>CM060925.1:323600415-333600415 GCA_030737875.1 Allium sativum
TTGGAATCGAACTATCTATTTAGCATATAACTCAACTAACTTGGATGTTGTTTTGGTAGATTTGATAGGAGAGAATCTTGCGCTTTTGGTCAAGTGATCAACAACTACCCATATATTATTATATCATGCCCTTGTTTTAGGCAATCCATCAATGAAATCCATGGATATTTGTTCCTATTTCCACATAGGAACTTCTAATGGCTGCAAAAATCCACTGATATTATACTACTAAACTTTAACTAATTTTCAATTCATACATTCGTGATGAATTATACAACATCGATCCCTCTTCATATCCTCTCAATCGTAAGTCCTCTTCATGTCCCAGTACATCTTATTACCACCAAGATGAATAGTTAATCTAGAATGGCGACATTCCCTAAAACCATTATTTCATAGTCCATATACATCAGGATAACCAATCTTTCATCCTTACGAAGCCAACCATCTTGGTTGATTACATATTGCTTCATTTTCTCAGGCTTAACTTCCATCTCAATCTTCTCTATGAAATATACAAATTTGGTATCTTTCTTCTAACATGGTACAATCCTTTCGATGAGATTAGGTGTGAAAGATAGGCTTGCAAACATCTTAGGCTCTAACCCACAACGAGTACTTGCATCAAATGAAACTAAGCTACTTACATGTAAATTAGAAAGAAACTGCAATGACCCAAATTTCAGCAGGCCCGAATTTTTCTCAAAATACTAAAATCTAAGTCCATTGAAACCCGAGTTTGTTTGTCTGGTATCCTGTAGAAAGAAAAAGATAATATATATCAGAACCCACAAAAAAAGATCTCACAGTGGAAGAATAAAATATAATAGTAAGTAAACACTTACCATAATAATGACACTGTCTAACAAGTGTCTCTAAGCTGTATAATCTCTGCCACTTGTCTAACCTACGGGTTTGTTATGAGGAGAGGGTCAGAATAAAAGTTTTGGTTAATTTATAAATTACACTTTCTATAAATAACACTACACATACCATTCTATCACTGGACTACTTTTATTAAGTTATTTGGGTTTATTGCACATTACACTTCTGATTTTCATGCATAAGTCTTACTCATCTACACCTAAGTAGATTAACGTAATAAATTATATATATGTAGTTATATGCCCCTCATCTCAAAATAATCCCTATAGTACCCTCTCGAGTGATCTCTGTTGTTGCACTACGAAAATGTACTAAATCTTCATTGTCACACTACAAACGCATATTAGATCACGCTACGAAGGTGTACTGAGTCTCCATCGCCATGCTACAAAAGCTTAATAATCCTCCATCATCGCGCTATGAAAGTGCCATAATCTTGAGTTCTGCTACAGAAATCAGCTGGAGAATTACTATATATGTAAAAGATAGTTTCGTTAGGCCTACAATAAAGATATCCACATATTAGTCTGGCTCTTTTCTCAGTAGCTATGGCCCCACTCCCCCCCCAAAACCAGTGAAATACCATTCAAAGTGCTAAGTGACTGTCCCCCAACCAAACAATCTATACATCCAACTGGCATTGTCCATCATTCAATGTCTCGATAGTGAAAGATCATTGGCCTGTTGATTCAGCTTCAGTCTTTCCCGTACTTGCTTTGAAACCATGCCTGATTCCGACTTCGACAATAATTGTCAGGTGGCTAACAAGTTCGTAATGACCTGAAACAAGACATGATCATAAACAAACCATCCTACTTTGATTCAGAGAAAGAATTTCATGAATTCATTATGAATTGAGCTAGATACTACTGTACAAGTTAGGACTTAGGATTGTATTTGCACCATAAGAACTAAACATGATAGAAGCATAGAAATTACAGCGAATAACAAACTGATACAACCCAGATGAACATAAAAACACTTATAAACTAGAAAATGCGAGTGAACACTCAACTCTCTACAATTATTGACTTAATTCCAATGGTTTTTAGCCTGTAGAAAGGGTAATTGAGCTTCTATAATCCAAAGAAAGGTTCAACAGAAACATGCAGCATGTGAATTTACTGTAACTTTCCTCTTGAGAATTCCTAAGAGAAATTTCATGATTTCGAAACTGCAATTGTTTCCTAGCTAGAAGAGGAGAAGTTCCATCTCACTTTTATCTGAATTTAGGTAGGGAGATCGACTTTGAGATAAAAGGAGGGAGGCCATAATTCTTCTTTCTGGATGTTTTCAGGAGAAGTTAGATATAGAGGAAGAGAAAGGTATGTAAAGAAGAAATGTTTCTTCAGATGTTTCCCTCCCTAATCAAAGATTAAGTGCCCCAATTAACCAAATTAAGTCCATCAATACATAATTAGGCCAATTAACCTACTTTTTACCCAATTTCACACTAATTACCCCATATTTACAATATTTCTTATTCTTATTGCCGCCTTTCAGATCAGCAACCTTAGTTATAACGACCCCGGTTTGCCCAGACTCAATTAATCGCAAAAATCGACCAAGACCGTTCAAAACGCGAGTACGTTATCTTTGGAAATACAACAATATCAGAACAATAACAACAGACTTTTATAAACATTACAATAATGTTACATCAGAATACAGAATATCAGAGTACATCGAATAAAAATTACAGCGGAAGATATATTACAATATTTTAATACATTGCAGCGGAAATAAAATCACTAAGGCAGCTGAAGACAACTATGCTCTGGACACAGCTTTAGGCTTCAATCCAGAATCCTGCTCGAGATAAGAACCTATAAACAAACTACTTGACTGCCCGTGTGGAAAGAGGGCACCCGAGTTTGTAAAGGTGGAAACAAACTACGAGTCAGTCATTGGACTGGTGTGAGAATTCTAAACTAATTTAACTATTAGTAATAAGGCAAATCCAAGAACCACGCCACTAATGCGGAACGGGTTTACTCCAATGGATTACCGTGCATATCAATAAAGTAAATGAGTATTTTTGTCTACTTTGACTTAAATGATAAAAAGGAATGTTTAGCTATTCATTTTTTCCAATGACAAAAATAAAACATTTTCAATTCATTCATTTAAAGTGACAAAATTGAATGTTTTTATTTTAATAACTATATTTGGACAAAAACCATGTTTTAATGAAAACAGTAAAAATGAACTTTTTGTTGAAATCTAAATTTTAGACATAACAATTCATAACTAGGTGGCACATTAATTTGACGACAATTTCCTATGTATTCTAATGACAAATAAAAGAATATTTTATTTGTTTACATCTTTCCATGTGTTCTAATAACATATAAAGAGAATTTCGTATGTGCACATCTTTCTATGTATCCTAATAACATATAAAAGAATATTTCATATGTAAACATTTTCTTTTATAACAAATAAGAGAACAATCTATTTGTCAAAATTTCTAAGCTAACTTAGCAATGAAAATGCTAATTCTATTTCAACGAGATGTGTAAAACTTGTTTCCATAACATATTTTGACACAAATGAATAACTTATGTGATTACATTTTTCTAAATATACTTATAACATAAAAAGAAGTATTTCATGTGTGTACATTTTCTATGTACACTAACAACATATAAAAGAGTAATTTATTGGTTTACACTTTTCTATGTGTTTTAATGTCATATAAAAGAATATTTCCTATGTCAATATTTTCTAAGTATTTCAATAACAAATAAAAGGGATTTTTATTTGTAAACCAATTTCTATACTCTAATATGACAAGTAAATGAGATTTTGTTTATCAAAACAATTTCTTTATTCTAATATGACATACAAGAGAGATTTTATCTATAACTTAAATTTAACAGACATGAGACACACAAATCCATCCAATGATACATCGCAATCATACAACAATTAACACTGAAATAATATATACACAACATCAACGTGATTTTCATATAGAATAATTATAAATTACACGGTAGGATAGATAATAAATTTTAAATTTTAAAAATATAGAAATCTCACCTTGCTTTAAGCAGATTTAAAAATTCACAAGGGCTCAGAATTTGTTCCTATCAGTTCTAGGTTGTAGTATTCGCTGTCACAGTCACAACATCTCTGAAAACGTCCAATTCTGAATTTGTATGAGTAAAATATGAATTTTATAACTTCATTTATATTTTGCAATGCTTATATATGTTAGGATTCAAATAATTTATACCTTCAGATAACAACCGTATGTTTTCAATTTCATTCAAAACTTCAAATCCAATTTTCTTCAAATCTGTTGTACGAAGTCCATATCGGTTTGCACGAGGTTGTAGAGCTAGGGGAGGCGCATGAACGATGGTGGTGGCGTGGCGTTCGGCGGTGCAGGGTGGCCGGGGCGGAGCTCGAGGCGGAGGGACTTCGGGGGCGCGGTTCTCGGTGCACGTGCGTCGATAGGTGGGGAAATCCGTATGGATTTGAAGGTTGGTGGAAGGACAACAAATTTGGCCAAAGGATGGAGGAGTTCCACCGAGTAGATTGTAAGAATTTAGAGGAAGAAGAATCGAGACGGAGGGCCATTGAAATGTAAGAGGCGGCGACAAATTATGAAATGAACGATTTGTGTTTTGTTTTATTATTTTTTTATAATATAATTTCTCGAAAAATGTGTTTTAAAGGTGGATTTTCGGACTGTCTCCAAATCAGGCCCAGTTATTGTCAAACATAAGGTTTTGACGCCTTCTGAACACAATGGGCAATGCCCCGTGGCCCAATTCTGAAGTCTGTTGCGTGTTTTTACTAAAATTACAATATTAAATTAATATTTTAATTTCCACCGTACATTTAAATATGCCGGGGCCACATACGGACTCCGAAAATTACGAAAAAATTATTTTTCGCTTTCTTTTGTCGATACGGTCCTAACAGAATTAATTTCATCGAATTTTGAGACTGTTTGAAAAATAGCATTTTTCAGGTCGATCAATTTTAACTATAAACTGACAAAACGTGTTATCTTCTGCCACGCTTACATATTCATTCGAAAAATTCTGGAAAATTAAACTTAGCAATAATTCGACATTCCGGTTCCAACAATAGTGGTTTCGTCGAAAACCGAGGTCGTTTGAAAAATGGCTATTTTCAAGGCGTATATATTCAATATTAAAAATATATTTTTAAACAGATAATTTCCGAAACTCGAAATATATAAGTGTTTACTGTTTTTCAATGCAGAAATGTCATTTTGAACTCAATGGAAGTGGTTTCGAGTTCAGATTCCTTCGTATGCAAAAAGTAGCATTTTTGACCTTTGTAAATTTCATAGTGACCTTTCTAAATTTTAAACGGGGCATAACTTTTGATTCCTGCGATGAAATTTCAATCTTTTGGATTCGTTAGAAAGATATTTTTAAATAGATCCTAATATTTTTGGTTTCACTAAAATCCGTTAAATTTTGCTTCCTGTACGATCAGTCAAAGTTCAAGTTTGACTTTTCAAACTACCGCGCTATTTCTGACTCTTTTTATAATTAGAATTAAATTATTCATTCTAACTTCAATTCAAATCAATTTTTAATCATTATTATTTTAAATAAATCATTTTAAATATAAAAAACTCATTAAAATTACTTAAAATAAAATTTTAAACTTACCCCAAAATTCAGGGTTGTTACATTAGTAAAATTCAAACAATATACTTAAAATAACTTTATCATTATTATGACATTTCATAATTAAATTTAAAATTACAAAAAGGTGTTAACATCGTATTTTTAATTTGTATAACCTTTATAACATCAAATTAAATAATCCAAATGTCACTTTTTTCACTTATTGACATCATACAACATTACAAAATTTTCAAACAATGTTTTAACCAATTTTTAAGAATTTTTCTTTATTTGTAGAAAAGTTACGCTTTAATTTAAAATTATAACGTCTCAGATTTTTACTGACATTTGTGAGACAATAATTTGTTGATAATTAACTAATTAATACAATTAATTTAATACTTGAAAACCAATCTAATTAAATTTCCTTGTTTGTGTGTATGTGCTAGTTTGCCTTTGAACATCTCGAACATAAGTAAGAAATGGTTATACTTTGTCCTCATTTATGTTTACCAATCAAAGTACACTCTGTATAATATTCTACATCATGTACATGTATGAACTAAACTACCCTGGTTTCACATCTGGCCTTTATAAATCCAAATATATAGTATTATATTTCATATGCATTAGACAAAGGAGAGGTAGCACCTAAGAAATAGGAAATGGACATGAATAGGATTGATTTATACACACATGTGCCGTAATATTTACTTCTGTACATTTTTGATTTATGGAAAGACATGGTAGGAAGCAATCTTCCTAAATCTATTTGTTCAAACCAATCTCACGAGAAAATATTTCACCTAATCTAGCATCTAGCTTTAGTAGTTGAAAATTTGGCCACCTCTTCTCACATCAAACATAGAGCATGCAGAGATATTTTGTATTTGAAAAAACATGGAGTACATGAAGCATTAAATGAGACATTGCCTTAGCAACCAAGGTTTTCATTCTTTTGAATAATTTATACAAACATCAAATGAAAACTTGCATGCGGTAGCTATACTGCACCATTTCAGCTAGTAGAAAATAGGATCTTCATACATGCCAATACAAAACGTAGCCTCTTCCTTTCAGTCATCTAGTATATCTGAAAATAAACATGCTACACATGATTTTGCTTTCCATCATTAAATGAACCATTATTTTAAGAATTTTGAACACCTATAAATAGAGGCAAACACGCACTCCTTCATTCACAAACCATTCGAGATAAGATATTAGGCAGAAAACTGAAGAGAGGAACTCAGGCATTAAGGAATAGAGGTTACCAAAGTAGTTGAGTAAACACCTCTGCTTATTTCTATACTTTAGCGATATCGTATGTGAAATTTGTGGTGATTTTATATATGGACCGAACTTGCTTGCATATGACAAAAACCCTATTCCGGAACTATATGTATTAGTGAACCAGTGGATTTCGTTAACTGTGGACACACCCTGTTTTACCTGTTGCAACATTATAATGCCATAAACTTGGTTTCTTTGTAAAAATATGTGTGCAGATTTCTAGTTTAATTTAAAACTAAGTCACACCAAATGACCATGTTATGTACTCTGTTAGATGACTGCTGGAAGGCTGTATGCAGGAGTTAAGTTTGTTTAGTATAATACCCATGAAACAAATGAGGTCAACTGAATAATTTAAATAATGATTATGGGTTCTTATGGAAAAAGTAAGGTATCGATTACTTGACAGGAATTACTAATGGAAACAAATGTTAGGATTTACTGGGAAGTAGATATACATCAAATACGAAATGAAACAAAATCTTTAGAAACCACTTAGTTTATATTGCAGTCCTGTAACTAGTAGTAATATAGAACCCGGATTGTTGGAAACATAAAGAGTGGATTTTATTTATTGGAAAGTAAGGTAGGAGAGTATACGGTGATCGAGGCCATTTGCTGACAAAACCAGGGTGATTGTTGATGATGCATTATTGAGGGAGTCATGATATTTAGGCGAGTAATAGAATCCTTAAACCATTTTTATAACCCTCAAACCATTTCATATAAAAAAGTTTTTAGTTTATTGTTGCATGTGAGTTTCAGACGGTTTTATTGAGAGAATTACAGCTAGAAAACAGAGGTTGAATGAAGGATCGTTCGACAGGAAAGACGACTACAGCGTTGACAGTGTACGAATAAAATCTGGAGTCAGTCTATACTATGTATCGACGAAAATGGGTCATTTTTTTTGGCGTAAGTTGAAATTCGTCTCGGAAACTCCAGATGAAGAGTCTCTTTCGGATCCGGGGCAGCGAAGGCAGGTTGAATGGGTTAGGATGGTGGCAGTATGGAGGGGGCACGGGTGGAGATGGTGAGATGCGTGTACAGGAGCCGACATGGGTGTGCACGTGCACCCTAAGTTGTGCGCGGCATTTGTTTAGAGGACCGAGAATGAAGTAAATGCGAAGCGTATGAGTTGATAGCAGGTTTGGGAGTTTGCGGCATAGACGCCTGGACATGGACGGACCACTGGAGTTGGCGGGAAGGCATGGTTACACGGTAGCTAGTGAAACACCCCACGTCCGTTAAGGTCACTCACCAAGGGAATGCCTTAACTTCGGTGGAGCGTTTTAGGTTAAAGATGCAGGTAACTTACAAGACAGACAAATAAAACAACGGAAAATAAAGTCATTTTATTAACAATGTGGTTCAGTCAAGCTTTCACAACAATTGTCTCAATCATACTTAAAAGTAATACATAGAACTTCTGTCTTGATTCAGAAACTTCCAAGTATAAAAAAGAAGCATAAAATTAACAATGATATTCCCTAATAAAGCATGAACCAGCAATAGCAGTGGAAGAGAGAGTCTAAAGCAATACATCGACTATCTTTGAGCTTGGAAAGAAAGCTGAGCTAAGAGGTAATATTTCCTCCCTGTGAACCTGGGGGGGGGGGGGGAGAACGGAAGAAAAGAGGCGAAACAAACTAGGTCAGACATAAGTCTGGTAAGTCCAGTGACTTTCAGCATGTAAATAGGCAAAAGCATCATGACATGAATAAACTGAATATAAGACAATATCGTGATAATGGATAAAAAGATAACCTAAGATTTGTATAAGATATGATAAGGCAAGATAAACTGAATGCACTTCTACTCTTTCTCTACTTCGCTACTTCCTTGTTATTCTGATTTTTATATCTCTGCACCACATAACTAGTGTCCCAACTAGTAATCTGTATAAAATGATCATATGATAATGTGATCCCAATCCCCGCAATTGTGGTAGCCTTCAGGTGTACAACTATTGTGAGGATTCCACCTCAATCTGCCTAATTGCCATGAATATGTTAGATGTACCCTTACTACCCTATCAATCGGCTCCCTACTTGTATTAATGTTCCATGTGTCTGTGTCAATCGGTCCTCTCTTGCGTGTAGATACCCTGTGCTGGTCCCACCATAAGGTGTATCAATCCTTATAATAGCAACCCGACATGATTCAAGAAGCACAGTGTATAACTACTGGTACCCAGTGCCTGCTTTTTCCCGCTCCGGAGTACGTGCACGGCCATAATCCGTTGGAACCTACACTGACGCACACACTGCCGCTATTTTGACCGCTTATAACCAGCCCAGTAATCGTGCCTCACCCTGCCTAGTTTCAGGGTACCTTGATACATCTATGTGGGTTACTGCTTAAATGGGTCCCCGTTACTAGGGTTTCTTACGGGTTAAGTTTGTGGGCATATATTTACTAATATTACCCACCAACCAATATGTACTTAACCCTCCACTGATTCAAACATGTTTACTTAATGGTTAATTTTGTAGGCCTATTTTTACTATTATTACCCACTAACCCGATATGTACTTAACCCTCCCACACATTATGTCATACTGGTTAAGTGTTGTCCATTCATGTTAAATTAACCCGCCCACTCATCATGTCATGTTGGTTAAGTGTTTCTCATTAACCCTTCTCACTCGTCATGTTGGATTGGTTAAGTGTTTCCTATTAACTTGACCCCGTTCATTCATCATGTTATATTGGTTAAGTATTTCCCATTAACTTAACCCCATTCGTTCATCAAGTTACATTGGTTAAGTGTTTCTTATTAACTTAACCTCATGCGTTCATCATGTTGTATTGGTTAAGTGTCATCAAACAATTCAAGTTAACTTAAACCATCCACTTATCGTGTTACATTGGTTAAGTGTTGCTTTCTTGTGTTAACTTAACCCTCCCCATTCATCATGTTATATTGGTTAAGTGTTTCTTATTAACTTAACCTTTCTCATTCATCATGTTGTACTGGTTAACTTAACCCTACCGACTTGTCTAATTAAAATGTTATAATGGTTGAGTGTTCTAATTTTACCTAACCCCACCTTCTTGTCTAATTAACATGTTATAATGGTTAAGTGTTCTAAATTTACCTAACCCCACCTTCTTGTCTAATTAACATGTTATACTGGTTAAGTGTTCTAAATTTACTTAACCTCACCTTCTTGTCTAATTAACATGTTATAACGGTTAAGTGTTCTAAATTTTACTTAACCTTACCATTTTTAGCATGTCTGTTTATTGGCATTAATTAATTTATTAATGCCCCAACCTCTCACATTAGAACTGTTGTTTGCGGGTGCTGGTTGTGCCGGGCGGTTCCGGGCATACTTCTACCACAAACTCATTCTAACCTCGGGTTTTGGGCTAAATGCGCTAACCTCTCACATTGGATCTGTGTTTTTGCGGTTACTGGATATGTCGGGCGGTTCCGGGCAGTTTTGCACCACAACTCATTCTAACCTCGGGTTAGGCATGTTTATCTTTTAGCATATTTACCATACATGTCCAAGTCTAGATTTTATATGCTAATCATCCCAAATTCACAAAACTAGTCATGTTCCAATTCTCAAGTTATACCCCAACAAAGCTGATTGCATGTTATGCCCCCCAAATTCAAATTCATTTTATTACTCAAAATAGGTTACACCCAATTTTCCCAAATTTGCAATAATAGTTATGCCCCAAAATCACAATATACATTATGCTTGGTGTCGTGAGCCCAATCTAGATTAATATTCCAATTTACAGCTTATACCCAATCTTGATTTAACATTTCAATTTACCCCAAGTTCGCAACAATAACAATTATGCCCTAAATCACAAGTTACAAATTATGTTCCATTATTACCAAATAGATTATTCCTCAATACCCCCGTATTCCAATCGCACGTATAACCAAGTTTAGTTTAGGTTCCGAATGAACCTAGTATTCATAAAATAAAAACAAGAAAGGGGAAGAAGGAAGGAACATAAATGAGAGTAGGCATAAAACATGCATTACAATGATAGATCTATCAAATATAACATTATGCACCTAAGAGGACTACAGATCTGTTAGAATTGAGGTATAACAAAGACGGATCTGAAGTAAACTGATAAAAAATAACATCGTGGGCATATAGAATCATAGACTTGAGAATATCATGAACATAAAAAGATTGCAGATCTGATAGATCTAACAAAATAACAACATGGACATGAGAAGACTATAGATTCGATGTACAACAAAAGATGGGCCTTAATAAGTAGATAAAATAACATCTTAGGCATAGATCTGATAAAAGGGAAGGAACAAATCTGAAAGGATTAACTTAAAATCAAGCATAGATCTAGATTCACTCTATTACATGTCAGGATAACAATTAGGTATTAAATCTGAAGAATAACTGAACTTACATTGCTAGGATTAAGATAAGGTAATGGAATCGTTGTTGTTGTTGCAAAACTACTATTCTAATTCGATGTTGATTAAACCTTAAAGGTGATTGTTGATAAAGAACTTCATGTTTTAAGTTTTAGAGGCGGCGGCTAAGAAAATTGAGAGTTCAGCAGTATATAGGCGTCATAAGGAATTATTATGAATTAGGGTTCAGTCTAGGCACTAATTTATAGGTATAGAGAGTGTTTTAGAGCCTTTAAATCACCATAGAAACCATCAGATCCGTTCAGCACATCAAAAATCGTCACTTCCCAGATCTACCCGATGGGGTCGACCCCTACAAGGGGGGTTGACACCTATGTCGACCCCGGTGTCGACCCCAAAGTGTCTGGGTCGACACTGGTGTCGACTCAGCAGGGCTCGGCTGGTTCCGTGTTTTCTCCTTCCGCCTTGGCTGTTTGAATATTTTTGAATTCAAATTGATTTTATTTTATATATTTATACAAACTTCCAACCACAATAACTTCTTCATACTGTATCCGTTTTACGCAAACTCGGACTCTATCTCAAGCGGAATTCTGAGTCGAATGCAATGGTGTAACCGTTTCCCTTAATTCCTACTTTTAAAATTATGTATTCTTTAATTCGTTACTTTAATATCCATAGGAAATACGGGTGTTACATTCTCCTCTCCTTTAAAGGATTTCGTCCCCGAAATTTCCAAGTCAAGGAGAATGTATCCTAACATCCAACATCCATCTACTCAACCACTCAATCACAGGCATCCGTTGTCCTTAAAAAGATTTCTAATGCTTTCATGATCATATGCATAGTGTGTGTACATGTCCTTATCTAATGCAAAATTAGGCGGTCTACTGATTCAGTTGACCTCCTTAATGCAAATTATGTCAGTGCCATGAGTCCATCATGTATGCAATTATTCCTATCGTACTTTATAACTTCTACATTAGTGCTCAATCATTCATACAAATGCATCATCCATATGACAACACATCAAGTTTCAATCCACATATATACACATATATGCATATGCAATATGAAAGTGACTGAGCCGATCTAGTACCTAGTGTGTGTGTGTATATGCATCTACGAGCAACCACTAGCAACCACTTGCAACCACTTACAACCATCAATCATAACATGTTTCAAATACATGTTTACATCCATTGGTTTCTACCTAAGGATCGAGGATTGGACCGAGAGGATATACTTAAAAGATAAAGACTAGCAAATAAACTTTACTGTAAAGAGAGATCAAGGATATACCCTAAAAAAGGGTATGATGTGCGTATCTAGTCTTCAGTCTTCGAAGTCGCATCTTCTAGAGCTTCCCTCCATTGTGCTCTGACTGTCTTAATCACACGATTTCGTAGCTTCTTAATATCTGTTTCCCAAATATAAGTTGGGACTCATCACTGTCGCCTCTCATTCCACCTCTTCTCCTTCTAGTATACTCGGCTCTACAACTTCTGCTGTGTCATGCTAACATTCCCAGAACTATCTCTTGAAAATAAACAGATGCTAACCATGTTTCCAAGTGTATATACTAAGATGATTAGATTCTTCTTCGTCAATCTAGTAAGTGGGGCCGATACCTTCATAAAGTCCTTAATTAACTTCATATATTAGCCTGCTAGTCCAAGAAAGCTTCTTACTTCTGTTGTATTCCTTGGGACCTTCCAGTCATGCACCGCAACTACTTTTGGGGGATCTACTGTTATCCCTTCTTTGGGCGTCACATGTCCTAGAAGTCTTACTTCTTCTCTCCAAAAATGACATTTTTGGAGAACTTCGCCTTAAGTTGATGCACTTGGAGGGTATCCGAGACTTCCCAGATGCAAAGCATGTTCTTCCTCACTCCAAAATATCATCCATGCACAAGCAAAGTGAACCATCCGCCTTTGTAACGAAAATGACTGGAGCACCCCATTTAGAAGTACTTCACCTTATGAACCCTTCCTCAAGTAACTCTTTTACTTGTTTACTGAGCCTTTCCTTTCCCTTGGAGTCATGTGTCGTACAGGTAATGCAACTGGCTTTGCATTGTCAACTAGATATATGAGAAAGTCTTTCTCGCATTTAAGGGGATAAACCCCTAACCTGATCAAAAACATCTACGTACACATGGACTACTCTAACAGATCGCAAATCGTTGATAGATGCATCAAGTGATTCTAGGTAGCTAAGCCTAACTGATCCCTTAAGATCGCATGAAATCTCAAGGGTATTCCCGAAGCAAGTCAAATGTCTAACTACCCTCCTCTCACAATTACTAGCTAACCATTCCATACCTAGAATCAGCCCATAGCCCACGAAACCAAAAACATAAGCATTACACTTAAACTCAATACTTAACATAGCTATTCTCTAATCCTCACAAACCTAATATAAACAAGCTGAACCACCAACCAGATTTGAGACAATAATGGAATCTTCTATTATACAAGTACTAAGGTGCAGAAACTCAACTATGGAAGCAGATAGAAAAGAATGTGAAGCACCAAAATCAAACAAAGTTTTAACAAGATGATTGAAAAGAAAGACTAAACTTTCAACAGAAATGTTCCAACCTCTTTTAGGTACACTAGTAGTGCGAGCATGCAATTGCCCTTTAGAAGATTATGTCCTTTGCCCTTGTCCTTGTCCTTCGGGCAATCCTTGATAAGAAGTCCTGCTTTATCATATTGAAAACAATCACTTGTCTTCTTCTTCCTACAATTAAATGACCCACTATACCAAAGAAAAGACACTTCCTCTTGTCGCGGGATCTATTATTTCTTCCACCCTTCTTATATTCCAATCCCTTGTGTAACATGTTGACAAGTCTTTTGAAAGCTGCCTCCATAGCACGAAAAAAAAACCTACAAACCTTTGAAAGAAAAATTAGTCGTAGGTGGAACTACTGCGGCTATAGATGGAAGTTGGGCACTTCTTCACCCTTTGACAGGTGTCGTACTCTCATCAAGCCTACGAAACCATGCCGCGATGAGGTTACCTCCCAGAAAGCCAGGAGCCCCGAAGACTCAGGAAAGAAGGAAACAAGGATTCAAACAGAGGATCAAAAGACAGTGCATATGGATTTGGGGAATATGCCTTTAAAACAAAACTTTTCTTTTGAAAATGCTTCTTTTAAAACCATTTTGAAAATAATTTTTCAAATCTTTTATCTGATCCGGTAACCTTCAGCTCTGATGCCAAGTAAAACACCCCACGTCCATTAAGGTCACTCACCAAGGGAATGCCTTAACTTCGGTGGAGCGGTTTAGGTAAAAGATGCAGGTAAATTACAAAATAGACAAATAAAACAGTGGAAAATAAAGTCATTTTATTAACAATGTGGTTCGGTCAAGCTTTCACAACAATTGTCTCAATCATACTTAAAAGTACTACATAGAACTTCTATCTTGATTCAGAAACTTCCAAGTATAAAAGAAGCATAAAGATAACAATGATATTCCCCAATAAAGCATTAACCAGCCATAGCAGTGGAAGAGAGAGTCCAAATGTAACACCCCGTGTATTCTATAACAGTGAAATTCACAAAATAAAGTATAATTAATTTCAAATCAAAGAATTAAGGGAAACGGGATACGCCATTGCGTTCGTCTCGGAATTCTGCTTGAGATCCGATTTTGCGTAAAACGGACTACATATGAGGGAGATATGGCCTCCGAAAGTTTCAGAATTCAGTTTAAAATTCAAACAGACAAAAACAGCACAGAAAACAAATTTAAATTTCAAAAATCGGGCCAGATTGGCCAGGGCGGGAATTTTCCCGCCCAAGGCACCCAGGTCGACTGGGTAGTCGACCTGGGCTACCCAGGTCGACTGGGTAGTCGGCCTGAGGCACCCAGGTCGACTACATAGTCGACCTGGAGGTCGACTGGGTAGTCGACCTGGAGGTCGACTGGGTAGTCGACCTGGGGGTCGACTGGGTAGTCGACCTGGCCCCTAAGCCAGGTCGAACCCAGCCCCCCTGGCTGGCCTGGTTTGTGCTTGGCCGAATTTTTGAGTCTTGCCTTGTCACTAGGGCTAGGTGTCAGCTCCTGATTGGTCTCTCCTTCAAACGAACGACTAATATACATCCAAGCTCCATCGACGATCCTAATCAATTCACAAACTTTATAAAAAGGACCTAAGACTCCACCCAATTCACACAAACAAAAAATGAAGATGAGACCGTTATGCTGCTAAGGCGAGACTAGGAGTAGCCGTCAAAATTAAGAGACGATTAGGAGACAATTCAAAAGATTAAAGCAACGACAACTAAATCAAAACAACGCCTACAACAAAGGATAGCATCTCCAAATTCAGAATTCAGATACCTGAATTGAAGATTCGTCATACGTTGTAAGTAGAGTGCTATTCGGATGTGAACGAACAATTGAGTTTTGATTTATGTAAAATGAGAAATGGAATTGTACTTAATTTAATTCATGATTGTATGTTGCTATGATTCTGATTCTGAATCGATTTGGGATATTGTGGTATAACGATGTTAGGCCTATTGGATATTTGCAAGTATATGATTCATGTTAACGACCATATGTTGTGGTAGTTTATTTGAGATTCATGCAAGTATATGATTCACTATTATGCCAATATGATGTACATACTTTTATGATTACTTTTAGTGTGTAATTGGATTCAACTAAGAATTATGGTTTATATGAATTTATGTTGGAATTGGCAACGTGATTCAAGTGTAAAACCATACTTTTGTATTAGAGACAAAAGTAAGCATCTTTATGAACATGACTAAACTATGTTTGGTGTTATGCCTAGTTGAAAACATGTTTTAGGCCTATGTTGTTATCAAAATCATATGGTGATATATGTGACACATAATTAAGTTAGATTTACATTCCAATTGCAAGTTTACATGGATAGATTAAAAACCATGATTCATGTTTAGGTATGTTTACGCCATGATTATAGGAATAGAATGGTTCATGTTTAGGTATGTTTATGCCATGATTATATGAATAGAATGATTCATGTTTAAGTATGTTTATGCCATGATTATATGCTATTACAATGCAAGTTCACATGTGCCTAATTATGTTAATTAGTTCGCTATGTTGCAAGTTCATGCGTTCACACTCCCCTTTTTATGTTACTTGGAATATATAAACACCATGTTCTAAGCCTCCCCTTTTTCATGTGGCTAAGTTGGGTTTAAATGTTAAACCCAACATATGTTATATTGTAGCGAACGTATAAAACGGGGGTAATGACGATTGGGTTAAAATATAGAACATATGTGTTGGCATGTTTGACACATGGCAACAACCTTGAAAAACAATTAAGTGGTATAAATTAATTTTACCTAATAAAGATGAATTTGAATAATGGGCCGCAAATATTTACATATAAAAAGAAAAGAGACAAAATATGTAAACCTAGAAAATACGATGTGTTTAACCCGTGTTTGGATTGAGTTGTGATGTAAACCTGCCCGGAACCGCCCGGCTGTCCAGTAGTCACTACAATACCTATCCAATGTGGGTGGTTAAACACGGAGCCCAATAAGGACCCGAGGTTAGACTGAGTTGTGGCGTAAGACTACCCGGACCCAACCGGCAACATGCAGCCACAACAATACCTGTCTAATGTGAGAGGTCGAGGCTTTAATAAGACAATTTAGGCTGAGTCAGGATTGATAGGATTAAGTAAATTGAATTAATACTTAATCAAATGGAACATGCTAAACTATACAGATTGATTGGGGGTTAGGTTTACAAAACACTTAACCAACTTAGCATGTTGGCTAGAAATAGAAAACCTAGTAGCGGGGGGACCCTTTTCAGCAGTAACCCTACAAGGTGTATCAGGATACCCTGAACTAGGCAGGTTGGGGCACGATTACTGGGCTGACTGTAAGAGGTCAAATCGACGGCGGTGGTGTAGCAGTGTAGGTTCTAACGGGGTGCGGCGTGCACACACTCCGACGCAGAAAAATAAGGCAATGGGCACCAGTAGCATACCTGTGCATTCTAGGATTGTGTCGGGCTGCCACCATGTGACCTGATACACCCCATGGTGGGACCAGCATAGGTAACTACAACATCGGGGGCCGTAAGACACATGTAACTATGCGAGTAGGAGCCGATCATTAGAAACGAATCACTTCACCCTGATTATGGGGTGCCTGTTGGGAACTAGTTTATATGGATGCAGAGATTAATATGGGTACGATAAGTACATTCGACTCTAGACAACTTAACCTAGTTTATATTGCTTTCCCATTTCCAGTTTATACTTATCATGCCCAATTCTTTATTCATATACTGAATAGTCCTAGACTTACTCAGGCTTTATGTCTGACTCTACTTTTCTTTCGTCTTCTTTTCTTTCGTTCCCCCCACCAGGTCCACAGGGAGGGAATACTGCAGCTTGACCAGTTTTCACATCCAGCTTGAAGAGAAAGAATGTATTGCTTGGATCTTTTTCGTTTTGGACTATGGCTTTGGACCGCAATTATGGGACTTATGCAGTTTACTTATGTTTTTTATGCTTCTTTAAATAATGTAATCAAGACAGTTATGAAGATGTTATGTTTTTGGAAGTATTGTAAGACAATTATGGCATGGTTTGTGTAACACGTATTTTAATGAAATAAAAGTTGCTGTTGTTTTCCGTTGTTCAAAAATACGTGTTCTTATATATGTCTTGTGTATCTATGACTTATACTTATAAACCTCCACCAAAATTAGGGCATTCCCTTTGAGAGTGACCCTAACGGAGGTGGGGTGTTTCACTTGGTATCAGAGCATAGGTTTACCAGATAAGATAAAAAGTTTTGAAAATTTATTTTCAAAAAATATATATTTAAAGAAGCATTTTTAAAGATAAAATGTTATTTTATTTTAAAAAGGCAAAGTCCCCCAAAGCCATAGGTACTATCTTTTATCCTTCGTTTTGAATCTATCCTTTTTGTTTCAGCATGTCCGAAGAACTTAACTTGCCAGAGGGTGTACCAATACCTGGTTGGTTTAGATGATTCTTAGAAGCAAGGGCCAATCAGCCAGGTCCCACTGTTCCTCCTCCTCCAGCTGCAGGAAATCATCCAACTGCAGGAAATCATCCAGCTGCAGCAGCACCTCTTCCTCCACCTCCTCCGCGGGGTAATACTTTTGCTAAGATTTGTAAAGATTTTAAAGCTATGGGAGGAAAGGACTTTCATGGAACCGAGTCCTTCGTGGTAGCCAGGAATTGGTTGAAGGAAACCGAGGACTTATTCGTCGTCTTTGAGGTAGAAGATAGGTAGAAGGTACAACTGGCAGTATGGCTACTTAAAGGCGAGGCTTCCTAATGGTGGGAAGCCACCAATGCAGAAAGACCAGTGGAAACAAGGGAGGACTTTAGGGCAAGGTTTGAGGCTAAATTTCTCTCAGAAGCTGAAAGGAGTCTTCAGTTGGAAAAATTCTTATTTCTTAAGCAAGGGAATATGACAGTCAAAGAGTATGTTAATCAGTTCGATCAGCTGGCTAGGTTCGGATTGGACCTAGTCAACACTCCACACAAGAAGGCTCTCCGCTTTGTCAAAGGATTGAATGAGCCATTACACAGTTTGGCCATGACCCATATACCCATGGGAGCTACGTATGAAAGGTTGGTGCAGATGGCATTGCTGAACGAAGAGGATAAGGGCAAGAAGGAGACAAAGGCAAAAAGCTCTCAAGGGAAGAAAGAGGGTTTACAGCCTAAGAAAACAGACTTCAAGAAGGGCGGGAAAGACAACAAAGAGAAGAGGAAGTGTAATTTCTATGGCAAAGTGGGGCACTTAGTGAAAGATTGCCAAAAAAAGAAGGTCAAGATGAATGGTGGGTGCTTTTCTTGCGGTGAGACATGCCACCTGGCTAAGGATTGCCCAAAGAAGCGAGGGCAGGGGCAGAGGGCTGGATCCACCTCAGGGGCACAAGTTCATGCGCTAGAAGCGCCACCTCTGCAGCAGCGAGGTATAAATATTTCCGTAGAAAGTGTAGTTTACCTTCATGATCACCCAGTTCGCACTTTATTTGATTCTGGCGCATCACACTCCTTTATCTCATTTTCTTTAGTAGAATCTCTGCACCTAGAAACTAGAATGGTAGAGGACCCCTTATTTGTTTCAAATCCAATTGGGGGCCTAGCTTATTTATCTATGATCTGTGTGGGATTGAAAATTTTTATTCTAAGCGTAGAATTTAGATGTAGTTCCTTTGTTTTGGGTTTCTCGGGATATGGTTTGATTTTGGGCATGGATTGGCTATCTAGTAATGGTGCCATCCTGGATTGTGAGAAAAAGGTGGTTAGGCTTCTGACCCAACTCGGTAATACTCTGGAAATTACTTGTAATCCCTCGTACGTAGTTAGATGCTTCTGTTGAGAGTTTGCAATCGGTTAAAGTGGTACGTGAATATCCGGATGTCTTCGAAGAGGTGAAGGGCTTGCCTCCGAAGCGGGAGATAGACTTCCGCATATATCTTGTAGATAATGCAAAGCCCGTTGCGTTGCCCGTTAGACACATGGCTCCACGGGAAATAAAGGAGCTCAGTAAACAGATTAAAGAGCTTCTAGAAAAGGGGTTCATTAGAAGGAGCATTTCAGAATGGGGCGCTCCAGTGGTGTTCGCTACAAAGGCGGATGGTTCACTCCGTCTATGTGTTGACTATAAGGAGCTCAACAAGCTAACAAAAAAGAATAGGCACCCTCTCCCCAGAATTGACGATCTGTTTGATCAGCTTGTAGGAGCGTCTGTTTTCTCCCAACTCGATTTGGCGACCGGTTTTCATCAGCTAAGGGTGGCTGAAGATAGTATCGATAAGACAACATTCAGAACGCCAGACGGCTTCTTTGAATGGCTTGTCATGCCTTTTGGCTTGACAAACGCACCTTCTTACTTCGTGGACCTAATGAGTAGGGTGTTCATAGATTTCCTCAATAAGTTCGTAGTGGTCTTCGTAGATGATATCTTGATCTTCTCAAAGAGTGAAGAAGAGCATGCTCAACACCTAAGGGCAATCATGGAAACTCTACGAGTCCATCAGATAAAAGCTAAATTCTCCAAATGCCACTTTTGGAGAGAAGAAGTGAGGTCTCTTGGGCACATAGTATCCAAAGAAGGGTTAGTTGTAGACCCGGCTAAGGTAGTGGCGGTGCAGGACTAGAAGACACCAAAGAACGCAACAGAAGTCCGAAGCTTTCTCAGGCCAGCAGGCTTCTATCGGAAATTCATCAGAGACTATGCAAAGATATCAGCTCTACTCACAAAGCTGACCAAGAAGAATCTAGTGTTCAATTGGGACTTGAATTGTGAATTTGCTTTCCAACGACTGAAAAGGGCTCTTACAACAACCCCAGTTTTGACGTTGCCAAGTGGAAGTAAGATGTTCACAGATTATACAGATGCATGTAGGACAGGGCTAGGCGCTGTCTTAATGCAAGAAGGAAGGGTAGTAGCTTATGGTGGAAGGCAGTTGAAAGCGCATGAAAAGAACTACCTGACCAACGATCTTGAGTTAGCTGCCATCGTCTTTGCACTCAAGTCTTGGCGACACTGTCTCCTAGGTGAGAAGTTCGAACTTTACACTGAGCATAAATCGTTGAAATATCTTTTCTCGCAGAAAGATCTTAACTTGAGGCAACAGAGATGGATGGAGTTTCTTGCCTCGTACGATTTCGAGATCTCCTACACTCCGGGCAAAGGTAACGTAGTGGCAGACGCGTTAAGCCGAAAGAAACTAACCCTAAGCCCGATGTTTGTTGAAAGACAAAGCCTAGAGTTTATAGCCAGCTTTGACTTTAGGCCCTCCTCCGATTTTGTACCGGGCTTGCTAGCATCTCTCGAAGTACGCCCGACTTTAGTGGACGCAATAGGGACAGCACAACGCGAAGACCCTCAGCTTGTGGAGACGATTGATAGGCTCATTAGGGGTGAGACTTCAAGTCACCTCAGCAGATACTCCATCGACGACAAGGGTTGGCTAAAGCAAGATGGAAGACTTTCCGTCCCACAGACAAGGGATTTAGTAAAGAAGGTTCTCGAGGAAGCACATCACTCCAAGATGACGATACATCCAGGCGGAGATAAAATGTACAAGGACATAAAGAGAACTTTCTTTTGGAACAGAATGAAGAAGGACGTGGCAGATTTCGTTTCTAAGTGTATGGTGTGCCAACAGGTTAAGGCGGAACAGAAAAAGCCTGGCGGTCTGCTCCATCCTCTAGAGGCCCCGCAGTGGAAATGGGATAGCATCTCAATGGACTTCATTGATGGGTTGCCTAGGTCTAGAAGAGGCAACACTAGCATTTGGGTAATAGTGGATAGGCTTACTAAAAGCGCCCACTTTTTACCTGTCAAAAGTAAAAGAACTGCCTCATTCCTAACATCTCTTTACCTCAAGGAAATTGTTTGACTCCATGGAATACCGTCTAGCATTGTTAGTGACCGAGACCCTATCTTCATAAGTGAGTTTTGGCAGAGTCTGCAAGAAGCGATAGGCACACAGTTATGCTTAAGCACAGCCTATCATCCCCAAACCAACGGCCAGATAGAAAGAGTGAAAATAATTTTGGAGGACCTTTTAAGACTGTGCGTCCTTGACTTCGGAGGGACATGGGAAGACCTTCTTCCTTTGGTGGAATATGCCTAAAACAACAGCTACCAAGCAACCATCGGAATGGCGCCCTTCGAAGCTTTATATGGAAGACCGTGCCGATCGCCCACTTGTTTGTGGGAGTCTACTGACAAGCTCATACTTGGACCAGATATGATCCGAGAGACTTCAGAAAAAGTAGACTTAATACGAAGAAGAATGAAGACAGCCCAAGACAGACAAAAATCCTACGCCGACAAGAGGAGGACCGACCTTGAATTTGAGGTTGGGGACAGAGTTTTTCTTAAGGTATCCCTGCTAAGGAACGTTGTTCGTTTTGGAACCATAGGAAAGCTAGCACCAAGGTTCGTAGGACCGTTTCCTATCATCGAGAAAATTGGGAAAATGGCCTATGGATTAGAGCTACCCGAAAAGCTGGCCGGAGTTCACAACGTTTTCCATGTTTCGCACCTCCGAAAATGTCTACATGAATCTGCTGAAGTGGTAGAGGCAAATATCCTAGAAGAAGCTGAAGTGGAACGCGAAGCAACCGTGAGGAAAGTTCCAACCTGCATATTAGGAACGGAAGTGAAAAAGCTACGCAACCGCAAAGTCAAGCTCGTCAAAGTTCAGTGGAGCGACGCCGAGGGAGACGCAACTTGGGAAACTGAAGCTAGAATACGCGCATCCTACCCTTTTCTTTTCAAGAGTACATCTTAGATCTTTCTTTTTCCTTAAGTTGCGCTTTTATCTATCTTTTTAGGTATATCTCCTCGACCTTATCTTTTAGGTAGAAACTCTTTGGATGAAAACATGTAATTGAAACATGTTATGGTTGATGGTTGCAAGTGGTTGCAAGTGATTGCTAGTGGTTGCTCGTGGTTGCATATACACACACAATCTAGATTTTAGATTGGCTCAGTCACTTCATATTGCATATGCATAAATGTATTTATATTCGTATATGGTTGAAGTTTAATGTGTTGTCATATGGATGTTGCATTTATATGAATGATTGTGCACTCATGTAGAATCATGAGTAAGAGAATTTGCATACATAATGGATTCATGGCACTTACATAATTCGCATTAAGGAGGTCAACTGAATCAGTAGACTGCCTGATTTTGCATTAGATAAGTACATGTACACACAGTTCGCATATGATCATGAAGCATTAGATCTTTTAAGGACAATGGATGCTCGTGTTTGATGGATGAGTAGATGGATGTTTGGATGTTAGGATGTACATTCTTCCTGAACTTGGAGATTTCGGGGACGAAATACTTTTAGGTGGGGGAGAATGTAACACCCCGTGTATTCTATAACAGTGAAATTCACAAAATAAAGTATAATTAATTTCAAATCAAAGAATTAAGGGAAACGGGATACGCCATTGCGTTCGTCTCGGAATTCTACTTGAGATAGAGTCCGAGTTTGCGTAAAACGGACTCCGTATGAGGGAGATATGGCCTTCGGAAGTTTCAGAATTTAGTTTAAAATTCAAACAGACAAAAACAGCTCAGAAAACAAATTTAAATTTCAAAAATCGGGCCAGATTGGCCAGGGCGGGAATTTTCCCGCCCGAGGCACCCAGGTCGACTGGGTAGTCGACCTGGGGCACCCAGGTCGACTACATAGTCGACCTGGGGGTCGACTGGGTAGTCGACCTGGCCTCTGAGCCAGGTCGAACCCAGCCCCCCGGCTGGCCTGGTATGTGCTTGGCCGAATTTCTGAATCTTGAATTGTCACTAGGGCTAGATGTCAGCTCCCGATTGGTCTCTTCTTCAAACGAACGGCTAATATACATCCAAGCTCCATCGACGGTCCTAATCAATTCATAAACTCTATAAAAAGGACCTAAGACTCCACCTAATTCACACAAACAAAAAATGAAGATGAGACCGTCATGCTGCTGAGGCGAGACTAGGAGTAGCCGTCAAAATTAAGAGACGATTAGGAGACAATTCAAAAGCTTAAAGCAATGACAACTAAATCAAAACAACCCCTGCAACAAAGGATAGCATCTCCAAATTCGGAATTCAGATTCCTGAATTGAAGATTCGTCATACGTTGTAAGTAGAGTGTTATTCCGATGTGAATGAACAATTGAGTTTTGATTTATGTAAAATGAGAAATGGAATTGTACTTAATTTAATTCATGATTGTATGTTGCTATGATTTTAATTCTGAATCGATTTGGGATATTATGGTATAACGATGTTAGGCCTATTGGATATTTGCAAGTATATGATTCATGTTAACGACCATATGTTGTGGTAGTTTATTTGAGATTCATGCAAGTATATGATTCACTATTATGCCAATATGATGTACATACTTTTATGATCACTTTTAGTGTGTAATTGGATTCAACTAAGTATTATGGTTTATATGAATTTATGTTGGAATTGGCATCGTGATTCAAGTGTAAAACCATACTTATGTATTAGAGACAAAAGTAAGCATCTTTATGAACATGACTAAACTATGTTTGGTGTTATGCCTAGTTGAAAACATGTTTTAGGCCTATGTTGTTATCAAAATCATATGGTGATATATGTGACACATAGTTTAGTTAGATTTACATTCCAATTGCAAGTTTACATGGATAGATTAAAAACCATGATTCATGTTTAGGTATGTTTACGCCATGATTATAGGAATAGAATGGTTCATGTTTAGGTATGTTTATGCCATGATTATATGAATAGAATGATTCATGTTTAAGTATGTTTATGCCATGATTATATGCTATTACAATGCAAGTTCACATGTGCCTAATTATGTTAATTAGTTCGCTATGTTGCAAGTTCATGCGTTCACACTCCCCTTTTTATGTTACTTGGAATATATAAACACCATGTTCTAAGCCTCCCCTTTTTCATGTGGCTAAGTTGGGTTTAAATGTTAAACCCAACATATGTTATATTGTAGCGAATGTATAAAACAGGGGTAATGACGATTGGGTTAAAATATAGAACATATGTGTTGGCATGTTTGACGCATGCCAACAACCTTGAAAAACAATTAAGTGGTATAAACTAATTTTACCCAATAAAGATGAATTTGAATAATGGGCTGCAAATATTTACATATAAAAAGAAAAGAGATAAAATATGTAAATTTAGAAAATACGATGTGTTTAACCCGAGGTTGGATTGAGTTGTGATGTAAACCTGTCCGGAACCGCCCGGCTGTCCAGTAGTCACAACAATACCTATCCAATGTGGGTGGTTAAACACGGAGCCCAATAAAGACCCGAGGTTAGACTGAGTTGTGGCGTAAGACTGCCCGGACCCAACCGGCAACATGCAGCCACAACAATACCTGTCTCATGTGAGAGGTCGAGGCTTTAATAAGACAATTTAGGCTGAGTCAGGATTGATAGGATTAAGTAAATTGAATTAATACTTAATCAAATGGAACATGCTAAAGTATACAGACTGATTGGGGGTTAGGTTTACAAAACACTTAACCAACTTAGCATGTTGGCTAGAAATAGAAAACCTAGTAGCGGGGGGGGGGGGGGACCCTTTTCAGCAGTAACCCTACAAGGTGTATCAGGATACCCTGAACTAGGCAGGGTGGGGCACGATTACTGGGCTGATTGTAAGAGGTCAAATCGACGGCGGTGGTGCAGCAGTGTAGGTTCTAACGGGGTGCGGGCGTGAACACACTCCGGCGCAGAAAAATAAGGCATAGGGCACCAGTAGCATACCTGTGCATTCTAGGATTGTGTCGGGCCGCCACCATGGGACCTGATACACCCCATGGTGGGACTAACATAGGTAACTACAACATCGGGGGCCGTAAGACACATGTAACTATGCGAGTAGGAGCCGATCATTAGAAACGAATCACTTCACCCTGATTATGGGGTGCCTGTTGGGAACTAGTTTATATGGATGCAGAGATTAATATGGGGTACGATAAGTACATTCGACTCTAGACAACTTAACCTAGTTTATAGTGCTTTCCCATTTCCAGTTTATACTTATCATGCCCAATTCTTTATTCATATACTGAATAGTCCTAGGCTTACTCAGGCTTTATGTCTGATTCTACTTTTCTTTCGTCTTCTTTTCTTTCGTTTCCCCCCTCCCAGGTCCATAGGGAGGGAATACTGCAGCTTGACCAGTTTTCACATCCAGCTTGAAGAGAAAGAACGTATTGCTTGGATCTTTTTCGTTTTGGACTATGGCTTTGGACCGCAATTATGGGACTTATGCGGTTTACTTATTTTTTTTATGCTTCTTTAAATAATGTAATCAAGACAGTTATGAAGATGTTATGTTTTTGGAAGTATTGTAAGACAATTATGGCATGGTTTGTGTAACACATATTTAATGAAATAAAAGTTGCTGTTGTTTTCCGTTGTTCAAAAATATGTGTTCTTATATCTGTCTTGTGTATCTGTGACTTATACTTATAAACCTCCACCAAAATTAGGGCATTCCCTTTGAGAGTGACCCTAACGGAGGTTGGGTGTTTCACCAAAGCAATACATCAACTATCTTCGAGCTTGGAAAGAAAACCGAGCTAAGAGGTAATTTTTCCTCCCTGTGAACCTAGAGGCGGGGGGGGGGAGGGGGGGAGGAGGGGAACGGAAGAAAAGAGGAGAAATAAACTAGGTCAGACATAAGTCTGGTAAGTCCAGTGACGTTCAACATGTAAATAGGAAAAAGCATCATGACATGAATAAACTGAATGTATGACAATACCGTGATAACATGGATAACAAGATAACCTAAAATTTGTATAAGATATGATAAGGCAAGATAAAATGAATGCACTTCTACTCTTTCTCTGCTTCGCTACTACCTTGTTATTCTGATTTTTATATCTCTGCACCACCTAACTAGTGTCCTAACTAGTAATCTGTATAAAATGATCATATGATAATGTGATCCCAATCCTCGCAATTGTGGTAGCCTTCAGGTGTACATCTATTGTGAGGATTCCACCTCAATCTGCCTAATTGCCATGAATATGTTAGATGTAACCTTACTACCCTATCAATCGGCTCCCTACTTGTATTAATGTTCCATGCGTCTGTGTCAATCGGCCCTCTCTTGCGTGTAGATACCCTGTGCTGGTCCCACCATAAGATGTATCAATCCTTATAATAGCAACCCGACATGATTCAAGATGCACAATGTATAATTACTAGTACCAAGTGCTTGCTTTTTCCCACTCTAGAGTACGTGCACGCCCGTAATCCATCGGAACCTACACTGACGCACCCCCTACCGCTATTTTGACCGCTTATAATCAGCCTAGTAATCGTGCCCCACCCTACCTATTTTCAGGGTACCATTATACATCTATGTGGGTTACTGCTGAAATGGGTCCCCGTTACTAGGGTTTCTTATTGGTTAAGTTTGTGGGCCTATATTTATTAATATTACCCACCAACCCGATATGTACTTAACCCTCCGACTGATTCAAACATGTTTACCTAATGGTTAAGTTTGTGGGCCTATATTTACTAATATTACCCACCAACTCGATTTGTACTTAACCCTCCCACACATTATGTCATATTGGTTAAGTGTTGTCCATTCATGTTAATTTAACCCACCCACTCATCATGTCATGTTGGTTAAGTGTTTCTTATTAACCCTTCTCACTTGTCATGTTGGATTGGTTAAGTGTTTCCTATTAACTTAGCCCTGTTCATTCATCATGTTATATTGGTTAAGTATTTCCCATTAACTTAACCCCATTCGTTCATCAAGTTACATTGGTTAAGTGTTTCTTATTAACTTAACCCCACACGTTCATCATGCTGTATTGGTTAAGTGTCATCAATCAATTCAAGTTAACTTAACCCACCCACTTGTCGTGTTACATTGGTTAAGTGTTGCCTTCTTGTGTTAACATAACTCTCCCCATTCATCATGTTATATTGGTTAAGTGTTTCTTATTAACTTAACCCTTCTCATTCATCATGTTGTACTGGTTAACTTAACCCTGCTCACTTGTCTAATTAACATGTTATAACGGTTAAGTGTTCTAAATTTACTTAACCCCACCTTCTTGTCTAATTAACATGTTATAACAGTTAAGTGTTCTAAATTTACTTAACCCCACCTTCTTGTCTAATTAACCCGTTATAACGGTTAAGTGTTATAAATTTACTTAACCTCACCTTCTTGTCTAATTAACGTGTTATAACGGTTAAGTGTTCTAAATTTTACTTAACCTTACCATTCTTAGCATGTCTGTATATTGGAATTAATTAATTTATTAATGCCCCAACCTCTCACATTAGAACTGTTGTTTGCGGTTGCTGGATGTGCCGGGCGGTTCCGAGCAGATTTCTACGGCAAACTCATTCTGACCTCGGGTTTTGGGCTGAACACGCTAACCTCTCACATTAGATCTGTGTTGTTGCGGTTACTGGATATGTCGGGCGGTTCCGGGCAGGTTTACACCGCAACTCAATCTAACCTCGGTTTAGGCATGTTTATCTTTTAGCTTATTTACCATACATGTCTAAGTCTAGATTTTATATGCTAATCATCCCAAATTCACAAAACTAGTCATGTTCCAATTCTCAAGTTATACCCCAACAAAGTCGATCGCAAGTTATGCCCCCCAAATTCAAATTCAAATTCAACTTATTACTCATAATAGGTTACGCCCAATTTTCCCAAAATTTGCAATAATAGTCATGCCCAAAAATCACAATATACATTATGCTTGGTGTCTTGACCAATAGTTATGCCCAATCTAGATTAATATTCCAATTTACAGCTTGCGCCCAATCTAGATTTAATATTTCAATTTACCTTAAGTTCGCAACAATAACAATTATGCCCCAAATCACAAGTTACAAATTATGTTCCATTATTACCAAATAGATTATTCCCCAATACCCCCATATTCCAATCGCATGTATAACTAAGTTTAGTCCAGGTTCCGAATGAACCTAGTATTCATAAAATAAAAACAAGAAAGGGAAAGAAAGAAGGAACATAAATGAGAATAGGCATAAAACAGGCATTACAATGATAGATTTGTCAAATATAACATTATGGACCTAAGAGGATTACAAATCTGTTAGAATTGAGGTATAAAAAAGATGGATCTGAAATAAGCTGATAAAAAAAATAACATCGTGGGCATATAGAATCATAGACTTGACAATATCATGAACATAGATCTGATAGATCTAACAAAATAACAACATAGACATGAGAAGACTACAGATTCGATGTACAACAAAAGATAGGTCTGAATAAGTAGATAAAATAACATCTCAGGCATAGATCTAATAAATAGAAGGAACAAATCTGAAAGGACTAACTTAAAATCAATCATAGATCTAGATTCACTCTATTACATGTCAGGATAACAATTAGGTATTTAAATCTGAAGAGTAACTGAACTTACATTGCTAGGATTAAGAAAAGGTAATGGAATTGTTATTGTTGTTGCAAAACTAATCTTCTAATTTAATATTGATTAAACCTCAAAGGTGATTGTTGATGAAGAACTTCATGATTTAAGTTTTAGAGGCGGCGGTTAAGAGAATTGAGAGTTCAGCAGCATATAGGCGTCATAAGGAATTATTATGAATTAGGGTTAGATCTAGGCAATAATTTATAGGTGTAGAGAGTGTTTTAGAGCCTTTAGATCACCATAGAAGCCATCAGGTCCGTCCAGTACATCGAAAATCGTCACTGCCCAGATCTAGCCGATGGGGTCGACCCCTACAAGGGGGTCGACACCTATGTCGACGCCGGTGTCGACCCAAAGAGTCTGGGTCGACACTAGTGTCGACCCAGCGGGCCTCGGGTCGACACCCCAAACGTGGCAGGTTCCGTGTTTCCTCCTTCCGCCTTGGCTGTTTGAATATTTTTGAATTTAAATTGATTTTATTTTATTTATTTATACAAACTTCCAACCTTAATAACTTCTTCATACTGTATCCGTTTTACGCAAACTCGGACTCTATCTCAAGGGGAACTCCGAGACGAACGCAATGGTGTAACCCGTTTCCCTTAATTCCTACTTTTAAAATTGGTAAGCAAACATTAGAAATGGAAAGTAAATATGCAGTGATTGTTTAACAGGAGGTTTGCAAACTATAAGGTGACATGGGTGCGTGAATTTGCTTGGGAGGACATGGACGGAGGGATCACTTGAGCTGGAAGTTTTGGACGGTGGAGTAGTGGCCAACGGTGAGGTAAAGAGGAGCATTGAAGTATAGATTTAGGGGTAGAAGGGGTGGCAGGAAATGATCACTGTTAATAATGTGGCAATAAACACAAGAGTACTATCATCGCACTAATATTTAGATATTGCATATCAGTGGTGTTCAATTTTAATATCATTTAAATTCACTAGCAGCAAGTTAAAACTTGCTTATGAATTTTTTAAATTCATGAGTGTTGCAAACACTCACCTGAAATGCGAAACTAAAATCCACCAAGCATAAAAAAGTCTGACTTTGAAACTCTCAAACAGACACACGTAAATATGACCTAGAAGGATCAACTAACATAACGTGATGGGCACGAGGTGGCAAGCAGGTCTCGGCAATTCACTCTGGAGTTTGGGCGTAGGACCAGTGGTTCATGGCAAGGGTAGGTAGGAAGCTTCTAAGTGTAAACGAATGGGTGCACATCAAGAAGTAGGAAAACAGGGAGTAAATTTACATAGCAGGTCTCGGTTGTGTAAATAAAAGAGAACTGGCATGTTTCTTTGCGTGGATTTTGAAGTCCACGTGGTGCGTAGGAAACGTATGCCTGTGTGTAGGCGTAAAACTTCAGGGATATGTAAAATTTGGGCCACGAAATAAGTAGTTGAGAGGAATAAAGTAAAGCAAGCATCAGGCATTAGAAAAAAGGTTAAAAAAATAGGATAGGAATTAAAAGAGGTGTATGGCCGAAGTTTTGTGTTCATGCCAAGTTACGAAGAAAGGGTATTGTTTATAGGCCGCCGGTTCAAAGAAACCAAGGGGAAGGAACCTGGACGTTCTTGTCAGATTTAAAACTTGATTTTTATTTCAGCATTTTAGTTAAATAATCCAATTCATTAAAAAGTAAAGTGTTAGGAAGAAATATTGAGTAGATATATACACTTGTATATAATAAATGTTGAAAAAAATTCTTTAATAATGTAGATGATAATTAAGTAAGGGTTTATCCAATCATTTTGCAACTAAAAGAGTTGATAAAATTGACGTGTTGAATAATTGTTTTACCGTAACTATCAGAAGGTGGTCGATAGTGAATGAATGTACTTGTGAATGAATATTCGATTCTATTTAACCAATTTGGATTAATGACTATTTAAAACTAATTTCAAACTTATATAAACATGAACACTAAAACCGCATTTTTAGATATAAAATAATCTGCTTTCCTTAAGTATCACTTGTCCCTAAAGAATATATTAACATTGATCATTTCGAAGAGGCCAAAATTATATTCCACTTCGATTTGATTTATACGTCACATGTCAGAGATTACCGAAGATAATTGAAGACTGAGATATGCAAGGGTTATTCTTGAATAGTGCCTTCGGTTTTTCTAATCCCAGGACAACCTGTATGGACAAATGTCTGATAGAGTAATTCTAATTGATCACGTATGTTGATCTCTCCAAAGGTATTTATATGGTGGCGAAGGAATTCGTTTCTCTTGTTGTATACCTATAATGTATTTTTGGGGAAGATAGTTAGTGGTTGGTGAGTTTTGATGATGTGGCATTCAAAAGTAAATAAACCAGTGATGACAAAATGTAAGTCTAGCTTTAGGCCTCACATCTAAGTAATGACAAAAATCGGGCAGACAGCATGGCTATGTGGGTCGCTCCCATTAGGGTGTAGCATCACCTATCTAGAGAAATTCCTTTTGTTTCTTATTCTATCGATTCTGACCCATTCGGGAATGGTTGCCGTACACAACCATTGGTGATATACATTCGATACACCCAAGAGAAATGAGTGGTCGGTCATGTATGGGTCGGGTTGCAAGACATTCTTGTTGAACCCAGTGTATTCGCCTCTAGAGATACACTATCGGAAGGTGGATCCATACCTTGTCATAGTTGGAAATCCATTATCCTTAAGCGCCAAGAAGTTTTGGTTATATACTATCTAGGAAAATGTGAGATGCAAGCATTTTTCTAGATTCTAAATTATTTGTGAAAAACCCTAGACATTATGATAATATCTGATTTGAAGTATATAAATTGTTTTATTCTCATGAGGTAAAAACCCGTTCCGTATTTACGGCGTGGTCTTATAAGATATTTTTATTTCTTTAACTTGTTTTAAAAATTGTTTACTCATACCAGTCCCCTGACTGACCCGGAGTTTATTTTTCTGTGTTTTCTTAAACTCTTGGGTACTTATAACACTTGTTATGAGTAGACAAGTGAATCAGATCATGATTTAACTTGGGTAGTTGGATGGAAACTTTCTATGTGCTGGTTTACCTATCATATCTATGTATAATTATGGAGTCGTCAAGTTTGGTTATCTATGATGTTATGTATAATTAAAGTTGTAATATGGAATGGCATGTACCCCTAGAACTAATATGCTCTGATGTATTGTGTTCTGATGTATAATACTATGTAATATTATCTTTTTTTTTAAATTCCGTTGTGTGATTCTGATGTTTTCTTTAAGTTCTATCTCTATCTATTTCTTATTCTTATATAATGACACGACTTCCAATGTGTTCAAATGTTGGGTCGTTACAGTTGGTATCAGAGCTTAGGTTACTAATTACCTAGGATTTGGGTGAGTGTGAGAGAGCGTATTTTTATAAAGATATATATATAATATATAGGAAGATTAACCTGAGTAATATACTTAAGTCGGTTTTACCCAATCAAGTCTAGACTATTGACCTGTCGTATTCAGGTAATTAAGTATGAGTACCCGTGCACGAAGAGGTCACGCTAGTGGGACTACCACTACTAATGGTCGTAATACTGCCTCCCAATATCAAGTAGAAACTGTGGAGGAAGCTACACCAGTCCAGCAGGATAAAAGCTTTGCAACTATCTGTAAGGATTGTACAACTTTGGGAGGGAAATTTTTCAAAGGGGTCGAATCTTTCATCGAAGTCCAAGCATGGCTGAGATCATATGAAAGGATTTTTAAAGGGATGAAGTTGAATGATGAGCAGAAACGCCTTTTAGCTTCATAGCAACTCTAAGGAGCTGGTGCGATCTGGTGGGACGCTCAGACAACGAACGTTCCTGAAGACGATTTTATCTAGGAGAAGTTACAGTAGGAATTTAAAGCACAATTTCTTACTGATGCGGGCAAAACTAGTATGTACTGGGATTTCATTGATCTCAAACAAGGGGGCATGACAATCACTGAGTATGAAAACAACTTTAATGCACTCTCCTGCTTTGGGCCAGAACTGATCAACACTTCGGTCAAGAAAAACGAGAAGTATATAGCAGGATTGAAGGATAGCTTACAGGTTAAGATGATTGGACATCGGAAAGACCCATTCGTTGACTTAGTGGACATGGCCATTCGATACGAAGCATTGGATGCCAAGAAACCGGTGGCGAAGGAGCAGACTGGAGGAAATAGTGGAGGAAATCCTAACAAAAGGAAATTTAATCCGAACTGGAAAAACAATGGACAAGCAAAAATGGGGGAGAAGGCTAAGGAGCGATTTAAAGATACAGAATGCCACAACTGCCATCAAAAAGGACACATCGCTAGATTTTGCAAGAATTCGGAGGTCAAGAAGCCAGAGCAACCCCAAAAAAACCACAAGAACCGGGTAATGCTATTGTCCAGCAAATTTTATGCTATAAGTGTCATCAACCCGGACATTTGATTAAAGATTGTCCGCTTATGAAGAAGGGAACGCAACCAAAAGTGTATGCCTTAATGGATAAGCCATCAACCTCTGAGGATGTGAAAATAGAAGAAGGTCTAGAAGGTACCTTACTCTTTAATAAAAGGAGTTAAATTTATTAGGGTCAGCCTTAGGATAAACTGAATAAAGTTGAATTTAATCTAATCAATATAAGGAATAAAGTTAGAACTATAAATTGAAATAATATTTGGATTTCCACTAAATTAAGTCCAAACTTAAGTTAATTGGATATGAACTCATGGAAAGTGAACTGATCGATTTTTGAAATAGAATCAGATTTCTAAGTTATGGAAAGGAGATAACTAGTAATAAAAAAAATAATTAGTTAAGGAAGCCGGTGGATGGAACTTAATGGAGTTAAGTGAATTGATTGATGAGTTAAATATTGAATCAAGTTTAAGAAGGGGATTTGGGACACACACACACACACACACACATATATATATATATATATATATATATATATATTCGAATGGGTTGGTTCGAATGGGTTGGTTCGTATCGATGAAGTAAATAAGATTTGGGATCTATTTTCCAAAAATCAAGGATATTTGGAAATAATATGAGTTGATGAGGATTTAAGATATGGAGTTAAAGAATTGGAACCTAACTGGAAATTGGTTCAGTTAAATAATTTTCTAGGTATCGATCTGATGTTGATTTCGGTCTTCGGGGTTGATATTTAGAGAGTTATCCGCTTACGGGTTTACAGTCAGGATCTGATGACGTTGAGGAATAGTAACGCATAAACGGAAATAGTAACAGATATATCTAGTTACACAAATAACTATGAATAAAAAAATTGATGATGTGTGTTGATTATTTGTGTATAAGTCGATAACTCTAATTATCACCAAAGTCTACTCATTAATCTCAAATTTCGAGGACGAAATTTTTGTAAGGAGGATAGATTGTAACATCCCGGATTTTTACTAACATTTGTTAGACAACAATTTGTTGATAATTAACTAATTAATACAATTAATTTAATACTTGAAAACCAATCCAATTAAATTTCCTTGTTTGTGTGTATGTGCTAGTTTGCCTTTGAACATCTCGAACATAAGTAAGAAATGGTTATACTTTGTCCTCATTTATATTTACCAATCAAAGTACACTCAGTATAATATTCTACATCACGTACATGTATGAGCTAAACTACCCTGGTTTCACATCTGGCCTTTATAAATCCAAATATATAGTAGTATATTTCATATGTATTAGACAAAGGAGAGGTAGCACCTAAGAAATAGGAAATGGACATGAACAGGATTGATATATACACACATGTGCTGCAATATTTACTTCTGTACATTTGTGATTTATGGAAAAGACACGGTAGGAAGCAATCTTCCAAAATCTATTTTTTCAAACCAATCTCACGAGATAATATTTCACTTAATCTAGCATCTAGCTTTAGTAGTTAAAAATTTGGCCATCTCTTCTCACATCAAACATAGAGCATGCAGAGATATTTTGTATTTGACAAAAAATGGAGTACATGAAGCATTAAATGAGACATTGCCTTAGCAACCAAGGTTTTCATTCTTTTGAATAATTTATACAAACATCAAATGACAACTTGCATGCGGTAGCTATACTGCATCATTTCAGCTAGTAGAAAATAGGATCTTCATACATGCCAATACAAAACATAGCCTCTTCCTTTTAGTCATCTAGTATATCTGAAAATAAACATGCTACACATGATTTTTCTTTCCATTCATAAACCATTATTTTAAGAATCTCGAACACCTATAAATAGTGGCACACACGCACTCCTTCATTCACAAACCATTCGAGATAAGATATTGGGTAGAAAACTGAAGAGAGGAACTCAGGCATTAAGGAAAGAGGATACCGAAACAGGTGAGTAAACACCTCTGCTTATTTATACACTTTAGCGATATCGTATGCGAAATTTGTGGTGATTTTATATATGGACCGAACTTGCTTGCATATGACGAAAACCCTATTCCGGAACTATATGTATGAGTGAACCAGTGGACTTCGTTAACTATGGACACACCCTGTTTTACCTGTTGCAACATTATAATGCCATAGACTTGGTTTCTTTGTAAAAATATGTGTGCAGATTTCTTGTTTAATTTAAAACTAAGTCACACCAAATGACCATATTATATACTCTGTTAGATGACTACTGGAAGGGTGTATGCAGGAGTTAAGTTTGTTTAGTATAATACCCATGAAACAAATAGGGTCAACTGAATAATTTAAATAATGATTATGGGATCTTACGGGAAAAGTGAGGTATGGATTACTTGATCGGAATTATTAATGGAAACAAATGTTAGGATTTACTGCGAAGTAGATATATAGCAAATAGGAAATGAAACAAAATCTTTCAAAACCACTTAGTTTATATTGAAGTCCTATAACTAGTAGTAATGTAGAACCCGGATTGTTGGAAACATAAAGAGTGGATTTTATTTACTGGAAAGTAAGGCAGGAGAGTATACAATGATCGGTGCAATTTGTTGACAAAACCAAGGTGATTGTTGATGATGCGTTTTTGAGGGAGTCATGATAGTTGGGTGAGTAATAGAATCCTCAAAACATTTTTAGAACCCTCAAACCATTTCAGATAAAAAAGTTTTTAGTTTATTGTCGCGTGTGAGTTTCAGACAGTTTTATGGAGAGAATTGCTGCTGGAAAATAGAGGTTGAATGAAGGATCGTTTGACAGTAAAGTCGTCTATAGCGTCGACAGTGTACGAATAAAATCTGGAGTTGGTATGTAGTAGGTATTGACGAAAATGGGTCATTTTCTTTTTGGCGTAAGTTGAAGTTCATCTCGGAAACTCAAGTTGAAGAGTCTCTTTCGGATCCGGGGCAGCGAAGGCGGGTTGAATAGGTTAGAATGGTGGCGGTATGGAGGGGGCACGGATGGAGATGGAGAGATGCGTGTACAGGAGCCGACATGGGTATGCACGTGCACCCTGAGTTGTGCACAACATTTGTTTAGAGGACCAAGAATGAAGTAAATGCGAAGCGTATTAGTTGATAGCAGGTATGGGCATTTGTGGCATAGACGCCTGGACATGGACGGACCACTGGAGTTGGCGAGGAGGCATGGTTACATGACTGCTAGGGTAAGAAGGATAAAGTGGTAAGCAAACATTAGAAATGGAAAGTAAATATGCATTGAATGTTTAACAGGAGGTTTGCAAACTATAAGGTGACATGGGTGCGTGAATTTGCTTGGGAGGACATGGACGGAGGGATCACTGGAGCTGGAAGTTTTGGACGGTGGAGCAGTGGTCTACGGTGAGGTAAAGAGGAGCATTGAAGTGTAGATTTAGGGGTAGGAGGGGTAGCGGGAAATGATTACTATTAATAATGTGGCAGTAAACTCAAGAGTACTATCATCGCATTAATATTTAGCTATTGCATATAAGTGGTGCTTAGTTTTAATATCATTTAAATTCACTAGCAACAAGCTAAACAATTTAACTTGCTCATGAATTTTTGAAATTCACGGGTGTTGCAAACACTCACCTGAAATGCGAAACTAAAATCCACCAAGCATAAAAAAGTATGACTTTGAAACTCTCAAACAGACACACGTAAATATGACCTAGAAGGGATCAACTGACACGATGTGATGGACACGAGGTGGCAAGCAGGTCTCGACAATTCACTTTAAAACCGGACAGGCTTATTTTCTTGTTATAAAGGCCACGTGGCACATGGGTGGACGGGTAGCCTGATCACTGGAGTTTGGGCGGAGGAACGATGGTTCATGGCAAGGGTAGGTAGGAAGCTTCTAAGTGTACCCGAATGGATGAACATCAAGAAGTAGGGAAAACAAGGAGTAAATTTACATAGCAGGTCTCGGTTGTGTTAATAAAAGAGAACTGGCATGTTTCTTTGTATGGATTTTGAAGTCCACGTGGCGCGTAGGAAATGTATGCGGGTGTGTGGGCATAAAACTTCAAGGACATGTAAAATTTGGGCCACGAAATAAATAGTTGAGAGGAATAAAGTAAAGCAAGCATCAGGCATTAGAAAAAAGGTAAAAAAAAAAGGATAGGAATTAAAAGAGGTGTATGGCCGAAGTTTTGTGTTCAGGCCAAGTTTCGAAGGAAGGGTATTGTTTATATGACGCAGGCTCAAAGAAACCAAGGGGAAGGAACCTCGACGTTTTCGTTAGATTTAAAACTTGATTTTTATTTCAGCATTTTAGTTAAACAATCCAATTCGTTAAAAAGTAAAGTGTTAGGAAGAAATATTAAGTAGATTATATACACTTGTATATATATAATAAATGTCGAAAAAAAATTCTTTGATAATGTTGATGATAATTAAGTAAGGGTTCATCCAATCATTTTGCAACTAAAAGAGTTGATAAAATCGATGTGTTGAATAATTGGTTTACCGTAACTATCAGAAGGTGGTAGACAGTGAATGAATGTACTTGTGAATGAATATTCGATTCTATTTAACCAATTTGATTAATGACCATTTAAAAGTAATTTCAAACTTATATAAACATGAACATTAAAACCGCATTTTTGGATATAAAATATTCTGCTTTCCTTAAGTATCACTTGCCCCTAAAGAATATATTAACATTGATCATTTCGAAGAGGCCGGAATTATATTCCACTTCGATTTGATTTATACGTCACATGTCAGAGATTATTGAAGATAATTGAAGACGGAGATATGCAAGGGCTATTCTTGAATAGTGCCTTCGGTTTGTCCAATCCCAGGACAACTTTTATGGACGGATGTCTGACAGAGTAATTCTAACTGATCACGCACGTTGATCTCTCCAAACGTATTTATATGGTGGTAGAGGAATTCATTTCTCTTGCTGTTATAACCCGGAAATTCGAGTCAATTTAAAATTTTTATTTTGGCAATTTTAGTGAATTTTTATTATTTAAAATGGATTATTTTAAATAGTATCGATGAAAAATTTATTTTGAATGGAATTCGAACGTAAATATTTATATACGTCGTCGTTAGAATATAAACACTTATCTTAAATTATAAAAGGAATTGAAAATGGCTTGGTAGTTCGATAATTCGATTTCAAATTTCAAATGAATGTACAGGATTCAAAATAATCCGGATTTTAGTGAAACCAAAAATAATGGAATCTAATAGAGAATATCTTTCCAACGAATCCGAAAAATCAAAATTTCATAGCGGGAATCAAAAGATATGTCCAAATGAAAATTCAGAATAGTCGCTATGGATTTTGGCCCTTAAAAATGGAAATTTGGCAAACAACCTCGGATTTCGACGAAACCAGTTTTGTTGGATCCGTGATGTCAAGTTATTGCTAGATTCCAAAATTCATAATTTTTCGAATCAATATGTGAGTGTGGCGAAGGAAAACGCGTTTGGCCAGTTTCAGTTGATTTTAATCGACTGGAAAATGGCCATTTTTCAAACGGTCTCAAAATTTGACGAAATTAGTTTTGTTAGGACCGTATCGTCAATACGAAGCTAGAAATAATTTTTCGGGAATTTTTCGGGTCAGTATGTGGCCCCGGTAAATTGAAATGCGCGTTCAAATTCAATATATAGAGTTATATTTTGATTTTGACGAAAACTGATCGAAACGATCGAATCAGCTTACGGTACATATCCCATTGTGTTCGAAATGGGGGTAATTATATATGGACGACAGGCGGTGGGTTCAATTTCGAGTTCGAAAATAAAAGTTACTTTTTGAAATTAAATAATTAAATAAATTAAAAATAAAATATCTCTCTCTCTCTTCCTATACACTCAGCCTCCCCCTCGTTGACCAAATCAAAATCGAGATGAATAAAAAAGAAGTCGCGGCCCCCTCGGGCGATTTCCATGCTCCTCCTCCCCCCTTATCACCGCCGCCTCAGGCGAGATGCCGCCCCCCTTCCTCCTCCGATCCTTCTCCTTCCTCCCTCCTTGTCCTCTCCGCTCGAACCCATCCCACCCTTTCAATCAAAGACGCGAGCGCCGGAGCCCCTCCACCCAAAAACTCCGACCACCGCGCCTGACCACCCGCGACCCTCCTCCTGCCTTGCGCCAACGACACTCCACCCCCCCCCCTTTTTTTGACGAATCACAGTAAGTTTTTCTTTTTTTGTAGTTTATTTATTTTATTCATTTCATTTTCAGTTTTTTTTCATTGTTTAGAAAACAGAATTTTTGTAAACTAAATTTTAATTAAAAATATGTTATCTATAATATAATTTTTAGTTAGAAGAAAGATATGATTTTTTAGTGATAGAAACGATATGATTTTCTTGACAAGAAGGATTGATTTTTACCGAAAGAAAAACTATATTTTTAAAGTAGAATTTTTTTTTTTTTTAAAAGTATAAAGATTATATTTTTAAAGTTAAAAAAGCGATATTTTTATAAGTAGAAAGGCGATATTTTTATAAGTAGAAAGGCAAAATTTTTATATAATAGAGAGAATAAAAATATGAATTTTACGTTATAGAAGTATGAAAGATTTGATCTTTATTATGTAGAAGGAGCAAAGATGTGATTTTTATATAAGTGGCGATATAAAAAATATAATCTTTATTATATGAACACCATTGAAAAAAAATAGAATTTTTATCTATATAGTAGCAATATAAAAAAAGTGATTTTTATCCATATAGCGTAGTTATAAAAATGTGATTTTTATATACATAGAAACAATATAAAGATGTGATTTTTATATATGTAGTGGATACGGACGACGAAAGTGATAAAGGGCGAGCACAGCGAAGGTTTCCTACATATGAAGAGTCGTGGCGTTTGGTTTAGCTCTTGGTGAGAACTTCTCACTTTTAATTTAAATCTTCTTTTCTAGTTAAAAATATATACTAGGATACAGACGGTGTTTAGTAGCACCCGACACCCGTCTTCCACAGACCATGGACAGCTTGTATGCTTATTTGTTTGATTTTGATGTGTAGTTGATTGTGTGATGTGATGTGAAATGAAATAAAATATTTATATAGTTAAAAATATCCTATAGTTGAAAATAGAATTTTTAACGTGTATTTAAAATGAAATAAATATAAACAAATTGGACGATTTGTTTATATACACATATTTGACTGATATTGATTGGGACGATAAATTTTACACATCGCCCAACTACACAAATAAAGTCTGTGTTTGATTGTTTAAAAACCCCACACGGGTATTGGGATGATATATGACATACACTAGTCCCAATAATTAGCTGTATGTCGATCGATTGATTGACAGGCTGTTATGAGCGTTAAATATTTATATTTGATGCTTATACAGTGTAGAACCCACTCTGGTTGATGGTTTATTATTTATCGTTGTTATTTTATACATGTGTTGTAGAAAATTCATATAATTAACATTATATGGTAATTGATTAGGCCTCATTCCAGTTTTGAAATAGAAATATTTGAAAAAGAAATATTTGAAAAAGAAATATTTGAAATAGAAATATTTGAAAAAGAAATATTTGAAATAGAAATATTCAAAATAGAATATTTTAAAATAGAAATATATGAAGCCGTGTTGACTAGATTGACGCCATTTTGACATGAATGATATTTATATCGATTTTATTCATTTTATAATGAATATCCAAAGTGATTTCAAAATCTGATATTTTGAATAGAATTGAATTCGAATTGAAATTAAATAGAAATGAATTCGAATTGAAATTGAATAGAAATGAATTAGAATTGAAATTGAATAGAAATGAATTCGAATTGAAATTGAATAGAAATGAATTCGAATTGAAATTGAATTGAATTGAAAACGAACTGAAATTGAATTAGAAATCAATTTGAATTGAAATCAATTTGAAATGAATTTAAAACGAATTTATATTGTTAAATTCAATTTTGATTTGAATTTGAGATGGAAGTTGAAATCGTTTTGAAAACGAATTTAAAACGGTTTTTAAAATACGTTTTGAAAGGAAATCGACGAAATATATATAATATATATATTATATATATAGAATGGCCTGAATAGAACGCGCCGCGCCATGGCAGTTCGCGAATTTCGACCATTGACTTCGAATGGATATTGCGGAAGATCCGGCCGTCGGATTCTCCTAAAACCGTTGGGTTCGTATCGAAAAGAGCTTTCTAACGAATATTAGAAATTTGAAATCTAACGGTTGGATTTGGAATTATGTCCAAATCAAATTTGGAAAAGGTCGCTGTAAGTGCAGTTCGATGGCCGTTGATGGAAATCGACTGTACGGACCTTGATAAAATTATTAAAAATATCAATAATTTGTGTAAAATCATAAGAAATGATTTGTCAAGAATTAGGATGAAAAACTCCATATTTGAAAAGATAAAAATAGATTTTTATCGAGATGAACTAGTTTTGAACTAGAATAATAATTTATTTATTTTTAAAATAAATAAATTGGATTTGAAATGGTTTTAAAAGAAACCAGAATTTCCGATAATTGAATTGGAATGGATTTGTATCGAAATTGTCTTCGGAATATTTCGATGTTGGATTTCGTGATGATACAGATATTGTTATGGGAATTTGAAAGATATATTAATATCGTTATTTCCAATACGATATTTTTTGGTCGTAGAATTTGATATTGAATATAAGCTGATATATTTTCTATTCAGAGCCTTGTATTTAATATCAAATGTGATTTGGGTTTGTCGTGAATGGTGTCTTTATTAACACTGTTCTTGAACCCAGTTGAGAAAAAGATTAAATCTTTTTATTTAGATTTAATGAAGTGTACCAATTAAATGATACTTAATTGGAATTGTATTGGTATTGATTTTTGGGTTTATCGTGAACAGTGTTTTAAATAACACTTGTTCTTTAACCTGATAATTAAAGGAATGTGATTTTGGGTTTATCGTGAACCGTATTTTAAATGACACCTATTCTTTAACCCAGTTAAAGATTAAAACTAAGTGGAGTTTTAATGAATCTTTAATTAGATTGAAAAGATCGAGAATGGAGTATCACCAGTTTTGCTCCAGGCGATAATTAAATCTTTAATTAGATTTGAGCGTGAAATGGTAATTGAATTTACCGATAACACCGTGGTGTTAGATATGAAGTATTACCAGTTTTACTTCATGGGATGAATAGGTTGGGATTGGGAAATAAAATAAATGATTACTTCGGTGTGGTTCGCTAATCCCGACTAGTTTGAATTGATATTCAAAAAGGAGATTAAAGAATAAATTTAAAGAATGTATCTTTGATAAAATTAATGGGAACCTTTCCCAAAATATAAGAATATTTGAATAAAAAGAATATTCTGAAGTGGAATGAGGCGTATGTTGTGTTTGTGTAACACTTTTATAATATATACGCGAGTTATTCAGAAAGACCGGGTTAATCCCGTTCTGAATAACTGATTCGACATGGTGTCGAAGATGAAGACGGCAGTTGAAGACCGGAGGTCTTCACGTCGTTTGGGTGGTTGCTGATGATCTTGATTGGGTCGTACACCCAAGAAGAGGGAATCAGTTAGTGATCGTCCAAACGTACTTGGAGATCGATGGATATGCGAGGTACAAGGTGCCTCCAGTTTCATTCAGACCCAGAATGGACTTGTAAATGGACTGTGTGTCTGACATTGGATATCATTCTGTGTGATTGATGAATATCGGTTGCATGGGGTGGTTTGCCTGTGTGGCATGCTAAGATGCAAATGATCAAGGCTTCTGTTGGAAAGCAGAGTCTTGTGGTTGATGATCAAAGCACAGTCTGTGTGGCACAGCTTTGTGTAGTGTTAATCCGCGAGCCTCACACCCCGGTAGTGAACCAAAACGGGAGACGGACATCAGGGAGGGCATGCGTTTCTTTCTAGATAGAAGTGGCGTCAGTGGTTTTACACGCCCTGACGAGTTTGACTTTTGTGGTTGTTGCTGTTGCGAGGCCCCTCGGATATACCGGTGATTATGTGAAGCCGAAGGAGCCATTCGTTGGCTCATTTACGCCCCATAGGGCGGGGAAACGCAGTGTTCAGGCATAATAATCCACATCGGTGGATCGGCCTTGACGATCCAAGGCTTGCCTGCGTGCTTGCCTGAAGAGCGGACTAGAGCATCTCGAATTCGGTGAGGACTATCTTTTGCCTCGGTTTACAGATGGAAATCCAACTTCCAATACGTGACTTTTCGATTTTAGTTGTAATCCTATATATGGCGACATATTGGGATGGGGCGCTTATGCCGTCTATGATTGATACTTATGATGTGAAGTTGTTTTATACACTATACACTTATAGTAATAATAAATGATTTGTTTTAAACGTAACAAGCATGCTTTAGCTATTATAAGGTAATAACCCTATCCTCCGGCTTGCGTTGCATTGTGTGATGGGACCTGGGTCTTATAATAGCTTCATTTTTCTTTACTTAGCATTGCGCTGTTTGTTTTATGCACTGGTATTCTTGGGAGGAAACCCGTTCCGCGTTAGCGGCGTGGTCCCTTGATTTACCTAACTTTAAAATAAAGATTAATAACTATTTTAGTTCTCACACCAGTCCCATGACTGACCTGGAGTTTATTGTTTTAACCTAAACTCTGAGTGCCCCTATTTTCGACACGGGCAGCTAGTAGTTTTGGTTTTGCAGATTTATATTCACAGGATCCTGGTTTATAGCTGGAACGATTCTCGGAAAGCTTTGTATCCGCGTATTACTTCTAGTTGTGTATTGTATTATTTTCCGCTGCTATGTAGTGTGTTGTAATCTATGATATTTTATAGTGTGTAATATTTGTTCATACTCTGTATATTCTTGTATTCTGATGGAATTGTTGTAATATACAATGAAAAGTTCTTCTGTCTGCGTTCTTTTGTGGCTTGTCCTCGGCTCAATCTGGGCTTTCCTCACGGGGAAGTTCAGGTCGTTTCAGCTGGTATCAGAGCTTTGGTTTACAAAGCTCAGAGAACAAGATACATTAGAACCATACGAAAGAATTCATCAGATATTGGATTAGTAATATCCAATGGGAATGACTCGTTAGAGATGGGATCAGTAGTATTCTAGAACGAGTGTCAAGAGTATATTTTTGGAAATGAAAACAAATCTTGTTTTTAAAATTTAAATCAATTATATGTATTTGATTATTTATTTATATTGATTTGGGCAATCAAGTATATAGAGATTTTAATATACGTCTGATCCACGTGTATTGAAGCCTCAAATATATTTGATAGATATAGAATCTCACTCTAGTCGCCCGGAGATGATTTTGATGATGAGGCCTCATCATCAGCGTTTATATTCGAGTGCCGAAAGTGAGATATTTATATGATTTCAATTGACTGGTGTGAGAACCAATATTAGATAGGGCCTATTGTTGTGATTTGGCACCAAAAATGTGATTTTTGACTATATATCAAAATTATGGATTTGAAACGTTAATCAACTAATTGATTGTTGAATGTGTTGTTTGATTATTGTTTTGATTAATTAGAATTTTGAACCATTATGTCAATTTGAACCAATTAGTGAATTGTGTTGAAAATTAGTTGCATTTGCATGCATATACATGTACTTACATTGAACAGGTCATAGCAAGGAGGCTAAAGAAGAGGAATAAAATTGTTTGCCCGACAAATAGGTACATGTTTATTGTATTTCTTGAGTTTTGGGTGATTTTATGAGCCGATTGGCTAGCCGCTTGGCTTTTTCTTTTTCTTTTGAATTGAAGAAGGCCATGGGAGGCTATATGAAATATCCCGAAGTCCCCGGTGCAGGGGAGGTTATGGCGAAATTTTTCGAAAATTTAGGGTGTTAGCCAAAAATTTTGAAAATTTTGAAAAGTTCTTAGAAACTGAAATGTTGAAGAACTTAAGCCGTAGTGAAAACAAGGAAAGTTGAGTTGATTAGTTAAACAACTTTCGGCTTCGTTCCTTTTCGGGGACGAAAAGTTTTAAGTGAGGGAGATTGTAATAACCCGGAAATCCAAGCCAATTTAAAATTTTTATTTTGGCAATTTTAGTGAATTTTGATTATTTAAAATGGATTATTTTAAATAATATCGACGAAAAATTTATTTTGAATGGAATTCGAACGTATATATTTATATACGTCATCGTTAGAATATAAATATTTATCTTAAATTATAAAAGGAATTGAAAATGGCGCGGTAGTTCGATAATTCGATTTCAAATTTCAAATGAATGTACAGGATTCAAAATAATCCGGATTTTAGTGAAACCAAAAATAATGGAATCTAATAGAGAATATCTTTCCAACGAATCCGAAAAATCAAAATTTCATAGCGGGAATCAAAAGATATGTCCAAATGAAAATTCACAATAGTCGCTATGGAATTCTGGCCCTTAAAAATGGAAATTTTGCAAACAACCTCGGATTTCGACGAAACCACTTTTGTTGGATTCGTGATATCAAGTTATTGCTAGATTCCAAAATTCATAATTTTTCGAATCAATATGTGAGCGTGGCGAAGAAAAATGCATTTGGCAAGTTTTAGTTGATTTTAATCGGCTGGAAAATGGTCATTTTTCAGACGGTCTCAGAATTTGACGAAATTAGTTTTGTTAGGACCGTATCGTCAATACGAAGCTAGAAATAATTTTTTGGGAATTTTTCGGATCAGTATGTGGCCCTGGTAAATTAGAATGCGCGTTCAAATTCAATATATAGAGTTATATTTTGATTTTGACGAAAACTGACCGAAACGATCGAATCAGCTTACGGCACATATCCCATTGTGTTCGGAATAGGGGTAATTAGCTATGGACGACAGGCAGTGGGTTCGATTTTGAGTTCGAAAATAAAAGTTGCTTTTTGAAATTAAATAATTAAAAATAAAATATATCTCTCTCTCTTCATATACACTCAGCCTCCCCCTCGTTGACTAAATCAAAATCGAGATGAATAATAAAAAAAAAAGTCGCGCCCCCCAGGCGATTTCCACGCTCCTCCTCCCCCCTTATCACCGCCGCCTCAGGCGCGATGCCGCCCCCTCTTCCTCCTCCGATCCTTCTCCTTCCTCCCTCCTTGTCCTCTCCGCTCGAACCCATCCCTCCCTTCCAATCAAAGACGCGAGCGCCGGAGCCCCCCCCCCCAAAAAAACTCCAACCACCGCGCCTGACCACCCGCGACCCCCCTTCCTCCCGCCTTGCGCCAGCGACACTCCACCCCCCCTTTTTTTGACGAATCACAGTAAGTTTTTCTTGTTTTGTAGTTTATTTATTTTATTCATTTCATTTCTAGTTTTTTTCATTGTTTAGAAAACTGAATTTTTGTAAAATAAAATTTAATTAAAAATATGTTATCTATAATATAATTTTAAGTTAGAAGAAAGATATTATTTTTTAGTGATAGAAATGATATGATTTTCTTGACAAGAAGGATTGATTTTTACCCAAAGAAAAACTATATTTTTAAAGTAGAAAAATTATATTTTTTTTAAAAGTATAAAAATTATAAGTATAAAGATTATATTTTTAAAGTTAAAAAGGCGATATTTTTATAAGTAGAAAGACGATATTTTTATAAGTAGAAAGGCGATAATTTTATTAGGAGAAAGGCGAAATTTTTATATAATAGAGAGAATAAAAATATGATTTTTACATTATAGAAGTATTAAAGATTTGATCTTTATTATGTAGAAGGAGCAAAGATGTGATTTTTATATAAGTGGCGATATAAAAATATAATCTTTATTATATGAACACCGTTGAAAAAAAATAGAATTTTTATCTATATAGTAGCAGTATAAAAAAAGTGATTTTTATCCATATAGCGTAGTTATAAAAATGTGATTTTTATATACATAGAAACAATATAAAGATGCGATTTTTATATATGTAGTGGATACGAACGACGAAAGTGATAAAGGGCGAGCACGGCGAAGGTTTCCTACATATGAAGAGTCGTGGCGTTTGGTTTAGCTCTTGGTGAGAACTTCTCACTTTTAATTTAAATCTTCTTTTCTAGTTAAAAATATATACTAGGATGCAGACGGTGTTTAGTAGCACCCGACACCCGTCGTCCACAGACCATGGACGGCTTGTATGCTTGTTTGTTTGATTTTGATGTGTAGTTGATTGTGTGATGTGATGTGAAATGAAATAAAAATATTTATATAGTTAAAAATATTCTATAGTTGAAAATAGATTTTTAACATGTATTTAAAATGAAATAAATATAAACAAATCGGATGATTTGTTTATATACACATATTTGACTGATATTGATTGGGACGATAAATTTTACACATCGCCCAACTGCACAAATAAAATCTGTGTTTGATTGTTTGAAAACCCCACATGGGTATTGGGATGATATATGACATACACTTGTCCCAATAATTAGCTGTATGTCGATCGATAGATTGACAGGCTTTTATAAGCGTTAAATATTTATATTTGATGCTTATACAGTGTAGAACGCACTCTGGATGATGGTTGATTATTTATCGTTGTTATTTTATACATGTGTTGTAGAAAATCCATATAATTAACATTATATGGTAATTGATTGGGCCTCATTCCAGTTTTGAAATAGAAATATTTGAAAAAGAAATATTTGAAAAAGAAATATTTGAAATAGAAATATTTGAAAAAGAAATATTTGAAATAGAAATATTCGAAATAGAATATTTTAAAATAGAAATATATGAAGCCGTGTTGATTAGATTGACGCCATTTTGACGTGAACGATATTTATATCGATTTTATTCATTTTATAACGAATATCGAAAGTGATTTCAAAATCTGATATTTTGAATAGAATTGAATTCGAATTGAAATTAAATAGAAATGAATTCGAATTGAAATTGAATAGAAATGAATTCGAATTGAAATTGAATAGAAATGAATTCGAATTGAAATTGAATAGAAATGAATTCGAATTGAAATTGAATTGAATTGAAAACGAACTGAAATTGAATTAGAAATCAATTTGAATAAAAATCAATTTGAATTGAAATCAATTTGAAATGAATTTAAAACGAATTTATATTGTTAAATTCAATTTTGATTTGAATTTGAGATGGAAGTTGAAATCGTTTTGAAAACGAATTTAAAACGGTTTTTAAAATACGTTTTGAAAGGAAATCGACGAAGTATATATAATATATATATTATATATATAGAATGGCCTGAATAGAACGCGCCGCGCCACGGCAGTTCGCGAATTTCGACCATTGACTTCGAATGGATATTGCGGAAGATTCGGCCGTCGGATTCTCCTAAAACCGTTGGGTTCGTATCGAAAAGAGCTTTCTAACGAATATTAGAAATTTGAAATCTAACGGTTGGATTTGGAATTATGTCCAAATCAAATTTGGAAAAGGTCGCTGTAAGTGCAGTTCGATGGCTGTTGATGGAAATCGACTGTACGGGCCTTGATAAAATTATTAAAAACATCAATAATTTGTGTAAAATCATAAGAAATGATTTGTGAAGAATTGAAAAACTCCACATTTGAAAAGATAAAAATAGATTTTTGTCGAGATGAACTAGTTTTGAACTAGAATAATAATTTATTTATTTTTTAAATAAATAAATTGGATTTGAAATGGTTTTAAAAGAAACCAGAATTTCCGATAATTGAATTGGAATGGATTTGAATCGAAATTGTCTTCGGAATATTTCGATGTTGGATTTCATGATGATACAGATATTGTTATGGGAATTTGAAAGATATATTAACATCGTTATTTCCAATAAGATATTTGTTGGTCGTAGAATTTGATATTGAATATAAGCTGATATATTTTCTATTCAGAGCCTTGTATTTAATATCAAATGTGATTTGGGTTTGCCGTGAATGGTGTCTTTATTAACACTGTTCTTAAACCCAGTTGAGAAAAAGATTAAATCTTTTTATTTTGATTTAATGAAGTCTACCAATTAATTGGAATTGTATTGGTATTGATTTTTGGGTTTATCGTGAACAGTGTTTTAAATAACACTTGTTCTTTAACCTGATAATTAATGGAATGTGATTTTGAGTTTATCATGAACCGTGTTTTAAATGACACCGATTCTTTAACCCAGTTAAAGATTAAAACTAAGTGGAGTTTTAATGAATCTTTAATTATATTGAAAAGATCGAGAATGGAGTATCACCAGTTTTGCTCCAGGCGATAATTAAATCTTTAATTAGATTTGAGCATGAAATGGTAATTGAATTTACCGATAACACCGTGATGTTAGATATGAAGTATTATCAGTTTTACTTCATGGAATGAATAGGTTGGGATTGGGAAATAAAATAAATGATTACTTCGGTGTGGTTCGCTAATCCCGACTAGTTTGAATTGATATTCAAAAAGGAGATTAAAGAATAAATTTAAAGAATTTATCTTTGATAAAATTAATGGGAACTTTTCCTAAAATATAAGAATATTTGAATAAAAAGAATATTCTGAAGTGGAATGAGGCGTATGTTGTGTTTGTGTAACACTTTTATAATATATACGCGAGTTATTCAGAAAGACCGGGTTTATCCCATTCTGAATAACTGATTCGACGTGGTGTCGAAGATGAAGACGGCGGTTGAAGACCGGAGGTCTTCACGTCGTTTGGGTGGTTGCTGATGATCTTGATTGGGCCGTACACCCAAGAGGAGGGAATCGGTTAGTGATCGTCCAGACGTACTTGGAGATCGATGGATATGCGAGGTACAAGGTGCCTCCGGTTTCGTTCAGACCTAGAACGGACTTGTAAATGGACTGTGTGTCTGACATTGGATATAATTATGTGTGATTGATGGATATCGGTTGCATGGGGTGGTTTGCATGTGTGGCATGCTAAGATGCAAATGATCAAGGCTTCTGTTGAAAAGCAGAGTCTTGTGGTTGATGATCAAAGCACAGCCTGTGTGGCACAGCTTTGTGTAGCGTTAATTCGTGAGCCTCACACCCCGGTAGTGAACCAAAACGGGAGACGGACATCAGGGAGGGCATGCGTTTCTTTCTGGTTAGAAGTGGCGTCAGTGGTTTTACACGCCCTGACGAGTTTGACTTATGTGGGTGTTGCTATGGCGAGCCACCTCGGATATACCGGTGACTATGTAAAGCCGAAGGAGCCACTCGTTGGCTCATCTACGCCCCATAGGGCGGGGAAACGCAGTGTTCAGGCAAAATAATCCACATCAGTGGACCGGCCCTGACGATCCAAGGCTTGCCTGCGCGCTTGCCTAAGGGGCGGACTAGAGCGTCTCGAATTCGGTGAGGACTATCTTTTGCCTCGGTTCACGGATGGAAATCCAACTTCCAATACATGACGTTTCGATTTTAGTTGTAATCCTATATATGGCGACATAGTGGGATGGGGCGCTTATGCCGTCTATGATTGATACTTATGATGTGAAGTTGTTTTATACACTATATACTTATAGTAATAATAAATGATTTGTTTTAAACGTATCAAGCATGCTTTGGCTATTATAAGGTAAAAACCCTATCCTCCGACTTGCGTTGCATTGTGTAATGGGACCTGGATCTTATAATAGCTTCATTTTTCTTTATTTAGCATTGCGTTGTTTGTTTTATGCACTGGTATTCTTGGGAGGAAACCCGTTCCGCGTTAGCGGCGTGGTCCCTTGATTTACCTTACTTTAAAATAAAGATTAATAACTGTTTTAGTTCTCACACCAGTCCCATGACTGACCTGGAGTTTATTGTTTTAACCTAAACTCTGGGTGCCCCTATTTTCGACACGGGCAACTAGTAGTTTTGGTTTTGCAGATTTATATTCATAGGATCCTAGTTTACAGCTGGAACGATACTCGGAAAGCTTTGTATCCGCGTATTACTTCTAGTTGTGTATTGTATTATTTTCCGCTGCTATGTAGTGTGTTGTAATCTCTGATATTTTATAGTGTGTAATATTTGTTCATACTCTATATATTCTTATATTCTGATGGAATTGTTGTAATATACAATGAAAAGTTCTTCTGTCTGCGTTCTTTTGTGGCTTATCCTCGACTCAATCCGGGCTTTCCTCACGGGGAAGTTCGGGTCGTTTCACTTGCTGTATGCCTATAATGTATTTTTGGGGAAGTCAGTTAGTGGTTGGCGAGTTTTGATGATGTGGAATTCAAAAGTAAATAAACCAATGATGATAAAAGGTAAGTCATGCCTCAGGCCTCACATCCAGGAAATGACAAAAATCGGGCAGGCAGCATGGCTATGTGGGTCGCTCCCATTAGGGTGTAGCATCACCTATCTAAAGAAATTCCTTTTGTTTCTTATTCTATCGATTCTGACCCGTTCGGGAATGGTTGCTGTACACAACCATTGGTGATATACATTCGATACAATGAAGAGAAATTAGTGGTCGGTCTTGTGTGGGCCGGGGTTCAAGACGTTCTTGTTGAACCCAGTGTATTCGCCTATAGCGATACACTGTCAGAATGTGGATCCATACCTTGTCATAGTCGGAAATCCATTATCCTTAAGCGCCAAGCAGTTTTGGTAGGCCTGCACAAAGTATGGGTTGGGTCGGGTTAGATAAAATACTTTATCCGACCCACATAGGTATGGGTTTAAGGTAGCTCAACCCGTATCCGACCCTATATGAGGTTGGATATGGGTTGGGTTGAAGTATGGGTTGGGTCGGGTTAAGTAAGGTTGGGTTGGGTCACTTGAATACAATAAAAAAAATGATATGAGGGATTTTTTTCTAAAAATTATATCAAAATATTCAGCATAATATATCAGATTTTAGCTAGCATAATGCATTTAAAATAACCGATTCATTACAAGACATATAATTAAAATTTCATTGTAAAACACATCATATGAAATTAATTTACTACATAGTTGAGCAAGTGTTTCATTTTAAAATACATTAAAATGCTCTTTAAAATATATTTATCAAATTCTATCTAGTTTGGATTGACATGAAATATTTTTTTGTACATTTATTATAGAATACATAAACATTATTCTAGGATTATACTATTCTAATTTTAATTGGATGGATATTAAATTATTATTTTTTAAATAGGTTTGGGTTGGGTTAAAATAAGGTTGGGTTGAACAAAATGTCAAACCCGACCCGCATATAGTATGGGTTACAAATTGTAACCTATATCCGACCCGAACTAGGATGGGTTGGGTTGGGTTTATGTGGGTTGGGTCGGGTTGGATATGGGTTGTGTGCAGCCCTAAGTTTTGGTTACTATATAGGAAAATGCGAGATGCAAGCATTTTTCTAGATTCTAAATTATTTGTGAAAAACCCTAGACACTATGATAATATCTGATTTAAAGTATATAAAGTGTTTTATTCTCATGAGGTAAAAACCCGTTCCGTATTTACGGCGTCGTCTTATGAGATATTTTAATTTCTTTAACTTGTTTTAAAAATCGTTTACTCATACCAGTCCCCTGACTGATCCAGAGTTTATTTTTCTATGTTTTTATTAAACTCTTGGGTACTCATAACACTTGTTATGAGTAGACAAGTGAATCAGGTCATGATTTAACTTTGGAAGCCGGATGGAAACTTTCTGTGTGCTGGTCTACCAATCATATCTATGTATAATTATGGAGTCTTCAAGTTTGGTTATTTATGATGTTATGTATAATTAAAGTTGTAATATGGAATGGCATGTACCCCTAGAACTAATATGCTCTTATATATTGTGTTCTGATGTATAATATTATGTAATATTATATTTTGTTAAAATTCCGCTGTGAGATTCTGATGTTTTCTTTAAGTTCTATCACTATCTATTTCTTATTCTTATATAATGACACGACTTCCGATGTGTTCGAAAGTTGGGTCGTTACACAAATGATACAAAATATTTAGATTTACCTTTTAACTTATGAAATTTTTGCAACCTAGAGAATTAAAATATTTAAATGTCATCGGTTTAAAACAAATATCTTAAAAGATTGTATAATCATCCATTTAAAACACCCAACACTTATACTGAAAAAATAATTACCACTTAGCTATTTATTACAAATCAATAGTTTATATTTTCAATATTGCTCAAGCCATCAAATTATAATATGCAACCACGGCTTGGAATAATTTCCTTGTTGTTCAAAGATATCTAATTTATTCAAACACACACAAATCCTAAAAACACAAATTCATTATTTCGTACTTTAAATTTTTTATATGAGTAAGGCTTCTGACTCGTATTTTGTTCCTTTTTTAGATTTAAATTAAAATAAACATACTATATGTTTAACCCGGGTACCCAAGTCCCGGGTTTTTACAGACTCCCCTTTAAATAAACTACGTCCTCGCAATTCGCTCAAGATAACTCTCATATAAAATTTTCACTTTTAATAACTCACCCCAAATTTTATTTTTTTGGAAAATATTTAGCCAATACTACAAGCCACACAATCTCAAACTCTTTCTCTTAACAACTACTAAAGTCATCAAAGTTTGAACAATTTATATATATGGCTTATCCAAACTTAAATTCTTGTCTGAACAACATATTACGAACATTTAAAACTCATAGCATATCCTTCACATAATGGATTATTTAGAATACGCATTATCTCTATCTGATTCCACGTAATAGAAATGCATGTCGTGCCATCATTTTTATACAAAATTTTCCCAATAATGGTTGCTAACTTGATTGCAATATCAAATAGCCTCGCTAGGTTTTATATTTCCAACTTGATGGCTGCAATCAAGTCTCAATTTGATTATAAGAGTGAGAATTCTGAAATACCACTTATGTTCAAGATTTTTTTAAATTTCAAAAAACTTCTACTTTAGGAAACACCAATATTTATTCACCTAGAACTTTTCAAAGCAAAATCTTTCATCAAAAGATTCTTTATTTCATTTCGAATAATATTAAATAACACATTCGTCATAACCTATTACTATTGCCTTGCCATCCAAATTTTTTATTCCCAACTAATGTAGTGGTTCAATACCATTCTCGTGAATATTTTTCATTATTATAACAAAAAGTTTACTTTATAATCCATAGAATAATGTGTTCGATTGTGTTGTATAAGTGTTTAAGAAATTCTTATCTTTATCATTGATAAGGCCTATCGATCAGAACCCCTTAAATACTGAACGGACAACCCAACATGAACGATAACCATCAGTAATTCAAATAAAAAACAAATCAACACTTCACCAACTGCCTAGTTAATTTATATTCCAAGACAATTTAGCTCTAAATGACCATTTTATGTAACAACCCGGGTTTTGGGTACCCAAAATAAACAAATTATAGTATTTTTCATTCAATTTAAATCTAAAAAAAATAAAATATGATTCAGTAGCCCAACTCGTATAATATTTTGAAAATATTATACGAGTTGTGCTCTTGACTCATATTTTATTCTTCTTTAGATTTAAATTAAACGAAACATAGTATAATTTGTTTAGCTCGGTTACCTGAAACTCGAGTTGTTACATATTTGATCGTATACTTTAATGATAAATTACATTTGGCTTCGTATAATTGTGACATTTCATAGTTATTGTTTAAAACTTACCCTTGTTAGTGGAATAAAAAACCGTTCTGATGTTTTTAAGTTGAATCAGTTCATGTCGGACATTTATTTAGCATAATAAAACATCGTTCTGCATTATGTGAAATTTAGACATGTCTGGATCTATTAGTTGATTATCTCGAATTTTTTTAGCAAAGCCAGCCAGTTTTTTTAGTGGTCTTTTTCATTATAAGAAGTAATGAGTACAAATATAACAAGAGATAGGCTGATTAACTATCTTTTATAGACATGTTTACCCTAACTACGACCTAAACTATTATTTATCATCACGTAGGGTGAGATGAGTTACATAATTGCTAGAAGGCATAAAATACATTACACAATGCTATATATAGCAAATACAACTTATATTAACAGGCTGCTAACAGTCCTAGTGAATCATTCACAAATTACTTAAACAAACATTGTTCAGCGGCTAGAACCGGCAACCAGTAAACAACAATATGAAGCAGAGATGTAGATTATTGAAGGTGCAGAGGATTGAATTTACTCTACTTTGTAGCTATCACCTGCACTAGTATCATCTCGGATTCCCTACTACCTTTACTACGTATAACAACACATTGGATTATACATAGTTGTTGACCAACTTTTTACCAAAAGATGTCATGGTCCGGATCGAAGCCCAATATCCAGAAACTCTATCCAGCATCGGCCCATTGGCCAACATGGCAGCTCGCGCTTTGGAAAGCCTAAGCAAGATTCGACCCAAACTGGCTTCCTTCGAGGCCGACCTAGTTTCAATTCCGACTGATTATCCTCAAGCTTCCATTCATCGAGCCCAAGAGAATCGTTCTCATTCGACCGAGTCAAAGGCTTCCGTCAAAAATGGATCGACCGAATATCTCGAGCTCCCCTGGAAATATCCTGCCAGACCATTCATTACTCAGACCAATTCTCAAGGCGACAAAGGCGGCCAAATGCATCCAGCCAAAAGTCTCCTTTTAATACACCTCACCTTGAATGCCACATAAGCCACAATTTCCGAAGATACTATTTATGAATAGTGGAGTTAGCCTTCCAGTCGCACTTCTGACCAAAGAATAAACTCCACGTGTCCAAGATTTCCCTAAAAGGCAGGCCACGTTACACCAGCCTTAGCTGACTTTCCCATCTATAAATACCCTCTTCCCCAAAGAAGAGATGGGCACGCAACTTTGGAAGGAGCCCACTCCATTATTTGGGACTCCAAGTTCTGGAAGAAGATTACTTTTGGCTTATTCCTCTAATAGCCAATATCATTCTAGAAAACTTCTCATCTCCTATTTTCTTCAAAAGGAAACAGCGTTGTACTGGTAATCAAATATAAATCAATACATATAAAGTGGACATAGGCACCATCTTCGCTGAACCACTATAAAAAGTTGTGTGTGTTCCCTATTTTATTTACTTTTACTACACTTCATAATCATTCTTCGTGTGCTCTACATACGACTGGCGGTTGACTGTCACAAGTGACTAACTTCTGACGTTAACACTTTGGGACGCCAGGTAGGGGGCGATCGAACCTACGCATCCTTCGACCTTCTGCAAGCTTAATCCATGGAGAACAAACTAGAGAAAGATGCAGCATCTTCTTGTCCCACTATTGCCGATGCAGCCGATACAAATGCTGAAGAAGCAAGTCAGGAAGCCTCCTTTCATGAAGATGTATCCCGATATCTTACCTGGGACGACATGGACAAAATCATGATGGAGTTAAGAGATCATATGACATCTCAGGGCAAACTCCTCGAATGACAGTAGCAGTTGATGGATCACCTTGTCGGTCGAGTGGAGATAGGGATAAACGCTTCGGCATCAATTTCTTTACTGACCGGGACTGGAGCAACAACTGATCTTCGGTCTATGTAGAATCAGTCCACTGATCAGATCACACCTTTGCTTCATCCTAGCTCGGGTCCACCTCCTGAGCAATCACAACTAGGAGTATCGCTTCTAGCAACCAGCGCAGCCGCAACTGCAGATTCACAGGAGGCCGGCGATCAAGATCTAGGTTATCTGACCACTTTGCCTCCACTCTAGGGGATAGCTCAGGCCCCCGGATCAATCGAGCAACCATTGGGGTAATCAGGATTAATGTCATTCCCATTACAACCCAGTATCTTACCATAGACTCGCCTTATGCTGCGTTCCTTCAACGAAGAGCCGGTGGGGCCTTCCCTTTGAACCAGGGAGACAACTCTACCATACCGATTCCTGGATCGGCGGATGGAAAAGCTACTGTAGATCCTACTAATATCACCTCGGGCAAGGACATTGAAGAACCCGAACATCACATGCTATGCAGAACCGACCCGAACCTCCAGCCTTAGGTACGGCTCAGTCCAACTCTCATTAGGTTCAAGAGGGGCCAGTCTACCCAGAACCAACACATATGATGAACCCTCACCCTCACCTTCACTCAACTTTCAGAGGTCGAGCCTTACCAATGACCACCCTTCCGAGCATGCTTTTGTCGGATCCCGGTACTGGAACTCTTCTGAATGTAGAGCTGGATTCATGGCAGCGATTCCTCGGAGATGGAAGCCAGCTTGCAAGTATAGTTTGATGCTTCACTCGGACCAATTCTTCTTAGTAGGATATAGATAACATCTATCATGGCCCCTTCGCTAGGGAGATTAGGAACTCCCGCAATCTTCCACACTTCAAGTTTCCTGCTATCGAACTGTACAATGGTCGGACCGACCCGACCATCCATCTCATATGATACATGCAACATATGAAAGTGCTCGGTGCATCAACAAACATTATGGCCAGGTGCTTCCCACTCTTCCTCACAGATATAGCCAGAATGTGTTTTCGGCAGCTAACAACTGAATCGATTAACAGTTGGAACATGTTGGTCACTCGCTTCATCGAACAATTCAGGGTACATATCTCCTGACCAAAAAGTGTCATTTTTATAACCACCATCAAACAACACCCAGAAGAAACACTTCGGTCCTTCCTTAAAAGATTTAACGCGGCCGTAGCATTAGTCGATCAACCCGAGCCATCGATGGTGCTTATAGCCGCCATTGCAGGAGTTCAGAATCGATAAAAATTCTCAATCTCTTTAGCCAGAGATCCTCCCAAGTATATAGATGATTTCTCTACCAAGGCCGAGAAATTCCTCCGACAAGAAGACGCCAGCATTGTGATGAAGAGCCTCGAGGTCTTAGCCACCAAGCATGGAGGTCCATCCAACATGGATGGCTAGAATAAAGGAAGAGGAAAGCGCGGAAAAGAACGAGCGTAATGTACGACCTCAAAGAGAAAATAAGTGTGACCAGTATACCGAGCTCAACTCTTCTTTGCTCGACATCTACCTCAACATACGAGGGTCCCTGCCTTTCCTAAGACCTCCTCGAAGAGAGATAACCTAGAAAGAGCTCGAATCTAGAAAGCATTGCAAGTTCCATAACATCGTTGGTCATGGCACCAATGAATGCAGGTACTTATGCGGTCTTATCGAGGATAGGGTCAAGTGAGGGGAACTTCCTGAATATGTCGAGAAGAACCTGTAGGTGGTCGTCTCTAATCTATGAATTAGAAAAGCACGATATTTAAATTAAATTCTGCAAGCATACAGGTGCGTAGCATACAGGTCGAACACAGGGAGGTGTAATTAAAAATTATTATCTATTTACTCTTGGGCGAGTTAGACAATAGTCGGGGGTTGGTTTTGAAAACAAAGCTATTGAATTTACTATGGACCTGAATCTAATCAGATCAATACCAAATTCAACCACAAAAACGAAGAACAAATACTAGAAATGAACAATAAACAAAAAACAACAGAAATTAAATTAGTATTGCCGTTGAATCTAATCAATGGTCAATCCTAATAAGCAATAGAAATAACACTAACAATTCGTGTTCTACCCAAAACTAATTGAGTAGATACACAATTTGTTATATAAGAAAAGTAAATAAACTAGAACAAAGGAGAACTTTATTAAAACTAAATGACAGTACAGAATACAGAGTAATTGCATAAAAAAAATATGGCATTCCTTTACAATGATATAGTGGTCTTTTTATACAGGATGTAGCCTTCTCCCTTATTTGAATACAAGGCCCACAGAATAAATACATGAAAATATCCTTTCTAGAATGAAGGAATATTCCTTGCTTGATTGAAGAATTGTAATTAATGTCGTTCCTTTTGATGCATTGCACAGTCAGTGAGAAGATAAGGATGTGTTTAATTGAAGATGTGTGATTAAAACATTCCCTTCTTTTTGCATGGCAATTAAATACGATTAATTGGATTTGAATTCTTGAGGGAATTATGCTAAAATTCAAAAATCCTTATTAAGTGCATGCATTATATACATACATAAGAATATATACATATAACACATCACTATTCCATATATTCTTCATAGCAAAGGGGCAGTGTGAATGTTCCGTTCTTTGGCAAAAAGTGAGCTTGACGGGGATCGAACTCAGGTCTCTCAGTACAAATCTCTATGCATTTACCAGTGAGCTACAACTTCTTTTAGGATTGAGAAAGTGTTGACATAAGGAAGTAGCTTTTTCTTTGTAGTTGGCCTTTAATTTGAAATGAAAGAGGCATCACTTGACAATCTGTAAATACACATAAAAATACCCAAAGTATCATTTATTTATTTACAAAAGATAAAATATAAGAGCATGAAATAAGCACATTTTTATGTTAATCAAATACCCCCACACTTATCTTTTACTCGTCCTCGAGTAAAACAAAAAATGAAAAACTAACTAGATAGGTCACACTTTCGTAGGAAACACGATTGCATTGAGCGTATGCAACAAGCCGTTAAACCTCTAGGTGTCCCTAGTAGGACGAGTTGTGTCTCGTGAGGGTTTTCAGCGGATACTACCCACAAAATCCAAATGCAGTATGCTATGATTCTAATGAAACTACATGAATGCAATGGACATATGCAAAAATAAAAAGAAAAATGAAAACACGACTTATTTCAGGAAAGTGGTACAACAAATTAAGTTAATAATTTCTAATCAGTTGATTTTATTTTAGATACCTCAACTTGTCACAAATTTTCAATATAAATCAAGTTTTCAAATGTTAAATTTCAGTTTGGCCAGTTAGTTCGGTCGATAACATAGTGCAGCCATGAAATTGATTCTTAGTTTGCTTGGCACAGTTTGTAAAGTGGTATTCTAATTTTCTCATGTATGGCTAGTCAAATCAACAAAGTCAAGAAGTGTTTGGGCATCATTGCTTATTCTTTATTCTAAAAATTTTTAAAATTGATGATTAAGTACATACACCTAACTTAGAAGACCAAGGTTTACCACTCATGCACTGCCTCACGGACTAACAGAGAGTGGGTAAAGAGCTTGGCGGATTGTGCAGGCCGACTTTGACTTTGTCAACAACGTGTCGGTAATCCTTAGGTGTCCAATCTTATAAAATGAAACCAAGATATTCCAACGCTGACTTTGTCAACAACATGTCGGATAGAGCTTGGCGGGTTTGCACACCAACGCTCGATATACAAGCAATGTTGGATACCCTTGGATTATTATTATTATTATTGAATTTATAAGCACAAAAAGAGAGTTACGCGAATTCAACTTAACACAACTTAGTTTTAAAGGTTTGACAAGCCATTATAAGTATTTTAAGTCCTCCACTTATTTAAACAAAGTCTACAATATAGAATAGATTTCATGGTCATCACCTAAGAATCTCCCTATGTACTGGTTACACTATTATCCCTCAAAATTAAACTTTTCATTATATTTCAAATTCGAACTTGGCTGAGAGAAAAAAATACTATCAACTGGCTAAAAATTGTAAACTTATTTCGATGTATCAATTGAAAATGAGTCGTATTTTCCAAAAAAAAATTTGGTATGTTACTACGATATAAAATGTATGATGGTCCTACATGAGAAGAAAGAAAGAAAAATTAAAGAAAAATCTAAAGAATGCAATGCAGACTCCCCCCACACTTTATTAAGACAGTGTCACGATTGTCTAAGGCAGAAAAACAAAAATAAAATAAAAAAATGAAAAAGAAAAATAACATAAAAAGAACGTGTACCACCTGATTTCATGGTGGATGATCGGGCTCATGCAGATCGATAGGGTCATCTTCGTCATATTGCTCGAATTCCAAAAATGGTTTCAGTCGTTGACCGTTTACTTTGAAGACTTTTCCATCCCTAGGATTTTCAATTTCAACCGCTCCATGAGGATATACTGTTTTCACAACAAAAGGTCCAGTCCATCGAGATCTGAGTTTTCCTGGAAATAAGTGAAGTCTAGAGTCGTATAAAAGAACTTTTTGTCCTACGTTGAATTCCTTATGAAGTATGTTTTTGTCATGTTGGGCTTTGGTTCTTTCTTTGTAGATTTTTGCATTTTCATACGCCTCATTTCTTAATTCCTCTAATTCCGAAATTTGCAACTTCCTATGTGAGCCGGCTTTCTCTAAGTCCAAATTCAAAAATTTTATGGCCCAAAGAGCACGATGCTCCAATTCAAGAGGTAAGTGGCAAGCTTTTCCAAAGACTAATCGATATGGTGACATCCCTAGATTGGTTTTATAAGCAGTGCGAAAAGCCCAAAGTGCATCAATCAGTTTTAAGGACCAATCTTTTCTATTGGAATTCACGGTTTTCTCAAGAATTTGTTTGATTTGTCTATTGGAAACTTCTACTTGTCCACTAGTTTGTGGATGGTAAGGGGTCGACAGCTTGTGGGTGATTGAGTATTTCTTGAGCAAGGATTCAAAAGCACGATTACAGAAGTGAGTGCCATTATCGCTAATGATAGCTCGAGGTGTGCCAAAGCGTGAAAAGATGTTTTCTTTGAGGAACTTGATAACGACCTTGTTATCATTGGTTTTGGTCGGAATGGCTTCAACCCATTTTGAAACATAGTCTACCGCAAGCAAGATGTAAAGATTCCCAAATGAGTTAGGGAATGGTCCCATGAAATCGATGCCCCAAACATCGAATAGCTCAATCACTAGAATGAGGTTGAGAGGCATCATGTTCCGCTTAGTAATTCGACCCGTTCGTTGACATCGATCACATTTAGAGCAAAAATCGAAAGCATCACGAAAGAGTGTGTGCCAGTAAAAACCGCATTGCAATACTTTTGTATCAGTTTTTCTTTCTCCAAAATGACCGCCACAAGCATGGTCATGTGAGAATTGGTGTTCATGATCGGGCACACACCTTCGAATGATTTGGTCTGGACAGTATTTGAAAAGATATGGGTCGTCCCAATAGAAGTTTCGAACTTTCGAGAGAAATTTTTGTTTATCGTGTTTCGACCATTCAGCGGGTGTTTGCTGTGTGACAAGATAATTCACAATGTCAGCGTACCAAGGGGTGTTAAAGATCGAAAGGATTTGTTCATCAGGAAAATAATCATCGATTTGGGTGTCATCAACATTTTTGTGCACAATTCGAGAGAGATGATCAGCTACAACATTCTCAGAACCCTTTTTATCTCGTATTTCTATATCGAATTCTTGAAGAAGAAGGATCCAACGAATCAAACGGGCCTTGGCATCCTTTTTAGAAAGCAAATATCGTAAGGCCGCATGGTCAGCGTAAACTATGACTTTGGATCCTATGAGATATGGTCTGAATTTCTCAAGAGCGAAAACAGCTGCCAAAAATTCCTTTTCAGTAGTTGAGTAATTCAATTGGGCCTCGTTTAAGATTTTGCTAGCGTAATAAATGACTCAAGGAAGTTTATCGATTCGCTGGCCCAAGATGGCTCCAATAGCAAAATCAGAAGCGTCACACATAAGTTCGAAGGGTTGAGTCCAATCAGGGGGTTGAATGATGGGAGTTGTGGTCAAGATTGACTTAAGAGTTTCAAAAGATGTTTTGCAATCATTGGAAAATTCAAACTTTAAGTCTTTGGCAAGTAAATTCGAGAGAGGTTTTGAAATTTTCGAGAAATCCTTAATGAATCTTCTATAGAATCCCGCATGGCCAAGAAATGAACGAACATCTTTGACAGACTTAGGAGGAGGTAAATTAGCAATCAAATTGATTTTGGATTTATCGACTTCAAGGCCATCTTTTGAGACGACATGACCTAGAACTATCCCCCTTTTACCATAAAGTGACATTTTTCCCAATTAAGCACGAGTGATTTCTCCTTACAACGCTTAAGGACGAGTTCTAAATGAGTGAGGCATTGGGAAAAAAATGATCCATAGATTGAAAAATCGTCCACGAATATTTCCAAGATTTTTTCCACCATATCAGAGAAAATACTCATCATACACCTTTGGAAAGTCGCGGGGGCATTACAAAGACCGAAAGGCATGCGATGATAAGCAAAGGTTCCCAAGGGACAAGTAAAGGTGGTCTTATGTTGATCTTCTAAAGCAACAGGAATTTGGTTATAGCCAGAGTATCCATCGAGAAAACAATAGTACTCATGTCCCGCTAAGCATCCGAGCATTTGGTCAATAAAAGGCAAGGGAAAATGGTCTTTTCGTGTGGCTGAGTTGAGCTTTCGATAGTCAATACACACACGCCATTTTGTTTTGATTTTTGTTGGGATGAGTTCATTACTGTCATTTTTTATCACAGTGACTCCCGACTACTTTGGTATAACTTGTACGGACTCACCCAAGTACTATCAGAGATAGGATATATGATGTTATTGTCTAGACATTTGATTATCTCCTCCTTGACCACTTCTCTCATGTTTAGGTTTAATTGCCTTTGAGCCTCACGAGTGGGTTTAGCCTCATCAACTAAATGTATGCGATGTTCCACAATTGATGGGCTAATTCCTTTTATATCGCTAATTTTCCACCCCAAGGCGTCTTTATTTTCCCGTAAAATTTCCAAAAGTTTTTCTCCTTGGTCCTCGGTAAGATCAGAGGCCAAGATTACGGGAAAAGTTTGTGATGGGTCCAAGTATGCATACTTAAGGTCGTGTGGCAATGGTTTGAGGTCCAACTTGGGATGTTCGTGTGTGTCCACATTGGTCAATATTCTTTGGTCAGATTCAGATGGAGAAAGTGTGGATTCAAGAAATTCATTTAGTTCAGAAACATATTCGAGCTCATCGAAATTGGAGTTGAAATGGTCAAGACACATTTTCATGGCTTCAGAAGTGTCATTAAAGGATTCATCAACGGTGGTTTGAATCATGTCAATTTCATTGATCTCAAAATCCCTAGGTTGTTTGTTGAGATTAAAGATGTTCAACTCAATAGTTAGATGCCCGAAGGAAAGTCGAAGTTGACCGTTCCTACAATTAATGATAGCATTTGAGGTTGCTAAAAAGGGGCGTCCTAATATCAACGGGATTTGAAAATTGGGATTTGGGACAGGCTCGGTTTCTAGAACTATGAAATCGACAGGGAAGTAAAACTGTTTGATCTGTATTAAGACGTCTTCGATTATTCCCAATGGCTTTTTGACAGATCGGTCAGCTAGCTGAAGAGTGATGTTTGTTGGTTTAATCTCCCCCAGTCCAAGTTGACGATAAACAGTATAAGGAAGAAGATTAACACTGGCACCAAGATCGAGTAGGGCTCGAGAGATGTGAGTGTTTCCTATTTTACAATCAATGGTAGGGCAGCCAGTGTCTTTGTACTTGACTGGGGCAAGATTCGAAAGAATAGAGCTTGTATTCGCAGTCAGAAAGGCGGTTTTTGGGACATTAGTTGCACGTTTTTGTGTACACAATTCCTTAAGACATTTAGCATATTGAGGGATTTGTTCAATGGTGTCCAAAAGAGGAATGTTCACACGAACTTGTTTGAAAATTTCCAAAATTTTATCGAAATTTGCTGCTTTCTTCTTATTATTGAGTCTATGGGGAAATGGAGCTATAGGTTTTTCGACTCTACGATCAGTTTCATCATTCGAGGAAGAAGGTGGTAGGGGTGTAGAAGATGAAATGTTGGGATTGCCAACATTGATTTTCAAAGGTGGGTCGGGTTTGCCGACACAAAGAGAAGAACTGTTGGGATTGCCAACATTTAAGGAAGATGGAGGTTTAGAAGAACTGGCATTTGTAGCCATTAAGTGATCATCAAGCTTTTGTATTTGGGTTGAGTTCAAAGGTTTGTCAGGGTTGCCAACATTATTATCAATCCCCTTTTTAGATCGAAGGGTTGTAACAACGTTGACCGGATTGTGGTTTTCATCCTCACAAGAATTTAGAGTATGAGAGTTATATTTTGGATTCACCTCGGGTTGACTAGGCCACTTTCCTTTCTCATTACTTTTCATTAGTTTCTTCATCATATTCATCATTTATTCGAGTTTAACATCTTGATTATTTATTTGTTTTTCTAATCGAACAATATCTTGTGACGGTTGAGAAGATTGAGAGGATTGGTTTGTTGATTGAAAATTGGGGTGCCTATAAGGTTGTTTGGATTGAGGTGCAGCTTGAGAGGTTTGAGACTTGGGAGATGAAGCTTGGTAATTCGGGTTGGGGATAAAGGGTTGCATGTGAGATGGGTTTGCCGAATTATTATGGTTTGACCAAGAAAATTTTGGGTGGTTTCTCCAACCAGGATTGTACGTGGATGAGTAAGGATTATTTTGAGCTATAGCATTGGCTTGGTCCTGAGAGTAATAGTGGGGTAACCCTTCTCCGGCTTGAGGAGTTTGATTTTCTAAAGGAATTTGGCTTGGGCCCACGACATGCACTCCTCTGGTAGAAGTGCGAATGGGAACACGAATCGATTCCCATTGCATGTCCTTTTCAGAATAGTCTTCTAAGAACCGCCAAGCTTCATCGGCTGTTTTAGACATAAAATCTCCTCCACACATTGATTCTAATTGAGTTCTAGTCTGATAGTTCAGCCCTTCATATGCAATTTGACATAAGTGATCTTTTAGAATTCCATGATGAGGGCAACTATATAATAGCTGGTTGAATCTCTCAAAGTATTTTGAAAAAGTTTCCCCCTTATTTTGACAAAATTGATTTATCTCGGTTCGGATTGTTAGAGTTTTATGGAAAGGGAAAAACTTTTTCAAGAATGCAGTGACAAATTCATCCCAACTTCTTATGGAATGTCTTGGAAGAGAATTTAGCCATCTTTTAGCGCTTTCAAGTAGTGCAAATGGAATTAGCCTTAGCTTGATCGATTCATTAGATAGTTGTTGCATTTTTGTTGTGGAAGCATACAATTCAAATTCACTCAGAAATTCATAAGCATTTTCAGATCCCGTAAACTTTGGTACCCCTTGGATAAAAGAATGTTTTAGCTCAAAATTGTTTCCTTCAGCTGGTGGGAACACAATGACAGATGGTTGAACGGTCCTAGTAGGATAACATCGATCACGAAGAGACAAGGGTCTATCCATTTGGATATTGAGGTTTTGAAAGTTTTGATATATTTGGTTTTGATCCCCAAAGTTTGGAAAGTTTTGATTCACTCGATTTTGATCCAATTCGGTTGGAAAATTTTGGTTGATTCGAGAACCCCTAGGAGAATTTTGTTGGCTGATACTTTTTTCACTCATTGTTGTTAGATGCAAGCACAGAAATCAATTATAATGAAATTTTCTGTCCTTATTGGCTCCTAACCCAAAATTATAAAGTGACGCGTTTGATTACTTAGATCAAAAGATTTCTCAGCCAGTTAACGGACAGGAGTTATCGGTGCACCAGGAATCACCCTAGCAATGCAGCCGAAGGTTTAAGTACCTTCAGAGTAACAACCGATATAATATTTATGAATCACCGTAATATTTATAAACGGTTATTTCTCTGCCGTAGCCTAGACACCGAGAAATAATTCGTTCCAAATGAATCAACTATCACAATACAATTAAGCCCTAGATGAGCCCGTGACTCCCTTAAGTCCAACGTCTAACTGTTATTATTAGTCAGATTCTACGATGAAATGCAATTTGTGGGCTAAGGAAAGGGTGATGAAATCCCTCACCTTATGTGAATTGGGGTATTTCCCTTAACAGAATGAATAAAAATGCAGAAATAACAACAATCACACAAAACAATTGCATAAATTAAAAAAAATTAAATTCAAGTCGTTGCCTTGCAGAATTTTTTTACAACAATTGTCGATATTTTTTTTCTTTGCAGCAGAGCACCTGTAGTGTTTTAAAAATTTCTCACCATGATCGGCAGTCCTCCAGTGAATTTGGGAAGCGCTAGCGCGTTCACACCCCACTTGGTGTGCAACCGCTCCAACAATTTGGATTTTGTTTGCAAGTTGACTGATTTTTGAATCTCTTTGTTTGTTGTGTGGGCCTTTTTTCGCTTCTAACTCTTTTTTTTTCTTTTTTTTTTTTCTTTTTGAAGAAAAGACAAGGTAGGGAAACAACAAATTAAGAACTAAATTGGAAGGAAGAAATAAAATTAAAAACTAAACTAAACAAAAACAATTTACTCTAAAACAAAATCCGACACTCGCTCAATCAATTAAAACAATTTTTTTTGGTTTGTTTGAGAAGAAAATAAGATAAAAAAAATAAACTAGACTAACCAAACACAAAACAAAAGAAACAAGCTAAAGTAGACTCCAACAAAACAAAGCGATAAAACCTGACAAAGAGACAAGAACAAAGCGACAACACTCATGCACCCAATTGGCAGATCACACGCACTCAGCCGATCACAAAATGAGCGCACACAACCCTAAGAACGAACCAGGCTTGACTATCCAATTATTGTAATATATATAAAAAAAATCACGCTAGTCCAATTATGAGACAATCACGCCCCCTATTTCTTTGATTTCCCAAACGCACTTCCTTTACTTTTCAGGAAGCAAATCACAAGTATGAAATTTATTTCTTCAAATCAACCACAAAAGAAATGACTATAAAACAGTGCCACAAACACAAGCTTCAGCAAGTCACACATAGAACAGCGAACAGTGAGACCGAAAAGAAACAGTCAACAATGAAAATCCCTTCCTTCTTTGATACCCCTTCTCTTTTATGTTTCAACCCAGATAAATCACGCACAAAACAAAAAAAATCAACTCAGACCTTCCTTTGTTTTTTTTTCTTTTTTTCTTTTTTTTAGCTCTTCTGGTCTCGAATCAACTCAGCTTGATTCTAATCGAATTGGGTTTTTAATCGGATTTAGGAGTTGCGATTTGGAGGACCGGGAGGTTTTTGCTGGCGCAGGAAGATGTATGGGCGGTGGATGAATGTTGGGGTGAAGTGGTGTTTGCAAGGTGACTTTGCAGTTGCGGAGGCAATGAAGGGGGAGGTGCTGTTGGTGTTGGACGTGAGGAGGGTTGGATGCAAGTGGGTGGTTTGCGTGTTGGTGTAGGGTTAGAAAATGGAAGAAGACAGTGGCTTTGTAGTAGAGGATGGGTGTGAATTTTGAATTGCGTGGATCTGCAGAGAAGAAAATAAGGGAAAGAAATGTGAGAAAATGGAGAGAATTAAAAGCAGAGAGGGAAATAAGGGAAAAATTAATGAAAAGATCTTTTTTTTTCGAGAAAGAAATCAGGTTGTAATGGAAAGGTAAGAAGGGAAAGAAATGAAGACAGAAAAAAACTGAATAAAAATGGGCAAGTCTTTTTTTTTCTCTGTTTAGTTGATGGCAGTACCAATCAAATTGATAAACCAAATTACTAAACCAGATATTTTTTTTTTTGAATTGGAATGGAATTCAAAAACGGGAAAGAATTCAGAGGATAAGAAAAAAAAAGTTTTTTTTATTTTTTTTATTTTTTATTTTTTTAGTAGATTATGGCTACAACTATCAATACCAAATCAACAAAATGATATTTTTTTTTTTGAAAGTTTGGAAAAGAAGATAGGGACTCAAATGTATTGAAAAACAGGAAAGAAAGCCGTGAAAGAAAAGAAACAAAATGAGAAAGAATTGGCAAGTTTTTTTTTTAAACGAAGAGAGAGAGGAACTTGTAAATAGGAATAGACTGAGGAAAAAAACTAGCAAGATTTTTTTTCCTTGTTTTTGGAGATTGAAATATCAATAAATAATATCCAATCTACCAATCAAGAGTTTTTTTTTTCTACTGAATAGAACAAAACAAAAACAAGAAAAAAAAACTAACACGAATTAGAATTAAATAAATAATAAAACTTAACGTTACCTCCCCGGCAACGGCGCCAAAAACTTGGTCGTCGCTAATCTATGAATTAGAAAAGCGCGATATTTAAATTAAATTCTGCAAGCATACAGGTGCGTAGCATACAGGTCAAACACAGGGAGGTGTAATTAAAAATTATTATCTATTTACTCTTGGGCGAGTTAGACAATAGTTAGGGGTTGGTTTTGAAAACAAAGCTATTGAATTTACTATGGACCTGAATCTAATCAGATCAATACCAAATTCAACCACAAAAACGAAGAATAAATACTAGAAATGAACAATAAACAACAGAAATTAAATTAGTATTGCCGTTGAATCTAATCAATGGTCCATCCTAATAAGCAATAGAAATAACACTAACAATTTGTGTTCTACCCAAAACTAATTGAGTAGATACACAATTTGTTATATAAGAAAAGTAAATAAACTAGAACAAAGGAGAACTTTATTAAAACTAAATGACAGTACATAATACAGAATAATTGCATAAAAAAAATATGGCATTCCTTTACAATGATATAGTGGTCTTTTTATACAGGATGTAGCATTCTCCCTTATTTGAATACAAGGCCCACAGAATAAATACATGAAAATATCCTTTCCAGAATGAAGGAATATTCCTTGCTTGATTGAAGAATTGTAATTAATGTCCTTCCTTTTGATGCATTGCACAGTCAGTGAGAAGATAAGGATGTGTTTAATTGAAGATGTGTGATTAAAACATTCCCTTCTTTTTGCATGGCAATTAAATACGATTAATTGGATTTGAATTCTTGAGGAAATTATGCTAAAATTCAAAAATCCTTATTAAGTGCATGCATTATATACATACATAAGAATATATACATATAACACATCACTATTCCATATATTCTTCATAGCAAAGGGCAGTGTGAATGTTCCGTTCTTTGGAAAAAAGTGAGCTTGACAGGGATCGAACTCAGGTCTCTCAGTATAAATTTCTATGCATTTACCAGTGAGCTACAACTTCTTTTGGGATTGAGAAAGTGTTGACATAAAGAAGTAGATTTTTCTTTGTAGTTGGCCTTTAATTTGAAATGAAAGAGGCATCACTTGACAATCTGTAAATACACATAAAAATACCCAAAGTACCATTTATTTATTTACAAAAGATAAAATATAAGAGCATGAAATAAGCACATTTTTATGTTAATCAGTTGGCCACGCCGCCACTTTCTTCTGCCCAAGCTCCTCGATATGGTCCTCGAGTTCCTAGAAACGGAAAGGACTCCGAGACTAGAACCCATGACATCATCATTAATTAAGCTTAGATTTCTTTTTCAATGTATTTCTATTTTTTCAATAAAAGGGACACTTTGATGTACACATATATGGGCTTAGGATTAAGCTCCTGGACATGCTCTAGAATCAATGGTTGTCCTCTTATGAATTATTTTCATTGTCTTTGTAATAGTTCTTTAGTGACTATGAAATTTCTTTAGCAAACATGGATTATGTTTGAACGGTTTTAGCCGAGCATGACTGACGCTCGCCCTCCCAAACATGGTCAGTACGAGAGCCTGCCATCATCTCTAAACCTGCTCCTTGTGCCGAGTGTGGTTAGATCTCTTTAAGTTGAGTATGGACTATACTCGCCCCTTTTAAGATTTATCCATTGACCTTATGTAAGTCGAGCATAGTTAATACTTGCCACAAGTCGAGTATGGACTATACTCACCCCTTGTAAGATTTATCCATTGACCTTATGTAAGTCGAGCATAGTTAATACTTTCCACAAGTCGAGTATGGTTAACACTCGCCACTTCAGTAAGTCGAGTATGGTTAATACTCGCCACCTCTGTAAGCCGATTATGATTAATACTTGCCACCTCTGTAAGTCGAGTATGGATAGTACTCGCCACATCTGTAAACCGAGTATGGTCAATACTCGCCACCCTTATAAGCCAAGTATAACTATTGCTCGCCCCAATATCTTGACCTATCTCTAAGTGGAGTAAGACTAATGCCAAATTAGATGAAACTAACGAATTTCTTTAGACCGAGAATGGTTTCTTTGCAGGTACTAATCCTCATAACAAAAAATTACAGTTACTCCCTGAGCCTTAATACGGTCTTCAATGGTTGTCGGAATTCTGGCCTTAATACAACCTTCTTCGGTCGTCGGTTTTCTGGTCTTAATACAACCATCGGGGCCATCGGACTTCTGGCCTTAATATGGTTTGGGGATACCATCGCTATCCGCACCGTGGACTTCGATGCAAGGAATCAAAAAATACCCCCCTCTGCCGAGGAAGATGTATTCTGAGGGGCAAAATGTTGACCAACTTTTTACCAAAAGCTATCATGGTCCGGATCGAATCCCAATATCCAGAAACTCTATCTAGCCTCGGCCCATCAGCCAACATGGCAGCTCGTGCTTCGGAAAGTCCAGGAAAGATTTGACCTAAAACGGCTTCCTTCGAGGCCATCCTAGTTTCTATCTCGTTTAATTATCCTCAAGCTTCCATTTATTGAGCCCGAGAGAATCGTTCTCATTCGACCGAGTCAAAGGCTTCCATCAAAAGCGGATCGACCAAATATCTAGGGCTCACTTAGAAATATCCAATCGAATCATTCATTACTCAGACCAATTCTCAAGGCAACAAAGGCGGTCAAATGCATCCAGACAAAGCTCACCTTTTAATACACCTCACCTTGAATGCCACGTAAGCCACGATTTTCGAAGATGGTATTTATGAATAGTGGAGTCAGTCTTGCAGCTGCAATTCTGACCAAAGAATGAAATCCACGTGTCTAAGCTTTACCCAAAAGGGCGGGCCACGTCACAGCAGCCTTAGCCGACTTTGCCATCTATAAATACTCTCTTCTCCAAAGAAGAGATGGGCATGCAACTTTGGAAGGAGCTCACGTCATTTTTGGGACTCCAAGTACTGGAAGAAGACTACTTTTGGCTTATTCCTCAAATAGCCAATTCTCATTCTAGAAAACTTCTTATCTCCCACTTTTCTACAAAAGGAAATAGCATTGTACTTGTAATCAAATATAAATCAATACATATAAAGTGGACGTGGGCACCATCTTAGCTGAACAACTATAAAAAGTTGTGTGTGTTCCCTATTTTATTTACTTTTACTGTACTTCATAATCATTCTTCGTGTGCTCTCTACACGACTGGGGGTTGACTGTCATAAGTGACCAACTTCTGATGTCAACAACAACTTAAATTTAACAGAATGATAAGCAGCCCTTGTGTTCAAACATATATTGATTTGACACAACTCAAATATGCAAACTCTAAGTCAGGTGCAGATGTTGACTTAAGGGAAAAGCTATCCAATATAATGTTGAAACCAGAGTTCACCCCTACGCTGATTAACCACACTAAAAGAGCAGCATGCCGACAACCAAGACGATACACCCTCCAAGGAACTACAACCAGCTCATAAGCATATAGCCACATACACAACCAACAAGCACACTATAAACTACTAACCCAAAACATATCGAGAATTTTCTGGTAGCAACTAGCTCGTCTCTAGCAACTCGCTAGCCTGCAAGGAGAATCAGCATGCAGGAGAAACCGTTATAAGAACAACATCCAGTAGCTCGCCACGAGCAATAAGCTGATCTGCGAAGAGAACAACCTATAGTAGATGCCAGAGAAAAAATGAGTAGGTCAGTGTGGACTGTTGTAGCTGAAGTTGTGAATATATAAACATGGGACACTAAAAATTAGGGATATTCAATCTAGGGGAACTCAACGGGTAGGCGGCCGAAGTAGGTGGAGAATATGGGAAGTGAAGAAGGAGACAACGGAAGGATTGGAAACTGAATTGAAGCTATGAGATCTGGAGTAGCCCTAAACCATGATTGTTAGATGGGGAAGAGGGGGGGAGAGAGTAGAGATGGATTTGAAGAGGCTGAGAGGAAGTACAAAGAGGAAGTTTAGATCTGGAAAGGAAGAGGGAGGTAGAATAAGAGGCCAACCTAGTCGCCATTGTTGAGTAGGCGGCACATTATTATATATCAATTGATAGTGTAAATTATTTACATACTTGTTGATTATGTTTTACTTGTCCTACAAATTAACTGTTGTTATTGAATTTAATGGTAATCGTTTAAGTACCAATAGAATTGCTCATCGAGCCCCTTTCCAATAAAGTAATAAGACCATAACCAACCATCCGTTCTGTTCAGTTATTCTCTCTCATGTTATGCAACTGGTCCAACGAGCCGAGTACACAGAAAGGGGGAACCAACCACAGAGAGAGATACAATGGCAAAGAGAAAGCCGTTATAATGTTACAACGGAAAACTCTTTGCCGTTGTAACGTTATAATGGCAAACACTTTGCCGTTATACGTTATAACGGCAAAGTGTTTGCCGTTATAACACTTTGCTCCATAAAACCCACGCCGCCACCCCCTCCTCGGCTCCATTCTCCTTCCCCATTTCAAACCCGAAAAACCAATCTCCTCCCCCATATGCCACCAAATTTTCTCCACCATTTCACCAATCCGTCAGCTTTTAACCAAATTAACTAGCTTGTTTGAGATATTCGTTCGAAAATATGGCCAGATTACTAAAAAAAATCATCAAAAATTCATGCACGGCGACGATAGTGGCACCGGTGGAAGTGGCGCAGGCGGGAGTGGTGCAGGAGGTAGTGGGGAACAACCAGTGCTCAGAATAGAAGACTTGCTTGCAGCCGCCGAAGACGTAGGGGCGCACGAGGAAGGTGGCCATCGTGGACGTGGCAGGCGTAGAGATGGACGAGCAAGCAGGGCGCGTAGGGGTGTGGGATCGGTTTCCGCTAGAAAGGCCCATCTCGATGGTTTTCTGGATATGAACCTCAGCGCCGCGAAGCTTCCTTCGTTATCCAACTTTCGCATTCTTCCAGAAGACGAAGTACACGTTAGCACGCAGTCGAGTTTGGCTGTAAGTATTTTTAATATTTTTTAAATAGTATTCTTTGAGTATTAGATATTGGGTAGATAGTATAACATTTTGTTGAAACGTTGACAGTCGCGGAATATACGTTCACGTGGTTCGTTAGCGACTACACTTAGATATTATCATGCACACTTGGCGGGTAAGGAGGGGGTCGTAGGACTGTTACATGATCTTGGATTTCAATTTTTTCTAGGTAATATTAAAGACCTTTTAATGAAACAAGTGGATAATTTAGTAGTCATATTTTATCTTATTGTGTGCTTTGCAAGTTTAGGAATAAACCATGTTATAAATGTCGATGTCCAATTGTGTGCAGCCATTGCTCTACGGTGGTGCAAAACCACCCACACATTTCACTTTCCTTGTGGTGAGTTAGGACTTACACCGCTTGATTTCTCCATGCTTACTGATATTAGCATTGGAGTAGGTGCTTAAACCCGACTGCCTTATGACGATGGTCGATGGCGTGATCGTGCACTTGTTCATGATCTACTGCCTCATTTTGATGTTTCTACTGCGTCGTATCAGGCAGAAGGCGCTATTAGAGTGAGCGCCATCCGTGTGGCCATGGACAACATACTCGATCAGTACTCCGTTGATGACGACTTGGAGCTTGCTCGATTATTTGTGTTATACCTTATGGGTAACCTGTTCTTTAGTTCTTCAAGTAGTAGTTTGCCTGTGGGGTTTCTTGAGGTCGCGACTGAGTTAAATGCCGATGGGGCGATTTTATATGATTGGATCCTTGCATACCTATACAGATGTCTCGACATGCAGTGCACCATCTCTGATTCTCAGGTTTCTTTATTTGGATTCTGGGAGTTGTTACAGTATTGGTACTTTGAGTACTCTAGGAACTTTCATTTTATCACCCGTACTGCAGACCCATCGACCTTTTTCCCCCGTATATGCTTTTGAACTGCGGACAACCGGGGGTCCAGGGATAATGAGTCATGCCATGTGTATCCCGTTGCCCATAACCAGATCAAGCTGAGGATGTATAGGGATCAGATTATATGGCATCCATTTGAGCAGCGTACATCCATCGATCTTGAGATCATACAGATTGCTAGGATGCTTGTCGGACGGAGATTTCCACTTATATCTTATCTCGTGGCGCTAGGTGCTTATTGGTATCTTGGTGAGGGGTGCTGGAGAAAGTTGTATGACTTCGATGCTATTCCGTATGATCCACACCCACATACTTATCGGTGTATGATTTACCTGACAGAGCAGCTAGATATAGCCAGGGCAGCAGGCTAGTGGACGGCTGAGAGATTTGTTATTATCGGGGAGTGTTACCTTACCTTCTGGCATAGATTTTTCACTGGGTCCTCAGACACGATTACGCATGCAGCATCGATTGATTTAGTAGGGCCATCGGCTATACGACACGGCATACGTCCACCTGTTGTCGAGGATATTACCCAGCCAAGCCAGAGTTTTCGTGCAGCTGATCATGTGGCGGTCGCCAGTCAATTTGGATGGACCATGGCAGTGCCCACCATTGGACCGGATCGTTACGTTGACGTGTTTCATCCTCCAGCCCATTACGATTACCCGGATCCTGCACAAATATCATATCGTGATCTGTATGATATGCAAATGGGGATTAGGCATACGGGTTATATAGAGCATAGGCGTAGCCTAGATTACTATGATGGTGAGCTACGTCGTGTTGCAGAGGAGGCACGACAGCAGCAGGCACATTTAGAGGCCCAGCTTGAGGCAGAGCACAAGAGACTTCAGGACTTGCAGATGTATTACCACCATAGGTCTAGTGCTGGGTCCAGTCAGCCTCCAGATGTTGGTGATGATGAGAGACGTCATCGGCACCGCACATGTCCACGTACACATTCAGATGACTCGGACGACTGGGTTACTACCACTTTTATGTACTTTCGTAGTTGTCAGTTGTATGGTCCTACTGTTGGAGTTACCACTATTATGTACTTTTGTTGTATTACCACTGTTATGTACTTTTGTTGTATTACGTTTTCCTAGTTGATAGTTGTATGTTCCTGTTGTTTGAGTAGATGTTCTGTATTTGTTCACTACCATGATTATGTACTTTCGATGTATTACGTTTTCGCAGTTGTCAGTTGTATGTTCCTGTTGTTTGAGTATGCGTTATGTATTTGTTGACTACCACTATTATGTACTTTCGATGTATTTTGTGTACGTTTTGATTATGTTTCTGTGTAGAGACTGCATTTGATTATGTGTTGAGACTGTATTTCTGTGTAGAGAATGTTTTTGTGTAGAGCCAGTATGTTCTGTTGTTCTAGTTCCTGTAAGTGTTGTTGGGAATGTAACAATGTTTGAATTTGATGTTGAACAAGGTTTCCCTCTTCTCGTGTAGAAATGAAAATTTCTTAAATAGCACGCCAACATAACAAGGTTTACAGATAACTCCATATTCTACGCACAAACATCAAATTAAATAGACAGTAAAACAACAATAAAATCACAATAATATAAGCCTACTCAATTCCATAGCGGGTCAACCAACTGTAGCGGAGTTTATACGCTTTGTAACCAACGAACTCCTCACCATACTCCAAAAGGTAACGAGAATCATATGTTGCTTGATTTGTTTTAAATATGTTCTCATCTTCAACAGTTTCGATAATCTTTGTGTACCGATCACAAGCGTCTGCAAAATGACGATTAGCCGTTTGGATTTCAACCGATGTTCGTGTAGTGGGCCGGGAACGATGGTTGTTGTATAGCCTCGTGATCATTGCCCATCTTTCTTCATATGTTAAACCCCCTCCACTTTGCATTAGCAACTCATCTCTCTTTTCAAACTCAATATAGGATTTTACGAGGATCAGCAAATCCTTAGACGAAAATTCTGGAGTAGGAGAATTCAATGTTTGAGCACTATTACTAGGTCGTTGATTTACTGGAGAAGGACGCGGAGCTGTAACCGCTCGATGCTGAATCGCGATAGGCACCTCTTCAACTTGTGCATCATGAACTAATCCAATTTCGTTATCATTCACTAAGTTTTGTACTCATCAAAAATCCTTCCCATTTCTTCATCACTTATTTCTGAATTGTCCATGTAACCTATGCATCAGTAGAATAAGTAGAGTTACTAGAAGTACGAATTTTGTTGATAATAAACGTTACCTTTAAGAAAACAAGAAAATAATTTTTCTCGCTTGAGTCTACAACTGTGCTGCTTGAAGCTGTAGAAGGTATGAGATGGATTATCAGATATGGAGTACTTATATGGGCAATGTACGACAAACAGTTACAATTCAACATACTTGAATACGCGTTACAGGGTTCTCGTGATATTACGTTAGATTCCTTACAGTGACTTTTCACATCACAACAAATGTGGGCAGTTACTATTAATTTCGTATACTGTTGTCATTTAATTCGGAAGAGACTACTCAATGCAGTGTGCAAAAGATGGAGACGTTTAATGGAATCCAAGCTACAATGATGTAGACGCGTCTTTAATTTTTCTTCTCAGTAAATGGTCCAATCATGTCATACATGCATGTGAAAGGGTACAATCTACATACACGTGACTCGTATTAAATTCACTGTGATATTGCAGTATGTAATATTGTTGTATGCCTCAGTGTCAAGTCATTTCATTGACTGTAGCAGGCTTTGGAAGCATGATTCGTAATTGTTTTTTCATAGAGGCAATTTTGTATATATGTAGGAGTTTAAAAATAGGGGTCGTCCACCAGTGCTTTAACCATTTCAATTCACGAAAGAGTTACGAAAAATGGGCCGTTCCCAGGTGCCTTACATAACTTAGAAGCATACATGACTTGAGAATTATAACAACTACAACTATTGAGCAATTATAACAACTGAAACAACGACAACTAGTACAACAGAAGGAAATGCCAAACCATAATCATATAAACTACAACAACTGAGCACACAAGCATCACATTCAAACACGTACACCTACCGAGGTCTAGGGAAAGGACCATCTCTTGTCTTACCGGCATTAATCTTGGTCAAGCGTCTTATTTCTTCTTGTGCTTCGAGTGCATACTGACATCCACGTTCGCACATGGGAGGGTCAATCCACTGCTTAAAGTAACAACAATCAATGTCATCAGGATAATTCATGTGGTCGTTGAAGGCTGGACAACCGAAAAATCGACGACCGGCATTTGTTTCGGTCTCGTCAACAACAACGACCGACACTTGTCCACAATGGCAAATAGGGTTGGATCCAATCGTCCGTAGTGGCTCGGAAACCTTCCCTTTGAGTAGAATTTTTTTTCCATATCTTTGATGAACGGAAGAGGCATCTTCGTTTGAATAAGGTGAGTATCTGTATTCGTGAGTTGGGCGAAACGATTGCTGGTGTTGGACTGGACGTTGCATGGCATACGATGACGAGTGCGATTGGGCCATGGGTTTCTTGCTTACAGATTTTTTGCCGGTATGCTTGGGTTCAAACGAAGACATTTTTCTAGTTGTCAAAAATGAATTTGAGAAGGTGGTCTGCTTGTGTGGAACAAGGAGGAGTTAGGTTGGTATATAAAGGGAGGGAATGCGACCGTTTAAGTAGCCGCTGTGGTGCCACGACAATAAAATAACGGCAAAAAGTTTTCCGTTATATTTTTATATAGGAAATTTCTTTTCCTATTGTGTAGGCTAGTCACTCTTGTTTTACAGCTTTCAGACCAGAGTGTGGTCATGTCACTCTTTTTCTAAAGTTAAGAACCCATTTTCCAATGTAGCTACAGGAAACACTGCACAGTGTACAGTATAAAGTGGACAGTATGCAGTAAATAGTGCACAGTGTACAGTGCACAGTCCAATGGTTGCAATTACTCGTTGTCAATTTGTTTTCACATTCTGTGTCTTTTGAAAACGGGAAGTAATATCATTATGCAGTGCTAACTAAATCTCCTCCTATATATAGCTAACATTGCTTAAGCAATACCCGATCCATACGGACTGAAAATTATATCTCAAATAAGAAAAATGCCAATATCGTATCCATCTTCTTACAATTACATGGACCTTCTCTCAGGACCATCAAACCCTAATCCATCCACACCCAGAGAACCAACAGAGTGGTATATCGAAATGGAAGAGCGACATAATGACGAGGTGCGACAATTAGAACTTGAAGCAGGAATGCATGAATGGAAATACGACATCAGCATGACAATCGTAATCGAAAACATGAGCGCAGGTCTAACCTTGTAATTCCTCGTGTTAGAGCCATGGTAGAAGAAGGCGAGGTGCAATCCGCAAATATTGTATGCTTTTGTGGATTTAAAGCACTGCAATTAGTCGTCCGTCATGGAAACGACGTTGGACGTCGATATTATAGTTGTCCAGTACGTGGCAACGGATGCGAGTTTGGACAGTGGATAGATGACCGTTTTCCCCGTCGAGCAATTACGTATGCTTTGGAACTAGAGGAAGAAATAAGAAAGCTGCGAAATCAAGTAAACGACCTAAGTAATGCAAATTATCGCCTGCAACGTGGGTTAAATTAGGATTTAAATATTTTATGTTATACGTACTATGTATTGTATCGTTACGCGTCGTATCATTTTTATCTTTATGCTTTATTTAAGTTGAAAACCTTCACTGTGGTTTGAACGAAGTATGTAACCCAAGAGTTGTGTAACGTTTAGGTTATCTAGTTTGATTTTATATGTGGAACCTATTGTTTGTCTAATCTACCGTTTGTGTAGTTTATCATTATTTGTAACTTATTATCACTTATGTAACCTATGTGTAAGGGTCGTTCCGTGGTGCATTAAACGATTCAATACAACTACGAGTTAAAAAAATATGGATCGTTCTGCATTGACTGGTCAAGTCTTGCACATTTCCCATAGTTCATCTATGTTTTATGCCAGGGTGGAGTCATGCCACTCTTTTTCGTGAGTAGGAGTTAAAAATAAGGGGTCGCCCTCGGGTGCATTAACCTTTTCAATACGTGTAGGAGTTAAAAAAATGGGTCAGCATACTTTATGTCAAACATTCTACGGAAACAGTCAAACAGTACACAGTGCAAACAGTGATACACTATACATTGATACAGTACCAGTAATTATGTTACTGAAAAAGTTGATGCATTAAATATCAATACCACAAATTTATCATGGGTATCACCTACTTTTTGCTTTTGTTGGGAATTTCAAAATTTCTTTTTACAAATCTACCCCTGCTTTATGTTCAAACGCAGCAATAAATATGCACCAGGTTTATATCTCTAACAGAACAAAAATTCCATACACTTTGCATTCATTTCAATTGTTTAAGGTTTTGTTTTGTATTGAAGCTATGGACAACTTGGAGATTGACGATGAAACAATGAATAATTGTTATGAAGAGTTTGAACGGTCAAGGAATAGTGTACAACACAACAAGCCTACGGTGGAATTCGGTGACGGAGCACAAGTTCAGTCTAAATCAGTGAAGCCGAGAACAAAATCTTTCAACGCTCGATTGCGCGAAGTTGTAGCAAATCAAAGACCTGGTAAGCAGATCACATACGAAGGACAAGAAATCGATCCCCTACATCCAATCGGTCCAATGCTACCTAGTGGAGCTTACCCTATTTGTTGTTGTGGAGATGAATCGGTTGTTGTTGTTGCAAAAACTGAAAAAAATGCTGGACGCCGATTCTTCGGATGTCCCGCCTTCGAAGACCATAGGTATTATCCCAATGATATTCAATGTTGTAATTTTATGCAGTGGATAGACCCGCCAATGTGCCAACATGGACTTCAATATGCACTGGAAGCGCAAGCCGAAATAAGGCGGTTGAACAAGATTGTTGCGGATGCAACTAGAGCTGGCTATCTCAGAAATCGGTTAGGATTTAGTTTTTCTTGGATCGATGATTTATTACTGTACTTTGAATTTGATGTTGCTATGTTCTGTTGTTCTAGTTCCTGTAAGTGTTGTTTGGAATGTGTTAGTGTTTGAATTTGATCGTGAACAAGAGTATCATCTTCTCGTTTAGAAATGCAAAATTCTTACATAATGCGCCAACATAACAAGGTTTGCAGATAACTCCATATTCTACGTAAGAACTTAACGGGACAACCAACTGTAGCGCAATGACTGGTCAAGTCTTGCATACTTCGCATAGGGCAGTCATGTCATCTGCCATATTCCATATAGTGTTCCCTACAGTGTAGCTTTTGACCGTTTACACCATTGCCAATCTTCCAGCTATATATACATATGTTAACTTACTCACAACATACAAAACTCAAACAACTTCTTTCCCATTCTTAGAGCACATCCTTTGATTCGCACTCACTGAAAATGTCTTCGTGGGCAACATCTACAGATTCCGAGGAACAAGATTACGAAAACATGAGGCTACAGGAGCTTGAAGATGAACTTCAGTTCCTAAACCAAATGAAACCGCAACTATACCGTCGTACGAACAAGTGAACGTTCAAACTCCACATGAAACACCAGTACCACCTGTTCAAGTATCACCTGAACAAGAGGTCACTCAATCAACGCAAGAAGAAGAGTTCTTTTGTGTACCACTGGATGAACATGTAGTGGATTCTTATCCAGTTCGTTGCTATTGCGGGTATGCGGTTGAAGTTGTCGTTCGAGCAAAGGGCAACAATATAGGTCGGCGCGTGCAGCGATGTCCAGCCTATCCAAATGGTTGCAATTACACGGACTGGATAGACCAACCTTTGTGTCCTCGGGGAATAGCATATTCGAACGAACTCGAACGCGAGAATAGACGTGTTCGAAGTGAAAATGACCAGTTGCGATTGAACATCCTGCGACTCCCTTAAGGCTAAACGTAAAATGGGGTTTACTGAAGTTGCTAATTTTCACTTCATGCTTTGATGGAGCTAGTTCGCATGTACTATCGGCAGTTGTTGTACCTTTATAAACTATTGTATCTTTATGCTTATTGTTGTATCTTTATAAATTGTTGTATCCCCGTATCCTACTCTACTGTTCGACTTTAGTGGAGATTTTAAACATATTTGGATATCACATTATATCAAATTTCTGAATATCTGGATATCCTTTAATAAATAAATGTAAATGAAATTCTCCATTACCCTGCACTTACCTTTGACATCACAATAACTGTAGGCAGTCACTAATAATTTCAAATACTGTTACTGCCAAAAAATATGTCGGGGCCATTATTGCCAAAACCATTAGTATCCCAACCATTATGTCGGAGCCATTATTATCCCAACCATTATGTTGGAGCCATTTTTGCCAAAAAATATGGCTACAATAATTTGACTACCCAACGACAGAGATATGGTCCCAACCATTATTGCCAACCATTCTTGCCTACATGTATTGCCAACAATTATTGCCAACCTTTCACATCACAACAACTGTCCGAATTGACTACTCCATGACATAACCATTATTATCCCAACCATTATGTCGGATCCATTATTGCCAAAATATGTGGGTACAATAATTTGACTACCCAACGACAGATTTATTATCCCAACCATTATTGCCATCCATTCTTGCTAACCATTAGTGCCAACATTTCACTTCACAACAAGTGTCCGAATTGACCACTTAAGACAGAACCATTATTATCCCAACCATTATCTACGAACCATTATTGCCAACCATTCTTGCCTACATGTACTGCCAACCATTATTGCCAACCTTTGAAACACAACAACTTTATGAATTGACCACTCAATGACAGAATCATTATTATCCCAACCATTATGTCGGAAACATTATTGCCAAAAATATTGCTCGAATAATTTGACTACTCAAGCCAGAGATATTATCCTAACCATTATTGCTAACCATTCTTGCCTACATGTACTGCCAACCATTATTGCCAACCATTAGTGCCAACCTTTAACTTCACAACAACTGTCTGAATTGACTACTCAATGGCAGAACCATTATTGTCCCAACCATTATCTCGGAACCATTATTGCTAACCATTATTGCAAACCATTATTGCCTACATGTACTGCCAACCATTATTGCCAACCTTTCACCACACAACAACTTTCTGAATTGACTACTCAATGGAAGAACCATTATTATCCCAACCATTATGTCGGAACCATTATTGCCAAAAAAATTAGTTAAAATATGTTAACCATCATTGCTTATATATATATATATATATATATATATATCTGTTGTACGTTTACACTTAGGGAGAACAACGAAACTCAATTTATAAAAAAATCAAGCAATGGATCCAAATCTATACCATCATTACTACGAAGTCATGAATCAAACTGAAGATTCCGAAATAGAAGTGGAGGAAGAGACGGAGGAGCAGCTGGAACAACACGCAATGGTTGGGTATTCAATTATTTCGCTGAAGGCTCAATTAGCAACCATCGAGGTTGTATGCCTGGCCGGATTGACCGGCGGTATAAGAGAGACTACAAGAATGGACATGAAAGACTAATGAGAGATTACTTCATCGACAATCCAACCTACGATAGAACTTTGTTCTGCCGTCGTTATCGTATGAGTCCGGCAATCTTCTCTAAAATTTATCTTAAACTTTGTCAGCCAAATCCATATTTCACTTATAGACTGAACGGAGCACAAGAAATTAGCCATTCGCCCCCACATCAAAATTTCAACGGCGTTGAGGTTGTTAAGCTATGGAACATCTGGCGACCAAATGGATGAATATTTCAGAATCGCAGCATCAACAGTAATAGAGAGTCTGAAAGAATTCTGTAAAACAGTTGTTGAAGAGTTCGGGAAGGAGTATCTACGGACGCCTGGACCAAACGATATAAGCAGGATACTACGCAGGGGAGAAGCCAGAGGATTTCCAGGTATGCTTGGAAGTTTAGATTGCATGCATTGGCCTTGGAAAAACTGCCGAACGGGATGGAAAGAAATGTTCACCGGACATAAGAAAGTGCCATCAATGATCCTTGAAGCAGTAGCAAAAAACGATTTATTGGTTTGGCATGCTTTTTTTGGAGTCCCCGGTTCATTGAATGATATAAATGTTTTAAAACAATCATATCTTTTCACAGAACTTGCTAACGGACTGTCAACAGATGTTTCATATAACGTTGGTAATATCGTACACAAAACTGGATACTTTCTACTGGATGGAATATACCCAAAGTGGAGAAATTTGATTCAGGGATACAGAGTACCATCAAATGACAAAGAAAGTTATTTCACTGAAAAAGTAGCTAGCTACAGAAAGGACATCGAACGTATGTTTGGTGTTCTACAAGCCCGATTTCATATTTTACGAAATCCTACTCGTTTTCATGATGCAGGAGTGCTTTCAGAAATCATGTATGCTTGTATAATAATACATAACATGATTGTGGAGTCTGAAAGAGGCGGATATAAGAATCAAAAGTTTAATTATCCTGACATGTTTACGGGGTCAAATGCAAAACCCCATAAAGATGTAAACTCAATGGAAGAATATGTTGATATGGTTCAACACATTGAAGATCAAACTGCGCACTTCCAATTGCGTGACCAGTTAGTGGAACATTTGCGGGCGCATAAAGGAAGAAATAGTCGGAAGCAGTAGTTGGTACTAGAACTATGTATCAGTGTGTACTCGTGTACTATGTATTAGTGTGTAGTTGGGTCAATAAATTTGGTTTCCAATCATATTGTCGATTGTATCATTGTTTAAACAACTAGTACATAAATACTAAAAACAGATCACAATCATATTACAACTCAACCCAACATATACAGCTACTACATAAACAACAACAACTGCATACATACTACAAATAGATCACAATCATATTACAACTCAACACTAGATAGTACATAAATACCCACTAGTACATAACTACTACAAACAGTTCACAATCATATTACAACTTAACCCAACATAAATAACTAGTCCTGATACGAGCCACTACAGCTTCTGCCTCCGCTTCCTTTGTTTCTTCTGTACTCTGCAATCTGCTCGCTTACTAGTTCTTGCTGTAAAGGGGAAAGCTTACTAAAATCACATGTAATCATTTTAACATAATTGCTCTCCCGCACCAGTGCTTCCTTCTTCTCCAGCCTTTCTCGTAACAGGGCTTGTTTCTCCGTATGTTCTTGTCTGTGGAGCTCTCGATCATCCCTAACTACTTTGTGGAACTCTTCGTCGCTGCGGTTTCTTTGCTTCAAAAATCTAAGTCTATGCTCTTTTGTCTCCGTAGATGAATTCTCTATTGTTTCCATAAATCTACAGAACTCTGCACCGCGTTGCTACAACTGAATTGACTTGGCTCTACCAATAGGTCGTCCGTCACTAGTTCCAAATAAAGGGTTTCTTTCTTGCGAACTCGGGTCACTTCCTGGACTAGATTCAGAGTAGTTCATCCTTCTAGCTTTGTTATGTTGTTCAAGCATGAAGTTGCTTGGGTTCTTCCACTTAGGCAAACTAGATAGAAGCTCGAAACAGCCGTTAAATTTAAATGGAAGTCCATACTTTCGTTGGTAGGCCTTTGAGTCGAAATTGTATGAGTGTATGACATTTCTAACTAATCAAGCATAGTATAGTAAGTTATTTTTAAAAGTAATCTACGATACTTACGTCATAAGGTGCAACACCGCTTTGCTGCCTGTTCTGCAAGCCTGTCAGTATTGCTAGATAGTTCTGACATGCGGCATTCATAACTCTATAACCGCCTCTAAGTGATCCCCATGTTCTACTCCTCGTTTCCAACGAATTGTAGAACTCTGCAACTCTTTCCCAAAATTTCTGACATTTCATATTATTCCCAACAATGTTGTCTTGTGAAATGCGTATCCACGATTTAGCAAGTGAAACGTACTACTCGGAAGTAAACTTAAATTGTATTCTTCTTCCATCCGCTGCTGTTTCTTCCTCTTCAACATGATCATCCTCAACATCTTCTATTCTGGGATCCGGCTTCGATTCAACTTCGGTTTGGTGTCGTTTACTGAAAATGCCGCTTAAAGACTTCCACTTCGTCTTCTTTTGGTTTTATTCAGGACTGACAGGTGCAGTGTATTCTTGAGTAAATTCTTCAGAATTTGTAACATTCGCATCCTCATTTGCATCTTCCTCCTCTGCCTCTTCCATTGAAGTTTCAACATTTTCTTCGTTACTAGGAGAGACATACCCGTACGAAAACTGTCTTTGCAGATTTTGTGTATCTTCACGGTCACGAACCTCGGTCTGTTGCGGAGGTAGGTGAGGTTGTTGACTTTGATCGGTCTGCGTCATCATTGACATATACGACGAATGATCATCGTACACGCCTTGCACGGGTGGTCGTTGGTAAAAAAGTGGCGGGGCGGAAGAATGGACGAGAGGAAAGTTAGGAGGAGCGAGCGGTTGGTACGGTGGTCGATATGGATAATTTGAATATGGTGAGTAGCCATATTCATGAGATGGCTGCAACGATTGATGTTGTTGGACTGACCGTTGCATGGCATACGATGACGAGGGCGGTTTGGACATGGGTTTCTTGATTGCGCATTTTTTCGTGCTTCGCTTGGGTGCGGAAGTAGACATTTTTGTTGTTGAAGAAGTTGAAGATGAGAAGGTGGAGTGGTTGTGTGGAAGAAGAAGGAGGAAGGTTGGTGTTTTAGAAGGGAAAATGGGCTAGCCGTTGGAGTGTAACGGCTATGTCTTATAACGGCACAGAGAAAGCCGTTATAAGATTATAACGGCAAACTCTTTGCCGTTATAAGTTTATAACGGCAAAGAGTTTGCCGTTATAAGCTTATAACGGCTTTCTCTTTGTCGTTATAAGTTCCAATCTCTGTTCAGTCCACCAGCCACGAACGAGCTCCAAACTAGCCACCGGCTAGCCACGGATGACTGAACAAGCCACACCTGGTTGCTCTGTGGCTTGTTTAGTAACTGAACAAGCCATTGTTGGTTGTGCTCTTAGAAGGGAAAATGGGCTAGCCGTTGGAGTGTAACGGCTATGTCTTATAACGGAAAAGAGAAAGCCGTTATAAGATTATAACGACAAACTCTTTGCCGTTATAAGTTTATAACGGCAAAGAGTTTGCCGTTATAAGCTTATAACGGCTTTCTCTTTGCCGTTATAAGTTCCAACCTCTGTTCAGTCCACCAGCCACGAACGAGCTCCAAACTAGCCACCGGCTAGCCACGGATGACTGAACAAGCCACACCTGGTTGCTCTGTGGCTTGTTTAATAACTGAACAAGCCATTGTTGGTTGTGCTCTAAGTATTGACTTTTAAAACCAATAGAATTATCAATTTGTTAAGAATGTTTTTTTATTTATGATTATATCAACAATGATTTAAAATTAAATTATTAGTTAATTAAAGAATGTCTTAGGAGTCAATTGTTATTGAGCTAATAGTAAGTTTTAAAAGTTAATTATTATTTTAAATAATAATAATTTAGCTGACTATCTTTTGATTAGTAATTAACTCATGTACAATAAAGTTTGTAATTAACAATAGTTTGGAAGTTTATAACTATTTTAAATTAAGATATTTAAGATAATTAATTTTTGATTTGACAAGGTATATTTAAATTAATTCCTTTGTTAATAGTATCTCAAATTGATTAATTATTTATAAATGATGTTTAAATTTAATTAATCATTTTTTATAATTAATGTTTAAGTAAATCAATTAATTGATAATGGTATTTAAGTTAATTAAATTAGCTTAAGAAGTGCTTTTATAATTATTATAAGAAATGAATTTTAGGTTTTACAAAAGAGATTTACTTAATTTATTATATGAAATGGAACTTGTAGAATCATTTATTTTGTACCAAGTTTGAGATAGCATGCTTTTATCTATCTTCTAGATAAAAATATTGTCCGATCAAGGTCGAAGAGATAATGATAACCTAGCTTGAATGCGTCATTGTTATCTAATAGACAATATAAATTTGGTATCAGAGATTGATACTTTGGAAATTTATACGTTATTTCATATGATATTTGTGAACTTAAGGAGGTCAAGTATTAAATAAGTGGCTTAGGTTTTAATATCCGAATGTTTGAAATAACATCTATTTTAACCCATTAATTATTACTGGGAAAGAGAACTCCCTTAAGTATTATAATAACATATAAATATACCCAAGGGCTAAGTACATTGGAGCTTCAAGAAAGGAGCTTGATCTTTGAAATGTATTCTAGCGCGTATTCTGCATTATTCCGTTATTTGTATTAGTTGTTTCATTTGTCATATTTGTATGGAAAAGTTATCCTAATTGTCCACTTTTGTTTTTGGATGTGTACTCCGATATGTGTATATAAAATTTTAGTTTTCATTTCTATAAATATTGTTGTATTTGTTATATATTATTTGTTCTACTGTTAATTTATTTTCTATCAATATTGTTGTATATTATATTTTTTGTTCTATTGTTAGTTTCTTTTCTATCTTTTCATTTTCCCCCTAATACATGTCTTTTTGATACTTGATTATTCGGCGTGTAAATATCATGGATGTATTAATTTCGATTTCAAAGGGTTAAAAAGTTGGGTTGCCACATTTCCTTACTAGCTCCTCAATTTCATCATTTAGATGTTTGCATTCATTAGTGGCATGTCCATCAGTTTCATGGCATAAACAATGTTTCCTGGAAGTCATCTCATGCTCTAAGGGTTCCCTCTTGGGTGGCCTTCAATATGGAAGGTGTTCCCGAATGTTAAGATAAATCCTTTACAATCTAGCATTTAGATCTTCATAAGTAGAGAATATTGGTCCTCTCCTTATTCATTTTGGTTAGCCGTATCCATCATTAACCTTTATTTTCCTTATATTTTTTCGAGTTGGCGACCCTTCGTCCTTTATAGCATCTACTTACAATTCTTCCTGATATGTCTTTGCATCTTCTTAACGCGAAAATCGATAACCCCATGATAGAATTCTCCGAGATCCCCTAGGGGATCTCATTCCAAAGACACACTGAAATCCGAGTTATCCATTTTCCCAAATATGGTCGCCATTAGAACCATATATGTAAAGACCCGGGCTTTGCCCGACCCGATCGATCGCAAAATCGACCAAGACCGTTCAAATCCCGAATACTTTAACTTTGGGAATACAACAATCATCAGAACAAAACAGCAGACTTTTATAAACAGTACAAAATGTTTACATCAGAGTACAGAATATCAGAGTACATCGAATAAAAATAATTGCAGCGGAAAATAAATTTTACATTTAATTTATAATACATTGCAGCTGAACAAAACTAATACAGCGGAAGTCTTTTCTATATTCTGGACACAGCTTTATGCTTCAATCCAGTATCCTGCTCAAGAGATAAACCTGTAGACAAACTACTCGACTGCCCGTGTGGAAAAGAGGGCACCCGAGTTTGCAAAGGTGGAAACAAACAATGGGTCGGTCGTGGGACTGGTGTGAGAATTCTTAACTAACATAACTACTAATAAGGCAAATCCAAGGACCACGCCGCTAACGCGGAACGGGTTTACTCCAATGGATTGCTGTGCATAACAGTAAAGTAAATCGTCAAATAACGCAATGCTTTTTAGAAAAATGAAACAACCATAAGACTCAGGTCCCATCACACAATGCAACGCACACCAGAGGATAGAGTTTTACCTTATGGTGATTAAAAGATGATAAATACGTAAAAACGATATTATTATTAGTGTGTATATGTTTTAATAAAACATTTCAATCATAATATCAATCCTAGGAAGCATAGGTACCATATATTATGCCTCCGTACTAGTAATACAATCAAAACCGCATGGGGCGTATTGGAGATTTGGATTTCCATCATGAGTCAAGGCTAGAGCGGAGCTCCTTACCGATTCGAGACACTCTAGCTAATGTCCCAGGATTACCCGCAGTTAACCCTTGGAAATGGCAGGGCCGGTCCTCAAATACAGCTTAGAGGATTGGCAATTCCTAAGCACACGTTTCCCGGTCCTATAGGACCTATCCGAGGCGCGCCTCATTTCATCATCCACATAAGTAAAATGTCAGGCCGTGATAAAACCCAAACACCACTTCTAGCTAGAAAGAAACGTGCTACTCTCCCTGCGTTCCCTTCGCCCGTTTTAGACTCTACCGGTTTGTGAGGCTCGCGAAGTTACGTCATAACCACAAGGCCTGCTTTTCAACAAAGCCTTGATCATCTTCATCTTAGCGTGCCACATTGTCAATCCATACCGTGCCATTGATCGTCCATCAATATATAAATGGGTGTTAAGTAAAGAATAAATTCTTCACCACCAATCATTTATATATAGACAGAAAATCAATAACATGATATTAACGGAGTACAACGTCAGACACACAATCCATTTAAAACTTATGCTCTGGGTCTGAGCGAAAGTCAAATCCGTACAAATCAACACTACGTCCGGACGGCAAGCACTGTAGTCCCTTCAAGGTAGCTACTCCAATCATGGGCATCAGCAGTCGTCGTCCATTCGATGTGAAGACCGTCGGTCTTCTATGGTCGTCTTTAAATCTTCAATTTTTAAACGTCGTTTAAATTGTTTGGAATGAGATAAACTCGGACTTCCCAAACAATTCTCGTGTATATATAAGTTGGAAATCATTTCATATCGTTTGATTTTAAATTTTTATATATATAATTATATATATAATTCCTCCATCCATTTCATCTTACTATATTTTCCTAACAACCCATCTTCTTATTTATATGCAATAACTCATCACACCAAACAATGGTTTCTTTTATTAATGTTCTTCAATTTCCATACATATCCTACACACAAAAATGTATTTTGTGTATCATTCCAATTACAACCAAAAATGAATATTTTTGTACGTCCTTCATAATTTAACAAAAAATGAGTATTTTTGTGTCATTTCAATTCCTAGGCAAAACGAAATATATTTTGGTGTTAACTTCATTTCTATACGAACGAATATATTTCTTATCTCTTTCAATGCAAACCAAAAAAAATGTTTTATGCTATTTTATATTGGCAATGCAAATTTCCTTCTTAGGTGACGTCATGCAAATATAATTTTTAATATAAAATATAATATCATACCTTAATTACATAATAAGAATGTAATTCTAATTTACAGTGCAAATCCTCATTTATAGTTACATATATAAAAGTGTAAATTTTATTCGCTTACCACATTTCATATCATAGTTTCAAATAAAAGTGTAATTTTAATTAATAAAATGTCCTTCTTATCCTAAATAACCTCTTTTAAACAAAGGGACATGTTTATCTAGTTTAACACTTCTAATATAAGTGACATTCCAATCATATAATTACATATAAAAAATGTAATTCTCATTTCTTTTTATTTTGATCACATGAAATGTAATTTCCTTTAACAAAACTTGTCAGTACAAAACAATGTCAACTTTATTTTTAACAAATGAATATTTTGTCATCCTTTTTCGTTTGATCAAAATGCATATTTCTTACTCTTGACAAATGAGTATCTTGTCATCCTTATATTTTCTATCTTTCTTTTATATTTGACAAAATGAATGTTTTGCCATTCTTTTTATCTATTTTTATAAAAATGAATCTTTCTTTTATTCTATCCATATAAAAATAATCTCTCTTTTTCCAATGACATATACAACTATGAATGTACATGTTAACAAACCTTCCATTACAATTGACATATAAACTGAATGTATATGTAAACAAATTTTACTTCATTTCTCTCATTACATATAAAAGTGAATTAATATATACGCAAGCTTATTTCATCTCTCTCTTTACATATAAAAAGGAATTTGTCGTTATTCTTTACCTTAACAAAAATTGAAGTTGTCATACTCTTTACATTAACCAAAATAAATATATTTCATTTCATATGCAATGCTATGCAACGTTAACAAAATAAATATATATCATTCATATGCAATGCTATGCAACGTTAACAAAATAAATATATATCATTCATATGCAATGCTATGTCATTAACAAAATAAATATATATCATTCATATGCAATGCTATGTCATTAACAAAATAAATATATACCATTCATATGCAATGCTATGTCATTAACAAAATAAATATATATCATTCATATGCAATGCTATGTCATTAACAAAATAAATATATATCATTCATATGCAATGCTATGTCATTAACAAAATAAATATATACCATTCATATGCAATGCTATGTCATTAACAAAATAAATATATATCATTCATATGCAATGCTATGTCATTAACAAAATAAATATATATCATTCATATGCAATGCTATGTCATTAACAAAATAAAAGTATTTTCTTTTATTACATTAAATAAAAAATGAAATTTCTATTGACATTCTTCTTCAATTGTCAAAATGAATCTTTTGTTATTTTAATCTTTCTTCTACATTTATAAAAATATGATTTTTGTCGCTACTTCAATATATTGACAAAAGTGATTTCATCGCTACTTCAATTATATTGACAAAAGTGAATTCATCGCTACTTAATTATATTGACAAAAGTGATTTTTGTCGCTACTTAATTATATTGACAAAAGTGATTTTTGTCGCTACTTAATTATATTGACAAAAGTGATTTTTGTCGCTACTTAATTATATTGACAAAAGTGAATTCATCGCTACTTCAATATATTGACAAAAGTGTCTGTTTTAATCTAATATTAACATTCCTTACGAAAATGGCATGTGTAATTTACTAAATAAATGACATGTTTATTCTGTCAATTTTATATACAACATAAATGACACATCCATTTTGTTCATTTTAATACAATGACAGTTTTTATATTAACATAACATTATTAACACAAGCGATGTTCTTATGTTAGCATAACGTTATTAACCAAATGAACATACTTATGTTGATGGTTCTAATTCAACATAACATAAAAATGAATATTTTATGTGGGTAATTCATAAAATGAAAATTCCAACATGATAAACAAAGAATACGTTTTTTTTTCTTCACAATATATAAATTCCCTTTCTAACATGTAACATCTCCGTTATATATATACACAATATAAATATATGATTTTTATGGTTTGCACAATTTTTTCTTTTACAAACATGAATATTATACATTTTATATATTAACTAAAATGTTTGTCTTCGTCGTGCACACAAAATCATGTCAACATAAATACGCACAATCATCAAAAACAATCAACATGGAAATAATCATACATGCAGCAACAACATGAATTTCATATGATATGAATATAGATTTTGCAGTGAATTAAATAAATAAATAATTTTATTTTAAAAATAGAATTCTCACCTTGATTTTAGCTGAAAATTTGACTGTCTCGGATTCAGCTCTGGTCTACGCCATCGCGAAGAGCTCGGAAAGACGAGTCCAACGCAATTCACGGTTCGTCAATCGGACCTCGTACGAGAGAGTTATGATTTATTAAAGTTTGACATAATTAAATAATTAATTAATATTCATGAAAATACCTAAAAATTTCACTGTCTCAGAATTGGACAAAATTAGTGTCCACGCGTCCATCTCGTCGCCACGATCCCAACGCACCTGAAATCGTCGATTTTCGACTTCGTATGAGTGAGTTATGCAATTTTAAAGTTCTGGAAATTAATTAAATAATTTAAAAATAAAATAGAAAATACCCTCAGCCCATTGACCGCGAAACACTGTTCACCGCAGAACTTTGATCGCAGTTTGCCGCTGCTTCAGGCCACCTGACGCCACGGGACCACCGCCAACGTCTTCGTCTTGGCGAGACGCACCACCACCAGAAAGAGCAGCCCCTAAAGCTTCTCCGATCATCGGGAAATCGCCTACGAACGGATTTCGCCTCGCGGGTCCCACAGGCCGCCTCACACTTCCAAACTGCCTGAAATTTGGCGAGCACCTCCACCTCACGTAGACGAAGAACTTCCGTGTTCGTGACTTCGCCTAATTCTTCCTCGATTCACGGGAATTTCTTGATTTACGTTTTGAGCTTCTGAATTTCGAAAACAGCGAGCTTTAAGACGAGATTCCGGCGAATCCGAGCGCTGTTTGACGGAACCGACGACACCATTAGCTTCGTATCGTCGAGACCTTCGAGTGGACATATAATTTGCTATGGTTTGAAGAGATTTTATTTTCGATAAATTTTTGATTGAGGAAGAAGACAGCCATTGACAAGAGGAGGAAGGAAGGGAAAAAGATGGCTGCTGTACAATTTCGAATTTCAGCCTAAATTCTGAGGAAAAAGATAATATATACTATGGGTCTAGTTTTGGTTTGGGCCCAAATATCATTACGTGTCCAATTACTAAATTTTCAACTGTTTTCTTCAATTCAAAAATTCTTATAAATACATGCTGATTTCAAAATTAATAAAATTTTAAACATAATTATTTCAGGTCATTACGAATCCAACGAACCTGATTTCGTAATTTTCCGAGTTCGTATGAATTTATTATGAATTTCCGAAGTCTGAAAATATGCTATTTTTCACTGTAAAAATTATACCGGCCACAAAATAATTCCAAAAATTATAAATTTTAAAATTTAACCTTATTTTAATTTTCCGAATCCATAGAAACTGGTCTCGTCGAATTCGGAGTTCGTTTGCAAAAATTCCATTTTTTAGGCGTATATTTTTAATATTTAAAAATACCAAAAATAGTGGAATTTTTCCGAAACTCAAAAATATAAGTTCTTATAGTCATTTTTATATGTAAACAACATTCTGAAACCAATGGAGATGGTTTCGGGTCCTAATTCCTTATTCTGCAAAAAATTTACGTTTCGAGCCTTATATATAATATACGAATTCTATAGCGTTTTTCTGAAAATTTAATTTTCTCATAACTTACAATTTATAAACTGGAATCTTAATTTCTGAAACTCTTTGGAAAGATATTTTCAATACGGTCCTAGCGTTTCTTGTTTCGTCCAATTCCGATTTTTATTTTATTTTATATAATTTTTCAAAGTTGGAATTTCAAATCTGAAATCACCGCGCCGTTTTCAGGCTCGGAATGGATTTAATATAAATTTCAAGTTCGCGCTCGAAATAAAATAAGTTTTTCATCGTTATTATTTAAAATAAATAATTTTAAATATATTCATTCATTAAAATTTCTTAAAATAAAATTTTAAAATTAACCCCAAAAATCAGGGTTGTTACAATATATAGATCTGGTTGATCCACCGAACACACTGTCACATTAAACCAAGCCAGGAAACTCTGGACAATTTCTACAATCCCTTGTTTGATCGTCATTAGAGTCATGACGTTCTTGGATAGAGTGATGTAAACCCTAAATTAACTCATTAATTTGTCTAATAGTTCTGAACAAGTTCCAGTAGTCCCATTTCCAAGCTGTCTAAACCATAATGCCCACGATTCACAATAGATTCAGGGTAAAGCATTTTGCAATGACTTCCATTGATGCATTTGGTACCTTAAAGCTATATGGTTAAAGCCCTGCTAATGCCCCACAAAAACACCAAATGTGACGGCCTGGAATTTCGCTCGATCTGAATCAGTCGTTAAACCGATCTAGACCGTTCGAAACCCCTGAACGTTGAGAACATGACAAATCAGAACACAAACAGAAGAACATTTCATTGTATATTACAACAATGCATCAGATTACAAGAATATACAGAGTATAAGTGAATAAATATTACACAGAAAGACCAGAGATTTAAATTACATTTAAATACATAGCAGCGGAAAAATAATATAAAGCACAACTGAAGGTGATATACGGATACAGAGCTTTCCGGATATCATTCCAGCTGTAAACCAGGATCCTGTGAATATAAATCTGCAAAACCAAAACTACTAGCTGCCCGTGCGGAAAATAGGGGCACCCAGAGTTTAGGTTAAAACAATAAACTCCAGGTCAGTCATGTGACTGGTGTGAGAATTAAACAGTTATTAATATTGGTTTTAAAGTTAGGTAAAACAAGGGACCACGCCATATAACACGGAACGGGTTTCCTCCCAAGGATACCAGTGCATAAAACAACAGCGCAATGCTAAATAAAGAAAAATGAAGCTGTTATAAGACCCAGGTCCTATCACACAATGCAACGCAAGCCGGAGGATAGGGTTTTACCTTATAACAGCCAAACATGCTTGATACGTTTAAAACAAATCATTTGATACTATAATATGTGTATAGTGTCAAAACATTTCAATCATAAATATAAATCATAGACGGCATGAGTGCCCCATCCCACTATGTCGCCATACTAGGCTCTACAAATAAAGCCGAAATACACGTATTGGAAATTGGATTTCCGTCATGAGTCGAGGCAAGGGGCAAGCTCCTCTCCGCGTTCGAGACACTCTAGCAAATGCCTCAGGGCTACGCAAGCTGGGCAACCCCTGGATGCGGCTGGGCCGGTCCTCACTTACGTTAGAGGATTATTTATTACTGAACACACGTTTCCCGATCCTTACAGACCTATAATCGAGGCGCCTCATTCCAACAACCACAAAGGTGAAAAGTATATAAATGTCAGGGCTGGTAAGTCACTGACACCACCAAAGATAGAAAGAAACGTCGTGCTCTCCCAGCGGTCCGTATCCCGTTTTTGACTCATACCGAGGTGTGAGGCTCGCGAATACACGTTATATACAAAGCTGCCACGTAGGCGTGATTTGATCATCAACTACAAGACTTTGCTTTTCAACAGAAGCCTTGATCATTGCATCTTAGTATGCCACACAGGCAATTCATGCCATGCGACTGATGTCCATCGATATACAACCTCTGAGCTCGTACGTCTCAGAGAAGGGCGTTAAGCAAGAGAATAAATTCTCCGCCGCCAAACAGATGTATATTTAATAGAAATCAATCAACACAGAATAAAATCCAATATCAGACACACAATCCATTTACAAGTCCGTTCTGGGTCTGAACGAAACCGGAGGCACTTTCCTCGCATATCCATCCATCTCCAGGTACGTCTGGACGACCACCAACTATTTCCATCCTCTTGGGTGTACAGCCCAATCAGGATCGTCAGTAATAATCCAAACGATGTGAAGACTTCCGGTCTTCGACCACCGTCTTCATCTTCGACTTATCGTCGAATCGGTTATTCGGAATGGGTATAAACCCGGACTTTCCGAACAACCCGCGTATATTGAAAACAAATGTTACACAAACACAACATACGCCTCATTCCAATTCATTAGTCACTAACCGCAAATTAGCCAGAGAACAATTTCCCAAACATTAACCCCGAAGGCCGAAACCAACATCAGATCAATACCCAGGAAGCCATTCTTCTTAGCCAACCTACAGCTAGTTTCTAAATTCCACATTCTTAGGGAAAGGTTCCCATTAATTTTATCCAAGATAAATTCTTTAAAATTTATCCTGTAATCTTCCTTTGGATGTCATTTAAAACCAAATTATGGTTTTCCAACTAGTCGAGATTAGCGAACCACAACGAAGTAATTATTTATTTTATTTCCCAATCCCAACCTATTCATCCCATGAAGCAAAACTGGTAATACTCCATATCTAACACCACGGTGTTATCGGTAAAATTAATTACCATTTCACGTTCAAATCTAATTAAAGATTTAACTATCGCTTTGGAGCAAAACTGGTAATACTCCATTCTCGCTCATTTTCTAAATTTGATAATTTAGATTATCCATTCGCATTTCAATCTAATTGCAGATTTGTTAAACTCCTTTTACTGGGTTAAAGAACTAGGTGTTATTTAAAACACAGTTCACGACAAACCCAAATCACATTCTATTTGTTATCGGGTTAAAGAACTAGTGTTATTTAAAACACAGTTCACGATAAACCCATTTCAAATCCAATCAAATATATTAGAAATCCCGATTATTTAAAACCCCTTTTAAATCTAATTTCTTTATTTAAAAATAATTAGGTTTTAAATTTAGTTCAAAACTAGTTCATTTCGATAAAAATCTATTTTTATCATTACAATATGGAGTTTTTCATCCCAATTCTTCCCAAATCATTTCTTATGATTTTACATAAATTATTACTATTTTTAATAATTTTATCAAGGCCCGTACAGTCGATTTCCAACAATGGCCATCGAACTGCACTTATAGCGACCTTTTTCGAATTTGATTTGGACGTATCTCCAAATCCAACCGTTAGATTTTGAATTTCTAATATTCTTTAGAAAGCTCTTTTCGATACGAACCCAACGGTTCCGGTTTTAGGAGAATCCGACGGTCGGATCTCCCGTAATGTCCGTTTGAAATAAATGGTCGAAATTTACGAACTGCCGCGGCGCGGCGCGTTCTATTCAGGCCATTATATTATATATATAATATATATAATATATATTTCATCGATTTCTATTTAAAACGAATTATATAAATAGTTTTAAATTCGTTTCAAGAACCATTTCAACTTCTATTTCAATCCAAAGCAAAATTGAATTCTTCTTTAAAAATTCGTTTTAAAATTCATTTCTATTCAATTCAAATTTCAATTAAATTTGAATTCATTTCAATTCGCTTTCAATTCAATTTGAATTCGTTTTCAATTCAATTCAATTCAAATTGGTTTTATATTCGATTCAAATTCATTTTCTATTCAAATCAAATTCGTTTCGTTTTCTATTTGAATCAAGTTCATTATATATTCAATTTGAAATCAAATTGGTTTTCTATTCCATTCAAATCGAAACCGTTTTATATTCAATTCAAATCGAAATCGTTATATATTCAATTCATTTCGAAATCGTTATATATTCAATTCATTTCGAAATCGTTTTATATTCAATTCATTTCGAAATCGTTTTATATTCAATTCATTTCGAAATCGTTTTAATCGATATAAATATCGTTCGCGTCAAAATGGCGCATCACTATTCAACACGGCTTTATATATTCTATTTCAAATATTTCTTTTTGTCAACACACGACTAATCTCAACGAATGAGTACCGTCCATGTGTGACTATTTTTGTTAAATTATTTCGTTCAACACATGACTAATCTCAACGGATGAGTACAGTCAACACATGAACCTTTATTTTATATTGATAAAGATGTAAATTTTATTATAAAAATAATTCGTTCAACACATGACTAATCTCAACGGATGAGTACAGTCAACACATGAACCTTTATTTTATATTGATAAAGATGTAAATTTTATTATAAAAATAATTCGTTCCACACATGACTAATCTCAACGGATGAGTACAGTCAACACATGAACCTTTATTTTATATATTCTTTATTTTTCAAATTGGATTGAGGCCCAATCAATCACCATATAACGTTAATTATATGGATTTTCATACAACACATGTATATAATAGCATTGAAAATAATCAACCATCAACCAAAGTGCACTACACTGTATAAGCATCAAATATAGATATTTAACGCTTATAACAGTCTGTCAATCAATCGATCGACATATTTAATCAGTCAGGATGAGTGAACTTTAAATTTCATCCCAACACCCGTGTAGGGTTTCAAACAATCAAACATAGATTTTATTCGTGCAGTTGGGCGATGTGTGAAATTTATCGTCCCAATCAATGTCAGTCAAATCAGTGTACATAAACAAACCGTCCGGTTTGTAAATGAATATTTTATTTTATTCACTTCACGTTAAAAATTATATTTTTAACGATAAAACATTTTATTTCAACATATGAATTTCTATTCAGTTCATTTATTCAATAAAAATGATATTTTTATTTTTCTAACATATTTTAGAAAATTTCGGCGGCATAACGGTACGATACTAGAAACGGGACGAGGCCTAGCCTTATCCCCGGTCTAGTGAAGGCCCACGCCATTCACACATCAATCAAATCATTTTCGTTATGCAAACCACAAAATTTGGAGTAAGAGTCTAACCTAGCCTTACTCCTTCGCCTTATAACGGCGCACGTCTAATCCTAACCAATTTATCGATTCGATTTTCCACACCCCAAACCACATTCAAACCAATATCGCAATCAATCACCAAACAGCCAAACAAACAAGTCCATGGTCTGTGGACGATTGTGTCGGGTGCTACTAAACACCGTCTGCATCCTAGTATATATATATATATATATATATATATATATATATAACTAGAAATTAAATTGAAGAGTGAGAAGTTCTCACCGATAGCTATCCTAACTTCACGGCTCTTCACTGATAGAAATCTTCATTGCTATCGCATCTTCGCTATCTTCTTTGCCCGTAGCCACTACATATATAAAAATCACGCATTTTTATATTTTGTTATCTTTGAAATAAAAATCACATTTTTATTTATTCACTTTCAATAAAAAAAAAGTCATATTTTTACAATCACTTCAAATATTCAAAAATCGAATTTTCATTCAATTATTCAATATATAAAAATCGACTTTTTATCACTATGTCAAATAGATAAAAATTATATTTTTATCACGCTATTTTCCATATAAAGATTTCGCCTTTTCTAAAATAAAGATTTAGCCTTTTCAAAAATAAAGTTTTCGCCTGTATAAAAATAAAGATTTCGCCTTTATAAAAATAAAGATTTCGCCTTTATAAAAATAAAGATTTCATCATTATAAAAATCATCACTTTACTTCAACGTATATAAAATAAAAATCAGATTTTTATTTCGCTACATATATAAAGATGATATTTTTAATTCTCTACATAAACAAAAATCATATCTCTATTACTTCTACTTAATAAAGATCATATTTTTAATACTTTAAAAATATAAAAATCATATTTTTATTACTTTAAAAATATAAAAATCATATTTTTATTACTTTAAAAAATATAAAGATCACACCTTTTACCAAATAAAAATCCTCTTCTTTTCTATTGATAAAAATAAAACCTTTCTATAATCAAAGATTACTTCTTTCTATATAAACAAAAATCGAACCCTTTTACTTGTAAAAACCAAATCTCCTTGCTTTTCCAATGATATTTATTTTCTAAAATCAACATTTTTAAAACAAAGTTCTTTCATTTAAATACTACCTTTTTAAATCAAAACTATATATATTAATTTCAGATTTTTATCACAAAAATAAATGAATAAGTTTCAGTTTAAGAATCACGATAATTTCATTATAAAATAAAGAGAGAAGATAGGAAAGGGGGTGCTCACAGTAAATCGGTTGAATAGGGGGGGTGCTAATGTTCGGCGCCCGATGTCTGGAGGCAAGGAGGTGGAGTTGCGGTGGCGAGGTGGTGGTCCAAGGGAGAGTGGCGGCGGCGGATCTGAAAGGGGAGGGGGCAGCGCTCGATGACTTGGCGGTTTGGGGCGAGGGCTTGCGACTGGAGCGAGGAGGAAAGCACGGCAGCGGCAGCAGAGGTCTGGGGAAGGGGTTAGCATCGTGGCAGCGGTGCGGCGCCACCTGGAGGCATGGCGGGGCAAGGGTCGAGACGAGGGGGGGTCGGGGTTTTTTCCTGAAAAAGGGGAAAGGTTTTGATCGTGGAAGAATGAATTTAAAGGGGGGTGTTAAATGAAAATTTATATATATAATATTAATATATTATTATTATCCACTGAAGTTGACTTTTTATTCGAATACCGAATCGAGTCCGACGACTGTCGCCCCTAGCATATTACCCCCATTCCGAACGCAATGAGATATGTCCCATTAGCCAATTTTATCATTTCGATCAGTTTCCGTTTAATTTACATTTAAATCACTTTATTGAATTTTAAACGTACATTTCGAATTACCGGGGTCACATACTAACTAGAAAAATTCCAGAAAAATATTTTCTAGCTTCGTATTGACGATACGGTCCTAACAAAACTAGTTTCGTCGAATTCTGAGACCGTTAGAAAAATGGCCAATTTCCAGTCGATTAAAATCAACTGAAATGGTCAAAACATGTTTTCCTTTGCCACGCTCACATATTGATTCGAAAAATTATGAAATTTGAAATCTAGCAATAACTTGACATCACGGACCCAACAAAACTGGTTTCGTCGAAATCCGAGGTCGTTTGCAAAATGTCTATTTTTAAGGGCTATATATTATATTAAAATATATATAAATTCCACAGCGACTATTTCTAATTTTCAACTGGACATATCTCATCATTTATAAAGTGAAATCTCAGTTTCTCAACTTCGTTGGAAAGATATTATCAATTAGATCCCATTATTTTTGGTTTCACTAAAATCCGGATTGTTTTGCACCCGGTACATTCAATTGAAGTTTGAAATCGAATTATCGAACTACCGCGCCATTTTCAATTCTATTTATAATTATATATAAATATTTATATTCTAACGACGGCGTATATAATATATACGTCGAATTATATTCAAAATAAATTTCTCGTCGATATTATTTAAAATAATCTATTTTAAATATCCAAAATTCGCTAGAATTGCCAAAATAAAAATTTTTAAACTGGCCCAGATTTTCCGGGTTATTACAATCTCCCCCACTTAAAACTTTTCGTCCCCGAAAAGGAACAAAGTCGAAAGTGGTTTGATTATTCAGCTCTACGCTCGATCTGGCTTTCATTCTCCATCTTTTCAGTTTCTGAGAATTTTCAAATTTTCAAAAATTTGGCTAACACCCTAAATTTTCGAAAAATTTCGCCATTATCTCCCCTGCACCGGGAGCATCGGGGAATTTCAAATAGCTTCCCCGGTCCTTCAGATCTCAAAAAGAAAAAGAAAAAGCCAAACGGCTAGCCAATAGGCTCACAAAATCATCATCACCCAAACAAAACAGTAAATTATGTAGTAAACATGTACCTATTTGTCGGGCAAACAAATTTTATTCTCTGGCTCTAGCCTCCTTGCTATGACCTGTTCAATGTAAGTATATGTATATGCAAGCAAATGCGACCAAATTTCAATATAATTCAATATTTGGTTCAATTAGGCATAATTGTTCAAAATTATCAATCAAATAAACAAACAACACAAACATCAATCAATTAGTGGATTAGAGTTTCAAACTCATAATTTGATACATATACAAAAAATCATGTTTTTGATGCCAATTCACTACAATGTGTTCTAGCCATATAAGTTTTGGTTCTCACACCAGTCTAATGGAAATATATCGATATCACACCTTCGTTACTCGAACATGAACACTAATGACGACTAGTCAATCATCAGAATCATCTTCGTGCCACTAGAGTATGATTCTATATCTATCTAATATATTAAAACTTCGAATATACGTTCATGACGCGTATATGCAAAATCTTTATATACTCGATTGTCCATATTCAAAATAAATAAATAGTCAAATACGTTTAAAATGGTTTAAATTTTCAAAACAAAATTGTTTTCAATTGAAAAATATACTCTTCACACTCGTTCTAGGATACTACTGGTCCTATCTCTAACGAGTCATTCTAATTGGATATTACTAATCCAATATCTGATGAATTCTTTCATATGGTTCTAATGTGTCTTGTTCTCGAGCTCTGTAAACCAAAGCTCTGATACCAAATGTGACGGCCTGGAATTTCGCTCGATCTGAATCAGTCGTTAAACCGATCTAGACCGTTCGAAACCCCTGAACGTTGAGAACATGACAAATCAGAACACAAACAGAAGAACATTTCATTGTATATTACAACAATGCATCAGATTACAAGAATATACAGAGTATAAGTGAATAAATATTACACAGAAATATCAGAGATTTAAATTACATTTAAATACATAGCAGCGGAAAAATAATATAAAGCACAACTGAAGGTGATATACGGATACAGAGCTTTCCGGATATCATTCCAGCTGTAAACCAGGATCCTGTGAATATAAATCTGCAAAACCAAAACTACTAGCTGCCCGTGCGGAAAATAGGGGCACCCAGAGTTTAGGTTAAAACAATAAACTCCAGGTCAGTCATGTGACTGGTGTGAGAACTAAAACAGTTATTAATATTGGTTTTAAAGTTAGGTAAAACAAGGGACCACGCCGTATAACACAGAACGGGTTTCCTCCCAAGGATACCAGTGCATAAAACAACAGCGCAATGCTAAATAAAGAAAAATGAAGCTGTTATAAGACCCAGGTCCTATCACACAATGCAACGCAAGCCGGAGGATAGGGTTTTACCTTATAACAGCCAAACATGCTTGATACGTTTAAAACAAATCATTTGATACTATAATATGTGTATAGTGTCAAAACATTTCAATCATAAATATAAATCATAGACGGCATGAGTGCCCCATCCCACTATGTCGCCATACTAGGCTCTACAAATAAAGCCGAAATACACGTATTGGAAATTGGATTTCCGTCATGAGTCGAGGCAAGGGGCAAGCTCCTCTCCGCGTTCGAGACACTCTAGCAAATGCCTCAGGGCTACGCAAGCTGGGCAACCCCTGGATGCGGCTGGGCCGGTCCTCACTTACGTTAGAGGATTATTTATTCCTGAACACACGTTTCCCGGTCCTTACAGACCTATAATCGAGGCGCCTCATTCCAACAACCACAAAGGTGAAAAGTATATAAATGTCAGGGCTGGTAAGTCACTGACACCACCAAAGCTAGAAAGAAACGTCGTGCTCTCCCAGCGGTCCGTATCCCGTTTTTGACTCATACCGAGGTGTGAGGCTCGCGAATACACGTTATACACAAAGCTGCCACGTAGGCGTGCTTTGATCATCAACTACAAGACTTTGCTTTTCAACAGAAGCCTTGATCATTGCATCTTAGTATGCCACACAGGCAATTCATGCCATGCGACTGATGTCCATCGATATACAACCTCTGAGCTCGTACGTCTCAGAGAAGGGCGTTAAGCAAGAGAATAAATTCTCCACCGCCAAACAGATGTATATTTAATAGAAATCAATCAACACAGAATAAAATCCAATGTCAGACACACAATCCATTTACAAGTCCGTTCTGGGTCTGAACGAAACCGGAGGCACTTTCCTCGCATATCCATCCATCTCCAGGTACGTCTGGACGACCACCAACTATTTCCATCCTCTTGGGTGTACAGCCCAATCAGGATCGTCAGTAATAATCCAAACAATGTGAAGACTTCTAGTCTTCGACCACCGTCTTCATCTTCGACTTATCGTCGAATCGGTTATTCAGAATGGGTATAAACCCGGACTTTCCGAACAACCCGCGTATATTGAAAACAAATGTTACACAAACACAACATACGCCTCATTCCAATTCATTAGTCACTAACCGCAAATTAGCCAGAGAACAATTTCCCAAACATTAACCCCGAAGGCCGAAACCAACATCAGATCAATACCCAGGAAGCCATTCTTCTTAGCCAACCTACAGCTAGTTTCTAAATTCCACATTCTTAGGGAAAGGTTCCCATTAATTTTATCCAAGATAAATTCTTTAAAATTTATCCTGTAATCTTCCTTTGGATGTCATTTAAAACCAAATTATGGTTTTCCAACTAGTCGAGATTAGCGAACCACAACGAAGTAATTATTTATTTTATTTCCCAATCCCAACCTATTCATCCCATGAAGCAAAACTGGTAATACTCCATATCTAACACCACGGTGTTATCGGTAAAATTAATTACCATTTCACGTTCAAATCTAATTAAAGATTTAACTATCGCTTTGGAGCAAAACTGGTAATACTCCATTCTCGCTCATTTTCTAAATTTGATAATTTAGATTATCCATTCGCATTTCAATCTAATTGCAGATTTGTTAAACTCCTTTTACTGGGTTAAAGAACTAGGTGTTATTTAAAACACAGTTCACGACAAACCCAAATCACATTCTATTTGTTATCGGGTTAAAGAACTAGTGTTATTTAAAACACAGTTCACGATAAACCCATTTCAAATCCAATCAAATATATTAGAAATCCCGATTATTTAAAACCCCTTTTAAATCTAATTTCTTTATTTAAAAATAATTAGGTTTTAAATTTAGTTTAAAACTAGTTCATTTCGATAAAAATCTATTTTTATCATTACAATATGGAGTTTTTCATCCCAATTCTTCCCAAATCATTTCTTATGATTTTACATAAATTATTACTATTTTTAATAATTTTATCAAGGCCCGTACAGTCGATTTCCAACAATGGCCATCGAACTGCACTTATAACGACCTTTTTCGAATTTGATTTGGACGTATCTCCAAATCCAACCGTTAGATTTTGAATTTCTAATATTCTTTAGAAAGCTCTTTTCGATACGAACCCAACGGTTCCAGTTTTAGGAGAATCCGACGGTCGGATCTCCCGTAATGTCCATTTGAAATAAATGGTCGAAATTTACGAACTGCCGCGGCGCGGCGCGTTCTATTCAGGCCATTATATTATATATATAATATATATAATATATATTTCGTCGATTTCTATTTAAAACGAATTATATAAATAGTTTTAAATTCGTTTCAAGAACCATTTCAACTTCTATTTCAATCCAAAGCAAAATTGAATTCTTCTTTAAAAATTCGTTTTAAAATTCATTTCTATTCAATTCAAATTTCAATTAAATTTGAATTCATTTCAATTCGCTTTCAATTCAATTTGAATTCGTTTTCAATTCAATTCAATTCAAATTGGTTTTATATTCGATTCAAATTCATTTTCTATTCAAATCAAATTCGTTTCGTTTTCTATTTGAATCAAGTTCATTATATATTCAATTTGAAATCAAATTGGTTTTCTATTCCATTCAAATCGAAACCGTTTTATATTCAATTCAAATCGAAATCGTTATATATTCAATTCATTTCGAAATCGTTATATATTCAATTCATTTCGAAATCGTTTTATATTCAATTCATTTCGAAATCGTTTTATATTCAATTCATTTCGAAATCGTTTTAATCGATATAAATATCGTTCGCGTCAAAATGGCGCATCACTATTCAACACGGCTTTATATATTCTATTTCAAATATTTCTTTTTGTCAACACACGACTAATCTCAACGAATGAGTACCGTCCATGTGTGACTATTTTTGTTAAATTATTTCGTTCAACACATGACTAATCTCAACGGATGAGTACAGTCAACACATGAACCTTTATTTTATATTGATAAAGATGTAAATTTTATTATAAAAATAATTCGTTCAACACATGACTAATCTCAACGGATGAGTACAGTCAACACATGAACCTTTATTTTATATTGATAAAGATGTAAATTTTATTATAAAAATAATTCGTTCAACACATGACTAATCTCAACGGATGAGTACAGTGTACACATGAACCTTTATTTTATATATTCTTTATTTTTCAAATTGGAATGAGGCCCAATCAATCACCATATAACGTTAATTATATGGATTTTCATACAACACATGTATATAATAGCATTGAAAATAATCAACCATCAACCAAAGTGCACTACACTGTATAAGCATCAAATATAGATATCTAACGCTTATAACAGCCTGTCAATCAATCGATCGACATATTTAATCAGTCAGGATGAGTGAACTTTAAATTTCATCCCAACACCCGTGTAGGGTTTCAAACAATCAAACATAGATTTTATTCGTGCAGTTGGGCGATGTGTGAAATTTATCGTCCCAATCAATGTCAGTCAAATCAGTGTACATAAACAAACCGTCCGGTTTGTAAATGAATATTTTATTTCATTCACTTCACGTTAAAAATTATATTTTTAACGATTAAACATTTTATTTCAACATATGAATTTCTATTCAGTTCATTTATTCAATAAAAATGATATTTTTATTTTTCTAACATATTTTAGAAAATTTCGGCGGCATAACGGTACGATACTAGAAACGGGACGAGGCCTAGCCTTATCCCCGGTCTAGTGAAGGCCCACGCCATTCACACATCAATCAAATCATTTTCGTTATGCAAACCACAAAATTTGGAGTAAGAGTCTAACCTAGCCTTACTCCTTCGCCTTATAACGGCGCACGTCTAATCCTAACCAATTTATCGATTCGATTTTCCACACCACAAACCACATTCAAACCAATATCGCAATCAATCACCAAACAGCCAAACAAACAAGTCCATGGTCTGTGGACGATTGTGTCGGGTGCTACTAAACACCGTCTGCATCCTAGTATATATATATATATATATATATATATATTTATATAACTAGAAATTAAATTGAAGAGTGAGAAGTTCTCACCGATAGCTATCCTAACTTCACGGCTCTTCACTGATAGAAATCTTCAATGCTATCGCATCTTCGCTATCTTCTTTGCCCGTAGCCACTACATATATAAAAATCACGCATTTTTATATTTTGTTATCTTTGAAATAAAAATCACATTTTTATTTATTCACTTTCAATAAAAAAAAAGTCATATTTTTACAATCACTTCAAATATTCAAAAATCGAATTTTCATTCAATTATTCAATATATAAAAATCGACTTTTTATCACTATGTCAAATAGATAAAAATTATATTTTTATCACGCTATTTTCCATATAAAGATTTCGCCTTTTCTAAAATAAAGATTTAGCCTTTTCAAAAATAAAGTTTTCGCCTTTATAAAAATAAAGATTTCGCCTTTATAAAAATAAAGATTTCGCCTTTATAAAAATAAAGATTTCATCATTATAAAAATCATCACTTTACTTCAACGTATATAAAATAAAAATCAGATTTTTATTTCGCTACATATATAAAGATGATATTTTTAATTCTCTACATAAACAAAAATCATATCTCTATTACTTCTACTTAATAAAGATCATATTTTTAATACTTTAAAAATATAAAAATCATATTTTTATTACTTTAAAAATATAAAAATCATATTTTTATTACTTTAAAAAATATAAAGATCACACCTTTTACCAAATAAAAATCCTCTTCTTTTCTATCGATAAAAATAAAACCTTTCTATAATCAAAGATTACTTCTTTCTATATAAACAAAAATCGAACCCTTTTACTTGTAAAAACCAAATCTCCTTGCTTTTCCAATGATATTTATTTTCTAAAATCAACATTTTTAAAACAAAGTTCTTTCATTTAAATACTACCTTTTTAAATCAAAACTATATATATTAATTTCAGATTTTTATCACAAAAATAAATGAATAAGTTTCAGTTTAAGAATCACGATAATTTCATTATAAAATAAAGAGAGAAGATAGGAAAGGGGGTGCTCACAGTAAATCGGTTGAATAGGGGGGGTGCTAATGTTCGGCGCCCGATGTCTGGAGGCAAGGAGGTGGAGTTACGGTGGCGAAGTGGTGGTCCAAGGGAGAGTGGCGGCGGCGGATCTGAAGGGGGAGGGGGCAGCGCTCGATGACTTGGCGGTTTGGGGCGAGGGCTTGCGACTGGAGCGAGGAGGAAAGCACGGCAGCGGCAGCAGAGGTCTGGGGAAGGGGTTAGCGTCGTGGCAGCGGTGCGGCGCCACCTGGAGGCATGGCGGGGCAAGGGCGATGGTCGAGACGAGGGGGGGGGGTCGGGGTTTTTTCCTGAAAAAGGGGAAAGGTTTTGATCGTGGAAGAATGAATTTAAAGCGGGGTGTTAAATGAAAATTTATATATATAATATTAATATATTATTATTATTATCCACTGAAGTTGACTTTTTATTCGAATACCAAATCGAGTCCGACGACTGTCGCCCCTAGCGTATTACCCCCATTCTGAACGCAATGAGATATGTCCCATTAGCCAATTTTATCATTTCGATCAGTTTCCGTTTAATTTACATTTAAATCACTTTATTGAATTTTAAACGTACATTTCGAATTACCGGGGTCACATAATAACTAGAAAAATTCCAGAAAAATATTTTCTAGCTTCGTATTGACGATACGGTCCTAACAAAACTAGTTTCGTCGAATTCTGAGACCGTTAGAAAAATGGCCAATTTCCAGTCGATTAAAATCAACTGAAATGGTCAAAACACGTTTTCCTTTGCCACGCTCACATATTGATTCGAAAAATTATGAAATTTGAAATCTAGCAATAACTTGACATCACGGACCCAACAAAACTGGTTTCGTCGAAATCCGAGGTCGTTTGCAAAATGTCTATTTTTAAGGGCTATATATTATATTAAAATATATATAAATTCCACAGCGACTATTTCTAATTTTCAACTGGACATATCTCATCATTTATAAAGTGAAATCTCAGTTTCTCAACTTCGTTGGAAAGATATTATCAATTAGATCCCATTATTTTTGGTTTCACTAAAATTCGGATTGTTTTGCACCTGGTACATTCAATTGAAGTTTGAAATCGAATTATCGAACTACCGTGCCATTTTCAATTCTATTTATAATTATATATAAATATTTATATTCTAACGACGGCGTATATAATATATACGTCGAATTATATTCAAAATAAATTTCTCGTCGATATTATTTAAAATAATCTATTTTAAATATCCAAAATTCGCTAAAATTGCCAAAATAAAAATTTTTAAACTGGCCCAGATTTTCCGGGTTATTACACCAAACATTCTTCAACTGCTATGTTGTTTCAACTTAGCATTAATGAATAATAGATTTGCTTTAAACCCCTTTATTTTATGATATATTCGTTAAATCTAGGCTTATTAATATTCTCTTTAGCAATATTGATATACAAAGCTTGATTGACTAGCTTTCTTGTAAAACAAGTCAATAAAGTCAATGTATGTTGACGACAAGAAATGTCGCAACAGCCAAAGATTCTCCATTACTTAGAGAATTATGTTTCTGTGTGAAAATTAGTGCAGATAGCAGTAAATAACTTGGTAGATTTATAGTGGTTCGGTCCCGTGAGGGGCCTACGTCCACTTTGAAAGAGTTCGCTGAAATTTTATTTACAACAATAAGTTACAAGATTAGAACTACATCATGCCATCCATTTACAAACATTTCCAAGTATTTTGTAGTTATAATTGTCATATATAAATATTGGGAAATGGTAACTTTTATGCTTCTTCTTCCTCAAAGCATGGCTGCCATTAATGAGTTCCTATTAGGAATTAACTGGCTAGCTTGTCATGTTGGGAAGTTAATCTGTTTTGATTATAGTACTAGAAAATGCAGAGATTTAGATATGCTAAGGCATTGATTGAGGTTTCATTTGAGTTTGAGCTTCTGAAAAAATAGAAGTTGATGGTTTAGGTGAAAATTGCCCCTTTTTAAAGTTGACATATGATTGGAGACCTAGAATTTGTACCACATGCAAGGTTTTCGGCCATGAAACACTCAAATATGAATTTAATTCCAAGGCAGAAATGGGTAATGAGGAGCAAGTTAAGGATTGTTATGAGGATACACAGGTTATAGGTAATGGATATGATGGTCAGTACAATAAGAAGGATTTTTTCCTTTACTAATGATAGAAATTGGACTATTGTGAAACCTAAAACAAAGAAGATTTGGAGGAAAAAATGTGAGAATATTAATATAGAGAATGGTGCTACTGTTGTAGGTAATGTTCATACTAACCCATTTGATGCTTTAGCTACCGATGTTAATGCAAACAACATTAGGGTTGATGCTGATTTAAATGTACAGGCTCCTATAGTTAATCAAGGAAAAGGGGTTTTTAGTGGTGATGATGCTAGTTTAAATGACAATGTTCCTGAAGTTAGTCTTGGTTTTGATAATAACAAGGAGATTAACATAGGGGAGCAAGTTTTTAAAGTCGATGATAATTCTTTATTTGGAAATTTATATGATGGAAATGTTGAAGTATTAACTGATACTCCAAAATCTGCTGTTCAACATGGTACAAATTCATCCACTGATGCCACTTCATCTCTACCTTCTTCTTTTTCAACTTCCTTGGGTTCTTCTGTCAGTAAAACTTTTTCTTCAGTTTTATCTTCTCACCACGTAATGTCTAGCTCTTCATCTTTTAATGGTGGGAACAATGCAATGAAATCTATTGTGAAGGGGACTCAGGTGCATTCTGCGACAGGTAATAAATCTTTTTTGTTTACCATGTCGTGTGCTTCTTCAACAAGTTCTAAATTGCCAGTTTCCTCTTCTTCTCATATGACATCTTCTTCTGCACCTTCAAAAACTTCTCCATATGTTAATTTGAAACCTCCTTCGCATATTCAGTTACCTCCTCCTTCTAGCAGTGCATCATTTATTTCTATGTGTAGATCTAAGAGTATCACGATTCATGATAAATTTTAGGATGACTTGGATGATGGTGTAAATTATGGATCTGAAGATGTGCTTCCTCTCAATAGCAATGTGAAGTCTTCTAAAAGACAAATGAGGAAAAATCATTCTCCTCTTTATGATCCACTAAAATTTTAAAGCTGAAATTAATTGAATTCAAAACTGTTCTTTTTTACAGTTTGGTTTTTGTTTTCTTTGGTTATTTTGTTATGCAAAATGGTTATGGTTGATTTAGCTGCTGCTTGGAAGTGCTTTAGTGTGAAGCACTGGTCTTTGGAATTGGATTTGTTTACTTTGCTGAAACTTTGAACTGTAACTGTGCAAAATGGTTACACATTATGATTTTATTTTTTGGAACTGGTATTGGCACTTCTTTTGAAAAGATAACTGGTATCGGAACTGGTAACTGGTATGGTTGCCGTAGTGTGAAGCTCTGGACTTTGAAGTTTCTGGAATTGCTTTGTTGCTGTTATGTTTTACTTAAAGTCATTGAAGCTTCTAGGAAATTACATGATGATTAAAATTAATATGCATCGCAAAGGGTGTAGTGCTTTTTATATGGATACTATTCTGTCTTTTGTAAGTTTGATTGCCATATGGCAATTAATTTGTAGTCTGTTTGGAAGTTTAGGTTTTAAACATGCTGAAAGTATGTATTGTTGTAGATGTTTATGTTGTACCTCTTTTGTTGTAAATAAAAAAAATTCATGTTTTCTTTAAAAAAAAAGTGAAGTTAAATCAGCCAAATTCCAACCCCTTTGAAGTGTGAGCTTGAGGGTATTTGTAGTTGAGTGGTTAGGTGGGAGTAGATAGGATTTGAGGACCACAACAGTGCATTTCATATCCCTGAAGGCATGCACCGAGAACCTCGGGTCCCTTCTCCGCATTATGCAATAGCTCGTATCCCTTTAGGGGGATATGAATTTCATAACTAAAGAGATACGAAATTTGTATCTCTTAGGATACGAGACGACGTATCTCTAGGGGATACAGTCATCTTGTATCTCCTTGGGTATAAGATTATTTCGTATCTTCTAAGGGAAATGTGCTCGTACCCCTAGGGATACGATAGTATTAGAAAAAGAAGGGGGCGAGCCTTCCCAATATTAAGGGATTAGAGAATTCGGCGTGTTGGAGGGATCCGAATTTACAAGGTACGAAAAAAGGGATCGGGTTTTTTCTATGGAGAGGGAGTCGAGGATTTCATGAAGAGCAAGGGTATACGAACCGATGGGATCCTAAGGTGAGGGATACAGGATATTTCAGAGTTGAGGGATACGAAACGATGGAGTTCAAAATTGAGAGAGACTTGTACTTTGGGGTTTGAACGTTGTGGGATTCGGAGGTACTGGAGAAAAAGGGGTACGAAAACTTCGGATACGAAGTGGAGGGACTCGAAATCCACTAACACAAAGGATACGAAATTATGATTAGAGTATGGTTTTGAGGAGTTGTGAGGCTCTTTTCCGCATAACTTCTTCTGAGCTCATGTCCCTGGCTCTTTGGTGACACTTCGGGCTTTAATGTCACACGATGTGTTGAGTTGAGCATGCTTGGTGCAATTTTGGGAACCGGACCAAAAAGCCGATTATCGTTTGCCCACCAAAGTGCTTCTTGTCTTGACATGATGTGCTTTGAGTTGGTAGAACTATTTTGTTGAATCATTGAATTTTTGTTAACTCGAAAATGTAAAGGTTAGTTATCGACCCTTGTTTACATTGCAACGTAAACATGTCATTGTCGATCGGATGTCGCATGTACGCTCACACGTTTTCGTGTGGTCTTGTGCAAGGCGACGGGAGGTAAAAAAATGAAATGTAGTACGTGTATGCGTGAACGAAATGTATGTGAGTGTATGTTTGCTAGTGTTTGATCTTTGGGACACGCAAAACCGTGTGGGAGAAGTTTGCACGTATGTTACCTACATTCATGTGCGTAATACGCATAAGCATACACATTCGCTTGCAAATACACACACACCTAATATCTAAAGTGACCCACTTCTTAACTGTTGTTTTTATAGTCATTTATCTCTTAGCAATATTTTTTTATTTGATCGCTTATAAAATTATTTTTCACTTACCCTAAGATCCTGTGCACTAATATATACATATCAGAATAATGCATTTCATCACTCATCTACATACGTGGAGATATGAAGATGCATATAAACCTATGGTAATAGGATTTATTAATAAACTCTTTCGTATGCATGTAACAAGCCATTTATCTTGGATTTTACATAGCTAGGATGATTAGAGTTATGCGTTGAATCTTGATTTATAAATTGGTGTAAGTAATCTAGTACTACAGGGTATTAGTCTATTAAAAGGTTAGAACATTACAGTGTCACGTGTATGAAAATAAGTGATGATATTCTGGACATATATACTCAATTTTGCACTAGTCACACTGTAGTCATTTTGTGTGCATTTGGTTCAGCTAACTAGTGCATAACTGGGTGATACTCTTGGGCATCATGTACCTATATAACTACTTCTTCCCATACATGAACAAATGAGATCCATATTGAATCCAAGCAAACGGCATACATGTAATTTAGCTAGATGTAAAATAGCATCAGAAAATTATACTTAAGTAATCAAATTTATACCTACCTGAATGGTTTACAAATCATTCTTTTCATTAATCCAGAATGACACACATGTGCATATATTATCCATGTGTCATGTATGCTAATCTTGCTAATGTATGCAATATAAATACAAAACTATTAAACCTTTATTTTCTTTCCTATAACCAAATAAATTCTTCTAACTTAAAACCATGTTAATTATCATGATACCATCAGATTTCTCTTTACACTTGCATATTTATAAATTTATTATATAAAATGCTCATGCTCATCAATCTGATATCAGATTCTTCATTTCAGGCTTATCAATTTCATATAAAATACTTAAACATACCAACATACATATCATCATTACATCAGTTACCCGGCATACATAATTAAGCCATACTTAAACTTCATGCATACTACATTACTGGGAAATTAAAGAAAATACTACTGCATAGTCTTAAATATTTTTGCTAACTTATTCCACTTAAATATTAAAAGCCTCTAACATTTCATCATAATAGATCCAGCAGAACTTCATTAGCTAACCTAAAATAAATCCTTGAGCTGCCTCTTTACCAATGAGACACCCAGCGGATTGCAAAGGCAATAAAACCAGGTCATACTATGTCTGGTATGAACACTTATTAATTAAACATAATGGCATAAGTACATAGGATATTTATGTAAACTTGGAAACTATTATCTCAATTAATTTACTGGAAAAAGGGAAACAAATTAAGTTATTCAACCAATAGCAAACACATGCACATCATTATCCCTTCACGTTTTGCCTACCCATTCCATTATTCCAGATTTTCCCCTCAATTCCTCTTGCTATTGTACACCACGCATGCACTGTTTCAGGACCCCTCAACTTGTTACCCCAAACACAAAGGCCTGTTGGGCATTATATGCCATGCATATCCTTAACCTCTACACCCTGAGGTTAAATAGATCAACATCAATCACCCTGGAATTATTATTCTTCATTTATGTGAAAACCTCAATTATTTTTTAACGTCTTTATAGTCTGTACTCCTCCCTTATTCCCTAGTATTCATGTCATAATACCCAATAAGCTTATAATATACACACCTTACCATTTACACATAACGACCCATAATAACCAAAGCCATCCATCGCAAACATTTATGCAGTCATTCAATCATTTGTTTATATATATTACACTACTATATTATTCAGTAATAAACTATTTTCTGGGGTACATTCTTGTATATACATTTTATCTTCACTGAGCATGCCACAACTTCTCTAGTTTGATGTAAAAATATGATTAGAGATTTTTAAGGCATCTCCTCAACCCACATTCTTTTGACAAGGAATGTTGCTCAGTTAAACACATCAACATTATTTATATATGTCTGATCTGTTTATCTTTCCTATTAATGAAAAGGCATAAGTATGAACCCACTTGTTCATACTACCTATTATTAAATTATTAATCCTACCTTACAGCAAAACCCTTTTTAACTTAAGCAATAAATTTATGTGACATGTCCAGATATATTTATTCAAATATAACCCCATCAATATATTTTACCAATGAATATGCATTCATAAAAAAATAAACTAAACACCTATCAATCAACTGATTCATATATATATATATGTATGTATGTATGTATAAAGCAAGTAAATATATATAGCTTTTTAGCTGCCTTTATCTAGGTCTTAATGCCCTTAAATATGAGTAAATGATAAATGTTTAACTTATATATATATATATATATATATATATATATTCCTAGTATCACCTTGTCCCGAGAAGATGTATGATTTTTGACTACTCTTCCATTATCTTCTTCTGGATACTTTGTACTCAAATAAGTAAAATAATACCTAGCTTGCTACCTACTGATTTATAGAGGTTACTAGGTTTTCCTATTTAGGGATAGCCCCATTTTATCCTCCCCATATAGCAAGTTATTCATGTGGAGTTGTGGTCCAAAATGTTTATTTTGGTCTTTTCTAAATGTTGCTTTTTTTTGTTATTTAATTTTTGAATGATACTTTTAGCACCTTTCTTATGCCTCATACCATTTGCATGACCCTTGATCTCTCTTGTTATTCATATTGAGAAATCTGGATATCATAATGTATAATTAGAATATTCTCTAGCCCATCAGGTAATATGTGTGTATACATCCCCATACTACCTAATAAGAGTATTATAGCCTTTCCTTTATTTAAGAATTTTCTTTATAAGAAAATTCCTTGATTTTTAAATTCTCATTAAAAATCTTTATTCTTAAATTCAGCAATAAATTAATCATTTTCTATTATTAATTCTTTGGGTCTTCACACATTCTCCCTCTAAAAGGAATTGTGTCCCACAATTAATATCTCCATATTGTTAAATTATGCATATAATTATAAACATGAAAGAAAACACACCTTTCTTCTCATAATCATCAACCATCAAGGCTTCTCCAATTCAGTGGATAGGTTAGGTTATTTTGCTTTCAACTTATCCTCAACCTCCCAAGTACATTCATTTGTGTCTAAACTCGACTGAATCTTCACCAACCTTACAGTTTTATTCCTTAGTTTCTTTTCCTACCTAGCAACTATCCCCACTTGCTTCTTTTCATACATCAAATTATCTTTTATTTTAACTTGTGCTAGAGATTCTGAAATAGTTCCTTTGTCATGAATCCATCTCCTTAATTGGGACACATGAAATATATCATGTGCATTTCCTAATTCTTCTGGCAATTGCAGTTTGTAGGCTAATGCACCTATTTTCTGAATAATTTTATAAGGCCCAATATACCTTGGTGACAACTTATCTTCTTTGTCAAACCTCAATATTTTTCTCATGGGGTGAAACATTAAGAAAAACATAGTCTCCTACATTGTATTCCACTGGCCTTGTACTCTTGTCTACATAAGCTTTTTGCCTTTCTTGTGCATTTTTCATCTTGTGTCTTATTAATTCAATTCTTTACGAAGTCTCCTTCACTTGCCCTGGTCTAAGAAATACTTTTTCTCCAACATCTAGCCAACATGCTCGTGACAAATAAGGCCTTCCATAAAGAGCTTCAAATGGTGTCATTCCAATAGTGGATTGAAAACTATTGTTATATGCAAAATCAGCTTGATATAGGTGATCTTCCTAGCTACCATCAAATTCAAGAACACATGCTCTAAGTAAATCCTCCAAAATCTTATTTACAATCTCTGTTTAGCCTTCAGTTTGGGGCTGGTATGTTGTACTTAAGCATAACTCCACTACCATAGCCTCTTGAAAGCTTCCCCAAAACCTAGAGGCAAACAGAGAATCTCTGTCACTAATGATTGTTTTTGGAACTCCATGCAATCTCACTACTTCTTTCACAAATAACTTGGCTAGTTTATATGCATTTCTATCAAATCTTATGGGTATAGAATGTGCAGATTTTTTCAACCTATCTACCACTACCCATATGTTATCATTACCCCTCTGAGTTCTTGGAAATTCTTCTATAAAATCCATTGAAATACTCTCCCATTTCCACTTTGGAACTTCCAGTGGTTGCATCATTCCTGAAGGCTTTTGATAGTCTGCCTTGATTTGTTGGCAAGTCATGCATTTTGACACATACCTTGCCACTGCTTCCTTCATTCTTGGCCACTAATAAACCCTCTTTAAATCATGATAATCTTTCTTGACCTTGGGTGTATGGTGTATTTTGTTTCGTGGTGCTCATCTAAAATTTCTTCCTTTAATTCTTCAACATCTGGTACATAAAGCCTCCCATTTTTTCTGAATACACTTGATCATCTAATTAAAAACTGTCTATTTCCACTTCAGCCATCAATGAGTCTTTCTTTTCTTTCAGTTGCTTGTCTTGTTCCTGCAGCTTTCCTATTTTGTTTATCAAAATTGACTTTGTGGAGATCAAACTTATTTTTCTATACTCAACCATGTCACATGAATTTTCCTAGAATTTTCCTTTCCCACTATCTACCTCTGTTTCACTTAGTAGTGTTAAATCCTTAAATTCATCTACCATCAATTTTGCCAATTTAACATGATGTCTACTCAAAGCTTATGTCACTTTATTTGCCTTTCTAGGAGTGTGTTAAATGTCCAAATCATAGGCAGCTAAAAAACTCTACCCATCTAATTTGCCTCATGTTAAGATCTTTTTGGGAAAATAAATATTTAAAGGACTCTTGATCTGTATACAATTCAAATTTTCCCCTAAAAAATAATGTCTCCATAGTTTCAAAGCATACACTACAGTAGTTAATTCTAAATCATGTGTAGCATACCAAGTTTCATTTACTTTTAGTTGTCTTGATGCATAAGCAACAACTTGACGATGCTGCATAAGTACTGCCCCCAATCTAGACCCAGTGGCATCAGTGTACACAACTAAGCCTTCATACCCCTCTGGAACTTGTAAAATGAGTGCTTTAATCAATGCTTTCTTTAGCTATTCAAAAGCTTCTTCACATTTCTCTGTCCATATATATGGTTGCTCTTTTCTAGTCAACTTAGTTAATGGTATAGCTCACTTTAGTAACATTTGTTGGCCTTCTCCATAACTGAACAACCATTACTTTACTTGGGTCCACTGTTATACCCTTTGAAAAAATTATATGACCTAAAAACTTAATCTCTTTTCTCCAAAATGTGCACTTTGAAAATTTATCCTTTAAATCATGCTTTCTTAACCTTGACAAAACCAGGTGTAAATGATTCTCATGTTCCTTTTCTGTCTTAGAATAAATTAGTATATCATCAACAAACACTAAAAAATATTTATCCAAGAAATCCCTAAAGGTTCTATTCATTAAGTCCACAAAATAAGATGGTGCATTTATTAAGCCAAATAGCATAACCAAGAATTCATATAATCCATACCTTGTATGGAATGATGTGTACTTGACACTCTCCTCTTCTACCTTCATTTGATGAAATCCATATGCCATGTCCAGTCTTGAAAATAACTTTTCTCCACTAAGTTAATCAATGAGACCGTCTATTCTTGGCAAGGGGTGCTTATTTTTAATGGTTACTTTATTTAATTCCCTGTAGTCTATGCACATCCTCATAGTTTCATCCTGCTTATTTACAAACACAAATGGAGCTCCCCAACATGAGCTACTGGGTCTAATAAATCCCTTTTGCTCCAATTCTTGAAGTTGATTCTTCAATTCAGTGAATTCCTTTGTCCCCATTCTAGTAGGTTTCTTAATAATGGGTGTAGCTCCTGGTATTAACCTGATTTGAAACTCACACTATTAACTTCCCCAAACACATCAATATACTCATTGAATATTGGAATTTTCTCCAATTCCACATCCACTTCTTCTTCATTCAGGATTCACATTCTTCCTGGAAAATGATTCTTCTTCATTTCACACTCCACTGGCATTCTATTACCCCTTATGGGTTGAAGTGTTATAGTGAAATTTTATAAGTTTAGAATTGATTCATATTTTCTCAACCAATCAATCCCCAACATGATACCTATGTCTTTATATTTTAAAATATATAGGTCTGATAAAAATATTTTCCCAACTATTTTTAACTCTACACACACACACACACACACACACATTTCATTCCTATTTTACATGAGCTTCCTATAGGGCTTTGTATAAATAAAGGCCTATCAGCACTTACACATGTAAGTCCCAATTTCTCAACTACATCATAGGATATGAATGAGTGTGTGGCCTTTGCATCATTTATTACAATAATTGGTTGAGTTTTAACATAAAGTATACCTTCCAATTATCAAGTGCTTTTAGTGTTGCCTTCCACTATTGCCTTTTCTTTTCCCTCCAATGCTCCCACTTTAGCTGAGTTCTTAACACCGGTTGTAGCAAATTGAAGTAAGAGATGGGCACTGGTTCTTCATATACCCTTCCTTTCCACACTTGTAACAAGTACATTTCTTCTTAGCACCAGTGGCAACTATTCCTTCATTCTTCTTACCTTCCTTTTCAGCATTTTTCTTATCATAAGGCTAAACTCTCTAGTTACCCTTTTTGTTATTATTAGCCTTGAAATTTCTCTTCTTTTTTTTCATATTTTCAAAGGTAAGAGTTAGGTCTATCACTTGGTCAAAAATCTTCTCCTTACAGGGAAGCATTGCCCTACTCAAGCCTGCATTGAGTCCCTTAATATACCTACCATTTTTAGCCACTTCATCCCCTATTAATATAGTGCCATACTTGGAGAGACTTTCAAACTTTTGAGTGTACTCTGTCACACTCATTGTACCCTGCTTTAGCCTAATAAACTCCTCAATCAGTGACTCTTTAGCTGATGGTGGAACAAATTTAGCCTTAAGCATGTCTTTGAATTGATTCCAGGTAATTTCATGCTCTTATCTTCCAGCTACAACAACCTCCCACCAGCCTAACGCCACTCCTTTTAACTTTCTAGAAGCTATCTGTCTCCTTCTTTGGTCATCCACTTGCATGTCAGCAAAAATCCTTTCTAAAGTTCTAAGACAAGTTTGAACTCCCATCACCCTGCAGTACCTTCAAAATCCTTGCCTCCTAAGTTAAAGTGTGTTTTCAACAACTTTGATAACTCTTCATGGGGATTTTCTAGTCTATGACCAAACCCACACCTTAAAGCTTGCACAAATTCTCTCATGTCCATCATCGAGGGTGCACTGGTTGATCCTCTACCTACCATACTTATATATATATATATTCATATTAGCCTCAGTTCAGATATAATTATATATATAGCCTGAATTCTTTTTATGTTTAAAGATTTTCCCTATTAGTATTTACTATTTTAAATAGCTATGTTTTTATGAACATAGCTCTGATACCAAATCAAAAGTGACCTACTTCTTAACTATTATTTTTATAGTCATTTATCTCTTAGCATTTTTTTTGCTTGATCGCTTCTAAAATCAATTTCCACTTAACTTACCCTAAGATCCAATGCACTAATATATACATATCAGTATAATGCATTTCATCACTCATCTACATATGTGGAGATATGAGGATGCATAAAACCTATGGTAATAGGATTTATTGATAAACCCTTTCTTATACATATAACAAGCCATTTATCTAAAATTATACATAGCTAGAATAATCAGAGTTATGCATTGAATCTTGATTTATAAACTGGTGTAAGTAATCCATTACTATAGGGTATTAATTTATTAAAAGTTTAGAACATTACAGTGTCAAGTGATGATATTCTGGACATATACTCAGTTTTGCACTAGTCACACTATATTCATTTTGTGTGCATTTTGTTCAGCTAACTAGTACATAACTGGGTGATACTCTTTGGCATCATGTACATATATAACTACTTCTTCCCATACATTAACAAATGAGATCCATATTGAATCAAAGCAACCATCATACATATTTAGTCAGGTGTAAAATAGCATCAGAAAATTATACTTAAGTAATCAAATTTATACCTACCTGAGTGGTTCACAAATCATTCTTTTCATTAATCCAGAATGACACACATGTGCATATATTATCCATGTGTCATACATGCTAATATTGCTAATGTATGCAATATCAATACAAAATCATTACACCTTTATTTCCTTTCCTGTAACCAAATAAATTCTTTTAACTTAAAACCATGTTAATTATCTTTGCTACAACCTCCATGGATCTCCCAATTTTGTAACAACCCGTATTTTCAATAACCTGTAATAATGTAAATTGAGGCAGAATTTAATTCTAAAATCTGAATCAAGGGAAACGGGCTATGCCATTACGTTCGTCTCGGAAAAATACGCGAAATAGAGTCCGAGTTTTCGAAAATCGGAGTCTGTATGACCCAGTTAAGGCCCATTGAAGTTTTCAGAAAATTCTAAAGTATAAACAGATTTAAAGTTTAAAATTAAAAACTAGGGATAGGGCAGACTGGCGCAGGCGGGAAAAATTCCCGCCCAGGACCCCATGTCGACAGGCCTGTCGACAGGGGTCTTAGCATGTCGACTGCCCTGTCGACAGCCCTGTCGACAGGGGGTAGCCAGGCAATGTTGCCTGGCGCACCATTTTGATTTGGGCTGGGTCTTGTGGCTTGCTTCTAGAGAATTCCGAGATCTGACGGGCCTAAACTATCCTAGGGTTAATCCTAGGGCTAGAAACACTCTAATCTTCTATAAATAAGCCCCTAATCCTACCCTAAAACCCCATTAATCATTCTAGCAACCAAACTATGTCAAATTGATTTCTCAAATGGCCTCCACTTAAAAACCCTAGCCTCCAACCTCTTCATGTATCATTCCTATGAAGATTTTGATGTTCATACAAGCATTTCTAAGTTGTATGAATGATCATTAGCTTGCATACATCATCAAGTTGCAAGTTTTATTTGCTAAGCTATTGTTTTTGGGTGTTTTCTTATTGGAGCTTTGTTTTGGGGTTTTATGGTTGCATAAAAAGGGCTTCTCAATCTTTATTAGGAGATTTGTGTCTTCATAATAGTTGTAAGCCCTCTTACCTTCATTTTAGAAACTCTAAAGTTAATATGTGATGCAAGTTGGGATTTATGTGAGTTTATTGAGTTATGCATGTTTATGCAAGTTTGCTAAGCCATGATTTGCAAGTTTATTGAGTTATGCATGTTTATGCAAGTTTGCTAAGCCATGATTTGCAAGTTTATTGAGTTATGCATGTTTATGCAAGTTTGCTAAGCCATGATTTGCAAGTTTATTGAGTTATGCATGTTTATGCAAGTTTACTAAGCCATGATTTGCAAGTTTATTGAGTTATGCATGTTTATGCAAGTCCACTATACCATGATTTGCAAGTTAAATGAGTTATGTATGTTTATGCAAGTTCATTATGCCATATTGTGCATGTTTAATAAGTTATGTATGCTTATGCAAGTTTAAAATGACAAGTTGTGCATGTTTGACAAGTTATGCATGTTTATGGTAATATGCAAGTTCGCTATGCTAAGTTGTGCAAGTCTAACATGTTATGCATGATTGTTGTGCAAGTTTATCATATATGTTATGCCAAGTTCCCTCTTCCTATCCTTTATGCGTTATTACGAATATGTAAGCGATAGAATGACGTTGGGGGGGTTTGGGTAAACTTAAAATACATAAAAATATAAGATTGGGAATTTACCTATTAAGTTAGGTCTACCCCTTGGGAATTTACCTATTAAGTTAGGTCTACCCAAGCATTTGTTGACTTGTAATCATGTTTTGAAATAAAGTGGACATGACACTTAGAAAATATAAGTGTGGCCAACTCGAGGTTGGGTTGAGTTTGTAGCGTAATTCTACCCGGAACCGACCGGCTTAACTAGTGGCTACAAACGATAGGACCCAATGTGAGAAGTTGGTCATGTGGTGCCAAAACCCGAGGTTAGACTAAGTTGTGGTGTAAACCTACCCGGACCCGCCCGGCCTAACTAGTAACCACAACAAGGTCTAATGTGAGAGGTTAAGGTGCATTAAATTAATTAATGCCTCATGATTAGGGTTAAGTCAGGGTCCACTAATACTTAACCAATTTGGGGATTTGAGGGATTGAAATGGGGTTAAGTGGTAAACTGTTGGTTACACTTAACCAATTAATCCATGATTAGTGAAGGGTTAAATCACACTTAACCCTCTTAGAAACCCTAGCAGCATGGTCTGTTCCGGCAGTAATCCCAGTTGGGTATCATTCACAACCCTAGAGGACTAAGCTAGGGCGGGGCACGATTACTGGACGGATGTAAGCGACCAAAAAGGCGATGGCTGAGTGGTACAGCGGTGCGGGTCCAGGCGGGCTACGGACGTGCACGTAGTCCGGTGTTGGACAAACTCGAGGCACGGGTACCAGTAGGTTAGGGCTGTGCATTATTGCTTAAGTGTCTGGGGTTGACACCCGAGGGCTTGATACACCCAAAGGTGGACCCAACACAGTCTAACTACAACCATATGTGGGCCATATGGACACCAACACTTGACGTGTTAGGTTTATATGGAGCCGATCGACTAGACCGTTGGGCTGGACCTTATATTAAGGTCACTTCATGTTATTGGGTCAAAGCTTGGGCCAAGGGATCAATACCTGTTATGTTGGTTTGCTAGTACACCGTGGTGCAAAAACTTAACCTTGTTTATGCGATGACACCTCTATCTGTCTTGTAGTTAATTTATCATGCCAGTATGTTGTTATCTATGATCATCTCAGTTTCCATCATGCTGTTAACTTTATTAGTTTATAGACTGATCGTAGCAGGGCTTACTCAATCTTTTTGACTGACCTGTTTTCTTTCGCCTCTTTTCTTCCGTTTCCTCCCCCCCAGGTTCTCAGGGAGGGAAAACAGGAGCCTAGCTTGGATCTTAGCTGCTTTCGTGGATAGCTCATGTATGCTTTGGACTTGAGCTCGCTATGGTTTTGCCACTTTGGGGATAGCTACTTTTATGTTTTCTTTTTCAGTTTCAGATGATGTTATTTCATGTATTAGACTTGTTTATTTGGGAAATTGACATTTTGATGTACCAGACTTGTGTTTTGAAATGGTTTAAAAATCTTCCGCTGTTTTACCTACTTACTCTGTTTATTTACATATGTATATATGTCATGTCCTGCCTTGCTATATCATTATGCATGTTTACCTTGTTTTAAAACGCCCCACCAAAGTCAGAATTGCTCGAAAGAGTCACCCTGGCGGAGGTGGGGTGTTACAAATTTGGTCCTTGAAAATGAAACTGACCTATCGTTGCTAGGTGGTTCAAGCGTTCTGAAGGCATGATGAGATAGCAGTAGAGCCCGAGGTCAGTTATGAAGGAAGTATGCTCCTGGTGCAGGAGGTACATCAGAATCTGATGTAGCCTGAGTAGGCATCCATGAACGACAGGAGGTAGTAGCTAGCAGTCGAATAAACGAGCTGGTCAATCTATGGGAGTGGGACGGTATCTTTAGGGAAATCCTTGTTCAAGTCGGAGTAGTCGAGACACTTCTCCACTTTTTGTTTTCTTTCTTAACCAAGAAATGATTTTAGACCCATTTAGGGTAGTAGGATTCTCGGGTAAAACCGTTATTGAGTAGCCTATCCACCTCTTCTTTAAGTGCAATCAATCTTTTGATTCCCCAGATGCAATGTTTCTGTTTGGCCGGAAGTTGCTAGAGGTTGATAGCTAGCCTGTGATAAGTGACTACAGAGTCGATGCCACACATATCGTAGTGGATCCATAGGAATACGTCAAGGTTGACCCTCAAGAATTTTACGAGATCTTCCTTTATTACGAGGTGGAGTTGCGATCCAACTTTTAAGACCTTTGTCGGGTCGTCGCGGCTGACCAGAACGTCCACCATATGTTCTACTGGGGTAGCCCTTTTGGAATCGGGCTCTTCATCCTCCCTTGGATCTAGATCATTGAAAAGAATATAGTGGCGCATGAGCCAAGACTCAAACATAGTTGATTTCTATACAGAGATGGTCTTGGTGCAAAAAGGTAGAGGAATGGTCTTATCTTTGTCCTTATTGCGCGCGTTCTTCCATTCTATAAGGTATCAATCTTTAGTTGTTGGATGGTCGCCTTTAACGGCACCAATCCCATTTTCTGTTGGGAACTTCATTAGAAGGGGCCATGGTGACATGTAGACTCAGAACTTTGCAAGGAAAGGACATCAAAATAAGACGTTCTATGGAAAGATGATGTCGATGACCACGAAGGTGAGGATACGGACCCGGCTCCGATCCCGTTCTCCGAGTTCAACAAGGAGGTCGACCATGCCCACTAGGTGTTTGGAAGATCTGTTGAAGCCGTGGATCATGGCATTGCAGGGCTTCAAGTCTTTGGCCTCAAGTTTCATTTGGTCGTAGGACGCCTTGAAGATGATGTTGGCCGAGATTCCTGAGTCGATAAGGATTCTTCGAACGAAAGCTGATCAAATCTAGGAAGAGACAACGAGAGAATCGATGGTTGTGATTTTGATTCCTATGGAATCTCTCTCACGGAAGATGATATCATCCCGCATTGTCTTCTGGAGCCTGGCGGGGATGGACTTGTTCAGAGTAGAGCATGCTTCATAGGTGGTATACTTTATAGAGTTGGAAAACTCCTCCATCTTGCGGAAGCTATCGTGCATAGGGTGAGGTCCACCATAGAAAATATTGATCACGATGCCACGTGATCTTTGGTTAGGCAACCCTTGGACCTGTAACAACCCAACTTTCGAACACATCGGAAGTTGTGCCATTAATAAGAATAAGAATAGATAGAAGATAAAATCACAGAAAACATCAGAATCTCACAGCGGAATTTTCACAAAAGATAATACTTCATAATATTACACAATAGTACATATTACATCAGAACATCATAGGTCTAGTAATACAACCCTTTCATAGTACATCAATAATTATACATATCATTGATGACCAACTTGCAGAATTAATTATACAGTAGATAAGATAAGTAGACCAGCACACAGGTAATCTTCATCCAGCTTCACAAGTTTCAACAAATCATGATTCACTTGTCTATTCATAACAAGCGTTATGAATGCCCAAGAGTTTAAGGGAAACACAGAAAAATAAACTCCGAGTCAGTCAGGGGACTGGTATGAGTAAACAGTTTAAAAACAGATTAAAGAAAAAAAAATATCTCATAAGATCACGCCGTGAATACGGAATGGGTTTTTACCTTATGGGATCAAAACACTTTGTATACTTTAAATCAGATATTATCATAGTGTCTATTTAGTTTTCACAAATAATTTAGAATCTAGAAGAATGCTTGCATCTCACATTCTCCTATATAGTATACAAATATAAACCGCTTGGCGCCTAGGGAAATTGGATTCCCAACTATGACAAGGTATGGGACCACCTTCCGATGATGTATCTCTAGAGGCGAATACACTGGGTTCAACAAGAACATCTTGCAACCCGGCCCTCACATGACCGACCACTCATTTCTCTTGAGTGTATCGAATGTATATCACCAATGGTTATGTACGGCAACAATTCCCGAATAGGCAGAATCGATAGATTAAGAAACAAAAGGAATTTCTCTAGATAGGTGATGCTACACCCTAATGGGAGCGACCCACATAGCCATGCTGCCTGCCCGATTTTTTTCATTTCCTGCGTGCGAGGCTTGAGGCAAGACTTACCTTTTTCATCATCACTGTTTAATTTTCTCTGAATGCAACATCGTCAGATCCATCAGAAAACACTAATTGAATTCCACAAAAATACTATGGTTGATAGGCTAAAGAAGTTTCCCTTCTGTGCCAGCAACTGGTACGTTTGAAGAAAACAACGTACGTGATTCTTTTGGAAATACTCTGTCAGACATTCGTCCATACAAGTTGTCCTAGGACTGGACAAACCGAAGGCACTATTCGAAAATAGTCCTTGTATATCACCGTCTTCAATTTGAAAATTTCTTACGTATAGCGTATAATCAAGTCAAAGTGGAATGTAAATTCCGGTCTCTCTGAAATGATTAACGAATATTTTTCTTTTTAAATTATAAATCTAACATGATTATAATCTAATCTGCATATACATAATTCCAGTCAAATTAAACAGTATAAGATCCATCTTGTCTCTATCTGGTTATTTTGATCATCTTTTCAAAACGGCCAATTTTAGTGTGTGCATCGCACACGGTTTTTCTTTCCGTTTTGTTCGTTACTTTTAAAAATAAATACTTACATTATTTTCATAAAATTTATTTCTCATGATCACTCCTTGATCTAACTATCCATAAATGAGTTAAATTTATGATCTATAATCTATTTGACAGATTTTACACTTTGTATCGTTTTTGCCAAATTTCCCCTTTTATATCTTATACTCGATCTACTCCTTCTTTATATATACTAATAAAGTTTCTCTTTTAATTTATCCATCTAAACATGATTAAAATATAATTTACAGTTCTTATTTTATAAATTTCAGAACTGTACATGATCAGTTATGGGTACTGGGAAATTTAGATTACAATTTAAAACTGATAAACTCATCATATGTGTTGCATATGATTTCTCTTTACTTTGTTTATTTAATGTTTCATTAGAAAATAAATCCTAATTTAATTTATAATTTAATAAAATTACAGCTTCTGTGCTGACTTTCTCGACTTCTGTAAAAACGTATCTGACTTAATCGACTTTCTTTTGTTGACTTTACAGTTTGAATCTTTCATTAGAAAATCATTTCAAATTCTCATTTTAAATTAAATTAAATTTAATTTAAAATTTCGGTTCCGGTATTTAGATTTCAGTCTTAACAAAACTGTATTAACATCCTGATTCACTTCTTCCCTTTTTTCTCTTGCAAATTAAATAAAAAATACTATTTTTATTTAAATATTTATTTTCCTATTTTATTTAAACTAATATTTAATTTAAAAATTAATTTGAATTTAAATTATATTTAAAAATCTTGGTTTTAAAGTCTAAAACACCAAAGTACCTAACTGGTCAAAGTACCAGTCCAAAATCCCTAGTGCGCGCTCACGAAAACTATTCCGGCCCTCATGATTTATAAAAGTACCACCTGGCCGATTATTTGCCAAAGTGCCAAGGTTTCACCCTCCTGGATCACATGATTTTGGCCCCGATCCCACTCAAAATACCATACTCCCCTCAATACCAGAAACACACCCGATCACTTGATAATCACCATGTCCCCCTCTCCTTCTTCTTCATCCTCCTTTCCCCATGGCTATGCACGTGCACAAGCTGTTCACCCACCATCACCTCATCCCAACCATCCCTCCAGACATCGCTTCACCACCTGAAACTGACGCCCAATCCCAAACTCTGATCATCTATGCCGATCAGATTTTCACCACCCAGCAAGCAATTCAAAATAAAACTGCCTCCATGATTCACCTCCCCTTACTTTCGATCATTGTCCAAACTTACCACAAGCAAGCCGACATTCTCCTCTCTCGTTTCCCCCTGGTGCGGCGCCCTAGAACATCATGACCGTCGTGCAGTTTTCCACTGACCAACGCAAAAAAACCAAACCTAATCTGCCCTAATTTGATTCGTACTCTCAAAATATGCCATAAGAAATTCAACCAGGATTTTTCCTATGATTCCCGACTTAACCCGCTGCTACTGCCCCAACGCCCTCGTCCACGACCGCCGTTGTCACCAGAAATTGATCAAAATCCCCTTTTTTGATCATCCCAAAATTCTCACTATTTAGGCTATTAAAAATCTTGATTTTTGTTTTAAAAATCATGATTTCGATCCATTATTGCATTTGTAAACTCAAACTAAGGTTTTAAAAAGTCTGAAAATCCAATTTGTTTTTATGGACCAGAGAGCTTCATGTTGTTTGTTTTTAAACAACAGTAAAGTTTTTGACAAAGCTTGTTTTGTTTTGAGTACTCTAAATAACTATATAAAGGTTTTTAGAACATAACATGCCACCTTACTTTAATCCACTAACATAGACTTTTCTGATCCATTTAGATTTGTAAGATTTAAACAAAATAACATGGTCTGGAAACAATGACAGGTCATACATCTTTTTAACATTATGGTACTTAAGATATCCCCTTAACAACCAATGATTCCATTATCCTACCAAACCAGCAAGCATACAAGATACATTACTCAATCAAGAATACAAAGTAACTCAAGTTTAAGTCATGGTTCAAACATCAAACTGCAGAAATTTAAAACAAAAAATAATATGCAAGTTTGCTCACTATTTTGGCTTTAGAAGCTTGAAACTCTTTACTGATTTGAGTTTGAATGCTTTTGTGTTGTGTATAAATGTGTGGGTGCTCAAGGCCTTATATAGGTGTAAGAAATCATTAAAATAAGGGTGCATAAATTTCTGGTTTTGGAGAAAAGAGAAAAATCAAATTTCAGATTTTGTTTTGACAACACAAAAAAGAATAAATCTTTTCTCCTACCAAATCAAAGCATCACTACCAAAAATCACATGGCCTATGTCAGCCATTCTTCACCTGAAAATCCCCTATGCAAACACCACTTTCTACCTTATTGGTTCTTGTGAATTGTCACACCATATATGCAAATGTATTGTCCATTTTTTTCCACAAATCTTTCTTGGTTTTTCAACAAATTATAGAATCCCTTTAGTATTTTATAGGTTCAGTTTTTCATTGGTTCTCTAACCCAAAATCTTTCATGAAAACATGATTTAACCAAAAATATAAAGTATATTTTACTTGTCTTCCAAGGCAATACAAATCTGAAAATTCTTGTGCAAAAATGACCTCGGCCATGTGATGATTTTGGACATGTAAATATCTTGAAAAATCTACATGCTTTAGTGTTCAACTAGTGTAGGCAATATTCTAGGTGTATGTGCAAGATTTTATGAAACTCTAGGCACATGTGTTTATGACAAAGTAACATGCTCTTGCAAATGCAAATGAAAATGTCAATTTCAAGAAATTTTATGACAAAAGAGAAAGATATGAAAACTGAAAATATATTATACAAAAATGCTCTTGCCATGTGAACAAATATCTCTCTAGATCCTCTTTTCTAGCTAGTACCAGTGTAGGTTGTTTTTCTCAAATGCATACATATATGTAAATGAAAACATGCTTGCAAGCAAATGGTATTTTCATGTTTTGAGATGATGTAAATGAGAATTTAAACTTGTTTTAATACATGCTTTTGAACTTGCTTTTGACAAGAAAATTTTGACATGTTTTAAAATTCAAGAATTAAAAGCTTTTGAATCAAAAATTTGCAAAAACTCAATTCTTAAGCACTTTGAAAAAAAATGAACAACATGTAAAATAAAAAATGGCAGTTTTAAAACATGCTATGTTTAAGTGTTATTCTCAAACATGTGTAAAATGAATTTAAACAATCGTTATCGATTTCATGCTATCACACATGAATGTGCAAAAATTGGTTTTTAGTAAATGTTGTGCTATATGCATATGTAAATGCTATCATACATGTATTAACATGTTTTAGAATTTTTAAAGTATGAATTTTAACGTACTTACGAAAATTATATTTATCTGTGTCAGTGGTGAGTGAAAACCCGGGATATTACAGGACCGCTTTTGCAGGTGTTGGAAGTGCGGGCGTTGGAGGGCCCATTGCTGCTTCGGGAGGAGCGGGATCCTTAACGTATTGTTTTAGGCATTTCTCGCGGATGAGTTTTTCAATTGCATCCTCCATTTGGCGACAGTCGTTAGTATTGTTCCCATACATGTCGTGGAATCTACAGTATTTGCCGGAGTTTTCCTCGTGGTCGGTGGACTCCCTGGTGTTGGGCTTCTCGTACTGGAGAGTATTACATGTTTCTAAGTAGATTGTCTCTGTATCTCGATTCAACGGAGTGTAGTTCCTATAATTCTAATAGCGATTGCGCTTCTAGGATCTGTGGAAGCTTGGTTATTATTACCACCGTCGGGTTTGCAACCGTTCATCTTCGGCTTGTAAGGGGTTGCTCCTTTACCCTTATCGGAGGATTCTCTGACCTATTTTTGTAACGACCCGCATTCTACGTATCGGAGGATCGTAGAATATTTATTTTATTTTTTTACGAAGTCGTATGGTCGTGTACCTTTGGGAAACGACTATTGGGGTCATTTCCCATGTTCGCAATTTTTACCGAATTTTAAATGACTGTTTTGCCCCTAGCGAATTTTGTTTCGTCTATAACATTTGATTGGTAAGGAGTTTTGACCTGAAACCACTACCAATGGATTCAAATGATGGTTTACCTTTCCGTAGAGTGGTCACATTAATCAAACGGAATTAAGGTTTGGGAGATATGGCTGAAATAAAGTTTGGAAGATGAAACACAACATAACCGGGTGTAATTAGGTGATTAGTGGTTAGGCCCATAACCCATTTCGAGATTAAGGTTATGGGAGGGCTGAAAAGAGTTAGAGGATGATTCATTTTCATTTTTCTAGCCGCTATTTACCTTCCTCTAACACTAGTAATGGCCTTGACCTTCTAAATTCAACCCTAATCACAAATAAAGCAAAACTACATCAAATTAAGGCGGATTAGCATCAAAATCGAGACAGAGCTGCTGGAACACATAGGAATTCGACCAAATCAGTGGAGTTTCTATATCTATAATTTATTTGTGGCTAAGGTAAGTGATTTGCACTTTTATTCACTAATTACGGCTAATTAGGGTTGATTAGTAATAATTAGCGAAATTATGCATCACAAAAATCTGAAAAAAAATATGTAGAAATTCTAAAATATTATTTTATGTCATTGATATAAATTTGGCTTAATTTGGATTAAGTTTTCTAAACCTATAGTTAAACATGGTTAAGGGAATTAAGGGGAAAATCATGCTTTTTGGGTATGTTTGATCTAAATAACCTATATGCTGGTGTTTTAATGTTCGTGATTGATTACACATGTTATTACTGTTGTTTGGTATGCTTTCAGATTGTATAGGAAAGTTAGAATGGTTGAAAACGCTGTCGTATGGCGTAAATAGCTTGCTGGAAAGTTGCAGGAAATAGTACAGGACCCCGATCGTGACCCTCCACTCACGAGCCGACCCCACTCGTGGAGCACCCCTCACGAACCACTCCACCATGCGAGTCTGAACCATGAAGTAAGCCACGAACCGATGACCATGAGGCTTGACCACGAACCGGAGCACCCTGCACCACGAGCCGATCCCCACGACCCGAACCGGAGTACCACTCAAACCAGAGCATCACAAACCGGAGATTGGGGCCACGAGCTACGAGCTGAACTGCCATGTGGACCACGAACCGGTGAGCACCATGACCAGATGAGTGTCACGACCCAGAGGAGTATGCACCCATGAACCGACTCTAGCTCACGAACCGAACCGAATTGAATGGACATTGAAACCCGAGATGCAAAGGAAGTCCAAATGGGAAGTTATTACTCAGGATCCAGATGGGAACCAACGAGATAACTTCTGGAGTTGGGCTTTGCTGCGGGATGTGTGCAAAGGGGTTATCGATATCTATAACTTTGGTTCACCATTGAAGAGAGGGAGCATGTAGACGAACGAGAGACAAGGAAGTGTGGATTGGTTGGCCCTTAACCTAGAGCCAGGGATGTGTGGACTGGGTAGGGTTACTGACTATAGACCAGGGAAGTATGGTCATAGCAATAGTTGTACGGAGTTGCCATCATCGCCCCAATTGATTTGGTGATCAAAGCGGTGGATATCGTATGCTTTACACACTGAGTGAATGATGTGAGGATGAATGCTATGCTTGATGTTTGCTATCACCATGACACGCACACTCCTTTTTTTACACTATATGTTAGTATTACCTTAGAGTACTGTACATCTTGTTGTACTAACTCTTTGGTTGTAGGTCCAAGTTTAGGTTTGATTATTTATACCTGTTATTGTTTCACTTTGTTGCTATCGCTCATACCAGACTTTTGTCTGACCAGAGTTTTATGTCTCATCTTATTACTCTAGATGCTCCTAAACGAGCAGACTAGAGGTAGGTTAGGTGGTGATGCGCGAGTAGCTGTCCGGAGACGAGCAGGAGGCTTCCTCGTACTATATACATATATTCTCCCTATGTTGTTGATGGTCACTGCTTTGGGCATTAGTAGTGCACCATCTTTATTTCCTTTTTAGAGACAGTATTTTGAAGTTGTAATAATGATTTGGATCATAAGCTATATTTTGAATTCCGCTACTTTAATGGTCATGGTTTAGTTTCAGCTTAAATACTGTCTCGCCTGTGCTATATCAAGTTTACTATTATATTTTATTTCATGCGCTGTGAGATATACTACAGGTTCTTGGTGATTCATAGTTTCAAAACCCTTTTTCTATGACGACCGTCCCATGCTAGTCGAGCATTGGCAGTGCATTTCGGGGAAATGTCGGCTGGTTCGGGGCAGTCCGTCACAATTTTCCTTTGACACTATCGTCGACGGTGCCAGCATGTGGGTTATTAGAGTGGTTGCCTCGAGAAGCTCGATTACGCCTTACTTCTTCTTGGCATAGAAATTGCCCAGCCTTTTCGCAGAAAGCCCTTTAGGGTCTTAGCTTGTTTTCTGTCGATCCAGATGCCAAATTCGGAGGTAGGAAGGACACCCTTTGCAAGATGGAAGAGTACGACGAGTTGTTCCGTGTCGTCAACCTCGGCGAGGGCAGTATTAAGTCATACGAGATAGCTTTTGAGGGATTCTGCATGCCCTTGTTAAAGTTTGGGGAGGGTGAGGGCTTTCATCGAACCATGTCGGGGAGATATGTCGGTTGCACATCCTCTAGCGGACCACATATCTTAAACAATACATATGTATATTCTTATATTTCATTATCCATGTTTATCACATAACAAAGAACTTCTAATATGTATTGATTTAATAAATACCTAGGAAAATACTATTATGATACAAGATTGAATGCAATTTTTATCATATATCTTAGAAACAATACAATTTATTTGATATTTTGTTCATCAGTAAAGTTTTCATGCATGTTGGACTATGTAAAATAAGATAGATAAATAATAACAGAAAAATAGAAAAATCAATTCTAATATTTAATATTTTAATGTGAAATATTGTAAACAAAAATATCTCATACTAGTAAACGGCAAAAACTTATTACCAACCTCTATCAACCATCAGCAAGCATAAACCGAACTGTTGGTAACCGATTTCTTTGGCTGATAATGGTAAGATTTTTCTATTACCATATAAAGTCGGTACAGTAATGGTTTTGAATACAAAGTTCCGGTACCGAAGCGGTTCCACCCCTAGATACAGCAGTGCACGCGCATGGGGCCGATTTCGCCAAGCTCATCAAGGATTATACTAATCTTGGTGGAAAGTCGTCCCATGGAACGGAATCAGCTGTGGAGGTTCAGGATTGGCTTGATAGTTGTGAATGCATCTTCGAGGATTTGGGGATCGATGATGCAATGAAGAGAAAGTTAGCATCGCGTTAGCTTCAAGGACGGGCTAGTAATTGGTGGAATTCCATTAAAGTAGCTACTCCCGAGGATCAAGTTACTTGGAATCAGTTTAAGACTCGCTTCAGTGACAAGTTTATTCCAGCTGCTCAGAAATCAAAATTGTTCAGAAAGTTTTTGGAACTTAAGCAGAATGTTAGGGCAGTCTCGGAATATATTGCTGAGTTTGATACTATATTGAATATGGATTATCTCTCATCGATACTGCTGGGAAGAAGAACGAGAAGTTCATAACTGGCTTAGATGAGTACTTGGGGAAAGACTTATAAACCGCATCAATGAGACATTCGAATCTATTATGGGGAAAACATTGAGATCTGAGAGCCTTTACCCTAAGTCGAAGACCGAGAGTGCTATTACATCTGTAGAGGAGCCAAAGCCGTAGGAAAGCGGTAGAGGCAAGAATAATTCCTAGAATAAGAGGACACAGAATCAGGCCAAGGATGGTCAGAAAAAGAAGAATAAGAAAGATATTGAGTGTTTTAGCTGTGGCAAGAAGGGCTACTATGCCAGTAATTTTCGAGCAAAACCGGGGGAAAAGAAGTGCTTCAACTATGAACAAGTGGGACATTTCAAGGATAAATGTCCACAACCCCCTAAGGAGAAGAAATTCGTGAAAGCGTATGCTAACAACGCTGTTCTTTCTTCGTCGAATTCCCCAACTATGATGCAGAAGGGAAAAGGTGTCGTTATTCAAGTTATGCTTTCTATTTATGGTGTTCCTGTTCGAGTGTTGTTTGATACCGGGGCTTCCCATTCCTTCGTATCTAGTGACCTGGTAGATAGGCTGGAATTGGAACCCGAGATTGTCGTTAAACCTTTATTTGTGATGAACCCGATCGGTGGTTCGACTAGCTTTTGCATGATTTGTCATAATTTGGTCTTATCGAGTCATGGATGTATGTTTGCTTGTGATTGCTTTATTTTGGGCTTTACTGGGTTTGGCATTATTTTAGGAGTCGATTGGCTCCAAAGATATGGAGTGGTGGTAGACTATGAAGGGTCTTCGGTGACCATTAGAGCGAACGATGGGCGGAGTGTGGTATTGGGTTACCTACCTAGTGATGAGGTGATGGCTAGTTTTCTACATTCCCTCGACGTCCCGTAGGATGAGCTATCAGATGTGCCTACTGCTGGCGAATATCCAGACATCTATAAGGAAGTGACTAGACTTCCACCACACCGAGAGACTGAGTTTCAGATTGATTTATTGAAAGTTGCCAGACCTATAGTGATGCCTCTTCATCGTATGGCACCAAGGGAGCAGCGAGAGCTCGAGGTGCAAGCAGGCGACCTTTTGAAGAAGGGATTTATCCGAAGAAGTGTTTCCCGAGTAGGGAGCACTAGTTGTGTTTGCTACCACGGTCGATGGTTCCCTTCACTTATGTGTAGACTACTGTGAGCTGAACAAGGTGACTAGGAAGAATAAGTATTCTCTTCCACGGATAGATGATTTGTTTGATCAATTGAATGGAGCAAGGGTGTTTTCCCAGTTGGATCTTGCGACAGGTTTTCATCAGCTCCGAGTAGCAGTTGATAGTATACCTAAAACGACATCTCGGACGCCGTCTGGATTTTATGAGTGGTTGGTCATGCCATTCGGGTTGACCAATGCACCCGCATATTTTGTGGATCTTATGAATAGAGTTTTCAGAGATCAATTAAATAAGTTTGTTCTTGTGTTCATGGATGATATATTGGTTTACTCGAGGACAGAGGAAGAACAGAAGGAACATTTGAGGTTAGTGATGGAGGAGTTAATGAAACATGAATTGAGAGAAAATTTTTCTAAGTGTCACTTCTGGAGAAGAGAAGTGAGATTCTTAGGCCATGTTGTCTCAGAGAATGGTATTGTCGTGTATCCTGTGAAGGTGGCTATGGTACAAGATTGGTCTACGCCCAAGAATGCAATGGACATGAGAAGTTTCTGGTGGATACTATCGTAAGTTTATCCAAGACTTCTCCAAGATAGCGGCATCGTTAACTCAGTTGACCAAGAAGAATCAAGCTTTCGTTTGGAATGAAAGGTGTGACAACGCATTTAAGAGCCTAAAGGAAAAGTTAACATGCGCACCAGTGTTAGTTATTCCTAAAGGGAACGATGAAATAATGGTATATATGGGTGCCTGTGGTACCGGACTAGGTGTTGTACTAATGCAAGGAGGTAGGGTTGTAGCTTATGCAAGTCGGCTATTAAAACCGCATGAGAAAAGATATCCTATCCATGATTTGGAATTGGCAGCGATCGTGTTTGCATTAAAGATGTGGAGACACTATCTCTTGGGAGAAAGATTCGAGTTGTTTACCGATCATAAGTCATTAAAGTATCCTTTCTCTCAAAAGGATTTAAATCCTTGTCAGCAGATATGGTTAGAGTTCTTAGCTTCATATGATTTCAATATCGCATACACACCTGGGAAGCGCGATGCGTTAGCTGATGCATTGAGTAGGAGATATGCCGGTTTGGGGGCTATGTTTCTGGAATGGAAGCAATTGGAATATATCGCAGGATATGATTTTAGACCTAAGTTCGAATTGGATCCAGAGATTTTAGCAAGTTTGACGATCAGACCGACTTTGATTGAGCGGATTGGTTCCAGCCAAGGGGACGATCCTAATCTATTGGAAATCATCTCCAAGGTAGAGATAGGTATCTACGGCGTGAGAATGAACAAGTATGGTCTTGATCGAGAGAGATGGCTTTGAAAGAATGGGAGGCTAGTTGTACCCAATGTTAATTGATTAAGAGATGAAGTACTTGAAGAGTGTCATCACTCGAAACTAACCATACATCCCGGTGGTAACAAAATGTATCGAGACATGAAGCAGACCTACTACTAGGACGGGATGAAGAGAGATGTTAGGAAGTCTATATCCAAGTGCATGAATTGCCAGTTAGTTAAAGCCGAGCAAAAGAAACAAAGTGGTTTGTTACAACCGTTGGAAATTCCTTAATGGAAATGGGAACAAGTCTCAATGGATTTCATCGATGGTTTACCAAGGACCAGATCGGGTCACGATAGTATTGGGTATTTTGGATCGATTGACCAAAATTGCAAGGTTTATACCCATCAAGTCGAATAGAATGACATCTAAATTAGCAGAACTGTATATGGAGTGGGTAGTGAGATTTCATGGAGTACTCAAAGGTATTGTAAGTGACCGAGATCCATTATTTACTAGTGGGTTTTGGAAGAGCTTACAAGTGGCGTTATGGTCAGAATTACATCTCAGTATCGCATACCATTCCCAAACCGACGGTCAAATAGAGAGGGTGAATCGTGTATTAGAGGATCTCTTAAGAGCTTGTATATTGGATTTCGGAGGGTCATCCCATGACTATTCGCATCTAGTTGAGTTCGCATATAATAATAGTTATCAATCTAGTATTGGTATGGCTCCATTTGTAGCTTTGTATGGAAGACCGTGCAGCTCACCATTATGTTGGTTGGAAACTAGTGAGAATTTTGTGCTTGGGCCAGATGTAATAAAGATACTTCAGATAAAATCAAGGTTATCCAACAACAAATGAAGGCTGGTCAAGATAGAAAGAAGAGTTATGCTCATAAAAGACGAAGAGATTTGAAATTCTTCGTTGGTGACTCAGTATTCATCAAGATGTCTCTGTTGGAGAATGTGATTAGATTTGGTAGGAGCGGTAAGTTGGCACCAAGGTTTATTGGTCCATTTCCAGTTCTCGAACAAGTTGGGAATTTAGTTTATAAACTTGGATTACCAGACAAGATGGTGGGACTTCACAATGTATTTCATGTTTTCCAGTTAAGAAAGTTCGTGCACGATTATGATATGACTATTTCACCAGGTCAGTTGGATGATATTGAAGTGGAATATGAGGCAGTTTGGAACCACAGAATGATTCGTATTGTCGGACATGATATGAAGCAACTTCGAAGGAAGACGGTGAAACTGGTTAAGGTCCAGTGGGGGCGATAATGAGAATGACTGTACTTGAAACCAAAGAGAGCATAAGGAAGTCATATCCATAACTCTTTGCCTGATAAGGTTTTAATCGTGATATAGTTGTTCCCTTATTAGTAGCCACATGCTAGGATAGGTTTGTTGTGTTGTTATGTATGTTTGATTGTTTGTAAATGATTGATAGGCATGTGGGCCGCCATTGTATGTTTTCTTGATTTAGGAATTTCGGGGGCGAAATTTCTTAAAGATGGGGGATGGGGGGAGTGTAATGACCTGCATTCTATGTATCTGAGGATTGTAGAATATTTATTTTATTTTCATACGAAGTCGTATGGTCGTGTACCTTTGGGAAACGGCTATTGGGGTCATTTCCCATGTTCATGATTTTTGCCGAATTTTAAATGACCGTTTTCCCCCAGCGAATTTTATTTCACCTATAACTTTTGATTGTTAAGGAGTTTTGACCTGAAACCACTTCTATTGGATTCAAATGATGGTTTATCTTTCCGTGGAGTGGTCACACTAATCAAACGGACTTACCGTTTGGGAGATATGGCTGAAATAAGGTTTGTAAGATGAAAAACAGCTTAGCCGGCATAATTAGGTGATTAGTGGTTAGGCACATAACCCGTTTCGGGATTAGGATTATAGGAGGGCTGAAAAGAGTTAGAGGATGATTCATTTTCATTTTTCCAGCCGTCACTCTCCACCTTCTAAATTCATCGCTAATCACTTCATAATCACAAATTAAGCAAAACTACATCAAATTAAGGCGAATTAGCATTAAAATTGAGATAGAGCTGCTGAAACACATAGTACTAGGATGGGGCCTGTGTTTCACACGTGGGAAGATGATGGTATGATATATGCGTTTATGTAGAAAGAATGCAGAAGGAGTTGTAGATAGTATGTTTTGTACTATACGTTAATACATTATTGGGGCTGAAGTAAATCATCATGTTTATCAGTTTGAAATAATGTGTTAAAATGTTAACAGGAATGGTTAATACGAAACGACGCAAAAACAGTGTAAATGTCTAACTGTCTTATACTTTTGAAGCAAAGAATTCATTATCCTCATTCATCATGAAACAAAACTTGAATTTCTATCCAAAAAATTATCTATGAATCTATGAAAATTTATTTATTTCCATATACATGGTTGGATAGTGAGATATTGCTGAAAAATTCATTTGATATGTTGTTAAATACCAACATTACTAACCTAAATATTAGTTACTTAACAGTTTCGTATAGCTATAAAGAAAACCCAGAAGAAGCCACAACATCCTCAAAATTCCAAAAATCAAGTGACATTACTCAAGTTTGAGTTCCCATTAGGTTACATGCTTTTGTAAAAATCAAACATGGTAATATCCATTTTGAAACACATACTATTTTCCTTTGATTTATTCAAAATCCAATACCTCATCATCTAACATAATTATGGAACACATCTAAAAAGAAATCTTGTTAAATGTCGTAGTTGTGAATTCAACTCGTGGCGTTTCCCATTTATATTTCAACGAATAATGGACATTGGTCATTCATCGATGTGCTCTAGCCTTCAAATAAGATGCAGAAAAGTCAACATCTACTGCAATGCCATTCTTTGTGTAATACAGAGGACGAGCTTAATGCTGCTAGTCCGGGAAAACAAACAATCATAAGTGTCGGTGCATCCTCAATTTTTATGACACCATGGGTTCTAAAGTATGATGAGATGGGTAAAACTTTCTAGACGACATGCTCTGTTAATCCCAACATGCTTTCACCTAGTTGCGTTTGACAAATTTCAAAACAAATGGACTCACTTCTTTAAAGTTACAACGATAGTAGATAAATAATGAGAATATTGCCACGTGCAACTTATATATGCTCATTATATCAAGCTGCAATTGTGTTTTTGTTGTACATGCACATGAACGGGTGTCCAACATAAAATACGATTTATATGACATGAATTCAGTAAGTAGTTTCTGGCTCCATCCCTGCATTAACGTGCTTTTAAGTTCAACACCCAACTATTTTTAAATGCCCCATAAACATAAAATAGTTTGTCAATTTTATAAATATAATAATAGTTGTAAACACAATTCGAAACCGGTGCACCAAGACATAATAATCAGTTAAAGTGTTTGGTCAAGTAAAGGAGATTGACCAATTTGCAGTGTATAAATGAAATAATTATAGGAAGTTTAAAGTGAACGATCATTGAGAAGATCATCACTGGAAGTGTAAAAATGTAGTACATAAAAAAAACTAAGAATATAAATCAGTTTGTATTGCCTAAATCAATTTGCATTGTTTAAATCAATAAATTTAAATAAAAGGTTATCAAATCTCAGTGAGCAAGGGACATAAGTTATATGATATAGTTATTTTAGGACATGGAACACATAACTTCGATTTGAAGAGCGAAGAGATATTTTTTTAGCGATATATGATATGAAAGAGGAGTTGGAAGATAAATACCGATACTTTTATTTATAGATAGATTGGTGTTTGTAGTATTAACTGAGCATTAAAGTAACATTATGGTGAATACATTAGTCAGGTAAGGTATATAACTCAAACTAAATTTAACGGCCATATTAACATATGACCAAAAAAAAAGTTGTTCGAGATAGAATGATAGTATTAAAATCTACAAAAGGCTGCAACTCTTATATGAGTGGACAAATCTGATCACTCGAACATGAGGAAGCTTGAAAAAGCCAAATATTTGCATTTCCTTCTATTTAGCTTTTGAAAATAGTCCATTGGTGATAAGTGAGCAACTTTAAGTTGAAAGTTTGGGTTTCATGTCATGTAGCATCAATGCAATATCGAATGGGAATATAGGCCAAAGTCTTGGTATAAATATATAAAATGAATTTATATACCAACTACAAAAGGAATATCTCTGTATCCAACCTTGGTACATCTCAATTTGAAATTTTAAAACATATCTATAAGCATATTGAGGATAGATATATTTCATGCAGTCTATAAAAGTTGTATAAAATACAAATCATGTCGAATTATGTAGACTGATCAATTAAGTAGCTAAAATTAAAAGGTCTTGAAATTGTCGTTGAAGCTTATTACTGTTTAAGACCCTTCTTGAATAGCAATATATGACTAAGCCCAGGGTGAGAAATTGTTACCTGGTTGTATAATATAGACGTTATTTTATGCAGACCACTCATATTCAAGCTTAAATATGTATTAGTGTACAACCATGTTTGTGAAGACTAATTCTGGATAATATTGTTTATCAACTCGCTAAACCTAATCGCAAAGGGAATAGTTTGAGTTGTACAGAAACTCATAAAGACTGGTAAGAAAAAAAGAAAAGGAAAGAAGACATTTTTTTTGCAGGTGAAGATGCATAGTCCAAATACAGTATAAGTGAAGGGTAAAACAATGTAAGGTGATGAAAATGGTAAGGTATATATTTTTTAAACATTTAATATATCGCCCAATGTCAATATCTCTCAAGAGATCCGATGACTGTTATACTATTGCTTCGACAATTTCTACTAAGAATGAATATAATTAGTATTAATTTTATTTATCAACCCGGAACGTGTTGTAGCTCTTAGTGCTATATTTTTAAGATTGTGCAATACTCCAGCTTATGGCCTTATGCACATCCGCATGATGTGGATATGAGTCAAATCAGAGTAATAAAAGCATGAAAAATAGTTAAACGATTTCCCCATCTTCTAATTTTAACAGTTGTGAGTTTCACATATTTCATAAACAGAAATTTAATACGGATACAAATCCAACCACTTGGGGCGCTACGCCCCAGGAGGTTTGCAACATGAATTTGCTTTCAGCATCTCTTGGCGCGATTATTGATTGCGCCAAGAAACGTCGAGAACAATTTGGCTTCCTGTTTGTCTACAATATGAATCCGGGATGTAAATTTGGCATCGGTTTGGCTCTCGACTCATCTACAATCTAAAAAGAAATTGCTCACTTCTCAACAAATCAAGACAAACTCAAAATACATTAATTCCAACCATTCATTACAATTCCAAATACATTAATTCCAACCATTGAAACAACCTAAAATTAATACATCATTGCACTTGAGACAAACTACTAATTACCCCAAAACCGCAATTGTTTAATAACATTTTCAAGACGTCGAATCTCTCGTTGAGCTCGTTTGCATATACTACTGCCCTTGGGCACAATGGTTCGTCTATCCATTCTGTATAATTGCACCTATTTGGATAGGTTGGACATGTCCGCATGCGCCGACCTATATTGTTGCCTTCCGGCGAACCGCAACTTCAACGGTATAACCGCAATAGCAACAGACTGGATAAAGATCAACATATGGTACTCGATATGCCTCAACTTCGAGCAATGGTTGAGTGACTGTCTGTTCGTACGAGAGTTGAACTTGTGGCACTTGGTCTTCATGTTGAGGTTGTACGTTCGCCCGTTGGATCGATGATCGTTCCTCAAGTTCCAGTAGGAACTCGAGTTCGTCCGCGAGCTGTTGTTGTCTCATCTCTTCATACGCCTCCTCGTCGAAGTCTACGGATGATGGCAAAGAAACCATTCTGCATGAGGCGAGATAAGTGTATGAGGTGATAGAATAAAGAGATATAAGAGAATGAGGTGATATATAAAGGTGTAAATGGTTTAAGAGTGTTGAATTAGGAAAGAGCCCAAGGTTTTGGTCAAAAAAGCAAAAGCAGAGTAGCTGTGCCTACGATCAGACACAACAGTGTCCTCTTTGACTGCTTTAAAAAAAAAAAAAAAAATCTATTGGGGCGCAATCAAGGATTGCGCCCCAAAGGTTTATTCATATTGGCGCGCAATCTTTGATTAAAGATTGCGCCAATATAACTGATCAGATACAATTTCTCGTACGTGGCCATAAGGGGACTGTATTTGCAATATTTTGCAAAAGTAGGCTACAAGCTAAAAAAATAAAAAAAAAGTTAGAAATGAGAAATGCTCCAACCTTCAAAACAGCTCCTCACTCTTTGGGTAAACAAAAGTAGGTCTATGTCCCTCAATCATTATTGAATTATTTGAAAACATGTAACCTCACTTTCTTCCCATGTCATGATAGCTGGTCCACATTACAATTATAGGACATGTTCGAGACCATGCTATCTGGGACAGCAGATGAATAGGAAGTGTTAAATTTAACCATGCATGACAGAATAAGTAAACACAAATGGACACATGAATTTCCACCACATATGAAGCAACCATAAAAAAACAATGTATATTTAGCACTTATGCGAGCAAAACGTATAAACATCTGAAATTTTATATGAAATTCAACCACCGCATGACACAAAAATTATACGTACGGTTTCTTCTCCTTCACATATTACTATTTAGGAAATAAGAATGCATGTAGTAGCCAGCCTACTCTCGTTCTATAAAAGCATAAGATGAAAAATCTTCAATTCTTTCATAAATAAAGGCAGCGATTACAGTCTTATAAAACAGAAAACTCATGAAGCATAATCAACAATACAAAGCACCACACCTAGCGAATTCAATACAGAAACACCTCTGTTGAAACAAACACAAGAAAACAATGATCTAAGATAATCAAGGGCTATCGCCTCCAGCATCACCGACATGAGCAGGATTAGGAACTTCAAAACCTGGATTAGGAACAAATGTATCGTCATTACCGGGTATATACTGACCATTAGATGCAGCTGGAATGCTGTGATCCAACCCTGAAATGGTGGGCATTCCATTGCTACCAAGCTGGTATCTGCCAATGCCTGGTATATATCACTACCGATCCTTCTATGCAATCCTTCTTCGGCTCTGTATCCTTAGCATTGTTTTGGATTTCACGTGCATGTGTAAACGTTGCAAAAATCAATAAAGAAATGAAGATTATGGACGTATATGAAGACATTTTATATTTTAGTATTGCTTCACTGTTACTTGCAGTATATAGTGTGAGATGAACAAGGAACATGTTAGGCATACAGTTTATATAGTGAGGATTGGCGATTATATATTGCGGTGAATTAATTGTGGTTATCATTGCTGCTGAAGTTGGTTAGTGGTCTTTTTACTATGATTCATCCTAACCGTACAAATTTATCAGTTAAAAATTGGCTATATACGTGTGATATACTCATCCATTGGCTTCTAGTGATTATAATTCATTGATTATATTGCACTGTATATAGCAACATCTAACTACACTACCTATAACTTTGGCATCAATTATGGCTATAGCTAGATTATTCGAAGTTTGGATTTTATAGAGTCAAAAGAGAAAACCAGTGTAAATAGTGATACCAGGCGTCATGGTTTTGTATAAATTCATGTTTAAAACCATCTTTTGTCTGATCATAATCATATCAGAGCCAATGGTCATATGTTTCTATTTATGTTGCACTAAATGATCATACATTTCTATATATATACAACGGTCCTTATCTCACTAATGATGATGATATATTAGAATAAGCAAGTTTGTCAACATCTAAATGATCTAGTTCGTATCTAGTAGCATAAGCAATATTTCCTTGTCTTAATAAATGAGGTTTATGAATATGGTTAAGGAAAAGAAAATGTACAACGGTCCTTATCTCACTAATGATGATAATATTTTGTACACTAGAACAAAACAACCCTTTTACAACGGGCAAAACCCGTTGTAATATGCATTTCACAACGGGCGTATGCCCATCTTAATATGCGTCGTCGTAATAGCTCCTAACTATTTGACAACGGGTAATGACTGTTGTAAAGGACCGTTGTAATAAGTTGCTCTGTCACGTGCAATGACTGTATGAAAATGGTTATAAACCCGTTGTAATATCTAATAAATTACAAGTGGCTTTTGCCCGTTGTAATACAGTATATTACAACAGTCGTTGACCCTTGTAATATACTGTATTACAACGAGCAAAAGCCGCTTGTAATTTATTAGCTATTACAACGGGAAACAGTCGCTTGTAATATACTACTATACTATGTAGCAAACTGCCATTTTTACCGCTCCAAGTCGGTAATTAAACCAACTCGGACCGTTCAAAACGAGAGATTGTTATTTACTTATCAGATTTAAATGAAAAATACACACAGAATCACAGGCACGGAGTAAAACAACGGAGTTTTATTACATAAAATCAGAGTTACAAAAATATTTGACATACAGCGGAAGACTTATAAAATGTGTACATAAATTTTTAAATAAAAAGGTCTACACTTTCGGTCGAGCCTAGCGCGCGTGCATATGCGTCTTGCGTCTTTTCATGCCTCTCCAGTTTACGAGCTTAAACTTTAAAATGTGCAACACTTGTATCTGACCCGAGCGTTCCATGCAAAAATATAAAACACTCGAGTCAGGATTAATCATTTATTCAAGTAAATTAACTTAAATAAGAACAAAATAAAATAGTTGATCCAAACTTATTATGTTTAGGATGTTTTGTTGCATAATTATTGTCAACATAGATACATGATCATGACAAATATATATTAAGCATAGATTATAATCTCATGAACAAGGCAGGTGTGCATAAATATAGATACGGCTTTAACTTAACATGTAAAACATAAAACATGTATGTACTCGGCAAAATGGTGAAGCAGGGAGTAATATAGTTATATAATTTATAATGGTGACAGCATGCATTTGTAAAGGAGGGTTCCAACTTAAGGCTACAGACCAAACTATATATGAAAACTTATACATGGACAATATCACTTAATTTTAAATGGTCAGCATCCACCATTAGGCAAACATGGATAAACGCCCAAGTAGTAAGCATGCATGTAACACAGAAGAAAACTAATCGAATTCGGACCACATACATTCATGCAGACATATGTGTTGATGAACAAAACATGAAACAATAAGATAACAAGGATGCACATAAACTACAGTGGGCCTGGACATAAAAATTTCCGGAATGTTGTAAATATGTTTGTTCTCTTTAACTACAATACATGACTAACAATATATAATTTCCTTTAGCAACAGCAAGTTGATTTAAGAACCAGAAATCAAGTTAAATGACTGTGGCAAAGAGTGTATTTACTTTAAAAGTATGACCATATGTATTCATAAACACATGTTAATATATGCATATCACATTCCATTGAGTTGATTTGCTAACTGCAAATTCTCATTTGAATCTCAAAAAACTTTATCTAACTACTTAGTCTTTTATTTTCTGACTGGTGTCACCTGACCATTTTAATATACCATTTTGGTGGTAGAAATATGATTAATTGCATTATGTGCAATGTTTATGTCACAAATTTCAATTTCATTTCAAGTGAATATTTCTGCAGTAAATATCACGCCCTGTAAAAATAAAAAAGTCTGCCTCAGCTTTATGCATTTCCTGTACATCTCCGTTCGCCTTAGATTCCATTTTAGCTTGGCAGTTTCCAACATCAATTTCGGTTGTTTTATACATCCCTCCTTAAAAGTTGCACATCCCTTTTGTTTGATTTTAGCTATACTATGTGTTATTCCAAAGGAAAAAAAAAATCAAATTTTTAATATTATGCGTTATTTAGTTCGTGATTTCAATTTTGGAATAGTTTGATGGTTGTTTTGAAGCTATATGGTGTTTTAAAGATTATAATATATGTTTACTTTATAGATGCTTACATGTTGAAAATAAGTACCTACAACCTTTTTGTATATTATCAGGTTGGAAAATAGCTTAATGACAGGATGTATGTTTGGGCTTCTTTAGTTTATATTGTAATGGAACTGAATGACACTGTCTAAAGCCTCTCTCTCTTTATACATACATATATATATATATATATATATATATATATATATATATATATAGACACACACACACATACGTATGTATGTATGTATATATGCATATGTTAATGGTTTTCTATTTAAGTTGACTATTATGCTTGTAATATAGATTGTTTCGTTATACAACTCTTATTGTGAAGGAAAAACTGTGCCATTGGCAAAATTGTTCATTTTTTTTCTATGGACAGACTGAGTTTAACTTAACCTCCGTTGGCTTAGGTTATAGTTTGAATTTGTTTTGCTTTTTGGACATGCAACACGGAGAAAAAGAAAAAAAAATGCTACGTAGAAACTATTTAAGAGCTAAAACAAAGAGAAAACTAATCCACAAAATGGCTCCAATAAAAATTTCATGCCACAAAACTATAACCATGCTTACTTCATATGATTTGTTTTTATTTTATTTTTCTTGTTTTCTCGACATGGAGTCTGTCCTTTTTTAATAGTTTTAAGCAACCATCTTTAATTATTTTGTTTCAAAAATCATTTTCCTCAAATTATGAAATTAAACTAAAGGAATAAACTTAACAACAGAGATGGTTTAATCAAGAATTTTTGAAAATAGACAATTCATCATGTTATCGATTGGTGAACTTAGAAAATAGACAATATCAAACTACAACCAAAGTCATTTTAAATTGCATAACACTTTAGCCCTTCCAAATGCATGATGTACATTATTTTGCTGATTATATGCTCCCTTTTGAAATATAGCTAAATTCTACACCATTGTATAAACTTATAGCTGCAATGAAATTGCATTTTGTTTGTTTTCTAATTAACATTTTATTTGACTCATTAATTGGGGTGTGTGTGTATGTGTGTGTGTGTGTGTGTATATATATATATAAGTCATATAACTTTCCCACCATAAACTATGATTCTCAGTTACACTTAACATCCACCCTTCACTTAAAAGCTAGAATCTTTAATGCTTAGTGATTGAAATGCCACTTGCCAATTATGCAAAACATAGTCGTAATGAAGAAAATGAATCGTATTACTGCTAGTCATATTTATTTTCTTTAAGGAACAATTAATATAATTTAATAATGAAATTGTTTTATTTTATAATGTTTAATAGAGGAAAATAAGAAAGTAGAAATTAAAGTTTAATAGAGCCAAAATCAGTGGCAAGTTTTTATATTGGTATTTATCACTGCTTTGACAACCAAAATTATATTGATGGAGAATTAACGATTCACAAAAAACAAGTTATGATGAAATGGATACATGTGTTATTTGTTTGTCATGTGATATTAGGTCATCAAAACTCATGATATAAATTTTGTAAACAATACATCTGATTTTACATACTGGTGGAAACACTGCAATGTAGGAAAATCATCTTCTTATTATTTGACATGTTTAAAATGTAAAATGATTAAACAAAACAGAAATGAGTGGACTTTATTTCCGTTGGGTTGTCAGGTTAGGATATTTATTGGCCAATGACTCTTTTCTATGAGAAAATATTTCATCATCAGAGTTTCTTCTACATTACTTTCAAATCTACAATCAAATGTAATCACTTGTTTAAGCCTGATCAAAGCACTATGCATTTGGAATTTATGTGTATTCTTGTTTAAAGTTAAACTATTTTTAAACAAATAGTGTTTGTTGTTTTGCTTAGAAGTGTTGGCTAATTATCGATATTTATAGGATATTTGAGCAACGATCAAGCTACTTTATTGATCTGCGATGAAGATGGTTTGTTGAAAAATGAAGATATTGCAATATTTTGATCAAGATAGTTACATGTGCATCTTGGATCGTTTGAAAGATAACTTCACATACAATGGTTTTCAGATATAAACTAGAATCAGACTTCTAATATGAATCTTATAAGAGAATTATGATCTGAGTTATAGTTGAGTGTTATCTTTTACCTTCATGTTTCCATGAGTATTCTTCCAAGTATATTCATATTAGAAAGTGATGTATTTTTTAAGATTTCCGTAGCCTATTTAGAAGCTGTCTTGATTATTCACCTTCGGATTATTGGTATTTGAGTGACAGCATAAGTGTTAATGTATTCATATATCATATTTACATATATATATATATATATATATATGCATATAAATTTACTAAAATTCAAATTAATGTACTGAGTACTGTTTATTGATCCCTTTTCATAGTTGTGAAGATGAAGAATCAGGGCATTCCTGTGACATATGTTGTTCGAAAGAAAGGAAGCATGCGCACATCAAAAGAAAATCATGGATTCTATTGCTAAACAGGCAAGTGACCTTATTTTTTCTCTTTTATTTTTCTTCTTAAGTTGATTATCTATTGAATGGACACTAGCAGTTGCATGTAGTGGGTGGTTTCTTGCTTGGGAAAAACAACAAGGTCAATGATGGATTCTTTTCAGTAGATTTTGGTGAGGTTAGAAATATAAAATATTGTCAATGATGGCTGCTTTCCTGGAAAAAGCCTGCTCCTCCCAATCATGCAACAGCTAAGGTTTTTGTACTACTTCTAAAATAGAATTTCATAGCCAACAACATGCAGGCCATACAAGAATGCATGCTACACACAATAAAACAAGTATACTAGGTTCCCATATCTATTAAACACAGTACAGGTGCAACAGGCCAACGTATGGGAGGGTACCAAATTCCAAGTAAGAGACAGGGCTGAGTACACAACATGTTACAGGGAAGTGAACACACACGCAAGGCAGTGAAGAAATAATCCCAAACATACTATTTTATTTCTTTTCCTATTGAATTTAAAATACCTGAACAAATTAATCGTAAGTTGAAACTTACATTATATACCAGAGAAAGGTCGCAGGCGGGTTCTAGGTCCAGACGTGGTCGGAGCTGGAGGTCTTCGGTCAGATCTTCGGAGATGGGTTTCGATCTGAGTTGGAATTGGCGGATTTGTGGTGGAGCGATAGTAACGGAGGAGCGGTGGTGAGGCCAGGTGCACAGGCGGTCTTCGAGTGGGGAGTGGTGTTGGGTCTCTATCAGTGTACGAGTAGGCGACAGCTTACTTCAAAGGCAGGAGGAAGACAGAGGAAGGTTGGACCGGAAATTCGATCGGTAGGGCCAAGAGAGGAGGAGGCGAACCAGACTCCGCTGTCGGCGGCAGGCTTCAGCCAATGTTGGGACCATCGATTTCGATCTAGGGAAATTTGGTTCGCCATTTTTTTTATTTTGGGATTGAAAAAAAAAATTTGATTTGGGAACAAATGAATTCACGGCTGATAATGGAAATAAAAACATAAAGACAAATAAGGATGGGCATCGCTTGAACAAGGGAAAGGACGCGTGGTGTAATACTTCCGATGTTTTTGAAACATGGTGTGAATCTCTTTTTAACGAAGACAAGCGTACACTTTTTTTTTTTCTAAATAAAGGAGCAAACTTATACACAATATTTTAAAGAGTATATACAACTTATTATACAATGTACATAGAACAATACTAGCTTACTTACACAATATTAAATACACCATGATTTAATAAAACCCAATTCAACTAAATAGCTTAAATTCGCAAGTCTAAAATAAAGTAGATCAAAAATTATAAATGGTTTCTTAATATTTGTTTACTTTAAATTCAAATCTCAAAATAAATCATAAATAAATCTCAAGTTAAAATTTTAAATCGATTTTTATAATCTCTCAAACTACATATGCAACTAGTTTTAAAATATTAACATCATCTAATCTAGCCGACTATTTAGATTCAAAGATATAAAATTTTAAATTCACACTTCTAAAATGAATTAATTCTAAATCAAGTTAAAATAGACCAAATCTAAAATTATAAACAAATATCAATTTCTTAAATTCTAAATTCAAATTAATTTCATAATTTTAAACATAAAAAAAAAATGGTTCATTACATACTACACACAGCACAACATATAAATGATAAATGTATCAGCAATAAACAGTAGCTGCAAATTTCTTTTAGATAAGAGCAAGTACCTGAGAAGCAATCCAAATAGTCGCTCTGATAGATCTAAGATGAAAATGTCAAAACGCGACATGAAAATTTCGAAATGCGACATGGACAGTGCATCCTTTTGCCAGACACGGTTGAAGCATCGTTGTCGGTCATTGTACTTGAATATAATATGACATACTAAATCACTTCCACCCACCCTCGATACACAACTAAGCATATGTAATATTGTCAAAATAGATACATAAATAAAATAATTATAATGCAATTTGATTAAATCGACATAAGTATGAAGTCAAAAACAAGTATGATAAAATAGTGTTGCCAATTCTATAAAGATGAAAATAAATTACCTACTTCTCTCCAAAGCAGGGACAAAGGAGATGAATTCACGAAGAAAAAGTATGCGAGCAAGCAATTGAGTACAGACTATAATCCGCAAACAGGTATAATCGACAGGAACAGTATAGCGCATGCTTAAGATATGAAGAAGAAGAGACATGGTGCGATGGAGAATCTCGTCGGGAAGTTGATGATTTACAGGTCACGATTTGGATTGGGTTGGCAATTTGGAACCTTGGGTTTGCTTCCCAGAAGAACGAGAACTACATTTGTGTAGATCTGATAGAGGACGAAATAAGTCGGTAACAAGATTATGTAAAATCCAACGATTCAGATTAAAAGCACACGTATGTATAATCAAATTAATGGTTTTGCTATTTAATCTTTTCAATGTAAATCAAAGAAATTTGAATATCGCTCAAATGAATAAATTTTGTAACCAAATATATCTACTTAAAAAATATTTTAAAACACTCATTTTTTTAAACAATCTGAATATCAATGAAATTTTGAATATTTGTTTTTTTTAAGTTTTTGAACTTCAAATTGATTCTGGCCTTTTCAAATCAAGTTTTTCTTTTTTTTAAAATGGTAAAATGATTATTTAATTTTATTTCTACATATTTTTTTAGTTTGTGACAATCAAATGAAATTTTAATTTTTTAGATTTCCGCAACTTTTTTAATATTCTTATATCATTTCTAACTTTTGAAACCTTTGGAATTTTTTTGAGTTTTTAGTTTGTAACACATACAAGTAACTTATATCTTTTTTGTTATTCCTTTTTTTAATTATGGCTTATACCATTTAGTACAAGTTGTCAAATATAATGATTTTACCATGTCTTCAAATTTAAATTTTTGTTGATATCAAATACATCAAATGCATCAAAGACATTGTAATAATTGACATAAATGAAATTATATATATATATATATATAACAAATTTTATAAATGTGTTCTTAAACCTGATTATTGACCACATTTTTGACAAATATTTTATGAACAAATCAAACCTAACAATTGTCCAAATAGTGTCGCAACAAAGTTTGTATTTACAATGCTTTTAAAATAAATGTTGTAAATGTTAGTGACATATGATTAATATAATATTATTAATGATTAATAAATATTAGTAGCATATGATTAATATGATAAATATTATTAGTAAGGCAATATTATAGTTAGCAATTAGTAACATATGACTAATATATATATAATATTATTAATGATAAATTATTAAATACTAATAAATAATAAATATTAATTTTTAAAAAGCATTGTGATTATTAATTGTTTATTATTGAAAACTCACAGTAGACATTTATTATAACGATTACAATCGGCATTTTTTGACTGTTGTAAAATTGGCACCTATTGCAACGGTCACTTTTTGCCCGTTGTAAAATTGACATCTATTACAACGGACATTTTGGGAACGTTGTAAAATTGATATCTATTACAACGGGCCAAAAAGAACCGTTGTAATAGAGACCTATTACAACGGGCTTCAAGTGCCTGTTGTAAAAAAGGCGTTGTATAGGGCATCTATTACAACGGTTCTTAATTGACCGTTGTAATAGCCCTCTATTACAACGGGCGGCCGATGCCCGTTGTAAAAATGACGTTGTAATAGATTGTTTTTGTTGTAGTGCAAGTTTGTTAACATCTAAATGATCTTCATATCTAATAGCATAAGCAATACTATTTCATTTTCTTAATAAATGAGGTTTCTGAATATGGTTAAGGAAAGAAAATGTACAACGGTCCTTGTCTCACTAATGATGATAATATATTAGAATTAGCAAGTTTGTCAACATCTAAATGATCTTCATATCTAATAGCATAAGCATACTTCCTTTTCTCAATTAATGAGACTTATGAATATGGTTAAGGAAAAGAAAATGTACATATAACAAAATGAGTAGCAAATTAGAGTCGGTCAAGTGTTATAGGAATCTGATAAAGATACAGGTACCAAATTAAGATTAAATACACAGAAACGTGGCCTAAAAATAAATAAATTCGCCATAAAAGGAGTGAAAGGAATAGCCACATGATACTTTAAGTGTGGTGCTAAAGACACAACATTCTCTGCTAGAGGCTATCACGGTAACGTCGACCAAATAGTGTTTGGTAGGTTGTAGTCCCTCGATTATGTGTTTAAAAAGTAAAAAAATAAAAATTGTTCGATCGTTTCCCTTAGCACTGACTACTTTAAATATATCCGTGTTGTCCTTAGATCGAGTTATTTGGTTGTAATTTTCTACCCTTAACGGCTACTCCAATATAGATTGAGATGGAAGTCTACTCTCCCCGAAAGCGCAAATTAACAATATTTGTGTTAATGTACTTGTCAAATTAAAAATATTTGTGGTTGCAATTTTCCACTTTAATAGCTACTCCAATCAAGGTTTTTAATCTGGATATTGGTCGTATTTCGTCTTTGGAATTTTAGAGAATTGATATGATATCGAGGGAGATCTCAGAAGAGATGAGTCTAACTCGGGGGGTTCATCTCGGATTTCTATCTCGGGTCTGAAATTTCATATCGGAGCAATCTCGGGGTATATGATATGTTTAAAAATGATGGTCTTTCACCATAATTTTTATGAATGCTATTATAAACATAGTAACTTAACCTTGAATTGCAAAATCACTTCATTATTTTATTTTATGAATGACCATTCAAACTCTAAATCATAATATTCTTATGACTGAAATATAACACAATGCAAATAGATTAGTGCTCACAACATAATGATTCAAGAACACGAATTATTGTTAGACATAAAACATAAAAAAATATCCAAAACATTAAAAAAATCAGCATAAGTAAAACATAAATACATAATTTCATGAGTAGCATGTATGTAAAAATATATATATGAAAATCATAAGTATCGTAGAACATATACGAACATATGATATGGTCATTTAACATACAAAATGTTAAATAACTGGAGATTATCATAGCTAGATTTGAGTTTTTTTATTATTGTTCAAGTTCGTACACGAATTTAAATTTTAACCAGAAAAACCAAGATCTCGGACAATATTCTAGTATCTCATCTCGGTCGATATATTCGAAAGGAGATTTACAGTGAGATTTGTTGTTTCGTTTCGAAAGGAGCGCAAAACGAGATTTCGGATGATATTTTTGAGATCTGAAACAGTGGCTCCAATACAGATTGTTAAATTAACAATAGGTACCGACCCGTCACGGGTAGCTAAATACATATACATTTCTACCGAACATGCATATGGATTCCCAAGAAGCCAAGCTTAAATATAAAGCCGAGACATCGTACGAGTTTTAAACGCAAAATAGCCTAAGTGGATGGTTTGGTACCATAGTTCGGTCATTTTACTACTACATAATGGAGTCCATTAATTAGTCCATTTCAAGTTCCATAACACTGTTCGCATGAAGCATATTACGTTTATAACATTGTTCCTAGACCCATCAATTGAACCAAAACAAGCATATTATGGTTAGCTTCATAACTAGGATTTTCTATTGGGGGAGTTCATAATTAGAAATGTTTATAACACGGTTCGAATAGTGAGGGGGAGGGGCAACGATACCGACGGCTAAACAAAGCGACCATTGCAGGCCATTGCGTGACCTGATTATACATGTAGAAACCCACAAATGATAGTTACACTTTTCCACCTTCCCATCATTTTCTAGTAAAACCCTAATCCTCCAAATCTCATCGCCGTCACGATTCCAGTCACCTCCCGTGGCTTCTGGTCCAAGGTATGGCTTCTAACTAAGGCTGTCAATTTCCTATACGACCCGAACTCGAATCGAAACCCGTAAGAAAATTAGCAAGTTAACCCGACCCGTTTAGTTAGCGGGTCGTTTTCGGGTTAACCCGAATTTGACCCATTTATAAACGGATGGGTTTAGGGTTGACCTTCTCACCCGATTTTTACCCGACAAACCCGATTGTATGTTGTATCTCTTTGATATTGTTTGACGTTTATGGGTGCGTTCGCAGCCTTATTTTGGCACGGTGGAGTTTTTTGCGGCGTCCGACGCGTCGGAAGCCAGCACCTCTTTCCACTTCCAAATGGACTGTTGGCTGGAAGTTAGAAATCCAGCCGTTGGTGTCCGACGCGTCGGACGCCAACGGCTTGATTTCCAACTTTCCTCCCTATAAATCACCCCCTCCTTCCTTAACACCTTTCATAACTACTACTTGGCCAACTTCTTCAACTCTTTCTACTTATTCGATTAATGTCTAACTCCGATTACGACGATTTGATTGATCTTTATGGGGTTTATGTGTGTCAGAATGGAACGAGAAATCATATGACGCGGATTAATACTTCAGAGTTCACAGACTTATCTTGGATTAACGAAATTTTGAATGGTCATCAAAACCGTTGTCAAATCAATTTTCGGATGAAAAGACTTTGTTTCCACGCATTATGTGATAAACTGCAACATCATGGTCTCGCTTCAAGACCAGAAATCTGTGTTGTCGAAATGGTTGGAATATTCATTTATACAATGGCTATTGGGCTTTCAAATAGACAACTTCAAGAAAGATTTCAACGATCAGGTAGCACAATTTCCGTTTGTTTTCATGATGCCCTAAACGCTTTTCAATTACTCGCTGTGGATGTAATAAAGCCTGGAGAACATCAATTTAATACTGTTCCACATCACATCAGAAATTCAACCCGGTATTATTCGTATTTCAAAAACTGTATTGGCGTTATAGATGGTACGCACATATCTGCACATTTACCCGCTGATCAAATTATCTCATATATCGGAAGAAAAGGTTTTGCAACTCAAAATATATTAGCGGTTTGTGATTTTGATTTACAGTTTATGTATGTTATGGATGGTTGGGAAGGGACTGCACATGATAGTAGAATTTTTAATGCTGTTACAAACAATTGACCCAACCCATTTATAAATCAACCCGAACCCGACTTGACCCGACCCGACACGACCCATTGACATCCCAACTTCTAACTCAATATTCAGGCCTAGTTTAGATGTAGTTTAGGTTTAATTTGATGGTTAAGTGCATTTGAATTTGATGGTTTAATTTGTTTGTGGAGTTGAATTTGATGGTTATGTGATATTAGTTGATGATAATAGTATTCTAAGACGATTTGGGACTGCAATTTGTTTATGAAGTTGAAAATCATGATTATTGCGTATCAGTTATCATAATATTGTATTTGTTGATGTAGAGATATTGATTGGTGGTTCGATTTGAAAAGTATTGTATATTATTGATTAACGTACTTATTGATAAATTTGTTCAAATATTTATTTTAATTTAAAATAATGTTTATTATAATTTAGGAATTTTTTTGTAGTAATGATTAGTATAAATGTTGGTAGATTGGTACGGTTAATCGTGTGTGTTAGTTTTTGTGTTAATTATAAGTGTTAGCGTAGTTTAAAATTAATAGAATTTAGTTTATTATAAGTGCAAGCTTCTAATATTAATCTAACAAATCTGTAAATTAAAATTTTAAATAGTCTGCTAAACTTTAAAATACGTTTTAAATTTTCAAATTTGTTAAGTAAAATTGAAACGACCCAAACTCGCCCTTACGGGGAAGCCCAGATTGAGTTGAGAGCACGAAAAATCAGAACACAAAAAGAAGAACATTCCTTTGTTTATTACAACAATTACATCAGAGTACAAGAATATAACAGAGTATGAATAAATAATATACATTTGACAAATATCAGAGATTCAAATTACAAAGCAGCGGAAAATCAATACATAACACAACTGTAAGAAATACACGGATACAGAGCGTTCCGAATATAGCTCCATTTGTAAACCAGGATCCTAGAAAAGAAATAATATGCAAAACCAAAACTACTAGCTGTCTGTGTGGAAAATAGGGGCACCCAGAGTTTAGGTTAAAACAATAAACTCCAGGTCATTCATGTGACTGGTATGAGAACTAAACAGTTATTTAAAATTTTACTTTAAAATAGAGTAAATCAAGGGACCACGCCGTATAACAGGGAATGGGTTTCCTCCTAAGAATACTAGTGCATATAACAAACAACGCAATGCTTTTAGAAAAATGAAGCTATTATAAGACTCGGGTCCCATCACACAATGCAACGAAAGTCGGAGGATAGAGTTTTCCCTTATAATAGCCAAACATGCTTGGTACGTATAAAACAAATCATTTTGATACTATTATAAGTGTACAGTGTATAAAACAACTTCAAATATAAATGTATCAATCATAGACGACATAGTACCCCATCCTACTACGCCGTCTTACTAGGCTCTACAATGAAAACCGAAATGTCATGTATGGGAAATTGGATTCCATCTATGAGTCGAGGCCAGGATGGTTCCTCACCGCTTCGAGACACTCTAGCAAATGTCTCAGGACTACACACTCTGGGAAAACCTTGGATCGGTTGGGTTAGTCCTCTCTTACGTTTGAGGATTGGTAATTCTTGAACACACATTTCCGAGTCCTATCGGACCTATCCATCGGCTCCGTAGTAACCGATATATCTGAGGTGCCTCGCTATCCATCATCCACATAGGTAAAAAATATAAATGTCTGGGCTCCATACCATGACACCACCCATAGCTAGAAAGAAATGCCATGTTCTCCCAATAGTCCAATCCTGTTTCTGACTCATACCGAGGTGTGAGGCCCGCGAATTAACGCTATACACAAAGCTATGCCCTTTAAGGCTGTGCTTTGATCATCAACCACAAGAATATGCTTTTTAACAGAAGCCTTGATCATTTTCACCTCAGCGTGCCACACAGGCAATTCACACCGTGCGACTGATGTCTATCAATATATAACCTCTGAGCTCGTACGTCTCAGAGAAGGGTGTTAAGAAAAAGTTCCCCACCACCAAACAGATATATATTTAATAGAGATCAATCAACACATAATAAAATCCAATGTCAGACACACATCCATTTAATAGTTCGTTCTGGGCCTGAACGAAACCAAAGGCACCTTATTCCTCGTCCTATATGTCCAATACAGGAGAGAGGTCCTCGAATATCCGATCGATCTCCAAGTACGTCTGGACGATCACCACTTATTACCCTGTGTTGGATGTACATCCCAATCAAGACAACAGTAATCATCCAAACGATATGAAGACCTCCGGTCTTCAACCACCGTCTTCATCGTCGACTTATCGTCGAATCAGTTATTCAGAATGGGTATAAACCTGGCCTTTCCGAATAACTCGCGTATATAATAAACAAGTGCTATAAAAACACAACATACGCCTCATTCCAATCTAGAATATTCTTTTATTCAAATATTCTTATTCTCTGGGAAAGGTTCCCATTAATTTTACCAAAGATAAATCCTTTAAATTTATTCTTTAATCTACCTTTGGATATCTATTCAAACCAAATTAAGGTTTATCCAAACTAGTCAGGATTAGCGCACCTTACCGAGGTAATCATTTGTTTAATTTCCCAATCCTAACCTATTCATCCCATGGAGCGAAACTGGTAATGCTCCATATCTAACACTACGGTGTTATCGGTAAATTTATTTACCATTTCACATTCAAATCTAATTAAAGATTTAACTATCGCGTGGAGCAAAACTGGTGATACTCCATTCTCGACCATTTCCCGAATTTGATAATTTAAATTATCACACTCACATTTCAATCTAATTAAAGATTCATTAAAACTCCACTTATTTTAATCTTCCCAAAAATCAGTATTAATGATTATTTAACTTTGGAAAATCAAACATGCCGCATCGAACACCGTACTATTGATTTCTGCCTATATATAACCTCTAAGCTCTTAGAGAAGGGTGCTAAGTAAAAGAATAAATTCTCCGCCACCAAACAGATATATATTTAGCAGAGATTAACCATACAGTATGAAATACAATGTTAGACATGTACTCTTGTCTTTAACTGCGTTAAAGAATTAATGTCATTTAAAACACAGTTCACGATAAACCCAAAATCACATTCCTTTAATTATGGAATCTTCATGGAAACAAATCGATACATATAATCGATATCAATTTTCGTATCCGACTAATAATATAAATGGCTAAGCCTTTTAAATTCCATATATATTAGCCGTCTTCCTCCACAGAAGTTCACTTCGATTATTATCAAATTGAATTCAATTCCATTCCAATCTGTTGTATTAAATTGGAAAACTTTACTTTGGAAAATTTCCTTTAAATCTAAATAAAAAGATTTATAAATTCCAAATCACATTTCATTGTAAATCGGGTTATAGAACGAATGTCGTTAAAAACACAGTTCACAATAAACCCAATTCACATTCCATTTTATTCCAATTATTAAATGTAACTGGAAACTCTAATAATCTTAATTAAAAGATTTATTCTTTTCACATGGGGTTCAAAAACAATATTACTGAAAACACCATTTACGACAAACCCAAAATCCAACTATTTTATTCAATTACAATTAAATATTAATTAATTGGTAAACTTCTCTAAATCTTAATTAAAAGATTTATTCTTTTCTCAACTGGGCCTAAGAACAGTGTTAGTGAAGACACTATTCACGACAAACCCAAAATCCAATTCTTTTATTCAATTCCAATTAAATGTTAATTAATTGGTAAACTTCTCTAAATCTTAATTAAAAGATTTATTCTTTTTTCAACTGTGCCTAAGAACAGTGTAAATGAAGACACTATTCATGACAAACCCAAAATCCAATTTGATATTAAATACAAGGCTCTAAATAGAAATTATATCGGCTTATATTCAAAATCAAATTCTGAAACCAACAAATATCGTATTGGAAATAACGATATAAAATATATCTTCCAAATTTCCATAACAATATTTGTATAATCATGGAATAATCCAATATCGAAATATTCTGAAAATTATTTCCATTCAAATCCACTCCAATTCATATAATGGAAATTCTGGTTATATTAAACCTGTTCTCAATCCAATTCATTTATTTAAAAATAATTGGATCATAATTCTAGTTAATAACTAGTTTATTTCGGTAAAAATATATTTTTTATCTTTTCAAATATGAAATTTTTCATCCCAATTCTTTCCAAATCATTTATTATGATTTTACACAAATTATCAATATTTTTAATAATTTATTAAGGCCCTTTCAGTCGATTTCCATAAACGGTCATCGAACTGCACTTACAGTGACCTTTTCCAAATTTGATTTGGACATAATTCCAAATCCAACCATTAGATTCCAAATCTCTTATATTCGTTTGGAAAGCTCTTTTCGATATGAACACAACGGTTCCGGATTTAGGAGAATCCGACAGTCGGATCTCCTATAATGTCAATCCGAAGTCAATGGTCGAAATTCGCAAACGGCCGCGGAGCAGCTCGTTCTATTCATGTCATTATATTATATATATAATATATACTTCGTCGATTTCCATTTAAAACGTATTCTATAAATCGTTTATAAATTCATTTTAAAATGTTTCTAACTTCATTTTCAATTTTAAATCAAAATTGAATACTCCTTATCATTATATTATTCAAATGATAATATTTTCAAAATATCCGATTTTGAAATCATTTTCTTTTCGATATTCATTATAAAAATGAATAAAATTGATATAAATATCGTTCGCGTCAAAATGGCGCATATCTAATCAACACGGCTTCATATATTTCAATATTTTCGTGTGCATCCCAAATCGGACATCGAAATCATATTTTGATCCATTACTGAATATTATTTTAAAATATTAGTTATTTTAAAATATTCATTATTCGCCATTTTAAAATATTCGTTCTTTTCGAATTAGAATCAGGCACAGTCAATTATCATATAATTTTATTTATATAGATTTCATACACACATGTACACAACAATAATCAAGCATAATCAACCATCATCCAGAGTGCATTACACAACTGGATAAGCATTAAATATAAATAATTAACGCTTACAATAGTCAGTCAACCTATCGATTGACATACAACTAAACAATTGGGACTAGTATACGTCAAATATCATCCCAAAACCCGTGTGGGGTTTCAATCAATACACACAGATTTTATTTGTGTCGTTGGGCAATGTGTAAAATATATCGTCCCAATCAGTGTCAGTCAAATGGGTGTACTTAAACGAATCGTCCGATTCGTAAATGAATATTTATTTTATTCATATACTCATTAAAAGTTATATTTTTAACTAAAAAATATTTATTTCAACACATGAATATTTTATACAGTTCATTTATACAATAAAAATGATATTTTTATTGTTCTAACATATTTTAGAAAATTTTGGTAGCATAACGGCGCGATACTAGAACCAGAATAAGGTCTAGCCTTATCCCTTGCCTAATAATGGCTCGCGCCATACATAAACCAAATTCAATTAATTCCATTCACATCCCAAACCAAATCCAAACAAATAAATCCATCAAAACAAACAATCAAACATCCATGGTTTGAATCAAAGGTGTCGGGTGCTACTAAGCACTGTCTGCATCCTCGTATATATATTAAACTATAAACAAAGTTAGAGTGAGAAGTTCTCACCTTTGGTTTCCACTGCGGATTTCTTTAGCGGACGATTGTTTGGATTCTGTTCGCTCCCACTCGGTTCCATTGCAATCTGTTTCACACGATTTTTATATTAAAAATCACATTTTTATTTCAACGCTATTTACATTTAAAAAAAATCACATTTTTAATAACGATGCCTACATATAAAAATCATATTTTTAAATCAATGCCATATATAAAAATCACATTTTTATACAACTAAAAATCGAATTTTTATATAACTAAAAATTGAATTTTTATATAACTTTATATAATTAAAAATAAATCATATCTTTAAAATGCTCTTCATATAATAAAAATCATATTTTTATTTAAAAATAATATATATTAAAAATCCTATTTTTTTCTTTCTAAAAATTATTTCATAGCTTGACTATTTTATGAATAGTACACATACAATAAATATCATATTTTTATCTTCATAAAAATATTTCAAACATACGATAAAAATCATATTTTTATCTTCACAAAAGTATTTCAAACATACGATAAAAATCATATATTTATTTGTATAAAGATCATATTTTTACCTAGTTAAAAATCAAACCTTTTCCTAATTAAATAATCAAATAATCTAAATTGGAAAACTCACATTTTACTAGGGTTTTTGATTGACAGCCACTCAAATCAAATGACCTAGGAGCTTCAGCGTTGAACTCAACATAGAAGGGAGGAGCTCGCATTGGGCTTGATGTTGGAAGGGTCTGCACGTTGATTAGAAGGGCTGGTGGTGCTCGTGGGTGTGGCAGGTGGTGGCGCAGGCGAGGGGGGATCGGTGGTCGGGGTATGGGCCAGGGTGGCCGACGGCGGTGGGTTAGGTGGCCTGAGGTGCGGTTTTGGGCTAGGATTCACAAATTGGGGGAGAAGAGAGAAGGAGGACGGGGGAAGGAGGGGGTGGTCGATGGAGAGGCGCGGTGGTCCTCCGTTGGTGGCGAGTCGGAGATTTTGGGAGGGGGCGACGGGGTCAACGCGGGATCGAGTTTGGGTTTTTCTAACAACCCGGAAAATCTGAACCAGTTAAAATTTTTTAAATTGGCTAAAATAGTGGATTTTAAATATTTAAAATGAATATTTTAAATAATAATGATCAAAAGTATGTTTGAATCGATGTTTGAAAATTAATATAATTAGTTTTAATTATAAACATGGCCAGAAATGGCGCTGTAGTTTCAAAAATTGAATTCAAACTTTAAGTGACTGTACCGGGTGCAAAATAAAATGGATTTGAGTGAAACCAAAAATATTTAAATCTGTTTGTGAATATCTTTCTAACGAATCTGAAAAATCGAAGTTTCACAGCGGAAATCAAAAGTTATGGCCAAATGAATTTTCAGAAAGGTCGCTATAGAATTTATATAGCCCGTGAAAATAGATATTTTGCATACGACCTCAGAATTCGACGAAACCACTTTTGATGGATCCGGAATGTCAAATTATTGCTAGGTTTCAAATTTCATATTTTTGAAGTTAATATGTGAGCGTGGCGAAAGAAAATGTGTTTTGGTCAATTACAGTTAAATTTGATCGACCAGAAAAGGGCCACTTTTCAAACGGTCTCAGAATTCGATGAAACTAGTTTTGTTGGGACCGTGTCGTCAAAACATAGCTAGATTTATTTTTCTGGAATTTTTCAAATCAGTATGTGGCCCCGACAAATTGAAATGTACGTTCAAATTAAATATTGAATGTTTTATATTTTAATTTGAAAGAAAACTGACTGAAACAGTCGAGTGGGCCTTCGAAACATATCCCATTGTGTTCGGAATGGGGGTATTTAGCTAGGGACGACAGTCCTTGGGTTTGATTTGGTGTTCGTGTGAGACAAAGGGTATTTTTGGATTTTTAAAAATATATATAAAAAAAAAATATCGGCCAATCATATCACTTTCTCTCTCCCCGCTATTTCTTCCCCGATCCCTCAATCGCGCACGCGGAAACCCTTGGCCCCTTTTCTCTTCAAAATCTCCCAATCCACTCACCAAAACAACCTGGTTCTTTGCAGAATTTTGTAACCCTCGACGAGAGCTTCCAATCCATACCGGTCTCGCCACCTCTCGTTCGCCGTACATCGAGTTCCGTCGCTTCAAAGACCGCCACTTTCAGCCGCCGCCGCGCCTTGATCTCTCCACCGAATGGAGCGCCACCACCAGGCGTTTGAAGCCTGTTCCAAGCTCGACGAGGTGGCGTAACCTGATCGGGACGAAGCGCATGGGATTGGAGAATAAATCTAAACCTAGTTTTGAATAGGTATGGAAAACATACGACTTTATTTATTTTAAACTTTTTTTACACTTAAAAGCGTTACGAACTTCTAAAAATCATATCTTTTTCGTTTGTGGTCGAAATTCGATGAAACAGGAAACATCGTGACCGTGATGACGTCTTCCACATTTTAGAAGAGACCGCATATTTTTCTAAGCCTTCTGCTATTTTTGGTGGAGTGGAACCCAATGTGAGATTTCTAATCTATAAACTATATGGAAAACAACGATGTATAAATTATATAGTCGATGTATGGGTTATATAAGCGTTGTACACCTCATGTATAAGCAATGTATAAGTTGTATGTTCGATGTATAAGTTATATATGCGTTGTAAAAATTATATGTGTGTTGAAATGAATTGAAGTGAATTGAAATATATTTATAAATGAATATATATATACTCCCCTCGTCCACAGACCATGGACGATATTTATTGGTTGTGATATTGTTTGGGATTATTTGGTTGATGTGAAATTGGTTGATAAAATTGTTTGTGGTTGAAATTGATTGATTGTAGTTGAAAAATACCCATCTGTGGTTGAAAACAAAATTAGAATAGATTGTGGAAATGAAAATAAAACATGTCGCCTGCATGCGAACTAGATGCATGAATCACCATTGTCAAAAGCTGCGAGGCTTTAAGGTAGAGCGGGGAGCCGTACTAAGGACGGCCCCGGTTTTAACTACCATGCCGTTATGCTGCCGAAATTTTCAATAATATTCATGTGTTAGAATTATTTTCATGTGTTGAAACTATATTCATGTGTTGAATAGGAATTCATGTGTTGAACAATAGTCGTGTTTTGAAATAAATGGTTTTACAATAAAAATCACATTTTTATTATATACATGAATTGTTGAAAATTGTGAAGTGTTGAAATAAATGTCTGTTGGATAAAAATATCATTTTTATCAAATCTATAAAGTGGATAGGGTTTTGAAATCGATGAAAGAATTATATTTATATATATTTGTATAAATATAAGCAAAATATAGTGAATAACGAAGCTGTAGTTCGTGTTTTGAAACCGTGATTTCAAACGATTAGTGAGGGAGATCCGACCATCGGATTTTCCCAAAACCAAAACCGTCGGGTTCGCCTTGGAAATACCTTTCCAACGGCACCAACTTTGTAAAGATCCAACGGTTGGATTGTCTGGAATGTTTAATTCAAATCTGAAGAAAAACAGCGCCAGAATCGATTATATATATATATATATAATTAAATCGAATAACGACGCTGCAGTTCGTATTTTGAAATCGTAACTTCAAACGATTAGTGCGGGGGATCCAACCGTCGGATTTTCCCTAAACCAAAACCATTGGATTCGTTTTGAAAAGATCTTTCTAATGATATAAATTATGTGAAGATCCAACGGTTAGATTTTCAGATATGGGTAAATCAAATCTAGAGAAAAACAGCGCTACGGCCGCGTTATGGCCTGAAGCGTCGTTTGAATAAATTGGCTATTTTTAAATAAATAAAAATAGCGATAAATCGTGATAAAATATTATAAACGATGTGGAATGGAAATAAACTGAATTTGCTCGATTTATGTGATATTTGATGGTTGAATGTGTTTGGGGTGAAAATTACATTAAAGAACAAAATTGGTGATGTCGAATAATTTAACCATTGAAATGAATTGATTTGAAATTCTAGATACTTGAATTATTTGAAAAGACCGAGTTAATTCTCATTTCAAATAATTGATCGACGAGTGAATGTCGAAGATATGAAGACGGTGCACGACCGATGATCTTCACGTCGAATGGAGGGGTGCTACTGATGCTCATGATAGGAGTAGCTACCTTGACGGGGTTGAAGTAGTAGCCACCCGGACGTACTTGTTGATTGTACGGATATGCGAGGTATTGAGTGCCTCCGGTTTCGTTCAGACCCAAAACGAACGTGTAAATGGACTATGTGTCTGACATTGGATTTTGTTCTGTGCTGATTGATCTCTATTAAATATATATCTGTTTGGCGGCGGAGAATTTTTTCTCTTGCTTAACGCCCTTCTCTGAGACATACGATCCCAGAGGTTATATATCGATAGAAATCAGTCGCACGGAGTGAATTGCCTGTGTGGCACGCCTAAGTGATAGATGATCAAGGCTTCTTTTGAAAAGCAAAGTCTTGTGGTTGGTGATCAAAGCATGGCCTGTGTGGCGTAGCTTTGTGTATAGCGTTGTTTTGCGAGCCTCACACCCCGGTATGAGCCAGAAAAAGGAGAAGGACTTCAGGGAGGACATGCGTTTTCTTCTAGCTAGGAGTGGTGCTTTGGATTTTACACGCCCGGGTATTTTACTTATGTGGATGATGGAAAGCGAGGCCTCGGTTTGCTTCGGTCTCTTCAGAGCCGATGATTTGGTTGGATTTGACCAGTGACGCCCCATAGGGCGGGGAAACGCAGTGTTCAGGCATTTTTAATCCACATCGGTGGACCGGCCCTGACGATCCAAGGGTCGATGCGTTCTGATCCTGAGGGGCGGGCTAGAGCGTCTCGAATTCGGTAAGGACTATCTTTTGCCTTGGCTCATGATGGAAATCCAATTTCCAAATACGACATCGTGCGGTTTTGATAGTGTGTGTGTGTGTGTGTGTGTGTGTGTGTATATATATATATATATATATATATATATATATATATATATATATATATATATATATATGGCGACATGATATATGGTACCTATGCCGTCTATGATTGATAGTTATGATTGAAATTGTTTTCGAAACATATATACACTAGCAATAATATCAAATTATTTGTTTTGCTCGTATCAAGCATATTTTGGCCATTATAAGGTAAAACTCTATCCTCTGGTTTGTGTTGCATTGTGTGATGGGAACTGAGTCTTATAATGGCTTCATTTTTATAAAAAGCATTGCGATGTTTAAAAGAATTATTTGTTTTAAAGCACTGGCAATCCAATGGAGTAAACCCTTTCCGCGAAAGTTGCGTGGTCCTGTGATTGGCCATATTTGAAAGTGTGTTAAGTAGATTTCTCATACCAGTCCCATGACTGACTCGTAGTTTGTTTCACTTGCAAACTCGGGTGCCTCTATTTCTACACGGGCAACCTTGTATTCAGGTTTTAGCAAGCTCTTTCTGGATAGCTGGAGCTGAAGATGGATTCTATCATTTATCTCTTTTTATGTTGTTCATCTCCTGTTGTACATATTATGTTTTCTTTTCCGCAGTAGACATTTATGTATAGTTGAATTGTATTTTGTACTAAGTATGATCCTGTATACTGTGTAACTCTGATGATTATATTTATCCAGTGTATTCTATTGTACATTATCAGGTGTATTTAAATATTTCTGTTCTGTTGTTATCTATTTATGTGTTATATTCCAAAGATTACCCTTGCACCGTCTCATCGAGGTTTGGGGTCGTCACAAACGTGGTATCAGAGCTTTGGTTAAGCTTAGTTCTGGGATATAACATATGAACGAGCTCGTCAGAAATAGAACTAGTAGTGTTCTAGGACGAGTAACTCATTACAGATAGGATCAGTAATATCCTAGTATGAGTCTAACAGAATGAAACACACCTTGATAGTCACATTTACATTCAAGTATATGTCTATATGCTTTATGATATCTTTTCTATTGACCTGACACTTGGTCTGCTATTTGCAGAAGTACTAGAAAATGAGTGCCAGAAACAGAAGGAATACAGACCCAGATATAGAAGCCCTACTTAAGAAGTATAGAAATATGGGTGGAGTATCATTCTTGGGCGAAGAATCTATTGCTAAAACACAAGCTTGGATTCGTTCTGCTGAGAAAATCTTTGAAGGATTAAAGCTGAGGGATGACCAGAAAAGATTAGTGGCATCTTGGGCACTCAAAGACGGAGCTTTGTTCTGGTGGGATTCGATTGTTAAAGATAATCCAGAAAGTGATATCACCTGGGATAGATTCAAAGATCTTTTCAAAAATTTATTCCTCCAGAAGCAACTGAGCGGTTATGTGATGAATTCTCCTATTTGATACAAGGAGATATGAATATCCAAGAATATCATAAGAGATTCAACGAGCTTTCTCATTTTACCCCTCATCTAATTCAAGATCCAAAGCAGAAGAATCTTAAGTTTATTTATGGTCTGTAAAGAAAATACCAGAATAAAGTAATGGGGCATGTGAAGCTTCCTTTTTCCGAAATGATATACATGGCCTACCAGTATGAGGATCTCGATAAAAGAGGTATGTTGCGAGACGAAGATGATGTCAGTTCTAGCAGCAAAAGAAAATTTGAAACTGATAGCCCAGAAACGATTACACATCCTAAGGCCAGTACTACGTCTAGAGTCAAAAAGAAGCCTAGGTTGAATCGAGAAAAGGTTATATCGGAGAAAGGAACAGTAACGACTGCCACATGCTCGAGCTGCAATAGGCGAGGACATTTGGCGATAAACTGTAAATCTTGGAACGAATGGAAGAAGGATAAATCTAAACCCGAGAACAAGTTTCATGAGAATAGAAAATGCAGTCATTGCCATCGGACTGGTCATCTTGAAAAGAATTGCAGGCTATTCAAGAAATCTGAAGTCGTTCAGGTAAATAAAGTAGCAGAAACTTCAGAACCGTCGGCTAGTCAGGCAAGACCAGATATGTTAGAAGGCATGCTTACTGTCACGGATATTCCAGTTAAAGTATTGTTTGATACAGGCGCATCGCGAAGCTTTGTTGCAAAGAATGCAGTTAAGAAACTGGATTTGAATTTGAAGAAGCTCAAAGCACCCATGATTGTTCATAATCCGGTTGGGGGTTCCCTTGATCTTAATTGGGTTTGTAGAGTGCCTATCTCTTTTTCCCGGTATCGGTTCCCCGCTATCGCGATCATAATGAATTTTACAGAATTTGACCTTATACTGGCATTGGATTGGTTGACCCAATATGAAGCCGAAGTTAAATGCGCCGAGAGAGTTGTTAGGGCAAAAACAAAGTTCGTGGAATACATAACCATTCCATGTGAAGGCCCAAATTCTGAAAGAAAAGACTTCTGGTGTAACACCCCACCTCCGCCAATGTCACTCTTGCAAGCGCACAAGCTTTGGAGGGGCGTTAAACGAGGTAAACATGCATGCAGATATCACAAGACAGAACAAATAAGTAAAAACAGAGTAAATAAAGCGGCGGGTAAAAACTAACATTTCAAAACCATAGTCAAGTTACATCAAAGTACTTGGTCATTATTTTCCCACAAAACCAAGTCTAGAAACATAAACTGAAAACTTGGAAAAAGACATAAAGTAACTATCCCCAAAGTAGAATAAAGCCATAGCATGCTCAAGTCCAAACCGTACATGAGCTATCCAGAAAAGCAGCTAAAGATCCAAGCTAGGTACCAGTGTTCCCACCCTGTAAACCTGGGGGGGGGGGGGGAACGAAAGAAAAGAGACGAAAGAAAATGGGTCAGTTAAAAGACTAGTAAGTCCTATCTACTATTAGTATAAAAACTAATAAAGTTAACTGGACATGTAAAGCAAAGATGAAACATGGGGTGATAACTGGCATGGTGAAAAGTTAACAAGATAGATCAAGTGTGGCATCGCATATACAAGGTTAAGTTGCACCGAGTGTGTACTAGTATTCCAATCCATGTCAAGTATAAACAAGAAATGATCCCTTGGCCCAAAGCTGGCCCAATATCATGAGGTGACCTAAATCAAGGTCCAACTACAGGGTCTAGTCGATCGGCTCCCTATAAGCCTAACTCGTCAAGTGTCGGTGTCATACGGCCCAATCTCGAAGTGTAGTCAAACTGTGCTAGGTCCACCCTAGGGTGTATCAAGCCCTAGGGGGCCAACCACGGACACAAATCAAGCACGCACAGTCTAAACCTACTGGTGGCCGTGTCTGCTTTTTCAACTCTGGACTATGTGCACGACCATAGACCGCCTGAACCTACACCGGCGCACCTACTCAGCCGTCGTTTGGTCGCTTACATGTCAGCCCAATAATCGTGCCCCACCCTAGTCTAGTCCCTAGGGTATCATGATACAATCAAGAGGGTTACTGGTGAAAAGGACCACCTAACTAGGGTTTCTAACGGGTTAAACGTGGTTAACCCTATTCGATCAAGTATCAAGTTGGTTAAGTGTACCCAAGGTTCATGACCTAACCCCATCAACCCATCATGTTTAATTGGTTAAGTATTCAAGTGGTCCATGACTTAACCCTATCATGTGGCATTAATTAATTTAATGCACCCAACCTCCCACATTAGACCTTGTTGTGGTTACTAGTTAAGCCGGGCGGGTCCGGGTAGCTTTACACCACAACTTAGTCTAACCTCGGGTTTCAAGTGCGACATGACCAACTACTCACATTGGGTCCTATTGCTTGTAGCCACTAGTTAAGCCGGTCGGTTCCGGGTAGTTTTATGCTACAAACTCAACCCAACCTCGAGTTGGCCATTCTCATGTTTTCTAGAAGTCATGTCCAAGTTCATGTTCATGTTTCAAGCATAATCACATATCATATTTCATGTCATCTTTTCAAGTCATGTTTTTGTGTCATTTTAGTTTACCCATAACGTGACCCCATCGCATGAAAGTTCGCATAAACGCAAATAGATCTCAAAGGGGGGAACTTAGAAGCATGACATAATTAATAAGTTTTGGGCCACAAGTTAAACATGGTGGCATATGAGGCAAATGTGTTCATAAACTTGCATATTACATTATACGCCTCAAAACATACATGATATCAACTTTAGCAAAATAGATGAAACATGGTCATAAATGACATAGGATGATAGCAAGTGATTCGCATATAACATCATATGCAAGATGACATAAGGTTTTTGAGAGTTTCCATGTTGCTTTATGCAACATACCCAATCAAAGCTCCTAGCTTTCTATGCATAAGGTAAAGGTGATAGCTTTTCAAACATGCATAGAATAAATCTATGCATAACATGATAGGATCAAAGCACATATCATAGTTAGGCCCAAACTCAAACTTGCAACATGTCATATTTAACTTCATAGTTAGAATCTAAGAGTAGTATAGGGCTTACAATGCTATGGAGACTTGTAAAATAAAAATAAGATTGAGACGAAGCCACTAGCAACTCTAAAGACCCCCAAATAGCAAGCTTCAATGAAAACCCTTGAGAAATAAGAAGAAGATCCTTGCTTTGATGAAGAAAGATTAAACTTTGGCCTTGAATCAAACTTAGAAACTCTCAAACAAGCTTAGGAACTCTCATATGAATGAAGATGGAGGCTATGACAAGAGGGTGGAGGCCATGATTAAACATTTTGGCATAGTTTAGTTGTAGGAATGATTTATTTTGATTTAGGCTAGGTATTATTAGGGTCTTTTTATAGATGATTAGGTTAGTTTAGGCCATAAGATTAACCCTAATTCAGATCTGGGCCATCAATTCACGTCACTAGCCTCCAAACATGTCTTGAGGAACAAGCCAGTGCACCCAGGCCAGACTGGCCGACCACCCAGGTCGACAGGGGTGTCGACTGGGCAGTCGACACAGCCTGGAGTGTGTCGACTCCCAAGTCGACTCCCCAGTCAACTTGGGGAGTGGCGGGATCTTTTCCCGCCTACCTTGCCCAGCTGAATTTGAATTCGAATCTGTTTTTGAACTTGAATTTTCTGAAAACTTCTATGGGCCATAACTGGGTCATACGGACTCCGATTTTCGAAAACTCAGACTCTATTTCGCGTATTTGTCCGAGACGAACGCAATGGCACAGCCTGTTCCCCTTGATTCAGGTATTATCTTTTAATTCTGGCTTGATTTATGTTATAACTTGTTATTAAAAATACGGGTTGTTACATCCTCCCCACCTTAAAGGATTTCGTCCCCGAAATCTCTAAGTTAGGAAGAACATATCCTACCATCCATCATCCATCTACTCAAAACATCATCCACGTGCAGTCAATGTCCTTAACAAATTCTAAATGATGTATGACTATATGCAAATGTGTGTGTATATGTACTTATCTAATGCGAAAATCAGGCGGTTACTGATTCAGTAAACCCCCTTAATGCAAAGTATGTTAGTGAAATGCGTCCATATGTATGCAAATTCCTAACATAATTTATAATCTCTATATGAGTGCACATAACATTCATCCATATGCAACATCCACGTGATAGCATAACAAGTTTCATCCATGAATAAGTATAAGCACTCATGCATATGCAATATGAAAGTGTGTGAGCCGATCTTAATGCCTAATGTGTATCATGCATCCACGAGTATCCACTTGCAAACACTTGCAACCACTTGCAAACATCAAGCATAACATGTTTCATCCAAAGGGTTTCTACCTAAGGTTCTCATGACAAGGTTAACGAGATAACAAGATAAACATGGATAGCAAAAGAAAGATATGCTAAAAAAAAAAAAGAGATCGAGAGTGTACCCTCAAAAAGAAATGGATAAAGCCCACGCATCTTCTCCTCGGTTTCCCAAGTTGCATCCTCTTCGGCTTCACTCCACTGAACTTTCACTAATTTGACTTCTCGATTTCTTAGTTTCTTGATCTCCATTCCCAAGATACGAATCGGAGCTCTCCTCAAGGTTGCCTCTTTCTCTACCTCCACGTCTTCAAGAATGCTAGGTTCAACCACCTCAGCGGACTCATGTAGGCACTTTCGGAGATGCGAGACATGAAAGACATTATGCACTCTGGCCAGCTTCTCGGGCAATTCCACCTTATAAGCCATCTTTCCAATTCTCTCTATGATAGGGAAGGGTCCTACGAACCTTGGTGCCAACTTCCCAACTGCTCCAAAACGAACCACATTACGCAAAGGAGAAACCTTCACGAAAACCATATCTCCAACTTCGAATTCCAAATCTGTCCTTCGCTTGTCAGCATAGGATTTCTGTCTGTCTTGGGCCGCTTTCATCCGTCTTCTCACCAATTCAACTTTCTCGGATGTGTCCCGTATCATATCGGGCCCAAGTATAAGCCTATCCGTTGTTTCCCACCAACATGATGGTGACCTACACGGCCTCCCATACAAAGCTTCAAATGGTTCCATCCCTATGCTAGCTTGATAGCTATTATTATAGGCAAAATCTACAAGAGGGAGGTGGTCTTCCCAAGTACCACCAAAGTCAAGAACACAAAGCCTCAAAAGATCATCTAGCACTATATTCACCCTTTCGGTTTGGCCATCCGTCTGGGGGTGATAGGCTGTACTTAGATTCAATCGCGTACCCATCACTTCTTGCAAACTATTCCAGAACTGGCTAGTGAAGATTGGGTCACGATTGCTAACTATGCTAGAAGGAACTCCATGCAATCTCACTATCTCTCGAAGATAAACAGATGCCAGCCATGATGCGGTCCTATTGCTCTTCACTGGAATGAAATGAGCACTCTTCGTAAGTCTGTCAACTATGACCCATATGCTCGTATTCCCTTTCCTTGACCTAGGCAATCCATCCACAAAATCCATAGAGATACTCTCCCACTTCCATTGCGGGACCTCCAATGGATGTAATAGCCCACCGGGTTTCTTCGACTCGGCTTTCACTTGTTGGCACACCATGCACTTTGAAACATACTCTGCCACATCCTTCTTCATTCCAGCCCAAAAGAAAATGCGCTTCATGTCCCTATACATCTTATCTCCTCCAGGATGTATAGTCATCTTCGAGTGATGCGCTTCTTCGAGAACTTCATGCACCAAGTCTCCTACTTGTGGAACGCATAGCCTTCCATCACGCCTTAGCCAACCTTTGTCATCAATAGTATATCTAGCAAGTTGACTAGACGTCTCACCACGAATCAACTTGCCCATGATCTCGACTATCTGCGGATCTTCCTTCTGCGAAGTCTCTACTTGATCAAGAAGTATAGGTCTAAGCTCAAGAGATGCTAACGAACCCGTCATCGACTCAATAGCTGTTGTGAAATCAAAGGTTGCCAAGAACTCTAGGCTCCTCATCTCAACAAACAAGGGACTCAAAGTCAACCTACTTCTGCTTAGTGCATTTGCCACAATGTTACCCTTGCCAGGGGTATAAGCTATCTCGAAGTCATAGGATGCCAAGAATTCCATCCACCTTTGCTGCCTTAGATTCAGATTTGAGTGCAAAAACGATTGCCGCCAACTCCAAATCATGAGTGGGATAGTTCTTCTCATGAACCTTAAGTTGCCTACCCCCATAACATATCACTCTTCCTTCCTGCATCAGAACAGCACCTAACCCCGTGCCACAAGCATCGGTGTACACGGTAAACATCTTACCGCCATCGGGTAATGCCAAAACTGGAGCTCTGGTAAGGGTCCTCTTGAGCCTTTGAAAAGCAAGCTCACACTCTAAGTCCCATGCAAGGACTAAGTTCTTCTTCGTCAACTTAGTGAGAGGGGCTGAAATCTTAGCGAAGTCCCTAATGAACTTCCTATAGTAGCTTGCCAGACCGAGAAAGCTTCTTACCTCGGTTGCATTCTTAGGAGTCTTCCAGTCTTAAACTACAACCACTTTCGCGGGATCCACCGCTATGCCTTGCTTAGAAACTATATGTCCAAGAAACCGAACTTCCCTTCTCCAAAAATGGCATTTGGAGAACTTGGCTTTCAACTGATGAGTTCTAAGCATATCCATCACTTCCTTGAGATGTCTAGCATGTTCTTCCTCATCCTTTGAGAAGATCAGAATGTCATCCACGAAGACAACCACAAACTTGTTAAGGAACTCCCTGAACACCCTACTCATCAAATCTACGAAGTAGGCGGGTGCATTAGTCAAACCGAATGGCATGACAAGCCATTCAAAGAATCCATCTGGAGTCCTAAACGCAGTCTTATCAATACTATCCTCAGCCACTCTAAGCTGATGGAATCCGGTGGCTAGATCGAGCTGAGAGAAAACAGAAGCACCAACGAGCTGGTCAAAGAGGTCATCAATCCTCGGTAACGGGTGCCTATTCTTCTTTGTCAGCTTGTTCAACTCTTGATAATCAACACATAGACGAAGCGAACCATCCGCCTTAGTAGCGAACACCACAGGAGCACCCCATTCAGAAATGCTTCGCCTAATAAAAAATTTCTCAAGCAACTCCTTGATTTGCTTACTGAGCTCTCTTCTTTCTCGCGGGGCCATGTGCCTAACTGGCAATGAAACTGGCTTGGCATTATCAATAAGATAAAAGTGGAAATCTATCTCTCGTTTAGGGGGTAACCCCTTAACCTCTTCAAAGACATCAGGATACTCTCAAACCACCCTTACAGATTGCAGATCATCGATGGACGAGTCAAGAGATTCAAGATAACATAACATGACGGGATCTAGCGGGTTGCAAGAAATCTCTAGGGTATTACCGAGGCGAGTCATGAGCCTCACCACCCTTTGCTCACAATCGAGGATGGCTCCATAACTGGACAACCAATCCATGCCCAAAATCAACCCGTATCCCGTGAACCCGATAACATAAGCATTACACGTGAATTCCACGGTCAAGATAGAAATCTTCAAATCCACACAAATCATAGATAGATGGGCGGAACCCCCAATTGGATTTGAAACACTAACGGGATCCTCAACTAGACTAGTACTTAGGTGCAAACTTTCAACAATGTCGGAAGAAATAAAGGTATGTGATGCGCCAGAATCGAATAAAGTGCGAACAGGAAAATCAGAAATATAAACAAGGCTTTCTACAGAAATACTACCTCGGTCCTGAACTGGAGCAGTGTTGAGAGCATGCACTTGCCCTCCAGAAGGTCCTGCACGCTGGGTCTGCCCTTGTCCTTGCTTCTTGGGGCAATCTTTGCTAATGTGTCCAGTCTCTCCACAATGAAAGCATTCGCCCAACTTCCTCTTCTTCTTCCTGCAATCTTTGGCTATGTGCCCAGCAATCCCACAGAAGTTGCATTTTCTTAGGTCCTTTGCCTTGTTGTTGTTGGCCTTATTGCCCTTGTTGTTCTTGTTGTTCTTGTTGCTCTGATTGCTCTGATTCCCTCCCCACTTGGAATCTGTCTTCTTGGTTTGAGTCTCATTAGGCTTGACTTCTTTCTTGCCATTCTTATCGTCTCCTTGAAGCAATGCCATGTCCACTAGGCCTTCAAAAGTGGCCCCCATCGGTATATGAGACAGGGCTAAACCATGTAATGGCTCATTCAACCCTCGTGCAAAGCGTAGAGCCTTCTTCTGGGGAGTATTAACCATGTCCAAACCGAATCGAGCAAGCTGGTTAAATTTATTCACATACTCTCTCACTGTCATGTCCCCTTGCTTCAAAGATATAAACTTCTCCAATTGCAGATTTGCCTCAGCAGATGATAGAAACTTAAGCCCAAACCTCGTCCTAAAGTCGGCCCAAGTCTCTATAGCCTAGTAGCATTGGTGACATCCCACCAATAAGCAGCTTCTTCTTTCAATAGCCATGCTGCCAACAGAACTTTTCTATGGTCTTCCACATCAAAGATAGCGAAGAGATCTTTAGTTTCTTTCAACCAATTTCTCGCCTCCACAAAAGTCTCCGTCCCAATAAAATTCTTGCCACCCATCGCCTTAAAGTCTTTGCAAACCTTAGCGAAATCTGCTTGTGGTTGCTGAGGGTGAGGAGGAGGAGGAACCTCAGTTACGGTGGGTGTGTTGGCTGGGCCCACGTTATTGGCCCTAGCTTCCAAGTATCTCCGGAACCATCCGGGAATGGTCACTCCCTCGGGAAGGTTAAGATCGACCATACTGAAAAAGAAAAAGATAGATTCAGAATGAGGAAACGAAGGATAGTGCTAATGGCTTTTGGGGAATAGCCTTTTAAAATAAACTAGACTTTTCTGGAAAATACTTAATTGGTTTTGGAAATAGCTTTTCAAAAAAGGTAAGTTTTAAAAAACTTTTGCCCAAATCTTGTAAACCTTATGCTCTGATACCAAATGTAACACCCCACCTCCGCCAATGTCACTCTTGCAAGCGCACTAGCTTTGGAGGGGCGTTAAACGAGGTAAACATGCATGCAGATATCACAAGACAGAACATATAAGTAAAAACAGAGTAAATAAAGCAACGGGTAAAAACTAACATTTCAAAACCATAGTCAAGTTACATCAAAGTACTTGGTCATTATTTTCCCACAAAACCAAGTCTAGAAACATAAACTGAAAACTTGGAAAAAGACATAAAGTAACTATCCCCAAAGTAGAATAAAGCCATAGCATGCTCAAGTCCAAACCGTACATGAGCTATCCAGAAAAGCAGCTAAAGATCCAAGCTAGGTACCAGTGTTCCCACCCTGTAAACCTGGGGGGGGGAGGGGAACGAAAGAAAAGAGGCGAAAGAAAATGGATCAGTCAAAAGACTGGTAAGTCCTATCTACTATTAGTATAAAAACTAATAAAGTTAACTGGACATGTAAAGAAAAGATGAAACATGGGGTGATAACTGGCATGGTGAAAAGTTAACAAGATAGATCAAGTGTGGCATCGCATATACAAGGTTAAGTTGCACCGAATGTGCACTAGTATTCCAATCCATGTCAAGTATAAACAAGAAATGGTCCCTTGGCCCAAAGCTGGCCCAATATCATGAGGTGACCTAAATCAAGGTCCAACTACACGGTCTAGTCGATCGGCTCCCTATAAGCCTAACTCGTCAAGTGTTGGTGTCATACGGCCCAATCACGAAGTGTAGTCAAACTGTGCTAGGTCCACCCTAGGGTGTATCAAGCCCTAGGGTGCCAACCACGGACACAAATCAAGCACGCACAGTTTAAACCTACTGGTGCCCGTGTCTGCTTTTTCAACTCCGGACTATGTGCATGACCATAGACCGCCTGAACCTACACCGGCGCACCTACTCAGCCGTCGTTTTGGTCGCTTACATGTCAGCCCAGTAATCGTGCCCCACCCTAGCCTAGTCCCTAGGGTATCATGATACAGTCAAGAGGGTTACTGGTGAAAAGGACCACGTAACTAGGGTTTCTAACGGGTTAAACGTGGTTAACCATATCCAATCAAGTATCAAGTTGGTAAAGTGTACCCAAGGTTCATGACCTAACCCCATCAACCCATCGTGTTTAATTGGTTAAGTATTCAAGTGGTCCATGACTTAACCCTATCATGTGGCATTAATTAATTTAATGCACCCAACCTCTCACATTAGACCTTGTTGTGGTTACTAGTTAAGCTGGGCGGGTCCGGGTAGCTTTACACCATAACTTAGTCTAACCTCGGGTTTCAAGTGCGACATGACCAACTACTCACATTGGGTCCTATTGCTTGTAGCCACTAGTTAAGCCGGTCGGTTCCGGGTAGTTTTATGCTACAAACTCAACCCAACCTCGAGTTGGCCATTCTCATGTTTTTTAGAAGTCTTGTCCAAGTTCATGTTCATGTTTCAAGCATAATCACATGTCATATTTCATGTCATCTTTTCAAGTCATGTTTTTACGTCATTTTAGTTTACCCATAACGTGACCCCACCGCATGAAAGTTCGCATAAACGCAAATAGATCTCAAAGGGGGAAACTTAGAAGCATGAAATAATTAATAAGGTTTGGGCCACAAGTTAAACATGGTGGCATATGAGGCAAATGTGTTCATAAACTTGCATATTACATTATAGGCCTCAAAACATGTATGATATCAACTTTAGCAAAATAGATGAAACATGGTCATAAATGACATAGGATGATAGCAAGTGATTCGCATATAACATCATATGCAAGATGACATAAGGTTTATGAGAGTTTCCATGTTGCTTTATGCAACATTTCCAATCAAAGCTCCTAGTTTTCTATGCATAAGGTAAAGGTGATAGCTTTTCAAACATGCATAGAATAAATCTATGCATAACACGATAGGATCAAAGCACATATCATAGTTGGGCCCAAACTCAAACTTGCAACATGTCATATTTAACTTCATAGTTAGAATCTAAGAGTAGTATAGGGCTTACAATGCTATGGAGACTTGTAAAATAAAAATAAGATTGAGACGAAGCCACTAGCAACTCTAAAGACCCCCAAATAGCAAGCTTCAATGAAAACCCTTGAGAAATAAGAAGAAGATCCTTGCTTTGATGAAGAAAGATTAAACTTTGGCCTTGAATCAAACTTAGAAACTCTCAAACAAGCTTAGGAACTCTCATATGAATGAAGATGGAGGCTATGACAAGAGGGTGGAGGCCATGATTAAACATTTTGACATGGTTTAGTTGTAGGAATGATTTATGTTGATTTAGGCTAGGTATTAGGGTCTTTTTATAGATGATTAGGTTAGTTTAGGCCATAGGATTAACCCTAATTCAGATCTGGGCCATCAATTCACGTCATTAGCCTCCAAACATGTCTTGAGGAACAAGTCAGGTGCACCCAGGCCAGACTGGCCGACCACCCAGGTCGACAGGGGTGTCGACTGGGCAGTCGACACAGCCTGGGGTGTGTCGACTTCTAAGTTGACTCCCCAGTCGACTTGGGGAGTGGCGGGATCTTTTCCCGCCTACCTTGCCCAGCTGAATTTGAATTCGAATCTGTTTTTAACTTGAATTTTCTGAAAATTTCTATGGGCCATAACTGGGTCATACGGACTCCGATTTTCGAAAACTCGGACTCTATTTCGCGTATTTTTCCGAGATGAACGCAATGGCACAGCCCGTTCCCCTTGATTCAGATTTTATCTTTTAATTCTGCCTTGATTTATGTTATAACTTTTTATTAAAAATACGGGTTGTTACATCTGGGCAGCATTAGATGTTTCTCCTGCTCAAATAGAACCTGTTCCTATCGTTACAGAGAATATTCAGGTCGACATTGCAAATATTCCAGTTGTGAAGAACTATGCGCATGTGTTCGAAGAAGTTGTTAGCTTACCTCCGTAGAGAGAAATTGATTTTAAAATCTCTTTAGTTCCGAATGCAAGGCCAGTAGTTCACGCCATTCGAAGAATGACCTTGAAGGAGAAAGATGAGTTAGATAATCAAACTCGACAGCTAGTATGGAAGGGTCTGATCAGGCCTAGTTTCTCTGATTGGTGAGCAGCAGTGGTATTTATCCCGAAATCAGATGGTACTCTACGACTTTGTGTTGACTACCGGGATCTTAATAAACAGACGCTGAAAAACAAATGTCCATTGCCACGGATTGATGATTTGTTAGATCGATTGAATGGCACGTAAGTATTTTTAAGAATGGACCTAGCTACAGGTTTCCATCAGCTTCGTATCGCCGAGGAGTGTGTTCCACTGACAGCATTCAGAGGTCCAGGCTTATTCTACGAGTGGTTGGTAATGTCGTTCGGCTTATGCAACGCTCCGGCCTATTTCGTCGATTTAATGAACAGAGTATTCAGAGGAGTATTGAATAAATTTGTTCTGGTTTACATTGATGATATCCTTATCTTCTCTAAGTCAGAAAGGGAGAATGAAAAACATTTGGAACAAGTGTTAGAGATTCTGAGAAGGAATGTTTTAAAAGCAAAGTTTTCCAAGTGTGTATTCTGGCAAGAAGAAGTCAAATTTCTTGGCCATGTCGTGTCAAAAGAAGGAATTTCAGTGGATCCCAGTAAGATCACTGCTATTCAGAATTGGAAACAGCCTCGTACGCCAACAGAAGTCAGAAGTTTTCTCGGGTTAGCCAGTTATTATCGAAAATTCATTAAGGATTTCGCGAAGACATCTAGTTCCTTGACAAAACTGACTAAGAAACATTCGAGATTCAATTGGACTCCGGTATGTGAGGAAGCTTTCCAGGAGCTGAAATTAAAACTGACAACTGCTCCAGTGTTAACAATAATAGATGGCAATGAGGACTTGAAAGTTTGGACTGACGCTTCTAGAGAAGGCCTTGGCGCAGTGTTGATGCAAAGAGGTCAAGTGGTTGCTTATGCTAGCCGTCAGTTGAAACCACATGAGGAGAATTACGTTAATCATGATCTTGAGTTGTTAGCCATCGTATTCGCTTTGAAAATCTGGAGGCACTATCTTTTGGGTGATAAATTCGAACTGTATACAGACCATCAGTCATTGAAGTATCTGTTCACCCAGAAGGACTTGAATCTAAGGCAACAGCGTTGGCTAGAATTTCTTGCGGCGTACGATTTTGAGATTTTGTACACTCCAGGGAAAGCCAATGTTGTGGCAGATGCGCTGAGTAGAAAGAATGTAATGGTCGCCAGTTTTATCATTACAACGTCATTGATTGATAAAATATCTGCTCTTCAGAAGGATGATCAATTCATTCAAAGAATTAAAGAAAGAATACAGAAAGGCGAGGCCTTGAGTTTTCAGATACACGATGAGGGAATCCTAAGGTTGAAAGGCCAAATGTGTGTGCCGAACATTGCTGAGCTTCAAAGAGAAGTATTGGATGAATGTCACAAAGCTAAGCTTAGTATCCATCCAGGAGTGAGCAAGATGTATAATGATATCAAACGCACTTTCAGTTGGAGATCTATGAAACGAGACATCTCCTTATATGTTAGCCGGTGTTCCACCTGTCAAAAAGTCAAAAGCGATCAGCAGAAGCTCGCGGGACTATTGCAACCTTTAGAAATTCCAGGTGGAAAGTGGGAACAGATTTCTATGGACTTCATAGATGGTTTGCCCAGAAACCAGAAAGGAAATAACAGTATTTGGGTGATCGTAGATCGTTTCACGAAGACCGCCCATTTCATACCTGTCAAATCGAATAGAACTGCTCAAAGTCTGGCGTAGATTTATTTCAAGGAAATGGTTAGACTGCACAGAGTTCCTATGAGCATCGTTAGCGATCGTGACCCGATTTTTGCCAGTAAATTCTGGGAAGCATTCCAAGCAGAATTGGGAACGAAACTGAACTTGAGCACCGCTTATCATCCTCAAACAGATGGCCAAACTGAGAGGGTGAATCATATTCTAGAAGATCTATTGCGGGCGTGTATTATTGATTTTGGCGGATCATGGGAAGACCACTTACATTTGGCTGAATTCTCATATAACAACAGCTACCAGGCGAGCTTGAAAATGTCTCCATTCGAAGTATTGTATGGTAGACCGTGCCGATCCCCTGCTTGTTGGGTTGAACCTGGTAATAGACTTGTATTGGGGCCTTATATGATTCGCGATGCTGCAGATAAAGTCGATTTCGTTAAGAAACGATTACTAGCCGCCCAAAGCGGACAGAAAAGCTATGCAGATAAGAGAAGAAGGGATATATCATTTGCTGTTGGCAATTATGTATATTTGAAAGTATCCCCGATGAGAGGAGTTATCCGGTTTGGTAAAACAGGGAAATTGGCGCCCAAATTCATTGGTCCGTTTCCTATTCTTGAACAGATTGGAACTCTCGCATATAAGGTTCAATTGCCTAATTAGTTGCCTGGGGTGCCTGATGTATTTCATGTATTTCAACTTCTAAAGCACGTTCATGATCCAGACTTGATCGTGGAAGAAGCAGCGCAACATGATATAGAAATCACTCCAGAATTGGCAGTTAGGAGGGAGCCGCTAAAGATAATTGGCAAAGAAACCAAAGTGTTGAGGAACAAAAAGGTTCACTTAGTCAAAGTGCAATGGAGTGGAGATCCGCGAGATTGTACTTGGGAAACTGAGGAGAGCATTCAGAAAGCCTATCCTAGGTGTCGGGTGGATATCTATGATTGACTCCGGTGCAAGGTACATTTACCATACTTTGCATTACCATTTAATTCTCTACTCTGTTGTTATTTTCTTTCCAGGGATGTACACCTTTAATTCTATAGTCTGAATGATTTTAAAAGAGTATATGAATTGATTAGTACATTTTTGAAAAGTTAAAAATAAATTGATTGATGTTTGTGTTGTGTGATTGTGGATTTGATTAATTAAATTATTAAGAACGATAGTTAATTTAATCAATAAGGGAATGAATGGTAGAATTTATTTGATTAAATCACACATTTAACTGATTTAAAAATAGATATATATATATATATGCATTATATATGTTTGAACAGGTAATTGGATTGGCTGTTGAGTAAAGAAATTATTTGCGTGCCCGACAAATAGGTAAACCTTAATGAGTTGGATGCGAAATATTATTATATCAACTCCTGTGAATGCCATTGGATGCAGAGTGCTGGTTATTCTGTGTGTAATAATAAACGTCGCCATAGGATAGTAACAATTAATTCTGAACTACACTACATGGCATACTTCTCGAAGATAGGCATACTTCATCATATACCACATAAGCATTTGGAGCTTGTGTGACGAGGTTGAAGATTTACCGTACGAGCGAGAGGCTTGTATGGCGATGACTATATTTTACAGGTTGAACAGATGACTGATATGGACTATTTAAATTGTAAAGGTAAATTGCCAGATTAATTAAAACCCCACACAGGTCTGGAGTTGACAATAATCACGTCTCTCTAGTCATTAGATACGGCACATGGATTATTTATTTCCCACATGGGACGAGGTGATGAGGATTTATCCTCTGGAGTAATTAAAAATACACACTCCCTCAAGCTTTGACAGGGTGGCGAGAATTTTTTCTCTGGAGTTATTATCTATACACACTCCCCTGTAAACACCAGAGTATATCACTATAAATATGTGTATGCTTTATAGGATTTATTAGGTACCAAATACGGCCCAATAAATTTCCAAACCCCTCCCTGTACAAAGGATCTTATGGCGAAATTTTTCGAAAATTCCGGGTGTTAGCCAAATTTTTGAAGAATTTGACACTTCTCAGAAACTAAAAAGTTGGAGAATGGAAGCTAGAATGAAAGTAGAGTTGTTTAATCAAACCACTTTTGACTTTGTTCCTTTTCGAGGACGAAAAGTTTTAAGTGGGGGAGATTGTAACAACCCGGAAAATCTGAACCAGTTAAAAATTTTTAAATTGGCTAAAATATTGGATTTTAAATATTTAAGATGAATATTTTAAATAATAACGATCAAAAGTATGTTTGAATCGATGGTTGAAAATTAATATAATTAGTTTTAATTATAAACATGGCCTGAAATGGCGCTGTAGTTTCAAAAATTGAATTCAAACTTTAAGTGACTGTACCGGGTGCAAAATAAAATGGATTTGAGTGAAACCAAAAATATTTAAATCTGTTAGTGAATATCTTTCTAACGAATCTGAAAAATCGAAGTTTCACAGCGGGAATCAAAAGTTATGGCCAAATGAATTTTCAGAAAGGTCGCTATAGAATTTATATAGCCCGTGAAAATAGACATTTTGCATACGACCTCAGAATTCGAAGAAACCACTTTTGTTGGATCCAGGATGTCAAATTATTACTAGGTTTCAAATTTCATAATTTTTGAAGTTAATATGTGAGCATGGCGAAAGAAAATGTGTTTTGGTCAACTATAGTTAAATTTGATCGACCAGAAAAGGGCCATTTTTCAAACGGTCTCAGAATTCGACGAAACTAGTTTCGTTGGGACCGTGTCGTCAAAACATAGCTAGATTTGTTTTTCTGGAATTTTTCAAATCAGTATGTGGCCCCGGCAAATTGAAATGTACATTCAAATTAAATATTGAATGTTTTATATTTTAATTTGAAAGAAAACTGACTGAAACAGTCGAGTGGGCCTTCGACACATATCCCATTGTGTTCGAAATGGGGGTAGTTAGCTAGGGACGACAGTCGTTGGGTTTGATTTGGTGTTCGTGTGAGACGAGGGGTATTTTTGGATTTTTAAAAATATATAAATAAAAGAAAATATCGGCCAATCATATCACTTTCTCTCTCCCCGCTATTTCTTCCCCGATCCCTCAATCGTGCACGCGGAAACCCTTGGCCCCTTCTCTCTTCAAAATCTCCCAATCCACTCACCAAAACAACCTGCTCTTTGGGGAATTTTGTAGCCCTCGACGAGAGCTTCCAATCCATACCGGTCTCGCCACCTCTCGTTCGCCGTACATCGAGATCCATCGCTCCAAAGACCGCCACTTTCAGCCGCCGCCGGGCCTTGGTCTCTCCACCGAATGGAGCGCCACCGCCAGGTGTTTGAAGCCTGTTCCAAGCTCGATGAGGTGGCGTAACCTGATCGGGACGAAGCGCAGGGGATTGGAGAATAAATCTAAACCTAGTTTTGAATAGGTATGGAAAACATACGACTTTATTTATTTTAAACTGTTTTTACACTTAAAAGCGTTACGAACTTCTAAAAATCATATCTTTTTCGTTTGTGGTCGAAATTCGATGAAACAGGAAACGTCGTGACCGTGAGGATGTCTTCTACATTTTAGGAGAGACCGCATATTTTTCTGAGCCTTCTGCTATTTTTGTTGGAGTGGAACCCAATGTGAGATTTCTAATCTATAAACTATATGGAAAACAACGATGTATAAATTATATAGTCGATGTATGGGTTATATAAGCGTTGTACACCTCATGTATAAGCGTTGTATAAGTTGTATGTTCGATGTATAAGTTATATATGCGTTGTAAAAATTATATGTGTGTTGAAATGAATTGAAGTGAATTGAAATATATTTACAAATGAATATATATATATATACTCCCCTCGTCCACAGACCATGGACAATATTAATTGGTTGTGATATTGTTTGGGATTATTTGGTTGATGTGAAATTGGTTGATAAAATTGTTTGTAGTTGAAATTGATTGATTGTGGTTGAAAAATACCCATCTGTGGTTGAAAACAAAATTAGAATAGATTGTGGAAATGAAAATAAAACATGCCGCCTGCGTGCGAACTAGATGCATGATTCTCCATTGTCAAAAGCTGCAAGGCTTTAAGGTAGAGCGAGGAGCCGTACAAGGGACGACCCCGGTTTTAACTACCCTGCCGTTATGCTACCGAAATTTTCAATAATATTCATGTGTTGAAACTATATTCATGTGTTGAACAATAGTCGTGTTTTGAAATAAATAGTTTTACAATAAAAATCACATTTTTATTATATACATGAATTGTTGAAAATAGTGAAGTGTTGAAATAAATGTTTGTTGGATAAAAATATCATTTTTATCAAATCTATAAAGTGGATAGGGTTTTGAAATCGATGAAAGAATTATGTTTATATATATTTATATAAATATAAGCAAAATATAGTGAATAACGAAGCTGTAGTTCGTGTTTTGAAATCATGATTTCAAACGATTAGTGCGGGAGATTCGACCATCGGATTTTCCCGAAACCACAACCGTCGGGTTCGCCTTGGATATACCTTTCCAACGGCACCAACTTTGTAAAGATCCAACGGTTGGATTGTCTGGAATGTTTAATTCAAATCTGAAGAAAAACAGCGCCAGAATCGATTATATTTATATATATATATAAAAATATAATTAAATTAAATCTAATAACGACGTTTTAGTTCGTATTTTGAAATCGTAACTTAAAACGATTAGTGCGGGAGATCCAACCGTCGGATTTTCCCAAAACCGAAACCATTGGATTCGTTTTGAAAAGATCTTTCTAATGATATAAATTATGTGAAGATCCAATGGTTAGATTTTCAGATATGTGTAAATAAAATCTAGAGAAAAACAGCGCCACGGCCGCGTTATCGCCTGAAGCGTCGTTTGAATAAATTGGCTATTTTTAAATAAATAAAAATAGCGATAAATCGTGATAAAATATTATAAACGATATGGAATGGAAATAAACTGAATTTGCTCGATTTATATGATATTTGATGGTTGAATGTGTTTGGGGTGAAAATTACATTAAAGAACAAAATTGGTGATGTCGAATAATTTAACCATTGAAATGAATTGATTTGAAATTCTAGATACGTGAATTATTTGAAAAGGCCGAGCTAATTCTTATTTCAAATAATTGATCGACGAGTGAAAGTCGAAGATATGAAGACGGTGCAAGGCCGATGATCTTCACATTGCTACTGATGCTCATGATAGGAGTAGCTACCTTGATGGGGTTGAAGTAGTAGCCACCCGGACGTACTTGTTGATTGTATGGATATGCGAGGTATTGAGTGCCTCCGATTTCGTTCAGACCCAGAACGAACGTGTAAATGGACTGTGTGTCTGACATTGGATTTTGTTCTGTGCTGACTGATCTCTATTAATATCTGTTTGGCGGCGGAGAATTTATTCTCTTGCTTAACGCCCTTCTCTGAGATGTAAGAGCCCAGAGGTTATATATCGATAGAAATCAGTCGCACGGAGTGAATTGCCTGTGTGGCACGCCTAAGTGATAGATGATCAAGGCTTCTGTTGAAAAGCAAAGTCTTGTGGTTGGTTATCAAAGCATGGCCTGTGTGGCGTAGCTTTGTGTATAGCGTTGTTTCGCGAGCCTCATACCCCGGTATGAGCCAGAAACGGGAGAAGGACTTCAGGGAGGACATGCGTTTTCTTCTAGCTAGGAGTGGTGCTTTGGGTTTTACACGCCCGGGTATTTTACTTATGTGGATAGTGGAAAGCGAGGCCTTGGTTTTCTTTGGTCTCTTCGGAGCCGATGATTTGGTCGGATTTGACCAGTGACGCCCCATAGGGCGGGGAAACGCAGTGTTCAGGCATTTTTAATCCACATCGGTGGACCGGCCCTGACGATCCAAGGGTCGATGCGTTTTGATCCTGAGGGGCGGGCTAGAGGTTCTCGAATTCGGTAAGGACCATATTTTGCCTTGGCTCATGATGGAAATCCAATTTCCAAATACAACATCGTGCGGTTTTGATTGTATATATATATAGCGACATGATATATGGTACCCATGCTGTCTATGATTGATAGTTATGATTGAAATTGTTTTTGAAACATATATACACTAGCAATAATATCAAATGATTTGTTTTGCTCGTATCAAGCATATTTTAGCCATTATAAGGTAAAACTCTATCCTCTGGTTTGTGTTGCATTGTGTGATGGGAATTTAGTCTTATAATGGCTTCATTTTTATAAAAAGCATTGCGATGTTTACAAGAATTATTTGTTTTAAAGCACTGGCAATCCAATGGAGTAAACCCGTTCCGCGAAAGTGGCGTGGTCCTGTGATTGGCCATATTTGAAAGTATGTTAAGTAGATTTCTCATACCAATCCTATGACTGACTCGTAGTTTGTTTCACTTGCAAACTCTGGTGCCCCTATTTCTACACGGGCAGCCTTGTATTCAGGTTTTAGCAGGCTCTTTCTGGATAGCTGGAGCTGAAGATGGATTCTATCATTTATCTCTTTTTATGTTGTTCAGCTCCTGTTGTACATATTATGTTTTCTTTTCCGCAGTAGACATTTATGTATAGTTGAACTGTATTTTGTACTAAGTATGATCCTGTATACTATGTAACTCTGATGATTATATTTATCCAGTGTATTCTATTGTACATTATCCGGTGTATTTAAATATTTTTGTTCTGTTGTTATCTGTTTATGTGTTATATTCCAAAGATTACCCTTGCACCGTCTAATCGGGGTTTGGGGTCGTCACAGTTTTTTTTCTTCGTTTAACGGTAGTGATATGGGAGAGAGAGGGTTGGACCAATTTATATAATTATATATTTAATTATTTTATATTCCAAAAAGTGGATTTTTCTTTTCGAAGTCCAAATCGAACCCAACGATTGTCGTCCCTATATAACTACCCTCATTCCGAACGCAATGGGATATATCCTATAAGCAAATTCGGATTTTACGATCATTTTTCATTTAAATTAAAATATATATCAATGTATATTTAATTTAAATGTATATTTTAATTTATCGGGGTCACATACTAACTCCAAAAATTCCAGAAAAATTATATCTAGCTTTATTTTGATGATACGGTCCTAACAAAACTAATTTCATCGAAATTGGTGACCGTTTGAAAAATGGTCATTTTGTGTTCGATCCAAATTGACTGAAACTGTCAAAACACGTTTTCTTTTGCCACGCTCACGTGCTAATTCGAAAAATTATGAATTTTGGAATCTACCAATAATTTGACATTTCAGATCCAACAAAAGTGGTTTCATCAAAAAAGAAGCTCGTTTTTAAAATGGCTATTTTTAAAGGCTTTATATATATATATTAAAATATATATATATTCCATAACGACTTTTCTGAATTTTAAACTGGACATAACTTTATATTCCCGTTATGAAATCTAGATTTTTCACATTTGTTGGAACAATATTTTTAAACAGATTCAAATATTTCTTGTTTTACTGAAATTCGATTTATTTTAAACCCTGTACATTCATTTGAATTTTGAAATCGAATTATCAAACTGCCGCGCCATTTCAGGCTCGCTTTAAATAAAATAAATTTATTCGTTCTAACTACATTTAAAATAATTTTTTTAGTCGTTGTTATTTAAAATAATTCATTTTGAATATTCAAAATTCATTAGAATTGCCAAAATAAAAAATTTAAATTGGTTCTGAAAATCTGGGTTGTTAAATAAATATTAATGGTTAAATGAGTTGTAAATTTTGAAATGAGCGTAATTACAATAAAATATTGTATAGGAACAGATTGTAGTTAAATGAAAGATATAACAAGTTTTAAATTTTGAAATTTATTCGCTCCAAAATATCACAAATACACGCTTTTGTATACGTACACTCTTTCCCTAGACATCACCCACTTAGGTTAACTGCGCAATCTAAGCTCTGATACCAAATGTGACGACCACCCTATACCGATCAACACCCAACTAAGAGTAGTGGCGGTGTTCGGCAAATACAAGACGACCATCACGTAAAGAATGAGAAAATTGAAAAGGATGATCCCAAAACTTGTCATATATCTCGCAGCGTATGGTATAAAGTATAATATGAACATAACTGATATAAAACAGGCAAGACAATATAAGTTGTAATAAACCATAACCATCAAAGTAATCAGCTCAAATCACATCATAAAAGTCAAGTGGTTTAATACAGACACATCTCCAAATAAACTGTCTCTATTCCACTACACTACTAACGCCCAAAGTAGTGATCACATAAATAAACAGGGATAGAGTATATATATAATGCTTGGAAGCCTCATGCCCGTCTCCAGACAGCTACTCAAGCACACTAACCAGTCTCCAGTTTGCTCGTTTAAGAGCACCCAGAGTAATAAGAGGCAAAACATAAAAGTCCGAGTCATACAAAGTCTGGTGTGAGCGATAAACATAAATACTACTAAATAAACAACACAGGTATGAAAAGTCATGTAACAACCCAAAATTTTGGCAATAAGAATTTAAATATTAGAATTTCAAAAAATAAGAATTTCTGCAAATAATGAAATTCAACCAAGAAACTTTAACTAATGCGTTTGTCTTAGAATTTTGGTCAACTTTCATATTTGGAGTTTCGCGAACGAAGTCCGTATGAAAAAGTTACGGATGAAATACGATAACGGACGGATAATAAACTAAATATAATAATATATATATATAGAAATAAATCTTCCTCCATCCACCTCACTACCATGTCAACTAAGCGGTCGACCGCTGACTGCGACCGCTTGGTCGAGCCAGGCAGTGAAAACTAGGGTTTGGTTATAAAATATTGATTATGGACGAATGGATGTTTAATATATCAAATCTAATGGTACATGGCTAATTCCACTTTTTATAAATAAAGGGGTAAGGCCTCATTGTTTTCCATACAAATCTATGGGTAACAGCGAAGCTCTGCCATTTTCCTCCTTCTTATAACATAATTTCTTGAATAAAAACATATTCGTATACAAAAATCATATAGAATTAAGAGGATTATCAGATTCAATGGAAAAGAGTGTAAATTAACGCTCCAAATTGGATTCTCCTCTCTCTTCCTACTTTCTTACATATCTACAGATTTGAAATTATCCCTTTTTCAGCTAAATTGTAGACTTATAAGAATTTGGGAAATGTCGGCCTAAAATGTTCAAACTTTGGATTTGGATGCTTTCAGGTGAGTGGGAAATTTTCTAATACAATTATAATAGCCTATTTATTTCGTTTGAATTAGATCTAAAATTTTATGCTTATTTCCATTAGATCTATTTACTAAATTGTTGTAATAAGATTACCACCCATCATATCTGATTGTAAACATTGTTAAAACTTGTATATTATGAATTATGGTTAGGCATAATATTAATTGTGGGAGTCTTAAATTTCTTTATACATATTTCCTACAATTATGTTGTAAAACACTATAGATCTGGAAATCAGTCCCACTGAACACTATTTAGGTGTCATCATATTCTAGATCTCTAATTTCAGTGGTGAATAATAAATTGGATAAAAATGTTAAATTGTGTGACTGTAATTTTAAAAGAATTATACATATTTACATTCGATGTTGTTGGGTTTTGGCTTAATTGTTGTAAACCTGACTTTTTCCTCTTTTCAAGAAAAAAGATATTATTTTGAATTCACAAGAGATATGACAAAAAGATGAAAAAGGGAAAGTGGTGCAAATGTACGTATAAATATAAATATACATATTTGTACGTAATTTGCATCAACTATTCCAGTATTTATATATATATGCATATATATTTCCTGTGAATTTGAGAAATGTCTATTTTACCAATCAGGCATAATTTACAATGATTACAACTAACGGTCTTTTTGAAAGATTTGGAATAAAATTGAATGCAAAAAGAAATGTTTGGTTATTGATTAAACTAAATCATTTAATATTAATAATAATAAGAATAAAAGTTAACTACGTTGACAGCACGAAAACATAAAAGTAAATATATACATATTATCCATCCAAATCAGCGTAAAACGGTAAAATATACATTGTATTGAATGTTTGAATGGATAGTGTATTGGAAAGAATGTTAGACCATAAGGAAGCTATATGACTGATGTTTAGTTATGGAATTATACGAAAATGTAATCCATGTTGACTAATATATTTGTGGTGACCATTGTAGCAATTAATATAATTTATTGCTATAAACGGGACCACAGTTCAATAAATAATAATTGTAACCAATGTTGAGTGGGGAAAGTAAATATAATAGAATAATGGTTACAATTCCTAAACTAATTAGGATTAATGTTGTACACCCCAATTAGGATATTTGAATTATAACCGCATTTAGACACGATCTTAAGCTCAACTTGTGGTAGAAGTCTACGCAAAACCAACTAACAAATCCAACATCCTCAGGTAGTTAGCTTAATGTGAGGGGTCTAATGCATAAATATAAATGTACTAAGGAACGAGGTTAAGTTCAACTTGTGGTAGAAGTCTGCCCAGAACCGACCAGCAAATCCAGCATTCACAAGTAGTCAACTAAATGTGAGAGGCCTGGTGCATATATACATATACATATATACGACAGTCAACCAATAAATAAATAAATAAGAATAATAATTGTCTATTGTGGTACAACAAATAGATACCTTGGGACTGATAGATGGTTGCCTTAGGAAAATATGACTGTTATGGTCATAAAGGGCAATAAACGAAGAAATAGAAGTAAATGGGTGTAAAAGGGGATTAATGGATATTGATTGTTGTTTAAATACTAAGTCCAATTAAGGAAGTAATCAAATAAATGTCATAGGGTAAATAGGATATCTTTCCTTATTTACATTAATGAATATAGAACTTATAACTAAAAGTATAATTGGACTTAGTAGGTTAATGATATTAAAATATTATTAACCACAAGAACCTATGACGATAATAAATCATGTCAAGAGAAACTAAATAGAAAGGACGTAATGATATACCCCACTTTGTCTCAATAGGGAAAGGTACTAAGGGCTAATAGGATACGAACCTAATAACCTTCGCGCATAGTCCGCATCTTGGGTCCTAAGTAGTTGGGGTTGAAGAGTATACTTGGGGATAGGTCTTTCAGTATAGGGGTCTTAAACGGCTGGTGTGTGTATTTTCTACCCAAAACCTGGAAACTAAAAACATCAGATATGGCTACCTACCCCCACAGGAAGTAGTAAGCGATTAAGGGGGTTATTCCACAAGGTCAGCTAGAAGTTATAGCGAGCGATAAAATACCATCTCTCATCTTATACGCAGAAAGGGTATATGCGTGAGTAACAGAAGCCTTAACTAGTGAGGCCCGTGGCTATGCCCTCTAGTTTATAAGAATGTTGAACAAATTATCAAGATATATTAAGTGAGCAATAAGTCCTCCTAAGGTCTTAAGTGTTCGGTAGAATCCACCCTATATATCATTGATAGTGAAGTGGAAAACAATAGAGGGTAAGTGGGTGGAAAGGTATATATGTGTAAAACTCCTCAGTTAGGGGTTCACTTTTCGGTCTAATAATCGGCTAAATTACGGTTAAAAGCTTCCTAAATATATGCGTAAATGTTTACGGTTTAAATGCTTCCTAAATATATGCGTAAATATTCTATCTTGGTATCATAGCTTGGAACACTACTGTGTGAAGAGTAGTAGGGTGGTGCGTAAACATTTACAAGGTTAGGCTACAATCACTAACCTTGGTAGGCATATATCTTGGGATGAACCAAACGGGATACATCCGTGCTTTATAATTTGTGTTGTGCATTTCCTATTCACCAAAATATTCTTGTTCTGACCCCCCTCCTCATTACAACCACCCACGTTTTCTAGAGAAGGTCAAGTTCTCGTAGGTGTTTAAGTTTGGCTTTCAGTTCTCATTCTCTCTCATGCTCGGTATTGGAAAAGTGACTTACTTTGAAAAAGATAGTTACTTAAGTTAGTACTAGCTTATCCTATTTTGTTTCTGCTGTGAGTTATCGTATCGTACTCTGGTTATGCTCATGCTCATTTGTTTGCAGGTTCCAGTTCTACATGCTCCCTGCTTGGACGTGTTTGAGTTTCGATTTTTTTCGAAATTTGGGCGTAGAAAAAGTGTGGGGTATTACAACTCATACTCGACCTGTCCCTACATGCATAGAGTTAGCACATAACAGTAATGTACTATCACACTAATGTAATTATATCACCGAGGTTATACCAATAATTTGCATGTTAAAACAAGAACAAATATTTAAGCATAGCATACAAGCTCACATCACTCATTCAATGCTTGGACATATAACATCGCTCGGTTGTCTCAGTACCCTTGGGTATGGACCCATATCTGGTCCTATGTGCCATAGGGTTCCCATACCTAGAACAAGAATCTCCCATACCTACAGAAAAGAGGGACCCATGCCTGGTCTCATTGGCATACAGACTATCTCTAACTACCAAACCAACCTTATGCATCGACTTTCCCTTAGCATTCATGCCCAGAACCAAGCTTAACTAAAATCCACTACAATAGTTCCTATCCAGATCCTATGTATTGATTCTCCATTGAACCCTCCTTGTATCTCGGGTTTAGATTGGTCATTAAGACCCATCCTTAAATGCATGAAGTGGTCACAGAAGAAGAAACATCATTCCCCATTTTGTACTCAATGAGAAGCCTCCCGAACGTCGCTTTAGAAGTCCCCATTCCTCACGCTAGAACCCTGGATCGACGACCAGACCAGGGTTTGGACAAGCTTCCGGGGTCGACAAAGTTGATTCGTGCTTTACAAGCCCTACCGGGTCGACCTCAGTCGACCCTGGTCATATTGGGTCCTCGGGTTGACTGCCCTAATGAACAAGTCTGGATCGACTAATCGACCTAGCACCATCTTATGCTTGTGTTAGACAGAGTCGACCCGGCCTCCCCTCAAGCCCAAATTACTTATTCGAAACAAACTATTTTGATTAAAATGTCGACTGAAACTTTAACCATGTCCTCCTAGGACCTTCCTTGTAGTCCCCACAAATTTTGGGGTAATTCCAGAGAAAAACTTCCCGGGTCAGTATTGTTGAGTCCGTTTGGTCGACTCGTAACCAGAAACATTCCCAAAGCACCTAAAACCGTCATATTTCGCCATTCGATGGTGTGTTCATCAATCCTAAGGTTACTAGACATCATACAAACATACGAAGCACAAATATACATCATCTAGACTTGTAATAAATGGTAAACAACTAAATCAAGACTAGGGAAGCATTGTTCTTTTGGCTTCCCTAATTTCCGAGATTAACAAACCTCATCCAAATCAACCCAAATTCATATATGTGACAATATATATTGAAATAGGATTTACATATATATATATATTTCCATAACTTCAGAAGTGATTTACGACTAATTAATCTTAATTAGTGAGTAATGAGGTTAATCACTCACCTTGAATGCCCCAAAGTGATTAGATATCAAATTGAAGTTGATTAGGCTCGGATTCGGATGCATTGCAGCAGCTCCAAACTTGATTTGATGTTGAAATGATAAATCCTTCGCTAATCTTGAGTTAGAGATAATTAAAGTGAGGATTTGGAGATGGTTTTGGGGCTATGCCATCAGAGATGGATTAGTCCTTTTCTTGGGAGTTGGGAAAGTGAAAATTAACTGTTCATTTACCCCACTCAGTCCTCACATACCCTAAATCCTGAAATGGGTTATGGCTTACACACCAATGACCTAAATCATCCCAGTTTAGCTGTCTAAACCCATTTGAACCATAATTCAACCATTTCTCCCAAAACGCTAGTCCGTTTGGCTAATTTGACCATTTTACGAAATGAGAAACCATCCTCTGAATCTAATGGAAGTGGTCTCAACTCCAAGTTTTGGACAAAACAAGATTCGCTAAGGGAAAAACGGTCATAGTAAAATAAAATGGTAAAGATAGGAAATGACCCTAATAGTCATTTCCTGAAGTTATATGATTATATGACCTTATACGAAAATAATATAAATACTTTACGATCCTCCAATACGTAGAATACGGGGTTTAAAACCCTTTTTTGGTGTAGTGGCACTTCCTCTTGTTCCATATCTACACGCATTTGTGTACAATACAAGGAATAAAAGAAAGTTCTACCAAAATTTTGTTGAATCGTTTAACCTAGAATGATTTATAAAATATGATTACGTTATTATGTTTATAATGGGAAGTAGGATAAGCGGCCGTCAAAGTAAAAAACAATAAACTAAAAAAAATGAAATCATTATTTGAATTTGTTACAATAGTGAAGTGTCACAAATGAATCATACAAAACTTTAATAGAAATTATAAAATATTTTATATATGTTATAATAGAAATTTTGTAATTTGTTTTACTTATGCAAACCCTTTAGAGATTTTTTGGCACCATCCGACAAGTGTTGTATATGATCGTTATATGGAGATTCGTTTTTACATAGAACGGACATCTGTATTTTTTTCGAAGATATATATATATATATATATATACCAAAATGGAGAAAAAACATTTCTTTGGAGGCATACAAAAACAATTCCGTAATTTGAAGACAACTGCAGAAATTGTAATATAGGGTACAAATAGAAAAAAAATTGAACCGAAACAAAGAGGTAACCCCATAATGCCGATTGGAAGGCTTAAACTGTAATTAACAATAGCTACAGAAACAGCAAGAGAAAAGCTAGAATAGCTGGGGACAGCAAGACCAAGAACCGCTAAGTTCACCCAAGCTCCAACTCCACTCGATAGTGTCGATAAAAATCGAGTGCAGGAAAAAAAGCAAACCTAAGAAATCCTCTAGCCATAAAGCAATTCGAAGAAAAGCTCCAAAAACGCAAGCCAATATCCAAACCTGAAGTAGGAAAAAAGAATGCCCGACACCTGCCCAGGGAAATAGACCTGTAGCAACATCGAAACACGAGCCAATGCTAAAGACCTAGGGTGAAGGATACCCAAGCAGGTCCTTCAACAAAGTGCGAAGAAGTTATCATCCTTTACCCTACGATTGTTGGAAGAAGATGCCATTGGAACCTCTTCAAAGATTGACTTGTTATGAGCGCCCCAAATATGCTAATAAATTAGATAGGGAAGAAGATGGAAAAGAACAGACCGAAAGGTTTTTCCAGTCCTGCCTTCCCACCATAGCCTAAGAAAAACAAGAACAGGAAGAAGATCGACTAGAATCCCAAAGAAAGACCAAACGGATCGGGAACAAATGCTAGCGAAGAACAAATGAGCAGTTGATTCCAAGTCTCCTATGGGAGAACATCGACAATGGGACACAATTGGGATTCCATTCTACATAAGGTTTTCATCGAATGGCAAACTTCCATGGAGGGTTTTCCACATGAAAATGGAAACCTTTGGCAGAATGTAAGGATCCCAAATAAAGGAGAAAGCTGGAATTCTCAGGGATGGAATCCGCGTAGAATTTCATGTCGCCTTCACAGAGAAAGGGCCATCATTCCAACCAAACCCCCCATGAGAATTAGTAAAAGATTTCATGAATTGCATATGTTTTTCCACATTTAACTAATATAAGACGGGGCCTCTGAGAAATCCAATGACAACAAAAAACGATATTTAGCATGAAGAAATGATGCCCAAAGAGAATTGTTAGATCAGAATTGAATCCAAAGCTGTAGAAATCCCTTGGGTCATGGAACCCTAGACCATCCTCGAGTCTGGGATGGAAAATGACATTCTTAGAGATCCAATGATGACGGTTAGCATTGTCATTTTTCCCCTAGAATAAAGATGAGGCCAAAGAACGGTAAGCATGCAAAAAGGAAGAGGTGGGAGTTATATCTGCAAAAACATGAAACCTAATGGAATAAAGGAAAGACTTAATGAGAACTAGTCTATCGGCCTGGGAAATAAGAGAGGAGTTCCATCTAGAATCTTTTCCCTAGCTTTGTCGGTCAGCGGACCGAAGATCGCATTGAGCTTCCGGCCTCTATATTGAACAATACCAAGGTATAACAACAGTAGAGATGCTACCGGGAAGCCATTGAAGGACTGAACCTATAAGATGTATGTCGGAGACATATACTTGGCAGGAACGAAACAACTCTTTGAAGAGTTGACGAGTTGCCACGAACAACTTTCGTAGAGACGAATGAAGTCCGCTAGCCAATGAATAGAGTGTCGGTTCCCATTAGAAAAGATTATGATGTCATTAGAAAAAGATAAAGAGATATAATCGAACACCCACTAGGGATCCCGAACCAATGGATCTGACCCGAAACCTTCAGAGAGTTCACACCTTGAATGAAAGCCTCCGCTACATTGACAAATAAAGTCGAGGAAAGAGGGTCTCCTTGGTGTAGACTCTTCCCAAGCAGAAAAAATATTGGTCGATCCGTTGATAAGAACAGGAAACCAACAGTTTGAGATGAACCTTCAAAACAGAACAATAAGAGGCTTAGACAAGCCAAAGTCTCAAAGAACCCGTATGATGAAAAACTAAGACATGAGATTCTAAGCCTTCCCCATATCTAGCTTAATCACCACAGTGGAACACCTAACCTTATAATTGATTTAAGATATGAGTTCTTGAGCAACAAGGACATTGACCGTGATGAGACTGCTTTTAACAAAACCAGCTTGGGAAGACGAAATAACATGGTCAAGAATAGGTGCAAGTCTAAAGGAAAACACCTTGGAAATGACCTTATTCAAAAAGTTATACAAATAATTGGTCTAAAATCAGAAAATGGCATAGATTGCTTACTTTTCGAGATGAGAAAAAGATTAGTGGAAGTCCATCCCTTAGGAAGCACACCACCCCAAAAAAAGACTTAATCATAGAGCAGAAGTCTTGATGAATGATCGGCCAGACACTCCGGTAAAAAATACCATTGAATTCGTTCGGACCACACAAACTATCTTTTCTCAAAGAAACCACACAAGAGCGTATTTCCACTAAAGATGAGGGCATGAAAAGAACATCAGACTCATTAAGGACAATCAAACTAGTAATAAAAGCTAACAAAGTTAGGTCAGAAACAGAGATAAAAGGACATTGAAGAAAAGTTTGAAAATGAGAGAGGATGGTTTCTTTGACTTCCTCTGAAGAGGATGCTAAAGAAAGACCAGGGAGAGGAATATGCTGGATCGATAAGATATTGTTCTTCTTTGATAGAAGCATGAAAGAATTTTGAGTTCGAATCGACATCGACAATCCATTTAATCCTCACCTTACGATGAATAAGGTCATTCTCGACGCGCAACTCGGAAGACAAGGAAAGTTGTGCCAGACCCCAGTCCGTCTTGTTTGACGATGAAGGGTTATCATTGTAAGCCGATTCTGCCAAGATAAGAACCTCTTCCGTCGATTGAACCCGAACGGAGATCTATATTAATTTGATACAATATTTCATTTTAGTTTAAACAGTTCACAAAATTTCAATAGCACTTCTTTTTGTTTCTTTGTACATGCATTTGTTTATGATATAATGGAATAAAGCGAAGTGTCTACCGAAATTTTGTTAAATCATTTAACCTGAAATGATTTATAAAATGTTATTATGTTATTGTGTTTGTAATGGGAAGTAGGATGATCGATCCTCAAAAAAATAAAATGAAGTAGTTATCTGAATTTGTTACAATAGCAAAGTGTTATAAAGAAATTTTTACAAGACTGTAATATAAAGTGTTTGATTGAATTTTCTAACATATTTTTTTTTGCAAATCAAGAAATATATTCGATTATTTTCTCGATCGTAGTTGGATGTATGAATCCTGAACTGGTATGAAAGGAACATTCCTATAACGGTGTTTAAGAATTTATTATATTTCCTAAATCTGGAAATGGAAATAACGTAGATATTTTTTGTTCGTGTATTAAGTGCAAACATCTAAAGCATTGGAAGCTAGATGTAGTAGAAGTACATTTGTATAAATTTGGTTTTGTGCCAAGTTATCACTTATGGGATCGCCATGGAGAACTTGTTCAATCTACACTGTTAACTCCGTTATAAAGACGTGTTTTGAAGTTAGTGTGCACGGTACAGAAGATTGATACTTCAACATGGTCAAGGTTAACATGGATCAGCGTTCACACAAAAATATGGACGACATGACACATGACATAAAAATTCAAACATGTCATATATCATTGAGCCCATGCAATCCATTCTTATGCACTGACATTGTCAAGACAGTGGCACGACTTAACACAAGTCGTTCGTACGACATAAGTCAAGTCGTGATTTGTAATGTCGCCAGGCCATCCGAGCCGTGAAGATCATTCATGTCGTGGCTACAAATAAAAGCAGTAGCTAACATGTCAAATTATACATTATAGCATACTCAAGGCTAGTCTAACCTACAAAGATATGATTTGCCTAAGAAGAAGGTCGCCAAAATATTTGAACGCATGAACCAAAGGGGAGAACGAGACATGTTGTTTACAAGACTAGAAATCAAGCCAAGGAGCTTGTAATTAACGTGCCAGGCCAAGTTAGCATCATCCCCAACGAGACACGTGTAAAAATAATTATACCAAGAGATACATGCGCAAGTGCATGGAAGGGATTTAAGTCATATTGGATCATTCACGCAAGCATGTCATTAAGACCAATCCAGTTTTCAGTTCGTATATTCCACTGCTATGAGTTATCTCGCATGTTTAGTACATAATTTGGTTTTACTCATATGATACAAAAACGTGGACAATATGGATCATATTAATGCTGTGTCAAGCATGATGTTTGTACCATAAGTCGTTCACATGACACGATTCATGCCTTAAGTCCTCAAATAATTCTAGTCCATGTCATTCGTAAAGTAAGTTGCATATTGTTATAAGCCATTCAAATCACGCCGCAAAATATAGAATAGCAGTCTTGTCGCAAAACTCAAGTTATAAGTCAACTTTCACCATGTCGTTATTTCCAAGCCTCAAGGTGTTATGGCATGTCGCTGGAATGGGAAATACCATGTCGTACTGATAACGTGCCAGCCTATGTCCATGTATTTACAATGATATGATTTACATGCAAATACACATGGCAGTCCAAAAATGTTCAGCGTCGAATGAATACTTAAGTCAATTAGCTGGGCATGTTTCGTTATAATAATACATGAGGACACGTGGCGTTAATTCGGACATGGAGTGTAAATGATTTGAAACTAAACATGCGCATTAAGGGAGCCACGTGTGCATAAATCCAGAGAGTATAAATGGTGGTGCAGGCGCATGTATCACAAGGCATTGGGATGATGTATTGGACACACGCATACAACTATCAAGTACTTAGGTCATTCCTGAATAAAATATTCAAATCGTTGGTCATATTAAAGAGATAAGTTGTGTCGCATATACATTCATATCACAAGCTTTATGTCGCTTGCCGCCATAACAGCTGTAAAGGGAAAGGCGCCAGATATACACACATATTTACAAGTCTTTCGCTACACTCCAACATCACCTATAAATACCCCCATACATTACACTTGAAAGAGGAGGGAAAAATCTACGCCGAAGGGCCGCCAAATCATTTCTCCAACACTCTATACTTCATTCCAAACTCCATTAATGGCTTCTAAAGATCATTCCATCTCTCTCCAATAGCAACGGGATCAAATCTTCTCCAAACTCTATTAGAAATCTGTTAAGCTCAAATCAAGCTACTCTAATCTCTACTAATTCTCTCTCAAGCCTAGATCCAACACAAATTCACCATGGAACTAATGAAGATCATATAATTGTTAAAGTGGTTGAAGATTCACACATCTACCATCATAAAGCAAGAGATCTAACCGATTCCTTCATGAATTCAAGTGAAATCAAGAGCTAGGAAGAGAGAATAAAAAGGAGATCCTCACGAAAGAGAGAAAGGAGTGATACGAATCAAATCATGTATTTTGTAAACTCAAAAGTGATAATGAAAATAGCTTCAATAGTGGACGTAGGTCTAAATTGACTAAACCACTCTAAAATCTTGTGTTTTTACTTGTTACATTTTGTACCTCCATTTTTTCTATTTCATACCATTTGGTGAAGTGTGCTAAACACCTTTGGAGTTGAGGTCATTTTTTGATTCAACATTTGTCGCCCACTATGGGGCCACGTTCACACTTCTCTCAAATTTAAGAGCCTTTCATTAAAGTTCTAAGCCCTTTCTACTATAGATTCTCTAAATCTAAGATCTAGGCCAATCGACGGGTTCTCTTCAAAGTTCAAAACCTTGTCTAAGATAATGGATAAATATAAGAAAACCACAAGTAAAACAGTTGGAGAAACCGGCAATGACGAAGCTACGCCACTTATCAACCGCTTTGAAACTGGAGAAAACACAATTGCCGGAGCCGGAGTAACTAAAGATGACTTAGATGTTGTTGTAACTAACTTGAATCAACGAATGGAAGCCTCCAACAGAACTTTAATGAATGCTAATGAAGCAATTATGTACGCTAATCAAGATCTTATCGATAAGATGAATGTTCTTTTGAAGGCGCAAGCGGATCTCGTTCCTCCTCAAAGAGTTCACGTCAGCCTTGAGGATAACGCAAACTCGCCAGCTTCCGATCATCATGTAATGATAACATGGACGGGCTTGATGGCCAAAGCGAAAAATACAATGCTGATGTCCAAGACTCAAACCAGAAGACCGAAAGCCATTCCGACCGAAACGCCCGATGAGTTGCAAGTCCCACCAAGGGGGCACCTCCCCACAGTGGAGGTAAAAGTCCTAGATCCTCTAATCGCGATTGCTTGCCAAGACGAGCATTTGGAAAAGAATTTGAAGTTCGCTCTCCAGAACGACGCAACTCAAAGGAATACGTCGCGAATATGGTAAAGCAAATCATGAAAGATAACATGGCCCGCAATTACAGTGAAGAGAATGGGACTTCTCCCCCAGCAAAAATCCATTCACAAAGAGGACCCGCAAAGCTGAGTTCCCTAAAAAGTTCACTCATCCTACACTTCCTCCGTACAATAGGACTTCTGATCCGAATCACTTCCTACATAGATATGAACGGCACACGAATGCAGCTAAAGCGACAGACGAGATCAAATGTTTGTGTTCCCCTCTTTATCTAGAAGGTACCACATCGTTATGGCTCATGAGGCTGCCGCCCAAATCCATCGACCGATTTGATGATTTGACTCTGAAATTCAAGGAGAAATTCATGCTACAAGCTACTAAGGCTAAGGATGTTATTTCTTTGACATCAATGAAGCAGAATCCGGGAGAATATGTTAAAGCCTTCCTTAAGAAATTTGTCCGAAGTGGGGAATCCTGAGCCCCGCATTATCTTAATGTCTCTAATAGACGCCATAGATGAGAAGAGCGAATTTGGTAGATGGATCAAAATGAAAGAACCAAACACACTTGAAAAATTCTATAAAAAAGTAGAGGAGTATATGAGAGTGGACAATAATCTTGTGCCTCTTCAGATTATTGATGCTAACCAACTTCTTGAAGCTCCCAAAAATTCTGCTACACAATATGATCAGAAGAATAATCAGGGGCAAAATCACGTCAACGATGGGAAGGGCAACAGAGATAATAAGACGATTTGAAAACATTTATCTTGCAATAAAGAATTCTGAAGAATATGCAGAACCAAAACCGATGAGGATAGGCGACAAGGCAGCTAACTCGGGAAAGTTTGGTAGGTTTCACAACCAGCCTGAACATAACACGAATTAATGTAGGCACCTCAAAAGCTTTATTGCGGAGTTGATTCAAAAGAACAGGCTGCAACAGTATGTCAAGAATCTACAAGCATCGAACTCTGCTCCAGCTCTTCAGAGGCAGAATGCGCCCATCAATCAAGCTGATCCAAGTAACCAAACTCCAGCACGGGGTGATGCCATGCCGATGATCAACTGAGGACCAATGATAAGCACTCCAATTTTAATGGCTCAGAATAAGCGATCAGCATCGCCACTACTCTACTTCCTGCTTTATTTTCTGCTTTACTTGATGCTTTACTTCATATTTCACTACTTGCTGTGTTCGAAACTTCTCATAAACAGTCTGTAATAATTTGCAAGTGATGTACCGAACATTAGCTCTATGATTAAAAGCATATATGCCTAAGTAAATCTCTTGCTTGCAATATTTTTGATAATTCAAAATTTGCTAAAAGGCAATTCCTTATTAAAGGCTATTCGACGAACGCTTGCTTCCTCGAAACCCAATGCAAAGTGGCAATCCAATAACAGCAACTCAAGTGTCGAGTGCAAAAAAAAAACATCAACATGCATAATGCAACAACGAAAAGCACCACCTTGGAGAGTTCAGCAAGTGGATGCGAAGTCAACGCCAGAGCTTGCAAGTTCCAAGGGGTAGCCCGCGCCCGGCTGCGATCACTTGCCATAGTCAAGTGCATGCTCAGGAGGCCGATGTTCACTCCATGGAATGACGCAAACTGTTGCAAGTTCTCAGGGATCACAACCTCTCAGTCTAGATGTGATCAGTTACTATAGCTAGGTGCTTTCGACACGACGATTGATGTTCGAAAGAAACTCTCATTCCTGATGTGATCATCTACTATGGATGAGTATATCCAATACACAAGGACTCATTTTCACCCTGCGGAATGACGCAAACTCAGCAAAGTTATGTCAAGAGAGCCTTTCAATCTGGCTATGATCGCTTACTATAGTTAAGCGTATTTGACATGACGACTGATGTTCACCTTATGGGAGGGCGCACAAACAAAAAATCCCTCGTGTTAGACCTTTGCGCCGACATAGAAGGTCCACCTCTCCACAGCAAGAGGCTTGGAAATTCCCTCTATAGCAAGGGAAAATCAAAAAATCCTTCGTGTCAGACCTTTGCGCCAACACATAAGGTTCACCTCTCCACAACAAGAGACTTAGAAAGTCCCTCCATAGCAAGGAAAAATCAAAATCTTTCGTGTCAGACCTTTGCGCCGACAGAGAAAGTCCACCTCTCCACAGCAAGAGGCTTGGAAAGTCCCTCCATAGCAAGGCAAAATTAAAACCCTTTGTGTCAGACCCTTGCACTGGTACAGAAGGTCCACCTCTCCACTCCATAGCAAGAGGCTTGGAAAGTCCCTCCATAGCAAGGGAAAATCAAAATTCTTCATGTCATACCTTTGCGCCGACGTAGAAGGTCCACTCTCCATAGCAAGAGGCTCGGGAAATTCATTTGCGAAGGATCTGAAATCTCAGATGTGAAGAATGAAATCCACTTGCGTAGCATCTGATTATCTTAGATGTGAAGAATGTCATGCCTCTAATTAACTCGCGTAACATCTAAGTACCTCCGACGTGACAAATAGGGGCACTAAACCCAAACAAAATGTTCTCCCCTAGCAGAGGCACCAAATATAGGTCCTCCCTTAGCAGGGGCACAAAGTTATAGAAACTTCTCCAAGTAGAAGCACCAAACTAGTTAGTAGAATCAGAATTCCTAGTGTATTGACAAAGCTCGGGGGACTCCATGCATATTGGAAAGCTTAACTGTCTTTTGCTGACAAAGTTGGAGCTTCTAGCATGTCAACTATGATTAAGGAAACCTGACAAAATGATCGCATTGAGCTTTTGCAACGTGTGACAACCCATGGTATAGAGGTGACACAATCACTTACGAGTTAAGTAATGCTCAGGAAAAATATCATGGGTCTATCACAACATTGCAAGAAGCCAAAATCCAATTTACTTTCATCAAAGAAGCCGATACACTTGACTTGATCTTGCCTCCAAGAATGGGGGATGTGGAAAACTCGACAAAATCAATATGCTCGATATGTCGGTAAAACTCACTGCACCGATAAAGATCAACCTGGGAAATCCAATTAGAATCTCTTAATGCAAAGGCTTCCTCGTCTGCGAAGCTCCAACTGTAAATATCTCACAAAAATCCCGATGATATTTTGCTTCATTTATAAAGATAAGCGACGCTTAAAAGGTGACTGTGCAAATATGGCATAGTTCGAATCTAATAGAGAAGTAACGCTTCTCAAGGAATTGAAGCTAATATCCAACGATAGTATCAATGTGAAATATAAAAAGGAAATTGAGCAATAGTTATGCATTGGGGCAAGCCTCATGAAATCGGAAATTCAAAATTCTATATATTCTAGGATGATCCATGGTGTCAAAGCAAATACAAAATTCAAATTTAAATTTCTGAACTCAACTAAGCTGCTACTACAGGTTTAAAGATGAACAATCAGCAAATTCCTCTTGCCAAGAGGACTAACCCAAGGATGATTCATTTACAATTCAAAGGCTGCAGTTGCTCTGACCTCAGAAAACTCAAATCGAAAATTCCAACTTGGATTGGTACACGTTTCATAAGATATGAACCATCGTACAAGATTATATAAGTCACTAAAAGAGTGAGGCTTGAAATCTGTATTCAATTAGCAGAACTCAAGTGTTGTTGTGAATTTGGATTAGAGTATCGTATTTATGCAGACAATGTTTGACGAAATATAAACGATTAAACAAAATAGTTCTGTATATGCACGTTATTCAATCTTAGTCATAAAACTCACTATAAATTCATTTTTAGTGATCAACTAATATTTTATTGAAGTGGACGGTCAATAACCAAGTATAAGTCCAAAATCGTGCAAGTACTTGTTTTAATTGTAGAACAGGTGGCATGGAGAATATAACTTGCAAGTGCTTAGCTACGCAAAGATATGAACAATATCAGACTTGAGCTATTTCATAAAATTTCCAACCCCAATCCTAAAATACAAGTGCAAAATGCTCGGCCATGATAAAATGTTAGTATCAGTAAAGTTTGAAGCCATGCTATCTTCGATAACACGAGCTCCGAAGGGCAAATGTTTACTCCATTATAAAGATGTGTTTTGAAGTTAGTATGCATGGTACAGAAGATTGATACTTCGACATGGTCAAGGTTAACATGGATCAGCGTTCACACAAAAATATGTATCACATGCCACACGACGTAAAAGTACAAACATGTCGTATATCGTTAAGCCCATGCAAGCCGTTCTTATGCACTGACATAGTCAAGACGTTAGCACGACTTAACACAAGTCATTCATATGACATAAGTCAAGTCATGACTTGTAATGTTGCCAGGCCATCCGAGCCATGAAGATCATTCATGTCATGGCTACAAATTAGAGCAGTAGCTAACATATCCAACTATACATTATAGCATACTCAAGGCTGGTCTCAACTACAAAGATAAGAATTGCCTGAGAAGAAGGTCGCCAAAATATTTGAACACGTGAACCAAATAAAAGAACGTGACATGTTATTTACAAGACTGGAAAAAGACCAAGGAGTTTGTAACGAACGTGCCAGTTCAAGTTAGCATCATCGTCTAAGAGACACATGTAAAAATATTTATAGCAAGATATACATGTGCAAGTGCATGGAAGGGATTGTCACATAATAGTTGAGTCATATTGGATCGTTCACGCAAGTAGGTCATTAAGACCAATCCAGTTTTCAGGTCGTATATTCCACGGCTATGAGTTATCTCGCATGGTTCAGTACATAATTTGGTTGTACGCATATGATACAAACACATGGACAATATGGATCATATTAATGTTGTGTCATAGCGTGATGTTCATACCATATGTCGTTCACACGACATGATTCATGCCGCAAGTCCTCTAATAATTCAAGTCCATGTCATTCGTAAAGCATGTTGCATATTGTCATAAGCCATGCAAATCACGCCGCAAAATATAGAATATCAGTCATGTCACAAAACTCAAGTCGCAAGTCAACTTTCACCATATTCGTTATTTCCAAGCCGCAAGTTGTTATGGCATGTCGCTGAAATGGGAAATACCATGTCATATTGATAACGTGCTAGCCTTTGTCCATGTATTTACAATGATATGATTCACATATAAATACACGGGGCAATCCAGAGTGTACAACATGGAACAAATACTTAAGCCAATTAGCTGGGCATGTTTCGTTACAATAATACATGAGGACTTGTGGCCTAATTGGGACATGGAGTGTAAACGATTTGAAACTAAACCTGCATGTTAAGGGAGCCACGAGTGCGTGAATTCAAAGAGTATAAATGGTAGTGCAGGCGCATGTATCACAAGGCATTGGGCTGATGTATTGGACACACGCATATAGCTGTCAAGTACATAGGTCATTCCTGAATACAATATTCATATTACAAGCTTTATGTCGCATGCCACCATGACAGCTGTAAAGGGAATGATGCCAGTTGTACACATATATTTACAAATGTGCCGCTACACTCCAACATCACCTATAAATATCCCTATACATTACACTTGAAAGAGGAGGGAAAATTCTACCCCGAAGGTCGCCAATTCATTTCTCCAACACTCTAAACTTCATTCCAAGCTCCATTAATGGCTTCTCAAGATCATTCCATCTCTCTCCAACAACAACGGGATCAAATCTTCTCCAAACTCCGTTAGAAATCTCTTAAGCTCAAATCAAGCTACTCCACTAATTCTCTCTCAAGCCTAGATCCAACACAAATTCACCAGGGAACTGATGAAGATCATCTGATTGTTAAAGTGGTTGAAGATTCACGCATCGACCATCACAAAATGAGAGATCTAACCGATTCCTTCATGAATTTAAGTGAAATCAAGAGCTATAAAGAGGGAATAAAAAGGAGTCCTCATAAAAGAGCGAAAGGGGTGATATGAATCACTTCATGTATTTTGTAAACTCAAAAGTGATAATGAAAATAGCTTCAATGTGGACGTAGGTCTAAATTGACTAAACCACTCTAAAATCTCGTGTTTTTACTTGTTGTTACATTTCGTGGCTCCATTTTTTCCATTTCATACCATTTGGTGAAGTGTTCTAAACACCTTTGGTGTTGAGGTCATTTTTTGATTTCAACATACACCTAATTCGTTGGTGTTAGAGAACGATAATATAATGATGAATCTGATAGAAAATATAGTGCTAGATGCAGCATGCTCAATATTTCCTACTATTGATCAAGGCGATGATGAGAACAAAAATATTGAAGAACCAAACGTGGAAGCTAAAAAAATTATGATTGATTGGGTACTGCTAAGACGTCATTATGGGATGGGTGTACAAGTGTAACCGAATTATCTGTAACCATCGAGTACATCACTATAAAATCAAATTCAATCTTACAGGAGTTTGAATTTACAGCGGTAGTACAAATTGCAAAATGACACATGTCACCCAATAATTTAATGTGTGATAGTCATTATAAAGTAAAAAAAACTTATGTCTGCTTTTGAACTGTTGTACCAGAAGATATATACACATGTAAAAGGTTGCATGTTGTGATGGAAAGAAGACGATCACCTTATAAAATGCAAAATATGTGACAAGAAAAGATTTAAACCAAGAAATAGAAAGGAAAAGATGTTCCATATAAGAGAATGCGTAATTTACCTATCACTCCCTGACTTTAATGGTTATATGCATCTTCTGCCACAACATGTCATATACGATGACACAATGTGAGAACACCACAAGAAGGAACTTTGATACATACATCTGACGGAGAAGCAAGGAAACGCTTTGATAGGACCTATCCTAAATTTGCTGCAGAGAGCTGAAATTTTAAGCTCAGTCTACCGTCATTCTCTCAGTTTGGTAGTAAATATTCATCACGGCTTATTATTGTTACTCCTTCTAACTTACTTACGTGGATGTGTATAAAAACTCTGTATATTCTAATGATTGTAGTCCCCAGTCCCGATGATCCGACATAAGTAACTGATGTTTATCTACAACTGTTGATCGAAGAGTTGAAAACACTATGAGATGAAGGAGTTGGAACATACGACATTTCGAGAAAAAGATATTTCTATATATTCGCTTCTTTATAATGAACCATTAGTGATTTTCCCACGTACGACATTCTTATACGTTGGACCAGATTTAGACGTTTAGGATGTTCTCATTGTATGGATGAAACACAATTATTTTCATTAAAGTATGAAAAGAAAATTTCTTAGTTTGACTGTTATCAGTGTTTTCTACATATTAATCATAAATTTAGAGCAGATAAAAAGAACTTTAAAGCTAATAGAGTAGAGAGTATATTACCATCTAAAGTTTGGATAATTGAAGAGATATATGAAATCGTAAAAGACTATCCAAAGATATATGAAACTGGGGCAAAGGTTGAAATTCCAGGTAAATCAGATATTCATAATTTGTGTAAGAAAAAATTATTTTGAGGGTTACCTTTTTGGAAAAATCTCCTACTTCAACAGAAAATTGACATCATGCACAACGAAAAAAATGTGTTTGATAATGTTTTTAATATAATTTTGAATATAAAAGGGAAAACCAAGGACGATGCGAATTCGAGACATGATATATTACACTTTTGTAAGAGGCCCGAACTTCACTTGTATGACAATAATAAAAAAACCAAAGCATTCTATGAGCTAGACAACAAGCAAGTAAAACATATGCTAAAGTGAATAGAAGGACTAAGATGTCCTGATGGGATTTCTTCTAACCTCCATTGATGTGTTGCATTTAAAACCAATAAATTGAGTTGGATGAAAAGTCACGATTGTCATATCATGATGGGATATTTTTTACCTGTGATTTTCAAATAACTCATGCCCACAAAAATATAGTGTTATAAAAGAATTAAGTATTTTTTATAAACAGCTTTGTTCCACGATGTTAAAGGTAGATCATACATGTAAACTTGAAAGAGAAATCCCTTGTAATGTCCTGGGTTTCTTGGCCAACTTTGTAATCTATAAATCTTAGATTATGCTGATAATTAAATTAAATTGAATAATATTAATTTGAAGATTTCAGACAATTTTGAATAATCATTAGTTTAAAATTCTGATCTGTATATTAACTTGTGATTTATACATACCAGTAAATGGTGTTTAAACATTTTATTTGCATTTTTAACTTGTTTTATTAAAACAGAAATTTCTTAAGTAAAAGTATATTTTAATATTTAAGAGAATTTAAATTTATCTTTCTTTTAAATCTTAATACATATATATGTACATATATATGATCTGTTTTATAGGATAAATATAAAGCAAGGCAATAATTTTTGTTTATACATATGTAAACATTTTCTTCGCATATGTATAACAATTTTAATGAAAGCAAATCAAAATAAATTATATTTTCTCAAATATACATTAAGTTGCCATGTAATACACTGACATTGTATGTTCACATCGGGTCATATAAACATTGTTGGATTGCTTAATAATGAAGAATAACTACTGGTATATAGGAATCAATAGTCTGGGACACTATAATCAAAACATTTAAAAGGAAAGGGATGTTTTGTATATGAATTGATATACCATAACAGTTCATACATATGCTGTGTGCTATGAAGTAAATATATACATAGTTTAAATTACTTAATAGGCAAGTATACATTAGAATATAAAGAAGACAGACCTGCACATGTATTATTACCCCAAAACTAGTTTCAGCCGTGCCCTGTTAATGTATAAAGCCTTGTCAAACAGTCCCTTTCCATCAATTAGCTGAAATATTCCCATGACTACACATCTAGCTAATATCCTTACTGCATCATTTCAGTCACCCTGCACAGCTACATTCTTTAATTCATACTAGGCTTCTTCTTCCTAATCGAGCTATTCACTTCTATATACATAGCTACGATATAGCTATGCACTTCTTTCAATCACAATATGGCTGCAAAAAACTTAAGAGCAAAGCTATATTGGTATGACATAAGTGTTTATGTCTTGTACAAATATGTACACTGCTATCAACTAGTTGTGCATAACATCTAGTAGGAGATCAAAAGAAGATTCTTGCTTCTCTTTTCAATCACAACTATGCCTACCTACACTGGCCATATGGCTACCCTGCAAACACTAAAGCTACACCCTATTTTTAATCTAAGTATCCAGCTATAAATACAAAACCATGGTCATATTTTCCTTGAACAAAACCTTGTCTAAAAACTGGAACGATCCGAGAGAAATGGCAGACCAAAAACTGGAAAATAATGGAGCAAATAAATGTGAGTAACATTTCTTTAAATCCTGTTTGTTTCTAGTTAATCTAAGAGTGTATGAACATGTATTTGTTTTAGCTGAGCATAAAGAAGAATGATTGAAAATGTTTAATATTGGTTTGCTTGAAACTGAAAGATAGGGGACAGTTTTAAGAGTAAAATTTTCCTAAAATTTCAATACTGAACTATACCTGATAATATAAAAGTCTGTGAGTATATGCATGTTTGTATAACTTGTTTCATGATTTTTCCTGTCACTCAATGGTGGAAGACATTGAATATAAACCTGGAAATGGCCGAATGAATAAATGTGAGTAAATAAAACATTTTGCTTTCCTGTTCCTAGCCATTTGTTTCAGGGTAATGTAAGATTGCATATAAATCATTTTACACATGAATTACTATTGATTAAGCATGGATGGTTATTGAAGAAAAATGACTAAAAGTTGTTGATAGTTTTTGAATGATGGATTGCTTGAAATTGGAAAATGAAACAGTGGACAGTTTTTACTTGAATTTGCAATTGTTGATCTCGGATCTGATCTTACATTAATCAATATATATTCACAAGCTTGAATGAATTGTTGTATAATTTTAAAGTACCACTAAATGATGCGGGAATAAAAATATAAACCTGGGAACGAATGACAGTACACTAGTGAGTAAAAACCGGTTTCATTTGAATCTGTTTTGAATAATTACATGTGGGATGTTAGTATGTATATACTGGTATGCTCTGAGTATGGAACAAAGTTGATCCACATCTACATGGCAAAACTAAAATGAAATTAACAGTACTTGAAACCTATTATACTCTGTTAACCTATAACCATCAATTGTATCAAGAAAATGGTCATCTTAATATCCTAATGGTTGTGAAGAATAGTGTTTAAGATCTAAATTTTTTTCATACATGTCAGTAAAAATATTTTAAAATATACTTCCACTCTAATTAGTAATATATATTTTTTCAAGTAATGTTATACTGTAAAGAATTGATAACTTAGGAAACTCTATCGTATATAACTTCGATTTCAATCATACCATCATGTTGTAACAAACGAATTATGGGTTTTAACACTAAATTCACAATTTCTAGAACTATGGTAGTGTTGAATTTATGGATTCATCAAAAAAGTAGACATCAGGAATTTCCGGCGATCCCCTGAATCGGAAGTCATGGAAATTAATTTGATGAAGAGTAGCATGCTAGAAATCATGGGGAAATTATTGGAAAAAAATCTCATAGCTTGATCGAAAGGATTTGCCTGTTTTAAGGTCTTCGGATGTTGGTAGCTTTGAGGTCGAACTGCAGATTAAAGTTGGCATCAATTTGGGCTAAATTAATGGTAGAGGACGGGCTTAGGGTTTTCTTCGATCGGGCAAAGTTTGAGCTCGATCGAGTTGCAGAGATGACGTGACAAGACAGACGTATGATCGAGATTAGGAACTGCTGTTGCGATGTAAGGGTTGAGCATCCAGATTTCGATGTTGTTGATCGAAGGCCAAATGGACGGTGTGGATAAAGTCAGAAGGAGGGTTGGCTCTTGCGTGGGTGATCGAGACTGGCGCAGGTTGGCCGAAGGGGGGGTTTACGTGCACCGGAACACTTGTGCACATTTGAGATTACTGGAAGCAGAAAGAATGGGAAAGGAGGAGGTGAAGAGAATAGGCAAAATAGAAGAGAACGTAGGAAATGAAGGAAATAGGTAGAAGGGAAAAACGGGCCTGGAAAATATATATAGGGTCTTTTTGGGCTGAGAAATAAAAAAAATTAAAGAGGAGTAATAAAAAGAAATAAGGAAGGAAAAGGTTTGGGCTTAACGAAGTGGGCCGTGGAGAAAATTAAATAAAAGAGAATAAAGATATAAAAGTATAGAAAGGGAGATAAAAGGAAGGAAAGAAAGAAATTAGGAAAGAATGTGAAGTAGGAAATAAATTTAAAGAGGAATAGAATTTTAGAAAAGAAAATAAAGGTTTTTATAATATAAATTAAATATCTATATAAAAATACTAAAAGGAAATAAAAGTAACATTTATAGAAACGTAATAAAAAGAAGAAATGTTGTATATCTGGAAGGAGCTTATATAGTAAATCAAACGGGAACCATTGTAAAGAACATAACATACTTTGTTAAATTAAATAGGTTATTCTGAGTTATATTTATTTCTTTCCAGATAAAATAAATAAATATAAGTACAGATTCATTAATATTTAAGACCCAAATAATCAGTTTGTGACGGCCCGTCCCGCACCAACCGACATTTACTCCAAAAGTGCGTTGTACACATGTCCAGTTAACACGGAACGGGTCATCAGAAGGAAAGGGAAGAAGGAAATGAACTAACAAAGAACCTGTAGAATGTCTCACAGTGCATAGAATAAAATATAATAATAACATACTTGACATAAAATAGGTGAGACAGTGCATAAGCTGAAAACCAGAACTAAACATCATAGCAGCGGAAATCCAAAATACAGCTTATTACAACTTTTCAAACTGTCTCAAAGCAAAAGTAAGATAAAGGAGGTACACTACTAATGCCCAAGTAGCAACCACCAACAACACAGGGAGAATATATATATCATACGTGGAAGCCTCCTGCCCGCCTCCGAATCAGCTACTCGCGCACCACCAGCTAACCTGTCGCTAGTCTGCTCGTGTGAGCACCCAGAGTAATAAGAGGAGACATAAAACTCTGGGTCAGACATAAAGCCTGGTATGAGCGATAAGCATGTAAAGTGAACAATAACAGGTAGACTAAAACATACCTGAACCTGGACCTGCAACCAAAGAGTTAGCACTACATACTGTACAACACTCTAAGGTGCCATATCAAACGGTGTAAAGATACGAAGGTGGGGGTGTGCATGTCATAGTGATGACAAACAATCAAACATAACAACCATCCTCACATCTCTCACTCAGTGCGTAAGGCATACGATATTCACCACTTCGATCACCCATCCTTGCTACGATCACTTTGCCCCATGAAGTCATAAATGGCTTCACTGCACTGATAATGTAGCCACTGATCCTTCGCTATGTCCACTTGCCCCATGGAGTTATTCACCCCATCTGCGCTGGCTCATAGCCTTACCAATCCTTGCTATGTCCACTTGCCCCATGGAGTTATTCACCCCATCTGCGCTGGCTCATAGTCTTACCAATCCTTGCTATGTCCACTTGCCCCATGGAGTTATTCACCCCATCTGCGCTGGCTCATAGTCTTACCAATCCTTACTATGTCCACTTGCCCCCATGGAGTTATTCACCCCATCTGCGCTGACTCATAGTCTTACTACGCATCACCTTGCCCCTCGAGTCGTAATGACTCTACTGCACTGATAACGTAGTCTTGCTACCATCACCTTGCCCCTCGAGTCATAATGACTCTACTGCACTGATAAGTAGTCATCATTCATTTTTAGTGGTGAATCGAAGTTATGAACGTCGACAACTCCTTAGCACACGTCCCGCAGCAAAGTCCAACCATGAAGTGAACCCATTGGTTCCCAACAGGATCCTGAGCTCTAACTTCCCATACTGGACTACCTTTGCATCTCGGGTTATTTGTCAGTACTGGGTCGGGTCGGGTTCCCTTCAAGCCATCGGTTCGGGTCGGGTGTCCTCCTTCGGGTCGGGTCGGGTCTTCTTCTGGTACGGTTCGGGTCAATTCCACTCCATCGCGTTGGTTCAGGTCGGGTTGGGTGCCATCTCCCATCCGGTTCGTGCTTCCGCTCCGATCCGCTCCCTCATTCTTCATGTGCTCCGATCCGATCCCTTCTTCTTTATCCGATCCGATCCCTTCTCCTTTATCCGATCCGATCCCAGTTCAGTTAGCATGGCCTTCCTTTTTTCCAATTTTCCCAACTGTCAGGTTCCAATCCAATCGAATCCCTTGCCCAGTTCAACTTATCCGATCCGAGCCGCCATATCTGATCCGATCCTGCACTGTTTTCTGAAACTTTTCCAGCAAGTGTTTATGCCTTTCGACGATGTTTTCGACCATTCTAACTATTGAAATCAATCACAAAGCATATCATACAGTCATAGCAACATGCATAATCAACCACAAACATCAAAACATCAATATGATAGGTCAAAATGGATCAAACATGCCCAAAACCTCATATTTCCCCTTAAGCATGTTTAGGTGAAACTAATGATGGGATTAGCAAAAACTTAACCAAATTAACCCAAATTCATATCAGAGGTCGAAAACATCATTTAAGATTTTATGAACATTTTTCCCGAATTTTATCATGTTTAAATTCGCTAATTAACACTAATTACCCTTAATTAGCCATAATTAGTGCAAAACTATGCAAATCACTCACCTTAGCCATAAATAAACTAAGATCTGAAATAAATCTCTGATTTGATGCAAATCCCAATGCTGAACAGCAGCACCAATGTTGATTTGGTGTAGATCTTCCTTGATTAGATGTTGCTAAGCTTAATCCTTGATCAAAAGATGATTTGGAGATGATTTAGAGGTTAGAGGCCATTTTTAGGATTCCTTGGTGATAAGTGGAGGCTAGAAAACTGAAATGGAATAATTCTCTACTTCATTTCAACCTCCCCATAACCCTAATCCCGAAATGGGTTATGGGCCTACTCACTAATCACCCTATTTGGCCCGGTTAAGCAGTTTTTCACCCTACAAACCTTATTTCATCCATATCTCCTAAACGGTAAGTCCGTTTGGCTATTATGACCACTCTACGGAAAGGTAAACCATCAAACGAATCTAATGGAAGTGGTTTTAGGTCAAAATTCCTTTCCAATCAAAAGTTATGGCCAAAAAAAGATCAACTAGGGGCAAAATGGTCATTTAAAAATAGACAAAAATCATAAGCATGGGAAATGACTCTAATGGATGTTTCCCAAAGTTACATGACCATACGACTTCATATGGGAAAGAAATAAATATCCTACGATCCTCCGATGCGTAGAATGCGGGTTATTACACAGTTCGAGTCATATTCGTTGAACTGAAATCAAGGTTATGTTGTGATTATCGAATAATGGTTGATCATTAAAAATATTGTATGAGCTCAACTATTGAATGAGCATTGAAATCCTATTTTAAATTAAATTGATTGAGGTCGATAAATATATTTAATAAAAAAGCGATTTAAAAGTTAAATACACAACGATTAGACTAATTGTTGATATCTATGTAAATATGAACGTGCACTAATATTTATTAGAAAATTCTTGTTAATGTTAAACGAGTCAATAAGGAATGATATTCGCATTCCAAGTGAATAATAGTGAAAGCAAATGTTTTGCATGATAAGAACGGCTGTGGGAGTTATTGATAAGGAAAATTCTATTTGACTTATAACATTGAGGTTATTCCGAAATTCGGAAAATAAATGGAATGGGAAAAATCGTGGAGAGATGTTGTTTTGTAAATCGATTAAGGAAAGTATAGTTTAACTTCCATTTTAAATAAATAATTCACTAATTATATATAGTGAATTAGTTATTATCTAACGAAATAAAATAGTAGTTATAATTTAAAGTCGTAAATATTGAAGTATGGATTATAAAATACAGTTAAAATCAATATTAATAAATGGGATTCTTAAACTAAATGAAATCTTAAATAGATATGATTTGGAAATGATTATTTTCCAAGATCAACTAGTGTTGAATGATGTTTATTTGAATTGTTGAATTGTGGTAGACCAGATCTGTTGTCATAAATGATTTGTTAATTTGATTGATTGAAATGTTGTGTCATGACCCAATTAACTTGTTTAATGATTTATATGTTTATTTAGATAAATCTTGATAATCAATTAAGGATATAGAAACACATATGAAATATATTGATTTGATTCTATTAAGCACCACTTGGCCCTAAAAGACATTAACGTTCATCGATTCAAAGAGGCCGGGATTGGCTTTCTAAATGAAAACCAAATACCACTTTGTTTTGACCAAGGCGCTGATTAAATTGAAGTCAAATCGACGATCATTGATGATGGAGTTTATGCAAGGGTTGTTACATCAATTCTAGGTAGAAATTGCCTAAGATGGATTTAAATGACAGTGCCTTCGGTTTGTCCAGCACCAGGACAACTTGTACGGACGAATGTCTGACAGAGTATACCTAACAGATCTTGTAAGTTGGTCTGTTCAAAAATATGTTTGGTGGCGGAAGAATTCTTTTCTCTTATCTTTTTACCCGTGGTTTTGGGGAAATCAATTTGTGATTTGATGGGTTTGACGATGTGGCATTCAAAGTGAATGAAGATGTGTTGTTTCAAAAGGGTAAGTTATGACCTCGAGCCTCATAACCGAGAAATGACAAAAATCGGGCAGGCAGAATGGCTATGTGGGTCGCTCCCATTAGGTTGTATAATCACCTATCTAGAGACAATTCATTTCCATCTTTAATCTATTCGATGTTGTCCCTTTCGGGAAACGGTTGTTGATCCCAACCGTTGGTGATATACATTCGATACACTCAAGCGAAATGAGTGGTTGGTCATGTGTGGACCGGGTTGCAAGACATTCTTGTTGAACCTAGTGCATTCCCCTCTAGAGATACACTATCGGGGGGTGGATCCATACCTTATCATAGTCGGAAATCCATTCTCCAATAAGTGCCCGCGGTTTTGTTAGTATACTATAAATTTGGAGCGTGAGATGCAAGCGTTTTGCTAGATTCTGATTTATTGGTGGAAAGCCTAGACATTATTATAATATCAGAATAGTTATGATTTCAAATGGTTTGGGTAATCGTAAGGTAAAAACCATCTGTGTTTATATGTGGATCGGTCTTACGATTATCTTTTCTTTTAAAAGGTTTTTGAGAGTTAAAATCAAGTTATTATTTATCATTTGCTCACACTAGTCCCATAACTAACCCAGAGTTTATTCTTCTATGTTTTCCCAAAACTCTTGGGTGCCCAAATTTGTACGGGTAGTCAAGTAGTTAAGGATTCTACAGATAATCTGGAAGGAGCTTGGAACAGGAGGCTTCAGCGTTAGATATATAGAGAGGTTATTTCCGCTGTGATGTATATATGATGTACTCTGATGTTGTATGTAAGTTCAGATACAGTTTTGTATTTTCTAAAGCTTATATCATATTTTATTCCGCTGCGATTGTGACATTCTGTGTTGTTCAGTTATTTCTCCTACCTTATTCTTCTATTCTAATTTTCTATCTTTTCTAATTCTCACCCTCTAACTTCTTTCTATTAATGGTTTGTATTTTCGGGCAATGTGAGTTCGACTTGTAGGGTATTTGCTCGACTCAAAGAGTTCGAATTTGCAGGCCGTTACATCCTTATACTACTCTGCAAACTCAAGAAAATATTTCCATCAGGTTTCTTTAATATAATGGAGCGTTTACATGTTCGTCTTCCATCTGAAGCACTCCTTTGGGGTCCTGTGCAATATGGATGGATGCACCCATTTGAGAGGTAATTTTGAATATTGTCAATGTTCCTGTTAGTTTAAATTTCACATTTTTGAACCAACATTGAAATTTAATTGATTTTGTTATACGTACTTGAATTATTTGAAGAAAAAAGTTAGACAAAAAGCTTGAGTAGAATATTCAATTTCAAAATGGTATCTTGAAGAAGAAGCTTCATTATTTTCCCTAATTACTTTAGTAACGATGTAAATTGTCATTTGTAGGTGTTCCCTGTAATAAGAAGTTGTTGGATAGGATTATTCTCAAATAATGTTGTCTATTTTTAGACAACATGGAAGACCTGTTGGAAAATGTGTGGAAATATAGTTAGACGATAAAGATTACCATGTGGCACACAAATATGTTCTTTTAAATTGTGTTGACGTTGCACCATTTGTCAAGTAATACTGAATTTATATAAAATTCAAATATACGTGTATATATAATATTAATAATACATATTTACAGCATATAAGAATCACAAAATCCATCTCACGATCTCAATAAGATGAATGATTTTCAAACTGCGTTCATGAAATAAAAAATTATGTTATTAACGAAGGATTACGACTTCTTGCCATCGGACCAAAAGGAAATGTCAAGACTTATCCAATATTCTTGGTCATTGGATTTAAATCCAACACCAAGGATTACAGAGCTAAAAAATTAACATATAACAACAGTGTTATTTTAAAAGGCAGCGATGATCCAAATTAGCATATAAAAGATTTTTAGGTGTCTTAACACAAATTTTAGAGTTGACATATTATATACAACTTGCAAAGAAATATTTTTTTTATTCAAATGCAACAGGTTTAGCAATGTTCTAGCTTTGGAATTAACGTGCATGAAGATTATAAGCTAATTGAAATAAAACATATGTTGCATTACAATATGTGTGATTTTTCATATAAGCTAAGCAAGCATTACAAGTTTATTTTGCTCCATATCTATCCTTAAAAAAGACAAAGCAGACTAGTGGGACGTTTTTAAAACGAATCAAGATTTACATTTTATGGAAATAATATCCAAACGAAGCAGCCTATCAAGCGAATCTTAAGCCAAATACTATAATAATAATAACCGATGACATTGATGTAGGATCGTAGAATGATGAAGTGAATGTTTTAATAGATGCGTTTGTAAGTACCGAAGAAAATGATATAGAGTACAAGACTGTAACAACTCGTATTTTCAATAACCTGTTATAACATAAATCGAGGCAGAATTTAATTCTAAAATCTGAATCAAGGGAAACGGGCTATGCCATTGCGTTCGTCTCGGAAAAATACGCGAAATAGAGTTTGAGTTTTCGAAAATCGGAGTCCGTATGACCCAGTTAAGGCCCATTGAAGTTTTCAGAAATTTCTATGTTAAAAACAGATTTAAATTTCAAATTAAAAACAAGGATTAGGGCTAATTGGTGTCAGGTGGGAAAATTCCCGCCAGGGCCCCCATGTCGACAGGCGTGTCGACAGGGGTCTTAGGGTGTCGACTGCCCTGTCGACAGCCCTGTCGACACGGGGTGGCCAGGCAGTTTTGCCTGGCGCACCATTTTGATTTGGGCTTGGTCTTGTGGCTTGGTTCTAGAGAATTCCTAAATCTGACGGGCCTAAACTAACCTAGGGTTAATCCTAGGGCTAAAAACACTCTAATCTTCTATAAATAAGCCCCTAATCCTACCCTAAAGCCTCATTATTCAATCTAGCAACCAAACTATGTCAAATTGAATTCTCAAATGGCCTCCACCTAAGAACCCTAGCCTCCACCCTCTTCAAAAATCAATTCTAAGAAGATTTTGATGTTCATACAAGCTTTTCTAAGTTGTATGAATGATCATTAGCTTGCATACATCATCAAGTTGCAAGCTTTATTTGCTAAGCTAGAGTTTTTGGGATTTTTGTTGATTAGAGCTTTGTTTTGGGTTTTTATATGCTTGCATAAAAGGGCTTCTCAATCTTTATTAGTGGATTTGTGTCTTCATAATATTTGTAAGCCCTCTTACCTTCATTTTAGAAACTCTAAAGTTAATATGTGATGAAAGTTGGGATTAATGCATGTTTAATAAGTTATGCATGCTTATGCGAGTTCACTATGCTATGTTATGCATGTTTAATAAGTTATGCATGCTTATGCGAGTTCACTATGCTATGTTATGCATGTTTAATAAGTTATGCATGCTTATGCGAGTTCACTATGCTATGTTATGCATGTTTAATGAGTTATGCATGCTTATGTGAGTTCACTAAGCTATGTTACACATGTTTGATAAGTTATGCATGTTTATGCAAGTTCACTATGCCATGATTTGCAAGTTTAACAAGTTATGCATGTTTATGCAAGTTCACTAAGTCATGATTTGCAAGTTCAACAAGTTATGCATGTTTATGCAAGTTCACTATGCTAAGATATGCAAGTCCAACATGTTATGCATGCTTGTTATGATATGTAAGATTTGTCATGTATGTTGTGCCAAGTTCCCTCTTTCTATCCTTTATGCGTTATGACGAATATGTAAGCGATAGAATGACGTTGGGGGGTTTTGGGTAAAACTTAAAATACATGAAAATATAAGATTGGGAATTTACCTATTAAGTTAGGTCTACCCCTTGGGAATTTACCTATTAAGTTAGGTCTACCCAAGTATTTGTTAAACTCGTAATTATGGTTTGAAAATAAAGTGGACATGACACTTAGAAAACATGTGTGGCCAACTCGAGGTTGGGTTGAGTTTGTAGCGTAAACCTACCCGGAACCGACCGGCTTAACTAGTTGCTACAAACAATAGGACCCAATGTGAGAAGTTGGTCATGTGTACCTGGGACCCGAGGTTAGACCAAGTTGTGGTGTAAAGCTACCCGGACCCGCCCGGCTTAACTAGTAACCGCAACAAAGTCTAATGTGAGAGGTTAAGGTACAATTAAATTAATGCCTCGTAATTAGGGTTAAGTCATGGCTCACTAATACTTAACCAATTTTGGGGATACGAGGGATTAAATGGGGTTAAGTGGTGAACTGTTGGTTACACTTAACTAATTTAATCCATGATTAGTGAGGGGTTAAACCACACTTAACCCTCTTAGAAAACCCTAGCAACGTGGTTTGTTCCAGCAGTAATCCCAGTTGGGTATCATTCACAACCCTAGAGGCTAGGCTAGGGCGGGGCACGATTACTGGACTGATGTAAGCGACCAAAGCGACGGCTGAGTGGTACAGCGGTGCGGGTCCACGCGGGCTACGGACGTGCACGTAGTCCGGTATTGGACAAACTCGAGGCACGGGTACCAGTAGATTTAGACTGTGCATTATTGCTTAGGTGTCTGGGGTTGACACCCGAGGGCTTGATACACCCGAAGGTGGACCCAGCACAGTCTGACTACAACCATATGTGGGCCGTATGGACACCAACACTTGACGTGTTAGGTTTATAGGGAGCCGATCGATTAGACCGTGGGCTGGACCTTGCATTAAGGTCACCTCATGCTATTGGGCCAGAGTTTGGGCTGAGGGATCAATACCTGTTATGTTAGTTTGCTAGTACACTGTGGTGCAAAGCTTAATCTTCTTTATGTGATGACACCTTTATCTATTGCCAGTATATTCACCTCAGTTTCCATCATGATGTTAGCTTTATTAGTTTATAGACTGATCGTAGTAGGGCTTACCAGTCTTTTTGACTGACCTGTTTTCTTTCGCTTCTTTTCTTCCGTTTCCCCCCCCCAGGTTCTCAGGGAGGGAACAGTGGTGCTTAGCTGGGATCGCTTGCTTGTTCGCTGGATAGCTCATGTATATCTGGATATTGAGCTCGCTATGGTTTATCACTTTTATTTTTGGGGATAGCACTATGTATTTCAGTATTTCTGTTTATGTTGTACTAGACATATTTATTTTGGCAGATGACTTTATGATGTACTAGACTTGTTTTGAGATGGTTTGAGATATTCCGCTGTTTTATTCTCATTTACTCTGTTTTACATATATATTTATGTTCCTGTTCTGCCTTGATATATCAATATGCATGCTTACCCAGTTCTAACGCCCCCCCCCCCCAGAAGCTAGTGCCCCCGAAAGAGTGACCCTAGCGGAGGTGGGGTGTTACAAATTTGGTATCAGAGCATATGGTTTACGAGAAAGAACAAAAAGTTTTTAAAAGACTTTTGAAAAACTATTTTCAAAACAAGTATAAAGTATTTTCCAAAGAAAAGTCTAGTATTTTAAAAGAGGCTATTCCCCAAAAAGCCATTAGCGTTATCCTTCGTTCCCTTGACCTAATCTTATCTTATCCTTCGTTTCAGTATGGCTGAGGATCTTGCCATCCCCGATGGAGTAAATGTGCCACTCGGGTATAGGAGGCTTCTAGAAGCTAGGGCAGCAGCCGGCCCCGCAAACCCGACTCTCACTCCTCCTCCTGTAGTTGAGAATCCTCCCCCTAATGTTAATATTCCTCCTCCCGTTGCTAATGTCCCTCCTCCGGTGGTCCCTCCAGCAGTTAATATTCCTCCTCCCGTTGCTAATGTTCCTCCCCCTCCTGTTGCTGAGGCTCCTCTTCCTCCTCCTCCCCTTCAGCATCCTCAGGTTGAGTTCACGAAGGTTTGTAAAGACTTCAAGGCGATGGGAGGCAAGAATTTCCTAGGCACGGAATCTTTTGTTGAAGCTAGGAATTGGCTGAAAGACACTGAGGACTTGTTTGCTATCTTTGGGATTGATGACGAGAGGAAGATCTTATTGACAGTATGGCTTTTGAAGGATGAAGCAGCCTATTGGTGGGAGGTCACCAATGGGACGAGGCCCGTTGAGACTTGGGCCGATTTGAGGGCTAGATTTGTGACCAAGTTTCTATCTTCTGCTGAGGCGAATTTACAGATGGAGAAGTTCATTGCATTAAAGCAGGGAGATATGTCTGTTAAGGAGTATGTGAACAAGTTTAATCAGCTGGCCCGTTTTGGTTTGGATATGGTGAATACTCCGGAGAAGAAGGCTCTTCGATTTGCTAGAGGGTTGAATGAGCCGCTGCAGGGCTTGGCGATGTCACATATTCCGCATGGAGCTACTTTTGAGAGTTTGGTCAATATGGCTCTACTTCAAGGAGATGGAAAGAAGGAGGTCAAGACGAGTGATACTCAAGCAAAGAAGACTGACTCTCAAGGCAAAGGCAATCAAGGTGGTCAAAGCAGTCAGGGGAATCAGAGCAAGAACAAGAAGGGGAACAACAATAAAGGCAAGGGAAAGTGAAATTACTGTGGTGTTCCTGGACACTTTGCTAAGGATTGTAGGAAGAAGAAAAGGAAGCTTAGTGGTGGATGTTTCTCTTGTGGTGAGACTGGACACTTCAGCAAAGAATGCCCAAAGAAGAAAGGACAGGCTGGACCTTCAGGAGGGCAAGTTCATGCTCTCAATACCGCTCCAGTTCCCGATCGAGGTAGTGTTTCTGTTGAGAACCTTGTTTATGTTTCTGATCTTCCAGTTCGTACCTTGTTTGATTCTGGTGCTTCACATAGCTTTATTTCATCTGATCTTGTTGATAGCTTGCACCTTAGTACTAGCTTAGTGGATGATCCCGTTTGTGTTTCGAATCCCATTGGGGGTTCTGCTCATCTATCTATGATATGTGAGGATCTGAGGATCTCTATACTCAGTGTAGAGTTCTTGTGTAGTGCGTATGTTCTTGGTTTCAGTGGATACGGATTGATACTGGGCATGGATTGGTTGTCCCGATATGGAGCCATTCTTGATTGCGAGCATAGGGTTGTGAGGCTTGTGACTCGCCTTGGCAACACCTTAGAGATTTCATGCAATCCGAAGGATCCCGTCATGTTGTGCTATCTTGAATCTCTCGATTCGTCAGAGGAAGCCCTTCAGTCTGTAAGGGTGGTCCGAGATTATCCGGATGTTTTTGAAGAAGTTAAGGGGTTGCCCCCGAAACGAGAGATTGATTTTCGCATCTATCTGGTGGATAATGCTAAGCCTGTTTCTTTGCCCGTTCGGCATATGGCTCCGCGTGAGAGACGGGAGCTGAGCAAGCAAGTGAAAGAATTGCTTGAGAAGAACTTCATCAGAAGAAGTATATCCGAATGGGGAGCGCCTGTGGTGTTTGCTACTAAGGCAGATGGTTCCCTTCGACTCTGTGTGGATTATAGAGAATTGAATAAGCTGACTAAGAAGAACAGACACCCGTTACCGAGGATCGATGATCTCTTTGACCAGCTTGTTGGTGCTTCTGTTTTCTCTCAGCTTGATCTTGCTACCGGATTTCATCAGCTCAGAGTGGCTGAAGATAGTATAGACAAGACTGCATTCAGAACTCCAGATGGATTCTTTGAATGGCTTGTTATGTCGTTCGGTTTGACGAATGCACCCGCGTATTTCGTAGACTTGATGAGTAGGGTGTTTCGGGAGTTCTTGAACAAGTTTGTCGTGGTCTTTGTGGATGATATTCTGGTCTTCTCCAAGGATGAAGAAGAGCACGCGAGGCATCTTGTAGAGGTGATGGATACGCTCAGAGCACACCAGTTAAAGGCCAAGTTCTCCAAGTGCCACTTTTGGAGAAGGGAAGTTAGATTCCTTGGGCATGTCGTATCCAAGCAAGGCTTAGCGGTGGATCCCGCTAAGGTGGTTGCAGTTCAGGATTGGAAGACTCCAAGGAATGCAACCGAGGTGAGAAGCTTTCTGGGTCTTGCGGGTTTTTACCGGAAGTTCATCAAGGACTTCGCGAAGATATCCGCTCCTCTTACTAAGTTGACGAAGAAGAACTTAGTTTTTGCTTGGGATATGGATTGTGAGCTTGCTTTTCAAAGACTCAAGAGAGCCCTTACCTCAGCACCAGTTCTAGCTTTACCCGATGGTGGTAAGATATTTACCGTGTACACTGATGCTTGTGGCACGGGATTGGGCGCCGTTCTGATGCAAGAGGGCAGAGTTATATGTTTTGGTGGGAGGCAACTTAAGGTGCATGAGAGGAATTATCCCACTCATGATCTAGAGCTGGCAGCGATTGTATATGCACTCAAGGCTTGGCGTCATTATCTTCTGGGTGAGAGATTTGAGCTGTATACTGATCATAAGTCTTTGAAGTATCTCTTTTCGCAGAAGGATCTGAACTTGAGGCAGCAGAGATGGATGGAATTCTTGGCGTCCTATGATTTTGATATAGCCTATACCCCTGGCAAGGGGAATGTTGTAGCGGATGCGTTGAGTAGAAAAAGGTTGACACTAAGTCCTCTATTTGTTGAGATGAAGAATTTAGAGTTCTTGGCAACCTTTGATTTTTCTTTGACAGTTGAGTCGATGACCGGTTCCTTAGCATCTCTAGAGCTCAGGCCTACCCTTCTGGATCAAGTTGGGGCTTCGCAGAAGGAAGACCCTCAGATAATTGAGATCATGGATAAGCTGATTCGAGGGGAGACATCTAGTCACCTTGCTCGATATTCTATAGACGATAAGGGTTGGCTGAGGAGAGACGGAAGGCTTTGTGTTCCGATGGTGGAAGACTTGGTGAGGAAAGTTCTTGATGAAGCACATCGCTCCAAAATGACTATACATCCGGGTGGAGATAAGATGTATAAGGATATGAAGCGCATTTTCTTCTGGCCTGGGATGAAGAAAGATGTGGCAGAGTTTGTCTCAAGATGTGTTATTTGTCAGAGAGTAAAAGCCGAGTCGAAGAAGCCCGGTGGGCTATTGCATCCCCTAGAGGTCCCGCTATGGAAGTGGGAGAGTATTTCCATGGACTTTATTGATGGGTTTCCAAAGTCAAGGAAGGGGAATACAAGCATTTGGGTTATTGTAGATAGACTTACGAAGAGTGCTCATTTTATCCCAGTAAAGAGCAAAAGGACCGCATCTGGACTAGCATCGGTATATCTTCGTGAGATAGTACGACTACATGGAGTCCCTTCCAGCATAGTCAGTGACCGAGACCCCATCTTTACTAGTCAGTTCTGGAACAGTTTGCAGGAAGCTATGGGCATAAGGTTGAACCTGAGTACGGCCTATCACCCACAAACAGACGGCCAAACAGAAAGGGTGAATAGGGTACTTGAGGACTTGTTGAGGCTTTGTATCATGGACTTTGGAGGTGCTTGGGAAGACCATCTTCCTCTTGTTGAATTTGCATATAATAACAGTTATCAGGCGAGCATAGGGATGGCACCATTTGAAGCTTTATATGGGAGGCCGTGCAAGTCGCCTACATGTTGGTGGGAGACTACAGATAAGATTATACTTGGACCCGACATGATTAGAGATACATCCGAGAAGGTCGAGTTGATTAGAAGGCGGATGAAGGCGGCCCAAGACCGACAGAAATCCTATGCTAATAAGCGGAGATCCGATTTGGAGTTTGAGGTTGGGGACATGGTTTTCGTAAAGGTTTCTCCTTTGCGGAATGTGGTCCGATTTGGAGCTGTTGGGAAGTTGGCACCGAGATTTGTTGGACCCTTCCCTATCATAGAGAGAATTGGGAAGATGGCTTATAAAGTGCAATTGCCCGAGAAGTTGTCCGGAGTGCATAATGTCTTTCATGTCTCGCATCTCCGAAAGTGCCTACATGAGTCCGCTGAGGTGGTTGAACCTAGCATTCTTGAAGACGTGGAAGTAGAGAAAGAAGCAACTTTGAGGAGGGCTCCGATTCGTATCTTGGGGACGGAGACCAAGAAGCTTAGGAATCGAGAAGTTAGGCTAGTAAAGGTCCAATGGGGTGAAGCCGAAGAAGACGCAACTTGGGAAACCGAGGAGAAGATGCGTGGGCTTTATCCATTCCTTTTTGAGGGTACACTCTCAATCTCTTTCCTTTGTTAGTATATCTTTCTCTTTGCTATCAATGTTTATCTAGTTATCGTGCTAAGCTTGTCATGAGAACCTTAGGTAGAAACCCTTTGGATGAAACATGTGTTTGAAACATGTTATGTTTGATGGTTGCAAGTGGTTGCACGTGTTTGCAAGTGGTTACTCGTGGATGCATGATACACATTAGGCACTAGATCGGCTCACACACTCCTCATATTGCATGTGCATGAGTGTTTATGCTTATTCTTGGATGAAATTTGTGTGCAATCACATGGATGTTGCATATGGATGTATGATTGAGCACGCATGTAGATATTATACATTATGTTAGGGATTTGCATACATATGGATACATTTCACTAACATATTTTGCATTGACCTTTGCATTAGATAAGTACATACACACACACTTTTGCATATGTTCATACGGCATTTAGAACCTTTTAAGGACAATGATTGCTCGTGGATGATGCTTTGAGTAGATGGATGATTGGATGGTAGGATACGTTCTTCCCAACTTGAAGATTTCGGGGACGAAATCCTTTAAGGAGGGGAGAATGTAACAACTCGTATTTTCAATAACCTATTATAACATAAATCGAGGAAGAATTTAATTCTAAAATCTGAATCAAGGGAAACGGGCTATGCCATTGCGTTCGTCTCGGAAAAATACGCGAAATAGAGTCCGAGTTTTCGAAAATCGGAGTCCGTATGACCCAGTTAAGGCCCATTGAAGTTTTCAGAAATTTCTATGTTAAAAACAGATTTAAATTTCAAATTAAAAACAAGGATTAGGGCTAATTGGTGTCAGGCGGGAAAATTCCCGCCAAGGCCCCCATGTCGACAGGCGTGTCGACAGGGGTCTTAGGGTGTCGACTGCCCTGTCGACAGCCCTGTCGACACGGGGTGGCCAGGCAGTTTTGCCTGGCGCACCATTTTGATTTGGGCTTGGTCTTGTGGCTTGGTTCTAGAGAATTCCTAAATCTGACGGGCCTAAACTAACCTAGGGTTAATCCTAGGGCTAAAAACACTCTAATCTTCTATAAATAAGCCCCTAATCCTACCCTAAAGCCTCATTATTCAATCTAGCAACCAAACTATGTCAAATTGAATTCTCAAATGGCCTCCACCTAAGAACCCTAGCCTCCACCCTCTTCAAAAATCAATTCTAAGAAGATTTTGATGTTCATACAAGCTTTTCTAAGTTGTATGAATGATCATTAGCTTGCATACATCATCAAGTTGCAAGCTTTATTTGCTAAGCTAGAGTTTTTGGGATTTTTGTTGATTAGAGCTTTGTTTTGGGTTTTTATATGCTTGCATAAAAGGGCTTCTCAATCTTTATTAGTGGATTTGTGTCTTCATAATATTTGTAAGCCCTCTTACCTTCATTTTAGAAACTCTAAAGTTAATATGTGATGAAAGTTGGGATTAATGCATGTTTAATAAGTTATGCATGCTTATGCGAGTTCACTATGCTATGTTATGCATGTTTAATAAGTTATGCATGCTTATGCGAGTTCACTATGCTATGTTATGCATGTTTAATAAGTTATGCATGCTTATGCGAGTTCACTATGCTATGTTATGCATGTTTAATGAGTTATGCATGCTTATGTGAGTTCACTAAGCTATGTTACACATGTTTGATAAGTTATGCATGTTTATGCAAGTTCACTATGCCATGATTTGCAAGTTTAACAAGTTATGCATGTTTATGCAAGTTCACTAAGTCATGATTTGCAAGTTCAACAAGTTATGCATGTTTATGCAAGTTCACTATGCTAAGATATGCAAGTCCAACATGTTATGCATGCTTGTTATGATATGTAAGATTTGTCATGTATGTTGTGCCAAGTTCCCTCTTTCTATCCTTTATGCGTTATGACGAATATGTAAGCGATAGAATGACGTTGGGGGGTTTTGGGTAAAACTTAAAATACATGAAAATATAAGATTGGGAATTTACCTATTAAGTTAGGTCTACCCCTTGGGAATTTACCTATTAAGTTAGGTCTACCCAAGTATTTGTTAAACTCGTAATTATGGTTTGAAAATAAAGTGGACATGACACTTAGAAAACATGTGTGGCCAACTCGAGGTTGGGTTGAGTTTGTAGCGTAAACCTACCCGGAACCGACCGGCTTAACTAGTTGCTACAAACAATAGGACCCAATGTGAGAAGTTGGTCAAGTGTACCTGGGACCCGAGGTTAGACCAAGTTGTGGTGTAAAGCTACCCGGACCTGCCCGGCTTAACTAGTAACCGCAACAAAGTCTAATGTGAGAGGTTAAGGTACAATTAAATTAATGCCTCGTAATTAGGGTTAAGTCATGGCTCACTAATACTTAACCAATTTTGGGGATACGAGGGATTAAATGGGGTTAAGTGGTGAACTGTTGGTTACACTTAACTAATTTAATCCATGATTAGTGAGGGGTTAAACCACACTTAACCCTCTTAGAAAACCCTAGCAACGTGGTTTGTTCCAGCAGTAATCCCAGTTGGGTATCATTCACAACCCTAGAGGCTAGGCTAGGGCGGGGCACGATTACTGGACTGATGTAAGCGACCAAAGCGACGGCTGAGTGGTACAGCGGTGCGGGTCCACGCGGGCTACGGACGTGCACGTAGTCCGGTATTGGACAAACTCGAGGCACGGGTACCAGTAGATTTAGACTGTGCATTATTGCTTAGGTGTCTGGGGTTGACACCCGAGGGCTTGATACACCCGAAGGTGGACCCAGCACAGTCTGACTACAACCATATGTGGGCCGTATGGACACCAACACTTGACGTGTTAGGTTTATAGTGAGCCGATCGATTAGACCGTGGGCTGGACCTTGCATTAAGGTCACCTCATGCTATTGGGCCAGAGTTTGGGCTGAGGGATCAATACCTGTTATGTTAGTTTGCTAGTACACTGTGGTGCAAAGCTTAATCTTCTTTATGTGATGACACCTTTATCTATTGCCAGTATATTCACCTCAGTTTCCATCATGATGTTAGCTTTATTAGTTTATAGACTGATCGTAGTAGGGCTTACCAGTCTTTTTGACTGACCTGTTTTCTTTCGCTTCTTTTCTTCCGTTTCCCCCCCAGGTTCTCAGGGAGGGAACAGTGGTGCTTAGCTGGGATCGCTTGCTTGTTCGCTGGATAGCTCATGTATGTCTGGATATTGAGCTCGCTATGGTTTATCACTTTTATTTTTGGGGATAGCACTATGTATTTCAGTATTTCTGTTTATGTTGTACTAGACATATTTATTTTGGCAGATGACTTTATGATGTACTAGACTTGTTTTGAGATGGTTTGAGATATTCCGCTGTTTTATTCTCATTTACTCTGTTTTACATATATATTTATGTTCCTGTTCTGCCTTGATATATCATTATGCATGCTTACCCAGTTCTAACGCCCCCCCCCAGAAGCTAGTGCCCCCGAAAGAGTGACCCTAGCGGAGGTGGGATGTTACAAAGACCGAGTCTGAACCAGAAGATGATGAAGGTTGATCATGAATAACATCATTTGGTGCGTAATATATTAGTTTGAGCAATTCTGAGCTATGTAATAATAATGATGATGACTATTCTAAATTTTAAATTTACTTATGTTCTGTACTATTATGAGCTATGTAACAATAATAATGACTACATATGTTATGTGTTATTCTAAGTTATGGATTATCCTTTTCATGTATGATTATGTGTTGGGTGTAATTATAATATGATATATGTTGTATGATTATCACTTGATTAATGATTATGTGATGTTTATGTGATCAATGTTCCTTTTTATACATTATATGATATTATATATATGATTGTGGCAGATATGTCTAATAGAAAACATATTACATCTCGGCCTTCTTCTCAGTCCCTTGCATTTGGATTAGGTCCCAACATCTCATAGCCAGATTTACATTGAGTTGCGGTGATAGTTCCTAAGAGTGTTGGGTAAATATCAACTTAATTTCAATTATATTATTTAATGTATATTAAATATCTACATCAAAATACAGGGGGTTCATGGTGGAGCCGTCCGACTTTATTTTGCCTGTATCGAAGGAATCATATAAGAGTCGAATGTCAGACTCTTAGCCTCATTGGAACAGTATCTCACCCCATATCAAAAATGCTATATAGGGTGAATTGATGGTAAGTACAATTTTATAACTCCATTGAAAATTAATATACTATATGTAATTCAAAATAAATTCAATATGCAGGTCATTGTACATGTAGAGCCGCAGGATTTGGATGTTTCTAGAAATATCTAGAACCGGAAAATATGGAAAAATTACAGGGAAATGCTTTCAAGGGGAAAAAATTCTGAAAAGCCAAGTTGGATGGGTGATGATATTTAGGTGGGATTTCTTAGGTGTTGGAACCCTGAAGTAGTAAAAGTAAGCTGTAATGGGATTATTTACATTTTAATTGGTTGCATTATTTTAATTAAACGTGCATCTAAATTGATAGGAAATATCAGCAAGGAACAATGTGAATAGGAATAAGAACCCGACTTTACATCGTGGTGGCTCCAAAACCTTCCAACAACATAGGAGGGAACATGTAAATTTGTAATTGGTGTTTATTTTAGTCATGTATATGTTCAGTATATCTTTAGCATATGATCATGCATATCCTCATGTGTATCATTCATGCTTATTTTCAATATATTTTATTCATGTATATCTTCAATTTGCAAAGTACGGAAGGGAGCCTATAATGACCGAGGCTTTCAGAATCACACATACGATTGACCAGACAGATGACGATGGGAATGTTTCCCATGATTGGACGGACCATAAAGCTACAAAACTAATGGTAAATATGTTTATCCGTAATGATGATGTTTCATATTCGTTTATTTCACAGTGTATAAGTAAACTGTATAGAAATTGTGTCATAATTATGTCCGTAATTACAGGACCGATATGAAGCAGAGGAAGCATGAGCGACACAAGCGAGTAGACGGAAGGAGATTATGCTTGAAGAGTCCAATCACATATGGGATTGGGATTTCATTATTCCACCATCTAGTCGAAATAGATGTTAGGTTTTGGCAATTAAGAGGTAAACCCTTTTAATAACTTATATTTTAATTCAGTATAATAATATTATATATGTATGTGAACGCACACAATCAAATTATGAAATAAAATATTTGTTAGGAAAACGAAATAGCTAATAAAGTCTATAGATGAGATTTTATTTTAACATCGTGAACCTACACGATCGAACCATTTTACATTCGAAAGCTTATAAAATTATTTATAATGTGTATTTGTCAACTAATATTCTTGTCCATAAGTATATGTTATTTACGTAGTGAACATTACAAATTTATCAGTGGCACGATCTACCATAAAAAGCCGGTCGGCTTTACCAAAAAAATTATAAATTTATGTTATTTTCATTATAATTTTATGTTATTTACAATTAAACTAAACACTTATCAAAAATCAAACTAAAACATTATAAATTTATGATATTTACCACTATCTTTCTATAACAAAGAATGGAGATACAGAACAATTTTTTTGTAAATTGACTACAAATTATCTTTCTATAACAAAAAAATTATATATAGGAGTCACTCGAAAACCAAAGTAAACTAAATAATTGAATTACTAACAATATAAAAAGAAGAACTCATATTTATTGTCCAAAAGAACTATTGAAAACAATATTTCTAGATTATAATTTTATTAAGAACTACAACTATAAGTGTGATTTAGCAGATTTTCTAGATTACACTTTTGTTTTAGTTTCAGTTGTCTACATCTAAATATCCTGATTATTTATAAAACTAACAGCACTCTTCCTTGTATACATACTATGTTCACTACATATAGTAAAATTAATAATCCAATCATGTATTTAAACTAATTTGATAAATATAATCAAATGTTTTTTGTTAGTTGTCTATTTAATTACCATTTTGATTCACTTAACTTAGTAATTATAGACAAAATATAACTTACTTATTTGTTGAAGTTGTATATTTAAAAAACCACATAATATACAATATATGCATAAATAATACTGAAAAATCAATTTATGATTCATTTAACTTAATAAATTCATGCTTGCACTTAACACCATAAGTTAGGTTAATTGTGTAATCTTTAAACATTACCATATTGTTTTGTTTCTGGATATTAACATGAGTTATTTCACAGGATCTTAATTTCCAAAGGGGTTATAAGAGATCCATCAAGGAGGAGGATATTACTCGAATGCAAAGACAGTTGGATGAGCTTAATGATTGACAAAAGAGCTATTTTCTCCGTTTTACTATTCTACTTTGATTTTAAACTCAAGCTTATAGTTTATATATTTTATACTTTATATTTATATAGTTTTAAATCTTACAATTTTATAAATATGTTTATATAGTTTATACTTATGGTTTCAAAAGATTTTCTAATTTATAATATTCATTTACAACACTATGTTTTAATTCAAGAGTTTCTAGGTTTATATATATATATATATATATATATATCAGAACACTTCAAAAATGCTCAAAATTCAATTCTAAACTAGGTTATGTCGACATACATTTGTGCCTATGTCGACATATAACTGTCATATTTTTTATTTTCAAAGAAGTGTCCTTTCACTATTTGTAATGTTCCAAAAGCGTCGCAACCTTTAAAATCTTGTAAATAGGGAGTGATTTCGAATTTTCTTCATCGTTCTTCTTCTCCATCTTTATCTCCTTTCTTTACACCATTATATTTTCTTATTTTTATGATTTCTACACTTATATGATGCCGAATTTAATTCTATTTACATAAAACTACTTCTCTTCTCACTCTCTACTCATTACTCTCTAAATCAAAGTGCTATTGAAGAGTCATAGGGCTACTGTAATCACTTGGGAAGTATTTGGGTAACAATGTTTCCTTATAGCCGTGAAATCAAGGAGCGGGAGCGGCGTTAACCTTATAGCCATGAAATCAAGGGGAATATACTTGATCAAGTGTGTGGTATCGGTGTTAACCTTGTAGCCTTGAAATCAAGGGGGTTGTACTTGGATATTGATATAGTAATAAAACTCTACGCAATCTAGCGTTGCGTGGGACTAGACGTAGGAGTAATTTGAACCTGTATAAAATCCGGTGTGTTCTTTCCTTTTCTGCAATTTTATTTTTGTTTACCTTCGTGTTTGTGTTTGATTCTGTGTTTGTGATTGTTTCTGTGGTGTGTAATTCATATAGTAGATCATATAAGTTTTAGACTTTGTTTAATTTCTCAGAAACACTATTCACCCCCCCCCCCTCTAGTGTTAGTTTTTCTTTAACGATCCATTCCGCAATCCCTAACAATTGGTATCAGATCAAAGTCTATCAAAAAGTTCATAATCTGATTTTTGTAAAAAAGTTAAATGGCAAATTTTGAAATAATTGTTAACACTGGTGTCAATCTATGCATTGTACCAATGTTGAAAGAGTCTGCATATAATCTTGTTGAAAAATCAAGTGATCTATTGAAATATTGTTTAATACAAGGAAAAGATGTATTTTATGGCTTTTGAAAATTCAAAAGTTGAAAAGATGGGTGAAACGGCTATTGGTAATTCAAGTTCTGAAATAGTGGCTTTTGAAAATTCAAATTTTGAAAAGGTGGCTGTTGTAAATTCAAATTCTGAACTGGTGTGTTACATGGCTGTTGACGATTTAAATTCTGGAAAGCAATTGGTGGAAATCAAAAAGGACAAATGGATACTCGATAGTGGTTGTTCAAGACATATGACGGGAAATCCTGAATTACTCAATAATCTGACATATGAAGATGGTGGAATGGTGAACTTCAGAGATAACTCTAAAGGATACATCTTTGGGATTGGCAATGTCGGTAATTATGAAACTCCTACTATTTCTGATGTTTTATTAGTTAGGAATCTAAAACATAATCCACTAAGTATAAGTCAACTTTGCGATAAGGGTTATAAAATGAACTCTGAGTTAGGAAATTAAGATAATACTTTGTTTATTAAGAAGAATAATAAGGACATGCAGTTAGTACAAATATATGTTGATGACATAATTTTCGGATCAACAAACGATAAGATGAATAAAGAATTTTCAGATATTATGACCCAAGAATTTGAAATGAGTCATATGGGAGAACTAACGTTCTTTTTAGGCTTACAAATTCGTCAATTAAAAAATGGAATATTTATTAATCAAGACCGATGGCGACTAATATAGCATTAAGTAAAGATGGTACATTGAAAGACGTCAATCAAAAACTATATGGGGGAATAATATTATCACTATTATATGTAACCGCCAGTAGACCAGATATAATGCATAGTGTATGTCTCTGTGCAAGATATCAGTTGCAACCTAAGGAAACACATTTAAAAGCCGTAAAACGTATTCTAAGGTATGTAAAGCATACATTAGACTTGGGATTATTTTATCCTGAGGATGATTCATTGAACCTAGTTTCTTATTGTGACGGTGACTATGCGGGATGTAAATCCGATAGTAAAAGTACTAATGGAACATGTCACTTCTTAGGACATTCACTAGTCTTGTGGTTTAGTAAAAAGCTAAATACTATATCTTTGTCAACAACTGAAGCAGATTATATCTTTGCTGCTTTGGCTTATTCACAAGTAATATATATGCTACAAACTCTAAATGATTTTGGATTAAATATAAACAAATCACCAATATAGTATGATAATACGAGTGCTATAAATATTTCTAAAAATCCAACTCATCATTCAAGAACTAAACATATTGATATACAACATCATTTTCTAAGAGATAACGTAAGTAAAGAGAAAATTTCACTCGAATTTATAGAAACAGATAAACAAATAGCAGATATATTCAGAAACCCATTAAGTAAAGCAACACTTACTAAATTTAGAAGAGAATTAGGCATTTGTTCTGTAAGTGAGTTAGAATAATTAAATATATTAATATATATAAGAATAATATTAAAAATCAGAAAAACAAAATAAAAAATACAAGTATATCGACATACATATGTCGCTATGTCGACATATAATTGTCAGATATTTAAAATTAATTCCCACCAAAAGTCAGTTACAATAATCATTTAAATTCTCCACTTCAAATCTTCTTCTTCATTCTCATTTCTCATTTTTGTAAAAACTCTAAACTAAAATAAACAATGGCCTCCACCAATTTTAACACTCAAATCAATCCTGAATCATCCGCTGGACCATCCGAAGTTCCTTTTCAACGTTCTACCCTATCATGTGACATCAAAATTGAAGAGAAGATGGAATATACTCTTCAAATGCTCGTTGAAATACAAGTGCTTTAAATTCGGATGAGCCAAGAGAAAAATAGGCAAGGAAAAGTGATAAGGGGTCTTCTTAAATTTGTTATGGATAATTAGGAAAATCCGATTATCATCGAAGATGATAATCATGCCATGTAAGAAAAGGAGGAACCAGAGGAAGAAATGATGGAGAAAGAAGAACCTGAGGAGACTTATCAAGCAGTTACGGAAGAAGATGATCAAGTCGTATGTGGGAGAGGTATTGTTTGATCAAAATGGAAATGTGATTGAACATAATGGAGATTTTTGTCTTCATTATCCAAATTGTCAAATCCATAAGACTCCCATCAAAAAAAAATATTAGAATTTAGGTTTTTCTTTTGTTTTTGTTTCTTTGCGTTCATACGATGTATTATGTTTGTAGAAATCCGTGTATCATCACTTGTAAAAATCAAGACTAATATAATGCTTGTTTTTGTTTATAAGTATATAATAAGTATTATAATAAGTTATACACTATTATAAATCTTAGTTTAGAGTAATATATTTTAAATGGATATCGAATTTAGGAGGAGTACTTTACTTTTATATAGAATTATTTAGAAAATTATAGGATTTAGGTGGATTAGTTTTAGAATTTCTTTTTGATAATGTCAAAGAGGGAGAAATTATAAAACTGATCGACACTTTCTAAGGAATTAGAAAAGCGCGAATATTGTAATAATAACTGCAAGCTCACAGATCGTGTAATATACAGGTCGAACATAGGAAGGAATTTTAAATTATATTATTTATATATTTCTTGGGCGAGTTAGACAAAACTTGGAAGTTGCTTTTGAAAACAAAAATATATTGAAACTGCAATTTGAATTAGAACAAACCTAATTGAACTAATGATCAAATTACAATTATCAATTGAAAAGCAAATAAAACTATTATTGAATTGAATCAAATCTATATTCAATCCTATATGACCTAGGAAAGAAATTAAAGAAACATAAATTAAAATGGTAGAAATTAAACAACAAATAGGAAATAAAATTAGGATTATGACTGAATCTAATCAGACAGTCAAGGACTAATGAAAACAAGTGCAAAAGACAAATAGTTCTCTACAAAATCTAATTGTGTAGACAACACTAATTGCGAAGAAAATAAAAATGTACAAAAAGAGAAAAGAAGACTAAACTAGATTAATGGCAGAAAAATTACAGTAGAAAAGTAAATATTTACAATGGGTATACATGTGTATTTATAGCGGAGTTGCAAAACCCTAATCATATAAATGGACCTTCTAATCAAAAATTATGCTACGATCCTCCTCTTATCCTTATTTGCATGTGTCCAGCTGATTGATTTCCTAAGATCTTTTCTACCAAACTCCTTCTGAGGTGTCCAATGTGAACACAACTAGCCTTCAACGATAGCTTCTTATGCAATCTTCATGTATATGGCATCAATTCTTCACTTTCAAGGCTGAATGAGGTTTGGATAACACATCTGTAAACACAATAAAATAATACCCAAGTAATATTTATTTATACACAAAAGATAAGATATAAGAGCATAAAATAAACACATTTTCATGTTAATCAAATACCCCCACACTTATCTTTTACTCGTCCTCGAGTAGAACAAATAGTAGAAACTAATTAGATAGATCACACTTTCGTAGGAAACACGATTGCACTAAGCGTATGCAACAAACCGTTAAACTTCTAGGTGTCCCTACTAGGACGAGTTGTGTCTCGTGAGGGTTTTCAGTGAATACTTCCCACAAAATCCAAATGCAGTATGTTACGATACTAATGCAACTATATGAATGCAATGGACATATGCAAATAAAAACAATAAAAATGAAAACACGACTTGTTTCAGAAAAATGGTACAATAAAGTAAGTTAACAATCCCTGGTCAATTGATTGTATTTTAAATACCACAACTTGTCACAAATTTTCAACATAATTCAAGTTTTCAATGTTAAACTCTAGTTCGGTCAATTGGTTCGGTTGATAACATAGTGCAACCATGAAATAAATTCTTAGTTTGCTTGTCACAGTTTGTAAAGTGGTATTATTATTTCCTCATGTATCGCTAGTCAAATCAATAAGGTCAAGAAGTGTTTGGGCATCATTGCTTTTTCTCAATCTCTATAAAAATGAATCTTTATAATTAATTACATACACCTAACTTAAAGACCAAGGTATACAATCCATGCACTGCCTTGCGGACTGGCGGAGATTTGGGACAAAGCTTGGCGGATTGTATAGACCGATGCTGACTTTGTCAACAACATGTCGGTAATCCTTAGGTGTCCATCTTATAAAATGAGACCAAGATATACCAACACTAACTTTGTCAACAATATGTCAGATAGAGCTTGGCGGGTTTGCAAACCAACGCTAGATTTACAAGCAATGTTGGATACCCTTGGATTACTATTATTATTATTGAAAATATAAGAACAAGAGAGAGGTACGTGAATTCAGCTTAACACAACTTAGTTTTAAAGATTCGAAAAGCTAATATAAGTATTTTAAGTCCTCCACTCATTTAAACAAAGACTACAATATAAAATAGACTTCATGGCCATCACCTAAGAATCTTCCTATGTGCCATTTACACTATTATTTCTCAAAATTCAACTTTTCATTATATTTCTTATTCAATCTTAGTTGAAATAAAAAAATACTATCAGCTGATTAACGATCATTAACTTATTTTGTTGTATCAATCTAAAATGAGTCGTATTTTCAAAAAAAATAATATGGTATGTTACTACGACCTAAAATGCATGATGGTCCTATCTAAATGCATGAAAATGAAAGAAGAAAAAAAATGTAATGCAAACTTCCCCCACACTTGGACAAAACAGCGTCCACACTGTAAACACGTTTTCTAAATGTGAAAGATAGCACCCAAAGACGGATGAGATGCAGAATTATTTGTAAAATGAAGTGTAGTTTAACTGTATGTAAGAATGGATTATATGTACAATGATATATGTGCATGCGATGCAAAGAATGCCACTAACTATTTCCCCCACACTTGGTTCTATCCCAATGAATCCCATTCCCACTATGTCTAGGCATGATTTCTAATAAGCAAAGGTTTTTTAAAACCATCTCATCTTTATACCTAGATTTATAGTGCAATAGATAAATGTCCAGAGTCATCCGAACATGAAGTTTTTCAACAGAAATAATGTTTCCAAGATGATTCATGTGTTCCAAAAATTTATCAGTGTAATTGTCCAAAAATTGGTGATCGTATATAAACTCAGTTGCAATCGTGAAATTTAAATTCTGAGTGTTATGTGATCGCATTTCTCAAGTTCGTTACTGGACAACATATTTTTTATCCTAACAACTTCAAGTTCGTTGGAAGTTTTCTCAAAGTTAAAATTTTCGAACTCATGACTTGTATCTACTTCTTCCTCATTTGGCAACTCATCCTCATACAATCCAAAAAATTCATGTTCATTAAATTCCTTCTCCACTTTTGAGTTTTTGAAAAATTAAACATTTTTATTCTGTTCAATTTATAAAATTTCAAGTTTCTCACAGCTTGAAAGAGAAAGATCAAAATCTGCGTTGAAATCTTTTACTAAAAAAAGTTGAAGTCCAGATCATTTATTCCATTTTGAACAACTTCATTTAGATCGTTATTCTCAATTTCCAAAGTTGGTATTTGAAAATTTTCACTGTCGGTAAAAATTGGATTATTTTCTGATTCAATGCCCATTTGATTTTATTGCTCACATTATTCTGCAAAAGATGTCATTAAACAAAGAAGTTCAATCATCTTTTTGTCTAGCCTTTCTTTAAGCTGTCTATCTTGCCTTTCTATCCTCTCTCTAAGAATGTTAAGATGATATTCTTTAGAATCGTTGATTTGAGAGCTCTCGTTTTGGATTTCTTGATTCTCAGAATTATAGTCCACATCACTTTCATGATCAATATTATTTCCAATGTGGTGGCTGTTTGAATTTTCAGAAAAATAACAATGATATTGGAAATCAGGTTGATTATAAAAATTATGTTTGTAACCAAAACTGCTGAAATTCGAGGGAAAATTGCAATTTTAGTTATTTTCAAGATGTTGTTATGGGCTATAACTTTGAAAACATTGGTTTACAACTCCATATTGATGTTGATCAAAGCTATATTGGGTTCAAATCTATTTTGATGTGAATGTGGCCCATAATTGAAATTATTGAAATTTGAATTGAAATCACAATTTCGATCATTTCTATGATTTTGAAAATGATGGTCAGTTGGAAAATTTTGAAAATTGTTGGCATTGGGCCCACGAAATTTCGGAAAATTTTGCATTATGAATTGTAATTCATACTCATACTTTTCCAGGGAATGTCTTCTTAAGTTGTGCTCTATTAATTAACTGACTCAATTAGAAGGGGGACGAGGGTCTTATGGCCGTTCACGTATAGTATAAATAATAAGGGATACGACCAATGTTTTACGGGTAGTATGCAACCGCTTTTGTTAATAGTTCAATAAATTGAACTACTATATATCCACGATCCAATTATATGAGACAGTCAACTTCACAAAGCACCACTTTTCAATTATATTATTTTATATAAGCTCGTATTTCCCTAGAATCAACGTTTAATGAAGTTTAAAGTTGAAAACCAATGCGAGTGATGACAGTAGTTATGGAAATTTTAGCCAATCACAACAATCAGATAATAATACCGCAGAGATTAAAAAATTGTACAATCAAGCCACTGCCCCTGTAGAAGATTTTTACAAGCAATTTCTATATTTTGCAGCACTTGTAGAGTTCAAATTTTTTTACAGTGGGGCATGGTTGTCTGTCTAGTGTAATAGAGTAGTGCTTACGTTTCAAACTCCACTATTTGCAAATAGGTTGACCTCTGAATTTCTTGATCGTTTACTTGGATCTGTTCTTTCACTTGAGCCTTTGATTTGTTTGAAACTTTCTCTGTTTTTTTTAAAGATCAAATAAACAAACAAAAATAAAAACATTCAAAAAGGAGGAAAACCTAAAAAGAAAAAAAAACTGACAAACTGATTCAACTAGAAAAAAACAAGAGAAACTACTCGGTTGAGCTTTCAAAATAAAAATCACTCTTTTTTTTTCAACTAATAAAATAACTAGCCTGAAAGAAATATAAAAGAAAAATCAAACTCACCTAGAAAAAAAAGTCAAATAAACTATGTTACAAAACTTGACTCAACAGAATTTAATGAGACTGGTACCACGCTATTCACCTACTCACGTGTAGGGCTGTCAATAAATACCCGAAAAATCCGATATTCGTCTGAATCCGTATCTGAAATATCTATTATCTAGCTTTATTCGAAAAGCGGATCCGGATATCCGATATCCCAAAAACTTTTCGGATACGGGTATGGTTATAGTGGTATCCGTATCTGAAAAATATCCGTCCGACTAATTGAGGTAATATATATTACTCAAAACAGAAAAATAGAGTTAACAATTATTTTGTAACTGTTGAATGTTACTATGATATAAACTTTTGTCCATTTTTAGTAAAAAAAGGGTAGTTTTGGTGTTTAATTTTGGAATATTTTTTGATATGCCTATGGATATTAGTAAAAAAACATTGTTTCATCATCACATTTCTTTATTTTCTGGTTTTTTTTTAAAAACTTAGTATAAAAATTATTTTATGTTAATTCAATTTTTTTATTTATACCCTTAAATTTATTAATTACAAACTGAGCGGATAAATATCCGATATCCGTCCGTATCCGAAAATTAAGCGGATACGGATATCCGATATTCGAAAATTAAACGGATACGGATATCCGATATCCAAAAATAATTTCGGATACGGATATAGCACTATCTGTATCTGAAAGCATCCGTTGATAGACCTGCTCATGCAGTAACCAACAACAAAAACAAAATCACGTTTCCTTCTTGCCTGAACAAACCCCAATAACAAATATCCCACACAATCTATTATACCTCACAAAAAATCAAATGACAGAGTGCCCCCTTTAATTCAAAACAAATTATTCCTTGAAAAAAATAGGAAACAAATCTATTCAATCAATACTAACACCACCATGCTTTCTAACTCCAAATAACACACTTCCTTCTTCTTCTTTTATTCGTATCGGCTTTTTTCTTTTTGGCGAAATCGCTTTCGATACAGGTACCGAACCCTAGACTAAACAACCGGTTTTGCGATTCAATCATTTTAAATATTGTGATTTGGGGTTGCGGTTTTTGAAATTGATTTGAACTTTGGGGTATTTGGGGTTTTGTGAAGTCGGATTTGTGGTTCTCTAGGGTTTAGATTTGGAGTTTTCAAATTGGGATTGGGTGTGTTAATTCTGTGGAGATGGGGATTTACTGTGATGAACAAAATAGTTAATGACTGGACGGTGGCTTTTGTTGTCAGCGTGATGATTGAGGTTATCGGCGACTGGAGTGTTTAGCAGTTTGGATCGGATTGCACTGTGACCATGGAGTGGTTATGGGGTATAGCGGTCTGCGTTGTGATAGGAGGGTAGACGGTTTGAGGAGCTACTGAGGCACTGCAGTTGTGAGGATGCAATTCGAGGGTGGTGATGACTGATTAGCATGGTATAGGTGACTGCATGGCAATGGTTTTGACTGCCGTATGAAGATGTGGAGGTGATTATGTCATTGGGGTTGTGAAGCTGAGATTGTTGATGAGCTAACTATGGTGGACAGGGGATGGACGGTAAGGAGTGTATGATCTGTGTGGTGTATGGAAGGTGAGAGGAATGTTTTATGTTGATGTGATGGTACTGAAGGATGATTGGGTCAGTGAATGGTGAAATTGTATGCTGAAGTGGGTTTATGGAGAAGTTGAAGTTTGTGTGGTTTTATGGAGATGATGGATGTGAATGTTGGTAGTTGTGTGGTTTTATGGAGATGATGGATGTGAATGTTGGTAGAAGTTGTAGCGGCCAGAAGAATATATAACAGAAACTTTTAATTTTTTTCTTTTTGAAATTTGTAAGAGAAAAAGAAAGAAAGAGATGTAATGGGAAATAAATTTAAAAATAGAAAGAAATAAAAAATGTAAAAGGAAAAGAACTTGGAAGAAAAGTGGCAATTTTTTTTTATAGATTTCAGTATCAATAATTTAATACTAAATCAAACCAATCAAGAACTTTCTTCCATATATACAAGAAAACAAAAGGAAAGAAAATAAAATAAAAACTAACATGAATCAGAAATTAAATAAGAAATAAAATTTAATTATTGCCTCCTTGGCAACGGCGCCAAAAACTTGATCGACGCTTTCTAAGGAATTAGAAGAGAGCGAATATTGTAATAATAACTACAAGCGCACAGATCGTGTAATATGCAGGTCGAACATAGTGAGGAATTTTAAATTTTATTATTTATATATTTCTTGGGCGAGTTAGACAAAACTTGGAAGTTGATTTTGAAAACAAATATATATTGAAACTGCAATTTGATTCAAAACAAACCTAATTGAACCGACAGTCAAATTACAATTATCAATTGAAAAGCAAATAAAAATATTATTGAATTGAATCAGATCTGAATCTAATAAAATCTATATTCAATCCAATATGATCGAGGAAAGCAATAAAAGAGACAGAAATTAAAATTATAAAAATTAAACAACAAACAAGAAATAAAATTAGGATTACCGCTGAATCTAATCAGATAGTCAATCACTAATGAAAATAAGTGCAAAAGACAAATAAAGCTCTATTAAATCTAATAGTAAAGACAACACTAACTGCCAAGAAAATAAAAATGTAGAAAAAGAGAAAAGAAGACTAAACTAGATTAATGGCAGACAAATTACAACAGAAAAGTAAATATTTACAATGGCCGTATACATGTGTATTTATAGCTGAGTTGCAAAACCCTGATCATATAAACGGGCCTTCTAATCAAAGATTATGCTACGGTCCTCCTCTTATCCTTGTTTGACATGTGTCTGGCTAATTGATTACCTAAGATCTTTTCTATCAATCACCTTCCAAGGTGTCCAATGTGAACACAACTAGCCTACAATGATAGCTTCTTACGCAATCTTCATGTATATGGCATCAATTTTTCACCTTAAAGGATGAATGAGGTTTGGACAACACATCTGTAAACATAACAAAATAATACCCAAGTAATATTTATTTATACACAAAAGATAAGATTTCATGTTAATCAAAAACATAGAATTAGTTTATAGGATTCATATAGACAGGGGAAGTATTAGAAGGATCATCATCAACAGGTATGTACAAGTATGATATTTTATAAAGTAAGGTTGTCATCATCAAAAAGGGGAAGATTTTTGGAGAATGGAGTTTTGATGACAATAATCTTTTTTCAATATTAATTTATTATAAAATATATACTAACACTTTTGCCTGTAATATATATATACACACACACATATGCAGGATTTATATACAGGAATTAATACTGAAGACTGTACAATTTAAAGATATTAGAGATTCAGAATTTAGAGATGATTCAAGACTCATGAGTAATCAAGATTTCGAAAGTTCAAGAGTTCAAGATAAATATAGTTATAGAGTCTAGTTTATGTAAGACTCTGAATAGCACTCCAGGTTCAAATTCAAATTCTGTTTTTCAATTTCTAATTTTCAAATTCAAATTCTATTTTCTCAATCTTTATTTTGTCCATTTTACTATTTTACTCTGATTTTAAACTCAAATTTTATAGTTTATAAGTTTTATATATTATATACTTATATACTTTATATTTATATAGTTTTAGATCTTATAATTTTATAAATATGTATATATAGTTTATACATATACATATGATTTCAAATGATTTTCTAATTGATAATATTCATTTACAACACTATTTTTAATTCAAAAGTATCCAGAATTATATATATGCATATATATATATATATATATATATATATATGTGTGTGTGTGTGTGTGTGTGTGTGTGTGTATATATCAAAACACTTCAAAAATGCTCAAAATTCAATTTTAAACTAGGCTATGTCGACATATATTAATGCCCATTTCAACATATAACTGTCATATTTTTAATTTTCAAAGGAAGTGTCTTTTCACTATTTGTAACGAGCGTTGCAACCTTTCAAATCTTTTAAACAAGGACTGATTTCGATTTTTTTCATCATTCTTCTTCCCCATCTTCATCTCCTTTCTTTGCACCATTATATTTTCTTATTTTTATGATTTCTACACTTATACTCTGCCGAATTCAATTCTATTTATATAAAACTTCTTCTCTTCTCACTCTCTACTCATTACTCTCTGAATCAAAGTGCTATTGAAGAGTTATAGGGCTATTGTAATCATTTGGGAAGTGTTTGGGTAACGGTGTCTCCTTGTAACCGGGAAATCAAGGAACGGGAGCGGTGTTAACCTTGTAGCCGTGAAATCAAGGGGAATGTACTTGATCAAGTGTGTGGAATCGGTGTTAACCTTATAGCCGTGAAATCAAGGGGGTTGTACTTGGATATTGATGTAGTAATAAAACCCTGTGCAATCCAGCTTACGTGGGACTGGACGTAGGAGTAATCCGAACAAGTATAAAATCTGGTGTGTTCTTTCCTTTTCTGCATTTTATTTTTGTTTATCTTTGTGTTTGTGTTTGATTCTATGTTTGTGATTGTTTCTGTGGTGTGTAATTCATATAGTAGATCATATAAGTTTTAGATTTTGTTTAATTTCTCAAAAACACTATTCACACTCCCCTCCCTATTTTTATTTTTGTCTTAACGATCCATTCCGCAGTCCCTAACAGAAATGATTTTGTGTTGATTAAATGGTTTTGAGGTTTGAGGGAATGGATTTGCTGGTTGGGACAGAAAATATAACCCAGTTTTGCGACGGCTTGCAGCGGCTAAAAGCAACGATTTGTGATAGCTCATTGGCCCAGTTTTACAACGGCTTGTGACACACACCCAGGAAACCAACTAAACGACACGTTTGATGCCACATGAACACTTTGTCATTGCAACCGTTGCTAAATTAGGGATGGAGCCGTCGCTTTTCCCATTGCTTTTACTGTTGGCAACAGGGTAGATTGCAACAGCATTTTGTGACGGCTAGCAACGGCTACCGATGTCAAAATATTGTTGTAATTTAATGTTTGTTTTGTAGTGTTGGAATTATATGTTATTTGATGTTATTTTTTTATCTTAATATGGTGATCAATTGATGATGCTATATAATTGTATTTGATGCTATATATTGACAATATCACCTTTTTTGGTCATGGTTGGTTTGTGAAATTTTGTCATGGTTTGTGTTCTTTTGTTAGGATAACCAGAGAATTGAGAGTTTTGTAATTTCTATTTTATTGCATAATAATCGAACTATACAAATGATGTTGAATATGTATAGTAGTTGGTGGGATTTAGTACCGCCCATGTGGCGCGTTTGCCCAGAATGAAATAAGGCCAACGCACCATGTAACATAAAGTAAACACATAATGTGTTAAATATACAGCCGCATCTCATATTCTCAAATATGCCCCCTCAAACCCTACGACATAGCTAGGGTTTGTGACACTCGAAAATGGCGGCTTTGACATAGAGATTTCCTTAAACTTTTGCAAATTCTTTGAAATTTTTTGATGAATTAACTTTAGACTTCTTCTCTAATGAAGGATCCGAGTCTTTATGGTCATTTTGTTGATGATTTCATCTGTTATCAGCAATGTTGAGTAGATATGAGTTGAGTTTAACTTTTTGTCTTCTATCTTGTTGAAGATCTCGTTTGTGGTCTTTGAGACTTGGATCTGCTTTTAGGTAAGTGGCTACCTCATTTTCGATGGATGATAGATATTCTTTGATGCTTCCTTGTCCTTGCTGGAGGCAGATGTTTACACCAAAAAGGGTCTAAACACCCAAGGTACTAAACTGTACTTCACCAATTTGGTGAGAAATAAATGGAACCGTGTTTAATCAGCAATTGAAAACGAAAAATGCGAGAAAAAGGTAAAGTAGAGATGAGATTTATAGTGGTTCGGCCGTTATTTAGGCCTACGTCCACTGTAAAGGTGATTTTCAATCTTATAACGAGGATTACAAAATACATCAATTCTCTCTTTTTATACATCTCTATATTCACTCAATATACCCTCATTTATATATTTCAATCTCGGAATTATACAAGAGAATGGTAGAATTTTAGGAAAAGAAGGATGGATGAATGGTTGAGAAGGAGGATGTCTTCGTCTCCCATGATCACAAGATTGTTCTTGACGCCATGGCCGAATCAGTGGGTGAGGATAGAATTTAGCAGCACTTCGTGGTTTTCAAGATTGGATCCCCTTTATGTTGGCAGCCATGGTGTATTTATAGGTGAACTTCCCCTGGGAAATGATCTGAAATCCGTTTATGTAGGCTACAGACCGTTCATTCTATTAATTACAATCATGCCATTGGCTAGCTGTAGCCAGCTGTCTAGATCTGTATTTGGTTGTCATGCGCGAGTGACTCAATGGAGCGAGCACCTTAAGTAGTTGAGCGGGTCCATAGGAGCGGGTGTCCCTGTAAGAGTGAATGCTTTGGAAAACTTGGAAACTCTTATAAGAGCGGAACGCGGGCTGGACATGACTCTCCCTTGTTCCTTACGCGACCGGCCTTCTTAGTTCAAGGGCGCTCATCCTTTTACTGCTTTTACATGGCGCTGTTTGTCCTTACGACTATACTATGAGGTCGCTTCCGCCTATGTTGAATGGATGAATTGCTTTGCTCCTATGTTTAAGCAGCTTTGTCTCAATATGAACGACCGACCTTGGCTTCCGCACCTGAATCACGATTCGTATTTAACTTTGGTTGGAGACATAGTCACATAAGATGTTGCAAGCGCTCGTATTGCAGCTCCATTTCAGGCTTGGTCTTTTGACTAGAAATCAGTGAGCGACTTTACAGGATATACAATCTCTATCCTTTTTGGGCCGCACTTCCCATTACTTATCGCGCCATCATCCACGGTTGTACTGGTTGACTTTACTCGTCTTGGGTTTGATATTTGGCCATTTAAGTGCCTCGGATAACATTGCGCACAATCGACCCTGATGATGTCTATTCCGTATCCTTTACTCAATGTGCATATGGATTTTTTAGGCTTTAACACTTGCCCCTCGAAGTCCGTGATTTCTTTTAGTAAGGAATTACTGGCTTTGACATATTTGATCGCAAATTGTTTGGTAGATTTATCCTGACTTGTCGAGGGGCCGTTCGTCCAAAGGATTAAGATTGCTTCATTGTAGCTAATTGGTATTGTCTCTCTCTTGTGAGCGAAAGGCTTGATGGTTTCTTGTCGGTAGGAGAAGGCAATGCTCGAAGGTAAACTCGCTTCCCAAAATAGGGTTCTTGAAACTTTAGAAGAAGATAAAGCGAGGTTAACTAGTGATCTTGAGCAGGCCAGAATTAAAACTGAAGAGACCTTGTTTCGGTTTTACACCCTTAGTGTTATGACCCACGGAAGCTTGAGCTATCTGAATAAGGACTTCCCCTGTACATTAGCTCTTGTCTGGGAGCAAGTGTTTAGATGCTTCAAAGATAAGAATGACAGTACTCTACAAGAGGCCCTCGCGATACTTTAGAAAGAGGAAGGAGAATGTTGGCTGATGAACGAGTTCAATCCCTTGGAAAAGAAGTCCAAAATGTTGTTCCTATTCCTGACCCCAGTCCTACAAAAGATGGAGCTTCGGGATCCCAAGTCCTCTTAATGGAACCTTCTGTTGCTAACGAAGGTACTTCTATGGTTTGTTCGGGTGATGACCATGGTGTACCTGAAAACATTGCCAATTGATGTACTGTTGTTTTGCATTTTGCTGTACCAACTTTACAGTCGTGTATCTTTGTGACGGATTTGTATTTCATTATTACGCGTTAGTGTTGATACGCTATAACTTATTGTAATTTTTATTTGTTTGCATCGTGTTACGCTTTTATGGGTTGTACGATGGTTACGTTTTACGTCGTTCATCGTCAATATCGCTGGTTTGCTTTGTATTTAGGACATCATATTTTCTCTTTTACCCCTTCTTTGGAGGGTTTAGTTCTTATTATGCATATTTCGCATTCTTTAATGGTCTGGTAATTCAAACCTTTAAAGTTTATTTTTTGAATATGCACTCTTATAAGGCACCGGTATCTTGTTATACATTTATTCATGTTCCTCATTGATTTGGCGTCCCAAACCCTTTGGAAACTTGATTAAATGCATTTCCATATGTACAATTTGCTTTTTTTTTTGTTTATGTACCCAATCCCGTATCTCACTAACTCAGTGACCCGAGCCCTTCGGAGACTGGTTTTGAGTACGCGCCCCCATGGGAGGACTTGGGTTATATGTTTTCAACCCAATATCGATCTTATTTGAACCCAGCTATTATGATCAAATAGAGACCTAAATTGGATACCCCCATACGACTAGGATTTCTGATGCCTCCTTTCGGCTAGGATTTCTGATTACCCCCTTTCGGCTAGGATTTCTGATTTGCGCTGGTCCTTCTAGCATGTTTAATCCTTCCCCATTTTTATGATTCATCACGAGGATCGGACACTAATTCATCTCATCGAGCTTTGACTCAGAAGGGATAAAATTGGTGTCCTTCACCTAACAAGGTTCCCTTCATTTTTTGTGGATTAGCAATTTTTCTGTTTCTAGACATGTCGATTTTTCTGACTTTGTGCCTTTCCTAGGAAACAAACACTGGTTCGCCTCATTGAATTTTTTTCAAGTTGGAGAACCCGTATCCAGCACCTTAGAAGGTGTTTCTTTGGTGGGCTCAGCGATTTTATCCATGGGACTTTAACCGTGGGACTTTTTGAGTTGCTTTTACTCTAGCATTGACTCTTTTAATCTAGTACCAAGCTTTTGTTGGTCCTGTATTGAGAGATCCAGTGTTTCCTGATGAAAGTCGGAACTCCCCGAGTTGGCGCCCCCTGGTCGCTCGTTTGCCTACACAAGGAAGTCAACTTTTAGTACGAGCCTGTAAATAAGTGAGCTGTACATGTAATTAGATTCCATACTCAGTCATTTTATGCATGTCATTCAAAATGCGAAAATTTCATAAATTTTTACAGCATCTTCTATGTATTTGAAAAACATGTTATAAGAAATAACGACGAATATGCTCGTTGTTCCATGCTCGTGGGATTTGGTTCCCATCTGTGGTGGCCAATTTGAAAGTTTCGTCCTGGAGTTTCTGACTTATGACATAAGGTCCTTCCCAATTGGGTCCGAAGAATCCAGTACCGATCATTATTTTTTTCAGAATGAGGTCTCCAATTTCAAAAGTTCTATGTTTGACTTTTGAATTGAAGTGCCTGGCCACCCTTCTTTGGTGTGCGGCTACTTTGAGTTCCGCTTCTTTTCTTATTTCCTCAAGTTGGTCGAGGGCTTCGAGTTGTAGCTTCTCGTTTTCTTTGGGATCAAAGTGTATCCTTCTATGGGTAGGGACTTCGAACTCCACTAGTATCATAGCTTCAAAGCCATAAGATAAAGAAAAGGGAGTATGCCCTATTGCAATTTTGTGTGTGGTGCGATATGCCCATAATGCCAATGGGATTCATCTACCCATCCACCTTTAGCCTTTTCTAGTCGCTTCTTACTGGTAGTCTTGATGATTTTATTTACTGCTTCCACCTTCCCGTTCGCTTGTGGATGAGCGACTGCTGAAAAGCTTTTCTGGATTTTGTATTTGGCACAAAAGCTTTGGAACTCTTCACTTTCAAATTGAGTCTCGTTGTCTATGATTATCTTTTGTGGTACCCCAAACCTGCATATGATATTTTTCAAGACAAAGTTAATAACCTTCTTCGAAGTTATAGTTGCCAATGGTTCTGCTTCAGCCCATTTTGTAAAGTAATCAATGGCAATAATTGCGTATTTAAAACCGGATTTTGTAGTGGGAAGGGCTTATGAGGTCGATGCCCCAGATAGAAAATGGCCATGGGCTGACCATGTGAGTTATGGTTGTGGATGGCATCCTTGGGATCTTGGCAAATCTTTGGCACCTATCACATTTTTCAGTGTAGGCCGTGGAAACTTTATTGATATCTGGCCAGAAGTAACCATATCATAGGATTTTCTTGGCTAAAGTTTGTCCATCGGTATGTCCTCCGCATTCCCCTTCGTGTAATTCTGCCATGATTGCCTTAGACTTCTTCTCTGTAACACAATGAAGTAACGGTGTAGAAAATCCCCGTCTATATAGTCGTCTATTTTGGATAAGGTGTAAGGGAGCTTTTCGCAAAATCTTTCTTCGGAGTTTGGCTTCAGCCGCGAGTGCCCCAGTTGCGAGATATTCTTTAATTGGCGACATCCATGAATTTGGGTCATTAGTTGTTTCCATGATTTAATCCATTTCAGTTTGCTTTGTGCTCGGGCTGGAAAGGACTTCCTCTGGAACTAACCCCATTAGTTGGGCATCCCCTGTGCTTGCGTATTTAGCTAATGAATCAGCTTTAGTATTTTCCTCTCTAAGAATATGAGATATAGTGTAATGCTCGAAAGCTTCTAATAATTCCAAGGCTTTGGTAAGATAATCTCGCAAGTTACCCATTTTGGCTTAGAATTCTCCCAAAATCTGGCATACTACGAGTTGAGATCGCTGAAGATTTGTATAGTTTTTATTTGCAACTCTTTTGCTAGCTTTATTCCCGCGATAAGGGCTTCGTACTCGGCTTCGTTGTTGGTTGACGGGAATTCTAGCCTTAACTCATAGCATAAGGATCTTCCCTCAGGGGTTTTGAGAACTACCCCTGCCCCAGAACAGCGATTGTTCGATGCCCCATCTACAAATAATTTCCACTAGATATTAGTTTCAGTATCATCTTCCTCCTCAACTTCCCATCAGTTGGTAAATTCTATGATAAAGTCAGCGAGCGCTTGTCCGTTGATTGCTTTTCGAGGGTGATACATAATGTCGTACTGACTGAGCTCTATATTCCATTTTAATAATCTTCCGGAGGTTTCTGGTCGGGATAGAACTTACCTCAGAGGCTGGCCTGTGAGAACCCTGATGGGATGAGCCTTCAAATCTTATCTGATCTGTGCTGCGCTTAAGGCATGGGCGGAAATCGCCAGGTACAAAAATAAGTCTTCTCCGTCACTAGGCTTTGATAGCATAGGAGGTGTTTCCAGGTATTGGATCAACTCCTCGAAGGCTTTTTGGCATTCAGAGGTCCATTGTATATTTTTCTTTCCTTTTCTAAGGGCATCGAAGAATGGAAGACATCTGTCTGTTGCCCTAGATATAAAGCGATTTAAGGCTGTGATCTTCCCATTCAAACACTAAAGTTCCTTCTTGGTTCTTGGGGCACGCATTTCTCTCAAAGCTAATATTTTAGCTGGATTAGCTTCAATACCTCTAGCCTTGACCATGTACCCAAGGAACTTGCCTGAGCCGACTCCAAAAGAACATTTCAAGGGATTCAACTTCATGCCATACTGTCGTAAGATATCGAACATTCGGGCAAAGTCCTCCAAATGTTCTATTTCCCTCTTTGACTTAACCAACATGGCATCAACATAGACTTCCATCGTCCTACCGATTTGCTTTTTGAACATAGAATTTACCGGTCGTTGATAAGTTGCCCCTGCGTTTTTTAGACCAAATGGCATCACCTTATAGCAGTATAGAACGAAATCAGTAATGAAACTTTTGTCTTCCTGGTCTGGACCATACATCATGATTTGATTATAGTCGGAATATGCATCCATGAAAGATAGCAATTCATGACCGGTCGTAGAATCCACCAATTGGTCAATTCTGGGAAGAGCGAAACTATCTTTTGGACAAGCTTTATTCGGGTTTGAATAATCTACGCAGACCCGCCATTTGCCGTTTGATTTCTTCACGAGTACCGAGTTGGACACCCATTTCGGATAAGTAGATTCTCTAATAAAACCATTCTCCATTAATCTGTCGACTTTTTCCTTTAAGGCGCGTGACTCTCCGGCCCCTGGGCTCTTTTTTTTTGTTTGACAGCCGGAGTGCGCAGGTCAATGTTTAACTTATGGACTGTGATGTCTGGAGATATGCTGCACATGTCGAAATGGTTCCATGCGAACACATCTAAGTTAGCTCTTAGAAAAGCAATCAATTGATTTTCAGTTCGGGGCTTAGCCGAGATCCTATGTTCAACACACGGTTTGGGTCCTTTGGATTTACAACTATAGGGATTGTGTCTTCGGCCTCGCCCTCTCGTCCTTGGCACTAGCTTCCCTGGGATCGATCTCTCTTTGCACTCCACTATGCTCGTCAGTGCATGGACTCTTCTTAAATTGCTATAAAGGGGGTTTTGGATGTGGGGGAGAGCCTCCGCATCCTTTCCTGAGTCTTTTTTCTTAGCTTCTCTCAGTTTTGTCACATAGTAGTCCCTTGCAGCGATTTGGTCGCCCTTGATTACACCAATTCCCCTTTCAGTTCGAAACTTCATGGTCAAGCACCATGGAGTTAATGCAACCTTGAAACCCGAAAGAGTCGGCCTACCAAGGAATGTGTTGTAAGACGAAAACTCATTTATTAGAACAAAGGTTTGTACCATAGAAGCCCTACGTTCCCCATCTTTGCCATAGGGAGATTCATCTTTTGGAAAGTGTTTATAAAAATCACATTAACTGATGCCCCAGTGTCAACTAGGACCCTTTTTACCACCGCATGTCCGAGACCAATTGTGATTACCATGGCATCGACAGTTGGTGTAATTATGCCTTCCGCATCTTTATCTTTGAATATCACATCCTCGGTCGAGATTTTGAGCATTTTCATCGGAAGCTCATTGTTCAAGACCATGCATACTTCCTCTTCCGTGACGCCCTTCAATTCGTTAGCGTATCTTTCCATATCTGCCCAACTGTTCCCGGCCAGGTGGGGACCTCCAAATATCATATTGATTACTGGCCTCGAGTCGACTAGCATTTGGGCTTCTTTACTTGAGTTGGGATGGCTAGCCGCATGGTTATGTCCTTCCCTTTATAGCTCCTGTGTTTAACTTTGGTTGGAGACATTTGCTCCTGTGTTTGAGCATTTGCTCCTGTGTTTGAGCAGCTTTGTCTCAATATGAACGACCAACCTTGGCTTCCGCAACTGAATCACGATTCGTGTTTAACTTTGGTTGGAGACATAGTCACATAAGATGTTGCAAGCGCTCGTATTGCAGCTCCATTTCAAGCTTGGTATTTTGATGGGAAATCAGTGAGCGACTTTACAGGATATACGATCTCTATCCTTTTTGGGATGCACTTCCCATTACATATCACGCCATCATCCTCGGTCGTACTGGTTGACTTGACTCGTCTTGCGTTTGATATTTGGCTGTTTAAGTGCCTCAGATAATAATGCGCACGATCGACCCTGGTGATGTCCGTTCCATATCCTTTACTCAATGTGCGTATGGATTTTTTAGGGATTAATAACAGATCTCTACATTGATTCACAGATGCTTAGATTTTCTCTATGCTTAATGAAGTTCTACTTTGACAATTGCTTTATCAGAACATCTGCAACTCGGTAAGTGGAATGTATGTGATTCATCAGAATTTTATCTTTCATGACAAGTTCTCAAAAGAAATAAATGTCAAGTTCCATTTGCTTTGTCCTAGAGTGTAGAACCGGATTAGCAGTGATAGCTGTAGCACTTACCAAATTGTTTTCCAATGATTTCAATCCTTAACTTAATTAACAGTGACTGAATCCACATTAGTTCAGCAGTTGCACTTGCTATGCTCCTATATTCTGCCTCTATACTTGATCTTGAAACAGTTGATTGTTTCTTTGCACATCATGAAATAGGGTTTATTCCAAGAGATATGCAATAACCTGATGTTGAATTTTTATCATCTATGTCATTTCCCCAATCTGAGTCAGCATAGCCAATTAAGTTTAAAAGTTTGTTGTATTTCATGCTTAAGCATAGATCAGTTGTTCCCTTTAGGCACCTCAGTATTCTCTTTACTACTTCCCAGTGATCACTTAATGGTTTGTGTATATATTTACAAACTTTATTTACACTATAAGTGATGTCTGGTCTTTTAATAGTTACATATTGGAGAGCTCGCACTATGCTTATGTATTTCTTTTCATTTTCAACATGCTCAGTCTTGTCTTTACTGAGCTGTATGTTGCTAACCATAGGTGTTGGTAGTGGATTTGCTTTGTCCATTTTTATTCTTATAAGAATTTCACCGATGTACTTTCTTTGATTTAGTTATAATTTTACCATTGTGATTTCTGTTGACTTCAATCCCAAGGAAGTATGACAAGCTTCCCAGATCATTAATTAAGGACTCCTTATTTAGATATTTTGTGACACACTGAATTTCTTCAGCAATGTTGCCTGTAATTAGAAAGTCATCAACATATATAAGTATATAGGTAACAGTATTGTTAAAGAATTTGATAAATAAGGAGTTGTCAAATTTTGCTGGGTTGTAGCCAAGTCTTGAAAGTGTTTTTTAAGCTTGTCAAACCAGACTCATGGAGCTTGCTTGAGACCATAAATTGCTTTACTGAGTTTGCAAACAAGCTTTTCTTTTCCTAGTATTTAAAAACCTTCAGGCTGCTCCATGTAAACTTCCTCCTGTAAGACACCATTCAAAAAAGCATTATTAACATCTAGTTTTTTGATGGTCCAATTCTTGTGTAAGGCAATTGTTAGAATTATTCTTATAGTAATAGGCTTTACAACAGGTGAGAATGTTTCTTTGAAATCAGTTCCATACTGTTGTGAATATCCTTTAGCTACTAGTCTTTCCTCATATGATATTTCTATCTTTAGGACATGATACAAGTGTCTTGGTATTGTTCTTCATAAGTGCATTGAATTCTTCTTACATGGCATCCATCCGTTTATCATTTATCTTGGCATGATGGTAAGTGGTTGGTTCATCAGATGATTCTTTAATGTGATATATCTTGGGGTTGAATATGCCACTTTTCCCCTGGTTGTCATGTGATGTCTGTTTTGAACATGCACAGTAGTATCTTCTCTTAAGTGATCATTCTCATGTGATGTGATATCCTCCTGATTGTTGTCACTGACACTCTTCTATGAGTTTCTGCTAGAGCTTTCAGATGACTCAGTGTACCCTTGACTTGTATTATCATTGATTAATGTGTGCTGAGGGTTTGAGTCATCGGCATGAGTTGATTCAGATGTTCACTGCTTTGCTTGTACAATGGAATAGATTCATCATCAAGGTTAGGTATTATAGGTATTAAAACACTTGGATTGTATACTTTCTTGGTTGTTTTATGTTCTTCTTTGCTAAATGGAAATGCTCTTTCATTAAAGGTGACATGGTAGAAATATAGATTCTGCCATTACTGTCTAGACACTTATAATCTTTATAATTTGAATCATAACTAAGAAAAGTACATGGTGTTGATCTAAAATCAAGCTTGGGTGAGTTATAAGGTCTTATATAGGGGAAGCAAAGGCACCCAAAGACTTTCAGTTCATTATACTTTGGTTTAGTATTATTAATGATTTCAATAGGACATTTATAACCAAGTACTTTTGTTGGAAGTCTATTTATAAGATGCACTGCTGTAGCAAAAGCATCAAGCCAAAATTTAAGTGTAATGATGCTTGAGCCAGTAGTGTTAATCCAGTTTCAACAATATGTCTATGCTTCTTTTCTATAAGACCATTTTTTTTAGATGTGTGTGGGCATGTTAATCTGTGTGTGATGCCCTTTTTATTGGCAAAATTCTTTCAAAGGTAAAAGTTCTTTACCTCCATCAGATTGAAGCACTTTGACTTGACTATTTAACTAATTCTCAACACTTGTAATGAACTTTATCACTGCACTATAAGTCTTAGACTTTGATTTCATAAATTAAATCCAAGCATGCCTTGTATATTCATCAATGAATGATACATAATAGTTATATTCATAATAAATGTTCGCTGGAGCATGACCCCACAGATCCACTGCAACTAGTTCAAGTGCTTTATTATAAGATATTTCAGAATTTTGAAACATTAATTTGTGGCTTTTTCCTAGGTTACGGTATGAACAAAAATAGTGTTCAGGAATACTGATTGAAAGATTACTATTATTCAGAACTTGTTTTACAATATTCATAGTAGGATGACCTGGTTTACGATGCCACATGTCAAAGATCTTACAATTTTCATCCTTTTTCAATTCAGACATATTACAGCCAAAAAATTATTTAAAGTCAGAACTATTTCTTAAGTCAACATCAAACTTGTATAGTCCATTTTGTTCATTACCCTGCAAAATAATGTTCTTAGTTAGAAGGACTCTAACTAAGCAGTGGTTTGGTTAAATTCGAACGAGACATTATTGTGTCTTGCACACTATGACACACTTATGAGATTTTTCCTTATATTAGGTACTCTTAAAATATTGTTTAGAAATAATTGTCTAGCACCCTTAATGCTAGTGTGACTAGTATGTGTAATGTAAGCAATGTTGCCATTACCTATAGATAAAGATTGCTTACCTCTATACCTCATGTTACTAAGGTTAAGGTTGTTTAAGTTGTCGGTCACGGGATTTGTGGCCCCTGAATCAGGATACCAAGTATCATCTGAACATTAAAAATACTAGCAGGTTCATTTCCATTCTCTTATGAGCTTTTGTTGTCACTTTGATTGTTGATCATGTTTGTTGTAGGGTTGTTTCGTTTGTTGTTTGACCAGTGTTGTAGTTGTTGTTAAACCTGAAGTAACATCTGTTTGTCGTGTGTCCAAGCTTATCACAGATTTGAAACTTTGGTTTGTTGTTGTTTCTTCTGCCAGCTCCTTCTCTTCCTTTTCTAGGTTGTCCACCTCTCTGGTAAGTATTTGATTGATTCTTTGAACTATCTCCTTGATCTTGATTCTTGAATTTGCTGGTAGTCAGGTTAATTTCAGTATTAGCTTCTCTCTTTTGTTGAATCCTGCTTTCATGACTTAACAACACTGAGCATACACTCTGTAATGATGGAATTGGCTCTATTGATGTTATGAATGCAACAACTGCTTCATAATCATCATCGAGACCACTTACAACGTAAAGAACTTGTTCATTTTCAATAATCTTTTGACCAGTGCAAGCTAATTGATCACACAAGTTCTTTACCTTCATGAGGTAATCATTCATAGTTGAATTCTTTTTCTTAATATTCTGAAGATTACTTTTGTAGTGGAGAACACATGCAGAGGATTGAGAATTGAAAACTCTTACTAATGTTAACCAATTTCGTGAGAAGAGTTGCAACCAATCAGTTGTGGCGGTAAATTCGTGCCCACTGATGACATGATCCAAGAACTTATCAAATTATCTTGTCTTTGGTATGTTGTAAATTCCGAATTCAATACGAGTTTTTTTCACCATTTCTTACATACTTTGCAGGAATCATTCTTGATCCATATAGGTATTCTTCAAGTCCATAGCCCATTGTTGTTGTTTTGATCTGCAGCTTCTTGGGCAAGAATTTTGATTCGTATAACTGGATTGAGATAAGTTGGCTTTGTGGTTTAGTTATGGCTTTTATCAGTTCTTGTGTGATATCAACTGAAGACTGGCCTGTTTTTGCCACAGATGCTGGTGATGCAGCAGAACACTACAACAAAATGACCATATTACAACAGCGGAAAACGGTTGTAAATACTTTTTACAACGGTGGGGTAGCCGTCGTATATTAAGAAGTTGTAATAGACTAAAATCTTTTATAACTGTTTTGCACTGTTGCGGCATCGTTGTGATATGTATATTATACAACTGTTTTTCACCCTTGTAATAAACTTTATTACAATTGTTATGCACCGTTGTTATAATTTTTACAACTATTTATAATTCTTGTGATATATTTTATTACAACTATTATTTTACATTTGTAATATATCCACAAATTATATGCATAAAAATCTATATATATTACATATGTGCAGTAATAAATAGATAAATAACATATGAAATAGATGTAAGTTTAAAGGCATCATGATCCATTCATTGATTAAAATCACAACTTTATATCCAAAACACAAATTATAAATCATATACCACATATAAATGTATAAAATTACAATTGTCCTCCTCATTTGTCTCTGAAAGCCTTTAACCCAATTACAAAGCTCATTTGCCTATGAAATATAATTGGCCTCCACCTAATTATATACTCTTATCTTCTATTCACATAAGTAATTGCCTCTAAAATCTACAAAGATCATTTGCCTCTGAAGCCTATAAAACCTACAAAGATTAATTATACACAAAAATAAATATTAACGAGCGTAATAAGTTATTTCTTATGTAAAACACAACGGTCATCTAATGCATTTCTACATACTTTAACATTTGAAAATTTACTTTGTAATTTATTAAATGCGCTAATTAAATGCGAACAACCACCTCCTATGTAACCCACTATGACTGAATATATTATGATCTAATATCAAAATAGCTTAGGAGCCAACCGTAAGTAACCCACTAGCTAGAGAAAGTAAACTGTGAAAGTATTTAACATAATACAGACTCCAAAAAAAACTACAAATGCTAAAACACAAATGATATAAATTACCTTATATGATATAGTTAGAAAGTAAGCCAAGTAATGAACATCTTCCAGCTCTCAATGGAGCAGGAACATAAAATTCGGAATTTTATATAAAAAAACTTCCTTTTATCGAGAAGCTGCAGGGGATTCTATTGAAAGAAACGACTCTCGCTCTCACTTATCAGGATACTTAAACAAATCGGAGATGGTAAATGACATGCTACGATACCCTAGGGGCTAGTTCAGGGGATTCGTTTGCTAGTTCAATAGACAGAAATTGGCTTCACTACATACAAATAGTTCTGAATTATTGCAAATCTCTGTAGTTACATAGCTATATTCATCAAGTCAGCAATTTTCTGATGATTAAGGCACCAAAGACTACTATCTACGAACCCAACTGTTAGACCAAAAAGTGGTTCTAACACCCAAATTGATTAAAAGCAAATGAAATGAGATAAAAATGAAAATGAACACACAGGATTTATAGTGGTTCGGCGAAGAAATGCCTACGTCCACTTATCTTTCACTATATTCAATGATTCAGTTGCAAATACAATGTAATATTCACTTGATTCCACTCACAACTCACTTATATTCACTCAATTGACTAAAACAAATAATGAAAGAAGATTTGGATTCTCCGGGAGTACTGGAGTTCGGATTATGGAGGTGGTTGAATTCTCAAAGTGCGCAAAAAAGATCCTTTTCTTTGTCTCCAGACGGGGTATTTATAGGCGTGAATTTGCTCAGAGCCCGATCCGGATCGGAGCCACATGTCACTCATCCCATCAGCATCGGATTAGGATTGATTTCTATGTTGACAACGCATCAGAATAATGGACGTTATGGGCAGGAACTGGTCATAGCCGATCCGAGTATCCAGGCGCTTATGCTGGAGAATGATATGGAAAATGGGTTCGGGTCGGAGGGACACGTATAAGGGGTTCGGATCGGGATATCCGATCCGACCCGGATTGGCTTGAAAACAACGCTCTCTCCTCTTTAGTATGCTCCGCTCCGATCTATCTCCGTAGCAATTGGGTGGCTTTCCGATCCATCTTGAAGAGGACTGCCCTCCGATCCGAACATGCGCTCTCTGCTTTCAACAGCAATAGCTCACCGATCCGAATAGGAGATTTTATCCGATCCGAACCGATACGTTGCTTTGACCCGACCCGAACGATTGCAGCTGTCCGATCTAGGCTGTAGTGTCTTCTCCGATCTGAGTAGTGATGGTCTCTCTGATCCGAACCGAAGTCTTCTAATTAAAAATGCTCTTCAATGTTTGACATCTTGACTTTGTGTTGCCTAGTTCACAAAGTAGGCTAACATTTTGCCCCCTCAAAGGATGCTTCTGTTGGAAACGGAGCATGCTTTGACTGCCATGGCACAATACCTTCATCCTTCCTTTTGAATTCACATGTCAAGTTGTTGTTCATCATCCTGTTCGGTTCGGATTCCGACCCGAATGGATTTCTGGTTCGGGTTCCGACCCGGACGGATCCCCTTCTTCCTATACTCTGCAATGGATTAGTGGGCCAAGCTGCGTCACTGGGCTTTTCGAGCCGGTCCGAGCGGGAATACGAATAGTCAGCTTGTTTTTTATATAAATCTACTTCACTTTTCTTCTTTTCTTTTATTCATTGTTCTTGCCCAACCGATTTCACATCGAAACCCTAGTCTTTCCAAAAAAATTCAAAATTCTCGCTTCAATCTTTGAATCAAATACATAGGTAGTCTTGCAATCTCGAATCTCGTTGCCATAATTGTTTTTAATTTACGTTCGCAGTTAAGTTGAACGATTCTAGCAAGGTATTTGACTAATTCCATCGCCATGGCTTCCTTCATCCTCCGCCTTCGTCCTTGATGGCATCGACGCCATTTCGAGGCGTTGGTGGAGGGTGTTGAGATTCTTCGTTGAATACTTGAGTGCTTAAGCACTTGATTTTAATTAAGGCTTTGGATATCGAGTTGGGTTCACTACTTAAGAGGAGGAAGAGGAAGGAAATTGAAGGAGATCGGTTTGAGTGGGGGAATAGTAGGAGAAAAAGGAAAAAAGAGAAATTCACAGAACCGGACCGGGTCGGAGCAATAAGGCAAAGAAATGGGACTTAACTTGTTTGACCGGGTCGGGTCGGACCTATGAATAAAATGGAGGTCAAGACTTATGCGCTCGGATCGGACCGGGTTGTGAAACAAAGAGAGAATAGGGGCATTGTTATTCAGGTCAATCCGACCCGCCCCGAAAGTCAATCCCCGAACCGATCCGGGTATATCTCACTGAGTGTGAGCCTTTGCTTTAAGCTGACATGTGACCTTGCCTATCCGATCTGAACCTGATGTATACATCCGAACCGACAACTACTCAGTCCAAAGCACAAACTTTTGTCCAACTATTTAAAACAATGCTAGATATTACTTCCAACTTCATGAACAGTTAGGATAGTGCCTTGCGGACATAAATGAACATTAAGAACTACTCTGACTATCACTTTCTCTTCAAGTTTCGTCTTACATTGTTGCACCTTTACTTTGCATTTCTCACATTCGCTGCACACATTTTAGTTCACACACATGCACAGGGGGGTACGGGATAATTTACTCTAATTCGTGCTATTGCTTCTTCAATAGTTCTATGACAATGAGACCCAGACGCTCTTCCAGACTAGCTGAGAGGAAAGAAGCCCCGGAAACCTCTAACAAAATCACTCTCGAGGATATATCTTCTCCTTCGGATCCAGAATGGGACAGTGAGGGTCCAGACTACGGGGTTGGAAATCGAGAAAGCAACGAGGTGTCTTCAGAGAATGAAGTTTCTCTGGGTTTTGAGGAGGAAGGAGGGATTGGTGACGATCGAGCCCCTGATGAATTTGAATCGGCCATTATATTGGAATCGCCTCCAGACTCCGTTGAATCAACAATCGACAACGATCGACTTGTCCGAATTTGCTTAAAGTACGGGATAATGAAAAGGGACACTCTAGTGCCTTCACGCTCTGACCGTCCCCACAACCCTCCAGAAGGATATATGGCGGTCACTCGATTGATGTGCATGGTCGGCGCCATTCCTCCATTCTCTCCCTTCATCGTTGACTTTTTAAGACAAATGCAGATTGCCCCCATGCAGTTGCATCCCAATTCATATGCCTATTTGCACACCTTGTACATAGCATATCGTGAAATCTTAGGCATAGAGCTCACGTTCGATGACGTTCACTTCTTCTATAATTTCAAGCATCGGACTCGAGAGATTCCATCTTTCTGCTACTTTGAGTCAGTTCCAAAAAGGAAGATAATCTCAGCACCATTCAGCAGTAAAGCTGGAGATTCCAGACTAGAATGGTTCTACGTGAAGCGACAGCCTGGATGCGCCAGGAGGTGGACAAAATCAAGTAAAGCACTGATTCTCTAAATCCGGGCTCTACACACTTGAATCATCACCTTAACTTGTTTTCCTTTTTGTTTGCAGTCGACAATCCCAAACAGATATCAGATCAGGTGTTCTTTGACCGGATGCACCGACTTCTTAATGGCGATCAGAAATTCTTGACTATCGACGAAGTCCTTAAAGACGAATACCTTCACTTTCATGGGCTGTTATCCGTTTTTCGTAGCATCGGTCATGGGACGGCTCCATACGCATACATTCCTCCAGTGGAGGTAGTCCCAGAGACAGGAGAAGGCTCAGGAGTCCCTACAGCGCCTCTTCAAACTTCACCTTCTCCATCTTCTACACAAGATGACGAATTGGCTAATCTGGCCGAAAAGCATCATGAAGGATATACTGCCCCCGAGGAGGCTACTTCTCTGGAAAAGTCAAAATCCTCCCAAGAATCGCCACTTCATGCTTCCGAGGGGGATGTCCCTAGTACTGATGAGCAAATATTTCAGGGTTTGGGGGATCTCCCCTTACCTGAGACTATATACACTTCAGAGGATTTGAGGAAGGATCCTTTAGCCTTCACCTCTTCTGAAGAGACCACTCCTGCTAAGGCCAAAGAGCCTGCCCGTACTAGTCTAGCTTCAGACTCGGGTTGGTTGTGGGGAAACACACCACTTAGGATACACTTTATATAACGGCATTAGCATTCATTGCACCTCTTTCTTCGTGAATCCATTAATTCTAAATTTCGTTTGTTTTATCGTGCAGGTACGATGTCTCAATCCTACTACGATATCAGGAAGCTTCGCCGCAGCATGTCCAATCCTCCTCAGGATGTCGAGTATGATCGTCGTGATGATCGTGGTAGGGATGAGAGAAGGCCTTACGATCCCTATCGTTCTCGACCCTCATGCTCTCGCTCACCAGTTCGGCCGGAACAAGAGAAATACAAGGGTTATCAGAGCCGTAGGGAAGAGGACAGACCACAATCTAAAGACTCCACTTCTTCCCATGAAAAGCGCAGTAGAGAGAGAACTCCTCCAAAAGAGACTGGGTCTCGAAGTAAGCACAAGGTCCCCGCTACTAAACGACCTAGGACAGACAAAGAGACTACCGAATCCTCTTCACACAGGGACACCGAATTAACAATCCCCGCTCCTCCCCCACTAGATGCGGAAACTGCAGTAAAGCGGGCATATTTGGAGGAGCAATTTCCCGAGCACTACTTCGAGACTTTGACTTTTTTACCTGCCCTTGAACCTATTTCTTCTAAGTGGGCAGATGAGGCCAAAGCAAAGATTGATGCGGTGGAAAAGCAGTATTCTGAGATGTTTAAATATTCACGCAACCTCTCCAGAATCATCCGCACTCTAATCACAAATACCGACTCAATGCAAAAGACCGCGGAGGAGGATGCCAAGGCTTTAAAAGCCCTAGGAAAAGATTTGGAAGACACTCAAGCTCAGCTAGCTGTTGCTCAAAGGGACGCTTCTAATTTCAAACAACAATTTGAGGACATGCAAAAACGTTATCACGACTTGCTTGAATCTCACACTCAAGAGCGTTCTGAGTTAAAAAAGCAAGCTGATGAGGCCAAGTCAGAAGCTGCTAAGACACGCCTTGCTTATGCTGAGCTTGAACGGAAAAACGCCGAGTTAGCAAAGAGGAGCGCTGAAATAGAAAAGAAGAACGCTGACTTGGCTTCAAAGCTGTTGGAGGAAGAGAACAGAGCTGCCCTGGCCGAGGGCAATGTGGAGTGTGCCATCAAATCTGCGGAGGAAGCCCGCAAGCAATTATCAGAGGCGGAGGCTGATATTCAGGGTTTCGGCGAACTAATGATTGAATTCTTCGCACATATTATCCGTCGCCGAAACATTTTTTGGATCGAGGACTATCCATCCACTCTAGTTCAAGTGTGGAATCAGATCAACGAGTGGGAAAAAGAGGAACTTAAGGTCGATTCCATTGACGAAGATAAGCTAATGGAGAAATACTTGAGGGATGATGAACCGGAGCGCCTAGATGAAGGGCGCCGCCTTATTGCTGAGGCCATGGAAGAAGAGAGACGGAAGTCTAAACAAAAAACTGTTCTCGAAGCTGGTTCCTCTTCTTCTGCCCCTGCAACTTCTGAAGTAGAGGGGTATGATCCTGAAAATCCGGGAATTCCCCGAACAACTCTGCTATCCCCTATTCCTGAAACAGCACCAGAGGTAGTAGTCACCCCTGCCGAGAAGTCTTCGGAAGGTATCCCTACCTTTTCTCCTCAATTTGCCAAGGCTATTTCTACCTTTCGCCACGTGATTGAGCAATCAATGAAATACCCATTGTTTTCGCCTGAGTTGATAACTGTTGCTTCTCATTCTGTAGGTGTTGAGTCATCCGAAAAGACAGATGTGACTCAAGGAGCCACCGCCGGGACAAAGCCCGCAGAAAAGGCCAAAAAAGGGGAAGACAAGGCTGCTTCTATAGACTTGGGAGAAGGAAGTGAGCCGACTAAGACCGCCACTCCCCATGATGAAGAAGTGATAGCAGCTTTAAGGGATGGTGGTGGTGACGGGGGTCAGGAAGAGGAACCAGAAGTTGCAATAATCGGGGAGTCAAAAAGTGCTGATGACGTTACCTTGGCTGCAATGAAGGCTGATCAAGACAAGCGCTTGCAATTAAAAGCCGAAGAACTAGACCCTGAAGCCCTCAAGCCCCTCGCAGTTGTGGATGCGGGATCAAGGTTAGTTGTTAAGCTCTCAACTAGATCTATTATAGAGGAACTCGCTAAAAAATCTTCTCTTGATTCCAGCGCCCCGCCCTCCGGGAAGAAGTCTACTGGCTCCAGCACCGCATCTTCAGGAAAAAAGAAGTCAAAACGAATCTTGACGGAGGCTGAGAAAGAAGCAAATGACGCGGAGAAAGCCGCCAAGAAATCCAAGGCTCATTCAAAATCTAAATAGTGGATTGCCTTGTATCGTTTTAGCATTTAGTGAACCAATAATTGCTGCTACAAGAGTAGCTCCTGCACTTTCTTTTTTAGCTATTTTCCTGTACAAATTCATTCAGTTGTAAATAAAAATAACTCATTTTCTGCAATGTTTGTTTGTTAGTAGTTCTGCACTTATGTAAAAATGCATGTCTATAGTTATGAAACGAAGTTGTGGAGGGGGGAAATATGCGTATACATACGTGTCCCCAGTCAATTCCCACAAATTATTTAATGCTTAATCAAGCAATCTGAATGCTCCCGATTCTCTGACGGGATAGCACTTCCTGTGTCGTCAGTACCTGTCGTTTTTTCTGGCATTTCTTTTATACTCTCTCTCTTTCTCTTGAGAGTTAGAGTTCGAGCTCAGTAATCTATTCATTCCCCGGTCTTTCAGCGGGGAAAGATTTCTTTCTCAGCGCTCAGTCGGAGACGCCTTTATACTCTCTTTCTCTCTGGAAAGTTAGAGTTAGGAGAAGAATTTCTTTTTCAGCGCTCAGTCGGAGACGCTTTTATACTCTCTCTCTCTCTCTGGAGAGTTAGAGTTAAGAATGTCGTTTTCTCATTCTTTTATGTCTTATCGCACAAATAGTCGTTGTGCTTCTTTTTATGTCTAAACTGTTTTCAACCTTTTTAGGCTTTGAGTCATCCTGTATTTTATAATCACAGCAGAATAACTGATGAATGTATATATGTAATGCATAAAAGTAAATAACACACAATATTTTTATAGTGGTTCGGCTAAGTCGTAGCCTACATCCACTTTATAGTTCTTCATTCATATCGTCAGATTTTCCCAAGGCAAGTCGTGCCTTATTACAGAGTTCATAAGAAAAATAACACAAAGTACAGCATTTCTAATCCAAATATCGCATTAAGTGTTGGGCATTCCATGCTCTGGGGACTTCTTCGCCATCTACGGTCGTTAACTTGAAGGTTCCTTTTTCAAGTTTCCGTTGGATGACAAAGGGTCCTTCCCATTTTGGACCGAGGTGAGGAAGGGATGGAAAGACTCTCTTTAGCACCAAATCTCCTGGTTCAAAAGTCCTGAGGCGAACTTTTTTGTCGTAATAGCGTGCCATCTGACGTCGATGTCTTGCCGCACGCAAATCTGCTTCGTCCCTTTTTTCTTCGACTTCATCAAGAGACTCAAGTAAGAGTGCCCGATTCGTCATCGGGTCATAATATGTCACCCTGTGGGAAGGAACTTCCAGTTCAACTGGAATTACAGCTTCTGAGCCAAAGGAGAGAGAGAAAGGGGTATGACCGGTGGCCGTTTTAAATGTTGTTCGATATGCCCACAAAGCTAGGGGCAATTCGTCAACCCATTTTTCCTTTGCACGCTCTAACCGTTTCTTGAGGATGGATTTTATTACTTTGTTTATTGCCTCTACTTGCCCATTCGATTGCAGATAGGCAACTGCAGTATATCGTTTGTCTATCTTATACTTCTGGCAGAAATTTCTGAATTCAGTACTATCAAATTGGGTTCCGTTGTCAGTTATAATCGTCCTTGGGATCCCGAACCAGCATATAATATTTCTGACCACAAAACTTATCACCTTTCTTGCCGTGATCTTGGTCAAGGGCTCAGCTTCCACCCACTTCGTAAAATAGTCCACGGCCACTATTGCATACTTAGCTCCTCCTTTAGCAATTGGTAGAACTCCAATGATATCAATTCCCCACGTGGCAAATGGCCAAGGACTCACCATTGATTTAAGTTGGGTCGACGGTGCCCTGGGGATTTTGGCGAATCTCTGGCACTTATCGCAGCGTCGTGAATAATCAGCTGCATCTTTATTAATCGTAGGCCAGAAGTATCCGTATCGCAATATCTTCTTTGCTAAAGTTTGACCTCCTGTATGATTTCCACACTCACCTTCGTGTACTTCTCTTAGTACACGCTTGATGTCGTCGTGTGCTATACATCGTAACAGGGGCATAGAAAATCCTTGCCTATAAAGAGTATCATCTTGTATGACATATCTGGTAGCTTTGCGAACTACAGCTCTTTTCCCACTCTTCTTTGATGGGAGTGTCCCATTCTTAAGGAAATTCATAATTGGAGTCATCCACGACTCCTTCTCTGGTTCCGCTTCAAAAGCGAATTCAATTTCCATTGACTCAAAGCTTGGCGATTCCAACGTTTCAATTGGAATTATTTCAGTCTCTTCTGGATTGTCGGAACTAGCCAGCTTTGCCAGCCTATCCGCTTTCTGGTTTTCAACTCTGGGAATGTGTGTTATGTTGTACCGCTCTAAGCTATTCAATAGCTCTCTCACTTTCCTGAGGTAGGTGATAAGTCGAGGTCCTCGAGCCACAAATTCCCCTCGCACTTGGCAAACAACAATTTTAGAGTCACAGAATATGTCTAACATTTTTACTCCGAGGTCTTTAGCAAGCTTCAGCCCGGCAATCAGGGCTTCATATTCAGAGTCATTGTTAGTCGCCGAAAATTCTAATCGCAGGGCGTAATATAACGACCGTCCTTCGGGAGTGACTAAGACGATTCCAGCTCCGGACCTTCGGTCGTTCTTGGCTCCATCTGTATATAGTTTCCACGGATCTATCTTTAACTCATCCTCGGACTTAACCACTCTGTCATCGATTACTTCCTCCTCTGGAATGGTGAACTCCGCAATAAAGTCTGCTAGAGCTTGCCCCCTGATTGACTTTCGTGGTTGAAAATTCAAATCAAACTGACTTAGTTCTATGTTCCATTTGATCAACCTTCCCGATGCTTCGGGTCTCTGCAATACCTGCCTTAAGGGCTGGTCGGTGTATATGGTTATTGGATGAGCTTGGAAATAGTGACGAAGTTTTCGGGATGCGATCAGGAGGCTGTAAGCGAGCTTCTCAATTTTTGGGTAGTTGCGCTCTGCCGCTGCTAATTTCTTGCTTACATAATACACTGGCCTTTGTACTTTGTCTTCTTCTCGAACCAGGGTTGTGCTGACGGCGTGAGCCGAGACTGCCAAGTAAACAAACAATTCTTCGTGATCTACGGGCTTTGATAAAATCAGCGGTTTCTCTAGCAGTTCCAATAAATTTCGAAAGGCCTCAACACAGTCCGGAGTCCACTCGAAGTTCTTCTTTCCTCTTTTAATCAAATCAAAAAACGGAACGCATTTGTCTGTGGCTTTGGAGATGAATCTACTCGGCACCGCTACTCTCCCTGCAAGACTTTGGACGTCTTTAATTCTCCTCGGCTCTTCGATATTTCTAATCGCTGCTATCTGGCTAGGGTTGATTTCAATTCCTCGGGAGCTTACAATGAAGCCAAGGAACTTTCCTGATGCCACTCCAAATGAGCATTTCAGAGGATTCAATTTCATCCGATACTTTCGCAGGATACCAAACATTTCCGCCAAGTCTTGCGTATGGCTGGAGGACTGTTTCGATTTGACAAGCATATCATCCACATAAACTTCCATAGTCTTTCCTATTTGATTATAAAACATTCTGTTCACCAAGCGCTGATAAGTAGCTCCGGCGTTTTTCAATCTGAATGGCATTACAACATAACAATATAATCCCAAATTCGTAATGAAGCTCGTATGTTCTTGGTCTGGCACGTGCATAGGAATTTGGTTGTATCCAGAATATGCGTCCATGAAAGAGAGAAGTTCATGACCTGCTGTCGAATCTACAAGCTGGTCAATCCTGGGAAGTGGGAAACTATCTTTTGGGCAAGCTTTGTTCAAATCTGAAAAGACAATGCAAGTCCGCCACTTTCCGTTTGGCTTCTTTACCAAGACGGGATTCGATATCCAGTCGGGATATGTCGAATCTCGAATAAATCCATTCTGCTTCAACTTCTCTACTTCCTCTTTGAGAGCAGCCGACCTCTCTGGGCCCAACATGCGTCTCTTTTGCTTCACAGGCGGATGTTTCGGGTTTACATTCAATTTGTGACTTATAATGGATGACGATATCCCACACATGTCAGCATGGGTCCAGGCAAACACGTCTAAGTTTGCCTTCAAGAAGTCTGTTAGTTCTTTAGCTCAACGTGGATCCAATTGAGAACCAATTTTCAAAACTTTTGTCGGATCAGCTTCATCAATGGGAATTTCCACTGTTGCTTCATTAGGAGTTGCATTCCTAGCCTCTGGTTCCTCGTCTTTTCTGGGATCCAGGTCTTCAGGCGTTCCTTTGGGCAACTCCTTTGGGGTCAATCTCTCTAATTGCTATGCCGAGCCCCCCTTTGAGGGAGACGAGGCATCTTTACTCTCAACGTTAAGTCCTTTCATCAACATCTTTAATTCGGCCACATAGCAGGCCCGTCCGGAAACTTGATCCCCTCTCATTACTCCAGTTTCGGCTTCGGTTGGGAACTTAAGTAACAAACACCAAGGGGCGATACAAACTCTGAATTCAGCAAGGGCAGGCCTCCCCAAAAATGCATTATAAGGCGAATCTACGTCCAATACTACGAACTGAAGCATCCGCACTCTTCTACGTTCTCCTTGCCCCAGGGTCACGGGCAACTCTATGTATCTCATGGGAGCTGTCGACGCCCCGTTGAAGCCTCTGATCCATCCTTCACATGGCTTCAAATCTTCAGATTCAAGCTTCATCTGATCGAATGACTTTTTAAATAAAATATTGACAGAACTTCCGTTGTCTACTAATACCTTATGGACCAAGGCCGGCCCAATAGTGGTAGTAATAACCAACGGATCATCAGTGGGTGATTGGATCCCAGTATTGTCTCGGCTGCGGAATACTACGTCGTCAAACATGGTCTTCTGTTGTTTTATGGGGGTGATATCTTCCAAATCATCACCTTCATTCACATCTAGGTGCTTGGCAGCATTTACATATTGATCCATTGATCTGAAACTTCGGATTGTCGGGTGAGGTCCGCCTACTATGGAGTTGATAACAATTCCTTTACCTTTCTGCTGCGCTGTAGGCTTGGGAGCAGGTAGAATCTGTTTTGGAGCCTGCTCTCCTTGCCCCCTGTCCCTCGGGGCAACCTTGTATTCATCCAACTTCCCTTCACGCAGCAGCTTCTCAATCACATCCCTCAAATGCCGACATTCATTGGTTGAATGCCCATGAGTTCCATGAAACAAACAAAATTTCCATGTCGCCATTTCTTTCTTGGTCGAATCACGATGTGGCGGTCTTTTGTACTGTAACACATTGTACGTATCCAGGTAAATATTTTCCAGGGTGTCGTTCAATGATGTATAATTCTCGTAGGTCTGGAATCGGGGTCTTTTGTTAGGATCGCTTCCCCTATTTCTGTTTCTTCTGCTACCGTTCGGATTACGGTTATTGTTGTTGTTACCCCCGCTTCCAGCATTGTTGTTTCCACCCTTGTTTCCCACATTTACTTCAACCTTGCCAGAACTTTCCCCAGACTGCTTCACGGCGATATTACTCTGCACATTTTCTTTTGAAGCCGTCTCAGACTTTCTCTTTCGGTTTGCCCTGGCCTCCTCTCGCCTTAGATAAATATCGGCTTTTTCGTAGAATATCTCTCTTGTGGAGGGTGTTTTCCCAGAAAGGTAATCTCCAAACTCGGATTCAGGATCGACTCCTTCCTTCAATGCCATCAGAATAGTGGGCTCATGCGGGTCACTGACCTCAGTCACAGCTTGGTTAAAACGTTCAAGATATGCCCTCAAAGACTCTCCTGGTGCCTGCTTGATTCTCGATAATTCAATAACACTTTTGGACTTTCGGGCATGGAGTCGGAACTGGTTCATAAAACGCTCGCTTAGTTCCTTGTAATTCGAAATCGAACGAGGAGGAAGTCGGGTAAACCAGAACAGCGCCACATCTTCTAAGTAGATTGGGAATGCTTTGCACTTCACTTCATCAGGGGCAGCAGCAGCATTCATGAGCCATGAGTATCGCATCAAATGCTGTCCCGGATCAGTCCTTCCGTTATACTTGTCCATCTGTGGCAAGTTAAAGCGCCGGGGAAATTGGAAGTCGAGGATATCGTCGGTGAAAGGAGTATGTCTTCGCTCAATGCCATAATCTTCATTTGTACAGTTCCGGCTCTCGGACATGATCTGGCGAACCATTGCCTGCACATCTGCATTAGTTAGGGGCCGCTCAGGTTCCGTGGCCCTAGTATCCGAGTTCCTTCTGGGCTCTTGTTCAGGAGATGCCCTTCTTCTTCGAGCTGCTTCTGCTCGATTCCGTTCCCTGCGCTCCCGGTCGATCTCGGGAGGAGGGGACTGGAGTCTTTGCCCCCGTGTGGGGTCATTGTTTCCTAGCGCTCGTGCAATATCCTCACGAGATCCCAAAGATCCAAATGTCAGCTGCTCCACATTCTGAGGTCGTTCGAGCGGCCTTCGTTCACGGGGCCGCTCTTCCTCGGAAGATGAAGATTGATCCACTGGTGTGTGACGAACCGGTGATGGAGTTCTCTGTCGACGGAGTTCACTAATCTCCCGACTCATGAGCCTCATATTTTCCTGCATCATGAGATTAGTGCGCTCGTGGACTTTCATAGCCTCCCTTGTGCTCTCAAGCATGTCAAGTAAGCGCGAGAAATCTCCTTGTGTGATGGGCGCAGATGGATTAACCTGATCACTAACCTTGGTGGCTGGAATCGGAGCATTCGTAGGGACTCGAGTGGAGGTTCCAGCTTCACCAAGCGTCGGATCGGATCGGAGATAAGAGGTCGGGTCGGTTCGGAGCTGGGGAGCCTGGTCGGATCGGTACGTGGCAAGCTGCTCGGGTCGGTTCAGATTGGGGGAATGCACTGCTTCAGAATCTCCTACCCGGATCGGATCGGAGCTCTCCCCCTGTTGGCGGCTCGGATTTCCTGCATTGGTTCTTCCTGCTGCTGAACTCTGCCCCCGAGACCTTGTTACAACCGCATTTTGTTGATCTTCGCCAGCTCCATTTCCTCGACCAGATTGAACTTCTTTGCCTTTTCATTTGGCCATGATTCTTTGACAATCACTTCAACAAATATAAAAGAGCGGAGAAACTTAAGGATTAACTTCTTTGAACTCAACGGTCCAAAAAGTAGAAAGAAATCCCGGAAAATAAAGAATTCAGATGAGGATTCTCAGTGAAAGCACCAAAATGTTAGACCAAAAAGTGGTTCTAACACCCAAATTGATTAAAAGCAAATGAAATGAGATAAAAATGAAAATGAACACACAGGATTTATAGTGGTTCGGCGAAGAAATGCCTATGTCCACTTATCTTTCACTATATTCAATGATTCAGTTGCAAATACAATGTAATATTCACTTGATTCCACTCACAACTCACTTATATTCACTCAATTGACTAAAACAAATAATGAAAGAAGATTTGGATTCTCCGGGAGTACTGGAGTTCGGATTATGGAGGTGGTTGAATTCTCGAAGTGCGCAAAAAAGATCCTTTTCTTTGTCTCCAGACGGGGTATTTATAGGCGTGAATTTGCTCAGAGCCCGATCCGGATCGGAGCCACATGTCACTCATCCCATCAGCATCGGATTAGGATTGATTTCTATGTTGACAACGCATCAGAATAATGGACGTTATGGGCAGGAACTGGTCATAGACGATCCGAGTATCCAGGCGCTTATGCTGGAGAATGATATGAAAAATGGGTTCGGGTCGGAGGGACACGTATAAGGGGTTCGGATCGGGATATCTGATCCGACCCAGATTGGCTTGAAAACAACGCTCTCTCCTCTTTAGTCTGCTCCGCTCCGCTCCGATCTATCTCCGTAGCAATTGGGTGGCTTTCCGATCCATTTTGAAGAGGACTGCCCTCCGATTCGAACATGCGCTCTTTGCTTTCAACAGCAATAGCTCACCGATCCGAACAGGAGATTTTATCCGATCCGAACTGATACGTTGCTTTGACCCGACCCGAACGATTGCAGCTGTCCGATCTAGGCTGTAGTGTCTTCTCCGATCTGAGTAGTGATGGTCTCTCCGATCCGAACCGAAGTCTTCTAATTAAAAATGCTCTTCAATGTTTGACATCTTGACTTTGTGTTGCCTAGTTCACAAAGTAGGCTAACACCAGCAAATATTTTCAAAAAAAAAAAAAATCGACAAAAACTATCATTACAAAATATTTCATGAGACAATTTCTATAGTAATACTAATAATTATAGTTTTCTAAACTCATAGAAGATGTGTTTTATTATTGGCTAAATACAAAACAAAAAAAAAACAGAACTTATTCGGTCAAATTTACTTAAATACCAAAAAAGCTGTTGTAGTTTAAGTGAATGAGAACTACTGCTAATTGGCGGATAATAAAACATAGCTGCTAGTTAATTTTTTAAAGAAAAGTTCAGTTCAATTCATTGCCAAGGTTGACAGTAAAAAGCACACAATCTTTGTGCATGAGAAAACATAGCCATATAATCTTCTCGTAGAGAAACATAGACTATTATGTAGTAAAGATAATAATTCACATAAAGGAAACATAGACTATTATGTAGTAAAGATAATAATTCACATAAAGGAAACATGGACAAATGAATGGTTACAGTTGTAAAGTGTAAATTTGTGATACTGGGTATGACTCATCCCAGAAACAATTTATTCTACTCAAGAGGAATACATTAAATGAGCTTCGTCGTACAATAGCTTTAAGCAAACTATTTTTGCTACAATAACGACGGAGAAATAAAGAACATCAACAAAAGAATATGCTAGGGTGAAGTCACAAAAAGAGAACATACAACATTTCTCACTTATATATCAGGAATTTTGATTGGAGACGAGATTGTTAAATGTGTGGATATAACGTTGCAAGTATCAATCTAAAAGTTTCGTATCACAGAAGGAAAAATTGCATTATAATGGATACGGTAACATAGTATATGACATTTAAAAACAATAATGAGCTTCTAGCTCTTTCCAAATCAATTGTTTGCATATTTTTTCCTCCTTTGAGCTAGTGATAACCTTTAAACTTACAAGGTAACATATCAGAAATTCTGAATGGAGGCAAGATTGTTAAATATGTAGAAACAGAGATTTTCATTTCACAAAAGGAAAAATTGCACTATAATAGGTACGATAACATAGTATATGGAAAAGTTTCGTAAACACAAAAAACTACAATGAGCATCTAGCTCTTTCCAAGACAATTGTTTGCATATTTTTTTCTTCGTTTCAGTTAATGAAAACCTTTTAACCTACCGGGTATTGTACTATATCATTAGATTATTATTAAGAAAAAGGAATGTATGAAACTGATATGCAAAATTAACACAGATCGCTGAAAGGAAAGGGTTACAACTACAAACAATCTGATTTTTATTCGCTTACAACCATATACAAAAATAGACTCCATAAGCAAAATTTTAGATCTTCAAATTTGTAACCATAGAGAACTGAAGAAGAAAACTAAATTTAGGCGGTGTTTAAGTAAATTTGACCAGGCCATCGACGACGGCAATTGCAGGAAGCGAACTCATTCAGCCTGACACTTCTATCTTCACATATGAAGAATTCGAACCACAACTATATTGTAAGTATAATAGATAGATTTCCTCGATATCCATCATCACACCTTACCACATCTACCATTCACGAACTACACAATACCAAAAAATACAGCATCCTCATAAACTGTTACACCACATAACTTCCACTTCAATCTCCAAAGACCATCTACTGTAATTGTTACCCCACCTCTACCTCCTTCTTGGCACATCAACTTCAACCCACACGTCCTTTGTCAACAATCACCTAGACCTATCCACGCAAATCCAATAACCAGTTCATGAGCATTCACACGAACATCCACCATCGAGTCCAAATTACCTACCAGTAATTTGTCTTCCTGCTCGTCCACTACCCTTTGCTATAGTAATGACCCCCCTTCCTTCACCACAATCTCCAACTTCCTCCAATCATACAAACCTTTGACCACTTCCTGGTTCCATTGCCTCAACTGCCCACATAACTCCCAACTACATTCAACGTTGCATCCAAGAAAAAGATAAAAAACCACTCACTGTTTGAACCGAAAACCACTACCTCCTATAGCCGCCTTCACCTCCCCTAAATCACCTTTAGAAAATCCACATCCAAACCAAATCGACTTCGAATACCCCAAATCGAAAACCCTTAAAAGTTCCCTTCACTTTCGAATCACCTTCTGATTCCAATCCCCAAGCAACCAAATTTGACCTAATCATTTTATTTTATTTTTGAATCCAAACCATATATGGAAATAGCGATTGAAGTTTGTTGAGATGCGTTTTTTTAGGACAGAAAATTGGGGGCAATTTTGATTTAGGGAAGAGCACGAGACGTCGGTTCGCTAAAATACAAAACGCGAGTTGCTTTGGAGCCAGATTGTCACTTTTCACGCTTGAAATCATTCTTTTGCAATAACATTACCACTAGTGTTTTGGCAAATCGTATTACCGCTAGTTTTCATATGTCATAATCAAAATTTAGAAAATTAAGTATTATAAGTTAGAATTAATTAATAAATATTTATGTTAAATTTAATATGATTTCTTGAGAAGTATTTTTTTAATAAAATATTGAATATTACTTTCCATCAATGATTATTATTAATTATCACTTTTTTCTGTTATTATTGAATATTAATTATTATGTAATGTTACTAGATATTAACTATTAAATACTTAACAATAATTATTTAAAAATAACTTCAATTTATTAATTATTAATTATTAGTAGCAATTAATAATTATTATAAATTTATAAAGTTATTATTGAATACTAATTACTATTCTTAAATGTTAATATAAGAGTTGTTAAAAAAAGGTGTCTATTGCAACTCTTTATAAAAAATGGTTGTAATAGGTATATATTACAACTAGTAAAATAAAAGAGTCAATAAAAATATGTTTATTACAACATTTTAAAAAAGGCAGCTGTGAAAAACCTTTATCATAACTGTCATTTTGTGACTGTTGTAAAATTAAAGTTGTAATATGTTGTTTTTGTTGTAGTGGAAGCATCGGTTCTAGCCATTATTCAAGGAATAAGGAATGAAATAGAGGTAAAAAGCAGTCAAGAACTGCTTCAAGAACGATGTTGTGAAACCATGTCTGTAACAGCCTTCATTTTACATATCGGAAGATTGTAAAATATTTTTATTTTATTCCCTGAGGGTTGGATCATTCTCATATTTTAATATGTTGTTTATAGGGATGTGAAACATATCCATAATTTTTACCAATTTTGTTTTTGACCATTTTGTCCCTATCAGTCTTGTACAGGGCATAACTTTTGACTCGGATTGAATTAGCTGCTGAAATTGGTCTCATTGGAAATAAAATGATGTTGCTAATTCCGTAGAGTGGTCACATTAAAGATTTGGCCCAACGGTTTGGAAGGAATCGCAGTTTTTGTGTTTCACAGTTTGTTATTCATGTTTTTAAAGCCAAAATGGGCTAATTTGGAGAGCCCATTAAGGGGCTAGTAGAAGGCATGGAGAATGTATTACTTTCTCCATTCTCTCATTTGGAAGAGCTAGAGGTCATCCATTACTCCATCTTCTACACCTTTCCACCATTAGAGCTTAGAGAATCGAAGATCTACATCATTTGAAGCTAGATCTACATCATTCCAAGAGAAAGTTCATCGAATTGAAAAGTTTAGAGCATAATCTTTGTTGTCTGGATCTAGATCTAAGTGTTTTTGAGTTGTTTTATAGATTTGGTAAGTGATGTGCATCTCTTACGCAGATTCAGTCAAATATATGAGTTATTTGATCTGAATTTCATCATTTTCAAGTGTTTTCACCTAGATCTACATCATCGTAAGTATATTTTCAAAAGAATCACCATAGGATCTAATTTAGCAATTTAAAACCAGTAATTTCCATATAATTTCACATGTTTATGCAAGTTAGATCCATTGTTTTGATCAGTTATTCATTTATCATGATTTTGGTGAATTTTACATAATTATTGATGATAATTTCCATTTTCAAGTTGTTAATGATTTCATAACATGTTTGTGATTGAATTGAATGAGTTGATTTCGTCGATATAGTCATTCGGCGCTACAGTGTTTATGGATCGGATGCTATAGTGTTTATGGACCGGCCGGACATTGCTATAGGGATCGGCCGAACATTGCTACAGAGATGGATCGGCCGGACATTGCTACAGGTATGGATTGCCTAGACATTGCTACAGGGATGGATTAGTCGGACATTGCTATAGGGATCTGCCGGACATTGCTATAGGGATGGATCGGCCGGATATTACTATAGGGGTGGATTCGTCAGACATTGCTACAGGGATGGATCAGCCGGACATTGCTACAGGGATTGATCGGCCGGACATTGCTATAGGGATCGGTAATTGCTACAGAGATCGGCCATTATTATAGGGATCGACCATTGCTACAGGGATACGTCATTGCTACAGTGATGTATTCGTTGACCGTCGTAAAGCAATGAATGTGATGACAACTCAAAGGTGTTCTGTGTCTGTTGATAATGGTTAGAAGGTCGTCGTCGATGATGACTAGAGATACCGAAGGCCGAGGAATTATCATTGTCGTAGGTTCTAGCGGACTCAAAGCAGGGGTTACACGATTCGCCATATGGTCAAGTACCCTGGGTAGCTCGAACAGGCCTAGATACGTTTCGTTGTATGGAGTTTTAGCTAGAACCGGGGTTTACCATTGGCCCTTGACAGTTTACGGTGTATCGGTGCCAGTATATGATTAACGATGGTTTCAAAGCAGGATTGGAGGTAATAGCCAGAGTCAGTCATAAATGTTGGATGTTTTGTTTGTACCATATCACATAGATTGTCTGACGTGGAAGAAGATGTTTCTTGGGTGCTTATTTAATATTGGTTTAGGCCTTTGGGGCTTGTGTTTGAGGGATGTTGAGCTCGATTAGGATAGTTTACGTGAGATATATAATTGATTGCCATGATTGTTATTGTCTGGTTACTTATGATTGGTATGAATGAATGGTTGTTCTGGTTTCCATGAATGTATGGTTTAAGTGCTTGATGTAAAGGCTATCATGTCCGATGTGGGGAAGATGGGGTTGAGTTCTTCTCTTGTGTGATGGGTAGATTAGTTTATCTGCCTATTCTCATATATTTTACTGATGATGTTAGATAGTTGTTTTATTGCTCACTAAGACCGTTGTCTGACTCAAAGTTATATGTTTCCCTCTTATTGCCTTGGGATGTTCATCCGATTTTTGGATGGGCAAACTAAGTGATAGGTGATATCTTGGTGAGGACGATGTTGAAGTCGGTGGTGAGCAGGAGGCTGATGTATTATCTTTTCTACTATATAGTATATGTTTTTCCATTGTTTGTTGTTTTACTTTGAGTGCTATAGTGAGGAAAATTTGTACAAACATATATGTTGTAATCCTGGTGTTTGGATATACTTTCTAGTTGTTATGAAAGCCTGGAGTTTTTCTGCTCAAATATGCTTAATTATTATTGCCTGTTGTATATGTTCTATTAAATTTTATCCTTGCGTTGTGAGTTATACGACAGGTTCTGATTGTGTTTCATACCTTAACGGTCGTCCATAGCTGCCTGATATACCTTTCAGCGCATTAGTCCTCTTGTTTAGTGCAGGGGTTATGGGCGGTCGTCACATTTGGTATCAAAGCTCTGCTTATCGATTTTAACCAAAGTTCGAAAATGTAATAACATACAAGAGACATATTTTTAGATTTTGATGGATGACTACTATATAATACTATATAGTATAGTAGCGTTTGAACCTCATTAGCAATTATTCTGGCAAGTGGATAATCATTCTAATTTGCAGATTTAGAATGAGTCGAAGAACTTCAAGACATGCTTCTAGGGAGGGGCAATGTCTGAAGGGGGAAATGGAGGTACACCAGATTACCCAGCCATGTTTGAGGCCATGATGGAAGCATTCATGAGAAGGGTACCCGCTCCATTGCCAGCCACTATAGATGTAGGTGTGCAGGTGCCAAGTGTGGTGGATTTCACGAAGCTATGTAAAGGATTCACATCTCTTGCAAGAAAGCCGTTCAAAGGAACGGAGCCGACTGAAGAGGTTCAGAGGTTGATGGATTCTTGAGTTCGTATTTTTGAGGACTTGATCATAGATAATGCAACCAAGAGAAAGCTTGCCTCAAGGAAGCTACAGGGCAGAGCCATGGAGTGGTGGAATTCTGTCACTTTGGAAACTCCAGAAGAAGAGATGACTTGGGAACAGTTCCAAGTTAAATTCGAGACGAAGTTTATCTCCACTTCTTAGAAGTCTGCTTTATTCAAGAAATTTGTGGAGTTGAAGAAGAATGATCATCCTGCGGTTGATTATGTTTCATATTTGAAGGCCTTGTAGAAGTATGCTCATTCGTATATTGACATACCTTATCAAAAGAACGAGAAGTTTGCCATGAGTTTGGATACCTACATAGGAAAACCGTTGGTGGAGCATTTTGATGATTTCTTTGGAAAGATTTTGGAAAAAAGCCGTGAGGCATGAAAGCTTGTTTCCAAAGGAGGAAGTTGTTGCTGTTGAAACCAAAGAGGCTCCAAAGCCCCAGCAGGGTGGTAACAATAACAATAAGAAGAGGAAACAACATCAATAGAAAGGGAAGGGTGGCCAGAAGAGGCAGAAAGGTAAAGTGATTTTCTACAACTGCTGGCAGAAGGGCCATTATTCCAAGGAATGTAAGAATCCAAAAGATGAGAAGAAGTGCTTCAAGTGTGGCAAACCTGGACATGAGAAGAAGGATTGTCCAGAATTGGCTAAGGGAAAGCAAGTTGTGAAGGCTTATGCTTTAGAATCTGTGCCATCTTCTTCAAGAGCTCCTACTGCAGAGGAGAAAGGAAAGGGTGTCATCGTCCAAGGTGCTCTTTCTATAGGTATTTCAGTTCGAGTGTTGTTTGATACTGGAGCATCGCATTCTTTCATTTGTAATGAGATGGTGTGTCGTCTGGGTTTAGAGCCCGAGATTTGTGATAGACCTCTGATTGTGACTAATCCAGTTGGGGGTTCGTCCGGCCTTTGTATGCTTTGTCGTGGTCTTGTGTTATCAAGTCATGGTTGCTCATTTGTTTGTGATTGCTTTGTTTTTAACTTCTCTGCGTTTGGGATTTATCTTGGGTATGGATTGGCTCTAGAGGTATGCGGCAAGAGTGACTTGCGAGAAGCTAGAGGTAAGGGTCCGGGATGTGGGAGGACGAAAGGTTTTGATTCGATGTAATCCTAAAGATGGTGTCTTCGTAAGCTATTTATATTCACTTGAGATTCCGCACGAAGACTTGTCATCTGTGTCGATCGCTAATGAGTTTAAGGATGTCTTTGAGGTCAAAGGTTTGCCGCTGCATCATGAGATTGAGTTTAGGATTATTTTGGTTCAGGGTGCTAGACCTATTGTTATGCCTCTTAGGCGGATGGTGCGTAAGGAACAGCGAGAGTTAGAGGTGCAAGCTCGTGGCCTTTTAGGGAAAGGATTCATTCAGAGAAGTGTATCCGAATAAGGTGCACCAGTTGTGTTTGCAACCAAGGAGAATGGCTCGTTGAGATTGTGTGTGGACTATCGTGAACTGAATAAGGTGACCAAGAAGAACAAGTATTCGTTACCGAGGATCGATGTTGTTCGATCATATTCACGAAGATAAAGTGTTTACCCAGATGGATTTGGCAATGGGATTTCACCAATTGAGGGTGGTGAAGAATAGTGTGTCGAAGGCTGCTTTTAGGACACCACCTGGTTTTTTCGAATGGTTGGTAATGCCATTGGGTTGACTAACGCGCCAACGGACTTCGTGGACTTATGAATAAGGTTTTCAAGAGATCAGTTAAACAAGTTCGTGCTTGTGTTCGTGGATGATATTCTGGTTTACTCCCAGAACGAGGAAGAACACAAGATGCACTTGAGAGTTGTTTTGGAAATCTTGCGAAAGCATCAGTTGAAAGCTAAGTTTTCGAAGTGTCACTTTTGGAAGAATGAAGTGAGATTCTTAGGCCATGTAGTTTCTGGAAATGGATTAGCAGTTGACCCCACTAAGTTGGAAGCAATCTAGGACTAGGATAGACCTAAGAATGCAACGGACGTGAAAAGTTTCCATGGATTCGCAAGTTATTACCGACAGCTTATCAAGGATTTCTCCAAGATAGCTGCTCCATTAACAGGATTGACGAAGAAGAACCAAGTGTTCACATGGGATGCAAAGTATGAGCAAGCTTTCGGAATCATGAAAGAGAGACTAACGAGTGCTCCAGTTTTGATGATTCCAAGTGGGAATGAAGAAATGGTGGTATACACCGATGCATGTGGGACTAGACTTGGAGAAGTGCTGATGCAGAAGGATAAGGTTGTGGCATATACGAGTTGATAGATGAAGCCGCACGAAAGGAATTATCCAACTCATGATTTGGAGTTGGCAGCGATCGTGTTTGCTCTGAAGATGTAGAGGCATTACCTGTTGGGAGTTCAGTTCGAGTTATTTACGGGTCACAAGTCGTTGAAGTATCTTTTCTTCCAAAAGGATTTGAATCTATGGCAGCAACGATGGTTAGAGTTTCTGGCATCATATGATTTTGGTATAGCCTATACTCCAGGAAAAGGTAACGTAGTTGCAGATGCATTAAGTTGAAGACATGCAGGATTGCAGCAATGTTTTAAAAATGGTAGAGCCTCGAGTTTTTGGCAAGATTTGATTTCAGACCAAGGTGTGAGTTGGAACCTGAAATGCTGGCAAGCTTATTAATAAGACCTACTCTCATCAAAAGAATTGGCGAGAGCCAAAAGCAAGATGCAAAGCTTGTCAAGTTTATCCAGAAGTTGGAACCAGAGGATAAGGAATTTCGAGGTCAATCGAGAAGGTTGGCTTCGAAAGCAAGGACAATTGGTTGTTCCTAATATTGATGGATTAAGAGATGAGGTTCTAAGGAAATGTCATCACTCTAAGTTGATGATTCAACCGGTGGTAATGTAACACCCCGAAAATTCTATAACTGTGAAATTCATGAGTTAAAGTATAATCAAATTCAAATCAAAGAACTAAGGGAAACGGGATATGCCATTGCGTTCGTCTCGGAAAAATACGCGAAATAGAGTCCGAGTTTTCGAAAAACGGAGTCCGTACGAAGAAGATATGGCCTTCGGAAGTTTTGAATTTAATTTAAAAATTCAAACAGAATTAAATAAAATAATAATTCGAAATGGGGCCCAATGGGCCAGGCGGATAAAACACCCGCCTAGCCACCCAGGTCGACTGGGCTGTCGACCTGGGCTACCCATGTCGACATGGGCCAGGCGGATAAAACACCCGCCTGGCCACCCAGGTCGACTGGGCTGTCGACCTGGGCTACCCATGTCGACAGGGCTGTCGACAGCCCTGTCGACAGGGGTATCGACCTGGTCGAGCCCAGTCAACCTGGCTGGCCAGGTCGGTGTGTGGTCGAATTTCTGTGGTCTGCTTTGTCATTAGGGCTAGGTGGCGGGTTTTTATTGGTCTCTCTTCCTAATGAATGGCTATGATCTAACCTAGCAACATCAAGGGTCCTAATCAATTCCTAACCTCTATATAAACAACCCTAGACTAAACCCTAATCTATTCATTCAAAATAAGATTATAGCCGCCATGTTGCTGAGGAACGACAAAGAATAGCCGCCAACTAAAGAGAGGATTAGGGAGAAAGTTCTAAGGCCTAAAGCAATTCAAAGCAACCTAAAGCTAATCAATTCAACAAAGAAATCGTGTCTCTTAATTAGAGAATTCGCCGCAACCATTGTAAGTAGAGTATTACTTTGGTATTAATAAACAACTGTGTTGATGTGTATGCTTGAATTGTGGCAATGGAAGTAATTCATATTTGTGCAAAATTATGTTATTCATTATAAAGAACTACATGCGGTAGTTCTATGCAAATAAACGTTTGGAATATTGCGCAAATTGTGTAATCTATATTGAAGCTACATGTATGTAGTTAATTGAAATTCATGCAAATTTGAGGCTTTGTTATTATGCCATTATGATGTATATTTTTGTGCATAAATCATTTTGCAAGTAATTGAAACAAGTTTGGTTATTATAGTTCATATGAAACTATGTGGAGTTTTGACACCATAATCCATGCATTAAGTCATGCTTTTACAAACTTATGAATATGGCTAGGAATGATATTTGGCATAATTGAAATCTATGATTAAGTCTATCTTGTTTACAAGAATTATATGATGACATATGTGAGACATGGCCAAGTTAGACTCAAAAATCCCTTTTTGCAAGGTTAAAGCAAACACCATGTTTAGGAATATTTATGCATAAGTATGTTTATACCATCGTTATGTGATTAGGCTTAAATCATGATTAAGTTGAATTATGCTATGTTCATGCTAGAAGTATTTATGTCATACTTATGTTTGACCATATGCCATGCTTATGTTTGACAATATGCCATGCCTATGCTAGAAGTATTTTATGCCATGCTTATGTTTGACAATATGCCATGCCTATGATAGAAGTATTTTATGCCATGCTTATGTTTGACAATATGCCATGTTTATGCTAGAAGTATTTAGGCCATGCTTATGTTTGACATTATGCCTAAATAAGAATATAGGTTCATGTTGTAGTTAAACCTATGCAAGTTTACATGCCTTGATTTATGTCACCTATGTTTTATGGCCAAAATACATGTCACCACTATGCAAGTACACCAATTTCTATTATGTATTCTCCAACGTCATATGCAAGTTCATGCGCTCACTTTCCCCTCTTTGTGTATACGCCATAAGCCTCCCCTTTTCGCATGGCTAAATTGGGCTTTAAAAGGCTAAGCCCAATATATATAAACGGACGTGTAAAACGGGGGAAAATAACGTTGGGTTAAAAATTAATTAATTAATGAATGAAAATATGAAATAGAAGGGCCCAAAGTCAAGTATGGGTTGGGCCCATGGTTGGTGTAACCTTTACACCATTAACATAATAATGGGCCGCAAATATTTACATATAAGAAATAAAGAAGAATGACAAAATATGTAAATGTAGAAAAGACGATGTGTTTAACCCGAGGTTGGATTGAGTTGTGATGTAAACCTGCCCGGAACCGCCCGGCTGTCCAGTAGTCACAACAATACCTATCCAATGTGGGAGGTTAAACATGGAGCCCAGCAAGGACCCGAGGTTAGACTGAGTTGTGGCGTAAGACTGCCCGGAACCAACCGGCAACAGGCAGCCACAACAATACCTGTCTAATGTGAGAGGTCAGGGCCTTAATAAGACAATTAAGGCTGAGTCAGGATTGTTAGGATTAAGTGGACAAAAGACTTAATCAAAATGGAACATGCTAAACTAAACGGACTGGTGGGGTTAGGTTAGGAAACACTTAACCAACTTAGCATGTTGGCTAGAGATAGAAAACCTAGTAACGGGGGACCCTTTTCAGCAGTAACCCTAGAAGGTGTATCAGGGTACCCTGAAACTAGGCAGGGTGGGGCACGATTACTGGGCTGATTGTAAGAGGTCAAATCGACGGCGGTGGTGTAGCAGTGTAGGTTCTAACGGTGTGCGGGCGTGCACGCACTCCGGCGCAGAAAAATAAAGCACTGGACACCAGTAGCATACCTTTGCACTCTAAGGTTGTGTCGGGTTGCCACTATGGGACTTGATACACCCCATGGTGGGACCAGCATAGGTAACTACAGACATCGGGGGCCGTAAGACACATGTAACTATGCGAGTAGGACACCCTGATTTTGGGGTGCAAATTGGAAACTAGTTTATATGGGTTCAGAGATTAACATGGGGTACGATAGTATATTCGACCCTAGATAACTTAACCAAGTTTATAATGTTGCCCACTTCCTGTTTTACTTATCATACCCAGTTCTTTATTCATAGACAAAGTAGTACTAGACTTACTCAGGCTTTATGTCTGACTCTATTTTTCTTTCGTCTTCTTTCTTCCGTTCCCCCCCCCCCCCCCAGGTCCTCAGGGAGGGAACACAGCAGCTTGACCTACCTCACCATCCAGCTTGAAGAAGAGAAATGTATTGCTTGGACTTTCCTGTTTTGAACTATGGCTTTGGACAATCACTATGAGGGCTTTGCAGTTTATCTATGTTTTATTTATGCTTCTTTAAATCATGTACTCAAGACAGATTATGAAAGTGTTATGTTATGTTTTTGGAAAGGATGTTGTTGTAACACGTATTTGACTTTATGAAATAAAAGTTTGTTGTTCTTCCGCTGTTTACAAATATGTGTTCTTATATCTGTCTTGTATATCTGTGACTTGTACTTATAAACCTCCACCAAAATTAGGGCATTCCCTTTGAGAGTGACCCTAACGGAGGTGGGGTGTTTCACTTGGTATCAGAGCATAGGTTTACCAGATAAGATAAAAAGTTTTGAAAAAAGTTATTTTCAAAAAGGAAATTTAAAGAAGCATTTTTAAAAAAAAGAAAAATATTATTTTATTCTAAAAAGGCAAAGTCCACTCCCCAAATCCATAGGCATTATCTCTTATCCTTCGTTTTGAATCTATCCTTTTTGTTTCAGCATGTCCCAAGAACTTAACTTGCCTGAAGGGGTACCCATACCTGGTTGGTTTAGACGTTTCTTAGAAGCAAGGGCCACTCAGCCAGGTCCTACCGTTCCTCCTCCTCCAGCTGAAGGGAATCATCCAGCCGTAGCAGCACCTTTTCCTCCACCTCCTCCACGGGGAAACACATTCGCTAAAATATGTAAAGACTTTAAAGCTATGGGAGGAAGGGATTTCCATGGAACTGAGTCCTTCGTGGCAGCTAGGAATTGGCTGAAAGAAACGGAGGACCTATTCATCATTTTTGAGGTAGAGGATAGACAAAAAGTACAGTTAGTAGTGTGGCTATTGAAGGGCGAGGCTTCCTACTGGTGGGAAGTCACTAATGCTGAAAGACCGGTGGAGACATGGGAGGACTTTAGGGCAAGGTTTGAGACCAAGTTTCTCTCAGATGCAGAAAGAGGGTTTGCAGCCTAAGAAGACAGACTTCAAGAAGGGCGGAAAGGGCAACAAAGAGAAGAGGAAGTGTAATTTCTGTGGCAAAGTGGGGCATTTAGTAAAGGACTGCAGGAAGAAGAAGGCTAAGGAGAATGGTGGGTGCTTTTCATGCGGTCAGACAGGCCATAGGGCTAAGGACTGCCCAAGGAAACGAGGACAGGGGCAGGGCACTGGATCCACCCCAGGGGCACAGGTTCATGTGCTAGAAGCGCCACCATTGCAACAGCGAGGTACAAATACTTCTGTAGAAAGTGTAGTTTATCTTTATGATCACCCCGTTCGCACTTTATTTGATTCTGGCGCATCACACTCCTTTATCTCGTCTGCTTTAGTAGAATCTCTGCACCTAAAAACTAGTATGGTAGAGGACCCCTTAATTGTTTCAAACCCAATTGGGGGCCCAGCTCATTTGTCTATGATCTGTTTGGATTTGAAAATTTCTATCCTAAGTGTTGAATTTCCATGTAGTGCCTTTGTTTTGGGCTTTTCGGGGTATGGTTTGATTTTGGGTATGGATTGGCTATCCCGTAATGGGGCCATCCTTGATTGTGAGAAAAGGGTTGTTAGGCTCCTAACCCAGCTCGGTAATACTTTGGAAATTTCTTGTAATCCCTCGTATGCGGTGATGCTTAGTTATCTTGAATCGCTAGATGCCTCTGTTGAAAATTTGAAATCAGTTAGAGTGGTCCGGGAATATCCGGATGTCTTTGAAGAGGTGAAGGGCTTGCCTCCGAAGCGGGAAATAGATTTCCGCATATATCTTGTAGATAATGCAAAGCCCGTTGCGTTGCCCGTTAGACATATGGCTCCACGAGAAAGGAAAGAGCTCAGTAAACAGATTAAAGAGCTTCTAGAAAAGGGGTTCATTAGGAGGAGCATTTCAGAATGGGGCGCTCCAGTGGTGTTCGCTACAAAGGCGGATGGTTCACTCCGTCTATGTGTTGACTATAGGGAGCTCAACAAACTAACGAAAAAGAATAGGCACCCTCTCCCTAGAATTGACGACTTATTTGACCAGCTTGTAGGAGCGTCTGTTTTCTCCCAACTTGATTTAGCAACCGGTTTTCATCAGCTAAGGGTGGCTGAAGATAGCATCGATAAAACGGCTTTCAGAACCCCAGACGGCTTCTTTGAATGGCTTGGCATGCCTTTCGGCTTGACAAATGCACCTGCTTACTTCGTGGATCTGATGAGTAGGGTATTTAGAGATTTCCTCAACAAATTCGTAGTGGTCTTCGTAGATGATATCCTTATCTTCTCAAAGAGTGAAGAGGAACATGCTCAACACTTAAGGGCAATCATGGAAACTTTGCGAGTCCATCAACTAAAAGCCAAGTTCTCCAAATGCCACTTTTGGAGAGAAGAGGTGAGGTTCCTTGGGCACATAGTATCCAAACAAGGGTTAGCGGTGGACCCTGCTAAGGTAGTGGCGGTACAAGATTGGAAGACACCAAGGAATGCGACTGAGGTCCGAAGCTTTCTAGGACTAGCGGGTTTCTATCGAAAGTTTATAAGGGATTTTGCGAAAATCTCGGCTCCGCTCACGAAATTGACCAAGAAGAATCTAGTGTTCAATTGGGATTTGGATTGCGAATTTGCTTTCCAACGACTGAAAAGGGCTCTTACAACAGCCCCAGTTTTGACGCTGCCAGATGGGAGCAAGATGTTCACTGTTTATACGGATGCATGTGGGACAGGGCTAGGCGCCGTCTTAATGCAAGAAGGAAGGATAGTAGCTTATGGCGGGAGGCAGTTGAAGGTGCACGAAAAGAACTACCCAACCCACGATCTCGAGTTAGCCGCCATCGTCTTTGCACTCAAGTCTTGGCGACACTATCTCCTAGGTGAGAAGTTCAAACTTTACACTGACCATAAATCGTTGAAATATCTTTTCTCGCAGAAAGATCTTAACTTGAGGCAACAAAGATGGATGGAGTTTCTTGCCTCGTACGATTTCGAAATCTCCTACACTCCGGGCAAAGGCAACGTAGTGGCAGACGCGTTGAGCCGAAAGAAATTGACCCTAAGCCCGTTATTTGTTGAAAGACAAAGCCTAGAGTTTATAGCTAGTTTCGACTTTAGGCCCTCCTCCGATTTCGTACCGGGCTTGCTAGCATCTCTCGAAGTACGCCCAACTTTAGTAGATTCAGTAGGGGCAGCACAACGCGAAGACCCTCAGCTTGTGGAAATAATTGATAGGCTAATTAGGGGTGAGACTTCAAGTCACCTCAACAGATACTCCATTGACGATAAGGGTGTGCTAAGGCGAGATGGAAGACTATGCGTCCCACAGACAAACGATTTAATAAAGAAGGTTCTCGAGGAAGCACATCACTCCAAGATGACGATACACCCAGGCGGGGATAAAATGTACAAAGACATAAAAAGGACTTTCTTCGGGAACGGCATGAAAAAGGACGTGGCAGAGTTCGTTTCTAAGTGCATGGTGTGCCAACAGGTTAAGGCGGAACAGAAAATGCCTGGCGGACTGCTACATCCTCTGGAGGTCCCACAGTGGAAGTGGGATAGCATCTCAATGGACTTCATCGATGGGCTGCCTAGGTCTAGGAGAGGCAACACTAGTATTTGGGTAATAGTGGATAGGCTTACTAAAAGCGCTCACTTTTTACCTGTCAAAAGTAAGAGAACTGCCTCATCCCTAGCATCACTTTACCTCAAGGAAATCGTGCGACTCCATGGAATACCATCTAGCATTGTTAGTGACCGAGACCCCATCTTCACCAGTGAGTTTTGGCGGAGTCTGCAAGAAGCAGTAGGAACGCAGTTATGCTTAAGCACAGCCTATCATCCCCAAACCGACGGCCAAACAGAGAGAGTGAACAGAGTTTTGGAAGACCTCTTAAGACTATGCGTCCTCGACTTCGGAGGGACATGGGAAGACCACCTTCCTTTGGTGGAATTTGCCTACAACAACAGCTATCAAGCAACCATCGGAATGGCGCCCTTCGAAGCTTTATATGGAAGACCATGCCGATCGCCCACTTGTTGGTGGGAGTCCACGGATAAGCTCGTGCTTGGACCAGATATGATCCGAGAGACCTCAGAGAAGGTAGACTTAATACGAAGAAGGATGAAGACGGCCCAAGACAGACAAAAGTCCTATGCCGACAAGAGGAGGACCGACCTTGAATTCGAAGTTGGAGACAGAGTTTTTCTCAAGGTATCACCGCTAAGGAACGTTGTTCGTTTTGGAACCACAGGAAAGCTAGCGCCAAGATTCGTAGGGCCATTCCCTATTATCGAGAAAATTGGGAAGATGGCCTATAGATTAGAGCTACCCGAGAAGTTGGCTGGAGTCCACAACGTTTTTCACGTTTCACATCTCCGAAAATGTCTGCATGAGTCAGCTGAAGTGGTAGAGCCAAACATCCTCGAAGAGGCCGAAGTGGAACGCGAAGCAACCATAAGGAGAGTTCCAACCCGCATATTAGGAACGGAAGTGAAGAAGCTACGCAACCGAGAAGTCAAGCTCGTCAAAGTTCAGTGGAGCGACGCCGAGGGAGACGCGACTTGGGAAACTGAAGCTAGAATACGTACTGCCTACCCTTTTCTGTTCGAGGGTACATCCTTGATCTTTCTTTTTCCTTAAGTTGCGCTTTTATCTATCTTTTTAGGTATATTCCTTCGACCATATCCTTTAGGTAGAAACTTTTTGGATGGAAACATGTAGTTGAAACATGTTATGTGTGATGGTTGCAAGTGGTTGCAAGTGATTGCTAGTGGTTGCTCGTGGTTGCATATACACACACAATCTAGGTTTTAGATCGGCTCAGTCACTTCATATTGCATATGCATATATGTTTGCTTTCGTATGTGGTTGAACATTAATGTGTTGTCATGTGGATGCTGCATTTGTATTGAATGATTGTGCACTCATGTAGAATCAAGAATAGGAAAATTTGCATACATAATGGATTCATGGCACTTACATAATTCGCATTAAGGAGGTCAACTGAATCAGTAGACCGCCTGATTTTGCATTAGATAAGTTCATGTACGCACACATTTCGCATATGATCATGAAGCATTAGAAGTCTTTTAAGGACAATGGATGCTCGTGTTTGATGGATGAGTAGATGGATGATTGGATATTAGGATATACATTCCTCCTAACTTGAAGATTTCGGGGACGAAATCCTTTTAAGTGGGGGAGAATGTAACACCCCGAAAATTCTATAACTGTGAAATTCATGAGTTAAAGTATAATCAAATTCAAATCAAAGAACTAAGGGAAACGGGATACGCCATTGCGTTCGTCTCGGAAAAATACGCGAAATAGAGTCCGAGTTTTCGAAAAACGGAGTCCGTACGAAGAAGATATGGCCTTCGGAAGTTTTGAATTTAATTTAAAAATTCAAACAGAATTAAATAAAATAATAATTCGAAATGGGGCCCAATGGGCCAGGCGGATAAAACACCCGCCTAGCCACCCAGGTCGACTGGGCTGTCGACCTGGGCTACCCATGTCGACAGGGCTGTCGACAGCCCTGTCGACAGGGGTATCGACCTGGTCGAGCCCAGTCAACCTGGCTGGCCAGGTCGGTGTGTGGTCGAATTTCTGTGGTCTGCTTTGTCATTAGGGCTAGGTGGAGGGTTTTTATTGGTCTCTCTTCCTAATGAATGGCTATGATCAAACCTAGCAACATCAAGGGTCCTAATCAATTCCTAACCTCTATATAAACAACCCTAGACTAAACCCTAATCTATTCATTCAAAATAAGATTATAGCCGCCATGTTGCTGAGGAACGACAAAGAATAGCCGCCAACTAAAGAGAGGATTAGGGAGAAAGTTCTAAGGCCTAAAGCAATTCAAAGCAACCTAAAGCTAATCAATTCAACAAAGAAATCGTGTCTCTTAATTAGAGAATTCGCCGCAACCATTGTAAGTAGAGTATTACTTTGGTATTAATAAACAACTGTGTTGATGTGTATGCTTGAATTGTGGCAATGGAAGTAATTCATATTTGTGCAAAATTATGTTATTCATTATAAAGAACTACATGCGGTAGTTCTATGCAAATAAACGTTTGGAATATTGCGCAAATTGTGTAATCTATATTGAAGCTACATGTATGTAGTTAATTGAAATTCATGCAAATTTGAGGCTTTGTTATTATGCCATTATGATGTATATTTTTGTGCATAAATCATTTTGCAAGTAATTGAAACAAGTTTGGTTATTATAGTTCATATGAAACTATGTGGAGTTTTGACACCATAATCCATGCATTAAGTCATGCTTTTACAAACTTATGAATATGGCTAGGAATGATATTTGGCATAATTGAAATCTATGATTAAGTCTATCTTGTTTACAAGAATTATATGATGACATATGTGAGACATGGCCAAGTTAGACTCAAAAATCCCTTTTTGCAAGGTTAAAGCAAACACCATGTTTAGGAATATTTATGCATAAGTATGTTTATACCATCGTTATGTGATTAGGCTTAAATCATGATTAAGTTGAATTATGCTATGTTCATGCTAGAAGTATTTATGTCATACTTATGTTTGACCATATGCCATGCTTATGTTTGACAATATGCCATGTCTATGCTAGAAGTATTTTATGCCATGCTTATGTTTGACAATATGCCATGCCTATGATAGAAGTATTTTATGCCATGCTTATGTTTGACAATATGCCATGTTTATGCTAGAAGTATTTAGGCCATGCTTATGTTTGACATTATGCCTAAATAAGAATATAGGTTCATGTTGTAGTTAAACCTATGCAAGTTTACATGCCTTGATTTATGTCACCTATGTTTTATGGCCAAAATACATGTCACCACTATGCAAGTACACCAATTTCTATTATGTATTCTCCAACGTCATATGCAAGTTCATGCGCTCACTTTCCCCTCTTTGTGTATACGCCATAAGCCTCCCCTTTTCGCATGGCTAAATTGGGCTTTAAAAGGCTAAGCCCAATATATATAAACGGACGTGTAAAACGGGGGAAAATAACGTTGGGTTAAAAATTAATTAATTAATGAATGAAAATATGAAATAGAAGGGCCCAAAGTCAAGTATGGGTTGGGCCCATGGTTGGTGTAACCTTTACACCATTAACATAATAATGGGCCGCAAATATTTACATATAAGAAATAAAGAAGAATGACAAAATATGTAAATGTAGAAAAGACGATGTGTTTAACCCGAGGTTGGATTGAGTTGTGATGTAAACCTGCCCGGAACCGCCCGGCTGTCCAGTAGTCACAACAATACCTATCCAATATGGGAGGTTAAACATGGAGCCCAGCAAGGACCCGAGGTTAGACTGAGTTGTGGCGTAAGACTGCCCGGAACCAACCGGCAACAGGCAGCCACAACAATACCTGTCTAATGTGAGAGGTCAGGGCCTTAATAAGACAATTAAGGCTGAGTCAGGATTGTTAGGATTAAGTGGACAAAAGACTTAATCAAAATGGAACATGCTAAACTAAACGGACTGGTGGGGTTAGGTTAGGAAACACTTAACCAACTTAGCATGTTGGCTAGAGATAGAAAACCTAGTAACGGGGGACCCTTTTCAGCAGTAACCCTAGAAGGTGTATCAGGATACCCTGAAACTAGGCAGGGTGGGGCACGATTACTGGGCTGATTGTAAGAGGTCAAATCGAAGGCGGTGGTGTAGCAGTGTAGGTTCTAACGGTGTGCGGGCGTGCACGCACTCCGGCGCAGAAAAATAAAGCACTGGACACCAGTAGCATACCTTTGCACTCTAAGGTTGTGTCGGGTTGCCACTATGGGACTTGATACACCCCATGGTGGGACCAGCATAGGTAAGTACAGACATCGGGGGCCGTAAGACACATGTAACTATGCGAGTAGGAGCCGATCATCGTAGAATGCATCACATCACCCTGATTTTGGGGTGCAAATTGGAAACTAGTTTATATGGGTTCAGAGATTAACATGGGGTACGATAGTATATTCGACCCTAGATAACTTAACCAAGTTTATAATGTTGCCCACTTCCTGTTTTACTTATCATACCCAGTTCTTTATTCATAGACAAAGTAGTACTAGACTTACTCAGGCTTTATGTCTGACTCTATTTTTCTTTCGTCTTCTTTCTTCCGTTTCCCCCCCCCCCCCAGGTCCTCAGGGAGGGAACACAGCAGCTTGACCTACCTCACCATCCAGCTTGAAGAAGAGAAATGTATTGCTTGGACTTTCCTGTTTTGAACTATGGCTTTGGACAATCACTATGAGGGCTTTGCAGTTTATCTATGTTTTATTTATGCTTCTTTAAATCATGTACTCAAGACAGATTATGAAAGTGTTATGTTATGTTTTTGGAAAGGATGTTGTTGTAACACGTATTTGACTTTATGAAATAAAAGTTTGTTGTTCTTCCGCTGTTTACAAATATGTGTTCTTATATCTGTCTTGTATATCTGTGACTTGTACTTATAAACCTCCACCAAAATTAGGGCATTCCCTTTGAGAGTGACCCTAACGGAGGTGGGGTGTTTCAGGTAATAAGATATATCAGGACATGAAGCGAGTCTACTACTGGGAAGGGATGGAAAGAGATATTGGAAAGTTTATTTCCAAGTGTATGAACTATTAGTTGGTGAAAGCGGAACAGAAGAAGCCGAGTGGGTTGCTTCAGCCATTGGAAGTTCCTACATGGAAGCGGGAGCAGATATCAATGGACTACCCAGAAAAAGGGCAGGAAACGAAGGCATTTGGGTCATCGTGGATCGCTTGACCAAAAGTGCAAGGTTTATTCCTATCAAATCGACTAGGACAACGTTGAAGTTGGACGAGCTTTATATAAAATGGATAGTTTGATTCCATGGTATCCCGAAGAGCATCATGAGTGATCGAGATCCGTTGTTCATGAGTGGATTTTGGAAAAATTTGCAAGAAGCTTTGGGAAATGAGTTGTATTTGAGTATATCTTATCATCCCTACATTGATGGTCACACCGAGTGGGTTAACCGAGTTTTGGAAGATCTCCTAAGAGCTTATGTATTGGACTTCGGGGAATCATGGGAATACCATCTACATCTAGTTGAGTTTGCATATAATAATAACTACCAATCGAGCATTGGAATGACACTATATGAGGCATTGTATGGTAGACCATGTAATTCTCCGGCATGTTGGTTAGAAACTGGGGATAAGTTGGTACTTGTGCCTGAAATGATAAAAGAAACCTCGGATTGTATCAAGATCGTTCGGCAACGAAAAAAGCAGCCCAAGACTGTCAGAAGACTTACACCGATAAACGTCGAAAAGACTTGAAATTCAATGTTGGCGATATGGTATTTGTGAAGATTTCTCCTTTGAAGCATGTGGTTCGATTCGGAAATAAAGGAAAGTTGGCCCCAAGATTTGTTGGACTGTTTCCATAATCGATCGGATTGGAAAGCTCGCATATAGATTGGAGCTACCCGAGAAGATGTCAAATGTGCATACTGTTTTCCATGTGTTGTTTTTACGGAAGTGTGTGCATGATTCGAATGTAGTGGTATCTCCAGAGTAGTACAAAGACCTAGAAGTCGAGCCCGTAGTTACGAGACCTCGTAATCCGCTTCTTGTTGTGGGGAATGACACGAAACAGCTTAGGAGGAAGACAGTTAAGCTAGTCAAGGTACAACGGAATGAGGATGGCGACAATTGTACATGGAAGACGGAAGAGAGCATGAAGGCGACCCATCCAGAACTCTTCGTCGGTATGACCCATTGATATCGTTTCATCATTACATCATTGTAACTTGTTGATGTTGTTGTGTGTCTAGAATTCCGCGAGCTAGGATAAGGTTATGGAACATGGCTTGATGGCTACTAGTTTGGGTGATATAATTGGCTGCCATGGATGATAGTCATGCAGAATTGTTATGGTTGCTTGTGCTTGCTGGGGATTTTGGGGGCGAGATTCCTAAAGGGGAGGGGCAGAATGTAACAACTCGCATTTTACATATCGGAGGATCGTAAAATATTTTTATTTTATTCCCTGAGGGTTGGATCATTCTCATATTTTAATATGTTGTTTATGGGGATATGAGACATGTCCATAATTTTTACCAATTTTGTTTGTGATCATTTTGCCCCTATCAGTCTTGTACAGGGAATAACTTTTGACTCAGATTGAATCAGGTGCTGAGATTGGTCTCATTGGAAAGGAAATGGTTTTGCCAATTCCGCAGAGTGGTCACATTAAAGATTTGGCCCAGCGGTTTGGGAGGAATTACTGTTTTTGTGTTTCACGGTTTGTTGTTCATGTTTTTAGAGCCATAATTGGCTGATTTGGAGAGGCTCATTAGGGGACTGGTGGAAGGCAATAAATAAGGGGTAGGAGGCATGGAGAATATTTTACTTTCTCCATTCTCTCATTTGGAAGAGCTAGAGGCCCTCCATTACTTCATCTTCTACACCTTTCCACCATTAGAGCTTAGATAATCGAAGATCTACATTGTTTGAAGCTAGATCTACCCCATTCCAAGAGAGAGTTCATCAAACTGAAGAGTTTAGAGCATATTCTTCGCTTTTCGGATCTAGATTTAAGTGTTTTTGAGTTGTTTTAGAGATTTGGCGAGTGATGTCCATCTCTCACGCGAATTCAATCAAATATATGAGTTATCTGATCTTAATTTCATCATTTTCAAGTGTTTACACCTAGATCTACATCATGGTAAGTCTATTTTCATAAGAATCACCATAAGATCTAATTTAGCAATTTAAAACCGGTAATTTCCATACAATTTCATATGTTTATGTAAGTTAGATCCATTGTTTTGATCAGTTATTCATTTATCATGATTTTGGTAAATTTTATATAATTATTGACGAAAATTGTCATTTTCAAGTTGTTAGAGATTTCATAACATGTTTGTGGTTGAATTGGATGAGTTGATTTCATCAATATAGTCGTTTGGTGAAGTTTTTGTCAAATTAGGAGATGGATCGGCGCTACAGTGTTTATGGATCGACGCTATAGTGTTTATGGATCAGACGCTACAGTGTTTATGGATCGGCCGAACATTGCTACAGTGATCGGCCAGACATTGCTACAGGGGTGGATCGGTCGTACATTGCTATAGGGATCAACCGGACATTGCTATAGGGATGGATCGGACGGACATTGCTACAGGGATCGACCATTGCTATAGGGATTGGCCATTGCTACAGGGATTGGTCAGTGCTACAGTGATGCGTTCGTTGACCGTCATAATGCAACGAATGTGGTGACAACTCAAATGTGTTCAGAGTTTGTTAATAATGGTTGGATGGTCGCCATCGATGACGACTAGAGATATCCAAGGCCGAGGAATTATCGTTGTCGTAGGTTCTAGCGGACTCAAAGCAGGGGTTACACGATTTCGTCATATAGTCGGGTACCGTGGGCAGATCGAACGGGCCTAGATACGTTTCGTTGTATGGCATATGGAGTTTTAGCTAGAACCGGGGTTTACCATTGGCCCTTGACAGTTGATTGCGTGTCTTTGCCAGTCATACGATTAACAATGGTTTCAAAGCAAGTTTGAAGGTGATAGCCAGAGTTAGCCATAAATGTTGGATGTTTTGTTTGTACCATCTCACGTAGATTGTCTGACGTCGAAAGAAATGTTTCTTGGGTGCTTGTCCGATATTGGTTTATGACTCTGGGGCTTGTGCTTAAGGGATGTTGAGCTTGAATAGGATGGTTTACTTGAGAAATATAATTGGTTTCCATGATTGTTATTGTCTGGTTACTTCTGATTGCTATGAATGAATGGTTGTTTTGGTTTCCATGGATGTATGGTTGAAATGCTTGATGTAAAGTCTACCACTGTCCGATGTGGGGAAGATGGGGGTTGAGTTCTTCTCTGATGTTATAGGTAGATTAGTTTATCTGCCTATTCTCATATACTTTATTGATGATGTTAGATAGCTGTTTTATCTCTCATTAAGACTATTGTCTGACTCAAGGTTTTATGTTTCTCTCTTATTACCTAGGGTTGTTCATCCGATTTTTGGATGGGCATACTAAGTGACTTGTGATAGGTGATATCTTGGCGAGGACGATGTTGAAGTCGGTGGCGAGCCGGAGGCTTACTTATTATCTTTTCTACTATATAGTATTTGTTTTTCAATTGTTTGTTGTTTTACTCTAAGTGTTGTAGTGAGGCAAATTTATACAAACATATATATTTAAATCCTGGTGTTTGTATATACTTTCTAGTTGTTATGATAGCTTGGAGTTTTTTTGCTCAAATATGCTTCACTATTATTTTCTATTGTATATGTTCTATTATATTTTATCCTTGCGATGTGAGTAATACGACAAGTTCTGTTTATGTTTCATACCTTGATGATCGTCCATAGTTGCCTGGCATACCTTTCAGCGCATTTGCCCTCTTGTTCAATGTAGGGGTTATGGACGGTCGTCACATGTCACTCAAATACAGGGATGGTCCTTGTATTTGATGACCAAGGACGGCATATTGATGATGTTGATTGATCATGAATCAATCCCCTTTTGCATTGAATCGCTAAAGAGATTTGAAAAGTGATGTGGATCTATTATTGTTGTTAAGCTAATTGTGGCTCCGATACCATGTTAGGATAACTAGAGAATTGAGAGAATTGTAATTTTTATATTATTGCATAATAATCAAATTGTACAAATGATGTTGAATATATACAATAGTTGGTGGGGTCTAGTACAACCCATATGACGCATTATCCCATAATGAAATAAGGCCAATGCACCATGTAACATAAAGTAAATATATAATCTGTAACATATACAGCCGCATCTCATATTCTCAAATACGTAAGCCCTAACATTACTAAACTTGGGCAAGCGCTTCACAATTTCATTTATTCACAACACTCAAAACATCTCCTTTCTCTTTCGGTAAAGAAAGCGGTTCTACGACTCTCAATCATTATTGAATTATTTGAAAACATATAATCTCACTTTCTTCACATATCATGGTAGTTGGCCCTCATTACAATCATAGGACATGTTCGAGACCATGCTATCTGGGACAACAGATGAATAGGAACTGTTAAATTTGCCTGGCAAAATGACTCAGGGTGTGTTCGGCGCCAGCGAAAGCGGAGAATTTAAGCAGAGTATTGTAGTTAGCGTAGAATGCGTTTGGCGCTGTAAGCGGACCATTTAAGGGGATCATTTTATTTTTATATTGTAATTTAATAAATTTATTGTTAATTAATTTATTATTTGTTTTTAATAAATAATACTTATCAATTATTTACACAACTAAATAAATAAATTGAAATAATTTACTCTAATTCAGTCCAAACCAATTCCATTACGTATATCACTTTGATACGATTTCAACGCAAAAAAACCACGTCTAAAAGATATCTCATTAGCATAAGTAATTAATTTTTAAAATTTTTAAAAATCTAAATTAATTAACTAAAATTAATAATGCACACATAACAACTCAAATTTGAGCTTTTAGGGTACGACGCATCAGACGCATCGGACCCCAGCAGCTCAAATTTGAGTTGCTGGGGAAACGGGGCATTTTGCCCCGTTTGTTAATGAACATGTCCGACCCGTCCGTTAGTGTAACGGGGCCAAATTCCCTTGCGAACAACTCCTGATCCTTGAACTTTCCGTTACCAAATTCATCAATCAGAAACTAGCGAAAATAATGTGAAATATTGAATTTATTTGAGCATAACAAATAGGCATTTCAGTTGCATGAAATTCAACCATGCATGCATGGACACATGAGTTTTCACCGCATATGAATAATTAAGCATCAACCATCAAAAAGCAATGTAAATATAGTACTTATGCGAGCAATACATATAAACATTTGAAATTTTGCATGAAATTCAACCAGGCATGACACAAAAATTATACAGAAACCAAGCACGGATTCTTCTCCTTCACCATCTACTAAGTAGGAAATAAAGAACTTGTATCTTATTATTGATAATACGATTGGTTTGTACAAATGACTGAGATTTATAATAGACTAACAACGGTCATAAGGGAAAAGGGAAAATACAATAATACCCCCTGTAACCTTAGGGATATAAAGGAAAGTATAGGGCCGTTCTTTATTTCACTTATTTTTTAATAATTAAATCATCGAGACACAATGCTTTGTTTTTTTTCTAACTGCTAACCAGTTCATGAGTCTCTGGATCTACGCTTGTTTTCAAGTCTACAGGGTATTTCATCGCTTTCTATGTTATTCCTCGTAAACTGAAAACAAAGGGTTGTACTAATAAAAAATATGACTTTCTTCTAATATAAAGAAAGAATAATATTTTAAAAGCAAATATAATCATAGTTGTTTCTAGTTTCTTGACAATGGGCATTAGAACTTTACTTGGATACATATGAAATTTTATATTATCAGGTGGTCATTTAAAGTTGAATAGATTTCCATGTTATTTCTGAAAAACATCTGGTTTTCTTAAATCTCCAAGTAAAATGGAGCTGTAAAACTTCATAATGATGAAAACATTTTTTTGCAAAAATCAATTCAAGAAAGACGATTATACAATGTTTTAAGGTCGTTTGGTTTATTTTCCCCAATATAGCACTATCTTTGTGCATTATAATCATGGTTGTGTCACATTGCTTCATTGTGTATGGTATCACATTGCTTCAATATATATGGTATGGTTTCTTTAACTGTGTGGTTAGAACCAAATGTAATCAGTGTCATGTGGAAGAACGCCTATATATTTCATTTCATTTGATTTAGCCCAAATGCATGACAAGTAACAAGAAAAGTGTGATAGTCTTAGATAATCATGAACTAAAGCTGAATGTAACACAATAGACCAATTGGTGGACAAGTAAGAAGCTAGGAATATCAAATCAAGCGAATACCAGACAATAGTTTGGCTGTATGCACCGAAAGTTGTAAGCACTGTGAGCCAAAATGTGGCCAAATAAAACTGTTGGGCTTCGAAAAAGAAAAAAACCATTTAGAATAATTTAAAGAATATAAATGAATTAACCATTTGCAATTAATTAACCATTTTACCATTTGTACTTGAGTTTGCTGAGAATAAAAATTAATCCCGCTGAGATCAAAATAAAGTTTCAGTAGCCAGTAAAGTTCTTATAATACACAGCACAACCAGTTACTTAAATCTACTTCCAAAAATCAAACTAAATGTTTACCGGTACTAAGAAAATTTAGTACAAATCATCGTAAACGCAGTTAAAAACATAAAAAATTGCTAATAATTGCTTGAGAATGCAAAATATATATGCATCGTATTCAAAAACAAATGAATGCCGACATTAAGACATTAGCATTAAAAATGTTATCTCTTTGATTTTTTTTTTTTTTAAATTGCAGTTTGTATTATATAAATTTTGGTATAATGAATAGTATGCTATTGTAGTTTTATCAAATTAATAATTGTACTGAGCAAGCATCTTATCCAAATTGGTTAGGATATTTGAACATGATGTTAGAGGAAACGGGTTTAACTTCCGTCCTACGAGGCAGAATCCACTTGTCATGTAGTATGTTTTATATACTACCTAAATTTGTATATAAAGTAATCCACTTCAGAAAAAAGCTAATAATTATATTACACACGTTTAATGTATATGTACTAGTCAAGACTATTTGTTTTGGTCTTATTTGTTTATATTCCGCATTTTCACAATTAGCATAATTAGAAATAATTTGCTCAATAGAAAATTTACATTTATGTTTAAATGATTTTCAATCGTCAGAAAATAATAATATAAAGTTACAAATATTATAGCAGAATATAATAATTGCAGCAATCATGGATTCTCAAACCTACTTAAGCATAACTAAGCGCAGTGAGTCCTAAGAACACTAGCTACTACTGTAATTCTTGAAGAGGAGAAATTTTGATTCAAAACCGCTCAAATAAAAAAACAAATCAACGGAAGACGAGATCATGGTAAACATGCAAAAACAAACAAATATCAAAGACAGTCTCAACCCAATCCAAAAGCCAATCACAAGCACGACACAAGAGAAATAAATGGGCAATAACGAAACGTAAATCACATAGGGATTTATAGTATTTCCACTAACAATTTGTTAGTGTACGTCCACTTGAGAGAGAGAGAGCCTTTTACTAACACCAATGGAGAATGCAAGAGATTGATTAGAATGGTCACTCAATTCACTCAAGAATTTTATTTGAGGAGATAAAGAATTGAAGAAAATAGAATTAGGTTAGAAATCCCTAAAACTTAAATGAGAGATAGAATGAATGAATTGAATTGAATTCAATTTTCTTTCCTTCTTCCCTTTAGTCCCCTTTTATAAGACCAATTACTTCATGCCCAAGTTTCTTGACTTCCAAGTAAACTTGGCATCCAAATTATTTGTTACTTCATGCCCAAGTTTCTTGACCTCCAAGTAAACTTGGCACCCAAGTTACCTATCCTTTCTTTCCATAAGAAATTTTTCCTTCCATTGATTTAGCATTACCAAATTTAACACTCCACCTTGATGCAAAATCACCTGTCTCCAACTCTATGACCTAATGGTATCCATACCATTACTTGTAACTGATAGCTCCAACTATCGTCATATCTACCTTCACCAAGCTTGATTTTTTCCCAATGAGTTCTGGAAAGCCACCCCCCATTGCACTCCATCAACGAGTTTAGGCAAAGCCCCCACCCGCTAATAAAGTGTTGAAAAACACCCAACTCCAAAACTAGTCTCACCAAAAGACAAACATACTAAGAAGATAGTATTTCAACCTCTCACTGACACTCTTCTTCATCCATGGCCAAACTTCTCTCTCAATCGTGGCACCTAGCACCTTCCCAAGCGATTAAGTTCGAGCAATACTCGAACTTCCCAATCGGCAATGCCTTAGTCAACATATCCGCCGCATTATCCTTTGTGTGCACTTTCCGAAGGCATACTTGCTTGTCTTCATCCATGGCTACTGGAAATGACTCCCGCACTTCAATGTGCTTGGTCCGTGAGCTAAATGCCAAATTCTCCGCCAATTGAGTAGTACATTGGCTATCACATTGAACATCAACACTATCATGTTCAAAGCTCAAGTCACACAATAATCGCTTCAAATAGAGTGCTTCCTTTGCTGCCTCTACCGCAGCTATCAACTTCGCCTCCATAGTGGATAAAGCAACTATGGTCTACAATCTCGATCTCCAACTTATGGATGTACCACCAAGAGTGAAGGCATATTCAGATGTTGATATTCTTCGATCCCTATCACCAGCGTAGTCTGAATCACAGTAACCAACCAACATGTAATTCTTCTCCTTACTACCCCCAAAAATAAGACCATGAGATGCTGTACCTTTCAAGTATCTCAAGATAAGTTTTACTGCTTCCCAATGCGATTCCCCCGGATTAGCTATGAACCGACTAACCATCCCGACGACATTTGCAATATCGGGTCTTGTACACACCATGGCATACATCAAACTTCCAACCGCATTAGCATATGACACTTTTGCCATATAAGCCTGATCTTTTTCTCGATAGGTGATCCCTTACTCGAAATCTTTACATCCAAAAGTAAAGGTGTATTTGACGCCTTTGCATCTTCCATGCTAATCCGGCAAAGCACTTTTCTAATGTATTCCGTTCGAGTCAATTTCAACTCAAAATGCTTTCGATCCCTTTCAATCGATGCCCAAAATCTTCTTTGCTTCTTCAAGGTCTTTCATCTCGAATTCCGCTTTTAATTTCAATTTCAGCTTGTTGATTTCTTCCTTGTCCTTAGAAGCAATGAGCATATCATCTACATACAAGAGTAAGTACACCCAGCAATCATTTTCCAACTTCTTGAAATAAACGCAAGCATCCTTGATGTTTCGATGGAAGCCACTTTCAAGCATGAAATGATCAAATCTCTTGTACCATTGCCTAGGTGATTGCTTTAAACCATATAGTGATTTCTTCAACTTGAAAACTAGTTTTGACTTACCTTCTACAACAAACCCTTCTGGTTGTTCCATGTAGATGTTTTCATTCAAGTCTCCATGCAAGAAGGTGGTTTTCACATCTAGTTGCTCCAACTCCAAGTCGTGAATACCAACTAAGGCAAGTAATATCCGGGTAGAAGTATGCTTCACAACCGGTGTGAAGACCTCATCATACTTCTTTCCTTTCCTCTGTGCAAACCCCTTAGCCACTAGCCTGGCTTTGTATCTTCCATCATCCTTCACCTTATATATCCATTTGCATCCAATAGAACGGTTTCCTTGAGGAAGTGGAACCAACTCCCAAGTCTGGTTCTTCATCAACGATTGCTTCTCCTCCTCCATGGTGCAAATCCACTTCAAGCTATCACTCGAATTCAAGACGTCATCAAGGTCCATCGGCTCATTTTAGACTACATGAAGAGCATAGTCCAAATTCTCACAAAAGCTAAGATAGTTCCAATTACCATATTGTTCGGGTGGCCTTATAGAGCGACGATAAACCCGAGTAGCAATACCATCACTCGATCTTCCTTCAGCTCCACCTTGAACTGAATCTTCTCTAGGCTCGTGCACATCACCAACACTACTAGAGGAATCCTGTGGACTATGTAATGTAACATCAACCACATTCACCTTGCAAGCCCCTCCAACAACTCTACTCTCTCTAGGATTGAAAGTGGGAATAACTTCCTTCTCCTTTGATCACCATGAACCAAATCTGGAACATCCAATGAGCCTTCATTCTCCTTGAACATAGCCAACTCATCAAAAGTAACATAACGAGAAACCATAGCCTTCTTTGTTTTCAGATTCCAAATCCAATAGCCTTTGACGCCATCCATATAACCGAGAAAAATCCCTTTGAAAGCTCTAGGTGAGAGCTTATCATTTCCCGGATCATGCACATAAACTGGACTGCCAAATACCCGAAAATAACTCAAGTCAACGCTCTTCCCCTTCCACACTTCCTCCGGAATTTTGTTATCAATAGCTGAGAATGGAATTCGATTAATAATATGCATCGCGGTTGACAAAGCTTCGGCCCTAAATCCCTTAGACAAACCCGATGTCAATCTCAAGCATCGAGCTTTCTCTAGTAGAGTTCGGTTCATTCTCTCCGCCACTCCATTAGATTACGGATCTCCCGGTGTAGTAAAATGTCTCCGAATACCATGATGCTTGCAAAAATTCAGAAACTCTTAGGAAACATACTCACCGCCATTATTGGACCTAAGAACCTTCAAAGTCTTTCCACTCTCATTCTCAACAAGAGCCTTCCATTCTTTGAATATTGCAAATGCCTCCGACTTGGCCTTTATTACATCCACCCAAACCTTCTGAAAAAAATCATCAATCAAAGAAATATAATATCTTGCTCCTCCCAAAGAAGCTACAGGCGCTGGTCCCTAAACATCCATGTGCACATACTCAAGAATCCTTTTTGAATCATGTTTTCCTTCACCAAATGACATTCTAGTTTGCTTGCCTATGACACATTCCTCGCAAAACTCCAACTTGTTGAAACTCTCACCATCAATCATCTCCCTTCGATGAAGAACATCTAAACTCTTCTCCGAGACATGACCCAATCTCAAATGCCACAGCCGTGTCGCATCTAAGCCACGAGAACTATTAACATTGACACAAGTTTCGCCTTCCACGGTCACTCCTTGAAGCAAATAAATACCATGAGTTCTAGCACCCTTCGTAACTACAAGCGCACCCTGCGAAACCCTCAAGCCATCACTCTCAATGGTGATCTTTCAACCTAAATAATCCAACCGTCCCAAAGAGATAAGTGACTTTTGTAGTCCCGGAACATAGCGCACATTAGTGAGATTACGAACCACTAAGTCAAACATCCGAATTTGCATGGATCCAATACCTTTCGACTTGCAAACTGCACCATTTCCCATAAAAATTGAATTTCCTTCCCCATCAACATAAGAAGAAAAACAATTCCTATTAAGCATCATGTGATATGAAGCTCCCGAATCAAGCACCTATTCGCTGCCCGAAATATCCGATGCTACAGCCGATAAAAGATCTATGTTTCCCTCACCAACATCTCTCTCCACCGCAACTAATGAAGATGCTACTTCCTTCTTCCCCTTGTTTGGACAATCATTCTTCCAGCAACCAGGTTTTTTTACATATAAAGCACTTGCCATTTCTTTCCTTCGATTTTCCTCTTCCACCGGGCATCTTAGACTTAGAACTCCCCCGGTTTTCCTTCTTCTTTGACTTTTCTTTCTCCACAAATAAACCTTGAGCATTACCATTGCCACTACTACCATCACTCATCTCCTACATCTGATCTCGCAATTCCTCACTATGAAGACCCGTCTTGACATCATTTAGAGTCAATGTATCCCGACCATAAATCAAACAATTTGTGAACCCATTATAGCGTTTAGGCAATGAACATAACAATATCATCGCCTTCTGCTCCACCTCAATCTTCAAATCTACCACATTCATCTTCATTAACAAATCATCAAACACATTCAAGTGCGCCTTTAGCGAAGTTCCTTCCATCATCGTGTAGGTAAAGAAAGTCCGCAACAAGATCAGTCGATTTGTGAGTGATTTCTTTATATACAACTCCTCCAGCTTGTTCCAAATACCTTTAGCAGTCGTCTCACCACTAATTTCGGAAGTAACATTCTCCTCCATGGCAAGTTGAAGTGTAATGAATGCCCATTCTTCCATTTCTTCTCTCTCCACATTTGAGATGTCCTCTGGCAATAAATGTGTATCAAACACTATCCGATGTAGCCGATTCCGCCTAAGAACTGCTTTCATCTTCCATTGCCATTTTTCGAAATCATTATCACCATTCCACTTGCCGATCGATAACCAACTGTTAACTAGAAGCTGCATACGACCCACGTATATAAGGTGCTACACCACTTGGACCAACTGTTGAGACATTATTTGAATCTAATTCCGGCATTTTTACAGCTATGTACCAACACCAATGCTCTAATACCAAACGATGAGGATAAATTTTGATTCAAGACCGCTCAAATAAAAAAAACCAAATTAGCGGAAGATGAGATCGCAGTAAACGTGCAAAAACAACCAATCAATATCAAAGACAACCTCAACCCAATTCAAAAGCCAATCACAAACACGACATAAGAGAAATAAATGGGCAATAATGAAAAGTAAACCGCACAGGGATTTATAGTGGTTTCACTAACAATTGGTTAATGCACGTCCACTTGAGAGAGAGAGCCTTTTATTAACACCAATGAAGAGTACAAGAGATTGATTACAATGGTCACTCAATTCACTTAAGAATTTTATTTGAGGAGATAAAGAATTGAAGAATATAAAATTAGGTTAGAAATCCCTAAAACTTAAATAAGAGATAGAATGCATGAATTCAATTCAATTCAATTCAGTTGCCTTTTCTTCTCCCCTTTAGGCCCTTTTTATAAGACCAATTACTTCATGCCCAAGTTTCTTGACTTTCAAGTAAACTTGGCAATAGTGGCAGATCCAGACAAAAAGATCAATGGGGGCAGCTGCATATTACTAATATATGTTCCATAATAAAACACTATAGTCAAATATTTTTCGATTGATATTGTATTATCAGTGGGGACAGCCGCTCCATATTGCATTTTTTGTTTCACATTAAAACTAGGAAAACTGCTCCATACTACTATATTAAAAACAGGAAAAGCTGCTCCATATTAAAAATAGCAATAATTCAACATTACCCCCAAAAGCATTTTCGGCTGTAAGTGTCACTTAGATGGAAAAAAAACAATTAGTGTTTTTGGGTCAAAGAAGGCTGCTGCAGAGAATATTTTAAGAAAATTACATTATACTGTTCCTGTATTCTTCCGTCTTATGTTGTGAAGGTCATTTTCAGTGATGATTTGGATCAGTCATTGTACGTTCCAAATATGAAAATCTCAGTGGGGGCAGCTTCCCCCATTGGTCCCAACGTGGCTCCACCACTGCTTGGTACCCAAATTATCTGTTACTTCATGTCCAAGTTTCTTGATCTCCAAGTAAACTTGGCACCTAAGTTATCTATCCTTTCTTTCCATAAGAAAATTTTTCTTCCATTGATTTAGCATCACCAAATTTAATAAATCGACCATAAACTTGTGATTTATGATTGCACTTACAAGTTACGATATGCCAAGGCCTTAAGACTCGTCTGGCTAAATCCCTGATTTTATTTACGCTGACCCAATGAACTATGTCAATAAAATGGGGACCGGTAGACATAGGCCGACGGTGAAAAAGAAGGGCTAAAACAAGTAGAGCAATCCAGATGGGATGACTTATGAAGTTATTGTGCCATTTAGTGGGTCGCTTTCAAAAACTCTTGTTAGTGTGTATATAAATTATGTCATTCTCAAAAATTCTTATATTTGTTTTTTTTTACTTGGCATACGTTCAAATAGCTTTTGGGAATTTGCATATGAAGCAAAAAAGACTAAACCGAAAGGCCTACTGTTTACTATATATATTTCACATGTTCGATTTCCAATAGAAATGCGTACTTACAAGTTTTTCAAATCCTATACCTAAACTCTAGCTAGTTGTTAAGTTCAAGAAGAAAATAAACACTTTATATATCAGCGCGATAGCCAAATAATTAATCATTCAATGATCGCAACTTTTCTTACAGTGCAACTACATGCAGGCGCACACAATAATGGAAATTCATTTTTTCCAGTGTTAATAATGGATCCGTGCAGTCTTTTCCGCACTTATCCGATTTTGGATTGCTATTCAAGCAAGTCTAGCTGTTTGTAGCTTCTTATCTTTGTACATGCTCGATTCTCGAGCAATCTGACTATCTCCCCAGACTTTCCACCTTGGCGTTGTAAAGTTTGTGCATCCAAATCTAATGTGTAACGTCATTATAAAAAGGCGGGTTAACACACAGCTAAACAATTATTCTCGTACTCTCCGTTACTAAATTCACCAAGCAGAAACCAGCAAAAGTAATGTAAATTGTTGATTAATTATTTCGGGCGGAACAAATAGATTGTTCAGTTGTATATTATTTGAATTGTTATGTTTTATTAGGACATGTTGATCATGGTTGGAATTGTGTATTATTTGATGTAATTTATTTTTGTTTATCGTAGCATTGTGATCGATTGATTGATGGTGTTATATATAATTGTATTTGATATTATATATTGATAATATTGTTTTTCTTTTGTCATGGTTGTTTTGTGAAATTTTGTAACGCTTTGTGTTCTAATAGCATAAGTCCTAGCATTACAGAACTTCGGCTTCAAAATTTCATCTAGTCACAACTTTCAAAATAGATCCTCAATTATTGAATTATTTTGTCTATGTATCTCAGTTATTATTAAATTATTTGAAAACATATAGGTAACGTTTGATTTTTAAACTGCCTAGTTAATCTTCGTGTCCGCGTCGGACGCATCCGACGCGTCGATATAAGGCCCACACCATTTGCTCCTTCCAACCGAACAGTTCAAAAGTTAGCTTTCGCGTCTGACGCGAAAGAAAAGTGCTCACTTTAACCTTGGAATCGTCTTCATGTCTTTACATAAAAAAACACTGTTCTGAGCAATCAAATTAATACGTCTTCATGTCTTTTTATGCACTTTTTATTGGTTACTACACTGAAATAATAATTTAGCATACTGACATAGTTTGGCACTTTTCCAACAAACTGGGAATCATACATGGTAACTTTTAGCATTAAATATTGACCTATGTTATCACCTATGGCATTACCACGAAAATTTTACTTTTCCAACAATATGGACCTATGCAGGAATACGGACCGACGGTAACAACATAACTAAAATATATGGTATCACCGTAATTAAAATTTACTTGATTTTTTTTTCCTTGGATAACATTCTCAGCATGTCGTTAGTTCATGTTATACTTTACAAAAATGCTTAAACACACATAAATACAAACAATTAAAAATAATACATACAAAAACAATAAAATAATAACTTTGCCCCTTCCAATTTGCCCCTTTCGTAAAAAAACGCATTCCCCATTCGTAACAATTTTTCTTTAAATACCCGGTTCAAATAAGGCTTCCTGTTCAAAAATCAAATGGACCCACTGGTCCTCAATACAAGACATGTTCGAGACCATGCTATTGCTATCATCTAATGTAAAATATATAATTTTTTTGAGCAAAACAAATAGGAAGTTCAGTTGCATGAGATTCAGCCGTGCATGGCAGGAATAATTAAACACGAATGGGACACATGAATAATTGAACAGCAACCATCAAAAAGCGATGTAAATTTAGCACTTATGCCAGAGCAAAACGCATAAACAGAAACCAAGCACGGTTTCTTCTCCTTCACCATGTTACTATTTAGGAAATAAGAATGCATGTAGTAGCCTACTCGTTCTATAAAAGCATAAGATGAAAAATCCTCAATTCTTTTATAAATAAAGGTAGCAATTACAGTCTTATAAAACAGAAAACTCATGAAACTCAACAATACAAAGCACCACACCTAATTACTTCTATTCATAAATCACAAGATACGGCCATCTTATTCAATACAGAAACACTTCTGTTGAAACAAACACAAGAAAACAACGATCTAAGATAATCAAGGGCTAGCATCACCGACATGAGCAGGATTAGGAACTTCAAAACCCGGATTAGGAACAAAAGTATCGTCATTACCAGGTATATACTGACCGTTCGATGCAGCTGGAATGCTGTGATCTAACCCTGAAATGGAGGGCATCCCATTACTACTGCCAAGCTGGTATCTACCAATGCCTGGTATCACTACCGATCCTTCTTCTATGCAATCTTTCTTCGGCTTTGTATCCTTAGTATTGCTAATTGGGATTTCACGTGCATGTGTGAAAGTTGCCAAAACCAATAAAGAAACGACAATGATGGACGTATATGGAGACATTTTATATTTTAGTATTGCTTCACTGTTACTTGCAGTATATAGTGTGAGATGAACAAGGAACATGTTACGTCATACAGTTTATATAGTGAGGATTGGCGATTATATATTGCGGTGAATTAATTATGGTTATCATTGCTGCTGAAGTTGGTTAGTGGTTTTTAAACTATGATTCATCCTAACCGTACAGATTTATCAGTTAAAAATTGGCTATATACGTGTGATATACTCATCCATTGGCTTCTAGTGATTATAATTCATTGATTATATTGCACTGTATATAGCAACATCTATGATCTAACTACACTACCTATAAGTTTGGCATCAATTATGGCTATAGTTGGATTATTCAACGCTTGGATTTTATAGTCAAAAGAGTAATACCAGACGTCATGGTTTTGTATAAATTCATGTTTAAAACCATCTTTTGTCTATCAGAGCCAATGGTCATATGTTTCTATTTACGTTGCACTAAATGATCATACATTTCTATATATATACAACGGTCCTTATCTCACTAATGATGATGATATATTAGAATAAGCAAGTTTGTCAACATCTAAATGATCTAGTTCGTATCTAGTAGCATAAGCAATATTTCCTTGTCTTAATAAATGAGGTTTCTGAATATGGTTAAGCAAAGAAAATGTACAACGGTCCTTATCTCACTAATGATGATAATATTTTAGAATAAGCAAGTTTGTCAACATCTAAATGATCTTCATATCTAATAGCATAAGCAATACTATTTCATTTTCTTAATAAATGAGGTTTCTGAATATGGTTAAGGAAAGAAAATGTACAACGGTCCTTATCTCAGTAATGATGAAAATGTATTAGAATAAGCAAGTTTGTCAACATCTAAATGATCTTCGTATCTAATAGCATAAGCATATTTCCTTTTCTTAATTAATGAGATTTATTAATATGGTTAAGGAAAAGAAAATGCATACATATAACAAAATGAGTAGCAAAAAAGAGTCGGTCAAGTGTTATACACAGAAATGCCATAATAAAGACGTAGGTACCAAAATAAGATCATCTGCTGAAACGTGGCATTGAAAAAAAGGCCATAAATAGAGTGAAAGGAATAGGCACATAACAGTGATACTAAGTATGTCTACGTTGTCCTTGGATCAACCTATTTGGCTGTAATTTTCTACCTTTAACAGCTACTCCAATACAGGTTGTTAATTAACAATAGGTACCGACACATACATTTCAGCCGAACATGCATATGGATTGCCGGGAAACCAAGCTTAGACATAAAGCCAAGACATCACACGAGTTTCAAAAGCAGAATAGCCTAAGTGGATGGTTTGGTACCATAGTTCGGTTATTTTCCTACTATATGCTGGCACGGACTCCATAAGTCCATTTCAAGTTCCATAACACCGTTCCCATGAAGCTTCCCAACGGTTCTGTCAAGCGCTTTGAATCAACGATTTCATCTTTCCTAGACCCATCAATTGAACAGAAATAAGCATATTATGACCAGTTGCATAGCCAGATTTTTTGTTGTTGTTGGGGAGTTCACAATTAGAAATGTTTATGAAATCGCAAGTTGGTAGCCCTATAACTTTTTATTGACCATGTGTTTCTTCTTCAGCAATATCAGAAAAAACATGAAAACATGGAAAGATCATGGCTAAACCATTATTGCTAACCCATACCCATACCCATAAACAAACCATGAGGGGATTTTTTTTCAGCGAATTTTTGGTTTCCTACTCATTTTTACTTTTTTTTTTCTTCTACTTGGGATCTTGTATTGTTCAACGACGAATCACAAGAATTTTAGTTGCAATTTCAACAATAAAAATAGAAAACTTTTAGAATGAACGTAGACCAGTGTATGCCGAACAACCAGTTTATTTCTCATCCGTTTTCACTTCATTTTCTTCATTTTTCATTCTCTTATATAATTTTTTGTTTCATTTCTTACGCAAGCACACCGGAAAAGTATGATATTAAAGGTATTTACAAACATCATTAAAAATACACACGGATTTGGTGCAATTCCCGCGAGGCTGATATGGTTGTAGGGAGAGGTACCAAGCAAAGCATTTCCAACTTTTCAGCATATTTACATCGGTAAGGCTTTTAGTGGGAAACGGCAACATCCGTTTTATATCATTTAAAATGCAGTGAATATGGCGTAGGAGAAGCATCAATAAATAGTATGGTAAAGAAAACATAGGGAGAGTAGGACAGGATTGATGGATTCTATTTAAGATCAGTAGGCAGATATGACATTGTCAAAAAGGCTGTATAAACTTGTTGAAGGGAAATATTTTGATAAGGTCTGACATCATGCCTAAGGACTGTGCAGCACAGGGGATCCTTTTCAACTTCAAAATACCATCTTCACAGTATGCTTCTCACGTTTTTGGAAATCACATTCCGGGTTATCATTGGAAGCCTCCGAAGTTTGTTTGGATCGACTAAAATAAATTGTTTTTTGACCTTTTCCAAAGAGAAAATATTTCATTTTTGGCTTTCAAACAAATAAAAATATAATTTATATAAGTCAATACAAACGAGGTCTTAATCCATATGACATGCTGACACAAGAGAAAACGACATGATTAAATTGTATTGTAGTGTTTTCACTACTAGTAGAGTGTCTCCAAAAGCCCTAACATATTCAACTTCAGCCAGCATTTCAAAACATAATTGGAGCTTCATACTAAACCTTCAAAACAGCTGCTACACCGTGATAAAGAAAGTTGGTCTCTGTGGTTCATTTGAAATGATACATCGTCTTTCCTTCTACAAATCTCATAACATTCCAATTACTTTCAATCTTATTATATATAGCGGCTTCAACATTATGTGAACAAACAGCAGCTCAAAACAATACCGTCTGCAGCATCAAATGAATATGAAGTGTTGAATTTGTATCAGATTCATTTAACCAGAAATTAACTAAAACAATGAAAATCTTGGGTTTACTCGAGCAGAACAAATAAAAATTTGAGGTTTTGCATGAAATTAAACCACATGACACAAATGATTAAGCAGAAACCGACCACTGTTTCTTCACCTTCACCATATACTAAGAAATAAGGATGCTTATTTATTGCCTACTCATTCTAGAAAAGCATAAAATGAAAAATCCTCAAATTTTGTATAAAACGAAGGTAGTAAGTACAGTCTTTAAAAAGAACAGCGAAATCATGACGCATATTTCAACAACACACCACACCACACCTAGCTCCTGTTCATAAATCATAACCATCTTATTCAGTACAGAAGAAACAAAGACAAGAAAACAACGATCTAATATAATCAAGGGCTATCATCTCCAGCATCACCGACATGAGCAGGATTAGGAACTTCAAAACCTGGATTAGGAACAAAAGTATCGTCATTACCAGGCATATACTGACCGTTAGATGCAGCTGGAATGCTGTGATCTAATCCTGAAATGGAAGGCATTCCATTACCACCAAGCTGGTAACTACCAATGCCTGGTATCGATATTGGACCTATGCAATCCTTCTTCAATTTTGTATCCTTATTTTTTGGCATATCACGAGCATGTGTAAATGAAACTAAAATCAAGAAGGAAATGAAGACGATGGAAGTATATGAAGGCATTTTTGCACTACTTCAGTATTATTTAGCAGTGTGAGATGGATAAAGAATACGTGAGTCATATACTTTATATAGTGAGGGTAGGTGAATTAAATTTTCGGTGAGTTAATGATGGTCATCATTGCTGGTGAAGTTGGTTAGTGGTCTTTCAACAATGATTCGTCATAACTGTGCAAGTTTTGAGCAAAAATTACCCATAAACTTTTGATATACTGCTCATTTAGTGGCCTCTTTCAGTATATTTTATTGATTATATTATACTGAATTTAGTCAACTTCTAGCTACACTACCTAGAATTTTGGCATAATAATGGTTATAATTAAACTAGCGTACTTGATATGTGACTTGTTTATTTACCAATTGTTTATTTAACATATTGAAGAGAATTATTCATATAATATTTAGCTATATTTTTGCATTGAAAGTATATGGAGTTAATTTGAATTTTGATTTCTATTTTGTAACATCACTTTCTGAATTTTTTACTTCAACTATTAACTAATAAAGAATGAGTTTGTAAATAAATTTACATGTTAGATCCTATTTCAAAGTTATATTAAGATTTTTAGATATTTATAGTGTGACATTTGAATTTATAAAGAGAGTTCAGCATTAGACCATATTCTTCAAGAATATTAAATTCTAAAAATACTTTTAGATATAGGTTTTGATTATTAAATGAAGCTTTATTTATCAGATCCCGATTATAAAAAGATCTAATAATATCTAAAAAGGGTATTTTTGGTAGTTCACATTTAAACCAAAAAATTGTGATATCGAAGGTATTACATCTATTAATAAAGATTATCCAAGTTCAGAATTTGTGGTCAAAAGAGTAAACCAGGATATGATTCTGTATAAATTTCATGTCAAGATCATAGTTTGTTTGATCATGTCACACCCAATGCTCATTTGTTTCTACTTATGTTGCACTAAATGATCATGTTAACTGTTAACATCTTTGTAAATGATCATAACAGAATATGCAAGATGGTCGTTATCTCACTCATTATGATTAACACACGCAAGATTGTCAACATCTAAATGATCATCGTATTAACATATGCAATATTTGTTTATTTTCTAATAAATGAGGTTCATTGATATGGTCGAAAAATGGCAAATATGAAATTCATTAGTGAAAAATATTTCACAAAAGAAAAAGAGCAGCAAAACAGACTGGAACAAGTAAGGAGATTGATACATAGATCGGATAAATATATAGTTACTAGATTTAATTAGGTAGCAGATAAATTTACTTGGCAAAAAACTATATTTCACCATAAATGGTACTAATATCTATTTCTACGAGGCACAAATTGATAGGAACTATTTATTACTAAGAATACACCTGGAGTGAGAAGGAAAGGCACATGCCACTACAAATATATCTTGTCCTTGGGTCAGGTTATTTATTGCAAATTTCTACCTTGAATATTTCATTCAATTTAACCCAACAAATAAAAAACAAAATTTGCACGACGACAACTGGTATACAGACGTACTTTGGACAGTATATTATAAAAAAACAAAACTACTATTGACCTGAACCAAAAAACATAGTACATTAATTGGTTATCTCGTTTGTCCACAAGTCATTGAACTATAGTATTTTAACTAACATTTATGTATAAATTAAGGTGCAGAGCCGGCCCAAAGAATTTGATGCCCGAGCCCAATCTGTTAACTTGGGGAAGAATTTTTTTGCAAAAAAGGGGCAGATTTTTTGTATCATAAGCAACACCTGCACCAAGGTTTGAACCAAACTCAATCAACTAAATTCAACTACACTATCCACTGGACCAACTACGCCAAATTCAACTACGCTATCCACTGGACCAACTATGCCATTACTTCAATTTTATGTCCAGACTATTAATCCATATACTAAAACTAAAATACTAAAATATTTTGCTCTGGCCCAGTGGATTGCCCCAGCCCATGGGCTTGATGGGTTATCCCTTGAGCTGGCTCTGTTAAGGTGCGATATACACTGTAACAGAACTTGAATATATATATATATATATATATATATATATATATATATATATATATATATATATATATATCCAAAAACTTAGCATCCCTTTAGTCTACCACTTTCCACACATTTCCTCTTTATCTTCTTCCACTCATTCTCTCACATTCCACTCGCCTTCTTTAACATAAACGAGAGGAGAAAATCAGAGGGCATTTGGGGTGCAACCGAACGCTTGCCTCTCTCTCTCTCTCTCTCTCTCTCTCTCTCTCTATATATATATATATATATATATATATATATATATATATATATATATATATATACATGAGGGTTCCGCTACACCTTTTATATTGTACGTGAACTCTCCTCCTTAATATCCACCACTCATTTCCCCACTCATTCTCTCTCTTTCCATTTCATTTGCATCCGAGTTATATCCACTTGTTTATATTACAATAAGGTAGTGGAGGAAGAAAGAAAACGAATATATGATGGAAAACAGAGGGCCAAATGGATGCTAACAGGTGCTACTAAATGCTTGTGTGTATGTATATACACACACACACATATACATACATACATACATACATACATACATATATATATATATATATATATATATATATATATATGAGGCAGGTTCAATGACACCCCAAATAGTGAGCACCCCTTTAGCCTAACACTTTTCCACCACTCATTTTCCACTAACTCCCCTTCTCTCTCCTTTGACTAACTCTCTCACTTCCAACTCACTTTCTTTAATATAAATGAGAGGTGGAAATCAGGGGGGGGTTTGGGGTGCTCCATTTTTTGGGTGCCACGGAACGCTTGCCTATATATGTGTGTGTATATATATATATATATATATATATATATATATATATATAGTATAATGTGCACCAGATTGGTTTGTTATTCTTTAAATGAGATTGGTACTTACTATTGTGATTTGGAATATAAAATCACATATATACTAAAGATGATGATGTGTGCTAAAGATGACGATGTGTGGAAGTACTTTGTGATCGAGGAGGAAGAGCAGCAGCTGAAAGAGGTAAAATTTGATCGGAGCTTCGGCTCAGACATCTGAACCATATGACAGACTCTGAGGCAATGAGAAATTGGTGACAAAGAGCTTGGTCAGATTGTTGTGATGTCCTATTTAGTGAAGATAATCCTTGAAAAATGGATTCAGGAGCCAGTTTTCACATATGTGATATGAAATATTTTTCTTCTCATGAGAAGTTTATCGGCATGATTCAAACGGCTAATAGAGTAAAACTATTGGTCTGTGATATTGGATCTATCCGGTTTTGTATGCATGATGATGTGGTTAGTGGAGTCTCAAGAGTTAGACTTGTCCCTACTTGTTCGCATAACTTTATTTCTTTCGATCAGTTGGATCATCGTGGTTGCACTTATGAGACTCGAGGTGGTGTTTTGAAAGAAAGGTTGTCGTGTTATGATGAGAGGAGTTTTAGAGGAAGGAAATCTTTGTAGATTGGTCGGTTCTGTAGTCGACTGTAGAAGTCGAGTGACGGTTAAAAAACCTAGTCCATAGCAAAGTGAAGAAGTTAATGTGGTCGTTGTTGATGATCTTAGGACCGAGGATCATATTTTAGACATAGGTCTTCACGTTGATGATGGTCAAGAGATCGACAAAGATCAGGGAATGAGCTCAGTCAAGTGACAGACGGGATTTGGAAAATTTACAAAGACAAAACGGAGATCTTTCTGGTATTACAAACGTTTTTGAGACTGTTAGTTTTGCGTAGTGCACCTCATGTGGAAGATGGATCACTTGCAGGCGCTGGGTAAAGTTTGTAATGTTGTTTTAATTGAGATTTGGTAGTCGATGTAAAAGCTAGGTTGACTTGTTTGCTTTGTTGGGAGCTTGCTTGATGATGTGATTTCATATTAAGGTAGAGTGTTGTGACTTTTGATATAAAATCACATATATGTTGAAGACGCTCATGTGGGAGGTGTTTTGTGATAGAGGAGAAAGAGCAACGGCCAAAAGAGACAGAAATTGATAAGAGCTTCAGTTCAGACTTCTAAAGTCTATGACAGACATCTAACGCAATGGAAAATTGGTGACAGAGAGTTTGGTCAAACATCTGAGGGCCTATGTCAGATGTCTGACCTGAAGTGAAGAAAACTCCCGAGTGTTCGGTCAGACGTCTAAGCCAACGTATTTCTGTTTTTGACTGAGTATTTCCAAGATATATTTCTGATATTTTTTAGCGGCAATTTGGATATTTATCTAGGCCCTTTTATTCTCCTATATAAGTAGCTTCTATGACTGAACCAAATAGAGGAGTAGCCTTTGAACGAAATTAGTTAATTCAAGGGTTTGCCGTCATTCTTCATTGCTATTCTTCTCCAACAATCTTAGTTATTTAGATATATATTTTTCTTTCTCAATTAAATTATTGATTCAATTGTAATTTGTTTATTTTGGGTTTATACAAATGTAAACAAAATTCGTTTTTTGTGAATCAATAAAGACGGTGATTGAGTGGAATATCTTATGATTGTGTTCATTTGCACATATGTGTTGTTTTCTATTAAAATAATCTTTAAATGGTTGGGTGAATAAGATCATGATGGGTAAACCGCCGCATAAGGCACATACTCCACGACACTTACTACTAGTAGCATCCTTAAGTAGATATTCAAGTAGATCACTGTGTCTCTAATGTCTATCGCCTATGTTACTATTCCACCTAACCATGTCAAAATCTCTACAGATTATATGTTAAGAAACAAAGGATACAAATATAATGTGATTCAATGTGACAATTGACAACAAAGAATGCATCATTTTTTTCTTGTGGTTTTCTTTCTTTCTTCTTCTTCCTTTTTTTCTTTTTTTTTTTTGAGGGGGGAGGGGGGGGGGGGGGGGGGAGGAGGATCCAATAACTTCGTTTTAATGTTAAGCTTAGAGGCAGAAGAATATTCCTCAACTACAAATATGACAAATCAACTAATGCAGGCAGGAAAGAGAACTTACCAACGATATTCTTACTTTGCTTTCTTTGACAATGCCATGACATTGAAATTCACTGAACCAGGATTGTTTTCGATCATAACTTTTATAGTTTTAACTGCATCCTGTCAAGATATTGTACAGCTTGTTACAAAATAGTAAATGTTTTTTTAATAGAAAAAAAAACATAGGAATACATAATAAATCATATGAAGCAGAATCTAACTTATGTAAGGGATAAAAAGTCTATAGAACATGTGTGCAGAGATCTGAAGCAACAAAGCAAAAAATAAGCATACCGGACTTTTACCAAGTAAATAATTTGGATGAAAAACGAACATATCTCATGTAAATTAACACAATTCTGTTTGTTCATGAAAAAAATACATGAGCAAAATGAAAAGAAAAAGAACTCGGTTGGTTGATGGTTCGGCCTGCGAGGCGTCACGAGTTTGAATGCTGAACCTAACGCTTAATACCACTACTTACCATGTTGTATGAAAACATGAACAAAAAATATTGAGCTTTTTGGAAAAACCAACTGCAATTAGAAGAGCAAGACCGCCTTGCTTACTGTAAAGTTATGCCTAGTTAAGTTTCAGTTTCCCATGAGATGGTGGCTTCTGATGCTTATTCAGGAATGATGGCACACGCAACGCAACAACTAGATGGTTGTTCAATAATTAAACAAAAGATGGTACCTACTTGTGCCAATTACGACTTGTATTGTATATAGGAAAAATTAAATTCCACCAGATAACAAGTTAACTGCACCCAGAATGTCTCATCAGATAGAGAGGTAACCTGCAATAAGCTGCAAGGTGATGTAGGTCCATGCGATATTGGTTGAGGTTTCATCCCATCCAGTTCATAAAGCTCCCCTGTAATGTGTAACAGGAAAGAAAAAGGAAAAAAGTTCAGTTAAGTATAAAGCTAAATTAATAACACGATTGAGTGGCAACTATTGGAAAATCTTAAAACATGCATACCTTCCACGCATGTAAAGCAAATATAATGTTCATCTAAGTTTGAAGTGGCCTGCATAGAAATATGTCATGATCAGCCACTTTCAAAGAAAAAGGAAATCCTTCTGCTGTCAGTGACTACAAAGCAGTTAACTAAAGATCCATTAAACCTATGTTGAAGCATACATAATTACGCAAGAAGGCTGGAAGTTGTGGCGTACATAAGGTAAGCTCAACATGCACAACATAGAAGTAATAAAGTATTGACAATTGTTTGATTTTTTTTTTTTTTTTTTTGGGGGGAGGGTCTTGCAACCTACGAAGGTGGAAAGCAAACATACCAAAAATATTTTCTGTTTCAATTACAATCAAATTTCAGCCACTACAACATAGACGGATTTTCCAGCTATCACATGTTCTGCAAGCATTACTGATTTTATGATGAAATGAACGCCCGTTTATGACGAAGTATATAATGGCCTTTTAACAATGTATGCATGCTCAGTAAATTAAGTAAAACAAGGGGATTTGGAAACAAGGGCATACTTTTATGGTTAACTGGGAGAAAGGACTTCACAATATTAATGATACATATGAAATGTCCCTATTTTTAAAAACACCTGCAAGAATCATGTCTTTGTCACTCAAACCCTAACCAAGAAACATATCTTCTCGAAAGCAACCCCAATCAACAATTTTTTTATAAATAACAAAAAGATATAGAATCAAAATTTGAAAATTTTCACGGGTTTCAATGCTGTTTTCAAAGATCGAAAGTGCATAGATTTTGCGCTCTTTGAAGAAGAAAATAGCATATTAATTTGAAATAAACATTAAAAAATGTCCAAAAAATGCAAACATTTGCACATTTTAAAAATAAAAGTACAGAACATCTGCACTTTTAAATAACACATGCAAATGATGGAAAAAAAGTGCAGATTAATTTCAAATGATGAGATCACTATAGTACACCATTTAGCAACAAGACACTATTTAAAAAAAAAAAAAAAAAAAATCAAACTTATTTTGTCAAAAGCGTAATTTTGATATATTCAAAAATCAAAAACAACATGCAAAAGAGCAAATTTTCAGCAGTAACTTGAATATATGTCTATAAATCAGCATCTTACACGTACATGAAAAATAATAATGAAAAGCATTATCTTTAAACTTTAATAATATAAATTGTAATACATTTCGCTTCACACTTTTTTTGTATCTGTCTGTACTGATAAAAACAACACTCTATGGATATTATCAAATTTCAATATCATTTAAAATATGATCTAGCGTTTCCTTTATAAAATCAAAACGTCCACCTACAAATATTATCAACTTTTAATATCAATAAAAAAATAGAATATATAATATAAATATCTTTTTACAGGTAAATAGGCACAAGCAAGAAGTTGCGAAAAAACTTAGTGGTAAAGACAAGTTTGAATTTTAGAATGAAGGACGCTTTTTAGCGTAAACAGAAAATGATAGTTACAACTATAATTCCTGATTTACACTAAAAAAGTGTCCTCTTCAGCCAAGTTTTCAGATCTTGGATTTTGGAGAAAATATTGGGTTTACATCTCGGTCAAAATGGACGATATTTAAAATACTTATAACTAAAAATGATGTCAAATCTCGGATCTCGGGTAAAATCTCGGATTTTCATCTCGGGCGAGATGAGCGAGATTTAAAACCTTGCCTTCAGCCTAAAATGCAAATTTCATGTGAAACTAAATTTTCTCTGACTTCTTCGTTGTGCCTTAAAACCACTATCTTTTTTTATGTATCACTTAAAAATATTATCTAACAATTAAATTTCCTTTACAAATTCAAAATGGTCCTCTACAAACATTATCAGTTTGGGTGCTAACAACTAGAACTATTGATCAGCACCACTATCCTAGTGGTTAAGCGTTTTGACTTTGCTGCAAGAATTCACAGGTTCAAAACTTCCATAACGTGATTTGAATCAAGGTTCGAGATCTCGATTTCGGTCTTTTGTAGTTCTACAAATTTCGACTTGCTTCGTAAATTTCAATTCTAGTTCGGTTTCAGATCTCATTATGTACTTTTCATATAATTATACGTATTTATTCAATTTATTGAAACAAGACGTATAATTTAAACTTAACTGAAAAATAAGATATACATAAACAATGTTGATTAATTATAAATATTTAAAACACTTTAAAAAAGCTTATTCGCTACTTCAGTATCGTCGTTTTTAGTTGCATAATTCATATATTTTGTGAATTTGTATATTTTCTAAGGTAAATATATTCACATATTTGAAATTTCAAATTAATTCTTTTTTTTTTTTTTTTTTTTTGAGTTTTTTCTATACGGTCTGAAGTTAGATAGTTTTTCTTTTGTCGAATCGATATTTTGTTTTAGTCTCTACTAAAACCTAAACGGAATGACTAGAATCTCGTGTTTCGGTCGAAACCTAGATCTTTATGAGAACATATACCGACTGTAGTATGTTACGTATACCTAAGACTATTACTACTAAAGTTCAAATTTCTAAAAACTCCTTTACAAATTCCTTTACATATAAGCATCCAATTTCAAAAAAAAAAAAAAAAAAAATAGAGTCAAAAAATAATGAAACAAATGAAATATTGTGATTTGTGATATTAAAATCACATATACGTTGAAGAAGGCGTGAGATTTGAAGTTAGGGAACTCGAGATATCACAAGATGAAGTTGGAAAGAGTTGCAAGGTGTAGCAAAGGATTCCAGACGTCCGAACTGGGATTTCAAATGTCTGGAAGTTCTCAAGGGATTTTCCCAAAAGCAATTCCAAATGTCTCGTCTTTAATTCCAGATGTCTGAATGCAGAGTCAGACGTCTGGAATTTGGAGCAGTTAATATGCATTTACTACTTATAAAATGAATTTCAAACTTAATAAAATAATCGAAAAATGTCTTCCAACGTACTAGAATATAAGCTATAATCATAACAAAAACCGGACGGACAATTTTTAGATGGGATGTCTTCGTATCTGCATCCACAACCGTTTTTTCAAATATCGGATGTCTATCCACTTTTTGGATACTGAAACTGGCGGATTTTGGATTTTTCGCATATCGATTGACAATCCTACGTGACATGCTTTCACGTAACACTGATAACATGGTTAAACATCTAAAAACTTAAAAGATCAATGATAGTGAAAATGTTTACATAGCGTCCATCAAGCATGCATAGTAAATAATACTAGAACGCTACCAGAACAATATGTTTAGTAAATAGAAGCTTACATGTGGTATGAATGTCCAAGCAATAAACTACACAATCAGTTATGTATTTAACAATGGTTGTAATATCTTTGGTATTACACTTTTTTTTGTGTAAGTATAAACTACCAAAAATGCCTCTTATATTATCAATTGCTATCGTAGCTTAAATTAGGATCTGGAAACTACGATAGTGTTTGGTTTATTTCGTGTTTTTAATTTTTAGTTTTCAGAGTTAACTATGAAAGTTGGGAAATTTTGAAGTATTGCGGAGGTGACGGATTAAAGGCGGAGGAAGTGACGGATTAAAGGCGGGGGAAGTGACGGATTAAAGGCGGAGGAAGTGACGGAGGAAACCGCGGGATGGTGGATAGATGAATTTGTTATCGTCCTTTCATTGTTTCTTAAAATATGGAAAATAATAAAAAATTGTTTTTGGTTTTGTGTGTTAACTTCGTTTTGTAAAACGATCGTTTTTCATGGAATGTGTGCGTCGTCGGTAACTTTGCATGTGCGAAAACTCAAAATTAAAAAATGTAAACCATACGCACCCTACGTTTTCTATACAATTCAAAACGTGTCTCAACAAATACTATGATATCTCAATATCATTTAAAGATAGGATCTAACGATTAATTATTATTTTATAAATTCAAAATGTTCCTCTATACTTACTAATAAATCTTAATATTACTTAAAAATATGATTTAACAAAATAACTTAATTACTTCACAAATTCATTTTTATTAATTAATAAGATAAATAAATAAAATCAAAGTAATAAAAAAATGGTGTTGCACTTTAGAAATAAAATTCAAACCAACTCCACATGATTTTAATACAAAAATATAATTATACATCTGTGCAAATCATTTTCTATTGAATTCGTTAAAATGTAAAAAAAACAAATAATGCGTGAAGCGCATGCTACCTCTGTATCACCAGCAGAAGCAGCTACATAATGGGCATCCTCAATTTCTCTATCGTTTTCAAAGAAAGCAGCACGCTGAAATGACAGTTATTTCGAGTCCAATAAAATGGTTGATAAAAATATAACACGAGTTAAATTTATATAACAACTAAGAAGACCAGGAACTATGCGCAACCTCAGAAGGATCCATTTTAGCTGTGGTCTTGAAGAATCTATCCAAGTATGAGTTCTCAACTGAAAACAGAATGTTGTTAGTTTATCTAATTGCTGGAGCATGCAAAATAACTCTTGGAAGTTAACAAAACTTCATAAACATACAGAGAAATTACTGGAAGATGTTCTAAACTTAATGGAAAATAAATGCAAACAAAAGTTAAAAAAAAAAAAAAAAACCATCAGTGATACCTGAATATTAGGATATCTAGGTTTTATCCGTTGTTTAACATCTTAACCTTTTAACATCAATACTAACAAATGTTATACATACACGCATACATGTGTATGTGTGTGTACATTGAATATATATATGTGTGTGTGTGTGTAAATATATATATACACACACATGCAGTCCGCTATGTGAATACAAAATTAAACACAAATGGAGACATGGGATCTGAACTGTTGGACCTTTTTGTCTTTCTGTGAAAGGTGGAATTAAGAGGTAATCCAATGATGGAGATTCTTTGTGTTACAAATTATGTCTATATTTTGTATCTAAATAGACTTAATATATACGCACCTCAAACAGTGCAGCACCTCATACTCTCTCTCTCTCTCACTCACTCACTATACTTAAATATTAATGAATGGTTGTAATTTGAATGCAAAAGGGTTACTCCAAAACAAAGGTGTCATATATAGCTAGCTTGGAAATGCAAACTTTTAATCCTACCGCGAACTTCCATAATCGTCCTTCATATACAATTCTTTAAAAAATTGTCATCCCAGAAAATAGCATTTGAATAAAAAAGTTACTTTTTTATAAATGTTAACATCCTTAAAATTAGGACCAAAACATTTATTTCTTTACGGATTCAAAACGTTCTTTCACATATACTATCAAACTTAATATCACTTAAAAATAATAACAAATAAACTTCATATACATCTTCACTATTTATTAACTAATGACAAAAAGAAAATTTCACAATAATTAAAAAAAAATGTCGCAACTTAGAAAAAAAATTCAGACTAATTACACATGATTTCGATGCAAAAGAATAGCTAAATATTTACGAAATTCATTTTTCTTTAACATATTAAATATTTAAAAAAAAAAACGTTCTACCCATGAAGCATGTGCAATTATCATGTGCGAAACACATGTTGTAACACTCGTATGTATAGTTGGAATAGAAGCACAATTTTTGATCCAATCGTGAAGTTCCAAAAATATTCTTGCATTTAAATCAGATGTCAAAAGTTCAAATCTCATCGAGAACAAAAATTAACATCTATTTTTAAATGAAAATTTCAGAACACAGATAAGTTTACAAGTTCTAAACCTTGTTCTACCAAAAGAAGTTACGGTTTTATTCTTTATACGTTTCAGTTTCTATTAATAAAAACGCGAATAAACTTTAAATTAAATTCTTTTATAGGGAATATATATACATACATATATATACATGGGGAGAGTTCGGCTTCACCTCTTATATTGCACGTGAACTCTCCCCCTGAGTCTCAGCCACCCATTCTCATTTGAATATTCTTTGTTAGTGGGAAGAGAGAGAATGAATGGAAGAATGAGTGGCTGAGATTCAGGAAGAGTTCACGTGTAATATAAGAGGTGGAGCGGAACTCTCCCCTATATACGTGTATATACATACATACATACATACATACATACATACATACATACATACATATATATATATATGTGTGTGTGTGTGTATACATACATACATACATATACATATATATATATATATATATATATATATATATATATATATATAGCAGCTAATAATTTGTTGAAAGCCTTGTATCAGAAACTACTAACATGCTGAAAGGCACAAAGCAGTACTAACAACTATGTGCCTTTAGTTATGCATGTTCAGTATATTTTAGTTACCATCATACAATGAAAAAGAGCATGAATTTTTAAGACAATACAAAATAAATTGCCACTGGATTCTTTTGGCTCAACTTCTACGATGCAGACAAGTCTTTGAATTCCATACCCTTACTGGGAGTATAGCGTCGACTAAATTAACATGATATATGTAAATAAGGAACAATGGACGGATTGCGGTAAGCAGAAATTTGAAACAAAACAAAATTGCTGCTCTTTTTTAGACATACTCAGATTGATTTCAGAAGTTGCATTGCCTATGGCATGAAGAATACCAATGGTTCCACAAGAATTACTCACAGTTTGTTTCATAAAATACACAATTCCAGTTTGTTCCTGCAAAATAGAAGAGATCAGTTTGAACAAATATCCCATCTCTCATTAAGCTTGTTGTATAATTTCTAACGAATATGACTGTTAAGCATGACCATCCAATATAGTATTACTATCTCATGCTATTAAATATTACGAACATACAGGTCCCAGGACTTCACATATTTCTTACAAGTATAGCGCGACTCTTTTGGCAGCATTTATTCATAGCCGTATACCAAACACATGATTTCCTAGGTATGATAAATAAGTAGCATAGCAATTAAGAAATCCTAGTTTTGTTCACACATGTGTACGTGCGCACTCAAAACTTGTGCACGTTCATTTTCAGAAGATTAATCATACGAGTCATTACCAGAAAATTATACTCCCTCCAGTTCTTATTATAGGACGTTTTAGGGATATGCACGGGAATTAAGATAAAATTCAAATGCTTCTTTTTGGTGGATTGATTCTTTTTTTCATGCAAAATTAAGTTACTTTCTCTATTTTCAGGTACAAAAAAGTGGTCGCTGGGGTTTCCTAAGGAGCCGCCTACTCACATGAGCCAATAGAAGTACTTCATGGCAAGTCAATAAAGTAGGTACAATTTATTACGGGCAAAAACGTCTTATATTTTGAAAAACAAAAAACTTCACAAAACGTCATATAATAAGAACGGGAGGGAGTAAATCATATTTCTAGAATGTTGCAATGCCTATCATTCCGCACGTTCATATAGCATACTTTTGAGTACACACAAATATCTAAACCAGCAGACGAATTATCTTGTTTGGAACTTGAACTAGTAGTATATCAAGTGGATAAAGCAACACTAGACCGAGTTGGCTAATAATTTTTTGTGTTCTCCGTGATATTGAAAAGGAGAACTATTAATGAATCTGCAAGTACATATGACCTGTGTGGTCAAAGCGCTTAGCGATTATGTTGCAATAGAGTGCAAAAAGTTATAGTGGAGATAAATTGGAGATATAATGGGAAATAACGAAGGTATAAAAAGCTTCATTATATATTTTATAAAATATTTTATGTTAATTTATTTTCATTCTCACGTCATTTATGTAGCAACAAATATTGTTTAATCACATAAAAGAAAACCAAAGAATATCTTACTTTATGTAGCGTGAATTAGGTGACTACAATATATCACTAACTTACATTGTCACATATGCCTTAAGATTGGGGTTTTCCCAATTTTCTTATTTAATTTGAGAAAAAACTAGACCAATCAACCATTTATTTTTATTTTGCTAAAGTGAATGATAAAAATCCTTGATTTAGCAGACGTATCGGAAAATAACGAAGCTTCAATAATTCTGATATTCATCAGCGTTAACTTAAAAAAGCATAGCGCTTGAAGAGCACTATGGACTATAGCAGGAATTTTGCAGGGTTTTAACTGCACAACATATGAATTAAACAAAATTAAGACTCTCTGAATAGGTGTATGTCACGACGAAAAAAAAAAGACAGGTATGAAAACAACTTGATTAGTGAGAAGGGATATGTGAATGACTTTAACACTGCTTGAAAGTTAAACATTTTACATTTAGAAAGTTACTCATGTTGGACTCTGACCTCGCAACTTTCTGTGATTTTAATCCTAAAATTTCACTTCATTTATCTTGAATTTATCTAAAAAATCTTAAAATGTCAAAAATAAATTATATTGACACACCCTTTGCCAATATCTATTTGATTTGGTGAAAACGGTAATGGATATTAGTTACAAAAGGAAATAAATTGGTTTTCGCCAGTGTTTTAAAAAACACGAGTGAAATGCACGTCAAGGCGAGGCGATGCTAAAAAAGCACCGAGGCGCAGAGTTTGAGGCGCTTTTACCTACCTCAAAGGGTTAAGGAGCAATAAACGTAAAAATTCGTTTGATTTGTTTGTTTTTTTGGAGATTTTTTTTACCTCACGCTACTGTTAATCTTTTCTCGTTGCTTCTGTTTTCTTTACTGCAGCAAGCTCTCTGAGAAAAAAACGACTCTAGGTATTATTATTTTCTTCGTTGAATAAAAACAGTCGATTCCAAGACCTGGAATAGACTTCGATTCCGGTTGTTTGAAGTTTGCTGCTTGGATTTTACTGTTTGAATAAAAACAGACTGCTTGAATTTTGCTGCTTTTTATTTAGCTGCTCATGTTTTTATGCAGTAAGTTAACGATTTTATAACAATGAGCAAGAAAGATATAGCTTGGCAATGGGTGAAAGAACTACCAAATTCAATCTTTGTATGTTTTGTGATCATAGGCGCACTGGGGAAATTGCTCGATTCAAACAACATTTAGTTTGTAATAATTTATGTTTCTTATATACTATTTGACATTATTCTATGTCAACTTTAATTATATGACATACACTTTTCTCCCCAAAGGCTTACGCTTTGCCTCACGGACATGAAAATGCCTCAGATACGCCTTTCGCGTTTTAAAACATTGGTTTCCGTAGCAATAATATTAGAACTAGGTTTTTTTTGAAGCCTAATCAAATTAAAATATTTATATTGTTGAGCAAGTCAAATGAGTTTGTACCTTACGTGATCACATTACAAAAGCATATGAGATATAGGCATACTACCACTATGGCTATTATGGTAATAGTTACTCTTACTATTTTGCAACTATGATTATTTTATATTAAAAACTCTTAATAGGAAAACATATCTTCTCGAGGAAAATCCAATGCTCCTTATATGTTTTGCAAGAATTATGATGCTTGGAATGAGCTCGTCTCGAATGAATAGTGCTACAGACCGTAGGGAGCAACTCGTAGTGAATCCAAAGCCCAAAATGTCAACCCAAAGTGATAGGAATCAACGACACAAAACAACCATCAAAACAATACATGGTTCAAACTCAAAAGGCCATTTAGGTAGGAAGCAGACCATCAAGCCGCACCTTAGTAGCACACTTAGAGGTACAACACAAGTGCTGGTTTTAGCCATCATGAAAGAGACTCTTCACCAGTGGTGTCATAATATACTAGCTATATGCGGCAACTGCGAGGCATAAGGATCTCGTGGCACATTAAAAAACAAGAAATATATTATATATTTTTATATTAGAGCTCTCATATAAACGCATTAACGGTGAAAGCATATTAATCTAATTTAACAAGTCTCCAAACTAAATTTTAGTGATCAAATAAGGAAGGAACAATGAATGTAGGGACTTTCAGCCACAAACACTATAAAAATCTCGATGTCATTTACTTTTTGCACCTTATCTTTTTGGCATTTACTACTATGTCCTACAGTTTGATAACTCTCGGCCCAAGCTTGATTGTATCACCTCATCAAACTCTATACCCCAACCTAACTCTGCGGCTTTGCCTTTAGACTTAAGAATGTTTGTGTTGACAAAATTCTATACTAGCATTCTTAATGCTAGAAAAATGGCTTGAACCTCTGTTACTTATTACCTCTCGGAAAATTCAATGGCATCCTCCACTCATCCGTGACTAACTTTGAAAATGGGGAACGAACATCGAAGTTACCCATCAACTTTAGCATTCGACTCACTGAAGAAGACAACAATGAGAAGTTAAGTCACACTTATTTCAAAAAAAGAGAAAGATGGAGAATATGATCATGTTTACGAACTATAACCATCTTGGATTAGGTAGCTACGGGGTATTTGTAGAGTACCTCCAAGAGTTTGCTTAACTCCACGAAATTATCAAAGCTATTTCAAAAAAAATAAGGATTTATCATAGTAATTATAAACAAATGTTCATCCCTCCCTGGTAAAAGACCTTTTCATGTTGTCCTTACTCTATTATCTCGAAAGAAGATCAAATCTTTACCCCTCTTGACCAAATAATGTTAGGGGTCTTTCTAAGAAATTCATGAAGTCACTATCCTAATGACCCCTCATCCACCCAAGAAGTTTTGAACATAGTAGTTAAGGCGCTAAGGCGCAAAAAGGCGCAAGAACATAGTAGTTAAGGCGCTAAGGCGCAAGCATTGAGCCTGGGGCTTTTTTGAGCCTTGGGCTTTTTCGTGTGCCTTTTATATGAGTTTGATCTGCTATTTTACTAACTACAAATTAATTTTTAAACCATATTTTCTAATTCATTCAATTATTTACATATTTTATTAATAAGATTTAAATTTTAAACCATATTTTATAATTTATTGAACAATCAAAATTTTTATTTAACTATTTATAAACAAAATTTCAAATTTAGACAAAAAAAAGCGCCTCAAACTGCAAAAAGGCGCACTCAAACTGCAAAAAGGCGCAAGCCTTGAGCCTTGGGTTTTTTTGCGCTTAGGCGCGCCTAAGCGCGCACCTTGATAACTATGGTTTTGAAATGAGAGAACTATTGCATTTATCATCAAGTATGTATGAAACAAAACGGGTGTCTGAGACTTTCCTAAGCCATGGAGAAATTCACTCAAAAGGGAAACAAACTAAGTTTATCAAAAATAAGTATTTTAATATTTCATTCTTATAAATGCTTGACTTTGTTTAAAATTTGCATAATGAAAGCTTGTTCGATCAAACATATATGTCTGCATCTCTCAAAGATAAAGAATACGGATCTTTGCACATAACAAAGTCCAATGTCTCACCGAAACGCTCCTTTCAAAGTTAGCTTTTTCCTCTCTTGGCAAGTATAAGCTTATCTAAGTACTCGTCAAATTTTATTCAATGTCTTTGTGACATCCCTAGTTTTTGTAAGACATTATTCAAGAATTTAATTGGGTGATTAAATAGGAATGATGTAGTGCATGAGGATATGGGATTTGTTCTTAAATAAATTAATTAGAAAGTTGGTCATAAGACTAAACCAAGTTAATGTGCATTAAAAGAAAGAATATAAGAGGGGCAAAAGTTGGAACTTTCGACCTCCATATATACAACATGTCCTCTCACATTATTTTCATTCACATTCACTTCTTAAAAACCTAAGAAACTATAGTTGACCGACCACTGAAGCTAGAGGTAGAAAGAAAGAAAAAACTAGGATTTTTACTTTTTAGAGCTTGGAACTTCACCAACAAATATCATCACTCCTATCCAAACAAGGTAAATAGTATTCTCTACCTATGGAGGTTTCAGTCGTTTGATCATAGCCAAATATGTGAGGTTGTTCATGATTGCTTTCATGATTTATGTGGAGTAAGTGTTTGCAGTCGCTTTAAAAATCGGTCGGCTTTATGGAAAAAAAAAACAAGAGTTAATGATACAAAATTAAAAGGGTCCATTTGGCATAGGTCCCTGCTAAGGTTTCAAATTAGACTCAGGTCCGGTCCTAAACTTATTGTAAATTAGGTCCTTAGTTTTCAAAAAAAATAAAAAAAATCACGAAAATTCATTATTAAATAAAAACGTACACGCCAAAAAATTCATGCGTTAAAACAATCAAAAACCACATCGAAACCCAAAATAACACAAAACAGCGAAAACAACAGGTTTATGCATCAAAAGATGCACCTACTCGTACATAATTGCATACATTCATGCTTATATTTCAGCGTTGCTCCAAACTACAGTATAAATGCATACATTTATGCAGTTAAACAGCAATATACGCATCCTTTTATGCATATATTCAAATCTAGCTTGTTTTTTCAAGCATTCGTCATTTTCAGACATTGTTGCACACATTTATGCTCTTATACAGAATACACGCATGCATCCATGCACATATTCAGAAGCCTCCCTCCCTTTTAAGTTCGTTGCACACATTCATGCATAAATACGGAATAGTTGCATATATGTATGCAACTATTCGTAACACATGCATCTCAGTTCAACTTTATATGCATACATGTATGCGACTATTGGTAATAATTGCATACATGTATGCGTATATTGGTCCAGATTTTCAACAGAAAACACTATATGAATATATGCATGTATGTATGCTACTATTGGCAATAGTTGCACAGAAGTATGCAACTTTTTTTTTCGTGGACTCCTGTGGATGTTGCCAGAATTTAGATTTTTTTTTTTAACCTGAGACCGCCTTTTTTGGGTCAAAACAGGCAAAAGGCGGAAGATGGAACAAAAGAAGGCGAAAGTATCAAAAAGTTTGGGCGGCAGCTTAAAAACAGGGACCGGGTTGTAATCAAACTTTGGGAGGGACGTGACGTAGATTTTAAAATTAAATAGGGACCCTAGCCTGATTTCCACAAATTAAAATTGGCTTCATAATGCATTAAAACATTCAGGTCGTCCTCTTTTTATTCATTTTTAACGAATATACCAAAATTATTTAAATCGAGCTCATCGGGTAGTGGTAGTTCGTAATTTTACGAAACGAATTTCAAATTTACATATAAAATCATAAAAACAACGGAATCCTTCCAAACAAGATTCTTCAAGACTTATTCGAATAGAGCTTTCAAATTAATGTCACGACCTGTGATTTGGTCTTGTGCATTATGAGGTATGTATAAATTAATTTTTCAAATAAATCGTGGTTAGTTCGTTTGAAAACCATACCTATTTAATAAATTAAATCGAATTTTTTAAATTATGGAGTTAAAAAGTAAGGGGTCGTCTTCTGTTGAAATAAATAAGAGTTAATGGTATAAAATTAAAATTGACTCATACTGAGTTAAAACATTCGAGTCGTCCTTTTTATTCATTTTTAACGAATATACCAAAATTAATCAAATCGAGCTCGTCGCGTAGTGGCAGTTCATAATTTTACGAAATAAATTTCAAATTGTTATGAATTATCATAAAAATGCCGAAATCCTTCCAAACAAAATTCTTTAAGACTTATTTGATTAGACCTTTCAAATGAATGTCACAGCCTGTGATTTAGTCTTGTACATTATGAGATGTATAAATTCAATTTTCAAATAAATCGTGGTTAGTTCGTTTGAAAATCATACCTATTTAATAAACTAAATTGAATTTTTTAAATTATGGAGTAAAAAAGTAGGGGGTCGTCCTCTCTTGAAATAAACAAGAGTCAATGGTACAAATTTAAAATTGGCTTCATACTGAATTAAGAGTCAATTGTAATACATTGCAAAAACATACTACATAAACTTGAGAAAACATACTATGTAAACATACTACATAAAGTTGGCATATTCAGAGTCATATTGCGTAAGCTAGCTATAGCGAAGTTCATATGCTTCATGACCAACAAATTCGATTCTGCACTCCAATAGGTAACGCAAATCAAATGTAGATTTATTGGCTTGAAAACGTCTTCTTCAGCAATCTCGATAATCTCACGGTATCGATCACAAACTTCTGTAGACCCACGATATGCTTTATGGATTTCACAAGACGATCGTCTAACAGGGCAGTCAGGACGGATATTATGAACTTTTGTTACCATGTTCCATAACCCTCATAGCTTAGACCCCCACCTGTTTGCAGCATTAAATCATACCTCCGATCTATGCTTTAACGAGAACATGTAACCCCAAAGAAAAAAATATTATGGTCGACATTTATATTCAGTAAGTTGTGTTTAAATCTACAGAAGAAGATGAACATTTATAAGCTTTAGAGTTTCAAGATTTAAAGTCTCAATTGCGATACGAGTTGTTGTTGGTCGCAATTGTCCAGTCGCTTTTGGTGTCAGGAGAATCTCTGAAGCCACGTTGCTGTTAGAAAGTGGTTACAGTGTCCAGTAGCTTTTGGTGTCAGGAGAATCTCTGTAGCCACGTTACGTAAAGAAAGTGGCTACTGTGTCCAATCGCTTTCGATGTCAGGAGAATCTCTGTGGTCACGTTACATAAAGAAAGTGGCTACAGTGTCCAGTCGCTTTCAGTGAGTGTAGCTAACGTTGCACGATATTGTTTACACTTGCCAGCATTCACCCGTTTTTGAAATGAACCGTTAAGTATATTTTTACCTCCATTTAGTTGCCAGCATTCACTCATAAATACCAACAAATGTAAGATAAACTGATCTGCAAATTTATCTCAATTCATAAAAATGCCAATTTCATATCCATCCTCATACAATTACACCGACATCTTGCCTAGACCATCAAATCCTAATCCAACTTCAACTAGAGAACCGACTGAATGCTACATTGAAATGGAAGAGCGACATTACGAGGAATTGCGACAAAGAGAGCATGACGAAGGGATGCATCAACTGCAAATTAACCATCAGCAACAACAATAATTCCATCAACATACCCAAAGATCATTCCTCTTGCCTAAAATGCGGTTGAAGTGGACAAGGTACAATCTGCAAATATTGTATGTTTCTGTGGTTTTGAAGCACTACTGCTAGTCGTCAGACATAGAAACGACGTTAGGTCACAAATATTATAGTTGTCTGGTACGTCCGAATGAGAATTTGAACAGTGGGTAGACGATCGTTTTCCTTTCAGGGCTATTACGTATGCTTTGTAATTGAAAGAAGAAATCAGGAAGCTATGTAATCAAGTCAATGATTTGGGTCAGCAAATTACCGACTTCGAAATTGTTCAAATTAGAAGTTTTCGTATTTTATGTTATGTTGGTCAAAATTGGTTATAATCAGTAGAATCTTTATGCTTATTACCAGTTGTATCTACATGGTTATTATCCTTTTATGATGTATGGATGTTAAAAATGAAATTTGGTTTATCGATTTACAAGTAGATCTTGATATTAAACCAGTTTGCTTGGAAAACACAAATGATTAACAACACAAAAACATAGTATGAAACATGAAATATGAAACATACAGTCAGTGCCGGCCCTGTGCACGGCGGGGCCCTAGGCGAGAAAAATTTTCGAGGCCCCAAGTTTTGCATTGAAGTAGATAGCGAATGAAAAAAAGACAAATTTTCGAGGCCTCACGTTTTGCGTGGAGGTAGACATCAAATGCAAAACTAGTAAAGGAAAATAGAACCATGTTGGAAACACTGCAAACAGAAAATGCAAAACTAGTAAAGAAAAGTAGAACCATTTTAGAAACACAGCCGCAAATGCAAAACTACAAGGTGGAAACATAGCAAACACAAAACTAGTTAAAGGAAAATATACAAATAACCAAGTATCGAACTCTGGTTGCATACCAGGTAGTTAGCCACATTACCACGCAACCACAACAGTTTCCTATATACAAGAGCAAATAAATTATATAAGTATTCGTTTTAGACAAAATTTTGAGGCACCCTCTCCCCTTACTCCTCCCGGGTCCGAGGCCCTAGGCGACCGCCTAGTTCGCCTAGGGCCAGGGCCGGGCCTGCATATAGTGATCAACAGTGACATTAATTCGATTTTGGTCACATGAGGCGGTATCTAAATGTGATATTTGAGTAGGGAGAAATTTTGTTGAATGATAGGACCTTGGGCGCTGATTTAATCAGCCCCGGCCTGTTGGCTAACAAACTGAATAACTAACGTAATATTACGTTTCGTAATACTGTTGGATATGCTCTTAGCATGAAAAAATTATGCACTAATGGTTACCATGCCATTTTTACTCATAAACTGAAATGGCTTACCATTATCATTGCCAATTTGGCTGGAATATCGCTAAACTGCTAATGGTTACATTGCAATGGTAGATTATCGTTTATGTAGAATATCAATAACTTGGTATACTTCTATATTGTAACGATGATTCTGTGTACATTTCATCATGTCAATTTATAAATGATATCAACTTGAAACAAAAGAAAGGCATTTAACATCATTTGAACTAAATTATTAAATTAAATTTAATCATTTGCATTGTTCTAAATGTCTATGACGCAACATATTACACAATTCTTGTAACAACCCTGGTTTTGGAATACTGGGCAAACAAATTATAACAATGTTTAAAATTCGTTAGTCGAAGAAAATAAGTGAATTTAGAGAAGATAACTTGTATAATCATACGAGTTGAATAAGCTTTGAGATTTATGTTAGCTTGAATATTAAAGATATTCGATGATGAATTTGAGATTGTATTGAATTGAATAAAATAATAAAGAATTCAATTCAATATTAATGTGGTTGAATAAATTTAAATATGAAGTAAATAAAGTTTTCAAAACTTTAAAATGTACACTCGTGATAAAAACAAGTATTGAGGAATTTTATTTGCCAAGAAGCAATAATTTTATAAATTGTAAATGGTAAATTTTGATTGTAAAAAGAATGTTTTTGAATCTAATTGAGCTTCAAATGAATAAATAAAATGTAAATATTAATTAAAAATCAATATTTAGATGTTAAAACGTTTTTAATACGATTTTGGTATTTATTTGGTCAATGTCTTTTGCATAAATCTAGTGGCAATAATGTAAGTTTTGAACAAAAGAAATGTATAAACAAACAATTTAATAAAAATGTGAAATTTTATGTGTTTATGATGAAATTTATGATCAAATGGTTTTAAAAGATTATATACGTGTTTTTAACAATTTTTGTAAAGTCAAAACAATGTTAAAACGTAAGCAAATGTTAAAATAGTGTAAAAGAACATAAACATGTATTAATAGGTATAAAAGATGGCTTAAAGGCTTAACTATGTGAATTTTAATAGCACTTAAGTTAATGTGGTTTTAATTCAAGCCCAATAATTGTATGCCATCAAATCGCAGGGATCAACCCTAAACAGGCAGTGGAAACTAAGGAAGTGAGAAATATTGAAAAAAAAAACATACCTTCCCAGATAATCTTCTTCTTCCTCCTGAAAATAGAACCTGAGAGAAAAATTACATCTCCTCTCCAAATTCATACACCCCAGCCATAAACCCCGGTAAAATTATAGAAATAACTTACTAATTAAACTCCACGGGTAATATAACAGCAATTCGGTGTTTTATTTCTATAATCTCTTATATTCTGAGAAAATATATTCACTGTATGTGTATTTCCTTTTGCATTCTGTGCTTTGCATTTTTATAGGTTGCTGAAGCCTTTTTATGATAAAAACTCCACCTTTTTGAAGGTAAATTACTTCAACTTGCTGCAACTAATCAAAGATGAGCTGAAAACTCACACATATAATTTAACAAGTTTTGCATGTCTCTGTATATGATTTATTGAGTTTGAATTAGTTACTTTAAATGAATTCTAAAAAAATTGTTTACAGTAATTTTGTGTCTGAATTAATCATTATGTACATGTAAATTCATCGTTTTAAGTCGGATTCATATCAAATCTTTTTTGATTTATTGTCAATATATTGAACTTGGTTTGTGCTTAAAATCGTGCCTACAATCTATCAATATTTGTGTCAAACCTATGCTTGAACTTCGAATCGGACAAGGCAGAAAAACTTGTACAAAAATTGCGTGAAAGTGTCGACATGGAGCCGATAGTGGTCGACCCCTAGGCTATGTTGGGTCGACTTTAGGGTCGATCCATCGTGTGCAATTTTAAGGCACTGGATCGAGCCATTTTTGTGTGTGCTTGGACCTTTTGACTTGTATTTTCCTGTAGCTTATTTTCTGGCTTCCAAGTGCCAATCTTTTGGTGAATTTGTGTACGATATTCTGGTGACTTTTGATGCTATGGTTGTATGAAATCAATTCATATAGCTAATTGATAATTTTGTATGAATTTCGATATGCCAATTTCATTAAGTTTTCTATTGAATTTTGTTGAGTTGTACACATGTTTTATAAAACTAATTTCTAAAGGAACTAAATTTCGAAATAAAATAAATATTTTCAAAAACATCGTATATATATAATCTTTATTAACAAGAGATTTTATTATTACAAACGATTTCTAAAGTGTTTTTGAAATGGCTTTTAAATTTATTTTCTCGAATATGCATTTTTTATAAAACCACACGTTTTTGCACTCCTCGAGAGAACTAGGAAGCAATTTAAGGGATATGATAAACCATGTGGTATGACCCGTATGTATATTATATCTGTTAATTCTGGACATGTTCGATTGAAGCTATTTTAGTGTAGAATTGACTGATTTATAGTAAACTGATAAGTGAGAACGTGTGATATGGGATACACTATCACTGTTAATTGGGTTACTATTTGAAAGTTGGTGACATATTATGATGATTGTGTGGGACCTTCAGGGCATATGTATTGCCATAATTAGGCCAAGACGGTCTTTTGAGTTCGACCATTGGGTCATCTGTGTGGGGCTTTCAGGCAATATGCGTTAGACCTTCGAGTCATTTGAGTTATGCACCAAATTTGTATGGAAATATGTGTGAGTGCACTTAGCAGGCTTCAGCCGTTCTTGTATGATGCACCTGCAAGCGTAGCTGAGATTCGCCTTTTTGGATTCAATCTGTGTGGATTAATAATTTTTTAGATTTCGGTATTTCTAGAATTTGTGCTCTTGTAATGTTTTCATAATTTTGCGAGAGTTGGATTTTTATGCTAGCCTATGATCTATTAGATGACGTATTATATGGTAATTACATTTCTGTGTGGTGGACTCCTAAATTCCTAATCGACTTATAAGTGTTGTAATTTGGGATTTCTATCTTATGTATTTGGGATTTCTTCACACCAGCTTAATCTTAAGAATGAGTTATTTGATCGATGGAAATAGTTGTGTTGTGCGGATATTGCTTTACATGAGAGACTTAATTATTAATTAGTGAACATATCTCGTGTATCTTATGATGTTATGGGTTTATTGTATACCTCCTCTATTGTGAGGATTTATCTCTCGTGTGACATAACCATTCACTTATTATATATACTAATAATCTCGTTTCAGCTAGAATGACTCATGTATTTAATATACTCAGATCAGACCAAGTTATTACAGGTTAGTCTCTTTCAGTATATGACTGCTATGTTTTCCTTCCGCCACAGACCACCTGTTTCCTTTTAATGCTAGTACATGTATCGTGTAGTCATTTTATTGTACTCCTTGTGTTTATTATTTTATAAACTTGTTCGTCTATGTATGGTTCATAAGAACCAATCACTTATGAGACACTTGCATGTTATATATATATATATATATATATATATATATATATATATATATATATATTGTAACATCCCGTTAATTTTGATCATTTAAGTTTTTCAATTAAATTTAAATTATTGATATAAAATGGTTTTAAAATAAGCATTGAAAGATAAACGTAAATTAGAATGTATTTGTTTAGGAATTAATTCATGAAATTGATTTATAATGAATATTGATGTTTGAAATTTGTTATTTTCATTTAAAAGTGATTTAAATAATGGGTGCGTTTTTTAGAGGTCCCTATTAAGTTTCAAAATATAAAAAAAAACCCGCTCATAAACTTATTGTAAATTAGGTCCCTATTTTTTGAAAAGTCATAAAAAAAATATAAAAATATATAAAAAATCACGTAAATTCGTATTTAAATAAAACATGTAAACACTAAAAAATTCAGAACAAAAAACCATCAAAGAAGGCGTCAAAAATCAAAAAAACCAAAAAAAAACGAAATTTCCAGTTAAATGCATAATAGAATGCACATATATCACTTTCCTGCATACATCCGTGCATATTTTTCACTACATACATCTTCGTTGATTTTTATTCATGCAAATAAATGCATACATGTGCGCAAAAATTTCAAATACTTGCATACATTTGTGTAGGTTTATTTTCAGATTTTACTCTGAAAACAACTTACAGAAAAGTTGCATACATATATGCAATTATCAGTAATAATTGCATAAATGTATGCAACTATTTTTTTCGATTTCCGTAGATTCCTGACATTATTTCCATATTTTAGAAATTTTTTTCTTTTTTATGAACGTACGCACATTTTTTAAAAAAAAATACAAAAAGGCGAAAAAAATAAAATAGGGGGCGGGTTTAAAAATTTTCAGAACTTTGTTTTTTTTTATAAATTAGGTCCCTACTTTTTATCCTATAAAAATGTTGAACACATGTGTGCATTTTTTTGAGAAATTTGCACATTTGGATGCAAATAAAAATGAACTGAAAAATTATGTTAAATCTATCCGCTGGAAGAACTGCAATAATTGCATATATGCATGCAATAAAATCAAAAAGGTGCATAATATTATGCATTTAACTGCAGTTTTTTCTGTTTTTTTGCTGTTTTCTTCTTTCTGACATTATTTTTATTGTTTTTTGAACTGAATTTTTTTTTATAATGCGTAATATATTTTATTACTAATTTACGAATTTTTTTTATTATTTTTTTAATTATTATTTTATAAGTTTTGAAAACAGGGACCTAATTTACAATAAGTTTATGACCGGATGTGAGCCTAATTAAGTTTCAAAATAGGGACGTGAGCCTAATATTCACTTAAATAATTTTATATTGAAAACGTCAAAGTTCAGTCGCTCCGTTTGAATCGGTTTTTGACGATTATTTGCGGTAGCGGCAATCGTTATATCTCAAATAAAAATAAAAATCCAAAAAAATAATATTTGAGATGCGTCTAATTAAACATAGTGTAGGAATAAATTTCGTTGGGAAATACGCAAGTTTGTATCGTTCACGTTAATTTAATTAAACATTTAATAAACCACTACGAATGAAACGTCGTGGGAACTTGAGCGAATTTGAACTAAAAATGCTAGACTGTATTCTGAAGTCAGCAGCGTAATTCGTTTTGTGAAATTCGGACGTTTCTAGCTTCATTTGAATTTTTCCGTACAAATTAACCATGCATCGTCGTTAAAAATTGGAGTTTTGACAGGAGAGTCGCGGCATTGATATCTTCGTATCGTTGCGCTGATTTCCGTAATATGTTCATTTGTCAATTTTGGTGTCCGACGGACGTCCGTATCAATAAAATAGCGTATTATATCAATACCCAAAGTTGTGTCAATTTTTGAGTTTTGTGTCCTTGCGTGTGTCTAACTGGAATTGTGCTACATTGCACAGTGCAACACTATAATTTATTTTGCCCACGTTTCATTGCCTAGTGATCTCATTTTTCTACCTACGTGTATTATGAAAGTAGCATATTTAAACCACTATTCACTCTCCCTGATCCATTTAAAATGGCCGAAATCACAAAGCCCCATTTTCTTCCTGTCTCTACCCTTTTGTTGAGCAACGTTTCATTTCCATTTCAAAAGCTGTGAATTTGTCGGTGGCGATCCTATTTTATGGAACGTGTACACGTTCATGCGAATGGTCTGGATATTGTTCATCTCATTTTTTTCATTTAAAACGCCAAACCAAAACAACCTGTAGCTTATTGTTCCCTTCATCCATTGTCATTCTTTTTTTCTCCTTTACAAAAGCCACGTGTATATAAATTAAAAAAAATTACGATCAATTCAACTCGAGGAATACATGGAGTATAAAGCACGTATAAATCTAAACTGTATGAATGGATAAACGTGAATGGGTAAACATCTAAGATGCGTGATTTAAGGCTCTATGTGGGCTGTGAAGTAAGGTTGCACGTTAGTATAAAAATATATCATTCGACTCAACTATTCCTACTACCTTCTCCCTACCTATTCTTCTTTGTACAAATATGAAACTCTCCAATTCTTCTTCTCCCATGACAACTGAATCAATCTTCATATATAAAAACCCTAACTTTTGATCTCTTCCCATTCGCACCTGGCATTGATCGCCGGAGGCAACAACTCCACCACAGGGTCTGCAAGCCCTCTTTCGAATTGAAGCACCAACAACAACCATCGTCTCCAACTTCGAAGGCTCCACCTATTCTTGTTGCGCCACTGCCTTAAGGTAAGAATCTTCTTGCTATTAATTTTAATTCAAGTATTTTAAAATCGGTAATAAACAAAAATAAATGGTTAATTTTCACTTGATTTTGGGGTTATCGCATGTTATTCTCAAATTACCTTTGTTGTTGTGGCTTAAGTCTGTACCTTTTATTGCTTGCTTACACCCTGAGCATTTTGTAGCATAACCTAAGAGATTAATTGTGTCATGCTTAGGCTGCCGTACTTTGTTTGGATTTTGAGCCTATTTCATGCTTTGTCATTGATCATGCACTGTGTTGTCTGCTGCAACATGAACTGTAGAAACTGAAATATTTTCTGTGTTATATTTGGCATGTACCTATACTTGTGATACATGCAGATGTGATGAGTTGTTCACCTGAAATTCTCTTACCAATGCACGGTTGCCTTGTTTCCTGAAACATAACCAAATTTATTTTGGCCATGGTTACATGGCTATTTCGAACCCATGCTTAAAACTTGTAATTGTCCATGCTGCCTAGTGCATGAGCCAGAGTGTGTGTGTGTGTGTGTGTATACGTATTGCTAAAAAAAATTCCTTGTTTAGATTTGAAATGAATGTGCCTTATATTTTGCATTGCCCATGTTGGCATTATAACCTGCTACTTATAACCTTCTAAATGCGTACATATTTTATACTTATGAGTACTGCTTTGGCTTTCTGCATACCTATTCTGCTTACTTTATTTTGTTCACTCCTGTACAAATGACATGCTGATCTGAACCATTAAACCCATGTAATGCTGCCCTTATTTTTGTGTTTGTTGTTACACTTGTACTACTGCATTGTTTGTGCTACTGCATTGTTGTTGTGCACTTCCTTCTTGCTTGACCCATGTGACCCATTTTCTTTTATTTATTTGTACAAGATTCGACCTGCTCGGAGCTCGAATGGTTTCCATGTTTCATTTTTCCTATCTTACCTGTTTCAGACTTGTTAAAGCTGATATTCCTACACAAGCATTTTGAAATGTGTGTATATACATATTTATATACGTGCATACACATATGGTGTTGTGCATTCGAACATTGACACAAATTTATATATATCTTGAATATTTAATAAGTGGTAGGATTAACTATTTATTTCAGTTTTTATTGAAATTGATTTACATGAACTAAGATTAATCCTGACTCGAGTGTTTTATGTTTTTGCATGGAACGCTCGAGTCAGATCCGAGTGTTGCAGATTTAAAGATCTCGGTTATTGAAGTTAGAGAGTGGCGAAGACGTCCGCTTTTGGTCCGCTTAAAATTCGCAAATTTTTGGTAACTAAATTAATGTATATTTTTCTTCTGCTATGTATATGAATTTTGTAAACTCTGATATTTTATATAAAATGCTTCTGTTATGAGATATAGTAGTTTATTTATTCTGTGATTTCTGTGTCTGGTTCTGTTTTAAACCCTTAAACTAAATAACAATCTGTTGTTTCCAGCGATTTAAGTTGGTTTAATTATCGACTTGAAACGGTCGAAAAGGCAGGTCATTACATGTACATATATACATATATATGTATATGTATGTATGTGTGTGTGTTTGTGTGTGTGTGCGTGTGTTTGTTGTTCTGTGACTGTTTCATATGATATTGTCATATTTTGTTCTAAATAGATCCATAGCTACCATAATTTTGTATTAAACTTGAATTGTGTACGTCGATCCACTTCAGGTAAGAAAGAAAAATTAGAGCACTCAATTGACGTATTCGATACTCAAATAAGACTCACGGATGGTCGCTTTTAACCAGTCATATAATCTGTACTGGCAGACGTTATTGCTTAATAACGCTCTTTGTTAGTGTGAGTCCTGGGCTAGGACATCACAATGTTCATGTACCATAAATAAGCTAATAAATTACTATTATCGCTAGTTTTTTATGAATAAAAAAACTCATCCATGTTTTATTGTATAAAATGATAAATTCACCATTATTATAATGATTATACCTATATTGATTTTTGTAACGACACTGTAACGGTGTTGGTCCACGGGTAGTTACCGTCGTACCTTAGACGCTAATTTTACGGCCAGTCTCTCGACTGCAAGCAACATCAACGGGGCGTGTACGGGTAAGAGTCAATCATTCGGCACAAATCACAAGGCGAGAACCCCCTATCACGCATAATATAAAACTTGGCTCTGATACCAACTGTAATGATCTGCATTTTCGACTGATTCAAGTCCGTAGGTAAACCAACTTAAATCGCTCGAAACGACATATTGTTATTGCTTATGAGGTTTAACGGAATCAATACACAGAACACAATAACATGCAACGGAATCATTTTTACAAAAATATCGGAGTTATACAATATTTTTACATAGCGGAAATACATAAAATTTTAATTTAACAAAATTTACAGAAATTGTTGAATCAGAGTGCACGCGCCTTCACGTGTCTCTAACTTCATCAATTGAAATCTTTATGCTGCAACACTCGGTCTAACCTGAGCGTTTATGCAAAACACAAAAACACTCGAGTTAAGATTAACTTTATTCAAATAAATCAACTTCAATAAAAACTTAATATGCAACACAGGCATTCATGTTAGAATATATAATTTAAGCAAAATCATAAAACAACACATCAAGGTAAGACATGTTTTTATAAACAAGCAGAGGTACATAACTAAGGTATTTCATTTCATGAATGAGTACAATTAAATGGCAAGTTCAGCAAGACAATTATAAACAAGGGTTCGCATGTGATAAACATGGTGAACTAATATTTATACAGGCAAGTGACAAATGTTAGGGTCAAATTTCCAAATTATGACCAACGACTAAACATTCAAATGTAACATCATTCCAAAACTACAATGAATGCAATTGACGAGGAAATGCTTGAAACAAAGTCAATCATGATGTAAAACTCACTTTGAATGGTAGAAAATAAGGTGCAGGCAGAGGATGAGGCGGTCAAGCTGGACAAAGGTTAAGGAAGATGAATTTAGTTTTTTACCAAAAATTTAAAAAAAAAAAAGTGAACAAAATTTTGGTCATCTTAAAAAAAAATTTTGGACCAGTTAACATTAGAATCTGAAAAAAGTCATAAATATAAAGTTGTTGCAAATTCTTTCTCTTTAATTGAAAAAAATATATTGGTTTTCGTTAAGACTTGAATGAGATATGACCAAAACAGCGACAGCCAAATTTCTAAGTCAGAAATCTAAGTTAAAAAATGCATTTAAAAGACTGGCAGTTTCGATCTAGCTACTTTTACGTTGAACACTTTTCCAGATTTGGTTCTTACGTTGAACATTTTTCCAGATTTGGTATTTTTCTATATCGAAACTGCCAATCTTTCAAATGCATTTTTTGACTTAGATTTATGACTTAGAAATTTGGTTGTCACTATTTTGGTCATATCTCATTCAAATCTTAACGATAACCAATTTTCTTTTTTAAAAAAAATTGAAGAGAAAAGAATTTGCAACAACTTTTATGTTTATGACTTTTTAAGATTCTAATGCTAACTGGTCCAAAAATTTATTTTAAGATGACCAAAATTTTGTTCACTTTTTTTAAAAAAAAAAATTGGTAAAAATCTAGATACATCTTCATTAGCCTCTGTCCGGCATGATCGCCTCATCCTCTGTCTGGACCCTATTTTCTACCATTCAAGGTGAGTTTTACATCACGATTGACTTTGTTTCAAGTGTTTCCACGTCAACGGAAAACATAGTATAATAACATAAGTAGGTTGTTGTTCTCTCTTGGGTTTGGTTGGCTATGAATTCAATGATTTGCCGAAATGTTGGCACTTTAGTTTTGCATTTCATTGTGGTTTTGGAATGATATTACATTTGAATGCTTAGTATGTGTTGGTCATGATTTGAAAAATTGACCCTAACATTTGTCACTTGCCTGTAGAGATATTAGTTCACCCTGTTTATCACATGTGAACTCTTGTTTATAATTGTTATCATGTTGAACTTGTCATCTAATTGTACTCATTCATGAAAGAAATACCTTAGTTATGTAACCCTGCTTGTTTATAAAACATGTCGTACCTTGATGTGTTGTTTTATAATTTTGCTTAAATATATATTCTGACATGAATGTCTGTGTTGGATACTTATTCGTGATTCAGAATTGAATATAAAGGTTAGGCTTAACTATTATATTAAGTTTTACTGAAGTTGATTTACTTGAATAAAATTAATCATAACTCGAGTGTTTTTGTGTTTTGCATAAACGCTCGGTCAAATCGAGTGTTGCAGCATAAAGATTTCAGTTGACGAAGTTAGGGACACGTAAAGGCGCGCGCGCTTTGATTCAACAATTTCTAAAATTTTTGTTTAATTAAAATTTTATGTATTTCCGCTGTGTAAAAATATTGTATAACTCTGATATTTTTTTATAAATTATTCCGCTGCATGTTATTGTGTTCTGTGATTCTGTGTATTGATTCTGTTAAACCTCATAAGCAATAACAATCCGTCGTTTCAAACGGTTTAAGGTTGTTTAATTACCGACTTGAAGCGATCGAAAAGGCAGGTCGTTGCAATTTTACTTAAAAATGTTAATTGAATAATTGATAATTGTATGATAATGGGAAATTTACCGTTACCATAATGGTTCTAATTGTCACCATGACAAGAAAGGAGATCTCTCTTATTTATGAGACATGGGGAAGCAGTACATAAAATCAGACAGTCAGTGGATATAGATGCAATTCAATAATAGGTGCTTTTTTAGTTAAGTTGGTGAGGACCACCATAAGGCACCAAAACCATCCTGATCCAAAAAGACGTGAAGAGGAGGGTATAAGAATGAGGTTCAAGTAGACAATGATCAAGATATACAGATTTTGAGTCAAATGGGTAGGAGGTTTTGAGCATATGTGCCCATAGTTGTAGTGGATATTACATGCTTGTCTACTTTAAGTATATACTATCCAGGAGGAGAAATACCCACCTACAAGGTTACAACAGTGGTAAAATAGAAAAAGATAAATTATCCATCTTGATCCCAACTGACATTCATAACTGAGATTTACCGTGTTCAAGGTTTTGGATACGTGATGCTCCTCGGCTTCCATCTCCATTTCAGCCTACAACATTAAGCATCAAACTCCAAGAATAAGATCAAATCCTCAGCAAACCGAATTGAAAACTGGTATGTGGAACTACCTGAAAAATGAAAGGATAGAGAAAAAGTACGGCAAGAACAGGTTTAGGAACCATTTCTAACAATTCATCGTCGAATCCATAAACATCGTTAAACTCAACCTCGTTTTCAGAAACTCCAAGTCCCCAAATGAACTATATTATCAACAAACAGTTTAAAGTAAGTTTTGTGGTTATATTAATTAACTGTGCGAATTTCAGAATTCGTACCTGATTCATGACGTCAGGGTTTGATTCGAGAGGAACCCATTTCTTCTTCCATTTTTCCGCCATGCTGTTTTCATTCAATTTTGCAGCGGAGCTATTTTCCAATTTCCCTTTTTATTAACGTGGGCTAAGTTCGCACTCATTTTTCTTCAATTTGTGTGTTGGGCTTGATTGGTAAGGACATGGTTGGCAAGGTTAACTTATTTCACATTGGCCTTAATAACAGTGATAATCCCGTCGATGTATCACTTTTTATATTAATAGATGTTATCAAAATTAATATCGTTTAAAAATACGTTTAATACAACAGCAACAAGAAAGTCATTATTTTCAAATAAGTTATTCCGTTAGAGATGGAATCTAAAATAAAATGACAGTCAATCTAAAAGCTATAATAACGATAATAGATTTAAAGGTGAAAATAGAAATAAATATAAAAATAAAATAAAGCAAAATAATTAAACAAATAATAATCATAATCAATAAAAATAAATAGATCTAAAAATTACGATAATAGTAATAATAGCAATACCAGTAGTAATGTTGTATTAATCGTAATAGAGACTGCGAACTAAACATTGCGTTTTAGGTTCCTAATCAGTGGTCTTATAATCTAAAACTTATAACATCATCCTTGAATCAACCATAAACACTTGATTCTATTGAATTTTTTTATAAAGTGAATTTATTCAAAAAAAAAATGAATAAAAACAAGTTAATGGTAATTTATTTATGAACCATTATTGTAATTGAGACGTTATAAGTTTATAATGATAATATATATTTATGAACCATTATTATATTGAGTCTTTATTATAACTGAGCCGTTACACACAATGGTAATATATTTATGTGACATTATTCTTAAGTTGTTACACAAATAATGATATTACAATATATATTTTTAAATGAGAATAAATTAAAATCCATTAACATTCCGTTAGTTTAGTAACTTATACATTTCCATTCTTCCTATTCAAAATGATAGATAGACAAAAGAGAAATAATAAGAATATCAAACACTTTTCTTTTTCTTTCTTCTTAAAAAAATATAACAAACATTTTTCTTTTTCTTCTTCGTTCAACAAAACTAAACACCTTGAGTAGTACTTAAGAGCGCAAATCAGAGTTGACTTTATCCGGGCAAACACGTTGATATATTTCAAATTAGAGAGGTTGTTTTATATTAAATGCGATGACATTTGTTTTTTCAAACTGTTTTGCACCTTCAAGCAGAACACCTAAATGTTTTCAAGAAAGTAGCCTAGTACATGAATCAACTAAAGACATTATTTCCAACAAATTGAAGACGTTTTAACGAACAATGTCTTCAACTACGAGACGTGGTAGGGTACTATGTGGTGGTTCTTTGTGCGGTATATACTCAGGATGTACTCGTGTAGGTTTGATTTGTGCGGTACCACCCGGTGAGTATACCTTGACTGCAATTATAATTTGGTAGCCAGAAGACTGTTGCAGATGATGTTGGGTGATTCGATGGATTGGCTCGAGAGAGGTTGGTTAGGACCAAATTAAGGATAGTAATCGTCGAATACATGTCATTGGCAGTCAGCGTGATGCGGAAAGACTAGAGCTAAACCCACAGAACATCGATCTTTCACTATCTTGACGTTGGTTGCAAGGGACGCCAAATTGGATGTTAGATTTTTTTGATAGAGGCACGTCACTTAACTCTTGATGTATTCTTTCGCTAGTTGAGGGAGAGGGGCATGAATGGGGCCATAGCCACCCTGAAAATGCATACCATACTTGGATATCTGTATTATAGGCCTCATGAAGCGGACCTTTACAAATACTGAAAGCTCCCGACAGAGCTTCGTGCATTGGATGCAGACTTATTACGGGACTTGGGTTACAATAGACAGTACGTTCGTGTGAGGGTTTATATGCACACGATGGGTGGTGTATTGTAGACAGTAGGGCATTACACTGTGTTGAGACTCGATTTGACCGAGGAATTCGAATACGACGATCAGTACGCTTACGTGGCATATCAATGATGGTTCTATGCGATTTCGTGGTGTAATGATTTAGATTTATATACGTCGTTTGGCGTAGAATGAAAGTTGCATATGCTTCCATGGCGTAATGGTGGAAATCGTATGAGGATGGTACTATGGGAAGTACCTTGAGATGTTGGGTATAGCTACATATATACTATATTAGGTTAATCAACTGGGAAGTAGATGGGTTCGACATGAATGCAGATCCTTGAGTGTTGTTAACCCCAATGCCTAATAAATAAGAAAACTTAACCGAACAGTATATGTAGGGTTATTACAAAATGTATAATTTGTCCAATCATCAAAACTTTGTTTTCTGACCCCCTCTTCATAACATACTCGCAAGTTAGGTTTATAACAGGGATTTGATAGCTTAGGATACTGGTTAGGCAGTATTATAACTTCAGTAAGGCTACATTTGATTATATTATATTTTATCCATTCCGCTATGGGATGTTTACCAAGCTTTGATATATTTATTATCTCTGTCTTTTCTGCAGGATACCAGACAATCCAACTCGAGATTCGATGGATTAGAATTTTTGAAAAAGAAATCGGTCTGTCAGAATTCGGGTTGTTATAAGTATCCACTTATACATAAAGGCACCCTTGAAATTTGAATTCAAACTTTAAGGAAGTTTCTAAGGAAAGATTACAAAGTTAGAACTCAAGATTTCCACTTAACATGTGCCCAAAAATATTAGTCTCGACAATTTGAGCAGTGATGGACTCCCATAAATCCTGGGCAGCCTTCCATAACTGCCATGTAACCAACTGACACATCTAAGTGTTAGTGATCCCTAATCTTGTGAATATCCTCTCAGAACCCTTTAGCAAATGATAGGCCTCGATAATAAATTCTGATTGTGTAAACTTTGTGCCTCTCAGTTGATTTAATTCCTTACAACGAGTGGTAAACTTGACGGGCTGAGTTGGCGGAGAAACCGATGAAGCAACTGGTGGAAATCCTGGTGAAGCTACGGGTGGAGTCGTGACATCTCCTTGACCTCTACCTCTAGAATTTCTATAGGCACTTATCTAGAAGATTTAAGAATAGGCCTAGAACAAAGGTAGAGATTCAAACTTAAAGAAATCCTAACCAAAAGAATTCAAAATAGAAAGGTGGATCTTGAAAAGGACGAAAAAGATTTCATAATTGATTCTACTCATTCTTGGGTATTGTTGTCGTATCTTCAATAATTTTTACCGTAAAACCATAATCCCTGATATCAACTGTAATGACCCATTATTTCAAACCATTCAATTTGGGAATAAACCAGCTCGAATTGTCCAAAACAACTGTCTATTAATAAATTTTGGTATAAATAAAAATAACATCTCAAAATCATACACACAGAATAATGCAGCAAGAATTAAAATTAAACATAGTAGTTCATGAAGCTACTAAATAACCAAAATCTTAATGTCAAACTACATAACCCTCAACATCAATACCGCAGAAATTCAGATACGATAAAATTCCCAATACACATCGAATAAGATATCTAAAATAGAGATGACTAAGAACAAAAACAGTCGATAGATATTTTAAATTTATAAGTATGTTTTACCGAAATCTAATAAGTGTGTTTTGATTAAATAAATTGATTTAGAAATTTAATTTAAATATTTTAAGTTTAAACCAATATTTGAAATATTTAGCTTAAATTTATGAAATTAAATTTGATTAATTTGATGAAAAGATTTAATATGATTTTCATATTATATTTGTTGCTTAAAAGTTATTTTTTTTTGGGATAACCGACCAGTTTTTATAGTGATCCATAATATTTTTTTATAACAAATAATAAATACAATAAGTACAAGTGATAGACAGATTGTATATCTACTATATATGGTTTTACAGTGGACCGACCACTCATAGTTATCCATACAGTGAGAAACATTACACTGCATACAGCAAAGGCTATCACAACATACATCGTACAATTGCAAAAAAACTAAAATTAAATAACATTCAACATGTAGACTCAGAGGATAACAAATTCCAAAATAAGACTAGGCCAAAGCCTATTTTCATTCTGCATCAACACACAGACATTCAACTGACATACCGTCTCCACGCAAGGCATGTCCTAACAAGGCATAGAGAAAAACAACTGGCAGTGCACATTTTCTTACAACAAACAATTACACCAATAAAATATGAGGAATAGCTCCCAATCGAGTCACAACAAGGCATCTCCTATAAAAAAAAGACATATCCAAGGATAGGCATCCAGATGGTCACTACAAATACACCAAAATCCACTACACAACCACTACAACTAAGCCATCGTCGCGGCTGTTGTATATAACACAGTTGTATACATAATTATATGATTTTTGTTTGATGATAACAACCAAATATATTTATTATTAAATGTGTTTGTAACTGTACTGGTATACCACACAACAGTCAGGAATATAATATTTCTGTTTAAATAAAATACAACTGTACAGAAATTTAAACATTCACACAGTATTTTATTTGAATAGAATATTTTATTTCAATATCAAATAGTACAAATTTTATACTCCACTATTTGAACACTTCACTGATACACTTCATTTCATTTCATATATATATATATATATATATATATATATATATACACACACACACACACATTCAATTTAGTACATTTGTTACATCATCTCCTCACTACATCACTCATTCACTCTGTACAATTCCATTCAATTATATACACATTTACACATTGTTCTTGTCTTCAATCTTCTGTCTTCACGGCATCTTCGCCGTCGATCTAGTCATCACCTGCTTACCTGTCACATGAAACACACACACAGTACACAACAATAGAAATAAAATATGGATACACGCGAATATAAATTTTATTTTTAAAATTTTTATTTGCCCCAGATTTCTGGTGTATTTCTCATCATTTTTCATGACTTGATCGAATATGTGATTGTAGCACGCGCACGATATATGTATACACATACATGTGTATGTATATACACATATTATAGTGCAGGGACACGAAAATCAGTCTGAAGGCTGCATATACACACATGTATAAATATATACGTGTGCACTGCCTCACCAATCAACGAGCAACCGAGGAGTAGCCACGAGGACCATCTCAACTCAGTGCATATGAATATGGTCGAGAGTGTGAACAATTCAAATGCAACATACATGTTCAAGCAGCCCAATCAAAGCAGCTCAATCATGTCAACTCAATTCGACAAATACAAAGAAGTATACACAACAATAGTGGAATATATATATATATATATATATATATATATATATATATATGGAGCAGCAAGGTTATGTTGATGGTGCAGCCATGTTGGCAAACATACAAATTAGCTCAAACATATACATGGCAGATCAATGATCAGGCAAGATGGTGATTTGGCAGGTTGACAACACAGTCAAGACAGTAAGCAAATCAGCCCAAGTGCATGGACATACAAACAGCAAAAACATGAAGACAGTAAAGATCAAAGATTTTGGTCATTGTACATGCAAACTAAAGTGCACATAACATGGCAGATGACATTTATGGCAGCAGTGAAGCATGAATGGTACAAGTGTGCAATGATGCAGCAACATACAAAACCAAATCAAAAGTCAACAAAAAATGGCAAGTGTGGTCAAGCCAGTTCACAACAACACGTGGACATGTTTAAGTGGTGCAACATGAACAAGAGAATGTCAAGTCAGTAGCAGCATGAATTAAAACACCTCAGCTACAAATGAAGAATGTTAACGTATACATGGAGTGTTCATTGTAGCACAACAGTTTGCAAATTCCAGTTTTCAAGGTGTTCATGCTACTTCAAGAATAGATGCAGTGAGATCAATGACAGTAAATGTGAAGTGCAACTGTATGGTGCAACGCAGTCCAGTACAATACACAAGGCATAAGCAAGATGAGGGAATGATCAAGCATGCATACATTGGTGCAAGGTACTAAACTGGTGCTACTCAATTCAAGTGGTCGAGCCATGCTCAAATACATAGCAGCATAATCAAAAGAACAAAATCTGTTTCAAGTGATCAAGTAAATACAACAGTGTGGGTGCAGATATACAATACAGCATGTACATGAAGTATACAAAGCTAAATGTGGTCGAGCACATGTCTATATGGTACAACCCATTTCAACATTACATGTTTTAGCTCAATTTCAAGTGCAGCATCATGATCAACAGAAATTAATATCACAGATTCATGTTTCAAGTTTAGCATGATGGCAAGTACACAAATCTGAATTCAAATACATGAATGGATGGTGTTATTTGTTTCAATCATGGGAACAATCAATTCATATGATTCCAGTATAAAAACATGCAATTTTTTTTTGGCATGTTCTAAATCAAATTTCCAGAATTGATTTATTCAATCAATATCGAGAATTTCAAGCCATTTTTAGAACTAAAGTTTTTTTTCTTTTAACAATTCAGTGCAAGCATGCAGATAAATATTTTTACAAATTCGAAGAAATGGAAAGAAGGATTCATTCCATTCGAATACCAATCAAGGCAGAAACTAGTTGGTTCAAGAAAATCAACAAGTTTTTTTCCAGACATGATTTAAATCGGTTTGTTTTTGGTGAAATCATATTTGGCAAGTATTATTCATTTTCCAGAAATGATTCATTTAAGTCCAAGGGGCCACAAATATTTGTTTCCAAGAATTACTCAATATCAATTCAACCGAGAATGTCAAAACAGGAAACCATTTTTCAGGAAATTACTTCACGCAACAAATTCACAAATCAGCCAAGTCATCATTTATCGAAATCAAAGAATTCTAGGGTTCGAATTAACCATATATATTCACCCTTTACATCATTGGCAGAATTGATCGAAAACCAAGCATAACAATTTCAAGCAGAAAATCAGGATAAAAAATTGCTCACTTTTTCGATCGAGAGAGAGAGAGAGAGAAAGAAAATTCCAAATTGAAGTATCAAGCAACACAGTATTGAGCTTCAGAGATTAATCCAACCATCAAGCAACGAAATCGAATTGGGGTTTTCAAAAACCCTAGTTTTCTTCCATCGGCCGCCACCATGTTTTTCTCAAAAGAAAATGAACGAGATAATCAAAGTCGGGTGAAACACATAACAAAAGGGGCCGACCAACTTAAGTGGTTAAAGGAAGTTTAAGTTTCCTTTATTTTAAACTAGTGTTTTGGATTTTATTTTTGTATTGTTTTCAATTTATTTTGTAAACCATTCGACCAGTTTCTAGAGTCTGTAAAATTCTAGAAAACCAGTTAGGGTGTTAACTGGCAGTTTACTAGAGTCAGTAAAATCTAGGGTTCACTGGTTACGAGTTTGTAATCAGGGGAAATCTTATCTAGGAGATTAAATCAGTCTAGGGTTTTGAGCGTAGGGTTAGGACAGGAGCAGGCGCTGCGAGTTTACATGGGATTGTAAGCGGAATCGGTTTATAACACCTAGTAGAAACCTTAGGAATGCAGCAGTAGGCAGGATTTTGCCGAAGCTGGGTATATCTGTGTGTGATTTATTTTCTGCACTTTTATTTCTACTGCATTCTGTGATATGTTTATTATTTTAATATCCTGTAAGTTTTGAACTCAGCTATAAATTGTATAAACCCTATTCACCCCCTCTAGGGTTAATCTAGATCCAACAAATGGTACCAGAGCAGGTATTTTTGTTTAACTCTAGAGTAATGGTGATCCCTAGTTGTCAGTTCGTAGAGAGTCAGTCTAGTTATATTCCATCTATTTTTAATGGTACATATTTTTTAAATTGGAAATCAGAAATGTAATCCTATTTAAAATTTGTTGATATTAAATTTGGAATAGTATTATAAATGGGTAAGATATTATAAATAGGGTTGATATTGAATTTAATTTATGCGCTACTCATATTTTATATTCTTATATTGATGATGTACAATATGGCCTTATTTCCCATTGTTTAACTGCGTAGGAAATCTGGCAGACTGTCAACGCGTTGTACTGAAAAACTGACAACTGCTCAAACCCCGGAAAGCCAACTTGTAACGACCCGGATTTTTCAAACAATATATTTTTAATATTTAATATGGTTTTAAATGTTAAACGACAATATAAATAAATTTTTATATTAAATGTCATTTTGAAAATCGATTTCGATTTAATATCGAATATATTAAATTATCGAAATACGAAATATAGTTGAAATCGAAGTAAAATATGGAGTCAAAAACAATTCAGATGACCGGTATAAATTCTATTTAAACATAGACGACGATAATAATAATTTATTATCGAGGAAATGATTTATTTCTGAATTTAAATTATATTATATTAATTTAATATGGCATATACGTGCAAATTAAATTTCATAGTATATTTTGTTCGGTTCAGAACAGCGTTATACTATTGAAACATCGGCTGGTACGTTAAAATAGCGGTTCATGATTTCAAGTTATGGACCCCAAGATTTTTGATTTGTGGATAAGATCGAAATCAAATCAGAATCAATTTAAAAAGAAACAAAATCTCTTTAACTCAAATCACATTAAATATGATGTACCCTTATCAGAACACTTCCTTAATACATAAGTATCCACCTCCTATATAAACACGACCCCCTTCTGTTATTTCCCTTTTCCATTCCTTTCTTCTGTAAAACAATTCGTTTCAAGCAAAATTAAAATGGATGTCCCCTTTTTAAAGTGAAAACCCCTCCTCTCCAATAATCTTTTATAAAACACGCAAATTGCCCTTTTACCTTAATTCCCAAAAGAAGAAATAAAAATCACCGCTCAAAGTCATTTTGGGGCCATAAATTCTATATCTAAAGATTGAAATCGGAAAAGAAAAGGAATCATGGTGCAATAAATTCATGAAATCCCTTAAAGCTCGAAGTCATTTTGGGGCCATCGCATTCGAAAACCATGGAGAATCTGGAGCTTTACTCAAGGAAGGGACTTGGGAATTAGATGCGACGGTGGGGTTTGAAGCAGATTTCAGTCATGGATAAGAAGTTAGGGTTTATCGCGAGGGTCCTGGTGATTGAATTTGGGGGTCGCGGGTTTATCATAATGGTATTTGGGAGTTCGTAAATTTGTTGTTGGGTCGAGCGTTGGTGTTAGCAGTGGTTGAACAGGGTTCGATGGTGAAGTTGCGATGATCTAAGGAGATTTTGATTTTGGCGATGGGTGTCGATGGTATCGTTGTTGGTAGGGTAGATGTCGAGGAATAGAAGTAAGAAGGAAGGCAGGTTGAGGAAGGTCGTGTAAAGGGAGGATATCACAGCTGATGTGTAACAACCCGGAAATCCGAGCCAATTTAAAAAAATTTATTTTGGCAATTTTAGCGATTTTGAATATTTAAAATAAATTATTTAAAATAATAACGACGAAAAATGTATTTTCGACGGAGTTAAAATGAATAAATTTATTTTAATTATATAACGAGCCTGAAATGGAGCGGTAGTTCGAAAATTCGATTTCAAATTTCAAATTTCAAATTTCAAATGAATGTACAGGATTCAAACTAAATTGGATTTTAGCGAAAGAAGAAATATTTGAATCTGTTTGATCATATCTTTCTAACGGCTCTAAGAAACTGAGATTTCACTTTATAGAGTGATAGATATATCCAGTTTAAAATTCAGAAAAGTCGCTGTGGAATTTATATATATTTTAATATATATATAAAGGCCTTGAAAATAGTCGTTTTGCAAACGACCTCGGTTTTTGACGAAACCACTTTGGTTGGATCCGTGGTGTCAAATTATTGCTAGGTTTCAAAATTCATAATTTTCTGAATCAGTATGTGAGCATGGCGAAGCTAAACGTGTTTTAACAGTTTCAGTCAATTTGGATCGACCGGAAAATGTCCATTTTCCAAACGGTCTCAGAATTTGATGAAATTAGTTGTGTTAGGACCATATAGTCGATACGAAGTCAGAAATAATTTTTTGGGGATTTTCAGAGACTGTATGTGGCCCCGGTAAATTGCAATGTGCGTTTAAATTGAATATATAAAGATTTATATTTTAAATTCAACGGAAACTGATCGAAACAGCCGAATTGGATTATAAAACGTGTCCCATTGCGTTCAGAATGGGGGTAATTAGCTAGGAGCGACAATTGTTGGGTTTGATTTGGAGTTCGTATGGAGAAACAAATATTTTTTGAATAAAAAAATATAATATATAATATAAATATATATTGGCCAATCACTTTTCAGCAAACCCTAAATTTTCAAAACCGTCCGCCATTCATGCGATTGAAGGCCAAGTCTACTCGATTTTTTCCCCCTAATCTCTCCAAATATAAATCGAAATAGTAAATGATCCTTAAGAGGAAATCAAAGAGCTCTTCTTCCTCTTTGAATCCATATGGCCATGATTAAATTCCATGAAGTGCTTCGTTCAGATTTTGGGGCCAAATTCATTTCCGTCGCACGAGATTTGGAAGCGCCGAGGTCCACCGAGTTCGAAGCAACTGTGGGAGGAGGTGGCTCTCGATGCGGCGCTGCAAGTGGGTGGGTCCGATGGTACTCCGGTGGACAACAAATGTGGCGACAGCGAAACCTAGGAAGTGAAGCGGGTTGCGGCTATCTCCAGAAATCAACGATGAAGAAGAATATGCTTTTGGGGATGGTTTCTGAAGGAGGGTTTTCTTGGTTCCAGTAAAACAATAGTGAAAGAAAGGTAGTTTATTTGTTTTAAAATATCATTAGAATTGTTAAATATATATATATATATATAACACTATAGTAAAAGAAAAATAATAATAACAAGGACTTTATTTTCAGTTTCAAAATTAAATAAACAATGTTGTTTATAAAATAAAATTATCATGATTTTATAAAATAAAAGTAGCAGGATTTTATAAAATAAATAACATTGAAAACAAAGATATGATTTTTACATAAATGACTTTATTTTGAAAATATGGTTTGTATAAATTTCATTGTTTTAAATAAAATAAAAGGACCATTGTTTAAATAAAATAAAAGGACCATTGTTTAAATAAAAAGACCATTGTTTTAAAATAAGAATACCATTGTTTATAGAAAGATGAGATTTTTGATTTGAAAAGGAATGATTTTTTTTTAAAAAAAATACAAAGAAGTGATTTTTTTTAAAATACAAAGAAGTTATTTTTTTAAAATTAAATTGAAATTCGAATTAAATTGAAGTGAATTGAAATGCGAATTAAATTGAAGTGAATTGAAATTCGAATTAAATTGAAGTGAATTGAAATTCGAATTAAATTGAAGTGAATTGAAATTCGAATTAAATTGAAGTGAATTGAAATTCGAATTAAATTGAAGTGAATTGAAATTCGAATTAAATTGAAGTGAATTGAAATTCGAATTAAATTGAAGTGAATTGAAATTCGAATTAAACTGAAGTGAATTGAAATTCGAATTAAATTGAAGTGAATTGAAATTCGAATTAAATTGAAATGTATTGAAATTCGAATTAAATTGAAATTCGAATTAAATTGAAATTGAATTGAAATCGATTTGAAATGAAAATAAAATGAATTTATATTGAAAAATTCAATCTTGATTTGAATTTGAAAAGGAAGTTGAAATCGTTTTGAAAACGATTTTAAAACGATTTATGAAATACGTTTAAAAAGGAAATCGATGAGATATATATAATATATATATTATATATATAATGGCCTGAATAGAACGCGCCACGCTACGGCAGTTCGCGAATTTCGACCATTGACTTCGAATTGACATTGCGGGAGATTCGACCGTCGGATTCTCCTAAAACCGGAACCGTTGGGTTCGTATCGAAAAGAGCTCTCTAATGAATATTAGAGATTTGAAATCTAATGGTTGGATTTGGAATTATGTCCAAATCAAATTTGGAAAAGGTCGTTGTAAGTGCAGTTCGATGGCCGTTGATGGAAATCGACTATACGGGCCTTGATAAAATTATTAAAAATAGTGATAATTTGTGTAAAATCATAAGAAATGATTTGTGAAGAATTGGGATGAAAAATTCCAAATTTGAAAAGATAAAAATAGATTTTTATTGAAATGAATTAGTTTTGAACTAGAATTAAAATCAATTTATTTTTGAAATAAATAAATTTGATTTGAAATAGTTTTGAAAATAACCAGAATTTCCAATAATTGAATTGGAATGGATTTGAATCGAAATTGTCTTTGGAATATTTCAATGTTGGATTTTGTGATGATACAAATATTGTTATGGGAATTTGAAAGATATATTTATATCGTTATCTCCAATACGATATTTGTTGGTCGTAGAATTTGATATTGAATATAAGCCGATATATTTTCTATTAGAGCCTTGTATTTAATATCAAATGGGATTTGGGGTTTGTCGTGAATGGGGTCTTCATTAACACTGTTCTTAAACCCAGTTGAGAAAAAGATTAAATCTTTTTATTTGGGTTTAATGAAGTGTACCAATTAAGTGGTATTTAATTGGAATTGAATTTGAATTGATTTTTGGGTTTATCGTGAACGGTGTTTTAAATAAAACTTGTTCTTTAACCCGATAATTAATGGAATGTGATTTTGGGTTGTCATGAACGGTATCTTCAATAATACTGTTCTTAGACCCAACTGAGTAAAGAAAAACAGAAACTAACTAGAGATTAGTTAAGTTGAATGATTTCCTGGGTATTGATCTGATGTTGGTTTCGGCCTTTGGGGTTAATACTTAGGGAATTGCTCACTTGCTATTTTACGGTTAAAAGCTGATAGAATGGAATGTGATTTTGGGTTTATCGTGAACCGTGTTTTAAATGACATTGATTCTTTAACCTAGTTAAAGATTAAAACTAAGCGGAGTTTTAATGAATCTTTAATTAGATTGGAAAGATCGAGAATGGAGTATCACCAGTTTTGCTCCAGGCGATAGTTAAATCTTTAGTTAGATTTGAACGTGAAATGGTAATTGAATTTACCTATAACACCGTGGTGTTAGATATGAAGTATGACCAGTTTTACTTCATGGGATGAATAGGTTGGGATTGGGAAATAAAATAAATGATTACTTCGGTGTCGTTCGCTAATCCCGACTAGTTGAATTGATATTCAAAAGAAGATTAAAGAATAAATTTAAAGAATTTATCTTTGATAAAATTAATGGGAACCTATCCCTAAGAATGTGAAATTTAGCAACTAACTGGAGATTGGATAAGATGAATGGTTTCCTGGGTATTGATCTGATGTTGGTTTCGGCCTTCGGGGTTAATATTTGGGGAATTGTTCTCTTACTAATCTACGGTTAGTGACTGATGAATTGGAATGAGGCGTATGTTGTGTTTGTGTAACACTTGTTTATTATATACGCGAGTTATCCAGAAAGACCGGGTTTATCCCATTCTGAATAACTGATTCGACGTGGTGTCGAGGATGAAGACGGTGGTCGAAGACCGGAGGTCTTCACATCGTTTGGGTGATTACTGATGATCTTGATTGGGCTGTACACCCAAGAGGAGGAAATCAGTTGGTGGTCGTCCAGACGTACTTGGAGATCGATGGATATGCGAGGTACAAGGTGCCTCTGGTTTCGTTCAGACCCAGAACGAACTTGTAAATGGACTGTGTGTCTGACATTGAATTTTATTCTGTGTGATTGATTTCTATTAAATATATATCTGTTTGGCGGCGGAGAATTTATTCTCTTGCTTAACGCCCTTCTCTAAGACATACGAACTCAGAGGTTATATATTGATGGATATCCATCGCATGGAGTGAATTGCCTGTGTGGCATGCCTAAGTAGCAATTGATCAAGGCTTCTATTGAAAAGCAAAGTCTTGTGGTTGATGATCAAAGCACGGTCTGTGTGGCATAGCTTTGTATGACGTTGATTCGCGAGCCTCACTCCCCGGTTGTGAACCAGAAACGGGAGAGGACATCAGGGAGGGCATACGTTTCCTTCTAGTTAGAAGTGACATCAATTGTTTTACACGCCCTGACGAGTTTGACTTATGTGGTTGTTGTTGTTGCGAGGCGCCTCGGATATATCGGTGACTATGTGAAACCGATGGAGTCATTCGTTGGCTCATTTACGCCCCATAGGACGGGGAGATGTATTGTTCAGGCATAATAATCCACTCCGTGTGGACCGGCCCTGACGATCCATGGTGCAGTTGCGGATGATCCTGAGACATGGGCTAGATTGTCTCGAATTAGCACAGGATGATCCCTTTGCCTTGGTTCACAGATGGAAATCCAACTTCCAATATGTGACTTTGCGGTTTTATTTGTAGAGCCTAGTATGGCGACATGATATATGGTACCCATGCCGTCTATGATTGATACTTATGATTTGAAGTTTTTTTTATACATTATGCATTTATAATAGTATCAAATGATTTGTTTTAAACGTACCAAGTATGTTTGGCTATTATAAGGGAAAACCCTATCCTCCGGCTTGCGTTGCATTGTGTGATGGGACCTGGGTCTTATAATAGCTTCATTTTTCTTTATTTAGCATTGCGCTATTGTTTTATGCACTGGTATTCTTGGGAGGAAACCCGTTCCGTGTCATACGGCGTGGTCCCTTGATTTACCTAACTTTAAAATAAAGATAAATAACTGTTTTTGTTCTCACACCAGTCACATGACTGACCTAGAGTTTATTGTTTTAACCTAAACTCTGGGTGCCCCTATTTTCCGCACGGGAAGCTAGTAGTTTTGGTTTTGCAGATTTATATTCACAGGAACCTGGTTTACAGCTGGAATGATATCCGTATATCTCTTTCAGTTGTGTATTGTATTATTTTTCCGCTGTAGTAATTTATTGTAATCTCTGATATTTATCGAATGTATTTTATTTGTTTATACTCTTTATATTCTTGTATTCTGATGGAATTGTTGTAATTAACAATGAAATGTTCTTCTGTTTGCGTCCCGATGTGGCTTGTTCTCAATTCAATCCGGGCTTTCCTTACCGGGGAAATTCGGGTCATAACAGCTTGGTATCAGAGTTTTGGTTTACAGAGCTTGGAGAACAAGACACATTAGAACCATACAAAAGAATTCATCAGAGATTGGATTAGTAATATCCAATGAGAATTACTCGTTAAAGATATGATCAGTAGTATCCTAGAACGAGTGTGAAGAGTATATTTTAAAGATGAAAGCAATTTTGTTTTGAAAATTTTAAACTTTATTCAACGTATTTGAATATTTATTTTAAATTAATTTGGACAATCCAATATATAAAGATATTGCATATACGTCTTGCAAACGTGTATTCGAAGTTTTAATATACTGGATAGATATAGAGTCACACTCTAGTCGCCCGGAGATGACACTGATGATAGCAGCTGCATCATCAGTGGATATATGTTCGAGTGATGAAAGTGGGATTTCTATATATTTCCAATTAACTGGTGTGAGAACCAAAATTAAATAGGGCCTATTGTTGTGATTTGGCACCAAAAATGTGATTTTTGACTATATATCAAACTTATGAATTTGAAATGATAATCAACTAATTGATTGCTGATTGTGTTGTTTGATTAGTGGTTAATTAATTAAAATTTGAACCTTTAACCAAATTGAACCAAATATTGAGTTGTATTGAAAATTAGTCGCATTTGCATGCATATATATATGTACTTACATTGAACAGGTCATAGCAAGGAGGCTAGAGAAGAGGAATAAAATTGTTTGCCCGACAAATAGGTACATGTTTATTGTATTTCTTGGGTTTTGGATGATTTTACGAGCCGATTGGCTAGCCACTTGGCTTTTTCTTTTTCTTTTGGATTGAAGAAGGCCATGGGAGGCTATATGAAATATCCCGAAGTCCCCGGTGCAGGGGAGGTTATGGCGAAAATTTTCGAAAATTTAGGGTGTTAGCAAAATTTTTGAAAAATTTGAAAAGTTCTAAGAAACTGAAAAGTTGAAGAACTTAAGCCGTAAAGAAAATAATGAAAGTTGAGTTGATTAGTTAAACAACTTTTGGCTTCGTTCCTTTTCGGGGACGAAAAATTTTAAGTGGGGGAGATTGTAACAACCCGGAAATCCAAGCCAATTTAAAAAAATTATTTTGGCAATTTTGAATATTTAAAATGAATTATTTTAAATAATAACGACGGAAAATATATTTTCGACGGAGTTAAAACGAATAAATTTATTTTAATTATATAACGAGCCTGAAATGGCGCGGTAGTTCGAAAATTCGATTTCAAATTTCAAATGAATGTACATGATTCAAAATAAATCGGATTTCAGCAAAACAAGAAATATTTGAATCTGTTTGATCATATCTTTCTAACGGCTCTAAGAAACTGAGATTTCACTTTATAGAGTGAAAGATATGTCTAGTTTAAAATTCAGAAAAGTCGCTGTGGAATTTATATATATTTTAGTATATATAAAGGCCTTGAAAATAGCCGTTTTGCAAACGACCTCAGTTTTTGACGAAACCACTTTTGTTGGATCTGTGATGTCAAATTATTGCTAGGTTTCAAAATTCATAATTTTCTGAATCAGTATGTGAGCATGGCGAAGCTAAACGTGTTTTAACAGTTTCAGTCAATTTGGATCAACCAGAAAATGGCCATTTTCCGAACGGTCTCAGAATTTGACGAAATTAGTTGTGTTAGGAAAGTATCGTCGATACGAAGTCAGAAATATTTTTTCGGGGATTTTTAGTGATTGTATGTGGCCCCGGTAAATTGAAATGTGCGTTTAAATTGAATATATAAAGATTTATATTTTAAATTCAACGGAAACTGATCGAAACAGCCGAATTTGATTATAAAACATGTCCCATTGCGTTCGAGATGGGGGTAATTAGCTAGGGGCGATAGTTGTTGGGTTTGATTTGGAGTTCGTATGGAGAAACAAATATTTTTTAAATAAAAGAAATATAATATATAATATAAATATATATTGGCCAATCACTTTTCAGCAAACCCTAAATTTTCAAAACCATCCGCTGTTCATGCGATTGAAGGCCAATTCTGCTCGATTCTTTTTCCCCTAATCTCTCCAAATATAAATCGAAATAGTAAATGATCCTTAAGAGGAAATCAAAGAGCTCTTCTTCCTCTTTGAATCGACACGACCATGATTAAATTCCATAAAGTGCTTCGTTCAAATTTTGGGGCCAAATTCGTTTCCGTCGCATGAGATTTGGAAGCGCCAGGGTCACCGAGTTCGAAGCAACTGTGGGAGGAGGTGGCTCTCGATGCGGCGCTGCAAGTGGGTGGGTCCGATGGTACTCCGGTGGACGACAGATGTGGCGACGGCGAACCCTAGGAAGTGAAGCGGGTTGCGGCTATCTCCAGAAATCAACGATGAAGAAGAATATGCTTTTGGGGATGGTTTTTGAAGAAGGGTTTTCTTGGTTCCAGTAAAACAACAGTGAAAGAAAGGTAGTTTCTTTGTTTTAAAATATCATTAGAATTGTTAAAAAATATATCTATAAATAACATTGTAGTAAAAGAAAAAAGAAAAAAATAACAAGGACTTTATTTTCAGTTTCAAAATTAAATAAACAATGTTGTTTATAAAATAAAAGTATCATGATTTTATAAAATAAAAGTAGCAGGATTTTATCAAATAAATAACATTGAAAACAAAGATATGATTTTTACATAAATGACTTTGTTTTGAAAATATGGTTTGTATAAATTTCATTGTTTTAAATTAAATAAAAGGACCATTGTTTAAATAAAATAAAAGGACCATTGTTTAAATAAAAAGACCATTGTTTTAAAATAAGAATACCATTGTTTATAGAAAGATGAGATTTTTGATTTGAAAAGGAATGATTCTTTTTTTTAAAATAAATACAAAGAAGTGATTTTTTTTAAAATACAAAGAAGTGATTTTTTTTAAATACAAAGAAGTTATTTTTTTTTAAATTAAATTGAAGTGAATTGAAATTCTAATTAGATTGAAGTGAATTGAAATTCGAATTAAACTGAAGTGAATTGAAATTCGAATTAAATTGAAGTGAATTTCGAATTAAATTGAATTGAATTGAAATTCGAATTAAATTGAAGTGAATCGAAATTCGAATTAAATTGAAGTGAACTGAAATTCGAATTAAATTGAAGTGCACTGAAATTCGAATTAAATTGAAGTGAATTGAAATTCGAATTAAATTGAAATGAATTAAAATGAATTGAAATTCGAATTAAATTGAAATTGATTAGAAATGAAATTAAAACGAATTTATATTGAAAAATTCAATCTTGATTTGAATTTGAAAAGGAAATTAAAATCGTTTTGAAAATGATTTTAAAACGATTTATGAAATACGTTTTAAAAGGAAATCGATGAGATATATATAATATATATTATACATATATAATGGCATGAATAGAACGCGCCGCGCTGCGGTAGTTCGCGAATTTCGACCATTGACTTCGAATTGAAGTAGCGGGAGATCCGACCGTCGGATTCTCCTAAAACTGGAATCGTTGGGTTCGTATCGAAAAGTGCTTTATAATTAATATTAAAGATTTGAAATCTAACGGTTGGATTTGGAATTATGTCCAAATCAAATTTGGAAAAGGTCGTTGTAAGTGCAGTTCGATGGCCGTTGATGGAAATCGACTGTACGGGCCTTGATAAAATTATTAAAAATAGTGATAATTTGTGAAAAATCATAAGAAATGATTTGTGAAGAATTGGGATGAAAAATTCCAAATTTGAAAAGATAAAAATAGATTTTTAACAAAATGAACTAGTTTTGAACTAGAATTAAAATCAATTTATTTTTGAAATAAGTAAATTTGATTTGAAATAGTTTTGAAAATAAACAGAATTTCCAATAATTGAATTGGAATGGATTTGAATCGAAATTGTCTTTGGAATATTTCGATGTTGGATTTCGTGATGATATAGATATTGTTAAGGGAATTTGAAAGATATATTTATATCGTTATCTCCAATACGATATTTGTTGGTCGTAGAATTTGATATTGAATATAAGCCGATATATTTTCTATTAGAGCCTTGTATTTAATATCAAATGGGATTTGGGGTTTGTCGTGAATGGTGTCTTCATTAACACTGTTCTTAAACCCAATTGAGAAAAAGATTAAATCTTTTTATTTGGGTTTAATGAAGTGTACCAATTAAGTGGTATTTAATTGGAATTTAATTTGAATTGATTTTTGGGTTTACCGTGAATGGTGTTTTAAATAACACTTGTTCTAAAACCCGATAATTAATGGAATGTGATTTTGGGTTGTCGTGAACGGTATCTTCAATAATACTGTTCTTAGACCCAGCTGAGTAAAGAAAATCAGAAACTAACTAGAGATTAGTTAAGTTGAATGGTTTCCTGGGTATTGATCTGATGTTGGTTTCGGCCTTCGGGGTTAATACTTAGGGAATTGCTCACTTGCTATTTTACGGTTAAAAGCTGATAGAATGGAATGTGATTTTGGGTTTATTGTGAACCGTGTTTTAAATGACATTGATTCTTTAGCCCAGTTAAAGATTAAAACTAAGTGGAGTTTTGATGAATCTTTAATTAGATTGGAAAGATCGAGAATGGAGTATCACCAGTTTTGCTCCAGGCGATAGTTAAATCTTTAGTTAGATTTGAACGTGAAATGGTAATTGAATTTACCGATAACACCGTGGTGTTAGATATGAAGTATGACCAGTTTTACTTCATGGGATGATTAGGTTGGGATTGGGAAATAAAATAAATGATTACTTCGGTGTGGTACGCTAATCCCGACTAGTTGAATTGATATTCAAAAGAAGATTAAAGAATAAATTAAAAGAATTTGTCTTTGATAAAATTAATGGGAACCTATCCCTAAGAATGTGAAATTTAGCAACTAACTAGAGATTGGATAAGATGAATGGTTTCCTGGGTATTGATCTGATGTTGGTTTCGGCCTTCGGGGTTAATATTTGGGGAATTGTTCTCTTACTAATCTACGGTTAGTGACCGAAAATTGGAATGAGGCGTATGTTGTGTTTGTGTAACACTTGTTTATTATATACGCGAGTTATCCAGAAAGACCGGGTCTATTCCATTCTGAATAACTGATTCGACGTGGTGTCGAGGATGAAAACGATGGTCGAAGACCGGAGGTCTTCACATCGTTTGGGTGATTACTGATGATCTTGATTGGGCTGTACACCCAAGAGGAGGGAATCAGTTGGTGGTCGTCCAGACGTACTTGGAGATCGATGGATATGCGAGGTACAAGGTGCCTCCGGTTTCGTTCAGACCCAGAACGGACTTGTAAATGGACCGTGTGTCTGACATTGGATTTTATTCTGCGTGATTGACTTCTATTAAATATATATCTGTTTGGCAGCGGAGAATTTCTCTTGCTTAATGCCCTTCTCTGAGACGTTCGAACTTAGAGGTTATATATTGATGGATATCCATTTCATGGAGTGAATTGCCTGTGTGGCATGCCTAAGTGGCAATTGATCAAGGCTTCTGTTGAAAAGCAAAGTCTTGTGGTTGATGATCAAAGCACGGTCTGTGTGGTATAGCTTTGTGTAACGTTGATTTGCGGGCCTCACACCCCGGTTGTGAACCAGAAACGGGAGAGGACATCAGGGAGGGCATGCGTTTCCTTCTAGTTAGAAGTGGCGTCAGTGGTTTTACACGCCCTGACGAGTTTGACATATGTGGTTGTTGCTGTTGCGAGGCGCCTCGGATATATCGGTGACTATGTGAAGCCGATGGAGTCATTCGTTGGCTCATTTACTCCCCATAGGGCGGGGAGACGTATTGTTCAGCATAATAATCCACTCCGTGTGGACCGGCCCTGACGATCCATGGTGCAGTTGCGGTTGTTCTTGAGACATGGGCTAGATTTTCTCGAATTAGAACGGGACGATCCCTTTGCCTTGGTTCACAGATGGAAATCCAACTTCCAATACGTGACTTTGCGGTTTTATTTGTAGGGCCTAGTATGGCGACATGGTATATGGTACCCATGTCGTCTATGATTGATACTTATGATTTGAAGTTGTTTTATACACTATGCACTTATAATAGTATCAAATGATTTGTTTTAAACGTACCAAGCATGTTTGGCTATTATAAGGGAAAACCCTATCCTCCGGCTTGCGTTGCATTGTGTGATGGGACCTGGGTCTTATAATAGCTTCATTTTTCTTTATTTAGCATTGCGTTGTTGTTTTATGCACTGGTATTCTTGGGAGGAAACCCGTTCCATGTTATATGGCATGGTCCCTTGATTTACCTAACTTTAAAATAGAGATAAATAACTGTTTTAGTTCTCACACCAGTCACATGACTGACCTGGAGTTTATTGTTTTAACCTAAACTCTGGGTGCCCCTATTTTCCGCACGGGCAGCTAGTAGTTTTGGTTTTGCAGATTTATATTCCCAGGAACCTGGTTTACAGCTGGAATGATATCCGGAAAGCTCTGTATCCGTATATCCCTTTCAGTTGTGTATTGTATTATTTTTCCGCTGCAGTAATTTATTGTAATCTCTGATATTTATCGAATTTATTTTATTTGTTTATACTCTGTATATTCTTGTATTCTGATGGAATTGTTGTAATTAACAATGAAATGTTCTTCTGTTTGCATCCCGATGTGGCTAATTCTCAATTCAATCCGGGCTTTCCTTACCGGGGAAGTTCGGGTCGTAACATGATGGTTGCGATAGTAGCACAGTTTGAATTTTCCTGGGTTGAAGTTCGTAGGTTCTATCTGGGCGTGGAGGTGCTGGAAGATAAGGAAGAGGGGGGTGACGTCATCTAAAAGTGATCTGGAAAATAGACAACAGACATAACAATGGTTGGTTGAGGAGATGTCATATGTCATAGCTTGCGTGAATTTCCTGGAGTAGAATTTTGAGAAGGAAGAAGATTATACCATGATTAAGGTATAACTATGTTTTTATTTTTTTATTTTTTAGTTAGTTAATGATCATTTAGATTTAAATAAAAATATATACATAGAATAAATAATTTTTATTTGAATGCTTGGAAATATATTTATATAATTTGTAATGTAATTAGTTTAAATAAAAGAAATCAGTTAGTAAAAATATAAATTGTAGACTAGTCGTTTGTATATGAAATTAAGGTTAATCTGGAATTGGTTTACATGTCACAAATTAATTAATTAATTAAAATTTGTATACTTAGATAACTGGAATTTCATTTATATTGTTTTACATTGAAAAACAGACGGTGGGAGAAATCACTGTGAAATCTATAAAATTTGCTTCATTGGATATTTGGCAAATAAATCACGACGAGTAAATATTACTCATTAATTTATTTTAGCATTTAAAATAAATTGTTGGTTTTTTGTTGATTTTTGGATGCATTTAAATATTTTTGTGGTTATTATATATTTGTTATTTAGGCTTGGCTATTATATTTATATATTAGTGGTTGGATTCCCGCAGTATCATTAGCGGATGCCCGCGGTATCATTAGCAGATGACCCTATACGCCCCAGCTATGATAGTGGATGACCTTCTATACCGCGATATCCTGCCTCGAAGCAGGATGGGTATCATTTCTGTTGGCTAACATCTGTGGATGCATGAAAACAGGTTGGAGGGATCCAACTGGATTCCTCAAAAATATTGTTATTTGTTTGTTCCGCATATATTATCATATATGATGTGTTGATTGATAATTGAGTGGTTTGATTGTTTAAATATCACTGGGGCCAAAATATTGATAAATAAAAATATCGTGAAGAGGATATTTGAGATTTAAAAAGGGGAAATCTATTTTTCAAAAATAGAATTTGAATTTCGAGTGGACTATAAAGATATTAACTTGTTTTAAATAAATAAAACAAGTATTTAATTTATAAATGATATTTATAAATTAAATAACACAGGAAATTTAAGTAAATTTATAAACGGTGTTTATAAATGAAATGGAATGATTTTCATTGGATAATCAGAGAATTTAATTGAACTGAATTTATAAACGGGGTTTATAAATGTAGTGGGAAAAATTATCATTTGATAATTTGAATATCTAAATTCAAATGTGAATTTAAAAATAGAAATGGGGAAATCGTTTTAAAGAAATAAACGATGGAATTTATTTTGATGTTCAGAATGTAAATTGAACTAAAATAAATCCGTAAGGATTTATGATTCGAATTCGATTAATTTGAATTTATTTAAATAGAAGTTAAATTGAATATGAAAATAAATTAGACGTTATATATATAAGTTATTATAAGTAGAAATTTCCAAAATAAGATTTTGGTTTTAAATAGATTTCGAAATGGACTTGTTTAAAAATATAAACAAAGAAATTTATAAAATGGTGTTTATAAATATAATGAATTAATTATCAAGAGATAATTTAAATAATTAAATTGAAATATTAATTTAAAAATAGAATTTGAAATCATTCGAAAGTGAACAACGGTTTTTATTCCGTAATTCGGAATATCAAAGGGATGGAGTTTCAAATAGAAATTTGAAAAGGGACTTGTTTAAATGTATGAAACAAGGAAGTTGAATTTATAAATAGTGTTATAAATTTGGTGAAATAAATTATCATTTGGATAATTTAAACCATTTAAATTCAAATAGGAATTAAATAGTAAATTGGGAAGTGTTTTGAAAAAAAAACAATTGATTATATTTTGGAATTTAGAATATAAGCTGAATTGAGAAGAATTCAACAGATTTATAATTGAAACTCAATTATATCAAATTTTATAAATAATTTATTTACAAAAGGAATTGGAATTAAATATAGAAGATCGAAGTATAAATAAATTTATTACAGAGTAAGGAGAAATCGACAATTATAGATAATTGAAAATATTAAGTTGAATTGGGAAAATTAGTTTAATATATATTAAAATATATTAGAATAGAGTTGAAATTTATAGATAAACTAATTTTAAACGTTTATATATATAAATATCATTAAAACGAACTCGCCGCAGTGCGGCAGTTCGTGAATTAGCGCTTTGAACTTCAATTGAGTTTATAGAACTCAATTTAAGTTGGAATTCTTTGAAACAAGAATCGTCAAGAGCGATGTGGTAATAGTTTTCTAGTGAAAGGGAAAAATCTGGATTTCGTCGAATTGATTTTGAGTTATGTTAAAATCAATTTTCCAGAAAAATAACGCCATAACCATTGTAGAACCATAACGGTTTATTTAATTAAATATAAGGATTTTAAGCAAATAAAATCCGAATTTCCATTTGAAAATTTTGGACATGAGTTATAAAATAAATATGAACTCGAGTGGAGTAAATGGATTGATTTTTCAAACAAAATCAGTTATTTATTTTTGAATAGAATTAAGTAAGTGGAAGAATAATTTGTTAATCGAATTTTAGATCGAGATATTTCTTTGATAAGTAAATGAGACTTATGAATTTCATATTTGAAATCGAAGATGAAAGCTGAAATGAAAATGAAATTCAATTGATTTATAAGCAAACTAAAAATACATACGAACATGATATGTTCAAATAACAAGTGAAATTGGCTAAGAAGCTAATTAAAGAATAAATGGGCGAAACTGAATTCAAACGATTGGATTGAAAACAGGTGAACATATGTTTAATAAGTATGGATGAAGAGATGAAGATTTATAAATTTAGTGCCCGAGAAAAGGTACGCTTTTGAATTCCATATGAGATGTCATGTGCCGAATCGGCAAGCCACTTGGTTTTTTGATTTTCTTTTTGAATGGAAAGGGCCTAGAGAGGCGAGTTGAGGTTTGAACTATTGACCGGTACAAAGGAGGTTATGGCGAAATTTTCCAGAAATTTAAGGAATTAGAATATTTTTAAGAGAATTTAATAGTTATAAATCAATGTATCAATATATTTAGAATTCGATAAGCAAATGAACTTAAAAATAGAATATTATAAACAAAAAGGAAATCTATAAATTAGATTTGTTAAAAATAGAAAGAGAAGCGTATACGTGTTTTAGAAATGGAAAATTGGTTTATATGGTGTTGATTATTCGAGTTAGCGGTCTTGTCTGTTTTGAAGTTAATAATATTTTCAGTCAAGGTCTGAGAGGTAATTATACCCCAACTTGATTGATTTTATTTTTAGCTGATAAATAGCAAGATTCAGTCTCGAAGGTAAATTTTTGAATAAGATTAGTTGAATTCAGTATTTTGGGTTGTCGTAACGATATATTACACAACATTCGTTTTAACCCAAGTAAGTGGAATTTTGGAAATATATCATAAATATTTCCTAAGTATAAAAATAACCGAGTCGGGAAAGAGTTAAGTGATTGAAATGTTTTTCAATTGCAAATAGAATATATTTTCTAAGTATAGAAAATAAAAGAGGACGATATATGGAAATGTTTTCCAAATAGCATAAGAGGCCAAGATGATTATTGAAAATACTTGGTTAACAAATATTAATAAAGAAATGGAGAAATGATTTAATTAATGAAAGATTAATTAAGGGGTCCAGTGATTGTTTGATGTTTTGAATGGATGTTTGTTTTTCTTCGATAGTTAAATAACTGACTATCGAAGTATTTGCCAACAATGATTGTCAATATGGAGTGACCGGTTGGATTATTATCCGAGAGCCACTCTGTATTGGCAGTAGCGTTGCGAATCAGATTATATGAAGATAATCGAAGACGGAGTAAAATGCAAGGACTTTTTCTATTAACAGAAATGGTGCCTTCCGTTTCGTTCAATCCCAGAACGAACGTAAATGGATGAATGTCCTACAAAGTATTTCCAATGATCATATATATTGGTCTGTGTAAATATATATAGTGGCGAAGTATTTATTCTCTTAGCATAATATCCAAAATATATTTGAGCAAATCAATTAGTGATTAACGGATCTGACAATGTGGCATTCAAAGTGATTGTGCTATCAAGGAATGATAAGTAATCGTAGCCTCAGGACTCAACAACCGGGAAATGACAAAAATCGGGCAGGCAACATGTCTATGTGGGTCGCTCCCATTAGGGTGTATAATCACCTATCTAGAGAAATTCTTTTTACTTCTTTAATCTATCGATGCTGTCCCTTTTTGGGAAACGGTTGCTGTAACACCCCACGTCCATTAATGTCACTCACAAAGGGAATGCATTAACTTCCATGGAGGTTTTAAGTGAATATAGAACAGTAAAATTACAACAAGACAGATATAAAATAGTACTTGGAAATTCAAAAACTTTATTTCATTGTAGCAGAAGTCAAAACATGTTTGATTACATCATAACACCATATTCAATGTCAAGTACAATATCTATCTTGATAAAACAAGTACATAATCCCATTACATGAATAGCCATTAAAAAGAAAGATAACAAGCTGGACTTTACTTCAGCAGTCCAAGCTTTCCAGAAGATAAGCGATCCAACTAGACTCCACTAGAACTTGGCCCAACCTGCGGACCTGAAGGAAGAAAAGGATGGAAAAGAGGGGGTCAGACATAAAGTCCGGTGAATATGATAATTCTACAATACTATTACCAAAATAACTGGACTAAGGCATAAGCTGGAAAATAAGAAAATGTCTATGAAGAGCAGATTAAGGACATAGACAATCGCTAAAGGCAACGTTATAGGCGCTCCTAAATACTAAAGGATAAACACTATACTGCACCACACCAGTCACCCTAAAGATTCATCCCACTTAGCTTCACTTAGACACTTTCCCAATGGCTTTACGTACCCCTAGCTGACTACATAGGTGCCGCCTGCCCCTATCTCCACTAGGTGTACCCTACTTCCCATTATTCGATCGGCTCCCTAACTCGTAGATACCCGTGCTGGCCCCACAGTGGGGTGTATCACTCCCCTAAAGTGGCAACCTGATACAACGGACATGCACGGCTTATACCTACACGATGCAACAACGTCTTACCTACCAGCCCGGGTCCACACACGCATATGAAACCCGTTGGACTTGCGTTGCCACCGCTCCCTGTTTTGGCCTCTTATAGTCAAACCCAGTATGCGTGTCCCGTCCTTATAACAACCCGTATTTTCAATAAACTGTTATAACATAAATCGAGGCAGAATTAAATTCAAAAATCAGAATCAGGGGAAACGGGCTATGCCATTGCGATCGTCTCGGAAAAATACGCGAAATAGAGTCCGAGTTTTCGAAAATCGGAGTCCGTATGACCCAGTTAAGGCCCATTGAAGTTTTCAGAAATTTTCATGCTAAAGACAGATTTAAATTTCAAATTAAAATCAGGGATTTGGGCTAATCAGGGTTAGGCGGGAAAATTCCCGCCAGGGGGCCCATGTCGACAGGCATGTCGACAGGGCACCCAGGGTGTCGACTGCCCTGTCGACAGCCCTGTCGACAGGGGGTGCCCAGGCAGTCCAGCCTGGTGCACCATTTCTGATTTGGGTTGGGTCAAGTGGCTTGGTTCTGGAGAATTCTAAGATCTGACGGGCCAAACCTAATCTAGGGTTAATCCTAGGGCCTAAAACACTCTAATTCTCTATAAATATACCCCTAATCCTACCCTAAAGCCTCATTAAACAAGCTTGCAACTAAACTATGCCAAATTGAAACCTCAAATGGCCTCCATCTAAAATCCCTAGCCTCCACCTTCCTCAAAGTTTAATCCTATGATGATATGATGATCATACAACCTTTTCTATGTTGTATGAATGCTTAATAACTTGCATACTTCATTAAGATGCAAGTTTGATTTGCTAAAGTTTGTGTTTTTGGGATTTTGCAAAAGGGTTTTCTTGTTTGAGGCTTTGTTTTGGTTTTTAAAAGGGCTTCTTCATCTTATTTGGTGGATTTGTGGCTTGTTTATATTTGTAAGCCCTCTTACCTTCACTTTACAAACTTTAAAGTTAATGCTTGGTGAAAGTTGAGATTTATGTGAGTTTAGTTGATTATGCATGCTTATGCGAACTCACTATGTCATGTTTTATGTGATTCATAAGTTATGCATGCATATGCGAGATTTCTATGCCATGTTTTACATGTTTTACAAGTTATGCATGCTTATGCGAGCTTATTATGTCATGTTCTACATGTTTCATGGGTTATGCATGTTTATGCAAGATCATCTTACCATGTTATGCAAGTTTAATGATTATGCATGTTCACCTTACCATGTTATGCAAGTTTAATGGATTATGCATGTTCATCTTGCCATGTTATGCAAGTTTAATGGATTATGCATGTTCACCTTACCATGTTATGCAAGTTTAATGGATTATGCATGTTCATCTTGCCATGTTATGCAAGTTTAATGGATTATGCATGTCCACCTTACCATGTTATGCATATTTAATAAGCTATGCATGTTTATGCGAATTCACCATGACATGATTTGCAAGTTTAACATGTATGCACGTTTATTATGACATGTGAAGTTCACCATGTATGTTATGCCAAGTTACCTTTTATACCCTTATACGTTATGACGAATATGTAAGCGAGATAGTGACGTTGGGAGGGTTTGGGTAAACTTAAAAATACATGAAACTAAAAGATTGGGAATTTACCTATTAAGTTAGGTCTACCCCTTGGGAATTTACCTATTAAGTTAGGTCTACCCAAGTATATGTTAACTTGTAAATATGTTTTGAAGTGGACATGACATTAGATAACATGATATGGCCAACTCGAGGTTAGACCTAGTTGTGGTGTAAATCTTCCCAGGTAACCACAACGTGGGGCCTAATGTGGGTAGTTGGTCATGTTGCACCATAAGACCCGAGGTTAGACCTAGACGTGGTGTAAATCTTCCCAGGTAACCACGGATGTCTAATGTGAGAGGTTGGGTGCGTTAAGTAATTAATGCCTCATGATTAGGGTTAAGTCATGGCCCACTAATACTTAACCAATAATGGGGATGCGAGGATTAGATGGGGGTAAGTGGTTACACTTAGCTAATCTAATCCAGGTTTAGTGAGGGGTTAAAACCACACTTAACCCTCTTAGAAACCCTAGCAACGTGGTCTGTTCCAGCAGTAATCCCAGTTTGGTATCACTACAACCCTATAGCTAGGTTAGGGCGGGGCACGATTACTGGACTGATGTAAGCGACCAAAGCGACGGCTGAGTGGTACAGCGGTGCGGGTCCGGCGGGCTACGGACGTGCACGTAGTCCGATGTTGGACAAACTCGAGGCACGGGTACCAGTAGGCTTAGACTGTGCATTATTGCTTAGGTGTCTGGGGTTGACACCCGAGGGCTTGATACACCCAAGGGTGGACCCAGCGCAGTCTGACTACATCCATGTGGGCCGTATGGACACCAACACTCGACGTGTTAGGTTTATAGGGAGCCGATCGACTAGACCGTTGGGCTGGGCCTTATACTAAGGTCACTTCATGTTATTGGGCCAAAGTTTGGGCTAAGGGATCAAGATTTGTTTTGTGGGTTTGCTAGTACACTGTGGTGCAAAGATTAATCTCGTCTATGTATCTGTTGCCAGAATGTTCCTCTCAGTTTCCATCATACTGTTAACTTTATTAGTTTATAGATTGATCGTAGTAGGGCTTACCAGTCTTTTTGACTGACCTGTTTTCTTTCGCTTCTTTTCTTCCGTTTCCCCCCCCACAGGTTCTCAGGGAGGGACTGCATCTGCTTAGTGGATCTTTGACTTGCTTGTTGGATAGCTCATGTATGGATCTGAGCTAGCTGTGGCTTATCTTTTATTTCTGGGGATTAGTACTGATGTTTACTATGTATTTTGTTATCACGTATCTAGACTGGAGTTGTATTTTGGATCATGACATTTTGATATTATGTACTTGACTATGTGGGTTTTCTGTGATGATGATGGGTTTTTATCTGCTACCGCTGCTTTACTTATATTTATTTTTATATACTCTGTCTTGCTATATCTCTGTGCATGTTTACCTTCACAATAACGCCCCTCCAAAGCTAGTACATTCTAAGGAGTGATCCTAGTGGAGGTGGGGTATTACATTTGGTATCAGAGCACAAGGTTAACAAGATTGAAAAAAAAAAAAAAAAAAACCCTTTTCGAAAAACTATTTTCAAAAACCTACTAAGTATTTTCCAAAATAAAGTCTAGATTATTTTAAGGCTAATCCCCAAAAAGCCATCAGCGTTATCCTTCGTTCCCTTGACCTAATCTCATCTTATCTCTTGTTTCAGTATGGCTGAGAATCTTGACATCCCAGAGGGAGTGAACGTACCACTCTGGTATAGGAGACTCCTAGAAGCTAGGGCGGCTGCTGGTCCCGCCAACCCTACTCCCACTCCTCCTCCTGTGGTTGAGAATCCTACCCCTAATATCCCTCCTCCGGTGGTCCCTGCTCCCCCTCCGCCAGCAGCTAATATTCCCCCTCCCGTTGCTAATGTTCCTCCTCCTCCCGTTGCTGAGGCTCCTCTTCCTCCTCCTCCCCCTCAGCATCCTCAGATTGAGTTTACAAAGGTGTGTAAAGACTTCAAAGCAATGGGGGGCAAGAATTTTCTAGGCACAGAATCTTTCGTTGAAGCTAGGAATTGGCTGAAGGACACGGAGGACTTGTTTGCCATCTTTGGAATAGATGATGAGAGGAAGATCTTATTGACTGTATGGCTCTTGAAGGATGAGGCGGCCTATTGGTGGGAGGTCACCAATGGGACGAGGCCCGTTGAGACTTGGGCCGATTTGAGGGCTAGATTTGTGACCAAGTTTCTATCTTCAGCTGAAGCAAATTTACAAATGGAGAAGTTCATTGCACTAAAGCAAGGGGATATGTCGGTCAAGGAGTATGTGAACAAGTTCAATCAGCTGGCCCGCTTTGGTTTGGATCTAGTAAACACCCCGGAGAAGAAGGCTCTTCGATTTGCCAGAGGATTAAATGAGCCGCTACAGGGCTTGGCAATGTCACATATTCCGCATGGAGCCACTTTCGAGAGTTTGGTCAATATGGCTCTGCTTCAGGGAGAGGGAAAGAAGGAAGTCAAGTCAGGCGATACTCCGGCAAAGAAGGCTGATTCTCAAGGCAAAGGCAACCAAGGTCAAAGCAGTCAAGGAAATCAGAATAAGAACAAGAAGGGCAACAACAAAGGCAAGGGGAAGTGCAATTACTGTGGCATAGCTGGGCATTTTGCTAAAGATTGCAGGAAGAAGAAGAGGAAGCTTAATGGTGGATGCTTTTCTTGTGGAGAGGCTGGGCACTTCAGCAAAGACTGCCCAAAGAAGAAAGGACAGGCTGGATCTTCAGGAGGGCAAGTTCATGCTCTCAATGCCGCTTCAGTTCCCGAGAGAGGTAGTGTTTCTGTTGAGAACCTTGTTTATATCTCTGACCTTCCGGTACGTACCTTGTTTGATTCCGGTGCATCACATAGCTTTATTTCATCTGATCTTGTTGATAGCTTGCACCTCAGTACTAGCTTAGTGGATGATCCCGTTTGTGTTTCGAATCCCATTGGGGGTTCTGCTCATCTATCCATGGTATGTGAGGATCTAAGGATCTCTATACTCAGCGTTGAGTTCTTGTGTAGTGCGTATGTTCTAGGTTTCAGGGGATACGGATTGATCTTGGGCATGGATTGGCTGTCTAGATATGGAGCCATTCTGGATTGTGAGCATAGGGTTGTAAGGCTTGTGACTCGCCTGGGCAACACCTTAGAGATTTCATGCAATCCGAAGAATCCCGTCATGTTATGCTATCTAGAATCTCTCGACTCATCAGAGGAGGCCCTTCAGTCTGTAAGGGTGGTCCGAGATTATCCAGATGTGTTTGAAGAAGTTAAGGGGTTGCCTTCTAAACGAGAGATCGACTTTCGCATCTATCTGGTAGATAATGCTAAGCCTGTTTCTTTGCCCGTTCGGCATATGGCTCCGCGTGAGAGACGGGAGTTGAGCAAACAAGTTAAAGAATTGCTTGAGAAGGGCTTCATCAGAAGAAGTATATCCGAATGGGGAGCGCCTGTGGTGTTTGCAACTAAGGCAGATGGCTCTCTCCGACTCTGTGTGGATTATAGAGAGTTGAATAAGCTAACTAAGAAGAACCGACACCCGTTACCAAGAATCGATGATCTCTTTGATCAACTTTTTGGTGCTTCTGTTTTCTCTCAGCTTGACCTAGCTACGGGTTTCCATCAGCTCAGAGTGGCTGAAGACAGTATAGACAAGACTGCATTCAGAACTCCAGACGGATTCTTTGAATGGCTTGTTATGCCGTTCGGTTTGACGAATGCACCCGCATATTTTGTGGATTTGATGAGTAGGGTGTTTCGGGAGTTTTTGAATAAGTTTGTCGTGGTCTTTGTTGATGATATTCTGGTCTTCTCCAAGGATGAGGAAGAGCATGCGAGGCACCTAGTAGAGGTGATGGATACACTCAGAGCACACCAGTTAAAAGCCAAGTTCTCCAAGTGCCACTTTTGGAGAAGGGAAGTCAGATTTCTTGGGCATATCGTATCCAAGCAAGGCTTAGCGGTAGATCCCGCTAAGGTGGTTGCAGTTCAGGATTGGAAGACTCCAAGGAATGCAACCGAGGTGAGAAGCTTTCTGGGTCTTGCGGGTTTCTATCGGAAGTTCATTAAAGACTTCGCAAAGATATCCGCTCCTCTTACTAAGTTGACGAAGAAGAACTTAGTCTTTGCTTGGGATATGGATTGTGAGCTTGCTTTTCAGAGACTCAAAAGAGCCCTTACCTCTGCACCAGTTCTAGCCTTACCCGATGGTGGTAAGATATTTACCGTGTACACTGATGCTTGTGGCACGGGATTGGGTGCCGTTCTGATGCAAGAGGGCAGAGTTATATGCTTTGGTGGAAGGCAACTTAAGGTACATGAGAGGAATTATCCCACTCATGATCTAGAGCTAGCAGCAATTGTATATGCGCTCAAAGCATGGCGTCATTATCTTCTGGGAGAGAGATTCGAGCTATATACCGATCATAAGTCTTTAAAGTATCTCTTTTCGCAGAAAGATCTGAACTTAAGACAGCAGAGATGGATGGAATTTTTGGCTTCCTATGATTTTGAGATATCCTATACCCCTGGCAAGGGGAATGTTGTAGCGGATGCGTTGAGCAGGAAAAGGTTGACACTAAGTCCTCTGTTTGTTGAGATGAAGAATTTAGAGTTCTTAGCGACCTTTGATTTCTCTTTGGCAATGGAGTCGGTGACCGGTTCCTTGGCATCTTTAGAGCTCAGGCCTACCCTCCTAGATCAAGTTGGGGCTTCGCAAAAGGAAGACCCTCAGATAACTGAGATCTTGGATAAGTTGGTTCGAGGGGAGACATCTAGTCACCTTGCTCGATATTCTATAGACGATAGGGGTTGGCTGAGGAGAGAAGGAAGGCTTTGTGTCCCGATGGTAGAAGACTTGGTGAGGAAAGTTCTCGAGGAAGCACATCGCTCCAAGATGACCATACATCCAGGGGGTGATAAGATGTATAAGGACATGAAGCGCGTTTTCTTCTGGCCCGGAATGAAAAAGGATGTGGCGGAGTTTGTCTCGAGATGTGTTATTTGTCAAAGAGTAAAAGCTGAGTCGAAGAAGCCCGGTGGGCTATTACATCCGCTAGAGGTCCCGCTATGGAAGTGGGAGAGCATTTCTATGGACTTTATTGATGGGCTTCCAAGGTCCAGGAAGGGGAATACGAGCATATGGGTCATTGTAGATAGGCTCACGAAGAGTGCTCACTTTATCCCAGTAAAGAGCAAAAGGACAGCATCTGGACTAGCATCAGTATATCTTCGTGAGATAGTGCGACTACATGGGGTCCCTTCCAGCATAGTCAGTGACCGAGACCCCATCTTTACTAGTCAATTCTGGAACAGCTTGCAGGAGGCTATGGGCACGAAGTTGAACCTGAGTACGGCCTATCACCCGCAAACAGACGGCCAGACAGAAAGGGTGAATAGGGTACTTGAGGACTTGTTGAGGCTTTGCATTCTAGATTTTGGTGGTGCTTGGGAAGACCATCTCCCTCTTGTCGAGTTTGCATACAACAACAGTTATCAGGCGAGCATAGGGATGGCACCCTTTGAGGCTTTATATGGGAGGCCGTGCAAGTCACCTACATGTTGGTGGGAATCCACGGATAAGCTTATACTTGGACCCGACATGATTAGGGATACATCCGAGAAGGTTGAGTTGATTAGAAGACGAATGAAAGCGGCCCAAGACCGGCAGAAATCCTATGCTGACAGGCGAAGGTCCGAATTGGAGTTTGAGGTTGGGGACAAGGTTTTCGTGAAGGTTTCTCCTTTGCGGAATGTGGTCCGATTTGGAGCTGTTGGGAAGCTAGCACCGAGATTTGTTGGACCCTTCCCCATCATTGAGAGAATTGGGAAGATGGCATACAGAGTGCAATTGCCCGAGAAGTTGTCCGGAGTGCATAATGTCTTTCATGTCTCGCATCTCCGAAAGTGCCTGCATGAGTCCGCTGAGGTGGTTGAGCCTAGCATGCTTGAAGACGTGGAGGTAGAGAAAGAAGCAACTTTAAGGAAAGCTCCGATTCGTATCTTGGGGACAGAGACCAAGAAGCTAAGGAATCGTGAGGTCAGATTGGTGAAGGTGCAATGGGGTGAAGCCGAAGAGGACGCAACTTGGGAAACCGAGGAGAAGATGCGTGGGCTTTATCCATTCCTTTTTGAGGGTACACTCTCAATCTCTTCCCTTTGTTAGTATATCTTTCTCTTTGCAATCCATATTTATCTAGTTATCGTGCTAAGCTTGTCATAAGAACCTTAGGTAGGAACCCTTTGGATGAAACATGTGTTTGAAGCATGTTATGGTTGATGATTGCAAGTGGTTGCAAGTGTTTGCAGGTGGTTACTCGTGGATGCATGATACACATTAGGCACTAGATCGGCTCACACACTCCTCATATTGCATGTGCATGGGTGTTTATGCATATTCTTGGATGAAATTTGTATGCAATCACATGGATGTTGCATATGGATGTATGATTGAGCACGCATGTAGTCATTATACATTATGTTAGGGATTTGCATACATATGGATACATTTCACTAACATATTTTGCATTGATCATTGCATTAGATAAGTACATATACACACACTTTTGCATACGTTCATACAGCATTTAGAATCCTTTAAGGACAATGGTTGCTCGTGGATGATGTTTTGAGTAGATGGATGTTGGATGGTAGGATATGTTCTTCCTAACTTGAAGATTTCGGGGACGAAATCCTTTAAGGAGGGGAGAATATAACAACCCGTATTTTCAATAAACTGTTATAACATAAATCGAGGCAGAATTAAATTCAAAAATCAGAATCAGGGGAAACGGGCTATGCCATTGCGATCGTCTCGGAAAAATACGCGAAATAGAGTCCGAGTTTTCGAAAATCGGAGTCCGTATGACCCAGTTAAGGCCCATTGAAGTTTTCAGAAATTTTCATGCTAAAGACAGATTTAAATTTCAAATTAAAATCAGGGATTTGGGCTAATCAGGGTTAGGCGGGAAAATTCCCGCCAGGGGGCCCATGTCGACAGGCATGTCGACAGGGCACCCAGGGTGTCGACTGCCCTGTCGACAGCCCTGTCGACAGGGGGTGCCCAGGCAGTCCAGCCTGGTGCACCATTTCTGATTTGGGTTGGGTCAAGTGGCTTGGTTCTGGAGAATTCTAAGATCTGACGGGCCAAACCTAATCTAGGGTTAATCCTAGGGCCTAAAACACTCTAATTCTCTATAAATATACCCCTAATCCTACCCTAAAGCCTCATTAAACAAGCTTGCAACTAAACTATGCCAAATTGAAACCTCAAATGGCCTCCATCTAAAATCCCTAGCCTCCACCTTCCTCAAAGTTTAATCCTATGATGATATGATGATCATACAACCTTTTCTATGTTGTATGAATGCTTAATAACTTGCATACTTCATTAAGATGCAAGTTTGATTTGCTAAAGTTTGTGTTTTTGAGATTTTGCAAAAGGGTTTTCTTGTTTGAGGCTTTGTTTTGGTTTTTAAAAGGGCTTCTTCATCTTATTTGGTGGATTTGTGGCTTGTTTATATTTGTAAGCCCTCTTACCTTCACTTTACAAACTTTAAAGTTAATGCTTGGTGAAAGTTGAGATTTATGTGAGTTTAGTTGATTATGCATGCTTATGCGAACTCACTATGTCATGTTTTATGTGATTCATAAGTTATGCATGCATATGCGAGATTTCTATGCCATGTTTTACATGTTTTACAAGTTATGCATGCTTATGCGAGCTTATTATGTCATGTTCTACATGTTTCATGGGTTATGCATGTTTATGCAAGATCATCTTACCATGTTATGCAAGTTTAATGATTATGCATGTTCACCTTACCATGTTATGCAAGTTTAATGGATTATGCATGTTCATCTTGCCATGTTATGCAAGTTTAATGGATTATGCATGTTCACCTTACCATGTTATGCAAGTTTAATGGATTATGCATGTTCATCTTGCCATGTTATGCAAGTTTAATGGATTATGCATGTCCACCTTACCATGTTATGCATATTTAATAAGCTATGCATGTTTATGCGAATTCACCATGACATGATTTGCAAGTTTAACATGTATGCACGTTTATTATGACATGTGAAGTTCACCATGTATGTTATGCCAAGTTACCTTTTATACCCTTATACGTTATGACGAATATGTAAGCGAGATAGTGACGTTGGGAGGGTTTGGGTAAACTTAAAAATACATGAAACTAAAAGATTGGGAATTTACCTATTAAGTTAGGTCTACCCCTTGGGAATTTACCTATTAAGTTAGGTCTACCCAAGTATATGTTAACTTGTAAATATGTTTTGAAGTGGACATGACATTAGATAACATGATATGGCCAACTCGAGGTTAGACCTAGTTGTGGTGTAAATCTTCCCAGGTAACCACAACGTGGGGCCTAATGTGGGTAGTTGGTCATGTTGCACCATAAGACCCGAGGTTAGACCTAGACGTGGTGTAAATCTTCCCAGGTAACCACGGATGTCTAATGTGAGAGGTTGGGTGCGTTAAGTAATTAATGCCTCATGATTAGGGTTAAGTCATGGCCCACTAATACTTAACCAATAATGGGGATGCGAGGATTAGATGGGGGTAAGTGGTTACACTTAGCTAATCTAATCCAGGTTTAGTGAGGGGTTAAAACCACACTTAACCCTCTTAGAAACCCTAGCAACGTGGTCTGTTCCAGCAGTAATCCCAGTTTGGTATCACTACAACCCTATAGCTAGGTTAGGGCGGGGCACGATTACTGGACTGATGTAAGCGACCAAAGCGACGGCTGAGTGGTACAGCGGTGCGGGTCCGGCGGGCTACGGACGTGCACGTAGTCCGATGTTGGACAAACTCGAGGCACGGGTACCAGTAGGCTTAGACTGTGCATTATTGCTTAGGTGTCTGGGGTTGACACCCGAGGGCTTGATACACCCAAGGGTGGACCTAGCGCAGTCTGACTACATCCATGTGGGCCGTATGGACACCAACACTCGACGTGTTAGGTTTATAGGGAGCCGATCGACTAGACCGTTGGGCTGGGCCTTATACTAAGGTCACTTCATGTTATTGGGCCAAAGTTTGGGCTAAGGGATCAAGATTTGTTTTGTGGGTTTGCTAGTACACTGTGGTGCAAAGATTAATCTCGTCTATGTATCTGTTGCCAGAATGTTCCTCTCAGTTTCCATCATACTGTTAACTTTATTAGTTTATAGATTGATCGTAGTAGGGCTTACCAGTCTTTTTGACTGACCTGTTTTCTTTCGCTTCTTTTCTTCCGTTTCCCCCCCCCCCCACAGGTTCTCAGGGAGGGACTGCATCTGCTTAGTGGATCTTTGACTTGCTTGTTGGATAGCTCATGTATGGATCTGAGCTAGCTGTGGCTTATCTTTTATTTCTGGGGATTAGTACTGATGTTTACTATGTATTTTGTTATCACGTATCTAGACTGGAGTTGTATTTTGGATCATGACATTTTGATATTATGTACTTGACTATGTGGGTTTTCTGTGATGATGATGGGTTTTTATCTGCTACCGCTGCTTTACTTATATTTATTTTTATATACTCTGTCTTGCTATATCTCTGTGCATGTTTACCTTCACAATAACGCCCCTCCAAAGCTAGTACATTCTAAGGAGTGATCCTAGTGGAGGTGGGGTATTACAGTCCTCGACTTGGGTCGAGCCCACAAAGAAACATTTTGGGATACTGGTTGAAATGGGCACCCACTATTTACCACAAGCATTCCACCTAAGCTTGTCCCCATTAGTCCATCCCACTTAACCCACTTAGTCGTGTTCATTTACATGTGTGTTTAGTTAAGTCTAATCGTATTTCAAATGCCTCTAAAGGCAACCACCAGATTCCTCATGCCACCCAAGGCACCTACTTAACCCCCATGTCCCACCTTACATGATTATCTGGTTAAGTATTTCTTAGTTCATTAAGGCCATAACCTCATAAAGACCTCTCACATTAGACTGGCATTTATGGCAGCTGGATTTGCCGGGCGGGTCCGGGCAGTCTTACACCATAAAAGAGTCTAACCTCGTGTCTTTACAACTGTTATGCTTTAGTTTGGGCCTAGGACCTCTCACATTGGGCCGACATTTGTGACTACTGGATTTGCCGGGCGGGTCCGGGCAGGTTTACGTCACAAACGGGTCCAACCTCGTGTCCTAAGCATTGATTATTAATAATAATCCACTTTCCCCCAATTTTAATAATTCCCTACTTGAATTATTAATTACTTCCTATTTTTAACAATGTCCATAATTGACTCAATTATGGACATCCATTCATGGTATGCAAAATCTTACAAAATTGCACCCAATTTATTAATTCCTAATATTACCCCTACCCCACGTTTGAACGTTTATTCGCAAAATATATGTTAGACTCGAATAGCCTAACTCATAGCATAAAAGAGATTATCATAACAACAACATGTATATGTGACCAAATGAATCATAATAAGGGGTGAAACTTGCATATGTCCAACTTGCATAGATTATACATGTCATGGACCTAAAGGTGTCAACTTGTTCAAAATTCACCTAATATAATCTCAATCAATTTTCATAAACTTACATATGAACATGTGTGAATCAACATCATCTAATTTTTTAACAACATGGTTTTATATGGGTACACCTAACTCAATAGGCAAATTCCCATAATCAAGTTTTATTTAATTATAGTTTCAAGTTTATGGGTACACCTAACCTAATAGGCAAATTCCCATAAACAAGATCCATTTAAATTAAGAAAAAAAAACATAACTTTAAGCATGATCCAACAACATCATGATTTTTCAACATAATATAGCATGATTTATAACATGGCATAGTATGATAGTATAACATAGCTTGACATGATTCTCAACATAGCACGACATAGCATAAGAGAATTTACAACATAGCATGACATAGCATATATAATTTACATCATACGACAACATAATAACATAATAAGAGATCCACAATATATAGAATTTACAATTACAAATCACATCACTTTCTTGTGATCCATTCATAACTGAGTCAAATTAGTTTGTAATAGTCTTGTGAGAATCATCATACTCACCAACAAAAGAAAAGAATTAGAGAAAGAGAGATCTTTTGATTTGATTTGTGTAGATTTAGTTGTAGATGATTAGGCTTCCTCTTCTTAGTTTGTGACGGCTACGCTGAACTCCATGGCAGCAGCATGACGGTAGCTTCTCTAATTTTACAAGTGATTTAGGTCTAGGGTCTACCCACTTATTTATAGATTTTAGAATTCATTTAGGCCATTAGATTTAACCTAGAAATAACCGCAGCCATTCAGACAAGATGGGGTTTATCTTGTTGACTCAGCAATGAGTCAGAAGTGACTCAGCAAACACTCAGCATATTAATAAACTTCTATTCATGTCATAAATATATATATATTTTCTACAATGTACATATTAGATACATCCCCCTTTACTTATTATTGTTTTTATATACATATTAGATACATCCCCTCTCTCACACACTTATTAATATTTTTATATTCATATTAGATACATCCCCTCTCTTACATACTTAATAATATTTTTATATTCATAATAGATACATCCCCTCTCTTACATACTTATTAATATCTTTATATTCATATTAGATACATCCCCTCTTCTACACACTTATTATTATTTTAGCAACTTTAGTGTTAATAGAAAATTCGGGGTGTTACATTCTCCCCACCTTTTAGGATTTCGTCCCCGAAATCTTCAAGTCTGGAAGAATGTATATCCTACCATCCAAACGTCCATCTACTCATCCATCATACACAGGCATCAATTGTCCTTAAAAGACTTCTAATGCTTTATGATCATATGCAAGTGTGTGTACATGTCCTTACCTAATGCGAAATCAGGCGGTCTACTGATTCAGTTGACCTCCTTAATGCAAATTATGTAAGTGTCATGAATCCATTATGTATGCAAAAGATCCTAATTGCTTACATACTACTTCTATATGCGTGCACACCCATTCAACCGAATGCAGCATCCATATGATGGTACAACCATTATACATCCATTATACTAAATACATCCATATATATGCAATATGCAATATGAAGTGACTGAGCCGATCTAGTGCCTAAAGTGTGTGTATATATGCATCCACGAGCAACCACTAGCAAACACTTGCATCCATTTTGCATCCATCATACATAACATGTCTCAAACACATGTTTCAACCATAGGATTATCCTAACTAAAGGTCAAAGATACTAAGTAGAGGACATACTAAAGATAAGATAAGATAAGCTAAGCGATAAAGGAGAAATTAAAAGATATACCCTCAAAAAGAAAAGGGTACAATGAACGCATCTTCTCTTCTGTCTCCCAAGTTGCGTTGCTCTCATCATCTCCCCATTGCACTTTAACCAGTCTGACCTCTCGATTCCTCAACTTTTTGATCTCCGACCCAAGAATGCATGTAGGAGCTCGTCTAATTGTTGCATCACGCTCTATTTCCACCTCTTTAAGCAAGCTCGGCTCTACCACCTCCGCGGTCTTGTGCAAACACTTCCTCAAATGTGATACATGGAATACGTCGTGTACTCCACTAAGTTTCTCAGGCAACTCCACCCTATATGCCATCTTCCCAATCCTGTTTTTTTTTTACAGGAAACGGCCCTACAAACCTTGGTGCTAATTTCCCCACGGACCCAAAGCGAACAACATTCTGTAACGGAGATACTTTGATAAAAACCATGTCCCCAATGTCAAACTCAAGATCTGTCCTCCTCTTATCAGCATACGATTTTTGCCTATCTTGTGCTGCTTTCATCCTCCTTCGAATCAACTCAATCTTCTCCGAGGTTTCCCTAACCATATCGGGCCCAAGTAGGATTTTATCGGTAGATTCCCACCAACATGTAGGCGAACGGCAAGGCCTTCCATAAAGAGCTTCGAAAGGTGCCATGCCAATACTAGACTGAAAGCTATTATTATATGCGAATTCTACTAACGGAAGGTGCTCTTCCCATGTACCCCCAAAGTCTAGGATACAAAGCCTTAAAAGATCCTCTAGAATGCGATTCACCCTCTCGGTCTGGCCGTCTGTCTGAGGATGATATGCGGTGCTCAAACATAGCTGAGTCCCTACCACCTCTTGTAAACTCTTCCAAAATTCGCTAGTAAAGATGGGGTCACGGTCGCTTACTATACTAGAAGGAATACCGTGCAAACGAACTATCTCCTTAATGTATACAGAAGCCAACCACGGAGCAGTCCTCTTACTTTTCACGGGAATAAAATGGGCGCTTTTAGTAAGTCTATCTACTATAACCCAAATCCCCGTGTTACCCTTCCTTGATCTTGGTAATCCATCCACAAAATCCATTGAGGTGCTTTCCCATTTCCATAGTGGAACTTCTAATGGGTGAAGCAACCCACCGGGTTTCTTTTGTTCTGCTTTAACTCGTTGGCACACCAAGCATCTAGCGACGTACTCGGCCACATCCTTTTTCATACCGGCCCAAAAGAAAACCCGCTTCATATCTTTGTACATCTTATCCCCGCCGGGATGAATGGTCATTTTTGAGCGATGAGCATCATCAAGAATGGCCTTCCTTAAGTCTTCGTCTTGTGGTACACAAAGTCTATTATCCCTTCGTAACCAACCCTTATCGTCTAGGGTATACCTACGAAGATGTCTTGACGACTCCCCCCCTTTGAGCTTTTCTACTATCTCAACCAACCGTGGGTCGTCTCGCTGTGCCTCACCAACCCGTCCTAGAAGTGTAGGTCTAACCTCCAAGGATGCTAACAGACCGGGTACTAAGTCAACGGAGGGTCTAAAGTCAAACATAGAGATGAATTCTAAGCTTTGTCGTTCAACAAACAACGGACTCAAGGACAACCCTTTTCCTACTTAAGGCGTCTGCCACCACGTTACCCTTGCCCGGGGTATATGCTATTTCAAAATCGTAGAAGGCTAAGAATTCCATCCAACGTTGCTGCCTTAAATTCAAATCCTTCTGAGAGAATAAGTATTTTAATGATTTGTGGTCAGTGAACAGTTCGAATTTCTCACCAAGAAGATAGTGACGCCAAGACTTAAGCGCGAAAACAATTGCGGCTAGCTCTAAGTCATGCGTGGGGTAATTCTTTTCATGAACCCTCAACTGCCTTCCACCATAGGCTATTACTCTTCCCTCTTGCATGAGGACCGCGCCAAGTCCCGTCCCACAAGCATCAGTATAGATGGTAAACGGTTTATTCCCGTCTGGCAGCACTAAGACTGGGGCTGAAGTTAAGGCTCTCTTTAAACGTTGGAACGCATCATCGCAATCTTTGTCCCACATAAAAACCAGGTTCTTCTTCGTTAACCGTGTTAATGGAGCTGATATTTTTGCGAAGTCTTTGATAAACTTCCTATAATAGCCAGCCAACCCCAAGAAACTTCTTACTTCGGTTGCATTTTTAGGGACCTTCCAATCTTGGATGGCCACCACCTTTGCGGGATCCACTGCTATCCCTTCTTTGGAAACCACGTGCCCTAAGAACCGTACTTCCTTCCTCCAGAAGTGACACCTAGAAAATTTTGCCTTAAGGTTATGCGCTCGAAGGGTTTCCAACACTTCCCTAAGATGTAGGGAGTGCTCTTTTTTATTCTTAGAAAAGACTAAGATGTCATCCACAAAGACTACCACGAATTTGTTAAGGTATTCCCTAAACACCCTACTCATCAAATCAACAAAATATGCAGGGGCGTTTGTCAAACCAAAGGGCATCACTAGCCATTCATAGAATCCGTCAGGAGTCCTAAAAGCACTCTTATCTATACTATCCTCAGCCACTCTCAGTTGATGAAAGCCTGTGGCTAAGTCCAACTGCGAAAACACTGAGGCGCCAACTAACTGATCAAAGAGATCGTCAATCCTCGGCAGTGGGTGTCGGTTCTTTTTAGTAAGCTTGTTTAGTTCTCTATAGTCCATACAAAGTCTAAGAGACCCATCCGCCTTTGTGGCAAAAACTACTGGAGCACCCCACTCCGATATACTACGTCTTATGAACCCCTTCTCAAGCAACTCCTTTACTTGCTTATTGAGTTCCCTCCTTTCACGAGGAGCCATGTGGCGCACTGGCAAAGATACGTGTTTAGCATTATCCACAAGATAAATTCGAAAGTCTATCTCCCGCTTTGGAGGTAAGCCCTTCACCTCCTCAAACACATCCGGATATTCCCGGACCACTTCTACCGATCGCAGGTTCTCTACAGACGCGTCAAGCGATTCAAGATAACTTAGCATAACGGAATTTATGGGATTACAAAAGATGTCGAGAGCATTACCAAGGCGAGTCACAAGCCTAACTACTCTTCTTTCACAATCAAGAATGGCCCTATTTCTAGACAACCAATCCATTCCTAAAATTAGCCCATAGCCCGTGAAGCCCAATACATAAGCATCACATCTAAATTCAACGCTAAGTATAGAGATTTTCAAATCCAAACATATCATGGTCAAATGAGCCGAACCCCCAATTGGATTTGAAACGACCAGGGGATCCTCTACTAAACTGGTGTTCAAGTGCAGTGATTCAACTAATGATGCAGAGATAAACGAATGAGATGCGCCAGAATCGAATAAGGTACGGACAGGATGATCAAACAGAAAAACTAAGCTTTCAACAGAAATTGTTCTACCTCTTTCTTGCAGCGGTGGGGCCGCAAAAGCCTGAACTTGCCCCCTTGCCTGCCCTGGTGCCATAAGAGCCTGCACCTGTCCTCCCGAGGTAGACCCTGCCCTCTGCCCCTTCTTTGGACAGTCCTTCACTAAATGTCCCGCATCTCCACAATGAAAACAACCAGTCTTCTTTTTCTTTCTACAATCTTTGCTGAGATGGCCAGGCGTCCCACAATTGAAGCATTTCTTCTTCCCTTTGCCATTATTGTTTTTACCACCCTTCTTATTTTGCTGTTGGGGTTTCTTCTGATCCCCTTTCTTTTCAACTGCCTTATCCTCATGCATAAGTGCCATTTCTACTAGCTTTTCAAAGGTGGCTCCCATAGGGATGTGGGTCATAGCCAACCCTTGCAACGGTTCATTCAAGCCTCTAACGAACCTCAAAGCTTTCTTCTCTGGCGTGTTCACCAACTCCAAGCCAAACCTTGCTAACTGATTAAATTTATTGACATATTCCTTTACTGATGAGCTCCCTTGCTTTAGTGCCAGGAATTTTTCCATATTTAAGTTCTCCTCTGCCCTTGAAAGAAACTTTGCCTCAAACCTTCGTCTGAAATCCGCCCATGAATCAACTGGACGTTCCCCATTAGTGACCTCCCACCAAAACGAGGCCTCTCCCTTCATTAACCAAGCAGCTAAACGGACTTTCCTCCCATCTTCCACTTCAAAGATATCCAACAATTCCTCAGTCTCCTTAAGCCAATCTCTGGCCTCCACAAACGTCTCAGTCCCTTGAAAAGTTTTTCCTCCCATAGCCTTGAATTCCTTGCACGTCTTTGCAAAAGTGTCAACACGAGGAGGAGGAGGAGGAATGGGTGCAACTAGGGGTGGAGGAGTATCCGCTGGGCCTGCAGTGGTGGCCCTAGCCTCCAAGTATCTCCTAAACCACCCTGGAATCGTCACACCTTCTGGGAGATTAAGATCTTCAGCCATGCTGAAACGAAAAAGGAAAGATTCAAAATGGAGAATTCGAAAGATAAAGATAAGGATGTGGCTATTTGGGATTATGTTTTTCATAAAAACTCTCTTTAAATAACATGTTTTTTTTTTTGAAAGCACTTCTTCCAAAAATACTTTAGAAAAAAAAAAAATTTTCTAAATTTTTTTTTTATCTGTTCTGGTAACCTTATGCTCTGATACCACGTGTAACACCCCACGTCCATTAATGTCACTCACAAAGGGAATGCATTAACTTCCATGGAGGTTTTAAGTGAATATAGAACAGTAAAATTACAACAAGACAGATATAAAATAGTACTTGGAAATTCAAAAACTTTATTTCATTGTAGCAGAAGTCAAAACATGTTTGATTACATCATAACACCATATTCAATGTCAAGTACAATATCTATCTTGATAAAACAAGTACATAATCCCATTACATGAATAGCCATTAAAAAGAAAGATAACAAGCTGGACTTTACTTCAGCAGTCCAAGCTTTCCAGAAGATAAGCGATCCAACTAGACTCCACTAGAAGTTGGCCCAACCTGCGGACCTGAAGGGAGAAAAGGATGGAAAAGAGGGGGTCAGACATAAAGTCTGGTGAATATGATAATTCTACAATACTATTACCAAAATAACTGGACTAAGGCATAAGCTGGAAAACAAGAAAATGTCTATGAAGAGCAGATTAAGGACATAGACAATCGCTAAAGGCAACGTTATAGGCGCTCCTAAATACTAAAGGATAAACACTATACTGCACCACACCAGTCACCCTAAAGATTCATCCCACTTAGCTTCACTTAGACACTTTCCCAATGGCTTTACGTACCCCTAGCTGACTACATAGGTGCCGCATGCCCCTATCTCCACTAGGTGTACCCTACTTCCCATTATTCGATCGGCTCCCTAACTCGTAGATACCCGTGCTGGCCCCACAGTGGGGTGTATCACTCCCCTAAAGTGGCAACCTGATACAACGGACATGCACGGCTTATACCTACACGATGCAACAACGTCTTACCTACCAGCCCGGGTCCACACACGCATATGAAACCCGTTGGACTTGCGTTGCCACCGCTCCCTGTTTTGGCCTCTTATAGTCAAACCCAGTATGCGTGTCCCGTCCTCGACTTGGGTCGAGCCCACAAAGATACGTTTTGGGATACTGGTTGAAATGGGCCCCCACTATTTACCACAAGCATTCCACCTAAGCTTGTCCCCATTAGTCCATCCCACTTAACCCACTTAGTCATGTTCATTTACATGTGTGTTTGGTTAAGTCTAATCGTATTTCAAATGCCTCTAAAGGCAACCACCAGATTCCTCATGCCACCCAAGGCACCTACTTAACCCCCATGTCCCACCTTACATGATTATCTGGTTAAGTATTTCTTAGTTCATTAAGGCCATAACCTCATAAAGACCTCTCACATTAGACTGGCATTTATGGCAGCTGGATTTGCCGGGCGAGTCCGGGCAGTCTTACACCATAAAAGAGTCTAACCTCGTGTCTTTACAACTGTTATGCTTTAGTTTGGGCCTAGGACCTCTCACATTGGGCCGACATTTGTGACTACTGGATTTGCCGGGCGGGTCCGGGCAGGTTTACGTCACAAACGGGTCCAACCTCGTGTCCTAAGCATTGATTATTAATAATAATCCACTTTCGCCCAATTTTAATAATTCCCTACTTGAATTATTAATTACTTCCTATTTTTAACAATGTCCATAATTGACTCAATTATGGACATCCATTCATGGTATGCAAAATCTTACAAAATTGCACCCAATTTATTAATTCCTAATATTACCCCTACCTCACGTTTGAACGTTTATTCGCAAAATATATGTTAGACTCGAATAGCCTAACTCATAGCATAAAAGAGATTATCATAATAACAACATGTATATGTGACCAAATGAATCATAATAAGGGGTGAAACTTGCATATGTCCAACTTGCATAGATTATACATGTCATGGACCTAAAGGTGTCAACTTGTTCAAAATTCACCTAATATAATCTCAATCAATTTTCATAAACTTACATATGAACATGTGTGAATCAACATCATCTAATTTTTTAACAACATGGTTTTATATGGGTACACCTAACTCAATAGGCAAATTCCCATAATCAAGTTTTATTTAATTATAGTTTCAAGTTTATGGGTACACCTAACCTAATAGGCAAATTCCCATAAACAAGATCCATTTAAATTAAGAAAAAAAAACATAACTTTAAGCATGATCCAACAACATCATGATTTTTCAACATAATATAGCATGATTTATAACATGGCATAGTATGATAGTATAACATAGCTTGACATGATTCTCAACATAGCACGACATAGCATAAGAGAATTTACAACATAGCATGACATAGCATATATAATTTACATCATACGACAACATAATAACATAATAAGAGATCCACAATATATAGAATTTACAATTACAAATCACATCACTTTCTTGTGATCCATTCATAACTGAGTCAAATTAGTTTGTAATAGTCTTGTGAGAATCATCATACTCACCAACAAAAGAAAAGAATTAGAGAAAGAGAGATCTTTTGATTTGATTTGTGTAGATTTAGTTGTAGATGATTAGGCTTCCTCTTCTTAGTTTGTGACGGCTACGCTGAACTCCATGGCAGCAGCATGACGGTAGCTTCTCTAATTTTACAAGTGATTTAGGTCTAGGGTCTACCCACTTATTTATAGATTTTAGAATTCATTTAGGCCATTAGATTTAACCTAGAAATAACCGCAGCCGTTCAGACAAGATGGGGTTTATCTTGTTGACTCAGCAATGAGTCAGAAGTGACTCAGCAAACACTCAGCATATTAATAAACTTCTATTCATGTCATAAATATATATATATATTTTCTACAATGTACATATTAGATACATCCCCCTTTACTTATTATTGTTTTTATATACATATTAGATACATCCCCTCTCTCACACACTTATTAATATTTTTATATTCATATTAGATACATCCCCTCTCTTACATACTTATTAATATTTTTATATTCATAATAGATACATCCCCTCTCTTACATACTTATTAATATCTTTATATTCATATTAGATACATCCCCTCTTCTACACACTTATTATTATTTTAGCAACTTTAGTGTTAATAGAAAATTCGGGGTGTTACAGTTGCTGACCCCAACCGTTGGTGATATACATTCGATACACTCAAGCGGAATGAGTGGTCGGTCATGTGTGGACCGGGTTGTAATGTAACAACCCGTATTTCGATAACATGTTAAAACGAGAATCAAGGCAGAATTTCATTTTTAAATTCTGAATCAAGTAAAACGGGCTATGCCATTGCGTTCGTCTCGGAAAAATACGCGAAATAGAGTCCGAGTTTTCGAAAATCGGAGTCCGTATGACCCGATTAAGGCCCAACGAAGTTTTCAGAAAATTTCACAGTAAAAACAGATTTCAAATTCAAGTTTGAATTTGGAGATTTGGGCCAGTCTGGGCCAGGCGGGAAAATTCCCGCCAGAGCACCCAAGTCGACAGCCCTGTCGACTTGGCTGTCGACTTGGTCCAGCCGGGCAGTTCTGCCTGGTGCACCATTTTGGGTTTGTGTTGAATTTGGGGGCCAGATTCGGTTTTAAGGGCTGAGATTGCAACTAGGGTTTAATCCTATGGCCTAAAACACTTGCCTAATCTATAAATAAGACCCTAACCTAACCCTAAATCATCATTATTCACTCATACAACTAAACTATGGCAAAATTTTACCTCTAATGACCTCCACTCTCTTCATAAAATTTCTAAATTGTTTCTATGAGAGATTTTCCATGCATACAAGTGTTTTCAAACTTGTATGAGCATCATTAGCTTGCATTTAAGTCAAGTTCCTATATTTGCTTCATAAAGAAAGAGTTTTGATCATTTTGGCTCAAGGGTTTTTTATGTTAGAGCTTGCATTTTGGGTCTATTTGATTGCATAAGGGCTTTGTCATATCTTTTGTGCCTTCATAGCAATGTAAGCCCTTTCCCTACTCTTAGATATTAACTATGAAGTTAAATGTTCATGTGCAAGTTTGGGTTTGATCATTGAGTATAATACATGCTATCATGTCATGCAAGTTTATGAAGTCTTCATCTTGATCTTGTGGTCATAAAGCTTTGGCCTTTATGTTAAATGTTGCATTTTGGCAACATGAGAACTATCATACCCCTTATGATAGCTTGCATGTAATGTCATATGCAAACTTCTAGCTATCTTTCTATGTCATTTATCATCATGATTCGCTTATTTGCCAAGTTTGAACGTTATGCATGTTTTTGAGGCTTAAGAATGTAACATGCAAGTTAATGAACACATTATGTCTCATTTGCCACCATGTTCAACTAGTGGCTTTATACCCCCTTTTGTCATGCCTTTGACAAGTTCCTTCTTTGAATCCATTATGCGAGTTTAAAAGCGTTGGGGTCACATTATGGGAAAACATAATGACATGAACATGATTTGGGTAAATGGGTATAAACATGACAACATGTAACGTTAAATATGACATGTGTTTATACTTGAAAACATGACTTGAAATATAACATGGAAGTTGACATGTAAGTATGCTTGAAAACATAAGCTTGGGAATTTACCTATTAAGTTAGGTCTACCCATTGGGAATTTACCTATTAAGTTAGGTCTACCCAATTGCTTGAAAACTTGTAACATGTTTTGGAAACATGATGGACATGACACTTAGATAATATAAGTGTGGCCAACTCGAGGTTGGGTTGAGTTTGCAACGTAAAACTACCCGGAACCGACCGGCCTAACTAGTAGTTGCAAACAATAGGACCCAATGTGAGAAGTTGGTCATGTTGTGCTTGAACCCGAGGTTAGACCAAGTTGTGGTGTAAAGCTACCCGGAACCGACCGACTTAACTAGTAACCACAACAAAGTCTAATGTGAGAGGTTGAGGTGCATTAAGTAATTAATGCCACATGATAGGGTTAAGTTAATTTGATTAATGACTCTTAACCAAATAAGACATGGACAAATGGGTTAAGTAAATTGATTAGGCTAATGATACTTAACAAAACATGACAAGGTGGGTAGGTTAAGTAACTTGATTTGCCTAATGACACTTAACCATTTTTATACGACTAGTGGACGGGGTTAAGTTAACCAACACTTAACCAAACCAACATGTGAATTTGATACGGTTAATTAAGCTTTCCTAATTACACTTAACCGTATAATTCAGTTAGGGGATGTGGTTAAGTTAATCTAGACTTAACCCATCCAATTCGGTGATTTTGAAGTGGTTAAGTTAACCAACACTTAACCAATCTAACTCAGTAATTTTGAAGTGATTAAGTAACCTATACTTAAACACTCCAACTCGGTTATTTGATAAGGTTAAGTTAACCAATACTTAACCAATCTAACGTGATAACATGATACGGCTAAGTCACGAATCGTTTGAATACACTTGACCAATTTGACTCAGTAATTTGATAGGGTCAAGTTAATACATACTTAACCAACTTGAACATGGTTTGTAGGGTTAAGTCTTGAACTTGGATACTTAGCCAATTTTGACATGATTTGTAGACGGGATTGAGTCATGAACTTAAGTGACACTTAATCCATTATATAAACCCTAATTCGGAGAATTAGGTGGATAACCGTAGTTAACAAGGATAACGGGAACAATGCTAAGTGGTAAACCTTAGTTGAAGAATAACTAAGTAATGATTCTTAGTCAAGGAAATTTAGACCAGTTCATAGATAGATGAGTAACCTGATACGGTAGGTCATCGTTTAAGTATACGAGTAGGAGCAAGTAACCTGATACGGTAGGTAACCGTACTTATTATTGTCTTGTGATATTTCTGTGCATGTTTACCAATAATGCCCCTCTAAAGCTAGTGCATTCCTTTTCGAGTGACCCTAGCGGAGGCGGGGTGTTACATGCAAGATGTTCCTATTGAACCCAGTGTATTCCCCTCTAGAGATACACTATCGGAAGGTGGTTCCATACCTTGTCATAGTCGGAATCCAATCTCTAATAAGAGCCCTGCGGTTTTTAAATTTTATATTATATATGGAGCGTGAGATGCAAGCGTTCTGATAGATTCTATTTATTTGATTTAGACATTATTATAATATCGCTGGATTTGATATCAAAAATATTTTTGGTAATCGTAAGGTAAAAACCATCCGTGTTTATGTGTGGATCGGTCTTACGATCATCATTTTGTTCGAAAGCATTTTGAAAGTTAAACAAATGGTTGGAGTTTACTCACACCAGTCCCATGACTGACAAGGAGTTTTTTTTTGTTTTCCCTAAACTCTTAGGTGCCCATATTTGTATGTGCAGTCAAGTAGTCGGGATTTAATAGATTCACTTTGAGGAGTTTGAAGCAGGAGGCTTCACCAGTTAGCTATAGAATATCATATATTCCGCTGTGTACCATGTTTGTATCTGGAAACAGGTGTTTATAACTGCTCCAAAAATAGCCGTTGTGCTCTGATGATGGTATGTATATAAAGTTACTGAATTGTATTTTAAAGTTATGTTATATAATATATTTTATTCGTTCCGCTGTGAGTTTGTGATATTCGTTTTCTTCTATTCTAATATTTCTTTCTTTCTATTTCTCATGCTCTAACTTCTATCTAATAATGATTCGTATTTCTGTGCAATTTGGGTTGGACGTGTGGTGTTATTAGTCAACTCAGATAGTACGAATGTGTGGGCCGTTACAGTTGGTATCAAAGCTTAGGTTGAGCGAACACCTAGGCTTTGGTGGGGTTGTGCTCATTAGAGATAGGGTCAGTAGTACCCTAGAATGAGTTGAGTGTATATATACGAGAGCGCGTATTTGTTAATTGGTATAAAAATAGTTTTATATTATGTTGGCTAGTCTGTTGAGTGGTTTATGAATTCTGATCGAATCGTGGGACGCCACGAAGTCGATAGGAATTTCTAAACACTTGAACAACAAAATTTGAGACAGTATTGTTTTTAAGTGGGTAAATGAAATAATTTTACCCAAAAATTCTATTTTTGATAGAAAAAGAATAATTTTACGAAATTATTATATTATATGGATGTGTTGGATGTTAATATTATAATCAGTTAATATTATAAAATTGGAATGATTATATGTTACCAAATAAAATTGGTATATGTATAAAATATACAAATGTGATGAACTAAAATTGGATTCAGAATCAGAATTAAGAATTCAAATCCTGGGAAGTTGGAAAATATTTTCTGAAATATATTAGGATAATATAGCTTTGTTTTAAAAGGATTTTGAATAAAAACCATTTCAGATGGATTTTGAAAAGTGATAAAGCACTGAACTCACTTCAGTGGCTGGAAAATAATTTTGATAATGAATGCAGCATCATCAGTGTTCATTTTTGAGCATCTAAGTGATGAATTGCTACCTTAGAATGTTTTTGATGGAAATTTGTTTAAAAGAAAACAAGTTGTTTTGAAAAATTCAAATTTTTTGAATTTGAGATGGAAATAATATGTAATATTTATGTGATTTCAAAAAGGATTTGAAATGAGACCAGGAGATTTGAATTCTAGAATTTAAATTTAACTTAAGCAAGTTAAATGAATTGAAGTAAATAAATTGTTCAGAATCAACTTGAATGGAATATGAACTACGTGTGAACATATTGAATGTAAATCATTCGAGTAGAATGAATGTGGGTATATATGATGTGTAATAGGAGTGAAAACCAAAAGGTTTGGTAGAACTAAATTTGTAGAAATTTGAAGTGTAGAGTTTCAACATAAGTGAATTTTAAAAGAGTTAGTGGGCTTGTAGCATTTTCCTATCTTAGTAATTTCGGGGACGAAATTCTTTTGAGGGGAAGAATGTAACGACCCGGATTTTTCGAACAATATATTTTTAATATGGTTTTAAATATTAAATGATAATATAAATAAATTTTTATATTAAGTGTCGTTTTGAAAATCGATTTCGATTTAATATCAAATATATTAAATTATCGAAATACGAAATATAGTTGAAATCGAAGTTAAATATGGAGTCAAAAACATTTCAGATGACCGATATAAATCCTATTTGAATATAGACGACGATAATAATAATTTATTATCGAGGAATTGATTTATTTCTGAATTTAAATTATATTATATTAATTTAATATGCTATATACGTGCAAATTAAATTTCATAGTATATTCTGTTCGGTTTAGAACAGCGTTATACTATTAAAACATCGGCCGGTACGTTAAAATAGCGGTTTGTGATTTCAGGTTATGGACCCCGAGATTTTTTATTTGTGGATATGATTGATATCAAATCAGAATTAATTTAAAAAGAAACAAAATCTCTTTAACTCAAATCACATTAAATATGATGTATCCTTATCAGAACACTTCCTTAATACTTAAGTATCCACCTCCTATATAAACGCGACCCCCTTCTGTTATTTCCCTTCCATTCCTTTCTTCTGTAAATCAATTCGTTTCAGGCAAAATTAAAATGGATGTCCCCTTTTTAAAGTAAAAATCGTTCCTCTCCAATAATCTTTTATAAAACATGCAAATTGCCGCTTTTAACTTAATTCCCAAAAGAAGAAATAAAAATCACCGCTGCCTCGTTTTAGTTTCAAATCAAAATCAGTCCATTGGTTTCATTTCCCTTTTAAAGATTGAAATCGGAAAAGAAAAGGAATCATGGTTCAATAAATTCATGTAATCCCTTAAAGCTCGAAGTCATTTCGGGGCCATCGCATTCGAAAACTATGGAGAATCTGGAGCTTTACTCGAAGAAGGGACTTGCGAATTAGATGTGATGATAGTGTTTGAAGCAGATTTCAGTCATGGATAAGAAGTTAGGGTTTATCGCGACGGTCCTGATGATTGAATTTGGGGGTCACAAGTTTATCATAGTGGTATTTGGGAGTTCGGAAATTTGTTGTTGGGTCGAGCGTTGGTGTTAGCAGTGGTTGAACGGGGTTCGATGGTGAAGTTGCGATGATCTAAGGAGATTTTGATTTTGCGATGGGTGTCGATGGTATCGTTGTTGATAGGGTAGATATCGAGGAACAGAAGTAAGAAGGAAGACAGGTTGAGGAAGGTCGTGTAAAGGGAGGATGTCGCAGCTGATGGTTGCGATAGTAGCACAGTTTGAATTTGCTTGGGTTGAAGTTCGTGGGTTCTATCTGGGCATGGAGGTGCTGGAAGATAAGGAAGAGGGGGTGATGTCATCTAAAAGTGATCTGGAAATTTGACAAAGGACAGAACAATGGTTGGTTGAGGAGATGTCACATGTCATAGGTTGCGTGAATTTCCTGGAGTAGAATTTTGAGAAGGAAGAAGACTATACCATGATTAAGGTATAACTATGTTTTTATTTTTTTTATTTTTTTAGTTAGTTAATGATCATTTAGATTTAAATAAAAATATATACATAGAATAAATAATTTTTATTTGAATGCTTGGTAATTTATTTATATAATTTGTAATCACTACAACAAAAACACCATATTACAACTTTAGTTTTACAACGGTGGTAAAAGCACCGTTGTAATAAATGTTTTTTACAAATTTTTTCTAGAAAAGTTGTAATAAACTTATTTTTAACAACTGTGTTATTTTGACAGTTGTAATAAAAGCCTATCACAACTTTTATTTTTTGACTGTTGTAATATATGATTCTATTTAATATAATTAACAACTAATAGTTAATATTTAATACAGTTATATTGATTATTTATAATTAATAACTAATAATTTGAACGACCCGAACTTCCCAGTAAAGGAAAGCCTGGATTGCTTTGAGAACAACACACATCAGAACACAAACGGGAGAACATTTTATTGCTGATTACAACAATTACACCAGAGTACAAGAATGTAACAAAGTATGAATACTTATTACACAATAGAAATACAATAATACCAGAGTTTTAAATTACATTTAAATAGCAGCGGAAAAATAACACAAATATACAACTGGAAGGAATACACGGATATAGAGCTTTCCGAATACCGCTCCAGCTGTAAGCCAGGATCCTGTAAATATATCTGCAAAAAGCTACTCGAATGCCCGTGTGGAAAAATAAGGGCACCCGAGTTTGCCAGTGAAACAAACTACAGGTCAGTCATGGGACTGGTATGAGAAATCTTAACTTAACTTATCTAATAATAAGGCTAATCACAGGACCACGCCGCTAACGCGGAACGGGTTTACTCCATTGGATTGCCAGTGCATAAAATAAAGTAAATCGTTAAACAACGCAATGCTTTTTGGAAAAATGAAACCATTATAAGACCCAAGTCCCATCACACAATGCAACGCAAACCGGAGGATAGGGTTTTACCTTACAATCGTCAAAAGATGCTTGATACGATAAAACGGATTTAATATTAGTGTGTATATATATGGGTATATATATTTCAAAAACATTTCAATCATAATGTATTAATCATAGACGGCATAGTACCCCATCCTACTATGTCGCCATACTAGTTCTACAATCAAAACCGCAAGGTCGCATTGGAAATTGGACTTCCATCATGAGTCGAGGCTAGGGGCAAGCTCCTCTCCGATTCGAGACACTCTAGCAAATGCCTCAGGAGCCCCTGCAGTGAACCCTTGGATCTTCAGGGCCGGTCCCTACCTAAGGGTAGTGGATTAATTATGCCTGAACACACGCTTCCCGGTCCCTTTGGACCTATAGTATGACCACTAACGGCCTATAAAAATCCGAGGCGCCTCAAAATCCATCATCCACATAAGTAAAATGTCAGCCAGTTTAGCACCGACACCACTCCTAGCTAGAAAGAAACGTGTGCACTCCCTGCAGTCCTAATCCCGTTTTTGACTCATAACGGGGTGTGAGTGTAATGACCCGAAAATCCGGTAGAATTTGAGCTGACCAAAAACACAAGTCCAACCCCAAATATCACGGAAATTCGAACCATTAATAGAAAGAAGTTAGAGGGTGAGGATAGATAAGATAGAAACTTAGAATAGAAGAAGAAGAAGAACACAACATCAGAGTAACACGAATCTCACAGTGGAACGAATAACATATAATATATATAACATAACTTGAAATATACATCTGTACTTGAATATACATCAATGTCAAAGTACATCACTTACAACACAGCAGAAATAACTATAGCTATATGATCCTGAAGCCTCCTGCTCCAAGCTCTTCCAGTATATCTGTAAATTCCCGACTACTTGACTGCCCGTACAAATTTAGGCACCCAAGAGTTAGGGAAAACAACAAAGTAAACTCCGGGTCAGTCACGGGACTGGTATGAGTAAACAGTTTAAAAACAGTTTCAGAAAACTAAATGATATCTCATAAGACCACGCCGTATAACACGGAACGGGTTTTTCCCTTATGAGAATCCAAACACTTGATTTATCTTTATATCAAAACTCTTTTGATATTATAATAATGTCTAAATCAAGTAAATAACAATCTAGTGGAACGTTTGCATCTCACGTTCCACATATATATACAATCAAAACCGCAAGCACGTATTGGGTAATGGGTTTCCAACTATGACAAGGTATGGAATCACCTTCCGCTGGTATATCTCTAGAGGAGAATACACCGAGTTCAACAAGAACATCTTGCAACTCAGCCACACATGACCGACCACTCATTTCGCTTGAGTGTATCGAATGTATATCACCAACGGTTGGGATCAGCAACCGTTTCCCGAATGGGACAGCATCGACAATAGATTTTTAGAAGTAAATGAAACTCTAGATCAGGTGATTATACACCCTAATAGGTGCGACCTACATAGCCATGTTGCCTGCCCGATTTCTGTCATTTACCGGATGTTGAGGCTAAAAGCTACGCTTTATCATCACACCAGATTCACTTCGAATGTCACATCGTCAAATCCATCAAAAATCACTAATTGACGTCTACAACAGTACATTACATGTCAGCTAAAAGAAGTTTCCTCCTCCGCTTCCACTCTTGGTACAGTTGAAGAAATCAATGTACGTGACCTTTCTGGAAATACTCTGTCAGACATTCATCCATACAAGTCACCCAGGAACAGGATGAACCGAAGGCACTATTTCTATTAATAGAAAAAGTCCTTGCACTCTACTCCGTCTTCGATTATCTTTATATAATCTGATTCGCACGCTACTGCCGATATGGAGTGGTTCTTCGGATAATAATCCAACCGGTCTCTCCATATTGACAACGATGGTCAAAACTTCGATAGTCTGTGATTTAACTATCGAATAAAAACAAGTGTTTCGATAGTCGATGATTTAACTATCGAATAAAAACAAGTGTTTCGATAGTCGATGATTTAACTATCGAATAAAACAAGTGTTCATCCAAACATCCAACAATCACTGAACCTTTAATTAATATTCCATTAATTAAATCTCTTCTCTACTTCTTAATCAATATTTGTTAACCAAATATTTTCAATAACCATATTGGCCTTATACGTTATTTGGAAAACATTTCCATATATCGCCTTCTTTTATTTTCTAAACTTTAGAAAATATATTTTATTTATAATTGGAAAATTTTATAATTACTTATCTCTTTCCCAATCTCGTTTATTTCTATACTTAGGAAATATTTAACATCTATTTCCAAGCTTACATTTCATTTGGGTTAAAACGGATGTTGTGTAAAACATCGTTACGACAACCCAAATACTACATTCAACTGAATCTTATTCAACATTGATCTTCGAGCCTGAAATCTTACTATTCATTTGTTAATAATGAAATCAATCAAGTTGGGGTATAACTACCTCTCAGACCTTGACTGAATAACATTTATAACGTCAAAACAGATATGACTACTTACTCGAACAATCAATAACATACAACTACTTCTTTACCTTTAAACACGTATACACTTTTTCTTTCTATTCTTACTGGATTTTATTCTTAGTCTTCCTTATTGATTTTACTATTCTATTTCTAAGTTCGTTTACTAATCGACTTCTATATATTTTGATATGTTAATTTCTAACTATCAAATTATCTTAAAAATAATCTATCTCCTTAAATTCCCGGAAAAATTCGCCATAACCTCCTTTGTACCGGGAGCATCGGGAAATTTCAAATAGCTTTCCCGGTCCTTCTTATCTCAAAAAGAAAAAGAAAAAGCCAAGCGGCTTGCCGATACGGCGCATAAAATCTCATATGGAAATTAAATACGTACCTTTTTGTCGGGCATTCTATTTATTTCACTTCTATACTTTATTCCATACCTGTCTCCTGTATATTTATGCCTGTCCAATCTATTTTAACTATACCAATCGTTTTAACTCAATTTGTTAATTAAATCTGTTAATTAACTTCTCAGCCTATTTCACCTTCATATTTGAACATGACATGTTCAAATATATTTTTAACTTGCATATTACACATTCTAATTATACTAATACTCTCGTTCCCTTATCGACTTCTCTATTCAAATTCCAATTCAAGTCCATTTGAATTTCTATATTCAAATCTATAGTTTAAAGTCCATTTGAATTTCTATATTCAAATCTATAGTTTAAAGTCCATTTGAATTTCTATATTCAAATCTATAGTTTAAAGTCCATTTGAATTTCTATATTCAAATCTATAGTTTAAAGTCCATTTGAATTTCTATATTCAAATCTATAGTTTAAAGTCTATTTGAATTTCTATATTCAAATCTATAGTTTAAAGTCTATTTGAATTTCTATATTCAAATCTATAGTTTAAAGTCTATTTGAATTTCTATATTCAAATCTATAGTTTAAAGTCTATTTGAATTTCTATATTCAAATTCTATATTCAAAGTCTATTTGAATTTCTATATTCAAATTCTATATTCAAAGTCTATTTGAATTCTCTATATTTAAACTTCATTTTGAATTCTATTTTCAAATTCTATTTCAATTCCTTATATTCAAAGTCCATTTGAATTCTCTGCATTATTTATAAACAACGTTTATAACTTCAATTCAAATCCCACCTTTCCATTTATAAACAACGTTTATAAATTCAATTCAAATCCCACCTTTCCATTTATAAACAAAGTTTATAAATTCGATTCAAATCTCATATTTTCATTTATAAACAACGTTTATAAATTCGATTACTTGTTTTATATACCTTCAAACAAGTTAATATTTTCTATAGTTTTATTTAAAAATTCAAATTCTATTTATAAAAATAGAATTTCCTTTTAAAATATCAAATACCCTTTCCGATATTTTTATAAATCAATATTCAAGCTCTAGTGGTATTTTCAACAATCAGATCAACCAATTTTCAATCACTTGATTTTTAACACATCATATAGGAATATATATGAAATCAAACAAACAACAACAGATAATATATTGTTGAGGAATCCAGTTGGATTCCTCCAACCTGTTTTCCTGCATCCACAGATGTTAGCACATAAATAATACCTATCCTGCTTCGAGGCAGGATATCGCGGTATAGAAGGTCATCCACTAATCATAGCGTGGGGCGTATAGGGTAATCATCCGCTATGAAACTGCGGGCATCCGCTAATGAAACTGCGGGAATCCAACCAATCAATCAACCCAATATATATATAATAGTCCTAAATAACTAATATATTTTTAACAGCAATAAATAAATATTTAAAGCATCCAACAATCAACACACAAATATTTTTAACGAATAAAAATATTTCTAATTAAACAGGTGAGTGAGATTTACTCACCAGGGTTTTTCCCTTGCTGATATCCAATTTAAAATTCAACTCGTCTAAGCCATAAATCATCTCGAGTTTGTCGTGCATGAATTTATTCCTTATCCTTAGTTGAGAACGAAAACAGCTGCTCCACTTCATGGCAGCGAACTCGAACTCCCCGAACTCCTCTGACAGTACTGTTGAATTCCAGAACTCCCCAATCTTCACGGTTTGTTCATCCACACAGCACAAGATACTGCTACAACCATGTAATCCTCCTTCCACCAAAATATGTGAGCGTGATATCCTATTTTCATATCGCGACATCCACAGCTCCACTCACATTCATCCTTAGACATCGCTTCCGAACATCGAACCCCTTACAGAATCGGAATTCCCTTCGCAACCTCCTCCAGAAAACCGCGACTGTTCTCCCTGCATCGAGCCCCAAAATGCTAAATCGAACCCTCAGAACAAACCACGTCATCGAGCTCCCTTACTGGCGTCGAGCCTCTTCGGGGTCCTAATCGCGATTTGTATTCTCCCCCTGGTTCTAAATCGCGACGGCCACCAAATCAAGTCGAACTTCAAGGTCTCGGCTTTTCTTTAAATCGATCGAATGATTTGAACGAGAAGGAAATGGTTTTTAATTTGAAGAGGAGTTCGGATTTTGATTTAGTACTGAATGAATTTGAGGACTTTGATTTTTAATTGAGGAAGACTTCGGTTTTTTATAGACAAAGGTGTGGTTTTTAAAATGAACAGCAAGGCCCTATTTTGTGGAGATAGAGAACTCAACGTTCTTGGTTTAAGTCCACAAAAACAAAGGTATATTATATTTTATTTTAATTAATTTAAAACCTGTATCCTTTAATTAAAATACACCCAGATTCTGAACTCCTTTCTGAACCCAATAACTGACAATTCTAGGGTAATACCCTTATTCTGAACACACTGGGATAAGTCACGAAGTCCAGTTCGATCGTCTGTGGAAGATATTTATTTAAATTGATATAATTTAAATTTCAACTATTTATTCTCCTCGATAATAAATAGATATTATTACCATTAAAATTTCATATAAATTATTTGAACTGTTTTCAACTACTCGAACTGACGTATTACTATAATTTAATATATTCGATATTAAATCGAAATTGATTATTAAATTGATAACTTAATATAAAAATTCCATTTATATTTATCCACCCAATATTTAAAATTGTATTAAATATTCAAATCTAACCGACGGGATATCCGGGTCATTACATTCTTCCCCACTTAAAATAATTTCGTCCTCGAAATTGCTAAGGTAGAAAAAGTGCTACAAACCCATTTATCTTTTAAAAACTTATTTATGTTGATACTCAACATTTCAAACTTCCTTACGTAACTCTCTTTCGAATAGATCCCTATTCGATAACTCCTCCCTTCAAATAACTATATTCGATAATCTCTCTATCAAGTAACTAGATTCGAAAACCTTTCCTCGAATAAACTATACTCGATTTACTCTTATCAATTTACTCTATTGGATTTAACTCTTATCGATTAACTCCATCGAATAACTAAATTCGATAACTCCTTCGAATAACCAATATTCTATAACTCACTTCGATTAAACTAATCGATAACTCTTTTCGATTAAACTGTAATCGATAACTCATTTCGATTAACAAATAATCGATAACTCCTTTGATTTACTAAAAATCGATAACTCCTTCGATTAACTAATAATCGATAACTCCTTTTGAATAACCAAATTCGGTAATTCCTTTCGAATAAACTATATTCGATAACTCCTTTTGAATAACCAAATTCGGTAATTCCTTTCGAATAAACTATATTCGATAACTCCTTTAGTTCTATTCGAATAAACTAATATTTGATAATCTCCATTCGCTTGACACTAGATCGCAGCGATCACAATGGTTACGCCTGTTTCCCCCCAGGAAACATCCGACCGCCCTAGGCTATCTGCAGCCCTGCAAATTACGCTAGCAGTCATACGAAATGGTACTTATCCTGAGTAACTATGTTTGACTAACTCTATCTCAATACTATATTCGATCAACTTTAAATGAATAACTATCATTCAATTAAATTCTAATTCGATTAATTATGTTCAATTAACTTTATCTGGTTAACTCTTAATTTGAATAACAAATATTCGATAAATTCTAATTGAATAACTAATATTCAATTAACTCTACGGATTAACCCTAACTGATTAACTCTAACTGGTTAATTCTTACTCTAATCGATTTATTCCAACTCTAATCGATTATTTCTAACTCTAATCGATTATTTCTATTCGAATAACTCCTATTGGATAGCGTTTATTCATTTATAAAGATTTACTTTTAGTAACGGTTCTTCACTTTATAAATGTTCTCTTTAATAACGTTACTTCACTTATACAAGTGTTGTGCACCCCTTCTATTTAAAACTATCGGTGTTAAAAACCAATATCTCTTCTCTATATAAGTTCAGACTTGTATATTCCATCCATCGAATGATAAATATTTACTTTAATTTATAAACTGTTATTTATAAATTAATCCTTTCTATTTATCTGTTAAAAACAGATTTCCACTTTCTATTCATCTTCTAAATATTCCTTTGATTAATTTCTATTTATTTAACAAATAAATATCTCATTTATAACATTCTATTTATTTACTATAAATAAATATTTCCGTTGAATCTATTTGTAAATGTTTACAAATATTCCCCTTTAAAATTCTATTTGTAAATGTTTACAAATATTCCCCTTTAAAATTCTATTTGTAAATGTTTTTACAAATATTTCTCCTTCTATTTGTTTGCACATAACTTCCTTGGTATTTGTGTTACAAATATTTTTCCTTTATTCACACCCAATTCATATTTCATTCACATTGATTTTACTCAATTTATTCATTTCGATCCATTTAACTTACTTAAGTTAAATTTAATTTCAATCATTCAAATTCCCATTTAACTAGTTGCTACTTAACCGTTTTGCCGATTTCACCCTTTTTATTTGAATATAACTTGTTCAAATATATATCAACTCAATTATAGACTAATCTAATTATATTTTCAACTCGAGTTATATATTCTATTTCGAATATAAATTCTCAATCCCTTTCACTTATCCAAAAATCCAATTTCGATTCAATTTTCTTTTAACTAATTATCCTCCAATTTAGTTAACTCTATTTAACTAATTAAAATATGATTTTTGTCTTAAAAATCATTTCACTTACTTCACTGGAGTTCATATTTATTTTATATCTCCAGTCTGGATTTTTCTAGTGCCAACTCAGATTTTATTTCCTAAAAATCCTTTTATTTATTTAATTAAACCGTTATGGTTTTATAATGGTTCTGGCGCTGCTTTTCAAAAAATTTGATTTTGACATAACTCAAAATCTATATGACGAAATCCAGATTTTTCTCTTTCATTAGAAAACTATCGTTCAACCGGTCCCGACGATTCTTGTTTCACAGAATTCTGATTTCAATCGAGTCCTGTATACTAAATTGAAGTTCGAATTGCCAATTTTCGAACTGCTGTGCTATGGCGAGCTCGTTTTAATTATATTTATAAATATAAACGTTTTAACTTCGTTTATAATAAATTCAACTCCATTCTGATATATTTTTAATATATACCCAACCCATTTCATAATATTCCCGATCTACTTCACTTCTAATATTCAAATCCTATATATTTACAATATTCAAATTCCATTTGAATTTCTTTATTCCAACTCATTTGAATTTCCTTCTATTCAATTTCTATTTGAATTTCCTTTGTTCAATTTCTATTTCAATTCCTTTGAATTTAAATTCTATTTCAAACTCTATATTTTCTTGAATTCTAATATTCAACCTCCACTTTATATTCTCTTTGAAATTCTATTTAACCAAATTCCATTTGAATTCTAATATTCAAATCTCTATTTGATTTTTCTTTATTCAAATCCATTTGAATTCCTTTGAATTCAAATTCCATTTTCATATTTCTTATACAATTTCTATTTGAAATTTCCTTTATTCAAACTCATTTGAATTCCTTTGAATTCAAATTCTATTTCACTTCTATTTGAATTATATATATATATATTCAAATTCCTTTATTTTACTCCTATTTGAAATCTATATTTCAATTCCCATTTCACTTCTATTTGAAATCTATATTCCCATTTCACATTTCAAAATTCCTTTGAAGTCATATAAATATATACATATATTTATATCTATCTCAAATTCAAAACATTTGAATTTTAAAACAACTTGTTTCTTTTCAAACAAATTTCCATCAAAACTTTTTCTAAGGCAGCAATTCATCACTTAGAAACTCGGAAATGAACACTGATGATGTTGCGACCATCATCAGAATTATTTCCCAGCTACTGAATGAGTTCCAGTGCTATATTTCTTTCAAAATCCATTTAGAAAAATATTTTCCAAACTCCCAGGATTTTAAATTCTGAATTCTGGTTGGAATTCAATTTCAATTTATCACATTTGTATATTTGATTTCATATACAAATTCCATTGGTTATATATATAACTATTTCAGTTTTATTTTCTAATTTGATTATAATCCTAACAATCAACTTAACTATTTGAAAACAATATCGTGTCCAATCTCCTGTTCAAGTGTTTATAAACTCCTATCGACATCGTGGCGTCGCACGATTCGACCAAAATTTATAATCCACTCAACAGACTAGTCAACACAATATAAACCAGTTTTTATATCAAATAACAAATACGCTCTCTCGTATATATATACACTCAACTCATTCAAGGATACTACTGATCCTATCTCTAATGAGCACATTTCCACACAAGCCTAGGTATTCGCTCAACCTAAGCTCTGATACCAACTGTAATGACCCGAAAATCCGGTAGAATTTGAGCTGACCAAAAACACAAGTCCAACCCCAAATATCACGGAAATTCGAACCATTAATAGAAAGAAGTTAGAGGGTGAGGATAGATAAGATAGAAACTTAGAATAGAAGAAGAAGAAGAACACAACATCAGAGTAACACGAATCTCACAACGGAACGAATAACATATAATATATATAACATAACTTGAAATATACATCTATACTTGAATATACATCAATGTCAAAGTACATCACTTACAACACAGCAGAAATAACTATAGCTATATGATCCTGAAGCCTCCTGCTCCAAGCTCTTCCAGTATATCTGTAAATTCCCGACTACTTGACTGCCCGTACAAATTTAGGCACCCAAGAGTTTAGGGAAAACAACAAAGTAAACTCCGGGTCAGTCATGGGACTGGTATGAGTAAACAGTTTAAAAACAGTTTCAGAAAACTAAATGATATCTCATAAGACCACGCCGTATAACACGGAACAGGTTTTTTCCTTATGAGAATCCAAACACTTGATTTATCTTTATATCAAAACTCTTTTGATATTATAATAATGTCTAAATCAAGTAAATAACAATCTAGTGGAACGTTTGCATCTCACGTTCCACATATATATACAATCAAAACCGCAAGCACGTATTGGGTAATGGGTTTCCAACTATGACAAGGTATGGAATCACCTTCCGCTGGTATATCTCTAGAGGAGAATACACCGAGTTCAACAAGAACATCTTGCAACTCAGCCACACATGACCGACCACTCATTTCGCTTGAGTGTATCGAATGTATATCACCAACGGTTGGGATCAGCAACCGTTTCCCGAATGGGACAGCATCGACAATATATTTTTAGAAGTAAATGAAACTCTAGATCAGGTGGTTATACACCCTAATAGGTGAGACCTACATAGCCATGTTGCCTGCCCGATTTCTGTCCTTTACCGAATGTTGAGGCTAAAAGCTACGCTTTATCATCACACCAGATTCACTTCGAATGTCACATCGTCAAATCCATCAAAAATCACTAATTGACGTCTACAACAGTACATTACATGTCAGCTAAAAGAAGTTTCCTCCTCCGCTTCCACTCTTGGTACAGTTGAAGAAATCAATGTACGTGACCTTTCTGGAAATACTCTGTCAGACATTCATCCATACAAGTCACCCAGGAACAGGATGAACCAAAGGCACTATTTCTATTAATAGAAAAAGTCCTTGCACTCTACTCCGTCTTCGATTATCTTTATATAATCTGATTCGCACGCTACTGCCGATATGGAGTGGTTCTTCGGATAATAATCCAACCGGTCTCTCCATATTGACAACGATGGTCAAAACTTCGATAATCTGTGATTTAACTATCAAATAAAAACAAGTGTTTCGATAGTCGATGATTTAACTATCGAATAAAAACAAGTGTTTCGATAGTCGATGATTTAACTATCGAATAAAACAAGTGTTCATCCAAACATCCAACAATCACTGAACCTTTAATTAATATTCCATTAATTAAATCTCTTCTCTACTTCTTAATCAATATTTGTTAACCAAATATTTTCAATAACCATATTGGCCTTATACGTTATTTGGAAAACATTTCCATATATCGCCTTCTTTTATTTTCTAAACTTTAGAAAATATATTTTATTTATAATTGGAAAATTTTATAATTACTTATCTCTTTCCCAATCTCGTTTATTTCTATACTTAGGAAATATTTAACATCTATTTCCAAGCTTACATTTCATTTGGGTTAAAACGGATGTTGTGTAAAACATCGTTACGACAACCCAAATACTACATTCAACTGAATCTTATTCAACATTGATCTTCGAGCCTGAAATCTTACTATTCATTTGTTAATAATGAAATCAATCAAGTTGGGGTATAACTACCTCTCAGACCTTGACTGAATAACATTTATAACGTCAAAACAGATATGACTACTTACTCGAACAATCAATAACATACAACTACTTCTTTACCTTTAAACACGTATACACTTTTTCTTTCTATTCTTACTGGATTTTATTCTTAGTCTTCCTTATTGATTTTACTATTCTATTTCTAAGTTCGTTTTCTAATCGACTTCTATATATTTTGATATGTTAATTTCTAACTATCAAATTATCTTAAAAATATTCTATCTCCTTAAATTCCCGGAAAAATTCGCCATAACCTCCTTTGTACCGGGAGCATCGGGAAATTTCAAATAGCTTTCCCGGTCCTTCTTATCTCAAAAAGAAAAAGAAAAAGCCAAGCGGCTTGCCGATACAGCGCATAAAATCTCATATGGAAATTAGATACGTACCTTTTTGTCGGGCATTCTATTTATTTCACTTCTATACTTTATTCCATACCTGTCTCCTGTATATTTATGCCTGTCCAATCTATTTTAACTATACCAATCGTTTTAACTCAATTTGTTAATTAAATCTGTTAATTAACTTCTCAGTCTATTTCACCTTCATATTTGAACATGACATGTTCAAATATATTTTTAACTTGCATATTACACATTCTAATTATACTAATACTCTCGTTCCCTTATCGACTTCTCTATTCAAATTCCAATTCAAGTCTATTTGAATTTCTATATTCAAATCTATAGTTTAAAGTCCATTTGAATTTCTATATTCAAATCTATAGTTTAAAGTCCATTTGAATTTCTATATTCAAATCTATAGTTTAAAGTCCATTTGAATTTCTATATTCAAATCTATAGTTTAAAGTCTATTTGAATTTCTATATTCAAATCTATAGTTTAAAGTCTATTTGAATTTCTATATTCAAATCTATAGTTTAAAGTCTATTTGAATTTCTATATTCAAATCTATAGTTTAAAGTCTATTTGAATTTCTATATTCAAATTCTATATTCAAAGTCTATTTGAATTTCTATATTCAAATTCTATATTCAAAGTCTATTTGAATTCTCTATATTTAAACTTCATTTTGAATTCTATTTTCAAATTCTATTTCAATTCCTTATATTCAAAGTCCATTTGAATTCTCTGCATTATTTATAAACAACGTTTATAACTTCAATTCAAATCCCACCTTTCCATTTATAAACAACGTTTATAAATTCAATTCAAATCCCACCTTTCCACTTATAAACAAAGTTTATAAATTCGATTCAAATCTCATATTTTCATTTATAAACAACGTTTATAAATTCGATTACTTGTTTTATATACCTTCAAACAAGTTAATATTTTCTATAGTTTTATTTAAAAATTCAAATTCTATTTATAAAAATAGAATTTCCTTTTAAAATATCAAATACCCTTTCCGATATTTTTATAAATCAATATTCAAGCTCTAGTGGTATTTTCAACAATCAGATCAACCAATTTTCAATCACTTGATTTTTAACACATCATATAGGAATATATATGAAATCAAACAAACAACAACAGATAATATATTGTTGAGGAATCCAGTTGGATTCCTCCAACCTGTTTTCCTGCATCCACAGATGTTAGCACATAAATAATACCTATCCTGCTTCGAGGCAGGATATCGCGGTATAGAAGGTCATCCACTAATCATAGCGTGGGGCGTATAGGGTAATCATCCGCTATGAAACTGCGGGCATCCGCTAATGAAACTGCGGGAATCCAACCAATCAATCAACCCAATATATATATAATAGTCCTAAATAACTAATATATTTTTAACAGCAATAAATAAATATTTAAAGCATCCAACAATCAACACACAAATATTTTTAACGAATAAAAATATTTCTAATTAAACAGGTGAGTGAGATTTACTCACCAGGGTTTTTCCCTTGCTGATATCCAATTTAAAATTCAACTCGTCTAAGCCATAAATCATCTCGAGTTTGTCGTGCATGAATTTATTCCTTATCCTTAGTTGAGAACGAAAACAGCTGCTCCACTTCATGGCAGCGAACTCGAACTCCCCGAACTCCTCTGACAGTACTGTTGAATTCCAGAACTCCCCAATCTTCACGGTTTGTTCATCCACACAGCACAAGATACTGCTACAACCATGTAATCCTCCTTCCACCAAAATATGTGAGCGTGATATCCTATTTTCATATCGCGACATCCACAGCTCCACTCACATTCATCCTTAGACATCGCTTCCGAACATCGAACCCCTTACAGAATCGGAATTCCCTTCGCAACCTCCTCCAGAAAACCGCGACTGTTCTCCCTGCATCGAGCCCCAAAATGCTAAATCGAACCCTCAGAACAAACCACGTCATCGAGCTCCCTTACTGGCGTCGAGCCTCTTCGGGGTCCTAATCGCGATTTGTATTCTCCCCCTGGTTCTAAATCGCGACGGCCACCAAATCAAGTCGAACTTCAAGGTCTCGGCTTTTCTTTAAATCGATCGAATGATTTGAACGAGAAGGAAATGGTTTTTAATTTGAAGAGGAGTTCGGATTTTGATTTAGTACTGAATGAATTTGAGGACTTTGATTTTTAATTGAGGAAGACTTCGGTTTTTTATAGACAAAGGTGTGGTTTTTAAAATGAACAGCAAGGCCCTATTTTGTGGAGATAGAGAACTCAACGTTCTTGGTTTAAGTCCACAAAAACAAAGGTATATTATATTTTATTTTAATTAATTTAAAACCTGTATCCTTTAATTAAAATACACCCAGATTCTGAACTCCTTTCTGAACCCAATAACTGACAATTCTAGGGTAATACCCTTATTCTGAACACACTGGGATAAGTCATGAAGTCCAGTTCGATCGTCTGTGGAAGATATTTATTTAAATTGATATAATTTAAATTTCAACTATTTATTCTCCTCGATGATAAATAGATATTATTACCGTTAAAATTTCATATAAATTATTTGAACTGTTTTCAACTTCTCGAACTGACGTATTACTATAATTTAATATATTCGATATTAAATCGAAATTGATTATTAAATTGATAACTTAATATAAAAATTCCATTTATATTTATCCACCCAATATTTAAAACTGTATTAAATATTCAAATCTAACCGACGGGATATCCGGGTCATTACAGTGAGGCTCGCGAAGTCACGATATACACAAAGTTATGCCGTAATAGGCTATACTTTGATCATCCCACAAGGCCCTGCTTTTCAACAAAAGCCTTAATCATTTGCGTCTTGGCGTGCCACATTGACAATTCACGCCATGCGATCGATCACTATTAATATATACCAGGGTGTTAAGTAGAGAATAAATCCTCCACCACCAAACAGACATACATCAACAGAAATCGATTTAGTTCACACGGAACGAAATCCAATGTCAGACACGCATCCATTTATTAGCTTATGCTCTGGGTCTGAGCGAAAACCAAATCCGAACAATCAACAATAGTGCGGAAGGTCACCACTGAAGCCCCTTCAAGGTAGCTACTCCCATCAAGGGTCTCTGTAGCAACACATCCATTCGATGTGAAGATCGTCGGTCTTCAACCATCTTCGTCATCTTTGACTCTTCATCGTCGTAGTAATTATTCGGAATGGGTTAAACCCGGTCTTTCCGAATAACTCACGTATTTTATAATTAAAAATCAAGTATGATAAAAGCACACCCAACGTCTCATTCCAATTCAGAATATTCTTCTAATAAAATATTCGCATTATTTTATCAAAGATAAATTCTTTGCATTATCCTCAGATCTTTTCTTTAAAGATTTATTAAGAAACCAATTTGGTTTTAAATATCACAAATCATTATTCAATGATTCATTAAATTTAAGAAATTAATCTTATCTTTAACTGGGTTGAAGAACTAATGTCATTTAAAACATAGTTCACGATAAACCCAAAATCATCTTCCCTAAAATATGGAATCTTCCCAGAAATCAAATCAATATATATAATCGTTATAAATTTCTATATCCGACCAATAATATAAATGGAATAATGGCAAAGCCTCTTAAATTCCATATTTAGTAGCGGTCTTCCTTTACAGAAACTTATCTCGGTTACTATTGATTCAAGTTCCATTCAACTCCAATTTAATATATTAAACTGGAAAACTTTACTTTTGGGAAACTTCCCATTTAAATCATACTAAAAGATTTTTAAATTCCAAATCATATTTTCATTGTCAGTTGGGTTAAAGAACAAATGTCGCTTAGAAACACAGTTCACAATAAACCCAACTCACATTTCATCTTATTTCAATTACTAAATGAAAACTTTAATAATCTAAATTAAAAGATTACTCTTTTCATATGGGGTTTAAGAATAGTGTTATTTAAGACACTATTCACGACAAACCCAAAATCCAATTTATTTAACTTCAATTAAATCTTAACAAATTGGAAAACTCATTAAATCTAAATTTAATGATTTATTCTAGTTAAAAACTAGTTTATTTCAATAATAATATAACCTTCCAAAATATATTCTTTTCTAAAATATTCTCTAAAATGTTCTTTTTCCAGGATATTCTTTATTGGAATGTGACTCAATCAACAACCATATATTGTATGTAATCAACAATCATGAAAAATAATTATTAAACATCCAAATGACGACCAAAGGGGAATTTATAACTGTGTGAGCATTAAAGTAAATAACTAACGCTCATCACAGACTGTCAATCCATCGATTGACAGATAACTAAATATTGGGATTAGTGTGTCCAGTATCATCCCAACACCCGTGTGGGGTTTCATCCAACAATCAAGGAATAAATTATTTGTGCACTTGGGCGATGTGTGAAAATTATCAACCAAATCACATAGACAAGTCGGATGACTTGTAAATGGAAGTGTAATATTCAGTTTTGAATACACTAACATCATATTAAATACATCAAACACTTCATCAACACATACATATATTCTAAGCCATCATCAACATCATATTTTTAACATATGGCCTTTTTATTGTGACCAATCGACAAATAAAAATAATAACCTTCCTATCTTTTGTGTAGTCCTTTATTCTAATTACATTTCTAACAAAAATGTATTCTTTGTTCTAATTATATTTAAAATGACAAAATTATAATTCTGTCTAATTCCTATTTATGTACAAAATATGATAGTTTTGTCTAACTCTTCTTAAATGTACAAAATATGATTATTTTGTTAAACTTTTTTTTTATGTATAAAAATATACATTTTCAATTCATAACTTTTTAATGTATAACAATATACATTTTTATTTCATTCATGTCAAAATGACAAAAATGTCCTTTTGATTTCCTTTATTTCAAAGTGATGAAATTATGTTATTCTTTTCACTAATCATATTTTGATAAAAATATGTTATTCTATTCACTAATCATATTTTGATAAAAATATGTTATTCTATTCACTAATCATATTTTGATGAAATGTACATTTCTGTCTCAACTAATATAATTGACAAAAATGCATATTTGGTTTTAACAAGTGTAGATTGACCAAAGATGAATAATTTGTTTTAACTAATGAAAATTGACAAAAATGTATATTTTATGTTAACTAATGAAAATTGACAAAAATGTACATTTTATGTTAACTAATGAAAATTGACAAAAATGTACATTTTATGTTAACTAATGAAAATTGACAAAAATGTATATTTTATGTTAACTAATGAAAATTGACAAAAATGTATATTTTATGTTAACTAATGAAAATTGACAGAAATGTATATTTTACATTAGTGAATATGAAAAGAAAGAACAAACTTTATTTCCAAAATATGTTTGCACTTGTGAATGCAAATAACAGATCAAAACTTTATTTTCAATAAGTGTTTGCATTGTAATAACGAATGTTGTATGTTTTGGTTTAGTCCCCTTTTTAAATGACAAAGTGAATGTTTTGATTTCACTCTACTACAGTGACAAAAGGGAATGTTTTTAATTTGTAAACAATTTCTATATATATTTAAAACAAATAAATGAATATTTATTTGTAAACAATATGCTATGGTTTTTAATGACAAATAAATGAATGGCATTTATTTGTGTACATGCTCTAATGGCAAATAAAAGAGAAAACTTTTTCTTTTTTTCTTCTAATTCAACTTAACAAATAAAAGATGATGATTTATTTGTTTACCATTTTTAATTTAATCTTAACAGATAAAAATGTAAATTTTATTTGTTTACCATTTCTGTCTACAGAAATGATAATTTTATATCTCCATTCTAAATTTGGTCAAAAGCGACAAATTTATATGTTAATACTAAATTTGATCAAAATGACAAATTTATTCTAATATGAAATTTCTAACCAAAGGCCATATTTTACTCTAAACAACACTTTTGACAAAAGAAATGTTTTTATTCTAAATAAACATTTTAGACAAGAGCGGTATATTAACCTAAATGTACATTTTTAACCAAACGCAATGTTTTTATTCTAAGATTACATTTTTGACTAAATGGATGTATTTAATCCTTATATTACTAACATGTCCTAAAAGTGATATCTTTATTCTAAATAAACATTTTATAACAAAAATGTACTTTTATTCTATTTCAACATTTTACAACTAAAATGGCTTTTAATCCCAATGTACATTTTATACTAAATGGCATTTGTCCTTACGTAACATTTTCATACAAAAATTATGGTTTAAATCTAATATGTCATTTTCAACATTTTATTACAGCCCAATAAGTAACAAATAAACAGATCAGCATACAACATCAACCTACATCAAACCACGAATAGCAACAAATACAATATCATACATCGCAGATCTGAATAAATTAGCATTCATACATGAAATTTAATTAACGAGAGATAATTAAAATTTAAAATATAGAAATCTCACAAATAATTTAGATCTGAAATTTCCAACGAGTTCAGGATCAGTCTCCATCAGTTCTAGAACGTTGTATTCGACGACACGGTTCCAACGACTCTGAATTCGTTCAATTCTAGAATCGTATGAATAAAATATGAATTTTGTAATCTACTTTACAATTTGCAACGCTTATTAGTGTCAGGAGTTGATTAAATTATACCTCAGAAGTTTAGGCCGTGTATTTCAACTTTTGTTCAAAATTTCAAATCAAATTTTCACCAAATTGATTGCAGGTTACTTCGATCTGAAAGGGGGACGTTGACAAGCTCCGAGAGGCGAGCTGGCGCCAGGGACGAGGTCAGATTCGGCGGCTCAGGCGAGGCGGGGCGGACGTCGACGGCGGGTAGCTTCGGGTGGTCGGATCTCGGTGCTCAGGCGATGGGTCGGGGTGAAGGCCGTATGGATGTGAAGGGTGGAGGAAATACTACAAAAGTCTCCACTGGAGGGGGGCCTGAAAGTTGACGGATGAGGAGTTATTGGGTGGAGAAGATCCGAACGTTCTCAGCCATGAGAACGATGATGGTGGCGGCTGCTCAAATGGATAGTGATTAGGGCTTATTTCCTATTATTTATAATATTATTATAATAATTTAATTAGCCAATCAAGCCCGTTTAGCCACTTACTCTTTTTTCAGCCCAACGATTGTGTTTTCCAGCTAATAACCCCTATTCCAGATCCATCTAACAATGTCCCGCAGCCCCAAAAGGTCATCTCCGCCCCCGTTTTTCAGATTTAAAATTATTCTTTTATTTTAAAAATTCAAACATATATAAAAATTCGTCGGGGCCACAATTTAACTTTAAAAAATCCCGAAAAAATTATTTTTGGCTATGTTTTGACGATACGGTTCTAACAAGACTAATTTCATCGAATTCTGAGACTGTTTCAAAAATGGTCGTTTTCAAGTCGATTAAATTTGACTGAAACTGACAAAACACGTTTTCTTTTGCCACGTTCACATATTAATTCGAAAAATTCTGAAAATTGAAATCTAGCAATAATTTGACATTCCGGTTCCAACAAAAGTGGTTTCGTCGAAAACTGAGGTGGTTTGAAAAATGACTATTTTCAAGGCCAATATATTTAATTAATATATATATAAATTATACAGCGACTTTTCTAAATTTTAAACTGGACATAACTTTCTAACTATAAAGTGAAATTTTAGTTTTTCAGATTCGTTAGAAAGATATTGATGAACAGATTTAAATATTTTTGGTTTTACCGAAATCCGATTTATTTTGAATCCGGTACAACCAGTCAAAGTTCAAATTCAAAATTTCAAACTGCAGCGCCGTTTTGAACTCCTTTTATAATCAAATTAAATTTATTCATTTTAAAATAAATTTTTAGTCGTTCTTATTTAAAATAAATTATTTTAAATATTAAATCCCATTAAAATTTCTAAAATAAAATTTTTAAATTGGGCCCAAAATTCCGGGTCGTTACAATCGCCCCCACTTAAAATCTTTTCGTCCTCGAAAAGGAACGTAGCTAAGAGTTATTTAATTAACCAACTCAACTTCAATTTTTTTTTTCGTTATTGGTTTCAATAATTTTGTTAGTTAAATTAATTATCATTTCTAATATTTTAATTAGTGAAACTAATAATCAAACATCACAACCAACAATCAATTAGGTGATTAACTTTTCAAATATATAATCTTTATATATAGTCAAAAATCATATTTTTAGTGCAAATCACAGCAATGTGTACTAAGTTTTGGCTCTCATACCAGTCAATGGAAATATATAGATATCCCACTTTCGCTACTCGAACATAAGTACTGATGATGGAGCTCCATCATCAGAATAATCTCTGGGCGACTAGAGTGTGATTCTATATCTATCTAGCATATTAAAACTTCGAATATCCGTTAATTACTAGTATATTCAAAATCTTTATATACTCGATTGTCCACATTAAAATATAATATACTCAAATACGTATATTTAGATAAAATTTTCAAAACTAAATTTGTTTTCATTTTTATTTTTAAAGGAAATAATACTCTTCACACTCGTTCTAGAATACTACTGATCCCATCTCTAACGAGTTATTCTTATTGGATATTACTAATCCAATCTCTGATGAATTCTTTCGTTCAGTTCTAATGTGTCTTATTCTCGAGCTCTGTAAACCAAAGCTCTGATACTAACTGAAACGACCCGAACTTCCCAGTAAAGGAAAGCCTGGATTGCTTTGAGAACAACACACATCAGAACACAAATGGGAGAACATTTTATTGCTGATTACAACAATTACATCAGAGTACAAGAATGTAACAGAGTATGAATACTTATTACACAATAGAAATACAATAATACCAGAGTTTTAAATTACATTTAAATAACAGCGGAAAAAATAACACAAATATACAACTGGAAGGAATACACGGATACAGAGCTTTCCGAATACCGCTCCAGCTGTAAGTCAGGATCCTGTAAATATATCTGCAAAAAGCTACTCAACTGCCCGTATGGAAAAATAAGGGCACCCGAGTTTGCCAGTGAAACAAACTACAGGTCAGTCATGGGATTGGTATGAGAAATCTTAACTTAACTTATCTAATAATAAGGCTAATCACAGGACCACGCCGCTAACGCGGAACGGGTTTACTCCATTGGATTGCCAGTGCATAAAATAAAGTAAATCGTTAAATAACGCAATGCTTTTTGGAAAAATGAAACCATTATAAGACCCAAGTCCCATCACACAATGCAACGCAAACCGGAGGATAGGGTTTTACCTTACAATGGTCAAAAGATGCTTGATACGATAAAACGGATTTAATATTAGTGTGTATATACATGGGTATATATATTTCAAAAACATTTCAATCATAATGTATTAATCATAGACGGCATAGTACCCCATCCTACTATGTCGCCATACTAGTTCTACATTCAAAACCGCAAGGTCGTATTGGAAATTGGACTTCCATCATGAGTCGAGGCTAGGGGCAAGCTCCTCTCCGATTCGAGACACTCTAGAAAATGCCTCAGGATCCCCTGCAGTGAACCCTTGGATCTTCAGGGCCGGTCCCTACCTAAGGGTAGTGGATTAATTATGCCTGAACACACGCTTCCCGGTCCCTTTGGACCTATAGTATGACCGCTAACGGCCTATAAAAATCCGAGGCGCCTCAAAATCCATCATCCACATAAGTAAAATGTCAGCCAGTTTAAGCACCGACACCACTCCTAGCTAGAAAGAAACGTGTGCACTCCCTGCAGTCCTAATCCCATTTTTGACTCATACCGGGGTGTGAGGCCCGCGAAGTCACGATATACACAAAGTTATGCCGTAATAGGCTATACTTTGATCATCCCACAAGGCCCTGCTTTTCAACAAAGCCTTGATCATTTGCATCTTGGCGTGCCACATTGACAATTCACGGCATGCGATCGATCACTATTAATATATACCAGGGTGTTAAGTAGAGAATAAATCCTCCACCACCAAACAGACATACATCAACAGAAATCGATTTAATTCACACGGAACGAAATCCAATGTCAGACACGCATCCATTTATTAGCTTATGCTCTGGGTCTGAGCGAAAACCAAATTCGAACAATCAACAATAGTCCAAACGGTCACCACTGAAGCCCCTTCAAGGTAGCTACTCCCATTAAGGCTCTCTGTAGCAACACATCCATTCGATGTGAAGATCGTCGGTCTTCAACCACCTTCGTCATCTTTGACTCTTCATCGTCGTAGTAATTATTCAGAATGGGTTAAACCCGGTCTTTCTGAATAACTCACGTATTTTATAATTAAAAATCAAGTATTATAAAAGCACACCCAACGTCTCATTCCAATTCAGAATATTCTTCTAATAAAATATTCGCATTATTTTATCAAAGACAAATTCTTTACATTATCCTCAGATCTTTTCTTTAAAGATTTATTAAGAAACCAATTTGGTTTTAAATATCACAAATCATTATTCAATGATTCATTAAATTTAAGAAATTAATCTTATCTTTAACCGGGTTGAAGAACTAATGTCATTTAAAACATAGTTCACGATAAACCCAAAATCGTCTTCCATAAAATATGGAATCTTCCCAGAAATCAAATCAATATATATAATCGTTATAAATTTTTGTATCCGACCAATAATATAAATGGAATAACGGCAAAGCCTCTTAAATTCCATATGTAGTAGCGGTCTTCCTTTACAGAAGCTTATCTCGATTACTATTGATTCAAGTTCCATTCAACTCCAATTTAATATATTAAACTGGAAAACTTTACTTTTGGGAAAATTCCCATTTAAATCTTACTAAAAGATTTTTAAATTCCAAATCATATTTTCATTGTCAGTTGGGTTAAAGAACAAATGTCGCTTAGAAACACAGTTCACAATAAACCCAACTCACATTTCATCTTATTTCAATTACTAAGTGAAAACTTTAATAATCTAAATTAAAAGATTATTCTTTTCATATGGGGTTTAAGAAAAGTGTTATTTAAGACACTATTCACAACAAACCCAAAATCCAATTTATTTAATTTAACTTCAATTAAATCTTAACAAATTGGAAAACTCATTAAATCTAAATTTTGTGATTTATTCTAGTTAATAACTAGTTTATTTCAATAATAATATATTCTTCCAAAATATATTCTTTTCTAAAATATTCTCTAAAATATTCTTTTTCCAGGATATTCTTTATTGGAATGTGACCCAATCAACAACCATATATTGTATGTAATCAACAATCGTGACAAATAATTATTAAATATCCAAATTACGACCAAAGTGGAATTTATAACTGTGTGAGGCTTAAAGTAAATAACTAACGCTCATCACAGACTGTCAATACATCGATTGACAGATAACTAAATATTGGGATTAGTGTGTCCAGTATCATCCCACCACCCGTGTGGGGTTTCATCCAACAATCAAGGAACAAATTATTTGTGCACTTGGGCGATGTGTGATAATTATCAACCCAATCACATAGACAAGTCGGATGACTTGTAAATGGATGTGTAATATTCAGTTTTGAATACACTAACATTATATTAAATACATCAAACACTTCATCAACACATACATATATTCTAAGCCATCATCAACATCATATTTTTAACATATGGCCTTTTTATTGTGACTAATCGACAAATAAAAATAATAGCCTTCCTATCTTTTTTGTAATCCTTTATTCTAATTACATTTCTAACAAAAAATGTATTCTTTGTTCTAATTATATTTAAAATGAAAAAATTATAATTTTGTCTAAATCCTATTTATGTACAAAATATGATAGTTTTGTCTAACTCTTCTTTAATGTACAAAATATGATTATTTTGTTAAACTTTTTTTTTTATGTATAAAAATATACATTTTCAATTCATAACTTTTTTAATGTATAACAATATACATTTTTATTTCATTCATGTCAAAGTGACAAATATGTCCTTTTGATTTCCTTTATTTCAAAGTGACGAAATTATGTTATTCTTTTCACTAATCATAATTTGATAAAAATATGTTATTCTATTCACTAATCATATTTTGATAAAAATATGTTATTCTATTCACTAATCTTATTTTGATAAAATGTACATTTCTATCTCAACTAATATAATTGACAAAAATGCATATTTGGTTTTAACAAGTGTAGATTGACCAAAGATGAATAATTTGTTTTAACTAGTGAAAATTGACAAAAGTGAATAAATTGTTTTAACTAACGTAAATTGACAAAAGTGTATATTTTGCATTAACTAATGAAAATTGACAAAAATGTATATTTTATGTTAACTAATGAAAATTGACAAAAATGTATATTTTATGTTAACTAATGAAAATTGACAAAAATGTACATTTTATGTTAACTAATGAAAGTTGACAAAAATGTATATTTTATGTTAACTAATGAAAATTGACAAAAATGTATATTTTATGTTAACTAATGAAAATTGACAAAAATGTATATTTTACATTAGTGAATATGAAAAGAAAGAAAAAACTTTATTTCCAAAATATGTTTGCACTTGTGAATGCAAATAAAAGATCAAAACTTTATTTTCAATAAGTGTTTGCATTTGTAATAACGAACGTTGTATATTTTGGTTTAATCCCCTTTTTAAATGACAAAGTGAATGTTTTGAATTCACTCTACTAAAGTGACAAAAGGGAATGTTTTTAATTTGTAAACAATTTCTATATATATTTAAAACAAATAAATGAATATTTATTTGTAAACAATATGCTATGGTTTTTAATGACAAATAAATGAATGGCATTTATTTGTGTACATACTCTAATGGCAAATAAAAGAGAAAACTTTTTCTTTTTTCTGTTTTTCTTCTAATTCAACTTAACAAATAAAAGATGATGATTTATTTGTTTACCATTTTTAATTCAATCTTAACAGATAAAAATGTAAATTTTATTTGTTTACCATTTCTGTCTACAGAAATGATAATTTTATATGTCCATTCTAAATTTGGTCAAAAGCGACAAATTTATATGTTAATACTAAATTTGACCAAAGTGACAAATTTATTCTAATATGACATTTCTAACCAAAGGCCATATTTTACTCTAAACAACACTTTTGACAAAAGAAATGTTTTTATTCTAAATAAACATTTTAGACAAGAGCGGTATATTAACCTAAATGTACATTTTTAACCAAACGCAATGTTTTTATTCTAAGATTACATTTTTGACTAAATGGATGTATTTAATCCTTACATTACTAACATGTCCTAAAAGTGATATTTTTATTCTAAATAAACATTTTATAACAAAAATGTACTTTTATTCTATTTCAACATTTTACAACTAAAATGGCTTTTAATCCCAATGTACATTTTATACTAAATGGCATTTGTCCTTACGTAATATTTTCATACAAAACTTATGGTTTAAATCTAATATGTCATTTTCAACATTTTATTACAGCCCAATAAGTATCAAATAAACAGATCATCATACAACATCAACCTACATCAAACCACGAATAGCAACAACTACAATATCATACATCGCAGATCTGAATAAATTAGCATTCATACATGAAATTTAATTAACGAGAGATAATTAAATTTTAAAATATAGAAATCTCACAAATAATTTAGATCTGAAATTTCCAACGAGTTCAGGATCAGTCTCCATCAGTTCTAGAACGTTGTATTCGATGACACGGTTCCAACGACTCTGAATTCGTTCAATTCAAGAATCGTATGAATAAAATATTAATTCTGTAATCTACTTTACAATTTGCAACGCTTATTAGTGTCAGGAGTTGATTAAATTATACCTCAAAAGTTTAGGCCGTGTATTTCAACTTTTATTCAAAATTTCAAATCGATTTTTCACCAAATTGATTGCAGGTTACTTCGATCTGAAAGTGGGACGTTGACGAGCTCCGAGAGGCGAGCTGGCACCAGGGACGAGGTCGGATTCGGCGGCTCAGGCGAGGCGGGGCGGACGTCGACGGCGGGCAGCTTCGGGTGGTCGGATCTCGGTGCTCAGGCGATGTGTCAGGGTGAAGGCCGTACGGATGTGAAGGGTGGAGGAAATACTACAAAAGTCTCCACTAGAGGGGGGCCTGAAAGTTGACGGATGAGGAGTTATTGGGTGGAGAAGATCAGAACGTTCTTAGCCATGAGAACGATGATGGTGGCGGCTGCTCAAATGGATAGTGATTAGGGCTTATTTCCTATTATTTATAATATTATTATAATAATTTAATTAGCCAATCAAGCCCGTTTAGCCACTTACTCTGTTTTTAGCCCAACGACTGTGTTTTCCAGCTAATAGCCCCTATTCCGGATCCATCTAACTATGTCCCGCAGGCCCAAAAGGTCATCTCCGCCCCCGTTTTTCAGATTTAAAATTATTCTTTTATTTTAAAAATTCAAACATATATAAAAATTCGCCGGGGCCACAATTTAACTTTAAAAATTCTCGAAAAAAAATTTTTTTGGCTATGTTTTGACGATACGGTTCTAACAAGACTAATTTCGTCGAATTCTGAGACTGTTTCAAAAATGGCCATTTTCAGGTCGATTAAATTTGACTGAAAGTAACAAAACACGTTTTCTTTTGCCACGCTCACATATTAATTCGAAAAATTCTGAAAATTAAAATCTAGCAATAATTTGACATTCCGGTTCCAACAAAAGTTGTTTCATCGAAAACCGAGGTCGTTTGAAAAATGACTATTTTCAAGGCCAATATATTTAATTAAAATATATATAAATTCTGCATCGACTTTTCTAAATTTTAAACTGGACATAACTTTCTAACTATAAAGTGAAATTTTAGTTTTCAGATTCGTTAGAAAGATATTGATGGACAAATTTAAATATTTTTGATTTTACTGAAATCCGATTTATTTTGAATCCGGTACAGTCAGTCAAAGTTCAAATTCAAAATTTCAAACTGCAGCGCTGTTTTAAACTCCTTTTATAATTAAATTAAATTTATTCGTTCTAAAATAAATTTTTAGTCGTTCTTATTTAAAATAAATTATTTTAAATATTAAATCACATTAAAATTTCTAAAATAAAAATTTTAAATTGGCCCCAAAATTCTGGGTCGTTACATAATTACTATTAATAATCAATTAGGAAGTTATAACTAATAATCAATCCGTAATATTTAATACTTAGAAATTAAGAAGAATAATTAAAAAATATAGTTAATATTACATAATTATTATTGTTTATTAATATTTGATAATTATTAATGATAATAATTTCTAATAAAAATGAATACATTATAATATATACTCAATATTAATACTTAAGAGTCATAGTTAATCAAAAAGTAATACTTTTGAAGTGGTATTTAGCTTTATTAATTAATTTTAAATGATTAATATTTAAAATTAATAATTAATTAATAATCAATAACTAATAAAATATTTAATAATTTAGAATTAACAAGAGATATTAACAATTAAGAAGTAACATTTTGTATTTAGTATTTCATAACTATAGTTAGCAATTGTTTTAATATTTAAAAAGTTAAAATTTTGAAATTAATAAATAACCATTTCGGTTTAATATTTAATTTCGGTTTAATATTTCCATTGCTTATCTGGTTCATTCCGCAAGCAATGATACCTTAATTGGTGAAAATTTTCGATTGTGTTAAAAATCTGGCGGTCGGTCATGAAACGTTAGCGCTAAAGGATGAAATTTTGGGGGGAAAAGCTGAAATTTTTCAAATGGAAATTTGGATTTTATTTGCTTACACTACAACAAAAACACCATATTACAACTTTAGTTTTACAACGGTGGTAAAAGCACCGTTGTAATAAATGTTTTTTACAACTTTATTCCGGAAAAGTTGTAATAAACTTATTTTTAACAACTGTGTTATTTTGACAGTTGTAATAAAAGCATATCACAACTTTTATTTTTTGACTGTTGTAATATATGATTATATTTAATATAATTAGCAACTAATAGTTAATATTTAATACAGTTATATTGATTATTTATAATTAATAACTAATAATTACTATTAATAATCAATTAGGAAGTTATAACTAATAATCAATCCGTAATATTTAATACTTAGCAATTAAGAAGAATAATTTAAAAATATAGTTAATATTACATAATCATTATTATTTATTAATATTTGATAATTATTAATGATAATAATTTCTAATAAAAATGAATACATTATAATATATACTTAATATTAATACTTAAGAGTCATAATTAATCAAAACATTAATACTTTTGAAGTGGTATTTAGTTTTTAATAATTAATTTTAAATGATTAATATTTAAAATTAATAATTAATTAATAATCAATAACTAATAAAATATTTAATTATTTAGAATTAACAAGAGATATTAACAATTAAGAAGTAACATTTTGTATTTAGTATTTCATAATTATAGTTAGCAATTGTTTTAATATTTAAAAAGTTAAAATTTTGAAATTAATAAATAACCATTTCGGTTTAATATTTCCATTGCTTATCTAGTTCATTCCGCAAGCAATGACACCTTAATTGGTGAAAATTTTCGATTGTGTTAAAAATCTGGCAGTCGGTCATGAAACGATAGCGCTAAAGGATGAAATTTTAGGGGGAGAAGCTGAAATTTTGGCTCCATACTTACGCACATCTTCTATTTCACTTTCCAACGCAGGCCACATTCCTATGATTTACCGTAAATAAAAATAGATCCCCAATTCTTCCTCACTAATTTTGCGCTCCAACAAATTCTACGGCTACTCCCAAACATCGATGGATCCACTAATTTAAAGATTTGAAGATGATGGAGCCGAGCCACAATTTGATTTGCTTTCGCCTACCTCCAGCTGCTGACTGTTTCGCTCGAACTTGTCGTCCACTGCTAGAGTTGCTGGGACTAGATCTATTGTTTGAAATTACAAGATCTAAAGTCATTGTTTGAAATTACAAGATCTAAATATACAATGCCCTAAATGTATGACCTCCGCTTCTACAGCCGCCAGAGCACCGTCCTCGGGTCTGCTAGATCTCGGGGCGCTCGCCTATGTCGATAATTAAAACTAGGTTTTCTCATATTCAGTTTGAATTTTGGATTTTGACTCAGCAATCGGTTCTTTTCTTCGACGAGATGGTGTCCGTTAGATCACCGGTGCTGATCTATTATGTGTATGATACAGAAAAATGAGTCCAGTGTTATTGTATCATTTTTTTTCCTTTTAAGGTTGTAATTTTAATAGTTTCTTTCATCTAATCTCATATTTGATGATTATTACCTTTGTAATAGTACTAACTAGATCCGCCAAATCTGAACTCTTCTTACTATTTATAAATATATAATGCTAATTGTTCTTATGCTGTTAATTGCTTGAGAAGTGCCCAACATGGTTCAATGAACTGATCGCCGCCTTTTTGTCTTGGATGCTTTTTATTAATTAATTGACTAAAGATGGATACTTGCACATGCGTGACAGCAGTTATAAGACCCCAGTGTTGCGTGGATTGTCCTATATTCAGTCTCAGTTGTTCACACGAGGGTATGAACAATTTCTTCAAGCAAATGACATCATACATTCATTATTTTCACACCTGCATATGTGTTTTGAATTGTGGTTTGATTGGTCTGTATTGCAGTAATGGCGGTTTGGTGGTTGGCGAGTTGGTTGAGTGCTTCGTCTACCTTGGTCATGATGGAGATGGTTTTGGATTAGTCGGGAGAAGGAGGAGGTGAGGGTAGGAATGAAAGCACCAAATGATGCATGTAGCTACAGCCAGGAGCAGAGAACCAGAAAAAAAATTAAAAAGAAGAAGAAGCAAGAGGAAGAAGAACTAAGATTTTTTTTAAAAAAATTATTGTTGGTGTATGATCATGTAATAATACGCCAAATATTTTCTAAAAATTATTGTTTGTAATATTGAAAATTTGAGTATTTAGATAAATTAGTTTGCAAATAACTGTAATATTTGTTTTGCTTATGGAGTATCGCTATATTTAGTGTATTGTTCATTTCAGCTGCAAAAGATGTTTTTTTTTTTAAATACAACTGTCAATCACAACGGTGCATAACAGTTGTAGTAGATATTATTACAACGGTGCATAAATGTTGTAATAAAGTTTATTACAACGGTAGAAAAAAGTTGTAAAATATACATATTACAACGGTGTTGCATGCAACACCGTTGTAATATGTATATTTTACAACTTTTTTCTACCGTTGTAATAAACTTTATTACAACATTTATGCACCGTTGTAATAATATCTACTACAACTGTTATGCACCGTTGTGATTGACAGTTGTATTTAAAAAAAAAAACATCTTTTGCAGCTGAAATGAACAATACACTAAATATAGCGATACTCCATAAGCAAAACAAATATTACAGTTATTTGCAAACTAATTTATCTAAATACTCAAATTTTCAATATTACAAACAATAATTTTTAGAAAATATTTGGCGTATTATTACATGATCATACACCAACAATAATTTTTTTTAAAAAAATCTTAGTTCTTCTTCCTCTTGCTTCTTCTTCTTTTTAATTTTTTTTCTGGTTCTCTGCTCCTGGCTGTAGCTACATGCATCATTTGGTGCTTTCATTCCTACCCTCACCTCCTCCTTCTCCCGACTAATCCAAAACCATCTCCATCATGACCAAGGTAGACGAAGCACTCAACCAACTCGCCAACCACCAAACCGCCATTACTGCAATACAGACCAATCAAACCACAATTCAAAACACATATGCAGTCTACAATTCACATATGCAGGTGTGAAAATAATGAATGTATGATGTCATTTGCTTGAAGAAATTGTTCATACCCTCGTGTGAACAACTGAGACTGAATATAGGACAATCCACGCAACACTGGGGTCTTATAACTACTGTCACGCATGTGCAAGTATCCATCTTTAGTCAATTAATTAATAAAAAGCATCCAAGACAAAAAGGCGGCGATCAGTTCATTGAACCATGTTGGGCACTTCTCAAGCAATTAACAGCATAAGAACAATTAGCATTATATATTTATAAATAGTAAGAAGAGTTCAGATTTGGCGGATCTAGTTAGTACTATTACAAAGGTAATAATCATCAAATATGAGATTAGATGAAAGAAACTATTAAAATTACAACCTTAAAAGGAAAAAAAATGATACAATAACACTGGACTCATTTTTCTGTATCATACACATAATAGATCAGCACCGGTGATCTAACGGACACCATCTCGTCGAAGGAAAGAACCGATTGCTGAGTCAAAATCCAAAATTCAAACTGAATATGAGAAAACCTAGTTTTAATTACCTGGTCCAATGATGGCAATGAGCTTTCCCATTGAAATCGACATAGGCGAGCGCCCCGAGATCTAGCAGACCCGAGGACGGTGCTCTGGCGGCTGTAGAAGCGGAGGTCATACATTTAGGGCATTGTATATTTAGATCTTGTAATTTCAAACAATGACTTTAGATCTTGTAATTTCAAACAATAGATCTAGTCCCAGCAACTCTAGCAGTGGACGACAAGTTCGAGCGAAACAGTCAGCAGCTGGAGGTAGGCGAAAGCAAATCAAATTGTGCCTCGGCTCCATCATCTTCAAATCTTTAAATTAGTGGATCCATCGATGTTTGGGAGTAGCCGTAGAATTTGTTGGAGCGCAAAATTAGTGAGGAAGAATTGGGGATCTATTTTTATTTACGGTAAATCATAGGAATGTGGCCTGCGTTGGAAAGTGAAATAGAAGATGTGCGTAAGTATGGAGCCAAAATTTCAGCTTCTCCCCCTAAAATTTCATCCTTTAGCGCTATCGTTTCATGACCGACCGCCAGATTTTTAACACAATCGAAAATTTTCACCAATTAAGGTATCATTGCTTGCGGAATGAACTAGATAAGCAATGGAAATATTAAACCGAAATGGTTATTTATTAATTTCAAAATTTTAACTTTTTAAATATTAAAACAATTGCTAACTATAATTATGAAATACTAAATACAAAATGTTACTTCTTAATTGTTAATATCTCTTGTTAATTCTAAATAATTAAATATTTTATTAGTTATTGATTATTAATTAATTATTAATTTTAAATATTAATCATTTAAAATTAATTATTAAAAACTAAATACCACTTCAAAAGTATTAATGTTTTGATTAATTATGACTCTTAAGTATTAATATTGAGTATATATTATAATGTATTCATTTTTATTAGAAATTATTATCATTAATAATTATAAAATATTAATAAATAATAATGATTATGTAATATTAACTATATTTTTTAATTATTCTTCTTAATTGCTAAGTATTAAATATTACGGATTGATTATTAGTTATAACTTCCTAATTGATTATTAATAGTAATTATTAGTTATTAATTATAAATAATCAATATAACTGTATTAAATATTAACTATTAGTTGCTAATTATATTAAATATAATCATATATTACAACAGTCAAAAAATAAAAGTTGTGATATGCTTTTATTACAACTGTCAAAATAACACAGTTGTTAAAAATAAGTTTATTACAACTTTTCCGGAATAAAGTTGTAAAAAACATTTATTACAACGGTGCTTTTACCACCGTTGTAAAACTAAAGTTGTAATATGGTGTTTTTGTTGTAGTGTAAGCAAATAAAATCCGAATTTCCATTTGAAAAATTTGGACTTGAGTTATAAAATAAATATGAACTCGAGTGGAGTAAATGGATCGATTTTTGAAACCAAATCAGTTATTTATTTTTGAGTAGAATTAACTAAGTGGAAGAATAATTTGTTAATCGAATTTTAGATCGAGATATTTCTTTGATAAGTAAATGAGATGTAACGACCCAACTTTCGAACACATCGGAAGTCGTGCCATTAATAAGAATAAGAATAGATAGAAGATAAAATCACAGAAAACATCAGAATCTCACAGCGGAATTTTTACAAAAGATGATATTTCATAATATTACACAGCAGTACATATTACATCAGAGCATCATAGGTCTAGTGATACAAACCCTTCATAGTACATCTTTAATTATACATATAAATGATGACTAACTTGCAGACTTATTTATATAGTAGATAAGATAAGTAGATCAGCACACAGAAAGTTCCATTCCAGCTTTCCAAGTTTTATCCAATCCTAATTTCACTTGTCTATTCATAACAAGTGTTATGAATACACAAGAGTTTAAGGGAAACACAGAAAAATAAACTCTGGGTCAGTCAAGGGACAGGTATGAGTAAACAGTTTAAAACAGATTAAAGAAAATAAAAATATCTCATAAGACCACGCCTTAAATACGGAACGGGTTTTTACCTTATGAGATCAAAACATTTTGTATACTTGAAATCAGATATTATCGTAGCGTCTGTAAGTTTTCACAAATAAATTAGAATATAGAAGAATGCTTGCATCTCACATTCTTCTATATAGTATACAGATAAAAACCGCTTGGTGCTTATGGCAATTGGATTTCCAACTATGACAAGGTATGGAACCACCTTTCGACGATGTATCTCTAGATGTGAATACACCTGGGTTCAATAAGAACGTCTTGCAACCCGACCCACACATGACCGACCACTCATTTCTCTTGAGTGTATCGAATGTATATCACCAGCGGTTGGGCTCAAACCACCGTTTCCCGAAAAGGGACAACATCGAAATAGATTAAAGAAGTAAAAGGAATTTCTCTAGATAGGTGATTATACACCCTAATGGGAGCGACCCACATAGCTATGCTGCCTGCCCAATTTTTGTCATTTTCTTGGTGTGAGGCTTGAGGCTAGACTTGCCTTTTTCATCATCACTGTTTACTTTCTTTGAATGCCACATCGTCAAAACTTTCCAACCACTAACTGACTTCCCCAAAAATATATTATAGTTATACAGCGAGAGAAACGAATTCCTCTAGCACCATATAAATACGTTTGAAGAGATCAACGTACGTGATCAGTTAGAATTACTTTGTCTGACATTCACCCATAAAGTTGTCCTGGATTGGACAAACCGAAGGCACTATTTAAGAATAGCCCTTGTATATCGCCGTCTTCAATTTAAAAAAATTTCTAACGCGCGGCGTATAATCATATCAAAGTGAAATTTTTATTTCGGTCTCTTTGAATTGATTAACTTATATTTTCCTTTTTAAATTATTAATCTAACAGGATTATAATCTAATTTACAGATATAATTACTGTCAAACTAAACAGTATAAAATCATTTGGCTTATATTTGGTATTTTGATCATCTATTAAAAATAGACAGTTTTAGTGTGTGCGTCGCACACGGTTTTTCTTCCCATTTTGTTCGTCAACTTCTAAAAATAAAAACTTGCAATTTCTCTTCAGAAATTTATTACTCATAATTAATCCTTAATCAGATTATTCACAAATGATTTAAATTTATGATTTATAATCTATATTCCAGCCTTTTACACTTTGTATTGTTTCATCAAATTTTCCCTTTTTGATCCCTTATACCTGATCTACTTTACATTTTCTTCTATGGACCAAATAAAATTTCTCTTTTTATTAATCTCAACACGATTAAAAATATGATTTATAATTCTCATTTAAAATAAATACAGAACTATACACGATCAGTTACTTGTATCAGGGAATACAGTTTAAACTGACAAATCTAACGTATGCGTTATATACGGTTTACCTTGTTAAATTTAAATATTTCATTAGATAATAAATTCTAATTTAAATTATAAACTAAATTTATAATTTAATAAAATTACAATTTCTGTATTTTAATTTCAATTCTAGACAAAAACTGCATTAAATCCTGATTCACTTCTTTTCTAGACTTGCTAATTTAAATAAAAATTCTATTTTTATTTAAATATTTATTTTCCCATTTGTATTTAATTTGTTATTTAATTTAAAACTGATTTTATTCAAAATAAAGTTTAAAATCTTATTAAAACACTAAAGTACCAGAAGCACCACATCAACACTGTGGTGCGCGCACATGGAAATCAACCTGGTTCCCATGATTTGCAAAGTACCATATCTGATCAGCTAAAGCACCACCAGACCGAAGTAACACATTTCCTGATCATGGTAATTTACTTGCTGATCCACCCTAAACCCCATGCACCAGGCCTATTGCCAAACTACCAGTACCCAAAATACCACCTCCTCCTGCCCCCATGATCCCACGCCCGATCACCCCCAAGATCCCACGATTTCTTGGCCGATCACCCTCAAAAACTGATGCCACTTCTCCTTCTTCCCCTTCCCTCTTTGGCCATGCCTGTGCACATGGACAGCCACCGTCGTCGCTTCCAACCACCAATGACCGACCACACACGTCACCCACCACGCTCTGATCATCTTGCACCGCCTGACCACCCCCTTCATCGACGCTACAGTAATTTCACCGTACCCCCTAAATTTCCAGAAAAAAACCCATCCAAGAAAATGATCGCCACGCCTCCCCTTGACCTTGCGACACTGCCGCCTTCCTGCCATGCCATCACGACCCTCCAACGTCCCTATCCCCCTGGACCGCACCCCCATAGCCCCACCATCGACGAGAAGATCCACGATCAAAACCCGAACCCAAAAACTAAGTTTTTACCCTATTTCGATTAAATTCTTCAATCCCACACATTAGAAAAATTATTTAGCATTTTTCCTAGCATCCCTGAACCCAGATGATGCTACACCCCCAACCCCTCGGCCTCAAATCGCCTGGGTGATCGGAATTTGATCGAAATTCAAATTCTGATCATCCCAACATATCTCGTGATCCAAGCCACTAAAAATCATGAGACCACTTCTAAAAATCATCATTTTCATTACGGATTCCATTCTTGTATTCAAATTGATTTAATACAAATTTTGAAAATTTGAGTATACAGAGAGGTTTTAAAGAACAGTCTGTGTTCTGTTTATTTTTTCTTTTCTTTTTTCTGACCTGTTCTTCTTTGATTCAACAATACTCCGAGTGTTTTACATTTCCTTACACTACCTCAGTACGAGCCAGTGATGTTCCTTCAAAATAATCGGATGTTGACTTCTTTTGGTGATTGATTAACCAGACAACAGTTTTAGTTATTTCCAGTTTGAAAAAAAAAACAGCACACAAAAACCTTAAGGTAATTCAAACTAAAATACCCAATTATTTTATACACCATCCTTAGTTCCTTTATTTGTAAAAGAGTATTCAAACAGGACCTAATCTAAACAAGATCACCACACAACCAAGTCTAACTGGCAGTTTCAAAACAGGAAAGAACAGGAAGAAAATCTGAAAAGTTTACTCACCTTAAAAGTTTGAAATCCTTAGCTTTTCCCCCTTCACTGATCTAATTCTGAAATGCTTGTGTTGTGAAGAAAATGCGTATGCTCATGTCCTTATATAGTGGAGAAAACCATTAAAATATTGGTGTCATTAAATACTAGTTTTGAAAAATAAGCAAAATCAGTTTTGAGATTTCATTGTGGACAAATGATTGACATATAAGAAAATCTTTTCTCTTACCAAATCAAAACAACACCACCCCAACTTCACATGGCTTATATCAGCCATCATCACCTGAAAATCCCCTATGCCAACCACCACTTTTCTCCCTATTGGTTTACTATAAAACATCACCTTAATTACCATGTACAACCCATGATCTTCCACAAATATTTTCTTGGATTTAAACAAATTAGAGTATCCATTCTTGTACTATACATGTTCAGTTTTGCCTTGGGTTTTTAAACCAAATTCTCACATGACAAAATGATGTAACATGAAAATATATAAATACTTTTACTTGCCTTTAAAGGAATTGCAAAATCTGAAAGTTTGGTACAAGAAAATCAGTGGCCATGTGATGAAATAGACATCAAAATCTTGAAAAATCTATGTGTTAGTGTTTACCTAGTGTAGGCAAGGTCCTTAGTTGATATGCACAAGGATTTGTAAAATCTTTTGGCACATGTTTTGACAAGATGAATCATGTTTTGAAAAATGCAAAGGAAGTTGTCATTTTCAGAAAATCTTGTGTACAAAAAGAAAAAGATTTTGAATTGAAAATACATTGATACAAAAATGATTTGCTATGTGAACAATATTTCTTTAGATCCTCTTTACTAGTTTAATACTAGTGTAGGTGTTTTCTTAAGTATATATATATATATATGTATATATGAAAACATGCTTGCATAAAGAAATTGGCTTTTTCCATGTTTTGGTTTATGTGTATGTAACCTTGAACTTGTCTTTGAACTTACTTTTGACAAAAATGGTTTTGGCATGTTTTTCTCAAGTGTTAAAAGTTTTAAATTCAAGAATTTGCAAAAACCCAATATCTAAACCCTTTGAAAAAAAATGAACAAAACGTACGAAATAAATGGCATTATAAAGACATGCTATGTATAAGTGTTATTCTTCATACATGTGTAAAATCAATCAAAACAAATGCTATCTAATTCATGCTATCATACATGAGTATCTAAAAAATGGGTTTTAGTAAATGCTGTGATATATGCATATATAAATGCTGTTATTCACAAGTTAACAAGTTCTGGAATTATAAAGTCTGGATTTTAAATCGTATTTGAAAATACGTTCTTACGATCAATTCATATCTATGTCAGTGATATGTGTAAAGTCTGGGTCATTACATGAGACTTATGAATTTCATATTTGAAATCGAAGATGAAAGTTGAAATGAAAATGGAATTCATTTGATTTATAAGCAAACTAAAAATACATACGAACATGATATGTTCAAATAACAAGTGAAATAGGCTAAGAAGCTAATTAAAGAATAAATGGGCGAAACTGAATTCAAACGATTGGATTGAGTTGAATTGGATTGAAAACAGGTGAAAATATGTTAAATAGGTATGGAATGAAGAGATGAAGATTTATAAATTTAGTGTCCGACAAAAAGGTATGCGTTTAAATTCCATATGAGATTTTAGATGCCGAATCGGCAAGCCACTTGGCTTTTTGATTTTCTATTTGAATGGAAAGGGCCTAGAGAGGCGAGTTGAGGTTTGAACTATCGACCGGTACAAAGGAGGTTATGGCAAAATTTTCCAGAAATTTAAGGAGTTAGAATATTTTTAAGAAAATTTGATGGTTAGAAATCAATGTATCGATATATATATAGAATTCGATAAGGAAATGAACTTAAAAATAGAATATTATTAACAAAAAGGAAATCTATAAATTAGATTTGTTAAAAATAGAAAGAGAAGTGTATACGTGTTTTAGAAATGGAAAATTGGTTTATATGGTGTTGATTATTCGAGTTAGCGGTCTTGTCTGTTTTGAAGTTAATAATATTTTCAGTCATGGTCTGAGAGGTAACTATATCCCAACTTGATTGATTTCATTTTTAGCTGGTAAATAGCAAGATTCAGTCTCGAAGATAAATTTTGAATAAGATTAGTTGAATGCAGTATTTTGGGTTGTCGTAACGATGTTTTACACAACATTCGTTTTAACCCAAGTAAGTGGAATTTTGGAAATATATCATAAATATTTCCTAAGTATAAAAATAACTGAGTCGGGAAAGAGATAAGTGATTGAAATGTTTTTCAATTGTAAATAGAATATATTTTCGAAGTATAGAAAATAAAAGAGGATGATATATGGAAATGTTCTCCAAATAGCATAAGAGGCCAAGATGATTATTGAAAATATTTGGTTAACAAATATTGATAAAGAAATGGAGAAATGATTTAATTAATGAAAGATTAATTAAGGCGTCCAGCGATTGTTTGATGTTTTGAATGGATGCTTGTTTTTCTTCGATAGTTAAATAACCGACTATCGAAATATTTGCCAATAATCATTATCAATATAGAGAGACTGGTTGGATTATTACCCGAGAACCACTCCGTATTGGCAGTAGCGTTGCGGATCAGATTATATGAAGATAAGCGAAGACGGAGTAAAGTGCAACGACTTTTTCTATTAATAGAAATGGTGCCTTCGGTTTCGTTCAATACCAGAACGAACGTGAATGGACGAACGTTTGACAAAGTATTTCCAATGATCATATATGTTGGTCTGTGTAAATATATTGGTGGCGGAGAATTTATTCTCTTAGCTTAATATCCAAAATGTATTTGTGCAAATCAATTAGTGATTAACGGATCTGATAATGTGGCATTCAAAGTGATTGTGCTATCAAGGAATGATAAGTAATGTAGCCTCAGGCCTCAACAACCGGGAAATGACAAAAATCGGGCAGGCAGCACGGCTATGTGGGTCGCTCCCATTAGGTTGTATAATCACTTATCTAGAGAAAATCCTTTTACCTCTTTAATCTATCGATGCTGTCCCTTTTCGAGAAACGGTTGTTGATCCTAACCGTTGGTGATATACATTCGATAACTCAAGCGAAATGAGTAATCGGTCATGTATGGGCCGGGTTGCAAGATGTTCTTGTTGAACCCAGTGTATTCCCCTCTAGAGATACCTTATCGACAGGTGGTTTCATACCTTGTCATAGTCGGAATCCAATCTCCAATAAGCGCCCTGCGGTTTTTAAATTTTATATTATATATGAAGCGTGAGATGTAAGTGTTCCGCTAGATTCTATTTCTTTGATGTAGACATTATTATAATATCACATGATTTGATATCAAAAATATTTTTGGTTATCGTAAGGTAAAAACCATCCGTGTTTATGTGTGGATTGGTCTTACGATCATCATTTCTTTCGAAAGGATTTTGAAAGTTAAACAAATGGTTGGAGTTTACTCACACTAGTCCCATGACTGACCCATAGTTTATTTTGTTTTATTTTCCCTAAAATCTTCGGTGCCCATATTTGTACGGGCAGTCAAGTAGTCAGGATTTTACATATTCACTTGGAGTAGTTTGAAGCAGGAGGCATCACCAGTTAGCTATAGATTATCATATATTCCGCTGTGTACCATGTTTGTATCTGGAAACAAGTGTTTATAACTATTCCAGATATAGCTGTTGTGCTCTGATGATGGTATGTATATAAAGTTACCAAATTGTATTTCAAAAGTTATGTTATATAATATATTTTATTCGTTCTGTTGTGAGTTTGTGATCTTCGTTTTCTTCTATTCTAATATTTCTTTCTTTCTATTTCTCATCCTCTAACTTCTTTCTAATAATGATTCGTATTTCTATGCAAATTGGGTTGTACATGTGGTGTTATTAGTCAACTCAGATAGTACGGATGTGCGGGTCGTTGCCCAACTCAAACTCAGATGTGTACTTAACACGAGTCACAAATGAAGATTCAACAGATGATGATAGCAATGGAGACTCAACAGGAAATTTTTCACAGGAAAATTTAATTCATCTTTGTACTGATTTAACAAAATCTGTTTAGAGTCTTAGAATGAAAAAAAAACATCTTAAATATGAGAATCCTGAGCTATGTAGAAAAAATGATGTTTTGGAATTAAAAAATGTTAAGAGATTTGAAAACTCCAATTGCAAAAATTATTCAAATTTAGAAAAAGAATTTGGTCATCTTAATGAAAATTTTAATCAGCTTGAAAATGAAATTTTGATTATGAAAAATCGTGAAGATGAGCTAATTCATAAAAACATTGCTTTGCAAAAGGAGTTAGATAAAATTAAGACAACTGAGAATTCCAAACATGAATGTTTTGAAAAAGGAAGTTTGTTGAAAATTGAAATAATTCTTAAAGAGCTTAAGATTGAAACCGATAGAATCAGAAATCTGTAATGCAATAAATGCACATCTTTTCAAAAAGAATTAACTGAAATAAAACATATCTCCAAGTTCCTTGAAATTGAAAATATATCTTTGAAAAACAATAAGATTAAATTTCTGAAATAAATTATAATTTGGAAAAATAAATTGAAAAACTCAAGGGATTCGGAAAACTTGAAATTGAGATGAGTAATCAATTTGAATCTGAGATTTCTGAGTCTAAGGCAAAAATTGAAAAACTTATAAATGAGAATAACTTGTTGAAATCCAAAGCCAATGTTTTTGAGCTGAAATTTAAGAAGTTTTCAAATAGTCTAAATTCTTTGAATTCTCTATTGAAAAATAATTCCTCTTTTGAAAACAAGAAAGGACTTGGATTTGGATTCTCAAATGAAAAACAAACTTCTCAAAATAACTCAATTTCTTCAAATTGCTTGTATTGTGGAAAGGTCAACCACAATAAAAACAAATATTGGTTTAATAACAATCCATTTAAACAAATGAAGTTCCCTAAATCTACAAAGTCAATGTTGACTAAGTTCAAACAAATTTGGGTTCCCAAAGGCACAAAGATGGATTTGAATGGATTGTTTTATAAACAAATCTGGGTACCTAAAGTCATAAACAAAACTGTAGGTGGTTTTACAAATTTTGTTAGACCACTTGATCCTCTAAATGCTTAGGTATCGAAGGATGGTTGAGGAACCACATTGCGAAAGAGAAATTGATTTCAAGTTGTTTCACATCTTTGAATTATTCAGAGTTCCTTGGCCATTTATGTTGAAGTAGAGATTCATTTGCTTACATTGATTTCAGGTATAATCTCTAAACCCATCATTGTAAATATTCTCGGTTTTTATTTTTTTCTTTGTTTATTCCTCCTTCTGCCCCTTCTGTTTATTTTCATTATCTCCTCTGTTTTGATTTGACACTGCCATATTTTTCTGGGCCTTCTTGACTTCCAATTACAGAATTCATAATTTTCTAGAAATTCGCTTCATTTGTATAAAACTCTGATGTTTTTAATCATTTCCAGATCTTGAATTTATTTTTGTATATATCTGCAATTGATCTGATGTTTGTTTTCTGATTCTCTGAATTCATAACAGTGTTGATGTATTCTTGTCATATCTCGAACACTGTTGATTCGAGTTCTAAAATTTTGAAGTTCTAAAAGTTTTGTGGAATTTCACACACCTTTGCTATTTTGAGTCTCTTCTAATTCATTTTGGCAAGTCTTGAAAATTTATACTCATTATAGCACTCTGTTATTTACCAATTGTGATAATTTCAGAAATTTTCAGATTGGCTTGAATATTTTAAATTGTCTTGAATTAGTGATACATCTAAAATTCATCTTCATTCGTAATAGTTATGGTTGAAATTAGTTTTGTTTGAAATCATCTGAAATTCTTGATATTTCGATTATCACACACCACTTAAATTTGAAATTATTAATCTTGTGTGAATAATTCATTATATCTCAAACTTGACATTGATTCAAGTGATCTCAAATAAATTATTTTTAATTTTTTTGGATCATGAATACCTCTCAAACTTGATGTAAATGATCTGATATTTCTCTTATACTTGTCTGAGTTAATTTTGAAAATTCTTTCAAAAAATGGTCTTGAATCTCTCTATTATTTCATGGTTATTTGATTTAAATATTTGTTTCTTTAAAATCAATTGAAATAATTGATTTATTGAATCTCACACACATCTTGAATCTGAAGTTAATAATTTGATGTGGCCGTTTCATTGAATCTTGAGTTTTTCATATTCCTCAAATGATTTCAAATAAACAGTATTTTTAATCTTGGATTATGAATGATCTTTTATGACCATCATCCTGACAAGTCTGATTTGAACTGATTCTTGTGTTGCTCTGGTATTGATTTGAAAATATTTTGGAAATTGCTTGTATTTTGATCTGATTGATGCTCTGATACTGTTTTCAAATAACTACTTGTTTTGATCTGTCTGTTGCTTGCTTAATTTGTTATCTTGTCTGCTTGGGCTTTAAATTTCTGTTGTCTGTGATATCTTGGTTTGTCTCCAGTGTCTTATTACAATCCTCATTAATAGGGACACCAATTGGTATCAGAAGTGCTGTTTTTCTTTTGTATATATTTTAATCCCTCTTGTCTTGTATAGATCTTTTTATTCCCTCTTGTAATTGATTTTCAATTTTAAAATTATTGATTATTCATTCATAAATTAAAATCAATATCCAAATTGAACCATATTTATAATTCATCAAAATTATTATCAGATTTTGAAATTGTGATGAGTTATGACTGCAGTATATTTCACAACAAGAGGAGATTTTATTTAGATTTTCATGGTGGTTGAACATTTATTATAATATCTTTGAATTGGCGATTATTTCATGACCATTTTCTTTATCTACCATTATTCTGTCACTCATCATGTTTTTTATATTAATGTGGAGAGTTTAATATTTTTTAAAAATATTCTTGAATAAACGGTGGAAATATTTGTGATAGAAATTGGACTATGTTATTATTCAGAATTAGTGATAATTGAAAATTTTCAATAATCCCTGTACAATCGAGCATATTTCATAATATAATTAATTTAGAAATTTATTTCACAGTCCATTTCTGTACCTACCTCATTTCTATCATCCACATTGGTTTTATATACTGAGGAGTTTTTCCTTTAGAGCTAAAATGATCAATATATAATTAATATATAAGTGTGTCTCTAACCTCATTTAAAAATCCATGCTCTGGTTATGCATGGTTATAAGATAACTTATAATTTAAGCTGCGACTGACCTCATTTCAAAATCCAAGCTCTGGTTATGCATGGTCAGTGTGCTCTTAAATAAAATAAAAAGGAAAAGGAAAAATGTGCTATAAATAGAAGTTAATTTGAAATTCTTCTTGGTATGTAAAAACCAGCCTATCAATCCATGTTCTAATTTGTGAAATGTGTTAATATTTTATGATGTATTATGATTTGTTGATTGATAACTATTGGGATTTGAGATTATTCGATTTTGTCACTTAAATTGAATTATTAATTATAGTCCAAATCCATCACTATTTTTGTGCTTAATTTTACAAAAATCTTCTGAAAATAATTGGAAATCATATTTTTGTAACTCTCTCCATTTTATATAAAATTCATCGTAAATCCGTCATTCTCTATAATGTGAAATATGTCGTCTGTTCTTAGAATATTATGATTTTTGTTTGACTAACTGAGATTTATGATGATCGTTCTTCCTCTTAAAGTTGAAATTATATTTTTTAGTCATTTTTCATCTATAGTTTAATTTCAGTATCCTTTTGATGATAACAAAAAGGGGAGAATAGATTGAGATTTTGATTTATGAGTGAATATTATATATATATTTTTAATTTTGACAATTCATTCAAATTTCGTTTTTCACTCGTGCACAGTTATAGGGGGAGTTTCTATTGTAGGAGGAGCTTTCAAATAGGGGGAGTTCAGTTTTTCACTGTCAAACACATTTATTGGATTCAAAATCTTAATATTTGTTTGTCATCATCAAAATGGGGAGATTATTGTATATAACGCAGTTGTATACACAATTATACGATTTTTGTTTGATGATAACAACCAAATATATTTTATTATTAAATGTGTTTGTAATTGTATTGGTATACCACACAACAGTCAGGAATATAATATTTCTGTTTAAATAAAATACAACTATTTAAATAAAATACAACTATATAATTCAGTACATTTGTTACATCATCTCCTCACTACATCACTCAGTCACTGTGTACAATTCTATTCAATTATATACACATTTACACACTGTTCTTGTCTTCACAGCATCTTCACTGTTGGTCCAGTCATCACCTACTTACCTGTCACATGAAACACACACAAAGTACACTGCAATAGAAATAAAATATGGATACATGCAAACATAAATTTTATTTTTAAAATTTCTATTTGCCTTAGATTTCTGGTGTGCTTCTCAACATTTTTCATGACTTGATCTGATATGTGATTGTATCACGCGCACGATATATATGTACACACATGTGTATGTATATACACATATTATAGTGCAGGGATAAGAAAATCAGTCTGAAGGCTGAATATACACACATGTATAAATATACACACTGCCTCGCCAATCAACGAGCAACTGAGGAGTAGCCATGAGGACCATCTCAACTCAGTGCATATAAATATGGTCGAGAGTGTGAACAATTCAAATGCAGCATACATGTTCAAGCAGCCCAATCAAAGCAGCTCAATCATGTCAACTCAATTCAACAAATACAAAAAAGTATACATAGCAATGGTGGCATATATATATATATATATATATATATATATATATATATATATATATATATATATATGGAGCAGCAAGGTTATGATGATGGTGCAGCCATGTTGGCAAACATACAAATCAGCTCAAATATATATATGGCAGATCAATGACCAGGCATGATGGTGATTTGGCAGGTTGACAACACACTCAAGACAGTAAGAAAATTAGCCCAAGTGCATGAACATACAAACAACAAAAACATGAAGACAGTAAAGATTAAAGATTTTGGTCATTGTACATGCAAACTAAAGTGCATATAACATGGCAGATGACATTTATGGCAGCAGTGAAGCATGAATGGTACAAGTGTGCAATGATGCAGCGACATACAAAGCCAAATCAAAAGTCAAGAAAAAATGGCAAGTGTGGTCAAGCCAGTTCACAACAACATGTGGACATGTTTAAGTGGTGCAACATGAACAAGAGAATGTCAAGTCAGTAGCAGCATGAATTAAAACACTTCAGCTACAAATGAAGCATGTTAACGTATACATGGAGTGTTCATTATAGCACAATAGTTTGCAAATTCCAGTTTTCAAGGTGTTCATGATACTTCAAGTATAGCTGCAGTGAGATCAATGACAGTAAATGAGAAGTGCAACTGTATGGTGCAACGCAGTCCAATACAATACACAAGGCATAAGCAAGATGAGGGAATGATCAAGCATGCATACATTGGTGCAAGGTACTAAACTGGTGCTACTCAATTCAAGTGGTTGAGCCATGCTCAAATACATAGCAGCGTAATCAAAAGAACAAAATTTATTTCAAGTGATCAAGTAAATGCAGCAGTGAGGGTGAAGATATACAATACAGCATGTACATTAAGTATACAAAGCTAAATGTGGTCGAGCACATGTCTATATGGTACAACCCATTTCAACATTACATGTTTTAGCTCAATTTCAAGTGCAGCATCATGATCAACAGAAGTTAATATCACAGATTCATGTTTCAAGTTTAACATGATGGCAAGTACACAAATCTGAATTCAAACATATGCATGGTTGGTGTTATTTGTTTCAATCAAGGGAACAATCAATTCATATGATTCCAGTATAAAAACATGCAATTTGTTTTTAGCATGTTCTAAATCAAATTTCCAGAATTGATTTATTCAATCAATGCCGAGAATTTCAAGCCATTTTTAAAAGGGAAAGTTTTTTTTCTTTTAACAATTCAGTGCAAGCATGCAGATAAATATTTTCACAAATTCAAAGAAATGGAAAGAAGGATTCATTCCATTCGAATACCAATCAAGGCAGAAACTAGTTGGTTCAAGAAAATCAACAAGTTTTTTTTCCAGACATGATTTAAATTGGTTTTTTTGGTGAAATCATATTTGGCAAGTATTATTCATTATCCAGAAATGATTCATTCAAGTCCAAGGGGCCACGAATATTTGTTTCCAAGAATTACTCAATATCAATTCAGCCAAGAATGTCAAAACAGGAAACCATTTTTCAGGAAATTACTTCACGCAACAAATTCACAAATCACCCAAGTCATCAATTATCGAAATCAGAGAATTCTAGGGTTCGAATTAACCCTATATATTCACCCTTTACATCATTGGCAGAATTGATCGAAAACCAAGCATAACAATTTCAAGCAGAAAATCAAGATAAAAAATTACTCACTTTTTCGATCGAGAGAAAGAGAGAGAGCGCAAATTCCAAATTGAAGTATCAAGCAACACAATATTGAGCTTCAGAGATTAATACATCCATCAAGCATCGAAATCGATTTGGGGTTTTCAAAAACCCTAGTTGTAACAACCCGTAAAATGCGAGCCAGTTTGAAATTTTTATTTTGGCAATTTTAGCGAATTTTGATTATTTAAAATGAATTATTTTAAATAATATCGACGAGAAATCTGTTTTGAATATAATTCAAACGTTTATATTATATACGTCGTCGTTAGAATATAAATAATTATATATAATTATAAATAGAATTGAAAATGGCGCGGTAGTTCGATAATTCGATTTCAAACTTCAATTGAATGTACCGGGTGCAAAACAATCCGGATTTTAGTGAAACCAAAAATAATGGAATCTAATAGTGAATATCTTTCCAACGAATCCGAAAAATCAAAAGATCGTAGCGGGAATCAAAAGATATGTCCAGTTGAAAATTCTGAATAGTCGCTATGGAATTCAGGCCCTTAAAAATGGACATTTTGCAAACGACCTCGGATTTCGACGAAACCAGTTTTGTTGGATCCGCAGTGTCAAGTTATTGTTAGATTCCAAATTTCATAATTTTTCGAATCAATATGTGAGCGTGGCAGAGGAAAACGCGTTTGACCATTTTCGGTTGATTTTAACCGACTGGAAAATGGCCATTTTTCAAACGATCTCAGAATTCGACGAAACTAGTTTTGTTAGGACCGTATCGTCAATACGAAGCTAGAAAATATTTTTCTGGAATTTTTCGAGTTAGTATGCGACCCCGGTAATTTGAAATGTACGTTTAAAATTCAATATAGTGATTTAAATATAAATTCAACGGAAACTAATCGAAACGATCAAACCAGCTTACGATACATATCCCATTGTGTTTGGAATGGGGGTAAAACGCTATGGACGACAGGCGGTGGGCCTCGTTTCGAGGTCGTATGTAAAAGTCAACCTTTTTGCAAAATTAAATAATTAAATAATAAAAAAAAATATATATTACTTTAATTCCCCCCCCCCTTTTCTTCTGCTTGGCCCCCCCGATTCATTTACCAGAAAGGAAATAAAAAAAAAACCTAAATCAAATCGCCGCCGCCCTCCAGACATCGACGCCGACGAGAATCAATCGAGCCGCCCCCCCTCCGTCCGACCTCCTCCTTCCAGCGCCTTCATCGCGACGCCCCCCAGTCGAAGCCTCGAAGCCGCCGCGACACCATCGAGCAACCCTCAAACACCCTACCGCCGACACCACCGAACAGCCCTCGAAGCCTGCCGCCGACGCCTCCTTCTTCTTCCCTCCCCTTCGCATACCACGGTGAGCAATTAGTTATTTTATTTTTAATTTTATTTTTGTTTCATAAAAACTGATTTATAAAATGATAAATAAAAAACTAATTTAAGAATTTTTAAAGATCTTTAAAAACTGATTTGTTAAAGATTTATAAACTGATTTGTTAAAGATTTATAAACTGATTTTTTTTAGAATTTTAAAAAATGATTTTTTAAAGAACATAAAAACTGAATTTTTAAAGAATATAAAAATTGAATTTTTAAAAGATTTAAAAACTGAATTTTTAAAGAATGTAAAAACTGTTTTTTTTTTAAGAATGTAAAAACTGAATTTTTGAAAAGAATTTTAAAAACTGATTTTTAAAGAAAATAAAAACTGATTTTATTTTAAGGTTTAAAATAGAATAAAAAGTTTAAACTTTGAAATAGAAAAAGGTTTAATCTTTTAGTAGAAAAAGATTTGAACTTGCAAAAATAAAGATCATATTTTTAAAAAGAGAAAAGACGGGATTTTTATTAGGTAGAAGGAGCAAGACATGATTTTTGTATTTTTAAAGCAATAAAAATATAATTTTAACATCATAAGAATAATAAAAATATAATCTTTATATATTTAATAGCGAAGTCAAAATGCGATTTTTATATATTGAATAGCGTAGTAAAATTCGATTTTTACATATGTAGTGAAAGCGGACAACGTAAGCGACAAAAGGCGAGTTGGCGAAGATTTCCTGCATTAGAAGTGCCGTGGAGCTAGGATAGCTATCGGTGAGAATTTCTCACCTTTCAATTTATTTTCTAGTTATATATATATACTAGGATGCAGACGGTGCTTAGTAGCACCCGACACAATCGTCCACAGACCATGGACTTGTTTGTTTGATTGCAAAAATTAGTTAGATTACTTGATTGAAATTGAATTGTGTGGTGAAATGAATTGATTTGATTGATGTGTGAATGGCGTGGGCCTTCACTAGACCGGGGATAAGGCTAGGCCTTGTCCCGTTTCTAGTATCGTGCCGTTATGCCGCCGAAATTTTCTAAAATAAGTTAGAAAAATAAAGATATCATTTTATTGAATTAATGAATTGAATAGAAATTCATAGGTTGAAATAAAATGTTTTATCGTTAAAAAATATAATTTTTAACGTGAACTGAATAAAATAAAATATTCATTTATAAACCGGACGGTTTGTTTATGTACACCTATTTGAATGACATTGATTGGGACGATAAATTTTACACATCGCCCAACAGCACAAATAAAATATGTGTTTGATTGTTTGAAACCCCACACGGGTGTTGGGATGAAATTTGAAGTTCACTCATCCTGATTGATTAAATATGTCGATCGATTGATTGACAGGCTGTTATAAGCGTGGAATACCTATATTTGAGGCTTATACAGTGTAGTGCACTTTGGTTGATGGTTGATTATTTTCAATGCGATTATATACATATGTTGTATGAAAATCCATATAATTAATTTTATATGGTAATTGATTGGGCCTCATTCCAATTTGAAAAACAAAGAATAATATAAAATAAAGGTTCATGTGTTGACAGTTTCATCCATTGAGATTGGTCATGTGTTGAACGAAATATTTTAGTAATAAAATTTACATCTTTATCAATATAAAATAAAGGTTCATGTGTTGACAGTACTCATCCATTGAGATTGGTCATGTGTTGAACGAAATATTTTGATAATAACAACTATTTTGAAAAAGAAATATTTGAAATAGAATATTTGAAAATAGAAATTTATGAAGCCGTGTTGATTAGATTGACGCCATTTTGGCGTGAACGATATTTATATCGATTTTATTCATTTCGAAATGAATTGAATTGAAAACGATTTCGAATTGAATTGAAAACGATTTCGAAATGAATTGAATTGAAAACGATTTCGAATTGAATTGAATTGAAAACGATTTCGAATTGAATTGAATTGAAAACGATTTCGAAATGAATTGAATTGAAAACGATTTCGAAATGAATTGAATTGAAAACGATTTCGAAATGAATTGAATTGAAAACGATTTCGAAATGAATTGAATTGAAAACGATTTCGAAATGAATTGAATTGAAAACGATTTCGAAATGAATTGAATTAGAAACGATTTCGAAATGAATTGAATTGAAAACGATTTCGAAATGAATTGAAAACGAATTCAAATTGAATTGAAAGTGAATTGAAATGAATTCAAATTGGATTGAAATTTGAATTGAATAGAAATGGATTTTAAAACGAATTTATAAAGAAGAATTCAATTTTGATTTGAATTGAAATGGAAGTTGAAATTGCTTTTGAAACGAATTTTAAAAACTATTTATATGATTCGTTTTAAATAGAAATCGACGAAATATATATTATATATATAATACAATTGCCTGAAGAGAACGCGCCGCGCCGCGGCAGTTCGTGAATTTCGACCATTTATTTCAAACGGACATTACGGGAGATCCGACCGTCGGATTCTCCTAAAACCGGAACCGTTGGGGTTCGTATCGAAAAGAGCTTTCTAAAGAATATTAGAAATTAGAAATCTAACGGTTGGATTTGGAATTATGTCCAGATCAAATTCGAAAAAGGTCGTTGTAAGTGCAGTTCGATGGCCATTGATGGAAATCGACTGTACGGGCCTTAATTAAATTATTAAAAATAGTAATAATTTATGTAAAATCATAAGAAATGATTTAGAAAGAATTGGGATGAAAAACTCCATATTTGAAAAGATAAAAATAGATTTTTATCGAAATGAACTAGTTTTGAACTAGAAATATAATTCTATTTATTTTTAAATAAATAAATTGAATTAGAAAAGGGTTTTAAAAATAACCATAATTTCCAATGATTGCATTGGAGTGGATTTGAATCGAAATTGTGTTCGGGATATTTCGATGTTGGAATTCGTGATTATGCAGATGTGGTTATGGAAATTTGAAAGATATATATCCATATCGTTATTTCCAGCACGACATTTGTTAATCGTAGAATTTGATATTGAATATAAGCCGATATATTTTCTATTCAGAGCCTTGTATTTAATATCGAATGTGATTTGGGTTTGTCGTGAATGGTGTCTTCATTAACACTGTTCTTGAACCCAGTTGAGAAAAGATTAAATCTTTTTATTTAGATTTAATGAAGTGTACCAATTAAATGATATTTAATTGGAATTGAATTGATATTGATTTTTGGGTTTATCGTGGACAATGTTTTAAATAACACTCGTTCTTTAACCCGATAATTAATGAATGTGATTTTGGGTTTATCGTGAACTGTGTTTTAAATGACACTGATTCTTTAACCCAGTTAAAGATTAAAACTAAGTGGAGTTTTAATGAATCTTTAATTAGATTGAAATAATCGAAATGGAGTATCACCAGTTTTGCTCCAGGCGATAGTTAAATCTTTAATTAGATTTGAACGTGAAATGGTAATTGAATTTACCGATAACACCGTGGTGTTAGATATGAAGTATTACCAGTTTTACTTCATGGGATAAATAGGTTGGGATGGGGAAATTAAAACAAATGATTACTTCGGTAAGTTTCGTTAACCCCGACTAGTTGAATCGAAATTCAAAAGTAGATTAAAGAATAAATTCAAGGAATTTGTCTTTGATAAAATTAATGGGAACCTTTCCCTGTGAACGTGAAATTTAGAAACTGACTGTCGGTTAGCCAAGCAAAACGGTTTTCTGGATATTGATCTGATGTTGGTTTCGGCCTTCGGGGTTAATATTTGGGGAATTATTCTCTTGATTAATTTATGGTTAGTGACTGATGAATTGGAATGAGGCGTATGTTGTGTTTGTGCAACACTTATTTAAAATATACGCGAGTTATTCGGGAAGACCGGGTTTATCCCATTCTGAATAACTGATACGACGATAAGTCGAAGATGAAGACGATGGTCGAAGACCGGAGGTCTTCACGTCGTTTGGATAATTACTGATGATCTTGATTGGGCTGTACACCCAAGAAGATGGAAACAGTTGGTGATCGTCCAGACGTACTTGGAGATCGATGGATATGCGGGGTACTAGGTGCCTCCGGTTTCGTTCAGACCCAGAACGGACTTGTAAATGGACTGTGTGTCTGACATTGGATTTTAGTCCGTGTGATTAATCTCTATTAAATATATATCTGCTTGGCGGCGGAGAATTTATTCTCTTGCTTAACGCCCTTCTCTGAGACGTACGAGCTCAGGGGTTATATATTGATGGATATCAAACACATGGAGTGAATTGCCTGTGTGGCATGCCTAAGTGGCAATTGATCGAGGCTTCTGTTGAAAAGCAGAGTCTTGTGGTGATGATCAAAGCACGGCCTTTGTGGCGTAGCTTTGTGTAACGTTTGCTTCGCGAGTTTCACACCCGGTATGAACCAAAAACGGGAGACGGACGTCAGGGAGGGCATGCGTTTCTTTCTAGCTAGAAGTAGCGTCAGTGGTTTTACACTCCCTGACGAGTTTGACTTATGTGGTTGTTGCTGTTGCGAGGCGCCTCGGTTATATCGGTTTCAGCCGATGCATTCTGGTCGGCTGACGGACCAGACTTACATCCCATAGGGTGGGGAGACGTAGTGTTCAGGCATAATAATCCACATCGGTGGACCGGCCCAGAGGATCCAAGGGGCAGTTGCGGCTGTTCCTGAGGGGCGGGCTAGAGCGTCTCGAATCGGTTGAGGACTATCTTTTGCCTCGGTTCATAGATGGAAATCCAATTTCCAAATATATGACATTTGCGGTTTTTATTTGTAAACCTATACATGGCGACATAGTGGCATGGGACGCTCATGCCGCCTATGATTGATACTTATGATTTGAAGTTGTTTTATACACTATGCACTTATAGTAGTATCAAAAGATTTGTTTTAAACGTACTAAGCCTGTTTGGCTATTATAAGGGAAAACCCTATCCTCGGCTGCGTTGCATTGTGTGATGGGACCTGGGTCTTATAATAGCTTCATTTTTCTTTATTTAGCATTGCGCTGTTTGTTTTATGCACTGGTATTCTTGGGAGGAAACCCGTTCCGTGTTATACGGCGTGGTCCCTTGATTTACCTAATGATTTAAAATAAAGATTAATAACTGTTTTAGTTCTCACACCAGTCACATGACTGACCTGGAGTTTATTGTTTTAACCTAAACTCTGGGTGCCCCTATTTTCGACACGGGCAGCTTGTAGTTTTGGTTTTACAGATTTATATTCACAGGAACCTGGTTTACAGCTGGAATGATATCCGGAAAGCTTTGTATCCGTATATCTCTTCTAGTTGTGTATTGTATTATTTTCCGCTGCTATGTATTAATATGTAATTTAAATCTCTGATATTTCTGTGTAATATTCATTTATACTCTGTATATTCTTGTAATCTGATGCATTGTTGTAATATACAATGAAATGTTCTTTTATATGTGTTCTGTTGTGGCTTGTTCTCAAACGATAGGGCGTTTCGAACGGCCTGGATCGGTTTAGCGACTGGTTCGGACCGAGCGAAATTCCTTGCCGTCACAGTTGGTATCAGAGCTTTGGTTTACAAAGCTCAGAGAACAAGACACATTAGAACCATACGAAAGAATTCATCAGATATGGGATTAGTAATATCCAATGGGAATGACTCGTTAGAGATGGGATCAGTAGTATCCTAGAACGAGTGTGAAGAGTATATTTTTGAAAATGAAAACAAATCTTGTTTTGAAAATCTAAATCAATTATTCGTATTTGATTATATATTTATATTGATGTGGACAATCCAGTATATATAGATTTTGCGTATACGTCTGATCCGCGTGTATTCGAAATTTTAATATACTGGATAGATATAGAATTACACTCTAATCGCCCGGAGATGATTTTGATGATGGAGCTCCATCATTAGAATTTATATTCGAGCGACGAACGTGTAATATCTATATACTTCCTATTGACTGGTGTGAGAACCAAAATTTGATAGGGCTTATTGTTGTGATTTGGCATCAAAAATCTGATTTTTGTATATGTATCAAAATTATGAATTTGAAACTCTAATTCACTAATTGATTGATGTTTGTGTTGCTTGTTTAGTTGTTTGATAAATTTTGAACCATTTAGCCTATTTGAAACAAATATTGAATTTTATTGAAAATTGGTCGCATTTTCTTGCATATACGTGTATATCATTGAACAGGTCATAGCAAGGAGGCTAGAGCCGAAGAATAAAATTTGTTTGCCCGACAAATAGGTACATGTTTACTACATAATTTACTGTTTTGTTTGGGTGATGATGATTTTATGAGCCTATTGGCTAGCCGCTTGGCTTTTTCTTTTTCTTTTTGAGATCTGAAGGACCGGGGAAGCTATTTGAAATTCCCCGATGCTCCCGGTGCAGGGGAGGTTATGGCGAAATTTTTCGGAAATTTAGGGTGTTAGCCAAATTTTTGAAATTTTAGAAAATTCTCAGAAACTGAAAAGTTGGAGAATGGAAGCCAGATCGAGCGTAGAGCTGATTAATCAATCCACTTTCGACTTTGTTCCTTTTCGGGGACGAAAAGTTTTAAGTGGGGGAGATTGTAACAACCCGTAAAATGCGAGCCAGTTTGAAATTTTTATTTTGGCAATTTTAGCGAATTTTGATTATTTAAAATGAATTATTTTAAATAATATCGACGAGAAATCTGTTTTGAATATAATTCAAACGTTTATATTATATACGTCGTCGTTAGAATATAAATAATTATATATAATTATAAATAGAATTGAAAATGGCGCGGTAGTTCGATAATTCGATTTCAAACTTCAATTGAATGTACCGGGTGCAAAACAATCCGGATTTTAGTGAAACAAAAAATAATGGAATCTAATAGTGAATATCTTTCCAACGAATCCGAAAAATCAAAAGTTCGTAGCGGGAATCAAAAGATATGTCCAGTTGAAAATTCTGAATAGTCGCTATGGAATTCAGGCCCTTAAAAATGGACATTTTGCAAACGACCTCGGATTTCGACGAAACCAGTTTTGTTGGATCCGCAGTGTCAAGTTATTGTTAGATTCCAAATTTCATAATTTTTTGAATCAATATGTGAGCGTGGCAGAGGAAAACGCGTTTGACCATTTTCGGTTGATTTTAACCGACTGGAAAATGGCCATTTTTCAAACGGTCTCAGAATTCGACGAAACTAGTTTTGTTAGGACCGTATCGTCAATACGAAGCTAGAAAATATTTTTCTGGAATTTTTCGAGTTAGTATGCGACCCCGGTAATTTGAAATGTACGTTTAAAATTCAATATAGTGATTTAAATATAAATTCAACGGAAACTAATCGAAACGATCAAACCAGCTTACGATACATATCCCATTGTGTTCGGAATGGGGGTAAAACGCTATGGACGACAGGCGGTGGGCCTCGTTTCGAGGTCGTATGTAAAAGTCAACCTTTTTGCAAAATTAAATAATTAAATAATAATAAAAAAAAATATATTACTTTAATTTTCCCCCCTTTTTCTTCTGCTTGGCCCCCCCCGATTCATTTACCAGAAAGGAAATAAAAAAAAAACCTAAATCAAATCGCCGCCGCCCTCCAGACATCGACGCCGACGAGAATCAATCGAGCCGCCCCCCTCCGTCCGACCTCCTCCTTCCAGCGCCTTCATCGCGACGCCCCCCAGTCGAAGCCTCGAAGCCGCCGCGACACCATCGAGCAACCCTCAAACACCCTGCCACCGACACCACCGAACAGCCCTCGAAGCCTGCCGCCGACGCCTCCTTCTTCTTCCCTCCCCTTCACATACCACGGTGAGCAATTAGTTATTTTATTTTTATTTTTATTTTTGTTTCATAAAAACTGATTTATAAAATGATAAATAAAAAACTAATTTAAGAATTTTTAAAGATCTTTAAAAACTGATTTGTTAAAGATTTATAAACTGATTTGTTAAAGATTTATAAACTGATTTTTTTTAGAATTTTAAAAACTGATTTTTTAAAGAACATAAAAACTGAATTTTTAAAGAATATAAAAATTGAATTTTTAAAAGATTTAAAAACTGAATTTTTAAAGAATGTAAAAACTGTTTTTTTTAAAGAATGTAAAAACTGAATTTTTGAAAAGAATTTTAAAAACTGATTTTTAAAGAAAATAAAAACTGATTTTATTTTAAGGTTTAAAATAGAAAAAAAAGTTTAAACTTTGAAATAGAAAAAGGTTTAATCTTTTAGTAGAAAAAGATTTGAACTTGCAAAAATAAAGATCATATTTTTAAAAAGAGAAAAGACGGGATTTTTATTAGGTAGAAGGAGCAAGACATGATTTTTGTATTTTTAAAGCAATAAAAATATAATTTTTACATCATAAGAATAATAAAAATATAATCTTTATATATTTAATAGCGAAGTCAAAATGCGATTTTTATATATTGAATAGCGTAGTAAAATTCGATTTTTACATATGTAGTGAAAGCGGACAACGTAAGCGACAAAAGGCGAGTTGGCGAAGATTTCCTGCATTAGAAGTGCCGTGGAGCTAGGATAGCTATCGGTGAGAATTTCTCACCTTTCAATTTATTTTCTAGTTATATATATATACTAGGATGCAGACGGTGCTTAGTAGCACCCGACACAATCGTCCACAGACCATGGACTTGTTTGTTTGATTGCAAAAATTAGTTAGATTATTTGATTGAAATTGAATTGTGTGGTGAAATGAATTGATTTGATTGATGTGTGAATGGCGTGGGCCTTCACTAGACCGGGGATAAGGCTAGGCCTTGTCCCGTTTCTAGTATCGTGCCGTTATGCCGCCGAAATTTTCTAAAATAAGTTAGAAAAATAAAGATATCATTTTATTGAATAAATGAATTGAATAGAAATTCATAGGTTGAAATAAAATGTTTTATCGTTAAAAAATATAATTTTTAACGTGAAGTGAATAAAATAAAATATTCATTTATAAACCGGACGGTTTGTTTATGTACACCTATTTGAATGACATTGATTGGGACGATAAATTTTACACATCGCCCAACAGCAGAAATAAAATATGTGTTTGATTGTTTGAAACCCCACACGGGTGTTGGGATGAAATTTGAAGTTCACTCATCCTGATTGATTAAATATGTCGATCGATTGATTGACAGGCTGTTATAAGCGTGGAATACCTATATTTGAGGCTTATACAGTGTAGTGCACTTTGGTTGATGGTTGATTATTTTCAATGCGATTATATACATATATTGTATGAAAATCCATATAATTAATTTTATATGGTAATTGATTGGGCCTCATTCCAATTTGAAAAACAAAGAATAATATAAAATAAAGGTTCATGTGTTGATAGTTTCATCCATTGAGATTGGTCATGTGTTGAACGAAATATTTTAGTAATAAAATTTACATCTTTATCAATATAAAATAAAGGTTCATGTGTTGACAGTACTCATCCATTGAGATTGGTCATGTGTTGAACGAAATATTTTGATAATAACAACTATTTTGAAAAAGAAATATTTGAAATAGAATATTTGAAAATAGAAATTTATGAAGCCGTGTTGATTAGATTGACGCCATTTTGGCGTGAACGATATTTATATCGATTTTATTCATTTCGAAATGAATTGAATTGAAAACGATTTCGAATTGAATCAAATTGAAAACGATTTCGAATTGAATTGAATTGAAAACGATTTCGAATTGAATTGAATTGAAAACGATTTCGAAATGAATTGAATTGAAAACGATTTCGAAATGAATTGAATTGAAAACGATTTCGAAATGAATTGAATTGAAAACGATTTCGAAATGAATTGAATTGAAAACGATTTCGAAATGAATTGAATTGAAAACGATTTCGAAATGAATTGAATTAGAAACGATTTCGAAATGAATTGAATTGAAAACAATTTCGAAATGAATTGAAAACGAATTCAAATTGAATTGAAAGTGAATTGAAATGAATTCAAATTGGATTGAAATTTGAATTGAATAGAAATGGATTTTAAAACGAATTTATAAAGAAGAATTCAATTTTGATTTGAATTGAAATGGAAGTTGAAATTGCTTTTGAAACGAATTTTAAAAACTATTTATATGATTCGTTTTAAATAGAAATCGACGAAATATATATTATATATATATTATATATAATACAATGGCCTGAATAGAACGCGCCGCGCCGCGGCAGTTCATGAATTTCGACCATTTATTTCAAACGGACATTACGGGAGATCCGACTGTCGGATTCTCCTAAAACCGGAACCGTTGGGTTCGTATCGAAAAGAGCTTTCTAACGAATATTAGAAATTAGAAATCTAACGGTTGGATTTGGAATTATGTCCAGATCAAATTCGAAAAAGGTCGCTGTAAGTGCAGTTCGATGGCCATTGATGGAAATCGACTGTACGAGCCTTAATAAAATTATTAAAAATAATAATTTATGTAAAATCATAAGAAATGATTTAGAAAGAATTGGGATGAAAAACTCCATATTTGAAAAGATAAAAATAGATTTTTATCGAAATGAACTAGTTTTGAACTAGAAATATAATTCTATTTATTTTTAAATAAATAAATTGAATTAGAAAAGGGTTTTAAAAATAACCATAATTTCCAATGATTGCATTGGAGTGGATTTGAATCGAAATTGTCTTCGGGATATTTCGATGTTGGAAGTCGTGATTATGCAGATGTGGTTATGGAAATTTGAAAGATATATATCCATATCGTTATTTCCAGCACGACATTTGTTAATCGTAGAATTTGATATTGAATATAAGCCGATATATTTTCTATTCAGAGCCTTGTATTTAATATCGAATGTGATTTGGGTTTGTCGTGAATGGTGTCTTCATTAACACTGTTCTTGAACCCAGTTGAGAAAAGATTAAATCTTTTTATTTAGATTTAATGAAGTGTACCAATTAAATGATATTTAATTGGAATTGAATTGATATTGATTTTTGGGTTTATCGTGGACAGTGTTTTAAATAACACTCGTTCTTTAACCCGATAATTAATGAATGTGATTTTGGGTTTATTGTGAATTGTGTTTTAAATGACACTGATTCTTTAACCCAGTTAAAGATTAAAACTAAGTGGAGTTTTAATGAATCTTTAATTAGATTGAAATAATCGAAATGGAGTATCACCAGTTTTGCTCCAGGCGATAGTTAAATCTTTAATTAGATTTGAACGTGAAATGGTAATTGAATTTACCGATAACACCATGGTGTTAGATATGAAGTATTACCAGTTTTACTTCATGGGATAAATAGGTTGGGATGGGGAAATTAAAACAAATGATTACTTCGGTAAGTTTCGTTAATCCCGACTAGTTGAATCGAAATTCAAAAGTAGATTAAAGAATAAATTCAAGGAATTTATCTTTGATAAAATTAATGGGAACCTTTCCCTATGAACGTGAAATTTAGAAACTGACTGTCGGTTAGCCAAGCAGAACGGTTTTCTGGATATTGATCTGATGTTGGTTTCGGCCTTCGGGGTTAATATTTGGGGAATTATTCTCTTGATTAATTTATGGTTAGTGACTGATGAATTGGAATGAGGCGTATGTTGTGTTTGTGCAACACTTATTTAAAATATACGCGAGTTATTCGGGAAGACCGGGTTTATCCCATTCTGAATAACTGATATGACGATAAGTCGAAGATGAAGACGATGGTCGAAGACCGGAGGTCTTCACGTCGTTTGGATAATTACTGATGATCTTGATTGGGCTGTACACCCAAGAAGATGGAAACAGTTGGTGATCGTCCAGACGTACTTGGAGATCGATGGATATGCGGGGTACTAGGTGCCTCCGGTTTCGTTCAGACCCAGAACGGACTTGTAAATGGACTGTGTGTCTGACATTGGATTTTAGTCCGTGTGATTGATCTCTATTAAATATATATCTGCTTGGCGGCGGAGAATTTATTCTCTTGCTTAACGCCCTTCTCTGAGACGTACGAGCTCAGGGGTTATATATTGATGGATATCAAACACATGGAGTGAATTGCCTGTGTGGCATGCCTAAGTGGCAATTGATCGAGGCTTCTGTTGAAAAGCAGAGTCTTGTGGTGATGATCAAAGCACGGCCTTTGTGGCGTAGCTTTGTGTAACGTTTGCTTCGCGAGTTTCACACCCGGTATGAACCAAAAACGGGAGACAGACGTCAGGGAGGGCATGCGTTTCTTTCTAGCTAGAAGTAGCGTCAGTGGTTTTACACGCCCTGACGAGTTTGACTTATGTGGTTGTTGCTGTTGCGAGGCGCCTCGGTTATATCGGTTTCGGCCGATGCATTCTGGTCGGCTGACGGACCAGACTTACACCCCATAGGGTGGGGAGACGTAGTGTTCAGGCATAATAATCCACATCGGTGGACCGGCCCTGAGGATCCAAGGGGCACTTGCGGCTGTTCCTGAGGGGCGGGCTAGAGCGTCTCGAATCGGTTGAGGACTATCTTTTGCCTCGGTTCATAGATGGAAATCCAATTTCCAAATACGTGACATTTGCGGTTTTTATTTGTAAACCTATACATGGCGACATAGTGGCATGGGACGCTCATGCCGCCTATGATTGATACTTATGATTTGAAGTTGTTTTATATACTATGCACTTATAGTAGTATCAAAAGATTTGTTTTAAACGTACTAAGCATGTTTGGCTATTATAAGGGAAACCCTATCCTCGGCTGCGTTGCATTGTGTGATGGGACCTGGGTCTTATAATAGCTTCATTTTTCTTTATTTAGCATTGCGCTGTTTGTTTTATGCACTGGTATTCTTGGGAGGAAACCCGTTCCGTGTTATACGGCGTGGTCCCTTGATTTACCTAATGATTTAAAATAAAGATTAATAACTGTTTTAGTTCTCACACCAGTCACGTGACTGACCTGGAGTTTATTGTTTTAACCTAAACTCTGGGTGCCCCTATTTTCGACACGGGCAGCTTGTAGTTTTGGTTTTACAGATTTATATTCACAGGAACCTGGTTTACAGCTGGAATGATATCCGGAAAGCTTTGTATCCGTATATCTCTTCTAGTTGTGTATTGTATTATTTTCCGCTGCTATGTATTAATATGTAATTTAAATCTCTGATATTTCTGTGTAATATTCATTTATACTCTGTATATTCTTGTAATCTGATGCATTGTTGTAATATACAATGAAATGTTCTTTTATATGTGTTCTGTTGTGGCTTGTTCTCAAACGATAGGGCGTTTCGAATGGCCTGGATCGGTTTAGCGACTGGTTCAGACCGAGCGAAATTCCTTGCCGTCACACTAGTTTTCTTCCATCGGTTGCCGCCATGTTTTTCTCAAAAGATAATGAATGAGATAATTGAAGTCGGGTGAAACACATAACAAAAGGGGTCGACCAGCTAAAGTGGTTAAAGGGAGTTTAAGATTCCTTTATTTCAAACTAGGGTTTAGGTTTTTTTTTTATTGTTTTCAATTTATTTTGTAAACCCTTCGACCAGTTTCTAGAGTCTGTAAAATTCTAGGAAACTAGTTAGGGTGTTAACTGGCAATTTACTAGAGTTTGTAAAATCTAGGGTTTACTGGTTACGGGGTTGTAATCAGGGGAAATCTGATCTAGGAGATTAAATCAGACTAGGATTTTGAGTGTAGGGTTAGGACCGGAGCAGGCGCTGCGAGTTTACATGGGATTGCAAGCGAGATCTGTTTATAACACCTAGTAGAGACCTTAGGAATGTAGCAGTAGGCAAGATTTTGCCGAAGCTGGGTATATCTATGTGTGATTTATTTTCTGCACTTTTATTTCTTCTGCATTCTATGATCTATTTATTATTTTAATATCCTGTAAATTTTGAACTAAGCTATAAATTGTATAAACCCTATTCACCCCCCTCTAGGGTTAATCTAGATCCAACAGTGGCTAACCGAAGGGATGGCGAAGTATGACTAGGGAAATACTGAAAAATCAAAAAAAAAAAGACAAAACATAATCATCTAATGGCTCAGCAATGACTATAACCAGAACCAAGGAGACGAAACTCCACGGTGCCTTGCCCAAACAATAACCAACTACGGTGGAACACAAATCTTCTCATGCCTGACCACAACATACACAGCCACTTGAGTCATAAGTCAATATACACAGGGCACAAATCTGAAACCCACAAAACAGGCAAACACAAACAATAAAATGATCAGGGCCAATAAATTCACTAACCCAATTCAAACAAAGAAGAACAAAATACAACGAACGCACGCCACTAGCATTAGCACATAGAAGAAATTTTGATCAAGAAACCAACATCCATAAGGGATCGACCTGCTTTTCGATGTGGGGCATGCTTACAATTAGGTCTGAGATCCAATGCTGTAAGGGGAGAAGCAAGTCAGGGGTCGCGATGAATCGCAGGAGATTGACTGAAATACGTTTAAATTAAGATGAGGGGAACACATCGTGATGAAATGAAGGAGTGGTAAAAAAGTTCATCGAAATAGATCTGGCCAAGGAAGGAGGATACTGGTACGGCAAGGAACTATGAGGAACGTGGCAAAGAAAAAGTGGAAACGGTTGTAAATTTGGAAAAAGGAAAGAGGGTGGTCTATGCCACAACGGCAAAAACTGGAATGAGAGTGGTAAATCAGAGAGAAGAGATTGAGGTGGTATAATTTGAAGGGGAGAAAGTGAAATCAAATGAAAGGGAGTGAAGAAAATAGAATGAAGAAAGAAGAGGGATGATTTCCACTCGCCATTGAAACAATAAAAACTCACCTATAAAAGTAAATTTATAAACTTAAGGTAAAAAATTGATTTTATTTGATCCAAAGATTAAACTTATATAAAAAAATTACTAATTTTAGATGGGTTAACTAATTTAAAGAAATGTTTTTTTGGCAAAGCCGACCTGTTTTTAAGGTGACTCCAAACCCCTTTTATTATAATTAATAATTAAAAATCAGTATGGTATAGGTGATTGTTAGTTGACAATCAACTATTTAGATTTTAAGTTGGACCGTCCACCACCTACGGAGTTTAACGTGTTCTGTCCACTCTACCTAAGCAAGCTTACAGCACTGGAGCAAGCTTAATTCAAAGGTAAATGTTGAGATTTCAAGAATTTGATTTAGCCAGGTGCAGTTAAAGCGCTTGGTGGTTCTATAATGGCGGAGGTGCAAAAAGGTGTAGCAGGGAAATAGCGGAGATATAGCGGAGGCATAAAATGGTTCATTAGATATAAAATCAAATATTTAAAAATTAATTAATCACCGTTTTCACATTATATGTGTACAAGAAACTAATATTAATTAATCGTACTTAACAAAATCATGGAATATTATAGTAATGAATGCTAAATTTGATGAGTTTAATTGATTGTTACCATATATCAGGTACCTATGCATTAAAGTTATCTTTTTATGATAATTTTACTGAATGTTTTAAAAAGAGAACTAATCAAATCAAGCTCTATATATTAATATTGCTGAAGCGGATGGTAAAAAGCCTTGATTTAGCGGATCCAATGGAAAATAGCGGGGATAAAGCATATCTATTATTCATCAGTGCTAAATTGAAATAGTGCAACGGCTAAAGAGCGCTATGAGCTATAGTGAGGATATTGCGGGTATTCAACTGGGCTTTAACTACATAGAATTTAGGTAATAAAACTTAGTAATTAAATTTTGAATGTTGTGCAAAACCAATATAATAAAAATGAATTTAGAACTTAGGTTTAAAACCGAATTTAAGTAAATTGTTTAGAATTGTAATTCAAGTTGTAAACTAATTTAAGCACTCTTTTTTAATTAGAAATTTATATCATTTAAGCTTTTGGTTGTTTTTAATTAGAGTTTGAAACTTGAATTAATGTTAATACAAATTGTGGAAATATTGATATCTGGATTGGATTGGATTATGGAATGAATAATAGTTTTAAATGAATTTTCAAATCATTATATTACAATTATATTTAAATTGGTATTATTTTGTATTAAACTATTTATCTTTTATTAATTATTTTAAATTAGTATTATTTTAATTAAACTATTATATATATTTTACTATTGCATATTTTATTATTATTATTAATTAAAATATTTTATATTATACTTAACTATTTTGAATAAAATTCTATTTCTAATCCAAGTAGTTTAAGTCCAACTGTTTGAATATAAAGATTTCTCTGTAAAACAATATTTGTAAACTGGAAATCTAAGACTAAAATGTGAGTTTTGATAATGGTCCTTCTTTTAATATGATAATTGAAATTTGAAATTGAATCAAAAATTTATTTGATTTGAGTAAATGAATGAAAATAAGTATTTGAAGTAAATTGATTTATGACAATATGTATTTGAAGTATTTGAATGAAAATAAGTATTTGAAGTATTTTATTTTACTAAATGAATGAAAATAAGTACAAAAAAGTATTTGAAGTAAATTGATTTATGACATTGAAAATTTAATGTTTAATTAAATATAAATGACCATGCTATGAAATACATTATGATTGGTTGTTAAGGAGTCCGGGATTAGATATTGACATATCTTTGTCAATACCGGGAACCACTTTAACAACTGTGTACTCGGTGGATTATCTAGAATGAAGTAGGATGGTTTGGCTAACTCTACTGGAATAAAGTAAGAGAGCGATGATGGATAGCCTTAACCTTGAAGTCATGATTAAAATGGCTAATACAGGAGCTATGTCGAGGTCAATTAGGGTCGCTCTCCCGTCGGATGCACTTCTTTGTTTATTATCTTAGTTCCACAATTTGATTTGATTTGATGCGCATTCATGATTATGGGAGTGTTATTCATGGTGGGCGATACCTCTGGCTATGCATTACCACCAGCCTAGCTCTACAAAACGGTAGAATCCTGCCCTGTGTATTGCCTCGTGAGTCTTTTTATATTATCTTGATCGAGCTCACCAGGAATTTGGTTTGTATTTTACCTATGGAGTTCCCACTGATAGCCATAAGTTTATACTGGGTATTGCGGTACCTACAATGCTTATACAAAATAGGTTAAAGATGATACGTGTAATGCCTTAACATTATTTTACTTTAACAGATCCTTAAAGGGTGGTGATCCTAAACATCTTTTGAGTTAGTTGTTAGGAAATCCATTTAGGGTTTCAATGGTGACAATTATACAAAGGAAATCGTATGTATACACATATGTACACACACATGTGTGTGTGTATATATATATGCAGGTTACTTGATTGGTTGACTCAAAAGAAAGATAATAACGATGCTCAAAAACAAGCCAAGACATGAAAAGAGATCACAAGTCAAGTGGAGCAAGAATGTCTTGGATCTAGATTAACCCTAGAGGGGGGTGAATAGGGTTTATTGAATTTTAATGAGATATTAAAATATCATATCATAGATAATAGCAGAGTAAGTAAATGCGGAATGTAAATAACACACAGATATACCCAACTTCGACAAACTCTGCCTACTGCTGTATTCACTAAGGTTTCAACTAGGTAATAAAACAGATCCCGCTTACAAGACCCTGTAATCTCGCGAACCCCTCGCTCGTGTTCTAATCCTATGCCCAAAACCCTAGATTGATCTATATCCCCTAGATCAGATTTTCCCCTAGCTACAAGCCTGTAGCTAGTAAACCCTAACTATAATCCTATAACTAGAAAACCATAATTTTTACAGAAAAAACTAGAAAACAAATGGCGATTTTACAACAAAAATTAAAACAAAACAAAAATAAACAATTAGAAAAACCCGTTTTTTCTAATTAAAAACCATAGGCCGACCCATTTCTTCAATCAACTCTTTTGCTCTTCTTTGAGCTCCTATGTCAGCTGATACTCAAAAATTAGGGTTTTTCTTCTGCCCAAAATCCAATCGATGTTGAGAAAGGTTGCTCTGGATTATACTCTAATGCTCCGATACCTTCGTCGATTGATTTTGCCTCTCTCTAGCAATCGAAATCTTCGATGAGTAACCCTAGTTTAAAATTGTTTACTCTTGATTTTTTGTTGTTTGATTTCAATCAGGATTTTTCCTATGATAAATGGCGTTACTTATAGGATTATTAAACCCTATAAGAAACTCTGATTTCCTTATATGACTTGTTTTGTTTTTCTTGCGTGATTGAATCCCTTTTTGTAGCACTGAAATTGTCATGGTTTCCTTGTTTGAATTTGTTGTCTTGTGAATTCTGCATGATGAAAAAATAGGAAACAAATTTATCCCAATTAAACTATTGCCATAAAATGTTTCAAAACTAGATTGATTTGTACCCTCGCTTGGATTGTGTTACTCTGGAAATTCTACTTGATAAATATGGAAAACAATAAGCCTTTTCCTTTTGGCTCTTGAGTGTGATTCCTGAAAAACAGAATGTTACTTGACACTTTTTACAGAGTATTTTTGGAATCCTATTGTATTCGGAAAGTGATAAATTTCTTGGAAGGATTTCATACGTGATTGACTTGGAAAACAGAATTCAGTGTTCCTTGCCACAAATGTTTTTTGTATAGTCTTGCCAAAAAAGTAATTGCTGAAAAACATTTGTCCAGTATTGAAAACAAGTTGAATTGGTTTTTGAAAACATGCCAAAAATGTTTATGTATATCTGGAAGTCATAAATTCCTGGAAATATACAGAGAAAACTTTTTTGCCTAAAAATACTTTGCCAAAATAAATGTTGTGTATTCTGGAAATATTTATTGAGCACTTGCCATATATGTTTTGCCTGTTGTTACACTAATTTGCATGAATTCTGGAAATTCTTGAGATTTTGATTATCATTTTGAAATGCCTTGTGTAACGACCCGAACTTCCCTGTAAAGGAAAGCCCGGATTGAGTTGAGAACACGACAAACCAGAACATAAATAGAAGAATATTTCATTGCTTATTACAACAATTTCATCAGAATACAAGAATACACAGAGTATGAATAAATATTATACATCAGAAAAATATCATAGATTTACAAGTTACAATGCAGTGGAAAATAATACAAAATAAAACTGAAAGGAATATACGGATATAGAGCTTTCCGAATATCATTCCAGCTGTAAACCAGGATCCTATGAATACAAATCTGCAAAACCAAAACCACTAGCTGTCCGTGTGGAAAGTAGGGGCACCCAGAGTTTAGGTTAAAACAATAAACTCCAGGTCAGTCATGTGACTGGTGTGAGAACTAAACAGTTATTAATCTGATTTTAAAGTTAGGTAAATCAATGGACCATGGCGTATAACACGGAATTGGTTTACCTCTAAGAACACCAGTGCATAAAACAAACAGCGCAATGCTAAATAAAGAACAATGAAGCTATTAGAAGACCCAGGTCCCATCACACAATGCAATGCAAGACGGAGGATAGGGTTTTACCTTATAATAGCCAAAAATTCTTGGTACGTGAAATTTCATATTTTACTATTACTATAAGCGTATAGTGTCAAAACAATTTCAAATATAAATGTATCAATCATAGACGACATGAGTGCCCTATCCCACTATGTCGCCATACTTGGCGCTGTAATCAAAACCGCAAAATGTTGTATTGGAAGTTGGATTTCCATCTGTGAACCAAGGCAAGGGATCGTCCTTACCGCTTCGAGACGCTCTAACCCGCCCTCAGGATCAGAGCTCGAGTGACCCTTGGATCGTCAAGGCCGGTCCACACGATGTGGATTAAAATGCCTGAACACTACGTTTCCCCGCCCTATGGGGCGTCAATTTGGTCTGTATAAACACCATCCATTTTCTCTGCAGAGACCGATATAACCGAGGCGCTTCGCTATCCATCATCCACATAAGTAAAACACCTGGGCATGCAAAACCCAAATACCACTCCTAGCTAGAAGGAAACGCATGCCCTCCCTGAAGTCCTCTCCTGTTTCTGGTTCACACCGGGGTGCGAGGCTCGCGAATTAACGCTACACAATGCTATGCTATATTAAAGCCGTGCTTTGATCATCAACCACAAGACTCTGCTTTTCAACAGAAGCATTGATCATTTGCATCTCAACATGCCACACAGGCAATTCACGCTATGCAACCGATGTCTATCAATTACACAGAATGAAATCCGATCTCAGACACACATCCATTTACAAGTTTGTTCTGGGTCTGAATGAAACCGGAGGCACCTTATTCTTCATCCCATATGTCCAATACAGGAGAGTGGTCCTTGCATATCCAGTCGATCTCCAAGTACGTCTGGACAATCACCACTTATTACCTTGTCTTGGGTTGTAACGGCCCGGGAAATTCCGACGCTCGAATTTTCAACAATGATGCACAATCCCGTATCACTTGCCAAAAATCCAAGTATCAAACCCCTGACTGTTAATAGAAAGAAGTTAGAGGGTGAGAAAAGAAAGAAAGAAATGTTAGAATAGAAGAAAGAAGAAGAACACACATCAGAATCTCATAGCTGAACGAATCAAATATAATATATCAAATCTCTTTATACAAAAAGAAACTGTATATATACATACCAATCATCAGAGTACATCATATATCAGACACAGCGGAAATACACTTTATATAACTAGCAGTGAAGCCTCCTGCTTCCAGCTTCTGGAAAATTCCAAGCGAAACTTGACCTGTACATATACTCGGTATGACCCGAGCACATTTGGTTTAAAACAAAATTCACCGGGTCAGTCTGGAATACTATCAGTGATATATTCATAACACAACAACTTGTTTAACTTTGGAAATCCTTTTTGAAATAAAAAAGGATAATAGTAAGACCAGTCCACACATAAACACGGACGGTTTTTACCTTACTATAACCCAAACCATTTTTGAAAATCAATATCTTTCTTAATATTATCATAGTGTCTATCAAACCACAAATAAATAGCAATCTAGCAGAACGCTTGCATCTCACGCTCTACACATATAGTATACAATCAAAACCGCGGGCGTTTATTGGAAATTGGATTTCCGACTATGACAAGGTATGGGACCACCTGCCGATCGTGTATTTCTAGAGGCGAATACACTGGGTTCCACAAGAACGTCTTGCAACCCGACCCACACATGACCGACCACTCATTTTGCTTGAGTGTATCGAATGTATATCACCAACGGTTGGGCTCAAACCACTGTTTCCCGATAAGGGACAGCATCGATAGATTAAAGAAGCAAAAGGAATTTCTCTAGATAGGTGATTATACACCCTAATGGGAGGGACCCACATAGTCATGCTGCCTGCCCGTTTTTTGTCATTTCCCGGTTGATGAGGCTTGAGGCTAGAATTTCCTTCCTTTATAATATCTGGTCATCATTCACTTTGAATACCACATCGTCAGATCCATCAGAAATCACGAATTGACGTCTACAACAATACATTATGTGTTGGCTAAATAAGTTTCCTTCTCCGCTTCCACTCTTGGTACGGTTGAAGAAATCAATATATGTGATTGTCTGGAAATACTCTGTCAGACACTCGTCCATACAAGTCATCTAGGAACAGGATGAACCGAAGGCACTCTCCTACCGCATCCTATATAGGAATCACCCCAAGGATCAGTAGCGAGAAGTCCTTGCAACTCGTATATTTCAACCATGACAGAACCCCAGTATATCTCTGCGTCGACTCAGAGATTGTTAGTGGTTCTTCCATTTATGAAGATATACGGTCTTCAATGCTCCATCTTCATCGCCTGCCAATTAGTCACGAACATACAGTTGATTCGAAGTGGTTTTGGGTCTAGTTCCCATCCCGGTCTCTTCGAAAACAACTCGTCAAAAAGTAGGTAAATAGAACATTTCATTTGATAGTCGGTTGTTTAACTATCAAATCTTAACAGTGCTGTTAAGTACATTGGAAGCTCAGGTCATTCATATTAAAATACTTTATTAAACCAATTCATCGATTCTTATAATCGATTTTATAAATCTTATCTCGACAAAACTCTTATGATTCATTATTTATTAAATATACTCAATACTCGCTTCTTTATCAAACTTTCACTTTTATTTCCTTTGTTTGCAAAATGCTATCTTTTACTTTACTTATACCCTGGAAACCTGGTTTCTAATTTCAAAACCTTTTCATACACTCTTAACTTTGAAAATATTATTATGGTTTTATTTTCAATATACGATTTCATTTGAAAACCAATATCGCTCTTTATTTCTTAGTAAATAATTCCCACATCCTCTACCATCGCAAACCAATATCATCTTTTGACAATAGTGAAGTCGCCCAAGTTGGGGTATTTTAATTACCTCTCAGACTTTGACCGACAACGTTCTTATCGCAAGACGATACGAGTTTGCAACTCAAAACCTTATATTCCATTTCCTTTGTCCACTTATCATGGTTTTATAAACCATTTTCTTCAATTTGAATACCCACTTTACATTCAAATTCCCTTTCCTTGGTTAAGTAAATTACTCGACAAAATCTTACTTACCATTCGATTCCAAAATGGTACTTTAACCCATTCCTTCCTTTGGAAATTTTTCCTTGAATCCCTTTACTTAATATATTAAGTAAATATACCAACACCATTAAATCCCCTTTTAAGTCTTACCATAATCGTTTATTTAAATAAGACCTTATCGAGATTCTCGCACTAGCTTACCAGTTCTCTTTACATACTTCATTTATAATCATGGGTTATAATTCCCTTTAAGCCTTGCTAAACTGAAATCACCTTATTTCCATTGTTCGCTTCTTTATTTTACTATTAGAAATGATGATACTTTACCTTAACATTAACCACTTTAAGGTGGTTAATTCCATTATAAATTAGAAATAAATTAATCAGTCTTCTTAAGGGATTATGAAATAGTAATTAACTTTATTAACGACTTCAAGTTTGGTAATTCCCTCCTAACTTCTTTTTACTTAATCTTATTAAGTAAATCGACCATTTCCCTTTCAAGCCTTATTCTAACCAACTTACCTTGGTTTATTAAATAAATTCTTATTTGAACTCTCGAATTAACTTTCGAGTCATTTTTACAAAACTATGTTTGTAAATCCAGATTAAAATCCTCTTATCAAACTCCAATCAAATTTTAGTTACCTTTATATCCATTTGATCACTTTTTACTTTAATTCATCATTGAAAATAATCCCTTCGATTATCATTATTTAAGATGATAATTTTTTTAACCATTAACCACTTAAATCGTAGTTAATTTCATTATACTTAGGAATAAAATAATTAATCTTTAATTAACTAGAAATAAATAATTTATCATTTTAAAGGATCATTAAATCATAATTAACTTCGTTAATCGATAATTAACTTGATAATTATAGTTAATAAAAGATTAACTAATTTAAACAACCTTCGTTAAGTTAACAAACATTTGAAAATAATCGATTTGATTAATCAAATCAACCCAATTTCCAACCTTAAATTAAATAGTCTTCTTTTGTCGACTGTCAACACCAGTTAATACTTAACTGATATTCACTCACCGTTTCCCCTTTTAAATTAATTAATAACTTAATTAATTTTAAAAATATCATTCAATTGTTTTGTAAACACTTATTCAATCTTACTCGTCAATATATTAGTTTCTACTTTTCTGATCAGTAATGACATCATAATTCATTATATAAAACTTTCAAATAAATTCTTGACACAACATGATTATAAATATCAATATATTTATAAATTTCCATTTTAATCAACTTGTATAAAACCACTTAATATTTCATTTCTAGTTATAAAATAAATTTATAACTGAAATCTTCGTCGGTTCGCCTAGTGGTAAAACGATGCCATAAACGATGGATTTTACACCATCACTGCCAATTACTTAATCAATACTGTCGATTTATTAAAAATCACAATACGATCAACAACCATTCAACCATCAACATTCAACGGGTTTTGACTTCAATTTGGGGTTTAACTAGCTCATGTATAAACCATATAAAAATAAACAACACACATGATATTTTGAGGAATTTGGTCGGATCCCTCCAACCTGTCCTTCCCTGCACCACGGGTTATTGTAACATTTCATGATAGAATAAAATAAATTAACGACGATAATATAATTATCAGCAACCATTAAATCAACCATCAACAACCAATGCAACCAATCAACCAATATATATCTTTATATGGATTTATCACATCATGGTAGTCCAGAAAAGTGTGAGAATTAACTCACTAGTGATTTTCGGTTGGCGGTGGACGCATTTGTTCCTTTTTATTTTGAACGAACGTTCAAAATTAACTGAAATTTCAACTGCGTCAGATTGACTCCCGGTCAGCGCCATCGTCTAGAGCTCGTCTCTGCGATCCCAACAGATCCTGTTTCGTTGAATTTCGTCAAAGTATGAAGAAGATATGGCGGTTTAAAGTTTATAAAGATTTAACAAGAATTTAATTAAATAATTAAATTAATAAATCACCTTAATATCTAAATCGTTGTCCACGTCAGCACAGTGTTTAACATCTTCACGCGTTTTCTCAATACTGTCGTTCCTCACCCCGTCTCTTTCCCCTTTTCTTCTACAACCCGACTTCATCAGACCTCCACCGTCGATACAGACCTCCGGCGCCACCCTTGACCATCGCTCCCTCTTCGCCTTAGCCCCATGGCCCATCGCCAGCGACGACGTCCTCCAGATCGCCTCTGTTCGCCCTGATTTCAGTAAAGCCCCAATTTCGTTGCTGCCTCGATATCCGCCGCCATAGGCGGAATTGGACCACCAGACCACCATGGTTGGAACCCCCTCGCTCCCACGCCACTTTGTCTTAAGGGCCCCGACGCCAACAAGCCGCCCCGACGCCGGAATCAACCAAAAACCCATCGTCACATGAAAAAAACAAACCCAAATGTTCATCTCCGATCAACTCCCAACGCCGGTCACCACAGGCACTTCCAGTACCTACGACCAAAGGCAAAAACCACCGCTTCTCTCTCCTCTACAACATCACCTTTGAGTCCACCATCAATCGACCACCCAAACCCCTCCAAAAGCAGCAAAAAGGAAAATGATTTTCTACCTTTCCTCGCGATTTCCGGCCACCACCCTCGACGAAACTTCACCAACTTTTTACTAGAGGTAGCCCTCGACCCGATCTACAACATTCCTTCAGGTTCCCTTAGCAACATCATCATGGTTCGAGAGAAATAAACGATTTTATGAATAGGGACTTATTTGCAAATTTGAGGATGGAAAATATGTTTGGGCTGGAATTTCAGAGGGGAAGGGTTTATATAAGTGTGGTTTATTATATTTTAACTCGACATGACGTCTGAGAATGACCGACGATTTTTATTTCATGTCTGTCGCTATTTTAAATACTGTTTATTCGCTCCTGCGCTCACATACAAACCCCGCTCGTGACGAGAATGGACGGCATAATATAATTTGACGATACGGTCCTAACGAATCTTGTTTCGTCGAATTCCGAGTCCGTTAGCTCGAATAACGCTCTTTCACGTCCAATTGGTCGTTTTTATTTGCATTTTATTTTGCCACGCTCACATAACCCCGATTGACGCGCCACTTGAAATCTAGCAGTAATTTGTTGTTGCGGTCTCAATAAAATTTATTTCGTCGAAAACAGAGGTCGTTTGAAAAAAATCCCTTTTATAACTGCCCAAGTCAAATAAAATAAACCAATTTTAAAATACCTCAATATAATATTAAAAAAATATTGAAATTGGCCATATACTACCAGAATTGTATATACTACCACAATAAAATATCCCGGGTTGAATTCCAAGCCAAATCGATATTCAAAATATTTAAAAACCCCTTTATTTAATATAAATAACGATGAAATTTATAAAGGAATTTCACAGCGACCTTTTCAAAATTTGATTTGGACATAAAAAAAGATCTACAACACGAAAACTCGATTTCTCTCTTTCATTAGAAAAATATTGTCAATACGGTTCTAACGTTTCTTGTTTTGAGAAAATCCGACTTATTATGGGCCCTGTACGGCCGTTTAAAGTTCAAAACGCCAAATTACGAACTACCACGCCGCTGCAGCTCGTTTTATAATTAAATTATAAACTAAACGTTCTAACATCGTTAAATAAATGAATCGTTACTATATTTTCAATATAAACCATATTAAACCCCTATTTTGTCGTCGATTCACATTACGCTGCAAATTCAACATTTTCCCAATATTTTAAAAATTAAAATATTATTATATTATCCATATTAATTAAAATATTCAACTTATTAAATATTCACGTTATTTAAATTCAAATCCACATTTTAAAATATTAAAATAAATTTAAATCAATTGCCAGAAAAACACGGGTCGTTACATGGGTGTACATCCCAATCAAGACATCAGTAATCTTCCAAACGATGTGATGACCTCCGATCTTCAACCACCGTCTTCATCGTTGACTCATTGCCGATTCAGTTATTCAGAATGGGATAAACCCGGTCTTTCTGAATAACTCGCGTATATAATAAACAAGTGCTATAAAAACACAACATACGCCTCATTCCAATTCTGAATATTCTTTTATTTAAATATTCATATCCTTTGGGAAAGGTTCCCATTAATTTCATCAAAGATAAATTCTTTAAATTTATTCTTTAATCTTCCTTTGGATATCAATTCAAACAAATTATGGTTTATCCAAACTAGTCGGGATTAGCGAACCTTGCCGAAGTAATCATTTGTTAATTTCCCAATCCCAACCTATTCATCCTATGAAGCAAAACTGGTGATACTTCACATCTAACACCACGATGTTATCGGTAAAGTTAATTACCATTTCACGTTCAAATCTAATTAAAAATTTAACTATCGCTTGGACCAAAACTGGTGATACTAAATTCTCGATCATTTACAGAATTTGATAATTTTAGTTGTCAGATTCACCTTTAAATCTAATTAAAGATTCATTAAAACTCTATTTAGTTTTAATCTCCAAAAATCATTACTTAATGATTATTCAAATTCAGGAAACAAATCCTGTTTTTAACCGGGCTAAAGAACTAATGTCATTTAAAACACAGCTCATGATAAACCCAAAATCACATTCCATTCATTATGGAATCTTCACGAAAAACAGATCAATATATATAATCGATATAAACTTTCATATCCGACTAATAATATAAATGAAATAACGACAAAGCCTTTTAAATTCCATATATATTAGCAGTCTTCCTCCATATATGTTCACTTCGATTATTACCAAATCGAATTCCATTCCATTCCAATTTATTTTACTAAATTGGAAAACTTTACTTTGGAAAATCTCCTATAAATCTTAACAAAAGATTTATAAATTCCAAATCACATTTCATTGTAAATCGGGTTAAAGAATGAATGTCATTAAAAACACAGTTCACTATAAACCCAATTCGCATTCCATTAATCTCTAACAGTAAATTAGTAAGAGAACAATTCCCTAAGTACTAATCCCGAAGGCCGAAACCAATATCAGATCTGTACCTAGGAAACCATTCAACTTAGCTAATCTCCTATTAGCTTATAATTTCCTTAACTCCATTGGGTTTAAGAATAGTATTATTAAAGATACCATTCACGACAAACGAAAAATCTCATTCCATAGTTAATCGGGTTAAAGAACAAGTGTTATTTAAAACACCGTTCATGATAAACCCAAAAACCAATTTCAATTCAATTCCAATTAAATGTTAATTAATTGGTAACTTCATTAAATCTTAATAAAAAGATTTAATCTTTTCACCGCTGGGTTTAAGAACAGTGTTAGTGAAGATACCGTTTACGACAAACCCAAAATTCCATTTGATATTAAATACAAGGCTCTGAATAGAAAATATATCGGCTTATATTCAATATCAAATTCTGAACTCAACAAATATCGTATTGGAATAACGATATATGTATATGTCTTCCAAATTCCTCCACAATGTCCGTATAATCACAGAATCCAATATAGAAATATTCCGAAGATAATTTCGATTCAAATCCATTCCAATTCATATATTGGAAATTCCGGTTATTTTTAAAACCATTTCAAATCCAATTTATTTATTTAAAAATATTGGATTTTAATTCTAGTTCATAACTAGTCCATTTCGATAAAAATATATTTTTATCTTTTCAAATAATGGGATTTTTCATCCAAATTCTTTCCAAATCATTTATTAGGATTTTACACAAATTATTAATGCTTTTAATAATTTTATCAAGGACCATACAGTCGATTTCCAAAAACGGCCATCGAACTTCACTTACAGCGACCTTTTCCTAATTTGATTTGGACATAATTCCACATCCAACTGTTATATTTCTAATTTCTTGTGTTCGTTAGAAAGCTTTTTTCGATACGAACCCAACGGTTCTGGTTTCAGGAGAATCCGATGGTCGGATCTCCCGTATTGTCCATTCTAAGTCAATTATCGAAATTCACGAACTGCCGCAGCGTGGCGTGTTCTATTCAGGATGTTATATTATATATATAATATATATTTCGTCGATTTCCATTTAAAACGTATTTTATAAATCGTTTTAAATTCATTTTCAAAACGATTTCAATTTCATATTCAATTTCAAATCAAAATTGAATATTCCATGTCATTAATATATAAATGATAATATTTCGAAAACATTAGATTTTGAAATCACTTCCTTTTCAATATTCATTATAAAAATGAATAAAATTGATATAAATATCATTCACGTCAAAATGGCGTTAATCTACTCAACACGGCTTTATATATTTAAATATATTCGTATCCATCCCAAATCGGACATCAAAATCATATTTTGATTTTTTTCTGAATATTATTTTAAACTATTCATTAATTGAAAATATTTGTTATTTTAAAATATTCGTTCGTTCTGAATTGGAATCAGACACTGTCAATTACCATATGATGTTATTTATATGGATTTCATACAACACACGTATATAACAACCATGATAAGCAATCAACCATCATCCAAAGTGTATTCTTCACTGTGTAAGCATTAAATATAAATATTTAACACTTACAAAAGTCTGTCAACCTATCGATCAACATACAACTAAACAGTTGGGATTAGTGTACCTCAAACATCATCCCAACACCCATGAGGGGTTTCAATCAACAAACACTGAATATTATTTGTGCAGTTGGGCAATGTGTAAAATATATCGTCCCAATCATATCAGTCAAATGGGTGTACATAAAAAAATCGTCTGATTTATAAATAAATATTTATTTTACTTCAACACATGAATTTTCTATTCAGTACATTTATAACATAAAAATGATATTTTTATGTTTCTAATATATTTTAGAAAATTTTGGCAGCATAACGGCGCGATATTGAAATCGGGTAATGTCTAGCACTACCCCTCTCTTAATATCGGCTCGCGCCATACACATATAACAATTCAATCAATTCAATTCAATTCTCATCCCAAACCAATTCAAACAAATAAATCAACCAAACCAAACAGTCAAACAAGTCATCCATGGTCTGTGGACGACGGGGAGCAGTTCATATATGCAGTTATAAAATAAATAATTGTATAAAAAATTATAGTGAGGAGTTCTCAACTTGGGGATCCACTCCTCTATTCTCTATTTCTAAACGGTTCGGACTCGCCCAAAATTCCAATGCGATCTTTTCCCGCTGTATATAGTAAAAATCACATTTTTAATATGATGTTTTATTTTAAAAAAAATCATATTTTATAATAGCACTTCATATATAAAAATCATATATTTTTATCACTATTTCATATGTGAAGATCTAATTTTTTCTTTGCTTTCATATGATAAAAATCTGCTCTTTTCATTATTAAAAAAAATATAATCTTTATTACTTTAAAAAATCATTTCTTTTCATAAATAAAAATCATTTCTTTTCATAAATAAAAATCAGATCTTTCTTATTACTCTTCATGTATAGAAATCTCAACTTTCTTTATATAAAAATCTCGTCATTATATATATAATGATAAAACTGATTTTAAAATAATGTTATTCATTTAAAAATCCTATCTTCAATTACATAAATGAATAAATATAACTAAAAACTCACCACGACATTGGGGGTGGAGGATGCGCAGCGATTAACGAGGAGGTGTTAATTGCAAAACAAACATTAAAAATTCGATTTGTTATTGCCGGGAGGGCCCACGGTGGCTGCGGATCGTCGATGAACGGCGTGGGTGGTCAGTGGAGGGTCGGGACAGGCGTCAGGTGGCAGGGGCGGCGCAGGTGGTCTGAGGCTGGGCGAAGACGGGGTGAAGGGCTATGGGTGCGGATTTGAGGGTGTGGAGCGTCGGATTTGTAGAGGAGAGGGAGAAGTGGAGAGGAGAGAGGCGCGGGGGGAGGGGGTCTGGTCGCGGCATCGCTACGCCTGGGGGAGCGGCTGTGAATGAACGGCGGGAGGGTTCAAGCGGTTTTCCCCCTTTTTTTTATTTTACGATCTGAAATGGGAGGAGAGAGAGTAGAGAAGGGTGAGGGTTAATATATAATTAATTTATTTAATTTAAATTTTCCGACAAGGTTGACTTTTTATTCGAACTCCAAACGAGACCCGAGGACTGTCGTCCCTAGCCAATTACCCTCATTACGAACACAATGGGATATGTTCCATAAGCCAATTCGATTGTTACGACCATTTTTCATTTAAATTGAAATCTTAATCAGTATATATTCAATTTTAATTTACCGGGGCCACATACGGACTCTAAAAATTCTAGAAAAAATATTTCTAGCATCGTATTGACGATTCGACCCTAACAAAACTAATTTCATCAAATTTGAAGACCGTTTGAAAAATGACCATTTTCTGGTCGATCCAAATTGACTAAAACCGACAAAACACATTTAGCTTCGCCACGCTCACATACTGATTCTAAAAATTATGAATTTTGAAACCTAGCAATAATTTGACATTCCGAATCCAACAAAAGTGGTTTAGTCGAATAAGGATGTCATTTGCAAAACGACTATTTTTAAGGGCTATATTTCTATAGCGACTATTCTGAATTTTCAACTAGGCATAACTTTTTATTTCCGCTATCAAATTTCAATTTTTTGGATTCATTGGAAAGATATTTTCAATTAGATTCTAATATTTTTGGTTTCACTAAAATCCGGTCTATTTTGAATCCTGTACACTCATTTGAAATTTGAAATCGAAATTTCAAACTGTCGCGCCATTTCCAATTCCTTTTATAATTAAATTAAAATTTTATATTCTAATTTCGATTTAGATAAATTTATACGTTCTAATTTTATTCAGAATAAATTTCTCGTCGTTATTATTTAAAATAAATCATTTTAAATATTCAAAATTCACCAAAATTGCCAAAATAAAAAAAAAATTCGTTCTGCTTTTCCGGGTTGTTACACCTTGCCATGTATAAAAACTGAAACTGATGCCAAAACATGTTTGTTGATTTCTAGAAATATAAACTTGTTGCCAAAAATTGCATCACCAAACTTGACACTGTGATGGTAATCTTCCATATTCAATTTGCCACTTCACTTCAGTTTACCAAATAGTTTGCATTTGTCCTTAATGCTGCTTGTTGTGCACAAAATGATTTGTTGTGACATTATCCCTTGTCATGTGCCTTGTGCCATGAGAATACTGGAAATATATTTGCATTCTAAAATCTGAGTTGCTTCCTTATTGCTCCACTTTTCTGGATTTCTGGAAATACATGAAATTATTGCATGTTGTGACTCATTTGTTATTGTTGTCTAGCTTGTATGCTTTGCACTTTGATTTGCTATGTCATTCTTGCCATGTGCATTGTCACCCTTGCATGTTGCTTTGTAGACATAAACATGTAACATGCCTTGTGCTGATTTGTAGCTTGCCAATTTGAACTTTAGTTTCTTGCACCTATTTGTGCATCGCTGTCATAGTAGATTTGAGTTGACTTGAATTTGTACTAACTTGTTGACCTGAAGCTTGTGTTCACCATGTTCATATAAGCTGAAAAATGTTTTGGCCTTGTCACAATTTATTTTCTTGATTGCACATATGATTGTGCACAATGGTGTTCCATCTGCATATACATGTGCTTAGGCTTGTTGTAATAACCTGGAAATCTGAGCCAATTTAAAATTTTTATTTTGGCAATTTTAGCGAATTTTGAATATTTAAAATGAATTATTTTAAATAATAGCGACGAGAAATTTATTTTGAATAGAAATAGAACGTATATATTTATTTGAATCGACGTTAGAATATAAATATTTTATTTTAACTATAAAAGAAATTGTAAATGGCGCGGTAGTTTGAAAATTCGATTTCAAAGTTCAAATGAATGTACATGATTCAAATTAAACCGGATTTTAGTGAAACCAAAAATATTAGAATCAAATTGAGAATATATTTCCAAAGATTCCGAAAAATCAAAATTTCATAGCGAGGATAAAAAGTTATGCCCAGTTGAAAATTCAGAATAGTCGCTATGGAATTCTGGCCCTTAAAAATGGAAGTTTTGCAAATGACCTCAGTTTTCGACGAAACCACTTTTGTTGGATCCGTGATGTCAAGTTATTGCTAGATTTCAAAATTCAAAATTTTCTGAATCAATATGTGAGCGTGGCAAAGGAAAACGTGTTTTGGCAGTTTCAGTCAATTTTGATTGACCAGAAAATGGCCATTTTTCAAACGGTCTCAGAATTCGATGAAATTAGTTTTTTAGGATCGTATCTTCAATACGAAGCTAGAAATAAATTTTTCGGGAATTTTTAGGGTTATTACGTGACCCAGGTAAATTGAAATGTGCATTCAAATTCAATATACATTGATTTATATTTTAATTTGAACGGAAACTGATTGTAACAAGCGGATTGGGTTACGAAACATATCCCATTGAGTTTGAAATAGGGGTAATAAGCTAGGGACGATAATCGATGGGTTCGATTCGGGGTTCAAACAAAAAGGGGACTTTTCATGGAAAAAAATATTATTAAATAAATTAAATAACTAAGTCAACCCCCTCCTTTATTATCTCTCCCCAACCCGTTCAGTACAGATCGATTTAAAGGAAAAAAACCAATCGCGATCCTCCCTCAGCCCCCTCCTCTCGTCATCGCCGATGACCGCACCTCCCTAGACCCCGCCGCGGTGACCGGACCCTCCGCCTCCGCCTGTTCTTCAACCCCCACCCCATCGAACCACCCCCAGTTCGATTGAACGCCGTCGCCCCCTTCCGGATTCGATCGCAACAACCACCAACGCCAGCATTTGACACCTGCGCCGCCACCAGCCTTCTCCGACCACCCCTCCTTTCTCTGATTAACGATGTAAGTTTTTATAATTTTATTTACATAAAATCTGGGTTTTATTTATTTAAAAATTGGGATTTTCATTATATAAAATTTAGGATTGTCAAATATAAAAAGCTTTGATTTTTCATTATCAAAAGATTTGATTTTTTTATAAATATATAAATGGTAGAAAGCTATGATCTTCCACAATGGAAAGATTATATTTTTAGCATGAGAAAGATTATATTTTTAGCATAGAAAGATTATATTTTTAGCATAGGAAATGTAATATTTTATTCGTATGAAGGTATGTTTTTTTTATATATATAAAAATAGGATTTATATTCACATGAAATGTAACGACCCGTATTCTACACATCATAGGATTGTAGAATATTTATTTATTTCCCGTATGAAGTTGTATGGTCATGTAACTTTGGGAAACATCCATTAGAGTAATTTCCCATGTTCATGATTTTTATCGATTTTTAAATGACCATTTTGCCCCTAGTTGGTACTGTTTTGGCCATAACTTTTGAATGGAAAGGAATTTTGACCTGAAATCACTTCCATTAGGTTTGTTTGATGGTTTACCTTTCCGTAGAGTGGTCATAATAGCCAAACGGACTTATCGTTTGGGAGATATGGCTGAAACAAGGTTTGGAGGGTGAAAAACTACTTAACCGGGCCAAATCGGGTGATTAGCGAGTAGGCCCATAACCCATTTCGGGATTAGGGTTATGGGGGGGGGGGGGGGGGGCTGAAATGAGATGGAGAATCATTCCATTTCAGTTCTTAGCCTCCACTTATCACCAAGGATCCCTAAAAATGGCCTCCAACCTCTAAATCACCTCCAAATCATCTTTTGGTCAAGGATTTGGCTTAGCAACCCCTAATCAAGGAGGATCTTTACCAAATCAACAAAGGAGCTGCTGTTTGGCATTGAGATTCACATCAAATCAGAGAATTATTTCAGATCTTAGTTTATTTTGTGGCTAAGGTGAGTGATTTGCATAGTTTTACACTAATTATGGCTAATTAGGGGTGATTAGTGTTAATTAGCGAATTTAAACATGATAAAATTCTGGAAAAATGTTTATAAAATTCGGAATGATGTTTTAGACCTCTGTTAGAAATTTGGTTCCATTTGGTTAAGTTTTGCTCATCATATCATTAGTTTTTCTTAAAACATGCTTAAAGGAAAATATGGAGTTTTGGTCATGTTTGATCCATTTTGATATGTCATATTGTTGTTTTGGTGTTTGTGGTTGATTCCCTATGTTCCTATGATTGTATGATATGCTTTGTGGTTGATTAGAAGTGTTAGGTTGGTCGAAAACGCCGTCGAGAGGCGAAAATAGCTTGCTGGAATGGTGCAGGTTTTAGGACCAGGAAAAACCGACCAGGCTTCTGACCGACCAGGTTCTTGACCGACCAAGGGAGTTTCGACCGACCAAGTCTGGAACGACCAAGGAAGTTTCGACCGACCAAGTCTGGAACGACCAAGAGAGTTTTGAACGACCGAGTTTGGACCGGCCAGGGGGGGTTTCTGAACGACCGACTCCATAGGAACTTCAGACCGACCAGGATGGGTGAAATGCGACCGACCAGAGGAGGTTTCAGACCGACTAGGGGAGGAGAGAAATGCGACCGACCAGGAATGAAGGAAACCGATCCACTCGTGCTCCATATCACGATCCGAACAAGAGGAAAGCAGCATACACGATCTGATGCACAACGAGACGACGATCCGAACCAGGAGAGAGCCACGAGCTGGAGGAGCGCGATCCGATCCGATTCGATGGTGATGACCAATAACCCGAGATGCAAAGGTAGTCCAAATGGAAGTTAGAGCTCAGGATCCCGAAACCAGTTGGGAACCAATGAGTTCACTTCATGGTTGGACTTTGCTGCGGGACGTGTGCTAAGGAGTTGTCGATGTTCATAACTTCGATTCACCACTAAAAAGGAATGATGGGCTACTTATCAGTGCAGTAGGGTCGTTATGACCTGAGGGGCAAGGTGATGGTAGCAAGAGTACGTTATCAGTGCAGTAGGGTCATTATGACCCGAGGGGCAAGGTGATGCGTAGTAAGACTATGAGCCAGTGCAGTGGGGTTCTTGTGACTCCATGGGGCAAAGTGGACATAGTAAGGATTAATAAGGCTATGAGCCAGTGCAGTGGGGTTTTTGTGACTCCATGGGGCAAAGTGGACATAGCGAAGGATTTGTTGCTACGTTATCAGTGCAGTGAAGCCATTTATGACTTCATGGGGGCAAAGTGATCGTAGCAAGGAATGTTGGGTGATCGAAGTGGTGAATATCGTATGCTTTATGCACTGAGTGAGAGATGTGAGGATGGATGCTATGTTTGATTGTTTGCCATCCCTATGACATGCACACCTCCCCCACCTCCGTATTTTTACACTGCTAGATATGATACCTTAGAGTGTTGTACAGTATGTAGTGCTAACTCTTTGGTTGCAGGTCCAGGTTCAGGTATGTTTTAGTCTACCTATTATTGTTCACTTTAGATACTTATCGCTCATACCAGGCTTTATGTCTGACCCAGAGTTTTATGTCTCCTCTTATTACTCTAGGTGCTCACACGAGCAGACTAGAGGCAGGTTAGCTGGTGATGTGCGAGTAGCTGATTCGGAGGCGGGCATGAGGCTTTCACGTATGATATATATATATATATACACACATTCTCCCTGTGTCGTTGGTGGTCACTACTTGGGCATTAGTAGTGTACCTCACTTGTCTTACTTTTGCTTTGAGACAGTTTGAAAAGTTGTAATAAGCTGTATTCTGAATTTCCGCTGCTATGATGTTTAGTTCTGATTTTCATCTTATGCACTGTCTCTCCTGTTTTATGTCAAGTATGTTATTGTTATATTTTGTTCTATGCGCTGTGAGACATTCTACAGGTTCTTTGTATGTTCATTTCCTTCTTCCTTTTTCCTTCTGACGACCCGTTCCGCGCTAACTGGACATGTGTACAGCGCACTTTTGGAGTAAATGTCGGTTGGTGCGGGGCGGGCCGTCACACTTGGTATCAGAGCGAGGTTGTGTAGTTAACCTAGGGAAAGACACTAGGGAGAGTTAGTACGTATATGAGAGCGCGTATTTGTGATTACTTTGGTTTTCAAAAGCTATGTATATATATACTATTAGTAGTATAAGAATGAAGTTGCACTGCACTAGTACCACTATGGGGTCGTTAATCGTTTCCCTTTTTCAGATTGACGATGAGCCAATATGTTAGAGGTACCGGTAGAGGGGCCAATAATGGGAATGCCGCTGACATGAGGGCGATGTTTACCAACCTCATGAGAGACATGCTTAGAGAAGTGCAAGGGGAAGTTCCCAATCCCGGAGCTGGTGTTGGCCCAGTAGTGCAGGCGCCTAGGGTCGATTTCGCCAAGTTGTGCAAAGATTACACTAATCTTGGTGGGAAGCCGTTCCACGGAACGGAGTCAGCCACAGATGTTCAAGATTGGATGGATAGCTGCGACCGTATCTTCGATGACTTGGGTCTTGAGGATGCGATGAAGAGAAGGCTAGCGTCCCGTCAGCTGCAAGGGCGAGCGATGAATTGGTGGAATGCTATTAGAACAGCTACTCCAGAGGACCAGGTTACTTGGGTTCAGTTCAAGGCTCGCTTTAGCGAGAAGTTCATTCCAGTTGCCCAGAAGTCAGTGTTGTTTAAGAGGTTCTTGGAACTTAAGCAGAATGGAAGGGCAGTTTCTGATTATATTGCTGAGTTCGACACTTTGTCGAAGTATGGACTGTCTCTTATTGATACTCCTAAAAAGAAGAATGAGAAGTTCATTATTGGTTTGGATGGGTACTTGGGGGAAAGGCTTATCAACCACATCGATGAGACTTTTGAATCGATCGTGGGGAAAGCTTTGAGATCAGAGAGTCTTTACCCTAAGTCAAAGACTGAGGCTGCATCTGTAGAAGGGCCAAAGCCGCAAGCAGGCGGTGGAGGCAAGAATAACTCTCAGAATAAGAGGAAGCAGGACCAATCTAAGGGTGGCCAGAAAAAGAGCAAGAAGGATGTTGAGTGCTTCAGCTGTGGAAAGAAAGGCCATTATGCTAAGGAATGTCGGGCCAAGCCAGCGGAAAGAAAATGCTACAACTGTGGTCAAGTGGGACATCAGAAAGATAAGTGTCCGCAACCTCTTAAGGAGAAGCAGATTGTGAAAGCATATGCTATTGATGCTGTTCCTTCTTCGTCGAATGCCCCAACTGCGGCAGATAAAGGAAAGAATGTTGTTATTCAAGGTATGCTTTCTATTTATGATATACCAATTCGAGTTTTGTTTGATACTGGGGCTTCCCGTTCCTTCATATCTAGTGACCTGGTAGATAGGTTGGGACTGGAACCCGAGATAGTCGATAGACCATTGGTTGTGACGAACCCGATTGGTGGTTCGACTAGCCTTAGTATGATTTGCAGGAATTTGGTCTTATCGAGTCATGGATGTATGTTTGTATGTGATTGCTTTGTTTTGGGCTTTACTGGGTATGGCATTATATTGGGAGTCGATTGGCTCCAAAGATACGGGGTGGTGGTAGACTGTGAGGGCTTTTTGGTGACAGTGAGGGCGGATGATGGGCGGAGGGTAGTGTTTGGTAGCCTACCTAATGATGGGGTTATGGCTAGTTTTGTAAATTCCCTCGACATCCCGCAGGATGAGTTGTCAGATGTGCCCGTGGTTGGCCAGTATCCGGACGTCTTCGAGGAGGTGACCGGGCTTCCACCACACCGAGAGATTGAGTTCCGTATTGATTTAGTGAAAGATGCTAGACCTGTAGTGATGCCACTTCGTCGTATGGCACCAAGGGAGCAGCGAGAGCTCGGGGTGCAAGTCAGTAATCTATTGAAGAAGGGATTTATTAGAAGGAGTGTCTCCGAGTGGGGAGCACCAGTTGTGTTTGCCACTAAGGCAGATGGTTCCCTTCGTTTGTGTGTGGACTATCGCGAGTTGAATATGGTGACGAGGAAGAATAAGTATCCTCTACCGCGTATAGATGATTTGTTTGATCAGCTGGAAGGAGCTAGAGTGTTCTCCCAGTTGGACCTCGCAACAGGATTTCATCAGCTTCGAGTAGCAGATGAGAGTGTTCCGAAAACGGCATTTAGGACGCCGTCTGGATTTTATGAGTGGTTGGTTATGCCATTTGGGTTGACTAATGCACCAGCCTATTTTGTGGATCTTATGAATCGAGTATTCAGAGATCAGCTGAATAAGTTTGTTCTTGTGTTCGTGGATGATATCCTTGTTTATTCAAGGACAGAGGAGGAACACAAGGGGCACTTGAGGATAGTGATGGAGGTGTTGAGGAAACACCAATTGAAAGCGAAATTCTCTAAGTGTCATTTTTGGAGAAGGGAAGTAAGATTCTTGGGTCATGTTGTTTCAGAGTGTGGTATTGCCGTGGACCCTGCGAAGGTGGTTACGGTACAGGATTGGCCTACGCCCAAGAATGCTACAGATGTAAGAAGTTTCTTGGGATTAGCTGGATATTATCGTAAGTTTATCTAGGACTTCTCCAAGATAGCAGCACCGTTGACTCAGTTGACTAAGAAGAATCAGTCCTTCGTCTGGGACGGAGTGTGTGAGGATGCCTTCAAAAGTCTAAAGGAGAGGTTGACGCGTGCGCCAGTGTTAGTCATTCCTAAAGGGAATGAAGAGATGACGGTATACACGGATGCTTGTGGTACCGGACTGGGTGTTGTATTGATGCAAGGAGGAAGGGTTGTAGCTTATGCTAGTCGACAGCTAAAGCCGCATGAGAAGAAGTATCCTACCCATGATTTGGAATTAGCAGCGATCGTTTTTGCGCTGAAGATGTGGAGACACTATCTTTTGGGAGAAAGATTTGAGTTGTTTACCGATCATAAATCGTTAAAGTATCTCTTCTCTCAGAAAGATTTGAATCTCCGTCAACAAAGGTGGTTAGAGTTCTTGGCTTCGTATGATTTTGATATCGCATATACACCTGGGAAGGGTAATGCGGTAGCCGATGCCTTGAGTAGGAGACATGCCAGTTTAGGGGCAATGTTTCTTGAATGGAAGCAACTGGAGTATATTGCAGGGTTTGATTTCAGACCAAGGTGCGAATTGGATCCAGTCATGCTCGCAAGTTTGACGATCATACCCATTTTGATGGAGCGGACTGGTTCCAGCCAGAGGGACGATCCTAATCTATTGGAAATCATCTCCAAGTTAGAGATGGGTATCGATGAGGAGATGAATGTGTATGGGCTTGATCGAGGTGGATGGCTTCGAAAGAATGGAAGACTAGTTGTGCCCAACGTGAATGGTTTGAGAGATGAAGTGCTTAGAGAATGTCATCACTCAAAACTGACTATACATCCCGGTGGTAATAAGATGTATCGAGACATGAGACAGACTTACTACTGGGAAGGGATGAAAAGAGACGTTGGGAAGTTTATATCCAAATGCATGAATTGTCAGCTAGTTAAAGCCGAGCAAAAGAAGCCTAGTGGGTTGTTGCAACCATTAGAAATTCCCGAATGGAAATGGGAGCAAGTTTCGATGGATTTCATCGATGGTTTACCAAGGACTAGATCGGGACATGATAGCATTTGGGTAATTGTGGATCGATTGACTAAGAGCGCAAGATTTATACCAGTCAAATCGACCAGAATAGCAGTCAAGTTGGCAGAATTGTATATGAAGTGGGTAGTGAGATTTCATGGAGTACCCAAAAGCATTGTGAGTGACCGAGACCCGTTGTTCACTAGTGGGTTTTGGAAGAGCTTACAAGAGGCTCTATGGTCAGGATTACATCTCAGTACCGCATATCATCCTCAGACCGACGGTCAGACGGAGAGGGTGAATCGTATATTGGAAGATCTCTTGAGAGCTTGTATATTGGATTTTAGTGGATCATGGGATGACCATTTGCATCTAGTAGAGTTTGCATATAATAATAGCTACCAATCCAGTATCGGTATGGCTCCATATGAAGCTTTGTACGGAAGACCGTGCAACTCACCGTCATGTTGGATAGAGACTGGCGAGAAGTTTGTGCTTGGACCAGATGTGGTGAGAGAAACTTCAGATAAGATTAAGATCATTCAGCAACGAATGAAAGCTGCCCAAGATAGGCAGAAGAGTTATGCTGATAAGAGGAGAAGAGATTTGAAATTCTCCGTTGGTGACTTGGTGTTTGTTAAGATCTCTCTGTTGAAGAGCGTGATACGATTTGGCAGGAGAGGCAAGTTGGCACCAAGATTTGTTGGCCTGTTCCCCGTTCTTGAATTGGTCAGGAATTTGGCGTATAGAGTTGGCTTACCAGAGAAAATGGCGGGAGTTCACGATGTATTTCATGTTTCCCAACTAAGGAAGTTCGTTCATGACTCAGATGTGACTATTTCACCTGATCAGTTAGAGGACTTCGAAGTAGAACCTGAGGCGGTTGGGAACCGCAAGCCGATTCGTATTGTGGGGCACGATAGAAAGCAACTTCGAAGGAAGTCGGTGAAGCTAGTCAAGGTTCAGTGGGGCGAGGACGAGAATGATTGTACTTGGGAGACAGAGGAGAGCATTAGGAAGGCACATCCAGAACTCTTTGCCTGGTAAGATTTACTTTGCGATTTAGTTTTCCGCATGCTAGGGTAGACTTGTTTTGCTTGTTTTGCAAGTTGATTGTTGTTTTATGATTGATAGGCATGCGGGACCTTTGTGTGTGTTTGGATTAGGGAATTTCGGGTGCGAAATTTCTTAAGGGGGGGAGAGTGTAACGACCCGTATTCTACACATCATAGGATTGTAGAATATTTATGTCTTTCCCGTATGAAGTTGTATGGTCATGTAACTTTGGGAAACATCCATTTGAGTAATTTCCCATGTTCATGATTTTTGTCGATTTTTAAATGACCATTTTGCCCCTAGTTGGTACTGTTTTGGCCATAACTTTTGAATGGAAAGGAATTTTCACCTGAAACCACTTCCATTAGATTTGTTTGATGGTTTACCTTTCCGTAGAGTGGTCATAATAGCCAAACGGACTTACCGTTTGGGAGATATGGCTGAAACAAGGTTTGGAGGGTGAAAAACTGCTTAACCGGGCCAAATCGGTTGATTAGCGAGTAGGCCCATAACCCATTTCGGGATTAGGGTTATGGGGGTGCTGAAATGAGATGGAGAATCATTCCATTTCAGTTCTTAGCCTCCACTTATCACCAAGGATCCCTAAAAATGGCCTCCAACCTCTAAATCACCTCCAAATCATCTTTTGGTCAAGGATTTGGCTTAGCAACCCCTAATCAAGGAGGATCTTTACCAAATCAACAAAGGAGCTGCTGTTTGGCATTGAGATTCACATCAAATCAGAGAATTATTTCAGATCTTAGTTTATTTTATGGCTAAGGTGAGTGATTTGCATAGTTTTACACTAATTATGGCTAATTAGGGGTGATTAGTGTTAATTAGCGAATTTAAACATGATAAAATTCTGGAAAAATGTTTATAAAATTCGGAATGATGTTTTAGACCTCTGTTAGAAATTTGGTTCCATTTGGTTAAGTTTTGCTAATCATATCATTAGTTTTGCTTAAAACATGCTTAAAGGAAAATATGGGGTTTTGGTCATGTTTGATCCATTTTGATATGTCATATTGTTGTTTTGGTGTTTGTGGTTGATTCCCTATGTTCCTATGATTGTATGATATGCTATGTGGTTGATTAGAAGTGTTAGGTTGGTCGAAAACGCCGTCGAGAGGCGAAAATAGCTTGCTGGAATGGTGCAGGTTTTAGGACCAGGAAAAACCGACCAGGCTTCTGACCGACCAGGTTCTTGACCGACCAAGGGAGTTTCGACCGACCAAGTCTGGAACGACCAAGGAAGTTTCGACCGACCAAGTCTGGAACGACCAAGGGAGTTTTGAACGACCGAGTTTGGACCGGCCAGGCGGGGTTTCTGAACGACCGACCCCATAGGAACTTCAGACCGACCAGGATGGGTGAAATGCGACCGACCAGAGGAGGTTTCAGACCAACCAGGGGAGGAGCGAAATGCGACCGACCAGGAATGAAGGAAACCGATCCACTCGTGCTCCATATCACGATCCGAACAAGAGGAAAGCAGCATCAACGATCTGATGCACAACGAGACGACGATCCGAACCAGGAGAGAGCCACGAGCTGGAGGAGCGCGATCCGATCCGATTCGATGGTGATGACCAATAACCCGAGATGCAAAGGTAGTCCAAATGGAAGTTAGAGCTCAGGATCCCGGAACCAGTTGGGAACCAATGAGTTCACTTCATGGTTGGACTTTGCTGTGGGACGTGTGCTAAGGAGTTGTCGATGTTCATAACTTCGATTCACCACTAAAAAGGAATGATGGGCTACTTATCAGTGCAGTAGGGTCGTTATGACCTAAGGGGCAAGGTGATGGTAGCAAGACTACGTTATCAGTGCAGTAGGGTCATTATGACTCGAGGGGCAAGGTGATGCGTAGTAAGACTATGAGCCAGTGCAGTGGGGTTCTTGTGACTCCATGGGGCAAAGTGGACATAGTAAGGATTGAAAAGGCTATGAGCCAGTGCAGTGGGGTTCTTGTGACTCCATGGGGGCAAAGTGGACATAGCGAAGGATTTGTGGCTACGTTATCAATGCAGTGAAGCCATTTATGACTTCATGGGGCAAAGTGATCGTAGCAAGGAATGTTGGGTGATCGAAGTGGTGAATATCGTATGCTTTATGCACTGAGTGAGAGATGTGAGGATGGATGCTATGTTTGATTGTTTGCCATCCCTATGACATGCACACCTCCCCCACCTCCATATTTTTACACTGCTAGATATGATACCTTAGAGTGTTGTACAGTATGTAGTGCTAACTCTTTGGTTGCAGGTCCAGGTTCAGGTATGTTTTAGTCTACCTGTTATTGTTCACTTTAGATGCTTATCGCTCATACCAGGCTTTATGTCTGACCCAGAGTTTTATGTCTCCTCTTATTACTCTGGGTGCTCACACGAGCAGACTAGAGGCAGGTTAGCTGGTGATGTGCGAGTAGCTGATTCGGAGGTGGGCAGGAGGCTTTCACGTATGATATATATATACACATTCTCCCTGTGTCGTTGGTGGCCGCTACTTGGGCATTAGTAGTGTACCTCACTTGTCTTAGTTTTGCTTTGAGACAGTTTGAAAAGTTGTAATAAGCTGTATTCTGAATTTCCGCTGCTATGATGTTTAGTTCTGATTTTCAGCTTATGCACTGTCTCTCCTGTTTTATGTCAAGTATGTTATTGTTATATTTTGTTCTATGTGCTGTGAGACATTCTACAGGTTCTTTTTATGTTCATTTCCTTCTTCCTTTTTCCTTCTGACGACCCGTTCCGCGCTAACTGGACATGTGTACAGCGCACTTTTGGAGTAAATGTCGGTTGGTGCGGGGCGGGCCGTCACATGAAAGTTTAGATTTTTCTAACTAGAAAGATGTGATTTTTAATTGTTTGAAGCAAAGTAAAGATTCGATTTTTATATGGAAAGTAGCGATAAAAATTCGATTTTTATATATATGAAGTGGCGATAAAAATTCGATTTTTATATATGAAGTAGAGTTATAAAAATATAATCTTTATATAGGAAGTAGCGTTGTTAAAAATATAAATTTTAACATAAGTGGTGTTGAACAGATATCGTTGGAAACACGATGAAGATTTCCTATATATGAAGAGTCGTGGTGTTTGGTATAGCTAGTCGGTGAGAACTCCTCACTTTTATTTTGATTTCTAGTTGAAATATATACTAGGATGTAGACGGTGCTTAGTAGCACCCGACACCCGTCGTCCATAGACCATGGACGACTTGTATGCTTGTGTGATTGTTTGTGTTGTGAAATAAAATATATATATTCATGTGTTGAAATAAAATATATGTTCATGTGTTGAAGTAAAATATATATTCATGGGTTGAAGTAAAATATATATTCATGTGTTGAAATAAAATATATATTCATGGGTTGAAGTAAAATATATATTCATGTGTTGAAGTAAAATATATATTCATGTGTTGAAGTAAAATATATATTCACGTGTTGAAATAAAATATATATTCATGTGTTGAAATAAAATATATATCCATGTGTTGAAATAAAATGTTGAAATAAATATATATTCATGTGTTGAAGTAAAATATATATTCATGTGTTGAAGTAAAATATATATTCATGTGTTGAAGTAAAATATTTATTCATGTGTTGAAGTAAAATATATATTCATGTGTTGAAGTAAAATAAGTATTCATTTACAAATCGAACGATTTGTTTATGTACACCGATTTGACTGATATTGATTGGGACGATAAATTTTACACATCGCCCAGCTGCACAAATAAAAATCTGTGTTTGTTAATGTGAAACCCCACACGGGTATTGGGATGATATTTGACGTACACTAATCCCGATTGTTTAGTTGTATGTCAATCGGTGGGTTGACAGACTGTGTAAGCGTTAATTATTTATATTTAATGCTTATGCAGTTGTGTGGTGCACTCTGGATGATGGTTGATGATTTATCATTACTATTATATACATGTATTGTAAAAAATCCATATAATTATCCTTATATGGTAATTGATTGGGCCTCATTCTGATTAGGAAAATATGGAATATTATAAAAATAAATTCATGTGTTGAATAGAATAAATATTCATGTGTTGAATAGAAAATAAATTAATGTGTTGAATAGAATAAAAATCCATGTGTTGAATAGAATATATATTCATGTGTTGAATAGAATAAATATTCACGTGCTGAATAGAATAAACATTCATGTGTTGAATAAAAGCCGTGTTGATTAGATTGACGCCATTTTGATGTGAACGATATTTATATCGATTTAATTCATTTTTATAATGAATATAAGAAAGAAAGTGATTTCAAAATATAACGTTTTGAAAATATTATCATTTGTATATCGATGATGTGGAATATTCAATTTTGATTCGAAATTGAATATGAAGTGGAAATTGTTTTGAAAACGAATTTAAAACGATTTATAAAATACGTTTTGAAAGGAAATCGATGAAATATATATAATATATATATATATATATTATATATATATATATAATGGCCTGAAAGAACGCGCCGCGCCGCGACAGTTCGCGAATTTCGACCATTGACTTCGAATGGATATTAAGGGAGATCCGACCGTCGGGTTCTCCTAAAACCAGAACCGTTGGGTTCGTATCGAAAAATGCTTTCTAACGGATATTAGAGATTTGAAACCTAACGGTTGGATTTGGAATTATGTCCAAATCAAATTTGGAAAAGGTCGCTGTAAGTGCAGTTCGATGGCTGTTGATGGAATTCGACTGTACATGCCTTGATAAAATTATTAAAAATAGTAATAATTTGTGTGAAATCATAAGAAATAATTTGTGAAGAATTGTGATGAAAAATTCCAAATTTGAAAAGATAAAAATAGATTTTTATCGAAATGAACTAGTTTTGAACTAGAATAATAATTTATTTATTTTTAAATAAATAAATTGGATTTGAAAGGGTTTTAAAAGTAACCAGAAGTTTCAATAATTGAATGGGAATGGAATGTGATTTTGGGTTTATAGTGAACCGTGTTTTAAATGATATTGGTTCTTTAACCCAGTTAAAGACAGGATATGATTTCCCAAGTTAAATAATCATTGATAGTGATTTTTGGGAAGATTAAAACCAAGTGGAGTTTTAATGAATCTTTAATTAGATTGAAATGATCGAGAATGGAGTATCACCAATTTGCTACAGGCGATAGTTAAATCTTTAATTAGATTTGAACGTGAAATGGTAATTGAATTTACCGATAACACCGTGGTGTTAGATATGAAGTATTACCAGTTTTACTTCATGGGATGAATAGGTTGGGATTGGAAAATAAAATAAATGATTACTTCGGTGTGGTTCGCTAATCCCAACTAATTTGAATTGATATTCAAAAGAAGATTAAAGAATAAACTTAAAGAATTTATCTTTGATAAAATTAACGGGAACATTTCCAAAAGTATAAGAATATTTGAATAAAAGAATATTCTGAATGGGAATGAGGCGTATATTGTGTTTGTGTAACACTTGTTTATTATATACGCGAGTTATTCAGAAAGACCGGGTTTATCCCATTCTGAATAACTGATTCGACGTGGTGTCGAGGATGAAGACGGTGGTCGAAGACCGGAGGTCTTCACATCGTTTGGGTGATTACTGATGATCTTGATTGGACTGTACACCCAAGAGGAGGGAATCGGTTGGTGATCATCCAGACGTACTTGGAGATCGATGGATATGCGAGGTACAAGGTGCCTCCGGTTTCGTTCAGACCCAGAACGGACTCGTATGGACTGTGTGTCTGACATTGAATTTTGCTTTGTGTTGATTGATCTCTATTAAATATACATCTGCCTGGTGAAGGGGAATTCATTCCCTTACTTCACCCTTCTCTGAGACGTATGGGATAAGATGTTGTATATCGATAGACATCAGTCGCATGGTGTGAATTGCCTGTGTGGCATGCCTAAGTGGCAATTGATCTAGGCTTCTGTTTAAAAGCATAGTCTTGTGGTTGATGATCAAAGCACCGCCTGTGTGGCATAGCTTTGTGTAACGTTGATTCGCGAGCCTCACACCCCGGTTGTGAACAAAAAACGGGAGAGGACCTCAGGGAGGGCATGCATTTCCTTCTAGCTAGGGTGGTGTCAGTGACCTACCAACCCTGACATTTATATTATTTTCATCTGTGTGGTTGTTGTTGTTGTTGCGAGGAGCCTCGGATATATGGTGACCGTGTGGAGCCGATGGAGTCATTTGGCTCATTTACGCCCTAAAGGGTGGGGAAACGCAGTGTTCAGGCATTTTAATCCACATCGGTGGACCGGCCCTGACGATCCAACGGCTTGACTGAGTACTTGCCTGGGACATGGGCTAGATTGTCTCGAATTCTGCAGAGGACTATCTTTTGCCTCAGTTCACAGATGGAAATCCAACTTCCAATACATGACTTTGCGGTTTTTGATTGTAGAGCCTTGTATTGGCGACATGATATATGGTACCCATGCCGTCTTTGATTGATACTTACGATTTGAAGTTGTTTTATACACTATGCACTTATAATAGTATCAAATGATTTGTTTTAAACGTACCAAGCATGTTTGGCTATTATAAGGGAAAACCCTATCCCCAGGCTTGCGTTGCATTGTGTGATAGGACCTGAGTCTTATAATATCTTCATTTTTCCAAGAAGCATTGCGGTGTTTTGTTAAATGCACTGGTATTCTTGGGAGGAAACCCGTTCTGTGTTATACGGCGCGGTCCCTTGATTTACTTTATTTTAAAGTAAAGTTCTAAATAACTGTTTTAGTTCTCACACCAGTTCCATGATTGACCTGGAGTTTATTGTTTTAACCTAAACTCTGGGTGCCCTTATTTTGACACGGGCAGCTAGTAGTTTTGGTTTTGCAGATTTATATTCACAGGATCCTGATTTACAGCTGGAACGATACTCGTAAAGCTCTGTATCCGTGTATTACTTCTAGTTGTGTATGGTGTTATATCCGCTTCTATGTAATGTATTGTAATCTCTGATATTTTATAATGTATATTATTTGTTAATACTCCGTATATTCTTGTATTTTGATGAATTGTTGTAATAAGCAATGAAATGTTCTTCTGTTTGCATTCCAATTTGTCGTGTTCTCAAAACAGTCAGGGGTTTCGAACGGTCTTGGTCGGTTTAGCGATCGATTCGGACCGAGCGAAATTCCCGGTCGTCACACTTTGTATCAGAGCTTTGGTTTACAGAGCTCGGAGAAGAAGACACTTAGAACCAAACGAAAGAATTCATCAGAGATTGGATTAGTAATATCCAATAAGAATGACTCGTTAGAGGTGGGATCAGTAGTATCCTAGAACGAGTGTGAAGAGTGATGTTTTTAAAATAAAAATGAAAACAATTTTTGTTTTGAAGATTTAAATCAATTATTCGTATTTGATTATTTATTTGTATTGAGTTGGACAATCAAGTATATAAAGATTTTTCATATACGCCTTGCAAACGTGTATTCGAAGTTTTAATATACTGGATAGATATAGAATCACAACCTAGTCGCCCGGGGATAATTCTGATGATGCGGCCGCATCATCAGTATTTATATTCGAGTGCTGAAAGTGTGATATTTATATATTTCCATAGACTGGTGTGAGAACCAAAACTAGATTGGGCTTATTGTTGTGATTTGGCATCAAAAATCTGATTTTTGGACTATATATCAAAATTATGAATTTGAAACGTTAATTCACTAATTGATTGATGGTTGTGTTGAACCATTATGTGAATGAACGGTGAATTTAGGCCAAATTGAACCAAATATTGAACTGTATTGAAAATTGATTGCAAATGCATGCACGTACATATATATATATATATATATATATATATATGTGTGTGTGTGTGTGTGTGAATAGGTCATTGCAAAGAGGCTAGAGCAGAAGAATACCATTGTTTGCCCGACAAATAGGTACATGTTTATCGTATTTCTTGGGTTTTTGACGATTTTATGAGCCGATTGGCTGTTTCTTTTTCTTTTTGGATTGATGAGGGCCATGGGAGGCTATTTGAAATATCCCGAAGTCCCCGGTGCAGGGGAGGTTATGGCGAATTTTTTTGAAAATTTAGGGTGTTAGCCAAATTTTTGAAAAATTTGAAAAGTTCTTAAAAACTAAAAAGTTGAAGAACTTAAGCCGCAATGAAAAGAATGACAGTTGAGTTGGTTTGTAAAACAACTTTCGGCTTCGTTCCTTTTCGGGGACGAAAAGTTTTAAGTGGGGGAGATTGCAATAACCCGGAAATCTGAGCCAATTTAAAAATTTTATTTTGGCAATTTTAGCGAATTTTGAATATTTAAAATGAATTATTTTAAATAATAGCGATGAGAAATTTATTTTGAATAGAAATAGAACATATATATTTATTTGAATCGACGTTAGAATATAAATATTTTATTTTAACTATAAAAGAAATTGAAAATGGCGCGGTAGTTTGAAAATTCGATTTCGAAGTTCAAATGAATGTACAGGGTTCAAATTAAACCGGATTTTAGTGAAACCGAAAATATTAGAATCTAATTGAGAATATCTTTACAACGAATCCGAAAAATCAAAATTTCATCGCGAGGATAAAAAGTTATGCCCAGTTGAAAATTCAGAATAGTCGGTATGGAATTCTGGCCCTTAAAAATGGAAGTTTTGCAAACGACCTCGGTTTTCCACGAAACCACTTTTGTTGGATTCGTGATGTTAAGTTATTGCTAGGTTTCAAAATTCGTAATTTTTTGAATCAATATGTGAGCGTGGAAAAGGAAAACGTGTTTTGGCAGTTTCAGTCAATTTTGATCGACCAGAAAATGGCCATTTTCCGAACGGTCTAAGAATTTGATGAAATTAGTTTTGTTAGGACCGTATCTTCAATACGAAGCTAGAAATAATTTTTCGGGAATTTTTAGAGTTAATACATGGCCTCGGTAAATTGAAATATGCATTCAAATTCAATATATATTGATTTAAATTTTAATTTGAACGGAAACAAATCGTAACAAGCGGATTGGATGGGGTAATTAGCTAGGGAGACAGTCGATGGGTTCAATTTGGGGTTCAAACAAAAAGGGGACATTTCATGGGAAAAAATATTATTAAATAAATTAAATTACTAAGTCAAACCCCCTCCTTTATTATCTCTCCCCAACCCGTTCAGTACAGATCGATTTAAAGAAAAAAAAGAAAAAAAAGAAAACCCAATCGCGATCCTCCCTCAGCCCCCTCCTCTCGTCATCGCCGATGACCGCGCCCCTTGGCCTCCGCCGCGGTGACCGGACCCTCCGCCTCCGCCTGTGCTTCAACCCCCACCCCATCGAACCACCCCCAGTTCCATTAAACGCTGTCGCCCCCTTCGGGATCCGACCGCAACAGCCACCATCTGACACCTGCACCGCCACCAGCCTTCTCTTACCACCCCCTCCTTTCTCTGATTAATGATGTAAGTTTTTATAATTTTATTTACATAAAATCTGGGTTTTATTTATATAAAAATTGGGATTTTCATTATATAAAATTTAGGATTGTCAAATATAAAAAGCTTTGATTTTTCATTAACAAAAGATTTGATTTTTTTTATAAATATATAAATGGTAGAAAGCTATGATCTTCAACAATGGAAAGATTATATTTTTAGCATGAGAAAGATTATATTTTTAGCATAGAAAGATTATATTTTTAGCATAGGAAATATAAAATTTTATTCGCATGAAGGTATGTTTTTTTATATATATAAAAATAGGATTTATATTCACATGAAAGTTTAGATTTTTCTAACTAGAAAGATGAGATTTTTAATTGTTTGAAGCAAAGTAAAGATTCGATTTTTATATGGAAAGTAGCGATAAAAATTCGATTTTAATATATATGAAGTAGCGATAAAAATTCGATTTTTATATATGAAGTAGCGTTATAAAAATATAATCTTTATATAGGAAGTAGCATTGTTAAAAATATAAATTTTAACATAAACGACATTGAACAGATCTCGTTGGAAACACGGCGAATATTTCCTACATATGAAGAGTCGTGGCGTTTGGTTTAGCTGGTCGGTGAGAACTCCTCACTTTTATTTTGATTTCTAGTTGAAATATATAATTGGATGTAGACGGTGTTTAGTAGCACCCGACACCCGTCGTCCACAGACCATGAACGACTTGTATGCTTGTGTGATTGTTTGTGTTGTGAAATAAAATATATGTTCATGTGTTGAAATAAAATATATATTCATGTGTTGAAGTAAAATATATATTCATGGGTTGAAGTAAAATATATATTCATGTGTTGAAATAAAATATATATTCATGTGTTGAAATAAAATATATATTCATGGGTTGAATTAAAATATATTTTCATGTGTTGAAACAAAATATATATTCATGTGTTGAAATAATATATATATTCACGTGTTGAAATAAAATATATATTCTTGTGTTGAAATAAAATATATATTCATGTGTTGAAATAAAATATATATTCATGTGTTGAAATAAAATATATATTCATGGGTTGAAATAAAATATATATTCATGTGTTGAAATAAAATATATATTCATGTTTTGAAGTAAAATATATATTCATATGTTGAAATAAAATATATACTCATGTGTTGAAGTAAAATATATTCATGTGTTGAAGTAAAATAAATATTCATTTACAAATCGAACGAATTGTTTATGTACACCAATTTGACTGATATTTATTGGGACGATAAATTTTACACATCGCCCAACTGCACAAATAAAAATCTGTGTTTGTTGATGTGAAACCCCACACGGGTATTGGGATGATATTTTACGTACACTAATCCCGATTGTTTAGTTGTATGTCATTCGATGGGTTGACAGACTGTGTAAGCGTTAATTATTTATATTTAATGCTTATGCAGTTGTGTGGTGCACTCTGGATGATGGTTGATGATTTATCGTTGCTATTATATACATGTGTTGTAGAAAATCCATATAATTAACCTTATATGGTAATTGATTGGGCCTCATTCCGATTAAAAAAATAAGGAATATTATAAAAATAAATTCATGTGTTGAATAGAATAAATGTTCATGTGTTGAATAGAAAGAAACTCATGTCCTCCCTGAGGTCTTCGCCCGTTTTTGGTTCACCATCGGGGTGTAAGGCTCGCGAATCAACGTTACACAAAGCTACGCCACACAGGCCGTGCTTTGATCATCAACCACAAGACTTTGCTTTTCAACAAAAGCCTTGATTCATTGCCACTTATGCATGCCACACAGGCAATTCATTCCATGCGATGGATATCCATCAATATATAACCCTTGAGCTCGTACGTCTCAGAGAAGGGCGTTAAGCAAGAGAATAAATTCTCTGCCGCCAAACATATATATATATATTTAACAGAAATCAATCATACAGACTGAAATCCATTGTCAGACACACAGTCCATTTACAAGTTCGTTCTGGGTCTGAACGAAACCGGAGGTACCTAGTACCCCGCGTATCCATCGATCTCCAAGTACGTCTAGACGACCACTAACTGATTCTCTGCTCTTGGGTGTACGGCCCAATCAAGATCATCAATAATTATCCAAACGACGTGAAGACCTCCGGTCTCCAACCATCGTCTTCATCTTCGACTAATCGTCGAATCAGTTATTCAGAATGGGATAAACCTGGTCTTTCCGAATAACTCGCGTATATAATAAATAAGTGTTACACAAACACAACATACGCCTCATTCCAATTCATCAGTCACTAACCGTAAATTAATCAAGAGAATAATTCCCCAAATATTAACCCCGAAGGCCGAAACCAACATCAACTCAATATCCAGAAAACCATTCTGCTTAGTTAACCGATAGTTAGTTTCTAAATTTCACATTCTAAGGGAAAGGTTCCCATTAATTTTATCAAAGATAAATCCTTTAAATTTATTCTTTAATCTACTTTTGAATATCAATTCAAACTAGTCGGGATTAGCGAACCACACCGAAGTGCTCATTTATTTTATTTCCCAATCCCAACCTATTCATCCCATGAAGTAAAACTGGTTGATTAACATAGAAATGTGTTTATTTTATGCTCTTATATCTTATCTTTTGTATATAAATAAATATTACTTGGGTATTGTTTTGTTATTTTTACAGATAGTCCAACCCAGCCCGCATGCAACCAGAAATGTAGAGAAATAGAGTTCAATTTGCTGTGTATTTGCATTTTGAAGAATTGTAGATGAAGATATCACATCTAGTTGCTGTTGGACAAGAAAAGGATTGATAAAAAGGCTTTGAACATCACAAATCAATGAAGAAATGTCAAGGAAGCAAGAGGAAAAAGAGAAAAGGCCCAAATTTGCTTTATTTATCTAAGGCCCATGTATGTTTCTCATTGTAACTAATTAGTGATGTAATGACCAGGCCCATTTACCATTAGGGTTAGGGTTAGGGTTTGGCTATCTACCCTATATATACCCCTGTAATAACCTTGTAGCCACCATATCTCATCTCTTATTCCATTGTTCTAATAAAAGTTCTTCTTTCTCTCTTATTTTCTGCATTTTTTTGTTTTCTTAGCAACTAGTGTTGTCTATACGATTAGATTCGGTAGAACACTATTTGTATTTTGCACTTATTTGCATTAGTGATTTACCGTCTGATTAGATTCAGCGGAAATCCTAATTTTAATTCTTGTTTGTTATTTCAATTTCTGCAATTTCAATTTCTGCTTTTATTATTTTCTTAGGTCAAATTGGATTTGATTAGATTCAAATCTAATTCATAGTTTTATTTCTTTTCCATTGAAATTGTGATTTGATCGTCGGTTCAGTTAGATCTGTTCTGAATCAAATCACAGTTTTAATTTTGTTTTGTTTTATTTTCAAAATCAACCTCCAAAGTTCGTCTAACACGCCCACGAAACATATAAATAATAAAATTTAACTTTCCTCCCTGTGTTCGACCTGTATGCTACACACCTGTATGCTTGCAGAATTTATTACAAATGTCGCGCTTTTCTAATTCATAGACTAGCGTCGATCAAGTTTTTGGCGCCGTTGCCGGGGAGGTAACATTTAAATTTTATTATTTATTTAATTTCTGATTCGTGTTAGTTTTTATTTTTATTTTTTGTTTTATTTTGTCAAATTTTTTTTTAATTCTCTCCATTTATTGATTTGTATCAAACATTGGTACTAGAATCGTCTAAACAAGAGAAGAAAGAAAAAAAATCTTGTCATTTTATCTTCTTTCCTCTTTTCAAATTCTTTTCCATTTTGTTTTCCTTTTCACATCTATTTCTTTCCCATCGTAGTACAATTTCTTTCTTCCTTCACGAAATTCCCAAAAAAAAAAAAAAAAAAATGGAGGGAAAAAAAATTACAATCACCACTTTTCTACATCCACGTCTTCACATCAACTCTGAATTCGAACACCCTCATCTCCTTCGTCTCCAAATCCGCAAACTTCCCTTTGACAGCAACCATCTTCCTTAAACCAGCACCGTACGCCAAACCTCATCACCAGTTTGGCCATCACCATACTCCAACTGCTGCCAAGTTCCCTCAACCAAGTTCACAACAAAATCCTCCCCTGACCAAACTTTATACCCATCCTTCTCTTCAATATCATCACAATTTTCCTCTGATCAAACGCACTGCATCACAACCTCAATACCCACCAGCAGACAAAAATCCTTCACAATATTTACCGCACTTCATCAATTCCTGACCAACCGTCCCTCCTAAAGATCCTCACGCAACACCCAGCGAGTCGCAAACATTAACAATTTTCAACTGCAATACACCAATCCGAACCTTCGAACAACCCAACCTACAATCACTGAAATCAATTTCGATTTCGCACAAACCCCAAATAAAATTCAGAAAACCGATTCGATTTGGTGATAAAGGCGATTTTTTTTTTGTTTTTTTGTTTTTTTTGTTTTTCCTTTTCCACTTGTGAATTCGCGATTCTGGTTTCTATAAAAAAAGAGATATTTTTGACGTCGATTCAAAACCCACTTGTATACTGTATCAGCGAATATATTTTGACGTGATCTTTGAACAATTCGAACAAAAGATAAAAGGGAGGATGAGGTGTTTGAGTTCCCTTTGGTTCTTTTTGAAATAGAAAGGTAGCAGTTGCTCTATTGTTTTGTTTCGAAACAACTTGAAATAATTTGTTTGAGTTGCGACCGTGTTTTATACAGATATTGATTTAGAACGGTGAACCCAGTTGCTGCTTATTTTTCCTTTTGAACTTCTTCAATAGTTAATCAATTTTTGTAGTAATCCAAAAAAAAAAAAAAAACAGGTACAACTGAAATTTTAAAAAAAGGTCTTAAAAAAAAAAAGGAGCCCGAACCCGTGCCGCAGCGCAGTCAAGCAATTAATAGAAGGGGACAACAACAGAAAGCAGCGGTCGATTCAGATGGGTCGGAACGGTTGCACACCAAGTGGGGTGTGAACGCGCCAGCGCTTCCCAAATTCACTAGTGGACTGCCGATCAAGGTGAAAACTTTTAAAACTCTACAGGTGCTCTGCAGCAAAAGGAAAAAGAAAAAAAAATATAGACAATTGTTGTAAAAAAATTTCTGCAGGGGCAGCGGCTTGAATGTAAATTTTAATTCTGCAATTTATATTTCTGTGTCTGTTCCGTGACTGATATTTCTGAATTTGTGGTGAGGAACGGTTTTCCATAACTAATCACTCTCATCGATTTTCAATTTTAACACGTGATTTTGATTTTCAAAATGATATAACTGAAAAGTGGTGCTTGTGAAGTTGACTGTCTCGTATAATTGGATCGCGGATATATATTATTTCAATTTATTGAACTTTTAGCAAAAGAGGTTGCATACTACCCGTAAAACATTGGTCGTATCCCTTAGTTTTATACTATACGTGAACGGCCATAAGACCCTCTTCCCCCTTCCAATTGAGTCAGTTAATTAATAGAGCACAACTCATTATTTTATATTATTTTGAATTGAGAATAATTTCTGTCTTGCCGTGATTTCATTTCAAATGTCTAATTCAAAAAAATCATTGAGAGAAATGTGGGATAATAATCGAAGTAGACGTCCTCTTGAAGAGTATGAGTATGAATTGCAACTCATGAAACAAGATTTTCCAAAATTTCGTGAGCCCAATGTCAACAATTTTCAAAATTTTCCAACTGACCAACATTTTCAAAATCATAGATATAACCAAAATGATGATTTCAATTTAAATTTCAATAACTTCGATTATGGGCCACATCCACATCAAAACGATTTTGAATCGCAACGCACCTTTGATCAACATCAATATAGGGTTGGAAACCAATTCGAAAATAGTTTTGAAAATGATTTTCAAATCGATCAAAATTTTCAAAACTACAACCCATATCCACATCTTGAGAATGACCAAAATTGGAATTTTCCCACCAATTTCAACAGTTTTGGTTACGAACCTGATTTTTAAAATCAAAATGATTTCCAACCTCAATTTCAATTTTCTGAAAATTCAAACTATTTTGAAAATCAAGAAAGCGAGAGCTCTCAAATCAACGACTCTGAAGAATGTAATTTTGATGAGAGGGCGGAAAGGCTAAATAAAAAGATGGATGAACTTCTTTGTTTAATGGCGTCTTATAAAGAACAACAAGAGCAACAAAATCAAATTCAATGCGATGAATCAGGAAACAATCCAATTTCTACTGACATTGAAAATTTTCAGATTACAACTTTGGAAATTGAAAATGACGATCTAAATGAAGTTGTTCACAATTCAACAAATGATTTAGACTTCAATTCTCTTCAGGAAAAAGATGTAAGCTTGGATTTTGATCTTCCTCTTTCAGGCTCCGAGAAACTTGAAATTTTTGAAATTAAACAAAATGAAAATGTTGAAATTTTCAATTCAAATTTGGAAATGGATTTTAATGAGCAGGAATTTTTTCGATTGTACGAGGATGAATTGCCAAACGAGGAAGAAGTGGATTCACGTCATGAGTTCGAAAATTTTAACTTTGAGAAAATTTCAAATGAGCTTGAAATTGTCAGTGTCTTGAACAACTTTGGGAAATGTGATCACATACTCTTGAACAACACTCAGAATTCAAATTTCACTGAATTTATATACGATCACAAATTTTTGAAAAATTACACTGACAAATTTGTTGAACACATGAACTATCTTTGGAATGCTGGCTTGGTTGAAAAACTTTATGTTAGGACGACACTGGATATTTATCTCCTGGACTACAAATCGAGGTATAAAGATGAAATGGTTTTCAAAAACTCTTGCTTGTTAGAAAACATGTCTAGACATAGTGGGAATGGGACTCATAGGGCAAGAACTAAGTATGGGGGAAAAAGTTGGTGGAATTCTTTGCATCGCATACATCGTAAACACATGTATCATTGTACATATGATCCATTCTTACATATAGTTAGGCTGCATTTCATTCTGCAAATCATTTTGCATCTCATTCACCTTTGGGTGCGATCTTTCAAATTTAGGAAACGTTCACAGTTGGGACACTGTCTCAATCAAGTGTGGGGGGGGGGGGGGGGAGTCTGCATTTCATCCATTTTCATTTTTTTCTTTGTTTTTATTTCTTTTTATTTTCAGCCATTTAAGTAGGACCATCATACATTTTAGATTGTAGTAACATACCATATTTTTTTTTTTAAAATACGACTCATTTTCAATTGATACAACAAAATAAGTTTACAATTTTTAGCCAGTTGATAGTATTTTTCTCTCTCAGCTAAATTCGAATTTGAAATATAATGAAAAGTTTAATTTTGAGGGATAATAGTGTAACCGGTACATAGGGAGATTCTTAGGTGATGGCCATGAAATCTATTCTATATTGTAGACTTTGTTTAAATAAGTGGAGGACTTAAAATACTTATATTGGCTTTTCAAATCTTTAAAACTAAGTTGTGTTAAGTTGAATTCGCATAACTCTCTTTTGTGCTTATATTTTCGATAATAATAATAATAGTATTCCAAGGGTATCCAACATTGCTTGTATATCGAGCGTTGGTGTGCAAACCCGCCAAGCTCTATCCGACACGTTGTTGACAAAGTAAAAGTTGGAATATCTTGGTCTCATTTTATGGGATTGGACACCTAAGGATTACCGACACGTTGTTGACAAAGTCAAAGTCGGCCTGCACAATCCGCCAAGCTCTTTACCCACTCTCCGTTAGTCCGCGAGGCAGTGCATGGGTGGTAAACCTTGGTCTTTTTAGGTGTATGTACTTAATCATAAATCTTAAAATTTTATAGAATAAAGAATAAGCGATGATACCCAAACACTTCTTGACCTTATTGATTTGGCTAGCCATACATGAGGAAATTAGAATACCACTTTACAAACTGTGCCAAGCAAACGAAGAATCTATTTCATGGCTGCACTATGTTATCGACCGAACCAACTGGCCAAACTGGAATTTAACATTTGAAAACTTGACTTATAATGAAAATTTGTGACAAGTTGAGGTATCTAAAATAAAATCAACTGATTAGAAATTGTTAACTTAAATTGCTGTACCACTTTCCTGAAATAAGTCGTGTTGTCATTTTTCGTTTTTATTTTTTGCATATGTCCATTGCATTCATGTAGTTTCATTAGAATCATAGCATACTGCATTTGGATTTTGTGGGTAGTATCCGCTGAAAACCCTCACGAGACACCACTCGTCCTACTAGGGACACCTAGAGGTTTAACGGCTTGTTGCATACGCTCAATGCAATCGTGTTTCCTACGAAAATGTGACCTATCTAGTCTAGCTTTTAATTTTCTTTGTTTTTCATTTCTTGTTTTACTCGAGGACGAGTAAAAGATAAGTGTTGGGGTATTTGATTAACATAGAAATGTGTTTATTTTATGCTCTTATATCTTATCTTTTGTATATAAATAAATATTACTTGGGTATTGTTTTGTTATTTTTACAGATAGTCCAACCCAGCCCGCATGCAACCAGAAATGTAGAGAAATAGAGTTCAATTTGCTGTGTATTTGCATTTTGAAGAATTGTAGATGAAGATATCACATCTAGTTGCTGTTGGACAAGAAAAGGATTGATAAAAAGGCTTTGAACATCACAAATCAATGAAGAAATGTCAAGGAAGCAAGAGGAAAAAGAGAAAAGGCCCAAATTTGCTTTATTTATCTAAGGCCCATGTATGTTTCTCATTGTAACTAATTAGTGATGTAATGACCAGGCCCATTTACCATTAGGGTTAGGGTTAGGGTTTGGCTATCTACCCTATATATACCCCTGTAATAACCTTGTAGCCACCATATCTCATCTCTTATTCCATTGTTCTAATAAAAGTTCTTCTTTCTCTCTTATTTTCTGCATTTTTTTGTTTTCTTAGCAACTAGTGTTGTCTATACGATTAGATTCGGTAGAACACTATTTGTATTTTGCACTTATTTGCATTAGTGATTTACCGTCTGATTAGATTCAGCGGAAATCCTAATTTTAATTCTTGTTTGTTATTTCAATTTCTGCAATTTCAATTTCTGCTTTTATTATTTTCTTAGGTCAAATTGGATTTGATTAGATTCAAATCTAATTCATAGTTTTATTTCTTTTCCATTGAAATTGTGATTTGATCGTCGGTTCAGTTAGATCTGTTCTGAATCAAATCACAGTTTTAATTTTGTTTTGTTTTATTTTCAAAATCAACCTCCAAAGTTCGTCTAACACGCCCACGAAACATATAAATAATAAAATTTAACTTTCCTCCCTGTGTTCGACCTGTATGCTACACACCTGTATGCTTGCAGAATTTATTACAAATGTCGCGCTTTTCTAATTCATAGACTAGCGTCGATCACTGGTATTACTTCATATCTAACACCACGACGTTATCGGTAAATTCAATTACCATTTCACGTTCAAATCTAATTAAAGATTTAACTATCACCTGGAGCAAAACTGGTGATACTCCATTCTCGATCTTTTAAATCTAATTAAAGATTCGTTAAAACTCCATTTAGTTCTAATTTTTAACTGGGTTAAAGAATCAGTGTCATTTAAAACACGGTTCACGATAAACCCCAAAATCACATCACATTTCAATCAGCCCCTAACCGTAAATTAGCAAGTGAGCAGTTCCCTAAGTATTAACCTCGAAGGCCGAAACCAACATCAGATCAATACCCCAGAAACCATTCAACTTAGCTAATCTCCAGTTAGTTTCTGATTTTCTTTACTCCTTTCGGTCTAAGAACAGTATTATTGAAGATACCGTTGACGACAACCCAAAATCACATTCTATTAATTATCGCATTAAAAAACAAGTGTTATTTAAAACAATGTTCACGATAAACCCAAAAATCAATACCTATTCAGTTCCAATTAAATATTATTTAATTAGTACACTTCATTAAATCTAAATAAGAAGATTTAATCTTTTTCTCAACTGGGCTTAAGAACAGTGTTAATGAAGACACCATTCACGACAAACCCAAACCACATTTGTTATTAAATACAAGGCTCTGAATAGAAAATATATCGGCTTATATTCAATATCAAATTCTACGACCAACAAATATCGTATTGGAAATAACGATATAAATATATTTTTCAAATTCCCATCATAATACCTGTATCATCACTAAATCCAACATCGAAATATACCTAAGATAATTTCGATTCAAATCTATTCCAATTCAATTATTGGAAATTCTGGTTACTTTTAAAACCCTTTTCAAATTCAAATTATTTATTTAAAAAAATAAATAGAATTATAATTCTAGTTCAAAACTAGTTCATTTCGATAAAAATCTATTTTTATCTTTTCAAATATGGAGTTTTTCATCCCAATTCTTCCCAAATCATTTCTTATGATTTTACACAAATTATTACTATTTTTAATAATTTTATCAAGGCCCGTACAGTCGATTTCCATCAACGGCCATCGAACTGCACTTACAGCGACCTTTTCTAAATTTGATTTGGACATAATTCCAAATCCAACCGTTATATTTCTAATTTCCAATATTCGTTAGAAAGCTCTTTTCGATACGAACCCAACGGTTCCGGTTTTAGGAGAATCCGACGGTCGGATCTCTCGTAATATCTATTCGAAGTCAATGGTCGAAATTCGCGAACTGTCGCGGCGCAGCGCGTTCTATTCATTCCATTATATATATATATATATATATATATATTTCATGGATTTCCTTTTAAAACGTATTATATAAATCGTTTGAAATTCGTTTTCAAAACGATTTCAACTTCAAATTCAGTTTCTAATCATAATTGAATTTTTCCTTATAAATTTGTTTTAAATTCATTTCAAGTTGATTTCAATTCAAATTGATTTCTAATTCAATTTCAGTTCGTTTTCAAATCAATTCAATTTCAATTCGAATTCATTTCTATTCAATTTCAATTCGAATTCATTTCTATTCAGTTTAATTCGAATTTCAACTCTTTTCAAAATATCAGATTTAGAAATCACTTTTGATATTCATTATAAAATGAATAAAATCAATATAAATGTCGTTCACGTCAAAATGGCGTCAATCTAATCAACACGGCTTCATATATTTCTATTTTCAAATATTCTATTTCAAATATTTCTCTTTTCAAATATTTCTATTCAATTTTTTTTTTCAAATATTCTATTTCAAAATTGGAATGAGGCCCAATCAATTACCATATAATGTTAATTATATGGATTTTCTACCACACGTATATAACAGCAACGATAAATCATAAACCATCATCCAAAGTGCGTTCTACACTGCATAAGCATCAAATATAAATATTTAACGCTTATAACAGTCTGTCAATCAATCGATCGTCATACAGCTAATTATTGGGATTAGTGTATGTCATATATCATCCCAATACCCAAGTGGGGTTTCAAACAATCAAACACAGATTTTATTTGTGCAGTTGGGCGATGTGTAAAATATATCGTCCCTATCAATATCAGTGAAAGGTGTGTAAATAAACAAATCGTCTGATTTGTTTATTTTTATTTCATTTCATATACACATTAAAAATTCTATTTTTAACTATAAAATATTTTCCACTATAAAATATTTTATTTCATTTCACATCACATCACACAATCAACTACACATCAAAATCTAACAAACAAGCATACAAGCCGTCCATGGTCTGTGGACGACGGGTGTCGGGTGCTACTAAACACATTCTGCATCCTAGTATATATTTATAAATAGAAAAATAAAATTAAAGGTGAGGAGTTCTCACCGAGGGTTCCACTCCGCCGTGCTTTGCTGTCTGAACTGCTAAACCGTCTGGATCTGACTGAAATTCCAATGCAGTCCTTATCCCGTTGTTTATAATAAAAATTATATTTTTATCACTTCATCCTAATCAATAAAAATCATATTTTTATTTCTTCTTCATATATATTTTCGACGCTTCATTCTATATAAAAATTATATTTTTATATTTCTCCTTCTTATATAAAGATCGAATTTTTATTTCTACATAATATAAAAATAACATCTTTAATATTTCTATAGTATAAAAATCGAACTTTTACTACTCTACTTAAGTAAAAATCATATTTTTATATCTTCTATATAATAAAAATAATATTTTTATGGTCTCTAAAATATAAAGATCATATTTTTAATACTTCTATGATATATAAAAATCATGTTCTTTATATTTTATTTTCATGCCAATGCTAATTTTATAAAACAAAAATCATATTTTTCAATGTTGTCTATATTTAGAAATCTGAATTTAAACAATGTTTTTTTCTAAACTGATTTAAAAATTAAGTATAAGTAAAATAGATAAATAAATAAAACAATGTCATTTTCAGTTTAAAACTAAATTAAATAATTAACTGATTTAATTAAGTTTTAAAATTTTACCTCTATTAAGTTTCTTCTTCCTGTAACTATCGACTGGACTTCAACATGGAGTAACTGCGCTACCGTCGCCAGAGGGTCGGAGGTCGAGGGCTTCAAGGGGTGCGCTGCTCGCGGTTGTGTCAGAGGGGGTCAGAGCGGCGAGATTCGATGGAAATGGGTTGGGGGGCCGCGGTTTTCAGAAGGGGGAAGAGGAGGAGGTCGTGGTCGGAGCAAGGGGGTGCGGCGATTGTGGAGGGCGGCAGCCTCCTGCGGCGGTGGCGATGCCTCCAAGGGGTGGGGGCGACAGGAAAGGGGGCTAGGGCTTCCGTATCGAAGAAGGAAGGAGGAGAAATCGGGAAAATTAAATAAAGAGGGGGGGGGGGCTGGTGTATATTTATATTTATATTTTATTATTTTCTTTTTCTTTTTCTTTTATAAAGTTGACTTTTCTTTCAAACTCCAAACGAGACCCAACGACTGTTGCCCCTAGCTAATTACCCCCATTCCGAACACAATGGGATATGTATCGTAGGTTGATTCGATCGTTTCGATCAGTTTTCATCAAAATCAACATATAACTCTATATATTGAATTTGAACACGTATTTCAATTTACCGGGGCCACATACTAACTTTAAAAATTCCCAAAAAATATTTTCTAGCTTCATATTGACGATACGGTCCTAACAAAACTAGTTTCATCAAATTCTGGGACCGTTTGAAAAATGGCCATTTTCCAGTCGATTAAAATCAACTGAAACTGGTCAAATGCGTTTTCCTTTGCCACGCTAACATATTGATTCGAAAAATTATGAAAATTGGAATCTAGCAATTACTTGACATCAGGGATCCAACAAAAGTGGTTTTGTCGAAAACCGAGGTCGTTTGCAAAATGGCTATTTTTAAAGGCCGAAATTCCATAGAGACTATTCTGAAATTTCAACTGGACATATCTTTTGATTCCCGCTATGAAATTTCGATTTTTCGGATTCGTTGGAAAGATATTATCAATTAGATTCGAATATTTTTGGTTTCACTAAAATCCGGTTTATATTGCACCCGGTACATTCGTTTGAAGTTTGAAATCGAATTATCGAACTACCGCGCCATTTTCAATTCCTTTTATAATTTAATATAAATATTTATATTCTAACGACGATCTATATAATATACACGTTCGAATTCTATTCAAAATAAATTTCTCGTTGATATTATTTAAAATAATTCAATTTAAATAATCAAAATTCACTAAAATTGCCAAAATAAAAATTTTAAATTGGCTTAGATTTTCGGGTTATTACAATTTCCCTCACTTAAAACTTTTTATCCTCGAAAAGGAACAAAGCTGAAAGTTGTTTTACAAACCAACTCAACTTTCATTATTTTTACTACGGCTTAAGTTCTTCAACTTTTCAGTTTCTAAAAACTTTTCCAATTTTTCAAAAATTTGGCTAACACCCTAAATTTTCGAAAAATTTCGCCATAACCTCCCCTGCACCGGGGACTTCGGGATATTTCATATAGCCTCCCATGGCCTTCTTCAATCCAAAAGAAAAAGAAAACGCCAAGCGGCTCGCCAATTGGCTCACAAAATCACCCAAAACTCAAGAAATACAATAAACATGTACCTATTTGTCGGGCAAACAATTTTATTCCTCTTCTCTAGCCTCTTTGCTATGACCTTTTCAATGTAAGTACATGTATATTCAAGCAAATGCGACTAATTCTCAATAAAACTCACTATTTGATTCAATTTGGCTAAAGGTTCAACATTTAATTAATAAAACAATAATCCAACAACACAATCAGCAATCAATTAGTTAATTATCATTTCAAACACATAATTTTAATATATAGTCAAAAATCAGATTTTTGATGCCAAATCACAACAATAGGCCCTATCTAATTTGGGTTCTCACACCAGTAAATTGGAAATATATAGAAATCTCACTTTCGTCACTCGAATGTAAATTCTGATGATACTCGAGTAATCATCAGAATCATCTCCGGGCGACTAGAGTGTGATTCTATATCTATCCAGTATATTAAAACTTCGAATACCCGTGGATCAGACGTATATGCAAAGTCTTTATATACTGGATTGTCCAAATTTAATACAAATAATTATTCAAATACGTATAAAATGATTTAAATTTCAAAACAAAATTTGTTTTCATTTTAATATTTCAAAAATATACTCTTCACACTCGTTCTAGGATACTACTGATCCTATCTCTAACGAGTCGCTCTCATTGGATATTACTAATCCAATATCTAATGAATTCTTTCGTATGGTTCTAATGCATCTTGTTCTCTGAGCTTTGTAAACCAAAGCTCTGATACCAAATGTAAAGACCCGTGACTTCCCCGGTGAGGAAAGCACGGATAGTTCAAGAACAAGCCACAAAAGGATGCAGACGGAAGAACATTTCATTATATATTAGAACGATTCCATCAGAATACAAGAATATACAGAGTATAAATAAATATTACACAACAGAAAAATATCAAAGATTACAATACATTACATAGCAACGGAAAATAATACAAAATACACTTAAGAAGATACACAGATACAAAGCTTTCCGGATATCGTTTCAGCTGTAAATCAGGATCCTGTGAATATAAATCTGCAAAACCAAAACTACTAGCTGCTCGTGTCAAAATAAGGGCACCCAGAGTTTAGGTTAAAACAATAAACTCCAGGTCAGTCATGAGACTAGTGTGAGAACTAAAATAGTTATTTGAAACTTTACTTTAAATCAGATATATCAAGGGACCACGCCGTATATCACAGAACGGGTTTCCTCCCAAGAATACCAGTGTATATAACCAAACAACGCAATGCTTTTTGGAAAAATGAAGCTATTATAAGACCCATGTCCTATCGCACAATGCAACGCAAGCCGGGGGATAGGGTTTTCTCTTATAATAGCCAAACATGCTTAGTACGTTTTAAAACAAATCATTAGATACTATTATAAGTGTCTAATGTATAAAACAACTTCAAATCATAAGTATCAATCATAGGCGGCATGGGTACCATATATCATGTCGCCAATACTAGGCTCTACAAATAAAACCGCAAAGTCACGTATTTGGAAATTGGATTTCCGTATGTGAACCGAGGCAAAAGATAGTCCTCTACCGATTCGAGACTGTCTAGCCCGAGGCTCATGACCCAGACACAGGTGAGCCCTTGGAGCGACAGGGCCGGTCCACCGATGTGGATTAAAATGCCTGAACACTGCGTTTCCCCGCCCTTTGGGGCGTAAATGAGCCAACGAAAGGCTCCATTGGACCCGAATCGTCCGATTTAACCGAGGCGCCTCGCAACAGCAACAACCACATAAGTCAAACTCGTCAGGGCGTGTAAAACCACTGACGCCACTTCTAACTAGAAAGAAATGCATGTCCTCCCTGAGGTCCTCTCCCATTTTTGGTTCACCACCGGGGTGTGAGGCTCGCGAATCAATGTTACACAAAGCTACGCCACACAGACCGTGCTTTGATCATCAACCACAAGACTTTGCTTTTCAACAAAAGCCTTGATTCATTGCCACTTAGGCATGCCACATAGGCAATTCATTCCATGCGATGGATATCCATCAATATATAACCCCTGAGCTCGTACGTCTCAGAGAAGGGCGTTAAGCAAGAGAATAAATTCTCCGCCGTCAAATAGATATATATTTAATAGAAATCAATCACATAGACTGAAATCCAATGTCAGACACACAGTCCATTTACAAGTTCGTTCTGGGTCTGAACGAAACCGGAGGCACCTAGTACCCCGCGTATCCATCGATCTCCAAGTACGTCTGGACGACCACTAACTGATTCTCCCCTCTTGGGTGTACGGCCTAATCAAGATCATCAATAATTATCCAAACGACGTGAAGACCTCCGGTCTTCAACCATCGTCTTTGTCTTCAACTAATCGTCGAATCAATTATTCAGATTGGGATAAACCCGGTCTTTCCGAATAACTCGCGTATATAATAAATAAGTGTTACACAAACACAACATACGCCTCATTCTAATTCATCAGTCACTAACCGTAAATTAATCAAGAGAATAATTCCCCAAATATTAACCCCGAAGGCCGAAACCAACATCAGATCAATATCCAGAAAACCATTCTGCTTAGCTAACCGACAGTTAGTTTCTAAATTGCACATTCTTAGGGAAAGGTTCCCATTAATTTTATCAAAGATAAATCCTTTAAATTTATTCTTTAATCTACTTTTGAATATCAATTCAAACTAGTCGGGATTAGCGAACCACACCGAAGTGATCATTTATTTTATTTCCCAATCCCAACCTATTCATCCCATGAAGTAAAACTAGTAATACTTCATATCTAACACCATGACGTTATCGGTAAATTCAATTACCATTACACGTTTAAATCTAATTAAAGAATTAACTATCGCCTGGAGCAAAAATGGTGATAATCCATTCTCGATCTTTTCAATCTAATTAAAGATTCGTTAAAACTCCATTTAGTTTTAATTTTTAACTGGGTTAAAGAATCAGTGTCATTTAAAACACGGTTCACGATAAACCCCAAAATCACATCACATTTCAATCAGTCCCTAACCGTAAATTAGTAAGTGAGCAGTTCCCTAAGTATTAACCCCGAAGGCAAGAAACCAACATCATATCAATACCCCAGAAACCATTCAACTTAACTAATCTCCAGTTAGTTTCTTATTTTCTTAACTCCTTTGGGAATAAGAACAGTATTATTGAAGATACCGTTCACGACAACCCAAAGTCACATTCTATTAATTATCGGGTTAAAGAACAAGTGTTATTTAAAACAATGTTCACGATAAACCCAAAAATCTATACCTATTCAGTTCCAATTAAATATTATTTAATTGATACACTTCATTAAATCTAAATAAAAAGATTTAATCTTTTTCTCAACTGGGCTTAAGAACAGTGTTAATGAAGACACCATTCACGACAAACCCAAACCACATTTGATATTAAATACAAGGCTCTGAATAGAAAATATATCGGCTTATATTCAGTATCAAATTCTACGACCAACAAATATCGTATTGGAAATAACGATATAAATATATCTTTCAAATTCCCATCACAATACCTGTATCATCACTAAATCCAACATCGAAATATTCCAAAGATAATTTCGATTCAAATCTATTCCAATTCAATTATTGGAAATTCTGGTTACTTTTAAAACCCTTTTCAAATTCAATTTATTTATTTAAAAAAATAAATAGAATTATAATTCTAGTTCAAAACTAGTTCATTTCAATAAAAATCTATTTTTATCTTTTCAAATATGGAGTTTTTCATCCCAATTCTTCCCAAATCATTTCTTATGATTTTACACAAATTATTACTATTTTTAATAATTTTATCAAGGCCCGTACAGTCGATTTCCATCAACGGCCATCGAACTGCACTTACAACGACCTTTTCTAAATTTGATTTGGACATAATTCCAAATCCAACCGTTAGATTTATAATTTCCAATATTCATTAGAAAGATCTTTTCGATACGAACCCAACAGTTCTGGTTTTAAGAGAATCCGACGGTCGGATCTCCCGTAATATCCATTCGAAGTCAATGGTCGAAATTCGCGAACTACTGCGGCGCGACACGTTCTATTCTTGCCATTATATATATATATATATATATATATATATATATATATATATATTTCGTCGATTTCCTTTTAAAACGTATTATACAAATCGTTTTAAATTCGTTTTCAAAACGATTTCAACTTCATATTCAATTTCTAATCAAAATTGAATTTTTCCTTATAAATTCATTTTAAATTCATTTCAAGTTGATTTCAATTCAAATTGATTTCTAATTCAATTTCAGTTCGTTTTCAATTCAATTCAATTTCAATTCGAATTCATTTCTATTCAATGTCAATTCGAATTCATTTCTATTCAGTTTAATTCGAATTTCAACTCTTTTCAAAATATCAGATTTTGAAATCACTTTCGATATTCATTATAAAATGAATAAAATTGATATAAATTTCGTTTACGTCAAAATGGCGTCAATCTAATCGACACGGCTTCATATATTTCTATTTTCAAATATTTCTATTCAAATATTTTTTTTCAAATACTCTATTTCAAAACTGGAATGAGGCCCAATCCATTACCATATAATGTTAATTATATGGATTTTCTACCACGCGTACATAACAGCAACGATAAATCATCAACCATCATCCAAAGTGCGTTCTACACTGCATAAGCATCAAATATAAATATTTAACGCTTATAACAGTCCGTCAATCAATCGATCGACATACAGCTAATTATTGGGATTAGTGTATGTCATATATCATCCCAATACCCGTGTGGGGTTTCAAACAATCAAACACAGATTTTATTTGTGCAGTTGGGCGATGTGTAAAATTTATCGTCCCAATCAATATCGGTCAAATGTGTGTAAATAAACAAATCGTCCGATTTGTTTATTTTTATTTCATTTCATATACACATTAAAAATTCTATTCTTAACTATAAAATATTTTCCACTATAAAATATTTTATTTCATTTCACATCACATAATCAACTACACATCAAAATCATACAAACAAGCATACAAGCCGTCCATGGTCTGTGGACGACGGGTGTCGGGTGCTACTAAACACCGTCTTCACCCTAGTATATATTTATAACTAGAAAAATAAAATTAAAGGTGAGGAGTTCTATCCGAGGGTTCCACTCCGCCGTGCTTTGCTGTCTGAACTGCTGAACCGTCTGGATCTGACTGAAATTCCAATGCAGTCCTTATCCCGCTGTTTATAATAAAAATTATATTTTTATCACTTCATCCTAATCAATAAAAATCATATTTTTATTTCTTCTTCATATATATTTTCGACGCTTCATTCTATATAAAAATTATACTTTTATATTTCTCCTTCTTATATAAAGATCGAATTTTTATTTCTACATAATATAAAAATAACATCTTTAATATTTCTATAGTATAAAAATCGAACTTTTACTAATCTACTGAAGTAAAAATCATATTTTTATATCTTCTATATAATAAAAACAATATTTTTATGGTCTCTAAAATATAAAGATCATATTTTTAATACTTCTATGATATATAAAAATCATGTTATTTATATTTTATTTTCATGCTAATGCTAATTTTATAAAACAAAAATCCTATTTTTCAATGTTGTCTATATTTAGAAATCTGAATTTAAACAATGTTTTTTTTCTAAACTGATTTAAAAATTAAGTATAAGTAAAATAGATAAATAAATAAAACAATGTCATTTTCAGTTTAAAACTAAATTAAATAATTAACTGATTTAATAAAGTTTTAAAATTTTACCTCTATTAAGTTTCTTCTTCCTGTAACTATCGACTAGACTTCAACATGGGGGAACTGCGCTACCGTCGCCAGAGGGTCGGAGGTCGAGGGCTTAAGGAGGTGCGCTGCTCGCGGTTGTGTCAGAGGGGGTCGGAGCAGCGAGATTGGGTGGAAATGGGTTGGGTGCTGCGGTTTTCAGAAGGGGGAAGAGGAGGAGGTCGCGGTCGGAGCAAGGGGGTGCGGCGATTGTGGAGGGCGGCAGCCTCCTGCGGCGGCGACGATGCCTCCAGGGGGGCGACGGGAAAGGGGGCTAGGGCTTCCGTATCGAAGAAGGAAGGAGGAGAAATTGGGAAAATGAAATAAAGAGGGGGGGGGGGGGGGGTGGGGCTGATGTATATTTATATTTTATTTTATTATTTTCTTTTTCTTTTTCTTTTATAAAGTTGACTTTTCTTTCAAACTCCAAACGAGACCCAACGACTGTTGCCCCTAGCTAATTACCCCCATTTCGAACATAATGGGATATGTATCGTAGGTTGATTCGATCGTTTCGATCAGTTTTCATCAAAATCAACATATAACTCTATATATTGAATTTGAACGCGCATTTCAATTTACCGGGGCCACATACTAACTTTAAAAATTCCCAAAAAATATTTTCTAGCTTCGTATTGATGATACGGTCCTAACAAAACTAGTTTCGTCAAATTCTGAGACCGTTTGAAAAATGGCCATTTTCCAGTCGATTAAAATCAACTGAAACTGGTTAAACGCGTTTTCCTTTGCCACACTCACATATTGATTCGAAAATTATGAAAATTGGAATCTAGCAATAACTTGACATTACGGATCCAACAAAAGTGGTTTCGTCGAAAACCGAGATCGTTTGCAAAATGGCTGTTTTTAAAGGCCGAAATTCCATAGCGACTATTCTGAAATTTCAACTGGACATATCTTTTGATTCCCGCTATGAAATTTCAGTTTTTCGGATTCGTTGGAAAGATATTATCAATTACATTCGAATATTTTTGGTTTCACTAAAATTCGGTTTATATTGCACCCGGTACATTCGTTTGAAGTTTGAAATCGAATTATCGAACTACCTCGCCATTTTCAATTCCTTTTATAATTTAATATAAATATTTATATTATAACGACGATCTATATAATATACACGTTCAAATTCAATTCAAAATAAATTTCTCGTTGATATTATTTAAAATAATTCATTTTAAATAATCAAAATTCACTAAAATTGCCAAAATAAAAATTTTAAATTGGCTCGGATTTTCGGGTTATTACATGTTGAATAAAAGTCGTGTTGATTAGATTGAAGCCATTTTGACGTGAACGATATTTATATCGATTTTATTCATTTTTATAATGAATATAATAAAGAAAGTGATTTCAAAATATAACGTTTTGAAAATATTATCATTTGTATATCGATGATGTGGAATATTCAATTTTGATTCGAAATTGAATATGAAGTTGAAATTCTTTCGAAAACGAATTTAAACCGATTTATAAAATACGTTTTGAAAGAAAATCGACGTAATATATATATATATATATATATATATATATATATATCTAATGGCCTGAATAGAGCGAGGAGCCGTACTAGGGACGGTCCCGGTTTTAACTACCATGCCGTTATGCTGTCGAAATTTTGAATAATATTCATGTGTTAGACTTATTTTCCTATGTTGAAACTATATTCGTCTGTTGAATAGAAAACCTTCATGTGTTGAATAGAAATTCATTCGTTGAATCATATTCATGTGTTGAATGGTATTCGTGTTTTAAATAAACTGTTTTAAGAATATAAAAATCTCCTTTTTATTGTATATATATGAATTTTGAATAACATTCATGTGTTGAATAGAAATTCATTCGTTGAATATAAATTCATGTGTTGAATGGTATTAATATTTTGAAAGAAATTGTTTTAACAATAATCGTGTTTTGAAATAAAACCGTTTTGCAATAAAAATCACATTTTTACTATACAAATACAAACTGTAGAAAACCTTCATGTGTTGAATAGAAATTCATTCGTTGAATCATATTCATGTGTTGAATGGTATTCGTGTTTTAAATAAACTGTTTTAACAATGTAAATATCACCTTTTTATTGTATATATACAAATTTTGAATAACATTCATGTGTTGAATAGAAATTCATTCGTTGAATAGATATTCATGTGTTGAATGGTATTCGGGTTCGAAAGAAATTGTTTCATAATAAAAATCATATTTTTATCACCTATATGAACTATATAAAATAGTCGTGTTTAGAAATAAATTGTTTTACATTAAAAATCACATTTTTATTATATACATGAACTGTTAAAAATAGTGAAGTGTTGAAATAGAAGACAGTTAGATAAAAATATCATTTTTATCAAATGTATAAAAATCATATAGTTTTGAAATCGAAGAATCGATATATATATATATATATATAAATAGAATTGAAATATATCGAATAACGAAGCTGCAGTTCGTATTTTGAAACCGTGATTTCAAACGATTAGTGCGGGAGATCCGACCATCGGATTTTCCCGAAATCGCAACCGTTGGGTTCGCTTTGGAAATATCTTTCCAAGGGCACCAACTTTGTAAAAATCCAACGAATGGATTGTCTGGAATGTTTAAATCAAATCTGAGAAAAAACAGCGCCAGAATCGATTATATATATATATATATATATATATATATATATATATATTAAATCGAATAACGACGCTGCAGTTCGTATTTTGAAATCGAAACTTCAAACGATTGTACCGGGAGATCCGACCGTCGGATTTTCCCGAAACTGGAACCGTTGGATTTGTTTTGAAAAGATCTTTCTAATGATGTAAATATTGTGAAGATCCAACGGTTAGATTTTCAGATATGTGTAAATCAAATCTGAAGAAAAACAGCGCCACGGCCGCGTTATGGCCCGAAGCGTCGTTTTGAATAAATTGGCTATTTTAAAATAAATAAAAATAGCGATAAATCATTATAAAATATTATAAACGATATGGATGTGAAATTTAGAAACTAACTGAAGGTTGGCTAAGTCGAATAGTTTCCTGGATTTTGATCTGATGTTGGTTTCGGCCTTCGGGGTTAATATTTGGGAAATCATTCTCTTACTGATTTACGGTTAGCGACTAATGAATTGAAATGATGCGTATGTGTATTTATGTTGCACTTGTTTATCATATACGCGAGTTGCTCAGAAATACCGGGTTTATCCCATTCTGAATAACTGAATCGACGATAAGAAATCGAAGATGAAGACGGTGGTCAAAGACCGGAGATCTTCACCTCGTTTGGATGGTGTAACAACCCGTATTTTAATAACGTGTTATAACTATAAATCAAGGCAGAATTAAATTTTAAAATAAGAATCAAGGAAAACGGGTTACGCCATTATGTTCATCTCGAAATTTTGCTTGAAAACGAGTCCGAGTTTACGAAAATCGGAGTCTGTATGACCAAGATACGGCTCTCCAGAGTTTCAGAAAATTCCAGAGTTCAAAACAGTTCGAATTCAAGTTCAAAATTCAAATTTGAAAACCCAGACAGACTGGGCGGGAAAAATCCCGCCAGCACCAGGTCGACCAGACAGTCGACCCCCCCAGACCAAGTCGACTGGGCAGTCAACTTGGGTGTCGACCTGGTCACCTAGCCTGTTTTTGGGACAGATGTATCTGGTCTTGTTGCCTGTCCAAGTTCAGCTCCCTAAACCCTATATAAACAACCCCTAACCCTAGACTCTCTATCACATTCTTTTCCGGCCTTATGCTGCTGAGGTTCTGACTGGAAGATAGAGAACAAGGAGGCTATTCAGGACTTCGTTAGAGCTACATTGATTTGGGGATTTGCTAGAGATTCTTCTTCTACTCTTTTGCTTTCTCATTCTCTAGACCACGATCTGTAAGCCCTTTGTCACTCTTAGATCTAAACTGTAAATTTAACATGAACACGATGTAAACTGAAATTATGCCTAAACATGATAACTAGGTTGGATCTACCATGGTATATCTTTGATCTATGACTATCCCTTTTAGATCTGTTATTTTGGGTCTAGTTTTGTACACCCTAGATATATTCATCTTAAATTTTGACTTGTGGAATATTAGTATGAACTTGATTTGGACATACTCATGTTTAATCTAAAACCCCCATGACCTTTATCTTGACATACCTGTGATGTTGAAATTATTATTGGGGTTACTATCTTATGTCAATCCTTTACCATGTCTATCACCATATTTTGCCAAGTTGATGTTGAGACCCTATTTCATATGCCTGTAATGTTATAATCATCATGCTTAACTTGTGAACACCTTTGCCATCCTATGACTATCCTTTTTGTGTTATATCCCTATTTTGACATGTTGTATTAATACGAATTCATGTACGTTGGGGATACGTTTTGGTGTAGATTAGGCAAACTTGAAATTGGCTATGGAATTGACATGATATGACATGAAAATATGACATGAAAACTTGACATGAGAATAAGCTTGAAAACATGAATTTGGGACATGACAATTAGATAACTTGAAAGTGGCCAACTCGAGGTTGGGTGGAATTTGCAACGTAAATCTGCCCGGAACCGCCCGACAAATCCAGTAGTTGCAAATAATAGGACCCAATGTGGGTAGATGGTCATATAGCACTTTAAACCCGAGGTTAGACTAGGTTATGGTGTAAAGCTGCCCGGACCCGCCCGGCACATCCAGTAACCATAACCAAGTCTAATATGAGAGGTTAGGGTGCGTTAAGTAAATTAATGCCACATGGTAAGGTTAAGTCATGGACCACTTGAATACACTTAACCAATTTGATACATGTTTGGATAGGGGTTAAGTCATGACCTTTTTAATGACAACACTTAACCCATTAGAAATCCTAGCCACGTGGTCCCTTTCAACAGTAACCCACTTAGAAGTATCACGATACCCTGGGGACTAGGCAGGGCGGGGCACGATTACTGGGCTGATTGTAAGCAACCAAGAATAACGGCTGAGTAAGGTGTGCTAGTTTAGGTTCAGGCGGACTAGGGTCGTGCACTTAGTCCGGAGTTGAAAAAGTAGGCATGGGCACCCGTAGTACTACATTGTGTGTGCTTGATTTGTGTCAGTGGTTGACACCCTAGGACCTGATACACCTTAGGGTGGACCTATCACATGTGACTACATTCCGCGATTAGGCCGTATAACACCGACACACGACGAGTAAAGCCGATCGATTAGGATGGACTGTTGGACCCCATATTGGGTCATTTCATGTTATTGGGTTTAGGGATCATTTCTGGATTTATACTTGACATGGATTTGGACACTAGTACAGTTAGTGCAGTAAACCTTGTATATGCGATGCCACTCTTATCTTGTTACCTTTTATTATCATGCCAGTCCAGTTATTATCTTTATGTTTAATCTCAGTTTCTCATGTCCAGTTAACTTTATTAGTTTTTATGCTGATAGTCACTAGGGCTTACCAGTCTTTTTGACTGACCCGTTTTCTTCCACCTCGTTTTCTTTCGTTTCTCCCCAGGTTCTCAGGGAGGAAACTCTAGCTATTAGCTTGGACTTTGCTTGCTTTCTGACAGCTCATGTACGGTTTGGTCTTGAGCTGTGCTATGGCTGCACTCATGCTCTTTTTAGGGAATAATATTGGACTTATGTTGTTTTAAGTACTTTGCTTCTTTAGAACTTGATGTAATGAAATAATGACTTGGTATTTTGATGTAAGAGATTTTGACTCTATTTTCCACGTAATGAGATTTGGTTAAATTTATATCCGCTGCTTTATATACTCTGTTTAATTTATGTTCTGTCTTGTGTTATCTCTGTGCCTGTTTACTAGATAATACCCCTCCAAAACTAGTGCATTTCCATTGTGAATGACCCTAGCAGAGGTGGGGTGTTACATTTGGTATCAGAGCCGAAGGTTACCAGACTGGGCAAAAGTTTTAAAAACTTTCTGAAAATTATTTTCAAAACCATTTATAAAGAAGCATTTTTGAAGAAAAGTTTTATTTTTAAAAGGCTATTCCCCAAAAGCCATTAGCACTTTCCTTGTTTCCTCGTTTGAATCTTTTTCTTTTCGTTTTTCAGCATGGCCGATCTTAACCTTCCCGAGGGAGTACCCATACCCGGATGGTTCCGAAGGTACTTGGAAGCTAGGCGCAACAATGCGGGCCCGACAGACATCCCTCCTCCTCCTCCTCCTCCTCCAGTAGCCGCGGTTCCTCCTCCTCCTCCCGGCACAGCCTTCGCCAAAATATGCAAAGACTTTATAGGAATGGGCGGCAAGAGCTTCCTTGGAACTGAGACCTTCGCTGAGGCACGAAACTGGTTAAAGGAGACTGAAGACCTATTCGTTATCTTCGATATGGAGGATCATAGGAAAGTTCAGTTGGCAGCATGGTTGTTGAAAGAGGAAGCTACATTTTGGTGGGAAGTCACCAACGCTACCAGACCAATTGAGACTTGGGGCAGACTTTAAAGAGAGGTTTGGGCTTAAATTCTTATCGTCAGCAGAAGCAAACCTTCAGATGGAGAGGTTCCTAGCACTCAAGAAAGGGGACATGTCTGTTAGGGAGTACGTGAATAAATTTAATCAGCTTGCTCGGTTTGGTTTGGACTTAGTCAACACGGCTGAGAAGAAGGCTCTACGATTTGCTCGAGGATTGAGCGAGCCACTCCACGCTATGGCCATGACTCATGTGCCCATGGGGGCGACCTTTAAAAGCTTGGTGAATATGGCCTTACTTCATGAGGAAGACAAGGGTGACAAAAAGGAGGTTAAGTCTAATGAGACTCAGAACAAGAAGGTTGACTTCAATAAGGGAGGCAACAAGAATAACAAGAATAACAAGGGCAACAACAACAATGCTAACAAGCCACATGAGACGAGGAAGTGCAACTTTTGTGGTATCACGGGACATATAGCTAAAGACTGTAGGAGGAAGAAAAGAAAGTTGGGTGAATGCTTTCACTGCGGGGATACTGGACACATCAGTAAGGATTGCCCTAAGAAGCAAGGACAGGGGCTAGGGCAGACACAGCGAGCAGGACCTTTTGGAGGGCAGTTGCAGGCTCTCAACACCACTCCAGCTCTTGATCGAGGTAGTAATATTTCTGCAGAAAGCCTTGTTTACATTTCTGAATTTCCTGTTCGAACCTTATTTGACTCTGGCGCATCGCATACTTTTATCTCTTCTGATATTGTTGAAAATCTGCACTTAAGTACTAGTCTAGTTGATGATCCCGTTAGTGTTTCAAATCCGATTGGGGGCTCTGCCCATTTATCTATGATTTGTGTTGATTTGAGTATTTCCATCTTAAGCGTGGAATTCACGTGTAATGCTTATGTTCTCGGATTCATGGGATATGGTTTAATTCTGGGCATGGATTGGTTGTCCAGTTATGGAGCTATCCTTGATTGTGAACGAAGGGTAGTGAGGCTCATGACACGTCTTGGTAATACCCTTGAACTTTCTTGTAACCCGAAGGGTCCGGTCACGTTATGTTATCTTGAATCTCTCGACACGTCCGTCGACAATCTGCACTCCGTGAGAGTAGTCCGAGAATATCTAGATATCTTTGATGAGGTGAAAGGGTTACCCCCTAAACGCGAGATAGACTTCCGAATTTATCTGGTTGATAATGCCAAGCCTGTTTCATTGCCCGTTAGGCATATGGCTCCGCGAGAAAGAAGAGAGTTCAGTAAACAAGTCAAGGAGTTGCTCGAGAAAAATTTCATAAGGCGAAGCATTTCTGAATGGGGTGCTCTGGTGGTATTCGCTACTAAGGCGGATGGTTCGCTTCGTCTGTGCGTAGATTATCGTGAGTTAAACAAGCTGACGAAGAAGAATAGGCACCCACTACCAATAATCGATGATCTTTTTGACCAGCTTGTGGGAGCATCTGTTTTCTCTCAACTCGATCTAGCCACAGGATTCCATCAACTTAGAGTGGCTGAGGATAGCATTGACAAAACTGCATTTAGGACTCCAGATGGGTTCTTCGAATGGCTCGTCATGCCGTTTGGGTTAACGAATGCACCCGCGTACTTTGTAGACCTGATGAGTAGGGTGTTTCAGGAGTTCCTTAACAAGTTCGTGGTGGTTTTTGTGGACGATATTCTAATCTTCTCAAAGGATGAAGAAGAGCATGCTAGACACCTCAAGGAAGTCATGGATACGCTTAGAGCACACCAGTTAAAGGCTAAGTTCTCCAAATTCCATTTTTGGAGGGAGGAAGTTCAGTTTCTTGGGCACGTAGTTTCTAAGCCAGGTTTAGCCGTGGACCCCGCAATGGTAGTTGCAGTGCAATACTGGAAAATTCCTAAGAATGCAACAGAGGTGAGAAGCTTTCTCGATTTGGCGGGCTTTTATAGGAAGTTCATTAAGGACTTCGCTAAGATTTCAGCCCCTCTTACTAAGTTAACGAAGAAAAACCTAGCGTTTGCATGGGACATAGAATGTGAGACTGCTTTCCAAAGACTCAAGAGAGCCCTTACCACAGCTCCAGTTTTAGCATTACTCGATGGAGGAAAAATGTTTACGGTGTACACAGATGCGTGCGGCATGGGATTAGGCGTTGTCCTAATGCAAGAAGGAAGAGTGATATGCTATGGGGGTAGACAACTTAAAGTTCATGAGAAGAACTATCCCACACATAACTTGGAGTTAGCCGCGATTGTTTTTGCACTTAAAGCTTGGCGCCATTATCTCCTAGGGGAGAGATTCGAGCTGTACACCGACCACAAATCGCTTAAGTATGTCTTTTCGCAAAAAGATTTGAATCTGAGACAGCAGCGGTGGATGGAATTCTTGGCCTCATATGATTTCGATATAACTTATACCCCTGGCAAGGGTAACGTGGTGGCGGATGCGCTAAGTTGAAAAAGGTTGACTTTGAGCCCCTTATTTGTTGAAAGAAAAAGTCTAGAGTTTATAGCGACCTTTGATTTTACGCATGCTGTTGAGTCATTGATTGGTACGTTAACATCTCTTGAGCTGAGACCTACGCTTCTAGATCAAGTAGGGACTTCGCAGAAAGAAGCCCCATAGATAGTCGAAATCATGGACAAGTTAATCAGTGGTGAGATGTCAAGTCACCTTGGTAGGTATGCCATTGATGACAAAGGATGGCTAAGGCGCAATGGAAGGCTATGTGTTCCACTAGTGGGAGACTTAGTAAATAAAGTTCTCGAAGAGGCGCATCACTCGAAGATGACTATACATCCCGGAGGGGATAAGATGTATAGATATATGAAACACATTTTCTTTTGGGCCAGAATGAAAAAGGACATGGCAGAATTCGTCTCAAAGTGCATGGTGTGCCAACAAGTCAAGGCCGAATCTAAGAAGCTCGGTGGGCTATTACATCCTTTGGAGGTCCCGCAATGGAAGTGGGAAAGTATCTCGATGGATTTCGTGGACGGATTGCCTAGGTCGAGGAAGGGGAATACTAGCATATGGGTCATTGTTGATAGACTCACGAAGAGTGCTCACTTCATTCCGGTGAAAAGCAAAAGGATTGCATCATGGCTAGCGTCTATTTACCTTCGAGAGATAGTACGGTTGCACGGGGTTCCTTCTAGCATAGTCAGTGACCGTGACCCAATTTTCACTAGCCAGTTTTGGAATAGTCTGCAAGAAGCAATGGGTACGCAACTTAATTTAAGTACAACCTATTAACCTCAGACGGATGGACAGACCGAAAGGGTAAATAGAGTACTAGAGGATCTTTTGAGGCTATGCATTCTTGATTTTGGTGGTACTTGGGAAGACCATCTCCCTCTCGTGGAGTTTGCTTATAATAATAGCTACCAAGCTAGCATAGGGATGGCACTGTTCGATGCCCTGTATAGAAGACCGTGCAAGTCACCAACTTGTTGGTGGGAGACGACTGACAGACTTATACTTGGGCCCGACATGATACGAGACACTTCTGAGAAGGTGGAGTTGATACGAAGACGAATGAAAGCAGCCCAAGATAGACAGAAATATTATGCGGACAAGAGAAGGAAAAACCTAGAGTTCTAAGTCGGAGATATGGTTTTCATAAAAGTCTCTCCTTTGCGCAATGTGGTTCGTTTTGGAGCAATTGGAAAGCTAGAACCAAGATTCATAGGACCGTTCCCTATCACTGAGAGGATTGAGCAGATGGCCTATAAGGTAGAGTTACCTGAGAGGCTGGCCGGAGTACACAATGTCTTTCACGTCTCGCATCTCCGAAAGTGCATACATGAATCAGCTGAGGTGGTTGAGCCAAGCATCCTCAAAGGCATAGAAGTGGAGAAAGAAGCAACGCTGAGGCGAGCTCCTATTCGTATCTTAGGGACGGAGATCAAGAAGCTAAGGAATCGCGAAGTCAAGCTAGTCAAAGTACAGTGGAGTGAAGCCCAAGAAGACGCAACTTGGGAAACCGAGGAGAAGATACGCGCGCTTTACCCATTTCTTTTTGAGGGTACTTTCTCGATCTCTTTTTCCATTGAGCTTGTAAACCTTTCGTATCATGCTACCTATGTTTGTTTTGTTAATCTTTTCTTGAGAACCTTAGAACCCTCTTTGGATGTAAACATGTATTTGAAACATGTTATGGTTGATGTTTGCAAATGGTTGCAAGTGTTTGCAAGTGTTTTCTAGTGGATGCATGACACACATTAGGCACTAGATCGGCTCAGACACCTTTTCATGTTGTATTTGCATGGGTGCTTATACTTGTACATGGATGAACTTGTTATGCTATCACGTGGATGTTGCATATGGATGATGTTTGTGCACTCATGTAGAAATTTTAAGTTATGTTAGGAATTTGCATACATGTTGGACTCATTACACTAACATATCTTGCATTAAGGAGGTTTATTGAATCAGTAACCGCCTGATCTTTTGCATTAGATAAGTACATATACACACACATACTGCATATGTTCATACAACATTTGAAATCTTTTTAAGGACAATGGTTGCTCGTGAATGATGTTGTGAGTAGATGGATGTGGATGGTAGGATGCGTTCTTCCTAACTTAGAGATTTCGGGGACGAAATCCTTTAAGGAGGGGAGAATGTAACAACCCGTATTTTAATAACGTGTTATAACTATAAATCAAGGCAGAATTAAATTTTAAAATAAGAATCAAGGGAAACGGGTTACGCCATTACGTTCATCTCGAAATTCTGCTTGAAAACGAGTCCGAGTTTACGAAAATCGGAGTCCGTATGACTAAGATATGGCTCTCCAAAGTTTCAGAAAATTCCAGAGTTCAAAACAGTTCGAATTCAAGTTCAAAATTCAAATTTCAAAACCCAGACAGACTAGGCGGAAAAAATCCCGCCAGCACCAGGTCGACTGGGGAGTCGACTGGGCAGTCGACCCCCCCAGACCAAGTCGACTGGGCAGTCGACTTGGGTGTCGACCTGGTCACCTAGCCTGTTTTTGGGACAGATGTATCTGGTCTTATTGCCTGTCCAAGTTCAGCTCCCTAAACCCTATATAAACAACCCCTGACCCTAGACTCTCTATCACATTCTTATCCGGCCTTATGCTGCTGAGGTTCTGACTGGAAGATAGAGAACAAGGAGGCTATTCAAGGCTTCGTTAGAGCTACGTTGATTTGGGGATTTGCTAGAGATTCTTCTTCTACTCTTTTGCTTTCTCATTCTCTAGACCACGATCTGTAAGCCCTTTGTCACTCTTAGATCTAAACTGTAAATTTAACATGAACACAATGTAAACTGAAATTATGCCTAAACATGATAACTAGGTTGGATCTACCATGGTATATCTTTGATCTATGACTATCCCTTTTAGATCTGTTATTTTGGATCTAGTTTTGTACACCCTAGATATATTCATCTTAAATTTTGACTTGTGGAATATTAGTATGAACTTGATTTGGACATACTCATGTTTAATCTAAAACCCCCATGACCTTTATCTTGACATACCTGTGATGTTGAAATTATTATTGGGGTTACTATCTTATGTCAATCCTTTACCATGTCTATCACCATATTTTGCCAAGTTGATGTTGAGACCCTATTTCATATGCATGTAATGTTATAATCATCATGCTTAACTTGTGAACACCTTTGCCATCCTATGACTATCCTTTTTGTGTTATATCCCTATTTTGACATGTTGTATTAATACGAATTCACGTACGTTGAGGATACGTTTTGGGGTAGATTAGGCAAACTTGAAATTGGCTATGGAATTGACATGATATGACATGAAAATATGACATGAAAAATTGACATGAGAATAAGCTTGAAAACATGAATTTGGGACATGACAATTAGATAACTTGAAAGTGGCCAACTCGAGGTTGGGTTGAATTTGCAATGTAAATCTGCCCGGAACCGCCCGTCAAATCCAGTAGTTGCAAATAATAGGACCCAATGTGGGTAGTTGGTCATATAGCACTTTAAACCCGAGGTTAGACTAGGTTATGGTGTAAAGCTGCCCGGACCCGCCCGGCACATCCAGTAACCATAATCAAGTCTAATGTGAGAGGTTGGGGTGCGTTGAGTAAATTAATGCCACATGGTAAGGTTAAGTCATGGACCACTTGAATACACTTAACCAATTTGATACATGTTTGGATAGCGGTTAAGTCATGACCTTTTTAATGACAACACTTAACCCATTAGAAATCCTAGCCACGTGGTCCCTTTCAGCAGTAACCCACTTAGAAGTATCACGATACCCTGGGGACTAGGCAGGGTGGGGCACGATTACTGGGCTGATTGTAAGCGACCAAGAATAACGGTTGAGTAAGGTGTGCCAGTGTAGGTTCAGGCGGACTAGGGTCGTGCACTTAGTCCGGAGTTGAAAAAGTAGGCATGGGCACCCGTAGTACTACATTGTGCGTGCTTGATTTGTGTTAGTGGTTGACAACCTAGGACCTGATACACCATAGGGTGGACCTAGCACATGTGACTACATTCCGCGATTGGGCCGTATAACACCGACACACGACGAGTAAAGCCGATCGATTAGGATGGACTGTTGGACCCCGTATTGGGTCATTTCATGTTATTGGGTTTAGGGATCATTTCTGGATTTATACTTAACATTGATTTAGACACTAGTACAGTTAGTGCAGTAAACCTTGTATATGCGATGCCACTCTTATCTTGTTACCTTTTATTATCATGTCAGTCTAGTTATTATCTTTATGTTTAATCTCAGTTTCTCATGTCCAGTTAACTTCACTAGGGCTTACCAGTATTTTTGACTAACCTGTTTTCTTCCACCTCTTTTTCTTTCGTTCCCCCCCAGGTTCTCAGGGAGGAAACTCTAGCTCTTAGCTTGGACTTTGCTTGCTTTCTGACAGCTCATGTACGGTTTGGTCTTGAGCTATGCTATGGCTGCACTCATGCTCTTTTTGGGGAATAATATTGGACTTATGTTGTTTTAAGTACTTTGCTTCTTTAGAACTTGATGTAATGAAATAATGACTTGGTATTTTGATGTAAGAGGTTTTGACTCTATTTTCCACGTAATGAGATTTGGTTAAATTTATATCCGCTGCTTTATATACTCTGTTTAATTTATGTTCTGTCTTGTGTTATCTCTGTGCCTGTTTACTAGATAATACCCCTCCAAAACTAGTTCATTCCCTTTGTGAGTGACCCTAGCAGAGGTGGGGTGTTACAGATGGTAACTGATGTCCTGATTGGGAGGCATCCCGAAATATGGATAATGAGTGGTGATCATCCAGACGTACGTGGAGGTCGATGGGTTTGTGAGGTATATACTGCCTCCGGTTTCGTTCAGACCCAGGATGGACTTGTAAATGGACTGTGTGTCTGACATTGGAATTTATTCTGCGTGATTGATAGCCATCAGTTGCATGGTGTGAATTGCCTGTGTGGTATGCTAAGATGCAATGATCAAAGCTTCTGTTGAAAAGCAAAGTCTTGTGGTGATGATCAAAGCACCGCCTGTGTGGCGTAGCTTTGTGTATAACGTGAAATCGCGAGCCTCACACCCCGGTATGAACCAGAAATGGGAGAGGACACCAGGGAGGGCATGCATTTCCTTCTAGTTAGAAGTGGCGTCAGTGGTTTTACACGCCCTGACGAGTTTGACTTATGTGGTTGTTACTGTTGCGAGGCGCCTCGGTTAGGTCGGACGATCCGGGTCCGATGGATTCATTCGTTGGCTCATTTACGCCCCATAGTGCGGGGAAATGTAGTGTTCAGGAATTTTAATCCACATCGGTGGACCGGCCTGACGATCCAAGGGTCGATGCGCTCTGACCCTGAGACATGGGCTAGATTGTCTCGAAGTCGGTAAGGACTATCTTTTGCCTTGGTTCATGACGGAAATCCAATTTCCAAATACGTGACTGTGCGGTTTTGATTGTATACCTATATTTGGCGACCTATTGGCATGGGACGCTCATGTCGTCTATGATTGATAGTTATGTTTTGATATTGTTTTTGAAACATATAAACACTAGTAATAATATCAAACGCTTTTGTTTTATTCGTATCAAGCATATTTTGGCCATTATAAGGTAAAACTCTATCCTCTGGTTTGCGTTGCATTGTGTGATGGGAACTGAGTCTTATAATGACTTCATTTTTTATAAAAAAGCATTGCGATGTTTCAAAGAATTATTTGTTTTAAAGCACTGGCGATCCGGTGGAGTAAACCCGTTCCACGAAAGTGGCGTGGTCCTGTGATTAGCCAAATTTTAAATGTGTTGAGTAGATTTCTCTTACCAGTCCCATGACTGACTCGTAGTTTGTTTCACTTTCAAACTCGGGTGCCCCTTTTTCTACACGGGCAGCCTTGTATTTAGGTTTAGCAGGCTCTTTCTGGATGGCTGGAGCTGAAGATGAATTTTATCATTTATCTCTTTTTATGCTGTTTAGCTCCTATTGTACATATTATGTTTGTTTTCCGTTGTAGACATTTATGTATAGCTGAACTGTATTTGTACTAAGTATGATCCTGTATAATGTGTAACTCTGATGATTACATTTATCTAGTATATTCTATTGTGCATTATCTGGTGTATTTATTTATTTCTGTTCTGCTATTATCTGTTTCTGTGTTATATTCCAAAGATTACCCTTGCCACCGTCAGTACGGGGTTCGGGGTCGTCACATCACCGCTCCACGGGTTCACTACGGGGGATCCTGAGGCATTTGCTAGAGTATCTCGAATCGGAGAGGAGCTTGCCCCTAGCCTCGACACATGATGGAAATCCAATTTCCAATACGACCTTGCGGTTTTGAATGTAGAACTAGTATGGCGACATGATATATGGTACCCATGCCGTCTATGATTAATACATTATGATTGAAATGTTTTTATTAGAATATATACATACTAATACTAAATCCGTTTTACCGTATCAAGCATCTTTTGACCATTTTAAGGTAAAACCCTCTCCTCCGGTTTGCGTTGCATTGTGTGATGGGACTTGGGTCTTATAATGGTTTCATTTTTCTAAAAAGCATAGCGTTATTTGAACGATTTACTTTACTTATGCACTGGCAATCCAATGGAGTAAACCCGTTCCGCGTTAGCGGCGTGGTCCTGTGATTAGCCTTATCATTAGATTAGTTTAGTTAATATTTCTCATACCAGTCCCATGACTGACCTGTAGTTTGTTTCACTGGCAACCTCGGGTGCCCATATTTTTCCACACGGGCAGTCATGTAACTTGTTTTGTAGATATCTATTCTTTTAGCAGGATCCTGGATTGAAGCTTAAAGCTGTGTCCAGAGCATTTATAGTCTTCCGCTGTGTATTGTATTTATATATTGTAATTTAACTTCAGCTGTATCATTCCTTTAATTGATGTACTCCGATATTCTGTACTCTGATGTAACATTATTGTAATGCCTATAAAAGTCTATTGTTATTTGTTCTTATGAATTGTATTCCCAAAGTTAACGTATGCGAGTTTTGTATGGTCTTGGTCGATTTTGCGATCGATTAGGTCCGGGAAAAATCCCTGTCATTACAGTTGGTATCAGAGCTCTGGTTAGCTCAAATCTTTGGGGTACAACTCGTTAGAACTGAACAAAGACTCATCAGAGATTGGCTTAGTAATATCCAATAAGAATACTCATTAGAGATGGGATCAGTAGTATCCTAGAATGAGTCCGAAGAGTGTTGTTTTTAAAAATAAATAAAAGCGGTAATAAATTTAGTTTTGAAAATTTGTCTTAAAATACGTATTTGAGATATTATTATATTTTAGATTTGGACAATCGAGTATATAGAGATTTTAATATACGCCTTGCAAATGTGTATAAGAAGCTCCAATATATTAGATAGATATAGAGTCACGCTCTAATAGCCCTGGGATGATTCAGATGATGAGGCATCATCATCAGTGTTTATGTTCGAGTTCAGAGTGAGAGATCTATATATTTCCAATCGACTGGTATGAGAACCAAAACTTAGTTAGAACACATTGTTGTGATTTGCACTAAAAATATGATTTTTGACTATATATGTAAAAGTTATATATATTCGAAAAGTTAATCATCTAATTGATTGCTGGTTGTGATGTTTGATTATTGGATTAACTAATAAAATTATTGAAACCAATAAATAAAAATTTAATTAAGTTAGCTAATTAAACAACTTTTAGCTTCGTTCCTTTTCGAGGACGAAAAGATTTTTAAGTGGGCGAGATTGTAACAACCCGGAAAATCAGGACCAATTTAAAATTTTTATTTTAACAAATTTTAATGAAAAATGCATCAGAATTTAAAATTTTCATTTTTTTAATTAAACTATTGAATGACTTTGTATATAAATTTTATGATTAATGAATGGTTTCAAATTTGTTTCTAATAAACAATTATTTGTAATTAGATATGAAATTCTTCTATAATTATGAAATAAGAAACATGCGCTGCTTCGTTCACATTAATATAATTTATTTCATAATATTAGAATTTAAAATGAACAACGTTGCTTATACGCAGTACGCGCTCGCTAAAATATAAAAAGGAAGAATTCTTGTAATACTACAGGCATCAATAGAAATATTTTCAAATGACAAAAGTGAGACAACATTAACGCTAAAAGTTCATTTATTACATTTTCTTACAGAATTGGAAACGTTTGCTAAATGTGTGTCTAAAATCTCTAAGCACTTAACTGACCTATTTCAACATCAAATGAAATACTTTGAATTCCATTTATGCATTAAGTATTGAATCATCACTTCCTTATCAGAAACATAAGGACAACAATAATAATACATGTTGCCTGCTTTTTTTTTTTTTTCATGTCCTTTTGTTTCTTTGATATCTCTCTTTTGCAAACGATTATATAAAAAAATTGTTTTAATATGAAGCTTGCGAGGATTAGGGAAGGATAAAAATTAGAAAGAAATTTTGAGAGAATAATCAACTGTGAATATACGTGAGAATAATAGATGAATGGAAACGTTAGGTAAATTAAACAGATTGTTATAAATGGATACAAGTCTTATATGGTAAACACTAATGGCCTAAATGAATATTGGGCAAAAGAAAAGAATGGTTTAAATTTAGAAAATAATGAACATGTAAGGGAAACATTAATATTAAGAGAGGTACGTTGAACATAAAAAGGTAATCAATGTTTGCACCAACAAAATCAATCGCATGAATTAAGACTATCTTTCCAGAATAAAATAAATATGCCATATTTTATCCTTTTTTTAAATACAAGAAAGAAAAGATATGATAAACACCCACTAAATTAAATATTATTTAATATATATATAAGCTAAGGTATATATACTGTATAGAATACGAAACCCTAAACACCTTCTTCCAACCGTCTTCCTTATGAATCAATGGCCGAACTCCTTCGAACTTAATCCATTATTTTTTCCCCTAAATGTCTTGAATTAAAACAAATCTCTAACCACAAATCGAAAACACTTTGAGATCTTGCTAACCAACGGTGATGATCGACGATGGGGGTTTCTGGTGGCCGGAATTGGGTGGAAAGGCGGCGCATTGGGGGCGGATTTCTGGGCGGTGGTAAGGTGTGAGCTGGGGGTCCTTCTGGGTGATGGATGGTGGCTCGATGGTGGTCAGTGTGGTGGTCTCGGATCGAGGTTTGATGCCTCGTACGGCGTGCGCAAGTGAGGAGTTGGCGGACGATATGGGTTTCAATGTACAACAGAAAGGAACAAAGAAGAAAGGGGTTAAGTCCCTTAACCAATGCAATTAATCCTTAATTAATTATTTAATTATTTCATTTTTTGAAATCAAATGTTTATAATACAATAACTTCTTCAAACAGAAACGAAATCGAACGAAACAAAGTTCGTTGAACTCGTATGGACAAGGGCTTCGCTATGAAATAGTCCAGAACTGAAATGGAGCAAATCATGATTTGAGGGAAATTCCAATCTGAACTGATCTGAATGGAAAGCTATTTGTGAGATTTCTATTTTATGATTCAAAATAATTATTTACTGAAATGTGAAATTTATATTTATTTCATAAAGTTCATGTGATGTTGTATATCTTTATTGAAATGTTGGTTGTGTTGTGATGTGGCTTGAATTGAAATTTTGGTATGTTTGACTTTGGTTATAATATTGAAAATGAATTGTGATTGTGGTGGAAATATATTTTAGTGTTATGAATAAATTTGTTTATGTTTTAAAATGTAAAACATGAATACATTGGAAACCACATTTAAATGTGAAGTATGTTAATAAAATAGTTCGTGTTAGAAAACTTGTTTTACATTAAAATTATATTTTAATGTATTGAATATACATAAACATTTGTTCGTGTTTAGAAAATAAGTTTTTACATTAAAATTACAATTTAATGTATTGAATATACATAAACATTTGTTCGTGTTTAGAAAATAAGTTTTACATTAAAATTATATTTTAATGTATTGAATGTACATAAATATTTGTTCGCATTTAGAAAAAAAGTTTCACGTTAAATTATATTTTTGTGTTAAGAATGTACATAAGAATTTGTTCATATTAGGAAAATACGTTTTACATTAAATTTACATTTTAATGTTATGAAGGTAAACAAATTTTGTCATAGGAAACATCATTACAAAAACTTTATTTTTAGTGTAATGAATAGATTTACAAAATTGTACATGTTATGAGATGAAACATGTTTTTACATTAAACTTTATTTTTAATAAGATGATCATTTCTAAATAAAAATGTGCACACATTAACTTTACATTTTTAATGTTAATAAGACATTAAAAAGAATCATTGTCATGTTAAATTATTTTCACATTGGAATTCATATTTCAACGTAAAAGGATCATTATAAAACATGTATTTTTATTGTCATTTGTTACCATAAAATGGATTAAAACAAAAAGAATGTCTTTTTGTCGCCACTTGTTTTAAAATAAAAAGAATGAAATAAAGAGACTAGGTTTTATTATGTCATTTAACAAAAAGAGTAGAATAATATAAATTCTCCATGTTTTAAACTTATAAAACATGTTTACATTAAAACGTATATTTTAATATAATGAATGGTTTAACAAAATTTGTTCATGTTTTAAAATGTAAAACATGGTAACATTAAAAACTCTAGTCTAATGCAATATATGAAAAGAACATTTTTTTTTCATAAACGTTAGTATTAGAATAAAAGAACACTTTTGTCAAAATGCTTAGTTAGAATTAAAACATTGCTTTTGTTAAAAGTGTTTATCTAGAAATAAACTAGTCATTTGTTTAAGGTTAGAATTAACATGTCATTTAAATAAAAACATGTTTTCATTTAAAAATCATATTTTAAATATCTTGAACAAAATATAGAAAAAGTCATGTTTTAAATAACAACATGTTTACATCTAAAATTTCACATTTTAAATGTAATGTTAGAGTACATAGAAAAGTCACATTTTTATTTTAAAATGTTGCATTTGATTAAAAATGCCTTTTAGAGTTATAAAATGTTGTATTAATATGTCATTTTGTTAAGAATAGTTAATTAGAATAAAAATATCATTTATGTTAGCATTCAAAGAACGACATTTATGTTAGTATTAAAAGAACATTTATGTTAGAAATAAACATTTATGTTGGAATTCAAAAATATGTTACACTTCCATTAACAAGTTTCCTGACTTATTTATGTTGATTAGGACGATAATTTTTATACATCGCCCAAGTGTACAAATAATTTATTTAATTATTTGTTATATGTTATGTGTTGGTTGAAAATCCCACACGGGTCTTGGGATGATATTCACGCATCTCCCTTGTGATTAGTTTTAAGCATTATTTATTTGACGCTTATACAGTATTAATATTCACTTCGGATGTTATTAATGATTTTTATCATTAGTGTAGAATACATTGCGGTGTTTGAAATCCATATAATTAAATTATATGGTAATTGTTAGGTCCCATTCCAATTTTGAATTAAAAGAATATTTTAATACAATATTCAGTTAAAGGAAACCAAATAATGGTTTTGATCTATTAAAGTTCAAAAGATTTTATTATATGGGTTAAAAAGTCATAATGAAAAGGGTTGAGTTAAAGATACGAAACGGGTCATGACACGAGGTTAAGCCCAACTTATGGGATAAGTCTGCCCGGAACCAACCGGCATATCCAGCATCCATAAGTCACAGGCTTAATGTGGGAGGTCTGGCCCAGTATAAAATACAAATGAATAAGAAATTGAATTGGCCTATTTAATCTGTTTTAAATAGAAACGCCGTTTTAAACCAAACGTGTTTACCGATTTAATGTATTCATTTTAAAATGAATATTAAAAAGAAGTGATTTGTAAACTTAATATTTTAGAAATATTAATATTTTTAAATTTGATAAGAAAATAAAACATTCAATTTAGACTTTAAATTGAAATAAAGTTGAAACTGTTTTAAGGCGAATTTATAAATATTTTATAAAGTACGTTTTAAATAGAAATCGACGATATAATATATATATATATATATATATATATATATATATATATATAGATATATATATATATTTAATGGCCTGAATAGAACGCGCCGCGCAGCGACCATTCCCGAATTTCGACCATTAACTTTAAATGGACGTAACGGGAGATCCGACCGTCAGATTCTCCTAAAACCAGAACCGTTGGGTTCGTATCGAAAAGAGCTTTTCAATGAATATAAGAGTTTTAAAATCTAACGGTTGGATTTGTAATTATGTCCAAATCAAATTTAGAAAAGGTCGCTATGGATGCAGTTCGGTGGCCGTTATTGGAAACCGACTGTACGAGCGAAAATAAAATTATTAAAAATATGGAAATATTATGTAAAATCATAATAAATGATTTAAAAGGAATTTAGATGAAATTTCAAATAGTGAAGAGATAAAAATATATTTTATCGATATGTACTAGTTATTAACTAGAACAAATCTTATAATTAAGATTTAATAAAGTTTTCCAGTAAGTTAATATTTACTTGGAATTAAATAGAATAAATTGGATTTTTGGGTTGTCGTGAATGGTGTCTTAAATAACACTGTTCTTAACCCCAGTTGAGAAAAGAATAAATCTTTTAATTAAGATTTTTAGAGTTTCAATCATATTTGATAATTGGAATAAAATGAAATGTAAATTGGATTTATCGTGAACAGTGTTTTAAACGACACTTGTTCTTTAACCCAGTTTGCAGTGGAATATAATTTGGGATTTATGAATCTTTTATTAAGATTTAAAATGGAATATTTTCCAAGAGTAAAGTTTTCCAATTTAATATATTAAATTGGGATTGAATGGAATTTGATTTAATAATATTCGAGATGAGCTTCTGTAAAAGAAGGCCGTTAATATATATGGAATTTAAAAGGCTTTGCTGTTATTCCATTTATATTAGTAGCCCGATACAGAAATTCATATCGATTATACATTGGTCTAATTTCTATGAAAATCCCCTATTTAATGGAGATGAATTTGAGTTTATCGTAAACAGTGTTTTAAATGACATTAGTTCTTTAACTCAAATAAGGATAAGATTAATTTCTTAAAATTAAATAATCATTAAATAATGATTTTGATATTTAAAACCAAATTGGAGTTTTTAATAAATCTTTAAAAGAAAAGATTTAAGAATAAACTTAAAGGATTTATCTTTGATAGAATAATACGAATATTTTATTAGAAGAATATTCTGAATTGGAATGTAGCGTTGGATGTGTATTTATAGTACTTGATTTTTAATTATAAAATACGTAAGTTATTCGGGAAGACCGGGTTTAACCCATTCCGAATAATTACTACGACGATGAAGAGTCGAAGATGAAGACGGTGGTTGAAGACCGACGATCTTCACATCGGATGGATGTGTTGCTACAGAGACCCTTGATGGGAGTAGCTACCTTGAAGGGGCTTCAGTGGTGGCCGTCCGGACTATTGTTGATTGTTCGGATTTGGTTTTCGCTCAGACCCAAAGCATAAGCTAGTAAATGGATGCGTGTCTGACATTGGATTTCGTTCCAGGTGAATTAAATCGATTTCTGTTAATGTATGTCTGTTTGGTGGTGAAAGATTTATTCTCCACTTAACACCCTGGTATATATTAATAGTGATTGATCACATGGCGTGAATTGTCTATGTGGCACGCCAAGATGCAAATGATCAAGGCTTTTGTTGAAAAGCAGGGCCTTGTGGGATGATCAAAGCATAGCCTATTACGGCATAGCTTTGTGTATATCGTGACTTCGCGAGCCTCACACCCCGGTATGAGTCAAAAACGGGATATGGACCGTAGGGAGTGCACACGTTTCTTTCTAGCTAGTGGTAGTGTCAAGGTCAGTGCTTTAACACGGCCTGGCATTTTACTTATGTGGATGATGGATTTTGAGGCGCCTTGGATTTTTATAGGCCGATAGTGGTCATATCATAGGTTCAAAGGAACCGGGAAACGTGTGTTCAGGCATAACCAATCCACTGCCGATAGGCGGGGACTGGCCCTACCGCTCTAAGGGTTCACTGCGGGGGATCCTGAGGCATTTGCTAGAGTGTATCGAATCGAAGAGGAGCTTGCCCCTAGCCTCGACTCATGATGGAAATCCAATTTCCAATACGACCTTGCGATTTTGAATGTAGAACTAGTATGGCGACATGATATATGGTACCCATGCCGTCTATGACTAATACATTATGATTGAAATATTTTTATTAGAATATATACACACTAATACTAAATCCGTTTTACTGTATCAAGCATCTTTTGACCATTGTAAGGTAAAACCCTCTCCTTCGGTTTGCGTTGCATTGTGTGATGGGATTTGGGTCTTATAATGGTTTCATTTTTCTAAAAAGCATAGCGTTATTTGAACGATTTACTTTACTTATGCACTGGCAATCCAATGGAGTAAACCCGTTCCGCGTTAGCGGCGTGGTCCTGTGATTAGCCTTATCATTAGATTAGTTTAGTTAATATTTCTCATACCAGTCCCATGACTGACCTGTAGTTTGTTTCACTGGCAAACTCGGGTGCCCATATTTTTCCACACGGGCAGTCGAGTAGCTTGTTTTGCAGATATCTATTCTTTTAGCAGGATCCTGGATTGAAGCTTAAAGCCGTGTCCAGAGCATTTATAGTCTTCCGCTGTGTATTGTATTTATGTATTGTAATTTAACTTCCGTTGTATCATTCCTTTAATTGATGTACTCTGATATTCTGTACTCTGATGTAACATTATTGTATTGTCTATAAAAGTCTATTGTTATTTGTTCCTATGAATTGTATTCCCAAAGTAAACATATGCGAGTTTTGAACGGTCTTGGTCGATTTTGCGATCGATTTGGTCTGGGCAAAATCCGTGTCGTTACAATACTGCTCCATTGTTTTGACTGCCATGCTCTTGCACTCAGTCGAGCTTGGTCTTCATGGCCTCTCCTCAGTGCATGTGTGTACATGGAGACCTAACACATGCACTATGCATGTGTGTCGGGCTTCACCTGAACACACTATGTTGATATATTTGTCTAATGCGGACCATGTTGCCCCTGCAGAGTAAATATGTGTATATACATACACATGTATGTGTATACATGTATAGTGCACTATAGATTATATATATGTGAGCACTACAGACGATTTGTCTACCTTGTGGTAGTTACAGTGTATCACTGTGAATATCACAAGCTGTCTAGACACAGATGGATGTCCATATAAATCAGATCAAGACATGAAAAATGATGAGAAACATTCCAGAATTTTGAGGCAATAAAATTTTAAAATTAAAATTATATTTGCTTGAATGTAAAATTATTTCTGTTCCAGATTACTGTGTGTGTGTTTCTTTTGTGACAGGTAAGCAAAAGACTTGACTGACTGTGAAGACAGAGATAAAAGACAGAGGACAAAGCTATGAAACAGTATATGAGTGTATAAAAAAATTTGTGCAACATGAGTGAAATGTAATTGAGTGTACTGTACGGAGGAGCATCGTGCATAGATGAAATTTAATATGAAATTGAGACAACCGGGAATTTCGCTCGATCCGAATCAGTCGCTAAACCGATCTAGACCGTTCGAAACGCCTAATTGTTTTGAGAACACGACAAAATAGAACGCAGACAGGAGAACATTTCATTGTTTATTACAACAATGCATCAGATTAAAAGAATATACAGAGTATGAATAAATAAATATTACACAGAAAATATCAGAGATTACAATACATTACATAGCAGCGGAAAATAATACAATACACAACTAGAAGAGATATACGGATACAAAGCTTTCTGGATATCGTTCCAGCTGTAAACAAGGATCCTGTGAATATAAATATGCAAAACCAAAACTACTAGCTGCCCGTGTCAAAATAAGGGCACCCAGAGTTTAGGTTAAAACAATAAACTCCAGGTCAGTCATGGGATTGGTGTGAGAACTAAAACAGTTAATAATCTTTATTTTAAAGTTAGGTAAATCAAGGGACAACGCTGTATAACACGGAACGGGTTTCCTCCCAAGAACACCAGTGCATAAAACAACAGCGCAATGCTAAATAAAGAACAATGAAGCTATTATAAGACCCAGTTCCCATCACACAATGCAACGCAAGGCGGAGGATAGGGTTTTTACCTTATAATAGCCAAGAATGCTTGATACGTTTAAAACAAATCATTTGATACTATTATAAGTGCATAGTGTATAAAACAACTTCAAATCATAAGTATCAATCATAGGCGGCATAAGCGTCCCATGCCACTATGTCGCCATATATAGGTTTACAAATAAAACCGCAAAGTCACGTATTTGGAAATTGGATTTCCATCTATGAACCGAGGCAAAAGATAGTCCTCAACCGATTCGAGACTCTCTAGCCCGAGCCTCAGGCAAGTACTCAGTCAAGCCTTTGGATCGTCAGGGACGGTCCACCGATGTGGATTAAAATGCCTGAACACTGCGTTTCCCCGCCCTATGGGGTGTGAGTGAGCCAACTAAATGACTCCATCGGACGCGGATCGTCTGATCAAACCGAGGCGCCTCGCAACAACAACAACCACATAAGTCAAACTCGTCAGGGCGTGTAAAACCACTGACGCCACTTCTAACTAGAATTAAACGCATGCCCTCCCCGAGGTCCTTCTCCCGTTTTTGGTTCATACCGGGTGTGAAACTCACGAATTCACGTTACACAAAGCTGTGCCACACAGGCTGTGCTTTGATCATCACCATAAGACTTTGCTTTTCAACAGAAGCCTTGATCACTTGCCACTTAGGCGTGCCACACAGGCAATTCACTCCATGCGTTTGATATCCATCGATATATAACCCCTGAGCTCGTACGTCTCAGAGAAGGGCGTTAAGCAAGAGAATAAATTCTCCGTCGACAAACAATTTAATAGAAATCAATCACACAGACTAAAATCCAATGTCAGACACACAGTCCATTTACAAGTCCGTTCTGGGTCTGAACGAAACCGGAGGCACCTAGTACCCCGCATATCCATCGATCTCCAAGTACGTCTGGACGATCACCAACTCTTTCCATCTTCTTGGGTGTACAGCCCAATCAAGATCATCAGTAATTATCCAAACGACGTGAATACCTCTGGTCTTCAACCACCATCTTCATCTTCGACACCACGTCGAATCAGTTAATCAGAATGGGATAAACCCGGTCTTTCTGAATAACTCGCGTATATATATAATAAACACGTGTTACACCAACACAACATACGCCTCATTCCAATTCAGAATATTCTTTTATTCAAATATTCTTATATTTTGGGAAAGGTTCCCATTAATTTTATCAAAGATAAATTCTTTAAATTTCTTCTTTAATCTTCTTTGAATATCAATTCAAACTAGTTGGGATTAGCGAACCACACCGAAGTAATCATTTATTTTAATTTCCCAATCCCAACCTATTCATCCCATGAAGTAAAACTGGTCATACTTCATATCCAACACCACAGTTTTATCGGTAAATTCAATTACCATTTCACGTTCAAATCTAATTAAAGATTTAACTATCACCTGGAGCAAAACTGGTGATACTCCCTTCTCGATCTTTTCAATCTAATTAAAGATTCATTAAAACTCCACTTAATTTTAATCTTTAACTGGGTTAAAGAATCAGGGTCATTTAAAACACGGTTCACGATAAACCCAAAATCACATTCCATTAACTATCGGGTTAAAGAACAAGTGTTATTTAAAACACTGTTCACGATAAACCCAAAAATCAATACCAATTCAATTCCAATTAAATACTATTTAATTGGTACACTTCATTAAATCTAAATAAAAAGATTTAATCTTTCCTCAACTGGTGTAACAACCCGAAGTTTTAATAACGCGTTAAGACAAGAATCAAGGCATAATTAAATTTTAAGAATCAAGTGAAAAGGGTTGCACCGTTGCGTTTGTCTCGGAATTCTGGTTGGAAACGAGTCCGAAATTTCGTAAATCGGAGTCCGTATGACTGAGATATGGCCTTTGGAAGTTTCACGAAAAATCAAAAAACGAAAACAGTTCAAATTCAAATTCGAAATTCGAAATTCAGCTCCAAACAGATTGGGCGGGAAATTTTCCCGCCCTACCCCAGGTCGACTGGGGGGTCGACTGGGGAGTCGACCTGCCCCCCCTCCCCAGGTCGACTGGGGAGTCGACCTAGGTGTCGACCTGGGGGTCGACCTCCCTGGTCGGGCCAGGTTAGCCTGGTGCACCAGCTTGCTTGTGTGGTCTGGTGGGTTGGCCTGTGACTATTTTTAGTGGCTTAGATCTATCCTATGGTTAATACTATGGCCTAAACTAGTCCTAACTCCTATAAAAACACCCTAAGACCAAGCCTAATTCACTAAAAATCATCCTAACAACAAAGTGCTGCCCAAATGTCACTTGATCATGGCCTCCATCTTCATCTTCAAAGGCCTAAGCATGCAACTTGATTCAAGTCAAAGGAGCAATCTTTCTTCATCAAATCAAAGGAGCTACTTATTTCTCAAGGCTTCTAGTGTTGCTACATCATTCCTAGAGCTTCTACAACGATTCTATGACAATTCTTGCTCCTAAATTTCTAGCCACGCTTTGTAAGTTCTAGATGCTTTTAGATTGAAACGATAACATGAATATGACATGTGATAAAGTTGAAATTGGATCTATGCATGATATTCAATCCATATTCTTTCTTGTTCATCTTTGATCTTGACCTTTTGGGGATGTTGCTATAGCATTAATTTGAACCTATGCATCTTGCAAATCACTCTTTCATGTCCTTATCATGCATGTAATGATGTTTTTCTCTCGGATCTTGTTTAATGCAAAGTTTCTACCTTCCCTTATTTATTTTCTTGTGATGAACCTTGGTCGATTTCAGACCTAGGCCTAACTACGATTTACATGCGATTTGTATACGGGGAAATTTGGGGTATTGCCAATGTAATTTGCAAGTTTGGGCATACATGAATTGGCATATGAATTAAATCACGGGTTTTGAGACTATGCAAGTTAAATCAAGGGATTTGGGCTTATGTAAATTATGCATAAGTGGGATTGGGAACATGAACCATGATGTGGGTTTATTTGGGCATGAACTTGACAACATGTAACTTTGGCTAGAACTTGGTAGGGTTGGGATGTCATAAACTTGGCATACATGCAAATAGGCGAGAATTAGACATATGTAAAGTGGCTAGAATTGAGTACATATTTTCATAGGCATGTAAGGTGGAACTTGGGCATATATATATAGTAATATGTAAGTGGGGATTTTGACTTAGATGGCACATATGTAATTAACAATCTAACGGATGTCCTCGACACGAGGTTAGACTTGAGTTGTGGTGTAATTCTGCACGGAACCGCCCGGCATATCAAGTGACCACAACAATAATAGTCTAATGTGAGAGGTCGTAGGCAAAGATTAGATTGTGGAAATGTATGAACCCGAGGTTGGAATGGATTTGCGGTGTAATTCTTCTCGGAACCGCCCGGCATATCCAGTGACCGCAAATAAGTCCAACGTGAGAGGTTGACGCATTAATAAATAATAAATGAATAATGACACTTAACCAATATGACATGGACGGGTGGGTTAAGTAACTTGACTAGACTAATGACACTTAACCAATATGACATGGACGGGTGGGTTAAGTAACTTGACTAGACTAATGACACTTAACCAATATAACGTGGATGGGTGGGTTAAGTAAAACTGGACTTGATTTCTAGAGGACAATTTACCATATAACACGATTAGAGGATGGGTTAGTTTAACCTGAATGGGTCGATAACACCCGACTAGTACAACGCGATGCATGGTAATGTTAAGTAAACTAAAAAGAGTAATACTTAAACGTTATAATTTGATTAGGGGTTGGGGTTAAGTCATGAATCGCTTGAATATACTTAACCAATCTAATATGATAACTTGATGAGGTTAAGTCATGAATCACTTGAATATACTTAACCAATCTAATATGATAACTTGATGAGGTTAAGTCATGAATCGCTTGAATATACTTAACCAATCTAATATGATAACTTGATGAGGTTAAGTCATGAATCACTTGAGTATACTTAACCAATCTAACACGGTAATTTTATGGGGTTAAACTTGAATATACTTAACCAATCTAACACAGTAAATTTGATGGGGTTAAGCTTGAATATACTTAACCAATCTAACACGGTAAATTTGATGGGGTTAAGCTTGAATATACTTAACCAATTTGACACGATGATTTGGATAGGGTTAAGACATGAACCGCTGGAATACGCTTAACCAACTTGACACGTGATTTGTAGGGCTAAGCCATGAACGTGAATGACAACACTTAGCCAATCTTGACATGACATGTAGACGGGTTAAGTCACGAACTTGAATGACCACACTTAACCAACTGGATATGCTAGACCGATAGGGGTTAAGTCTTGATGACAACACTTAACCTGCTGGACGGAAACCCTAGTCATGCGGTCCTTTTCAGCAGTAACCCTCTTGGATGTATCAACGATACCCTAGGGACTAGGGTAGGGTGGGGCACGATTACTGGGCTGATTGTAAGCGACCAAAACGACGGCTGAGTTTGGTGTGCCATCGTAGGTTCAGGCGGGCTACGGTCGTGCACGTAGTCCGGAGTTGAAAAAGCAGGCGTGGGCACCAGTAGTTGTACACTGTGCGTGCTTGGAATGGTGTTAGTGGTTGACACCCTAGGGCTTGATACACCCTAGGGTGGACCTAGCACAGAGTAGCTACATTCGTGATTGGGCCGTATGACACTGACACACGACGAGCTAGGATTTGTAGGGAGCCGATCAATTAGATCGTTACGTGGAAAAAGGGCCTTGTTCGATAGGTAGCGTAATCCCTAGTGGTCCTAGGTGGCATAAACCCTGATCGAATCTAGAGAACGTCCAATAGGTAGCATAATCCCTAGTGGTCCTAGGTGGCGAAAATCCTAGATGAACACGCGATAATTCATGATAAGGGAATCTGGCCAGAACAAGGATGGCAGCCCGAGCGACTCCAAGGATGGTGACACTACGTTGTAGTAGTATAGAATAACGTGATGGAACCCGTACGATGTACGGCAAGGGACTATACATATACATGGAAGGGATAATACGAGTTAGGATGCTAGTACGGTTGGTGCAGAGGACGTTAGACATGTGATGTTATTCCGAGTTTATCTTGTTACCTTGGTTATCCTGTTACCTTGGTTATCTTGTTACTTGAGTTTATCTGGTTATCTTAGTTGATCTGCCTATCTTGTCATCATGCTTATGTTTACTTTCAGTTTATACATGTCATGTTACCTTTACCTGTTTTTAGGCTGAAAGTCATTAGGACTTACTCAGTCTTTATGACTGACCCTGTTTTGTTTCGCCTCTTTTTCTTCCGTTCCCCCCAGGTTTACAGGGAGGAAATGTTGCTACTTGGTGCAGATCTTTCTGCTTCAAGATTATCATCTATAGCTTGGACTTTTCTTGGCTATGGATATTTTACTGCTTTACTCGGGGAATAATTTATGACTATGGTTTTATGCTTCTTTATTATTGCAAGACAGGTTTCGATGTAAGTAAATTTAATGGACTTTGATTTAAAAGGTTTTAAGTAATGAAATCATGTTTTCTTCCGCTGTTTTTATATGTTCTGTCTTGTAATATTTCTGTGCATTTTTACCTAGATAATGCTCCACCAAAGCTAGTGCCTTCCCTTTGTGAGTGACCCTAGCGGAGGTGGGGTATTACATTTGGTATCAGAGCAGAAGGTTACCAGACTGGGCAAAAGTTTTAAAACCTTCTGAAACTATTTTCAAAGCCATTTTACAAAGAAACATTTTTCAAGAAAAGTTTTAAAGAAAAAGGCTATTCCCCAAAAAGCCATTAGCATTATCCTTTGTTTCCTTGATCGAATCTCTTTTACTTTCTTCCCTCCGCCTGTAGTCACAGTAGTTTTAACCATGACTAATCATTTTCTAGCTACGTAAATGTTTTCCATGTGATGGAGGAAGTTTTCAAGAGACCCGTTACCGTGTTATACAAGAAAGGATAGGAGTGGTGAAGGCGAATAAGGCTCAGCACAAAAAGGTAGTTAAGTACCATAGGACAAGGATATGGGCAAAGAACAAGATCGTCGAGAGGGCAATTGTATACTCTCACCTAAGAGGGACGGTAATGTTTCCGTTAAAGGTTTTCCTTTCTATCATCCCGTTAGGACTTTGTTTTGTACATCGCATCCTTTTTAAATCTTTCTTCGATAGTTGAGTCTCTGCACCTTAGTACTAGCACAATAGAGGGTCCCGTTTCATCTCAAATCCTGTTGGGAGATCGTCCCATTTATTCATGACTTGTTTGGGTTTGAGGACATCTATGACTTTTGGGAACAGTGCTTATGTTTTTGAGCTATGGTTTGATTCTAGGAATGAAGTGGTTGTCCCGCAAGGGTGCCATTCTCGGGTCGGAAAGGAGGGTAGTTAGACTCTTGACTTGCCTCGGTAATACCCTCGAAGTCTCGTGTAACCTTTAGGGTTCTATCATGATTGGTTACCTAGAACCTCTTGATGCATTTGTTGGAAATCCGTTCGAGTAGAGTTCGCCACTAAGGCGGATGGTCCATTTCGGTCTGTGCATGAGATATGGAAATCACTCTAGTAAGTACACTTGGTAACATGGTTGGCATCTGTTTGTTTTTAAGAGATAAGTTCTTCTGCATGGAATGTCGTAGAGCAAGAAAACGAGATCCATGATTCACTAGTGAATTTTGGAGAGCTTGCATGAAAACCAAGAGTACACAGATATGGTTGAGCCAAATATACCATAGGGAGAATAAGTAAAAGTGGAACGAGAGGCGACAATGAAGTGAGTTCCAGCTCATATTTGGAAATAGGAGTTAAGAGGCCACGAAATCATGAAGTAAGGGACGGCCAAAGCACAATGGAGTTAAGCTCAAGGAAATGCGACTTAGAAGACTGAAGACTAGATACGCGCATCATATCTCTTTTTAAGAGTATATCCTTGATCCCTGTTTTTCTGTAGAGCTTACTCGCAAGCTATCTTTTATGCATATCCTCTCGGTCCTATTATCGATCTTATTTCTGTTGCAAACTGCATAGGGGGTATGACTCATCGGTTAATAATACATGTCAGGGTTAGAAGGTGTCCGTTAGGTTGGCTAAACCTTTTGGGCTTTATAAGATATGGGTTGGGTTTAAAAAGGGATTTTTTTTGTAATCCGAATAGGAGTTTATCTTGCTTATCTTCTCGATCCTATCTTGAGGACCTTAGGTAGAACCCTATGGATGCAAACATGTATTTGAAACATGTTATGATTGATGTTTGTGAAATGGTTGCAAGTGGTCGCAAGTGGTTGCTCGTGGATGCATGCATACACATTAGGCACTAGATCGGCTCAGACACATTTTCATGTTGCATATGCACGAGTGTTTATACTTGTTTATGGATGAAATTGAATGTATTAGCATGTGGATATTGCATATGGATGAATGTTTGTGCACACATATAGCGTTTATGTGACTAGGACTATTTGCATAAATGTGGATTCATGGCACTAAACATATTTTGCATTTAGAAGATTAATCAGGCCTGATCATTTGCATTAGATAAGGAACATATACACACACTTTCTGCATATGTTCATACAACATTAGAAATCTTTTAAGGACAATGGTTGCCTGTGGATGATGCTTTGAGTAGATGGATGATTGGATGATAGGATACATCCTCCCTAACTTAGAGATTTCGGGGACGAAATCCTTAAAGGAGGGGAGAATGTAACAACCCAAAGTTTTAATAACGCGTTAAGACAAGAATCAAGGCAGAATTAAATTTTAAAATAAGAATCAAGCGAAAAGGGTCGCGCCGTTGCGTTCGCCTCAGAATTCTGGTTGGAAACGAGTCTGAAATTTCGTAAATCGGAGTCCGTATGACCGAGATATGGCCTTTGCAAGTTTCACGAAAAATCAAAAAACGAAAACAGTTCAAATTCAAATTCGAAATTCGAAATTCAGCTCAAAACAGATTGAGCGGGAAATTTTCCTGCCCTACCCCAGGTCGACTGGGGGGTCGACTGGGGAGTCGACCTGCCCCCCCCCCCCAGGTCGACTGGGGAGTCGACCTGGGTGTCGACCTGGGGGTCGACATCCTTGGTCGGGCCATGTTAGCCTGGTGCACCAGCTTGCTTGTGTGGTCCGGTGGGTTGGCCTGTGACGATTTTCAGTGGCTCAGATCTATCCTAGGGTTAATCCTATAGCCTAAACTAGTCCTAACTCCTATAAAAACACCCTAAGACCAAGCCTAATTCACTAAAAATCATCCTAACAACAAAGTGCTGCCCAAATGTCTCTTGATCATGGCCTCCATCTTCATCTTCAAAGGCCTAAGCATGCAACTTGATTCAAGTCAAAGGAGCAATCTTTCTTCATCAAATCAAAGGAGCTACTTATTTCTCAAGGCTTCTAGTGTTGCTACATCATTCCTAGAGCTTCTATAACGATTCTTGCTCCTAAATTTCTAGCCACGCTTTGTAAGTTCTAGATGCTTTTAGATTGAAACGATAACATGAATATGACATGTGATAAAGTTGAAATTGGATCTATGCATGATATTCAATCCATGTTGTTTCTTGTTCATCTTTGATCTTGACCTTTTGGGGATGTTGCTATAGAATTAATTTGAACCTATGCATGTTGCAAATCACTCTTTCATGTCCTTATCATGCATGTAATGATGTTTTTCTCTCGGATCTTGTTTAATGCAAAGTTTCTACCTTCCCTTATTTATTTTCTTGTGATGAACCTTGGTCGATTTCAGACCTAGGCCTAACTACGATTTACATGCGATTTGTATACGGGGAAATTTGGGGTATTGCCAATGTAATTTGCAAGTTTGGGCATACATGAATTGGCATATGAATTAAATCACGGGTTTTGAGACTATGCAAGTTAAATCAAGGGATTTGGGCTTATGTAAATTATGCATAAGTGGGATTGGGAACATGAACCATGATGTGGGTTTATTTGGGCATGAACTTGATAACATGTAACTTTGGCTAGAACTTGGTAGGGTTGGGATGTCATAAACTTGGCATACATGCAAATAGGCGAGAATTAGACATATGTAAAGTGGCTAGAATTGAGTACATATTTTCATAGGCATGTAAGGTGGAACTTGGGCATATATATATAGTAATATGTAAGTGGGGATTTTGACTTAGATGGCACATATGTAATTAACAATCTAACGGATGTCCTCGACACGAGGTTAGACTTGAGTTGTGGTGTAATTCTGCACGGAACCGCCCGGCATATCAAGTGACCACAACAATAATAGTCTAATGTGAGAGGTCGTAGGCAAAGATTAGATTGTGGAAATGTATGAACCCGAGGTTGGAATGGATTTGCGGTGTAATTCTGCCCGGAACCGCCCGGTATATCCAGTGACCGCAAATAAGTCCAATGTGAGAGGTTGATGCATTAATAAATAATAAATGAATAATGACACTTAACCAATATGACATGGACGGGTGGGTTAAGTAACTTGACTAGACTAATGACACTTAACCAATATGACATGGACGGGTGGGTTAAGTAACTTGACTAGACTAATGACACTTAACCAATATAACGTGGATGGGTGGGTTAAGTAAAACCAGACTTGATTTCTAGAGGACACTTAACCATATAACACGATAGAGGATGGGTTAGTTTAACCTGAATGGGTCAATAACACCCGACTAGTACAACGCAATGCATGGTAAGGTTAAGTAAACTAAAAAGAGTAACACTTAAATGTTAAAATTTGATTAGGGGATGGGGTTAAGTCATGAATCGCTTGAATATACTTAACCAATCTAATATGATAACTTGATGAGGTTAAGTCATGAATCGCTTGAATATACTTAACCAATCTAATATGATAACTTGATGAGGTTAAGTCATGAATCGCTTGAATATACTTAACCAATCTAATATGATAACTTGATGAGGTTAAGTCATGAATCACTTGAGTATACTTAACCAATCTAACATGGTAATTTGATAGGGTTAAGCTTGAATGTACTTAACCAATCTAACAAGGTAAATTTGATGGGGTTAAGCTTGAATATACTTAACCAATCTAACACGGTAATTTGATGGGGTTAAGCTTGAATATACTTAACCAGTCTAACACGGTAAATTTGATGGGGTTAAGCTTGAATATACTTAATCAATTTGACACAATGATTTGGATAGGGTTAAGACATGAACCACTGGAATACGCTTAACCAACTTGACACGTGATTTGTAGGGCTAAGCCATGAACGTGAATGACAACACTTAGCCAATCTTGACATGCCATGTAGACGGGTTAAGTCACGAACTTGAATGACCACACTTAACCAACTGGACATGCTAGACCGATAGGGGTTAAGTCTTGATGACAACACTTAACCTGCTGGACGGAAACCCTAGTCACACAGTCCTTTTCAGCAGTAACCCTCTTGGATGTATCAACGATACGCTATTGACTAGGCTAGGGTGGGGCACGATTACTGGGCTGATTGTAAGTGACCAAAACGATGGCTGAGTTTGGTGCGCCATCGTAGGTTCAGGCGGGCTACGGTCGTGCACGTAGTCCGGAGTTGAAAAAGCAGGCGTGGGCACTAGTAGTTGTACATTGTGCGTGCTTGGAATGGTGTCAGTGGTTGACACCCTAGGGCTTGATACACCCTAGGATGGACCTAGCACAGAGTAGCTACATTCGTGATTGGGCCGTATGACACCGACACACGACGAGCTAGGATTTGTAGGGAGCCGATCGATTAGATCGTTACATGGAAAAAGGGCGTTGTTCGATAGGTAGCGTAATCCCTAGTGGTCCTAGGTGGCATAAACCCTGATCGAATCTAGAGAACGTCCAATAGGTAGCATAATCCTTAGTGGTCCTAGGTGGCGAAAATCCTAGATGAACACGCGATAATTCATGATAAGGGAATCTGGCCAAAACAAGGATGGCAGCCCGAGCGACTCCAAGGATGGTGACACTACGTTGTAGTAGTATAGAATAACGTGATGGAACCCGTACGATGTACGGCAAGGGACTATACATATACATGGAAGGGATGATACGAGTTAGGATGCTAGTACGGTTGGTGCAGAGGACGTTAGACATGCGATGCTATTTCGAGTTTATCTTGTTACCTTGGTTATCCTATTACCTTGGTTATCTTGTTACTTGAGTTTATTTGGTTATCTTAGTTGATCTGCCTATCTTGTCATCATGCTTATGTTTACTTTCAGTTTATACATGTCATGTTACCTTTACCTGTTTTTAGGCTGAAAGTCACTAGGACTTACTCAGTCTTTATGACTGACCCTGTTTTGTTTCGCCTCTTTTTCTTCCGTTCCCCCCGGTTTACAGGGAGGAAATGTTGCTACTTGGTGCGGATCTTTCTGCTTCAAGATTATCATCTATGGCTTGGACTTTTCTTGGCTATGGCTATTTTACTGCTTTACTTGGGGAATAATTTATGACTATGGTTTTATGCTTCTTTATTATTGCAAGACAGGTTTCGATGTAAGTAAATTTAATGGACTTTGATGTAAAAGGTTTTAAGTAATGAAATCATGTTTTCTTCCGCTGTTTTTATATGTTCTGTCTTGTAATATTTCTGTGCATTTTTACCTAGATAATGCTCCACCAAAGCTAGTGCCTTCCCTTTGTGAGTGACCCTAGCGGAGGTGGGGTATTACAACTGGGCTTAAGAACAGTGTTAATGAAGACACCATTCACGACAAACCCAAATCACATTTGATATTCAATACAAGGCTCTGAATAGAAAATATATCGGCTTATATTCAACATCAAATTCTACGAATAACAAATGTCGTATTGGAAATAACGATATAAATATATCTTTCAAATTTCCATAACCACATCTGTATAATCACGAATTCCAACATCGAAATAATCCAAAGACAATTTCGATTCAAATCCCTTCCAATGCAATTATTGGAAATTCTGGTTGTATTTCAAAACCATTTCATATCCAATTTATTTATTTTAAAATAAATAAATAAATTATTATTCTAGTTCAAAACTAGTTCATTTCGATAAAAATCTATTTTTGTCTTTTCAAATATGGAGTTTTTCATCCTAGTTCTTCACAAATCATTTCTTATGATTTTACACAAATTATTACTATTTTTAATAATTTTATCAAGGCTCGTACAGTCGATTTCCATCAATGGCCATCGAACTGCACTTACAGCGACCTTTTTTCATATTTTATTTGGACATAATTCCAAATCCAACCGTTAGATTTCAAATTTCTAATATTCATTAGAAACCTCTTTTCGATACGAACCCAATGGTTCCGGTTTTAGGAGAATCCGACGGTCGGATCTCCCGCAATATCCGTTCGAAGTCAATGGTCGAAATTCGCGAACTGCCGCGGCGCGTTCTATTCAGGCCATTATATTATATATATAATATACATAATATATACTTCGTCGATTTCAATTCAAAACGTGCTTTATAAATCGTTTTTAAATTCATTTTCAAAACGGTTTCAACTTCATATTCAATTTCAAATCAAAATTGAATATTCCAATATAAATTCGTTTTAAATTCATTTCAAATTGATTTCAATTAAATTTCAATTTAATTCGAATGCAATTCCTTTCGATTTCAATTCGAATTCAATTCTATTCAATTTCAATTCGAATTCACTTCTATTCAATTTCAATTTGAATTCATTTCTATTCAATTTAATTCGAATTTCAATTCTTTTCAAAATTTCAGATTTTGAAATCACTTTCGATATTCGTTATAAAATGAATAAAATCGATATAAATATCGTTCACGTCAAAATGGCGTAAATATAATCAACACGACTTCATATATTCATATTTTCAAATATTCTATTTCAAATATTCTATTTCGAATATTTCTATTTCGAATATTTCTATTCAAATATTTCTTTTTCAAATATTCTATTTTCAAATATTTCTACTTCTAAACTGGAATGAGGCCCAATCAATTACCATAGATTTTATTTCTATGGATTTTCTATGACATGTATACTATAACAACGATGAATAATCAACCATCATCCAAAGTGCATTCTACACTGTATAAGCATCAAATATAAATATTTAACGCTTATAACAGTCTATCAATCAATCAATCGACATACAACTAATTATTGGGATTAGTGTATGTCATATATCATCCCAATACCCGTGTGGGGTTTCAAACAATCAAACACAGATTTTATTTGTGCAGTTGGGCGATGTGTAAAATTTATCGTCCCAATCAATATCAGGCAAATGTGTGTATATAAACAAATCGTCCCAATCAATATCAGGCAAATCTAGCAATAATTTGACATCACAGATAAAACAAAAGTGGTTTCGTCGAAATCCGAGGTCGTTTGCAAAATTCCCATTTTTAAGGGCCTGAATTCCATTGCGACTATTCAGAATTTTCAACTGGGCATAACTTTTTATCCCCGTTATGAAATTTTGATTTTTCGGATTCGTTGGAAAGATATTATCAATTAGATTCAATTATTTTTGGTTTCACTAAAATCCGGTTTATTTTGCACCCGGTACATTCATTTGAAGTTTGAAATCGAATTATCGAACTACCGCGCCATTTTCAATTCCTTTTATAATTATATATAATCATTTATATTTTAACGACGACGTATATAATGTATACGTTTGATTTCTATTGAAAATAATTTTTTCATCGATATTATTCAAAATAATTCATTTTAAATGTTCAAAATTCGCTAAAATTGCCAAAATAAAATTTTTAAACTGGCCCAGATTTTCGGGTTGTTACAATCTCCCCCACTTAAAACTTTTCGTCCCCGAAAAGGAACGAAGCCGAAAGTTGTTTTACATACCAACTCAACTTTCATTGTTTTCATTACGGCTTAAGTTCTTCAACTTTTCAGTTTCTAAGAACTTTTCAAAAATCTCAAAAATTTGGCTAACACCCTAAATTTTCGAAAAATTTCGCCATAACCTCCCCTGCACCGGGAGCACGGGAAAATCCCGAAATTGCCATACAGGCCTTCTGATCTCAAAAAGAAAAAGCCAAGTGGCTAGCCAATCGGCTCATAAAATCATCATCACCCAAACAAAACAGTAAATTATGATTAACATGTACCTATTTGTCGGGCAAACAATTTTATTTCTCTGCTCTAGCCTCCTTGCTATGACCTGTTCAATGTAAGTACATGTATATGCAAGCAAATGCGACCAAATTTCAATAGAATTTACTATTTGATTCAATTTGGCTAAATGGTACAAATTTTATTTATCATACAATAATCAAACAACACAATCAACAATCAATTAGTTGATTATCATTTCAAATTTATAATTTTGATATATAGTCTAAAAATCAGATTTTTGATGCAAAATCACAACAATAAGCCCTATCTAATTTTGGTTCTCACACCAGTTTATAGGAAATATATAGATATTACACGTTCGTCACTCGAATATAAATTCTGATGATGATATACCAATCATCAGAATCACCCCCGGGCGACTAGAGTGTAACTCTATATCTATCCAATATATCAAAACTTCGAATGCACGCTAGCTAGGCGCATACGCAAAATCTTTATATATTGGATTGTCCTAATCATTATGAAATAAATAATCAAATACGAATAATTGATTTTAATTTTTCAAAACAAAATTCGTTTCATTTTAAAAATATACTCTTCACACTCGTTCGAGGATACTACTGATCCTATCTCTAACGAGTCATTCTCGGTGGATATTACTAATCCAATACCTGATGAATTCTTTCGTATGGTTCTAAGGTGCCTTGTTCTCTGAGCTTTGTAAACCAAGGCTCTGATACCGAATGAGACAACCGGGAATTTCGCTCGATCCGAATCAGTCGCTAAACCGATCTAGACCGTTCGAAACGCCTAATTGTTTCGAGAACACGACAAAATAGAACGCAGACGGGAGAACATTTCATTGTTTATTACAACAATGCATCAGATTACAAGAATATACCGAGTATGAATAAATAAATATTACACATAAAATATCAGAGATTACAATACATTACATAGCAGCGGAAAATAATACAATACACAACTAGAAGAGATATACGGATACAAAGCTTTCCGGATATCGTTCCAGCTGTAAACCAGGATCCTGTGAATATAAATCTGCAAAACCAAAACTACTAGCTGCCCGTGTCAAAATAAGGGCACCCAGAGTTTAGGTTAAAACAATAAACTCCAGTCAGTCATGGGACTGGTGTGAGAACTAAAACAGTTAATAATCTTTATTTTAAAGTAAGTTAAATTAAGGGACCACGCCGTATAACACGGAACGGGTTTCCTCCCAAGAACACCAATGCATAAAACAACAGCGCAATGCTAAATAAAGAACAATGAAGCTATTATAAGACCCAGTTCCCATGACACAATGCAACGCAAGCCGGAGGATAGGGTTTTTACCTTATAATAGCCAAGAATGCTTGATACGTTTAAAACAAATCATTTGATACTATTATAAGTGCATAGTGTATAAAACAACTTCAAATCATAAGTATCAATCATAGGCGGCATAAGCGTCCCATGCCACTATGTCGCCATATATAGGTTTACAAATAAAACCGCAAAATCACGTATTTGGAAATTGGATTTCCATCTATGAACCGAGGCAAAAGATAGTCCTCAACCGATTCGAGACTCTCTAGCCCGAGCCTCAGGCAAGTACTCAGTCAAGCCTTTGGATCGTCAGGGCCGGTCCACCGATGTGGATTAAAATGCCTGAACACTGCGTTTCCCCGCCCTATGGGGGCGTAAGTGAGCCAACTAAATGACTCCATCGGACCCGGATCGTCCGATCAAACCGAGGCGCCTCGCAACAACAACAACCACATAAGTCAAACTCGTCAGGGCGTGTAAAACCACTGACGCCACTTCTAACTAGAAAGAAACGCATGCCCTCCCTGAGGTCCTTCTCCCTTTGTTGGTTCATACCGGGTGTGAAACTCGCGAATTCACGTTACACAAAGCTGTGCCACTCAGGCTGTGCTTTGATCATCACCACAAGACTTTGCTTTTCAACAGAAGCCTTGATCACTTGCCACTTAGGCGTGCCACACAGGCAATTCACTCCATGCGTTTGATATCCATCGATATATAACCCCTGAGCTCGTACGTCTCAGAGAAGGGCGTTAAGCAAGAGAATAAATTCTCCGCCGCCAAACAGTATAAATTTAATAGAAATCAATCACACAGACTAAAATCCAATGTCAGACACACAGTCCATTTACAAATCCGTTCTGGGTCTGAACGAAACCGGAGGCACCTAGTACCCCGCATATCCATCGATCTCCAAGTACGTCTAGACGATCACCAACTCTTTCCATCTTCTTGGGTGTACAGCCCAATCAAGATCATCAGTAATTATCCAAACGACGTGAAGACCTCCGGTCTTCAACCACCGTCTTCATCTTCGACACCACGTCAAATCAGTTATTCAGAATGGGATAAACCCGGTCTTTCTGAATAACTCGCGTATATATATAATAAACACGTGTTACACCAACACAACTATGCCTCATTCCAATTCAGAATATTATTTTATTCAAATATTCTTATATTTTAAGAAAGGTTCCCATTAATTTTATCAAAGATAAATTCTTTAAATTTATTCTTTAATCTCCTTTGAATATCAATTCAAACTAGTCGGGATTAGCGAACCACACCGAAGTAATCATTTATTTTAATTTCCCAATCCCAACCTATTCATCCCATGAAGTAAAACTGGTCATACTTCATATCTAACACCACAGTTTTATCGGTAAATTCAATTACCATTTCACGTTCAAATCTAATTAAAGATTTAACTATCGCCTGGAGTAAAACTGGTGATACTCCCTTCTCGATCTTTTCAATCTAATTAAAGATTCATTAAAACTCCACCTAGTTTTAATCTTTAACTGGGTTAAAGAATTAGAGTCATTTAAAACACGGTTCACGATAAACCCAAAATCATATTCCATTAACTATCGGGTTAAAGAACAAGTGTTATTTAAAACACTGTTCACGATAAACCCAAAAATCAATACCAATTCAATTCCAATTAAATATTATTTAATTGGTACACTTCATTAAATCTAAATAAAAAGATTTAATCTTTCCTCAACTGGGCTTAAGAACAGTGTTAATGAAGACACCATTCACGACAAACCCAAATCACATTTGATATTCAATACAATGCTCTGAATAGAAAATATATCGGCTTATATTCAACATCAAATTCTACGACTAACAAATGTAGTATTGGAAATAATGATATAAATATATCTTTCAAATTTCCATAACCACATTTGTATAATCACGAATTCCAACATCGAAATAATCCAAAGACAATTTCGATTCAAATCCCTTCCAATGCAATTATTGGAAATTCTGGTAATATTTCAAAACCATTTCAAATCCAATTTATTTATTTTAAAAAAAATAAATAAATTATTATTCTAGTTCAAAACTAGTTCATTTCGATAAAAATCTATTTTTATCTTTTCAAATATGGAGTTTTTCATCCCAGTTCTTCACAAATCATTTCTTATGATTTTACACAAATTATTACTATTTTTAATAATTTTATCAAGGCTCGTACAGTCGATTTCTATCAATGGCCATCGAACTGCACTTACAGCGACCTTTTTTCAAATTTGATTTGGACATAATTCCAAATCCAACCGTTAGATTTCAAATTTCTAATATTCATCAGAAAGCTCTTTTCGATACGAAGCCAACGGTTCCGGTTTTAGGAGAATCCGACGGTCGGATCTCCCGCAATATCCGTTCGAAGTCAATGGTCGAAATTCTTGAACTGCCGCGGCACCGCGCGTTCTATTCAGGCCATTATATTATATATATAATATACATAATATATACTTCGTCGATTTCAATTCAAAACATGCTTTATAAATCGTTTTTAAATTCATTTTCAAAACGGTTTCAACTTCATATTCAATTTCAAATCAAAATTGAATATTCCAATATAAATTCGTTTTTAATTCATTTCAAATTGATTTCAATTCAATTTCAATTTAATTCGAATGCAATTCCTTTCGATTTCAATTCGAATTCAATTCTATTCAATTTCAATTCGAATTCACTTCTATTCAATTTCAATTTGAATTCATTTCTATTAAATTTAATTCGAATTTCAATTCTTTTCAAAATTTCAGATTTTGAAATCACTTTCGATATTCGTTATAAAATGAATAAAATCGATATAAATATCGTTCACTTCAAAATGGCGTAAATCTAATCAACACGGCTTCATATATTCATATTTTAAAATATTCTATTTCAAATATTCTATTTCGAATATTTCTATTTCGAATATTTCTATTCAAATATTTCTTTTTCAAATATTCTATTTTCAAATATTTCTACTTCTAAACTGGAATGAGGCCCAATCAATTACCATAGGTTTTATTTCTATGGATTTTCTACGACACATGTATACTATAACAACGATGAATAATCAACCATCATCCAAAGTGCATTCTACACTGTATAAGCATCAAATATAAATATTTAACGCTTATAACAGTCTGTCAATCAATCGATCGACATACAACTAATTATTGGGATTAGTGTATGTCATATATCATCCCAATACCCGTGTGGGGTTTCAAACAATCAAACACAGATTTTATTTGTGCAGTTGGGCGATGTGTAAAATTTATCGTCCCAATCAATATCAGTCAAATGTGTATATATAAACAAATCGTCCGATTTGTTTATTTTTATTTCATTTCAGATACACGTTAAAAATTCTATTTCTAACTATAAAATATTTTATTTCATTTCACATCACATTACACAATCAACTACACATCAAAATCAAACAAACAAGCATACAAGCCGTCCATGGTATGTGGACGACGGGTGTCGGGTGCTACTAAACACCGTCTGCATCCTAGTATATATTTCAACTAGAAAATCAAATTAAAAGGTGAGTAGTTCTCACAGAATTGCTAATCCTAACCCACGGCTCTTCTTATGTAGAAATCTTCGCCGTTCTTGCCTCTTGTCAATTTTCATTGCCCGTATTCTCTACATATATAAAAATCACATTTTTACTTTTCTATTCAATATATAAAAAATCGAATTTTTACTTCGCTATTCAATATATAAAAATCAATTTTTTACTTCGCTATTCAATATATAAAAATTGAATTTTTACTTCGCTATTCAATATATAAAAATCGAATTTTTACTTCGCTATTCAATATATAAAAATCGAATTTTTACTTCGCCACTCAATATATAAAAATCGAATTTTTATATTTCTCTTCGCTTAATAAAGATTATATTTTTATTACTCTCCATGAATAAAAATCATATTTTTACTATCATGCCTATATAAAAATCATATTTTTATTATGTCACTAGTATAAAATTTATATTTTTAACCTTTAAAAATCCTATTTTTATACCATACTATATAAATAAAGATCATTTACTTCCTCATCAATTTCATACTACATGTAAAACTGATTTATAATAAGACTAAAATTAAATTAGAAACTGATTATTCGAAAGAAATTAAAATAAATAAAAATACTTACAGCGTATAAAGGGAAAAGGGGTCTGTGGCTCTTCAGGTGGTCGGCAGGTCAGACGGGCGCGCGCGCGGTGGGCCATCAGTGGCGGTTTTGGGCGAAATAGTGCTTGGGCGCGGTTCTTGGTAGAGGTGGGGAGGGAGAAGAGGCGCTGGAGGGGAAGAAGGGGGAGGGCACCGCCTGTGGAGGCGCTGCGGTGGCCAGCGTGCCCTTGGAGGGAGGGGGCAACGCGATTTCTGAAACGAGGGGGGGGGGGGTCGCGCTCCACGCGAGGAGGAAGGGGAGAGGATCGGAAGGAGGCAGAGCATGGGGGGGGGGGGCAGGGGCGGCGGCTCCTGGCTGAGCGACGCGATTTTTTTTCTCGATTGAAAGGATACGGGGGGAGGGGGGGTCTGATAGCATAGAGAGAGAGGGTAGAGGAGAGAGTTTTATTTATTTATTTTTATTTTTTTTCTATTTTATTTCAAAAAAAGTTGACTTTTTATTTCGACCTCGAAACGAAGCCCACCGCCTGTCGTCCATAGCGTTTCACCCCCATTCCGAACACAATGGGATATGTATCATAAGCCGATTCGACTGTTTCGATCAGTTTTCGTCAAAATCAACATATAACTCTATATATTGAATTTCAACGCGCATTTCAATTTACTGGGGTCATATACTAACTAGAAAAATTCCCGAAAAATATTTTCTAGCTTCGTATTGACGATACGGTCCTAAAATATTAATTTCGTCGAATTCTGAGACCATTTGAAAAATAGCCAATTTACAGTCGATTAAAATCAACTGAAACTGGTCAAACGCGTTTTCCTTTGCCACGCTCACATATTGATTCGAAAAATTATGAAATTTGGAATCTAACAATAATTTGACATCACAGATCCAACAAAAGTGGTTTCGTCGAAATCCGAGGTCGTTTGCAAAATTCCTATTTTTAAGGGCCTGAATTCCATAGCGACTATTCAGAATTTTCAACTGGGCATAACTTTTTATCACCGCTATGAAATTTTGATTTTTTGGATTCTATGGAAAGTTATTATCAATTAGATTCAACTATTTTTGGTTTCACTAAAATCCGGTTTATTTTGCACCCGGTACATTCATTTGAAGTTTGAAATCGAATTATCGAACTACCGCGCCATTTTCAATTCCTTTTATAATTATTTATAATCATTTATGTTCTAACGACGACGTACATAATGTATACGTTCGATTTCTATTGAAAATAAATTTTTCGTCGATATTATTGAAAATAATTCATTTTAAATGCTCAAAATTCGCTAAAATTGCCAAAATAAAAATTTTAAACTGGCCCAGATTTTCGGGTTGTTACAGTAATGTACTGTATTGTATTTCAGTGAAATGTACAAATAGTGGAGTTATAAATTTGTACTGTTTGGAATGTTGAAATGAAATATTATATTTAAGTAAAGTACTATTTGAATATTTATATTCTTGTACAGTAGTATTCTATTTAAATATAAGTATTATATTATGTTTGTGATGTAGTATAACGGTACAATTACAAATACGTTTATAATAATAATTATATGTTTGTTATCATCAAACAAAAATCATAGAATTGTTAGATACAACAATCTCCCCCTTTTGGTGATGACAAACACAAAATAAGATTTTGAATATAATATATTATAATAAATGTATTTGACTGTGAATTATTGAACTCCCCTTATTTGAATGCCACCCCTACAACAAAACTCCCACTAAATAAGTGCATGATTGAAAAACGGTAACTGAAACTTCAATATTAAACTATTCAAAGAATACCCACTCATCCATCAAAATCTTAACCCATTCTCCCCCTTTTGTTATCATCAAAAGGATACAGAAATTAAAATACTGATGAAATAATTGACTAAAAATATAATATCAGCTTAAGAGGAAGAACGATCATCATAAATCTCAATTAATCAAACAAAAATCATAATATTCTAAGAACTAGTGGAAAATTTTGCATTGTTGAATGATAGATTTACGATGAAATTTATATAAATGGAGAGTTTTAAAAACAAATGATTTCCAATTATTTTCAAAAGATTTTTTTACAAAAAGATGACACACAACATAATGATGAATTTGGACTACTGTTATAGATTCAACTTAAGTGACAAAATCAAATAATCTCAAATCCTAGTAACTATCAATCAAAAAATCATAATATTTCATAAAATATTAACACATTTCACAAATTAGAAAAATGGACTGATAAGCTAGTTTTTCCACACCAAGGAGAATTTCAAATAAAAAAATTTATTTATAGCAAATTATTTCCATTTCTTTTTCTTTTTATTTAAGAGCACACTGACCATGCATAACCAAATCATGGATTTTTAAATGAGGTCAGTTGCAGCTTAAAAAATAAGTAATCTCTTAACCATGCATGATCGGAGCTTGGATTTTTAAATGAGGTTAGAGAAACACTTTTCAGTATTATATTTCTACTATTTTCAGTTCCAAAAAAAAAACTCCTCAGTGTATAAAACCAATATGGATGATAGAAATATGATAGGTACAGAAAATGGTTTCTGAAATAAAATTTTAAATTAATCACATTATGAAATATGCTCAACTGCACTGGGTGTAACATCCCAGATTTTCTGCGATTTAATAATTAATTATTTGAATAGTAATTTGGCATTTTAAATGGTTTGAATTTAAATAATTTTCAATATTTAATTATAATAAAATATTTATTTCGAATTTGGACAAGATATTTGAGACGTATACTTAATTTAATTTTTAGAATTTTACTGTAATTTTTAATTGGAAAAATTTGCAACTTTTTATTTAAAGTATTTTACACCCTATACTAGCGTTTCGAGAACTTCACAGAATAAAATAACTTGTCTATTTTATTATATTTTTGAGATTTGTGGCGCATTGCTTATCACTATCATATTTTTATTTTTGTTTGTAGCTATCGATAAATAAATGGAATTCTTCGTTTCTAGTCCTGCTTAAACCTCAACTGATAAATACCGTATACTTGCAACAGTGGTGTATTATTGTTGCCTGGGCATTCTCAAATGCATGCTTCTGCCAACTGAATCAAATTCCAATCCTTCCATCCCATATGTATGCAGATCCCTTCTTGTCTTAGGTTTTCACATCTCTGCTGCGGGATTTGTTTCCAAAGCTAAATTTGGATACTTACTCTTATTCCCTTTTGTTGATGAGTTTCGAATCAATTGCTTTGTGGTACTGATAGGAACTCATTTACCTTTGGGTATTCGAGTTTTGTATCGAGACACTGCTTTTACTTGGTTAAGTTTCCCTATACAATTTAGTTTAGCTCGAGTTATCCCCTACAGTGATGATGTAATCTACACATTTTCCATCCCATTAAACGTTGCAGTTCTCGCTGTACACAGATTGGCCAAGGGAACACGTGCTATGTGAACGAGTTTAGTTATATTTCTGCATCAATGCCCGACCCTTGCATTGAGAAATTGTTGATAGCATTAAGGTAGGTGAATAATAGTACAGACTTATTAACTGTTGAATAAAGTAGCCAATACCGTTATATAATAACCTTTACCATTTCAGTCGGAAGTAGAAAAAACTGAACACGTTTACAATTAAACTGAATGTACTATTCATCAAGCTAGAGAATTGGGCAAGCACTAACATTATACCGTGATCCTCGGTGATTTTAAGCAATGCATGTCTTGAACTTTGATATTAAAATACAGTCACCCTTCCAGTTGAAGCATCTGTATGTTTTTCTGTTTTTGCCACAAAGAAAGGCCACCTAAGTTTTAGAATAAGGCACAGCTACCCCTATTACTTCATATCAAAGTAAAAACTGATTGAAGTGAAAACTCAATTCCACACCCTAAACCATGCCCATCTTCCTACCACTAAAACCTATACTGTCTTCTCCCATTTATGAACATGTATCGTACTCCATGATTGTACCATGCTCCATCAGTTCCCATGAGAACTCATGCATACGAAAACAACACTACAAGCCTAGTAGCTACCCTATCACCCTATCCCTTGCACGCCAAGTAGTATATTTCGTGCGTGCCAAGGGTTAGTTTCCTATATAAACGAAGGTGAGGAAATACAATCTTCTTCCTGAGACTGAAACTATGTGAAAATTATACTTCTAAAATTAAAACAAATATAATCCCCTTCTGAAAATCTAGAGAAAAAATTATATAGGAGATACTGGGACGTTTCTCTCACGGTGGTGTTAAATTTGAAGCATCCGAACTTTATTTTTCTTACTGTAGTACAGATCAAGATCTAGGATTGAGGAGTACGTAAAATCTGGGCATTGATTCGAATATTGGATCTGACGTTCGAATTAAAGTAAATGAAGGAGGCAGTTGGGTGAAGGTTTGTGGAAGGGTGGAGCTAACGGTGGAGATTGACGTCAATGGTGGCTCGGTAGGGTGCAGATCTGGGGCCAGCATGCACGCATGAGGAATGGGAGCATCAGGGGGAAGTGAGAACAAGGGGAACACGCGGTTTCAGTTTGGAATTGTGAAGGCAACCTGTGCATGGAGAATATAAAGTACATGGAGGAGTGTTTAAATGAACGGCACGTACTAGGAGTTTTCGGAAATGAATACTGGGCGGTGTATGTTAGATGGAGCAAACAGGGAGCTTGCAGATTTTTAAATTGGCGAAATGGGAAGGTGCGAAATACTGGAGCAAAGATGGCTTTCGAATTAAGTGGAGACATGGAGTTATGTTTGAGAAGAAGGATTGAAAACAGGTAAGGGTTTTTCAAATGGAACGGTGGACTTCCTTCTCGAATGGGCTTGGCTCATACTAAAGAAAAGAAAAATGACATGCGTAGAGAGGTAAGTCGAGCAGGGGAAAAATAGAAATATAAACTCATGATGGCCGCCAGAACATGTAGCAGTAGGTTTCGAAGATAGAAAATAAAGAATAAAGGGGCATTGTAGAGAATGACTGAATGAATTGGCTAAGAGGAGATGATTTTGTGGTACATGTTTTTTCTTTTTGCTAGGAATGCATTAAATTTTGTTCAGATTATATAATATAGGCTAAGCAAAATGAATGCCAGGATGGTTTAGTGTGTATAAAGGTTAGGGAACGAATTTAAGAATGGGGCGCAAGTTGTTTAAGTTGGTTTAGGGGATTGGGCCGGTTTAAATATTAAGACTCGAATAAAGTGAATTTAAATTTAATTCTAATTTAAACAGTGTATTAACCAATAATTTTTTCAAATTATTCGTTCATTATTAGAATTTCAAAAAAATTAGGTACCGTTAGAACCATATGGACACAATCTACGCAATGGAATTATTTTGGAGCGGTTTGGAGCTCGATTGAATTTTAGGAAAAACAGAACGTCTGATCAGATCTATTGGAAATTTATCGTTATTCAACGATTAATAACCAAGGTGAGTAAACTCACAAACTCCGTCTAGTTTTATAATTTTATAAATGTTATTTAATATTGATAAAAATGATTGAATGCTGTGTGTGATGGTTGTTTGTTTGAGTTGCTGATTTATTGGTTGAAATTTTAGATATAGTTATATATATAAACCGTTAGTTCAATATTGATCTCATTTATTATAATATTTCATATTGATATGAAACCAGTATTATTTATGTCAATTAACATCTATGAATGCAGGGAAACAGGTTGGAGGGATCCAACTGGATTCCTCAACAATTATATGGTTGTTTTTCATATATTGCATTATATGATGTGACAAATAACTGGTGTTGATTATTGTGTGTTTGGGATGTTGAATAAACATTTACCTTGAAATAATTGGTATTTGAATACCGTAAAAATATATGGAAAAGAATCCGAGTTTAAAAAGGAAAATCTATTATTGATTATTTTTAAATAATAGAAATTGAATATTGAATTGCTTAGAATATAAAGAACTTGTTTGATTATATAAACAAGTAGTTTGGTTTATAAACAATGTTTATAAATGGGATGAAACAATTGTTACTAAATAAATTTGAAATATAAATTCAAGAATGAAATTAATAAGGAAATTGGGAATCATTTCAAAAAGGGAACGATGGAATTTATATCGAGTTCGAAATGTAAACAGAATTGAGAAAAGTCCATAAGGATTTATAATTTGAATTCGACATTGTCGAATAATTTAAAGATAAATTATTTTAGAAATTTTATACTTAGAAATTGTCGGGATAGTAAATATTTGGTTTAAAAACCAATAATTTATAATCGAATTTGTAATCGAGATTTAGTTATAAACTTGATATATAATTAAACAAGAAGCTGATTTATAAATGGAGTTTATAAAGTGAGATATGAAATAACTCAATAATCAGGATTTGAACCTGTAATGGTATTTATAAGTAAAATTCAAGATTTGATTGATGTAACGGTTCAGTTTTTCTGAAAAGGAATAATTTTCACATTATAAAGTGGTAACAGTTTTAAAAGCAAAACGCTTTGAAATTTTGAATAGTGTTAAAGAGGAAATAAAAAATGTTGGAAGTAGTGAATTCAAAAGTAATTGTGTTAACCTTAAACGGTAAGTCTATTCCGAAGTTCGGAATGTTAATCGGATATAGACCATTCGAAAGAGAGTTATAAGTTGAAATTCGATTATATCGAATTAACGAAAGTACTATTTACTTTCCAGTTTTATCAAGACCTGTTTATTATTTATTTAATTAATAAATTTTTATTTAAAGTAATTGATCTAAGTTATATTTTGAAATTAAACATTTCGGGAACAAGGATTATAATGATGTCGTTATAATCAATATTTTTGTGAAGTAAGGGGATTCTTAAATTGAATCTGAGAGTCGCATAAGCCATGTTCTATTTAAAATTGTGATCTTTGACTATTTCGAAGTTGAGAATGTTGTTCAGTTAAGGTCTGAGAGGTAATTATACCCCAACTTGATTGACTTCATGATTAACTGAGGAATGGTTAAGGTTCGGTGGTGAGATTGATTAGTTATATGATCAATAAATTATTAAGGAGTTGAGTTATGGTAACGGAGTTTTATGTAGCATTAGTTTAAACAAATAAAAAGAAAGATTTTGCAAACGTTTTCCAAAGTAAACCAGAGATGTTTTCTAAGTATAGAAGTTAAAATGATTTGGGACTTCGAGAAGTTAAGAAATGATAATTGGAAATGTTTTCCAATGTTAATAATGTAAATTTTCTAAATATACAAAGTGAGAGTTGTGAAGATATGGAATTAATTCCCGATGTTAAAAGGGATATTTTCTAAATATAGAAAATAAATAGTTTAAAACTGATGGAAATGTTTTCCAAGGATCATGTGAGGAAAAACGGGGTTTGAGAAATATTTGGGAGAAATAGGGTAAATAGGAAATTGGGAAATGAATAAACTATTGATAAATAAGAGGGGCTCAATGTTGATTGATGGTTGATCGATAAAATTTCCATTTGGAAATAAGGTCATTGTTTTTGTGCATGTTTTCCTTTGATAGTTAAATCACCGGCTATCAAAGTTTTTGAACCTTTTTCCGTTGTCAATACGGAGAGACCGGGATCAGATTTATTATCTGAAAACCACTCCCTATGGACATTAGCGTTGCAAATCGAATATGCTGAAGACAATTGAAGACATAGTTTATGCAAGGGCTGTTCTGGAGATCCTAGGTAGAAATTGCCTAAGATGGATTTACAAGATAGTGCCTTCGGTTTGTCCAGACCTAAGACAACTTGTATGGACGAATGTCTGATAGAGTATATCTAATAAATTGTGTAAGTTGATCTTTTCAAACATACTTACGTTGGTGGCGGAGGAATTTGTTTCTCTTAGCTTTATACCCGTGGTAGTTTTATGGAAATCAATTTGTGATTTGACGGGTGTGGCGATGTGACATTCAAAGTAAATGGAGGTGTGATCTTTCAAAAGATACGTTATGACCTCAAGCCTCATCAACTAGGAAATGACAAAAATCGGGCAGGCATCATGGCTATATGGGTCGCCCCCATCAGGGTGTATTGTCACCATCTAGAGAATATTCATATTTGTTACTTCTTTTCCATTCTGTATCTCTCTTTTAACAGTTATCTTGCTAGCAACAGTAGGAAAGAATATATTCGATACACTCAAGTGAAATGAGTGGTCGGTCATGTATGGCCGGGTTGCAAGATGTTCTTGTTGAAGCAAGTGTATTCCTCTCTAGAGATACACTATCGGCAGATGGTTCCATACCTTGTCATAGTTGGAAACCAATCGCCAGTAAGCGCCCGGGGTTTTGATTATATATTATATATGTGGAGCATGAGATGCAAGCGTTCTGCTAGATTGTTATTTACTTGCATTAGACACTATTATAATATCAGAATATTATTGATTTCAAAACGTTATGGGTTATCGTAAGGTAAAAACCATCCGTGTTTATGTGTGGATCGGTCTTACGATTATCTTTTCTTTCGAAAATGATTTTGAAAAGTTAAACCAAATGATTGGAGTTTACTCACACCAGTCCCATAACTGACCCAGAGTTTGTTTTATTTTACCCTAAACTCTTGGGTGCCCAAATTTGTACGGACAGTCAAGTAGTCGGGATTTTTTAGATATACCTGGAGGAGCGTGGAGAAGGAGGCTTCAACATTAGTGATATACATAATTTATTTCAGTTGTGATGTTATGTGATGTACTCTGATAATAGATGTAAGTACTGATACAGTTTTGTATTTCAAAGTTATGTTATATAATATATTTTATTCATTCCGCTGTGAGGTTCGTATTTACTCTGATTCTGTTCTTCTTCTATTCTAAATTTCTTTCTATTTCTCACCCTTTAACTTCTTTCTATTTATGATCTGGTATTTTCGGCAATCGAATAATTGACCTGGTGTTTTATGTCAAATTTTCGGGGTCAAAAATCATGTGGTCGTTACACCGGGATTCTTGAAAATTTTCAATTATCACTAATTCTGAAAAAATAATATAGTCAGTATTCCATCACAAAAATTCCACTTTTTATTCAAGATGATTTTAAAAAATACTCTCTACATTAATATAAAATCATGATGGATGGCGGAATAATGGTAGATAAAGGAGATGTTCGTGAAATAACAACCAATTCAAAGATATTATCAAAATTGTTCAATCATCATGAAAATTTAAATAAAATTTCCTCTCGTTGTGAATTATACTGTAGTCATGACTCATCACAGTTTCAAAAATCTGACAATAATTTTGATGAGTTCTAAATACAGCTCAATTTGGTTATTGATTTCAATTTTTGAATAAATAATCAATAAATGGTTTTAAAATTGAAAAATCAATTACAAGAGGGAATTTAAAAGATATATACAAGACAAGAAAATATATGAAATCTGTACAAGTTGAAGATTAGAATAAAGAATCAAAATAGATGAGTGAGAAAATTTCAGAGCATGAAAGGACGATACCACTTGTTGTCTCTACTAATGGAGATTTTAATACCACCCTGGTGGCTAATAAAGATATCTCAAAGATTGATTTTATGTTCTGCCACTCGACACAAAATTTAAAAAAATTCCAAGCCCAATAAGTTAAATCAATTACATCAATCAAAGCATCAAACGATTTTTATCGAAAGCAAGCAGTTCTTAAAACATTTTCAAAAACAATTCCTTTTGATCATAGCAGCAAGACAAACAAATTCAAGGCAAACTTGTCAAGAGAAACTTTTACAAATCAGTCACAAAAGATGATTCATGACCCCAAATTAAAAATATAGTTTATTTGAAATCATTTAAAGGAATATGGAAATCTCAAGATTCAATGAATCGATCACACCAGATTATAAGTTTCAAATCTAAGATTTGTGTGAGATTCACAATTAATAATTTCAAATGATTTAAAAAAAACAAATATTCAAATCAAATAATCATGAAATAATAATGAGTTTTAAGACCATATTTTCAATGAAATTTTTTCACAGTTATTTCTGACAAGCACAGGAGAAATTTTCTGATTATTTTCATTAAATTTGAGAGATATTCATGATCCAAAAATAAAATGGTTTATTTGAAATCACTTGAACAAATGTAAATTTTGGGATATAATGAATTAATCACATAAGATTAATAATTTCAAATCTAAGAAGTGTGTGAAATTCAAAATATCAAAAATTTCAGATGATTTCAAACAAACAAATGTTCGACCAAGATGATCATGAATGATGATGAATTTCAAGATGTAAACAATGATTCAAACCAAAAGTTTTTCAATCCAGAAATAATCAAGCCAATCCAAAAATCCATGAAACTATCATAACTGAAAAATAGCAGTGTGTTAATGTGTATAAATTTTCAAGCCTTTCCAAAATGAAATAGAAGAAACTCAAAACAGCAGAGGTGCTTGAAATTTCATTAATTTTTCAGATCTTCAAAAATTTAGAATTCAGATTAACAGTGTTTAAGATATGACATGAATATTTCAACACCGTTATGAATTCAGAAAACAGAAATAGAATTAAACTTCAAAATAATTGCAGAAATTTACAAATTTGAATTCAAGATCAAGAAATGATTAAAACATGAGAGTTTTATTCAAATAAAGTGAATTTCCAGAGAACCATGAATTCTACAATATGAAGTTAAGAAACTCAAAATAAAAGGAAAAATAATGTGGTAGTGTCAAAACAAATCAGAAATAGCCAAAAGAAAATAGAAGGGGTAGAAGGAGAAATGAACAAGAAAAAAATGAGAATATTAACAGAGACGAGTTTAGAGATCATGCCAGTTTTTCAGAAGACAATGTTAATTCTCTAACTCAACAGACTTGGCTAAGAAACTTCAAATAATTCAATGATATGAAATAACAGGAATTCAGTTCTCTTTTGCAACCAATTCCTCAGCCTTTTTCGGTACCTAACAGTTTAGAGGATCGAGTGGTCTAACAAAATTTGTAAAACCACTCCTAAATTTGTTCACGTCTTTTGGTACCCAAAACTATTTGTATAATAATCCCTCAAAATTTACCTTTATGCCCTTAGGAACCCAAATCTATTTGAATCTGGTCAAAATCGTTTTATTTCCATCTAGGACCCAAAATGAATTAAATAGTTTGTTATCAAACAAATTCTTATCTCGTTTGTGATTCAAAATCTTTTTGGAATTTCCAAAGTTCGAATTTTCAAAATGGCCCTTCTTGAAACAATTTGATGGATTTTTAAAATCACAAGAATTCAATATTTCAACATCATTTGTTTTCCCAAACCCAAGACTATTTTTATTACCCGAAGAAAATTGATATTTCAGCAGCATATTCAAAGATTTTTCTCTGGCGGAAAAATGTTTTAAACTCAATTCAAGATCATTGATTTTGGATTTAATATCAAAATTTTCTTTTATCATATTTAAACAACGATTAATGCTGATCTTTCTCCTTTCAGTATCATTTTGTTTCAAAATCAAATTTTCGTTTTCAAGAAGTTTGATTTTGGTCTTGGGCTCGGAGATTTCAAATTGAAAAAGTTTTTGCTTTTAAAACTCACTTTTTTCAAAATTATTGAATTTTTCAATATAACTTTCAAGTTCACTCAAGATCAAGTTCGTTTTCAACAAATTTTGTTTTTCAGCAAAATTATGTTTGGAGTTTTTGGTAGTCTTAAAATATTCAAATTTCTTTCGTAAAGAATTGTTTGTATCTTTTGACACAATCTCGTTATCTTTTAAGATCAAAATTTCCTCTTCAAGCCTTTGAATATTCTTATTGAGATGAATGAGATTAATTTCTAATTTCAAACAATTTTCACAATCAGAATTTTCAAATTTCATGACATTTGAAAGTTTTGATTCCATACAGTTAATTTTGCTGGTTAACTCATGATTTTTAGATTTCAGATATTTGTTTTTCAGTTGAAGTTTATGAACAAATTTAGTTAAGTCGGCTCACATATAAACTAAATCTTCATATGAGTAGTTTTCAGTCTCATTGTCTGTTGAATCTCCAACGTCTGATCTACTTGAATTTTAATCTGTTTCTCCTTTCAAGCATAGATCTGAATCTGAATTGACATTCTAGGATTTTGAGCAGTTGTTGTCTATTCCATACAACTTGTCGATAGTTTTCCAAATACCCTGCAATGTCAAATAATGAGAGATAAGTTTAAGTTGATTATTACTGAGATAAGAATACAGAATATGCATAATATGAACATTTACAACTTTATTTTTCTTATCTAGCATATCTCCCAAATTTTAAACAATATTCCAATATTCAAAATTAATAGATTTTAAATAGAATTCAATTTTTGATTTTTGAATTAAAAAATTTGTCCCATTAAATATAATTGGAATATCACTGGACTGACTCTCGCTATACTGACAACCAGGGAACACCATCTCTAGAGTTAATAAAATACCAAGCTCTGATACCACTTGTTAGATCTAGATTAACCCTAGAGGGGGGTGAATAGGGTTTATTGGATTTTAATGAGATACTAAAATATCATATCACGGATAATAATAGAGTAAGCAAATGCAGAATGTAAATAACACACAGATATACCCAACTTCGGCAAACTCTGCATACTACTGCATTCACTAAGCTTTCTACTTGGTAATAAAACAGATCCCGCTTACAAGACACTGTAAACTCACGAACCCCTCATTCTTGTTCTAATCCTACACTCTAAACCCTAGACTGATCTATGTCCCCAAGATCAGATTTTCCCTTAGCTACAAGCCCGTAGCTAGTAAACCTTAGCTATAATCCTATAACTAGAAAACCCTGGTTTTTACAGGAAAACTAGAAAACAAATGGCGATTTTACAATGCAAATTAAAACAAAACAAAAATAAACAATTAAAAAAACAATCTTTTTTCTAATTAAAAACCATGGGTCAGCCCATTTCTTCATTCAACACTTTGGCTCTTCTTTGAGCTCCTATGTCGGTCGGTACTCAAATACTAGGGTTTTTCTTCTGTCCAAAACCCAATCGACATTGAGAAAGGTTGCTATGGATTATACTCTGATGCTCCGATTAGTTGACGTTTCTTCGTCGATGATTTTGCCTCTCTTTGGCAATCGAAATCTTTTGTGAGTAACCCTGATTTAAAATGGTTTGCTCTTGAATTTTTGTTATTTGATTTCGATTTCGATTTTGCCTATGATGAATGGTGTTACTTATAGGATTATTAAACCCTATAAAAAACTCTGATTTCCTTATATGACTTATTTTGATTTTCTTGCGTGATTGAACCCCTTTTTGTTGCACTGAAAACTGTCATGGTTTCTTTGTTTGAATTAGGTGCCTTGTGAATTCTGTGTGATGAGAAAACAAGAAACAAATTTATTTTTCCCCAGTTAAACTGTTGCCATAAAATGTTATCAAAACTGAATTGATTTGTTCCCTCGTTTGAATTGTGTGACTCTGGAAACCCATACTTGATAATCTAAAAAACAGTAAGCCTTTTCCTTTTGGCCCTTGCGTGAGATTATTGAGGAACTAAATGCTGCTTGACTCTTTTTACTGATTATTTTTGGAATCCCATTGTATTTGTAAAATGATAAATTTCTTGGAAGGATTTCATACGTGATTGACCTGGAAACAAAATTTAGTTTTCCATGCCACAAAAGTTTTTTGTATAGTCCTGCCAAAAAAGTAATTGCCGAAAAACATTTGTCCAGTATTGAAAAAACAAGTTGAATTGGTTTTTGAAAACTTTCCAAAAATGTTTGAGTATATCTGGAAGTCATGAATTCCTAGAAATAAATAGTGGAACCATTTTTGCCTAAAAATACTTTTCCAAAATAAATGTTGTGTATTCTAGAAATATTTATTGAACACTTGCCATATATGTTTTGCCCGCTGTCACACTGATTTGCATGAATTATGGAAAGTCTTGAGATTTTGATTATCATTTTGAAATGCCTTGCCATATATAAAAATTGAAACGGATGCAAAAACATGTTAGTTGATTTCTGGAAAATTAAACTTGTTACCAAAAATTGCATCACCAGACTTGATACTATGATGGTAATCTTCCATTTTCAATTTTCCACTTCGCTTCAGTTTACCAAACATTTTACCTTTGTCCTTAATGCTGCCTGTTGTGCACAAACTGATTTGTTGTGACATTGTCCCTTATCATTTTCCTTATGCCATAAGAATACTGGAAATATATTTGCATTCTAAAATCTGAGTTGCTTCCTTGTTGCTCCACTTTTCTGGATTTCTGGAAATACATGAAATTGTTGCATGTTGTGACTCATTCCTTATTGTTGTTTAGCATGTACGCTTTGCGCTTTGATTTGCTATGTCATTCTTGCCATGTGCATTGTGACCCTTGCATATTTCTTTGTAGACATGAACATGTAACATGCCTTATGCTAATTTGTAGCTTGCCAATTTGAAATTTAGTTGCTTGCACCTATTTGTGCATCACTGTCATGGCAAATTTGAGTTGACTTGAATTTGTACTGACTTGTTGACCTGAAGCTTGTGTTCACCATATTCATTAAGTTGAAAACTGTTTTGGCCTTGTCACCATTTATTTGTTTGATTGCACATATGATTGTGCACACTGGTGTTCCATCTGCATATACATGTGCTCAGGCTTGTCGAGTTGAATATGAACCTGACTTGTTCATTTCTGTGTATATTTGCATGTTGATATACTTGTTGTGTTCATACTACTCCATTGTTTTGACTGCCATGCTCTAAGTCAAGCTTGGTCTTCATGGCCTCTCCTCAATGCATGTGTGTACATGGATACATGACCCATGCACTGTGCATGTGTGCCGGGCTTCACCTAAACACATTCTGTTGATATATTTGTCTAATGCTGACCATATTGCCCCTGCACAGTAAATATGTGTATACTTGTATAGTGCACGATAGATTATATATATGTGAGAACTACAGACGATTTGTCTACCTTGTGGTATTTACAGTGTATCACTGTGAATATCACAAGCTATCTAGACACAGATGGATGTCCAAATAAATCAGATCAAGTCATGAAAAATGATGAGAAACACACCAAAATTCTTAGGCAAATAAATGTTAAAAATAAAATTATACTTGCTAGAATATAAAATTATTTCTATTCCAGATTATTGTGTGTGTGTTTCTTTTGTAACTGGTAAGCAGAAGACTGGACTGACTGTGAAGACAGAGACAGAAGATAAAAGACATAGCTATGAAACAATATATGATAGGGCTGTCAATTTCTTACCCGACCCGAAACCCGTATGGAAATTAGCAGGTTAACCCAACCCGTTTAGTTGGCGGGTCATAAACAGGTCAACCCGAAATTGGCATGTTTATAAACGGGTAGGTTTAGGGTTGACCCGCTAACCCGATCTTGACCCGCCAAACCCGTTTAGAATATTAAAAAAAATAAGGACCATAAGTCATGACGCTTTTAAAATTTAAAATGAATTCACTTTTCCCGGCATGTTTGCTCAACAAAATATAATGCAACAGCCTATTCATTCGGTTACTGACTCATGCAATGGTATCTGACCCGGTTACTTTAGGGTTTTACACTTTTATTTTTTTTCATTTCGGCTGGACACATTTTATTTTACTTACGCCTCATTTTATCGATTTAATTTTAAAGTCGCATCTCTGGCGATTGGCGATTGGATCGATCGATCTTCACTTCAGTTCTCTGGCACACGCAAGTCACAAGTGATTCAGTTCTCATTCGATTTCGTGTGCCTTTATCCATTGATTTCGACTTCTTCCCTATCGATTTGCTTTCTATGAGGATTTTTTTTCTTGAAATTTGATCGAGTACCACAACATCAACAATGATTTTTAGGTAATAATGACCATAATTAGTTAATATGTTTCGCTGTATATCTTGTTGGGTTGTCCTTATAATGAAATTTATAAATGCTTGTTGTTCACAGGGTTATGGACAATTACAGTTATATTAGGTATGTATGTAATGTCAGTAAGTCAAGTTATGGACATGCCTAATGTTATGTTGTTGCTTTTGTTAAATATGTTTTGGTTTTAGTCTTCTAGATGCATAACAACTTAAAGCATTGACGTCAAAAGTGTATTTGTTAAATATGTTGCCTGATTGAAATATAAAAGCCTGACATGGTTTTACTCTTTTAGTCTAAAGAAAACCATATGAATCATTTTTTCTTTTAGATGCATGGCATATCACATATAACGGCAAAATATTCATAGAATGCTACAGATCAAATTTACATTTTTCCTATTCATTTTTGCTATTATCCAATGGTATTATGCTTTCGGGTAGTGGGACTATGGGACTCGGGAGGCACTGAGGAGTGAGACAGTTAGTCAAGTTATCACTTAATGGGGTTTGTATGAATGTATTATGTTGTTAGCACTTAGCGGTTGTCGCGTTGTATTGTATAAACTATAAAGTGAGAGTAGCTTCTTGTATTTAGTATTTGTACGAATTTATTGCATTGTATGTCGGTAACTTTGTATGTTGTGCTGCTTGGTGATTTTATATGGTAGGTTTACATTAGTCATGTTATAACATATATTGATGATTTTTGGCTTTGTTTCTTCGAATGTTTATGTTATTGAATAATAGTAGCCAATGGGTCAACCCAACCCGACCCGTTTAGCTAAACAGGTTACACGGGTTGGGTTGAGCCAACCCGTTTATAAACGGGTCGGGTTAGGGTTGGGAAAAATGACCCGTTTAATAAACGGGTTGACCCGACCTGTTTATAAATCAACCCGAACCCGACCTGACCCGACCCAAATCCGACCCGACCCGAACCCGACTTGACCCATTGACAGCCCTGGTATATGAGTGTGTAAAAGAATTTGTCCAACATGAGTGAAATGTAACTGAGTGTGCTGTACTGAGGAGCATCATGTACAAATGAAATTTAATATGAAATGTATTGTAATGTATTTCTGTGAAATGTACAAATAGAGGAGTTATAAATTTGTATTGCTTGGAATGTTAAAATAAAATATTATATTTGAATAAAATACTATTTGAATATTTATATTCTTGTATAGTATTCTATGTAGATATAAATATTACGTTCTGTCTGTGATGTGGTATAACAGTACAATTACAAACACATTTATAATAATAAATATATTTTGTTATCATCAAACTAAAATCATAGAATTGTTGGATACAACAGAATGGACACATACAAGAAGAACAAATGCGTGCACATAGTATCAAACATCTGAGAGCATCTACCAGATGTTTGAATCAATATACTTCAAGAACCAACCATAAAAATCAGATGTTTGGTAACATGGCTCATACGTTTGATCTAGAGTTTGGTCGGGAAAAACGAATTGCAACCGTCACATTCGAATAGCCACGTTTGTTCCTCTTCGCTGCAACTCTTCATCATCAACATGAGAAATATTAGAAAAAACATCTATGGCCAAAATTATTCAAGATAGCTCTCCACAACCATAAATAGCATCAAGATTCAAGAGATCAAGCACCGAACTTACTTACACAACTATCTTTATATTTCATAATCTCTGAAATCTAATCTATTGCACTCTAGTGGTCTATATCTGTAACTGCTCTTCCATATATTCTTACTCGTCACTACAAATATTATTTGAAGATATATTGGAAGCAGTTGTACTCATCCGTCAATATATGTGTTGTATTAGAATACGCATTTGACAAAAACTCTTTATTGTAATCAAGCCTATTCCTCTGGGCGAAGCGAGGGTTTGTTGAGGGTAGAATTCCGAAGGGGAGCTTTGGGACGAATGTAGGACGGGAGGCCCGAACCAGTATAAAAGTCTGGTGTGCACTTTCTATATTTACTTATTCTTTAATAATCTAGTTATATCCTATTTACTAGCACATATATACTTACATTTACATTGCACGTTCCACCCCGTAGACTTTCAATTGGTATCAAAGAAAGTTTTAGATCAAACTATAGTAACACATATTTGCATCACACTAACAGACAAGTATATTTAAAAAAGGCCAATTTAATGCACGTCTCACGCTTTTTAATGGTTCCAACTATGCATATTGGTCAACCCGTATGAGAATATTTATGTAACGACCCACTTTTTCTTATAGTTTAAGCTGACATTTATCAACCCATGTCATCTCAAATTATACAGAAAAACAGATAGCTATTAGAAAGAAGTTAGAGGGTGAGATTAAAAAAAATTATTTGAATAGAAGAAGAAGAACCAACACAATACAGAGTCTCACTTCGCAGCAGAACAAAGTATAATATAGAAATAATTTTTTTACTGAGAGTTTGAAATAAAAATTACAATCATCAGAGTACATCGAAGATCTGGACAATTATAATAGCCCGTCCTCATATACAACACACAGCGGAATAACAATAATATATGGCATAATATCATACGTTTGAGCACATCCAGCTCGTCTCTGGACTTTGCAGCATCCGATAACCTGGACCTGTACACCTCGGTCTAACCTGAGCATTACAAACACCAGATTAGTCTGGTGAACCAAAGTGAGGAAACACAGTTTGAAGGCATCACACAACTTGATTTTTAAAGTCAATTTTTTTTCCGAAAAGGGTAATCGCAAGACCAAATCCACACACAAATACGGACGGTTTTTATCTTATGATAACCCAAAACACTTTTGAAATCGATATCTTTTCTAATATTATAATAGTGTCTAAATACAAATAAATATCAATCTAGCGGAACACTTGCATCTCATGCTCCACATAGATAGTATACAATCAAAACTGTGGGCTCTTATTGGAGAATGGATTTCCTGGAAAGGTATGGGACCACCTTCCCGATAATGTACCTCTGGAGATGAATACATTGAGATTCAACAAGAACATCTTGCAACCCAAGTTAAACAAGTCTGTCCCCTCACTTGCGCTTGAGAATACCGAATATATCATAACCAAAGTTGGGGGATAGCCAACCGAACCGATAGCATACATACATAAAACAAAGGGACAAGCGAAAGCATTTAATTTCACTAGATCACGTATTGATATACCCTTTTGATGGGTGCGACCCACATAGTCATGTGACCTACCCAATTTTGTGCCATTTTCCGGTTGATGAGGCTAGAGGTTAAATTTATCCTTCAAATCATTATATATCCATTCACTTTGAATGCCACATTGTCAGATCCGCCAGATATCACTAATTGACATCCACAAAAATACTCTACGTGATTAGCTGTAAAAACCCGTAACTTCCCCGTAAAGGAAAGCGGCGGATAGTTCGAGAACAAGCCACAATAGAACGCATACGAAAGAACATTTCATTGTATATTAAAACAATGCATCAGATTACAAGAATATACAGAGTATAAATGAATATTTCACAGAAATATCAGAGATTTAAATTACATTTAAATACATCGCAGCGGAAAATAATACAATACACAACTAGAAGTAGATATACGGATACAAAGCTTTCCGGATATCGTTCCAGCTGTAAACCAGGATCCTGTGAATATAAATCTGCAAAACCAAAACTACTAGCTGCCCGTGCGGAAAATAGGGGCACCCAGAGTTTAGGTTAAAACAATAAACTCCAGGTCAGTCATGTGACTGGTGTGAGAACTAAAACAGTTATTAATCTTTATTTTAAAGTTAGGTAAATCAAGGGACCACGCAGTATAACACGAAACGGGTTTCCTCCCAAGAATACCAGTGCATAAAACAACAGCGCAATGCTAAATAAAGAAAAATGAAGCTATTATAAGACCCAGGTCCCATCACACAATGCAACGCAGCCGAGGATAGGGTTTTTCCTTATAATAGCCAAACATGCTTAGTACGCTTAAAACAAATCATTTGATACTACTATAAGTGCATAGTGTATAAAACAACTTCAAATCATAAGTATCAATCATAGACGGCATAAGCGCCCCATCCCACTTTGTCGCCATACTAGGATCTACAAATAAAACCGCAAATGTCACGTATTTGGAAATTGGGTTTCCGTCTATGAACCGAGGCAAAAGATAGTCCTCAACCGATTCGTGACTCTCTAGCCCGAGCCACAGGCAAGTACTCAGTCAAGCCTTGGAGCGACAGGGCCGGTCCACCGATGTGGATTAAAATGCCTGAACACTACGTTTCCCCGCCCTTTGGGGCGTAAATGAGCCAACTAAATGACTCCATCGGTTCGAGAACGACCGATCAATCCGAGGCGCCTCGCAACAGCAACAACCACATAAGTCAAACTCGTCAGGGCGTGTAAAACCACTGACGCCACTTTTTAGCTAGAAGGAAACGCATGCCCTCCCTGAGGTCCGCCTCCCGTTTTTGGTTCATACCGGGTGTGATACTCGCGAATCAACGTTACACAAAGCTACGCCACAAAGGCCGTGCTTCGATCATCAACCACAAGACTTTGCTTTTCAACAGAAGCCTTGATCATTTGCCACTTAAGCATGCCACACAGGCAATTCACTCCATGCGATTGATATCCATCAATATATAACCCCTGAGCTCGTACGTCTCAGAGAAGGGCGTTAAGCAAGAGAATAAATTCTCCGCCGCCAAACAGATATATATTTAATAGAGATCAATCACACGGACTAAAATCCAATGTCAGACACACAGTCCATCTACAAGTCCGTTCTGGGTCTGAACGAAACCGGAGGCACCTAGTACCCCGCATATCCATCGATCTCCAAGTACGTCTGGACGATCACCAACTGTTTCCATCTTCTAGGGTGTACAGCCCAATCAAGATCATCAGTAATTACCCAAACGACGTGAAGACCTCCGGTCTTCGACCATCGTCTTCATCTTCGACTTATCGTCGTATCAGTTATTCAGAATGGGATAAACCCGGTCTTTCCGAATAACTCGCGTATATTTTAAATAAGTGTTACACAAACACAACATACGCCTCATTCCAATTCATCAGTCACTAACCGTAAATTAATCAAGAGAATAATTCCCCAAATATTAACCCCGAAGGTCGAAACCAACATCATATCAATATCCAGAAAACCATTCTGCTTAGCTAACCGACAGTTAGTTTCTAAATTTCACATTCATAGGGAAAGGTTCCCATTAATTTTATCCAAGATAAATTTCTTGAATTTATTCTTTAATCTATTTTTGAATATCAATTCAAACTAGTCGGGATTAACGAACCTTACCGAAGTAATCATTGGTTTTAATTTCCCAATCCCAACCTATTCATCCCATGAAGTAAAACTGGTAGTACTTCATATCTAACACCACGGTGTTATCGGTAAATTCAATTACCATTTCATGTTCAAATCTAATTAAAGATTTTACTATCGCCTGGAGCAAAACTGGTGATACTCCATTCTCGATCATTTCAATCTAATTAAAGATTCATTAAAACTCCACTTAGTTTTAATCATTAACTAGGTTAAAGAATCCGTGTCATTTAAAACACGATTCACGATAAACCCAAAGTCACATTCCATTAATTATCGGGTTAAAGAACGAGTGTTGTTTAAAACACTGTTCACGATAAACCCAAAATCACATTCATTGATTATCGGGTTAATGAACGAGTGTTGTTTAAAAACACCATTCACGATAAACCCAAGAATCAATATTAATTCAATTCCAATTAAATATTGTTTAATTGGAACACTTCATTAAATCTAAATAAAAAGATTTAATCTTTTCTCAACTAGGTTCAAGAACAGTGTTAGTGAAGACACCATTCACGACAAACCCAAATCACATTTGATATTCAATACAAGGCTCTGAATAGAAAATATATTGGCTTATATTCAATATCAAATTCTACTATTAACAAATGTCGTATTTGAAATAACGATATAAATATATATCTTTCAAATTTCCATAACAACACCTGTATAATCACGAATTCCAACATCGAAATATTCCGAAGACAATTTCGATTCAAATCCACTCCAATGCAACCATTGGATATTCTGGTTATTTTAAAAACCCTTTTTAAATTCAATTTATTTATTTAAAAATAAATAGAATTATAATTCTAGTTTAAAACTAGTTCATTTCGATAAAAATCTATTTTTATCTTTTCAAATATGGAGTTTTTCATCCCAATTCTTTCTAAATCATTTCTTATGACTTTACACAAATTATTACTATTTTTAATAATTTTATCAAGGCCCGTACAGTCGATTTCCATCAACGGCTATCGAACTGCACTTACAACGACCTTTTTCAAATTTGATTTGGACATAATTCCAAATCCAACCGTTAGATTTTGAATTTATAATATTCGTTAGAAAGCTCTTTTCGATATGAACCCAAGGGTTCCGGTTTTAGGAGAATCCGACGGTCGGATCTCCCGTAATGTTCGTTTGAAATAAATGGTCGAAATTCACGAACTGCCGCGGCGCGGCGCGTTCTATTCAGGCCATTATATTATATATATAATATATTTTTCGTCGATTTCTATTTAAAACGAATTATATGAATAGTTTTAAATTCGTTTCCAAAGCAATTTCAACTTCCTTTTCAATTCAAATCAAAATTGAATTCTTCTTTATAAATTCGTTTTAAAATTCATTTCTATTCAATTCAAATTTCAATTCAATTTGAATTCGTTTTCAATTCAATTCATTTCGAAATCGTTTTCAATTCAATTCATTTCGAAATCGTTTTCAATTCAATTCATTTCGAAATCGTTTTCAATTCAATTCATTTCGAAATCGTTTTCAATTCAATTCATTTCGAAATCGTTTTCAATTCAATTCATTTCGAAATCGTTTTCAATTCAATTGACTTCGAAATGAATAAAATCGATATAAATATCGTTCACGTCAAAATGGCGTCAATCTAATCAACACGGCTTCATAAATTTCCATTTTCAAATATTCTATTTCAAATATTTCTTTTTCAAAATAGTTGTTATTATCAAAATATTTCGTTCAACACATGACCAATCTCAATGGATGAGTACTGTCAACACATGAACTTTTATTTTATATCGATAAAGATGTAAATTTTATTACTAAAATATTTCGTTCAACACATGACCAATCTCAATGGATGAGTACTGTCAACACATGAACTTTTATTTTATATCGATAAAGATGTAAATTTTATTACTAAAATATTTCGTTCAACACATGACCAATCTCAATGGATGAGTACTGTCAACACATGAACTTTTATTTTATATCGATAAAGATGTAAATTTTATTACTAAAATATTTCGTTCAACACATGACCAATCTCAATGGATGAGTACTGTCAACACATGAACTTTTATTTTATAATATTCTTTATTTTTCAAATTGGAATGAGGCCCAATCAATTACAATATAAAGTTAATTATATGGATTTTCATACATTACACACATATAATAGCATTGAAAAATAATCAACCATCAACCAACGTGCACTACACTGTATAAGCATCAAATATAGATATCTAACGCTTATAACAGCCTGTCAATCAATCGATCGACATATTTAATCAATCAGGATGTGTGAACTTCAAATTTCATCCCAACACCCGTGTGGGGTTTCAAACAATCAAACACATATTTTATTTGTGCAGTTGGGCGATGTGTAAAATTTATCGACCCAATCAATGTCCTTCAAATAGTTGTACATAAACAAACCGTCTGGTTTGTAAATGAATATTTATTTATTCACATTCACGTTAAAAATTATATTTTTAACGACAAAACATTTTATTCCAACATATGAATTTCTATTCAGTTCATTCTTTAAATAAAATGATATTTTTATTTTTCTAACTTATTTTAGAAAATTTCGGCGTCATAACGGCACGATACTAGAAACGGGACGAGGCCTAGCCTTATCCCCGGTCTAGTGAAGGCCCACGCCATTCACACATCAATCAAATTCACCAAACAACCAATTCAAATCAAGTCATCAAATTAATTTATGCAACCAAACAAACAAGTCCATGGTCTGTGGACGATTGTGTCGTGTGCTACTAAGCACCGTCTGCATCCTAGTATATATATATATAACTAGAAAAAGAAATTGAAAGGTGAGAAATTCTCACCGAAAGCTATCCAAACATCTTGACTCTTCTTTGATATAAATCTTCTTCGTTCTTGCCTTTTTGTCACCTTCGTTATCCGCTTTCACTACATATGTAAAAATCATATTTTTACTTCGCTATTCAATATATAAAAATCATATTTTTACTACGATAAAAATCGTATTTTTATTTCGATAGTTTCAATATATAAAAATCATATTTTTATTTCGAAGTTCAATATATAAAAATCATATTTTTATTTCGAAGTTCAATATATAAAAATCATATTTTTATTTCGAAGTTCAATATATAAAAATCATATTTTTATTTCGAAGTTCAATATATAAAAATCATATTTTTATTTCGAAGTTCAATATATAAAAATCATATTTTTATTTCGAAGTTCAATATATAAAAATCATATTTTTATTTCGAAGTTCAATATATAAAAATCATATTTTTACTTTGCTACATATACAAAGATGACATTTTTAATATTCCTATCATGTAAAAATTATATTTTTAATCTTCTTACAATATAAAAGATTATATTTTTAATATCGCTACCTTATAAAGATCATATTTTTAATTCTCTATCTAAACAAAAATCATATTTTTAATTCGCTACATCATATATATAAAAATCTAATTTTTATTTCCCTTCAAGGTAAAAATCATATTTTTATAAATCTAACTTCATAATAAAAATTCTATTTTTATTTCGATGTTTACATTACAAAGATCACATTTTTATCTGGTGTTCATATAAATAAAAATCCAATTTTTATTCTTGATAGTGTTAAAAAAATCTGACCTTTTCCTATATAAAAATCTTATCTTTTCTAAGTAAAAAACCTCGCCTTTTCTAAGTTAATAAGTCATAGATTTCATAGATCAAAGAAATCCCTTTTTTTCTTTAATCAAAAATCGAACCTTTTTGTATTTACTTTCTAAATTTATTTAAACTAAATATATGTAAAAACTCACATTTTTCCGTAAATCGCGAGTTGTAGGTGGAGCAGCAGCTGGAGGCGATGGCGGGTCCCACTATGGCAACGCTGGACTGATTTGGGTGGGTTTTGAAGGGTAGAGAGGGAGGAAAGAAATCGGAGAGGGCTAGGGGCGGAGTGGTCGGAGTCAGCAGGGGCGGAAGAGGCACTGGAGATGGTTGGATATGGGGAGGAGGCGGCGCTACATCACGAGGGGGGGGGGGGGTTGGCGCCAGGGCTTTTAGGGTTTTGGGCTGGTTGGAATCGATGCGAGGGAGGAAGAGCGAGGGGAGGTCGGACTTGCTGGAGAGGTCGACGGCGAAGTCAGGGAGGGTGGCGGCTAACGCGATGGAGGGAAGGGCGGTGGGAGGCGGCCGTCGATCTGGAGCAGCGTTCTCTCTTTTTTTTTTTTAATTTGTAAAAAGTTGACTTTTACATACGACCCCTAAACGAGGCCCACCGCCTGTCGTCCATAACGTTTTACCCCCATTCCGAACACAATGGGATATGTATCGCAAGCTGATGTGATCGTTTCGAACAGTTTCCGTTGAATTTCCATTTAAATCACTATATTGAATTTTAAACGTACATTTCAAATTACCGAGGTCACATACTAACTCGAAAAATTCCCGAAAAATATTTTCTAGCTTCGTATTGACGATACGGTCCTACCAAAACTAGTTTCGTCGAATTCTGAGATCGTTGGAAAAATGGCCATTTTCCTGTCAATTAAAATCAACTGAAACTAGTCAAACGCGTTTTCCTTTGCCACACTCACATATTGATTCGAAAAATTATGAAATTTGAAACCTAGCAATAACTTTACATCACGGACCCAACAAAGTGGTTTCGTCGAAATCCGAGGTCGTTTGCAAAATATCCATTTTTAAGGGCCTGAATTCCATAGCGACTATTCAGAATTTTCAATTGGACATATCTTTTGATTCCCGCTATGAAATTTTGATATGTCAGATTCGTTGGAAAGATATTATCAATTAGATCCTATTATTTTTGGTTTCGCTAAAATCTGGATTGTTTTGCACCCGGTACATTCAAATGAAATTTGAAATCGAATTATCGAACTACCGCGCCATTTTCAATTCTATTTATAATTATATATAATTATTTATATTCTAACGACGACGCATATAATATATACGTTCGATTCTATTCAAAATAAATTTCTCGTCGATATTATTTAAAATAATTCATTTTAAATAATCAAAATTCGCTAAAATCGCCAAAATAAAAATTTTAAACTGGCCCAGATTTTCGGGTTGTTACAATCTCCCCCACTTAAAACTTTTCGTCCCCGAAAAGGAACAAAGTCGGAAGTGGTTTGATCAATCAACTCTACGTTCGATCTGGCTTCCATTCTCCAACTTTTCAGTTTCTGAGAATTTTCTAAAATTTCAAAAATTTGGCTAACACCCTAAATTTTTGAAAAATTTCGCCATAACCTCCCCTGCACCGGGAGCATCGGGGAATTTCAAATAGCTTCCCCGGTCCTTCAGATCTCAAAAAGAAAAAGAAAAAGCCAAGCGGCTAGCCAATAGGCTCATAAAATCATCATCACCCAAACAAAACAGTAAATTATGTAGTAAACATGTACCTATTTGTCGGGCAAACAAATTTTATTCTCTGCTCTAGCCTCCTTGCTATGACCTGTTCAATGTAAGTATAGGTATATGCAAGCAAATGCGACCAATTTTCAATACAATTCAATATTTGATGCTATTAGGCTAAATGGATAAAAATTAGCAAACAAATAAACAAACAACCCAAACATCAATCAATTAGTGAATTAGAGTTTCAAATTCATAATTTTGATACATATACAAAAATCATGTTTTTGATGCCAAATCACAACAATAGGTCCTATCTAATTTTGGTTCTCACACCAGTCAATAGGAGATATATAGATATTACATCTTCAAAACACGAACATAAATTCTGATAATGATCGATCAATCATCAGAACCATCTCCGGGTGTCTAGAATTTGATTCTATATCTATCCAGTATATTAAAATTTCAAATACACGTTTGCAAGGCGTATATGCAAAATCTTTATATACTGGACTGTCCAAATCAATATAAACTAAATAATCAAATACGAATAATTGATTTTAAATTTTCAAAACAAAATTGGTTTTCATTTTTCAAATATACTCTTCACACTCGTTCTAGGATACTACTGATCCCATCTCTAACGAGTCATTCCCATTGGATATTACTAATCCAATATCTGATGAATTCTTTCGTATGGTTCTAATGTGCCTTGTTCTCTGAGCTTTGTAAACCAAAGCTCTGATACCAACTGTAAAAACCCGTAACTTCCCCGTAAAGGAAAGCGGCGGATAGTTCGAGAACAAGCCACAACAGAACGCATACGAAAGAACATTTCATTGTATATTAAAACAATGCATCAGATTACAAGAATATACAGAGTATAAATGAATATTTCACAGAAATATCAGAGAATTAAATTACATTTAAATACATCGCAGCGGAAAATAATACAATACACAACTAGAAGTAGATATACGGATACAAAGCTTTCCGGATATCGTTCCAGCTGTAAACCAGGATCCTGTGAATATAAATCTGCAAAACCAAAACTACTAGCTGCCCGTGCGGAAAATAGGGGCACCCAGAGTTTAGGTTAAAACAATAAACTCCAGGTCAGTCATGTGACTGGTGTGAGAACTAAAACAGTTATTAATCTTTATTTTAAAGTTAGGTAAATCAAGGGACCACGCCGTATAACACGGAACGGGTTTCCTCCCAAGAATACAGTGCATAAAACAACAGCGCAATGCTAAATAAAGAAAAATGAAGCTATTATAAGACCCAGGTCCCATCACACAATGCAACGCAGCCGAGGATAGGGTTTTTCCTTATAATAGCCAAACATGCTTAGTACGCTTAAAACAAATCATTTGATACTACTATAAGTGCATAGTGTATAAAACAACTTCAAATCATAAGTATCAATCATAGACGGCATAAGCGCCCCATCCCACTATGTCGCCATACTAGGCTCTACACATAAAACCGCAAATGTCACGTATTTGGAAATTGGGTTTCCGTCTATGAACCGAGGCAAAAGATAGTCCTCAACCGATTCGTGACTCTCTAGCCCGAGCCACAGGCAATTACTCAGTCAAGCCTTGGAGCGACAGGGCCGGTCCACCGATGTGGATTAAAATGCCTGAACACTACGTTTCCCCGCCCTTTGGGGCGTAAATGAGCCAATTAAATGACTCCATCGGTTCGAGAACGACCGATCAATCCGAGGCGCCTCGCAACAGCAACAACCACATAAGTCAAACTCGTCAGGGCGTGTAAAACCACTGACGCCACTTTTTAGCTAGAAGGAAACGCATGCCCTCCCTGAGGTCCGCCTCCCGTTTTTGGTTCATACCGGGTGTGATACTCGCGAATCAACGTTACACAAAGCTACGCCACAAAGGCCGTGCTTCGATCATCAACCACAAGACTTTTCTTTTCAACAGAAGCCTTGATCATTTGCCACTTAAGCATGCCACACAGGCAATTCACTCCATGCGATTGATATCCATCAATATATAACCCCTGAGCTCGTACGTCTCAGAGAAGGGCGTTAAGCAAGAGAATAAATTCTCCGCCGCCAAACAGATATATATTTAATAGAGATCAATCACACGGACTAAAATCCAATGTCAGACACACAGTCCATTTACAAGTCTGTTATGGGTCTGAACGAAACCGGAGGCACCTAGTACCCCGCATATCCATCGATCTCCAAGTACGTCTGGACGATCACCAACTGTTTCCATCTTCTTGGGTGTACAGCCCAATCAAGATCATCAGTAATTACCCAAACGACGTGAAGACCTCCGGTCTTCGACCATCGTCTTCATCTTCGACTTATCGTCGTATCAGTTATTCAGAATGGGATAAACCCGGTCTTTCCGAATAACTCGCGTATATTTTAAATAAGTGTTACACAAACACAACATATGCCTCATTCCAATTCATCAGTCACTAACCGTAAATTAATCAAGAGAATAATTCCCCAAATATTAACCCCGAAGGTCGAAACCAACATCAGATCAATATCCAGAAAACCATTCTGCTTAGCTAACCGACAGTTAGTTTCTAAATTTCACATTCATAGGGAAAGGTTCCCATTAATTTTATCCAAGATAAATTTCTTGAATTTATTCTTTAATCTATTTTTGAATATCAGTTCAAACTAGTCGGGATTAACGAACCTTACCGAAGTAATCATTGGTTTAAATTTCCCAATCCCAACCTATTCATCCCATGAAGTAAAACTGGTAGTACTTCATATCTAACACCACGGTGTTATCGGTAAATTCAATTACCATTTCACGTTCAAATCTAATTAAAGATTTTACTATCGCCTGGAGAAAAACTGGTGATACTCCATTCTCGATCATTTCAATCTAATTAAAGATTCATTAAAACTCCACTTAGTTTTAATCATTAACTGGGTTAAAGAATCTGTGTCATTTAAAACACAGTTCACGATAAACCCAAAGTCACATTCCATTAATTATCGGGTTAAAGAACGAGTGTTGTTTAAAACACTGTTCACGATAAACCCAAAATCACATTCATTAATTATCGGGTTAAAGAACGAGTGTTGTTTAAAAACACCATTCACGATAAACCCAAGAATCAATATTAATTCAATTCCAATTAAATATTGTTTAATTGGAACACTTCATTAAATCTAAATAAAAAGATTTAATCTTTTCTCAACTGGGTTCAAGAACAGTGTTAATGAAGACACCATTCACGACAAACCCAAATCACATTTGATATTCAATACAAGGCTCTGAATAGAAAATATATCGGCTTATATTCAATATCAAATTCTACGATTAACAAATGTCGTATTTGAAATAACGATTTAAATATATATCTTTCAAATTTCCATAACAACACCTGTATAATCATGAATTCCAACATCGAAATATTCCGAAGACAATTTCGATTCAAATCCACTCCAATGCAATCATTGGATATTCTGGTTATTTTTAAAACCCTTTTTAAATTCAATTTATTAATTTAAAAATAAATAGAATTATAATTCTAGTTTAAAACTAGTTCATTTCGATAAAAATCTATTTTTATCTTTTCAAATATGGAGTTTTTCATCCCAATTCTTTCTAAATCATTTCTTATGATTTTACACAAATTATTACTATTTTTAATAATTTTATCAAGGCCCGTACAGTCGATTTCCATCAACGGCTATCGAACTGCACTTACAGCGACCTTTTTCAAATTTTATTTGGACATAATTCCAAATCCAACCGTTAGATTTTGAATTTCTAATATTCGTTAGAAAGCTCTTTTCGATACGAACCCAACGGTTCCGGTTTTAGGAGAATCCGACGGTCGGATCTCCCGTAATGTCCGTTTGAAATAAATGGTCGAAATTCACGAACTGCCGCGGCGCGGCGCATTCTATTCAGGCCATTATATTATATATATAATATATATAATATATTTTTCGTCGATTTCTATTTAAAACGAATTATATGAATAGTTTTAAATTCGTTTCAAAAGCAATTTCAACTTCCTTTTCAATTCAAATCAAAATTGAATTCTTCTTTATAAATTCGTTTTAAAATTCATTTCTATTCAATTCAAATTTCAATTCAATTTGAATTCATTTTCAATTCAATTCATTTCGAAATCGTTTTCAATTCAATTCATTTCGAAATCGTTTTCAATTCAATTCATTTCGAAATCGTTTTCAATTCAATTCGAAATCGTTTTCAATTCAATTCATTTCGAAATCGTTTTCAATTCAATTCATTTCGAAATCGTTTTCAATTCAATTCATTTCGAAATCGTTTTCAATTCAATTCACTTCGAAATGAATAAAATCGATATAAATATCGTTCACGTCAAAATGGCGTCAATCTAATCAACACGGCTTCATAAATTTCCATTTTCAAATATTCTATTTCAAATATTTCTTTTTCAAAATAGTTGTTATTATCAAAATATTTCGTTCAACACATGACCAATCTCAATGGATGAGTACTGTCAACACATGAACTTTTATTTTATATCGATAAAGATGTAAATTTTATTACTAAAATATTTCGTTCAACACATGACCAATCTCAATGGATGAGTACTGTCAACACATGAACTTTTATTTTATATCGATAAAGATGTAAATTTTATTACTAAAATATTTCGTTCAACACATGACCAATCTCAATGGATGAGTACTGTCAACACATGAACTTTTATTTTATATCGATAAAGATGTAAATTTTATTACTAAAATATATCGTTCAACACATGACCAATCTCAATGAATGAGTACTGTCAACACATGAACTTTTATTTTATAATATTCTTTATTTTTCAAATTGGAATGAGGCCCAATCAATTACCATATAAAGTTAATTATATGGATTTTCATACATTACACACATATAATAGCATTGAAAAATAATCAACCATCAACCAACGTGCACTACACTGTATAAGCATCAAATATAGATATCTAACGCTTATAACAGCCTGTCAATCAATCGATCGACATATTTAATCAATCAGGATGTGTGAACTTCAAATTTCAACCCAACACCCGTGTGGGGTTTCAAACAATCAAACACATATTTTATTTGTGCAGTTGGGCGATGTGTAAAATTTATCGACCCAATCAATGTCCTTCAAATAGGTGTACATAAACAAACCGTCTGGTTTGTAAATGAATATTTATTTATTCACATTCACGTTAAAAATTATATTTTTAACGACAAAACATTTTATTCCAACATATGAATTTCTATTCAGTTCATTCTTTAAATAAAATGATATTTTTATTTTTCTAACTTATTTTAGAAAATTTCGGCGGCATAACGGCACGATACTAGAAACGAGACGAGGCCTAGCCTTATCCCCGGTCTAGTGAAGGCCCACGCCATTCACACATCAATCAAATTCACCAAACAACCAATTCAAATCAAGTCATCAAATTAATTTATGCAACCAAACAAACAAGTCCATGGTCCGTGGACGATTGTGTCGGGTGCTACTAAGCACCGTCTGCATCCTAGTATATATATATATATAACTAGAAAAAGAAATTGAAAGGTGAGAAATTCTCACCGAATGCTATCCAAACATCTTGACTCTTCTTTGATATAAATCTTCTTCGTTCTCGCCTTTTTGTCACCTTCGTTATCCGCTTTCACTACATATGTAAAAATCATATTTTTACTTCGCTATTCAATATATAAAAATCATATTTTTACTACGATAAAAATCGTATTTTTATTTCGATAGTTTCAATATATAAAAATCATATTTTTATTTCGAAGTTCAATATATAAAAATCATATTTTTATTTCGAAGTTCAATATATAAAAATCATATTTTTATTTCGAAGTTCAATATATAAAAATCAAATTTTTATTTCGAAGTTCAATATATAAAAATCATATTTTTATTTCTAAGTTCAATATATAAAAATCATATTTTTATTTCGAAGTTCAATATATAAAAATCATATTTTTACTTTGCTACATATACAAAGATGACATTTTTAATATTCCTATCATGTAAAAATTATATTTTTAATCTTCTTACAATATAAAAGATTATATTTTTAATATCGCTACCTTATAAAGATCATATTTTTAATTCTCTATCTAAACAAAAATCATATTTTTAATTCGCTACATCATATATATAAAAATCTAATTTTTATTTCCCTTCAAGGTAATAATCATATTTTTATAAATCTAACTTCATAATAAAATTTCTATTTTTATTTCGATGTTTACATTACAAAGATCACATTTTTATCTGGTGTTCATATAAATAAAAATCCAATTTTTATTCTTGATAGTGTTAAAAAAATCTGACCTTTTCCTATATAAAAATCTTATCTTTTCTAAGTAAAAAACCTCGCCTTTTCTAAGTTAAAAAGTCATAGATTTCATAGATCAAAGAAATCCCTTTTTTTCTTTAATCAAAAATCGAACCTTTTTGAATTTACTTTCTAAATTTATTTAAACTAAATATATGTAAAAACTCACATTTTTCCATAAATCGCGAGTTGTAGGTGGAGCAGCAGCTATAGGCGATGGCGGGTCCCACTATGGCAACGCTGGACTGATTTGGGCGGGTTTTGAAGGGTAGAGAGGGAGGAAAGAGATCGGAGACGGCTAGGGGCAGAGTGGTCGGAGTCAGCAGGGGCGGAAGAGGCACTGGAGGTGGTTGGATATGGGGAGGAGGCGGCGCTACATCGCAGGGGGGGGGGGGGGGGGGGTTGGCGCCAGGGCTTTTAGGGTTTTGGGGGTGGTTGGAATCGATGCGAGGGAGGAAGAGCGAGGGGAGGTCGGACTTGCTGGAGAGGTCGACGGCGAAGTCAGGGAGGGTGGCGGCTAACGCGATGGAGGGAAGGGCGGTGGGAGGCGACCGTCGATCCGGAGCAGCGTTCTCTCTTTTTTTTTTTAATTTGTAAAAAGTTGACTTTTACATTCGACCCCTAAACGAGGCACACCGCCTGTCGTCCATAACGTTTTACCCCCATTCCGAACACAATGGGATATGTATCGCAAGCTGATGTGATCGTTTCGAACAGTTTCCGTTGAATTTCCATTTAAATCACTATATTGAATTTTAAACGTACATTTCAAATTACCGAGGTCACATACTAACTCGAAAAATTCCCGAAAAATATTTTCTAGCTTCGTATTGACGATTCGGTCCTAACAAAACTAGTTTCGTCGAATTCTGAGATCGTTGGAAAAATGGCCATTTTCCAGTCGATTAAAATCAACTGAAACTGGTCAAACGCGTTTTCCTTTGCCACGCTCACATATTGATTCGAAAAATTATGAAATTTGAAACCTAGCAATAACTTTACATCACGGACCCAACAAAAGTGGTTTCGTCGAAATCCGAGGTTGTTTGCAAAATATCCATTTTTAAGGGCCTGAATTCCATAGCGACTATTCAGAATTTTCAATTGGACATATCTTTTGATTCCCGCTATGAAATTTTGATTTGTCGGATTCGTTGGAAAGATATTATCATATTATTTTTGGTTTCGCTAAAATCCGGATTGTTTTGCACCCGGTACATTCAAATGAAATTTAAAATCGAATTATCGAACTACCGCGCCATTTTCAATTCTATTTATAATTATATATAATTATTTATATTCTAACGACGACGTATATAATATATACATTCGATTCTATTCAAAATAAATTTCTCGTCGATATTATTTAAAATAATTCATTTTAAATAATCAAAATTCGCTAAAATCGCCAAAATAAAAATTTTAAACTGGCCCAGATTTTCGGGTTGTTACATTAGCAAAGAGAAGATGTACCGCCTTCTTTGCTATCAACAGAAATACATTTGAAGGAATCAACGTATGTGATCCCTTTGGAAATACTCTGTCAGACACTCGTCCATACGAATCATCTAGGAATAGGATGAACCGAAGGCACTCTCCTGTCACATCCTAGGTATCACCCTATAGATCAGTAGCGAGACGTCCTTGCAATCCATAGAATCCAACCACGACAAAACTCCAGCATATATCTGGCCGCTAAACCAGATATTTTAAGTAGTTCTTCCGCTTTATGAAGATCAACGGTCTTTAATGATCCATCTTTAATCTTTATACTTTCGTATTTGCTGGTTCGGAATGGTTTCCGAATATACATTCGATCCTTGTCTTTTCGTACCAACAACGCATTTGGCCAGATTTTGATAGTCGGTTATTTAACTATCAAAATAAACAGTTTTTCAATTATGAAAATAAATGAGTTCGCTGGTTCAGTATTCAGCATCACTTGGCCTCTTTAATTAAAAATAATTGACAAATAGTTAATTAAAACTGAGGCACGTGCTTCGCACCCAGCAGATTTTGTTACAAAAATGGTGATTTGTGGTTAAAACAATCAATATATATGCGATGGTTAAAATACTGTATTTACTTCTTATTTTAACATACTAATGATTCTCAATTCCATTTCATTTTAATACTTAGAAAAATATCTTATAATTATACTCGATTTCCATTTAACTCTCCTTTCAAACATTTACTCCATCGTTCTTCATTATCTATAATTGGGAAATTAATTCAACTTATTATTCATAAAATAACGTTACGAAATTCCTTTTGTTTTATTACTTGGAAACAATAACCAATGCTAATTATCATAGAGTAAACATATTTTAAAAACTCAACTTTATATTTCCCTTTAACTCGAAAATATCATCATATTTTCACGCAATCCTCTTTTATTTTCCTTAGCTTTGGAAACATTATTATATATTTCCAAATCTTTTTAATTTCCTTTAATTCAAAACACTCATGTTATGTTCTTCACATCTTCACCAATAATGTTACATTATTATTTCTCTAATGGAAATAGTAAATTATTACTCCTCTTTACCATTACAACTAATATCATCTTAGATAATCCTGAAGTTGTTCTAGTTGGGGTATTTTAATTACCCCTCAGACCTAGATAACGCCATTCTTATCTTCAGATAGATATGAGTTGTAATTTCAACATACGATATTCCAATTTAATAACAAAACAAATCCCATTTAACTATTTTATTTAAAATATGGTTTTATCAAACCTTCTTGCTTTCGGAAATTTCTTCTCAAATATAACATTTTTCCTTAATTTACTGATTAAGTAATTGCTTCATAAAATATCACCTTTAACTTCTACTTTTTTAACAGTTCATTTTATAACACGGATTTTTGTTACAAAATCCTATCACTCGCTCCTTTACCAAATTCACTTTTAACAATTACTTTTTCTAATCCATTTCAACCAATTTCCGCTTTGACCCGAGCATATTTGAAGCAAAGCAAAATTCACCCGGATCGGTCTGGAATACTTTCAGTTGTAAATTCACAACAAACAACTTGTTTAACTTTAGAAATCCTTTTTAAAAGAAAGATAATTCTAAGACCAGCCCATACATAAATACAGACGGTTTTTACCTTACTATAACCCAAAACATTTTTGAAATTATATCTTACCTGATATTATGATAGTGTCTAAATACAAATAAATAGAATCTAGCGGAATGCTTGCATCTCACACTCTATATATATAGTATACAATCAAAACCGCAACGCTTATTGGAGATTGGATTCTGACTATGACAAGGTATGGATCCACCTGCCGATAGTGTATCTCTAGAGAGGAATACACTGGGTTCAACAAGAACGTCTTGAACCCGACCACACATGACCGACCACTCATTTCTCTTGAGTGTACCGAATATATTGTCACCTATGGTTGGGCCCACATAACCGTTATCCATAGATGCAGAAACGAAAGAAGAACAAATACAAATGTTCTCTAGAGGTGACAATACACCCTAATGGGAATGACCCACATAGCCATGCTGCCTGCCTGATTTTTGTCATTTCCTGGTTGTGAGGCTTGAGATTATAATATTTTCTAGAACATCTGGCCACCATTCTCTTAGAATGTCACATCGTCCATACACGTTGTCTTGGGACTGGACAACCGAAGGCATCCTCCTACCACATCCTAGAAATCACCCTATAGATCAGTATCGAGTAGTCCTTGCAATCCACAGACTCTAACATGATAGAATCAAAGTTTATCTCTGGGAGCTAACCAAAGACTTTAAGTAATACTTCCGTTTTATGAAGATCTATGGTCTTTAAATCTCCATCTCGATCATCGTCTGATTCCTTCCACGATTACGTATTTGCTGGTTGGAACGATTTTCGAATATAAATTCAATCCCGGTCTTTCCGTACCAACCACGATAATTGGCCAGATTTGATAGTCGGTTATTTAACTATCAAATAAACAAACATTCATCCATAAAATAATTTTATTGGTTCAATGTTCAGCATCATTTGGCCTCTTTGATAATTAACAAATGGTTAATTTAGACTTATATCTTTAATACTTGGAAAACGTTTCCTTTTTCTTATATAATACGAGAATATTCAATTATCATCTCACTTCTACTCTATTAGTTCCTCATTATAAATCGGTAAGTGAATAAATTTCTAAGTATCAACCCCGAAAGGCCAAAACAACATTAGATTGACACCTCGAAAGTTACTCAACTCAACCAATGTACAACGGGTTCTAATTTCTTTAAACTATATCCAACCCCTTCTCTTATTTTATATATCTTGTTAAATCATATGAGTCAAATACAATACAGAAACCTCATTAAAATTTACTTCCACATAATTTGGTTATATCTTAACTAAACTCCATTTCTTGTTTAAAATACGCGATTTTAAATTGACTCCTTGCCTTAATTTGCCCAACCAACTTCAATTCACTTTGGTTCCTATCTCGATTCTCATTTCATATCCTATACTTCTAATATTTTATTTATTTTATAAATCATTTCAAGGTTTACAACTTATTTAACTTATTTCCATAACTGTAATCATTACAATATTATCTAATAACCTTGGTTTGAAATATCTTCACCATATCTTGCATTTTGTGAAATCCAATTAAAGAGAATTCAATTTTAAACAAACATATTTATTATTGTTAATATAAACTTGCTTAAAACTCATTTAACTAATAACCAGGTTTTTTAGGCTTTATAAACTTCCATTTTTATTCCATGGACATCACTTTGATTATTATATAAGATAATAATAAAACCTCAATATTGTAAAAATGATTTACTTTATCATTAACAATTTCTATTTAAAACAGATTTAATGATCCATCACCATTTAAGTAGTTGAATTATTCAACTTAACATAGATAACTAGCTAACCCATCCTAATTGATCCTTTCATTTAAATTAATTAGTAATATATATAAATTAATTCCATTTACCATTATTATTATTTAATAAATAATAATCAATTTCCATATAATCCCAATCTAACCGTTTCTTGAAAACAATTAGTAAATTCATATAAACTTAAATGTTAAATATTTAATTCCATTAATAAACTTTATTGAAAAATAGATTTAAAATCTATTTTCAGTTATAAAATAAATTTATAACTTCATTTCTATCGATTCACCTAACGGTAAACCAATACTTACAAAACAAGGGATTTTAGGCCATTCGCTGTCAACTACTCTACCAATACCGCCCATTGGTTTAAAACATCAAATCAACGTTGAATTTCAATTCTACATTCAATATTCAATCAATATCATCATTTGGGGGTAAACAGTTCCATATTTAAAATAATATAAAAAACATATAATGTATTTGAGGAATCCGGTCGGATCTTTCCAACCTGTTCGTCTTTGCATTACAGAACATAAAATATATAAACAATTAAAATAATCCAATACGACAAATATAATTGTCGACAATAATTAAATAATCAATCAATCAAGGCATGCAATCATCCAATCAATGATAAAATATTTTTATATGAATTTAGTACATCATAGTATTTCTGAAAAGTGTAAGAATTAACTCACCTTATTTTCGATGATCGATCCATGTGTCATTCCATTTAATTTTAAGCTAGCATTTACAATTAAATGAAAATACCAAATAGCTTCAGTCCATTATGAACCAGCCCAGTAATGTAGTACTTTTCAACATGATTCCAACGACTCCAATTTTGTTGAATTCTGTGTACGTGTGAATGATTTATCGCAATTATAAGTCATGCCGTATATAATAAACTATTAAATCATAAACAAATCTTACCTTAAACACTGTAATTACTCCTTAATTATTTCTTAGTCACCGTATATCTCATATTAGCCATGTCAGCCTTTGGGTCACGCGTTTTCTTCCACTAAATCCCTGAAGCCCAACCGTTCTCTTCAATTCCCCCTTCCGTTTAAGCCCGCATGTTTTTTTTTTTTTTAGTGTATGTCCGCAAGGGCCCAAGGCCCAAAATCAGCCCATCCACCCTCCTACTTTCTTCCCTGATGCTAACAAAACACGTAACTGTTGTTCTTGCCACTACAATAAACATTCAACTCCTCAAGCTTCTCTACGCATACCAAACGCAACGCCACCTTATACAAAAACTTCCCAGTAAACACTCTTGTTCCCTCCCTTCTTTGTTTATATTAAAACTAAACTTTCTGTACCACGTCACAAATTTCATGCGGCTTCCCCAACTTCATAAAACCGCACTGTTCACTCCAACCCACGGCTGCACCGTTCATCTCTCAGCTAGTCAACTCGTAATACCCTGGATGTTGGTCATAGCAGCTGCTACTCGCCCTTCAGTTCCATCACGCAACTTCGTAGAACCGCCACCCTGGTTTACGCCCTCTCAAGCTCATCGTTCCCGTCACCCTTTCCAACTTGTACTCCCATAAGATTCGCCTCAGACATTACCCAAACCTGATGACAACATCGAACCAACCTATTTGTTTCATACGACTCCACTATACCTCACCATCTCAATGTTTCCCCCTATTTCACGCATGTACACAATGCCTTTTTACCTCACACCTTCGTCTTCTCCTGTCATCTATGACATATGCCATCATCACGTAGTACACTGGACGCCTCGCCGATCCATCAGAACTGCCTCCTCAAGCCTACCACCGCCTCACTACTCCATCCCTGGGCTTCTGATTTGCTTTCTTCCCTAGCACAGTGCTGCGGCCTCTGGCCTTTGTCTCTCACTTCAGACACTATCATTAAAAATGGAATGGTAAAACCTATGTGAGTGGAATATGAATATACTGCGTTTAATATAAAAGGAGGAAAGGAAGTCGCTGTGTAATTTTTTCCTCGAGAATAAAGAGGAGGCTTGGTTTTCAGATAACGATGGGTTGTTTTTGTGGTGTGAGGAGGAAGATATAGGACGATGGGTTTACATAGGAAACACATATATTTAAATATTAAGGTGATTGTACAGTAGGAGCATGTTCGTTCCTAGAAAATCATGGCGCGGATTCAGGAATAGGGTGTAATTTTAGACATACGCATTACCTGTAGGGAATGGTTTGCACGATCTTTAATTTATGTGATTTAACGTTCTGTTTTATTATGGTTAGTAATTCTACCGCTTTTTACCCCAACGTTAAATAAACACACCGCCTGCAGTAGCTTCAATCGCAACAAAAACAATTACACTGCTTCGTATGGTCATTCTGGTCCCAACGAATTTTATTTCATTGAAAACGGACTCTGTTTGCACCACGAAGTAATTTTAATTTATCGGTTCACCTTTAAATTACGTCCACCGATAAACCAACTCCGTTTGGCTCCAAACTTGGAATCTAGCAATAATTAGCCAAACGTCTTCCAATAGGACTTGTTTCATAGAAATCCGTCTTTTATCGGACCCTGTATATTCAATTAAAGTTCAAAATTCAATACTACGAACTACCGCGTTGTTTCGAGCTCGTTTTAATTAATTTATAAATATCTAAATTTGAACTCCATTTTCTGACAAATAAATTCGATGTATAATCCATTAATATCACTAAATCCATATTTAAATAGATTTAAATATGAAACGACCCAAACTTCCCCGGCCTCCGAAGAGATGAGAAAGCGCGGATTGTTTTGAGAACACGACAAAATAGAACGCAGACGGGAGAACATTTCATTGTATATTACAACAATGTATCAGATTACAAGAATATACAGAGTATAAATGAATATAAATTACACAGAAATATCAGAGATTTAAATTACATTTAAATACATAGCAGCGGAAAATAATACAATACACAACTAGAGGAGATATACGGATACAAAGCTTTCCGGATATCGTTCCAGCTGTAAACCAGGATCCTGTGAATATAAATCTGCAAAACCAAAACTACTAGCTGCCCGTGTCAAAATAAGGGCACCCAGAGTTTAGGTTAAAACAATAAACTCCAGGTCAGTCATGGGATTGGTGTGAGAACTAAAACAGTTATTAATCTTTATTTTCAAAGTTAGGTAAATCATGGGACCACGCCGTACAACACGGAACGTGTTTCCTCCCAAGAATACCAGTGCATAGAACAAACAGTGCAATGCTAAATAAAGAAAAATGAAGCTGTTATAAGACCCAGGTCCTATCACACAATGCAACGCAAGCCGGGGGATAGGGTTTTCCCTTATAACAGCCAAAGAATGCTTGATACGTTTTAAAACAAATCATTTGATACTATTATAAGTGCATAGTGTATTAAACAACTTCAAATCATAAATATCAATCATAGGCGGCATGGGTGCCATATATCATGTCGCCATACTAGTTCTACAATTAAAACCGCAAATGTCACATACTTGGAAATTGGATTTCCATCTAACTGATGATCTTGATTGGGCTGTACACCCAAGAAGATGGAAACAGTTAGTGATCGTCCAGACGTACTTGGAGATCGATGGATATGCGAGGTACTAGGTGCCTCCGGTTTCGTTCAGACCCAGAACGGACTTGTAAATGGACTGTGTGTCTGACATCGGATTTCATTCTGTGTGACTGATATCGGTTGCATAGGATGGTTTGCCTGTGTGGCATGCTAAGATGCAAATGATCAAGGCTTCTGTTGAAGAGCAAAGTCTTGTGGTGATGATCAAAGCACGGCCTTTGTGGCGTAGCTTTGTGTAACGTTTACCTCGCGTGTTTCACACCAGGTATGAACCAAAAACGGGAGACGGACCTCAGGGAGGACTTGCGTTTCTTTCTAGTTAGAAGTGGCGTCAGTGGTTTTACACGCCCTGACGAGTTTGACTTATGTGGTTGTTGCTGTTGCGAGGCGCCTCGGTTATATCGGTTTCGGCCGATGCATTCTGGTCGGCTGACGGACCAGACTTACACCCCATAGGGTGGGGAAACGTAGTGTTCAGGCATTTTAATCCACATCGGTGGACCGGCCCTGTCGCTCCAAGGTCACTCGAGCTCTGACCTGTGGCTCGGGCTAGAGAGTCACGAATCGGTTGAGGACTATCTTTTGCCTCGGTTCATAGACGGAAATCCAATTTCCAAATACGTGACATTTGCGGTTTTATTTGTAAACCTATATATGGTGACATAGTGGGATGGGGCGCTCATGCCGCCTATGATTGATACTTATGATTTGAAGTGTTTTATACACTATGCACTTATAATAGTATCAAATGATTTGTTTTAAACGTATCAAGCATTCTTTGGCTGTTATAAGGGAAAACCCTATCCCCCGGCTTGCGTTGCATTGTGTGATAGGACCTGGGTCTTATAACAGCTTCATCTTTCTTTATTTAGCATTGCGCTGTTGGTTTTATGCACTGGTATTCTTGGGAGGAAACCCGTTCCGTGTTATACGGCGTGGTCCCTTGATTTACCTAACTTTAAAAACAAAGATTAACAACTGTTTTAGTTCTCACACCAGTCACATGACTGACCTGGAGTTTATTGTTTTAACCTAAACTCTGGGTGCCCTTATTTCGACACGGGCAGCTAGTAGTTTTGGTTTTGCAGATTTATATTCACAGGATTTTGGTTTACAGCTGGAACGATATCCGGAAAGCTTTGTATCCGTATATCTCATTCTAGTTGTGTATTGTATTATTTTCCGCTGCTATGTATTTAAATGTAATTTAAATCTCTGATATTTCTGTGTAATATTCATTCATACTCTGTATATTCTTGTAATCTGATGCATTGTTGTGATATACAATGAAATGTCCTTCTGTATGCGTTCTGTTGTGGCTTGTTCTCGAACTATCCGACGCTTTCCTTTACGGGGAAGTTGCGGGTTTTCACATTTGGTATCAGAGCTTTGGTTTACAAAGCTAGAGAACAAGACACATTAGAACCATACGAAAGAATACATCAGATATTGGATTAGTAAAATCCAACGGGAATGACTCGTTAGAGATGGGATCAGTAGTATCCTAGAACGAGTGTGAAGAGTATATTTTTGAAAGTGAAAACAAATTTTTGTTTTGAAAATTTAAATCAATTATTCGTATTTGATTACCTATTTATATTGATGTGGACAATCCAATATATATAGATTTTGCGTATACGTCTGATCCGCGTGTATTTGAAATTTTAATATATTGGATAGATATAGAGTCACATTCTAGACACCCGGGGATAATTCTGATGATGTGGCCACATCATTAGTATTTATATTCGTGTTTCGAATGTGTGATATCTATATATTTCCATTAGACTGGTGTGAGAACCAAAATTAGATAGGGCCTATTGTTGTGATTTGGTATCAAAAACATGATTTTTGTATATGTATCAAAATTATGAATTTGAAACTCTAATTCACTAATCGATTGATGTTTGTGTTGTTTCGTTATTTGTTTGCTAATTTTTAGCCATTTAGCCTAATTGAATCAAATATTGAACTGTATCGAAGATTGGTCGCATTTGCTTGCATATACATATATATATTGAACAGGTCATAGCAAGGAGGCTAGAGCCAGAGAATAAAATTTGTTTGCCCGACAAATAGGTACATGTTTACTACATAATTTCCTGTTTTGTTTGGGTGATGATGATTTTGTGAGCCTATTGGCTAGCCGCTTGGCTTTTTCTTTTTCTTTTTGAGATCTGAAGGACCGGGGAAGCTATTTGGAATTCCCCGATGCTCCCATTGCAGGGGAGGTTATGGCGAAATTTTTCGAAAATTTAGGGTGTTAGCCAAATTTTTGAAATTTTAGAAATTCTCAGAAACTGAAAAGTTCGAGAATGGAAGCCAGGTCGAGCGTAGAGTTGAATAATCAAACCACTTTCGACTTTGTTCCTTTTCGGGGACGAAAAGTTTTAAGTGGGGGAGATTGTAACAACCCGAAAATCTGGGCCAGTTTAAAATTTTTATTTTGGCCATTTTAGCGAATTTTGATTATTTAAAATGAATTATTTTAAATAATATCGACGATAAATTTATTCTGAATATAAATCAAACGTATATTTTATACGCGTCGTCGTTAGAATATAAATATTTATATATAATTATAAATAGAATTGAAAATGGCGCGGTAGTTCGATAATTCGATTTCAAACTTCAATTGAATGTACCGGGTGCAAAACAATCCGGATTTTAGTGAAACCAAAAATAATGGAATCTAATTGATAATATCTTTCCAACGAATGCGAAAAATCAAGATTTCATATCGGGAATCAAAAGATATGTCCAGTTGAAAATTCTGAATAGTCGCTATGGAATTCAGGCCCTTAAAAATGGACATTTTGCAAACGACCTCGGATTTCGACGAAACCAGTTTGGTTGGGTCCGGGATGTCAAGTTATTGCTAGATTCCAAATTTCATAATTTTTCGAATCGATATGTGAGCGTGGCAAAGGAAAACGCGTTTGACCAGTTTCAGTAGATTTTAATCGACTGGAAATTGGCCATTTTTCAAACGGTCTCAGAATTCGGCGAAACTAGTTTTGTTAGGACCGTATCGTCAATACGAAGCTAGAAAATATTTTTCTGGAATTTTTAAAGTTCGTATGTGACCCCGGTAATTTGAAATGTACGTTTAAAATTCAATATAGTGATTTAAATGTTAATTCAACGGAAACTGATTGTAACAGCCGAATCAGCGTACGATACATATCCCATTGTGTTCGGAATGGGGGTAGAACGCTATGGACGACAGGCGGTGGGCCTCGTTTCGAGGTCGTATGAAAAAAGTCAACTTAAGGTTGAATTAAATAATAATAAAATTAATAATAAAAAAAAAAAAATCTTTGCCCTCCTTAAAACACTTTGGCCCCCCCCGTCCATTCATTTCAAACAGAAAATAAGAAAAAAAAAAAAAAAAAAAAAAAAAAAAAAACTTCAGACATCGATCGCGCCCCCCAGAGTTTCGCCGCCGCCACAGGCGGAGCTGCCGCCGATCTTCCCCTCAGGTGCCTCCTCCCTCCAGCCTCGCTCCTCTCTCACCTGCCCTCCTCGACGGAGCGAAGCCCCCACGGCGCGACAACCCCGTAGTCCCCCCCCCTTTTGTTCAGCTCCGAATCGAAGCCCCTGCTGGCCACCACCTCGGCTCCGACGTCCAACCCCGCCTGATGACCACCGACAGCAGCATCCCCCCCCCTTCTTCGCAGGTAACAGTAAACATTTTATTTTATTTTTATTTTAGGGTTTTAAACTGTTTTTTTTAAAAGCATTTTAAACTGGTTTTAATTAGATTTGTAAACTGATTTTTAAGAATTTTATAAACTGAATTTTTAAATATATAAAAACTGATTTGATAAGAGTTTAAAAACTGAATTTTTAAATATTTAAAAACTGATTTGATAAGATTTTAAAACTGATTTTAAAATAAAAGTAAAAACTGATTTTTAGAAAAAGGTTTGAACTTCAAAGACTATATTTTTTTATAAGGCGAAGACTAGATTTTTACATATTGAACTTCGAAAAAAAAATATGATTTTTATCTATTGAACTTTAAAATAAAAATTCGATTTTTATAAATTGAACTTTGAAATAAAAATTCGATTTTTATATATTGAACTTTGAACTAAAAATTTGATTTTTATATATTGAACTTTGAACTAAAAATTCGATTTTTATATATTGAACTTTGAACTAAAAATTCGATTTTTATATATTGAATAGCGTAGTAAAAAAATGTGATTTTTACGTGTGTAGTGAAAGCAGCAACGAAGGTGACAAAAAGGCGAAACGATGAAGTTTTCTATCAAAGAAGAGCCGTGGAGCTAGGATAGCTATAAGTGAGAATTTCTCACCTTTCTATTTTATTTCTAGTTATATATATATACTAGGATGCAGACGGTGCTTAGTAGCACCCGACACAATCGTCCACAGACCATGGACTTGTTTGTTTGACTGTTTGGTGATTGATTGCGATATTGGTTTGAATGTGGTTTGTGGTGTGAAAAATCGAATCGATAAATTGGTTAGGATTAGACGTGCGCCGTTATAAGGCGAAGGAGTAAGGCTAGGTTAGACCCTTACTCCAAAGTTTGTGGTTTGCATAACGAATTGATTTGATTGATGTGTGAATGGCGTGGGCCTTCACTAGACCGGGGATAAGGCTAGGCCTTGTCCCGTTTCTAGTATCGTGCCGTTATGCCGCCGAAATTTTCTAAAATATGTTAGAAAAATAAAAATATCATTTTATTTGTGTAAATGAAGAATAGAAATTCATATGTCAAAATAAAATGTGTTATCGTTAAAAATATAATTTTTAACGTGAATGTGAATAAATAAATATTCATTTACAAACCAGACGGTTTGTTTATGTACACCTATTTGAATGACGTTGATTGGGTCGATAAATTTTACACATCGCCTAACTGCACAAATAAAATATGTGTTTGATTGTTTGAAACCCCACACGGGTGTTAGGATGAAATTTGAAGTTCACTCATCCTGATTGATTAAATATGTCGATCGATTGATTGACAGGCTGTTATAAGCGTTGAATATCTATATTTGATGCTTATACAGTGTAGTGCACTTTGGTTGATGGTTGATTATTTTCAATGCTATTATATACATGTGTTGTATGAAAATCCATATAATTAATTTTATATGGTAATTGATTGGGCCTCATTCCAGTTTTGAAAAAGAAATATTTGAAAAAGAAATATTTGAAATAGAATATTTGAAAATAAAGGAATATATGAAGCCGTGTTGATTAGATTGACGCCATTTTGACGTGAACGATATTTATATCGATTTTAAAAACGAATTCGAAATGAATTGAAAACGATTTCGAAATGAATTGAATTGAAAACGATTTCGAAATGAATTGAATTGAAAATGAATTCGAATTGAATTGAAAACGATTTCGAAATGAATTGAATTGAAAATGAATTCGAATTGAATTGAAAACGATTTCGAAATGAATTGAATTGAAAACGATTTCGAAATGAATTGAATTGAAAATGAATTCGAATTGAATTGAAAACGATTTCGAAATGAATTGAATTGAAAACGATTTCGAAATGAATTGAATTGAAAATGAATTCGAATTGAATTGAAAACGATTTCGAAATGAATTGAATTGAAAACGATTTCGAAATGAATTGAATTGAAAACGATTTCGAAATGAATTGAATTGAAAACGAATTCGAATTGAATTGAAAACGATTTCGAAATGAATTGAATTGAAAACGAATTCGAATTGAATTGAAAACGATTTCGAAATGAATTGAATTGAAAACGAATTCGAATTGAATTAAAAGCGAATTGAAATGAATTCAAATTGAATTGAAATTCGAATTGAATAGAAATGAATTTTGAAACGAATTTATAAAGAAGAATTCAATTTTGATTTGAATTGAAAAGGAAGTTGAGATTGCTTTTGAAACGAATTTTAAAACTATTTATATAATTCGTTTTAAATAGAAATCGACGAAGTATATATTATATATATATTATATATATAATATAATGGCCTGAATAGAACGCGCCGCGCCGCGGCAGTTCGCGAATTTCGACCATTTATTTCAAACGGACATTACGGGAGATCCGACCGTCGGATTCTCCTAAAACCGGAACCGTTGGGTTCGTATCGAAAAGAGCTTTCTAATGAATGTTAGAAATTTGAAATCTAACGGTTGGATTTGGAATTATGTCCAAATCAAATTCGAAAAAGGTCGCTATAAGTGCAGTTCGATGGCCATTGATGGAAATCGACTGTACGGGCCTTGATAAAATTATTAAAAATAGTAATAATTTGTGTAAAATCATAAGAAATGATTTAGAAAGAATTGGGATGAAAAATTCCATATTAGAAAAGATAAAAATAGATTTTTATCGAAATGAACTAGTTTTGAACTAGAATTATAATTCTATTTATTTTTAAATAAATAAATTGAATTCGAAAAGGGTTTTAAAAGTAACCAAAATTCCAATGATTACACTGGAGTGGATTTGAATCGAAATTGTCTTCGGAATATTTCGATGTTGGAATTCATGATTATACAGGTGTTGTTATGGAAATTTGAAAGATATATATGTATATCGTTATTTCCAATACGACATTTGTTAGTCGTAGAATTCGATATTGAATATAAGCCGATATATTTTCTATTCAGAGCCTTGTATTGAATATCGAATGTGATTTGGGTTTGTCGTGAATGGTGTCTTCACTAACACTGTTCTTGAACCCAGCTGAGAAAAGATTAAATCTTTTTATTTAGATTTAATGAAGTGTACCAATTAAATAACATTTAATTGGAATTGAATTGATATTGATTTTTGGGTTTATCGTGAACAGTGTTTTAAATAACACTCGTTCTTTAACCCGATAATTAATGAATGTGATTTGGGTTCGTCGTGAATGGTGTCTTCACTAACACTGTTCTTGAACCCAGCTGAGAAAAGATTAAATCTTTTGATTTAGATTTAATGAAGTGTACCAATTAAATAACATTTAATTGGAATTGAATTGATATTGATTTTTGGGTTTATCGTGAACAGTGTTTTAAATAACACTCGTTCTTTAACCCGATAATTAATGAATGTGATTTGGGTTCGTCGTGAATGGTGTCTTCACTAACACTGTTCTTGAACCCAGTTGAGAAATGATTAAATCTTTTTATTTAGATTTAATGAAGTGTACCAATTAAATAACATTTAATTGGAATTGAATCGATATTGATTTTTGGGTTTATCGTGGACAGTGTTTTTAAATAACACTCGTTCTTTAACCCGACGATTAATGAATGTGATTTTGGGTTTATCGTGAACCGTGTTTTTAAATGACACTGATTCTTTAACCCAGTCAAAAGATTAAAACTAAGTGGAGTTTTAATGAATCTTTAATTAGATTGAAAAGATCGAGAATGGAGTATCACCAGTTTTGCTCCAGGCGATAGTTAAATCTTTAATTAGATTTGAACGTGAAATTTAGAAACTAACTGTCGGTTAGCCAAGCAGAATGGTTTTCTGGATATTGATCTGATGTTGGTTTCGGCCTTCGGGGTTAATATTTGGGGAATTATTCTCTTGATTAATTTACGGTTAGTGACTAATGAATTGGAATGAGGCGTATGTTGTGTTTGTGTAACACTTATTTAAAATATACGCGAGTTATTCGGAAAGACCGGGTTTATCCCATTCTGAATAACTGATACGACGATAAGTCGAAGATGAAGACGATGGTCGAAGACCGGAGGTCTTCACGTCGTTTGGGTGATAACTGATGATCTTGATTGGGCTGTACACCCAAGAAGATGGAAACAGTTAGTGATCGTCCAGACGTACTTGGAGATCGATGGATATGCGAGGTACTAGGTGCCTCCGGTTTCGTTCAGACCCAGAACGGACTTGTAAATGGACTGTGTGTCTGACATCGGATTTCATTCTGTGTGACTGATATCGGTTGCATAGGATGGTTTGCCTGTGTGGCATGCTAAGATGCAAATGATCAAGGCTTCTGTTGAAGAGCAAAGTCTTGTGGTGATGATCAAAGCACGGCCTTTGTGGCGTAGCTTTGTGTAACGTTTACCTCGCGTGTTTCACACCAGGTATGAACCAAAAACGGGAGACGGACCTCAGGGAGGACTTGCGTTTCTTTCTAGTTAGAAGTGGCGTCAGTGGTTTTACACGCCCTGACGAGTTTGACTTATGTGGTTGTTGCTGTTGCGAGGCGCCTCGGTTATATCGGTTTCGGCCGATGCATTCTGGTCGGCTGACGGACCAGACTTACACCCCATAGGGTGGGGAAACGTAGTGTTCAGGCATTTTAATCCACATCGGTGGACCGGCCCTGTCGCTCCAAGGTCACTCGAGCTCTGACCTGTGGCTCGGGCTAGAGAGTCACGAATCGGTTGAGGACTATCTTTTGCCTCGGTTCATAGACGGAAATCCAATTTCCAAATACGTGACATTTGCGGTTTTATTTGTAAACCTATATATGGTGACATAGTGGGATGGGGCGCTCATGCCGCCTATGATTGATACTTATGATTTGAAGTGTTTTATACACTATGCACTTATAATAGTATCAAATGATTTGTTTTAAACGTATCAAGCATTCTTTGGCTGTTATAAGGGAAAACCCTATCCCCCGGCTTGCGTTGCATTGTGTGATAGGACCTGGGTCTTATAACAGCTTCATCTTTCTTTATTTAGCATTGCGCTGTTGGTTTTATGCACTGGTATTCTTGGGAGGAAACCCGTTCCGTGTTATACGGCGTGGTCCCTTGATTTACCTAACTTTAAAAACAAAGATTAACAACTGTTTTAGTTCTCACACCAGTCACATGACTGACCTGGAGTTTATTGTTTTAACCTAAACTCTGGGTGCCCTTATTTCGACACGGGCAGCTAGTAGTTTTGGTTTTGCAGATTTATATTCACAGGATTTTGGTTTACAGCTGGAACGATATCCGGAAAGCTTTGTATCCGTATATCTCATTCTAGTTGTGTATTGTATTATTTTCCGCTGCTATGTATTTAAATGTAATTTAAATCTCTGATATTTCTGTGTAATATTCATTCATACTCTGTATATTCTTGTAATCTGATGCATTGTTGTGATATACAATGAAATGTCCTTCTGTATGCGTTCTGTTGTGGCTTGTTCTCGAACTATCCGACGCTTTCCTTTACGGGGAAGTTGCGGGTTTTCACAATCTATGAACCAAGGCAAAAGATAGTCCTTAACCGATTCGAGACTCTCTAGCCCGAGCCTCAGGACCCAGACTCAGGTGGGCCCTTGGATCGTCAGGGCCGGTCCACACGGAGTGGATTAAAATGCCTGAACTATATGCTAGTTTGCCCTATGGGGCATAAACGAGTCCAATGACTCCATCGGTTCGAGAACGACCGATATAACCGAGGCGCCTCCAATTCCAACAACCACATGAGTCAAACTCGTCAGCCAGTTCAAGCACTGACGCCACTCCTAACTAGAAACCGGCATATGTCCATATCCCTGATGTCCAACTCCAGTTTTTGGTTCATACCGGGGTGGGAGGCTCGCGAATTCATGTTACTCAAAGCTGTGCCACACAGGCTGTGCTTTGATCATCAACCACAAGACTTTGCTTTTCAACAGAAGCCTTGATCATTTTCATCTTAGCATGCCACACAGGCAAGCCATTCTATGCAATCGATATCAGTCACAGAGAATGAAATCCGATGTCAGACATACAGTCCATTTACAAGTCCGTTCTGGGTCTGAACGAAACCGGAGGCACCTAGTACCCCGCATATCCATCGATCTCCAAGTACGTCTGGACGATCACCAACCGTTTCCATCTTCTTGGGTGTACAGCCCAATCAAGATCATCAGTAATTATCCAAACGACGTGAAGACCTCCGGTCTTCAACCACCGTCTTCATCTTCGACTTATCGTCGTATCAGTTATTCAGAATGGGATAAACCCGGTCTTTCCGAATAACTCGCGTATATTTTAAATAAGTGTTCCACAAAAACAACATACGCCTCATTCCAATTCATCAGTCACTAACCGTAAATTAATCGTTAGTTGGGTTAAAGAAACAATGTCATTTAAAACACGGTTCACGATAAACCCAAAACCACATTCCATTAATTATCGGGTTAAAGAACGAGTGTTATTTAAAACACTGTCCACGATAAACCCAGAAATCAATATCATTTCAATTCCAATTAAATATTATTTAATTGGTACACTTCATTAAATCTAAATAAAAAAATTTAATCTTTTCTCAACTGGGTTCAAGAACAGTGTTAATAAAGACACCATTCACGACAAACCCAAATCACATTTGATATTAAACACAAGGCTCTGAATAGAAAATATACCGGCTTATATTCAATATCAAATTCTACGACTAACGAATATCGTATTGGAAATAACGATATATATATATATATATATATATCTGTCAAATTCCCATAACAATATCTGTATCATCATGAAATACAACATCTCCAAAGACAATTTCGATTCAAATCCATTCCAATATAAATATTGGAAATTCTGGTTATTTTCAAAACCATTTCTAATCCAGTTTATTTATTTTAAAAATAAATAGAATTATAATTCTAGTGCAAAACTAGTTCATTTCGATAAAAATCTATTTTTATCTTTTCAAATATGGAGTTTTCATCCTAATTTCTCCCAAATCATTTCTTATGATTTTACACAAATTATCATTATTTTTAATAATTTTATCAAGGCCCGTACAGTCGATTTCCATCAACGGCCATCGAACTACACTTACAGCGACCTTTTTCAAATTTGATTTGGACATAATTCCAAATCCAACCGTTAGATTTCTAATTTCTAATATTCGTTAGAAAGCTCTTTTCGATACAAACCCAACGGTTTCGGTTTTAGGAGAATCCAACGGTCGGATCTCCCGTAATATCCGTCCGAAGTCAATGGTCGAAATTCGCGAACTGCCGCGGCGCGTTCTATTCAGGCCATTATATTATATATATAATATATATAATATATACTTCGTCGATTTCAATTCAAAACGAGCTTTATTGATCGTTTTAAATTCATTTTCAAAACGGTTTCAACTTCATATTCAATTTCAAATCAAAATTGAATATTCCAATTTAAATTCATTTTAAATTCATTTCAAATTGATTTCAATTCAAATTGATTTCTAATTCAATTTCAGTTCGTTTTCAATTCAATCTAATTTCAATTCGAATTCATTTATATTCAATTTCAATTCGGATTTATTTATATTCAATTCTTTTAAAAATATCAGATTTTGAAATCACTTTCGATATTCATTATAAAATGAATAAAATCGATATAAAAATCGTTCACGTCAAAATGGCGGCAATTTAATCAATACGGCTTCATATATTCCTATTTTCAAATATTCTATTTGAAATATTTCTTTTTCAAATATTTCTATTTTAAAACAGGAATGAGGCCCAATCAATTACCATATAATGTTAATTATATGGATTTTCTACAACACATGTATATATCAACAACGATGAATAATCAACCATCATCCAAAGTGCATTCTACACTGTATAAGCATCAAATATAAATATTCAACGCTTATAACAGCCTGTCAATCAATCGATCGACATACAACTAAACAATCGGGATTAGTGTACGTCAAATATCATCCCAATACCCGTGTGGGGTTTCAAGCAATCAAACACAGATTTTTATTTGTGCAGTTGGGCGATGTGTAAAATTTATCGTCCCAATCAATGTCCTTCAAATAGGTGTACATAAACAAACTGTTCGGTTTGTAAATGAATATATATTTATTCACATTCACGTTAAAAATTATATTTTTAAAGATCAAACTATTTTATTCAACCTATGAATATTCTATTCGGTTCATTTATTAAATAAAATGTTATCCTTATTTTTCTAACTTATTTTTAGAAAATTTCGGCGGCATAACTGCACGATACTAGAAACGGGACAAGGCCTAGCCTTATCCCCGGTCTAGTGAAGGCCCACGCCATTCACACATCAATCAAATCAATTTCATTTCACCAAACAATTCAATTCAGACCAAATAATCTAACCAACTACACAACCAAACAATTAAACAAACAAGCCATCCATGGTCTGTGGATGACAGGTGTCGGCTGCTACTAAACACCGTCTGCATCCTGGTATATATATATATTTAGAAAATGAAATTGAAAGGTGAGGAATTCTCACCAAAGCCATCCCAACTCCATGACACTTCCTATGTAGAACATCTCCACCGTGCTCGCCTTTCTTCACTTTCGTTGCCCGTAGCCACTACATATATAAGAATCGAATTTTTACTTTGCTATTCAATATATAAAAATCGAATTTTTACATTGCTATTCAATATATGAAAATCGAATTTTTACTTTGCTATTCAATATATAAAAATCGAGTTTTTACTTTGCTATTCAATATATAAAAATCGAATTTTTACTTTGCTATTCAAAACAATGATATATATTTTCTATTTTGAAACAATGATATATATTTTCTATTTTAAAACAATGATATATATTTTCTCTTTTAAAACAATGATATATATTTTCTCTTTTAAAACAATGATATATATTTTCTCTTTTAAAACAATGATATATATTTTCTCTTTTAAATACTGATTTTACTACAATATATGTTATTTAACAAAAACTGATTTTACCATATAATTATATATATATATATATAAATGGATATAAATCACTGATAATACCTTTTTTTTCTCCTGGAGCACGCTGGACTGAGCTCGTGCCCCTAGGGTATTGATTTGCCACCGCCACCCTCACCCTGGATCTGATCGGAGCCATCCCCAACCTGTGCCTCACCGTCAGCCTCCAACCGTCACAACCGCGGCGAACTCAAAGCCCTTCTGGCGGCTGGAATCCCATGCGAACGAGAGAGCTTTGAGCTCCAAATCCGATCGCCTGAGGGCATTGAACTCGATCACCACCGGTACGAACGGAGACCACAGGGAGACGAACGTGTTGGCCTATACGACATTGGCTGAAGATGGTCGGGGACGGAGATACAGGAGGAGGAAGGCTAAACGATTTAAATCGTCGATTTCAGAAAGAAAAGGGGGCAGGTTTGGGCGTTGACTAATTTAATTGGGTCCTAGGGTTTTCGATCCTATATATTAATATATTTTTATTATATTTTATTTCAAAAATACCAATTTATTGAGACGTACTCAGAATTAGACCCAACTAGTAGCGCCCCTAGCCAAATACCCCCATTCCGAACATAATGGGATATGTTCCATTAGCCAATTTTATCGTTTCGCTTTAAATTAAAATATAACTCAATATACATTCAATTCAAACATACATTTCAATTTACTGGGGCCACATACGGACCCCAAAAATTCCAGAAAAATATTTTCTAGCTTTGTATTGACGATACGGTCCAAACAAAACTAATTTCGTCAAATTCCGAGACCGTTTGAAAAATGGCCATTTTCCAGTCGATTAAAATCAACTGAAACTGGTCAAACGCGTTTTCCTTTGCCACACTCACATATTGATTCGAAAAATTATGAAATTTGAAACCTAGCAATAACTTGACATCACGGTTCCAACAAAAGTGGTTTCGTCGAAATTCGAGGTCGTTTGCAAAATGGCTATTTTTAAGGGCCTGAATTCCATAGCGACTATTCAGAATTTTCAACTGGACATATCTTTTTATCCCCGCTATGAAATTTTGATTTTTCGGATTCGTTGGAAAGATATTATCAATTAGATTCTATTATTTTTGGTTTCACTAAAATCCGTTTTATTTTGCACCCTGTACATTCAATTGAAGTTTAAAATCGAATTATCGAACTACCGCGCCATTTTCAATTCCTTTTATATATATAAATAATTATTTATATTCTAACGATGATCTATATAATATATACGTTCGAATTCTATTCAAAATAAATCTTTCGTCGTTTTTATTTAAAATAATTCATTTTAAATAATTAAAATTCGCTAAAATTGCTAAAATAAAAATTTTAAACTGGCCCAGATTTTCGGGTTGTTACAATCTCCCCAACTTAAAAGTTTTCGTCCCCGAAAAGGAACAAAGTCGAAAGTTGTTTTAAAAACCAACTCAACTTTCATAGTTTTCGCTACGGCTTAAGTTCTTCACTTTTCAGTTTCTAAGAACTTTTCAAAAATTTCAAAAATTTGGCTAACGCCCTAAATTTTCGAAAAATTTCGCCATAACCTCCCCTGCACCGGGAGCCACGGGAAAATCCCGAAATTGCCATATAGGCCTTCTGATCTCAAAAAGAAAAAGAAAAAGCCAAGCAGCTAGCCAATCGGCTCATAAAATCATCATCACCCAAACAAAGCAGTAAATTATGTAGTAAACATGTACCTATTTGTCGGGCAAACAAATTTTATTCTCTGCTCTAGCCTCCTTGCTATGACCTGTTCAATGTAAGTACATGTATATGCATGCAAATGCGACTAATTTCCAGTACAACTCATTATTTGATCAAATTGGCTATATGGTTAAAATTTCAATTAATCAAAACAGTAATCAAACAACACAACCATCAATCAATTAGTTGATTAGCTTTTCAAATTCATAACTTTGATATATAGTCAAAATCACATTTTTGATGCCAATATCACAACAATAAGCCCTATCTAATTTAGGTTCTCACACCAGTCAATAGGAAATATATAGAAATCTCACTTTCGTCACATTAATTCTAATGATGGAGCTCCATCATCAAAATCATCTCCGGGCGACTAGAGTGTGAATCTATCTCTATCCAGTATATTAAAATTTCAAATACACGTGGATCAGACGTATACGCAAAATCTTTATATATTGGACTGTCCAACTCAATATAAATAGATAATCAAATACGAATAATTGATTTAAATTTTCAAAACAAAAATTTGTTTTCACTTTCAAAAATATACTCTTTACACTCGTTCTGGGACGCTACTGATCCCATCTCTAACGAGTCATTCCCGTTGGATATTACTAATCCAATTCTGATGAATTCTTCCGTATGGTTCTAATGTGTCTTGTTCTTTGAGCTTTGTAAACCAAAGCTCTGATACCACGATGAAACGACCCGAACTTCCCCGGCCTCCGAAGAGATGAGAAAGCGCGGATTGTTTTGAGAACACGACAAAATAGAATGCAGACGGGAGAACATTTCATTGTATATTACAACAATGCATCAGATTACAAGAATATACATAGTATAAATGAATATACATTACACAAAAATATCAGAGATTTAAATTACATTTAAATACATAGCAGCGGAAAATAATACAATACACAACTAGAGGAGATATACGGATACAAAGCTTTCCGGATATCATTCCAGCTGTAAACCAGGATCCTGTGAATATAAATCTGCAAAACCAAAACTACTAGCTGCCCATGTCAAAATAAGGGCACCCAGAGTTTAGGTTAAAACAATAAACTCCAGGTCATTCATGGGACTGGTGTGAGAACTAAAACAGTTATTAATCTTTATTTTCAAAGTTAGGTAAATCAAGGGACCACGCCGTATAAAACGGAACGGGTTTCCTCCCAAGAATACCAGTGCATAGAACAAACAGCCCAATGCTAAATAAAGAAAAATGAAGCCGTTATAAGACTCAGGGCCTATCACACAATGCAACGCAAGCCGGGGGATAGGGTTTTCCCTTATAACAGCCAAAGAATGCTTGATACGTTTTAAAACAAATCATTTGATACTATTATAAGTGCATAGTGTATAAAACAACTTCAAATCATAAATATCAATCATAGGCGGCATGGGTACCATATATCATGTCGCCATACTAGTTCTATAATTAAAACCGCAAATGTCACGTACTTGGAAATTGGATTTCCATCTATGAACCGAGGCAAAATATAGTCCTCAACCGATTCGAGACTCTCTAGCCTGAGCCTCAGGACCCAGACTCAGGTGGGCCCTTGGATCGTCAGGGCCGGTCCACACGGAGTGGATTAAAATGCCTGAACTATATGCTAGTCTGCCCTATGGGGCATAAACGAGTCCAATGACTCCATCGGTTCGAGAACGACCGATATAACCGAGGCGCCTCCAATTCCAACAACCACATGAGTCAAACTCGTCAGCCAGTTCAAGCACTGACGCCACTCCTAACTAGAAACCAGCATATGTCCATATCCCTGATGTCTGTCTCCAGTTTTTGGTTCATACCGGGGTGGGAGGCTCGCGAATTCACGTTACTCAAAGCTGTGCCACACACGCTGTGCTTTGATCATCAACCACAAGACTTTGCTTTTCAATAGAAGCCTTGATCATTTGCATCTTAGCATGCCACATAGGCAAACCATTCTATGCAACCGATATCAGTCACAGAGAATGAAATCCGATGTCAGACACACAGTCCATTTACAAGTCCGTTCTTGGTCTGAACGAAACCGGAGGCACCTAGTACCCCGCATATCCATCGATCTCCAAGTACGTCCGGACGATCACCAACCGTTTCCATCTTCTTGGGTGTACAGCCCAATCAAGATCATCAGTAATTATCCAAACGACGTGAAGACCTCCGGTCTTCAACCACCGTCTTCATCTTCGACTTATCGTCGTATCAGTTATTCAGAATGGGATAAACTCGGTCTTTTCGAATAACTCGCGTATATTTTAAATAAGTGTTCCACAAACACAACATACGCCTCATTCCAATTCATCAGTCACTAACCGTAAATTAATCAAGAGAAAAACTTCCCAAATATTAACCCCGAAGGCCGAAACCAACATCAGATCAATATCCAGAAAACCGTTCTGCTTGGCTAACCGACAGTTAGTTTCTAAATTTCACATTCATAGGGAAAGGTTCCCATTAATTTTATCCAAGATAAATTCCTTGAATTTATTCTTTAATCTACTTTTGAATATCAATTCAAACTAGTCGGGATTAACGAACTTTACCGACGTAATCATTTGTTTTAATTTCCCAATCCCAACCTATTCATCCCATGAAGTAAAACTGGTAATACTTCATATCTAACACTACGGTGTTATTGGTAAATTCAATTACCATTTCACGTTCAAATCCAATTGAAGATTTAACTAACGCCCGGAGCAAAACTGGTGATACTCCATTTCGATTATTTCAATCTAATTAAAGATTCATTAAAACTCCACTTAGTTTTAATCGTTAGTTGGGTTAAAGAAACAGTGTCATTTAAAACACGGTTCACGATAAACCCAAAACCACATTCCATTAATTATCGGGTTAAAGAACGAGTGTTATTTAAAACACTGTCCACGATAAACCCAGAAATCAATATCATTTCAATTCCAATTAAATATTATTTAATTGGTACACTTCATTAAATCTAAATAAAAAGATTTAATCTTTTCTCAACTGGGTTCAAGAACAGTGTTAATGAAGACACCATTCACGACAAACCCAAATCACATTTGATATTAAACACAAGGCTCTGAATAGAAAATATACCGACTTATATTCAATATCAAATTCTACGACTAACAAATATCGTATTGGAAATAACGATATATATATATCTTTCAAATTCCCATAACAATATCTGTATCATCACGAAATCCAACATCGAAATAATCCAAAGACAATTTCGATTCAAATCCATTCCAATATAATTATTGGAAATTCTGGTTATTTTTAAAACCATTTCTAATCCAGTTTATTTATTTTAAAAATAAATAGAATTATAATTCTAGTTCAAAACTAGTTCATTTTGATAAAAATCTATTTTATCTTTTCAAATATGGAGTTTTTCATCCCAATTTTTCCCGAATCATTTCTTATGATTTTACACAAATTATCATTATTTTTAATAATTTTATCAAGGCCCGTACAGTCGATTTCCATCAACGGCCATCGAACTGCACTAACATCGACCTTTTTCAAATTTGATTTGGACATAATTCCAAATCCAACCGTTAGATTTCTAATTTCTAATATTCGTTAGAAAGCTCATTTTGATACGAACCCAACGGTTCCTGTTTTAGGAGAATCCGACGGTCGGATCTCCCGTAATATCCGTTCGAAGTCAATGGTCGAAATTCGCGAACTGCCACGGCGCGGCGCGTTCTATTCAGGCCATTATATTATATATATATAATATATATAATATATACTTCATCGATTTCAATTCAAAACGAGCTTTATAAATCGTTTTAAATTCATTTTCAAAACGGTTTCAACTTCATATTCAATTTCAAATCAAAATTGAATATTCCAATTTAAATTCATTTTAAATTCATTTCAAATTGATTTCAATTCAAATTGATTTCTAATTCAATTTCAGTTTGTTTTCAATTCAATTCAATTTCAATTCGAATTCATTTATATTCAATTTCAATTCGGATTTATTTATATTCAATTCTTTTCAAAATATCAGATTTTGAAATCACTTTCTATATTCATTATAAAATGAATAAAATCGATATAAATATCGTTCACGTCAAAATGGCGTCAATCTAATCAACACGGCTTCATATATTCCTATTTTCAAATACTCTATTTCAAATATTTCTTTTTCAAATATTTTTATTTTAAAACTGGAATGAGGCCCAATCAATTACCATATAATGTTAATTATATGGATTTTCTACAACACATGTATATATCAACAACGATGAATAATCAACCATCATCCAAAGTGCATTCTACACTGTATAAGCATCAAATATAAATATTCAACGCTTATAACAGCCTGTCAATCAATCGATCGACATACAACTAAACAATCGGGATTAGTGTACGTCAAATATCATCCCAATACCCGTGTGGGGTTTCAAGCAATCAAGTACAGATTTTTATTTGTGCAGTTGGGCGATGTGTATAATTTATCGTCCCAATCAATGTCCTTCAAATAGGTGTACATAAACAAACCGTCCGGTTTGTAAATGAATATTTATTTATTCACATTCACGTTAAAAATTATATTTTTAAAGATCAAACTATTTTATTCAACCTATGAATATTCTATTCGGTTCATTTATTAAATAAAATGTTATCCTTATTTTTCTAACTTATTTTTAGAAAATTTCGGCGGCATAACTGCACGATACTAGAAACGGGACAAGGCCTAGCCTTATCCCCGGTCTAGTGAAGGCCCACGCCATTCACACATCAATCAAATCAATTTCATTTCACCAAACAATTCAATTCAGACCAAATAATCTAACCAACTACACAACCAAACAATTAAACAAACAAGCCATCCATGGTCTGTGGATGACAGGTGTCGGGTGCTACTAAACACCGTCTGCATCCTGGTATATATATATATTTAGAAAATGAAATTGAAAGGTGAGAAATTCTCACCAAAGCCATCCCAACTCAACGACACTTCCTATGTAGAACATCTCCACCGTGCTCGCCTTTCTTCACTTTCGTTGCCCGTAGGCACTACATATATAAGTATCGAATTTTTACTTTGCTATTCAATATATAAAAATCGAAATTTTACTTTGCTATTCAATATATAAAAATCGAATTTTTACTTTGCTATTCAATATATAAAAATCGAATTTTTACATTGCTATTCAAAACAATGATATATATTTTCTATTTTGAAACAATGATATATATTTTCTATTTTAAAACAATGATATATATTTTCTCTTTTAAAACAATGATATATATTTTCTCTTTTAAAACAATGATATATATTTTCTCTTTTAAAACAATGATATATATTTTCTCTTTTAAATACTGATTTTACTACAATATATGTTATTTAACAAAAACTGATTTTACCATATAATTATATATATAAAAAAAAATGGATATACATCACTGATAATACCTTTTTTAATCTCCTGGAGCACTGAGACGACCCGAAATCCCGTTCTGACGGAGACCAGGGTTATATTTGGAATATAACACAGAAACAGATAATAGCAGAACAGAATTAAATAAATACACCAGATAATGAACAATAGAATATACTGGATAAAAGTAATCATCAGAGTTACACAGTATACAGGATCTTACTTAGTACAAATACAGTTCAGCTATACATAAATGTCTACAGCGGAAATAAACAAAATATGTACAATAGGAGCTGAACAGCATAAAAAGAAATAAATGATAGAATCCATCTTCAGCTCCAGCTATCCAGAAAAGAACCAGCTAAACCTAAATACAAGGCTGCCCGTGTAGAAAAAGGGGCACCCGAGTTTGAAAGTGAAACAAACTACGAGTCAGTCATGGGACTGGTATGAGAAATCTACTCCACACATAAATAATATGGCTAATCTCAGGACCACGCCACTTTCGTGGAACGGGTTTACTCCATTGGATTGCCAGTGCTTTAAAACAAATCTTTCTTTTAAACATCGATATGCTTTTTATAATAATGAAGCCGTTATAAGACTCAGTTCCCATCACACAATGCAACGCAAACCGGAGGATAGAGTTTTTACCTTATAACGGCCAAAATATGCTTGATACGAATAAAACAAAGGCATTTGATATTATTGGTAGTGTCTATATGTTTCGAAAACAATTTCAAATCATAACTATCAATCATAGACGACATTAATGCCCCATACCACTATGTCGCCATATATAGGTATACAATCAAAACCGCACGATGTCGTATTTGGAAATTGGATTTCTGTCTTGAACCGAGGCAAAAGATAGTCCTTACCGAATTCGAGACTGCCTAGCCCGAGCCTCATGAATAGCCGCAACTGCCCCTTGGATCGTCAGGGCCGGTCCACCGATGTGGATTATTATGCATGAACAATACGTTTCCCCGCCCTTTGGGGCGTAAACGAGCCAACGAATGACTCCATCGGACCCGGATCGTCCGATCAAACCGAGGCGCCTCGCAACAGCAACAACCACATAGGTGAAAAGTATATAAATGTCAGGGCTGGTAGGTCACTGACACCACCCTAGCTAGGAAGAAACGCATGCCCTCCCTGAGGTCCTTCTCCCGTTTCTGGTTCATACCGGGGTGTGAGGCTTGCGAATTTACGTTATACACAAAGCTACGCCACACAGACGGTGCTTTGATCATCACCACAAGACTTTGCTTTTCAACAGAAGCCCTGATCACTGCATCTTAGCATGCCACACAGAATAAAATCCAATGTCCGACACACAGTCCATTTACAAGTCCGTTCTGGGTCTGAACGAAACCGTAGGCACTAAATACCTCGCAAACCCTTCGATCACCACGTACGTCTGGAAGATCACCACTCGTTATCCATATTTCGGGATGCCTCCCAATCAGGACCTCGGTTACCATCCAAACGAGGTGAAGATCTCCGGTCTTCGACCATCGTCTTCATCTTCGACTTTCAATCGTCGGTCAATTATTTGAAGTGAGAATTAACTCGGCCTTTTCAAATAATTCACGTATATTTAGAATTTCAAATTAATTTATTTCAATGGTTAAATTATTCGACAACACCAATTGTGTTCTTTAATGTAATTTTCACACCGAACACATTCAACCATCAAAAGCCACATAAATCAAGCAAATTCAGTTTATTTCCATTCCATATCGTTTATGATATTTTATAATGATTTATCGCTATTTTTATTTATTTTAAAATAGCCTATTTATTCAAAACGACGCTTCGGGCCATAAAGCGGCCGTGGCGCTGTTTTTCTTCAGATTTGATTTACACATATCTGAAAATCTAACCGTTGGATCTTCACAAAATTTACATCTTAGAAAGGTCTTTTCAAAACGAATCCAACGGTTCCAGTTTCGGGAAAATCCGACGGACGGATCTCCCGGTACAATCGTTTGAAGTTTCGATTTCAAAATACGAACTGCAGCGTCGTTATTCGATTAAATATTCTTATATTTATATATATAAATAAATATAATCGTTTCTGGCGCTGTTTTTCTTCAGATTTGAATTAAACATTCCAGACAATCCAACCGTTGGATTTTTACAAAGTTGGTGCCGTTGGGAAGATATTTCCAAGGCGAACCCGACGGTTGAGATTTCGGGAAAATCCAATGGTCGGATTCCCCGTACTAGTTGTTTGAAATCACGGTTTCAAAATGCGAACTGCACGGCTACGTTTCGTTTAAATTTTATTTATATTTATATAATTATATAAATATAGTTCATTCAACAATTTCAATATCGTTTTCACTTCAAATATTTCACTAACGCCTTAAAATTTTGGAAAATTTCGCCATAACCTCCCCTGCACCGGGAGCATCGGGAAATCGCAAATAGCTTTCCCGGTCCTTCTAATCTCAAAAAGAAAAAGAAAAAGCCAAGCGGCTAGCCAACGGGCTCATAAAATCATCACCCAAACAAAGCAGTAAATGTGTACCTATTTGTCGGGCACAAAATTTTATTCCTCTTCTCTAGCCCCTTTTGCTATAACCTGTTCAATGAATATGCATGTACATATATATACAGTTCTTATCATTTTTCATTTTCTATTCAACTTCATATTTGATTTCTATTTGGTTTAAAAAACACCATTCATTCTAATGTTACATACATAGCTGCAAATCATTTCATTTGCTATCTAATGAATATTTCAACTCATATGTGTTTATTTTGAACAAGTGGTTATTTTTAACACTTCACATTTCAACGATTTATGCATACAATAAAAATGTGATTTTTATTGTAAAACAATTCATTTCAAAACGCTATTTTTCTATATAGTTCATATAGGTGACAAAAATAGGATTTTTATCATAAAACAATTTCTTTTAAAACGAGATTATTTTACACAGTTCATATAGTCGATAAAAGGTGATCTTTATTATCAAACAATTTATTTCAAAATATGAATACCATTCAACACATGAATTTCTAATCAACGAATGAATATCAATTCAACACATGAATGTTTTCTATAGTTTCTATATATAGATAAAAGGTGATTTTTTATTATCAAACAATTTATTTCAAAATGTGAATACCATTCAACACATGAATTTCTAATCAACGAATGAATATCAATTCAACACATGAATGTTTTCTATAGTTTCTATATATAGATAAAAATGTGATTTTTATTATCAAACAATTTATTTCAAAATATGAATACCATTCAACACATGAATTTCTAATCAACGAATGAATATCAATTCAACACATGAATGTTTTCTATAGTTTCTATATATAGATAAAAATGTGATTTTTACATTTTAAAACGCGAATACCATTCAACACATGAATTTCTAATCAATGAATGAATATCAATTCAACACATGAAGGTTTTCTATTCAATGAATAAATATAGTTTAAGCATATGAAAATAATTCAAACACACGAATATTATTCAAAATTTCGGCAGCATAACGACATGGTAGTTAAAACCGGGACCGTCCCTAGTACGGCTCCTCGCTCTACCTTAAAATCTCGCGGTTTTTGACAATGGGGATCATGCATCTAGTTCGCACGCAGGCGGCATGTATATATTTATTTCATTTCCACAAACTAATCCTATGTGGTTTCAATCAAATATTTCTCAACCACAAAACGGTATTTTTCAACCACAATCAGCCAATATCAACCACAAACAATCCCAAACTACCATTCGCTATCAATCAATTTTCACCACAATTTCAACCAATAAATATCGTCCATGGTTTGTGGACGAGGGGCGTATATATATATATATATTTATATATAGAAATTCACTTTTATTTCAACACATTTATATATAGCTAGAAAAAGAAATTGAAGAGTGAGAAATTCTCACCAATAGCTATCCAATACTACGACTCTTCCTTTATAGAAATCTTCGCCAATCTCGCCTTTTGTCGCTTTCCTTGCCCGTATTCTCTACATATGTAAAAATCGAATTTTTACTATGCTATTCAATATATAAAAATCGAATTTTTACTTTGCTATTCAATACATAAAAATCGAATTTTTACTTTGCTATTCAATATATAAAAATCGAATTTTTATATTGTTCACTTCACCATAAAGATCATACTTTAATATTCTCCTATATGCGATAAAATTATATTTTTCTCCGCTATTCGAATATATAAAAATTCAGTTTTTCTTCGCCTTTTCAAAAGTAAAGATTATATTTTTAATATTCCTATGATGTAAAAATTATATTTTTATTACTTTAAAAATACAAAAATCATATCTTACTTCTTTTACTTAATAAAAATTCCGTCTTTTCTATTTAAAGTTCAAATCTTTTCCTATTTAAAGTTCAAATCTTTTCCTATTTAAAGTTCAAATCTTTTCTTTTTAAAATTTAAATCTTTTTCTTTTTAAAATTCAAATCTTTTTCTTTTTAAAATTTAAATCTTTTTCTATTTAAAGCTCAAATCTTTTCCTATTTAAAGTTTAAATCTTTTTCTTTTTAAAATTCAAATCTTTTTCTTTTTAAAATTTAAATCTTTTTCTTTTTAAAGTTCAAATCTTTTTCTTTTTAAAGTTTAAAATAAAATCAGTTTTTAAACCTTTTAAAAATCAGTTTTATAACCTTTTAAAATCAGTTTTTAAACCTTTTAAAAATCAGTTTTATAACCTTTTAAAATCAGTTTTAATCCTTTAAAAAAATCAGTTTTAATCCTTTAAAAAAAATCAGTTTTTCAGAATTAAAATAAAATACTTACTGTAATGCGAAGAAGGGGGGGGGATGTCAGGGTCGGCGGCAGGAGGTCGTCAGGGCGGAGCTGGCTTCGAGGGGGCTCGGACTGGGGGGGGGGGGGGGGGGGCTCGCGAATTGGGCGTCGCGATGCTTCATGCGGGGGGGGGGGGGGGATGCGTCGCGAGAGGAGGGTTCGGGTGCGTCGAAGTGGAGAGTAGCGGGATCGGAGGGTGGAGCGGGGCACGGCGGTCGTGGGTGGAGCTTCGGTGGAGGCGGCGGCTCCTGCTGCTCCTTTCTTCTTTTTTTTTTTTTTGTTTTCTGTTTAATGAAATCGGGGGGCCCAAAAAGAGAAGAGGGAGGGAAATATATATATATATATATTTTATTAATTAATTTAATTGTATAAAGTTGACATTTACCCACGACCTCGAAACGAGGCCCACCGCCTGTCGTCCATAGCGTTTCACCCTCATTCCGAACACAATGGGATATGTATCGCAAGCTGATTTGCTCGTTACAATCAGTTTTCGTTGAATTTACATTTAAATCACTATATTGAATTTTAAACGTACATTTCAAATTACCGGGGTCACATACTAACTCTAAAAATTCCAGAAAAATATTTTCTAGCTTCGTATTGACGATACGGTCCTAACAAAACTAGTTTCATCAAATTTTGAGACCGTTTGAAAAATGGCCAATTTCCAGTCGATTAAAATCAATTGAAACTGGTCAAACGCGTTTTCCTTTGCCATGCTCACATATTGATTCGAAACATTATGAAATTTGAAACCTAGCAATAATTTGACATCACGGATCCAACAAAAGTGGTTTCGTCGAAATCCGAGGTCGTATGCAAAATGTCCATTTTTAAGGGCCTGAATTCCATAGCGACTATTCAGAATTTTCAACTGGACATATCTTTTGATTCCCGCTATCAAATTTCGATTTGTCAGATTCGTTGGAAACGTATCCACTAACAGATTTTAATGTTTTTGGTTTCACTAAAATCCGTTTTGTTTTGCACCCGGTACAGTCCGCCAAAGTTTGAATTCAATTTTTGAAACTACAGCGCCCTTTCAGGCCTTGTTTATAATTATAATTAATTATATTCGTTTTCAATTGTCGATTCAAACTCAGTTTTCATCGCCATTATTTAAAATATTTATTTTAAATATTTAAAATCCATTATTTTAGCCAATTTAAAAAATTTAAATTGGTTCAGATTTTCTGGGTCGTTACAAGCACGCCGGACTGAGCTCGCGCCCCTAGGGCATTGATTTGCCACCGCCACCCTCACCCTGGATCTGATCAGATCCATCCCCAACCTGCGCCTCACCGTCAGCCTCCAACCGTCACAACCACGGCGAACTCGAAGCCCTTTTGGCGGCTGGAATCCCATGCGAACGAGAGAGCTTTGAGCTCCAAATCCGATCGCCTGAGGGCATTGAACTCGATCACCACCGGTACGAACGGAGACCACAGGGAGACGAACGTTTTGGCATATACGACATTGGCTGAAGATGGTCGGGGACGGAGATACAGGAGGAGGAAGGGCTGAACGATTTAAATCGTCGATTTCAGAAAGAAAAGGAGGCGGGTTTGGGCGTTGACTAATTTAATTGGGTCCTGGGGTTTTCCATCCTATATATTAATATATTTTTATTATATTTTATTTCAAAAATACCAATTTATTGAGACGTACTCAGAACTAGACCCAACTAGTGCCGCCCCTAGCCAAATACCCCCATTCCGAACATAATGGGATATGTTCCGTTAGCCAATTTTATCGTTTCGATTTAAATTAAAATATAATTGAATATACATTCAATTCAAACATACATTTCAATTTACTGGGGCCACATACGAACCCCAAAAATACCAGAAAAATATTTTCTAGCTTCGTATTGACGATACGGTCCAAACAAAACTAATTTCATCAAATTCCGAGACCGTTTGAAAAATGGCCATTTTCCAGTCGATTAAAATCAACTGAAACTGGTCAAACGCGTTTTCCTTTGCCATGCTCACATATTGATTCGAAAAATTATGAAATTTGAAACCTAGCAATAACTTGACATCACGGTTCCAACAAAAGTTGTTTCGTCGAAATCCGAGGTCGTTTGCAAAATGGCTATTTTTAAGGGCCTGAATTCCATAGCGACTATTCAAAATTTTCAACTGGACATATCTTTTTATCCCCACTATGAAATTTTGGTTTTTCGGATTCGTTGGAAAGATATTATCAATTAGATTCTATTATTTTTGGTTTCACTAAAATCCGATTTATTTTGCACCCTGTACATTCAATTGAAGTTTGAAATCGAATTATCGAACTACCGCGCCATTTTCAATTCCTTTTATATATATAAATAATTATTTGTATTCTAACGACGATCTATATAATATATACGTTCGAATTCTATTCAAAATAAATCTTTCGTCGTTTTTATTTAAAATAATTCATTTTAAATAATCAAAATTCGCTAAAATTGCTAAAATAAAAATTTTAAACTGGCCCAGATTTTCAGGTTGTTACAAAATATTCGTAATTAACGTTCAAAAATCTGGGACGTTACACAATGGGACAGGTTTCGTCGAATTCCGAGGTCATTTGTGAAAAGTCCTTTATAATTATCGATGAAAAAGCAAGCGTTTAAAATCCTTATAATTATAGAAAAAATCCAATAAATTAGAAACCTTGACATTTTACTAGACCTCTTCCTAATGGATCCAATGTAACTTGTTTCGTTAAATTTGGAGTTTATTTGACTAGTCGTTTATTCGTTAAAAGTTACCCCTGTCTAAATTGACCAAAATAATTAAATAAAACATTGACGTTTTTGGCTATCGAAGTCACATACGACATCTGTTTGCCATGAAATTTGATTTTCTTACAATAATTTAACGTGCGGTCTGAATAAAACTAATTTCATCGAAAACTGAGACTATTTGCAAAAATGACTATTTTTAACGCTTATATAATATTAATAAAATATTAATTAAATTTCAAAATAATTCAATTAAGTAACAATAAATTATTTTCATCATATATATATATATATATGACTTTATATATAAATTATACAACTCAATATTGTCAATTTTGAGTTAAACGATTTAAATTTCCCTTTTAAATATATTAAATAAATGTTATATTTTAATAACGATTTCCATAGTGACTATTTTAAAATTTGAACTGGACATAACTAACAATCCATAACACGAAATCTGGATATTTCTCTTTCATATGAAAATTATAATCAACAAGATTCCAACATTTCTTGTTTCACAGATTTCCGACTTAAAACGGATTCGGTATATTCAATTAAAGTTCAAAACTCCATATTACGAACTACCGCACCATTTCGAGCTCGATTTATATTATATATAAATTTAACGTTCGTTATATGATCATAGTATATATTTTAAATCCATTTAAAATTTCAAATAAATATTTAAATAATAAATTAAATTAAATATTTGACTACCAAAAATACGGGACATTACAATCTTCCCCCCTTAAAAGAATTTCTTCCCCGAACTTACTAAGGTAGGAAAAATGTTATAAACCCATTATAATTAAAAATCCAATTTATTATAAATCAAAAATCAAATCAATATTGTTAATAAAAAACTTCAAAACTATCAAAAATTTTCTAACACTTTAAATTCCCGGAAAAATTTGCTAGAGTCTTCCCTGTACGGAATGACTTCTACGATATCATAGAAACAAATAATATATATACATCGACCTACACGGTCGGAAAACAAAAATCAAAAACCAAAAATTTATATTTTCGCATAGGCGTACCTTTCACGAGCACTATTGATCATACTTGCTCAATGTACATGCGATATTTTCAACCAAAATCAACCCCCACAGCTATCTGGCACCTGTACTTAACTCCATTCAATATATAAGTAACAGATATATGAATTTTAAAATAATATTTCATTAATCAACAAATACAACGTCACGAATTCAAAAATAAAACAGGTAACATCAATTCATTTTCAAATACAGGGTTAAATCATAAATTTCAATTCATATGCATTTCCAACCCAATTTAATTATACTGGAATTTATTCTTTAGCTTATGATTCATTCTATTAAATTTTTGATTATTCCTATTCAAATAATCTATCATCTAATAATAAACAATTCACAATCAACAACCAATACATAACCAAATAAATTGAATTTACATTCAATATTAATATTTTACTCTGGTTTCACATATTTGAATTTCAATTGGTTAATATTCGATTAACTTCTATTTAATTATAATTCATTCGATTTTCAAATTCCAAATTAGCATTATTTAATTGCACTTAACTAGGTTAATTTCTGATTCAAATTTTAAATCTAAATTTGAATATAGTTCAAATCAATCAACACACAATATCTCAATAATTTAATAATTTTTTTTTCTATATATAAAAATATAATTCAGGTAAAATTATTTCATTTACCCCTTTTACAAAAGAATACTATATCCACTACTAGTTCAATGCTTCTTAACACTTGAACCGATCAATCGACACAATAAAAAATATTTGTATATAAAATCTACAAATACGCTCTCTTATATATATACATTCAACTCAATCTAGGGTATTACTAACCCTATCTCTATCGAATTATACCATAGTGCCAGGTTATTACTAAACCAATAGCTCTGATACCAAGTGTAATGACCCACTTTTTTAGTACAGTTTAAGCCGACATTTATCAACCCCATGTCATCTCAAATTATACAAAAAAACAGATAGCTATTAGAAAGAAATTAGAGGGTGAGATAAGAAAGAAAGAAACCTTATAATAGAAGAAGAAGAACCAACACAACACATAGTCTCACATCGCAGGAGAACAAAGTATAATATAGAAATAATTTTTTTACTGAAAGCTTGAAATAAAAATTACAATCATCAGAGTGCATCACACATCTGGACAATTACAATAACCTGTCCTCATATACAACACACTGCAGAATAAAAATAATATATGGTATAATACCATACGTCTAAACACATCCAGCTCGTCTCTGGACTTCGCAACATCCGATAACCTGGACCTGTACAACTCGGTCTAACCCGAGCATTACAAACACCAGGTCAGTCTGGTGAACCAGAGTGAGAAAAGGGTAATCATAAGACCAAATCCACACATAAATACGGAGGTTTTTACCATATGATAACCCAAAACACTTTTGAAATTGGTATCTTTTCTGATATTGTAATAGTGCCTAAATACAAATAAATATCAATCTAGCGGAACGCTTGCATCCCACGTTCCACATACATAGTATACAATCAAAACCGCGGGCTCTTATTGGAGAATGGATTTCTTGTCAAGGTATGGGACCACCTTTGTAACAACCTGGAATTTCAGAACCAATTTAAATTTTTTATTTTAGCTATGTTAATGGATTTTGGATATTTTAAACGATTTATTTTAAATAATAACGATTTAAAATTTATTTAAATTGAAGTTAGAACGTATAAATTTATTTTAATTATAAAACGAGCCTGAAATGGCGCGGTAGTTTAAAAATTCGATTTTAAATTTCAATTGAATGTACGGAATTCAAAGTAAATCGAATTTCAGTAAAACCAAAAACATCAAAATCTGTTTAATTATATCTTTCTAATGAATGTGAAAAATCCAGATTTAATAATATAAATTGAAAGTTATGTCCAGTTTAAAATTCAAGATAGTCACTATGGAATTTATATATTCTTTATATAATATATAGTCCTTAAAAATAGCCATTGTGCAAACGACCTCCGTTTTCGACGAAACCACTTTTGTTGGATTCAGAATGTCAAATTATTGCTATATTCCAAATTTCATAATTTTTGGAATTGATATGTGAGTGTATTGAATTTAAACGTGTTTGGTAATTTCTCTTTGAATTTAATCGACTGTAAAAAGGCCATTTTACAAACGGCCTCCAAATTCAGCGAAATTCATTTTGTTAGGACTGTATCGTCAAAACATAGCTAAATATAATTTTTTTTAATTTTTGGAGTCAGTATGTGACCCCGATAAATTAAAATGTACGTTGAAATCTATTTTGAACGTTATATTAATTTATATTTTAATTTTGATGAAAACTGATTGAAACAGTCAAATTGGCATATGGGACATAACCCATTGCGTCCGGAATAGGGGTATTTGGCTAGGGATGATAGTCGTTGGGTCCGACTTGGGGTTCGAATGAAAAATCATCTTTTGGAATTTAAAATTGAAATAAATTATATAAGTCAACCGTCCCCACCCCTTTTCTCTCTCCCATTCATTTCAGAAGAAAAAAGTGCCTACGAACCCCGAAACCCGTCGCCCCCTACTTGTCGCAACCGCCGCCGCTCCTCCAGGCGGACCGCCGCCGCGCGGCTGGCCTCCCCAGCGCCGCTGTCCGCTCCATCAGGCCCCCTCTCTCTCCTCCTTTTTTAAACCCTAGTCCCCCTTTTCAGCGACCGCCAGTGCCATGGGACCCACCTTCGACCGCCACGACCCCCCTAACGCCTTCCTACCACCTGTGCCACGTCCCCTCAGCTTGGCTCCGACCGTGGACCCGCATTCGCCATAAAAAACCAACTTTTATATTTTCTATTTATGCATTTAACCCCCTGACCTTCCCGAGCCCATATCTTCCAATCCGAGCCCCTCTGGCCAAAAATCCACAGTGCCAAAATAGAAGAGCACGATTTTCTCTTCGATTTGACTATATGGAAGCTGTATTTTAGATTGCGGAGCCGCCCGGAAAATGTGTCCAAAGTCTGCTGTCCAAATACTGTCTTTTCGCAAATTCTAGCGAATTGGAGCATTTTCGGAAGAAAGACCACTAGGAGAAAGTTGTTCGGAATGGCGCATTTAAGCTAGTTAAAAAATCGTTTGAAGATTAGAGCTCGGTTGCAAATTTTGGGATCAGAAAAGCGAATCAGAACGTCAGAAAAGCGTGGCGGAGTGGATCGCAATGTAAGAACTCTTCCTCACTCAAACTATTTTACAGTTAAATATATTTTAGGTTGCAGACGGGGCTTAGTAGCTCCTGACACTATTTATTTGTACAAACCATGGTTGTTTCTTGGTATAGATTGAATTGTGGTTGTAAATTTGGTTGTGTTCAGAAATTATTGTATTGTGGTTTTGTTGATTGGATTGATGGTTATGTATGGCGCGAGCCAGTATCAGGAGAGGGGTAGTGCTAGACATTACTCCGGTTCTAATATCGCGCCGTTATAATGCCGAAATTTTCAGAAATAAACTATTAAAAATATTCATGTGTTGAATAAAATGTTTGAACAACAAAAATATCATTTTTATTGAATGTATGAACTATATAAAATAGTCGAGTGTTGAAATAAATAATTTATCATTAAATAAATAAATTTTAGCATATATATGAACGACATAAAATTCTCCTGAACTGAAAATAATTATTCATTTACAAATCGGATGATTTGTTTATGTACATCCATTTAACTAACATTGATTGGGATGATAAATTTTACACATCGGCCAACTGCACATATAATATTCAATATTTGTTGGTTGAAACCCCACATAGGTATTGGGATGATATTTGAGATACACTAATCCCAATTGTTTATTGGTATGTCAATCAATTGGCTGACAGACTGTTGTAAGAGTTAATTATTTATATTTGATGCTTATGCAGTTGTGTAATCCAATCCAGACGATGGATGATTGTTTATCATTGTTGTTGTGTACATGTATTGTACTAAATCCATATAACTGACATTATATGGTAGTTGGTTGGGTCGGATTCCCGTTCAGAAATAACGAATATTTCAAAATAATGAATATTTTAAAACAATATTCAGTAAAGGATTAAAATGTGAATTTGATGTACGATTTTGGATGGACACGAAAATATTGAAATATGTGAAGCCGTATTAATTAGGTTTGCACCATTTTAACATGAACGATATTTATATCGATTTTGTTCATTTTTATAATGAATATCGAAAAGAAAATGATTTCCATATCTGACATTTTCAAAATATTATCATTTAAATATTATAATGATAAGGAGCATTCAATTTTGATTTAAAATTGAAATGAAAGTGGGAATCGTTTTTAAAACAAATTTATAAAATACGTTTTGAACGAAATATGTATATTATATATTATATTAATGGCCTGAATAGAACGCGCCGCACCGCGACCATTTTCGAATTTCGACCATTGACTTCGAATTGACATTACGGGAGATCCGGCTGTCGGATTCTCCAAAAACTAGAACCGTTGGGTTCGTATCGGAAAGAGCTTCCCAATGAATATAAGAGATCTGAAATCTAACGGTTGGATTTGGAATTATGTCCAAATCAAATTTAAAAAAGGTCGCTATGGATGTAGTTCGGTGACCGTTATTGGAAATCGATCGTACGGACCTTGATAAATTATTAAAAATGTTAATAATTTGTGTAAAATCATAATAAATGATTTGGAAAGAATTTGGATGAAAAATTGCACATTTATAAAGATAAAAATATAATTTTATCAAAATGAACTAGTTATTAACTAGAAAGATAATCCAACATTTTCAAATAAATAAATTGGATTTGTGAAAGGTTTTAATCTAACCAGAATTTTCCAATGCATGAATTGGAATGGATTTAAATAGAAATCATCTTTGGGATAATTCGATATTGGATTCCGTGACTATACAGATATTGTGGAGGAATTTGGAAGATAAATATATATATATATATATATATATATATATATGTATATATATATATATCGTTATTCCCCATGTGATATGTGTTGGTTTCAGAATTTGGTATTGAATGTTAGCCGATAGAATTTTTGTTTAGAGGCTTATATTTAATATCAAAGTGGATTTTGGGTTTGTCATAAATGGTGTCTTCAGTAACACTGTTCTTAAACCCCGTATGAAAAGAATAAATCTTTTAATTAAGATTATTAGAGTTTCCAGCTACATTTAGTAATTGGAATAAAATGGAATGTGAATTGGGTTTATTGTGGACTGTGTTTTTAACGACATTCGTTCTTTAACCCGATTAACAGTGAAATGTGATTTGAAATATATAAATCTTTTATTAAGATTTAATGGAAATTTTCCAAAGTAAAGTTTTCCAATTTAATATATTAAATTGGAATTGAATGGAATTCGATTTGGTAATAATCGAAGTGAGCTTCTGTAGAGGAAGACTGTTAATATATATGGTATTTAAAAGGCTTTGTCATTATTCCATTTATACTATTGGTTGGATACGGAAATTTATATCGATTATATATATTAATCTATTTTTCGTGAAGATTCCATGGTTAATGGAATGTGATTTTGGGTTTATCGTGAACTGTGTTTCAAATGACATTGGTTCTTTAACCCAGTTAAAGACAGGATTATATGTCTAACATTGTATTTCGAACCGTATTGTTGATCTCTGCTAAATATATATCTATTTGGTGGCGTAGAATTTATTCTCTTACTTAACACCCTTCTCTAAGACGTATGAGCTTAGAGGTTATATATAGGTAGAAATCAGTGGTACGGTGTAGATTGTCGATGTGGTATGTTTGGGTTTCCAAAATTAAATAATCATTAAATAATGACTGTTGGAAGATTAAAACAAAGTGAAGTTTTAATGAATCTTTAATTAGATTGAAATGTCAATGTGATAATTTAAATGATCAAATTTGGGAAATGATCGAGAATGGAGTACCACCAGTTTTACTCCAGGCGATAGTTAAATCTTTAATTAGATTTGAATGTGAAGTGGTAATTAAATTTACCGATAACACCGTGGGTGTTAGATATGGGCTACTACCAGTTTTGCTCCATGGGATGAATAAGTTAGGATTGGGATTAATAAATAAATGAGTACTTCGGTAAGGCTCGATAATCCCGACTAGTTGATATACCTTAATTTGGTTTTGAATTGATATCCAAAGGAAGATTAAAGAATAAATTTAAAAGAATTTATCTTTGATAAAATTAATGGGAACATTTCCCTAAAGATGTGAATATTTGAATAAAAGAATATTCTGAATTGGAATGAGGTGTATGATGTGTTTTTATAGCACTTGATTATTGATTATAAAATACGCGAGTTATTCGGAAAGACCTTTTTTTATCCTATCCTAAATAACTGATACGGCGAGTAAAAGTCGACAATGGTGAATAAAGATCAGAGATCTTCACATCGTTTGGACGATTACTGATGTCTTGATTGGGCTGTACATCCAAGACAAGGTAATAAGTGGTGATCATCCAGATGTACTTGGAGATCGACCGGATATGCGAGGACCTCTTTCCTGTATTGGACATATGGGACGAGGAATAAGGTGCCTCCGGTTTCGTTTAGGCCCAGAACGGACTTGTAAATGGATGTGTGTCTGACATTGGATTTCATTCTGTGTTGATTGATTTTTATTAAATATATATCTATTTGGTGGCGGAGAATTTATTCTGTTGCTTAACACCCTTCTCTGAGACGTACGAGCTTAGAGGTTATATATTGATAGACATCAGTTGTATGGTGTGAACTGTCAGTGTGGCATGCTGAGATGCAAATGATCAAGGCTTTTGTTGAAAAGAAGAGTCTTCTAGTTTATGATTGAAGCACGACTTTAAATAGCATAGCTTTGTGTATAGCGTTAATTCGCGAGCCTCACACCTCGGTATGAGTTAAAAATGGGATAAGGGACGCAGTGAGTTCACACGTTTCTTTCTAGCTAGGATTGGTGTAATGGTATGGAGCCTAGACATTTTTACTTATGTGGATGATGGAATGAGGCGCCTCGAATTTGAGTCCCTAGTGGCTCTTGATATGGTCGACTTACTGACCATTTTTGAGGTTTAATAGGACCAGGAAACGTGTGTTCAAGAATAATTAATCCACTAAAGTATGTGTGGACCGACACTGTAGGATCCAAGGGCTCGCCAGCGTCCAAGTCCTGGGTCATTCCGCTAGAGATGGCCCGAATAGGTAAGAAGTGTATCCCTTGCTTTGACTCATGATGGAAATCCAATTTCCCATACGGAATTCTTCGCTTTTAGTTGTAGAACTTATAGCGACATGATATATGGTAACCATGCCGTCTATGATTGATACATTTATATTGAAGTTGTTTTTGACACTATGCACTTATACTAATATCAATATGATTTGTTTTGAACGTACCAAGCATGTTTGGCTATTATAAGGGAAAATTCCATCATCTGGCTTGCGTTGCATTATGTGATGGGACCTGAGTCTTATAATAGCTTCATTTTTCTAAAAAGCATTGCATTGTTTTATTTTAAACTAAGATTCATGTGGAGTAAACCCGTTCCGTGTTACACGGCGTGGTCCCATGATTTCCTAACTTTTAACGTAAAGATTTAATAACTGTTTTAGTTCTCACACCATTCCCATGACGGACTCATATTTTATTGTTTCTACCTAAACTCTGGGTGCCGATATTTTCCACACGGGCAGCTAGTAGTTTTGGTTTTGCAGATATTTATTTTAATACGATCTTGGATTACAGCTGGAGCTATAATCGGAAAGCTTTGTATCCGTATATCTCTTTCGGTTATGTCAGTTGTTATTTTCCGTTACGCATTATGCTTATATTTTTATTTTCCGCTGCTATGTAATTTTAAATCTCTGATATTGTATTTCCGATGTGTAATAATTATTCATACTCTGGAATATTCTTGTACTCTGATGTAAATTGTTGTAATAGCAATGAAATGTTCTATTGTTTGTGTCCTAATTTGTCGTGTTCTCAACTCAATTTGGGCTTTCTCGTAAGGAGAAGTTTTGTCGTCGCAACCTTCCCAACAATGTACCTCTGGAGATGAATACATTGAGGTTCAACAAGAACATCTTGCAACCCAAGTTAAACATGATTGTCCCCTCACTTGCGCTTGAGAATACTGAATATATCATAACCACGGTTGGGGACCAACCAACCGAACCGATAACATACATACATAAAAAAAGGACAACCGAAGGCATTTAATTTCACCAGATCAGGTAATGATATACCCTTTTGATGGGTGCGACTCACATAGCCATGCGACCTACCCGATTTTGTGCCATTTTCTGGTTGATGAGGCTAAAGGTTAAGCTTATCCTTCAGATCAGTATATCTCCATTCACTTTGAATGTTACATTGTCAGATCCGCCAGATATCACTAATTAACGTGCACAAAAATACTCTGTGTGATTAGCTAATAGAAGGTGTACTGCCTTCTCTACTATCAACAGAAATGCGGTTGAAGGAAGCAACATACGTGATCCCTTTTGAAATACTCTGTCAGACACTCGTCCATACGAGTCATCCAGGAATAGGATGAACTGAAGGCACTCTCCTACCACATCCTAGGTATCACCTTATAGATAGGTAGCGAGATGTTTTTGCCTTCCATAGATTCCAACCACGACAGAACTCCAGCATATCTCTGGCCGCTAAACCAGAGATTTTAAGTAGTTCTTCCGCTTTATGAAGATCAACGGTCTTTAATGCTCCATCTTCAATCTTTATACTTTCATATTTTCTGGTTCGGAATGGTTTTCGAATAAACATTCAATCCCGGTCTTTCTATACCAACAATGCATTTGGCCAGATTTTGATAGTCGGGTATTTAACTATCAAAATAAACAGTTTTTCAATTATGAAAATAAATGAGTTCACTCTTTAATTGAAAATAATTAACAAATAGTTAATTAAAATTGAGGCACGTGCTTCGCACCCGGTAGATTTTGGTACAAAAATGGTGATTTGTGGTAAAACAATCAATATATATGTGGTGGTTAAAATACTGTATTTACTTCTTATTTTAACATACTAATGATTCTCAAGACCATTTCATTTTAATACTTAGAAAAATATCTTATACCTATACTCAGTTTCCATTTAACTCTCCTTTCAAACATTTACTCCACCGTTCTTCATTATCTATAATTGGGAAATTAATTCGACTTATTATTCATAAAATAACATTATGAAATTCTTTTTGTTTTATTACTTGGAAACAATAACCAATGCTTATTCTCGTAGAACAAACCTGTTTTAAAACTCAACTTTATATTTCCCTTTAAGTCAAAAATATCAACATATTTTCACACAATCCTCTTTTATTTTCCTTAGCTTTGGAAACAATATTATATATTTCCAAATCTTTTTATTTTCCTTTAATTCAAACACTCATTTTATATTCTTCAAATCTTCACCAATAATGTTACATTATTATTTCTCTAATGGAAATAATAAATTATTACTTCTCTTTACCATTACAACTAATATAGTCCCAGATAATCCTGAAGTCGTTCTAGTTGGGGTATTTTAATTACCTCTGAGACCTAGATCAACACCGTTCTTATCTTAAGATAGATATGAGTTGTAATTTCAAAATCCGATATTCAAATTTAATAACAAAACAAATCCCATTTAACTATTTTATTTAAATTATGGTTTTATCAAACCTTCTTGCTTTTAGAAATCTCTTCTCAAATATAATCATTTTTCCTTAATTCACTGATTAAGTAATTGCTTACTAAAATATCACCTTTAACTTCTACTTCTTTAACAATTCATTTTATAACATGGATTTCTGTTACAAAATCATATCACTCACTCCTTTACCAAATTCACTTTTAACGATTCCTTTTTCTAATCCATTTCACCCAATTTTCGCTTTGGAATCTTATTTCAAATCCACATTTTACTTAATTTCTTTATTAAATAATGTTAATTTAAAATTAACATTTTAACACCTCATTTCCTTTATAAATGTAACGACCCGCATTCTACGCATCATAGGATCGTAGAATATTTATTTCTTTCACATACGAAGTCGTATGGTCATGTAACTTTGGGGGACGACTATTGGGGTCATTTCCCATGTTCATGATTTTTCCCGATTTTTAAATGACCATTTTACCCCTAGTTGGCACTGTTTTGGCCATAACTTTTGACTGGAAAGGAATTTTGACCTGAAACCACTTCCATTGGCTTCGGATGATGGTTTCTCTTTCCGTAGAGTGGTCACATTAGCCAAACGGACTTACCGTTTGGGAGATATGGCTGAAACAAGTTTCAGATGGTGAAAAACAGCTTAATTGGGCTTAACCGGGTGATTAGCAGCTAGGCCCAAGGGGAATTTCGGGTTTAGAGGTATAGGAGGACTGATTAGGGTTAGGTTATCACTTTCATTTCAGTTTTGAGCCGCCACAAACCTCTTTGAGACCTTAGTAATGGCCTCCATCCTCTAAAACCACTCCAAAACACATTTTTAGTGAAGATTAAGCCTAAACTACATCAAAACAAGGCCAAATAGCAACAAAGCAAGGTTGGAGCTGCTTCTATACATAGGAATTCGACCCAAACAGAGGATATTTCAGATTTGGTGTTTTGTTTTGTGGCCAAGGTGAGTGATAGCATCATTTTGACACTAATTACGGTTAATTAAGGGTAATTAGTGAGGATTAGCGAATTTATACACTAATAAATTCTGGAAAAATGTTTAGAAATTCGTAAATAATATTTTATGCCTCTGTTAGAAATTTGGTTCGATTTGATTAAGTTTTGTTAACCCTATGATTAGTTTTACTTAACATGCTTAAGGGAAAATAAGGGGTTTTGGGCACATTTGATCCATTTTGACATATGAATTCATTGTTTTGGTGTTTGTGGTTAGTTTGCTATGTTGCTATGACTCTATGGTATGTTTCATGATTGATTAGAATAGTTAAATTGGTCGAAAACGTCGTCGAATGGCGTAGAAAGCTAGCTGGAAAGTTGCAGAAATGTGCAGGTCCCGAACCGGTTCGGATCAGAGAAAAGGGGTCGGATCGGACTAGGGAACTGACCAAGGGAATCCGAACTGGATGAGGACTTGCCACTGGAAGAAGTTTGGCAGGAAGGAAGGCCATTGCTTAGAGTTGGAGTTGGACAGAAGATCGGATCGGAGCGATGGAGCAGACTGGATCGGAGGAAGAGAACAGGATGGATCGGAGCAGGCAAACAAGTCAAACAGGAAGAATCAGATCGGATGAACTACCTCCGAACCGAACTCAAGCAGAGGCACCCGAATATCTGAAGGGGGAGAATCACTGAACCGACCCGATCCGAAGTGGACTACCGACCCGGAGGGAGACACCGACCCGACCTGAAGTGGACTACCGACCCGACCCGATGATGGTGATGACTACCGAACCGAACAGAATTCTAGGACTGTTAATGCGCGACAACTCTTCTGAAGACCCACTCCAATTCGACCAAACCCGAGATTCAAAGGAAGTCCAAATGAGAAGTTGGAGCTTAAGATTCAGATGGGAATCAACGAGTTCGCTTCATGGTTGGGCTTTGCTGCGGGACGCGTGCCAAGGAGTTATCGACGTTTATAGCTTTGGACCACTATGGTAGGAGGTACGAAGGCGGATTCAGGGCCATTATGGCATTGGTAGAACCAAGGGCTATGACCAATGAAGTGGGTCATTGAAATGTTTGGTCATGACTCCAAGTGTTTGGCTTGGTCACAGCAGGGTTTCTACAAGTCGGGGTTCGTCGTTACCTCAGTTTGTCTAGTGTTCCAAAATAGTAGATGTCGTACGCTTTACGCACTGAGTGAGAGATGCGAGGATGGTTGCTATGGATGATTTGTTTGCTATCATTGTGACATGCACACCCCACCCCCGTACTCTTACACTATTTATTATGGCACCTTGGAGTATTGTACGGTATGTGGTACTAACTCTTTGGTTGCAGGTCCAGGTTCAGGTATGGTTTAGTATACCTGTTATTTCCCTGTTTAGATGCTTATCGCTCATACCAGGCTTTATGTCTGACCCAGAGTTTTATGTCTCTTCTTATTACTCTGGGTGCTCACACGAGCAGACTAGAGACAGGTTAGCTGGTGATGCACGGGTAGATGATCCGGAGACGAGCAGGAGGCTTCCACGTACTATATACATAATATTCCCCCTGTGTTGTTGAAGATCACTGCTTGGGCATTGTTGGTGTATCTTCTATTTTAGCTTTCTTTTGTTTAGAGACAGTAAATTTGGAAAGTTGTAATAAGCTGTATTTGGATTTCCGCTGCTTTGATGTTGACATTGGTTATTAGTTATCAGCTTATGCACTGTCTCGCCTGTTTTATGTCAAGTATGTTATTATTATATTTTATCCCATGCGTTGTGAGACATTCTACAGGTTCTCTGATTAGTTCATTCCCTTCTTTCCTTTCTTCTGACGACCGTCTTGTGCTAGCCGGGCATGTGTACAGCGCACTCTTGGAGGAAATGCAGGCTGGTGCGAGATCGGCCGTCACACTTGGTATCAGAGCTCTAGGTTGCGTAGTTAACGTAGGGAAGTTATCAGGGAGAGATAATATACGTATACGAGAGAGCGTATTTGTGATTACTTTGGTTTTTAAAGCTATATATATATATATATATATATATATATATATATATATATATATGAATACTATTAGTAGTATAAGGATGAAGTCGTACTGCACTAGCACCACTATGGAGTCGTTAATCGTTTCCTTTTTCAGATTGACGATGAGCCGAGATACTAGAGGTGCTGGTAGGGGAGCCAATAATGGGAATGCTGCTGACATGAGGACGATGTTTACCGACCTCATGAGAGAGATGCTTAGAGATGTACAGAGAGCAGCTCCCAATGGTGGAAATGGTGGTGGTCCAATAGTGCAGACGCCAAGAGTCGACTTCGCCAAGCTGAATAAGGATTATACTAGTCTTGGTGGGAAGCCATTCCACGGAACGGAGTCGGCTACGGATGTTCAGGATTGGGTGGATAGTTGCGAACGTATCTTCGAGGATTTGGGCATCGAGGATGCGATGAAGAGGAAGCTAGCGTCCCGTCAGCTGCAAGGGCGGGCAATGAATTGGTGGAATGCTATAAAGGCAGCTACTCCCGAAGACCAGATTACTTGGGAGCAGTTTAAGGCTCGCTTTAGTGAGAAGTTCATTCCAGCTGCTCAGAAGTCAATGTTGTTTAAGAAATTCTTGGAGCTCAAGCAGAATGGCAGGGCTGTCTCGGAGTATATTGCTGAATTTGACACTTTGTCAAAATATGGGTTATCTCTTATTGATACTGCCGAGAAAAAGAATGAGAAATTTATAACTGGTTTGGATCAATACTTGGGGGAAAAACTTATTAACCACATCGACGAGACGTTTGAATCGATTGTGGGGAAAGCGTTAAGATCAGAAAGTCTCTACCCCAAGTCGAAGACTAAGGTTGCATCCGCAGATGAGCCAAAGCCACAAGCTAGTGGTGGAGGCAAAGGTGGTTCCCAGAATAAGAGAAAGCAGAATCAGGCTAAGGATGGCCAGAAGAAAAAGAATAAGCAAGATGTGGAGTGCTTCAGCTGTGGTAAGAAGGGCCATTATGCTAGTAATTGTCGGGCCAAGCCAGCGGATAGGAAGTGCTTCAATTGTGGCCAATTGGGACATCACAAGGACAAGTGTCCACAGCCCCCTAAGGAAAAGCAAATGGTGAAAGCATATGCTCTTAATGCTATTCCTTCTTCGTCGAATGCCCCAACTGCGGCGGAGAAGGGAAAGAATGTCGTCATTCAAGGTATGCTTTCTATTTATGATGTTCCTGTTAGAGTTTTGTTTGATACCGGAGCTTCCAGTTCTTTCATATCTAGTGACCTGGTAGATAGGTTGGGATTGGAGCCCGAGATTGTCGATAGGCCTTTAGTAGTGACGAACCCGATTGGTGGTTCGACTAGTCTTAACATGATTTGTCGTAATGTGGTTCTATCGAGTCATGGATGCATGTTTGTTTGTGATTGCTTTGTTTTGGGCTTTACTGGGTTTGGCATTATTTTGGGAGTAGATTGGCTCCAAAGATACGGGGTGGTGGTAGACTGTGAGGGCTTGTTGGTGACAGCTAGAGCGGATGATGGGCGGAGGATAGTGTTTGGTGGTCTACCCAGTAAGGGGGTATTGGCTAGTTTTCTAAACTCCCTCGACATTCCGCATAGTGAGTTGTCAGGTTTGCCCGTGGTTGGCCAGTATCCGGATGTTTTCGAAGAAGTGACCGGACTTCCACCACACCGAGAGATTGAGTTTCGTATTGATTTGGTAAAGGATGCCAGGCCTATAGTGATGCCACTTCGTCGTATGGCACCAAGGGAGCAGCGAGAGCTCGAGGTGCAAGTCAGCGATCTTTTGAAGAAGGGATTTATCAGAAGGAGTGTTTCTGAATGGGGAGCACCAGTTGTGTTTGCTACCAAGGCGGATGGTTCCCTTCGTTTGTGTGTAGACTACCGCGAGTTGAATAAAGTGACGAGGAAGAACAAGTATCCTCTACCGCGGATAGATGATTTGTTTGATCAGTTGAGTGGCGCGAGAGTATTTTCTCAGTTGGATCTCGCGACAGGTTTTCATCAGCTTAGAGTGGAAGCTGAGAGTATAGCAAAAACGGCATTTCGAACGCCGTCTGGATTTTATGAATGGTTGGTTATGCCATTTGGGCTGACTAATGCTCCAGCATATTTTGTGGATCTTATGAATAGGGTATTCAGATATCAGTTGAATAAGTTTGTCCTTGTGTTCGTTGATGATATTTTGGTCTATTCGAGGACAGAGGAAGAACACAAGGAACATTTAAGAGTAGAGATGGAGGTGTTGAGAAAACACCAATTGAAAGCAAAGTTTTCTAAGTGTCACTTCTGGAAGAGGGAAGTGAGGTTCTTGGGCCATGTTGTATCAGAGAGTGGTATTGCCGTGGACCCAGCGAAGGTGGCTACGGTACAGGATTGGCCTACGCCCAAGAATGCAACAGATGTAAGAAGTTTCTTGGGGTTAGCGGGATATTATCGTAAGTTTATCCAAGGTTTCTCCAAGATAGCAGCACCATTGACCCAGTTGACCAAGAAGAATCAAGCTTTTATTTGGGATGAAAGGTGCGAGAATGCATTTAAAAGCCTAAAGGACAAGTTGACAAGCGCACCAGTGTTAGTCATTCCTAAGGGGGATGAAGAGATGACGGTATACACGGATGCCTGTGGTACCAGACTGGGTGCTGTATTGATGCAAGGCGGTAGGGTTGTAGCTTATGTAAGTCGGCAATTGAAACCGCACGAGAGAAGATACCCTACCCATGATTTAGAATTGGCAGCGATCGTGTTCGCGTTAAAGATGTGGAGACACTATCTCTTGGGAGAAAGATTTGAGCTATTTACAGATCATAAGTCGTTAAAGTATCTATTCTCCCAGAAGGATTTAAATCTCCGCCAGCAGAGATGGTTAGAGTTCTTAGCTTCCTATGATTTTGACATCGCATACACACCAGGAAAGGGCAATGCGGTGGCTGATGCATTGAGTAGAAGACATGCCAGCTTATGGGCTATGTTCCTTGAATGGAAGCAACTGGAGTTTATCGCGGGGTTTGATTTCAGACCAAAGTGCGAATTGGATCCAGAAATGTTAGCAAGTTTGACGATCAGACCCACTTTGATTGAACGAATCGGCTCTAGTCAGAGGGACGATCCTAACCTATTGGAAATCATCTCCAAGTTAGAGATGGGTATCGATGAGGAGGTGAACAAGTATGGGCTTGATCGAGATAGATGGCTTAGAAAGAATGGAAAGCTTGTTGTACCCAATGTCAATGGATTGAGGGATGAAGTGCTTAGAGAATGTCATCACTCAAAGTTGACTATACACCCCGGTGGTAACAAGATGTATCGAGATATGAAGCAGACTTACTACTGGGAAGGAATGAAAAGAGACGTTGGGAAGTTTATATCCAAATGCATGAATTGCCAGCTAGTTAAAGCCGAGCAAAAGAAGCCTAGTGGTCTGTTACAGCCCTTAGAAATTCCCGAATGGAAATGGGAGCAAGTCTCGATGGATTTCATCGATGGTTTACCAAGGACTAGATCGGGATATGATAGCATTTGGGTGATTGTAGACCGACTGACTAAAAGTGCAAGGTTTATACCAGTCAAATCGACAAGAACGCCAGCTAAGTTAGCAGAATTGTATATGAAGTGGGTAGTGAGATTTCATGGAGTACCTAAAAGCATTGTGAGTGACCGAGACCCGTTGTTCACTAGTGGGTTTTGGAAGAGCTTACAAGAGGCTCTAGGGTCAGAGTTACATCTCAGTACCGCATATCATCCTCAGACCGACGGTCAGACGGAGAGGGTGAACCGTATTTTGGAAGATCTCTTGAGAGCATGTATATTGGATTTTGGTGGATCATGGGATGACCATTTGCATCTAGTAGAGTTTGCATATAATAATAGTTACCAATCCAGTATCGGTATGGCTCCATTTGAAGCTTTGTATGGAAGACCGTGCAACTCACCATCATGTTGGATAGAGACTGGCGAGAAGTTTATGCTTGGACCAGATGTGGCAAGGGAAACTTCAGATAAAATCAAGACCATTCAACAACGAATGAAGGTTGCCCAAGATAGGCAGAAGAGTTATGCTGATAAGAGGCGAAGGGACTTAAAGTTCTCCGTTGGCGACTTGGTGTTTGTCAAGATTTCTCCGTTGAAGAGCGTAATACGATTTGGCAGGAGAGGCAAGTTGGTACCAAGGTTTGTTGGCCCATTCCCTGTTCTTGAATTAGTCGGGAATTTGGCATATAGAATTGACTTACCAGAGAAGATGACGGGAGTTCATAACGTATTTCATGTTTCCCAACTAAGGAAGTTCGTTCACGACTCAGATATGACTATTTCACCTGATCAGTTAGAGGACTTCGAAGTAGAACCCGAGGCGGTTGGGAACCGCAAACCGGCCCGTATTGTCGAGTACGACATGAAGCAACTTCGAAGGAAGGCGGTGAAGCTAGTCAAGGTTCAGTGGGGCGAGGACGAGAATGATTGTACTTGGGAGACAGAGGAGAACATTAGGAAGACTTACCCAGAACTCTTTGCCTGGTGAGATTTTGACTTAGATTCAGTTTTCTGCATGCTAGGGTAGGCTTGTTTGTTTGTTTTGCATGTTTGATTGTTGTATTTGGCTGTTAGGCATGCGGAATCTTTTGTATGTTTTGGGTTAAGGAATTTCGGGGACGAAATTTCTTAAGGGGGGGAGAGTGTAACGACCCGCATTCTACGCATCATAGGATCGTAGAATATTTATTTCTTTCACATACGAAGTCGTATGGTCATGTAACTTTGGGGGACGACTATTGGGGTCATTTCCCATGTTCATGATTTTTTCCCGATTTTTAAATGACCATTTTACCCCTAGTTGGCACTGTTTTGGCCATAACTTTCGACTGGAAAGGAATTTTGACCTGAAACCACTTCCATTGGCTTCGGATGATGGTTTCTCTTTCCGTAGAGTGGTCACATTAGCCAAACGGACTTACCGTTTGGGAGATATGGCTGAAACAAGTTTCAGATGGTGAAAAACAGCTTAATTGGGCTTAACCGGGTGATTAGCAGCTAGGCCCATGGGGAATTTCGGGTTTAGAGGTATAGGAGGACTGATTAGGGTTAGGTTATCACTTTCATTTCAGTTTTGAGCCGCCACAAACCTCCTTGAGACCTTAGTAATGGCCTCCATCCTCTAAAACCACTCCAAAACACATTTTTAGTGAAGATTAAGCCTAAACTACATCAAAACAAGGCCAAATAGCAACAAAGCAAGGTTGGAGCTGCTGCTATACATAGGAATTCGACCCAAACAGAGGATATTTCAGATTTGGTGTTTTGTTTTGTGGCCAAGGTGAGTGATAGCATCATTTTGACACTAATTACGGTTAATTAAGGGTAATTAGTGAGGATTAGCGAATTTATACACTAATAAATTCTGGAAAAATGTTTAGAAATTCGTAAATAATATTTTATGCCTCTGTTAGAAATTTGGTTCGATTTGATTAAGTTTTGTTAACCCTATGATTAGTTTTACTTAACATGCTTAAGGGAAAATAAGGGGTTTTGGGCACATTTGATCCATTTTGACATATGAATTCATTGTTTTGGTGTTTGTGGTTAGTTTGCTATGTTGCTATGACTCTATGGTATGTTTCATGATTGATTAGAATAGTTAAATTGGTCGAAAACGTCGTCGAATGGCGTAGAAAGCTAGCTGGAAAGTTGCAGAAATGTGCAGGTCCCGAACCGGTTCGGATCGGAGAAAAGGGGTCGGATCGGACTAGGGAACTGACCAAGGGAATCCGAACTGGATGAGGACTTGCCACTGGAAGAAGTTTGGCAGGAAGGAAGGCCATTGCTTAGAGTTGGAGTTGGACAGAAGATCGGATCGGAGCGATGGAGCAGACTGGATCGGAGGAAGAGAACAGGACGGATCGGAGCAGGCAAACAAGTCAAACATGAAGAATCAGATCGGATGAACTACCTCCGAACCGAACTCAAGCAGAGGCACCCGAATATCTGAAGGGGGAGAATCACTGAACCGACCCGATCCGAAGTGGACTACCGACCCGGAGGGAGACACCGACCCGACCCGAAGTGGACTACCGACCCGACCCGATGATGGTGATGACTACCGAACCGAACAGAATTCTAGGACTGTTAATGCGCGACAACTCTTCTGAAGACCCACTCCAATTCAACCAAACCCGAGATGCAAAGGAAGTCCAAATGAGAAGTTGGAGCTTAAGATTCAGATGGGAATCAACGAGTTCGCTTCATGGTTGGGCTTTGCTGCGGGACGCGTGCCAAGGAGTTATCGACGTCTATAGCTTTGGACCACTATGGTAGGAGGTACGAAGGCGGATTCAGGGCCATTATGGCATTGGTAGAACCAAGGGCTATGACCAATGAAGTGGGTCATTGAAATGTTTGGTCATGACTCCAAGTGTTTGGCTTGGTCATAGCAGGGTTTCTACAAGTCGGGGTTCGTCGTTACCTCAGTTTGTCTAGTGTTCCAAAATAGTAGATGTCGTACGCTTTACGCACTGAGTGAGAGATGCGAGGATGGTTGCTATGGATGATTTGTTTGCTATCATTGTGACATGCACACCCCACCCCCGTACTCTTACACTATTTATTATGGCACCTTGGAGTATTGTACGGTATGTGGTACTAACTCTTTGGTTGCAGGTCCAGGTTCAGGTATGGTTTAGTATACCTGTTATTTCCCTGTTTAGATGCTTATCGCTCATACCAGGCTTTATGTCTGACCCAGAGTTTTATGTCTCTTCTTATTACTCTGGGTGCTCACACGAGCAGACTAGAGACAGGTTAGCTGGTGATGCACGGGTAGATGATCCGGAGACGAGCAGGAGGCTTCCACGTACTATATACATAATATTCCCCCTGTGTTGTTGAAGATCACTGCTTGGGCATTGTTGGTGTATCTTCTATTTTAGCTTTCTTTTGTTTAGAGACAGTAAATTTGGAAAGTTGTAATAAGCTGTATTTGGATTTCCGCTGCTTTGATGTTGACATTGGTTATTAGTTATCAGCTTATGCACTGTCTCGCCTGTTTTATGTCAAGTATGTTATTATTATATTTTATCCCATGCGCTGTGAGACATTCTACAGGTTCTCTGATTAGTTCATTCCCTTCTTTCCTTTCTTCTGACGACCGTCTTGTGCTAGTCGGGCATGTGTACAGCGCACTCTTGGAGGAAATGCAGGCTGGTGCGAGACGGGCCGTCACAATAAATTTCGTATCTACAACTGCGGTTTAATATAAATCCTTTTATCTCAATTCCCCTTTTCTTAATTCAAAAATTAAGTAAAAATTTAATTTTATCTATCGTATTTACTTAAAATCCCTTTTATAACTTTGTTAAAAAAAATTGGGTTTTAATATACAACCCGTTTATAACTCTTTTCGCAATTCAATTTCATTTCAACTCCGATTACTTTTTAAATTAATTTCAAATAAAAGTAATCTCTTAAATTATTAATAATAATAAATTACTTCAATCATTAATTACAATAAAAGTAGTTAATTTCTTTATTACTAAAATAATTAATAAATTTCCCTTTTTTATATAAAAATTAAATCAAATATTCGTTAAATCATTTTCTTAAATTAATTCAAAACAATTAATTGATAATCACTCTCCCTTGAAACGGTTAACTTAGTCAACCCAAAACATAGTTATTTCGTTAACTGATTCCATTTACTCCTTTCATTAAATTAATTAATGACATAATTAATTTAAATAATTCCATTTAATTATTTTCTCAAAATAATTATTCCAACTCTTAATCGTTAGGTTAATTTTCTGTTCTGTTGCTTATAAATCTGATTAACATCAGAATTTGCCTTATTTAATAATTAATTATAAACTTAAATAATAATTAATAAATATTCATTTCCTTTTAACAAACATTTATTCAAATAATAGATTTAAATATCTATTTTCAGTTATAAAATAAATTTTATAACTTCATTTATATTGATTCGCCCGACAGTAAATCGATATTTCGAAACCGATTGATTTATAGGCCATATATTGCCAGTTACTTAACCAATATCACCCCTTGGTTTAAAACAAAACAATTATTGAATTTCAGGTCAACGGTCAATAATCTAATCAATCGTTCAATTTGAACAGTTCGTATGATGATAATATAAGAATAATTTACATCTAATGTATTTGAGGAATCCCATTGGGTCCCTCCGACCTGTTCTTTCCTGTATCCAAATCGGTTATCTCAAACCAGATTATTCAATCCCATTTAATTGATAATTTCTATAACAGTAAATAATAATTATATAACATCAACCAATTCACCAAAATAATTCAAACAATTAAACATGTCTATTTTATAAACGTGACCAACATGTTAAGTTACCTTCATTGGGTCCAATCGTTAAAATAAGGATTCAGTTTTTTGCTAAAATTAAACAATGGTTTAATTTCACCAATTAAATCAACAAATATCATTAGCAACCATAACACACAATTATAAAACCCAACTTATATAAAATATAAGTAGGAAGAACTGAAAGAGTTTAACTCACCTTGATCTGATTTGCTGTTCAAAACGGTTCATTTCGGTAAAATTAAACAACCATTTAATTTAACTAAAAATCCAATTAACTCCAATCGCGTCCGCGTCAGTTCCATAATGAAGGTATCGTGAAGACGAGTCCAACGTCTCTTGAATCGTCCAATTCTGGTAATATATGTGTAAGTTATTAATATTTAAACATTAATGATTTAATTAAATTAACTTAGCTCTTAATTATCAATTAAATAAACTAATTCCATTTAATTAAACTAATTACCCAATGATGTACCTAATTAATAAAATTATTAAATCTAATTATGCTTTGTTAACACATAAACTGGACCAATTATCATAATGTTCTCGTTACAAAATGTAAAACCTAGTCCAATGACTCCTATGTTCACATTCGCTATTTCTGTTTGTTTCAGCATCCTAACAAAACCTTAAGTTAGATAATAGAATCACTTCCATTAATCACCATAATTAATTAAACTTAATTTGTGGTTTGGTTAAAAATGATAGCCGACTCCCTAGATTTTCAGTCCCGGCTTTCATTTGTTATGGTCCCTAAACACAATTTATATAAATCATTTAACTCTCTAATTTCGTAATTAATAGTTTAATTAGGATCATTACATTAGTTCACTAAGAATTTAGGTTGATGATTTTAGAAATGCAATTATGTCCGACTCCTACCTACTATCTTCGCTCTAGACTTCTTAGAACCCAGGCTTCACTTCATTTCCACTATTACTTTGTTCCTATGCATCTGTTTTCATTCCAGAATAGTGCTCCACGCTCCAATCCCCAACACATGTTCGAATTTGTCTTCCCTTTTCAAAAGCCACGCTGCTTCCTTTGTGAACCCCTCATGTCAAAAACAGATCCCCTTGCGCTTTTCATTCCCTATTCGAATCCTTCAGCAAGTCGCTACTCCAAACTCTGATGATCGGAGACCCATCTTCACATAGTAAAATGCGTTTCCCTTTTCTGCTGTAACACCCCGCCTCCGCTAGGGTCACTCGCAAAGGAATGCACTAGCTTTAGAGGGGCATTATTGGTAAACATGCATAGAAATATCACAAGACAGAACATATAAAAGAGCGGAAGTAAAATCGAACTTTCATAAACATGAATACATAAGGTCTAAAGCCTTTTACATCAGAGTACATCAAAACCTGTCTTGCAATAGTAAAGAAGCATAAAGACTTTTTCATAAATGATTCCCCAAATAAAAACAGTAAAGTAGCCATAGCCAGGAAAAGTCCAAGCCATCCATGATGACCTTCAAGCAGAAGAAGTCCGAACTAAACAGCAGTGTTTCCTCCCTGTAACCTAGGGGGGGGGGAACGGAAGAAAAGAGGCGAAACAAAACGGGTCAGTCAAAAAGACTGAGTAAGCCCTATCTACTATTAGTATAAAAACTAGTAAAGTTAACTGACATGAGAAACTGAGATGAACATAAGCATGATAACAAGATAGATAAGCTAAATCAAAATAATAGGATGAACTACTGAACTCAGATAAACTAGGGTGTCGTGATAAACTACGGTGTCAAGATAAAACAAGGTATCACATTGTCAGGTTTCTATCAAGTATGATATCCCAAGATATCTATCGCGTATAACGTCCCATGGCATCTATCCTGTATATCTGCTCTGCACCTACCGTACTAGTACCCCAACTGTATTACGTGTTATCCGTGAATGACCCTTACTCAAAAGTCGTGTAATGGTCCATGTCAACCTAATATGCCGCATATATAGGTTACTCAACTCATATGTTTCTTTCCATGTATAAGTTCAGTCCTTTGCCGTAGGCTGTACGGGCTTTCCCATGTAAACTGTTTATCCTTGAAGTTGTTTTGGACTGCAACCCTTGATCTAGTTGTGTTTCCTTACCATGAACTATCGCGCGTCCACTTAGGATTTATGCCACCTAGGACCGCTAGGGATTATGCTACCTAATGAACGTTTCCGTGTCTCGGTTTGGGTTTTGGCCACCTAGGACCACTAGGGATTACGCCACCCGTCAACCGCGCCCTTGATCCCACGTATGTATCATGAATCGTTTTCCATGTCTAGATGCACATGTTCCCCAATGTGCCATCCGAGTTCCGTGCCAGGGCAAATCAAGAAATACGGAACTCGGTCGGGAGCTTTAAATCGTCTGCCGATGCAGATATCAAGGTCTGTTTTTGTACCCGTGGCTATGGTCCCACGTGACCCCTCCCTCAACTACTGAAAGGCAATCCAAGAAAAATCATGTATAAGAACCACTCCACGGCCCCACTATAGCCCACTTTCCTACGGGCCAACCTCACCCATGGCTCGATAGCAAGCACATGGTCTGTTGGGGGTTCCCTGCCTTTCCGTACGTACACCATTGACTAAAGATGGTAGGTAGTCGGCGATGTGCTATCCAGGGCAAAAACCAAGAATCGTCGACTCCACGCTAATCCATCCCAGTCTTTAGGTCGCTCGCAAAGCAATCAAGGCATACTCTTGGTCCTTCTATTGCAGACCTTAACCTCTCATGGGCCTAGTATAATTACCTGGCAGCCCACAGAGGGATCCCAAGAATATCCTCACGTCCCCCGAAGCTTCCACTTCGGCACCCAGTGCGCTGGAGCTTTTATCCAAGTCAGATAGCTTGCTCCTCCTCCTATACTAAGCGATGACCTACCGTATCAGGTTACTCATCGCTTTGAGAATTAGTCCTATGTCCTTAGCTAAGAATTATTACTTAGTTACCCTTCAACTAAGGTTTACCACTTAGCCTTATTCCCGTTATCCTTGATTAACCACGATTTTCTACCTAGTTCCTCTAGCTAGGGTTTGTCTATTGGGTTAAGTGTTATCATCCAAGTCCATGACTTAACCTGCCCACGAATCACGTCAAGATTGCCTAAGTATTTAAGTTCAAGACTTAGCCCTACAAGTTGGTTAAGTGTACCCAGAGGCTCATGACTTAACCCTATCGAGTCAAATTGGTCAAGTACTAGCTTACCTTAATCCTATCAGATTATCTTGCTAGATCGATTAAGCATAGACTATCTTAATTCCATCAAATTATCGAGTCGGATTGGTTAAGTATAGGTTAGCTTAACCCCATCCTCTAATCGTACTACAATGGTTAAGTACATTCTAAGAAGGTCTTGTGACTTAACCTTATCAGGTCCGCGTATTAGATTGGTTAAGTGTGGGTTACTTAACCCCATCAAATCATCATGTATATTTGGTTAAGTATAAGTTGCTTAACCCCATTAAATTACCACGTTAAGTTGGTTGAGTATTGGTTACTTAACCTCATTGAATTACCAAGTTTAAATTGGTTAAGTGTTTAACTTAACCCCATCGAATTACCGTGTTTAGATTAGTTAAGTGTGGATTACTTAACCCCATCTAATTACCCAGTCGGATTAGTTAAGTGTAAATTACTTAACCTCATCCCCTAATCATCTTGCATGGTTAAGCGTCATTAAGAAATCAAACCCGATCCCACTTAACCTTACCAAGTTATCGTGTTGGATTGATTAAGTGTTGATTAACTTAACCCCGTCCACTAGTCGTATAATAAATGGTTAAGTGTCATTAGGCGAATCAAGTTACTTAACCTACCCAACCTTGTCATGTTTTGTTAAGTATCATTAGCCTAATCAAATTACTTAACCCACTTGTCCATGTCATATTTGGTTAAGAGTCATTAATCAAATTGTCTTAACCCTATTATGTGGCATTAATTACTTAATGCACCTTCACCTCTCACATTAGACTTTGTTGTGGTTACTAGTTAAGCCGGTCGGTTCCGGGTAGCTTTACACCACAACTTGGTCTAACCTCGGGTTCGAGCACACATGACCAACTTCTCACATTGGGTCCTATTGTTTGCAACTACTAGTTAGGCCGGTCGGTTCCGGGTAGTTTTACGTTGCAAACTCAACCCAACCTCGAGTTGGCCGCTTTCATGTTTAGTCTAGTGTCATGTTCATAGTCAAGTTTTCAAGCAATTGGGTAGACCTAACTTAATAGGTAAATTCCCAATAGGTAGACCTAACTTAATAGGTAAATTCCCAAGCTTATGTTTTTATGCATACTTACATGTCAACTTCCATGTTATATTTCAAGTCATATTTTCAAGTATAAACACATGTCATATTTAACGTTACATGTTGTCATGTTTATACCCATTTACCCAAATCATGTTCATGTCATTATGTTTTCCTCATAATGTGACCCCAACGCTTTTAAACTCGCATATATGTTCGCAACAACGTAATGGACCAAAAGAAGAGACTTGACAAAGGCATGACAAAAATGGATATTAAGCCACAAGTTAATCATGGTGCCAAATGAGGCACAAATGTGTTCATTAGCTTGCATGTTACATTCTTAAGCCTCAAAACATGCATAAACCCAAACTTGGCACATAAGCGAATCATGGTGACAAAAGACATGGAATGATGACTAGAAACTCGCATATATCATCATATAAGGGTTATGACTTCATATGCAAGTTGACATAATGATTATGAAGATTCTCATGTTGCATAATGCAACATTTCAACATAAAGGTTGTAGCTTTTAGCTCATAAGATCAAGATAATGACTTCATAAACTTGCATGACATAGTAGCATATATCATTCTCAATGATCAAACCCAAACATGAACATTTAACTTCATAGTTAATATCTAAGAGTAGGGAAGGGCTTACATTGCTATGAAGGCCTAAATCGATTAACCTAAAGCTTGTGATGAAGCCTATGCATGCCATCACCCAAAAACCCAAAGATGAACACTCCAAATCAACAAAAATACCATCTTTATGAACAAAGATCAAAGCTTTTGCCTTGAAATCAACTTGAGAAGCTCTCATACTAACATAGGGACTCTCTAATACTCTCATGATCATGAAACCTCTCATAGAAATGAAGTGGAGGCTAGGATAGTTGAGTGGAGGCCATGAGAGTAGCAATTTTGCCATAGTTTAGTTGCATGAATGAATAATGAGGATTTAGGATAGGTTAGGGTCTTATTTATAGATTAGGCAAGTGTTTTAGGCCATAGGATTAAACCTAGATTCAATCCAAGCCATCAAAGCATGTCTTGGGGAAGAAGTCAAGTGTAGGAATCATCTAGGGCCTTTAGATTAAAGATGAACCATGAGAACCATCCAAATGCAAAATCTGCATTGAGCGAATCGGCCCACGGGTTGGCAGCCAAACACCCTGGATTAACCCCTAGTCGACCCAGCGGGTTCGGGTCGACCTCAAAAATCGGCCGGTTCGGTTATTCCCCTCTCCCAATTCGCTGTTTTGAACATTTTTGCATATTTATTTATTTAATTTTCAATTATATATATATATATCAATATATATATATATTTCTCTGCGCAACCCATTTCACTTAATTAAGTATACTTTAATTTGGGAATTTTTCGTGAAACTTCGCGAGGCCATATCTTGGTCATACGGACTCCGATTTTCGAAAACTCGGACTCTATTTCGCGTATTTTTCCGAGACGAACGCAATGGCATAGCCCGTTTCCCTTGATTCAGATTTTACAATTTAATTCTGCCTCCATTTATGTTATAACAGGTTATTGAAAATACGGGTTGTTACATTCTCTCCACCTTTTAGGATTTCGTCCCCGAAATCTCCAAGTTAGGAAGAACATATCCTACCATCCATCATCCATCTAAACATCATCCACAAGCAACCATTGTCCTTAGATGATTTCTAATGCTGTATGAATATATGCAAAACGTGTGTGTACATGTTCCTTAGCTAATGCTAATGATCAGGCCTGAATAATCTTTCTAATGCAAAATATGTATAGTGCCATGAATCCAACATGTATGCAAATAGTCCTAGTCATATAGATACTATATGCGTGCACAATCATTCATTCATATGCAACAACCGCATGATAATACATTCGATTTCATCCATAAACAAGTATAAATACTCGTGCATATGCAATATGAAATGTGACCGAGTCGAGCTAGTATCTAATATGTATTCGCGCATCCACGAGCAACCACTTGCAACCACTTGCAACCACTTGCAACCATATCAATCATAACATGTTTCAAATACATGTTTACATCCATAGGGTTCTACCTAGAATTCCCTGAAACAGGGTCGAGAAGATAAACAGGACAAACTCCTTACAGGGTTTGTAACGGAGAATAGGACCGAGAGGATGTCCACAAAAGATAGCCTACAAGTAAGCTCTACAGAAAACAGGGATCAAGGATATACTCCCAAAAAGAGATATCATGCGCGTATCTAGTCTTTGACCATCAAAGTCGTCTTTTAACTTCGCGATTTTGTAGCTTCTTATTCCTGTTTCCATAACATGAGCTAGAACTCATTTCTTCGTCGCCTCTCGTTCCACTTGCACTTATCCTTTTCCTAGAATACTTGACGCAAACATGACTGCGTACTCATGATCTCATGCAAGCTTTCCAAAATTCACTAGTGAATCTTGGATCTCGTTTATATACTATAAGGAATTCCATGTAGAAGAACTTTCTCTTGAAAGTAAACAGTTGCCAACCAGGTTATCAAGCGCACTTACTAAGGTGATTTCTATAACCCATGCATAAGTGAAATAAACCATCCGTCTTATCGGCGAACACCACTCGATTGGGCTTCCAATTTCCCATAAAGGCATCAAGGGATTCTAAGTAACTAACCATGACCGAACCCAAAAGGTTACACGAGACTTCGAGGGTATTACCAAGGCTAGTCAAGAGTCTAACTACCCTCCTATCAAAACCGAGAGTGGCACCCCTTACTGGATAACCACTTCATCCCTAGAATCCATCCATAGCTTAAAAACATAAGCATTATTTCCAAACTCAACAATTGGCATAGACATTCCCAAATCCAAACAAGTCATTGTATAAATGGACTGATTCTCCAATAGGACTTTGAGACAAAAATGGGATTCTCTATTATGCTAGTACTTAAGGTGCAGAGACTCAACTATCGAAGCAGACTTAAATGATACGAACAACGAAGTCCTAACGGGATGATAGAGAAGAAAAGCTAAACCTTTAACAAGATTGTTACCCTCCTTCCGAGGTACTCTAGAAATGAGAGCATACTACTGCCCTCCCGATGATCTTGTCCTTGTCCCATAATACTTAACTATCCGCCCCGTTTTACCATGCCAAAGGTACTCTCTCGTCATGGGTTTCATTGTTCATCTTTCTCCCTCCTTTGAGGACTAAGCCATACCAACAAGTTGCTCATCCTTAAGCTCGTATCCTTTATCCTTCTTTCTCACGATCCTTTCTTATAACGCGGCCAATGGTCTCTCGAGAACCACCTCCATCGTATGGAAAGCACTTTCGTAGGTAGAAAAGACTAGTCGCAGTTAAAACTACTGTGACTACAGATGGAGGAAAGAAAGGAAAAGAGACTCTATTAAGGAAACAAGGATAGTGCTAATGGCCTTTGGGGAATAGCCTTTTTCTTTTAAAAGAAAATTTTCTTGAAAAATGCTTCTTTGTAAACTTTTTTTTTTCAAATAGTTTTCAGAAGGTCTTTAAAAACTTTTGCCCAGTCTGGTAACCTTCTGCTCTGATACCAAATGTAACACCCCGCCTCCGCTAGGGTTACTCGCAAAGGAATGCACTAGCTTTAGAGGGGCATTATTGGTAAACATGCACAGAAATATCACAAGACATAACATATAAAATAGCGGAAGTAAAATCGAACTTTCATAAACAAGAATACATAAGGTCTAAAGCCTTTTACATCAGAGTACATCAAAACCTGTCTTGCAATAGTAAAGAAGCATAAAGACTTTTTCATAAATTATTCCCCAAATAAAAACAGTAAAGTAGCCATAGCCAGGAAAAGTCCAAGCCATCCATGATGACCTTCAAGCAGAAGAAGTCCGAACTAAACAGCAGTGTTTCCTCCCTGTAACCTGGGGGGGGGGGAACGGAAGAAAAGAGGCGAAACAAAACGGGTCAGTCAAAAAGACTGAGTAAGCCCTATCTACTATTAGTATAAAAACTAGTAAAGTTAACTGACATGAGAAACTGAGATGAACATAAGCATGATAACAAGATAGATAAGCTAAATCAAAATAACAGGATGAACTACTGAACTCAGATAAACTAGGGTGTCGTGATAAACTACGGTGTCAAGATAAAACAAGGTATCACATTGTCAGGTTTCTATCAAGTATGATATCCCAAGATATCTATCGCGTATAACGTCCCATGGCATCTATCCTGTATATCTGCTCTGCACCTACCGTACTAGTACCCCAACTGTATTACGTGTTATCTGTGAATGACCCTTACTCAAAAGTCGTGTAATGGTCCATGTCAACCTAATATGCCGCATATATAGGTTACTCAACTCATATGTTTCTTTCCATGTATAAGTTCAGTCCTTTGCCGTAGGCTGTACGGGCTTTCCCATGTAAACGGTTTATCCTTGAAGTTGTTTTGGACTGCAACCCTTGATCTAGTTGTGTTTCCTTACCATGAACTATCGCACGTCCACTTAGGATTTATGCCACCTAGGACCGCTAGGGATTATGCTACCTAATGAACGTTTCCGTGTCTCGGTTTGGGTTTTGGCCACCTAAGACCACCAGGGATTACGCCACCCGTCAACCGCGCCCTTGATCCCACGTATGTATCGTGAATCGTTTTCCATGTCTAGATGCACATGTTCCCCAATGTGCCATCCGAGTTCCGTGCCAGGGCAAATCAAGAAATACGGAACTCGGTCGGGAGCTTTAAATCGTCTGCCGATGCAGATATCAAGGTCTATTTTTGTACCCGTGGCTATGGTCCCACGTGACCCCTCCCTCAACTACTGAAAGGCAATCCATGAAAAATCATGTATAAGAACCACTCCACGGCCCCACTATAGCTCACTTTCCTACGGGCCAACCTCACCCATGACTCGATAGCAAGCACATGGTCTGTTGGGGGTTCCCTGCCTTTCCGTACGTACACGATTGACTAAAGATGGTAGGTAGTCGGCGATGTGCTATCCAGGGCAAAAACCAAGAATCGTCGACTCCACGCTAATCCATCCCAGTCTTTAGGTCGCTCGCATAGCAACCAAGGCATACTCTTGGTCCTTCTAACGTAGACCTTAACCTCTCATGGGCCTAGTATAATTACCTGGCAGCCCACAGAGGGATCCCAAGAATATCCTCACGTCCCCCGAAGCTTCCACTTCGGCACCCAGTGCGCTGGAGCTTTTATCCAAGTCAGATAGCTTGCTCCTCCTCGTATACTAAGCGATGACCTACCGTATCAGGTTACTCATCGCTTTGAGAATTAGTCCTATGTCCTTAGCTAAGAATTATTACTTAGTTACCCTTCAACTAAGGTTTACCACTTAGCCTTATTCCCGTTATCCTTGATTAACCACGATTTTTTACCTAGTTCCTCTAACTAGGGTTTGTCTATTGGGTTAAGTGTTATCATCCAAGTCCATGACTTAACCTGCCCACGAATCACGTCAAGATTGCCTAAGTATTTAAGTTCAAGACTTAGCCCTACAAGTTGGTTAAGTGTACCCAGAGGCTCATGACTTAACCCTATCGAGTCAAATTGGTCAAGTACTAGCTTACCTTAATCCTATCGGATTATCTTGCTAGATCGATTAAGCATATACTATCTTAATTCCATCAAATTATCGAGTCGGATTGGTTAAGTATAGGTTAGCTTAACCCCATCCTCTAATCGTACTACAATGGTTAAGTACATTCTAAGAAGGTCTTGTGACTTAACCTTATCAGGTCCGCGTATTAGATTGGTTAAGTGTGGGTTACTTAACCCCATCAAATCATCATGTATATTTGGTTAAGTATAAGTTGCTTAACCCCATTAAATTACCACGTTAGGTTGGTTGAGTATTGGTTACTTAACCTCATTGAATTACCAAGTTTAAATTGGTTAAGTGTTTAACTTAACCCCATCGAATTACCGTGTTTAGATTTGTTAAGTGTGGATTACTTAACCCCATCTAATTACCCAGTCGGATTAGTTAAGTGTAAATTACTTAACCTCATCCCCTAATCATCTTGCATGGTTAAGCATCATTAAGAAATCAAACCCGATCCCACTGAACCTTACCAAGTTATCGTGTTGGATTGATTAAGTGTTGATTAACTTAACCCCGTCCACTAGTCGTATAAAAAATGGTTAAGTGTCATTAGGCGAATCAAGTTACTTAACCTACCCAACCTTGTCATGTTTTGTTAAGTATCATTAGCCTAATCAAATTACTTAACCCACTTGTCCATGTCATATTTGGTTAAGAGTCATTAATCAAATTGTCTTAACCCTATTATGTGGCATTAATTACTTAATGCACCTTCACCTCTCACATTAGACTTTGTTGTGGTTACTAGTTAAGCCAGTCGGTTCCGGGTAGCTTTACACCACAACTTGGTCTAACATCGGGTTCGAGCACACATGACCAACTTCTCACATTGGGTCCTATTGTTTGCAACTACTAGTTAGGCCGGTCGGTTCCGGGTAGTTTTACGTTGCAAACTCAACCCAACCTCGAGTTGGCCGCTTTCATGTTTAGTCTAGTGTCATGTTCATAGTCAAGTTTTCAAGCAATTGGGTAGACCTAACTTAATAGGTAAATTCCCAATGGGTATACCTAACTTAATAGGTAAATTCCCAAGCTTATGTTTTTATGCATACTTACATGTCAACTTCCATGTTATATTTCAAGTCATATTTTCAAGTATAAACACATGTCATATTTAACGTTACATGTTGTCATGTTTATACCCATTTACCCAAATCATGTTCATGTCATTATGTTTTCCTCATAATGTGACCCCAACGCTTTTAAACTCACGTATATGTTCGCAACAACGTAATGGACCAAAAGAAGAGACTTGACAAAGGCATGACAAAAATGGATATTAAGCCACAAGTTAATCATGGTGGCAAATGAGGCACAAATGTGTTCATTAGCTTGCATGTTACATTCTTAAGCCTCAAAACATGCATAAACCCAAACTTGGCACATAAGCGAATCATGGTGACAAAAGACATGGAATGATGACTAGAAACTCGCATATATCATCATATAAGGGTTATGACTTCATATGCAAGTTGACATAATGATTATGAAGATTCTCATGTTGCATAATGCAACATTTCAACATAAAGGTTGTAGCTTTTAGCTCATAAGATCAAGATAATGACTTCATAAACTTGCATGACATAGTAGCATATATCATTCTCAATGATCAAACCCAAACATGAACATTTAACTTCATAGTTAATATCTAAGAGTAGGGAAGGGCTTACATTGCTATGAAGGCCTAAATCGATTAATCTAAAGCTTGTGATGAAGCCTATGCATGCCATCACCCAAAAACCCAAAGATGAACACTCCAAATCAACAAAAATACCATCTTTATGAACAAAGATCAAAGCTTTTGCCTTGAAATCAACTTGAGAAGCTCTCATACTAACATAGGGACTCTCTAATACTCTCATGATCATGAAACCTCTCATAGAAATGAAGTGGAGGCTAGGATAGTTGAGTGGAGGCCATGAGAGTAGCAATTTTGCCATAGTTTAGTTGCATGAATGAATAATGAGGATTTAGGATAGGTTAGGGTCTTATTTATAGATTAGGCAAGTGTTTTAGGCCATAGGATTAAACCTAGATTCAATCCAAGCCATCAAAGCATGTCTTGGGGAAGAAGTCAAGTGTAGGAACCATCTAGGGCCTTTACATTAAAGATGAACCATGAGAACCATCCAAATGCAAAATCTGCATTTGAGCGAATCGGCCCACGGGTTGATAGCCAAACACCCTGGATTAACCCCTAGTCGACCCAGCGGGTTCGGGTCGACCTCAAAAATCGGCCGGTTCGGTTATTCCCCTCTCCCAATTCGCTGTTTTGAACATTTTTGCATATTTATTTATTTAATTTTCAATTATATATATATATCGATATATATATATTTCTCTGCGCAACCCATTTCACTTAATTAAGTATACTTTAATTTGGGAATTTTTCGTGAAACTTCGCGAGGCCATATCTTGGTCATACGGACTCCGATTTTCGAAAACTCGGACTCTATTTCGCGTATTTTTCCAAGACGAAAGCAATGGCATAGCCCGTTTCCCTTGATTCAGATTTTACAATTTAATTCTGCCTCCATTTATGTTATAACAGGTTATTGAAAATACGGGTTGTTACATCTGGTTTGTTCTTCCTGATGGCAACTCCTTCAGCACCTAACACAACACCAACCGCTACTCCTAAATCGCACCACCTGAGGCCTCAGGACCCACCCAGACATGCGTTGCTCTGGCCTTGACCATCGCTAGCCTCCTTGCCAAGGTTGATCCTTCCAATTGCTGGCCATCTATGTTCGGACGCTACCCTTTCTCGATCCAATTCTGGCCATCTTTGATCGAGACTCCCTATCATCATCAGTCGAATATAGGATCTCGCTGCCTCGAACCATATTATAGTTAAGAAGATTCGATTTCATATAGTGGATTTTAAGAAAAAGCAAAGGGACGAAAAGAGGGTTTTGATCGTCCATTTTTAGAAGAGGGCGGCTGCGTAGAAGTTGACTACCAGATTCCAGGATTGAACAAAACTAGGGTTGGCACCCTTTTATAGGCAAACATATAATTTAATATAAATATTGAAACTTGGTCGTGAAGTATCACGTAAAATTCGTTACATAATATCTCCGTTTTTGAGCAAAAAATGTAATCCTAACATAAATAAAATATTCCGACCCGATGGGACAGGTTTCGTCGAATTTTGAGGTCGTTTGTGGAAAGTCATTTATAATTATCGATGAAAAATCAAGCGTTTAAAATTCCTATAATTACAGAAAAAATCCAATAAATTTGAAACCTGGAAATTTTACTAGATCTCTTCCTAACGGATCCAATGTAACTTGTTTCGTTAAATTTGGAGTTTATTTGGCCAGTCGTTTATTCGTTAAAAGTTACCCCTGTCTAAATTGACCAAAATAATTAAATAAAACAAAGAGTTTTTTGCTATCGAAGTCGAATACGACATCCGTTTGCCATGAAATTTGATTTTCCTACAATAATTTAACGATGTGGTCCCAATGAAACTAATTTCATCGAAAATTGAGACCGTTTAAAAAAGTGGCTATTTTAACGCTTATATAATATATTAAAAATAATTCAATAAAATAATAATAAATTATTTTCATTATATATATCCAAACAGAATATATATACGACTTCATACATAAATTATACATCTCAATATTGTCAATTTTGAGTTAAACGATTTAAATTTCCCTTTTAAATACATATTAAATAAACGTTAAATTTTAATAATGATTTCCATAGCGACTATTTTAAAATTTGAACTGGACACAACTAACAATCCATAACACGAAATCTAGAGTTTTCTCTTTCATATGAAAATTATAATCAACAAGATTCCAATGTTTCTTGTTTCACAGAATTCCGACTTAAAACGGATTATGTATATTCAATTGAAGTTCAAAAATCCATATTACGAACTACCGCACCATTTCGAGCTCGATTTATAATATATATAAATTCAATGTTCAAACTTCATTATATGATCAAAATATATACTTTAAATCCATTTAAAATTCCAAATAAATATTTAAAATATTAAATTAAATTAAATATTTTACTACCGAAAATATAGGACATTACAATTTATTGAAGCTAATGGTTTATAAATTTGGTCTGCTACTCAAAATAAGTACGAAGTACCTAGCACAAATATGAGTACATGGATCGATTCACAAAAAAAAAACACTGCTTCAAACAATGAAAAAGCCATGAATGTTTTATTTTGTTCTTTAGATAAAAATGATTTTTCCCGAGTCATGTTATGTAACATTGCATATGATATTTGGCGTACCTTACAAGTAACACACGAAGGTACAAACAAAGTCAAGCAAACTAAGATTTCAATTTTACAAAATCAATTCTCATCATTTAAAATGAAACAAAGTGAATGTGTTATTGATATGTATTTTAGGTTCCAAACTATTCAACAAGATCAAATGAAACTAGGAGTTAAATTTACTAATTTTGACTTAGTCTCTCGAATGCCCAGTTCTTTAACACCGGAGTGGGAGAGAAAAGTATTAACTATAGAAGAAGCTAATGACCTTCCAGCACTCAAAATTGAAGAATTGATAGGAAACTTAATGTCCTATGAAGCTAAATTGTAGGCTAGAAAAGAACAAAGTACGAAAAAGAAAAACATAACATTCTAAAAGACTCGAATTTAGATAAATAAGAAATAGTATTCATCAGAAAAAATTATAACATATTCAAGAAGTTTCAAAAAATGACCTTGTTTCAAAAGGGAGGAAAAAACTAATTCATCAAATCAAATATCTATGAAATGCTTTGAATGTGATCAATTCAGGCATATGAAGAAAGACTGTCCCAAGATCAACAATGATAAACGGAGGAACAAATTTGAAAAGTTCAGAAAGAAGAAACCATTTAAAGTAACATGGGATGACTTTAACTCCTCGACTTTTTCAGATAGTGATAGTGATGAAGAACAGGCTGTTGTATGCTTTATGGCAAGTACAGATGAGGTATGTCACAATCTAGCTATGATGAATTATTAGAACTTAGTTTGGAATAATTAGATGATAAATTCAGACAAGTTAAAAGTTAAATATGGATTTCATAGCTAAAATAAATCGACTATAACTTTAGATTGGCATGTTACTATATGAAAAAGCTATTTTAAAATAAGAACTAGAATTATCCCAAGAAAAATGTAAAAATAATTTGGTTGAAAATGAAACTCTATCTGGTGATTTTTGAAAAATTAAATTCAAAAATAATATCTTAAAAAATGAAAACACTGGTCTAAAAAGTAGTATCGAAAGCTTAGAAATTGAAAATTGTGAATTAAAAGAGAAGTTAGATAAGATCACTATCAATATTTCCAAATTTAATAGAGGATTTTTCTGGAAAATCTAATTAAAATTTCAAGACTATTCGGCAATCGAAATGGCTTAGGATTTAAAAAATAATTTTAAAGATACTAAAAAGTATAATAGTATATCAAAAGTTTAAGAAACACCCTAAGTCTAATATATCTATGAATACCAAAAATATAGAAGTTCTGATTGCTACGACAAACAACAATTTAATTAGACAAAGACATATTAATATTTTTCTAAATAATGTTGTATATAAAAAAAATTATGTTTTTAAAGGTCCCAAACCCACTTGGGTATGGTTACCTTCCCCGTCTAACATTTAGGACCTTAATGGAGGAATTGGGTGCTAATTAAATTATTTTATTTTGCAGGTATATAAAACAAAAAATAAAGAGAAGTAGATACTTGATAGTGGCTACTCTAAACACATAACCAGAAACACAAAATGTCATCAGATGTAACATATATTGATGGAGGCATGGTGACCTTTAGAGATAACTCGAAAGGATACGTCCTCAACATTGGGGAAGTCATCATTTCTGGTATTTCTAACTCTCATATTATACAAATGTCTTGTTAGTTGAAAATTTGAAACAAAATCTACTTAGTATAAGTCAGTTATGCGATTAAGGTTTTCAAATAAAATTCAAAAAAGATAGATGTAATATTATTGATAGTGATAAAAAACTAGTATTTGAAGGTTTTAGAAATAAAATTATTTACATCAAAACAAAATTCAAATTTATGTTTAACGACCAAACATGATGATCCATGGTTATGGCATAAGCGGTTTTGTCATATTAATTTCAAGTACATTAATAAACTAGCGAAATATGAATTGGTAAGAGGTTTACCTAATATAAATTATAAAGAAAAAAATTTATGTAATGGTTGTCAAATTGGCAAATTGAAATGAAGTTCTTTTAAATCTAAAAATAATACTTATACAAAATATCGCTTAGAACTTTTACATCTAGATATATTTGGTCTAACTCAAGTATGATCTATAAATCACAACAAATATGTTTTTGTAATAGTTGATGATTTTGCAAGTTATACTTGGACTCATTTCATAAAAAATAAAAGTGACACTTTCGGTATGTTTAATTTTGTTTGCTAAAAGGGTCAAAAATCAAATAGATTTAAAAATAAAAATATTTGAAGTGTTCATCGCAATGAATTTGAAAATGATCTTTTTACAAACTTTTGTAATAAAAAGGAAATCAATCACAATTTTTTATTTCCACGGACACGACAACAAAATGGTGTAGTAGAAAGAAAAGACCTACGTTACAAGAATGTGCACGAACATTATTAAATACTAACTTACCAAAACATTTTTAAGATGAGGCTATTATTATGGCTTGTTATGTTTTGAATAGTGTAACACTACGTCCAAAAGAAACATACATGCTACGAAATGTTTTTTGCAAAGAACCCTAAATTTCTATATTTTAGAATCAAAGTATTTTATGAATACAAAATATAACCTAGGTAAATTTGATCCCAAAGCTAATGAAGGAATCTTTGTTGGATATTCAAATCGTAGAAAAGCGCATAGGATTTTAATAAGGGAACGAATACTATTGACAAAAGTTTGCATGTTTCGTTCGATGAAAATTTCTTAATAATCGAAGTAATGATGATGAAGAAATTATATCTTTAACATAAAATAATTCAACAAATCTTTCCACTAATGAGGCAAATGCACAAAATTATGTTTTAATATCGTTACCTAGAATTCTTAAAGATAATCCAAAAGATATTATCATCGGAGATACTAATTCTAGAGATTCTAGATATCAACTTAACCAAGTAAGTCATGTTGCATTTGTATTAAATTTTGAACCTAAAAATTATAAAGAAGCCTTTAATGATGATTTTTGGATTTTAGCTTTGCAAGAGGAATTAAATCAATTCAAATGTAATAACATATAGGAATTAGTTCCAAGACCAAAAAACCAATCCGTTATTGGAACAAAATGGGTATATAAAGATAAAGCTCATGGAAATGGTAACATAGTAAGAAACGAAGCATGATTAGTCGCTCAGGGTTACAACCAAGAAGAGGGTATATACTATGCCGAAACATTTGCCTCTGTAGCTAGACTAGAAGCTATACATACGTTATTAGCTTTTGCTTGTCATCATGATTTTAAATTATATCAAATGAATGTCAAAAGTGCCTTTTTAAATGGTTTTCTTAAAGAAAACGTACATGTAGAACAACTACCTCTTTTTGATCATGAAAAATATCCCGACCATGTTAAGTTAAATAAAGCCTCATATGGTAGCTCCCTCGAGCCTAGTACGAACGACTTAGAAATCACTTAATCTCATCTGATTTTCAAATATGCAAAATAGACACCACTTTATTTATTAAACAAGAAAACAATGATATTTTAGTTTTACAAATCTATGTTGACGATATTATTCTTGGTTCAAACAACGTAAACTCATGTGTTAAAATTTCAAATGTCATGAAAACTGAATTTGAAACGTCACACATGGGAGAATTAAACTTTTTCTTACGTTTAAAAATAAAACAACTAAAAAGGTATCTTTATACACCAAAATTGACATTTTAACGATTTCCTACGACGTTTTAGTATGAATAAAACATCAAGCAAACCAACTCTAATGAGTACTAATGTTCATTTAGATAAAAATGATAATGAAAAGGATTTTGACAAAAAAATATCATAGTACGATAGACTCCTTATTATTACTTAACTGCTAGTCAACCAGACATTATGATGAGTGTATGTCTATGCGCAAGGTTTCGAGCAAAACCAAAAGAATCTCATCAACGAGTCGCCCAATGAATTTTGCGATATCTCTCAAATACTAAAGATTATGGTCTATTTTGCCCTAAGGGATCATCATTTGAACTTGTTTCCTAGCAGATTTCAGAGGATGTAAAACAGATCGTAAAAGCACTAGTGGAACTTGTCATTTTATCATACAATTATTGAGCTCATGGTTTAGCAAAAACCAAAATTGTGTCACCTTATCAACTTGTAAAGCCAAATATTTCTCAGCAGCTCTTTGATGCGCACAAGTAATTTACATATAGCAGACGCCAAGAGATTACGGAAGAGTTATTAAAAAATCTCCAATTTATTGCGATAGCATTAGCAACATAAATTTATCTAAAAATATAGTTAGCCACTCCAGAACAAAACACAAATATATACGACATCATTTCTTATGTGATAATGTAGATAACGGAAGTATTTCTTTAGAATATGTATGTAACAACCAGCATTTTATATCAATTAAATAATGCATATATGTGTGTATATATATATATATATATGTATTGACATAAATGTATATATGAAGAATAAAAGAAATATTAATGCAAATAAAAATGTAATGCATGCATTAAAAGAAAGAAAAAGATTCATGAAATGGTTTAACTAAAATATTGTAACAAATATGAAAAAGTGAAGTAAGAAGAGAACAATAATTACCATTGTTCTAGGCCTTGTTAACAATAGCCTTAGTAGTCTAGTTGGTCAGAGCGTGTGGCTTGTATATAAAAGGCGCAGAGTTTGATCCCCACCGCCATCATATTTTTGTTTTAAGGGAACGACTAAAATAACACATGTTCATGAGGAAAAATATTTACAAACGCACATATAAGGAAAAATATACATATAAGGAAGTAAAGAAAATATATGTATATGAGAATATATGCGTATATATGTGTAGGAATATATATATATATATAATTCAATATAAGGCGGAAATCATAGAAATATGGCAAGAATCAAATAACGATGCAATATCGTTTGAATTTTAAAAAAGAAACGAAAGTTATGCGGTATATATACACGTAAAATGATCATTACAAGTTTTGTATACATATAAGGGCCTTATAAATGAACATAATTCAAATCAATTCAAACTAAAGAACATACGCAGTAAAAGGAAAAAAATATAGCCGGGGTTGACCCAGGGGTCGACCCACCCATAGGGGGGTCGACCCCAGCACAGATCTGGGCAGATTCGTTAACATACCTGGACCGTTTTCTTAACCAAGTTCAATGCTGACTCAGCGTTGTGTGTATGATAAGATCATGAACACCTATAAATAGGCTAGCAGAGCCTAGCTAAATCTCATATTTCCGAGACAATGCAGAAGCTCTGTTATTCTTCTTCCTCCTCAAATCTTTTTAGAAAATTAAGATTATTAGTTTAGGGAAAATTCTAAATCATGATCTGGAGGAAAAGAATTGATGTTAATAAAAAGGTGTCCAGAATCATATGTGAAGTGAGCTAGTTTTCCAGATCCGGTCCATTCAATTTTCTTCCTCTTTCTTCCCTTTTTCTTTTATTAAAAATTATGAATCCATGGTTGTTACATTCTGAATCCAATTAGGGGAAAACCATGGAATGCTGGATCTGGACTTTATTCAGGATTTGGAAAGCAAATGAGGTGAGTGAATTTAAGTTATATCATATTTTATAATGATATATTATCGTTTTAACATTCCCCATTATCGTACAATGTGAATTTGCTAGAATAATTAAAAGTATTGAAATGTTATTATGACATGTTGAAATATGATATGTTGAAATGTTTAAACATATGTTAACATGATTAAAGTGACGAATATGACATGTTGGTATATTTATATGCTAAGATATTAATATGTTGGAAAATTCATATGTTGAAATATAAACTTGTCAAAATATGTGTAGTGATTACTATTGTCTCAATTCCATGTTAATTTGTGACATTTATGTACATGGACCATTAACGGTAGAAATTGAGAATATTACATGTTAGTTTGTTTGATTTGAAAAATTACATGATTAAACGATTGCATATTAGAATAGAATTTATTGTATGTTAAAAAAAACACGCGACATAAAATGGGTTAATATGATGACATGTAAAATATAGACTTAAAAGAATGGAAACGCCTAAATTATATAGAAATTTTTTAGTTAATAGGAAATTGTAACCGTACTTAGACATGAGGTTGGATTACACTTGTGGTAGAAGTCTGCTCGGAACCGCCCGACATATCCAGCATCCACAAGTCGTAAATCTAATGTGAGGGATCTAAGTGCATGAATAAAACAAGTAATGGTGCTAAGACATGAGGTTAAGTTAACTTGTGGTAGAAGTCTACCCGGAACCGCCCGACAAATCCAGCATCCACAAGTATAGGCTTAATGTGAGAGGTCTAGTGCATATATATATATATATATATATATATATATATATATGTAAATAGTAGGATTGATAAACAACATTAATTGGAATTAATGGAAATAAATAGAATTGAATGAAAGATACAATAGTAAAAGGATTGGAATAAACGGGGAATGATAATAACCTATTATAAATAAATTACATTAATGAGAATGTTGTATAATAGGTAGACTTGTCCTAGGGACAATTGAGGATTATAACTTAGGTTATAATAAACTAGTAAGGAAATGAGATAACTACCGAAATGAGATAAGTGGCACTTAATTGTAAATTAAGTAATCGGTAAATGGGGAAACGTGAAACCAGTTGTGTTATAATAAATAGATAAAAAAGGGAAAATTTATGGAATGCAAGAAGCTGTACTTAATTATAAATTAAGTAAATCTGTAAACTTGGAAATATGAAATCTTCTGGTAAGAATAACATGTTAAGGCTTGTCCTAGAGACAAGTGGGGATTATAACACAAGTTATATTTATGGTAAGGAGACTTATTATTAAACCTTAGTTAAGAGAACTAAGTTAATAAGTAAACAACGATAACTTGTAGTGACAGTATAAGATGGAATTATGATTAAATAATAAAGAATGGGGCAAACTTATGAAATGAAATAAGTTATATTTAATCATAAATAATGACTGACATGTTAAATAGAAAACATGTGAATTGATATATATTTAATTACATATTAAGTAGAACATGTTATTGTAACTTTGAGATCAACAAGAATATAAAGGGATTGTGAATTACAGACCTTGGATCACAATCTAGAGAATAACATATTGTGGGCCTATTAATAAACTTTAATGGGTTAAGTTATATGACTGAAATTAATAAGCAAGAGGAACTTGGTAACTTGAATAAGAAGTTAATGTGAATGGGATTAACCAAGTTAAAAGGAAACTTGATGAGGTAAAGAAAAAGCATAAAAGAATGTTTAGACATAGGGTCGAATAACATAATAAAATGAGGCATTCGGACCAGTCCACATGTTTGAGGGTGAATAACCTAACGGGGTAGTTCATCGCAATGTCATGAGGCACGAAGGAAGCACATGTTCATCTGATTATTCTGTCGGCTCCGAAGGACTGAAAGAGGAAGCACGCTGCTTCCTAAGATACGTAAGGTGCTCCTGGTAGTCCTCTATGTGGTGGCAGATGCTTAAGCTGTGCTCACAGAGGTTGGGTCTGCGCGTTACTACCAGGTGGGTGGGCCTTGATTGCAAAAGTAGCCTTGCAGTCAGAATGTTGTGACGAGGTGATACTAGGCTGATTCGGCGATCTCCTCAACGGGAGGCAAGGTCAGGACCAAAAAGGATAGTAAATCGTCGGGTACCCATCATCGGCAGCTAGCGGGATGCAAAAAGACAAGAGTTAAACCCAATAGAACATTCACTGTTCACTATCGAGGTACAGTGGTTGAGGGGAGACGCCAACTGGATGTTTAGATTGTTCGTTAGGGGTACGTCGCTTAGCTCTTGTAGTCTTAACTAGTGAAGGGAAGGGCCGAGGTGGGGCCATAGCCACCATGAAAAGCAGACCTAAGGGATATCTGTATTTTGAGGCCCTTAAAGGTTGGCCTGTATAGATATGGAAAAGCTCCTGACCGAGTTCCGTGTTTCTTGTATAGCCCTACCACGAAACTCGGTGCACATTACGTGCGGTCAAGGAATTGAATACGATTTACGATACATACGTGGGAAAATCTAGATACATGCTTGTCTGCTCTGGGTGGTGTATCTAGACTTGAGGGCATTACTATGGTTTGAAATTTGATTCGATCGAAGGTGGCAATCCGTATGCTTATGCAACATAATAATGACAGATATATATGAAACGTAACATTTGTTATGTAGAGATCTGTACGTCACTCCGGCATAGGATAAGGCACTGCGTTCATTTCTATGACATTATGGTGGAGACCGTGCGGGTGGGCTACCATGGGGTGTACCTCAATATTGGGGGCTAGCTACATATATATTGTATTAGGTTAATCCACTGGAAAGTAAATGGGTACGATGTGTGTGTAAGCCTTGAGTGTTGTTAATCCAAGTAACCTAATAAATAAGAAAATGTGATTGAACGATATATGTAGGATTATCCAAAGTGTATAGTTTAAATCCAGTCACCAGAACTTGTGTTCTGACCCCCTCCTCATAACATACTCGCAGGTTAGATTTGTGGCAGAGATATGACAGCTTTGGATAATGGTAAGGCAGTATTATTACAACGGTAAGGCTATACTTTGATTGTATTATACTTTATCCATTCCGCTGTGAGATATTTTCTGAGCTATGATATATTTTATATCTCTATCTTTTCTGTAAGATATTAGAGCAACCAACACGAGTTTCGATGGATTAGAATTTTGAAAAAAATCAGTCTGTTGGAATTCGGGTTGTTACATCTGGTATCAGAGCTTAGGTTTAGGATTCCTGTATAAATAGTGAGTGAACGTATTTATATCTTTCAAAAAATATATATATATATATATATATATCTAGATCCATAGAGGAACCCTCTAAATAGAAAGAGTATAATATGGTAAGAATTGGTATGACTATTCTGTACACTGGAGGAATGAATATGGAAATTTGATACCCTTATGTAATTTGGGTGGAAAGTGTACAATGTACTTCGTATGGAAGAAAGGTGAATCCCATATGATAAGTATTTTGGGTTAGTGTGTTTGGAAGTAAAACCTTATAAATTAGAAAAGGTTAAAAGGAGAAAAATGGATCAGGAATATATATAGTTGAGAGAATTGACTTTGTGAGAGTGTCTAGGAAAGCCTAGAAAAAAATTGGAAACCTGCTTTGGGTCTAACCCTATTGGTAACCTTTAAGAACTTGAAATTGTAAAAGTTTTGAGAAAGGGGTTTTTGGTGTTTTCAAGTTTTAATTTTAAAAGTTATAGTTTTAATTTTAAAAGTTTTAATTTTAATTATGTAAATTACACATATTGAGTTTTAAAGTAAAATGGGGTATATTTTGTAAATAGTGATTTCTTGCGAAAATTTTGTCTAAAGTAAAATTCCCTCAGAAAAAGGTGCATATTATAGAGCATGTATAGATCACTAGTTTTCTTGTTATATTTCATACAAGAATATTTAATAAAGAAAGTTTTTAAGTCTTTATTCCTTTAACAAACATTTTTGATAAATTGTTTAAAAGAGAAAATTTTGTTGGGTGGACAAAATAATTTGTAGAAGTTAAGAATAGAGTGGATGTTTGCACCTTGTAGTAAGAGACTGAACTGACCTTATAGGCAAGAACAAGTGGAAAACCCGGTTGAGAAATAATTGTCCTTATCTACTCTAGTTTTTGTGATTTGAAAAAAAATGATTTACATTTTTATATGTGACATGTTTTATCGTTTGGAAAAAGTAAGTTTTCATGAGGAAAATAAAGTTTTGACAATTTTAAATTTTTGGAAGAAAATTTAAATGAAAAGGGCCAAACCGTGTTTTAAGAAGTATGGAGTAGGTAAGGATTAATGCCTACGGAAGATGGGAAAAGTTTTGAGGCTATGAAGTAAATAGCAAGAATTATTTTGGAATAATGGTAAGTTCACGTAGAATGCGTTAGCATTGAAAAACATAGGGTGTTGCTTGAAATAATTGTTAGTACATAGCTAGGACTAGTGGTGACTACTAGATAGAAAAAGGGCAAGTAAGTGTTTAGATACTGTATTTAATTTTCATGTTAGGGTTACAACCCGTTATTGCACTTTTGTGGGATCATTCTGTTATTTTGTTCAAGTTGGGTAGTTAGGGTAACACCTAAACCTATCGTGGATCTTATGGTTTGGACCTTTTCTGTCTGAGGGAGGGCATAGTCCCTAGATTCTTGGCCCTTAGTAGTAGCTATGTAGAGCACCTGTTTTCTTGTTTTAGTTGAAAGAGAAGAAGGCGTATTTGAAAAATAAACTTAGACCAGATGATTAAATAAGCTATGAAAAGGGAAATGGTACAACTAAAAAGGAAACGACAAATTTGGTAAAGCAACAAACATGACAGTTAAAGAAAAATGGAAAATTATGAGAAAAGATGAATAAGAACAAAAATTTCCAAGATAAGATGAAAAAGAAAATCAGTAATAAAGAAAAATTTCTTATGTGGGCTATGCTTGGGTAGGAAAATAGGGAATCTTTATAGATAGTTACATAAAATCCAAGTATGGTCGGAAGTAGCTACACAAAAGAAAACCGGAAGATGTGAAAATTTTCATTTTCCACCTTTTTGTAACATAAGAAATCGAATTTATAAAATTCATTTTTTTTCTGAAATTTAAAAAATAAAGTTGGTTGGTAGGATTTTGGATGCAAAAGTTGGATAAACTACGCTATTACTCAGTAAGAGTGTGGGAAAATTTGGATGAAAAACCATTTTTGATTTTCAAAATATTGCATTCATGTAGAACTACCAGTATATTTTGGACGTGAGCATCATGTTTTTAAAGAATTTTTGATAAACTTGCATACACATTGAAGGTACCGCTTGGACATACATGTATTATTATGTTGTATTTCACTTTGCACAAGTGCACAATGTTCGCAAAAATTGGATGCACACATGATGGATGTATATTGTGCAAGGGATTAATTGATTTTTTTTACCCTTATCAAATTTCGGGGATGAAATTTCCTAAGGGTGGAAGAATGTAATACTCCACATTTTATAGCAATTAAATAACTAAATAATGCATATGTTTATATATATGCATTGGCATAAATGTATATATAAAGAATAAAATAAATATTAATGCAAATAAAAATGTAATGCATGCATTAAAAGAAAAAAAATTCATGCAATGCTTTAATTACAATATTGTAACAAATATGAAAAAGAGAAGTAAGAAGAGAACAATAATTACCATTGTTCTAGGCCTTGTTAACAATAGCCTTAGTAGTCTAGTTGGTTAGAGCATGTTACTTGCATACAAGAGGTGCGGAGTTCGATCCCCGCCGCCGTCATATTTCTGTTTTAAGGGAACGGCTAAAATAGCACATGTTCATGAGGAAAAATATTTACAAACGCACATATAAGGAAAAATATACATATAAGGAAGTAAAGAAAATGTATGTATACATGTATATGAGAATATAAGCGTATATATATGTATATATATAGGAATATATATCTATATTTATAAGAGATAAAATTCAAGATAAGGCTGAAATCATAAAAATATGGCAAGAATCAAATAACAGTGCAATACCGTTTGAATTTAGAAAACGAAACGAAAGTTGTGCGTATATATATATATATATATATATATATATATATATATATATATATATATATATATATGCACACGTAAAATGATCATTACAAGTTTTGTATACATATAAGGGCCTTATATATGAACATAATTCAAATCAATTCAAACCGACGAATGTACGCAACAAAAGAAAAGAAATATATATATTGCCGGGGTCGACCCATGTGTCGACCTACCCAAAGGGGGGTCGACCCCGGCATAGATCTAGGTAGATTCATTAGCGTACCTGGACGGTTTTATTAACCAAGTTCAATGCTGACTTAGCGCTGCGTGTACGAATTCAGCATCCATAAGTATAGGATTAATGTGAGAGGTCTAGTGCATAAATATATACATACATTTAAGGGAACGGCTAAAATAACACATTCATGAGGAAAAATATTGACAAACGCACATATAAGGAAAAATATGGATATAAGGAAGTAAAGAAAATGTATGTATATATGTATATGAGAATATACACGTGTATATATATAGGAATGTATATCTATATATACAAGAGATAAAATTCAAGATAAGGCTGAAATCATAAAAATATGGCAAGAATCAAATAACAGTGCAATACCGTTTGAATTTGGAAAACGAAAGGAAAGTTGTGCATGTATATATATATATACATAAAATGATCATTACAAGTTTTTTATACATATAAGGGCCTTATATATGAACATAATTCAAATCAATTCAAACTGAAGAACATACGCAACAAAAGAAAAGAAAAATATATATAGCCGGGGTCGACACATGTGTCGACCTACCCAAAGTGGGTTGGACCCCTGCACAGATTTGGGCAGATTCATTAGCGTACCTGGACTTTTTTATTAACCAAGTTCAATGCTGACTTTGTGCTGCATGTACGAATCCAGCATCCACAAGTATAGGATTAATGTGAGAGATCTAGTGCATAAAATATATGTATATAGCAGGACTGGCAAACAACATTAATTGGAATCAATGGAAATAAATGGAATTGAATGAAAGATACAACAATGAAAGGATTGGAATAAAGAGGAATGATAACAACCTATTATAAATAAATTACATTAATGAGAACGTTGTATAATAGGTAGACTTCTCCTAGGGACAAGTGAAGATTATAACTTAGGTTATAATAAACTAGTAAGGAAATCAGATAACTGGTGAAATGAGATAAGTGGCACTTAATTGTAAATTAATTAATCGGTAAATGGGGAAACCTAAAACCAATTGTGTTGTAATAAATAGAGAAAAAGGGGAAATTTTATGGAATGCAAGAAGATGTACTTAATTATAAATTAAGTAAATTTGTAAACTTGGACATCTGAAATCTGCTGATAAGAATAACATGTTACAGCTTGTCCTAGGGACAAGTAGGTATTATAACACAAGTTACATTTACGGAAAGGAGACTTATTAGTAAACCTTAGTTAAGAGAAATAAGTTAATAAGTAAACAATGATAAGTTGTAGTGACAGTATAAGATAGAATTATGACTAAATAAGAAAGAATGAGGCAAACTGATGAAATGAAATAAGTTATATTTAATCATAAATAATGACTAACATGTTAAATAGAAAACATGTGAATTGAGACATACTTAATTACATATTATGTAGAACATGTTACTGTAACTTTGAAATCAACAAGAATATAAAGGGATTGTGGATTACAGACCTTGAGAATAACATGTTGTGGGCTTATTAATAAACCTAAATGGGTTAAGTTATATGACTAAAATTAGTAAGCAAGAGGAACTTGGTAAATTGAATAAGAAGTCAATGTGAATGAGAATAACCAAGTTAAATGGAAATGTAATGAGGTAAAGCATGCGCACAAAAGAATGTTTAGACATAAGGTCTAATAACATACTAAAATGAGGCGCTTGGACCAGTTCGCATATTTGGGGGTGAATAACCCAACGGGGTAGGTCATCATGGGGTTATGAGGCATGAGGGGAGCACACATTCTTCTGATTATTCTGTCGGCTCCGAACGACTAGAAGGGGAAGTATGCGGCTTCCTGAGATACGTAAAGTGCTCCTTGTAGTCCTCTGTTCGGTGGCATATCCTTAGGCTGTGCTCGCAGAGGTTGGGTCTGCGCGTTACTACCAGGTGGATGGGACTTGACTGCAAAGGTAGCCTTGAAGTCAGAATGCTATGACGAGGTGACACTAGGGTGATTCGGCGATCGCCTCAACGGGAGGAGAAGTCAGGACCAACAAGGATAGTAGATCGTCGGGTACCCGTCATTGGCAACCAGTGGGATGCGAAAAGACTAAAGCTAAACCCAATAGACCATTTACCTTTCATTATCGAGGTACGGTGGTTGAGGGGGGACGCTAACTAGATGTTTAGATTGTTTGTTAGGGGAAAGTCGTTTAGCTCTTGTAGTCTTTACTAGCTGAGGGAGGGGCCAAGGTAGGCCATAGCCACTATGAAAAACAGACCCGAGGGATATTTGTATTTTGACGCCCTTAAAGGTAGGCCTGTACATATATGAAAAGCTCTTTACCGAGTTTTATTTTTCTTGCATAGCCATGCCACGGAACTCAGTGCACATTATGTGCGGTTAAGGCATCGAATACGATTGACAATACATAAGTGGGAATGTCTAGATACATGCATGTTTGCTCTGGGTGGTGTATTGTATACTTGGGGGCGTTACTCTTGTATGGAATCTAATTCAATCGAAGGTGGCAATCCGTACGCTTACGCAGCATAATAATGACAAATATATGCAAAACATAAGATTTGTTATGTAGAGATCCGTACGTCACTCCGACGTAGGATGAGGGACTGCGTTCATTTCTGTGGCATTACGGTGGAGACCTTGCGAGTAGGGTACCATGGGGTGTACCTCAATATTGGGGGAACGGGTAGCTACATATATTGTATTAGGTTAATCCACTGGGAAGTAAATGGGTACGATGTGTGTGTAAGCCTTGAGTGCTGTTAACCAAAGTAACATAATAAAAAAGAAAATGTGATTGAACGGTATATACAGGATTATCCAAAGTGTATGTTTTCCATCTAGTCACCCGAACTTGTGTTCTGACCCCCTCCTCATAACATACTCGCAGGTTAGATTTGTGGTAGAGATATGATAGCTTTGGATACTTGTTAGGCAGTATTATTACAATGGTAAGGCTATACTTTGATTATATTATACTTTATCCATTCCGCTGTGAGATATTTTTTGAGCTCTGATATATTTTATATCTCTGTCTTTTCTGCAGGATACCAAAGCAACCAACATGGGTTTCGATGGATTAGAATTTTGGAAAAAAATCGGTCTTTTGGAATTCGTGTTGTTATAATGTAAATACTGAAATCAAATAACAGATATTTTCACCAAACCATTATATGAACAAACATTTATTATAATACGACGTGATTTGGGAATATGTTTTTTCAATGAACTTACAAGCTAAATTGATAAAATTTTAGATTTCTGAAAATCGCGAAAAAAAAATTTACACTATAATAACCACTAATTTTTTAGAATTCTATTTTTTTGAAGCTATTTATAACCACTTGTTAACTCTATAAGTTAGGGTGCATCAAATACATTTTGAAACAAATAAATAATTTATAATTTATAATTTATATTATTGAAAATGCAAAAGAAATGAAAAGTAACAATTCAGATGGCAATGATCAAAATGACCTACATCCTGTTTTACTTTAACTAATGCCGTCTGTTGGAGGTATGTGCAATAATGGAGAGAAAGCAACAGAGAAGTTGAAATCTATTATTCAAGACACTCACTTGCAACAAAAATTTAAGGAAAATGACCAGAACAATTTGGAGTCAACAGACAAAGGTTCTGCACACTTTTCCCCTAACTTTCAAGAGAAAAATAATATTACAATAACAGCTGAAAATAATACTGATGAGCACAAAATCGAAAGTATGGAAAATTCCAAAGTTCCTCCGAAATACCCTTATGATAACTTGGCTCCTCCTAAAGCCTTTTTATCTGAAATTGAGATTGAAGAATTTGCGAAAAGTTTCTACGCGATCTCGGATGGAAACACTACAATCAATAAGCAGGAAAAGCAAAAGAAGACCTACTCAGTGACTAACACCAATAGGAGTTCAAGCCCTGTGACTAGGCTTATGACAAAGAATGCTGAAGAATTGAAGCTTAATCAATGATACAAAATATAGCAATTTGGAATGTTCAGGGAGTGCATCAAGACTTCAAGCTTGATGTTTGCAAGAACCTGATTATCAAACACAACATTTCTATTTTGGCTATGCTGGAAACCAAGTTAAATGCTACGCTAACGGAAAGAGCAGCGAGGTACATCAATTCCTCTTGGCTTATTATTCATAACTTGAACGATGTTGCATATGGTAGAATTTGTATAATTTATGACCCGCACACACACAATCTCACTAAAGTAATATCCACCGATCAGTTGATTCACTGTCGTAATGTTCACCTCCCAACTAACACTCCTTGTCATATCACCTTTATTTATGCTAGGAATTCTCTGAATGCGATAAATAATATGTATACTATGTTACTTAATTTTAGGCAAAATTCCCACCCTTGGATTGTAAGTGGTGATTTTAACTCACTCTTACAGGTCAACGATAAGGTTGGTGGTAATGCAGTCACATTAAATGAACTTATCCCCCTTAATACTGCTATACTCAACAATAACTTGATTGAAATTAAAGCCTTTGGTGAAGAATATACTTGGAACAACAAGAAAATTGATGGACCGAGGACTTTCTCTAAGATTGACCACTCTTTTTACACGTACACTACTTTAAACAGATGGCCTTTCATTCACAAACACATGCCTCTTCCTAATATCTCTGATCACTCGCCTCAAATTCTATCTTTAGGAGACCAAAGTTTTACTAAGAAGTCTTGTTTTAAAATTTTTAATTCTTGGTTTGAGGAAGTAGATTTTTATGATATTGTTAAGAATTCTTGGAATCATCCTAACTATGGAAAACCAATGTATGTACTTCAAAAAAAAAAACATATTTCGCTTAAACACTCTTTAAAATCTTGGGCTTCCGAAAGATTTGGTAGGGACTCTAAGCTTTCCAATGTTCTGGCTGAACAATTAGCTTCTATTCAAGCTTCCATGCTTAATGATTTAACCAATTCGTGGTATGCTGCGCTTGAAAGTGTATGCTCTGAAAAATTAAAAAACGCTATGTACACGGAGGCACTTATGAAATGCCAAAAGGCTAGAGTGAACTGGATTAAGGAAGGAGACAAGAATACTGCCTTCTTCCATAATGCTCTGAAAGCGAAACAAAAAAGAGAAAACATTTTTATAATTACGGATGATGATAATATTATGCGAAGCACGCAAGTCGAAATTCAAGATGCATTTATTAAACATTTCTCTTCATTATTTGGTAATGTGAATGATTTTTCTCCCTGTTTTGATCATATTAACCCTAATATTTTACCTAGACTTAGTACTTATGATCATGACTCACTTAGATCCCTTTTGACGCACAACGAGATTAAAAATGCAATGTTTTCTTTAAATAAAACATCTTGTGGAGGACCTGATGGCTTCAACGCAAAATTCTACACTAACTGTTGGAACATTGTTGGTGAAGATGTCTGCAAAGCAATCTCAATTTTTTTTAAAAAAATGCTAAGCTTATGAACTCTTACAATTCCACCATTTTTGCATTAATTCCTAAAACTAAAAATGCTGATCATGTAAATGATTTTAGACCTATTGCATGCTGTAATACTATTTATAAACGCATCGCCAAGATTATAGCCAATAAGCTTAAAAGTGTTCTTCCTAAGATTATTTCCCGTAATCAATCGGCCTTTCTCGCGAAAAGGAACATTCTTGATAATGTGCTAACCATACACGAATTATTAAAAGGTTATAATAGGACTAACATTTCCCCTAGAGAGATGCTGAAACTTGACATAAAAAAAACATTTTACAACTTACACTGGGACTCCATAATCAGAATATTAACATATATGAATTTCCCTGGTAATATTTTAGCATGGATTCATAATTGTCTATCGACTGTCAATTTATCCATTAATGTTAACGGCACAAATGCTGGGTACTTTAAAACCAAGATTGGTATACGGCAAGGTGATCCTATGTCCACATACATATTCATTTTAGTTATGGAATTATTAACAAAATTATTTGATGAAGCTGTTAGTAGTAATAACTTCAAGCTTCATCCTAAATGTAATGATCCCCAAATTACTTCTCTTGTTTTGCCGGTGGTCTTATTGTATTTTGTACCCCTGACAAAGATACCATGAACAACATCACGAGTATTCTAGATAAATTTTACAAGATTACAGGTTTGCAAATTAATCTTGCAAAAACAGAATTTAACATAGCGGGGATCACGGCTGAAGCAACTGCTGAAATTTAGGTGATCACCAGTCTTAGTATTAACCGCAACACAACTAACTACCTTGGTCTCCCTCTCAAAACTTCTCGGATCACTACAGCTCAGCGTCTTCCGCCGTACAATAAGATTACTAGTCGTATGAATTGTTGGTCGACAAGCTCGCTCTCTCAAGCAGGTAGACTCATTTAAATTAAATCTGTAATAATATCTATGCATTCTTATTGGACCAGAACATACATACTGCCTCATAAATTATTGAAAATGATAAGAACTACTTTCATGAGATTTTTTTGGAAAGGGAATGTTCGCATTAAATACTCTATCCCTATATCATTTAAATTTATGGAAAGGCCGCTAAGAAAAGGTGGCCTTGGTATATTAAACACCATGATGTGGAACAAAGAAGCCTTTATAAAACACATTGATAACCTACTTAATAACATTGAAAGCATTTGGGTTGCTTGGTCGAGAAAGCATATTATCTCTGGGAATGACTTCTGTACAATGAAACCCCCTTACAACTTGAGCTGGACTTGGATCAACATATATAAATTAAGATATGAAATCTTGCCTTTTTTCAAATACAATTCTGCTGCATATTATAATATTAGCTTTTGGAGCAATCCATGGCTCGCCTACGGAATCATTCTTAATAAAGTTATTCCATTTCATGAAAGAATGTTATCTGGAGTCTCGAATCTTGCTACTGTTGGTAATTTTTTACATGATGACAGTTTAATACTGCCGAGAGAAGACACATCCTACGGTACCGCAATATGGAACAGGTTAGCTGCTCTTCTTCCTACGGTGCCGAGCAATGATAACACGTCCTGGAATTGGTCAGGTGAGAAGTTCACTATTAACCAAATGTACTATTCTTTGATGTGTTTTAAAGTCTTGCCATGGTGTAAATGGCAGCGAATTATATGGACTGGAAATAGCTCAGCAAAAGAAAACTTTTTCCTTTGGAAGGTCATTCACAACGCCATCTTCACTAAAGTCAAGCTTCTTTTAAGAGGGATCATTGTGCTGATCTTTTGTACGTTCTGTCTAACTGAACCTGAGACTGTGGAACACCTGTTCTTCGAATGTCCTCATATTTACCCCATTTGGAAGGAAATCATGACTAAAGCCGAGCGCCACGATGCCAACCAGCAAAGCAATGTTGAATGGGAGTAGTTGCATCGTCACACTACAAAGAAGGATACCAAAGTCAAGATGTTGTCTTACATATTGAAGAATTTCATCCTGTTAATATGGAAAATTCGTAATGGTAGAATATTCAACCCTGAAACTTGCATTGAGAACATGTATTTGAAAAGGCACGAGCACCAGGAAATCAAGAATAGCATCCAGCTAATGAATCAAGTCTTCGATCCTGGTGTAAGGACCTGATGTCCTCGGCGTGTCCCAGTAAACTCTTCTCTATTGTGTTTTGTTTTTGTCTTCTTTGTGTATTAATGGCTTTGTTTCTATGTATTCTAACGCTCTCTAGCCTTGGTTCTATGTATCTTCTAAAGTTATCAATAAAGTGGTAGGGGACCACTCAAATCCGTTGGCTTTGCCAAAAAAATTTCTATAATTATGTCTTCCAAAGAATTTACTTCAAACCCAATTAGAACACCTTCACCTCCATAATTTCTTCTCTCACTAGATCTTCCAAAAAGCAAATGAGGATTGTTGCTATTGCTCAAGCTAATCAAATGAGAAAATACACAAATGACTGATGAAAAACTAGATGAAATATCTCACTATTAACGTGAGATAATGAATGTGCAAAGAGAAATGTACTTCAAACAAGAAGGCACTATTCAACATCTTAACTTTCTGGAAAAGACACTCTACGTTATATGTAGACATAGCCCAACAAAGAAATGTCTATATAAGAAATCTCCGCATTTCTATGAAAATGCACCTAAGAAGTTATGGGATGAAGGGTCATCGTCATCATCTCTTCAACAACCATCTTGGTCACCAATCAACTAAGATGAACTAGATGAATCAAAATCTTAAGAACACCAAAGAGACACAAGGAAAAGTAAAATAATATATATATATATATGTATTTTTATTTTATTTCCTTTTAAAAATAAAATGTTTCTCTTTTTTATAGTAATTGAAATATCAGAAAATTTGTTCAACCATTCATAAATATAGAAGTCTGATATTTTTAGATGTCTGCCTCAAATTTTAGATGTCTGACATGCAATTCAAATACAATATTTTTTTCACTCCAAACATCTGAAGACATAATCTAGACATCTCAAATAACTTATTGTTTCATGAACATTTTATCTTTGTAGTAAACCAGACATCTAAAACTCAGATCCAGAATTTTGAAATTAATTTCGAGTTACATTATATCCAAAAATTCATCTTTCAGACGTGTGTTCTAGAAACCCAGGCATTTGAAAAAGTACTCGGGTATTATAACTACAGAAAAATCAAATCTTAGACGTCTTCTATTTCTTCCCAGATGTATCTCGGGTTCCCTCTATTCTTAAATCAGACATCTGAAACTACTTCCAAAAGTATGAAAAACGAATTGATAATTTTTTTATATATAACCCTAAAACGGTTGATTCTCCCTTTCTTCATCATTTGCAGTTTGCCAGTTAGAAATTCATAACCTTGTATTATTCAAATTTCCCTATTCTATCAGAAATCATGCCACCTAAAAATCCTACAACTACAAAGAGGAAGAGAGATGAAAGTTCCTCATCAAATCCTCGAATTTGTTCATAAGCCCAAATCGATAAATTGATGAATTATTCCCCATTTTATATCGATCGATATAAAGAAATCCAAAATAAAAAGCTACATACAGGTCCGTTCTATTCTCTCCTAAATTTTCCTTTATATAAATTAAATGTATTAAGTCAAGATTCTGTTATTGATACTCTTGTTTATTATTCTCATAATAATGTTCAAATCGATCAACTTTTGGTATTTATACTCTATGCTAACTTGGATAGCACCACTACTTGGAATACTGAGGAGGACAATAAATGTATACAGTCAAGCGTTTATGGTAATATGGTTTGATACACTTCCGAAAGTGCAGGACGTATTTTAAAATGTTCTAATTCAAGACTAAATTTATATGATATTCCTGATATGCGCTTCAAACCAAGGGATAACGTGACACATTAAATTTGGGAAGATCATATGCTACGTTTTACTTCAACATATTTACATCCCAAAGCTAGGCTTCTTACAAGAATGCTCATCAGCACAATTATTCCTTGTTTACGAATCCATGAACAAATAACGGAACTTGAGCACAAGGCACTATATGAATTTTTTAGTGGGACAAAAACTAACTGGGCACAATTTATATTTGATGAGATTAAAAACTTTTGGAATCAAGCATGTCAATCTATCATTTATGCTCCATACATTATGAGGTTGTTGAAATCGGATAATGTTCCTTATTATTTATCTACATTTGAAGAGCTCTAGTTAAAGATTTTGATGACCCCAAACCCTGTGTATACGAAAGTAAGGATAATCATTGGAATATAACACATAACAATAACAATAGAACAGAAATTGAGAATTACAGCAGATAGTGTTCATCAAATTACACTGGAAATATTACATCATCAGAGTTACACAGCATAATTGGATCATTCATAGCATATAGCACAGTTTCAGCTTAATATAAAATGTCTGCAGCGAAATAAAAACATAATATACTAAGTGAAGTCTGAACAACAAAATAGAATTGATAACATCCATCTTCAGCTCCATAACTATTCAGAATGAATCTGCTAAACCTGTATACAAGGCTGCCCGTGTGGAAAAGAGGGCACCCGAGTTTGCAAAATGAAACAAACTATGAGTCAGTCATGGGACTGGTATGAGAAATCTTATTTAACCTATTTGATAATAAGGCTAATCACAGGACCACGCCGCTAACGCGGAACGAGTTTACTCCGTTGGTTTACCAGTGCATAAATAAAGTAAATCGTCAAACAACGCAATGCTTTTTATAAAAATGAAACCATTATAAGACTCAAGTCCCATCACACAATGCAATGCAAACCGAAGGATAGAGTTTTACCTTATAATGGTAAAAAATGCTTGATATGATAAAACGAATTTGATTTTATTATTAGTGTATATGTGTTTTAAAAACATGTCAATCATAATATATCGATCATAAACGGCATAGCTAACATATACTATGTCATTGTACTAGTAATACAATCAAAACCGCATGGGTCGTATTGGAAGTTGGATTTCCATCATGAACCAAGGCAAAAGATAGTCCTTACCGAATTCGAGTCACTCTAGCCCGTGCCTCAGGATACAGTCGCAACCTCACCTGGATCTTCAGGGTCAGTCCAAAAATATATTAGTGGATTAATAATGCCTGAATAATACGTTTCCCCGCCCTATGGGGCGTAAATAGAGCCACAAGGGACTCAAATAACCGAGGTGCCTCATTCCATCATCCAAATAAGTAAAAATGTCAGAGCTGGTAAGTCGCTGACACCAATTCTAGCTAGAAAGAAACGTAAGTCCTCCCTACAGTCCTTACTCCCGTTTCTGGTTCATACCGGGGTGTGAGGCTCGCGAAGTAACGCTATACACAAAGGTATGCTATTTAAAGCCGTGCTTTGATCATCAACCACAAGGCTCTGCTTTTCAACAATAAGCCTTGATCATTTGCATCTTGGCATGCCACACTGATAATTCACGCCATGCGATTGATGTCTATTAATAAATAACCTGAAAGGGTGTTAAGCAAGAGAATAAATTCTCCGCCACCAACGGATAAATTTTAATAGTGATCACTCAACACGGAACAAAATCCAATGTCAGACATACATCCATTTACAAGCCCGTTCTGGGTCTGAACGCGACTGAAAGCATCGAGCGTATCCGGATAATCAACAAGTATGTCTAGACAACTACCACTGTAACCCCTCCTGGTAGATAACCGATCCAGGGTATCAGTAGTCATCCATTCGATGTGAAGATCGTCGGTCTACAATCACCGTCTTCAAACCTTTGACTTCCAATCATCGTATAATTATTTGAAATGATATTTAACTCGGACTTTTCAAATAATTCTCGAATATGCATAGTTTAAATCAATCTTTCGATTGCATATCGTTTATAATATTTTATAGCGATTTATAGCTATTTTTATTTATTTTAAAATAGCCATTTTTAATTAAACGACGCTTCGGGTCATTACATGGCCCTGGCGCTGTTTTCATCAAAATTTGATTTACACATTTCTCCAAATCTAATCGTTGGATCTTAACAAATTTTATATCGTTGGAAAGCTCTTTCCAAAGCGAACCCAACGGTTCCAGTTTTGAGGTAATCCGACGGTCGGATCTCTCGGTATAATCATTTAAAGTTACGTTTTCAAATCGTGAACTACAGCGCGCGATTCGTTTTATTTTAATTTATATATATACATAATAAATCGCTCAATGATTTCAAACCAATTTCAATTCAATAGTAATTTCTTTTATGTGAAATCGTACATTATATTAAAAATGCAATTTGTTTTTATCATTTATTAATTTACATTGGAAAATGTATATCTTGATTTATTCTTTAATTTACATTGGAAAATGTACTTTTTAATTCATTCTTTAATTACATTGAAAAATGTAGCCTTATCTTTCATTACAGTTGGATCTGAAATAACCCTAGAGGGGGGTGAATAGGGTTTTTCACAGTTTTTTGCCAAATTAAAATTCTAACAGGATATTAAATAATAAACAAATCACGAAATACAGCAGAAATAAAAGTGCAGAAAGGAAATAACACACAAAGATACCCAGCTTCAGCAAAACCCTGCCTACTGCTGCATTCCTAAGGTTTCTACTAGGTGATAGAACAGATCCCGCTTACAGACACTGTAAACTTGCACTCCCTGCTCCTGTGCTAACCCTATGCTCAAAACCCTAGGCTGGTCGATATCCCTCGACCAGATTTTCCCGTATTACAAACCTGTAACACGTAACCTAGATTTTACAGACTCTAGCAACTGTCAGTCAACACCTAACTGAACCCTCTAGATTTTACAGACTTCTAGAAACTGTTCGATTAGTTTTACAAATAAATTAAAAACAATACAAATTCAAATTTAAAAATAAAGCCCTAGGAGATAAAGAACAAAGGGTTATCCCCTTTTCAAAAGCTTGGCCGGCCACTTCACAAATTTGTGCACCCTTTTTCTTTTAGCCCGATCTCTCTGGAAAACTAAAAATGGCGGCTTGCACCAGGGTTTCTTTGGATCCCTAAATCGATTTCGACTTCGAAATGAATTGCTTTAGAAATTCTCTATAGCTCCAATTCTTGTTGATGAATTCGATCGATTGCTGATGCCCTTGCTTCAATGATTTTGGGGTTCCTTCTGCGATCGGAAACTATGAGTTAATTTGATGTGAAAAATGATTTATGCTCTTTTAAATTCTAGCTTGTTGATTTCGATTCAATTGTTTTTGGTTTCAATGCTCTCTCTGCCTGTGATGTAATTGGTGTAGTTATAGGGTTAAAACACAAACCCTAAACCTGATTTCACTATGTGACTTGGCTCGATGCTTTCCCCTTTTGGATTTTGTAATTCTCGGCTTGCACGAAATTGCGTGATTTCTGGTTATCAATAAGAATTGATTTTCTGTTATTTTTGGAAGCTTTATCAGTGTCTATCCATTCAGGAAATTCTTTAAACACTTGTCCAAAAAGATTGATTTCGTGGCTTTAATTTGTTTCCATAAAAACGTTAGCATTTCTGAAAAAACAGAATATATGATTTGTTGCCTTTAATTCCATGTGTGATTGAAACATTTTTGAAAATGAATTGTTGTCATGCTCGAATTCATTTACCCCTGTTTTCACACTGACTTCTTCTTGCCAAATGTTGATTGAGTGATTCTGGAAATTGTTAAACACTTGCCAAATATGATTCTCCATTTCTGGAAATAAAATTTTGATTTCTTTAAAACTGTATGAGCATTTCTGGAAGCACATTTAATGATTTTCTAAGCGCAAATGTTTGTTCATGCACCATTCACTTTGACTTGACCTTGAGAACATGCTGAATACTCTTAGAAACAAATTAAACACTTGCCTGAAATCCAAATTGTGATTTTCTGCCTATTAAAATTCTTTCCATAATTTTTTTTCCAAACCTAGAAACCTGATTTCTGAAAATAAATCAGAATTGTTAGATGCCGAGGTTTCAAACATGCCCAATAATCTATTTTGAATTTTTGCCAATCTGGTTTCTGAAAATATGGATGATTAGTTCTGCTTCATGAATACATTTGAAAAAAACTTACTTGACTGTGTTCATGCTATGTCTGCTATTAAAAAACAAACTGCTAGACCATGAAATATTGAACAAATTTGTTGAGACCATGAACTTGAGCATACTTTAAGTATGATGATCTTCTTGCTGTTTTGATTTATACTGGGTTCCTTTATGTTTGTGTAGAAAGATCATGATGTTATGTGACTTTATATGTGCACTTATGTTGCTTCATTTGGTACTTGCATCTTATATGGCATGTTGTCACTTTGAGCTTTGACACTTAGCTACTGCAAACTGTTTTAACATATTTCCATACTTGTACATTTCTTGGCATGTATACTGTTTCACCATATTTATGATGTATCATCCACTGAACTGAATATATGCTTTTGCCATTCATCTTGTATTACTTCCATTTGCTTTGAGGCTCGACCATTTTGGCACTTGTACTTGACACCATACATGCCGAACCATTTTGTTGTGTGAACATATTGTATACATCACTATGCTTTGATGTTGAACCATGCTAAATCATTGCTGCATGTACCACTTTGTGTGATCTTCATGTATATGTACCAATGTGCTGTTTCTCCCCTTGCCTGTACATGTATGTGCAATGATACATGAACCATTCTTTAGCTGTTTACACAAGAATTGATCTCCCATGTATACTCCACCATGTACATGCTGTTTTGATCTTTGAAACTGTGAACCTGATCTGCCATGTGATCTTGATGCTATTTAAAAACTGAGTTTTCCATCATGTTTGTGCTGCTTGAAATTTTTTTTATTTGTCGAGATAAATCACTTGATTTTGAACTAAAGTTTGTGATTTGCCACTTGTTTTCATTGCTGAGCTGATTTTCATCTTTCTTCTTTGATTTGATTGTCCCACTGATGACTGTGCATTGAGTCGAGATGGTCCACATAGCTACTCCTCAGTTGCACTCTGATTGGCGTGGCAGTGCACATGTGTATATCTATACACGTGTGTATATGCAGTCATCAGATAAAATTTCTTGTCCCCGTACATATACAAACTGTCTGCCTAGACACAGATAAATCATAACAAGTCATGAAAATGATGAGAAACACACCAGAAAAATGAGGCAAATAAAATTTTTAAATTAAAAATTATATTCGCATGTGTTTAGTATTATTTCTATTGCAGTGTACTGTGTGTGCATTCACTAATATGACAGGTATGAAGACTGGACTGACTGTATGAAGACTGGACTGACTTGTAAGCTGTGAAGACAGAAGATAAAAGACAGAGGATGAATGTGTGTTAGTGAAATGTGTAAGTGTCAATGTGTCTGTATAACAGAATGTATGAAACAGTGAAAGAAAGTATATATGAAATGAGTGACAGAGTGATTCTGCAGTGAGGAGCTGTGTACATGAACTCTGATATGACATGAAATGTAATACAATGATGTACAAATAGTGGAGTATAAAATTTGTACTGTTTGATATTGAAATAAAATATTCATGTATGTTGTGTAGTATATGAAACAATACAATTACAAACACATATATAATAATATATATTTGGTTGTTATCATCAAACAAAAATCATATAATTGTGTATACAACACCGTTATATACAACAAATCTCCCCTTTTGATGATGACAAACAAATATAAGATTTTGAGCATAAATGTGTTTGAAAAAAGATGAAATATATATTAATCTCCCTATTTGAATGTCCCCCCTACAGCAGAAAGCTCCCCCTATAACTGTGCATGAGTTAAATGAATAATTTTTCAAAAATAAAAATATTTATAAAATATTCACTCATAAGTCAAAATCTATTCACTCATAAATCAAAATCTCACCTCATTCTCCCCATTTTGTTATCATCAAAAGGATACAGAATTTAAAATATAAGTGAAAAATGACTAAATAATATAATTTCAGCATAAGAGGAAGGACAGTCATAATAAATCTCTATCGGTCAAACAAAAATCATAATAAACTGAGAACTAGTGGCATATTTCACATTGTAGAATACGGATTTACGATGAATTTTATATAAAATGGCGAGTTATAAAAATATGAATTTCAATTATTTTCCAAAGATTTTATAAAAATGAAGTTCAAAACATAGTGATGGATTTGGACTATAATTAATAATTCAATGTAAGTGACGAAATCAAATACTCTCAAATCCCATTAGCTATCACTCAACAAATCATAATACGTAATAAAATATTAACACATTTCACAGATTAGAAAATGGATTGATAAACTGTTTTTTATACACCAAGGAGAATTTCATATTAATTTTAATTTATAGCATTTTTTATTTTTATTTTTATTTAAGAGCACAATGACCACGCATAACCAGAGTTTGGATTTTTAAATGAGGTCAGTCGCAGCTTAAATTATAAGTTGTCTCATAACCATGCATAACCAGAGCTTGGATTTTTAAATGAGGTTAGAGACACACTTATGTATTGATTATATATTTTATCATTTTCAGCTTTAAATAGAAAAACTCCTCGATATAAACAACCAATATGAATGATAGAAATGTGGTAGGTACAGAAATGGACTGTGAAATAAATTTCTAAGTTAATTATATTATGAAATATGCTCGATTGCACTAGGATTATTGAAAATTTTCAATTATCACTAATTCTGAATAATAACATAGCCACAATTCCATCACAAATATTTTCACTGTTTATTCAAGATGATTTAAAAAATATAAAACTCTCCACATTAATATAGAATTATCATGGATGGCAGAAAGATGATAGATAAAGGAGGTGGTCGTGAAATAATTCCCAGTTCAAAGGATATTATAATAATTGTTCAACCATCATGAAAATCTAAATGAAGTCTCCTCTTGTCGTGAGATATACTACAGTCACAATTCATCACAATTTCAAAATCTAATACTAATTTTGATGAATTATAAACATAGTTCAATTTGGATATTGATTTCAATTTCTGAATGAATAATCAATAAATAATTTTAAAATTGAAAATCAGTTACAATCGGGATATTAAGAGCTATACAGGACAAGAGGGATTAAATCCTATACAAAAAAAATCAGCACTTCTGATACTAATTGGTGTCTCTATTAATAAGGATTTTACCATGACACTTGAGATGAACTAGGATATCTTAGACAAAAGAGTTTTTATTCACAGATCCTAAGCAGACTAGATAACAGATTATGCACATGTATCAGAGCAGCAAACAGATGATTCCAAAACAAACATTTTTCAAAACAGTATCAGAGCAGCACAGAAAATAATAGCACAACAGACTTGTCAGAAGATGTTTCTGATGGTCACTAAAATATATTCCATGATCCAAGATTATATAATTCAGTTTATTTTAAATCATTTGAAGAAATGTGAAAAAATCAAGATTTAATGAATCAACCAAACCAGATTATATATTTCAGATTCAAAATATGTGTGTGATTCAATAAATCAATAATTTCAAACGATTTTAAACAAACAAGTATTTAAATCAAATAACCATGAAATAATAAAGAGATTTAAGACCAATTTTTTAAAGAATTTTTCACAAGAATTTCTGACAAGCCCAAAGAATAATTTCAGATCATTTACATCAGACTTGAGAGATATTCATGATCAAAAGATAATTAAAAATAATTTATTTGAAATCACTTGAATCAATGTCAAGTTTGAGATATAATGAATTATTCACACAAGATTGATAATTTCGAATTTAAGTGGTGTGTGATATTCAAAATATCAAGAATTTCAGATGATTTGAAATAAATAGATTTCAAAATAAAATGATCATGAATGAATATAAATTTCACGATGTATCACTGATTCAAGACAATTTAACATGTTCAAGCTAATCTGAAAATTTCAGAAATTATCATAACTGATAAGTAACAGAGTGTACTGTAATGAGTATAATATTTTAAGCGTTTCCAAAATGAATGGGAAGAAACTCAAAACAGCATAAGTGTGTGAAATTTCATTAATTATTCAGATCTTCAAAAATTTAGAATTCAAAATAACAGTGTTTAAGATATAATATTAATACTTCAGCACTGTTAAGAATTCCAAAAAAATAAACTTCAAAATAATACAAATTTAAATTCAATATCTAGAAATGATTAAAACAAGAGAGTTTTATCCACATAAAGCAAATTTCCAGAAAAACATGACTTCTGCATTTGGAAGTTAATGAAGCCCATAAAAAAATATGGCGGTGGTAAATCAAATAAAAAAACAAAGAAAAATAGAAGGGTTAGAGGAAGGAATAAACACAAAAAAATATACAAAGGTGAGTTTAGAGATCATACCAGAATCCAATGTAAATCAGAATCTCTAACTCAACAGGTTTGGCTAAGGAACTGAAAAAGAATCAATGATATGAAGCTGTTTGAATCCAATTTCTCTCTTGCAAAGTAGCTTCTCAGCCTTCTCCAACACCTAACAATTTATAGGATTGAGTGGTCTAACAAAGTTTGTAAAACCACTCACAGTTGTGTTCATTTGTTTTGGTACCCGGATTTGTTTATATAAAAACCATTAGAATCTACCATTGTACCCTTTGGGACCCAAATCTGTTTAAACTTAACGAAGCCCGTTTTATTTCCTTTTAAGATCCAAGAATGTTTAAATGGTTTATTATAAACCAAATTCTCATTTCTGTTGTGATTTAAAAACCTCATAGAATTTTCAAAGTTCAAATTTTTAGAACTACCATTCGTGAAGCAATTTGAAGGATTTTTAAAATCACTCGAATTCAAATTTTCAAAAACATTTGTTTTCCCAAAACAGAGACCATTCCTATTACCAGAAGAAACTTGACTTTTCAACAGCACATTCAAAGATTTTTCTCCAGTAGAAAAATGTTTCAAACTCAACTCAAGACTATTAATTTTTGATTTCAAAAGATCATTCTTAATTAAAAGCTTCTCAGTTTTGATTTTAGACTCAGAAATTTCAGTATCAAACTGTTTTTGTTTTTCAATCTCACAAATCTTGAAATTCTTAATTTCATTTTCAAGCTCCTTTAAAATCAAATCTGTTTTCAACAAACTTTGTTTTTCAGCAAATTCATATTCGAAAATTTTGTTAGTCTTAAAATTTTCAAATTCCTTTTGTAAAAAGTTGTTTGTACTTTCAAGTCAAGTCTTGTTTTCTTTTAAAATCACAATTTCATTTTCAAGCTTTTGAATATTTTTATTTTGATAAACATGATTATTTTCCAAAACCAAACAACTTTTACAACTGGAATTTGAAGACTTCTTGTCCGTTTTAAGTTTTGATTCCAAAATATTGTTTTTGCTGATCAACTCAAGCTTTTCAGATTTCAGAATTTTATTTTTAGTTTTTAGATTCCCAACAGATTCAGTTAATCATGTAAAAGATGAACTAAATCTTTATGAGAAAAATTTCTTGTTGAGTTTCCATCTGAATTTTTATCTGTACAACCTAAGCACAATTTTGAAACTGAGTTGACTTTTCGGGGTTTTGAGCTGCTTTTGTCAAATTGTCCATACATCATATTGAGAGTATTCCAGATTTCCTGCACAGTTAAACAATGGGAGATAAGGCTATACTGAACATCATCAATATAAGAATATAAAATATGAATAGCACAAGAATTAAACCCAATATCACTTCTACCCACAATATCAAATCCATTACTAACAGTATCCCAACATTTAGCATTAACAGATTTTAAATATAACTCTATTTCTAATTTCCAATTCAAAAAATCTGTATCATTAAAAATAGATGGAATACAACTGGACTGACTCTCAGAGGACTGACAATTTGGATGACCCATTACTCTAGAGTTAACAGAAAATACCTGCTCTGATACCACTTGTTGGATCTAGAATAACCCTAGATAGGGGGTGAATAGGGTTTTTCACAGTTTTATTCTAAATTAAAATTCTAACTGGATATTAAATAATAAACAGATCACATAATACAGCAGAAATAAAAGTGCAGAAAGGAAATAACACACAAAGATTCCCAGCTTTGGCATAACCCAGCCTACTGCTGCATTCCTAAGGTTTCTACTATGTGATAGAACAGATCCCACTTACAGACACTGTAAACTTGCACTCCCTGCTCCTCTGCTAACCCTACGCTCAAAATCCTAGACTGATCGATATCCCCTCGACCATATTTTCTCGTATTACAAACCCGTAACATGTAACCTAGATTTTACAGACTCTAGTAACTGTCAGTCAACACCTAACTGAACCTTCTAGATTTTACAGACTTCTAGAAATTGTTCGATTCGTTTTACAAATAAATTAAAAACAATACAAATTCAAATTTAAAAATAAAACCCTAGGAGATAAAGAATAAAGGGTTATCCCCTTTTCAAAAGCTTGGTCGGCCACTTCACAAATTTGTGCACCCTTTTTCTTTTAGCCCGATCTCTCTGGAAAACTAAAAATGGTGGCTTGCACTAGGGTTTCTTTGGATCCCCAAATCGATTTCGACTTCGAAATAAATTGCTCTAGAAATTCTCTATAACTCCAATTCTTGTTGATGAATTCGATCGGTTGCTGATGCTCCTTGCGTCAATAATTTTGGGGTTCCTTCTGCGATCGGAAGCTATGAGTTAATTTGATGTGAAAAATGATTTATGCTCTTTTAAATTCTAGCTTGTTGATTTCGATTCAATTGTTTTTGGTTTCGATGCTCTCTCTGCCTGTGATGTAATTGGTGTAGTTATAGGGTTAAAACACAAACCCTAAACCTGATTTCACTATGTGACTTGGCTGATTTGGCTCGATGCTTTCCCCTTTTGGATTTTGTAATTCTCGGCTTGCACGAAATTGCGTGATTTCTGGTTATTAATAAGAATTGATTTTCTGTTATTTTTGGAAGCTTTATCAGTGTCTATCCATTCAGGAAATTCTTTAAACACTTGTCCAAAAAGATTGATTTCGTGGCTTTAATTTGTTTCCATAAAAACGTTAGCATTTCTGAAAAAACAGAATATATGATTTGTTGCCTTTAATTCCATGTGTGATTGAAACATTTTTGAAAATGAATTGTTGTCATGCTCGAATTCATTTACCCCTATTTTCACACTTACTTCTTCTTGCCAAATGTTGATTGAGTGATTCTGGAAATTGTTAAACACTTGCCAAATATGATTCTCCATTTCTGGAAATAAAATTCTGATTTCTTTGAAACTGTATGAGCATTTCTGGAAGCACATTTAATGATTTTCTTGACATAAATGTTTGTTCATGCACCATTTACTTTGACTTCACCTTGAGAACATGCTGAATACTCTTAGAAACAAATTAAACATTTGCCTGAAATCCAAATTGTGATTTTCTGCCTATTAAAATTCTTTCCATAAAAAATGTTGTCCAAACCTAGAAACCTGATTTCTGAAAATAAATCAGAATTGTTTGATGCCGAGGTTTCAAACATGCCCAATAATCTGTTTTGAATTTTTGCCAATCTGGTTTTTGAAAATCTGCATGATTAGTTCTGCTTCATGAATACAATTGAAAAAAACTTACTTGACTGTGTTCATGCTATGTCCACTGTTAAAAAACAAACTGCTACACCATGAAATATTGAACCAATTTGCAGAGACTATGAACTTGAGCATACTTTAAGTATGGTGATCTTCTTGCTGTTTTGATTTATACTGGGTTCCTTTAAGTTTGTGTAGAAAGATCATGCTGCTATGTGACTTTATATGTGCACTTATGTTGCTTCATTTGGTACTTGCATCTTATATGGCATGTTGTCACTTTGGGCTTTGACACTTAGCTACTGCAAACTGTTTTGACATATTTCCATACTTGTACATTGGTTAGCATGTATACTATTTCACCATATTTATGTTGTATCATCCATTGAACTGAATATATGCTTTTGTCATTCATCTTGTATTACTTCCATTTGCTTTGAGGCTCGACCACTTTGGCACTTGTACTTGACACCATCCACAACACCATACATGCCGAACCATTTTGTTGTGTGAACATATTGTATACATCACTATGCTTTGATGTTGAACCATGCTAAATCATTGCTGCATGTACCACTTTGTGTGATCTTCATGTATGTGTACCAATATGTTGTTTCTTCCCTTGCCTGTACATGTATGTGCAATGACACATGAACCATTCTTTAGCTATTTACACAAGAATATATCTCCCATGTATACTCCACCATGTACATGCTGTTTTGATCTTTGAAACTGTGAACCTGATCTGCCATGTGATTTTGATGCTGTTTAAAAACTGACTTTGCCATTATGTTTGTGCTACTTGAAAAAAAATGATTTGCCGAGATAAATCACTTGATTTTGAACTGAAGATTGTGATCTGCCACATGTTTTCATCGCTGAGCTGATTTTTCATCTTTCTTCTTTGATTCGATTGTCCCACTGATGACTGTGCACTGAGTCGAGATGGTCCACGTGTATAACGACCCGGATTTTTGGCGACCTTGGTTATCGACATAAACACGATGTCGATAACCAAAACATCGAAAAATCCTGGTAATTAATGAAAGAAATTAGAGTGTGAGAATAGATAAGATAGAAACTTAGAATAGAAGAAGAAGAAGAACACAACATCAGAGTAACACGAACCTCACAGCGGAACGAATAACATATAATAGATAACATAACTTTGAAATATAACAGTTATGTATACAATAGCACTTATCAGAGTACAGCACTTACAACACAGCGGAAATAAACTATAGCTATATGATCTTGTAGCCTCCTGCTCCAAGCTCTCCAAGTATATCTGTAAATTCCTGACTACTTGACTGCCTGTACAAAATTGGGCACCCAAGAGTTTAGGGAAAACAAAACAAATAAACTCCGGGTCAGTCATGGGACTGGTATGAGTAAAACAGTTTAAAACAGTTGAACAAGTGAACGATATCTCATAAGACCACGTCGTATAACGGAACGGGTTTCCCTTATGAAAATACAAAATATCTTTATATCAAAAACCTTTTGATATTATAATAATGTCTATCAACCACAATATATAAAATCATCTAGTAGAAACGCTTTCATCTCACGTTCTACATATATAGTATACAATCAAAATTGCAAGCACGTATTGGGTAATGGATTTCCAACTATGACAAGGTATGGAACCACCTTCCGATCAGTGTAATCTAGGAACGATACACTGGAGTTCAACAAGAACATCTTGCAACTCAGCCACACATGACCGACCACTCATTTCGCTTGAGTGTATCGAATGTACATCACCAACGGTTGGGATCAGCAACCGTTCCCGTATATATATGGAACAACATTGATAGATTAAAGAAGAAAACAAATATTCTCTAGATAGGTGATTATACACCCTACTTCGGTGCGACCGACTTAGCCATGCTGCCTGCCCGATTTCTGTCATTTACCGGCTGATGAGGCTAGAAGCTACGCTTTATCATCACATCAGATTCACTTCGAATGCCACATTGTCAGATCCATCGAAAATCACTAATTGACGTCTACAACAGTACATTACGTGTTAGCTAAAGAATTTTCCTTCTCCGCTTCCACTCTTGGTACGGTTGAAGAAATCAAAGTACGTGACCTTTCTGGAAATACTCTGTTAGACATTCATCCACACAAGTCATCCTCATTCACTTAGAATGTCACATCGTCATACCCGCCAAATCACAAATTGATTTATCCAAAAATAACACGGGTATACAGCTTAGAGAAACGAATTCCTCCACCACCAAACGTGAATACGTTTGAACAGATCAACTTACGCGATCCATTGGATATACTCTGTCAGACCTTCGTCCATACAAGTTGTCCTGGGACTGGACAAACCGAAGGCACTATTCAGTATATCCATCTTAGTCACTGTTATCTAAGACTTATACAACAGCCCTTGCATTTTACTCCGTCTTCTATTTTCTTTGGCATATATGATTCGCAACGCTTATGCCAATACAAAGTGGTTCTTTGGATAATAATCCAACCGGTCTCTCCATATTAACAACGTTAAAATGGTCAAAACTTCGATACTCTGTGATTTAACTATCAAAGAAAAACAGGTGTGCAAACAACGATATTACTTCCAGATGGAAATTATATCGAACAAACATCATTTAACATTAATCTCTTTAGTTCATTTTCATCTCCTGTTTCCCTATATTCAATATTTCTTATTTTCTAAATTTATAAAATATACGTTATTAACATTGGGGACATTTCCATTTCTTGTTTTCTATATTAGAAAACATTTCTGGTTCTTATTGGAAAACATTTCCGAAACTCGTACATTGGACTTAGGCGGATGTTTAAACAAACCATCGCGATGCCAACTCAAATCATTACACTTATTAACTATATTCACTTAACCACCACTTACTATCAAACCTTAGTCATTTCTTATTTAAAAACGAAGTCAATCAAGTTAGGGTATAATTACCTCTCAGACCTTAACTGAACAACGGTTTAAACTTCGGGATAAACAAGGTTTATCCTTTAAAACTTAAACAAACTTCCTTATGAAATTCTCTTTCGAATAATCTCTATTCGATAACTCCTCCATTCGAATAACTACATTCGATAATCTTTCTTTCGAATAACTATATTCGATTAACTCCTTTTGGTTAACTCTATTTGCTTAACTCTATTTGATTTACTCTATTTGATTAACCCTATTCACTTAACTCCTGTCGAATAAACTATATTCGATAACTCCTCTAACTCTATTCGAATAAACTATATTCGATTAACTCCTCTAATTCTATTCGAATACTCCTATTTAGTTAACTTAACTCGATTGCTTAATCTTGATAACTCAACTTAATAACCTAATCTGATTATCTTAACTTGATAACTTAATCTTGATAACTCAACTTGATAACCTAACTTGATTATCTTAACTTGATAACTTCATTTTGATTAACTTAACGCGCTAACTCAATTTGAATAACTTAACTTGATTATCTTAACTTGATAATTCAAATTGACTGATTCGACTTGGCTAACCCATTTGATTAACTCGACTTGGAAAACCTACTTTGTAAACTCATTTGACTAGGTTCGACTAACTCATTTGATTAGGTCCGACTTACTCTTTTGACTTGGTTTGACTAACCCATTTGATTAGGTTCGACTAACTCATTTGATTAGGTTCGACTAACTCTTTTGATTAGGTTCGACTAACTCATTTACCATGGTTCGACTAACTCTTTTGATTAGGTTCGACCAACTCTTTTGATTAGGTTCGACTAACTCTTTTACCATGGTTCGACTAACTCTTTTGATTAGGTTCGACTAACTCTTTTGATTAGGTTCGACTAACTCTTTTACCATGGTTCGACTAACTCTACTCGTTTAACTCGACTAACTTTCGAATACCATATTCGATTTACTAACTTTCGAATACCATATTCGATTTACTAACTTTCGAATACCATATTCGATTTATTCGTTTCGAATAACTAAATTCGATTAACTCCTTCGAATACTAAATTCGATTAACTCTACTTCGAATAACTAATTCGATTATCTCCTTTCGAATAACACTATCCGATTAACCCCCTTTGATTTAACTCTTATTCAAATAACTTATATTCGAATAACTCTATTCGATTTGACTCTAGTCGAATGACACAAATCGATTTAACTCTATTTGTTTAACTCTTTCTTTTATTAACTCCTGTCAAATTTTCCTTTTTATAACCCTATTTATTTTTTTTCCAAATGAATATTACTTTATTCTATTTATTTACTAAATAAATATTCCTTTATCCTATTTATTTTCTAAATAAATATTTCTCTTTTATAATATCCTTATGATACTATAAATACTTTAAATCTCAAACTATTTCCTTTTATAAAATCGGTTGATTTTATAAAATTCCTTTATTCCATTTATTCACTAAATAAATATTCCTTTGATTAAATCATATTTATTTAACAAATAAATATTCCTTTATTCGATTTATTCGCTAAATAAATATCTCCTTTTAATTCTATTTATTCTAACAAATAAATATTTCCATTATTCTATTTGTAAATGTTTCCACAAATATTTCCTTTGATTTCCTATTTGTAAATGTCTTACAAATATTCCTCCTCCTATTTGTTTTACAAATAATTTCCTTTATATTTGTTTAACAAATATATTTCCTTTTAATTTGATAATCTAATATAATTCTTTTATCAAAATCCTTTTTCTTATATATAAAATCCATTGATTTTATATAAATAAATCATTTTCAACATATACTTTTGAAAATCTCCTTTCTACATTTTGGTATTTTCTTATGGTATTTAACACACCATATAACAACGATAAATATCGTCCAAACACACATAATCAATCATCAGATTATACATCACATTATATATCACAATATATATAAATCACAGTAAAATAGATGTTGAGGAATCCAGTTGGATTCCTCTAACCTGTTTCCCTTCATCACAGATGTTAGACAATATAACTAACATCAATTTCACTTCGATGTGAAATATTCTGATAAACAGAATCGACATATAAATGTTTAACGGTTTATATATATATATATATACATTCGTACATAAATATATATATAATTTCTACTAACTGACTAGCAGTTCAATCAAACAACCAACACACAATCAAACAGACAATTTTTAACAGTTCTAAGAATACACTATAAAAATAGAAATATTCAGAGTTGGTGAGTTTTACTCACATTAGACTATAATCGATAATTAACGATAATTGTCTCTTGATTTCGATGGACAATTTATTTTGCTATAAATTGTAACGAGCTCAGGTGGACTTCCAGTCAGTCTCATGTTGTAGTGCCCGTCCATACAATCCTAACGTAACTTACGGTTCTCGATTCTGACCTCGTATGGATGAGATATCACATTCACAAGTTAACACAAAATTTATATTAAATATATAACTTGAATTTAAATTTCAAAAGGGCCTTAAACCTTTTAAATTACCACCGGCACATCTGCTTAAAGCCCGAACCCACTCTATCCTTAAAACCCGTTCTTCACTTCCAACTCCATCTTCCCAAAACCGAAATGCCTGCTCCTCAATCAACCACCGAAGCATCATTTCCATCCATTCAATCCTCCGTTCTTCCACAAAACCCAAAGCAAAAGTCACCATTATCATCTTCATCTCACTCTCTATCTACTCAAATCAAGAATGATGAACTCGACGGCTCCCTGGTACTTGCAACGATGATCTGCTACATGGGTATCCACGACAAGAATTGAACCGCTTTTCACAAAAATCCTGCCAACCCCCACGGTTTTCCAGCACGAGTTCGAAACCAACACTCGATTTGTGAATTAATGCCTCAATATCGCAAAAACCATAACCCTAGAAGCTACTGTACAAAACCCATTCGAACCAGAGGACGTTGATCTCAATGAAAATCACACCAACATGAAGAGAACGTGGTACAGATCGCAAGTATATCGGTTTTGCTCGCCATTACTTTCTGTGAATGGAGAATATGAACGGCGGAAGTGTTTGACTAAATTGAAGTGAGACTTAGGTTTAGAACAGGGAAGGGCGTTTTTATAATATTTCCAAAATATCTAGATATTTTCGTAGCAGGAATATTCCCGGTATATTCTCCCTTGTAAATTCGTTTTTGACTTCTAAAAATTCGTGTGATCACACACGGTAACCAAAAATTACAAAAATTGGCATGCAGTTAGAGTTCGACATTACGGTCACAACGAAATTTGTTTCGTCAAATTCCGACTCCGTATGCTCACATAGCGTATTTTTAACTGTCAAAATACTGACTGTTTTTCACTCTAAAAATCCGTGCGGCCACACAGTGACTCTAAAAATCACGGAAACTGACATCTAGCAATAATTTGACATTGCGGATCCAACCAAATTAGTTTCGTCTAATTCCGGCTTCGTTTGCAAAAGTGGCTATTTTTAAAGCTCCTGGATGACCCATTTAAATATATAAATATATATAAATATAATTAAATTAAATATAAATAAATTTATATTGTCTTATATCTTCACATATGATATCGTACAGCTCCAGAATATCATATCAGAATTTATAGTTTGATATTTAAGATTTTAGATTTATCGATATTCAGTTTATATCGAAAATCCTTTTATAACGTAAATAAAGCATCGCAAATTACAAAGGAATTCCACAGCGACTTTTCTGAAATTTGATTTGGAAGTAACTTAAAATCTACACGACGAAATCCCGATTTTTCTCTTCCACTAGAAAGATATACTCCACCAGCTCCACACGTTTCTTATTTCACAGAAATCCGATTTAAAACGAATCCTGTATATCCAGTTGAAGTTCAAATCGACAAATAGCGAACTGTCGAGTCGTTACGCGCTCTATTTTAATTATATTATAATTCTACATTCAAACTGATGGCGATTGAATATATTCGCCAATATAATTCAACTCTAAGCTGAATTAAATCTAAGGGACGACCCCGTTTACAGAATATTGTGATTCCCAATATTTTTGATTATTTCTGAATTTAATATATTATTTAATTTGATTAAATATTCACTATATTTAATTAAACCTCTATTTAATTCACTACATCACGATATATATAATTAAATAAATTAATTATAATACCCCTGACAATGCGGGTCATTACATTCTTCCCCACTTAAAATAATTTCGTCCTCGAAATTGCTAAGTTAGAGGACGACCCTATCTATTAGAATTCCTAAGATTTGTTTACCCCTTATTTCTCATTTCAACTGAACCAATTAATATCGACTAAAATATTTATTCATTCCGACTAACTAAAGTTTTCAAAAATTCTGAAAATTTTCTAACACTTTAATTTTTTGGAAAATTTCGCCAGCTCCTCCTATGTACTGGTCAATAGCTCAAACTCCAACTCGCCTCTCTGGGCCTTCTTCAACCCAAAAGAAAATCAAAACGCCAAACGGCTTGCCAATTCGGCTCATAAATTCCAAACTCATATAAAATATAAACTTGTACCTTTTTGTTGGGCATATCATTACATCCCTACCATCTGTTATCAACTCGGCATATACAAATGCCATCCCAATCAACTCCAACCAAGTTATTCTTAACACAACCATTCGCTTATTCAAGCCGAATTTAATTTCAAATTCGAGTTTCAAATTCCAAGCTCTCAACTTATCATTTCAAATCTAGTTTATTCTCTAATCACTTCAATTTTTCTTAACCTATCATCTCAAGTTAAATTCTGGTTTATTATTTACTTTTACCATCCCATTCGAATTAACTTCACAAGTTAAATTTTAATTTCTAGAACTTAAATTCCCGGTTTTATTTCAAATCAAATTTGAAATCATAATACCAATTCAAAACCTTTGAATTTCTAAACAACTTGTTTTCTCAAAACAATTCAAATCAAAATCTTTGGTAGTAATCCACCACTTAGAAACTCGAAAATCACACCGATGATGCTGCGCAGTCAACATTGGAGTTACTTTCCAGCGACCGTAGTGAGTTCAATATTATACCACTTCAAAACCATTTCTTAAACATTTCCACTTTGAAATATATTTCAAATACCATTCTCAAGGCTTTAAACCAATTTAAAATCTCCTAGGATTTTAAAATTTTCTTATACTTAATCCAAATCTTGTAACAAACACCTTTCCAAATCTCCAAGGTTCTTATTTCAATTCTGATTTAAATTCAGATTTAATTCATTTGATTTCACTTATATGAATTCTGATTGGTTATTTATAACCATTTCACATGTTATAATCATACTCGATTATAATCACAACCTATATATGATAATATATCACATATCCATACTGTGTCGGTCCATCGTATTCGAGTGTTTATCAACTCCTACCGATACAGTGGATCAAACTGATCGACCAGAATCCACAAACAACTCAACCGACGAATCTCCACAATATAAAACAAATTTTATATCAAATACAAATACGCGCTCGTATATATACACTCAAACTCAATCTAGGGTATTACTAACCCTATCTCTACCGAGTCACGCCACAGAGCCAAGTAATTCTTAACTTAAGCTCTGATACCAACTGTAATGACTCGGATTTTTAGCGACTTTGGTTATCGACATAAACACGATGTCGATAACCAAAACATCAAAAAATCCCGGTAATTAATGAAAGAAATTAGAGGGTGAGAATAGATAAGATAGAAACTTAGAATAGAAGAAGAAGAAGAACACAACATCAGAGTAACACGAACCTCACAGCGGAACGAATAACATATAATAGATAACGTAACTTTGAAATATAACAGTTATGTATTCAATAGCACTTATCAGAGTATAGCACTTACAACACAGCGGAAATAAACTATAGCTATATGATCTTGTAGCCTCCTGCTCCAAGCTCTCCAAGTATATCTGTAAATTCCTGACTACTTGACTGCCCGTACAAAATTGGGCACCCAAGAGTTTAGGGAAATCAAAACAAATAAACTCTGGGTCAGTCATGGGACTGGTATGAGTAAAACAATTTAAAACAGTCGAACAAGTAAACGATATCTCATAAGACCACGCCGTATAACGGAACGGGTTTTTCCCTTATGAGAATCCAAAATATCTTTATATCAAAAACCTTTTGATATTATAATAATGTCTATCAACCACAGTATATATAATCATCTAGCAGAAACACTTTCATCTCACGTTCTACATATATAGTATAAAATCAAAACCGCAAGCACGTATTGGGTAATGGATTTCCAACTATGACAAGGTATGGAACCACCTTCCGATCAGTGTACTCTAGGAACGATACACTGGAGTTCAACAAGAACATCTTGCAACTCAGCCACACATGACCGACCACTCATTTCACTTGAGTGTATCGAATGTACATCACCAACGGTTGGGATCAGCAACCGTTCCCGTATATATAAGGAACAACATTGATAGATTAAAGAAGCAAATGAATATTCTCTAGATAGGTGATTATACACCCTACTTCGGTGCGACCGACTTAGCCATGCTGCCTGCCCGATTTCTGTCATTTACCGGTTGATGAGGCTAGAAGCTACGCTTTATCATCACACCAGATTCACTTCGAATGCCACATTGTCAGATCCATTGAAAATCACTAATTGACGTCTATAACAGTACATTACGTGTTAGCTGAAGAAGTTTCCTTCTCCGCTTCCACTCTTGGTACAGTTGAAGAAATCAAAGTACGTGACATTTCTGGAAATACTCTGTCAGACATTCATCCACACAAGTCATCCTCATTCACTTAGAATGTCACATCGTCATACCCGCCAAATCACAAATTGATTTATCCAAAAATAACACGGGTATACAGCTTAGAGAAACGAATTCCTCCGCCACCAAACATGAATACGTTTGAACAAATCAACTTACGCGATCCATTGGATATACTCTGTCAGACCTTCGTCCATACAAGTTGTCCTGGGACTGGACAAACCGAAGGCACTATTCAGTATATCCATCTTAATCACTGTTATCTAAGACTTATACAACAGCCCTTGCATTTTACTCCGTCTTCTATTTTCTTTGGCATATATGATTCGCAACGCTTATGCCAATACAGAGTGGTTCTTTGGATAATAATCCAACCGGTCTCTCCATATTAACAACGTTAAAATGGTCAAAACTTCGATAATCTGTGATTTAACTATCAAAGAAAAACAGGTGTGCAAACAACGATATTATTTCCAGATGGAAATTATATCGAACAAACATCATTTAACATTAATCTCTTTAATTCATTTTCATCTCCTGTTTCCCTATATTCAATATTTCTTATTTTCTAAATTGAGAAAATATACGTTATTAACATTGGGGACATTTCCATTTCTTGTTTTCTATATTAGAAAACATTTCTGGTTCTTATTGGAAAACATTTTCAAAACTCGTACATTGGACTTAGGCGGATGATTAAACAAACCATCGCGATGCCAACTCAAATCATTACACTTATTAACTATATTCACTTAACCACCACTTACTATCAAACCTTAGTCATTTCTTATTTAAAAACGAAGTCAATCAAGTTGGGGTATAATTACCTCTTAAACCTTAACTGAACAACGGTTTAAACTTTGGTATAGACAAGGTTTATCCTTTAAAACTTAAACAAACTTCCTTATGAAATTCTCTTTCGAATAATCTCTATTCGATAACTCCTCCATTCGAATAACTACATTCGATAATCTTTCTTTCGAATAACTATATTCGATTAACTCCTTTTTTTAACTCTATTTGCTTAACTCTATTTGATTTACTCTATTTGATTTACTCTATTTGATTAACCCTAATCACTTAACTCCTGTCGAATAAACTATATTCGATAACTCCTCTAACTCTATTCGAATAAACTATATTCGATTAACTCCTCTAATTCTATTCGAATACTCCTATTTAGTTAACTTAACTCGATTGCTTAATCTTGATAACTCAACTTGATAACCTAACTTGATTGTCTTAACTTGATAACTTAATCTTGATAACTCAACTTGATAACCTAACTTGATTATCTTAACTTGATAACTTCATTTTGATTAACTTAACGCGCTAACTCAATTTGAATAGCTTAACTTGATTATCTTAACTTGATAATTCAAATTGACTGATTCGACTTGGCTAACCCATTTGATTAACTCGACTTGGCAAACCCACTTTGTTAACTCATTTGACTAGGTTCGACTAACTCTTTTACTATGGTTCGACTAACTCATTTGATTAGGTCCGACAAACTCTTTTGACTTGGTTTGACTAACCCATTTGATTAGGTTCGACTAACTCACTTGATTAGGTTCGACTAACTCTATTAACATGGTTCGACTAACTCTTTTGATTAGGTTCGACTAACTCTTTTGATTAGGTTCAACTAACTCTTGTACCATGGTTCGACTAACTCTTTTGATTAGGTTCAACTAACTCTTTTGATTAGGTTCGACTAACTCTTCTACCATGGTTCGACTAACTCTACTCATTTAACTCGACTAACTTTCGAATACCATATTCGATTTACTAACTTTCGAATACCGTATTCGATTTATTCGTTTCGAATAACTAAATTCGATTAACTCCTTCGAATACTAAATTCGATTAACTCCACTTCGAATAACTAATTCGATTATCTCCTTTCGAATAACACTATCTGATTAACCCCCTTTGATTTAACTCTTATGCAAATAACTTATATTGGAATAACTCTATTCGATTTGGCTCTAGTCGAATGACCCAAATCGATTTAACTCTATTTGTTTAACTCTTTCTTTTATTAACTCCTGTCAAATTTTCCTTTTTATAACCCTATTTATTTTTTCCAAATAAATATTCCTTTATTCTATTTATTTACTAAATAAATATTCCTTTATCCTATTTATTTTCTAAATAAATATTTCTCTTTTATAATATCCTTCTGATACTATAAATACTTTAAATCTCAAACTATTTCCTTTTATAAAATCGGTTGATTTTATAAAATTCCTTTATTCTATTTATTCACTAAATAAATGTTCCTTTGATTAAATCATATTTATTTAACAAATAAATATTCCTTTGTTCTATTTATTCACTAAATAAATATCCCCTTTTAATTCTATTTATTCTAACAAACAAATATTTCCATTATTCTATTTGTAAATGTTTCTACAAATATTTCCTTTGATTTCCTATTTGTAAATGTCTTACAAATATTTCTCCTCCTATTTGTTTTACAAATAATTTCCTTTATATTTGTTTAACAAATATATTTCCTTTTAATTTGATAATCAAATATAATTCTTTTATCAAAATCCTTTTTCTTATATATAAAATCCAGTGATTTTATATAAATAAATCATTTTCAACATATACTTTTGAAAATCTCCTTTCTACATTCTGGTATTTTCTTATGGTATTTAACACACCATATAACAACGATAAATATCGTCCAAACACACATAATCAATCATCAGATTATACATCACATTATATATCACAATATATATAAATCACAGTAAAATAGATGTTGAGGAATCCAGTTGGATTCCTCCAACCTGCTTCCCTGCATCACAGATGTTAGACAATATAACTAACATCGATTTCACTTCGATGTGAAATATTCTGATGAACAGAATCGACATATAAATGTTTAACGGTTTATATATATATATATATACATATATATATATATAATTTCTACTAACTGACTAGCAGTTCAATCAAACAACCAACACACAGTCAAACAGGCAATTTTTAACAGTTCTAAGAATACACTGTAAAAATAGAAATATTCAGAATTGGTGAGTTTTACTCACATTGGACTATCATCGTTAATTAACGATAATTGTCGCTTGATTTCGATGGACAATTTATTTTTCTATAAATTGTAACGAGCTCGGATGGACTTCCAGTCAGTGTCATGTTGTAGTGCCCGTCCATACGATCCTAACGTGACTTACGGTACTCGATTCTGACCTCGTATGGATGAGATATCACATTCACAATTTAACACAAAATTTATATTAAATATATAACTTGGATTTAAATTTCAAAAGAGCCTTAAACCTTTTAAATTACCACCGGCCCATCTGCTTAAAGCCCGAACCCACTCTATCCTTAAAACCCGTTCTTCACTTCCAACTCCATCTTCCCAAAACCGAAATGCCTGCTCCTCAATCAACCACCGAAGCATCATTTCCATCCATTCGATCCTCCGTTCTTCCACAAAACCCAAAGCAAAAGTCACCATTATCATCTTCATCTCACTCTCCATCTACTCAAATCAAGAATGATGAACTCGACGGCTCACTGGTACTTGAGACGACGATCTGCTACAGGGGTATCCACGACAAGAATTGAACCGCTTTTCACAAAAATCCTGCCAACCCCCAGGGTTTTCCACCACAAGTTCGAAACCAACACTCGATTTGTGAATTAATGCCTGAATATCGCAAAAACCATAACCCTAGAAGCTACTGTACAAAACCCAATCGAACTAGAGGACGGTGATCTCAATGAAAATCATACCAACATGAAGAGAACGTGGTACAGATCGCAAGTATATCGGTTTCATGATTTACTGGAATTTGTGGGATTTGTTTGAGATTTTACTTTGAATTGTTTTGCTCGCCATTACTTTCTGTGAATGGAGAATATGAACGGCGGAAGTGTTTGACTAAATTGAAGTGAGACTTAGGTTTAGAACAGGGAAGGGCGTTTTTATAGTATTTCCAAAATATCTAGATATTTTCGTAGCAGGAATATTCCCGGTATATTCTCCCTTATAAATTCGTTTTTGCTTCTAAAAATTCATGTGATCACACACGGTACCCAAAAATTACGAAAATTGGCATGAAGCTAGAGTTCGACATTACGGTCCCAACGAAACTGGTTTCGTCAAATTCCGACTGCGTATGCTCACATAGCGTATTTTTAACTATCAAAATACTGACTGTTTTTCACTCTAAAAATCCGTGCGGCCACACAGTGACTCTAAAAATCACGGAAACTAACATCTAGCAATAATTTGACATTGCGGATCCAACCAAATTAGTTTCGTCTAATTCCGGCTTCGTTTGAAAAGTGGCTATTTTTAAAGCTCTGGATGACCGATTTAAATATATAAATATATATAAATATAATTAAATTAAATATAAATAAATTTATATTATCGTATATCTTCACATATGATATCGTACAGCTCCAGAATATCATATCAGAATTTACAGTTTGATATTTAAGATTTTACATTTATCGATATTCAGTTTTATCGAAAATCCTTTTATAACGTAAATAAAGCGTCGCAAATTACAAAGGAATTCCACAGCGACTTTTCTGAAATTTGATTTGGAAGTAACTCAAAATCTACACGACGAAATCCCGATTTTTCTCTTCCACTAGAAAGATATACTCCACCAGCTCCACACGTTTCTTGTTTCACATAAATCCGATTTAAAACGTATCCTGTATATCCATTTGAAGTTCAAATCGCCAAATAGCGAACTGCCGCGTTGTTACGCGCTCTATTTTAATTATATTATAATTCTACGTTCAAACTGATGTCGATTGAATATATTCGCCAATATAATTCAACTCTAAGCTGAATTAAATCTAAGGGACGACCCCGTTAACAGAATATTGCGATTCCCAATATTTTTGATTATTTCTGAATTTATTATATTATTTAATTTAATTAAATATTCACTATATTTAATTAAACCTCTATTTAATTCACTACATCACGATATATATAATTAAATAAATTAATTATAATACCCCTGACAATGCGGGTTATTACATTCTTCCCCACTTAAAATAATTTCGTCCTCGAAATTGCTAAGTTAGAGGACGACCCTATTTATTGGAATTCCTAAGATTTGTTTACCCCTTATTTCTGATTTCAACTGGACCAATTAATATCGACTAAAATATTTATTCATTCCGACTAACTAAAATTTTCAAAAATTCTGAAAATTTTCTAACACCTTAAATTTTCGGAAAATTTCGCCAGCACCTCCTTTGTACTGGTCAATAGCTCAAACTCCAACTCGCCTCTCTAGGCCTTCTTCAACCCAAAAGAAAATCAAAACGCCAAATGGCTTGCCAATTCAGCTCATAAATTCCAAACTCATATAAAATATAAACTTGTACCTTTTTGTTGGGCATATCATTATATCCCTACCATCTGTTATCAACTCGGCATATACAAATGCCATCCCAATCAACTCCAACCAAGTTATTCTTAACACAACCATTCGCTTATTCAAGCCGAATTTAATTTCAAATTCGAGTTTCAAATTCCAAACTCTCAACTTATCATTTCAAATCCAGATTATTCTCTAATCACTTCAGTTTTTCTTAACCTATCATCTCAAGTTAAATTCTGGTTTATTATTTACTTTTACTATCCCATTCGAATTAACTTCACAAGTTAAATTTTAATTTCTAGAACTTAAATTCCCTGTTTTATTTCAAATCAAATTTGAAATCATAATACCAATTCAAAACCTTTGAATTTCTAAACAACTTGTTTTCCCAAAACAATTTAAATCAAAATCTTTGGTAGTAATCCACTACTTAGAAACTCGAAAATCACACCGATGATGCTGCGCAGTCAACATCGGAGTTACTTTTCAGCGACCGTAGTGAGTTCAATACTATACCACTTCAAAACCATTTCTTAAACATTTCCACTTTGAAATATATTTCAAATACCATTCACAAGGCTTTAAACCAATTTAAAATCTCGCAGGATTTTAAAATTTTCTTATACTTAATCCAAATCTGTTAACAAACACCTTTCCAAATCTCCAAGGTTCTTATTTCAATTCTGATTTAAATTCAGATTTAATTCATTTGATTTCACTTATATGAATTCTGATTGGTTATTTATAACCATTTAACATGTTATAATCTTACTCGATTATAATCACTACCTATATATGATAATATATCACATATCCATACTGTGTCGGTCCATCATATTCGAGTGTTTATCAACTTCTACCGATACAGTGGATCAAACTGATCGACCAGAATCCACAAACAACTCAACCGACGAATCTCCACAATGTAAAACAAATTTTATATCATATACAAATACGCGCTCGTATATATACACTCAAACTCAATCTAGGTTATTACTAACCCTATCTCTACCGAGTCACGCCACAAAGCCAAGTAATTCTTAACTTAAGCTCTGATACCAACTGTAACGACCCGGATTTTTAGCGACTTTGGTTATCGACATAAACATGATGTCGATAACCATAACATCGAAAAATCCCGGTAATTAATGAAAGAAATTAGAGGGTGAGAATAGATAAGATAGAAACTTAGAATAGAAGAAGAAGAAGAACACAACATCAGAGTAACACGAACCACACAGCGGAACGAATAACATATAATAGATAACATAACTTTGAAATATAACAGTTATGTATACAATAGCACTTATCAGAGTACAACACTTAAGACATAGCGGAAATAAACTATAGCTATATGATCTTGTAGCCTCCTGCTCTAAGCTCTCCAAGTATATCTGTAAATTCCTGACTACTTGACTGCCCGTACAAAATTGGGCACCCAAGAGTTTAGGGAAAACAAAACAAATAAACTCCGGGTCAGTCATGGGACTGGTATGAGTAAAACAATTTAAAACAGTTGAACATGTAAACGATATCTCATAAGACCACGTCGTATAACGGAATGGGTTTTTCCCTTATGAGAATCCAAAATATCTTTATATCAAAAACCTTTTGATATTATAATAATGTCCATCAACCACAGTATATATAACCATCTAGCAGAAATGCTTTCATCTCACGTTCTACATATATAGTATACAATCAAAACCGCAAGCACGTATTGGGTAATGGATTTCCAACTATGACAAGGTATGGAACCACCTTCCGATCAGTGTACTCTAGGAACGATACACTGGAGTTCAACAAGAACATCTTGCAACTCAGCCACACATGACCGGCCACTCATTTCGCTTGAGTGTATCGAATGTACATCACCAACGGTTGGGATCAGCAACCGTTCCCGTATATATATGGAACAACATTGATAGATTAAAGAAGCAAATGAATATTCTCTAGATAGGTGATTATACACCCTACTTCGGTGCGACCGACTTAGCCATGCTGCCTGCCCGATTTCTGTCATTTACCGGTTGATGAGGCTAGAAGCTACGCTTTATCATCACATCAGATTCACTTCGAATGCCACATTGTCAGATCCATCGAAAATCACTAATTGACGTCTACAACAGTACATTACGTGTTAGCTAAAGAAGTTTCCTTCTCCGCTTCCACTCTTGGTACAGTTGAAGAAATCAAAGTACGTGACCTTTCTGGAAATACTCTGTCAGACATTCATCCACACAAGTCATCCTCATTCACTTAGAATGTCACATCGTCATACCCGCCAAATCACAAATTGATTTATCCAAAAATAACACGGGTATACAGCTTAGAGAAACGAATTCCTCCACCACCAATTGTGAATATGTTTGAACAGATCAACTTACGCGATCCATTGGACATACTCTGTCAGACCTTCGTCCATACAAGTTGTCCTGGGACTGGACAAACCGAAGGCACTATTCAGTATATCCATCTTAGTCACTGTTATCTAAGACTTATACAACAACCCTTGCATTTTACTCCGTCTTCTATTTTCTTTGGCATATATGATTCGCAACGCTTATGCCAATACAGAGTGGTTCTTTGGATAATAATCCAACCGGTCTCTCCATATTAACAACGTTAAAATGGTCAAAACTTCGATAGTCTGTGATTTAACTATCAAAGAAAAACAGGTGTGCAAACAACGATATTATTTCCAGATACAAATTATATCGAACAAACATCATTTAACATTAATCTCTTTAGTTCATTTTCATCTCCTACTTCCCTATATTCAATATTTCTTATTTTCTAAATTTAGAAAATATACGTTATTAACATTGGGGACATTTCCTTTTCTTGTTTTCTATATTATAAAACATTTCTGGTTCTTATTGGAAAACATTTCCAAAACTCGTACATTGGACTTAGGCAGATGTTTAAACAAACCATCGCGATGCCAACTCAAATCATTACACTTATTAACTATATTCACTTAACCACCACTTACTATCAAACCTTAGTCATTTCTTATTTAAAAACGAAGTCAATCAAGTTGGGGTATAATTACCTCTCAGACCTTAACTGAACAATGGTTTAAACTTCGGGATAGACTAGGTTTATCCTTTAAAACTTAAACAAACTTCCTTACGAATTTCTCTTTCGAATAATCTCTATTCGATAACTCCTCCATTCGAATAACTACATTCGATAATCCTTCTTTTGAATAACTATATTCGATTAACTCCTTTTGGTTAACTCTATTTGCTTAACGCTATTAGTTTTACTCTATTTGATTAACCCTATTCACTTAACTCCTATCGAATAAACTATATTCGATAACTCCTCTAACTCTATTCGAATAAACTATATTCGATTAACTCCTCTAATTCTATTCGAATACTCCTATTTAGTTAACTTAACTCGATTGCTTAATCTTGATAACTCAACTTGATAACCTAACTTGATTATCTTAACTTGATAACTTAATCTTGATAACTCAACTTGATAACCTAACTTGATTATCTTAACTTGATAACTTCATTTTGATTAACTTAACGCGCTAACTCAATCTGAATAACTTAACTTGATTATCTTAACTTGATAGTTCAAATTGACTGATTCGACTTGGCTAACCCATTTGATTAACTCGACTTGGCAAACCCACTTTGTTAACTCATTTGACTAGGTTCGACTAACTATTTTACTATGGTTCGACTAACTCATTTGATTAGGTCCGACTAACTCTTTTGACTTGGTTTGACTAACCCATATTATTAGGTTCGACTAACTCATTTGATTAGGTTCGACTAACTCTTTTGATTAGGTTCGACTAACTCTTTTACCATGGTTCGACTAACTCTTTTGATAAGGTTCTACTAACTCTTTTGATTAGGTTCGACTAACTCTTTTACCATGGTTCGACTAACTCTTTTGATTAGGTTCGACTAACTCTTTCGATTAGGTTCGACTAACTCTTTTACCATGGTTTGACTAACTCTACTCGTTTAACTCGACTAATTTCGAATGCCATATTCGATTTACTAACTTTCGAATACCATATTCAATTTACTAACATTCGAATACCATATTCGATTTATTCGTTTCGAATAACTAAATTCGATTGACTATTTCGAATACTAAATTCGATTAACTCCACTTCGAATAACTAATTCGATTATCTCCTTTCGAATAACACTATCCGATTAACCCCCTTTGATTTAACTCTTATTCAATAACTTATATTCGAATAACCCTATTCGATTTGACTCTAGTCGAATGACCCAAATCGATTTAACTCTTTTTGTTTAACTCTTTCTTTTATTAACTCCTATCAAATTTTCCTTCTTATAACCCTATTTATTTTTTTCCAAATGAATATTCCTTTATTCTATTTATTTACTAAATAAATATTCCTTTATCCTATTTATTTTCTAAATAAATATTTCTCTTTTATAATATCCTTCTGATACTATAAATACTTTAAATCTCAAACTATTTCCTTTTATAAAATCGGTTGATTTTATAAAATTCTTTTATTCTATTTATTCACTAAATAAATATTCCTTTGATTAAATCATATTTATTTAACAAATAAATATTCCTTTATTATATTTATTAACTAAATAAATATCTCCTTTTAATTCTATTTATTCTAACAAATAAATATTTCCATTATTCTATTTGTAAATGTTTCCACAAATATTTCCTTTGATTTCCTATTTGTAAATGTCTTACAAATATTCCTCCTCCTGTTTGTTTTACAAATAATTTCCTTTATATTTGTTTAACAAATATATTTCCTTTTAATTTGATAATCAAATATAATTCTTTTATCAAAATCCTTTTTCTTATATATAAAATCCAGTGATTTTATATAAATAAATCATTTTCAACATATACTTTTGAAAATCTCCTTTCTACATTCTGGTATTTTCTCATGGTATTTAACACACCATATAACAACGATAAATATCGTCCTAACATACATAATCAATCATCAGATTATACATCACATTATATATCACAATATATATAAATCACAGTAAAATAGATGTTGAGGAATCCAGTTGGATTCCTCCAACATGTTTCCCAGCATCACAGATGTTAGACAATATAAGTAACATCGATTTCACTTCGATGTGAAATATTCTGATAAACAGAATCGACATATAAATGTTTAACGGTTTATATATATACATACATATATATATATATATAATTTCTACTAACTGACTAGCAGTTCAATCAAACAACCAACACACAGTCAAACAGACAATTTTTAACAGTTCTAAGAATACACTGCAAAAGTAGAAATATTCAGAGTTGGTGAGTTTTACTCACATTGGACTATCATCGTTAATTAACGATAATTGTTGCTTGATTTCGATGGACAATTTATTTTGCTATAAATTGTAACGAGCTCGGATTGACTTCCAGTCAGTGTCATGTTGTAGTGCCCGTCCATACGATCCTAACGCAACTTACGGTTCTCGATTCTGACCTCTTATGGATGAGATATCACATTCACAAGTTAACACAAAATTTATATTAAATATATAACTTGGATTTAAATTTCAAAAGGGCGTTAAACCTTTTAAATTACCACCGGCCCATCTGCTTAAAGCCCGAACCCACTCTATCCTTAAAACCCGTTCTTCACTTCCAACTCCATCTTCCCAAAACCGAAATGCCTGCTCCTCAATCAACCACCGAAGCATCATTTCCATCCTTCGATCCTCCGTTCTTCCACAAAACCCAAAGAAAAAGTCACCATTATCATCTTCATCTCACTCTCCATCTACTCAAATCAAGAATGATGAACTCGAGGGCTCCCTGGTACTTGCGACGACGATCTGCTACAGGGGTATCCACGACAAGAATTGAACCGCTTTTCACAAAAATCCTGCCAACCCCCATGGTTTTCCACCACAAGTTCGAAACCAACACTCGATTTGTGAATTAATGCCTCAATATCGTAAAAACCATAACCCTAGAAGCTACTGTACAAAACCCTATCGAACCAGAGGACGTCGATCTCAATGAAAATCACACCAACATGAAGAGAATGTGGTACAGATCGCAAGTATATCGATTTCATGATTTACTGGAATTTGTGGGATTTGTTTGAGATTTTACTTTGAATTGTTTTGCTCGCCATTACTTTCTGTGAATGGAGAATATGAACGGCGGAAGTGTTTGACTAAATTGAAGTGAGACTTAGGTTTAGAACAGGGAAGGGCGTTTTTATAGTATTTCCAAAATATCTAGATATTTTCGTAGCAGGAATATTCCCGGTATATTCTCCCTTGTAAATTCGTTTTTGACTTCTAAAAACTTGTGTGATCACACACGGTACCCAAAAATTATGAAAATTGGCATGCAGCTAGAGTTCGACATTACGGTCCCAACAAAACTAGTTTCGTCAAATTCCGACTCCGTATGCTCACATAGCGTATTTTTAACTATCAAAATACTGACTGTTTTTCACTCTAAAAATCCGTGCGGCCACACAGTGACTCTAAAAATCACGGAAACTGACATCTAGCAATAATTTGACATTGCGGATCCAACCAAATTAGTTTCGTCGAATTCCGGCTTCGTTTGCAAAAGTGGCTATTTTTAAAGCTCTGGACGACCCATTTAAATATATAAATATATATAAATATAATTAAATTAAATATAAATAAATTTATATTATCGTATATCTTCACATATGATATCGTACAGCTCCAGAATATCATATCAGAATTTACAGTTTGATATTTAAGATTTTAGATTTATCGATATTCAGTTTTATATCGAAAATCCTTTTATAACATAAATAAAGTGTCGCATATTACAAAGGAATTCCACACCAACTTTTCTGAAATTTGATTTGGACGTAACTCAAAATCTACACGACGAAATCCCGATTTTTCTCTTCCACTAGAAAGATATACTCCACCAGCTCCACACGTTTCTTGTTTCATAGAAATCCGATTTAAAACGAATCTTGTATATCCAGTTGAAGTTTAAATCGCTAAATAGCGAACTGCCGTGTCGTTACGCGCTCTATTTTAATTATATTATAATTCTACGTTCAAACTGATGTCGATTGAATATATTCGCCAATATAATTCAACTCTAAGCTGAATTAAATCTAAGGGACGACCCCGTTTACAGAATATTGTGATTCCCAATTTTTTTGATTATTTCTGAATTTAATATATTATTTAATTATTTAATTTAATTAAATATTCACTATATTTAATTAAACCTCTATTTAATTCACTACATCACGATATATATAATTAAATAAATTAATTATAATACCCCTAACAATGCGGGTTATTACAACGTGGCTACTCCTCAGTTGCACTCTGATTGGCATGGCAATGCACACGTGTATATCTATACACGTGTGTATATGCAACCATCAGATAAAATTTCTTTCCATATACATATACAAACTGTTTGCCTAGACACGGATGAATCAGATCAAGTCATGAAAAATGATGAGAAACACACCAGAAAACTGAGGCAAATAAAATTTTTAAAATTAAAAATTAGATTCGCATGTGTTCAGTATTATTTTTATTGCATTGTACTGTGTGTGTATTCATTTGTATGACAGGTATGAAGGCTGGACTGACTGTATGAAGACTGGACTGACTTGTAAGCTGTGAAGACAGAAGATAAAAGACAGAGGATGATTGTGTGTCAGTGAAATGTATAAGTGTCAATGTGTCTGTATAACAGAATTGAGACGACCCCAAACCCCGTACTGACGGTGGCAAGGGTAATCCGTGGAATATAACACAGAAACAGATAATAGCAGAACAAAATTAAATAAATACACCAGATAATGAACAATAGAATATACTGGATAAAAGTAATCATCAGAGTTACACGGTATACAGGATCTTACTTAGTACAAATACAGTTCAGCTATACATAAATGTCTACAGCGGAAAACAAACAAATATTTACAATAGGAGCTGAACAGCATAAAAAGAGATAAATGATAGAATCCATCTTCAGCTCCAGCTATCCAGAAAGAACCAGCTAAACCTGAATACAAGGCTGGCCGTGTAGAAAAATAGGCACCCGAGTTTGAAAGTGAAACAAACTACGAGTCAGTCATGGGACTGGTATGAGAAATCTACTCAACACATATATAATTTGGCTATCACAGGACCACGCCACTTTCGTGGAACGGGTTTACTCCATTGGATTGCCAGTGCTTTAAAACAAATCATCCTTTTAAACATCGCTATGCTTTTTATAAAAATGAAGCCATTATAAGACTCAGTTCCCATCACACAATGCAACGCAAACCGGAGGATAGAGTTTTTACCTTATAATGACCAAAATATGCTTGATACGAATAAAACAAAGGCATTTGATATTATTGCTAGTGTTTATATGTTTTGAAAACAATTTCAAATCATAACTATCAATCATAGGCGGCATTAATGCCACATACCACTATGTCGCCATATATAGGTATACAATCAAAATCGCATAGTCACGTATTTGGAAATTGGATTTCCGTCATGAACCAAGGAAAAAGATAGTCCTTACCGAATTCGAGACGCTCTAGCCCGCCCCTCAGGTAAGTACTCAGTCAAGCCTTTGGATCGTCAGGGCCGGTCCACCGATGTGGATTAAAATTCCTGAACACTGCGTTTCCCACCCTTTGGGGTGTAAATGAGCCAACGAATGGCTCCATCGGACCCGGATCGTCCGATCTAACCGAGGCGCCTCGCAACAGCAACAACCACATAGGTGAAAAGTATATAAATGTCAGGGCTGGTAGGTCACTGACACCACCCTAGCTAGAAAGAAACACATGCCCTCCCTGAGGTCCTTCTCCCGTTTCTGGTTCATACCGGGGTGTGAGGCTCGCGAATTCACGTTATACACAAAGCTACGCCACACAGGCGGTGCTTTGATCATCACCACAAGACTTTGCTTTTCAACAGAAGCCTTGATCACTGCATCTTAGCATGCCACACAGGCAATTCATGCCATGCGATTGATGTCCATCGATATACAACCTCTGAGCTCGTGCGTTTCAGAGAAGGGCGTTAAGCAAAAGAATAAATTCTCCACCGCCAAACAGATGTATATTTAATAGAGATCAATCAACACAGAATAAAATCCAATGTCAGACACACAGTCCATTTACAAGTCCGTTCTGGGTCTGAACGAAACCGGAGGCACTAAATACCTCGCAAACCCGTCGATTACCACGTACGTCTGGACGATCGCCACTCATTATACATATTTTGGGATGCCTCCCAATCAGGACCTCGGTTACCATCCAAACGAGGTGAAGATCTCCGGTCTTCGACCATCGTCCTCATCTTCGATTTTCTATCGTCGGTCAATTATTTGAAATGAGAATTAACTCGGCCTTTTCAAATAATTCACGTTTATTTAGAATTTCAAATCAATTTATTTCAATGGTTAAGTCATTCGACAACACCAATTTTGTTCTTTAATGTAATTTCCACACCAAACACATTCAACCATCAAATACAACATAAATCGAGAAAATTCAGTTTATTTCCATTCCATATCTTTTATGATATTTTATAACGATTTATCGCTATTTTTATTTATTTTTAAATAGCCAATTTATTCGAAACGATGCTTCGGGCCATAACGCGGCCGTGGCGCTGTTTTTCCTCAGAATTGATTTACATATATCTGAAAATCTAACCGTTGGATCTTCACAAAATTTACATCATTAGAAAGGTCTTTTCAAAACGAATCCAACGGTTCCAGTTTCGGGAAAATCCGACGGTCGGATCTCCCGGTACAATCTTTTGAAGTTTCGATTTCAAAATACGAACTGCAGCGTCGTTATTCGATTAAATATAATTATATTTAATATATATATTAATATAATAGTTTCTGGCGCTGTTTTTCTTCAGATTTGAATTAAATATTCCAGACAATCCAACCGTTGGATTTTTATAAGGTTGGTGCCGTTGGAAAGATATTTCAAAGGCGAACCCGACGGTTGCGGTATCGGGAAAATCCAATGGTCGGATTTCCCGTACTAGTTGTTTGAAATCACGGTTTCAAAACACGAACTGCACGGCCAAGTTTCGTTTTAATTTTATTTATATTTATATATTTATATAAATATAGTTCATTCAACAATTTCAATATCGTTTTCACTTCAAATATTTCACTAACGCCTTTAAATTTTGGAAAATTTCGCCATAACCTCCTTCGTACGGGAGGGGCTGGGAAAATTCCCAAATAGCCACACGGGCGTCTCATGTCAAAAAGAAAAAGAAAAAGCCAAGCGGCTAGCCAACAGGCTCATAAAATCATCACCCAAACAAAACAGTAAACGTGTACCTATTTGTCGGGCACAAAATTTTATTCCTCTTCTCTAGCCCCTTCGCTATAACCTGTTCAATAAATATGCATGTACATATATACAGTTCTTATCATTTATCATTTTCCATTCAACTTCATATTTGCTTCCATTTGGTTTGAAAACACCATTCATTCTAATGTTGCATGCATAGGCAAAGATCATATCATTAGCTAATTAATGAATATTTCGACTCATGCATATTTATTTGAACAAGTGGCTATTTTTAACACTTCACATTTCAACGATTCATGTATATACTAAAAATGTGATTTTTATTGTAAAACAATTCATTTCAAAACGCTATTATTTTATATAGTGTATATATAGGTGATAAAAATAGGATTTTTCTTATAAAACAATTTCTTTCAAAACGAGATTATTTTACACAGTTCATATAGTCGATAAAAGGTGATTTTTATTATCAAACAATTTATTTCAAAATATGAATACCATTCAACACATGAATTTCTAATCAACGAATGAATATCGATTCAACACATGAAGGTTTTCTATAGTTTCTATATATAGATAAAAATGTGATTTTTATATTTGAAACGCGAATACCATTCAACACATGAATTTCTAATCAACGAATGAATATCGATTCAACACATGAAGGTTTTCTACTTAATGAATAAATATAGTTTTAGCAAATGAAAATAATTCATACACATGAATATTATTCAAAATTTTGGCAGCATAACGGCAGGGTAGTTAAAACCGGGACCGTCCCTAGTACGGCTCCTCGCTCTACCTTAAAACCTCGTGGTTTTTGACAATGGGGATCATGCATCTAGTTCGCACGCAGGCGGCATGTATATATTTATTTCATTTCCACAAACTAATCATATGTGGTTTCAACCAAATACTTTTCAACCACAAACGGGTATTTTTCAACCACAATCAATCAATATCAACCACAAACAATCCCAAGCAACCATTCTCTATCAATCAATTTTCACACCAATCACAATCAATAAATATCGTCCATGGTTTGTGGACGAGGGGCGTATATATATATATATGTATATATATATATATATATATTTATATATAGCAATTCACTTTTATTTCAACACATATATAATATTTACAACGCATATATAACTTAAACATCAAACATACAACTTATACAACGCTTATACAAGAGGTGTACAACGCTTATATAACTCATACATCGACTATATAATTTATACATCGTCGTTTTCCATATTGTTTATAAATCAGAAATCTCACATTGGGTTCCACTCCACCAAAAATAGCAGAAGGCTCAGAAAAATATGCGGTCTCTTCTAAAATGCAAAAGACGTCCTCACGGTCACGATGTTTCCTGTTTCATTGAATTTCGTCAACACACCAAAAAGATATGATTTTTCAAAGTTTGCAACGGTTTTAAACTGTCGAAATCAGTTAAATTAAAACAGCCGATACCTCCTTTGAAATTGTTCAAAACTAGGTCGAGAATTTTCTGCAAATCCGTGAAGTGGTTGGACGATCAGCCGCTGCAGTGTCGAAGAGGGTCGAAGGGGCTTGCTCAGCTCGATGCCCTGTAGCGCGCGTGACGGCGGTCCAAAGTCTCGGACTTTGGGGACTCGAATCTTCCCCCACGCTTGATGATAGACAACGAATCTTAGATGGATTTAAAGGTGGTGGAGAGCTCTTCTAAAAGTCGAACTAGGGCCTGGTGTTTCGATGCGTGGACTCGCCGGAAAAGAAGAGAGAAGGAGTGGAAGATGTCTGTCGTCGATCGGGGTTGCGGGGAGAGAGAGAGGCTGATGTGGACAAATGAGATATTTTCTTTATATTTATAAATTTTAAAAATACGAAAATACCCCTTGTCACACAAGAACACCAATTCAAACCCAACGACTGTCGTCCCTAGCGTTTTACCCCCATTCCGAACACAATGGGATATGTTTCGTAGGCCCATTCGGCTGTTTCAATCAGTTTTCTTTCAAATTAAAATATATAACATTCAATATTTGATTTGAACGTACATTTCAATTTGCCCGGGCCACAAATTAATTCTATAAATTCCAGAAAAATAAATCTAGCTATGTTTTGATGATACGGTCCCAACAAAACTAGATTCGTCGAATTCTGAGACCGTTTGCAAAAAGGCCCATTTCTGGTCGATCCAATTTAATTGTAAATGACCAAAACACGTTTTCCTTTGCCACGCTCACATATTAGCTTCAAAAATTATGAAATTTGAAACCTAGCAATAACTTCACATCCCGGATCCAACAAAAGTGGTTTCGTCGAATTCCGAGGTCGTATGCAAAATGGCCTATTTCACGGGCTATATAAATTCCATAACGACCTTTCTGAAAATTCATTTGGCCATAACTTTTGATTCCCGCTATGAAAATTCGATTTTTCAGATTCGTTAGAAAGGTATTCACTAACAGATTTAAATATTTTTGGTTTCACTAAAATCCGTTTTGTTTTGCACCCGGTACAGTCCGACAAAGTTTGAATTCAATTTATGAAACTGTAGCGCCTTTTCAAGCCTTGTTTATAATTAGAATTAATTGTATTCGTTTTCAATTGTCGATTCAAACTCACTTTTCATTGCCATTATTTAAAATATCTATTTAAAATATTTAAAATCCATTATTTTAGCCAATTTAAAAATTTTAAATTGGTTCAGATTTTCTGGGTCGTTACAATCTCCCCCACTTAAAACTTTTCATCCCCGAAAAGGAACAAAGTCGAAAGTGGTTTGATAAATCTACAATCACACAACACAACCAACAATCAAATCGTTTTTTTTTTTCAAAATTATACAAATTAATTCCTATTCTCCTTTAAAGTCATTCAAACTATAGAATTTAAAAGTGCACATCCATGGAAAGAAAATAACAACAGAGTAAAGAATTAAATGGTAATGCAAAGTAGGGTAAATGTACCTTGCACCAGAGTCAATCAGAGATATCAACTCGGCATCTAGGATAAGCTTTCTGAATGCTCTCCTCAGTTTCCCAAGTACAATCTCGCAGATCTCCACTCAATTGCACTTTGACTAAGTGAACCTTCTTGTTCCTCAGCTCTTTTGTTTCTTTGCCGATAATCTTTAGCGGCTCTCGTCTCACAGCTAATTCTGGAGTAATTTCAATATCCTGGTGAGCTGCTTCTTCCACGATCAAGTCTGGATCATGAACGTGTTTTCGAAGCTGAGATATATGAAATACATCATGAACTCCAGGCAACCAATCAGGCAGTTTGACCCTGTAAGCGAGAGTTCCGATCCATTCCAGAATAGGAAACGGACCAATGAATTTGGGCGCCAACTTTCCAGTTTTACCGAACCGAATAACTCCTCTCATCGGCGATACTTTCAAATACACGTAGTCGCCAACAGCAAAGGATATATCTCTTCTTCTTCTATCGGCATAGCTCTTTTGTCGGCTTTGAGCGGCAAGTAAACGCTTCTTAATAAAATCAACTTTGTCGGCAGCTTCTCGAATCATATCAGGACCCAACACAAGTCTATTACCTGGTTCGACCCAACAAGCAGGAGACCGGCACGGTCTACCATACAATGCTTCGAATGGCGACATTGTCAGACTCGCCTGGTAGCTGTTATTGTAAGAGAACTCAGCCAAATGAAGATGGTATTCCCATGATCCGCCGAAATCTAGTACACAAGCCCGCAATAGATCTTCCAAAATATGATTCACCCTCTCAGTCTGACCGTCTGTCTGAGGATGATAAGCGGTGCCCAAGTTCAGCTTCGTTCCCAGCTCGACTTGAAATGCCTCTGTAACGGATGGAATTTTCGACCCAGAAAATCAACATAAAAACACACTATTGACTATTCAAGCATCGAAAACACCAGGACATTAATAGAAGAATTTAGAGGGTGAGAAAGAAAAGATAGAACTAATAGAATAGAAGAAGAAGAAGATCACAACTGAACAGAATCAGAGTAACACGAAACTCGCAGCGGAACAAAATAAGATTTATTATATAACATAACTTTGAATACAAAACTGTATTGTATATACATACCATTATCAGAGTACAATACATCATATCACAGCGGAAATTACTCTACATAACTAATGGTGAAGCTTCCTGCTTTTGAGCTCCTCCAAGTGAATCTGCAAAGCCTGAAACACTTGACTGCCCGTACAAATTTGGGCACCCAAGAGTTTAGGGAAAACAAACAAAATAAACTCTGGGTCAGTCATGGGACTGGTGTGAGTAAATTCCAACCATACTGTTTTACTTTGAAAATCCTTTTCAAACAAGAAGATAATAGTAAGACCAGCCCACACATAAACATGGACGGTTTTTACCGTACTATAACCCGAAATATTCTTGATATCAAAACCTAGTGATATTATGATAATGTCTAACCAAATAATTATACAAGTAGTAGAACGCTTGCATCTCACGTTCCACATATATATGTTATAAAATCATAAACCGCAGGGCGCTTATTGGAGAATGAATTTCAACAGACAAGGTATGGGAGCACCTTTTGATTAGTGTACTCTAGAGGGGATACACTCAGGGTTCAACAAGAACGTCTTGCAACCCGGCCACACATGACCGCTCACTCATTTAGCTTGAGTGTCGCGAATATATTGCCACCACGGTTGTAGGCCATCCAACCATCATCCGAAGATACAGAATCGAAAAGAAGTATAAATATGAATTTTCTCTAGATCGGTGACAATACACCCTGCTTGGGGATGACCCAACTAGCCATGCTGCCTAGCCCAACTTCTGTCATTCCTGGTTGTGAGGCTAGAGGCTACGTCTATCTTCAGAACATCTGATCACCATTCACTTTGAATGTCACATCGTCAAATCCGTAATCACATATTGATTACACAAATGCATACTGGGTGTAGAATAAAGAGAAGTTACCTTCTCCCCACCAACTTGGTATATCCGTACAAATCAACGGCGTGACCGTTGGAAATACTCTGTCAGACACTCGTCCATACAAGTTGTCCTGGGACTGGACAAACAAAAACATCATTCTGGAACTGGACGATCCTTGCATTTAACTCCGTCTTCAATTATCTTCAGCATATCTAATCCGCAACACTTATGTCTATACGGAGTGGTTTCGGATAACGTATCCAACCGGTCTCTCCATATCGACAACGATGGTCAAACACTTCGATAGTCGGTTATTTAACTATCGAAGTAAAAACAACATTCATTCTAATGTATAATTAACATCACACAACCACGGGTATTTTTAATTTCAACATTCGACTTTATTATTCGAATTCTCATATCTTACCAGATATTTCTCAAATCCCGTTTTAGCCTTTTCAAACTTCTTGGAAAACATTTCCAGTTATTATAAACTCTTATTCTTTCATGTTCCAGAAAACATACGTTATTAACGTTCGAACTATTTTCATTAATTTCACATTCTTTATTTTCTACCCTTGGACAATCTACCCTATTTGCATTGGAAAATATTTCCAATTTCATTTTAACCTTTTAATCGGCCCAACGTTCACTTTTAAAACATTATTCACTTTGAAATGTGAATATCATTTCTATTATAGAAATCTGAACATCTTTATCAAATAAATCAATACCATGATCCCGTTTATCGAAATCTCTTTCGTACTTTATATATTCCTATTCCACTTTGTAAACTCTGTTTCTAAGTCAACTTCTTATCAAATCGATATCAAGTTTAAACTAAGTACTGACTCCTATCCTCTTTAACATTTATTTGTTTACAACTAAATGTTAATTATTATATCAGGTTATAATCCCTAAAAATAGTTTGCTTTTAATACATTCGACATCGTCGAATTCTAGTTACAAATCCTAATGGTTTAATTCTAATCACATTTCGAACATCGAAATGCTGTCATCAGTTTCTAATACGATTCCCTAATTCTTTTTCTAAACTCTTTCTTATATTTCTTTGAACAAACGTCGTTACTTATTACTCTAGAATAAGTGGATTTCAAACCAAACCGTTACATTTCCTAGGAAGTGCTGCTATATATAAAAGTCATGCTTAAGTCAAATCAACAGCAGTTAATTTGTCGCTATAGTTCTAACTTGTCATACGCTGTAATATTCTCCTTATAACTAATTACAGTCTCACTTACCTTATCAACAGCGTTATTTTATTGCTATAGTTCAACTTGTCATACGCTGTAATATTCTCCTTATAACTAATTACAGTTTCACTTACCTTATCAACAGCGTTATTTTATTGCTATAGTTCAACTTGTCATACGCTGTAATATTCTTTGTTATAACTAATTTTGACATAACAGTCACACTTATCTTATCAACAGCGCTATTTTATTGCAATAGTTCTAAGACTTGCATACGCCGCCATATTCCTTTTATACTAATCTTGACATCTATTTCCGTCACAAAAATCTTGACATCTCTTTCTGTTACAAAAATCTTGACATCTTTTTCCGTTACAAAAATCTTGACATCTCTTTCCGTTACAAACTGATATCGTTCCTCGGTAATAGTGAAGCCGTTCAAGTTGGGGTATTCTATTTACCTCTCAGACCTTGATCGACAACGTTCTTACCTTAGAACCGATACAAGTCTGCACTCTAATCCCTTATTACTTATAATATCTATCCGATCGTACTTTCATGTTTATTTTTAACTATGGTTTTATAACACCATATCGTTACTTTGAAATCTCTGGTGTTTGATTATTTATATTAAACATTTACTCTTCGCTTTCTCCATTCCACAGTTCTATTTATAACTTCTTAACCAAAGGTAATTAAATCTTATTACTTTGGATTAATTTATTTCTAAACTGTTTCATTAGATTAATTGAAGACCAATTAACCTAATAATTATTTTCCAAATAACAGTTGATTTAATCAACTTCATTCCATCAGTAAATTCGTTAACTAATTTTAATTACTTCTTAACATTAGATTAATATAATTAATCTAATAATATTATTATCCAAAGATTTAATCGTCGGATAATTCCTGCTTTAAAACTTATTTAAATATCAACAATCATTTTTATTTATTTTATAAAAACGAACTCTAAAATACTGGTTTATAATAGAACTTCTATTATAAAATTAAAACTTTACTTTAATTATAAAAATATAATTTTTATAATTAACTTCGTTGATTTGCCTGACGGCCAATCAACTCTTTAACAAAGCGATGGTTTTACGGTTGACTGTCACCACTTTCTAAATCGATATCATTTATTTATTTATCGAAACATATGTTGAATATCCGTTCAACATCAATATTCACATGGTGTTTTAAATATAATTCGGGTTCAAACAGTGCATACAAAACAAACAATACATATAAATATCGAGGAATCCGGTCGGATTCCTCCAACCGGTTTCCGCATCCACAGATGTCAGTCAACACAAGTTACACTAACTCTATACTAGGGAATATTCAAATTGATGGAATCAGTATCCAACCGATGATGCGTGCATATGTAAGGATATATAATATTCAACCAAATAAATTGTAATCTACCTAATCGACCATCACACAACATTCAAACAACATTAAAATATAATTAAAATATTTTTAATAGATTAGAGTTAGTGATTTTACTCACCTTTGCGCGTTAACCGTTAAATAACGATTTGCGTTATTATGGTTCCAATGAATCCGACCGCGTTCAATTCGCTAATCGCTTCTCCCCATTTAAATCATCCCTTTCCCAAAACGGCCACCATCATCCGTCCTTTTTCTTTATATCATCATTCGACCAACAGTACCCTTCACGCAACTGAACTGCGATGCTACTTCAAACATAATCCTACCGACAACACCGACGATGTGCTCAACAGTAGTTATCGCCTCTTTCATCTTTATCTCCTTCTCTGAGAGACTATAGCCATCATCTCCTCCTCTCGCGGTTCCAGATCTGTTCTTGTTCACGTCCTCCAAGCCAAGACTGCTTTGTACCAGACGCACCCTCAACATTACTGTAACGAACTGGGATTTTCGACTCCGAAAATCAACATCAAACTACCATGTTGACCATTCAGACATCGAACATTCCAGATCATTAATAGAAAGAAGTTAGAGGGTGAGAGTAGATAAGGTAGAAATATTGAATAGAAGAAGAAGAAAGCAATACCATACAGAGTCTCACATCGCAGCGGAACAAATATAATACAGAAATAAATCTTTATTGAGAGCTTTGAAAATACTTACAGTATTAGAGTACATCATACCATGGGACAGTTATAATAGCCTGTTCCCATATACAACACACAGCGGAATAGTAGTAATATCATACGTATGGACTCTTCCAGCTCGTCTCTTCACAGCAGTCGATAACCTGAACCTGCACACTCCGGGCTAACCCGAGCATTTACAAAACGCCGGGTCAGTCTGGTGAACCAGAGTGAGATAAACTCGCACAGTATTACGGGTAAATCATCCAATCATGATTCTAAAGTTCAAAATCTTTTCAAAAGAAAAGGATAATCGTAAGACCAAATCCACACATAAACACGGACGGTTTTTACCTTACGATAACCCAAAACAGTTTTGAAATCAATATCTTGTCTGATATTATAATAATGTCTAAATACAAGTAAATATCAATTTAGTGGAACACTTGCATCTCACGCTCCACATATATAGTATACAATCAAAACCCGCAGGCGCTTATTGGATATTGGATTCCGACTTGACAAGGTATGGGTCCACCTGCCGATAGTGTATCTCTAGAGACGAATACACTGGGTTCAACAAGAACTTCTTGCAACCCGGCCCTCACATGACCGACCACTCATTTCGCTTGAGTGTATCGAATGTATATCACCGACGGTTGGGATCAGCAACCGTCTCCCGACAAGGGACAGCATCGAAACATAGATTAAAGAAGCAAATAGGATTTCCTCTAGATAGGTGATTATACACCCTAATGGGAGCGACCCACATAGCCATGCTGCCTGCCCGATTTTTGTCATTTCCCGGTTGATGAGGCTTGAGGCCAGAATTTACCTTTGAACATCTGGTCGTCATTCACTTTGAATGCCACATCGTCAAATCCATTAGATATCACTAATTGATATCCACAAAAATACTCTAGCTGAAAACTAGAGGATGGCAATCCTCCGCCAACAACCATAGCACGTTTGAAGAAATCAACGTACGTGATCCTTTGGAAATACTTTGTCAGACATTCGTCCATATACGTCATCCAGGAACAGGATGAACCGAAGGCATTCTCCTACTGCATCCATATAGGAATCACCCCATGGATCAGTAGCGAGAAGTCCTTGCAACCCGTTGATTCCAACCACGACAGAATCACAGCTTATCTCTGCTTGCCAGGCAGAGAATATTAGTGGTTCTTCCGTTTATGAAAATCCACGGTCTTCAATGCTCCATCTCGATCATCTTCTGAGATCTTTACGTATTTGTTGATCGGAATGGTTTTCGAATATAAATTCGATCCCGGTCTTTCCATACCAACAATCGTATTGGACAAATTTGATAGTCGGTGTTTTAACTATCAATATATTCAGTGTTTCAATCATGACACTCCAATGAGTTCACTGGTTCGGTATTTAGCATCATTTGGCCTTTGACAAACTAATTTCCTTTTTGTTAAATTGAAATTTCAAATTCTTTTAATATTCAAAAATACAATATTTGAATAACTCTAATTGATTAATTAACATTCGTCTTAACTCCATTTGCTTGACTCTAGATCACAGCGATCACAATGGTTACGCCTGATTCCCTCAGGAAACATTCGACCGCCGTAGGCTATCTGCAGCCCTGCGAATTACGCTAGCAGTCGTACGAAATGGCAACTTAGCCGACTAATTATGTTTGGCTAATTCTATCTCGAATAGCTATATTCAATTTCCCACTTAATTCTTCCGTCAAATCATCTTTTAGATTCGGAAATCCATTAGTTTTAACGAAGAAATTTATAGCACATATGTTATAACAATAGCGTTATAATTACCATTTAGATTTACAAACAACAGCACTATAATCGCTGTTTTAGGTTTACAAAACATTTATTATAGCAAAAGCGCTACAATCGCTATATCATATTTCAAAACATATATAATAACAACAACGCTAAAATCGCTGTTTAGATTTTCAAAACATATCCATTAACGTCACTTACGATTACCAACTAATACTATCTTCATATAATCCCGATGTTGTTCAAGTTAGGGTATTTTAATTACCTCTCAGACCTTGATCAAACAACGTTCTTATCCTCCGATAAACATAAGTTGTAATCAAAATCAATATTTCATTCTAGTCTCAAACAAATTCCATTTAACTATTGGATTTGGTTATACAACTCTATAACCCAGTCCTTTAACCAGATTCGCTTATTTCCAATCTCCTTTGATTTCATTTCACTTCAATTACTTTTGAAAAGTAATTGTCTAAATTATTATTAATTAAAATAATATTTTATTTCAATCATTAACTACATGAGTAGTTAATTTCTTTAATAACAACATTAAATGGTAAATCCCTTATTTAAATTTAAACAATATTTATTAAACTATTCAAATCAAAACACATCAATTTTGATAATCAAATTCCAATTCAAACGATCGGTTTAATTAACTCAAAAATCGATTATCTCGTTAATCGATTCCAATTAATCCTCACTTTAAATTAATTAAAAATATAATTAATTTAAATAATCCCATTAATTGTTTGCTTTACAAAACAATTATCAAAGTTTAATCCTTCGATTCATTACTTGTTCTCATACTCGTAAATCAGATTAACGTCAGCATTTACTTTATAAAATAATTTAATAACAATCAAAGTCTTAAATAAATAAAATATTTATTTAATTCCCTATTATAACTTTTATTCAAAATAATATTTCAAAATCTAACTCTAGTTATAAAATAAATTTTATAACTTCAACTCTATCAATTCACTTGACGGTGAATCAACATTTATAACACGATTGATTCTATAGGCCATACTCTGCCAAACACTTAACCAATACCGCCCATTGGTTCAACCCAAACAGATGTTGAATATTCAGTCAATAAACAACAATCAAATCAATCAGCCCAACAGGACAGTTCATATGTGAAAATATGAAATAAATAATATATTTGAGGAATCCGGTTGGATCCCTCCAACCTGTTCTTCCCTGTATTCAAATGGTTATCTCAAATCAGACTGTTCAGTTTTGTTTAACTGATGAACTAAATAACGACCATTTAACATCAACCATAAGCAATTCAAACAATTCAACCATTTAAACACGTTTATAAATAAACGTGACCAAACAAGGTGAGTCACCTTTATTGGAACCAATCGTTAAAAGTAACGATTTGGTATTCCACTGAAATTAAACACAGTTTAATTTCATCAGTTAAATCAACAAACAACTGTATAACTAGCAAATAGGCAACCATCAGCAAACAGAGCATACAAGTTAAAAACCCAATTTATATAAAACATAAATGGGAAAACTGAGTGAGTTTAACTCACCTTGAGTTGATACCGTTGTTTAAGTTGTGATTTTAATTAAATTAAACGAGTGTTTAATTTAACTAAAAATCCCGGTTGATTCTCGTATCCAGTTCCACTACACGTCTTGGCGCTCGTCAACAGGAGTCCAATGTTCCTTGTTTCATCAAGTTCTGGTAATATGCGCACATGTTACAGTTAATTCCATACACGATTTAATTAAAACTAGTTAATTCTTTAACCATATAATCATTTAACAATTAATTATGTTAATTACTTTTATGAGGAGCAAAATGGTCCAAACTTCTCTCAGCAGCTTCGCTGCATTCATTCCTGCCAATAATTCACATTATAAATTATAGGATTAGATTTCTAAACTAGTTAACTTTTAGTTAAACCATGTATTGATTCTGATTACTTGATTACACGGTTTGTAACCGATTAAAACTGCTTCCTCATCCGTTCGAATTTGAATTTCCACATGTTACTCTTCACAGCTTTGTTCCTCCCTTTTATGCTCGTTCAGAAACCATCAGGCAATCCCATGCCCTGTTATCCACTTCGTGATTTAGCATATAGGAGTTGAACTCAAATAATGATCTTTTAATTTACCCATTAGTACTAGTTAAATTCTAATAGAAAATACTTAAAACTGATTACGTTACTTTCCCTCTTCTAAATGGATTTGGGCTCGATAGTATCATCTCTCCCTTCGTTCTGTTCAAGCTGAAAAACCATGCACCAAACTTTAATTAGTTTTTAATCAAATACTTAATAACATTAAATCACTTCCTAATTATTTTAGTTACCAGTAAACCATGTTTTAACCCAGGCCTTAAGCCGATCCCCTTTCAGACTTTGTCTTTGAACCCATCACCAGTAGATGCTCCGCGACCCTCCCTGCTTCCAAGCGTTCTAACCCAATACCCACTCGTGAACTCGCACCGCCTCGCACACACCTGCTACCGCCAGTAACTCACGCATGGGTTCACTTTGATCTTATACTGTGAATTGAAATATTGAGTTTCATACGAGTTAGTGTTTTGTTTCGAGGGAAGGCTCGCGTTTTTCCTATTACTGAAGCGGTGAAAAATGAAAGTGGAGCAACTGTTTATATAGAAAGAGGTGCGTGGGAGCCAAGGAAATGTAGGTAATAGGTTTGCAGAAAAGAGTATGTAGCAGTGTGGCGTGGGTGGGTTTCGAAACAACCCTTGCCTGTCACGGTTCTTAAGTAGAGTGGGGCGCAAGGTAATTGAGAGCTTGGGACGCACGACATAGGTTTGTAGGGTATGTTATAGCTGTGTAATAAGAAAAGTAAAGTGAAGGCAGAAACATGTGCTTGCCCAAACGTACAGGGTTGCTGAAAAGATGTTGAAAGGATACAACACTGTGGCGCTTCCATATTGCATGTGCACGGATTGTTTAGGATAGACAACCCTAGGTGTAGCGTACAGGGAAGAAAAGAAGGTTATAGTAGAAAGAAAGGAATGTATTTTATTGATAAAATAATGTATGAAACTTTGTTATAGAGAAATTGTGTTAAAAACTACTACAAATGATTTCTGTCTACTGATAAAAAAACTATTCTTGGTGTAAAAAGGTATTCCGGACCCAATGGGACAAGTTCTGTCGCAATCCGAGGTCGTATGAAAAAATTTCCTTTATAAAACCAGAAATGAACACGCTTTTAAATTTTTCATGATCACCAGATAAATCAAATCAACTTGAAACCTTGATATCTTGCAATAACTTTTCGATACGAACCCAACGACACTTGTTTCGTCGCATTCTGAGACTGTTTGCCCGATAGCTGTTTTTACCCCGAACCGCCCTACCCTTTTTAACGCCAAATTATCCGGTCTCTAAAAACAACAAATTATATAGCTGTTTTGACTCTAATCGACGATACGAACTCAACGGGACTGGTTTCGTGGCCTAATTCGATCATCTGCTCAAGTTACACTCAAATGTCCTTTTTTTATTTGAATGCGCGTTATAGAATTTGAACGGGCGTTTATGGTTGCTGTGGTCTCATACAACTTCTGTTTGCCACGCTGTTTGACTTTCTGACAATAATTTAATGTTACGGTCCCAATGAAACTAATTTCATCGAAAACAGAGTCCGTTTGTAAAACGGCTATTTTAACGGCCAATAACGATTTCCACAGCGTTTTTTCCAAAATTTGATTTAGCCATTACTCGCAACCAATAACACAGAATCTAGATTTTTCTATTTCATATGAAAGCTATCGTCAACACGCTCCCAACGTTTCTTGTTTCACTGAAATCCGACTTATATCGGACTCTGTATGTCCAGTTGAAGTTCAAACTCGAATTTTCAAACTACAGCGCTATTTTCAAGCTCTATTTATATTATATATAAGTTATAACGTTCAACTTCGTTTTTAATAAACGAATTCAATATTAAATTTCATTAATATTCCCAATATAATATTTAAAATAAATAAATTAAATTAAATATTTGACGGCCGAAAACACGGGTCGTTACATTCTTTCCCCCTTAAAATAATTTCGTCCTCGAAATTGCTAAGGTAAGAAAGAACGTTATAAACTCATTAATTTCAAATCTAATTTTATATTAAATTAGGACCCAATTCAATACTGTAAATAAATATTTTCAAAAATATATTGAAATTTTTCTAACACCTTAAATTTCCGAAAAATTTCGCCAGCACCTCCTCTGTACGGCTCAATCGTCACAACTGCAACTCGCCTTTCTATGCCTTCTCCAATCCAAAAGAAAACAAAACAGTCAAGCGGCTTGCCAAACAGGCTCATAAATCACCAAACCCATATAGAAATAAACGTGTACCTTTTCATCGGGCATATCATTATATCCTCTCCATCTGCTACCCTGTCGGCATATACAATTGCATTCCCAACGAAATTCCAACTTTATCCTCCAAAACCAAATCCTTCACGCGTCCAAGCCAGATCTCATTCTTAACTCAATTTCCATCCATTCTCAATCCCAACTCTTACTTACCAGTCCAACACCATTTTAGATTCCTATCTCATAATTCAAAATCTGATTCGAATTGATATATTATATCCCGATTCAATTGCCAGTTAATTTGTTTCAGTTCCATTCGTATTTACTTTTCCAAATTCTATTTAATTTTGTTCTTGTTCAAATAATTTCTCTGGGAGTTTTTAAACAGTTCAGCTCTTTTGAAAATCAAATATCCCCTTTCAGGATTCAAAACAACTTGTTTTTCTCAAAGAAATTCAAAACAAGATTTTTGGTAGTAATCCGTCACTTAGAACTCGAAAACGAACACCGATAATGGCGTGCACATCATCGGAATCTATTTTCCAGTTGTCGAAGTGAGTTCAATACTATATTACTTTCAAAACCATTTCTAAACACTTCCATTTTGAAATCAGTTCAAAATATCCTTTCCAAGGCTTGTAAAACAATTTAAAAACCTCTCAGGATTTTAAAATTCTCATATATTAAGTCCAATTCCATTTTCAATCACTTGTCCAAATTTCCAAGTTTTAATTCCAATTCTGATTTAAATTCAGATTTAACTCCTCTAATTTTCATATATTTCACTTATATGAATTCTGATTGGTTATATATAACCATTTCACATTTTATAATTTTATTGGATTATAATCACAACCAATACATCCAATATATTATAATTACAATATATATATTTCCTCTATATCAAAATATACTTTGGGTAAAATTATTTCATTTACCCTCTTTCAAAAACATACTGTGTCGAATTATTCTGTTCAAGAGTTTAGAAACACTTATCGACACAGTTTGCATTACTGTATCGACCAGAATTCATAAACTACTCGACAAACCAATCAACACAATATAAGACAGTTTTTATAACAATTTACAAATACGCGCTCATATATATACACTCAAACCCAGTTTAGGGTATTGCTAACCCCATCTCTACTGAATCATGCCGCAGAGCCAAGGTAATTACTTAACTAATAGCTCTGATACCACTGTAACGAACTGGGATTTTCGACTCCGAAAATCAACATCAAACTACCATGTTGACCATTCAGACATCGAACATTCCAGATCATTAATAGAAAGAAGTTAGAGGGTGAGAGTAGATAAGGTAGAAATATTGAATAGAAGAAGAAGAAAGCAATACCACACAGAGTCTCACATCGCAGCGGAATAAATATAATACAGAAATAAATCTTTATTGAGGGCTTTGAAAATACTTACAGTATCAGAGTACATCATACCATGGGACAGTTATAATAGCCTGTTCCCATATACAACACACAGCGGAATAGTAGTAATATCATACGTCTGGACTCTTCCAGCTCGTCTCTTCAGAGCAGTCGATAACCTGAACCTGCACACTCCGGGCTAACCCGAGCATTTACAAAACGCCGGGTCAGTCTGGTGAACCAGAGTGAGATAAACTCGCACAGTATTACGGGTAAATCATCCAATCGTGATTCTAAAGTTCAAAATCTTTTCAAAAGAAAAGGATAATCGTAAGACCAAATCCACACATAAACACGGACGGTTTTTACCTTACGATAACCCAAAACAGTTTTGAAATCAATATCTTGTCTGATATTATAATAATGTCTAAATACAAGTAAATATCAATTTAGTGGAACGCTTGCATCTCACGCTCCACATATATAGTATACAATCAAAACCCGCAGGCGCTTATTGGATATTGGATTCCGACTTGACAAGGTATGGGTCCACCTGCCGATAGTGTATCTCTAGAGACGAATACACTGGGTTCAACAAGAACTTCTTGCAACCCGGCCCTCACATGACCGACCACTCATTTCGCTTGAGTGTATCGAATGTATATCACCGACGGTTGGGATCAGCAACCGTCTCCCGACAAGGGACAGCATCGAAACATAGATTAAAGAAGCAAATAGGATTTCCTCTAGATAGGTGATTATACACCCTAATGGGAGCGACCCACATAGCCATGCTGCCTGCCCGATTTTTGTCATTTCCCGGTTGATGAGGCTTGAGGCAAGAATTTACCTTTGAACATCTGGTCGTCATTCACTTTGAATGCCACATCGTCAAATCCATCAGATATCACTAATTGATATCCACAAAAATACTCTCGCTGAAAACTAGAGGATGGCAATCCTCCGCCAACAACCACAGCACGTTTGAAGAAATCAACGTACGTGATCCTTTGGAAATACTTTGTCAGACATTCGTCCATATACGTCATCCAGGAACAGGATGAACCGAAGGCATTCTCCTACTGCATCCATATAGGAATCACCCCATGGATCAGTAGCGAGAAGTCCTTGCAACCCGTTGATTCCAACCACGACAGAATCACAGCTTATCTCTGCTTGCCAGGCAGAGAATATTAGTGGTTCTTCCGTTTATGAAAATCCACGGTCTTCAATGCTCCATCTCGATCATCTTCTGATATCTTTACGTATTTGTTGATCGGAATGGTTTTCGAATTTAAATTCGATCCCGATCTTTCCATACCAACAATCGTATTGGACAAATTTGATAGTCGGTGTTTTAACTATCAAAATATTCAGTGTTTCAATCATGACACTCCAATGAGTTCACTGGTTCGGTATTTAGCATCATTTGGCCTTTGACAAACTAATTTCCTTTTTGTTAAATTGAAATTTCAAATTCTTTTAATATTCAAAAATACGATATTTGAATAACTCTAATTGATTAATTAACATTCGTCTTAACTCCATTCGCTTGACTCTAGATCACAGCGATCACAATGGTTACGCCTGATTCCCTCAGGAAACATCCGACCGCCGTAGGCTATCTGCAGCCCTGCGAATTACGCTAGCAGTCGTACAAAATGGCAACTTAGCCGACTAATTATGTTTGGCTAATTCTATCTCGAATAGCTATATTCAATTTCCCACTTAATTCTTCCATCAAATCATCTTTTAGATTCGGAAATCCATTAGTTTTAACGAAGAAATTTATAGCACATATGTTATAACAATAGCGTTATAATTACCATTTAGATTTACAAACAACAGCACTATAATCGCTGTTTTAGGTTTACAAAACATTTATTATAGCAAAAGCGCTACAATCGCTATATCATATTTCAAAACATATATAATAACAACAGCGCTAAAATCGCTGTTTAGATTTTCAAAACATATCCACTAACGTCACTTACGATTACCAACTAATACTATCTTCAGATAATCCCGATGTTGTTCAAGTTGGGGTATTTTAATTACCTCTCAGACCTTGATCAAACAACGTTCTTATCCTCCGATAAACATAAGTTGTAATCAAAATCAATATTTCATTCTAGTCTCAAACAAATTCCATTTAACTATTGGATTTGGTTATACAACTCTATAACCCAGTCCTTTAACCAGATTCGCTTATTTCCAATCTCCTTTAATTTCATTTCACTTCAATTACTTTTGAAAAGTAATTGTCTAAATTATTATTAATTAAAATAATAATTTATTTCAATCATTAACTACATGAGTAGTTAATTTCTTTAATAACAACATTAAATGGTAAATCCCTTATTTAAATTTAAACAATATTTATTAAACTATTCAAATCAAAACACATCAATTTTGATAATCAAATTCCAATTCAAACGATCGGTTTAATTAACTCAAAAATCGATTATCTCGTTAATCGATTCCAATTAATCCTCACTTTAAATTAATTAAAAATATAATTAATTTAAATAATCCCATTAATTGTTTGCTTTACAAAACAATTATCAAAGTTTAATCCTTCGATTCATTACTTGTTCTCATACTCGTAAATCAGATTAACGTCAGCATTTACTTTATAAAATAATTTAATAACAATCAAAGTCTTAAATAAATAAAATATTTATTTAATTCCCTATTATAACTTTTATTCAAAATAATATTTCAAAATCTAACTCTAGTTATAAAATAAATTTTATAACTTCAACTCTATCAATTCACTTGACGGTGAATCAACATTTATAACACGATTGATTCTATAGGCCATACTCTGCCAAACACTTAACCAATACCGCCCATTGGTTCAACCCAAACAGATGTTGAATATTCAGTCAATAAACAACAATCAAATCAATCAGCCCAACAGGACAGTTCATATGTGAAAATATGAAATAAATAATATATTTGAGGAATCCGGTTGGATCCCTCCAACCTGTTCTTCCCTGTATTCAAATGGTTATCTCAAATCAGACTGTTCAGTTTTGTTTAACTGATGAACTAGATAACGACCATTTAACATCAACCATAAGCAATTCAAACAATTCAACCATTTAAACACGTTTATAAATAAACGTGACCAAACAAGGTGAGTCACCTTTATTGGAACCAATCGTTAAAAGTAACGATTGGGTATTCCACTGAAATTAAACACAGTTTAATTTCATCAGTTAAATCAACAAATAACTGTATAACTAGCAAATAGGCAACCATCAGCAAACAGAGCATACAAGTTAAAAACCCAATTTATATAAAACATAAATGGGAAAACTGAGTGAGTTTAACTCACCTTGAGTTGATACCGTTGTTTAAGTGGTGATTTTAATTAAATTAAACGAGTGTTTAATTTAACTAAAAATCCCGGTTGATTCTCGTATCCAGTTCCACTACACGTCTTGGCGCTCGTCAACAGGAGTCCAATGTTCCTTGTTTCATCAAGTTCTGGTAATATGCGCACATGTTACAGTTAATTCCGTACACGATTTAATTAAAACTAGTTAATTCTTTAACCATATAATCATTTAACAATTAATTATGTTAATTACTTTTATGAGGAGCAAAATGGTCCAAACTTCTCTCAGCAGCTTCGCTGCATTCATTCCTGCCAATAATTCACATTATAAATTAAAGGATTAGATTTCTAAACTAGTTAACTTTTAGTTAAACCATGCATTGATTCTGCTTACTTGATTACACAGTTTGTAGCCGATTAAAACTGCTTCCTCATCCGTTCGAATTTGAATTTCCACATGTTACTCTTCACAGCTTTGTTCCTCCCTTTTATGCTCGTTCAGAAACCGTCAGGCAATCCCATACCCTGTTATCCACTTCGTGATTTAGCATATAGGAGTTGAACTCAAATAATGATCTTTTAATTTACCCATTAGTACTAGTTAAATTCTAATTGAAAATACTTAAAACTGATTATGTTACTTTCCCTCTTCTAAATGGATTTGGGCTCGATAGTATCGTCTCTCCCTTCGTTCTGTTCAAGCTGAAAAACCATGCACCAAACTTTAATTAGTTTTTAATCAAATACTTAATAACATTAAATCACTTCCTAATCATTTTAGTTACTAGTAAACCATGTTTTAACCCAGGCCTTAAGCCGATCCCCTTTCAGACTTTGTCTTTGAACCCATCACCAGTAGATGCTCCGCGACCCTCCCTGCTTCCAAGCGTTCTAACCCAATACCCACTCGTGAACTCGCACCGCCTCGCACACACCTGCTACCGCCAGTAACTCACGCATGGGTTCACTTTGATCTTATACTGTGAATTGAAATGTTGAGTTTCATACGAGTTAGTGTTTTGTTTCGAGGGAAGGCTCGCGTTTTTCCTATTACTGAAGCGGTGAAAAATGAAAGTGGAGCAACTGTTTATATAGAAAGAGGTGCGTGGGAGCCAAGGAAATGTAGGTAATAGGTTTGCAGAAAAGAGTATGTAGCAGTGTGGCGTGGGTGGGTTTCGAAACAACCCTTGCCTGTCACGGTTCTTAAGTAGAGTGGGGCGCAAGGTAATTGAGAGCTTGGGACGCACGGCATAGGTTTGTAGGGTATGTTATAGCTGTGTAATAAGAAAAGTAAAGTGAAGGCAGAAACATGTGCTTGCCCAAACGTACAGGGTTGCTGAAAAGATGTTGAAAGGATACAACACTGTGGCGCTTCCATATTGCATGTGCACGGATTGTTTAGGATAGACAACCCTAGGTGTAGCGTACAGGGAAGAAAAGAAGGTTATAGTAGAAAGAAAGGAATGTATTTTATTGATAAAATAATGTATGAAACTTTGTTATAGAGAAATTGTGTTAAAAACCACTACAAATGATTTCTGTCTACTGATAAAAAAACTATTCTTGGTGTAAAAAGGTATTCCGGACCCAATGGGACAAGTTCCGTCGCAATCTGAGGTCGTATGAAAAAATTTCCTTTATAAAACCAGAAATGAACACGCTTTTAAATTTTTCATGATCACCAGATAAATCAAATCAACTTGAAACCTTGATATCTTGCAATAACTTTTCGATACGAACCCAACGGCACTTGTTTCGTCGCATTCTGAGACTGTTTGCCCGATAGCTGTTTTTACCCCGAACCGCCCTACCCTTTTTAACGCCAAATTATCCGGTCTCTAAAAACAACAAATTATATAGCTGTTCTGACTCTAATCGACGATACGAACTCAACGGGACTGGTTTCGTGGCCTAATTCGATCATATGCTCAAGTTACACTCAAATGTCCTTTTATTTATTTGAATGCGCTATAGAATTTGAACGGGCGTTTATGGTTGCTGTGGTCTCATACGACTTCTGTTTGCCACGCCGTTTGACTTTCTGACAATAATTTAACGTTACGGTCCCAATGAAACTAATTTCATCGAAAACAGAGTCCGTTTGTAAAACGGCTATTTTAACGGCCAATAACGATTTCCACAGCGTTTTTTCCAAAATTTGATTTAGCCATTACTCGCAGCCAATAACACAGAATCTGGATTTTTCTCTTTCATATGAAAGCTATCGTCAACACGCTCCCAACGTTTCTTGTTTCACTGAAATCCGACTTATATCGGACTCTGTATGTCCAGTTGAAGTTCAAACTCGAATTTTCAAACTGCAGCGCTATTTTCAAGCTCTATTTATATTATATATAAGTTATAACGTTCAACTTCGTTTTTAATAAATGAATTCAATATTAAATTTCATTAATATTCCCAATATAATATTTAAAATAAATAAATTAAATTAAATATTTGACGACCGAAAACGCGGGTCGTTACATTCTTTCCCCCTTAAAATAATTTCGTCCTCGAAATTGCTAAGGTAAGAAAGAACGTTATAAACTCATTAATTTCAAATCTAATTTTATATTAAATTAGGACCCAATTCAATACTGTAAATAAATATTTTCAAAAATATATTGAAATTTTTCTAACACCTTAAATTTCCGAAAAATTTCGCCAGCACCTCCTCTGTACGGCTCAATCGTCACAACTGCAACTCGCCTTTCTATGCCTTCTCCAATCCAAAAGAAAACAAAATAGTCAAGCGGCTTGCCAAACAGGCTCATAAATCACCAAACCCATATAGAAATAAACGTGTACCTTTTCATCGGGCATATCATTATATCCTCTCCATCTGCTACCCTGTTGGCATATACAATTGCATTTCCAACGAAATTCCAACTTTATCCTCCAAAACCAAATCCTTCACGCGTCCAAGCCAGATCTCATTCTTAACTCAATTTCCATCCATTCTCAATCCCAACTCTTACTTACCAGTCCAACACCATTTTAGATTCCTGTCTCACAATTCAAAATCTGATTCGAATTGATATATTATATCCCGATTAAATTGCCAGTTAATTTGTTTCAGTTCCATTCGTATTTACTTTTCCAAATTCTATTTAATTTTGTTCTTGTTCAAATAATTTCTCTAGGAGTTTTTAAACAGTTCAGCTCTTTTGAAAATCAAATATCCCCTTTCAGGATTCAAAACAACTTGTTTTTCTCAAAGAAATCCAAAACAAGATTTTTGGTAGTAATCCGTCACTTAGAACTCGAAAACGAACACCGATAATGGCGTGCACATCATCGGAATCTATTTTCCAGTTGTCGAAGTGAGTTCAATACTATATTACTTTCAAAACCATTTCTAAACACTTCCATTTTGAAATCAGTTCAAAATATCCTTTCCAAGGCTTGTAAAACAATTTAAAAACCTCTCAGGATTTTAAAATTCTCATATATTAAGTCCAATTACATTTTCAATCACTTGTCCAAATTTCCAAGTTTTAATTCCAATTCTGATTTAAATTCAGATTTAACTCCTCTAATTTTCATATATTTCACTTATATGAATTCTGATTGGTTATATATAACCATTTCACATTTTATAATTTTATTGGATTATAATCACAACCAACACATCCAATATATTATAATTACAATATATATATTTCCTCTATATCAAAATATACTTTGGGTAAAATTATTTCATTTACCCTCTTTCAAAAACATACTGTGTCGAATTATTTTGTTCAAGAGTTTAGAAACACTTATCGACACAGTTTGCATTACTGTATCGACCATAATTCATAAACTACTCGACAAACCAATCAACACAATATAAGACAGTTTTTATAACAATTTACAAATACACGCTCATATATATACACTCAAACCCAGTTTAGGGTATTGCTAACACCATCTCTACTGAATCATGCCACAGAGCCAAGGTAATTACTTAACCAATAGCTCTGATACCACTGTAACGAACTGGGATTTTCGACTCCGAAAATCAACATCAAACTACCATATTGACCATTCAGACATCGAACATTCCAGATCATTAATAGAAAGAAGTTAGAGGGTGAGAGTAGATAAGGTAGAAATATTGAATAGAAGAAGAAGAAAGAAATACCACACAGAGTCTCACATCGCAGCGGAACAAATATAATACAGAAATAAATCTTTATTGAGAGCTTTGAAAATACTTACAGTATCAGAGTACATCATACCATGGGACAGTTATAATAGCCTGTTCCCATATACAACACACAGCGGAATAGTAGTAATATCATACTTCTGGACTCTTCCAGCTCGTCTCTTCACAGCAGTCGATAACCTGAACCTGCACACTCCGGGCTAACCCGAGCATTTACAAAACGCCGGGTCAGTCTGGTGAACCAGAGTGAGATAAACTCGCACAGTATTACGGGTAAATCATCCAATCATGATTCTAATGTTCAAAATCTTTTCAAAAGAAAAGGATAATCGTAACACCAAATCCACACATAAACACGGACGGTTTTTACCTTACGATAACCCAAAACAGTTTTGAAATCAATATCTTGTCTAATATTATAATAATGTCTAAATACAAGTAAATATCAATTTAGTGGAACGCTTGCATCTCACGCTCCACATATATAGTATACAATCAAAACCCGCAGGCGCTTATTGGATATTGGATTCCGACTTGACAAGGTATGGGTCCACCTGCCGATAGTGTATCTCTAGAGACGAATACACTGGGTTCAACAAGAACTTCTTGCAACCCGACCCTCACATGACCGACCACTCAATTCGCTTGAGTGTATCGAATGTATATCACCGACGGTTGGGATCAGCAACCGTCTCCCGACAAGGGACAACATCGAAACATAGATTAAAGAAGCAAATAGGATTTCCTCTAGATAGGTGATTATACACCCTAATGGGAGCGACCCACATAGCCATGCTGCCTGCCCGATTTTTGTCATTTCCCGGTTGATGAGGCTTGAGGCCAGAATTTACCTTTGAACATCTGGTCGTCATTCACTTTGAATGCCACATCGTCAAATCCATCAGATATCACTAATTGATATCCACAAAAATACTCTCGCTGAAAACTAGAGGATGGCAATCCTCCGCCTACAACCACAGCACGTTTGAAGAAATCAACGTACGTGATCCTTTGGAAATACTTTGTCAGACATTCGTCCATATACGTCATCCAGGAACAGGATGAACCGAAGGCATTCTCCTACTGCATCCATATAGGAATCACCCCATGGATCAGTAGCGAGAAGTCCTTGCAACCCGTTGATTCCAACCACGACAGAATCACAGCTTATCTCTGCTTGCCAGGCAGAGAATATTAGTGGTTCTTCCGTTTATGAAAATCCACGGTCTTCAATGCTCCATCTCGATCATCTTCTGAGATCTTTACGTATTTGTTGATCGGAATGGTTTTCGAATATAAATTCGATCCCGGTCTTTCCATACCAACAATCGTATTGGACAAATTTGATAGTCGGTGTTTTAACTATCAAAATATTCAGTGTTTCAATCATGACACTCCAATGAGTTCACTGGTTCGGTATTTAGCATCATTTGGCCTTTGACAAACTAATTTCGTTTTTGTTAAATTGAAATTTCAAATTCTTTTAATATTCAAAAATACGATATTTGAATAACTCTAATTGATTAATTAACATTCGTCTTAACTCCATTCGCTTGACTCTAGATCACAGCGATCACAATGGTTACGCCTGATTCCCTCAGGAAACATCCGACCGCCGTAGGCTATCTGCAGCCCTGCGAATTACGCTAGCAGTCGTACAAAATGGCAACTTAGCCGACTAATTATGTTTGGCTAATTCTATCTCGAATAGCTATATTCAATTTCCCACTTAATTCTTCCGTCAAATCATCTTTTAGATTCGGAAATCCATTTGTTTTAACGAAGAAATTTATAGCACATATGTTATAACAATAGCGTTATAATTACCATTTAGATTTACAAACAACAGCACTATAATCGCTGTTTTAGGTTTACAAAACATTTATTATAGCAAAAGCGCTACAATCGCTATATCATATTTCAAAACATATATAATAACAACAGCGCTAAAATCGCTGTTTATATTTTCAAAACATATCCACTAACGTCACTTACGATTACCAACTAATACTATCTTCAGATAATCCCGATGTTGTTCAAGTTGGGGTATTTTAATTACCTCTCAGACCTTGATCAAACAACGTTCTTATCCTCCGATAAACATAAGTTGTAATCAAAATCAATATTTCATTCTAGTCTCAAACAAACTCCACTTAACTATTGGATTTGGTTATACAACTCTATAACCCAGTCATTTAACCAGATTCGCTTATTTCCAATCTCCTTTGATTTCATTTCACTTCAATTACTTTTGAAAAGTAATTGTCTAAATTATTATTAATTAAAATAATATTTTATTTCAATCATTAACTACATGAGTAGTTATTTTCTTTAATAACAACATTAAATGGTAAATCCCTTATTTAAATTTAAACAATATTTATTAAACTATTCAAATCAAAACACATCAATTTTGATAATCAAATTCCAATTCAAACGATCGATTTAATTAACTCAAAAATCGATTATCTCGTTAATCGATCCCAATTAATCCTCACTTTAAATTAATTAAAAATATAATTAATATAAATAATCCCATTAATTGTTTGCTTTACAAAACAATTATCAAAGTTTAATCCTTCGATTCATTACTTGTTCTCATACTCGTAAATCAGATTAACGTTAGCATTTACTTTATAAAATAATTTAATAACAATCAAAGTCTTAAATAAATAAAATATTTATTTAATTCCCTATTATAACTTTTATTCAAAATAATATTTCAAAATCTAACTCTAGTTATAAAATAAATTTTATAACTTCAACTCTATCAATTCACTTGACGGTGAATCAACATTTATAACACGATTGATTCTATAGGCCATACTCTGCCAAACACTTAACCAATACCGCCCATTGGTTCAACCCAAACATATGTTGAATATTCAGTCAATAAACAACAATCAAATCAATCAGCCCAACAGGACAGTTCATATGTGAAAATATGAAATAAATAATATATTTGAGGAATCCGGTTGGATCCCTCCAACCTGTTCTTCCCTGTATTCAAATGGTTATCTCAAATCAGACTGTTCAGTTTTGTTTAACTGATGAACTAAATAACGACCATTTAACATCAACCATAAGCAATTCAAACAATTCAACCATTTAAACACGTTTATAAATAAACGTGACCAAACAAGGTGAGTCACCTTTATTGGAACCAATCGTTAAAAGTAACGATTTGGTATTCCACTGAAATTAAACACAGTTTAATTTCATCAGTTAAATCAACAAACAACTGTATAACTAGCAAATAGGCAACCATCAGCAAACAGAGCATACAAGTTAAAAACCCAATTTATATAAAACATAAATGGGAAAACTGAGTGAGTTTAACTCACCTTGAGTTGATACCGTTGTTTAAGTGGTGATTTTAATTAAATTAAACGAGTGTTTAATTTAACTAAAAATCCCGGTTGATTCTCGTATCCAGTTCCACTACACGTCTTGGCACTCGTCAACAGGAGTCCAATGTTCCTTGTTTCATCAAGTTCTGGTAATATGCGCACATGTTACAGTTAATTCCGTACACGATTTAATTAAAACTAGTTAATTCTTTAACCATATAATCATTTAACAATTAATTATGTTAATTACTTTTATGAGGAGCAAAATGGTCCAAACTTCTCTCAACAGCTTCGCTGCATTCATTCCTGCCAATAATTCACATTATAAATTATAGGATTAGATTTCTAAACTAGTTAACTTTTAGTTAAACCATGTATTGATTCTGATTACTTGATTACACGGTTTGTAGCCGATTAAAACTGCTTCCTCATCCGTTCGAATTTGAATTTCCACATGTTACTCTTCACAGCTTTGTTCCTCCCTTTTATGCTCGTTCAGAAACCATCAGGCAATCCCATACCCTGTTATCCACTTCGTGATTTAGCATATATGAGTTGAACTCAAATAATGATCTTTTAATTTACCCATTAGTACTAGTTAAATTCTAATTGAAAATACTTAAAACTGATTACGTTACTTTCCCTCTTCTAAATGGATTTGGGCTCGATAGTATCATCTCTCCCTTCGTTCTGTTCAAGCTGAAAAACCATGCACCAAACTTTAATTAGTTTTTAATCAAATACTTAATAACATTAACTCACTTCCTAATCATTTTAGTTACTAGTAAACCATGTTTTAACCCAGGCCTTAAGCCGATCCCCTTTCAGACTTTGTCTTTGAACCCATCACCAGTAGATGCTCCGCGACCCTCCCTGCTTCCAAGCGTTCTAACCCAATACCCACTCGTGAACTCGCACCGCCTCGCACACACCTGCTACCGCCAGTAACTCACGCATGGGTTCACTTTGATCTTATACTGTGAATTGAAATGTTGAGTTTCATACGAGTTAGTGTTTTGTTTCGAGGGAAGGCTCGCGTTTTTCCTATTACTGAAGCGGTGAAAAATGAAAGTGGAGCAACTGTTTATATAGAAAGAGGTGCGTGGGAGCCAAGGAAATGTAGGTAATAGGTTTGCAGAAAAGAGTATGTAGCAGTGTGGCGTGGGTGGGTTTCGAAACAACCCTTGCCTGTCACGGTTCTTAAGTAGAGTGGGGCGCAAGGTAATTGAGAGCTTGGGACGCACGGCATAGGTTTGTAGGGTATGTTATAGCTGTGTAATAAGAAAAGTAAAGTGAAGGCAGAAACATGTGCTTGCCCAAACGTACAGGGTTGCTGAAAAGATGTTGAAAGGATACAACACTGTGGCGCTTCCATATTGCATGTGCACGGATTGTTTAGGATAGACAACCCTAGGTGTAGCGTACAGGGAAGAAAAGAAGGTTATAGTAGAAAGAAAGGAATGTATTTTATTGATAAAATAATGTATAAAACTTTGTTATAGAGAAATTGTGTTACAAACCACTACAAATGGTTTATGTCTACTGATAAAAAAACTATTCTTGGTGTAAAAAGGTATTCCGGACCCAATGGGACAAGTTCCGTCGCAATCCGAGGTCGTATGAAAAAATTTCCTTTATAAAACCAGAAATGAACACGCTTTTAAAATTTTCATGATCACCAGATAAATCAAATCAACTTGAAACCTTGATATCTTGCAATAACTTTTCGATACGAACCCAACGGCACTTGTTTCGTCGCATTCTGAGACTGTTTGCCCGATAGGCTGTTTTTACCCCGAACCGCCCTACCCTTTTTAACGCCAAATTATCCGGTCTCTAAAAACAACAAATTATATAGCTGTTCTGACTCTAATCGACGATACGAACTCAACGGGACTGGTTTCGTGGCCTAATTCGATCATCTGCTCAAGTTACACTCAAATGTCCTTTTATTTATTTGAATGCGCGCTATAGAATTTGAACGGGCGTTTATGGTTGCTGTGGTCTCATACGACTTCTGTTTGCCACGCCGTTTGACTTTCTGACAATAATTTAACGTTACGGTCCCAATGAAACTAATTTCATTGAAAACAGAGTCCGTTTGTAAAACGGCTATTTTAACGGCCAATAACGATTTCCACAGCGTTTTTTCCAAAATTTGATTTAGCCATTACTTGCAACCAATAACACAGAATATGGATTTTTCTCTTTCATATGAAAGCTATCGTCAACTCGCTCCCAACGTTTCTTGTTTCACTGAAATCCGACTTATATCGGACTCTGTATGTCCAGTTGAAGTTCAAACTCGAATTTTCAAACTGCAGCGCTATTTTCAAGCTCTATTTATATTATATATAAGTTATAACGTTCAACTTCGTTTTTAATAAACGAATTCAATATTAAATTTCATTAATATTCCCAATATAATATTTAAAATAAATAAATTAAATTAAATATTTGACGGCCGAAAACACGGGTCGTTACAATTACAGTGCTTCGAACCCTCCCTCAAGTATTTTCTGCGTTTGTTTTTGTTTTTAAAACTTAGATCTTATTCTTGAAACTCGAGCCGCCAGTCCGTTTCTACACTGAATATTCCAACACAAAAACCACCCCATCATTTTCTATTATAAGAAGACGTCGGCTACACTATGCCTCAGAACCACCCAAACGCCATGCACAACTCCAGTAAAGCCACCAAAGCTGCTCACGAATACATGGTTCCATGCAAAAGCCTACCTTGCTGTTGTTAACAGTATATGCCCATAACCGCATGCTCTATGCAGCTAACGTGAGCAGCTTCTTTTACTGAATGCTCACCATTTGCCTTGCACACCCGTGCAAACTTAACCCCCCCTTCACTTCGTTGGCACCATAAAACAGCAAGCCAAATACCCTCAACTCGCACAAACTCTCCTCCGGTGCGTTTCAGATCTGGTCAACCCCCTCCATCACTCTCGGCTTCCATTCACCATCTCGGACGCACAAAAACTTCAGCATTCATCATACACAGACCCTTAACCTCCGGCGATTTCCCATGCATTTCCGTGTTTTATAATGGAGGGGGTAAATGTCGGTTTTTAAGTTTGGATCTTTATTTTCACAGTCATGGCAAGCTTCAGCTTTGATTTAGTGAAGAAGAACGAGATCCGGAGGTTGTTTATTTATAGAATTAAAATCCTTGACACTTACGTATTAGGCCATACTAGGTAGCTGCTTTGGACGGTAAGCCTATGGTGAGTTTTCACCTCACTGTCATATCCGTTTGGGGTAGGTTTTCAATTGTAAGAAATAGGGACGTCTTTTCGTGGTATAGGGTATGGTGTTGGTTCCACTTGGGTACATGCAAATGCGTAGACTAGGTTGGCTATGCGTGGGATATATACATGGAATTAGATTTCTTTCTAGTTAAGGGAAGGAAATGTACAGAAATATATTAAATATATATGTTTAGATTAGGGTAGCATGAGCACGTTTTCAACTAGGTAGGTTTGTACGAAACTTAATCCCCAAGGAATGAAATAATATAGATATTGGTAGCTTACAGGGTTATGATGTTTTGATTCTAAGACATTTTGATTTTACAGACACGTTTCTTTTGGCATTGTACATATAGGGAGGGTATGTCATGAGTTGTCTGTTTTGTCTTATTAGAGTAGCTACACGATATGTTAGAGATAGGAGGAGATAGCGTACATGAGTAATAAGTGAGCTGAATATATTTTATTAGATTTCTGGATAGATATTTTTATAAGGGTATTCGTTGCAAAAATTTCTATTACATTCATGTCCGAGCCGCTGCGGACAGAAATAAGAATATGATCATGTCCAGCGAGGTGTCACGATCCCAAAAATATAATAATATCGGTAGGTTAACTCATATTTTGAAACCACGAAATACCGATACAGGGTGCAAAATACTCCAAATAAAAAGTTGTTTATTTAATTAATTAAAAATTACAGTAAAATTCTAAAAAATAATTTATCGCTGCGCCTCAAAAGAACATTGTCCCGATTTGCAACCGATATCAAGTTATATTCAAATAACCGTTACGGTCGATATATGATTTCATAGCGACTTTCTGAATATTTGATTTGGACATATCTTGCAATCTACACAACGAAATCTTGGTTTTTCACTTCTGTTAGAAAGATACGGTTCAACAGATTCCAACGTTCCTTGTTTCGAAGAAATCCGATTCAAAAAGAGTCCGGTACACTCAGTTGAAGTTCAGAACGTTAAATTACGAACTGCAGTGTCGTTATGGGCTCGATTATAATTAATATATATCTTTATACGTTCAACTTCGTTTTAATTAATATATAAATCCATTTATATTTCGAATTCGATATTTAAACTGATTTAAATATTCAAATATGAACCGACAAAAATGCGGGACATTACAGTCCTTCCCCCTTAAAATAATTTTGTCCTCGAAATTGCTAAGCAGGGAAAATGCTACAATCTCTGTTATAACATGGTTAAAAATCTTTTTGGTTTACTTCATAATTCCAGTTTCCACTGAACTGGTTATTTCCAATTAAAATATTAATTCCTTATTATTTTGAATATTTTCAAAATTTCTGAAAATTTCCTAACAGCTTAAATTTTTAGAGAATCTCGCCAGCATCTCCTCTGCACAGCTCACTCGGTACTACAACAACTTGCCTCTCTGGGATTTTTTTTTTTCAATTCAATAGAAATTCAAACAGCCAAACGACTTTCCAAACGCACTCAAAAATTGCATACTCCATATTATTTAAACATATACCTTTTTTGTTGGCATCCAATTCTGATTCTGCACTATGCTATCAAGCCGGTATTTATCCCAACATTTCCTACTATTGATCTCCAACCAACTTATCCTTAATCCAATCCTTTGCTTATTGTTTGAGCCAAATTCCATTTCAACTCCAGCTCCATTTCAATTCCAATTTCTTTTACTGATTTATTTCTTAAATCAGTTTATCTTTATCACCAAATTCAAAATTCGATTCTTATTCTTCAAGAATCAATTCACTTTAATAACTCGAATCTCCAATATTTTTCTTTTATAATTTTCATTCTGGATCTTTCCAAATTCAGTCCAGTTTTGTTATCTTTGTTTAAATTCCATTTTTACCATTTTAACTCCATAAGTTAAATTTTCATTTCAGAATTTAAATTCCTGGGATTTATTTCAAATCAGTTTGAAATCATATATAATTCAAAACATTTGAATTTCTGACAACTTGTTTCTCAAACAATACAAAACAAAATCTTTGGTAGTAATCCGTCACTTACCAGCTCGAAAATGAACATCGATAATGTCGCGATCATCATCGGAATTTACTTTCCAGTCATCGAAGTGAGTTCAATACTATATCACTCTATTTTTGAAATTACTTCAAAATATCTTTCACAGCACTTGGAAAACAAATTTTCAAATCTCCCAGGATTTTAAAAATTCCCTTATATTTTAGTTCAATTTCAATTTCAACTTTTTTTTAAGTTTCTAAAGTTTTATTTCAATTCTGGTTTTAATTTCAGACTCAGCTCATCTGATTTTGCATATAATATTTCGATTGGTTATTTATATAACCAATTCCATTATACATCTTATTTGATCATAATAATGATCACATATCCAAGATATTATAATAATCTCAAGATATATATTTCTTTTATATCAAAATATATTTTGGGTAAAATTATTTCATTTACCCTCTTTTCAAAACATACTGTGTCGAATTACTCTGTTCAAGAGTTTACAAACACCTATCGACGCAGTTTGCATTACTGTTTCGACCAGAATTCATAAACCACTCGACTGACCAGTCAACACAATATAAAGCGGTTTTTATTCTAAATTACAAATACGCGCTCATATATATACACTCAACTCAATCTAGAGTATCACTGACTCCATCTCTATTGAGTTACGCCACAGAGCCAAGGTAATCACTTAACCTTATGCTCTGATACCATCTGTAACGGCTGGAATTTTCGACCTAGAAAATCAACATAAAAACACACTGTTGACTATTCAAGCATCGAAAACACCAGGACATTAATAGAAGAATTTAGAGGGTGAGAAAGAAAAGATAGAACTAATAGAATAGAAGAAGAAGAAGATCACAACTGAACAGAATCAGAGTAACACGAAACTCGCAGCGGAACAAAATAAGATTTATTATATAACATAACTTTGAATACAAAACTGTATTGTATATACATACCATTATCAGAGTACAATACATCATATCACAGCGGAAATAACTCTACATAACTAATGGTGAAGCTTCCTGCTTTTGAGCTCCTCCAAGTGAATCTGCAAAGCCTGAAACACTTGACTGCCCGTACAAATTTGGGCACCCAAGAGTTTAGGGAAAACAAACAAAATAAACTCTGGGTCAGTCATGGGACTGGTGTGAGTAAATTCCAACCATACTGTTTTACTTTGAAAATCCTTTTCAAACAAGAAGATAATAGTAAGACCAGCCCACACATAAACATGGACGCTTTTTACCTTACTATAACCCGAAATATTCTTGATATCAAAACCCAGTGATATTATGATAATGTCTAACCAAATAATTATACAAGCAGTAGAACGCTTGCATCTCACGTTCCACATATATATGTTATAAAATCATAAACCGCAGGGCGCTTATTGGAGAATGAATTTCAACAGACAAGGTATGGGAGCACCTTTTGATTAGTGTACTCTAGAGGGGATACACTCAGGGTTCAACAAGAATGTCTTGCAACCCGGCCACACATGACCGCTCACTCATTTAGCTTGAGTGTCGCGAATATATTGCCACCAAGGTTGTAGGCCATCCAACCATCATCCGAAGATACAGAATCGAAAAGAAGTATAAATATGAATTTTCTCTAGATCGGTGAGAATACACCCTGCTTGGGGATGACCCAACTAGCCATGCTGCCTAGCCCAACTTCTGTCATTCCTGGTTGTGAGGCTAGAGGCTACGTCTATCTTCAGAACATCTGATCACCATTCACTTTGAATGTCACATCGTCAAATCCGTAATCACATATTGATTACACAAATGCACACTGGGTGTAGAATAAAGAGAAGTTACCTTCTCCCCACCAACTTGGTATATCCGTACAAATCAACGGCGTGACCGTTGGAAATACTCTGTCAGACACTCGTCCATACAAGTTGTCCTGGGACTGGACAAACAAAAACATCATTCTGGAACTGGACGATCCTTGCATTTAACTCCGTCTTCAATTATCTTCAGCATATCTAATCCGCAACACTTATGTCTATACGGAGTGGTTTCGGATAACGTATCCAACCGGTCTCTCCATATCGACAACGATGGTCAAACACTTCGATAGTCGGTTATTTAACTATCGAAGTAAAAACAACATTCATTCTAATGTATAATTAACATCACACAACCACGGGTATTTTTAATTTCAACATTCGACTTTATTATTCGAATTCTCATATCTTACCAGATATTTCTCAAATCCCGTTTTAGCCTTTTCATACTTCTTGGAAAACATTTCCAGTTATTATAAACTCTTATTCTTTCATGTTCCAGAAAACATACGTTATTAACGTTCGAACTATTTTCATTAATTTCACATTCTTTATTTTCTACCCTTGGACAATCTACCCTATTTGCATTGGAAAATACTTCCAATTTCATTTTAACCTTTTAATCGGCCCAACGTTCACTTTTAAAACATTATTCACTTTGAAATGTGAATATCATTTCTATTATAGAAATCTGAACATCTTTATCAAATAAATCAATACCATGATCCCGTTTATCGAAATCTCTTTCGTACTTTATATATTCCTATTCCACTTTGTAAACTCTGTTTCTAAGTCAACTTCTTATCAAATCGATATCAAGTTTAAACTAAGTACTGACTCCTATCCTCTTTAACATTTATTTGTTTACAACTAAATGTTAATTATTATATCAGGTTATAATCCCTAAAAATAGTTTACTTTTAATACATTCAACATCGTCGAATTCTAGTTACAAATCCTAATGGTTTAATTCTAATCACATTTCGAACATCGAAATGCTGTCATCAGTTTCTAATACGATTCCCTAATTCTTTTTCTAAACTCTTTCTTATATTTCTTTGAACAAACGTCGTTACTTATTACTCTAGAATAAGTGGATTTCAAACCAAACCGTTACATTTCCTAGGAAGTGCTGCTATATATAAAAGTCATGCTTAAGTCAAATCAACAGCAGTTAATTTGTCGCTATAGTTCTAACTTGTCATACGCTGTAATATTCTCCTTATAACTAATTACAGTCTCACTTACCTTATCAACAGCGTTATTTTATTGCTATAGTTCAACTTGTCATACGCTGTAATATTCTCCTTATAACTAATTACAGTTTCACTTACCTTATCAACAGCGTTATTTTATTGCTATAGTTCAACTTGTCATACGCTGTAATATTCTTTGTTATAACTAATTTTGACATAACAGTCACACTTATCTTATCAACAGCGTTATTTTATTGCAATAGTTCTAAGACTTGCATACGCCGCCATATTCCTTTTATACTAATCTTGACATCTATTTCCGTCACAAAAATCTTGACATCTCTTTCTGTTACAAAAATCTTGACATCTTTTTCCGTTACAAAAATCTTGACATCTCTTTCCGTTACAAACTGATATCGTTCCTCGGTAATAGTGAAGCCGTTCAAGTTGGGGTATTCTATTTACCTCTCAGACCTTGATCGACAACGTTCTTACCTTAGAACCGATACAAGTCTGCACTCTAATCCCTTATTACTTATAATATCTATCCGATCGTACTTTCATGTTTATTTTTAACTATGGTTTTATAACACCATATTGTTACTTTGAAATCTCTGGTGTTTGATTATTTATATTAAACATTTACTCTTCGCTTTCTCCATTCCACAGTTCTATTTATAACTTCTTAACCAAAGGTAATTAAATCTTATTACTTTGGATTAATTTATTTCTAAACTGTTTCATTAGATTAATTGAAGACCAATTAACCTAATAATTATTTTCCAAATAACAGTTGATTTAATCAACTTCATTCCATCAGTAAATTCGTTAACTGATTTTAATTACTTCTTAACATTAGATTAATATAATTAATCTAATAATATTATTATCCAAAGATTTAATCGTCGGATAATTCCTGCTTTAAAACTTATTTAAATATCAACAATCATTTTTATTTATCTTATAAAAACGAACTCTAAAATACTGGTTTATAATAGAACTTCTATTATAAAATTAAAACTTTACTTTAATTATAAAAATATAATTTTTATAATTAACTTCGTTGATTTGCCTGACGGCCAATCAACTCTTTAACAAAGCGATGGTTTTACAGTTGACTGTCACCACTTTCTAAATCGATATCATTTATTTATTTATCGAAACAGATGTTGAATATCCGTTCAACATCAATATTCACATGGTGTTTTAAATATAATTCGGGTTCAAACAGTGCATACAAACAAACAATACATATAAATATCGAGGAATCCGGTCGGATTCCTCCAACCGGTTTCCGCATCCACAGATGTCAGTCAACACAAGTTACACTAACTCTATACTAGGGAATATTCAAATTGATGGAATCAGTATCCAACCGATGATGTGTACATATGTAAGGATATATAATATTCAACCAAATAAATTGTAATCTACCTAATCGACCATCACACAACATTCAAACAACATTAAAATATAATTAAAATATTTTAAATAGATTAGAGTTAGTGATTTTACTCACCTTTGCGCGTTAACCGTTAAATAACGATTTGCGTTATTATGGTTCCAATGAATGCGACCGCGTTCAATTCGCTAATCGCTTCTCCCCATTTAAATCATCCCTTTCCCAAAACGGCCACCATCATCCGTCCTTTTTCTTCATATCATCATTCGACCAACAATACCCTTCACGCAACTGAACTGCGATGCTACTTCAAACATAATCCCACCGATAACACCGACGATGTGCTCAACAGTAGTTATCGCCTCTTTCATCTTTATCTCCTTCTCTGAGAGACTATAGCCATCATCTCCTCCTCTCCCGGTTCCAAATCTGTTCTTGTTCACGTCCTCCAAGCCAAGACTGCTTTGTACCAGACGCACCCTCGACATTACAGTGCTTCGAACCCTCCCTCAAGTATTTTCTGCGTTTGTTTTTGTTTTCAAAACTTAGATCTCATTCTTGAAACTCGAGCCGCCAGTCCGTTTCTACACTGAATATTCCAACACAAAAACCACCCCATCATTTTCTATTATCAGAAGACGTCGGCTACACTATGCCTCAGAACCACCCAAACGCCATGCACAACTCCAGTAAAGCCACCAAAGCTGCTCACGAATACATGGTTCCATGCAAAAGCCTACCTTGCTGTTGTTAACAGTATATGCCCATAACCGCATGCTCCATGCAGCTAACGTGAGCAACTTCTTTTACTGAAAGCTCACCATTTGCCTTGCACACCCATGCAAACGTAACCCCCCTTCACTTGGTTGGCACCATAAAACAGCAAGCCAAATACCCTCAACTCGCACAAACTCTCCTCCGGTGCGTTTCAGATCTGGTCAACCCCCTCCATCACTCTCGGCTTCCATTCACCATCTCGGACGCACGAAAACTTCAGCGTTCATCATACACAGACCCTTAACCTCTGGCGATTTCCCATGCATTTCCGTGTTTTATAATGGACGGGGTAAATGTCGGTTTTTAAGTTTGGATCTTTATTTTCACAGTCATGGCAAGCTTCAGCTTTGATTTAGTGAAGAAGAACGAGATCCGGAGGTTGTTTATTTATAGAATTAAAATCCTTGACACTCACGTATTAGGCTATACTAGGTAGCTGCTTCGGACGGTAAGCCTATGGTGAGTTTTCACCTCACTGTCATATCCGTTTGGGGTAGGTTTTCATTTCTAAGCAATAGGGACGTGTTTTCGTGGTATAGGGTATGGTGTTGGTTCCACTTGGGTACATGCAAATGCGTAGACTAGGTTGGCTATGCGTGGGATATATATACATGGAATTAGATTTCTTTCTAGTTAAGGGAAGGAAATGTACAGAAATATATTAAATATATATGTTTAGATTAGGGTAGCATGAGCACGTTTTCAACTAGGTAGGTTTGTACGAAACTTAATCCTCAAGGAATGAAATAATATAGATATTGGTAGCTTACAGGGTTATGATGTTTTGATTCTAAGACATTTTGATTTTACAGACACGTTTCTTTTGGCATTGTACATATAAGGAGGGTATGTCATGAGTTGTATGTTTTGTCTTATTAGAGTAGCTACACGATATGTTAGAGATAGGAGGAGATAGCGTACATGAGTAATAAGTGAGCTGAATATATTTTATTAGATTTCTGGATAGATATTTTTATAAGGGTATTCATTGCAAAAATTTCTATTACATTCATGTCCGAGCCGCTGCGGACAGAAATAAGAATATGATCGTGTCCAGCGAGGTGTCACGATCCCAAAAATATAATAATATCGGTAGGTTAACTCATATTTTGAAACCACGAAATACCGATACAGGGTGCAAAATACTCCAAATAAAAAGTTGTTTATTTAATTAATTAAAAATTACAGTGAAATTCTAAAAATTAATTTATCGCTGCGCCTCAAAAGAACATTATCCCGATTTGCAACCGATATCAAGTTATATTCAAATAACCGTTACGGTCGATATACGATTTCATAGCGACTTTCTGAATATTTGATTTGGACATATCTTGCAATCTACACAACGAAATCTTGGTTTTTCACTTCTGTTAGAAAGATACGGTTCAACAGATTCCAACGTTCCTTGTTTCGAAGAAATCCGATTCAAAAAGAGTCCGGTACACTCAGTTGAAGTTCAGAACGTTAAATTACGAACTGCAGCGTCGTTATGGGCTCGATTATAATTAATATATATCTTTATACGTTCAACTTCGTTTTAATTAATATATAAATCCATTTATATTTCGAATTCGATATTTAAACTGATTTAAATATTCAAATACGAACCGACAAAAATGCGGGACGTTACAGCCTCCCAGAATTTGCTAGTGAATATTGTATCTCTATCACTGACTATACTGAGCGGCACTCCATGTAGTCTAACTATTTCCTTGAAGTATATCTGCGCCAGACTCTGAGCGGATCTGTTTGATCTAACAGGTATGAAATGGGCGGTCTTCGTGAAGCGATCTACGATCACCCAAATACTGTCATTTCCTTTTCCCATGGGGGTTCTTTTGTTTCTTAGTGGGCTTAGATCCACTCTTGATCCTTTTCTTTGAGGGCCCACAATTTATCGACAAATGTCCTTTCTTATTGCAGTTAGAGCAAATATCAGTTGTTACTGGTTCTTTCCCAGATTCAGCCCTTTTTCTCTTGGCACTGGGCTTCTCATTGACCTCAGACCTCGTACTGGCTTCAGGAATATCAGTTTCCGACTCTTCTTTGTCACTACAACAAACTTCTTATTCGTCGCGCAACATTCCTTTTTTATGAAGATCTTTATACTGATAAGACATATAAATCATTTCAGAAAAAGGAAGCTTCACATTCCTCGTTACACTATTCTGATATTTCCTTTGTAGGCCATGTATAAATCTCAGATTTTTCCTCTTTGGATCTTGAATCAGACGAGGAGCAAAGTGAGCAAGTTCGTTGAATTTCTTATGATATTCTAGGATGGTCATATCACCTTGTTTCAGATAGGAAAATTCATCACATAATCGCTCTGTCGCTTCAGGAGGAGTAAATCTTTCTAGGAAAATCACTTTATATCTGTACCAGGTGATATCACCTTCTGGATTATCTTTGATGATTGTTTCCCACCAGATTAAAGCTTCTTCTTTGAGCGCCCAAGATGCTACTAATCTTTTCTGGTCATCCCTTAGCTGGATACGCTCAAATATTCTTTCTACAGAGCTCACCCAAGCATGAGTTTGAATTATAGATTCATTGCCCGAGAACTGTGCTCCGTTCAGATTTCGATATCTCTTTAATAGAGCCTCTAGATCGCGTTCTGTATTCCTTCTGTTTCTGGCACTCATTTTTCTAGTACTTCTGCAATTAGCAGATCAAGTGTCAGGTCACAGAAAAGGTATTTTAAAATATAGAGACAAATACTTCAAATGTAAATGTGTCTATCGGGGTGTAATTTCATTCTGCTTTACTCATACTAGGATATTGCTGATCCTATCTGTATAGAGTTACCCGTCCTAGAACACTACTGGTTCTATTTCTGACGAGTTCGTTCCGATGTTATATTCCAGAACTAAGCTTAACCAAAGCTCTGATACCAAATTGAGACGATACCGCGAAATCTGGTAGGCTTTGCAACCATCCCTTCATCCTCTAGTACAGCAGGTAAAACCTACCGTGGCTCACACTGGTCCCCCAATCCCTTGTTTTATGGCAACCCTCTCGAGTCTCGCGCCCACTGGCGAACCAACGCTCTAAAATGCGACATGTAGGGATAAGAGTCTCCCGTTCGCCACCAAACCGCGAAGCGAGAACCCGCTATCATGCGTACCCAGCCCACACAGGACCAGCAACAAGGACTGGTATGAGAAATCTACTCAACACATATATAATTTGGCTATCACAGGACCACACCACTTTCGTGGAACGGGTTTACTCCATTGGATTGCCAGTGCTTTAAAACAAATCATCCTTTTAAACATCGCTATGCTTTTTATAAAAATGAAGCCATTATAAGACTCGGTTCCCATCACACAATGCAACGCAAACCGGAGGATAGAGTTTTTACCTTATAATGGTCAAAATATGCTTGATACGAATAAAACAAAGGCATTTGATATTATTGCTAGTGTTTATATGTTTTGAAAACAATTTCAAATCATAACTATCAATCATAGGCGGCATTAATGCCCCATACCACTATGTCTCCATATATAGGTATACAATCAAAATCGCACAGTCACGTATTTGGAAATTGGATTTCCATCATGAACCAAGGCAAAAGATAGTCCTTACCGAATTCGAGACGCTCTAGCCCACCCCTCAGGCAAGTACTCAGTCAAGCCTTTGGATCGTCATGGCCGGTCCACCGATGTGGATTAAAATTCCTGAACACTGCGTTTCCCCACCCTTTGGGGTGTAAATGAGCCAACGAATGGCTCCATCGGACCCGGATCGTCCGATCTAACCGAGGCGCCTCGCAACAGCAACAACCACATAGGTGAAAAGTATATAAATGTCAGGGCTGGTAAGTCACTGACACCACCCTAGCTAGAAAGAAATGCATGCCCTCCCTGAGGTCCTTCTCCCGTTTCTGGTTCATACCGGGGTGTGAGGCTCGCGAATTCACGTTATACACAAAGCTACGCCACACAGGCGGTGCTTTGATCATCACCACAAGACTTTGCTTTTCAAAAGAAGCCCTGATCACTGCATCTTAGCATGCTACACAGGCAATTCATGCCATGCGATTGATGACCATCGATATACAACCTCTGAGCTCGTGTGTTTCAGAGAAGGGCGTTAAGCAAAAGAATAAATTCTCCGCCGCCAAACAGATGTATATTTAATAGAGATCAATCAACACAGAATAAAATCCAATGTCAGACACACAGTCCATTTACAAGTCCGTTCTGGGTCTGAACGAAACCGGAGGCACTAAACACCTCGCAAACCCTTCGATCACCACGTACGTCTGGACGATCGCCACTCATTATCCATATTTTGGGATGCCTCCCAATCAGGACCTCGGTTACCATCCAAACGAGGTGAAGATCTCCGGTCTTCGACCATCGTCCTCATCTTCGATTTTCTATCGTCGGTCAATTATTTGAAATGAGAATTAACTCGGCCTTTTCAAATAATTCACGTTTATTTAGAATTTCAAATCAATTTATTTCAATGGTTAAATCATTCAACAACACCAATTTTGTTCTTTAATGTAATTTCCACACCAAACACATTCAACCATCAAATACAACATAAATCGAGCAAATTTAGTTTATTTCCATTCCATATCTTTTATGATATTTTATAACGATTTATCGCTATTTTTATTTATTTTAAAATAGCCAATTTATTCGAAACGACGCTTCGGGCCATAACGCGGCCGTGGCGCTGTTTTTCTTCAGATTTGATTTACACATATCTGAAAATCTAACCGTTGGATCTTCACAAAATTTACATCATTAGAAAGGTCTTTTCAAAACGAATCCAACGGTTCCAGTTTCGGGAAAATCCGACGGTCGGATCTCCCGGTACAATCGTTTGAAGTTTTGATTTCAAAATACGAACTGCAGCGTCGTTATTCGATTAAATATAATTATATTTATATATATATATATAATCGTTTCTGGAACTGTTTTTCTTCAGATTTGAATTAAACATTCCAAACAATCCAACCGTTGGATTTTTACAAGGTTGGTGCCGTTGGAAAGATATTTCCAACGCGAACCCGACGGTTGCGGTTTCGGGAAAATCCAATGGTCGGATTTCCCGTACTAGTTGTTTGAAATCACGGTTTCAAAACACGAACTACATGGCCACGTTTCGTTTTAATTTTATTTATATTTATATATTTATATAAATATAGTTCATTCAAAAATTTCAATATCGTTTTCACTTCAAATATTTCACTAACGCCTTTAAATTTTGGAAAATTTCGCCATAACCTCCTTTGGGTGGGAGGGGCTGGGAAAATTCCCAAATAGCCACACGGGCGTCTCATGTCAAAAAGAAAAAGAAAAAGCCAAGCAGCTAGCCAACAGGCTCATAAAATCATCACCCAAACAAAACAGTAAATGTGTACCTATTTGTCGGGCACAAAATTTTATTCCTCTTCTCTAGCCCCTTCGCTATAACATGTTCAATAAATATGCATGTACATATATACAGTTCTTATCATTTATCATTTATCGTTTTCCATTCAACTTCATATTTGATTCCATTTGGTTTGAAAAACACCGTTCATTCTAATGTTGCATGCATAAGCAAAGATCATATCATTAGCTAATTAATGAATATTTCGACTCATGCATATTTATTTGAACGAGTGGCTATTTTTAACACTTCACATTTCAACGATTCATGTATATACTAAAAATGTGATTTTTATTGTAAAACAATTCATTTCAAAACACTATTATTTTATATAGTGTATATATAGGTGATAAAAATAGGATTTTTCTTATAAAACAATTTCTTTCAAAACGAGATTATTTTACACAGTTCATATAGTCGATAAAAGGTGATTTTTTATTATCAAACAATTTATTTCAAAATATTAATACCATTCAACACATGAATTTCTAATCAACGAATGAATATCGATTCAACACATGAAGGTTTTCTATAGTTTCTATATATAGATAAAAATGTGATTTTTATATTTAAAACGCGAATACCATTCAACACATGAATTTCTAATCAACGAATGAATATCGATTCAACACACGAAGGTTTTCTATTCAATGAATAAATATAGTTTTAGCAAATGAAAATAATTCAAACAAATGAATATTATTCAAAATTTCGGCAGCATAACGGCAGGGTAGTTAAAACCGGGACCGTCCCTAGTACGGCTCCTCGCTCTACCTTAAAACCTCGCGGTTTTTGACAATGGGGATCATGCATCTAGTTCGCACGCAGGCGGTATGTATATATTTATTTCATTTCCACAAACTAATCCTATGTGGTTACAACCAAATATTTTTCAACCACAAACGGGTATTTTTCAACCACAATCAATCAATATCAACCACAAACAATCCCAAACAACCATTCGCTATCAATCAATTTTCACACCAATCACAATCAATAAATATCGTCCATGGTTTGTGGACGAGGGGCGTATATATATATATATATATATATATATATATTTATTTATATATAGCAAATCACTTTTATTTCAACACATATATAATATTTACAACGCATATATAACTTATACATCGAACATACAACTTATACAACGCTTATACAAGAGGTGTACAACGCTTATATAACTCATATATCGACTATATAATATATACATCGTCGTTTTCCATATTGTTTATAAATCAGAAATCTCACATTGGGTTCCACTCCACCAAAAATAGCAGAAGGCTTAGAAAAATATGCGGTCTCTTCTAAAAAGCAAAAGACGTCCTCACGGTCACGATGTTTCCTGTTTCATCGAATTTCGTCAACACACCAAAAATATATGATTTTTCAAAGTTTGCAACGGTTTTAAACTGTCGAAATCAGTTAAATTAAAACAGCCGATACCTCCTTTGAAATTGTTCAAAACTAGGTCGAGAATTTTCTGCAAATCCGCGAAGTGGTTGGACGATCAGCCGCTGCGGTGTCGAAGAGGGTCGAAGGGGCTTTCCGGTGCCACCAGCCTTGCTCAGCTCGATGCCCTGTAGCGCGCGCGACGGCGGTCCAAAGTCTCGGACTTTTGGGGACTTGAATCTTCCCCCACGCTTGATGATAGACAACGAATCTTAGATGGATTTAAAGGTGGTGGAGAGCTCTTCAATAAGTTGAAGTGGGGCCTGGTGTTTCGATGCGTGGATTCGCCGGAAAAGAAGAGAGAAGGAGTGGAAGATGGCCGTCGTCGATCGGGGGTGCGGGGAGGGAGAGAGGCTGATGTGGACAAATGAGATATTTCCTTTATATTTATAAATTTTAAAAATACGAAAATACCCCTTGTCACACACGAACACCAATTCAAACCCAACGACTGTCGTCCCTAGCGTTTTACCCCCATTCCGAACACAATGGGATATGTTTCATAGGCCCATTCGACTGTTTCAGTCAGTTTTCTTTCAAATTAAAATATATAACATTCAATATTTGATTTGAACGTACATTTCAATTTGCCCGGGCCATAAATTAATTCTAGAAATTCCAGAAAAGTAAATCTAGCTATGTTTTGACGATACGGTCCCAACAAAACTAGTTTCGTCGAATTCTGAGACCGTTTGCAAAAAAAGCCCATTTCTGGTCGATCCAATTTAACTGTAAATGACCAAAACACGTTTTCCTTTGCCACGCTCACATATTAGTTTCAAAAATTATGAAATTTGAAACCTAGCAATAATTTCACATCCCGGATCCAACAAATGTGGTTTCGTCGAATTCCGAGGTCGTATGCAAAACGACCAATTTCACGGGCTATATAAATTCCATAACGACCTTTCTGAAAATTCATTTGGCCATAACTTTTGATTCCCGCTATGAAAATTTGATTTTTCAGATTCGTTAGAAAGGTATTCAATAACAGATTTAAATATTTTTGGTTTCACTAAAATCCGTTTTGTTTTGCACCCGGTACAGTCCGACAAAGTTTGAATTCAATTTTTGAAACTGCAGCGCCTTTTCAAGCCTTGTTTATAATTAGAATTAATTATATTCATTTTCAATTGTCGATTCAAACTCACTTTCCATTGCCATTATTTAAAATATTTATTTTAAATATTTAAAATCCATTATTTTATCCAATTTAAAAATTTTAAATTGGTTCAGATTTTCTGGGTCGTTACAAGAATGTATGACACAGCGAAAGAAGGTATATATGAAATGAGTGACAGAGTGATTCTACAGTGAGGAGCTGTGTATATGAACTCTGATACGACATGAAATGTAATACAGTAATGTACAAATAGTGGAGTATAAAATTTTTACTGTTTGATATTGAAATAAAATATTCATGTATGTTTTGTAGTATATGAAACAATACAATTACAAACACATATACAATAATATATATTTCGTTGTTATCATCAAACAATAATCATATAATTGTGTATACAACACCGTTATATACAACTATTACATCATAGAAAAAAAATGTAATCTTTTCTATCTTTTATACATTTTAGAAAACGTAATCTTTTAATTCATGTTCTATTTGCATCAAAAAAAAATGCTAATAAAAATTACACTCTTAAATCAATACTTTATTCACATCAAAATTGCAAACAAAAATGCAACTTTCCTTTTAGAGTTTTGTTTGTATCTAAAATTGCAAACAAAAATGCAACTTTCATTTTAGAGTTTTGTTTGCATCTAAAATTTCAAACAAAAATGCAACTTTCATTTTAGTGTTTTGTTTGCATCTAAAATTGCAAACAAAAATGCAACTTTTACTTTAGAGTTTTGTTTGCATCTAAATTTGCAAACAAAAATGCAACTTTTACTTTAGAGTTTTGTTTGCATCTAAAATTGCAAACAAAAATGCAACTTTTACTTTAGAGTTTTGTTCTCATCTAAAATTGCAAAAAAAAAAAAAAAAATGCAACTTTTGCTTTAGAGTTTTGTTTGCATCAAAAATGCAACTTTTACTTTAGAGTTTTGTTTGCATCTAAAATTGCAAACAAAAATGCAACTTTTACTTTATAGTTTTGTTTGCATCTAAAATTGCAAACAAAAATGAAACTTTTACTTTCAACATTTTATTGCATCAAAGAATGCAAATAAAGTATAACTATTTATTTCCAAGTATAGTTGCATCAAAGAATGCAAATAAAATATAACTATTTATTTCAATGTATGTTGCATCAAAGAATGCAAATAAAATATAACCATTTATTTCAATGTTTAATTGCATCAAAGAATGCAAATAAAATATAATTATTTATTTCAATGTATGTTGCATCAAAGAATGCAAATAAAATGTAACTATTTATTTCAAGGTATGTTGCATCAAAGAATGAAAATAAAATATAACTATTTATTTCGATGTACGAACACTTTCACCTATCCTGTATTTATATTAAAATAATGTTTTTAATGTAAACATGTTTACAATTTCAAAACATGAACAATTTTTTGATTCATGACATTAAAGTATAGCTTTAATGCAACATGTTTTTTTTTTCTTTCATTTTTGAACATGAATTAGTCTTTCTATTTTTCTTTTATTTTTATTACATTAAAAATGTAATTCTTGATGTAGACATGTTTTAACTTAAGACAATGAACAATTTCACCGGATTCTATATTAACATTGGAAATGGGATTTCAATGTAATCACGTTTTATTTTAAAAACATGAAAAAATTTCATACACTCTAAATTTTCATTAAAAAGATGGGGTTTCCAAATGCAAATACAGTTTGTACTAAAATGTATATTTTCTAATGTAAATTTGTATTGGAGATATAAATTCCAATGTTATACATTTTATATCAAAATGTCAAAATTTTAATGTTTCCTTTTCATGCTCATATATATATACACACACACACACACACATATATATATATATATATATATATATAGAGTCTATTTTTCATACTATTTAACAATTTTATATAATAACATAAATATTTTACAACACAAAAATATTTCAGGAAATTTTGGCAGCATAACGGTAGGGTAATAAAAACCGGCACCGTCCCGATGTACAGCTCCTCGCTCTACCTTAAAGCCTCGCAGCTTTTTACAAGGGGGATTTCAATAATCTATTTCGTACCCAGAAGAATTTTTACAATATCAATCAATTTCAATTTCTTTTTCTTTTTCAACCACAAACAAACAGAACACCAAAATTCAACCAATCACATACCACACATCAATCAAGTCGTCCATGGTCTGTGGACGACGGGTGTCGGGAGTTTCTAAACTCCATTTGCATCATAATATATTTTATTTCTGAATTCAGATATCTCACCTTGATTTGACGATGCCAAAAATTGTAAAAGGCTCTAAAAATTCTCCGGTTGGTTCAAAAATGTAGATCTCAATTTTACGGTCCAAATGAATCATGTTTCATCGAATTTCATTATCGTATGAGAGAGTTACGATTTTTATACGTTAATGATAATTTGAAATTAATTAACTAACTAATCAAATATAAAAACAACCTTTCTTTTACACAGAGCATTAAGGCCGATGCCTTTCTGTTTTGCTCAAGATTAGGTTTTGATTTCCCGTTCAATCAGCGAAGCTTGGCCACAATCAGATGGCTCCACGTCGTAGAGCACAGAAATCCGCGCCTGGGGTGGTGATCACATCCAGCTCGGACGATGGTGGACGGCGCAGTCTCGATCGGTGCAGCGAGACTTTGTAGGCTCGCTTCTCGAGAACCAGACAACAATTAGAGGCGACGGCGGTACAGATTTGAAGAGGGGATTCAAATCTACAAACTGCTTCCAGAATTGTTGAATTTCATGGCGTGGATCGAAAGAAATTAAAGGGGGAAGTTTCGAACAATCAACGCCATTGAATGAAGGAGGGAGGCGACTGAGAAGAATACGGTTTGGCTTATACAGTATATGGCGTATATATACGTATATGTATTTCTAATTTATTTATTTTAATTCTATTCATATTCAATTTAATTTATATATCGCTTTTAAACTGAAATCAGACCCAACGAGTGACGCCCCTAGCTAAATACCCCCGTGCCAGACACGATGGGATATGTTTCGTAACTCAATTCGGCTGTTACGATATGTTTTTCTTCAAATTAAATGATAAAACATTTAATTATTTAATTTGATCGAACATTTTAATTCACCGGGGACACAGACTGACTCTTAAAATTCCAGAAAAATAAATCTGGCAATATTTTGACGATACGGTCCCAACAAAACTAATTTCGTCGAATTTGGAGACTGTTGGAAAAATGGCCATTTTCAAGTCGATCGAAATTGAATGAAATTGTCAAAACACAATTTCTTTTTCCACGTTCACATATTAATCCCAAAAATTATGAAAATTGGAATACTGCAATAATTTGATATTCCGGTTCCAACAAAAGTGGTTTCATTGAAAAGGGAGGCCGTTTGAAAAATGGCAATTTATACGGGCCATATATTATATTAAATTCCATAGCGACTATTCTGAAAATTCAACTGACCATAACTTTTGATCCCGCTATGAAATTTCAATTTTTCGGATTCGTTAAAAGATACTCTTAAGCAGATTTAAATATTTTTGGTTTCACCAAAATCCGATCTATTTTGCATCTTGTATGGTCAGTCAAAGTTTGAATTCAAAATTTCAAACTGTCACGCTATTTCTAACTCCTTTTAGAATAAAAATAAATATATCCTTTCAAAGTTCAATTTAAATAAAAAAATTAATCGTTATTATTTAAAATAAATTATTCCAACTATTCAAAATTCAACAAAATAGTCAAAATAAATTGGTTCTGATTTTTCGGGTTGTTACAATCTCCCCCACTTAAGAACTTTTCGTCCCCGAAAAGGAAACTATAGTAAAGTAGGAAACAAAACGGAAAATGTAAATATGTTAAATGTACCTTGCACTAGAGCTAGTCATAGATATCCACTCTGCACTGGGGATAAGCATGTTTGATGCTATCCTCTATCTCCCATGTAAAGTCTCTGGGATCTACGCTCAACTGCACTTTGACTAAATGAATTCTTTTGTTCCTCAGAACTCTGGTTTCTTTGCCAACGATCTTTATCGGCTCCCTTCTTACTGCTAAATTCGGGGAAATCTCCAAATCTTACTGTGCAGCTTCTTCCACAATCAAGTTTGGATCATGGACATGCTTCCGAAGTTGAGATACATGGAATACATCATGTACCCCTGGCAACCAATCAGGCAACTAAACCCTGTAAGCGAGAGTTCCAGTTCTTTCTAGAATGAGAAATGGACCAATGAATCTTGGAGCCAACTTCCCAGTCTTCCCAAAGCGGACAACTCCTCTTAAGGGAGAAACTTTCAAGTACAGATAATCGCCAACAGCAAATTCTAAATCTCTTCTTCTTGAGTCTGCATAACTTTTCTGTCGACTCTGAGCTGCTAGTAATCTCTTCTTAATAAAATCAACTTTGTCTGAAACTTCTCTAAACATGTCGGGACCCGATACCAGTTTATTACCTGGTTCCACCCAACATGCGGGAGATTTGCATGGCCTGCCATATAATGCTTCGAATGGCAACATTTCCAAGCTTTCTTGTGTAACTGTTATAATAAGAGATCTCAACCAATGCAAGTGGTCTTCCCATGATCCGCCAAAGTCAAGAATACAAGCCTGCAACAAGTGTTCCAGCATATGGTTCACCCTCTCAGTCTAACCATCTACCTGAGGACGATAAGCGGTGCTCCGGTTTAATGTTGTCCCCAGCTCTCCTTAGAAAGCTTCCCAGAATTTACTTGAGAATATAGGGTCACGATCACTTACATTGCTACTGGGGACTCCATGTAATCGGACAACTTCCTTGAAATAAATCTTCGCCAAACTTTGTGCTGTTCTGGTCGATTTGACAAGAATAAAATGGGCGGTTTTTGTGAGACGATCAACAATCACCCATATACTGTCATTGCCTTTTCTAGTTCGGGGCAAGCCATCAATAAAATCCATGGAAATTTGATCCCAATTCCAACTTGGAATTAGTAGTGGTTGTAACAAACCAGCAGGTTTTTCCTGATCACTCTTGACTTGCTAACAGGTAGAACACCTGCTGACATAAATAGAAATGTCTCTTTTCATAGATTTCCACCAGAACGTGCGCTTGAGATCATGATACATCTTGCTCACCCCTGGATAAATACAAAGTTTAGATTTATGACATTCATCCATCACCTTTCTTATGAGCTCAGGAATATTTGGGATACAAATTCGGCCTTTTAACCTTAGAACTCCTTTGTCATCAATCTGGAAACTCGTGGGTTCACCTTCCCTAACTCTTTTATTTATTCTTTGAATAAATTCATCTTCCTTCTGAAGTGCAGAGATTTTGTCGATCAATGTGGGTGTAATAATGAGATTGGCAAGGATAAGATTGGCGACGCCCGCATTCTTTCTGCTAAGTGCATCTGCCACAACATTGGATTTTCCTAGAGTATACAAGATGTCCAGATCATAAGGTGCAAGGAATTCAACCCAACGTTGTTGTCTCAAGTTCAAATCTCTCTAGGTGAACAGATACTTTAAAGATTTGTGATCAGTATACAGTTCGAACTTTTCACCCAAGAGATAGTGCCTCCATATCTTTAGAGAAAATACAATAGCCATTAGCTCAAGATCATGAGTGGCATAATTCTTCTCATGCAGTTTTAACTGGCGGCTAGCATATGCGACTACTTTGTCCCTTTGCCTTAGCACCATATCGATACCTTCTCTAGAAGCATCGGTCCAAACTTTCAGATCCTGATTTCCATCTATGATGGTCAACACCGGAGCAGTGATCAACTTCTGTTAAAGCTCTTGGAAAGCTGCCTTGCATTCGGGGGTCTAAATGAACTTTGTATGCTTCTTTGTAAGCTTCGTCAATGGACAAGCTACCCTCTAAAAACCCTTAACGAATTTCCGATAATAGCCATCCAATCCTAGGAAACTTCTGACTTTAGTAGGTGTGCTAGGCTGCTTCCAATTTTGAATGGCTGTGATTTTGCTAGGATCCACTGAAATTCATTCCTTCGATACTACATGACCCAGGAACTTCACTTCTTCTTGCCAGAATATACATTTAGAAAATTTGGCTTTTAACACATTCTTTCTCAGGATTTCCGAAACTTGTTCCAAATGTTTTTCATGCTTGGCAGTTGACTTGGAGAAGATTAGGATGTCATCAATGAAAACCAGCACGAATTTGTTCAAAACATCCCGGAATACTCGATTCATCAAATCGACAAAATAGGCTGGAGCGTTGCATAAGCCGAACGACATTACTTACCATTTGTAAAATATGTTTGGACCTCTGAAAGCTGTAAAGGAACACACTCTTCAGCAATACGCAGTTGATGGAAACCTGTAGCTAGGTTCTTCTTTGAAAACACTTTCGCTCCATTTAAACGATCCAACAAATCATCTATATGGGGCAAGGGATACTTATTCTTGAGAGTTTGCTTATTTAAATCTCGGTAATCCACACATAGTCTAAGAGTACCATCTGACTTAGGAACAAACACCACTGCTGCACCCCAATCTGAGAAACTGGGTCTAATCAGACCTTTCCACAAAAGCTGTTTGGTTTGATTGCTCAGTTCTTCTTTTTCTTTTTGCGACATTCTCCGAATAGGATGTACAACTGGCCTTGAGTTTGGAACTAAATCAATTCTGAAGTCAATTTCTCTACGCAGAGGTAAGCTATCAACTTCTTCGAACACATCCGCATAATTTTTGACTATAGGAATATTTTCAATAGCAGTGGGGGTGACCTTAAGAGCAGCCCAAAATTCTTTTCTGTTTGAATTTAAGCCCACGCAAGGTATAACAATATCCCCAAGCTTCGTTTTAACTTTAACAAACCTTTTAGCACATTTAACCTCGACTTCATGTCATGTTAACCAATCCAGCCCAAGGATAACGTCGAACTCAGAAAAATCCATGATGATCAAATTAATAGGGGACCGATAACAAGAAAACGAGATCGACACTCGGTAATATACACCAAGAACAAGGGAACCACCGACCAGACTATGGACATTAATCGATTCTTTAAGATCCCTCGTTTTTAGATTGAGCTTCTAGACTGTATTACTTGAAATGAAACTTCGTGATGCACCTGTATCAAATAATACTATGACAGAAATATTTTTAACATTAAGAGTGCCTTTCAAAACATCTGGCCTTTCTTGGCTTGCTGAGGGTGTTAGAGCTTCTGCCACCTCATTGACTTGAGCCACCTTGGTCGCTTTCAAAAGTCAGCAATCTCTACTTATATGACCCGACTTATGGCAAATATTTCATTCCCTGGTCTCTTGAGACTTCTTATTGGATTTAAGCCCATCCTTTCTCTGTTTCTTTAGAGATCGGCAATTTATCGCCAAATGTCCTTGCTTATTGCAGTTGGAGCATGTGGCAGTCGTTAACGGTTCTTTCCCAGATCTAGCCCTTTTCTTATTGGCTTTAGGCTTCTTACTGGCCTCAGGCTGCGTACTAGCCTCAGGGCTATCAGCTTCGAACTTCCTTTTGTTGCTAGAACTGTCTTCTTTTTCATCTTCCAAAACACATTGCTTATCCAGTTCCCCATAGCGACAAGCCATTTCTATCATTTCCAAAAAAGGGAGGTGAATATGTGTAGTTACCAGGTTTAGGTATTTGCTTTGAAGTCCTTTGATAAATCTCCGGGGTCTTGAATTAGTTTTGGGGCAAAAAGGGAAAGTTCTTCAAATTTCTTCTGATACTTCCGAATGGTCATATCTCCTTGTTTCAGATTGTAAAACTCATCATATAACCGATCAATTTCTCCTGGAGGAATGATTTTTTTTTGTGAATATTTCTTTGAATTTATCCCAAGTAATATTACCTTATGGATTCTCCTTTGTAACAGTTTCCTACCAGAATAAAGCTTCGCCTTTGAGTACCTAAGATGCTATTAGTCTTTTCTGGTCATCTTTCAGCTTTAAACCTTCAAAAAATTCTCTCAGCAGAACGCATCCATGCTTGTGTTTCAATAATGGACTCCTTGCTCGAGAATTGTAACGACCCGGATTTTGAGCGACTTTGGTTATCGACATAAACACGACGTCGATAACCAAAACACCAAAAAAATCCTGGTAATTAGTGAAAGAAATTAGAGGGTGAGGAAAGATAAGATAGAAAATTAGAATAAAAGAAGAAGAAGAACACAACATCAGAGTAACACGAATCTCACAGCGGAACGAATAACATATAATAGATAACATATTCTTGAAATAAATCATTATATGTACACAATAGATTATCCAAGTATAACACTTACAACACAGCGGAAATAACTATAGCTATATGATCCTGAAGCCTCCTGCTCCAGCTCTTCAAGTGTATCTGTAAAATCCCGACTACTTGACTGCCCATACAAATTTAGGCACCCAAGAGTTTAGGGAAAACAACAAAGTAAACTCCGGGTCAGTCATGGGACTGATATGAGTAAAACAGTTTAAAAACAGTTCGAACAAGTAAACGATATCTCATAAGACCACGCCGCATAACGAAACGGGTTTTTCCCTTATGTGAATCCAAAATATCTTTATATCAAAAACCTTTTGATATTATAATAATGTCTATCAACCACCGTATATATATAATCATCTAGCAGAAACGCTTTCATCTCACGTTCTACATATATAGTATACAATCAAAACCGCAAGCACGTATTGGGTAATGGATTTCCAACTATGACAAGGTATGGAACCACCTTTCGCTAGTGTACCTCTAGAGAGGAATACACTGGGTTCAACAAGAACATCTTGCAACCCGGCCACGCATGACCGACCACTCATTTCGCTTGAGCGTATCGAATGTATATCACCAACAGTTGGGATCAGCAACCGTTTCCCGAATGGGACAGCATCAACAATAGATTTTTAGAAGTAAATGAAACTCTAGATCAGGTGATTATACACCCAACTTCGGTGCGACCGACTTAGCCATGCTGCCGGCCCGATTTCTGTCATTTACCGGTTGATGAGGCTAGAAGCTACGCTTTATCATCACACCAGATTCACCTTGAATGCCACATCATCAAATCCATCAAATCACCGATTGACGTCCTCAACAATACATTATGTGTTAGCTAAAAGAAGTTTCCTTCTCCGCTTCCACTCTTGGTACGGTTGGAGAAATCAATATATGTGATCGTCTAGAAATACTCTGTCAGACATCCGTCCATACAAGTCATCCAGGAACAGGATGAAACGAAGGCACTATTCTGTAAACAGGATAGCCCTTGCATAACTCCATCTTCAATTTCCTTTGGCATATATGATTCGCAATGCTTATGCCAATACAGAGTGGTTCTTTGGATAATAATCCAACCGGTCTCTCCATATTAACAACGTTAAAATGGTCAAAACTTCGATAGTCTGTGATTTAACTATCGAATAAAAACAAGTGTGCAAACAACGATATTATTCCCAAATGGAAATTTATATCGATCAAACATCATTCAACATTCATCTCCTTAGTCCATTAATCTACTTATCTCCTGTTTCCCTATATTCAGTATTTCTTATTTTCTAAATTTGGAAAATATACGTTATTAACAATGGAAAACATTTCCATTTCTTGTTTTCTTTATTAGAAAACATTTCTGGTTTCTTATTTGGAAAACATTTCCAAAGTTTCTTTATTGGTCTTAGACAGATGTTTTAAACAAACATCGCTATGCCAACTCAAACCATTTCCTTTACTGCCGAACCTTAACTATTCCTTAGTTAAAAACGAAGCCAATCAAGTTGGGGTAGAACTAACTCTCAGACCTTAACTGAACAACATTTCTAACTTTGAAATAAGCAAAGTTCACTTTATATCCCTTTTACTAACTTCCTTACTTAACCCTCTTTCGAATAAATCTCTATTTGGTTTACTCTATTCACTTAACCCCTTTCGAATAAACTATATTCGATTTACTAACTTTATTCGAATAAACTATATTCTATTAACTCCTTTTACTTAAACTCTAATCGATTAAACTAACATCGATTAACTCCTTTTACTTTAACACAAATCGATTAACTAACATCGATTAACTCATTTTCTTTAACTCTAATCGATTAACTAACATCGATTAACTTCTTTTAACTTTAACTCTAATCGATTAACTAACATCGATTAACTCCCTTTGCTTTAACTCTAATCGATTAACTAACATCGATTAACTTCTTTTTAACTTTAACTCTAATCGATTAACTAACATCGATTAACTCCCTTTGCTTTAACTCTAATCGATTAACTAACATCGATTAACTTCTTTTAACTTTAACTCTAATCGATTAACTAACATCGATTAACTCCCTTTGCTTTAACTCTAATCGATTAACTAACATCGATTAACTTCTTTTAACTTTAACTCTAATTGATTAACTAACATCGATTAACTCCCTTTTTAACTTTAACTCTAATCGATTAACTAACATCGATTAGCTCCCTTTGCTTTAACTCTAATCGATTAACTAACATCGATTAACCCCCTTTGCTTTTACTCTAATCGATTAACTAACATCGATTAACTTCTTTTTAACTTTTCGAATAAAGTATTCATTTATAAAGATTTAGTTTTAGTAATAGTTCTTCACTTTACAAATGATTTCCCTTTAATAAAACTCTATTCGTTTTAAAAACATTTTTTTCCCTTTTATTTATTTTCAAAATATTTCCTTTTATAAAATCTGTTGATTTTATAAAATCCCTTTATTTCAATATACATTGAAATAAATCCTTTTTACATCCCAGGGTCTTTATGATATTTATAGTATCGAATAACAATGATCAACATCATTCCAACACACATAATCCATAACAGATTATATAACACATCATATATCACAATATATGAAAACAATAAAATAAATGTTGAGGAATCCAGTCAGATTCCTCCAACCTGTTTCCCTGCATCACAGATGTTAAACAATATAGATAACATCACTTTCAGTTCCATATGATATATCCTGTTAAACAGAATCAATATAGAAATTCAACTAACTGACTAGCAGTTCAATCAAACAGTCAACAAACAATCAATCAGACAATATCTAACAGTTCTAAAAATACAATATGAAATTATAAACTGTTCAGAGTTAGTGAGATTTACTCACAGTTGCGCGTTAGCCGTTAAATAACGGTTTGCGTTATTTGATTCTGGTCAGACAATTTATTTCTCCATAAATTGTAACTAGCTCGAATTCACTCCCAGTCAATCCCACGTTGTAGTATTTGTTGAGATGGTTCCAACGTCTTTTGTTTTCGTTAGATTCCCTAAATATTGGATTAGCCGCTTAATACCCCAGTAAATCTTCTTCCCAAATTTCGAGCTCCGGGTAGTGCAAAGAAAATGCCAACTTCCTCACATCCCAAAACTCATAACCAGAACCTCACTCAAAGCTCGAATTCCTTGAATCCATGAAATCCAACTTGAACAACTCGCTTACCACTTCAAACACCAACTCCATGATTCCTTGACTACCCCTTTTCATCACGACTTCCGTCCACAACAGCCCAACAACATATGAAACCCTGTTTGTTTTGAACAGTCTTTACGTTTTCTTTCCTTACATGCTTATTTCTCCTTTCAGTATTACACTGCATGTGCTCCAACTTCACCACTCCTCTTCAAATATGCCGCTGAACCCAACTCCACTCACGGTCACACTCCTCAACGCACTAACCCCTCACGCCATTTCATTTTCTACCGCCTCTTTACCTTGTTTTTATACCACTCATTTATGCTCCTACAGTACTCTACGTCTTCAGACAGACAACCAACTCAAACTGCAACCAAAATCTTCATCCAAATGTCACCAACAGCTCACACTCGAAGCCTCATATCACACAACGTCGACTCCAGACCTCATGGCTACAGACACCCGAAAACAAAGACAAGTACACCATCGAATTCCTCACTGTAATAGCCATCACTTCACCACCTCATTTCTCTTCGGATCCTTAACACTTCTTCTACCACTTTCTAAACCACCCTTTCTCTATAGTGTATCAACCCATCATTCAATGTTGCTGTGCTTGCCTCGTTCCTCTTCATGGCACAAAGATTCGCTTCCAGTCTTGAACGCAGGCAATCAGTCCGCGTTTTTATTTTAGTTTGAAGGGATCGAATTCGTTTTAGCTGAAAGAAGGGAAGGAAGCGGCGGCACAAATTTTATCGTGGAAATGAGATTCGGTTAGAAGTGTGTAAGGGGGGTATTTATAAGGTTAAGGGGTTAGATATTTTATTGGTGAGGATTTTCTGAGGCCCACGTCTAGGGTTTGAGGCCACACAGAACCGGTGGTATGAGATTAGGAAAACGTGCCTTGTATAGGTTCACTCAAAAACAATTCCAACTTTATTTCATTAATGTATTTAAGTTTTTGTTTTTCAAAGTATCATGTTACATAAATTCCATTCACGTATGGACAGAAATAAAGATACTGTTGTATCGAGCTCGGTTCCACAATCACAAAAATATAATAATACCAGTAGATTAACTCATATTTTGAAATCCCAAAATGTTGACTACAGGGTGCAAAATACTCTAAATAAAAAGTTGTTTATTTAATTAATTAAAAATTACAATAAAATTCTAAAAATTAAATTAACGTTATGTCCCAAAAGAACCTTGTCTAAATTCACACACGATATCTAGTTATTTTGAAATAACCGTTATGGCCACGAACGAATATACCGCTGTTTTCCTGAATATTTGATTTGGACATAAATCAAAATCTACACAACGAAATCCCGATTTTCCCCTTCCACTAGAAAGATATACTCCACCAGCTCCACACGTTTCTTGTTTCACAGAAATCCGATTTAAAACGAACCCTGTATACTCAGTCAAAGTTCGAATCGCCAAATAGCGAACTGCCGCGTCGTTATGCCTCTATTTTAATTATATTATAATTATACGTTCAAACTGACGTCGACTGAATTATTCGTTATTCAAATTCAATTCTAAACTGAATTATATATCATAGATGATCTAGTTCACACCATATCGCCATTTCAACCAATTCTGATTATTTCAGAATTAAATATATTATTTTAATTAAATATTCTTCATTATTTAATTCCACGACCATTAAATTCTCTAAACCACCATTTATATAATTAAATAAATTAATCGTAATACCCCTGCCAGTGCGGGTCATTACAAGAATGGTTCTCCACCTAGATTTCGATATCTCTTTACTAGAGCTTCTAGATCTAGTTCTGATTGTGGGAGCATGACTGGCTCATTAGATTGCTGAACCAAAGATTTCCTTCTTCTATTTCTGCCACTCATTTTCTACTATGTCCGCAAATAGCAGACAAAGATTCAGGCCAACAAAATAGATATTGTAAAACATAGAGACACACATTTAAATGTATATGAATCTATGGGGACTATTTTTACTCATTCTAGGACACTACTAGCCCTATCTATGATGAGTTACTCGTTTTGGGATTCTGCTGATTCTATCTCTGATGAGTTTGTTAAAGTACTATATTCCGAGCTAAGTTTAACTTAAGCTCTGATAGCAAATGTGATGACCCCTAACCCCGTGTATACGAAAGTAAGGATAATCATTGGAATATAACACATAATAATAACAATAGAACAGAAATGGAGAATTATAGCAGATAATGTTCATCAAATTACACTGGAAATATTACATCATAAGAGTTACACAACGTAATTGGATCATACTTAGCATAGAGTACAGTTTCAGCTTAATATAAAATGTCTGCAGTGGAATAAAAACACAATATACTAAGTGAAGTCTGAATATCAAAATAGAAATGATAACATCCATCTTCATCTCCATAGCTATCCAGAATGAATCTGCTAAACCTATATACAAGGCTACCCATGTGGAAAAGAGGGCACCCGAGTTTGCAAATTGAAACAAACTATGAGTCAGTCATGGGACTAGTATGAGAAATCTTATTTTACCTATTTGATAATAAGGCTAATCACAGGAACTCGCCGCTAACGCGGAACGGGTTTACTCCATTGGGTTGCCTGTGCATAAATGATGTAAATCGTCAAAAAATGCAAAGCTTTTTATAAAAATTAAACCATTATAAGACTCAAGTCCAATCACACAATGCAACACAAACCGGAGGATAGAGTTTTACCTTATAATGTCCAAAAATGCTTGATACGATAAAACGAATTTGATTTTATTATTAGTGCATATATGTTTTAGAAACATGTCAATCAAAATATATCAATCATAAATGGCATAGCTACGATATACTATGTTGTTGTACTAGTAATACAATCAAAACTACATGGGTCGTATTGGAAGTTGGATTTCCATCATGAACCAAGGCAAAAGATAGTCCTTACCGAATTCGAGACACTCTAGCCCATGCCTCAGGATACAGTCGCAACACCTGGATCTTCAGGGCCGGTCCACAAATATATTAGTGGATTAATAATGCCTGAACAGTACGTTTCCCCGCCCTATGGGGAGTAAATAGAGCCATAAGGGACTTAAATAACCGAGGCGCCTCATTCCATCATCCACATAGGTAAAAATGTCAGGGCTGGTAAGTCGCTGACACCACTTCTAGCTAGAAAGAAATGTATGTCCTCTCTGCAGTCCTTACTCCCGTTTCTGGTTCATACCGGGAGGCTCACGAAGTAACGCTATACACAAAGCTATGCTATTTAAAGCTATGCTTTGATCATCAACCACAAGGCTCTGCCTTTCAACAATAAGCCTTGATCATTTGCATCTTGGCATGCCACACTGACAATTCACGCCATGCAATTGATGTCTATTAATAAATAACCTCAAAGGGTGTTAAGCAAGAGAATAAATTCTCCGCCACCTACGGATAAATATTAATCGAGATCACTCAACATGGAACGAAATCCAATGTCATACGTACATCCATTTACAAGCCCGTTCTGGGTCTGAACGAGACTGAAAGCATCGAGCGTATCCAGACAATCAACACGTACGTCTGGACAACTACCATTATAACCCCTTCTGGGTGCTAACCGATCCAGGGCATTAGTAGTCATCCATTCGATGTGAAGATCGCCGATCTTCAATCACCGTCTTCAAATCTTCGACTTCCAATCGTCATATAATTATTTGAAATGAGATTTAACTCGGACTTTTCAAATAGTTCTCGAATATGTATAGTTTAAATCAATCTTTCCATTCCATATCGTTTATAATATTTTATAACGATTTATCGCTATTTTTATTTATTTAAAAATAATCATTTTTAATTAAACGACGCTTTGGGTCATTACATGGCCCTAGCGCTGTTTTCATCAAAATTTGATTTACACATTTCGCCAAATCTAATCGTTGGATCTTAACAAATTTTATATCTTTGGAAAGCTCTTTTCAAAGCGAACCCAACGGTTCTAGTTTGGAGGAAATCCGACGGTCGGATCTCTCGGTACAATCGTTTAAATTTACGTTTTCAAATCGCGAATTGCAGCGCGCGATTTGCTTTATTTTAATATATATATATATATATATATATATATATAAATAAATAAATCATTCAATGATTTCAGACCAATTTCAATTCAACAGTGATTTCTTTTATGTGAAATCATACATTACATTAAAAATGCAATTTGTTTTTATCATTTATTAATTTACATTGGAAAATGTAAATCTTGATTTACTCTTTAATTTACATTGGAAAATGTAATTTTTAATTCATTCTTTAATTACATTGAAAAATGTGTCCTTTATATCTTTCATTACATCATAGAAAAAAAATGTAATCTTTTCTATCTTTTATACATTTTAGAAAATGTAATCTTTTAATTCAAGTTCTATTTGGATCAAAAAAAATGCTAATAAAAATTACACTCTTAAATCAATATTTTATTCACATCAAAATTGCAAACAAAAATGGAAATTTCCTTTTAGAGTTTTGTTTGTATCTAAAATTGCAAACAAAAATGCAACTTTCATTTTAGCGTTTTGTTTGCATCTAAAATTTCAAATAAAAATGCAACTTTCATTTTAGAGTTTTGTTTGCATCTAAAATTGCAAACAAAAATGCAACTTTTACTTTAGAGTTTTGTTTGCATCTTAAATTGCAAACAAAAATGCAAATTTTACTTTAGAGTTTTGTTTGCATCTAAAATTGCAAACCAAAATGGAACTTTTACTTTAGAGTTTTGTTTGCATCAAAAATTGCAAACAAAAATGCAACTTTTACTTTAGAGTTTTGTTCGCATCTAAAATTGCAGACAAAAATGCAAATTTTACTTTCAACATTTTATTGCATCAAAGAATGCAAATAAAATATAACTATTCATTTCCAAGTATAGTTGCATCAAAGAATGCAAATAAAATATAATTACTTATTTCAATGTATGTTGCATCAAAGAATGCAAATAAATTATAACCATTTATTTCAATGTTTAATTGCATCAAAGAATGCAAATAAAATATAACTATTTATTTCAATGTATGTTGCATCAAAGAATGCAAATAAAATATAACTATTTATTTCAATGTATGTTGCATCAAAGAATGCAAATAAAATATAACTATTTATGTCAATGTATGCTGCATCAATGAATGCAAATAAAATATAACTATTTATTTCAATGTATGAACACTTTCACATATCCTGTATTTAAATTAAAATAATGTTTTTAATGTAAACATGTTTACAATTTCAAAACATGAACAATTTTATGATTCATGTCATTAAAGTATAGCTTTAATGCAACATGTTTGTTTTCTTTCATTTTTGAACATGAATTAGTATTTCTATTTTTCTTTTATTTTTATTACATTAAAAATGTAATTCTTGATGTAAACACGTTTTAACTTAAGACAATGAACAATTTCACCAGATTCAATCTTAACATTAAAAATGGGATTTCAATGTAATCACGTTTTATTTTAAAAACATGAAAAAATTTCATACGCTCTAAATTTTTATTAAAAAGATGGGGTTTCCAAATGCAAATACAATTTGTACCAAAATGTGTATTTTCTAATATAAATTTATATTAGAGATATAAATTCCAATGTTATACATTTTATATCAAAATGTCAAAATTTTAATGTATCCTTTTCATGTTCATATATATACATATATATATAGTCTAATTTTCATACTATTTAATAATTTTATATAATAACATAAATATTTTACAACACAAAAATATTTCAGGAAATTTTGGCCGCATAACGGCAGGGTAATTAAAACTGGCACCGTCCCGATGTACGACTCCTCGCTCTACCTTAAAGCCTCGCAGCTTTTGACAAGGGGGATATCAATAATCTATTTCGTATGTAGACGAATATTCACAATATCAATCAATTTCAATTTCTTTTTCTTTTTCAATCACAAACAAACAAAACACCAAAATTCAACCAATCACATATCACAAATCAATCAAGTCGTCCATGGTCTGTGGACGACAGGTGTCGGGAGTTTCTAAACTCCGTCTGCATCCTAATATATTTTATTTATTTTAATTCTGAATTCAGATATCTCACCTTGATTTGACGATGCCAAAAATTGTAACGGGCTGTAAAAATTCTCCGGTTGGTTAAGAAATGAAGTTCTCGGTTTTACGGTCTCAATGAATCATGTTTCATCGAATTTCATTATCGTATGAGAGAGTTACGATTTTTATACATTAATGATAATTTGAAATTAATTAACTAATTAATTAAATATAAAAACAACCTTTCGTCTACACAGAGCACTAAGGCCGATGCCTTTCTGTTTTGCTCGAGATTAGGTTTTGATTTCTCGTTCAATCAGGGAAGCTTGGCCACAATCGGATGGCTCCACATCGTAGAGCATCGAAATCCGCGCCTGTGGGTGGTGATCACGTCCAGTCGGACGACGGTGGACGGCGCAGTTTTGGTCGGTGCGATGAAACTTTGCAGGCTCGCTTCTCGAGAACCAGACAACAATTGGAGGCGACGGCAGTACAGATTTGAAGAAGGGATTCCAATCTACAAATTGCTTCCAGAATTGTTGAATTTCATGTCGTGGATCGAAAGAATTTAAAGGGGGAAGTTTCGAACAATCAACGCCATTGAACGAAGGAGGGAGGCGGCTGAGAAGAATACGGTTTGGATTATATACATATACGTATTTCTAATTTATTTATTTTAATTCTATTTAATTTCAATTTAATTTATATATCGCTCTTAAACCGGAATCAAACCCAACGAGTGACGCCCCTAGCAAAATACCCCCGTGTTGGACACGATGGGATATGTTTCGTAACCCAATTTGGCTGTTACGATATGTTTTTTCTTCAAATTAAATGATAAAACATTTAATTATTTAATTTGATTGAACATTTTAATTCACCGAGGCCATAGACTGACTCTGAAAATTCCAGAAAAATAAATCTGGCTATGTTTTGATGATATGGTCCCAACAAAACTAATTTCGTCGAATCTGGAGACCGTTGGAAAAATGGCCATTTACAAGTTGATCGAAATTGACAAAAATCATCAAAACACAATTTCTTTTGCCACGCTCACATATTGATCCCAAAAATTATGAAAATTGGAATACTGCAATAATTTGACATTCAGGTTCCAACAAAAGTGGTTTCATCGAAAACGGAGGCCGTTTGAAAAATGGCTATTTATACGGGCCATATAATATATTAAATTCCATAGCGACTATTCTGAAACTTCAACTGACCATAACTTTTGATCCTCGCTATGAAATTTCAATTTTTCGGATTCGTTATAAAGATATTCTTAAACAGATTTAAATATTTTTGGTTTCACCAAAATCCGATCTATTTTGCCTCCTGTACGGTCAGTCAAATTTTGAATTCAAATTTTCAAACTGCCGCGCTATTTCTAACTCCTTCTAGAATTGAAATAAATATATCTTTCAAAATTCGATTTAAATAAAAAATTTAATCGTTATTATTTAAAATAAATTATTCCAACTATTCAAAATTCAACAAAATAGTCAAAATAAAATTTTAAATTGGTTCTGATTTTCTGGGTTGTTACAAAGATGCTTCAACAAAGTTTTTTCGTCTTATGCGCTTATTGGACGAACCTCATAATTTTAATACGCTTGAAGAATGGAAGGAAACATGATAAGATCAGTATGAAGGTCAACAACAACAATAACAATAAACATAACAACAACAACAAAATCCTCCTCCTCCTTTATCTTTGGAGTATCAATCAAGGGGTAGTTCCACTTAAAACTCAATTACTTCCGAATGAATAGCCACGAGACGCAATGCTTCAAAATCAACAAATTATTTGTCAAAATCAAATGGCTTTAGGAAATCGTATTGCTAATATAGAGCTTAATTATAATGACCCGAACTTCCCCATGAAGGAAAGTGCAGATTGCTTTGAGGACAAGACACATCGGAACACAAACAGAAGGGCATTTCATTGTTTATTACAGCAATTCCATCAGAATACAAGAATATACAGAGTATGAATAAATATTACACATTTGAAAAATATCAGAGATTTAAATTACATTTAAATACATAGCAGCGGAAAAATAATACAAAAAACAATTGAAGGCGATATACGGATACAGAGCTTTCCAAGTATCGTTCCAGCTGTAAACCAGGATCCTGTGAATATAAATCTGCAAAACCAAAACTACTAGCTGCCCGTGTGGAAAATAATGGCACCCAGAGTTTAGGTTAAAACAATAAACTCCAGGTCAGTCATGTGACTAGTGTGAGAACTAAAACAGTTATTAATCTTCAACTTTAAAGTTAGCTAAATCAAGGGACCACGCCGTATAACACGGAACTGGTTTCCTCCCAAGAATACCAGTGCATAAAACAAACAACGCAATGCTAAGCATAGAAAAATGAAGCTATATTAAGACCCAGGTCCCAACACACAAGCCGGAGGATAGGGTTTTACCTTATAATAGCCAAAGAATGCTTGATACGCTAAATTTCATCTTTTATTATTACTATAAGCGAAGAAAACAACTTCAATCATAATGTATAAATCATAGACGGCATAAGTGCCCCATACCACTATGTCGCCATACTAGGGTCTACAAATAAAACCGAAATGTCATGTATTGGAAATTGGATTCCATCATGAGTCGAGGCAAGGGGCGAGCTCCTCTCCGTTCGAGACACTCTAGCAAATGTCTCAGAACCACACACAGCGATCCCTGGATCCTCCAAGGCCGGTCCTCTCTTACTTTTGAGGATCTGCAATTCTTGAACACACATTTCCCGATCCTATCAGACCTATATCCGAGGCGCCTCGCATTCCAACAACCACACAGGTAAAAATAATATAAATGTCAGAGCTGGTAGGTCACTGACATCACCCATAGCTAGAAAGAAACGTAGTGCACTCCTTGGGTCCTTATCCCGTTTTTGACTCATACCAAGGTGTGAGGCTAGCGAATTAACGCCATACACAAAGCTATGCCATACAGATCGTGCTTTGATCATCAACCACAAGACTTTGCTTTTCAACCAAAGCCTTGATCATTTCCCACTTAGGCATGCCATACAGGCAATTCATGTCATGCGATTGATATCTACCGATATATAACCTCTAAGCCCGTACGTCTCATAGAAGGGCGTTAAGCAAGAGAATAAATTCTCCATTGCCAAACAGATATATATTTAATAGGGATCAATCACACAGAATAGAATCCAATGTCAGACACACAGTTCATTTACAAGTTCGTTCTGGGTCTGAACGAAACCGGAGGGACCTTATTCCTCGCTTATCCATCGATCTCCAAGTACGTCTGGACGATCACAACCTGATTCCCTCCTCTTGGGTGTACAGCCCAATCAAGATCATAAATAATCCTCGAAACGATGTGAAGACCTCCGGTCTTCAACCACCGTCTTCATCTACGACTTATCGTCGAATCAGTTATTCAGAATGGGTATAAACCCGGCCTTTTCGAATAACCCGCATATATAATAAACAAGTGTTACATAAACACAACATATGCCTCATTCCAATTCAGAATATTCTTCTATTCAAATATTCACATTCTTAGGGATAGGTTCCCATTAATTTTATCAAAGATAAATCCTTCTAAATTTATTCTTTAATCTTCCTTTGGATATCATTTCAAACCATGTTAAGGTTTTCCAAACTAGTCGGGATTAGCGAATCGCACTGAAGTAATTATTTATTTTATTTCCCAATCCCAACTTATTAATCCCATGGAGAAAAACTGGTAATACTCCATATCTAACACCATGGTGTTATAGGTAAATATTAATTACCATTTCACATTCAAATCTAATTAAAGATTTAACTATCGCTTTGGAGCAAAATTGGTGATACTCCATTCTCGATCATTTCAATCTAATTAAAGATTCATTAAAACTCCACTTAGTTTCAATCTTCCCAAAAATCAATATCCTGTCTTTAACTGGGTTAAAGAACCCATGTCATCTAAAACATGATTCACGATAAACCCAAAATTACATTCCATTGTTAATCGGGTTAAAGAACAGGTGTTGTTCAAAACACTGCTCATAATAAACCCCAAAAACCAATTAACCGGACAATTTCACTAAATCTTAATTAAAAGATTTATTCTTTTCTTAACTGGGTTCAAGAACAGTTTTATATAAGACACCATTCACGACGAACCCAAAATCCCATTTGATATTAAATACAAGGCTCTGAATAGAAAATATATCAGCTTATATTCAATATCAAATTCTAAAACCAACAAATATCGTGTTAGAAATAACGATATAAATATACCATTCAAATTTCCACAACCATATCTGTATAATCACGAAATCCAACATCGAAATATTCCAAAGATAATTTCGACTCAAATTCATTCCAATTCGTATATTGGAAATTCTGATTATTTTCAAAACCATTTCAAATCTAGTTCAAAACTAGTTCATTTCGATAAAAATATATTTTTATCCTTTAAAATGTGGAATTTTTCATCCCGGTTCTTTCCAATTCATATATTATGCTTTTACATGATTTATTAATATTTTTAATAATTTTATCAAGGCCCGTACAGTCGGTTTTCAATAACGGCCACCGAACTGCACTTACAGCGACCTTTTCCAAATCCAACTGTTAGATTTCAAATTTCTAATATTCATTGGAAAGCAGTTTTCGATACGAACCCAGCGGTTCCGGTTTCCGGAGAATCCGATGGTCAGATCTCCCATAACATCAATTCGAAGTGAAAGGTCGGAATTCGATAACTGCCGCGGTGCGGCGCGTTCTATTCAGGCCATTTAATATATATTATATATATTTCGTCGATTTCAATTCTAAACGTATTTTATAAATCGTTTAAATTCGTTTTAAAAACGATTTCAACTTCATATCCAATTTTAAATCAAAATTGAATATTCCATATCATTAATATTTAAATGATAATATTTTCAAAATATTAGATTCTGAAATCACTTCCATTTCTATATTCATTATAAAAATGAATATAATCGATATAAATATCGTTCGCGTCAAAATGGTGCATATCTAATCAACACGGCTTTATATATTTCAATAACTTCGTTATTCTATTCAACAAATGAATATTTTCTTCAACACATGAATATATATTTTTCAACACATGAATATTCTCAACACATGAGTATTGTCAATACATGACTATTTTTGTTATTTAATATAGTTTATAAAATTATGATTTCTATCGTTTAATTCTTAATCAGACTCAAACCGTAAATTAGTAAGAGAACGATTCCCTAAGTATTAACCCTAAAGGCCAAAACCAACATCAGATCAATACCCAAGAAACCACTCATCTTATCTAGTTTCCAGTTAGTTTCTAATTTTATATATGATAAAGATGTAAATTTTATTGTTAAAATATTTCGTTCAACAAATGATAAGTTTCAACACATGAATATTCTCAACACATGAGTATCGTCAACACATGACTATTTATTATATTCAACATATGAACCTTTATTTTATAATATTCTTTATTTTCCAAATTGGAATGAGGCTCAATCAATTATCATATAATGTTAATTATATGGATTCCATACAACACATGTATATAATAGCAATGATAAATAATCAACCATCATCCAAAGTGCACTACACAACTGCATAAGCATTTAATATAAATAATTAACGCTTACACAGTCTGTCAACCTATTGATTGACATACAACTAAACAAATTGGGATTAGTGTAAGCCAAATATCATCCCAACACCCGTGTGGGGTTTCAATCCACAAACACTGAATATTATTTGTGTTGTTGGGGATGTGTAAAATTTATCGTCCCAATCAATATCTTTCAAATGGGTGTACATAAACAAATCATTCGATTTGTAAATGAATATTTATTTATTGGCATTCACGTTAAATTTATATTTTTAACAATAAATAATTTATTTCAACACATGAATATATTTCCATCTATTCCACATCACAATCAATTTTCACAACACAACAAAATCAAACAAGTCGTCCATGGTCTGTGGACAACGGGTGTCGGGTGCTGCTAAGCACCGTCTGCATCCTAGTATATATTTTTAACTAGAAAACAAGAATTAAAGTGAAAAGTTCTCACCAATAGCTAAACCAAATGCCACGACTCTTCATATGTAGAAAATCTTCGTCGTGCTCGCCTTTTTCACTTTCGTCGTCCGTGTTCGCTACACATATAAAAATCACATTTTCATATTATTGCCATGTATATAAAAATTACATTTTTATAACTACGCTATATGGCTAAGAATCACATTTTTATACTGCTACTATATAGATAAAAATTCTATTTTTATACCGCTGTTCATATAATAAAGATCATATTTTTATCACGCTATTCTCCTTATAATAATCACATTTTTATATATAAAGATCGTATTTTTATATCTCTACTACATATTTAAAAATCTCTCCTTTACACCGCTACTTCCACGATAAAAATCATATTTTTATCTTGCTGGTAAAATAATAAAAATTATATTTTTACTTCTCTACATACACAAAAATTATATTTTTACTTTATTACATAAACAAAAATCATATTTTTAATTCCTAAAAATCGTATTTTTACTTTAAAACTACTTATATAAAAATCATCTTTTTTCTACATTAAAAATCCGACCTTTTCTGTTCTAAAAATGTGATCTTTACTATTCTAAAAATCGAATCTTTTAATATGGAAAAAAACCATATCTTTTCGTATTAAAAATCATATACTTTAATTTAAAAAGAAAAATATAACCTTTTAATGTTTAAAATATAATATTTTTCCTTTAGAAAAATCGTATCTTTCCTATAAGAAAAATCCTATTTTTATTCTCTAAAAATATAAACTTTTCTTATATAAAATATAATCTTTATTTACCATAAAAATCTAATCTTTTTCACTTCCTATTCGTGGGAATTAAAACTGGAAATCATAGGTTAAATAAACTGAAATAAATATAAATAAAAAAAAAAACTTACAACTTCTTCGATTTGAAGAGGGGGGTCGAGGGTGTGGTGGCGCAGCCTAGGGAGGCGCGCTAGGGTTTTGGTGGCCGCTGCTCTCTTGCAGAGGAAGGGGAGGGGGGCGCTGCAGCGTGGGGGAAGAGGGGATGGAGGCGCGGGTATGAAGGGTAGGGGGCGGCGCTGCTCCGCCACCTGCGGCAAGGGCGATGGATCGCCTGAGGGAGAGCGTGATCCCCCCTTTTTCTTTTATTTATTTATTTTGATTTGAAGATTAGAAGTGAACGGGGGGGGGGGGGGAGGGGGGCTGAACGGTATAAGGAGGAGAGAAAGTGAAGAGTTGACCAAATATATTTTTATATTATTTTAAATCCCCAAAAAGCAACTTTAAATTTTGATCTCCAAACGAGACCCACCGCCTGTTGTCCCTAGCTAATTACCCCCATTCCGAACACAATGGGATGTGTATCGTAAGCTGATTCGATTGTTTTGATCAGTTTTCGTCGAAAATCAAAATATAAATATATACATTGAATTTGAACGCACATTTCAATTTACCGGGGCCACATACGGACTCTAAAAATTCCAAAAAAATATTTTCTAGCTTTGTATTGACGATACTGTTCTAACAAAGCTAATTTAGTTAAATTATGAGACCATTTGAAAAATGGCCATTTTCTGGTCGATCGAAATTGACTGAAACTGTCAAAACACGTTTTCTTTCGCCACGCTCACATATTGCTTTCAAAAATTATGAATTTTGGAATATAGCAATAACTTGACATCCCGGATCCAACAAAATTGGTTTCGTCGAAAAAGAACGTCGTTTGCAAAATTTCCATTTTTAAGGGCCATATTTTCCATAGCGACTATTCTGAATTTTCAACTGGGCATAACTTTTGATTCCCGCTATGAAATTTCAATTTTTCGGATTCGTTGAAAATATATTTTCAATTAGATTCTAATATTTTTGGTTTTGCTAAAATCCGGTTTATTTTGAATCCTATGCATTCATTTGAAGTTCGAAATCGAAATTCCAAACTACCGCGCCATTTTCAATTCCTTTTATAATTAAAATAAAAAATTTATACTCTAATGACGATCTATATAAATATATCATTCTAATTCTATTCAAAATAAATTTCTCGTTGTTATTATTTAAAATAATCCATTTTAAATATTCAAAATTCAGTAAAATTTCCAAAATAAAATTTTTAAATTGGTTCAGATTTCCGGGTTATTACAATCTCCCCCACTTAAAAATTTTCGTCCCCCAAAAGGAACAAAGCTGAAAGTTGTTTAACAAACCAACTCAACTTCCATTATTTTCATTACGGCTTAAGTTCTTCAACTTTTCAAATTTTTCAAAAAATTTGGCTAACACCTTAAATTTTAGAAAATTTTCTCCATAACCTCCCCTGCACCGGGAGCTTGGGGATATTTCAAATAGCCTCCCATGGCCCTCGCCATTCCAAAAGAAAAAGAAAAAGCCAAGCGGCTAGCCAATCGGCTCATAAAATCATCCAAACCCAATAAATTTGTAAACATGTACCTATTTGTCGGGCAAACAATTTTATTCCTCTGCTCTAGCTCCTTGTTATGACCTTTTCAATGGATATACATATATATGCATGCAATTGTAATCATTTTCCAATATAGTTCAATATTCGGTTTCATTAGGCTAAATGGTTCAAAATATCAAACCAATAATCAAACAACACAACCATCAATCAAGTAGTGAATTAACATTTCAAATTCATAATTTTGATGCATATACAGAAAATCATGTTTTTGGTGCCAATTCACAACAATAAGCCCTATCTAGTTTTGGTTATCACACCAGTCTAATGGAAATATATAGATATCACACCTTTCGAAACACGAACACAAATACTGATAATGCGGCCGCATTACCAGTATTTTCTCTGGGCGACTAGAGTGTGATTCTATATCTATCCAGTATATTAAAATTTCAAATATACGTTCATGACGCGTATATGCAAAATCTTTATATACTCGATTGTCCAAATTCAATACAAATAAAATATTCAAATACGTATAAAACGACTTAAATTTCAAAAAAAATTGTTTTCGGTTTTATTTTTAAAAATATACTCTTCACACTCGTTCTAGGATACTACTGATCCCATCTCTAAAGAGTCATTCTTCTTGGACATTACTAATCCAATCTCTGATGAATTCTTTCGTTCGGTTCTTATGTGTCTTGTTCTCGAGCTCTGTAAACCAAAGCTCTGATACCACTTTATAACGACCCGAACTTCAACGTGAATGAAAGCGCGGACTGCTTTGAGGACAAGACACATTGGAAAACAAACAAAAGGACATTTCATTATTTCAGAGTATGACTAAATATTACACATTCGACAAATATCAAAGAAATAAATTACATTTAAATACATAGCAGCAGAAAAATAATACAAAACACAACTGAAGGCGATATACGGATATAGAGCTTTTCGAGTATCGTTCCAGCTGTAAACCAGGATCCTGTGAATATAAATCTATAAAACCAAAACTACTAGCTGCCCGTGTGGAAAATAAGGGCACCCAAAGTTTATGTTAAAACAATAAACTCCAGGTCAGTCATGTGACTGGTGTGAGAACTAAAACAGTTATTAATTTTTAACTTTAAAGTTAGGTAAATCAAGGGACCACAGCGTATAACACGGAACGGGTTTCCACCCAAGAATACCAGTGCATAAAACAAATAGCGCAATGCTAAATAAAGAATAACGAAGCTATTATAAGACCCAGGTCCCATCATACAATGCAACGCAAGCCGGAGGATAGGGTTTTACCTTATAATAGCCAAAGAATGCTTGATACGCTAAATTTCACCTTTTATTATTACAGTAAGTGAAGTAAACAACTTCAATCATAATGTATAAATCATAGACGGCATAAGGGCCCCATACCACTATGTCGCCATACTAGGCTCTACAAATAAAACTGAAATGTCACGCATTGGAAATTGGATTCCATCATGAGTAGAGGCAAGGGGCAAGCTCATCTCCGTTCGAGACACTCTAGCAAATGTCTCAGGACCACACACAGCGATCCCTGGATCCTCCAAGGCCGGTCCTCTCTTACTTTTGAGGATTGGCAATTCCTGAACACATGTTTCCCGGTCCTATCAGATCTATATCTGAGGCGCCTCGCATTCCAACAACCACATAGGTAAAAATATTATAAATGTCAGGGCTGGTAGGTCACTGACATCACCCATAGCTAGAAAGAAACGTCGTGCACTCCTAGGTCCTTATACCGTTTTTGACTCATACCGAGGTGTGAGGCTCGCGAATTAACGCCATACACAAAGCTATGCCACAGCGGTCGTGCTTTGATCATCAACCACAAGACTTTGCTTTTGAACAGAAGCCTTGATCATTTGCCACTTAGGCATGCTACACAGGAAATTCATGCCTTGTGATTGATATCTATCGATATATAACCTCTAAGCTCGTATGTCTTAGAGAAGGGCGTTAAGCAAGAGAATAATTTCTCCGTCGCCAAACAGATATATATTTAATAGAGATCAGTCACACAGAATAGAATCCAATGTCAGACATACAATCCATTTACAAGTTCGTTCTATGTCTGAACGAAACCGGAGGAACCTTATTCCTCGCATATCCATCGATCTCCAAGTACGTCTGGACGATCTCCAACTGATTCCCTCCTCTTGGGTGTACACCCTAATCAAGATCATCAGTAATCCTCCAAACGATGTGAAGACCTCCGGTCTTCAACCACCGTCTTTATCTTCGACTTATCGTCGAATCAGTTATTCAGAATGGGTATAAACCCGGCCTTTCCGAATAACCCGCGTATATAATAAACAAGTGTTACACAAACACAACATATACCTCATTCCAATTCAGAATATTCTTCTATTCAAATATTCATATTCTTAGGGAAAGGTTCCCATTAATTTTATTAAAGATAAATCCTTCTAAATTTATTCTTTAATCTTCCTTTGGATATCAGTTCAAACCATGTTAAGGTTTTCCAAACTAGTCGGGATTAGCGAACCACACCAAAGTAATTATTTATTTTATTTCCCAATCCCAACCTATTAATCCCATGGAGCAAAACTGGTAATACTCCATATCTAACACCACAGTGTTATAGGTAAATATTAATTACCATTTCACGTTCAAATCTAATTAAAGATTTAACTATTGCTTTAGAGCAAAACTGGTGATACTCCATTCTCGATCATTTCAATCTATTTAAAGATTCATTAAAACTCCACTTAGTTTTAATCTTCCTAAAAATCAATATCCTGCCTTTAACTGTAATAACCCGGAAATCCAAGCCAATTTAAAATTTTTATTTCGGCTATTTTAACGAATTTTGATTATTTAAAATGAATTATTTTAAATAATAACGACGGAAAATTTATTTTCGACGAAGTTAAAACGAATAATTTTATTTTAATTATATAACGAGCCTGAAATGGCGCGGTAGTTTGAAAATTCGATTTCGAATTTCAAATGAATATACATAATTCAATATAAGTCAGAATTGAACGAAACAAGAAATACGTGAATTTGATTGATGATATCTTTCCAATGGATGTAAGAAACTAAGATTTTGTTTTAGAAGTTGAGAGTTACGTCCAGTTTAAAATTCAGAAAAGTCGCTGTGGAATTTATGTATATTTTAATATATATAAAGGCCTTTGAAAATGGAAATTTTGCAAATGACCTCTGTTTTTGACGAGACCAATTTTGTTGGATCCGGGAAGTCAAATTATTGCTAGGTTTCAAAATTCGTAATTTTCTGAATCAATATGTGAGCGTGGTAAAGGAAAACGCTTTTGTCCAGTTTCAATTGATTTTAATCGACTGGAAAATGACCATTTTTCAAATGGTCTTCAAATTTGATGAAATTAGTTTTGTTAGGACCGTATCATCAATACGAAGCTTGAAAATATTTTTCGGGAATTTTTAGAGTCCGTATGTAGCCCCGGTAAATTGAAATGTGCATTCAAATTCAATATATAGATTTATATTTTGATTTTGGCAGAAACTGATTGAAACAGTCGAATCAGCTTGCGATAGCTATCCCATTGTGTTCGGAATGGGGGTAATTAGCTAGGGGCGACAGTCGTCGGGTTTGATTTGGAGTTCGTATACAAAACCCTACCTCTTCAAATTAAATAATATTATTATATTTATATATATATAATTCCTAAAAATCTCTGAAACCCTAAAACGAAAGTCAAAACAAATTTCTGTTGTCAACTGTAAAAAAAAATCCGTCGCTCCTCAAAATGAACGATAGCCGAAATCTCATCGTTCCTCCCCAACAACTCGCGATCCCTACTCTTCACCCAAAAGTTTCGACCATCAATCTATCCACTGTGGCGAGATCTCCAAAGCAGATGGTGGTGATGGGGCCTATACTCGTCGTTGGGGAGAAATCAGTGGGGTAAGTGGCCGCGTTCGAAGCCAATTTCTGGCGTGATGGGGGGGATTGAACTCCAAGGCGACGACAGGGGTTGGTAGGCGGCGCTTCACTGGAGGTGGTGTTGAACGGCAATTGAAGGCCGATGGCCTGAAGGATGAATGGTGGTGGCTCTTCACTTTGAACAAAAATGGGTTTCAATGGCCGGGCAATTACAGGAAGGGAACGGAAGGTAGTTTAATTTAGTCCATTAATTTATAAATTACCTTACTTAATTCACTAACCTTGTTTGAACAAAAATGTAATTTATAAAATACCATTGTAAATAAAAATATAAAGATCGTATTTTTGTTATAGGAAAGATCGTATTTTTGTTAAAGGAAAGACTGTATGCTTAACAATGAAAAGATTCAATGTTTAGAAATGAAAAAGACGTGATTTTTAGTGAAGTAATGACGTGTTTTTAATGAAGCAAAGACGAGATTTTTAGAATATGAAAGATGAGATTTTTGAAATAGAAAAGGTTAAATTTTTATAAGTGAAAGATTAGATCTTTGGTTAGGAAAAAGATTTGATTTGTATTTAAGAGAGATTTGATTTTTATGAAGATAAAGTTATGATTTTTATCTATGTGAAGAAGCGATAAAAAGGTGATTTTTATTTTAAAAAATAAAAATAGGATTTTTATTGTTTGATTAGCGAAATATAAACATAATCTTTATATAGAGGTTAGCATTATAAAAATAGAATATTTGTCTATATAGTAGCGATGTAAAAATAGAATTTTTATCTATATAGTAGCGTTGTAAAAATAGAATTTTTATCTATATAGTAGCGTTGTAAAAATAGAATTTTTATCTATATAGTAGCGGTATAAAAATAGAATTTTTATATACATGGCAACAATATAAAAATGTGATTTTTATATATGTAGTGGCTACGAACAATGAAAGTGGTAAAAGGCGAGCATGACGAAGATTTTCTACATTAGAAGAGTCGTGGCATTTGGTTTAGCTAATCGGTGAGAACTCCTCACTTTTAATTTATTTCTAGTTTGAAATATATACTAGGATGCAGACGGTGTTTAGTAGCACCCGACACCCGTCGTCTACAGACCATGAACGACTTGTATGCTTGTTTGTTTGATTTTGATGAGTAGTTGATTGTGTGATGTGAAATAAAATATTTATATAGTTAAAAATGTTTTATAGTTGAAAATAGAATTTTTAACGTGTATTTAAAATAAAATAAATATAAACAAATTGGACGATTTGTTTATATACACACATTTGATTAATATTGATTGGGACGATAAATTTTACACATCGCCCAACTGCACAAATAAATCTATGTTTGATTGTTTGAAACCCCACACGGGTATTGGGATGATATATGACATGCACTATTCCCAATAATTAGTTGTATGTTGATCGATTGATTGACAGACTATTATAAGCGTTGAATATTTATATTTGATGCTTATACAGTGTAGAACGCACTTTGGATGATGGTTGATTGTTTATCGTCATTGTTGTATATATGAATTGGATGAAATCCATATAACTGAAATTATATGGTAATTGACTGTGTCTGATTCCAGTTCAAAATTATCGAATAATTTAAAATAATATTCAATGAAAATTGAATTGGGAAGCCATGTTAAGTAGTTAAACGCCATTTCAACGCAAACGTGAATTTTGTCGATTTTATTCATTTTACAATGAATGTAAAAAGTGATTTCAAAATCTGATCTATTGAAATGAATTGAAATTCGAATTAAATTGAAAAGAATTAAAATTCGAATTAGTTCGAAATAGAATTGAAATCGTTTTGAATTGAATTTAAAACGTATGGAAATTCAACTGAAATCGATTTGAATTGAAACTGATTTGAATTAAAATGGATTTGACTTAAAATCGATTTGAGATGAACTTAAAACGAATTTATATTGAAAAATTCAATTTTGATTTGAATTTGAAAAGGAAGTCAAAATGGGTTTGAAAACAAATTTAAATGATTTACAAAATAAATTTTGAAAGGAAATCGACGATATATATATAATATATATATTATATATATATAATGGCCTGAATGGACCGTGCCGCGCCGCGGCAGTTCGCGAATTTCGACCATTGACTTCGAATGGACATTACGGGAGATCCGACCGTCGGATTCTCCAAAAACCAGAACCGTTGGGTTCGTATCGAAAAGAGCTTTCTAATGAATATTATAGATTTGAAATCTAACGGTCGGATTTGGAATTATGTCCAAATCAAATTTGGAAAAGGTCGTTGTAAGTGCAGTTCGATGGCCGTTGATGCAAATCGACTGTACGGGCCTTGATAAAATTATTAAAAACAGTAACAATTTGTGTAAAATCATAACAAATGATTTGGAAAAATTAGGATGAGAAACTCCATATTTGAAAAGATAAAAATAGACTTTTATCGAAATGTACTATTTTTGAACTAGAATTATAATTTTATTTATTTTTAAAATAAATAAAGTGGATTTGAAATGGTTTTAAAAGTAACCAGAATTTCCAATAATTGAATTGGAAGGGATGTGAATCGAAATTGTCTTTGGAATATTTCGATGTTGGATTTCGTGATTATACAGATGTTGTTATGGAAATTTGAAAGATATATGTATATCGTTATTTCTAATACGATATTTGTTGGTTGTAGAATTTGATATTGAATATAAGCCAATATGTTTTCTATTCAGAGCCTTGTATTTAATATCAAATGTGATTTGGGTTTGTCGTGAATGGTGTAACACTGTTCTTAAGCCCAGTTGAGAAAAAGATTAAATCTTTTTATTTAGATTTAATGAAGTGTACCGATTAAATAATATTTAATTGGAATTGAATTGGTATTGATTTTTGGGTTTGTCGTGAACTATGTCTTAAATAACACTTGTTCTTTAACTCGATAATTAATGGAATGTGATTTTGGGTTGTCGTGAACGGTATCTTCAATAATACTGTTCTTAGACCCAACGGAGTTAAGAAAATCAGAAACTAACTGGAGATTAGTTAAGTTGAATGGTTTCTTGGGTATTGATCTGATGTTGGTTTCGGCCTTCGGGGTTAATACTTAGGAAATTGCTCACTTGCTAATTTACGGTTAGGGACTGATTGTAATGTGATGTGATTTTGGGGTTTATCGTGAACCGTGTTTTAAATGACATCGGTTCTTTAACCCAGTTAAAGATTAAAACTAAGTGGGCTTTTAATGAATCTTTAATTAGATTGAGAAGATCAAGAATGGTGTATCACCAATTTTGCTCCAGGCGATAGTTAAATCTTTAATTAGATTTGAACGTGAAATGGTAATTGAATTTACCGATAACACCATGGTGTTAGATATGAAGTATGACCAGTTTTACTTCATGGGATGAATAGGTTGGGATTGGGAAATAAAATAAATGATTACTTTGGTGTGGTTCGCTAATCCCGACTAGTTGAATCGATATTCAAAAGAAGATTAAAGAATAAATTTAAAGAATTTATCTATGATAAAATTAATGGGAACCTTTCCCTAAGAATGTGAAATTTAGAAACTAACTGTAGGTTAGCTAAGAAGGATGGTTTCCCGGGTATTGATCTGATGTTGGTTTCGGCCTTCAAGGTTAATGTTTGGGGAATTATTCTCTTACTAATTTACGGTTAGTGACTGATGAATTGGAATGAGGCGTATGTTGTGTTTGTGTAACACTTGTTTATTATATACGCGAGTTATTCAGAAAGGCCGGGTTTATCCCATTCTGAATAACTGATTCGACGATTAGTCGAAGATGAAGACGGTGGTTGAAAACCGGAGGTCTTCACGTCGTTTGGATAATTAATGATGATCTTGATTGGGCCGTACACCCAAGAGGAGGGAATCAGTTGGTGATCGTCCAGACGTACTTGGAGATCGATGGATATGCGGGGTACTAGGTGCCTCCGGTTTCGTTCAGGCCCAGAACGAACTTGTAAATGGACTGTGTGTCTGACATTGGATTTTATTCTGTGTGATTGATTTCTATTAAATATATATCTGTTTGGCGGCAGAGAATTTATTCTCTTGCTTAACGCCCTTCTCTGAGATGTACGAGCTCAAGGGTTATATAATGATGGATATCAAACGCATAGAGTGAATTTCTTGTGTGGCATGCCTAAGTGGCAAATGATCAAGGCTTCTGTTGAAAAGCAAAGTCTTATGGTTGATGATCAAAGCACGGCCTTTGTGGCATAGCTTTGTGTAACGTATAATTCGCGAGTTTCACACCCGGTATAAACCTAAAACGGGAGACAGATATCAGGGGGGCATGCGTTTCTTCTAGTTAGAAGTGGCGTTAGTGGTTTTACACGCCCTGACGAGTTTGACTTATGTGGTTGTTGCTGTTGCGAGGCGCCTCGGATATATCGGTGACTATGTGAAGCCGATGGAGTCATTTGTTGGCTCATTTATGCCCCATAGGGCGGGGAAACGCAGTGTTCAGGAATTATAATCCACATCGGTGGACCGACCCTGAGTCCAAGGGATGATGCATTCTGTTACTGAGGGGCGAACTAGAGGCTCTCGAATCGGTGAGGACGATCCCTAGCCTCGGTTCATATCATAAATGTTAATCCAACTTCCAATACGACATTTTGCGGTTTTGATTGTATACTAATATATGGCGACATAGTGGTATGGGATTGAAACACCCCACCTCCGTTAGGGTCACTCTCAAAGGGAATGCCCTAATTTTGGTGGAGGTTTATAAGTTCAAATCACAGATATACAAGACGGATATAAGAACACATATTTATAAACAGCGGAAGAACAACAAACTTTTATTTCATAAAGTCAAATACGTGTTACAACAACATCCTTTCCAAAAATATAACATAACACTTTCATAATCTGTCTTGAGTACATTATTTAAAGAAGCATAAATAAAACATAGATAAACTGCAAAAGCCCCATAGTGGATTGTCCAAAGCCGTAGTTCAAAACAGGAAAGTCCAAGCAATACATTTCTCTTCTTCAAGCTGGATGTTGAGGTTGGTCAAGCTGCTGTGTTCCCTCCCTGAGGACCTGGGGGGGGGGGGGGGAAACGGAAGAAAGAAGACGAAAGGAAAACAGAGTCAGACATAAAGCCTGAGTAAGTCTAGTACTATTTTGTCTATAAATAAAGAACTGGGTATGATAAGTATAAACAAGAAGTGGGCATGCACTATAAACTTGGTTAAGTTGTCTAGGGTCGAATATACTATCGTACCGCATGTTAATCTCTGAACCCATATAAGCTAGTTTCCAATTTGCACCCCATAATCAGGGTGATGTGATCCATTCTATGATGATCGGCTCCTACTCGCAAAGTTACATGTGTCTTACGGCCCCCGATGTCTGTAGTTACCTATGCTGGTCCCACTATGGGGTGTATCAAGTCCCATAGTGGCAACCCGACACAACCTTAGAGTGCACAGGTATGCTACTGGTGTCCAGTGCCTTATTTTTCTGCGCCAGAGTGCGTGCACGCCCGCACACCGTTAGAACCTACACTGCTACACCACCGCCGTCGCTTTGACCTCTTACAATCAGCCCAGTAATCGTGCCCCACCCTGCCTAGTTCCAGGGTATCCTGATACACCTTTTAGGGTTACTACTGAAAAGGGTCCCCCGTTACTAGGTTTTCTATCTCTAGCCAACATGCTAAGTTGGTTAAGTGTTTCCTAACCTAACCCCACCAGTCCGTTTAGTTTAGCATGTTCCATTTTGATTAAGTCTTTAGTTCACTTAATCCTAACAATCCTGACTCAGCCTTAATTGTCTTATTAAGGCCCTGACGTCTCACATTAGACAGGTATTGTTGTGGCTGCCTGTTGCCGGTTGGTTCCGGGCAGTCTTACGCCACAACTCAGTCTAACCTCGGGTCCTTGCTGGGCTCCATGTTTAACCTCCCACATTGGATAGGTATTGTTGTGACTACTGGACAGCCGGGCGGTTCCGGGCAGGTTTACATCACAACTCAATCCAACCTCGGGTTAAACACATCGTATGTTCTACATTTACATATTTTGTCATTCTTCTTTATTTCTTATTTGTAAATATTTGCGGCCCATTATTAAGTTAATGGTGTAAAGGTTACACCAACCATGGGCCCAACCCATACTTGAATTTGGGCCCTTCTATTTTATATTTTCATTCATTAATTAATTTTAACCCAACGTTATTTTCCCCCGTTTTACACGTCCGTTCATATATATTGGGCTTAGCCTTTTAAAGCACAATTTAGCCATGCGAAAGGGGAGGCTTAAAGCGTGGTTACATACACAAAGAGGGGAAGGTGAGCGCATGAACTTGCATATGACGTTGGAAATACATAATAGAAATTGGTGTACTTGCATAGTGGTAACATAGGTGACATGAACCAAAGCATGTGAACTTGCATAGGTTTAACTACAACATGAACCTAGATTCTTATTTAGGCATAATGTCAAACATAAGCATGTCATAAATATTTCTAGCATAAGCATAGCATAATATCAAACATAAGCATGGCATAAATACTTTTTAGCATAAACATGGCATAATGTCAAACATAGGCATGGCATAAGTAAAGTTAAATTTGTTCACGGCATAAACATAAACAAGTCATGTTCATAAGGTTTCTACATGTTTACAAAGGGGATACTTTGTTACTAACACAGAAGCATAGATCAACTTAATCACGGTTTAAGTCTAATCACATAATGATAGCATAAATATACTTATGCATAAATATTCCTAATCATGGTGTTTGCTTTAAACTTGCAAAAAGGGATTTTTGAGTCTAACCTAGCCATGTCTCACATATGTCATCATATAATTCTTTTAAACAAGATAGACTTAATCATAGATTTCAATTATGCCAAATATCATTCATAGCCTAACCATATTCATAAGTTTTGCAAAAGCATGACTTAATACATGGATTATGGTGTCAAAATTCCAACATAGTTTCATATGAGCTATAACAACCAAACTTGTTTCAATTACTTGCAAAATGATTTATGCACAAAAATATACATCATGATGACATAATAACAAAGCCCCAAACTTGCATGAATTTCAATCAACTACATACATGTAGCTTCAACATAGATTACATAATTTGCGCAATATTCCAAACATATACCTGCATAGAACTACCGCATGTAGTTCTTTATAATGAATAACATAATTTTGCACAAATATGAACTACTTTATTATCCCAATTCAAGCATACAAATCAACACAGTTGTTTATTCATACCAAAGTAATACTCTACTTACAATGGTTGCGGTGAATTCTCTAACTAAGAGATATGATTCCTTTGTTGAATTGATTGGCTTTAGGTTGCTTGAATTGCTTTAGGCTTTAGAACTTTCTCCCTAATCCTCTCTCTAGTTGGCGGCTACTCTTAGTCGTTCCTCAGCAACATGGCGGCTATGTTCTTAATTTGAATGAATAGATTAGGGTTTAGTCTAGGGTTGTTTATATAGAGGTTAGGAATTGATTAGGACCATTGATGTTGCTAGGTTAGATCGTAGCCATTCATTAGATAGAGAGACCAATTAGAACTTGCCACCTAGCCCTAGTGACAAAGCAGACCACAGAAATTCGACCAAACACAGACCTGGCCAGCCAGGTTGACTGGGCTCGACCAGGTCGACACCCCTGTCGACAGGGCTGTCGACAGCCCTGTCGACATGGGTAGCCCAGGTCGACAGCCCAGTCGACCTGGGTGGCCTAGGCGGGTGTTTATCCGCCCTGGCCCACTGGGCCCGATTTTTAATTATTTTATTCTGTTTGAATTTTAAATTTAATTTCAAACTTCCGAAGGCCATATCTTCTTCATACGGACTCCGTTTTTCGAAAACTCGGACTCTATTTCGCGTATTTTTCCGAGACGAACGCAATGGCGTATCCCGTTTCCCTTAGTTCTTTGATTTCAAATTAATTATACTTTAATTTGTTAATTTCACAGTTATAGAATTTTCGGGGTGTTACATTCTCCCCCACTTAAAAGGATTTCGTCCCCGAAATCTTCAAGTTAGGAGGAATGTATATCCTAACATCCAATCACCCATCTACTCATCCATCAAACACGAGCATCCATTGTCCTTAAAAGACTTCTAATGCTTCATGATCATATGCGAAGTGTGTGTGTACATGTACTTATCTAATGTAAAATCAGGCGGTCTACTGATTCAGTTGACCTCCTTAATGCAACTTATGTAAGTGCCATGAATCCATTATGTATGCAAATTTTCCTATTCATGATTCTACATGAGTGCTCAATTATTCAATACAAATGCAACATCCACATGACAATACATTAAAGTTCAACCATATACGAATACAAACATATATGCATATGCAATATGAAGTGACTGAGCCGATCTAAAACCTAGATTGTGTGTGTATATGCAACCACGAGCAACCACTAGCAATCACTTGCAACCACTTGCAACCATCATCCATAACATGTTTCAACTACATGTTTTCATCCAAAAAAATTCTACCTAAAAGATAAGGTCGAGGAAAGATACCTAAAAAGATAGATAAAAGCGCAACTTAAGGAAAAGGAAAGATCAAGGATGTACCCTCGAACAGAAAAGGGTAGGCTGTACGGATTCTAGCTTCAGTTTCCCAAGTCCCGTCTCCCTCGGCGTCGCTCCACTGAACTTTGACGAGCTTGACTTCGCGGTTGCGTAGCTTCTTCACTTCCGTTCCTAAGATGCGGGTTGGAACTTTTCTTATGGTTGCTTCGCGTTCTACTTCGGCCTCTTCGAGGATATTTGGCTCTACCACTTCAGCAGACTCATGTAGACATTTTCGGAGATGTGAAACGTGAAAAACGTTGTGGACTCCAGCCAACTTCTTGGGTAGCTCTAATCTATAGGAAATTTTCCAAATTGTTCCTATCTAAAGGTATAGTCGAAGTAAAAACTTTGTGCCCATTAGGCAATGTCAAAACTGAAAACCTATGCCACATATATATTGATTAGGAGAAGAACTCCCTAAGCATCAGCCCCGAAGACCGAAATCAACATCAGACTGACACCCAAAGAGTTACTCAACCCAACCACCATATATGATTCTAGGCAACTAAGCATGATGGACTCCTTTTAGGTCATAAGGGAGTCCCTTCCTAAGACCAATCTGTATCATATAAAACCCAAAAACTTTAGTCAAACCAATGAACACCCTCGAGCCCCAACATGTGTTACTAACAGATGAGTCATACTCCCTATGTGGTTTGCAACAGAAATTGGATTGAGAATGGGACCGAGAGGATTTACCGAAAAGATATTATGCAAGTAAGCTCTACAGGAAGAGAGGGATCAAGGATATACTCTTAAGAAGAGATATTATGCACGAATCTAGTCTTCAATCTTCTAAGTCGCATTTCTTGAGCTTAACTCCATTATGCTTTGTCCATCTTTAACTTCACAATTTCGTAGCTTCTTAATTCTTGTTTCCTTTTTCACTTATTCTCCTTCTAGTATACTTGGCTCAAGCCTAACTACGTACTCATGGTTCCATGCAAGCTCTCCAAAATTCATTAGTGAATCTTGGATCTTGTTCACTGACTAGAAGGTATTCCACCTAGATGAATTATCTCTTGAAAATAAACAAATGTCAACTATGTTGCCAAATGTACTTACTAAGGTGATTCTTTACAACTCATGCATCAGCGAAATGAACCTTCAGCCTTAGTGGCAAACACTACTGGAGCGCCCTATTCTGAAATGCTCCTCCTAATGAACCCCTTTTCTAGAAGCTCTTTAATCTGTTTACTGAGCTCTTTCCTTTCTCGTGGAGCCATATGTCTAACGGGCAACGCAACGGGCTTTGCATTATCTACAAGATATATGCGGAAGTCTATTTCCCGCTTCGGAGGCAAGCCCTTCACCTCTTCGAAGACATCCGGATATTCCCGGACCACTCTAACTGATTGCAAGTTTTCAACAGAGGCTTCTAGCGATTCAAGATAACTAAGCATAACCGCATACGAGGGATTACAAGAAATTTCCAAAGTATTACCGAGCCGGGTTAGGGGCCTAACAACCTTTTTCTCACAATCAAGGATGGCCCCATTACTGGATAGCCAATCCATACCCAAAATCAAACCATACCCCGAAAAGCCAAAAACAAAGGCACTACATTGAAATTCTACACTTAGAATAGAAATTTTCAATCCCACACAGATCATAGACAAATGAGCTGGGCCCCCAATTGGGTTTGAAACAATTAAGGGGTCCTCTACCATACTAGTCTTTAGGTGCAGAGATTCTACTAAAGCAGACGAGATAAAGGAGTGTGATGCGCCAGAATCAAATAAAGTGCGAACGGGGTGATCATAAAGATAAAATACACTTTCTACAGAAGTATTTATACCTCGCTGTTGCAGAGGTGGCGCTTCTAGCACATGAACCTGTGCCCCTGGGATGGATCCAGCCCTCTGCCCCTGTCCTCGTTTCTTTGGGCAATCCTTAGCCCTATGGCCTGTCTCACCGCAAGAAAAGCACCCACCATTCTCCTTGGCCTTCTTTTTCCGGCAGTCCTTTACTAAGTGCCCCACTTTGCCACAGAAATTGCACTTCCTCTTCTCTTTGTTGCCTTTTCCGCCTTTCTTAAAGTCCGCCTTCTTAGGCTGCAAACCCTCTTTCTTCTTGCCCTTATCCTCTTCATTCAGCAATGCCATTTGCACCAATCTTTCATACGTGGCTCCCATGGGTATATGGGTCATGGCCAAACTGTGTAATGGCTCATTCAACCCTTTGACGAAACGGAGAGCCTTCTTGTGCGGGGTGTTGACTAGGTCAAGCCCAAACCTAGCCAGCTCATCGAACTGATTCACATATTCTCTGACTGTCTTGTCCCCTTTCTTAAGAAATAAGAATTTTTCTAACTGCAAACTTCTTTCTGCATCTGAGAGAAATTTAGTCTCAAACCTTGCCCTAAAGTCCTCCCATGTCTCCACTGGTCTTTCAGCATTAGTGACTTCCCACCAGTAGGAAGCCTCGCCCTTCAATAGCCACACTGCCAGCTGTACTTTTTTCTATCTTCTACCTCAAAGATGATGAATAGGTCCTCCGTTTCTTTCAGCCAATTCCTAGCTGCTACCAAGGACTCAGTTCCATGGAAATCCCTTCCTCCCATAGCTTTAAAATCTTTACATATCTTAGCAAAAGTGTTTCCCCGAGGAGGAGGTGGAGGAAAAGGTGACGCTGCAGCTAGATGATTTCCTTCCGCTGGAGGAGGAGGAATGGTAGGACCTGGCTGAGTGGCCCTTGCTTCTAAGAACCGTCTAAACCAACCAGGTATTGGCACCCCTTCTGGCAAGTTAAGTTCTTGGGACATGCTGAAACAAAAAGGATAGATTCAAAACGAAGGATAAGAGATAGTTCCTATGGCTTTGGGGGTGGACTTTGCCTTTTTAAAATAAAATAATATTTTCTTTTAAAAATGCTTCTTTAAATTTCCTTTTTGAAAATAATTTTTTCAAAACTTTTTATCTTAACTGGTAAACCTATGCTCTGATACCAAGTGAAACACCCCACCTCCGTTAGGGTCACTCTCAAAGGGAATGCCCTAATTTTGGTGGAGGTTTATAAGTTCAAATCACAGATATACAAGACAGATATAAGAACACATATTTATAAACAGCGGAAGAACAACAAACTTTTATTTCATAAAGTCAAATACGTGTTACAACAACATCCTTTCCAAAAATATAACATAACACTTTCATAATCTGTCTTGAGTACATTATTTAAAGAAGCATAAATAAAACATAGATAAACTGCAAAAGCCCCATAGTGGATTGTCCAAAGCCATAGTTCAAAACAGGAAAGTCCAAGCAATACATTTCTCTTCTTCAAGCTGGATGTTGAGGTTGGTCAAGCTGCTGTGTTCCCTCCCTGAGGACCTGGGGGGGGGGGAAATGGAAGAAAGAAGACGAAAGGAAAACAGAGTCAGACATAAAGCCTGAGTAAGTCTAGTACTATTTTGTCTATAAATAAAGAACTGGGTATGATAAGTATAAACAAGAAGTGGGCATGCACTATAAACTTGGTTAAGTTGTCTAGGGTCGAATATACTATCGTACCCCGTGTTAATCTCTGAACCCATATAAGCTAGTTTCCAATTTGCACCCCATAATCAGGGTGATGTGATCCATTCTATGATGATCGGCTCCTACTCGCAAAGTTACATGTGTCTTACGGCCCCCGATGTCTGTAGTTACCTATGCTGGTCCCACCATGGGGTGTATCAAGTCCCATAGTGGCAACCCGACACAACCTTAGAGTGCACAGGTATGCTACTGGTGTACAGTGCCTTATTTTTCTGCGCCGGAGTGCGTGCACGCCCGCACACCGTTAGAACCTACACTGCTACACCACCGCCGTCGCTTTGACCTCTTACAATCAGCCCAGTAATCGTGCCCCACTATGCCTAGTTCCAGGGTATCCTGATACACCTTTTAGGGTTACTACTGAAAAGGGTCCCCCGTTACTAGGTTTTCTATCTCTAGCCAACATGCTAAGTTGGTTAAGTGTTTCCTAACCTAACCCCACCAGTCCGTTTAGTTTAGCATGTTCCATTTTGATTAAGTCTTTAGTTCACTTAATCCTAACAATCCTGACTCAGCCTTAATTGTCTTATTAAGGCCCTGACCTCTCACATTAGACAGGTATTATTGTGGCTGCCAGTTGCCGGTTGGTTCCGGGCAGTCTTACGCCACAACTCAGTCTAACCTCGGGTCCTTGCTGGGCTCCATGTTTAACCTCCCACATTGGATAGGTATTGTTGTGACTACTGGACAGCCGGTCGGTTCCGGGCAGGTTTACATCACAACTCAATCCAACCTCGGGTTAAACACATCGTATGTTCTACATTTACATATTTTGTCATTCTTCTTTATTTCTTATTTGTAAATATTTGCGGCCCATTATTAAGTTAATGGTGTAAAGGTTACACCAACCATGGGCCCAACCCATACTTGAATTTGGGCCCTTCTATTTTATATTTTCATTCATTAATTAATTTTAACCCAACGTTATTTTCCCCCGTTTTACACGTCCGTTCATATATATTGGGCTTAGCCTTTTAAAGCCCAATTTAGCCATGCGAAAGGGGAGGCTTAAAGCGTGGTTACATACACAAAGAGGGGAAGGTGAGCGCATGAACTTGCATATGACGTTGGAAATACATAATAGAAATTGGTGTACTTGCATAGTGGTAACATAGGTGACATGAACCAAAGCATGTGAACTTGCATAGGTTTAACTACAACATGAACCTATATTCTTATTTAGGCATAATGTCAAACATAAGCATGTCATAAATATTTCTAGCATAAGCATAGCATAATATCAAACATAAGCATGGCATAAATACTTTTTAGCATAAACATGGCATAATGTCAAACATAGGCATGGCATAAGTAAAGTTAAATTTGTTCACGGCATAAACATAAACAAGTCATGTTCATAAGGTTTCTACATGTTTACAAAGGGGATACTTTGTTACTAACACAGAAGCATAGATCAACTTAATCATGGTTTAAGTCTAATCACATAATGATAGCATAAATATACTTATGCATAAATATTCCTAATCATGGTGTTTGCTTTAAACTTGCAAAAAGGGATTTTTGAGTCTAACCTAGCCATGTCTCACATATGTCATCATATAATTCTTTTAAACAAGATAGACTTAATCATAGATTTCAATTATGCCAAATATCATTCATAGCCTAACCATATTCATAAGTTTTGCAAAAGCATGACTTAATACATGGATTATGGTGTCAAAATTCCAACATAGTTTCATATGAGCTATAACAACCAAACTTGTTTCAATTACTTGCAAAATGATTTATGCACAAAAATATACATCATGATGACATAATAACAAAGCCCCAAACTTGCATGAATTTCAATCAACTACATACATGTAGCTTCAACATAGATTACATAATTTGCGTAATATTCCAAACGTATACCTGCATAGAACTACCGCATGTAGTTCTTTATAATGAATAACATAATTTTGCACAAATATGAACTACTTTATTATCCCAATTCAAGCATACAAATCAACACAGTTGTTTATTCATACCAAAGTAATACTCTACTTACAATGGTTGCGGCGAATTCTCTAATTAAGAGATATGATTCCTTTGTTGAATTGATTGGCTTTAGGTTGCTTGAATTGCTTTAGGCTTTAGAACTTTCTCCCTAATCCTCTCTCTAGTTGGCGGCTACTCTTAGTCGTTCCTCAGCAACATGGCGGCTATGTTCTTAATTTGAATGAATAGATTAGGGTTTAGTCTAGGGTTGTTTATATAGAGGTTAGGAATTGATTAGGACCATTGATGTTGCTAGGTTAGATCGTAGCCATTCATTAGATAGAGAGACCAATTAGAACTTGCCACCTAGCCCTAGTGACAAAGCAGACCACAGAAATTCGACCAAACACAGAGCTGGCCAGCCAGGTTGACTGGGCTCGACCAGGTCGACACCCCTGTCGACAGGGCTGTCGACAGCCCTGTCGACATGGGTAGCCCAGGTCGACAGCCCAGTCGACCTGGGTGGCCTAGGCGGGTGTTTATCCGCCCTGGCCCACTGGGCCCGATTTTTAATTATTTTATTCTGTTTGAATTTTAAATTTAATTTCAAACTTCCGAAGGCCATGTCTTCTTCATACGGACTCCGTTTTTCGAAAACTCAGACTCTATTTCGCGTATTTTTCCGAGACGAACGCAATGGCGTATCCCGTTTCCCTTAGTTCTTTGATTTCAAATTAATTATACTTTAATTTGTTAATTTCACAGTTATAGAATTTTCGGGGTGTTACAGGGACATTCATGCCGCCTATGATTAATATTTATGATTGTATATAAAATCAGAAACTAACTAGAAACGAGCTAAGATGGTTGGTTTCCTAGGTATTGGTCTTATGTTGGTTTCGTCCTTCGGGGTTAATACTCAGGGAATCGTTCTCTTACTAATTTACGGTTGTAGTCTAATTAAGAATTAAAACATGAAATTTAGCGTATCAAGCATTCTTTGGCTATTATAAGGTAAAAACCCTATCCTCCGGCTTGCGTTGCATTGTGTGATGGGATCTAAGTCTTATAGTAGCTTCATTGCTCTTGATTTAGCATTGCGCTGTTTGTTTTATGCACTGGGGTTCTTGGGAGGAAACCCGTTCTGTGTTATACAGCGTGGTCCCTTGATTTACCTAACTTTAAAATAAAGATAAATAACTGTTTTAGTTCTCACACCAGTCACATGACTGACCTGAAGTTTATTGTTTTAACCTAAACTCTGGGTGCCCTTATTTTGACATGGGCAGCTAGTAGTTTTGGTTTTGCAGATTTATATTCACATGATCCTGATTTACAGCTGGGACGATACTTGGAAAGATCTGTATCCGTGTATTACTTCTAGTTGTGTATTGTATTATTTTTCCGCTGCGATGTATTTAAATGTAATTTAAATATCTGATATTTTCTGTGTAATATTTATTCTTACTCTGTATGTTCTTGTATTTTGATGGAATTGTTGTAATATACAATGAAATGTTCTTCTGTCTTCATTCTTTTGTGTGTTGTTGTCAAAGTATCCGCTTTTTCCTTACCGGGGATGTTACGGGTCTTCACAGTTTGTATCAGAGCTTTGGTTTACAAAGCTCAGAGAACAAGACACGTTAGAACCATACGAAAGAATTCATCAGAGATTGGATTAGTAATATCCAATAAGAATGACTCGTTAGAGATGGGATCAGTAGTATCCTTGAACGAGTGTGAAGAGTATATTTTTAAAATGAAAACAAGTTTGGTTTTGAAATTTAAATCGTTTTATACGTATTTGAATATTCATTTGTATTGAATTTGGACAATCCGATATATAAAGATTTTGCATATACGCCTTGCAAACGTATATTCGAAGTTTTAATATACTGGATAGATATAGAATCACATTCTAGACACCCGAAGATGATACTGATGATTGAGATCTCATCATCAGTATTTATGTCCGAGCTTCGAAAGTGTGACATCTATATATTTCCATTAGACTGGTGTGAGAACCAAAATTAGATAAGGCTTATTGTTGTGATTTGGCATCAAAAATGTGATTTTTGACTATATATCAAAATTATGAATTTGAAACGTTAATTAACTAATTGATTGCTGATTGTGTTGTTTGATTAATTAAAATTTTGAACCATTTAGCCAAATTGTACCAAAAAGTGAATTGTATTGAAAATTAGTCGCATTTGCATACATGTACTTATATTGAATAGGTCATAGCAAGGAGGCTAAAGAAGAGGAATAAAATTGTTTGCCCGACAAATAGGTACACTTTTATTGTATTTCTTGGGTTTTGGATGATTTTATGAGCTGATTGGCCAGCCGCTTGGCATTTTATTTTTCTTCTGGCTTGAAGAAGACCATGGGAGGCTATATGAAATATCCTGAAGTCCCCGGTGCAGGGGAGGTTATGACAAAAAAATTCGAAAATTTAAGGTGTTAGCTAAATTTTTGAAAAATTTGAAAAGTTTTTAGAGACTGAAAAGTTGAAAAACTTAAGCCGTAATGGAAATAGCGAAAGTTGAGTTGATTAGTTAAACAACTTTCGGCTTCGTTCCTTTTCGGGTACGAAAAGTTTTAAGTGGAGGAGATTGTAATAACCCGAAAATCCGAGCCAATTTAAAATTTTTATTTTGGCTATTTTAACGAATTTTGATTATTTAAAATGAATTATTTTAAATAATAACGACGGAAAATTTATTTTCGACGAAGTTAAAATGAATAATTTAATTTTTATTATATAACGAGCCTGAAATGGCGCGGTAGTTTGAAAATTCGATTTCGAATTTCAAATGAATATACAGAATTCAATATAAGTCAGAATTGAACGAAACAAGAAATATGTGAATCTGTTTGATGATATCTTTCCAACGGATGTAAGAAACTGAGATTTCGTTTTAAAAGTTGAGAGTTACGTCCAGTCTAAAATTCAGAAAAGTCGATGTGGAATTTATATATATATATATATTAATATATATAAAGGCCTTTGAAAATGGAAATTTTGCAAACGACCTCTGTTTTCGACGAAACCACTTTGGTTGATCCGGGATGTCAAGTTATTGCTAGGTTTCAAAATTCGTAATTTTTTGAATCAATATGTGAGCGTGGCAAAGGAAAACGCGTTTGACCAGTTTCAGTTGATTTTAATCGACTGGAAAATGACCATTTTTCAAACGGTCTTCAAATTTGACGAAATTACTTTTGTTAGGACCGAATCGTCAATACAAAGCTAGAAAATATTTTTCGGGAATTTTTAGAGTTCGTATGTGGCCCCGGTAAATTGAAATGTGCGTTCAAATTCAATATATAGATTTATATTTTGATTTTGGCAGAAACAGATTGAAATAGTCGAATCAGCCTGCGATACCTATCCCATTGTGTTCGGAATGGGGGTAATTAGCTAGGGGCGACAGTCGTCGGGTTTGATTTGGAGTTCGTATAAAAAACCCTACCTCTTCAAATTTAATAATATTATTATATTTATATATATATAATTCCTAAAAATCTCTGAAACCCTAAAACGGAAGTCAAAACAAATTTCTTCGGTCAACTTTTAAAAAAACCCGCCACTCCTCAAAATGAATGATAGCCAGCCTCTCATCGTTCCTCCCCAACAACTCGCGATCCCCTACTTTTCACCCAAAAGTTCCGACCATCAGTCTCTCCACTGTGGCGAGATCTCCAAAGCAGATGGTGGTGATGGGGCCTATACTCGTCGTTGGGGAGAAATCAACGGGGTAAGTGGCCGCGTTTGAAGCCAATTTCTGGCGTGATGGGGGGGGATCGAACTCCAAGGCGATGGCAGGGGTTGGTAGGCGGTGTTTCGCCGTAGGTGGTGCTGAACGGCAATTGAAGGCCGATGGCCTGAAGGATGAACGGTGGTGGCTCTTCACTTTGAACAAAAATAGGTTTCAATGGCTGGGCAATTACAGGAAGGGAATGGAAAGTAGTTTAATTTAGTCCATTAATTTATAAATTACCTTATTTAATTCACTAACCTTGTTTGAACAAAAATGTAATTTATAAAATACCATTGTAAATAAAAAATAAAGATCGTATTCTTATTATAGGAAAGATCGTATTTTTGTTAAAGGAAAGACTGTATGTTTAACAATGAAAAGATTCAATGTTTAGAAATGAAAAAGACGTGATTTTTAGTGAAGTAAAGACGTGATTTTTAATGAAGTAAAGACGAGATTTTTAGCATATGTAAGATGAGATTTTTGAAATAGAAAAGATTATATTTTTATAAGTGAAAGATTAGATCTTTGGTTAGGAAAAAGATTTGATTTTTATTTAAGAAAGATTTGATTTTTGTGAAGATAAAGTTATGATTTTTATCTATGTGAAGAAGCGATAAAAAGGAGATTTTTATTTTAAAAAATAAAAATAGGATTTTTACTGTTTGATTAGCGAAATAAAAATATAATCTTTATATAGAGGTTAGCGTTATAAAAATAGAATTTTTATCTATATAGTAGCGTTGTAAAAACAGAATTTTTATCTATATAGTAGCGTTGTAAAAATAGAATTTTTATCTACATAGTAGCTTTGTAAAAATAGAATTTTTATCTACATAATAGCGGTATAAAAATAGAATTTTTATATACATAACAACAATATAAAATTGTGATTTTTATATATGTAGTGGCTACGGACAATGAAAGTCGTAAAAGGCGAGCAAGACGAAGATTTTCTACATTAGAAGAGTCGTGGCGTTTGGTTTAGCTAATCGGTGAGAACTTCTCACTTTTAATTTATTTCTAGTTTGAAATATATACTAGGATGCAGATGGTGTTTAGTAGCACCCGACACCCGTCGTCTACAGACCATGGACGGCTTGTATGCTTGTTTGTTTGATTTTGATGTGTAGTTGATTGTGTGATGTGAAATAAAATATTTATATAGTTAAAAATGTTTTATAGTTGAAAATAGAATTTTTAACATGTATTTAAAATAAAATAAATATAAACAAATCGGACGATTTGTTTATATACACACATTTGATTGATATTGATTGGGACGATAAATTTTACACATCGCCCAACTGCACAAATAAAATCTATGTTTGATTGTTTGAAACCCCACACGGGTATTGGGATGATATATGACATGCACTATTCCCAATAATTAGCTGTATGTTGATTGATTGATTGACAGACTATTATAAGCGTTGAATATTTATATTTGAGGCTTATACAGTGTAGAACGCACTTTGGATGATGGTTGATTGTTTATCGTCATTGTTGTATATATGAATTGGATGAAATCCATATAACTGAATTTATGTGGTAATTGACTTGGTCTGATTCCAGTTCAAAATTATCGAATAATTTAAAATAATACTCAATGAAAAATGAATTGGGAAGCCGTGTTAAGTAGTTAAACGCCATTTCAACGCGAATGTGAATTTTGTCGATTTTATTCATTTTACAATGAATGTCGAAAGTGATTTCAAAATCTGATCTATTGAAATGAATTGAAATTCGAATTAAATTGAAAAGAATTGAAATTCGAATTAGATTGAAATAGAATTGAAATCATTTCGAATTGAATTTAAAACGTATTGAATTTGAATTGAAATCAATTTGAATTGAAACCGATTTGAATTGAAATGGATTTGAATTGAAATCGATTTGAAATGAACTTAAAACGAATTTATATTGAAAATTTCAATTTTGATTTGAATTTGAAAAGGAAGTCGAAATTGTTTTGAAAACAAATTTAAACGATTATAAAATACGTTTTGAAAGGAAATCGATGAAATATATATATAATATATATATATTATATATATATATATATAATGGCCTGAATAGAATGCGCCGCGGCAGTTCACGAATTTCGACCATTGACTTCGAATGGACATTACGGGAGATCCGACCGTCGGATTCTCCTAAAACCGGAACCGTTGGGTTCATATCGAAAAGATCTTTCTAATGAATATTAGAGATTTGAAATCTAACGGTTGGATTTGGAATTATGTCCAAATCAAATTTGGAAAAGGTTGTTGTAAGTGCAGTTCGATGGCTGTTGATGGAAATCGAGTGTACGGGCCTTGATAAAATTATTAAAAATAGTAACAATTTGTGTAAAATCATAAGAAATGATTTGGAAAGATTTGGGATGAAAAACTCCATATTTGAAAAGATAAAAATAGATTTTTATCGAATTGAACTAGTGTTGAACTAGAATTATAATTTTATTTATTTTTAAAATAAATAAAGTGGATTTGAAATGGTTTTAAAAGTAACCAGAATTTCCAATAATTGAATTGGAAGGGATGTGAATCAAATTTGTCTTTGGAATATTTCGATATTGGATTTCGTGATTATACAGATGTTGTTATGGAAATTTGAAAGATATTTGTATATCATTATTTCCAATACGATATTTGTTGGTCATAGAATTTGATATTGAATATAAGCCGATATATTTTCTATTCAGAGCCTTGTATTTAATATCAAATGTCGTTTGGGTTTGTCGTGAATGGTGTCTTCATTAACACTGTTCTTAAGCCCAGTTGAGAAAATATTAAATCTTTTTATTTAGATTTAATGAAGTGTACCGATTAAATAAAATTTAACTGGAATTGAATTGGTATTGATTTTTGGGTTTATCGTGAATAGTGTTTTAAATAAAACTTGTTCTTTAACCTGATAATTAATGAAATGTGATTTTGGGTTGTCATGAACGGTATCTTCAATAATACTGTTCTTAGACCCAACGGAGTTAAGAAAATCAGAAACTAACTGGAGATTAGTTTAGTTGAATGGTTTCTTGGGTATTGATCTGATGTTGGTTTCGGCCTTCGGGGATAATACTTAGGGAATTGCTCACTTGCTAATTTACGGTTAGGGACTGATTGAAATATGATGTGATTTTGGGGTTTATCGTGAACTGTGTTTTAAATGACATCGGTTCTTTAACCCAGTTAAAGATTAAAACTATGTGGGGTTTTAATGAATCTTTAATTAGATTGAAATGATCGAGAATGGAGTATCACCAGTTATGCTCCAGGCGATAGTTAAATCTTTAACTAGATTTGGACGTGAAATGGTAATTGAATTTACCGATAACATCATGGTGTTAGATATGAAGTATGACCAGTTTTACTTCATGCGATGAATAGGTTGGGATTGGGAAATAAAATAAATGATTACTTCGGTGGGGTTCGCTAATCCCGACTAGTTGAATCGATATTCAAAAGAAGATCAAAGAATAAATTTAAAGAATTTATCTTTGATAAAATTAATGGGAACCTTTCCCTAAGAATGTGAAATTAAGAAACTAACTGTAGGTTAGCTAAGAAGTATGGTTTCCTGGGTATTGATCTGATGCTGGTTTCGGCCTTCGGGGTTAATGTTTGGGGAATTATTCTCTTGCTAATTTACGATTAGTGACTGATGAATTGGATTGAGGCGTATGTTGTGTTTGTGTAACACTTGTTTATTATATACGTGAGTTATACAGAAAGACCAGGTTTATCCCATTTTGAATAACTGATTCGACGATTAGTCGAAGATGAAGACGGTGGTTGAAGACCGGAGGTCTTCACGTCATTTGGATAATTACTGATGATCTTGATTGGGCCGTACACCCAAGAGGAGGGAATCAGTTGGTGATCGTCCAGACGTACTTGGAGATCGATGGATATGCGGGGTACTAGGTGCCTCCGGTTTCGTTCAGACTCAGAAAGAACTTGTAAATGGATTGTGTGTCTGACATTGGATTTTATTCTGTGTGATTGATTTCTATTAAATATATATCTGTTTGGCGGCGGAGAATTTATTCTCTTGCTTAACGCCCTTCTCTGAGATGTACGAGCTCAGGGGTTATATACTGATGGATATCAAACGCATAGAGTGAATTGCCTGTGTGGCATGCCTAAGTGGCAAATGATTAAGGCTTCTGTTGAAAAGCAAAGTCTTGTGGTTGATGATCAAAGCACGACCTTTGTGGCATAGCTTTGTGTAACGTATAATTCGCGAGTTTCACACCCGGTATGAACCAAAAACGGGAGACGGATATCAGGGGGGCATGCGTTTCCTTCTAGTTAGAAGTGGCGTCAGTGGTTTTACATGCCCTGACGAGTTTGACTTATGTGTTTGTTGCTGTTGAGAGGCACCTCAGATACATCGGTGACTATGTGAAGCCGATGGAGTCATTTGTTGGCTCATTTACGCCCCATATGGCGGGGAAACGCAGTGTTCAGGAATTATAATCCACATCGGTGGACCGACCCTGAGTCCAAGGGATGATGCGTTCTGTTCCTGAGGGGCGGATTAGAGGCTCTCGAATCGGTGAGGACGATCCCTAGCCTCGGTTCATATCATAAATGATAATCCAACTTCCAATACGATATTTTGCGGTTTTGATTGTATACCTATATATGGCGACATAGTGGTATGGGACATTCATGCTTCCTATGATTGATATTTATGATTGTATATAAAATCAGAAACAAACTGGAAACAAGCTAAGATGGGTGGTTTTCTGGGTATTGGTCTGATGTTGGTTTCGGCCTTCGGGGTTAATTCTTAGGGAATCGTTCTCTTACTAATTCACAGTTGGAGTCTGATTAAGAATTAAAACATGAAATTTAGCGTATCAAGCATTCTTTGGCTATTATAAGGTAAAAACCCTATCCTTCGGCTTGCGTTGCATTGTGTGATGGGACTTGGGTCTTATAATAGCTTCATTGTCCTTTATTTAGCATTGCGCTGTTTGTTTTATGCACTGGTGTTCTTGGGAGGAAACCCGTTGCGTGTTATACGGCGTGGTCCCTTGATTTACCTGACTTTGAAATAAAGATTAATAACTGTTTTAGTTATCACACCAGTCACATGACTGACCTGGAGTTTATTGTTTTAACCTAAACTCTGGGTGCCCTTATTTTGACACGGGCAGTGAAGCGACCCGAACTTCCCCGGTCTCCGAAGAGACGAGAAAGAACGAATTACTGTGAGGACAAGACAAATCAGAACACAAACAGAAGAACATCTCACTGTTATTACAACAATGCATCAGATACAAGAATATACAGAGTACAAATGAATAAATTACATTCGATAAATATCAGAGATTACAATAAATTACATAGCAACGGAAAATAATACAAAAGCACAACTAGAAGTGATACACGGATACAGAGCTTTCCGAGCATCGTTCCAGCTGTAAACCAGGTTCCTGTGAATATAAATCTGCAAAACCAAAACTACTAGCTGCCCGTGCGGAAAATAGGGGCACCCAGAGTTTAGGTTAAAACAATAAACTCCAGGTCAGTCATGGGACTGGTGTGAGAACTAAAACAGTTATTAATATGGGTTTTAAAGTTAGGTAAATCAAGGGACCACGCCGTATAACACGGAACGGGTTTCCTCCCAAGAATACCAGTGCATAGAACAAACAGCGCAATGCTAAATAAAGAAAAGTGAAGCTGTTATAAGACCCAGGTCCGATCACACAATGCAACGCAAGCCGGAGGATAGGGTTTTCCCTTATAACAGCCAAAGCATGCTTGATACGTTTAAATCACATTATTAGATACTATAATAAGTGTATAGTGTCAAAACAATTTCAATCATAAATATCAATCATAGACGGCATGGGTACCATATATCATGTCGCCATACTAGTTCTACAATTAAAACCGCAATACACGTATTGGAAATTGGATTCCGTCATGAGCCGAGGCAAGGGGCAAGCTCCTCTCCGCGTTCGAGACACTCTAGCAAATGCCTCAGGACCCCACTTTGATCCTTGGAATCGGCTGGGCCGGTCCTCTCTTACTTTTGAGGATTGGCAATTCCTGAACACACGTTTCCCGGTCCTTACAGACCTATATCCGAGGCGCCTCGTATCCAACAACCACACAGGTGAAAAGTATATATATGTCAGGGCTGGTAGGTCACTGACACCACCCTAGCTAGAAAGAAACGTCGTGCTCTCCCAGCGGTCCGTCTCCCGTTTTTAACTCATACCGAGGTGTGAGGCTCACGAATTCACGCTATACACAAAGCTACGCCACACAGGCCGTGCTTTGATCATCAACCACAAGACTTTGCTTTTCAACAGAAGCCTTGATCAATTGCCACTTACGCATGCCACATTGGCAATTCACTCCATGCGACTGATGTTCATCGATATACAACCTCTGAGCTTGTATGTCTCAGAGAAGGGCGTTAAGCAAGAGAATAAATTCTCTGCCGCCAAACAGATGTCTATTTAATAGAGATCAATTAACACAGAATAAAATCCAATGTCAGACACACAATCCATTTACAAGTTCGTTCTGGGTCTGAACGAAACCGGAGGCACTTTCCTCGCATATCCATCGATCTCCAAGTACGTCTGGACGATCACCGACTGTTTCCCTCATCTCGGGTGTACAGCCCAATCAAGATCATCAGCAATCACCCAAACGATGTGAAGACTTCCGGTCTTCAACCACCGTCTTCATCTTCGACATCTCGTCGAATCGGTTATTCAGAATGGGTATAACCCGACATTTCTGAATAACCCACGTATATAATTAACAAATGTTACACAAACACAATGAACGCCTCATTCCAATTCAGAATATTCTTTTATTCACAAAATCACATTCTTAGGGAAAGGTTCCCATTAATTTTATCAAAGATAAATTCTTCTAAATTTATTCTTCAATCCTCCTTTGGATATCATTTCTAATTAGTCGGGATTAACGAACCACACCGAAGTAATTATTTATTTTACTTCCCAATCCCAACCTATATATCCCATGGAGAAAAACTGGTGATACTCCATATCTAACACCACGGTGTTATCGGTAAAATTGATTACCATTTCACGTTCAAATCCAATTAAAGATTTAACTATCGCTTTGGAGCAAAACTGGTGATACTCCACTCTCGATCACTTTTCAGATTTGATAATTTAAATTATCAATTCACTTTTTAATCTAACTAAAGATTCATTAAAACTCCACTTAGTTTTAATCTTCTCAAAAATCAATATTATGTCTTTAACTGGGTTAAAGAACCAATGTCTTCTAAAACACGATTCACGACTAACCCAAATCACGTTTGATATTAAATACAAGGCTCTGAATAGAAAATATATCGGCTTATATTCAATATCAAATTCTGAAACCAACATATATCGTATTGGCAATAACGATATAAAATATATCTTTCAAATTCCCATAACAATATCTGTATAGTCACGAAATCCAACATCGAAATATCCCGAAGATAATTTCGATTCAACTCCAGTCCAATCCACGTATTGGGAATATTGATTATTTTTAAAACCACTTTCAAATTCAATTTATTTATTTAAAAATAAATTGATTCTTTAATTCTAGTTCAAAACTAGTTCATTTCGATAAAAAATCATTTTTACCTATTCAAAGGTGGAATTTTCCAGCCCAATTCTTTCCAATTCACATATTATAATTTTACACAAATTATAGATATTTTTGATAATTTTATCAAGGCCCGTACAGTCGATTTCCAACAACGGCCATCGAACTGCACTTACAGCGACCTTTTTCGAATTTGATTTGGACATAATTCCAAATCCAACCGTTAGATTTCACATTTCTAACATTCATTGGAAAGCTCTTTTCGATACGAACCCAACGGTTCCGGTTTTAGGAGAATCCGACGGTCGGATCTCCCGCAACGTCAATTCGAAGTTAATGGTCGAAATTCACGAACTACCGCGGCGCGGCGCGTTCTATTCAGGCCATTATATATATATATTATATATATTATCGTCGATTTCCTTTTAAAACGTATTTTATAAATCGTTTTAAATTCGTTTTCAAAACCTTTTCAACTTTCTTTTCAATTCAAATCAAAATTGAATTCTTCTTTATAAATTCGTTTCAAAATTCATTTCTATTCAATTCAAATTTTAATTCAATTTGAATTCATTTCAATTCACTTTCAATTCAATTTGAAATCGTTTTCAATTCAATTCATTTCGAAATCGTTTTCAATTCAATTCATTTCGAAATCGTTTTCAATTCAATTCATTTCCAAATCGTTTTCACTTCAATTCATTTCGAAATCGTTTTCAATTCAATTCATTTCGAAATCGTTTTCACTTCAATTCATTTCGAAATCGTTTTCACTTCAATTCATTTCGAAATCGTTTTCAATTCAATTCATTTCGAAATCGTTTTCAATTCAATTCATTTCGAAATCGTTTTCACTTCAATTCATTTCGAAATCGTTTTCACTTCAATTCATTTCGAAATCGTTTTCACTTCAATTCATTTCGAAATCGTTTTCAATTCAATTCATTTCGAAATCGTTTTCAATTCAATTCATTTCGAAATCGTTTTCACTTCAATTCATTTCGAAATCGTTTTCAATTCAATTCATTTCGAAATCGTTTTCAATTCAATTCATTTCGAAATCGTTTTCAATTCAATTCATTTCGAAATCGTTTTTCAATATTCATTATAAAACGAATAAAATCGATATAAACATCGTTCGCGTCAAAATAACGCATCTCTAATCAACACGGCTTTATATTTCAATAATTCGTTATTCTATTCAACAAATGAATATTTGTTCTATTCAACACATGAATCTATATTTCTTTCAACACACGACTAATCTCAACACATGAGTACTGTCAACACCTCACTATTTTTGTTATGTAAAATATTTTATAAAACTATGGTATCTATCGTTTGATTTTTAATTAGACTTCTACTGGGAAGTAGTTCTAATTTTAAATATGGTAAAGATGTAAATTTTTATTATATAAAATATTTCACTCAACACATGAACATCGTCAACACATGAATATTTTTATATTCAACACATGAATTTTCTTTTCTAATACTCATTATTTTCCCGATTGGAATGAGGCCCAATCAATCACCATATAACGTTAATTATATGGATTCCATACAACACATGTATATAATAGCATTGAAAAATAATCAATCATCAACCAAATTGCACTACACTGTATAAGCATCAAATATAGATATCTGACGCTTATAACAGTCTGTCAATCGACCGATCGACATATTTAATCAATCAGGATGAGTGAACATCAAATTTCATCCCAACACCCGTGTGGGGTTTCAAAACAATCAAACACAGATTTTATTTGTGCAGTTGGGCGATGTGTAAAATTTATCGACCCAATCAATATTAGTCAAATCGGTGTATATAAACAAATCGGCCGATTTGTTTATAAAAATTTATTTATTCACTTTCACGTTAAAAATTATATTTTTAACGATAAAATATTCTATTTCAACACATGAATTTCTATTCATTTCATTTACACAATAAAAATGATATTTTTATTCTTCTAACATATTTTAGAAAATTTCGGCGGCATAACGGCACGATACTAGAAACGGGACAAGGCCTAGCCTTATCCCCGGTCTAGCGAAGGCCCACGCCATTCACACATCAATCAAATCACTTTCGTTATGCAAACCACAAAATTTGGAGTAAGAGTCTAACCTAGCCTTACTCCTTCGCCTTATAACGGCGCACGTCTAATCCTAACCAATTTATCGATTCGATTTTCCACACCACAAACCACATTCAAACCAATATCGCAATCAATCACCAAATAGCCAAACAAACAAGTCCATGGTCTATGGACGATTGTGTCGGGTGCTGCTAAACACCGTCTGCATCCTAGTATATATATATAACTAGAAATTTAAATTGAAGAGTGAGAAGTTCTCACTTATAGCTATCCTAGCTCCACGGCTCTTCATTGATAGAAATCTTCATTGCTATCGCATCTTCGTCATCTTCGTTGTCCGCTTTCACTACATATGTAAAAATCGAATTTTTACTTCGCTATTCAATATAAAAATCGAATTTTTATTTCAAAGTTCAATATATAAAAATCGAATTTTTATGCCGAAGTTCAATATATAAAAATCATATTTTTATGCCGAAGTTCAACATATAAAAATCATATTTTTATGCCGAAGTTCAACATATAAAAATCATATTTTTATGCCGAAGTTCAATATATAAAAATCATATTTTTATGCCGAAGTACAATATATAAAAATCATATTTTTATGCCGAAGTTCAATATATAAAAATCATATTTTTATGCCTAAGTTCAATATATAAAAATCATATTTTTATGCCGAAGTTCAATATATAAAAATCATATTTTTATGCCGAAGTTCAATATATAAAAATCATATTTTTATGCCGAAGTTCAATATATAAAAATCATATTTTTATGCCGAAGTTCAATATATAAAAATCATATTTTTATATAAATTAAAAATCCTAACTTTTATAAATTAAAAATCCTAACTTTTATAAATTAAAAATCCTAACTTTTATAAATTAAAAATCCTAACTTTTATAAATTAAAAATCCTAACTTTTATAAATTAAAAATCCTAACTTTTATAAATTAAAAATCCTAACTTTTATAAATTAAAAATAAATAAATAAAAACAGTTTTAAAGTAAAAAAAACAAACAACAAACTTACAGGGGGGGCTCGTCGATGCGGCTGAGGCAAGAGGGGGAGGGTGCGGTGGTTGGTCAGGGGGTCGGCGCGAGAAAAGGGGGCTAGGGTTTTAGGGCGTTCGCGTTCTTCGATGCAAGGGGGGGGGGGTCGCGGTGGTTTTTCGCATCTGAGGGGGAGCTGGAGGAAGGGAAGAAGGGAGGAAGCGGCGGCTCTGGGGGGCGAAGTGGCGGCGGTGGGCGGACGGTGGGCGCGCGCCTCCGTCTTCTTCTTTTTTTTCTTTTTTTTTCTAATTTCTGAAATGAGAATAAGGGAGGGGGGGGTCGGCTGATAAGGAGGAAGGGTTTTTTTTTTTTTTTATTTTAATTTAATTATTTAATTCAATTTAAAGTTGACTTTCTGTTTTAACTCGAAATCAAGCCCACCGACTGTCGCCCCTAGCTAATTACCCCCATTCCGAACACAATGGGATATGCATCACAGGTTGATTTGATCGTTTGAATCAGTTTCCGTTAAATTTACATTTAAATCACTATATTGAATTTTAAACGTACATTTCAAATTACCGGGGTCACATATTAACTCTAAAAATTGTCGAAAAATATTTTTTAGCTTCGTATTGACGATACGGTCCTAACAAAACTAGTTTCGTCGAATTCTGAGACCGTTGGAAAAAAGGCCAATTTCCAGTCGATTAAAATCAACTGAAACTGGTCAAACGCGTTTTCCTCTGCCACGCTCACATACTGATTCAGAAAATTATGAAATTTAAAACCTAGCAATAATTTGACATCACGGACCCAACAAAACTGGTTTCGTCGAAATCCGAGGTCGTTTGCAAAATGTCCATTTTTAAGGGCCTGAATTCCATAGCGACTATTCAGAATTTTCAACTGGACATATCTTTAGATTCTCGCTACGAAATTTTGATTTGTCGGATTCGTTAGAAAGATATTCACTATTAGATCCTAATGTTTTTGGTTTCACTAAAATCCGGATTGTTTTGCTCCCGGTACATTCAATTGAAGTTTGAAATCGAATTATCGAACTACCGCGCCATTTTCAATTCTATTTATAATTATATATAAATATTTATATTCTAACGACGACGTATATAATATATACGTTCGAATTATATTCAAAATAAATTTCACGTCGATATTATTTAAAATAATCCATTTTAAATATTCAAAATTCGCTAAAATTGCCAAAATAAAAATTTTAAACTGGCCCAGATTTTCGGGTTATTACAATCTCCCCCACTTAAAACTTTTCGTCCCCGAAAAGGAACAAAGTCGAAAGTGGTTTGATTATTCAGCTCTACAATCGATCAGGCTTCCATTCTCCAACTTTTCAGTTTCTGAGAAATTTCAACACTTCAAAAATTTGGCTAACACCCTAAATTTTCGAAAAATTTCGCCATAACCTCCCCTGCAATGGGAGCATCGGGGAATTTCAAATAGCTTCCCCGGTCCTTCAGATCTCAAAAAGAAAAAGAAAAAGCCAAGCGGCTAGCCAATAGGCTCACAAAATCATCATCACCCAAACAAAACAGGAAATTATGTAGTAAACATGTACCTATTTGTCGGGCAAACAAATTTTATTCTCTGCTCTGGCCTCCTTGCTATGACCTGTTCAAAGTAAGTATATGTATATGCAAGCAAATGCGACCAATTTTCAATACAATTCAATATTCGATTCAATTAGGCATAAATGGTTAAAAATTAGCAAACAAATAAACAACCAACACAAACAGCAATCAATTAGTGAATTAGAGTTTCAAATTCATAATTTTGATACATATATACAAAAAATCATGTTTTGATGCCAATTCACAACAATGTGTTCTAACTATATTAATTTAGGTTCTCACACCAGCCTAATGGAAATATATAGAAATCACACCTTCGAAACTCGAATATGAATACTGATGATGATGCACCATCATCAGAATCATTCCCGGATGTCTAGAATGTGATTCTATATCTACCCAGTATATTAAAACTTCGAATATACGTTCATGACGCGTATACGCGAAATCTATATATACTCGATTGTCCATATTCAAAATAAATAAATAATCAAATACGTTTAAAACGATTTAAATTTTCAAAACAAAATTGTTTTCATTTGAAAAATATACTCTTCACACTCGTTCTAGGATACTACTGATCCTATCTCTAACGAGTCATTCTAATTGGATATTGCTAATCCAATATCTGATGAATTCTTTCGTATGGTTCTAATGTGTCTTGTTCTCGAGCTCTGTAAACCAAAGCTCTGATACCAACTGAAGCGACCCGAACTTCCTCGGTCTCCGAAGAGATGAGAAAGAACGAATTACTGTGAGGACAAGACAAATCAGAACACAAACAGAAGAACATCTCACTGTTATTACAACAATGCATCAGATACAAGAATATACAGAGTACAAATGAATAAATTACATTCGATAAATATCAGAGATTACAATAAATTACATAGCAACGGAAAATAATACAAAAGCACAACTAGAAGTGATACACGGATTCAGATCTTTCCGAGCATCGTTCCAGCTGTAAACCAGGTTCCTGTTAATATAAATCTGCAAAACCAAAACTACTAGCTGCCCGTGCGGAAAATAGGGGCACCCAGAGTTTAGGTTAAAACAATAAACTCCAGGTCAGTCATGGGACTGGTGTGAGAACTAAAACAGTTATTAATATGGGTTTTAAAGTTAGGTAAATCAAGGGACCACGCCGTATAACACGGAACGGGTTTCCTCCCAAGAATACCAGTGCATAGAACAAACAGCGCAATGCTAAATAAAGAAAAGTGAAGCTGTTATAAGACCCAGGTCCCATCACACAATGCAATGCAAGCCGGAGGATAGGGTTTTCTCTTATAACAGCCAAAGCATGCTTGATACGTTTAAATCACATTATTAGATACTATAATAAGTGTATAGTGTCAAAACAATTTCAATCATAAATATCAATCATAGACGGCATGGGTACCATATATCATGTCGCCATACTAGTTCTACAATTAAAACCACAATACACGTATTGGAAATTGGATTCCGTCATGAGCCGAGGCAAGGGGAAAGCTCCTCTCCGCATTCGAGACACTCTAGCAAATGCCTCAGGACCCCACTTTGATCCTTGGAATCGGCTGGGCCGGTCCTCTCTTACTTTTGAGGATTGGCAATTCCTGAACACACGTTTCCCGGTCCTTACAGACCTATATCCGAGGCGCCTCGTATCCAACAACCACACAGGTGAAAAGTATATATATGTCAGGGCTGGTAGGTCACTGACACCACCCTAGCTAGAAAGAAACGTCGTGCTCTCCCAGCGGTCCGTCTCCCTTTTTAACTCATACCGAGGTGTGAGGCTCACGAATTCACGCTATAAACAAAGCTACGCCACACAGGCCGTGCTTTGATCATCAACCACAAGACTTTGCTTTTCAATAGAAGCCTTGATCAATTGCCACTTACGCATGCCACATTGGCAATTCACTCCATGCGACTGATGTCCATCGATATACAACCTCTGAGCTTGTATGTCTCAGAGAAGGGCGTTAAGCAAGAGAATAAATTCTCTGCCGCCAAACAGATGTATATTTAATAGAGATCAATTAACCCAGAATAAAATCCAATGTCAGACACATAATCCATTTACAAGTTCGTTCTGGGTCTGAACGAAACCGGAGGCACTTTCCTCGCATATCCATCGATCTCCAAGTACGTCTGGACGATCACCGACTGTTTCCCTCATCTCGGGTGTACAGCCCAATCAAGATCATCAGCAATCACCCAAACGATGTGAAGACTTCCGGTCTTCAACCACCGTCTTCATCTTCGACATCTCGTCGAATCGGTTATTCAGAATGGGTATAACCCGGCCTTTCTGAATAACCCACGTATATAATTAACAAATGTTACACAAACACAATGAACGCCTCATTCCAATTCAGAATATTCTTTTATTCACAAAATCACATTCTTAGGGAAAGGTTCCCATTAATTTTATCAAAGATAAATTCTTCTAAATTTATTCTTCAATCCTCCTTTGGATATCATTTCTAATTAGTCGGGATTAACGAACCACACCGAAGTAATTATTTATTTTATTTCCCAATCCCAACCTATATATCCCATGGAGCAAAACTGGTGATACTCCATATCTAACACCACGGTGTTATCGGTAAAATTGATTACCATTTCACGTTCAAATCCAATTAAAGATTTAACTATCGCTTTGGAGCAAAACTGGTGATACTCCACTCTCGATCACTTTTCAGATTTGATAATTTAAATTATCAATTCACTTTTTAATCTAACTAAAGATTCATTAAAACTCCACTTAGTTTTAATCTTCTCAAAAATCAATATTATGTCTTTAACTGGGTTAAAGAACCAATGTCTTCTAAAACACGATTCAAGACTAACCCAAATCACGTTTGATATTAAATACAAGGTTCTGAATAGAAAATATATCGGCTTATATTCAATATCAAATTCTGAAACCAACATATATCGTATTGGCAATAACGATATAAAATATATCTTTCAAATTCCCATAACAATATCTGTATAGTCACGAAATCCAACATCGAAATATCCCGAAGATAATTTCGATTCAACTCAAGTCCAATCCACGTATTGGGAATATTGATTATTTTTAAAACCACTTTCAAATTCAATTTATTTATTTAAAAATAAATTGATTCTTTAATTCTAGTTCAAAACTAGTTCATTTCGATAAAAATTCATTTTTACCTATTCAAAGGTGGAATTTTCCAGCCCAATTCTTTCCAATTCACATATTATAATTTTACACAAATTATAGATATTTTTGATAATTTTATCAAGGCCCGTACAGTCGATTTCCAACAACGTCCATCGAACTGCACTTACAGCGACCTTTTTCGAATTTGATTTGGACATAATTCCAAATCAACCGTTAGATTTCACATTTCTAACATTCATTGGAAAGCTCTTTTCGATACGAACCCAACGGTTCCGGTTTTAGGAGAATCCGACGGTCGGATCTCCCGCAACGTCAATTCGAAGTTAATGGTCGAAATTCACGAACTGCCGCGGCGCGGCGCGTTCTATTCAGGCCATTATATATATATATATATAATATATATATATATATTATATATATTATCGTCGATTTCCTTTTAAAACGTATTTTATAAATCGTTTTAAATTCGTTTTCAAAACCTTTTCAACTTTCTTTTCGATTCAAATCAAAATTGAATTCTTCTTTATAAATTCGTTTCAAAATTCATTTCTATTCAATTCAAATTTTAATTCAATTTGAATTCATTTCAATTCACTTTCAATTCAATTTGAAATCGTTTTCAATTCAATTCATTTCGAAATCGTTTTCAATTCAATTCATTTCGAAATCGTTTTCAATTCAATTCATTTCGAAATCGTTTTCACTTCAATTCATTTCGAAATCGTTTTCAATTCAATTCATTTCGAAATCGTTTTCACTTCAATTCATTTCGAAATCGTTTTCACTTCAATTCATTTCGAAATCGTTTTCAATTCAATTCATTTCGAAATCGTTTTCAATTCAATTCATTTTGAAATCGTTTTCACTTCAATTCATTTCGAAATCGTTTTCACTTCAATTCATTTCGAAATCGTTTTCAATTCAATTCATTTCGAAATCGTTTTCAATTCAATTCATTTCGAAATCGTTTTCAATTCAATTCATTTCGAAATCGTTTTCAATTCAATTCATTTCGAAATCGTTTTCACTTCAATTCATTTCGAAATCGTTTTCACTTCAATTCATTTCGAAATCGTTTTCAATTCAATTCATTTCGAAATCGTTTTCAATTCAATTCATGTCGAAATCGTTTTTCAATATTCATTATAAAACGAATAAAATCGATATAAACATCGTTCACGTCAAAATAACGCATCTCTAATCAACATGGCTTTATATTTCAATAATTCGTTATTCTATTCAACAAATGAATATTTGTTCTATTCAACACATGAATCTATATTTCTTTCAACACACGACTAATCTCAACACATGAGTACTGTCAACACCTCACTATTTTTGTTATGTAAAATATTTTATAAAACTATGGTATCTATCGTTTGATTTTTAATTAGACTTCTACTGGGAAGTAGTTCTAATTTTAAATATGATAAAGATGTAAATTTTTATTATATAAAATATTTCACTCAACACATGAACATCGTCAACACATGACTATTTTTATATTCAACACATGAATTTTCTTTTCTAATACTCATTATTTTCCCGATTGGAATGAGGCCCAATCAATCACCATATAACGTTAATTATATGGATTCCATACAACACATGTATATAATAGCATTGAAAAATAATCAATCATCAACCAAAGTGCACTACACTGTATAAGCATCAAATATAGATATCTGACGCTTATAACAGTCTGTCAATCGACCGATCGACATATTTAATCAATCAGGATGAGTGAACATCAAATTTCATCCCAACACCCGTGTGGGGTTTCAAAACAATCAAACACAGATTTTATTTGTGCAGTTAGGCGATGTGTAAAATTTATCGACCCAATCAATATTAGTCAAATCAGTGTATATAAACAAATCGGCCGATTTGTTTATAAAAATTTATTTATTCACTTTCACGTTAAAAATTATATTTTTAACGATAAAATATTCTATTTCAACACATGAATTTCTATTCATTTCATTTACACAATAAAAATGATATTTTTATTCTTCTAACATATTTTAGAAAATTTCGGCGGCATAACGGCACGATACTAGAAACGGGACAAGGCCTAGCCTTATCCCCGGTCTAGCGAAGGCCCACGCCATTCACACATCAATCAAATCACTTTCGTTATGCAAACCACAAAATTTGGAGTAAGAGTCTAACCTAGCCTTACTCCTTCGCCTTATAACGGCGCACGTCTAATCCTAACCAATTTATCGATTCGATTTTCCACACCACAAACCACATTCAAACCAATATCGTAATCAATCACCAAATAGCCAAACAAACAAGTCCATGGTCTGTGGACGATTGTGTCGGGTGCTGCTAAACACCGTCTGCATCCTAGTATATATATATAGCTAGAAATTTAAATTGAAGAGTGAGAAGTTCTCACTTATAGCTATCCTAGCTCCACGGCTCTTCATTGATAGAAATCTTCATTGCTATCGCATCTTCGTCATCTTCGTTGTCCGCTTTCACTACATATGTAAAAATCGAATTTTTACTTCGCTATTCAATATAAAAATCGAATTTTTATTTCAAAGTTCAATATATAAAAATCGAATTTTTATGCCGAAGTTCAATATATAAAAATCATATTTTTATGCCGAAGTTCAATATATAAAAATCATATTTTTATGCCGAAGTTCAATATATAAAAATCATATTTTTATGCCGAAGTTCAATATATAAAAATCATATTTTTATGCCGAAGTTCATTATATAAAAATCATATTTTTATGCCGAAGTTCAATATATAAAAATCATATTTTTATGCCGAAGTTCAATATATAAAAATCATATTTTTATATAAATTAAAAATCCTAACTTTTATAAATTAAAAATCCTAACTTTTATAAATTAAAAATCCTAACTTTTATAAATTAAAAATCCTAACTTTTATAAATTAAAAATCCTAACTTTTATAAATTAAAAATCCTAACTTTTATAAATTAAAAATCCTAACTTTTATAAATTAAAAATCCTAACTTTTATAAATTAAAAATAAATAAATAAAAACAGTTTTAAAGTAAAAAAAAACAAACAGCAAACTTACAGGGGGGGGGGCTCGTCGATGCGGCTGAGGCAAGAGGGGGAGGGTGCGGTGGTTGGTCAGGGGGTCGGCGCGAGAAAAGGGGGCTAGGGTTTTAGGGCGTTCGCGTTCTTCGATGCAAGGGGGGGTCGCGGTGGTTTTTCGCATCTGAGGGGGAGCTGGAGGAAGGGAAGAAGGGAGGAAGCGGCGGCTCTGGGGGGCGAAGTGGCGGCGGTGGTTGGACGGTGGGCGCGTGCCTCCGTCTTCTTCTTTTTTTTTTCTTTTTTTTTTCTAATTTCTGAAATGAGAATAAGGGGGGGGGGTCGGCTGATAAGGAGGAAGGGTTTTATATTATTTTTTTTTATTTTAATTTGATTATTTAATTCAATTTAAAGTTGACTTTCTGTTTTAACTCGAAATCAAGCCCACCGACTGTCGCCCCTAGCTAATTACCCCCATTCCGAACACAATGGGATATGCATCACAGGTTGATTTGATCGTTTGAATCAGTTTCCGTTAAATTTACATTTAAATCACTATATTGAATTTTAAACGTACATTTCAAATTACCGGGGTCACATATTAACTCTAAAAATTCTCGAAAAATATTTTCTAGCTTCGTATTGACGATACGGTCCTAACAAAACTAGTTTCGTCGAATTCTGAGACCGTTGGAAAAATGGCCAATTTCCAGTCGATTAAAATCAACTGAAACTGGTCAAACGCATTTTCCTCTGCCACGCTCACATACTGATTCAGAAAATTATGAAATTTAAAACCTAGCAATAATTTGACATCACGGACCCAACAAAACTGGTTTCGTCGAAATCCGAGGTCGTTTGCAAAATGTCCATTTTTAAGGGCCTGAATTCCATAGCGACTATTCAGAATTTTCAACTGGACATATCTTTAGATTCTCGCTACGAAATTTTGATTTGTCGGATTCGTTAGAAAGATATTCACTATTAGATCCTAATGTTTTTGGTTTCACTAAAATCCGGATTGTTTTGCTCCCGGTACATTCAATTGAAGTTTGAAATCGAATTATCGAACTACCGCGCCATTTTCAATTCTATTTATAATTATATATAAATATTTATATTCTAACGACGACGTATATAATATATACGTTCGAATTATATTCAAAATAAATTTCACGTCGATATTATTTAAAATAATCCATTTTAAATATTCAAAATTCGCTAAAATTGCCAAAATAAAAATTTTAAACTGGCCCAGATTTTCGGGTTATTACAGGCAGCTAGTAGTTTTGGTTTTGCAGATTTATATTCACAGGATCTTGATTTACAGCTGGGACGATACTCGGAAAGCTCTGTATCCGTGTATTACTTCTAGTTGTGTATTTTATTATTTTTCCGCTGCGATGTATTTATATGTAATTTAAATCTCTAATATTTTCTGTGTAATATTTATTCTTACTCTGTATATTCTTGTATTCTGATGGAATTGTTGTAATATACAATGAAATGTTCTTCTGTTTGCGTTCTTTTGTGTGTTGTTCTCAAAGTATCTGCTCTTTCCTTACCGGGGAAGTTACGGGTCTTCACATTAACTGGGTTAAAGAACTCATATCATCTAGAACACGGTTCACGATAAACCCAAAATCACATTCCATTGTTAATCGAGTTAAAGAACAGGTGTTATTCAAAACACCGCTCACGATAAACCCCAAAAACCAATTTAAATTCAATTCCAATTAAATAATAATTAACTGGACAATTTCACTAAATCTTAATTAAATGATTTATTCTTTTCTAAACTAGGTTCAAGAATAGTGTTATTTAAGACACCATTCACGACGAACCCAAAATCCCATTTGATATTAAATACAAGGCTCTGAATACAAAATATATCGGCTTATATTCAATATCAAATTCTGAAACCAACAAATATCGTATTGGAAATAACGATATAAATATATCTTTCAAATTTCCACAACCATATCTGTATAATCATGAAATCCAACATCAAAGTATTCCAAAGATAATTTCGACTCAAATCCATTCCAATTCGTATATTGGAAATTCTGATTATTTTCAAAACCCTTTCAAATCTAGTTCAAAACTAGTTCATTTCGATAAAAATATATTTTTATCCTTTCAAATGTGGAATTTTTCATCTCAGTTCTTTCCAATTCATATATTATGATTTTACACAATTTATTAATATTTTTAATAATTTTATCAAGGCCCGTACAGTCGGTTTTCAATAACGGCCACCGAACTGCACTTCCAGCGACCTTTTCCAAATTTGATTTGGACATAATTCCAAATCCAACCATTAGATTTCAAATTTCTAATATTCATTGGAAATCTCTTTTCGATACGAACCCAACGGTTCTGGTTGATGGTCGGATCTCCTGTAACGTCAATTCGAAGTCAATGGTTGAAATTCGCGAACTGCTGCGGCGCGGCACGTTCTATTCAGGCCATTTAATATATATAATATATATATATATTATATTTTGGCGATTTCAATTCTAAATGTATTTTATAAATCGTTTAAATTCGTTTTAAAAACGATTTCAACTTCATATCCAATTTTAAATCAAAATTGAATATTCCATATCATTAATATATAAATGATAATATTTTCAAAATATTAGATTCTGAAATCACTTCCTTTTCAATATTCATTATAAAAACGAATATAATCAATATAAATATCGTTCACGTCAAAATGGCGCATATCTAATCAACACGGCTTTATATATTTCAATAACTTCGTTATTCTATTCAACAAATGAATATTTTCTTCAACACATGAATATTTTTTTTTCAACACATGAATATTCCCAACACATGAGTATTGTCAACACATGACTATTTTTGTTATTTAATATATTTTATAAAATTATGATTTCTATTGTTTAATTCTTAATCAGACTCCAACCGTAAATTAGTAAGAGAACGATTCCCTAAGTATTAACCCCGAAGGCCGAAACCAACATCAGATCAATACCCAGGAAACCACTCATCTTATCTAGTTTCCAGTTAATTTCTATTTTTATATATGATAAAGATGTAAATTTTATTGTTAAAATATTTCGTTCAACACATGAATATTCTCACATAAGTATCGTCAACACATGACTATTTATTCTGTTCAACACATAAATCTTTATTTTATAATATTCTTTATTTTCCAAATTGGAATGAGGCCCTATCAGTTACCATATAATGTTAATTATACGGATTCCATACAACACATGTATATAATAGCAATGATAAATAATCAACCATCATCCAAAGTGCACTACACAACTACATAAGCATTAAATATAAATAATTAATGCTTACATAGTCTGTCAACTTATCGATTGACATACAACTAAACAAATTGGGAATAGTGTATGCCAAATATCATCCCAACACCCGTGTGGGGTTTCAATCCACAAACACTGAATATTATTTGTGCAGTTGGGCGATGTGTAAAATTTATCGTCCCAATCAATATCCTTCAAATGGATGTACATAAACAAATCGTTCGATTTGTAAATGAATATTTATTTATTCACATTCACGTTAAATTTATATTTTTAACAATAAATATTTTATTTCAACACGTGAATATATTTCCATCTATTCCACATCACAATCAATTTTCACAATACAACAAAATCAAACAAGTCGTCCATGGTCTGTGGACGACGGGTGTCAGGTGCTGCTAAGCACCGTCTGCATCCTAGTATATATTTTTAACTAGAAAACAAGAATTAAAGTGAAAAGTTCTCACCGATAGCAAAACCAAACGCCACGACTCTTCATATGTAGAAAATTTTCGCCGTGCTCGCCTTTTGTCACTTTCGTCGTCCGTGTTCGCTACACATATAAAAATCACATTTTTATATTATTGCTATGTATATAAAAATCACATTTTTATAACTACGCTATATGGCTAAGAATCACATTTTTATATTGCAACCATATAGATAAAAATTCTATTTTTATACCGCTGTTCATATAATAAAGATCATATTTTTATCACGCTGTTCTCTATATAAAAATCACATTTTTATATATAAAGATCATATTTTTATATCTCTACTACATATATAAAAATCTCTCCTTTACACCGCTACTTCCATGATAAAAATCATATTTTTATCTTGCTAGTAATATAATAAAAGTTATATTTTTACTTCTCTACATACACAAAAATTATATTTTTACTTTACTACATAAACAAAAATCATATTTTTAATTCCTAAAAATCGTATTTTTACTTTAAAACTACTTATATAAAAATCATCTCTTTTCTACATTAAAAATCCGACCTTTTCTATTCTAAAAATCCGACCTTTTCTATTCTAATAATCTAGCCTTTTCTATTCTAAAAATGCATTCTTTACTATTCTAAAAATCGAATCTTTTAATATGGAAAAAACCATATCTTTTCTTATTAAAAATCATATACTTTCATTTAAAAAGAAAAATATACCCTTTTCATGTTAAAAATATAATCTTTTTTCCTTTAGAAAAATCGTATCTTTCCTACAAGAAAAATCCTATTTTTATTCTCTAAAAATATAAACTTTTCTTATATAAAAATCTACTTTTTATTTACCATAAAAATCTAATCTTTTTCACTTCCTATTCATGGGAATTTAAACTGAAAGTCATATGTTAAATAAACTGAAATAAATATAAATAAATAAAAAAACTTACAACTTCTTCGATTTGAAGGGGGGTCGAGGGTGTGGTGGCGCAGCCTTAGGAGGTGCGCTAGGGTTTTGGTGGCCGCTGTTCTCATGTGGAGGAAGAGGAGGGGGCGCTGCAACGTGGGGAAAGAGGGGATGGAGGCGCGGGCTTGAAGGGGGAGGGGGCGGCGCTGCTCCGCCACCTGCGGCGGCGGCGAGGGTGATGGATTGCCTGAGGGAGAGCGCGATCCCCCCTTTCTCTTTTTTTTTTTTAATTTCAATTTGAAGATTAGAAGTGAACCGAGGTGGGGGACGAATGGTATAAGGAGGGGAGAGAGAGAGAGTGAAGAGTTGACCAATTATATTTTTATATTATTTTAAATCCTCAAAAACAACTTTAAATTTTGACCTCCAAACGAGACCCACCGCCTGTCGTCCCCGGTTAATTACCCCCATTACGAACACAATGGGATATGTATCGTAAGCTGATTCAATCGTTTTGACCAGTTTTCGTCGAAAATCAAAATATAAATATATATTGAATTTGAACGTGCATTTCAATTTACCTGGGCCACATACGGACTCTTATTCCGAAAAAATATTTTCTAGCTTCGTATTGATGATACGGTTCTAACAAAGCTAATTTCGTCAAATTCTGAGACCATTTGAAAAATGGTCATTTTCTGGTCGATCGAAATTGACTGAAACTGTCAAAACACGTTTTCTTTTGCCACGCTCACATATTGCTTTCAAAAATTATGAATTTTGGAATCTAGCAATAACTTGACATCCCGGATCCACCAAAAGTGGTTTCGTCAAAAACGAACGTCGTTTGCAAAATTTCCATTTTTAAGGGCCATATTTTCCGTAGCGACTATTTTGAATTTTCAACTGGGCATAACTTTTGATTCCCGCTATGAAATTTCAATTTTTTGGATTCGTTGAAAAGATATTTTCAATTAGATTCTAATATTTTTGGTTTTGCTAAAATCCGGTTCATTTTAAATCCTGTGCATTCATTTGAAATTCAAAATCGAAATTTCAAACTACCGCGCCATTTTCAATTCCTTTTATAATTAAAATAAATTATTTATACTCTAACGACGATCTATATAAATATATCATTCTAATTCTATTCAAAATAAATTTCTCGTCGTTATTATTTAAAATAATCCATTTTAAATATTCAAAATTCATTAAAATTGCCAAAACAAAAATTTTAATTGGCTCAGATTTCTGGGTTATTACATTAATTTTGCTGCACGACCATCAATGGTCGAAAAGTCCATGAGAACCGTTGTGCTTTCACTTAAGGAACTTCTTCATTATACATGTCCACTGACTCTATCTCCACCATCTCCTCCTTCTTCACTAAAAGAATATGAACACAAAGGAGAAACTCCTAGCATTGGTGGAAAAGGAAAAGAGGAGGGAGACTAATCTTAAGAAGACAATTCTCAAATCTTTGTCACTTTAACTCGTTACTTCGTTTGTGGATAATTTGATGTTTTGTAAATATATGTTAAACCATGAATTTTTGTTTTATGGCAGTCTTATATGTAAATACTGACGTTGCTATAACATTAAGTGCTCTTTGTGTTTTGTGCTATCATGTCATCTTTCTACTATCGTTTATATAAATTGAGTTCAATGTGTGCATGCCATCTAAAATACACTATAGTTATCTTTTCATTTCAATGGATATATGTTTTGTTTCTTTTTTCATAATGACAAAGGGGATAAATCAGTAAGCATATATTCAGGGGTAGTTTTATAATTCTACAATTTTATAAGTGCATTATATAGTTGTCATCATCAAAAAGGGGAAAATTTTAGGAAATCCATTTTGCAGTTTCGATAACGACAACTATACAAAGGAAATCGTATATATACACATTGTGTGTGCGTGTGTGTGTGTGTGTGTGTATATTTAGGTTACTTGCTTGATCGACTCAAAAGAAAGATAATATAACAATGCTGAAAAACAAGCCAGGACCTGATAAGAGATCACAAATTGATTGGATCAAGAATGGACATATACAAGAAGAAGAAGAAAATGCATGCATACACAGTATCAGATATTTGAGAGCATCTACCTGGCATCTGAATCAATATACTGTAAGAACCAGACATAGAAATAAGACATTTGGTAACATGGCTCAGTCGTTTGATCTGGAGTTCGGCCAGGAAAAATGAACTGTAACTGCCACATTCGAATAACCGCTTTTGTTCCTCTTCGCTGCAACTCTTCATCACCAATAGGAGTAAGCTTAGAATAATCATCTATAGCTACAACTATTCAATATAACTTTCCACAACTATAAATAGAATTAAGATTCAAGATATCAAGTACTGAACTTACTTACACAATTGTTTTTGTATTTCAGAACCCCTGAAATCTATTCTCTTGCACTCTAGATGATGGTATAGAGGAGATAGAAAAAGGGGAATTTACCAAAGATAAAGAAACGGGCTTCATTGATTTGGATCAGTTAATGCAAAGTAACAGAGATAAGGAAAAGATGATGCACTTGAATAAGGAGGAGGTAGACAAATTTAATAACACATTTGTCACTACGGGTGAATCACTTGTTGATAGTAGTTCACTTGCAATTGCTGATACTATTATGAATATTTAAACAGACTCAAATGTCAACAATGCCATACAAATTACACAGCCTGTTAAACATGCATCAAACTTTGTGATTTGTACTCTTAATACTTAGAATAAATTTGATGCATTAACTGAAGCTTATGAGTTGAATGAGAGTATTGAAACAATGAATGGAGAGGAGGAAATCCCATTGCACACTATCTGCCAAAATGAATAGGGCTGCACAAAGTATGGGTTGGGTCGGGTCAAACCAAGTACTTCATCCGACCCATATTGGTTCGGGTTGATGAAAATTAAACCCGTACCCGACCTCATATGAGGTTGGGTTGGGTTGAAGTACGGGTTGGATCGGGTTAAATAGGGTTGGTTTGGGTTGCATACATGATCAATTCACAACATAAATTTCAACTCAATAATTTACGTTTCGAGATAGAACAAAGGCACAACTATATGATAATACGCAAATCACTGGAGTTATATCCACATGGTTTCTGTTTTGCGCCAGTTTGATAACAATTAAATAACTAGCATGCATAATTCAGCATATTTTAATAAAGCAACATAATTCTGCAGATTTAACAACATAGCACATTTCAGACATTAAAACATACCATACAAAGTGTATCAATTTACCATATTTAATAGCATAGCACATTTCAGACATTAAAAAAAACCACATAGAGTTTGATACACTGCATGCATAGTTCATTAGTATTTTATTACAAAATTTCATAAAATTGGACAGACTAATTAAACATAGCCAACTAAATTTTCACTTACAAACTTGGAAAAATGTTAAGCGTCGTCTCAAGCGCTCACTTCCTTATTAAACCTTGTGCTAATCGCAGTCCAAATTAAGATCAAGCAAACCGATTTCTGTATAGAAAACAAAAACAAAGTGTCAGTATCAAATATTGTATAACAAAATGTAAAATATTCATAACTACTTAATATTACAAGTCACGTGTCCCAGAAATGCAGTTTGCTTGATGGTTGAAACTCTTTGCACAGTCAAACATTAAGTAGTATGACAGTAATATGTTAAATGATAAAAAACTGAAGTAATATGTTAAATGACAAATGCACATTCTATATTCTATATTCTGATGAACAAACTTAAGTAATAGTTGCATTGTGAAGTAGTATGACAGTAATGTTGTATAATAAACTGAAGTAATTAGTTGCATTACTTGCATACTAGCCCTATACAGTTAATCAAATGCACATTCTATATTGCGCATAACATTGACAAAATGACACAATAATCCTGAGCTGGCTCATTAAAATAAGACTAGTGGATATACATTAGTGCAATATTGATGCTACTTTGTGGATCAGGTAGCACATGGTTCATATGATTGTGTACACTGTACAGAGTAGTTATTTGCATGGAAAATAATAAATGTCAGAGCATGTATAGTGTATAGTGTATAGGACAATGATGTCTATATGTATAAAATAAAATAAACTAGCTATTGTATGTATTTTGGGATGCTGACTTTTTTGCTTCATTATAACAAGTCAAATGGAAGTGCCAGTGTATAATCAAATAACAAAACTGAACAAACCAAATAGATTTAGTTACCATGCTCAAGTTGTTCTAGTTCTTCAGCTTCATTCCTTTTAGCTTGAATGTCGATTGATATTGGCTTTGCTCTAAACCAATTTTGACAGCACACAAGTACCTGATGCATATTGTAAAAAATATAAACAACAAATTAGAATTGTACATGACAGTGTTAAACAAAACTATTTAGCAATATGAATTAAAATATACCTCTACAGTTCTAGTGAACAAAGCACTCCTTAATGGACTAATAACTCTGCCACTTGTACTAAATGTGGACTCTGAAGCAATTATCGAGACTGGTATCGCCAATACAGCCCTAACAACACGAGAGAGAATAGGATACTTGTTTCCATTGACCTTCCACCAAGCCAAAACATCAAAGTTTTCTGTAAATTTCTCACAAGTCTCATCCAAGTATCTTCCCATCTCAGCCATGTTCATTAAATTTTCATCTTCTTTCATTCTCATGGCCACTTTTGAAGCAACGATTTTATGCAGTCATCTTCATTGTCTTCCACTCTCATCAACTTGCTTGGGCTTAGAAGTTGATCAAAACCGTCTATACTATCATTCATCTCATCATTAAAATGATCATACAATTTAGCCAATATGTCTTTCACTTTCTCAATCATCGACTCTCTCTTATATTGATCATAGATTTCCTCAAAACAATATTTAAGGTATTTCAGCTTATAACGAGGATCAAGAACAATAGCTACATATAATAAATAGTTCATGTTCTCGAAACTATCCCAATATTTTTCAAATTTCAGTTTCATTCTTTGAGCCATAAGTTTCATGCCATTGTCATCACTTTTGCACAATTTTAACAATCTACTATGAAGAGAGACAATCTCAATAAAAAACGAGTTGGCACTAACATTGAGAGATGTAGAGAATCTTAAGGTCATTTGGTTAAAAAGCTTCAAAAATTTGACAAGTGCATAAGCATTTTTCCAATCTTGTTCATTTGGTGGTCCAATATTCTTGTGTTTTCTCGCTTTCCTCACACTAAACTCGTCACCAATTTCACTATTATCAAAATATTTATAATATCTTTTATCATCTGCCTCCATCCTTTTAAATGCTTTTTCATACTTCAAAGCGACTTCTAGCATCAAGTACGTGGAATTCCATCGAGTTTCCACATATAAACAAAGGGATTGCTTACAATCACTCTTTACTTTATCCACGCACTTTCTAAATGCTGATAACCTAGAAGGATATGATCTCAAATAGCGGACAATGTTACGAATCTTTAAAATGGATTCGTCATGCTCATCCAGTCCATCCTTGACAATGAGGTTTAATATATGCGCATAGAAGAACATATGTTTAAACATATGGTCCAAGAACGTACCCTTCGATTCTCTAGTGACAAGTTTCAAATGCCTAGTCGCTGCATCATTCGAACTTGCATTGTCAACAGTGACGGTGAGCAGCTTTTCAATACCCCAATCTAATAACAATAATTCTACAGCTAATCCAATTGCATCCCCTTTGTGACTTTGAATTTGAACAAAATTGAAAGAACCATTAACTTCCCCGTGAAGGAAAGCACGAATACTTTGAGAACAACACACAAATGAGCGCATACGGAAGAACATTTCATTGTTATTACAACAATTCCATCAGATACAAGAATATACAGAGTATAATTGAATAAATTACATTCAACAAATATCAGAGATTACAATAAATTACATAGCAGCGGAAAAATAAACAAAGCACAACTAGAAGTGATACACGGATACAGAGCTTTCTGAGCATCGTTCCAGCTATAAATCAGGACCCTGTGAATATAAATCTGCAAAACCAAAACTACTAGCTGCCCGTGCGGAAAATAGGAGCACCCAGAGTTTAGGTTAAAACAATAAACTCCAGGTCAGTCATGTGACTGGTGTGAGAACTAAAATAGTTATAATTCTTTATTTTAGAGTTCGGTAAATCAAGGGACCACGCCGTATAACACGGAACGGGTTTCCTCCCAAGAATACCAGTGCATAAAATAAACAGCGCAATGCTAAATAAACAAAAATGAAGCTGTTATAAGACCCAGGTCCCATCACACAATGCAACGCAAGCCGGAGGATAGGGTTTTCCCTTATAACAGCCAAAGCATGCTTGATACGTTTAAAAACACATTATTTGATACTATTATAAGTGTATAGTGTCAAAACAATTTCAATCATAAATATCAATCATAGGCGGCATGGGTACCATCTATCATGTCGCCATACTAGTTCTACAATTAAAACCGCAATACACGTATTGGAAATTGGATTCCGTCATGAGCCGAGGCAAGGGGCAAGCTCCTCTCCGCGTTCGAGACACTCTAGCAAATGTCCCAGGACCCCACTATGATCCTTGGATCTTCAGGGCCGGTCCTCTCTTACTTTTGAGGATTAGTTATTCCTGAACACACGTTTCCCGGTCCTTACAGACCTATATCCGAGGCGCCTCGCATTCCAACAACCACACAGGTGAAAAGTATATAAATGTCAGGGCTGGTAGGTCACTGACACCACCCTAGCTAGAAAGAAACGTCGTGCTCTCCCTGTAGTCACTATCCCGTTTTTGACTCATACCGAGGTGTGAGGCTCGCGAATTCACGTTATACACAAAGCTACGCCACACAGGCCGTGCTTTGATCATCAACCACAAGACTTTGCTTTTCAACAGAAGCCTTGATCAATTGCCACTTACGCATGCCACACTGGCAATTCACTCCATGCGACTGATGTCCATCGATATACAACCTCTGAGCTCGTACGTCTCAGAGAAGGGCGTTAAGCAAGAGAATAAATTCTCCGCCGCCAAACAGATGTATATTTAATAGAGATCAATCAACACAGAATAAAATCCAATGTCAGACACACAATCCATTTACAAGTTCGTTCTGGGTCTGAACGAAACCGGAGGCACTTTCCTCGCATATCCATCCATCTCCAAGTACGTCTGGACGATCACCAACTGATTCCCTCATCCTGGGTGTACAGCCCAATCAAGATCATCAGTAATCACCCAAACGATGTGAAGACTTCCGGTCTTCAACCACCGTCTTCATCTTCGACATCTCGTCGAATCGGTTATTCAGAATGGGTATAAACTCGGCCTTTCTGAATAACCCACGTATATAATAAACGAATGTTACACAAACACAACAAACGCCTCATTCCAATTCAGAATATTCTTTTATTCTCAAAACACATTCTTAGGGAAATGTTCCCATTAATTTTATCCAAGATAAATTCTTCTAAATTTATCCTATAATCTTCCTTTGGATATCATTTCAAACTAGTCGGGATTAGCGAACCACACCGAAGTAATTATTTATTTTATTTCCCAATCCCAACCTATATATCCCATGGAGAAAAACTGGTGATACTCCATATCTAACACCACGGTGTTATCGGTAAAATTGATTACCATTTCACGTTCAAATCCAATTAAAGATTTAACTATCGCTTTGGAGCAAAACTGGTGATACTCCACTCTCGACCACTTTTCAGATTTGATAATTTAAATTATCAATTCACTTTTTAATCTAACTAAAGATTCATTAAAACTCCACTTAGTTTTAATCTTCTCAAAAATCAATATTATGTCTTTAACTGGGTTAAAGAACCAATGTCTTCTAAAACACGATTCACGACAAACCCAAATCACGTTTGATATTAAATACAAGGCTCTGAATAGAAAATATATCGGCTTATATTCAATATCAAATTCTGAAACCAACATATATCGTATTGGCAATAACGATATAAAATATATCTTTCAAATTCCCATAACAATATCTGTATAGTCACGAAATCCAACATCGAAATATCCCGAAGATAATTTCGATTCAACTCCAGCCCAATCCACGTATTGGGAATATTGATTATTTTTAAAATCACTTTCAAATTCAATTTATTTATTTCAAAAATAAATTGATTTTAATTCTAGTTCAAAACTAGTTCATTTCGATAAAAATCTATTTTTATCTTTTCAAATGTGGAATTTTTCACCCCAGTTCTTTCCAATTCACATATTATAATTTTACACAAATTATAGATATTTTTAATAATTTTATCAAGGCCCGTACAGTCGATTTCCAACAACGGCCATCGAACTGCACTTACAGCGACCTTTTTCGAATTTGATTTGGACATAATTCCAAATCCAACCGTTAGATTTCAAATTTCTAATATTCATTGGAAAGCTCTTTTCGATACGAACCCAACGGTTCCGGTTTTAGGAGAATCCGACGGTCGGATCTCCCGCAACGTCAATTCGAAGTCAATGGTCGAAATTCACGAACTACCGCGGCGCGGCGCGTTCTATTCAGGCCATTATATTATATATATAATATATATTTCGTCGATTTCTATTTAAAACGAATTTTATAAATCGTTTTAAATTCGTTTCTAAAACAATTCAACTTCTATATTCAATTCAAATCAAAATTGAATTCTTCTTTATAAATCCGTTTTAAAATTCATTTCTATTCAATTCAAATTTTAATTCAATTTGAATTCATTTCAATTCACTTTCAATTCACTTTCAATTCAATGAATTTCGAAATCGTTTTCAATTCAATTCATTTCGAAATCGTTTTCAATTCCATTCATTTCGAAATCGTTTTCAATTCAATTCATTTCGAAATCGTTTTCAATTCATTTCGATTTTATTCGAATTCAAATTCACTTTCTATTCAGTTCGAATCGAATTCATTTTCTATTTGATTCGAATTCATTTCAAATTGATTCAATAAAATTTCAATTTAAATTTTTTTTTTTATCTAATTCAATTTGAATTTCCTTTCAAAATATTAAATTTTGAAATCACTTTTCAATATTCATTATAAAACGAATAAAATCGATATAAACATCATTCGCGTCAAAATAACGCATCTCTAATCAACACGGCTTTATATTTCAATAATTCGTTATTCTATTCAACAAATGAATATTTGTTCTATTCAACACATGAATTTTCTTTCAACACACGACTAATCTCAACACGTGAGTACTGTCGACACATCACTATTTTTATATGTAAAATATTTTATAAAACTATGGTATCTATCGTTTGATTTTCAATTAGACTTCTACTGGGAAGTAGTTCTAATTTTAAATATGATAAAGATGTAAATTTTTATTATATAAAATATTTCACCCAACACATGAACATCGTCAACACATGACTATTTTTATATTTAACACATGAATTTTCTTTTATAATATTTCTTATTTTCTCGATTGGAATGAGGCCCAATCAATCACCATATAGTGTTAATTATATGGATTCCATACAACCCATGTATATAATAGCATTGAAAAATAATCAATCATCAACCAAAGTGCACTACACTGTATAAGCATCAAATATAGATATTTGACGCTTATAACAGCCTGTCAATCGACCGATCGACATATTTAATAAATCAGGATGAGTGAACTTCAAGTTTCATCCCAACACCCGTGTGGGGTTTCAAACAATCAAACACAGATTTTATTTGTGCAGTTGGGCGATGTGTAAAATTTATCGACCCAATCGATATCAGTCAAATCAGTGTATATAAACAAATCGGCCGATTTGTTTATCAATATTTTATTTATTCACTTTCACGTTAAAAACTATATTTTTAACGACAAAATATTCTATTTTAACACTTGAATTTCTATTCAGTTCATTTATCCAATAAATGATTATTTCGATTTTTCTAACATATTTTAGAAAATTTCGGCGGCATAACGGCACGATACTAGAAACGGGACGAGGCCTAGCCTTATCCCCGGTCTAGTGAAGGCCCACGCCATTCACACATCAATCAAATCCATTTCAATTCACCAAACAATTCAATTTCAATTCAATTAATCTAACCCACTACACAACCAAACAATTTTCAAACAAGCCATCCATGGTCTGTGGATGACGGGTGTCGGGTGCTACTAAACACCGTCTACATCCTAGTATATATATATATAACTAGAAAAAGAATTTTGAGTGAGAAGTTCTCACCAAAAGCTATCCAACTTCACGACACTTCTTTTATAGAAATTTTCTTCATCCTCGCCTTCTTGTGCCCGTAGTCACTATATACATAAAAAATCACATTTTTATATTTTGATGTCTTTAAAATAAAAATCACATTTTTATTTGTTCGTTTTCAATTTAAAAATCATATTTTTATAATCACTTCATATATTTAAAAATCGAATTTTTAAAATGCTATTCAATATATAAAAATCATATTTTTACTTCGAAGTTCAATATATAAAAATCACATTTTTACTTTCACGCTATATGGATAAAAATGCTATTTTTACACCGCTACTATATAGATAAAAATTCTATTTTTACATCGTTATTCTATATATAAAGATCTCGCCTTTTTAACTATAAAGATTTCATCTTTATAAAAATCAGCATTTTATTTCGACGTATAGAAAATAAAAATCAGATTTTTATTTTGCTACATACACAAAGATGATATTTTTATATTCTCTATCCTATAAAGACTATATTTTTAATACTTTAAAAATATAAAAATCATATTTTTAATATTTCTATATAGTAAAGACTATATTTTTAACACTTTAAAAATATAAAAATCATATTTTTATCACTTTAAAAATATAAAGATCGTATCTTTTACCAAATAAAAATCCTATCTTTTCACCTTTCAAAGTTCTAATCTTTTTCCATTTAAAATTCAAACCTTTTCTATTTTAAATTCTTTTTTAAAATCAGTTTTAATATTCCTAAAAAAAATCAGTTTTAATATTCCTATAAAAAATCAGTTTAATATTCCTATTTAAAAAAATTAGTTTTAATATTCCTATAAAAAATCAGTTTAATATTCCTATTTAAAAAAAAAAAAAAATAAGCTAAAAACTTACAGGGGGGGGTTTGTGGGAGCGTCGGCCTTCAGGTGGGAGGCGGGGAGTGGCTGCGTCGGAGGAGAAGAGGGAGGAAGGGGAGAAAGGAAGGCGGAGGAGGGGGTGCGGGGCGGCTCGCGGCGCTGCTGGGGTTTCTCAGAATTGGGCCCAATCGAAGGGGGCTAGAGGAGGAGAGGGACTTGGTCGGAGTCGAAGGGAGGCGGGTGGCGCGTGGTGGGGCGAGGCTGGCGGAGGCGCAGGCGGGAGGATCGAGGTGGGGTGGCGCCTTCGATCGGAGGTTTTTTTTCTTTTTTTTTTCTTCTGGATTTCGAAAATGATTGAAGGGGGGGGGGGGGGGCAGAACGAGATTAAGGGGAGATTTAAATTTTTTTATTAATTTAATTATTTAATTATTTTATTTTAATTCAAAAAGTCAACTTTTTCAAACGACCTCTAAACGAGGTCCACCGCCTGTCGTCCATAGCGTTTCACCCCCATTCCGAACACAATGGGATATGTATCGTAAGCTGATTCGGCTGTTTGAATCAGTTTCCGTTTAATTTGCATTTAAATCACTATATTGAATTTTAAACGTACATTTCAAATTACCGGGGGCACATACTAGCTCTAAAAATTGCAGAAAAATATTTTCTAGCTTCGTATTGACGATACGGTCCTAACAAAACTAGTTTCGTCGAATTCTGAGACCGTTGGAAAAATGGCCATTTTCCAGTCGATTAAAATCAACTAAAATGGTCAAAACACGTTTTCCTTTGCCACGCTCACATATTGATTCGAAAAATTATGAAATTTGAAACCTAGCAATAATTTGACATCACGGACCCAACAAAACTGGTTTCGTCGAAATCCGAGGTCATTTGCAAAATGTCCATTTTTAAGGGCCTGAATTCCATAGCGACTATTCAGAATTTTCAACTGGACATATCTTTAGATTCTCGCTACAAAATTTTGATTTGTCGGATTCGTTAGAAAGATATTCACTATTAGATCCTAATGTTTTTGGTTTCACTAAAATCCGGATTGTTTTACTCCCGGTATGTTCAATTGAAGTTTGAAATCGAATTATCGAACTACCGCGCCATTTTCAATTCCTTTTATAATTTAAAATAATATTTATATTCTAACGACGACGTATATAATATATACGTCGAATTCAATTCAAAATAAATTTCACGTCGATATTATTTAAAATAATTCATTTTAAATGTTCAAAATTCGCTAAAATTGCCAAAATAAAAATTTTAAACTGGCCCAGATTTTCGGGTTATTACAATCTCCCCCACTTAAAACTTTTCGTCCCCGAAAAGGAACAAAGTCTAAAGTGGTTTGATTATTCAACACTATGTTCGATCTGGCTTCCATTCTCCAACTCTTTAGTTTCTGAGAATTTTCAAAATTTCAAAAATTTGGCTAACACCCTAAATTTTCGAAAAATTTCGCCATAACCTCCCCTGCACCGGGAGCATCGGGGAATTTCAAATAGCTTCCCCGGTCCTTCAGATCTCAAAAAGAAAAAGAAAAAGCCAAGCGGCTAGCCAATAGGCTCACAAAATCATCATCACCCAAACAAAACAGGAAATTATGTAGTAAACATGTACCTATTTGTCGGGCAAACAAATTTTATTCTCTGCTCTAGCCTCCTTGCTATGACCTGTTCAAAGTAAGTATATGTATATGCAAGCAAATGCGACCAATTTTCAATACAATTCAATATTCGGTTCAATTAGGCATAATGGTTAAAAATTAGCAAACAAATAAACAAACAACACAAAACATCAATCAATTAGTGAATTAGAGTTTCAAATTCATAATTTTGATACTTATACAAAAAATCATGTTTTTGATGCCAATTCACAACAATGAATTCTAGCTATATAAGTTTTGGTTCTCACACCAGTCTAATGGAAATATATAGATATCACACCTTCGAAACACGAACATAAATACTGATGATGTGGCCACATCACCAGAATTATCCCCGGGTGTCTAGAATGTGATTCTATATCTATCCAGTATATTAAAACTTCGAATATACGTTCATGACGCGTATATGCAAAATCTTTATATACTCGATTGTCCATATTCAAAATAAATAAATATTCAAATACATATAAAACGATTTAAATTTCAAAACAAAATTATTTTCATTTGAAAAGTATACTCTTCACACTCGTTCTAGGATACTACTGATCCTATCTCTAACGAGTAATTCTAATTGGATATTGCTAATCCAATATCTGATGAATTCTTTCGTATGGTCCTAATGTGTCTTGTTCTCGAGCTCTGTAAACCAAAGCTCTGATACCAAATGAAAGAACCCGTAACTTCCCCGTGAAGGAAAGCACGAATACTTTGAGAACAACACACAAATGAGCGCATACGGAAGAACATTTCATTGTTATTACAACAATTCCATCAGATACAAGAATATACAGAGTATAATTGAATAAATTACATTCAACAAATATCAGAGATTACAATAAATTACATAGCAGCGGAAAAATATACAAAGCACAACTAGAAGTGATACACGGATACAGAGCTTTCCGAGCATCGTTCCAGCTATAAATCAGGACCCTGTGAATATAAATCTGCAAAACCAAAACTACTAGCTGCCCGTGCGGAAAATAGGGGCACCCAGAGTTTAGGTTAAAACAATAAACTCCAGGTCAGTCATGTGACTGGTGTGAGAACTAAAACAGTTATAATTCTTTATTTTAGAGTTCGGTAAATCAAGGGACCACGCCGTATAACACGGAACGGGTTTCCTCCCAAGAATACCAGTGCATAAAATAAACAGCGCAATGCTAAATAAACAAAAATGAAGCTGTTATAAGACCCAGGTCCCATCACACAATGCAACGCAAGCCGGAGGATAGGGTTTTCCCTTATAACAGCCAAAGCATGCTTGATACGTTTAAAAACACATTATTTGATACTATTATAAGTGTATAGTGTCAAAACAATTTCAATCATAAATATCAATCATAGGCGGCATGGGTACCATCTATCATGTCGCCATACTAGTTCTACAATTAAAACCGCAATACACGTATTGGAAATTGGATTCCGTCATGAGCCGAGGCAAGGGGCAAGCTCCTCTCCGCGTTCGAGACACTCTAGCAAATGTCCCAGGACCCCACTATGATCCTTGGATCTTCAGGGCCGGTCCTCTCTTACTTTTGAGGATTAGTTATTCCTGAACACATGTTTACCGGTCCTTACAGACCTATATCCGAGGCGCCTCGCATTCCAACAACCACACAGGTGAAAAGTATATAAATGTTAGGGCTGCTAGGTCACTGACACCACCCTAGCTAGAAAGAAACGTCGTGCTCTCCCTGCAGTCACTATCCCGTTTTTGACTCATACCGAGGTGTGAGGCTCGCGAATTCACGTTATACACAAAGCTACGCCACACAGGCCGTGCTTTGATCATCAACCACAAGACTTTGCTTTTCAACAGAAGCCTTGATCAATTGCCACTTACGCATGCCACACTGGCAATTCACTCCATGCGACTGATGTCCATCGATATACAACCTCTGAGCTCGTACGTCTCAGAGAAGGGCGTTAAGCAAGAGAATAAATTCTCCGCCGCCAAACAGATGTATATTTAATAGAGATCAATCAACACAGAATAAAATCCAATGTCAGACACACAATCCATTTACAAGTTCGTTCTGGGTCTGAACGAAACCGGAGGCACTTTCCTCGCATATCCATCCATCTCCAAGTACGTCTGGACGATCACCAACTGATTCCCTCATCCTGGGTGTACAGCCCAATCAAGATCATCAATAATCACCAAAACGATGTGAAGACTTCCGGTCTTCAACCACCGTCTTCATCTTCGACATCTCGTCGAATCGGTTATTCAGAATGGGTATAAACCCGGCCTTTCTGAATAACCCACGTATATAATAAACGAATGTTACACAAACACAACAAACGCCTCATTCCAATTCAGAATATTCTTTTATTCTCAAAACACATTCTTAGGGAAATGTTCCCATTAATTTTATCCAAGATAAATTCTTCTAAATTTATCCTATAATCTTCCTTTGGATATCATTTCAAACTAGTCGGGATTAGCGAACCACACCGAAGTAATTATTTATTTTATTTCCCAATCCCAACCTATATATCCCATGGAGCAAAACTGGTGATACTCCATATCTAACACCACGGTGTTATCGGTAAAATTGATTACCATTTCACGTTCAAATCCAATTAAAGATTTAACTATCGCTTTGGAGCAAAACTGGTGATACTCCACTCTCGATCACTTTTCAGATTTGATAATTTAAATTATCAATTCACTTTTTAATCTAACTAAAGATTCATTAAAACTCCACTTAGTTTTAATCTTCTCAAAAATCAATATTATGTCTTTAACTGGGTTAAAGAACCAATGTCTTCTAAAACACGATTCACGACAAACCCAAATCACGTTTGATATTAAATACAAGGCTCTGAATAGAAAATATATCGGCTTATATTCAATATCAAATTCTGAAACCAACATATATCGTATTGGCAATAACGATATAAAATATATCTTTCAAATTCCCATAACAATATCTGTATAGTCACGAAATCCAACATCGAAATATCCCGAAGATAATTTCGATTCAACTCCAGCCCAATCCACGTATTGGGAATATTGATTATTTTTAAAATCACTTTCAAATTCAATTTATTTATTTCAAAAATAAATTGATTTTAATTCTAGTTCAAAACTAGTTCATTTCGATAAAAATCTATTTTTATCTTTTCAAATGTGGAATTTTTCACCCCAGTTCTTTCCAATTCACATATTATAATTTTACACAAATTATAGATATTTTTAATAATTTTATCAAGGCCCGTACAGTCGATTTCCAACAACGGCCATCGAACTGCACTTACAGCCACCTTTTTCGAATTTGATTTGGACATAATTCCAAATCCAACCGTTAGATTTAAAATTTCTAATATTCATTGGAAAGCTCTTTTCGATACGAACCCAACGGTTCCGGTTTTAGGAGAATCCGACGGTCGGATCTCCCGCAACGTCAATTCGAAGTCAATGGTCGAAATTCACGAACTACCGCGGCGCGGCGCGTTCTATTCAGGCCATTATATTATATATATAATATATATAATATATATTTCGTCGATTTCTATTTAAAACGAATTTTATAAATCATTTTAAATTCGTTTCTAAAACAATTCAACTTCTATATTCAATTCAAATCAAAATTGAATTCTTCTTTATAAATCCGTTTTAAAATTCATTTCTATTCAATTCAAATTTTAATTCAATTTGAATTCATTTCAATTCACTTTCAATTCACTTTCAATTAAATGAATTTCGAAATCGTTTTCAATTCAATTCATTTCGAAATCGTTTTCAATTCCATTCATTTCGAAATCGTTTTCAATTCAATTCATTTCGAAATCGTTTTCAATTCATTTCGATTTTATTCGAATTCAAATTCACTTTCTATTCAATTCGAATCGAATTCATTTTCTATTTGATTCGAATTCATTTCAAATTGATTCAAGAAAATTTCCATTTAATTTTTTTTTTATCTAATTCAATTTGAATTTCCTTTCAAAATATTAAATTTTGAAATCACTTTTCAATATTCATTATAAAACGAATAAAATCGATATAAACATCGTTCGCGTCAAAATAACGCATCTCTAATCAACACGGCTTTATATTTCAATAATTCGTTATTCTATTCAACAAATGAATATTTGTTCTATTCAACACATGAATTTTCTTTCAACACACGACTAATCTCAACACGTGAGTACTGTCGACACATCACTATTTTTATATGTAAAATATTTTATAAAACTATGGTATCTATCGTTTGATTTTCAATTAGACTTCTACTGGGAAGTAGTTCTAATTTTAAATATGATAAAGATGTAAATTTTTATTATATAAAATATTTCACCCAACACATGAACATCGTCAACACATGACTATTTTTATATTTAACACATGAATTTTCTTTTATAATATTTCTTATTTTCCCGATTGGAATGAGGCCCAATCAATCACCATATAGTGTTAATTATATGGATTCCATACAACCCATGTATATAATAGCATTGAAAAATAATCAATCATCAACCAAAGTGCACTACACTGTATAAGCATCAAATATAGATATCTGACGCTTATAACAGCCTGTCAATCGACCGATCGACATATTTAATAAATCAGGATGAGTGAACTTCAAGTTTCATCCCAACACCCGTGTGGGGTTTCAAACAATCAAACACAGATTTTATTTGTGCAGTTGGGCGACGTGTAAAATTTATCGACCCAATCGATATCAGTCAAATCAGTGTATATAAACAAATCGGCCGATTTGTTTATAAATATTTTATTTATTCACTTTCACGTTAAAAACTATATTTTTAACGACAAAATATTCTATTTTAACACTTGAATTTCTATTCAGTTCATTTATCCAATAAATGATTATTTCGATTTTTCTAACATATTTTAGAAAATTTCGGCGGCATAACGGCACGATACTAGAAACGGGACGAGGCCTAGCCTTATCCCCGGTCTAGTGAAGGCCCACGCCATTCACACATCAATCAAATCCATTTCAATTCACCAAACAATTCGATTTCAATTCAATTAATCTAACCCACTACACAACCAAACAATTTTCAAACAAGCTATCCATGGTCTGTGGATGACGGGTGTCGGGTGCTACTAAACACCGTCTACATCCTAGTATATATATATATATATATAACTAGAAAAAGAATTTTGAGTGAGAAGTTCTCACCAAAAGCTATCCAACTTCACGACACTTCTTTTATAGAAATTTTCTTCATCCTCGCCTTCTTGTGCCCGTAGTCACTATATACATAAAAAATCACATTTTTATATTTTGATGTCTTTAAAATAAAAATCACATTTTTATTTGTTCGTTTTCAATTTTAAAATCATATTTTTATAATCACTTCATATATTTAAAAATCGAATTTTTACAATGCTATTCAATATATAAAAATCATATTTTTACTTCGAAGTTCAATATATAAAAATCACATTTTTACTTTCACGCTATATGGATAAAAATGCTATTTTTACACCGCTACTATATAGATAAAAATTCTATTTTTACATCGTTATTCTATATATAAAGATCTCGCCTTTTTAACTATAAAGATTTCATCTTTATAAAAATCAGCATTTTATTTCGACGTATAGAAAATAAAAATCAGATTTTTATTTTGCTACATACACAAAGATGATATTTTTATATTCTCTATCCTATAAAGACTATATTTTTAATACTTTAAAAATATAAAAATCATATTTTTAATATTTCTATATAGTAAAGACTATATTTTTAACACTTTAAAAATATAAAAATCATATTTTTATCACTTTAAAAATATAAAGATCGTATCTTTTACCAAATAAAAATCCTATCTTTTCACCTTTCAAAGTTCTAATCTTTTTCCATTTAAAATTCAAACCTTTTCTATTTTAAATTCTTTTTTAAAATCAGTTTTAATATTCCTAAAAAAAATCAGTTTTAATATTCCTATAAAAAATCAGTTTAATATTCCTATTTAAAAAAATTAGTTTTAATATTCCTATAAAAAATCAGTTTAATATTCCTATTTAAAAAAAATAATAATAAAATAAATAAGCTAAAAACTTACAGGGGGGGGGGGTTTGTGGGAGCGTCGGCCTTCAGGTGGGAGGCGGGGAGTGGCTGCGTCGGAGGAGAAGAGGGAGGAAGGGGAGAAAGGAAGGCGGAGGAGGGGGTGCCGGGCGGCTCGCGGCGCTGTTGGGGTTTCTCGGAATTGGGCCCAATCGAAGGGGGCTAGAGGAGGAGAGGGACTTGGTCGGAGTCGAAGGGAGGCGGGTGGCGCGTGGTGGGGCGAGGCTGGCGGAGGCGCAGGCGGGAGGATCGAGGTGGGGTGGCGCCTTCGATCGGAGGTTTTTTTTTCTTTTTTTTTTCTTCTGGATTTCGAAAATGATTGAAGGGGGGGGGGGGGGCAGAACGAGATTAAGGGGAGATTTAAATTTTTTTTATTAATTTAATTATTTAATTATTTTATTTTAATTCAAAAAGTCAACTTTTTCAAACGACCTCTAAATGAGGTCCACCGCCTGTCGTCCATAGCGTTTCACCCCCATTCCGAACACAATGGGATATGTATCGTAAGCTGATTCGGCTGTTTGAATCAGTTTCCGTTTAATTTGCATTTAAATCACTATATTGAATTTTAAACGTATATTTCAAATTACCGGGGGCACATACTAGCTCTAAAAATTGCAGAAAAATATTTTCTAGCTTCGTATTGACGATACGGTCCTAACAAAACTAGTTTCGTCGAATTTTGAGACCGTTGGAAAAATGGCCATTTTCCAGTCGATTAAAATCAACTAAAATGGTCAAAACACGTTTTCCTTTGCCACGCTCACATATTGATTCGAAAAATTATGAAATTTGAAACCTAGCAATAATTTGACATCACGGACCCAACAAAACTGGTTTCGTCGAAATCCGAGGTCATTTGCAAAATGTCCATTTTTAAGGGCCTGAATTCCATAGCGACTATTCAGAATTTTCAACTGGACATATCTTTAGATTCTCGCTACGAAATTTTGATTTGTCGGATTCGTTAGAAAGATATTCACTATTAGATCCTAATGTTTTTGGTTTCACTAAAATCCGGATTGTTTTACTCCCGGTATGTTCAATTGAAGTTTGAAATCGAATTATCGAACTACCGCGCCAATTTCAATTCCTTTTATAATTTAAAATAATATTTATATTCTAACGACGACGTATATAATATATACGTCGAATTCAATTCAAAATAAATTTCACGTCGATATTATTTAAAATAATTCATTTTAAATGTTCAAAATTCGCTAAAATTGCCAAAATAAAAATTTTAAACTGGCCCAGATTTTCGGGTTATTACAAAAATTTATTATTCTTTTATTTAAATTCAAATGACTATCAATCCAATGTGCAGTGATGCACATATAATTTATGTTTTGAATCGATGTCCATGTATCAGTGGTGATGCTAACCATCTCATTCTTTAACTGTTTTTTAAGTTTCTCCTTCTCTTCTAAAAGAAAATTCATACACTCTCTAGCAATTGTCATTCGAGAGGGAATCTTGAATAAAGGTTGAATGGTATGTATGAAATTTCTAAAGCCTTCATTCTCAACAATTCTAAATGGTATCTCATCACATATGATCATCTTAGCCAATTCCCTCTTAGCATCATTTTGATTAAAGGTTACTGCTCTAAGATCGGCACTATTTGAAACACCAACTTCCCTCTTCATATTTTTTAAAGCCAATTTTTTTTGATCTTTTGGTGCTTTCCTAAAGGGGGACTTAGCACATCTTTCAAAATGACTCCTTAAATTTGAAATTCCATGTGATTTTGATGAGCATAGATATTTTGCTGAACAATACTTACATTTAGCATACTCAGGAGGGCCTATAATGTAATCATAGTGAGTCCATACCCATGATGTCCGCTTACCTTTGCATCCACTGCGCTTTGGAGGATTATCCTCTCTAACATTAGCGGTATCTTTTTCAAGATAAGGCTGTGACTGATTGTTCAGCTCCGTGCTAATTTGATTATCTTCAACATTTAAATTTTACTCCAAATCAACAACAGCTGCAAATATTAATTAAATCACAGATTAGTTGATTCTATTCAATATAAAGTTTAATCAAAAGTTGTTAATATATGTTGATTATAGAACAACTAAAACATTCTGATATTTTCTTAATTATTGAAATGTCTACGCTATATGCTTAAAAAAATGAATGTAAAATAAAATTAAAAAATAAGCATAAATTTTGAGTTCATGTTATGGTGACCTGATATTTCCTCTCTCAAGTTTGTTTAACAATCTATACAGTGTACATGCATAAGGCGGCTTCTCTTTGCTAGTTGTTTACATGGAAAATTTTCAATTTAAGGTCTTAGCTTAAGTACAAACAACAGAGAAAAATGGTGGAACTTATCTATGGACTCAATGACTAATTACAGAATTAATGTAGAAAACCGCATGACATTAACACATTGGAGACCAAATTGCAGTTAAACATACTTGCAAAACACAAGTTAAGTTAGGCTAAACTACACCTAACCATTTGCAGTCCTTTATTACACCTGACCACTTGCAGTGTAAAATATGTAGTGATACAATGATACTTAAGCATCAATCCTTTGTTTCAAAAAAATTTACAGTGCAAATGTTTAAATTCACATATAATGTTAAAAAAAAATACAGTCCAAATTTTTTGTAGTGCAAATGTTTAAATTTACAGTGCAAAATTTTTACAGTGCAAATTTTTAGTAACAAAGGACTAATCTTTAAGTATCAGTGCAAATTTTACAGTGCAAATGGTCCAAAATTTGTAGTGATACTTAAGGACTGATACATGGAAGAAAACTTAGGAAGTAATAGAATAAATTACTTTGGCAGCAAGAAAAAACTTTTAAACACAAAAATGGAATAGGTAATATAAGCATAGATCTCAACCACAGAATAATTGTTGCTTATTTCTAAATCTTGTCTTGTTAAATAAGCATAGATCTCAAACTGGATTCAGGGTCATATGGAACAGTCTGTCATGGAAAATTGAAGGCCTCTGATGTTGCAATTAAAAGAATTAACAAAAAATTTCGTTGCTATCATGTTAAATAAGCATAGATCTCAAATTTACTAACATTTGTGACCATTATCATCTAATTTTATTGACATTTCTTAGTTTTGGTTATGAAAATTCACTGGGTTTATGTAGTGCATCTAAAGTCATGTGACATTCGACAAGTTTTTCACAAGCCAACAAATTTGTGCTTAATTTATAGTCGGTAAACTAATATATGAAGCAAATAGCCACATTATGATTTTTGGCGAGGACAAAACAATGAATAGTCGATGCTCGGTTCACAGTTGAACAAATTTTTACCTAATATGCATGATACCTATTCATTTGAACTATGTTTAAGTGTTTTCTACCGTGATAATCAACGGTTACCTTTGTCCACTATCCCCTACATTCAGTATCATTCACTCCTACTACTTAATCGGTAGACTGTTTTAAGATGGTAATCAAAGTTTAAAAGTGTATGAATGCTAACATGGTAAGAAAATTATATATTTTCATACTGGTTGCCACATCCATAAATAATAGTAGCAATTAAATAAAATATATGTAAATAAAATAAAATGATAAATGATAATGGTCACAAATGAAGTCAATAAAATTAGTTGCGTTATTTATTGCAATACAGTAAATTTAGATGATAATGGTCACAACTCACAAATAAGCATAGATCTCAAACTGGGTTCATAGTCATATGGAACGGTCTATCATGGGAAATTGAAGGCATCTGATGTTGCAATAAAAAGAATTAACAAAAGATTTCGTTGCTATCATGTTAAATAAGCATAGATCTCAAATTTACTGACATTCCAATTAAAAAACCTTGAGAAGAAGGATTTGCAGCCCCGTTGATTTCATTTTCCACAATTTCGTTGCTATCTTGCTGCTTCATCAGTTCGTTAGAGGAATCAAAAGATCTATTCGTTAGTTGTGTTTTAGAAAATAGAAATTAAGGAATTAGGGATTGAAATTAAAAAGCTTGCCTGGGAAGAAGATGTCTTTGCATTGAGAATGGTGCGGACTGCGAAGGGATGCGTGGAATGAATAAAATTTCAATAATACGGTGCAAATATCAAAGCAAAAATATTATCTTTTGAATTGAGGTTGGGTTGGGTTAATATAGGGTTGGGTTGACTGAAATATTACATCCGACCCATATATAGTATGGGTTGAAAATTGAAACCCATATCCAACCCGAACTACGTTGAGTTGGGTCGGGTTTATGTGGGTTGGGTCGGATTGGTGGGTTGGGTCGGTTTGGATATGGGTTGTGTGCAGCCCTAAAAATGAACATGACACAAATGGCTCAATTTCTGAAATGATGGGGGGAATGCAAATATGGTGCATCAGGAACAACTGCACATGGGTATAGATACACAAGTCACAAAAACTGCAAGGATGGTAACTCCAGTTTCTCTTACTAAGACTATGCAAAATAATGTACCTGTCACTGACCATAACAAATGCAATGAAGTAGCCAAAAGGAAGGAAAATATGATAAGTGACCCACCCAACCCAAACCTCTCTGAACCACTGCACTAGGATAAGGTTCACAAGTCTGGTACCTATATGGAAGCACAACAAAAGAAACAACAAAGGGAAGGATAGCATTAATGACAAATCAAGCCCATACATGCTGTACAAAGAGATACCCCCTCCATCTGCCTATAAACCACCTTCTCCATTTTCTAGTGAAGATGGTTATCCAATTGAAAAGAATGATAAGTCACAATAGGGAAATGCACTTGAGATTGGGTTTTTAATTACCACTGGAAATAAGCATAATTCTAACAAGTGCATTTATGCAAACTCTCCATTATTTGCCACTCACATTAGTTATGTAAGCACAAGTGCTCCAGTCACTAGGGGCAAAGCAAATGAGATACTCAGCCAAAAGTTTATTCCATGATACAAAAGGTAGGTGTTTGGAACATACGAGGTGCTCCCCTCGATGCCAAACTTGAGCAATGTAAAAATATTATCAGGTAAAATACTTTGATTTTGGTAGGGATACTGGAAACCAAATTTAATCATACCCTCACTAATCGTATTGCACATTACATAAACCCTTCATGGAACTTGATGAATAACTTAGAAACTACACCATAAGGTAGAATCCTTATTGTATATGTTCCCCATAATTCATCAGCTAACAATGATGTAACGACCCGGAAAATCTGAACCAATTTAAAAAAATTTAATTGGCTAAAATAATGGATTTTAAATATTTAAAATAAATATTTTAAATAATAACGATGAAAAGTGAGTTTGAATCGATGTTTGAAAACGAATATAATTAATTCTAATTATAAACAAGGCCTGAAATGGCGCGGTAGTTTCAAAATTTGAATTCAAACTTTGACTGACTGTACCGGGTGCAAAACAAAACGGATTTGAGCGAAACCAAAAATATTTAAATCTGTTAGTGAATACCTTTCTAACGAATCTGAAAAATCAAAGTTTCATAGTAGGAAGCAAAAGTTATGGCCAAATGAATTTTCAGAAAGGTCGCCGTAGAAATTATATAGCCCGTGAAAATGGCCATTTTGCAAACGACCTCGGAATTCAACGAAACCATTTTTGTTGGATCCGGGATGTCAAACTATTGCTAGGTTTCAAATTTCATAATTTTTGAAGTTAGTATGTGAGCGTAGCAAAGGAAAATGTGTTTTGGTCAATTACAGTTAAATTGGATCGACCAGAAATGGGCCTTTTTGCCAACGGACTCAGAATTCGACGAAACTAGTTTTGTTGGGACCGTATCGTCAAAACATAGCTAGATTTATTTTTCTGGAATTTTTAGAATCAGTATCTAGCCCCGGCAAATTGAAATGTACGTTCAAATTAAATATTGAATGTTTTATATTTTAATTTGAATGAAAACTGACTGAAACATTCGAATGGGCCTTCGAAACATATCCCATTGTGTTCGGAATGGGGGTTAAACGCTAGGGGCGACAGTCGTTGGGTTTAGATTGGAGTTAGTACGTGTGGGGGGGTATTTTTGGATTTTTAAAAATATATAAATATAGAAAAGTCCTATTGGTTAGCCTCACTTTCTCTCTCCCCGTTCTTTCTTCTGAAACCCCCCCCGAACGACGGCAGACGCGCTTCCCCCTTCCCCCTTCCCGTCCACTTTAGCGCCGCCACGGCCATCACCAGCGACCGCCACCACATCCCCTCGACGCGCCTCCTCTTCCTCTTCAAATTCGACCCAACCACCACCCCCCTCGTCGCCTCTATCGCCTGAATCGAGCCTGCCAAATTCGCCACTTCCTAGCGCCGCCACGACCAGATCCGACCACCGATCATCACCAAACCACCCTGCGCCGACTCCCCTCTCCTCCCTCTTCCACGTCACACCCTCCGATCGTCACCACATCACTCGGATTTCGCGAAAAATTCAAACCCTTGTTTGAACCAACGATGAAGGTGATTCCTTTGTATGATTTTAACACTTTTAAGTGTTACAAAACTTTGAAAAATCATATCTTTTTAGTGTGTTGACGAAATTCGATGAAACAGGAGGCACCGGCACCGTGAAGACGTCTTCTACATTTTAGAAGAGACCGCATATTTTTCTGAGCCTTCTACTATTTTTGGTGGAGTGGAACCCAATGTGAGATTTCTAATTTATAAACGATATGGAAAACGATGATGTATAAATTATATGATCGATGTATGAGTTATATAAGCGTTGTATACCTCTTGTATAAGCGTTGTATAAGTTGTACGTTCGATGTATAAGTTGTATATGCATTGTAAAAATTATATATGTGTTGAAATAGAAGTGAAATGCTATATATATATATATATATATATATATATATATATATATATATACGCCCATCGTCCACAAACCATGGACGATATTTATTGGTTGTGATTGGTGTGAAAAATTGATTGATAGCGAATGGTTGATTGGAATTGTTTGTGGTTGAAATTGATTGATTGTGGTTGAAAAATACCCGTTTGTGGTTGAGAAATATTTGGTTGAAACCACATAGGATTAGTTTGTGGAAATGAAATAAATATACATGCCGCCTACGTGCGAACTAGATGCATGATTCCCCATTGTCAAAAACCGCGAGGTTTTAAGGTAGAGGGAGGAGCCGTACTAGGGACGGTCCCGGTTTTAACTACCCTGCCGTTATGCTGTCGAAATTTTGAATAATATTCATGTGTTAGAATTATTTTCCTGTGTTGAAATTATATTCGTCTGTTGAATAGAAAACCTTCATGTGTTGAATAGAAATTCATTCGTTGAATCATATTCATGTGTTGAATGGTATTCGTGTTTTGAATAAATTGTTCTAACAATAAAAATCACATTTTTACTCTATTTATATAAACTATAGAAAACCTTCATGTGTTGAATCGATATTCATTCGTTGAATTGAAATTCATGTGTTGAATGGTATTCGTGTTTTAAATATAAAAATCTCCTTTTTATCGATTTATATAAACTATAGAAAACCTTCATGTGTTGAATCGATATTCATTCATCGAATTGAAATTCATGTGTTGAATAGTATTCGTGTTTTAAATATAAAAATCACCTTTTTATCGATTTATATAAACTATAGAAAACCTTCATGTGTTGAATCGAAATTCATTCGTTGAATTGAAATTCATGTGTTGAATGGTATTCATATTTTGAAAGAAATTGTTTTATAATAAAAATCCCATTTTTAACATCAATATGAAATGTATAAAATAATCTTGTTTTGAAATAAATGGTTTTATAATAAAAATCCTATTTTTATCACCTATATTAACTATATAAAATAGTCGTGTTTTGAAATAAATTGTTTTACATTAAAAATCACATTTTTATTATATACATGAATTGTTAAAAATAGTGAAGTATTGAAATAGAAAACAGTTTGATAAAAATATCATTTTTATCAAAAGTATGAAAATCATATAGCTTGAAATCGAAGAATCGATATATATATATATATATATATATATATATATATATATATATATATATAGAATTGAAACCGTGATTTCAAACGATTAGTGCGGGAGATTCGACCATCGGATTTTCCCGAAATCGCAACCGTTGGGTTCGCTTTGGAAATATCTTTCCAACGACACCAACTTTGTAAAAATCCAACGGTTGGATTGTCTGGAATGTTTAATTCAAATCTGAAGAAAAACAACGGCAGAATAGCTTATATTTATATAAATATATATAAATATAATTATATTTAATCGAATAACGACGCTGCAGTTCGTATTTTGAAATCGAAACTTCAAACGATTATACCGGGAGATCCGACAGTCGGATTTTCCCGAAACTGGAACCGTTGGATTCGTTTTGAAAAGATCTTTCTAATGATGTAAATTTTGTGAAGATCCAACAGTTAGATTTTCAGATATGTGTAAATCAAATCTGAAGAAAAACAGTGCCATGGCCGCGTTATGGCCCGAAGCGTCGTTTTGAATAAATTGGCTATTTTAAAATAAATAAAAATAGAGATAAATCGTTATAAAATATTATAAACGATATGGATGTGAAATTTAGAAACTAACTGAAGGTTGGCTAGGTCGAATGGTTTCCTGGGTATTGATCTGATGTTGGTTTCGGCCTTCGGGGTTAATATTTGGGAAATCGTTCTCTTACTGATTGACGGTTAGTGACTAATGAATTGAAATGATACGTGTGTATGTTAGTGTTGCACTTGTTTATTATATACGCGAGTTGCTCAGAAAGACCGGGTTTATCCCATTCTGAATAACTGAATCGACGATAAGAAATCGAAGATGAAGACGGTGGTCGAAGACCGGAGATCTTCACCTCGTTTGGATGGTAACCGAGGTCCTGATTGGGAGGCATCCCGAAATATGGATAATGAGTGGTGATCGTCCGGACGTACGTGGTGATCGATGGGTTTGCGAGGTATATAGTGCCTCCGGCTTCGTTCAGACCCAAAACAGACTTGCAAATGGACAGTGTGTGTGACATTGGAATTTATTCTTTGTGATTGATAGCCATCAGTTGCACGGTGTGAATTGCCTGTGTGGCATACTAAGATGCAGTGATCAGGGCTTCTGTTGAAAAGCAAAGTCTTGTGGTGATGATCAAAGGGCTGCCTGTGTGGCGTAGCTTTGTGTATAACGTGAAATCGCGAGCCTAACACCTCGGTACGAACCAGAAACGGGAGCAGGACCTCAGGGAGGGCATGCATTTCTTTCTAGCTAGGAGTTGTTTCGGTGTTTTTACATGGCCTGACATTTTACTTATGTGGTTGTTACTGTTGCGAGGCGCCTTGATTAGATCGGACGATCCGGGTCCGATGGAGTCATTCGTTGGCTCATTTGCACCCCATAGGGCGGGGAGACGTATTGCTCAGGCATTTTAATCCACATCGGTGGACCGGCCCTGACGATCCAAGGGTCACTCGAGCTCTGATCCTGCGATATGGTAGGCTAGATTGTCTCGAAGTCGGTAAGGACTATCTTTTGCCTTGGTTCATGACGGAAATCCAATTTCCAAATACGTGACTGTGCGGTTTTGATTGTATACCTATATATGGCGACATAGAGGTATGGGGCATTAATGCCGTCTATGATTGATAGTTATGATTGAAATTGTTTTTGAAACATATAAACACTAGTAATAATATCAAATGCTTTTGTTTTATTCGTATCAATCATATTTTGGCCATTATAAGGTAAAAACTCTATCCTACGGTTTACGTTGCATTGTGTGATGGGAACTGAGTCTTATAATGGCTTCATTTTTATAAAAAGCATTGCGATGTTTAAAAGAATGATTTGTTTTAAAGCACTGGCAATCCAATGGAGTAAACCCGTTCCACGAAAGTAGCGTTGTCCTGTGATTAGCCTTATTTCAAATGTGTTGAGTAGATTTCTCATACCAGTCCCATGACTGACTCGTAGTTTGTTTCACTTTCAAACTCGGGTGCCCCTTTTTCTACACGGGCAGCCTTGTATTCAGGTTTTAGCTGGCTTTCTCTGGATAGCTGGAGCTGAAGATGGATTCTATTATTTATCTCTTTTTATGCTGTTCTGCTCCTATTGTACATATTATGTTTGTTTTCCGCTGTAAACATTTATGTATAGCTGAACTGTATTTGTACTAAGTATGATCCTGTATACTGTGTAACTCTGATGAGTACGTTTATCCAGTATATTCTATTGTTCATTATCTGGTGTATTTATTTATTTCTGTTCTGCTATTATCTGTTTATGTGTTATATTCCAAGGATTACCCTTGTCGCCGTCAGTACAGGTTTGGGTTCGTCTCATTTGGTATCAGAGCTTTGGTTAAGCTTAGTTCTGGAATATAACATATAATGAACTCGACAGAAATAGAACCAGTAGTGTTCTTAGATGGGTAACTCTATACGGATAGGATCAATAATATCCTAGTATGAGTAAAGCAGAATGAAATTACACCTCGATAGACACATTTACATTTGAAGTGTTTGTTTCTATGTTTTAAAATATCTTTTCTGTGACCTGACACTTGATCTGCTATTTGCAGAAGTACTAGAAAATGAGTGTTAGAAACTGAAGGAATGCAGAACCGGATATTGAGGCCCTATTAATCAAATATCGAAATATGGGTGGAATACTGTTCTCTGGTGAAGAATCTATTATGAAGACACAGGCTTGGATTCGCTCTGCTGAGAAAATCTTTTATGGTTTAAAGCTGAGGGATGACCAGAAAAGATTACTGGCATCCTGGGCACTCAAAGATAAAGCTTTGTTCTGGTGGGATTCGGTTATTGAGAATAATCCAGAAGGTGATATCACCTGGGACAGATTCAAAGTGATTTTCCTGGAAAGATTTGCTCCTCCCGAAGCGACTGAGCGATTATGTGATGAATTTTCTTATCTGATACAAGGAGATATGACCATTCCAGAATATCATAAGAAATTCAACGAACTTTCTCACTTTGCTCCCCATCTAGTTCAAAATATGAAGAGAAAGAATCTGAGATTTATTAACGGGCTTCAAAGGAAATACCAGAATAAAGTAATGGGGCATAAGAAGCTTCCTTTTTCAGAAATGATTTATATGGCTTATCAGTATGAAGATCTCCATATGAAAGGCATGTTGCGAGACGAAGAAGAAATCAGTTCTAGCAGCAAAAGAAAATTTGAAGCCGATAGCCCAGAGACAAGTGTGCAGCTTGAGGCCAGTACGAAGGCTGAAGTCATAAAGAGGCCAAAAATCAATCAGAAAAAGGTAAAGACACTCGTATGTCTAAAGTGTGATCAGCAAGGGCATTCGATGAGAGACTGTAGATCTTCGAACAGACGAAAGGGTGATGGGTCTAAATCCGGGAAGAATTTTCAAGAGAATAGAAAGTGCAGCCAATGCCAACAGGTCGGTCATCTTTTAAAGGCCTGCCCGCTATTCAGAAAACCTGAAGCAATACATGTAAATGAAGTGGTGGAAGTGCCTGCATCTTCGTCTGCTCAGGAAACGCCAGATGTTTTAGAAGGCACACTTACTGTCAAAGATATTCCAGTTAAAGTACTGTTTGAGACAGGCGCGTCACGAAGCTTCATTGCCAAGAATGCAGCTAAGAAACTAGGTTTGAATTTAAAGAAGCTCAAAGAACCAATGACTGTCCAGAATCCGGTTGGGGTTTCCATTGATCTCAGTTAGGTTTGTGGAGTGCCAGTTTCTTTTTCCCGTTCGGTTCCCTACCATCGCGGTCATCATGAATTTTTAAGAGTTTGATCTTATCTTGGGGTTAGACTGGTTGACCATGTATGAAGCTGAGGTTAAATGCGCCGACAGAGTCGTTAAGGCAAAGATAAAATCAGGTGAGTATATAACCATTCCCTGTGAAGGTCAGAATGATAGTAGAAAAGACTTCTGGGCAGCTTTGGATGTTTCTCCTGTACAAATAGAAAATATCCCAGAATTCACAGATGATATTCCTGACCTCATCAAAGACATTCCTGTCGTCAAGAACTATGCGGATGTGTTCGAAGAAGTTGTTCGCTTACCTCCATAGAGAGAGATAGATTTCAAAATTGCTTTAATTCTGAATGCAAGGCCGGTAGTTCACGCTATTCGAAGAATGTCCTTAAAAGAGAAAGAGGAATTAGACAATCAAACACGACAGCTCGTATGGAAGGGTCTGATAAGGCCTAGTTTCTCTGATTGGGGAGCAACAATGGTGTTTGTCCCAAAATCTTACGGTACTCTGCGTCTATGTGTGGATTATCGTGATTTGAACAAGCAGACAATTAAGAATAAATATCCATTGCCGCGAATCGATGATTTATTGGATCGTCTGAATGGAGCACAAGTTTTCTCAAGGATGGACCTAGCTACAGGCTTCCATCAACTTCGAATTGCCGAAGAATGTGTTCCAATGACAGCACTCAGAGGTCCAGACTTATTCTACGAGTCATTAGTAATGTCGTTTGGCTTATGTAACGCTCCAGCATACTTCGTCGATTTGATGAATAGAGTGTTCAGAGGAGTTTTGAATAAATTTGTTCAGGTTTTTATTGATGATATTCTAATCTTCTCTAAATCAAAGGCCGAACATGAAAAGCATTTGGAACAGGTTTTGGAAATCCTCAGAAGGAATGTATTAAAAGCCAAACTATCCAAATGTATATTCTGGCAAGATGAAGTGAAATTTCTGGGCCACGTCGTAACGAAAGCAGGAATTGCTGTGGATCCAAGTAAAATCACAGCTATTCAGAATTGGAAATAGCCTAGTACCCCTACAGAAGTTCGCAGTATTCTCGGATTGGCTAGTTATTATCGGAAGTTCGTTAAAAACTTTTCGAAGATATCTGGTCACTTAACGAAGCTTACAAAGAAGCACTCTAAATTCAAATGGACTCCCGAAAGTGAGGAGGCTTTTGAAGAGCTAAAGTTAAGATTAAAACAGCTCCAGCGTTAACCATCATCGATGGCAATCAGGATTTTAAAGTCTGGACTGATGCTTCTAGAGAAGGCCTTGGCGCAGTGTTAATGCAATGGGGTCAAGTGATTGCTTATGCTAGCCGTCAGCTGAAGCCGCATGAGAAAAACTACGTAACTCATGATCTTGAGTTATTGGCTATAGTATTCGCCTTGAAAATCTGGAGACACTATCTTCTGGGTGAGAGATTTGAACTGTTTACAGATCACCAGTCGTTAAAGTATATGTTCACCCAGAAAGACTTGAATCTGAGGCAGCAACATTGGTTAGAGTTCCTTGCAGCATACGATTTTGTAATTATATACACTCCAGGGAAAGCCAATGTCGTGGCCGATGCGCTGAGTCGAAAGAATGTAATGATCGCCAGCTTTGTTATTACGACTTCCTTGATTGACAAAATATCCATTCTTCAGAAGGATGATAACTTTATTAAGGATATGATCAAAAGGATTCAGAAAGGCGAACCCTCGTGTTTTCAAATAGATAACGATGGAATCCTGAGATTGAAAGGAAGGATTTGTGTTCCTGGCATTCCCGAGCTCAAAAGGGAAGTGTTAGACGAGTGTCACAAGTCCAAGCTGAGTATCCATCCTGGTGTAGCCAAAATGTATAACGATCTCAAGCGAACATTCTGGTGGAAGGCTATGAAAAGGGACGTTTCAATATACGTTAGCCGATGCCCTACTTGCCAGCTAGTCAAGAGCGACCAACAGAAACTGGCTGGATTGTTACAACCGCTAGACCTTCCTGGTTGGAAGTGGGAACATATTTCCATGGACTTCATTGATGGTTTGCCCAGAACCAGAAAAGGAAATGACAGTATTTGGGTGATCGTAGATCGCTTCACGAAGACCGCCCATTTCATACCTGTCAGATCAAACAGAACTGCTCCGAGTCTGGCGCAGATATACTTCAGGGAAATTGTTAGACTACACGGAGTGCCGATCAGTATAGTGAGTGATAGAGATCCAATATTCACTAGCAAATTCTGGGAGGCATTTCAAGCAGAACTGGGAACGAAGCTGAACTAGAGCATAGCTTATCATCCTCAGACAGATGGTCAAACTGAGAGGGTGAACCGTATACTAGAAGATCTATTGCGGGCTTGTGTTCTAGATTTCGGTGGATCATGGGAAGACCGTCTACATTTGGCTGAATTCTCTTATAACAACACCTACCAGGCAAGTCTGACAATGTCACCATTCGAAGCGTTGTATGGTAGACCGTGCCGATCCCCTGCTTGTTGGGTCGAACTCGGTAATAGACTTGTATTGGGACCCGATATGATCCGAGAAGCTGCCGACAAAGTCGACTTTATTAAGAAACGATTACTCACCGCTCAAAGCCGACAAAAGAGTTATGCCGATAGGAGAAGAAGAGATATATCATTTGCTGTTGGCGACTATGTATATCTGAAAGTATCGCCGATGAGAGGAGTTATCCGGTTCGGTAAAACTGGGAAGCTGGCACCCAAATTCATTGGTCCGTTTCCTATTCTTGAACGGATCGGAACGCTCGCTTATAGAGTTAAATTGCCAGATTGGTTGCCTGGGGTGCATGATGTATTTCATATATCTCAACTTCGAAAGCACGTTCATGATCCAGACTTGATCGTGGAAGAAGCAGCTCAACAAGATATTGAAATTACTCCAGAACTAGCTGTGAGAAGAGAGCCGCTCAAGATCATTGGCAAAGAAACCAAAGAATTGAGGAACAAGAGGGTTCACTTAGTCAAAGTGCAATGGAGTGGAGATCCGCGAGATTGTTCTTGGGAAACTGAGGAGAGCATTCAGAAAGCCTATCCTAGATGCCGAGTGGATATCTCTGATTGACTCCGGTGCAAGGTACATTTACCATACTTTGCATTACCAATTAGTTCTCTACTCTGTTGTTATTTTCTTTCCATGGATGTGCACTTTTAATTCTGTAGTCTGAATGATTTTAAAAGAGTATAGAAATTGATTAGTATATTTTTGAAAAGTTAAAAACAAATTGATTGTTGTTTGTATTGTGTGATTGTAGATTTGATTAATTAAATTATTAAAACAATAGTTAATTTAATCGATAAGAGAATAATGGTAGAATTTATTCATTTAAATCACACATTGAACTGATTTAAAAATAGATAGAAATATATATACTTGTGCATTATATATAAGTTTGAACAGGTAAATGGATTAGCTATTGAGTAAAGATTTTATTTGCGTGCCCGACAAATAGGTAAACCTTAATGAGTTGGATGCGAAATATTATTATATCAACTCCTGTGAATGCCATTGGTTGCGGAGTGCTAGTTATTCTGTGTGTAAGTATAAACGTCGCCATAGGATAGTAACAATTAATTTTGAACTACATTACATGGCATACTTCTGAAGATAGGCATACTTCATCATATACCACTAAGCATTTGGAGCTGGTGTGATGAGGTGGAAGATTTACCATACGAGCGAGAGGCTTGTATGGCGATGACTATATTTTACAGGTTGAACTGATGACTGATATGAACTATTTAAATTGTAACGATAAAATTGCCAGATTAATAAAAACTTCACACGGGTCTTGAGTTAACAATAATCACGTCTCTCTAGTTATTAGATACGGCACATGGACTATTTATTTCCCATACGGGACGAGGTAACGAGGATTTATCCTCTGGAGCATTTAAAATACACACTCCCTCAGGCTTTGACAGGGTGACGAGAATTTATTCTCTGGAGTTATTATCTATACACGCTCCCCTGTAAACACCAGAATATATCACTATAAATATGTGTATGCTTATTAGGATTTATTAGGTACCTAATACGGCCCAATAAATTTCCAAAACTCTCCCCGTACAAAGGAGGTTATGGCGAAATTTTTCGAAAATTCCGGGTGTTTGCCAAATTTTTGAAGAATTTGAAAATTCTCAAAAACTAAAAAGTTGGAGAATGGAAGCCAGATCGAACGTAGAGTTGATTAATCAAACCACTTTCGACTTTGTTCCTTTTCGGAGATGAAAAGTTTTAAGTGGGGGAGATTGTAACGACCCGAAAAATCTAAACCAATTTAAAAATTTTAAATTGGCTAAAATAATGGATTTTAAATATTTAAAATAAATATTTTAAATAATAACGATGAAAAGTGAGTTTGAATCGACGTTTGAAAATGAATATAATTAATTTTAATTATAAACAAGGCCTGAAATGGCGCGGTAGTTCCAAAATTTTAATTCAAACTTTGACTGACTATACCGGGTGCAAAACAAAACAGATTTGAGAGAAACCTAAAATATTTAAATCTGTTAGTGAATACCTTTCTAACAAATTTGAAAAATCGAAGTTTCATAGTAGGAATCAAAAGTTATGGCCAAATGAATTTTCAGAAAGGTCGCCGTAGAAATTATATAGCCCGTGAAAATGGCCATTTTGCAAACGACCTCGGAATTCAACGAAACCACTTTTGTTGGATCCGGGATGTCAAACTATTGCTAAGTTTCAAATTTCATAATTTTTGAAGCTAGAATGTGAGCGTGGCAAAGGAAAATGTGTTTTGGTCAATTACAGTTAAATTGGATCGACCAGAAATGGGCCTTTTTGCAAACGGGCTCAGAATTCGACGAAACTAGTTTTGTTGGGACCGTATCGTAAAAACATAGCTCGATTTATTTTTCTGGAATTTTTAGAATCAGTATGTGGCCCCGGCAGATTGAAATGTACGTTCAAATTTAATATTGAATGTTTTATATTTTAATTTGAATGAAAACTGACTGAAACATTCGAATGGGTCTTCGAAACATATCCAATTGTGTTCGGAATAGGGCTAAAACGCTATAGGCGACAGTCGTTGGGTTTGGATTGGAGTTAGTACGTGTGGGGGGGGGGGGTATTTTTGGATTTTTAAAAATATATAAATATAGAAAAATCCTATTGGTCAGCCTCACTTTCTCTCTCCCCGTTCTTTCTTCTAAACCCCCCCTGAACGACGGCTGACTCGCTTCCCCCTTCCCCCTTCCCGTCCACTTTAGTGCCGCCACGGCCTTCGTCAGCGACCGCCACCACATCCCCTCGACGCGCCTCCTCTTCCTCTTCAAATCCGACCCAACCACCACCCCCTCGTCGACTCTATCGCCTGAATCGAGCCCGCCAAGTTCGCCACTTCCTAGCGCCGCCACGACCAGATCCGGCCAACGATCATCACCAAACCACCCTGCGCCGACTCCCCTCTCCTCCCTCTTCCACGTCACACCCTCCAATCGTCACCACATCACTCGGATTTCGCGAAAAATTCAAAACCTTGTTTGAACCAACGATGAAGGTGATTCCTCAATATGATTATAACACTTTTAAGTGTTACAAAACTTTGAAAAATCATATCTTTTTAGTGTGTTGACGAAATTCGATGAAACAGGAGGCACCGGGACCGTGAGGACGTCATCTACATTTTAGAAGAGACTGCATATTTTTCTGAGCCTTCTGCTATTTTTGGTGGAGTGGAACCCAATGTGAGATTTCTAATTTATAAACGATATGGAAAACGACGATATATAAATTATATGATCGATGTATGAGTTATATAAGCGTTGTACACCTCTTGTATAAGCGTTGTATAAGTTGTACGTTCGATGTATAAGTTGTATATGCGTTGTAAAAATGATATATGTGTTGAAATAGAAGTGAAATGCTATATATATATATATATATATATATATATATATATACGCCCATCGTCCACAAACCATGGACGATATTTATTGGTTGTGATTGGTGTGAATAATTGATTAATAGCGAATGGTTCATTGGAATTGTTTGTGGTCGAAATTGATTGATTGTGGTTGAAAAATACCCGTTTGTGGTTGAGAAATATTTGGTTGAAACCAAATAGGAATATTTTGTGGAATTGAAATAAATATACATGCTGCCTGCGTGCGAACTAGATGCAAAAACCGCGAGTTTTTAAGGTAGAGGGAGGAGCCGTACTAGGGACGGTCCCGGTTTTAACTACCCTGCCGTTATGCTGCCGAAATTTTGAATAATATTCATGTGTTAGAATTATTTTCCTGTGTTGAAATTATATTCGTCTGTTGAATAGAAAACCTTCATGTGTTGAATAGAAATTCATTCGTTGAATCATATTCATGTGTTGAATGGTATTCGTGTTTTGAATAAATTGTTTTAACAATAAAAATCACATTTTTACTCTATTTATATAAACCATAGTAAACCTTCATGTGTTGAATCGATATTCATTTGTTGAATTGAAATTCATGTGTTGAATGGTATTCGTGTTTTAAATATAAAAATCACCTTTTTATCGATTTATATAAACTATAGAAAACCTTCATGTGTTGAATCGATATTCATTCGTTGAATTGAAATTCATGTGTTGAATGGTATTCGTGTTTTGAATATAAAAATCACCTTTTTATCGATTTATATAAACTATAGAAAACCTTCATGTGTTGAATCGAAATTCATTCGTTGAATTGAAATTCATGTGTTGAATGGTATTCATATTTTGAAAGAAATTGTTTTATAATAAAAATCCCATTTTTAACATCAATATGAAATGTATAAAATAATCTTGTTTTGAAATAAATTGGTTTATAATTAAAATCCTATTTTTATCACCTATATTAACTATATAAAATAGTCGTGTTTTGAAATAAATTGTTTTACATTAAAAATCACATTTTTATTATATACATGAATTGTTAAAAATAGTGAAGTATTGAAATAGAAAACCGTTTGATAAAAATATCATTTTTATCAAAAGTATGAAAACCATATAGCTTGAAATCGAAGAATCGATATATATATATATATATATATATATATATATATATATAGAATTGAAATATATCGAAAAACGAAGTTGCAGTTCGTATTTTGAAATCGTGATTTCAAACGATTAGTGCAGGAGATCCGACCATCGGATTTTCCCGAAACCGCAACCGTTGGGTTCGCTTTGGAAATATCTTTCCAACGGCACCAACTTTGTAAAGATCCAACGGTTGGATTGTCTGGAATTTTTAATTCAAATCTGAAGAAAAACAACGCCAGAATCGCTTATATTTATATATATATATATAAATATAATTATATTTAATCGAATAACGACGCTGCAGTTCGTATTTTGAAATTGAATCTTCAAACGATTATACCGGGAGATCCGACCGTCGGATTTTCCCGAAACTGGAACCGTTGGATTCGTTTTGAAAAGATCTTTCTAATGATGTAAATTTTGTGAAGATCCAACGGTTAGATTTTCAGATATGTGTAAATCAAATCTGAAGAAAAACAGCGCCACGGCCGCGTTATGGCCCGAAGCGTCGTTTTGAATAAATTGGCTATTTTAAAATAAATAAAAATAGCGATAAATCATTATAAATATTATAAACGATATGGATGTGAAATTTAGAAACTAACTGAAGGTTGGCTAAGTCGAATGGTTTCCTGGGTGTTGATCTGATGTTGGTTTCGGCCTTCGGGGTTAATATTTGGGAAATCGTTCTCTTACTGATTGACAGTTAGTGACTAATGAATTGAAATGATGCGTGTGTATGTTAGTGTTGCACTTGTTTATTATATACGCGAGTTGCTCAGAAAGACCGGGTTTATCCTCTTCTGAATAACTGAATCGACGATAAGAAATCGAAGATGAAGACGGTGGTTGAAAACCGGAGATCTTCACCTCGTTTGGATGGTAACCGAGGTCCTGATTGGGAGGCATCCCGAAATATGGATAATGAGTGGTGATCGTCCAGACGTACGTGGTGATCAATGGGTTTGCGAGGTATATAGTGCCTCCGGTTTCGTTCAGACCCAGAACGGATTTGCAAATGGACAGTGTGTCTGACATTGGAATTTATTCTTTGTGATTGATAGCCATCAGTTGCACGGTGTGAATTGCCTGTGTGGCATGCTAAGATGCAGTGATCAGGGCTTCTGCTGAAAAGCAAAGTCTTGTGGTGATGATCAAAGTGTCGCCTGTGTGGCGTAGCTTTGTGTATAACGTGAAATCGCGAGCCTCACACCCCGGTACGAACCAGAAACGGGAGCAGGACCTCAAGGAGGGCATGCGTTTCTTTCTAGCTAGGAGTTGTGTCGGTGTATTTACACGGCCTAACATTTTACTTATGTGGTTGTTACTATTGCGAGGCTCCTCGATTAGATCGGACGATCCGGGTCCGATGGAGTCATTCGTTGGCTAATTTGCGCCCCATAGGACGGGAAGACGTATTGCTCAGGCATTTTAATCCACACCGGTGGACCGGCCCTAACGATCCAAGGGTCACTCGAGCTCTGATCATGAGACATGGTAGGCTAGATTGTCTCAAAGTCGGTAAGGACTATCTTTTGCCTTGGTTCATGACAGAAATCCAATTTCCAAATACGTGACTGTGCGGTTTTCATTGTATACCTATATATGGCGGCATAGTGGTATGGGGCATTAATGCCGTATATGATTGATAGTTATGATTGAAATTGTTTTTGAAACATATAAACACTAGTAATAATATCAAATGCTTTTGTTTTATTCGTATCAATCATATTTTGGCCATTATAAGGTAAAAACTCTATCCTTCGGTTTGCGTTGCATTGTGTGATGGGAACTGAGTCTTATAATGGCTTCATTTTTATAAAAAGCATTGCGATGTTTAAAAGAATGATTTGTTTTAAAGCACTGGCAATCCAATGGAGTAAACCCGTTCAACGAAAGTGGCGTGGTCCTGTGATTAGCCTTATTTCAAATGTGTTGAGTAGATTTCTCATACCAGTCCCATGACTGACTCGTAGTTTGTTTCACTTTCAAACTCGTGTGGCCCTTTTTCTACACGGGCAACCTTGTTTTCAGGTTTTAGCTGGCTTTCTCTGGATAGCTGGATCTAAAGATGGATTCTATTATTTATCTCTTTTTATGCTGTTCAGCTCCTATTGTACATATTATGTTTGTTTTCCGCTGTAGACATTTATGTATAGCTGAACTGTATTTGTACTAAGTATGATCCTATATACTGTGTAACTCTGATGATTACGTTTACCCAGTATATTCTATTATTCATTATCTGGTGTATTTATTTATTTCTGTTCTGCTATTATCTGTTTATGTGTTATATTCCAAGGATTACCCTTGCCGCTGTCAGTACGGGGTTTGGGGTCGTCCCAAATGATTCACTAGAATAGGTATATGATCCATTGCCATAATTGGAACATTCCATCAGATACTTACTACTATATCACTTTCATATACACTGACAATGCTGCTAATGATAGAGAGGATCTTTTTCTTAATGTGCCCAATTGGAGGCAAGACACTCACCCTTAGATATTATGTTGTGATTTCAACTGCTGCATGAAACATGCAGATCGTATTGGCAAAAATCTCCCTACCTTTAATGACATTAGGCCACTGAATCAACTTACATTGGATGCTGACATAGTGGGGATTAAGACCATTGGTGCTTACTTCACTTGGAATAAAAAGAAAAGACAAGGTAATAAGATCGTCTCGAAAATTGATTTTGCTTTCTCCAATTTCTCTGCTATCAAGAGGTGGCCTGAAATACACGATTAAAAACCAAACCCATTACTGTTTGATCACTCCCCCAAATCATCACTCTTGGTTGTGATAATGCCATAGGTAAAGTGTTATTCAGATATTTCAACAACTGGGCTAAGGAGACCGATTTTAGAAGTGTTGTCAGAAACGAATAGAGCAAGAATACTTATGGTAACTCAATGTTCATCCTACATAAGAAGTTTAAAATGACCAAAGATGAACTTGGGGGATAGACACGCAATAAGTTCGACAAGGGTACAAAGTCGTCTAAAAATTTCAAATCCAGACTTGATGACATCCAAAGTAATATGCTCAAAGATGTTCACAACACTACCCTGGCTGAAGAAGAAACAAAAGCATGCAAACTTTACCTTGAAGCCTTGAAAATTGAGAACAGAATGATCAAACAAAAAGACAGATAAAATGAAGTATTGAGGGAGATAGAAACACCTCTTATATTCATGCAGCACTAAAGGCCAAACATACAAGCAACATCTACAGAATCATTGACAGGCGGGTCTTCTCCAAACTACTCCCATGAATATAGAAAATGATTTTAATGAAAATTTCTTTGATTTATTGGGTAACACCAACATGTTTGTTCCTAATATTGATGACTTAGACCCTTTCATACTGCCTAGGGTAAGCATTATGGAATAAAATATGTTATCTGCCGAAATCACCAACGACGAAATTAAACAAGCATTCAAATTATTGAACACTACTTCATGTGGAGGACCGGATGGTTACAACATTCACTTCTTCAAGGTCATATGGGATGACAATGGGGAAGATGTTATAAAAGCAATCAAACAATTTTTTAAAATGGCTAGAATGAAATAGCCATTCAACAACATGAATATTGCACTTATACCAAGGTAAAACATACCGAAAGGATACAATCTTTTAGATGCATATATTGTTGTAATATAATATACAACATTATCTACAAAATCATAGCTAATAGTGTCTAGTATGTCCGACCCAATATAATTTTTAGTAATCAAACTGCCTTTGTAGCTAACAGAAATATACTAGATAATGTGTTACCATCCCATGAACCGAAGTACGGTTACAACAACTCTCAAGCATCCCCACGTGCTATACTGAAACTTGACATAAAAAAGGGAATTGACTCAATCCATTGGGATGCTATAGTCAGAATTTTAGGTTACATTAATTTTCCTATACCATTAATTTCTTGGATGTATGCTTGCAAATCTACGGTTAACTACTCTATTATCCTAGATGGGTCATGCGTTGTTTTTTTAAGGGAAACAAGGCATCAGACAGGTAGATCCTATGTCTACACACCTTTTTATCATTGTGATGGAGTTGTTAAAGCAATTGCTTAATAGGCTGGTTAGGCAAAAACACTTCAAACTTCACCCTAAATGTAAGGATTTGCAAATTACTTCTTTTATGTTCACTGAAGATCAAGTTATATTTTGTAAACTAGAAATAAGTACTGTTAGTTCTATTCTTCAATGTTTTGGTGATTTCCACAAATTGACTGGACTAAAAATAAACCTGGAAAACTCTGAATTTGTGGCAGCTAGTATTAGCACTGAAAAAACCAATGAAATAATAAATGAAACTAGGCTAAAGAGGAATTTGGTTACGATGTCATACCTTGGGTTGCCACTGCTAACTTCAAAGATTACTACGGCATAATGCCTCTCATTATATGAAAAAATAATTGATAAACTAGAGTGTTGGTCAAGTAGATTCTTGAGCCAAGCTGGATGCGTCATAGTGCCGAAATCTATAATTTTTTCCAAGCAAGTTTATTAGGAAAGAACGTTTGTTCTATTTGTACCCCATAAACTTATTAAACTAATTAAATCTTCTATATTGAGTTTTTTGAAAGGGCAATACAACATGTAGCTATACGACACCCATAACATTTAAACGTATGGAAAAGCCAGTGGTGAAGGGAGGACTAGGGTTTTTTAACCTAACTGCGTGGAATAGAGCTATGCACGCTCGTCACCTGGACAACTACTTTAACAACCAAAATAGTTTGTGGACGCAATGATCTAAGAAGCATATCATCAAGCATCATGGGTCCTGGTCTACGGACATTCCCCAGAGGTGCAGCTGGACATGGGGAAGCCCTTTTAAGCTCAGGAAAGTACTGCTACAATTAGTTAAACACAATGTGAATGGTGCTAATCATAGTTTGTTTTGGCAAGATCCATGGATCAACTTTGGAGACATTCTGGCCAACAGACTGAATCACCCTGACATTATACAAACTGGCATCCCAACCGATGCTTCTATCATCAACTAGTTTAGTGGACAAACTACTCTTAGGCTGCCATTATCATCAAATACCAGCATCAACACGTTTTGGCAACATATTCGTAACAATGCCTCCGTCTCTCATCATGTTAACACTGTGAGTTAGGGTAAAGATGGTGGTTGTTTTAAGATCAAGACTGCATATAATCACCTAACTCAAGACAGCAGTGCAGTGAACTGGAAGTGGAAGAAGAGGGTTTGAAAAATTGATAACAAGGCAAAGGAAACCCTATTTCTTTGGAAGGTGCTTCGAGGTGCATTATTAACAAAGGACATTTTGATCTGCAGAGGCATCACAATCGGTGGTAGTTGTAGCTTCTGTGTGGTGCAGTAGGAAACTCTAGATCATATCTTTTTTGGATGTAGTATTGTTAGAGAGTTACGGGATTATATATCATAAAAAAATGGACGGTGAGTATGAGCTATGGTGTTAATGTAATGTGGGACAACATTTATAAGGAAACTGGCACAAGAGAAGTGATGAAGATATTAAATATCATGATACTGAAAAAGTTTGTATTCTCAATCTGGAGGGAAAGAAATATCATTATATTTACACCAGAGCAAAAGAAGAATGCAACAATGCTTAAGGGATGGATATCTTATGAGATAAAGCAAGGAATATTGGATGCCACTTTTGCAATTGTATAGGAATATGTCAGCATTTTACTGCATAACCATGTTGATCTTTTCAGACTTTAAGTTTTTTTTTATTTTCTTTTGTGCTTCCTGTGATTGGAGCATTGTTTCCCTCTGTATTTTTCACTTTATTTTTCCCAAGTGCTTTGTATTATTTCTCTTATGCTTCAATGAAGGTAGGGGCCCTCAACCCCGTCGGCTTTGCCAAATAAGTGAATGTAGACATAAAGAATGCGAAATTGTTAATTAATTGAAAGCGAATGACATGTAAATGCATTGAACGGCAAATAAAATGAATAGCAAGTAAATATTAATAGATTAGAAACAAGACAACAAAATGTTACTATAGAATGAATGTAATAATAATGGAAGAGTATACAATTGAATGTTAACATTAGATAATGTATTGCTTATGCATTTTCGTATGCTTTTACTATCTTTGCTTATGGTTGTGTATTGCTCACGCTATATATGTTATCCCTTCCATATACTTGCTCTCACTTGTTACTAAGTGTTTAGTAGGTACCAATGGCATGTGCTTTGTTTTCGAAGCTCACTTTTGGGCTATATCGCTAAATATACTAGTTACTAACAATACAAAGTGTAACACCCCGTAATTTTATAACATTAAAATTCAAAAATTAAAGTATACTTAATTTTTAGAAAAGAATTAAGTGAAATGGGTTGCGCTATTATGTTCGTTTCAAAATTTTGGTTCAAGATAGACATTTGGTTTGCACAAAGCGGATACCTTATGAAGAAGCTATTAAGTCTTGAAGTTTGTACGCATATGAGAGAAATATATATATATATATATAAATTAAATAAATAAATATGCAAAAAAGTTCAAAACAGCGAATTGGGAGGGGGAATAACCGAACCAGCCCATTTTTGAAGTTGACCCGAGCTCTGCTGGGATGACTAGAGGTCAATCCAGGGTGTTTGGCTGCCAACCCGTGGCCCGATTCGCCCTAAGGACTGATATGGCATTTGAGTGGTCCAGATTAGTTCTAGGGTTAATCCAAAGACCTAAATAACTTCCTACACATATATATACACCCTAAGACCGAACCCTAATTCATAAATATTATCTATGACACCATTATGTTGTTAAACTCTCTCTTAAACCCTAGTCGCCGCCTCTAAATCAAATCTCAAGTATTCAACTTCAACTCAAATTAAAGATTAGAGCTTCTACAACAATTCAAGAAGATAAATCAGCAACACCGCAACGTTTCTACACCAATTTCAGTGCATAATGCTATTCTTTAACCACGAAAGGTGAGTACGGTGATTTTCACAATATAATGGGATTAAAAGTAACTTGATGAAGTTGTAAAGAGGATTCATATGTATGTATGTAATTTAAATATCACCAAGTCTTCACTTTTTGATTCGTGTCATCATATGCCTATGTTTCTATGTAAAGTTCATACCTTTTATCAGTTTATTCATGTTGAATCTGTCATTATGCCACTATGCCAGTTTATATGCCCCTTTATTTCATGATGTTGTGTTAATTCCAATTTTCTGTGATTTGATTCTGTCTTCTTATCCATATTCCTTTTATTTTTGGATCTACGCTACCTTCGAGCCTATGTTAAAAATATGTGCGAATGCAAATACGTAGGAACGATGGGAATATGTGAAATATGGAAAATTGGATATTATTGGATATTTTGGATAATTGGATAATATGTGAAATTGGCATATTTGGGTATGAATTACATGGAATTGATGAAATTGCCTATAATTGTAAATTTGTAATTGAGGCTAATTAATATGTAATTAGTGACAATTTGGAATAGGCAATATTATAAACATGATTATATGTTTAATTGGATATACATGACATGAAAATTGGGTATGGGTGAAATACGATTATTAATAAACCTTTGACACGAGGTTAGGTGCAATTGTGGCGTAAGACTGCCCAGAACCGCCCGGCAAATCCAGCTGCCACAATTGAACGTCTAATGTGAGAGGTCAAAGGAATGAATTGTAGGCGCAACGGTTAATGACACGAGCTTAGACCCGGTTTGTGGCGTAAGAATGCCCGGAACCGCCCGGCAAATCCAGTGGCCACAAAGAGTTCGGTCTAATGTGGGAGGTCATGCACCGTTCGTCATAAGGAATGAATTAAGGAATACTAACCATAATAAGACATGGGTATGGTTAGAGGATTAAGTGGGGTGACATGTAAATTATGACATGTAAATATGGACTTAACCGGTATAAGATAAGACATGTAAATTATGACACGTAAGTATGGACTTAACCATAGCATGTGTAAGACATGGACATTTAAATTAAAATGGTTAAATGGGAGAAAAACCTAGTGGGAACCAAGCATATGTGGGAGGCTTGTGTCGGATGGGAGACCCGTTTCAACCAGTAACCCGTTTGAGTATCTAATTGGGCCCGGTACTAGGTCGGGGTTGGGGCACGCTTACGGGAATTGAATGTAAGAGGTCAAAACGTGAATAGCGGTGGCAACGCGAGTCCAATGGGTTCATGTGCGTGCATGTGTCCGGGCTGGTAGGTAAGACGTTGTTGCATCGTGTAGGTATGGCCGTGCATTTTATGTTGGTATCGGGGTTGCCACTTTGGGGAGTGATACACCCCATTGTGGGGCCAACACGGGTGCCTACGGGGTTTAGGGAGCCGATCGAATGGGTAGGGTAAGGGTACCTTAGCGGTGGTAGGAGCAAGTCGGCACCTACGATAGCAGCTAGGTACAAGTAACTACCAAGTTTGTCATGTGGGTACAGTTAGTGGGAAGGGATCAACCTTTAGTAAACAGAGACTAGTAGATGTATGGTGTAATTAAGTAATGTGGTGTAACTTAGCAAAAGTGCGGTGTAACGAAATACATGTTGGTTGAGTTGGATAGTCCTTTGGGTGCTAGTCTGATGTTGACTTCGATCGTCGGGGTTAGTACTTGGAGGGTTGTTCGCTTAGCCAAGGTGTAGGATTGTCTTAGTACTTAGGAACGGAATCATCCTGTCCATCCTTTTTATCTACCTTATCTATGTTACAACCATATCATGATGCCTATTTATATCTTGATCATTTACCTTACCTATTATTTGTTAAAATTATTGGACTTGCCAGACTTTATGTCTGACCCGTTTTGTTTCCAACTCTTTTCTTTCCTTTCTCCCCCCCCCCCCCCCTCAGGTTTGCAAGGAGGAAATACTACAGCATAGTGCCGATTTCTTTCAGTTGCTTGAAGAGAGTAGATTTATCGTTTTGGACTCTCTCATCTTTATGGCTTTGCTTATGATCAGTGGGGATTTATGCATTTATGTTATTTAAGTATTTGCTTCTTTATGTACTTTGAAGTTTTTGGAAAAGACAATTGATCATGTTGTAATGGTTTTTGGAGACTACTTATGTAAGCTTGTTTTGAAGTTATGATGTTATGAAATAAGTTTTATCTTCAGTTGTTTTTTATTTATTTATTATTGTAATTTATCTGTTCTATACTACTATAATGCTTCATGACATTAATGCATTACCTTTGTGAGTGACATTAATGGCCATGGGGTGTTACACAAAGTCACGCATCTCAGATTACATATCATATTCGGGTATTATATATTATTATATTATGGTTTAGGATGTCTCATCACTAAGATGAGATGTATATTTGATATTATATATATATATATATATATATATATATATATATATATATGCATGTGTATGTGTGTATATACAACGAACAGGGAATTTTCGACCCCGAAAATCGACATAAAATACGATGTTGAATATTCAAGCAGCGAAAATACCGGATCATTAATAGAAATATGTTAGAGGGTGAGAAATAGAAAGAAAGAAAATTATAATAGAAGAAGAAGGAAACAGAACAGGATCAGAGTAACACGAATCTCACGCGCGAACGAATAAAATATGTTAAATAACATAACTTTGAAATACAAAACCGTATTTGTAATACATACCATTGTCGGAGTACAACATATAACATCACAGCGGAAACAGCTCCATATATATCTAATATTGAAGCCTCCTTCTCCAAGCTCCACCATGTGTATCTGTAAAATTCCGACTACTTGACTGCCCATACAAATTTGGGCACCCAAGAGTTTAGGGTAAAACAAAACAAAATAAACTCTGGGTCAGTCATAGGACCGGTGTGAGTAAACTCCAACCATTCAGTTTAACTTTTCAAAACCCATTTCAAAAGAAAGGACAATCGTAAGACCGACACACACATAAATATGGATGGTTTTTACCTTACGATAACCCAAAACATTTTTAAAACAATATTATTCTGATATTATGATATTGTCTAAATACAAGTAAATAGTAATCTAGCAGAACGCTTGCATCTCACGCTCCACATATATAATATACAAATAAAACCGCGAGCTCTTATTGGAGATTGGATTCCGACTATGACAAGGTATGGAACCGCCTTCCGATCAGTGTACTCTAGAGGGATACACTGGAGTTCAATAAGAACATCTTACAACTCGGACCACACATGACCGACCATTCATTTCTCTTGAATGTTCCGAAAATATTGTCACCTTACAGTTGGTACACCAACATAACCATTCCAGGGAGATACAGAAGCGAAAAGAAATAACAGATATGAATATTCTCTAGATGGTGAAAATATACCCTAGTCGGGTGCGACCCACTTAGCCATGCTGCCTGCCCGATTTTTGTCATTTTCCGGTTGATGTGGCTTGATGTCATAACGTATCTTTTGATAGATCACAACTTCAATTACTTTAAATGCCACACCGTAATACCCGCCAAATCAAAAATTTATTTCTCCAAAAATACCATGGGTATAAAGCTAAGAGAAACGAATTTCTCTACCACCAAACGTAAATACGTTTGAAGAGATTAACTTATGCGGTCAATTAGATATACTCTATCATACATTCATCCATACAAGTTGTCCTAGGACTGGACAAACCGAAGGCACTATTTTGTAAATCCATCCTAGGAAATTTCTACCTAGGACCGCCAGAACAGCACTTGCATAAACTTTGTCTTTAATTTGTCTTCAATATATTTGATTTGTAACGCTAATGCCCGTATAGAGTGGTTTTCAGATAATGAATTTGATCCCAATCTCTCCGTATTAACAATGGAAAAAGGGTCAAAAACTTCGATAGCTGGTGATTTAACTATCAAAGGAAAGTATACAAACAACCAACGGTCATATTTCTAAATGGAAATCTTACTGATCAATCATCAATCAACACTGAGCCCCTTTAAATTAATTTATTAGTTCATTTCCCCAATTTCTTGATTTTCCTATCTACCCAAATATTTCTCAAAACCCGTTTTGCCTCACACAATCCTTGGAAAATGTTTCCATCTATTTTAAACTATTTATTTTCTGTATTTAGAAAATATCTCCTTTTAACATCGGGAATTAATTCCATAGAATCATAACTCTTATTTCGTTTTCTTTTCTTGAAAGGTAAACTAATCTTTATTCACATACAGGATTTCCATGTTGATCACATGTACATACAGGGAAACAGTACAACAAAACTGAATAGCACAACTAACAATAACAGCATCGAGAAAAAATAATAAGATATACAGGATTATACAAAAAAACATGATAATGTTATTCAAAAAATAACAAACAATTCACATTATATCTTCATAACAAGGACTTGTATCAGCTCATCACTTCAGAGAATCAAAATCTTCATCAAACAATCATCCAGAGGTCATTTTCTTTAAAATTGCACTGTGAATCACTGTGAATAACTGATCTGCATTTGACATTGAATTAGTAAAAACTCTTCTATTTCTTTCCATCTAAATTTTAAACACAAATATCTTTAAAACCCTTAACAGCAACAAACTCCTACTCGTCTTCCACCTAGTCACCTTGAAAAGAATGAACCATTCATCTCTACTGACATTAGAAGGAACATGAAATTTTCCTGAATGAAGAATACGCTTCCACAACTGAAACACAAAGGAGAATTCAAAAAATAGATGTGTATTGCCTTTAGTATCCATTCTACAGAAGACATATAAATCATCATGTATAATCCCCATCCTGTACAACTTGTCTTTCATATTGACAGCATTGGACATAATTTTACATAGCAAGAAATTTTGTTTTGCATTACTCATTAAACCCCAAATTCTTTTATGCAAGGAAAGAAAGGCTTATCACCACTTAAAAGATCATATACATGGCTGATAGAGTGACTTTTACCCATCCATGTAATGATTTCATTACCAGACTTGAAATTGGAGGTAATCTCCATCCATAACCTCCTTAACAAAGCTGAGCTAAAATGAGGCAATACTAATTCACCATCATAAATCATATCATCAACAATTGCAGACTCATAAATACCACTGTTCCTTCTCAAATTGTAATACACTATATCACTTAATATCAAACCATTACCTGCCCAAGGAGAGTGCCAGAGTGATAATCCATGTAATCTTCTAGCATTGCATCGAATAAAAGGTAAGAATAGTCCTCTAAGATTCAAAATTTGCCGCCAACTCCCACTACAAAAACGTGGAATAGGCATCGTTTAGAAGTTTTTCCTACCAATCAAATTATTCTTTACATACCTGGTCCATAAGTAGCCTTCATCTGAAAAGAGCTTATCAATATACAAAGACACAACAACTTTATTCCATTGAAAAAGATTGATAATACCTAAGGCACCATTCTTTTTATCTTCACATAATTTCGAGAAAGCAATAGGAATAATCTTCTTAACAAACGGATCACCATGCCATAAAATATTATTCATTGCATTGACCATCATGTTAATGAGCTTTAATTGAAGAATGTAGTGTCTGGTGTAATAAGTAGTCATAGACATTACAACGGATTGAATTATAGTTAGCCTTCCGGCTTGAGATAAGTTGCATGATGACCACTGCTTCATACGATCAATGATTTTTTTCATATAATGGCATACACTTATCTTTAGTAATTCTTCCAATGAATAATAGTGACCTAAGATATTTAGAATTATCAGGTAAATCCTTTAAACTAGATAAAGTAATCAATTCATCCTTCTTATGTTGACTTAATCCAGCAATTTTGATATGAGCTTTGTTCAAATTAATTTCCAGCCCAGTAATCTCATAAAAAGACTTCAGAATTGAGAGAAGACATTGTATATTTTCAAGAGATGGCTTAGTAAAAATAATAAGATCATCAGCAAAAAACAAGTGAGAAATTAGTGGATTTTACAACGAGGATGCAATTGAAAATTACCCAACTTCACTTGTTCAAGGACCAAAGAATTTAGAAGCTCCATGACAATTATAAACAAATAAGAGGATATCAGATCACCCTGTCTAACCCCATGCTTCCCCTTAAAATAACCATGCAGCATTCCATTTCTAGAAATAGAAAACGTTGCCATAGAGATGCAAGTGTTAATCCAAGCCATAAATGGTTTTGGAAAATTCATCCTTGACAAAATGGCTATAATAGAGGACCAAGATACATTGTCAAATGCCATTTTAATATCAAGATTTATCATAGAACGTGGAGATATATTCTTCCTATCATATCCATAAAGAAATTCTTGAGTTTCAAAATATTATCACTAATAAACCTACCAGGAACAAATGAAGACTGATTGCAGGAGATAATAGAAAGCAGTACAACTTGAATTCTATTAGCTAGAACCTTTGAAATGATCTTATAAAAAACACTACAACACAAAACAGGCCTAAAATCCGAAACATAGGAAGAATTCTCCACTTTAGGTACCAAGGCAATAAAAGTAGCTGTTAAATTGGGAGGCAAAACATTCATCAAGAAAAAAAAATACTTAACTGCTTAAGTTACATTAGAACCAAAGTAGCCCATCTTTTATGAAGAAAACAGGCATTAAATCCATCAGGCCCACCAGAACTAGAAGGATCCAAACTAAACATTACTGACTTAATTTCATTACTAGTAACAGGATTTATAAGCTTCAAAGCGTGACAGTTAGAAAGACAATGTAATTCAACGTGGAACAGAGGATCAACATTATAAAAAGGTAAGGAAACAGGAGCTAAAATTGAGCTAAAGTAGTCAACAAAGGCATTATCAATCCTAGCTTGAGGAGAAAGAATATTATCATCGGCATCATTTATCATGTGGATCATCTCTTTAATTTTGCTAATTTTTAAAGTATCATGAAAATACTTTGAATTCCTATCAGCTTCCAAATCCCTTTTGATATAAGTATCTGCCTTGTATTTTGAAATTCTATATCCAACAAATATTTTAGCTTATCCTGTAACTCCCTCTCTAAACTATGAAGCCGTGAATCATATGGGTTCCCCGCTAAATTATATTGCACTTGAATAAGCTCTGATCTTACCAAAGAAGATTGCCTGGAAGCATCTCCAAATGTTTGACATGACCAGGCTTTGAGATGTATCTTTAGTAACCTTAACTTGTAAAGCAATTTATCCATAGGGTTCCCACCATAACATTGATTCTGAACCTGCATCAAAATACTTGAATAATCAAATGTGAACACAAAAAATTAAAAAATTAAAATGAGGACTTCACTTTTGCAATGGCATTTGTATTCCCCGATTATAAAAGTAAAGGACTATGATCAGATATAGTAGGAGGGAGAATATGATAGAAAGAATTGGGCCAGGCAAGAAGAAAAGAGGAATTGACAAAAAGGTGATCAAGTTTACACAATGTTGGAAGACCAGAATGACTCTTATTAGACCAGGTGAAGGAGGGACCAAACCTATTGAGAGGAAATAGGTTGGAGGAATTGATAGCTTGATTTAGAGGGGCAATATCATTAATAATAAGGGTACACCCACCCAATTTTTGAGATGAAGAAAACATACAATTAAAATCCCCACCCAAAATCCAGGGATCATATGAAAGATGAATATTGCACAAGGAAAACAGGAAAGAATTTCTAAAAGATAAAGCATTAAGACCATAAACTGAGGTGAGAAAGAACATAGAATTAGAGGCAAATAGATACATTTGTAGTGGATGAATTGATCATAAGAAAATAATTTTGTGAGATTAAAGATTGAAGGATTCCAAAATGTAAGGAGACGACCAAAAGATAGATCATCAAGATTATGGTCATGACTCCATCTTGTAGAAATGAAGGATGCAGCAAAAGCTGATTTCATATCAAGCATAGTTTCAGAAAGATATAAAAGTTGAATGTTGCAAATTTTCATGAATTTATTTATTTCACTTTGCTTTGAGGGTAAATTCATCCCTTTGATATTCCAAAATGAAATATTATGAATCATAATTTGAAACGAGGGGGAATTGAAGGAGGTCCTGGATTACTCCTTGTGTGCCTTTTTGATTGATTATTCTGATTGCTTAACGGTGGCACATCATCCTGGTTAAATGTAGTTCATTCATCAATATCCTCTACTTCAGCAGGATTGGAAGTAATTTTCTTTTTCCTTCCTTTCTTAGATTTTGGAGCAGAATTTGGTACTGATTTTGGAGCTGATTTTAAAGTAGCATCAATATAGTCACTGACTTTTGCCTTAGTTGAGGTTGAAGGAGAAAAATCATCATGAGGATCATCAGACATTAAGGCATGAGAAGAATTATGATTTACATTGGGAGGAGGAGGAAGAATGATCCCATCAGTAGGAGCTAAATGAGAATAAGGTTAACGACCCACATTCTACGTATCGAAAGATCGTTGGATATTTATTTCTTTTTCATATGAGGTCGTATGGTCGTGTAACTTTGGGGAACGACTATTGGGGTCATTTTCCATGTTCACGATTTTTGCTGATTTTTAAATAACTGTTTTGCCCCTGGCGAATCTTGTTTCGCCTATAACTTTTGGAAGGTAAGGAGATTTGACCTGAAACCACTTCCATTGGATCCGGATGATGGTTCACCTTCAGTAGAATGGTCACATTAGCTAAACGGACTTACCGTTTGGGAGATATGGCTGAACTAAGGTTTAGAAGGTGAAAAACAACTTAACCAGGCCTAATTAAGGTGATTAACAGCTAGGCCCATAACCCATTTCAGGATTAGGGTTATGGGAGGGCTGATAGGGTTAGGAAAACATTTCATTTAAGTTTTTATTGCCGCCACTTTCATCATTTGAACCCTAACAATGGCCTCTACCTTCTAAAATCATCCCAAATCATCTTCTAATCACTAACTAAGAAGATCTACATCAAATCAAGGCAAATCAACACCAAATTAGAGTTGGACTGCTGTTTAGCATAGGGAAAGGCCCCAAAACAATAGATTTCAGATCTAAAGTTTTATTTGTGGCTAAGGTGAGTGATTTGCATTGTTTTTCTCTAATTACGACTAATTCGGGGTGATTAATATTAATTAGAGAAATTATGCATGATAAAATTCTGGAAAAATTTGTAAAATTCTTAAATATTATTTTAGGGCTCTGATAAAAATTTGGGTTAATTTGGACATGTTTTGTTAATCATATTGTTAAACCATGATTAAGGGGATTAAGGGGAAAATCATGCTTTTTGGGTATGTTGATCCATATTAACATGTTATATTGATGTTTTGGTGTTTATGGATGATTGCATATGTTGCTATTACTGTTTGGAATGGTTTGTGAATGTTTAGAAAAGTTAGGATGGTCGAAAACGCCGTCGTGTGGCGTAAAACAATCGCTGGAAAAGTTGCAGGAAACTGTGCAGGAACCGGATCAGATTGGATATCCTCACCCGGTCGTGACACCCTATCTTCAAACTGGCTCGCAAAGGAAGGCCATGAATCGACCCGCTCGTTAACCATCTGCCCCAGCTCGCACTTAAGCGCCACGACCCGGCCCCCTCATCGAAGTGTGCGACGAGCAGGAACCTCGATCCGAACCGATGCCATTCACGAACAATACCTGCATACCCGAACTGACCCGATGCTTGGAGAGGAGGACTGAACTGGAGCATACGCCACGAACCGAACTGAATGGAAGGAGAGCACGAACCGCGAACCGTTGCTTCATACGAACCAAACCCAAGTGATGACCATGAACCGAACGGGAGGAGGAAGGCCAAACCGAATGGAAGCTCGTTCTTGAACAAATCCGGAGAAAACCAATAACCCGAGATGCAAAGGTAGTCCAAATGAGAAGTTGTAACTTAGGATCCAGATGGGAACTAACGAGTTAACTTCATGATTGGACTTTGCTACGGGTCTTGTGCAAAAGGGGTTATCGATGTCTATAGCTTTGACTCACCACGGAGAGACGGATATTGGCTATGGATCAGTGAAGTGAAGTTGCCATGACTTCATAGGGCAAAGTGATTGTAGCTAACCTATGAGCCAGTGCAGTGGAGTTTTTATGACTCCGTGGGGAAGAGTGGACATAGCAAAGTATTAGTGCTTACGGATCAGTGCAGTAGGGTCGTTATGACGCCATGGGGCCAAAGTGATCGTAACAAAGGATTGGGTGATCAAAGTGGTAGATATCATATACTTAACGCACTTAGTGAGAGATGTGAGGATGATTGCTATGTTTGATGTTTTGCTATCACCATGACATGCACATCCCCTCCCCATTATTTTCACACCATGTGTTAATGTCACCTTAGAGTATTGTACATCCTGTTATGCTAACTCTTTTGTTGCAGGTCCAGGTACGGTTATGTATACCTATTATTGTTTTGTTTTTGCTGCATATCGCTCATACCAGACTTTTGTTTGACCCAGAGTTTTATGTCTCTTCTTATTACTCTGGGTGCTCCTAAACGAGCAGAATAGAGACAGGTCAGGTGATTATGCACGAGTAGCTGTACCGGAGACGAGTAAGAGACTTCCACGTATGATATATATATTCTCCCTGTGTTGTTGCTAGTCACTGCTTTGGGCATTAGTAGTGTACCTCTTTCTTTTGCTTTAGAGACAGTATTTCAAAGTTGTAATAATGTTGGTTTGGATGATAAACTATATTTTAGATTTCCGCTGCTATGATGGTTTAGTTTTGAGCTTATGCACTGTCTCACTTGTTTTATGTCAAGTTATGTTATTATTATATTTTATCCTATGTGCAATGAGACATTCTATAGGTTCCGTGTTAGTTCAAATTCCTTCCATTTTCCTTTCTTTTGACGATCGTCCTGTGCTGGTTGGACATCGGTACAACCAAGGTTTTAAATCTCGGATATCGATCGCGTTTCGTCTTGGAGATTTTATAGACTCGGTCTCGTATCAAGGTAGATCTCGGACGAGATGAGTCTAACTCAGGAGGTCGTCTCAGATTTTCATCTCAGGTCTGAAAGTTCATATTGGATCAATCTCGGGGTACACGAAATGTTAAAGATGATATTTTAACAAAAAGATTTTTATGAATACTATCAGAAACATAGTAACTTAAACTTAAAATGCAAAATAACTTTATTATTCTTTATTTTGTGAAAGATCATTTATACTCTAAATTGTAATATGCTTAAAACAGGAATATTGTTGGATAGGAAACATTAAAAGGATCCACAACATTAAAAAATTTAGCACAAATATACCATAAAATACATAATTTCATAAGTAACATGTATGTAAAAAGACGAATATGAAAATCATAAGCAGTGTAAAATATATACAAACATACAATATAGCCATTTAACATGCAAAATATAAAATAACAAAAGATTGATATGGCTAGATTTGAGTTTTTTAATTATAGTTCTAGTTCTAGTACAAATTTAAATTTTAACCAAAAAAACTAAGATCTTGGACGATATTCCAGTATTTCGTCTCGATCGATATATCGTTCGATATTGCAATATCTCGGGGGATATATTCGAAAGGAGATTTGGAGTGATACTTGCTGTTTCGTCTCGGAAGGAGCCTAAAATGAGATCTCGGAGGAGATCTCAAGCGATATTTGTGAGATTTGAAACAGTGGGTACAGCGCATTTCAGGGAAATGTCGGCTGGTGCGGGACGGGCCATCACACTTGGTATCAGAGCTCTAGGTTGTGTAGTTAGCCTAGGGAAAGACACCAGGGAGAGATAGTATACGTATATAAGAGTGCGTATTTGTGATATTTTGGTTTTCAAAAGCTATATATGTACTATTAGTATATCTAAGGATGGATTCGTAGTGCACTGGCACCACTAAAGAGATGGTTAATCGTTTTCTCTTTACATATTGAACGATGAGCCAATACACGAGGAATACTGGTTCAGGAGCCAATAATAGGAATGCTCCTGATATGAGGACGATGTTCACTGATTTCGTGAGAGAGAAGCTTAGGGATGTTCAGAGGGAAGCTCCTAATGTTGCAAATGGTGGTGGTGCAGCGGTGCAGGCGCCTAGGGCCGATTTCTCCAAGCTCTGTAAGGACTACACTAGTCTTGGTGGGAAGTCATTCCACGGAAAGGAATCATCTACAGAAGTTCAAGATTGGCTCGATAGTTGTGAGCGCATCTTCGAGGACTTAGGGATCAATGATGCGATGAAGAGGAAGCTAGCATCCTATTAACTGCAAGGACGAGCTATGAATTGGTGGAATGCTATTAAGGTAGCTACTCCTAAAGATCAAGTTACTTGGGATCAGTTTAAGGCCCAATCCAGTGATAAGTTTATCCCAGCTGCTCAGAAATCAGAATTATTTAGGAAGTTCTTAGAGCTTAAGCAGAATGGTAGGGCAATCTTGGAGTATATTGCTGAGTTCGATACTTTATCGAAGTATGGATTATCCCTCACTAACACTGCTGAGAAGAAGAATGAGAAGTTCATAACAGGCTTAGATCAGTAATTGGAGGAAAGGCTTATAAACCATATTGATGAGACTTTTGAATCGATTGTTGGGGAAGCATCAAGATCACAGAGCCTTTATCCTAAGCCTAAGACTGAAGTCATTTTTATATCTACAGAGGGGCTAAAGCCGCAGGCAAGCGGTGGAGGCAAGAATAATTCTCAGAATAAAAGGAAGCAGAGTCAGACCAAGGATGGTCAGAAAAAGAAAGACAAGAAAGAGGTAGAGTGCTTTAGCTGTGGAAAGAAGGGCCATTATGCCAAAGAATGTCGAGCAAAGCCAGCGGATAGGAAGTGCTTTAACTTTGGCCAAATGGGACATCACAAGGATAAATGTCCATAACCCCCTAACGAGAAGCAGATTGTGAAAGCATATGCTATTAACGTTGTTCCTTCTTCGTTGAATGCCCCTACTACGGCGGAGAAAGGAAAGAATGTCGTCATTCAAGGTATGCTTTCTGTTTGTGATGTTCCTGTTTGAGTTTTTTTAATACTAGGGCTTCCCGTTCCTTCATATCTAGTGACCTGGTAGATGGGTTGGGATTGGAACCCGAGATAGTCGATAGACCTTTAGTTGTGACAAACCCGATCGGTGGTTCGACTAGCCTTAGTATGATTTGCCGAAATTTGGTCTTATCGAGTCATGGATGTATGTCTGCTTGTGATTGCTTTGTTTTGGGCTTTACTGGGTTTGACATTATTTTGGGAGTCGATTGGCTCCAAAGATATGGGATGGTGGTAGACTGTGAGGGATTTTTGGTGACTGTTAGGGCGGATGATGGGCGGAGGGTAGTGTTTGGTGGCCTACCTAGTGATGAGGTGATGGCTAGTTTTCTAAATTCCCTCGACATCCCGCAGGACGAGCTATCAGGGGTTCCCATTGCTGGCCAATAACCGGATATCTTCGAGGAAGTGACCGGACTTCCACCACACCAAGAGATTGAGTTCGGTATTGATTTAGTGAAAGATGCCAGACCTATAGTGATGCCACTTTGTCGTATGGCACCAAGGGAGAAGCGAGAGCTTGGGGTAAAAGTGAGCGAGCTTTTGAAGAGGGGATTTATTCGAAAGAGTGTCTCCGAGTGGGGAGCACCTATTGTATTTGCTACAAAGGCAGATGGTTTCCTTCGTTTATGTATGGACTATCGCGAGTTGAATAAAGTGATTTGGAAGAATAAGTATCCTCTTCCGCGGATAGAAGATTTGTTTGATCAACTGGAGGGAGTGAGAGTGTTCTCCCAATTGGACCTCGCGATAGGATTTCATCAGCTCTGAGTAACAGCTGAGAGTATTCCTAAAACGACATTTTGGACGCCGTCTGGATTCTATGTGTGGTTGGTCATGCCATTCGGGTTGACCAATGCACCAACATATTTTGTGGATCTTATGAATAGAGTATTCCAAGATCAATTGAATAAGTTTGTTCTTGTGTTTGTGGAAGATATACTTTTCTATTTGAGGATAGAGGAAGAACACAAGGAACATTTGAGAGTTGTGATGGAGGTGTTGAGAAACACCAATTGAAACCGAAGTTTTATAAGTGTCACTTCTGGAGGAGGGATGAGAGGTTCTTGGGCCATGTTGTTTCAGAGAATGGTATTGCCGTGGACCCTGCGAAGGTGGCTACGGTACAAGATTGGTCTACGCCCAAGAATGCAATAGAAGTAAAAAGTTTCTTGGGATTAGCTGGATATTATCGTAAGTTTATCCAAGACTTCTCCAAGATAGCGACACCGTTAACCCAGTTGACCAAGAAGAATCAAGCTTTCGTTTGGGACGAAAGGTCTGAAAATGCATTCAAGAGTCTAAAGGAAAAGTTGATGCATGCGCCAGTGTTAGTCATTTCTAAAGGGAATGAAGAGATGATAGTATACATGGATGCATGTGGTACCGGACTAGGCGTTGTACTGGTGCAAGGAGGTAGGGTTGTAGCTTATGCAAGTCGGCAACTGAAACCATATGAGAAAAGATATCCTACCCATGATTTGCAATTGGCAGTGACCGTTTTCGCGTTGAAGATGTGGAGACATTATCTCTTGGGAGAAAGATTCGAGCTGTTTACCATTCATAAATCGTTAAAGTATCTCCTCTCAGAAGGATCTAAATCTCCGACAGCAAAGATGGTTAAAATTCTTAGCTTCCTATGATTTCGATATCGCATATACACCAGGAAAGGGCAATGCGGTAGCTGATGCATTGAGTAGAAGACATGCCAATTTAGGGGCTATGTTTCTTGAGTGGTAGCAACTGGAGTATATCGCAGGGTACGATTTCATACCAAAGTGTGAATTGGATCCAGAGATGTTAGCAAGTTTGACGATCAGGCCCACTTTGATTCAGCGGATTGGTTCCAGTCAGAGAGACGATTCTAACCTACTAGAAACCATCTCCAAGTTAAAAATGGGTATCAACGGTGAGGAGATGAACAAGTATGGGCTTGATCGAGACGGATGGCTTCGAAAGAATGGTAGACTAGTTATACCCAATGTTAATGGATTGAGAGATGAAGTGCTTAGAGAATGTCATCACTCAAAACTGACTATACATCCCGGTGGTAATAAAATGTATCGAGACATGACGCAAACCTACTACTGGGAAGGGATGAAAAGAGACTTGGGAAGTTTATATCCAAATGCATGAATTGCCAGCTAGTTAAAGTCGAGCAAAAGAAGCCTAGTGGTTTGTTGCAACCGCTAGAAATTCCCGAATGGAAATGGGAACAAGTTTCAATGGATTTCATTGATGGATTGCCAAGGACTAGATTGGGAATTGATAGCATGTGGGTAATTGTGGATCGATTGACCAAGAGTGCAAGGTTTATACCTGTCAAGTCGAACAGAATGACGGCTAAGTTAGCAGAACTATATATGAAGTGGGTAGTGAGAATTCATGGAGTACCTAAAGGCATTATGAGTGAACGAGATCCATTGTTTACTAGTGGGTTTTGGAAAAGCTTACAGGAGGCTTTAGGGTCAGAATTACATCTCAGTACCACGTATCATCCTAAAACCGACGGTTAGACAGAGAGGGTGAATCGAGTATTAGAAGATCTCTTGTGAGCTTATATATTGGATTTTGGTGGATCATGGGATGACCATTTACATCTGGTTGAGTTTGCGTATAATAATAGTTATCAGTCCAGTATTGGTATGGCTCCATTTAAAGCTTTGTGCAGAAGACCGTGCAACTCACCATTATGTTGGTTGGAAACCGGTGGGAAATTCATGCTTGGGCCAGATGTAATAAGAGAAATTTCAGACAAGATCAAGGTTATCCAACAACGAATGAAACTGCCCAAGATAGGCAGAAGAGTTATGCTGATAAGAGGCGAAGAGATTTAAAATTCTCCGTTGGCGACTTGTTGTTTGTCAAGATCACTCCGTTAAAGAGTGTGGTTCGATTTGGTAGTAGAGGCAAGTTAACGCCAATATTTGTTGGTCCATTCCCAGTTCTAGAACAAATTGGGAATTTAGCATATAAAGTTGAATTATATGACAAGATGGCGGGAGTTCACAACGTATTTCATGTTTTCCAGTTAAGGAAGTTCATGCACAACCCCAATATGACTATTTCACCGGACCAGTTGGATGACATCGAAGTAGAACCCGAAGCGGTTGGGAACCGCAAGCCGATCTGTATTGTCGAGAGCGATACGAAGCAACTTCGAAGGAAGGCGGTGAAACTGGTGAAGGTTCAGTGGTGCGAGAATGAGAGTGACTGTACTTGGGAAACATAGGAGAGCATAAGAGAATTGCATCCAGAAATCTTTCCCTTGTAAGATTTTAATAGTGATAGTATCTTCCCTTGTTAGTAAATCGCATGCTAGGGTAGGCTTGTTGTTCTTGTTGTGTATGTTTGATTGTTTGTGAATGACTGATAGGCATGCAGAACAACTTTGTATATTTTTGGTTAAGGAATTTCGGGGGCGAAATTTCTTAAGGGGGGAGAGTGTAACGACTTACATTCTACTGATCGAAGGAACGTAGGATATTTATTTCTTTTTCATATGAGGTCGTATGGTCATGTAACTTTGGGGAACGACTATTGGGGTCATTTTCCATGTTCACGATTTTTGCTGATTTTTAAATGACTGTTTTGCCCCTGGCGAATCTTGTTTCGCCTATAACTTTTGATTGGTAAGGAGTTTTGACATGAAACCACTTCCATTGGATCCAAATGATGGTTCACCTTTCCGTAAAGTGGACACATTAGCCAAACAGACTTACCGTTTGGGAGATATGGCTGAAATAAGGTTTAGAAGGTGAAAAACAGCTTAACCTGACCTAATTAAGGTGATTAGCAGCTAGGCCAATAGCCCATTTCGGGATTACGGTTATGGGAGGGCTGATAGGGTTAGGAAAAACATTTCATTTCAGTTTTTACAGCCGCCACTTTCATCCTTTGAACCCTAACAATGGCCTTCACCTTCTAAAATCATCCCAAATCACCTTCTAATCACTAACTAAGAAGATCTACATCAAATCAAGGAAAATCAACACCAAATCAGAGTTGGAGTTGCTGTATTGCATAGGAAAACGCCCCAAAATAGTAGAGTTTCATATCTGAAGTTTTATTTGTGGCTAAGGTGAGTGATTTTTTAACTAATTACAGATAATTAGGGGTGATTAGTGTTCATTAGCGAAATTGTGCACGATAAAATTCTAGAAAAAATTGTAAAATTATAAAATATTATTTTAGGGCTCTAATAAAAATTTGGCTTAATTTGGACATGTTTTATTAATCGTATTATTAAACCATGATTAAGGGGATTAATCGGAAAATCATGCTTTCTAGGTATGTTGATCCATATTAACATGTTATACTAATGTTTTGGTGTTTATGGATGATTGCATATGTTGCTAATACTGTTTATAATGGTTTGTGATTGTTTAGCAAAGTTAGAATGGTCGAAAACGCCATCGTGTGGCATAAAACAATCGCTGGATAAGTTGCAGGAAACTGTGTAGGAACCGGATCAGATCAGATCGCCTCACCCAGTTGTGACATCCTATCTTCGAACTGGCTCGCGAAGGAAGACCATGAGTGCCACGAGCAGGAACCCCTATCCGTACCGATGCCATTCACGAACCATACCTGCATACCTGAACCGACCCGATGCTTGGAGAGGAGGACCGAACCGGAGCATACGCCACGAAACGAACCGAGCTGAATGGAAGGAGAGCACGAACCGTGAACCGTTGCTTCATACGAACTAGAACCAAGTGATGATCACGAACCGAACGAGAGGAGGAAGGCCGAACCAAATGGAAGCTCGTTCCCGAGCCGATCCGGAGAAGTCCAATAAACCGAGATGGAAAGGTAGACCAATGAGAAGTTGTAACTCAGGATCCAGATGGGAACCAACGAGTTAACTTCATGATTGGAATTTGCTGCGGGACGTGTGCAAAAGGGGTTATCGATGTCTATAGCTTTGACTCACCATGGAGAGACGGATATTGGCTATGGATCAGTGCAGTGAAGTTGTCATGACTTCATGGGGGCAAAATGATTGTAGCTAGGCTATGAGCCAGTGCAGTGGAGTTGTTATGACTCCATGGGGCAAAGTGGACACAACAAAGTATTAGTGGTTACGGATCAGTGCAGTGGGGCCGTTATGACTCCATGGGGCAGAGTGATCGTAACAAAGGTTTGGGTGACCAAAGTGGTAGATATCGTATACTTTTACGCACTAAGTGAGATATGTGAGGATGATTGCTATATTTGATGTTTTGCTATCACCATGACATGCACACCCCCTCCTAATTATTTTCAAACCATGTGTTAGTGTCACCTTATGTAACAACCCGAAAATCTGGGCCAGTTTAAATTTTTTTATTTTTGGCAATTTTAGCGAATTTTGATTATTTAAAATGAATTATTTTAAATAATATCGACAAGAAAATTTCTTTTGAATAAAATTCAGTCGTATATAGTTATATTGGTCGACGATAGAATATAAATAATTATATATAATTATAAAAGGAATTGAAAATGGCGCGGTAGTTCGATAATTCGATTTCAAACTTCAAATGAATGTACCGGGTGCAAAATAATCCGGATTTTAGTGAAACCAAAAATATTAGAATCTATTCGGGAATATCTTTCCAACGAATCCGGGAAATCAAAATTTCATAGAGGGAATCAAAAGATATGTCCAGTTGAAAATTCTGAATAGTCGCTATGGAATTCAGGCCCTTAAAAATGGGAATTTTGCAAACGACCTCGGATTTCGACGAAACCACTTTTGTTGGGTCCGAGATGTCAAGTTATTGCTAGATTCCAAATTTCATAATTTTTTGAATCAATATGTGAGCGTGGCAAAGGAAAACGCGTTTGACCAGTTTCAGTTGATTTTAATCGACTGGAAAATGGTCATTTTTCAAACGGTCTCAAAATTCGACGAAATTATTTTTGTTAGGACCGTATCATCAATACGAAGCTAGAAAATATTTTTCGGGGATTTTTAGAGTTAGTATGTGGCCCCGGTAAATTGAAATGCGCGTTCAAATTCAATATATATAGTTATATGTTGTTTTTGACGAAAACCGATCGAAATCATCAAATCAGCCTACGATACATATCCCATTGTGTTCAGAATGGGGGTAATTAGCTAGGGGCGGCAGTCGTTGGGTCTCGTTAGGAGATCGAATGAAAAAGATTACTTTTTGAAAATAAAGTAAATAAAATATATAAAAAAAAAACCTTTCTTTTCTCCTTTACCCCCCTTCCCTGTTCATTCGATTCAAAAGAAAAAAAAACCCGCTGTAGCCCTAAGCGATCGCCCCCCCCCCCCCCCCCACTGTCGCACCACCGCGCTAGCCGACCGCCGCCCTCCTCAAGATCGCCGCCCTCGCCTGACCCTCCCCTCCCCTGTTCTAAAGCCGCCAGAACCCAAACCCCGTTCCGCACCCCCCCTTCAAATCGAACCCCGAAGACCCCCTTCCTCTCTCCCTTTGATCTGAAGACCACCCCAGCGCTGCTCCGACCAAGGTGGCGCCGCCTCAGGCCACAGAGCCCCTCCCCCGACAGTCCTCCCCGCAATGAAACCCCCCTCCCCCAGTCGAACCACAGTAAGTTTATTTTACTGTTTTTATTTAATTTAATACATGGTTTTAAAAATCAGGTTTTAAATTTTATAAATTAGTGAATAAAAATATAATTTTTATAATGTAGAACGATTAAAGATATAATTTTCATATCGTAGAAAGGGTAAAGATATAATCTTTATAATGTAGAAAGAGCAACGATAAGATTTTTCTATATTGAATAACATAGTAAAAATTCGATTTTTCTATATTGAATAGCATAGTAAAAATTCGATTTTTATATATTGAATAGCATAGTAAAAATTCGATTTTTACATATTGAATAGTATAGTAAAAATTCGATTTTTATATATTGAATAGCATAGTAAAAATTCAATTTTTATATATTGAATAGCATAGTAAAAATTCGATTTTTATATATTGAATAGCATAGTAAAAATTCGATTTTTATATATTGAATAGCATAGTAAAAATTCGATTTTTATATATTGAATAACAAAGTAAAAATTCGATTTTTATATATGTAGTGGCTACGGGCAACGAAGATGACAAAGATGCGATAACGATGAAGATTTCTATAAATGAAGTGACGTTGGAATTGGGATAGCTATCGGTGAGAACTTCTCACTCTTCAATTTCTTTTTCTAGTTATATATATACTAGGATGCAGACGGTGTTTAGTAGCACCCGACACCCGTCATCCACAGACCATGGATGACCTGTTTGTTTAATTGTTTGGTTGTGTAGTTGGTTAGATTATTTGGTTTGAATTGAATTGTTTGGTGAAATAAAATTGATCTGATTGATGTGTGAATGGCGTGGGCCTTCACTTGACCGGGGATAAGGCTAGGCCTTGTCCCGTTTCTAGTATCGTGCCATTATGCCGCCGAAATTTTCTAAAAATAAGTTAGAAAAATAAAGATAACATTTTATTTAATAAGTGAACCGAATAGAATATTCATAGGTTGAATAAAATAGTTTGATCGTTAAAAATATAATTTTTAACGTGAATGTGAATAAATAAATATTCATTTACAAACCGGACGGTTTGTTTATGTACACCTATTTGAAGGACATTGATTAGGACGATAAATTTTACACATCGCCCAACTGCACAAATAAAAATCTGTGTTTGATTGCTTGAAACCCCACACGGGTATTGGGATGATATTTGACGTACACTAATCCCGATTGTTTAGTTGTATGTCGATCGATTGATTGACAGGCTGTTATAAGCGTTGAATATTTATATTTGATGGTTATACAGTGTAGAATGCAGTTTGGATGATGGTTGATTATTCATCGTTGTTGATATATACATGTGTTGTAGAAAATCCATATAATTTACATTATTTGGTAATCGATTCGGCCTCATTCCAGTTTTAAAATAGAAATATTTGAAAAAGAAATATTTGAAATAGAATATTTGAAAATAGGAATATATGAAGCCGTATTGATTGGATTGACGCCATTTTGACGTGAACGATATTTATATCGATTTTATTCATTTTATAATGAATATCGAAAGTGATTTCAAAATCTGATATTTTGAAAAGAATTGAATATAAATGAATTCGAATTGAAATGGAATATAAATGAATTCGAATCGAAATTGAATTGAATTGAATATGAATTGAAATTGAATTAGAAATCAATTTGAATGGAAATCAATTTGAAATCAATTTAAAAGGAATTTAAATTGGAATATGCAATTTTGATTTGAAATTGAATATGAAGTTGAAACCGTTTTGAAAATGAATTTAAATCGATTTATAAAGCACGTTTTGAATTGAAATCGACGAAGTATATTATATATATATTATATATATAATATAATGGCCTGAATAGAACGGGCCGCGCCGCGGCAGTTCGCGAATTTCGACCATTGACTTCGAACGGATATTGCGGGAGATCCGACCGTCGGATTCTCCTAAAACCAGAACCGTTGGGTTCGTATCGAAAAGAGCTTTCTAACGAATATTAGAAATTAGAAATCTAACGGTTGGATTTGGAATTATGTCCAAATCAAATTTGAAAAAGGTCGCTGTAAGTGTAGTTCGATGGCCGTTGATGGAAATCGACTGTACTGGCCTTGATAAAATTATTAAAAATAGTAATAATTTGTGTAAAATCATAAGAAATGATTTAGAAAGATTTGGGATGAAAAACTCCATATTTGAAAAGATAAAAATAGATTTTTATCGAAATGAACTAGTTTTGAACTAGAATTATAGTTCTATTTATTTTTAAATAAATAAATTGAATTTGAAATGGTTTTGAAAATAACCAGAATTTCCTATGATTGCATTGGAATGGATTTGAATCGAAATTGTCTTTGGAATATTTCGATGTTGGAATTCGTGATTATACAGATGTTGTTATGGAAATTTGAAAGATATATATATTTATATCGTTATTTCCAATACGACATTTCTTAATCGTAGAATTTGATATTGAATATAAGCTGATATATTTTCTATTCAGAGCCTCGTCTTGAATATCAAATGTGATTCGGGGTTTATCGTGAATGGTGTCTTCATTAACACTGTTCTTTAACCCAGTTGAGAAAAGATTAAATCTTTTTGTTTAGATTTAATGAAGTGTACCAATTAAATAACATTTAATTGGAATTGAATTGATATTGATTTTTGGGTTTATCATGGACAGTGTTTTCAATAACACTCGTTCTTTAACCCGATAATTAATGGAAGGTGATTTTGGGTTTATCGTGAATGGTGTTTTAAATGACACTGACTCTTTAACCCAGCTAAAGATTAAAACTAAGTGGAGTTTTAATGAATCTTTAATTAGATTGAAATAATCGAGAATGGAGTATCACCAGTTTTGCTCCGGGCGTTAGTTAAATCTTTAATTAGATTTGAACATGAAATGGTAATTGAATTTACCGATAACGCCGTGGTGCTAGATATGAAGTATTACCAGTTTTACTTCATGGGATGAATAGGTTGGGATTGGGAAATTAAAACAAATGATTACTTCGGTAAGGTTCGTTAATTCCGACTAGTTGAATCGAAATTCAAAAGGATAGATTAAAGAATAAATTCAAGGAATTTATCTTGGATAAAATTAATGGGAACCTTTCCCCATGAATGTGAAATTTTGAAACTAACTGTCGGTTAGCCAAGCAGAATGGTTTTCTGGATATTGATCTGATGTTGGTTTCGACCTTCGGGGTTAATATTTGGGGAATTATTCTCTTGATTAATTTACGGTTAGTGACCCATGAATTGGAATGCGGCGTATGTTGTGTTTGTGTAACACTTATTTAAAATATACGCGAGTTATTCGGAAAGACCGGGTTTATCCCATTCTGAATAACTGATACGACGATAAGTCAAGGATGAAGACGATGGTTAAAGATCGGAGGTCTTCACGTCGTTTGGGTGATTACTGATGATCTTGATTAGGTTGTACACCCAAGAAGATGGAAACAGTTGGTGATCGTCCAGACGTACTTGGAGATCGATGGATATGCGGGGTACTAGGTGCCTCCGGTTTCGTTCAGACCCAGAACAGACTTGTAAATGGACTGTGTGTCTGACATTGGATTTTAGTCTGTGTGATTGATCTCTATTAAATATATATCTGTTTGGCGGAAGAGAATTTATTCTCTTGCTTAACGCTCTTCTCTGAGACGTACGAGCTCAGGGGTTATATATTGATGGATATCAAATGCATGGAGTGAATTGCCTGTGTGGCATGCCTAAGTGGCAATTGATCGAGGCTTCTGTTGAAAAGCAAAGTCTTGTGGTGATGATCAAAGCACAGCCTGTGTGGCACAGCTTTGTGTAACATGAATTCGCGATCCTCGCACCCCGGTTGTGAACCAAAAACGGGAGAGGACCTCAGGGAGGGCATGCTTTTCTTTCTAGCTAGGGTGGTGTCAGTGACCTACCAGCCCTGACATTTATATACTTTTCACTTGTGTGGTTGTTGCTCTTGCGAGGCGCCTCGGTTTGATCGGACGATCCGGGTCCGATGGTGTCATTCGATGGCTCATTTACGCCCCAAAGGGCGGGGAAACGTAATGTTCAGGCATAATAATCCACATCGGTGGACCGGCCCTGTCGCTCCATGGGGCAGTTGCGGCTGTTCCTGAGGCTCGGGCTAGAGAGTCTCGAATCGATAGAGGACGATCCCTGGCCTCGGTTCATAGATGGAAATCCAATTTCCAAATACGTGACATTTGCGGTTTTATTTGTAAACCTATATAAATGGCGACATAGTGGCATGGGACGCTCATGTCGCCTATGATTGATACTTATGATTTGAAGTTGTTTTATACACTATGCACTTATAATAGTATCAAATGATTTGTTTTAAACGTATCAAGCATTCTTGGCTATTATAAGGTAAAAACCCTATCCCCCGGCTTGCGTTGCATTGTGTGATAGGACCTGGGTCTCATAATAGCTTCATTTTTCTTTATTTAGCATTGCGCTGTTTGTTTTATGCACTGGTATTCATGGGAGGAAACCCGTTCCGTGTTATACGGCGTGGTCCCTTGATTTACCTAACTTTAAAATAAAGATCAATAACTGTTTCAGTTCTCACACCAGTCACATGACTGACCTGGAGTTTACTGTTTTAACCTAAACTCTGGGTGCCCTTATTTTGACATGGGCAACTAGTAGTTTTGGGTTTTGCAGATTTATATTCACAGGATCCTGGTTTACAGCTGGAACGATATCCAGAAAGCTTTGTATCCGTATATCTCCTTCTAGTTGTGTATTGTATTATTTTCCGCTGCGATGTATTTAAATGTAATTGAAATCTCTGATATTTCTGTGTAATATTCATTTATACTCTGTATATTCTTGTAATCTGATGTATTGTTGTAATATACAATGAAATGTTCTTCCGTCTGCGTTCTATTTTGTGGCTTGTTCTCGAACAATCCGCGCTTTCCATTCTCTTCGGAGACCGGGGGAGTTCGGGTCATTTCACCTTAGAGTATTGTACATCCTATTGTGCTAACTATTTTTTTTTTTTTTTGATGTCTAGATTCAGGTATGGTTATGTATACCAGTTATTGTTATGTTTTTGCTGCTTATCGCTCAAACTAGACTTTTGTCTGACCCAGAGTTTTATGTCTATTCATATTACTTTAATTGCTCCTAAACGAGCAAACTAGAGATAGGTCAGGTGATTATGCACGAGTAGCTGTACCGGAGACGAGAAGGAGGCTTCCACGTATGATATATAAATATATATATTCTCCCTGTGTTGTTGCTGGTCACTACTTTGGGCATTAGTAGTGTACCTCTTTCTTTTGCTTTAGAGACAATATTTCAAAGTTGTAATAATGTTGGTTTAAATGATAAGCTGTATTTTGGATTTCCGCTGCTATAATGGTTTAGTTTTTAGCTTATGCACTTTCTCGCCTGTTTAATGTCAAGTTATGTTATTATTATATTTTATCCCATGCGTTGTGAGACATTCTACAGGTTCCATGTTAGTTCAAATACCTTCCCTTTTCCTTTCTTTTGACGATCGTCCCATGCTAGTTGGACATCGGTACAACGCATTTTAGGGAAATGTCGGATGGTGCGGGGCGGGCCATCACAAAGGTGATGAAGATTTTTTTGTAGAACTATTCAGTTTACAACTGAATGAGGAGTTGGGATGGACATTGAATTTGAAAGGTGAATTACCAGATGAAACATTACAAGTGGATGAAGTGGAGATAGGGCATGACAAAGATTTAATGGAGGATGAAGAAAAAATATTATTAAGAAGAACACTTGAGGAAGTAGAAGGCATGGTGGAGGCATTAGATAAAGTGGAGAAAGAGTTGTGTACATGGAACTCATTTTTCACCACTTCTTGAAGAATATCATCAAAAATTTCCTTGCTTTTCAGCTTAGAATCAACATTAGCATCAACTTTTAATTCAGAATCCTTTTTTCCTTGCATCACATATACACCATTCTTGTCCACTACCATGACATTATTATTTCCTTCATTATAATTTCCTTCATTAGCAGAACCACAGTTAATACCCATATGATCCTCATTATTATGTTCATTATGCAACAAAGAGTTCCCATTACCAACTATTTCAATAACCTCATCCAAAACCTTATTAATTTCTTTTTCAATATCAGTACCAAATTTCCCCTCTTTTCATTTCCATACTTTTTTCTTTCTATTATTTACCTTAGTCCAACCTTGATAATCACTTTGTTGAGGGACTTTAAAATATACTTTTCTTTCTGCATGAGAAACCTCCACTTGCTTAAACACCTTTCCTTCATCAACTTGACATTCTTCAACATTATTTCCTTTGTTATGAATATCACATTCACTATTTGAATGCCCAAACACTTTACAAAGAGTACAAATGGCAGGCCTCCAATCATAAGAGACAATCACTGGTGGACAACTATCACCAAGCTCACCCAAATCAATACAGTGAGGTAATTCAGCATCAACCTCAACAAGAACCTTAGCATATTTAATTCTATGCATTCTCTCAGTATTAATATCAAAACAGATTAGCTTACCAACTTAACAAGCAACCCAATTAATTACCATCAGAGTCCAAAGCAAAAGAGGAATGCGGTGAAGATGTATCCAAATGGGAACGTTCTTGATTTAAGATTGAGCACAACCAATTGACATATCCCATCTAGCAATAATGAACATAAGACCTCTAATGAATATGGGATCTGCTTTCAACACTTTATCTCGATCAACATCATTTGAGAACTTTAAATAAAATTTTATACCATTAGATTTTATGTCAACATCTCCATGCAATGTCCAGAAATTCTGCAGAAAATTGACAACAAACAGATATGATAAAGGACCATCCAGAGAAAAAACCCACCAAGTATTGATATCCAATACTTCATACCTTCATCTTTAACAATTTCCAGAGGAATTTTCTTCTGCCCACCCTTAATTTTCTCAAACTCCATCGGTACATAAGAACCAGCATTCCTTGGCAAAGAATTGAATAAAGAGATATAGTCCGATTTAACAGAGGTGGCAAGGTTCTTAGATGTAATTAATAAATTTGGATTAACATGTTTCGAGAGATTTGGATCAAAATAAGTAGAGGAAGGATCAGACATAATAGGAATTTGAGGCAAATCAGAAGAGAGATCTGAATCTTTTCCAATTTTAGCATTTGATTGAATCTCCAAAGCGTCTATAGGAATGCCAGAACCAGAATTTACAATAGAAGCATCAACAAATTTACTAGTTTGATTACCATCAATAAGCATCTAAGGACGAGAATGGATGATTAATAACACTGAGAAGAACAGAATCCAAAAGACCATCCAACAGATCAGAAACAATCAACGAGGATGACAAGTCAAGATCAGAAAGGGACACGGTTGGAGGATCAGGGGGGTCATGGGGAGGAGGAAGAGGAGGGAAAGAAGGCGAACCAAAAATCGATGAAGATGAACCAAGATTGGAGGAGGAGGATGCCAGTTTCAAAAGCAAATTTTCCAAGAAATTTGATTTTCTTTTTGAATGGAAAGGGCCTAGAGAGAGGCGAGAATTTTGAAAATTTCCTTTCGAAAATGGCATCCTCCTCCTCCAATCTTGGTCCATCTTCATCGATTCTTGGTTTTTTCTTCTTTCCCTCCTCTTCCTCTTCGTCCTCCTCCCCTTGACCCCCCTGATCCTCCGACCGTGTCCCTTTTTGATATTGACTTGTCATCCTCGTTGATTGTTTCTGATCTTTTGGATTTTGTTCTTCTCAGTGTTATTAATCATCCTTTCTCGTCCTTAGATGCTCATGTTGATGGTAATAAAACTAGTAAATTTGTTGACGCTTCTATTGTAAATTCTGGAATTCCTCCAAAAGCTTTGAAGATTCAATCGAATGCTAATATTGGTAAAGATTCAGATCTCTCTTCTGATTTGCCTCAAATTCCTATTATGTCTGATCTTTCCTCTACTTATCTTGATCCAAATCTCTCAAAACGTGTTAATCCAAATTTACTGAATACAACTAAGAACCTTGCTACCTCTGTTAAATTGGATTATCTTTCTTTATTCAATTCTTTGCCAAGGAATGTTGGTTCTTATGTACCGATGGAGTTTGAGAAAATTAAGGATGGGCAGAAGAAAATTCCTCTAGAAATTATTAAAGTTGAAGGTATGAAGTATTGGAATCGATACTTGGTGGGTTTTTTTCTTGATGGTTCTTTATCATATATGTCTGTTGTCAATTTTCTGTTTAATTTCTGGACATTGCATGGACATATTGACATAAAATTTGATGGTATAAACTTTTATTTTAAGTTCTCAAATGATGTTGATCGAGATAAAGTGTTGAAAGCAGATCCCATATTCATTAGAGGGCGTATGTTCATTATTACTAGATGGGATACGTCAATTGGTTGTGCTCAATCTCAAATCAAGAACGTTCCCATTTGGATACATCTTCACTACATTCCTCTTTTGCTTTGGACTCTGATGGTAATTAATTGGTTAGCTTGTTGAGTTGGTAAGCTAATCTGTTTTGATATTAATACTGAGAGAATGCAAAGAATTAAATATGCTAAGGTTCTTGTTGAGGTTGATGCTGATGCTGACTTACCTCACTGTATTGATTTGGTTGAGCTTGCTGATATTTGTCCACTTGTGTGTCTCTTATGATTGGAGGCCTGCCATTTGTACTCTTTGTAAAGTGTTTGGGCATTCAAATAGTGAATGTGATATTCATAACAAAGGAAATAATGTTTAAGAATGTCAAGTTGATGAAGGAAAGGTGTTTAAGCAAGTGGAGGCTTCTCATGCAGAAAGAAAAGTATATTTTAAAGTCCCTCAACAAAGTGATTATCAAGGTTGGACTAAGGTAAATAATAGAAAGAAAAAAGTATGGAAAAGATTGAGGGGAAATTTGGTATTGATATTGAAAAAGAAATTAATATGGTTTTGGATGAGGTTGTTGAAATAGTTGGTAATGGGAACTCTGTGTTGCATAATGAACATAATAATGAGGATCATATGGATATTAACTGTGGTTCTGCTAATGAAGGAAATAATAATGTCATGGTAGTGGAAAAGAATGGTGTATATGTGATGCAAGGAAAAAAGGATTCTGAATTAAAAGTTGATGCTAATGTTGATTCTAAGATGAAAGGAAAGGAAATTTTTGATGATATTCTTCAAGAAGTGGTGCAAAATGACTTCCGTGTACACAACTCTTTCTCCATTTTATCTAATGCCTCCACCATGCGTTCTACTTCCTCAAGTGTTCCTCTTAATAATAATTTTTCTTCATCATCCATTAATTCTTTGTCATGCCCTATCTCCACTTCATCCACCAGTAATATTTCATTTGGTAATTCACCCTTCAAATTCATTGTCCATCCTAACTCCTCATTCAGTTGTAAACTGAATAGTTCTACAAATTAATCTTCATTACCTTATTCTCATTTAGCTCCTCCTTATGAGATCATTCTTCCTCCTCCTACCAATGTATATCATAATTCTTCTAATGCCTTAATGTCTGATGATCCTCATGATGATTTTTCTCCTTCAACCTCAACTAAGGAAAAAGTAAGTGACTATATTGATGTTGCTTTAAAATCAGCTCCAAAATCAATACCAAATTCTGCTCCAAAATCCAAGAAAGGAAGGAAAAAGAAAATTACTTCCAATTCTGCTAAAGTAGATGATATTGATGAAGGAACTACATTTAACTAGGATGATGTGTTATCGTTAAGCAATCAGAATAATCAATCAAAAAGGCACACAAGGCATAATCCAGGATCTCCTTCAATTCCCCCTCATTTCAAATTATGATTCCTAATATTTCATTTTGGAATATCAGAGGGATGAATTTACCCTCAAAGCAAAGTGAAATAAAATAAATTCATGAAAAATTGCAACATTCATCTGTTATGTCTTTCTAAAATTAAGCTTGATACGAAATCAATTGCTTTTGCTGCATCCTTCATTTCTCCAAAATTGAGTTATGACCATAACCATGATGATGCATCTTTTGGTCATCTCCTTACAATTTGTAATCCTTCAATATTTAATCTCACAAAATTATTTTCTTCTGATTAATTGATCCACTACAAATGTATCTATTTGCCCTCTAATTCTATATTCTTTCTCACCTCAGTTTATGCTCATAATGGTTTATCTCTTAGAAATCCTTTCCTGTTTTCCTTGTGCAATATTCATCTTTCATCTGATTTAATTTTATGTTTTCTTTGTCTAAAAATATGGGTGGGTGTGCCCTTATTGTTAATGATATTTCCCCTCTAAAACAAGTATCATTTCCTCCAACCTATTTCCTCTCAATAGCTTTGGTCCTTCCTTCACCTGGTCTAATAAGAGTCATTCTAGTCTTCCAACATTGTGCAAAATTGATCACATTTTTGTCAATTCCTCTTTTCTTCTTGCTTGGCCAGATTCTTTCTGTCATATTCTCCCTCCTACTATATCTGATCTTAGTCCTTTACTTTTATATTAGGGAAATAAAGATGCCATTGCAAAAGCGAAGTCCTCTTTTAAATTTTTAAATTTTTAGTGTTCACATTTGGATTATTCAAGTATTTTGATGCAGATTTGGAATCAATATTATGGTAGAACCCGGTGGATAAACTTCTTTACAGGTTGAGGTTACTGAAGATACATCTCAAAGCCTGGTCTTGTCAAACATTTGGAGATGCTTCCAGGCAATCTTCTGGTGAGATCAAAGCTTATTCAAGTGCAGAATGATTTAGCTGTTAACCCATATGATTCACTGCATCAAAGTTTAGAGGGGGAGTTACAGGATAAGCTAAAATGTTTGTTGGATATAGAATTTCAAACTACAAGGAAGAGATCTTATATCAAAAGGGATTTGGAAGCTGATAGGAATTCAAAGCATTTTCATGATACTTTAAAAATTAGCAAAATTAAATAGATGATCCATATGATAAAGGTTGCTGATGGTAATATTCTTTCTTCTCAAGCTAGCATTGATAATGCCTTTGTTGACTACTTTAGCTCAATTTTAGCCCCTATTTCCGTACCTTTTTTATAATGTTGATCCTTTGTTCCACGTTGAATTACCTTGTCTTTCTAACTGTCATGCTTTGAAGCTTATAAATCCTGTTATAAGTGATGAAATTAAGTCAGCATTGTTTAGTTTGGATCCTTCTAGTTCTGGTGGGCCAGATGTTTTTAATGCCTGTTTTCTTCATAAAAGCTGGGCTACTATTGGTTCTGATGTTACTGAAGCAGTTAAGTATTTTTTTTCTTGATGAATGTTTTGCCTCCCAATTTAACAACTACCTTTATTGCCTTGGTACCTAAAGTGGAGAATCCTTCCTTTGTTTCAGATTTTAGACTATTTTGTGTTGTAGTGTTTTTTATAAGATCATTTCAAAGGTTCTAGCTAATAGAATTCAAGTTGTACTAACTTTTATTATCTCCTGCAATCAGTCTGCATTTGTTCCTAGTTGGTCTATTAGTGATAATATTTTGATTACTTAAGAATTGCTTCATGGATATGATAGGAAGAATATATCTCCACGTTGTATGATAAATCTTGATATTATAAAGGCTTCTGATAGTGTATCTTTGTCCTCTATTATAGCCATTTTTGTCGAGGATGAATTTTCCAAAACCATTTATGGCTTGGATATAAACTTGCATCTCTACGCCAATGTTTTCTTTTTCTATAAATGGAATGCTGCATGGTTATTTTAAGGGGAAGCATGGGGTGAGATAGGGTGATCATATATCCTCTAATTTATTTATAATTGTCATGGAGCTTCTACTTTCTTTGATCATCGAACAAGTGAAGTTGGGTAATTTTCGATTGCCACCTTGCTGTAAAAATCCATTGGTTTCTCACTTGTGTTTTGCTGATGATCTTCTTATTTTTACTAAGCCATCTATGGAAAATATACAATGTCTTCTCTCAATTATGAAGTCTTTTTAGGAGATTAATGGGCTGGAAATTAATTTGAACAAATCTCATATCAAAAATGCTGGATTAAGTCAACATAAAAAGGATGAATTGATTACCTATCTGCTTTAAAGGATTTACCTAATAATTCTAAATATCTTGGGTTACCACTTCTCACTGGAAGAATTACTAAAGATAAGTGTATGCCATTATATGAAAAAATCATCGATCGTATGATGCAATGGTCGTCTTGCAACTTATCTCAAGCTGGAAGGCTAACTATAATTCAATCCATTGTAATGTCTATGACTACTTATTACACCAGACACTACATTCTTCCATTAATGCTCATTACCATGGTGGTCAATGCAATGTATAAGTTTTTTTGGCATGGTGATCTGTTTGTTAAGAAGATTATTCCTATTGCTTTCTCGAAATTATGTGAAGATAAAAAGAATGGTGCCTTAGGTATTATCAATCTTTTTCAATGGAATAAAGTTGTTGTGTCTTTATATATTGATAAGCTCTTTTTAGATGATGACTGCTTATAGACCAGGTATGTAAAGAATAATTTGATTGGTAGGAAAAACTTCTGGACGATGTATATTCCACTTTTTTGTAGTGGGATTTGGCGGAAAATTTTGAATCTTAGAGGACTTTTCTTACCTTTTATTCGATGCAATGCTGGTAGATTACATGGATTATCATTCTGGCACACTCCTTGTGCAGGTAATGGTTTGATATTAAGTGATATAGTGGATTAAAATTTGAGAAGGAACAGTGGTATTTCTGAGTCTGCAGTTGTTGATGATATGATTCATGATGGTGAATTACTATTACCTCATTGTAGCTCAACTTTGTTAAGAAGGTTATGGATGGAGATTACTTCCAATTTCAAGTCTGGTAATGAAATAATTACATAGATAGGTAAAAGTCACTCTATCATCCATGTATATGATCTGTTAAGTGGTGATAAGCCTTTCTTTCCTTGGCATAAAAGAATTTGGAGTTTAATGAGTAATGCAAAACAAAATATCTTGCTATGGAAAATTATGTCCAATGCTGTCAATACGAAAGACAAGTTGTATAGGATGGGGATTGTACCTGATGATTTATGAGCCTTCTATAAAATGGATATTGAATGCAATACGCATTTATTTTTTGAATGCTCCTTTGTATTTCGGTTCTATAAGCATATTCTTCATTTGGAAAATTTCATGTTCCTTCTAATGTCAGTAGAGATGAATGGTTCATTCTTTTCAAGACGACGAGGTGGAAGATGAGTAGGAGTTTGTTGCTATTAAGGGTTTTGAAAAAAAATTATTTAAAATTTGAATGGAAAGAAATATAAGAATTTTACTAATTCAATGTTAAATGCAGATCAATTATTCACAGTGATTCACAATGCAATTTTAAAGAAAATGACCTCTGGATGATTGTTTGATGAAGATTTTGATTCTCTGCAGTGATGAGCTAATACAAGTCCTTGTTATGAAAATACAATGTGAATTGTTTGTTATTTTTTGAATAACAGCATCGAGTTTTTTTGTATAATCCTGTATATCTTGTTGTTTTTTCTCGATGATGTTACTGTTAGTTGTGTTGTTCAGTTTTGTTGTACTGTTTTCCTGTATGTACATGTGATCAACATGGTAACCCTGTATGTGAATAAAGATTAGTTTGCCTTTCAAAAGGGCCTAGAGGGGCGAGTTGGAGTTTGAGCTATTGACCGGTACAAAGGAGGTGCTGGCAAAATTTTCTGAAAATTTAAGGAGTTAGAATATTTTTGAAGAGAAATTGATAACTAGAAATCAATATAACAATATATATATATATATATATATATGTAATTTGATAAGGAAACAAATTTAAAATAGAATATTATAAACAAAAAGAAGATATATAAATGAAATCTGGTAAGTATAGAAAGAGAAACGTACACACATTTTTAAAGAGGAATAATTGTTTTTTATGATGTTGATTATTCGAGATAAGTGGTCTTGTCTTGTAACACCCCGTGAATTCTATTACGTTAAGTTTCACAAATTAAAGTGTAATTAATTCTAAATGAAAGAATTAAGGGAAATGGGTTGCGCCATTGCGTTCGTCTCGGAATTCTGCTTGAGATAGATTCCGAGTTTGCGTGAATCAGACTCTGTATGAAGGAGTTATGGCCTTCGGAAGATTCAGAATGAAATTTAAATTCTAACAGCTCAGTTAAAATTCAAAAATTCGAATTTCCGGTTCAAACTGGGCTGGGCGGGAAAATTCCCGCCCAGAGACCAGGTCGACCATAGGGTCGACCATGGTGTCGACCTGGTCACCCCAGGTCGACTATAGTGTCGACCTGGGTCTTGACCTGCCTGGTCGACCTGGCTGGCCAGGTCTGGCTCTGGCTCGAATTTCTGTGGCTCTGTGTGTCACTAGGGTTGACATGTCACCTCTTGATTGGCTCTCTGAACTTTGAATGGCCTAGATTCCTCTTGTCTTCATCTGACGGCTCAAAACAACTTAAAAATCTATAAACACACCCTAAGTCTCAACTGGAAATTCACACAAAAAAGAGAGAAAAGAGTCGTCATGCTGCTAGGGAGGAATTGAACATAGCCGTCAAGAGAGAAAAGCCTAGAGACATATCAAATTAAGAGAAGATTAAAGTTTAATCAAATCAATCAACGCAACATTAGTCTACCCAAAGGAGCGCATCTCAGTTTCAGAATTCAGAATCCAGAATTCAAGATTCTGCATTCGTTGTAAGTATAGTGACCCTTCGGAATATGAATAAAAATTGTGATGTGATTCGATGTGAATGAAAATAGAATTGTGTTATTGTATTGTATAAAATTCTATGTATTATGATGGTTCTATCATGACTTGTGTATTGATGTGTGTGGCATAAATTGATTGATGCAAACCTGTTGAACATTTGTATATGAAAACAATGGCACTTGTAAGTTTGTGGCAAAAACTAGAAATTTATCCCTTTTTGTTTATGCCTATGACATGGACCTTATACATTCATTAAGCCTAAATTAAGGCTTATGTAAACATGATTTAGACTTAAAACCTTTTATGCCTACATGACCCAAAGCCTATGTTATCACTTCCATGTTTATTTGCAAGTATAATTGGATCTATGTTAAGTATCGTTTGTGTTTCATAAACTTTGCAAGTTCATGTTTATTTGCAAGTGTAATTGGATCTATGTTAAGTATCGTTTGGGTTTCAAAAACTATGCAAGTTCATGTTGAAATAGGCTATGTGATTAAATGTTATAATTAGACCTTTTGGTGAATATACATCATGCTAGTTTTGTGTTTGACATTATGCCAAGTTAAACATATTTAAACACAAGTTGTGTAAGCCTAAACTACGCCATTTCATATGTCACCTAACTAGTTATACATTGATTTAATGCAAGTTCACATGACTCATATTATATGTTAGTTGAATCGCTAAATTGCAAGTTCATGCGCCACACACCCTTATATGTTGTAAAATATTACATGTTATTGATTTTCCCCTTTTTGTCACGTTTATAAAGTTGGGCCGAAATGTGTCGAGCCCAACATTTGTTATAATGTTGCGAACGTTACAAATGGGGGTAACAACGTTGGGTGTAAAACATTAAAAATATATGTTGGCATGTTTGGCACATGCCAACGACAATGACATTTAAAGCGGTATGAATAGTTATACCCAAAAATAAAAGATATGACATTTACATATATAATTGAGAAGTAATAAAATATGTAAATTTAGAAAACACGATATGCTTAACCCGAGGTTGGATTGAGTTGTAATGTAAACCTGCCCGGAATTGTCCGGCTGTCCAGTAGTCACAACAATACCTATCCAATGTGGGTGGTTAAGCATTGAGCCCAATAATGACCCGAGGTTAGACTGAGCTACGGTGTAAACCTGCCCGGAACCGACCGACATATCCAGTAACCATAGCAATACCTGTCTAATCTGAGTGGTCAGGTGCTCCTAAGAGGCTAAGGACAGATGGTAGGGTTAAGTCAACTATAACACTTAACCAAATTCAACATTGATGGGTGGGGTTAGGTAAATACAGACACTTAACCACTTAACGTGTTTGACTAGAAAATCCTGGTAACGAGTGACCCGTTTCAGCAGTAACCCAAGTTCGGTATTAACGGCACCCTGAAACTAGCCAGGATAGGGCACGATTACCGGGCCGATTGTAAGCGGTCAAACGACGGTGGTGGGTGCACAGTGCAGGTCTAACGGGGTGCGGGCGTGCACACACTCCGGAGCAGGCAACCAGGGCACTGGGGACACCAGTAGTATAACCTATGCCATCTAGAATTTGTGTCGGGGCCGCCACCATGGGTTTTGATACACCCCATGGTGGGACCAGCATAGGTATCTACAATTCTTGGGGGCCGTATGACACATGTTAACGCGAGTAGGAGCTGATCTTTAAATAAAGTTGGGGATCACTTCACTCTCACCGTGCGATGCCAGTTTGAGTAAACTCAAGTAGATGCAGAGATATATAGTGTGGGTGCGATAGTACATTCAATTACAAAAGTCACCTCCTTAGCGTGTGTCCTATTTTCAGTTTACGTCTATCATGCCCTTTTCTTTTTCACATACTGAAGAATTAATAGACTTACTCAGGCTTTATGTCTGACCCTATTTTCTTTTCATCTTCTTTCCTTTCGTTCCCCCCTCCAGGTCCACAGGGAGGGGACAGCTCAGCTCAGTCAGGCTCTTTACAAGCTCCAAGACCGTAGATGTATGATTTGGATCTCTTTTGCTCGGATTATGGCTTTGGATATCACTATGGGGATTTTTGTCACTTTATTTATGTTTTATGCTTCTTTAATAATCAAGACAGTAATTTGGTTGTAATGTTGGAAGTATTTTGAGACAGTTATGGAATGTTTTGTTTTGAAAACATATTGATGAAATAAAAGTCTGTTAGGTTTCCGCTGTTTAAAATATGTATATTTATATCTGTCTTGAGTTTATCTGTGGCTTTTACTTATAAACCTCCACCAAAGTTAAGGCATTCCCTTTGTGAGTGACCTTAATGGAGGGTGTGTGTTTCACTTGGTATCAGAGCATAGGTTTACCAGATAAGATAAAAGTTTTTGAAATTGTTTTCGAAAAGAAAGTTTAAAGAAGCATTTTTCAAGAAAAAAAAGTGTTATATTTGTAAGACAAGATCCCCCAAAGCCATGTGCCCTATCTATCTCTCTATCCTTCGTTTTGAAATTTTCCTTTCTATTTCAGTATGTCTGGAGACCTTAACCTCCCGGAAGGAGTGCCGATTCCAGGCTGGTTTAGGAGGTACTTAGAAGCAAGGGCCAATGGCGCGGGCCCAGCAGACATCCCTCCTCCAGTGGTCGCGGTTCCTCCTCCTCCTCCTCCTCCTCGTGGAAATGACTTCGCAAAAACATGTAGAGACTTCAAGGCTATGGGTGGAAAAGACTTTTATGGGACAGAATCCTTTGTGGGAGCAAGAAACTGGTTAATGGAGACTGAGGATCTGTTTGTCATCTTCGGAGTGGATGACAGGAAAAAGATACAACTAGCGGTATGGTTGCTTAAGGATGAAGCTTCCTATTGGTGGGAAATTATCAATGCTCAGAGGGCAGTGGAAACATGGGAAGACTTCAGGACATGGTTTGAGATGAAATTCCTCTCCCAAGCAGAAAGAAGCCTGCAAATGGAGAAGTTTCTAACTCTGAAACAGGGAAGCATGACGATCAGGGAATATGTTAATCAGTTTAATCAGCTGGCCAGATTTGGGCTAGACTTAGTAAACACCCAACACAAGAAGGCGCTTCGCTTCGTCAAAGGTTTGAATGAACCTATACACTGCCTTGCTATGACCCATGTATCAACGGGAGCGACTTATGAAAGCTTGGTGGATATGGAATTGCTACACGAGGAACACCACGGCAAGAAAGAAACTAAGGTGGAAGAGAAGAAAGAGGGTCTACAAGCAAAGAAAACAGAATTCAAGAAAGGAGGAAAGAATAATAAGCCCCGTGAGAAGAGAAGGTGCAATTTCTGTGGCATTGTGGGCCATATATTAAAAGACTGCCGAAAAAGGAAGGCGAAGATGGGTGGTTGCTTCCATTGCGGAGAGACTGGGCACCAAGCTAAGGACTGCCCAAAGAAGAAAGGGTAGGGACAGAAAGCTGGATCCACTTCAGGGGGTCAGGTTCATGCGCTAGTGGCACCTCAGCAGGAAAGAGGTAGTAATATTTCTGTAGAAAGTGTTGTCTATCTTTATGATCATCCAGTTCATAAACTTTTTGACTCTGGCGCATCACACTCTTTTATTTCATCTGCCTTAGTAGAATCTCTGCATCTAGACACTAGTATGGTAGAAGATCCCTTAGTAGTTTCAAATCCAATTGGGGGCTCCGCTTACTTGTCAATGGTTTGTTTGGATTTGAAAATCTCTATTCTCAGCATTGAGTTTAGTTGTGATGCCTTTGTCTTAGGCTTCTCGGGATATGGTTTGATTTTAGGCATGGACAGGTTATCCAGTAATGGTGCCATCCTTGATTGTGAGAAAAGAGTAGTTAGGCTCTTGACTCGGCTTGGTAACACTCTAGAAATTTCTTGTAATCCCTTGAACGCTGTTATGCTTAGTTATCTAGAGTCACTTGATGCTTCTGATGAGAATTTGCAATCGGTTAGAGTAGTCTGGGAATATCCGGATGTCTTTGAGGAGGTGAAAGGCTTGCCTCCGAGGCGAGAAATAAACTTCCGCATATATCTTGTGGATAACGCGAAGCTTGTAGCTTTACCTGTCAGACACATGGCTCCAAAGGAAAGAAAGGAGCTCAGTAAGAAGGTTAAAGAACTTCCCGAAAAGGGGTACATTAGACGGAGCATTTCGGAATGGGGAGCTCCAGTGGTGTTCGCAACCAAAGCGGACGGTTCACTTCGCCTTTGCGTCGACTATAGGGAGTTAAACAAATTGACCAAGAAAAATAGGCACCCACTTCCCCGAATCGACGATTTGTTTGATCAGCTTGTAGGTGCGACGGTCTTCTTCCAACTTGATCTGGCAACTGCGTTCCATCAGCCAAGGGTAGCTGAAGATAGCATTGATAAAACGACATTCAGAAGCCCAGACGGTTTCTTCGAGTGGCTTGTCATGCCTTTCGGCTTGACAAATGCACCCTCTTATTTCGTAGACCTAATGAGCAAGGTGTTCAGAGAATTCCTCAACAAATTTGTGGTTGCCTTCGTAGATGATATCTTAATCTTCTCATTCTGATATCTTAATCTTCTCAAAGAATGAGGAAGAGCACGCTCAGCATCTGAAAGAAATCATGGAAACTCTTCAAGCTCATCAACTAAAAGCCAAATTCTCCAAGTGTAACTTCTGGAGAAAAGAAGTAAGATTTTTGGGGCATATAGTGTCCAAAGAAGGGTTGGCCGTGGACCCCGCGAAAGTGATGGTAGTGCAAGATTGGAAGACACCAAGAAATGCAACCGAAGTTCGAAGATTTCTTGGGCTAGCCGGTTTTTACCGAAAATTTATTAGGGATTTCGCGAAAATCTCAGCCCCACTCACAAGGCTAACAAAGAAGAATCTGGCGTTCACTTGGGATTTGGACTGCGAGTTTTCTTTCCAACGATTAAAAAGGGCTCTCACAACAGCCCCAGTTCTAACCTTGCCAGATGGAAGCCAAATGTTCACGGTATACACGGATGCATGTGGAACGGTATTAGGCGCTGTTCTAATGCAAAAAGGAAGGGTAGTAGCGTATGGTGGTAGACAATTAAAAGTTCATGAAAAGAACTACCCAACCCATGATCTTGAGTTAGCCGCCATCGTCTTTGCGCTTAAGTCTTGGCGCCATTATCTCGTAGGTGAGAAGTTCGAATTATACACTGACCATAAATCGATGAAATATCTCTTCTCGTAGAAGCATCTTAACTTGAGGCAGCAAAGATGGATGGAGTTTCTTGCCTCGTATGACTTTGAAATTTCCTATACTCCCGACTAAGGCAACGTAGTAGCAGACACGTTGAGCCGAAAGAAACTGACCTTAAGCCCACTCTTCGTAGAGAGGCAAAGCTTGGAGTATATAGCCAGCTTTAACTTTAGGCCCTCCTCAGATTTTGTACCGGGTTTGCTAGCATCCCTCGAAGTACACCCTACTCTCTTGGACTCAATAGGGGCTGCACAACGTGAAGACACTCAACTTGTTGATGTGATTGATAAACTTATTAGGGGTGAGACTTCTAGTCACCTCAGTAGATACGCCATCGATGATAAGGTTGGCTGAGACGAGATGGAAGATTATGCGTCCCACAAGCGAGGGAGTTGACAAAGAAGGTTTTCGAGGAAGCGCATCATTCCAAGGTGACCATACACCCTGGCGGTGATAAGATGTACAAGGATATAAAAAGGACTTTCTTTTGGAGCGGCATGAAACAAGACGTGGCAGATTTCTTCTCTAAGTGCACGACCTGCCAACGGGTCAAGGCGGAACAGAAGAAGCCAGGAGGACTACTTCATCCTTTAGAGGTCCCACAGTGGAAGTGGGATAGCATTTCAATGGACTTCATTGATGGACTACCTAGGTCGAGAAGAGGCAACACTAGCATTTGGGTAATAGTGGATAGGCTTACTAAAAGCGTCCACTTCATACCTATCAAGAGTAGAAGGACTGCCGCATCTCTAGCATCTCTTTATCTAAATGAAATAGTTCGACTCTATGGGATACCCTCCAGCAATGTTAGTGACCGAGACCCTATCTTCACAAGCGAGTTTTGGCGGAGTCTGCAAGAAGCTGTAGGCACACAGTTATGTTTGAGCACGGCCTATCACCCCCAAACCGATGGCCAGACGGAAAGGGTGAATAGAGTTTTAGAGGATCTTTTGAGACTTTGCGTTCTTGACTTTGGAGGGACTTGGGAGGATCACCTTCCTTTAGTGGAATTTGCCTACAACAACAGCTACCAAGCTACCATCGGTATGGCACCCGTCGAAGCCTTGTATGGAAGACGGTGCAAATCACCAACTTATTGGTGGGAGTCTACAGATAAGCTTATACTTGGGCCAAACATGATTTGAGAGACTTCAGAGAAAGTGGACTTGATATGTAGGAGAATGAAGACTGCCCAAGACAGACAGAAATCCTACGCTGACAAAAGAAGGACCGACCTTGAGTTTGAGGTTAATGACAGGGTTTTCCTTAAGGTATCACCTTTAAGGAACGTCGTTCATTTTGGATCCGCAAGAAAGCTAGCACCAAGATTTGTAGGACCGTTTCCTATCATCGAGAAGGTTGGAAAGATGGCCTATAGATTAGAGCTACCCGAGAGACTGGCCGGAGTTCACAACGTCTTTCATGTATCTCACCTCCGGAAGTGTTTGCATGAGTCTGCGGAAGTGGTGGAACCTAGCATTCTAGAAGAAGCCGAAGTGGAACGTGAAGCAACTGTGAGGAAAGTTCCAACCCGCATCTTAGGAAATAAAGTGAAAAAGCTACGCAACCGCGAAGTCAAACTAGTTAAAGTTCAGTGGAGCGACGCCGAGGAAGACACGACTTGGGAAACTGAGGACAGAATACGCGCTGCCTACCCTCTTCTTTTTGAGGGTACATCTTTGATCTCTCTTTTTCCTTAAGTTATTCTTTATCTATCTTTTTAGGTATATCTCCTCGGTCCTTTTTCCGAACTCCTTAGGTAGAAAACAGATGGATGCAAACATGTATTTGAAAACATGTTATGGATGATGGATGCAAATAGTTACTAGTGATTGCTAGTGGTTGCTCGTGGATGCATATACACACACACCCTAGGTTATAGATCGGCTCAGTCACTTCATATTGCAAATGCATATATATAAATTCTCATTTGTATATGGTTGAAACTTGATATGCTGTCATATGGTCGTCGCATCTGTATGAATAGTTGTGCGCGCATATAGAATTATGAGTAGGAAAAATTTGCATACATAATGGATTCATGACACTTACATGATTCGCATTAAGGAGGTCAACTGAATCAGTAGACCGCCTGATTTCTGCATTAGATAAGGACATGTACACACACTATGCATATGATCATGAAGCATTAGAAGTCTTTTAAGGACAATGGACGCCTGTGTTTGCTGGTTGAGTAGATGGAATGTTGGATGATAGGATATACATTCTTCCTAACTTAAAGATTTCGAGGACGAAATCCTTTTAAGGGGGAGAATGTAACACCCCGTGAATTCTATAACATTAAGTTTCACAAATTAAAGTGCAATTAATTCTAAATGAAAGAATTAAGGGAAATGGGTTGTGCCATTGCGTTCGTCTCGAAATTCTGCTTGAGATAGAGTCTGAGTTTGCGTGAATCGGACTCCGTATGAAGAAGTTATGGCCTTCGGAAGATTCAGAACGAAATTTAAATTCAAACAGCTCAGTTAAAATTCAAAAATTCGAATTTCAGGTTCAAACTGGGCTGGGCGGGAAAAGTCCGGCCCAGAGACCAGGTCGACCATAGGGTCGACCATGGTATCGACCTGGTCACCCCAGGTCGAATATAGTGTCGACCTGGTCCCCCCCAGGTCGACTATAGTGTCGACCTGGGTGTCGACCTGCCTGGTCGAACTGGCTGGCTAGGTCTGGCTCTGGCTCGAATTTCTGTGGCTCTGTGTGTCACTAGGGCTGTCATGTCACCTCTTGATTGGCTCCCTGAACTTTGAATCACCTAGATTCCTCCTGTCTTCATCTGACGGCTCAAAACAACTTAAAAATCTATAAATACACCCTAAGTCTCAACTGAAAATTCACACAAAAAAATGAGAAAAGAGTCGTCATGCTGCTAGGGAGGAATTGAACATAGCCATCAAGAGAGAAAAGCCTAGAAACGAATCAAATTAAGAGAAGATTAAAGTTTAATCAAATCAATCAACGCAACGTTAGTCTACCCAAAGGAGCGCATCTCAGTTTCAGAATTCAGAATCCAGAATTCAAGATTCTGCATTCGTTGTAAGTATAGTGACCCTTCGGAATATGAATAAAAATTGTGATGTGATTCGATGTGAATGAAAATAGAATTGTGTTATTTTATTTATAAAATTCTATGTATTATGATGGTTCTATCATGACTTGTGTATTGATGTTTATGGCATAAATTGATTGATGCAAGCCTGTTCAACATTTGTATATGAAAACAATGGCACTTGTAAGTTTGTGGCAAAAACTAGAAATTTATCCCTTTTTGTTTATACCTATGACATGGACCTTATACATTCATTAAGCCTAAATTAAGGCTTATGTAAACATGATTTAGACTTGAAACCTTTTATACCTACATGACCCAAAGCCTATGTTATTACTTCCATGTTTATTTGCAAGTATAATTGGATCTATGTTAAGTATCGTTTGTGTTTCATAAACTATGCAAGTTCATGTTTATTTGCAAGTGTAATTGGATCTATGTTAAGTATCGTTTGGGTTTCAAAAACTATGCAAGTTCATGTTGAAATAGGCTATGTGATTAAATGTTATAATTGGACCTTTTGGTGAATATACATCATGCTAGTTTTGTGTTTGACATTATGCCAAGTTAAACATATTTAAACACAAGTTGTGTAAGCCTAAACTATGCCATTTCATATGTCACTATTTAGTTATACATTGATTTGAATGCATGTTCACATGACTCATATTATATGCTAGTTGAATCGCTAAATTACAAGTTCATGCACCACACACCCTTATATGTTGTAAAATATTACATGTTATTGATTTTCCCCTTTTTCTCACGTTTATAAAGTTGGGCCGAATTGTGTCGAGCCCAACATTTGTTATAATGTTGCGAACGTTACAAACGGGGGTAACAACGTTGGGTGTAAAACATTGAAAATATATGTTGGCATGTTTGGCACATGCCAACGACAATGACATTTAAAGCAGTTTGAATTTTTATACCCAAAAATAAAATATATGACATTTACATATATAATTGAGAAGTAATAAAATATGTAAATTTAGAAAACACGATATGCTTAACCCGAGGTTGGATTGAGTTGTAATGTAAACCTGCCCAGAACCGCCCGGTTGTCCAGTAGTCACAACAATACCTATCCAATGTTGGTGGTTAAGCATTGAGCCCAATAATGACCCGAGGTTAAACCGAGCTACTGTGTAAACCTGCCCGGAACCGACCGGCATATCCAGTAACCGTAGCAATACCTGTATAATGTGAGTGGTCAGGTGCTCCTAAGAGGCTAAGGACAGATGGTAGGGTTAAGTCAACTATAACACTTAACCAAATTCAACATTGATGCGTGGGGTTAGGTAAATACAGACACTTAACCACTTAACGTGTTTGACTAGAAAATCCTAGTAACGAGGGACCCGTTTCAGCAGTAACCCAAATTAGGTATCAATGGTACCCTAAAACTAGGCAGGGTGGGGCACGATTACTGGGCTGATTGTAAGCGGTCAAACGACGGCGGTGGGTGCGCAGTGCAGGTCTAACGGGGTGCGGGCGTGCACACATTCCGGAGCAGACAACCAGGGCACTGGGGACACCAGTAGTATAACCTATGCCTTCTAGAATTTGTGTCGAGGCCGCCACCATGGGTCTTGATACACCCCATGGTGGGACCAGCATAGGTATCTACAATTCTTGGGGGCCGTATGACACATGTTAACGCGTGTAGGAGCCGATCTTTAAATAAAGTTGGGGATCACTTCACCCTCACCATGGGGTGCCAGTTAGAGTAAACTCAAGTAGATGCAGAGATATATAGTGTGGGTGCGATAGTACATTCGATTACAAGCGTCACCTCCTTAGCGTGTGACACTTTCCTATTTTCAGTTTACGTGTATCATGCCCTTTTCATATTCACATACTGAAGAGTTACTAGACTTACTCAGGCTTTGTGTCTGACCCCATTTTCTTTTTGTCTTCTTTCCTTTCGTTCCCCTCTCCCCCAGGTCCACAGGGAGGGAACAACTCAGCTTAGTCAGGCTCTTTACAAGCTTCAAGACCGTAGATGTATGATTTGGATCTCTTTTGCTCGGATTATGGCTTTGGATATCACTATGGGTATTTTTGTCACTTTATTTATGTTTTATGCTTCTTTAATAATCAAGGCAGTAATTTGGTTGTAATGTTGGAAGTATTTTGAGACAGTTATGGAATGTTTTGTTTTGAACACATATTGATGAAATAAAAGTCTGTTTGGTTTCCGCTGTTTAAAATATTTATATTTATATCTGTCTTGAGTTTATCTGTGGTTTTTACTTATAAACCTCCACCAAAGTTAAGGCATTCCCTTTGTGAGTGACCTTAACGGAGGTGGGGTGTTTCATGTCTATTTTAAAGTTAAGGATGTTTTCAGTCCATGTCTGGGAGGTAGTTATACTCCAACTTGATTTGCGTAAAACGGATACCATATGAAGAAGTTATTAAGGTTTGAGGTTTGTATACGCGCAAGAAGAATATATATATATATATTAAGTCCAGAAATTCAAAATCAAGTCTAGAAAATCAAAATCGCGTAGAATTGGGGAGGCGGAAATTTTACCGCTCAGGGGTGTCAACCCTTGGGTCGACTCCTCAAGGGGGTGTCAACCTCTGGGTCGACCCCTCAAGGGGGTGTCGACCCATAGGTCAACCCCCCCCCGGGGTAGTCTGGCTAGATTAGGGTTTCAGGCATCTATATATATAGCCTCATTTTTCTTGACTTTGCACCCAAAAAATAATGGAGGTCTGTATGTTGTCTCTGCCTAGATTGAATCAAACCTTTTCTTCTTCATCAGTCAGTTAAAGTTAATCAAATTGGAGATATGTGATTCAACGTCTACAAGCTTTCTTCTATTTTTCTAGATCCAAACACTGTGCGTTCATGTTAATTTTAGATCTAAATAATTAAAAAGTAAAACTTGACATGACTATAATTTGGATCTATGCCTGTGACCATGTGAATCATATCAGATCTATTGTAACCTGTTTATCTAAGTTATTCTGACATGATTATTGTACTAGATTTGAACCTATACCTATTTATCATGTAATATCTGCCATTATTCATATATCTAATTCATTGATTAGATCTCATCATGCCTTTTAATGATCATGTCACTATGCCTAATCATTTCTATTATCACATGTTCATCAGATCTGTTTTATATGCCTATTAATGTTCATTAGATTGTTTTTACATGCCTGCTTCTACTGTCATGCACCCATTTCTGTTACTTTTGGTTTTATGCACATTCTGCTCTTCTCTCTCTCATTCCCTTTTTATTTTCATAGCCAGGCTACCTTCGAGCCTAGGCCAATATCGCTGAAATATGTGTACGACCGAAATTTGGTTAAATTGGGAATGGTTGGAAATTGTAATTTAGGGGCATAACCTGTACTTTGAATCACGATTGGAATCTGAAGGCATAAACTATATTGTGAAATTTGACTAAAAATTTAGGGCATGATTTATACGGTAAACTATGACTTGTGGTTTAGATATATAAATCTGCAGGCTTAATTTAAGATTAAGTGAAACATGTTAATGGAACTGTAAAGAATATGTGAAGCTTGTTTAATCCGTTCAAAGTGGGGGCATAAATTGTATTGGGAAATTTGGGCATAACTTGAATTAAGATGAGGATTTGGGCATGAATCAAAATTGTCATTAAAATACGCTAACTTGGGGCATAAGGTTCATTACGAACATGACTTGGGAATGGGGCATGAAAACCTATAATGACATAGCAATAATTGGTTAACTATTGAAATGTCTATAATTACAATAATTTGAAATTGTAACCGCACTTAGACACGAGGTTAGATTACACTTGTGGTAAATGTTTGCCCGGACCTACCCGGTATATCCAGCAACCACAAGCGGTGAATCTAATGTGAGGGATCTAAGTGCATAAACACGTATTGTGCTAAGACACGAGGTTAAGTCCGACTTATGGAAGAAGACTGCCCAGACCCAACTGGCATATCCAGCATCCACAAGTTGTAGACTTAATGTGAGAGGTCTAGTGCATAAACATATATATGAATATATGTATATAAGAGGATAGAAATAAATGGCACTAATTTTGATTAATGGAAATGAATTGGAGTAAAAGGGGAATGATAGAAACCTATTATAATTACCTGAATGATAATGTTATATAATAGGTAGACTTGTCCTAGGGACAAGTGGAAATTATAACATATGATATAATAAAAGGAAAGAAAGCTTTTTAGTAAACCTTAGTTAAGCAAAATAAGTCAATAAGTAAACAACGACAAGTTGTGGTGACATGTCAAATAGAAAAAAGGTGAAATGGGATGAAGTATACTTAATTACATATTAAGTAAAAACATGTTAATGTAACTATGGAAACAGGCAATGAATAATAAAATGGGATTGTAGATTACTTTCGTTAATCACATTCTACAGAATAACATGTGATGGCCTTATTAACAGACTTAAATGGATTAAGTTGTGTGTGTGTGTGTGTGTGTGTGTGTGTGTGTGTGTGTATATATATATATATATATATATATATATATATATATATGAAACTAATAAGCAAGGGGAACTTGGCAACTTGAAGAGAAGTCAATGTGAATAGGATAACCAGTTAACTTGTAATACTTAACTTGTTTGAGGATTACATGAACTTGCTAACTTGAGTAGGGGTTAAGTAAACTTGCTTGAATCAATGGGAGGGTTAAGTAAATCTTGGGACGGTGGGTAATATTTGTATATATAGGCCCACAAACTTAACCGTTAAATAAACATGCTTGAATCAGTGAGAGTGTTAAGAAAATCTTGGGTAGGTGGGTAATATTAGTATATATAGGCCAACAAACTTAACCTGTGGGGTTATGCAATTTTATGACATCGGTAGGTAGGCATAACCTATGGAAAACCTAATAGTGGGGATACAAGACAAAGGGGAGAGCTTGCATCATCTTTTACGTGGGACCCGTTTTAGTCAGTAACCCATATTTTGGTATCAAATGAGTACTCCGAACTAGGTCGGAGTCGGGGCATGCTTACTGGGCTGATTGTAAGAGATCCAACCGAAAGGGGTGGTGTAGGCGGCACAGACTGACGGAGTTAACAGGTTCACCCATCACTATATTAGAAAATATATGTTATTAACATCAGAAAACATTTCCATTACTTATTCACGCATCACTATTCTTTCAGTCCCTAACCGTAAATTAATAAGTGAGTAATTCCCTCAGTATCAACCCAAAGGCCAAAACCAACATCAGATCGATACCTAGAAAGCCGTTCAACTTAATTTGTCTACTGTCAGTTCTTTATTTCTTTAACTCCATTTCTTAATTTCTAAAATCATTTCATTTTTATAATTAGAACAACTTTAGTTATATTTGGAATACATTTTCAAAATCCATTTTTAGATTCAATGAACGTTGTATAAAACCTTGGTTATAACTATAGCGTTATAATACCTGCTTCCAAAATATTAAAAATATTACTTTGATTCTTTATTTAGATAAATAAATAATATTTAATTAATTAAATAAATCTAAATTAAAATGGAAAGTAAATAGTTTGATAACCCATAACTTCCCCGGTAAGGAAAGCACAGATCGCTTTGAGAACAACCCACATCGGAACGCAAACAGAAGAACATTTCATTGTTTATTACAACAATTCCATCAGAATACAAGAATATACAGTATGAATAAATATTACACATTTGATAAATATCAGAGATTGCAATAAAGTACATTTAAATATGTAGCAGCGGAAAAATAATACAAAACATAACTGAAAGAAATACACGGATACAAAACTTTCTGAATATCACTTTAGCTATAAACCAGGATCCTGTGAAAATAAATCTGCGAAACCCAACTACTAGCTGCCCGTGCAGAAAATAAGGGCACCCAGAGTTTAGGTTAAAACAATTAACTCCAGGTCAGTCATGTGACTGGTGTGAGAATTAAAACAGTTATTAATCTTTATTTTTAAAGTTAGGTAAATCAAGGGACCACGCCGTATAACAGGAACAGGTTTCCTCCCAAGAATACCAGTGCATAAAACAAATAGCGCAATGCTAAATAAAGAAAAATGAAGCTATTATAAGACCCAGGTCCCATCACATAATGCAACGCAAGCCGGAGGATATGGTTTTACCTTATAATAGCCAAAGAATGCTTGATACGTCAAATTTCATCTTTTATTATTACTATAAGTGAAGAAAACAATTTCAATCATAAGTATCAATCATAGATGGCATAAGTGTCCCATACCACTATGTCGCCATACTAGGCTCTACAAATAAAACCGAAAATCATGTATTGGAAATTGGATTCCATCATGAGTCGAGGCAAGGGGCAAGCTCCTCTCCGATTCGAGACACTTTAGCAAATGTCTTAAGACCACACACAGCGATCCCTTGGAACCTCCAAGGCCGGTCCTCTCTTACATTTAAGGTTTGGCAATTCCTAAACACACATTTCCCGGTCCTATAGGACCTATATAATGGTTTGTACGTCGGCTCACATAGTGCCAGTTATCGACCATATATTCGAGGCGCCTCGCATTCCAACAACCACACAGGTAAAAAGTATATAAATGTCAGGGCTGGTAGGTCACTGACATCACCCATAGCTAGAAAGAAATGTCATGCACTCCTTGGGTCCTTATCCCGTTTTTGAATCATACCGAGGTGTGAGACTCACGAATTAACGTTATACACAAGGCTATGCCACACAGGCCATGCTTTGATCATCAACCACAAGACTTTGCTTTTCAACAGAAGCTTTGATCACTTGCCACTTAGGCATGCCACACAGGCAATTCACTCCATGCGAATGATGTCCATCGATATACAACCTCTGAGCTCGTACGTCTCAGAGAAGGGCATTAAGCAAGAGAATAAATTCTCCACCGCCAAACAGATCTGTATTTAATAGATCTCAATCAACATAGAATAAAATCCAATGTTAGACACACAGTCCATTTACATATTCGTTCTAGGTCTGAACGAAACCGGAGGCACTTTCCTCGCACATCCATCGATCTCCAAGTACGTCTGGACGATCACCAACTGATTCCCTCCTCTTGGGTGTACAGCCCAATCAAGATCATCAATAATCATCCAAACGATGTGAAGACTTCCGGTCTTCAACCACCGTCTTCATCTTCGACTTATCGCCGAATCGGTTATTCAGAATGGGTATAAACCCGGCCTTTCCGAATAACCCGCGTATATAATAAACAAATGTTACACAAACCTAACGTACGCCTCATTCCAATTCAGGATATTCTTTTATTCCAATATTCACATTCTAAGGGAAAGGTTCCCATTAATTTTATCAAAGATAAATTCTTCTAAATTTATTCTTTAATCTTCCTTTGGATATCACTTCAAACCATATTATGGTTTTCCAAACTAGTCGGGATTAGCGAACCACACCGAAGTAATTATTTATTTTATTTCCCAATCCCAACCTATTCATCCCATGGAGCAAAACTGGTAATACTCCATATCTAACACCACTGTGTTATCGGTAAATATTAATTACCATTTCACGTTCAAATCTAATTAAAGATTTAACTTCGCTTTGGAGCAAAACTGGTGACACTCCATCCTCGATCTTTTCATTCTAATTAAAGATCCATTAAAACTCCACTTAGTTTTAATCTTCTCAAAAATCAGTATCCTGTCTTTAACAGGGTTAAAGAACCAATTTCATCTAAAATACGGTTCACGATAAACCTAAAATCACTTTCCATTGTTAATCGGGTTAAAGAACAGGTGTTATTCAAAACAGCGCTCATGATAAACCCCAAAAATCAATTAAAATTCAATTCCAATTAAATATTATTTAATTGGTACACTTCAATAAATCTAAATAGAAAGATTTAAACTTTTTCTCAACTGGGCTTAAGAACAGTGTTAATGAAGACATCATTCACGACAAACCCAAATCACATTTGATATTAAATACAAGGCTCTGAATAGAAAATATATCGGCATATATTCAATATCAAATTCTACGACCAAAAAATATCGAATTGGAAATAACGATATAAATATATCTTTCAAATTTCCATAACATTATCTGTATAATCACGAAATCCGACATCGAAATATTCCAAAGACAATTTCGATTCAAATCCATTTCCACTTTATGTATTGGAAATTCTGGTTATTTTCAAAACCATTTCAAATCCACTTAATTTATTTTAAAAATAAATGGGATTATAATTCTAGTTCAAAACTAGTTCATTTCAATAAAAATCTATTTTTATCTTTTCAAATTTGGAATTTTTCAGCCCAATACTTCACAAATCATTTCTTATGATTTTACACAATTTATTGATATTTTTAATAATTTTATCAAGGCCCGTACAGTCGATTTCCATCAACGGCCATCGAACTGCACTTACAGCGACCTTTTCCAAATTTATTTGGACATAATTCCAAATCCAACCGTTAGATTTCAAATTTCTAATATTCATTGGAAAGCTCTTTTCGATACGAACCCAAAGGACTTGGTTTCAGGAGAATCCGACGGTCGGATCTCCCGTAACGTCAATTCGAAGTCAACGGTCGAAATTTGCGAACTGCCGCGGCGCGTTCTATTCAGGCCATTTAATATATATTATATATATTTCGTCGATTTCAATTCAAAACGTATTTTATAAATCATTTTAAATTCGTTTTTGAAGCGAATTCAACTTCATATTCATTTTCAAAGCAAAATTGAATATTTCATATCTTTACTATATAAATGATAATATTTTCAAAACGTTATATTTTGAAATCACTTCTTTTTCCATATTCATTATAAAAACGAATATAATCGATATAAATATCGTTCGCGTCAAAATGGCGCATCTCTGATCAACACGGCTTTATATTTCAATAACTTCGTTATTCTATTCAACAAATGAATGTTTATTCTATTCAACACATGAATCTATATTTCTTTCAACACATGAATATTCTCAACACATGAGTATCTTCAACACATGACTATTTTTGTTATTTAATATATTTTATAAAATTTTGATAAAGATGTAAATTTTATTGTTTAAAATATTTTTCTCAACACATGAATATTTTCAACACATGAATATCGTCAACACATGACTATTTATTCTATTCTACACATGAATCTATAGTTCTTAATATTCTTTATTTTCCAAATTGGGATGAGGCCCAATCAATTACCATATAATGTTAATCATATGGATTCCATACAACACATGTATATAATAGCAACGATAAATAATCAACCATCATCCAAAGTGCACCACACAACTGCATAAGCATTAAATATAACTAATTAACGCTCATACAGTCTGTCAATCAAACAATCGACATACCACTAAACAATTAGGATTAGTGTATGTTAAATATCATCCCAACACCCGTGTGGGGTTTCACTCCACAAACACTGAATATTATTTGTGCAGGTGGGCGATGCGTAAAATTTATCGTCCCAATCAATATCCTTCAAATAGGTGTACATAAACAAACTGTACGGTTTGTAAATGAATATTTATTTATTCACATTTCCGTTAAAAATTATATTTTTAACGATAATTAATTTATTTCAACACATGAATGTTTTATTATCCATTTCACATTAACATCACAATAAACTTCACAACACATCAAACAAGCATACAAGTCGTCCATGTTCTGTGGACGACGGATGTCGGGTGCTGCAAAGCACCTCTGCATCCTAGTATATATTTTAACTAGAAAATAAGATTTAAAGTGAGAAGTTCTCACCGACTAGCTAAACCAATACACAGCGACTCTTCATATGTAGAAGTCTTCGTCGTTTTCGCCTTTTGTCTCTTTCGTTGCCCGTAGCCACTACATATATAAAAATTGCATCTTTATATTGTTGCTATGTTTATAAAAATCACATTTTTATAACTACACTATATGGATAAAAAATCTATTTTTATTTCGCCTTCATTCATATAAAAATCGAATCTTTATTTCGTTACTGCCTAAATAAAAATCACATTTTTATATATAAGATCATATATTTCCTTCGAACTAAAATAGATTATACATTTATATTCGCTACCACTTCATAAAAATTATATTTTTATATTCGCTTTATAAAAATGTAATCTTTTTGTTATTAAAAAAATCTAATCCTTTCTAATAAGAAAATCATAACTTTTTAGATATAAAAATCAGTCCTTTTAATTTCAAAAATCAAATCTTTCTACAATGACAAATCTCAACTTTATAGTACTAGAAATCTTATCTTTATATTTTGCTTCATAATATTCATATAAACTGAAATTAAAATTCAATTTGCATTTACATACCTTGAATCGAAGGAAAAAGGGGGTAAATCGGCTGACACAGTGGAGAAAGAGGGATGGTGGCTCTTCTGACTGTCGGCTGGGCTAATGGGGGTGGCGCAGGGGCCCACGGCGGCGCCTGGATCCTCGGCTGGTGGAGGTGATGGGAGGGTGGAGGGTTTTGGGGGATGGCGCTATCGGGGGGTTTGGGGTTCGTGGTCTCGCGTGGAGGAGGGGAGAGCGATGGGGAGGGTCGGAGTGGAAGGGGAAGGCGGCGCCAGGGTGGAGGGTGGCGGCGGTATAGGGGGGGCGATCCCCTTCTCGTTTTTTTATTTTAAAATCGATCTGAATGGTAGAGAGAGAAGAGGGGTGAGGAGATATATATATATATATAATTATTTATTTCATTTCAAAAAGCAACTTTTAATTTTGACCTCGAAATCGAACCCACCGACTGTCGTCCATAGCTAGTTACCCCCATTCTGAACACAATGGGATTAGTATCGCAGGCTGATTCGACTGTTTCGATTAGTTTTCGTCAAAATCAAAATATAAATCTATATATATTCAATTCAAATGCACATTTCAATTTACCAGGGCCATATACGAACTCTAAAAATTCCCGAAAAATATTTTCTAGCTTCGTATTGATGATACGGTCCTAATAAAACTAATTTCGTCAAATTCTGAGACAATTTGAAAAATGGCCATTTTCCAGTCGGTTAAAATCAACTGAAATTGGTCAAACGCGTTTTCCTTTGCCAAGCTCACATGTTGATTCAAAAAATTACGAATTTTGGAATCTAGCAATTACTCGACATCACGGATCCGACAAAAGTGGTTTCGTCGAAAACAGAGGTCGTTTGCAAAATTTCTTTTTTAAGGGCCAGAATTTCATAGCGACTATTATGAATTTTCAACCGGACGTAACTTTCGATTCCCGCTATGAAATTTTGATTTTTTGGATTCTTTGGAAAGATATTCTCAATTAGATTCTAATATTTTTGGTTTCGCTAAAATTCGGTTTATTTTGCACCCGGTACACTCATTTAAACTTTGAAATCGAAATTTCAAACTACCGCGCCATTTTTAATTCCTTTTTATATTTAAAATAAAATATATTCTAACGACGCTCTATATAAATATATATACATTCTAATTCTATTCGAAATAAATTTCTCGTCGATATTATATAAAATAATTCGTTTTAAATAATCAAAATTCATTAAAATTGCCAAAATAAAAATTTTAAATTGGCTCAGAATTTCTGAGTCGTTACAAATAGTACCTTCCTGGATTCGATAAAATTGAATTTCAACTTGTAATTCTCTTTCAAATAATCTAATATGCAGTAACTTTCCGAACTTCGGTATTGACTCACCATTTCATGTCAATTCAATTTCCAAATTCACTTAAGAATCTATCGCTTCCAATATTTACCAATTTCCTTTAATACTCATTTCAATTTGCAAAAACGTTTGCTTTTAAAACCATTATTCACTATTAATCTATGAATATTATTTCTTCATAGAAATTGGACTCATTTTATGAAATCAAATCTTGATTTCCATTTATAAATAGTATTACGGTATAAAACCCATTATCTAGTAATTTGATAAATTTATACCAATATTCCACTTTATAAATTTATTTATAAGTCTACTCCTTGCTAATCATATATTAAGTTTATAACTCCATCTCGTTTTCCCATTCTATTATAATTAAACCAAACATTAAATTAGTTGTCGAATTCTAAATTATATAATATATAATTTTCTAAGAATAAGTTATATTTAAAACATTCGACATCGTCGAATTCTCTTTATAAATACTTATCAATTTATCTCCATTCTATTCATATTTCGAACATCGAAATAAATTTCATTGTTTTCCCCTTTGAAACGGTTTTCCACTTCGAAACGGTTTTCCACCTACCCCTTTAAGTCATTCTCAAATTTACATTTCTGAAGTATTTGATAATAATTATTTCATATTGTTAATAGCCATTGTTTATAAATCACATCACTCGTTCTAATATAATTAAAACAAGTTATTTTATCCCAGTCAAATTGAAATTTAATTTCTAACTAAAAATAGATTTTTCTTTTTTTTAAACCCCAAATTCTTCTCGATATATTCGAATGTATTTTATAGTATTTAAATACCAATTGTTTTAGGTCAATGTTATTCAAACATCCCAAAGCTACACAATAATCAACACTATAATATTTGTCACATCATATAATGCAATATATATGAAAAACAACAATATAATTGTTGAGGAATCTAATTGGATTCCTCCAACCTGTTTCTTTGCATCTACAGATGTTAATCAACATAAATATCACTAATTCCATATCAATATGAAATATTATAATAAATAGAATCAGCAATTCATCCAAATAACCATCACACACATTTTATCATCATTTGTCAATATTAAGTAATGTTTGTAAAATTTTAAAACTGGGAAGAGTTAGTGAGTTCACCCACCTTTGTAGTTAACTCTTGAAACGACTAACGTCAGTTGATTAATCCAGTCGATGGTTTAATTTTGCTATAAATTTGTAATGATATCCAAATTGCTCCAGCCTGGTTCCAGTACGTAGCCTGCAATCCTATGATTTTAGTGTGACAAACGGTTCATGAAACTGAGCCCGTATGAACCAGATATTACGATTATAAGTTATACGCATTAAATTTAAAAACTAACTTAAATTATACATATATATCCGGCCATTCATTAATACTAGCCCACGTTTTCAATCATTCAAACCATGATGAATAGTTCATTTCCTTCCTCATTCATTAAAGAAAAACTGTGCTCAGTTTACACGACTTAAAAGCCTATTTACATTTTTAATTAAACAAAATTTAATTCATTTTTGAAATGGGATTTTACCTTATCAAAGCCGACCCATCTCCTATGTTCAACCCACACCATGGCTTCTCTCTTCTTCAAATCCCATTTCCGCTCCAGTATTCAATTAACATACACCATGGCCGACGTTTTCCATCATGCCTACTACTCCTTAGTTTCTTAATCGATCCTAGCCTCGATTCCACATACCTTGCCCTCTTCATCTCCTCTACCCTCCTACGGCCAGCATAGCCAAACCGCACGCCTCTTGCTAATGCCAACTCTAGACACCGTACAATGAAGTGCAATCCTTTTAGTGTCAAACTCCTCAAAAAAAAAAACTCAAGTACCACTATCTTTTGGCCATAAGATCAGAACCGAATTCTCAATCGAATAATGTTGACCCAGTTACTCACAAAATCCGAGCTTACTGCTGCTCTGTGAACATTGAGCCAGCTGTTCGTTTTTACTGAGGAACAAGTAACTGAGAAGATAATAGAAGGGGTGTTCGAATATACATATATATTTTGATTTTTAAGAGTAGTATATTCCTTTGGAGTTAAATATTTGTTCATGCCATTTAAAAGCTTGTGTGTTATATTTGCTAAAGAAGATACATGTAGAGGCTCATATATTTATAGTGTTCAACTACTTGGCACACACGGTGTAGAGGATGTATGAGATAGGGTAGGTTTATGACATGAAAATACCTTGCTGCTGAAATGAAATGTCAGTATTGTACAGAGTGTAGAGAAGGCTTCTGTCCTATATTTTCTTGTTTGCACTTTCCTTAAGTATGAAGTATGTAGTAAGAGTATGGGTTTATCATTGTACCATTTTAGGGTAGGTGCTAAGTCTTCATACCCTACATATGAAAATGCGAATCAATACTCACTCGTGGTTTCATAGGTGGTCTGAGTATGTCAGGTAATTGTCAATGCGAGATCAGTAAGGTGATAGAAGAAAAACCACTAAAGCAGATTTTAGAATAGGATCTATGTGATGTTACTGATTTGAAATCACAAGGTGTGTAGACAGTTAGTAACATAGGTAGAGGTGGTAGGCTTTCAACTTTACTCAGTAAGTATGCAAAAAGGTTGGGATACCACTTGCAAATTAATTCATTTAAAATATCCATCCTTTACTGCAATGAGAACTTGGATTTGTTGGATTCCAATTATGTTAATTTATGTTTTAATACTTGTATACAAGATGGAAGACAATATGCCTGTAACACCCACCCTTCGCTAGGGCCACTCACAAAGGGAATGCCCTAGTTTTGGAGGGGTATTATCTAGTAAACAGGCACAGAGATAACACAAGACAGAACATAGATAAAATGGAGTATATAAAGCAGCGGATATAAACTTTAAAACCAAATCTCATTACTGAAAAATAGAGTCAAAACCTCTTACATCAAAATGCCAAGTCATTATTTCATTACATCAAGTTCTAAAGAAGCAAAGTACTTAAAACAACATAAGTAAAATATTATTCCCCAAAAAGTGCATGAGTGCAGCCATAGCATAGCTCAAGACCAAACCATACATGAGCTATCAGAAAGCAAGCAAAGTCCAAGCTAAGAGCTAGAGTTTCCTCCCTGAGAACCTGAGGGGGGGGGGAACGAAAGACAAAGAGGCGAAAGAAAACGGGTCAGTCAAAAAGACTGGTAAGCCCTAGTGACTATAAGCATAGAAACTAGTAAATTTAACAGGACATGCATAAACTGGAATTAAACATAGGAATGATGATAAGTCTGACATGATAACTAAGCTAACAAGATAACTCAAGTCTAACATTGCATATTCAAGGTTTGCCATACCAACTATACTGGTATACTAATCCCGTGTCAACTATAAATCAAGAAATAATCCCTTGGCCTATTATCATGAAGTGACCTAATTTGGGGTCCAACGGAATGATCTAATCGAACGGCTCCCTACAAGTTTAGCTCGTCGTGTGTTTGTGTCAAACGGCCCTATCACGAATGTAGTCACCTGTGCTAGGTCCACCATAGGGTGTATCAAGCCCTAGGGTGCCAACCACCGACACGAATCAAGAATGCACAGATAATCCTACTGATGCCCAATGCCTGATTTTTCAATTCCGGACTAAGTGCACGACCCTAGTCCGCCTGAACCTACAATGGCGCACCAACTCAGCCGTCGTTCTGGTCGCTTACAATCAGCCTAGCAATCGTGCCCCACCCTTCCTAGTCCCAGGGTACCGTGATACATCTAGCGGGTTACTGTTGAAAATGACCGCGTAACTAGGGTTTCGTTCAGCAGGTTAAGTTGTCATTTAAAATCGAGACTTAACCCCATCTACATGTCATGTCAAATTGACTAAATGTGTCGTTCTAGTTCAAGACTTAGTCCTACGAATCATGTATCAGGTTGGTTAAGTGTGTTCAAGCGGTTCATGACTTAACCCTATCAAATCAACGTGTCAAATTGGTTAAGTATATTCAAGTAATCCATGACTTAACCCTATCCAGTGGCATTAATTTACTTAATGCACCCCTAACCTCTCACATTAGACTTGGTTATGGTTACTGGATGTGCCGGGCGGGTCTGGGCAGTTTTACACCATAACCTAGTCTAAACTCGGGTTTCGAGTGCGATATGACCAACTACTCACATTGGGTCCTATTGTTTGCAGTTACTGGATTCGCCGGGAGGTTCCGGGCAGATTTATACTGCAAACTCAACCCAACCTCGAGTTGGCCACGTTCAAGTTATCTAAGTGTCATGTCCCAAATTCATATTTTCAAGTATAATTTCATGTCAAGTTCATGTTCCTATCCAAGCTCAAATAATAACGATATTCACGTTTTCAAGTTCATACTAAATTCAGGTTTTACTAAACTACCCAAATCACATCGCTAACGCTCGTGAATCCGAATCAAGGCAATAGATGTAACTAGGGAATAACATAACAAGGATGGGTATAAAGTGGCAAAGGTGATTTCAAGGCAAGCATGGTGTAACTTGAGATATGATCATAACATCACTGGCATATGAAATAGGTTGATGAACATAGCATAAGATGATAATCCTAAACTTGTGACTAGCAATAGTTTCAACATCACAACATCACAGGCATGTTAAAATAATGATAGGGTTTAGGTTATGACATGAACAGGCCCCTATATCAAGTTCTTATCAGTATTCCACAAATCAAGGTTCAATATGAACGGTACTAGGTTCAAGGTGAATAGATCTAGGGTGAACAAGAGTAGATATAAAATAATAGATCAAAAAGGAATAGTCGTAGATCAAAGATATACAAGAGTAGGTCTCAAGTAATTATCATGTTTATGTTCAACTTCAATTTACACATGTCCATATTAAGTTTAGAGTTTAGATCTAAGAGTAACTGGGGCTTACAGATCGTGGTTTTTGAGAACTAAGAACGGAAATTGTCGTAGGATCGTTGTTGAGATGTTGATCTATTCCCTTGAATTGTTGTAGAAACGTTGGCCTTCGATTTGGATCTAGTTTGAATGTTTAACCTTCAAGTTGGAGGCGGCGGCCATGGTTCAAGAGGAGACTTAGCAGCATAATGGTGTTAGAAAGATTTGTTGTGGATTAGCCTAGGTCTTAGGGTGTTTTTATAGTTGCAACAACTAGTTTAGGCCATAGGATAAACCCTAGAATCGATATGAACCGCCAAAAATCGTCACAGGCCCTCAAACAAGCCAACAGGGTCAAGCAGGAGCAACCAGGCCCAAACCAGGTTCGGGGACCAGGTAGACACCCAAGTTGACTGCGCAGTCGACCTGGTCCTGGCGGTGTCGACTGCCCAGTCGACTCCCCAGTCGACCTGGGGTGCTGGGCGGGAAATTTCCCGCCCAGTCTGTCTGGGTTTTGAAATTCGAATTTGAACTCGAATTCGAACTGTTTTGAACTCTGAAAATTTCTGAAACTTTGGGGAACCATAACTTGGTCATACGGACTCCGATTTCCGAAAACTCGGACTCGATTTCATGTAGAATTCCGAGATGAACGCACTGGCGCAACCCGTTTCCCTTGGTTCTTATATTAAAATTTAATTCTACCTAGATTTATGGTTATAACACGTTATCAAAATACGGGTTGTTACAATGCCCTAACCAAAAGAAGAGTACACCGCTACAGTCATTCATCAGCAGTTCCTTTAAAGCATCATGTAGCTGGTGTAGGCTTGTGGTATGACATAGGTTAGGTTAGTACTTGTTTATATTTATCCTAGTCTTCACGCTTAATATATGGGGCTGCTGGTTGGTACATGCACTAGGGTGTGTACAATTTAAATCTTCGGATTTTCGCAGTCTGCGTTTGTATGTCCACAGGGTTTCCTTACCATGAAGTATTAGGAAGGACGGAAAACATACGTTAGGCAAAGCTAAAAAATAGGGTTGTGCTCTTAAATATATTTTTCTGAGTGATATATAATAGGGTAGTTGTTACTTCCCTTTAGGCCCACGTGATGGGTTGGTCTGCTTGGTGTTCTCATTTCACAGCATGTTGAATGTTTGACAGCATGGGGAGTGATATTTGTTTGGTTTGTACATTTTTAAATATAGGGCACTGTTAGATTTTACTGATTTGAGAATATAGGGTTGTTTTATTTCTTTTTTCAAACTAGGCCGTGTTTGTGAGATAAGCATGTGCGCATTGTACAAAGGGAAACAGGGAGGCGTAGAAAGTTACTTATCATACGTGTGTTTTAAGTTATAACGTTTCGCATACCCCACTACTCGAAATTCTTTCCATATCCGAACTACTAACAACAAAAATAAAATTACAATCATGTCGATTAAGATGCCACGACCTCAAAAATATAATAAAATAGACCAGTCAACTTATTTTATAAAATTCCAATATGCTGATATAGGGTGTAAATTACTCCAAATAAAATATTGCTTATTTTCCAAATTAAAAATTATAGTAAAATTCTAAAAATTAAATCGTAACTTCGTGTCAAAGATCTTTTCTAAATTCAAAATCAATATTTAATTATATTAAATATATCGTTATGCTTTATAAACGATTCAATAGGGACTATTTGAAATTTTGATTTGGGCATAAATTACCATTTATAATACGAAATCTCCATTTTTCTCTTCCATCGGAGAAATAGAATCAATTAGATTGCAGCATTTCTTGTTTCAAAGAAATCCGACTTAAAACGAATCCTGTACACTCAATTGAAGTTTAAATCGTCGAATTATGAACTACAGGAGCATTACGAGCTCGATTTAAATATATTATAATTAATACGCTCAAACTGTCGTTTAAATAATATATTCGTTATTATATCTCGAATATAAACTCAATTAAATATTCTTGTATCATCCAATTCACACAATATTGCCCATTCAGCTATTTTCGATTATGTCAGAAATTAAACTACTATTCCATTATTTATATTAAATAATAGATTATTTAACTCAAGTTAACGACATCGTCAAATCGATAATTAATAAATTAATTATTCAATTGTTAAAAATCCGGGATGTTACATTCCTTCCTCCTTAAAAGAATTTCGTCCTTGAAATTACCAAGATAGGAAAATGCTACAAATCTTTATTAAGCAGGTTAGAAGTAATTTGTTTTACCTCTTTAATTCAGTTTCAACTAAAACAATTAATTAAAATATTAATTTGTTCCCATTAACGAAAATTTTCATAAATTCTAAGAATTTTCTAACGCCTTATATTTCCCAAAAAAATTCGCCCGCGTCTCCTTTGCACGGCTCAATCGTTATAATTACAACTCGCCTCTCCAGACCTTTCTTTTCCAATACAAAATCAACTAGCCGAGTGGCTTGCCAAACAGGCTCATAAATCTCATATTCGAATATAATATAAACTTGTACCTTTTTTTTGGAATCTAAGTCTATCACTTCTATTTGCTATCAATTCAGCATAAGCAATGTCATCTTAATCAATCTCCAATCAATTCAACTTCAACACAATTCTTCGCTTATACCAAATTCCAGTTCCAATATCAAAATTCTTGCTCAACCCTTCAATTCCATTCCAAATTATTTGTAATCCAATACAATTTTGATTCAATATCATTTTCAACCAATTCAATTTCCACTAAACTGGTATCGGTTAAATTTCCATTTGCTTTCACAATCTTTATTTAACTTGTTAAAGTTAGTTTCTAATTCCATTATTACAACCAATTCAATTTTCACAATCTTTATTACAACTTCATCATGTATACTTGTTTTAAATTAATCTCTCTATGGGTTTATTTTTAAACAACTTTGTTTTTCTCAAAATCAATTCAAGAACAAAATCTGTAGTAGTAATCCACCACTTAGAACTCGAAAATGAACACTGATGATGTGGCCAGCATCATCAGGGTTATTTTTCAGTGATCGAAGTGAATTCAATACTATATCACTTTCAAAACCATTTTTAAACACATATTATTTTGAATTTACTTCAAAATGTCTTTTTCAGCCTTTGGAAAACATTTTTGAATCACATAGGATCTTAAAATTTCCTTATATTTTAAATCCAAAATCCATTTACTACATTTTCTCTAGTTTCCAAAGTTTTCAATTCTAATTTTGATTCAAATCCAAATTCGGTTCATCTTGACTGTATATCTTATAGTTATACGAATTCAAATTGGTTATTTATAACCATATCAATTATAATATGACTCGAATATAGTAATAATAATAACTAATATATATTATATAAAAATCCAAGATATATATATATATTTCTTTATATCAAAATATATTTTGGGTAAAATTATTTCATCTACACTCTTTCAAAACAATACCATGTCGAATTACTTGTTCAAGAGTTTATAAAAACTTTTCGATATAGTATGCACTACTACATCGACCAGAATTTTTAAACAAGTCGACAAACCAATCAACATAATATAAAGTCATTTTTATACAATCTAAAAATATGCTCTCTCGTATATATACACTCAAACTCAATCTGGGATATTACTAACCCTACCTCTATTAAGTTACGCCATAGAGCCAAGGTAATCACTTAGCCTTCAGCTCTGATACCACTGTAACAAACAGGGAATTTTCGACCCTAAAAATCGACATAAAATACGATGTTGAATATTCAAGCATTGAAAATACCAGATCTTTAATAGAAAGAAGTTAGAGGTTGAGAAATAGAAAGAAAGAAAATTAGAATGGAAGAAGGAAACAGAACAGGATCAGAACAACACGAATCTCACATTGGAACGAATAAAATATATTAAATAACATAACTTTGAAATACAAAACCGTATTTGTAATACATAACATTACCGGAGTACAACACATAACATCACAACGGAAACAACTCTATATATATCAAATGTTGAAGCCTCCTGCTCCAAGCTCCACCATGTGTATCTGTAAAATCCCGACTACTTGACTGCCCATACAAATTTGGGCACTTAAGAGTTTAGGGTAAAACAAAACAAAATAAACTCTGGGTCAGTCATGGGACTGGTGTGAGTAAACTCCAACCATTCGGTTTAACTTTTCAAAACCCATTTCAAAAGAAAGGATAATCGTAACACCGACCCACACATAAATATAGATGATTTTACCTTACGATAACCCAAAATATTTTTAAAATAATATTATTTTGATATTATAATTGTGTCTAAATACAAGTAAATAGCAATCTAGCAGAACGCTTGCATCTCACGCTCCACATATATAATATACATTCAAAACCGCGGGCTCTTATTGGAGATTGGATTCTGACTATAACAAGGTATGGAACCACCTTCCGATCAGCGTACTCTAGAGGGGATACACTGGAGTTCAACAGGAACATCTTGCAACTCAGCCCATACATGACTAGCCATTCATTTCGCTCGAATGTTCTGAATATATTGTCACCTTACGGTTGGTATACCAACATAACCGTTCCCGAGATATACAGAAGTGAAAAGAAGTAACATAAATGAATATTCTCTAGATGGTGATAATATACCCTAATTGGTTGCGACCCACTTAGCCATGCTGCCTACCCGATTTTTGTCATTTCCCAGTTGATGAGGCTTGAGGTTAAAATGGTTCTTTTAATGGATCACACCTTCATTTATTTTGAATGCCACGTCGTCATATCCGCCAAATCATAAATTGATTACTCAAAAAATATCATGGGTATAAAGCTAAGAGAAACGAATTTCTCTGCCACTAAATGTAAATACATTTGAAGAGATTAACTTACACGATCTTTTAGATATACTTTGTCATACATTAGTTCGTACAAGTTATCCTGGGACTGGACAAACTGAAGGCACTATTATTTAAATCCATCCTAGGCAAATTCTACCTAGGATCGCCAGAACAACCCTTGCATAAACTCCGTCTTTAATTTGTCTTCAATATATTTGATTTGTAACGCTAATTCCCATACGGAGTGGTTTTCAGATAATAAATCTAATCCCGGTCTCTCCGTATTGACAACGGAAAAAGGGTCAAAAACTCTGATTGCCGTTGATTTAACTATCAGGGGAAAACATACATACAACCAACGGCCGTACTTCCAAATGGAAATCTTACCGATCAATCATCAATCAACAATGAGCCCCTTTAAATTAATTTAATAATTCATATCCCCAATTTCCTGTTTTCCCTATCTTCCCAAATATTTCTCAAAACCAGTTTTGCCTCACACGATCCTTGGCGTTTCCATCTATTTTAAACTATTTATTTTCTACATATAGAAAATACCTCCTTTTAACATCGGCAATTAATTCCATAGATTCACAACACTTATTTCTTATATTAGAAAATATATGTTATTAACATTGGAAAACATTCCCATTACTTATTCATGCATCACTATTCTTTCAGTCCCTAACCGTAAATTAATTAGTGAATAGTAGTAATGGTTGCAGCATTTCCACAATCACTTGGAAGGCGTGAGGAAATATTCAAATTGTCTTAGAGCCCTAAAATGGGAACTTCCAATATGTTATTCACTTTCTGACCAGCATGATCACCGATATCAACTTGCATCAAATTATCGGACACACCACAAGTAAACTCACCATACGTTATTACAATATCAATAGTAGAAGTTGTCAGGGTAGCAGCGTTTGCATCCACAACCTTCCAAGATTAGCAGGTGAGACACAGTCCACAACCATCGCAGTGATAAATGTGGGTTCCAGGAGGTCAAACTTAATAGGGGTTGAATTTCTCGAGGTTAGCATAGCATCAGCAATTCTAGAAAGGGGCTGAATCGCAGCAGAGGAGACGACGTTGATCCATCCATATCTTGTCGAGCTATTTGAAAATTGACTTTTGTCTTTATGATTTTTTGCCATCGCAAAAAGAGATCGAGGTAGCAAGGAGATGCAAGAAGTTGAAAAGCGAAGAAGATGACATGATTGGAAAGTAATGGGTGGAGAGAGCGATTCAATTGAAGAGGGTAAATCGCCAATGGCGAGAAAATAGACTCTCTCCATGAATTGGGTCAGAATCGCTAAAAATGTTGGCTAATTCTATTTGAACCCACTAATTTGCTGAGCAAACCCATGAAATTTTGAAAAAATTGTAAAACCCAGTATTTTGCTGAGTTTACCCATGTAATATTTAAAAAAACCCAATTTTACCCTCCTTCGTAGACACCTTACGAGGTTCATATGTAACATCGTAGGGACCCTGCGAGGTTTCGTATGTAACCTCATAGAGTCCCTACGAGGTATCTTAAGGTACCTCGTAGGGGATATACGAGGTTACATATGAAACCTAGTAGGGTATTTATGAGGTATGCCGAAAATTAAAAAAAAAATAGCAAAACAAGGGCATTTTGGTCATCAATTTTTTTGGGTGAGCTCAGTAATTCTTTGGGACTAAACAAAATTTGCCAAAAAAGTTTCTTGTTTTGTGAGTATTTACATATATTCTTCCTTTTCCTTGTATGATTATTTACATGTATTCTTCCTTTTTCCATGTATATCTTCGAAGGCAAAATATATTTCAACCCAGCAATGTATTGAGTAGCCCTCCAAAAGTTAAAAAAAATATAGCAAAACAAGGGCAGTTTGGTCATCAATTTTTTTGGGTGAGCTCAGTATTTCCTTGGGTCTAAACAAAATTTGCCAAAAAAGTTTCTTGTTTTGTGAGTATCTACATATATTCTTCCTTTTCCTTGTATGATTATTTACATGTATTCTTCCTTTTACCATGTATATCTTCGAAGGAAAATATATTTCAACCCAGCAATGTATTGAGTAGCCCTCCAAAAGTTAAAAAAATCGATATGCCCCCAATTTTGCTGAGTATCCCCCCGCTAATTTTAAAAAAGCCAAAAATACCCTTCCACGTAAGGGGACTGCGTGGTTTTACTGTGAACTTCGTAATATCCCTACGTGTTTTCATGGAGTACCACATATTTTCTCTATGGGGTACTCTAAGAAACCACGTAGGGCTACTACGAGATATGCAGAAAACTGGAAAAATATTATAACAGAAAATGGTTATTTTCGTCCTCGTATTTTTTGGATAAAATGGGGGGCTACTCAGCAGTTTTTTGGGTTACAATTAGCTATCTTCGAATGGTTCTTTTCATTCTGGAAAAAAATAATTGTTTCCTTTGATTTTTAATTTAAAAATTCATGTTTATTGGACCAGCTCTTCAATTCCCTAACCAACACTAATTTTTGCATAACCTATTTAATACGAAGAGGCATCTCAGAAAACAAAAATTTACCTTTTCATTGTTTCTCTCCTTATTTTTCATTTCCTACTGAAACTTCTTTGTAATCTCGTTCCCTTTCTTTCTCCCAAGGCCAACCCTTGGTCCGGGCTGCCAGGGCGACCGCCCAGGGTCCAATAAGTGGAAAGGGGCCAATTACAAGTTTTCTTCAAAAATTAAACAACTACAAAGGAAAAATTGAAAAAAGTTGATCTATCTTGAGTGGTAGGTATCTCAGGTGGTACCTGAGAGATGCAAAATTCAATCCCTTACTCCTACAAGTTTTTATACTATAGTTTTTTAGACTTTAGATTTAACTTTTGTTTTCGCCCAGGGGACCGGTTACAACTTGCACCGAGCCTGCTTCCTCCTAATTAAAACTTACTATAAAACATAATCACTAATCTCTCTTCCTTATTCCCTCATTTCTCATTTCTTTTTGATAACTTCTCTATAATCTCATTCTCCTTCCTCCTTATAAAAACCTATTCTCTAAACTAATATCTCTTCGTTGTTCCCTTATTTCTTATTTCGTTTAGAGAGCTTCTCTATAATCTCCTCTTTCCTCCAAAAATCCAATCTCTACATTAATCTCTCCCTCCATCGCTTCTCATTTCCTTTAGAAAACATCTCTGTAATCTCTTCTCCTTCTAAAAGAAATCCAATTTAAAAAAATCTCTACACTTATCTCGCTTCCTCCTCCCTAGCAACCATGACCAAACCACCTCCACCCTCCAATTAGCCTAGCCAAGCCTCCTAGGTCCAAACCATAACCCTTTTGCCTCCTCTTCATATTGAAAAAAAGAAGAAAAAACAAATAGAACAAAAGCTTGTTGTTGCTGCTTTGATTCATCGTGCGTTGATCTCATTTTGTACTCATGTCATTTTTCAAAGATTGTCAGTTCTAAAACCACGAAAGGTGAGAATTCCACTCATGATTAATATTCGGTTGCTATTTGTTGATACCAAATGAGATATTTGAAATTAAGTGGTTAATACCATGATTTACTATTATCTGAAATAATCTATATGATGGTTATGATTTTTGTTATGTTTCATGATTTTTATGATTGTTGTCATGTTTGTTTAGAATTGTTCATTTTTGCTGACATCATCCCATTTATCACATTGTAACTTCCCGACATTATATACCGTATATAAAAACCATTGTGACACTGAATTGGGATACATGTTAAAATGATACATGTTCGTGAATTAAATCACCATGGGTTGAAATTATACATATATGAATCACTTGACCATAGGTTAGAAAATTACATACGAACATTGTTGGTCAATAAAAAAATTCTCAAAATTTTATAGGTATGCTTTGATTAAATAAATTGATTTAGAAATTTAATTCAAATATTTTAAGTTTGAGTTAAAGATTGAAATATTCAACTTGAATTTATGAAATTAAATTTGATTAATTTGATGAAAAGATTTAATATGATTTTTAGATTGAATTTGTAGTTTAAAAATTAACTTATAATTTTAATGTAAACATTTAGTTTGATTTAATATAAATATTAAATTGATATAAGATTTTTTTATTAATTTTTGATGGTTTAATTGATTTAATGTAAACATTTAAAGATTGGACGTGTTCCCTCCTTTACCATGCCCTCTCGATAAAAAAGAGCAGGCTTTTTTTTTGTATTAGTTTCTTGAAATTAAGAGGGATTTTTTCTGAGTCGATGTCGAATGGCAAGACGAAGTGCATAATGTTGATGGACGAGATTCTTGCGCATTTTGATGCAGTTAATTCTGCAGTGAATTGTGATCATATTGTTGCTGATTTTCAGGCTAGTTCAAGAGGCGTTGTTGATATCAATGCGAGGACTAGGGGTTTTTCTAATTAGTTGGGGCTTGAATCCCTGTCGGTGATAGATTATGACTTAGGGGTGGACTGGATTAATGAACTTGTTGACGACTTGGCTGTAACGGCCTGGGGAAAAACGTGATCTTGGTTATCGACCAAATACGATGTCGTCTAACCAAGCACCTGAAATTTACCAGAATCTTAATGATAGAAGTTAGAGGGTGAGAATAGATAAGATAAAAAATTAGAATAAAGAATAAGAACACATAACACATCAGATTAACACAAATCTCACAGCGAAACGAATGAAATATAACATAACTTTGAAATAAAACAATATATATATATATATATACAATAACATTATTAGAGTACAACACTTACAACATAGTGGAAATAACAATACTAGGTAACGCTGAAGCTTCCTGCTCCAAGATCCTCCAATGATATCTGAAAATACTTGAACTACTTGACTGCCCATACAAATTTGGACACCCAAGAGTTTAGGGAAAAACAAAACAAAAATAAACCCTGGGTCAGTCATGGGACTAGTGTGAGTAAAATCCAAACACATGGTTTAACTTTTGAAAATCCTTTTAAAAGAAAGGATAATCGTAAGAATGATTCACACATAAACACAGATGGTTTTTACCATACGATAACCCGAAGCATTCTTTGAAATCAATACTCGTCTGATTTTATAATAATGTTTAAATACAAGCAATATCAATCTAGCAGAACGCTTGCATCTCACGCTCTACATACATAGTATACAATCAAAACCGTGGGCTCTTAGTGGATAATGGATTTCCAACTAGAAAGGGATGGGGCCACCTTCCGACAGTGTATCCCTAACATCTTTCAACCCAGGCTAAACATGACTGGCCCCTCACTTCGCTTGAGAGTACCTAATGTATTGTCACCAACAGTTGGGATCAGCAACCGTTACCCGAAAGGGACAGCATAGATAGATTTAAGAAGCAGAAGTAATTTCTCTAGATCAACTGACAATACACCCCACTTGGCAGCTAACCACTTAGCCATGCGACCTATCCGATTTTATACCATTCCCTGGTTGTGAGGCTAGAGGCCATAACAATTCTTTTGATAAACCACATCTTCATTCACTTTGAATGTCACATCGTCATACCCACCAAATCACAAATTGATTTCCCCAAACATATCATGGGTACACAGCTAAGAGAAACAAATTCCTCAGCCACCAAACGTAAATACGTTTGAAGATATCAACTTACGCGATCCACTAGATATACTCTGTCAGACATTCTTCCATATAAGTTGTCCTGGGACTGGACAAACCAAAGGCACTATTCTGTAAACAGGACAACCCTTGCATAACTCCATCTTCAATTATCTTTATCATATTTGATCGCAACGCTAACATCCATACAGAGTGGTTTTCAGATAATGAATATGATCCCGGTCTCTCCGTATTGACGATGGAAAAATGGTCAAAAACTTCTATAGTCGGTGATTTAACTATCAAAGAAAAATATGTGTACAACCAACGATCTTATTTCCAGATAGAAATTCGATCGATCAATCATCAATCAACATTTATCTCTTTATATTAAATTATCATTAATTTATCCATTTACCCATTTCCTGTTTCCATATACATACATTCTATCTTTCTGCATTTAGAAAATATACCTTATTAATATTGGAAAACCTTTCCATTTCTTATTTACGTGTCACTGTCATTCCAGTATTTCTTAACAACAAAACATTTAATTTTTTTATACTTAGATAACATTTCTGATTATATTTGGAAAACGCTTCCAAAACTCGTTTATATAGATTTCAAACGAATGTTGTATAAAACGTTAGTATGACTACTCAATCCATTCATCGCTTATTGCTTTATGTATCTTTAATCAATCTTCGCCATCAAACCTCAACTATTCTTTAGTTAATTTCGAAGTCAATCAAGTTGGGGTATAATTACCTCTCAGACCTTAACTGAATAACGTCCTTAACATCACAACACATAAAGCTCAACACTATAATTTTTACAACCATTGCTTATGCCAATTCTCGGATTTATATTTATGAATTTCCTTCTTGGATAAAACATTGGTTATACGACAACGTTATAAACCTTACTTCCGAAATATCTGACTTTAAAACTATAACTTTTACGTCTTAATTTGAATAATTTATAATTAGTTTATTAAATAAATAAATTTTGATTTTAAAACCAGAAAGTAAATAGTGCTTTCCCGAATTCGATATAATCAAATTCAACGTATAACTCTCTTTCAAGTAATCTTTATTCGATTAACTCTTTTTTGAATAACCTATATTCGATTAACTCTTTTTCGAATAACTTATATTTGATTAATTCGCTTTGAATAACTCATATTCGACTTATTCACTTCGAGTAACTTATATTCGATTTATTCACTTCGAATAACTTATATTTGATTAACTTATTTTGAATAACTTATATTCGATTTATTCACTTCGAATAACTTATATTTGATTAATTCACTTTTGAATAAACTATATTCGATTAACTTACTTCGAATAAACTATATTCGATTATAAAATATTGGTTTCCAACCAAATACTAATTATCTTGTCAAATTTCTAATTTTATTCAATATATTATTTCTTAAATAAATTATTTTATAACATCTGGCCTAGTTGAATTCTAACTACTAATCTTTATGTATTTTATTTAATTCTATTCATATTTCGAATCATCGAAATACATTCCATCCTTTCCTTTTTCAAACAACTCCAACTTTCCCATTTTACATTCACTGTTGAATTTGCAATCTCAATTATCCACTGATAATTATATTTTAATTCATTTATAAACATTGTTTATAAATCACAACACTTGTTTTCATTATTAAACAAGTTATTTATTTCTAGCCATTCAAAATTCCATTTCTGTTTAAATTCCTATTTGAAAAATCCAATTTCCTTTACAAATATTTTTATTTGCAAAATCTTTACTTAATTACATTATTCACATTGAATGTGAATAATATTTCTTTTGTATAATCAATTTAGTTTGATTTCGTATTATAAAACAATATCCCAATTCCAACTTCTATTTATAGATTTATTCATATGAAATCTTCTTTTTATTTCTAACACTTAACTTTCATTTATAAATTCTTTATAAATGTTGTTTTCACATTCTATTTAAAATATCGGTGTTAAAACCAATTTCTGCTTCTTTATATCAGTTCAGACTTATATATTCCATTTATCAAATGATAAATATTTTATATAATCTATAAAACATTATTTATAAATTAATCTTCTCCATTTATCTGTTAAAACATGTTTCTATTTAAATGCTACTTTGAAACCATCCTCTCATTGTTCTATTATATCTTGTCAATTTCCTTTTATAATTTATTTATTTCCGAAATGTTTCCTTTTATAAAATCTATTCATTTTATAAATGTTCCATTTTATCAAATCTATTTATTTCTGAAATATTCTTTTTTAAAATGTTATTTATTTCTGAAATGTTCCTTTTTAGAATGTCTATTTATTTCTGAAATATTCCTTTTTCAATATATACTTTAAAAATTCTCTTTTTACATTCCAGTATTTCTTATGGTAATTTACATACAATATAACAATGAACAATATCATCCAAACACACATAATCAACAACATATTATATATCACATCATACCTTTCAATATATGAAAAATGGTAAATCAAATGTTGAGGAATCCAGTTGGACTCCTCTAACCTGCTTCCCTACATCCATAGATGTTATATAATATAATTCATATCAATTTCATTTCAATATGACATATTCTGATGAAAAAAATCAATGTTTGTTTAACGATATGTGTATATATTGTTTTCTGTAATTTCAACCAATCGACTAGCAGTTCATCAAACAATCAACACACAGCAATCAATCATTACTTATCATTACCAGAATAGATTTATAAAAATATAAATTGAACAGAGTTAGTGAGTTTTACTTACATTGGACGATCATCATTAAATAACGATATCTGTCGGTTGATTCAGATAGACAATTTATTTCGCTATAAATTGTAACGAGCTCCAACTCACTCCTAGTCAGTTCCATTGCGTAGCCACCATCCATACGATCCCAATGAATCTTGTTTCGCCAAATTTGGATAATGTATGAGATAATTATCGAATTTACAAGCTTTAAACTATTTAAAACTTCATCAATTAAATAATTTAAATAGTCAATCACCCTTACTAATCTTCCTTGCCCCATCATCACCTTCAATACCAACGCTTAGCTCTTCTCTTCCTGAACCCGCGACTATTCCATTTTCCACCATAGCCGAGATCTTCCCTTCGTCCAAACACATCCCACCAACCACTAAATCATAAACTCAGTACACCATTGTCCATCTCTTCTTATGCTTATCAATTCCAATCCCAACAAATTAAACTCGAACTCGCTGTCTTCCTTCTACTCTGATTTCTACAGGTCACGAAACGAGCAACTATCATGCTCTCAAACTCAACTTCTCCTTAACAAAACTCATAACTGAAACCGTCATATGCCATTCCTCGATTCCTCTTCCAAACCATGCTATTTTCATCAAACTCGAACTTAGTTTCTGGAATGCGATTTCCAGCCTTCGACGTGCCATTACGGTACAGGGTGCGAACCAAATTCTCTCCATTTTTTGCTAAAAACTCACATCTGAAACCTCTCAATCCCATAAACACAACCATACTCTCGAAATCATGAATTAAATACCCAAATGCACAAATGTTCAAACCCTAACTATCGCTGTAAAAATGACAGCGAAAATGATGTTGTTCGAATGCTTTCAAACTCACACAGGATGTCGAGAATGATATAAGGAACTCGAAAATACTAGTTTCGAGAATTATGGAATTTTATTTGGTTTTTGTTTGAATTTAGGAAGATCGAATAAATTAAATGCAAGAAAATATGACGGCGGGTTCTGGTTTTGACCAAAGAGAAAAATAGTTTATGGTTAGGGAGATGGTAGTTTATTTATAGGTATGTTTTGGCTTGTTCCAAAAGCTTCACATATTTTTTTATATTAATTTATATCCTACTTCTATTTGTATTTGTCATCTAAAATCCGCATGATCACACACTATATCCAAAAATCATGAAAATGGGCATGCATCTAAAGTTCGACATTACGGACCCAACGAAACTTGTTTCGTCGAATTCCGAGTCAGTTTGCTTACACAGCGTACTTTTAAAGCCAAATTATCGAGTGTATTTCACATTAAAATCCCGCACGGCTACATACTAACTCCAAAAATTACGAGAATTGAAATCTAACAATAATTTGATATTTCGGATTCAACAAAATTAGTTTCGTCGAAAACGAAGGTTGTTTGCAAAAATGACTATTTTTAAAGCTCTAAATAAACCCATTTAAATATTAATATATTTAAAAATAATTAAATTAAATAATAATAATTTAATTTTAACGTATATATATTCGCATACAATATGATATGACTCCAAAATAAATATATTAGGATTTGAAGTTCGATATTTTAAAATTTTATTTGGACACAACTCACATACAATATTACACAAAATTAGTTTCGTCGAAAACGAATTCCGTAGCGACTATTTTAAAATTTGATTTGGACACAACTCACAATCTACATGATGAAATCTTGATTTTTCTTTTCCATTAGAAAAATATACTTCACTAGATCCTAACACTTCTTGTTTCACAGAAATCCGATTTAAAACAGATTCTGTATATTCGTTTAAAATTCGAATCGCCAAATTACGAACTGCCGCACCATTTCGAGATCGATTATAATTATAATATAAATTATATGTCAACTAACATTTGTAGATAAATTCGTTAATATAATTCAATTCTAAACCGAATTATATATATATATTAAATTGTCCAATTCACACAATATTGCCTTTTCAGCTATTTCTGATTATCTCGAAATTAAATATATTGTTTAATTATTATATTAATTAAATATTTAAAGTTATTTAATTTAAACCATTTAATTACCAATTAATTATTTAAATAATTAAATAAAATTAATTATTAAATCCTAAAAAATACGGTGGTTACATTCTTCCCCCCTTAAAATAATTTCGTCCTCGAAATTGCTAAGGTAGAAAACAAACCTTATTAACTGGGTAAAACTTATCAGTTTATTTATTAACTTCAGTTTTAACTAAACCAATTTAATTTCAGTTAAATTATTAATTTATCCTTACCAACAAAAATATTCAAAAATCATGAAAATTTGCTAATACCTTAAATTTTCAAAAAAATTCGCCAGCATCTCCTTTGTACGGCTCCATCGGTACAACTACAACTCACCTCTCTAGGCCTTTTCCAACCCAAAAGAAAATCAAATAGCCAAGCGGCTTGCCAAATTTGCTCATAAAAACTCATACCCAATATAAAATAAACTAGTACCTTTTTGGTCGGGCATGTCATCATATCCTTTCCTTCTGTTCCCAATTCTTCATAAACCAATGTCATCTCAATCAACTTCAATCAATCAAATCTTAACACAATTATTCGCTTATATCCAAGCCAAATTTTATTTCAACCCGAGTTTCATTCTCGATTCCAAATTCTTAACATATCAATCCAACTTACTTAACCTCGTTAATTTCCATCCATATATTTCATTAACTAATTAATTTCTCTAACCAGTTATCTTTAATTCAAATTCTGATTTCAGTTTCGTTTTCATCCAATTTAATTCCATTTAATTGATTTAAAACTAATTTCAATTTCTATTTGCCTTTACAAATTCTAATTTAATTTGTTTTTTAACCATCTCTTCCTCGGAGTTTTAAACAGCTTTGCTTTTCTAAAAATAATAATAATCAAACAATCCTTTTCGAAATTCAAACAACTTGTTTTCGCAAAACATTTCTAAAAACAAAATCTTTGGTAATAATCTGTCACTTACAACTCGAAAATGAACACCGAAGATGTCCGGATCAAAATCAGAATTTATTTTCCAGCAACCGAAGTGAGTTCAATACTATATCACTTTTTCAAAATCATGTTTAAACATTTCATTTTGAAATAATTTCAAAATATCATTCACAATGCTTGTAAAACAAATTTAAAATATCCTAGGAATTTAAAATTCTAATATATTTAATCCAATTTCATTTATAAACACTTTTCCAAATTTTAGGAATTTTAATTCCAATTCTGATTTAAATTCAGATATAATTCATTTCGTAACACTTATATGAAATTTGATTGGTTATTTATAACCATTTCAATTTTATAATCTTATTCGATTATAATAACAACCAACACATCCAATACACTATAATATTTCAAATATTAATAATTCCTTTTATATCAAAATATATTTTGGGTAAATTATATCATCTACCCTCTTTCCAAACACACTGTGTCAGTTCATCGTATTCGAGTGTTTATAAACTCCTACCGATATAGTCGATCAAACTGATCGATCAGAAATCATAAGCAACTCGACTAATAAATCTCCACGATATAAAATCATTTTATATTGAATAACAAACACGCGCTCATATATATACATTCAAACTCAATCTAGGGTATTGTAACCCCACCTCTACTGAGTTACGCCACAGAGCCAAGGTAATTACTTATCCTTTAGCTCTGATACCACTGTAACGGCCCAGGGAAAAACGCAATCCTAATTATCGACCAAATACGATGTCGACTAACCAAACACCCGAAGTTTACCGGAACGTTAATGAAATAATTTAGAGGGTGACAATAGATAATATAGAAAATTAGAATAGAAGAAGAAGAAGAACACACAACACATTAAAGTAACACGAATCTCACAGTGGAACGAATAATATATAACATAATTTTGAAATAAAATAGTATATATATACAATAACATTATCAGAGTACAACACTTATAACACAGCGGAAATAACAATATAGATAACGTTGAAGCCTCCTGCTCCAAGCTCCTCCAGTGATATCTGAAAATAACTGAACTACTTGACTGTCCGTACAAGGGCACCTATGAGTTTAGGGAAAAACAAAAATAAACTCTGGGTCAGTTATGGGACTGGTGTGAGTAAACTCCAACCACTTGGTTTAACTTTTAAAAATCCTTTTAAAAGAAAGGATAATCGTAAGACCGATCCGCACATAAACACGGATGGTTTTTACCTTAAGATAACCCAAAGCATTCTTTGAAATCAATATTCGTCTGATATTATATTATGTATAATTCAATCAAGAAGAACACTTGCATCTCACGCTCTACATACATAGTATACAATCAAAACTGTGGGCTCTTATTGGATAACGGGTTTCCAACTGGCAAGGTAGGGGACCACCTTTCGACAGTGTATCTCTAGAGAGGAATACACCGAGTTCAACAAGAACATCTTGCAACCCAGGCTAAACATGATTGGCCCCTCACTTCTCTTGAGAGTATCGAATGTATTATCAGCAAAGGTTGGGATCAGCAACTGTTACCTGAAAGAGACAGCATCGATAGATTTAAGAAGCAAAAGGAATTTCTCTAGATCAGGTAACAATACACCCTACTTGGCAGCTAACCACTTAGCTGTGTGACCTACCCAATTTTATACCATTCCCTGGTTGTGAGGCTAGAGGCCGTAATGTATCTTTTGATAAACCACATCTTCATTCACTTTGAATGTCACATCGTCATACCTGCCAAATCACAAATTGATTTCCCCAAACATATCATGGGTATACAGCTAATAGAAATGAATTCCTCTACCACCAAACGTAAATACGTATGAAGAGATCAACTTACGCGGTCCATTAGATATATTCTATCAGACATTCTTCCATATAAGTTGTCCTAGGACTGGACAAACCGAAGGCACTATTCTGTTAAACAGGACAGCCCTAGCATAACTCCGTCTTCAATTATCTTCGTCATATTTGATCGCAATGCTAACATCCATACACAGTGGTTTTCAGATAATGTATCCGATCCAGGTCTCTCCGTATTAACGATGGAAAAATGGTCAAAAACTTCGATAGTCGGTGATTTAACTATCAAAGAAAAATATGTGTACAACCAACGATCTTATTTCCAAATAGAAATTTGATCGATCAATCACCAATCAACATTTATCTCTTTATATTAAATTGTCATTAATTTATCCATTTACCCATTTCCTATTTCCATATACATACATTCTATCTTTCTAAATTTAGAAAATATACCTTATTAATATTGGAAAACGTTTTCATTTCTTATTTACGTGCCACTGTCATTCCAGTATTTCTTAACAACAAAACATTTTATTTTCTATACTTAGATAACATTTCTGATTATATTTGGAAAACATTTCCAAAACTCATTTATCTAGATTTCAAACGAATGTTGTATAAAACATCGTTACGACTACTCAATCCATTCATCGCTTATTACTTTGTCTTTAATCAATCTTCGCCATCAAAATTCAACTATTCCTTAGTTAATTTCGAAGTCAATCAAGTTGGGGTACAATTACCTCTCAGAACTTAACTAAACAACGTCCTTAACATCGCAACAGATAAAGCTCAACACTCTAATTTTTACAACCATTGCTTATGCAAATTCTCGGATTAATATTGATCAATTTCCTTCTTGGATAAAACATTGGTTATACGATAACGTTATAAACCTTACTTCCGAAATATCTGACTTTAAAACTATAACTTTTATGTCTTAATTTGAATAATTTATAATTAGTGTATTAAATAAATAAATCTTCATTTAAAAACCGAAAAGTAAATAGTACTTTCCAGAATTCGATATAATCAAAATCGACGTATAACTCTCTTTCGAGTAATCTTTATTCGATTAACTCTTTTTCGAATAACCTATATTCAATTGACTCTTTTTTGAATAACTTATATTCGATTAATTCACTTAGAATATCTTATATTCAATTTATTCACTTCGAATAACTTATATTCGATTTATTCACTTCGAATAACTTATATTCAATTTATTCACTTCGAATAGCTTAAATTTGATTAACTTACTTCGAATAACTTATATTCGATTTATTCACTCCGAATAATTTATGTTTGATTAATTCACTTTCGAATAAACTATATTTGATTAACTTACTTCGAATAAACTATATTCGATTATAAAATATTGGTTTTCAATCGAATACAAATTATCTTGTCAAATTTCTGATTTTATTCAATATATAATTTCTTAAAAAATATATTTTATAACATCTAGCCTGGTTGAATTCTAATTACTAGTCTTTATGTATTTTATTTAGGGTCCGTTTGGCACAGGTCCCTATTAAGTTTCAAAATTAGGATCACATCCGGTCCAACTTTTCATGTAAATTTAGTCCCAATTTTTCAAAAATACAAGAAAAACAAAAAAATATATAAAAAGTCACGAAAATTGATATTTAAATCAAACATGTACTCACCCAAAAAAATAGCTCATTAAAAAGTCAAAAAATGCATCAAAATCAAAAAATACAATAAAACAGCGAAAAATGCAGTAATTTTGTAATAACCCAGAAATCCGAGCTAATTTAAAAAATTTATTTTGGCAGTTTTAGTGAATTTTAAATATTTAAAATGGTTTATTTTAAATAATAACGACAAGAAATTTATTTTGAATTGAATTAGAATGTATATATTTATTTGAATCATCGTTAAAATATAAATAATTATTTTTAATTATAGAAGGAATTGAAAATAGCGCGTTAGTTTGAAAATTCGATTTAAAACTTCAAATGAATGTATAGGATTCAAAATAAACCAGATTTTAGCGAAATCAAAAATATTAGAATCTATTTGAGAATATCTTTCCAACGAATTCGAAAAATTGAAATTTCCTAGCGGGAATAAAAAGTTACGCCCAGTTGAAAATTCAGAATAGTCGCTATGGAATTCTGGCCCTTAGAAATAAAAATTTTGCAAACGACCTTCGTTTATGACGAAACCCCTTTGAAACGACCCGAACTTCCCCGGTCTCCGAAGAGATGAGAAAGAGCGGATTGAGTCGAGAACAAGCCACAACAGAACGCATATGGGAGAACATTTCATTGTATATTACAACGATTCCATCAGATACAAGAATATACAGAGTATAAATGAATATTACACATTATAAAATATCAGAGATTACAATACATTACATAGCAGTGGAAAATAATACAATACACAACTAGAATGAGATATACGGATACAAAGCTTTCCGGATATCGTTCCAGCTGTAAACCACGATCCTGTGAATATAAATCTGCAGAACCAAAACTACTAGCTGCCCTTGTCAAAATAGGGGCACCCAGAGTTTAGGTTAAAACAATAAACTCCAGGTCAGTCATGGGACTGGTGTGAGAACTAAAACAGTTAATCTTTATTTTTAAAGTTAGGTAAATCAAGGGACCACGCCATATAACACGGAACGGGTTTCCTCCCAAGAACATCAGTGCATAAAACAAACAGCGCAATGCTAAATAAGGAAAAATGAAGCTATTATAAGACCCAGTTCCCATCACACAATGCAATCACAAGCCGGAGGATAGGGTTTTTACCTTATAATAGCCAAGAATGCTTGATACGCTTAAAACAAATCATTTGATACTATCATAAGTGCATAGTGTATAAAACAATTTTCAAATCATAAGTATCAATCATAGACGGCATAAGCGCCCCATCCCACTATGTCGCCATACTAGGCTCTACAAATAAAACCGCAAATGTCACGTATTTGGAAGTTGGATTTCCATCTATGAACCGAGGCAAAAGATAGTCCTCAACCGATTCGAGACAATCTAGCCTACCATGTCTCAGGATCAGAGCTCAAGTGACCCTTGGAGCGACAGGGCCGGTCCACCGATGTGGACTAAAATGCCAGAACACTATGTTTCCCCGCCCTTTGGGGTGCAAATGAGCCGTCAAATGACTCCATCGGACCCGGATCGTCCGATCAACCGAGGCGCCTCGCAACAGCAACAACCACATAAGTCAAACTCGTCAGGGCGTGTAAAGCCACTGACGCCACTTTTAGCTAGAAAGAAACGCAAGTCCTCCCTGAGGTCCGTCTCCCGTTTTTGGTTCATACCGGGTGTGAAGCTCGCAAAGCAACGCTACACAAAGCTACGCCACAAAGGCCGTGATTTGATCATCACCACAAGACTTTGCTTTTCAACAGAAGCCTTGATCAATTGCCACTTAGGCATGCCACATAGGCAATTCACTCATTGCGTTTGATATCCATCAGTATATAACCCCTGAGCTCGTACGTCTCAGAGAAGGGTGTTAAGCAAGAGAATAAATTCTCCGCCGCCAAACAGATATATATTTAATAGAAATCAATCACACAGACTAAAATCCAATGTCAGACACACAGTCCATTTACAAGTCCGTTCTGGGTCTGAACGAAACCGGAGGCACCTAGTACCCCGCATATCCATCGATCTCCAAGTACGTCTGGACGATCACCAACTGTTTCCATCTTCTTGGGTGTACATCCCAATCAAGATCATCAGTAATTATCCAATCGACGTGAAGACCTCCGATCTTTAACCATCGTCTTCATCCTTGACTTATCGTCGTATCAGTTATTCAGAATGGGATAAACCCGGTCTTTCCGAATAACTCGCGTATATTTTAAATAAGTGTTACACAAACACAACATACGCCGCATTCCAATTCATGGGTCACTAACCGTAAATTAATCAAGAGAATAATTCCCCAAATATTAACCCCGAAGGCCGAAACCAACATCAGATCAATATCCAGAAAACCATTATGCTTAGCTAACCGACAGTTAGTTTCTAAATTTCACATTCATAGGGGAAAGGTTCCCATTAATTTTATCAAAGATAAATCATTAAAATTTATTCTTTAATCTATTTTTGAATATCAATTCAAACTAGTCGGGATTAGCGAACCTTACCGAAGTAATCATTTGTTTTAATTTCCCAATCCCAACCTATTCATCCCATGAAGTAAAACTGGTTATACTTCATATCTAATACCATAGTGTTATCAGTAAATTCAATTACCATTTCACGTTCAAATCTAATTAAAGATTCATTAAAACTCCACTTAGTTTTAATCTGTGACTGGGTTAAAGAATCAGTGTCATTTAAAACACGGTTCGCGATAAACCCAAAATCACATCACATTTCAATCAGTCCCTAACCGTAAATTAGCAAGTGAGCAATTCCCTAAGTATTAACCTCGAAGGCCGAAACCAACATCAGATCAATACCTCTGAAACCATTCAACTTAACTAATCTCCAGTTAGTTTCTGATTTTCTTAACTCCTTTAGGTCTAAGAACAGTATTATTGAAGATACCGTTCACGACAACCCAAAATCACATTTCATTAATTATCGGGTTAAAGAATAAGTGTTATATAAAACACTGTTCACGATAAACCCAAAAATCAATACCAATTCAATTTCAATTAAATATTATTTAATTGGCACACTTCATTAAATCCAAATAAAAAGATTTAATCTTTTCTCAACTGGGCTTAAGAACAGTGTTGATGAAGACACCATTCACGACAAACCCAAATCACATTTGATATTAAATACAAGGCTCTGAATAGAAAATATATCGGCTTATATTCAATATCAAATTCTACGACCAACAAATATCGTATTGGAAATAACGATATATATATATATATATATATATATATATATATCTTTCAAATTTCCATAACAACATCTGTATAATCACGAAATCCAACATCGAAATATTCCGAAGACAATTTCGATTCAAATCCATTCCAATGCAATCATTGGAAATTCTGGTTATTTTAAAAACCTTTTTCAAATTCAATTTATTTATTTAAAAACAAATAGAATTTTAATTCTAGTTCAAAACTAGTTCATTTCGATAAAAATCTATTTTTGTCTTTTCAAATGTGGAGTTTTTCATCCCAATTCTTCACAAATCATTTCTTATGATTTTACACAAATTATTACTATTTTTAATAATTTTAACAAGGCCCGTACAGTCGATTTCCATAAACGGCCATCGAACTGCACTTATAGCGACCTTTTCCAAATTTGATTTGGACATAATTCCAAATCCAACCGTTAGATTTCAAATTTCTAATATTCGTTAGAAAGCTCTTTTCGATACAAACCCAATGGTTCCGGTTTAGAAGAATCCGATGGTCGGATCTCCCGCAATACCCGTTCGAAGTCAATGGTCGAAATTCACGAACTGCCGCGGCGCGGCGCGTTCTATTCAGGCCATTATATTATATATATAATATATATAATATATACTTCGTCGATTTCAATTCAAAACACGCTTTATAAATCGTTTTAAATTCATTTTCAAAAAGGTTTCAACTTCGTATTCAATTTCAAATCAAAATTGAATATTCCATTATACATTCGTTTTAAATTCATTTCGAATCGATTTCCATTCAATTCAATTTCAATTCGAATTCATTTATATTCAATCTCAATTCGAATTCATTCATATTCATTTTCAATTCGAATTCATTTCTATTCATTTTCAATTCGAATTCATTTCTATTCGTTTTCAATTCGAATTCATTTCTATTCGTTTTCAATTCGAATTCATTTTTATTCATTTTCAATTCGAATTCATTTCTATTCATTTAAATTCGAATTTCAATTCTTTTCGAAATATCAGATTTTGAAATCATTTTCGATATTCATTATAGAATGAGTAAAATCGATATAAATATCGTTCACGTCAAAATGACGTCAATCTAATCAACACGGCTTCATATATTCCTATTTTCAAATATTCTATTTCAAATATTTCCTTTCAAATATTTCTATTTCAAATATTTCTTTTTCAAATATTTCCTTTCAAATATTTCTATTTCAAATATTTCTTTTTCAAATATTTCCTTTCATATTTTTCTATTTCAAATATTTCTTTTTCAAAACTGGAATGAGGCTCAATCAATTACCATATAATGTTAATTATGTGGGTTTTCTACAACACATGTAAACAATAACAACGATGAATAATCAACCATCATCCAAAGTGCATTCTATACTGTATAAGCATCAAATATAAATATTCAACGCTTATAACCGTCTGTCAATCAATCGATCGACATACAACTAAACAATCGGGATTAGTGTACGTCAAATATCTTCCCGATACCCGTGTGGGGTTTCAAACAATCAAACACAGATTTTATTTATGCAGTTGGGCGATGTGTAAAATTTATCGTCCCAATCAATATCAGTCAAATGTGTGTATATAAACAAACCGTTCGGTTTGTTTATATTAATTTATTTCATTTCATATACACGTTGAAAATTCTATTTTTAACTATAAAGTATTTTCCACTATAAAATATTTTATTTCATTTCTCATCACATCACACAATCAACTACAAATTAAAATTAAACAACCAAGCATACAAGCCATCCATGGTCTGTGGACGACGGGTGTCGGGTGCTACTAAACACCGTCTGCATCCTAGTATATATATATAACTAGAAAAAGAAATTGAAGAGTGAGAAATTCTCACAGATTAGCTAATCCAATGCCACGACTCTTCTTAGGTAGAAATCTTCGCCGTTTCTTCTATCGTCACTTTCATCATCCGTAATCACTACATATACAAAAATCACATTTTTACTTCGCTATTCAATATATAAAAATCGAATTTTTACTTCGCTATTCAATATATAAAAATCGAATTTTTACTTCGCTATTCAATATATAAAAATCGAACTTTTACTTCGCTATTCAGTATATAAAAATCGAACATTTACTTCGCTATTCAATATATAAAAATCGAACTTTTACTTCGCTATTCAATATATAAAAATCGAATTTTTACTTCGCTATTCAATATATAAAAATCGAATTTTTACTTCGCTATTCAATATATAAAAATCGAATTTTTACTTCGCTATTCAATATATAAAATTCGAACTTTTACTTCGCTATTCAATATATAAAAATCGAATTTTTCCTTCGCTATTCAATATATAAAAATCGAATTTTTACTATGCTATTCAATATATAAAAATCGAATTTTTCCTTCGCTATTCAATATATAAAAATCGAATTTTTACTATGCTATTCAATATATAAAAATCGAATTTTTCCTTTGCTATTTAATATATAAAAATCGAACTTTTACTTCGCTATTCAATATATAAAAATCGAATTTTTCCTTCGCTATTCAATATATAAAAATCGAATTTTTACTATGCTATTCAATATATAAAAATCGAATTTTTCCTTCGCTATTCAATATATAAAAATCGAATTTTTACTATGCTATTCAACAATAGAAATCCGACCTTTCTATATTTAAAAATACGATCTTTCTGTTAACAATCACTACCCTTTCCTAAACAAAAATCATAGCTCTTCGCTTTTACACTATAAAAATCATACCTTTATAAAATATAAACCCTGTTTTTTTTTCTCTATGCTATATAAAAACTGATTTATATATATAAAAAAACTAATTACTTTATATAAATAAAGGTAAATAAATATAAACTAAAACTTATAGGGGGAGGGGAGGATTCAGATCGTCGGCGCAGCAAGGGGGGGTATTCGGCGCGAGGCGAAGGAGGGGGGGTCTTCGGCCGAGGCGGAGGAGGGGGGGTATTCGGCGCGAGGCAGAGGAGGGGGGTGTAAATCACGCATCGATTAGGAAAGGGGAGGGGGGTCTGGGTGGCTCGCGGCAAGAGGAGGGGAGGGGGGCCCGCGCCTGAGGCGGCGACAATGATGGAGGGGGGGTCTGGGTAGCTCGACGAGGTTTATTTTCTTCTTTTCGATTTGTAAAATAATGAACGGGGGGGGGGGGGGGGGCTGAGAAGTTAAATGAAGAGGGAGGGATTTATTTTTAATTATAATTTTATATTATTTTAATCCCAAAAGGTAGCTTTTCCATTCGACCTCGAAACAAGGCCCACCTCCTGTCGTCCATAGCTAATTACCCCCATTGCGAACACAATGGGATATGTATCGTAAGCTGATTCGAATGTTTCGATCAGTTTTCATCAAAATCAACATATAACTCTATATATTGAATTTGAATGCGCATTTCAATTTACCGGGCCCACATACGATCTCTAAAAATTCTCAAAAAATTATTTCTAGCTTTGTATTGATGATACAGTCCTAACAAAACTAGTTTCGTCGAATTCTAAGACCGTTTGAAAAATGGCCAATTTCCAGTCGATTAAAATCAACTGAAACTGGTCAAACGCGTTTTCCTTTGCCACACTCACATATTGATTCGAAAAATTATGAAATTTGGAATCTTGCAATAACTTTACATCACGGATCCAACAAAAGTGGTTTCGTCAAAATCCGAGGTCGTTTGCAAAATGGCTATTTTTAAGGGCCTGAATTCCATAACGACTATTCAGAATTTTCAACTGGACATATCTTTTGATTCCCACTATGAAATTTCGATTTTTCGGATTCGTTGGAAAGATAGTCACAATTAGATCCCATTGTTTTTGGTTTCACTAAAATCCGGATTGTTTTGCACCCGGTACATTCAATTGAAGTTTGAAATCGAATTATCGAACTACCGCGCCATTTTCGATTCCTTTTATAATTATATAAATATTTATTTATATTCTAACGACGATCTTTATAATATATAAGATCGAATTCTATTCAAAATAAATTTCTCATCGATATTATTTAAAATAATTCTTTTTAAATAATCAAAATTCGCTAAAATTGCCAAAATAAAAATTTTAAACTAGCCCAGATTTTTCGGGTTGTTACACACTTCCGTTGGATCCGGGATGTCAAATCATTGCTAGGTTTCAAAATTCATAATTTTTCGAATCAATACGTGAGCGTGGCACACTTAAACGTGTTTGACCAGTTTTAGTGGAATTTAATCGACTGGAAAGTGACCATTTTTCAAACGGACTCAGAATTTGACGAAAGTAGTTTTGTTAGGACCATATCATCAATGCTAAGCTAAAATAATTTTTTTGGAAGTTTTAGGGTCCGTATGTGACCCCAGTAAATTGAAATGTGCGTTTAAAATTCAATATAATGATTTATATTTTAAATTCAGTGAATACTGATCGTAACAACCGAATTGGCTTGCGAAATATGTCCCATTGGGTTCGGAATGAGGGTAATTAGCTTAGGGCAATAGTCATTGGGTTTGATTCGGAGTTGGAACGAAAATTCCTCTTTTTAGAATTAAAAATAAATAATTAATAAATTGGGCCAAAGCCCTTAACCTCCCCAAACCCAGTCAAAGCCCCTTTTTCCTTCCTCATAACATTCAAACCCGATGGAGGCAGATAAAAAAACCAAAAACAAACGACGATGATGGGAACCGTCATTCATCTCCACAGCGACGCCAGCAATCGGCGTTCCTCCCCAGGCCAGCCTCCATGGCCGTTCGCCCCTCTCTCTCTCTGATCTATGCTCTAGCGACCCCCTCCCTGATCGCCCCTTTCTCCAATCGCAGCCTCAAACCCCAAACCGAAAAAACCCAATCCCTAGCTCGAGACTGACGCCGCCTTAGTCCACCATTGCCCGTCGCCACCATTCTGCGCAAGCCTCCCCCTTCCTACAGTCCTCCGCAGACCAGTGAGCACTTCCTCCAACCGAAATCCAATTTTCTTCAAGGAAAAAGTGAGTTCTTTTATTTTTATTTAAATTTCAGTTTTTATACGATTCACATTATTTAAATTTCAGTTTTTAAAGATGAAAAACAAAGAAAAGATTAGGCTTTTTTTATAGGAGTAATGATTAGATTTTGTTTAAACAAAAAGATTAAATTTTGTCTAAAGAGAAGGATTTGATTTTGCATGTAAAGAAAGGCCATATTTTTATATATAAAAAGGCGATATTTTTATATATAGAAAGGCGATATTTTTATATATAGAAAGGCGATATTTTTTATAAAGAAAGACGATTTTTTTTAAATAAGGAAAGACGAGATTTTTACGCATGAAGTAATATCATAAAGATTCGATTTTTATAATTATAAAGATATGATTTTTTATAAAAAGTAGAGAATTTAAAAATTAGATTTTTATATATGCACTAGCGATAGGTAAGTTCGATTTTTATATATTCATTAGCGAAGTAAAAATATGATCTTTATAATATATATAGCAAAATAAAATTGTGATTTTTATTTATAAGGATCGGTGGTTAAAAATGTGATTTTTAATGTAAACTGCGTGAAACAGATCTCGTTTGAAACACGACGAAGATTTTTCTACATATGAAGAGTCGCGGTGTTTGGTTTAGCTTCTAGGTGAGAATTTCTCACTCTAAACTTATACAGATTTTTTTATAACTGAATATATGAATTGTTCCCCATCGTCCACAGACCATGGACGACTTGTATGTTTGGTAGTTTGGTTGATTAGATTATTTGGTTGAATTGGGTTTGGGTAATGAAATGAATTGATTAGAATTTGGTTTGTGTATGACGTGCGCCATTATGAGGCGTGGGATAAGGCCAGACCTTATCCCGGTTCTAGTATCGCGCCGTTATACCTCCGAAATTTTCTAAAATATGTTAGAAAATAAAAGTATCATTTTTATTAGATAAATGAATAAAATAACATATTCATTTACAAACCAGACGATTTGTTTATGTACACCCATTTGACTGATATGGATTGGGACGATAAATTTTACATATCGCCCAACTGCACAAATAATATTCGGTATTTGTTGGTTGAAACCCCACACGCGTGTTGGGATGATATTTGACGTACATTAATCCCAATTGTTTAGTCGTATGTCGATCAATTGGTTGATAGGCTATTGTGAGCGTTAATTATTTATAATTAATGCTTATGCAGTTGTGTGATGCACTGTGTATGATGGTTGATTGTTTAACATTATTGTGACATACATGTGTTGTATGAAATCCATATAAATCACTTTATATGGTAATTGGCTGTGTCTTATTCCAATTCGGAATTGAAGAATATTTTAAAATAACGAATATTTTAAAATAAGGAATATTTTTTTTAAAATAATATTCTATAAAGAATTAAAATCTAATTTTGATGTCCGATTTTAGATGGACACGAATTATTGAAATATATAAAGTCGTGTTGATTAGATTAACGCCATTTTGACGTGAACGATATTTATATCGATTTTATTTATTTTTATAATGAATATCGAAAAGGAAGTGATTTCAAAACCTAATATTTCGAAAATATTATAATTTATATATTAATGATTTAGAATATTCAATTTTGATTTAAAATTGAAAATGAAGTTGGAATCGTTTTTAAAACGAAGTTAAAACGATTCATAAAATACGTTTTGAATTGAAATCGATGAAATATATAATATTTATATATTATATATATTACATATATATATATATTATATATATATTTAATGGCCTGAATAGAATGAGCCGTGCCGCGGCAGTTCGCAAATTTCGACTATTGACTTCGAATTGACGTTACAGGAGATCCGTCCGTCAGATTCTCCTGAAACTGGAACCATTGGGTTTATATCGAAAAGAGATTTCCAATTAATATTAGAAATTTGAAATCTAACGGTTGGATTTGGAATTATGTCCAAATCAAATTTGGAAAAGGTCGATGTAAGTGCAGTTTGATGGCCGTTGATGGAAATCGACTGTACATGCCTTGATAAAATTATTAAAAATATCAGTAATTAGTGTAAAATCATAAGAAATGATTTGGAAAGAGTTGGGATGAAAAATCGCATATTTGAAAAGATAAAAATAGATGTTTATCGAAATGAACTAGTTTTGAACTAGAATTATAATCCTATTATTTTTAAAATAAATAAATTGGATTTGAAATGGTTTTGAAAATAACCAGAATTTCCAATATATAAAGTGGAAATGGATTTGAATCGAAATTGTCTTCGGAATGTTTCGATGTTAGATTTCGTGATTATACAGATATTGTTATGGAAATTTGAAAGATATATTTATATCGTTATTTCCAACATGATATTTATTGGTCGTAGAATTTGATATTGAATATAAGCCGATATATTTTCTATTCAGAGCCTTGAATTTAATGTCAGATGGGATTTGGGTTTATCGTGAACCGTGTTTTAAATGACATTGGTTCTTTAACCCATTTAAAGACAAGATATGATTTCCCAAGTTAAACAATCATTAATATTGATTTTTGGGAAGATTAAACCCAAGTGGAATTTTAATGAATCTTTAATTAGATTGAAATGATCGAGAATGGAGTATCACCAGTTTTACTCCAGGCGATAGTTAAATCTTTAAATATATTTGAACGTGAAATGGTAATTGAATTTACCTATAACACCGTGGTGTTATATATGAAGTATTACCAGTTTTACTTCATGGGATGAATAGGTTGGGATTGGGAAGTTAAAACAAATGATTACTTCGGTAAGGTTCGTTAATCCTGACTAGTTTGGATAAACCATAATATGGTTTGAATTGATATTCAAAGGAAGATTAAAGAATAAATTTAAAGAATTTACCTTTGATAAAATTAATGGGAACCTTTCCGAAAGTACAAGAATATTTGAATAAAAGAATATTCTGAATTTGAATGAGGCGTATGTTGTGTTTTTGTAACACTTGTTGATTATATACGCGAGTTATTCAGAAAGACCGGGTTTATCCCATTCTGAATAACTGATTCGACGATGTGTCGAGGATGAAGACGGTGGTCGAAGATCGGAGGTCTTCACATCGTTTGGATAATTACTGATGATCTTGATTGGGCTGTACACCCAAGAGGAGGGAATCAGTTAGTGATCGTCCAGACGTACTTGGAGATTGATGGATATGCGAGGTACAATGTGCCTCCAGTTTCATTCAGACCCAGAATGGACATGTAAACGGACTGTGTGTCTGACATTGGATATCGTTCTTTGTGATTGATGGATATTAGTTGCATGGAGTGATTTGCCTGTGTGGCATGCTAAGATGCAAATGATCAAGACTTTTGTTGAAAAGCAAAGTCTTGTGGTTGATGATCAAAGCACCGCCTGTGTGGCATAGCTTTGTGTATAACATTAATTCGCGATCCTCACACCCCGGTTGTGAACCAGAAACGTGAGAGGACATCAGTGAGGGCGTGAGTTTCCTTCTAGCTAGGGTGGTGTCAGTGACTTACCAGCCCTGACATTTATATTATTTTCACCTGTGTGGTTGTTGGATTGCGAGGCACCTCAGATATATCGGTGACTATGTGGAGCCGATGGAGTCATTTGGTTCATTGAGGCCCCAAAGAGCGGGGAAACGCAGTGTTCAGGCATTTTAATCCACATCGGTGGACCAGCCTTGACGATCCAAGGGACGATGCGTTTAGTTCCTGAGACACAGGCTAGAGCGTCTCGAATTTAGTGAGGACGATCCCTTGCCTCGGTTCACATATGGAAATCCAACTTCCGATACGTGACATTTGCGGTTTTGATTGTAGAGCCTAGTATTGGCGACATGATATATGGTACCCATGCCGTCTAGGATTGATACATTTATATTTGAAGTTGTTTTATACACTATGCACTTATAATAGTATCAAATGATTTGTTTTAAACGTACCAAGCATGTTTGGCTAGTATAAGGGAAAACCCTATCCTCCGGCTTGCGTTGCATTATGTGACGGGACCTGGGACTTATAATAGCTTCATTTTTCCAAAAAGCATTGCGTTGTTTTGTTATATGCACTGCTATTCCGTTCCGTGTTATACGGCGCGGTCCCTTGATATATCTGATTTAATGTAAAGTTTTAAATAACTATATTAGTTCTCACACAAGTCACATGACTGACCTGGAGTTTATTGTTTTAACCTAAACTCTGGGTGCCCCTATTTTCCGCACGGGCAGCTACAAGAACCTGGTTTATAGCTGGAATGATATTCGGAAAGCTCTGTATCCGTATATTCTTTTCATTTTTGTTTTGTATTCTTTTTCCGCTGTAGTAATGTAATTTAAATCTCTGATATTTTATGATGTGTAATATTTATTCATACTCTGTATATTCTTGTATTCTGATGGAATTGTTGTAATAGGTAATGAAATGTTCTTCTGTTTGCATTCCAATTTGTCAGGTTCTCAAAACAATTAGGGGTTTCGAACGGTCTTGGTCGGTTTAGCGATCGATTCGGATCGAGCGCAATTCCTTGTTGTTTCAGTTGGTATCAGAGCTTTGGTTTACAAAGCTCGATAACAAGACATATTAGAACCAAACAAAAGAATTCATCAGAAATTGGATTATTAATATCCAATGAGAATGACTCGTTAGAGATGGGATCAGCAGTATCCTAGAATTAGTCGGAAGCGTGATAATTTTTCAAAATGAAAACTGAAAACAAATTTCGTTTTGAAAATTTAAATCAAATACTCATATTTGGATATTATTTTTATATTGATTTGGACATTCAAGTATATAAAGATTTTGCATATACATCTGATCCGCGTGTATGTGAAGTTTTAATATACTGGATAGATATGGCATCACACTCTAGTCGCCCGAAGAAGATACTGATGATTGAGATCTCATCATCAGTGTTTATGTTCGAGTTTCGAAAGTTGGATTTCCATATATTTCTAATAGACTGGTGTGAGAACCAAAGCTAGATAGGGCTATTGTTGTGATTTGGCATCAAAAATCTGATTTTTGGACTATGTACCAAAGTTATGAATTTGAAAATCTAATCAACCAATTGATTGCTGATTGTGTTGTTTGATTATTGGTTGATTAATTAAAATTTGAACCATTTAGCAAAATTGTATCAAATAATAGACTGAATTGAAAATTGTTTGGAAATGCATGCAAGTACATATATATGTTTGAACAGATCATAGCAAGGTGGCTAGAGCAGAGGAATAAAATTGTTTGTCTGACAAATAAATACATGTTTATTGTATTTCTTGGGTTTTGGATGATTTTATGAGCTGATTGGCTAGCCACTTGGCTATTTATTTTTCTTTTTGGATTGGAGATGTAACAACCCGTATTTTCAATAACCTGTTATAACATAAATCGAGGCAGAATTTAATTCAAAAATCTAAATCAAGGGAAACGGGCTATGCCATTGCGTTCGTCTCGAAAAAATACGCGAAATAGAGTCCGAGTTTTCGAAAATCGGAGTCCGTATGACCCGATTAAGGCCCAACGAAGTTTTCAGAAAAATTCAAAGTAAAAACAGATTTCAAATTCAAGTTTGAATTTGAAAAATTAGGTCAGATTGGGCTAGGCCGGAAAAATCCCACCAGAGCACCCAAGTCGAGAGCCCTGTCGACTTCGGAGTCGACTTGGTTGGACCCAAGTCGACAGCCCTGTCGACTTGGCTGTCGACTTGGTCCAGCCGGGCTGTTTAGCCTGGTGCACCAATTTGAGATTGTGTTAAGCTTGGGGGCCAGATTCGGTTTTAAGGGCTGAGATTGCAATTAGGGTTTAATCCTAAGGCTAGAACTAGTCCTAATCTCTATAAATAAGACCCTAACCTAACCCTAAATCATCATTAAACAATCCTACAACTAAACTATGGCAAAATTTTACCTCTCATGGCCTCCACTCTCTTCATCAAATTTCTAAATTGTTTCTATGAGAGATTTTCCATGCATACAAGTGTTTTCAAGCTTGTATGAGTGTCATTAGCTTGCATTCAAGTCAAGTTTCTATATTTGCATCATAAAGCAAGGATTTTTATTGATTTGGAGCTTGCATTTTGGGTTTAATTGATTGCATAAGGGCTTGGTCATATTTTTGTGTCTTCATAAGCATTGTAAGCCCTATTCTACTTTCATACTTAAACTCTAAAGTTAAATGTATGATATGCAAGTTTATCGTGTTGTGATATGCGAGTTTATATGCAAGTTTGCTATGCTATGATATGCAAGTTTATCATGTTGTGATATGCAAGTTTATATGCAAGTTTGCTATGCTATGATATGCAAGTTTATCATGTTGTGATATGCAAGTTTATATGCAAGTATGCCATGTTATGATATGCAAGTTCATCATGTTATGTTATGCAAGTATGCCATGTCATGATATGCAAGTTTATTGTGTTATGTTATGCAAGTTTGATATGCAAGTTTGTCATATGATATGCAAGTTATGTTATGCAAGTTTGGGTTGAACATTTTGTTCATGCTATCATGTTATGCAAGCTTATCTTGGGTTTATGAACATAAAGCTTCAAGCTTTATGCCAAAGGTTGCATTTTGGCAACATGTAAGTTATCATATCTCTTATGATAACTTGCATGTGAGGCTAGATGCGAACTTATGGCCATTTCTACATGTCATTTAGCACCATGTATCACCAATATGCCAAGTTTGGTTTTATGCATGCTTTTGAGGCCTAAAAATGTAATATGCAAGTATATGAACATATGTCATTTCATATGCCACCATGTTGAACTTGTGGCTTCAACACCTTTATGTCGTGATTATGCCATGTTCCCTCTTTCTATCCTTTATGCGCTATGGCGATATGTAAGCGATGGGATTGCGTTTGGGGTTGGGTAAACTTAAAAGACATAAAAACATAAGCTTGGGAATTTACCTATTAAGTTAGGTCTACCCATTGGGAATTTACCTATTAAGTTAGGTCTACCCAATTGCTTGAAAATTTGTAACATGTTTTGGAAACATGATGGACATGACACTTAGAAAGATAAGTGTGACCAACTCGAGGTTGAGTTGAGTTTGTAGCGTAAACCTACCCGGAACCGACCGGCTTAACTAGTTGCTACAAACAATAGGACCCAATGTGAGAAGTTGGCCATGTTGTACCTTGGACCCGAGGTTAGACCAAGTTGTGGTGTAAAGCTACCCGGACCCGCCCGGCTTAACTAGTAACCACAACAAGGTCTAATGTGAGAGGTTAAGGCGCATTAAATTAATTAATGCCTCGTGATTAGGGTTAAGTCATGGTCCACTTAATACTTAACCAATTTGGGCTTGGTAGATTAATCAGGGTTAAGTCGTGAACTCATCGTTACACTTAACCAAGTTAATCCATGATTAGCAAGAGGGTTAAACCGTACTTAACCCACTAGAAAATCCTAGAAATGGGGGCCCACTCCGCAGTAATCCCCAAAAATTGGTATCATTAAGGCCCTAGGGACTAGGCTAGGGAGGGGGCACGATTACTGGGCTGGAGGTAAGCGACCAAATAAACGACGGCCGGGTGGTACGCCGATGTAGTTCCGGATGGACTATGGTCGTGCACGTAGTCCGTATTTGGAGAAGTCACCTATGGGTACCAGTAGATCGAGACTGTGCACTCATGTTTATGGTGTCCAGGGGTTGGCACCCTAGGGCTTGATACACCCGAAGGGTGGACCCGGCACTGTTCGACTACAATTATGTTTGGGCCGTATTGACACCAACACGTGACGAGTTAGGCTTAGGGAGCCGATCGACTAGACCGTTTGGTTGGACCTCGTGTTAGGGGCATTTCATGTTATTGGGCCAAAGCATGGGCCAAGGGATCAATACTTGTATGTTCAAGTCATGTTAGTTTGCTAGTACACCTGTGGTGCAAAACCTTAAACCTGATTATGCGATGACACCTTTATCTACCTTGATAGTTAATCATCATGCTAGTATATTGTTATCTTTATGTTCATCCCTGTTGCTCATGACAGTTAACTTTATCAGTTTACATTGATTGTAGTAGGGCTTACTCAGTCTTTTTGACTGACCTGTTTTCTTTCGCCTCTTTTCTTCCGTTCCCCCTCCCCCCCAGGTTCTCAGGGAGGGAATATTGGAGCTTAGCTTGGATTTCTGATCGCTTGCTTGTGGGATTTTAGCTCATGTACGGTCTTGACATGAAGCTAGCTATGGTTATCACTTATTTTGGGGATAGTACTTATGTATTTCAGTTTTTCAGAAATGTTGTTTTTATCTAGACTTGTGTATTTGGAAAGTTAACATTATGTTGTACCAGACTTGTTTTGAAATGGTTTGAAAATCTTCTGCTGTTTTATCTATGTTATTTACTCTGTTTACATATATACATATGTTCTTGTTCTGCCTTGATATATCATTATGCATGTTTACCTGATTCAAACGCCCCTCCAAAGTCAGAGTGCTTGCAAGAGTCACCCTGGCGGAGGCGGGGTGTTACATTTGGTATCGGAGCCAGGTTTACGAGAAGGAACAAAAAGGTTTTTATAAACTTTTTGGAAAACTATTTTCAAAACCAAGTATAAAATATTTTCCAAAGAAAAGTCTAGTTTATTTTAAAGGCTATTCCCCAAAAAGCCATTAGCAAAATTCCTTCGTTTTTCTCGATTCTGAATCTATCTTTTTCTTCGTTTTCAGTATGGCCAATAACTTTGCCATTCCGGAGGGAGTACACGTACCTTTTTGGTATAGGAGACTTTTGGAGGCTAGGGCGACCGAAGCCGGCCCCGCTAATGTTCCTCCTCCTCCTCCGGTATTTAATGTTCCTCCTCCTCCTGTCGCTGAGGTTCCTCTTCCTCCTTCCCCTCAGCATCCTCAAACTGACTTCGCAAAGATTTGCCAAGATTTTAAGGCAATGGGTTGCAAGAATTTCTTTGGAACCGAGACTTATGTAGAGGCAAGGAGTTGGTTGAAAGAAACCGAAGATCTTTTCGCCATCTTTGACATAGATGACCGTAGGAAGGTTTTATTAGCAGTGTGGTTGCTAAAGGAAGAAGCTGCACGTTGGTGCGTGGTCACCACCGCTACTAGGCCAATTGAGACTTGGGATGACTTTCGGGGAAAGTTTGGACTAAGGTTCCTATCATTGAAGCAAGGGGACATGACTATTAGGGAATACATAGATAAGTTTAATCAACTGGCTCGGGTTGGTTTAGACTTGGTTAACACAGCTCCGAAGAAGGCCCTATCCTTTGCTCTAGGATTAAACGAGCCATTACATGGTTTAGCCATGACTCATATACCCTTGGGGGCAACTTCCGAGAGTTTGGTGAATATGGCCCTACTCAATGAAGAGAATAGGAGTGACAAGAAGAAGATCAAGATGAATGATACTCAAGCCAAGAAGACTGATTCCCAGTGGAAAGGAAATCAGGGTAATCCAAGCGGTCAGAGAAGTCAAGGCAATAAGAACAAGAACAAGAGTCAAGGCAACAAGGGGAACAACAACAAGGGCAATAATAAGAAGGGAAAGTGCTATTATTGCGGTTTAGTTGGGCATCTTATTAAGGAGTGTAAGAAGAGGAAAAGGAATAATGGTGAATGCTTTTTCTGCGGTGAGACTGGACATTTCAGTAAGGATTGCCCGAAGAAGCAAGGGCAAGGCCAGGGTCAGACTCAGCGTGCTGGACCTTCAGGAGGGCAAGTTCATGCTCTCAATACCGCTCCAGTTCCCGATCGAGGTAGTATTTCTGTTGAAAGTCTTATTTACATTTCTGTTCATACCTTGTTTGATTCTGGTGCATCGCATAGTTTATCTCGTCTGATCTAGTTGAAAGTTTGCACCTAAGTACTAGTCTAGTTAATGATCCCGTGTGTGTTTCAAATCCAATTGGGGGTTCCGCCCATTTGTCTATTGTCTAAGTGGATTTGAAAATCTCTATCTTAGTGTAGAATTCTCGCGTGATGCTTATATTCTCGGTTTCATGGGGTATGGGTTGATTTTGGGCATGGATTGGTTGTCCAATTTTGGAGCCATTCTTGAGTTTTGAGCATAGGGTTGAGAGGCTCATGACTCGCCTCGGTAATACCCTAAAAATTTCTAGTAACCCTATGAGTCCCGTCATGTTGTGTTATCTTGAACCCCTCGACTCGTCTATCGATAGTTTGCAATCGGTGAGGGTGGTCCGAGAATATCCTGATATCTTGGGTGAAGTGAAGGGGGTTACCCCTAAACGAGAGATAGATTTCCGCATTTATCTGGTTGATAATGCCAAGAACGTTTCGTGGCCGGTAAGGCACATGGCCCCGCAAGATGAGAGTTAAGAAAGCAAGTCAAGGAGTTACTTGAGAAGAACTTCATTAGATGAAGTATATCTGAATGGGGAGCGCCTGTAGTATTTACTACCAAGGCAGATGGTTCTCTTCGACTTTGTATTAATTATCGTGAGTTAAAGAGAATAGACAACCATTGCCAAGGATCGATGATTTCTTTGATCAGCTTGTAGGAACATCTGTTTTCTCTTGATCTTGTTACTGGATTCCATCAGCTCAGAGTAGCTGAGGATAGTATAGACAAGACTGCGTTCAGAACTCCGGATGGATTCTTAGAATGGCTGGTCATGCCATTCGGTTTGACTAATGCACCCGCCTACTTCGTGGACTTGATGAGTAGGGTGTTCAGGGAGTTCTTGAACAAGTTTGTCGTGGTCTTCGTAGATGATATTCTGATCTTCTCTAAGGATGAGGAAGAGCATGCAAGGCATCTCGTGGAGGTGATGGATACGCTTAGAGCACATCAGTTGAAGGCCAAGTTCTCCAAGTGTCATTTCGGAGAAAAAGGAGTTAGATTTCTTGGGCACATAGTTTCTAAGCAAGGCTTAGCGGTGGATCCCGCTAAGGTAGTTGCAGTTCAGGATTGGAAGACTCCAAGGAATGCAACCGAAGTAGGAAGTTCTCTCAGTTTAGTTAGTTAGTAAGCGTCCCTTGAGTTTAGACCTACCCTTCTGGATCAAGTAGGGATTTCACAGAAAGAAGACCCGTAGTTAGTCGAGATCATGGACAAGTTGATTCGAGGCGAGATGGTAAGTCACCTCGCTATAGATGACAAGGGATGGCTAAGACACGATGAGAGAAAGAAGGTTCTTGAAGATGCACATCACCCGAGGAGGTGGCCGAGTTTGTCCCAAGATGCATGTTGTGCCAACAGGTTAAAGGCCGAGTCATAGAAGCCCGGTGGGCTATTACATCCATTGGAGGTCCCCGCAATGGAAGTAGTAAAGCATCACGAAGGATTTCGTGGATGGACTGCCTAGGTCAAGGAAAGAGAATACGAGCAGGTGGGTCATAGTAGGTAGACTCACGAAGAGTGCTCATTTCACTCCGGTAAAGAGCGAAAGGACTGCATCATAGCTAGCGACAGTTTACTTTCAAGAAATAAAGCGGTTGCACAAGGTTCCCTAAAGTATAGTTAGTAACCATGACTCAATCTTCACTAGCCAGTTTTGGGATAGTCTACGGGAAGTCATGGGCAAGCAACTGAATCTAAGCACGACCTATCATTCGCAGGCGGAAGGTTCATTGGCAACATGGATTGGTATTTTCGAGAAAAGTTCTGCTGTGTGGAATACTTTATTGTAAGTAAACGAGATCCAGGATTCACTAGTGAATTTTGGAGAGCTTGCATGAAACCATGAGGTCATAGTTATGTTTAAGCCAAGAATGTTAGAAGAGTAAGTGAAAAAGGAAGACGAGAGACGACAATGAAATGGGTTCCAACTCATATTTGGAAATAAGAGTTAAGAAGCTAAGAAATCATGAGGTAAAAGACGGTCAAAGCACAGTGGAGTTAAGCTCAAGGAAACGCGACTTAGAAGATTGAAGGCTAGTTACGCGCATCATATCTCTTTTTAAGATCATATTCTTGATCCTTGTTTTCTTGTGGAACTTACTCGCATATTATCTTTTTATGTATATCCTCTTGGTCCCATTTTCGGTCATATTTCTGTCGGGAGGTATGACTTATTGGCTAGTAATACATGTCAGGGTTTGAAGGGGGTCCGTTAGGTTGACTAAACCTTTTGGGCTTTTATAGGATATGGGTTGGGTTAGGAAGGGATTTCTTGTAATCCGAAAGGAGTATATCCTGCTTATCCTCCCGATCTCTTTGTAGCATATCTTTTGCTATCCATGTTTGTCTTGATTATCTAGTTTATCGTGTTAATCTTGTCATGAGAACCTTAGGTAGAAACCCTTTGGATGAAACATGTGTTTGAAACATGTTATGCTTGATGGTTGCAAGTGGTTGCAAGTGTTTGCAAGTGGTTACTCGTGGATGCATTATACACGTTAGGCACTAGATCGGCTCACACACTCCTCATATTGCATATGCTTGAGTGTTTATGCTTATTCATGGATGAAAATTTTTTTGTGCTATCACATGGATGTTGCATATGGATGTATGTTATGTGCACACATATAGATGTTATACATTATGTTAGGAATTGCATACATATGGATTCATTTCACTAACATAATTTGCATTGATGATATTTGCATTAGATAAGTACATATACACACACCTTTGCATATGTTCATACAACATTTAGAATCTTGTAAGGACAATGATTGCTCGTGGATGATGTTTTGAGTAGATGGATGTTGGATGGTAGGATACGTTCTTCCTAACTTGAAGATTTCGGGGACGAAATCCTTTAAGGAGGGGAGAATGTAACAACCTGTATTTTCAATAACCTATTACAACATAAATCGAGGCAGAATTTAATTCAAAAATCTAAATCATGGGAAACGGGCTATGCCATTGCGTTCGTCTCGGAAAAATACGCGAAATAGAGTCCGAGTTTTCGAAAATCGGAGTCTGTATGACCCGATTGAGGCCCAACGAAGTTTTCAGAAAAATTCAAAGTAAAAACAGATTTCAAATTCAAGTTTGAATTTGAAAAATTAGGTCAGATTGGGCTAGGCGGGAAAAATCCCGCCAGAGCACCCAAGTCGACAGCCCTGTCGACTTGGGAGTCGACTTGGTTGGACCCAAGTCGACAGCCCTGTCGACTTGGCTGTCGACTTGGTTCAGCCGCGCTGTTTAGCCTGGTGCACCAATTTGAGATTGTGTTGAGCTTGGGGGCCAGATTCAGTTTTAAGGGCTCAGATTGCAACTAGGGTTTAATCCTAAGGCTAGAACTAGTCCTAATCTCTATAAATAAGACCCTAACCTAACCCTAAATCATCATTAAACAATCCTACAACTAAACTATGGCAAAATTTTACCTCTCATGGCCTCCACTCTCTTCATCAAATTTCTAAATTGTTTCTATGAGAGATTTTCCATGCATACAAGTGTTTTCAAGCTTGTATGAGTGTCATTAGCTTGCATTCAAGTCAAGTTTCTATATTTGCATCATAAAGCAAGGATTTTTATTGATTTGGAGCTTGCATTTTGGGTTTAATTGATTGCATAAGGGCTTGGTCATATTTTTGTGTCTTCATAAGCATTGTAAGCCCTATTCTACTTTCATACTTAAACTCTAAAGTTAAATGTATGATATGCAAGTTTATCATGTTGTGATATGCAAGTTTATATGCAAGTTTTCTATGCTATGATATGCAAGTTTATCATGTTGTGATATGCAAGTTTATATGCAAGTTTGCTATGCTATGATATGCAAGTTTATCATGTTGTGATATGCAAGTATGCCATGTTATGATATGCAAGTTCATCATGTTATGTTATGCAAGTATGCCATGTAATGATATGCAAGTTTATCGTGTTATGTTATGCAAGTTTGATATGCAAGTTTGTCATATGATATGCAAGTTATGTTATGCAAGTTTGGGTTGAACATTTTGTTCATGCTATCATGTTATGCAAGCTTATCTTGGGTTTATGAACATAAAGCTTCAAGCTTTATGCCAAAGGTTGCATTTTGGCAACATGTAAGTTATCATATCTCTTATGATAACTTGCATGTGAGGCTAGATGCGAACTTATGGCCATTTCTACATGTCATTTAGCACCATGTATCACCAATATGCCAAGTTTGGTTTTATGCATGCTTTTGAGGCCTAAAAATGTAATATGCAAGTATATGAACATATGTCCATTTCATATGCCACCATGTTGAACTTGTGGCTTCAACACCTTTATGTCGTGATTATGCCAAGTTCCCTCTTTCTATCCTTTATGCGCTATGGCGATATGTAAGCGATGGGATAGCGTTTGGGGTTGGGTAAACTTAAAAGACATAAAAACATAAGCTTGGGCATTTACCTATTAAGTTAGGTCTACCCATTGGGAATTTACCTACTAAGTTAGGTCTACCCAATTTCTTGAAAATTTGTAACATGTTTTGGAAACATGATGGACATGACACTTAGAAAGATAAGTGTGACCAACTTGAGGTTGGGTTGAGTTTGTAGCGTAAACCTACCCGGAACCGACCGGCTTAACTAGTTGCTACAAACAATAGGACCCAATGTGAGAAGTTGGCCATGTTGTACCTTGGACCCGAGGTTAGACCAAGTTGTGGTGTAAAGCTACCCGGACCCGCCCGGCTTAACTAGTAACCACAACAAGGTCTAATGTGAGAGGTTAAGGCGCATTAAATTAATTAATGCCTCGTGATTAGGGTTAAGTCATGGTCCACTTAATACTTAACCAATTTGTGCTTGGTAGATTAATCAGGGTTAAGTCGTGAACTCATCGTAACCAAGTTAATCCATGATTAGCAAGAGGGTTAAACCGTACTTAACCCACTAGAAAATCCTAGCAATGGGGGCCCACTCCGCAGTAATCCCCAAAAATTGGTATCATTAAGGCCCTAGGGACTAGGCTAGGGAGGGGGCACGATTACTGGGCTGGAGGTAAGCGACCAAATAAACGACGGCCGGGTGGTACGCCGATGTAGTTCCGGACGGACTATGGTCGTGCACGTAGTCCGTATTTGGAGAAGTCACCCATGGGTACCAGTAGATCGAGACTGTGCACTCATGTTTATGGTGTCCAGGGGTTGGCACCCTAGGGCTTGATACACCCGAAGGGTGGACCCGACACAGTTCGACTACAATTATGTTTGGGCCGTATTGACACCAACACGTGACGAGTTAGGCTTAGGGAGCCGATCGACTAGACCGTTTGGTTGGACCTCGTGTTAGGGGCATTTCATGTTATTGGGCCAAAGCATGGGCCAAGGGATCAATACTTGTATGTTCAAGTCATGTTAGTTTGCTAGTACACCTGTGGTGCAAAACCTTAAACCTGATTATGCGATGACACCTTTATCTACCTTGTTAGTTAATCATCATGCTAGTATATTGTTATCCTTATGTTCATCCCTGCTGCTCATGACAGTTAACTTTATTAGTTTACATTGATTGTAGTAGGGCTTACTCAGTCTTTTTGACTGACCTGTTTTCTTTCGCCTCTTTTCTTCCGTTTCCCCCCTCCCCGCCCCCAGGTTCTCAGGGAGGGAATATTGGAGCTTAGCTTGGATTTCTGATCGCTTGCTTGTGGGATTTTAGCTCATGTACGGTCTTGACATGAAGCTAGCAATGGTTATCACTTATTTTGGGGATAGTACTTATGTATTTCAGTTTTTCAGAAATGTTGTTTTTATCTAGACTTGTGTATTTGGAAAGTTAACATTATGTTGTACCAGACTTGTTTTGAAATGGTTTGAAAATCTTCCGTTGTTTTATCTATGTTATTTACTCTGTTTACATATATACATATGTTCTTGTTCTGCCTTGATATATCATTATGCATGTTTACCTGATTCAAACGCCCCTCCAAAGTCAGAGTGCTTGCAAGAGTCACCCTGGCGGAGGCGGGGTGTTACAGGAGAGGCCTGTATGGCAATTTCGGGATTTTCCCGGTGCTCCCGTGCAGGGGAGGTTATGGCGAAATTTTTCGAAAATTTAGGGTGTTAGCCAAATCTTTGAAAAATTTGAAAAGTTCTTAGAAACTGAAAAGTTGACGAACTTAAGCCATAATGAAAATAATGAAAGTTGAGTTGATTAGTTAAACAACTTTCCGCTTCGGTCCTTTTCGGGGACGAAAAGTTTTAAGTGGGGGAGATTGTAATAACCCGGAAATCCGAGCCAATTTAAAATTTTTATTTTGGCAATTTTAGTGAATTTTGAATATTTAAAATGGTTTATTTTAAATAATAATGACGAGAAATTTATTTTGAATTGAATTAGAACGTATATATTTATTTGAATCTTCGTTAGAATATAAATAATTATTTTTAATTATAAAAGGAATTGAAAATAGCGCGGTAATTTGAAAATTCGATCCCAAATTTCAAATGAATGCACATGATTCAAAATAAACTGGATTTTAGCGAAACCAAAAATATTAGAATCTATTTGAGAATATCTTTCCAGCAAATCCGAAAATTTGAAATTTCATAGCGAGAATAAAAAGTTATGCCTAGTTGAAAATTCAGAATAGTCGCTGTAGAATTCTGGCCCTTAGAAATGGAAATTTTGCAAATGACCTTTGTTTTCGACGAAACCACTTTTGTTGGATCCAGGATGTCAAATCATTGCTAGGTTTCAAAATTCAAATTTTTTTGAATCAATATGTGAGCGTGGCGCACTTTAACGCATTTGACCAGTTTTAATGGAATTTAATCTGCTGGAAAATGACCATTTTTCAAACGGTCTCAAAATTTAATGAAATTAGTTTTGTTAGGACAATATCGTCAATACGAAGCTAGAAATAATTTTTCTGCAATTTTTAGGGTCCGTATGTGACCCCAGTAAATTGAAAAGTGCGTTTAAAATTCAATATAATTATTTATATTCTAAATTCAGTGAAAACTGATCGTAACAGCTGAATTGGCTTGCAAAGCATGTCCCGTTGGGTTCGGAATGGGGATAATTAGCTAGGGGCGACAGTCGTTAGGTTTGATTCGGAGTCCGAACGAAAATTCTTCTTTTTAGAATTAAAAATAAATATTTAATAAATTGGACCCAAGCCCTTAACCTCCCCAAACCCGGTCAAAGCCCCTTTTCCCTTCCTCATAACAGTCAAACCCGATAAAGGCAAGTAAAAAAACAAAAGCAAACGACGACGATGGGAACCGTCCTTCATCTCCAAGGCGACGCCAGCAATCGGCGTTCCTCCCCAGGCCAGCCTCCACGGCCGTTCGCCCCCCTCTCTCCGATCTATGCTTTAGCGACCCCCTCCCTAATCGCCCCTTTCTCCAATCGCAGCCTCAAACCCCAAACCGAAAAAAATCCCAAGCCCTAGCTCGAGACCGACGCCGCCTCCGTCCACCATTTGCCAGCCGCCACCGTCCTGCGCAAGCCTCCCCCTTCCTACAGTCCTCCGTAGACCAGTTAGCGCTCCCTTCAACCGAAATCCAATTTTCTTCAAGGAAAAAGTGAGTTCTTTTATTTTTATTTAAATTTCAGTTTTTATACGATTCGCATTATTTAAATTTCAGTTTTTAAAGATGAAAAACAAAGAAAAGATTAGGTTTTTTTTATATGAGTAAAGATTAGATTTTGTTTAAACAAAAGGATTAGATTTTGTCTAAAGAGAAAGATTAGATTTTGCGTATAAAGAAAGGCGATATTTTTGATATAGAAAGGCGATATTTTAATATATAGAAAGGTGATATTTTTATATATAGAAAGGCCATATTTTTATATAAAGAAAGACGATTTTTTTTAAATAAGGAAAGACGAGATTTTTATGCATGAAGTAATATCATAAAGATTCGATTTTTATAAATATAAAAATATAATTTTTTTTTATAAAGTAGCGAATATAAAAATTAGATTTTTATATATGCACTAGCGATAGAAAAGTTCGATTTTTATATATTCATTAGCGAAGTAAAAATACGATCTTTATAATATATAGCAAAATAAAAATGTGATTTTTATTTATAAGGATCGGTGGTTAAAATGTGATTTTTAATGTAAACTGCGTGAAACAGATCTCGTTGGAAACGAAGATTTTTCTACATATGAAGAGTCTGGTGATTGGTTTAGCTTCTAGGTGAGAACTTCTCACTCTAAACTTCTTATACAGTTATTTTTATTATAACTGAATATATGAATTGTTCCCTGTCGTCCACAGACCATGGACGACTTGTATGTTTGGTTTTTTGGTTGATTAGATTATTTGGTTGAATTGGTTTTGGGTAATGAAATGAATTGATTAGAATTTGGTTTGTGTATGACGTGCGCCATTATGAGGCGAGGGATAAGGCTAAACCTTATCCCGGTTCTAGCATCGTGCCGTTATGCCGCCCAAATTTTCTAAAATATGTTAGAAAAATAAAAATATCATTTTTATTAGATAAATGAATAAAATAAAATATTCATTTACAAATCAGACGATTTGTTTATGTACACCCATTTGACTGATATGGATTGGGACGATAAATTTTACACATCGCCCAAATGCACAAATAATATTCGGTATTTGTTGGTTGGAACCCCACACGGGTGTTGGGATGATATTTGACGTACACTAATCCCAATTGTTTAGTTGTATGTTGATCAATTGATTGACAGGCTGTTGTGAGCATTAATTATTTATAATTAATGCTTATGCAGTTGTGTGGTGCACTTTGGATGATGGTTGATTATTTATCATTATTGTGATATACATGTGTTGTATGAAATCCATATAAATCACTTTATATGGTAATTGGCTGTGTCTGATTCCAGTTCGAAACTGAAGAATATTTTAAAATAATGAATATTTTAAAATAAGGAATATTTTTTTTAAAAGTAATATTCTGTAAAGAATTAAAATCTGATTTTGATGTCCGATTTTAGATGGACACGAATTATTGAAATATATAAAGCCGTGTCGATTAAATTAACTCCATTTTGACGTGAACGATATTATATTGATTTTATTCATTTTTATAATGAATATCGAAAAGGATGTGATTTCAAAACCTAATATTTCGAAAATATTATAATTTATATATTAATGATTTAGAATATTCAATTTTGAATTAATATTGAAAATGAAGTTGGAATCGTTTTTAAAACGAAGTTAAAACGATTCATAAAATACGTTTTGAATTGAAATCGACGAAATATATAATATTTATATATTATATATATATTTAATGGCCTGAATAGAACGCGCCGCGCCATGGCAGTTCGCGAATTTCGACCATTGACTTCGAATTGACGTTATGGGATATCCGACCGTCGGATTCTCCTGAAACCGGAACCGTTGGGTTCGTATCGAAAAGAGCTTTCCAAAGAACATTAGAAATTTGAAATCTAACGGTTGGATTTGGAATTATGTCCAAATCAAATTTGGAAAATGTCGCCGTAAGTGCAGTTCGATGGCTGTTGATGGAAATCGACTGTACAGGCCTTGATAAAATTATTAAAAATATCAATAATTAGTGTAAAATCATAAGAAATGATTTGGAAAGAGTTGGGATGAAAAATACCATATTTGAAAAGATAAAAATAGATATTTATCGAAATGAACTAATTTTGAACTAGAATTATAATCCATTAATATTTAAAATAAATAAATTGAATTTGAAGTGGTTTTGAAAATAACCAGAATTTCCAATATATAAAGTGGAAATGGATTTGAATCAAAATTGCCTTCGGAATGTTCCGATGATAGATTTCGTGATTATACGATATTGTTATGGAAATTTGAAAGATATATTTATATCGTTATTTCCAACATGATATTTGTTGGTCATAGAATTTGATATTGAATATAAGCCGATATATTTTCTATTCAGAGACTTGTATTTAATATCAAATGGGATTTGGGTTTATCGTGAACCGTGTTTTAAATGACATTGGTTCTTTAACCCAGTTAAAGATAGGATATGATTGCCCAAGTTAAACAATCATTAATATTGATTTTTGGGAAGATTAAAACTAAGTGGAGTTTTAATGAATCTTTAATTAGATTGATATGATCGATAATGGAGTATCACCAGTTTTGCTCCAGGCGATAGTTAAATTTTTAAATAGATTTGAAGGTGAAATGGTAATTGAATTTACTGATAACACCGTGGTGTTAGATATGAAGCATTACCAGTTTTTCTTCATAGGATGAATAGGTTGTGATTTGGAAGTTAAAACAAATGATTACTTCGGTAAGGTTCGTTAATCCTGACTAGTTTGGATAAACCATAATATGGTTTGAATTGATATTCAAATGAAGATTAAAGAATAAATTTATAGAATTTATCTTTGATAAAATTAATGGGAACCTTTCCCAAAGTATAAGAATATTTGAATAAAAGAATATTCTGGATTGGAATGAGGTGTATGTTGTGTTTGTATAACACTTGTTGATTATATACGCGAGTTATTCAGAAAGACCGGGTTTATCCCATTCGGAATAACTGATTCGACGATGTGTCGAGGATGAAGACGGTGGTCGAAGACCGGAGGTCTTCACATCGTTTGGATAATTACTGATGATCTTGATTGGGCTGTACACCCAAGAGGAGGGAATCAGTTGGTGATCGTCCAGACGTAGTTGGAGATCGATGGATGTGCGAGGTACAAGGTGCCTCCGGTTTCGTTCAGACCCAGAACGGACTTGTAAATGGACTGTGTGTCTGACATTGGATATCGTTCTGTGTGATTGATGGATATCGGTTGCATGGAGTGGTTTGCCTATGTGGCATGCTAAGATGCAAATGATCATGACTTTTATTGAAAAGCAAAGTCTTGTGGTTGATGATCAAAGCACCGCCTATGTGGCATAGCTTTAATTCGCGAGCCTCACACCCCGGTTGTGAACCAGAAACGGGAGAGGACATCAGGGAGGGCATGCGTTTCCTTCTAGCTAGGGTGGTGTCAGTGACCTACCAGCCCTGACATTTATATTATTTTCACCTGCGTGGTTATTGGATTACGGGGCGCCTCGGATATATCAGTGACTATGTGGAGCCGATGGAGTCATTTGGCTCATTGAGGCCCCAAAGGGCAGGGAAACACAATGTTCAGTCATTTTAATCCACATCGGTGGACCGGCCGTGACGATCCAAGGGACGATGCATTCTGTTCCTGAGACACGGGCTAGAGCGTCTCGAGTTCGGTGAGGAAGATCCCTTGCCTCGGTTCATAGATGGAAATCCAACTTCCGTTACGTGACATTTGCGGTTTTGATTATAGAGCCTAGTATTGGCGACATGATATATGGTACCCTTGCCATCTACGATCGATACATTTATATTTGAAGTTGTTTTATACTCTATGCACTTAAAATAGTATCAAATGATTTGTTTTAAACGTACCAAGCATGTTTGGCTATTATAAGGGAAAACCCTATTCTCCGGCTTGCGTTGCATTGTGTGATGGGACATGGGTCTTATAATAGCTTCATTTTTCCAAAAAGCATTGCGTCGTTTTGTTATATGCACTGCTATTCTTGGGAGGAAACCCGCTCCGTGTTATACGGCGTGGTCCCTTGATATATCTGATTTAAAGTAAAGTTTTAAATAACTGTTTTAGTTCTCACACAAGTCATATGACTGACCTGGAGTTTATTGTTTTAACCTAAACTCTGGGTGCCCCTATTTTCCGCACAGGCAGCTAGTAGTTTTGGTTTTGCAGACTTATATTTACAGGAACCTGGTTTACAGCTGGAATGATATCCGGAAAGCTCTGTATCCACATATTCTTTTCAGTTGTGTTTTGTATTCTTTTTCCGCTGCAGTAATGTAATTTAAATCTCTGATATATTATGATGTGTAATATTTATTCATACTCTGTATATTCTTGTATTCTGATGGAATTGTTGTAATAAGAAATGAAATGTTCTTCTGTTTGCATTCCAATTTGTCGTGTTCTCAAAACAATTAGGGGTTTCGAACGGTCTTTGTCAGTTTAGCCAATGATTCAGATCGAGCGAAATTCCTTGTTGTTTCAAATTTCCATCAAATCATGCACATATTTGCAATACTTGCATTCATCTATGCAAGTATTTCAAATGTTGAATTTGAGTTTGCTTTATTGCATACATGTATGCAAGGTAAACAGATTCTTGCATACAAGTGTGCAACAATCTTCAGGCAAAATTTTCGCTTCATATTTTTACATGCAATACTTGCATAAATGTGTGCAAGTATTTCAAATAGTTGCATACATGTATGCAAGTTTTTTTTTTTAATTTTCGTGAATTTCTGTTAATAATTCCGGATTTTAGATTTTTTTTTTTACATTGTAGCGCTTTTTTTTTAAATATAAAGAAAAGGCGGAATAAATAAAAGGGCCAAAGTTTCCATTCATTTCCGCCCCCCTCTTTTTAAGCTGCCGCCTAATAATTTTTGTCCCTTCCGCCTTCCACCTCCTTCCACTTCGCCTTTTCCATTTTTTCACAAAAAAATGCGCTCTAGCGTTAAAAAAAAATTCTAAAATTTGGAAATATTCCCCTCAGTCAAATATGTGCATGTTTTCATGTATTTCACTGCATATTCAGATTGTTTTGCATATTTTTTTATTTTGATTTGTTAATCGATTGTTTTTCCACTTCATTTTTTTGGCGTGAAAATGTTTTATTTAATAATGAATTTTAGTAATTTTTTTTATATTTTTTATATGTTTTTGAAAAATAGGGACCTAATTTACATGAAAAGTTAGACCAGATGTGAGCCTATTTAAGTTTCGTTTTAGGGATGTGTGCCTAATTTTCAATTTTTATTTAATTCTATTCATATTTCGAGTCATTGAAATACATTCCATCCTTTCCTTTTTCAAACAACTACAACTTTCCTATTTTACATTCACTGTTGAATTTGCAAACTCAATTATCTACTGATAATTATATTTTAATTCATTTATAAACATTGTTTGCAAACCAAAACAGTTGTTTTCATTATTAAACAAGTTATTTATTTCTAGCCATTCGAAATTCCATTTTGGTTTAAATTCCTATTTCAAAAATCCAATTTCCTTTACAAATGTTTTTATTTGCAAAATCTTTAATTCCATTATACACATCGAATGTGAATAATATTTCTTTGATATAATACATTTAGTTTGATTTCGTATTTTAAAACAATATCCCAATTCAACCTTCTACTTATAGATCTATTCATACGAAATCTTCTTTTTATTTCTAACACTTAACTCTCGTTTATAAATTCTTTATAAATGTTGAGTTCACATTCTATTTAAAATATCGGTGTTAAAACCAATTTCTACTTCTCTATATAAGTTCGGACTTATATATTCCATTTATCAAATGATAAATATTTTATTTAATTTATTAAAAAATATTTATAAATTATTCTTCTCCATTTATCTATTAAAACATATTTCTATTTAAAAGCTACTTTGAAACCATCCTCTCATTATTCTTTTATATCTTGTCAATTCCCTTTTATAATTCTATTTATTTCCGAAATATTTACTTTTTTAAAATCTATTCATTTTATAAATGTTACTTTTTATCAAATCTATTTATTTCTGAAATATTCCTTTTTTACAATGTCTATTTATTTCTGAAATATTCCTTTATAAAATGTCTATTTATTTCTGAAATATTCCTTTTTAAAATGTCTATTTATTTCTGAAATATTCCTTTTTCAATATATAATTTAAAAATTCTCTTTTTACATTCCAGTATTTCTTATGGTAATTTACATACCATATAACAATGATCAATACCATCCAAACACAGATAATCAACAACTGATTATATATCACATCATACATTTCAATATATGAAAAACGGTAAATTAAATGTTGAGGAATCCAGTTGGACTCCTCCAACCTGTTCCCCTGCATCCACAGATGTTACACAATATAATTCATATCAATTTAATTTCAATATGACATATTTTGATGAACTGAATCAATGTTTGTTTAACGATATGTGTATATATCGTTATCTGTAATTTCAATCAATCAACTAGCAGTTCATCAAACAATCAACACACAACAATCAATCATCATTTATCATTACTAGATTATATTTATAAAAATATAAATTGAACAGAGTTAGTGAGTTTTACTCACATTGGACGATCTTCATTAAATATTGATAACTATCGGTTGATTCAGACAGACAATTTATTTCGTTATAAATTGTAACGAGCTCCAATTCGCTCCCAGTCAATTCCATTGCGTAGCCCTCATCCATACGATCCCAACGGACCTTGTTTCGCTGAATTTGTGTAATGTACGAGATAGTTATCAAATTTATAGGTTTTAAACTATTTAAAACTTCATTAATTAAATAATTAAAATAGTTAATCACCCTTACTAATCTTCCTTGCCACGTCATCACTTTCAGTACCAACGCTCGGCTCTCTTCTTCCTGAATCCGCGACTACTCCATTTTCCACCATAGCCGAGATCTTCCCTTTATCCAAACACCTCCCACCAACCACTAAATCATAAACTCAGTATACCATTGTCCATCTCTTCTTATGCTTATCAATTCCAATCCCAACAAATTAAACTCGAACTCACTATCTTCCTTCTCCTCCGATTTCTACAGGTCACGAAACAAGCAACTGTCGTGCTCTCAAACTCCACTTCTCCTTCACAAAACTCACAACTGAAACTGTCATATGCCATCTCTTTGACTCCTCTTCCAAACCATGTTATTTTCATCAAACTCGAACTCAGTTTCTGGAATGCGATTTCCAGCCTTCGACGCGCCACTACAGTACTGGGTGTGAACCAAATCCTCTCCATTTCTTGCTAAAAACTCACATCTGAAACCTGTCAATCCCATAAACACAACCACTGTAACAACCCGCAATTCTGAACCAATTTAAAATTTTAATTTTAGATATTTTATTGGGTTTTGGATATTAAAAATAATTCATTTTAAATAATAACAATGAGAAAATTTATTTAAATCGAAGTTAGAATGAATAAATTTATTTTAATTATAAAACGAGCCTAAAATGGCGCGATAGTTTGAAAATTCGATTTCAAATTTCAAATGAATGTACAAGATTCAAAATAAATCGGATTTCAGTGAAACAAGAAATACTTGAATCTGTTTGAAAATATCTTTCCAACGAATGTGAAAAATCCAGATTTCATAACGGGAATTGAAAGTCATGTCCAGTTTAAAATTCAGAAAGGTCGCTATAGGATTTATTAATATTTTATATACATATGGCCCTTAAAAATAGCCATTTTGCAAACGACCTCCGTTTTAGATGAAACCACTTTTGTTGGATCCAGAATGTCAAATTATTGCTAGGTTTCAAATTTCATAATTTTTGGAATTAATATGTGAGTGTGGTAAAAGAAAACGTGTTTTGTCAATTTTAGTTTAATTGGATCGACCAGAAAATGTCTATTTTTCAAATGGTCTCCAAATTCAAGGAAATTAGTTTTGTTAGGACCGTATCATCAAAACAAAGCGAGAAATAAATTCTCTGTAATTTTAGAGTCAGTATGTGGTCCCAATAAGTTAAAATGTACGTTTAAATTCAATATATATTAATTTATATTTTAATTTTAATGAAAACTGATCAAAACATTAGAACTGGTTTACGAACCATATTCCATTGTGTCTGGAATGGGGGGTATTTGGCTGGGATCGACATTCGTTGGGTTTCGTTTGGAGCTCGGATGGATAAACTTGTATTATAGGAATTAAATACTTAAATAATATTAAAATATGTTTTATAAATACCCTAGAAAACATAACCCTAATTCCCCTTTAACAAAACCATCGCCAGCACCAAAATCAATGGCCACGGTGGTTCCAAACTCATCCCTCAATCTCTACAAATCCACTGCGTATTAGAAGATCGCTCTATAATGGAAATTAGAGAGGATCTCGAGCTCCTCAATATCATATGGGCATGATTATCTTTTGTTCAATAATATGGGAGGAATCACTGGACAAAGGCGCAGTGTTTGGTAGGGTTTTATGGATCGTGGAGGTGTGCAAGCTGGATGAGGTTCGGGGCGTAGGTAGGCGGTGCAGAGGTGCTTCAAGGGGTAGAGGTTGATCGGCTTCAAGCCCTACCAGGTGGTGCGCGTTTCGATGCATAAGGAGCGAGGAATAGGTTCAACGTTGAGTTGGGAAGTAACAAAGAAGACTGTAGTGAAAAGGGAAAGTCCACAGGCCTTCAGATCTGATGATGAACGACTCATATTTGTGAGACGGTAATTAAAGGAATGATTAAAGAGAGTATTTAATTTAATTATATTTAAATTGTTTAATAAAGTTAGATTAAAAACATGATTTATATATATTTAAAGTTAGATTAAAAACATGATTTATATATATTTTAAGTTAGATTAAAAATATAATCTTTATATATATGGCTTTAAAATAAAAATGTGATTTTTATAATGTGATAGAATTGTTTTTCTTAATAAAAAATAGAATTGTTTTTCTAAATATAAAAATATACAATGTTTTGAAAGGGAAAATAAAGCATTGTTTTAAAAACAAAAATGTCTTTGTTTTAAAAATAAAATGTCATTGCTTTAAAAAGATAAAAATGTCATCGTTTTAAAAATGAAAATACCATTGTTTTAGAAATGAAAATAGCATGGTTTTAGAATATAAAAATATGACTTCATTGTTTATAAAACAATATGATTTCATTATATAGAAAAAAAATGATTTTTCATTGTATAGAAAAATGATTTTTCATTGTATAGAGGAAAATGATTTTTTTTTGTTATATAGAAAATATGATCTTTCACGGTATAGAAAAATAAGCTTTATATATATAGAGTTGAAATAAAAATATGATTTTATTTAAATAACATCGTATTAAAAATGTGATTTTTACTATGAACCGCGCGAAAAAGATTGCGTTGGAATTTCGAGCAAATCCAAACTGTACAGAAATAAAACTGGCGGAGTGGAATCCAAAGGTAAGAAATCCTTCTCACTTTAATTATTTTACAGTTAATTATATACTAGGATGCAGATGGTGCTTAGCAGCACCCGATATTATTTATTGCAGAAACCATGGTTGTTTGTTTTAACTGTATTGTATGTTGTTTGTGATGTTGAAATGTTGAACATGATGTTAAGATTAACATGGCAGTTAGAGTAAAATTATAAATATTTATTTATAATTTAAAATAGTGACAATTGGTTAAGTTTTAATAATTTAATCTGAATTAGAATTTGTTAAATTTGTTAACCAATAATTTATTTAAATAACTATTGTTGTTTTAAAACCCCACACGGGTATTGGGATGATATTTGGCGTACACTAGTCCCAATATTTAGTTGTATGTCAATCGATGGATTGACAGTCTATGATGAGCGTTATTTATTTATTTTAATGCTTACACAGTCGTAAATTTCACTCTGGATGTGATTGGATTGTTTGAAGATTATTTATCATTATTGTTGCATACATGCAATGTATGAAATCCATATAACTGAAATTATATGGTAATTGATTGAGTCGCATTCCAATTCAGAAATAAAAGAACATTTTAAAATAAAAGGACTTTTTAAAATATAGAATATTTTAAAAATAAAGAGTATTTTTTAAATAAAGCATATTTTAAAATAAATTGTTTGAAACCATTAAAATCACATTTTTGTTGTATGTATAAACCAATAAAAGAATCATTTGTTTAAATATGTTTTTGTACATTAAAAAAGTTACTTTTACCATGTTAATGAAAATTAAATAATCATTTGTATAATTATATTTTTTGTATATTAAAAATGTCACCTTTTTAACAAGTTAATGAAAATTAAATAATCATTTGTTTAATTATATTTTTGTACATTAAAAATTTCACCTTTTAACATGTTAATGAAAATAAAATAATCATTTGTTGAATTATATTTTAACATGTTAATGAAAATATAATAATCATTTGTTGAATTATATTTTAACATGTTAGTGAAAATAAAATAATCATTTGTTGAATAATATTTTTCGTACATTAAAAATGTCACCTTTTAACATGATAATGAAAATGAGAATAACATTGGTTGAATTATATTTTTGTACACTAAAAATGTCATCTTTAAAATATAAATGAAGAAGAAAAAGAATCATATGTTAATATATTTGTGTTAGATAAAAATATTAATTTTAACATGTTAATGAAGTGAATAAAATATTCATATGTTGAATAAAATATTTGAACAATAAAAATTATCATTTTTTATTGAATGTATAAACAATATAAGGTATTCATGTATTGAATAAAATTTTTGGAACAATAAAAATAGTTATGTGGCGAAACGCCCTTTTATCAATCGAGTTATTCACTTTATAACGAAAATATTATCATTTTAATATGATAAAGATATAGAATACTCAATTTTTATTTGAAATTGAAAATGAAGTTGGAATCGTTTTAAAACGAATTTATAAACAATTTATAAAATGTGTTTTTAATGGACGAAATATATAATATATATATATATATATATATATTACATATATTTAATGGTCTGAATAGAACACGCCGCGCAGTGACCATTCGCGAATTTCGACCATTAAATTCAAATTGGCGTAATGGGAGATCCGGCAGTCGGATTCTCCTAAATCCAGAGTCATTGGGTTCGTATCGAAAAGAGATTTCCAATCAATATAAGAAGTTTGAAATCTAACGGCTAGATTTGGAATTATGTCCAAATCAAATTTGAAAAATATCGCTATGGATGCAGTTTGGTGGCCGTTATTGGAAATCGACTGTAAGGGCCTTAGTAAAATTATTAAAAATATGGAAAAATTATGTAAAATCATAATTAATAATTTGGATAGATTTTGGATGAAAAATTCCATATTTGAAAAAAAAAGTGTATTTTTATCAAAATGAACTAGTTATTAAAAAGGATAAATCTTTTAATTAAGATTTAACGAAGTTTTCCAATTAATTGATATTTAATTGGAATTGAATAAAAGAATTGGATTTTGAGTTTGTCGTGAATGGTGTTTTCAATGACGCTGTTCTTAAACCCCGATGAGAAAAGAATAAATCTTTTAATTAAGATTTGGAGAAGTTTACTAATTAATTATTATATAATTAGAATTGAAATGAAAGTTGATTGTGGGTTTATTATAAACTGTGTTTTAAACGACATTTGTTTTTAACCCAATTAATAGTGAAAATATAATTTAGAATTCACAAATCTTTTATTAATATTTTAATGGAAATTTTCTAAAGTAAAGTTTACCAATTTAACAGAATAATTTAGAATTGAAGGGAATTCGATTCGGTAATAATCGAGATGAGCTTCTGTGAATGAAGACTGTTACTATATATGGAATTTAAAAGGCTTTGCCGCTATTCCATTTATATTATTAATCTGACACGGGAATTTATATCGATTATGCACTGTTATGATTTCCGTGTAGATTCCGTTTTGATGGAAGATGATTTTGGGTTTATCGTGAACTGTGTTTTAAATGACATAGGTTCTTTAACCCAGTTATAGATAAAGATTAATTTCCTAAATTTGAATAATCATAAAGTAATCATTTTTGATATAAAAACCGAATTGGAGTTTTAATAAATTAGATTGAAATGGGAATGAGATAATTTAATTTATCGAATTCTTGAAATAATCGAGAATGGAGTACCACCAGTTTTACTCCAGGCGATAGTTAAATATTTAATTAGATTTAAATGTGAAATGATAATTAAATTTACCGATAACACTGTGGGTGTTAGATATGGAGTCTACTAGTTTTGCTCCATGGGTTGAATAGGTTGGGATTGGGATAATAAAAAATAAATGATTACTTCAGTAAGGTTCGATAATCCCGACTAGTTAATAAAATCTTTTGAAATTGATATCCAAAGGGAGATTGAAGAATAAATTTAAAATAATTTATCTTTGATAAAATTAATGGGAACCTTTCTAATAATGTGAATATCTTATTAAAAGAATATTTTGAATCGGAGTGAGGCGTATGATGTATTTTTTAGCACTTGATTATAGAATACGCGAATTTTTGGAAAGACCGGGTATAACCCATTCTAAATAATTAATATGACGACCAAGAGTCGAAGATGAAGACGGTGGTTGAAGGATGGAGATCTTCACATCATTTGGATGACTACCGATGTCTTGATTAGGCCGTACACCCAAGACAAGGTAATAAGTGGTGATCGTCCAAACGTACTTGGAGATAGATGGATATGCAAGGACCTCTCTCCTGTATTGGACATATGGGACAAGGAATAAGGTGCCTCTAGTTTGGTTCAGACCCAGAACGGACTTGTAAATGGATGGTATGTCTAACGTTATATTCCTTTAAGCTATACTCATTGATCTCTGCTAAATAAATATCTGTTTGGTGCCAAGGAGTTTATTCTCTTTCTTAACACCCTTCTCTAAGATGTACGAGCTTAGAGGTTATATATTGGCAGAAATCGAAGGTATGGTATGGACTGATAATGTGGCATGCTAAGATGCAAATGATCAAGGCTTTTGTTGAAAAGCAAAGTCTTGTGGTTGATGATCAAAGCACAACTTATTTAGGCATAGCTTTGTGTATAGCGTTACTTCGCGAGCTTCACACCCCGGTATGGACCAGAAACGGGATGAGGACTTCAGGGAAATGGACATATGTTAGTTTATAGCTAGGAGTAACGTCATGGTATGGACCCCAGACAGTTTACTCATGTGGATGTTGCTTGTTATTACTTGAAGGATAGAAAGGTGCCTCAGATATATCGGTCACTACGAAACCAATGGATGTTCTGGTCGACATTACTGACCATATTTTTCTATGACCTATAAGGCAGGCTAACATATAGGTTATGGTATTGCCAATCATTGATGGATGACCGGCCTTGTCACTAACCGTAGGTGCAGTTGTGGCTGCATCTTGAGACTCGGGCAAGAGTCTCTCAAATCGTTGAGAATAATCCCTTGCCTCGGTTCATAGATGGAAACCCAATCTCTAATACGCAATATTCGATTTTAGTTGTAAATATATATATATATGGCGACGTAATATAATGGTACCTACGCTGCCTATGATTGATACATTTATATTTGAAGTTGATTTCTTCACTTATAGTAATGATAAAGGATGAAATTTCGCGTATCAAGCATATTTGGCTATTATAAGGGAAATTCTATCCTCGACTGCGTTCATTGTGTGATGGGACCTGAGTCTTATAATAGCTTCATTTTTCCAAAAAGCATTGCGTTGTTTTATTTTAAACTAAGGTTCATGTGGAGTAAATCCGTTCTGTGCTATACGGCGTGGTCCCGTGATTCACCTAACTTTAAATATCAAGCTAATAACTGTCTTAGTTCTCACACCAGTCCCATGACTGACCTGGAGTTTATTGTTTTAACTTAAACTCTAGGTGCCCATATTTTCCACATGGGCAACTAGTAGTTTTGGTTTTGCGTATATTATATTCAGAGGATCCTGGTTTATAGCTGAAGCTATATTCGGAAAGCTCTGTGTCCATGTATTTCTTCAGTTGCGTTATGTATTATTTTTCCACTGCTTTGTAATTTAAATATCTGATATTGTATTTCCAATGTGTAATATTTATTCCTACTCTGATATATTCTTGTACTCTGATGTAATCATTGTCATAAGCAATGAAATGTTCTTCTGTTTGTGTTTTGATTTGTCATGTTCTCAATTCAATCCGGACTTTTCCTTTATAGGGGAAGTTTGGGTCGTTTCATTTGATATCAGAGCTTTGGTTTACAAAGCTCGAGAACAAGACACATTATAATTGAAGAAACGAATTCATCAGGGATTGGATTAGTAGTATCCAATAAGAATGACTCGTTAGAGATAGGATCAATAGTATCCTTAGAACGAGTGTGAAGAGTGTTATTTTAAAATAATAAAAATGAAAATAAATTTAGTTTTGAAAATTTTATCATATTATACGTATTTGAGTATATTATTTTATTTTAATTTGGACAATTGAGTATATGAAGATTTTGAATATACGCATAATTAACGTATATTCGAAGTTTTAATATACTGGATAGATATAGAATCACTCTCTAGTCGCCCGGAGATGATTCTAATGATTGCTAGGGTCATCAGTGTTTATGTTCTAGTTTCGAAAGTGGGATATGTATATATTCCAACTAACTGGTTTGAGAAACAAAACTAGCTAGGGTTTATTGTTGTGATTTGGCATCAAAAATATGATTTTTTACTATATATAAAAGTTGCATATTTGAAAAGTTAATCACCTAATTGATTGCTGGTTATGATGTTTGATAATAAGTTTAACAAATTAAAATATTGGAATGATAATTAATTTAACCAATATGAGAAAGAATGATAAATTTAACTAAATCGAATTTAATATCGAACTGAATTGAAAATTGATTAGAAGCGAAAGTTGAGTTGGTTAGTTAAACAACTTTCAACTCTGTTCCTTTCGAGGACGAAAAGATTTTAAGTGGGGGAGATTGTAACAACCCGCAATTTATGAACCAATTAAAAATTTTAATTTTAGATATTGTAATGGGTTTTGGATATTTAAAATAATTTATTTTAAATAATAACGACGAATTTTTTTATTTAAATCTAAGTTAGAACGAATAAATTTATTTTAATTATAAAACAAGCCTGAAATGGCGTGATAGTTTGAAAATTCGATTTCAAATTTCAAATGAATGTACAGGATTCAAAATAAATCGGATTTCAGTGAAATAAGAAATATTTGAGTCTGTTTGAAAATATCTTTCCAATGAATGTGAAAAATCCAGATTTCATAACGGGAACTGAAAGTTATGTCCAGTTTAAAATTCAGAAAGGTTGTTATAGAATTTATATATATTTTTAATATATATGGCCCTTAAAAAAGCCATTTTGAAAACGACCTCCGTTTTCGACGAAACAACTTTTGTTGTGTAACAACCCGAAAAATCGGAGCCAATTTAAATTTTTTTAATTTGGCTATTTTAGTGAATTTTAAGTATTTAAAATAAATATTTTAAATAATAACGACGAAAAGTAAGTTTGAATCAATGTTTGAAAATAAATATAATTAATTTTAATTATAAACAAGGACTGAAATGGCACGGTAGTTTCAAAATTTGAATTCAAACTTTGACTGACTATACCAGGTGCAAAACAAAACAGATTTTAGTGAAACCAAAAATATTTAAATCTGTTAGTGAATATCTTTCTAACAAATCTGAAAAATCGAAGTTTCATAGCAGGAATCAAAACCTATGGCCAAATGAATTTTCAGAAAGGTCGCTATAGAGTTTATATAGCCCGGGAAAATGGCCATGTTGCAAACGACCTCAGAATTCGACGAAATCACTTTTTTGGATCCGGGATGTCAAATTATTGCTAGGTTTCAAATTTCATAATTTTTGAAGTTAGTATGTGAGCGTGGCAAAGAAAAATGTGTTTGGTCGATTTCTATTAAATTGGATCGACCAAAAAAGGGCCGTTTTTCAAACGGTCTCAGAATTCGACGAAATTAGTTTTGTTGGGACCGTATCGTCTAAACATAGCTAGATTTATTTTTCGGGAATTTTTAGAATCAGTATGTGGCCCTGGCAAATTGAAATGTATGTTCAAAACAAATATTGAATGTTTTATATTTTAATTTGTAGAGAAACTGACTCAAACAGTCGAATGGGCCTACGAAACATATCCCATTGTGTTCGGAATGAGGGTATTTAGCTTCTGCCGGCAGTCGTTGGGTTTGGATTGGAGGTCGCGATCGAAAACCCTCTTTTAAAATTTTATATAACGCCCGGCAGATCAGATTTTTTATTAAAAAAAGGGAATTTCTCTCTCCCCGACCTGCGCACGACGTGGAAACCCCTTCCACCGTTCCCATCCATTTTCCGGCACACCGCGTCGAACCACCCCCGCCCCAGTTGAACTTTTTGTAGATCTCTCCAAGCTCTTCAAATCCATAGTTGTTGCACCCCCCTCGTCAGGTAAATCGAGAGAATCGTTGCTTCAATGTTCGACCTTCAAGCCGCCGCCGCTGTCGACTGGAGCCACTGAAGTGGGCCCCACTTCCGACGCAGGTGCGCCCCTCCCTCCTCTTCGACGTGGTTCAAACCCATCTTCGTATCACATAGCGGATTGAAAGCAAGAATCAAACCTAGTTTTGAACGATTTCTGAGAGGTAACGGCCTATTTTATTTTAAACTATTCGATAGCACTTTAAAGCGCTACGTTTTCTAACTTCATTGTAAAACTCACATCTTTTTCATTTGTTGACGAAATTTAGTGAAACAAGAGTCAGTGGACTCGTGTGGACGTCTTCTACATTCTAGAAGAGACTGTATATTTTTCTGAGCCTTCTGCTATTTTTGGTGGAGTGGAACCCAATGTGAGATTTCTGAATTATAAACGATATGGAATCAATGATGTATAAATTATATAGTCGAAATATGAGTTATATAAGCATTGTACACCTCATGTATAAGTACTGTATAAGTTGTAGGTTCGATGTATAAGTTATATATGCGTTGTATAAGTGATATATGCGTTGAAATAAATTGAAATGATATTGAAATGAAATCGAAAGATAGTTATAAACGTATATCTATATATATATACTCCCCTCGTCCACAGACCATGGACAATATATATTGGTTGTGATATTATTTGGATTATTGGTTGAGGTGAAAATTTGGTGAATATCATGAATGGTTGGTTTGAAATAATTGATTGTGATTGAAATCCCAATAGGATTAGTATATGGTAAAATTCGTCTGCATACGAACTAGATATTGAAAATCCCCATTGTCAAAAGCTGCGAGGCTTTAAGGTAGAGCGAGGAGCCGTACTAGGGACGGTCCCGGTTTTAACTACCCTGCCGTTATGCTGCCGAAATTTTCTGAAATATTTCTGTGTTTGATTTAAATTCATGTGTTGAATGTTGAAATAATATTCATGTGTTGAATGTTGAAATAAAATTCATGTGCTGAATGTTGAAATAAATTCATGTGTTGAATGGAGTTCGTATATTGAATAAATTCTTTGAAAGATAAAAATAACATTTTTATCATATATATAGACTATATAAAATTTTAGTGGTTTAAATAAATTGTTTTAACACAAAAAAATAACATTTTTACCTTATATATAAAATATATAAAATAATCGTGTTTTGAAATAAATTATTTTGCAATAAAAAAAATCACATTTTTTATTATATATATATATAAACTATAGAAAAAATTCATGTGTTGAATGTTGAAATAACATTCATGTGTTGAATAGAAATTCATGTGTTGAATAGAACTTCCTGTGTGGAAATAAAATAAATAAAATCATGTTTTGAATAAAAATTCATGTGTTGAATAGAAATTCCTATGTGGAAATAAAATAAACAAAATTCATGTGTTGAAATAAATATCTGTTGGATAAAAATATCGTTTTTATCAAATATGTGAAGTGAAAAATGGTTTTGAAGTCGAATAATGGATTATATTTATATATATATATATATAATTAAAATATATCGAATAATGAAGCTGCAATTCGTGTTTTGAAACCGTGATTTCAAACGATTAGTGCGGGAGATCCGACCGTTGGATTTTCCCGAAACCGAAACCGTTGTGTTCCCCTTGGAAATATCTTTCCAACGACAGCCACTTTGTGAAGATCCAACGGTTGGATTGTCTAGAATGTTCAATTCAAATCTAAAGAAAAACAGCTCCAGAATCAACTATATATATATATATATATAATTAAATTAAATTAAATCGAATAACGACGCTGCAGTTCGTATTTTGAAATCGAAACTTCAAACGAGCGTACCGGGAGATCCGACCGTCGGATTTTCCCAAACTGAAAACGTTGGATTCGTTTTGAAAAGTTCTTTCTAATGATATAAAATTTGTGAAGATCCAATGGTTAGATTTTCAGATATGTGTAAATCAAATCTGAAGAAAAACAGTGCCACGGCCGCATTATGGCCTGAAGCGTCGTTTGAATGAAATTGGCTATTTATTTTTAAATGAATAAAAATAGCAATAAATCGTTATAAAATATTATAAGTGATATGGAATGGAAAATAAACCGAATTTTACCCGGTTTATTATATATTTGATGGTTGAATGTGTTTGGCGTGAAAATGACATTTAAAAAACAGAATTATTGGTGTCGAATAATTTAACGATTGAAATGAATTGATTTAAATTCTAAATATACGTGAATTATTTTAAAAGGCCGAGTTAAATCTCATTTCAAATAATTAATCAGCGATAAGAAGTCGATGATGAAGATGGTGGTTGAAGACTGGAGATCTTCACCTCGGTTGGATGATAACTGATGTCTTGATTGGGAGGCATCCTGAAATATAGATAATAAGTGGTGATCGTCCAGACGTACGTGGAGATCGATGGGTATGCGAGGTATATAGTGCCTCCGGTTTCGTTCAGACCCAGAACGAACGTGTAAATGGACTGTGTGTCTGACATTGGATTTTGTTCCAAGCTGATTGATCTCTATTAAATATATGTCCGTTTGGCAGCGGAGAATTTATTCTCTTGCTTAACGCCCTTCTCTGAGCCGTACAAGCTCAGAGGTTATATATCGATAGAAATCAATCGCATGGAGTGAACTGCTTGTGTGGCATGCCTAAGTGTCAAATGATCAAGGCTTCTGTTGAAAAGCAAAGTCTTGTAGTTGATGATCAAAGCACGTCCTGTGTGGCATAGCTTTGTGTGTAACGTTGATTCGCGAGCCTCACACCTCGGTATGAGCCAGAAACGGGAGAGGACCTCAGGGAGGACATGCGTTTCTTTCTAGCTAGAGGTGGTGTCAGTGCTTAAACTGGCTGACATATATATTATTTTCACCTGTGTGGTTGTTGCTGTTACGAGGTGCCACGGATATATCGGTGACTATGTGGAGCCATTAGAGTCATATGACCCATTTATGCCCCAAAGGGCAGGGAAACACAATGTTCAGGCATAATAATCCACATCGGTGGATCGGCCCTGACGATCCAAGGTGCAGTTGCGGCTGTTCCTGCGGGGCGGGCTAGAGCGTCTTGAATCCGGTGAGGACGATCCCTTGCCTCGGTTCATGACGGAAATCCAATTTCCAAGTACGTGACTTTGCAGTTTTGATTTTATACATATATATATGGCGACATAGTGGTATGGGGCATTAATGCCGTTTATGGTTGATTCTTATGATTTGAAATTGTTTTTTAAACATATAAACACTAGTAATAATATCAAATGCTTCTGTTTTATTCATATCAGGCATATTTTGGCCATTATAAGGTAAAAAATTCTATCCTCTGGTTTTTGTTGCATTTTGTGATGGGAACTGAGTCTTATCATGGCTTCATTTTTGTAAAAAGCATTGCGATGTTTCAAAGATTTACTTGTTTCAAGCACTGGAATCCGATGGAGTAAACCCGTTCCGCGAAAGTGGCGTGGTCCTGGGATTAGCTATATTATAAAATGTGTTAAGTAGATTTCTCATACCAGTCCCATGACTGACTCGTAGTTTGTTTCACATGCAAATTCGGGTGCCCCTTTTTCTACATGGGCGACCTTGTATTCAGGTTTTAGCAGGCTCTTTCTGGATAGCTGGAGCTGAAGATGGATTCTATCATTTATCTCTTTTTATGCTATTCAGCTCCTATTGTACATATTATGTTTGTTTTCTGCTGTAGACATTTATGTATAGCTGAATTGTATTTGTACTAAGTATGATCCTGTATACTGTGTAACTCTGATGATTATGTTTATCCAGTGTATTATTTGTACATTATCCGGTGTACTTATTTAATTCTGTTGTGTTATTATCTATTTATGTTTTATATTCCAAAGATTACCCTTTCCACCGTCGTACGGGGTTTTGGGGTCATCACAGCGTGGTATTAGAGCCTTGGTTAAGCTTAGTTATGGAATATAACATATTAACGAACTCGTCAGAAATAGAACCAGTAGTGTTCTAGGACGGTAACTCATTACAGATAGGGTCAGTAATATCCTAGTATGAGTATAGCAGAATGAAATACACCTCGATGGACACATTTACATTCAAGTATATGTTTCTATGCTTTATAATATCTTTTCTGTTGACCTGACACTTGGTCTGCTATTTGCAGAAGTACTAGAAAATGGGTGTCAGAAGCAGAAGAAGGAATGCAGAACCAGATCTAGAGGCTCTATTTAAGTATAGTTAGTGATAGAGATCCAATATTTATTAGCAAATTTTGGGAGGCATTTCAAGTAGAACTGGGGGAAAAACTGAACTTGAGCACCGCCTATCATCCTCAAACAGATGGTCAAACTGAGAGGGTGAATCGTATACTAGAAGATTTATTGCGGGCTTGTGTTCTTGATTTTGGTGGATCATGGGAAGACCGTTTGCATTTTGCCGAGTTTTCATACAACAACAGCTACCAAGCGAGCCTGACAATGTCACCATTCAAAGCATTGTATGGTAGACCATGCCGATCTCTTTCTTGTTGGGTTGAACCTGGTAATAGGCTTGTATTTGGACCAGATATGATCCATGAAGCTGCAGACAAAGTCGATTTCGTTAAGAAACGATTACTCGCCGCTCAAAGCCAACAGAAGAGCTATGCTGATTCGAGAAGAAGAGATTTGGCTTTTTCTGTTGGTGATTATGTGTATCTAATGGTTTCTCCGATGAGAGGAGTGATTCGATTTGACAAAACTGGGAAGTTGGCGCCTAAATTTATTGGTCCATTCCCTATTCTTGAACGGATTGGAACTCTCGCTTATAGAGTTCAATTACCTGATTGTTTGCCTGGAGTACATAATGTGTTTCACCTTTCTCAACTTAGAAAGCATGTACAGGATTCGGACTCGGTTGTGGAAGAAGCCGCACAACAGGAATTGGAAATTACTCCAGAATTGGCTGTGAGAAGAAAGCCGATAAAGATTATTGGCAAAGAAACCAAAGAGCTGAGGAACAAGAAGGTTCACTTAGTCAAAGTGCAATGGAATGGAGATCCACGAGATTGTACTTGGGAAACAGAGGAAAGCATTAAGAAGGCCTATCCTAAGTGCAGGGTGGATATCTCCGATTGACTCTGGTGCAAGGTACATTTACCATATTTTGAAATTTCCATTATGTTCTCTACTTTGTTGTTATTTTATTTTCATGGAGGTAAACTTTTATTTCTATAGTCTGATTATTTTAAAAGAGTATACGAATCGATTAGTATATTTTTGAAAAGTTAAAAACAAATTGATTGTTGTTGGTGTTGTGTGATAGTGGATATGATTAATTAAATTATTAGAACGATAGTTAATTTAATCAAGAAGAGAATGATGGTAAATTTATAAAATTAAATCAAGTATTGAACTGATTTAAAAATAGATATAAATATATACATGTGCATTATATATGTTTGAACAGGTAAATGGATTAGCTGTTGAGTAAAGAATTTATTTGCATGTCCGACAAATAGGTAAACCTTAATGAGTTAGATGCGCAATTTTGTTATTATATCAACTCCTGTGAATGCCATTGGATGCAGAGTGCTAGTTGTTCTGTGTGTAATAATAAATGTCGCTATAGGATAGTAACGATTAATTTTGAACTACACTACATTGCATACTTCTTGAAGATAGGCATACTTCATCATATACCACATAAGCATTTGGAGCTTGTGTGACGAGGTTGAGGATTTACCATACGAGCGAGAGGCTTGTATGGCGATGACTATATATTACAGGTAGAACAGATGACTGATACGGACCATATAAAATGTAACGGTAAAATTGCCAGATTAATAAAAACCCCACACGGGTCTGGAGATGATAATAAACACGTCTCCCTGGTCATTAAGGCACAAAAACCATTTATAGGGTGACGAGAATTTATTCTCTGGAGTTATGATCTGTACACACTCCCCTGTGGACACCAGAATATATCACTATAAATATGTGCATACTTATTAGGATTTATTGGGTGCCTAATACGGCCCAATAAATTTCCAAACCCCTCCCCGTGCAAAGGAGGTAATGGCGAAATTTTTCGAAAATTTAGGGTGTTAGCCAAATTTTTGAAGAATTTGAAAATTCTTAGAAACTTAAAAGTTGAAGAATGGAAGCCAGATTGAAAGTAGAGTTGGTTAATGAATCCACTTCCGGCTTTATTCCTTTTCGGGGACGAAAAGTTTTAAGTGGGGGAGATTGTAACAACCCGGAAAATCTGAGCCAATTTAAAAAATTTTAATTTGGCTATTTTATTGAATTTTAAATATTTAAAATAAATATTTTAAATAATAACGACGAAAAGTAAGTTTGAATTGATGTTTGAAAATAAATATAATTAATTTTAATTATAAACAAGGCCTGAAATGGCGCTGTAGTTTCAAAATTTGAATTCAAACTTTGACTAACTCTACCGGGTGCAAAACAAAACAGATTTTAGTGAAACCAAAAATATTTAAATCTGTTAGTGAATATCTTTCTAACGAATCTGAAAAATCGAAGTTTCATAGTGGGAATCAAAACCTATGGCCAAATGAATTTTCAGAAAGGTCGCTATAGAGTTTATATAGCCCAGGAAAATGGTCATTTTGCAAACGACCTCAAAATTCAACGAAACCACTTTTGTTAGATCCGGGATGTCAAATTATTGCTAGGTTTCAAATTTCATAATTTTTTAAGTTAGTATGTGAGCGTGGTAAAGGAAAATGTGTTTGGTCGATTTCTGTTAAATTGGATCGACCAGAAAAGAGCCATTTTTCAAACGGTCTCAGAATTCGACGAAACTAGTTTTGTTGGGACCGTATCATCAAAACATAGCTAGATTTATTTTTTGGGAATTTTTAGAATCAGTATGTGGCCCCGGCAAATTGAAATGTATGTTCAAAACAAATATTGAATGTTTTATATTTTAATTTGAAGAGAAACTGACTCAAACTGTCGAATGGGCCTGCGAAACATATCCCATTGTGTTCGGAATGGGGGTATTTAGCTTCTGCTGGCAGTCATTGGGTTTGGATTGGAGGTCGCGATCGAAAACCCTTTTTAAAATTTTATATAACTCCCGGCCAATCAGATTTTTAATAAAAAAAGGGAATTTCTCTCTCCCCGACCTGCGCACGACGCGGAAACCCTTCCACCGTTCCCATCCATTTTCCGGCCACACCACATAGAACCACCCCCTGCCCCAGTTGAACTTTTTGTAGATCTCTCCGAGCTCTTCAAATCCATAGTTGTTGCACCCTCCCTCGTCATGTAAATCGAGAGAAACGTCGGCTCAAAGTTCAGACCTTCAAGCCGCCGCCGCCGTCGATTGGAGCCACCGAAGTGGGCCCCACTTCCGGCGCAGGTGCGCCCCTCCCTCCTCTTCGACGTGGTACGACCCGATCTTCGTATCGCGTAGCGGATTGAAAGCAAGAATCAAACCTAGTTTTGAACGATTTCTAAGAGGTAACGACCTATTTTATTTTAACCTATTCAATAGCACTTTAAAGCGCTACGATTTCTGATTTCATTGTAAAAATCATGTCTTTTTCACTTGTTGACGAAATTCAGTGAAACAAGAGACAACGGATGCATGTGGACATCTTCTACATTCTAGAAGAGACCGCATATTTTTTTGAGCCTTCTGCTATTTTTGGTGGAGTGGAACCCAATGTGAGATTTCTGAATTATAAACGATATGGAATCAACGATGTATAAATTATATAGTTGAAGTATGAGTAATATAAGAGTTGTACACCTTATGTATAAGCATTGTATAAGTTGTAGGTTCGATGTATAAGTTATATATGCGTTGTATAAGTGATATATGCGTTGAAATAAATTGAAATGATATTGAAATGAAATCGAAACATACTTATATACGTATATATATATATATATATATATATATATACTCCCCTCGTCCACAGACCATGGACGATATATATTGGTTGTGATATTGTTTGGATTATTGGCTGAGGTGAAAATTTGGTGAATATCATGAATGGTTGGTTTGAAATAATTGATTGTGATTGAAATCCCAATAGGATTAGTATATGGGAAAATTTGTCTGCGTACGAACTAGATATCGAAAATCCCCATTGTCAAAAGCTGCAAGGCTTTAAGGTAGAGCGAGGAGCCGTACTAGGGACGGTCCCGGTTTTAACTACCCTACCATTATACTGCCGAAATTTTCTGAAATAGTTTTGTGTTTGATTTAAATTCATGTGTTGAATGTTGAAATAATATTCATGTGTTGAATGTTGAAATAAAATTCATGTGTTGAATGTTGAAATAAATTCATGTGTTGAATGGAGTTCGTGTATTGAATAAATTCTTTGAAAGATAAAAATAACATTTTTATCATATATATATAATATTAGTGGTTAAATAAATTGTTTTAACACAAAAAAATAACATTTTAACCTTATATACAAAATATATAAAATAATCGTTTTTTGAAATAAATTGTTTTGCAATAAAAAAAATCACATTTTTTATTATATATATATAAACTAAAGAAAATATTCATGAGTTGAAATAAAATTCATGTGTTGAATAGAACTTCCTATGTGGAAATAAAATAAATAAAATTCATGTGTTGAATAGAAATTCCTATGTGGAAATAAAATAAACAAAATTCATGTGTTGAAATAAATATCTGTTGGATAAAAATATCGTTTTTATCAAATATGTGAAGTGAAAAATGGTTTTGAAGTCGAAGAATCGATTATATTTATATATATATATAAATATAATTAAAATATATCGAATAACGAAGTTGCAGTTCGTGTTCTGAAATCGTGATTTCAAACGATTAGTGCAGGAGATCCGACCGTCGGATTTTTCCGAAACCGAAACCATTGGGTTCGCCTTGGAAATATCTTTCCAACGACACCCACTTTGTGAAGATCCAACGGTTGGATTGTCTAGAATGTTTAATTCAAATCTGATGAAAAACAGCGCCAGTATCGATTATATTTATATATATATATATAAATAAATATAATTAAATTAAATCGAATAACGATGCCGTAGTTCGTATTTTGAAATCGAAACTTCAAACGAGCGTACCGGGAGATCCGACCGTCGGATTTTCCCAAAACTGAAACCGTTGGATTCGTTTTGAAAAGATCTTTTTGATGATATAAAATTTTTGAAGATCCAACGGTTAGATTTTCAGATATGTGTAAATCAAATCTAAAGAAAAACATCGCCACGACCACGTTATGGCCTGAAGCGTCGTTTGAATGAAATTGGCTATTTTTAAATGAATAAAAATAGCGATAAATAGTTATAAAATATTATAAGCGATATGGAATGGAAAATAAACCGAATTTACCCAGTTTATTATATATTTGATGGTTGAATGTGTTTTCCGTGAAAATTACATTTAAAAAACAGAATTATTGGTGTCGAATAATTTAACCATTGAAATGAAATGATTTAAATTCTAAATATACGTGAATTATTTGAAAAGGGCGAGTTAAATCTCATTTCAAATAATTGATCGGCAATAAGAAGTCTATAATGAAGACGGTGGTTGAAGACCGGAGATCTTCACCTCAGTTGGATGATAACTGATGTCTTGATTGGTAGGCATCCCGAAATATAGATAATAAGTGGTGATCGTCCAGACGTACGTGGAGATCGATGGGTATGCGAGGTATATAGTGCCTCCGGTTTCGTTCAGACCCAGAACGAACGTGTAAATGGACTGTGTGTCTGACATTGGATTTTGTTCTATGTTGATTGATCTCTATTAAATATGTATCTGTTTGGCGGCGAAAAATTTATTCTCTGGCTTAACGCCCTTCTCTGAGAAGTACGAGCTCAGAGGTTATATATCAATAGAAATCAGTCGCATGGAGTGAACTGCCTGTGTGGCATGCCTAAGTGGCAAATGATCAAGGCTTCTGTTGAAAAGCAAAGTCTTGTGGTTGATGATCAAAGCACGACCTGTGTGGCATAGCTTTGAGTGTAACGTTAATTCGTGAGCCTCACACCCCGGTATGAGCTAGAAACGGGAGAGGACCTCAGGGAGGACATGTGTTTCTTTCTAGCTAGAGGTGGTGTCAGTGCTTAAACTAGCTGACATATATATTATTTTCACCTGTGTGGTTTTTGCTGTTGCGAGGTGCCTCGGATATATCGGTGACTATGTAGAGCCGATGGAGTCATAGGACTCATTTAAGCCCCAAGGGGCGGGGAAACGCAGTGTTCAGGCATAATAATCCACATCGATGGACCGGCCCTGACGATCCAAGGTGCAGTTGCGGCTGTTCCTGAGGGGCGGGCTAGAGCGTCTCGAATTCGGTGAGGACGATCCCTTGCCTCGGTTCATGACGGAAATCCAATTTCCAAATACGTGACTTTGCGGTTTTGATTTTATACCTATATATGGCGACATAGTGGTATGGGGCATTAATGCCATCTATGATTGATACTTATGATTTGAAACTGTTTTTGAAACATATAAACACTAGTAATAATATCAAATGTTTTTGTTTTATTTGTATCAAGCATATTTTGGCCATTATAAGGTAAAAACTCTATCCTCCAGTTTGCGCTGCATTGTGTGATGGGAACTGAGTCTTATAATGGCTTCATTTTTGTAAAAAGCATTGCAATGTTTAAAAGAATTACTTGTTTCAAGCACTGGCAATCCAATGGAGTAAACCCGTTCCGCGAAAGTGGCGTGGTCCTGGGATTAGCCATATTATGAAATGTGTTAAGTAGATTTCTCATACCAGTCCCATGACTGACTCGTAGTTTGTTTCACTTGCAAACTCGGGTGGCCCTTTTTCTACACGGGCAGCCTTGTATTCAGGTTTTAGCAGGCTCTTTCTGGATAGCTGGAGCTGAAGATGGATTCTATCATTTATCTCTTTTTATGCTGTTCAGCTCCTATTGTACATATTATGTTTGTTTTCCGCTGTAGACATTTATGTATAGCTGAATTGTATTTGTACTAAGTATGATCCTGCATACTATGTAACTCTGATGATTATGTTTATCCAGTGTATTATTTGTACATTATCTGGTGTATTTATTTAATTCTATTGTGCTATTTTCTGTTTATGTGTTATATTCCAAAGATTACCCTTGCCACCGTCATACGGGGTTTTGGGGTCGTCACATGTTGGATCTAGAATATCAAATTATTGCTTGGTTTCAAGTTTCATAGTTTTTGGAATTAATATGTGAGTGTGGCAAAAGAAAACATGTTTTGTCAATTACAGTTGAATTGGATCGACCAGAAAATGACCATTTTTCAAACGGCTCCAAATTTAGCCAAATTAGTTTTGTTAGGACCGTATCATCAAAACAAAGCTAGAAATAAATTTTTTCTAATTTTTGGAGTCAGTATGTGGCCCCGGTAAATTAAAATGTACATTTAAATTCCATTAGAATTGGCTTACAAAACATATTCCATTATATCCAGAATGAGGGTATTTGGCTAGGGGCGACATTCGTTGGGTTTCGTTTGGAGTTCGAATGGATAAACTTGTATTATTGGGATTAAATATTTAAATAATATTAAAATATGTTCTATAAATACCCTAGAAAACATAACCCTATTTTCCCTTTAACAAAACCGCCGCCAACACTAAAATCAATGGCCACAGTGGTTCCAACTTCATCCCTCAATCTCTTTAAATCCACTGCAAATTAGAAGATCGTTCTATAGTGAAAACTAAAGAGGATTTCAAGCTCCTCAATATCATATAGGCATGATTATCTTTCATTCAATGATCTGGGAGGAATCACTGGTCAAAGGCGTAGTGTTTGGTCGGGTTTTCTAGATCGTGGAGGTGTGCGAACAGGAGGAGGTTCGGGGCGTAGGTTGGCGGTGCAGAGGCGCTTCAAGGGGTGAAGGTTGATCGGATTTAGGCCCTACCAAGTGGTGCGCGTTTCGATGTAAAAGGAGCGAGGAATGGGTTCAACGTTCAGTTGGAAAGTAACGAAGAAGATTGTAGTGAAAAGGGAAAGTCCATGGGCCTTCAGATCTGATGATGTACGGCTCATATTTGTGAAATGGTAATTAAAGGAATGATTAGAGCGAATATTTAAGTTAATTATTATTTAAATTGTTTAATAATGTTAGGTTAAAAACATGATTTATATATATTTAAAGTTAGATTAAAAACATGATTTATATGTATTTAAAGTTAGATTAAAAATATGATCTTTATATATATAGCTTTAAAATAAAAATGTGATTTTTATAATGAGATAGAATTGTTTTTATAAATATAAAAATAGAATTGTTTTTCTAAATATAAAAATAGACATTGTTATGAAAAGAAAAATAAAGCATTGTTTTAAAAATAAAAATGTCTTTGTTTTAAAAAAAATGTCTTTGTTTTAAAAAGATAAAAATGTCATCGTTTTAAAAATGAAAATACCATTTTTTTAAAATGAAAATAGCATGGTTTTAAAACATAAAAATATGACTTCATTGTTTTAAAAAAATAAGATTTCATTGTACAGAAAAAAATGATTTTTCATTGTATAAAAAAATGATTTTTCATTGTATAGAAGAAAATGATTTTTTTTCATTGTATAGAAAATATAATCTTTCACTGTATAGGAAAATATGCTTTATATATAGAGAGTTGAAATAAAAATATGATTTTTATTTAATTAACATCATATTAAAACTGTGATTTTTACTATGAACAACGTGAAAAAGATTGCATTGGAATTTCGGGGAAATCCAAACTGTTCAGAAATAAAACTGGCGGAGTGGAAACCAAAGGTGAGAACTCTTTCTCACTTTAATTATTTTACAGTTAATTATAAACTAGGATGCAGACGGTGCTTAGCAGCACCCGACACTATTTATTGCAGAAACCATGGTTGTTTGTTTTAATTGTATTGTATGTTGTTTGTGATGTTGAAATGTTGAACATAATGTTAAGATTAATGTGGCAGTTAGAATTAAATTATAAATATTTATTTATAATTTAAAATAGTGTAAATTGGTTAAGTTTAAAAATAATTCAGTCTGAATTAGAATTGGTTAAATTTGTTAACCAATAATTTATTTAAATAAATTGTTGTTGTTTGAAAACCCCACACGGGTATTGGGATGATATTTGGCATACACTAGTCCCAATATTTAGTTGTATGTGAATCGATGGATTAACAGTCGGTGACGAGCGTTATTTATTTATTTATTTTAATGCTTACATAGTTGTAAATTTCACTCTGGATGTGATTGGACTGTTTGATGATTATTTATCATTATTGTTGCATACATGCGATGTATGAAATCCATATAACTGAAATTATATGGTAATTGATTGAGTCGCATTCCGATTCAGTAATAAAAGAACATTTTAATATAAAAGGACCTTTTAAAATATAGAATATTTTAAAAATAAAGAGTATTTTTAAAATAAAGAATATTTAAAAATAAAGAATACTTTAAAATAAATTGTTTGAAACAATAAAAATCACATTTTTATTGTATGTATAAACCAATAAAAGAATCATTTGTTTAAATATATTTTTGTACATTAAAAAGGTTACTTTTAACATGTTAATGAAAATTAAATAATCATTTGTATAATTATATTTTTGTACATTAAAAATGTCACCTTTTAACATGTTAATGAAAATTAAATAATCATTTGTCTAATTATATTTTTGTACATTAAAAATGTTACCTTTTAGCATGTTAATGAAAATAAAAAAATCATTTGTTGAATTATGTTTTAACATGTTAATAAAAATAAAATAATCATTTATTGAATTATATTTTAACATGTTAATGAAAATAAAATAATCATTTGTTGAATTATATTTTAACATGTTAATAAAAGTAAAATAATCATTTGTTGAATTATATTTTTCGTACATTAAAAATATCACCTTTTAGCATGATAATGAAAATGAGAATAATCATTGGTTGAATTATATTTTTGTACATTAAAAATGTCATCTTTAACATATAAATGAAGAAGAAAAAGAATCATATGTTAAAATATTTTTTTTAGATAAAAATATTATTTTTAACATGTTAATGAAGTGAATAAAATATTCATGTGTTAAATAAAATATTTGAACAATAAAAATATCATTTTTTATTGAATGTATAAACCATATAAGATATTCATGTGTTGAATAAAATTTTTGGAGCAATAAAAATAGTTATGTGGTGAAACGCCCTTTCGTCGATCGAGTTATTCACTTTATAATGAATATCGAAAAGGAGTGATTTCAAAATTTAATATTTTGAAAATATTATCATTTTAATATGATAAAGATACAGAATATTCAATTTTGACTTGAAATCGAAAATGTTGGAATCATTTTAAAAGAATTTATAAACAATATACAAAATACGTTTTAAATGGGAGTCGACGAAATATATATAATATTTATATTTAATGGTCTGAATAGAATGCGCCGCGCAACGACCGTTCGCGAATTTCGACCATTAACTTCAAATTCGCGTAATGGGAGATCCGGCCATCGGATTCTCCTAAAACCGGAACCGTTGGTTTTGTATTGAAAAGACCTTTCCAATGAATATAAGAAGTTTGAAATCTAACGATTGAATCTAGAATAATGTCCAAATCAAATTTGAAAATGGTTGTTATGGATGCAGTTCGGTGGCCGTTATTGGAAACCGACTGTAAGGGCCTTAATAAAATTATTAAAAATATGGAAAAATTATGTAAAATCATAATTAATTATTTGGAAAGATTTTGGATGAAAAATTCCATATTTGAAAAGATAAAAGTGTATTTTTATCAAAATGAACTAGTTATTAAAAAGGATAAATCTTTAATTAAGATTTAATGAAGTTTTCCAATTAATTGATATTTAACTGGAATTGAATAAAAGAATTGGATTTTGGGTTTGTCGTGAATGGTTTCTTCAATAAAACTGTACTTAAACCCCGATGAGAAAAGAATGAATCTTTTAATTTAGATTTGGAGAAGTTTACTAATTAATTATTATTTAATTAGAATTGAAATGAAAGTTGATTGTAGGTTTATCGTGAAATGTGTTTTAAACGACATTTGTTCTTTAACCCAATTAACAGTGAAAATATAATTTTGAATTCATAACTCTTTAATTAAGATTTAAATGGAAATTTTCCAAAGCAAAGTTTTCCAATTTAATAGAATAAATTGGAATTGAAGGGAATTCGATTCGGTAATAATCGGCATGAGCTTCTGTGAATGAAGACTATTACTATATATGGAATTTAAAAGGCTTTGCCGCTATTCCATTTATATTATTTGTCTAACACGGGAATTTATATCGATTATGCACTGTTATGATTTCCGTGTAGATTCCGTTTTGATGGAAGATGATTTTAGGTTTATCGTGAACTGTATTTTAAATGACATTGGTTTTTTTACCCAGTTAAAGATAAAGATTAATTTCCTAAATTTGAATAATCATAAAGTAACGATTTTTGCTATAAAAACCGAATTCGAGTTTTAATAAATTAGATTGAAATGGGAATGAGATAATTTAATTTATAGAATTCTTGAAATGATCGAGAATGGAGTACTACCAGTTTTACTTCAGGCGATAGTTAAATATTTAATTAGATTTAAATGTGAAATGGCAATTAAATTTACCGATAACACTGTGGGTGTTAGATATGGAGTGCTACTAAGTTTTCTCCATGGGTTGAATAGGTTGGGATAGGGATAATAAATAATAAATGACTACTTGAGTAAGGTTCGATAATCCCGACTAGTTAATAAAATCTTTTGAAATTGATATCTAAAGGGAGATTAAAGAATAAATTTAAAAGAATTTATCTTTGATAAAATTAATGGGAACCTTTCCCTAATAATGTGAATATTTGATTAAAAGAATATTCTGAATCGGAGTGAGGTGTATGATGTGTTTTTTTAGCACTTGATTATAAAATACGTGAATTATTCGGAAAGACCGGGTTTAACCCATTCTGAATAATTAATACGGCGACCAAGAGTCGAAGGTGAAGATGGTGGTTGAAGACCGGAGATCTTCACATTGTTTGGATGATTACTGATGTCTTGATTGGGCCATACACCCAAGAAAAGGTAATAAGTGGTGATCGTCCAAACGTACTAGGAGATTGACAGATATGCGAGGACCTCTTTCCTGCATTGGACATATAGGACGAGGAATAAGGTGCCTCCGGTTTCGTTCAGACCTAGAACGGACTTGTAAATGGATGGTATGTCTGACGTTGTATTCCTTTATGCTATACTCGTTGATCTCTGCTAAATATATATCTGTTTGGTGGCGGAGAATTTATTCTCTTGCTTAACGCCCTTCTCTGAGACGTACGAGCTTATAGGTTATATATTTGCAGAAATCAATGGTATTGTATGGACTAACAATGTTGCATGCTAAGACGCAAATGATCAAGGTTTTTGTTGAAAAGCAGAGCCTTGTGGTTGATGATCAAAGCACAGCTTATTTAGGCATAGCTTTGTGTATAGCGTTACTTCGCGAGCTTCACACCTCGGTGTGAAGCATAAACGGGATGAGGACTTCATGGAAATGGACATATGTTAGTTTCTAGCTAGGAGTAACGTCATGGTATGGACCCCAGATTGTTTACTCATGTAGATGTTGCTTATTATTACTTGATGGATAGAGAGGCGCCTTGGATATATCGGTCACTACGGACCGATGGATGTTCTAGTCGACATTACAGACCAGATTATTTTATGCCCCATAAGGCATGCTAACATATAGTTTATGGTATTGCCAATCATCGACGGGTGACCAGCTCTGTCACTAATCGCAGGTGCAGTTGCGTCTATATCCTCAAATTCGGGCTAGAGAGTCTCAAATCGGTGAGGATAATCCCTTGCCTCGGTTCATAGATGGAAACCCAAACTCCAATACGCGATATTCGATTTTAGTTGTAAATAGATATATATAGATATACATATATATATATGGCGACATAATATAATGGTACCTATGACGCCTGTGATTGATACATTTATATTTGAAGTTGATTTCTTCACATATAGTAATAATAAAAGATGAAATTTCGTGTATCAAGCATATTTGGCTATTATAAGGGAAAACTCTATCTTCAACTGCGTTCATTGTGTGGTGGGACCTGAGTCTTATAATAGCTTCATTTTCCAAAAAGCATTACGTTGTTTTATTTTAAACTAAGGTTCATGTGGAGTAAACCCGTTTTGTGCTAGGCGTGGTCCCGTGATTCGCCTAACTTTAAAAATTAAGCTAATAACTGTCTTAGTTATCACACCAGTCCCATAACTGACCTGAAATTTATTTTTTTAACCTAAACTCCGGGTGCCCATATTTTCCACATGGGCAACTAGTAGTTTTGGTTTTGCAGATACTATATTCATAGGATCCTGGTTTACACCTGAAGCTATATTCGGAAAGCTCTGTATCCGTGTATTTCCTTCAGTTGTGTTATGTATTATTTTTCCTCTGCTTTGTAATTTAAATCTCTGATATTGTATTTCCAATGTGCAATATTTATTCGTACTATGATATATTCTTGTACTCTGATGTAATTGTTGTAATAAGCAATGAAATGTTCTTCTGTTTGTGTTTTGATTTGTCGTATTCTCAAAATCACGAAAATACTAGTTTCAAGAATTATGGAAATTTATTTGGTTTTTGTTGATTTAGGATGATCGAATAAATTTAGTGAAAGAAAATATGATGGCGGGTTCTGGTTTTGACCAAAGAGAAAAATAGTTTAGGGTTAGGAAGATGGTAGTATATTTATACATATATTTTGGCTTGTTCTAGAAGCTTCGCATATATTTTTATATTAATTTATATCCTACTTCTATTTGTATTTGTCATCTAAAATCCGCATGATCACACACGATATCAAAAAATCATGAAAATGGGCATGAATATATGGTTCGACATTACGGACCCAACGAGACTTGTTTAATCGAATTTCGAGTCTGTTTGCTCACACAGCGTATTTTTAAAGCCAAATTATCGACTGTATTTCACATTAAAACCCCGCATGGCTACATACTGACTCCAAAAATTACGAAAATTGAAATCTAACAATAATTTGATATTTCAGATTCAGCAAAATTAGTTTCATCAAAAACGGACGTCGTTTGCAAAAATGGCTATTTTTAAAGCTCTAAATAAACCCATTTAAATATTAATATATTTAAAAATAATTAAATTAAATAATAAGAATTTAATGTTATAGTATATATATTCACATACAATATCATATAACTCCAAAATAAATATCAGGATTTGAAATTCGATATTTCAAAATTCCTAGTTTTGTCGATATTCGATTTATATTTTTTTTTATTATATAATTAAATACTTATAAATTATAAACGAATTCCATAGCAACTATTTTAAAATTTGATTTGGAGACAACTCACAATCTACATGACGAAATCTCAAATTTTCTTTTCCATTAGAAAAATATACTTCACGAGATTCTACCCTTTCTTGTTTCACAGAAATCCGATTTAAAAAGGATTCTGTATATTCGTTTAAAGTTTGAATCGCCAAATTACGAACTGCTGCGCCATTTCGAGCTCGATTATAATTATAATATAAGTTATACGTTAACTAACATTTATAAATAAATTCGTTAATATAATTCAATTCTAAACTGAATTATATATATTTTAAATTGTCCAATTCACACAATATTGCCATTTCAGCTATTTCTGATTATTTCGGAATTAAATATATTGTTTAATTACTATATTAATTAAATATTCAAAGTAATTTAATTTAAACCCTTTAATTACCAATTAATTATTTAAATAATTAAATAAAATTAATTATTAAATCCTAAAAAGTATGGGTCGTTACATTGGTGGTTTTTGGAGATAAGTTGGTGGGTTCTACCAGGCGTCACTTGGATCCCAAGCAGTTCGATTCAATGATGTAAGACCTATTTGTTCAGCAATGTTTGGATGATGATTTTTTTGGTTTTGATGTTGGTTTGTTTTGTAATCTATTGAGAAGAGAAGTGAAGACTGGGATTGATGAAGTAGATATGCAAGTTTATATGCAGTTAGGTGGGTCTCACTTGCCCAAGCATATTATTGCTCTGAAATTTATTCTTTATTATTTTGAGATGTTATCTGGTCTCAGAATCAATTTTGATAAGAGTGCTTTAATGGTTCTTAATGACCGTGATAATGTTGAGTCTCTGGTTGCTGACACTTTGAACTGTTCTTCATGAAATTTCCTTTTGATTATTTGCGTTTTAAGATTAGGCCTTTGAAAGTTAAGAAGGACGATTGGTTAGTTATTATTGATAAGATCAATAATAGATTATCGAGTTGGAATTACATATTTCTATTTAGAGCAGGTAGATTAGTTCTTGTTACTTCTGTGTTGTCTGCTATTCCTACTTATTGGATGAACGTCCATAGATTTTCACAATGGGTTATTGAGAAGATTGACAGAATCAGGTAATTATCTTTGGAGTGGTGTTCCAATTTGTAGAGGCTATAAATGTTTAGTTAACTGGGAGGTGTGTTGTAAACCCAAGAATGATGGGGGTTTGGGAATCATTAACTTATATAATTTTAATTCTGCATTGTTAGCCAAATGGATATGGAGATTTAGAAGCCCAGATGTGGTGGCTACTTGGAAGATTATTGTTTCTGAATTTTATTATTTTGGGGATGAGTTTATCGTCGGTTGTAGTTTTAGTTAGACTAATAGATTATCCTTTTTTTGGAAGTCTGTTTTGAATTGTTTTGATTTTTTTAATTTAGGTTGTAAGTTGATAGTTCATTCGAGGAATCTTACTTTCTTTTGGCATGATGCTTGGATTTCTCGTTTGCCTCTTAAAATTGAATTTATTGAGCTTTTTAATAATAGCTGCTTTAAGAATGCTTTGTTTATAGATGTATATAGAGGGGATTTAGATCCCCCATGGGAGTTTTCCTTTGATAATATTTTAGAAGGGAAAATGTTAAGGCAATTAGCCTTACTTAAAGCAAAGTTAGCTTTGCATCATTTAGATGAGAATGGGGATTGTATTAGTTGGGGTTTTGATAAGAGTTTAGTGTACTATGTTAATTCTGTGTATAATTTTATTCATTTTTCTGTTGTTTCTTTATTCCCTTTTTAGTTTCTTTGGAAATCTAATTCTCCTCCTAAAGCTAAGTTTTTTATGTTGTTGATTATTCATAAGAAGCTTAATACGGTGGAGCTTTTAAACAAGAAGAATTTTATTTTCGATGTTAAGTGTTGTTTTTGTAGTCTTTTGGATGAAGATGTTGATCATCTTTTTTTCTCTTGCAATATTACCAAATATTTTTAAATATGGTTTTATGGCTTTTTTTTGATAGTTTTAATTCTTTTAGTAGCTGTGTTGATTATTGGGATTGTTGTAGATTTGTTTATAATTCAAGGCAGAGATATGTGTTGGATTCTTTATTTACTATCATTAGTTGGTTCATATGGTTGGAGAGGAATCAGAGATTTTTTTCATTCTATTTCTATATCTGTTGACAATTTAATCATTAGGATTGTTAATTATAGTCTAGACTGGATCTCTAACTCGCACTTTAAGCTTTTTGGTGATTCGCGTTTTGAGAGTTTTTTTGCTTAAGATTAGATTTAATTTGAGTTTATTTATTAGAATCAATAGATATTTTAGAGGTAATAGATCTCGCATTTGTTGTTAATTCGAGTTTTTTTGCTTCTTTGTTAATTTCTTTTTTATTTCTTCTTCACATATATGTATGGATATATATATTTATATACATATATGTATGGAATGTTAGGGGGTTAAATGATGATACCCGTTGTTTAGACCTCCAAAATCTTTGAAGGAAGTTTCATCCCCCGTTTTTGGGTATACTGGAGAACAAATTAAATGAAGAAAATTTGGATTTCTTTAGATATTCTATGGGAACTGAATGGGAATTAGTAGACAACAATGAATATTCATACAAAGGGCGTATTTTAATTCTATGGAATAAGATGGTTTGGAAATGCAATGTTATTGATAAAGACGAACAACAAATCACTGGGTTTTTGCTAAATATTGGGGGACTTGCCCTATATGTTTCCGTGGTATATGCTTGTAACATGGTGAATGAAAGAACCATGCTTTGGAATAAAATCAATGATTTAGCAAAGAAAATTCAAGGTGTATGGCTGGTAATGGGTGATTTTAATTCTATCTTAAAACCATAAGAAAATAAAGGGGGTGCTAAAGTTAGAGAATCACAGTTGTCAGAATTTAATACCTGCATTGTGTCTTCAGGATTAGTTGAGACTGTACATGGTGGCCTGCATTATACATGGAGAAGTGGTGAATGTCGGAAGATTTCACGTAGACTTGATAGAGTTCTTGTTAATTCTATCTGTATTAATATAAGACATGAAGATGAATGTTTTCCCCTCATCAACTAGTGATCACTGCCCCATTCATGTTAATTTAATAAACAAAATTGAAAATCCCAAAGGAAAGCCTTTCAGATTTGCAAATAACTGGATTTATATTGATGGTTATATCGATAACCTGGCTTTTGAGGAACTCAATTTCGATGAAAGTTACTTGTTTAACTTTGTTACCTTCCTCAATAACACAAAACTCAGATTAAAAGTGTGGAACAAAACTAGACCTAAAGAGGAAGACTTGATTATGAATACTGAAAAAGTAACAACCCGGATTTCGACAGACCGAATTTTTTCAAAAATCCAATCTATTGAAACCTGAGTTGGGTGCTCTGGTATCCTGCAGAAAAAGGCAGCGATAAAGAAACATGTCAGAACTCGTAAAGCATCTCAAAGCGGAAGAAAATAAAGTATAATATTCGAATATTGCTTTACCTTATTAACAATATAGCTAAACCAGTATCCAAAGCTATACCATCTCTGTCATGAACCTAATATGGAACTATGTAATGAGGAGGAGGTCATAACATAAGTTCTGGGTGAATGGACTGTAACACCCCACCTCCGCTAGGGTCACTCACAAAGGGAATGCACTAGTTTTGGTGGAGTATTATCTAGGTAAACATACACAGAGATATCACATGGTAGAACATAAATAAAGCAGCGGTAGAAATTAAAAACCAAATTTTTATTACTTTCAAGAAAAGAGTCAAAACCTCATATATCCAAGGTACAAATTATTCCATTACATCAAATTCCAAATAAAGAAGTATAAACTTAAGATAACAAAAGCAAATTATTCCCCATAAATAGCAGAAGCAGCCATAGCATAACTCAAGAACAAACCGTACATGAGCTGTCAGAAAGCAAGCTAAATCAAAGCTAAGAGCTAGTGTTTCCTCCCTGAGAACCTGGGGGAAAACGAAAGAAAAAGAGGCAAAGGAAAAAGGGTCAGTCATAAGACTGGTAAGCCCTAGTGACTTTCAGTATAAAAACTAGTAAAGGTAACATGACATGAGAAAATTGGAATTAAACATAAGGATGATAACAGGACTGATATGATAAACAAGATAAGTCAAGTCTAGTATCACATATTCAAGATTCGCTGCACCATCTGTACTAGTGTTCTAACCCATGTCAAGTATTAATCATGAAATGATCCCTTGGCCCAGTATCATGAAGTGACCCATTACGGGGTCCTACGGTACGATCTACTAATCGATCGGCTCCCTACAAGTTCTAGCTCGTCATGTATCTGTGTCATATGGCCCTATCCTAAAATGTAGTTACCTGTGCTAGGTCCACCATAGGGTGTATCAAGTCCTATGGTGCCAACCACCGACACGAATCAAGCACGCACAATGTAAACCTACGGGTGCCCAATGCCTGCTTTTTCAACTCCGGACTACGTGCATGACCATAGTCCGCCTGAACCTACAATGGCGCACCTACTCAGCCGTCGTTTTGGTCGCTTACAATCAGCCCAATAATCGTGCCCCACCCTGCCTAGTCCTAGGGTATCGTGATACATCTAAGTGGGTTACTGCTGAAAAGGACCGCGTAACCAGGGTTTCTAATGGGTTAAGTGTTGTCATTCAAATTCGTGACTTAACCCTATCCAAATCATGTATTGTGTTAGTTAAGTGTGTTTAAGCGGTTCATGACTTAACCCTATCAAATCATCGTGTCAAGTTGGTTAAGTATATTCAAGTGGTTCATGACTTAACCCTATCGTGTGGCATTAATTCATTAATGCACCTCAACCTCTCACATTAGACTAACTGTTGTGGTCACTGGATTTGCCGGGCGGTTCCGGGAAGATTTACACCACAACATAGTCTAACCTCGGGTTTTACATGCGATATGACCAACTACCCACATTGGATCTTATTGTTTGCAGCCACTGGATTTGCCGGGCGGTTCCGGGCAGATTTACACTGCAAACTCAACCCAACCTCGAGTTGGCCCTTTTCAAGTTTATCTAATTGTTATGCCCACGTTCAAGTTTTAATGTCTAAATTCATGTCGAATTTTCATGTCATGTTTCATGTCAAATCGTGTCAAGTTCATGTCCATATCCAGGTTCAAGTTATAATAACGTTCACGTTCAAGTTCAAAGCCAATTCTTGTTTTACCTAGTCTACCCAAATCATATTCCCATCACACGTAAGCTCGAATCGATACAAATAAATCTAATTAGGGAATAACATAAAAAGGAACGGGTACAAGGTGGCAAAAGTAATTACTAGCATAGCATGGTATGACTTGAGATAAATGATTATAACATTACTGGCATATGGAATATTGGTCTCAAACATAAAGATTCCAAATCTAGCAAAATAAGGTACTAGTCAAGATAACGATTGTCATAAGGTGATAGTATAGTCATGGTAACGATTGACATAAGGTGATAGTATAGTCATGGTAACGATTGACATAAGGTGATAGTCATAAACTTGTGACTAATAGCAGATTCAACATGATTATATTAGGGGTTTTCTTTTTGATTTACAACATGAATAGGCCCCAAATCAATGTCATAGTAATATATCAAAAGTCAAGATCCAAGATGAACAAGAATGGATGTAAAACAGTCATCATACACAGGTTCAATTTCAATTTACAACATATTCATATTACATTTATAGTTTAAATCTAAAAATAACTGGGGCTTACAGATCGTGGTTCGAGAAATAGAAAAAGAGAGTCGATGCTGAATCTTTATATGCTTAGTCAAGTCCTAACAGAAGTCCCCAAATCAGCAACGTAGTTTCAACGTAGAAGAAGTAGTCCCTTTCTCTAACTTTTCAACCAGAATTAGAGCAGCATAAGGTCAGAAGGAATTTTGTGTAGAGAGACTAGTGTTAGGGGCTGTATATACAGGGTCAGGTCAACAAATGTAGACAGAAACGAGGCCAAAAACATCAAAGTGAATCCAGCTTCAAAAGTGGGCTCGGCCACCAGGTCGACCCCCAGGTCGACGCTATGGTCGACTTAGTCCTGGGTAGGTCGACTACATAGCCGACCCCCAGGTCGACCTGGTCCTGGGCGGGAAATTTCCAGCCCAGTCTATTCTGAGGTTTGAATTTCGAAATTCGAATTTGAATTCTGCTGTTTTAAACTTGAAAACTTCTGAAAACTTCGAAAGGTCATAACTTGGTCATACGGACTCCTTTTTTAAAAAGTCGGACTTGTTTCCAAGCAGAATTTCGAGACGAACGCAATGGCGCAACCCATTTCCTTTGATTCTTATTTTAAAAATTAATTATGCCTTGATTTATGGTTATTACACGTTATAAAAACACGGGTTGTTACATTCTCCCCCCTTAAAGGATTTCGTCCCCGAAATCTCTAAGTTAGGGAGGATGTGTCGTACCATCCATCATCCATCTACTCAAAGCATCATCCACATGCAACCATTGTCCTTAAAAGATTTCTAGTGCTGTATGAACATATGCAGAAAGTGTGTGTATATGTACTTATCTAATGCAAAAGACCAGGCGGTTACTGATTCAGTAAACCTCCTTAATGCAAAATATGTTAGTGTAATGAATCCAACATGTATGCAAATTCGTAACATAGCTTATAATATCTACATGAGTACACAAACATTCATTCATATGCAACATCCAAGTGATAGCATAACAAGTTCCATCCATGTACAAGTATAAGCACTCATGCATATGCAACAGGAAAATGTGACTGAGCCGATCTAGTGCCTAATGTGTGTCATGCATCCACTGGAACCCACTTGCAACCACTTGCAACCATTTGCAAACATCAACCATAACATGTTTCAATCACATGTTTACATCCATATGGTTATACCTAAGGTTCTCAAGATAAGATGGAGAAGATAACAAGACAAACGTAGGTAGTAGAAGAATGATACGAAAAGGTTTTCAAGTTTATAGGAAAAAGAGATTGAGAATGTACCCTCAAAAAGAAATGGGTAAAGTGCGCGTATCTTCTCTTCGGTTTCCCAAGTTGCGTCTTCTTGGGCTTCACTCCACTGCACTTTAACTAGCTTGACTTCTCGATTCCTTAGCTTTTTAATCTTCGTCCCCAAGATACGAATCGGAACTCGCCTCAATGTTGCCTCTTTTTCCACTTCTACGTCTTCAAGGATGCTGGGCTCAACCACTTCGGCCGACTCATGCAAGCACTTTCGGAGATGCGAGACGTGAAAGACATTGTGTACTCCAGATAACTTCTCGGGTAAGTCTACCTTATAGGCCATCCGTCCAATCCTCTCAGTGATGGGGAACGGTCCTACGAACCTTGGTGCTAGCTTTCCAACTACTCCAAAATGAACTACATTGCATAACGGAGAAAATTTTATAAAGACCATATCCCCGACTTCGAATTCTAGGTCTGTCGTTCTCTGGTCCGTGTAACACCCCACATCCGTTAGTGTCGCTCACAAAGGGAATGCACTAAGTTCTGTGGAGCATTTAGGGTAAAAGATGCAGATAAATTACAAGACAGACAGAAATTAAATAGCGGAAAATAATGCTTTGCTTTATTGATAAAATAGTTTGTACAAAGATTTCTTTACAATATCAGAGTGTCATCTGTCTTATAAAATAAAGAAGCATAAAACAACATTTATATTCCCCAATTTTAGCAAGAGCCAGCCATAGCATCTGATAAGCGAATCCAAGCAAACTTCGACAAATCTTCAAGCTGGGAAAGAGTGACAGTCCAACTTAACCTGAGCAATACTACTCCCTCCTCTACTACCGGGGGGGGGGGGGAACGGAAGAAAAGAAGAAGAAAGAAAAACAGAGTCAGACATAAAGCCTGAGTAAGTTCAGTAACTTCTAGCATGCGAACATGGAAAAACAAAACGACATGAATTAACTGAATACAAGATTACACCATGACGATAGGGTCAACAAGATTGGACAAGGTAATCACAAGATATGCTAAGATAAGATAAACTGGATACGCTCTAATACTTTCGCCGCTTCGCTATTTCCTTGTTATACTGGTTTCTATATCTCTGCACCGCCTAACTAGTGTCCCAACTAGTAACGATAACGTGATCCCAATCCCTGTATTTTCCATCGCCTTCAGGCATCCATTTATTTATTTGTTACCTAGATTTAATCTAGGGTTTCCTACTAAGTACTTTCTAGATTCCTCTAAAGTTTACGCTGTCTGCTGAATGCTTCTCGGATTCAGGATTTATGCCACCTAGTTCAACTAGGAATTATGCTACCCGTCGAACGATGCCCTTTAGTCTAGGATACACTACCTAGAGTGGTACATGTTCCTAGACTTTCCCCACGCATGTATCGTGAATCGTTATAGCTTGTCTAGATGCACATGTCCTGTAATGTGCTACCCGAGTCCCGTGTCAGGGCTACTCTAGAAATACGGAACTCGGTCGGAAGCTTTCAGTATCTGCCGATGCAGATGTTAAGGTCTGTTTTTCCAGTGGTTATGGTCCCACTCGACCCCTCCCTCAACTAATGGAAGGCCACCCTTGTAAAATGAGAACTGTACGAAGGCCCCTATCTGCCCCACTAATTCTATGGCCAACAACACCCCTCAACCACAACTAGATAGCAAGTATGTGGTTCGTATGAGTCCTCCAGCCTTCCCGCTTCACGTGTCTCGCTTGACTGAAGATGGTAGGTAGACGACGAGTTCCTATCATAGGGCTTCCGTCTTCTCGCCGAATCACGCTGGTCCATCCTAGTCTTTTGGTTGCCATACATTGCAACCGAGGCATACCCTTGGCTCTTCTACCGCAGACCTTAACCTCTGTGCGCTGTAACAACCCGAAAATCTGGGCCAGTTTAAAATTTTTATTTTGGCGATTTTAGCGAATTTTGATTATTTAAAATAGATTATTTTAAATAATATCGACAAGAAAAAATGTTTAGAATATAATTCGAACGTATATATTATATACGTCGTCGTTAGAATATAAATAATTATATATAATTATAAATAGAATTGAAAATGGCGCGGTAGTTCGATTATTCGATTTCAAACTTCAATTGAATGTACCGGGTGCAAAACAATCCGGATTTTAGTGAAACCAAGAACATTAGGATCTATTTGACAATATCTTTCCAACGAATCCGAAAAATCAAGATTTCATAGCGGGAATCAAAAGATATGTCCAGTTGAAAATTCTGAATAGTCGCTATGGAATTCATGACCTTAAAAATGGACATTTTGCAAACGACCTCGGATTTGGACGAAACCACTTTTGTTGGGTCCGTGATGTAAAGTTATTGCTAGATTCCAAATTTCATAATTTTCTGAATCAATATGTGAGTGTGGCAAAGGAAAACGCGTTTGACCAGTTTCAGTTGATTTTAATCGACTGGAAATTGGTCATTTTTCCAACGGTCTCAGAATTCGACGAAACTAGTCTTGTTAGGACCGTATCGTCAATACGAAGCTAGAAAATATTTTTCTGGAATTTTTCGAGTTAGTATGTGACCCCGGTAATTTGAAATGTACATTTAAAATTCAATATAGTGATTTAAATGTAAATTTAACGGAAACTGATCGAAACGATCAAATCAGCTTGCGATACATATCCCATTGTTTTCGGAATGGGGGTAATACGCTATAGACGACGGGCAGTGGGCCTCGTTTTGAAGTCAAAAATAAAAGTTGCTTTTTGGTGGAAAATTAAATAATTAAATAATTAAATTAAAAACTCCCCTCCTTCTCCTTTCCTTATACTCTGGCCCCCCTATTTTCAATTCAGAAAACGAAAAAAAAAAAAGACGAATCGCTCCTTCAGGGAGGCCGCCGCCCAGCCTCCTGGCGTCGCCGCGCCAAGCGCAGCACCCCCCTCCTCCACTCCCTCTCCGTCCCCTTCTTCTCCCCCCTTCGTTCTTCGAGTCCCACGCTTCCCAAAACCACCGCAACCCAAACCCGCCTGAACCCTAGCAACTCCCGCCACCACGAGACCTCCACCGCATTCCCCAGACCCGCACCCCCTCCGGCGACTTCCCCTTTTCTCCGATGCCCCAAACTCGACCCCCCCTTCTGAACCTGCTGCGTCGCTTCTTGCTCCCCCTGCAGTCCTCCAGTCAAGCCACCACGTTTCAGACCACTCGAGACCCTAATTATGTGAGTTTTTCCTTCCTAGTTTATTTAAATAAAAAGCAGGGTCTGAATTCTGATTTTTATTATATAGAAAATCAGTTTTTCTATTTTATAGCATAGGAAAAAAAATCAGTTTATTTTTATTATATAAAAAGAGTTAAAAAGAATTGATTTTTAATTTATAAAGAATCGATTTTTAGTGTGATAAAGATCTGATTTTTTAGGGGTTTGAAGTTATGATTTTTTTTATGGGATAAAGGATTTGATTATTACGATGTTAAAGTTTGAATTTTTAAAGTAGGAAAGTTTGAACCTTTAACAAAGGAAAGTTCAAAGTTTGAAAATAAAGAAAGATTATATTTTTATAAAATAGTATTGAAAACAAAAAAGGTATGATTTTGTTTATGGAAAAGATTAGGCTTTTCATTGTAGAAAAATTCGATTTTTATATATTGAATAGCAAAGTAAAAATTCGATTTTTATATATTGAATAGCAAAGTAAAAATTCGATTTTTATATATTGAATAGCAAAGTAAAAATTCAATTTTTAAATTGAATAGCAAAGTAAAAATTCGATTTTTATATATTGAATAGCAAAGTAAAAATTCGATTTTTATATATTGAATAACAAAGTAAAAATTCGATTTTTACATATGTAGTGGCTACGGGCAACGAAAGCGACAAAAGGCGAGATTGGCGAAGATTTCTATAAAAGAAGAGTCAAGATGATTGGATAGCTCTTGGTGATAATTTTTCACTCTTCAATTTCTTTTTCTAGTTATATATATATACTAGGATGCAGACGGTGCTTAGTAGCACCCGACACAATCGTCCACAGACCATGGACTTGTTTGTTTGGTTGCAAAAATTAGTTAGATGATTTGATTTGAAATTGAATTGTTTGGTGAAATGAATGGATTGATTGATGTGTGAATGGCGTGGGCCTTCACTAGACCGGGGATAAGGCTAGGCCTCGTCCTGTTTCTAGTATCGTGCCGTTATGCCGCCGAAATTTTCTAAAATATGTTAGAAAAATAAAAATATCATTTTATTGAATAAATGAACTGAATAGAAATTCATATGTTGGAATAAAAATGTTTTTATCGTTAAAAATATAATTTTTAACGTGAAGTGAATAAAATAAAATATTCATTTACAAACCGAACGGTTTGTTTATGTACACCTATTTGAAGGACATTGATTGGGTCGATAAATTTTACACATCGCCCAACTGCACAACTAAAATCTGTGTTTGATTGTTTGAAACCCCACACGGGTGTTGGGATGAAATTTAAAGTTCACTCATCCTGATTGATTAAATATATCGATCGACTGATTGACAGGCTGTTATAAGCGTTAGATATCTATATTTGATGCTTATACAGTGTAGTGCACTTTGGTTGATGGTTGATTATTTTTCAATGCTATTATGTACGTGTGATGTGTGAAAATCCATATGATTAACTTTATATGGTAATTGATTGGGCCTCATTCCAATTTAGAAAATAAAGAATAATATAAAATAAAGGTTCATGTGTTGACAGTACTCATACATTGAGATTGGTCATGTGTTGAACGAAATATTTTAGTAATAAAATTTACATCTTTATCAATATAAAATAAAGGTTCATGTGTTGACAGTACTCATACATTGAGATTGGTCATGTGTTGAACGAAATATTTTAGTAATAAAATTTACATCTTTATTATTATAAAATAAAGGTTCATGTGTTGACAGTACTCATCCATTGAGATTGGTCATGTGTTGAACGAAATATTTTAGTAATAAAATTTACATCTTTATCAATATAAAATAAAGGTTCATGAGTTGATAGTACTCATCCATTGAGATTGGTCATGTGTTGAACGAAATATTTTGATAATAACAACTATTTTGAAAAAGAAATATTTGAAATAGAATATTTGAAAATAGAAATTTATGAAGCCGTGTTGATTAGATTGACGCCATTTTGACGTAAACGATATTTATATCGATTTTATTCATTTCGAAATGAATTGAATTGAAAACGATTTCGAAATGAATTGAATTGAAAACGATTTCGAAATGAATTGAATTGAAAACGATTTCGAAATGAATTGAATTGAAAACGATTTCGAAATGAATTGAATTGAAAACGATTTCGAAATGAATTGAATTGAAAACGATTTCAAAATGAATTGAATTGAAAACGAATTCAAATTGAATTGAAAGTGAATTGAAATGAATTCAAATTGAATTGAAATTTGAATTGAATAGAAATGAATTTTAAAACGAATTTATAAAGAAGAATTCAATTTTGATTTGAATTTAAAAGAAAGTTGAAATTGCTTTTGAAACGATTTTAAAACTATTTATATAATTCGTTTTAAATAGAAATCGACGAAGTATATATTATATATATTATATATATAATATAATGGCCTGAATAGAACGCGCCGCGCCGCGGCAGTTCCTGAATTTCGACCATTTATTTCAAATGGACATTACGGGAGATCCGACCGTCGGATTCTCCTAAAACCGGAACCGTTGGGTTCGTATCGAAAAGAGCTTTCTAACGAATATTAGAAATTTGAAATCTAACGGTTGGATTTGGAGTTACGTCCAAATCAAATTTGAAAAAGGTCGCTGTAAGTGCAGTTCGATGGCCGTTGATGGAAATCGACTGTACGGGCCTTGATAAAATTATTAAAAATAGTAATAATTTGGGTAAAATCATAAGAAATGATTTAGAAAGAATTGGGATGAAAAACTCCATATTTGAAAAGATAAAAATAGATTTTTTTCGAAATGAACTAGTTTTGAACTAGAATTACAATTCTATTTATTTTTAAATAAATAAATTGAATTTGAAATGGTTTTGAAAATAACCAGAATTTCCAATGATTGCATTGGAATGGATTTGAATCGAAATTGCTTTCGGAATATTTCGATGTTGGATTTCGTGATGATACAGATATTGTTATGGGAATTTGAAAGATATATATATCGTTATTTCCAATGCGATATTTGTTAGTCGTAGAATTTGATATTGAATATAAGCCGGTATATTTTCTATTCAGAGCCTTGTATTGAATATCAAATGTGATTTGGGTTTGTTGTGAATGGTGTCTTCACTAACACTGTTCTTGAACCCAGTTGAGAAAAGATTAAATCTTTTTATTTAGATTTAATGAAGTGTACCAATTCAATAATTTTTAATTGGAATTGAATTGATATTGATATTGGGTTTATCGTGAACAGTGTTTTAAATAACACTTGTTCTTTAACCCGATAATTAATGGAATGATTTTAAATCTTTTTATTTAGATTTAATGAAGTGTACCAATTCAATAATATTTAATTGGAATTGAATTGATATTGATATTGGGTTTATCGTGAACAGTGTTTTAAATAACACTTGTTCTTTAACCCGATAATTAATGGAATGATTTTTGGGTTTATCGTGAACAGCATTTTAAATAACACTTGTTCTTTAACCCGATAATTAATGGAATGATTTTTGGGTTTATCGTGAACAGTGTTTTAAATAACACTCGTTTTTTAACCCGATAATTAATGAATGTGATTTTGGGTTTATCGTGAACCGTGTTTTAAATGACACTGATTCTTTAACCCAGTCGAAGATTAAAACTAAGTGGAGTTTTAATGAATCTTTAATTAGATTGAAATGATCGAAAATGGAGTATCACCAGTTTTGCTCCAGGCGATAGTTAAATCTTTAATTAGATTTGAACGTGAAATGGTAATTGAATTTACCGATAACACTGTGGTGTTAGATATGAAGTATTACCAGTTTTACTTCATGGGATGAATAGGTTGGGATGGGGAAATTAAAATAAATAATTACTTCGGTAAGGTTCGCTAATCTCGACTAATTTGAATTGAGATTCAAAAATAGAATAAAGAATAAATTCAAGGAATTTATCTTGGATAAAATTAATGGGAACCCTTCCCTATGAATGTGAAATTTAGAAACTAACTGTCGGTTAGCCAAGCAGAATGGTTTTCTGGATATTGATCTGATGTTGGTTTCGGCCTTCGGGGTTAATATTTGGGAAATTATTCTCTTGATTAATTTACGGTTAGTGACTGATGAATTGGAATTAGGCGTATGTTGTGTTTGTGTAACACTTATTTAAAATATACGCGAGTTGTTTGGAAAGACCGGTTTATCCCATTCTGAATAACTGATACGACGATAAGTCGAAGATGAAGACGGTGGTCGAAGACCAGAAGTCTTCACGTTGTTTGGGTGATTACTGATGATCTTGATTGGGCTGTACACCCAAGAAGACGGAAACAGTTGGTGATCGTCCTGACGTACTTGGAGATCGATGGATATGCGGAGTACTAGGTGCCTCCGGTTTCGTTCAGACCCAGAACGGACTTGTAAATGGACTGTATGTCTGACATTGGATTTTAGTCCGTGTGATTGATCTCTATTAAATATATATCTGTTTGGCGGCGGAGAATTTATTCTCTTGCTTAACGCCCTTTTCTGAGACGTACGAGCTCAGGGGTTATATATTGATGGATATCAAACGCATGGAGTGAATTGCCTGTGTGGCATGCCTAAGTGGCAATTGATCGAGGCTTCTGTTGAAAAGCAAAGTCTTGTGGTGATGATCAAAGCACGGCCTTTGTGGCGTAGCTTTGTGTAACGTTTACTTCGCGAGTATCACACCCGGTGTGAACCAAAAACGAGAGACGGACCTCAGGGAGGGCATGCGTTTCCTTCTAGCTAAAAAGTGGCGTTAGTGGTTTTACACGCCCTGACGAGTTTGACTTATGTGGTTGTTGCTGTTGCGAGGCGCCTCGGATTGATCGGTCGTTCTCGAACCGATGGATTCATTTAGTTTGCTCACTTACGCCCCTAAGGGCGGCGAAACGCATGTTCAGGGTTTAAGTTTAATCCACATCGGTGGACCGGCCCGGTCGCTCCAAGGGTCGATGCGTTATGATCCTGAGACTCGGGCTAGACAGTCTCGAATCGGTTGAGGACTATCTTTTGCCTCGGTTCATAGACGGAAATCCAATTTCCAAATACGTGACATTTGCGGTTTTATTTGTAAACCTATATATGGCGACATAGTGTTATGGGGCATTCATGCCGCCTATGATTGATACTTATGATTTGAAGTTGTTTTATACACTATACACTTATTATAGTATCAAATGATTTCTTTTAAACGTATCAAGCATTCTTGGCTATTATAAGGTAAAAACCCTATCCCCCGGCTTGCGTTGCATTGTGTGATAGGACCTGGGTCTTATAATAGCTTCATTTTTATTTATTTAGCATTGCGCTGTTGTTTTATGCACTGGTGTTCTTGGGAGGAAACCCGTTCCGTGTTATACGGCGTGGTCCCTTGATTTACCTAACTTTAAAAATAAAGATTAATAACTGTTTTAGTTCTCACACCAGTCCCATGACTGACCTGGAGTTTATTGTTTTAACCTAAACTCTGGGTGCCCTTATTTTCGACACGGGCAGCTAGTAGTTTTGGTTTTGCAGATTTATATTCACAGGATCCTAGTTAACAGCTGGAACGATATCCGGAAAGCTTTGTATCCGTATATCTCTTTCTAGTTGTGAATTGTATTATTTTCCGCTGCTATGTATTTAAATGTAATTTAAATCTCTGATATTTCTGTGTAATATTCATTTATACTCTGTATATTCTTGTAATCTGATGCATTGTTGTAATACACAATGAAATGTTCTTTCGTATGCGTTCTGTTGTGGTTTGTTCTCGAACTATCCGACACTTTCCTTTACGGGGAAGTTACGGGTCTTCACAGTTGGTATTAGAGCTTTGGTTTACAAAGCTTAGAGAACAAGGCACATTAGAACCATATGAAATAATTCATCAGATATTGGATTAGTAATATCCAACGGGAATGACTCGTTAGAGATGGGATCAGTAGCATCCTAGAACGAGTGTGAAGAGTATATTTTTAAAATGAAAATAAATTTTTGTTTTGAAAAGTTAAATCAATTATTCATATTTGATTATTTATCTATATTGATTAGGGCAGTCCAGTATATAAATATTTCGCATATACGCCTTGCAAACGTGTATTTGAAGTTTTAATATACTGGATAGATATAGAATCACACTCTAGTCGCCCGGAGATGATGTTGATAATGACCATGGCATCGTCAATATTTATGGTCGTGCTCCGAACGTGTAATATCTATATATTTCCTATTGACTGGTGTGAGAACCAAAATTAGATAGGGCCTATTGTTGTGATTTGGCATCAAAAATCTGATTTTTGACTATGTATTAAAGTTATGAATTTGAAAAGCTAATCAACTAATTAATTGATGTTTGTGTTGTTGTTTATTTGTTTGCTAAATTTTTAACCATTATGCCTAATTGCATCAAATATTGAATTATATTGAAAATTGGTTGCGTTTGCTTGCATATACTTGTACTTACCTTGAACAGGTCATAGCAAGGAGGCTAGAGCCAGAGAATAAAATTTGTTTGCCCGACAAATAGGTACATGTTTACTACATAATTTACTGTTTTGTTTGGGTGATGATGATTTTATGAGCCTATTGGCTTTTTCTTTTTTCTTTTTGAGATTAGAAGGACCGGGGAAGCTATTTGAAATTCCCCGATGCTCCCGGTGCAGGGGAGGTTATGGCGAAATTTTTCAAAAATTTAGGGTGTTAGCCAAATTTTTGAAATTTTGAAAATTCTCAGAAACTGAAAAGTTAGAGAATGGAAGCCAGATCGAACGTAGAGTTGATTAATCAAACCACTTTCGACTTTGTTCCTTTTCGGGGACGAAAAGTTTTAAGTGGGGGAGATTGTAACAACCCGAAAATCTGGGCCAGTTTAATTTTTTTTTTTTTGGCGATTTTAGCGAATTTTGATTATTTAAAATAGATTATTTTAAATAATATCGACGAGAAAAAATGTTTAGAATATAATTCGAACGTATATATTATATACGTCGTCGTTAGAATATAAATAATTATATATAATTATAAATAGAATTTAAAATGGCGCGGTAGTTCGATTATTCGATTTCAAACTTCAATTGAATGTACCGGGTGCAAAACAATCCGGATTTTAGTGAAACCAAAACCATTAGGATATATTTGATAATATCTTTCCAACGAATCCGAAAAATCAAGATTTCATAGCGGGAATCTAAAGATATGTCCAGTTGAAAATTCTGAATAGTCGCTATGGAATTCAGGCCCTTAAAAATGGACATTTTGCAAACGACCTCGGATTTCGACGAAACCACTTTTGTTGGGTCCGTGATGTAAAGTTATTGCTAGATTCCAAATTTCATAATTTTCTGAATCAATATGTGAGTGTGGCAAAGGAAAACGCGTTTGACTAGTTTCAGTTGATTTTAATCGACTGGAAATTGGTCATTTTTCAAACGGTCTCAGAATTCGACGAAAATAGTCTTGTTAGGACCGTATCGTCAATACGAAGCTAGAAAATATTTTTCTGGAATTTTTCGAGTTAGTATGTGACCCTGGTAATTTGAAATGTACATTTAAAATTCAATATAGTGATTTAAATGTAAATTTAACGAAAACTGATCGAAACGATCAAATCAGCTTGCGATACATATCCCATTGTGTTCGGAATGGGGGTAATACGCTATAGACGACGGGCGGTGGGCCTCGTTTTGAAGTCAAAAATAAAAGTTGCTTTTTGGTGGAAAATTAAATAATTAAATAATTAAATTAAAAACTCCCCTCCTTCTCCTTTCCTTATACTCTGCCCCCTATTTTCAATTCAGAAAAAGAAAAAAAGAAAAAGAAAGACGAGTCGCTCCTCCAGGGAGGCCGCCGCCCAGCCTCCTGGCGCCGCCGCGCCAAGCGCAGCACCCCCCTCCTCCACTTCCTCTCCGTCCCCTTCTTCTCCCCCCCTTCGTTCTTCGAGTCCCACGCTTCCCAAAACCACCGCAACCCAAACCTGCCTGAACCCTAGCAACTCCCGCCGCCACGAGACCTCCACCGCATTCCCCAGACCCGCACCCCCTCCGGCGACTTCCCCTTTTCTCCGATGCCCCAAACTCGACCCCCTCTTCTGAACCTGCTGCATTGCTTCTTGCTCCCCCCCGCAGTCCTCCAGTCAAGCCACCACGTTTCAGGCCACTCGAGACCCTAATTATGTGAGTTTTTCCTTCCTAGTTTATTTAAATAAAAAGCAGGGTCTGAATTCTGATTTTTATTATATAGAAAATCAGTTTTTCTATTTTATAGCATAGGAAAAAAAATTCAGTTTATTTTTATTATATAAAAAGAGTTAAAAAGAATTGATTTTTAATTTATAAAGATTCGATTTTTAGTGTGATAAAGATCTGATTTTTTAGGGGTTTGAAATTATGATTTTTTTTTATGGGATAAAGGATTTGATTATTACGATGTTAAAGTTTGAATTTTTAAAGTAGGAAAGTTTGAACCTTTAACAAAGGAAAGTTCAAAGTTTGAAAATAAAGAAAGATTATATTTTTATAAAATAATATTGAAAACAAGAAAGGTATGATTTTGTTTATGGAAAAGATTAGGCTTTTCATTGTAGAAAAATTCGATTTTTATATATTGAATAGCAAAGTAAAAATTCGATTTTTATATATTGAATAGCAAAGTAAAAATTCGATTTTTATATATTGAATAGCAAAGTAAAAATTCGATTTTTATATATTGAATAGCAAAGTAAAAATTCGATTTTTACATATGTAGTGGCTACGGGCAACGAAAGCGACAAAAGGCGAGATTGGCGAAGATTTCTATAAAAGAAAAGTCAAGATGATTGGATAGCTTTTGGTGAGAATTTCTCACTCTTCAATTTCTTTTTCTTGTTATATACATATACTAGGATGCAGACGGTGCTTAGTAGCACCCGACACAATCGTCCACAGACCATGGACTTGTTTGTTTGGTTGCAAAAATTAGTTAGATGATTTGATTTGAAATTGAATTGTTTGGTGAAATGAATGAATTGATTGATGTGTGAATGGCGTGGGCCTTCACTAGACCGGGGATAAGGCTAGGCCTCGTCCCGTTTCTAGTATCGTGCCGTTATGCTGCCGAAATTTTCTAAAATATGTTAGAAAAATAAAAATATCATTTTATTGAATAAATGAACTGAATAGAAAATCATATGTTGGAATAAAAATGTTTTTATCGTTGAAAATATAATTTTTAACGTGAAGTGAATAAAATAAAATATTCATTTACAAACCGAACGGTTTGTTTATGTACACCTATTTGAAGGACATTGATTGGGTCGATAAATTTTACACATCGCCCAACTGCACAACTAAAATCTGTGTTTGATTGTTTGAAACCCCACACGGGTGTTGGGATGAAATTTGAAGTTCACTCATCCTGATTGATTAAATATGTCGATCGATTGATTGACAGGCTGTTATAAGCGTTAGATATCTATATTTGATGCTTATACAGTGTAGTGCACTTTGGTTGATGGTTGATTATTTTTCAATGCTATTATGTACGTGTGATGTGTGAAAATCCATATGATTAACTTTATATGGTAATTGATTGGGCCTCATTCCAATTTAGAAAATAAAGAATAATATAAAATAAAGGTTCATGTGTTGACAGTACTCATACATTGAGATTGGTCATGTGTTGAACGAAATATTTTAGTAATAAAATTTACATCTTTATCAATATAAAATAAAGGTTCATGTGTTGACAGTACTCATACATTGAGATTGGTCATGTGTTGAATGAAATATTTTAGTAATAAAATTTACATCTTTATTATTATAAAATAAAGGTTCATGTGTTGACAGTACTCATCCATTGAGATTGGTCATGTGTTGAACGAAATATTTTGATAATAACAACTATTTTGAAAAAGAAATATTTGAAATAGAATATTTGAAAATAGAAATTTATGAAGCCGTGTTGATTAGATTGACGCCATTTTGACGTAAACGATATTTATATCGATTTTATTCATTTCGAAATGAATTGAATTGAAAACGATTTCAAAATGAATTGAATTGAAAACGATTTTGAAATGAATTGAATTGAAAACGATTTCGAAATGAATTGAATTGAAAACGATTTCGAAATGAATTGAATTGAAAACGATTTCGAAATGAATTGAATTGAAAACGAATTCAAATTGAATTGAAAGTGAATTGAAATGAATTCAAATTGAATTGAAATTTGAATTGAATAGAAATGAATTTTAAAACGAATTTACAAAGAAGAATTCAATTTTGATTTGAATTGAAAAGAAAGTTGAAATTGCTTTTGAAATGATCTTAAAACTATTTATATAATTCGTTTTAAATAGAAATCGACGAAGTATATATTATATATATTATATATATAATATAATGGCCTGAATAGAACGCGCCGCGCCGCGGCAGTTCGTGAATTTCGACCATTTATTTCAAACGGACATTACGGGAGATCCGACCGTCGGATTCTCCTAAAACCGGAACCGTTGGGTTCGTATCGAATAGAGATTTCTAACGAATATTAGAAATTTGAAATCTAACGGTTGGATTTGGAGTTACGTCCAAATCAAATTTGAAAAAGGTCGTTGTAAGTGTAGTTCGATGGCCGTTGGTGGAAATCGACTGTACGGGCCTTGATAAAATTATTAAAAATAGTAATAATTTGTGCAAAATCATAAGAAATGATTTAGAAAGAATTGGGATGAAAAACTCGATATTTGAAAAGATAAAAATAGATTTTTATCGAAATGAACTAGTTTTGAACTAGAATTACAATTCTATTTATTTTTAAATAAATAAATTGAATTTGAAATGGTTTTGAAAATAACCAGAATTTCCAATGATTGCATTGGAATGGATTTGAATCGAAATTGCCTTCGGAATATTTCGATGTTGGATTTCGTGATGATACAGATATTGTTATGGGAATTTGAAAGATATATATATATATATATATATATATCGTTATTTCCAATGCGATATTTGTTAGTCGTAGAATTTGATATTGAATATAAGCCGGTATATTTTCTATTCAGAGCCCTGTATTGAATATCAAATATGATTTGGGTTTGTTGTGAATGGTGTCTTTAATAACACTGTTCTTGAACCCAGTTGAGAAAAGATTAAATCTTTTTATTTAGATTTAATGAAGTGTACCAATTCAATAATATTTAATTGGAATTGAATTGATATTGATATTGGGTTTATCGTGAACAGTGTTTTAAATAACACTTGTTCTTTAACCCGATAATTAATGGAATGATTTTTGGGTTTATCGTGAACAGCGTTTTAAATAACACTTGTTCTTTAACCCGATAATTAATGGAATGATTTTTGGGTTTATCGTGAACAGTGTTTTAAATAACACTCGTTCTTTAACCCGATAATTAATGAATGTGATTTTGGGTTTATCGTGAACCGTGTTTTAAATGACACTGATTCTTTAACCCAGTCGAAGATTAAAACTAAGTGGAGTTTTAATGAATCTTTAATTAGATTGAAATGATCGAAAATGGAGTATCACCAGTTTTGCTCCAGGCGATAGTTAAATCTTTAATTAAATTTGAACGTGAAATGGTAATTGAATTTACCGATAACACTGTTGTGTTAGATATGAAGTATTACCAGTTTTACTTCATGGGATGAATAGGTTGGGATGGGGAAATTAAAATAAATAATTACTTCGGTAAGGTTCGCTAATCCCGACTAGTTTGAATTGAGATTCAAAAATAGAATAAAGAATAAATTCAAGGAATTTATCTTGGATAAAAATAATGGGAACCTTTCCCTATGAATGTGAAATTTAGAAACTAACTGTCGGTTAGCCAAGCAGAATGGTTTTCTGGATATTGATCTGAAGTTGGTTTCGGCCTTCGGGGTTAATATTTGGGAAATTATTCTCTTGATTAATTTACGGTTAGTGACTGATGAATTGGAATGAGGCGTATGTTGTGTTTGTGTAACACTTATTTAAAATATACGCGAGTTGTTTGGAAAGACCGGGTTTATCCCATTCTGAATAACTGATACGACAATAAGTCGTTTGGGTGATTACTGATGATCTTGATTGGGCTGTACACCCAAAAAGATGGAAACAGTTGGTGATCGTCCAGACGTACTTGGAGATCGATGGATATGCGGAGTACTAGGTGCCTCCGGTTTCGTTCAGACCCAGAACGGACTTGTAAATAGACTGTATGTCTGACATTGGATTTTAGTCCGTGTGATTGATATCTATTAAATATATATCTGTTTGGCGGCGGAGAATTTATTCTCTTGCTTAACGCCCTTTTCTGAGACGTACGAGCTCAGGGGTTATATATTGATGGATATCAAACGCATGGAGTGAATTGCCTGTGTGGCATGCCTAAGTGGCAATTGATCGAGGCTTCTGTTGAAAAGCAAAGTCTTGTGGTGGTGATCAAAGCACGGCCTTTGTGGCGTAGCTTTGTGTAACGTTTACTTAGCGAGTATCACACCCGGTGTGAACCAAAAACGGGAGACGGACCTCAGGGAGGGCATGCGTTTCCTTCTAGCTAAAAAGTGGCGTCAGTGGTTTTACACGCCCTAACGAGTTTGACTTATGTGGTTGTTGCTGTTGCGAGGCGCCTCGGATTGATCGGTCGTTCTCGAACCGATGGAGTCATTTAGTTGGCTCACTTACGCCCCAAAGGGCGGCGAAACGCATGTTCGGGGTTTAAGTTTAATCCACATCGGTGGACCGGCCCTGTCGCTCCAAGGGTCGATGCGTTCTGATCCTGAGACTCGGGCTAGACAGTCTCGAATCGGTTGAGGACTATCTTTTGCCTCGGTTCATAGACGGAAATCCAATTTCCAAATACGTGACATTTGCGGTTTTATTTGTAAACCTATATATGGCGACATAGTGGTATGGGGCATTCATGCCGCCTATGATTGATACTTATGATTTGAAGTTGTTTTATACACTATACACTTATTATTGAAACACCCCACCTCCGTTAGGGTCACTCTCAAAGGGAATGCCCTAATTTTGGTGGAGGTTTATAAGTATAAGTCACAGATATACAAGACAGATATAAGAACACATATTTGTAAACAGCGGAAAAACAACAACTTTTATTTCATCAAAGCAAATACGTGTTACAAAACATCACCCTGATTGTCTTACATCTTTTTCCAAAAACATAACATAACACTTTCATAATCTGTCTTGAGTACATTATTTAAAGAAGCATAAATAAAACATAGATAAACTGCCAAAGCCCCCATAGTGGATTGTCCAAAGCCATAGTTCAAAACAGGAAAGTCCAAGCAATACATTTCTCTTCTTCAAGCTGGATGTTGAGACCGGTCAAGCTGCTGTGTTCCCTCCCTGTGGACCTGGGGGGGGGGGGAACGGAAGAAAAGAAGACGAAAGAAAAGTAGAGTCAGACATAAAGCCTGAGTAAGTCTAGTACTATTTTGTCTATGAATAAAGAACTGGGTATGATAAGTATAAACAAGAAGTGGGCAAGCACTATAAACTTGGTTAAGTTGTCTAGGGTCGAATATACTATCGTACCCCATGTTAATCTCTGAACCCGTATAAACTAGTTTCCAACTGGCACCCCATAATCAGGGTGATGTGATCCATTCTATGGTGATCGGCTCCTACTCGCATAGTTACATGTGTCTTACGGCCCCCGATGTTGTAGTTACCTATGCTGGTCCCACCGTGGAGTGTATCTAGTCCCATGGTGGTGGCCCGACACAACCTTAGAATGCACAGGTATGCTACTGGTGCCCAGTGCCTTATTTTTCTGCGCCGGAGTGTGTGCACGCCCGCACCCCGTTAGAACCTACACTGCTACACCACCGCCGTCGATTTGACCTCTTACAATCAGCCCAGTAATCGTGCCCCACCCTGCCTAGTTTCAGGGTATCCTGATACACCTTCTAGGGTTACTGCTGAAAAGGGTCCCCCGTTACTAGGTTTTCTATCTCTAGCCAACATGCTAAGTTGGTTAAGTGTTTTCTAACCTAACCCCCACCAGTCCGTTTAGTTTAGCATGTTCCATTTTGATTAAGTCTTTAGTTCACTTAATCCTAACAATCCTGACTCAGCCTTAATTGTCTTATTAAGGCCCTGAACTCTCACATTAGACAGGTATTGTTGTGGCTGCCTGTTGCCGGTTGGTTCCGGGCAGTCTTACACCACAACTCAGTCTAACCTCGGGTCCTTATTGGGCTCCATGTTTAACCTCCCACATTGGATAGGTATTGTTGTGACTACTGGACAGTCGGGCGGTTCCGGGCAGGTTTACATCACAACTCAATCCAACCTCGGGTTAAACACATCGTATGTTCTACATTTACATATTTTGTCTTTCTTCTTTATTATATGTAAATATTTGCGGCCCATTATTAAGTTAATGGTGTAAAGATTACACCAATCATGGGCCCAACCCATACTTGAATTTGGGCCCTTCTATTTTATATTTCCATTCATTAGTAATTTTAACCCAACGTTATTTTCCCTCGTTTTACACGTCCGTTTATTACATATATATTGGGCTTAGCCTTTTAAAGCCCAATTTAGCCATGCGAAAAGGGGAGGCTTAAAGCGTGATTACATACACAAAGAGGGGAAGGTGAGCGCATGAACTTGCAATATGACGTTGGAAATACAAAATAGAAACTGGTGTACTTGCATATATACTTTGGTCATAAAGCGTAGGTGACATGAATCAAAGCATGTGAACTTGTAGTTGAGATAAGAATCTAAATTGGGTATCCTTATTGACACATGAACCTATATTTTTATTTAGGCATAATGTCAAACATAAGCATGGCATAAATATCTCTAACATAAGCATGGCATAATGTCAACATAAACATGCAATAATATCAAACATAAGCATGGCATAAGTATAGTTAAACTTGTTCACATAACCATGGCATAAATATTTCTAACATGAAATCATGATTTTTACTTTAGTCATGTAAACTTACAAAAAGGGATTTTTGAGCCTAACCTAGCTATGTACCACATATGTCATCATAAAATTCTTGTAAACAAGATAGACTTAATCATGGATTTCAATTATGCCAAATATCATTCATAGCCTAGCCATATTCATAAGTTTGCAAATAGGTTTTCTAGTACAAAAGCATGGCTTAATATATGATGCCCAATTTTCAACATAATTTCATATGGATTATGATAACCCAAACCTATTCCAATTACTTCATAAAAATGACGTTTGTATAAAAATACACATTATGATGGCATAGTAGCAAAGCCCCAAACTTGAATGAATTTAAATCAACTACATACATGTAGCTTCAACATGGATTACATAATTTGCGAAATATTCCAAACGTATACTTGCATAGAACTACCGCATGTAGTTCTTTATAATTGAATAACATAAGTCAAGAATATCCAAACGTATATAATATTTCAAATTGATAAGAACGCACAAATATGAATTACTTTATTGCCACAATTCAAGCATACAAACCAACACAATTATTTGTTCATACCAAAGTAATACTCTACTTACAATGGTTGTAGCGAATTCTCTAATTTAGGAAATTAGAGATGCGACTCCTTTTGACGTAGGCATTGATTTGATTCGTTTGAATTGCTTTAGGCTTTAGAATTTTCCTCCTAATCTCCTCTCCAATTTGGTGGCTACCCCTAGTCGTTCCTCAGCAACATGGCGGCTTTGTTCTTATTTATGAATGAATAGATTAGGGTTTAGTCTAGGGTCCTTTTTATAGGGTTTATGAATTGATTAGAGCCATTGATGTTGCCTGGATTGATCATAGCCATTCATCCTAAGGAGAGACCAATTAGAGCCTGCCACCTAGCCCTAATGACAAAGCAGACCACAGAAAATCGACTAACAGAGAATAGGCCAGCCGGGTTGGACTGGGTTCGACCTGGTCTGGACCAGGTCGACACCCCTGTCGACAGCGCTGTCGACCTGGTTAGACCAGGTCGACAGCCCAGTCGACCTGGGTGCGTCAGGCGGGCCTGGCCCATTGGGCCCCACTTCGGAATTTTTAATTGTTTTATTCTGTTTGAATTTTAAATTTAATTCAAAACTTCCGAAGGCCATATCTTCTTCATACGGACTCCGTTTTTCGAAAACTCGGACTCTATTTCGCGTATTTTTCCGAGACGAACGCAATGGCGTATCCCGTTTCCCTTAGTTCTTTATTTCAAATTAATTATACTTTAATTTGTTAATTTCACAGTTATAGAATTCGCGGGGTGTTACATTCTCCCCCACTTAAAAGGATTTCGTCCCCGAAATCTTCAAGTTAGGAGGAATGTATATCCTAACATCCAATCATCCATCTACTCATCCATCAAACACGAGCATCCATTGTCCTTAAAAGACTTCTAATGCTTCATGATCATATGCAAAGTGTGTGTGTACATGAACTTATCTAATGCAAAATCAGGCGGTCTACTGATTCAGTTGACCTCGTTAATGCGAATTATGTAAGTGCCATGAATCCATTATGTATGCAAATTCTCCTATTCTTGATTCTACTTGAGTGCACAATCATTCAATACAAATGCAACATCCACATGACAACACATTAAAGTTCAACCACATATGAATGCAAACATATATGCATATGCAAAATGAAGTGACTGAGCCGATTTAAACCTAGATTGTGTGTGTATATGCAACCACGAGCAACCACTAGCAATCACTTGCAACCACTTGCAACCATCATCCATAACATGTTTCAATTACATGTTTCCATCCAAAGGGTTTCTACCTAAAAGATAAGGTCGAGGAAATATACCTAAAAAGATAGATAAAAGCGCAACTTAAGGAAAATGAAAGATCAAAGATGTACCCTCGAACAGAAAAGGGTAGGCAGTGCGTATTCTAGCTTCAGTTTCCCAAGTCGCGTCTCCCTCGGCGTCGCTCCAGTGGACTTTGACGAGCTTGACTTCGCGGTTGCGTAGCTTCTTCACTTCCGTTCCTAATATGCGGGTTGGAACTTTCCTTAAGGTTGCTTCGCGTTCCACTTCGGCCTCTTCGAGGATATTTGGCTCTACCACTTCAGCAGACTCATGTAGACATTTTCGGAGATGTGAAACGTGAAAAACGTTGTGGACTCCAGCCAACTTCTCAGGTAGCTCTAATCTATAGGCCATTTTCCCAATTTTCTCGATGATAGGGAATGGCCCTACGAACCTTGGTGCCAGCTTTCCTGTGGTTCCAAAACGAACAACGTTTCTTAGTGGTGATACCTTGAGAAAAACTCTGTCTCCAACCTCGAATTCAAGGTCGGTCCTTCTCTTGTCGGCATAGGACTTTTGTCTGTCTTGGGCCGTCTTCATCCTTCTTCGTATTAAGTCTACTTTCTCTGAAGTCTCTCGGATCATGTCTGGTCCAAGTATGAGCTTATCAGTAGACTCCCACCAACAAGTAGGCGATCGGCACGGTCTTCCATATAAAGCTTCGAAGGGCGCCATTCCGATGGTTGCTTGATAGCTGTTGTTGTAGGCGAATTCCACCAAAGGAAGGTGGTCTTCCCATGTCCCTCCGAAGTCAAGGACGCACAGTCTTAAAAGGTCTTCCAAAAACTCTGTTTACTCTCTCTGTTTGGCCATCGGTTTGGGGATGATAGGCTGTGCTCAAGCATAACTGCGTTCCTACTGCTTCTTGCAGACTCCGCCAAAACTCACTGGTGAAGATGGGGTCTCGGTCACTAACAATGCTAGATGGTATTCCATGGAGTCGAACGATTTCCTTAAGGTAAAGTGATGCTAGGGATGAGGCAGTTCTTTTACTTTTGACAGGTAAAAAGTGGGCGCTTTTAGTAAGCCTATCCACTATTACCCAAATGCTAGTGTTGCCTCTCCTAGACCTAGGCAGCCCATCGATGAAGTCCATTGAGATGCTACCCCACTTCCACTGCGGGACCTCCAAAGGATGTAGCAGTCCGCCAGGCTTTTTCTGTTCCGCCTTAATCTGTTGGCACACCATACACTTAGAAACGAATTCTGCCACGTCCTTTTTCATGCCGTTCCAGAAGAAAGTCCTTTTTATGTCTTTGTACATTTTATCTCCGCCTGGGTGTATCGTCATCTTGGAGTGATGTGCTTCCTCGAGAACCTTCTTTATTAAATCTTTTGTCTGTGGGACGCATAGTCTTCCGTCTCGCCTTAGCAGACCCTTATCGTCGATGGAGTATCTGTTGAGGTGACTTGAAGTCTCACCCCTAATTAGCCTATTAATTGTTTCCACAAGCTGAGGGTCTTCGCGTTGTGCTGTCCCTACTGAATCCACTAAAGTTGGGCGCACTTCGAGAGATGCTAGCAAGCCTGGTACGAAATCGGAGGAAGGCCTAAAGTCGAAGCTGGCTATAAACTCTAGGCTTTGTCTCTCAACAAACAACGGGCTTAGGGTCCATTTCTTTCGGCTCAACGCGTCTGCTACTACGTTGCCTTTGCCCGGAGTATAGGAGATTTCGAAATCGTACGAGGCAAGAAACTCCATCCATCTTTGTTGCCTCAAGTTAAGATCCTTCTGCGAGAAAAGATATTTCAACGATTTATGGTCAGTGTAAAGTTCGAACTTCTAACCTAGGAGATAGTGTCGCCAAGACTTGAGTGCAAAGACGATGGCGGCTAACTCAAGATCGTGGGTTGGGTAGTTCTTTTCGTGCACCTTCAACTGCCTCCCGCCATAAGCTACTACCCTTCCTTCTTGCATTAAGATGGCGCCTAGCCCTGTCCCACATGCATCCGTATAAACAGTGAACATCTTGCTCCCATCTGGCAGCGTCAAAACGGGGGCTGTTGTGAGAGCCCTTTTCAGTCGTTGGAAAGCAAACTCGCAATCCAAGTCCCAATTGAATACTAGATTCTTCTTAGTCAATTTCGTGAGTGGAGCTGAGATTTTCGCAAAATCCCTTATGAATTTTCGATTGAAACCCGCTAGTCCTAGAAAGCTTCGGACCTCAGTTGCATTCCTTGGTGTCTTCCAATCCTGTACCGCCACTACCTTCGCAGGGTCCACTGCTAACCCTTGTTTGGATACTATGTGCCCAAGGAACCTCACCTCTTCTCTCCAAAAGTGGCATTTGGAGAATTTGGCTTTTAGTTGATGGAATCGCAAAGTTTCCATGATTTCCCTTAAGTGTTGAGCATGTTCCTCTTCACTCTTTGAGAAGATAAGGATATCATCTACGAAGACCACTACGAATTTGTTGAGGAAATCTCTAAATACCCTACTCATTAGGTCCACGAAATAAGCAGGTGCATTTGTCAAGCCGAAAGGCATGACAAGCCATTCAAAGAAGCCGTCTGGGGTTCTGAATGTCGTTTTATCGATGCTATCTTCAGCCACCCTTAGCTGATGAAAACCGGTTGCTAAATCGAGTTGGGAGAAAACAGACGCTCCTACAAGCTGGTCAAATAAATCGTCAATTCTAGGGAGAGGGTGCCTATTCTTTTTCGTTAGCTTGTTAAGCTCCCTATAGTCAACACATAGACGGAGTGATCCGTCCGCCTTTGTAGCGAACACCACTGGAGCGCCCCATTCTGAAATGCTCCTCCTAATGAACCCCTTCTCTAGAAGCTCTTTAATCTGTTTACTGAGCTCTTTCCTTTCCCGTGGAGCCATATGTCTAACGGGCAACGCAACGGGCTTTGCATTATCTACAAGATATATGCGGAAGTCTATTTCCCTCTTCGGAGGCAAGCCCTTGACCTCTTCGAAGACATCCGGATATTCCCGGACCACTCTAACTGATTTCAAATTTTCAACAGAGGCATCTGGCGATTCAAGATAACTAAGCATAACCGCATACGAGGGATTACAAGAAATTTCCAAAGTATTACCGAGCTGGGTTAGGAGCCTAACAACCCTTTTCTCACAATCAAGGATGGCCCCATTACTGGATAGCCAATCCATACCCAAAATCAAACCATAACCCGAAAAGCCCAAAACAAAGGCACTACATTGAAATTCTACACTTAGAATAGAAATTTTCAATCCCACACAGATCATAGACAAATGAGCTGGGCCCCCAATTGGGTTTGAAACAATTAAGGGGTCCTCTACCATACTAGTTTTTAGGTGCAGAGATTCTACTAAAGCAGACGAGATAAAGGAGTGTGATGCGCCAGAGTCAAATAAAGTGCGAACGGGGTAATCATAAAGATAAACTACACTTTCTACAGAAGTATTTATACCTCGCTGTTGCAGAGGTGGCGCTTCCAGCACATGAACCTGTGCCCCTGGGGTGGATCCAGCCCTCTGCCCCTGTCCTCGTTTCTTTGGGCAGTCCTTAGCCCTATGGCCCGTCTCACCGCAAGAAAAGCACCCACCATTCTCCTTGGCCTTCTTTTTCCGGCGGTCCTTTACTAAGTGCCCCACTTTGCCACAGAAATTGCACTTCCTCTTCTCTTTGTTGCCTTTCCCGCCCTTCTTAAAGTCTGTGTTCTTAGGCTGCAAACCCTCTTTCTTCCCTTGAGAGCTTTCTGCCTTTGTCTCCTTCTTGCCCTTGTCCTCTTCATTCAACAATGCCATTTGCACCAGTCTTTCATACGTGGCACCCATGGGTATATGGGTCATGGCCAAACTGTGTAATGGCTCATTCAACCCTTTGACGAAACGGAGAGCCTTCTTGTGCGGGGTGTTGACTAGGTCAAGCCCAAACCTAGCCAGCTCATCGAACTGATTCACATACTCTCTGACTGTCTTATCCCCTTGCTTAAGAAATAAGAATTTTTCCAACTGCAAACTTCTTTCCGCATCTGAGAGAAATTTAGTCTCAAACCTTACCCTAAAGTCCTCCCATGTCTCCACTGGTCTTTCAGCATTAGTGACTTCCCACCAGTAGGAAGCCTCGCCCTTCAATAGCCACACTGCCAATTGTACTTTTTGTCTATCCTCTACCTCAAAGATGATGAATAGGTCCTCCGTTTCTTTCAGCCAATTTCTAGCTGCCACGAAGGACTCAGTTCCATGGAAATCCCTTCCTCCCATAGCTTTAAAATCTTTACATATCTTAGCAAACGTGTTTCCCCGAGGAGGAGATGGAGGAAAAGGTGCCGCTGCAGCTGGATGATTTCCTTCAGCTGGGGGAGGAGGAACGGTAGGACCTAGCTGAGTGGCCCTTGCTTCTAAGAACCGTCTAAACCAACCAGGTATTGGCACCCCTTCCGGCAAGTTAAGATCTTCGGACATGCTGAAACAAAAAGGATAGATTCAAAACGAAGGATAAGAGATAGTACCTATGGCTTTGGGGAGTGGACTTTGCCTTTTTAAAATAAAATAATATTTTTCTTTTAAAAATGCTTCTTTAAATTTCCTTTTTGAAAATAATTTTTCAAAACTTTTTATCTTATCTGGTAAACCTATGCTCTGATACCAAGTGAAACACCCCACCTCCGTTAGGGTCACTCTCAAAGGGAATGCCCTAATTTTGGTGGAGGTTTATAAGTATAAGTCACAGATATACAAGACAGATATAAGAACACATATTTGTAAACAACGGAAAAACAACAACTTTTATTTCATCAAAGCAAATACGTGTTACAAAACATCACCATGATTGTCTTACATCTTTTTCCAAAAACATAACATAACACTTTCATAATCTGTCTTGAGTACATTATTTAAAGAAGCATAAATAAAACATAGATAAACTGCCAAAGCCCCCATAGTGGATTGTCCAAAGCCATAGTTCAAAACAGGAAAGTCCAAGCAATACATTTCTCTTCTTCAAGCTGGATGTTAAGACCGGTCAAGCTGCTGTGTTCCCTCCCTGTGGACCTGGGGGGGGGGGGGGAAACGGAAGAAAAGAAGACGAAAGAAAAGTAGAGTCAGACATAAAGCCTAAGTAAGTCTAGTACTATTTTGTCTATGAATAAAGAACTGGGTATGATAAGTATAAACAAGAAGTGGGCAAGCACTATAAACTTGGTTAAGTTGTCTAGGGTCGAATATACTATCGTACCCCATGTTAATCTCTGAACCCGTATAAACTAGTTTCCAACTGGCACCCCATAATCAGGGTGATGTGATCCATTCTATGATGATCGGCTCCTACTCGCATAGTTACATGTGTCTTACGGCCCCCGATGTTGTAGTTACCTATGCTGGTCCCACCGTGGAGTGTATCAAGTCCCATGGTGGCGGCCCGACACAACCTTAGAATGCACAGGTATGCTACTGGTGCCCAGTGCCTTATTTTTCTGCGTCGGAGTGTGTGCACGCCCGCACCCCGTTAGAACCTACACTGCTACACCACCGCCGTCGATTTGACCTCTTACAATCAGCCCAGTAATCGTGCCCCACCCTGCCTAGTTTCAGGGTATCCTGATACACCTTCTAGGGTTACTGCTGAAAAGGGTCCCCCGTTACTAGGTTTTCTATCTCTAGCCAACATGCTAAGTTGGTTGAGTGTTTTCTAACCTAACCCCCACCAGTCCGTCTAGTTTAGCATGTTCCATTTTGATTAAGTCTTTAGTTCACTTAATCCTAACAATCCTGACTCAGCCTTAATTGTCTTATTAAGGCCCTGACCTCTCACATTAGACAGGTATTGTTGTGGCTGCCTGTTGCCGGTTGGTTCCGGGCAGTCTTACGCCACAACTCAGTCTAACCTCGGGTCCTTATTGGGCTCCATGTTTAACCTCCCACATTGGATAGGTATTGTTGTGACTACTGGACAGCCGGGCGGTTCCGGGCAGGTTTACATCACAACTCAATCCAACCTCGGGTTAAACACATCGTATGTTCTACATTTACATATTTTGTCTTTCTTCTTAATTATATGTAAATATTTGCGGCCCATTATTAAGTTAATGGTGTAAAGATTACACCAATCATGGGGCCAACCCATACTTGAATTTGGGCCCTTCTATTTTATATTTCCATTCGTTAGTAATTTTAACCCAACGTTATTTTCCCCCGTTTTACACGTCCGTTTATTACATATATATTGGGCTTAGCCTTTTAAAGCCCAATTTAGCATGCGAAAAGGGGAGGCTTAAAGCGTGATTACATACACAAAGAGGGGAAGGTGAGCGCATGAACTTGCAATATGACGTTGGAAATACAAAATAGAAACTGGTGTACTTGCATATATACTTTGGTCATAAAGCGTAGGTGACATGAATCAAAGCATGTGAACTTGTAGTTGAGATAAGAATCTAAATTGGGTATCATTATTGACACATGAACCTATATTTTTATTTAGGCATAATGTCGAACATAAGCATGGCATAAATATCTCTAACATAAGCATGGCATAATGTCAACATAAACATGGCATAATATCAAACATAAGCATGGCATAAGTATAGTTAAACTTGTTCACATAACCATGGCATAAATATTTCTAACATGAAATCATGATTTTTACTTTAGTCATGTAAACTTACAAAAAGGGATTTTTGAGCCTAACCTAGCTATGTACCACATATGTCATCATAAAATTCTTGTAAACAAGATAGACTTAATCATGGATTTCAATTATGCCAAATATCATTCATAGCCTAGCCATATTCATAAGTTTGCAAATAGGTTTTCTAGTACAAAAGCATGGCTTAATACATGATGCCCAATTTTCAACATAATTTCATATGGATTATGATAACCCAAACCTATTCCAATTACTTCATAAAAATGACGTTTGTATAAAAATACACATTATGATGGCATAGTAGCAAAGCCCCAAACTTGCATGAATTTAAATCAACTACATACATGTAGCTTCAACATGGATTACATAATTTGCGAAATATTCCAAACGTATACTTGCATAGAACTACCGCATGTAGTTCTTTATAATTGAATAACATAAGTCAAGAATATCCAAACGTATATAATATTTCAAATTGATAAGAAATCACAAATATGAATTACTTTATTACCACAATTCAAGCATACAAACCAACACAATTATTTGTTCATACCAAAGTAATACTCTACTTACAATGGTTGTAGCGAATTCTCTAATTTAGGAAATTAGAGATGCGACTCCTTTTGACGTAGGCGTTGATTTGATTCGTTTGAATTGCTTTAGGCTTTAGAATTTTCCTCCTAATCTCCTCTCCAATTTGGTGGCTACCCCTAGTCGTTCCTCAGCAACATGGCGGCTTTGTTCTTATTTATGAATGAATAGATTAGGGTTTAGTCTAGGGTCCTTTTTATAGGGTTTATGAATTGATTAGAGCCATTGATGTTGCCTGGATTGATCATAGCCATTCATCCTAAGGAGAGACCAATTAGAGCCTGCCACCTAGCCCTAATGACAAAGCAGACCACAGAAAATCGACTAACAGAGAATAGGCCAGCCGGGTTGGACTGGGTTCGACCTGGTCTGGACCAGGTCGACACCCCTGTCGACAGGCCTGTCGACCTGGTTAGACCAGGTCGACAGCCCAGTCGACCTGGGTGCGTCAGGCGGGCCTGGCCCATTGGGCCCCACTTCGGAATTTTTAATTGTTTTATTCTGTTTGAATTTTAAATTTAATTCAAAACTTCCGAAGGACATATCTTCTTCATACGGACTCCGTTTTTCGAAAACTTGGACTCTATTTCGCGTATTTTTACGAGACGAACGCAATGGCGTATCCCGTTTCCCTTAGTTCTTTGATTTCAAATTAATTATACTTTAATTTGTTAATTTCACAGTTATAGAATTCGCGGGGTGTTACAATTATAGTATCAAATGATTTCTTTTAAACGTATCAAGCATTCTTGGCTATTATAAGGTAAAAACCCTATCCCCCGGCTTGCGTTGCATTGTGTGATGGGACCTGGGTCTTATAATAGCTTCATTTTTCTTTATTTAGCATTGCGCTGTTGTTTTATGCACTGGTGTTCTTGGGAGGAAACCCGTTCCGTGTTATACGGCGTGGTCCCTTGATTTACCTAACTTTAAAAATAAAGATTAATAACTGTTTTAGTTCTCACACCAGTCCCATGACTGACCTGGAGTTTATTGTTTTAACCTAAACTCTGGGTGCCCTTATTTTCGACACGGGCAGCTAGTAGTTTTGGTTTTGCAGATTTATATTCACAGGATCCTGGTTAACAGCTGGAACGATATCCGGAAAGCTTTGTATCCGTATATCTCTTTCTAGTTGTGTATTGTATTATTTTCCGCTGCTATGTATTTAAATGTAATTTAAATCTCTGATATTTCTGTGTAATATTCATTTATACTCTGTATATTCTTGTAATCTGATGCATTGTTGTAATACACAATGAAATGTTCTTTCATATGCGTTCTGTTGTGGTTTGTTCTCGAACTATCCGACACTTTCCTTTATGGGGAAGTTACTGGTCTTCACATGCGCCCAGGTGGATCATCTGCAGCCTCACAGAGGGATACCAAGAGTACCCTCACGTCCCCTCGAAGCCTCGGGCTTCGTATCCCAATTCGTTGGAGTCTTCTTTAAAATCATATGGACGTCCGCTCCTTCGTGTTATACTAAGAATTACTACTTAGTTGTACAACTAAGTTTTACCACTTAGTTTCCAGGATCATTGTCTTCTTAACTAAGTTTTACTACTTAGTTCTCTTTCCCGTTAAGTTGGATTGGTTAAGTGTCTTTAGTCGATTCAAGCTAACTTAACCCTCTTCCCTTATCCTGTTAAACTGGTTAAGTGTTGTCAGTATTCATGTTGACTTAACCCCACCACAAACCAAGTCATATTGGTTAAGTATTTCTTAACCCTACCCATTCATGCTGTATTGGTTAAGTGTTCCCTTTTTATCTTAACCTTTCCCACCGGTTTTAACTAAACCTGTTATTAATGGTTAAGTATCATCTCTTCGTGTCTTAGACTTAACCCTGTTCATTTATCATATTCTGATGGTTAAGTGTTCAAGTTGACTTAACCCTACGGTCCAACCCAGCTAACATATTAAATTGGCTAAGTGTATTACTTAACCCCAACCTCTAGTCTAATTAACATGTTAAATTGGCTAAGTGTATTAACTTTACTTAACCCCACCTTCTAGTCTAGTCAACATGATAATTTGGCTAAGTATTCCCATGGACTTAACCCTCCCATTCTAGCTTTAACTGTGTTAAGTTGGTTGAGTGTTTCTATGGACTTAACCCTACCATTCTAGCTTAACAGTGTTAAGTTGGTTAAGTGCTCCTATGGACTTAACCTTCCCATTCTAGCTTTAACTGTGTTGGTTAAGTTTTCCTATGGAATTAACCCTCCCCTTCTCGTTCTAGCTTTAATTAATAAATTAAAGCCGCAACCTCTCACATTGGACAGATATTGCTACGGTTACTGGATGTGCCGGTCGGTTCCGGGCAGGTTTACACCGCAACTCAGTCTAACCTCGGGTTAGGCATATTCATGTTTTCTAAGTTCAAAGGGTTTTCTGATTAATTTCCAAACCTGGTTTTGAAAGCAACCATCCCGTTCGTCGGATCAGTTAGGGATAGCCAGGGAGGGCAGGAAACCTGTATTTTCCAAACCCAAGCCTAGACACTATCCTCTCTGTCACCCTAGAACTTTCTGGTACGAGTTATAAAAAGGGGTGTTATCAAAATATCTTTCTTTTATTTATAAATTGTTAAAAATTTATCTTACAGCCCATTTCTCCCTTTTTAAACAAATTTGGCCTATATTCATTTGTCGCTAACAGACTTATATTCTAGGCCCAAATCTTGATTTGCCTAACCTATAGTTCATAGCAATTTAGATCTATCTTCTTTATTTTCAGTTTATGCTAAACTAGATTTTATATGCCAAACTAGATTTTCTGTTCTAGTTCACCGTTTATGCCCAAAAACTAGATTTATTCTTCTAGTTTACAGTCTACAAACAAACTAGATTTATTATTCTAGTTTTTCAGTTTACAGGCCAATACTAGATCTAAATTTCATAACCTATAATCCATGTCAAATCTACCCAATTCACATGTCTTAACACATGTTCTAAAATTGTATAAATTAGAATCATGTTCACTTCCAAACTATGCCTATTTCAAGCTTACAACTATATTTATGTTTATTTTTGTGTTTTTCCAAAATCGCGTTCCCACAGTTCGTATAATCATGATTCAACCTAGATTGTAAATAAATCTAGATTCATAGAAAATAGGGAATGAACCAAAGATGCAATGAAAAAGGGTGGACATAATAATTGGCATAAAAAGATTTTGAATAACGACGCAGGTTCAAGAATATGGGTAGACCTAACTTAATAGGTAAATTCCCATGGTCTAAAACCAAGAATAGATAGAATAGGTTCGAGAACATGGGTAGACCTAACTTAATAGGTAAATTCCCATAGTCTAAAACCAAAGAAAATCAAGAACAGACAGAATAGATAAATCAGGTTTTAGACCCAATTTCATAGTCACAAAACCTAAGCAACAATTTTCCTAGTCATGAATCATAGGTGTTTAAATCACCGTTGTTATGTCATAGGTAAAACTTTATGTCCAAATCAAAGGCTTGTGTTCATAGTCATAGGCAAATGTCCATAGTCATAGGCAATATTCATAGTCAAAAGGGAAAACAATTCCCACAGTCATAAGTCACCGTCATAAGCAATGTTTCATGTCCCAAAATCAAAGGCTTATGTTCATAGTCCAAAGGCACATGATCTCAGAATCCATAGTCATAGGCAACGGTCTTAGGCAAAGTCTTATTTGTCCTTGAATCATAACAGTTCTTAATTTAGTCCAAGAGTATAAACACAGATTCGAATAGAGAGAGAGAGATTTGGCATATTCTTTTATTCCTTTAATATCATGTCACAAAATAAAGAAAAAACGTTCAAATCTAGAAACAACTGACTTACAGAAATTAGATCTAGAATAGAAGAACGACGATGCTAAGATTCGTATGTCGTTGCTCGAGGTTTGTTGATTTAGCCTTTGAATTCTTCACTTTGATTTGAATCTTCTCTTGAACAGATTTGAGCAGCATCTCCATGTCTTGAATTTATATTTTATTTTAATTATTTAAGAAAATTTAAAGGAGGGGAAGAAGCCATGAATCTTAGCAGCATAAGGACAGAAGAGAATTGGTGCAAAGAGAATGAAGACTAGGGCTGTTTATATAGCTGCTCAAGACCTTATCGTACACGCTGTAACAACCCGTATTTTCAATAAACTGTTATAACATAAATCGAGGCAGAATTTAATTCTAAAATCTGAATCAGGGGAAACAGGCTATGCCATTGCGTTCGTCTCGGAAAAATACGCGAAATAGAGTCCGAGTTTTCAAAAATCGGAGTCCGTATGACCCAGTTAAGGCCCATTGAAGTTTTCAGAAATTTCTATGCTAAAAACAGATTTAAATTTCAAATTAAAAACAAGGATTAGGGCTAATCGGGGTCAGGCGGGAAAATTCCCGCCAGGGGCCCCATGTCGACAGGCATGTCGACAGGGCCCCCAGGGTGTCGACAGCCCTGTCGACAGCCCTGTCGACAGGGGGTGCCCGGGCAGTTTATCCTGGTGCACCATTTCTGATTTGGGTTGGGTCTTGTGGCTTGGTTCTAGAGAGTTCCGAGATCTTACGGGCCTAAACAAACCTAGGGTTAATCCTAGGGCTAAAAACACTCTAATCTTCTATAAATATACCCCTAATCCTACCCTAAAGCCTCATTAATCAATCTAGCAACTAAACTATGTCAAATTGAATCCTCAAATGGCCTCCACCTAAAATCCCTAGCCTCCACCTTCCTCAAAATTTAATCCTATGAAGATATGATGATCATACAACCTTTTCTATGTTGTATGAATGCTTAATAACTTGCATACTTCATTAAGTTGCAAGTTTGATTTGCTAAGTTTGTGTTTTTGGGATTTTGCAAAAAGGGTTTTCTTATTTGAAGCTTTGTTTTGGGTTTTTAAAGGGCTTCTTCATCTTATTTGGTGGATTTGTGACTTGTTTATATTTGTAAGCCCTCTTACCTTCACTTTACAAACTCTAAAGTTAATATGTGGTGAAAGTTGAGATTTATGTGAGTTTAGTTGATTATGCATGCTTATGCGAACTCACTATGCCATGTTTTATATGTTTCATAAGTTATGCATGCTTATGCGAACTCACTATGTCATGTTTGATATGTTTCATAAGTTATGCATGCTTATGCGAGTTTACTATGCCATGTTCTACATGTTTAATGGATTATGCATGCTTATGCAAGTTCACTTTACCATGTTATACATGTTTTATGGGTTATGCATGTTTATGCAAGTTCACCTTACTATGTTATGCAAGTTTAATGGGTTATGCATGACTATGCAAGTTCACCTTACCATGTTATGCATATTTAATAAGCTATGCATGTTTATGCGAATTCACTATGACATGATTTGCAAGTTTAACATGTATGCATGTTTATTATGTTATGTGAAGTTCATCATGTATGTTATGCCAAGTTACCTTTTATACCCTTATGCGTTATGACGAATATGTAAGCGAGATAATGACGTTGGGAGGGTTTGGGTAAACTTAAAAATACATGAAACTAAAAGATTGGGAATTTACCTATTAAGTTAGGTCTACCCCTTGGGAATTTACCTATTAAGTTAGGTCTACCCAAGTATTTGTTAACTTGTAAATATGTTTTAAAGTGGACATGACCTTAGATAACATGATATGGCCAACTCGAGGTTAGACCTAGTTGTGGTGTAAATCTTCCCAGGTAACCACAACGTGGGGTCTAATGTGGGTAGTTGGTCATGTTGCACCATAAGACCCGAGGTTAGACCTAGACGTGGTGTAAATCTTCCCAGGTAACCACGGATGTCTAATGTGAGAGGTTGGGTGCGTTAAGTAATTAATGCCTCATGGTTAGGGTTAAGTCATGGCCCACTAATACTTAACCAATAATGGGGATGCGAGGATTAGATGGGGTTAAGTGGTTACACTTAACTAATTTAATCCAGGATTAGTGAGGGGTTAAAACCACACTTAACCCTCTTAGAAACCCTAGCAACGTGGTCTGTTCCAGCAGTAATCCCAGTTTGGTATCATTCACAACCCTAGAGGCTAGGCTAGGGCGGGGCACGATTACTAGACTGATGTAAGCGACCAAAGCGACGGCTGAGTGGTACAGCGGTGTGGGTCCGGCGGGCTACGGACGTGCACGTAGTCCGATGTTGGACAAACTCGAGGCACGGGTACCAGTAGGCTTAGACTGTGCATTATTGCTTAGGTGTCTGGGGTTGACACCTTAGGGCTTGATACACCCAAAGGTGGACCCAGCACAGTCTGACTACATCCATGTGGGCCGTATGGACACCAACACTTGACGTGTTAGGTTTATAGGGAGCCGATCGACTAGACCGTTGGGCTGGACCTTATACTAAGGTCACTTCATGTTATTGGGCCAAAGTTTGGGCGAAGGGATCAAGATCTGTTTTGTGAGTTTGCTAGTACACTGTGGTGCAAAGTTAAATCTCATCTATGTGATGTCACCTGTAACACCCCACACCCGCTATAGTCACTCACTAAGGGAATACCATAGCATCGGTGGAGTATTTTTAGTGAGTATAGAACAGTAAAATTACAACAAGACAGATATAATGTAATACTTGAAAATTTAAAACATCATCTCATAGCAGCGGAAAGTAAAACATGTTTGGTTACATCATAAAACCATAACAAGAGTCAAGTACAAAATATCCATCCTGAATAAAATAAGTACATAATCCCACTACTCATAACAAATAGCCATAACAGAAAAGATAAGATAAGCTGAGCTCTACATCTACGGTCCAAGCTCCAAGAGATAGATAAAGCAAACTGATCAAAGCCCACTAGCACTAGGCCCAACCTGAGGACCTGAAGGAAAAAGATAAAAACAACGGGGGTCAGACATAAGCCTGAGTGAACCCTATCTCCTTAATAATACAATTATTAAAGTAATTAGGGTATGATATGAACTCGGTATGGTATCTTTGGGGATAATGACTACACTAAGTTGCCCACGAACACAGGACGAACTAAGATAACCGTAAAGACACATCTACCCACCCAAGGATAATTACTAACTGCACCACACCAGTCACTCCTACTCAAAGGTTGATCCCACCCAAGGATATCAAAGATAGATATAACCAGTAGTTTCCTGTACCCTAGTTGACTACATAGGTGCCGTCTGCCCCTATCTCTACTAGGTGTACCCCACTACCCCAAGCGATCGGCTCCCTAACGTAGATACCCGTGCTGGTCCCACAGTGGGGTGTATCACTCCCCTAAAGTGGCTACCCAATACTATCAACGGTGCACGGCTTTATATCTACACGATGCAACAACGGCTTATCTACCAGCCCGGGCCCACACACGCATATGAAACCCGTTGGACTTGCGTTGCCACCGCTACCCCGTTTTGGCCTCTTATAATCAAGCCCAATATGCGTGTCCCGTCACTCGACATGGGTCGAGCCCACAAAGATACGTTTGGGATATTGGTTGAAATGGGCCCCCCACAAGCTACTACTTAAGCTTGTCATTTTATCTAGTGCATCCCACTTAACCCCTTTTTATAATCATGCCCCCTTACATGTTAAGGTTTGGTTAAGTCATCCAATTATATTACAATTGCCCCTTAAGGCACCAACTAGATTTTCGCATGCCACCCAAGGCACTTACTTGATTCCCACATGCCACCCAAGGCACTTACTTGATTCCCACATGCCACCCAAGGCACTTACTTGATTTCCCCATGCCACCCAAGGCACTTACTTAACCCTTTAATCATGTTTAGTTACATGTTCCACTTTGGTTAAGTATTCTTATCGTATTTTCTATTGCCACCCAAAGCAACCCACTAGTTTCCTCATGCCACCCAAGGCACCCCCACTAGTTACTATATGCCACCCAAGGCACCCACTTAACCCCTCATGTCCCAATACATGCTAATATGGTTAAGTGTTTCTTAATTAATTAAGACCGTGATCTCCCATAAAGACCTCCCACATTAGACTGGCTGTTATGACCGCCTGGTTAAGCCGGTAGAGTCCGGGCAGTCTTACGTCATAACATAGTCTAACCTCGTGTCTTTACCTTAATCACGTATTTAATTTATGGCTAAGACCTCTCACATTGGGCTGACATTTGTAGCAACTGGTTAAGCCGGTCGGGTCCGGGCAGTTTTACACTACAAATGAGTCCAACCTCGTGTCTTAGTCGATTAATTACACCTAATTAATCACCCCCATATTAATTATTCCTAATTAATATCAAGTTTTCCATAACATGGGTAGACCTAACTCAATAGGTAAATTCCCATGGGGTAGACCTAACTCAATAGGTAAATTCCCACTTATGGTAATTTATTTTTATGGTATGCTTAATCATACCCAACCATGCTTTAATTAACATATTTACCAACCCCATCGTTTCCCCACGTAAATCGTTCTCATTTCATGACATAATAAAGGGGAAGATCCATCACAACTATCATGGGTTTAGCATACAACTTTGTCATGGGTTAAGAGGATGTCAACTTGCATATATGAGCATATATTAACCCAACTATATTCAACCCAAACTTGCATATTATCAAACATGTGTCTTACATAACATGTTGCATATGAACTTACATATCATCAAACATGTGATTTGCATAACATGTTGCATATGAACTTACATATCATCATACATGTGATTTGCATAACATGTACAACTTGCATTTTAGCATATACTTAACTTGCATAAGCACTCACATACTTGCATAAGCATTCATATACTTGCATAAGCTTGCATATCATGTTAAACTTGCATTTCAACATATACATAACTTGCGTAAACATTCACATACTTGCATAGGCTTGCATATTATGTTAAACTTGCATTTCAACATATACATAACTGGCATAAACATTCACATACTTGCATAGGCTTGCATATTATGCTAAACTTGCATTTCAGCATATACATAACTTGCATAAACATTCACATACTTGCATAGGCTTGCATATTATGTTAAACTTGCATTTCAGCATATACATAACTTGCATAAACATTCACATACTTGCATAGGCTTGCATATTATGTTAAACTTGCATTTCAACATATACATAACTTGCATAAACATTCACATACTTGCATAGGCTTGCATATTATGTTAAACTTGCATTTCAACATATACATAACTTGCATAAACATTCACATACTTGCATAGGCTTGCATATTATGTTAAACTTGCATTTCAACATATACATAACTTGCATAAACATTCACATACTTGCATAGGCTTGCATATTATGTTAAACTTGCATTTCAACATATACATAACTTGCATAAACATTCACATACTTGCATAGGCTTGCATATTATGTTAAACTTGCATTTCAACATATACATAACTTGCATAAACATTCACATACTTGCATAGGCTTGCATATTATGTTAAACTTGCATTTCAACATATACATAACTTGCATAAACATATCATGATTACATATTATGAAACTTGCATGACATAAGGCATATAACTTGCAAAACACATAATATTCACTACATCAAGCTTGCATAAATATATGGATCCACAAACATAGCCATACTTTATCACATCTTATCATAATCAATTCAATAATTGATTATTAAGGGGATAGAAGCTCACCAAAACAAGATTAGCAAGTTAAATGAAGCAAATCCCAATGATTAAGTAGAAGAAGATGTAGATTAGCTTGCAAACCCTCTTAGGATTTTTAGTGGAGGCTCTCCAATTTTCTAAGTGGTGGCATAATGGCCTTAGATCTATTTTTGGTAAGGATAAGGGGGGGTATTAGGGTGTATATATAGATTAGTTAGATGTTTAAGGACCATAGGATATACCCTAGAACCAATCCTAGCCTTTAAAGCATGTCTTGGGGAAGAAGTCAAGTGTAGGAACCATTTAGGGCCCAAAAAAAACAGCCCAAAACTCATCCCGGGCCTCAAAACATGAGCAGTTTTCGTTTTTGATTTTTCGTGAAACTTTGACGGGCCATAACTTGGTCATACGGACTCCGATTTACGAAAACTCGGACTCTATTTCGCGTATTTTTCCGAGACGAACGCAATGGCACAGCCCGTTTCCCCTGATTCAGAATATTAAATTTAATTCTGCTCTGATTTATGTTATAACAAGTTATTTAACATACGGGGTGTTACATTCTCCCCTACTTAAAGGATTTCGTCCCCGAAATCTCTTAGTCAAGAAGAACGTATCCTACCAACCAAACAACCATCTACTCAACCATCAAACACTGGCATCCATTGTCCTTAAAGTTTCTAATGTTGTATGAACATATGCAAAAAGTGTGTGTATATGTTCCCTATCTAATGCAAAATCAGGCGGTCTACTGATTCAGTTGACCTCCTTAATGCAAACCATGATAGTGCCATGCATCCAATATGTATGCGAAAGAACCCTATCGACACATACTATTTCTACATGCGTGCACAATCATTCACCGAATAAATGCATCATCCATATGATAGCACAACCATCATACATCCATTAATATAGCTACCTACACACATTTATATGCAATATGCAATATGAAGTGATTGAGCCGATCTAGTGCCTAAAGTGTGTGTATATGCATCCACGAGCAACCACTAGTAAACACTTGCATCCACTTGCATCCATCAATCATAACATGTCTCAAACACATGTTTCAACCATAGGTTTACCCTATCTAAAAGGTCAAAGGTGCTAACGAGAGGACATACTAAGGACAAGATAAGTACAAGATAGGCAATAAAGGAGAAGTTAAAGAACATACTCTCGAAAAGAAAAGGGTACAAAGAACGCATCTTCGCTTCCGTCTCCCAAGTAGCATTGCTCTCGTCATCTCCCCATTGCACTTTGACTAGCTGAACCTCTCTGTTTCTCAACTTCTTAATCTCTGACCCAAGGATGCGAGTAGGAGCTCGTCGAATCGTCGCATCACGCTCTACTTCCACTTCTCTAAGCAAGCTCGGCTCTACCACCTCTGCGGTCTCATGTAGGCACTTCCTCAAATGTGACACATGGAAAACATCATGTATACCACTAAGTCTGTCTGGCAACTCCACCCTATATGCCATCCGTCCAATTCTTTCCTTGACAGGAAACGGTCCTACAAACCTCGGTGCTAACTTCCCAGCGGATCCAAAGCGAACAACATTCCGTAATGGAGACACTTTGACAAAAACCATGTCCCCAACTTCAAACTCAAGATCAGTCCTCCTCTTATCTGCATAAGATTTCTGTCTGTCTTGCGCTGCTTTCATCCTTCTTCGAATCAAATCAACCTTCTCTGAAGTCTCTCTAACCATATCGGGCCCTAGCAAGATCTTATCCGTAGATTCCCACCAACATGTAGGTGATCGACAAGGCCTTCCATAAAGAGCTTCAAAAGGTGCCATGCCAGTACTAGACTGGAAGCTGTTGTTATATGCAAACTCCACCAAAGGAAGATGCTCTTCCCATGTACCTCCAAAATCCAAGATACAAAGCCTCAAAAGGTCTTCCAAAACACGGTTCACCCTCTCGGTCTGGCCGTCTGTCTGAGGATGATATGCGGTGCTCAAACACAACTGAGTCCCCACCGCCTCCTGTAAACTCTTCCAAAACTCACTAGTGAAGATAGGATCTCGATCACTCACTATGCTGGAAGGTACCCCATGCAATCGAACTATCTCTCGAACGTAGACTGAAGCAAGCCATGGAGCAGTCCTCTTACTCTTTACGGGTATGAAATGGGCGCTCTTAGTAAGTCTATCAACCACGACCCAAATTCCTGTATTGCCCTTCCTCGATCTCGGTAAACCATCAACGAAGTCCATCGAGACACTATCCCACTTCCATATCGGAACTTCCAAAGGATGAAGCAACCCACCTGGCTTCTTTTGCTCTGCTTTTACTTGTTGGCACACCAAGCATCTATACTCGGCCACATCTTTCTTCATACCGGCCCAGAAGAAAGTCCTTTTCATGTCTTGGTACATCTCGTCCCCACCGGGATGAATGGTCATCCTAAAACGGTGTGCATTATCAGGAATAACCTTCCTCAAACCCTCATCTTGCGGTACACAAAGTCTACCGTCTCTACACAAGCACCCCCTATCATCTAGGGTGTACCTACTCAAATGGCTGGACGACTCCCCCCCTTATGAGCTTTTCTACTAACTCAACCAAGTGTGGGTCGTCCCTCTGTGCTTCTACAATTTGCCCCAAAAGATTAGGTCTAACTTCCAAGGAAGCTAGCAAACCAGGTACACAATTAACGGAAGGTCTGAAATCCATCATAGAAATAAACTCTAGGCTCCTTCGTTCAACGAACCACAAACTCGAGGACAATCCCTTTTTCTACTTAAGGTGTCCGCTACCATGTTACCCTTGCCAGGGGTATACGCTATCTCAAACCCATAGGATGCTAAAAATCCCATCCACTTTTACTGTCCTAAGATTATGCGCTTGAAGAGCCTCCAGCACTTCCCTAAGATGTAGGGCATGCTCTTCTCCACCAAGATATCATCCAAAATCATCACAGCTATCCATCCTTCACGCAGACCACCCTAATCGAACTCGGCATTCCCCCAAATGCAAGCCCCAAAGGCCTAAACCAATATCAGACAAACACCCAAGGGATACCTCCTTCGAATTCAGACGACCTTCGTGAGATGATACTAGTAAAAACGGCTAAATAATTAAGCCCCTTGTCCAACCCTGGATGTCCCCGCCAGTCTTACTCCAAAACCACCGTTTTTCCCTAACTGGCTTTGCTCCTAGAAAAGACCAAGATGTCATCCACAAAGACCATCACAACTTATTTAGGTACTCCTTGAACACCCTTCTTATCAAATCATCAAAGTATACGGGGGCGTTCGTCAAACCCAATGGCATCACCAGCCACTCATAAAAAAAATCATCCGGAGTCCTAAAGGCAGTCTTCTCTGTACTATCCTCAGCCACTCTCAACTGATGAAATCCCGTGGCTAAGTCCAACTGCGAAAATACTGAGGCGCCCACTAACTGATCAAAGAGATCATCAATCCTCGACAATGGGTGTCTATTCTTCTTTGTGAGTTTATTTAGCTCTCTTTAGCCTACACAAAGTCTGAGGGACCCATCCGCCTTCGTGGCAAAAACTACTGGAGCGCCCCACTCCGATATACTTCGTCTTATGAACCCCTTCTCAAGCAAATCGCCTACTTACTTATGGAGTTCCCTCCTCTCACGAGGAGCCACGTGGCACACTGGCCAAGACACTAGTTTAGCCTTACCCACCAGATATATTTGGGAGTCAATTTCCAGCTCCGGAGGTAAGCCCTTCACCTCCTTATACACATCCGGGTATTCCCGGACCGCTCTAACAGATCACAAATTCTAGACCAACATGTCAAGCGATTCTAGATAACTTAGCATAACAGATTCTATGGGATTACAAGAGATCTCGAGAGTGTTACCCAAGCGGCCCATGAGCCTAACAACTCTCCCTCCAAAATCAAAAACGGCACCCCTACTGGATAACCAGTCCATGCCCAGAACTAACCCATAGCCCGTGAAGCCCAACAAGCATCACATCTAAACTCAATGCTAAGTATAAAAACTTTCAAACCCAACCACACCATGGAGCCCAATTGGGTTTGAAACAACTAAGGGATCATCAACCAAACTGGTGTCTAAGTGCAGTGACTCAACTATCAATGGTGAGATAAACGAACTCGATATATCAGGATCAAATAAAGTTTGAATCGGATAATAAAGAAATCCAAATTCCAACGTAGACGGTCTTATCCCCATCTGGTACCTTAGTCGTGAGGGAATACAATTACCCCCCCAGAAGATTCCATACCTTGCCCTTGCTTCTTTGGACAATCCTAATAACGTGTCCTATTCCTCTCAAAAGGATAACTACTAGCCTTCCTCTTCCCTATTCTCCACTCACAACCCCCCACCAATGAGGTTTCACCCTTCATTAACCAAACAACTATTTGAGCCTTCCTCTCTTCTTGAACCAACTTCTAACCAGATTTACGTCTGAGTCCCTTGAAGTGGTTTTCCATCCTTATCCATCTTAGAAAGATCATCTATACGCGGAGGGGAAACTCAAAATGAGAGAGAGGAAGAGATTCAAAATGGAGAATTCGAAAGATATAGATATGGCTATTGGGGATTATGCTTTTCTTTCAAAAACTTTTCTCTTAAAAGACATGTTTTCGAAAATACTCCTTTCAAAAATATTCTTAGAAAATAGTTTTTCTAAAAATTTTATCTGTTCTGGTAACCTTAAGCTCTGATACCACGTGTAACACCCCACACCCGCTATAGTCACTCACTAAGGGAATGCCATAGCATCGGTGGAGTATTTTTAGTGAGTATAGAACAGTAAAATTACAACAAGACAGATATAATGTAATACTTGAAAATTTAAAACATCATCTCATAGCAGCGGAAAGTAAAACATGTTTGGTTACATCATAAAACCATAACAAGAGTCAAGTACAAAATATCCATCCTGAATAAAATAAGTACATAATCCCACTACTCATAACAAATAGCCATAACAGAAAAGATAAGATAAGCTGAGCTCTACATCTACGGTCCAAGCTCCAAGAGATAGATAAAGCAAACTGATCAAAGCCCACTAGCACTAGGCCCAACCTGAGGACCTGAAGGAAAAAGATAAAAACAACGGGGGTCAGACATAAGCCTGAGTGAACCCTATCTCCTTAATAATACAATTATTAAAGTAATTAGGGTATGATATGAACTCGGTATGGTATCTTTGGGGATAATGACTACACTAAGTTGCCCACGAACACAGGACGAACTAAGATAACCGTAAAGACACATCTACCCACCCAAGGATAATTACTAACTGCACCACACCAGTCACTCCTACTCAAAGGTTGATCCCACCCAAGGATATCAAAGATAGATATAACCAGTAGTTTCCTGTACCCTAGTTGACTACATAGGTGCCGTCTGCCCCTATCTCTACTAGGTGTACCCCACTACCCCAAGCGATCGGCTACCTAACGTAGATACCCGTGCTGGTCCCACAGTGGGGTGTATCACTCCCCTAAAGTGGCTACCCAATACTATCAACGGTGCACGGCTTTATATCTACACGATGCAACAACGGCTTATCTACCAGCCCGGGCCCACACACGCATATGAAACCCGTTGGACTTGCGTTGCCACCGCTACCCCGTTTTGGCCTCTTATAATCAAGCCCAATATGCGTGTCCCGTCACTCGACATGGGTCGAGCCCACAAAGATACGTTTGGGATATTGGTTGAAATGGGCCCCCCACAAGCTACTACTTAAGCTTGTCATTTTATCTAGTGCATCCCACTTAACCCCTTTTTATAATCATGCCCCCTTACATGTTAAGGTTTGGTTAAGTCATCCAATTATATTACAATTGCCCCTTAAGGCACCCACTAGATTTTCGCATGCCACCCAAGGCACTTACTTGATTCCCACATGCCACCCAAGGCACTTACTTGATTCCCACATGCCACCCAAGGCACTTACTTGATTTCCCCATGCCACCCAAGGCACTTACTTAACCCTTTAATCATGTTTAGTTACATGTTCCACTTTGGTTAAGTATTCTTATCGTATTTTCTATTGCCACCCAAAGCAACCCACTAGTTTCCTCATGCCACCCAAGGCACCCCCACTAGTTACTATATGCCACCCAAGGCACCCACTTAACCCCTCATGCCCCACTACATGCTAATATGGTTAAGTGTTTCTTAATTAATTAAGACCGTGATCTCCCATAAAGACCTCCCACATTAGACTGGCTGTTATGACCGCCTGGTTAAGCCGGTAGAGTCCGGGCAGTCTTACGTCATAACATAGTCTAACCTCGTGTCTTTACCTTAATCACGTATTTAATTTATGGCTAAGACCTCTCACATTGGGCTGACATTTGTAGCAACTGGTTAAGCCGGTCGGGTCCGGGCAGTTTTACACTACAAATGAGTCCAACCTCGTGTCTTAGTCGATTAATTACACCTAATTAATCACCCCCATATTAATTATTCCTAATTAATATCAAGTTTTCCATAACATGGGTAGACCGAACTCAATAGGTAAATTCCCATGGGGTAGACCTAACTCAATAGGTAAATTCCCACTTATGGTAATTTATTTTTATGGTATGCTTAATCATACCCAACCATGCTTTAATTAACATATTTACCAACCCCATCGTTTCCCCACGTAAATCGTTCTCATTTCATGACATAATAAAGGGGAAGATCCATCACAACTATCATGGGTTTAGCATACAACTTTGTCATGGGTTAAGAGGATGTCAACTTGCATATATGAGCATATATTAACCCAACTATATTCAACCCAAACTTGCATATTATCAAACATGTGTCTTACATAACATGTTGCATATGAACTTACATATCATCAAACATGTGATTTGCATAACATGTTGCATATGAACTTACATATCATCATACATGTGATTTGCATAACATGTAGAACTTGCATTTTAGCATATACTTAACTTGCATAAGCACTCACATACTTGCATAAGCATTCATATACTTGCATAAGCTTGCATATCATGTTAAACTTGCATTTCAACATATACATAACTTGCGTAAACATTCACATACTTGCATAGGCTTGCATATTATGTTAAACTTGCATTTCAACATATACATAACTTGCATAAACATTCACATACTTGCATAGGCTTGCATATTATGTTAAACTTGCATTTCAACATATACATAACTTGCATAAACATTCACATACTTGCATAGGCTTGCATATTATGTTAAACTTGCATTTCAACATATACATAACTTGCATAAACATTCACATACTTGCATAGGCTTGCATATTATGTTAAACTTGCATTTCAACATATACATAACTTGCATAAACATTTACATACTTGCATAGGCTTGCATATTATGTTAAACTTGCATTTCAACATATACATAACTTGCATAAACATTCACATACTTGCATAGGCTTGCATATTATGTTAAACTTGAATTTCAACATATACATAACTTGCATAAACATTCACATACTTGCATAGGCTTGCATATTATGTTAAACTTGCATTTCAACATATACATAACTTGCATAAACATATCATGATTACATATTATGAAACTTGCATGACATAAGGCATATAACTTGCAAAACACATAATATTCACTACATAAGGCTTGCATAAATATATGGATCCACAAACATAGCCATACTTTATCACATCTTATCATAATCAATTCAATAATTGATTATTAAGGGGATAGAAGCTCACCAAAACAAGATTAGCAAGTTAAATGAAGCAAATCCCAATGATTAAGTAGAAGAAGATGTAGATTAGCTTGCAAACCCTCTTAGGATTTTTAGTGGAGGCTCTCCAATTTTCTAAGTGGTGGCATAATGGCCTTAGATCTATTTTTGGTAAGGATAAGGGGGGGTATTAGGGTGTATATATAGATTAGTTAGATGTTTTAGGACCATAGGATATACCCTAGAACCAATCCTAGCCTTTAAAGCATGTCTTGGAGAAGAAGTCAAGTGTAGGAACCATTTAGGGCCCAAAAAAAACAGCCCAAAACTCATCCCGGGCCTCAAAACATGAGCAGTTTTCGTTTTTGATTTTTCGTGAAACTTTGACGGGCCATAACTTGGTCATACAGACTCCGATTTACGAAAACTCGGACTCTATTTCGCGTATTTTTCCGAGACGAACGCAATGGCACAGCCTGTTTCCCCTGATTCAGAATATTAAATTTAATTCTGCTCTGATTTATGTTATAACAAGTTATTTAACATACGGGGTGTTACATCACCTTTATCTATTGCCAGTATGTTCATCTCAGTTTCCATCATGCTGTTAACTTTATTAGTTTATAGATTGATCGTAGTAGGGCTTACCAATCTTTTTGACTGACCTGTTTTCTTTCGCTTCTTTTCTTCCGTTTCCCCCCCCCCCCACAGGTTCTCAGGGAGGGGCTACATCTGCTTAGTGGACCTTTGGCTTGCTTGTTGGATAGCTCATGTATGGATCTGAGCTAGCTGTGGCTTATCTTTTATTTCTGGGGATTAGTACTGATGTTTTACCATGTATTTTGTTATCACGTATCTAGACTTATGTTGTATTTTGGATCATGACATTTTGTTATTATGTACTTGACTATGTTGGTTTTCTGAGATGATGATGGTGGGTTTTTATCTGCTACCGCTGCTTTACTTATATTTATTTTCATATATATCTGTCTTGCGATATCTCTGTGCATGTTTACCTTCACAATAACGCCCCTCCAAAGCTAGTACATTCTAAGGAGTGATCCTAGTGGAGGTTGGGGTGTTACATTTGGTATCAGAGCACAAGGTTAACAAGATTGAACAAAACTTTTGAAAAAAAAAACCCTTTTTGAAAAACTATTCTCAAAAACCTACTAAGTATTTTCCAAAATAAAGTCTAGATTATTTTAAGGCTAATCCCCAAAAGCCATTAGCGTTATCCTTCGTTCCCTTGACCTGATCTTATCTTATCTTTCGTTTCAGTATGGCTGAGAATCTTGACATCCCAGATGGAGTGAACGTACCACTCTGGTATAGGAGACTTCTAGAAGCTAGGGCGGCAGCTGGTCCCGCCAACCCTACTCCCACTCCTCCTCCTGTAGTTGAGAATCCTATCCCTAATATCCCTCCTCCGGTGGTTCCTGCTCCCCCTCCTCCAGCAGTCAATATTCCTCCTCCCGTGGCTAATGTTCCACCCCCTCCTGTTGCTGAGGCTCCTCTTCCTCCTCCTCCCCCTCAGCATCCTCAGATTGAGTTTACGAAGGTTTGTAAAGACTTCAAGGCAATGGGAGGCAAGAATTTTCTAGGCACGGAATCTTTCGTTGAAGCTAGGAATTGGCTGAAAGACACGGAGGACCTGTTTGCTATCTTTGGGATTGATGACGAGAGGAAGATTTTATTGACAGTATGGCTTTTGAAGGATGAGGCGGCCTATTGGTGGGAGGTCACCAATGGGACGAGGCCCGTTGAGACTTGGGCCGATTTGAGGGCTAGATTTGTGACCAAGTTTCTATCTTCGGCTGAGGCGAATTTACAGATGGAGAAGTTCATTGCATTAAAGCAAGGCGATATGTCTGTTAAGGAGTATGTGAACAAGTTTAATCAGCTGGCCCGTTTTGGTTTGGATATGGTGAACACTCCGGAGAAGAAGGCTCTTCGATTTGCTAGAGGGTTGAATGAGCCGCTACAGGGCTTGGCGATGTCACATATTCCGCATGGAGCTACTTTTGAGAGTTTGGTCAATATGGCTCTGCTTCAAGGAGATGGAAAGAAAGAAGTCAAGTCGAGTGATACTCAAGAAAAGAAGGCTGATTCTCAAGGCAAAGGCAACCAAGGTGGTCAAAGCAGTCAAGGAAATCAGAACAAAAACAAGAAGGGCAACAACAAAGGCAAGGGAAAGTGCAATTACTGTGGCATAGCTGGGCACTTTGCTAAGGATTGCAGGAAGAAGAAAAGGAAGCTTAGTGGTGGATGCTTTTCTTGTAGAGAGACTGGGCACTTTAGCAAAGAATGCCCAAAGAAGAAAGGACAGGCTGGGCCTTCAGGAGGGCAAGTTCATGCTCTCAATGCCGCTTCAGTTCCCGAGCGAGGTAGCGTTTCTGTTGAGAACCTTGTTTATATCTCTGATCTTCCAGTACGTACCTTGTTTGATTCTGGTGCTTCACATAGCTTTATTTCATCTGATCTTGTTGATAGCTTGCACCTTAGTACTAGCTTAGTGGATGATCCTGTTTGTGTTTCGAATCCCATTGGGGGTTCTGCTCATCTATCTATGATATGTGAGGATCTGAGGATCTCTATACTCAGCATAGAGTTCTTGTGTAGTGCGTATGTCCTTGGTTTCAGGGGATACGGATTGATCTTGGGCATGGATTGGCTGTCTAGATATGGAGCCATTTTGGATTGTGAGCATAGGGTTGTAAGGCTTGTGACTCGCCTGGGAAACACCTTAGAGGTGAGAAGCTTTCTGGGTCTTGCGGGGTTTTACCGGAAGTTCATCAAGGACTTCGCGAAGATATCCGCTCCTCTTACTAAGTTGACGAAGAAGAACTTAGTTTTTGCTTGGGATATGGATTGTGAGCTTGCTTTTCAAAGGCTCAAGAGAGCCCTCACCTCAGCACCAGTTCTAGCCTTACCCGATGGTGGCAAGATATTTACCGTGTACACTGATGCTTGTGGCACGGGATTGGGCGCCGTTCTGATGCAAGAGGGCAGAGTTATATGTTTTGGTGGGAGGAAACTTAAGGTGCATGAGAGGAATTATCCCACTCATGATCTAGAGCTGGCAGCTATTGTATATGCACTCAAGGCTTGGCGTCATTATCTTCTAGGAGAGAGATTTGAGCTATATACTGATCATAAGTCTTTGAAGTATCTCTTTTCGCAGAAGGATCTGAACTTAAAGCAGCAGAGATGGATGGAATTATTGGCTTCCTATGATTTTGAGATATCCTATACCCCTGGCAAGGGGAATGTTGTAGCGGATGCGTTGAGTAGGAAAAGGTTGACACTAAGTCCTCTATTTGTTGAGATGAAGAATTTAGAGTTCTTGGCAACCTTTGATTTTTCTTTGACAGTTGAGACGATGACCGGTTCTTTGGCATCTCTAGAGCTCAGGCCTACCCTTCTGGATCAAATCGGGGCTTCACAGAAGGAAGACCCTCAGATAATTGAGATCATGGACAAGCTGGTTCGAGGGGAGACATCTAGTCACCTTGCTCGATATTCTATAGACGATAAGGGTTGGCTGAGGAGAGACGGAAGGCTTTGTGTTCCGATAATAGAAGACTTGGTGAGGAAAGTTCTTGAGGAAGCACATCGCTCTAAGATGACTATACATCCAGGTGGTGATAAGATGTATAAGGACATGAAGCGCGTTTTCTTCTGGCCTGGAATGAAGAAGGATGTGGCGGAGTTTGTCTCGAGATGTGTTATTTGTCAGAGAGTAAAAGCTGAGTCGAAGAAGCCCGGTGGGCTATTACATCCGCTAGAGGTCCCGCTATGGAAGTGGGAGAGCATTTCTATGGACTTTATTGATGGGCTTCCAAGGTCAAGGAGAGGGAATACGAGCATATGGGTCATTGTAGATAGGCTTACGAAGAGTGCTCATTTTATCCTAGTAAAGAGCAAAAGGACCGCATCTGGACTAGCATCAGTATATCTTCGTGAGATAGTGCGACTACATGGAGTCCCTTCCAGCATAGTCAGTGACCGAGACCCCATCTTTACTAGTCAGTTCTGGAACAGTTTACAGGAAGCTATGGGCACGAGATTGAACCTGAGTACGGCCTATCACCCACAAACAGACGGCCAAACAGAAAGGGTGAATAGGGTACTTGAGGACTTGTTGAGGCTTTGCATTCTGGATTTTGGTGGTGCTTGGGAAGACCATCTTCCTCTTGTTGAGTTTGCATATAATAACAGTTATCAGGCGAGCATAGGGATGGCACCATTTGAGGCTTTATATTGGAGGCCGTGCAAGTCGCGTACATGTTGGTGGGAGTCCACGGATAAGCTTATACTTGGACCCGACATGATTAGGGATACATCCGAGAAGGTCGAGTTGATTAGAAGACGGATGAAAGCGGCCCAAGACCGGCAGAAATCCTATGCTGACAGGCGAAGGTCCGAATTAGAGTTTGAGGTGGGGGACAAGGTTTTCGTAAAGGTCTCTCCTTTACGGAATGTGGTCCGGTTTGGAGCTGTTGGGAAGCTAGCACCGAGATTTGTTGGACCCTTCCCTATCATAGAGAGAATTGGGAAGATGGCTTATAAAGTGCAATTGCCCGAAAAGTTGTCCGGAGTGCATAATGTCTTTCATGTCTCGCATCTCCGGAAGTGCCTACATGAGTCCGCTGAGGTGGTTGAACCTAGCATTCTTGAAGACGTGGAAGTAGAGAAAGAAGCAACTTTAAGGAGAGCTCCGATTCGTATCTTGGGGACAGAGACCAAGAAGCTAAGGAATCGTGAGGTCAGGTTAGTGAAAATTCAATGGGGTGAAGCCGAAGAAGACGCAACTTGGGAAACCGAGGAGAAGATGCGTGGGCTTTATCCATTCCTTTTTGAGGGTACACTCTCAATCTCTTTTCTTTGTTTAGCACATCTTTCTCTTTGCTATCCATGTTTATCTAGTTATCGTACAAATCTTGTCATGAGAACCTTAGGTAGAAACCCTTTGGATGAAACATGTGTTTGAAACATGTTATGTTTGATGATTGCAAGTGGTTGCAAGTGTTTGCAAGTGGTTACTCGTGGATGCATGATACACATTAGGCACTAGATCGGCTCACACACTCCTCATATTGCATGTGCATGAGTGTTTATGCTTATTCTTGGATGAAATTTGTATGCAATCACATGGATGTTGCATATGGATGTATGATTGAGCACGCATATAGATATTATACATTATGTTAGGGATTTGCATACATATGGATACATTTCACTAACATATTTTGCATTGATCGTTGCATTAGATAAGTACATATACACACACTTTTGCATATGTTCATACAGCATTTAGAATCTTTTAAGGACAATGGTTGCTCGTGGATGATGTTTTGAGTAGATGGATGTTGGATGGTAGGATATGTTCTTCCTAACTTGAAGATTTCGGGGACGAAATCCTTTAAGGAGGGGAGAATGTAACAACCCGTATTTTCAATAAACTGTTATAACATAAATCGAGGCAGAATTTAATTCTAAAATCTGAATCAGGGGAAACGGGCTATGCCATTGCGTTCGTCTCGGAAAAATACGCGAAATAGAGTCCGAGTTTTCAAAAATCGGAGTCCGTATGACCCAGTTAAGGCCCATTGAAGTTTTCAGAAATTTCTATGCTAAAAACAGATTTAAATTTCAAATTAAAAACAAGGATTAGGGCTAATCGGGGTCAGGCGGGAAAATTCCCGCCAGGGGCCCCATGTCGACAGGCATGTCGACAGGGCCCCCAGGGTGTCGACAGCCCTGTCGACAGCCCTGTCGACAGGGGGTGCCCGGGCAGTTTAGCCTGGTGCACCATTTCTGATTTGGGTTGGGTCTTGTGGCTTGGTTCTAGAGAGTTCCGAGATCTGACGGGCCTAAACAAACCTAGGGTTAATCCTAGGGCTAAAAACACTCTAATCTTCTATAAATATACCCCTAATCCTACCCTAAAGCCTCATTAATCAATCTAGCAACTAAACTATGTCAAATTGAATCCTCAAATGGCCTCCACCTAAAATCCCTAGCCTCCACCTTCCTCAAAATTTAATCCTATGAAGATATGATGATCATACAACCTTTTCTATGTTGTATGAATGCTTAATAACTTGCATACTTCATTAAGTTGCAAGTTTGATTTGCTAAGTTTGTGTTTTTGGGATTTTGCAAAAAGGGTTTTCTTATTTGAAGCTTTGTTTTGGGTTTTTAAAGGGCTTCTTCATCTTATTTGGTGGATTTGTGACTTGTTTATATTTGTAAGCCCTCTTACCTTCACTTTACAAACTCTAAAGTTAATATGTGGTGAAAGTTGAGATTTATGTGAGTTTAGTTGATTATGCATGCTTATGCGAACTCACTATGCCATGTTTTATATGTTTCATAAGTTATGCATGCTTATGCGAACTCACTATGTCATGTTTTATATGTTTCATAAGTTATGCATGCTTATGCGAGTTTACTATGCCATGTTCTACATGTTTAATGGATTATGCATGCTTATGCAAGTTCACTTTACCATGTTATACATGTTTTATGGGTTATGCATGTTTATGCAAGTTCACCTTACCATGTTATGCAAGTTTAATGGGTTATGCATGACTATGCAAGTTCACCTTACCATGTTATGCATATTTAATAAGCTATGCATGTTTATGCGAATTCACTATGACATGATTTGCAAGTTTAACATGTATGCATGTTTATTATGATATGTGAAGTTCATCATGTATGTTATGCCAAGTTACCTTTTATACCCTTATGCGTTATGACGAATATGTAAGCGAGATAATGACGTTGGGAGGGTTTGGGTAAACTTAAAAATACATGAAACTAAAAGATTGGGAATTTACCTATTAAGTTAGGTCTACCCCTTGGGAATTTACCTATTAAGTTAGGTCTACCCAAGTATATGTTAACTTGTAAATATGTTTTAAAGTGGACATGACCTTAGATAACATGATATGGCCAACTCGAGGTTAGACCTAGTTGTGGTGTAAATCTTCCCAGGTAACCACAACGTGGGGTCTAATGTGGGTAGTTGGTCATGTTGCACCATAAGACCCGAGGTTAGACCTAGACGTGGTGTAAATCTTCCCAGGTAACCACGGATGTCTAATGTGAGAGGTTGGGTGCGTTAAGTAATTAATGCCTCATGGTTAGGGTTAAGTCATGGCCCACTAATACTTAACCAATAATGGGGATGCGAGGATTAGATGGGGTTAAGTGGTTACACTTAACTAATTTAATCCAGGATTAGTGAGGGGTTAAAACCACACTTAACCCTCTTAGAAACCCTAGCAACGTGGTCTGTTCCAGCAGTAATCCCAGTTTGGTATCATTCACAACCCTAGAGGCTAGGCTAGGGCGGGGCACGATTATTGGACTGATGTAAGCGACCAAAGCGACGGCTGAGTGGTACAGCGGTGCGGGTCCGGCGGGCTACGGACGTGCACGTAGTCCGATGTTGGACAAACTCGAGGCACGGGTACCAGTAGGCTTAGACTGTGCATTATTGCTTAGGTGTCTGGGGTTGACACCTTAGGGCTTGATACACCCGAAGGTGGACCCAACACAGTCTGACTACATCCATGTGGGCCGTATGGACACCAACACTTGACGTGTTAGGTTTATAGGGAGCCGATCGACTAGACCGTTGGGCTGGACCTTATACTAAGGTCACTTCATGTTATTGGGCCAAAGTTTGGGCGAAGGGATCAAGATCTGTTTTGTGAGTTTGCTAGTACACTGTGGTGCAAAGTTAAATCTCATCTATGTGATGTCACCTTTATCTATTGCCAGTATGTTCATCTCAGTTTCCATCATGCTGTTAACTTTATTAGTTTATAGATTGATCGTAGTAGGGCTTACCAGTCTTTTTGACTGACCTGTTTTCTTTCGCTTCTTTTCTTCCGTTTCCCCCCCCCCCCCCCCACACAGGTTCTCAGGGAGGGGCTACATCTGCTTAGTGGACCTTTGGCTTGCTTGTTGGATAGCTCATGTATGGATCTGAGCTAGCTGTGGCTTATCTTTTATTTCTGGGGATTAGTACTGATGTTTTACCATGTATTTTGTTATCACGTATCTAGACTTATGTTGTATTTTGGATCATGACATTTTGTTATTATGTACTTGACTATGTTGGTTTTCTGAGTTGATGATGGTGGGTTTTTATCTGCTACCGCTGCTTTACTTATATTTATTTTCATATATATCTGTCTTGCGATATCTCTGTGCATGTTTACCTTCACAATAACGCCCCTCCAAAGCTAGTACATTCTAAGGAGTGATCCTAGTGGAGGTTGGGGTGTTACACACGCAGCGCTGAGTCAGCATTGAACCCAGTTAAGAAAATATTCCAGGTACGTGGATGAATCTAGCCAAACCTTATCATACACGCAGCGCTGAGTCAGCATTGGGTCCCACAAGCTATTTTGGCGTAGAAATTTGAATTTCGAATGAATTGTTTTGGCGTAGAAGTTTGATTTTCGAACTTTTGAATTTCTGGAATTTATTTAACTGTTTTATTCACATGAAATATTCTTATATGTGTACAATTCCTCTAACGACCATTTTACGCGTATATATATACGCACAACTTTCATTTTATTTTCAAAATTCAAATGATGTTGCCATATTTCATTGACTGTAGCCTTATCTTGAATTTTATCTTTCGTGTACATATATTTTTGCATATATATATATATTTATATTCACATATGTATATATATTTTTTCTTTATTTCCTTATATGCACGTTCTTATCCTTTTTAAATTTTGAATTTGTATACGGACATATATTTGCATGTTCAGTTGGCCCTCTCTAAAACAAAGATAAAAAAAATTATGCCGACGCCGGGGTTCGAACCCCCGACCTCCATGCTACAAATCCAATGCCTTAACCAACTGAGCTACAGAGGCATTTGTTAATAAGTCTTAGAACAATAATAATTATTGTTCTCTCCTTACTTCTCTTTTTCATGTTAGTTACAATACTTAAATTAAACAACTGCATGGATCTTTTTCTTTTAATTTTTCTTTTAAAAATTAATTATACTTTAATTTGTGAATCTTAATGTCACAGAATTACGGGGTGTTACATTCTCCCCCACTTAAAAGGATTTCGTCCCCGAAATCTTCAAGTTAGGAAGAATGTGTCCTACCATCCAATCACCCATCTACTCAACCATTCAATCACAGGCATTCATTGTCCTTAAAGGATTTCTAAAGCTTTCATGTTCATATGCATAGTGTGTGTATATGTCTCTATCTAATGCAAAATCAGGCGGTCTACTGATTCAGTTGACCTCCTTAATGCAAATCATGTCTGTGCCATGCGTCCAATCATGCATGCAAGCATCCCTAGTCATGTAAATACTACATGCGTGCACAGCCATTCATCCATATGCAACGTCCACATGATATCATATCAAGTTCAACTTGCAACAAATACATATATGTAAATGCAATATGAAAGCGTCCGAACTTGATCTAGTGCCTAATACGTATACATATGCATCCACGAGCAACCATTTGCAACCACTTGCAACCATTCAACCATAACATGTTCCAAATACATGTTTATATCCATTGGCTTCTACCTAAGGATCGCAGATGCGACCTAGAGGATATACTTTGGAAAGAGAGAGAAACAACTACGCGTAAAGCTCCTAAACAGAGAAATCAAGGATGTACCCTTAAGAAAAAGGGTATGTTGCTAGTATCTAGCCTTCTTGAGCTTTACTCCACTGTATCTTAACCATTTTTTTTTACTCCACGGTTGTGAAGTTTCTAAGCTCCATCTCCAAAATGAACAGATGTCAACCAAGTGTATATACTAGGATGATCAGAGATCTCTCCTCCTATCTTATCCATCATGCCATAATTATAAGGGTCAAAAGGTCACTACGCGCTTTTTAGAGCGCCTGCCACAACTATCTATCTCTCACGCAAACCATCCTAGTCGAACTCGACATTCCTCAAGTACAAGCCCCAAAGGCCTAAACCAATATCAGACAAGCACCCAAGGAATATCTCCTTTAGACAATCTACATGATATGATATAAGCAAACTCGATAGCTATTCAAACCCCTACTAACCAAAAATAAACGGGTCGAACCACCCACTGGGTTTGAGACTGATTGGGATCTCCTTACTATACAAGTACTAAGGTGCAGAGACTCCACTATGGAAGCAAATATGAACAAATGCGAAGTGCTAAATCCGAACAGAAAAACTAGATTCTTCCAATAAAAACTTTTACCACCTATCTCCTAGGTACGCTCAGCATGTACTTTCCCTTCTGAAAATCTTGTCCTTTTCCTTAATTATATGCCCTATCATACCATAGTAAAGATACTTCCTCTTTTATAATTTTCTTCCTCCTTCGTGAGCCAAACCTACATCCATGATTTCCTCATCCTGGGGTTGTGCTCCCTTTTGCCAAACTCCTCACCTTTTTCTGTGTATAACCATGTTGGCAAATCCCTCGAAAGCTGCTTCCATCATACCGAAGACCCTACTAAGCTTGAAAGAAGACGTAAGTGAAACAACTACGGCTATAGATGGAAGTCGGGCACTACTTCGCCCTTCGATGAGGTTATCTCCCAGAAAGCCAGGAGCCCCACAGAGTCAAGAAAGAAGGAGACAAGAATTCAAACAGAGGAAGAAGAGACAATGCGTATGGCTTTGGGGAATATGCCTTTAAAACAAATCCTTTCTTTTAAAAATGCTTCTTTAAAAACCGTTTGAAAATAATTTTTCAAATCTTTTATCTGATCCGGTAACCTTCAGCTCTGATACCAAGTGTAACACCCCACATACGTTAGTGTCACTCACAAAGGGAATGCACTAAGTTCTGTGGAGCATTTAGGGTAAAAGATGCAGATAAATTTCAAGACAGACAGAAATTAAACAGCGGAAAATAAAACTTTGCTTTATTGATAAAGTAGTTTGTACAAAGATTTCTTTACAATATCAGAGTGCCATCTGTCATATAAAATAAAGAAGCATAAAATAACATTTATATTCCCTAATTTTAGTTAGAGCCAGCCATAGCATCTGATAAGAGAATCCAAGAAAACTTCGACATATCTTCAAGCTGGGAAAGAGTGATAGTCCAACTTAACCTGAGCTATACTACTCCCTCCTCTACTACCTGGGGGGGAGGGGGGGGAACGGAAGAAAAGAAGACGAAAGAAAAACAGAGTCAGACATAAAGCCTGAGTAAGTTCAGTAACTTCTAGCATGCGAACATGGAAAAACAAAACGACATGAATTAACTGAATACAAGATTACACGATGACGATAGGGTCAACAAGATTGGACAAGGTAATCACAAGATATGCTAAGATAAGATAAACTGGATACGCTCTAATACTTTCGCCGCTTCGCTATTTCCTTGTTATACTGGTTTCTATATCTCTGCACCGCCTAACTAGTGTCCCAACTAGTAACGATAACGTGATCCCAATCCCTGTATTTTCCATTGCCTTCAGGCATCCATTTATTTATTTGTTACCTAGATTTAATCTAGGGTTTCCTACCAAGTACTTTCTAGATTCCTCTAAAGTTTACGCTATCTGCTGAATGCTTCTCGGATTCAGGATTTATGCCACCTAGTTCAACTAGGAATTATGCTACATGTCGAACGATGCCCTTTAGTCTAGGATACACTACCTAGAGTGGTACATGTTCCTAGACTTTCCCCACGCATGTATCGCAAATCGTTATCGCTTGTCTAGATGCACATGTCCTGTAATGTGCTACCCGAGTCTCGTGTCAGGGCTACTCTAGAAATACGAAACTCGGTCGGGAGCTTTCAATATCTGCCGATACAGATGTTAAGGTATGTTTTTCTAGTGGTTATGGTCCCACTCACCCCTCCCTCAACTAATGGAAGGCCACCCTTGTAAAATGAGAACTGTACGTAGGCCCCTATCTGCCCCACTAATTCTATGGCCAACAACACCCTGCAACCACAACTAGATAGCAAGTATGTGGTTCGTATGAGTCCTCCAGCCTAACCGCTTCACGTGTCTCGCTTGACTGAAGATGGTAGGTAGACGACGAGTTGCTATCACAGGGCTTCCATCCTCTCGCCGAATCCCGCTGGTCCATCCTAGTCTTTTGGTTGCCATATATTGCAACCAAGGCATACCCTTGGCTCTTCTACCGCAGACCTTAACCTCTGTGCGCCCAGGCGGATCATCTGCAGCCTCATAGAAGGATACCAAGAGTAGCCTCACGTCCCCTCGAAGCCTCGGGCTTCGTATCCCAATTCGTTGGAGTCTTCTTTAAAATCAGATGGACGTCCGCTCCTTCGTGTTATACTAAGAATTACTACTTAGTTGTACTAACTAAGTTTTACCACTTAGTTTCCAGGATCATTGTCTTCTTAACTTAGTTTTACTACTTAGTTCTCTTTCCCGTTAAGTTGGATTGGTTAAGTGTCTTTAGTCGATTCAAGCTAACTTAACCCTCTTCCCTTATCCTGTTAAACTAGTTAAGTTTTGTCAGTATTCATGTTGACTTAACCCCACCACAAACCAAGTCATATTTGTTAAGTATTTCTTAACCCTACCCATTCATGCTGTATTGGTTAAGTGTTCCCTTTTTATCTTAACCTTTCCCACCGGTTTTAACTGAACCTGTTATTAATGGTTAAGTATCATCTCTTCGTGTCTTAGACTTAACCCTATTCATTTATCATATTCTGATGGTTAAGTGTTCAAGTTTACTTAACCCTACGGTCCAACCCAGCTAACATATTAAATTGGCTAAGTGTATTACTTAACCCCAACCTCTAGTCTAATTAACATGTTAAATTGGCTAAGTGTATTAACTTTACTTAACCCCACCTTCTAGTCTAGTCAACATGTTAATTTGGCTAAGTATTCCCATGGACTTAACCCTCCCATTCTAGCTTTAACTGTGTTAAGTTGGTTGAGTGTTTCTATGGACTTAACCCAACCATTCTAGCTTAACAGTGTTAAGTTGGTTAAGTGCTCCTATGCACTTAACCTTCCCATTCTAGCTTTAACTGTGTAGGTTAAGTGTTCCTATGGACTTAACCCTCCCATTCTTGTTCTAGCTTTAATTAATAAATTAAAGTCGCAACCTCTCACATTAGACAGATATTGCTACGGTTACTGGATGTGCCGGTCGGTTCCGGGCAGGTTTACATCGCAACTCAGTCTAACCTGGGGTTAGGCATATTCATGTTTTCTAAGTTCAAAGGGTTTTCTGATTAATTTCCAAACCTGGTTTTGAAAGCAACCATCCCGTTCGTCGGATCAGTTAGGGATAGCCAGGGAGGGCAGGAAACTTGTATTTTCCAAACCCAAGCCTTGACACTATCCTCTCTGTCACCCTAGAACTTTCTGGTACGAGTTATAAAAAGGGGTGTTATCAAAATATCTTTCTTTTATTTATAAATTGTTAACAATTTATCTTACAGTCCATTTCCCCCTTTTTAAACAAATTTGGCCTATATTCATTTGTCGCTAACAGACTTATATTCTAGGCCCAAATCTTGATTTGCCTAACCTACAGTTCATAGCAATTTAGATCTATCATCTTTATTTTCAGTTTATGCTAAACTAGATTTTATATGCCAAACTAGATTTTCTATTCTAGTTCACCGTTTATGCCCAAAAACTAGATTTATTCTTCTAGTTTACAATCTACATACAAACTAGATTTATTATTCTAGTTTTTCAGTTTACAGGCCAATACTAGATCTAAATTTCATAACCTATAATCCATGTCAAATCTACCCAATTCACATGTCTTAACACATGTTCTAAAATTGTATAAATTAGAATCATGTTCGCTTCCAAACTAGGCTAATTTCAAGCTTACAACTATATTTATGTTTATTTTTGTGTTTTTCCCAAATCGCATTCCCACCGTTCGTATAATCATGATTCAACCTAGATTGTAAATACATCTAGATTCGTAGAAAATAGGGAATGAACCAAAGATGCTATGAAAAAGGGTGGACATAATAATTGGCATAAAAATATTTTGAATAACGACGCAGGTTCAAGAATATGGGTAGACCTAACTTAATAGGTAAATTCCCATGGTCTAAAACCAAGAATAGACAGAATAGGTTCGATAACATGGGTAGACCTAACTTAATAGGTAAATTCCCATAGTCTAAAACCAAAGAAAATCAAGAACAGACAGAATAGATAAATCGGGTTTTGGACCCAATTTCATAGTCACAAAACCTAAGCAACAATTTTCCTAGTCATGAATCATAGGTGTTTAAATCACCTTTGTTATGTCATAGGTAATACTTTATGTCCAAATCAAAGGCTTGTGTTCATAGCCATAGGCAATATTCATAGTCAAAAGGGAAAATAATTCCCACAGTCATAAGTCACCGTCATAGGCAATGTTTTATGTCCCAAAATCAAAGGCTTATGTTCATAGTCCAAAGGCACATGATCTCAGAATCCATAGTCATAGGCAACGGTCTTAGGCAAAGTCTTATTTGTCCTTGAATAATAACAGTTCTTAATTTAGTCCAAGAGTATAAACACAGATTCGAATAGAGAGAGAGAGATTTGGCATATTCTTTTATTCCTTTAATTTCATGTCACAAAATAAAGCAAAAACGTTCAAATCTAGAAACAACTGACTTACAGAAATTAGATCTAGAATAGAAGAACGGCGATGCTAAGATTCGTATGTCGTTGCTCGAGGTTTGTTGATTTAGCCTTTGAATTCTTCACTTTGATTTGAATCTTCTCTTGAGCAGATTTGAGCAGCATCTCCATGTCTTGAATTTATATTTTATTTTAATTATTTAAGAAAATTTAGAGGAGGGGAAGAAGCCATGAATCTTAGCAGCATAAGGATAGAAGAGAATTGGTGCAAAGAGAATGAAGACTAGGGCTGTTTATATAGCTGCTCAAGACCTTATTGTACACGCAGCGTTGAGTCAGCATTGAACCCAGTTAAGAAAATAGTCCAGGTACGTAGATGAATCTAGCCAAACCTTATCATACACGCAGCGCTGAGTCAGCATTGGGTCCCACAAGCTATTTTGGCGTAGAAATTTGAATTTCGAATGAATTGTTTTGGCGTAGAAGTTTGATTTTCGAACTTTTGAATTTCTGGAATTTATTTAAATGTTTTATTCACATGAAATATTCTTATATGTATACAATTCCTCTAACGACCATTTTACGCGTATATATATACGCACAACTTTCATTTTATTTTCAAAATTCAAATGATGTTGCCATATTTCATTGACTGTAGACTTATCTTGAATTTTATCTTTCGTATACATATATTTTTGCATATATATATATTTATATTCTCATATGTATATATATTTTTTCTTTATTTCCTTATATGCACGTTCTTATCCTTTTTAAATTTTGAATTTGTATACGTACATATATTTGCATGTTCAGTTGGCCCTCTCTAAAACAAAGATAAAAAAATTATGCCACCGCCAGGGTTCGAACACCCAACCTCCATGCTACAAATCCAATGCCTTAACCAACTGAGCTACAGAGGCTTTTGTTAATAAGTCTTAGAACAATAATAATTATTATTCTCTCCTTACTTCTCTTTTTCATGTTAGTTACAATTCTTAAATTAAACAACTGCATGGATCTTTTTCTTTTAATTTTTCTTTTAAAAATTAATTATACTTTAATTTGTGAATCTTAATGTCACAGAATTACGGGGTGTTACAGTCCGCATAAGATTTTTGTCTATCTTGGGCCGTTTTCATCCGTCTTCGTATCAACTCAATCATCTCAGAAGTGTCCCTTATCATGTCGGGCCCAAGTATAAGTCTGTCTGTCGTCTCCCACCAACAAGTTGGCGACTTGCACGGTCTTCCATACAGGGCTTCGAACGGTCCAATTTCGATGCTAGCTTGGTAACTGTTATTATATGCAAACCCCACGAGAGGAAGATGGTCTTCCCAAGTACCACCAAAGTCAAGAATGCATAGCCTCAGGAGATCTTCTAGTACCCTATTTACCCTATCGGTTTGTCCATCCATCTGTGGGTGATAGGCCGTGCTTATACTCAGTCGTGTACCCATTGCTTCTTGCAGACTATTCCAAAACTGGCTAGTGAAAATCGGGTCACGATCACTAACTATACTAGAAGGAACTCGATGCAACCGTACTATCTCTCGAAGTTAAATAGACGCTAACCATGTTGCAGTCCTCTTGCTTTTCAACGGAAAGAAATGAGCACTTTTCGTGAGTCTATCAACTATGACCTATATGCTAGTATTTCCCTTCCTTGACCTAGGCAGTCCATCCACGAAATCCATCGAGATACTCTCCCTTTTCCATTGCGGAACCTCCAAAGGATGTAATAGCCAACCGGGCTTCTTCGACTCGGCCTTTACTTGCTGGCACACCATGCACTTCGAAACGAACTCTGCCACGTCCTTTTTCATTCCAGCCCAAAAGAAAATGCGTTTCATATCTCTGTACATCTTATCCCCTCCAGGGTGTATGGTCATCTTTGAGTGATGTGCTTCTTCGAGAACTTTCCTCACTAGGTCTCCCACTTGTGGGACACATAGCCTTCCATCGCGCCTTAGCCATCCCTTGTCATCTATGGCATACCTACTGAGGTGACTTGACGTCTCACCACTAATCAGCTTGTCCATGATTTCGACTATCTGTGGGTCTTCCTTCTGTGAAGTCCCTACTTGATCTAGAAGTGTAGGTCTTAACTCAAGAGATGCTAACGTAGCAGTCAATGACTCAACAGCAGGTGTAAAATCAAAGGTAGCTATAAAATCAAGGCTTTTCCTCTCAACAAACAAGGGGCTCAAAGTCAACCTTTTTCTACTTAGCGTGTCCGCCACCACGTTATCCTTGCTAGGGATATAAGCTATATCGAAGTCATATGATGCCAAGAATTCCATCCACCGCTGTTGTCTCAGATTCAAATCTTTCTGTGAGAAGAGGTACTTGTGCGATTTGTGGTCGGTATACAGCTCGAACCTCTCCCCTAGAAGATAATGGCACCAAGCTTTAAGTGCAAAAACAATCGCGGCCAACTCCAAGTCATGTGTGGGATAGTTTTTCTCATGAAGTTTATGTTGTCTGCCCCTGTAGCATATTACTCTTCCTTCTTGCACTAGAACGGCTCCTAATCCCGTGCCGCACGCATCTGTGTACACGGTAAACATCTTACCTCCATCGGGTAATGCCAAAACTGGAGCTGTGGTGAGGGCTCTCTTAAGTCTCTGAAAAGCAGCGTCACACTCTATGTCCCATGCAAAAGCTAGGTTCTTCTTTGTTAACTTAGTAAGAGGGGCTGAAATCTTAGCGAAGTCCTTAATGAACTTCATATAGTATCCCGCTAAACCGAGAAAGCTCCTCACCTTCGTTGCATTCTTAGGAATTTTCCAGTCCTGTACCGCAACTACCTTTGTGGGGTCCACGGCTATGCCTTGCTTAGAAACTACATGTCCAAGGAACCGAACTTCCTTCCTCCAAAAATGGCATTTGGAGAACTTAGCCTTTAACTGGTGTGCTCTAAGCGTTTCCATGACTTCCTTGAGATGTCTAGCATGCTCTTCTTCATCTTTTGAGAAGATCAAAATATCGTCCACGAAAACTACCACAAACTTGTTAAGGAACTCCCGAAACACCCTACTCATCAAATCTACAAAGTACGCGGGTGCATTCGTTAACCCAAACGGCATGACGAGCCATTCGAAGAACCCATCTGGAGTCCTAAACGCAGTTTTGTCAATGCTATCCTCAGCCACTCTAAGCTGATGGAATCCTGTGGCTAGATCGAGTTGAGAGAAAATAGATGTTCCCACAAGCTGGTCAAACAAATCGTCGATTCTTGGTAGTGGGTGCCTATTCTTCTTTGTCAGCTTGTTTAATTCATGATAATCTACGCACAGACGAAGCGATCCATCCGCCTTAGTAGCGAATACCACTGGAGCACCCCATTCAGAAATGCTTCATCTTATGAAATTTTTCTCAAGCAACTCGTTAATTTGTATAATGAGCTCTCTTCTTTCTCGCGGGGCCTAACGGGCAATGAAACTGGCCTAGCATTAACAATAAGACAAATTCGGAAGTCTGTCTCGTGTTTAGGAGGTAACCCCCTCACTTCATCAAAGACATATGGATATTCTCGGACCACTCTTACAGATTGCAAATTATCGACGAATGAGTCAAGAGATTCAAGATAACACAACATGACCGGACCCTTAGGGTTACAAGAAATTTCAAGGGTATTACCAAGGCGAGTCATGAGCCTCACTACCCTTTGTTCACAATCAAGAATGGCTTCATAATCGGACAGCCAATCCATACCTAGGACCAAATCGTATCCCATAAATCCGAGAACATAAGCATTACACGTGAATTCTACGCTTAAGATAGAGATCCTCAAATCCACATACATCATTGATAAATAGGCGGAGCCCCCGATTGGATTTGAAACTATAACGGGATCCTCAACCAGACTAGTACTTAGGTGCAGATTCTCAACAATATCAGAAGAAATAAAAGTATGCGATGTGCTAGAGTCAAATAAGGTTCGAACAGGAAAGTCAGAAATGTAAACAAGGCTTTCTACGAAAATATTACTACCTCGGTCAAGAGCTGGAGTGGTGTTGAGAGCATGCAACTGCCCTCCAGAAGGTCCTGCTCGCTAGGTCTGCCCTTGCCCCTGCCCTTGCTTCTTAGGGCAATCCTTGCTGATGTGTCCAGTATCTACACAATGAAAGCATTCACCCAACTTCCTATTCTTCTTTCTACAGTCTTTAGCTAGATGTCCCGTAATACCACAAAAGTTGCACTTCCTCGTCTCATGTGGTTTGTTGTTGCTCTTGTTATTCTTGTTGCCCCCCTTCTTGAAGTCAGCTATCTTATTCTGAGTCTCATTAGGCTTAACCTCCTTCTTGCTATTCTTGTCTTCCTCATGAAGTAGAGCCATATCCACCAAGCTTTCAAAGGTCGCCCCCATGGGTGTATGAGTTATGGCCAAACTGTGTAGTGGCTCGTTCAATCCTCGAGGAAAGCGTACAGCCTTTTTCTGGGCTGTGTTGACCAAATCCAAACCGAACAGAGCAAGCTGATTAAACTTATTCACGTACTCCCTCACAGACATGTCCCCTTGCATGAGTGTTAGGAACCTCTCCATCTGAATTTTCTCTTCTGCTGACGATAAGAATTTAAGCCCAAACCTCTCTCTAAAGTCTGCCCAAGTTTCAACTGCCCTGGTAGCATTGGTGACTTCCCACCAAAATGCAGCTTCCTCTTTCAACAACCATGCTGCCAACTGAACTTTCCTATGGTCCTCCATATCAAAGATAATGAACAAGTCTTCAGTCTCCTTTAGCCAGTTTCATGCCACAACGAAGGTTTCAGTTCTAACGAACTTCTTGCCGCCCATTGCTTTAAAGTCTTTGCATATTTTGGCAAAGGCGGTACCAGGAGGAGGAGGAACCGCGACCACTGGGGGAGGAGGAGGAGGAATGTCTTTCGGGCCCGCGCCTTTGGCCCTGGCTTCTAAGTACCTTCGGAACCATCCAGGCACGGGTATTCCCTCAGGCAGGTTGAGATCAGCCATGCTAAAAAATGAAAAGAAAAAGATTCAAACGAGGAAACGAAGGAAAGTGCTAATGGCTTTTTGGGGAATAGCCTTTTTAAACATAAAACTTTTCTTGAAAAATGCTTCTTTATAAATGGTTTTGAAATAGTTTTAGAAGGTTTTTAAAACTTTTTGCCCAGCTTGGTAACCTTCTGCTCTGATACCAAATGTAACACCCCACCTCCGCAAGGGTCACTCACAAAGGGAATGCACTAGTTTTGGTGGAGTATTATCTAGGTAAACATGCACAGAGATATCACAAGGCAGAACGTAAATAAAGCAGCGGTAGAAATTAAAAACCAAATTTTTATTACTTTCAAGAAAAGAGTCAGAACCTCCTATATCCATGGTACAAATTATTCTACTACATCAAGTTCCAAATAAAGAAGCATAAACTTAAGATAACAAAAGTAAATCATTCCCCATAAATAGCAGAAGAAGCCATAGCATAGCTCAAGACCAAACCGTACATGAGCTATCAGAAAGCAAGCTAAAACCAAGCTAAGAGCTAGTGTTTCCTCCCTGATAAACTGAGGGAGGGGGGAACGAAAGAAAAAGAGGCGAAGGAAAAAGGGTCAGTCATAAGACTGGTAAGCCCTAGTGACTTTCAGTATAAAAACTAGTCAAGGTAACATGACATGCGAAAATTGGAATTAAACATAAGGATGATAACAGGACTGATATGATAAAAAAGATAAGTCAAGTCTAGTATCGCATATTCAAGATTCGCTGCACCACCTGTACTAGTGTTCTAACCCATGTCAAGTATTAATCATTAAATGATCCCTTGGCCCAGTATCATGAAGTGACCCATTACGAGGTCCTACAGTACGATCTGCTAATCGATCGGCTCCCTACAAGTTCTAGCTCGTCATGTGTCTGTGTCATACGGCCCTATCCTGAAATGTAGTTACCTGTGCTTGGTCCACCATAGGGTGTATCAAGTCCTATGGTGCCAACCACCGACACGAATCAAGCACGCACAGTGTAAACCTATGGGTGCCCAATGCCTGCTTTTTCAACTCCGGACTACGTGCAGGACCATAGTCCGCCTGAACCTACAATGGCGCACCTACTCAGCCGTCGTTCTGGTCACTTACAATCAGTCCATTAATCGTGCCCCACCCTGCCTAGTCCCTGGGTATCGTGATACATCTAAGTGGGTTACTGCTGAAAAGGACTGCGTAACTAGGGTTTCTAATGGGTTAAGTGTTGTCATTCAAATTCTTGACTTAACCCTATCCAAATCATGTATCAAGTTGGTTAAGTGTGTTTAAGCAGTTCATGACTTAACCCTATCAAATCATCGTGTCAAGTTGGTTAAGTATATTCAAGTGGTTCATGACTTAACCCTATCATGTGGCATTAATTCATTAATGCACCTTAACCTCTCACATTAGAATAACTGTTGTGGTCACTGGATTTGCCGGGCGGTTCCGGGCAGATTTACACCACAACATAGTCTAACCTCGGGTTTTACGTGCGATATGACCAACTACCCACATTGGATCCTATTGTTTGCAGCCACTGGATTTGCCGGGCGGTTCCGGGTAGATTTACACTGCAAACTCAGCCTAACCTCGAGTTGGCCATTTTCAAGTTTATCTAATTGTCATGCCCGCGTTCAAGTTTTCATGTCTAAATTCATGTCGAGTTTTCATGTCATGTTTCATGTCATGTTTCATGTCAAATCGTGTCAAGTTCATGTCCATATCCAGGTTCATGTTATAATAACGTTCACGTTCAAGCTCAAAGCCAATTCATGTTTTACCTAGTCTACCCAAATCGTGTTCCCATCGCACGTAAGCTCGAATCGATACAAATAAATCTAATTAGGGAATAACGTAAAAAGGAACGGGTATAAGGTGGCAAAAGTGATTACTAGCATAGCATGGTATGACTTGAGATAAATGATTATAACATTACTGGCATATGGAATATTGGTCTCAAACATAAAGATTCCAAATATAGCAAAATAACGTACTAGTCAAGATAACGGTTGTCATAAGGTGATAGTAGAGTCATGGTAACGATTGACATAAGGTGATAGTATAGTTATGGTAACGATTAACATAAGGTGATAGTCATAAACTTGTGACTAATAGCAGATTCAACATGATAATATGAGGGGTTTTTCTTTTTGATTTACAACATGAATAGGCCCCAAATAAATGTCATAGTAATATACCAAAAGTCAAGATCCAAGATGAACAAGAATGGATGTAAAACAGTCATCATACACAGGTCCAATTTCAATTTACAACATATTCATATTACATTTACAGTTTAAATCTAAAAATAACTGGGGCTTACAGATCGTGGTTCGAGAAATAGAAAAAGAGAGTCGATGTTGAATCTTTATATGCTTAGTCAAGTCCTAGCAGAAATCCCCAAATCAGCAACGTAGTTTCGACCTAGAAGAAGTAGTCCCTTTCTCTAACTTTTCAACCAAAATTAGAGCAGCATAAGGTCAGAAGGAATTTTGTGTAGAGCGACTAGTGTTAGGGGCTGTATATATAGGGTCAGGTCAACGAATGTTGACAGAAACGAGGCCAGAAACATCAAAGTGAATCCAGCTTCAAAAGTAGGCTCGGCCATCAGGTCGACCCCCAGGTCGGCACTATGGTTGACCTGGTCCTTGGTAGGTCGACTACATAGTCGACCCCGAGGTCGACCTGGTCCTGGGAGGGAAATTTCCCGCCCAGTCCATTCTGAGGTTTGAATTTCGAAATTTGAATTCGAATTCTGCTGTTTTGAACTTAAAAACTTCTGAAAACTTCGAAAGGTCATAACTTGGTCATACGGACTCCGATTTTCGAAATCTCGGACTCGTTTCCAAGCAGAATTTCGAGACGAACGCAATGGTGCAACCCGTTTCCCTTGATTCTTATTTTAAAAATTAATTCTGCCATGATTTATGGTTATAACACGTTATAAAAACATGGGTTGTTACATGGACTTAGAATAAACTTCTGCATAATCCTACATATACCGTTCAGTTATCATTTTCTTTCTCATTAGGTTATTCATGATATTAGCTCTCTAGGCTATACTTATGTCCCACTAGTAGGTTAACCTAATACAACGTATATGTAGATACCCCCAACTCGTCTGATCCTTTCATATACAGTCCCTTGCCGCATGTCGTACGGGCTTCATCATGTAAATCTATACTACTTTAGTGTAGTGCCACCATTCTTGAAATCGTTTGGAATGCCACTCTCGATCTTGCTAGATTCTGTGTATCATCTAGATGTAGTATAAGGTTTACTATCGAGTGCTTCCTAGATTCAACTAGGGTTCACGCTACCCAGGGCCAATGGAGTTTATGCTACCTATTGAACGCTTCTCGAATTCAGGGTTTACACAACCTAGGTCCAACTAGGGATTATGCTACCTATCGAACGATGTCGCCTAGTCTAGGACACACTACCCAGAGCGATGTATGTTCCTAGAATTTCCCCATGTACGTATCGTGAATTGTTATCGATGTCTAATTGCACATGTCCTCTATATGTGCGGCCCAAGTCCCGTGGCTGGGCTAATCAAAAAACACGGAACTCGGTCAGGAGCTTTAAGTTATCTGCCGATGCAGATGCTAAGGTCTGTTTTTATCTGTGTGTGACTATGGTCCCACTTGACCCCTCCCTCAACTAATGAAAGGCACCCAAGAAAATCAAGAATGAGAAATGTACGCAGGCCCCCTATGCCCTACAAACCCATTGTCCAACCTCACCCATAACTAGATAGTAAGTATATGGTCTTTTGGAGTTCTCCGCCTTTCCGCTTCACGTGCTCGATTGACTCAAGATGATAGGTAGACGACGACATGCTATCATAGGGCTAAACAAGATATCGCCACCTCACGCTGACCCGTCCTAGTCTTTAGGTTGCTTATAACGCAACCAAGGCATACCCTTGGCTCTTCTAACGCAGACCTTAACCTATGTGAGCCCAGGAGGATCATATGCAACCTCACAGAGGGATACCAAAAGTACCCTCACGTTCCCTCGTGCTTCGTAAACCAGTTCGTTGGAGCCTTCATCATGATCAGATGAATGTTCGCTCCTCCTCGTGTTCTACTTGGCTTTCTTGACTAAGTTTTACTACTTAGTTCTCTTAAATAAGGTTTACTACTTAGTCTCCTGAATCGTTAGCTTTCTTAACTAAGGTTTACTACTTAGTCCTCTTAACTAAGGTTCACTACTTAGTTCTCTTAATCATTCGTTTTCTTAACTAAGGTTTACAACTTAGTCCTCTTAATTAAGGTTTACTACTTAGTTCTCTTTCTCGTTATTTACTTAGTTCTCTTAACTAAGGTTTATTACTTGGTTCTCTTAACCAAGGTTTGATACTTAGTTTCTGTTACTTAGTTCTCTTTAACTAAGGTTTGTTACTTATATCCTTTAAACTAAGGTTTACCAATGAATTCAAGCATGACTTAAGTTCTCTTTATCAAATGGTAGCGTATGGGTGTTTTCCCACATTTCCAACTTAGATAAACTTATTTCATGGTATAAGTCGTCCCACCCTTCAAGTCTTGTATTACATCTTAAGTCATATTCATTTGTTATCCCTAGGATAAGTTTATCTATTATTTAATCTTATCATTCCCCACTTTTCCTTGCTTTGATACTGTTATATTGGTTAAGTTTGCCCATGTGTCCAAGTTGACTTAACCCTCAATCACGTATTGAATTCAGCCTACGTACCATGCCAAATTGGTTAAGTGTTATCTATTAGTTCATGTTGACTTAACCCACCCATATATCATGTAAAATTGGTTAAGTTGTATCTCATCTTCCTTATCGTTTCCTATAACTTATCTTGTCCCATAAGTTATAATTTCCACCTAATATCCTTTCCTGCCTTATTCAAGTTTATTCATAATAGGTTATTTATCATTCCCCATTTCTTGTCATTAATTTTAGATTTGACTTAACCCTTCTATTTACTCAACCCGTTACTTAAAATTTACCCAATTCAATTAATTTATGATACCGTTACGGGTCCCATTTGGTTAAGCATATCTAAATTTTTGTTTCACATGTCACCTGTGTCCCACTAAATCCCCTTTATTATAGTTTCCATGTCTTACACGTGTCTTACTACCGTTCTACCTTAGTCATGTTTTACATCACATGTCTTACAACAGTTAAGTCCACATTAGTCATTCTTTACATGTCATTTATATCACCCACTTAACCCTCTAACCATACCCATGTCACCCACATATCTTATTATGGTTAGTATTTCTTAATTTATTTATTATGCCATAACGATGTATGACCTCTCACATTAGACATCCGTTCGTGGCTGCTGGATTTGTCGGGCGGTTCCGGGAAGTCTTACACCACAAATGCACCTAATCTCGTGTCATAAACCGTTACGCCTTTAGTTCTTGCCGTTGACCTCTCACATTAGACGTCCGCTTGTCGTTGCTGGATTTGCCGGGCGGTTCCGGGCAGTCTTACACCACAAACGCTCCTAACCTCGTGTCATAGGCATTCGTTAACAATCGTCTTTCATCTAAACCCCAAATTCATGTCATGTGTTCTAAATTCAACTTAATTACAATTCATTTTTATGCCTATTTTCAATTTGTCATTAACTACACCAATTACATAATAGTTAGCCAAATTTCATATTACTCAAAATTATCCAATTATAGCCAAATTCACCAATTACATGTTATTCGTACCCAAACATGCCAATTTCCAATATCCAATGACAATTATATCAGACTTACATAAATTCAACATTACAGATTATATTCCTCGACTGCATAAAATAGATTATGCCCAATATATGCCCATATTCCAATCGTGCGTATTATATAATAAGATTTCGTCTAGGTTCGAGATAACCTTGATCCAAAAATAAAAAGGGGAAGGAGAATAAAAGAGCAATTATAAATCATGAATCTTGCATTGAATTTAATAACTGGGGAATGATGAACGATAGTAATCCTATTATACAACAAATTTATTATAATTCCACTCATAGTGTTTTTGCGCCCCAATTCATTGATCTTTGATTTTCTTCTTCAATTCATGGATTAGATTAATCTTTGATTGATTTTCCCCCTTTTTGTTCCATAGCTTGAATTACATATCTGAATCTCTTTTCTGTTCTTGCGCAGTACTTTAGATCTCAGTCTCTCTTTTATTTTAATTGCGGTATTTGAATTCCTAAATCTAATTTTTTTTAATTTAGGAATAGATTTATAGAGAGAGAGTGGGGAGAAGATAGATCTAAGATCTAGGGGAGAAGAAGAAGAAAGGAGCAGCATAGAAGCATCAAAGAGTTGTACGGAGAAAATATGAGGCCTAGGTGTTGTTTATATAGGTGCTCAAGACCTTATCATACACGCAACACTGGGTCAGCATTGAACCTAGTTAAGAAAATAGTCCAGGTTCGTAGATGAATCAAGCCAAATCTTATCGTACACGCAACGCTGAGTTAGCATTGGGTCCTGCAAGCTGTTTTTGCATAGAAATTTGAATTTCGAACTTTTGAATTTCTAGAATTTAATTAACCGTTTTATTCACATGAAATATTCTTCTATGTATACAATTCCTCTAACGACCATTTTACGCGTATATATATACGCACAACTTTCGTTTTATTTTCAAAATTCAAATGATGTTGCACCGCTATTTGATTCTTTCCATATTTCATTCACTGTAGCCTTATCTTGAAATTTTATCTTTCATATACATATATTTTCTGCATATATATATATATATATATATATATTCTCATATATATATACCCATATATTTTTCTTTATTTCCTTATATGTACGTTCTTATCCTTTCAAATTTTGAATTTGTATAAAAACATATATTTGCATGTTCATTTGGCCCTCTCTAAAACAAAGATAAAAATTATGCCACGGCCGAGGTTCGAACCCCTGACCTCTATGTTACAAATTCAATGCCTTAACCAACTGAGCTACGATGTCTTTTGTTAATAAGTCAATGATAATTATTGTTCTCTCCTTACTTCTCTTTTTCATGTTAGTTACAATACTTAAATTAAACCATTGCATGAATCTTTTTCTTTACTTTTATTATCTCTTCTAATACATATATCGTTAACGTATTAATTTTTCCGTTTCTTCCACTAATTTAAATTGCACATCACCATTATTTATATATCCAGGCATATATATATACACACACACATTTTTAATTATCTTAAAAATGCGGGGTGTTACATTCTCCAACCCTTAAAGAATTTCGTCCCCGAAATTCTATAAAAGTAAAATAGAAAATCCCTCGCAATATCCATCCATCAAGTGTGCATCCAATTGTTGCAAACATTGTGCACATGTGCAAAGTGAATTACATCATAGCAAATCATATATGCCTAATTTGGATCCACCTATATATATGCAAACTTTAAAAACTCTTTCAAAACATGATGCTCACATTCTAAATATACTTGCAGTTCTATATGAATGCAATATTTTTGAAAAATCAAAATGTTTTTCATTCAAAATTTCCTACACTCTTACAGAATAAGAGCATAATTCATCAAATTTTCACATCCAAAACCCTACAAACCATCATTGAATTCGAAATTTAGAAAAATCTAATTTTCCAAATTCGATTTCTTATGTTATGAAAACGGAAAAACTCACATCCCCCGTTTTCCTTTTCTAATTGTACTTGTATTTTTAACATAATTATTCTATAAAGATTTCCTATTTTCCTATCTAAGCACAACCACATAAGAAAGATTTCTTTTCTGTTTCGTCTTATCTTGGAGTAAGTTCATATTTATTCATCTTTTTCTTAAGATTTTCATTTTCTTTTCCCATCACGTTTTGTTGCTTGATTGATTCAGTTGTTTTCTTATTAGTTAGGCTAGTCCTCTTCTTAAGTTTATTTTTCAACCAAGATCTTCTGTTTTCAACTCAAACTGCATCCTACACAGCTACAACTATGGGCCATGAATCTTAGGACTATGTCATGAGTCCACTCAACATGATCTATACACTTGCTTGCCCTTTACTACCTAGTAGTCACCACTAGTCCATTCTGTGTATTACTAGCCTATACTTCTCTTTCAAGCAACAATCCTTTTTCTTTTTTCTCAAGCATCAAACCTAGGTTTCTCAATGCTTATGCATTCTACGGAAAATTTTCCATTAGTTCAATATTATCTAATCCCTGACTGTAAATTGGCAAGAAAATAACTCCCTAAGTATCAATGCCGAAGACCGAAATCAACATCAGATCTACATTCAGAGAATTACTCAACTCAACCAATCCCCAGTTGGTTCTAATAGCTTTAACTTTATCTCGTTCTTTCTAGGCCTTAATCCTTAACTACTCCATTTTTAAAACATGGTTTGGCCTTCTTTCTTTTTATTACATTTTCTTTCAAAAATTAAAAGTGTTAAACTTTATTTTCTTTTCTCAAAAACTTGCTTTTGTCGAACCATAAAAACATGTTACAAAGTGAAATTGCAAAATATTTTTTTTTTTAATCACAAAACTGGAGTAGACTAGGACAACTAATGGGTTACACTGTTCCTATTTACAATGTTAACTTTGGCTGCTAAGGTGCAAATATCTATTCTATTCTTACACTCTACCGTTTATTTTGTTCACCCAACAAAATTTCTTTTTAAAACAATAATCAAAATTTATTGTTAACCGAATAGAGATTTCAAAACTTCTTTTCGTATATGAAAAAGCTGTTTGTGCTCCATAATATGCACCTTTTTATGAGAGAATTCTTTTAAAACAAGAAATCATTGTTTTACACAATATACCCCACTTTACTTTAAAACCCAACATGCATTTATCAAAATACTTTTAAGATTAAATCTTGGAAAATACCACAAATCCTTTTACAAATTCAAGTTTTTAAAAGTTTATCATTGGCTTAGACTCAAAGCGGGTCTTCAACTCAACTAGACTTTCCTAGGCACTTTCACGAATTCAATTCTCTTAACTATATATATTCCTAATCCATTTTTCATTTTTCAACCTTTTCTAGTTTCTAAGGTTTCATTTCTAAACCCATTAATCTGAAATACTAATATTTCAGTTTCCATCCTATGGTATACTTTCTTTCTCTAGCTTCAAGTCATATTGTACACTTTCCCAACCACCTAATGGTTTCCAAATTCCTATGTTCATTCCTTGAGTGTACAAACTAGATATCCCAACTCTTTTCATATCTAGTGGGCTAATATATGGATTTAGGTTTATATATATAATATATTTACACTTTTGAAAATACAAATATGTTCACTCATTATTGCCCTAAGATCACTAAACCGAACCTCTGATACCAGATGTAACAAACCCAGATTCCGACAGAACGAATTTTTTTCAAAAATCCATTCTATCGAAACCCGAGTTGGGTGCTCTGGTATCCTACAGAAAAAGATAGAGATAAAGAAACATGTCAGAACACATAAAGCATCTCACAGCAAAAGGAAATAAAGTATAATATTCGAATATTGCTTTACCTTATTAACAATACTGCTAAACCAATATCCAAAGCTATACCATCTCTGTCATGAACCTAACCTGGAAGTATGTAATGAGGAGGGGGTCAGAACATAAGTTCTGTGTGAGTGGTCTTAGAATAAACTTCTGTATAATCCTACATATACCGTTCAGTTATCATTTTCTTGCTCGTTAGGTTATTCGTGATATTAACTCTCTAGGCTATACTTATGTCCCACTAGTAGGTTAACCTAATACAACGTACATGTAGATACCCCCAACTCGTCTAATCCTTTCCATATATATATATATATATATATATATAGTCCCTTGCTGTATGTCGTACGGGCTTCATCATGTAAATCTATAATACTTTAGTGTAGTGCCACCATTCTTGAAATCGTTTGGACTGCCACTTTCGATCTTGCTAGATTCCGTGTATCATCTATATGTAGTCTAAGGTTTACTATCGAGTGCTTCCTAGATTCAACCAGGGTTTACGCTACCCAGTGACACTGGGGTTTATGCTACGTACTGAACGCTTCTCGGATTCAGGGTTTACGCGACCTAGGTCCAACTAGGGATTATGCTACCTATCGAACGATGTCGCCTAGTCTAGGACACACTACCCAGAGAGATGTATGTTCCTAGAATTTCCCCATGTACGTATCGTGAATCGTTATCGATGTCTAGTTGCACATGTCCTCTATATGTGCGGCCCAAGTCCCGTGGCTGGGCTAATCAAGAAACACGGAACTCGGTCGGGAGCTTTAAGTTATATGTCGATGCAGATGCTAAGGTCTGTTTTTATCTGTGTGTGGCTATGGTCCCACTTGACCCCTCCCTCAACTAATGAAAGGCACCCAATAAAATAAAAAATGAGAACTGTACGCAGGCCCCCTATGCCCCCACAAACCTATTGGCCAACCTCACCCATAACTAGATAGCAAGTATATGGTCTTTTGGAGTTCTCCGCCTTTCCACTTCACGTACTCGATTGACTTAAGATGGTAGGTAGACGACGACGTGCTATCACAGGGCTAAACAAGATATCGCCGCCTAACGCTGACCCGTCCTAGTCTTTAGGTTGCTTATATTGCAACCAAGGCATACCCTTGGCTCTTCTAATGCAAACCTTAACCTATGTGAGCCCAGGAGGATCATCTGCAACCTCACAGAGGGATACCAGGAGTACCCTCACGTTCCTTTGAAGCTGCGTGCTTCGTAACCCAGTTAATTCGAACCTTCTTCATGATCAGATGGACGTTCGCTCCTCCTCGTGTTCTACTTGGCTTTCTTGACTAAGTTTTACTACTTAGTTCTCTTAAGTAAGGTTTACTACTTAGTCTCCTGAATCGTTAGCTTTCTTAACTAAGGTTTACTACTTAGTCCTCTTAACTAAGGTTCACTACTTAGTTCTCTTAATCATTCGTTTTCTTAACTAAGGTTTACTACTTAGTTCTCTATCTCATTATTAACTTAGTTCCCTTAACTAAGGTTTATTACTTGGTTCTCTTAACCAAGGTTTGATACTTAGTTTCTGTTACTTAGTTCTCTTTAACTAAGGTTTGTTACTTAGATCCTTTTAACTAAGGTTTACCAATGAATTCAAGCATGGCTTAAGTTCTCTTTATCAAATGATAGCGTACGGTTGTTTTCCCACATTTCCAGCTTAAATAAACTTATTTCATGGTATAAGTCGTCCCACCCTTCGAGTCTTGTATTACATTTTAAGTCATATTCATTTGTTATCCCTAGGATAAGTTTATCTATTATTTAATCTTATCATTCCCCACTTTTCCTTGCTTTGATATTGTTGTATTGGTTAAGTTTGTGTAGTGGCCCGAAAATCCATACCAATTTGATCTGACTAGTATCCTACATATTCAACTCAAAGTGCACGAAAATTCAGATCATTAATAGAAAGAATTTAGAGGATGAGATATAACAGATAGAAATAGTTGAATAGAAGAAGAAGAACATCAGAATCAAGTAAACACGAATCTCACAGCGGAATGAATAACACTATTATAACATAACTTTGAAATACACAAACTGAATTTGTATCTACATACCATATCAGAGTACAACTCATATATATCACAGCGGAAACAAACTATAACTAACTAATGGTGAAGCCTTCTGCTTACAGCTGCTCCAAGTGAATCTGCAAAGCCTGAAACACTTGGCTTCCCGTACAAATTTGGGCACACAAGAGTTTAGGGAAAACACAAACAAATAAACCCTGGGTCAATCATGGGACTGGTGTGAGTAAATTCCAACCATACTATTTAACTTTGAAAATCCTTTTCAAACAGGAAGATAATAATAAGACCGGCCCACACATAAACATGGACGGTTTTTACCTTACTATAATCCAAATACTTTGATATCAAAAGCAGTGATATTATGATAACGTCTAAACACATAAATATCCAAGTAGCAGAACGTTTGCATCTCACGTTCCACATATATAAAGTATAATATCATAAACCACAGGGTGCTTATCGGAGAATGGATTCCAACAGACAAGGTATGGGAGCACCTTCCGAACAGTGTACTCTAGAGGGGATACACCTGGGTTCAACAAGAACGTCTTACAACCCTGCCACACATGACCGACCACTCATTTAGCTTGAGTGCATCGAATATATTGCCACAATGGTTGTAGGCCATCCAACCATCATCCGAAGATACAGAATCGAAAAGAAGTATAAATATGAATTTTCTTTAGATCGGTGACAATACACCCTGCTTGGGGATGACCCAACTAGCCATGCTGCCTAGCTCAACTTTTGTTACTTCTGGTTGTGAGGCTAGAGGCTACGCCTATTTTCAGAACATCTGATCACCATTCACTTTGAATGCCACATCGTCAAATCCGTAATCACATATTGATTAAACAAATGCACACTAGGTGTAGAATAAAGAGAAGTAACCTTCTCCCTACCAACTTGGTATATTCGTAAAAATCAACGGCGTGACCGTTGGAAATACTCTGTCAGACACTCGCCCATACAAGTTGTCCTGGGACTGGACAAACAGGAAGCACCATTCTGGAACTGGACAACCCTTGCATTTCACTATGTCTTCAATTGTCTTCAGCATAATATAATTCGCAGCGCTTATGCCTATACGGAGTGGTTTCCGGATAATATATCCAACCGGTCTCTCCGTATTGACAACGATGGTCAAAACACTTCGATAGTCGGTTATTTAACCATCGAAGTAAAAACAAACATTCATTCAAATGTATAACTAGGCACCACACAAACACAGGTACTTTTTATTTAACATTCGTTGTTATTATTCGAATTCCCATATCTTACTAGATATTTCTCGAACCCCGTTTAAGCCTTACACTTGTTGGAAAACATTTCCAGTTTCCATTATAACTTTTTAATTTGTAACATTCACTTTTTAAACTCTATTCATTTTAAAATGTGAATATAATCCCTATTATAGAAATTTGAACACCTTTATCAAATAACTCTTAATTTGAGTGATAAATACCCTTATCTCGTTTACCGAACTCTCTTTCATATTTACATTCCCATTCCACTTTATAAACTCGGTTTCTAGGTCAACTTCTTGTTAAATCAATATCAAGTTTATAACTAAATATTGATTACCTATCCTATTAAAATTTTGTTGGTTCAAAACTAAATATTAACTACCCTATTATATTATAATTCCTACAACAATTTTCTTTAATACATTCAACATCGTCGAATTTTTGTTCTAGTTCCTAATAAGGTTATCTAGCTCTAATCATATTCCCAACATCGAAATGATGTCATCGTTTTCTGAAACCATTCTCCAATTCTCTTTCTAAACTTATTCTTATATTTCTTTGGACAAACACCGTTACTTATTACTTCCGAATGAGTGGATTACAAACCCAACTGCTTACATTTCCTAGGGAGTGCTGCTGTATATAAAAATCACGCTTAAGCTTGGTTAACAACGTTAATTTATCGTTACAATTCAAAACTTGTCATACGCTGTAATATTCTCCTTTATAACTAATCTCGACATAACAGTCACGTTTAAGCCTAGTCAACATCGTTAATTTATTGCTATAGCACTAAGACTTGCAATACGCTGCCGTATTCTCTTTATGCTAATCTTGACATCTCTTTCCGTTACAAACTGATATCATTCCTCGATAATAGTGAAGCCGTTTAATTTGGGGTATTTTATTTACCTCTCAGACCTTGATCGACAACGTTCTTAGCTTAGAACAGATATAAGTCTGTACTCTAATCCCTTATTACTTATAATATCTATCAGACCATATTTTCTTGTTAAATTTGAACTATGGTTTTATAATACCATATCCTTACTTTGAAACTCGGTTGTTTATGACTATCTATATTAAATATTAACTCTTCACTTTAACTTCATTTCACATTTCTATTTATAACTTCTTTACTAAGATCTATTGACGTTTGTCTTTTGACGATTTACTTTTATTTGAAACATTATACTTAATTCAAGTAATATCTTATTATAAACTCTATATCTTCTTAAACGAACTCCATTTAAGAACAATTATTTAATTAAATAATATTTACTTTATCATTGTTGAAGTAAACAGTTTACATCATCATTAATCTAAATAGATTAATTGCTCACTTTATACTAATTATATTAGTTCAATCATCATTTAAACTCCATTAATTAAAAATATAATTAATGAGAAATCTTATTAATATTAAACAATTTATTGTCATTAGATTAATTGAAAACCCATTTAATCTAAAAATCATTTTTCAATTAAATAGTTGATTTAAATCAACTTCATTCCATCAGTAAATTCGTTAACTGATTTTAATTACTTCTAACCATTAGATTAATATATTTAATATAAAAATATTACTAAATTGTTTGCTTTAAAATAATTATCCAAATTTATTCAGTCGCAGGATAATTACAGCTAAATAACTTATTTAAATGTCAATTAATCGTTTATATTTACTTTATCAAATGAACTATAAAATACCAGTTTATAATAGAACTTCTATTATAATTTAAATTTTCACTTTAATTATAAAAATATAATTTTTATAATTAACTTCGTTGATTTGCCTAACGGCCAATCAACTTCTTAACAAAACGATGGTTTTACGGTCGACTGTTATCACTTTCTTAATCGATATCGTTTATTGATTTATCGAAACAAATGTTAAACTTTCATTCAACATCAATATTCACACGGGGTTTTAAATGTAGTTCGGGTTCAAACAGTGCATATAAAACAAACAGTACATATAAATATCGAGGAATCTGGTTGGATTCCTCCAACCGGTTTCCCGCATCCACAAATGTTAGTCAAACAATTTACACTGATTCCTATTAGGGAATATTATAATCGATGGAATCAGTATCCAACCGATGATGGGTATATATGCAACAATATATATTTTTCAACCAATTTAATTGTAATCTACCTAATCGACCATCACACAGCATTCAAACAACATTAAAATATAATGATAATATTTTAAAATATATCAGAGTTAGTGATTTTACTCATCATGGCGTGTTAACCGTTAAATAACGATTTGCGTCAGTTGATTAAACCATACATTCAGTTCTACCATAAATTCTCCGTGCTTCAAATCGCTCCAAACCAATTCCACTGTGTAGCCGCCGTCCATACGATCCCGACGGATCCAGATTTGAGGAATTTATTATTAGCCCCCATCGGTCTGCACCATCCCCTTGCTTCCATATGAACCGCGTCCCTCTCCCCTTTGGGTCGTTTCTTCCCTTTCTCTTTTTCCTTATTTAAGTTGGGCTCGCACCTATCCTTCAACCCATCCATGCATCACCGTTTATCTCACTATCACTTTCTCAAATACCTTATTTTTTCTCGAACCCAGTTGTAACAAATAAGGCACATCTCTCCACTTAAGTGCGCGCCGAACCTGCCCCCATCTCCATGCCTTAGAGCACACTACACGTCCAACTGCCAAGTTGTCACAGTTCAACCAACAAATGCCTCAACCGAACAATTTAGTATAAAACACCTCATTTTCACACCTTACAACTATTGCAAACTCCTTGTACAGATGCATCATGCATCCTTATTTTCACGTTTCACTCCTGAACACTCCATCCAACGTCCCACTTCACCTGCATCTTAATTCCCCTTCTTCGACTGAAAACTAAAACTATACAAGCTTCCTCCTTTTAACCACCGTCTCATTTGAACTCCGTACCATTCGTACACCGTTGAAGTTCATTTATGCATGTGTCACCGGTATACACGGCTAGCTTCCTTTCATTTCTTCTACAGTGGTCTGCACCACTGTTCTTGCATTCATACAGATCACCGCTCCATGCCATGCGCTGCTCTTCCACACACATATTGTTGTAAACTTCACCACCTACCATTCATGAAAAAACTTTGCACTCCAACTTCTTGCCCAGCGCAGCTCGAAATTCCCATTTGAGCCATCATTTTACTTTATTTACAAACCGCTCTCACCCTTTTCATACTGTGCACGTATATTTCCCGTGCATGCTCATGAAACACCATCACTGTTGCTGCTCTTGTGAAACGCCACCCCATTACATTGCTTATCTCACTTACCTTTAGTTAGCTCCTGCATTTCCAGTTTTCCCACCGAACTACACCACTCCATACATTCACTTGCCTTCATCACCGAAGTCAGCTCCGACGTGGACTCCCTCCACTACGAACCATGCAATGCCTTCCTTTTCTATTTGCGAAGAGAAGACCACCTGCTAACTTTCGGACTTCAGTGTTAGTGCCTGAAAACGTTGATTTGCTCCCAGGCATCACCCAGTCCTTGCGCGAGCACTCAGTCCATCGTTATGAAGAAGTCCCCCACTCACACTCGTCAGCACCTTGTATCGACAATGCACTCCCTTTCGTTTCTAATTTTTTTCTTTAAAGTAGCTTACAACTTATGTTTTCTGAAGAGAAAATGCGAGGTACCATATTTATAGGAGGAGTGTGCTTAAGTCTTAAGCTATAGGCAAATAGGGTAGACATATTTTTTTCAACCTAAGCTTACTGTTCGTATGTACCTAGGTATGGTCTGCGCCTTACTTTGATATGAAGTAATTGCGTTTATAGGTTAGGGTAGGCTGTTTATGTATAGCTAAATGAGAAGAAGTGGGTACAGTGCTTGGTTAGTAAGCAATAGGGTTACTATATCCTCATGACTACTCGGTAGGAGTGCAAGGTAGGTCTTTTCTTTAATGTTATGTCCAAAAACATTACCATTTAAATGCCCTTAACCGACATGTTTTTATGTTAATTTAGTATTCATTGATAACATGACTTTCTAATATTCAGAAGACAAATTATATGCTTTTACACCTAAAACACGCACGCTTCATTTTGTATTAACAATTTTACCTCTATATGCCTCTATACAAACATATACCATTTTTATAGTGTACCACATTACGTGAGACATACGAGTTGTTATGGACAGAAATAAAAATACAGTCGTGTCCAGCAAGGTGCCACGATCCCAATAATATAATAATATCCGTAGATTAACTCATATTGTGAAACCCCAAAATATTGATATAGGGTGCGAAATACTTCAATAAAAAGTTGTGTATCTAATTAATTTAAAAATTTCAGTAAAAATCTAAAAGTTAAATTATCGCTACGTCTCAAAAGAACTTTGTCTAAATTCGAAACCGATATCTAGTTATTTCGAATAAACCGCTACGGTCGATAAACGATTCTACAACGACTATTTGAATATTTGATTTGGATATAACTCAAAATCTATAATCCGAAATCTCGAATTTTCACTTCTGTTAGAAAGATACAGTTCAACAGATTTCAACGTTTCTTGTTTCGAAGAAATCCGATTTAAAATGAGTCATGTACACTCAGTTGAAGTTCAGAACGTTAAATTACGAACTACCGCGATATTATGAGCTCAATTATATTTAATATATATTTTTATACGTTCAACTTCATTTTAATTAATATTTAAATCCAATTATATTATGAATTCAATATTTAAACTGTTTTAAATATTGGGACGATACAATCCTTCCCCTTAAAAGAATTTCGTCCCCGAAATTACTAAGGTATTGAAAATGCTATAATCCATATTATAACTAGGTTAAAAATCTTTTATTTAATTTCTTAAATTCAATTTTCAACAGAACTGATTTATTAATTCCTTCTTATTAACAAATATTTTCGACAATTCTAAAAATTTCCTAACAGCTTAAATATTCAGAGAATTTCGCCAGCATCTACTCTACACGGTTTAATCGGTACAACCACAACTCTCCTCTCTAGGCCTTCTTCAATCCAAAAGATAATAAACAGCCAAACGGCTTGACCAATATACTCATAGAAATCTCATATCCAATATAAATATGTACCTTTTGGTCTGGCATTCCACTCTATTACCTCCATTTGCAATCTACTCAGCATACACTAATGCATTTCCAATTAATCTTCCATCAATCCACTCTCAAACCAATCTTTCGCTTTTACTAAGCCAAATTTCTATTTCAACTCCAAGTCCGTTTACTGATTTATTTTTGTAAAACAGTTATCTTCATCTCCAAATTCAAAATTTGATTCTTATTCTACAAGAATCAATTCATTTTAATAACTCGAATCTCCAATATTTTACAATTTCCATTCTGGATCGTTCCAAATTCAGCCCAATTTTGTTCCAAAATCCAATTTCACTTAACATTATTTTATTACCATTAAATATCCTCTTAACTGATTTCAGTTAAATTCCAATTTCCTATTTGCTTTCTCAAATTTCTATTTATTTCCTTAGGTGAATTTTTTATTCCAATATTATGAATTTATCCTGTATCTCTTCCTGGTATTTTTGAATCAACATTGCTTTTCTAAATCAATATTCCTTTCTCAGGATTCAGAACATTTTTTTTTCAAAACAATTCAAATGATCTTCGGTAGTAATCCGTCACTTAGAACTCGAAAATAAACACCGATAATGGTCGACTTCATCATCGGAATTTATTTCCTAGTGATCAAAGTGAGTTCAATACTATATCACTTTCAAAACTTATTTTCAAACATTTTCATTTTGAAATTACTACAAAATACACTTCACAACGTTTAGAAAACATTTCTAAATTCACCCAGGATCTTAAAAATTCCATATATTTAATCCAGAATTCATTTACAAAATCATCTCAAGTTTGTAGAGTTTTATTTCAATTCTAATTTTAAATTCAAATTTAGTTTATCCGATTTTGCATATTATGCTTATATAATATTTCAATTGGTTATATAAATAACCAACTTAATTATAAATCTTATTTGAACCTAATAACGATCAACACATCTAATATAATCTCAAGATATATACTTTTTTTAATATCAAAATATATTTTTAGGTAAAAGTATTTCATTTACCTGCTTTTCAAAACATACTGTGTCGAATTACTCTGTTTAAGAGTTTAGAAACACCTATCGACACAGTTTGCATTACTGTTTCGACTAGAGTTTATAAACCACTCGACTGACCAGTCAACACAATATAAAAAAGTTCTTACATTAGTTTACATATACGTGCTCATATATATACACTTAAATCAATCTAGATTATTACTAACTCCATCTCTATTGAGTTACGCCACAGAGCCAAGGTAATAACTTAACCTTATGCTCTGATACCAACTGTAGTGGCCCGAAAATCCGTACCAATTTGAGCTGACTAATATCCTACATATTCAACTCAAATTGCACAAAAATTCAAATCATTAATAGAAAGAATTTAGAGGATGAGATAGAAAAGATAAAAATAATAGAATAGAAGAAGAAGAACATCAGAATCAAGTAAACACGAATCTTACAGCGGAATGAATAACATGTATTATAACATAACTTTGAAATACACAAACTGAGTTTGTATATACATACCATATCAGAGTACAACTCATATATATCACAGCGGAAACAAACTATAACTATCTAATGGTGAAGCCTTCTGCTTCCAGCTCCTCCAAGTGAATCTGCAAAGCCTGAAACACTTGGCTGCCCGTACAAATTTAGGCACCCAAGAGTTTAGGGAAAACACAAACAAATAAACTCTGGGTCATTGTTAGAGAGTTTTTAGATGTTATTACTGTGGGACTTAGAGGATTGTTGTTTGGATTGATGACTCACTTTTCATTTGGGTTTATTGTTAGAGAGTTTTTAGATGTTATTCTTCATTATTTTTGATACTACATAGAGATTATGGGTTATTATATAGGAGTAGATATACTACAATATCGGGTGGTGGCCTTGCCGGAATTCGATATTGGAGTAGATGGGAGGTGGTTTATCCGGAGCTCATCAATCTACGATCCTTACATCCCTAGAGACGTATTAGGTTTTATCTTGTATTCTTATGTACTATAGTCGGACTCTGTATCTTTGATTTTATTATATATATGTGTGCTCTCTTCTCTTCAGAAGATCACACATTTTTGTTTCAAAAATAATAATAATAATAATAAACTCTGGGTCAGTCATGGGACTGGTGTGAGTAAATTCCAACCATACTATTTAACTTTGAAAATCCTTTTCAAACAAGAAGATAATAGTAAGACCAGCCCACACAAAAACATGGACGGTTTTTACCTTACTATAATCCAAATACTTTGATATCAAAACCAGTGATATTATGATAATGTCTAAACACATAAATATCCAAGTAGCAGAACGTTTGCATCTCACGTTCCACACATATAAAGTATAAAATCATAAACCGCAGGGCGCTTATTAGAGAATGGATTCCAACAGACAAGGTATGGGAGCACCTTCCGAACAGTGTACTCTAGAGGGGATACACCTGGGTTCAACAAGAACGTCTTGCAACCCGACCACACATGACCAACCACTCATTTAGCTTGAGTGTATCGAATATATTGCCACCATGGTTGTAGGCCATCCAACCGTCATCCAAAGATACAGAATCGAAAAGAAGTATAAATATGAATTTTCTCTAGATCGGTGATAGTACACCCTGCTTGGGGATGACCCAACTAACCATGCTGCCTAGCCCAATTTTTGTTACTTCTGGTTGTGAGGCTAGAGGCTACGTCTGTTTTCAGAACATCTGATCACCATTCACTTTGAATGCCACATCGTCAAATCCGTAATCACATATTGATTACACAAATGCACACTGGGTGTAGAATAAAGAGAAGTAACCTTCTCCCCACCTACTTGGTATATTCGTAAAAATCAACGGCATGACCGTTGGAAATACTCTGTCAGACACTCGCCCATACAAGTTGTTCTAGGACTGGACAAACAGAAAGCACCATTCTGGAACTGGACAACCCTTGCATTTCACTCCGTCTTCAATTGTCTTCAACATAATATAATTCGCAACTCTTATGCCTATACGGAGTGGTTTCCGGTTAATATATCCAATCGGTCTCTCCGTATTGACAACGATGGTCAAAACACTTCGATAGTCGGTTATTTAACCATCGAAGTAAAAACAAACATTCATTCAAATGTATAACTAGGCATCACACAAACACAGGTACATTTTATTTAACATTCGTTGTTATTATTCGAATTCCCATATCTTACTAGATATTTCTCGAACCCCGTTTAAGCCTTACACTTGTTGGAAAACATTTTCAGTTTCCATTATAACTTTTTAATTTGTAACATTCACTTTTTAAACTCTATTCATTTTAAAATGTGAATATAATCCCTATTATAGAAATTTGAACACCTTTATCAAATAACTCTTAATTCAAGTGATAAATACATTTATCTCGTTTACCTAACTCTCTTTCATATTTACATTCCCATTCCACTTTATAAACTCAGTTTCTAGGTCAACTTCTTGTTAAATCAATATCAAGTTTATAACTAAATATTAATTACCTATCCTATTAAAATTTTGTTGGTTTAAAACTAAATATTAACTACCCTATTATATTATAATTCCTACAACAATTTTCTTTAATACATTCAACATCATCGAATTTTAGTTCTAGTTCCTAATAAGGTTATCTAGCTCTAATCATATTCCCAACATTGAAATGATGTCATCGTTTTCTGAAACGATTCTCCAATTCTCTTTCTAAACTTATTCTTATATTTCTTTGGACAAACACCGTTACATATTACTTCAGAATAAGTGGATTTCAAACCCAACTGCTTACATTTCCTAGGGAGTGCTGCTATATATAAAAATCACGCTTAAGTTTGGTTAACATCGTTAGTTTATCGTTACAGATCAAAACTTGTCGTACGCTGTAATATTCTCCTTTATAACTAATCTCGACATAACAGTCACGTTTAAGCCTAGTCAACAGCGTTAATTTATTGCTATAGTTCTAAGACTTGCAATACGCTGCCATATTCCCTTTATGCTAATCTTGACATCTCTTTCTGTTACAAACTGATATCATTCCTCGATAATAGTGAAGCTGTTCAAATTGGGGTATTTTATTTATCTCTCAGACCTTGATCTACAACGTTCTTACCTTAGAACAGATATAAATCTGTACTCTAATCCCTTATTACTTATAATATCTATCAGACCATATTTTCTTGTTAAATTTGAACTATGGTTTTATAATACCATATCCTTATTTTGAAACTCGGTTGTTTATGACTATCTATATTAAATATTAACTCTTCACTTTAACTTCATTTCACATTTCTATTTATAACTTCTTTACTAAGATCTATTGACGTTTGTCTTCTAACGGTTTACTTTTATTTGAAACATTATACTTAATTCAAGTAATATCTTATTATAAACTCGATATCCTCTTAAATGGACTCCATTTAAGAACAATTATTTAATTAAATAATATTTACTTTATCATTGCTGAAGTAAACAGTTTACTTCCTCATTAATCTAAATAGATTAATTGCTCACTTTATACTAATTATATTAGCTCACTCATCATTTAAACTCCATTAATAAAAGATAATTGATGAGAAATCTTATTAATGTTAAACTATTTGTTGTCAAGTTATTGTCATTAGATTAATTGAAGACCCATTTAATCTAAAAATCATTTTTCAAATAAATAGTTGATTTAAATCAACTTCATTCCATCAGTAAATTCGTTAACTGATTTTAATTATTTCTTACCATTAGATTAATATATTTAATCTAAAATTATTTCTAAATTGTTTGCTTTAAAATAATTATCCAAATTTATTCAGTCGCAGGATAATTACAGCTAAATAACTTATTTAAATGTCAATTAATTGTTTATATTTACTTTATCAAATGAACTATAAAATACCAGTTTATAATAGAACTTCTATTATAATTTAAATTTTCACTTTGATTATAAACATATAATTTTTATAATTAACTTCGTTGATTTGCCTGACGGCCAATCAACTTCTTAACAAAACGATGGTTTTACGGTCGACTGTTATCACTTTCTTAATCGATATCGTTTGTTGATTTATCGAAACAAATGTTGAATTTTCATTCAACATCAATATTCACACGGGGTTTTAAATGTAGTTCGGGTTCAAACAGTGCATATAAAACAAACAATACAAATAAAAATCGAGGAATCTGGTTGGATTCCTCCAACCGGTTTCCCGCATCCACAAATGTTAGTCAAACAATTTACACTGATTCCTATTAGGGAATATTATAATCGATGGAATCAGTATCCAACCGATGATGGGTATATATGCAACGATATATAATTTTCAACTAATTTAATTGTAATCTACCTAATCGACCATCACACAGCATTCAAACAACATTAAAATATAATGACAATATTTTAAAATATATCAGAGTTAGTGATTTTACTCACCGTGGCGTGTTAATCGTTAAATAACGATTTGCGTCAGTTGATTAAACCAGAAATCCAGTTCTGCCATAAATTCTCCGTGCTTCAAATCGCTCCAAACCAATTCCACTGTGTAGCCGCCGTCCATACGATCCTGACGGATCTAGATTTGAGGAATTTATTATTAGCCCCCATCGGTCTGCACTATCCCCTTGCTTCCAAATGAACCGCGTCCCTCTCCCCTTTGGGTCGTTTCTTCCCTTTCTCTTTTTCCTTATTTAAGTTGGGATCGCACCTATCCGTCAGCCCGTCCATGCATCACCGTTTATCTCACTGTCACTTTCTGAAATACCTCATTTTTCTTGAACCCAGTTGTAACAAATAAGGCACATCTCTCCACTTAAGTGCACGCCGAACCTGCCCCCATCTCCACGCCTTCTAGCACACTACACGTCCAACTGCCAAGTTGTCACAGTTCAACCAACAAATGCCTAAACAGAACACTTTAGTATGAAACACCTCATTTCCGCACCTTACAACTATTGCAAACTCCTATTACAGACACATCATGCATCCTTATTTTCACGTTTCACTCCTGAACACTCCATCCAAAGTCCCACTTCACCTGCATCTTAATTCCCCTTCTTCAACCGAAAACTAAAACTCTACAAGCTTCCTCCTTTTAACCACCGTCTCACTTAAACTCCACACCATCCGTACACCGTTGAAGTTCATTTATGCATGTGTCATCGGTATACACGGCTAGCTTCCTCTCATTTCTTCTACAGTGGTCTACACCACTGTTCTTGCATTCATACAGATCACCGCTCCACGCCATGCGCTGCTCTTACACACACATATTGTCGCAAACTTCACCACCTACCATTCACGAAAAAACTTTGCACTCCAAGTTCTTGCCCAGCGCAGCTTGGAATTCCCATTTGAACCATCATTTTACTTTGTTTACAAACCGCTCTCACCCTTTTCATACTGTGCACGTATAATGCCCGTGCGTGCTCATGAAACACCATCATTGTTGCCGCTCTTGTGAAACGCCACCCCATTACATTGCTTATCTCACCGTACCTTTAGTTAGCTCCTGCGTTTCCAGTTTTCCTATCGAACAAATCACTCCATGCAATCACTTGCCTTCATCACCGAAGTCAGCTCCAACGTGGACTCCCTCCCCTACAAACCATGCAATGCCTTCCTTTTCTATTTGTGAAGAGAAGACCACCTGCTAACTTTCGGACTTCAGGGTTAGTGCTTGAAAACGTTGATTTGCTCCCAGGCATCACCCAGTCCTTGCGCGAGCACTCAGTCTATCATTATGAAGAAGTCCCCCATTCACACTCGTCAGCACCTTGTATCGACAATGCACTCCGTTTCATTTCTAATTTTTTTCTTTAAAGTAGCTTACAGCTTATGTTTATGTTTTCTGAAGGGAAAATGCGAGGTACCATATTTACAGGGGGAGTGTGCTTAAGTCTTAAGCTATAGGCAAATAAGGTAGACATAATTTTTTCAACCTAAGCTTTCTGTTTGTATGTACCTAGTTATGGTCTGCGCCTTACTTTGATATGAAGTATTGGCATTTATAGGTTAGGGTAGGTTGTTTATGTATAGCAAAATGAGAAGAAGTGGGTACGGTGCTTGGTTAGTAAGTAATAGGGTTACTGTATCCTCATGACTATTCGGTAGGAGTACAAGGTAGTTCTTTTCTTAATGTTATGTCCAGAAACATTACCATTTAAATGCCCTTAACTGACATGTTTTTATGTTAATTTAGTATTCATTGATAACGTGACTTTCTAATATTCAGAAGACAAATTATATGCTTTTACACCTAAAACACGCACGCTTCATTTTGTATTAACAATTTTACCTATATATGCCTCTATACAAACATATACCATTTTTATAGTGTACCCCTGTAACGATCCAGAATTTTGGGGCCAATTTAAAAATTTTATTTTAGAAATTTTAATGGATTTCAATATTTAAAATAATTTATTTTAAATAATAATGACTAAAAATTTATTTTAATCAATGTTAAAACGAATAAATTTAATTTAATTATAAAAGGAGTTTAAAAAAGCGCTGTAGTTTGAAAATATGAATTTTAACTTTGACTGAACGTACAAGATTCATTCTAAATCAGAATTGAACGAACAAGAAATATTTGAATCTGTTTGATCATATCTTTCTAACGAATCTGAAAAACTGAAATTTCACTTTATAATTTGAAAGTTATGCCCAGTTTAAAATCTAGAAAAGTCGCTGTAGAATTTATATATATTTTAATATAATATATTGGCCTTAAAAATAGCCATTTTTCAAACGACCTCGGTTTTCAACGAAACCACTTTTGTTGAAAAAGGAATGTCAAATTATTGTTAAGTTTAATTTTCCATAATTTTTCGAGTTAATATGTGAGCATGGCGAAGGAAAACGTGTTTTGTCAATTTTAGTTAAATTTAATCGACTTGAAAATGGCCATTTTTCAAACAGTCTCAGAATTCAACGAAATTAGTCTTGTTAGAACCGTATCGTCAAAACAAAGCGAGAAATAATTTTTCTGTAATTTTCTGAGTTCATATGTAGCCCCGGTGAATTTATATATGCGGTTAAATTAAATAATTAAATGATTTACATCCTAAATTAAATAAAAGTGGGCTGAAACGACCAAATGGGCTGACGGGACTTAGCCCATTGTGTCCGGAAGGGTGATATTTGGCTATGGGCAACTCTTGTTGGGTCGTATTTGGAATTGGTATCCATAAACAGGTCTTTTTGTAAAAACTAGGAATTAAATTAATAAAATATTATAAATATCCCTTGAAATTTCAACCCAAACCATAATCTATATTCACAGCCGCCGCCATTCCCTTTTAATGGCCAAAAACCTCCCTTTTTAATTCGGTAAAATCTCTAAATCCAACAAACAATTTCAAGAACTCTAAACATAGAATTGAAGAGAAAAGCATGATCTTTCATTTCATAAGGAGATGATCATCTCTAGTGATCTATAGGGGACGGGGCGACGCCGAGAAGGTGTGACGGTAGGAGCAGTTTTCTGGTGGTATAGAGCCACCGAGTTCAGCGTGGTGGCGGTCGTAGGCAGGCATCGGGACGATGGAGGGTGGAGTGGTGTCAGATCATGGTCACAGCGATCACAGGAGGAGCGGTTGGCGATTTGTTTTTGCGAGGATGGGTTTGAACGGCGTACAGTGTAAAACGAGGAAGGGGAAGAACGGTCAAAGTGGATTGGGAAAGAAAAGTCAAAGTAATTAGTTAATTGTATTATATTTATTTTAGATTGTAATAAAAAGTTTAAAAATTCATAACTTATTCAAACAACAATGAAATTCGATGATTTTCGAAGCGTTGAAATCAGAAAAATAAGATCTACAACTGGGAACAAACCCGATCTGAAACCGAGCACTTTGGAAATTCAGCAAATTTGAACACGAACGATTTCTGAAAACCGATCAATGTGAGATTTCTATTCTTAAATAAAACAAAATTACTTATTTATTTCATTGTGAAATCTGTATATTTAATCCATGTATAACTCATGTTGGTGTTGTATGTATTTATTGAAATGTTGATTGTTTGGTGATTGCGATGAACCTCTGATTTGAATTTTGTGTATTCATGTTTGTTATAATTAGATAATTAAAATTATCATAATTGTCATATTTTGATAGTTGAATCATAATTGTCATTTTTGACCAATGTGAATTAGAGTTATCATTTTGGCAAAATGTAATAATTGGACAGAACACTCATTTATGTTTTAAATAGTTTAGATAAAACAAATATCATTTTAAATTAGAAATCGTGAGCAAATAAAATTATCCTTTTTAGGTTGAATTAGAAACTGTAACAAAAAAATTATCCTTATTTATTTGTTATGTTGAATACAAATTATTAACGAATAAAATATTCTTTTATTTGTCATTAGAATATATAGAAAATGTATGTAAAATAAATTTATCATCTAGTTATGAATTGTTAAGTCAAAAATTTGAACAACAATAAAATATTCATTTTATTGTTTACATTAAAACATGGTTTCGGTTGAAATTAGAATAACAATGAAATATTCAATTTTATTGTTTACATTAAAAACCTTTATATGTCATTTTCTTTTTCTTTTTTGAATAAAAAGAACACCTTTATATGTCATTTTCTTTTTAGAATAAAAAGAACACATTTATGTCATTTTCTTTTTAGAATAAAAAGAACTTGTTTCCATTGTCAACATGTTTTAATTAAAAGAATGAAAAGATTTCATTTTCATTTTTATTTTCCACTTTGTTTTAATAAAGAGTTACAACAAAATTTCATAATTGTACGGTCATTTTGTTTTTATAAAAAAAAAAGATCATAATGGCATGGTCATTTTTGTTGCATTGGAATTTATCAAACAAAAGTATCATTTTGCTGTATTGAAAGTTAACAAACAAAATTAATCATTTTTGTTGCATTGAAAGTTATCAAACAAAATAGTCATTTTGTCGCATTGGAATTTATAAAATAAATTGGTCACTTTATCATATTGAAATTAACCAATTGTCACCATGGTTAAAATAGAACAGTCAAATTATAGCCACTATTTTTGTCAAAACATAGGTATTGAATTAAAATAGACATTGCCGTCAAAATTTAGTTTTGTAAAATCAAAACTCTTATTTTGGTAAATTAGAACTTTTGTTTTTGTCAATTTAGTTTTGTAAAATCAAACTCTCATTTTTGTTAGAACTAGATTTTTCAAAATCAAACTATTAGTTGTGTCACATTAGAAAAATTATCATTTGTTCACAAACAAAATATATTCATTTTGTAGAATAGAAATTGACACAACAAAATTTACTATTTTTGTGAAATAGAAAGCGACACACAAAGTATTATCACTTTTGTGAATAGAAGAGTGACTCACAAAATTTACCATCTTGTTGAAATTAGAACGGGTGAAACAAAAATCACATTTTTGTCCCTTTAAAAGGAACTATACAAAACAGACATTTTTGTACATTGAAAATGATTAAATAAAAATGAACATTTTTATACATCGGAAAGAACTAGATAAAAATAGACATTTTTGTTCATTAAACAAAAATAGACATTATTGTTCATTTAGAAGGGATAAACAAAAATAGGCATTTTTGTTCATAAAAAAAGTATGAAATAAAAACATTCATTTTTGTCAAATGTAAAAGAATGAAATAAAAACATTCATTTTTGTCAAATGTAAAAGAATGAAATAAAAACACTCATTTTTGTTAAATGTAATAGAATGAGAATAGAAACATTCATTTTATCATTTAAAAAGAATGAGATTAGAATATAGTCATTTGTCATTTAAAAGGCAAAAGGCCAAGATATTCATTTTTGTCATTTAAAAATGAATGGAACCAAAATATACATTTTTGGCCATTTAAAAGGATTACACCAAAATATACATTTTTGGTCATTGAAAAGGATTACACTAAAGATTAGAAATAGAAGTTAATATTTTTATTGTTGATTAGTTACAATAAGAAGATTAGACATAAAAGTTGACAATAAAAAGATCATATATTAAAAATATGATATTAGCGATGGTTTGAAATATATGTTTGTTGTATGGGAATGTTAAATGTATTAGAGCTAAATGTTTGTATATTCAAATTTAATATTACACTACCATTTACAAGTTACCCGACTTGTTTATGTGATTGGGATGATAATTTTCGCACATCGCCCAAGTGCACAAATATATTATTATTTGTTTGATGGATGAAACCCCACACGGGTATTGGGATGATATTGGACAAACACTAATCCCAATATTTAGTTATCTGTCAATCGATGGATTGACAGTCTGTGATGAGCGTTATTTATTTGCTTTAATGCTCACACAGTTATAAATTCCACTTTGGTCGTCATATGGATGTTTGATAATTATTTATCATGATTGTTGATTACATACAATATATGGTTGTTGATTGAGTCACATTCCAATAAAGAATATTCTAGAAAAATAATATTTTAGAAAATGTCTTAGAAAAAGAATATTTTAGAAAAGGAATATATTTTAGAAAAATATATTTTTATTGAAATGAACTAGTTATTAACTAGAATAAATCATTAAATTAAGATTTAATTAAGTTTTCCAATTAGTGAATATTTAATTGAAATTATATTAAATAAATTGGATTTTGGGTTTGTCGTGAATGGTGTCTTCAATTACACCTTTCTTAAACCCAGTTGAGAAATGAATAAATCTTTTAATTAAGATTATTAAAAGTTTTCAATTATACTTCGTAATTGGAATAAGACGAAACGTGAGTTGGGTTTATTGTGAACAATGTTTTTAAGTGACATGTGTTCTTTAACCCAACTGACAGTGAAAATATGATTTGGGATTTATAAATCTTTTATAAAGATTCAAATGGGAATTTTCCAAAAGTAAAGTTTTCCAATTTAATATATTAAATTGGAGTTGAATGGAAAATGAATTAATTATAACCGAGGTAAGCTTCGTTAAAAGAAGATCGATACTACATATGGAATTTAAAAGGCTTTGCCGTTATTCCATTTATATTATTGGTCGGATACAGAAATTTATAACGATTATTTATTGATTTTATTTCTGTGAAGATTCCATATTTTATGGAAGATGATTTTGGGTTTATCATGAACGGTGTTTTAAAAGGACATTGCTTCTTCGACCAGGGGAAAATGCGGTGGAAATCACCGGTGCAGTAGAAAATCAAGCAATTCAGGGGTATAGCTGTAAATACACATCAAATATGGTTTTGAATCATGCGGTTCCCATTGCTTCCGCATCATCCCGGTTAGATTTCACCGGTTGAAATAGCATAAGCGGTTTTAAAATGACATTAGTTCTTCAACCCAGTTAAAGATAAGATTAATTTCTTAAATTTAATTAATCATTGAATAATGATTTGTGATATTTAAAACCAATTTGGTTTCTTAATAAATCTTTAAAAGTAAGATTTAAGAATAATTTAAAGAGTTTATCTTTGATAAAATAATGCAAATATTTTATTAGAAGAATATTCTGAATTGGAATGAGGCGTTGGATGTGTTTTTATAGTACTTTATTTTTTTTAATTATAAAATACGTGAGTTATTCGGGAAGACCGGGTTTAACCCGTTCCGAATAATTACTACAACGATGAAGAGTCGAAGATGAAGACGGTGGTTGAAGACCGACGATCTTCACATCGGATGGATGTGTTGCTACAGAGACCCTTGATGGGAGTAGCTACCTTGAAGGGGCTTCAGTGGTGGCCGTCTGGACTATTGTTGATTGTTCGGATTTGGTTTTCGCTCAGGCCCAGAGCATAAGCTAGTAAATGGATGCGTGTCTGACATTGGATTTCGTTCCATGTGAATTAAATCGATTTCTGTTAATATATGTCTGTTTGATGGTGGAGGATTTATCCTCTACTTAACACCCGGGTTTATGTTAACAGTGGTTGATCGCATGGCGTGAATTGTCAATGTGGCACACCAAGATGCAAATGATCTAGGCTTTTGTTGAAAAGCAGGGCCTTGCGGGATGATCAAAGTATAGCCTATTACGGCATAGCTTTGTGTATATCGTGACTTCGTGAGCCTCACACCCCGGTATGAGTCAAAAACGGGATATGGACCATAGGGGGTGCACACGTTTCTTTCTAGCTAGTGGTAGTGTCAGTGCTTAAACCGGCTGGCATTTTACTTATGTGGATGATGGATTTGAGGCGCCTCGGATTTTTATAGGCCGTTAGTGGTCATACTATAGGTTCAAAGGAACCGGGAAACGTGTGTTCAGGCATAACCAATCCACTGCCGATAGGCGGGGACCGGCCCTACCGCTCCAAGGGTTCACTGCGGGGGATCCTGAGGCATTTGCTAGAGTGTCTAGAATCGGAGAGGAGCTTGCCCCTAGCCTCGAATCATGATGGAAATCCAATTTCCAATACGACCTTGCGGTTTTGATTGTAGAACTAGTACGGCGACATAGTAGGATAGGGTACTATGCCGTCTATGATTAATACATTATGATTGAAATTGTTTTTGAAATATATATACTCATAGATATACACACTAATATTAAATCCGTTTTATCGTATCAAGCATTTTTAACCATTATAAGGTAAAACCCGATCCTCCGGTTTGCGTTGCATTTTGTGATGGGACTTGGGTCTTATAATGGTTTCATTTTTCTAAAAAGCATTGCGTTGTTTAACGATTTACTTTATTTAATGCACTGGCAATCCAATGGAGTAAACCCGTTCCGCGTTAGCGGCGTGGTCCGGTGATTAGCCTTATTAGTAGATAAGTTCAGTTAAGATTTCTCATACCAGTCCCATGACCGACCTGCAGTTTGTTTCACTGGCAAACTCGGGTGCCCATATTTTCCACACGGGCAGTCGAGTAGCTCTTGCAGATATATTTAAAGGATCCTGGTTTACAGCTGAAGCGGTATTCGGAAAGCTCTGTATCCGTGTATTCCTTTCAGTTGTATATTTGTATTATTTTTCCGCTGTTGTAACAATCCACAAATTCTGAACCAATTTAAAAAAAAAAATTTTAAGAAAATTTTACTGAATTTGAGGTTATAATATGATTTATATAAATAATAATGGCTAGAATTTATTTTTAATCGAAGTTAAAACGAATAAATTTAATTTTAATATAAAAGGAGTTAGAAATGGCGCGGTAGTTTTAAAATTTGATTTTGAACTTTAACTGAATGTACAGGATTCAAAATAAATCAGAATTGAGTGAAACAAGAAATATTTAAATCTATTTAATCTTATCTTTCTAACGAATCTGAAAAATTGAAATTTCATAGCTGAAATCAAAAGTTATGGCCAATTGAATTTTTAGAAAGGTCGATGTAGAATTTATGTATATATTATATATGGCCCGAAAGGCTACTTTTCACATATGAAGGAATTTTGACACGAAACCACTTCCATGGAGTCTGGAATGATGTTTCTGCATTTAAAAATTATAAGCACTTATATATTTTGAGTTTCGGAATTTAATTGTTTAAAAATGTATTTTTAATATTAAATATATTGGCCTTGAAATTAGTCATTTTTCAAACGACCTCCGTTTTCGACGAAACCACTTTTGTTGGAACCGGAATATCAAATTATTGCTTGGTTTCAATTTTCAGAATTTTTCGAATTAATATGTGAGCGTGGCGAAAGAAAATGTGTTTTGACTATTTTAGTTAAATTTAAACGACCTGAAAATAGCCATTTTTCAAACAGTCTCAGAATTCGATGAAAATAATTTTGTTGGATTCGTATCGTCATAAGAAAGCTAAAAATATTTTTTTAGAATTTTCTGAGGTCATATGTGGCCCCGACATATTTATACGTACGGTCAATATTTAATTAATTAATTTTTAATGGGATTTTAAAAAAAAAATTCTACAAATTTCGGAATTGGACCCCGAGACCCATCCCATTGTGTTCAGAAGGCCTCAAAATGTTATGATCGACAGTAAGCAAGCCCAATTCGGAGACAGCCCGCATTTTCACCTTTAGAACACGTTTTTCAAAGGTTTAATAATAAAATAATAAAAAATTAAAACCCTAACCCTAATTCAAGCCGCCGCCTACCCCTTAAAACGATGGCCAGAAACTTCCCAACTTCAAACGTTAATTTCTTCCAATCCACTCTATGAAAATTGACAAATAATATATCAAATCGAAGCTCTTCAAGAGACCTTTCGATCCATACGGATGATGGGTATCATTGGGATCTGGATTCGCCAAAGTCGGAGCAGGAAGGCGCCGACGTTGGAGGCGATTTGGGGGTCCATGGAGCTGCCGAGTTCGGGGCTATTGGGGGCGGTGTTGGCTCGTAGGCGGGGCTTCGGAGTGGTGGTCTCTGATTGGTCGATGGTGGACCGTAGGGGGGCGCGCGCAGGAGGATTCGACGACGTATATGGGTTCGGCCGTGATTTGAACGAAGGAGGAAGAAGAGTATATTATATTATTATTTTATTTATTTAATATTTAATTTATGCAATATTGAAAAATCAATATCTCTTTCATACGAGGTCCGATTGACGAACCGTAAGTTGCGTTGGACTCATCTTGCCGAGATCTTCGCGATGGCGCATACCAGAGCTGATTCTGAGACAGTCGAATTTTCAGCCATATCAATGTGAGAATTCTGAATTTTATTATTTAATTAATTATAAATTATTTTTCTTGCGTTAAAAATAATTGTATTGTGATGTAATTCAGATCTGAAATGTTCTGTGATTGATGAATAGTTGATTGTTGTTGGTGGTTTGTTTTGTTATATGCTAGATCCGCGTTGAATTTAATATATTGTCGAATTTTATTTGCGATTAGAAAATAAATCTAAATTTAGATTTAAATCGTATTTTATTCAGATCTAGTTATTCTAATTTATTTAAAAAAAATTATTTTGTTTATTATTCTGAGATGAACAATAGAATTTTATCGACAAATAAAAACTTTATTTTTGTTTATTTGTTTATTTTGAAATAAGATTTGAACGGCAAATAAAATATTCTTTTTATTTGTTTATTTACAATAGAATATGAACAACAAATAGAATATATTTTTATTTGTTTACATTACGATAGAATTTGGCTAACTAATAAAAATCCTATTTTTGTTTGTTTACATTTAGAACACGACTCATGAATTTCAATAAAAACATAAAACATTCATTTGTTGGAATTGAAACCATGTTAATGATAAGATTTACATTTTTACCATATGTATGGAATAGATTAAAAATGTTCATCTATTTGAAATGGAAACATGAAACATTAAAAATCTTCTTTTTTTTATGAAAAGAATTATTCATATGAAAATTGTTCATTTAAAATAAAAGTGTTGAAAACATAAAAAAAATCACATTTATAATGTAAAGAATGATTCATATGAAAATTGTTTATGTTAGAATTTTCGAAAAACAAAGTTATCCTTTTTATTTGTTTTTGTTGAAATGTTATAAATAAATCAAAAAAGATCACATTTTTAATGTAATTAGAAATAAATTAAAAAGATTACATTTTTCAATGTAATCAAAATTGAAATAAAATGATTACATTTTTCAATGTAATTAAAATTGAAGTAGAATGATTACATTTTCAATATAATTAATATTGAAATAAAATAACATTTTGGTTAAAGCATAAGTATTGAAATAAGAGATCACATTTTTGGCCAAACTTTATTAGTGAACATTTGTAACAACCCGAAAATCTGGGCCAGTTTAAAATTTTTATTTTGGCAATTTTAGCGAATTTTGATTATTTAAAATGAATTATTTTAGATAATACCGACGAGAAAATTTCTCTTGAATAAAATTCAATCGTATATAGTTATATAGATCGACGGTAGAATATAAATATTCATATATAATTATGAATGGAATTGAAAATGGCACGGTAGTTCGATAATTCGATTTCAAACTTCAATTGAATGTACCGGGTGTAAAACAATCCGGATTTTAGTGAAACCAAAGATATTAGGATCTATTCATGAATATCTTTCCAACGAATCCGAATAATCAAGATTTCATAGCGAAAATCAAAAGATATGTCCAGTTGAAAATTCTGAATAGTCGCTATGGAATTCAGGCCCTTAAAAATAGATATTTTGCAAATGACCTCGGATTTCGACGAAACCAGTTTTGTTGGGTCCGTGTTGTCAAGTTATTGCTAGGCTTCAAATTTCATAATTTTTCGAATCAATATGTGAGCGTGGCATAGGAAAACGCGTTTGAGCAATTTCAGTTGATATTAATCGACTGGAAGTTGGCCATTTTTCCAACGGTCTCAGAATTCAACGAAACTAGTTTTGTTAGGACCGTATCGTCAATACGAAGCTAGAAAATATTTTTCGAGAATTTTTAGAGTTAGTATGTGACCCCGATAATTGGAAATGTACGTTGAAAATTCAATATAATGATTTAAATGTAAATTCAACGGAAACTGATCGAAACAATTGAATCAGCCTACGATACATATCCCATTGTGTTCGGAATGGGGGTAAAACGCTATAGACGACAGGCGTTGGGCCTCGTTTGGAGGTCGTATGTAAAAGTCAACTTTTTCTTGAAAATTAAATAATAAATATAAATTAAATATTTCCCCTTTTTTCTCTGTATACCTTGGCCCCCCGTTCATTCTTCAGATCGATTTTTAAAAGAAAAAAAATCCTAAAAAGAAACTGCGACGGCCCAACCGCCACCGCTGGCCATCCCTCCACCGCCGCACCTTCCCATGACTGCCGAGCCCCTCCTCCGATCAACCCCTCCTCCTACTCCAGTCGCGAGAGCACCCCTTCAGCGCGCCCGAGCCCTACTTCCCCCAAATCGCACCCCGTCGGCCAGTGTGGGCCCCCTCCGCAAGCGCCTGCCACCAGCGCCACCTGACGCCACCCCATCGCCTTGCCGCCGCCTCTGACCAGACCCCCGAGCCCCCTCCTCTTCTATCCTCTCTCCTCCCACTTCGAATCACAGTAAGTTTGTTTGCTTTATTTTATTTCATTTTAATTATTTTACATAGTTAAATCAGTTTTAAATTAAGGGAAAAGACAATTATATTTTTGTTAATGAAGAAAGTTATATTTTTGTTAATGAAGAAAGTTATATTTTTGTTAATGAAAAGCTAATATTTTTGAATACGAAAAGCTAATATTTTTGAAATGAAAGGATTGGATTTTTATTTACAAAAAGCTTAGATTTTTAGCATATGAAGAAGTAGATTTTTAGTCTATAAAAGACGATATTTTTAAAGTATGAGAGGAGATATTTTTATATGTATATTAGCATGATAAAAGCATAATTTTTATGAAGCGAAGAGAATAAAAATACGATTTTTATATATTGAATAGCGTAGTAAAAATACGATTTTTATATATTGAATAGCGTAATAAAAATACGATTTTTATATATTGAATAGCGTAGTAAAAATTCGATTTTTTTTATATTGAATAGCATAGTAAAAATTCGATTTTTATATATTGAATAACAAAGTAAAAATTCGAGTTTTATATACTGAATAGCGAAGTAAAAATATGATTTTTACATATGTAGAGAATACAGGCAAAGAAAGTGACAAAAGGCGAGAACGACGAAGATTTCTGCATAAGAAGAGTCGTGGCATTGGATTAGCTATTTTGTGAGAACTTCTGACTCTTCAATTTCTTTTCTAGTTATATATATATACTAGGATGCAGACGGTGTTTAGTAGCACCCGACACCCGTCGTCCACAGACCATGGATGGCTTGTTTGTTAAATTGTTTGGTTGAGTAGTTAGTTAGAATATTTGATTGAATGGAATTGTTTGGTGAAATGAAATTGATTTGATTGATGTGTGAATGGCGTGGGCCTTCACTAGACCGGGGATAAGGCTAGGCCTTGTCCCGTTTCTATTATCGTGCCGTTATGCCGCCGAAATTTTCTAAAATGAGTTAGAAAAATAAAAATATCATTTTTATTTGGTAAATGAACTGAATAAAAATTCATGTGTTAAAATAAAATATTTGATCGTTAAAAATATAATTTTTAACGTTAATGTGAATAAATAAATATTCATTTACAAACCGGACGGTTTGTTTATGTACACCTATTTGAAGGACATTGATTGGGACGATAAATTTTACACATCGCCCAACTGCACAAATAAAATCTGTGTTTGATTGCTTGAAACCCCACATGGGTATTGGGATGATATTTGACGTACACTAATCCCGATTGTTTAGTTGTATGTCGATCGTTTGATTGACAGGCTGTTATAAGCGTTGAATATTTATATTTGATGCTTATACAGTGTAGAATGCACTTTGGATGATGGTTGATTATTCATCGTTGTTGATATATACATGTGTTGTAGAAAATCCATATAATTAACATTATATGGTAATTGATTGGGCCTCATTCCAGTTTTGAAAAAGAAATATTTGAAATAGAAATATTTGAAATAGAATATTTGAAAATAGGAATATATGAAGCCATGTTGATTAGATTGACGCTATTTTGACGTGAACGATATTTATATCGATTTTATTCATTTTTCAACGAATATTGAAACAGATTTGAAATTCGAATTAAGTTGAATAGATTTGAAATTGAAATCACATTGAAATGAATTCGAATTGAAATTGAATATAAATGAATTCGAATTGAAATTGAATATAAATGAATTCGAATTAAAATTGAATATAAATGAATTCGAATTGAAATTGAATATAAATGAATTCGAATTGAAATTGAATTGAATTGAATTAGAACTGAAATTGAATTAGAAATCAATTTGAATTAAAATCGATTTGAAATGAATTTAAAACGAATTTATATTGGAATATTCAATTTTGATTTGAAATTGAATATGAAGTTGAAACCGCTTTGAAAACGAATTGAAAACGATTTATAAAGCACGTTTTAAATTGAAATCGACGAAATATATATTATATATATTATATATTTAATATAACGGCCTGAATAGAACGCGCCGCGCCACGGCAGTTCATAAATTTCGACCATTTATTTCAAACGAACATTGCGGGAGATCCGACCGTCGGATTCTCCTAAAACCGGAACCGTTGGGTTCGTATCGAAAAGAGCTTTCTAACGAATATTAGAAATTAAAAATCTAACGGTTGGATTTGGGATTATGTCCAAATCAAATTTGAAAAAGGTCGCTGTAAGTGCAGTTCGATGGCCGTTGATGGAAATCGACTGTACGGGCCTTGATAAAATTATTAAAAATATCAATAATTTATGTAAAATCATAAGAAATGATTTAGAAAGAATTGGGATGAAAAACTCCATATTTGAAAAGATAAAAATAGATTTTTATCGAAATGAACTAGTTTTGAACTAGAATTATAATTCTATTTATTTTTAAATAAATAAATTGAATTTGAAAGGGTTTTAAAAATAACCAGAATTTCCAATGATTGCATTGGAGTGGATTTGAATCGAAATTGTCTTCGGAATATTTCGATGTTGGAATTCATGATTATACAGATGTTGTTATGAAAATTTGAAAGATATATATTTATATCGTTATTTCCAATACGACATTTGTTAATCGTAGAATTGGATATTGAATATAAGCCGATATATTTTCTATTCAGAGTCTTGTATTGAATATCAAATGTGATTTGGGTTTGTCGCGAATGGTGTCTTCATTAACCCTGTTCTTGAACCCAGTTGAAAAAAGATTAAATCTTTTTATTAAGATTTAATGATGTGTACCAATTAAATAATATTTAATTGGAATTGAATTCGAATTAATTTTTGAGTTTATCGTGAGCAGTGTTTTAAATAACACTTGTTCTTTAACCCAATAATTAATGGAATTTGATCTTGGGGTTTATCGTGAACAGTGTTTTTAAATGACACTGATTCTTTAACCCCGTTAAAGATTAAAACTAAGTGGAGTTTTAATGAATCTTTAATCAGATTGAAAAGATTGAGAATGGAGTATCACCAGTTTTACTCCAGGCGATAGTTAAATCTTTAATTAGATTTGAACGTGAAATGGTAATTGAATTTACCGATAACACTGTGGTGTTAGATATGAAGTATTACCAGTTTTACTTCATGGGATGAATAGGTTAGGATTGGGAAAATTAAAATAAATGATTACTTCGGTAAGGTTCGCTAATCCCGACTAGTTTGAATTGATATTCAAAAATAGATTAAAGAATAAATTCAAGTAATTTATCTTGGATAAAATTAATGGGAACCTTTCCCTATGAACGTGGAATTTATAAACTAACTGTCGGTTAGCCAAGCAGAATGGTTTTCTGGATATTGATCTGATGTTGGTTTCGGCCTTCGGGGTTAATATTTGGGAAATTATTCTCTTGATTAATTTACGGTTAGTGACTGATGAATTGGAATGAGGCGTATGTTGTGTTTGTGTAACACTTATTTAAAATATACGCGAGATATTCGGAAAGACCGGGTTTAACCCATTCTGAATAACTGATACGACGATAAGTCGAAGATGAAGACGGTGGTCGAAGACCGGAAGTCTTCACGTCGTTTGGGGGATTACTGATGATCTTGATTGGGATGTACACCCAAGAAGATGGAAACAGTTGGTGATCATCCAGACGTACTTGGAGATCGATGGATAGTCGGGGTACTAGGTGCCTCCGGTTTCGTTCAGACCCAGAACGGACTTGTAAATGGACTGTGTGTCTGACATTGGATTTTAGTCTGTGTGATTGATCTCTATTAAATATATATCTGTTTGGCGGCGGAGAATTTATTCTCTTGCTTAACGCCCTTCTCTGAGACGTACGAGCTCAGGGGTTATATACTGATGGATATCAAACGCATGGAGTGAATTGCCTGTGTGGCATGCTAAGATGCAATTGACTGAGGCTTCTGTTGAAAAGCAAAGTCTTGTGGTGATGATCAAAGCACAGCCTGTGTGGCATAGCTTTGTGTAACGTTGATTCGCGAGCCTCGCACCCCGGTTGTGACCCAAAAACGGGAGAGGACCTCAGGGAGGGCATGCGTTTCTTTCTAGCTAGGGTGGTGTCAGTGACCTACCGGCCCTGACATTTATATACTTTAACAATTCGACGACTAGTTTATAGATTCAACTTCAACATCTTTCTTAGACCACGATCTGTTAGTTCCAGTTACTTTTAGATATAAACTATAAATCTAATATGTGCATGGTATAATTTGGAAGTGAGTTATGTATGATTCATATCTATTCTTGGTTTCTTCTTGGATCTCGACTATTGGGAATATTGTCTACGACGTTGAAACTATTGTTAATGACATAAAACTATGGCTATGGCGATGACTGTGGACATAAGATTTTGCCTATGCCTATGACTATGATGGTGAACATAAGACTATGAATATGACTATGACGGTGAACATAAGACTATGCCTATGACTATAATGGTGAACATAAGACTGGCTATGACTATGAACAATAAGACTATTGCCTATGACTATGACAAGGACAATTGTGGTTAATCACCTATGATTCATTGCCTAGGATTATGACAATGAAATTGGATCTAAGCTTGACTTTCTATTCAGACCTATTTTCTTTATTTCTCCTTAGATCTCGATTTTGGGGATTTTTCTATTTAAGTTAGATCTATCCATATTCTTGAAACTAGATTAGTATTAAGACATTTTTATGTTCGTAATGTTATCAGATTTATATGCCTGTGATGTTTTAATCAATTTATTCAGTTATGTCATAGCTTGAAAATAGATTGATTTTATTATTGAATGATATTGATCTATGACTGTGGTTCTATTTTATTATCATGTTAAATTGGGAATTAATGAATAAGTCTATTCAAATGTCTAGGAACTTGAAGTATAACCTATTGATCGGACGATCCGGGTCCGATGGAGTCATTCAGTTGGCTCACCTACGCCCCAAAGAGCGGGGAAACGCAGTGTTCAGGCATTTTAATCCACATCGGTGGACCGGCCCTGTCGCTCCAAGGGACGATGCGTTCTGTTCCTGAGACACGGGCTAGAGCGTCCCGAATCGGTAGAGGACGATCCCTGGCCTCGGTTCATAGATGGAAACCCAATTTCCAAATACGTGATTCTGCGGTTTTATTTGTAGAGCCTAGTATGGCGACATGATATATGGTACCCATGCCGTCTATGATTGATATTTATGATTGAAATTGTTTTGACACTATACACTTATAGTAGTATCAAATGATTTGTTTTAAACGTACTAAGCATGTTTGGCTATTATAAGGGAAAACCCTATCCTCCCGCTGCGTTGCATTGTGTGATGGGACCTGGGTCTTATAATAGCTTCATTTTTAGATAAGCATTGCGTTATTTACTTATATGCACTGGTATTCTTGGGAGGAAACCCGTTCCGTGTTATACGGCGTGGTCCCTTGATTTACCTAACTTAAAAAAAAAGATTAATAACTGTTTTAGTTCTCACAGCAGTCACATGACTGACCTGGAGTTTATTGTTTTAATCTAAACTCTGGGTGCCCCTATTTTCCACACGGGCAGCTAGTAGTTTTGGTTTTGCAGATTTATATTCATAGGATCCTGGTTTACAGTTGGAATGATATCAGGAAAGCTTTGTATCCGTATATCTCTTCAGTTGTGTATTGTATTATTTTCCGCTGCGATGTATTTAAATGTAATTTAAATCTCTGATATTTCTGTGTAATATTCATTTATATTTTGTATATTCTTGTATTCTGGTGCATTGTTGTATAATAACAATGAAATGTTCTTTCGTATGCGTTCTGTTGTGGTTTGTTCTCGAACTATCCGCGCTTACCTCACCGGGGAAGTTACGGGTTTTCACGGTTTGGTATCAAAGCTTTGGTTTACAAAGCTCAGAGAACAAGACACATTAGAACCATACGAAAGAATTCATCAGAAATTGGATTAGTAATATCCAATGAGAATGGCTCGTTAGAGATGGGATCAGTAGTATCCTAGAACGAGTGTGAAGAGTATATTTTTGAAAGTGAAAACAATCTTTGTTTTGAAAATTTAAATCAATTATTCGCATTTGGTTATTTATTTATATTGATGTGGACAATCCAGTATATATAGATTTTGCGTATACGTCTGATCCGCGTGTATTCGAAGTTTTGATATACTGGATAGATATAGAATTACATTCTAATCGCCCGGAGATAATTTTGATGATGGAGCTCCATCATTAGAGTTAATGTTCGAGTGACGAAAGTGAGATTTCTATATATTTCCTATTGACTGGTGTGAGAACCAAAAATTAGATAGGACCTATTGTTGTGATTTGGCATCAAAAATATGATTTTTTGTACATGTATCAAAATTATGAATTTGAAAAGCTAATCAACTAATGGATTGATGTTTGTGTTGTTTATTTGTTTGATAATTTTGAACCATTATGCCTAATTGTATCAAATATTGAATTGTATTGAAAAATGGTCGCATTTTCTTGCATATACATGTACTTACATTGAACAGGTCATAGCAAAGAGGCTAGAGCAGAAGAATAAAATTTGTTTGCCCGACAAATAGGTACATGTTTACCATAATTTCCTGTTTTGTTTGGGTGATGATGATTTTATGATCCGATTGGCCTTTTCTTTTTCTTTTTGAGATCAGAAGGCCTATATGGCAATTTCGCGATTCCCGTGGCTCCCGGTGGAGGGGAGGTTATGGCAAAAATTTTCGAAAATTCCGGGTGTTAGCCAAATTTTTGAAATTTTTGAAAATTCTCATAAACTGAAAAGTTGGAGAATGGAAGCCAAATCGAACTTAGAGTCGATTGATCAAACCACTTTCGACTTTGTTCCTTTTCGGGGACGAAAAGTTTTAAGTGGGGGAGATTGTAACAACCCGAAAATCTGGGCCAGTTTAAAATTTTTATTTTGGCAATTTTAGCGAATTTTGATTATTTAAAATGAATTATTTTAGATAATACCGACGAGAAAATTTCTCTTGAATAAAATTCAATCGTATACAGTTATATAGATCGACGGTAGAATATAAATATTCATATATAATTATGAATGGAATTGAAAATGGCGCGGTAGTTCGATAATTCGATTTCAAACTTCAATTGAATGTACCGGGTGTAAAACAATCCGGATTTTAGTGAAACCAAAGACATTAGGATCTATTCGTGAATATCTTTCCAATGAATCCGAAAAATCAAGATTTCATAGCGGAAATCAAAAGATATGTCCAGTTGAAAATTCTGAATAGTCGCTATGGAATTCAGGCCCTTAAAAATAGACATTTTGCAAATGACCTCGGATTTTGACAAAACCAGTTTTGTTGGGTCCGTGTTGTCAAGTTATTGCTAGGCTTCAAATTTCATAATTTTTCGAATCAATATGTGAGCGTGGCATAGGAAAACGCGTTTGACCAATTTCAGTTGATATTAATCGACTGGAAGTTGGCCATTTTTCCAACGGTCTCAGAATTCAACGAAACTAGTTTTGTTAGGACCGTATCGTCAATACGAAGCTAGAAAATATTTTTCGAGAATTTTTAGAGTTAGTATGTGACCCCGGTAATTGGAAATATAGGTTTAAAATTCAATATAATGATTTAAATGTAAATTCAATGGAAACTGATCGAAACAATTGAATCGGCCTACGATACATATCTTATTGTGTTCGGAATGGGGGTAAAACGCTATAGACGACAGGCGGTGGGCCTCGTTTGGAGGTCGTATGTAAAAGTCAACTTTTTCTTGAAAATAAAATAATAAATATAAATTAAATATTTCCTCTTTTTTCTCTCTATACCTTGGCCCCCCGTTCATTCTTAGATCGATTTTTAAAAGAAAAAAAACCCTAAAAAGAAACTGCGACGGCCCAACCGCCACCGCTGGCCATCCCTCCACCGCCGCACCTTCCCATGACTGCCGAGCCCCTCCTCTGATCAACCCCTCCTCCTACTCCATTCGCGAGAGCACCACTTCAGCGCGCCCGAGCCCTACTTCCCCCAAATCGCACCGCGTCGGCCAGTGTGGGCCCCCTCCGCAAGCGCCTGCCACCAGCGCCACCTGACGCCACCCCATCGCCTTGCCGCCGCCTCTGACCAGACCCCCGAGCCCCCTCCTCTTCTATTCTCTCTCCTCCCACTTCGAATCACAGTAAGCTTGTTTGCTTTATTTTATTTCATTTTAATTATTTTACATAGTTAAATAAGTTTAAAATTAAGGGAAAAGACAGTTATATTTTTTTAATGAAGAAAGTTATATTTTTGTTAATGAAGAAAGTTATATTTTTGTTAATGAAAAGCTAATATTTTTGAATATGAAAAGCTAATATTTTTGAAATGAAAGGATTGGATTTTTATTTACAAAAAGCTTAGATTTTTAGCATATGAAGAAGTAGATTTTTAGTCTATAAAAGACGATATTTTTAAAGTATGAGAGGAGATATTTTTATGTATATTAGCATGATAAAAGCATAATTTTTATGAAGCGAAGAGAATAAAAATACGATTTTTATATATTGAATAGCGTAGTAAAAATACGATTTTTATATATTGAATAGCGTAGTAAAAATACGATTTTTATATATTGAATAGCGTAGTAAAAATTCGATTTTTTTTATATTGAATAGCATAGTAAAAATTCGATTTTTATATATTGAATAACAAATTAAAAATTCGATTTTTATATATTGAATAGCGAAGTAAAAATATGATTTTTACATATGTAGAGAATACAGGCAAAGAAAGTGACAAAAGGCGAGAACGACGAAGATTTCTGCATAAGAAGAGTCGTGGCATTGGATTAGCTATTCTGTGAGAACTTCTCACTCTTCAATTTCTTTTCTAGTTATATATATATACTAGGATGCAGACGGTGTTTAGAAGCACCCGACACCCGTCATCCACAGACCATGGATGGCTTGTTTGTTAAATTGTTTGGTTGAGTAGTTAGTTAGAATATTTGATTGAATGGAATTGTTTGGTGAAATGAAATTGATTTGATTGATGTGTGAATGGCGTGGGCCTTCACTAGACCGGGGATAAGGCTAGGCCTTGTCCCGTTTCTAGTATCGTGCCGTTATGCCGCCGAAATTTTCTAAAATAAGTTAGAAAAATAAAAATATCATTTTTATTTGGTAAATGAACTGAATAAAAATTCATGTGTTAAAATAAAATATTTGATCGTTAAAAATATAATTTTTAACGTGAATGTGAATAAATAAATATTCATTTACAAACCGGACGGTTTGTTTATGTACACCTATTTGAAGGACATTGATTGGGACGATAAATTTTACACATCGCCCAACTGCACAAATAAAAATCTGTGTCTGATTGCTTGAAACCCCACACGGTATTGGGATGATATTTGACGTACACTAATCCCGATTGTTTAGTTGTATGTCGATCGATTGATTGACAGGCTGTTATAAGCGTTAAATATTTATATTTGATGCTTATAAAGTGTAGAATGCACTTTGGATGATGGTTGATTATTCATCGTTGTTGATATATACATGTGTTGTAGAAAATCCATATAATTAACATTATATGGTAATTAATTGGGCCTCATTCCAGTTTTGAAAAAGAAATATTTGAAATAGAAATATTTGAAATAGAATATTTGAAAATAGGAATATATGAAGCCGTGTTGATTAGATCGTCACCATTTTGACGTGAACGATATTTATATCGATTTTATTCATTTTTCAACGAATATTGAAACATATTTGAAATTCAAATTAAGTTGAATAGATTTGAAATTTAAATCACATTGAAATGAATTCGAATTGAAATTGAATATAAATGAATTCGAATTGAAATTGAATATAAATGAATTCGAATTGAAATTGAATATAAATGAATTCGAATTGAAATTGAATTGAATTGAATTAGAACTGAAATTGAATTAGAAATCAATTTGAATTAAAATCGATTTGAAATGAATTTAAAACGAATTTATATTGGAATATTCAATTTTGATTTGAAATTGAATATGAAGTTGAAACCGCTTCGAAAATGAATTGAAAACGATTTGTAAAGCACGTTTTAAATTGAAATCGACGAAATATATATTATATATATATTATATATATAATATAACGGCCTGAATAGAACGCGCCGCGCCGCGGCAGTTCGTAAATTTCGACCATTTATTTCAAACGAACATTGCTGGAGATCCGACCGTCGGATTCTCCTAAAACCGGAACCGTTGGGTTCGTATCGAAAAGAGCTTTCTAACGAATATTAGAAATTAGAAATCTAACGGTTGGATTTGGGATTATGTCCAAATCAATTTTGAAAAAGGTCGCTGTAAGTGCAGTTCGATGGCCGTTGATGGAAATCGACTGTACGGGCCTTGATAAAATTATTAAAAATATCAATAATTTGTGTAAAATCATAAGAAATGATTTAGAAAGAATTGGGATGAAAAACTCCATATTTCAAAAGATAAAAACAGATTTTTATCGAAATGAACTAGTTTTGAACTAGAATTATAATTCTATTTATTTTTAAATAAATAAATTGAATTTGAAAGGGTTTTAAAAATAACCAGAATTTCCAATGATTGCATTGGAGTGGATTTGAATCGAAATTGTCTTCGGAATATTTCGATGTTGGAATTCGTGATTATACAGATGTTGTCATGAAAATTTGAAAGATATATATTTATATCGTTATTTCCAATACGACATTTGTTAATCGTAGAATTGGATATTGAATATAAGCCGATATATTTTCTATTCAGAGCCTTGTATTGAATATCAAATGTGATTTGGGTTTGTCGCGAATGGTCTCTTCATTAACCCTGTTCTTGAACCCAGTTGAAAAAAGATTAAATCTTTTTATTTAGATTTAATGAAGTGTACCAATTAAATAATATTTAATTGGAATTGAATTCGAATTAATTTTTGAGTTTATCGTGAGCAGTGTTTTAAATAACACTTGTTCTTTAACCCAATAATTAATGGAATGTGATCTTGGGGTTTATCGTGAACAGTGTTTTTAAATGACACTGATTCTTTAACCCCGTTAAAGATTAAAACTAAGTAGAGTTTTAATGAATCTTTAATTAGACTGAAAAGATCGAGAATGGAGTATCACCAGTTTTACTCCAGGCGATAGTTAAATCTTTAATTAGATTTGAACGTGAAATGGTAATTGAATTTAACGATAACAGTGTGGTGTTAGATATGAAGTATTACCAGTTTTACTTCATGGGATGAATAGGTTGGGATTGGGAAAATTAAAATAAATGATTACTTCGGTAAGGTTCGCTAATCTCGACTAGTTTGAATTGATATTCAAAAATAGATTAAAGAATAAATTCAAGGAATTTATCTTGGATAAAATTAATGGGAACCTTTCCCTATGAATGTGGAATTTAGAAACTAACTGTTGGTTAGCCAAGCAGAATGGTTTTCTAGATATTGATCTGATGTTTGTTTCGGCCTTCGGGGTTAATATTTGGGAAATTATTCTCTTGATTAATTTACGGTTAGTGACTGATGAATTGGAATGAGGCGTATGTTGTGTTTGTGTAACACTTATTTAAAATATACGCGAGATATTCGGAAAGGCCGGGTTTAACCCATTCTGAATAACTTATACGACGATAAGTCGAAGATGAAGACGGTGGTCAAAGACCGGAAGTCTTCACGTCGTTTGGGGGATTACTGATGATCTTGATTGGGATGTACACCCAAGAAGATGGAAATAGTTGGTGGTCGTCCAGACGTACTTGGTGATCGATGGATATGCGGGGTAGTAGGTGCCTCCGGTTTCGTTCAGACCCAGAACGGACTTGTAAATGGACTGTGTGTCTGACATTGGATTTTAGTCTGTGTGATTGATCTCTATTAAATATATATCCGTTTGGCGGCGGAGAATTTATTCTCTTGCTTAACGCCCTTCTCTAAGACGTACGAGCTCAGGGGTTATATACTGATGGATATCAAACTCATGGAGTGAATTGCCTGTGTGGCATGCTAAGATGCAATTGATTGAGGCTTCTGTTGAAAATCAAAGTCTTGTGGTGATGATCAAAGCACAGCCTGCGTGGCATAGCTTTGTGTAACATTGATTCGCGAGCCTCGCACCCCGGTTGTGACCCAAAAACGGGAGAGGACCTCAGGGAGGGCATGCGTTTCTTTCTTGCTAGGGTGGTGTCAGTGACCTACCAGCCCTGACATTTATATACTTTTCACCTGTGTTGTTGTTGCTGTTGCGAGGCGCCTCGGTTTGATCGGACGATCCGGGTCCGATGGAGTCATTCAGTTGGCTCACCTACGCCCCAAAGTGCGGGGAAACGCAGTGTTCAGGCATTTTAATCCACATCGGTGGACCAGCCCTGTCGCTCCAAGGGACGATGCGTTCTGTTCCTGAGACACGGGCTAGAGCGTCTCGAATCGGTAGAGGACGATCCCTGGCCTCGGTTCATAGATGGAAACCCAATTTCCAAATACGTGATTCTGCGGTTTTATTTGTAGAGCCTAGTATGGCGACATGATATATGGTACCCATGCCGTCTATGATTGATATTGTTTTGACACTATACACTTATAGTAGTATCAAATGATTTGTTTTAAACTTACTAAGCATGTTTGGCTATTATAAGGGAAAACCCTATCCTCCGGCTGCGTTGCATTGTGTGATGGGACCTGGGTCTTATAATAGCTTCATTTTTAGAAAAGCATTGCGTTGTTTACTTATATGCACTGGTATTCTTGGGAGGAAACCCGTTCCGTGTTATACGGCGTGGTCCCTTGATTTACCTAACTTTAAAAATAAAGATTAATATCTGTTTTAGTTCTCACACCAGTCACATGACTGACCTGGAGTTTATTGTTTTAACCTAAACTCTGGGTGCCCATATTTTCCACACGAGCAGCTAGTAGTTTTGGTTTTGCAGATTTATATTCACAGGATCCTGGTTTACAGCTGGAATGATATCCGGAAAGCTTTGTATCCGTATATCTCTTCAGTTGTGTATTGTATTATTTTCCGCCGTGATGTATTTAAATGTAATTTAAATCTCTGATATTTCTGTGTAATATTCATTTATATTCTGTATATTCTTGTATTCTGGTGCATTGTTGTATAATAACAATGAAATGTTCTTTCGTCTGCGTTCTGTTGTGGTTTGTTCTCGAACTATCCGCGCTTTCCTCATCGGGGAAGTTACGGGTTTTCACAACATTTTTGGCCAAAACTTTATTAGTGAAATGAAAATATCACTTTTGTCAAAACTTGACTATTGAATAGAAATTTTCATTTTTGTCAAAACTTGATTACTGAAATAAAAGTAACAATTTTGTTTACATTTTTTTATGTAAATAAGAAATTATTTTTAGAAGTTACATAGAAATAGGGTAGATATTTTATTCATGTTTTTCAACGCAAATAAACATAGAAATTAAAAGGTTGCTTTTCATTTGCACTTTTCAATGCAAATATAGCATGAAATAAAATTCATTTTCCTCATTTGCATCTCACAATGCAAACATAACTTGAAAATAAAAAGTACATTTTTTTTTGTGTTCGACAACACCAATAAAACTAGAAAATAAAACATATTGAAAATAAAGTTTTGTTCTTTATTTTCTGTTCAAAAATGTAAATATATTTTGAAATTAAAATTTATTCTTTTATTTGCATTCACCAATGCAAATACATACAAATATATTGAAAATAAATTTTATTTCTTTGTTTGCATTTATCAATATATATATATGCATTGAAATTAAGGTTTATTCTTTTATTTGCATTTATCAATGCAAATATTCAATGAAATTATAGTCTATTTTCTTTATCTACATTTACCAACCCAAATGTACACACTTTAATACATTTAATAGAATTTGTTTAAATTATACTTTGAAAATAAATTTTGTTCTCTTATTTACATTCACTAATGAAAATATAATTTATAAACAAAACTATTCTTTGTTTGTATTCATAAATGCAAGTACTCATTTAAATAAAATTTGTTTCTTTTATGTAAATACACTTTGGGAATGAGGTTCTTTTTACATTCACTCAAATATACTTTTAAATAAAAATAAAAGTTACATTTATTATTTGCATTCCTTGTTGCAAATAAAACCTTAAAATAAAGTGCATCTTTGTTTGCAGTTCATTAATGCAAACAAACCATCAGATTGAAAATTATATTCTTGATTTATAATTTTGAGATGAATATTCATTGTTTGAAATAAAAGATAAAATTTAAAAGTTACATTTTAATAACTAAACATTCACATTTTTTATCATTAAAGTAAAATAGACAAAAACACTCATTCTGTCTCAATTAAAAGAATGAAACAAGATATGGCATTGGCATATTTTATCAGAATTGAAACACAAATTATTCATTTCTGTAAATTTATATTAGTTAAAACCAATTATTCATTTTTGTAAATTTACATTAGTTAAAAATAATTATTCATTTTAATCAATTTATACTAGTTAAACCAAATTTTACATTTTGTCAGAATATTCATTTTTGTCAAAATGAATTAGTTGAAGCAATATATATATATATATATGTTTGGCAAGATATGTACTTGTCAAGATAGGTTAGTTAAATCAAAATATTTATCATTTTGTCTTATTAGAATTGCCAAACAAAATAACCATTTTTGTTTAGAGTTTAAATTAGCAAAATAGAAATTGTCAATAAAGACAAAGTTATTATGCTTATTTATTCATCGCAATAGAGATATTTTCTTGTCATCATTATATGTATTGTGTATTACACCTCCATTCACAAGTTACCCGACTTGTGTATGTGATTGGGACGATAATTTTTCACACATCGCCCAAGTGCACAAATTAGTTTATTATTTGTTTGATGGTTGAAACCCTACACGGGTGTTGGGATGGAAATTTATACACACTAATCCCAATATTTAGTTGTATGTTGATCGTTGGATAGACAGGCTGCGATGAGCGTTATTATTTTCATTTTAACGCTTACACAGTGGAATTTACACTTTGGATGTAGATGGATGATTTGATGGTTTTACTATTATTGTCATATATATGATGTGTGTGAAATCCACATAATCCAAATTTTATGGCAAATGTTTGAGTCGCTGTAACGACCCGGAAAAATGCGATCTTGGTTATCCGATATACAACACATATCGAACATCCAAGGATAGAAAATAACCGAATAGTTAATGAAAGAAATTAAAAGGTGAGAATAGATAAGATAGAAACTTAGAATAGAAGAAGAAGAACACAACATCAGAGTAGCACGAACCTCACAGCGGAACGAATAACATATAATAGATAACATAACTTTGAAATATAACAGTTATGTATACATTAGCACTTATCAGAGTACAACACTTACAACACATCGGAAATAACTATAGCTATATGATCTTGAAGCCTCCTGCTCCAAATCTTCGATGTATTTGCAAATCCCGACTACTTGACTGCCCATACAAATTTAGGCACCCAAGAGTTTAGGGAAAACAACAAAGTAAACTCCGGGTCAGTCATGAGACTGGTGTGAGTAAAACAGTTTAAACAGGTATATGAACAAGTAAACGATATCTCATAAGACCACGCCGCAGAACGGAACGGGTTTTTCCCTTATGAGAATCCAAAATATCTTTATATCAAAAACCTTTTGATATTATAATAATGTCTATGTACAAATAGATATCAACTAGCAGAAACGCTTTCATCCCACGTTCTACATATATAGTATACAATCAACATCGCAAGCACGTATTGGATAATGGATTTCCAACTATGACAAGGTATGGAACCACCTTCTGATCAGTGTACTTTAGGAACGATAAACTGGAGTTCAACAAGAATATCTTGCAACTCAGCCACACATGACCGACCACTCATTTCGCTTGAGTGTATCGAATGTACATCACCAACGGTTGGGATCAACAACCGTTCCCGTATATATATGGGACAGCATTGATAGATTTTAAGAAACAAATGAATATTCTCTAGATAGGTGATTATACACCCTACTTCGGTGCGACCGACTTAGCCATGCTGCCTGCCCGATTTATGTCATTTACTGGTTGATGAGGCTAGAAGCTATGCTTTATCATCACATCAGATTCACTTCGAATATCACATTGTCAGATCCATCGAAAATCACTAATTGACGTCTACAACAGTACATTACTGTTAGCTAAAGAAGTTTCCTTCTCCGCTTCCACTCTTGGTACGGTTGAAGAAATCAATGTACGTGACCTTTCTGGAAATACTCTGTCAGACATTCATTCATACAAGTCATCCTCATTCACCTAGAATGTCACATCGTCATACCCGCCAAATCACAAATTGACTTATCCAAAAATAACACGGGTATACAGCTAAGAGAAACAAATTCCTCCGCCACCAAACGTGAATACGTTTGAACAGATCAACTTACGCGATCCATTGGATATACTCTGTCAGACCTTCGTCCATACAAGTTGTCCTGGGACTGGACAAACCGAAGGCACTATTCCGTATATCCATCTTAGTCACTGTTAACTAAGACTTATACAACAGCCCTTGCATTTTTACTCCGTCTTCAATTATCTTTGGCATATATGATTCGCGACGCTTATGCCAATACAGAGTGGTTCTATGGATAATAATCCAACCGGTCTCTCCATATTAACAACGTTAAAATGGTCAAAACTTCGATAGTCGGTGAGTTAACTATCAAAGAAAAACAAGTGTGCAAACAACGATATTATTTCCAAATGGAAATTATATCAAACAAACATCATTTAACATAAATCTCTTTAGTTCATTTATTTATTTCCTGTAACACCCCGTGTATTCTATAACCGTGAAAGTCATATATTAAAGTATAATTAATTTCAAATCAAAGAATTAAGGGAAACGGGAGACGCCATTGTGTTCATCTCAGAAAAATACGCGAAATAGAGTCCGAGTTTTCGCAAAACGGATAACGTATGAAGAAGATATCTTTAATTTAAATATCGCAGCAAAACATGAAAAAAAAAGAAGAATGGGAAACAAATAATGTTTAGCATTGTTCTAGGGTTTGTAAGCAAAAGACTTAGTAGCTCATTTGGTTGGAACACATGACTTGCATACAAGAGGTACAGAGTTCGATCCCCGCCATCGCCCTATTTTTGTTTTAGTGGAATGGCTTAAAATAGCCTAGTGTGAACGCAGTTCAAAAAGTGGTTTAGTGTGCAAATGGGTAATTGGGAAGATAGAGAAAAAAAATGAATATATATATATATAATATATATATATACATATACGCATATATATATATATATATGTGTGTGTGTATATATATATATGACGTGTACGCATCATGTAGCGTACGTTGCGCATTTTTGGTTGTCAAGGATGGTTTTTTTTGGCCTTCTCCAATTTTTAATTATGACAAATTAAAGGTAAGAAAATATTTATTCATATATAAATAAATATTTATATATGGGTAATTAATACGGTAAAGGGGAAAATGTATCTATTAAATACGTATTTACGTTTGAATTGGTGAACATTTAATACGCTGAGTCATTTCTGACTCATCGCTGAGTCAATGCTGAGTCATTTCTGACTCATGGTTGAGTCAATAGGATAACTCTATCCTGACTGAACGGTTATGGTCATTTCTAGGATTAATCAAACGGCCTAAATTAATCCTAAAATTCTATATATACAACTCAAACCTAACCTAAACTCACACAAAAAAATAAGAATGAGGCCATCATGCTGCTGAGGAACGACTAGGAGTAGCCACCAATTTGAGAGAAGATTAGGAGGCAAATTCTAAAGCATAAAGCAACTTAAACAAATCAAATCAACGCCTACATCAAAAGGAGTCGCATCTCCAAATTCTTGAATTGGAGAATTCGCCACACGATTGTACGTAGAGTATTATTTTGGTATGAATAAATAACTGTGTTGGTTTGTACACTTGATTTGTGGTGATAAGTAATTCATATTTGTGCGTTACTATGATTCTTATCGATTTGGAATATTGTATAACGATTGGATATTCGCAAAGTATGTTATTCATTATAAAAACTACATGTTTGCGGTAGTTTTATGCAAATATACGTTTGGATATTCGCAAAGTTTGTAATTCATGTTGAAGCTACATGTATGTAGTTCTTTAATTGAAATTCATGCAAGTTTGTGGTTTTGCTACTATGCCATCATAATGTGTATTTCTGTACAAAAATCATTTTGTGTGTAATTGGAACAAATTTGGGTTATTATAATTCATATGAAATTATGTTGAAAATTTGGCATCATGATCTATATATTAAGCCGTACTTTTGTACTAGAAAACCTCTTTGCGAACTTATGAATATGACTAGGCTATGATTGATATTTTGCATAATTGAAAAACATGTTAGGTCTATATTGTTAACAAGAATTATATGATGACACATGTGGTACATAGCTAGGTTAGATTTAAAATCCCATTTGCAAGTTTGCATGACTAAGGTAAAAATCATGATTTCCTGTTTAGAAATATTTATGCCATAAGTATATGTGTGCCATGGTTATGTGAATAGATTTAAGATCATGATTAATTTGGAATAATTCTAGTTGAACTATACTTTTGTATTAGTAACAGAAGTAAGCACCCTTGTAAACATGTAGTAACCTTATGAACATGATTTGCTTATGTTTGACATTATGCCTAAAGAAAAATATAGGTTTATGTTGTAGTTAAGACTATGTGTCAATAATGATGTCCAATTTAGATTCTAAATTAACTACAAGTTTACATGCTTTGATTCATGTCACTTATGCTTTATGACCAAAGTACACGTTGCTACTATGCAAGTACACCAGTTTCTATTTTGTAGTTCCAACGTTATGTTGCAAGTTCATGCGTTCACATTCCCCTTTTTGTGTATGTAATCACGCTTTAAGTCTCCCCTTTTTCACGTGGCTAAGTTGGGCTTAAAAAGGCTAAGCCCAACATATATATATAATAAACGAGCGTATTAAACGGGGGAAAATAGCGTTGGGCCAAAGTAATTAATGAATGAAAAACATAAAGCAAAGGGGCCCAAATTCAAGTATGGGTTGGGCCCATGATTGGTGTAAACTTTTACACCATTAGCTTAAATTGATTTTTGAATAATGGGCCGCAAATATTTACATATAAAAAGAAGAAAGACAAAATATGTAAATGTAGAAAATACGATGTGTTTAACCCGAGGTTGGATTGAGTTGTGATGTAAACCTGCCCGGAACCGCCCGGCTGTCCAGTAGTCACAACAATACCTATCCAATGTGGGTGGTTAAACATGGAGCCCAATAAGGACCCGAGGTTAGACTGAGTTGTGGCGTAAGACTGCCTGGACCCAACCGGCAACAGGCAGCCACAACAATACCTGTCTAATGTGAGAGGTCAAGGCTTTAATAAGACAATTAAGGATGAGTCAGGATTGATAGGATTAAGTAAATTATATTAATACTTAATCAAGATGGAACATGCTAAACTAAACAGACTGATTGGGGGTTAGGTTTATAAAACACTTAACCAACTTAGCATGTTGGCTAGAGATAGAAAACCTAGTAGCGGGGGACCCTTTTCAGCAGTAACCCTATAAGGTGTATCATGATACCCTGAAACTAGGCAGGGTAGGGCATGATTACTGGGCTGATTGTAAGAGGTCAAATCGACGGCGGTGGTGCAGCAGTGTAGGTTCTAACGGGGTGCGGGCGTGCACACACTCCGGCGCAGAAAAATAAGGCACCGGGCACCAGTAGCATACCTATGCATTCTAGGATTGTATCGGTCCGCCACCATGGGACTTGATACACCCCATGGTGGGACCAGCATAGGTAACTACAACATCGGGGGCCTTAAGACACATGTAACTATGCGAGTAGGAGCCGATCATCATAAAATGGATCACTTCACCCTGATTATGGGGTGCCTGTTGGGAACTAGTTTATATGGGTACAGAGATTAATATGGGGTACGATAGTATATTCGACCTTAGAAAACTTAACTAAGTTTACAGTGCTTTCCCACTTCTTGTTTTGTAGTCCTCGACTTACTCAGGCTTTATGTCTGACTCTACTTTTCTTTCCTCTTCTTTTCTTCCGTTTCCCCCCCCCCCAGGTCCACAGGGAGGGAATACTGCAGCTTGACCAGCCTTCATATCCAGCTTGAAGAGAAAGAATGTATTGCTTGGACCTTTTCGTTTGAACTATGGCTTTGGACAACAACTATGGGACTTTTGCAGTTTATTTATGTTTTCTTTATGCTTCTTTAAATAATGTAATCAAGACAGTTATGAAGGTGTTATGTTTTTGGAAGTATTGTAAGACAATTATGGTATGTTGTTGTAACACAGATCTTTTATGAAATAAAAGTTGTTATTTTTCCGCTGTTCAAGAATATGTGTTCTTATATTCTGTCTTGTATATTTGTGACTTATACTTATAAACCTCCACCAAAATTAGGGCATTCCCTTTGAGAGGGACCCTAACGGAGGTGGGGTGTTTCACTTGGTATCAGAGCATAGGTTTACCAGATAAGATAAAAAGTTTTGAAAATTTATTTTCAAAAAAGAAATTTAAATAAGCATTTTTAAAAGAAAAATATTATTTTATTTAAAAAAAAAGGGCAAAGTCCCCCCAAAGCCATAGGTACTATCTCTTATCCTTCGTTTTGAATCTATCCTATTTCTCTCCTCGATCCTATCTTGAGAACCATAGGTAGAATCTTTTTGGATGTAAACATGTAGTTGAAACATGTTATGGATGATGGTTGCAAGTGGTTGCAAGTGTTTGCTAGTGGTTGCTCGTGGTTGCATATACACACACAATCTAGGTTTTAGATCGGCTCAGTCACTTCATATTGCATATGCATATATGTTTGCATTCGTATATGGTTGAACTTTAATGTGTTGTCATATGGATGTTGCATTTGTATGAATGATTGTGCACTCATGTAGAATCATGAATAGGAAAAATTTGCATACATAATGGATTCATGGCACTCACATAATTAGCATTAAGGAGGTCAACTGAATCAGTAGACCGCCTGATTTTGCATTAGATAAGTACATGTACACACACACTTCGCATATGATCATGAAGCATTAGAAGTCTTTTAAGGACAATGGATACTCGTGTTTGATGGATGAGTAGATGGATGATTAGATGTTAGGATATACATTCCTCCTAACTTGAAGATTTCGGGGACGAAACCCTTTTAAGTGGGGGAGAATGTAACACCCTGTGTATTCTATAACCGTGAAAGTCATAAATTAAAGTATAATTAATTTCAAATCAAAGAATTAAGGGAAACGGGATACGCCATTGTGTTCATCTCGGAAAAATACGCGAAATAGAGTCCGAGTTTTCGCAAAACGGATAACGTATGAAGAAGATATCTTTAATTTAAATATCGCAGCAAAACATGAAAAAAAGAAGAAGAATGGGAAACGAATAATGTTTAGCATTGTTCTAGGGTTTGTAAGCAAAAGACTTAGTAGCTCATTTGGTTGAAACACATGACTTGCATACAAGAGGTACAGAGTTCGATCCCCGCCAGCGCCCTATTTTTGTTTTAGGGGAATGGCTTAAAATAGCCTAGTGTGAACGCAGTTCAAAAAGTGGTTTAGTGTGAAAATGGGTAATTGGGAAGATAGAGAAAAAAAATGAATATATATATATAATATATATATATATACATATACGCATATATATATATATATATATATATATATATATGACGTGTACGCATCATGTAGCGTACGTTGCGCATTTTTGGTTGTCAAGGATGGTTTTTTTTTTGCCTTCTCCAATTTTTAATTATGACAAATTAAAGGTAAGAAAATATTTATTCATATATAAATAAATATTTATATATGGGTAATTAATACGGTAAAGGGGAAAATGTATCTATTAAATACGTATTTACGTTTGAATTGGTGAACATTTAATACGCTGAGTCATTTCTGACTCATCGCTGAGTCAATGCTGAGTCATTTCTGACTCATGGCTGAGTCAATAGGATAACTCTATCCTGACTGAACGGTTATGGTCATTTCTAGGATTAATCAAACGGCCTAAATTAATCCTAAAATTCTATATATACAACTCAAACCTAACCTAAACTCACACAAAAAAATAAGAATGAGGCCATCATGCTGCTGAGGAACGACTAGGAGTAGCCACCAATTTGAGAGAAGATTAGGAGGCAAATTCTAAAGCATAAAGCAACTTAAACAAATCAAATCAACGCCTACGTCAAAAGGAGTCGCATCTCCAAATTCCTGAATTGGAGAATTCGCCACACGATTGTAAGTAGAGTATTATTTTGGTATGAATAAATAACTGTGTTGGTTTGTACACTTGATTTGTGGTGATAAGTAATTCATATTTGTGCGTTAGTATGATTCTTATCGATTTGGAATATTGTATAACGATTGGGTATTCGCAAAGTATGTTATTCATTATAAAAACTACATGTTTGCGGTAGTTTTATGCAAATATACGTTTGGATATTCGCAAAGTTTGTAATTCATGTTGAAGCTACATGTATGTAGTTCTTTAATTGAAATTCATGCAAGTTTGTGGTTTTGCTACTAAGCCATCATAATGTGTATTTCTGTACAAAAATCATTTTGTGTGTAATTGGAACAAATTTGGGTTATTATAATTCATATGAAATTATGTAGAAAATTTGGCATCATGATCTATATATTAAGCCATACTTTTGTACTATAAAACCTCTTTGCGAACTTATGAATTTGACTAGGCTATGATTGATATTTTGCATAATTGAAAAACATGTTAGGTCTATATTGTTAACAAGAATTATATGATGACAAATGTGGTACATAGCTAGGTTAGATTTAAAATCCCATTTGCAGGTTTGCATGACTAAGGTAAAAATCATGATTTCCTGTTTAGAAATATTTATGCCATAAGTATATGTGTGCCATGGTTATGTGAATAGACTTAAGATCATGATTAAGTTGGAATAATTCTAGTTGAACTATACTTTTGTATTAGTAACAGAAGTAAGCACCCTTGTAAACATGTAGTAACCTTATGAACATGATTTGCTTATGTTTGACATTATGCCTAAAGAAAAATATAGGTTTATGTTGTAGTTAAGACTATGTGTCAATAATGATATCCAATTTAGATTCTAAATTAACTACAAGTTTACATGCTTTGATTCATGTCACTTATGCTTTATGACCAAAGTATACGTTGCTACTATGCAAGTACACCAGTTTCTATTTTGTAGTTCCAACGTTATGTTGCAAGTTCATGCGTTCACATTCCCCTTTTTGTGTATGTAATCACGCTTTAAGTCTCCCCTTTTTCACGTGGCTAAGTTGGGCTTAAAAAGGCTAAGCCCAACATATATATATATATATATATATATATATAATAAACGAGCGTATTAAACGGGGGAAAATAGCATTGGGCCAAAGTAATTAATGAATGAAAAACATAAAGCAAAGGGGCCCAAATTCAAGTATGGGTTGGGCCCATGATTGGTGTAAACTTTTACACCATTAGCTTAAATTGATTTTTGAATAATGGGCCGCAAATATTTACATATAAAAAGAAGAAAGACAAAATATGTAAATGTTGAAAATACGATGTGTTTAACCCGAGGTTGGAATGAGTTGTGATGTAAACCTGCCCGGAACCGCCCGGCTGTCCAGTAGTCACAACAATACCTATCCAATGTGGGTGGTTAAACATGGAGCCCAATAAGGACCCGAGGTTAGACTGAGTTGTGGCATAAGACTGCCCGGACCCAACCGGCAACAGGCAGCCACAACAATACCTGTCTAATGTGAGAGGTCAAGGCTTTAATAAGACAATTAAGGCTGAGTCAGGATTAATAGGATTAAGTAAATTATATTAATACTTAATCAAGACGGAACATGCTAAACTAAACAGACTGATTGGGGGTTAGGTTTATAAAACACTTAACCAACTTAGCATGTTGGCTAGAGATAGAAAACCTAGTAGCGGGGGACCCTTTTCAGCAGTAACCCTATAAGGTGTATCATGATACCCTGAAACTAGGCAGGGTGGGGCACGATTATTGGGCTGATTGTAAGAGGTCAAATCGACGGCGGTGGTGCAGCAGTGTAGGTTCTAACGGGGTGCGGGCGTGCACACACTCCGGCGCAGAAAAATAAGGCACTGGGCACCAGTAGCATACCTATGCATTCTAGGATTGTGTCGGGCCGCCACCATGGGACTTGATACACCCCATGGTGTGACCAGCATAGCTAACTACAACATCGGGGGCCGTAAGACACATGTAACTATGCGAGTAGGAGCCGATCATCATAAAATGGATCACTTCACCCTGATTATGGGGTGCCTGTTGGGAACTAGTTTATATGGGTACAGAGATTAATATGGGGTACGATAGTATATTCGACCCTAGACAACTTAACTAAGTTTACAGTGCTTTCCCACTTCTTGTTTTTACCTATCATACCCAGTTCTTTATTCATAGACAGAGTAGTCCTCGACTTACTCAGGCTTTATGTCTGACTCTACTTTTCTTTCGTCTTCTTTTCTTTCGTTTCCCCCCCAGGTCCAAAGGGAGGGAATACTGCAGCTTGACCAGCCTTCATATCCAGCTTGAAGAGAAAGAATGTATTGCTTGGACCTTTTCGTTTGAACTATGGCTTTGGACAACAACTATGGGACTTTTGCAGTTTATTTATGTTTTCTTTATGCTTCTTTAAATAATGTAATCAAGACAGTTATGAAGGTGTTATGTTTTTGGAAGTATTGTAAGACAATTATGGTATGTTGTTGTAACACATTTCTTTTATGAAATAAAAGTTGTTGTTTTTCCGCTGTTCAAGAATATGTGTTCTTATATTCTGTCTTGTATATCTGTGACTTATACTTATAAACCTCCACCAAAATTAGGGCATTCCCTTTGAGAGTGACCCTAACAGAGGTGGGGTGTTTCATTTCCTGTTTCCCTATGTTCTAAATTCTTATTTTTCTTTTATCAGAAAACATTTCTGATTCTCGTTTGGAAAACATTTCCAAAACTCCTTTACGATCAAAACTTACCATTTCTTAGTCAAGAAGGAAGTCACTCAAGTTGGGGTATAATTACCTCTCAGACCTTAACTAAACAACGTTATAACTTCGAAATGGTCAAAGTTTATCTTTTAGTCTTTAACAACTTCTTTACGCCTTTCTCGGATTCAATTTTACTCATCCACTTCTATATTTAAAACATTGGTTATAACGATAACGTTATAATCCCTACTTTCGAATTATCTAACTTTTATTATAACTTCTTTTCTTATTAGTGAATAATTAACCTAACATTTATTTATTTATAAATAAATAAATCTATATTTAAACACTGGAAAGTATAAGTACTTTCCCGAATTCGATATAATCGAATTTGCCGATTAAATCTCTTCGAGAAATCTCTATTTGATTAACTCTTCTTCGAATAACCTATATTCGATTAACTTCTTCTCGAATAAACGATATCCGATAATCTCTCTTCGAATAACTAATATTCGATAACTCTTCCTTTTCAATTATCTCATATTTGAAAATCTCACTTCGATTAAACTATAATCGATAACTCCCTTCGATGAAACTAACATCGATAACTCCTTTCGATGAAACTAACATCGATTTATTTAACTCGACGAACTTAACTCGACTAACTTAACTTGACTTGACTAACTCGACTTACTTGGTTCGACCAATTCGATTCGATTAACTAGGCTCGACTAACTTGACTAACTTAACTCGACTTACTTGGTTCGACCAATTCGATTCGATTAACTAGGCTCGACTAACTTGGTCGAACCACCCGATCAACTCAACTTATTTAACTTAACTTATTTCTCAACTCGATCAACTCGATTAACTCCTATCGAATAACTAATATTCGATTAAACTCCATTCTCTTGACTCTAAATCGCAGCGATCACAATGGTTACGCCTCACTCCCTCAGGAAATATCCGACCGCCGTAGGCTATTTACAGCCCTGCGAATTACACTAACAGTCGTACAAGATGGCAACTTACCCTGAATACTATGTTTGACTAACTCTGTCTCAAATAACTATATTTGATTAACTCTAGTTTGTTTTAACTCTAATCGATTAACTCTAACTAATTAACTCCAACTGGTTAACTCTATTTGACTAACTCGACTTGACTAACCCCTTTCGAATAACATATTCGATTAACTAACTTTTGAATACCATATTCGATTAACTAACTTCGAATACCATATTCGATTAACTAACTTCGAATACCATATTCGATTAACTCCTTTCGAATGTCTATATTTGATTAACTAACTTCGAATACCATATTCGATTAACTCATTTCGAATGTCTATATTCGATTAACTAACTTCGAATACCATATTCGATTAACTCCTTTCGAATGTCTATATTCGATTAACTAACTTCGAATACCATATTCGATTAACTCCTTTCGAATGTCTATATTCGATTAACTAACTTCGAATACCATATTCGATTAACTCCTTTTGAATACCATATTCGATTAACTAACTTCGAATACCATATTCGATTTCTCCTTTCGAATACCATATTCGATTAACTCCTTTCGAATACCATATTCGATTAACTAACTTCGAATACCATATTCGATTAACTCCTTTCGAATACCATATTCGATTTCTCCTTTCGAATACCATATTCGATTAACTAACTTTGAATACCATATTTGATTTCTCCTTTCGAATACCATATTCGATTAACTAACTTCGAATACCATATTCGACTTCTCCTTTCGAATACCATATTCGATTAACTAACTTCGAATACCATATTCGATTTGTCCTTTCGAATATCATATTCGATTAACTAACTTCGAATACCATATTCGATTTCTCCTTTCGAATACCATATTCGATTAACTAACTTCGAATACCATATTCGATTAACTCCTTTCGAATACCATATTCGATTAACTAACTTCGAATACCATATTCGATTTCTCCTATCGAATACCATATTCGATTAACTAACTTCGAATACCATATTCTATTTCTCCTTTCGAATACCATATTAGATTAACTAACTTCGAATACCATATTCGATTTCTCCTTTTGAATACCATATTCGATTTCTCCTTTCGAATACCATATTCGATTTACTTTATTCACTTTATCAAGATTTCCTTTTTAACAACGTTTTATTCATTTGAAAAGATTTACTTTTAAATAACGGTTTTACACTTTAAAAATGATTTCCTTTTTATAATGTTCCCTTTCCAATCCTATTTGTAAATGGATTACAAATATTTCCTTTTCAAATTTATTCTTGAAATATTCTAACTCCTTAAATTCCCGGGAAAATTCGCCATAACCTCCTTTGTATCGGAAGCATCGGGAAAATCCCCAAACTCGCCACACAGGCCTTTCCATTCAAAAAGAAATGTTTTGAATTTATTTCCTTTTCAAATATCTCCTATTTATAAATATTCCAATTTATAAAAATTTCATATTTATAAATATTCCACTTTATAAATATCTCTTATTTATAAATATCCCATTTTATAAATATGCTATTTTCAATATCACTTTGAAAATTCCCTTATCTACATTCCGGTATGTTATGGTATTCAATCATATCAAATCACGATGTTCAATATCGTCCAAGCACATATAATCGCCCACAGATTTTATATCACATCATATAACAATATATGAAAAACAATAAAATAATTGTTGAGGAATCCAGTCGGATTCCTCCAACCTGTCTCCCTACATCCACAGATGTTACACAATATGATTATCATCACTTTTAGTTCAATATAAATTATTCTGATAATCAGAATCAATATATAACTATATAATTGTTTATATATTGTATATATATTTATATATATATATATAATATTTCATTAACTTACTAGCAGTTCAATCAAACAGTCAACACACAATCAAACAGACAATTTTAACAGTTCTAAAAATACAACATGAAATTATAAACTGTTTAGAGTTGGTGAGATTTTACTCACATTGGCGAGTTAATCGTTAAATAACGGTTTGCGTTTTTGACTGCGACGGGCAATTTATTTCGCCATAAATTGTAACGAGCTCAGATTCACTCCCGGTCAGTCTCATTGTGTTGCTCCCATCCATACGATCCCAACGCAACTTACGGTTCGTCAATCTGATTTCATATGACCGAGATATAGCGATTACAACTTCATTCTTTATTTAAATTAAAAATAAACTTCACTATTTAATTTATTTTGGGCCTTACCCCTTCCAATACCATCGGCCCATTAACCCACTACCAGCCCACGTTCTTCTCCTTCCCCGATTTGATTTCCCTGCTCCAGCATTTTACACGACAGCTCCATTTCGATCTTCATCCTCAACCATCCATCCTCCTTCTATTTGCAAATCAAAGAAAATACACCAAAAGTTCCCTCTTTCCATCCTCCACCTTCTCAAACCAAAAGTACACCACTCGATACACTCACCTAGTTTTCCGTCCTCAGTCTTTCCCGACACTGTACACGATCGCACCTCGCTTTCCACCTTCGATCTCCACCAATAACTCTACACAAGATCGAAATCCACTACACAACTCAGATATACCATCAGTTCCACTGATCGAAGCTCGAAATTCCTAAACATACGAACCCTAGCTCGGACGATTTAGTTTTTCCAGTGAACGAACAAGCATCGAACTCAAGGAAATGTATATATTCAGGAAGAGAAACACTTCCTGAATCCGATTATACCCATTTCCTATTTTATAGGATTTTCTTTGAAATCTCTTTGATTTTTGGAAGGAAGATTTTTATTGAAGAAAAATGGAAAAAAGAAGTTACGGCGGGTTTTGTGTTTTGACTGAGGAAATGTAAATTAGGTTTTAAGGGGTGTAATGGGCCTTTATATAGGATTGATAAATATCTTAGATATTTTATTTTCGATTATTAAATTTATTATTTAAGCAAACGCTATGTACATTCATCCTTTAAAATTTCTGTGATCACATACTATACCCAAAAATCACGAAAATTGACATGTAGCTAGAGTTCGACATTACGGTCCCAACGAAACTGGTTTCATCGAATTCCGACTTCGTATGCTCACACAATGTATTTTTAACCGTCAAAATACTGACTGTTTTTCACTCTAAAAATCCGTACGGCCACACAGTGACTCTAAAAATCACGAAACTAGAAATCTAACAACTATTTGACATTGCGGATCCAACAAAATTAGTTTCGTCGAATTCCGACTTCGTTTGCAAAACCGGATATTTTTAAAGCTCTGGATGACCCATTTAAATATATAAATATATTTAAATATAATTAAATTAAATATAAATAAATTTATATTATCGTATATCTTCGCATATGATATCGTACAGCTCCATAATATCATATCAGAATATACAGTTTGATATTTCAGATTTCAGATTATCTCGGTATTCAGTTTATATCGAAAATCCTTTTATAACGTATATAAAGCGTCGCAAATTATAAAGGAACGACTTTTCTGAAATTTGATTTGGACGTGAATCAAAATCTACACGACGAAATCCCGATTTTTCTCTTCCACTAGAAAGATATACTCCACCAGCTCCACACGTTTCTTGTTTCACATAAATCCGGCTTCAAACGAATCCTGTATATTCAGTTGAAGTTCAAATCGCCAAATAGCGAACTTTAGCGCCATTTCAAGCTCGATTTTAATTATATTATAATCCTACGTTCAACTGTCATCGATTCAATATAATCGTTATTATATTTCGAATCGAAACTCCACCAAATCTCGTATGCTATTCAATTCACATGATATTGTGAATTTCACTATTTCCGACTATTTCGACATTATAATATATTATTATATTATAATTATTAATTAAATATTCAATATTATTTAATTAAACGGTCATTAACTTCTCTAAATCACCAATTATATAATTAAATAAATTAGTTAAATATCTCTAAAAATGGGGTTCATTACATTCTTCCTCTACTTAAAATAATTTCGTCCTCGAAATTGCTAAGTTAGAGGACAAACCTATCTATTTGGTAAAAGCTTATCGGTTTACCCCTTGTCTCTGGTTTCAACTGAACCAACTAATATTGACTAAAATATTTATTCATTCCGACTAACTAATATTTTCAAAAATTCTGAAAATTTTCTAACACTTTAAACTTTCGAAAAATTTGGCCAGCACCTCCTTTGTATTGGTCAATAGCTCAAACTCCAACTCGCCTCTCTGGGCCTTCTTCAACCCAAAAGAAAATCAAAATGCCAAACAGCTTGCCAATTCGGCTCATAAATTCCAAATTCATATAAAATATAAACTTGTACCTTTTTGTTGGGCATATCATTATATCCCTACCACCTCCATATGCTATCAACTCAGCATATACCAGTGTTATCTCAATCAAATTCCAATCAGTTCATATCCTCAAATCCAAACCGAATTTTATTCGAACCCCAATATCAAATTTCAAATTCTTAACTCATCAACCCAATTCCATAACAGATTATTCTCTAATCCAATTCAATTCTATTTAACTATGTTCAAGTTAAATTTCAATTTTGTTTTTACCATCTCATTTTATTTAACTTCATTAGTTAAATTTTAATTTCTAGAACTTAAATTCCTGGGTAAATTTCAAATCAATTTGAAATCATACTGCCAATTCAAAACCTTTGAATTTCTAAACAACTTGTTTCCTCAAAACAATTCAAATTAAAATCTCTGGTAGTAATCCACCACTTAGAACTCGAAAATCACACCGATGATACTGCGCAGTCATCATCGGAATTATTTTCCAGTGACCCAAGTGATTTTCAATACTATATCATTTTCAAAACCATTACTAAATTCTTCCATTTGAAAACATTTCAAAATCTCCCAGGAACTTAAAATTTCCTTATTTTAATTCCAAATCTGATTTAAATTCATATTTAATTCATCTTATTTCATATACTTTACTTATATGATTCTGATTGGTTATATACTTAACCATTTAATTTATAATCTTACTCGATTATAATAACAACAAATATATCCTATATATGATAATATTTCACATATCCATACTGTGTCGGTCCATCGTATTCAAGTGTTTATTTACTCCTACCGATACAGTGGATCAAACTGATCGACCAGAACTCATAAACAACTCAGCCGATGAATCCCCACAATATAAAACCATTTTTATATCAAATACAAATACGCACTCGTATATATACACTCAAACTAAATCTAGGGTATTACTAACCCTATCTCTACCGAGTCACGCCACAGAGCCAAGTAATTCCTAACTTAAGCTCTGATACCAACTATAACGACCCGGAAAAATGCGATCTTGGTTATCCGATATACAACACATATCGAACATCCAAGGATCGAAAATAACTGAATAGTTAATGAAAGAAATTAGAAGGTGAGAATAGATAAGATAGAAACTTAGAATAGAAGAAGAAGAACACAACATCAGAGTAACGCGAACCTCACAGCGGAACGAATAACATATAATAGATAACATAACTTTGAAATATAATAGTTATGTATACAATAGCACTTATCAGAGTACAACACTTACAACACAGCGGAAATAGCTATAGCTATATGATTTTGAAGCCTCCTGCTCCAACTCTTCGATGTATCTGCAAATCCCGACTACTTGACTGCCTGTACAAATTTAGGCACCCAAGAGTTTAGGGAAAACAACAATGTAAACTCCGGGTCAGTCATGGGACTGGTGTGAGTAAAACAGTTTAAACAGGGATATGAACAAGTAAACGAATTCTCATAAGACCGCGCCGCAGAACGGAACGGGTTTTTCCCTTATGAGAATCCAAAATATCTTTATATCAAAAACCTTTTGATATTATAATAATGTCTATGTACAAATAGATATCAACTAGCAGAAACGCTTTCATCTCACGTTCTACATATATAGTATACAATCAACATCGCAAGCACGTATTGGATAATGGATTTCCAACTATGACAAGGTATGGAACCACTTCTGATCAGTGTACTCTAGGAACGATACACTGGAGTTCAACAAGAACATCTTGCAACTCAGCCACACATGACCGACCACTCATTTCGCTTGAGTGTATCGAATGTACATCACCAACGGTTGGGATCAGCCACCGTTCCCGTATATATATGGGACAGCATTGATAGATTTTAAGAAACAAATGAATATTCTCTATATAGGTGATTATACACCCTACTTCGGTGCGACCGACTTAGCCATGCTGCCTGCCCGATTTCTGTCATTTACTGGTTGATGAGGCTAGAAGCTACGCTTTATCATCACATTAGATTCACTTCGAATATCACATTGTCAGATCCATCGAAAATCACTAATAGACGTCTACAACAGTACATTACGTGTTAGCTAAAGAAGTTTCCTTCTCCGCTTCCACTTTTGGTATGGTTGAAGAAATCAATGTACGTGACCTTTCTGGAAATACTCTGTTAGACATTCATTCATACAAGTCATCCTCATTCACTTAGAATGTCACATCGTCATACCCGCCAAATCACAAATTGACTTATCCAAAAATAACACGGGTATACAGCTAAGGGAAACGAATTCCTCCGCCACCAAACGTGAATACGTTTGAACAGATCAACTTACGCGATCCATTGGATATACTCTGTCGGACCTTCGTCCATACAAGTTGTCCTGGGACTGGACAAACCGAAGGCACTATTCCGTATATCCATCTTAGTCACTGTTATCTAAGACTTACAATGTAATAACCCGAAAATCTGGGCCAGTTTAAAATTTTTATTTTGGCTATTTTAGCGAATTTTGAATATTTAAAATAGGTTATTTTAAATAATATCGATGAGGAATTTATTTTGAATAGAATTCGAAGGTATATATTATATATCTCGTCGTTAGAATATAATAATTATATATATATATATATATAGAATTGGAAATGACGCGGTAGTTCGATAATTCGATTTCAAACTTCAATTGAATGTACTGGGTGCAAAACAATCCGAATTTTAGTGAAACCAAAAACATTAGGATCTAATTGATAATATCTTTCCAACGAATCAGAGAAATCGAAATTTCATAGCGGGGATCAAAAGATATGTCCAGTTGAAAATTCTGAATAGTCGCTATGGAATTCAGGCCCTTAAAAATGGGAATTTTGCAAACGGTCTCAGAATTCGACGAAACTAGTTTTGTTAGGACCGTATCGTCAATACGAAGCTAGAAAACATTTTTCTGGGATTTTTCGAGTTAGTATGTGACCCCGGTAATTTGAAATGTACGTTTAAAATTCAATATAATGATTTAAATGTAAATTTGACGAAAACTGATTGAAGCGATCGAATCAGCTTACGATACATATCCCATTGTGTTCGGAATGGGGGTAATTAGCTAGGGGCGACAGTCGTTGGGTTCGATTTGGAGTTCGAATGAGAAAGTAACTTTGTGGAATAAATTAAATTAAATATATATTATTATATAAAGTCAACCCTTACCTTTCTCTCCTCTCATTCATTCACCGTATAAAAAAAAAAGAAAAAAAAAGAAAGAGAAAGGGCGACGGGGGAGGAGCCGCCGCCCCTCCCCGATGAACCGCCGCCGCCCCAGGTGGGGCGCCACCTCTGTCGCCGCCTCCCTCTCTTCTTCTTCCTGCCCTTCTCCTCCCTGACGCGAACGCGACAGCCGCCCCCCTCCTGTGCTGCGCCGCCGCTGCTTCATCTTCTCCATCTGACCTCCTCCGCCCCTCTTCCCCCTTCTCCTCCACCTCGACGCACTCTCCCCTCTTCTGCATAGACCCGCACCCCCCTTGGCCCGAACCCCAACCTCCGACAGCCCAACCGACCACCACCGCGACTTCCTCGGCACCAGCAGCACCCGACGACTCACCCCGAGGCCTAGATCCGTAAATAAGTGAGTTTTTATATATATTTACAATTGTTTTACTTTAATTTCAGCTTTAAATGTGTTTAGAGTTATAAAAATATAATTTTTATTATATGTAGAAGTTAAAAATATAACTTTTATCGTATGTAAAGGTTGGAAATATAATTTTCATATTATATAGATAATAAAAATGGGATCTTTATACGGTAGAAAAGATAAAAGACAGGATTTTTAAAAGATAAAAGACAGGATTTTTTTTAAAATATAAAAGACGGGATATTTTTAAAAATGAAAAGACGATATTTTTTATATGAGTAGTGAAATAAAAATGTGATTTTTACTTCGAGAAAAATATAATTTTTATAATGTAGAAGGGAGAAAAATATAATTTTTAGATTATATTTGAAAAGGTGAAATCTTTATATTTGAAAAGGTGAAATCTTTATATTTGAAAGGGCGAAATCTTTATATAGTATCGATGTAAAAATAGAATTTTTATCTATTGAATAGCAAAGTAAAAATTCGATTTTTATATATTGAATAGCATAGTAAAAATTCGATTTTTAAATATATGAAGTGATTATAAAAATATGATTTTTAAATTGAAAGTGAACAAATAAAAATGTGATTTTTATATATGTAGTGGCTACGGGCAACGAAAGCGACGAAAGGCGAGAATGACGATGATTTCTCTAAAAGAAGAGTCAAGGTGATTGGATAGCTATCGGTGAGAACTTCTCACTCTAAATTTCTTTTTCTAGTTATATATATATATATATACTAAGATGCAGACGGTGCTTAGCAGCACCCGACACCCGTCATCCACATACCATGGATGGCTTGTATGCTTGTTTGATGTGTGGTGAAATTGTTTGTGATGTTGATGTGAAATCGATAATAGATTATTCATGTGTTGAAATAAAATTAATTATCATTAAAAATATAATTTTTAACGTGAATGTGAATAAATAAATATTTATAAACAAATCGACCGATTTGTTTATATACACTGATTTGACTGATATTGATTGGGATGATAAATTTTACACATCGCCCAACTGCACAAATAAAAAAAATCTGTGTTTGTTGATTTGAAACCCCACACGGGTGTTGGGATGATATTTGGCGTACACTAATCCCAATTATTTAATTATATGTCGATCGATTGGTCGACAGGCTGTGTAAGCGTTAATTATTTATATTTGATGCTTATGCAGTTGTGTGGTGCACTTTGGATGATGGTTGATTGTTTATCGTTGCTATTATATACATGTGTTGTATGAAATCCATATAATTAACGTTATATGGTGATTGATTGTGCCTCATTCCAATCGGGACAACAATGAATATTATAAAAGAAAATTCATGTGTTGAATATAAAAATAGTCATGTGTTGACGATGTTCATGTGTTGAGTGAAATATTTTATACAATGAAATTTACATCTTTATCATATTTAAAATTAGAACTACTTCTCAGTAGGAGTTTGATAAAAAAATCAAACGATAGATACCATAGTTTTATAAAATATTTTACATAACAAAAATAGTGATGTGTTGACAGTACTCATGTGTTGAGATTAGTCAGGTGTTGGAAGAAATATAGATTCATGTGTTGAATAGAATAAATATTCATTTGTTGAATAGAATAACGGATTTATTGAAATATATAAAGCCGTGTTGATTAGAGTTGCGCCATTTTGACGTGAACGATATTTATATCGATTATATTCGTTTTTATAATGAATATAGAAAAGAAATGATTTCAAAATATAATGTTTTGAAAATATTATCATTTATATAGTAATGATATAAAATATTCAGTTTTGATTAGAAATTGAAATAGTGTTGAAATGGTTTTGAAACAAAGTTAAAACGATTTATAAAAGGGTGCGTTTTTTAGAGGTCCCTATTAGGTTTCAAAATATAAAAAAAAACCGGTCATAAACTTATTGTAAATTTAGTCCCTATTTTTCGAAAATTCATAAAAAAAATATAAAAAAATTATAAAAAAATCACGATAATTCGTATTTAAATTAAACATGTACTCGCCCAAAAATTCAGATCATAATAAAATCAAAACATGCATCAAAATCAAAAAAATACAGAAAACAACGAAAAATGCAGTAATCTGCATCAAATCATGCACATATTTGGAATACTTGCATTCATCTGTGCAAGTATTTCTCTGTTATATTTTTACATGCAATACTTGCATACATGTGTGCAAGTATTTAAAATAGTTGCATACATGTATGCAGGTTTCTGCACACATTTTATTTTCACATGTAAATACTTGCATACATGTGTGCAAGTATTTCAAATAGTTGCACACATGTATGCAGGTTTCTGCATGCATTTTCAACTAAAACAGCTTCAGAAATACTTGCATACATGTATGCAACTATTGGCAAAAGTTGCATACATGTATGCAACTATTTGCAAGTTTTTAAATTCACAGTACATCCCTGTAATTAATGTTTTCTCTGTAAACCCGCCCCCTATTTTAGCTGCCGCCTGGAATCTTCCGCCTGCCACTTTCCATACCTCCGCCTCTTTCGTTTTCTGTGCAAATTTTGAGGCGCTATCACTTAAAAAAAAAAAAAAAAATTTCTAAAATCTGTAAACATTCCCAGTAGTCCACAGAAATTAAAAAAAAAAAGTTGCATCAATGTATGCAACTTTTACGAATAGTTGCATACATTTATGCAACTATTCGAATACACATGCATATATTTATGCACGCCTGTTTGAAAAATTGCATACATGTATGCAGTTTTTCTATATAACTGCATACATGTGTGCATATATGTCAAAATACATGCAAACGTGAATAAGTTGCACGTAGGTATGCAGTTTTTAAACAAATGCATCGGCAGATGCATGTTTTAACAATATGTGCATACATGTATGCATTTATACTGCAGTTTTGACGCAGATTTGAAATAAATGCATACATGTATGCAACTAATCGACTTATATGCATGTTTTGATGCAATTTACTGCATTTCGTTGATTTTCTGTATTTCATGATTTCGACGTTGTTTTTAATGTTTTTTTGATCTGATTTTTTTCACGATTAATTGTTTTAATCAAATACGAATTTACATGGTTTTTTAAATTTTTTTTTATATTTTTTAATATGTTTTTGAAAATAGGGACTAAATTTACAATAAGTTTATGACCGGATGTGAGCCTAATTAAGTTTCGTTTTAGGGATGTGTGCCTAATATTCACTTTATAAAATACGTTTTAAAAGGAAATTGACGAAATATATATAATATATATATTATATATATATATATATATATATATAATGGTCTGAATAAAACGCGCCGCTCCGCGGTAGTTCGTGAATTTCGACCATTGACTTCGAATTGACGTTGCAGGAGATCCGACCGTCGGATTCTCCTAAAACCGGAACCGTTGGGTTCGTATCGAAAAGAGCTTTCCAATGAATATTAGAAATTTGAAATCTAACGGTTGGATTTGGAATTATGTCCAAATCAAATTCGGAAAAAGTCGCTATAAGTGCAGTTCGATGGCCGTTGATGGAAATCGACTGTACGGGCCTTGATAAAATTATTAAAAATATCTATAATTTGTGTAAAATCATAATATGTGAATTGGAAAGAACTGGGATGTAAAATTCCATATTTGAAAAGATAAAAATAGATTTTTATCGAAATGAACTAGTTTTGAACTAGAATTAAAATCAATTTATTTTTGAGATAAATAAATTGAATTTGAAGGTGATTTTAAAAATAATCAATATTCCCAATACGTGGATTGGACTGGAGTTGAATCGAAATTATCTTCGGAATATTTCGATGTTGGATTTCGTGACAATACAAATATTGTTATGGGGATTTGAAAGATATATTTTATATCGTTATTTCCAATACGATATATGTTGGTTTCAGAATTTGATATTGAATATAAGCCGATATATTTTCTATTCAGAGCCTTGTATTTAATATCAAATACGATTTGAGTTTGTCGTGAATCGTGTTTAATATGACATTGGTTCTTTAACCCAGTTAAAGACAGGATATTGATTTTTGAAAAGATTAAAACTAAGTGGAGTTTTAATGAATATTTAATTAGATTGAAATGTGAATTGATAATTTAAATTGTCAAATCTGGAAGGTGATCGAGATATGGAGTACCACCAGTTTTGCTCCAAAGCGATAGTTAGATCTTTAATTGGATTTGAACGTGAAATGGTAATTAATTTTACCGATAACACCGTGATGTTAGATATGGAGTATTACCAGTTTTGCTCCATGGGATAAATAGGTTGGGATTGGGAAATAAAACAAATAATTACTTCGGTGTGGTTCGCTAATCCCGACTAGTTTTTCAAACCATAATATGGTTTGAAATGATTTCCAAAGGAAGATTAAAGAATAAATTTAGAAGAATTTATCTTGGATAAAATTAATGGGAACCTCTCCCTAAGGATGTGATTTTGTGAATAAAAGAATATTCTGAATTGGAATGAGGCGTTTGTTGTGTTTGTGTAACATTTGTTTATCATATACGTGGGTTATTCAGAAAGGCCGGGTTTATACCCATTCTGAATAACCGATTCGACGAGATGTCGAAGATGAAGACGGTGGTTGAAGACCGGAAGTCTTCACATCGTTTGGGTGATTACTGATGATCTTGATTGGGCTGTACACCCAAGATGAGGGAAACAGTTGGTGATCGTCCAGACGTACTTGGAGATGGATGGATGTGCGAGGAAAGTGCCTCTGGTTTCGTTCAGACCCAGAACGAACTTGTAAATGGATTGTGTGTCTGACATTGGATTTTATTCTGTGTTTATTGATCTCTATTAAATATACATCTGTTTGGCGGCAGAGGATTTATTCTCTTGCTTAACGCCCTTCTCTGATACGTACGAGCTCAGAGGTTGTATATCGATGGACATCAGTCGCATGGAGTGAATTGCCAGTGTGGCACGCGTAAGAGGCAATTGATCAAGGCTTCTGTTGAAAAGCAAAGTCTTGTGGTTGATGATCAAAGCACGGCCTGTGTGGCGTAGCTTTGTGTATAACATGAATTCGCGAGCCTCACACCTCGGTATGAGTCAAAAACGGGATACGGACCCAAGGAGTGCACGATGTTTCTTTCTAGCTATGGTGGTGTCAGTGACCTACCAGCCCTGACATTTATATATTTTTCAGCTGTGTGGTTGTTGGATACGATGCGCCTCAGATATAGGTCTGTAAGGACCGGGAAACGTGTGTTCAAGAATTGCCAATCCTCAAAAGTAAGAGAGGACCGGCCTTGGAGGATCCAGGGGATTGCTGTGTGCGGTCCCGAGGCATTGCTAGAGTGTCTCGAACGCGGAGAGGAGCTTGCCCCTTGCCTCGGCTCATGACGGAATCCAATTTCCAATACGTGATATTGCGGTTTTAATTGTAGAACTAGTATGGCGACATGATAGATGGTAGCCATGCCGCCTATGATTGATATTTATGATTGAAATTTTTTTGACACTATACACCTATGATAGTATCAAATGATTTGTTTTAAATGTATCAAGCATGCTTTGGCTGTTATAAGGGAAAACTCTATCCTCCGGCTTGCGTTGCATTGTGTGATGGGACCTGGGTCTTATAACAGCTTCATTTTTCTTTATTTAGCATTGCGCTGTTTGTTCTAAGCACTGGTATTCTTGGGGGGAAACACGTTCCGTGTTATACGGCGTGGTCCCTTGATTTACCTAACTTTAAAACCAATATTAATAACTGTTTTAGTTCTCACACTAGTCATATGACTGACCTGGAGTTTATTGTTTTAACCTAAACTCTGTGTGCCCCTATTTTCCACACGGGCAGCTAGTAGTTTTGGTTTTGCAGATTTATATCCACAGGGTCCTGATGTACAGCTGGAACGATGCTCGGAAAGCTCTGTATCCGTACATTACTTCTAGTTGTGTTTTTGTATTATTTTCCGCTGCAATGTATTTAAATGTTATTTATATCTCTGATATTTGTTGAATGTAATTTATTCATTTATACTCTGTATATTCTTATATCTGATGGAATTGTTGTAATAACAATGAAATGTTCTTCCGTCTGCGTTCTATTTTGTCTTGTACTCAATTCTATCCGTGCTTTCCTTCACGGGGAAGTTCGGGTCGTCTCAGTTTGGTATCGGAGCTTTGGTTTACAGAGCTCGAGAACAAGACACCTTAGAACCATACGAAAGAATTCATCAGATATTGGATTAGTAATATCCAATTAGAATGACTCGTTAGAGATAGGATCAGTAGTATCCTAGAACGAGTGTGAAGAGTATATTTTGCAAATGAAAACAATTTTGTTTTGAAAATTTAAATTGCTTTATACGTATTTGAATATTTATTTATATTGATATGGGCAATCCAGTATATAAAAGTTTTGTATATACGCGTCATGAACGTATATTCGAAGTTTTAATATACTGGGTAGATATAGAATCACATTCTAGATATCCGGGGATGATTCTGATGATGGTGCATCATCATCAGTATTCATATTCGAATTTCGAAGGTGTGATTTCTATATATTTCCATTAGACTGGTGTGAGAACCAAAACTAATATAGCTAGAATACATTGTTGTGAATTGGCATCAAAACAAGATTTTCCGTATATATGTATCAAAATTATGAATTTGAAACTCTAATTCACTAATTGATTGATGTTTGTGTTGTTTGTTTATTTGTTTGATAATTTTGAACCATTTAGCCTAATAGAACCAAATATTGAATTGTATTGAAAATTAGTCGCATTTGCTTGCATATACATATACTTACATTGAACAGGTCATAGCAAGGAGGCTAGAGCAGAGAATAAAATTTGTTTGCTCGACAAATAGGTACATGTTTACTATAATTTACTGTTTTGTTTGGGTGATGATGATTTTATGAGCCTATTGGCTAGCCGCTTGGCTTTTTCTTTTTCTTTTTGAGATCAGAAGGCCTGTATGGCAATTTCGGGATTTTCCCGTGGCTCCCGGTGTAGGGGAGGTTATGGCGAAATTTTTCGAAAATTTAGGGTGTTAGCCAAATTTTTGAAAATTTGAAAATTCTCAGAAACTGAAAAGTTAGAGAATGGAAGCCAGATCGAACGTAGAGTTGATTAATCAAACCACTTTCGACATTGTTCCTTTTCGGGGACGAAAAGTTTTAAGTGGGGGAGATTGTAATAACCCGAAAATCTGGGCCATTATTTTGGCTATTTTAGCGAATTTTGAATATTTAAAATAGGTTATTTTAAATAATATCGACGAGGAATTTATTTTGAATAGAATTCGAAGGTATATATTATATATCTCGTCGTTAGAATATAATAATTATATATAATTATATATAGAATTGGAAATGACGCGGTAGTTCGATAATTCGATTTCAAACTTCAATTGAATGTACTGGGTGCAAAACAATCCGAATTTTAGTGAAACCAAAAACATTAGGATCTAATAGATAATATCTTTCCAACGAATCCGAGAAATCGAAATTTCATAGCGGGGATCAAAAGATATGTCCAGTTGAAAATTCTGAATAGTCGCTATGGAATTCAGGCCCTTAAAAATGGGAATTTTGCAAACGGTCTCAGAATTCGACGAAACAAGTTTTGTTAGGACCGTATCGTCAATACGAAGCTAGAAAATATTTTTCTGGGATTTTTCGAGTTAGTATGTGACCCCGGTAATTTGAAATGTACGTTTAAAATTCAATATAATGATTTAAATGTAAATTTGACGAAAACTGATCGAAGCGATCGAATCAGCTTATGATACATATCCCATTGTGTTCGGAATGGGGGTAATTAGCTAGGGGCGACAGTCGTTGGGTTCGATTTGGAGTTCGAATGAAAAAGTAACTTTGTGGAATAAATTAAATTAAATATATATTATTATATAAAGTCAACCCTTACCTTTCTCTCCTCTCATTCATTCACCGTGTAAAAAAAAAGAAAAAAAAAAGAAAGAGAAAGGGCGACGGGGGAGGAGCCGCCGCCCCTCCCCGATGAACCGCCGCCGCCCCAGGTGGGGCGCCACCTCTGTTGCCGCCTCCCTCTCTTCTTCTTCCTGCCCTTCTCCTCCCTGACGCGAACGCGACAGCCGCCCCCCTCCTGTGCTGCGCCGCCGCTGCTTCGTCTTCTCCACCTGACCTCCTCCGCCCCTCTTCCCCCTTCTCCTCCACCTCGACGCACTCTCCCCTCTTCTGCATAGACCCGCACCCCCCTTGGCCCGAACCCCAACCTCCGACAGCCCAGCCGACCACCACCGCGACTTCCTCGGCACCAGCAGCACCCGACGACTCACCCCGAGGCCTAGATCCGTAAATAAGTGAGTTTTTATATATATTTACAATTGTTTTACTTAAATTTCAGCTTTAAATGTGTTTAGAGTTATAAAAATATAATTTTTATTATATGTAGAAGTTAAAAATATAACTTTTATCGTTTGTAAAGGTTGGAAATATAATTTTCATATTATATAGATAATAAAAATGGGATCTTTATACGGTAGAAAAGATAAAAGACAGGATTTTTAAAAGATAAAAGACAGGATTTTTTTTTAAAATATAAAAGACGGGATATTTTTAAAAATGAAAAGACGATATTTTTTATATGAGTAGTGAAATAAAAATGTGATTTTTACTTCGAGAAAAATATAATTTTTATAATGTAGAAGGGAGAAAAATATAATTTTTAGATTATATTTGAAAAGGTGAAATCTTTATATTTGAAAAGGTGAAATCTTTATATTTGAAAGGGCGAAATCTTTATATAGTATCGATGTAAAAATAGAATTTTTATCTCTTGAATAGCAAAGTAAAAATTCGATTTTTATATATTGAATAGCATAGTAAAAATTCGATTTTTAAATATATGAAGTGATTATAAAAATATGATTTTTAAATTGAAAGTGAACAAATAAAAATGTGATTTTTATATATGTAGTGGCTACGGGCAACGAAAGCGACGAAAGGCGAGAATGACGATGATTTCTCTAAAAGAAGAGTCAAGATGATTGGATAGCTATCGGTGAGAACTTCTCACTCTAAATTTCTTTTTCTAGTTATATATATATATACTAAGATGCAAACGGTGCTTAGCAGCACCCGACACCCGTCATCCACAGACCATGGATGGCTTGTTTGCTTGTTTGATGTGTGGTGAAATTGTTTGTGATGTTGATGTGAAATCGATAATAGATTATTCATGTGTTGAAATAAAATTAATTATCGTTAAAAATATAATTTTTAACGTGAATGTGAATAAATAAATATTTATAAACAAATCGGCCGATTTGTTTATATACACTGATTTGACTGATATTGATTGGGATGATAAATTTTACACATCGCCCAACTGCACAAATAAAAAAAATCTGTGTTTGTTGATTTGAAACCCCACACGGGTGTTGGGATGATATTTGGCGTACACTAATCCCAATTATTTAATTGTATGTCGATCGATTGGTCGACAGGCTGTGTAAGCGTTAATTATTTATATTTGATGCTTATGCAGTTGTGTGGTGCACTTTGGATGATGGTTGATTGTTTATCGTTGCTATTATATACATGTGTTGTATGAAATCCATATAATTAACGTTATATGGTGATTGATTGTGCCTCATTCCAATCGGGACAACAATGAATATTATAAAAGAAAATTCATGTGTTGAATATAAAAATAGTCATGTGTTGACGATGTTCATGTGTTGAGTGAAATATTTTATACAATGAAATTTACATCTTTATCATATTTAAAATTAGAACTACTTCTCAGTAGGAGTTTGATAAAAAAATCAAACGATAGATACCATAGTTTTATAAAATATTTTACATAACAAAAATAGTGATGTGTTGACAGTACTCATGTGTTGAGATTAGTCAGGTGTTGGAAGAAATATAGATTCATGTGTTGAATAGAATAAATATTCATTTGTTGAATAGAATAACGGATTTATTGAAATATATAAAGCCGTGTTGATTAGAGTTGCGCCATTTTGACGTGAACGATATTTATATCGATTATATTCGTTTTTATAATGAATATAGAAAAGAAGTGATTTCAAAATATAATGTTTTGAAAATATTATCATTTATATAGTAATGATATAAAATATTCAGTTTTGATTAGAAATTAAAATAGTGTTGAAATGGTTTTGAAACAAAGTTAAAACGATTTATAAAATACGTTTTAAAAGGAAATTGACGAAATATATAATATATATATATTATATATATATATATATATATATAATGGTCTGAATAGAACGCGCCGCTCCGCGGTAGTTCGTGAATTTCGACCATTGATTCGAATTGACGTTGCGGGAGATCCGACCGTCGGATTCGACTAAAACCGGAACCGTTGGGTTCGTATCGAAAAGAGCTTTCCAATGAATATTAGAAATTTGAAATCTAACGGTTGGATTTTGAATTATGTCCAAATCAAATTCGGAAAAAGTCGCTATAAGTGCAGTTCGATGGCCGTTGATGGAAATCGACTGTACGGGCCTTGATAAAATTATTAAAAATATCTATAATTTGTGTAAAATCATAATATGTGAATTGGAAAGAACTGGGATGTAAAATTCCATATTTGAAAAGATAAAAATAGATTTTTATCGAAATGAACTAGTTTTGAACTAGAATTAAAATCAATTTATTTTTGAGATAAATAAATTGAATTTGAAGGTGATTTTAAAAATAATCAATATTCCCAATACGTGGATTGGACTGGAGTTGAATCGAAATTATCTTCGGAATATTTCGATGTTGGATTTCGTGACAATACAAATATTGTTATGGGGATTTGAAAGATATATTTTATATCGTTATTTCCAATACGATATATGTTGGTTTCAGAATTTGATATTGAATATAAGCCGATATATTTTCTATTCAGAGCCTTGTATTTAATATCAAATACGATTTGAGTTTGTCGTGAATCGTGTTTAATATGACATTGGTTCTTTAACCCAGTTAAAGACAGGATATTGATTTTTGAAAAGATTAAAACTAAGTGGAGTTTTAATGAATATTTAATTAGATTGAAATGTGAATTGATAATTTAAATTGTCAAATCTGGAAGGTGATCGAGATATGGAGTACCACCAGTTTTGCTCCAAAGCGATAGTTAGATCTTTAATTGGATTTGAACGTGAAATGGTAATTAATTTTACCGATAACACCGTGATGTTAGATATGGAGTATTACCAGTTTTGCTCCATGGGATAAATAGGTTGGGATTGGGAAATAAAACAAATAATTACTTCGGTGTGGTTCGCTAATCCCGACTAGTTTTTCAAACCATAATATGGTTTGAAATGATTTCCAAAGGAAGATTAAAGAATAAATTTAGAAGAATTTATCTTGGATAAAATTAATGGGAACCTCTCCCTAAGGATGTGATTTTGTGAATAAAAGAATATTCTGAATTGGAATGAGGCGTTTGTTGTGTTTGTGTAACATTTGTTTATCATATACGTGGGTTATTCAGAAAGGCCGGGTTTATACCCATTCTGAATAACCGATTCGACGAGATGTCGAAGATGAAGACGGTGGTTGAAGACCGGAAGTCTTCACATCGTTTGGGTGATTACTGATGATCTTGATTGGGCTGTACACCCAAGATGAGGGAAACAGTTGGTGATCGTCCAGACGTACTTGGAGATGGATGGATGTGCGAGGAAAGTGCCTCTGGTTTCGTTCAGACCCAGAACGAACTTGTAAATGGATTGTGTGTCTGACATTGGATTTTATTCTGTGTTTATTGATCTCTATTAAATATACATCTGTTTGGCGGCAGAGGATTTATTCTCTTGCTTAACGCCCTTCTCTGATACGTACGAGCTCAGAGGTTGTATATCGATGGACATCAGTCGCATGGAGTGAATTGCCAGTGTGGCACGCGTAAGTGGCAATTGATCAAGGCTTCTGTTGAAAAGCAAAGTCTTGTGGTTGATGATCAAAGCACGGCCTGTGTGGCGTAGCTTTGTGTATAACGTGAATTCGCGAGCCTCACACCTCGGTATGAGTCAAAAACGGGATACGGACCCAAGGAGTGCACGACGTTTCTTTCTAGCTATGGTGGTGTCAGTGACCTACCAGCCCTGACATTTATATATTTTTCACCTGTGTGGTTGTTGGATACGATGCGCCTCAGATATAGGTCTGTAAGGACCGGGAAACGTGTGTTCAGGAATTGCCAATCCTCAAAAGTAAGAGAGGACCGGCCTTGGAGGATCCAGGGGATTGCTGTGTGCGGTCCCGAGTCATTGCTAGAGTGTCTCGAACGCGGAGAGGAGCTTGCCCCTTGCCTCGGCTCATGACGGAATCCAATTTCCAATACGTGATATTGCGGTTTTAATTGTAGAACTAGTATGGCGACATGATAGATGGTACCCATGCCGCCTATGATTGATATTTATGATTGAAATTTTTTTGACACTATACACCTATGATAGTATCAAATGATTTGTTTTAAATGTATCAAGCATGCTTTGGCTGTTATAAGGGAAAACTCTATCCTCCGGCTTGCGTTGCATTGTGTGATGGGACCTGGGTCTTATAACAGCTTCATTTTTCTTTATTTAGCATTGCGCTGTTTGTTCTAAGCACTGGTATTCTTGGGGGGAAACCCGTTCCGTGTTATACGGCGTGGTCCCTTGATTTACCTAACTTTAAAACCAATATTAGTAACTGTTTTAGTTCTCACACTAGTCATATGACTGACCTGGAGTTTATTGTTTTAACCTAAACTCTGGGTGCCCCTATTTTCCACACGGGCAGCTAGTAGTTTTGGTTTTGCAGATTTATATCCACAGGGTCCTGATGTACAGCTGGAACGATGCTCGGAAAGCTCTGTATCCGTACATTACTTCTAGTTGTGTTTTTGTATTATTTTCCGCTGCAATGTATTTAAATGTTATTTAAATCTCTGATATTTGTTGAATGTAATTTATTCATTTATACTCTGTATATTCTTATATCTGATGGAATTGTTGTAATAACAATGAAATGTTCTTCCGTCTGCGTTCTATTTTGTCTTGTACTCAATTCTATCCGTGCTTTCCTTCACGGGGAAGTTCGGGTCGTCTCATATACAACAGCCCTTGCATTTTACCCCGTCTTCAATTATCTTTGGCATATATGATTCGCGACGCTTATGCCAATACAGAGTGGTTCTATGGATAATAATCCAACCGGTCTCTCCATATTAACAACGTTAAAATGGTCAAAACTTCGATAGTCGGTGAGTTAACTATCAAAGAAAAACGAGTGTGCAAACAACGATACCAAATGGAAATTATATCGAACAAACATCATTTAACATAAATCTCTTTAGTTCATTTATTTATTTCCTGTTTCCCTATATTCTAAATTCTTATTTTTCTTTTATCAGAAAACATTTCTGATTCTCGTTTGGAAAATATTTCCAAAACTCCTTTACGATCAAACCTTACCATTTCTTAGTCAAGAAGGAAGTCACTCAAGTTGGGGTATAATTACCTCTCAGACCTTAACTAAACAACGTTATAACTTCGAAATGGTCAAAGTTTATCTTTTAATCTTTAACAACTTCTTTTCGCCTTTCTTGGATTCAATTTTACTCATCCACTTCTATATTTAAAACATTGGTTATAACGATAACGTTATAATCCCTACTTTCGAATTATCTAACTTTTATTATAACTTCTTTTCTTATTAGTGAATAATTAACCTAATACTTATTTATTTATAAATAAATAAATCTCTATTTAAACACTGGAAAGTATAAGTACTTTCCCGAATTCGATATAATCGAATTTGCCGATTAACTCTCTTCGAGAAATCTCTATTTGATTAACTCTTCTTCGAATAACCTATATTCGATTAACTTCCTCTCGAATAAACGATATCCGATAATCTCTTTTCGAATAACTAATATTCGATATTTCTTCCTTTTCAAATATCTCATATTTGAAAATCTCACTTCGATTAAACTATAATCGATAACTCCCTTCGATGAAACTAACATCGATAACTCCTTTCGATGAAACTAACATCGATAACTCCTTTCGATGAAACTAACATCGATTTATTTAACTCGACGAACTTAACTCGACTAACTTAACTTGACTCGACTAACTCGACTTACTTGGTTCGACCAATTCGATTCGATTAACTTGGCTTGACTAACTTGACTAACTTAACTCGACTTACTTGGTTCGACCAATTCGATTCGATTAACTAGGCTCGACTAACTTGGTCGAACCACCCGATCAACTCAACTTATTTAACTTAACCTATTTGTCAACTCGATCAACTCGATTAACTCCTATCGAATAACTAATATTCGATTAAACTCCATTCGCTTGAATCTAGATCGCAGCGATCACAATGGTTACGCCTGACTCCCTCAGGAAATATCCGACCGCCGTAGGCTATTTACAGCCCTACGAATTACGCTAGCAGTCGTACAAGATGGCAACTTACCCTGAATACTATGTTTGACTAACTCTGTCTCAAATAACTATATTTGATTAACTCTAGTTCGTTTTAACTCTAATCGATTAACTCTAACTAATTAACTCCAACTGGTTAACTCTATTTGACTAACTCGACTTGACTAACCCCTTTCGAATAACATATTCGATTAACTAACTTTCGAATACCATATTCGATTAACTAACTTCGAATACCATATTCGATTAACTAACTTCGAATACCATATTCGATTAACTCCTTTCGAATGTCTATATTCGATTAACTAACTTCGAATACCATATTCGATTAACTCCTTTCGAATGTCTATATTCGATTAACTAACTTCGAATACCATATTCGATTAACTCCTTTCGAATGTCTATATTCGATTAACTAACTACGAATACCATATTCGATTAACTCCTTTCGAATACCATATTCGATTAACTAACTTCAAATACCATATTCGATTTCTCCTTTCGAATACCATATTCGATTAACTAATTTCGAATACCATATTAGATTAACTCCTTTCGAATACCATATTCGATTAACTAACTTCGAATACCATATTCGATTAACTCCTTTCGAATACCATATTCGATTAACTAACTTCGAATACCGTATTCGATTTCTCCTTTCGAATACCATATTCGATTAACTAACTTTGAATACCATATTCGATTTCTCCTTTCGAATACCATATTCGATTAACTAACTTCGAATACCATATTCGATTTCTCCTTTCGAATACCATATTCGATTAACTAAATTCGAATACCATATTTGATTTCTCCTTTCGAATACCATATTCGATTAACTAACTTCAAATACCATATTCGATTTCTCCTTTCGAATACCATATTCGATTAACTAACTTCGAATACCATATTCGATTAACTCCTTTCGAATACCATATTCGATTAACTAACTTCGAATACCATATTCGATTTCTCCTTTCGAATACCATATTCGATTAACTAACTTCGAATACCATATTCCATTTCTCCTTTCGAATACCATATTCGATTAACTAACTTCGAATACCATATTCGATTTCTCCTTTCGAATACCATATTCGATTTCTCCTTTCGAATACCATATTCGATTTACTTTATTCACTTTATAAAGATTTCCTTTTTAACAACGTTTTATTCATTTGAAAAGATTTACTTTTAAATAACGGTTCTACACTTTAAAAATGATTTCCTTTTTATAATGTTCCCTTTCCAATCCTATTTGTAAATGGTTTAAAAATATTTCCTTTTCAAATTTATTCTTGAAATATTCTAACTCCTTAAATTCCCGGGAAAATTCGCCATAACCTCCTTTATATCGGGAGCATCGGGAAAATCCCCAAACTCGCCACACAGGCTTTTCCATTCAAAAAGAAATGTTTTGAATTTATTTCCTTTTCAAATATCTCCTATTTATAAATATTCCAATTTATAAACATTTCTTATTTATAAATATTCCATTTTATAAATATCTCTTATTTATAAATATCCCATTTTATAAATATGCTATTTTCAATATTTTGAAAATTCCCTTATCTACATTCCGGTATGTTATGGTATTCAATCATATCAAATCACGATGTTCAATATCGTCCAAGCACATATAATCGCTCACAGATTTTATATCACATAATATAACAATATATGAAAAACAATAAAATAACTGTTGAGGAATCCAGTCGGATTCCTCCAACCTGTCTCCCTGCATCCACAGATGTTACACAATATGATTATCATCACTTTCAGTTCAATATAAATTATTCTGATAATCAGAATCAATATATAACTGTATAACTATTTATATTTTATACATATTTATATATATAATATTTCATTAACTGACTAGTAGTTCAGTCAAACAGTCTACACACAATCAAACAGACAATTTCTAACAGTTCTAAAAATACAACATGAAATTATAAACTGTTTAGAGTTGGTGAGATTTTACTCACATTGGCGTGTTAATCGTTAAATAACGGTTTGCGTTATTTGACTGCGACGGGCAATTTATTTCGCCATAAATTGTAATGAGCTCAGATTCACTCCCGGTCAGTCTCATTGTGTTGCTCCCATCCATACGATCCCAACGCAACTTACGTTTCGTCAATCTGATTTCATATGACCGAGATATAGCGATTACAAGTTCATTCTTTATTTAAATTAAAAATAAAATTCACTATTTATTTTACTTTGGGCCTTACCCCTTCCAATACCATCGGCCCATTAACCCACTACCAGCCCACGTTGTTCTCCTTCCCCGATTTGATTTCCCTGCTCCAGCATTTTACATGACAGCTCCATTTCGATCTTCATCCTCAACCATCCGTCCTCCTTCTATTTGAAAATCAAAGAAAATACACCAAAAGTTCCCTCTTTCCATCCTCCACCTTCTCAAACCAAAAGTACACCACTCGATACACTCGCCCAGTTTTCTGTCCTCAGTCTTTCCCGACACTGTACACGATCGCACCTCGCATTCCACCTTCGATCTCCACCAATAACTCTACACAAGATCGAAATCCACTACACAACTCAGATATACCATCAGTTCCACTGATCAAAGCTCGAAATTCCTAAACATACGAACCCTAGCTCGGACGATTTAGTTTTTCCAGTGAACGAACAAGCATCGAACTCAAGGAAATGAATATATTCGGGAAGAGAAACACTTCCTGAATCCGATTATACCCATTTCCTATTTTATAGGATTTTCTTTGAAATCTCTTTGATTTTTGGAAGGAAGATTTTTATTGAAGAAAAATGGAAAAAAGAAGTTACGGCGGGTTTTGTGTTTTGATTGAGGAAATGTAAATTAGGTTTTAAGGAGTGTAATGGGCCTTTATATAGGATTGATAAATATCTTAGATATTTTATTTTCGAATATTAAATTTATTATTTAAGCAAACGCTATGTACATGCATCCTTTAAAATTTCTGTGATCACATACGATACCCAAAAATAACGAAAATTGACATGTAGCTAGAGTTCGACATTACGGTCCCAACGAAACTAGTTTCGTCGAATTCCGACTTCGTATGCTCACACAGTGTATTTTTAACCGTCAAAATACTGATTGTTTTTCACTCTAAAAATCCGTATGACCACACAGTGACTCTAAAAATCACGAAACTAGAAATCTAACAACTATTTGACATTGCGGATCCAAAAAAATTAGTTTCGTCGATTTCCGACTTCGTTTGCAAAACCGGCTATTTTTAAAGCTCTGGATGACCCATTTAAATATATAAATATATTTAAATATAATTAAATTAAATATAAATAAATTTATATTATCGTATATCTTCGCATATGATATCGTACAGCTCCAGAATATCATATCAGAATATACAGTTTGATATTTCAGATTTCAGATTATCTCGGTATTCAGTTTATATCGAAAATCCTTTTATAAAGTATATAAAGCATCGCAAATTATAAAGGAATTCTACAGTGACTTTTCTGAAATTTGATTTGGACGTGAATCAAAATCTACACGACGAAATCCCGATTTTTCTCTTCCACTAGAAAGATATACTCCACCAGCTCCACACGTTTCTTGTTTCACAGAAATCCGGCTTCAAACGAATCCTGTATATTCAGTTGAAGTTCAAATCGCCAAATAGCGAACTGCAGCGCCATTTTAAGCTCGATTTTAATTATATTATAATCCTACGTTCAACTGTCGTCGATTCAATCGTTATTATATTTCGAATCGAAACTCCACCAAATCTCGTATGCTTTTCAATTCACATGATATTGTGAATTTCACTATTTCCGACTATTTCGACATTATAATATATTATTATATTATAATTATTAATTAAATATTCAATATTATTTAATTAAACGATCATTAACTTCTCTAAATCACCAATTATATAATTAAATAAATTAATTATATATCTCTAAAAATGCGGGTCATTACAGTCGCATTTCGATTCAGGTGTTCTTTTAAATAAGAATATTTTTACATTCGAAATCCTTTTTATATAAAGTGCATATATTTTCATAATATATTTTTAATTAACTATATGTTAAAACAAAAAATATTTGTAAAAGATAAAGAATTCGTAATATAAAGAATAAACTCATTTAGAATCTTTATATAAAGAATATTTTTAACGATTATTTTTAAATATGTTTTTAAAGGATTACTAGCATTCGCAATTATATTTTGTGATATGAAATAAATTGAGATGTGGAGTGGATTTATCGTGGATGGTGTTTTTAAATGACATTTGTCCTTTAATCCAATTTACATTGAAATTATTATTTGGAATTTATAAATCTATTTTATAGATTTAAAAAAAAGCAGTGTCTAAAAACCAAGTTTTTCAAATTAATATATTAAATAGGAATTAAGTTGAAATTCGATTGGTACTAATCGAAATGGGCTTCTCTAAAAGAAGACCGATATTATATATGGAATTTAAGAGGCTTTGCCGTTATTCCATTTATATTATTAGTACGATACAGAAATCTATATCGATTATGTATTGATTTGATTTCTTTGACATTCCATATTTTGGAAATTGATTTATAGATTTTATTTTCAATGTCTATCTTTGATAAAATTAATCAGAATCTTTTAAAACGAATATCTTATTAAAAGAATACTCGGAGTTGGAATGTGGCGTAATGTGTGATTTTCCAATATTTGCTTTCTAATCACAAAATACGCGAGTTATTCAGAAAGACCGGGTTTAACCCATTCTGAATAACCGTCATGACGATCAAGAGTCGAAGATGAAGACGGTGATTGAAGACCGAAGATTTTCACATCGTTGGGATGATGATGATTGATATCTTGAATTGGGATTGGCCTTCTAAGGCAAGGTATTTAGTAATGATCGTCCAAATGCATTTGGAGATCGACGGACACATTGTTTCGCTCAGACCCAGAGCGGACTTGTAAATGGATTGTGTGTCTGACATTGTGTTCCTTTCTACTGTATTTGTTGAACGCTACTGATTATATATTTCTGTTTGGTGGTGAAGAATTTATTCTTTACTTATCACCCTTCTCTAAGACGTATGAGCTTAGGGGTTATATATATATATATATATATATATATATATATATATTGGTTGATGATCAATAATATGGTAGGGTCTGACAATGTGACATGCTAAGATGCAAATGATCAAGGCTTTGTTGAAAAGCGGGCCTTGTGGTTGATGATCGAAGCACAATCTCCTTAGGCATAGCTTTTTGTATATCGTGACTTCGCGAGCCTCACACCCCGGTATGAGTCAAAAACGGGATATGGACCGTAGGGAGTGCACACGTTTCTTTCTAGCTAGGAGTGGTGTTCGGGCTTTAACACGACCCGACATTTAACTTATGTGGATTGTGGATTGAGGTACCTCGGGTTTTTACAGGCCAGAAGTGGTCATATTATAGGTCCAAAGGGACCGGGAAACGTGTGTTCAGGCATAATTAATCCACTACCGTTAGGTGGGGACCGGCCCTACCGCATCCAAGGGTTCACTATGGGGGATCCTGAGGCATTTGCTAGAGTGTCTCGAATCGGAAGAGGACGATCCCTAGCCTCGACTTCATGACAGAAAACCAATTTCCAATACGACATCACGATTTTGATTGTAAACTTATATATGGCAACATAGTAGGATGGGGTACTATGCCGTCTAAGATTAACACATTTATATTGAAATGTTTTAAATATATACATACACACTAATTATAATATCGTTTTTACGTATCAAGCATCTTTTGACCATTATAAGGTAAAATCTATCCTCTGGTGTGCGTTGCATTGTGTGATGAGACCTGGGTCTTATAATGGTTTCATTTTTCTAAAAAGAATTACGTTATTTGACGATTTACTTTAATTATGCACTGGCAATCCAATGGAGTAAACCCATTCCGCATTAGCGGTGTGGTCCTGTGATCAGCCTAATTATTAGATAAAGTAAGTTAAGAATTCTCACACAAGTCCCACGACTGACCTGTAGTTTGTTTCACTTTGCAAACTCGGGTGCCCTCTTTCCACACGGGCAGTCGAGTAGCCTTTTGCTGATATAGTTAGGCAGGATCCTGGATTGAAGTCTGAGGCTGTGTCCAGAATATTGATGGCCTACCACTGAGATTAGTTTCGCTGCAATGTGTTTAATTATTTGTAAATGTATCTTCCGCTGTATTATTTATTGCTGTACTATGATATATTCTGTACTCTGATGTAACATTTATTATTGATGTTATAAAAGTCTGTGTTGTTGTTCTGATGTGTTGTATGCCCAAAGTTAACGTACGCGGGTTTTGAACGGTCTTGATCGATCTTGCGATCGATTGGGGTCGGGCGAAATCTGGGTCGTTACAGCTGGTATCGGAGCTTTGGTTAGCTGAAATCTTTGGGGTACAACTCATTAGAACTAAACAGAAGACTCATCAGAGGTTGGATTAGTAATAACTAATAAGAATACTCATTAGAGATAGGATCAACAGTATCCTAGAATGAGAATACTCATTAGAGATGGGATTAGCAACACCCTAGAATGAGTCAGAGAGAAGAAGAATTCACAATTAACGTACTTGTTATTATATATAGTTCGATTTTAGAAAATATGACTTTGAATATATAAAAGTTATATATTTTTAAAAAATTTAATCAACTAATTGATTGACGATTGGGTTGTGTGAACATGAATTCTACTAATAAAATGATTAAACAATTAAAGAATGAAAATTAATAAATTAGTAAAATAAACAACTTTAGCTTCATTTCCTTTTCGAGGACGAAAAGATTTTAAGTGGGGGAGATTGTAACAACCCGCAAATTCTGAACCAATTTAAAAAATTTATTTTAGAAAATTTTAATGAATTTTGAGGTTATAATATGATTTATATAAATAACAATGGCTAGAATTTATTTTTAATCGAAGTTAAGACTAATAAATTTAATTTTAATATAAAAGGAGTTAGAAATGGCGCGGTAGTTTTAAAATTTGATTTTGAACTATAACTGAATGTACATGATTCATAATAAATCAGAATTGAGTGAAACAAGAAAAATTTAAATCTGATTAATCTTATCTTTCAAACAAATCTGAAAAATTGAAATTTCATAGCGGAAATCAAAAGTTATGGCCAATTCGATTTTTAGAAAGGTCGCTGTAGAATTTATATATATATTATATATGGCCCGAAAGGCTACTTTTCACATATGAAGGAATTTTGAATCAAAACCACTTCCATTGAGTCTGGAATGATGTTTCTGCATTAAAAAAGTATAAACACTTATATATTTTGAGTTTCGGAGTTTATTTGTTTAAAAATGTATTTTTAATATTAAATATATTGGCCTTGAAAATAGTCATTTTTCAAACGTCCTCCGTTTTCGACGAAACCACTTTTGTTGGAACCAGAATGTCAAATTATTGCTAAGTTTCAATTTTCAGAATTTTTTGAATTAATATGTGAGCGTGGCTAAAGAAAATGTGTTTTGACTATTTTAGTTAAATTTAAACGACCTGAAAATAGCCCTTTTTCAAACAGTCTCAGAATTTGACAAAAATAATTTTGTTGGATTTGTATTGTCATAAGAAAGCTAAAAATATTTTTTTTAGAATTTTCTGAGGTCATATGTGGCCCCGACATATTTATATATACGGTCAATATTTAATTAATTAATTTTTAATGGGATTTTAGATAAAATTTTCTACATATTTCGGAATTGGACCCCGAGACCCGTCCCATTGTGTTCAGAAGGCCTCAAAACGTTAAGATCGACAGTAAGCAAGCCCAATTCGGAGACAGCCCACATTTTCACCTTTATAACACGTTTTTCAAAGATTTAATAATAAAATAATAAAAAATTAAAACCCTAACCCTAATTCAAGCCCCAGCCTACCCCTTAAAACGATGGCCAGAAACTTCCCAACTTCAAACGTTAATTTCTTCCAATCTACTCTATGAAAATTGACAAATAATATATCAAATCGAAGCTCTTCAAGAGACCTTTCCATCCATACGGATGATGGGTATCATTGGGATCTGGATTCGCCAAAGTCGGAGTAGGAAGGCGCCGATGTTGGAGGCGATTTGGGGGTACATGGAGCTACCGAGTTCGGGGCTATTAGGGGCGGTGGTGGCTCGCAGGCGGGGCTTCGGAGTGGCGGTCTCTGATTGGTCGACGGTGGACCGTAGGGGGGCGCGCAGGAGGATTGGACTACGTATATGGGTTCGGCCGTGATTTGAACAAAGGAGGAAGAAGAGTATATTATATTATTATTTTATTTATTTAATATTTAATTTATGCAATCTTTAAAAATCAATATCTCTTTCATACGAGGTTCGATTGACGAACCGTAAGTTGCGTTGGACTCGTCTTGTCGAGATCTTCGCGATGGCGCTGACCAGAGCTGTTTCTGAGACAGTCGAATTTTCAGCCATATCAATGTGAGAATTCTGAATTTTATTATTTAATTAATTATAAATTATTTTTCTTGCGTTAAAAATAATTGTATTGTGATGTAATTCAGATCTGAAATGTTTTCTGATTGATGAATGGTTGATTGTTGTTGGTGGTTTGTTTTGTTATATGCTAGATCCGCGTTGAATTTAATATATTATCGAATTTTATTTGCGATTAGAAAATAAATCTAAATTTAGAATTAAATCATATTTTATTCAGATCTACATATTCTAATTTATTTTAAAAAAATTATTTTGTTTATTATTCTGAGATGAACAATAGAATTTGATCGACAAATAAAAACTCTATTTTTGTTTATTTGTTTACTTTGAAATAAGATTTGAACGACAAATAAATTATTCTTTTTATTTGTTTATTTACAATAGGATATGAACAACAAATAGAATATATTTTTATTTGTTTACATTACGACAGAATTTGGCTAACTAATAAAAATCCTATTTTTGTATGTTTACATTTAGAACACGATTCATGAATTTCAATAAAAACTTAAGACGTTCATTTGTTGGAATTGAAACCATGTTAATGATAAGATTTACATTTTTACCGTACATATGGAATAGATTAAAAATGTTCATCTATTTGAAATGGAAACATGAAACATTAAAAATCTTTTTTTTTTATGAAAAGAATTATTCATATGAAAATTGTTCATGTTAAAATAAAAGTGTTGAAAACATAAAAAAAATTCACATTTTTAATGTAAAGAATGATTCATATGAAAATTGTTTATGTTAGAATTGTCGAAAAACAAAGTTATCCTTTTTTTTTGTTGAAATGTTATAAATAAATCAAAAAAGATTACATTTTTAATGTAATTAGAAATAAATTAAAAAGATTACATTTTTCAATGTAATCAAAATTGAAATAAAATGATTACAATTTTCAATGTAATTAAAATTGAAGTAAAATGATTACATTTTCAATATAATTAATATTGAAATAAAAATAACATTTTGGTTAAAGCATAAGTATTGAAATAAGAGATCACATTTTTGGCCAAACTTTATTAGTGAACATTTTTGGCCAAAACTTTATTAGTGAAATGAAAATATCACTTTTGTCAAAACTTGACTATTGAATAGAAATTTTCGTTTTTGTCAAAACTTGATTACTGAAATAAAAGTAACAATTTTGTTTACATTTTTTTATGTAAATAAGAAATTATTTTCAGAAGTTACATAGAAATTCGGTAGATATTTTATTCATGTTTTTCAACGCAAATAAACATAAAAATTAAAAGGTTGCCTTTCATTTGCATTTTTCAATGCAAATATAGCATGAAATAAAATTCATTTTCCTCATTTGCATCTCAGAATGCAAACATAACTTGAAAATAAAAAGTACATTTTTATTTGTGTTCAACAACACCAATAAAACTAGAAAATAAAACATATATTGAAAATAAAGTTTTGTTCTTTATTTTGTGTTCAAAAATGTAAATATATTTTGAAATTAAAATTTATTCTTTTATTAGCATTCACTAATGCAAATACATACAAATATATTGAAAATAAAGTTTATTTCTTTGTTTGCATTTATCAATATATATATGCATTGAAATTAAGGTTTATTCTTTTATTTGCATTTATCAATGCAAATATTCAATGAAACTATAGTCTATTTTCTTTATCTACATTTACCAACCCAAATGTACACACTTTCATACATTTAATAGAATTTGTTTTAATTATACATTGAAACTAAATTCTGTTCTCTTATTTACATTCACTAATGAAAATATAATTTATAAACAAAACTATTCTTTGTTTGTATTCATAAATGCAAATACTCATTTAAATAAAATTTGTTTCTTTTATGTAAATACACTTTGGAAATGAGGTTCTTTTTACATTCATTCAAATATACTTTTAAATAAAAATAAAAGTTACTTTTATTATTTGCATTCCTTGTTGCAAATAAAACCTTAAAATAAAGTTCATCTTTGTTTGCAGTTCATTAATGCAAACAAACCATCAGATTGAAAATTATATTCTTGATTTATAATTTTGAGATGAATATTCATTGTTTGAAATAAAAGATAAAATTTAAAAGTTACATTTTAATAACTAAACATTCACATTTTTATCATTAAAGTAAAATAGACAAAAATACTCATTTTGTCTCAATTAAAAGAATGAAACAAGATATGGCATTGGCATATTTTATCAGAATTAAAACACAAATTATTCATTTCTGTAAATTTATATTAGTTAAAACCAATTATTCATTTTTGTAAATTTACATTAGTTAAAAATAATTATTCATTTTAATCAATTTATACTAGTTAAACCAAATTTTACATTTTGTCAGAAATATTCATTTTTGTCAAAATGAATTAGTTGAAGCAATTTATATATATATATATATATATATATATATTTATATGTATATATATATATATATGTTTGGCAAGATATATACTTGTCAAGATAGGTTAGTTAAATCAAAATATTTATCATTTTGTCTTATTAGAATTGCCAAACAAAATAACCATTTTTGTTTAGAGTTTAAATTAGCAAAATAGAAATTGTCAATAGAGACAAAGTTATTATGCTTATTTATTCATCGCAATAGAGATATTTTCTTGTCATCATTATATGTATTGTGTATTACACCTCCATTCACAAGTTACCCGACTTGTGTATGTGATTGGGACGATAATTTTTCACACATCACCCAATTGCACAAATTAGTTTATTATTTGTTTGATGGTTGAAACCCCAGACCGGTGTTGGGATGGAAATTTATACACACTAATCCAAATATTTAGTTGTATGTTGATCGTTGGATCGATAGGCGGCGATGAGCGTTATTATTTAATTTTAACGCATACACAGTGGAATTTACACTTTGGATGTAGATAGATGATTTGATGTTTTTACTATTATTGTCATATATATGATGTGTGTGAAATCCATATAATCCAAATTATATGGAAAATGTTTGAGTCGCATTTCTATTTAGGTGTTCTTTTAAATAAGAATATTTTTACATTAGAAATCCTTTTTATATAAAGTGCATATATTTTCATAATATATTTTTAATCAACTATATGTTAAAACAAAGGATATTTGTAAAAGATAAAGAATTCGTAATATAAAGAATACTTCTCATTTAGAGTCTTTATATAAAGAATATTTTTAATGATTATTTTTAAATATGTTTTTAAAGGATTACTAGCATTCGCAATTATATTTTGTGATATGAAATAAATTGAGATGTGGAGTGGATTTATAGTGGATGGTGTTTTTAAACGACATTTGTCCTTTAATCCAATTTACATTGAAATTATTATTCGGAATTTATAAATCTATTTTATAGATTTAAAAAAAAAAGCATTGTATAAAAACCTAGTTTTTCAATTTAATATATTAAATAGGAATTAAGTGGAAATTCGATTGGTAATAATCGAAATGGGCTTCTGTAAAAGAAGACCGATATTATATATGGAATTTAAGAGGCTTTGCCGTTATTCCATTTATATTATTAGTACGATACAGAAATCTATATCGATTATGTATTGATTTGATTTCTGTGAAATTCCATATTTTGGAAATTGATTTATAGATTTTATTTTCAGTGTCTGTCTTTGATAAAATTAATGAGAATCTTTTAAAATGAATATCTTATTAAAAGAATACTCAGAGTTGGAATGTGGCGTAATGTGTGATTTTCCAATATTTGCTTTCTAATCACAAAATACGCGAGTTATTCAGAAAGACCGGGTTTAACCCATTCTGAATAACCGACACAACGATCAAGAGTCAAAGATGAAGATGGTGATTGAAGACCGAAGATTTTCACATCGTTGGGATGATAATGATTGGTATCTTGAATTGGGATTGGCCTTCCAAGGCAAGGTATTTAGTAATGATCGTCCAAACGCATTTGGAGATCGACGGACACGTTTTTTCGCTCAGACCCAGAGAGGACTTGTAAATGGATTGTGCGTCTAACATTGTATTCCTTTCTACTGTATTTGTTGAACGCTACTGATTATATATTTCTGTTTGGTGGTGAAGAATTTTTTTTTACTTATCACCCTTCTCTAATACGTATGAGCTCAGGGGTTATATATATATATATATATATATATATATATATATATATATATATATATATATATATATATATATATATATATATATATATTGGTAGATGATCAATAACATGGTAGGGTCTGACAATGTGACATGCTAAGATGCAAATGATCAAGGCTTTGTTGAAAAGCGGGCCTTGTGGTTGATGATTGAAGCACAGTCTACTTAGGCATAGCTTTGCGTATATCGTGACTTCGCGAGCCTCACACCCTGTTATGAGTCAAAAACCCGATATATGGACCGTAGGGAGTGCACGCGTTTCTTTCTAGCTAGGAGTGGTGTTTGGGCTTTAACACGACCCGACATTTTACTTATGTGGATTATGGATTGAGGTACCTCGGGTTTTTATAGGCCGGAAGTGGTCATATTATAGGTCCAAAGGGACCGGGAAACGTGTGTTCAGGCATAACTAATCCACTACCGTTAGGTGGGAACCGGACCTACCGCATCCAAGGGTTCACTGCGGGGGATCCTGAGGCATTTGCTAGAGTGTCTCGAATCGGAAGAGGACGATCCCTAGCCTCGATCTCATGACAGAAAACCAATTTCCAATACGACATCACGATTTTGATTGTGAACTTACATATGGCGACATAGTAGGATGGGGTACTATGCCGTCTAAGATTAATACATTTATATTGAAATGTTTTAAATATATACATACACACTAATTGTAATATCGTTTTTACGTATCAAGCATCTTTGGACCATTATAAGGTAAAACCCTATCCTCTGGTGTGCGTTGCATTGTGTGATGGGACCTGGGTCTTATAATGGTTTCATTTTTCTAAAAAGCATTACGTTATTTGATTATTTACTTTAATTATGCACTAGCAATCCAATGGAGTAAACCCGTTCCGCATTAGCGGCGTGGTCCTGTGATCAGCCTAATTATTAGATAAAGTAAGTTAAGAATTCTCACACCAGTCCCACGACTGACCTGTAGTTTGTTTCACTTTGCAAACTCGGGTGCCCTCTTTCCACACGAGCAGTCGAGTAGCCTTTTGCAGATATAGTTAGGCAGGATCCTGCATTGAAGTCTGAAGCTATGTCCAGAATATTGATGGCCTTCCGCTGAGATTAGTTCCACTGCAATGTATTTAATTATTTGTAAATGTGTCTTCCACTATATTATTTATCGCTGTACTCTGATGTAACATTTATTATTGATGTTATAAAAGTCTGTGTTGTTGTTCTGATGTGTTGTATGTCCAAAGTTAACGTACGCGGGTTTTGAACGGTCTTGATCGATCTTGCGATCGATTGGGGTCGGGCGAAATCTGGGTCGTTACAGCTGCTATTTAAATGTAATTTAAATCTCTGATATTATTGTATTTCTTTTATGTAATAAGTATTCATACTCTGTTATATTCTTGTACTCTAATGTAATTGTAGTAATCAACAATAAAATGTTCTTCAGTTTGTGTTCTGATGTGTATTGTTCTCAAAGCAATCCAATCTTTCCTTACGGGGAAGTTTAGGTCGTCAAAACCCCATTACGAGAGACATACGAGTTGTTATGGACAGAAATAAAAATACATTCGTGTCCAGCAAGGTACCACGATCCCAAAAATACAATAATATCGGTAGATTAACTCATATTGTGAAACTCCAAAATATTGATATAGGGTGCGAAATACTTCAATAAAAAGTTGTGTATTTAATTAATTTAAAATTTTCAGTAAAATTCTAAAAATTAAATTATTGCTACATCTCAAAAGAACCTTGTCTAAATTTGAAACCAATATCTAGTTATTTCGAATAAACCGTTACGGTCGATAAACAATTCTACAGCGACTATTTGAATATTTGATTTGGATATAACTCAGAATCTATAATCCGAAATTTCGAATTTTCATTTCTATTAGAAAGATACAGTTCAACAGATTTCAACGTTTCTTGTTTCGAAGAAATCCGATTTAAAATGAGTCATGTACACTCAACTGAAGTTTAGAACGTTAAATTACGAACTGCCGATATTACAAGCTCAATTATATTTAGTATATATTTTTATACGTTCAAATTCGTTTTAATTAATATATAAATCCAATTATATTACAAATTCAATATTTAAACTGTGTTAAATATTCCAATACAAACCGATAAAAATGTGGGACGTTATAATTTGCCCATGTGTCCAAGTTGACTTAACCCCCAATCACGTATTCAATTCAGCCCACGTACCATGCCAAATTGGTTAAGTGTTCTCTATCAGTTCATGTTGACTCAACCCACCCATATATCATGTCAAATTGGTTAAGTGTTATCTCATCTTCCTTATCGTTTCCTATAACTTATTGTAACACCCCGCCTCCGCTAGAGTCACTCGCAAAGGAATGCACTAGCTTTAGAGGGGCATTATTGGTAAACATGCACAGAAATATCACAAGACAGAACATATAAAATAGCGGAAGTAAAATCAAACTTTCATAACATGAATAAATAAGGTCTAAAGCCTTTTACATCAGAGTACATCAAAACCTGTCTTGCAATAGTAAAGAAGCATAAAGACATTTTCATAAATTATTCCCCAAGTAAAAACAGTAAAGTAGCCATTAGCCAAGAAAAGTCCAAGCCATCCATGATGACCTTCAAGCAGAAGAAGTCCGAACTAAACAACAGTATTTCCTACCTATAACCTGGGGGGGGGGGGAAACGGAAGAAAAGAGGCGAAACAAAACGGGTCAGTCAAAAAGACTGAGTAAGCCCTATCTACTATTAGCATTTAAAACTAGTAAAGTTAACTGACATGAGAAACTGAGATGAACATAAGCATGATAACAAGATAGATAAGCTAAATCAAAATAACCGGATGAACTACTGAACTCAGATAAACTAAGGTGTCATGATAAATTACGATGTCAAGATAAAACAAGGTATCACATCGTCAGGTTTCTATCAAGTATAATATTCCCAAGATATCTGTCACGTATAACGCCCCGTGATATCTATCCTGTATTTTAGCTCTGCACCTACCGTACTAGTATCCACACCGTGTCATGTGTTAACCAAGAATGACCCTCACTCAAAAGTCGTGTAATGGTCCATGTCAACCTAATATATCGCATATATAGGTTACTCAACTTGTATGTTTTATTCCATGTAAATGTTCAGTCCCTTGCCGTAGACCATACGGGCTTTCCCATGAGATTCTATATTACTTTAACATAGTTCCATGATCCTTAAGATCGATTTGGACTGTTACTCTAAACCTAGCTAGGGTCTTCCAACATGAATTATTGTTTGTACAACTAGGACTTATGCTACCTAGGGCTGCTAGGGATTATGCTTACCTATTGCACGTTTTCGTATCTCGGTTTGGGTTCAACCACCTATGGCCACTAGGGATTACGCTAACTGCCAACCGCGCCCTTTTTCCCACGCATTCATCGTGAATCGCTTTTCCATGACTGTATGCACATGTATCACATCGTGCCATCCGAGTCCTGTCACAGGGCAAATCAAGAAATACAGGACTCGGTCGGGAGCTTTCGATTTATCTGCCGATGCAGATGCTAAGGTCTGTTTTTCTTATACATGGCTATGGTCCCACGAGACCACTCCCTCAACTAGTGAAAGACAAGACAGGATAAATCCTGTATGAGAACACAACACTGGCCAACCCACATCCAAGCCTTACCGCAACCATAATTAGATAGCAATTATGGTCTTTTGGGTGTTCTCTGCCTTTCCGTACGTACACGCTTGACCAAAGATGGTAGGTAGCCTGACGAAATGCTATCTAGGGTACGACCGTGTATCGTCGACTATCCCCTATCCATCCCCGTCTTTAGGTCGCTCGTATAGCAACCAAGGCATACTCTTGGTTCTTCTAACGCAGACCTTAACCTCTCATGAGCCGAGTATAATCACCTGGCAGCTCATAGAGGGATACCAAGAATACCCTCGCGTTCCCCGAAGCCGCTGCTTCGTTACCCAGTTTGCTGGAGCCTTTATCCAAATCAGATACTTGCTCCTACTCGTATACTTAAACGATGACCTACCGTATTAGGTTACTTATCTATCTATGAACTGGTCTAAACTTCCTTGACTAAGAATCATTACTTTGTTATTCTTCAACTAAGATTTACCACTTAGCATTGTTCCCGTTATCCTTGTTAACTACGGTTATCCACCTAATCCTCAGAACTAGGGTTTACATAATGGATTAAGTGTCACTTAAGTTCATGACTTAACCCGTCTACAAATCCTGTCAAAATTGGCTAAGTATCCAAGTTCAAGGCTTAACCCTACAAACCATGCTCAAGTTGGTTAAGTATATTAAGCAATTCACGACTTAACCTCGTCCAATTATCATTCTAGATTGGTTAAGTATATATTAACTTGACCCTATCAATTTACTTAGTCGAATCGGTCAAGTGTATTCAAGCGATTCGTGACTTAGCCTTATCATGTTTTCACGTTATATTGGTTAAGTATTGGTTAACTTAACCACAATAAATTAACGAGTTAGATTGGATAAGTATAGGTCACTTAACCACATCAATTCATCACGTTTAGATAAGTTAAGTGTTTAACTTAACCCCATTAAACTACCAAGTGGGATTAATTAAGTCTAGGCTAACTTAACCCCATCCGATTTCCATGTTTAGACTAGTTGAGTCTAATATTAACCCCATTCGTTAACCGTATTTTTCGGGTAAGCGTCATTAAGAAAACTTACTTAACCTTACCAAGTTATCGCGTTGGATTGATTAAGTGTTGGTTAACTTAACCCCATCCACTAGTCATATAAAATTGGTTAAGTGTCATTAGGCAAATCAAGTTACTCAAACTACCCAACCTTGTCATGTTTTGTTAAGTATCATTAGCCTAATCAAATTACTTAACCCATTTGTCCATGTCATATTTGGTTAAGAGTCATTAATCAAATTAACTTAACCCTATCATGTGGCATTAATTACTTAATGCACCTTCACCTCTCACATTAGACTTTGTTGTGGTTACTAGTTAAGCCGGTCGGTTCCGGGTAGCTTTACACCACAACTTGGTCTAACCTCGGGTTCAAGCACAACATGACCAACTTCTCACATTGGGTCCTATTGTTTGCAACTACTAGTTAGGCCGGTCGGTTCCGGGTAGTTTTACATTGCAAACTCAACCCAACCTCGAGTTGGCCACACTTATATTATCTAAGTGTCATGTCCATCATGTTTCCCAAAACATGTTACAAGTTTTCAAGCATTTGGGTAGACCTAACTTAATAGGTAAATTCCCAAAGGGTAGACCTAACTTAATAGGTAAATTCCCAAGCTTATGTTTTTATGCATACGTACATGTCAACTTCCATGTTATATTTCAAGTCATGTTTTCAAGTTGTATTTTCATGTCATTAGAAATTACCCATAACATAACCCAACGCTTTTAAACTCGCATATACGTTCGCGACAACGTAATGGATTAAAAGAAGAGACTTGGCAAAGGCATGACAAAAATGGATATTAAGCCACAAGTTAATCATGGTGGCAAATGAGGCACAAATGTGTTCATTAACTTGCATGTTACATTCTTAAGCCTCAAAACATGCATAAACCCAAACTTGGCACATAAACGAATCATGGTGACAAAAGATATGGAATGATGACTAGTAACTCGCATATATCATCATATAAGGGTTATGACTTCATATGCAAGTTGACATAAAGGTTATGAGGGTTCTCATGTTGCCTAATGCAACATTTCAACATAAAGGTTGTAGCTTTTAGCTCACAAGATCAAGATAATGACTTCATAAACTTGCATGACATGATAGCATGTATCGTACTCAATGATCAAACCCAAACTTGCAACATGAACATTTAACTTCATAGTTAATATCTAAGAGTTGGGAAATGGCTTACATTACTATGAAGGCACAAAAGATATGACAAAGCCCTTATGCAATCAAATAGACCCAAAATGCAAGCTCTAACATAAAAACCCTTGAGCCAAAATGATCAAAACCCTTGCTTTATGATGCAAAGATAGAAACTTGACTTGAATGCAAGCTAATGACACTCATACAAGCTTGAAAACACTTGTATGCATGGAAAATCTCTCATAGAAACCATTTAGAAATTTTATGAAGAGAGTGGAGGCCATGAGAGGTAAAATTTTGCCATAGTTTAGTTGCATGAATGAATAATGAGGATTTAGGATAGGTTAGGGTCTTATTTATAGATTAGGCAAGTGTTTTAGGCTATAGGATTAAACCTAGATTCAATCCAAGCCATCAAAGCATGTCTTGGGGAAGAAGTCAAGTGTAGGAACCATCTAGGGCCTTTAGATTAAAGATGAACCATGAGAACCATCCAAATGCAAAATCTGCGTTTGAGCGAATCGGCCCACGGGTTGACAGCCAAACACCCTGGATTAACCCCTAGTCGACCCAACGGGCCCGGGTCGACCTCAAAAATCGGCCGGTTCGGTTATTCCCCTCTCCCAATTCGCTGTTTTGAACATTTTTGCATATTTATTTATTTAATTTTCAATTATATATATATCAATATATATATATATATTTCTCTGCGCAACCCATTTCACTTAATTAAGTATACTTTAATTTGGGAATTTTTTCGTGAAACTTCGCGAGGCCATATCTTGGTCATACGGACTCCGATTTTCGAAAGCTCGGACTCTATTTCGCGTATTTTTCCGAGACGAACGCAATGGCGCAACCCATTTATCCTGATTCAGGTTTTATAATTAAATTCTGCCTTGATTTCTTGTTTTAACGTGTTATCGAAATACGGGTTGTTACATTCTCCCCTCCTTTTAGGATTTCGTCCCCGAAATCTCCAAGTTAGGAAGAACATATCCTACCATCCATCATCCCTCTACTCAAAACATCATCCACAAGCAACCATTGTCCTTAGATGATTTCTAATGCTGTATGAATATATGCAAAACGTGTGTGTACATGTTCCTTAGCTAATGCTAATGGTCAGGCCTGAATAATCTTTCTAATGCAAAATATGTATAGTGCCATGAATCCAACATGTATGCAAATAGTCCTAGTCATATAGATACTATATGCATGCAAAATCATTCATTCATATGCAACAATCACATGATAACACATTCAATTTCATCCATAAACAAGTATAAATACTCGTGCATATGCAATATGAAATGTGACCGAGTCGAGCTAGTATCTAATGTGTATTCGCGCATCCACGAGCAACCACTTGCAACCACTTGCAACCATATCAATCATAACATGTTTCAAATACATGTTTACATCCATAGGGTTCTACCTAGGATTCCCTGAAACAGGGTCGAAAAGATAAACAAGAAAAACTCCTTACGGGGTTTGTAACAGAAAATAGGACCAAGAAGATGTCCACAAAAGATAGCCTACAAGTAAGCTCTACAGAAAACAGGGATCAAGGATATACTCCCAAAAAGAGATATCATGCGCGTATCTAGTCTTTGACCATCAAAGTCGTATTTCCTCGAGCTTAATTCCATTGTGCCTCGACCGTCTTTTAACTTCGCGATTTCGTAGCTTCTTATTTCCTGTTTCCATAACATGAGCTGGAACTCATTTCTTCGTCGCCTCTCGTTCCACTTGCACTTATCCTTTTCCTAGAATACTTGACGCAAGCATGACTGCGTACTCATGATCTCATGCAAGCTTTCCAAAATTCACTAGTGAATCTTGGATCTCGTTTATATACTATAAGGTATTTCATGTAGAAGAACTTTCTCTTGAAAGTAAACAGATGTTAACCAGGTTATCAAGCGCACTTACTAGGGTGATCTCTATAACCCATGCATAAATGAAGTAAACCATTCGTCTTATCGGCGCACACCACTCGATCGGGCTTCAAATTTCCAATAAAGGCATCAAGGGATTCTAAGTAACTAGTCATGACAGAACCTCAAAAAGGTTACACGATACTTCGAGGGCATTACCAAGGCTAGTCAAAAGGTCTAACTACCCTCCTATCAAAACCGAGACTGGCACCCCCTACTGGATAACCACTTCATCCCTAGAATCCATGCATAGCTTATAAACATAAGCATTATTTCCAAATTCAACACTTGGCATAAACATTCTCAAATCCAAACAGGTCATGTATAAATGGACTGATTCTCCAATAGGACTTTGAGACAAAAATGGGATCCTCTATTACGCTAGTACTTAAGGTGCAGAGACTCAACTATCGAAGCAGACTTAAATGATACGAACAACAAAGTCCTAACGGGATGATAGAGAAGAAAAGCTAAACCTTTAACAAGATCGTTACCCTCCTTCTGAGGTACTCTAGAAATGAGAGCATACTACTGCCCTCCCGATGATCTTGTCCTTGTCCCATAATACTTAACTATCCGTCCCGTTTCACCATACCAAAGATACTTTTTCGTTATGGGTTGAGCCAGACCAACAAGTTTCTCATCCTTAAGCTCGTATCCTTTATCCTCTTTCTCACTATCCTTTCTTATAACGCGGCCACTGGTCTCTCGAGAACCACCTCCATCGCATGGAAAGCACTTTCGTAGATAGAAAAGACTAGTCGTAGTTAAAACCACTGTGACTACAGATGGAGGAAAGAAAGGAGAAGAGATTCAATTAAGGAAACAAGGATAGTGCTAATGGCCTTTGGGGAATATCCTTTTTCTTTTAAAAGAAAATTTTCTTAAAAAATGCTTCTTTGAAAACGGTTTTCAAATAGTTTTCAGAAGGTCTTTAAAAACTTTTGCCCAGTCTGGTAACCTTCTGCTCTGATACCACGTGTAACACCCCGCCTCCGCTAGGGTCACTCGCAAAGGAATGCACTAGCTTTAGAGGGGCATTATTGGTAAACATGCACAGAAATATCACAAGACAGAACATATAAAATAGCGGAAGTAAAATCAAACTTTCATAACATGAATAAATAAGGTCTAAAGCCTTTTACATCAGAGTACATCAAAACCTGTCTAGCAATAGTAAAGAAGCATAAAGACATTTTCATAAATTATTCCCCAAGTAAAAAAGTAAAGTAGCCATTAGCCAAGAAAAGTCCAAGCCATCCATGATGACCTTCAAGCAGAAGAAGTCCGAACTAAACAACAGTATTTCCTCCCTGTAACCTGGGGGGGGGGGGGGAACGGAAGAAAAGAGGCGAAACAAAACGGGTCAGTCAAAAAGACTGAGTAAGCCCTATCTACTATTAGCATAAAAACTAGTAAAGTTAACTGACATGAGAAACTGAGATGAACATAAGCATGATAACAAGATAGATAAGCTAAATCAAAATAACAGGATGAACTACTGAACTCAGATAAATTAAGGTGTCATGATAAATTACGATGTCAAGATAAAACAAGGTATCACATCGTCAGGTTTCTATCAAGTATAATATCCCCAAGATATCTGTCACGTATAACGCCCCGTGATATCTATCCTGTATTTTAGCTCTGCACCTACCGTACTAGTATCCCCACCGTGTCATGTGTTAACCAAGAATGACCCTCACTCAAAAGTCGTGTAATGGTCCATGTCAACCTAATATATCGCATATATAGGTTACTCAACTTGTATGTTTTATTCCATGTAAATGTTCAGTCCCTTGCCGTAGACCATACGGGCTTTCCCATGAGATTCTATATTACTTTAACATAGTTCCATGATCCTTAAGATCGGTTTGGACTGTTACCCTAAACCTAGCTAGGTTCTTCCAACATGAATTATTGTTTGTACAACTAGGACTTATGCTACCTAGGGCTGCTAGGGATTATGCTTACCTATTGCACGTTTTCGTATCTCGGTTTGGGTTCAACCACCTAGGGCCACTAGGGATTACGCTAACCACCAACCGCGCCCTTTTTCCCATGCATTCATCGTGAATCTCTTTTCCATGACTGTATGCACATGTATCACATCGTGCCATCCGAGTCCTGTCATAGGGCAAATCAAGAAATACAGGACTCGGTCGGGAGCTTTCGATTTATCTGCCGATGCAGATGCTAAGGTCTGTTTTTCTTATACGTGGCTATGGTCCCACGAGACCACTCCCTCAACTAGTGAAAGACAAGACAGGATAAATCCTGTATGAGAACACAACACTGGCCAACCCACATCCAAGCCTTACTGCAACCATAATTAGATAGCAATTATGGTCTTTTGGGTGTTCTCTGCCTTTCCGTACGTACACGCTTGACCAAAGATGGTAGGTAGCCTGAGGAAATGCTATCTAGGGTATGACCATGTATCGTCGACTATCCCCTATCCATCCCCGTCTTTAGGTTGCTCGTATAGCAACCAAGGCATACTCTTGGTTCTTCTAACGCAGACCTTAACCTCTCATGAGCCTAGTATAATCACCTGGCAGCTCATAGAGGGATACCAAGAATACCCTCACGTTCCCCGAAGCCGCTGCTTCGTTACCCAGTTCGCTGGAGCCTTTATCCAAATCAGATACTTGCTCCTACTCGTATACTTAAACGATGACCTACTGTATTAGGTTACTCATCTATCTATGAACTGGTCTAAACTTCCTTGACTAAGAATCATTACTTAGTTATTCTTCAACTAAGGTTTACCACTTAGCATTGTTCCCGTTATCCTTGTTAACTACGGTTATCCACCTAATCCTCAGAACTAGGGTTTACATAATGGATTAAGTGTCACTTAAGTTCATGACTTAACCCATCTATAAATCCTGTCAAAATTGGCTAAGTATCCAAGTTCAAGGCTTAACCCTACAAACCATGCTCAAGTTGGTTAAGTATATTAAGCAATTCACGACTTAACCTCGTCCAATTATCATTCTAGATTGGTTAAGTATATATTAACTTGACCCTATCAATTTACTTATTCAAATCGGTCAAGTATATTCAAGCGATTCGTGACTTAGCCTTATCATGTTTTCACGTTATATTGGTTAAGTATTGGTTAACTTAACCACAATAAATTAACGAGTTAGATTGGATAAGTATAGGTCACTTAACCACATCAATTCGTCACGTTTAGATTAGTTAAGTGTTTAACTTAACCCCATTAAACTACCAAGTGGGATTAATTAAGTCTAGGCTAACTTAACCCCATCCGATTTCCATGTTTAGACTAGTTGAGTCTAATCTTAACCCCATTCGTTAACCGTATTTTTCGGTTAAGCGTCATTAAGAAAACTTACTTAACCTTACCAAGTTATCGCGTTGGATTGATTAAGTGTTGGTTAACTTAACCCCATCCACTAGTCATATAAAAATGGTTAAGTGTCATTAGGCAAATCAAGTTACTTAACCTACCCAACCTTGTCATGTTTTGTTTAGTATTATTAGCCTAATCAAATTACTTAACCTATTTGTCCATGTCATATTTGGTTAAGAGTCATTAATCAAATTAACTTAACCCTATCATGTGGCATTAATTACTTAATGCACCTTCACCTCTCACATTAGACTTTGTTGTGGTTACTAGTTAAGCCGGTCGGTTCCGGGTAGCTTTACACCACAACTTGGTCTAACCTCGGGTTCAAGCACAACATGACCAACTTCTCACATTGGGTCCTATTGTTTGCAACTACTAGTTAGGCCGGTCGGTTCCGGGTAGTTTTACGTTGCAAACTCAACCCAACCTCGAGTTGGCCACATTTATATTATCTAAGTGTCATGTCCATCATGTTTCCCAAAACATGTTACAAGTTTTCAAGCATTTGGGTAGACCTAACTTGATAGGTAAAATCCCAAAGGGTAGACCTAACTTAATAGGTAAATTCCCAAGCTTATGTTTTTATGCATACTTACATGTCAACTTCCATGTTATATTTCAAGTCATGTTTTCAAGTTGTATTTTCATGTCATTAGAAATTACCCATAACATAACCCAATGCTTTTAAACTCGCATATACGTTCGCGACAACGTAATGGATTAAAAGAAGAGACTTGGCAAAGGCATGAAAAAAATGGATATTAAGCCACAAGTTAATCATGGTGGCAAATGAGGCACAAATGTGTTCATTAACTTGCATGTTACATTCTTAAGCCTCAAAACATGCATAAACCCAAATTTGGCACATAAGCGAATCATGGTGACAAAAGATATGGAATGATGACTAGTAACTCGCATATATCATCATATAAGGGTTATGACTTCATATGCAAGTTGACATAAAGGTTATGAGGGTTCTCATGTTGCCTAATGCAACATTTCAACATAAAGGTTGTAGCTTTTAGCTCACAAGATCAAGATAATGACTTCATAAACTTGCATGACATGATAGCATGTATCATACTCAATGATCAAACCCAAACTTGCAACATGAACATTTAACTTCATAGTTAATATCTAAGAGTATGGAAAGGGCTTACATTGCTATGAAGGCACAAAAGATATGACAAAGCCCTTATGCAATCAAATAGACCCAAAATGCAAGCTCTAACATAAAAACCCTTGAGCCAAAATGATCAAAACCCTTGCTTTATGATGCAAAGATAGAAATTTGACTTGAATGCAAGCTAATGACACTCATACAAGCTTGAAAACACTTGTATGCATGGAAAATCTCTCATAGAAACCATTTAGAAATTTTATGAAGAGAGTGGAGGCCATGAGAGGTAAAATTTTGCCATAGTTTAGTTGCGTGAATGAATAATGAGGATTTAGGATAGGTTAGGGTCTTATTTATAGATTAGGCAAGTGTTTTAGGCCATAGGATTAAACCTAGATTCAATCCAAGCCATCAAAGCATGTTTTGGGGAAGAAGTCAAGTGTAGGAACCATCTAGGGCCTTTAGATTAAAGATGAACCATGAGAACCATCCAAATGCAAAATCTGCATTTGAGCGAATCGGCCCACGGGTTGACAGCCAAACACCCTGGATTAACCCCTAGTCGACCCAGCGGGCTCAGGTCGACCTCAAAAATCGGCCGGTTCGGTTATTCCCCTCTCCCAATTCGCTGTTTTGAACATTTTTGCATATTTATTTATTTAATTTTCAATTATATATATATATATATCAATATATATATATATATATATATATATATTTCTCTGCGCAACCCATTTCACTTAATTAAGTATACTTTAATTTGGGAATTTTTTCGTGAAACTTCGCGAGGCCATATCTTGGTCATACGGACTCCGATTTTCGAAAACTCGGACACTATTTCGCGTATTTTTCCGAGACGAACGCAATGGCGCAACCCGTTTATCCTGATTCAGGTTTTATAATTAAATTCTGCCTTGATTTCTTGTTTGAACGTGTTATCGAAATACGGGTTGTTACACTTATCTTGTCCCATAAGTTATAATTTCCACCTATTATCCTTTCCTCGCTTATTCAAGTTTATTCATAATTATTTATTTATCATTCCCCATTTCTTGTCATTAATTTTAGATTTGACTTAACCCTTCCATTTATTTAACCCGTTACTTAAACTTTGCCCAATTCAATTAATTTATGATACCGTTACTGGTCCCATTTGGTTAAGCATATCTAAATTTTTGTTTCACATGTCACCCGTGTCCCAATTAACCCCCTTTATTATAGTTTCAATGTCTTACACGTGTCTTACTACAGTTAATTCTACCTTAGTCATGTTTTACATCACATGTCTTAAAACAGTTAAGTCCACATTAGTCATGCTTTACATGTCATTTATATCACCCACTTAACCCTCTAACCATACCCATGTCACCCACATGTCTTATTATGATTAGTATTTCTTAATTTATTTATTGTGCCGTAACGATGTATGACCTCTCACATTAGACGTCCGTTCGTTGCTGCTGGATTTGCCGAGCGGTTCCGGGCAGTCTTACACCACAAACGCGCCTAACCTCGTGTCATAAACTGTTACACCTCTAGTTCTTACCGTTGACCACTCACATTAGACGTCCGCTTGTGGTTGCTAGATTTGCCAGGCGGTTCCGGGAAGTCTTACACAAGAAACACACCTAACCTCATATCATAGGCGTTCATTAACAATCGTCTTTCACCTAGACCCCAAATTCATGTCATGTGTTCTAAATTCAACTTAATTACAATTCATTTTTATGCCTATTTTCAATTTGTCATTAACTACACCAATTACATAATAGCTAGCCAAATTTGATATTACTCAAATTATCCAATTATAGCCAAATTCATCAATTACATGTTATTCATACCCAAACATGCCAATTTCCAATATCTAATGACAATTATGTCAGACTTACATAAATTCAACATTACAGATTATATTCCTCGACTGCATAAAATAGATTATGCCCAATATATGCCCATATTCCAATCGTGCGTATTATATAATAAGAATTCATCTTGGTTCGAGATAATCTACATCCAAAAATAAAAAGAGGAAGGAGAATAAAAGTGTAACACCCCGCCTCCGCTAGGGTCACTCGCAAAGGAATGCACTAGCTTTAGAGGGGCATTATTGGTAAACATGCACAGAAATATCACAAGACAGAACATATAAAATAGCAGAAGTAAAATCAAACTTTCATAACATGAATAAATAAGGTCTAAAGCCTTTTACATCAGAGTACATCAAAACCTGTCTTGCAATAGTAAAGAAGCATAAAGACATTTTAATAAATTATTCCCCAAGTAAAAACAGTAAAGTAGCCATTAGCCAAGAAAAGTCCAAGCCATCCATGATGACCTTCAAGCAGAAGAAGTCCGAATTAAACAACAGCATTTCCTCCCTGTAACCTGGGGGGGAAACGGAAGAAAAGAGGCAAAACAAAACGGGTCAGTCGAAAAGACTGAGTAAGCCCCATCTACTATTAGCATAAAAACTAGTAAAGTTAACTGACATGAGAAACTGAGATGAACATAAGCATGATAACAAGATAGATAAGCTAAATAAAAATAACAGGATGAACTACTGAACTCAGATAAACTAAGGTGTCATGATAAATTACGATGTCAAGATAAAACAAGGTATCACATCGTCAGGTTTCTATCAAGTATAATATCCCCAAGATATCTGTCACGTATAACGCCCCGTGATATCTATCCTGTATTTTAGCTCTGCACCTACCGTACAAGTAACCCACCGTGTCATGTGTTAACCAAGAATGACCCTCACTCAAAAGTCGTGTAATGGTCCATGTCAACCTAATATATCGCATATATAGGTTACTCAACTTGTATGTTTTATTCCATGTAAATGTTCAGTCCCTTGCCGTAGACCATACAGGCTTTCCCATCAGATTCTATATTACTTTAACATAATTCCATGATCCTTAAGATCGGTTTGGACTGTTACCCTAAACCTAGCTAGGGTCTTCCAACATGAATTATTGTTTGTACAACTAGGACTTATGCTACCTAGGGCTGTTAGGGATTATGCTTACCTATTGCACGTTTTCGTATCTCGGTTTGGGTTCAACCACCTAGGGCCACTAGGGAATACGCTAACCGCCAACCGCGCCCTTTTTCCCACGCATTCATCGTGAATCGCTTTTCCATGACTGTGTGCACATGTATCACATCGTGCCATCCGAGTCCTGTCACAGGGCAAATCAAGAAATACAGGACTCGGTCGGGAGCTTTCGATTTATCTGCCGATGCAGATGCTAAGGTCTGTTTTTCTTATACGTGGCTATGGTCGCACGAGACCACTCCCTCAACTAGTGAAAGACAAGACAGGATAAATCCTGTATGAGAACACAACACTGGCCAACCCACATCCAAGCCTTACCGCAACCATAATTAGATAACAATTATGGTCTTTTGGATGTTCTCTGCCTTTCCGTACGTACACGCTTGATCAAAGATGGTAGGTAGCCTGACGAAATGCTATCTAGGGTACGACCGTGTATCGTCGACTATCCCCTATCCATCCCCGTCTTTAGGTCGCTCGTATAGCAACCAAGGCATACTCTTGGTTCTTCTAACGCAGACCTTAACCTCTCATGAGCCTAGTATAATCACCTGGCAGCTCATAGAGGGATACCAAGAATATCCTCACGTTCCCCGAAGCCGCGGCTTCGTTACCCAGTTCGCTGGAGCCTTTATTTAAATCAGATACGTGCTCCAACTCGTATACTTAAACGATGACCTACCGTATCAGGTTACTCATCTATCTATGAACTGGTCTAAATTTCCTTGACTAAGAATCATTACTTAGTTATTCTTCAACTAAGGTTTACAACTTAGCATTGTTCCCGTTATCCTTGTTAACTACGGTTATCCACCTAATCCTCAGAACTAGGGTTTACATAATGGATTAAGTGTCACTTAAGTTCATGACTTAACCCGTCTACAAATCCTGTCAAAATTGGCTAAGTATCCAAGTTCAAGGCTTAACCCTACAAACCATGCTCAAGTTGGTTAAGTATATTAAGCAATTCACGACTTAACCTCGTCCAATTATCATTCTAGATTGGTTAAGTATGTATTAACTTGACCCTATCAATTTACTTAGTCAAATCGGTCAAGTGTATTTAAGCGATTCGTGACTTAGCCTTATCATGTTTTCACGTTATATTGGTTAAGTATTGGTTAACTTAACCACAATAAATTAACGAGTTAGATTGGATAAGTATAGGTCACTTAACCACATCAATTCATCATGTTTAGATTAGTTAAGTGTTTAACTTAACCCCATTAAACTACCAAGTGGGATTAATTAAGTCTAGGCTAACTTAACCCCATCCGATTTCCATGTTTAGACTAGTTGAGTCTAATCTTTACCCCATTCGTTAACCGTATTTTTCGGTTAAGCGTCATTAAGAAAACTTACTTAACCTTACCAAGTTATCGCGTTGGATTGATTAAGTGTTGGTTAACTTAACCCCATCCACTAGTCATATAAAAATGGTTAAGTGTCATTAGGCAAATCAAGTTACTTAACCTACCCAACCTTGTCATGTTTTGTTAAGTATCATTAGTCTAATCAAATTACTTAACCCATTTGTCCATGTCATATTTGGTTAAGAGTCATTAATCAAATTAACTTAACCCTATCATGTGGCATTAATTACTTAATGCACCTTCACCTCTCACATTAGAATTTGTTGTGGTTACTAGTTAAGCCGGTCGGTTCCGGGTAGCTTTACACCACAACTTGGTCTAACCTCGGGTTCAAGCACAACATGACCAACTTCTCACATTGGGTCCTATTGTTTGCAACTACTAGTTAGGCCGGTCGGTTCCGGGTAGTTTTACGTTGCAAACTCAACCCAACTCGAGTTGGCCACACTTATATTATCTAAGTGTCATGTCCATCATGTTTCCCAAAACATGTTACAAGTTTTCAAGCATTTGGGTAGACCTAACTTAATAGGTAAATTCCCAAAGGGTAGACCTAACTTAATAGGTAAATTCCCAAGCTTATGTTTTTATGCATACTTACATGTCAACTTCCATGTTATATTTCAAGTCATGTTTTCAAGTTGTATTTTCATGTCATTAGAAATTACCCATAACATAACCCAACGCTTTTAAACTCGCATATACTTTCGCGACAACGTAATGGATTAAAAGAAGAGACTTGGCAAAGGCATGACAAAAATGGATATTAAGCCACAAGTTAATCATGGTGGCAAATGAGGCACAAATGTGTTCATTAACTTGCATGTTACATTCTTAAGCCTCAAAACATGCATAAACCCAAACTTGGCACATAAGCGAATCATGGTGACAAAAGATATGGAATGATGACTAGTAACTCGCATATATCATCATATAAGGGTTATGACTTCATATGCAAGTTGACATAAAGGTTATGAGGGTTCTCATGTTGCCTAATGCAACATTTCAACATAAAGGTTGTAGCTTTTAGCTCACAAGATCAAGATAATGACTTCATAAACTTGCATGACATGATAGCATGTATCATACTCAATGATCAAACCCAAACTTGCAACATGAACATTTAACTTCATAGTTAATATCTAAGAGTAGGGAAAGGGCTTACATTGCTATGAAGGCACAAAAGATATGACAAAGCCCTTATGCAATCAAATAGACCCAAAATGCAAGCTCTAACATAAAAACCCTTGAGCCAAAATGATCAAAACCCTTGCTTTATGATGCAAAGATAGAAACTTGACTTGAATGCAAGCTAATGACACTCATACAAGCTTGAAAACACTTGTATGCATGGAAAATCTCTCATAGAAACCATTTAGAAATTTTATGAAGAGAGTGGAGGCCATGAGATGTAAAATTTTGCTATAGTTTAGTTGCATGAATGAATAATGAGGAATTAGGATAGGATAGGGTCTTATTTATAGATTAGGCAAGTGTTTTAGGCCATAGGATTAAACCTAGATTCAATCCAAGCCATCAAAGCATGTCTTGGGGAAGAAGTCAAGTGTAGGAACCATCTAGGGCCTTTAGATTAAAGATGAACCATGAGAACCATCCAAATGCAAAATCTGCATTTGAGCGAATCGGCCCACAGGTTGACAGCCAAACACCCTGGATTAACCCCTAGTCGACCCAGCGGGCTCGGGTCGACCTCAAAAATCGGCCGGTTCGGTTATTCCCCTCTCCCAATTAGCTGTTTTGAACATTTTTGCATATTTATTTGTTTATTTTTCAATTATATATATATATATATATCGATATATATATTTCTCTGCGCAACCCATTTCACTTAATTAAGTATACTTTAATTAGGGAATTTTTCGTGAAACTTCGTGAGGCCATATCTTGGTCATACGGACTCCGATTTTCGAAAACTCGGACTCTATTTCGCGTATTTTTCCGAGACAAACGCAATGGCATAGCCCGTTTCCCTTGATTCAGATTTTACAGTTTAATTCTACCTCCATTTATGTTATAACAGGTTATTGAAAATACGGGTTGTTACATTCTCCCCACCTTTTAGGATTTCGTCCCCGAAATCTCCAAGTTAGGAAGAACATATCCTACCATCCATCATCCATCTACTCAAAACATCATCCACAAGCAACCATTGTCCTTAGATGATTTCTAATGTTGTATGAATATATGCAAAACGTTTGTGTACATGTTCCTTAGCTAATGCTAATGATCAGGCCTGAATAATCTTTCTAATGCAAAATATGTATAGTGCCATGAATCCAACATGTATGCAAATAGTCCTAGTCATATAGATACTATATGCGTGCACAATCATTCATTCATATGCAACAACCGCATGATAATACATTCGATTTCATCCATAAACAAGTATAAATACTCGTGCATATGCAATGTGAAATGTGACCGATTCAAGCTAGTATCTAATGTGTATTCGCGCATCCACGAGCAACCACTTGCAACCATATCAATCATAACATGTTTCAAATACGTGTTTACATCCATAGGGTTCTACCTAGAATTCCCTGAAACAGGGTCGAGAAGATAAACAGGACAAACTCCTTACAGGGTTTGTAACGGAGAATAGGACCGAGAGGATGTCCACAAAAGATAGCCTACAAGTAAGCTCTATAGAAAACAGGGATCAAGGATATACTCCCAAAAAGAGATATCATGCGCGTATCTAGTCTTTGACCATCAAAGTCGTCTTCTAACTTTGCGATTTTGTAGCTTCTTATTCCTGTTTCCATAACATGAGCTGGAACTCATTTCTTCGTCGCCTCTCGTTCCACTTGCACTTATCCTTTTCCTAGAATACTTGACGCAAACATGACTGCGTGCTCATGATCTCATGCAAGATTTCCAAAATTCACTAGTGAATCTTGGATCTCGTTTATATACTATAAGGCATTCCATGTAGAAGAACTTTCTCTTGAAAGTAAACAGATGTCAATCAGGTTATCATGCGCACTTACTAGGGTGATCTCTATAACCCATGCATAAATGAAGTAAACCATCCGTCTTATTGGCGAACACCACTCGATCGGGCTTCAAAATTCCAATAAAGGCATCAAGGGATTCTAAGTAGCTAGTCATGACAGAACCTCAAAAAGGTTACCCGATACTTCGAGGGCATTACCAAGGCTAGTCAAAAGGTCTAACTACCCTCCTATCAAAACCGAGAGTGGCACCCCCTACTGGATAACCACTTCATCCCTAGAATCCATCCATAGCTTATAAACATAAGCATTATTTCCAAACTCAACACTTGGCATAGACATTCCCAAATCCAAACAAGTCATGTATAAATGGACTGATTCTCCAATAGGACTTTGAGACAAAAATGGGATTCTCTATTACGCTAGTACTTAAGGTGCAGAGACTCAACTATCGAAGCAGACTTAAATGATACGAACAACGAAGTCCTAACGGGATGATAGAGAAGAAAAGCTAAACCTTTAACAAGATCGTTACCCTCCTTCCGAGGTACTCTAGAAATGAGAGCATACTGCTGCCCTCCCGATGATCTTGTCCTTGTCCCATAATACTTAACTATCCGCCCCGTTTTACCATGCCAAAGGTACTCTCTCGTCATGGGTTTCATTGTTCATCTTTCTCCCTCCTTTGAGGACTAAGCCATACCAACAAGTTGCTCATCCTTAAGCTCGTATCCTTTATCCTTCTTTCTCATGATCCTTTCTTATAACGCAGCCACTGGTCTCTCGAGAACCACCTCCATCGTATGGAAAGCACTTTCGTAGGTAGAAAAGACTAGTCGCAGTTAAAACTACTGTGACTACAGATGGAGGAAAGAAAGGAAAAGAGACTCAATTAAGGAAACAAGGATAGTGCTAATGGCCTTTGGGGAATAGCCTTTTTCTTTTAAAAGAAAATTTTCTTGAAAAATGCTTCTTTGTAAACGGTTTTTTTTTCAAATAGTTTTCAGAAGGTCTTTAAAAACTTTTGCCCAGTCTGGTAACCTTCTGCTCTGATACCACGTGTAACACCCCGCCTCCGCTAGGGTCACTCGCAAAGGAATGCACTAGCTTTAGAGGGGCATTATTGGTAAACATGCAAAGAAATATCACAAGACAGAACATATAAAATAGCGGAAGTAAAATCAAACTTTCATAACATGAATAAATAAGGTCTAAAGCCTTTTACATCAGAGTACATCAAAACCTGTCTTGCAAAAGTAAAGAAGCATAAAGACATTTTCATAAATTATTCCCCAAGTAAAAACAGTAAAGTAGCCATTAGCCAAGAAAAGTCCAAGCCATCCATGATGACCTTCAAGCAGAAGAAGTCCGAACTAAACAACAGTATTTCCTCCCTGTAACCTTGGGGGGGGGGGAACGGAAGAAAAGAGGCGAAACAAAACGGGTCAGTCAAAAAGACTGAGTAAGCCCTATCTACTATTAGCATAAAAACTAGTAAAGTTAACTGACATGAGAAACTAAGATGAACATAAGCATGATAACAAGATAGATAAGCTAAATCAAAATAACAGGATGAACTACTGAACTCAGATAAACTAAGGTGTCATGATAAATTACGATGTCAAGATAAAACAAGGTATCACATCGTCATGTTTCTATCAAGTATAATATCCCCAAGATATCTGTCACGTATAACGCCCCGTGATATCTATCCTGTATTTTAGCTCTGCACCTACCGTACTAGTATCCCCACCGTGTCATGTGGTAACCAAGAATGACCCTCACTCAAAAGTCGTGTAATGGCCCATGTCAACCTAATATATCGCATATATAGGTTACTTAACTTGTATGTTTTATTCCATGTAAATGTTCAGTCCCTTGCCGTAGACCATACGGGCTTTCCCATGAGATTCTATATTACTTTAACATAGTTCCATGATCCTTAAGATCGGTTTGGACTGTTACCCTAAACCTAGCTAGGGTCTTCCAACATGAATTATTGTTTGTACAACTAGGACTTATGCTACCTAGGGCTGCTAGGGATTATGCTTACCTATTGCACGTTTTCGTATCTCGGTTTGGGTTCAACCACCTAGGGCCACTAGGGATTACGCTAACCGCCAACCGCGCCCTTTTTCCCACGCATTCATCGTGAATCGCTTTTCCATGACTGTATGCACATGTATAACATCGTGCCATCCGAGTCCTGTCATAGGACAAATCAAGAAATACAGGACTCGGTCGGGAGCTTTCGATTTATCTGCCGATGCAGATGCTAAGGTCTGTTTTTCTTATACGTGGCTATGGTCCCACGAGACCACTCCCTCAACTAGTGAAAGACAAGACAGGATAAATCCTGTATGAGAACACAACACTGGCCAACCCACATCCAAGCCTTACCGCAAACATAATTAGATAGCAATTATGGTCTTTTGGGTGTTCTCTGCCTTTCCGTACGTACACGCTTGACCAAAGATGGTAGGTAGCCTGACTGTAACACCCCACCTCCGCCAGTGCCACTCTTGCAAGGGCACTGACTTTGGAGGGGCGTTTAAAAAAGGTAAACATGCATGCAGATATCACAAGACAGAACATATAAGTAAAAAAAAACAGAGTAAATATAGCAGCGGATAAAAACTAGCATATCAAAACCATAAGTTAAGTTACAACACAGTACTTGATCATTATTTTCCATAAACAATGTCTAGAAACATAAAACTGGAAACTGGAAAGGAAAACATAAAGTAGCTATCCCCAAGGTAGAAAACCATAGCGAGCTCAAGTCCAAAGCATACATGAGCTATCCAGGAAAAGCAGCTAAGATCCAAGCTAAGTACTGGTATTCCCGCCCTGTAAACCTGGGGGGGGGGGGGGAAACGAAAGAAAAGAGGCGAAAGAAAATGGGTCAGTCAAAAGACTGGTAAGTCCTACCTACTATTGTACAACAACTAATAAAGTTAACTGTATATGTAAACAAGGATGAGTCATAGGATGATAACTGGCATGGAAAAAGTCAACAAGATAGATCAAGTGTGGCACCGCATATACAAGGATGAGGTTTGCACCAAGTGTACTAGTATCCCAAGTCATGTCAAGTGTAAACAAGAAGTGATCCCCAGTCCCAAGTTTGGCCCAACATCATGAATGACCTAAACCAAGGTCCAACTAGCACGGTCTAGTCGATCGGCTCTCCTAAAGCCTAACTCGTCAAGTGTCGGTGTCATACGGCCCAACTACGAAGTGTAGCTAAACTGTGCTAGGTCCACCCTAGGGTGTATCAAGTCCTAGGGTGTCAACCACTGACACAAACCAAGCACGCACAGTTTAAACCTACTGGTGCCCGTGCCTGCTTTTTCAACTCCGGACAATGTGCACGACCATGGCCTGCCTGAACCTACACCGGCGCACCTACACAGCCGTCGTCTTGGTCGCTTACATGTCATCCCAGTAATCGTGCCCCACCCTAGCCTAGTCCCTAGGGTATCATGATACAACTAAGAGGGTTACTGGTGCAAAGGACCATGTAACTAGAGTTTTCTTAATGGGTTAAACGTGGTTAACCCAACTCATCCAAGTACCAAGTTGGTTAAGTGTACCCAAGGTTCATGACTTAACCCTATCAACCCATCGTGTTTAATTGGTTAAGTATTCAAGCGGTCCATAACTTAACCCTACTATGTGGCATTAATTAATTTAATGCACCCAACCTCTCATATTAGACCTTGTTGTGGTCACTAGTTAGGCCGGGCGGGTCCGGGTAGGTTTACACCACAACTTAGTCTAACCTCGGGTTTCACGTGCAACATGACCAACTACTCACATTGGGTCCTATTGCTTGTAGCCACTAGTTAAGCCGGTCGGTTCCGGGTAAGTTTATGCTACAAGCTCAACCCAACCTCGAGTTGGCCATCCTCATGTTTTCTAAGTGTCATGTCCATCATGTTTCCAAAACACATTACAAATTTTCAAGCAATTGGGTAGACCTAACTTAATAGGTAAATTCCCAATGGGTAGACCTAACTTAATATGTAAATTCCCAAGCTTACATTTTTATGTTTTTTAAGTTTACCCAACCCCAAACGCTATCCCCTCGCTTACATATCGCGATAGCGCATAAAGGATAGAAAGAGGGAACTTGGCAAAATCATGACATAAAGGTGTTGGAGCCACAAGTTAAACATGGTGGCATATGAGACAAAGATGTGATCACAAACTTGCATATCATGTTATCAACTTGCAAAATATTCCTAAGCATGCATAACATCATTTTAACTTGCATAGTGTTCATATGCATGCATAACATGGTTTCAACTTGCATAAGGTTCATATGCATGCATAACATCAAACTTGGCAAATAGGAGGAACATGGCCATAGATAGCATGAGATAAGGACTAGTAACATGCATATAACATTATATGCATGTTAATACAAGGTTTATGAGAGTTTCAAAGTTGCATCATGCAACATTTCCAACCAAAGATCACATCTTTCTATGCATAAAGCCAAGGTAATGACTTTACTAACATGCATAGAGTAAGCTTATGCATAGAATCATAAGATCAAAGCACATATCATGATTAACCCCGAACTCAACTTGCAACATAACATATTAATTTCATAGTTAAAATACAAGAGTAGAAATAGGCTTACAATGCTAATGTGGACTCAAATGAGTATAGCAAATGTAAGAAACCCCTTATGCAACAAATTAAAACCCCAAAATGCAAGCAAACTTGATCAAGACTCCTCCTTTATGATGCCAATAGAGAAACAAGACTTTAATGCAAGCTAAAGAGGATCATACAAGCCTAAATACACTTGTATGCATGGAAATCTCTTAGAAATTTGATTTAGGAATTTATGAAGAGAGTGGAGGCCATGAGAGGATTGATTTTGCCATAGTTTAGTTGTAGGATAGATTAATGATGATTTAGGGTAGGTTAGGGTCTTATTTATTGATTAGGCAAGTGTTTTAGGCCATAGGATTAACCCTAGGATAGATCCCAGCCCTCAAAAATCGTCACAAGCCTCCAAAACAGGACCAAGGGCCAAAACAGGTGCACCAGGCCAGCCAGGGTCAAGCCAGAAGGCTGTGCAGGTTTCTGGCTCGACACGGGCGCACTTCCCAAGTGCGCCAGTGTATTTTTGTGCTGGCGCACTTCCCAAGTGCGCCAGTGCATTCTGGCTTGTTTTCGGTTTTTCTGCCTAACTTCGTTCGTCTATATCTTCTTCATACGGACTCCGATTTTCGAAAACTCGGACTCTATTTCGCGTATTTTTCCGAGACGAACGCAATGGCATAGCCCGTTTCCCTTGATTCAGATTTTAGAATTAAATTCTGCCTCAATTTATGTTATAACAGGTTATTGAAAATACGGGTTGTTACATTCTCCCCTCCTTAAGGGATTTCGTCCCCGAAATCTTCAAGTTAGGAAGAACGTATCCTACCATCCAACATCCATCTACTCAAAACATCATCCACGAGCAATCATTGTCCTTACAAGATTCTAAATGTTGTATGAACATATGCAAAGGTGTGTGTATATGTACTTATCTAATGCAAATATCATTAATGCAAATTATGTTAGTGAAATGAATCCATATGTATGCAATTCCTAACATAATGTATAACATCTATATGTGTGCACATCACATACATCCATATGCAACATCCATGTGATAACACAAAAATTTTCATCCATGAATAAGCATAAACACTCATGCATATGCAATATGAGAGTGTGTGAGCCGATCTTAGTGCCTAATGTGTATCATGCATCCACGAGTATCCACTTGCAACCACTTGCAACCATCAAGCATAACATGTTTCAAATACATGTTTCATCCAAAGGGTTTCTACCTAAGGTTCTCATGACAAGATTAGCACGATAACTAGATAAACATGGATAGCAAAGAGAAAGATATGCTAACAAAGAAAAGAGATTGAGAGTGTACCCTCAAAATGGAATGGATAAAGCCCACGCATCTTCTCCTCGGTTTCCCAAGTTGCGTCATCTTCGGCTTCACCCCATTGAACCTTCACCAACTTGACCTCTCGATTCCTTAGCTTCTTGGTCTCCGTCCCCAAGATACGAATCGGAGCTCTCCTCAAAGTTGCCTCTTTCTCTACTTCCACGTCTTTAAGAATGCTAGGTTCAACCACCTCAGCGGACTCATGTAGGCACTTTCGGAGATGCGAGACATGAAAGACATTATGCACTCCGGATAGCTTCTCGGGCAATTGCACTTTATAAGCCATCTTCCCAATTCTCTCTATGATAGGGAAGGGTCCTACGAACCTGGGTGCCAGCTTCCCAATTGCTCCGAAGCGAACCACATTACGCAAAGGAGAAACCTTCACGAAAACCATGTCTCCAACTTCGAACTCCAAATCTGTCCTTCGCTTATCAGCATAGGATTTCTGTCTATCTTGGGCCGCTTTCATCCGTCTTCTCACCAATTCAACTTTCTCAGATGTGTCTCGTATCATATCGGGCCCAAGTACAAGCTTATCGGTAGTCTCCCACCAACACGTAGGCGACTTGCACGGCCTCCCATATAAAGCTTCAAATGGTGCCATCCCTATGCTTGCTTGATAACTGTTATTATATGCAAACTCAACAAGAGGAAGATGGTCTTCCCAAGTACCACCAAAATCCAGAATACAAAGCCTTAATAGATCCTCGAGTACCCTATTCACCCTTTCGGTTTGACCGTCCGTCTGTGGGTGATAAGCAGTACTTAGATTCAACCTCATGCCCATGGCTTCTTGCAAGCTATTCCAGAACTGACTTGTAAAGATTGGGTCACGGTCACTGACTATACTAGAAGGGACTCCATGAAGTCTCACAATCTCACGAAGATATACAGACGCTAGCCAAGATGCGGTCCTCTTGCTCTTTACCGGAATGAAATGAGCACTCTTCGTAAGTCTGTCCACAATAACCCAAATGCTCGTATTCCCTTTCCTTGACCTTGGTAGCCCATCAATAAAATCCATGGAAATACTCTCCCACTTCCAAAGTGGAACGTCTAGAGGATGCAATAGCCCACCGGGCTTCTTCGACTCGGCCTTAACTTGCTGGCAAATGATACATCTAGAAACAAACTCTGCCACATCCTTCTTCATCCCAGGCCAAAAGAAAATACGCTTCATATCTTTATACATCTTATCTCCGCCTGGATGTATAGTCAACTTAAAGCGATGCGCTTCCTCAAGAATTTTTCTTACTAGATCTCCTACCACTGGAACACATAACCTTCCATCTCTCCTCAGCCAACCCTTGTCCTCAATAGAATGTCGAGCGAGATGACTAGACGTCTCTCCTCGAATCAGCTTATCCATAATCTCAACTATCTGAGGGTCTTCTTTCTGCGAAGCCCCAACTTGATCAAGAAGGGTAGGTATGAGTTCCAGAGATGCTAATGAACTGGTCATCGACTCAATTGCCAAAGAGAAATCAATGGTTGCCACATACTCTAAATTCTTCATCTCAACGAATAGAGGACTTAGGGTCAACCTCTTTCTGCTTAGTGCATCAGCCACAACATTACCCTTGCCAGGGGTATAAGCTATCTCGAAGTCATATGATGCCAAGAATTCCATCCACCTTTGCTGCCTAAGATTCAGATCTTTCTGCGAGAAGAGATACTTGAGTGATTTGTGATCAGTATACAACTCAAACCTTTCGCCTAAAAGATAGTGGCGCCAGGACTTGAGTGCAAAGACAATCGCCGCTAACTCCAAGTCATGAGTGGGATAGTTCTTCTCATGAACTTTAAGTTGCCTACCCCCATAACATATCACTCTTCTCTCCTGCATCAGAACAGCGCCTAACCCCGTGCCACATGCATCGGTATACACGGTAAACATCTTACCGCCATCGGGTAATGCCAAAACTGGAGCTGTGGTAAGGGCCCTTTTGAGCCTTTGAAAAGCAAGCTCACACTCTAAGTCCCATGCAAAGACTAAGTTCTTCTTCGTCAATCTAGTGAGAGGGGCCGAAATCTTAGCGAAGTCTCTAATGAACTTCCTATAGTAGCCTGCCAGACCGAGAAAGCTTCGCACTTCGGTTGCATTCTTAGGAGTCTTCCAGTCTTGAACTGCAACCACTTTCGCGGGATCCACAGCTATACCCTGCTTAGAAACTATATGCCCAAGAAATCGGACTTCTTTTCTCCAAAAGTGGCATTTGGAGAACTTGGCTTTCAACTGATGGCCTCTAAGCATATCCATCACTTCCTTGAGGTGTCTAGCATGTTCTTCCTCGTCTTTTGAAAAGATCAGAATATCATCCACGAAGACAACAACAAACTTGTTAAGGAACTCCCTGAACACCCTACTCTTCAAATCTACGAAGTAGGCGGGTGCATTAGTCAAGCCGAATGGCATGACAAGCCATTCAAAGAATCCGTCTGGAGTCCTAAATGCAGTCTTATCAATGCTGTCTTCGGCCACTCTAAGCTGATGAAATCCGGTGGCTAAATCAAGCTGAGAGAAAACAGAAGCACCAACAAGCTGGTCGAAGAGGTCATCTATCCTCGGTAATGGATGCCTATTCTTCTTGGTCAGCTTGTTCAACTCTCGATAATCAACACATAGACGAAGCGAGCCGTCCGCCTTAGTAGCGAACACTACAGGAGCACCCCATTCAGAAATGCTTCGCCTAATAAAATTCTTCTCAAGTAGCTCCTTGATTTGCTTACTGAGCTCTCTCCTTTCATGCGGGGCCATGTGCCTAACTGGTAAGGAGACTGGCTTAGCATTATCAACCAGATAAATGCGGAAATCTATCTCTCGCTTAGGGGGTAACCCCTTAACTTCTTCAAAAATATCAGGGTATTCTCGAACCACCCTTACAGATTGCAGATCATCGATAGACGAGTCAAGAGATTCAAGATAACATAGCATGACGGGATCTAGCGGGTTGCAAGAAATCTCTAGGGTATTGCCAAGGCGAGTCATGAGTCTCACCACCCTATGCTCACAATCGAGAATGGCTCCATAGCGGGACAACCAATCCATGCCCAAGATCAACCCGTATCCCGTGAACCCGAGAACATAAGCATCACACGAGAATTCTACGGTCAAGATAGAAATCCTCAAATCCATACAGATCATAGATAAATGGGCTGAACCCCCAATCGGATTTGAAACACTAACGGGATCCTCAACAAGACTAGTACTTAGGTGCAAACTTCCAACAACATCAGAAGAAATAAAGGTATGCGATGCGCCAGAATCAAACAAAGTGCGAACAGGAAAACCAGAAATATAAACAAGACTTTCCACAGAAATAGTACCTCGGTCCTGAACTGGAGTGGTGTTGAGAGCATGCACTTGCCCTCCAGATGAACCTGCGCGCTGAGTTTGTCCATGCCCCTGCTTCTTGGGGAAATCCTTGCTAAAATGTCCCATCTCTCCACAATGAAAGCATCCACCCAATTTCATTCTCTTCTTCCTACAGTCCTTGGCTACGTGCCCAACAATCCCACAGAAGTGGCACTTTCTTGTGTCCTTTGCCTTGTTCTTGTTGCCCTTGTTGTTCTTGTTGTTCTTGTTGTTCTGATTACTCTGATTCCCTCCCCACTTGGAGTCTGTCTTCTTAGGCTGAGTCTCATTGGGCTTGACTTCTTTCTTCCCATTCTTATCCTCTCCCTGCAGCAATGCCATGTCTACTAGGCTCTCGAAAGTGGCCCCCATAGGTATGTGTGACATAGCTAGACCTTGTAATGGCTCATTTAACCCTCGTACAAAACGTAGAGCCTTCTTCTCGGGAGTATTGACCATGTCCAAACCGAATCGGGCAAGCTGGTTGAACTTATTCACATATTCTCTCACCGTCATGTCTCCTTGCTTCAAGGCTATGAACTTCTCAAGTTGCAAATTTGCCTCCGCAGACGATAAAAACTTAAGTCCAAACCTTGCCCTAAAGTCGGCCCAGGTTTCTACGGGCCTAGTAGCACTGGTGACCTCCCACCAATAAGAAGCTTCCTCCTTTAGTAGCCAAACCGCCAACAGAACCTTTCTACCGTCCTCTATATCAAAGATGGCAAAGAGATCTTCGGTCTCCTTCAACCAATTTCTTACTTCCACAAAAGTCTCCATCCCAAAATTTTTTTTGCCACCCATTGCCTTGAAGTCTTTGCAAACCTTGGCGAAATCGGCTTGTGGTTGCTGAGGAGGAGGAGGGGGTGGAACCTCAGTGATAGTGGGAGTGGTTGCTGGACCTGCATTGTTGGCCCTAGCTTCCAAGTACCTCCGGAACCATCCGGGAATGGTGACTCCCTCAGGAAGATTGAGATCGGCCATGTTGAAAAAAAAGGAAAAGATAGATTTAGAACGAGGAAACGAAGGATAGTGCTTATGGCTCTTAGGGGATAGCCTTTCAAAATAAACTAGACTTTTCTTTGGAAAATACATAATTGGTTTTGAAAATAGCTTTTAAAAGTAACTTTAAAACCCTTTTTGCTCCAATCTTGTAAACCTTATGCTCTGATACCAAATGTAACACCCCACCTCCGCTAGTGCCACTCTTGCAAGGGCACTGACTTTGGAGGGGCGTTTAAACAAGGTAAACATGCATGCAGATATCACAAGACAGAACATATAACTAAAAAAACAGAGTAAATATAGCAGCGGATAAAAACTAGCATATCAAAACCATAAGTTAAGTTACAACACAGTACTTGATCATTATTTTCCATAAACAAAGTCTAGAAACATAAAACTGGAAACTGGAAAGGAAAACATAAAGTAGCTATCCCCAAGGTAGAAAACCATAGCGAGCTCAAGTCCAAAGCATACATGAGCTATCCAGGAAAAGCAGCTAAGATCCAAGCTAAGTACTGGTATTCCCGCCCTGTAAACCTGGGGGGGGGGGGAAACGAAAGAAAAGAGGCGAAAGAAAATGGGTCAGTTAAAAGACTGGTAAGTCCTACCTACTATTGTACAACAACTAATAAAGTTAACTGTATATGTAAACAAGGATGAGTCATAGGATGATAACTGGCATGGAAAAAGTCAACAAGATAGATCAAGTGTGGCACCGCATATACAAGGTTGAGGTTTGCACCAAGTGTACTTGTATCACAAGTCATGTCAAGTGTAAACAAGAAGTGATCCCCAGGCCCAAGTTTGGACCAACATCATGAATGACCTAAACCAAGGTCCAACTAGCACGGTCTAGTCGATCGGCTCTCCTAAAGCCTAACTCGTCAAGTGTCGGTGTCATACGGCCCAACTACGAAGTGTAGCTAAACTGTGCTAGGTCCACCCTAGGGTGTATCAAGTCCTAGGGTGTCAACCACTGACACAAACCAAGCACGCAAAGTTTAAACCTACTGGTGCCCGTGCCTGCTTTTTCAACTCCGGACCATGTGCACGACCATGGTCCGCCTGAACCTACACCGGCGCACCTACACAGCCGTCATCTTGGTCGCTTACACGTCATCCCAGTAATCGTGCCCCACCCTAGCCTAGTCCCTAGGGTATCATGATACATCTAAGAGGGTTACTGGTGCAAAGGACCACGTAACTAGGGTTTCCTTAATGGGTTAAACGTGGTTAACCCAACTCATCCAAGTACCAAGTTGGTTAAGTGTACCCAAGGTTCATGACTTAACCCTATCAACCCATCGTGTTTAATTGGTTAAGTATTCAAGCGGTCCATGACTTAACCCTACCATGTGGCATTAATTAATTTAATGCACCCAACCTCTCACATTAGACCTTGTTGTGGTTACTAGTTAGGCTGGGCGGGTCCGGGTAGGTTTACACCACAACTTAGTCTAACCTCGGGTTTCACGTGCAACATGACCAACTACTCACATTGGGTCCTATTGCTTGTAGCCACTAGTTAAGCCGGTCGGTTCCGGGTAGGTTTATGCTACAAGCTCAACCCAACCTCGAGTTGGCCATCCTCATGTTTTCTAAGTGTCATGTCCATCATGTTTCCAAAACACATTACAAATTTTCAAGCAATTGGGTAGACCTAACTTAATAGGTAAATTCCCAATGGGTAGACCTAACTTAATAGGTAAATTCCCAAGCTTACGTTTTTATGTCTTTTAAGTTTACCCAACCCCAAACGCAATCCCCTCGCTTACATATCGCAATAGCGCATAAAGGATAGAAAGAGGGAACTTGGCAAAATCATGACATAAAGGTGTTGGAGCCACAAGTTAAACATGGTGGCATATGAGACAAAGATGTGATCACGAACTTGCATATCATGTTATCAACTTGCAAAATATTCCTAAGCATGCATAACATCATTTTAACTTGCATAGTGTTCATATGCATGCATAACATGGTTTCAACTTGCATAAGGTTCATATGCATGCATAACATCAAACTTGGCAAATAGGCGGAACATGGCCATAGATAGCATGAGATAAGGACTAGTAACATGCATATAACATTATATGCATGTTAATACAAGGTTTATGAGAGTTTCAAAGTTGCATCATGCAACATTTCCAACCAAAGATCACATCTTTCTATGCATAAAGCCAAGGTAATGACTTTACTAACATGCATAGAGTAAGCTTATGCATAGAATCATAAGATCAAAGCACATATCATGATTAACCCCAAACTCAACTTGCAACATAACATATTAATTACATAGTTAAAATACAAGAGTAGAAATAGGCTTACAATGCTTATGTGGACTCAAATGAGTATAGCAAATGTAAGAAACCCCTTATGCAACAAATTAAAACCCCAAAATGCAAGCAAACTTGATCAAGACTCCTCCTTTATGATGCCAATAGAGAAACAAGACTTTAATGCAAGATAAAGAGGATCATACAAGCCTAAATACACTTGTATGCATGGAAATCTCTTAGAAATTTGATTTAGGAATTTATGAAGAGAGTGGAGGCCATTAGAGGATTGATTTTGCCATAGTTTAGTTGTAGGATAGATTAATGATGATTTAGGGTAGGTTAGGGTCTTATTTATAGATTAGGCAAGTGTTTTAGGCCACAGGATTAACCCTAGGATAGATCCCAGCCCTCAAAAATCGTCACAAGCCTCCAAAACAGGACCAAGGGCCAAAACATGTGCACCAGGCCAGCCAGGGTCAAGGCAGAAGGCTGTGCAGGTTTCTGGCTCGACACGGGCGCACTTCCCAAGTGCGCCAGTGTATTTTTGTGCTGGCGCACTTCCCAAGTGCGCCAGTGCATTCTGGCTTGTTTTCGGTTTTTCTGCCTAACTTCGTTCATCCATATCTTCTTCATACGGACTCCGATTTTCGAAAACTCGGACTCTATTTCGCGTATTTTTCTGAGACGAACGCAATGGCATAGCCCGTTTCCCTTGATTCAGATTTTAGAATTAAATTCTGCCTCAATTTATGTTATAACAGGTTATTGAAAATACGGGTTGTTACACCGACGAAATGCTATCTAGGGTACGACCGTGTATCATCGACTATCCCCTATCCATCCCCGTCTTTAGGTCGCTCGTATAACAACCAAGGCATACTCTTGGTTCTTCTAACGCAGACCTTAACCTCTCATGAGCCTAGTATAATCACCTGGCAGCTCATAGAGGGATAACAAGAATATCCTCACGTTCCCCGAAGCCGCTGCTTCGTTACCCAGTTCGCTGGAGCCTTTATCTAAATCAGATACTTGCTCCTACTCGTATACTTAAACGATGACCTACCGTATCAGGTTACTCATCTATCTATGAACTGGTCTAAATTTCCTTGACTAAGAATCATTACTTAGTTATTCTTCAACTAAGGTTTACCACTTAGCATTGTTCCCGTTATCCTTGTTAACTATGGTTATCCACCTAATCCTCAGAACTAGGGTTTACATAATGGATTAAGTTTCACTTAAGTTCATGACTTAACCCGTCTACAAATCCTGTCAAAATTGGCTAAGTATCCAAGTTCAAGGCTTAACCCTACAAACCATGCTCAAGTTGGTTAAGTATATTAAGCAATTCACGACTTAACCTCGTCCAATTATCATTCTAGATTGGTTAAGTATGTATTAACTTGACCCTATCAATTTACTTAGTCAAATCGGTCAAGTGTATTTAAGCGATTCGTGACTTAGCCTTATCATGTTTTCACGTTATATTGGTTAAGTATTGGTTAACTTAACCACAATAAATTAACGAGTTAGATTGGATAAGTATAGGTCACTTAACCACATCAATTCATCATGTTTAGATTAGTTAAGTGTTTAACTTAACCCCATTAAACTACCAAGTGGGATTAATTAAGTCTAGGCTAACTTAACCCCATCCGATTTCCATGTTTAGACTAGTTGAGTCTAATCTTAACCCCATTCGTTAACCATATTTTTCGGTTAAGCGTCATTAAGAAAACTTACTTAACCTTACCAAGTTATCGCGTTGGATTGATTAAGTGTTGGTTAACTTAACCCCATCCACTAGTCATATAAAAATGGTTAAGTGTCATTAGGCAAATCAAGTTACTTAACCTACCCAACCTTGTCATGTTTTGTTAAGTATCATTAGTCTTATCAAATTACTTAACCCATTTGTCCATGTCATATTTGGTTAAGAGTCATTAATCAAATTAACTTAACCCTATCATGTGGCATTAATTACTTAATGCACCTTCACCTCTCACATTAGACTTTGTTGTGGTTACTAGTTAAGCCGGTCGGTTCCGGGTAGCTTTACACCACAACTTGGTCTAACCTCGGGTTCAAGCACAACATGACCAACTTCTCACATTGGGTCCTATTGTTTGCAACTACTAGTTAGGCCGGTCGGTTCCGGGTAGTTTTACGTTGCAAACTCAACCCAACCTCGAGTTGGCCACACTTATATTATCTAAGTGTCATGTCCATCATGTTTCCCAAAACATGTTACAAGTTTTCAAGCATTTTGGTAGACCTAACTTAATAGGTAAATTCCCAAAGGGTAGATCTAACTTAATAGGTAAATTCCCAAGCTTATGTTTTTATGCATACTTACATGTCAACTTCCATGTTATATTTCAAGTCATGTTTTCAAGTTGTATTTTCATGTTATTAGAAATTACCCATAACATAACCCAACACTTTTAAACTCGCATATACTTTCGCGACAACGTAATGGATTAAAAGAAGAGACTTGGCAAAGGCATGACAGAAATGGATATTAAGCCACAAGTTAATCATGGTGGCAAATGAGGCACAAATGTGTTCATTAACTTGCATGTTACATTCTTAAGCCTCAAAACATGCATAAACCCAAACTTGGCACATAAGCCAATCATGGTGACAAAAGATATGGAATGATGACTAGTAACTCGCATATATCATCATATAAGGGTTATGACTTCATATGCAAGTTGACATAAAGGTTATGAGGGTTCTCATGTTGCCTAATGCAACATTTCAACATAAAGGTTGTAGCTTTTAGCTCACAAGATCAAGATAATGACTTCATAAACTTGCATGACATGATAGCATGTATCATACTCAATGATCAAACCCAAACTTGCAACATGAACATTTAACTTCATAGTTAATATCTAAGAGTAGGGAAAGGGCTTACATTGCTATGAAGGCATAAAAGATATGACAAAGCCCTTATGCAATCAAATAGACCCAAAATGCAAGCTCTAACATAAAAACCCTTGAGCCAAAATGTTCAAAACCCTTGCTTTATGATGCAAAGATAGAAACTTGACTTGAATGCAAGCTAATGACACTCATACAAGCTTGAAAACACTTGTATGCATGGAAAATCTCTCATAGAAACCATTTAGAAATTTTATGAAGAGAGTGGAGGCCATGAGAGGTAAAATTTTGCCATAGTTTAGTTGCATGAATGAATAATGAGGATTTAGGATAGGTTAGGGTCTTATTTAAAGATTAGGCAAGTGTTTTAGGCCATAGGATTAAACCTAGATTCAATCCAAGCCATCAAAGCATGTCTTGGGGAAGAAGTCAAGTGTAGGAACCATCTAGGGCCTTTAGATTAAAGATGAACCATGAGAACCATCCAAATGCAAAATCTGCATTTGAGCGAATCGGCCCACGGGTTGACAGCAAAACACCCTGGATTAACCCCTAGTCGACCCAGTGAGCTCGGGTCGACCTCAAAAATCGGCCGGTTCAGTTATTCCCCTCTCCCAATTCGTTGTTTTGAACATTTTTGCATATTTATTTATTTAATTTTCAATTATATATATATATATATATATCAATATATATATATATATCTCTGCGCAACCCATTTCACTTAATTAAGTATACTTTAATTTAGGAATTTTTCGTGAAACTTCGCGAGGCCATATCTTGGTCATACGGACTCCGATTTTCGAAAAATCGGACTCTGTTTCGCGTATTTTTCCGAGACGAACGCAATGGCATAGCCCGTTTCCCTTGATTCAGAATTTACAGTTTAATTATACCTCCATTTATGTTATAACAGGTTATTGAAAATACGGGTTGTTACAAAAAGAGCAATTATTAATCATGAATCTTGCATAGAATTTAATAACTGAGGAATGATGAACGATAATAATACTATTATACAACAAATTTATTATAATTCCACTCATAGTGTTTTTGCGCTCCAATTCGTAGATCTTTGATTTTCTTCTTCAATTCATGGATTAGAGTAATCTTTGATTGATTTTCCCCCTTTTTGTTGTGTAGCTTGAATTACAGATCTGAATCTCTTTTCTGTTCTTGCGCAGTGCTTTAGATCTGAATCTCTCTTTTATTTTAATCGCGGTAGTTGAATTCCTAAATCTAATTATTTTTAATTTAGGAATATATTTATAGAGAGAGAGAGTGGAGAGAAGATAGATCTAAGATCTAGGGGAGAAAAAAAAGAAAGGAGCAGCATAGAAGCATCAGAGGGAGAAAATATGAGGCCTAGGGGTTATTAATATAGGTGCTCAAGACCTTATCGTACACGCAGCACTGAGTCAGCATTGAACCCAGTTAAGAAAATAGTCCAAGTTCGTAGATGAATCTAGCCAAATCTTATCGTACACGCAGCGCTGAGTCAGCATTGGGTCCTGCAATCTGTTTTAGTGCAGAAATTTGAATTTTAAACTTTTGAATTTCTGGAATTTAATTAACTGTTTTATTCACATGAAATATTCTTATATGTATACAATTCCTCTAATGACCATTTTATGCGTATATATGTACGCACAACTTTCATTTTATTTTCAAAATTCGTTGCACCGCTATTTGATTCTTGCCATATTTCATTGACTGTAGCCTTATCTTGAAATTTTATCTTTCATATACATATATTTTCTGCATATATATATATATATTCTCAAATATATATATATATATATATACATATATTTTTCGTTATTTCCTTATATGTACATTCTTATCCTTTCAAATTTTGAATTTGTATACGTACATATATTTGCACGTTCAGTTGGCCCTCTCTAAAACAAAGATAAAAATTATGCCGCCGCCGGGGTTCAAACCCCTGACCTCTATGTTACAAATCCAATGCCTTAACCAACTGAGCTATGAAGTTTTTTGTTAATAAGTCTTAGAAAAATGATAATTATTATTCTCTCCTTACTTCTCTTTTTCATGTTAGTTACAATACTTAAATTAAACCATTGCATGAATCCTTTTCTTTTCTTTTATTATCTCTTCTAATACATATATTGTTAACGTATTAATTTTTCCGTTTCTTCCACTAATTTAAATTGCACATCACCATTATTTATATATCCAGGCATATATATATATATACACACATTTTTAATTATGTTAAAAATGCGGGGTGTTGCAGAAAAGGTAAATTTCTGAACTATTGGCGAAGATGGATGAGGGGGACACTACTGACGATACATGGAAATGCTATCAAGAAAATCAGGTTAAACTGAAGGAGTTGTTGAAGTTAAAAGCCGTTGAATTAAAACAAAAGGCAAAAGAAAAATGATTATCTGAAGGGGATGAATGTTCAAAATTCTTCTATACTAAAATGTATTGTAGGAGAAATATGAATTATAATCGAGAAATATATGATCAGGATGGAAAGTTACTTACGGATTTTGATAAATTTGAAAAGGAGGCAATAAACTACTTCACTGAGCTATACATTGGTCAAGACATTATTGACTTACCCCAAATCCACACCGGAAAAGTCATTAATACTAGAGGGAAGCGCATGTTGTGCAAACGGATAACTGAAAGTGAAGTTTATGAGGTTGTCATGTCTATCCACGTTGATTCCTCCCCTGGACCCTACGGAATGGGTTCCTGTTTCTTCAAAAACCATTGGTGTGACTGAAAAATAAGCTTGTGTTAGCTTTAAACGAATCTTTCCATTCTGGAAATTTTTTGAAAGAAATTAATCACACTTTTCTTTGTCTTATTCTAAAAGCTGATAAACCTGTTAATATTGCAGATTACAGACCGACTGCATGTTGCAATGTCCTGTACAAAATTCTGAGCAAAGTCTTATGCAATAGAATGAAAAAAGTGTTACTAGATTTGATAGCTGAATGTCAAAGCGCATTCATAAAAGGGCGGAGCATTTCAGAGAATTCACTGCTAGCACATGCGTTGATAAGAAATTTAAGTAAGGAGGGGGCTGATAAATTTTTCTTAAAAGTTGACCTCCACAAAGCATATGATAAAATCAATCGAAGACTCATTATTCACATGCTTGTTGCAATGGGGTTCCCAACGAAATTCACGAGAATCATAAAAGAATGTATTAGCTCACCTACATTTTCTATCCTAATTAATGGAAGTCCGAAGGGATTAATTACTTACAATAGAGGTATCAGGAAAGGCGATCCTCTATCTCCATACTTGTTTGCAGTAGTGATGGAATATTTTACTCTACAGATGGAGATTGCGCATTTTGAGAAAGTTATTCAGCCTATTCACAATTTTCAACCATACAATAGTCATCTGCTATATGCAGATGATTTGATAATATGTATCAAGGCTAGAGAAGAAGCTGCTCAAAGAATTATGGAAATTTTTCAAAAATTAGAGTGTAATGTGGGTTTGAAGATGAATGAATTGAAGACTAAGTGCTATTTTAATAAACACTGTACAAACAAGAATATCATTCTTAACATTTTGAAAGTTAGAGAAGGGACTTTGCCAGTCAAATATCTTGGAGTTCCTCTGTCATTGAATAAAATAACAGATAGCGAATGTGCTTCCCTAATTACTAGCATCAGAGAAAGATTACAATGTTGGAGCTCTCGTCTTCTCTCAGCAGCGGGTAGAATTGAACTAGTTCATACTATAATTCAAGCCAAAGTTAACTTTTGGCTTCAGACATTCCAATTGCCTGATGCTTCAATTGGGAAAACTGAGAGAGTTTGTGCTGATTTCATTTGGCGAGGGAGGGGGGATTACACAAAATCAAATATAGTGACTTATGTAAACCAAAAGCTGAAGGTCGAGTTGGCTTGAGAAACTTAAGAGACATGAGAGAAGCATTTACTATGAAACAAGCATGGAAAATAATATCGAAAAATGGGCTATGGCGAGATGGATGCGAAATAGATATATAAAAGATATTTTTCGGATAGTGCCTATTGACTCTAATGCTTCTTCAACATGGAAAACAACTCTGAAAATAAGGGATAAACTGGCAAAAAATATTGAACGTGAATTCGCTGATGGTTCAAACACCGATCTCTGGAGAGACCCATGGATTGATCATAAATCTTTGATTGTAATAACCCGAAAATCTGGGCCAGTTTGAAATTTTTATTTTGGCAATTTTAGCGAATTTTGATTATTTAAAATGAATTATTTTAAATAATATCGACGAGAAATTTATTTTTAATAGAATTCGAACATATATATTATACGCGTCGTCGTCAGAATATAAATATTTTTATATAATTATAAATAGAATCGAAAATGGCGCGGTAGTTCGATAATTCGATTTCAAACTTCAATTGAATGTACCGGGTGCAAAACAATCCGGATTTTAGTGAAACCGAAAATAATGGGATCTGATTGATAATATCTTTCCAACGAATCCGAATGATCAAATTTTCATAGCGGGGATCAAAAGAGATGTCCAGTTGAAAATTCTGAATAGTCGCTATAAAATTCAGGCCCTTAAAAATGGACATTTTGCAAACGACCTCGGATTTCGACGAAACCACTTTTGTTGGATCCGCAGTGTCAAGTTATTGCTAGTTTCCAAATTTCATAATTTTTCGAATCAATATGTGAGCGTGGCAAAAGAAAACGCGTTTGACCAGTTTCAGTTGATTTTAATCGACTGGAAATTTGCCATTTTTCAAACGGTCTCAGAATTCGACGAAACTAGTTTTGTTAGGACCGTATCATCAATACGAAGCTAGAAAATATTTTTCGGGAATTTTTCTAGTTAGTATGTGACCTCAGTAATTTGAAATGTACGTTTAAAATTCAATATAATGATTTAAATGTAAATTTAACGGAAACTGATAGAAACGATCAAATCAGCTAGCGATACATATCCCATTGTGTTCGGAATGGGGGTAAAACGCTATGGGCGACAGGCGGTGGACCTCGTTTCGAGGTCGTATGTAAAAGTCCACTTTTTACAAATAATTAAATAAAAAAAATAAAAAAAACCCTTTCTTCCCCTTTACCCGCTCTGCCCCCCCTTCTCTCTCATTTCCTAATCGATCAGAATCAAAAAGAAAAAAAAAGAAAAAAAAGGGAGACGATCGAAGGACCGCCGTTCGAGGCCAGCGCCGCCCCCCCTCGCGCGCCGCCTCCTCCGTTCAACCTCCCCCCCCCCCCTCTGCTGCTTCACTCGCGCGAAGCCCTTCTCCCATCGAAGAACCGCAACCGCACCACCCCGAGACGCCGACCACCCCTAGCCTCCTCCGTTCAACCTTCGCCCCCCCCCCCCCCCCCAGCTCCGCCGCCAAACAGAAACCGCCCCCCCCCCCCTCAGTCTTCGAACACTGTAAGTTAATTTTATTTATATTTCTTTATTTAATTTTTATTGTTTAAAAACTGAAATTTTTATTGTTTAAAAACTGAAATTTTTATTGTTTAAAAACTGAAATTTTTATTGTTTAAAAAACTGAAAATAACATTGTTTAATTAAAATCAGTTTTATTAAAAATGGTTTATTATAAAAATGTAATTTTTATAATAGTAAAGGCGGGATCTTTATCTAATCAAGGTAGAATTTTTACATTAGAAAAGATGGAATTTTTACATTGAAATAAAAATATGATTTTTATATATTGAACTTCGAAATAAAAATATGATTTTTATATATTGAATAGCGAAGTAAAAATTCGATTTTTACATAGGTAGTGGCTACGGGCAATGAAGATGACGAAGATGCGAGAACAGTGAAGATTTCCTGCATTAGAAGTGCCGTGGAGTTAGGATAGCTATCGGTGAGAATTTCTCACCTTTCAATTTCTTTTCTAATTATATATATATATACTAGGATGCAGACGGTGCTTAGTAGCACCTGACACAATCGTCCACAGACCATGGACTTGTTTGTTTGGTTGCATAGATTAGTTATGTGATTTGATTTGAATTTGGTTGTTTGGTGATTTTGATTGATGTGTGAATGGCGTGGGCCTTCACTAGACCGGGGATAAGGCTAGGCCTCGTCCCGTTTCTAGTATCGTGCCGTTATGCCGCCGAAATTTTCTAAAATATGTTAGAAAAATAAAAATACCATTTTATTGAATAAATGAACCGAATAGAATATTCATAGGTTGAATAAAATGTTTTATCGTTAAAAATATAATTTTTAACGTGAATGTGAATAAATAAATATTCATTTACAAACCGGACGGTTTGTTTATGTACACCTATTTGAAGGACATTGATTGGGACGATAAATTTTACACATCGCCCAACTGCACAAATAAAATATGTGTTTGATTGTTTGAAACCCCACACGGGTGTTAGGATGAAATTTGAAGTTCACTCATCCTGATTGATTAAATATGTCGATCGATCGATTGACAGGCTGTTATAAGCGTTGAATATTTATATTTGATGCTTATACAGTGTAGAATGCACTTTGGATGATGGTTGACTATTCATCGTTGTTGATATATACATGTGTTGTAGAAAATCCATATAATTAACATTATATGGTAATTGATTGGGCCTCATTCCAGTTTCGAAAAAGAAATATTTGAAAATAGAATATTTGAAAAAGGAAATATTTGAAAAGAAATATTTGAGATAGAAATATTCGAAATAGAATATTTGAAAATAGAAACATATGAAGCCGTGTTGATTAGATTGAAGCTATTTTGACGTAAACGATATTTATATCGGTTTTATTCATTTTGAAATGAATTGAATTGAAAGTGATTTCGAAATGAATTGAATTGAAAGTGATTTCGAAATGAATTGAATTGAAAGTGATTTCAAAATGAATTGAATTCAAAGTGATTTCGGAATGAATTGAATTGAAAGTGATTTCGAAATGAATTGAATTGAAAGTGATTTCGAAATGAATTGAATTGAAAGTGATTTCGAAATGAATTGAATTGAAAGTGATTTCGAAATGAATTGAATTCAAAGTGATTTCGAAATGAATTGAATTGAAAGTGATTTCGAAATGAATTGAATTGAAAGCGATTTCGAAATGAATTGAATTGAAAACGATTTCGAAATGTATTGAATTGAAAACGATTTCGAAATGAATTGAATTGAAAATGAATTCAAATTGAAAAGGAAGTTGAAATTGCCTTTGAAACGAATTTAAAACTATTTATATAATTCGTTTTAAATAGAGATCGATGATATATATATTATATATATAATATAATGGCCTGAATCGAACGCGCCGCGCCGCGGCAGTTCGTGAATTTCGACCATTTATTTCAAACGGACATTACGGGAGATCCGACCGTCGGATTCTCCTAAAACCGGAACCGTTGGGTTCGTATCGAAAAGAGCTTTCTAACGAATGTTAAAAATTTGAAATCTAACGGTTGGATTTGGAGATACGTCCAAATCAAATTCGAAAAAGGTCGCTGTAAGTGCAGTTCGATGGCCGTTGATGGAAATCGACTATACGGGCCTTGATAAAATTATTAAAAATAGTAATAATTTGTGTAAAATCATAAGAAATGATTTGTGAAGGTTTGGGATGAAAATCTCCATACTTGAAAAGATAAAAATAGATTTTTATCGAAATGAACTAGTTTTGAACTAGAAATATAATTCTATTTATTTTTAAATAAATAAATTGAATTTGAAAAGGGTTTTAAAAATAACCAGAATTTCCAATGATTGCATTGGAGTGGAATTGAATCGAAATTGTCTTCGGAATATTTCGATGTTGGAATTCGTGATTATACGGATGTTGTTATGGAAATTTGAAAGATATATATTTATATCGTTATTTCCAATACGACATTTGTTAATTGTAGAATTTGATATTGAATATAAGCCGATATATTTTCTATTCAGAGCCTTATATTGAATATCAAATGTGATTTGGGTTTTGTCGTGAGTGGTGTCTTCACTGACACTGTTCTTGAACCCAGTAGAGAAAAGATTAAATCTTTTTATTTTAGATTTAATGAAGTGTACCAATTAAATAATATTTAATTGGGATTGAATTGATATTGATTTTTGGGTTTATCGTGGACAGTGTTTTAAATAACACTCGTTCTTTAACCCGATAATTAAGGAATGTGATTTTGGGTTTATCGTGAACTGTGTTTTAAATGACACTGATTCTTTAACCCAGTTAACGATTAAAACTAAGTGGAGTTTTAATGAATCTTTAAATAGATTGAAAAGATCGAGAATGGAGTATCACTAGTTTTACTCCAGGCGATAGTTAAATCTTTAATTAGATTTGAACGTGAAATGGTAATTGAATTACCGATAACACTGTGGTGTTAGATATGAAGTACTACCAGTTTTACTTCATGGGATAAATAGGTTGGGATTGGGAAAAATAAATGATGACTTCGGTGTGGTTCGATAATCCCGACTAGTTTGAATTGATATTCAAAGGAGATTAAAGAATAAATTTAAAGAATTTATCTTAGATAAAATTAATGGGAACTTTTCCCAAAGTGTAGGAATATTTGGATAAAAGAATATTCTGAATTGGAATGAGGCGTATGTTGTGTTTGTGTAACACTTTTATAATATATACGCGAGTTATTCAGAAAGACCGGGTTTATCCCATTCCGAATAACTGATTCGACGTGGTGTCGAAGATGAAGACGGTGGTCGAAGACCAGAAGTCTTCACGTCGTTTGGGTAATTACTGATGATCTTGATTGGGCTGTACAACCAAAAAGATGGAAACAGTTAGTGATCGTCCAGACGTACTTGGAGATCGATGGATATGCGGGGTACTAGGTGCCTCCGGTTTCGTTCAGACCCAGAACGGACTAGTAAATGGACTGTGTGTCTGACATTGGATTTTAGTCCGTGTGATTGATCTCTATTAAATATATATCTGTTTGGCGGCGGAGAATTTATCTCTTGCTTAAAGCCCTTCTCTGAGACGTACGAGCTCAGGGGTTATATATTGATGGATATCAAACGCATGGAGTGAATTGCCTGTGTGGCATGCCTAAGTGGCAATTGATCGAGGCTTCTGTTGAAAAGCAAAGTCTTGTGGTGATGATCAAAGTCAGGCCTTTGTGGCGTAGCTTTGTGTAACGTTTGCTTCGCGAGTTTCACACCCGGTATGAACCAAAAACGGGAGAGGACGTCAGGGAGGGCATGCGTTTCTTTCTAGCCAGAAGTGGCGTCAGCGGTTTTACACGCCCTGACGAGTTTGACTTATGTGGTTGTTGCTGTTGCGAGGCGCCTCGGTTATATCGGTTTCGGCCGATGCATTCTGGTTGGCTGACGGACCAGACTTACACCCCATAGGGTGGGGAGACGTAGTGTTCAGGCATAATAATCCACATCGGTGGACCGGCCCTGAGGATCTAAAGGCTTGCCTGCGCGCTTGCCTGCGGCTGGGGTAGAGAGTCACGAATCGGTTGAGGACTATCTTTTGCCTCGGTTCATAGATGGAAATCCAATTTCCAAATACGTGACATTTGCGGTTTTATTTGTAAACCTATATATGGCGACATGATATATGGTACCCATGCCGCCTATGATTGATACTTATGATTTGAAGTTGTTTTACACACTATACACTTATAATAGTATCAAATGATTTGTTTTAAACGTATCAAGCATTCTTTGGCTGTTATAAGGGAAAACCCTATCCCCCGGCTTGCGTTGCATTGTGTGATAGGACCTGGGTCTTATAACAGCTTCATCTTTCTTTATTTAGCATTGCGCTGTTTGTTTTATGCACTGGTATTCTTGGGAGGAAACCCGTTCCGTGTTATATGGCGTGGTCCCTTGATTTACCTAACTTTAAAAACAAAGATTAATAACTGTTTTAGTTCTCACACCAGTCACATGACTGACCTGGAGTTTATTGTTTTAACCTAAACTCTGGGTGCCCTTATTTTGACACGGGCAGCTAGTAGTTTTGGTTTTGCAGATTTATATTCACAGGATCCTGGTTTACAGCTGGAATGATATCCGGAAAGCTTTGTATCCGTATATCTTCTTCTAGTTGTGTATTGTATTATTTTCCGCTGCTATGTATTTAAATGTAATTTAAAGCTCGGATATTTCTGTGTAATATTCAATTATACTCTGTATATTCTTGTAATCTCATGCATTGTTGTAATATACAATGAAATGTTCTTCTGTATGTGTTCTGTTGTGGCTTGTTCTCGAACTATCCGACACTTCCCTTTACGGGGAAGTTACGGGTTTTCATAGTTGGTATCAGAGCTTTGGTTTACAAAGCTTAGAGAACAAGGCACATTAGAACCATATGAAAGAATTCATCAGATATTGGATTAGTAATATCCAACGGGAATGACTCGTTAGAGATAGGATCAGTGGTATCCTAGAACGAGTGTGAAGAGTATATTTTTGAAAATGAAAACAAAACTTGTTTTGAAATATAAATCAATTATTCGTATTCGGTTATTTATTTATATTGATGTGGACAGTCCAGTATATAAAGATTTTGCGTATACGTCTGATCCGCGTGTATTCAAAGTTTTAATATATTGGATAGATATAGCATCACACTCTAGTCGCCCGAAGATGATATTGATGATAGCGATCGCATCATCAACATTATTGTTCGAGTTTCGAAGGTGTGATTTTCTATATATTTCCATTAGACTGGTGTGAGAACCAAAACCTATATATATAGCTAGGACACATTGTTGTGAATTGGCATCAAAAACATGATTTTTGTATATGTATCAAAATTATGAATTTGAAACTCTAATTCACTAATTGATTGATGTTTGTGTTGTTTGTTTATTTGTTTGCTAATTTTTAGCCATTTAGCCTAATTGAATCAAATATTGAATTGTATTGAAATTTGGTCGCATTTGCTTGCATATGCATATACTTACATTGAACAGGTCATAACAAGGAGGCTAGAGCTGAGAATAAAATTTGTTTGCCCGACAAATAGGTACATGTTTACTACATAATTTACTGTTTTGTTTGGGTGATGATGATTTTATGAGCCTATTGGCTAGCCGCTTGGCTTTTTCTTTTTCTTTTTGAGATTTGAAGGACCGGGGAAGCTATTTGAAATTCCCCGATGCTCCCGGTGCAGGGGAGGTTATGGCGAAATTTTTCGAAAATTTAGGGTGTTAGCCAAATTTTTGAAATTTTAGAAAATTCTCAGAAACTGAAAATTTGGAGAATGGAAGCCAGATCGAACGTAGTGTTGATTAATCAAAACCATTTTCGACTTTGTTCCTTTTCGGGGACGAAAAGTTTTAAGTGAGGGGGATTGTAATAACCCGAAAATCTGGGCCAGTTTGAAATTTTTATTTTGGCAATTTTAGCGAATTTTGATTATTTAAAATGAATTATTTTAAATAATATCGACGAGAAATTTATTTTTAATAGAATTCGAACGTATATATTATACGCGTCGTCGTCAGAATATAAATATTTTTATATAATTATAAATAGAATCGAAAATGGCGCGGTAGTTCGATAATTCGATTTCAAACTTCAATTGAATGTACCGGGTGCAAAACAATCCGGATTTTAGTGAAACCGAAAATAATGGGATCTAATTGATAATATCTTTCCAACGAATCCGAATGATCAAATTTTCATAGCGGGGATCAAAAGAGATGTCCAGTTGAAAATTCTGAATAGTCGCTATAAAATTCAGGCCCTTAAAAATGGACATTTTGCAAACGACCTCGGATTTCGACGAAACCACTTTTGTTGGATCCGCAGTGTCAAGTTATTGCTAGTTTCCAAATTTCATAATTTTTCGAATCAATATGTGAGCGTGGCAAAAGAAAACGCGTTTGACCAGTTTCAGTTGATTTTAATCGACTGGAAATTGGCCATTTTTCAAACGGTCTCAGAATTCGACGAAACTAGTTTTGTTAGGACCGTATCGTCAATACGAAGCTAGAAAATATTTTTCGGGGATTTTTCTAGTTAGTATGTGACCTCAGTAATTTGAAATATACGTTTAAAATTCAATATAATGATTTAAATGTAAATTTAACGGAAACTGATAGAAACGATCAAATCAGCTAGCGATACATATCCCATTGTGTTCGGAATGGGGGTAAAACGCTATGGGCGACAGGCGGTGGACCTCGTTTCGAGGTCGTATGTAAAAGTCCACTTTTTACAAATAATTAAATAATTAAATAAAAAAAATAAAAAAAAACTTTCTTCCCCTTAACCCGCTCTGGCCCTCCCCCCTTCTCTCTCATTTCCTAATCGATCAGAATCAAAAAGAAAAAAAAAAAGGGAGACGATCGAAGGACCGCCGTTCGAGGCCAGCGCCGCCCCCCACCCCCTCGCGCGCCGCCTCCTCCGTTCAACCTCCGCCCCCCCTCTGCTGCTTCACTCGCGCGAAGCCCTTCTCCCATCGAAGAACCGCAACCGCACCACCCCGAGACGCCGACCACCCCTAGCCTCCTCCGTTCAACCTTCGCCCCCCCCAGCTTCGCCGCCAAACAGAAACCGCCCCCCCCCCTCAGTCTTCGAACACTGTAAGTTAATTTTATTTATATTTCTTTATTTAATTTTTATTGTTTAAAAACAGAAATTTTTATTGTTTAAAAACTGAAATTTTTATTGTTTAAAAACTGAAATTTTTATTGTATAAAAACTGAAATTTTTATTGTTTAAAAAACTGAAAATAACATTGTTTAATTAAAATCAGTTTTATTAAAAATGGTTTATTATAAAAATGTAATTTTATAATAGTAAAGGCGGGATCTTTATCTAATCAAGGTAGAATTTTTACAGTAGAAAAGATGGAATTTTTACATTGAAATGAAAATATGATTTTTATATATTGAACTTCGAAATAAAAATATGATTTTTATATATTGAATAGCGAAGTAAAAATTCGATTTTTACATAGGTAGTGGCTACGGGCAATGAAGATGACGAAGATGCGAGAACAGTGAAGATTTCCTGCATTAGAAGTGCCGTTGAGTTAGGATAGCTATCGGTGAGAATTTCTCACCTTTCAATTTCTTTTCTAATTATATATATACTAGGATGCAGACGGTGCTTAGTAGCACCCGACACAATCGTCCACAGACCATGGACTTGTTTGTTTGGTTGCATAGATTAGTTATGTGATTTGATTTGAATTTGGTTGTTTGGTGATTTTGATTGATGTGTGAATGGCGTGGGCCTTCACTAGACCGGGGATAAGGCTAGGCCTCGTCCCGTTTCTAGTATCGTGCCGTTATGCCGCCGAAATTTTCTAAAATATGTTAGAAAAATAAAAATACCATTTTATTGAATAAATGAACCGAATAGAATATTCATAGGTTGAATAAAATGTTTTATCGTTAAAAATATAATTTTTAACGTGAATGTGAATAAATAAATATTCATTTACAAACCGGACGGTTTGTTTATGTATACCTATTTGAAGGACATTGATTGGGACGATAAATTTTACACATCGCCCAACTGCACAAATAAAATATGTGTTTGATTGTTTGAAACCCCACACGGGTGTTAGGATGAAATTTGAAGTTCACTCATCCTGATTGATTAAATATGACGATCGATCGATTGACAGGCTGTTATAAGCGTTGAATATTTATATTTGATGCTTATACAGTGTAGAATGCACTTTGGATGATGGTTGACTATTCATCGTCGTTGATATATACATGTGTTGTAGAAAATCCATATAATTAACATTATATGGTAATTGATTGGGCCTCATTCCAGTTTCGAAAAAGAAATATTTGAAAATAGAATATTTGAAAAAGGAAATATTTGAAAAGAAATATTTGAGATAGAAATATTCGAAATAGAATATTTGAAAATAGAAACATATGAAGCCGTGTTGATTAGATTGACGCTATTTTGACGTAAACGATATTTATATCGGTTTTATTCATTTTGAAATGAATTGAATTGAAAGTGATTTCGAAATGAATTGAATTGAAAGTGATTTCGAAATGAATTGAATTGAAAGTGATTTCGAAATGAATTGAATTGAAAGTGATTTCGGAATGAATTGAATTGAAAGTGATTTCGAAATGAATTGAATTGAAAGTGATTTCGAAATGAATTGAATTGAAAGTGATTTCGAAATGAATTGAATTGAAAGTGATTTCGAAATGAATTGAATTGAAAGCGATTTCGAAATGAATTGAATTGAAAACGATTTCGAAATGAATTGAATTGAAAACGATTTCGAAATGAATTGAAAAGGAAGTTGAAATTGCCTTTGAAACGAATTTAAAACTATTTATATAATTTGTTTTAAATAGAGATCGACGATATATGTATTATATATATTATATATATAATATAATGGCCTGAATCGAACGCGCCGCGCCGCGGCAGTTCGTGAATTTCGACCATTTATTTCAAACGGACATTACGGGAGATCCGACCGTCGGATTCTCCTAAAACCGGAACCGTTGGGTTCGTATCGAAAAGATCTTTCTAACGAATGTTAGAAATTTGAAATCTAACGGTTGGATTTGGAGATACGTCCAAATCAAATTAGAAAAAGGTCGATGTAAGTGCAGTTCGATGGCCGTTGATAGAAATCGACTGTACGGGCCTTGATAAAATTATTAAAAATAGTAATAATTTGTGTAAAATCATAAGAAATGATTTGTGAAGATTTGGGATGAAAAACTCCATATTTGAAAAGATAAAAATAGATTTTTATCGAAATGAACAAGTTTTGAACTAGAAATATAATTCTATTTATTTTTAAATAAATAAATTGAATTTGAAAAGGGTTTTAAAAATAACCAGAATTTCCAATGATTGCATTGGAGTGGAATTGAATCGAAATTGTCTTCGGAATATTTCGATGTTGGAATTCGTGATTATACGGATGTTGTTATGGAAATTTGAAAGATATATATTTATATCGTTATTTCCAATACGACATTTGTTAATCGTAGAATTTGATATTGAATATAAGCCGATATATTTTCTATTCAGAGCCTTATATTGAATATCAAATGTGATTTGGGTTTTGTCGTGAATGGTGTCTTCACTGACACTGTTCTTGAACCCAGTAGAGAAAAGATTAAATCTTTTTATTTTAGATTTAATGAAGTGTACCAATTAAATAATATTTAATTGGGATTGAATTGATATTGATTTTTGGGTTTATCGTGGAAGTCTTTTAAATAACACTCGTTCTTTAACTCGATAATTAAGGAATGTGATTTTGGGTTTATCGTGAACTGTGTTTTAAATGACACTGATTCTTTAACCCAGTTAACGATTAAAACTAAGTGGAGTTTTAATGAATCTTTAAATAGATTGAAAAGATCGAGAATGGAGTATCACCAGTTTTACTCCAGGCGATAGTTAAATCTTTAATTAGATTTGAACGTGAAATGGTAATTGAATTACCGATAACACTGTGGTGTTAGATATGAAGTACTACCAGTTTTACTTCATGGGATAAATAGGTTGGGATTGGGAAAAATAAATGATGACTTCGGTGTGGTTCGATAATCCCGACTAGTTTGAATTGATATTCAAAGGAGATTAAAGAATAAATTTAAAGAATTTATCTTAGATAAAATTAATGGGAACTTTTCCCAAAGTATAGGAATATTTGGATAAAAGAATATTCTGAATTGGAATGAGGCGTATGTTGTGTTTGTGTAACACTTTTATAATATATACGCGAGTTATTCAGAAAGACCGGGTTTATCCCATTCTGAATAACTGATTTGACGTGGTGTCGAAGATGAAGACGGTGGTCGAAGACCAAAAGTCTTCACGTCGTTTGGGTAATTACTGATGATCTTGATTGGGCTGTACACCCAAAAAGATGGAAACAGTTAGTGATCGTCCAGACGTACTTGGAGATCGATGGATATGCGGGGTACTAGGTGCCTCCGGTTTCGTTCAGACCCAGAACGGACTAGTAAATGGACTGTGTGTCTGACATTGGATTTTAGTCCGTGTGATTGATCTCTTTTAAATATATATCTGTTTGGCGGCGGAGAATTTATTCTCTTGCTTAACGCCCTTCTCTGAGACGTACGAGCTCAGGGGTTATATATTGATGGATATCAAACGCATGGAGGGGATTGCCTGTGTGGCATGCCTAAGTGGCAATTGATCGAGGCTTCTGTTGAAAAGCAAAGTCTTGTGGTGATGATCAAAGCCAGGCCTTTGTGGCATAGCTTTGTGTAACGTTTGCTTCGCGAGTTTCACACCCGGTATGAACCAAAAACGGGAGAGGACGTCAGGGAGGGCATGCGTTTCTTTCTAGCTAGAAGTGGCGTCAGTGGTTTTACACGTCCTGACGAGTTTGACTTATGTGGTTGTTGCTGTTGCGAGGCGCCTCGGTTATATCGGTTTCGGCCGATGCATTCTGGTCGGCTGACGGACCAGACTTACACCCCATAGGGTGGGGAGACGTAGTGTTCAGGCATAATAATCCACATCGGTGGACCGACCCTGAGGATCTAAAGGCTTGCCTGCGCGCTTGCCCGTGGCTCGGGCTAGAGAGTCACGAATCGGTTGAGGACTATCTTTTGCCTCGGTTCATAGATGGAAATCCAATTTCCAAATACGTGACATTTGCGGTTTTATTTGTAAACCTATATATGGCGACATGATATATGGTACCCATGCCGCCTATGATTGATACTTATGATTTGAAGTTGTTTTATACACTATACACTTATAATAGCATCAAATGATTTGTTTTAAACATATCAAGCATTCTTTGGCTGTTATAAGGGAAAACCCTATCCCCCGGCTTGCGTTGCATTGTGTGATAGGACCTGGGTCTTATAACAGCTTCATCTTTCTTTATTTAGCATTGCGCTGTTTGTTTTATGCACTGGTATTCTTGGGAGGAAACCCGTTCCGTGTTATACGGCGTGGTCCCTTGATTTACCTAACTTTAAAAACAAAGATTAATAACTGTTTTAGTTCTCACACCAGTCACATGACTGACCTGGAGTTTATTGTTTTAACCTAAACTCTGGGTGCCCTTATTTTGACACGGGCAGCTAGTAGTTTTGGTTTTGCAGATTTATATTCACAGGATCCTGGTTTACAGCTGGAATGATATCCAGAAAGCTTTGTATCCGTATATCTTCTTCTAGTTGTGTATTGTATTATTTTCCGCTGCTATGTATTTAAATGTAATTTAAAGCTCTGATATTTCTGTGTAATATTCAATTATACTATGTATAATCTTGTAATCTCATGCATTGTTGTAATATACAATGAAATGTTCTTCTGTATGTGTTCTGTTGTGGCTTGTTCTCGAACTATCCGACACTTCCCTTTACGGGGAAGTTACGGGTTTTCACATTGATAAACCACCTTGGCTGGGACACATATTCAGCCTATGGTTGTCCCACTACCTTTATAAATGACATTGTTGAAAATGAGTACTGGAATTGTGACAGACTCTCTTGTTCCTCTGAACTTAAGAGGAAAATTGAAATTTTACCGCTATATTTTGGGAGAGAACACGACAAATGGAATGGATCTAATGAGTTCAATATCGAATCATCATGGAACTTAACAGATCAACACAATAATGCAGTGAATTGGTGTAAAATTATATGGGATAAGCTAATTCCTCCCAAAATGTCCTTTATAGCGTACAAAGCGATAAACAGAAGACTTTAGACAAAGGACAGACTCAATGAATGGGGTATAATCAACGAGACTGGGTGTCTCCTATGTGAAAAGGAAATGGAAACTAATGACCATATATTTTTTCGGTGTGAATTTTCGACGAAACTTCTAAAAATCGTTTGCCTAGAGATGTTTACTCAAAACCCAAACAAAAAATGGAAAATCGATGAAGTTGTTACATACCTGTGCGACGAGGGAGCAGAGTACACTCCGTAAGTGTAGTAAGCAGCGTTCCCATCGTAGCTGCTCTTTGGAGAACATGGAAAGAGAGGAATTGCAGACAATTTCAAAGAAAGAAGAAGTCAGTGGAAGAGATAGTTAAATTGGTTGAAATCGACATTAACATAATAAACAGAACGCAAGGAAGGAGAATTACTGGACATGGGGGAGGACAACGACTTGATGCTTCTGCTCCAGTGGTGACGCGGGTAACGATTAGCGATACTCGAACCCTAATTCCACCACGGTCGTCTCTGATAACGCCATTTGAGGAATGTTAGAGTTAATGGTGAGTTAATATGATGAGTTGTCATATATTAACTAGTATGTTATAACTAGCAGTTGTAATCATTTGAGCCTAATAGGCTTCTTTTTGTGTTGAAATAGCCTTAATAAAAGTTACACCCAGTTTCATATATATATATATATATATATATATATATTCTTAGATATACATATACACACACACACACACACATATATATATATATATATATGTGTGTGTGTGTGTGTGTGTGTGTGATGGCTACTTATGGTTTGCTTAGTTTATTTCAAGTTTTAGGTTGCTGATTATAGCTGAGGAGCTTAGTGGATAGCTGTCTGGATTGGTGATTGATATTAGCTTTGGAGTTTTAACATTTTGTGTGTGGTTTAGGAGAGTTATTAAGAAAGTTCAGTTATCCTTTTTGTTGTTTGTAGCTTGTGACTTGTTTTTGTATTGGAGTAAATATACTTCACTATCGGGTGGTGGCTTTGTCGGAATTCGATATTGGAGTATGATGGGTGGTGGTTTATCCCGAGCTCATCTATCTACTTTCCTTTACATTCATAGAGTCTTGTTTTGGTTTGCTTTTGTCTCCTTTTGATTCTGTAATTGGATATTGTAGCCTTTTTGTTTTTATTATATATGTGTGTTCTCTTCTTTTCAGAAGATCACACATTTTTGTTTTAAAAAAAAGATAAATTTTGATATATGGAGAAACTGATTTAGATTTAAAAAAACTAATAACTAACTTTAAAAGTTGTGTAAAACAAATGTAATGAATGAAAACGAACTTAGAATTCAGGATTAAAAATAATTGAAATAAACAATTTAGAACTGAAATTCAAATTTTAAACTAATTTAAGCATTTTACTTGACTTATAATTGTACATCGTTTATGCTTTCTAGGTTGATTGAACTGAAATTTTGAAAGTGAATTAATGTTAAGCCGAACTTTGGAAATATTGATATTTGGATTGGATTAGATTATGGAGTAACAACTTAAAATGAATTTTCAAATTATTATATTAAAATTATTTTTTAGTTAGTATTTCTTTACATTAAACCATTTTGTTTAAATTAATTTAACTTTTATTAATTATTTTAAATAAGTATTATTTTATTTAAATTATTGTATATTTTATATAAATATTATATATTTTACAACTATTTTTAATTAAACTATTTTATATTAAACTTAACCATTTAGAATAAAAGTTTATTTCCAATCCAAGTAGTTTAAGCCCAAGTGTTTGAATATAAAGATTTCATTATATTATATAATAGTATTTGTAACTTGGAAATCTAAAGTTGAAATGTGAGTTTTGATAGCGAACCATTTTATAATATGAGAATTCAAATTTGAAACTGAATCAAATATTTAATAGGCTTGAGTAAATGATAATGAAAATCGATATTTGAAGTAAATTCGATTTATATCATTAAAAATACAATGTTTATTTAAATGACCATGGTGTGAATAAAATTATGATTATTGTCGAAGAAACGGTGTCGAATATTGGCATACTCTCTATCAATACTAGAAACCGCTTTAAGAATTGTGTAAGTAAAAATGATCCAGAATAAAGTAGGATGGTTTGGCGAATGCAATTGGAATGAATTAAAAGATGATGCAAAGCCTTGACCTTCGGGTCATAATTAATATGACTAAAGCAAGAGCTATGTCGAGGCCAAGTGAGATCACTTCCCCATCGGATGCACTACTTTGTTTATTATCTCAATTCCTTGGTTGTTGTGCATACAAGATTATAGGAGTGTTGTTCGAGGTGGGCAGTAGTTGTAGTTATGTGTTTCCACTAGTCTGTTTCTTCAAAACGGTAGAATCCTACCCTAGTTATTGTCTCATATGCCTTGTCATATTATCCTGATTGAGCCCACTATGACTTTAGTTTGTATTATACCTATGGAGATCCCTCGGATAGCCACCAGTTTACGAGGGTTTACGGTACTGCATAAATTACAGTCTTATATAAAATGTGTTAAGAGAGTTGTGGATTACGGTACTGCATTAATTATAGTGCTTACATAAAATGCGTTAAGAGAGATATGGATTACGGTACTACATAAATTACAGTGCTTATATAAAATGTGTTAAGGGAGATATGGGTAATGCCTTAACGCTATTTTCAATACTATATTTTATTGATAAATATTATTGAAATAACTACTACATTATATGTAAATAGTTTAACTGGTCCTTAAAGGATGGTGATTCCAAATATACTTTGAGTTACTTGTAACTTTCATATGTATACATTTCACTTGAGTTGATTTACTTGCATAAGAGTGTTGGTGCTGACTCAAGTATTTTGTTTTACTTTATACTGGAGTCGGACTGAGTATCACAATATTAGAGATTCATCCTTTGGAGCTGGAGACTTGCTGAAGACCCTATCTATTCATCCATTGTTATTACCATTTCAGTCATTCACTTATTTCAGTCAGTTTGTATTAGTGGATTTCTAGTTATTTAACTCCCACTATACTCACTTTTGAAACTTTGACGTATTTTTATTAGTTGCTTCATGAACTATTATAGTATTGTTTTATTCTGCTGGGAGATGTTATATTATTCTTTGTTTGTGATTGTTTGATTTGATTCTTATTTAACCCCAAGTTGATAACAATCTATTGTCTTCAACAATTTGAGCTGGACATGTGTGGTTTATTATCGACTTGAATTACTCGAAATAGCGACCTGTTACATAAACATTCTCAAATAATAGTAATGTTGCATTTATACTTTGAAGAGTTGTTTTCAAACTTATCAGGATTCCAAATTATTCTACTCTTAACTCATACATATTTTCTGTTTATAAATCATTTTTATAAATTACACGTACATAATTTTTGTCTAAATACATATTAAACAACTTTGCTTAGGTTGAATTTTTGCCTAGCATCATCATCAGAAGCCCAATAGTCAAATAATGAAACTAAATTCATATGGTATTCATTTCGAATGTTCGTATGATTATTAATTTGTCCAACCCATGCAAGAAAAAGGTATGATTGCTCATATCCAGACGCAGTAGTCAGTACCCACAAAATGGTCATACATATCCACTAATCAACTAGAAACAACCAACGCTAGAAAGTTATAAGCACGTCCAATTGATCAATAAAAGATAATAATTCAATATTATCGATGCATATCAAATAATTCATCCTTGTAAACATTATTATGAAAATTTTCTATTATATATAACATATGTGAAATCTTAGTAAAATTATTCCATTTGTAAAATTGTAAAACAATATCTCATCGATTCAACTTGTTCAAGTGTTTTGGAATTGTAACACCCCACCTCCGTTAAGGTCACTCACAAAGGGAATGCCTTAACTTTGGTGGAGCATTTTAGTAAACAGAACAGAAACTTACAAGACAGATAAAACAGTACTTGCAAACTTTTAATTTTATTACAGCGGAAACAGAAATTAAGATGGTTACATCCTTTCAATTTCAGAATTCAAGTACAAAATATCAGTCTTGTACAAAATCCTTCAAAATGCATAGTTTAAAATCATAATCCCCATGGAACGGAAGCTATACAGAGCCAGGCCATACTTTAAGCACTTCAAGCAAAGAGAAATCCGGATCAAGCTAAAGTATTTCCCTCCTTGGATAACCTGGGGGGGGGGGCAACGGAAGAAAGGAGGCGAAACAACAAGGATCAGACAAAAAGTCTGGCAAGTCCAGTGACTTTCAGCATATGAACAGATGATAATAATATGATATGAACATAAAACTGGATGTGAGATAACTATAACAGGTGTAGCAGATATAACAGAAAAACAGAATGATATAAACTATTGTTTTACACTTCTCTGCACTAATACTAGTATAGTAAAATTAGGTGTCACCCTAGTGTCTAAATTGAAGCAGGAACGGGTACAGAATACTTTAACAGAAACAGAATGCTAATAATGGGCCTTTACTACCCGATCAGAAACAGACAGAAGCAGAAACAGATTTATCTCTACGGAAACAGAATGTGGAATTAGGTGTACACTAGTAATGGGCCCTTACCACCCGAACAGACGGTACCACACAGAAACAGACAGGTGTTACCACCCAACAGAAACAGACAGAACTAAGCGTACCCTAAAACCCTACCCCAAGCGATCGGCTCCCTAATACATAAATATCCTGTGTCGGCCCCACAGTAGGGTGTATCACTCCCTAAAGTGACAACCAATTGGCACAGACCTATTTACAGATGTCACGGCGTCTTACATCCTCAGAGGCAGACCGGGGTCCATGCACGCACATGACCCGGTTGGAACGCACCATCAACACCCCTCGCCCTTATCAGAATGAACCACTTATAATTAGTTCAGTAAGCGTGCCCGGACCCTACCTACTGTTGGGTCAAAGTTTTGATTCCAGAAAGGGTTACTGACTAATATGGGTCCCAAACAACAGATGACACAAGTAATTCCCCTCCTAACCTTGTGTCCCCAGACTAACAGATTTCAGATTGACTTTTTACAAGTTCAGACATACAGAATTCAGATTTACTAATTCACAAATTAAGTTAACAAGTTTTCAGACTAACAGGTCAGATGTACAGATTTTTCAGATTTGTCTAACTTTGTATTGGGCCTACAGATTCATGGACGGGTTTTACTACATCTATTAATCCCTTTGGTTTAACCCTATTTTCCCCAATACGTTTTAGACGTCATTCTTGTCTTAGATTTTGCATTAATTAATTATTAATGCACAGACCTCTCACATTAGGTCGGTAGCTTGTGGCCGCTGGATATGCCGGGCGGTTCCGGGCAGACTTCTGCCACAAGCCAGACCTAACCTCGTGTCTTACGCATGTTATGACTAACTTCTCACATTAGAACCTATTGTTTGCGGCCACTGGATGTGCCGGGCGGTTCCGGGCAGATTTACGCCGCAAACTCATTCTAACCTCGAGTTAGCCATGTTTATCTTTGCGGCCAATTAATTAATAATTTACCGATTATGCGCACGCCCAATATATATGCCAATTCAGATTATATCAATAACAGGATGATTATATCAACATAGCAGATAACAGATTTTATATGACTTAACGGATTTAACAGATTTAGCAAGTTAGCAGATTTTGGCATATAACAGGTTAGGCATTTCAACCGACAAATTTAATAGATTAGGCATTTCAACCTAATTAGCAGTCTAGGCAATATAACAAAACTAGTAGTTTAGGCAACTTGACCAATTAGCAGATTTAGAAAATTTAATATTTCTAAAAGTTCTATTTGCATGCCTTGCCCAATCATAAATTGGCCTAAATTCATATGCCTACATAATTGTCATGATTCACAACATATACTCCATGTTTGCATAAGCGCAGAATATGGACATAATTTGCCATATAACATATGTTCCAATTTTTGTTAAACTAGCATCTTACAGCAGATTCACATATAAATTATACCAAATATAACCATTAATTTCAATGCATGCCATATATCCAAAAATCCCTATTTAGGTGTAATCACAATAATAGATATCCTAATTAATGTAAATCTTTACACCTAAGTTTCCATATCTTCATCTTTTTGAGTCATGAATCATTATGCAAACTATACCCAACAATATAAATCTTTAAATCATATCTTCTAAAAATCAGATCTTGACTTTTATATGCATTTTGTCCAAAGTCTCAAATCATGTGTAATCTTACAATGGTTCCTCTTTTCTTCTATCATAGAATATGCATAGATCCAAATCTAGTTTACAACATATGCTCATTAATTACAGTTCTAAATTACAACATAACTATGCATACAACATGCATAAATTATATGTTCATAGTCAGATTTATGCATATGTCCAATATATTTTATGCCTCAGACCTAAAGTCATACATTCAATTTAGTCTTGTCAAATTTCGCATCATTCATTATTTATCCCAAAATTGGCGTTCATACGTTCATCTCTTATGAGATTTAGGCACAGGCTCGTGGTAGCCTGGCTATAAAAACAGAAAAGAAGAAAAGGGATACAGAACAGTCACAAAAAAACAAATCTGACAGAAGAGAATATATATACAATCTCAGATTCAGAATTAAAAACATATCAAAATTATAATTAACGTTTATAGCGGAAAATAACTGTACTTTCCTTGGTTGGATTAAAGAAAGAACTTTAGTTATTGCAGAATTGTTGCAGAAGCTTTAATCTCTAATTTGAATTTAGGATGATGTTGATTGACTTCTTGCTTTGATTCTAGCAGAGTAGCGACACCATTTTTATTTTTTTATTAGAAGAAGAGAGCAATGGAGGCTAGAGAATTGTGTAAGAAACCTAGGTAGAGTCTAGGGTCATTTTTATAGGGGTTATGAACTGATTAGGACCATTGATGTCGCTTGGATTGATCGTAGCCTTTCATTCGAAAGAGAGACCAATTAGAGCCTGCCACCTAGCCCTAATGACAAAGCAGACTGCAGAAAATCGGCCAACATAGAATAGGCCAGCCAGGTTGGGCTGGGTTCGACCTGGCTCTGGACCAGGTCGACGGCCCTGTCGACAGCCCTGTCGACCTGGTTAGACCAGGTCGACAGCCCAGTCGACCTGGGTGTCTTAGGCGGGTGTTCTTCCGTCCTGGCCCATTGGGCCCCATTTTGGAATTTAAACTTGACTTTCTGAGCTATTTTATTCTGTTCGAATTTTAAACTTGATTCAGAAACTTCCGAAGGCCATATCTTCTTCATACGGACTCCGTTTTTCGAAAACTCGGACTCTATTTCGCGTATTTTTCCGAGACGAACGAAATGGCGTATCCCGTTTCCCTTATTACTTTGATTTGAAATTAATTATACTTTAATTTGTGAATTTCACAGTTATAGAATACACGGGGTGTTACATTCTCCCCCACTTAAAAGGATTTCGTCCCCGAAATCTTCAAGTTAAGAAGAATGTGTCCTACCATCCAATCACCCATCTACTCAACCATCATCCACAAACATCCATTGTCCTTAGAAAACTTCTAATGTTGTATGAACATATGCAAAAGTGTGTGTATATGTTCCTTATCTAATGCAAAGATCAGGCGGTCTACTGACTCAGTTGACCTCCTTAATGCGAATCATGTCAGTGCCATGAGTCCAACATGTATGCAATAGAATTCTGATGATATATATTATTTCTATATGAGTGCACAACCATTCACTCAAATGCAACATCCATGTGCTGAATCAATCAATTTGCATCCACAAGAATTGAAAAATGCTCACCCATCCATATGCAGTATGAGAGTGTTTTCGAGCCGATCTAGTGCCTAGTGTGTGTATATGCATCCACGGGCAACCACTAGCAACCACTTGCATCCACTTGCAACCATCAAACATAACATGTCTCAAACACATGTTTACACCCATTAGTTTCTACCTAAAGTTCAAATATTCGATCGATAGGATACAGTCGAATGATGGAAGCGAGTACAGATAGAACGAAAATTTGGTTCCCATTAGACATGGGTCCTAAGTATCGGCCCCAAAGACCGAAACCAACATCAAATTGACACCCAGAGGATTACCTTCTTTAGACAATGTCAAAACTGGAAATCCTATCAAAAGTATTTAGATATTTACAGACTACTGGTACAGATCAGGTTCCCTAATGATTCTTAGGAAGCTAAGCATGATAAAATCATACCCCACGAAAACTCAGAATGTATGCGTCATACTTGATGCCTAACACAGATATCCCTCAAACCCCAATCTCAAACAGATGGTCCATAACCCTTATGGGTCTGAGTCTACAGCGGAATTTAGAAATAATACTAGTATTAAAGTGCAGAGTATCGATTACAAAATCAAAATACCAGAATCAGAAAAAGTCTTAACTCCATAATCAGATAAAGAAATTAAACCTACTATAGAAATTTTCCTATTTCTATCCTAGCCACTAGCCTCAAGAGTGTTCGCCTGCCCTCCTTGTCCTCGTCTCTTCGGGCAGTCCCTAGTGAAGTGTCCTATCTCCCCACAGTTGAAGCAAGCGCCCTTCCTTTTTCTGCAATCCTTGTTCAGATGAGTCGAGCTCCCACAAGTAAAGCACTTTTTCCCCTTCTTATCTTTAGACTTCTCATCCTTCTTTTGTGTTTCCTTTTTAGGCCCCGCTTTCTTATTCTGTGGTTCTTCCTTCTTTGTCGCTTTCGGGCCCTTGTCTTCCTCGTGCAGTAGTGCCATATCCACCAATTTCTCGTAAGTTGCTCCCATGGGTACATGGGTCATGGCTAGGCTGTGCATTGGCTCATTCAATCCTTTAACAAAGCGGAGATCCTTTTTATGCTGAGTGTTGACTAAATCCAATCCGAATCTTGCTAGTTGGTTGAACTGGTTGACGTATTCCTTGACCGTCATACTTCCTTGCTTAAGAGATAAGAACTTTTCCAATTGTAAACTTCGTTCAGCTTGCGAGAGGAATTTTGTCTCAAACCTTGTTCTGAAATCCATCCATGTCTCACCCGGCCTCTCGGCGTTAGTGACTTCCCACCAGTAGGAAGCTCCGTCTTTGAGCAGCCATACTGCCAACTGTACCTTCTGCCTATCGTCCACCTCGAAGATAACGAATAGATCCTCAGTTTCTTTGAGCCAATTCCTTGCTTCTATGAATGATTCAGTTCCTTTGAAATCCTTCCCACCCATGGCCCTAAAATCTCTACAGATCTTTGAGAAAGAAATTGCACGAGGAGGAGGTGGAGGAGGGGGATCATTTGCTGGACCTGCAGCGGCGGTCCTAGCCTCAAGATATTGACGAAACCAACCGGGTACATGAACACCCTCCGGTATCTCAGATGCTTCAGACATGCTGGAACGAAAAAGGAAAGGTTCAATACAAAAAGGACTGAAAGAAAGATATATGGCTCTTGGGGATCATGTTTTTCAAAATAAGCTTTATTTTTGAAAATACTTCCTTTCAAAACCTTTTTGAAAACAGTTTTCAAAAACTTTACCCAATCTGGTAACCTTCAGCTCTGATACCAAGTGTAACACCCCACCTCCGTTAAGGTCACTCACAAAGGGAATGCCTTAACTTTGGTGGAGCATTTTAGTAAACAGAACTGAAACTTACAAGACAGATAAAACAGTACTTGCAAAATTTTAACTTTATTACAGCGGAAACAGAAATTAAGATGGTTACATCCTTTCAATTTCAGAATTCAAGTACAAAATATCAGTCTTGTACAAAAGCCTTCAAAATGCATAGTTTAAAATCATAATCCCCATGGAACGGAAGCTATACAGAGCCAGACCATACTTTAAGCACTTCAAGCAAAGAGAAATTCGGATCAAGCTAAAGTATTTCCCTCCTTGGATAACCTGGGGGGGGGGAAACGGAAGAAAGGAGGCGAAACAACAAGGGTCAGACAAAAAGTCTGGCAAGTCCAGTGACTTTCAGCATATGAACAGATAATAATAATATGATATGAACATAAAACTGGATGTGAGATAACTATAACAGGTGTAGCAGATATAACAGAATGATATAAACTATTGTTTTACACTTCTCTGCACTAATACTAGTATAGTAAAATTAGGTGTCACCCTAGTGTCTAAATTGAAGCAGGAACGGGTACAGAATACTTTAACAGAAACAGAATGCTAATAATGGGCCTTTACTACCCGATCAGAAACAGACAGAAGCAGAAACAGATTTATCTCTACGGAAACAGAATGTGGAATTAGGTGTACACTAGTAATGGGCCCTTACCACCCGAACAGACGGTACCACACAGAAACAGACAGGTGTTACCACCCAACAGAAATAGACGGTACCAACAGAAACAGGCAGAACTAAGCGTACCCTAAAACCCTACCCCAAGCGATTGGCTCCCTAATACATAAATATCCTGTGTCGGCCCCACAGTAGGGTGTATCACTCCCTAAAGTGACAACCAATTGGCACAGACCTATTTACAGATGTCACGGCGTCTTACATCCTTAGAGGCAGACCGGGGTCCATGCACGCACATGACCCGGTTGGAACGCACCATCAACACCCCTCGCCCTTATCAGAATGAACCACTTATAATTAGTTCAGTAAGCGTGCCCGGACCCTACCTACTGTTGGGTCAAAGTTTTGATACCAGAAAGGGTTACTGACTAATATGGGTCCCAAACAACAGATGACACAAGTAATTCCCCTCCTAACCTTGTGTCCCCAGACTAACAGATTTCAGATTGACTTGTTTACAAGTTCAGACATACAGAATTCAGATTTACTAATTCACAAATTAAGTTAACAAGTTTTCAGACTAACAGGTCAGATGTACAGATTTTTCAGATTTGTCTAACTTTGTATTGGGCCTACAGATTCATGGACGGGTTTTACTACATCTATTAATCCCTTTGGTTTAACCCTATTTTCCCCAATACGTTTTAGACGTCATTCTTATCTTAGATTTTGCATTAATTAATTATTAATGCACAGACCTCTCACATTAGGTCGGTAGCTTGTGGCCGCTGGATATGCCGGGCGGTTCCGGGCAGACTTCTGCCACAAGCCAGACCTAACCTCGTGTCTTACGCATGTTATGACTAACTTCTCACATTAGAACCTATTGTTTGCGGCCACTGGATGTGCCGGGCGGTTCCGGGCAGATTTACGCCGCAAACTCATTCTAACCTCGAGTTAGCCATGTTTATCTTTGCGGCCAATTAATTAATAATTTACCGTTTATGCGCACGCCCAATATATATGCCAATTCAGATTATATCAATAACAGGATGATTATATCAACATAGCAGATAACAGATTTTATATGACTTAACGGATTTAACAGATTTAGCAAGTTAGCAGATTTTGGCATATAACAGGTTAGGCATTTCAACCGACAAATTTAACAGATTAGGCATTTCAACATAATTAGCAGTCTAGGCAATATAACAAAACTAGTAGTTTAGGCAACTTGACCAATTAACAGATTTAGCAAATTTAATATTTCTAAAAGTTCTATTTGCATGCCTTGCCCAATCATAAATTGGCCTAAATTCATATGCCTAAATAATTGTCATGATTCACAACATATACTCCATGTTTGCATAAGCGCAGAATATGGACATAATTTGCCATATAACATATGTTCCAATTTTTGTTAAACTAGCATCTTACAGCAGATTCACATATAAATTATACCAAATATAACCATTAATTTCAATGCATGCCATATATCCAAAAATCCCTATTTAGGTGTAATCACAATAATAGATATCCTAATTAATGTAAATCTTTACACCTAAGTTTCCATATCTTCTTCTTTTTGAGTCATGAATCATTATGCAAACTATACCCAACAATATAAATCTTTAAATCATATCTTCTAAAAATCAGATCTTGACTTTTATATGCATTTTGTCCAAAGTCTCAAATCATATGTAATCTTACAATGGTTCCTCTTTTATTCTATCATAGAATATGCATAGATCCAAATCTAGTTTGCACATATGCTCATTAATTACAGTTCTAAATTACAACATAACTATGCATACAACATGCATAAATTATATGTTCATAGTCAGATTTATGCATATGTCCAATATATTTTATGCCTCAGACCTAAAGTCATACATTCAATTTAGTCTTGTCAAATTTCACATCATTCATTATTTATCCCAAAATTTGCGTTCATACGTTCATCTCTTATGAGATTTAGGCACAGGCTCGTGGTAGCCTGGCTATAAAAACAGAAAAGAAGAAAAGGGATACAGAACAGTCACAGAAAAACAAATCTGACAGAAGAGAATATATATACAGTCTCAGATTCAGAATTAAAAACATATCAAAATTATAATTAACGTTTATAGCGGAAAATAACTGTACTTGCCTTGGTTGGATTAAAGAAAGAACTTTAGTTATTGCAGAATTGTTGCAGAAGCTTTAATCTCTAATTTGAATTTAGGATGATGTTGATTGACTTCTTGCTTTGATTCTAGCAGAGTAGCGACGCCATTTTTATTTTTTTATTAGAAGAAGAGAGCAATGGAGGCTAGAGAATTGGGTAAGAAACCTAGGTAGAGTCTAGGGTCATTTTTATAGGGGTTATGAACTGATTAGGACCATTGATGTCGCTTGGATTGATCGTAGCCTTTCATTCGAAAGAGAGACCAATTAGAGCCTGCCACCTAGCCCTAATGACAAAGCAGACTGTAGAAAATCGGCCAACATAGAATAGGCCAGCCAGGTTGGGCTGGGTTCGACATGGCTCTGGACCAGGTCGACAGCCCTGTCGACCTGGTTAGACCAGGTCGACAGCCCAGTCGACCTGGGTGTCTTAGGCGGGTGTTCTTCCGTCCTGGCCCATTGGGCCCCATTTTGGAATTTAAACTTGATTTTCTGAGCTATTTTATTCTGTTCGAATTTTAAACTTAATTCAGAAACTTCCGAAGGCCATATCTTCTTCATACGGACTCCGTTTTTCGAAAACTCGAACTCTATTTCGCGTATTTTTCCGAGACGAACGAAATGGCGTATCCCGTTTCCCTTATTTCTTTGATTTGAAATTAATTATACTTTAATTTGTGAATTTCACAGTTATAGAATACACGGGGTGTTACAGGAATACTTATCAATAACGGGAATTAATCGTCCGGTTCGAATCCAAAATTTAGACTTAACAAATCAAACAACTCAATATAACATTAGTTTGTACTCAATAACATATAGGCACTTATATATATATAATAAATATATACACATGCTTAGAATCCAATCAAGGTACTACTGACCACATCTCTATTGAGTTACACCAGTAGAGCCAAATTCTCGCTTAACATTCAGTTCTGATACCAAATATGATAACATTCGTTATGTCATCAGTCTTTGGTACCTGCTAGTTTATGCTCTGACACCAAATGAAACGACGCATAGATTTTTCATTTATGGAGATCGACGGACGAGCATGCACCGCAAATCCACATCGGAGAAACTCAAGAGAAGGCTGGGAGAAAGAAGGCAGAGGGTGAGGAAGAAAGTTTAAAGTATGAGAAGAAGAAGACAAACACAACAGAACCAGAATATATCAGAATCTCATCATGTAATGAATCAAATATAGTATACCAGTACTCTTTAATAGAAGTGAAATACGTACATATATAATGTAATAAATCAAGCAGGATTGTTTTAATAACATGTCCTCATAATGGCTGATACACAACATACAGCACAACGTAAATATAGCATCAAACTGAAGGGTTTACTCGATCTAATCGGAAACCCTATTTTATTCTATAACAATTATAAAAACAAGATCTATGCATGAAATTAGTAAATTGAAGAATTTATACCAGTTAGGGTTTATACCTATCGCGATGAAACCATGCAAAATCAAACGAACCTCGATCTCGGAGGAGCCTGGGTAGATGGAATCGTAAGCACAACAAGTCAATGTGCCTTTAGAGGAGTCCACACGAACGAGTTGCCTTTCGATTGTCGTACAAATCAAAGAGAAAATGGAGAAGAGAGGTACTAACCGCCATTATTTTAGGTTTTATTGAAAAGTATATACATTTTGGTATTCGTATATCACATATATATATATGATGGTAGTTTCAAAATGAATGTGATCCATAAAATAGGAACTGACCCAAATACTTATTCCATTGTCAAATAAAATAACAACAGATTTATATTTTATTTGTCCAAAATAGTTTCTCCTTTATAAAGTTCTATGTGTGTATGTGGCCCTATAGGTTACTACAACATTGGAAATTATTTTAAATCGCATTTAATATTATAAACAGTGAGCTGTATCTAGTAATATATCGTTGTTACTCAAGTTATAATAAAATTGACGATTCGATTCAATCTTTTCTATGACCAGTGTTACAATGTAATTTAATCCTTTTAACCAATATATACAAGATTAAACTCGAGGCATGGAATGTATCATCCTCTTAATAATTTGATCCTTTTATCTTGATTGATGAGTAGATTATATAAAACAAATCAATATTTGAGCAAGAGAATGCATTTCATAGTCTCACTCAATCAAGAGGCCCATGGATATCTCTACCTATATTGTAGGGTTAAATTCCATCTAGATCATTCATAATTTTCAATCGATTCGAGATATATTCGATAATAACCTTTATCGTCTACTCAGTTAAAAGTAACTTTTGATGATATCAAAATACAGATATTCTCGAATAAAATTATAATGATTTCAGGCTAAGGACCATTACATCACTATCACTATGAGAATAACTTATGACACTGTTAATCACATTCCATGAAGTTTTCTCATGTTGGGTCATCTCAATACGCTATTCTCCAATATGTATTTATGTATTGACATTAATATCACGTATATTAGTGATCAATGAGATTTGGTCATCGGTCTATCAACATACTGGTCTCAATGTTTTATTGGTGTCTTATATAAACAATAAAATTTGACTAGGGACAGTTATGAATTATATTATATAATCGCATGTTCAAGTCACTTGAAACTATATAATTTTGTATTATTATTCTTAGGACTTCTGTTATGTTAATATTTATATTTTGTTGTAAATATAACATAACTGAATATTAATTCAAAATAAAATACGACATCAACAATGTTATTATTCACATCAAATGGATTGCCTCTAAGGCATAAACTCTAACAATCTCCCATTTGCACTAGAGTTAATAAATCATGTATCATATACCTATGAAACTAGTGTGACTATCATTCTTCTGCTGCGACAGAGTTTGGTCAGTGGGTCTGCAAAATATTGTGCTTTACGGATATGCTTACCATCTCCGCGAAATTTTTCATGGAAGAAATTATATTTCTTAAATATATGTTTGGATTGATAACGAGATCAAGGTTTCTAGGCCTGATCAGTAGCTTCATTGTTATCACAATGTAAAATCATTGGATCAACAATAGATTGAGCTCAATAGTGAACTTCTTAATCCAAAATTCCTTTTAGTAGAATCAATATCTATTTCTTGTTTCTTTTAAACTAACATCATTTACATTAAGTAATATGTTATCAATATATATGTAATATCCCGTATTTTTGGTAGTTAAATATTAAATTTATTTTATTGTTTTAAATATTTTATTTGGAATATTAATGGATTTTAATATTAAATTCGTTATAAAAATGAAGTTTGAATGGTAAATTTAATATTAATATAAAATGAGCTCGTAACGTCGCAGTAGTTCGTAATATTGAGTTTTGAACTTTATCTGGATATACAAGATCTGATATAAGTCGGATTTTTGTGAAACAAGAAACGTTGGAATCTTGTTGATTATAATTTTCATATAAAAGAGAAAAATCCAGATTTCATGTTATAGATTTTTAGTTATGTCCAAATCAAATTTTAAAATAATCGCTATGGAAATCGTTATTAAAATTTACCATTTGTTGATTAAAATAATAGGGTTTTAATATATATTTGGATATCATTTAACTCGAAATGTTGATATCGAGTTGAATAATCCATATTTATTTATATTTTAAAGCTATCCATATATTTTATGTAGATGTTTACGATAAAATTATTTATTATTATTTAATTGAATTATTTTAGAATTTTATAATATTTAATCGATATTTTATAAGCCATAGAAATAACCAACTTTCAAACGACCTCCATTTGCGATGAAACGAATTTTATTGGATCCAAAACGTCCAAACATAGTGTGCTGCAAATTTTGGGGCCAAACAGAGTTAATATGTGAGCGTAAGGAATTTAATTGTAAACTGACAAACAATTTAAATTATAAAATATCGACGTTTTCCAAACGAAGTCGGATTTCGACCAAACGAGTTTATTAAATTCGTATTAGTAAGTTAATTTTACATTTCAAATTTGTAGCAATCCAATTAGCCATGTGATCGTGGCAGCGTCAAACGCCCTTGTTTTTATTTAATCATTTACCTTATTTTGGCCAGTTTGGACAGGGGTAACTTTAAAGGAATGAACGACTCGCCTAACGAACTATGATTTTAACAAAACAAATTTCATTAGATCCGTAAGGAAAAGGTCTAGTATAATTTCAAAGTTTCAAGTTGATTGGATTTATTTTGTGATCATGAGAAATTTAAACGCGTGATTTTTAGCCTGTCATTTCTGAAGGACTTTTCACAAACGACCTCGGAATTCGACGAAACTTGTCCTATCGTGTCCAGAATATTTTTCTATGCTAGGATTAGGAGTTTATCTCAATTGGAGATCGTATGATGTGGTTTTAATGCATCACTTCGGAGCAAAGTATCGTTTAATAATTTAATATTCTAAACTTCTCTATATAAACCCACTCCTAAACCATAATATTCCGTTGACTTCTCAATACACGTGGTTAATGGTTTACAACCGCCGCTGCTACGAAATGAACGAACCACATTTGCCATCTTCCTCCTATTCAATCTCCTTATCCACTAAATTAAATCAAAAATTGTCAACTGCAAAATCATAGAGAAGGACAAGATATCCTATCTTACCGGTTATGATCCGAGGTGGTGGTATGAGATAGGTGAGGCTACATCACGAACTCACAGTGTTCAAATTCGAATTGGGAGTGAACGGGGGCATTAGTTCTCACGTGGCTTAGGGCGGAAGGAGAGGCCGGAGGGGCGCGTATGCCGGTGACATTCGATTGGACTCCTGTGGACAGTCTCGAGCTCGGCGGTCAGGAGAACAATTGGTGCTTGGGTTAAGCTTCAGTACGAAGCAACGTAGGGACTGAATGAAGAAGCAATGTAGGGTAAAGTTTGAGTTTTTGTGCGATGATGTTGAGCTGAGTATGTTGAAAGAGAAAAGGGAAACATCAATAAACAAAGCCAGGGGGAGGAAAATAAGATCGGCCACTTTTCCTTAGTAACGTAAATTATTAGTGTTAATTAGGTTTAAGTAAGTTAATAGTATAACTAAATGCATATTAATGGTGAAAATTTATGTTGTTGCAGACAGTTAAGTTAGAAAGAATCGGACCTGGGGTATACAAAGAAGGATCGGCCGATATTAAATTATAATGTAATTAGTTTAATATAAAATAGTTAATTTAAAATAGTCGTTAACTTTAAATATTAATAACTCACACATATGTGGTCAGAATTCAACCAAACAAGAAATACTGGAATCATATCGAAGGACATAACATTCTGGAATAGAATTGGACAAGATTGGAGTCAACTGTATTTTCTAGTTAAATTAAACGCTTGTTTAATTTAACTGAAACGAGCCAATTAAACGACAAATCAACTCAAGGTGAGTTAAACTCATTCAGTTCTTCCTACTTATATTTTATATAAGTCGGGTTTTATTTTGTGTGTTATGATTGCCACTGGTTGATTGTTTGTTAATTATATATATTTATTTGTTGATTAAATCAGTGAAATTAAACGTTGTTTAATTTAAGTGAAAAATCAAATCGTTATTTTAACGATTGAAAGCAATGAAGGTAACTTACATTATTGGTCACGTTTATAAAATAAATGCATTTAATTTATTAGATTGTTCGAATTGTTTGTTGTGTTAAATAAATTGGTTGATGTTAGATAGTCGTTATTTACTATTATAGAAATTATTAGTTAAATTGAATTTAATGATTTTATTTGAGATAATCTATTTGATACATGGAAGAACAGGTTGTAGGGATCCAACTGGATTCTTCAAATATATTTAATGCTTTTTTTTTCATATGATCACTATATGAACTGTTCTGACTGGATGATTGGTTAGATTGTTGACCGTTGACCTGAAATTCAACATTTGTTTTGCTTAAACCAATGGGTAATATCGGTTGAGTAATTGGCAGTATATGGCCTATAAATCAATCGTTTATGAATATCGATTTACCGTCAAGTAAATTGATAGAAATGAAGTTATAAATTTTATTTTGTAACTGGAGGTAGATTTTTTAAATCTACTATTTTGGGAAAAAAATATTAAAAGGGAAATAAATATTTATTATTTTTATTTGAGTTTATAAGAAATTATTAAATGATTTTATCGAAGAAAATTCTGATGTTAATCAAATTTATAAGTGAATGAACAGAAATTAACCTAACGGTTAAGAGTTGAATAATTGTTTTTAATAAAACAGTTAAATGGAATTATTTAAATTAATTATATTATTAATTAATTTAAAGGAAGGACTAATTGGAATCAGAACGAGATAACCGTGCTTTGAGTTGATTAAGTCAACCGTTTTAACTGAATTGTTTATTAAATCGGATTGTTTTGAACTAATCCAATGAAATAGTTTAACAAATATTTGTTTTAATTTTAATAATATTTTAAAATGTTATTTGCTATTTATTTTTGTTAATAAAGAAATTAACTACTACAGTAGTTAATGATGAAGTAAATTATTATTCTAATTAATAATAATTTAAGAAATTACTTTTTAATTGGAATTCATTTAAAAAGTAATCGAAGTGGTAATGAAACCGAATTGAATCGCGAAAGGAGTTTATGAACAGGTTTTAATATTAAAACCCGAGTTTTTATAACGGAGTTAAAAAAAGCATTTTTAAACGAATACGATAGCTTAAATTAAATATTTACTTAATATTTGAAGTTAGAAAAAGGAAAGTGAGAAGTTGGAAAATAGTATGAAATGGTTAACAAAGTGAAATTTATTCCGAGGATCGGAATGTGATATTTCGAAGTTCGAAATGTTAAGCGGAGTTGAAATCGTTCCGAAGTTCGAAACATTATGTTTTGAAGTTCAGAATGTTCATCAAAGGCAAGAGTATGAGCTAAGTAAAAGGTTTTGGAAATTACAACGAATATAAGTTGTCATAAATGATTTACAAACAATTTTGTAAATTGAAGTAAGAGTTTTGAAAAATGAATTTGTAACAATTATTATAAATGATAAATTGAACTACTTGATTTATAAAGATCTCTAAAAAGATTGTTATATGATTTTAAGCAAAGCATAAGTTGTCAGAACGATTTGAAAAGGGTATAATAAAAAGGAAGTATAAAGTTTTGAAATGAAATCTGTAATATTTGTTATAGATGATAAGTTGAATTGTTTTGAGAAAATAAATATAAGGATTCATAAGAGATGTCAATATAAGAGTTGTAAAAGATATAAATGTAAGATTTGTACAGATATTTATATCAGATTGGTCAAGATATTTATATTAGATTTGTTAAAGATAGTTATATATGATTCAAAAATGAATATAATATTGTTGTTACGAACAAGTTGAAGAATATTTGTTAAGAGATGTAAAGGAATTTTATAATGGAATCGAAGTTCGAGTATAATATTATAAAGGATTATTAAAGATTAACAGAGAAGTATAATAATAGTTAACTTAATAATTAATTAAGTAAACGTTGTGGAGATTTAAATAAGGATTTCAAAGGAAACCGGGTAGTTAATAAATTTCTGTCTATTCAGAAGATATGAATGTTGTTAGTCAAGGTCTGAGAGGTAAATAAAATACACCAACTTGAACGACTTCACGATTATCCAAGAATGATATTAGTTTATAAATGAGAGAAATTGGGGGAAACATAAGTTTTGATATCCATAAACAATATAAAAAACTATATTTGAAAAGTTTATAAGTGAATGAAGTGATCTTTAAGAATATTCTTATTTATAATAGTAAGTAAAAGATAAACTCCAAATATTGGAAGATTTAAAGAATATAATTAACAGATGTTTAATTAAAGAGGCCAAGTGTGATGGCCTGCCCTGCACCAACCGACATTTCCAATGAAAGTGCGTTGTGCCGATGTCCAACCAGCACGGGACAGTCGTCAGAGAAAGTAAAGAAGGGAATTTGAAATAACAAGGAACCTGTAGAATGTCTCACAGCGCATGGAATAAAATATAATAATAACATACTTGACATAAAATAGGCGAGACAGTGCATAAGCTGAGTAACTAAACCATAATCATCATAGCAGCGGAAATTCAAAATACAGCTTATGTTCCACATCATCGTTATTATAACTTTTAAAACTGTCTCTAAAGAAAAATAAGAAAGGTACAATACTAATGCCCAAAGTAGTTACCAACAACGACATAGGGAGAATATATATATATATATATCTGTTAGACCAAAAAGTGGTTCTAACACCCAAATTGACTAAAAGCGGAATGAAATATGATCAAAAGTAAAATAGAGACACAGAATTTATAGTGGTTCGGCGAAGAAAAGCCTACGTCCACTTGTCAATCACTATTCTCAATGATATAGTTGCAATTACAATGAGATATTCACTCAATTTCACTCACAACTCACATACATTCACTCAATTGTCTCAAAACAAATGTTGAAAGACGATTTGGATTATCCGGGAGTGCTGGAATTCGGTTTATGAAAGTGGTTGAACTCTCAAAGTGCCAAAAAGAAGAAGATCCTTTTCATTGTCTCCAGACAGGGTATTTATAGGTGAAAATTTGCTCAGAACCCGATCCGGATCGGAGCCACGTGTCTTCCATCCCATCAGTCTCGGGTTCGGATGGATTTCAGTGTTGACAACGCATCAGAGCAGTGGACGTTGTGGGCAGGAACTGGTCATACCCTTTCCGCATATTCAGGCGATCGTGGGGGAGTGTGATGATGAATATGGGTTCAGATCGGAGGAGCGTGCAGGAGGGGTTCGGATCGGGATATCCGATCTGATCCGGATTGTCCCAAGGCCAAGTCTTCATCCACTTTTGCCCCATTCCGATCTGTCTCTGTAGCAGGTAGCCCTCCGCTCCAACTGGCAGCAGGTTGCTCTCCGATCCGAACAGTAGTGCCTCTCTGATTCCAACAATAACAGCTCACCGATCCGAACAGCAAGACCTCTCTGATCCGACCCGCTATATCTTCTCCGATCCGACCTGCTATATTGCTTTCCAAGTTCTTCAATGTTTCACATCTCGACTTTGTGTTGCCCAGTTCACAAAGTGGGCTAACATTTTCCCCCCTCAAAGGATGCTTCTGTTGGAGACGGAGCATGCTTTGATTATCATTGCACAGCGTCTTCTAGGTAATTTTCCCTTTGATTCTCCTTATGTTTTCATCTTCTTCTTCGAACTTCAATTTAATTCACTGCTGAGTTACAGAATTCTGTTCGGTTCGGATTCCGATCCGAACAGACCCCCTCTTCTTTCTATTTTTCGTTTGACTATTGGACCAAGCTCTGCTACTGGACTGTCGATCCATTCCGAACGGGGAGACAAATAGTCGCTCTACTTCTCTATATAAACTGGGTCTTCGTCTTTCCCTCATTTTCTTTTATTGTTTACCTTTTTGCTTCGGAACTCCAGAAAAAAGAAGTAAGAACTTTTCACCATTTTCGTGCGAATTTCCAATTTACATGCTCTGGTAGGTTTGAATCCTTCAATTAATTTTGTAACAACGTGCTTCAATTGAGATTTGCGGTCGATTTTGAATGATTTGAACATGGATTCTCTCTTGCTTCGATATTGTATCTCCTTCCTCCGCTGTCGTCGTCGTGGGTGGTTCTACCACCATCTCGAGGCGCTGAGAGGTTAAATGAAGCATGCGCTCATCTTTAACTGGAGCTTTGGAGAGGGATGTGGATTTGACTGTGGTTGAGGAAGGGGAAGAAGAAGAAGAGGATTGAGGGGATCGGTTCGGGTTGGAATATAGAAGATGGATAAGAAGGAAAGGAAGAGAGATTCACAAGTCCAGATTGGGTCAGGGCAAAGGTCAAAGATGGAAACAAAGCTCCTTTGACCGGATCGGGTCGGAGAGGATTCTCATAATCGAATCGGACCGAAAAGTGAAAAGGAGGAGAAGTGTGTTCACCTAACCGGATCGGGTCGGATTGTAAAATAAGGGAGGAGAAGCGTGACTACGTGGTCCGATCCGAACCGTTAGGGGAATCCATCTCAGAGCCGATCCGACTTTGATCTCTGAGTTCCAAAGTTTGTCCGAACCCAAGATAAGGCCACTCCCCCGATCCGATCCCAATGAATGCGCCCGAACCGAACCGAAGGGCAGTCCATCTTAATGCATAAAAACTTGTTTAACTGGCCCAATCAACTTTTGGCATAATCTTCAACTTAATGGACAGTTAGGATAGTGCCTTGCGAACGTAACTGGACGTCAAGAACTACTTCAATTCTTTATACTTTGCCGAACTTTTGCATCGCACTTTTAAACATTTACTTTACACTTTCAGCATACACTGTTTACACTTTAGTTTGCACACATGCACGGGGGGATACGGGCTAATTTACTCTAATCTGTGCTATTGCTTCTTCAATAGTTTTATGACCATGAGACCCAGACGCTTTTCGAGACTAGCTGCGAAGAAAGAGGCCCCGGAGACATCCAACAAAGTTACTCTCGAGGACATATCTTCCCCTTCAGATCCGGAATGGAATGATGAGGGTTCAAATTACGAGGTTGGAAATCGCGAAAGGGACAATGTGTCTTCGGAGGATGAAGTTTCTCTAGGTTTTGAAGAGGAAGGAGGGATTGGTGACGACCGGGCTCCTGATGAGTTTGAACCGGCTGTCATATTGGAATCACCCCAGGATTCTGTTGAATCAACAATCGAAAATGACAGACTTATCCAAATTTGTTTAAAATACGGGATACTAAAAAGGGACACTCTAGTGCCTTCGAGATCTGACTTTCCCCACAACCCTCCAGAAGGATATATGGCAGTCACTGGGTTGATGTGCATGGTCGGTGCTATCCCTCCATTTTCTCCCTTCATCGTTGATTTTCTAAGACAAATGCGGATTGCACCCATGCAGCTGCATCCCAATTCTTATGCTTACTTACACACCTTATACATAGCATACCGTGAGATCTTAGGCATAGAGCTCACTTTCGATGACGTTCATTTCTTCTACAACTTCAAGCATCGGACTCGAGAAACTCCTTCTTTCTGCTATTTTGAGTCTGTCCCTAAGAGGAAGATAATTTCAGCGCCATTCAGTAGTAAAGCTGGAGATTCCAGACTAGAATGGTTTTATGTGAAGCGACAGCCTGGGTGTGCCAGGAGGTGGACAAAATCAAGTAAAGCACTGATTTTCTAAATCTTGGCTCTATACATTCAAGTCACCGCCTTAACTCGTTTTTCTTTTTATTTGCAGTCGACAACCCAAAACAAATATCAGACCATGTGTTCTTTGTACGGATGCACCAGCTCCTTAATGGCGATCAGAAGTTCCTGACTATTGATGAAGTCCTTAAGGACGAATGTCTTCATTTTCATGGGCTGCTATCTGTTACTCGTAGTATCGGTCATGGGACGGCTCCATACGTATATATTCCTCCAGTGGATGTAGTCCCAGAGATAGGAGATGGTTCGGGAGCTCCTATAGTGACTCTTCAAGCTTCACCTTCTCCATCTTCTACTCAAGACGATGAATTGGCTAACTTGGACGAAAATCATCGCGAAGGGTATACTACTCCTGAGGATGCCATTTCTCCAGAAAGGTCAACGTCATCCAAAGAGTCGCCAATTGATGCTTCCGAGGGAGTTGTCCCAACTACTGATGACCCATTATTTCAGGGTTTGGGGGATCTCCCCTTACCTGAAACTATATACACTTCAGAGGATTTTAGGAAGGATCCTTTAGTTTTCACCTCTTCTGAAGAGACCACTCCTGCTAAGGCTAAAGAGCCTACCCGTACTAGTCTAGCTTCGGACTCGGGTTGGCTAGGGGGAAACACACCACTTAGGACACACTTTACACAATAGCATTACCACTCATTGCACCTCTCTCTCTCTGTGAAACTATTGATTCTGAATTTCATTTGTCTTATTGTGCAGGCACGATGTCCCGATCTTACTATGATATCAGGAAGCTCCGCCGCAGCATGTCTAATCCACCTTATGACACTGAGTATGATCGCCGCGACGATCACAGTAGGGAGGAGAGAAGGCCATATGAACCCTATCGCTCTCGAACCTCGTGTTCTCGCTCTCCCGTTCGGTCGGACCCAGAGAGATATAAAGGTTATCAAGGTCGTAGGGAAGAGGACAGGCCGCAACCAAAAGACTCCACCTCTTCCCAAGAAAAGCGCAGCAGGGAGAGAAGTCCACCAAAAGATACTGAGTCGCGGAGTAAATGCAAGGTCCCTGCTAAACGGCCTAGAACAGATAAAGAAACTATTGAGTCCTCCGCACACAGGGATACTGAATTAACGATCCCCGCCCCTCCACCACTAGGTGCTGAAGCTGCAATCAAGCGGGTGTATTTGGAGGAGCAATTTCCTGAACATTACTTCGAGAGCTTGACTTTTTTACCTGCCCTCGAGCCTATTTCTTCTAGGTGGGCAGATGAGGCCAAAGCAAAGATAGATGCGGTCGAGAAACAGTATTCTGAAATGTTCAAATATTCACGCAACCTTTCCAGAATCATCCGTACTCTAATCACGAATGCTGATTCAATGCAAAAAACCGCGGAAGAAGATGCAAAGGCCTTAAAGAATCTAGGAAAAGATTTAGAGGACACACAGGCCCAACTTGCTGTTTCTCAAAGGGACGCTAGTAGCTTCAAACAACAATTTGAAGATATGCAAAAACGTTATCATGATTTGCTTGAATCTCACACTCAAGAGCGTTCTGAGTTAAAAAAGCAAGCTGAAGATGCTAAGTCAGATGCCGCTAAAACGCGCCTTGCTTACGCTGACCTTGAACGGAAAAATGCCGAGTTAGCAAGGAGGAATGCTGAGCTTGAAAAGAAAAATGCTGACTTGGCTTCTAAGCTAATGGAGGCGGAGAACAGAGCTGCCCTGGCGGAGGGTAACGTCGAATGTGCTATCAAATCCGCTGAGGAGGCCCGCAAACAATTGTCAGAGGCGGAGGTAGAGATTCAGGGTTTCAGCGAATTAATGATTGAATTCTTTGCACACATCATCCGTCGCCGGAACATTTCTTGGATTGAGGATTATCCATCTAATCTAGTCCAAGTATGGAGTCAGATTGTTGAGTGGGAAAAAGAGGAGCTCAAGGTTGATTCCATCGACGAAGACAAGCTGATGGAGAAATACTTAAGGGATGATGAGCCAGAACGCCTAGCTGAAGGGCGCCGCCTCATTGCTGATGCTATGGAAGAAGAGAGGCGGAGGACTAAACAGAAGAACGTTCCCGAGGCTGGTTCCTCTTCTACTGCCCCCGCAACTTCTGAATTAGAGGGGTATGATCCTGAAAACCCGGGAATCCCTCGAACAACTCTGCTATCCCCTATCCCCGAAATGGCATCAGAGACAGCAGTTACCCGTGCCGAAAAGTCTTCGGAAGGTATCCCTACATTTTCTCCTCAATTCGTCAAGGCTATTTCTACCTTTCGCCACGTGATTGAGCAATCGATGAAAAACCCATTATTTTCTCCTGAGTTGACAACTGGTGCTTCTCACTCTGTAGGTATTGAGCCATCCGGAAAGACAGACGTGACTCAGGGAGCCGCCTCTAGGGCAGAGCCTACGGAGAAGGCAAAAGGGGTGAAGGACAAGGCTGCTCCTATAGATTTGGGAGAAGGAAGCGAACCGTATAAGGCTGACACTCCCCGTGATGAAGAAATGATAGCAGCCTTAAAGGATGATAGCGGCGATGGAGGGCATGAGGAAGATCCAGAGGTGGCAATAGTCGGGGAGTCGAAAAGTGCAGATGATGTTGCTTTGGCTGCAATGAAAGCTGACAAAAATAAACGCTTGCAATTAAAAGCTGAAGACTTAGACCCTGAAATCCTCAAGCCTCTCGCAGTTGTGGATGCGGGATCAAGGTTAGTTGTTAAGCTTTCAACTAGATCTATTACAGAGGAACTTGCTAAAAAATCTTCTCTTGATTCCAGCGCTCCGCCCTCCGGGAAGAGGTCAACCATTTCCAGCGCCGCATCTTCAGGAAAGAAAAAATCAAAGCACATCTTGACGGAGGCCGAGAGAGAGGCAAAAGATGCAGAGAAAGCCGCCAAGAAGTCCAAGCCTCATTCGAAATCTAAATAGCGGGTTGTCTTCCGATGTTTTAGCATTCGGTAGACCAACAATTGCTGATATAAGGGCGGCTCTTGCACCTTCTTTTTGGCTATTTTCCTGTACAAATTCATTCGTTCGTAAATAAAAAATAATTCATTTTCTGCAATGTCTGTTAACCATTAGTTATGCACTTATGTAAGAATGCATGTTTTACTATAGCTGTGTAATGAAGTTATGGTAGGGGGAAATATGTGTATACATATATGCCCCCAGTCGATCTCAAAAAACTATTCAAGACTTAATCAAGTAGTCTGAATGCCGCCGATTTTCTGACGGGATTGCATTTTCTGTGTCGTCAATGCCTGTCGTTTTTTCTGGCATTTTTTTTTATACTCTCCTGTCTTATACTCAGGTTAAAGTTCTTACAGAGGCGGTCTCTTGTATGGGTGCACCTTCACGCCTTAGAGGACGTCGTCTTCCCGTCCTTTTATACTCTCTCTCAACTCTCGAGAGTTAGAGTTAAGAATGTCGTTTTCCCATTCTTTTATGTCTTGTCGCACAAATAGTCATTGTGCTTTTTCTTGCGTATAAACTGTTTTTTAACCTTTCAGGTTTTAAATCATCTTATATTCCATAATCGCAACAGAATAGTATATGAAGGTGTATATATATAATGCATGAAAGTAAATGACACACGATATTTTTATAGTGGTTCGGCTAAGTCGTAGCCTACATCCACTTTATAGTCCTTTATTCATATCATCAGATTTTCCTGAGGCAAGTCGTGCCTTTTTACAGAGTTCATAAGAAAAATAACAAAGAGTATGACATTTTTAATCCAAATATCACATCAAGTGTTGGGCATTCCATGCCCTAGGTACTTCTTCGCCATCTACGGTCGTTAACTTGAAGGTTCCTTTTTCAAGTTTCCGTTGGATGACAAAGGGTCCTTCCCACTTTGGACCGAGGTGGATGGAAAGACTCTCTTTAGCACCAAATCTCCTGGTTCAAAAGTCCTAAGGCGAACTTTTTTGTCGTAATAGCATGCCATCTGATGTCGATGTCTTGCCGCACGCAAATCCGCTTCATCCCTTTTTTCTTCAATTTCATCAAGAGCCTCGAGTAAGAGTGCCCGATTCGTCATCGGGTCATAATACGTCACCCAGTGGGAAGGAACTTCAAGCTCTACTGGAATTACTGCTTCTGAACCAAAAGAGAGAGAATAGGGTATGACCAGTAGCGGTCTTAAATGTTGTTCGATATGCCCACAAAGCTAAGGGTAATTCGTCAACCCATTTTGCCTTTGCGCGCTCTAACCGTTTCTTGAGGATGGATTTTATAACTTTGTTTATTGCTTCAACTTGCCCGTTCGACTGCGGATAAGCAACCGCAGTATACCGTTAGTCGATCTTATATTTCTGGCAGAAATTTCTGAATTCAGTACCATCGAACTGGGTTCCGTTGTCAGTTATAATGGTCCTTGGGATCCCGAATCGGCATATAATATTTCTAACAACGAAACTTATCACCTTTCTCGCCGTGATCTTAGTTAAGGGCTCAGCTTCCACCCACTTCGTAAAATAGTCCACAGTGACTATTGCATATTTTGCTCATCCTTTAGCAATCGGTAGAACTCCGATGATATCAATTCCCCACGTGGCAAATGGCCAAGGACTCACCATTGATTTGAGTTGGGTCGACGGTACTCTAGGGATTTTGGCGAATCTCTGGCACTTATCGCAGCGTCGTGAATAATCAACTGCATCTTTATTAATTGTGGGCCAGAAGTATCCATACCGCAATATCTTTTTCGCTAAAGTATGACCTCCTGTATGATCTCCACACTCACCTTCGTGTACTTCTGTTAGTACACGTCTGATGTCGTCGTGTGCTATACATCGTAACAGGGGCATAGAAAATCCTTGCCTATAAAGAGTATCATCTTGTAGGACATATCTGGTAGCCTTGTGAACTATAGCCCTTTTCTCACTCTTCTTTGATGGGAGTGTCTCATTCATAAGGAAGTTCTTAATTGGGGTCATCCACGACTCCTTCTCCGGTTCCGCTCCGAAATCGAACTCAAGTTCCATTGATTCAATGCTTGGTGATTCCAACGTTTCAATTGGAATTATTTCAGTTTCCTCTGGGTTGTCGGAACTAGCTAGCTTTGCCAGTCTGTCTGCCTTCTGGTTTTCGGCTCTTGGGATATGTGTTATACTGTACCGTTCCAGGTTGCTCAACAGCTTTTCCACTTTCCCGAGGTAGGCGATGAGTCGAGGTCCCCGGGCCACAAATTCCTTTCGCACTTGGCAAACAATGATTATGGAGTCGTAGAATATGTCCAACATTTTTATTCCGAGGTCTTTAGCAAGCTTCCGCCCGGCAATCAGGGCTTCGTATTCAGAGTCATTGTTAGTCGCCGAAAATTCTAATCGTAGAGCGTAATATAACGACCGCCCTTCAGGAGTAACTAAGTCGATTCCAGCTCAGGACCTTCGGTCGTTTTTGGCTCCATCTGTGTATAGCTTCCATGAATCTATCTTTAACTCATCTTCGGACTTGACCACTCTGTCATTGATCACTTCCTCCTCTGGGATAGTGAACTCTGCTATAAAGTCTGCTAGAGCTTGCCCCCTGATCGACCTTTATGGCTAAAAATTTAAATCAAACTGACTTAATTCTATATTCCATTTGATCAACCTTCCCGATGCTTCGGGTCTCTGCAACACCTGCCTTAGAGGCTGGTCAGTGTATATAATTATTGGACGAGCTTGGAAATAGTGACGAAGTTTTCGGGATGCGATTAGGAGGCTGTAAGCGAGCTTCTCAATCTTTGGGTAGTTGCGTTCTGCCACTGCCAATTTCTTGCTTACATAATATACCGGCCTTTGTACTTTGTCTTCTTCTCGAACCAAGGCTGTGCTAACAGCGTGAGCCGAGACTGCCAAGTAAACAAACAATTCTTCGTGATCCACTGACTTTGACAAAATCGGTGGTTTTTCTAGTAGTTTCAGTAAATTACGAAAGGCCTCAACACAGTCCGGAGTCCACTCGAAGTTCTTCTTTCCCCTTTTAATCAAATCAAAAAATGGGACGCATTTGTCTGTGGCTTTGGAGATAAATCTACTCAACGCGGCTACTTTCCCTGCAAGACTTTGGACATCTTTAATTCTTCTCGGCTCTTCAATGTTTCTAATCGCTGCTATTTGGCTGGGATTGATTTCAATTCCTCGGGAGCTCACAATGAAGCCTAGAAATTTTCCCGATGCCACACCAAATGAACATTTCAAAGGATTCAACTTCATCCGATACTTTCGTAGGATACCAAACATTTCCGCGAAGTCTTGCGTATGGTTGGAGGACTATTTCGATTTGACAAGCATATCATCCACATAATCTTCCATAGTCTTCCCTATTTGATTATAAAACATTCTGTTCACTAAGCGCTGATAAGTGGCTCCGGCGTTTTTCAATCCGAATGGCATTACAATATAACAATATAACCCCAAATTTGTAATGAAGCTCGTATGTTCTTGATCTGGCACGTGCATAGGAATTTGGTTGTACCCGGAATATGCATCCATGAAAGAGAGAAGTTCATGTCCTGTTGTCGAATCTACAAGCTGGTCAATCATGGGAAGTGGGAAACTATCTTTCGGGCAAGCTTTGTTCAAATTTGAAAAATCAATGCAAGTCCGCCACTTTCCATTCGGCTTCTTTACTAAGACGGGATTCGATATCCAGTCGGGATATGTCGAATCTCGAATAAATCCGTTCTGTTTCAGCTTCTCCACTTTTTCTTTGAGAGCAGCCGACCTCTCTGGGCCCAGCATACGTCTCTTTTGCTTCACAGGCGGGTGTTTCGGGTTTACATTTAGTGAGTGACTTATGATGGATGGCGATATCCCACACATGTCAGCGTGGGTCCAGGCAAACACGTCCAAGTTCGCCTTCAAGAAGTCCGTTAGTTCTTCGGCCCGACGTGGATCCAACTGAGATCCAATCTTCAAAACTCTTGTTGGATCAGGTTCATCAATAGAAATGTCCACTGTCGCTTCATTAGGAGTTGCATTTCTAGTCTCTGGTTCCTCGTCTTTTCTGGGATCCAGGTCTTCAGGCGTTCCTTTGGGCAACTCCTTCGGGGCCGATCCCTCTAATTGCTATGCCGAGCCCTGCTTCGGATGAGGCGAGGCATCTTTACTTTTAATGTTATGTCCTTTCATCAACATCTTTAATTCTGCAACATAGTAGGCCCGTCCGGAGACTTGATCCCCTCTCATTACTCCAGTTCCGGCTTCAGTTGGGAACTTAAGCAATAAACACCAAGGGGCGATGCAAGCCCTGAACTCAGCAAGGGCAGGCCTTCCCAAAAATGCATTATAAGGCGAATCTACGTCCAACACTACGAACTGAAGCATCCATACTCTTAGGCATTCTCTTTATCCCAAGGTTACATACAATTCTATGTACCCCATTGGGGCTGTCGACGCCCCGTTGAAGCCTCAGATCCAACCTTCGCATGGCTTCAAATCTTCAGATTCAAGCTTCATCTGATCGAATGACTTTTTAAATAAAATACTAACAGAGCTTCCGTTGTCTACTAACACCTTATGAACCAAGGCCGGCCCAATGGTTGTAGTAATGACCAACGGATCATCGGTAGTTGACTAGATCCCAGTATTATCTCTGCTACGGAATACTACTTCGTCAAACATTGTCTTCTGTTGCTTTATGGGAGCGATATCTTCCAAATCATCACATTCATCCACATCTACGTGCTTGGCAGCATTTACATATTGATCCATCGCTCTAAAACTGCGGATTGCTGGGTGGGTTCCACCCACTATGGAGTTAATAACAATTCCCTTGCCTTTCTGCTGCGCCGTAGGCTTGGGAGCAGATTGAATCTGTTTTGGAGCCTGCTCTCCTTGCCCCCTGTCCCTCGGGGCAACCTTATATTCATCCAGTTTCCCTTCGCGCAGCAGCTTCTCAATCACGTCTCTCAAATGTCGACATTCATTGGTTGAATGCCCATGAGTTCCATGAAACAAACAAAACTTCCCAGTTGCCATTTCTTTCTCCGTTGAGTCGCAAGGTGGCGGTCTTTTATATTGCAAAACATTGTATGTATCCAAGTAAATGTTCTCCAGAGTGTCGTTCAACGGTGTATAATTCTCATAAGTCTGGAATCGGGGTCTTTTGTTAGGATCACTTCCCCTATTTCTATTTCTTCTGTTACCATTCGCGTTACGGTTATTGTTGTTGCCCCCGTTTCCAGAATTGTCGTTTCCACTCTTGTTTCCCACATTCACTTCAACTTTTTCGGAACTTTCCCCAGACTGCTTCATGGCGACGTTACTCTGAACATTTTCTTTTGAAGCCACTTAAGACTTTCTCTTTCGGTTTGCCCTGGCCTCCTCTCGTTTTAAGTGAATATCGGCCTTTTCATAAAATAACTCTCTTGTGGAGGGTGTCTTTCCAGAAAGGTAATCTCCAAACTTGGAGTCAGGATCGACTCCTTCCATCAAAGCCATCAAGATGGTGGGCTCATGCGGGTCACTAACTTCAGTCACAGCTAAGTTGAAACGGTCGAGATATGACCTCAAATACTCTCCTGGCGCCTGCTTAATTCTTGATAATTCAATAACACTCTTAGACTTTCGGGTATGGAGTCGGAACTGATTCATAAAACGTTCGCTCAATTCCCTGTAATTCGATACCAAACGAGGGGGAAGTCGGGTAAACCATAGCAGCGCCACATCTTCTAAATAGATCGGGAATGCTTTACACTTCACTGCGTCAGGAGCAATAGTACCATTCATGAGCCACGAGTATCGCATCAAATGCTGTCCCACATCGGTTCTCCCATTGTACTTGTCCATCTGCGGCAGGTTAAAACGTCGGGGAAACTGAAAATTGAGGATGTCGTCAGTGAAAGGAGTATGGCTTCATTCAATGCCATAATCTTCATTGGTATAGTTCCAGCTTTCGGACATAATCTGGCGTACCATTGCCTGTACATCAGCATTAGTTAGGGGCCGTTCCGGCTCCCTGGCCCTGGTATCTGGGTTCCTTCTTGGCACTTGTTCAGGAGATGCCCTTCTTCTTTGAGCTGCTTCTGCTCTGCTTCGTTCCCTACGCCCCCGGTCGATCTTGGGAGGAGGGGGTTGGAGCGTCTGCCCCTGAGTGGGATTAGTATGGTTAGGGTCTCTCAAGCCTGGATCATTGGTTCCTAGTGCTCTTGCAATATCCTCACGGGACCCCAAAGATCCGAACGTCAGTTGTTCCAAATTCTGAGGTCGTTCGAGCGGCCTTCTTTCACGGGGTCGTTCTTCCTCGGAAGAAGAAGACTGATCCGTTGGTGTGTGGCGAACCGGGGATGGGGTTCTCTGTCTACGGAGTTCGCTAATTTCCCTTCTCATGAGTCTCATGTTTTCTTGCATCATGAGGTTGGTACGCTCGTGGATTTTCATAGCCTCCCTAGTACTCTCAAGCATGTCAAGTAGGCGCGAGAAATCTCCTTGAGTAATAGGTGCGGATTGATTGACTTGATCATTGACCCTGGTGGCTGGAATTGGAGCATTTGTGGGGGCTCGAGTAGAAGTTCCAACATCACCAAGTGTCGGGTCAGTTCGGAGATGGGAAATCGGGTCGGGTCGGAGCTGGGAAGCCTGTTCGGGTCGGAGCTGGAAAGCCAGGTCGGGTCGGTGTAGGGCGAGCTGCTCGGGTCGGTTTAGGTTGGGGGAATGCACTGCTTCAGATTCTCCTACCCGGATCGGATCGGAGCTCTCCCCCTGAGTGCGGTTCGGATTTCCTGTATCAGTCCGTCCTGCTACTGAGCTCTGCCAACGAGACCTTGTCAAAACTGCATTTTGCTGTCTTCACCAACTCCGTTTCCTCGACTAGTTTGAACTTCCTTACCTTTTCCTTTGGCCATAGTTCTTCAACAATCAATTCAACAAATATTCAAGAGTGTCGAAACTTGTTGATTAACTTCTTTGAACTCAACGGTCCAAAAAGTAGAACGATAATCCCGAAAAACAAAGAATTCAGATGTTTCTCAGTGAAAGCACCAAAATGTTAGACCAAAAAGTGGTTCTAACACCCAAATTGACTAAAAGCGGAATGAAATATGATCAAAAATAAAATAGAGACACAGAATTTATAGTGGTTCGGCGAAGAAAAGCCTACGTCCACTTGTCAATCACTATTCTCAATGATATAGTTGCAATTACAATGAGATATTCACTCAATTTCACTCACAACTCACATACATTCACTCAATTGTCTCAAAAAAAATGTTGAAAGACGATTTGGATTATCCGGGAGTGCTGGAATTCGGTTTATGAAAGTGGTTGAACTCTCAAAGTGCCATAAAGAAGAAGATCCTTTTCATTGTCTCCAGACAGGGTATTTATAGGTGAAAATTTGCTCAGAACCCGATCCGGATCGGAGCCACGTGTCTTCCATCCCATCAGTCTCGGGTTCGGATGGATTTCAATGTTGACAACGCATCAGAGAAGTGGACGTTGTGGGCAGGAACTGGTCATACCCGTTCCGCATATTCAGGCGATCATGGGGGAGTGTGATGAGGAATATGGGTTCGGATCGGAGGAGCGTGCAGGAGGGGTTCGGATCGGGATATCCGATCCGATCCGGATTGTCCCAAGGCCAAGTCTTCATCCACTTTTGCTCCATTCCGATCTGTCTTTGTAGCAGGTAGCCCTTCGCTCCAACTGGCAGCAGGTTGCTCTCCTATCCGAACAGCAGTGCCTCTCTGATTCCAACAATAACAGCTCACTGATCCGAACAGCAAGACCTCTCCGATCCGACCCGCTATATCTTCTCCGATCCGACCCGCTATATTGCTTTCTAAGTTCTTCAATGTTTCACATCTCAACTTTGTGTTGCTTAGTTCACAAAGTGGGCTAACAATATCATACGTGGAAGCCTCCTGCTCATCTCTGATACAGCTACTCGTGCATACCACCTAACCTATCTCTAGTCTGCCCGTTTAAGAGCACCCAGAGTAATAAGAAGAGACATAAAAATCTGGGTCAGACAAAAGTCTGGTATGAGTGATAAGCAGCAAAACAGAACAATAACAGGTATAATAAACCACACCTGAACCTGGACCTACAACCAAAGAGTTAGCACAACAGGTTGTACAATACTCTAAGGTGACACTAACATATGTTGTAAAGATATGGGCATGGGGGTGTGCATGTCATAGTGATATCAAACAATCAAGCATAGCATCCATCCTCACATCTCTCACTCATTGCGTAAAGCATATAATATCCACCGCTTTGATCACCCAAATCCTTGTTATGATCACTCTGCCCCATGGAGTCATAGCGACTCCACTGCACTGATCCATAGCCACTAGTCCTTGCTACGTTCACTCTGCCCCATGAAGTCAAGATGACTTCACTGCACTGGCTCATAGCCATGCTACGATCACTCTGCCCCATGGAGTAATAGCTACCCCACTGCACTGATCTGTAGCCTCATATCCGTCTTGGTGGTGAGTCAAAGCTATGGACGTCGATAACCCCTTTGCATACGTCTTGCAGCAAAGCCCAACTCATGAAGCTAACGTGTTGGTTCCCAACTGGATCCTGAGTCTACTTCATATTTAGACTACCTTTGCATCTCGGGTTTTTGGTCTCCTCAGGCTTCGATCTCCATTTGGTTCGTGATCATCACCTGGGTTCGGTTCGGCTCGTGGCACACCCTGGCTCAGGCTCATGGCAACATCCAGTTTGGTTCGTGGGACACCATTTCAGCTTATGCTAGGTCATCCGGGTCGGGTCGACTTCCCCCATCCAGATCGGTTCGTGGCATAAACTCCTGGTCGGGTCGGCTCCTCCACCAGTTCGGGTCATGGTATCCCTCTTCAGCAGTTCGGATCGTGGGTTCCAAGGTCCTGGTTAGTTAAGTTTGTGATTCCTCTTCGTGGAGAACATCCGGGTCGGGGTATTCCTGTGCGAGCGATTCGGTTCAGTTCGTGATGGTGCTCCACGACCCCGTAGGGCGATCCGATCTGATCCCCATTTTCCTGCACTGTTTCCTGCAACGTTTTCAGTGACTGTTTTACGCCATACGACGGCATTTTCGACCACTCTAACTTTTATAAACAATCACCGAGCATACCATACAATCATAGCAACATATGGAATCAACCACAGACACTAAAACGACAATTTTAGCATGTCAGTATGGATCAAACATACCCAAAACCCATATTTTTTCCTTAATCCCTCTTAATCATGTTTAAGCATACAATTAGCAAAACTTATCCAAATTAGCCCAAATTTCCATCAGAGCCCTAAAATAATATTTAAGAATTTTACAAATTTTTCTGAGTTATAATTTCGCTAATTATCACTAATCATCCCTAATTAGCCGTAATTAGTGAAAAACAATGCAAATCACTCACTTTAGCCACAATATAAACTCAGATCTGAAATGATTCTTCAATTGGCACGAATTCCAATGCACACATCAGCCTTTGCCTCTAATTTGATGTTGATTTGCCTTGATTTGATGTAGATCTTCTTAATTAGTGATTAGAAGGTGATTTGGAATGATTTTAGAAGGTGGAGGACATGGCTAGGGTTAGAGAAATGTTTTAGGCGGCTGAGAAAATGAAAATAGATCGTTTCTTAACTAATTTCAGCCTCCCCATAACCCTAATTCCGAAACGGGTTACGGGCCTAGCTGCTAATCACCCTAATTAGGCCCGGTTAAGCTGTTTTTCACCATTTAAACCTTGTTTAAGCCATATCTCCCAAACGGTGAGTTCATTTGGCTAATGTGACCACTCTACGGAATTGTAAACCATCACCCGAATCCAATGGAGGTGGTTTTAGGTCAAAAATCCATACCTATCAAAAGTTATGGCCAAAACAACACCAGATAGGGGCAAAATGGTCATTTAAAAATCGGTAAAAATCGTGAACATGGGAAATGACCCCAATAGTCGTTCCCCAAAGTTACACGACTATAAGACTTCATATGATAATGAAATAAATATTCTATGATCCTCCGATGCGTAGAATGCAGGTCGTTACACTCTCCCCCTTAAGAAATTTCGCACCCGTAATTCCTTAACCAAAAACATACAAAGGTGTTCCGCATGCCTATCAATCACTCACAAACAATCAAACACACAAAACAAACAAAACAAATCTATCCTAGCATGCTGAAAGACTAAATCGAAATGAAAACTTTACCAGGTAAAGAGTTCTGGATACGTCTCCTTAATGCTCTCCTCTGTCTCCTAAGTATAGTCATTCTCATCCTCGCCCCACTGAACCTTGACTAGATTCACCGCTTTCCTTCGAAGTTTCTTCATATCGTGCTCGACAATACGAATCAGCATGTGGTTCCCAACTGCCTCGGGTTCTACTTCGATATCATTCAACTGATCAGGTGAAGTAGCCACATCGGGGGCATGCACGAATTTTCTTAACTGGGAAACATGAAATATGTTATGAATTCCCGCCATCTTATCGGGCAACTCAACTTTATATGCTAAATTCCCAACTTGTTCGAGAACTGGGAATGGACCAATAAATCTTGGTGTTAACTTGCCTCTCCTACCAAATCGTATCACGCTCTTTAACGGAGAAATCTTGACAAACACCAAGTCACCAATGGAGAATTTTAAATCCCTTCTCCTCTTATCAGCATAACTCTTTTGCCTATCCTGAGCAGCCTTCATTCGCTGTTGGATAACCTTAATCTTGTATGAAGATTCTCTTATCACATCTAGCCCAAGCACAAACTTCTCACCGGTTTCTAACCAACATGATGGTGAGTTGCACGGTCTTCTGTACAAAGCTTCAAATGGAGCCATACCGATACTAGATTGATAACTATTATTATATGCGAACTCCACTAGATGCAAATGGTCATCCCATGATCCACCAAAATGTAATATGCGAGTTCTCAAGAGATCTTCAAATACTCGATTCACCCTCTCTGTCTAGCCGTCGGGTTGAGGATGATACGCGGTACTGTGATGTAATTCTGATCCTAAAGCCTCTTGTAAGCTCTTCTAAATTCCACTAGTGAATAATGGATCTCGGTCACTTACAATGCCTTTGGGTACTCCATGAAATCTCACTACCCACTTCACATAGAGTTCTGCTAACTTAGTTGTTGTTCTATTCGACTTGACGGGTATAAACGTTGCACTCTTGGTCAATCGATCTACAATCACCCAAATACTATCATTGCCCGATCTAGTCCTTGGTAACCCATCAATGAAATCCATTGAGACTTGTTCCCATTTCCATTCTGGAATTTCTAATGGTTGCAACAAACCACTAAGTTTCTTTTTCTCGGCTTTAACTAGCTGGCAGTTCATGCATTTGGATATAAACTCCCCAACGTCTCTTTTCATCCCTTCCCAGTAGTAGGTCTGCTTCATGTCTCGATACATTTTGTTACCACCGGGATGTATATTCAGTTTTGAATGATGACATTCTCTAAGCACTTCATCTCTCAATCCACTGACATTGGGTACAACTAGTCTTCAATTCTTTCTAAGCCATCCATCTCGATCAAGCCCATACTTGTCCATCTCCTCGTCGATACCTATCTCTAACTTGGAGAGATTTCCAATAAGTTAGGATCGTCCCTCTGACTGGAACCAATCCGCTCAATCAAAGTGGGTCTGGTCATTAAACTTGATAACATTTCTGGATCCAATTCGCACTTGATCTGAAATCATACCCAGCAATGTACTCCAGTTGCTTCCATTCAAGAAACATAGCCCCTAAACTGGCATGTCTTCTACTCAATGCATCAGCTACCGCATTGATTTTTCCTGGTGTATATGCGATATCGAAATCATAAGGAAGCTAAAAATTCTAACCATCTTCTGTCGGAGATTTAGATCCTTCTGAGAGAAAAGATACTTTAACGATTTATGATCAATAAACAACTCGAATCTTTCTCCCAAGAGATAATGTCTCCACATCTTCAATGCGAACACGATCGCTGCCAATTCCAAATCATGGGTAGGATATCTTTTCTCATGCGGTTTCAGTTATCGACTTGCATAAGCTACAACCTTACCTCCTTGCATCAATACAACACCTTGTCCGGTACCACATGCATCTGTACATACTATCATCTCTTCATTCCCTTTAGAAATGACTAACACTGACACACACATCAACTTTTCCTTTAGACTCTTAAATGCATTTTCACACCTTTCGTCCCAAACGAAAGCGTGATTCTTCTTGGTCAACTAAGTTAATGGTGTCGCTATCTTGGAGAAGTCTTGGATAAACTTCCGATAATATCTAGCTAATCCCAAGAAACTTCTTACGTCAGTTGCATTCTTGGGAGTAGACCAATCTTGTACCGTAGCCACCTTTGCAGGGTCCACGACAATACCATTTTCTGAACCAACATGGCCCAAGAATCTCACTTCTCTCCTCCAGAAGTGACACTTAGAAAACTTCGCTTTCAATTGGTGTTTTCTTAACACCTCCATCACCACTCTCAAATGTTCCTTGTGTTCTTCCTTTGTCCTCGAATAAACCAAGATATCGTCTACGAACACAAGAACAAACTTATTCAATTGATATCTGAATACCCTATTCATAAGATCCACCAAATATGTTGTTGCAATGGTCAACCCGAATGGCATGACCAGCCACTCATAGAATCCAGACGGTGCCCGAAAGGCCGTTTTAGCTATACTCTCAGCTTCCAGCCTAAGCTGATGAAAATCTGCAGCAAAATCCAACTGGGAGAGCACTCTCGTGCCACTCAACTGATCAAACAAATCATCTATCCGCGGTAGAGGATACTTATTCTTCCTCGTCACCTTATTCAACTCGCGGTAGTCCACACACAATCGAAGGGAACCATCTCCCTTGGTAGCAAACACATTTGGTGCTCCCCACTCAGAAACACTTCTTCTGATAAATTACTTCTTCAAAAGATCTCTCACTTGCACTCCGAGCTCTCTCTGCTCCCTTGGCGCCATACGACGAAGTGGCATCACTATAGGTCTGGCATCTTTCACTAAATCAATACAGAACTAAATCTCCCGGTGTAGTGGAAGTCCGGTCACTTCCTCGAAGACGTCCGGATACTGGCCAGCCACAGGCACATCTGACAACTCATCATGCGAGATGTTGAGGGAATATAGAAAACTAGCCATTACCCCATAACTAGGTAGACCACCAAACACTATCCTCGCCCATCTTCCTCTCTAACTGTGTAACAACCCAGATTCCGACGGACCGATTTTTTTTTTCAAAAATCCAATACACCGAAACCCGAGTTGGTTGCTCTTGTATCCTGTAGAAAAAGACAGAGAAAAAAGATATGTCTGAGTAAGGAAAACACCTCACAGCGAAAGGAGTAAAATATAATATATTTAAAACATAGCTTTACCTTAATCACAATATTGCTAAATCAGTATTACCAAAGCAATAAGTCTCTGTCTAACCTGCGAATGTCATGAGGAGGGGGTCAGAACATAAGTTCTATGTGAATGAATTTAAAATACACTTCTTGAATAATCCTACATATATCATTCAATTACACTTTCTTATTTATTAGATTATACATGTTATTAGCACTCAAAGCTTACATACACGTCGCACCCATCTACCCCCTAGTAGATTAACCTAATATAGTGTATATATAGCTACCCCCAAACCGAGGTACACCCCGTGATACCCCACTCGCACGGTCTCCTCCGTATTGCCACAGTAATATGCGCTATCCCTCATCCTATGCCATAGTAACGTACAACGCTACATTCACATAGAACCACTATCGCTGTGCTACGTAAGCGTACTGACTGCTATCCTCGAACTATTCGATCGAGTTCGGTTCCATCACCGAATAATGCCCTCTAGTCTACGATACACCACCCAGGGCATACATGGTTGTACCTAGACTTTCCCACGTACGTATCATCAATCATACTAGATGTTTCTACTGCACATAACCTCTACTTGTGCACCCAAGTTCCGTGGCAGGGCTATATCAGAAAACACGGAACTCGATCGGGAGCTTTTACATATCTGTACATGCCCGCCTCTAAGAGTGTCCAATGTACAGATATCCCTTGGGTCTGGTTATTCTATGGTGGCTATGGCCCCACCTCAACCCCTCCCTCAACTAGTAAAGACAACATGAGCTAAGCGACCACCCCTAACAAGCAAACAATCTAAACAACCATGTGGGGTCTCCCCGCACGCGTCCCTTGATAGCAAAGGTTAATGATCTCTAAGGGTTAGCTCTTATCTTTTCGCATTCCTTAGGCTGCTGGTGACAGGCGTCCGACGATCTTGCTATCATTTGGTCTTGACCCTCCACCTCCGCGTGAGGCAATCGCCGAGCCACCCTTAATGCCACCGCGTACAGTATTCTGACTGCCCCCTACTTGTGCAGTCAAGGCCCACCCACCTGGTAGTTCTACGCAAACTCAACCTCTGTAATCCTAGCCCGAAGCTAAACCAGCACAGAGGACTACCAGGAGCACCTTTACCGTCTCATGAAGTCGCATGCTTCCCCTTCCAGTCCGTTGGAGCCTCTGAAATAGCGAACGTGCGCTCTCCTCGAGCCTTATGACACCGTCATGATCTACCTCATTGGGTTATTCATCCTACAACGTATGAACTGCTTCAAGCGCCTTAGTTTTATATGTCATTAGACCCTAGGTCTAACCATTTATTTCACGCTTGTGTCACCCCATTGACTTTCTCATTTAACTTCGTTATTCACATTAGCTTCCTTTTTTTTCGTATTCACCAAGTTACCCTTGCTTATTAACTCAATTTATATTTAACCCACTTAAGTCCATTAATAAGCCCACAACATGTTATTTTCCAATTTCATAAATTATTCCCTTTTAGGGTTACAACAACATGTTATATTTAATTCATAGTTAGGTATGCCTTATCCCACATATATACTGATTAGGAGAATAACCCTCTAAACACCAGCCCCGAAGACCGAAATCAACATCAGACTGGCACCCAGAGAATTACTTAACCCAACCAACATATATAATTCTAATTTACTTCTTTTCCATTCATATAACTTCTATCATTTTTAATTTCACATTTCTCCTTCCCAAACCACTTAATTTAAGTATATCTTTACATATAAATTATCTCATCTTCCTTATCGTTTCTTATAACTTATCTTGTCCCGTAAGTTATAATTTCCACCTATCATCCTTTCTTGCCCTATTTAATATTTTTCATAATAGGTTATTTATCATTTCCCATTTCTTGTTATTAATTTTAGATTTGACTTAACCTTTCCATTTACTTAACCCGTTACTTAAACTTTACCCAATTCAATTAATTTATGATACCGTCACGGGTCCCATTTGGTTAAGCATATCTAAATTTTGTTTCACATGTCACCTGTGTCCCACTTAACCCCCTTTATTATAGTTTCCATGTCTTACACATGTCTTACTATGGTTAAGTCTACCTTAGTCATGTTTTACATCATATGTCTTACAACGGTTAAGTCCACATTAGTCATGCTTTACATGGCATTTATATCACCCACTTAACCCTATAACCATACCCATGTCACCCACATGTCTTATTATGGTTAGTATTTCTTAATTTATTTGTAACGATGTATGACCTCTCACATTAGACGTCCGTTCGTGGCTGCTGGATTCGTCGGGCTTTTCCGGGCAGACTTATACCACAACGCACCTAACCTCGTGTCATAAACCATTACGCCTCTAGTTCTTGCCGCTGACCTCTCACATTAGACGTTCGCTTGTGGTTGCTGGATTTGCCGGGCGGTTCAGGGCAGTCTTACACCACAAACGTGCCTAACATCATGTCAAAGGCGTTCATTAACAATCGTCTTTCACCTAAACCCCAAATTCATGTCATGTGTTCCAAATTCAACTTAATTACATTTTATTTTTATGCCTATTTCCAATTTGTCATTCACTACACTAATTACATAATAGTTAGTCAAATTTCATATTACCCAAATTAACCAATTATAGCCAAATTCATCAATTCCATGTTATTCGTACCCAAACATGCCAATTTCCAATATCCAATTATACCCAGTTTCATATAATCAATATTTTCCCAATATATATACCCCAACATTCCCACGTTCATACATATAATCTAATTCACCCTTTAGGCTTACTTTTCAAGTCATAAATAAATTTCACCAATCCATATTATCCAATTGCATGTTGTTAATATTGAATTATACCAATTCCATATCCAATTACAATTATGTCAAACTTACATAAATTCAACATTACAATATAATTATGTCCATAATTCTATACAAAACTTCCAATCCCCATATTATGCCCAATCCAACCCTTCTTCCCTTTTTTAATTTCATGTTCCCATTAAAATGCATAAATCCATGATAGATGTAGGATCGAGATAGCCTAGCTATAAAAATAAAAAGGGGAAAGAATAAAAAGGAGAGAACTCAAAAGTAGGCATAAATAAAATAACTGAGCTTATTAAATTATCATCATATTCATTATGGGGAATGGTAAACGATAGTTATACAACAAATATAGTTCAAATCCACTCACATTGACTGGATTGAAGAAATAAACGATTTGTTGTTGACGTAGAATGCTGATTTAATCTTCTTATTTGATTATTGGTGAAGAGCATGAATTGTTGATGAAGAACTTTGCTACTTGATTTGATTAAACACCAAAGTTGATGAAGAACTTGCAATTTAATTTAGAGTTTTGGGGCTGCAGCTATGTTTGGTTGAAGTTTGGCAGCATGGAGGCGTCTTAAGGAATTGTTATGAATTAGGGTTAGGTCTTGCTATGTATTTATAGGCGTGTAGAAGGGTCTGAACCATTAGATTTAATTAAATCAAATCCAAACCGCACACATCAGTAAAGAAACGTCACACACACATGCACTGAACCATGCTGGGTCCAAGCGCACATTTTTGACTGCGTTGATTGTTTTGCTAATGTTTAATAATTAAAGGTTTATTACTTGCTTTTTATACTTCCTTCAATTAATTTTGTGTGTTATACATCTCAATCAGGTTTGAATTGCTTGCTCATATATGCATGCCTTTTAATGCAATTTATTCATTTATTATGAATTTCAATTTTTCATATGTATAGATACATACACTTCTGATTATTTGAACTGCATTGTTTCTATGCCCTTTTTTTCTCTTCTTGCATGCATATCTGATTTGAAAGTTATTTAGTAACATTAACCTTCCTCCAATTGTGGGTTGCTGATTTATACTCTTGCTTTTTGAATTGCATGTATATATATACATACTTGTCTTATATTGGCTATTAATTCATTCTGCATTTTAATGTTTATAACATTTTTTCTTAATGCATCGCACACATGCACTATCGTTAATGCAATACTATCTTTCTCTTTAATGCACTATCATTAGCGCGCTTATTATTCACATATTTTCTTTTGATTGCACTAACTGCTCACTTCTCTAATGCATACATTTTTAATGTTCTCTTTTTAAAGGCATTAATGTTTTCTCTACCACATGTGTCCACTTTATTTGAATTTTGCATCACTTTTACCTTTATTATATATATAATACGGCCTACTTTCTTCCTTTATCTATTTCATCGAAGCAATCCTTTAATTGCTTTGCTTTATATTTTGGTTGCATGTAATCAATCAATTTACTTTTAATGCATTTATTAATTTATTTACATGCATTTTTGTATTAATTGCGTGCATTTTCTTAGAATATTAATCCCTTTTTCTCTTACATGCGTTTATTATCATCATTGCACGATGCTCCCTATTTAAACGCTACTGCATGCATTAAATTATTAATTTATTCTTGCATATGTCTATGTGTACAAAATTAATTACATGTGCCAATTCACTTCTTTCTCTTTTCATGCATTTTCCATGGCGTTTCTTTATTAATTGCTTTGCCACATATGCCATAAATTACATTAATGCTTTTTATTGCAATTTACTACGTTTGCATTCTCCCTTCTTTCTAATTTATATATATGTATATATATATATATATATATATGTATATATATTGCATGCAATTCATTTTCCTTCATTTCAATGCACTTATATATTATTATTATTTTAGTCTTCCTTTTAAATGTATCTATGTACACAATATATATACATATTTGCATACTTTTAATTGTCTTAAAAATGAGGGGTGTTACATTCTACCACCCTTAAAGAATTTCGTACTCGAAATTCGATGAGGGTAAATAGATGATTCGTTGCATAATATACATCCATCATGTATGCATCCAATTTTTGCAAACATTGTGCACATGTGCAAAGTGAAATATATCATAGTAATGCATGTATGCCTAATTTGGTACCACCTATGTGCATGCAAACTTAAAAAAAAAAAAAAAAAAAAAACTTTTTCAAAACATGATGCTCACGTCCTAAATATACTTACAGTTCTATATGAATGCAATATTTTTTTGAAAAATCAAAACATTTTTCACTCAAATTTTCCCACACTCTTACAGAGTAAGAGCATAGTTCATCCAATTGTTGCATCCAAAACCCTACCAATCATTATCAAATTCGAAATTTAGAAAAATCTAATTTTCTAAATTCGATTTCTTATGTTGCAAAAAGATATAAAAAGGAAGAATTTACAGTTTCCGTTGTACCTTTTATAATTGTACTTGGATTGTTATATAACTATTCTATGAAGATTTCCTATTTTCCTATCCAAACACAACTACATAAGAAAACTACCTCTTCTTTTTCAAGTTATCTTGGAAGAATTTCATATTTATTCATCGTTTTCTTAAGATTTTATTTCCTTTTTCCGTCTTGTTTTGTTGCTTCACTGAATTTGTTGTTTTCTTGTTAGTTAGGCTATTCCCTTTCTTAGCTTATTTGGCTCAATCCAATTTCTCAAGTTTATTTTTCAAATATGCTTTTCCGTTTTCAACTCAAACATTATCCTACATAGCTACTATTATGGGCCAAGAATCTTAGGACTTTGTCACCTTCGACAATTTGCAAGTCCACACAACAGGATCTATATACTTGCTTTCCCTTCACTACCTAGTAGTCACTACTAGTCCTTGCTGTGTATTACCAGCATATACTTTACTATCTTTTTCTTAAGCAACGTACCTAGGTTTTTTAATGTTTATGAAATCTACGGGAGTTTTCTATTAGTTTAACATTAGCTAATCTTTGACCGGAAATTGGTAAGAGAACAATTCCCTAACCATCAACCCCGAAGACCGAAATCAACATCAGATTGATAATCAGAGAATCACTCAACTCTACCAATCTCCAGTTAGGTTCTAGTTCTTTAATTCATAGCCTTAACTTTATCTCGTTCTTTCTAGGACTTAATCCTTACCTACTCCATTTTTTTTTCAAAACATGGTTTGCCCTTTTCTCTTAACTATATATATATATTCCTAATCCAACTTCCACTTTTTAACCTTTTTCCAATTTATAAGGTTTCACTTCTAAATCATCTAATCTGAAATACTAACATTTCAGTTTCTATTATATGGGATACATCTTTCTCTAATACCAAACATATTGTACACTTTCCAACCAAATCACCTAATGGTATCAAAATTTCTATGTTCACATCTTTAGTGTACATAAGAGATATCCCAACTCTTTCCATATTTTACTCTTTCTACTTACTGGGCTCCTTTATGGATCTAGGTTTATATAATGTATTTATATTTTTGAGAATACAAATACGCTCACTCATTATCTATATAGTAATCGTAAACCTATGCTCTGATACCAGATGTAACAACCCAGATTCCGACGGACCGATTATTTTTAAAAAATCCAATCCACAGAAAACTGAGTTGGTTGCTCTGGTATCTTGCAGAAAAAGACAGAGAAAAGAGATATGTCAAAGTTCGGAAAACACCTCACAGCGGAAGGAGTAAAATATAAAATATTTAATACACAGCTTTACCTTAATCACAATACTGCTAAATCAGTATTCCCAAAGCAATAAGTCTTTGTCTAACCTGCGTATGTCATGAGGAGGGGGTCAGAACATAAGTTCTGTGTGAATGAATTTAAAATACACTTCTTGAATAATCCTACATATACCGTTCAATTACACTTTCTTATTTATTAGGTTATACGTGTTATTAGCTGTAATAACCCGGAAATCTACGCCAATTTAAAATTTTTATTTTGGCAATTTTAGCGAATTTTGATTATTTAAAATGAATTATTTTAAATAATAACGACGAGAAATTTGTTTTGAATGGAATTCGAACGAATATATTTATATAGGTCGTCATTTGAATATAAATATTTATTATATATATAAAAGGAATTGAAAATGGCGCGGTAGTTCGATAATTCGATTTCAAACTTCAAATGAATGTACAGGATTCAAAATAAACCGGATTTTAGTGAAACCAAAAATATTTGAATCTAATTGAGAATATCTTTCCAACGAATCCGAAAAATCAAAATTTCATAGCGGGAATAAAAAGATATGTCTAGTTGAAAATTCAGAATAGTTGCTATGGAATTTCGGCCCTTGAAAATAGCCATTTTGCAAACATCCTCGGATTTCGATGAAACCACTTTTGTTGGATCCGTGATATCTAGTTATTGCTAGGTTTCAAATTTCGTAATTTTTTGATTGAATATGTGAGCGTGGCAAAGGAAAACGTGTTTTGACCATTTCAGTTGATATTAATCGATTGGAAAATGGCCATTTTTCAAACTGTCTCAGAATTTGACGAAACTAGTTTTGTTAGGACCGTATCGTCAATACGAAGCAGAAAATATTTTTTGGGGATTTTTCTAGTTAGTATGTGACCCCAGTAAATTGAAATGCTTGTTCAAATTCAATATATAGATTTATATTTTGATTTTGACGAAAACTGATCGAAACGATCGAATCAGCTCACGATACATATCCCATTGTGTTCGGAATGGGGGTAATTAGCAAAGGGCGGCAGTCGGTGGGTTTGATTTGGGGTTCGAATGAAAAAGTAACTTTATGGAGTTAAAAATAAAATAAAATATATATTTTCTTTATTAAGTCAACACCCCCCTTGGTTTTCTCTCTCCTCATTTCAGAAAAGAAAATAAAAAAAAGTGAATCACGATCCACGATCGGAGCTCCACCCCGTATCTCGTCGTCGCCTCCCCCCCCCTCTGGTGCCAAGCGCCGCTGGCGTTGCCCCACCTTCGCCGATCCTCTCTCCTCCAGTCTCCTCCTCCCTTGATTGACGCAAGACCCTAACCTGCAACCCCCCTTCACCCATTCGCCCAGCCGCCTTCCTTCCCACCGCCGCCCAGACACCCACCGCGCCACCGCGATGACCGACGGCCTCCCACCACTGGCGGCAACCACCGAACCCCCTGCGCTTTTCCCTCCTCCTCCGATTAGCTATAAGTGATTATTTATTCTTTTTTATATATTATGAAATCAGTTTTTCTTCTTTTTATTATAAAAAATATGGGTTTTAAATGTATTACTAATTTCATAAATGATTTTTTTTAAGTAGAAAGGTTTGACTTTGCATATGAAGTAGAGATATGGTTTTTAAAGAAGCAAGAAGTGATTTTTAATTATATAAAAATATAAATTTATATAAGTAGCATATTAAAAATATAATGTTTATAATATAGAAAGGTTGAAAATATAATTTTTATGCTAGTGGCATATTAAAAATATGATTTTTATTCATGTAGAGTAATAAAAATATAATCTTTATTAAGAGAAGAGCAATATAAAAATATAATTTTTATAACGGAGTGAAGTTAAAAATTCGATCTTTATATATGAAAAAGAAATAAAAATATGATTTTTATTTATTAGAATGAAGTGATAAAAATATAGTTTTATTATGAACAGCGGGAAAAGGACTGCATTGGAATTTCAAACCGATCCAGACGATTCAGCAGTTCAATAGCAAAGCACGGCAGAGTGGAACCCTCTGTGAGAACTCCGCACTTTTAATCTATTTCTGGATTGAAATATATACTAGGATGCAGACGGTGTTTAGTAGCACCCGACACCCGTCGTCCACAGAACATGGACGGCTTGTATGCTTGTTTGTTTGATTTTGATGTGTAGTTGATTGTGTGATGTGTTGTGAAATGAAATGAAATATTTTATAGTGGAAAATATTTTATAGTTAAAAATATAATTTTTAACGTATATATAAAATAAATATTTATAAACAAATCGGACGATTTGTTAATATACACACATTTGACTGATATTGATTGGGATGATAAATTTTACACATCGCCCAACTGCACAAATAAAATCTGTGTTTGATTGTTTGAAAACCCCACACGGGTATTGGGGTGATATATGACATACACTAATCCCAATAATTAGTTATATGTCGATCGATCGATTGACAGACTGTCATAAGCGTTAAATATTTATATTTGATGCTTATACAGTGTAGAATGCACTCTGGGTGATGGTTGATTATTTATCATTGTTATTTTATACATGTGTTGTAGAAAATCCATATAATTAACATTATATGGTAATTGATTGAGCATCATTCCAGTTTTGAATAGAAATATTTGAATAGAAATTTTTGAAAAAGAAGTATTTGAAATGGGATATTTGAAAATAGAAATATATGAAGCCGTGTTAATTAGATTGACGCCATTTTGACGTGAACGATATTTATATCGATTTTATTCATTTTATAATGAATATCGAAAGTGATTGCAAAATCTGATATTTTGAAAAGAATTGAAATTGAATAGAAATGAATTCGAATTAAATTGAATAGAAATGAATTCAAATTGAAATTGAATTGAATTGAATTAGAACTGAAATTGAATTAGAAATCAATTTGAATCGAAATCAAATTGAAATGAATTTAAAACGAATTTATATTGGAAAATTCAATTTTGATTTGAATTTGAGGTGGGAGTTGAAATTGTTTTGAAAACGAATTTGAAACGATTTATAAAATACGTTTTAAAAGAAATCGACGAAATATATATATTATATATATTATATATATATAATATAATGGCCTGAATAGAACGTGCTGCGCTACGGTAGTTCGTGAATTTCGACCATTGACTTCGAATGGATATTGCGGGAGATCCGACCGTCGGATTCTCCTAAAACCGGAACCATTGGGTTCGTATCGAAAAGAGCTTTCTAACGAATATTAGAAATTGGAAATCTAACGGTTGGATTTGGAATTATGTCCAAATCAAATTTAGAAAAGGTCGCTGTAAGTGCAGTTCGATGGCCGTTGATGGAAATCGACTGTATGGGCCTTGAAAAAAATTATTAAAAATATTAATAATTAATGTAAAATCACAAGAAATGATTTAGAAAGAATTGGGACGAAAAACTCCATATTTGAAAAGATAAAAATAGATTTTTATCGAAATGAAATAGTTTTGAACTGGAATTATAATTCAATTATTTTGAAAAGTAAATAAATTGGATTTGAAATGGTTTTGAAAATAACCAGAATTTCCAATAATTATATTGGAATGGATTTGAATCGAAATTGTCTTCGGAATATTTCGATGTTGGATTTCGTGATGATACAGATATTGTTATGGGAATTTGAAAGATATATATATATCGTTATTTCCAATACGATATTTGTTGGTCGTAGAATTTGATATTGAATATAAGCCGGTATATTTTCTAGCCTTGTATTTAATATGAAATGTGATTTGGGTTTGTCGTGAATGGTGTCTTTATTAACACTGTTCTTAAGCCCAGTTGAGAAAAAGATTAAGTCTTTTTATTTATATTTAATGAAGTGTACCAATTAAATGATATTTAATTGGAATTGAATTGGTATTGATTTTTGGGTTTATCGTGAACAGTTTTTTAAATAACACTTGTTCCTTAACCCGATAATTAATGGAATGTGATTTTGGGTTGTCGCGAACGGTATCTTCAATAATACTGTTCTTAGACCCAAAGTAGTTAAGAAAATCAGAAACTAACTGGAGGTTAGTTAAGTTGAATGGTTTCTGGGGTATTGATCTGATGTTGGTTTCGGCCTTCGGGGTTAATACTTAGGGAATTGCCCACTTGCTAATTTAAAGTTAGGGACTGACTGAAATGTGATGTGATTTTGGGGTTTATCGTGAACCGTGTTTTTAAATGACAATGATTCTTTAACCCAGTCAAAGATTAAAACTAAGTGGAGTTTTAATGAATCTTTAATTAAATTGAAAAGATCGAGAATGGAGTATCTCCAGTTTAGCTCCAGGCGGTAGTTAAATCTTTAATTAGATTTGAACTGAAATGGTAATTGAATTTACCGACAACATTGTGGTGTTAGATATGAAGTATTTCCAGTTTTACTTCATGGGATGAATAGGTTGGGGTTGGGAAATTAAAATAAATGATTACTTCGGTAAGGTTCTTTAATCCCGACTAGTTTGAGGTGATATTCAAAGGAAGATTAAAGAATAAATTTAAAAGAATTTATCTTTGATAAAATTAATGATAAAATTAATGGGAACTTTTCCCTAAGAATGTGAAATTTAGAAACTAACAGTAGGTTAGCTAAGTAGAACGGTTTCCTAGGTATTGATCTGATGTTGGTTTCGGCCTTCGGGGTTAATATTTGGGGAATTATTCTCTTGTTAATTTACGGTTAGTGACTGATGAATTGGAATGAGGCGTATGTTGTGTTTGTGTAACACATGTTTATTATATACGCGAGTTATTCAGAAAGACCGGATTTATCCCATTCTGAGTAACTGATTCGACGTGGTGTCGAGGATGAAGACGGTGGTCGAAGACCGAAAGTCTTCATGTCGTTTGGGTAATTACTGATGTTCTTGATTGGGCCGTACACCCAAGAGGAGGGAATCAGTTGGTGATCGTCCAGACGTACTTGGAGATTGATGGATATGCGGGGTACTAGGTGCCTCCGGTTTCGTTCAGACCCAGAACGAACTTTTAAATGGACTGTGTGTCTGACATTGGATTTCAGTCTGTGTGATTGATTTCTGTTAAATATATATCTGTTTGGCGGCGGAGAATTTATTCTCTTGCTTAACGCCCTTTACTGAGACGTACGAGTTCAGGGGTTATATATTGATGGATATCCATCGCATGGAATGAATTGCCTGTATGGCATGCCTAAGTGGTAGTTGATCAAGGCTTCTGTTGAAAAGCAAAGTCTTGTGGTGATGATCAAAGCACCGCCTGTGCGGCATAGCTTTGTGTAACGTTGATTCGCGAGCCTCACACCCCGGTAGTGGACCAGAAACGGGAGAGGACCTCAGGGAGGGCATGCGTTTCCTTCTAGTTAGAAGTGGCGTCAGTGGTTTTACACGCCCTGACGAGTTTGACTTATGTGGTTGTTGCTGTTGCGAGGCGCTTCGGTTTGATCGGACGATCCGGGTCCGATGGAGTCATTTGTTGGCTCATTTACGCCCCCAAAGGGCGGGGAAACGTAGTGTTCAGGCATAATAATCCACATCGGTGGACCGGCCCTGTCGCTCCAAGGGGCAGTTGCGGCTGTTCCGGAGACATGGGCTAGATTGTCACGAATTCGGTAGAGGACGATCCCTTGCCTCGGTTCACAGAAGGAAATCCAACTTCCAATACGTGACGTTTCGATTTTAGTTGTAACCCTATATATGGCGACATAGTGGGATGGCTTGCTTATGCCGTCTATGATTGATACTTATGATTTGAAGTTGTTTTATACACTATACACTTATTATAGTATCAAATGATTTGTTTTAAACGTATCAAGCATTCTTGGCTATTATAAGGTAAAAACCCTATCTTTCAGCTTGCGTTGCATTGTGTGATGGGAACTGGGTCTTATAATAGCTTAATTTTTCTTTATTTAGCATTGCGCTGTTTGTTTTATGCACTAGTATTCTTGGGAGGAAACCCGTTCCGTGTTATACGGCGTGGTCCCTTGATTTATCGAACTTTGAAAATAAAGATTAATAACTGTTTTAGTTCTCACACCAGTCCCATGACTGACCTGGAGTTTATTGTTTTAACCTAAACTCTGGTGCCCTTATTTTGACATGGGCAGCTAGTAGTTTTGGTTTTGCAGATTTATATTAACAGGATCCTGGTTTACAGCTGGAATGATATCAAGAAAGCTTTGTATCCGTATATCTCCTTCAGTTGTCTATTGTATTATTTTCCGCTGCTATGTAATGTATTGTAATCTCTGATATTTTCTGTGTAATATTTATTCATTTTTACTCTGTATATTCTCGTATCTGATGTAATTGTTGTAATATACAATGAAATGTTCTTCCGTCTGCGTTCTGTTTGTGGCTTGCTCTCGACTCAATTCGGGCTTTCCTCACCGGGGAAGTTCGGGTCGTTTCATCATGGTATCAGAGCTTTGGTTTACAAAGCTCAGAGAACAAGGCACCGTAGAACCATACGAAGGAATTCATCAGATATTGGATTAGTAATTTCCAATGGGAATGACTCGTTAGAGATGGGATCAGTAGTATCCTAGAACGAGCGTGAAGAGTATATTTTTGAAAGTGAAAACAAATTTTGTTTTGAAATTTAAATCAATTATTCGTGTTTAATTATTTATTTATATTGATTTGGACAGTCCAGTATATAAAGATTTTGCGTATACGTCTGATCCACATGTATTTGAAATTTTGATATACTAGATAGATATAGAATTACACTCTAATCGCCCGGAGATGATTTTGATGATGGAGCTCCATCATTAGAATTTATGTTCAAGTGACGAAAGTGGGCTTTCTATATATTTCCTATTGACTGGTGTGAGAACAAAATTGGATAGGGCCTATTGTTGTGATTTGACATCAAAAATCTGATTTTTGACTATATATCAAAGTTATGAATTTGAAATGATAATTCACTAATTGATTGCCGATTGTGTTGTTTGATTATTGGTTGATTAGTTAAAAGCTGAACCATTTAGCCAAATTGTATCAAATAGTGAATTGTATTGAAAATTAGTCGCATTTGCATGCATATACATGTATATACATTGAACAGGTCACAGCAAGGAGGCTAGAGCAGAAGAATAAAATTGTTTGCCCAACAAATAGGTACATGTTTACCATAATTTACTGTTTTGTTTGGGTGATGATGATTTTATGAGCCGATTGGCTAGCCGCTTGGCTTTTTCTTTTTCTTTTTGAGATCAGAGGGCCTGTATGGCAATTTCGGGATTTTCCCGGTGCTCCCGGTGCAGGGGAGGTTATGGCGAAATTTTTCGAAAATTTAGGGTGTTAGCCAAATTTTTGAAAAATTTGAAAAGTTCTTAGAAACTGAAGAGTTGAAGAAATTAAGCCATAAAGAAAATAATGAAAGTTGAGTTGATTTTTTAAACAACTTTCGGCTTCTTCCTTTTCGGGAACGAAAAGTTTTAAGTGGGGGAGATTGTAATAACCCGGAAATCTGAGCCAATTTAAAATTTTTATTTTGGCAATTTTAGCTAATTTTGATTATTTAAAATGAATTATTTTAAATAATAACGACGAGAAATTTATTTTGAATGGAATTCGAACGAATATATTTATATAGGTCGTCGTTTGAATATAAATATTTATTATATATATAAAAGGAATTGAAAATGGCGCAGTAGTTCATAATTCGATTTCAAACTTCAAAATGAATGTACATGATTCAAAATAAACCAGATTTTAGTGAAACCAAAAATATTTGTATCTAATTGAGAATATCTTTCCAACGAATCCGAAAAATCAAAATTTCATAGCGGGAATCAAAAGATATGTCCAGTTGAAAATTCAGAATAGTCGCTATGGAATTTCGACACTTGAAAATAGCCATTTTGCAAACGTCCTCGGATTTCGACGAAACCACTTTTGTTGGATCCGTGATGTCTAGTTATTGCTAGGTTTCAAATTTCATAATTTTTCGATTGAATATGTGAGCGTGGCAAAGGAAAACGTGTTTTGACCATTTCAGTTGATTTTAATCGACTGGAAAATGGCCATTTTTCAAACGGTCTCAAGTTTGACTAAACTAGTTTTGTTAGGACCGTATCGTCAATACGAAGCTAGAAAATATTTTTCGGGGATTTTTCTAGTTAGTATGTGACCCCAGTAAATTGAAATGCGTGTTCAAATTCAATATATAGATTTTGACGAAAACTGATCGAAACGATCGAATCAGCTTACGATACATATCCCATTATGTTCGGAATGGAGGTAATTAGCTAAGGGCGGCAGTCGGTGGGTTTGATTTGGGGTTCGAATGAAAAAGTAACTTTATGGAGTTAAAAATAAAATAAAATATATATTTTCTTTATTAAGTCAACACACCCCTGGTTTTCTCTCTCCTCATTTCAGAAAAGAAAATAAAAATAACGTGAATCGCGATCTACGATCGGAGCTCCACCCCATATCTCGTCGCCGCTGCCCCCCTTCTGGTGCTAGGCGCCGCTGGCGTTGCCCCCCTTCGCCGATCCTCTCTCCTCCAGTCTCCTCCTCCCTCGGTTGACGCAAGACCCTAACCCGTAACCCCCCCTTCACCCATTCGCCTAGCCGCCTGCCTTCCCACCGCCGCCCAAACACCCACCGCGCCACCGCGATGACCGACGGCCTCCCACCACCGGCGGCAACCACCGAACCTCCTGCGCTTTCCCTCCTCGTCCGATTAGCTGTAAGTGATTATTTATTCTTTTTTATATATTATGAAATCAGTTTTTCTTCTTTTTATTATAAAAAAATATAGGTTTCAAATGTATTACTAATTTCATAAATGATTTTGCTTTTTTTAAGTAGAAAGGTTTGAATTTGCATATGAAGTAGAGATATGGTTTTTAAAGAAGCAAGAAGTGATTTTTAATTATATAAAAGTATAATTTTTATATAAGTAGCATATTAAAAATATAATGTTTATAATATAGAAAGGTTGAAAATATAATTTTTATGCTAGTGGCATATTAAAAATATGATTTTTATTCATGTAGAGTAATAAAAATATAATCTTTATTAGGAGAAGAGCAATACAAAAATATAATTTTTATAACGGAGTGAAGTTAAAAATTCGATCTTTATATACGAAGAAGAAATAAAAATATGATTTTTATTTATTAGAATGAAGTGATAAAAATATAGTTTTATTATGAACAGCGAGAAAAAACCTGCATTGGAATTTCAAACCGATCCAGACGATTCAGCAGTTCAACAGCAAAGCACGGCGGAGTGGAACCCTCTTTGAGAACTCCTCACTTTTAATCTATTTCTAGTTTGAAATATATACTAGGATGCATACGGTGTTTAGTAGCACCCGACACCCGTCACCCACAGACCCTGGACGGCTTGTCTGCTTGTTTGTTTGATTTTGATGTGTAGTTGATTGTGTGATGTGTTGTGAAATGAAATGAAATGAAATATTTTATAGTTAAAAATATAATTTTTAACGTATATATAAAAAATATTTATAAACGAATCGGACGATTTGTTTATATACACACATTTGACTGATATTGATTGGGACGATAAATTTTACACATCGTCCAACTACACAAATAAAATCTGTGTTTGATTGTTTGAAAACCCCACACGGGTATTGGGGTGATATATGACATACACTAATCCCAATAATTAGTTATATGTCGATCGATCGATTGACAGACTGTCATAAGCGTTAAATATTTATATTTGATGCTTATACAGTGTAGAATGCACTCTGGGTGATGGTTGATTATTTATCATTGTTATTTTATACATGTGTTGTAGAAAATCCATATAATTAACATTATATGGTAATTGATTGAGCCTCATTCCAGTTTTGAATAGAAATATTTGAATAGAAATATTTGAAAAAGAAATATTTGAAATGGGATATTTGAAAATAGAAATATATGAAGCCGTGTTGATTAGATTGACGCCATTTTGACGTGAATGATATTTATATCGATTTTATTCATTTCATAATGAATATTGAAAGTGATTGCAAAATCTGATATTTTGAAAAGAATTGAAATTGTATAGAAATGAATTCGAATTAAATTGAATAGAAATGAATTCAAATTGAAATTGAAATGAATTGAATTAGAACTGAAATTGAATTAGAAATCAAATTGAAATGAATTTAAAATGAATTTATATTGGAAAATTCAATTTTGATTTGAATTTGAGGTGGGAGTTGAAATCGTTTTGAAAACGAATTTAAAACGATTTATAAAATACGTTTTAAAAGGAAATCGATGAAGTATATATATTATATATATTATATATATAATATAATGGCCTGAATAGAACGCGCCGCGCTGCGGTAGTTCGTGAATTTCGACCATTGACTTTGAATGGATATTGCGGGAGATCCGACCGTCGGATTCTCCTAAAACCGGAACCATTGGGTTCGTATCGAAAAGAGCTATCTAACGAATATTAGAAATTAGAAATCTAACGGTTGGATTTGGAATTATGTCCAAATCAAATTTAGAAAAGTTCGTTGTAAGTGCAGTTCGATGGCCGTTGATGGAAATCGACTGTACGGGCCTTGAAAAAATTATTAAAAATATTAATAATTAATGTAAAATCGTAAGAAATGATTTAGAAAGAATTAGGATGAAAAACTCCATATTTGAAAAGATGAAAATAGATTTTTATCGAAATGAACTAGTTTTGAACTGGAATTATAATTCAATTATTTTGAAAAATAAATAAATTGGATTTGAAATGGTTTTGAAAATAACCAGAATTTCCAATAATTATATTGAAATGGATTTGAATCGAAATTGTCTTCGGAATATTTCAATGTTGGATTTCATGATGATACAGATATTGTTATGGGAATTTGAAAGATATATATATTTCGTTATTTCCAATACGATATTTGTTGGTCAAAGAATTTGATATTGAATATAAGCCGGTATATTTTCTATTCGGAGCCTTGTATTTAATATCAAATGTGATTTGGGTTTGTCGTGAATGGTGTCTTTATTAACACTGTTCTTAAGCCCAGTTGAGAAAAAGATTAAATCTTTTTATTTAGATTTAATGAAGTGTACCAATTAAATGATATTTAATTGGAATTGAATTGGTATTGATTTTTGGGTTTATCGTGGACAGTGTTTTAAATAACACTTATTCTTTAACCCGATAATTCATGGAATGTGATTTTGGGTTGTCGTGAACGGTATCTTCAATAATACTGTTCTTAGACCCAAAGGAGTTAAGAAAATCAGAAACTAACTGGAGGTTAGTTAAGTTGAATGGTTTCTGGGGTATTGATCTGATATTGGTTTCGGCCTTCGGGGTTAATACTTAGGGAATTGCTCACTTGCTAATTTATGGTTAGGGACTGATTGAAATGTGATGTGATTTTGGGGTTTATCGTGAACGTGTTTTTAAATGAAACCGATTCTTTAACCCAGTCAAAAATTAAAACTAAGTGGAGTTTTAATGAATCTTTAATTAAATTGAAAAGATCGAGAATGGAGTATCGCCAGTTTAGCTCCAGGCGGTAGTTAAATCTTTAATTAGATTTGAACTGAAATGGTAATTGAATTTACCGATAACACCGTGGTGTTAGATATGAAGTATTACCAGTTTTACTTCATGGGATGAATAGGTGGGGTTGGGAAATTAAAACAAATGATTACTTCGGTAAGGTTCTTTAATCCCGACTAGTTTGAGGTGATACTCAAAGGAAGATTAAAGAATAAATTTTCTAGGTATTGATCTGATGTTGGTTTCGGCCTTCGGGGTTAATATTTGGGGAATTATTCTCTTGTTAATTTAAGGTTAGTGACTGATGAATTGGAATGAGGCGTATGTTGTGTTTGTGTAACACGTGTTTATTATATACGCGAGTTATTCAGAAAGACCGGGTTTATCCCATTCTGAATAACTGATTTGACGTGGTGTCGAGGATGAAGACGGTGGTCGAAGATCGGAAGTCTTCACGTCGTTTGGGTGATTACTGATGATCTTGATTGGGCCGTACACCCAAGAGGAGGGAATCTGTAACACCCCGTATTTTCTGAGAATAAAAAAAAATGGTTAATTATGAAGAAGTTATTAAGCCTTGAAGTTTATATGCATATGAGAGAAATATATATATAGATATATATAAAAATTAAATAAATAAACATGCAAAAAAGGTTCAAAACAGCGAATTGGGAGGGGGAATAACCGAACCGGCCCATTTTTGAGGTCGACCCTAGCTTCGCTGGGTGGACTAGGGGTTAATCCAGGGTATTTGGCTATCATCCCATGGGCCGATTAGCTCAAATGCAGATTTTGCATTTGAATGGTTCTCATGATTCAGGGTTAATCTAATGGTCCTAAGTAACTTCCTACACCTATATATACATCCCTAACCTAAAACTAAATCTCATATACAATTCTCTAGCCTCCATTGCTCTCTTCCTCTCTAAAAATAAATAAATCAATGGCGTCTCTACTCTACTGAAATCTAAGCTAGGACTTGTGCTTCTTCTTCCTCCAATTCTGATTAGGATTAAAATAGAACAGCTACAACACCTTTTTCTTTTAAAATCCAACCAAGGCAAGTGCAGTTATTTTCCGATATAAACTTTGATTATAATTGTGACATGATTGTAAATCTGAATTTGAGATTGCGTATGTTCTGTTCTGATCTATTTTATTATATATCTCTTTCTTCTTTCTGTTCTATAGCCAGGCTACCCCGAGCCTGCGCCAAATCTCATAAGAGATTAACGCACGAACGTTAAACTTTGGGATAAATAATGAATGATGGCATAATTGGACATGGCTAATCTATGACTAAAAGGACATAGGTTGTAAACTAGATTTAGATCTGTGCATATTCTATGAATTGGAATAAGGGGAACCATAGTATATTAACATGTGACTTGAGACATTGGACATAACGCATATTTTTGAATTAAAGATCTGTTATAATTTAAAGTTCTAGATTGTTGGGCATATTGTTTATATAGAAATTCATGATTTGGGATAAAAAGGGAATATGACTAAGGTGTGAAGATTTATGTTAAGATTTAATAACTATTAAATGTGAATAACACCTAAGTGGGAGATTTTTGAATATATGACATGCATTGAAATCGATGGCTATATTTGGTATAATTTATATGTGAATCTTTTGTACTAGGCAAGTTTAACTAAATTTGAGACGTGTGTTATATGGTAAATTATGACCATAATCCATGCCATGTAAATTCAATGCAAACGTGGGGTATATGACCATAATGTGAATAATGACAACTATTTAGGCATGCAAACTTAGGCCAAATTTATAATTAGGCAAGATATGTTTATGAAACTTTAAGGAATGATTAAATCTGTTATAATGCCTAATTTGCTAGTTCTGTTATATTGCCTAATCTGCTAGTTCTGCTATAATCTGCTATATCTGTTCATATACCAAATCTGTCATCTGCTAAGTCTGCTGAAGATGCCTAAACTGTTATATGCTAAATCTGCTAAACTGCTTAATCTGCTGAATCCGTTAAGTCGCCTAATCTGCTAAATCTGTTATCTGCCATATATGTTGAGTTGATATATTTAGTCTGTTATTGACATAATCTGAATTGGCTATAGTTATTAAAATTTACATGTATATTAGGCGTGGGCATAAATGGTAAATTAATAATTAATTGGCCGCAAAGATAAACATGGCTGACCCGAGATTAGACTCAGTTTGCGGCAGAAATCTGCCCGGAACCAACCGGCCTAACCAGTAGCTGCAAACTGTCAGTCTAATGTGAGAGGTCTGGGTATTAATATTTAATTAATGAAAATCTGAGATAAATCTAATGTCTAAAATGTGTTGGGCGGATAGGGTTAAACCCACTAGACTGATGAGTTTAATAAATCTGTTCCGTGAATCGGTAGGCCCAATTACAAAGTTAGACAAATCTGTAAATATGTTAAATCAGTATATCTGATCCGTTAGTCTAAAACTTGTCTGATCTGTGAACTAGTTGATCTGAATTCTGTATGTCTGAACTTGTTAATCTGAAATCTGTTAGTCTAAGGACACAAGGATAGGAGGGGAATTACTTGTGTCATCTGTTGTTTGTGACCCATATTAGTCAGTAACCCTTTCTGGTATCAAAACTTTGACCCAACAGTATGTAGGGTCCGGGCACGCTTACTGAACTAATTATAAGCGGTTCATTCTTATAATGGCGAGGGGTGTTGATGGTGCGTTCCAACCGGGTCATGTGCGTACATGGATCCCGATCTGCCTCTGAGGATGTAAGACGCCGTGACATCTGTAAATAGGTCTGTGTCATTCAAAGGTTGCCACTTTAGGGAATGATACACCCTTCGGTGGGGCTGGCACAAGGTATTTATGTATTAGGGAGCTGATCGCGTGGGGTAGAACTTAGGGTACACTTAGCTCTGTCTGTTTCTGTGGGGTACCGTCTGTTTCTGTTGGGTAGTAACACCTGTTTGTTCCCGTGTGGTACCGTCTGTTGGGGTGGTAAAGGCCTATTTATTAGTGTATACGTAATACTACATTCTTTTTCCATAGGGATTAATCTGTTTCTGTTTCTTTACCTTCTGTTCGGGTGGTAAAAGCCCATTACTAGCATTCTGTTCTGTAGAAATCATTTTGTTTCCTTTCTGTTTCAGTTAAGACATTAGGGTAACACCTAATCCCTTTATATTAGTATTAGTGCAGAGAAATGAAAAGAGATATCATTCTGTTTCTTCTGTTTAACCTAAGTATATATGTTGTTCCTGTTACTGTTATCTCTTATCCAGCTTATTTTCATGTCATAATTATTATTATCTGTTCATATGCTGAAAGTCACTGGACTTGCCAGACTTTATGTCTGACCTTGTTTGTTTTCACCCCTTTTCTTCCGTCCCCCCCCCCCCCCCCAGGTTTTCAAGGAGGGAATACTTTAGTTTGATCCGGATCTCTTTCTGCTTAAAGTGCTTGAAGTGCTTAAAGTATGGCTTGACTTCTTATGGTATCTTCAGTGGGGATTATGATTTTAAAGTTTTGTACTCTGATGACTTTCTGAACAAGACTGATATTTATGTACTTGAGTTTTTGGTAAAGATGTAACCATACTGATTTTCTGTTTTCCACTGTAATAAAGTTAAAGTTTTTTTCAAGTACTGTTTATCTTTCTTGTAATATTCTGTTCTGTTTACTAAAATGCTCCACCAAAGTTAAGGCATTCCCTTTGTGAGTGACCTTAACGGAGGTGGGGTGTTACACTTGGTATCAGAGCTGAAGGTTACCAGATTTGATAAAAAGTTTTTGAAAACTATGTTTTAAAAAGGAAGTATTTTCAAAAGTAAAGCTTATTTTGAAAAAAAAAACATAATCCCCAAAAGCCATATATCTTTCTTTCGATTCTTTGTTTCGAGTTCCTTCCTCTTTCCCTTTTTGAATCTCTTCCTCCGCGTATAGATGCTTTTTCTAAGATATGTAAGGACTTCCGTGCGATGGGCGGAAAACCGCTTTATGGGACTGAGACGTTGTCGAGGCTAGAAGTTGGCTGAACGAAGTGGAGGACTTGTTGGTACCTTTGAGACAGACGATGGGAGGAAGGTTCAACCAGCTGCTTGGTTAATGAAGGATGAAGCTTCATTTTGGTGGAAGGTCATGAATGGAGAACGTACATGGGAGACATGGATAGGACACACGATAAGAAAGTGGATCCAAAGAAGGGCGCTTGCTTCAACTGTGGTGAGACGGGACACTTCACTAGGGTCTGCCCGAAGAAACAAGGGCAGAGGGCAGGACCAACTGCTGGAGGGCAGGCGAACACTCTTGAGGCTAGTGGATAGTACAGAAATAGGGAAAATTTCCGTAGAAGGTTTAATTTTCTCATCTGATTGTTGAGTTAAAACTCTTTCTGATTCTGGCATTTTGATTTTGTAATCGATACTCTGCACTTTAATACTAGTATTGTTTCTGATTCCGCTGTAGACTCAAACCCATAAGGGTTATGATTAATCTGTTTGTGATAGATTGAGATTTGAGAGATATCTGTGTTAGGCGTCATGTATGACGCATACATTCTGAGGTTTTGTGGGATATGATTTTATCATGCTTAGCTTCCTAAGAATCATTAGGGATCCTAATCTGTATCAGTAGTCTATAAATATCTGAATAATTCTGATTTCCAGTTCTGACATTGTCTAAAGAGGGTAATCCTCTAGGTGTCAATCTGATGTTGATTTCGGTCTTCGGGGTTGATACTTAGGGGAATTATTTTCTCAACCAATGTCTAATGGGAACAAAGTCTTCGTTTTATTTGTACTCGCTTCCATCATTCGACTGTATCCTATCGATCGAATCTTCGAACTTTAGGTAGAAACTAATGGGTGTAAACATGTATTTGAGACATGTTATGTTTGATGGTTGCAAGTGGATGCAAGTGGTTGCTAGTGGTTGCTCGTGGATGCATATACACACACTAGGCAATAGATCGGCTCGAAAACACTCGCATACTGCATATGGATGTGTGAGCATTTTCAATTTTTGTGGATGCAAAATGATTGATTCAGCACATGGATGTTGCATTTGGATGAATGGTTATGCACACATATAGAAATGATGTGTGTCAAATAGGATTTCTTGCATACATATTTGGACTCATGACACTAACATGATTCGCATTAAGGAGGTCAACTGGATCAGTAGACCGCCTGATTTTGCATTAGATAAGAAACATATACACACACTTTGCATATGTTCATATGGCATTAGAAACCTTTTAAGGACAATGGATGCCTGTGATTGAATGGTTGAGTAGATGGATGTTGGATGTTAGGATACATTCTTCTTAACTTAAAGATTTCGGGGACGAAATCCTTTAAGGAGGGGAGAATGTAACACCCCGTATTTTCTAAGAATAAAAAAAAATGGTTAATTATTAAGAAGTTATTAAGCCTTGAAGTTTAAATGCATATGAGAGAAATATATATAGATATAAATAAAAATTAAATAAATAAACATGCAAAAAAGGTTCAAAACAACGAATTGGGAGGGGAAATAACCGAACCGGCCCATTTTTTAGGGCGACCCAAGCCCCGCTGGGTCGACTAGAGGTTAATCCAGGGTGTTTGGCTGTCATCCCGTAGGCCGATTCGCTCAAATGCAGATTTTGCATTTGAATGGTTCTCATGATTCAGGGTTAATCTAATGGTCCTAAGTAACTTCCTACACCTATATATACATCCCTAACCTAAACCTAAATCTCATATACAATTCTCTAGCCTCCATTGTTGTCTTCCTCTCTAAAAATAAATAAATCAATGGCGTCTCTACTCTGCTGAAACCTAAGCTAGGACTTGTGCTTCTTCTTCCTCCAATTCTGATTAGGATTAAAAGAGAACAGCTACAACACCTTTTTCTTTTAGAATCCAACCAAGGCAAGTGCAGTTATTTTCCGATATAAACTTTAATTATAATTGTGACATGATTGTAAATCTGAATTTGAGATTATGTATGTTCTGTTCTGATCTATTTTATTATATATCTCTTTCTTCTTTCTGTTCTATAGCCAGGCTACCCCGAGCCTGCGCCAAATCTCATAAGAGATTAACGCACGAACGTTAAACTTTGGGATAAATAATGAATGATGGAATAATTGGACATGGCTAATCTGTGACTAAAAGGAAATAGGTTGTAAACTAGATTTAGATCTGTGCATATTCTGTGAATTGGAAGAAGAGGAACCATTGTATATTAACATGTGACTTGTGACATTGGACATAACACATATTTTTGAATTAAAGATCTGTTATAATTTAAAGTTCTAGATTGTTGGGCATATTGTTTATATAGAAATTCATGATTTTGGATAAAAAGGGAATATGACTTAGGTGTGAAGATTTATGTTAAGATTTGATAACTATTAAATGTGAATAACACCTAAGTGGGAGATTTTTGAATATATGACATGCATTGAAATCGATGGCTATATTTGGTTAATTATATGTGAATCTTTTGTACTAGGCAAGTTTAACTAAATTTGAGACGTGTGTTATATGATAAATTATGACCATAATCTGTGCCATGTAAATTAAATGCAAACGTGGGGTATATGATCATAATGTGAATCATGACAACTATTTAGGCATGCAAACTTAGGCCAAATTTATAATTAGGCAAGATATGTTTATGAAACTTTAAGGAATGATTAAATCTGTTATATTGCCTAATTTGCTAGTTCTGTTATATTGCCTAATATGCTAGTTCTGCTATAATCTGCTATATCTGTTCATATACCAAATCTGTCATCTGCTAAGTCTGCTGAAGATGCCTAAACTGTTATATGCTAAATCTGCTAAACTGCTTAATCTGCTGAATCCGTTAAGTCGCCTAATCTGCTAAATCTGTTATCTGCCATATATGTTGAGTTGATATATTTAGTCTGTTATTGACATAATCTGAATTGGCTATAGTTATGAAAATTGACATGTAAATTAGGCGTGGGCATAAATGGTAAATTAATAATTAATTGGCCGCAAAGATAAACATGGCTGACCCGAGGTTAGACTCAGTTTGCGGCATAAATCTGCCCGGAACCAACCCGCCTAACTAGTAGCCGCAAACTGTCAATCTAATGTGAGAGGTCTAGGCATTAATATTTAATTAATGAAAATCTGAGATAAATATAATGTCTAAAACGTGTTGGACGGATAGGGTTAAACCCACTAGACTGATGAGTTTAATAAATCTGTTCCGTGAATCGGTAGGCCCAATTACAAAGTTAGACAAATCTGTAAATCTGTTAAATCTGTATATCTGATCCGTTAGTCTAAAACTTGTCTGATCTGTGAACTAGTTGATCTGAATTCTGTATGTCTGAACATGTTAATCTGAAATCTATTAGTCTGGGGACACAAGGATAGGAGGGGAATTACTTGTGTCATCTGTTGTTTGGGACCCATATTAGTCAGTAACCCTTTCTGGTATCAAAACTTTGACCCAACAGTAGGTAGGGTCCAGGCATGCTTACTGATCTAATTATAAGCGGTTCATTCTGATAATGGCGAGGGGTGTTGATGGTGCGTTCCAACCGGGTCATGTGCGTGCATGGATCCCGGTCTGCCTCTGAGGATGTAAGACGCCGTGACATCTGTAAATAGGTCTCTGTCATTCAAAGGTTGCCACTTTAGGGAATGATACACCCTTCGGTGGGGCTGGCATAGGGTATTTATGTATTAGGGAGCCGATTGCGTGGGGTAGAACTTAGGATTCACTTAGCTCTGTCTGTTTCTGTGGGGTACCGTCTGTTTCTGTTGGGTGGTAACACCTGTCTGTTCCCGCGTGGTACCGTCTGTTGGGGTGGTAAAGGCCTATTTATTAGTGTATACCTAATTCTACATTCTGTTTCCATAGGGATTAATCTGTTTCTGTACCTTCTGTTCGGGTTGTAAAAGCCCATTACTAGCATTCTGTTCTGTAGAAATCATTCTGTTTCCTTTCTGTTTCAGTTAAGACATTAGGGTAACACCTAATTCCGTTATATTTGTATTAGTGCAGAGAAATGAAAAGATATATCATTCTGTTTCTTCTGTTTAACCTAAGTATATCTGTTGTTCCTGTTATCTCTTATCCAGCTTATTTTCATGTCATAATTATTATTATCTGTTCATATGCTGAAAGTCACTGGACTTGCCAGACTTTATGTCTGACCTTGTTTGTTTCCGCCCCTTTTCTTCCGTTTCCCACCCAGGTTTTCAAAGAGGGAATACTTTAGTTTGATCCGGATGTCTTTCTGCTTAAAGTGCTTGAAGTGCTTAAAGTATGGCTTGACTTCTTATGGCATCTTCTGTGGGGATTATGATTTTAAAGTTTTGTACTCTGATGACTTTCTGAACAAGACTGCTATTTATGTACTTGAGTTTTTGGTAAAGATGTAACCATACTGATTTTATGTTTTCCGCTGTAATAAAGTTAAAGTTTTTTTCAAGAACTGTTTATCTGTCTTGTAATATTCTGTTCTGTTTACTAAAATGCTCCACCAAAGTTAAGGCATTCCCTTTGTGAGCGACCTTAACGGAGGTGCGGTGTTACAGAATCAGTTGGTGATCGTCCAGACGTACTTGGAGATCGATGGATATGCGAGGTACTAGGTGCCTCTGGTTTCGTTCAGACCTAGAACGAACTTGTAAATGGACTGTGTGTCTGACATTGGATTTCAGTCTGTGTGATTGATTTCTGTTAAATATATATCTGTTCGGCGGCGGAGAATTTATTCTCTTGCTTAACGCCCTTCTCTGAGACGTACGAGTTCAGGGGTTATATATTGATGGATATCCATCACATGGAATGAATTGCCTGTGTGGCATGTCTAAGTGGCTATTGATTAAGGCTTCTGTTGAAAAGCAAAGTCTTGTGGTGATGATCAAAGCACCGCTTGTGTGGCATAGCTTTGTGTAACGTTGATTCGCGTGCCTCACACCCCGGTAGTGGACCAAAAACATGGGAGGACCTCAGGGAGGGCATGTGTTTCCTTCTAGTTAGAAGTGGCGTCAATGGTTTTACACGCCCTGACGAGTTTGACTTATGTGGTTGTTGCTGTTGCGAGGCGCCTCGGTTTGATCAGACGATCCGGGTCCGATGGAGTCGTTTGTTGGTTCATTTACGCCCTAAAGGGCGGGGAAACGTAGTGTTCAGGCATAATAATCCACATCGGTGGACCGGCCCTGACGATCCAAGGGGCAGTTGCGGCTGTTCCTGAGGGGCGGGCTAGAGTGTCTCGAATCGGTAGAAGACTATCTTTTGCCTCGGTTCATAGATGGAAATCCAATTTCCTTATACGTGATAATTCGGTTTTGATTGTAGAGCCTAGTATGGCGACATAGTGGGATGGGGCACTTATGCCATCTATGATTGATACTTATGATTTGAAGTTGTTTTATACACTATGCACTTATAATAGTATCAAATGATTTGTTTTAAACGTATCAACCATTCTTGGCTATTATAAGGTAAAAACCCTATCCTCCGGCTTGCGTTGCATTGTGTGATGGGACCTGGGTCTTATAATAGCTTCATTTTTCTTTATTTAGCATTGCGCACTTTGTTTTATGCACTGGTATTCTTGGGAGGAAACCCATTCCGTGTTATACGGCGTGGTCCCTTGATTTACCGAACTTTGAAAATAAAGATTAATAACTGTTTTAGTTCTCACACCAGTCCTATGACTGACCTGGTGAAACACCCCACCTCCGTTAAGGTCACTCACAAAGGGAATGCCTAAATTTTGGTGGAGGTTTATTAGTAAAAGACACAGATAAAACATAAGACAGATATAAACACATATAAATAAGTAGCGGAAAAACCAACAGACTTTTATTATCATAAATACGTGTTCAAACAGAACATTTCCAACATTGTCTCAAAACAAACTTCCAATTATTACAACCATAATACTGTCTTGATTTTAAAAGTTAAAGAAGCATGAAACATAAATAAAGCTGCATAATCCCCATAAATGATATCCAAAACCATGGTCCAAATGAACGAAATCCAAGCAATACATTCTCTCTCTTCAAGCTGGATGAAAAACTGACTAAGCTTCGGTGTTTCCTCCCTGTGGACCTGGGGGGGGAGGGGGAACGGAAGAAAAGAAGACGAAAGGAAAATGGGTCAGACATAAGTCTGGTAAGTCTAGCTATATTCCTAGAATGTTAATAATAAAAAGATCATGACTTGCATAAAGTGAGAACAGGACGATATCGGGATAATAGACTATCCTAGAACTAGATAAGGTGTCCTAAACGAACATCCCTTCGCACCCTATTTTAAATCTCTATCTCTGCACCTACTAATTCTTATACCAACAGGCACCACGTGATTGGGGTGAAGTGATCCCTTTCTCTTTCTTTAAAAGATCGGCTCCTACTCGTATATTCACATGTGTCCTACGGCCCTATATGGTAGATACCTATGCTGGTCCTACCATGGGGTGTATCAAGTCCCATGGTGGCGGCCCGACACAATTCTAGCATGCATAGGGTATACTACTGATGCTCCAGTGCCCTGACTTTTCTGCTCCAGAGTGTGTGCATGCCCGCACTCTGTTAGAACCCACAATGTGCACCAACCGCCGTCGCTTTTGACCGCTTACAATCAGCCCAGTAATCGTGCCCCACCCTGCCTAGTTCAGGGTACCATGATACCTAATTGGGTTACTGCTGAAACGGGTCCCTGTAACTAGGTTTTCTAGTCAAACATGTTAAGTGGATAAGTGTCTGAATGAACCTAACCCCCACCCATCCAAATTATTTAACATGTTGAATTTGGTAACGTATTTATTAAATTAACTTAACCCTATCAGTCCTAACTCAGCTCTAATTGTCTTATTAGAGCACCAACCTCTCAGATTTGACAGATATTGTTGTGGCTGCCTGTATGCCGGTTGGGTCCGGGCAGTATTACGCCACAACTCAGTTTAACCTCGGGTCTTTATTGGGCCCCGTGCCTTAACCCCTCACATTGGATAGCTATTTTTGTGACAACTGGAAAGCCGGGCAGGTTTATGTCACAACTCAATCCAACCTCGGGTTAAGCGCGTTCGTATTTTCTAATTTACATTTTAATTATGTAAATTATTCAAATTCAAATTATTGTCACATTCATTTCCAATTAATCTCATTAATTAAGGTAATTAATGCCTTTTTACGCCATAAATCACTTATGTGATTAATGACCAATATGTAAATTAGAAAATATTCAAATTACTGTCACATTCATTTCCAATTAATCTCATTAATTAAGGTAATTAATTCCTTTTTATGCCATAAATCACTTATGTGATTAATGATCAATTTATGGCAAGTTTTCCTACAATTATCATTTTAACCCAACGTTACCCCGTCCAATATTAGGCTAACCATCTCAGCCTAATTTATGTTCGCATGATTTTTGGTGTAAAGTATTAGGCTAAAAACTTAGCCTAATTTAATATACGCAAATTGGCATAAATTAGCATAAACATGACAAGGGTATAACTTTGGTATTGATGGCATAATCAATATGAACATAATAGGGTGTACTTGCAAAATAACTAACATGAACATTTTAGGGGTGAACTTGCAAAATAACTAACATGAACATTATAATGTCATAGGTACAAACTTGAAAAAAGACTAACATAAACATTATAATGTCATAGGTATGAACTTGCACTTATAGGCTAACTCAACATATATGTGTTTTTTTAACATAGGCCATATTGACAACATACATGAGAATTAGCAATATGAACTAATCCATATACATATGTTAATTTGCAACATAAGCAAATCAACATACGTATATGTGAGTTAGCAACATAGGCTAATCAACATACACATGTGTTAATTAGTAACATAGTTTTAAACATACTTGCAAACTAATCCCAACATATGATAAGTGTGAACATGGCATAAGTTTTGCATAAACATGAACATATAGATTTGACAATTGGTCGCATAACTTCACTACATAAACTTGCATAATAAACTACACAATTCTCATAAGATGTTACAATCCAAGTCCATGCTTATATAAATAATCTAATCCAATAATCCCAAATTTAACATGATAATAGAATCAAGTCACTGGCATAGATTAATATTATAAAACATAATAAACATCATACTTAATAATTCTCAATTCAACATGATAATAGAATCAAATCACAAACATATATTAATTACATAACGAGTATCGTACTATTATCATTTCATCGCAACACATGATATTCATATTAATTCGCATTCTAAAAATGTAGCTAAACTTACAATCGTAGACGGTCTTGTTTTCTGAGTTCTGAAATTATGAATTTGCAAAGCTTTCCTTTGGGAAGACGTTGCTTTGATTCTAATTTGTTGTTGCTTTTTAATCTTTTAGTTTGTATTCTCTATGTTGTTCGTCTCTTTCAAGTGGAGGCTCCCTCTAGTTCTCAACAGACAGCATGGTGGCTCCAATTCTTATTTTTTTGTGAATTTTTAGTTTGAGACCTAGGGTCTTTTTATAGAGTTGCAAGTTAATTTGAGTTGTCGATGAATCTAGGGTTAACCAGAGTCGTCCATTGTAAAGAGAAGCCAATTATGTTCACCATTTCTTTCTTAATGTACATTTACTATTATTTGTCAATCCATATAAATACGTACGCATTAGATACATCTCCCCTTTACACATTTATTATTATTTTTGTATGCACATTAGATACATCTCCCCTTTACACATTTATTATTATTCTTGTATGCACATTAGATACATCACCCCTTTACACATTTATTTTTGTATGCACATTAGATACATCTCCCCCTTACACATTTATTTTTTTGTATTAGCAACTTTAGTGTTAACAGAAATACGGGGTGTTACATTCTCCCCTCCTTAAAGGATTTCATCCACGAAATCTCCAAGTCTAGGAGAACATATATCCTACCATCCAAATGTCCATCTACTCAATCATCAAACACGAGCGTCCATTGTCCTTAAAAGACTTCTAATGCTTCATGATCATATGCATCGTGTGTGTACATGTCCTTATCTAATGCAAAAATCAAGCGGTCTACTGATTGAGTTGACCTCCTTAATGCAAATTATGTAAGTGTCATGAATCCATTATGTATGCAAACATTTTCCTATTCATAATTCTACATGAGTGCGCAATCATTCAAACAAATGCGACATCCATATGTCAACATATTATGCTTCAACCATATACAAACATAAACACATATATGCATATGCAATATGAAGTGACCGAGCCGATCTAAAACCCTAGATTGTGTGTGTATATGCATCCACGAGCAACCACTAGCAAACATTTGCAACCACTTGCAACCATCATCCATAACATGTTTCAATTACATGTTTACATCCAAAGGGGTTTCCACCTAAGGATAAAAGGGTAAGGTCGGGGAGATATACCTAAAAAGATAGATACTAACATGACTTTAAGGAAAAAGAGAGATCAAAAATGTACCCTAAAAAAGAAAAGGGTAGGCTGCGCGTATTCTATCCTCAGTTTCCCAAGTCGCGTCTTCCTCGGCGTCGCTCCACTGAACTTTGACGAGTTTGACTTCGCGGTTGCGTAGCTTTTTCACTTCAGTTCCTAAGATGCGAGTTGGAAATTTCCTCACAGTTGCTTCGCGTTCTACTTCAGCTTCTTCTAGAATGTTTGGCTCTACCACTTCCGCTGACTCATGTAGATACTTCCAGAGGTGTGAAACATGAAAGACGTTGTGAACTCCGACCAATCTCTCGAGTAACTCTAATCTATAGGCCATCTTCCCAATTTTCTCGATGATAGGAAACGGCCGTACAAATCTTGGTGCTAGCTTCCCTGTGGATCCAAAGCGAACGACGTTCCTTAAACGAGATACCTTAAGGAAAACCCTGTCCCCAACCTCAAATTCAAGGTCGGTCCTTCTCTTGTCTGCGTAGGATTTTTGTCTGTCTTGGGTTGTCTTCATTCTTCTCCGTATTAAGTCTACTTTCTCTGAAGTCTCTCTGATCATATCTGGTCCAAGTATGAGCTTGTCAGTAGACTCCCACCAACAAGTGGGCGATCGGCATGGTCTTCCATATAAAGCTTCGATGGGCACCATTCCGATGGTGGCTTGGTAGATGTTGTTGTAGGCAAATTCCACCAAAGGAAGATGGTCCTCCCAAGTCCCTCCAAAGTCAAAGACGCAAAGTCTCAAAAGGTCTTCCAAAATCCTGTTCACCCTTTCCGTCTGACCATCGGTTTGGGGGTGATAGGCCGTGCTCAAACATAACTGTGTGCCTACAGCTTCTTGCAGACTCCGCCAAAACTCGCTTGTGAAGATAGGATCTCTGTCGCTAATAATGCTGGAAGGTATTCCATGGAGTCGAACTATCTCCTTAAGATAAAGAGATGCTAGAGACGAGGCCGTCCTTCTACTCTTGATAGGTAAAAAGTGGGCGCTTTTAGTAAGCCTATCCACTATTACCCAAATGCTAGTGTTGCCTCTTCTAGACCTAGGCAGCCCATCAATGAAGTCCATTGAAATGCTATCCCACTTCCACTGTGGGACCTCTAGAGGATGGAGCAGACCGCCAGGCTTCTTCTGCTCCGCCTTGACTTGTTGGAAAATCATGCACTTAGAAACAAAATCCGCCACGTCCTTCTTCATGCCACTCCAAAAGAAAACTCTCTTTAAGTCCTTGTACATTTTGTCCCCGCCTGGATGTATTGTCATCTTGGAATGATGTGCCTCCTCAAGAACTTTCTTCACCAACTCCATTGCCTGTGGGATGCATAGTCTTCCATCCTGTCTTAACCACCCTTTGTCATCGATGGTGTATCTATCGAGGTGACTAGAAGTCTCACCCCTGACGAGCTTATCAACCACTTCTAAAAGCTGAGGGTCTTCTCGTTGTGCGGTCCCTATTGAGTCTAAGAGAGTGGGCCGCACATCTAGCGATGCTAACAGACCGGGTACAAAATCAGAGAAGGGCCTAAAGTCAAAACTGGCTATAAACTCTAGGCTTTGCCTTTCAACAAATAGCGGGCTCAACGTTAGCTACTTTCTACTTAAGGCATCTGCGACTACGTTGCCCTTGCCACGAGTGTAGGAAATCTCGAAATCATACGAGGCAAGAAACTCCATCCACCTTTGTTGCCTTAAGTTAAGGTCCTTCTGCGAGAAGAGATACTTCAAAGATTCATGGTCAGTATACAGTTAAAATTTCTCACCTAGGAGACAGTGGCGCCAAAACTTAAGCGCAAAGACGATGGCAGCCAACTCAAGGTCATGGGTTGGGTAGTTCCTTTCATGAACTTTCAACTGTCTTCCGCCATAAGCTACTACCCTTCCTTCTTGCACTAGGACAGCGCCTAGTCCTGTCCCGCATGCATCCGTGTATACTGTAAACATTTTTCTTCCATCCGGCAAGGTCAGAACTGGGGCTATTGTAAGAGCCCTTTATAAGCGTTAGAAAGCAAACTCGCAATCCAAATCCCAAGAGAAAACTAGATTCTTCTTTGTTAGCCTTGTCAGAGGAGCTGAGATTTTTGCAAAATCTCTGATGAACTTCCGATAAAAGCCTGCAAGCCCGAGGAAGCTTCGGACCTCGGTTGCATTCCTTGGTGCCTTCCAATCTTGCACCGCTTCTGCTTTTGTGGGGTCTACAGCTAACACCTCTTTGGACACTATATGCCCAAGAAATCTCACTTCTTCTCTAAAAAAGTGGCACTTGGAGAATTTAGCTTTTAACTAATGTGTTCTAAGCGTTTCCATGATTGCCTTTAGGTGCTGAGCATGCTCTTCCTCATTTTTTGAGAAGATCAAAATATCGGCTACGAAGACCACCACGAATTTATTGAGGAAATCTATGAACAACGTACTCATTAGGTCCACGAAGTAAGAGGGTGCGTTTGTCAAGCCAGAAGGCATGACAAGCCACTCAAAGAATCCGTCTGCGGTTCTGAAAGTTGTCTTATCGATGCTATCATCAGCTACCCTTAGCTGATGAAATCCGGTCGCCAAATCAAGTTTGGAGAAAACCGACGCTCCTACAAGCTGGTCAAACAAATCGTTAATTCTGGGGAGAGGGTGCCTATTTGTAATGACCCGCATGGGCAGAGGTATTATGATTAATTTATTCAATTATATCAATAGTGATATAGTGAATTACATGGTCGTGGAATAAAATAATGATGAATATTTAATTAAATTAATAAATTAAATAGTATATTTAATTCTGAAATAATCAGAATTGGCTGAAATGACGATATGGTGTGAACCGGATCATCTGTGATATTTAATTCAGCTTGGAATTGAATTTGAATAGCGAATATATTCAATTGTCGACAGTTGAACGTATAGTTTATAATATAATTACAAACGAGCTCGAAATGGCGCTGTAGTTCGTAAATTGGCGATTCGAACTTCAACCGAATGTACATGATTCATTTTAAGTCGGATTTCTATGACACAAGAAACGTGTGGAGCTGGTGGAGTATATCTTTCTAGTGGAAGAGAAAAATCGGGATTTCGTCGTGTAGATTTTGATTTATGTCCAAATCAAATATTCAAAAAAACAGCGGTATATTCGTTCGAGGCCATAACGGTTATTTGAAGATATTTGAATATGGGGTTTGAATTTAGACAAGGTTCTTTTGGGACATAGTGATAATTTAATTTTTAGAATTTTACTGTAATTTTTAATTAAATACGCGACTTTTATTTGGAGTATTTTACACCCTGTAATCAATATTTTGGGGTTTCACAATACGAGTTAATCTACCGGTATTTTTATATTTTTAAAATCGTGGTACCTTATGGGTCACAATGGTATTTTTATATCTGTCCATAACAACTCGTATATAAATGAAATACTACGTAATGGGATACGCTATTTCTTAGCTGAGAGAAAGGAGTTTATTTTTCTGGTTAAAAAGGGGGCACGCCCTAAATTCTCTCAGCCACAAACAAGGGAAGGCGTGGCATCCTATAAAACACAAACAAGAGGGAAACGTGGCCTTCAAAGGATCCACTCATCCAACTAAATATATATATATATATAAATACCACTACCTTAATACCTTTAACCGAATTTCACCAGTTTCTGGTCAACAACTCAAACATCTCAGCCGCCATCAAATTCGTTCTCCACTAAAACAAACGCTTCTTTGAAAAATCACAGAAAATCAAAAAAAGAAAATCTATAAATCAAGATATATGTACATATGCATTCGCGATGGCATTGGCTACAATTTCCTGTATGTTTCAGGCAACTCGCAGCAGGGTCTTGAGTTCAGGAAATAGACACTGCGTTCTAGGGTTTCGATGTTCTTGATTTTGAGGCAATTTTTGTTTGAATTTGAGGGTCGTTTTGTGTTTATCTTTGAATACGGCTTTGTCTGTGAAAAGTTTGAACAATTCCGTGATAAAAGAGTTCGGATGTTGCTGTCTGGGATGCGTGCGTTTCTGAGAACCACGATGGAGAAATGATGATCGAGTAATGTGGCGTTGATCTGGTTTGAATCGAATTTGAAGGAGAGTGGGATGGTGTGTACAGTTTTGTTGTCGATGAAATAGAGATGGAGATTTTGTTCGATACTGTGACTTACAGTATGCAACAACAGTAGAGACGCGTTTTGAACTGGGCACCCGAGATGAGTGAATCTGATACGAAGTGGAAGAGGAAGTCTAGAGTAGGTTAACGCCGGTTTTTTTCTAGTGATTTTGTGGCAAAAGGGTCCGGTAGTTTTAGTGTGTGGTTCACGTATGAAACTGTTCACCGTGAAAAACATGGAGGAATCAAGTTCACCATTTTATTAATAGAGAAGTGGAGACTTCAATAAGAAGAAAGGTGTTGTTCTCGGATTTAGTTGTAATGAAGTACAGGAGGAGAGAGTTGAGGAAGATACTCGGAAATGGTGCGTTACGTTAACTGGAACGGGATGTTTTTCGGTGGAGAAGAAGGAGTTGGAGCAGATTGGTTTAATTGGGTAACGGGGTTACGGGCCGATAGAAAATGTGAGGCCCAACTCTATTTAATCCAAGTTTATTTTATTTTAAATCATGTACTAATTGGTAAATACCATAACTCATTCATACGTGATCGAAACTCAGCGAAACAAGATCCGACAGGATCGTATGGACGGTGGCTACCCCATGGAGTTGACTAGGAGTGAATCCAAGCTCGTTACAATTTATGGCGAAATAAATTGTCCGATCTGAATCAACCACAATTATCGTTAATTAACGGTGATAGTCCAATGTGAATAAATCTCACTAACTCTGAACAGTTTATAATTTCATGTTGTATTTTAGAACTGTTAAATATTGGTTGATTGACTGTGTGTTGACTGTTTGATTGAACTGCTAGTCAGTTAGTTGAATTTCTATATTGATTCTGTTTAACAGAATATATCATATGGAACTGAAAGTGATGTTATCTATATTGTTTAACATCTGTGATGCAGGGAAACAGGTTGGAGGAATCCAACTAGATTCCTCAACATTTATTTTACTGTTTTTCATATATTGTGATATATGATGTGATATATAATCTGTTGTCGATTATATGTGTTTGGACGATACTGATCATCGTGATTTGATATGTTGAATACCATAACATACCGAATGGTGATAAAGGAATATTTTCAAAGTGTATTTTGAAAATGAATTATTTATATAAAATCGATGGATTTTATATAGAAAAGGAAAAGAATTTTTATAAAAGAAATATTTATAAAATCAAAGGATAAGTTAGAATAAAAAGAAAATCATTTGTAAAGTGAAGAACTGTTACTAAAAGTAAATCTTTACAAATGAATAGTTTATTCGAAAAGGAGTTAATCGATGTTAGTTAAACAATTAGAGAATAAAGTTAAAAGGAGTTAACCGATGTTAGTTAATCGATTTAAGAATAAAGTTAAAAGGTGTTAATCGAATATAGTTTATTCGAAGAGAAAGTAAAAGGAGTTAATCGGATATAGTTTATTCGAAGAGAAAGTAAAAGGAGTTAATCGAATATAGTTTATTCGAAAAGAAAGTAAAATGAGTTAATCGAATATAGTTTATTCGAAGAGAAAGTAAAAGGAGTTAATCGAATATAGTTATTCGAATAGAAAAAAAGGAGTTAATCGAATATAGTTTATTCGAAGAAAGAAAAAGGAGCTATCGAATATAGTTTGTTCGAAAGGAGTTAAGTGAAATGAGTAAATAAATAGCGTTAGTCGAATAGAGTTAATCCAATAGTGTTAGTCCAATAGAGTTAATTGATAAGGGTTGATCGAATAGAGTTAAGTGAAAAGAGTCAATCGAATATAGCTATTCGAAGAGTGTTAAGTAAGGAAGTTAGTAAAAGAAATATAAAGTGAACTTTGTCTATTTCAAAGTTAGAAATGTTGTTCAGTTAAGGTCTGAGAGGTAGTTCTACCCCAACTTGATTGGCTTCGTTTTAACTAAGGAATAGTTAAGGTTCGGCAGTAAAGGAAATGGTTTGAGTTGGCATCACGATGGTTTGTTTAAACATCTGTCTAAGTCCAATGAAGAAGCTTTGGAAACGTTTTCCAAATAAGAAACCATAAATGTTTTCTAATAAAGAAAACAAGGAAATGGAAATGTTTTCCATTGTTAATAACGTATATTTTCCAAATTTAGAAAATAGGAAACATTGAATATAGGGAAACATGAGATAAGTAAATTAATGAAATAAAGAGATAAATGTTGAATGATGTTTGATCGATATAAATTACCATTTGGAAATAATATCGTTGTTTGCACAATAGTTTTATTCGATAGTTAAATCACAGACTATCGAAGTTTTGACCATTTTAACGTTGTTAATATGGAGAGACCGGTTGGATTTTTATCCAAAGAACCAATCTGTATTGGCATAAGCGTTACGAATCTTATATGCCAAAGGAAATTGAAGACGGAGTTATGCAAGGGCTATCTTATTTACAGAATAGTGCCTTCGGTTCATCCTGTTCCTGGATGACTTGTATGGACGGATGTCTGACAGAGTATTTCCAGACGATCACATATATTGATTTCTCCAACCGTACCAAGAGCGGAAGCGGAGAAGGAAACTTCTCTTAGCTAACACATAATGTATGGTTGAGGACGTCAATCGGTGATTTGATGGATTTAACGATGTGGCATTCAAAGTGAATCTGGTATGATGATAAAGCGTAGCATCTAGCCTCATCATCCGGTAAATGACAGAAATCGGGCAGGCAGCATGGATAAGTCGGTCACACCGAAGTAGGGTGTATAATCACCTGATCTAGAGTTTCATTTACTTCTAAAAATCTATTGTTGATGCTGTCCCATTCGGGAAACGGTTGCTGATCCCAGCCGTTGGTGATATACATTCGATACGCTCAAGCGAAATGAGTGGTCGGTCATGTGTGGCCGGGTTGCAAGATGTTCTTGTTGAACCCAGTGTATTCCTCTCTAGAAGTACATTAGCGAAAGGTGGTTCCATACCTTTTCATAGTTGGAAATCCATTACCCAATACATGCTTGCGGTTTTGATTGTATACTATATATGTAGAACGTGAGATGAAAGTGTTTCTGCTAGATGATTATATATATACTTTGGTTGATAGACATTATTATAATATCAAAAGGTTTTTGATATAAAGATATTTTGGATTCTCATAAGGGAAAAACCCGTTCCGTTATGCGGCGTGGTCTTATGAGATATCATATAATTGTATAACTGTTTTAAACTGTTTTACTCATACCAGTCCCATGACTGACCCGGAGTTTATTTTGTGTTGTTTTCCCTAAACTCTTGGGTGCCTAAATTTGTATGGGCAGTCAAGTAGTCAGGATTTACAGATATACTGGAAAAGCTAGGAGCAAGAGGCTTCAGGATCATATAGCTATAGTTATTTCCACTGTGTTGTAAGTGCTGTACTTTGATAATGATGTATATTCATATACAAATGTATATTTCAAAGTTATGTTACATATATTATATGTTATTCGTTCCGCTGTGAGATTCGTGTTACACTGATGTTGTGTTCTTCTTCTTCTATTCTAAATTTCTATCTTACCTATCCTCACCCTCTAATTTCTTTCACTAATTACCAGGATTTTTCGATGTTTTGGTTATTGACATCGTGTTTATGTCGATAACCAAAGTCGCTAAAAATCCGGGTTGTTACAGTTGGTATCAGAGCTTAAGCTAAGAATTACTTTGTAACACCCCACCTCCGCTAGGGTCACTCTTTCGGGGGCACTAGCTTCTGGGGGGCGTTAGAACTGGGTAAGCATGCATAGTGATATATCAAGGCAGAACAGGAACATAAATATATATGTAAAACAGAGTAAATGAGAATAAAACAGCGGAATATCTCAAACCATCTCAAAACAAGTCTAGTACATCATAAAGTCATCTGCCAAAATAAATATGTCTAGTACAACATAAACAGAAATACTGAAATACAAAGTGCTATCCTCAAAAATAAAAGTGATAAACCATAGCGAGCTCAATGTCCATACATACATGAGCTATCCAGCGAACAAGCAATCGATCCAAGCTAAGCACCATTGTTCCCTCCCTGAGAACCTTGGGGGGGGGGGGGGAAACGGAAGAAAAGAAGCGAAAGAAAACCGGTCAGTCAAAAAGACTGGTAAGCCCTACTACGATCAGTCTATAAACTAATAAAGCTAACATCATGATGGAAACTGAGATGAATATACTGGCAATAGATAAAGGTGTCATCACATAGAGAAGATTAAGCTTTGCACCACAGTGTACTAGCAAACTAACATAACAGGTAATGATCCCTCAGCCCAAACTTTGGCCCAATAGCATGAGGTGACCTTAGTACAAGGTCCAGCCCAACGGTCTAATCGATCGGCTCCCTATAAACCTAACACGTCAAGTGTTGGTGTCCATACGGCCCACATATGGTTGTAGTCAGACTGTGCTGGGTCCACCTTCGGGTGTATCAAGCCCTCGAGTGTCAACCCCAGACACCTAAGCAATAATGCACAGTCTAAACCTACTGGTACCCGTGCCTCGAGTTTGTCCAACACCGAACTACGTGCACGTCCGTAGCCCGCCTGGACCCGCACCGCTGTACCACTCAGCCGTCGCTTTGGTCGCTTACATCAGTCCAGTAATCGTGCCCCGCCCTAGCCTAGCCTCTAGGGTTGTGAATGATACCCAACTGGGATTACTGCTGGAACAGACCACGTTGCTAGGGTTTTCTAAGAGGGTTAAGTGTGGTTTAACCCCTCACTAATCATGGATTAAATTAGTTAAGTGTAACCAACAGTTCACCACTTAACCCCATTTAATCCCTCGTATCCCCAAGATTGGTTAAGTATTAGTGGGCCATGACTTAACCCTAATTACGAGGCATTAATTTAGTTGTACCTTAACCTCTCACATTAGACTTTGTTGCGGTTACTAGTTAAGCCGGGCGGGTCCGGGTATCTTTACACCACAACTTGGTCTAACCTCGGGTCCCAGGTACACATGACCAACTTCTCACATTGGGTCCTATTGTTTGTAGCAACTAGTTAAGCCGGTCGGTTCCGGGTAGGTTTACGCTACAAACTCAACCCAACCTCGAGTTGGCCACACATGTTTTCTAAGTGTCATGTCCACTTCATTTTCAAACATAATTACAATTTTAACTTGGGTAGACCTAACTTAATAGGTAAATTCCCAAGGGGTAGACCTAACTTAATAGGTAAATTCCCAATCTTATATTTTCATGTATTTTAAGTTTTACCCAAAAACCCCCCCAACGTCATTCTATCGCTTACATATTCGTTATAACGCATAAAGGATAGAAAGAGGGAACTTGGCACAACATACATGATAAATCTTACACATCATAATAAGCATGCATAACATGTTGGACTTGCATAACTTAGCATAGTGAACTTGCATAAACATGCATAACTTGTTAAACTTGCAAATCATGACTTAGTGAACTTGCATAAACATGCATAACTTGTTGAACTTGCAAATCATGGCATAGTGAACTTGCATAAACATGCATAACTTATCAAACATGTGTAACATAGCACAGTGAACTCGCATAAGCATGCATAACTTATTAAACATGCATAACATAGCATAGTGAACTCGCATAAGCATGCATAACTTATTAAACATGCATAACATAGCATAGTGAACTCGCATAAGCATGCATAACTTATTAAACATGCATAACATAGCATAGTGAACTCGCATAAGCATGCATAACTTATTAAACATGCATAACATAGCATAGTGAACTCGCATAAGCATGCATAACTTATTAAACATGCATAAATCCCAACTTTCATCACATATTAACTTTAGAGTTTCTAAAATGAAGGTAAGAGGGCTTACAAATATTATGAAGACCCAAATCCACTAATAAAGATTGAAAAGCCCTTTATGCAAGCGTATAAAAACCCAAAACAAAGCTTCAATTAACAAAAATCCCAAAACTCTAGCTTTAGCAATTAAAGCTTGCAACTTGATGATGTATGCAAGCTAATGATCATTCATACAACTTAGAAATGCTTGTATGAACATCAAAACCTTCATAGAAATGATTTTAGAAGAGGTTGGAGGCTAGGGTTCTTAGGTGGAGGCCATTTGAGAATTCAATTTGACATAGTTTGGTTGCTAGAGTGAATAATGAGGTTTCAGGGTGGGATTAGGGGCTTATTTATAGAAGATTAGAGTGTTTTTAGCCCTAGGATTAACCCTAGGTTAGTTTAGGCCCGTCAGATTTAGGAATTCTCTAGAACCAAGCCACAAGACCAAGCCCAAATAAAAATGGTGCGCCAGGCAAAACTGCCTGGCCACCCCGTGTCGACAGGGCTGTCGACAGGGCAGTCGACACCCTAAGACCCCTGTCGACATGCCTGTCGACATGGGGGCCCTAGCGGGAATTTTCCCGCCTGACACCAATTAGCCCTAATCCTTGTTTTTAATTTAAAATTTAAATCTGTTTTTACTATGGAAATTTCTGAAAACTTCAATGGGCCTTAACTGGGTCATACAGACTCCGATTTTCGAAAACTCGGACTCTATTTCGCGTATTTTTCCGAGATGAACGCAATGGCATAGCCCGTTTCCCTTGATTCAGATTTTAGAATTAAATTCTGCCTCGATTTATGTTATAACAGGTTATTGAAAATACGGGTTGTTACATTCTCCCCTCCTTAAAGGATTTCGTCCCCGAAATCTTCAAGTTAGGAAGAACGTATCCTACCATCCAATCATCCATCTACTCAAAGCATCATCCACGAGCAATCATTGTCCTTAAAAGGTTCTAAATGCTGTATGAACATATGCAAAAGTGTGTGTGTATGTACTTATCTAATGCAAAGATCAATGCAAAATATGTTAGTGAAATGTATCCATATGTATGCAAATCCCTAACATAATGTATAATATCTACATGCGTGCTCAATCATACATCCATATGCAACATCCATGTGATTGCATACAAATTTCATCCATGAATAAGCATAAACACTCATGCACATGCAATATGAGGAGTGTGTGAGCCGATCTAGTGCCTAATGTGTATCATGCATCCACGAGTAACCACTTGCAAACACTTGCAACCACTTGCAACCATCGAACATAACATGTCTCAAACACATGTTTCATCCAAAGGGTTTCTATCTAAGGTTCTCATGACAAGATTAGCACGATAACTAGATAAACATGGATAGCAAAGAGAAAGATATACTAACAGAGGAAAGAGATTGAGAGTGTACCCTCAAAAAGGAATGGATAAAGCCCACGCATCTTCTCCTCGGTTTCCCAAGTTGCGTCTTCTTCGGCTTCACCCCATTGGACCTTCACCAGCCTAACCTCTCGATTCCTTATCTTCTTGGTCTCCGTCCCCAAGATACGAATCGGAGCTCTCCTCAAAGTTGCTTCTTTCTCTACTTCCACATCTTCAAGAATGCTAGGTTCAACCAACTCAGCGGACTCATGTAGGCACTTTCGGAGATGCAAGACATGAAAGACATTATGCACTCCGGACAATTTCTCGGGCAATTGCACTTTATAAGCCATCTTCCCAATTCTCTCTATGATAGGGAAGGGTCCAACAAATCTCGGTGCCAACTTCCCAACAGCTCCAAATCGGACCACATTCCACAAAGGAGAAACCTTTACGAAAACCATGTCCCCAACCTCAAACTCCAAATCGGATCTCCGCTTATCAGCATAGGATTTCTGTCGGTCTTGGGCCGCCTTCATCCGCCTTCTAATCAACTCAACCTTCTCGGATGTATCTCTAATCATGTCGGGTCCAAGTATAAGCTTATCTGTAGTCTCCCACAAACATGTAGGCGACTTGCACGGCCTCCCATATAAAGCTTCAAATGGTGCCATCCTTATGCTTGCTTGATAACTGTTATTATATGCAAACTCAACAAGAGGAAGATGGTCTTCCCAAGCACCACCAAAATCCAGAATGCAAAGCCTCAACAAGTCCTCAAGTACCCTATTCACCCTTTCTGTTTGGCTGTCCGTTTGTGGGTGATAGGCCGTACTCAGGTTCAACCTTGTGCCCATAGCTTCCTGCAAACTGTTCCAGAACTGACTAGTAAAGATGGGGTCTCGGTCACTGACTATGCTGGAAGGGACTCCATGTAGTCGTACTATCTCACGAAGATATACTGATGCTAGTCCAGATGCGGTCCTTTTGCTATTCACCGGAATGAAATGAGCACTCTTCGTGAGCCTATCTACAATGACCCATATACTCGTATTCCCCTTCCTTGACCTTGGAAGCCCATCAATAAAGTCCATAGAAATACTCTCCCACTTCCATAGCGGGACCTCTAAAGGATGCAGTAGCCCACCGGGCTTCTTCGACTCAGCTTTTACTCTCTGACAAACAACACATCTAGAGACAAACTCAGCCACATCCTTCTTCATTCCAGGCCAGAAGAAAATGCGCTTCATATCTTTATACATCTTATCACCGCCTGGATGTATAGTCAACTTGGAGCGATGTGCTTCATCAAGAACTTTCCTCACCAAATCTTCTACCATCGGAACACAAAGCCTTCCGCCTCTCCTCAGCCAACCCTTATCATCTATAGAATATCGAGCAAGGTGACTAGATGTCTCCCCTCGAATCAGCTTATCCATGATCTCAATTATCTGAGGGTCTTCCTTCTGCGAAGCCCCAACTTGATCCAGAAGGGTAGGCCTGAGCTCTCGAGATGCCAAAGAACCGGTCATCGACTCAACTGTCAAAGAAAAATCAAAGGTTGCCAAGAACTCTAAATTCTTCATCTCAACAAATAGAGGACTTAGTGTCAACCTTTTTCTACTCAACGCATCCGCTACAACATTCCCCTTGCCAGGGGTATAGGCTATATCAAAATCATTGGATGCCAAGAATTCCATCCATCTCTGCTGCCTCAAGTTCAGATCCTTCTGCGAAAAGAGATACTTCAAAGACTTATGATCAGTATACAGCTCAAATCTCTCTCCCAAAAGATAATGACGCCAAGCCTTGAGTGCATATACTATTGCCGCCAGCTCTAGATCATGAGTGGGATAATTCTTCTCATGCACCTTAAGTTGCCTCCCACCAAAACATATAACTCTGCCCTCTTGCATCAGAACGGCGCCCAATCCCGTGCCACAAGCATCAGTGTACACGGTAAATATTTTACCACCATCGGGTAAAGCTAGAACTGGTGCTGAGGTAAGGGCTCTCTTGAGCCTCTGAAAAGCAAGCTCACAATCCATATCCCAAGCAAAGACTAAGTTCTTCTTCGTCAACTTAGTAAGAGGAGCGGATATCTTTGCGAAGTCCTTGATGAACTTCCGGTAAAAACCCGCAAGACCTAGAAAACTTCTTACCTCGGTTGCATTCCTTGGAGACTTCCAATCCTGAACTGCAACCACCTTAGCGGGATCCACCGCTAAGCCTTGCTTGGATACGATATGCCCAAGGAATCTAACTTCCCTTCTCCAAAAGTGACATTTGGAGAACTTAGCCTTTAGCTGATGCGCTCTAAGCGTATCCATCACCTCTACAAGATGCCTCGCGTGCTCTTCTTTATCCTTGGAGAAGACCAGAATATCATCCACAAAGACCACGACAAACTTGTTCAAGAACTCCCGAAACACCCTACTCATCAAGTCCACAAAATACGCGGGTGCATTCGTCAAACCGAACGGCATAACAAGCCATTCAAAGAATCCATCTGGAGTTCTGAATGCAGTCTTGTCTATACTATCTTCAGCCACTCTGAGCTGATGAAATCCAGTAGCAAGATCAAGCTGAGAGAAAACAGAAGCACCGACAAGCTGGTCAAAGAGATCATCGATCCTCGGCAACGGGTGTCTGTTCTTCTTAGTCAGCTTATTCAATTCTCTATAGTCCACACAGAGTCGAAGAGAACCATCTGCCTTAGTAGCAAACACCACAGGCGCTCCCCATTCGGATATACTTCGTCTGATGAAGTTCTTCTCAAGTAACTCCTTTACTTGCTTGCTGAGCTCCCGTCTCTCACGCGGAGCCATGTGCCGAACGGGCAAAGAAACAGGCTTAGCATTATCCACCAGATAAATACGAAAATCAATCTCTCGTTTAGGGGGCAACCCCTTAACTTCTTCAAAAACATCTGGATAATCTCGGACCACCCTTACAGACTGAAGGGCTTCCTCTGACGAGTCGAGAGATTCAAGATAGCACAACATGATGGGATTCTTCGGATTGCATGAAATCTCTAAGGTGTTGCCAAGGAGAGTCACAAGCCTCACAACCCTATGCTCACAATCAAGAATGGCTCCCTATCGGGACAGCCAATCCATGCCTAATATCAATCCGTATCCCCTGAAACCAAGAACATATGCACTACACAAGAACTCTACACTGAGTATAGAGATCCTCAGATCCTCACATCTCATAGATAGATGAGCAGAACCCCCAATGGGATTCGAAACACAAACGGGATCATCCACTAAGCTAGTACTAAGGTGCAAGCTATCAACAAGATCAGACGAAATAAAGCTATGTGATGCACCAGAATCAAACAAGGTACGAACTGGAAGATCAGAAATATAAACAAGGTTCTCAACAGAAACACTACCTCGGTCGGGAACTGGAGCGGTATTGAGAGCATGAACTTGCCCTCCTGAAGGTCCAGCCTGTCCTTTCTTCTTCGGGCACTCCTTGCTGAAGTGTCCAGTCTCACCACAGGAAAAACATCCACCACTAAGCTTCCTTTTCTTCTTCCTACAATCCTTAGCAAAGTGTCCAGGCACACCACAGTAATTGCACTTCCCCTTGCCTTTGTTGTTGTTGTTCCCCTTCTTGTTCTTGCCCTGATTCCCCTGGCTGCTTTGACCACTTTGATTGCCTTTGCCTTGAGAATCAGTCTTCTTTGCTTGAGTATCACTCGTCTTGACCTCCTTCTTTCCATCTCCTTGAAGTAGAGCCATATTGACCAAACTCTCAAAAGTAGCTCCATGCGGAATATGTGACATCGCCAAGCCCTGCAGCGGCTCATTCAACCCTCTAGCAAATCGAAGAGCCTTCTTCTCAGGAGTGTTCACCATATCCAAACCAAAACGGGCAAGCTGATTAAACTTGTTCACATACTCCTTAACAGACATATCACCTTGCTTTAATGCAATGAACTTCTCCATTTGTAAATTTGCCTCAGCCGAAGATAGAAACTTGGTCACAAATCTAGCCCTTAAATCGGCCCAAGTCTCAACGGGCCTCGTCCCATTGGTGACCTCCCACCAATAGGCCGCCTCATCCTTCAAAAGCCACACTGTCAATAAGATCTTCCTCTCGTCATCAATCCCAAAGATAGCAAACAGGTCCTCAGTGTCTTTCAGCCAATTCCTAGCTTCAACAAAAGATTCCGTGCCTAGGAAATTCTTGCCTCCCATCGCCTTGAAGTCTTTGCAAACCTTCGTGAACTCAACCTGAGGATGCTGAGTGGGAGGAGGAGGAGCCTCAGCAACAGGAGGGGGAGGAACATTAGCAACGGGAGGAGGAATATTAACTGCTGGAGGGACCACCGGAGGAGGGACATTAGCAACGGGAGGAGGAATATTAACATTAGGGGGAGGATTCTCAACTACAGGAGGAGGAGTGGGAGTAGGGTTTGCGGGGCCGGCTGCTGCCCTAGCTTCTAGAAGCCTCCTATACCAGAGTGGCACATTCACTCCATCGAGGATGGCAAGATCCTCAGCCATACTGAAACGAAAGATAAGATAAGATTAGGTCAAGGGATCGAAGGATAACGCTAATGGCTTTTTGGGGAATAGCTTTTAAAATACTAGACTTTTCTTTGGAAAATACTTTATACTTGTTTTGAAAATAGTTTTTCAAAAGTCTTTTTTTAAAAAACTTTTAGTTCTTTCTCGCAAACCATATGCTCTGATACCAAATTTGTAACACCCCACCTCCGCTAGGGTCACTCTTTCGGGGGCACTAGCTTCTGGGGGGCGTTAGAACATGGTAAGCATGCATAGTGATATATCAAGGCAGAACAGGAACATAAATATATATGTAAAACAGAGTAAATGAGAATAAAACAGCGGAATATCTCAAACCATCTCAAAACAAGTCTAGTACATCATAAAGTCATCTGCCAAAATAAATATGTCTAGTACAACATAAACAGAAATACTGAAATACAAAGTGCTATCCCCAAAAATAAAAGTGATAAACCATAGCGAGCTCAATGTCCAGACATACATGAGCTATCCAGCGAACAAGCAAGCGATCCAAGCTAAGCACCACTATTCCCTCCCTGAGAACCTGGGGGGGGGGGGGGGGGAACGGAAGAAAAGAAGCGAAAGAAAACAGGTCAGTCAAAAAGACTGGTAAGCCCTACTACGATCAGTCTATAAACTAATAAAGCTAACATCATAATGGAAACTCAGATGAATATACTGGCAATAGATAAAGGTGTCATCACATAGAGAAGATTAAGCTTTGCACCACAGTGTACTAGCAAACTAACATAACAGGTAATGATCCCTCAGCCCAAACTTTGGCCCAATAGCATGAGGTGACCTTAATACAAGGTCCAGCCCAACGGTCTAATCGATCGGCTCCCTATAAACCTAACACGTCAAGTGTTGGTGTCCATACGGCCCACATATGGTTGTAGTCAGACTGTGCTGGGTACACCTTCGGGTGTATCAAGCCCTCGGGTGTCAACCCCAGACACCTTAAGCAATAATGCACAGTCTAAACCTACTGGTACCCGTGCCTCGAGTTTGTCCAACACCGAACTACGTGCACGTCCGTAGCCCGCCTGGACCCGCACCGCTGTACCACTCAGCCGTCGCTTTGGTCGCTTACATCAGTCCAGTAATCGGGCCCCGCCCTAGCCTAGCCTCTAGGGTTGTGAATGATACCCAACTGGGATTACTGCTGGAACAGACCACGTAGCTAGGGTTTTCTAAGAGGGTTAAGTGTGGTTTAACCCCTCACTAATCATGGATTAAATTAGTTAAGTTTAACCAATAGTTCACCACTTAACCCCATTTAATCCCTCGTATCCCCAAGATTGGTTAAGTATTAGTGGGCCATGACTTAACCCTAATTACGAGGCATTAATTTAGTTGTACCTTAACCTCTCACATTAGACTTTGTTGCGGTTACTAGTTAAGCCGGGCGGGTCCGGATAGCTTTAAACCACAACTTGGTCTAACCTCGGGTCCCAGCTACACATGACCAACTTCTCACATTGGGTCCTATTGTTTGTAGCAACTAGTTAAGCCGGTCGGTTCCGGGTAGGTTTACGCTACAAACTCAACCCAACCTCGAGTTGGCCACACATGTTTTCTAAGTGTCATGTCCACTTTATTTTCAAACATAATTACAAGTTTAACTTGGGTAGACCTAACTTAATAGGTAAATTCCCAAGGGGTAGACCTAACTTAATAGGTAAATTCCCAATCTTATATTTTCATGTATTTTAAGTTTTACCCAAAAACCCGCCCAACGTCATTCTATCGCTTACATATTCGTCATAACGCATAAAGGATAGAAAGAGGGAACTTGGCACAACATACATGATAAATCTTACACATCATAATAAGCATGCATAACATGTTGGACTTGCATAACTTAGCATAGTGAACTTGCATAAACATGCATAACTTGTTAAACTTGCAAATCATGACTTAGTGAACTTGCATAAACATGCATAACTTGTTGAACTTGCAAATCATGGCATAGTGAACTTGCATAAACATGCATAACTTGTTAAACTTGCAAATCATGGCATAGTGAACTTGCATAAGCATGCATAACTTATCAAACATGTGTAACATAGCATAGTGAACTCGCATAAGCATGCATAACTTATTAAACATGCATAACATAGCATAGTGAACTCGCATAAGCATGCATAACTTATTAAACATGCATAACATAGCATAGTGAACTCGTATAAGCATGCATAACTTATTAAACATGCATAACATAGCATAGTGAACTCGCATAAGCATGCATAACTTATTAAACATGCATAACATAGCATAGTGAACTCGCATAAGCATGCATAACTTATTAAACATGCACAACATAGCATAGTGAACTCGCATAAGCATGCATAACTTATTAAACATGCATAAATCCCAACTTTCATCACATATTAACTTTAGAGTTTCTAAAATGAAGGTAAGAGGGCTTACAAATATTATGAAGACCCAAATCCACTAATAAAGATTGAAAAGCCCTTTATGCAAGCATATAAAAACCCAAAACAAAGCTTCAATTAACAAAAATCCCAAAACTCTAGCTTTAGCAATTAAAGCTTGCAACTTGATGATGTATGCAAGCTAATGATCATTCATACAACTTAGAAATGCTTGTATGAACATCAAAACCTTCATAGAAATGATTTTAGAAGAGGGTGGAGGCTAGGGTTCTTAGGTGGAGGCCATTTGAGAATTCAAATTGACATAGTTTGGTTGCTAGAGTGAATAATGAGGTTTTAGGGTGGGATTAGGGGCTTATTTATAGAAGATTAGAGTGTTTTTATCCCTAGGATTAACCCTAGGTTAGTTTAGGCCCGTCAGATTTAGGAATTCTCTAGAACCAAGCCACAAGACCAAGCCCAAATCAAAATGGTGCGCCAGGCAAAACTGCCCGGCCACCCCGTATCGACAGGGCTGTCGACACCCTAAGACCCCTGTCGACATGCCTGTCGACATGGGGGCCCTGGCGGGAATTTTCCCGCCTGACACCAATTAGCCCTAATCCTTGTTTTAAATTTAAAATTTAAATCTGTTTTTACTATGGAAATTTCTGAAAACTTCAATGGGCCTTAACTGGGTCATACGGACTCCGATTTTCGAAAACTCAGAGTCTATTTCGCGTATTTTTCCGAGTCGAACGCAATGGCATAGCCTGTTTCCCTTGATTCAGATTTTAGAATTAAATTCTGCCTCGATTTATGTTATAACAGGTTATTGAAAATACGGGTTGTTACATACTTGGCTCTATGGCGTGACTCGGTAGAGATAGGGTTAGTAATACCCTAGATTGAGTTTGAGCGTATATATATGAGTGAACGTATTTGTTATTCGATATAAAATAATTTTATATTGTGGAGTTTCATTGGTTGAGTTGTTTATGGGTTCTGGTCGATCAGTTTGATCCACTGTATCGGTAGGGATTTCGTAAACACTTGAATACGATGAACCATCATTGTATGTTTTGAAAGGAGGGTAAACGAAATAATTTTACCCAAATTATAATTTGAATATATTGGATATATTGGTTGTTATTATAATCGAGTAATATTATAAATTAAATGGTTATGTGAATAACCAATCAGAATTCATATAAGTGAAGTGCGTGAATCAGATGAGTTAAATCTGAAATTAAAACCAGAAATTGAATTAAAACTCTGGAGAATTGGATAAGTGTTTGTAAATAGATTTGGATTAAAAGTAAGGAAAATTTAAGATCTTGGGAGATTTTAAATTGTTTTACAAGCAGTGTGAATTATATTTTGAAATGAATTTCAGAGTGGAAATGTTTAGAAATGGTTTATAGTATTGAACTCACTTCGATCGCTGGAAAATAGATTCTGATGATGACAGCTGCATCATCAGTATTCATTTTCGAGTTGTAAGTGACGAATTACTACCAGAGGTACTGTTTTGAATTTGTTTTGGGAAAGACAAGTTGTGTTGAATTTCAAATGGGATTTATAATAAAGAATGAATAAAGAAAGTTTGAAAAGGAATTTGAATAAAGGAAGTTCAAACCTAGAATGCAAATAAGAAAAATTCAAAGGGGATTTGAATATAGAAATTCAAATGAGAATTGAATAAAGAAGATTTAAATAATGGGAATTTGAATATAGAATTCAAATAGTTTGAAATGAAATTTGAATATAGAATTCAAACAGTTTGAAATGAAATTCGAATATAAAATTCAAATAGATTGAAATGGAATTTGAAAATAGAATTTCAAAATAGAATTTGAAATAGGAATTCGAATATAGAATTCAAATAGAGTTGAAATGGGAATTGGAATATATAATTCAATGGAGTTTGAAAATTTGAAATTTCAATATAGAAAATATAAAGGGATTCAAATATTGGATTTGAATATCGAAAGTGAAAATGAAATTTGAATAAAGAAGATTCAAATAGAATTGAATTTGAAATTTGAATATAGAAGATTCAAATAGAATTGAAATGAAATTCAAATATAAATTTGAATAAGAGAATTGAAATGGAATTTGAATATAGGAAATTCAAATAGAATTGAAATGGAATTCAATTAGTTGATAAACAAGTTGAACTTATATTTGAACATGCATATTCAAATAAAAAGGTGAAATAGGTAAACCAGTTAATTAGCCATTGGTAAATGGATCTTGAATTGAAGTTGAACTTTAGATAAGTAAAGGGGACTGGTAAATTTATATTTGAAATCGAATATGAAACCTCAGTTTGAAAAAGTAGAATTTGATTAGTTTATAAGTAAGTTAAAATATATTTGAACATGTCATGTTCAAATATAAAAGTGAAATAGACTAAAGAGTTAATTAACTAATTAATTAACGAACTGAGTCAAAACGATCGGGTATAGTTGAATTAAATTTGACCGGTGTAGATATACAGGAGACAAGTTTGGAATATAGTATAGAAGTGAAATAGATAGAATGCTCGACGAAAGGTATGTATTTAATTCATATATGAGATCTTATGCGCTGTATCGGCTAGCCGCTTGGGCTTTTCTTTTTCTTTTGGATTGGTGAGGGCCATGGGAGGCTATTTGAAATATCCTGATGCTCCCGGTACAAAGGAGGTTATGGCGAATTTTTCGGGAATTTAAGGAGATAGAATATTTTTAAGATAATTTGATAGTTAAAAATCAACGTATCGATATATATAGAAGTCGATAAGGAAACAAACTTAGAAATAGAATAGTAAAATCAAAAAGGAAGTATAAGAATAAAATCTCGTAAGAATAGAAAGAGAAAGTGTATATGTGTTTAAAAGTGAATAAGTAGTTGTATGGTATTGATTATTCGAGTAAGTAGTCATATCTATTTTGACATTATAAATGTTATTCAGTCAAGGTCTGAGATGTAGTTATACCCCAACTTGATTGATTTCATTATTAACAAATAAATAGTAAGATTTCAGGCTCGAAGATCAATGTTGAATAAGAGTTAGTTGAATATAGTATTTGGGTTGTCGTAACGATGCTTTACACAACATCCGTTTTAACCCAAATAAGTGTAAGTTTGGAGATATAATAAAGAATATTTCCTAAGTACATAAATAAACAAGATCGGAAAAAGAGATAAGAAATTGGAATATTTTCTAATTATAAATAGCATATACTTTCTAAATTTTAGAAAATAAAGGGAGGCGATATTCGGAAATGTTTTCCAAATAACATAAAAGGCCAATATGGTTATTGAAAATATTTGGTTAACAAATATTGATAAATAAATAGAGAAGTGATTTAACTAATGGAATATCAATTAAGGACTCAGTGACATGTTCAAAAGGAAATTTTGATTTTTGAAAAGAGTAAACTGTTTAAAAACTCCCAGGATAAGACTGTTTGAATTAAAAAAAAAATTAACAGAAATTTGTGAAAGTTAAATTGAATTAAAGTAAAGCCAGTAAAGTGGTAACTGAGATTGAATTAGAACGATATCAAGACAAATTGGATTGTGAGATTCAAATTTGAAGTGTAATGTGATAATCAAGTTAAGAGTTGGGAATCGAGAAGAAACTCGAGTCGAAATGATATTTGGCTCGGATATAAGTGAATGGTTGTGTTGTGGATAAAAGCAGATTGGAATTTGATTGGGATGACCCTTGTATCCGCTGAATTGATAACAGGTGGAAAGGATAAAATGATATGCCGACAAAAGTACAAGTTTATATTTAATACGGTATGAGATTTTTGATAAGCCAAATTGACAAGCCGCTCGGCTGTTTGATTTTTCTTTTGGGTTGGAGATGGCCCAGAGAGGCAACTGGTGGTTTGACGTATTGACCAGTACAATGGAGGTGGTGGGGAAATTTTTCGAAGAGTTAAGGCATTAGAAAATCTTCAGGATTTTTGAAAATTTTCGTTGATAAGAATTAATTAATAATTTAATTGAAATTAAATTGGTTCAGTTGAAACTGAAGTTAAGAAGTGAACAAATATGTTCTAACCAGTCGATAGGGTCGTCCTCTACCTTTTAGCAATTTCGAGGACGAAATTATTTTAAGTGGGGAAGATTGTAATGACCCGCATTGGCAGAGGTATTATGATTAATTTATTCAATTATATCAATAGTGATATAGTGAATTACATGGTCGTGGAATAAAATAATGATGAATATTTAATTAAATTAATAAATTAAATAATATATTTAATTCTGAAATAATCAGAATTGGCCGAAATGACGATATGGTGGGAACCGGATCATCTGTGATATTTAATTCGGCTTGGAATTGAATTTGAATAACGAATATATTCAATTGTCGACAGTTGAACGTATAGTTTATAATATAATTATAAACGAGCTCGAAATGGCGCTGCAGTTCGTAAATTGGCGATTCGAACTTCAACGGAATGTACAGGATTCATTTTAAGCCGGATTTCTGTGACACAAGATAGTGTGGAGCTGGTGGAGTATATCTTTCTAGTGGAAGAGAAAAATCGGGATTTCGTCGTGTAGATTTTGATTTATGTCCAAATCAAATATTCAAAAAAACAGCGGTATATTCGTTCGTGGCCATAACGGTTATTTGAAGATATTTGAATATGGGGTTTGAATTTAGACAAGGTTCTTTTGGGACATAGTGATAATTTAATTTTTAGAATTTTACTGTAATTTTTAATTAAATACGCGACTTTTTATTTGGAGTATTTTACACCTTGTAATCAATATTTTGGAGTTTCACAATACGAGTTAAACTACCGGTATTTTTATATTTTTAAAATCGTGGTACCTTATGGGTCACAATGGTATTTTTATATCTGTCCATAGCAACTCGTATATAAATGAAATACTACGTAATGGGATACGCTATTTCTTAGCTGAGAGAAAGGAGTTTATTTTTCTAGTTAAAAAGGGGGCACGCCCTAAATTCTCTTAGCCACAAACAAGGGAAGGCGTGACATCCTATAAAACACAAACAAGAGGGAAACATGGCCTTCAAAGGATCCACTTATCCAACTAAATATATATAAAAATACCACTACCTTAATACCTTTAACCGAATTTCATCAGTTTCTGGTCAATAACTCAAACATCTCAGCCGCCATCAAATTCGTTCTCCACTAAAACAAACGCTTCTTTGAAAAATCACAGAAAATCGAAAAAAGCAAATCTATAAATCAAGATATATGTACATATGCATTCGCGATGGCATTGGCTACAATTTCCTGTATGTTTCAAGCAACTCGCAGCAGGATCTCGAGTTCAGGAAATAGACACTGCGTTCTAGGGTTTCGATGTTCTTGATTTTGAGGCAATTGTTGTTTGAATTTGAGTGTCGTTTTGTGTTTATCGTTGAATACGGCTTTGTCTGTGAAAAGTTTGAACAATTCGTGATAAAAGAGTTCGGATGTTGCTGTCTGGGATGCGTTCGTTTCTGAGAACCACGATGGAGGAATGATGATCGAGTAATGTGGCGTTGGTCTGGTTTGAATCGAATTTGAAGGAGAGTGGGATGGTGTGTACAGTTTTGTTGTCGATGAGATAGAGATGGAGATTTTGTTCGATACTGTGACTTGCAGTACGCAACAATAGCAGAGACGCGTTTTGAACTGGGCACCCGAGATGAGTGAATCTGATACGAAGTGGAAGAGGAAGTCTAGAGTAGGTTAACGCCGGTTTTATTCTAGTGATTTTGTGGCAAAAGGGTTCGGTAGTTTTAGTGTGTGGATCACGTATGAAACTGTTCACCGTGAAAAACATGGAGGAATCAAGTTCACCATTTTGTTTATAGAGAAGTGGAGACTTCAATAAGAAGAAAGGTGTTGTTCTCGGATTTAGTTGTAATGAAGTAGAGGAGGAGAGAGTTGAGGAGGATACTCGGAAATGGTGCGTTACATTAACTGGAACGGGATGTTTTTCGGTGGAGAAGAAGGAGTTGGAGCAGATTGGTTTTATTGGGTAACGGCGTAACGGGCCGATAGAAAATGTGAGGCCCAACTCTATTTAATCCAAGTTTATTTTATTTTTAATCATGTACTAATTGGTAAATACCATAACTCATTCATACGTGATCGAAACTCAGCGAAACAAGATCCGACAGGATCGTATGGACGGTGGCTACCCCATAGAGTTGCCTAGGAGTGAATCCGAGCTCGTTACAATTTATGGCGAAATAAATTGTCCGATCTGAATCAACCACAATTATCGTTTATTAACGGTGATAGTCCAATGTGAGTAAATCTCACTAACTCTGAACAGTTTATAATTTCATGTTGTATTTTAGAACTGTTAAATATTGGTTGATTGGCTGTGTGTTGACTGTTTGATTGAACTGCTAGTCAGTTAGTTTAATTTCTATATTGGTTCTGCTTAACAGAATATATCATATGGAACTGAAAGTGATGTTATCTATATTGTTTAACATCTGTGATGCAGGGAAACAGGTTGGAGGAATCCAACTGGATTCCTCAACATTTATTTTACTGTTTTTCATATATTGTGATATATTATGTGATATATAATTTGTTGTCGATTATATGTGTTTGGACGATACTGATCATCGTTATTTGATATGTTGAATACCATAACATTCCGAATGTTGATAAAGGAATATTTTCAAAGTGTATTTTGAAAATGAATTATTTATATAAAATCGATGGATTTTATATAGAAAAGGAAAAGAATTTTTATAAAAGAAATATTTATAAAATCAAAGGAAAAGTTAGAATAAAAAGAAAATCATTTGTAAAGTTAAGAACCGTTACTAAAAGTAAATCTTAATAAATGAATAGTTTATTCGAAAAGGAGTTAATCGATGTTAGTTAATCAATTAGAGAATAAAGTTAAAAGGAGTTAACCGATGTTAGTTAATCGATTTAAGAATAAAGTTAAAAGGTGTTAATCGAATATAGTTTATTCGAAGAGAAAGTAAAAGGAGTTAATCGGATATAGTTTATTCGAAGAGAAAGTAAAAGGAGTTAATCGAATATTGTTTATTCGAAGAGAAAGTAAAATGAGTTAATCGAATATAGTTTATTCGAAGAGAAAGTAAAAGGAGTTAATCGAATATAGTTATTCGAATAGAAAATAAAAGGAGTTAATCGAATATAGTTTATTCGAAGAAAGAAAAAGGAGCTATCGAATATAGTTTATTCGAAAGGAGTTAAGTGAAAGGAGTAAATCAATAGCGTTAGTCGAATAGAGTTAATCCAATAGTGTTAGTCCAATAGAGTTAATTGATAAGGGTTGATCGAATAGAGTTAAGTGAAAAGAGTCAATCAAATATAGCTATTCGAAGAGTATTAAGTAAGGAAGTTAGTAAAAGAAATATAAAGTGAACTTTGTATATTTCAAAGTTAGAAATGTTGTTCAGTTAAGGTCTGAGAGGTAGTTCTACCCCAAATTGATTGGCTTCGTTTTAACTAAGGAATAGTTAAGGTTCGGCAGTAAAGGAAATGGTTTGAGATGGCATCGCGATGGTTTGTTTAAACATCTGTCTAAGTCCAATGAAGAAGCGTTGGAAACGTTTTCCAAATAGAAACCAGAAATGTTTTCTAATAAAGAAAACAAGGAAATGGAAATGTTTTCCATTGTTAATAACGTATAATTTCCAAATTTAGAAAATAGGAAACATTGAATATAGGGAAACATGAGATAAGTAAATTAATGAAATAAAGAGATAAACGTTGAATGATGTTTGATCGATATAAATTACCATTTTTAAATAATATCGTTGTTTGCACAATTGTTTTATTCGATAGTTAAATCACAGACTATCGAAGTTTTGACCATTTTAACGTTGTTAATATGGAGAGACCGGTTGGATTTTTATCCAAAGAACCACTCTGTATTGGCATAAGCGTTGCGAATCATATATGCCAAAGGAAATTGAAGACGGAGTTATGCAAGGGCTATCCTGTTTATAGAATAGTGCCTTCGGTTCATCCTGTTCCTGGATGACTTGTATGGACGGATGTTTGACAGAGTATTTACAGACGATCACATATATCGATTTCTCCAACCGTACCATGAGTGGAAGCGGAGAAGGAAACTTCTCTTAGCTAACACATAATGTATGGTTGAGGACGTCAATCGGTGATTTGATGGATTTAACGATGTGGCATTCAAAGTGAATCTGGTATGATGATAAAGCGTAGCTTCTAGCCTCATCATCCGGTAAATGACAGAAATCGGGCAGGCAGCATGGCTAAGTCGGTCGCACCGAAGTAGTGTGTATAATCACCTGATCTAGAGTTTCATTTACTTCTAAAAATCTATTGTTGATGCTGTCCCATTCGGGAAACGGTTGCTGATCCCAGCCGTTGGTGATATACATTCGATACGCTCAAGCGAAATGAGTGGTCGGTCATGTGTGGCCGGGTTGCAAGATGTTCTTGTTGAACCCAGTGTATTCCTCTCTAGAGGTACATTAGCGAAAGGTGGTTCCATACCTTGTCATAGTTGGAAATCCATTACCCAATACATGCTTGCGGTTTTGATTGTATACTATATATGTAGAACGTGAGATGAAAGTGTTTCTGCTAGATGATTATATATATACTGTGGTTGATAGACATTATTATAATATCAAAAGGTTTTTGATATAAAGATATTTTGGATTCTCATAAGGGAAAAACCCGTTCCGTTATGCGGCATGGTCTTACGAGATATCATATAATTGTATAACCGTTTTAAACTGTTTTACTCATACCAGTCCCATGACTGACCCGGAGTTTATTTTGTGTTGTTTTCCCTAAACTCTTGGGTTCCTAAATTTGTACGGGCAGTCAAGTAGTCTGGATTTACAGATATACTGGAAGAGCTAGGAGCAGGAGGCTTCAGGATCATATAGCAATAGTTATTTCCACTGTGTTGTAAGTGCTGTACATTGATAATGATGTATATTCAAATACAGATGTATATTTCAAAGTTATGTTACTGATTAACATAGAAATGTGTTTATTTTATGCTCGTATATTTTATCTTTTGTAAATAAATAAATGATACTTTGGTTACTTTTGTATGTTTTTACAGGATGTCAAGAAATGCCTCCTCCGTTTCAAATTAAAGGCCCACTACAGACAAAAAGCTACTTCCCCGTACTAAAGTCATCTCAATCACAAAAGACGTCGTAGCTCACTGGTAAATGCATAGAGATTTGTACTGAGAGACCCGAGTTCGATCCCCGTCGAGCTCACTTTTTGCCAAAGAAACGGAGCGCGTTCACACTGGCCCCTTTGCTTTGAGGAAATTTTGGATTAGTGTGATGTTATATATATACATACACATATTCATGTGTATGTATTTATGATGTACACCAATTAACATTTCAGCAATAGTCATATTCTTATCATGGAATTAAATTCAAATCATTCTATTTCAATTTCTGATTGAATTGCTGCTAAGAAAAGATCCATTGTGAAGATTTTATCCTTTGTTGCCTTTGGAGTCTAATAAGCATCCTTGTTTGGAAGAATTAATTATATGCAATCTTTTATCAATCAATTAGCCACATGAGAGAATTGAGAGATATGGAAAATATTTACCATGATATGCCCAGATTTTCTCCAATCAAGCTGAGTCAAGGAAGGCAAGAGATATTAATGAATGAGGAGGCCCATTTATTCATAGACCAAATTGGTTTTCCCATTCTCATCTATAAATATGTGTTGTAAACATTGTAAAAAGGGATTCATTCTTCTGTACTCTCTTTTATTCTAAACAAGTTTTTTTCCATTCAGTTTTATTGCTCTTTTCTAACAATTTGTGTTTCTATTCAATTAGTTTTGATAGAACACGAATTGTTATTGTTATTTCTGTTTGCATATTAGAATTAGTCGTTCGATTAGATTCAACGACAATTCTAAGTTTAATTTCTGTTATTGTAGTTGTTAATTGTTGTTTTCTTTCTAGTTAATTGTCTTTCAGTTTCAGTTGTTAAATTTTGGTGTTGATTTGATTAGATTCAGAACAACAGTAAAATCATTAGCGTTAAAAAACATCCTTAGAATTCTTCTAACTCGCCCAAGAAAAAAACTAAATTGGAATAAAAGAAAACTAAACTAAGCTTGAAGGGAAAAAAGAGAAAAAAGGGGGAAACGAAAATCAAAGATCGAACTGAGAAAGATTTCAAACAAGCAGAACAAGAAATTCAGAGGTTAAGCAAATTTCAACTACCAGGATTTAAATTACGGAATCCACTCAACTGCTCTGGACGGACTGCCATACCCCACAGTAAATTTCTTCTAACTCTACAGGTGCTCAGCTGCAAAAGAAAAAATATAGACAATTGTTGTAAAAATTTCTGCAGGGGCAGCGGCTTGCAATGTACAATTTTTAATTTCTGCAATTATTTTGTGTGATTGTTGTTATTTCTGCATTTTTTTTCATTCTGTTAAGGGCAATACCCCAATTCACATAAGGTGAGGGATTTCATCACCCTTTCCTTAGCCCACAAATTGCATTTCATCGTAGAATCTGACTAATAATAACGGTTAGACGTTGGACTTAAGGGAGTCACGAGCTCATCTAGGGCTTAATTATATTGTGATAGTTGATTCATTTGGAACGAATTATTTCTTGGTGTCTAGACTACGGCAGAGAAATAACCGTTTATAAATATTACGGTGATTCATAAATATTATATCGGTTGTTACTCTGAAGGTACTTAAACCTTCGGCTACATTGCTAGGGTGAGTCCTGGTGTACCGATAACTCCTGTCCGTTAACTGGCTGAGAAATCTTTTGATCTAAGTAATCAAACGCATCACTTTATAATTTTGGGTTAGGAGCCAATAAGGACAGAAAACTTCATTGTAGCTAATTTCTGTGCTTGCATTTAACAACAATGAGTGAAAAAAGTGTCAGCCAACAAAATTCTCCTAGGGGTTCTCGAATCAACCAAAATTTTCCAACCGAATTGGATCAAAATCGAGTGAATCAAAACTTTCCGAACTTTGGAGATCAAAATCAAATAAATCAAAATTTTCAAAATCTCAATATCCAAGTGGATAGACCCTTGTCTCTTCATGATTGATGTTATCCTACTAGGACCGTTCAACCATCTGTCATTGTGTTCCCACCAGCTAAAGGAAACAATTTTGAGCTAAAACATTCTTTTATCCAAGGGGTACCAAAATTTACTGGGTCTGAAAATGCTTATGAATTTCTGAGTGAATTTGAATTGTATGCCTCCACAACAAAAATGCAACAACTATCTAACGAATCGATCAAGCTAAAGCTAATTCCATTCGCACTACTTGAAAGCGCTAAAAGATGGCTAAATTCTCTTCCACGACATTCCATAAGAAGTTGGGATGAATTTGTCACTGCATTCTTGAAAATGTTTATCCCTTTCCATAAAACACTAAAAATCCGAACCGAGATAAATCTATTTTGTCAAAATGAGGGGGAAACTTTTTCAAAATACTTTGAGAGATTCAACCAGCTATTATATAGTTGTCCTCATCATGGAATTCTAAAAGATCACTTATGTCAAATTGCATATGAAGGGCTCAACTATCAGACTAGAACTCAACTAGAATCAATGTGTGGAGGAGACTTTATGTCTAAAACAGCCGATGAAGCTTGGCGGTTTTTATAAGATTATTCTGAAAAGGACATGCAGTGGGAATCGATTCGTGTTCCCATTCGTACTTCTACTAGAGGAGTGCATGTCGTTGACCCAAGTCAAATTCCCTTAGAAAATCAAACTCCTCAAGCCGGAGAAGGGTTACCCCACTATTACTCTCAGGACCAAGCCAATGCCATTGCTCAAAATAATCCTTACTCATCCACGTACAACCCTGGTTGGAGGAACCACCCAAATTTTTCCTAGTCAAACCCCAATAATTCGGCTAACCCATCTCACATGCAACCCTTTATTCCCAATCCAAATTACCAAGGTCCACCCCCCAATTCTCAAACCTCTCAAGCTACACCTCAATCCAAACAACCTTATAGGCACCCCAATTTTCAATCATCAAACCAATCATCTCAATCTTCTCAACCATCACAAGATATTGGGCGTCTAGAAAAACAGATGAACTCTTACGAAGCGAAAATAAACTCGCAAGACGCTAAAATGGACCAAATGATGAATACGATAAAGGAACTAGCGAAAAATAATGAAAGGGGAAAGTTGTCGTGTCAACCTGAGGTGAATCCAAAATATAACTCTCGTGCTGTAAATTCTTGTGAGGACGAAAACCATAATCCAGTCAACGCTATTACAACCCTTCGATCTGGAAAGAGGATTGATAATAACGTGGACGACCCTGACGAACCTTCTAACTCGACCCCAATCCCTAATCTTGTTGATCACCCTTTGGCTTCGAATGCCAATTCTTCTAAACCTCCATTTTCCTCAAATTTTGGCAATCCCAACAATTCTTCTCCCAGTGTTGGCAAACCCGACCCACCTTCGAAAATTAATGTTGGCAATACCAACATTCCATCTTCTACGACCTTACCACCTTCTATTCCCTTGGATAAACCTTCTTCTTCAAATGATGAAACTCATCACAAAGTCGAAAAACCAGTAGCTCCTTTTCCTCATAGACTCAATAATAAGAAGAAAGCGGCAAATTTCGATAAAATTCTGGAAATTTTCAAACAAGTCCGTGTGAACATTCCTCTTTTAGACACAATCGAACAAATTCCTCAATATGCCAAATGTCTTAAGGAATTGTGCACACAAAAACGTGCAACTAATGTCCCAAAAACCGCCTTTCTAACTGCAAATACAAGCTCTGTTCTTTCGAATCTTGCCCCAGTCAAGTATAAAGACCCTGGCTGCCCTACGATTGATTGTAAAATAGGAAACACTCACATCTCTCATGCCCTACTCGACCTTGGTGCCAGTGTCAATCTTCTACCCTATACTGTCTATCGTCAACTTGGACTAGGGGAGATTAAACCAACAAACATCACACTTCAACTAGCCGATCGATCTGTCAAAAAGCCATTGGGAATTATCGAAGACGTCTTTATACAGATCGAACAGTTTTACTTCCCTGTCGATTTTATAGTTCTAGAAACAGTGCCTGTCTCAAATCCCAAAGTTCAAATACCATTGATCTTAGGACGCCCTTTCTTAGCAACCTCTAATGCTATCATTAATTGAAGGAATGGTCAGCTTCGACTCTCCTTCGGGCACATAACCATTGAGCTAAACATCTTTAATCTCAAAAAGCAACCCAGGGATTTTGAGATCGATGAAATTGACATGATTCAAACCACAGTTGATGAAACCTCTAGTGACACTTCTGAAGCCCTGAAAATGTGTCTTAACCATTTCGACTCTGATTTCGATGAACTCGAATACATTTCTAAACTAAACAAAATTCTTGACTCCGACACTTCGTCACCTGAATCAAACCAAGGAATGTTGACCAATGTTGATATAGAAGAACTTCCTAAGTTAGACCTCAAACCCTTGCCACCAGACCTTAAGTATGCCTACCTAGACTCCTCAAAAACTTTTCCCGTAATCTTGGCCTCCGATATTACTCAGGACCAAGAAGAAAAACTCTTAGAAGTTTTGCGGGAAAATAAAGACGCCTTGGTGTGGGAAATTAGCGATATAAAAGGAATTAGCCCATCAATTGTGGAACATCGCATACATTTAGTTGATGAGGCTAAACCCACCCATGAGGCTCAAAGGCGATTAAACCCGAACATGAGAGAAGTGGTCAAGGAGGAGATAATCAAATGTCTAGACAATAACATCATCTATCCCATCTCTGATAGTACTTGGGTGAGTCCGGTACAAGTTGTACCAAAGAAGTCGGGAGTCACAGTTATCAAAAACGACAGTAATGAACTCGTCCCAACAAAAATCAAAACCAAATGGCATGTGTGCATCGACTATCGAAATCTTAACTCAGCCACACGAAAAGACCATTTTCCCTTGCCTTTTATTGACCAAATGCTCGAACGCTTAGCGGGACATGAGTACTACTGTTTTCTCGATGGATACTCTGGCTATAACCAAATTCCTGTTGCTTTAGAAGATCAACATAAGACCACCTTTACTTGTCCCTTTGGAACCTTAGCTTATCGTTGCATGCCTTTTGGTCTTTGTAATGCCCCCGCGACTTTCCAAAGGTGTATGATGAGCATTTTCTCTAATATGGTGGAAGAATTCTTGGAAATATTCATGGACGGTTTTTAATATATGGATCATCTTTTTCCCAATGTCTCACTCATTTAGAACTCGTCCTTAAGCGTTGTAAGGAGAAATCACTCGTGCTTAATTGGGAGAAATGCCACTTTATGGTAAAAAGGGGGATAGTTCTAGGTCATGTCGTCTCCAAAGATGGCCTAGAAGTCGATAAATCCAAAATCGATTTGATTGCTAACTTACCTCCTCCTAAGTCTGTCAAAGATGTTCGTTCATTTCTTGGCCATGCGGGATTCTATAGAAGATTCATTATGGATTTCTCAAAAATTTCAAAACCTCTCTCGAATTTACTTGCCAAAGATGTAAAGTTTGAATTTTCCAATGATTGCAAAACATCTTTTGAAACTCTTAAGTCCATCTTGACCACAACTCCCATCATTCAACCTCCTGATTGGACTCAACCCTTCGACCTTATGTGCGACGCTTCTGACTTTGCAATTGGAGCCATGTTGGGTCAGCGAATTGATAAACTCCCTCGAGTCATTTACTACGCTAGCAAAACCTTAAACGAGGCCCAATTGAATTATTCAACTACGGAAAAGGAATTTTTGGCAGTTGTCTTCGCTCTTGAGAAATTCAGACCATATCTCGTAGGATCCAAAGTCATAGTTTACACTGACCATGCTGCCCTACGATATTTGCTTTCTAAAAAGGATGCCAAGGCCCGCTTGATTCGTTGGATCCTTCTTCTTCAAGAATTCGATATAGAAATACGAGATAAAAAGGGTTCTGAAAATGTCGTAGCTGATCATCTCTCTCGAATTGTGCACGAAAATGATAACGACACCCAAATCGATGACTATTTTCCTGACGAACAACTCCTTTCGATCTCTAACACCCCTTGGTACGCTGACAATGTGAATTATCTTGTCACACAACAAATGCCCGCCGAATGGTCGAAACAAGATAAACAAAAATTTCTCTCGAAAGTTCGAAACTTCTATTGGGACGACCCATATCTTTTCAAGTACTGTCCAGACCAAATCATTCGAAGGTGTGTGCCCGATCATGAACACCAAAGTATTCTCTCCTTCTCTCATGACCATGCTTGTGGCGGTCATTTTGGAGCAAGAAAAACTACTGCAAAAGTTTTGCAAAGCGGTTTTATTGGCCCACACTCTTCCGTGACGCTTTCGAATTTTGCTCTAAATGTGAGCGCTGTCAAAGAACGGGTCGAATCTCTAAGCGAAACATGATGCCTCTCAATTCCATTTTAGTGATTGAGTTATTGGGGCATCGACTTCATGGGACCATTCCCTAATTCATTTGGGAATCTTTACATCTTACTTGCGGTAGATTATGTCTCAAAATGGGTTGAAGCCATTCCGACCAAAACCAACGACAACAAGGTTGTTGTCAAATTCCTCAGAGAAAACATCTTTTCACGCTTTGGCACACCTCGAGCTATCATTAGCGATAATGGCACTCACTTCTGTAATCGTGATTTTGAGTCCTTGCTCAAGAAATACTCAATCACACACAAGCTGTCGACCCCCTACCATCCACAAACTAGCGGGCAAGTAGAAGTCTCTAATAGACAAATCAAACAAATTCTTGAGAAAACCGTAAATTCCAATAGAAAAACTGGTCCGTAAAACTGATTGATGCACTTTGAGCTTTTCGCACTGCTTATAAAACCAATCTAGGGATGTCACCATACCGATTAGTCTTTGGAAAAGCCTGTCACTTACCTCTTGAATTAGAGCATCGTGCTCTTTGGGCCATAAAATTTTTGAATTTTGACTTAGAGAAAGCCGGCTCACACAGGAAGTTACACATTTCTGAATTAGAGGAATTAAGAAATGAGGCGTATGAAAATGCGAAAATCTACAAAGAAAGAACAAAAGCCCAACACGACAAAAACATACTTCGTAAGGAATTTAACGTAGGTCAAAAGGTTCTTTTATACGACTCTAGACTTCATTTGTTTCCAGGAAAACTCCGATCTCGATGGACTGGACCTTATGTTGTGAAAACAGTATACCCTCATGGATCGGTTGAAATTGAAAATCCTAGGGATGGAAAAGTCTTCAAAGTAAACGGTCAACGACTGAAACCATTTTTGGAATTCGAGCAATATGACGAAGATGACTCTATCGATCTGCATGATCATCCACCATGAAATCAGGTGGTACACGTTCTTTTTCTTTTATTTTTCTTTTTCATTTTTTTTAATTTTTTTTTTCTGCCTTAGACAGTTGGGACACTGTCTCATTCAAGTGTGGGGGGGAGTCTGCATTGAATTCTTTTGATTTTTCTTTAATTTTTCTTTCTTTTATATAGGACCATCATACATTTTAGATTGTAGTAACATACCATAATTTTTTTTTTAAATACGACTCATTTTCAATTGATATAGCAAAATAAGTTTACAATTTTTAGCCAGTTAATAGTATTTTTCTCAACTTAGATCGAATAGGAAATATAATGAAAAGTTTAATTTTGAGGGATAATAGTGTAACCGGTACATAGGGAGATTCTTAGGTGATGGCCATGAAATCTATTCTATATTGTAGACTTTGTTTAAATAAGTGGAGGACTTAAAATACTTATATTGGCTTTTCAAATCTTTAAAACTAATTTGTGTCAAGTTGAATTCGCGTAACTCTCTTTTGTGCTTATATTTTCGATAATAATAATAATAGTATTCCAAGGGTATCTAACATTGCTTGTATATCGAGCGTTGGTGTGCAAACCCGCCAAGCTCTATCCGACACGTTGTTGACAAAGTCAAAGTTGGAATATCTTGGTCTCATTTTATGAGATTGGACACCTAAGGATTACCGACACGTTGTTGACAAAGTCAAAGTCGGCCTGCACAATCCACCAAGCTCTTTACCTACTCTCCGTTAGTCCGCGAGGCAGTGCATGGGTGGTAAACCTTTGTCTTTTCTGTTAGGTGTATGTACTTAATCATAAATCTTAAAATTTTATAGAATAAAGAATAAGCGATGATACCCAAACACTTCTTGACCTTATTGATTTGACTAGCCATACATGAGAAAATTAGAATACCACTTTGCAACTGTGCCAAGCAAACTAAGAATTTATTTCATGGTTGCACTATGTTATCGACCGAACTAACTGGCCAAACTGGAATTTAACATTTGAAAACTTGATTTATATTGAAATTTTGTGACAAGTTGAGGTATTTAAAGTACAATCAACTGATCAGAAATTGTTAACTTAATTTGTTGTACCACTTTCCTGAAACAAGTCGTGTTTTCATTTTTTTCGTTTTTTTTTTGCATATGTCCATTGCATTCATGTAGTTTCATTAGAATCATAGCATACTGCATTTGGATTTTGTGGGTAGTATCCTCTGAAAACCCTCACGAGACACCACTCGTCCTACTGGGGACACCTAGAGGTTTAATGGCTTGTTGCATACGCTCAATGCAATCGTGTTTCCTACGAAAGTGTGACCTACCTAGTTAGTTTTTCATTTTTGTTTTACTCGAGGACGAGTAAAAGATAAGTGTGGGGGTATTTGATTAACATAGAAATGTGTTTATTTTATGCTCGTATATTTTATCTTTTGTAAATAAATAAATGATACTTTGGTTACTTTTGTATGTTTTTACAGGATGTCAAGAAATGCCTCCTCCATTTCAAATTAAAGGCCAACTACAGATAAAAAGCTACTTCCCCGTACTAAAGTCATCTCAATCACAAAAGACGTCGTAGCTCACTGGTAAATGCATAGAGATTTGTACTGAGAGACTCGAGTTCGATCCCCGTCGAGCTCACTTTTTGCCAAAGAAACGGAGCGCGTTCACACTGGCCCCTTTGCTTTGAGGAAAATTTGGATTAGTGTTATGTTATATATATACATACACATATTAATGTGTATGTATTTATGATGTACATCAATTAACATTTCAACAATAGTCATATTCTTATCATGGAATTAAATTCAAATCATTCAATTTCAATTTCTGATTGAATTGCTGCCAAGAAAAGATCCATTGTGAAGATTTTATCCTTTGTTGCCTTTGGAGTCTAATAAGCATCCTTGTTTGGAAGAATTAATTATATGCAATCTTTTATCAATCAATTAGCCACATGAGAGAATTGAGAGATATGGAAAATATTTACCATGATATGCCCAGATTTTCTCCAATCAAGCTGAGTCAAGGAAGGCAAGAGATATTCATGAATGAGGAGGCCCATTTATTCATAGACCTAATTGGTTTTCCCATTCTCATCTATAAATATGTGTTGTAACCATTGTAAAAAGGGATTCATTCTTCTGTACTCTCTTTTATTCTAAACAAGTTTTTTCCATTCAGTTTTATTGCTCTTTTCTAACAATTTGTGTTTCTATTCAATTAGTTTTGATAGAACACGAATTGTTATTGTTATTTCTGTTTGCATATTAGAATTAGTCGTTCGATTAGATTCAACGACAATTCTAAGTTTAATTTCTGTTGTTGTAGTTGTTAATTGTTGTTTTCTTTCTAGTTAATTGTCTTTCAGTTTCAGTTGTTAAATTTTGGTGTTGATTTGATTAGATTCAGATCAACAGTAAAATCATTAGCGTTAAAAAACATCCTCAGAATTCGTCTAACTCGCCCAAGAATAAATAGATAATAATTTTTAATTACACCTCCCTGTGTTCGACCTGTATGCTACACACCTGTATGCTTGCAGAATTTATTGTAAATGTTGCGCTTTTCTAATTCATAGACTAGCGTCGATCAGTTACATATATTATATGTTATTCGTTCCGCTGTGAGATTCGTGTTACTCTGATGTTGTGTTCTTCTTCTTCTATTCTAAATTTCTATCTTATCTATCCTCACCCTCTAATTTCTTTCACTAATTACCAGGATTTTTCGATGTTTTGGTTATCGACATCGTTTTTATGTCGATAACCAAAGTCGCTAAAAATCCGGGTCGTTACACTATTCTTTTTAGTCAGCTTGTTTAGCTCCCTATAGTCAACACATAGACGGAGTGAACCATCCGCCTTTGTAGCGAACACCACTGGAGCGCCCCATTCTGAAATGCTCTGCCTGGTGAACCCCTTTTCTAAAAGCTCTTTAATCTACTTACTGAGCTCTTTCCTTTCCCTAGGAGCCATGTGCCTAACAGGCAAAGCAACGGGCTTCGCATTGTCAATAAGATAGATGCGGAAGTCTATTTCTCGTTTCGGAGGTAAGACCTTCACCTCATCAAAGACATCCGAATATTCTCGGACCACCTTAACTGACTGCAAATTCTCAACAGAAGCGTCAAGCGATTCAAGATAACTAAGCATAACCACATTCGAGGGATTACAAGTAATTTCCAGAGTGTTACCAAGTTGGGTTAAAAGCCTAACCACTCTTTTCTCACAATCAAGGATGGCACCATTACTGGATAGCCAGTCCATGCCCAAAATCAATCCATACCCCGAGAAGCCCAAAACAAAGGTACTACATCTAAATTCTGCACTTAGAATAGAGATTTTCAAATTCATACAGATCATTGACAAATAAGCTGGGCCTCCAATTGGATTGGAGACAACCAAGGGATCCTCTACCATACTAGTTTCTTGGTGCAGAGATTCTACTAAAGCAGATGAAATAAAGGAGTGTGATGCACCAGAATCAAATAAAGTGCGAACTGGGTGATCATAAAGATAAAGTACACTTTCTACAGAAGTATTTCTACCTCGCTATTGCAGAGGAGGTGCCTCCAGTGCATGAACTTGTCCACCCGAAGTGGATGCAGCTTTCTGCGCCTGCCCTCGCCTCTTAGGGCAGTCCTTAGCTATGTGTCTTGTTTCTCCACAATGAAAGCAACCACCATTCATCTTTGCCTTCTTCTTCCTGCAGTCTTTCACCACATGTCTAACCACACCACATAAATTACACTTTCTTGTTTCGCGAGCTTTGTTTTTTTTCCCGCCCTTCTTAAAGTCTGTTTTCTTAGGCTGTAAAGCTTCTTTCTTTCCCTGAGACCCTTCCGCCTTTGTCTCCTTCTTGCCTTTATTCTCCTCATGTAGTAACGCCATCTGTACCAGCCTTTCATATGTAGCTCGCATAGGTATATGGGTCATGGCTAGGCTATGAAGCGGATCATTCAGTCCCTTGACAAAGCGGAGAGCCTTCTTGTGTTGGGTGTTGACTAGGTCCAGTCCGAACCTAGCCAGCTAATCAAAATAGCTGACGTACTCTTTGACGGGCATACCCCCTTGCTTAAAGGATAGGAACCTCTCCATTTGAAGACTTCTCTCAGCTTCTGAAAGGAACTTCAGCTCAAATCTAAATCTGAAATCTTCCCACGTTTCTACTGGTCTTTCTTCATTGGTGACCTCCCACCAGTAGGAAGCCTCTCCTTTGAGCAACCACACTGCCAGTCTTACCTTCTTCCTGTCTTCTACCTCGAAGATAATGAAAAGATCTTCGGTCTCTTTCAGCCAGTTCCTGGCTGCTACGAAGGACTCGGTTCCATGAAAGTCTTTCCCACCCATAGCTTTAAAATCTCTACAAGTCTTGGCAAAAGCATTACCTCTCGGAGAAGGAGGAGGAGGAGGGGGAATTTCAGCAACTGGGGGAGGAGGAGGAGGAATTGCTGCAGTTGGGGGAGGAAGATTCGCTGGGCCCGCCTCATTGGCCCTAGCTTCCAAGTACCTTCTAAACCAACCAGGTACAGTCACACCTTCTGAAAGGTTAAATTCTCCCGACATGCTGAAACGAAAAAGGAAAGATTCAAAATGAAGGATAGATAATTCACATGGCTTTGGGTGATTACGCCTTTCTAAAACTATAAAACAATTCTTTTTATTGAAAAATGCTTCTTTAAATTTTAATTTGAATATAGTTTCAAAAACTTTTTATCTGGTCTGGTAAACCTATGCTCTGATACCAAGTGAAACACCCTACCTCCATTAAGGTCACTCACAAAGGGAATGCCTTAATTTTGGTGGAGGTTTATAAGTAAAAGACACAGATAAAACACAAGACAGATATAAACACATATAAATAAGCAGCAGAAAAACCAACAGACTTTTATTATCATAAATACGTGTTCATACAGAACATTTCCAACATTGTCTCAAAACAAACTTCCAATTATTACAACTATAATACTGTCTTGATTTTAAAAGTTAAAGAAGCATGAAGCATAAATAAAGCTGCATAATCCCCATAAATGATATCCAAAGCCATGGTCCAAATGAAAGAAATCCAAGCAATACATTCTCTCTCTTCAAGCTGGATGAAAAACTGACTAAGCTGCGGTGTTTCCTCCCTGTGGACTGGGGGGGAACGGAAGAAAAGAAGACGAAAGGAAAATGGGTCAGACATAAGTCTAGCTATATTCCTAGAATGTTAATAATAAAAAGATCATGACTTGAAGGTGTCCTAAACGAACATCCCTTCGCACCCTATTTTAAATCTCTATCTCTGCACCTACTAATTCTTATACCAACAGGCACCCCGTGATTGGGGTGAAGTGATCCCTTTCTCTTTCTTTAAAAGATCGGCTCCTACTCGTATATTCACATGTGTCCTACGGCCCTATGTGGTAGATACCTATGCTGGTCCCACCATGGGGTGTATCAAGTCCCATGGTGGCGGCCCCGACACAATTCTAACATGCATAGGGTATACTACTGATGCTCCAGTGCCCTGACTTGTCTGCTCCAGAATGTGTGCACGCCCGCACTCTGTTAGAACCCACACTGTGCACCAACCGCCGTCGCTTTGGACCTCTTACAATCAGCCCAGTAATCGTGCCCCACCCTGCCTAGTTCAGGGTACCATGATACCTAATTGGGTTACTGCTGAAACGGGTCCCCGTTACTAGGTTTTCTAGTCAAACATGTTAAGTGGTTAAGTGTCTGAATGAACCTAACCCCCACCCATCCAAATTATTTAACATGTTGAATTTGGTTACATATTTATTAAATTGACTTAACCCTGTCAGTCCTAACTCAGCTCTAATTGTCTTATTAGAGCACCAACCTCTCAGATTAGACAGATATTGTTGTGGCTGCCTGTATGCCGGTTGGGTCCGGGTAGTCTTACGCCACAACTCAGTTTAAGGGGGTCTTTATTGGGTATCATGCCTTAACCTCTCACATTGGATAGCTATTGTTGTGACAACTGGACAACCGGGCGGGTCCGGGCAGGTTTACGTCACAACTCAATCCAACCTCAGGTTAAGCGCGTTCGTATTTTCTAATTTACATTATAATTATGTAAATTATTCAAATTCAAATTACTGTCACCTTCATTTCCAATTAATCTCATTAATTAAGGTAATTAATGCCTTTTTATGCCATAAATCACTTATGTGATTAATGACCAATATGTAAATTAGAAAATATTCAAATTACTATCACATTCATTTCCAATTAATCTCATTAATTAAGGTAATTAATGCCTTTTTATGCCATAAATCACTTATGTGATTAATGACCAATTTATGGCAAGTTTTCCTACAATTATCATTTTAACCCAACGTTACTCTGTCCAATATTAGGCTAACCGTCTCAGCCTAATTTAGTTCGCATGATTTTTGGTGTAAAGTATTAGGCTAAAAACTTAGCCTGATTTAATATACGCAAATTGGCATAAATTAGCATAAACATGACAAGAGTATAACTTTGGTATTGATGGCATAATCAATATGAACATAATAGGGTGTACTTGCAAAATAACTAACATGAACATTTTAGGGGTGAACTTGCAAAATAACTAACATGAACATTATAATGTCATAGGTACAAACTTGCAAAAAGACTAACATAAACATTATAATGCCATAGGTATGAACTTGCACTTATAGGCTAACACAACATATATGTGTTTTTTTAACATAGGCCATATTAACAACATACATGAGAATTAGCAATATGAACTAATCCATATACATATGTTAATTTGCAACATAGGCAAATCAACATACGTATATGTGAGTTAACAACATAGGCTAATCAACATACACATGTGTTAATTAGTAACATAGATTTAAACATACTTGCAAATTAATCCCAACATATGATAAGTGTGAACATGGCATAAGTTTTGCATAAACATGAACATATAGATTTGACAACTGGTCGCATAACTTCACTACATAAACTTGCATAATAAACTACACAATTCTCATAAGATGTTACAATCCAAGTCCATGCTTATACAAATAATCTAATCCAATAATCCCAAATTTAACATTATAATAGAATCAAGTCACTGGCATAGATTAATATTATAAAACATAATAAACATCATACTTAATAATTCTCAATTCAACATGATAATAGAATCAAATCACAAACGTATATTAATAACATAACGAGTATCGTACTATTATCATTTAATCGCAACACATGATATTCATATTAATTCGTATTCTAAAAATGTAGCTAAACTTACAATCCTAGACGGTCTTGTTTTTTTAGTTCTGAAATTCTGAATTTGCAAAGCTTTCCTTTGGGGAGATGTTGCTTTGATTCTAATTTGTTGTTGCTTTTTAATCTTTTAGTTTGTATTCGCTATGTTGTTCATCTCTTTCAAGTGGAGGATCCCTCTAGTTCTCTGCAGACAGCATGGTGGCTCCAATTCTTAATTTTTTTGTGAATTTTTAGTTTGGGACCTAGGTTCTTTTTATAGAGTTGCAAGTTAATTTGAGTCGTCGATGAAGCTAGGGTTAACCAGAGCCGTCCGTTGTAAAGAGAAGCCAATTATGTTCACCATTTCTTTCTTAATGTACATTTACTATTATTTGTCAATCCATATAAATACGTACGCATTAGATACATCTCCCCTTTACACATCTATTATTATTTTTGTATGCACATTAGATACATCTCCCCTTTACACATTTATTATTATTCTTGTATGCACATTAGATACATCTCCCCTTTACACATTTATTTTTGTATGCATATTAGATACATCTCCCCTTTACACATTTATTTTTTTGTATTAGCAACTTTAGTGTTAAAAGAAATACGTGGTGTTACACCTGGAGTTTATTGTTTTAACTTAAACTCTGGGTGCCCTTATTTTGACACGGGCAGCTAGTAGTTTTGGTTTTGCAGATTTATATTCACAGGATCCTGGTTTATAGCTGGAATGATATCCGAAAAGCTTTGTATCCATATATCTCCTTCAGTTTTGTATTGTATTATTTTTCGCTACTATGTAATGTATTGTAATCTCTGATATTTTCTGTGTAATATTTATTCATTTTTACTCTGTATATTCTCGTATCTGATGTAATTGTTGTAATATACAATGAAATGTTCTTCCGTCTGCGTTCTGTTTGTGGCTTGCTCTCGAATCAATCCGGGCTTTCCTCACCCGGGAAGTTTGGGTCGTTTCATTAGCACTCAAAGATTACACACACGTCGCACCCATCTACCCCTAGTAGATTAACCTAATATAGTGTATATGTAGCTACCCCCAAACCGAGGTACACCCCGTGATACCCCACTCGCACGGTCTCCTCCGTATCGCCACAGTAATATGCGCAGTCCCTCATTCTATGTCATAGTAACGTACAACGCTACATCCACATAGAACCACTATCGTTGTGCTACGTAAGCATACTGACTGCTATCCTCGAACTATTCGATCGAGTTTGGTTCCATCACCGAATAATGCCCTCTAGTCTACGATACACCACCCAGAGCAGACATGGTTGTACCTAGACTTTCCCACATACGTATCATCAATCGTACTCGATGTTTCTACTGCACATAACCTCTACTTGTGCACCCAAGTTCCATGGCAGGGTTAACCAGAAAAAAAGAACTCGGTCGGGAGCTTTTATATATCTGTACGGGCCCGCCTCTAAGAGTGTCCAATGTATAGATATCCCTCGGGTCTGGTTTTTCTATGGTGACTATGGCCCCACCTCAACCCCTCCCTCAAACAGTAAAGACCACATGAGCTAAGCGACCACCCCTAACAAGCAAACAATCTAAACATCCATAAGGGGTCTCCCCGCACCCGTCCCTTGATAGCAAAGGTTAACGATCTCTAGGGGTTAGCTCTTATCTTTTCGCATTCCTTAGGCTGTTGGTGATAGGCGTCCGACGATCTTGTTATCGTTTGGTTTTGGCCCTCCACCTCCGTCTGAGGCAATCGCCGAACCACCCTTAATGCCATCGCGTACAGCATTCTGACGGCCCCCTACTTGTGCAGTCAAGGCCCATCCACCTGGTAGTTCCGCGCAGACCCAACCTCTGTAATCCTAGCCCAAAGCTAAACCACCACAGAGGACTAATAGGAGCACCTTTAACGTCTCAGGAAGCCACGTGCTTCCCTTTCCAGTCCGTTGGAGCCTCCAAAGTAGCAAATGTGCGCTCTCCTCGAGCCTTACGACACCGTCATGATCTACCTTGTTGGGTTATTCATCCTTCAACGTACGAACTGCTTCAAGCGCCTTAGTTTTATATGTCATTAGACCCTAAGTTTAACCATTTATTTCACGCTTGTGTCACCCCCATTAACTTTCTCATTTAACTTGGTTATTCACATTAGCTTCCTTTTTTTCGTATTCACCAATTTACCCTTGCTTATTAATTCAATTTATATTTGACCCACTTAAGTCCATTAATAATCCCACAACATGTTATTTTCCAATTTCATAAATTATTCCCTTTTAGGGTTACAACAACATGTTATACTTAATTCATAATTAAGTACGCCTTATCCCACATATATACTGATTAGGAGAATAACCCTCTAAACACCAGCCCCGAAGACCGAAATCAACATCAGACTGACACCCAGAGAATTATTTAACCCAACCAACATATATGATTCTAATTTACTTCTTTTCCATTCATATAACTTCTATCATTTTTAATTTCACATTTCTCCTTCCCAAACCACTTAATTTAAGTATATCTTTACATATAAATTATCTCATCTTCCTTATCGTTTCTTATAACTTATATTGTCCCATAAGTTATAATTCCATGTTATTCGTACCCAAACATGCCAATTTCCAATATCAAATTATACCCAGTTTCATATAATCAATATTTTCCCAATATATATACCCCAACATTCCCACGTTCATACATATAATCTAATTCACCCTTTAGGCTTACTTTTCAAGTCATAAATAAATTTCACCAATCCATATTATCCAATTGCATGTTGTTAATATTGAATTATACCAATTCCATATCCAATTACAATTATGTAAAATTTACATAAATTCAACATTACAATATAATTATGTCCATAATTCTATACAAAACCTTCCAATCCCCATATTATGCCCAATCCAACCCTTCTTCCATTTTTTAATTTCACGTTCCCATTAAAACGCATAAATCCATGATAGACGTAGGCTTGAGATAGCCTAGCTATAAAAATAAAAAGGGGAAAGAATAAAAAGGAGAGAACTCAAATGTAGGCATAAATAAAATAACTGAGCTTATTAAATTATCATCATATTCATTATGGGGAATGGTAAACGATAGAAGCAATATTATACAACAAATATAGTTCAAATCCACTCACATTGACGGATTGGAGAAATAAACGATTTGTTGTTGATGTAGAACGATGATTTAATCTTCTTATTTGATTATTGGTGAAGAGCGTGAATTGTTGATGAAGAACTTTGCTACTTGATTTGATTAAACTCCAAAGTTGATGAAGAACTTGCAATTTAATTTAGAGTTTTGGGGCTACGGCTATGTTTGGTTGAAGTTTGGCAGCATGGAGGTGTCTTAAGGAATTGTTATGAATTAGGGTTAGGTCTTGCTATGTATTTATAGGCGTGTAGAAGGGTCTAAACCATTAGATTTAATTAAATCAAATCCAAACCGCACATATCAGTAAAGAAACGTCACATACACACGCACTGAACCATGCTGGGTCCAAGCGCACATTTTTGACTGCGTTGATTGTTTTGCTAATGTTTACTAATTAAAGGTTTGTTACTTGCTTGTTATACTTCCTTCAATTAATTGTGTGTGTTATACATCTCAATCAGGTTTGAATTGCTTGCTCATATATGCATGCATTTTAATGCAATTTATTCATTTATTATGAATTTCAATTTTTCATATGTATAGATACATACACTTCTAATTATTTGAATTGCATTGTTTATATGCCCTTTTTTTTCTTCTTGCATGCATATATGATTTGAATGTTATTTAATAACATTAACCTTCCTCCAATTGTGGCTTGCTGATTTATACTCTTGCTTTTTGAATTGCATGTGTATATATATATATATATATATATATATATATATATATATAATACATGCCTTATATTGGCTATTAATTCATTCTGCATTTTAATGTTTATAACATTTTTTTCTTAATGCATCGCACACATGCACTATCTTTAATGCAATACTATCTTTCTCTTTAATGCACTATTTTTAGCGCGCTTATTATTCACATATTTTCTTTTGATTGCACTAATTGCTCACTTCTCTAATGCATACATTTTTAATGATCTCTTTTTAAATGCATTAATGTTTTCTCTACCACATGTGCCCACTTTATTTAAATTTTGCATCACCATTACCTTTATTATATATATAATACGGCCTACTTTTTTCCTTTAATTATTTCATCGTAGTAGTCCTTTAATTGCTTTGCTTTCTATTTTGGTTGCATGTAATCAATCAATTTACTTTTAATGCATTTATTAATTTATTTACATGCATTTTTGTATTAATTGCGTGCATTTTCTTAGCACATTAATCCCTCTTTCTCTTACATGCGTTTATTATCATCATTGCACGATGCTCCCTATTTAAACGCTAGTGCATGCATTAATTTATTAATTTATTCTTGCATATGTCTATGTGTACATAATTAATTACATGTGCCAATTCACTTCTTTCTATTTTCATGCATTTTCCATGGCGTTTCTTTACTAATTGCTTTGCCACATATGCCATAAATTACATTAATGCTTTTTATTGCAATTTACTATGTTTGCATTCTCCCTTCTTTATAATATATGTATATATAAATATATTGCATGCAATTCATTTTCCTTCATTTCAATGCACTTATATATTATTATTATTTTAGTCTTCCTTTTAAATTTATCTATGTACATAATATATATATATATAGACATATTTGCATACTTTTAATTGTCTTAAAAATGAGGGGTGTTACAAACTGTCACCAAAAAGCCCTCACAGTCTACCACCACCCCGTACCTTTAGAGCCAATCGACTCCCAAAATAATGTCAAACCCAATAAAGCCCAAAACAAAGCAATCACAAGCAAACATGCATCCATGACTCGATAAGACCAAATTTCGACTAATCATGCTAAGGCTAGTCGAACCACCAATCGGTTTCGTCACTGCTAAAGGTCTATCGATTATCTCGGGTTCCAATCCCAACCTATCTACCAAGTCACTAGAGATGAAGGAACGGGAAGCGTCGGTATCAAACAGTACTCGAACAGGAACATCATAAACAGAAAGCATACCTTGAATGACGACATTCTTTCCTTTCTCCGCCACAGTTGGGGCATTCGACGAAGAAGGAACATCATTAAGAGCATATGCTTTCACAATCTTCTTCTCTTTAGGGGGTTGCGGACATTTATCCTTGTGATGTCCCACTTGGCCATAGTTGAAGCACTTCCTGTCTACGGGCTTTGCTCGACATTCTTCAGCATAATGGTCCTTCTTACCACAGCTAAAGCACTCAACATCTATATTGCTCTTTTTCTGACCATCCTTAGCTTGGTTCTGCTTCCTCTTATTCTGAGAATTATTCTTGCCTCCATCGCTTGCCTGCGGCTTTGGCCCTTCTGCAGATGCAGCAGCGACTTCAGTCTTGGGCTTAGGATAAAAGCACTCCGACCTCAATGCTTTCCCAACAATCGATTCAAAAATCTCATCAATATAATTTATAAGCCTTTCCCCCAAGTACTGATCTAAGCCTGTTATGAAATTCTCGTTCTTCTTCTCGGCAGTGTCAATAAGAGATAATCCATATTTCGATAAAGTATCGAACTTGGCAATATATTCCGAGACTGCCCTACCATTCTGCTTAAACTCTAAGAACTTCCTAAACAAAGAGCAGCTGGGATAAAATTATCACTGAATCGGGCCTTAAACTGATCCCAAGTAACTTGATCCTCAGGGGTAGCTGCCTTAATAGCATTCCACCAATTCATAGCCTGTCCTTGCTGCTGACGAGATGCTAGCCTTCTCTTCATCGCATCCTCGATACCTAAGTATTTGAAGATACGCTCATAGTTATCCAACCAATCCTAAAATTCCATAGCCGATTTTATTCCGTGGAACGGCTTCCCACCAAAACTAGTGTAGTCCTTACAGAGCTTGGCGAAATCGGCCCTAGGCGCCTGCACCGTGACACTACCACCATTTGCAGCATTAGGAACTGCCCTCTGAACATCCCTAAGCATCTCTCTCACGAGGTCAGTGAACATTGTCCTCATATCAGGAGCATTCCCATTATTAGCTCCTCTATCAGTACACCTCATATGTTGGCTCATCGTTCAATCTGTAAGGAGAAAACGATTAACCATCTCTTTGTGGTGCCAGTGCAGTGCGACTCCATCCTTAGATATACTAATAGTGTATATATATAGCTTTTGAAAACCAACATATAACAAATACGCGCTCTCATATACATACTATCTCTCCCTGGTGTCTTTCCCTAGGTTAACCACGCAAACTAGAGCTTGATACCAACTGTGACGGCCCACCCCGCACCTGCTGACATTTCCAATGAAAGTGCGCTGTGCCGATGTCCAACCAGCACGGGACGGTCATCATAGAAAGGAAAAAAAGGGAATTTGAACTAACAAGGAACCTGTAGAACGTCTCACATCGCGTGGAATAAAATATAGTAATAACATACTTGACATAAAACAAGCGAGACGGTGCATAAGATGAGAATTAAACCATAATCATCATAGCAGTGGGAATTCAAAATATAGCTTATGTTCCACATCATCATTATTACAACTTTTAAAACTGTCTCTAAAGCAAAATAAGAAAGGTACACTACTAATGCCCAAAGTAGTGACCAGCAGTGACATATGGAGAATATATATATATATATATGTATCATATGTGGAAGCCTCCTGCTCGTCTCCGGTAAAGCTACTTGTGTATACCGCCTAACCTGTCTCTAGTCTGCCCGTTTAAGAGCACCCAGAGTAATAAGAAGAGACATAAAACTCTGGGTCAGACAAAAGTCTGGTATGAGTGATAAGAAGCAAAACAGAACAATAACATGTACACTAAACCATACCTGAACTTGGACCTGCAACTAAAGAGTTAGCACAACAGGTTGTACAATACTCTAAGGTGAAACTAACATATGGTGTAAAGATATGGGGGTGGGGGTGTGCATGTCATTGTGATATCAAACAATCAAGCATAACATCCATCCTCACATCTCTCACTCGGTGCATAAAGCATACAATATCCACCAATTTGATCACCCAAATCCTTGCTATGATCACTCTGCCCCATGGAGTCGTGGCGACTCCACTGCACTGATCTATAGCCACTTGTCCTTGTTATATCCACTCTGCCCCATGAAGTCATGACGACTTCACTGCACTGGCTCATAGCTATGCTATGTTCACTCTACCCATAAAGTAATATCTACCCCCATTGCACTGATCCGTAGCCTCATATCCATCTTGGTGGTGAGTCAAAGCTATGGACGTCGATAACCCCTTTGCATACGTCCCGCAGCAAAGCCCAACTCATGAAGTTAACTCGTTGGTTCCCAACTGGATCCTGAGTCTACTTCCTATTTAGACTACCTTCGCATCTCGGGTTTTTGTTCTCCTCAGGTTTCGATCTCCATTTGGTTCGTGATCATCACCTGGGTTCGGTTCGGGTATCTCTTCGGTTCGGCTCGTTGCGCACCCTGGCTCAGGCTCGTGGTAACATCCAGTCGGGTTCGTGGGACACCAGTTCATCTCATGCTAGGTCATCTAGGTCGGGTCGACTTCCCCTATCCAGATTGGTTCGTGGCATACACTCCGGGGTTGGGTTGACTCCTCCACTAGTTCGGGTCATGGTATCCCTCTTCAGCATTTCGGATCGTGGGCTCCAAGGTCCTGGTCAGTTAAGTTCTTGATTCCTCTTTGTAGAGAACATTCGGTTCGGGGTCTTCCTGTGCGAGCAGTTCGGTTTGGTTCGTGATGGTGCTCCACGACCCCATAGGGCGATCTGATCCGATCCCCTTTTTAATGCACTGTTTCCTGCAACTTTTCCAGCGATTGTTTTACGCTATACGACGGCGTTTTCGACAACTCTAACTTTTCTAAACAATCACCAAGCATACTATACAGTCATAACAACATATGGAATCAACCACAAACACTAAAACAACAATTTTAGCATGTCAATATGGATCAATCCACCATCAACCAAAGTGCACTACACTGTATAAGCATCAAATATAGATATCTAACGCTTATAACAGCTTGTCAATCAATCGATCGACATATTTAATCAATCAGCATGAGTGAACTTCAAATTTCATCCCATCACCCGTGTGGGGTTTCAAACAATCAAACGCAGATTTTATTTGTGTAGTTGGGCGATGTGTAAAATTTATCGTCCCAATCAATGTCCTTCAAATAGGTGTACATAAACAAACCGTCTGGTTTGTAAATGAATATTTTATTTTATTCACTTCACGTTAAAAATTATATTTTTAACGATAAAAACATTTTATTTCAACATATGAATTTCTATTCAGTTCATTTATTATATAAAAATGATATTTTTATTTTTCTAACATATTTTAGAAAATTTCTGCGGCATAACGGCACGATACTAGAAACGGGACGAGGCCTAGCCTTATCCCCGGTCTAGTGAAGGTCCACGCCATTCACACATCAATCAAATTCACCAAACAACCAAATTCAAATCAAATCATCTAACTAATTTATGCAACCAAACAAACAAGTCCATGGTCTGTGGACGATTGTGTCAGGTGCTACTTAACACCGTCTGCATCCTAATATATATATATATAACTAGAAAAAGAAATTAAAGAGTGAGAAGTTCTCACCGAAAGCTATCCTAACTCCATGGCACTTCATTGATAGAAATCTTCGCCATTCTCGCCTTATGTCGCTTTCGTTGTCCGCTTTCACTACATATGTAAAAATCAAATTTTTATATACTGATGTCTTTAAAATAAAAATCACACCTTTATTTATTCACTTTCAATTTAAAAATCATATTTTTAAAATCGCTTCATACATTTAAAAATCGAATTTTCACTTCGCTGTTCAATATATAAAAATCGAATTTTTACTTCGCTATTCAATATATAAAAATCAAATTCTTACTTCGCTGTTCAATATATAAAAATCGAATTTTTACTTCGCTGTACTCTACATAAAGATTTCGCCTTTTCAAAAATATAGATTTCGCCTTTATAAAAATATAGCTTTCGCCTTTATAAAAATATAGATTTCGCCTTTATAAAAATATAGATTTTATTTTCATTTCATCACTATAAAAGTCACCTCTTTATTTCAACATATATATCATAAAAATCAGATTTTTATTTCCCTACATATACAAAGATGGTATTTTTACATTCTATATCTCATAAAGATTATATTTTTATAGTTCCTACTATGCAAAGATCATATTTTTATCTTTCTACAATATAAAAGATTATATTTTTACTACTTTAAAAATATAAAAATCATATTTTTAATACTTTAAAAATATAAAAATCATATTTCATATTTTTATTTTCAAAAGCAAAGCATATTAGGTTATTTTATTTTTAAAAACCCATTTTTAATCTATGCTATATATATATTCAGTTTTTTTCTTTCCATGCTAATTATACATAAAACAGCATTTTTATTTTGCTAAATATAAAAGAAAATAGAAAAAAACTTATTTATATATAAAAATAGATAAATCACTTACAGTAAATCGAAGGAGGAAGAGGGGGGTTTACTGCTGTTGAACTTCGAAGGGGGGGGGGGGTTTGCTTGCGTGGGCTGACATCAGGAGGGGAGAGGGTACGACGGTCGTCGAACGGAGGAAGGGAGGGGGGTCTGCTTGCGTCAGCGCGATTGGGGGGGGGGGGGGGGTTCGATCGTGCGGCGGCACGATTGCTGAGGAGGGGGGCGCTTGCCTGGCGGGGGCGGCAACGATCATCGGGGGGGGGGGGGGGGGGGGCGGCGACGAGTTCCTCCCCGTCTTCCTCTTTCCTTTTTTTTATTTCATTTTTCTGAATTGAAAATATCGGGGGGGGGGGGGCAGAGTATAAGGAAAGGAGAAAGGGGGTTTTAAAATTTTAATTTATTTAATTATTTTATTTTCAAAAAGTTGACTTTTACATACGACCTCGAAACGAGGCCCACCGCCTGTCGTCCATAGTATTTTACCCCCATTCCGAACACAATGGGATATGTATCGTAGGCTGATTCGGCTGTTACAATCTGTTTCCGTTGAATTTACATTTAAATCACTATATTGAATTTTAAACGTACATTTCAAATTACCGGGGTCACATAACAACTCTATAAATTCCATAAAAATATTTTCTAGCTTCGTATTGACGATACGGTCCTAACAAAACTAGTTTCGTCGAATTCTGAGACCGTTTGAAAAATGGTCATTTTCCAGTCGATTAAAATCAATTGAAACTGGTCAAACGCGTTTTCCTTTGCCATGCTCACATATTGATTCGAAAAATTATGAAATTTGAAACCTAGCAATAACTTTACATCACGGACCCAACAAAAGTAGTTTCGTCGAAATCCGAGGTCGTTTGCAAAATTCCCATTTTTAAGGGCCTGAATTCCATAGCGACTATTCAGAATTTTCAACTGGACATATCTTTTGATTTCCGCTATGAAATTTCAATTTTTCGGATTCGTTGGAAAGATATCATCAATTAGATCCTAATGTTTTTGGTTTCACTAAAATCCGGATTGTTTTGCACCCGGTACATTCAATTGAAGTTTGAAATCGAATTATCGAACTACCACGCCATTTTCAATTCTATTTATAATTATATGTAATTATTATATTCTAACGACGATGTATATAATATATACGTTCGAATTTCAATTCAAAATAAATTTCTCGTCGATATTATTTAAAATAATCTATTTTAAATATTCAAAATTCGTTAAAATTGCCAAAATAAAAATTTTAAACTGGCCCAGATTTTCGGGTTGTTACAATCTCCCCCACTTAAAACTTTTCGTCCCCGAAAAGGAACAAAGTCGAAAGTGGTTTGATTAATCAACTCTACGTTCGATCTGGCTTCCATTCTCCAACTTTTCAGTTTTTGAGAATTTTCAAATTTTCAAAAATTTGGCTAACACCCTAAATTTTCGAAAAATTTCGCCATAACCTCCCCTGCACCGGGAGCCACGGGAAAATCACGAAATTGCCATACAGGCCTTCTGATCTCAAAAAGAAAAAGAAAAAGCCAAGCGGCTAGCCAATAGGCTCATAAAATCATCATCATCCAAACAAAACAGTAAATTATATAGTAAACATGTACCTATTTGTCGAGCAAACAAATTTTATTCTCTGCTCTAGCCTCCTTGCTATGACCTGTTCAATGTAAGTACATGTATATGCAAGCAAATGGGACCAATTTTCAATATAAGTCAATATTTGGTTCAATTAGGCCTAATGGTTCAAAATTATCAAACTAATAAACAAACAACACAAACATCAATCAATTAGTGGATTAGAGTTTTCAAATTCATAATTTTGATACATATACAGAAAATCTTGTTTTTGATGACAATTCACAACAATTGAATCTATCTATATAAGTTTTGGTTCTCACACCAGTCTAATGGAAGTATATAGATATCATATCTTCATCACTCGAAAATAAATGCTGGTGATGGTGCGCCATCATCAGAATCATGTCCGGGCGACTAGAATGTGATTCTATATCTATCTAATATATTAAAACTTCGAATATACGTTCATGACACGTATATGCAAAATCTTTATATACTAGATTGTCCATATCAATATAAATAAATATTCAAATACGTAGACTTGATTTAAATTTTCAAAACAAAAATTGTTTTCATTTGAAAAATATACTCTTCACAGCCGTTCTAGGATACTACTGATCCCATCTCTAACGAGTCATTCTAATTGGATATTACTAATCCAATATCTGTTGAATTCTTTCGTATGGTTCTAATGTGTCTTGTTCTCGAGCTCTGTAAACCAAAGCCCTGATACCAAATGTAAGAACCCGTAACTTCCCCATGAAGGAAAGAGCGGATTCTTTGAGAACAACACACAACAGAACGCAGACGGAAGAACATTTCATTGCTATTACCACAATTCCATCAGATACAAGAATATACAGAGTATAAATGAATAAAATACATTCGATATATATCAGAGATTACAATAAATTACATAGCAGTGGAAAAATAATACAAAGCACAACTGAAGGTGATATACAGATACAGAGCTTTCCGGATATCATTCCAGCTGTAAACCAGGATCCTGTGGATATAAATCTGCAAAACCAAAACTACTAGCTGCCCGTGCGGAAAATAGGGCACCCAGAGTTTAGGTTAAAACAATAAACTCCAGGTCTGTCATGTGACTGGTGTGAGAACTAAAACAGTCATTAAAACTTTATTTTTAAAGATAGTAATTCAAGGGACCACGCCGTATAACACGGAACGGGTTTCCTCCCAAGAAAACCAGTGCATAGAATAAATAACGCAATGCTTTTTCGAAAAATGAAGCTATTATAAGACCCAGGTCCCATCACACAATGCAACCCAAGCCGGAGGATAGGGTTTTCCCTTATAATAGCCAAACATGCTTGGTACGTTTAAAACAAATCATTTGATACTATAATAAGTGTATAGTGTCAAAACAACTCCAATCATAAATATCAATCATAGGCGGCATAGCTACCATCTACTAGGTCGCCATACTAGTTCTACAATTAAATCTGAATCACACGTATTGGAAATTGGATTTCCGTCATGAGTCGAGGAAAGGGGCAAGCTCCTCTCCGCGTTCGAGACACTCTAGCAAATGCCTCAGGGTTACGCACTCTGGGCAACCCCTGGAAGCTTCAGGGCCGGTCCTCACTTACGTTAGAGGATTAATTATGCCTGAACACACGTTTCCCGGTCCTTACAGACCTATAATCGAGGGGCCTCACATTCCAACAACCACATAGGTGAAAAGTATATAAATGTCAGGGCTGGTAAGTCACTGACACCTCCAAAGCTAGAAAGAAACGCCGTGCTCTCCCTGCAGTCCGTATCCCGTTTTTAACTCATACCGAGGTGTGAGGCTCGCGAATTCACGTTATACACAAAGCTGCCACGTAGGTCGTGCTTTGATCATCAACCACAAGACTTTGCTTTTCAACAGAAGCCTTGATCATTGCATCTTAGCGTGCCACCCGGACAATTCATGCTATGCGACTGATGTCCATCGATAAACAACCTCTGAGCTCGTACGTCTCAGAGAAGGGCGTTAAGCAAAAGAATAAATTCTCCGCCGCCAAACAGATGTATATTTAATAGAAATCATTCAACACAGAATAAAATCCAATGTCAGACACACAATCCATTTACAAGTCCGTTCTGGGTCTGAACGAAACCGGAGGCACTTTCCTCGCATATCCATCCATCTCCAAGTACGTCTGGACGACCACCAACTATTTCCATCCTCTTGGGTGTACTGCCCAATCAGGATCGTCAGTAATTATCCAAACGATGTGAAGACTTCCGGTCTTCAACCACCGTCTTCATCTTCGACATATCGTCGAATCGGTTATTCAGAATGGGTATAAACCCGGCCTTTCCGAACAACCCGCGTATATTTAAAACAAATGTTACACAAACACAACATACGCCTCATTCCAATTCAGAATATTCTTTTATTCGCAAAATCACATTCTTAGGGAAAGGTTCCCATTAATTTTATCCAAGATAAATTCTTTAAAATTTATCCTTTAATCTTCCTTTGGATGTCGTATCAAACCAAATTATGGTTTTTCAAACTAGTCGAGATTAGCGAATCACACCGAAGTAATTATTTATTTTATTTCCCAATCCCAACCTATTCATCCCATGAAGAAAAACTGGTAATACTCCATATCTAATACTTTGGTGTTATCGGTAAAATTAATTACCATTTCATGTTCAAATCTAATTAAAGATTTAACTATCGCTTTGGAGCAAAACTGGCGATACTCCATTCTCGCTCATTTCTAAATTTGATAATTTAGATTATAGATTCACATTTCAACCTAATTGCAGATTCGTTAAAACTCCTTTTACTGGGTTAAAGAACTAGGTGTTATTTAAAACACAGTTCACGACAAACCCAAATCACATTCTATTTATTATCGGGTTAAAGAACTAGTGTTATTTGAAACACGGTTCACGACAAACCCATTTCAAATCCAATCAAATATATTAGAAATTCCGATTATTTAAAACCCCTTTTTAAATCTAATTTATTTATTTAAAAATAATTGGGTTTTAATTTTAGTTCAAAACTAGTTCATTTCGATAAAAATCCATTTTTATCTTTTCAAATATGGAGTTTTTCACCCCAAATTTTCTCAAATCATTTCTTATGATTTTACACAATTTATTACTATTTTTAATAATTTTATCAAGGCCCGTACAGTCGATTTCCAACAATGGCCATCGAACTGCACTTACAGCGACCTTTTTCAAATTTGATTTGGACGTATCTCCAAATCCAACCGTTAGATTTTGAATTTCAAATATTCATTAGAAAGCTCTTTTCGATACGAACCCAACGGTTCCGGTTTTTGGAGAATCCGACGGTCGGATCTCCCGTAATGTCCGTTTGAAATAAATGGTCGAAATTCGGGAACTGCCGCGGCGCGGCGCATTCTATTCAGGCCGTTATATTGTATATATAATATATATAATATATATTTCGTCAATTTCTATTTAAAACGAATTATATAGATATTTTTAAATTCGTTTTTTTTAAAAACAACTTCAACTTCCATTTCAATCCAACGCAAAATTGAATTCTTCTTTATAAATTCGTTTTAAAATTCATTTCTATTCAATTCAAATTTCAGTTCAATTTGAATTCATTTCAATTCGCTTTCAATTCAATTTGAATTCGTTTTCAATTCAATTCAATTTCAAAGTCGTTTTCTACTCGATTCAATTCAAATTGGTTTTCTATTCGATTCAATTCATTTTGGTTTTCTATTCGATTCAATTCAGATTCGTTATATACTCAATTGAAATCAAATCCGTTATATATTCAATTGAAATCAAATTCGTTATTAATTCAATTTCAATTCAAATTTAAAAACGAATATAATTGATATAAATATCGTTTGCGACAAAATGGCGCATCTCTAATCAACACGCTTTATATATTTCAATAAATGCGTTATTCTATTCAAGGAATGAATATTTATTCTATTCAATATGTAAATCTATATTTTTGTCAACACACGGCCAATCTCAACGAATGAGTACTGTCCACGTGTGACTATTTTTGTTATTTACTATATTTTATGAAAATTAAGGTATCTATCGTTTGATATTGAATCAGACTCCAACTGTAAATTAGTAAGAGAACGATTCCCTAAATATTAACCCCGAAGGCCAAAACCAACATCAGATCAATATTCAGGAGACCACTCATCTCATCTATTTTCCAGTTAGTTTCCAATTTTATATATGATAAAGATGTAGATTTTGTTGTTAAAATATTTCGTTCCACACATGACTAATCTCAACGGATGAGTACAGTCAACACATGAACCTTTAATTTATAGTGATAAAGATATAAATTTTATTGTTAAAATATTTCGTTCAACACATGACTAATCTCAACGGATGAGTACAGTCAACACATGAACCTTTATTTTATAATATTCTTTATCTTCTAAATTGGAATGAGGCCCAATCAATCACCATATAATGTTAATTATATGGATTTTCATACATCACACGTACTTAATAGCATTGAAAAATAATCAACCATCAACCAAAGTGCACTACGCTGTATAAGCATCAAATATAGATATCTAACGCTTATAACAGCTTGTCAATCAATCGATCGACATATTTAATCAATCAGGATGAGTGAACTTCAAATTTCATCCAAACACCCATGTGGGGTTTCAAACAATCAAACACAGATTTTATTTGTGTAGTTGGGCGATGTGTAAAATTTATCGTCCCAATTAATGTCCTTCAAATAGGTGTACATAAACAAACCGTCTGGTTTGTAAATGAATATTTTATTTTATTCACTTCACGTTAAAAATTATATTTTTAACGATAAACACATTTTATTTCAACATATGAATTTCTATTCAGTTCATTTATTATATAAAAATGATATTTTTATTTTTCTAACATATTTTAGAAAATTTTGGCGGCATAACGGCACGATACTAGAAACGGGACGAGGCCTAGCCTTATCCCCGGTCTAGTGAAGGTCCACGCCATTCACACATCAATCAAATTCACCAAACAACCAAATTCAAATCAAATCATCTAACTAATTTATGCAACCAAACAAACAAGTCCATGGTCTGTGGATGATTGTGTCGGGTGCTACTAAACACCGTCTGCATCCTAGTATATATATATAACTAGAAAAAGAAATTAAAGAGTGAGAAGTTCTCACCGAAAGCTATCCTAACTCCACGGCACTTCATTGATAGAAATATTCGCCATTCTCGCCTTTTGTCGCTTTCGTTGTCCGCTTTCACTACATATGTAAAAATCACATTTTTATATACTGATGTCTTTAAAATAAAAATCACATCTTTATTTATTCACTTTCAATTTAAAAATCATATTTTTAAAATCGCTTCATACATTTAAAAAACGAATTTTCACTTCGCTATTCAATATATAAAAATGGAATTTTTACTTCGCTATTCAATATATAAAAATCGAATTTTTACTTCGCTGTTCAATTTATAAAAATCGAATTTTTACTTCGCTGTACTCTACATAAAGATTTCGCCCTTTCAAAAGTATAGATTTCGCCTTTATAAAAATATAGATTTCGCCTTTATAAAAATATAGATTTCGCCTTTATAAAAATATAGATTTTATTTTCATTTCATCACTATAAAAGTCACCTCTTTATTTCAACATAAATATCATAAAAATCAGATTTTTATTTCGCTACATATACAAAGATGGTATTTTTACATTCTATATCTCATAAAGATTATATTTTTATAGTTCCTACTATGCAAAGATCATATTTTTATCTTTCTACAATATAAAAGATTATATTTTTACTACTTTAAAAATATAAAAATCATATTTTTAATACTTTAAAAATATAAAAATCATATTTCATATTTTTATTTTCAAAAGAAAAGCATATTAGGTTATTTTATTTTTAAAAACCCATTTTTAATCTATGCTATATACATATTCAGTTTTTTTCTTTCCATGCTAATTATACATAAAACAGCATTTTTATTTTGCTAAAATATAAAAGAAAATAGAAAAAAAACTGATTTATATATAAAAATAGATAAATCACTTACAGTAAATCAAAGGAGGAAGAGGTGGTTTACTGCTGTTGAACTTCGAAGGGGGGGGTTTGCTTGCGTCGGCTGACATCAGGAGGGGAGAGGTTACGGCGGTCGTCGAACGGAGGAAGGGAGGGGGGTCTGCTTGCGTCAGCGCGATTAGGGGGGGGGGGGGGTTTGATCGCGCGGTGGCGCGATTGCTGAGGAGGGGGGCGCTTGCCTGGCGGCGGCGGCAACGATCATCGGGGGGGGGGGGGGGGGGGGCGAGTTCCTCCCCGTCTTCCTCTTTTTTTTTTTTTTCGTTTTTCTGAATTGAAAATATCGGGGGGGGGGGGGCAGAGTATAAGGAAAGGAGAAAGGGGGTTTTTAATTTTTAATTTATTTAATTATTTTATTTTCAAAAAGTTGACTTTTACATACGACCTCGAAAGGAGGCCCACCGCCTGTCGTCCATAGCATTTTACCCCCATTCCGAACACAATGGGATATGTATCGTAGGCTGATTCGGCTGTTACAATCAGTTTCCGTTGAATTTACATTTAAATCACTATATTGAATTTTAAACGTACATTTCAAATTACCGGGGTCACATAACAACTCTATAAATTCCATAAAAATATTTTCTAGCTTCATATTGACGATACGGTCCTAACAAAACTAGTTTCGTCGAGTTCTGAGACCGTTTGAAAAATGGCCATTTTCCAGTCGATTAAAATCAACTGAAACTGGTCAAACACGTTTTCCTTTGCCACGCTCACATATTGATTCGAAAAATTATGAAATTTGAAACCTAGCAATAACTTTACATCACGGACCCAAAAAAAGTGGTTTCGTCGAAATCCGAGGTCGTTTGCAAAATTCCCATTTTAAAGGGCCTGAATTCCATAGCGACTATTCAGAAATTTCAACTGGACATATCTTTTGATTTCCGCTATGAAATTTCGATATTTCGGATTCATTGGAAAGATATCATCAATTAGATCCTAATGTTTTTGGTTTCACTAAAATCCGGATTGTTTTGCACCCGGTACATTCAATTGAAGTTTGAAATCGAATTATCGAACTACCGCGCCATCTTCAATTCTATTTATAATTATATATAATTATTATATTCTAACGATGACGTATATAATATATACGTTCGAATTTCAATTCAAAATAAATTTCTCGTCGATATTATTTAAAATAATCTATTTTAAATATTCAAAATTCGTTAAAATTGCCAAAATAAAAATTTTAAACTAGCCCAGATTTTCGGGTTGTTACATTTTTCATTTTTAACGGACAGTTGTATTGCATTTTAAGTATTCATCCAAATCGTTCCATTGAAGTCTTCATATAAATTATGCCATTGAATGGTTCCCAATTCTACAATCCTATCGAAACAACAAATTTACCATAGCTCCATAATCCTAGAGAGAGACGAGCTTCAAAGTTGTGAGAAGAAAATAAACCTGAAACCACCCAAAAATGAGTCTTGACACCTATACATATGAACACATAACTTTTGTTTGTTTTATATACATACATGCATAGTATAAATAATTGCATAATTCGTAATTTCACATGCTTTAAGAGCAAAACATCTACTTACCAAAAATTTGATTTAGTAAGAGCGTCTCCTAGATGAATGAATATAAACTTAACTTTGGTGAAGAAATTGGAGTTTAATATAGTTATTTGACATAATTGCTTTATGTATATTATCATAACTTTGTTAGATCTTTTTCCTTATTGCATATTTTTAGAGACTCGACCAAATTTTCTTTATCCTCATTAAAAATACCATATATTTTTATCTATAATATGGAACATGAACCAAATCGTTGGAGAAAACTAATATAAACTATAATCAGCTAAAGGGAAACTCAGAAGAATAATTTGTAGGTGCAACGTCAGGAGAATATAAGCAAGAAAGATGAAACATGTTGATTTGATAGAATATTAGAGAGGCAGGAGCATGTGGGGACAAAATAAAATAAAATTAAGAGGAATAAAACATCATAGGAAGCACAAATATATTGCAGAAAAGAACAAACATGCAAGAATTTAGGAGAGATCAGAAATTACTTGGAACTTCAAAGGTAATGGAAGAAGTAATCAAAGCAAGTCTTACAAAATTTCTAAAATTGAATATGTGACATCTCTAAAGATGTTTATCACAAAGGTTTGAATTCCGTCTTGATCAATGTCTCTAACATCTGAAAGAGCATGCTTCTCGATGTCCTATAAAAATGATTGAATATTAAATTCCTTGCATTGCCTTAAAAGAGGTTATGTCGATCTATAAAAAATGGGCTAAAAGAACATGATAAAATGATATGACATTAATAATTGTATTTACGTTACGGTTCAAAGGTGATGTCATGAAAACTTTCTTGGATACTCGACAAAACTCTAGCAGGTAGAAATATTAATTGTAGTTTACACTTCACCTGAATTATGTGAATGATGCATGTATTTGATCTTAAACAGGAGCTATAAATGAATATTACATCTATGTGCCATTAGAAATTTTCTTAGAAGTATTCCACCAAGCGATCCTAATAAGAAAATAATATTTGTATTTGCAAGATAAACAAAAGATAAAGCACATGTAATTTTATTTGTGCAAGAAACCAAAAGTTCTTAGTGAATTGATATATTTATAAATCCTTATATGATGTACATGCAATAGTTGCGAAGCATTAATTATTTAGAAAACGAATCTAGTATATTGAATATTTATAAAATATGTTAGCCATTATAGAAGTAGTGCTATGAATCAATTTTGGGAGACTGATTAATTAACGACCATGAAAGAAATACAGGTTAGAATGAGAACCAATAAAAAACCATATGAATAAGAGGTACCATCAAGGAAAACATTGTTCTATAAATAAAATAATGCCTGCCTGCGAATGTTATCGGTACCTTACACATTTCGATCGGCAGATCGGGCGTATACACGGACGGAAGGCGAAGGGAGATATTGCCGCGACGACTGGATGCTTCCTTGTCAAAAGCGTGAAGGCAGACAAAAAGTATGACTAAATCAATTTAGGGTTTGGGGAGCCGATGTTGTGGGGAACGAGAGAGGAAGGGGAGGTCGACCGTAGAAGGCAGGTTTTGGGAACACGGAGGGGGAGGTAATCATGCGGTAGGTAATGGGTAAGGCGAGAAGAAAAGGGGTGAGGGATTAGATTAGATAGATGATAAGGCGGGCTGCGGGGGGAACCATCCGATGGAAAATAATCACGCGTAGAAGGGCAAGACGAATGAGTAAACATTACACGTGTCGTGCTCACATTCCATGGTAATAAAAATTTAAGAGAGCCTGTGAGCCTTCTAAAATCAACTCAGCTTTTGTAACGACCCGAATTTTTGAATAGTTTATTTTAAATATTTAATATGCTTTTAAATATTGAAATGATAATGTAAATGGGTATTGTTAACGGGAAAATTGTCGCACGCCAACACCCAATGTGTGAGTGTGAACAATTATCAGAATAAGTAGTAAATAATATAAATGCAAGGAGGCACAACTTTTATATTGGTTCGACACTAACGCCTATGTCCACTTTATAATTCTCATTCATCATATCTTTGATCGATTACAAAAGATGTTACAATATTTGTGTACAAAGTTGAATGTATGGTGAACTTTGACTAAGTTGTCCTTCTTCTTCCTTGGAGTGAGTTGACTTGGTCAACTATAGGCAAGGTAGGCTTTAGTGTCCAAGAGGTATAGTGGCGGTGTAGCAAGGCTTACTAGTCTTCAAGTGTTGAAGGAAAACATGCATTGTAACATCCCACCTCCGCTAGGGTCACTCACAAAGGGAATGCACTAGTTTTGGAGGAGCGTTATCGAGGTAAACAAACACAGAAATATTACAAGACAGAACATAGATAAAACAGCGGAAGAATCAAATGATAAATTTCTTTACTTTCAAAAAGAGTCAAAGCATTTTTCATCAAATAGGCAAGGTCATTATTTTCCATTACAACAAATTCTGTCTTGCATAAATAAATAAGCATAAACTTAAAACATCAAAAGTAGCTTAGTTCCTCAAAGGTAGCAAAAATGCAGCCATAGCATAGCTCAAGATCAAACCATATATGAGCTGAACCGAAATCAAGCGAAATCCAAGCTAAGTGCTAGAGTTTCCTCCCTGAGAACCAGGGGGAAACGAAAGAAAAAGAGGCGAAAGAAAACGGGTCAGTCATAATAACTGGTACGTCCAAGTGACTTTCAACATAAAAACAGGTAAATGTAACATGACATGTATAAACTGAAAGTAAACATAAGGATGCTGTCAAGATGGGCATGATAAACTAAGATAACAAGATAAATCAGGTATAGCATCGCATGTCCAAGGTTCGCTGCACCAACTGTACTGGTGTACCAAACCCATATCTTATGTTAATCATGAAATGATCACTTGGCCCAATATCATGAAATGAACCATTTCTAGGTCCAACGAAATGATCCACAAGTCGATCGGATCCCTACAAGTTCTATCTCGTCACGTGTCTGTGTCATACGACCCTATCACGAATGTAGTCACCTGTGCTAGGTCCACCATAGGGTGTATCAAGCCCTACGGTGCCGACCATTGACAGGAATCAAGCATGCGCAGATAAACCTACTGATGCCCAATGCCTGCTTTTTCAACTCCGGACCACATGCACGACCATAGCCCGCCTGAACCTACACTGGCGCAGCAACTCAGCCGTCGTTCTGGTTTCTTAGGATCATCCCAGTAATCGTGCCCCACCCTGCGTAGTTCCAGGGTACCGTGATACATCTAGTGGGTTACTGCTGAAACGGACCGCGTAACTAGGGTTTCCGTCCAATAGGTTAAGTGTTGTCATTTAAATCCGTTACTTAACCCTTATCAGTCTAGCATGTCAAGTTGTTTAAGTGTTGTCATTCAAGTTCATGACTTAACCCACCTACGTGTCATGTCAAATTGGCTAAGTGTTGTCGTTCAAGTTCATGACTTAGCCCTACGAATCATGTGTCAAGTTGGTTAAGTGATGTCTTTCATGTTCAAGACTTAACCCTATCATGTGGCATTAATTCATTAATGCACCCCAACCTCTCACATCAGACCTGTTGTTGTGGTCACTGGATATGTCTGGCGGTTCCGGGCAGATTTACACCACAACTCAGTCTGACCTCGGGTTTTCAAGTGAGATATGACCGACTACCCACATTGGATCCTATTGTTTGCAGTAACTGTATTTGCCGGGCGGTTCCGGGCAGAATTACACTGCAAACTCAACCCAACCTCGAGTTGGCCGTTTTCAAGTTCATTCTAGTGTCATGTCCATGTTCAAATTTTCATGTCAAGTTCGTGACAAGTTTCAAGGCAAGTTTCATGTCCACATCCAGATTCAAGTTATAACAATGTTCATTTTTCAAGTTTTCCTATTATTAAGTTCATAATTCATGTTCATAACCAATTCATGTTTTTCCTAATCTACCCAAATCGTATTCCCATCGCACGTAAACGTGAATCGATCCATACTACAAATAAATCCAAATCCCAAAATAAAGGGAATAACATTCAAAACTATGATAGGCGAAAGGGACGAGCATAAAGCGATAAATGGGATTTCAAGACTAGCATGATATAACTTGAGATAATTGGTTACAACATTACTGGCATATAGGATTTCAAATCTAGCAAAATAAGGCGATGGTCAACATAAAAATTGACATAAAAGAATAGAAATACAAGGATAACGGATCCAATGGTTTCGGTGTACATAATAGCGAATAAACTAAGCAAGTCACACCCTGGGTATGAGATCCAACAAAATGCCAATTCGGTGTTCAACATGGTTTTCAAGTATAGTGTTATGGGCATGAACAATCAAATAGTTTTAGGCAATTAACCACAATGATCATAGTCATGGTCATAGGTATGAACCTCATAGTTATGAACCATAAGCGATTAATCACAATAGTCATGGATAATTTTCCAAAATAGTCCGAGGCAATAGTCATAGGCAATTAACAGTAATAATTTCTTAGTCATGGTCATAGACAATAGTCTATGTTCATAATCATAGGCAATAATTCTCATGGTCATGAGTCATAGGTGATTAGCCACAATTGTCCTAGTCATAGTCATAGGCAATAGTGTTATGTTCACAGTCATAGGCATAAGCATAGTCTTATGTTCACAGTCATAGGCATAGGCATAGTCTTATGTTCACAGTCATAGTCCTTGGCCATTAACAATAGTTTCAACATCATAGGCATGATAATGTTATAGACATGAAAGAGTTGATTTACAACGTGAATAGGCCCAAACTGATTTCATAGCAATATTCCCAAAAAGTCAAGATCCAAGATGAACAAGAATAGATATGAATCAGTTATCATACATAGATCCAATTCCAATTTACAACAATGTCCATATTAAGTTTATATTTTTTATCTAAAAGTAACTTGAACTTATAGATCGTGGTCTAAGAAATTGAGATGCAGAAGTTGAATCTATAAACTAGTCGACGAATTATTGAATCGTTGTATCTTTCTTTGATTTTAGAAGAAAATCCCCAATTCCTAGTCGTAGTCTTCAAGAAATAATCTTCGCGTTTAATTTAATTTTTCTTAATTTAATTTAGAGGAAGTAGAAGAAGCCATGATCATCAAGAGTTTGTGCAGCATAAGGTTAGAGAAGAATGGAGTAAAGAGAATCAGGCTAGGAGGCTGTTTATATAGGATTAGGCAGAAGAATCGGGACAGAAAATGAGGTCAGATACATTAGAATGCATCAGGTTCAAAAACCAGGTTCGGGAGGCAGGTCGACTGTAACGGCCGGAAAATTTCGACGCTTGAATTTTCAACAGTAATACGAAATCCTGTATTACTCGTCAAACAAAACCAAGTATCGAACTCTGACTGTTAATAGAAAGAAGGTAGAGGATGAGATAGAAAAGATAGAACTAATAGAATATAATAGTAAGAAGAACCTTACATCAGAATCTCACAGCGGAATTTTAACAAAACATAATATCACATTACATTTTACACATCAGAGTCTGTTACATCATATAATACATCTTACATGGTTAGTAACCCAACACATCATACGAACTGGATACTTAGATATAGATAAGCTGTCTCCGGGGCTTCCTTCCCAAAATACTCCAAAGGATTTGCTCTTAACACCTGGATCACTTGTCTACCCATAACAAGTGTTATGAGTACCCAAGAGTTTAGGAAAACACAGAAAAATAAACCCTGGGTCAGTCAGGGGACTGGTGTGAGTAAACAATTTAAAACACAACTTGGTTAGTACAGTATATCTCATAAGACCATGCCGTAAAGACGGAACGGGTTTTTCCCTCATGAGATACAGAAATATTGGTTTAACTTTTCAAAAACGTTTTAAAAGAAAGGATAATAGTTTTCATCAAATAAATAACCATCTAGCAGAACGCTTGCATCTCACGTTCCACGTATATAGTCTAAAATCAAAAACCATGGACTCTTATTGGAGATTGGATTCCAACAGACAAGGTATGGGAGCACCTACCGATCAGTGTACTCTAGAGGGGATACACTGCAGGTTCAACAAGTACGTCCTGCAACCCGACTACACATGACCGACCACTCATTTAACTTGAGTGTATCGAATATATTGTCACCCATTACGGCTGCGCAGCTACCGTTCTCCCGGGAGATACAGAAATGAAAAGAAGTAACAATATGAATATTCTCTAGATTTGTGACAATACACCCTGCTTGGGAATGACCCAACTAGCCATGCTGCCTAGCCCAATTTCTGTCTTTCCTGGTTGATGAAGCTTTGAGGCTACGTTTGCTTCTAATACATCTGGTCATTATTCACTTTGAATGCCACATCGTCAAATCCTCCAGAGATGACTAATTTGATTCCCACAAAAGTAATCGGGCTATTACGTTGAGTTAAGAGAAGGTGTCTTCTCGCCACCACAGAATATGTTTGAGGAAATCAATGTACACGATTCCTTTGGAAATACTCTGTTAGAAATTCGTCCATACAAGTCGTTCTGGGACTGGACGAACTGAACAGCTTTTGCGTTTCTCTGTCTTCAATAAATCTTCAACAAACTCTGACACGTGACGTATCAATCAAATCAAAGTGGGATATAAATTCCGGACTTCTCGAAATGATTAGCGTAATGTCTTTTACGGCTAATCGATATTTAAGGACTGATTTCAATATTTTATCTCAAAACATTCCTTGTTTTAAAGAAACGGTAACTCTCTTAAGTTGATTTAAATTTGGAGATGAGTTCAATATTTTCTACTACTTTGCTTTTATACTCCAATGCCTTTGATTTACGATTCCATTTCATATATATATATATATATATATATATATATATATATATATATATATATATATATATATATATATATATATATATAAACTGACTATATATCCTTAAAATAAACTTTGGTTAAACAGATTTTTCCTTCTGTATTGTTTTTAATCCTGGCATTTGACTATGGCTTTATATTTCTAAATAACATCTACATATAAAGTATTTTTTTGTCCAACTAGGAGGCACGTGCTTCGCACACGGCAGTTAATACGATAATATTAGTTCGTTAATCATGATAATTATTTTAATCAACACCCTGTCTTACTTTATAATTATATACATCATTGTTTTTAACAAACAACTTATAAATTTTATTATATAATTTATCTATTTTATTTTATTTTATTCTATTCTATTCTTTTTGATCTCTACTTAATTCTTATTTCCTAACCCTTAATCCTTCTTTTCTTGCTAATGCTTTTCCTTCAGCCGATCAGTCAATCTTCTTGACTCCATCTTCCTTGCTTTTATTTTGTTTTAAATCCTTACTTATATTATTACTTCGGCCTAGCTAACCTTCTCTACATATTTCGTTTCCATATTTATTTCATATTTCATTTCTATATTTTCCATCTTTTAATCTCTTTAAATTCCTTTTTAGTCTGCTTTTCGTCACCTCTTTGTTTTTCCTTCTTGATCCTTTGTATTTGTCATTTATTTCTAAATAACTTACTGGCCTGAAACCCTTGGCCAAAATCTTTTCCTTTATACTTTTTTCTAATTCATTTTATCTTGCTAACGCCTTGAGTGCCCAACCTCTTCTTTCATGATCTGATAACAAGCGGCGCCTTCGATCTAATTGTATTCTTATATGTAATTTTCCTTCGATCTAATATTTTATTTTAGCCTAAGCAGTCCCAAAGCCTATGCACTTTCTTTCTTTAGCCAAATCCCATAAGCTCATCTCTAATTACCTTTTTCACAAATGCTTCACATTTTTGTTCACTACTGTATACCTTTTTGCCTTACCATCCTATCAGTTTGTCTTACCAGTTCTGCAGGTCTGGTTTCTTAATCATGAACAAGCAACTCAACTTGAAGATCAGTGTGGACCAAATACAGGTTTTATTTTATTCCTACAGGTCTTTTCTTATGTAAAACTATTTGAAACAATGGTCATCTCCTCCTGTCTTTTTGCTTTCTCTGTTACTTTTGTTCCCACCAACTCCTCGCATTTTTCCCTCAGTTAAAACCATGCTTTATTACATAGACACTTCTATGTTATGATACTGACCTCCTCTTCTTTAAAACACAAACCTTGGTCATCTTATTCCCAACCAAACCGACTACAGTTTATCACAAATATACAGTTGTGCATATACCCTTTCGTGCACGTGCACAGATGATCCACCACCTTGCACCTACTGCCGACCCCGCTCGCAAGCCACCTCACTCCCCTTGATCGCCTTTGACCAGTCACTTCACTGCCAAGACCTCTCTGTCTCGAAACCACCATTCAACCTCATAACTGTCGAATAACATAAACCCAAACCCACCAAAAAACTGCCACTTCCCATCATCTCCGACCACCGGAGGTTCTGCGCCTCCTTCCACCTCCTCTCTGACCTTGGGCGCGACTCCTCGACCATTTCTGGTTCACTCGATCGCGTCAGGATCTCATACGAGACGTTTACAAACTCGAAACCCAAACTCCCCTTCAAAACCTAAATTAGCTTCAATCGATCGATTTACACAATAGAAAATTTATTTGAAATTTTTTCCCTTCATCTATGAATGCTTCCGCAACTTCAGGGTTTATGCCGTCGGATTTGGTTAGTGGGATCACCGCAAAAAGCTTTAAGAACCAATTCCGTTCATCTCACAATATCCCATCATCCACAATCTTAAAAATCCAAATAACTACACTTAAATTCATGATTTCCTTCCTCGATCGTATTCATATGCCTGAATCATGATTCGATGATGACTGAAATTTCATGTTTTGGGACTGATTACAGGGAAAATGGGTTTTTCTTAAGAATGTATACTATTATATAAACTGACCCTATTTTTAATGCATACTACAGATGTATAGTAACCATTGTATGCAGAGACTAAATCCTGCAAACTGTTTGATTCGAAGTTATGTTATTTTAATTAAACAGGAATGGTTATCCTGGTTTTGCTTCATACATATATACAGGGTTTTCTTTCTAAGGTTTTTCTGAGTTTGGTATCACCATAAATTCACACATAGATGCACTAAAACATGAATGATCAACCTATAATTGTTAATTGTACTTAAGGTAAAGATCTGAACAAAAATTTAAAGATTCAGTTTACTCACCAATGTCAGCTTTCCTCCTCTATTTCTAGAAAACTGCCTGTGATTCTTTGCTGCATTGGTTTTCTCAAGTATTTGATTGTTTTTGTGTGAGGAGAGTGTATGGATTTATGTTGGTATTTATAGGCAGATTTTAGTAATAAAAAAATATTGGTTCATTTAATGTTTTGATAGATTCTCCCATACCCTATTGTCTTACGATAATACAATACATTGCCTTAGATTTTCTCCTTCCCATTGTTCATCTGTTTTTAGTAATTTAAGCAAGATATTTTCTTATGTCTTTGTCTTACCATTACTTCTAGAAGCTGTGCACTATTCTATGATAAGGATACAAGATTTGCTTGGACTTTATTTACATATAAAAACTGATTTTCCTATGTTTGATTTTATGATTTATTTTATAATCTTATTAGACTCTATGCTATAGATTTTACCAAACCCTATTTTGATTTGCTATGCACATGCTATTGAATAAACATACCATGCTTCATTAATGTTGACATATCATTCTTGGATTTTGATGACATAAACAACATATTTGTGTTGATATTTTGCTAAGGGTTTTCTTTTATTTTTATTTTATTTTTGCAAGTTGATATTAGGGAATGGTTATAGGGTAGGATTTAAGATATATATATATATATATATATATATATATATATATATATCTATATACATGCATATTTATCTTACATATATTCTCATCCATGTTTACAACAAGTTTTAAGTTTTCTTATCAATCAAATTTATTTTAAATTATTTGATTTACATTCCATTGTTTATTCATTAATATATATTAATTCAACTTTAATCATTGTTTCTACTATTTAACAGTTGTTTCAAAAAACGGGACACTAAAATCTACCCACCTTAAATGAATTTTGTCCCCGAAATTAAAGAGTGACGAATAAGTTTCTGGTTTTAACTAAAGTCAAATTCCTATATGTCTGCACGTTCCAAACCGACTCCTTATTTATTTAAAAATTTGTTATCCTTAATTCTGAAATCCCAACTTCTGATTTTATCCCCAAATTAGTGCACTTAACCAAGATAAGTCCATTACTCAAGTATGGTCTTTATTACCGGGGAAAAACCCAATTTTATTCACTTGGATATTTTTTTAAATTTAACTCATCGTTATTTAGCGTATCCTGGGCTGACTCAATTTATTTTAACTCCTTTCACTAAAATTAAGATACCTTTCAATTCAATTTTAAATCTGTTTTAATTATCCCGAGGCTGACCCTTATCCATTTAACTCCTTCTAATTATGACTTGGATTTTTATTGTCCAGTCCTTCATTTGATCGGAAGATATTTTAACAGTAACCTAAGTCGATAATTAGGGTTGGCCTATACAAAGTTTATATTAAAATTTATAATATAGTTTATATTTTCAAATACGCTCTCTCAATATTCACTCAGAGCCAAGGTATTCGGTTAACCTTATTCTCCGATACCAACTGTAACGGCCGGAAAATTTCGACGCTTGAATTTGCAATAGTAATACAAAATCCTGTATTACTCGTCAAACAAAACCAAGTATCGAACTCTGACTGTTAATAGAAAGAAGTTAGAGGATGAGATAGAAAGGATAGAACAAATAGAATAGAAGAGTAAGAGGAACATTACAACAAAATCTCACAGCGGAATTTTAACAAAACATAATATCACATTACATTTTACACATCAGAGACTGTTACATCATATAATACATCTTACATGGTTACTAGCCCAACACATCATACGAACTGGATACTTAGATATAGATAAGCTGTCTCCGGAACTTCCTGCCCAAAATACTCCAAAGGATTTGCTCTTAAAACCTGGATCACTTGTCTACCCATAAAAAGTGTTATCAGTACCCAAGAGTTTAGGAAAACACAGAAAAATAAACTCTGGGTCAGTCAGGGGACTGGTGTCAGTAAACAATTTAAAACACAACTTGATTAGTACAGTATATCTCATAAGACCATGTCGTAAAGACGAAATGGGTTTTTCCCTTATGAGATACAGAAATATTGGTTTAACCTTTCTAAAACGTTTTGAAAGAAAGGATAATAGTTTTCATCAAATAAATAACCATCTAGCAGAACGCTTGCAGCTCACGTCCCACGTATATAGTCTAAAATCAAAAACCACAGACTCTTATTGGAGATTGGATTCCAACAGACAAGGTATGGGAGCACCTACCGATCAGTGTACTCTAAAGGGGATACACTGCAGGTTCAACAAGAACGTCTTGCAACCCGGCTACACATGATCGACCACTCATTTAACTTGAGTGTATCGAACACATTGTCACCCATTACGGCTGCGCAGCTACCATTCTCCCGGGAGATACAGAAATGAAAAGAAGTAACAATATGAATATTCTCTAGATTGGTGACAATACACCCTGCTTGGGAATGATCCAACTAGCCATGCTGCCTAGCCCAATTTCTGTCTTTCCTGGTTGATGAGGCTTTGAGGCTACGTTTGCTTCTAATACATCTGGTCATTATTTACTTTGAATGCCACATCGTCAAATCCTCCAGAGATGACTTATTTGATTTCCACAAAAGTAATCGGGCTATTACGTTGAGTTAAGAGAAGGTGTCTTCTCGCCACAACAGAATACGTTTGAGGAAATCAACGTACACGATTCCTTTGGAGATACTCTGTCAGACATTCGTCCATACAAGTCGTCCTGGGACTGGACGAACCGAACCGCTTTTGCGTTTCTTTGTCTTCAATAAATCTTCAACAAACTATGACACGTGACGTATCAATCAAAACAAAGTGGAATATAAATTCCGGACTTTTTGAAATGATTAGCGTAATGTCTTTTACGGCCAGTCGATATTTAAGGACTGATTTCAATATTTTATCTCAAAACATTCCTTGTTTTGAAGAAACGGTAACTCTCTTAAGTCGATTTAAATTTGGAGATGAGTTCAATATTTTCTACTGCTTTGCTTTTATACTCCAATGCCTTTGATTTACGATTCCATTTCATGTATGTGTATATATATATATATATATATATATATATAAACATACTATATATCCTTAAAATAAACTTTGATTAAACATAATTTTCCTTCTGCATTGTTTGTAATCCTGGCATTTGACTATGGCTTTATATTTGTAAATAACATCTACATAAACAGTATTTTATTATCCAACTAGAAGGCACGTGCTTCGCACACGGCAGTTAATACGAAAATATTAGTTCGTTAATCATGATAATTATTTTAATCAACACCCTATCTTACTTTATAATTATATACATCGTTGTTTTTAACAAACAACTAATAAATTTGATTATATAATTTCTCTATTTTATTTTATTTTATTCTTTTCTATTCTTTTTGCTTTCTACTTAATTCTTATTTCCTAACCCGTAATCCTTCTTTTCTTTTCTTGCTAATGCTTTTCCTTCGGCCGATCAGTCAATCTTCTTGACTCCATCTTCCTTGCTTTTATTTTGTTTTAAATCCTTACTTATATTATTACTTCGGCCTAGCTAACCATCTCTACATATTTCGTTTCCATATTTATTTCATATTTCATTTCTGTATTTTCTATCTTCTCCTGTCTTTAAATTCCTTTTTAGTCTGCTTTTCCTCACCTCTTTGTTTTTCCTTCTTGATCCTTTGTATTTGTCATTTATTTCTAAATAACTTACTGGCCTGAAACCCTTGGCCTAAATCTTTTCCTTTATTCTTTTTTCTAATTCATTTTATCTTGCTAACGCCTTGAGTGACCAACATCTTCTTTCATGATCTGATAACAAGCGACGCCTTCGATCTAATTGTATTCTTATATGTAATTTTCCATCGATCTAATATTTTATTTTAGCCTAAGCAGTCCCCAAAGCCTATGCACTTTCTTTCTTTAGCCAAATCCCATAAGCTCAACTCGAATTCCCTTTTTCACAAATGCTTCACATTTTTGTTCACTACTATATACCTTTTTGCCTTACCTTCCTATCAGTTTGTCTTACCAGTTATGCAAGTCTGGTTTCTTAATCATGAACAAGCAACTCAACTTGGAGATTAGTGTGGACCAAATACAGGTTTTATGTTATTCCTATAGGTCTTTACTTATGTAAAACTATTTGAAACATTGGTCAACTTCTCCTGTCTTTTTCCTTTCTCTGTTACTTTTGTTCCCACCAACTCCTCGCATTTTTACCTCAGTTAAAACCATGCTTTATTACCTAAACACTTCTATGTTATGATACCGACCTCCTCTTCTTTAAAACACAAACCTTGGTCATAATATTCCCAACCAAACCGACTACAGTTTATCACAAATATACAGTTGTGCATATACCCTTCTGTGCACGTGCACAGATGATCCACCGCCTTGCACCTGCTGCCGACCCCCCTCCCAAGCCACCTCACTCCCCTTGATCACCTTTGACCAGTCACTTCGCTGCCAAGATCTCTCTGTCTCGAAACCACCATTCAACCTCATAACTGTCGAATAGCATAAACCCAAACCCACCACAAAACTGCCACTTCCCATCATCTCCGACCACCGGAGGTTCAGCGCCTCCTTCCACCTCCTCTCTGACCTTGGGCGCGACTCCTCGACCATTTCTGGTCCACTCGATCGCGTCAGGGTCTCATACGAGACATTTACAAATTCGAAACCCAAACTCCTCTTCAAAACCTAAATTAGCTTCAATCGATCGATTTACACAATAGAAAATTTATATGACATTTTTCCCTTCATCTATGAATGCTTCCGCCACTTCAGTGTTTATGCCGTCGGATTTGGTTAGTGGGATCGCCGCAAAAAGCTTTAAGAACCAATTCCGTTCATCTCACAATATGCCATCGTCCACAATGTTAAAAATCCTAATAACTACACTAAAATTCACGATTTCCTTCCTCGATCGTATTCATATGCCTGAATCATGATTCGATGATGACTGAAATTTCATGTTTTGGGTCTGGTTATAGGGAAAATGGGTTTTTCTTAAGAATGTATACTATTATATAAACTGACCCTATTTTTAATGCATACTACAGATGTATAGTAACCATTAAATGCAGAGACTAAATCCTGCAAACTGTTTGATTCGAAGTTATGGTATTTTAATTAAACAGGAATGGTTATCCTGGTTTTGCATCATACATATATACGGGGTTTTCTTTCTAAGGTTTTTCTGAGTTTGGTATCACCATAAATTCACACATAGATGCACTAAAACATGAATGATCAACCTATAATTGTTAATGGTACTTAAGGTAAAGATCTGAACAAAAATTTAAAGATTCAGTTTACTCACCAATGTCAGCTTTCCTCCTCTGTTTCTAGAAAACTGCCTGTGATTCTTTGCTGCATTGGTTCTGTCAAGTTTTTGATTGTTTTTGTGTGAGGAGAGTGTATGGATTTATATTGGTATTTATTGGCAGATTTTAGTATTAAAAAAATATTGGTTCATTTAGTGTTTTAATAGGTTCTCCCATACCTTATTGTCTTACGATAATACAATACATAGCCTTATATTTTTCCTCCTTCCCATTGTTGATTTGTTTTTAGTAATTTAAGCAAGATATTTTCTTATGTCTTTGTCTTACACTTACTTCTAGAAGCTGTGCGCTATTCTACGACAAGGATACAAGATTTTCTTGGATTTTATTTACATATTAAAACGGATTTTCCTATGTTTGATTTTATGATTTATTTTATAATCTTATTAGACTCTATGCTATAGATTTTACCATACCCTATTTTGATTTGCTATGCACATGCTATTGAATAAACATGCCATGCTTCATTAATGTTGACATATCATTCTTGGATTTTGATGACATAAACAACATATTTGTGTTGATATTTTGCTAAGGGTTTTATTTTATTTTTATTTTATTTTTGCAAGTTGATATTAGGGAATGGTTATAGGGTAGGATTTAAGATATATGTATATCTCTATATACAAGCATATTTATCTTACATATATTCGCATCCATGTTTACAACAAATTTTAAGTTTGCTTATCTATCAAATTTATTTTAAATTATTTGATTTACATTCCATTGTTTATTCTTTAATATATATTAATTCCACTTTAATCATTGTTTCTACTATTTAACAGTCGTTTCAAAAATCGGGACATTACATCTACCCCCAGGTCGACACTATGGTCGACCTGGCCCCTGGGAGGTCGACACTATGGTCGACCCCCAGGTCGACCTAGTCCTGGGCGGGAAATTTCACACCCAGCATGTTCTGGAGTTTGAATTCGAAATTCAAATTCGAATTTCGAGCTGTTTTTGATTTTGAAAATTCGTGAAACTTCTAGAGGTCATATCTCACTCATACGGACTCCGATTTTCGAAAACTCGGACTCGTTCCAAGCAGAATTTCGAGACGAACGCAATGGCGCAACCCTTTTCCCTTGATTCTTGCTTTAAAAATTAATTCTGCCTTGATTTATGGTTTTAGCACGTTATTAAAATTCGGGTTGTTACATTCTCCCCTCTTTAAAGGATTTCGTCCCCGAAATCTTCAAGCTAAGAAGAATGCATCCTATCATCCAATCAACCATCTACTCAACCATCATCCACAGGCAACCATTGTCCTAAAAAGATTTCTAATGCTATATGAACATATGCAGAAAGTGTGTGTATATGTTCCTTATCTAATGCAAATGATCAGGCCTAATTGATCTTCCTAATACAAAATATGATTAGTGTCATGAGTCCAACATGTATGCAAATAGTCCTAGTCACATAAACACTATATGTGTGCACAAACATCCATAAATATGCAACATCCATATGATAACACATTCAATTTCATCCATAAACAAGTATAAACACTCATGCATATGCAATATGAAAATGCGTCTGAGCCGATCTAGTGCCTAATGTGTGTTTTGCAACCACGAGCAACCACTTGCAACCATTTGCAAACATCAACAATAACATGTTTCAATCACATGTTTACATCCAAAATGGTTCTACCTAAGGTTCTCAAGATAAGATTGAGAAGATAAGCAAGATAAAACAAAGCATCTAGGAGAAGAAGTTAAAGATGTACCCCAGTAGGTCCTTCCTGCGGGCCTTGCCCTTGCTTCTTAGGGCAGTTCTTGCTGATATGTCCAGTATCACCACACTGAAAGCATGCTCCCATCTTCATCTTCTTCTTTCTACAATCCTGGACTATATGCCCCTCAATACAGCAGAAGTGGCATTTTCTTTTCTCACGTGTCTTGTTATCCTTATTGTTGTTGTTGTTCTTGCCTCCTTTCCCGGAGTCTACCTTCTTGTTTTGAGTCTCATTCGCCTTGACCTCCTTCTTGCCATTCTTGTCTTCTTCATTTAAGAGCGCCATGTTTACTAGCTTTTCATTAGTAGCCCCCTTAGGTACGTGGGTCATAGCCAAGCTGTGAAGTGGCTCATTCAATCCTTTGACAAAATGGAGAGCCTTCTTATGAGGGGTATTTACTAAGTCCAGTCCAAACCGAGCCAGCTGATTGAATTGATTGACGTACTCCTTGACCGTCATACTTCCTTGCTTAAGAGATAAGAATTTTTCCAGCTGTAGAATTCATTCTGCTTGCGAGAGGAATTTCATCTCAAACCATGTCCGGAAATCCATCCATGTGTCAATAAGTCTTTTAGGGTTAGTGACTTCCCACCAATAGGAAGCTTCGTCTTTGAGCAACCATATTGCCAACTGTACCTTCTGCCTATCGTCCACCTCGAAGATGATGAACAAATCCTCAGGTTCTTTGAGCCAGTTCCTCGCATCTACGAATGATTCGGTTCCCTTGAAATCCTTTCCACCCATGGCCCTAAAATCTTTACAGATCTTTGAGAAAGTAAATGCACGAGGAGGGGGAGGAGGAGGAGGAATCGCTGCAGCTGAAGGAGGAATATCTGCTGGGCCTGCATCGTTGGCCCTAGCCTCTAAGTACCTCCTGAACCAGCCAGGTATTGGCACACCCTTTAGAAAGTTAAGATTCCCAGACATGTTGAAATGGAAAAAGAAGTGATTCAAACGAGGAAACAAAGGATAGTGCTAATGGCATTTGGGGAATAGCCTTTAAATAAAACAAGACTTTTCTTGAAAAAAATTCTTCTTTGTAAATGGTTTTAAAAAGAGTTTTAGAAGTTTTTTTTTTTAAAAAAAAAACTTTTGCCCAGTCTAGTAACCTTCTGCTCTGATACCAAGTGTAACACCCCACCTCCGCGAGGGTCACTCACAAAGGGAATGCACTAGTTTTGGAGGAGCGTTATCGAGGTAAACAAACACAGAAATATTACAAAACAAAACATAGATAACACAGCGGAAGAATCAAAAGATAAATTTCATTACTTTAAAAAATAGTCAAAACCTTTTTCATCAAATAGCCAAGGTCATTATTTTCCATTACAACAAATTATGTCTTGCATAAATAAAGAAGCATAAACTTAAAACATCAAAAGTAGCTTAATTCCCCAAAGGTAGCAGAAATGCCACCATAGCATAGCTCAAGATCAAACCATACATGAGCTGAACCGAAATCAAGCGAAATCCAAGCTAAGTGCTAGAGTTTCCTCCCTGAGAACCTGTGGGGGGGGGGGGGGGAGAAACGAAAGAAAAAGAGGTGAAAGAAAACGGGTCAGTCATAAAGACTGGTAAGTCCAAGTGACTTTCAGCATAAAAACATGTAAAGGTAACATGACATGTATAAACTGAAAGTAAACATAAGGATGCTGTCAAGCTGGGCATGATAAACTAAGAAAACAAGATAAATCAGGTATAACATCGCATGTCCAAGGTTCGCTGCACCAACTGTACTAGTGTCCCAAACCCATGTCTTATATTAATCATGAAATGATCCCTTGGCCCAATATCATGAAATGACCCATTTCTACGTCCAACGAAACGATCCACTAGTCGATCGGCTCCCTATAAGTTCTAGCTCGTCATGTATCCGTGTCATACGGCCCTATCACAAATGTAGTCACCTGTGCTAGGTCCACCATAGGGTGTATCAACCATAGGGTGCAAACCACTAACACGAATCAAGCATGCACAGATAAACCTACTGATGCCCAATGCCTGCTTTTTCAACTCCGGACCACGTGCATGACCATAGCCCGCCTGAACCTACACTGGCGCACCAACTCAGCCGTCGTTCTGGTTTCTTAGGATCAGCCCACTAATCGTGCCCTACCCTGCCTAGTTCCAGGGTACCATGATACATCTAGTGGGTTACTGCTGAAACAGACCGCGTAACTAGGGTTTCCGTCCAATAGGTTAAGTGCTGTCATTTAAATCCGTGACTTAACCCTTATCAGTCTAGCATGTCAACTTGGTTAAGTGTTGTCATTCAAGTTCGTGACTTAACCCGCCTACGTGTCATGTCAAATTGGCTATGTGTTTTCGTTCAATTTCATGACTTAGCCCTACGAATCATGTGTCATGTTGGTTAAGTGATGTCTTTCATGTTCATGACTTAACCCTATCATGTGGCATTAATTCATTAATGCACCCCAACCTCTCACATCAGACATGTTGTTGTGGTCACTGGATATGTCTGGCGGTTCCGGGCAGATTTACACCACAACTCAGTCTGACCTCGGGTTTTCATGTGCGATATGACTGACTACCCTCATTGGATCCTATTGTTTGCAGTAACTGGATTCACCGGGCGGTTCCGGGCAGAATTACACCGCAAACTCAACCCAACCTCGGGTTGGCTGTTTTCAAGTTCATTCTAGTGTCATGTCCATGTTAAAATTTTCATGCCAAGTTCGTGTCAAGTTTCAAGGAAAGTTTCATGTCCACATCTAGATTCAAGTTATAACAATGTTCATGTTTCAAGTTTGCATATTATCAAGTTCATAATTCGTGTTCATAACCAATTCATGTTTTGCCTCATTTACCTAAATCGTATTCCCATCATACGTAAACGTGAATCAATCCATACTATAAATAAATCCAAAACCCAAAATAAAGGTAATAACATTCAAAACTATGATAGGCAAAAGGGACGGGCATAAAGCGATAAAAGGGATTTCAAGACTAGCATGATATAACTTGAGACAATTGGTTACAACATCACTGGCATATAGGATTTCAAATCTAGCAAAATAAGGCGATAGTCATGATAAAAGTTGACATAAAAGAATAGGCATGCAAAAGCAAGCCAAATATAAGAATAATGGATCCAATGGTTTTGGTGTACATAATAGCGAATAAACTTAGCAAGTCACACCCTAGGTATGAGATTCAACAAAATGCCAATTCGGTGTACAACATGGTTTTCAACTATAGTGTTATGGGCATGAACAATCAAATAATCTTAGGCAATTAACCACAATGATCATAGTCATGGTCATAGGTAGGAATCTCATAGTTATGAATCATAGGCGATTAATCACAATAGTCATGGACAATTATCCAAAATAGTCCTAGGTAATCATCATAGGCAATTAACAGTAATAGTTTAAAAGTCATGGTCATAGACAATAGTCTTATGTTCATAATCATAGGCAATAATTCTCATGGACATGAGTCATAGGTGATTAGCCACAATTGTCCTTGTCATAGTCATAGGCAATAGTCTTATGTTCACAGTCATAGGCATAAGCATAGTCTTATGTTCACAGTCATAGGCATAGGCATAGTCTTATGTTCACAGTCATAGTCCTTGGCCATTAACAATAGTTTCAACGTCATAGGCATGAAAATGTTATAGACATGAAAGAGTTTGATTTACAACGTGAATAGGCCCAAACTGATTTCATAGCAATATTCCCAAAAATTCAAGACCCAAGATGAACAAGAATAGATATGAATCAAATATCATACATAGATCCAATTCCAATTTACAACATTGTCCATATTAAGTTTATAGTTTTTATCTAAAAGTAACTTGAACTTACATATCGTGGTCTAAGAAATTGAGATACAGAAGTTGAATCTATAAACTAGTCATCGAATTGTTGAATCGTTGTATCTTGCTTTGATTGTAGAAGCAAATCCCCAATTCCTAGCCGTAGTCTTCAAGAAATAATCTTCGCATTTAATTTAATTTATCTTAATTTAATTTAGAGGAAGAAGAAGAAGCCATGATCATCAAGAGTTTGTGCAACGTAAGGTTAGAGAAGAATGGTGTAAAGAGAATGAGGCTAGGAGGCTGTTTATATAGGATTAGGCAGACAAATCTGGACAGGAAACGAGGTCAAATACATCAGAATGCATCAGGTTCAAAAACCGGGTTCGGGAGGCAGGTCGACCCCCAGGTTGACACTATGGTCGACCTAGTCCCTGGGAGCTCGACACTATGGTCGACCCACAGGTCAACCTGGTCCTGGGCGGGAAATTTCCCGTCCAGCCTGTTCTGGAGTTTGAATTCAAAATTCGAATTCGAATTTCGAGCTGTTTTTTATTCTGAAAATTTGTGAAACTTCTAGAGATCATATCTCCCTCATACAGACAACGATTTTCGAAAACTCGGACTCGTTTCCAAGAAGAATTTCGAGACGAACGTAATGGCTCAACCCGTTTCCCTTGATTTTTGTTTTAAAAATTAATTTTGCCTTGATTTATGGTTTTAACATGTTATTAAAATTCGGGTTGTTACATGCATGCCATGTTTTAATTATTTATCTCATCTCCCATGGCCATGTTCGAGGTGTTGGAAGCCATTAATGAGTTTTTGGAGCTCTTAAGGTCCAAAAATTCCAAGGTAGAAAGATCCATTTGAAGGCCAAGGCTTGGGTTATTTATACGAAGGAGGTTAGGTGGGAGTAGGTGAGCAGCGGGGCCCACAATAGTAATTTTCGTACCCAGAACGAGCCATGTGCAAGAAATTCGCACCTCCTGGTGTGGGTTTGAAATTTCGCACTCCTACTCGGGGGTCGGAATTTCGAACCCACTGGTAGGGTTCGAAATTTCGACCCCACAGGCAGGGTCCGAAATTTCGACCGCACAGGTAGGTCCGAAATTTCGACCCCACTGGTGGGGTGCGAAATCTCGATCCCACTGGTGAGGGGCGAAATTGATAGTGGATGAGGCGAAAATCCTACTGTCGAGGGACTCGAAGTTTCTGAATGTGAAGTGAAGGAATCTGTGGTTCTACTGGTCCGAAGTGAAGGAATCTGAGCTTCTGGCATGGAGAAAATCAGATGAATCGGGCGGTGCCCATAGTTTCGACCTAACCGGCTAGGTTGATCGCCACCGGGACTGTGGGGCCCCGGATCCCCATCGGCGCTGCGCCCCGGACCCGCTGGACGGCTCGCCTTCGGCTCGAAGCATGTCTCGCCTTCGGCTCGGGTGACGGCTTGACTAAGAGTCCATTAGGCCCGATAGGGGCCATCTGATAGAGGATTCGGGCTTCAATGTGTTTGCGATGTGACTTCGACCCAACTGCTTTTTGTTTTTTTTATGCTTGAGCACGTCGTTCACCAAATACCTGACGTGTGATTGCTTTGACAAAAAAGCATGTCAACATTTTCCCCCCAAAACATATCTTGCTTGGTCTAAGGAAGATGTGTTTTGCGAGGAGAAGAGAAATCCAGAAACCAGAGCTGGGAGAAGTCCAGAGCGAGGTTCTATATTCATAAGACGGAAGTGCCACTACCAAGCTGGGTCGTATTATACAGAAAACCAAAGTTGATGAGCCAGAATTCCATGATCTCGTAGGATCATATTAGTGGAAGATCACGATCGCTTGGGATCGTACTAAGGAGAGAAATCCGACGATCGCTTGGGATCACATTAATGGAAAGCCAGAATAGCTAGAGTATCCGAGAGATTGGAGGGGCCCAGTAATCTGCATTGGAAAGGGATACACATAACCATGCGTGAGTGGTCTTGCCGTGTTACTGACAAGGTGGCCACAGGTCATCATATTTATTCAATGTGTTTGATCCGAGGGTATCTTGAACGAGGCAAGATCAGCCGAGGCGACCTTGAACGAGGCAAGGCAAAGAGAGTTTATCCGAGGCAATCTTAAACGAGGCAAGATCAGCCGAGGTGACCTTGAACGAGGCAAGGCCAACCGATTTTTTCCGAGGTGATCTTAAACGAGGCAAGATCAGCCGAGGAGACCTTGAACGAGGCAAGGCCAAGCGAGTTTATCCGAGGCGATCTTAAACGAGGCAAGATCAGCCGAGATGACCTTTAATGAGGCAAGGCCAACCGAGTTTTTCCGAGGTTATCTTAAACGAGGCAAGATCAGCCGAGGCGGCCTTGAACGAGGCAAGGCCAACCGAGTTTATCGGAGGCGATCTTAAACGTGGCAAGATCAGCCGAGGCAGCCTTGAATGAGGCAAGGCCAAGCGAGTTTATCCGAGGCGATCTTAAACGAGGCAAGTTCAGTCGAGGTGACCTTTAATGAGGAAAGGCCAACCGAGTTTTTCCGAGGTTATCTTAAACGAGGCAAGATCAGCCGAGGCGGCCTTGAACGAGGCAAGGCCAACCGAGTATATCGGAGGCGATCTTAAACGTGGCAAGATTAGCCGAGGCGGCCTTGAATGAGGCAAGGCCAACCGAGTTTATCCGAGGTGATCTTAAACGAGGCAAGATCAACCGAGGCGACCTTGAACGAGGCAATGCCAACCGGGTTTATCCGAGGCGATCTTAAACGAGGCAAGATCAGCCGAAGGTTGTAAATGTGTTCAAGGCGGATTACATTGGTAATAGGACCAAGGAATGTTAGGAAATCCATTTTATTGATAACCAGATGGTGCGTTGTCGAATCAAGAGCCTACTTAGGGATTATAGCTTCTCCCGTGCATTGGTAGGTCGACTCCACCTTTTACATTTCAGAAAACCAAAAGGTAAAACATCATCGGGCCAGACCCCTAATATCCTTAATTGAGAAAACCAAGAGAGACAATATCATGGGGCTTGAGAAATCCGAAGGTCGGAACCTTGAGACGAGAATGCCGTAAATGAGGAGGTCATTATTTGAGAGTCGTAGACCATAAGAAAACCAAAAGACTCGAAAACCAGGAATCCAGGAGACCGGAAGCCGCAAGATACCGGTGCGAAGGGGGCTTGAACCTTCTGCACCAGAGCCAGTGAGAGGTTCAGTTGATGATGATGCCGTCGGGACGGTTGCTAGTCCCGAGCCTATCTTGATTTCTTTGAGGGAGCCGGACATATCCTGCCTTCCATCCCGAATACGAACGAACCGTGACAGCTCTCCATTTCTAACACGTTTTTCGATAGCGTTCCTCAGAAGACAACACTCAACTGTGTTGTGACCATCGATGTCGTGGAATACGCAGTGTCAGCCAGAATCTCTGTCTCTTTGAGTGGGCTCCCTGATGGAAGGCTTTGTGAAGGGAGCTCTGGGATGAACCTCCAGGTATATTTCTTCGAAAGTATGATTTCTTTGAAAGTATGAGTGAGTTCAGAATAAGTCGGAAACCTTGGTTTCCAAGGTGCATTAAGACCATTTCTTGAAGGGGGTTGCTGGTCTGTAGTAGTAATCTTAGCCTTTCCAGGGTTGGATGGTTCCACGCCCTTTACAACATTCATGTCGACAATCCTTTTGTTATCATCGGCCTTCGCATCTTCTTCTCAATGGAACCTTTCGGCTTCAAAATAGAATTCTCCAAGATCCCTCGGCGGGTCCTGATACATCGATGTTTTGAAGTCGGATTCTTCCAAGATACTAGACACTACGGCCATCAAAACCATAGATGGATCGGGTCTATCGACCGAAGTTATTACAGCACTAAACCGTTTCAGGAATTGGCGCAGAGTCTCGCTGGACTTCTGCTTGATGCCATTGAGAGTCATGACGCTATTTGGACGGGTGAGGTTGATTCTGAATTGTTCCACGAATCGAGTAGCCAAAGCGTCGCAAGAAGTGATGGAGTCCGGCTCCAGCTGCTTATACCACATTGCAACTATATCCGTTAAGAAAAGAGAAAAGCACTTCGCCATAACATTTTCCGAAGTAGAAAGGACGTCCATATGTCGGATATATCTCGTAAGGTGTGCGATCGGATCCTTTTGACCATCATAGGGTTTCAGATACGGTAACTTGAAGTCCAGTGGGTTATGTGAGTTTCTTATTTCCAAAGAGAGCGGACCGCGAGTCATAAAATCCTAATGTGTAGAAGAAGCGCCACCTCGAATGAACCGACGAAGGACATCTGCGATCTCTGATCCGTTCCTGAAAGCGAGCAACTGATTTAAATTATCAAAAGCGGTACTGGTGCCCCCAGTGTTCGAGTTCAAGTTGGGACTCGGTTGGTTGAGGATAAAGTCTGGTTGGATTCAAACTTGAGGTGCCACATTAGGCGCAATCTTAGTTCCCGAAACCGTGGGAGCGCTACCGTCCAAAGCTGCGCGCATTGGCGCTTGAGCAACATTTCCTACTGCAGGGCCCGCCACTTGCCCAAGTAAAGTAGTGTCACGGGCTAGAGCGATTTCGGGATTAGGGGTGCCTCCGCGTGTAGCAGGACCGGCACCGTTGGGAGGAGAGACGTCGGGGTTTGGGGTGCCCCGCATGTAGCGGGACCTGCACTGTTGGAAGGTGCGACGTCGGCCTGTTGGCTAGTAGGTGGGGTTGCCCCCGTGTCTGGAGTTGCGGGTGGAAGAACATTGGTTCTAGTTCCAACAATGTCAGCCTGAGCAGTCGGCCTTGAAGCGCTCCTTATTCGATCTTCAATGCAAGCGAGGAAGGTATTGAAGGGGTCTTCCTGTCGCTCGAGTCGAGCATCCAAATCAGTAGCGAGACTCTTTATCATTCCATCGATGTCTTCTTGAGTGACATGGTTCGATGGAACTTCATTTGAAGAAAGTTCATGGCTTACTTCATCTTCAGCATGAGCTTCAGTTATAGCTGGGAGCTTCTTGCGCTTAACCATGATGTAGAGCGAGTAAAGCTGAAGTCAAAGATGAGGTTCGAAGGATAATTCGAGTACTTAATCGGATGCAGAGGCCGAAGCTGTGCATCCCCTTCCCGGCGCGCCAAAATGTTGATGTGCAAAATTGTCGCACGCCAACACCCAATGTGTGAGTGTGAACAATTATCAGAATAAGCGGTAAATAATGTAAATGCAAGGAGACACAACTTTTATAGTGGTTCGGCATGAACGCCTACGTTCACTTTATTATTCTCATTCATCATATCTTTGATCGATTATAAAAGGTGTTACAATATTTGTGTACAAAGTTGTATGTATGGTGAACTTTGACTAAGTTGTCCTTCTTCTTCCTTGGAGTGAGTTGACTTGGTCCACTATAGGCAAGGTAGGCTTTAGTGTCCAAGAGGTCTAGAGGCGGTGTAGCAAGGCTTGCTAGTCTTCAAGTGTTGAAGGAAAACATGCAGGCCATGTTTTAATTATTTATCTCATCTCCCATGGCCATGGTGGAGGTGTTGGAAGCCATTAATGAGTTTTTGGATCTCTTAAGGTCCAAAAATTCCAAGGGAGAACGATCCATTTGAAGGCCAAGGCTTGGGGTATTTATAGGAAGGAGGTTAAGTGGGAGTAGGTGAGCTGCGGGGCCCACAACAGTAATTTTCGCACCTGGAACGAGTCAAATTGAAACTCACTCATGTTGAAGCTAGACGAGCGATCGATTTTGGAGGGCAGGTACGGTCGATCCTCTGAAGACATGATTCTGTTAGGCGCGCAAGGGTTTTTCAAAGGAGACAGCAGTCACTGCTTTCTTAGTGAAGGATGCGATGCAAATATCTGAAGCTCGACGTGGATTAGGGCAAAGCTCAGAATGGATCCGCGATGGCTAGAGCAGGGGTCATCACAATGGGGAGTACGTGAAGATGATGTCGCGAATTGGGACTATCGATTTTTGGGGGTAACGATCATCAATCAGAGGCTAGTTTTGGATTTTATTGAGGGGTTTCGCAACTACCGTGAGGTTTTGGTTGAGTGCGGATAAAGGGAGTGTCGTGGTGGTTCACTATAACCGTGGAGGAGAGAAAGTAGGGATGAAGTTCGTTATTTTTACAATAAAGCGTAAGGAGGTACTGAGATGAAACATAACTGTGGCCTCATTGAAATGGCTACCGTCTTGTGCATGCTAAGAACATGTGAATGCAATATTGGACAATAGACTAGGCTGGCAATTGCGTTAAAATCAACGGGATCAAGGTATGTAATTTATTCGAGCTAGGAAATATATTTATATTCATAATTATTAAAAATCAAAATTTGAAACTTCACGATTAATTACATATATTTAATCGTGTAAGTAATAAAGAGAATAAATAAAATTTACAAGGTTGAATCAATCAAATCAAGTTGTGTGGGGATTGGAGCTGCAAAATCATTTGCTAAGAAGTAGAAATTGGAACAAGTAGCAATTAAAAAGACAAGGTGAGTAAATCTCACTCACATTTGATTTAGAATTATTATTTTTAGTTAAAAATAATTATTTGTTGGATGTTGCATTCGTTGAAATATTTTTATGACTATCGAATATATTAGTTATTTAGGATTGGTTGTTGTGGTTATTATATATATTGGTGGTTGGATTCCCGCAGTATTACTAGCGGATGACCGCAGTATCATTAGTGGATGACCCTATATGCCCCACGCTATGATACTGGATGACCTTCTATACCATGATATATTGCCTCGAAGCAGGATGGGTATTATTTATGTTGTCTAACGTCGGTGGATGCAGGAAAAACAGGTTGGACGAATCCAACTGGATTCCTCAAAATTTATTACTATTTGTTTTCACATATATATTATCATATATGATGTGTTATAAAACCCGTGATTTGATAATAGTGTTTTTTTGAATGTTTAAATATCACTGTGCTAAAATGTTGATATATAAAAATATCGTGAAAACAATATTTGAGATTTAAATGATAAATTCTATTTTTCTAAAAATAGAATTTGAAATTCGAATGGACTAAAAATATTTACTTGTTTTGAAATAAATAAAACAAGCATTAAATTTATAAATGATGTTTATAAATTAAATAATACAAGGAGTTGAAGTGATTTTATAAACAATGTTTATAAATAAAGTGGAAAATCTATCATTGGATAATTTGAATATTTTAATTCAAAAGTGAATGTAAAAATAGAAATGGAGAAATCATTTTAAAGAAATAAACGATGGAACTTATCCTAATGTTCAGAATATTAACTGAACTAAAATAAATCCGTAAGGATTTATGATTTGAGTTCGATTAATTCGAATTTATTTAATAGAAGTTAAATTGAATATGAAAATAAATTGGGTGTTATATATACAAGTTGTTATAAATAGAAATTTCCAAAATAGGATTTTGGTTTTAAACAGATTTCGAAATAGACTAGTTTAAATATATAAAATAAGGAAATTTATAAAATGCTGGTTATAAATATAATGAATTAATTATCAAGAGATAATTTGAATATTTAAATTCAAATATGAATATAAAAATAGAATTTGAAATCATTCGAAAGGGAACAGCGGTTTTTATTCCGCAATTCAGAATATCAAAGGGATGGAGTTTCAAATACAAATTTGAAAAGGGAACTTGTTTAAATAAATGAAACTAGGAAGTTGAATTTATAAATGGTGTTATAAATTTGGTGAAATAAATAATCATTTGGATAATTTAAACCATTTAAATTCAAATATGAATTTAAAAGTAAATTGGGAAGTGTTTTGAAATAAAACGATTGATTATATTTCGTAATTCAGAATATAAGCTGAATTAAGAAGAATTCAGTGGTTTTATAATTGAAATTCGATTATATCGAATTTTTTAAATAATTTATTTATAAAAGGAATTGTAATTTAATATAGAAGATCGAAGTATAAATAAATATATTACCGAGTAAGGAAAAATCAACATTTATAGATAATCGAAAATATTATGTTGACTTGGGAAACTAATTTGATATATAATAAAAATATATCAAAACGGATATTTCTTTTGATAAATAAATGAGACTTGCTAATTTCATATTCAAAATCGAATATGAAACCTGAAATGAAAATGGGATTCAATTGATTTATAAGCAAACTAAAATACATACGAACATGATACGTTCAAATAACAAGTGAAATAGGCTAAGAAGCTAATTAAAGAATAAGTGGGCGAAACTGAATTCAAACGATTGGATTGAGTTGAATTGAATTGAAAACAGGTGAACATGTGTTAAACAGGTATAGAATGAAGAGAATGAAGTTTATAAATTTAGTGCTAGACAATAAGATATATGTTTAAATTCCATGTGTGGTTTATGCGCCGAATCGGCGAGCCACTTGGCTTTGTGATTTTCTTTTTGAATGGAAAGGGCCTCGAGAGGCGAGTTGAGGTTTGGACTATCGATCGGTACAGAGGAGGTTATGGTGATATTTTCCAAAAATTTAAGGAGTTAGAATATTTTTAAGAATATTTGATAGTTTGAAATCAATGTATCGATATATATAGAATTCGATAAGGATGCAAACCTAAAAATAGAATATTATAAACAAAAAGGAAATCTATAATTAAATCTGTTAAAAATAGAAAGAGAAATGTACATACGTTTTGGAAATGGAAAATTGGTTAAATATGGTGTTGATTATTCAAGTTAGCGGTCTTGTCTGTTTTGAAGTTAATAATATTTTCAGTCAAGGACTGAGAGGTAATTATACCCCAACTCGATTGATGTTATTATTGGCTGATAAATAGCAAGATTCAGTCTCAAAGAGAAATGTTTAAAGAAAGTTAGTCGAATGCGGTATTTTGGGTTGTTGTAGCAATGTTTTACATAACATTCGCCTTAACACAAGTAAGGGAAATTTTGGAAATAAAATAATAAATATTTCCTAATTATATAAATGAATGGTCGTGAAACGGAGAAGTAATTGGAATATTTTCCAATTATGAATAGAAGATATTTTCTAAGTATAGAAAATAAAGATGGCGAAATATGGAAATGTTTTCCAAACAGCGTAAGCGACCAAGATGATTATTGAAAATATTTGGTTAACAAATATTGGTAAGGAAATGAAGAAGTGATTTAATTAATGAAATATTAATTAAGATGCCCAGTGATTTGTTTGATGGTTGGAATGTTTGTTTATTTTTCTTCGATAGTTAAATAACCGACTATCGAAATGTAGCCAATATCGTTGTCAATATGGTGAGACCGGTTGGATTATAATCCGTGAACAACTCCGTATTGGTAGTAGCAATGCGAATCAGATTATATGAAGATAATCGAAGACGGAGTGAAGTGCAAGGACTTTTACTATTAATGGAAATTGTGCCTTTGGTTTCGTTCAATCCCAGAACGGACGTATATGGTCGAACGTCTGACAGAGTATTTCCAATGATCACATAAAATTGTTTTGTACAAATATATATGGTGGCCGAAAATTGTCCGGATATACATTCGATACAATCAAGCAAAATTCCAAAAAGGGACAACAACCGTTTCCCAGAACGGACGTGTACATGGTCGAATGTCTGACAGAGTATTTCCAATGATCGCATAAAATTTTACGGATCTGACAATGTGGCATTCAAAGTGATTGTGCTATCAATGAATGATAAGTAATCGTTGCCTCAGGCCTCAACAACCGTGAAATGACACAAATCGGGCAGGCAGCATGGCAATGTGGGTCGCTCCCATTAGGGTGTATAATCACCTATCTAGAGAAATTCCTTTTACTTTTTTAATCTATCGATGCTGTCCCTTTTGGGGAAACGGTTGTTGATCCCAACCGTTGGTGATATACATTCGATACACTCAAGCGAAATGAGTGGTCGGTCATGTGTGGGCCAGGTTGCAAGATGTTCTTCTTGAACCCAGTGTATTCCTCTCTAGAGATACACTATCAGAATGTGGTTCCATACCTTGTCATGATGGAAATCCAATCTCCAATAAGCGCCCTACGGTTTTTGATCTTATATTATATATGGAGCGTGAGATGCAAGCTTTCCGTTAGATTCTATTTATTTGTTGTAGACACTTTTATAATATCACCAGATTCTAATATCAAAATTTTTTTTTGGTTATCATAAGGTAAAAAACATCTGTGTTTATGTATGGATCGGTCTTACGATTATCATTTCTTTCGAAAGGATTTTGAAAGTTAAACAAATGGTTGGAGTTTACTCACACCAGTCCCACGGCTGACCCAGAGTTTATTTTGTTTGTTTTCCCTAAACTCTTGGGTGCCCAAATTTGTACGGGTAGTGTAACACCCCACTTCCATTAATGTCACTCACAAAGGGAATGCATTAACTTCTATGGAGCATTTAAGTGAGTATAGAACAGAAATTAACAACAAGACAGATATAAACAGCACTAAAACTTTAAAACTTTATTCATTGCAGCGGATAAATACGTAGGTTTGATTACATCATAAAAAACCTAAGTCAAAGTACATAATATCCATCTTGACTAAATCAAAGTACATAAATTGAAAGACATAATCCCCAATACGAAATAGCCATAAATAAGAGAGGCTGAACTTTACTTCAGCGATCCAAGCAACTTCTAAAAGCAAGAGATACAGCTGTCGAAAATCAAGCTCCACTGGTGCTAGTTCGAACCTGAGCACCAGGGGGTTGGGGGAGGGGGGGGGGAGAAAGAAAAGAGGAGGAAACAAAGGGGGTTAGACATAAAGTCTGGCGAGTGCAATAACATTAACAGTATAATTACCAAAATAACTAGGCTAAGGCATAAGTTGGAAAATAAGGAAATGACTGAGAACAATTGAGTATGACAGATTAAACATGGAAACAAGACGAACTAAGATAACATTAAAGGCGCACCTAAAACACTATAAAATAATTACTATACTGCACCACCACTAGTCACCCTAAGGTTGATCCCACCTACATAACTTAATAATGATAATGGTAGTTTCGTGCACCGCTAGCTGCATTCGTAGGTGCCGCCTGCCCCTATCTCCACTAGGTGTACCCAATACCCCCATGCGATCGGCTCCCTAACTTGTAGATACCCGTGCTGGCCCCACAGTGGGGTGTATCACTCCCCAAAGTGGCAACCCGATACCACCAATATTGCACGGCTTATACCTACATGATGCAACAACGTCTTGCCTACCAGCCCGGTTCCACACACGCATATGAACCCGTTGGACTTGCGTTGCCATCGCTAACCCGGTTTGGCCTCTTACAGTCAAGCCCAGTATGCGTGTCCCATCCTCGATTTGGGTTGAGCCCACAAAGATACGTATGGGTTACTGGTTGAAACGGGCCCCAACACTTGACACAAGCTATCCACCTAAGCTTGGTCCCCTCTAATACATCCCACTTAACCCACTTCTTATTCATGTTCACTTACATGTTTCAAATTTTGGTTAAGTGTTTCTAATCGTATTTCTAATGCCACCCAAGGAACCAACTTAATTCCACATGCCACCCAAGGCACCCACTTAATCCCCTCATGTCGCACTACATGTTATCTGGTTAAATGTTTCTTAATTCATTAAGACCGTAACCTTATAAAGACCTCTCACATTAGGCTGGCATTTGTGGCAGCTGGATTTACCGTGCGGGTCCGGGCAGTCTTACACCACAAACGAGCCTAACCTCATGTCTTTACAATTGTTACATATTTAATTTATGCCTAAGACCTCTCATATTATACTGGCATTTGTGGCAGCTAGATTTGCCGGGCGGGTCCGGGCAGTCTTACACCACAAAAGAGCCTAACCTCGTGTCTTAGACGATTAATTACTCCTAATTAATCATCCCCCAATTTGAATTAATTTCCCTATTCGAATTATCAATCAATTCCAATTTTAACTATGGCCATAATTGACTCAATTATGTCCATCTATTTATGGTATGTAAAATCATACCAATTTTCATCAGAAATTTATTTTATGCCTTTTAAGGCATTTATGCTAACTCTCAATATTAAATCTTTTAATATTATCACATTACCCCACGTTGTACGTTCGTTCGTTTAACGTAAAATATACGTTAGACTTGAATAGTCTAACTCATGGAATAAAGAGAAAACATCACAACATACAGATAATTAAAACTAGATCTAAACATAAGGGGTGAACTTGCATGTGTGAATGATTTTCTACATCTAAAACTTGCATAGACCAAAGTTACAACTTGCATAAAACTATATATGTCATAGATCAAAATCTAAAGGTGTAAACTTGTTTAGGTTATGGTCACAACTTGCATAAATCATGTATGTCATAGATCTACATATAAAGGTGTAAACTTGCATAGGCAATAACCACAAACTTACATAACATGATTCACATTCCAAACTCATATATTTATATAAACTTGCATATGTGATTTATGCAACATAACGATGGTGTAAACTTACATCTAAACATGTAAACTAGCATGTAGAATTTAGCATATAACTAGCACATGTCATAGCCTAACTTTAGATCTAAAAAAGATGTCATGAAACATGTAAGATTATACATAATCTTTACTAACTTGCATACGATCCACATCTAAATCAACGCGTAAACTTGCATACATACATATGATTTATCATATGAATCCATATAACCAAACTAGCATGTGAAACATTATCACGAATTGATCAATTGTACATAAACCAATCATAAAATTACAACATGGATGATCACAAATTTACAACATAGATGATAGCATCATAGAATTTACAACATAAATGATAACATCACAAAAATTACAACATAGATGATAACATGCGGTCAAAAATTCACAACATAACCATATAATCTGCATCATAACTCAATCCAATTAAAATGATAATTATTTTATTAAAGAAATTGTACTCACAACTCAAAGAAGGTCTTGAGTTCTGAATTCTGAGTTCTGAAGTTGTATTAGCTTTCCCTTGAAGAAGATTCCTTGTTAGAGTTGAGAAGGATTGAATTAGATTAGCTTTCTTCCTCTCTAATTGGTGGCGGCTATTCTGAGTTGCAAGGTGATGGCATGGAGGCCATGACTCTAATTTTTAATTTGATTTTAGGGTTTGAGTATGTATGTGTTTTTATAGAGTTTAGGCCGTACGATCAACCCAGAATTAATCCCAGCCAATTAGAGCAGTTCAGAAACCCTAATGAGTCAGCACATAGTCATAAACAGGTCATCAATCAAATCTGCCCGGGGGGGGGGGGGTGGGTGGAGGGCAGGTCGACCTGGTTAGGGCAGGTTGACCCCCAAGTCGACCCTAAGGTCGACCTGGCCCTGGCGGGAATTTTCCCGCCTAGCCTGTCTAACTCTGAAATTTTGAAATTTTAAATCTGTTTTGAATTTTCTGAAACTTCCGATCATCATAACTCCTTCATATGAACTCCAATTCACGCAAACTCGGACTCAAATCTCAACCAGAATTCCGAGACGAACACAATGGTGCAACCCATTATCCTTAATTCTCACATCTGAGATTAGTTATTCTTTAATTTGTGATCCTTAACATTAAAAATTATGGGGTGTTACAGGCAGTCAAGTAGTCGGGATTTTACAGATTCACTTGGAGGTGTTTGAAGCAGGAGGCTTCACCAGTTAGCTATAGACTATCATATATTCCACTGCGTACAATGTTTGTATCTGGAAATAGATGTTTATAACTGCTCCAAAAATAGATGTTGTGCTCTGATGATGGTATGTATATAAAGTTACCGAATTGTATTTCAAAGTTTATGTTACCTAATATATTTTATTCGTTCCGCTGTGAGATTGTGACCTTCGTTTTCTTCTATTCTAATATTTCTTTCTTCCTATTTCTCATCCTCTAACTTCTTTCTGATAATGATTCGTATTTCTGTGCAATTTGGGTTGGATGTGTGATGTTATTAGTCAACTCAGATAGTACGGATTTGCAGGCCGTTACAGTTGGTATTAGAGCTTAGGTTGAGCGAACACCTAGGCTTTGGTGGGGTTGTGCTCATTAGAGATAGGGTCAGCAGTTGCCTAGATAGAGTTGAGTGTATATATATGAGAGAGCGTATTTGTTAATTTATATAAAAGTTATTTGATATTGTGTTGGCTAGTCTGTTGAGTGGTTTATGAATTCTGATTGAATCGTGGGACGCCACGAAGTCAATAGGAATTTCTAAACTCTTGGGCAGAGCAATTCGACATGATATTGTTTTAAAGTGGGTAAATGAAATAATTTTACTCAAAATTCTATTTTGATAGAAAAGTAATTTTTTATTTGAAATCATTATAATATATGGATGTGTTGGATGTCAAAATTATAATCAAATCAGATTATGAAATTGAAATGGTTAGGTATAACCAATTATAATTTTATAAGAATAAAATATACAAATGAGCTGAATTAAAATTGAATTCAAAGCAGAATTTCGAATTTTAAAATCCTGGGAAGTTGAAAAAAATATTTCCAAAGTATATAAAAATAAAATAGTTTTATTTTGAAAGGATTTTTGAATAGAATGGATTTAAAAGCACTAAAGCACTGAACTCACTTCAGTGGCTGGGAAATAATTCTAATGATGACTGCAGCATCGGTGTTCATTTTCGAGTTTGTAAGTGATGGATTGCTAACTTAGGGAAGTTTTTAAGGAAATTTTTTTTGAAAGAAACAAGTTAGTTGGAAAATTCAAATGTTTTGAATTTGAAATAGAAATAAATATATATGTATAAATTTATGGGATTTCAAAAGATTTGAAATGACAACCTGGGAATTTGAATTTTGAAATTTAAATTAACTAAAGCAAGTTAAATGGATCGAAGTAAATGAATTGACTAGAATCAATTTGAATAGATTTGAATGGAATATGAATTGGATGCGAGACATTGAATCATTCAGATTAAATGAATGTAAGCCTATATGGTGTGGAATATGAATGAAAACAAAAGTTTTTTGGGAATTAAACTTTGTTGAAATAAAGAGTTGAGTTCAACATAAATGAGTTTTGAAAAGTTAATGGGTTTGTACCATTTTTCTTACCTTAGTAATTTCGGGAACGAAATTCTTTTTAGGGGGAATAATGTAATGACCCGGATTTTCGAACAGTTTATTTTAAATATTTAATATGGTTTTAAATATTGAAATGATAATGTAAATGGATATTTATATAGAATTTATCGATTTATAATCAAATATAATTTAATTCGTGTATTCGAATAATCATAAACTGTAAATAATTGAAACCGAAGTAAAAAACTGAATCGGAACAATTCAGATGATCAATATTAATTGTTTTTGTATATAGACGATAATAAAAATAATTTATTACCAGTGAATTGATTAGTTCTGAATTTAAAATGGTATATAGGTTAAAATTAAATTTCAGAATATATACTGTTCATTTCAGAGTTTCGTTATAACATTTAAACGACAGTGGTTACGTTAAAATAGCGGTTCGCATGTGAACGCTGAGATATTTTAATGGATAACATCAAAATCGAGTCGAAGATCAAATCAGAATCTATTTAAAAGAAATAAAAATCTCTTTATATCAAATCAAATTAAAATCCCTTGTACTTCACATACAATAAACTGTGAAAACGCAGACCTAATTCCTTCTGCTCCAAGTGTCCTTTGTTTATAAGTAACACAGCCAACCCCTTTATTTCTCTTTATTTTTCCCGCTGTTCAGTTTAAATCGAAATCACTTTCCTATTCGAAATCAAAAATTGAGGCCCTGTTCTTCGTATAAATCAATGGATGTGATGCCTCAGGAGTTCGATATCATCATTCTTGTTACTTTCGCAAACCGCAAGTCAAATTGAAGGTCACTCGAGTTGAAGCTAGACGCGCAATCGATCATGGAGGGCAGGTGCGGTCGATCCTCTGAAGACATGATTCTGTCAGGCGCGCAAGGGTTTTTCAAAGGAGACAGCAGTCGTTGCTTTCTTAGTGAGGGACGCGATGCAAATATCTGAAGCTCGACGTGGATTAGGGCAAAGCTTAGAATAGATCCGCGATGGCGAGAGCAGGGGTCATGACAATGGGGGGTACGTGAAGGTGATATAGCGAATTGGGATTATCGATTTTTAGGGGTAACGATTATCAATCGGTGGCCAGTTTTGGATTTTATTGAGGGGTTTGGCAACTGTCGTGAGGTTTTGGTTGAGTGCGGGTAAAGGGAGTGTCGCGGTGGTTCACTATGACCGTAGAGCAGAGAAAATAGGGATGAAGTTCGTTATTTTTACAGTAAAGCATAAGGAGGTGCTGAGCTGAAACATGACTATGGCCTCATTGAAATGGCTACCGGCTTGTGCTTGGTAAGAACATGCGAATGCAATATTGGATAGTAGACTAGGCTGGCAATTGCGTTAAAATCTGCGAGATTAAGGTATGTAATTTATTTGAGCAAGGAAATATATTTATAATCATAGTTATTAAAAATCAAAATTTGAAGCTACACGATTAATTACATATATTTAATCGTGTAAGTAATAAAGAGAATATATAAATTTTACAATGTTGAATCGATCAATTCAAGTTGTATGGGGATTGGAGCTGCAAAATCATTTGCTAAAAAGTAGGAATTGGAATAGATAGCAATTAAAAAGACAAGGTGAGTAAATCTCCCTCCCATTTGATTTAGAATTATTATTTTTAGTTAAAAATAATTATTTATTGGATGTTGCATGCGTTGAAATATTTTTGTGACTATCGAATATATTAGTTATTTAGGATTGTTTGTTGTGATTATTATATATATATTGGTGGTTGGAAGCCCGCAGTATCATTAGCGGAAGCACGCAGTATCATTAGCGAATGACCCTATACGCCCCACGCTATGATAGTGGATGACCTTTTATACTGTGATATCCTACCTCGAAGCAGGATGGGTATTATTTATGTTGGCTAACGTCTGTGGATGCAGGAAAAACAGGTTGGAGGAATCCAACTGGACTCCTCAAAATTTATTACTGTTTGTTTTCACATATATATTATCATATATGATGTGTTATAAAACCTGTGATTTGATAATGGTGTGTTTTTGAATGTTTAAATATCACTGGGCTAAAATGTTGATATATAAAAATATCGTGAAAACGATATTTGAGATTTAAATGGTAAATTCTATTTTTCTAAAAATAGAATTTGAAACTCGAATGAACTAGAAATATTTACTTGTTTTGAAACTAAATAAAACAAGTATTAAATTTATAAATGACGTTTATAAATTAAATAATACAGGGAATTAAAGTGAATTTATAAACAGTGTTTATAAATAAAGTGGAAAAATTATCATTGGATAATTTGAATATTTAAATTCAAATGTAAATTTAAAAATAAAAATGGGGAAATCGTTTTAAATAAACAAATTTCTATTTGAACCTCCATTTAACATTGCCCTTTTTAACCAGGACTGGGTCGGAAACCCACTCAGGGTTGTCTGCTTCGCGGATGAATTTATTGTTGAGCAGACAGGCTACCTCTTCTTCGAGCGCTCTGGACCTCTCGGGTCCTAAGAAGCGTCTCTTTTGTTTGACAGGAGGCATTCTGGGATCCAGGCCAAGAGAATGGCAAGCAATCGCAGGGTCGATGCCCTTCATGTAGGAGTGAGTCCATGCAAACACATCCAAATTGGCCTTTAGGAATCATATAAGGTCTTCTTTGATGGCGGGGTGGAGTTGTGACCCTACCTTAAACAACCTTGCTGGGTCATTGATGTCGATGGGAATGTACACCATGGATTTGACCGGGGTAGCCCTCTCGTACTCGGGCTCCTCATCTTTCCGGGGGTCGAGATCATCGGAAAGACGACAATGGCACGTGAGATAGGGCTCAGACGCCGCTAGCTGCTATTCTAAGACATTCTTGGCACAAGAAGGCGTGGGCAAGGCTTTGCCCTTGTCCTTGTTGCATGCGTTCCTCCATTCTGTGGCATAGCATTCCCTTGTGCTTCATTGTTCACCCTTAATGGTGCCGATTCCATTTTTCGTCGGGAATTTCATCAAGAGAGACCATGGTGCGGTGTAAACCCGGAAATCAGCAACGAAAGGGCGCCCTAGGAAAGCATTGTAGGGGAGTCGATGCCTATGACCATGAAGGTGAGATTCCGGACTCGGCTTCGGTCCCCCTCGCCCAGTTCCACAAGCAGGTTGGTCATCACTACGGGGGAACTTGATGTCCCATTGAAGCCGTGGATCGCGGCATGACACGGCTTCAAGTCGTTTGTTTCTAATTATCTCTGATCGTAGGCAGACTTAAAGTTGATGTTGACCGAACTCCCTGAGTCGATTAAGACTTTTCGAACGGAGGCGGCTCCGATGTGTGCCGTGATGACCAATGGATCGGTGGTTGGGATTTCTACCCCCGTTGACTCTCTTTGGCGGAAGATGATGTCGTCTCGCACAGTTTTTTGTTGCTTGGCTGGGGCAGACTCATGGTGAGCAGAGCAGGCTTCGCAAGTAGCATGCTTTATGACACTCACAAACTCATCCATCTTTCGGAAACTGCCATGTGTGGGGTAAGTTCTGCCACATATGGTGTTTATCACGATTCCCTGTCTCGGGTTAGATAGTCCCGCAGCTGCCTTGGTAGCTGCTTGCGGAGCTGGTGCTGGAGGCAGCGAGTTCGCTTCAGGGGGAAAAGGCTCTTGGACATATTTCTCTAGCCGTTTCTCGTGAATAAGTTTCTCGATTGGGTCCATGGGTTGACGGCACTCGTTGGTATCTTGCCCGTACACATCGTGCTACCGACCGTACCTCCTGGTGTTCCTCTCGCGATTAGTGGATTCTCTGACACGCGGCTTTTTATAGGGCAAGGTGTTGTAGTTTTCCAAGTAGATTGTCTATATGTCTTCGTTCAGAGGGTTGTAGGTTTCGAAGGCTTGGCTGGGGCCAGGCTTAGTTAGTTCTTCCGGGACTTGCCCGTTTTTTCATCCGTCCAGCCTGCCGTTGTTTGGTCTCTGTCTGGAGGGACCTGGCCCTCTGTTCGGGTCGAAGGGCTCCCCGCCCTGCGTACCTCTGAGTTTGTTTTTTGCGGCACCTGTTGGGGATTGTTGGGACGATTTATAGTGGAGAGCCGGTATCGCCTTGCCTCTTCCTAGTATAAGTATTGATCTGCCTCGACGTAGAATACGTCGAGGATCTTGGGCTGCTTTCGATCTATCCAGGCCCCGAATTCTGACGTTGGGAGGACACCTTTCGCTTGCTGAATGAGTGTGATGCAAGGATCTGGGTCCTCGACCTTGGCGAAATCTATGTTAAACCGACAGAGGTAGCTTTTGAGGGACTCGGCGGGACCCTGGTATAAATTGGATAAAGTGAGGGCATTTTTCGGAGTATTGATATGCACCCTAAATTTTTTAACTAGCCCATTCGCTAGCTATCCAAAGTTATCAATAGAGTCGAGTGGGAGGCGAGAAAATCAAAGTAAAGTGGTACCGGACAGGAAGACCGGGAAGCATTTGCACTTGGCTGTATCATTGCCCCGGCTTGAGTCCATCTTCCATTCGTATCGGTTCAAGAAAGCACAAGGATCAGTGGTACCATCAAAGAGTGACATTTGGGGAATGCTAAAGCACCTCGGTAACTCGACATCATTTATTCTTCTCATGAACAGGTTGCGCCTGATGTGAGCTTCCCATGAGCCGTGGGTGCCCCCGCACATCGCCCTCATGACCCTTCTTACTACTTTGGGTAGATAGGTTGGGTGAGGATCTGCAATCGGGATCCAAGGATTTTGACATGGTTCCGGAGTCCTGTTGTGAGGTTGCCTCCAATGGTGGATGTTCGGATCATCGTCCTCAACATTTATGATGGGGTTTGGAGTGGATGGTGCGGTGAATCGGGGTGATGCGGTTCTTGTTCCGGAGAAGCGCAGACCATTGGATAGCAGGCCCATCAACCTGATTAGCACCGACCGGGTTGCATCGAGGAAGAGGTTGGTTGGTAGGACCGGGTCCGTCGTTGATAATCAAACGAGGTTGGTCACAGTACTGTTCCCCCTCGCTATATGTAACTGTGGTTTGATCGCTGTTGCCATTACCATTACCATTGTTGTAACACCCCGTATTTTCGGTAACGTTAAAGTAACAAATCAAAGTATACTTAATTTTTTAGGGAAGAACTAAGGGAAATGGGCTATGCCATTGCGTTCGTCTCGAAATTCTGCTTGAGATAGAGTCTGAGTTTGCATAAATCGGACTCCGTATGAAGAAGTTATGACCTTTAGAATTTTCAGGAATTAATTAAAATCAAAACAGCTCAGATTAAAAGTTCAAAATTCGAAATTCAAACACCAAAGCGGGCTGGACGGGAATTTTACCGCCCAAGGCCAGTTCGACACCAGGGTCGACCTGGGGGTCGACCTGCCATATAGAGGTCGACACCAGGGTCGACCTGGGGGTCAATCTCCTCCTCTTTTTTCAGATCCATGGACATATTCATTTTTCTGCATTTAGACGCCCGTTCTGACCAGATTCGTTGCATCTAAGCTATTTAAACACCCCCAAACCTCCCTTTCTCTCCACACAACTTCATTACGTCTATACTCTACCCTAATTCATATCAAAATAAATCAAAGACGGGGTTATGTTGCTTAAGTCCTTCGCAGAATAAAGTTAGAATTCAAGTTGAAATTCAAAGACTAATTCAACGACCTCAACAACTATTTTCTAGGAATCAAATCAAATCTAAATCTAAAGACCGAATAGTCTACTTCAAGGGAGAGCTATTCAATTTCATAATACAGATCCCAAAATTCAAGACCCTTCTGTAATTTGTAAGTTCACGATTACTTTCAGATTTAGACAACCGATTATAGTATGGACATGGAATAAAATGAATTTGGGCCTATGCTTGATTTTCTATTTGGATTTATTCTTAGCCTTTGTGAATTTATGACTTTGGATTGCTTCTTATCGATCCAATCGAATTTATGCAAGTAATCGAACCTAGTTTTTTATTCACGCCTTTCATGTCCATAATATTGTTCATAATCAGATCTATATGCCTACAATGATTCTAAATCAGTTTATATAGTTATGCTGTAATTCTATTAGATCTATAATTCTTGTGTTTTGGGACTATTATCTTCTGCCAGTCCTTATGCCTATCATTGTCATAGTATTCCTATTTGTTCCTTTTTATTGGTGAATCTAGATTGACGTATAATCTAGGTTGAATTGCGATATATGTACGATGAGAATACGGGGAAGGTTTGGGTTATTGGGGCATAAACATGAAATTGACAATATGGGCATAACATAATTGGGGAAAGTAACTGAACATAACATATTTGGTGACATGGTTGGGCAAAACTTGTAATTGACATTGGGGCATTGTTATCATTATAACTACAAGTTTGGGTTAGTTGGCTTGTAAACCAAGTTTTGGCCATACACTGTAAAATAGAATATTCAAACTAGATTGGGCTTAACTATTGATTTGTAACACCAAATATATGACATAGTGATTTTGGGAATGACTATTATTGCAAGTTTGGGGAGACAAGGTATAGCCTATTTTGATTAATAACCTGAAATTGGAATTGGTTGGGCATAACTTGAGAAACGGTATCATGACTAGTTTTGGTGGATTTGGGTAATTAGCATGAAAACGGTATAATTTATGCCATTAATTATGAACATGATTTAGAAGGGAAGTGGGCCATGAAAATAATTGATTTATAATTTACATTTAAATATGAAGGATAAACATGAAAATTACATGGCATAGATTGGTTCATGAAATGGTATATTTAGTATACCATTAATTGTGAGCATAATTAAAAGGATAATTATGGCATAATTAAATTGGGAATAATTTACATTTGGAATTTGTCATAAATAAGAAATATGTAAATTGTAGGAAATATGAACATGCCTAACCCGAGGTTATGTTGAGTTGTGGTGTAAAATTGCCCGGAACCACCCGGCTGTCCAGTAACCAAAACAATACATGTCTAATGTGGGAGGTTAGGGCATTGAGCCCAATAAGAACCTGAGGTTAGACTGAGTTTAGGTGTAAAATTGCTCGGAACCGACCGACACATCCAGTGACCGCAACAATAACAGTCTAATGTGAGTGGTTGGTGCTTTAATGAATGAATTAATGCTATTGACACATTCTAAGTATGGGAGGGTTAGGTTATTGATACTTAACCAATATGACTTATTGGTGGGTTAAGTTAAACATGAATGGACAAAGGACACCTAACTAACAAGTCATGATATAGGGTAGGGTTAAGTTAACTAAGGCAGCACTTAACTGTTATAACATGTTAATTAAGCTGATGGTAGGGTTAAGTTGGCTAAAGTAACACTTAACCAAAATATATAATGACTTGTGGTAGGGTTAAGTTAACTACGGCAGCACTTAACCATTATAACATGTTAATTTAGCAGATGATAGGGTTAAGTTAACTAAAGTAACACTTAACCAAAATATATAATGACTTTTGGTAGGGTTAAATAACACAAGAAGATACACTTAACCAATATATAATGACATGTGGTGGGGTGAAGTAATACAAGAGGAAAACACTTAACCAATTATATAAAACGATGTATGGGAAGGGTTAAGTTAACACGAGAGGGCATCACTTAACCAATATAACATAATTTGAGGGAGGATCAAGTTAACACCAGAAGGAAACACTTAACCAACATGACAAGACGAGTGGGTGGGTTGAGTTAACTTGAATTGATTAATGACACTTGACCAATATAACTTGATGAACGAATGGGGTTAAGTTAAATGGGAAATACTTAACCAATATAACCTGATGAATGAACAGGGTTAAGTTAATAAATCACACTTAACCAATCCAACATGATAAGTGAGAAAGGTTAAGTTATTAAGAACCACTTAACCAACATGGCATGACGAGTAGGAAGGTTAAGTACACGTCGGGTTGGTGGGTAATATTAGTAAATATATAGGCTAACAAAACTTAACCACTATATAAACATGTTTGAATCTGTGGGAAGGTTAAGCATACGTTGGGTTGGTGGGTAATATTAGTAAATATAGGCTCACAAAACTTAACCATTATATAAACATGCTTGAATCGGTGGGAGGGTTAAGTACATGTCGGGTTGGTGGGTAATATTAGTAAATATAGGCCAACAAACTTAACCAGTAGGAAACCCTAGTAACGGGGACCCATTTCAGCAGTAACCCACATAGATGTATCACGGTACACAGAGCTAGGCAGGGCGGGGCACGATTACTGGGCTGATTAAAAGCGGTCAAAAAAACGGTAGGGGGTACGTCAGTGTAGGTTCCGACGGTTTACGGGCGTGCACGTACTCCGGAGTGGGAAAAAAGTAGGCATTGGGTACCAGTAGTTGTACACTGTGCATCTTGATTCGTGTCAGGTGGCTATCATAAGGATTGATACACCTTATGGTTGGACCAGCACAGGGTATCTACACGCAAGATGGGGCCGAATCACACAGACACCTGGAACATTTGTACAAGTAGGGAGCCGATCGATAGGGTACTAAAGGTACATCTAACATCTTTATGGAAATTAGGTTGACTGAGGTGGAGTCCTTATAATAGATGTACACCTGAAGGCTACCACAATTGCGGGGATTGGGATCACGTTGTAATATTATCCTTTATACAGATTACTAGTTGGGACACCGTTAGGTGGTGCAGAGATATAGAAATCAGAATAACAGGGTCGTAGGGAAGCAGAGAATAGTTAACATGCGATGTTATACTTAGTTTATCTTGCGTATTGCTTATCCTTTTTATCCTATGTTCCTTATCATCATGCTTATGTTTTATTCAGTTTAATTCATGTCATGTTGTTCTTTCTTGTTCATATGCTGAAAGTAGCTGGACTTACCGGACTTATGTTTGATCTAGTTTTGTTTCGCCTCTTTTCTTCCGTTCCCCCCCAGGTTCTCAGGGAGGAAATGTTACCACTTAGCTCAGTTTTCTTTTCAAGCTCGAAGATAGTCGATGTTTTGCTTTGGAACCTCTCTTCCACTGCTATGGCTGTTTCATGCTTCATTGGGGAATATCATTGTTATATTTATGCGTCTTTTATACTTGGAAGTTTTTTAATCAAGACAGAAGTTCTATGTATTACTTTTAGTATGATTGAAACAACTGTTGTAAAAGCTTGACTGAACCACATGTGTTTGAGACATGTTATGATTGATGGTTGCAAGTGGTTGCAAGTGTTTGCTAGTGGTTGCTCGTGGATGCTCGTGGATGCATATACACACATTAAGCACTAGATCGGCTGAGTCACTTTCATATTGCATATGTATATGAATGTATTTGTATATGGATTGAAACTTGATGTGTTATCATATGGATGTTGCATATGGTTGAGTGAATATGCACACATATAATATTTACATGATTGGGGATATTTGGATACATATTGGACGCATGACAGTCTCATGATTCACATTAAGGAGGTCAACTGGATCAGTAGACCGCCTGATTTGGCATTAGATAAGAGACATATACACACACTCTTCATATGTTCATACGACATTAGAAACCTTTTTAAGGAAAATGGATGCTAGTGATTGAATGGTAGAGTAGATGGATGTTGGATGATAGGATATACGTTCTTTCTAATTTGAAGATTTCGTGGACGAAGTCCATTAAGGAGGGGAGAATGTAACACCCCGTATTTTCTATAAACGTTAAAGTAACAAATCAAAGTATAATTAATTTTTAAGAGAATAATTAAGGGAAACTGGGTACGCCATTGCGTTCGTCTCGAAATTCTGCTTGAGATAGAGTCCGAAATTGCGTAAATTGGACTCCGTATGAAGAAGTAATGACCTTCATAAGTTTCAGGAATTAATTAAAATCAAAACAGCTCAGATTAAAAGTTCAAAATTCGAAATTCAAACACCAAAGCGGGTTGGGCGGGAATTTGCCCGCCCAAGGTTAGTTTGACACTAGGGTCATCCTAGGGGTCGACTTGCCCTATACAGGTCGACACTAGGGTCGACCTGGGTGTCGACCTCCCCCCTTTTTCCAGATTCGTGGATAGATTTGTTTTTTTGCATTTAGACGCTCATTCTGACCAGATTCGTTGCTTCTAAGCTATTTAAACACCCCCAAACCACACTTTCTCTCCACACAACTTCGTTACGTCTATACTCTACCCTAATTCATATTAAAATAAATCAAAGAAGGGGATATGATTCTTAAGTCCTTCGTAGAATCATGTTAGAATTCAAGTTGAGATTCAAATACTAATTCAACGACTTCAACAACTATTTTCTAAGAATCAAATCAAATCTAAATCTAAAGACCAAATATTCTACTTCAATGGAGAGCTATTCAGTTTCAAAATACAGATCCTAGAATTCAAGACCCTTCTGTAATTTGTAAGTTCACGGTTACTTTTAGATTTAGACAACCAATTATAGTATGGACATGGAATAAAATGAATTTGGACCGATGCTAGATTTTCTATTTGGATCTATTCTTAGCCTTTGCGAATTTATGACTTTTGGTTGCTTTTTATCGATCCAATCGAACCTATACAAGTTGTTGAACCTAGTTTATTATTCAAGCCTTTGATGCCCATAATATTGTTCATAATCAGATCTATATGCCTACAGCGATTCTAAACAGTTTATTCGCTTATGCTATAATTCTATTAGATTTGTAATTCTTGTGTTTTGGGACTATCATCTTGTGCCAGTTCTTATGCCTATCATTGTCATATTATTCCTATGTATTCCTTTTTATTTGTGAATCTAGATTGACGTATAATCTAGGTTGAATCGCAGTATACATACGATGGGAAAACGGGGAAGGTTTGGGTTATTGTGGCAAATTGACAATATTGGCATAGCATAATTAGAAAGTAACTGAACATAACATATTTGGTGAAATGGTTGGGCAAAACTTGTAATTGACATTGGGGCATTGTTATCATTATAACTGCAAGTTTGGGTTAGTTGGCTTGAAAACCATGTTTTGGCCATACACTGTAAACTAGAATATTAAAACTAGATTGGGCTTAACTATTGATTTGGAACGCCAAATATATGACATAGTGATTTTGGAAATGACTACTATTGCATGTTTGGGAAGATGGGGTATAACCTATTTTGATTAATAACTTGAAATTGGAATTGGTTGGGCATAACTTGAGAAACGGGATCGTGACTATTTTTGGTGGATCTGGGTAATTAGCATGAAAACAGTATAATTGGTATTCCATTAATTATGAACATGATTTAGAAGGGAAGTGGGCCATGACAATAATTGATTTATAATTTACAATTAAATATGAAGGATAAACATGAAAATTACATGGCATAGATTGGTTTATGAAATGGTGTATTTAGTATACCATTAATTGTGAGCATAATTAAAAGGATAATTATGGCATAATTAAATTGGGAATAAATTACATATGGAATTTGTCATAAATAAGAAATATGTAAATTGCAGGAAAGATGAATATTCCTAACCCAAGGATAGATTGATTTGTGGTGTAAAACCGCCCGGAACCGCCCTACTGTCCACTAACCACAACAATACATATCTAATGAGGGAGGTTAGGTCATTGAGCCCAATAAGAACTCGAGATTAGACTGAGTTGTAGTGTAAAATTGCCCGGAACCGACTGGCACATCCAGTGATCGCAATAATACCTGTCTAATGTGAGTGGTTGGTGCTTTAATGAATGAATTAATGCTATTGACACATGCTAAGTACGGGAGGGTTAGGTTAATTGGTACTTAACCAATATGAAATATGGGTGGGTTAAGTTAAACATGAATGGACAAAGGAAACCTAACCACCAAGACATGATATAGGGTAGGGTTAAGTTAACTAAGGCAGGACTTAACCGTTATAACATTTTAATTAAGCAGATGATAGGGTTAAGTTATCTAAAGTAACACTTAACCAAAATATATAATGACTTGTGGTAGGGTTAAGTAACACAAGAGCATACACTTAACCAGTATATAATGACATGTGGTGGGGTTAAGTAATACAAGAGGAAAACACTTAACCAATTATATAACACGGTGTATGGGAAGCGTTAAGTTAACACGAGAGGGCAACACTTAACCAATATAACATGATTTGAGGTAGGGTCAAGTTAACACCAGAAGGAAACAGATAACCAACATGAAAAGACGAGTGGGTGGGTTAAGTTAACTTGAATTGATTAATGACACTTGACCAATATAACTTGATGAACGAATGGTGTTAAGTTAAATGGGAAATACTTAACCAATATAAACTAATGAATGAACAGGGTTAAGTTAATAAATCACACTTAACCAATCCAACATGATAAGTGAGAAAGGATAAGTTAATAAGAACTTCTTAACCAACATGGCATGACGAGTAGGAGGGTTAAGTACACGTCGGGTTGGTGGGTATTATTAGTAAATATACAGGCCTACAAAACTTAACCATTATATAAACATGCTTGAATCCGTAGGAAGGTTAAGTATGCGTCAGGTTGGTGGGTAATATTAGTAAATATAGGCCCACAAAACTTAACCATTATATAAACATGCTTGAATCAGTGGGAGGGTTAAGTGCATGTCGGGTTGGTGGGTAATTTTAGTAAATATAGGCCCATAAACTTAACCAGTAGGAAACCCTAGTAACAAGGACCCATTTTAGCAGTAACCCACATAGATGTATCACGGTATCCTGAGCTAGGCAGGGCGGGGTACGATTGCTGGGCAGATTATAAGTGGTCAAAACAACGGCAGTGGGTACGTTAGTGTAGGTTCAGACGGTTCATGGGCGTGCACGTACTCCGGAGTTGGAAAAAAGCAGGCACTGGGTACCAGTAGTTATGCAATGTGCATTTTGATTCGTGTCAGGTCGCTATCATTAGGATTGATATACCTTATGGTGGGACCAGCACAGGGTATTTACACACAAGAGGGGGCCAATTGATGCAAACACATGGAACATTTGTACAATTAGGGAGCCGATCGATAGGGTAGTAAGGGTACATCTAACATCTTTATGGCAATTAGGCTGATTGAGGTGGAATTCCCATAATAGATGTACACCTGGAGGCTACCACCATTGCGGGGCTTGGGATCACGTTGTAATATGATCCTTTATACATATTACTAGTTGGGACACTCGTTAGGTGGTGCAGAGATATAGAAATCAGAATAACATGGTTGTAGCGAAGCAGAGAATAGTTAACATGCGATGTTATACTTAGTTTAACTTACCTAGTGCTTATCCTATGTATCCTATGTTCCTTATCATCATGCTTATGTCTTTATTCAGTTTAATTCATGTCATGTTGTTCTTGCTTGTTCATATGCTGAAAGTAGCAGGACTTACTTGTGCCTGACCTAGTTTTGTTTCACCTCTTTTATTCCGTTCCCCCCCAGGTTCTCAGGGAGGAAATGTTACCACTTAGCTCAGTTTTCTTTTTAGGCTCGAAGATTGTCAATGTTTTACTTTGGACCCTATATTCCACTGCTATGGCTGGTTCATGCTTCATTGGGGAATATCATCGTTATTTTTATGCTTCTTTTATACTTGGAAATTTTTAAATCAAGACAGAAGTTCTATGTATGACTTTTAGTTTGATTGAGACAACTGTTGTAAAAGCTTGACTGAACCGCATTGTTAATAAAATGACTTTGTTTTCCGCTGTTTTATTTGTCTGTCTTATAAATTATCTGCATCTTTTACCTATAATGCTCCACCGAAGTTAAGGCATTCCCTTTGTGAGTGACCTTAACGGAGGTGGGTTGTTTCACTTGGTATCAGAGCTGAAGGTTACCGAATCAGATAAAAGATTTGAAAATTTATTTTCAAAATGATTTTAAATGAAGCATTTTCAAAAGAAAAGTTTTGTTTCAAAGGCAAATTACCAAAGCCATATGCACTATCTTTTTGATCCTCTGTTTGAATCCTTGTTTCCTTCTTTCCTGAGTCTCCGGGGCTCCTGGCTTTCTGGGAGGTAACCTCATCGCAGCATGCTACCGTAGGGTCGATGGGACTATGACGCTTGTTAAAGGGCAAATAAGTGCCCAACTTCCATCTATAGCCGCAGTAGTTTCACCTACAGCTAATTTTCTTTCGAGCTTTGTAGGATTTTCTGGGCGATGGAGGCAGCTTTCAAGAGGTCAACAAGTTACACAAGGATGGAAAAGAGAAGAATGAGTGAGTTTGTCTAAGGAGCACAACCCAATGATGAAGAACTCATGGATATAAACTTGGTTCACAAAGGAGTGGAGGAAAGAATAGTAAAACCTAAAACAAGGGGAAGTATCTATATTTTGGTATAACGGGTCGTATAATTAAGGGCTAGGGTAAGAACAAATGATTGGGTTTTCAGAAGGGCAAATGCATGCTCTCACTGCCAGCCTACCTGAGAGTGGTAGTAATGTTTCTATTGAAAAAGTCTAGTTTTTCTTTTGGTCATCCTGTTAGTACTCTTTTGATTTTAGCGCTTTACATTCGTTTATGTCAGCTTCCATAGTTGAGTCTCTGCACCCTAGAGCTTGTATAGTAGAGGATCCCATTATTGTCTCAAGTCCAAATTGTTGTTCGGCTCATTTATCTTTAGTTTGTAAGGATTTGAGATATATGTTTTCATGGGCTATGGGTTTATTCTAGGCATGGATGGGTTAGCAAGTAATTGTGAAAGGAGGGTAGTTAAACTTTCGACTTGACTCGGGAATACCCTCCAATTTCGTGCGATCCTAAGGGATCAGTTTGTCTTAGCTACCTAGAAACACTTTATGTATTTATCGACGATTTTCAATCCGTGGGAGTAGTCCATGAGTAAGCTGATGTTTTTGATTAAGGTTAGGGGTTTGACCCCTAAAACGGGAGGTAGACTCCCATATATATCTAGATGACAATGCAAAGCTAGTTATGCGATCAACGATTGTTTTGGAGCAAGATCGGTGAGGATAGCTAGAGTAGTTTTAATGCTCAATTGGTTGGTTGTTTTATCATCTCACATAAATCTTCCAAATTCGGAGGAGGTATTCCTTGAGTGCTTGTCTGATATTTGTTTAGGCCTTTGGGGCTTGTACTTGAGGGATGTCAAGTTCAACTAGGATGGTTTGTATGAGAGGTATCAACCCTCAGATTTGTGACATGATGGATAAGCTAAGTAGAAGAGAGACCTTTAATCATCTTAATATATACACTTGGTATCATTGTTAACATCTGTTTATCTTGGAAAGATAGTTCGACAACATTGGATACCCTCTAGCATAGTAAGTGATCGAGGTCCTATCTTTACTAGTGGGTTTTGGAAATGGAGGTCAAGAAGCTTCACAATCGTGAAGCTAAATTAGTTAAGGTACAATGGAGTGAAGCTCAAAGAAGATGCGACTTAGAAGACTGAAGACTAGATACGCGCGTCATACCCTTTTTGAGGGTATATCCTTGATTCCTCCTTTTTCTGTAATATTTATTTGCATGCTAGTTTTTATCTTTTTAGTATATCCTCTCGGTCCTATCCTCGATCCTTAGGTAGAAGCCAATGGATGAAAACATGTGTTTGAGACATGTTATGATTGATGGTTGCAAGTGGTTGCAAGTGTTTGCTAGTGGTTGCTTGTGGATGCATATACACACATTACGCACTAGATCGACTCAGTCACTTTCATATTGCATGTGCATATGAATGTATTTGTATATGGATTGAAACTTGATGTGTTATCAGATGGATGTTGCATATGGATGAGTGAATATGCACACATATAATATTTACATGATTGGGGATATTTGCATACATATTGGACGCATGACACTCTCATGATTCACATTTAGGAGGTCAATTGGATCTGTAGACCGCCTGATTTTGCATTAGGTAAGAGACATATACACACACTCTTCATATGTTCATACGACATTATAAACCTTTTTAAGGACAATGGATGCTTGTGATAGAATGGTTGAGTAGATGGAAGTTGGATGTTAGGATATACGTTCTTTCTAACTTGAAGATTTCGGGGACAAAATCCTTTAAGGATGGGAGAATGTAACACCCCGTATTTTCTATAAACGCTAAAGTAACAAATCAAAGTATACTTAATTTTTAAGAGAAGAATTAAGGGAAACGGGCTACGTCATTGCGTTCGTCTCGAAATTCTGCTTGAGATAGAGTCCGAGTTTGCGTAAATTGGACTCTGTATGAAGAAGTTATGACCTTCAGAAGTTTCAGGAATTAATTAAAATCAAAACAGCTCAGATTAAAAGTTCAAAATTCGAAATTCAAACACCAATGCGGCTGGGCGAGAATTTTCACGCCCAAGACCAGGTCGACACTAGGGTCGACCTAGGTGTCGACCTGCCCTATACAGGTCGACACTAGGGTCGACCTGTGGGTCGTCCTCCACCCCTTTTTCCAAATTCGTGGACAGATTCATTTTTCTACAAATAGACGTCCGTTCTGACCAGATTCGTTGCTTCTAACCTATTTAAACACCCCAAAACCTTACATTCTCTCCACATTACTTCATTACGCTTATACTCTACCCTAATTCATATCAGAATAAATCAAAGATGGGGTTATGCTGCTCAAGTCCTTCGTAGAATCAAGTTAGAATTCAAGTTGAGATTCAAAGACTAATTCAACGACTTCAACTACTATTTTCTAAGAATCAAATCAAATCTAAATCTAAAGACTAGATAGCCTACTTTAAGGGGGAGCTGTTCAGTTTCAGAATAAAGATCCTAGAATTCAAGACCCTTCTGTAATTTGTAAGTTCACGATTACTTTCAGATTTAGACAACCAAATGTAATATGGACATGGAATAAAATGAATTTGGTCCTATGCTTGATTTTCTATTTGGATCTATTCTTAGCCTTTGTGAATTCATGACTTTGGGTTGCTTCTTATCGATCCAATCGAACCTATACAAGTTATCGAACCTTGTTTATTATTCAAGCCTTTGATGTCCATAATATTGTTCATAATCAAATCTATATGCCTGCAACGATTCTAAATCAGTTTATTCAGTTATGTTGTAATTCTATTAGATCTGTAGTTCTTGTGTTTTGGGACTATCATCTTGTGCCAGTTCTTATGCTTATCATTGTCATATTATTCCTATTTGTTCCTATTTATTTGTGAATCTAGATTGACGTATAATCTATGTTGAATCGCGATATACATACGTTGGGAATGCGGGGAAGGTTTGGGTTATTGGGGCATAAACATTAAATTGACAATATTGGCATAACATAATTGGGGAGAGTAACTGAACATAACATATTTGGTGAAATGGTTGGGCAAAACTTGTAATTGACATTGGGGCACTGTTATCATTATAAATGCAAGTTTGGGTTAGTTGGCTTGTAAACCAGGTTTTGGCCATACACTGTAAACTAGAATATTAAAACTAGATTGGGTTAACTATTGATTTGGAACACCAAATATATGACATAGTTATTTTGGGAATGAATATTATTGCAAGTTTGGGAAGACAGAGTATAGCCTATTTTAATTAATAACTTGAAGTTGGACTTGGTTGGGCATAACTTGAGAAACAGGATCATGAGTAGTTTTGGTGGATTTGGGTAATTAGCATGAAAACGGTATAATTGGTATGCCATTAAATATGAACATGATTTAGAAGGGAAGTGGGCCATGACAATATTTGATTTATAATTTACATTTAAATATGAAGGATAAACATGAAAATTACATGGCATAGATTAGTTCATGAAATGGTATATCTAGTATACCATTAATTGTGAGCATGATTAAAAGGATAATTATGGCATAATTAAATTGGGAATAAATTACATATAGGATTTGTCATAAATAAGAAATATGTAAATTGTAGGAAAGATGAATATGCCTAACCTGAGGTTAGATTGAGTAGTGGTGTAAAACTACCCAGAACCGCCCGGCTGTCTAGTAACCACAACAATACATATCTAATGTGGGAGGTTAGGGAATTGAGCCCAATAAGAACCCAAGGTTAGACTGAGTTGCGGTGTAAAACTTCCTAGAACCGACTGGCACATTCAGTGACCGCAACAATACTTGTCTAATGTGAGTGGTTGGTGCTTTAATAAATGAATTAATTCTATTGACACATGCTAAGTATGGGAGGGATAGGTTAATTGATGCTTAACCAATATGACATATGGGTGGGTTAAGTTAAACATGAATGGACAAAGGACACCTAACCAACAAGATATGATATAGGGTAGGGTTAAGTTAACTAAGACAGCACATAACCGTAATAACATGTTAATTAAGCAGATTATAGGGTTAAGTTAACTAAAGTAACACTTAACCAAAATATATAATGACTTGTGGTAGGTATAAGTTAACTAAGGCAGCACTTAACCGTTATAACATGTTAGTTAAGCAGATGATAGGTTTAAGTTAACTGAAGTAACACTTAACCAAAATATATAATGACTTGTGGTAGGGTTAAGTAACACAAGAGGATTCACTTAACCAATATATAATGACATGTGGTGGGGTTAAGTAATACAAGAGTAAAACACTTAACCAATTATATAAAATGATGTATGGGAAGAGTTAAGTTAACACGAGAGGGCAACACTTAACCAATATAACATGATTTGAGGTAGGGTCCAGTTAACACCAGAAGGAAACACTTAACCAACACGAAAAGGCGAGTAAGTGGGTCAAGTTAACTTGAATTGATCAATGACACTTGACCAATATTATTTGATGAACGAATGGGGTTATGTTAACTAGGAAATACTTAACCAATATAACCTAATGAATGAACATGGTTAAGTTAATAAATCACACTTAACCAATCCAACATGATAAGTGAGAAAGGATAAGTTAATAAGAACCACTTAACCAACATAGCATGGCAAGTAGGAGGGTTAAGTACACGTCGGGTTGGTGGGTAATATTTGTAAATATATAAGCCCACAAAACTTAACCATTATATAAACATGCTTGAATCCGTGGAAGGTTGAGTATACTTCAGGTTGGTGGGTAATATTAGTAAATATAGGCCCACAAAACTTAACCATTATATAAATATGCTTGAATCAGTGGGAGGGTTATGCACATGTCGGGTTGGTGGGTAATATTAGTAAATATAGGCCCACAAACTTAACTAGTAGGAAACCCTAGTAACGGGGACCCATTTCAGTAGTAACCCACATAGATGCATCTTGATTCATGTCGGGTCGCTATCATAAGGATTGATACAACTTATGGTGGGACCAACACAGGGTATCTACATGCAATAGGGGGCCGATTGACGCAAACACGTGGAACATTTGTACAAGTAGGGAGCCAGTCGATAGGGTAGTAAGGGTACATGTAACATCTTTATGGCAATTAGGTTGACCGAGGTGGAATCCATACAATAAATGTATACCTGGAGGCTACCACAATTGCGGGGATTGGGATTACGTTGTAATATTATCCTTCATACATATTACTAGTTGGGACTCTCGTTAGGTGGTGTAGAGATATAAAAAACAAAATAACAGGGCAGTAGCGAAGTAGAGAATAGTTAACATGCAATTTATACTTAGTGAATCTTACCTATTGCTTTTCCTGTGTATCCTAAGTTCCTTATCATCATGCTTATGTCATTATTCAGCTTAATTCATGTCATGTTATTCTTGCTTGTTCATATGCTGAAAGTAATTGGACGTACCAGACTTATGTCTGACCTAGTTTTGTTTCACCTCTTTTCTTCCGTTTCCCCCCCAGGTTCTCAGGGAGGAAATGTTACCACTTAGCTCAGTTTTCTTTTCAAGCTCGAAGATAGTCAGTGTTTTGCTTTGGCCCCTGTCTTCTACTGCTATGGCTGGTTCATGCTTTATTAGGGAATATCGTTGTTATTTTTATGCCTCTTTTATACTTGGAAGTTTTTAAATCCAGACAATAGTTCTATGTATTACTTTTCGTATGATTGAGAGAACTGTCTTAAAAGCTTGACTGAACTACATTGTTAATAAAATGACTATATTTTCCACTGTTTTATTTGTCTGTCTTGTAATTTATCTGCATCTTTTACCTATAATGCTCCACTGAAGTTAAGGCACTCCGTTTGTGAGTGACCTTAACGGAGGTGGGGTGTTTCAGTTGTCGAGGGCATTGGTGCGAGCGGCGATGTTGTTGATGAGGATGAACCTCCTCCTTTGATGTGAGTCCCTTGACTCGGAAGAGGAGGTTTCCGAGGCGATTGGTCGGGGTCAAGCATTGTTTTGAGTTATTCGAAGTCGTGCGACAATGCATTGACTTTCTTGAAGTTGGCACATAAGGTTGGTGTTATGCCTTAGTGCTTGGTTGAGCTCGTCCGCGTTGTTCTCATATCTTTTGTTAAGCGCGCGTATTTGAGCTTGTGTAATGGGCGCTTCGTGGTCCACAATAGGAGGGACGATTTCATTAGCGACCGGGATATCCTCCGGTTAAGGTTGTCGGGATGTACCGGCCTTGGCTGTGGCTGAAGAGCCGACCATTGCGTTCTTTGACTTCTTCACTATCGTAAGCGGACTCGACAACAGGTTGAGCAAGGAACCTTAGGCTTGTCGAGGTTGAGATGGAAATATGGGAGAAAGACGCAAGCTTTGAGTAGATTCTCAGTGAAAGCACCAAATGTTGACGGTGAAAAATGTCGAAAACACCAAAGATTCCTTCTACAAGGAATAGTAGTTATGGTCGTAAGACTAAGTAAAAGAAACTAGTAAATAACAAGAGAGATTTATAGTGGTTCGGCCTGGTGGGTCCTACGTCCACTTTGAGAAGGTGTTGGAATATTCTTAATGTCAAAGAATTACAAGGGTGAGACTATGCTTAGATATTTCATTACATACATTTTGTAGGATGATATCACATTTGTCATGTATTAAATAAATATGGAAAATTATGGTTAGGTCCTTTTTCTTCTTCAAAGAGGAGATGCCACTAGAGAAGGTCTAGGAAGGTTCCAAGGTCATAAAATCCAACCATTTTGAAGTGGGAGGCCATGGGCTATTTACAGGAGTGGGAGGAGGTAGGATTAGTTGGGAGTAGGTAGGAATGGGGAGCACGTGCAAGAAATTCGGACCCACACCCCTTTCAGCCCAGAATTTCACACCCGGGCTTGGATGCGAAATTTCGCACCAACTGGGTGCGAAATTTCGCACCTACTGGGTCAGAAATTCACACCCGGCAAGGTGCGAGGCTCCTGTAAGGGGAGTGAGGGTCCCGCCTTTCGACGTGCGAGGCTTGAGTCTCCTTTGAGACCTTGGTCCGTGGATGCTTCCTGGATGCTGTGAGGTTGTGAGCCATGTAGCCTCCTCCTGATCCTGCTTCCTTTACTCCTAAGCGCCACTACTTGACCTCAGCTCCACGCGATTCATTGAATTGAGCATATCTAATGCACTCTTGGGAACCGGGCTAAAAAGTCAGTTAACAGGTAGGATTTAAAAAAAGGACTATTTTGAAGTATTAAGAGAAGTAGAGGTATTTTAAGCATAGTAGGGGTAGATCGACAAATATGAAAGATGATGAATCGTTTGGATTGGTGCTGCAAAAATCCACCCTTTATAGTAGTTGAAAAAAATTGGGGTAATTGTTGGAAGTAAGGCTATTTAGAGAATTAGTGGTGCGATTAAAAAGAAGGGCTGTTTTGAAGTATTAAGAGAAGTAGGGATAGTTTAAGAATAGGAGGGATAGATCGACAAATGTGAAAGATGATGAATCGTTTGGATTGGGTGCTGCAAAAACCAACCCTTCACAGTAGTAAAAAGATAGTGGAAATTGTTGGAAGTAAGGGCTATTTAGAGAATTATGGAAAGGATTAAAAAGAAGGGTTGTTTTGTGAAGTATTAAGAGGAGTAGGGGTAGTTTAAGCATAGTAGGGGAAGATCGACAAATATGAAAGATAAGGAATCGTTTGGATAGGGTGCTGCAAAACCCAACCCTTCACAGTAGTTAAAAAATAAGGGTAATTGTTGGAAGTAAGGGATATTTAGAGAATTAGTGGTACAATTAAAAAGAAGGTCTGTTTTGAAGTATTAAGAGAAGTTGGGGTAGTTTAAGCATAGGGGGGCAGATCGACAAGTATGAAAGATGATGAATCGTTTGGATTGAGTGTTGCAAAAAACAACCCTTCATAGTAGTAAAAAGATAGGGGTAACTGTTGGAACTAATTGCTATTTAGAGAATTAGGATACGATTAAAAAGAAGGGCTATTTTGATGTATTAAGAGAAGTAGGGCAAGTTTAAGCATAGGAGGGGTATATCGACAAATATGAAAGATGATGCATCATTTGGATTGGGTGCTGCAAAAACCAGCCCTACATAGTAGTAAAAAGACAGGGGTAATTATTGGAAATAAGGGCTATTTGGATAATTTGGGATAGGATTATAAAGATGGGTTGATTTTGTGAAGAATTAAGAGGAGGAAGGGTAGTTTAAGCATAGTAGGGGTAGATCGACATATATGAAAGATGATGAATCGTTTTGATTGAGTGCTGCAAAAACCAAACCTTCACAATAGTTAACAAAAAGGGGTAATTGTTGGAAGTAAGGGCTATTTGGAGAATTATGGGTAGGATTAAAAAGAAGTGATGTTTTGAAATATTAAGAGAATTGGGGGTAGTTTAAGCATAGTAGTGGTAGATCGACAAATATGAAAGCTGGCGAATCGTTTTGTTTGGGTGCAGCCAAAACCAACCCTTCATAGTAGTAAAAATATAGGAGTAATTGTTGTAAGTAAGGGCTATTTAGAGAACTAGGGGTAGGATTTAAAAGAAGATTTGTTTTGAAGTATTAAGAGAAGTAGGGGTAGTTTAAGCGTAGTAGGGGTAGATCGAGAAATATGAAAGATGATGAATCGTTTGGATTGGGTGCTGCAAAAACCAACCCTTCGCAGTAGTTAAAAATTGGGGTAATTGTTGAAAGTTAGGGCTATTTAGAGAATTAGTGGTACGATTAAAATGAAGGACAATTTTGAAGTATTAAGAGAAGTAGTGGTAGTTTAATCATAGGAGAGATAGATCGACAAGTATGAAAGATGATGAATCATTTGGATTGAGTGCTGGAGAAACCAATCCTTCAAAGTTGTAAAAAGATAGGGGTAATTGTTGGAAGAAGGGCTATTTAGAGAATTATGGATAGGATTAAAAAGTAGGCCTATTTTGAAGTATTAAGAGATATAGGGCTAGTTTAAGCATAGGAGGGGTAGATCGACAAATATTAAAGATGATGAATTATTTGGATTGGGTGTTGCAAAAACCAACCCTTCACAGTAGTAAAAAGATAGGGGTAATTGTTGTAAGTAAGGTCTATTTAGAGAATTAGGGATATGATTAAAAGAAATGCTTTTTTATGAAGTATTAAGAGGAGTAGGGGTAGTTTATGCATAGTTGGGGTAGATCGACAAATATGAAAGATGATGAATCGTTTGGATTGGGTGCTGCAAAAACCAACCCTTCAAAGTAGTAAAAAGATAGGAGTAATTGTTGGAAGTTAGGGCTATTTAGAGAATTAGGGATAAGATTAAAAAGAAAGGCTATTTTGAAATATTAATAGAAGTGGGGCTAGTTCAAGCATAGGAGGGGTAGATCGACAAATATAAAAGATGATGAATCGTTTGTATTGGATGCTGCAAAAACCAACCCTTCACAGTAGTAAAAAGATAGGAGTAATTGTTGGAAGTCAGGGCTATTTAAAGAATTAGGGATACGAATAAAAAGAAGGGTTGTTTTGAAGTATTAGGAGAAGTTGGGGTAGTTTAAGCATAGGAGGGGTAGATTGACAAATATGAAAGATGATGAATCGTTTGGATTGGGTGCTATAAAACCAACCCTTCATAGTAGTTAAACGATAAAGGTAATTATTGGAAGTAAGGGGTATTTAGAGAATTAGGGATTGGATTAAAAAGAAAGGTTGTTTTGTGAAGTATTAAGAGGAGTCAGTGTAGTTTATCTATAGTAAGGGTAGATCGACAAATATGAAAGATGATGAATCATTCGGATTGGGTGTTGCAAAAACCAACCCTTCAAAATAGTTAAATAATAGGGGTAATATTAGGAAGTAAGGGCTATCTGGAGAATTAGGGGTAGGATTAAAAAGAAGGGATGTTTTGAAGTATTAAGAGAAGTAAGGGTAATTTAACCATAGTAGGGGTAGATCGACAAATATGAAAGATGATGAATCGTTTGGATTTGGTGTAGTAAACACCATCAGAGTAGTTAAAAAATAGGGGTAATTGTTGGAAGTAAGGGATATTTAGAGAATGAGGGATAGGATTAAAAAGAAGGGCTATTTTGAAGTATTAAGAGAAGTAGGGCTAGTTTAAGCACAGTAGGGGTAGATCTACAAATATGAAAGATGATGAACTCTTTGGATTGGGTGCTGCAAAAACCAACCCTTCACTGTAGTGAAAAAATTAGGGTAATTATTTGAAGAATGGAAAATTTAGAGAATTAGTGGTACGATAAAAAAGAAGGGCTGTTTTGAAGTATTAAGAGAATTAAGGGTAGTTTAAGCATAGAAGGGATAAATCGACAAATATGAAAGATAATGAATCGTTTGGAATGGGTGTAGCAAAAATCAACCCTTCACAGTAGTAAAAAGAAAGGGGTAATTGTTGGAAGTAAGGTCTATTTAGAGAATTAGAGATAGGGTTAAAAAAAGGGATGTTTTGTGAAATATTAAGAGGAGTTGGGGTAGTTTACGCATAGTAGGGGTAGATCAACAAATATGACAAAATGATGAATCATTTTGATTCGGTGCTGCAAAAACCAACCCTTCACAGTAGTAAAAAGATAGGCATAATTGTTGGAAGTAAGGGCTATTTTGAGAATTAGGGGTTGGATTTAAAAGAATGACTGTTTTGAAGTATTAAGAGAAGGAAGGGTAGTTTAAGCATAGGAGCGGTAGATCGACAAATATGAAAGATGATGAATCATATGGATTGGGTGCTGCAAAAATAAACCCTTCAGAGTAGATAAAAAATAAGGGTAATTGTTGGAAGTAAGGGTTATTTGTAGAATGAGGGGTCAGATTAAAAAGAAGGGTTGTTTTGAAGTATTAAGAGATGTAGGGGTAGTTTAACCATAATAGGTGTAGATCGACAAATATGAAAGCTGACGAATCGTTTTGATTGGGTGCAGCATAAACCAACCCTTCATAGTAGTAAAAAGATAGTTGTAATTGTTGGAAGTATGGGCTATTTAGAGAATTAGGGGTAGGATTTAAAAGAAGGAAAGTTTTCAAGTATTAAGAGAAGCAGGGGTAGTTTTAGCATAGTAGGGGTGGATCGATAAATATAAAAGATGATGAATCATTAGGATTGGGTGCTGCAAAAACAAACCCTTCATAGTAGTTAAAAAATAGGGGTAAATTTTGGAAGTAAGGGCTATTTAGAGAATTAGTGATACGATTAAAAAAAGGGCTGTTTTGAAGTATTAAGAGAAATAGGGGTAGTTTAAGCATAGGAGAGATAGATCGACCAATATGAAAATGATAAATCGTTAGGATTGGGTGCTGCAAAAATCATCGCTTCATTGTAGTAAAACGATAGGGGTAATTGTTGGATGTAAGAGCTATTTAAAGAATTAGGGATAGGATTAAACAGAAGGGATCTTTTGAAGTATTATGAAAAGTAGGGCTAGTTTAAGCATAGGAGAGCTAGATCAGCAAATATGAAAGATGATGAATCTTTTGGATTGGGTGATGCAAAAACCAACCCTTCACAGTAGTAAAAAGATAGGGGTAATTGTTGGGAGTAAGGTCTATTTAGAGAATTAGGGATAGGATAAAAAAGAAGGGTTGTTTTGTGAAGTATTAAGAGGAGTAGGGGTAGTTTAAGCATAGCAGGGGTAGATCGACAAATATGTAAGATGATGAATCATTTGGATTGGATGCTGCATAAACCAACCTTTCACAGTAGTTAAAAAATAGGGGTAATTTTTGGAAGTAAGGGCTATTTATAGTATTAGTGGTACGATTAAAAAGAAGGGTTGTTTTGAAGTACTAGGAGAAGTAGGGGTAGTTTAAGCAGAGGAGGGGTAGATCGACAAATAAGAAAGATGATGAATCATTTGGATTGGGTGCTGCAAAAACCAAACCATCACAGTAGTAAAAAGGTAGCGGTAATTGTTGGCAGTAAGGGCTATTTATAAAATTAGGGATACGATTAAAAAGAAGGGATGTTTTGAAGTATTAAGAGAAGTAGGGCTAGTTTAAGCATTGGGGGGGGGGTAGATCGACAAATATGAAAGATGATGAATCGTTTGGATTGGATGCTGCAAAAAGCAACCCTTCATAGTAGTAAAAAGATAAGGTAATTGTTGGAAGTAAGGGCTATTTAGAGAATTAGGGTTAGGATTAAAAAGAACAGTTGTTTTGTGAAGTATTAAGAGGAGTAGGGGTAGTTTAAGTATAGTAGAGGTAGATAGACAAATATGAAAGATGATGAATCGTTTAGATTGGGTGCTGCAAAAGTCAACCCTTCATAATAGTCCAAAATAGGGGTAATTGTTGGAAGTAAGTACTACTTAAAGAATTAGTGGTATGACTAAAAAGAAGGGCTGGATTGAAGTACTAAGAGAAGTAGGAGTAGTTTAAGTATAGGAGGGGTTGATCGACAAATATGAAAAATGATGATTCATTTGGATTGGGTGCTGCAAAAACCAACCCTTCACAGTAGTAAAAAAATAGGGGTAATTATTGGAATTAAGGGGTATTTTTAGAATTTGGGATACGATTAAAAAGAAAGGCTATTTTGAAATATTAAGAGAAGTAGGGGTAGTTTAAGCATAGGAGGGTTAGATCGACAAATAAGAAAGATGATGATTCGTTTGAATTGGGCACTGCAAAAACCAAACCTTCACTGTAGTAAAAAGATAGGGGTAATTGTTGGAAGTAAGGGCTATTTAGAGAGTTAGGAATTGGATTAAAAAGAAGGGTTGTTTTGTGAAGTATTATGAGGAGTAGGGGTAGTTTAAGCATAGTAGGGGTAGATCGACAAATATGAAAGATGATGAATCTGGGTGCTGCAAAAACGAAACCTTCACAGTAGTAAAAAGGTAGGGGTAATTGTTGGCAGTAAGTCTTATTTAGATAATTAGGGATACGATTAAAAAGAAGGGCTATTTTGAAGTATTAAGAGAAGTAGTGCTAGTTTAAGCATAGGAGGGGTAGATCGACAAATATGAAAGATGATGAATCGTTTGGATTGGGAGCTGCACAAACCAACCCTTCACAGTTGTAAAAAGATAGGGTAATTGTTGGAAGTAAGGGCTATTTAGAGAATTAGGGATACGATTGAAAAGAAGGGATATTTTGAAGTATTAAAAGAAGTAGGGGTAGTTTAAGCATAGGGGGGATATATCGACAAATATGAAAGATGATGAATCGTTTGGATTGGGTGCTGCGAAAACCAACCCTTCACATTAGTAAAAAGATAGGGGTAATTGTTGGAAGTAAGGTCTATTTAGAGAATTAGGGATAGAATGAAAAGAAGGGCTGTTTTGTGAGGTATGAAGAGGAGTAGGGGTAGTTTAAGCATAGTAGGTGTGATCGACAAATATGAAAGCTAATGAATCATTTGGATTGGGTGCTGCAAAAACCTACCCTTCACAGTAGTTAAAAAAGGGGTAATTTTTGGAAGTAAGGGCTATTTAGAGAATTAGGGGTAGGATTAAAAAGAAGGGTCGTTTTGAAGTATTAAGAGAAGTAGCGGTAGTTTAAGCATAGCAGGGGTAGATAGACAAATATGAAAGCTGATGAATCGTTTGGATTGGGTGCTGCAAAAACCAACCCTTCACAGTAGTAAAAAGATACGGGTATTTGTTGGAAGTAAGGGCAATTTAGAGAATTAGGGATAGGATTAAAAAGAAGGGCTGTTTTGTGAAGTACTAAGACGAGTAGGGGTAGTTTAAGCATAGTTGCGGTAGATCGACAAATATGAATGATGATGAATTGTTTGGATTGGGTGCTACAAAAAAGAACCCTTCGCAGTAGTTAAAAAATAGGGGAATTTATTGGAAGTAAGGGATATTTGGAGAATTAGGGGTAGGATTAAAAAGAAGGGCTACTTTGAAGTATTAAGAGAAGTAGGGTAGTTTAAGCATAGTAGGGGTAGATCAACAAAAATGAAAGCTGAAGAATCGTTTTGTTTGGGTGCGGCAAAAACCAACCTTTCACAGTAGTAAAAAGATTGGCGTAATTTTTGGAAGTATGGGCTATTTAGAGAATTAGGTGTAGGATTTAAAGGAAGGACTGTTTTGAAGTATTAAAAGAAGTAGGGGTAGTTTAAGCATAGTAGGGTAGATCGACAAAGATGAAAGATGATGAATCGTTTGGATTGTTTGCTGCAAAAACCAATCCTTCACAGTAGTTAAAAATAGGGGTAATTGTTGGAAGTAAGAGCTATTTGGAAAATTAATGGTACGATTTAAAAGAAGGGTTGTTTTGAATTGTTAATAGAAGTAGGGGTAGTTTACGCATAGGTGAGGTATATCGACAAATATGAAAGATGATGAAACATTTGGATTGGTTGCTGTAAAAACGAACCCTTCAAAGTAGTAAAAAGATAGGGGTAATTTTTGGAAGTAAGGTTAATTTATAGAATTAGGGATAGGATTAAAAAGATGGGTTTTTTTGTGAAGTACTAAGAGGGGTAGTGGTAGTTTAAGCATAGTATGGGTAGATCGACAAATATGAAAGATGACGAATCGTTTGGATTGGGTGCTGCAAAAACCAACCCTTCACAGTAGTTAAATAATAGGGGTAATTATTGGAAGTAAGTTCTATTTAGAGAATTAGTGGTACGATTAAAAAGAAGGGTTGTTTTGAAGTATTAAGAGAAGTATGGGTAGTTTAAGCATAGGAGGGGTAGATCGACAAATATGAAAGATGATGAATCGTTTAAATTGGATGCTGCAAATCCAACACTTCATAGTAGTAAAAAGAAAGGGGTAATTGTTGGAAGTAAGGGATATTTATAGAATTAGGGATACGATTAAAACGAAGGGATATTTTGAAGTATTAAGAGAAGTAGGGGTAGTTTAAGCGTATGAGGGTTAGATCGACAAATATGAAAGATGATGAATCGTTTGAATTGGGTGCGGCAAAAAGCAACCCTTTAAATTAGTAAAAAGATTGGGGTAATTGTTGGAAGTAAGGGCTATTTAGAGAATTAGGGATAGAATGAAAAAGAAGGGCTGTTTTGTGAAGTATTAAGAGGAGTAAGGGTAATTTAAGCATAGTAGGGGTAGATTGACAAATATGAAAGGTGATGAATCATTTGGATTGGGAGCTGTAAAACCTACCCTTCATAGTAGTTAAAAAATAGCTGTAATTGTTGGAAGGAAAATTAAGGGTAGGATTAAAAAGAAGGGCTATTTTGAAGTATTAAGAGAAGTCGGGATAGTTTAAGCATAGTAGGGGTAGAAAGACAAACGTGAAAGCTGACGAATCGTTTGGACTGGGTGATGCAAAAACCAACCCTTCACAGTAGTAAAAAGATAGGGGTAATTGTTGGAAGTAAGGGCTATTTAAAGAATTAGGGATAGGATTAAAAAGAAGGGTTGTTTTGTGAATTATTAAGAGGAGTAGGGGTAGTTTAAGCATTGTAGGGGTCGATCGACAAATATGAAAGAAGATGAATCAGTTGGATTGGGTGCTGCAAATGCAACCCTTCATAGTAGTAAAAAGAAAGGGGAAGTTGTTTGAAGTAAGGGCTATTCAGAGAATTAGGGATACGATTAAAATGAAGGGATATTTTGAAGTATTAAGAGAAGTAGGGGTAGTTTAAGCATAATAGGGCTAGATCGACAAATATTAAAGATGATGAACCATTTGGATTGGGTGCTGCAAAAACCAACCCTTCGCAGTAGTAAAAAGATAGGGGTAATTGTCGGAAGTAAGGGCTATTTAGAGAGTTAGGGATAGAATGAAAAAGAAGGGTTGATTTGTGAAGTATTAAGAGGAGTAGGGGATGTTTAAGCATAGTAGAGGTAGATCGACAAATATGAAAGATGATGAATCGTTTGGATTGGGTGCTGCAAAAACCTACCCTTCACAATGGTTAAAAAATAGGGGTAATTGTTGGATGTATGGGCTATTTTGAGAGTTGGGGGTAGGATTGAAAAGAAGGGCTGCTTTGAAGTATTAAGAGAAGTAGGGTTAGTTTTAGCGTAGTAGGGGTAGATAGACAAATATGAAAGCTGACGAATCGTTTGGATTGGGTGCTGCAAAAATCAACCCTTCATAGTAGTAAAAAGATAGTGGTAATTGTTGGAAGTAAGTGCTAATTATAGAATTAGGGATAGGATTAAAAAGAAGGGCTGTTTTTTGAAGTATTAAGAGGAGTAGCGGTAGTTCACGCATAGTAGGGGTAGATCGACAAATATAAAAGTTGATGAATCGTTTGAATTGGGTGCTGCAAAATCCAACTCTTCACAGTAGTTAAAAAATAGGGGTAACTATTGAAAGAAAGGTCTATTTAGAGAATTAGTGATACGATTAATAAGAAGAGCTGTTTTGAAGTATTAAGAGAAGTAGGGGTAGTTTAAGCATAGGAGGGGTAGATCGACAAATATGAAAGATGATGAATCTTTCGGAATTGGTGCTGCAAATCCAACACCTCATTGTAGTAAAAAGAAAGGGGTAATTGTTGGAAGTAAGGGATATTTAGAGAATTAGGGATACGATTGAAAAGAAGGGATATTTTGAAGTATTAAGAGAAGTTGGGGTAGTTTAAGCATAGGAGGGGTAAATCGACAAATATGAAAGATGATGATGTTGAATCACGCTATATAGCGTTTTGACTATGACAACTATACAAGTACGTATATACATTCTCGACTAACTTTATGTTGCAGGAAGATATTTTCGACGGATAGATTCAAGAGCACAAAACAAAGATCACATATATGATTATAAGATACTGTGAGTCCTAGATTTATATGTTAAAGTCTTCCTTGATGATAACACACACACACAGTTTTAAAATATACATTTCTTTGATTAAAAAATATGCAAGATATTGGCTGACAACATAAAACAGACGTCTGGTCTGATAATTTCAGACGTCTGTTTACTGAAACAAATTGTTTTCGAAATATAATATTCAGACGTCTGTTTTGTATATTTCAGACGTCTGATTCTGAAAGGATGCGACTTCTACAAAAAGATACATCCATTTACTTTATAACTCTTGAGCAAAACTTTTCATAATTAGTTGCATCTTTCTACATACTATAAATAGAGGGAAGATTAACTATTCCAATCACCGAATTTTATTCTAATTCTCTTTATCTTATTTAAAGCTCTCTACGTTCTAAAAAGCTATCTACTTTCATACTTGAGACTTTTAAACTTCCATATTCCTTCATGCACTTCACGATTATCATCAAGGAAAGGCTATAGGAAGGGTGTACTTAATATTCGACAATCCGTGTTATCAAGAACACAAAAGTGTCAACAATTATTCTGTATTAGTGAAGACCTCTTCAATGGTTGAGGCAAGAAATCCCGTTCAGTGGTTCGGGTAATGGTGAACCTATTCCTCCGGGTGAAGTGAGGGTTTTAGTGTTAGTGAAATACCAGAAGTGAGTCTGGGACTGGACGTAGGACAGTGGTCCGAACCAGTATAAATCGACTGTGTTATTTACTGCTTACTATTCTATTATATACTCTACATCATATTCTCCATACTACACAATCCTATACCGCTGCATAACCTCTTTCAATTGGTATCAGAGCAAGGACATCCTATGACCGTAACACCGTTATTCGATATTTTGATAAAATGGAGAATAACCCAAGTACTAGTTCAACTACTTTTGCCGAAGGACAATCTACTCAAAGACCACCACTATTTAACGGATTACACAACAAATACTGGGCTACTAGAATGAGAATTTATATGCAAGCAAGTGGTTTTAGTGCATGGAGTGCTACTCAAAAAGAATTTACAGCACCTACTACTGAATATTCAACTTGGACAGTGTCTCAAAAAGATGAAGCAAATGCAAATGCAAAAGCCATGAACATGTTATATTGTGCTCTTGATAGAAATGAATTCAATCGAGTTAGCATATGTACATCGGCTCAACAAATTTGGGAAACACTTAAGACTGTGCATGAAGGAACAAACAATGTCAAGCAAACAAAGATTTCAATGCTCAAGAATCAATTCCAGAACTTCAAAATGAGACAAAATGAGACTATCAATGAAATGTATTCAAGATTTCAAGATATTTTGCAAGCATTGATAGGATTAGGAGAAAAATATAGTGATTTTGATATAATATCAAAAGTACTAAACAGTATCACTGATGAATGGGAACGAAAAGTGCTAGCTATTGAGGAAGCTAATGATTTATCAGCCATGAAGCCAGAAGAACTCATAGGGAATCTTATGTCTTATGAAGTAAATCTTCAATCAAAAAGAGATATAGCTCAAGAAAAAAAGATTGTGGCATTTCATGCTGATAAAGAGGACTCTGAATCAGAAGATGAAGATATTGCGTTCATTGCCAAAAACTTTAAGAAATTTCTAAAATATAGAAAAGGAAATTTCAAAAAGAATACTTCAAATAAAGCTTCATCTTCAAAATCTGGATGTTTTAACTGTCATAAGAAAGATCACATGGTAAAGGTTTGTCCAGAACTAAAAGAAAATCAGAAAAGCTTCTACAACAAAAACAATAAAGATAAATTCAAAAAGAAAGCATTCTCTGTCACATGGGACGACTCAGACTCAGAATCATCAGATAGTGACAGTGATAGGGACAGTGAGCAAGCAAATGTATGCTTTATGGCTCAAGAATCCGAGGCTCAAGAATCCAAAGTGAGTAATTTACCTTATGATGAAGAATTAATTGAAGTCAATGTTGAATTCTTAAAAAATATAAAAATTCTAAAGAAAAAGCTTAAAGAAACACGTGAAAATCAGAACAAAGCTGAATTTGAAAGAGATATGTTAAAAGATGAAAAATTAATCTTAGAAGAAGAACTTCAAAAGGTTCAAGAAAATCTTACAAATTCAGATAATCAAATTTCACTTTTGAGTCAGGAAATTGAGACGCAAAAGATAAAGAATGATGAAATTAGTTCTGAAAATGACATATTAAAAAGTAAAATAAAGGAATTAGAACTTGAAAATAAAAGTATTCAAACTAAGTTAGAAAGTATTTCTAAAAATGTTTCTAATTTCAATAAAGGAAGAGAAAATTTGTCTAAAATTATATAAAGTTCACAACTACCTTTAAATAAACATGGTTTAGGACTTAAAAAGGGTTCAAAAATTCCTAAGAAAAGAAATAAAACTGATTCTAAATACAATATCAGAAGTATTAGAATATGGATTCCAAAAACAAATAATAGTTTGATTAGAAACAAACATATTACATCTTTTTTGGAGTCTGTATATAATAATATAAATTATTTATACAAAAGGGACACTAAACCCACTTGGGTTTGGCTTCCTAAGACCTAACTCTTAGGGCCCTATCAAAAATTGTGTACCAATGTGCTTATTAATATTTTTTGCAGGTACCATTCAAAAAGAGAAAATGGATCTTAGACAGTGGTTGCTCAAAACACATGACTGGAGATAAAGATATGCTAACCAATATTTCATACTTTGATGGTGGCTCAGTTACCTTCGGAGATAATTCCAAAGGTTTTATCATTGGCAAAGGAGATGTGTGCAACTACGGTATCTCAAATTTACCTCTTATTACTAATGTTTCTTTAGTTAAAAATTTAAAACATAATTTACTAAGTATTAGTCAACTATGTTACAAAGGTTTTAAGATAACTTTTTCCGAAAATAAATGTATATTTTTGATAAAGAACAAAATCTTATTTTTGAAGGAAATCAAGATAGAATATTTATGTCTTAAATATGAAAGTCAATAATAATAAAGAAATGTGCTTAATAGCGAATAACAATGATTGTTGGCTATGACACAAAAGATTTTGTCATATAAATTTTAAAACTATCCAAAGATTATAAAAACATAATTTAGTAAAAGGCTTACCTAAAGTAAATTTTAATGTAAAAAATCTATGCGAAGATTGTCAAATCGGTAAATTAACTAAATCATCGTTTAAATCTAAAAAGATTATTTCAACTTTACAACCTTTAGAATTATTACATATGGACTTGTTTGGTCCTACACAAGCTCAATCATTAAATCATAATCGATACGTATTTGTAATAATTGATGATTTTTCAAGATACACTTGGACTATTTTTATGAAAAATAAAAGTGATACTTTTGAACATTTTAAAAACTTAATAAAAAGAATTCAGAATTCTAAAGATTTAAAAGTTAAAAATATACGAAGCTATCACGGAGGAGAATACGAAAATGAATTATTTGAACATTTTTGTAAAAAGAAAGGGATAAATCATAATTTCTCATTTCCTAGGACTCCACAACAAAATGGAGTTGTAGAAAGAAAGAATAGAACATTACAAGAATGTGCTAGAACGTTACTAATTGGAAGTACCTTACCTAAACAGTTTTGGGCCGAAGTAGTAGCAACTGCTTGCTATGTTTTAAATAGAATATCTATTCATCCTTTAACTAAAAATACTCCATATGAACTCTTTAATGGAAGAAAACCAAATATTTCATATTTTAGAATTTTTGGTTCTAAATGCTTTATTCTTAATACTAAAGATCATCTTGGAAAATTCGATGCCAAAGCCGATCATGGTATTTTTATCGGGTATTCGGAACGAAGTAAAGCATATCGTATATTTAATAAACGTACAAATATTATAGAAGAATCCTTACATGTATCTTTTAATGAAATTTTTGATAAAAATATAAAGAATAAAGATGATGATGAAATCATTGAAAATACTAGTCTTGAAGATACAGAAAATAATCCAATAGAAAACATTAGGTCACCTCCCAGAATACTAAGAGATCATCCAACTCAAAATATAACTGGTGAAATTGATTCGCATGTTCGAACAAGAGGGCAATTAAATCAAATGGGTCATGTAGCATTTATTTCGAATATTGAACCAAAGAATCCGAAAGAAGCTGCTACAGATGACTACTGGATCATTGCTATGCAAGAAGAATTGAATCTATTTGAATGGTATAATGTCTTGGAACTTGTCCCTAGACCAAACGACCAATCTGTTATTGGCACAAAATGGGTATATAAGAATAAGGTGGATGAACTCGGAAATATTACACGAAATAAAACCAGATTAGTCGCTCAAGGGTACAATCAAGAAGAAGGTATTGATTATGACGAAACTTTTGCACCCGTAGCAAGACTAGAAGCTATACGTACTTTATTAGCATATGCAAGTTTTAATAATTTTAAACTCTATCAAATGGATGTAAAAAGTGCCTTCTTAAATGGTTTTATTAAAGAAAATGTTTACGTAGAACAACCACCATTATTCGTACATGAAAGATATCCAGATCATGTCTATAAACTATAAAAAGCTTTATATGGTCTAAAACAACCACCACGTGCTTGGTATGAACGACTTAAAAGCTATTTAATAAATTCTGGTTTTCGAATGGGAAAAGCGGATCAAACTCTATTTATTAAAAGTAATAATAAGGATATATTAATTGTTCAAATTTATGTTGATGACATAATATTCGGGTCAACTAATGATAATTTATGTAAATAATTTTCTATCGTAATGACAAATGAATTCGAAATGTCACATATGGGTGAACTCTCATTTTTCTTAGGTTTACAAATTAAAAAAATTTCAAATGGTATTTTTATTAATGAAGAAAAATATTGTAATAATTTAATTAAACATTTCGGGCTAGACAGCACTTCCGGCAAACCAACTCCAATGAGCACTTCTGTTCATCTCGATAAGGACGAAAAAGGAAAAAGTGTTGATCAAAAATTATACAGAAGTATGATTGGATCACTACTCTACCTAACTGCTAGTCGACCGGACATAATGATGAGTGTATGTCTATGTGCATGATTTCAATCAAATCCAAAAGAATCTCATTTAAGAGTTGTAAAACGTATTTTAAGATATTTAAATTATACCAAGGACTTTGGTCTATTTTATCCTAAAGGGTGTCTATTTGAATTAGTTTCTTATGGTGATGCTGACTTTGGTGGATCCCGAACAGATAGAAAAAGTACAAGTGGTATATGCCATTTCATTGGAAAATCACTTGTATCTTGGTTTAGTAAAAAACAAAATTGTGTATCACTCTCAACATGTGAAGCAGAATACATATCTGCTGCTTTAGCATGTGCTCAAGTATTCTACATGCAACAAACAATTAAAGATTTCGGAATAAATTTATCAAAATCAATAATATATTGTGATAACACTAGTGCCATAAACTTATCTAAAAATCCAATAAATCACTCTAGAACAAAACATATAGATATCCGACATCATTTTTTACGTGATAATATTGAAAAGGATATTATCAACTTAGATTATGTTTCAACTGAAAACCAAATCGCAGATATTTTTACTAAACCATTACCAGAAAACTCTTTTACCAAATTAAGAAGAGAGTTAGGTATTATTTCTGTAAAGGATATATAATTTTTTTATACTTTCATGCGTTCTAAATATACTTTCTACCAATTTTTAACTATTGCTCCTTAAAATACTCACATACTCAAACTTTTCAATGGCTACCAAACTTCTGAACTTCCTTAACCACATATCCAATACTTATTCTTCTTATATAAACCATCACAATCAATCCTCACAAACAAATTCAAACACTAACACTATGTCTTCAAATAATTCAAATTCCTCAATCAATATTACGTTCACATCGGATAGTTCTTCCGACTCTCCTCAATTTCCTACTCCATCTCCCATAAATGAGCCAATTTACAGATGGACGAATTACCACACCGGATTCACTCCTGAGGCAAAGAAGACTAGAAGGTCATTATTTTCTTCACCGGAAACAAAGAAGAAAGTAGATGACATTCACCACTATCAATCAGAACAAATAGCTCTCCAGAAGAAACTCTACCTTGAACAAAAAGTGACATCTACACGACTAAGTCTTCTCGAAAAGACGGTCTACAAATTTTGCGGTCCTAAACTAAAAGACGTTACTTCGCCCTTACCAATTCCTGCTGATCCGGTTGATCCTTCAGCATCGTATCGTACAGAGAACGATTCAGTCAATCCAACTAAGAAATTCTATACCTATTCTCCAAGACGATCTTCCTATTTTCCCAACTCTTGGGATAGAAACTACAATGCTAATGAAGGAACTAGTTCGGCAACACCTAAAAAGAATCCACCTTCAAAGAAATGAAGATTATATATATATATATATATATATATATATATATATATATATATATTCATATATTGGTAATAAATAAACAGACGTCTGAATTTCTATATATAATAAATTTTTCCCGACAAACAGACGTCTAATCCATTTATAACAGACATCTGAAATAGGTCTAAAATGAACTACATTCTTGCGGGTTAATTTTTCTTTAAAAACAAACGTCTGTCTGTATATTTCAGAAATCTGAGTTTGAGTTAAATAACTCAACCACCTTTTCAATTAGACGTCTGATTCATATTAAACAGACGTCTGTTTTCATCGAAAAATGAACTAATTCCTTGCGGGTTATACTTTTCTTCATATCAGATGTCTGACCTATAAAAATCAGACGTCTGACTTCGCTGAAAAGATTTTTTTTTAAAAAAAGACATGTCGGTTTCTTATTATATCTCTTCACCTTTTCACCTTTTTACTCATTCATCTCTTCAAACTTACTTTTACCCATCCACTCCTAATAAAAACCCTAGCCCCCAATTTCAAAAATTATCAACACACTTCATCAATTTACAATCAAATCATGGCAAATCGTGGAAAACGAACAAGAGAAGAAGAAGCACTCCCTCCATCCGAAGAATTGATTCAACGATGGCTTTGGGATGACACTGCAAAAGCTAGATACAAAGCTATGAAGGATTCAAAAAATTTTGAAGGTGCTTTTGTAAAATTCGATGCTTTTTCCGATTATCGTCTACTTCACTATGCTAGACATTTCAATTTTGAATCCCTTGTTGATTATGACAAAAACAATGTCAAAATCTATCCTCTTTTGGTCAAGTTATTTTTAGCAAATCTAAATATTGATCATACCAAACCTCAAGTTAAGAAAGATACAATTTGGTCATGGGTATGTGGAAAGCGGATAATTATCTCAATGCAACGATTAGGGCAAATTTTACAATGTGCATGGCAGGGACTTGATATAGACACCATTGAAGTTGATATGCATACACGCTATGAAGTTTCCCATCAATTTTTATCCGATAATGTAATTAATATGAAAGACCTTACCGCTACTCATCTTCGACCACAAGCTCGTCTACTTAATCGTATTCTTGTTCGTACAATTCAAGCTCGAAGGGTAGCTATGAAAAAGTCTATAAAAGGGATTTTCAAGCTCTTTATGCCTTATACTCCAATAAACAAATTAATTGGGCCAAAATTATCATGGACGAATGGACTGACATCACATACAAACGTAAGTACAAGACTCTTCACTATGGTGCTTTTATTACTTGCATTCTTACCTCCTGCGAAGTCAATATACCGAATAATATCCCTTCGTTAAGCATCAAAGAAGTTGGTCCCAAAACTTTGAAGCTTATGGATATCCCCCAAAGACCCGCTACCTTAGAAATTATGTCTCTTGAGACTTGGACTCAACACGTTGCTAATCAACCAGAAACTCTAGTTACTGAGCCTTCTCATCGTCATGGTCTAAGGAAAGAAGAAGACGAGTACATACACATCATATCCCCCGACATGTCCTCTAAACAGGCCTTGGTCACTCTTTCTCGTAATCAATCCAAAATTCACAAAGATCTAAAGCATTTTCAGAGGCAAAATAACAAAAAATTTGATTCACTCAAAAACTTTTTAAACAAAATTTGGGATGTTGTTTCTTGCACCGGGACATCTTCATCTCAAGCTCAAGTTCCGGCACCATTTCAATGGTCATCTAGTTCTCATGAAGAAGCTCCGGATTCCGAACAAAGCTCACTAAGGAATGAAGATACATCTCCTCTAGGTTCCACTTCGCACGATATATAAGTATTGATGGTGGTATGATTTACTAGTTTTCCTTAAGAATCATTTATTTTGTTTATGGTTTGTAATATTTTGCTACTTATCTTCTTTCCACACAAAACTCTCTTATGTGCATCTCTGTGTTATGACAGTATTGTTGGTACTTCATCTAAATGTGTGTTTTATCTATATATTGCACTTGTGCTTCAATTTTACATAAGTATTCCTTTTTGTCAAATGACAAAGGGGGAGAAAACTAGCAACATTATATGCATATTGACAGGGGGAGCTTATATAGTTGTCATTAGTCAAAAGGCGGAGAATGTTGAATCAAGGTATATAGCGTCTTGACTATGACAACCATACAAGTACATATATACATTCTTGACTAACTTTATGTTACAGGAAAATACTTTTGACGAACAGATTCAAGAGCACAAAACAAAGATCACGTATATGATTATAATATTCTGTGAGTCCTAGATTTATATGTTAAAGTCTTCCTTGATGATAACACACACTCACAATTTTAAAATATACATTTCTTTGATTATAAAATATGCAAGATATAGGCTGACAACATAAAACAGACGTCTGGTCTGATAATTTCAGACGTCTGTTTACTGAAACAAATTGTTTTCGAAATACAATATTCAGATGTCTGTTTTATATATTTCAGACGTCTGATTCTGAAAAGATGCGACTTCTACAAAAAGATACATCCATTTACTTTATAACTCTTGAGCAAAACTTTTCATTATTAGTTGCATCTTTCTACATACTATAAATAGAGGGAAGATTAACTATTCCAATCACCGAATTTTATTCTAATTCTCTTTATCTTATTTAAAGCTCTCTACATTCTAAAAAGCTATCTACTTTCATACTTGAGACTTTTAAACTTCCATATTCCTTCATGCACTTCACGATTATCATCAAGGAAAGGCTATAGGAAGAGTGTACTTAATATTCGACAATCCGTGTTATCAAGTACACAAAAGAGTCAACAATTATTCTGTATTAGTGAAGACCTCTTCAGTGGTTGAGGCAAGAAATCCCTTTCAGTGGTTCGGGTAATTGTGAACCTATTCCTCCGGGTGAAGTGAGGGTTTTAGTGTTAGCGAAATACCAGAAGTGAGTCTGGGACTGGACGTAGGACAGTGGTCCGAACCAGTATAAATCGACTGTATGATTTACTGCTTAATATTCTATTATATACTCTACATCATATTCTCCATACTACACGATCCTATACCGCTGCATAGCCTCTTTCAGATGAATCGTTTGGATCAGATGCTGCAAAAACAAAACCTTCATAGTAGTAAAAAGATAGGGGTAATAGTTGGAAGTTAGGGCTATTTAGAGAATTAGGGATAGAATGAAAAAGAAGGGCTATTTTGTGAAGGATTAAGAGGAGTAGGGGTAGTTTAAGCATAGTAGGGGTAGATCAACAAATATGAAAGGTGATGAATCGTTTGGATTGGGTGCTGCAAAAACCTACCTGTAACGAACTGTATTTTCTGCGATATATAATTAACTTATTTAATTATATAAATAGTGGTTTAAAATTCAGATGGTCGTTGAATTAAATAATATTTAATATTTAATTGAAATAATAATTAAATAATATATATATATATATAATTTAGAAATAATCGAAAATGGTGAAATTCACAGTAACAAACATATTATTCATAAGATATAATTCAATTGAATATACAGGGTTCATAAGATATAATTCAGTTTACAATTTGAATTAGAATAACAAATATATTATTTAAACGAAGTTTGATATATTATAATTATAATCGAGCCCGAAATGGCGCTGCAGTTCGTTATTTGGCGATTTGAACTCCAATTGAATATACAGGGTTCGTTTTAAATCGGATTTCTGTGAAACAAGAAACGTTCAAAGCTAGTGAAGTATATTTTCTAATGGAAGAGAAAAATCATGATTTCTTCGTTAAGATTTTGATTTATGTCCAAATCAAATTTTAGAAAAGTCGATGTGGAATTCCTTTAAAATTAGTAACGCTTTATTTATGTTATAAAAGGGGTTTCAATATATTTAAGTATCGGTTTCGAATTTAGACAAGGTTCTTTTGAGACGTAGTGATAATTTAATTTTTAGAATTTTATTAAAATTTTTGATTAATTAAATAAGCAACTTTTTATTTGGAGTATTTTGCACCCTGTAATCAGCATTTTGGGGTTTCACAATATGAGTTAATCTACTGGTATTTTTATATTTTTGAAATCGTAGTACCTTACTAGTCACAACGGTATTTTTATATCTGTCCATAAAGACTCGTATGGGAACGAAATATTTCATAGCGGGGTACGCTTAGTTTATAACTTAAAACTAATCTTTTCTTCATATTTTCACGGTTCAAATTTGTGCCACCGTTCGTTTTCTCTTCTCAGCAACGTGGAGGCATGACCTTTTCAAAACAAAATCCTATAAAATGACCCTTACATTCACTTCTTAACCCTAGGTTTTTCATTTTCTCCATCAGTTTTTTGAGCCGCCAATAAATCTCGTTCCATCAAAAGAAACGAAAGACCAAAAATGGAAATAAAGAGAAAACAAAGTTTCGTCAATGCCATGTACCAGAGCAGATGGTGTTTTAATAGTTGGGAAAGCTATATGTGAAAATGGATCAAAGGATGAGAGTTCAAAGTATTCAGAAATGATGGTTACTGTGTAGAATATTTGCACAAGGGGAGTGGGAACCTTGTGTTCACGAAATGATGTGGTGGAAGTTTGAAACGATGAAGAGTAAAGAAGAGTAAGTGGATATGAAATTTTTTTGGTTCACACGTTCAGTTAGTACATGTTTTGTACGTTTGTGAAATGAGGAATTAAGCAAAAATAAAAGAAAAAAGAAAATAGAAAGGTCAAGGAAAGTGAAAATGAACAGTAAGGGAGGGTTGCATGCTGAAAACGTTGGTACAAGGAGTATACAATTGTATGAAGTTTTTCCGTGAAGCGCAAAGAAGAACGAGGGGGAGAAGATGATAAAGGGGTGAAGCTATTGAGGTTGCGATCAAATTTGTAGTGAGGTCAGTTTGGAAAACAATGGTGCGATGGGTCGGGTGTGCTTGTGGCGGGTACAACAATGAGTGGAGGAGGGCCGAACTGTAATCTCAGTTTGGGTAAATTAAAAAAATAAAATAAAAAGAAATGCATGATGTCCTGTTTGGTTTTGGGTGGGACGTGATCCTTCATGACGGATGCAGGTTTCATTTTGATTTGAAGAACTGTTGGGTGAGATTGCTTGAACAAATTTAATTATCGTATTTAGCGGTTCTTAGTTTAACGTGTTAACATTTAATTCGATACAGAACCCATATAACCCGCGGATCTCGGCATTTTTATGATATCGACAATTAAAACGCGTCAATTTAACCCATTTGGTTAAATATAGAATATCACCAAAATATTAGCGACTATATTTTTATACGTTTAGCATAATTAATTATATATTCGTTAATGACCTTTTAAATATTTATAAACGTATTAAATACATAACTCTCGTATACATTATCGGAATTGAGTGCCGTCAGTCACTTTGGGATCGTATGGACGACATCTACAACATGGAACTGACTGGGAATGAATCGAAGCTAGTTACAATTTATAGAGAAATAAATTGTCCGTCTGAATCAAATCAAGAGATGGTTATCGTTATTAACGATGATCGTCCAAATGTGAATAAAACTCACCAAATCTGAACAGTTATATTTTTATAACGTATTCTTAGAACTGATAAGTATCTGTTGATTGCTGTGTGTTAACTGCTTGGTTGAATTGCTTGTGTATTGGTTGAAATCATAGATAACAATATATATATAAATCATTAATCAAATATTGATTTTGTTTAACAAAATATTTCATATTGAAATGAAATCGATGTTAATTATGTTGTTTAACATCTGTGATGCAGGGAGACAGGTTGGAGGGTCCAACTGGATTCCACAACATTTATTTTACAGTTATTCATATATTGTGATATATGATGTGATATATAATCTGCTGTTGATTATGTGTGTTTGGACGATATCTATCATTGTTATATGGTATGTTAAATACCATAAGAAATACTAGAATGATAAAAGGGGATTTTCAAAGTATATTTTGAAAATAATTTATTTATATAAAATTAATGGATTTTATATATAAAAGAAAATGGGATTTTATAAAGGGAAAAAATTATTAAATCAAAAGAGTTAAAAAGGAGATATATTTGTCAATCAAATATAAAGAAAAAATATTTGTGAAATCAGATATAAAGGAAATATATTTGTAAAACAGATATAAAGGAAATATATTTGTAAAACAAATATAAAGGGAATATATTTGTAAAACAAATACAAAGGAAGATATTTGCAAAACAAATAGAAAGAGAAATATTTGTAAAACATTTACAAATAAAATAGGAAAAAGGGAATATTTGTAAAACATTTACAAATAGATTAAATGGAAATATTGATTTGTTAAATAAATAGAAAAGATAAAAGAAATATTTATTTGTTAAATAAATAGAATTGAAGAGGGAATAATTATCTGTTAAGTAAACCAATAGAAAAGGAGATAATCCAAAGGAATAAATCAAAGGAGATAATTTTTGATGCAAAAAGGTAGTGAATCGCTAGATTCACGCCTTCATTCATTAAACAAAAACCAATTACAATGTGTTTAGTTCAGCATACAAAAGACGTGCTACTAGCTACTAATATATACAAGAATGTGTACAACCCAAAAAGAAATACATGCACATAGGCATGATAACATAGTGCCCATAATATACATAAAACATTTACAAAGTAGCTAATAAACCCAACTGTCTGAAGCAATGGCTGCATCAAGCTCGGTTGCCACGAGCTCTATCCATGACTCTAGCGCCAATTGTGTCCACAAATTTGATCTCGTCGTTGCTTGACCATTGAGAAAAAAATTTAAGAATGCAAAAAATAACTGAGTTGGGCTGTTTCATTTTACATTTAAACTTTCGTGAGTTTCGTTCATGCCAAAGGATCCAAACATAAGCAAAGTCAAGACAACAAACATATGTCGCATGTGTGTATCAGGCAGCGAAGTAATAGTGATGTGCCAAAAAAGAAATTGGTTGGTGATGAAACTAGACCAATCTAACCAAATATTAAGGCTAACTAAACACTTCGTCCACACATAGAAGGCGAAATCGCAATCAACGAATAAATGCAGGTAATTCTCATCGTCTTCAGCGCAAAAAACACAGCCCCGAGCGACTTGAACTCCTTTTTGACGTAATCTGCTCACCGTATTAAGCTTCTTGACCTTAGTGGGTACAGTCTTAAAATCCCACATTCGTATGAATCCATCGTATTTCCATCCTGCAAAGTTCATCATTTATAAAGTTCTCTAACCCGAAAGTTATTTCCACCAATCTTCCATACAAATTCATCATCCTCTTCATCATGAAGTTGTACATCCTCTAACAAACGAACTAGGCCACATAGCTGAATCAAAGCATTACCAGCCAAGAGACGACAAAAAGTCAGGTTCCATTTAAAGTTGGCAAAATTCGCATTATACATTTCACTGACCGAAGCTCTTTTGTTGCATGCAATATCCAAAAGATCCGCAAATTCAACACGCAAAGGGATGGGGAGCAGCCAACAGTCAGACGAGAAAGAAGCATCGAGACCATTTTTTACTACAACACCAGCACCAATCTTCATCCAGTGAACGTTAGCCATAACACCATGCCAGAATACCGAGCAATCGGAAACATCCGCATTCCAATCAAATCTTCCGCTGTAGCAAGTGATTAAGATCCACTCCTTCCAGAGAACTTTCTTATCACTAAGCATAGTCCACAACCATTTACGAAGCAAAGCAGGGTTCATGTTTTTCAAATTTATAACTCCCAAACCTCCTGATCTTTGGACTTGCATACCTGATCCTAGGACACTAGATAGTTAACTTTACGTGTATCCTTCGTACAAGTCCAGAAAAAATTCCGACGAACAACATCAATCTTCTGAATCACCCATCCAGGACATGAATAGAAAGAAAGCCAATACAAAGGGATAACAGATAGAAAAGAATTCACCAACCTTCCAGCTTTTGATAAACAATTCCCCTTCCATCTCGCCAAACGCCTACCAATTTTGTCAATAACATACTGCCAATCACTCTTCAACAATTTTTTTGGACACACGCAAGCCCCGAGATAATTAAAAGGGAAAGAATCCGCCTTACAATTAAGCATTTCAGCACATTTCATGTTCACATCAACACTACAACCCAGAGTGTAAACACTACTCTTATGAAAATTAATTTTTAAGCCAGATAAACTTTCAAAAGCATAAAGCAAATTTTTTAAAAAGACAATGTACTTGCAATCTGGGTTGCAAAAGATAATAGTATTGTCAGCATATTGTAGTGAATTAATACCACCAATGATGTGATCTCTCCCGAAGCTCTGGATGATATCATTAGCAATTTCCACCTGAAGGATCTGACAAAAGACATCGGCAGCCAAGTCGAAAAGAAGTAGGGAAAGTGGGTCACCCTGACGCAACCCACGCTTGGAGACAATGGCCTTGCCAGCCACGCCATTCACACAAATGTTTGATCTGCTTGATGTTAAAATGCAATGAATCCAGTTAAGTCATCTACTCGAAAACCTCTCGTGCTAAGCAAGTTCATGATGAACCTCCAATCAACGGTATCAAAGGCCTTAGCGAAATCCAACTTCAAAATTGTGCAAGGCACATTATGTCTATCACTATGAGAGATAACTTCCTGGACAAGTACAACTCCATCTAGAATAAACTTCCCTTAATAAATGCTGTCTGCGAAACATCGATAAGATCATCCATTTTCACTTTCAACCTATTTGCAAGGACCTTAGTGATTAACTTGAAGCTACTATTCAAAAGGTTAAATTATCGAAAGTCCGCAGCAGAGACATTTCCTTCTTTCTTAGGGACCAAGATTACGTTAGCGTACCCCAACACATCCAATCTCAAGGAACCAGAGTGAAATTCTTTGAAAATATTGACAACATCATGTTTAATCAAGTCCCAAAATTTCTTATAAAAGAAGATTGGAAAACCATCAGGGCCAGGGGCTTTATCACCAGGCATCTCGTTTAAAGCTATGACAATTTCTTCCTCCGAGAACTCAGAATCAATGCCACTATGATCAATAGTTGAAGGGCACAACACACTCCAATTCACGTTCACACGATTCTCATTTCTTTCTCCAAAGACACCCTTATAAAATTCAGTAAAAACTTCTCATATCCTTTGTTGATCACAAATTTCTTCCCCGTCTTTCCAAATACTACATATCGTATTCATTCTCCGTCTACCGTTCAAAACTTTGTGAAAGTAGCTCGTGTTACTGTCGCCAAGCTTCAGCCACTGAGTTCTCGATCTCTGTTTCCAAAAAATCTCTTCTTGGTCAATCACAGTAAGAAGCTCCTTTTCTTTAGTTTTTAACAAGGCTCGCTCAGCTTCATTTAAACTTCATGCTTCCTCAAGCACATTCAGCTCCATAATCTCAGATTCAAGTCTCTGTTTCTTAATTCAGATGTTCCCAAAAACTCCTCTATTTCATCTGGCTAAAAATTTTCACAAAAGTCTCATTTTTCTACAAAAATGGCTAGTTGCATCCCCAAAGTCGTGAAACTTAATCCATTTCTGACGAAGCATCTGGTTAAAATTTGGCTTTATGCACCACATATTCTCAAACTTAAAAAAAGATTTCCTTCTAAAATCAGCGTTATTGTCTAGGACTACTGGGCAGTGATCAGAAATAAGGGATGTAAGACCTCTTTGAAGTGTCAGGGGGTGCAGGTCTTCAAAAGCAGAGTTAATAAAGAAACGATCAAGGCGAACTAAAGTAGGAGGGGTTCTACCGTCAGTCCACATAAATTTTCTATTAGTCATGCGTAAGTCAATAAGGCCACAGTTTCCAACAAAGTCACTGAAATCATCATATCACCCAAACCAGAAGTTTTCACAACATTACGTTCAAACATTAATCTAGTAACGTTAAAATCACAGCCAATTACCCAAGGACCATACATGAGATTATGAAATTCTAAACCCTTTGCCCACCAAGTCATTCTTTCTCGTCTTGTGTTAGGTCCATAAACATTAGAAAAGAAATAAAGAACATTTTTGGATTTGCATTCAAGAGCCAAATGCAGACAATAATTTTTTTAATTTCCTGCTTAATCTCCCAAGAATTTCTGCTCCAACCAGTAAAAATGCCACCAGAGGTTCCCACAGCAGGAATAAAAGACCATTCATCAATAACACCCCACCCCAAACATTTAAAAATAAATGTTTTAGGGTTCTCTATTTTAGTCTCTTGAAGCATGATGACATCAGATTTTACAGATTTGAGATAATTCTTAACCCTAAGACACTTATCAAAAGTTCCTAGGCCTTCAACATTCCATGTGACAATTATCATGGTGAAACGTTAGCCCTTTCATTTTCTTTGTTCTTAATATCACGTATCACATCATCATTCAACAAAAAACCAGATTTACTTGCAATGTCATGAAGTTGATCACTAGACAAAGTATTAAGAATAGCAAGAACAAAAATTCTACCTGCCATTGGGTGGCCCATTCCCCTTGCACTGCATCTCAGCATGACAACTCCTTGGTCTATTGCACGCTTTCCCTTGTCCCTTGTTGCCGAGCATTCTCCAGAGATGGTGGGAGCCATAGCCAAACCTCCAGCCAAAGTTAGATCTTGTGATTCGTTACCCATGACATGTTCATCCAACGCCTCCATGACACCATGCACATTGTCCCCTTCCTCAAAATCATGCAAGCCAAAACCATCATTCTCATTGAGAGGAATGATGTAACACCCCGTAATTCTGTAACAATAAGATTCACAAATCAAGGAAGTATTAAATTTTAAATTCAAAATCAAGGGAAACGGGATGCGCCGTTGCGTTCATCTTAGAATTCTGCATGAGATAGAGTCCGAGTTTGCGTTAATCGGACTCCATATGAAGGAGTTATGGTCTTCAGAAGTTTCAGAATTCGATTTAAAATTCGAACAGGCCAGAAAACGAGTTCAAAATTCAAAATCGGACCCAGATTGGGCTGGGCGAGAATTTTCCCGCCCAAGACCCAGGTCGACTTGGTAGTCGACCTGGGGGTCGACCTCCCCCCTTTTTCCAGATCTATAGCCTGGTTCGTTTATCTGTATCCGGACGCCATTCTGACCAGATTCGTTGAGTTCTACACTATATAAATAGACCTAGTTTCCTTTTCTATTCACAATTCTTCTCTACCCTTATGCTGTAAAGATTCTTGGTAGACATGGCTTCTTCTCCTCCTCTAAATTAAATAATAAATAAAATAATATGTAAAATAAATCAAGACGAGGAAATGCTGCTCAAGACTTTCAAGAAGAGTTTCAAGTCAGGCTAGGATTCAAGTGAAGATTCAAAAAACTTCAACGACTGTTTTTCTACGAATCTAATCTAATCTCTGTAAGTCGGTTACTTTTTAGATTTGAATGTTTCTCTCTGTTCGTGACATGAAATTAAAGGAATAAAAGAATATGCCACAACTTTCTGTTTGAATTAGTGCTTATATCCTTGGACCTAATTAAGAACTGTTATGATTCGATGACCAATTAGGCCTTGCCTATGACTATGAACATTTCCTATGACTATGAACATTGCCTATGACTATGAACATTGCCTATGACAGTGACTGTGACTATGAGAATTATTTCCTTGAACATGAACACAAGCCTATGCCTTTGATTAGGAAACATAAACTATTGCCTATGACATAACAAGGACAACTGTGATTAAACACCTATGATTCATGACTAGGAAAGTGTTGCTTAAGTTTTGTAACTATGAAATTGAGTCTAAACCTGATTATCTATTCTGTCTATTCTTGGTTTTCTTTGTTTTTAGACCTTGGGAATTTACCAATTAAGTTAGGTCTACCCATGTTCTTGAACCTACGTCGTTATTCAACCCTTTTTATGTCATGAGATTTCTAGACCTATAGGCCTTCGATGTTTTAGATCAATTTTAGTGTAATTCATTAGGTCTGTAAATAGTAAATTATCATTTTTTGCCAGTTATTATGTCTATCTTTTTCATAGCATCTTTGGTTAATTCCCTATTTTCTACGAATCTAGATTTATCTATAATCTAGATTGAATCACGATTATACGAGCGGTGGGAATACGATTTGGGAAAAATATGAAATTTACTAAAAGCGTAGTTATAAGCTTGGAAATTGGCATAAATTGGGAACATGTATTATGGCATGTTCATAGAAATGCAAATTGGATAAATTTGACATGAATTATGGGATGTGTAATTTGAATCTAGTATTGACTTGTAAATCTAGCATTTACGTGAATAGTGAACTAGAATAATAAGTCTAGTTTGACATGAACTGTAAGTAGAATGTTAAATCAGAAATGGATTAGCTAATTTGGCATGATAAGTATATGGCATAAATTTGAAATTGGCCATAATTAGGAGTAATTGTCAGTTTTAGCAAAATCATGGTTGGTGACACTTAATTTGGTATAGTTTACATACCAATAAGGCAAAAATATGAGATAGAGGGGAAAATCGGCCATAAGAATAAATGTTGACAATTCACATTATAAGAGTAATTATGAAATAAGTAAATTAGGAAGAATTTACTTATATAATTTGTCCTAAATGAGAAAATGTATATTTAGACAAACCAAAGGTTTAGCAATGACATCTCTTTTAATAATACACAAGAAACTTCTAGGGTGACAAAGAGTATAGTGTCTAGTCTTGGGTTTGGAAAATACAAGTTTCCTGCTCTCCCTGGCTATCCCTAACTGATCCGACGGGCGGGATGGTTACTTTCGAAACCTGATTTGAAAATTAATCAAAACCCTTTGAACTTAGAAAACACGAATATGCCTAACACGAGGTTAGACCGAGTTCCGATGTAAACCTGCCCGGAACCAACCGGCACATCCAGTATTCGCAACAATATCTGTCTAATGTGAGTGGTCGTGACTTTAATTTATTTAGTTAAAGCTAAAACAAGAATGGTACGGTTAAGTTAACTAAGATACGTAACCAATTCAACATGATAACAAAACCAATGGGTGGGGGTTAGGTTCATGCACACACTTAACACAGTTAAACTAGAATGGGAGGGTTAAGTACATCAGAACACTTAACCAACTTAACATAGTTAAGCTAGAATGGGAGGAAAGTTAAGCTAGAATCGGAGGGCTAAGTCCATAGGGACACTTAACCAACTTAACATGGTAACAAGACGAGATTTGTAGGGGTTAAGTAACTAAGAAAACACTTAGCCAAATTAACATGTTAACTAGACTAGAGGTTGGGGTTAAGTAAAGTTAATACACTTAGCCAATTTAACATGTTAACTAGACTAGAGGTTGGGGTTAAGTAAAATTTAATACACTTAGCCAATTTGATATGTTAGCTGGACTAGACCGTAGGGTTAAATAAACTTGAACACTTAACCATCAGATTGTGATTAAGGAATAGGGTTAGGTTTAAAACATGAAGGGATAATACTTAACCATTAATAACATGTTTGTTAGAACAGAAGGGCAATGTTAAGTTAAAAAGGAAACACTTAACCAATACAGGATGAATGGGTAGGGTTAAGTAATAAGAAATACTTTACCCATATATCTTGATTTGTGGTAGGGTTAAGTCAACATGAATTACTGATAACACTTAACCAGTTTAACATGATAAATGAAGAGGGTTAAGTTAACTTGAATTGACTAATGACACTTAACCAATCCAAATTGACGAGAAAGAGAACTAAGTAGTAAATCTTAATTAAAAGGAGCTAAGTAGTAAACCTTAGTTAAGAAAACAGTGATTCTGGAAACTAAGTGGTAAACCTTAGTTAGCAGAACTAGGTAGTAATTCTTAGTATAACACGGGAAGGAGCTAACGTCCGTCTGATTAAAACGAAGGCTCCAACGAATTGGGTTACGAACCCCGAGGCTTCGAGGGGACGTGAGAGTACTCTTGGTATCCCTCTGTAAGGCTGCAGATGATCCTCCTGGACTCACAGAGGTTAAGGTCTGCGTTAGAAGAACCAAGGGTATGCCTTGGTTGCAAAATATGGCAACCTAAAGACTAGGATGGACCAGTGTGATTCGGCGAGAAATCGGTAGCCCTGTGATAGCAACTCGTCGTCTACCATCCATCTTTAGTCAATCGAGATACGTGAAGCGGAAAGGCGGAGAACTCCAAAAGACCATATACTTGCTATCTAGTTATGGGCGAGGATGGCCATAGGTTAGTGGGGCATAGGGGGCCTTCGTATAGTTATCATTTTTCAAGGTGTGCCGTTCATTAGTTGAGGGAGGGGTCGAGTGGGACCATAGCCACCGGAATATAAACAGACCTTAGCATCTGCATCGGCAGATATCTGAAAGCTCCCAACCGAGTTCTGTGTTTCTTGATTTGCCCTGCCACAGGACTCGGGCCGCACATTACAGGACATGTGCATCTGGACAAGCGATAACGATTTGCGATACATGCGTGGGGAAGTATAGGAACATGTACCACTCTAGGTAGTGTGTCCTAGACTTGGGGGCGTCGTTCGACAGGTAGCATAATCCCTAGTTGGACTAGGTGGCATAAACCCTGAATCCGAGAAGCGTTCAGCAGATAGCGTAAACTCTAGTTGAATCTAGAAAACACTTGATAGAAAACCCTATATTAGATCTAGGTAATAAATAATAAATGTATGCCTGAAGGCAATGGAAACTACAGGGATTGGGATCACGTTATCGTTACTAGTTGGGACACTAGTTGTGTGGTGCAGAGATATAGAAACCAGTATAACAAGGATATAACGAAGCGGCGAAAGTATTAGAGCATACCCAGTTTATCTTGTCTTAGCATATCTTGTGTTAATCTCGTCAAATCTTGTTGATCCTATCATCATGGTGTTATCTTGTATTCAGTTAATTCATGTCGTTTTGTTTTTCCATGTTCACATGCTAGAAGTAACTGAACTTACTCAGGCTTTATGTCTGACTCTGTTTTTCTTTCGTCTTCTTTTCTTCCGTTCCCCCCCAGGTAGTAAAGGAGGGAATAATATAGCTCGGGTTAAGTCGGACTGTCACTCTTTCCCAGCTTGAAGATTTGTCAAAGTTTTGCTTGGATTCTCTTTTCAGATGCTATGGCTGGCCCTTGCTACAATTGGGGAATATAAATGTATTTTTATGCTTCTTTATTTTGTAAGACAGATGATACTCTGGTATTATAAAGAAATCGTTGTACAAACTATTTTATCAATGAAGAAAAGTTTTATTTTCTGCTGTTTAATTTCTGTCTATCTTGTAATTTATCTGCATCATTTACCTTAAAATGCTCCACAGAACTTAGTGCATTCCCTTTTTGAGTGACACTAAAAGATGTGGGGTGTTACACATGGTATCAGAGCTGAAGGTTACCAGATCAGATAAAGGATTTGAAAATTTATTTTCAAAACGGTTTTAAAAGAAGCATTTTCAAAAGAAAAGATTTTTTTAAAGGCATATTCCCCAAAGCCATACACACTATCTTCTCTTCCTCTGTTTGAATTCCTATCTCCTTCTTTCTTGAGTCTCTGGGGCTCCTGGCTTTCTGGGAGGTAACCTCATCGATGGGCGAAGTCGTGCCTGGCTTCCATCCATAGCCGTAGTTGTTTCACCTACGGCCAGTTTTCTTTCAAGCTTATAGGGTTTTCTGTACGATGGAAGCTTTCGAGATATTTGTCAACATGGTTACACACGAAAGGGGATGAGCAGTTTGGCTAGGGAGCACAACCCTAGGATGAGGAATTCATGGATGTAGATTTAGCTCACGAAGGAGGAAGATATTATAAAACCTCAGACAAGAGGAAGTATCTTTACTAGGGTATGATAGGGCATATAATTAAGGACGAGGGCAAGAACGAGGAACAAGATTTTCAGAAGGGCTAGTACATACTTTCACCACCAAGCATACCTAGGAGAAATGTAGTAAAGTTCTGTTAGAAGAGTCTAGTTTTGCTGTTCGTACTCTTTCCTTTGGTTTAGCGCTTCGCATTTGTTCATATCCACTTCCATAGTTGAGTCTCTGCACCATAGTACTTGTATAATAGAAAGATCCCACTAGAGTCTCAAATTCAATTGGTGATCCGACCAGTTTATTTTTGGTTAGTAGGGATTTGAGGATAGCTATCGAGTTCGCTTATATCATCTCACGTAGATCGTCTAAATTCGAAGGAGATATTCCTTGGATGCTTGTCTGATATTGGTTTAGGCCTTTGGGGTTTGTACTTGAGGAATATCGAGTTCGACTAGGATGGTTTGCGTGAGAGATGAATAGTTGTGGCAGGCACTCCAAAAAGCACGTAATGATCTTTCGACCCTTATAGTTATGGCATGGTGGATAAGAGGGAGACCTCTAATCATCTTAGTACATACACTTGGTACCGTGATTGACATCTGTTTATTTTGGAAATGAGGGTCAGAAACTTCACAATCGTGAAGTAAAATTAGTTAAGATACAGTGGAGTAAAGCTCAAGAAGGCTAGACACTTGCATCATACCCTTTTTCCTTAAGGGTGCATCCTTGATTTCTTTTATTTGTAGGAGCTTTACGCATAATTGTTTCTCTCTTTCCAAAGTATATCCTCTAGGTCGTATCTTCGATCCTTAGGTAGAAGCCAATGGATGTAAACATGTATTTGAAACATGTTATGGTTGATGGTTGCAAGTGGTTGCTAATGGTTGCTCGTGAATGCATGTGCATACGTATTAGACACTAGATCAGTTCGGACGCTTTCATATTGCATTTACAGATATGTATTTGTTTGTAAGTTAAACTTGATATGTTATCATATGGATGTTGCATATGGATGAATGGCTGTGCACGCATGTAGAATTTACATAACCAGGGATGCTTGCATACATGATTGGACACATGGCACTGACATGATTCGCATTAAGGAGGTCAACTTAATCAGTAGACCGCCTGATTTTGCATTAGATAAAGACGTATACACACACTATGCATATGAACATGAAAGCATTAGAAATCTTTTAAGGCCGATGAATGCCTGTGATTGAATGGCTGAGTAGATGGGTGATTGGATGGTAGGACACATTCTTCCTAACTTGAAGATTTCGGGGACGAAATCCTTTTAAGTGGGGGAGAATGTAACACCCCGTAATTCTGTAACACTAAGATTCACAAATCAAGGCAAAATTAAATTTTAAATTCAAAATCAAGGGAAACGGGCTATGCCAATGTGTTCGTCTCGGAATTCTACATGAGATAGAGTCCGAGTTTGCGTTAATCGGACTCCGTATGAAGGAGTTATGGTCTTCAGAAGTTTCAGAATTTGATTTAAAACTCGAACAGGCTAGAAAACGAGTTCAAAATTCAAAATCGGACCCAGATTGGGCTGGGCGGGAATTTTCCCACCCAAGACCCAGGTCGACTAGGTAGTCGACCTGGGGCACCCAGGTCGACTAGGTAGTCGACCTGGGGCACCCAGGTCGACTGGGTAGTCGACCTAGGGATCGACCTCCCCGCTTTTTCCAGATCTGCAGCCTGGTTCGTTTTTCTGTATCCGGACGCCATTCTGACCAGATTCATTGACTTCTACACTATATAAACAACCCTAGTCTCCTTTACTATTCACAATTCTTCTCTACCCTTAAGCTGCAAAGATTCTTGGAAGACATAGCTTCTTCTCCTCCTCTAGATTAAATAATAAATAAAATAATATATAAAATAAATTAAGACGAGGAAATGCTGCTCAAGACTTTCAAGAAGAGATTCAAGTCAGGCTAGGATTCAAGTGAAGATTCAAACAACTTCAACGACTGTTTTTCTACGAATCTAATCTAATCTTTGTAAGTCGGTTACTTTTTAGATTTGAACGTTTCTCTTTTCGTGACATGAAATTAAAGGAATAAAAGAATATGCCAAATCATTCTATTTGAATCAGTGCTTATATCCTTGGACCTAATTAAGAACTGTTATGATTCGATGACCAATTAGGCCTTGCCTATGACTATGAACATTGCCAATGACTATGAACATTGCCTATGACAGTGACAGTGACAATGAGAATTATTTCCTTGACCATGAAAACAAGCCTATGCCTTTGATTAGGAAACATAAACTATTGCCTATGACATAACAAGGACAACTGTGATTAAATACCTATGATTCATGACTAGGAAATCGTTGCTTAAGCTTTGTGACTGTGAAATTGGGTCTAAACCTGATTATCTATTCTGTCTATTCTTGGTTTTCTTTGGTTTTAGACCTTGGGAATTTACATATTAAGTTAGGTCTACCCATGTTCTTGAACCTACGTCGTTATTCAACCCTTTTTATGTCATGAGATTTTTAGACCTATAGGCCTTCGATGTTTTAGATCAATTTCAGTGTAATTCGTTAGGTCTGTAATTAGTAAATTATCATTTTATGCCAGTTATTATGTCTATCTTTTTCATAGCATCTTTGGTTCATTCCCTATTTTCTACGAATCTAGATTTATCTATAATCTAGATTGAATCACGATTATACGAGCGGTGGGAATACGAATTGGGAAAAATATGAAATTTACTAAAAGCGTAGTTATAAGCTTGGAAATTGGCATAAATTGGGAACATGTATTATGGCATGTTCATAGAAATGCAAATTGGATAAATTCGACATGAATTATGGGATGTGTAATTTGAATCTAGTATTAACTTGTAAATCTAGCATTTACGTGAATAGTGAACTAGAATAATAAGTCTAGTTTGACATGAACTGTAATTAGAATGTTAAATCAGAATTGGATTTGCTAATTTGGCATGATAAGTATATTGGCATAAATTTGAAATTGGCCATAATTAGGAGTAATTGTCAGGTTTAGCAAAATCATGGTTAGTGACACTTAATTTGGTATAGTTTACATACCAAAAAGGCATAAATATGAGATAGAGGGGAAAATGGGCCATAAGAATAAATGTTGACAATTAACATTAAAAGAGTAATTATGAAATAAGTAAATTAGGAAGAATTTACTTATAGAATTTGTCCTAAATGAGAAAATGTAAATTTAGACAAACCAAAGGTTTATTAACGACATCTCTTTTAATAATACACCAGAAAGTTCAAGGTTGACAGAGAGGATAGTGTCTAGGCTTGGGTTTGGAAAATACAAGTTTCCTGCTCTCCCTGGCTATCCCTAACTGATCCGACGGACGGGATGGTTACTTTCGAAACCTGATTTGAAAATTAATCAAAACCCTTTGAACTTAGAAAACACGAATATGCCAAACCCGAGGTTAGACTGAGTTGCAATGTAAACCTGCCCGGAACCAACCAGCACATCCAGTATTCGCAACAATATCTGTCTAATGTGAGTGGTCGCGGCTTTAATTTATTTAGTTAAAGCTAGAACAAGAATGGTATGGTTAAGTTAACTAAGATACTTAATCAATTCAACATGATAACAAAACCGATGGGTGGGGGTTAGGTTCGTACAGACACTTAACACAGTTAAGCTAGAATGGGAGGGTTAAGTCTATAGGAACACTTAACCAACTTAACACAGTTAAGCTAGAATTGGAGGGCTAAGTCCATAGGGACACTTAACCAACTTAACATGGTAACAAGACAAGATTTCTAGGGGTTAAGTAACAAAGAAAACACTTAGCCAAATTAACATGTTAACTAGACTAGAGGTTGGGGTTAAGTAAAGTTAATACACTTAGCCAAATTAACATGTTAACTAGACTAGAGGTTGGGGTTAAGTAAAATTTAATACACTTAGCCAATTTGATATGTTAGCTGGACTAGACCGTAGGGTTAAGTAAACTTGAAAACTTAACCATCAGATTGTGATTAAGGAATAGGGTTAAGTTTAAAACATGAAGGGTTAATACTTAACCATTAATAACATGTTGGTTAGAACAGACGGGCAAGGTTAAGTTAAAAAGGAAACACTTAACCAATACAGGATGAATGGGTAGGGTTAAGTAATAAGAAATACTTAACCAATATAACTTGATTTGTGGTAGGGTTAAGTCAACATGAATTACTGGTAACACTTAACCAGTTTAACAGGATAAATGAAGAGGGTAAAGTTAACTTGAATTGACTAATGACACTTAACCAATACAAATTGATGAGAAAGAGAACTAAGTAGTAAACCTTAGTTAAAAGGAGCTAAGTAGTAAACCTTAGTTAAGAAAACAACGATTCGGGAAACAAAGTGGTAAACCTTAGTTAGCAGAACTAAGTAGTAATTCTTAGTATAACACGGGAAAGAGCGAACGTCCGTCTGATTAAAACGAAGGCTCCAACAAATTGTGTTACGAAGCCCGAGGCTTCGAGGGGACGTGAGGGTACTCTTGGTATCCCTCTGTGAGGCTGCAGATGATCCTCCTGGGCTCACAGAGGTTAAGGTCTGCGTTAGAAGAACCAAGGGTATGCCTTGGTTGCAAAATATGGCAACCTAAAGACTAGGATGGACCAGCGTGATTCTACGAGAAAACGGTAGCCCTGTGATAGCAACTCGTCATCTACCATCCATCTTCAGTCAATCGAGATACGTGAAGCGGAAATGCGGAGAACTCCTAAAGACCATATACTTGCTATCTAGTTATGGGTGAGGATGGCCATAGGTTAGTGGGGCATAGGGGGCCTGCTTATAGTTCTCATTTTTCAAGGTGTTCCTTTCATTAGTTGAGGGAGGGGTCGAGTGGGACCATAGCCACCGGAATAAAAATAGATATTAGCATCTGCATCGACAGATATCTGAAAGCTCCCGACCGAGTTCTGTGTTTCTTGATTTGCCCTGCCACAGGACTCGGGCCGCACATTACAGGACATGTGCATCAAGACAAGCGACAATGATTCGTGAAACATGCGTGGGTAAGTATAGGAACATATACCACTCTAGGTAGTGTGTCCAAGACTTGGGGGCGTCGTTCGACAGGTAGCATAATCCCTAGTTGGACTAGGTGGCATAAACCCTGAATCCGAGAAGCGTTCAGCAAATAGCGTAAACTCTAGTTGAATCTAGAAAGCACTTGATAGAAAACCCTAGATAAGATCTAGGTAATAAATAATAAATGTATGCCTGAAGGCAATGGAAACTACAGGGATTGGGATCACGTTATCGTCACTAGTTGGGACACTAGTTAGGTGGTGCAGAGATATAGAAACCAGTATAACAAGGAAATAACGAAGCGGCAAAAGTATTAGAGCATAACCAGTTTATCTTGTCTTAGCATATCTTGTGTTAATCCCGTCAAATCTTGCTGATCCTATCATCATGGTGTTATCTTGTATTCAGTTAATTCATGTCGTTTTGTTTTTCCATGTTCACATGCTAGAAGTAACTGAACCTACTCAGGCTTTATGTCTGACTCTATTTTTCTTTCGTCTTCTTTTCTTCCGTTTCCCACCCCAGGTAGTAAAGGAGGGAATAATATAGCTCGGGTTAAGTCGGACTGTCACCCTTTCCCAGCTTGAAGATTTGTCAAAGTTTTGCTTGGATTCTCTTTTCAGATGCTGTGGCCAGCCCTTGCTACAATTGGGGAATATAAATGTATTTTTATGCTTCTTTATTTTGTAAGACAGATGATACTCTGATATTGTAAAGAAATAGTTGTAGAAACTATTTTATCAATAAAGCAAAGTTTTATTTTCCGCTGTTTAATTTATGTCTGTCTTGTAATTCATCTGCATCTTTTACCTTAAAATGCTCCATAGAACTTAGTGCATTCCCTTTGTGAGTGACACTAACGGATGTGGGGTGTCACAAATGATATCTCCAGAATTTGCACCAACACCCACTATGTTACCATCTACATCAACCTCCACTGCCACTCCATCATCAAAGCGAACCACATAATTGTCATTATTAAACCTTGCTTCAACAGTACCTCCTTCTGCATTAGCCGATAAATCACCCACCAAGCCACTAACATCTTCAACATGCATTTTAGCTCCCCCGTCTTTGCTACACATAACTTTAAGCTTCCCATCTCAATCAGTTGCGAATATCCTTTGCTTGAAAAGAGGAACATTGATTTTGGGCGGTGAGTCCTCCTCACATCTTTGGATATGCACTACATGAGAAAACCCCTCAAATGGAATTGCCACTGATTCCGGCAGCGGCATGCCAACTTCCTTCGTCAATTTAGCTCTTAAGCAAGTATAATCCGCGTCGTGAATTGCTCCATATTGGACCCTCTCCACCTCACCATAATCACGTAGAGCTGCTTGAAGAACATCACGTTTACGACATACCAGCGGGGTATTTATCAGGAGGATCCAAAAAGTTTCCTTCTCCCTCGAGACACTGCCGAATCTCGGGCTCCACCACCTCAAATTAATTTTTCCCATGGTCAAATTGAAAGTATATTGGAAGTTAACTGTTAGCAAATGCAATGGAAAGCGAACAACGAAAACATCTCCCATTCTCTTAACGTTCCAGTCCCAGGTTGGGGCACGACGGCCATACCTGGCCTTCAAAATCTCCTCGATCTTACATATAGAAAAGGATCCACTCATAAAGGAGATGATTACCATCGATCTAGCCCATTCGAAAGATTTTTGATAGCGATTAGCAGAGATTTGTTTGCGGGAGCTTTCTGCCATTTTTGGGGGAGGAGAACGATGGGAATTGCAATTGAAACCCTTATGCCCTGTTCTATGTCATTTAAAACAAATAACTGGATTTCGACATGATCGCGCCCCGTGATCTGTCGATCCACATCTGAAGCAGCCATTTTTTGATTTGATATTATTGAGAATTTCATTATAGCTGTGAAGGATATGAGAAGACGGTTTTGACAAAGGCTTTTTGAAATTTAAATATTCGGATCTGAGTTTCGCTTTACAACTGGCCTGAGCAAAATATCCTTAAAAGATGGATTAACAGAAACGTTCTTAGCATTTTCAGCTTGGTCAACATGTAAAGAAGAGATTTTTGAGGAGAATGACGATTTCAGAGAAGAAAAAATGTGTTTTTAATTTTCAAAAAGAGATCGCCAAGAGGACGCCATGAGCTTTGCTTCAATAAAGGTGTTTATCTTTTGATTTGAATAATTCAAAGGAGATAATTAAAAAGGAAATGATTCAAAGGAGTTAATTCAAAAGAGTAAATCGAATATTAGTTATTCGATTACAGTTAATCGATTAGAGATAGAGTTAATCAGTTAGAGTTAACCAGTTAGAGTTAATCAGTTAGCGATAACTAGTTAGAGTTAATCAGTTAGAGTTCATCGATTAGAGTTAGAGTTAACCAGTTAGAGTTATTCAAATGGAGTTAATCAAGTCGAGTTAATTAAGATGAGTTAATCAGTTAGAGTTAATCAGTTAGAGTTGACCAGTTAGAGTTATTCAAATGGAGTTAATCAAGTCGAGTTAATTAAGATGAGTTAATCAGTTAGAGTTAATCAGTTAGCGTTAATCAGTTAGAGTTGACCAGTTAGAGTTAACCAGTTAGAGTTATTCAAATGGAGTTAATCAAGTCGAGTTAATTAAGATGAGTTAATCAAATCGAGTTAATCCAAAGGAGTTAGTTGAATATTGGTTATTTGAATATAGTTAAAGGAGTATCGAATAAAGTTTATTCGAATTAAGTTTAAGGAAAGGAGTTACAGATGTTATTTTAACCAAAAGGAGTTAATCGATTATACTTTAGTCGAAAGGAGTTATTGATGTTAATTTAATCGAAAGGAGTTATGAATTATAGTTTAATCGAAAGGAGTTAATCGATGTTAGTTTAATCGAAAGGAGTTATCGATGTTAGTTTAATCGAAAGGAGGTTATCGAATATAGTGTATTCGAAAGAAAGGAGATTATCGAATATAGCGTATTCGAAAGAAAGAGATCGAATATAAGTTATTCGAAGTGAGAGATCGAATATAAGTTATTCGAAGTGAGAGATCGAATATAAGTTATTCAAAGTGAGTTAATCGAATATAAGTTATTCGAAGAGAGATAATCGAATATAAGTTATTCGAAGAAGAAAGATAATCGAATATAGGTTATTCGAAGAAGAGTTAATCAAATAGAGTTTACTCGAAACAGAGTTATACGTCAAATTCAATTATATCGAATTCGGGAAAGTATTATTTACTTTCCGGTTTTTAAATCAGGATTTATTTACTTATAAATAAATTAGAGTAGGTTAATTATTCAAATTAAAGAATAAAAGTTATAATTGAAGTTAGATATTTCGAAAGTAGGGATTATAACATTATCGTTATAACCAATGTTTTCAATAAAGAAGTGGATTCGTAAATAGAATCCGAGAGTTTCATAGGGAAGTCTGATAAAGGTTTAAAAGATAAACATTGACTATTTCGAAGTTAAAATGTTGTTCAGTTAAGGTCTGAGAGGTAATTATACCCCAACTTGATTGACTTCCTCCTTAACTAAGGAATGGTAAGGTTTGATAGTGAATGATGGTTAAGTGAATTTAGTAAATGGTTAGAGTTGGCATAGCGATGTTTTACTTAAACATCTGTTTAAATCCAATGGAGGAGCTTTGGAAATGTTTTCCAAGTAAGAAACCAGAAATGTTTTTGTAATGGCGCGTTTAGTAAGGTATAATAATTAAGTTATTTAATTATTTAAATAACGAATATATTAAATAAACGATAGTTGAACGTATAAATTATAATAATAATTATAATCGAGCCGGTAACGACGCGGCAGTTCGTTATTTGGCGAGTTGAACTTCAACTGAATATACAAGATTCGTTATAAGTCGGATTTCTGTGAAACAAGAAACGTGTGGAGCTGGTGGAGTATATCTTTCTAGTAGAAGAGAAAAATCGGGATTTCGTCATATAGATTTTGATGTACGTCCAAATCAAATTTCAGAAAAGTCGCTGTGGAATTCCGTTATAATTCGTAATGCTTTATATACGTTATAAAAGGGATTTTCAATGTAAATTGAATATCGATTCAACCTGGACTTAGAATATGAAATATATAATTATCCTGGAGCTGTATGATATTCTATTGTGAATATATACGATAATATTAATTTATTAATATTTAATTAAATTGTTTTAAATATATTTGTATTTAAAACGGTCTAATTAGAGCCTTAGAAAATAGCAACTTTTGCATACGAAGTCGGAATTCGACGAAACTAGTTTTGTTGGATCCGCAATGTCAAATTATTGTTGGAGGTCAAGTTTCGTGATTTTTAGAGTCACTGTGTGGCCGTACGGATTTTTAGAGTGAGGAACAGTCAGTTTTTCGACAGTTAAAAATACGCTGTATGAGCAAACGGAGTCGGAATTCGACGAAACCAGTTTTGTTGGGACCGTAATGTCAAATTCTATCAGCGTGTCAGTTTTCATGATTTTTAGGCGTCGTATGTGTTCGCAGTGATTTTTAGAAGACAAATACACTATATAAGATCAATAAAATAAATAAATAAAAATATCCAATATTTTTTCTGATCTAAAACAAGCGAAGTCCCTCCCTTCTCAACCACAAATGAAACCAACCACCCCTACAACTATATATGACCGCACTGGGTGTTACAGTGAGATTTTCCCACAAACAAAAATCAAAAACTATGCAAACAAAATTCAATAAATCCCAAAACAACTAGGAATGAATTCGTATCAAGATCCTCTTCGAATTGGTGATGGTTTTGTTGTGCTCGATGGTGATTTTCGATGCTGGAGAAATACACAGTACGTATATTCGAGGCTAGGGCGGAGGTCGGATTTCGAGGCAGGGCGCCGGAGGTGAACTGGTGGTGTCGGTTAAGCTTGTGGCGAGAAGAAGAAGCACTGGTGAATTTCGAGTGGAGTGCGGTGGTGGTTGGTGTCGACCGACGGAGTACAGGGGCTCGAGGATAGTAGATGTCGAGTTCGACGAGGAGGCGTTGGGGTGATAGGGGTTTTGATGGCGAACGGGATGGTGGTTGTCGCGGTGGTCCTCGATGACCGGAGGGACGACGGAGGTCGGTCAAAGTGAAGGTCAAAGAGGGAAAGGTTGGATCGATTACTGGAGTTGAATTTGTGAATGAGGAAGAAGAGGGTACGTCTGGGCTTTTAGAGTGGCGGACGTGGGTTTAATTTGAGGAGGATGGGCCGGTTTGGATATGAGGGTGAGGCCCGATTATTTATAAACTTAAGTTTATTTTAATTTAAATTAGTTCGAACTTGTTAATTCAATAACTTGTCCGTACGAGGTCGGATTTACAAACCGTAAGTTGCATTGGGATCGTATGGACGGACACTCCACAATAGAACTGACCGCGAGTCAATTGGAGTCTGTCACAATTTATAGCAAAATAAATTGTCTGAATCAAGCGATGGTTATCGTCATTGACGATGATCGTCCAAATGTGAGTAAAACTCACCAACTCTAAATAGTTCTATTTTTACATTGTATTCTTAGAACTGTTAACTATTGTCTGTTTGACTGTGTGTTGACTGTTTGATTGAACTGCTAGTCAGTTAGTGGAATATATATATATATATATATATATAAATATAAACCGATAAATATTTATATGCTGATTCTGCTTATCAGAATATTATACCAGTGTTGTCTAACATCTGTGGTGCAGGGAAACAGGTTGGAGGAATCCAACTGGATTCCTCAACAGCTATTTTTACTGTAATTTATGTATTGTGATATATATAATCTATTGTGATTATGTGTGGTTGGACGATATTCATCGTTGTTAGATGATGTGTTAAAAACCATAAGAAATACCAGGATATAGAAAAGAGATTTTCAAACGATAATTTGAAAATAATTTATTTATATAAAATCGATGGATTTTATATTATAAAGAAAAGGGGATTTTGAGTATAAAGGGAAATATTGGGTAATCAAGTATAAAGGAGAAATATTTGTTAATCGAGTATAAAGGATTAAACAAAGTAATTGGTTAGGTTAACCAAAACGAGTTAGTCGAGTTAATCAAATTAATTGGTTAAGTTAACCAAAGTAAATTAGTTAAGTTAAACTAAGCGGTGAATCAAAGTGAATTTGTTAAGTTAAACTAAATGATTAATCGATGTGAATTAGTTAAGTTAAACTAAAGGATTAATCAATGTGAATTAGTTAAGTTAAACTAAAGGATTAATCGATGTGAATTAGTTAAGTTAACTAAGTGGTTAATCGAGGTGAATTAGTTGAGTTAAACTAAGTGAATCGGTTAGAGTTAATCAACGTGAATTAGCTAAGTTAAACTGAGTGGATTTGTTCAGTTAATCAAGACGAATTAACCAGTTAGGTTAAACCAGTAGACTTAACCAGTTGAGTTAACCAGTTAGAGTTAACCAGTTAGGTTAAACCAGTTGAGTTGACCAGTTAGAGTTAACCAGTTAGAGTTAATCTGTTAGAGTTAACCAGTCGAGTTAACCAGTTGAGTTAACCAGTTAGAGTTGATCAGTTAGAGTTGATCAGCTAGAGTTATCCAAGTAGAGTTATCCAAGTAGAGTTAATCGAGTAGAGTTGTCGAATATCACTTATCCGAAGTAGAGTTATCGAATATAGTGTATTCGAGAGAAGAGTTATCGAATATAGTTTATTCGAGTGGAGAAATCAAATGTTATTCATTTGAGAAGAGTTATCGAATATAGTTTATTCGAGTGGAGAAATCAAATGTGATTCATTTGAGAAGAGTTATCGAATATTATTTATTCGAAGAGTAGTTATCGAATATTGGTTATTCGAAGTTGGTTAATCCAAAGGAGTTATTCGAAGTTAGTTAATCGAGGAGTTAATCCGAAGGAGTTAGTCGAAGAGTTAATCCAAAGGAGTTATTCGAAGTTAGATAATCCAAAGGAGTTATTCGAAGTTAGTTAATCCAAAGGAGTTATTCGAAGTTAGTTAATCCGAAGGAGTTAATCGAAGAGTTAATCCGAAGGAGTAAATCGAAGAGTTAATCCAAAGGAGTTATTCAAAGTTAGTTAATCCGAAGGAGTTAATCGAATAGTAAATCCAAAGGAGTTATTCGCAGTTAGTTAATCCAAAGGAGTTATTCGCAGTTAGTAAATCTAAAGGAGTTATTCGAAGTTAGCTAATCCAAAGGAGTTATTCGAAGTAGTTAATCCAAAGGAGTTATTCGAAGTTAGCTAATCCAAAGGAGTTATTCGAAGTTGGTTAATCCAAAGGAGTTAGTCGAAGAGTTAATCGAATATAGTTATTCGAAAGAAGGTGTTAATCGAATATAGTGATTCGAGTAAAGTTAAAAGAGTTAATCGAATTTAGTTATTCGAAATGAGTTATTCGAATTTGATATTTGAATAGAGTTAAACACATTAGAGTTATTCGAATAGAGTTAAACACATTAGAGTTATTCGAATTAGTTATTCGAATAGAGTTAAACACGTAAGAGATTATTTGAATTTTAGTTATTCAATTTGAGTTAATCTAATGTAGTTATTCAAGAAGAGTTAGATCGAATTTAGTTATTCGAAAAGAGTTAATCAATTTGAGTTAAGTTAATCGATTTGAATTAAGTTGAATCGAAATGGAGTAAATCGATTAGAATTAAGTTAATCGAGTTAGAGTAAATCGAATATTGGTTATTCGAAGGTAAGTTATTCGAATTAGTTATTCGAAGGAGTAAATCAAATGAGTTGATCCAAAGGAGTTAGTCGAATATTAGTTATTCAAATAGAGTTAAAGGGGTTATCGATTTTAGTTTGATCGAAAGGAGTTATCGATTAGTAAATCGAAAGGAGATTTTCGAATATAGCATATTCGAAAGAAAGAGATCGAATATTGTTTATTCGAAAGAAAGAGATTTTGAATATGAGTTATTCGAAGAGAGATAATCGAATATAGGTTATTCGAAGGAGAGTTAATCGAATAGAGATTTCTCGAAAGAGAGTTATACGTCGAATTCGATTATAGCGAATTCGGGAAAGTACTATTTACTTTCCAGGGTTTAAATCAAGATTTAGTTATTGATTTAGAAATTAGGTGTCTGTTAAATTATTCGAGTTAGGAAATAAAGTTATAATTTAGGAGATATTGCAGAAGTAGGAATTATAACGTTATAGTTATAATCAAACGCTGACATATAAGAAGTGGATTCGTAACCTGAATCCGAGAATTTGCGTAAACAGATGATTGTGAAAAGTGAGTGACGAGCTTCATCTATTTCACAGTAAAGGACGTTGTTCAATTAAGGTCTAAGAGGTAATTATACCCCAACTTGATTGACTTCAGAATTGACAAAGGAATAGTTTTGGTTCGATAGAAAGGTTGATTTGAAATATAGTTAAGTAATAAGCGATTAATGGATTAAGAGTAACGATGCTTTATACAACGTTCATTGGAAATCCGTAAATGAGTTTTGGAAACGTTTTCCAAATATAGTCAGATATGTTTTCTAAACATAGAAAATGAAATGTTTTCATGATAATAATTTAAGAAATAGAGTTAAGAAAATTCAGAAACTAACTGGAGAGGGTAAGTTGAACGGTTTGCTAAGTGACGATCTGATGTTGTTTCGACCTTCCGGATTGATGCTTAGAGAATTGTTCTCATACTAGTTACAGTTAGGGACTGATAGTTGCGAAATAATAGTGATGTGAAAATAAGCTATGGAAATGTTTTCCAATGATTATTAACATATATTTTCTAAATATATGAAATAAGGAAATATGAACATGTGATGATTGATCGATCGAATTTCCATTTGGAAATAAGATCGTTGTTTGTACACCGACATGTTTCATTTGATAGTTGAATCACAGACTATCAAAGTTTTTACCATTTTAACGTTGTTAATATGGAGAGACCGGTTGGATTATTATCCAAAGAACCACTCTGTATTGGCATAAGCGTTGCGAGCAATATATGCCAAAGATAAATTGAAGATGGAGTAAAGTGCAAGGGCTGTTGTATAAGTCTTAGATAACAGTGACTAAGATGGATATACTGAATAGTGCCTTCGGTTTGTCCAGTCCCAGGACAACGTATATGGAAGAAGGTCTGACAGAGTATATCCAATGGATCGCGTAAGTTGATCTGTGCAAACGTATTCACGTTTGTGGCGGAGGAATTCGTTTCTCTTAGCTGTATACCCGTGTTATTTTTGGATAAGTCAATTTGTGATTTGGCGGGTATGACGATGTGGCATTCAAAGTGAATGGTGATCAGATGTTCTGAAGATAGACGTAGCTTCTAGCCTCACAACCGGGAAGTAACAAAAGTTGGGCTAGGCAGCATGGCTAGTTGGGTCATCCCCAAGCAGGGTGTATTGTCACCGATCTAGGGAATATCCATATTTATACTTCTTTTTGATTCTGTATCTTCGGATGACGGTTTGATGGCCTATAACCGTGGTGGCAATATATTCGCGACACTCAAGCTAAATGAGTGAGCGGTCATGTGTGGCCGGGTTGCAAGACGTTCTTGTTGAACCCTGAGTGTATCACCTCTAGAGTACACTATTCAGAAGGTGCTCCCATACCTTGTCTGTTGGAATCCATTCTCCGATAAGCGCCCTGCGGTTTATGATTTTATACTATGTATGTAGAACGTGAGATGCAAGCGTTTCTGCTAGATTGATACCTATTTGTACTTAGACATTATTATAATATCACAATGATATTGCTTGTCAAAGTTGTTTAGATACTCATAAGGAAAAACCCGTTCCGTATTCACAGCGTGGTCTTATGAGATATCATATACCTGTTCAATTGTTTTAAATTGTTTTACTCATACCCGTCCCATGACTGACCCAGAGTTTACTTTGTTGTTTTCCCTAAACTCTTGGGTGCCTAAATTTGTACGGGCAGTCAAGTAGTCGGGATTTATAGATATACTTGGAGAGCTTAGAGCAGGAGGCTGCAAGATTTTATAGCTATAGTTATTTCCGCTGTGTTGTAAGTGTTGTACTCTGATAAGTGCTATTGTATATATATAACTGTTGACTTCAAAGTTATGTTATATATATTATATGTTATTCGTTCCGCTGTGAGATTCGTGTTACTCTGATGATTCTGATGTTCTTCTTCTTCTTCTATTCTATTAGTTCTATCTTTTCTTTCTCACCTTCTAAATTCTTTCACTAACGTCTTGGAATTTTCGGCTCTCGAGGAGTCCGAAATTTCCAGCCGTTACAGTTGGTATCAGAGCTTAAGTTAAGAATTACTTGGCTCTGTGGCGTGACTCGGTAGAGATAGGGTTAGTAATACCCTAGATTGAGTTTGAGTGTATATATACGAGTGCGTATTTGTTATTTAATATAAAGTGATTTTATATTGTGGGGACTCATTGGTTGAGTAGTTTGTGAATTCTGGTCGATCAGTTTGATCCACTGTATCGATAGGGGTAACTAAACACTCGAATACGACGGACCGACACGGTATGTTTTGAAAGGAGGGTAAAAGAAATAATTTTACCCGAATATATTTTGATATAATATATTGGTAGTGTTGGTTGTTATTATAATCGAGTAAGATTATAACATGTGAAATGGTTATATATAACTAATCAGAATTCATATAATTAAAGTATATGAAATAAGATGAATTAAATATGAATTTAAATCAGATTTGGAATTAAAATAAGGAAATTTTAAGTTCCTGGGAGATTTTGAAATGTTTTCAAAATGGAAGTATGTAGTAATGGTTTTGAAAATAATATAGTATTGAAATCACTTGGGTCGCTGGAAAATAATTCCGATGATGACTGCGCAGTATCATCGGTGCGATTTTCGAGTTCTAAGTGGTGGATTACTACCAAAGATTTTAATTTGAATTGTTTTGAGGAATCAAGTTGTTTAGAAAATTCAAAGGCTTTGAATTGGCAGTATGATTTCGAATTGATTTGAAATTTACCCAGGAATTTAAGTTCTAGAAATTAAAATTCAACTTGTGAAGTTAATTCGAATGGGATGATAAAAAGTAAATAATAAACTAGAATTTAACTTGAGATGATAGGTTAAGTAAAACTGAAATGGATTTGATTATAATCTGGATTGGAATTGAGTTGAAGGGTTAAGAGTTTGAAATTTGATATTTGAGTTTGAATGGAATTCGGCTTGGGTATAAGCGAATGATTTGGTTTGAGGATATAAACTGAGTGGAATAACCATGATATATGCAGAAGTGATAACAGATCAAAAGGATATAATGATACGACCGACAAAAAGGTACAAGTTTATATTATATATGAGTTTGGATTTTATGAGCCGAATTGGCAAGCCGCTTGGCTGTTTGATTTTCTTTTGGGTTGGAGAAGGCCTAGAGAGGCGAGGGGTGGTTTGTCATATTGACCAATACAAAGGAGGTTATGGCGAAATTTTTCGAAAATTCCAGGCGTTAGAACATTCTCATGATTTATGGAAATTCAGTTAGCCAAAATGAATTAATAATTTAATTGAAAATTTAATGGTTCAGTTGAAATTGGAGTTGAGAAGTAAACTAAAAGATATTTGAATCTAGTTAGTAAAGTTGGTAGCATTTTCCTAGCTTAGCAATTTCGAGGACGAAATTATTTTAAGGGGGGAAGTCTATAATGGCGCGTTTTGTAAGGTATAATAATTAAGTTATTTAATTATTTAAATAACGAATATATTAAATAAACTATAGTTGAACGTATAAATTATAATAATAATTATAATCGAGCCCGTAACGACGCGGCAGTTCGTTATTTGGCGAGTTGAACTTCAACTGAATATACAAGATTCGTTATAAGTCGGATTTCTATGAAACAAGAAACGTGTGGAGCTGGTGTAGTATATCTTTCTAGTAGAAGAGAAAAATCGGGATTTCGTCATATAGATTTTGATGTACGTCCAAATCAAATTTCAGAAAAGTTGCTGTGGAATTCCGTTATAATTCGTAACGCTTTATATACGTTATAAAAGGGATTTTCAATGTAAATTGAATATCGATTCAACCTGGACTTAGAATATGAAATATATAATTATCCTGGAGCTGTATGATATTCTATTGTGAATATATACGATAATATTAATTTATTAATATTTAATTAAATTGTTTTAAATATATTTATATTTAAAACGGTCTAATTAGAGCCTTAGAAAATAGCAACTTTTGCATACCAAGTCGGAATTCGACGAAACCAGTTTTGTTGGATCCGCAATGTCAAATTATTGTTGGAGGTCAAGTTTCGTGATTTTTAGAGTCACTGTGTGGCCGTACGGATTTTTAGAGTGAGAAACAGTCAGTTTTTCGACAGTTAAAAATACGCTGTATGAGCAAACGGAGTCGGAATTCGACGAAACCAGTTTCGTTGGGACCGTAATGTCAAATTCTATCAGCGTGTCAGTTTTCATGATTTTTAGGCGTCGTATGTGTTCGCAGTGATTTTTATAAGACAAATACACTATATAAGATCAATAAAATAAATAAATAAAAATATCCAATATTTTGTCTGATCTAAAACAAGCCAAGTCCCTCCCTTCTCAACCACAAATGAAACCAACCACCCCTACAACTATATATGACCGCACTGGGTGTTACAGTGAGATTTTCCCACAAACAAAAATAAAAAACTATGCAAACAAAATTCAATAAATCCCAAAACAACTAGGAATGAATTCGTATCAAGATCCTCTTCGAATTGGTGATGGTTTTGTTGTGCTCGATGGTGATTTTCGATGCTGGAGAAATACACAGTACGTATATTCGAGGCTAGGGCTGAGGTCGGATTTCGAGGTAGGGCGCCGGAGGTGAACTGGTGGTGTCGTTTAAGCTCGTGGCGAGAAGAAGAAGCACTGGTGAATTTCGAGTGGAGTGCAATGGTGGTTGGTGTCGACCGACGGAGTACAGGGGCTCGAGGATAGTAGATGTCGAGTTCGACGAGGAGGCGTTGGGGTGATAGGGGTTTTGATGGCGAACGGGATGGTGGTTGTCGCGGTGGTCCTCGATGACCGGAGGGACGACGGAGGTCGGTCAAAGTGAAGGTCAAAGAGGGAAAGGCTGGATCGATTACTGGAGTTGAATTTGTGAATGAGGAAGAAGAGTGTACGTCTGGGCTTTTAGAGTGGCGGACGTGGGTTTAATTTGAGGAGGATGGGCCGGTTTGGATAAGAGGGTGAGGCCCGATTGTTTATAAACTTAAGTTTATTTTAATTTAAATTAGTTCGAACTTGTTAATTCAATAACTTGTCCGTACGAGGTCGGATTTGCAAACCGTAAGTTGCGTTGGGATCGTATGGACGGACACTCCACAATGGAACTGACCGCGAGTCAATTGGAGTCTGTCACAATTTATAGCAAAATAAATTGTCTGAATCAAGCGATGGTTATCGTCATTGACGATGATCGTCCAAATGTGAGTAAAACTCACCAACTCTAAATAGTTCTATTTTTACAGTGTATTCTTAGAACTGTTAACTATTGTCTATTTGACTGTGTGTTGACTGTTTGATTGAACTGCTAGTCAGTTAGTGGAATATATATATATATATATATATATATATATATATATATATATATATATATATATATATAAACTGATAAATATTTATATGCTGATTCTGCTTATCAGAATATTATACCAGTGTTGTCTAACATCTGTGGTGCAGGGAAACAGGTTGGAGGAATCCAACTGGATTCGTCAACAGCTATTTTTACTGTAATTTATGTATTGTGATATATAAATGTGATATATATAATCTATTGTGATTATGTGTGGTTGGACGATATTCATCGTTGTTAGATGATGTGCTAAAAACCATAAGAAATACCAGGATATAGAAAAGAGATTTTCAAACGATAATTTGAAAATAATTTATTTATATAAAATCGATGGATTTTGTATTATAAAGAAAAGGGGATTTTGAGTATAAAGGGAAATATTGGGTAATCAAGTATAAAGGAGAAATATTTGTTAATCGAGTATAAAGGATTAAACAAAGTAATTGGTTAGGTTAACCAAAACGAGTTAGTCGAGTTAATCAAAGTAATTGGTTAAGTTAACCAAAGTAAATTAGTTAAGTTAAACTAAGCGGTAAATCAAAGTGAATTTGTTAAGTTAAACTAAATGATTAATCGATGTGAATTAGTTAAGTTAAACTAAAGGATTAATCGATGTGAATTAGTTAAGTTAAACTAAAGGATTAATCGATGTGAATTAGTTAAGTTAACTAAGTGGTTAATCGAAGTGAATTAGTTGAGTTAAACTAAGTGAATCGGTTAGAGTTAATCAACGTGAATTAGCTAAGTTAAACTGAGTGGATTTGTTCAGTTAATCAAGACGAATTAACCAGTTAGGTTAAACCAGTAGAGTTAACCAGTTGAGTTAACCAGTTAGAGTTAACCAGTTAGGTTAAACCAGTTGAGTTGACCAGTTAGAGTTAACCAGTTAGAGTTAATCTGTTAGAGTTAACCAGTCGAGTTAACCAGTTGAGTTAACCAGTTAGAGTTGATCAGTTAGAGTTGATCAGCTAGAGTTATCCAAGTAGAGTTATCCAAGTAGAGTTAATCGAGTAGAGTTGTCGAATATCACTTATCCGAAGTAGAGTTATCGAATATAGTGTATTCGAGAGAAGAGTTATCGAATATAGTTTATTCAAGTGGAGAAATCAAATGTTATTCATTTGAGAAGAGTTATCGAATATAGTTTATTCGAGTGGAGAAATCAAATGTGATTCATTTGAGAAGAGTTATCGAATATTATTTATTCGAAGAGTAGTTATCGAATATTGGTTATTCGAAGTTAGTTAATCCAAAGGAGTTATTCGAAGTTAGTTAATCGAGGAGTTAATCCGAAGGAGTTAGTCGAAGAGTTAATCCAAAGGAGTTATTCGAAGTTAGATAATCCAAAGGAGTTATTCGAAGTTAGTTAATCCAAAGGAGTTATTCGAAGTTAGTTAATCCGAAGGAGTTAATCGAAGAGTTAATCCGAAGGAGTAAATCGAAGAGTTAATCCAAAGGAGTTATTCAAAGTTAGTTAATCCGAAGGAGTTAATCGAATAGTAAATCCAAAGGAGTTATTCGCAGTTAGTTAATCCAAAGGAGTTATTCGCAGTTAGTAAATCTAAAGGAGTTATTCGAAGTTAGCTAATCCAAAGGAGTTATTCGAAGTAGTTAATCCAAAGGAGTTATTCGAAGTTAGCTAATCCAAAGGAGTTATTCGAAGTTGGTTAATCCAAAGGAGTTAGTCGAAGAGTTAATCGAATATAGTTATTCGAAAGAAGGTGTTAATCGAATATAGTGATTCGAGTAAAGTTAAAAGAGTTAATCGAATTTAGTTATTCGAAATGAGTTATTCGAATTTGATATTTGAATAGAGTTAAACACATTAGAGTTATTCGAATAGAGTTAAACACATTAGAGTTATTCGAATTAGTTATTCGAATAGAGTTAAACACGTAAGAGATTATTTGAATTTTAGTTATTCAATTTGAGTTAATCTAATGTAGTTATTCGAGAAGAGTTAGATCGAATTTAGTTATTCGAAAAGAGTTAATCAATTTGAGTTAAGTTAATCGATTTGAATTAAGTTGAATCGAAATGGAGTAAATCGATTAGAATTAAGTTAATCGAGTTAGAGTAAATCGAATATTGGTTATTCGAAGGTAAGTTATTCGAATTAGTTATTCGAAGGAGTAAATCAAATGAGTTGATCCAAAGGAGTTAGTCGAATATTAGTTATTCGAATAGAGTTAAAGGGGTTATCGATTTTAGTTTGATCGAAAGGAGTTATCGATTAGTAAATCGAAAGGAGATTTTCGAATATAGCATATTCGAAAGAAAGAGATCGAATATTGTTTATTCGAAAGAAAGAGATTTCGAATATGAGTTATTCGAAGAGAGATAATCGAATATAGGTTATTCGAAGGAGTGTTAATCGAATAGAGATTACACGAAAGAGAGTTATTCGTCGAATTCGATTATAGCGAATTCGGGAAAGTACTATTTACTTTCCAGGGTTTAAATCATAGTTATTGATTTAGAAATTAGGTGTCTATTAAATTATTCGAGTTAGGAAATAAAGTTATAATTTAGGAGATATTGCAGAAGTAGGAATTATAACGTTATAGTTATAATCAAACGCTGGCATATAAGAAGTGGATTCGTAACCTGAATCCGAGAATTTGCGTAAACAGATGATTGTAAAAAGTGAGTGACGAGCTTCATTTATTTCACAGTAAAGGACGTTGTTCAATTAAGGTTTGAGAGGTAATTATACCCCAACTTGATTGACTTCAGAATTGACAAAGGAATAGTTTTGGTTCGATAGAAAGGTTGATTTGAAATATAGTTAAGTAATAAGCGATTAATGGATTAAGAGTAACGATGCTTTATACAACGTTCATTGGAAATCCGTAAATGATTTTTGGAAACGTTTTCCAATTATAGTCAGATATGTTTTCTAGACATAGAAAATGAAATGTTTTCATGATAAGAATTTAAGAAATAGAGTTAAGCAAATTCAGAAACTAACTGGAGAGGGTAAGTTGAACGGTTTGCTAAGTGACGATCTGATGTTGTTTCGACCTTCCGGATTGATGCTTAGAGAATTGTTCTCATACTAGTTACAGTTAGGGACTGATAGTTGCGAAATAATAGTGATGTGAAAATAAGCTATGGAAATGTTTTCCAATGATTATTAACATATATTTTCTAAATATATGAAATAAGGAAATATGAACATGTGATGATTGATCGATCGAATTTCCATTTGGAAATAAGATCGTTGTTTGTACACCGACATGTTTTCATTTGATAGTTGAATCACAGACTATAAAAGTTTTTACCATTTTAACGTTGTTAATATGGAGAGACCGGTTGGATTATTATCCAAAGAACCACTCTGTATTGGCATAAGCGTTGCGAGCAATATATGCCAAAGATAAATTGAAGACGGAGTAAAGTGCAAGGGCTGTTGTATAAGTCTTAGATAACAGTGACTAAGATGGATATACTGAATAGTGCCTTCGGTTTGTCCAGTCCCAGGACAACGTATATGGAAGAAGGTCTGACAGAGTATATCCAATGGATCGCGTAAGTTGATCTGTGCAAACGTATTCACGTTTGGTGGCGGAGGAATTCGTTTCTCTTAGCTGTATACCCGTGTTATTTTTGGATAAGTCAATTTGTGATTTGGCGGGTATGACGATGTGGCATTCAAAGTGAATGGTGATCAGATGTTCTGAAGATAGACGTAGCTTCTAGCCTCACAACCGGGAAGTAACAAAAGTTGGGCTAGGCAGCATGGCTAGTTGGGTCATCCCCAAGCAGGGTGTATTGTCACCGATCTAGGGAATATCCATATTTATACTTCTTTTTGATTCTGTATCTTCGGATGACGGTTTGATGGCCTATAACCGTGGTGGTTATATATTCGCGACACTCAAGCTAAATGAGTGAGCGGTCATGTGTGGCTGGGTTGCAAGACGTTCTTGTTGAACCCTGAGTGTATCACCTCTAGAGTACACTATTCAGAAGGTGCTCCCATACCTTGTCTGTTGGAATCCATTCTCCGATAAGCGCCCTGCGGTTTATGATTTTATACTATGTATGTAGAACGTGAGATGCAAGCGTTTCTGCTAGATTGATACCTATTTGTACTTAGACATTATTATAATATCACAATGATATTGCTTGTCAATGTTGTTTAGATACTCATAAGGAAAAACCCGTTCCGTATTCACGGCGTGGTCTTATGAGATATCATATACCTGTTCAATTGTTTTTAATTGTTTTACTCATGCCCGTACCATGACTAACCCGGAGTTTACTTTGTTGTTTTCCCTAAACTCTTGGGTGCCTAAATTTGTACGGGCAGTCAAGTAGTCGGGATTTACAGATATACTTGGAGAGCTTGGAGCATGAGGCTGCAAGATTTTATAGCTATAGTTATTTCCGCTGTGTTGTAAGTGTTGTACTCTGATAAGTGCTATTGTATATATATAACTGTTGACTTCAAAGTTATGTTATATATTATATGTTATTCGTTCCGCTGTTAGATTCGTGTTACTCTGATGATTCTGATGTTCTTCTTCTTCTTCTTCTATTCTATTAGTTCTATCTTTTCTTTCTTACCTTCTAAATTCTTCCACTAACATCTCGGAATTTTCGGCTCTCGAGGAGTCCGAAATTTCCAGCCGTTACAGTTTTCTAATATAGAAAACAGGAAATGGGAATGTTTTCCATTGTTAATAACATATATTTTCTAAATTCAGAAAATAAGAAATGATGAAAACATGGAAACAGGAAATGACAAATGAAATAAATAAATGATAAATTAATTTAAAGGATAAAACTTGATTGGTGATTGATCGATGCAATTTCCATTTGGAAATAATATCGTTGTTTGCACACGTGTTTTTCTTTGATAGTTAACTCACCGACTATCGAAATTTTTGACCATTTTAACAATGTTAATATGGAGAGACCGTTTGGATTATTATCCGAAGAACCACTCCGTATTGGCATAAGCGTTGCGAATCAAGTATGCTGAATATATTGAAGACGGAGTAAAGTGCAAGGGCTGTTGTATAAATCTTAGATAACAGTTGCCTAAGATGGATATATTGAATAGTGCCTTCGGTTTGTCCAGTACAAGGATGACCTGTATGGAAGAATGCCTAACAAAGTATATTTAATAGATCACGTAAGTTGATCTCTTCAAAACGTATTTACTTTTGGTGGCGGAGGAATTCATTTCTCTTAGCTGTATACCCGTGGTATTTTTGGGGAAATCAATTTGTGATTTGGCGGGTTGGAGATGTGACATTCAAAGTGAATAAACATGTGATATGTCAGAGATAAGCGTAGCTTCTAGCCTTACATTCGGTAAATGACAAAAGTCGGGCAGGCAGCATGGCTATGTAGGTCGCACCTATTATGGTGTATAATCACCTGATCTAGAGTTTCATTTACTTCTAAAAATCTATCGTCGATTATGTCCCATTCGGGAAACGTTGTTAATCCCAACCGTTGGAGATATACATTCGATACACTCAAGTGAAATGAGTGGTCGGTCATGTGTGGCCGGGTTGCAAGATGTTCTTGTTGAACCCAGTGTATTCCTCTCTAGAGATACACTAGCGAAAGGTGGTTCCATACCTTGTCATAGTCGGAAATTAATTACCCAATACGTGCTTGCGGTTTTGATTGTATACTATATATGTTGAACGTAAGATGAAAACGTTTCTGCTAGATGATTATTATATTGTGGTTGATAGATATTATTATAATATCAAAAGGTTTGATATAAAGATAGTTTACTTTGTCAAACTGTTTTATACTATTTTACTCATACCAGTCCCATGACTGACTCGGAGTTTATCTTGTTTTGTTTTCCCTAAACTCTTGGGTGCCCAATTTTGTACGGGCAGTCAAGAAGTTCGGATTTACAGATATACTGTAAGAGCTTGGAGCAGGAGGCTTCAGGATTATATACCTATAATTATTTCCGCTGTGTTGTATGTGTTGTACTCTGATAATGTTATTGTATACATATACTGATTTTATTTCAAGGATATGTTATCTATTATATGTTCGTCATTCCGCTGTGAGATTCGTGTTACTCTGATGTTGTCTTGTTCTTCTTCTTATATTCTAAGTTTCTGTCTTATCTTTTCTCACCCTCTAATTTCTTTCATTAATTTTCCGGCAATTTTCGATCCTTGGATGTTTGATACGTGTTGTATATCGGATAACCAAGAACGCCTTTTTCCGGGTTGTTACACTACCCTTCACAGTAGTTAAAAAATAGGGGTAATTGTTGGAAGTAAGGTCTATTTGGAGAATTAGGGGTAGGATTAAAAAGAAAGGCTGTTTTGAAGTATTAAGAGAAGTAGGGGTAGTTTAAGCATAGTAGGGGTAGACAGACAAATATGAAAGAATATGAATTGTTTGGATTGGGTGCTGCAAAAACCAAACCTTCACAGTAGTAAAAATATAGGGGTAATTGTTGGAAGTAAGGGATATTTGTTAATTGGGGATATGATTAAAAAGAATGGCTATTTTGTGAAGTATTAAGAGGAGTAGGGGTCGTTTAAGCATAGTAGGGGGAGATCGACAAATATGAAAGATGATGAATCGTCTGGATTGGGTGCTGCAAAAAACAGCCCTTCACAGTAGTTAAAAAATAGGGGTAATAATTGGACGTAAGGGCTATATGGAGAATTAGGGTTAGGATTAAAAAGAAGGTCTATTTTGAAGTATTAAGAGAAGTAGGGGTGGTTTAAGCATAGTAGGGTTAGATCGAAAAAAATGAAAGGTGACGAATCGTTTTGTTTGGGTGTTGCAAAAACCAACCCTTCACAGTAGTAAAAAGATTGGCATAATTTTTGGACGTAAGGACTATTTGGAGAATTAAGGGTAGGATTAAAAAAATGGCTTTTTTGAAGTATTAAGAGAAGTAAGGGTAGTTTAATCATAGTAGGGGTTGATCGACAAAAATGAAAGCTGACGAATCGTTTTGTTTGGGTGCTGCAAAAACCAACTCTCCACAGTAGTAAAAAGATTGGCATAATCTTTGGATGTAAGGGCTATTTAGATAATTAGGGTAGGATTTAAAAGAAGGACTGTTTTGAAGTATGAAGAGAAGTAGGGGTAGTTTAAGCATAGTAGGGGTAGATCGACAAATATGAAAGATGATGGATCATTTGGATTGGGTGCTGCAAAACCCAACCCTTCACAGTAGTTAAAAAATTGGGGTAATTGTTGGAAGTAAGGGCTATTTAGAAAATTAATGGTACGATTAAAAAGAAGGGCTGTTTTGAATTATTAAGAGAAGTAGGGGTAGTTTAAGCATAGGAGAGATCGATCAGAAAATATGAAAGATGATGAAACGTTTGGATTGGTTGCTGCAAAAATCAACCCTTCACGGTAGTAAAAATGTTGGGGTTAATTGTTGGAAGTAAGGGCTATTTGGAGAATTAGGGATAGGATTAAAAAGAAGGGTTGTTTTGTAAAGTATTAAGAGGGGTAGTGGTAGTTTAAGCATAGTAGGGGTAGATCGACAAATATGAAAGATGATGAATCATTCGGATTGGGTGCTGCAAAAACCAACCCTTCGCAATAGTTAAAAATTAGGGGTAATTATTTGAAGTAAGAGCTATTTAGAGAATTAGTGGTATGATTAAAAAGAAGGGTTGTTTTTAAGTATTAAGTGAATTAGGGGTAGTTTAAGCATAGGAGGGCTAGATCGACAAATATGAAAGATGATGAATCGTTCGGATTGGGTGCTGCAAATCCAACACTTCTATAACGGCCCATAATTTTCAATATTAATGTTCACAAATTAAAGATTAACTAGTATCAGATGTGAGAATTAAGGGAAACGGGTTGCGCCATTGTGTTCGTCTCGGAATTCTGGTTGAGATAGAGTCCGAGTTTGCATGAATTGGACTTCGTATGAAGAAGTTATGGCGATCGGAAGTTTCAGAAAATTCAAAACAGATTTCAAAATTCAAAATTTCAGAGTCAGATGGGCTAGGCGGGAAATATCCCGCCAGGGCCAGGTCGACCATAGGGTCGACCTGGGGGTCGACCTACCCTCACTAGGTCAACCATAGGGTCGACCTGGGGGTCGACCTGCCCCCCCGGGAAGATTTGATTGATGACCTGTTTATGACTGTATTCTGACTCATTAGGGTTTCTGATCTACTCTGATTGGCTGGGATTAATTCTGGGTTGATCGGACGGCCTAAAGTAATTCTTAACTATATAAAAAGTCATGTAGTCTCAAACCCTAAAATCAAATTAAAATTAGACTCATGGCCTCCATGCCGTCACCTTGCAACCTAGAATAGCCGCCACCAATTAGAGAGGAAGAAAGCTAATCAAATTCAATTATGTTCAACTCTAACAACGAATCTACTACAAAGGAAAGCTAAATCAACTTCAGAACTCAGATTTCAAAACTCAAGACCGTCTTTGAGTTGTGGGTTCGATTTCTTTAATAAAATAATTAACAATTTAACTGCATTGAGTAATGATGTGGATTATATGTATATGTTGTGAATTATTGACTGCTTGTTATTTTCTATGTTGTAAAATTGTGATGTTATCATTTATGTTGTAAATTCTATGATGTTATCATCTATGTTGTAAAGTTGTGATGTTATCATCTATGTTGTAATTCCATGATTGGCTTATGTATAATCAATTCGTCATGTTGTTTCATATGCTAGTTTGGTTATGTTGTTGGAACTAATTCATATGAAAGTATGCAAGTTAGGATGTAAATTGAGGCATGGATCATATGCAAGTTAGTGAAAATTATATACATAACCTTACATGTTTCATGACATCTATTTTATGTGTAAATTGGATCTAAAGTTAAGCTATGACATGTGTGAGTTTTATGCTAGTATACAAAATTCTACATGCTAGTTTTCAATGTTTAGATGTAAGTTTACACCATCGTTTATGTTGAATAAATCATATATGCAAGTATGTATATATGTTTGGTTATTGCCTATGCAACTTTACACCTTATGATTTGATCCATGACATACATGGTTTATGCAAGTTTGTGACTATTACCTAAACAAGTTTACACCTTTAGATTTAGAATCAATGACATATGTAGTTTTATGCAAACTGTGACTTTGGCCTATGCAAGTTTTTAGATGAAGAACATCATTCACACATGCAAGTTCACCCCTTATGTTTAGATCTAGTTTTATTTCTATGTATGTTGTGATGTTTTCTCTTTATTCCATAAGTTAGTCTATTCGAGTCTAAGGTATATTTTGCATTAATCGAACGAACGTACAACGTGGGGTAATGGGATAATATTAAAAGATTTAATATTGAGAATTGGCATAAATGCCTTAAATGGCATAAAATAAATTTGTGATGAAATTGGTATGATTTTACATACCATAAATAGATGGACATAATTGAGTCAAATATGGCCATAGTTAAATTTGGAATTGATTGATAATTTGAATAGGGAAATTAATTCAAATTGGGGAATAATTAATTTTGTGTAATTAATCGTCTAAGACACGAGGTTAGGCTCTTTTATGGTGTAAGACTGCCCGGACCCGCCCGGCTAATCCAGCTGCCACAAATGTCAGTCTAATGTGGGAGGTGTTAGGCATAAATTAAATGCATATTAGTTGTAAAGACACGTGGTTTGGCTCGTTTGTAGTGTAAGACTGCCCGCACCAGCCCGACAAATCCAGCTGCCACAAATGCCAGTCTAATGTGGGAGTTCTTTACAAGGTTACGGTGTTAATGAATTAAGAAACACTTAACCAGATAAACATGTGGTGGGACATGGGGGTTAAGTGGGAGCCTTGGGTGGCTTGTGAAATACGATTAGAAACACTTAACCAAAATTGAAACATGTAACTGAACATGAATAAGAAGTGGGTTAAGGGGGATGTATTAGAGGGGACCAAGCTTAGGTGGATAGCTTGTGTCAAGTATTGTGGCCCGTTTCAACCAGTAACCCATAAGTATATTTGTGGACTCGATCCAAGTCGAGGACGGGACATGCATACTGGGCTTAACTATAAGAGGCCAAAACGGGTTAGCGGTGGCAACGCAAGTCCAACGTGTTCATATGCGTGTGTGGGCCCGGGCTAGTTAGTAAGACATTGTTGCATCGTGTAGGTATAAGTCGTGCACTATTGGTGATTTCAGGTTGCCACTTTGGGGAGTGATACGCCCCACTGTGGGGCCAACACGGGTATCTACGAGTTAGGGAGCCGATCTCATGGGGGTAGTGGGTACACCTAGTGGAGATAGGGGTAGGAAGCACCTATGAAGGCAACTAGGGCTGCACGAAACTACCATTATCATTATTAAGTTCTATAGGCGGGATCAACCTTAGGGTTACTAGTGCTGGTGCAGTATAGTAATTATCTTATAGTGGTTTAGGTGCCCCTTTAACGTTATCTTGGTTCATCTTATTTCCTTATTTACTCTGCCGTACTCAGTTGTTCACAGTCATTTCCTTATTTTCCAACTTATGCCTTCGCATATTTATTTTGGTAATTATATTGTTAAAGTTATCGCACTCGCCAGACTTTATGTCTGACTCTCTTTGTTTCCACCTCTTTCTTCCTTTTCCCCCCAGGTGCTTAAGGTGGAACTAGCACCAGTGGAGCTTGATTTTAGACAACTGTATCACTTACTTTTTGAAGTTGGTTGGATCGCTGAAGTAAATTTCAACCTCTCTTATTTATGGCTATTTTGTACTGGGGTTATGTCTTTCAATTTATGTACTTTGATTTAGTCAAGATGGATATTATGTACTTTGACTCTGGTTTTTGATGATGTAATCAAACTTATGTGTTTACCGCTGCAATGAATAAAATTTTAAAGTTTTAAGTACTGTTATATCTGTCTTTTTGTTAAGTTTCTGTTCTATACACACTTAAAACACTCTATAGAAGTTAATGCATTCCCTTTGTGAGTGACATTAATGGACGTGGGGTGTTACACGTGGTATCAGAACTGAAGGTTACCAGAACTGATATGAATTTTGAAAAACTATTTTTCAAAAACACTTTTATAAAGAATTACCTTCAAAAGTATGTTTTAAGGAAATTTTTTTCAAGAGAAAAGCTTATTTTAGAAAGCATAACCCCAAGAGCCATATATCTTTCCTTCGGTCCTTTTCTATTGAATCTTTCCTTTTTCGTTTCAGCATGCCTGGAATCCCCGAGATACTCGAGGGGATACCGATACCAGGATGGTTTAGGAGGTATTTGGAGACTAGGCCCACTCCCCCAGGTCCAGCAAATGCTCCTCCTCCTCCTCCTCCTCGTGTCGATACTTTCGCAAAGATATGTAAGGACTTTCAAGCAATGGGTGGAAAACCTTTTCACAGGACAGAGACATTTGTTGAAGCTCAAAATTGGCTATATGAGGTGGAAGAGTTGGTTGGGATCTTTGAATTGGAAGATGGAAGAAAGGTCCAGTTAGCTGCCTGGCTAATGAAGGATGAGGCCTCGTTTTGGTGGGAGGTTACTAATGGAGAGCGTCCATTTGATACATGGCCAAATTTCAGGCGGAGGATTGAGGCAAAGTTTCTCTCACGGGCTAAAGAGAATTTATATATGGAAAGTTTTTGGCATTGAAGCAAGGAAAGAAAATATGTTTTAACTGTGGGACACCCGGCCATCTAAGCAAAGATTGTAGGAAGAAAAAGAAGACTGTTGTTTCCACTGTGGCGAAGCAGGACATCTAATTAAGGACTGCCCAAGGAAAGGGTAGAGGGCAGGGTCTACCTCGGGAGGACAGGTGCAGGCTCTTATGGCACCAGGGCAGGCAAGGGGGCAAGTTCAGGCTCTCGTGGTCCCACCGCTGCAAGAATGAGGTAGAGCAATTTCCGTTGAATGTTTAGTTTTTATGTTTGATCATCATGTCCGTACTTTATTCGACTCTGGCGCATCACATTCGTTTATATCTACATCCTTAGTTGAAACACTGCACCTAAATACTAGTCTAGTTACAGATCCCTTAGTAGTCTCAAATCCTATTGGTGGTTCAGCCCATCTTTCTATGATCTGTCGTGATTTGAGAGTGTTTATCTTGGGCGTTGAGTTTGAATGCAACACCTTTGTTCTTGGCTTCATAGGCTACGGCTTGATTCAAGGTATGGATTGGCTAACTAGATATGGGGCCATCCTAGATTGTGAAAGAAGGGTAGTTAGATTGTTAACTCGTTGGGGAAAGACCCTTGATATTTCTTGTCACCCTGGAGCTCCAGTAATGCTTAGCTACCTAGAATCCCTTGACGCATTCGATGATGATTTACATTCTGTTCGTATAGTCCGTGAATATGTTGATGTCTTCAATGAATTGAGGGGTTTAACCCCAAGACGTGTGATAGACTTTCGAATATATCTAGTAGATAATGCAAAGCCAGTTGCATTGCCACTGCGCCACATGGGTCCAAGAGAGAGAAGGGAACTCAGTAAGCAAGTGAAAGAATTGCTTGAGAAGGGGTTCATAAGACGTAGTATATCGGAGTGGGGTGCTCCAGTATTATTTACCATGAAGGCAGATGGGTCCCTTAGACTTTGTGTGGACTATAGAGAACTAAATAAGCTTACTAAGAAGAATAGGTACCCACTGCCGAGGATTGACGATCTCTTCGATCAATTAGTTGGCGCCTCAGTGTTTTCACAGTTGGACTTAGCCACCGGTTTCCATCAGTTGAGAGTGGCTGAGGATAGCATAGACAAGACTGCCTTTAGGACTCCGGACGGCTTCTTCGAGTGGCTTGTGATGCCCTTCGGTTTGACAAATGCCCCGCATATTTTGTTGACTTGATGAGTAGGGTGTTTACGGAGTACCTTAATAAATTCACGGTAGCCTTTGTGGACGACATCTTGATCATTTCTAAGAGCGAGGAAGAGCATGCCCTACATCTTAGGGAAGTGTTGGATACCCTTCAAGCGCATAGCCTTAAAGCTAAATTTTCTAAATGTCACTTTTGGAGGAAGGAATTGCGATTCTTAGGGCACGTGGTTTCCAAAGATGGGATAGTTGTGGTTCCCGCGAAGGTAGTGGCCATCCAAGATTGGAAGGTCCCTAAAAATGCTACCGAGGTGAGGAGTTTCTTAGGGTTGACTGGCTACAATAGGAAGTTTATCAAAGACTTCGCAAAAATATCAGCCCTATTTACACGCTTGATGAAGAAGAACCTATTTTTCACATGGGACGTAGATTGTGATGATGCGTTCCAACGTTTAAAGAGATCTTTGACCACAACCCCAGTCTTAGTGTTGCCAGATGGGAGTAAGCCATTTACTGTTTATACCAATGCTTGTGGGATAGGACTAGGCGTAGTCTTAATGCAAGAGGGAAGGGTAATAGCCTCTGGTGGAAGGAAGTTGAGAGTGCATGAGAAAAATTACCCTATGCATGACCTAGAGTTGGCCGCTATTGTTTTCGCGCTTAAGTCTTGGTGCCATTATCTTCTTGGCGAGAAATTCGAATTGTTCACTGACCACAAATCGCTAAAATACTTATTCTCTCAGAAGGATTTGAACTTAAGGCAGCAAAGGTGGATGGAATTCTTAGCGCCCTACGATTTCGAGATAGCATATACCCCTGGCAAGGGTAACGTGGTGGCAGATGCCTTAAGTAGGAAAAGGTTGTCCTTGAGTCTGTTGTTTGTTGAGCGGCGAAGCTTAGAGTTAATCTCTACGTTTGAGTTTAGACCTTCCATTGACTTTGTACCCGGTTTGATAGCATCCTTAGAGGCCAGATCTACGCTTTTGGGATGGATTGGTGAGGCACAGCGAGAAGACCCATAGTTGGTTGAGTTAGTAGAGAAGCTCAAAAGGGGGGATTCATCAAGCCATCTCAGTAGGTACATCCTAGATGATAAGGGTTGGTTACGTAGGGACGGTAGACTTTGTGTACCATGGGACGAGAACTTGAGGAAGACCATTCTTGATTATGCACATCGTTCGAAGATGACCATCCATCCCAGCGGGGCAAGATATACATGGGCATGAGACGAGTCTACTTTGGGCCGGCATGAAGAGGGATGTGGCTGCGTTTGTCGCTAGATGTTTGGTGTGCCAAAAAGTAAAAGCAGAGCAAAATAATCCCGGTGGGTTGCTTCAGCCATTGGAGGTCCCACAATGGAAGTGGGAAAGTGTCTCGATGGACTTTATTGATGGGATACCAAGATCGAGGAAGGGTAATACGGGGATTTGGGTCGCGGTAGATAGACTTACTAAGGGCGCCCATTTCATTCCCGTGAAGAATAAGAGGACTGCTCCATTGTTAGCCTCCGTATACATTCGAGAGATAGTTCGTTTGCACGGTGTTCCTTCTAGCATAGTGAGGTACCGTGATCCTATTTTTACTAGCGAGTTTTGGAAAAGCTTACAAGAGGCGGTAGTGACTAAGTTATGTTTGAGCACCGCATATCATCCTTAGACGGACGGCCAGACCGAGAGGGTGAATAGTATTCTAGAGTACCTATTGAGGTTGTGTGTCTTAGACTTCGGAGGTACATGGGAGGAACATCTTCCTTTGGTGGAGTTCACATATAACAATAGCTTTCAGTCTAGCATTGGCATGGCACCGTTCGAGGCTCTTTATGGATGGCCGTGTCATTCGCCTACATGTTGGTGGGAATCTACAGAAAAGATCTTGCTTGGGCCCGATATGATTAGAGAGACTTCGGAAAAGATCGATTTGATTCGACGGAGGATGAATATGGCGCAAGATAGGCAGAAATCTTATGCGGACGAGAGGAGGACATATCTTGAGTTGTATATTGGGGACATGGTCTTTGTCAAGGCGTCTCCATTACATAATGTTGTTCTCTTTGGTCCGTTGGGAAGTTAGCACAAAGGTTCGTAGGGTCGTTTCCTATTAAGAGGGGATTGGACAGATGACGTATAGAGTGGAGTTAACCGAGAGACTTAGTGGTGTACACGATATATTCAATGTATCACATTTGAGTAAGTGCCTGCATAAGACCGCGGAAGTGGTAGAGCCGAGCTTGCTTAGAGAGGTGGAGATAGAGCGTGATGCGACGATTCGACGAGCTCCTACGTGCATTATTGGGTCGGAGATTAAGAAGTTGAGGAATCGAGAGGTCAGCCTAGTCAAAGCGCAATGGGGAGATGATGAGAGCGACGCTACTTGGGAGATGGAAGAGTAGATGCGTTCATTGTACCCTTTTCTTTTCGAGGGTATGTCTTTTAATTTCTCCTTTATCGCTTAGCTTGTACTTGTTTTATCTTTTGTATGTCCTCTCGCTAGTATCTTTGACCTTTAGATAGGGTAGTCCTATGGTTGAAACATGTGTTTGAGACATGTTATGTATGATGGATGCATGTGGATGCAAGTGTTTGCTAGTGGTTGCTCATGGATGCATATACACACACTTAAGCACTAGATCGGCTCAGTCACTTCATATTGCATATAAATGTGTGTGCATATTTAAGTTAATGGATGTATAATGGTTGTGTTATCATATGGATGTCGCATTTTGGTGAATGGTCCTGCACACATGTAGAAATAATATGTATCGATAGGATTCTTTTGCATACATAATGGACGCATGGCACTATCATGGTTTGCATTAAGGAGGTCAACTGAATCAGTAGACCGCCTGATTTTGCATTAGATAGAGAACATATACACACACTTCTTGCATATGTTCATATAGCATTAGGAATTTTATAAGGACAATGGATGCCTGGGTTTGATGGTTGAGTAGATGGTTGTTTGGATGTTAGGATACGCATTCTCCTTAAATTGGAGATTTCAGGGACGAAATCCTTTTAGGAGGGGAGAATGTAACACCCCGTAATTTTCAATATTAATGTTCACAAATTAAAGAATAACTAGTCTCAGATGAGAGAATTAAGGGAAACGGGTTGCGCTGTTGTGTTCGTCTCTGAATTCTAGTTGAGATAGAGTCTGAGTTTGTGTGAATTGGACTTCGTATGAAGAAGTTATGGCGACCGGAAGTTTCAGAAAATTCAAAACAGATTTCAAAATTCAAAATTTCAGAGTCAGATGGGCTAGGCGGGAAATTTCCTGCTAGGTCGACCTGGGGGTCGACCTACCCTCACCAGGTCGACCATAGGGTCGACCTGCCCCCCCCCCCACCCCGGGCAGATTTGATTGATGACCTGTTTATGACTATATGCCAAACCATTAGGGTTTCTGATCTTCTCTGATTGGCTGGGATTAATTATTTGTTGATCGGAAGGCCTAAACAAATTCTAAACTCTATAAAAAGACATGTAGACTCAAACCCTAAAATCAAATTAAAATTAGACTCATGGCCTCCATGCTGTCACCTTGCAACCTAGAATAGCCGCCACCAATTAGAGAGGAAGAAAGCTAATCAAATTCTATTCAACTCTAACAACGAATCTACTACGAAGGAAAGCTAATTCAACTTCAGAACTCAGATTTCAGAACTCAAGACCTTCTTCGAGTTGTGAGTTCGATTTCTTTAATAAAATAATTAATGTTGGCTAGATTTTTGACCAAGCCACCAAGGTTCACATACGGGAAGGGAATACGGAGCGTCATTCCTTTCAACCTTCAGAGATCAGGTCACGATCGCTCACCACCCTTCGAATCGCCAAGTACCCTCGGATCGCCAGGGCAGAACGCGACCCGATCCGTCGATGGGAGCAAGATCCGATCCGCCCATGGGAGCACAACCCGATCCGCACCTGTGCCACCACCTCACTCCGATCCTATCCCCTGCTACGTGGCGAAACTTCTGACTTGTTCAAACCACGAGCGGGTCTTCAGCGATCCGTAATGCACGGATCTCGCGACACCTGTCCATAACTGTCATATTGACCAATTCCTCCTCAACGCTCGATCCGATTCGATTTTCTCGGGATATTCACCACGTGTGACCGCGAACCGCCTGACAGAATCAGCTATAAATAGCCCAGAGACTGGCATATTTGGGGATCTTTTTGGCAGTACTGAACACTGATTCCACCATTACTATCGTACCACTATTTCTTATCAGTTTAACTACGAGATTACTGAGAGAAATCATAATTGTAAGAGTGAGCTTGAGAGAAATCATTGATTGTACTAGCATTCAAAGTATAATCGATATCATATAAAGTGGACGTAGGCTCGTTAACGCCAAAACACTATAAATTCTGTGTGTTTTCTTCTTTTTCTTCATTCTTCAGTTATAATTCTTTACGAATCAGAACAATTTGGGTGTTAGGTCCAAATTTTGATCTAACATTTTGGTGCTTTCACAGAGAATTGAATTCAAGGCCTACCGGATTGCTATTCTACTATTTGGATTTGAAAGTCCAAAGAAAACAGTCCCAAAACTTCACTGTTCAGATTTTTGAACATTCCAGCGACATCTGATATCATGGCTGGAAAGAAGTCTAAGGAAGTGCGAGCTTCGCAAGCGAATGAAGTCGCGAATGAAGTGGTTGGCGAAAGTGCACAAGAGCAGGTCGTCGACGGCACCGCGGATCGCGAGGACAGGGGGCGACCAGAACCAATCTGGGTGCCACGATCCGACTTGAGGGAGGCGCTGCGATCCGAGAAGCTGGAGGGGTTGTTACTCGATCTCGTGATAACGCCCTGAATCCTCCACATACCGTGACCACGAACCAAGCCCAGGGGTGCGTACCGAATCACATGCACCGATCCACCATGATCCGAAGTGATGATCAGATTACGACTCGACCTGGAAAGGAGCCTATGGCTCGCTCCTACCGTCCTGGCCCCTCTGTTCGACCTGGCTCAAGCTCTTTGCACATAAGAGAAAATGATGATGATCAATATGACTCTTCTGCTCCTGTTACTGAGGGAGATCTTTCTCGCTTTTCTGAAATGTGGGAGAGGCTGTTTGACGAATTGGCTGCTCAAAGGCAGGACAGCTCCGTTCTGCGACAGAACTTGACCGCTATGGATAGAAGGCTCAATGATCTCGCAAGGCAAAGGACGCCCCCAGTTCGTCCGCTCACCCCAGAGTACTCTTCTTCGTCAGGGGAATCGCCAAGACCTCTGCGGTGACCATATGAGAGGACTGGAAACATAGAGCAGCTTCGATTTGAAACCATGCCATCACGGGAGGAAGAGGCACTTGGTACAGGGACCTAAAACCGCAATGTGAATGATCAGACCACAACTCCTAGAGCTCGAGGTGTGGACAGCCCTGTTCAGAATAGACTACCTCAGCCCCTTCGCCGTACAAATGCAAATTGTAGCAGGGGGCATCGAAGCCCAATCCGAGCCCCGGATTTCGTGGCCGCTCCTGGAAGAGAGATCAGAGAATTCCACCGAGCAAGAAGTGTTGGTCCCGAACCTCCGCTGACCAGTGCAAATATTGCAGCTATGATCCATCAAACTCTGGCAGATAGCCGTGGACAACGGAATGAAGATTGGGGAATTAACCGCAGTCACACCCCTTTCACTGATGACATTTTAGATGCGACGTTCCCGAGGCGCTTCAACATGCAGCAGACGAACCGTTACGCGGGTAGATCTGATCCCGTCCAACATCTGATGAGATATTCTTGGTCAACGACCGCTGCCCAGCTTCTGACGCTGCCAATTGCAAAGCATTTCCCATATTCCTGGAGGATGTAGCATTATTATGTTTTATTCGTTTACCAGCAAGATCAATTTCCAGCTTCAGGGAGTTGAGTGAAAAGTTCGTGGAACAGTTCCGCATCTATGCACAAAAGACGAAGAGTGTGATTGACTTGTTCCTTGTCAAGCAACGACCAGGCGAGAGTTTGAGGGTTTATCTAGACCGTTTCAACCTAGCCGCTACTGAAGTCAAAGATCCTCATGAGCCAACTGTGGTGGCAGCCCTAATTGATGGGGTAGATAAAGACACCGAATTTGGGAGATACCTGGCTGGCAAGCCACCTCATACTAGAGAATTATTCTACGTAAAAGCTAACATGCACTTATGCAGGGAGGAAGTATATGCTAACCGAAAGGCAAAAACGGCCGATAAAGAGGAAATCCAGAGCAATGTCGCCATTGAGCAGACAGGAGACAACTCGGGGAAGGTCGAGGTTAATGTCGAAAACCGGAACAAGGGTGGTCGTCAGTAAGGAAACAATGATAATAACAGCAATGGCAACAACCGGAAGAGGAATCGAGGGAACGACACCCAGAGAAGGACTCGTCCCAGGTCTTTTGAGAGTTGTACGCCAATAAACGATACTTTGGAGAATATCTTCATGGATTCGTACAACGTCCTCCAAAATAAAAGGCCTCGTCCCAGAGAGTCGACGGAGAAAGAACGTGAAACGGGGAAGTTTTGCCTCTTCCATCAGATTCATGGCCATTCGACAAATGAATGCCGTCACCTAAGAGATGTGGTCGAGAGGCTTCTCCGAGAAGGAAAATTGGATGAATACAGAGTGACACCTAGAGACGGGGGCAAGCCGTACAGGCCCCAAATCAGAACCAGAATCAACCTGCTGTCAGGCCAACTGCCCAGCAAAAGGGAAAGGACCTTGTTATCAATACCATAATCGGAGGGCTTTATCTCGCCGGGAACGGTTCCAAGGCATTGGATCAGTATGTCAATGTAGCCAAGCAGCACCTCGGGGTAGAGGAGTGTAGCAACCCTAAGGACAACGTCTCGGTAAAGCAACAAAAGATGATGTCCGACGACGTCGTTTTCCGCGAACGAGAAAGCATTGGAGTCCATGCTTCGACTGAAGATCCATTTGTAATCACAGTACCAATTGGCCTGGCCACTGTTCATAAAGTCTTGGTGGAAAACGGGAGTTCCATCAAAATTATTTTCAAAAAGACATTCGACCAGATGAATCTTGAGATAAAAGACTTGAAGCCCTGTGAGGGATGGATCCATGGATTCAACGGAGCATCCACCGCTCCAATGGGTTATGTAGAGCTACCAGTTACACTTGGGGAAGGAGAACACCAGAGATTGAGAATTCTTCCGTTCGTGGTTTTGGGTATTGAATCACCCTATAATGCCTTCTTTGGCCGACCGGCCCTCGCAAAGTTTAGAGCCTGTATAGCCCCCTGGTGCTTGTTATTGAAGTTTCCTACAGAAGCTGGTGTTGGTATTGTCAGAGGAGATCAGGTTGCCGCACGAGCATGTTAAATTACAGAGCTAAAGTTACTCTGCAATGGAGGAGACATAGAAACCAAGGGCGCTTCTCCCCGTACAAGGGCGGAGACCTCATAGAAATTAAAGAGGATAACCATTGGTGAGTCGCCCAGAGAGTTGCCCGAGGATATAGATCCCAGAGAGGACAAAGAACCTAGGGGCAGAATGGAGACTCCCAACGAGACAATTGTAGATGTACCGATCTATGATAGTGACCCAGAGTAGGTCCTTAAGATTGGATCCCAGTTAAATGCGAATTTAGCTAAAGAACTGACGGATTTCTTGAAAGATAATTTGGATGTATTTGTTTGGACCCACGCAGACATGCGCGGGATATCTCCATCAATCATGAGACATTCATTAAGCATTAACCCTAAGCATCCTCCGGTAAAAAAAAGCGAATGATGGGCCCAGAGAGGTCCGCTGCCTTGAAAGAAGAGGTTGGAAAGCTAAAGAGTAATGGATTTATCAGAGACTCAATCTACCTAGACTGGATTTCAAATCCAGTTCTGGTGAAAAAGGCCAACGGGAAGTGGCGAACGTGTATCGATTTCTCGGATTTGAATAAAGCCTGCCCGAAAGACAGTTTTCCGTTACCCAGGATCGATCAGTTGGTGGACTGAACGGCGGGTCATGAACTTCTCTCCTTTATGGATGTATATTCAGGATATAACCAGATTCCATTGCATGTTCGAGATCAAGAACACACTAGCTTCATTACGGATCTGGGATTATACTGCTACGTGGTAATGCCCTTTGGCTTGAAAAACGCAGGCGCCACATATCAATGGCTAGTGAACAGAATGTTCTATAACCAGATTGGGAAAAAAATGGAAGTGTACGTCGACGACATGTTGGTTCAGTCCAGCCAATCCTCCAATCACACTACGGACTTGGCAGAGATGTTTGGCATTCTTCCAAAGTACGGGATGAAACTAAACCCAACAAAATGTTCATTCGGGGTTGCCTCAGGAAAATTCTTGGGATTCATCGTCAGTTCTCGTGGGATTGAGATTAATCCAGACCAGATCGCAGCAATCAGGGACATTCAGGAGCCTAGGCAGATTAAAGAAGTGCAAAGCCTTGCAGGGAAAGTAGCCGCATTAAGCAGATTCATCTCCAGGGCTACGGACAAATGCATCCCATTCTTCGAATTGATAAAGCGAGGAAAACGCCACTTCAAATGGACGCCTGACTGCGTAGAAGCGTTTCAGAACTTGCTGAGTCACCTGGAGAAACCTCCGAAATTATCTAAGCCGGTGGATCACGAGGACTTATTCGTGTACTTGGCAGAGTCGTCCCACGCGATCAGCTCAGCATTGGTTTGATAAGAAGATAAAGTTCAAAGACCAGTGTATTACATGAGCAAAAAATTGGCGGCAGCAGAGCGTAATTATCCAAGGATAGAAAAGTTGGCATACAGTTTGCTGATTGCCTCTAAAAAACTTTGACATTATTTTCAGGCTCATCCCATTACCGTGTACACTGATCATCCACTCAAGCAAGTTCTGCAGAGACCAGTAGCGTCTGGAAGACTATTCAAATGGAACATTGAGTTGAGTCAATTTGATCTGAACTTTCAGCCCCGGCGGTCAATACGGGGGCAAGTGATAGCCGATTTCATAGCAGATTTTACTGTCCCGGAGGAAGATATAGTGAACGAAGAAGCTGACCCCTCAAAGTTACTTCTCGATCCTAGTGCCTGGAGATTGTACACTGATGGCGCTAGGAATGACAAGAGATCTGGCGCTGGAGTAGTGCTTGAAACTCCTGAGAAATGGCTGATATCCTATGCTATACGGATGGAGTTTCATGCCACTAACAACGACTCCTAATATGAAGCCCTGATAGCCGGGCTAAGGATCGCAAAGGAGTTGGAAATCACAAAGCTGGACATCTTTTGCGACTCCAAGTTAGTTGTAAACCAGGTCACTGGAAAATTCCAAGCCAAAAGCCCAAGATTGATTTTATACTTGGAGAAAGTAAAGGAGTTGCTGAACGGCTTGGATCACTATAGCATATCTCATATTCCGCGGTCAGAGAATCAACAGGCGGGTAAGTTGGCAAAGATGGCTAGTTCCGACGATCCTGAAGAGACCGGGCTAGCCCCAGTTGAAGTACTTCGGTCTCCTAGTATAGATCAGATGGAAATTGATCCTGTACTAGAGACGGAACCAGAAAGGGAGTCATGGATGACCCCTCTAAAGAATTTCTTGATGAATGGAACGCTTCCGACCAAAAAAAGCGAGAGGCGTAAAATAATTCGTAAAGCTGCCCGATACGTTCTGCAAGGCAGAGTTTTTTATAGACAGGGATTTCTGATGCCCCTTCTCCGGTGTATAGCTCATGATGACATCAAGCATGTGCTGCAGGAGGTACATGAAGGTGAATGCGGTTATCACACTGGAGGGCAAACATTGGCGAAAAATGTGTTGCGGCATGGTTATTTCTGGCCTACCATAAACAAAGATGCGGCGAAGTACGCACGGTGTGTGATGCATGCCAAAGATTTTCAAAAATACTTAAGGCACCGCCTATTCAGTTAAAAACGATGACAAGCCATTGGCCTTTCGCTTTGTGGGGAATTGATATCTTCGGAAGTCTCCCCATAGCTAAGGGCGGAGCGAAGTTCGCTATTGTAGCTGTAGATTACTTCATTAAGTAGGTCGAGGCTGAGCCACTGACTACAATCACAACCAAATGAGTTATCAATTTCATCGTTAGAAACATCATCTATCGATTTGGGATTCCAAAGATTGTTATAACTGACAACGGAACTCAGTTCGATAGCACTGAATTCAGAGACATCTGCCAGAAACACCACATTGAGAAACGGTACATCTCTGTGGCGCATCCGCAGTCAAACGGACAGGTCGAAGCGGCGAATAAAGTGATTAAGTCCATTCTGAAAAGAAGACTGAAACAGGCCAGAGCCATGTGGGTTGATGAATTACCCTTAGCACTATGGACCTACAGGACAACGTATAAATCGGCAACAGGCCATACCCCCTTCTCCCTTGCTTTTGGAGCAGAAGCAGTCATCCTGGTTGAGATAAAAGTACCTTCTCACCGAGTGACTTATTACGATCTGATGACTAATAACGAATTGCTCCTTGAATCCCAGGATATGATCGAAGAAAAGAGGGATGAAGCAGAACTGCGTGCCTTAAGATGCAAGCAACAGGTCTCCCGATACTACAACAAAAGGGTTCGAGCCCGAACCTTTGAACCCGGAGACTTGGTTCTGAAGAGTGTCTATCCACTCCCAACTCATATGGGTGCGAAGTGGGAAGGACCGTACTCTATTTTGTGTAAGCTTGATAATGGAACCTTCAAGCTAACAACCGTAGATGGAAAGGAAATCCCCAGATTGTGGAATGCCCAACATTTGCGGCCTTATCTAACGTGAAGCTGTCAGGCCTATTCTTTTGTTTCATAAGGACCATGTACAAGGCACGACTTGCCTAGAATAGTCCAATTTATTTGAACAAAAGATTATAAAGTGGATGTAGGTCATGATTCGACCGAACCACTATAAAAATATTGTGTGTCGTTTACCTTTATTGCACTATTATTTATCTGCCTTTCTATTTTTATGGAAATTGTTGTGAACCATGCAACGATCACAGAAGCGTATAATTATAGGTGCCTTCCATCAGAATGGAATGCGATCACCTGTCAAAACACTGAGGGTGCGATAAAGTAAATCATATCATTGATAGCGCTCTAACTCTCCAGAGCCGAGAGAGAGCATAACGGACATGAAGGCGATGTCCGTAAGTCATGGTAGTGTGCCATGATCGGAACCGCCTTGACGGAAATCTAACTTTCCAGAGCAGAGAGAGAGTATAAAAGCGTCTCCGATTGAGCGCTGAGAAAGAGCTCCTACCCCGCTGAAGGATCGGGGAGCGTTTGAACTGCTGAGCTCGAACTCTAACCCTCCAGAGCAGAGAGAGAGAGTATAAAAGCGTCTCTGATTGAACGCTGAGAAAGAGCTCCTACCCCGCTGAAGGATCGGGGAGCGACAGAACTGCTGAGCTTGAACTCTAGCCTCGGCGACCGCTAGGAGAGTATAAAAGAGTCTATGATTAAACGCTGAGAAAGGTGCCGGAAACTCAGCACCACAAGGATAGTTATCTTAATAAATTTTCTAAGTCCCCCATATTAAGAAATAGGGGGCAGCGTGCATACAACACTAATCAATCCTTAATACGCCCTGGTTAGGCGCTACGTTAACGATTGATCGGGGGCATACACATATATACATGAACCTTGATGCAGCACAGAAATTTTTAAATTTTTCTTTCTGTTGCTTGACTGATTTGTAGTTATAATCAGATGATCTATGACTAGCATGAAAAGTTTATTAAATGCAAGTACACGATGATGCAAAAGAGATAAACTTTCATTTATAAACTGCAAGCCTACAAAGTGAAAAACAACCTAAAACAAAAGTGAGGGCCAGTCTCACAATTACATTTCATGGCCAGTGGGAAGCCTAAAGACAAAATATAGACAAGCGACAATATCCTATTTACGCTTGGACTGCTTCTCCTGTTTCTGCTTCTCCAGCTTCGCCTTGTCAGTGTCGGATTGATCACCCTTCTTTCTTTTCCTTTTGTCTATAAGAGGAACGTCCAACTCATCAGAAGACTCCTCCTCCTCCTCCTTCTTTCTCTTTCTTTTATCAGTAAAGGAAGCTGGGAAATCATCAGGGTTCGCAAAATGAAGCTGTTTGGTGATGGATTTGGGCTGGAGTTTCAGAAGCATCCCAGTTTTGGGATCAAACTCCGAGATAGGGGCCACGTTCAAAGGCTCTTGTTCCTCCTTCCTTAAAGCCAGCTGTTTTGCCTCCCTAGCCTCCCTTTCAGCCAAGGTCTCATCGACGTTGCCTTTGACTTCTATAGTGAAAATGACATCCTCCTCATCGTCTACATGGCGCCCGTCCATATCTTTCAAGGCGTCAATGGTTTCGTCATCCTTGGGAGCGTCATCACTGGAAGCGAGGACAACCTTCTCCTTCGTGGCATCTTCGGGTCGTCTTGAATCTTCAGCGCTAGCGGTTGGTGGAATGTCACTCTTCTCAGCCTCCGTCTCTTTCTCAGGGTCTTTATCGACTGGTCCGCCACCTGTATTACGAGAAAAGAATGTTATTTCAGGCGAGAATGCGGTCAGCTCAGTTGATTGTTCGGCAAGACGGCGACAAGTAATGACAGCTTTGAAAAATTGTGGAGAAAATATAGGGATACCTTCTGCTGATCCTCTCTACACGCCAGCAGCAGAAGCTCCGACAACAAGAGGAGTCGGACCCAAAGGAATTAATGGATCATCAGGATTGTATTCCTCAACTCCGGAGGCCTTTGGCTCTACAGCTGAGCTCGAACCTTCGTCAATCTTGTTTTTTTCCCTTAGCTAGGGTCCTCTCCTTCTCCATTTCTTCTTGAATTAGGCGCCGGCCTTCTGCCAGATCCTCGGGCTCGTTATCCCTCAGAATGGTCCTCATCAGCTCATCTTCGTCAATATCTTCAACTCCTAATCTCCGCTTCTCACCCTCGACGATGGCGTCCCATATGTTAGCTAAAGTGACGTGATAGCCCGGGATCCACGAGATGTTACGGGTTTTGAGGACTTGGCCGAGGAAGTCAAATATCATCTCTTCAACCCTTCGATATCCTTTTCCCTCTCGAGGAGCTTGTTGTTAGAAGCAATAGCCATCTCAATGGCGCTTTCTACATTCTTTTCGGCGAGAGCCACGCGCCTCTCCGCATCCGCAACTTGATCATTCAAAATCACCTTCTCTGCTTCAGCCAAAGCTAGGCTTTCTTTCAAACTCGCTTTTTCTTCCTCCCAAGCAGCTCACTCAGCTTCAAAATGGCCATGTGTCGTCTTCAACTCAATGTTGGCCATTTTAAGATTTTCTACCTCCTTCTTTAAGGCCATTTTCTCTTGACTATTTGAGTCGAGTTCAGAATGAAAGCGTTTCTTAGCATTCTCCAATTCAGTCGTATAATTTTCAGCATTTCTCTACGCTAAGGCAAGTTGGGATTGAGCGTCTTCCAAATCATTCTCCATTTTTGTCCTGACCCTTTCATTGTTATCTATCTTCAATTTGGATCCATTTGCTTTCATCTCAAGCGTTCGGATGACTTCTGAAAAATTAACAGCATGTTTCTTCATCACTTCATACTGCCTGGCTACATGGCGAATATGCCCGATGACTTCAGTATCCCAGCTCCTAGGGACTGGTTCCAAGGTTGGAACAAACATCATCCTTTCGAAGAAGATGTTAGGGAATTGTTCTCGCAACTTTTCCAGCTTAGCCTGAGTCTCGGGACCATGGATGTAATCTCGTGACCCGGGGACAACCAAATCTTGCTGGCTGGAAGGGACAATGTCAATTTTCTCCTTCTCCGAATCCTTGATGGGATCCTTACTTTTATCCTTGGACTCGTAGTGTCATTTTGATGACCTGCTGTGAGAGGGTGCACTCTTCGGAGGGGTTAATTCATTCAGAAGTTGTTTTCCCGCTGTAGGTGGCACCGAATAACTGGGAAGCTTGCCAGAGGTTGATTTTGATGGAGACCGGGACTGTAAAGAAGTAGGCTTGTGAGAAAGGCCGCGAGAACGCTCAGGATTTGGATGAAGACAGGGTGTACTTTCATGGAGAGAGCGATAGGAATAAGATCGCCTGCGAGACATTTTCCCTGCAAAAGAAAATAAGAGCATATTAAAACCTTGAATACTGTTGATATAAAAGTGTGGGGTCAGGCAGTGCGTGTGATTTGTGCATCCCATATAATTCCCCCTAGCGGATCGGGACCCGAAGAAAGGCTCGTCTGAGTAGTTTCCTGTCCTCCAACTGGAACAGTTGTTTCCTTAGAAGTAGGGAAAAATGGCTCCCCTTCAAAGTCCCCCTGTGTGTATACATCATCAGGCAAAGTAATTTTGCTCAGCTCTTTAAATAGTTGTTCTTCTGTTAAATCATCGGGAGCAGCAGGTTCGATCGGAAGAGAAGCCCTTGTTTCCCCCCCGGAGAAACTGGGATTTCCTTAGACTTATCACCACGGGCCTCATCTCCTCTATATATGTTTAGGTCCTCGTCGTCCTGGATGATTATCGGGGAAGGACTCTTACGGAATTTAATTGTTTCTGCTGGCCGTGATGTTCCTTCTCCCTCCGTTGGGGGCACGTATTCGTAGGGTTTGTCGCCTACACCAAGTCCAAACCTTATATCCAGAAGGCGATGCTTGTGAAGGTTCTCGTCAGTAATGCACTTCTTGATCTTTAGAAAATTGGATTTGCTTTGTAGAAGAAGAGACCGTCGATTATTGTATACTGAGCCTTCCGTCCTGGAAAAGACGTGATCTGCTTAAAAAAAGAGGGGGCATGTTAAAGCTTCGATTTCTTAAACAAGTTATTCAGTCAAAAGATTAAAGTTTACTTGATTTAAGCCATCTTCTTGAACACCCAGCCTGTCTCTTTATATAGAACCAATCTGCCCTGGGATCCCCTATGTTGCTGTATCCGTCAGACAGAACCTTCCTATTTGATACCGATTCGAAGAAAGAGAAATTTGGGGTTGCCGAGGAGCGATGCTTGAAAAGAAAAAAGAATTTTAAATCTTTAAATGTGAGCTCGGTATGCAGGATTTCCGTGTATGCGATATATAGAGTGTATAGAGCAGCGTAGGCATTAGGATGAAGATGCTTCAAAGAAATACCCAATCGTTTTAAGGTCTCAATGACAATTGGAGGAAACGGAGGAATAGCTCCTACCCAACACATGAGTCGGTTGACTGTCATATACCCTTCCGGAGCAAAGTGAGGTCTATCTTCGCTACCGGGTGTCCTCACATCATCTCAGGGAATCCCATGTCTCAAGAAAATTATCTTAAGCTTTATGTCATCGAGTTTGGAAGCTAGAGAGTCTGTGGATTTCTCTATTTCTATTGCACCGGGGACTTCGTCGGGAGTTCGGCCATCTACCTCTGATTCTTCATCAAGCGAGGTACTCTCAAACCGATTCGATTCTGTTTCTGCCTCATATTCGGATCCAGAATCCGCACCCTCTGGATTAGATGGAAGAACCACGGGGTTGAGATGCTCATACACCTTGGGATCCGTCTCTGTGTCAGATCTTGAAGGGGAATGATTACCCGACATTACTGTTTAGGCGAATAAACATGAGAAATAAGATTAAAACTACCCATCCCCCTGTGTGTGCAAGTGTCGGTGTGTGCTTGTGCGTGCATTAAAGAAAAGTACGAAGGTCAACAAAATCATCAAGACATTGGTCGTTGTTCGATTGGTAGATTACGCATTTGTTCAGTCCAGAAAGTCCAACATCGAGGCTCTAACCTAACTGTCAGGATTCTTGTGATAACAGTACATTGTTTAAAGTTTAAAATATGTTTGGATCGTGGGTTGGAGACTCGGTTCATCGAGGGATATGGCCGGGTCGCGATTCACATAGCAAATCTAGGCATTAGGATCGCGGCGCGTGGTCAGTTCCCGGTGAAGGGATCGATACATGGAAAGGCCACGGATCGCGGTGCGTTCCAATTTGGTCCATTCGGATCGTGACAACTTCCAGGCGATCCGTCTCGCCTCCCTTCCACCACAATCCGAAGCTACTCCCTTCCCGCGACCTGATCCTTCAGCCGAATATATACTTCGTCCTCATCTCTCTGAACCCTCACCTCGCCAACGAAACGCACCGACCTGCTCTTTTCTTCCTCTCCCTCTCCCCTGAACCTCGCATCACCATGAACCGATGCTCCTATCCGATCTGATTTGTCCTTCTTCTTCTCCATCTCCTCTTCTTCATCACCCCTCCTTGCTCTGTCATGCGAGCACCTGAACCCATCATCCATCGCGGATGCGTTCTCAAACGTCACCAATTTTCCCATTTTTTCTTCTTAAATTCCAGAAAAACAAGTGAGAAATTGCATGAGAATGATTTCGACGAGATTACCTTTCTTAAATTGAGAAGAACAATCGGGTTTTTTGGAAGAAAAAATGGGGGTTTTTCTCGAAAAGAATTGGCGGCGCGTTGCTGAAGGAAGAAGAAGAAGGAGAAAAGTGAAGTTCTGTTCGATTTATATAGAGAAAACGGTGACCGTTGGCCCCCCCTTTTTTGTCCCACACGAACCGTGGGCTTCGGTGGATCATAGGGGCAAGCCCATTGGGCCCAGCAGAGAAGAAAGAGGTTGATCCCTAGATCGACTCGCTACCAAGGATGGGCCACCATACCTAAGGCCCACACAAAGGCTGGAATGTGACGAGCGTCTCGTCTCACTGGACCATGACAAAGAATGCTCCCGCGAACCATGGCGCGTCGCTGCGAAACGAACCGACCAAGGATGGAAAGAAGCGAACCTCCAGAAATACTTACAGATCGCGGTGACATGGAGTGATCCAAAACCAAAAAAAAACAAAAAAAGAGAAAAAGAAGGGAGAAGAGAAGGAAAGTTCAGAAATTTACCTGGTACACACGACAATGAGGTCTCCAAAGATTCCAAGAAAAAATTGCCCAATGAACGAGAAATGATCGAAGACTGTACCGATGTTTATACTCGTCAATGGGACACAACTTTCCAAAGCAACACGACATTTCAGACAGACGTGACCATTGGCTTGCACCGTTTTATGGAAAGATATTTTTGCAATTCCGAAGCATGTTTCATTCTCGATAAAACATACTTCGAGGGGGCAAAATGTTGGCTAGCTTTTTGACCAAGCCACCAAGGTTCACATACGGGAAGGGTAAACAGAGCGTCATTCCTTTCAACCTTCATAGATCAGGCCACGATCACTCACCATCCTTCGAATCGCCAAGCACCCTCGGATCACCAGGGCAGAACGTGACCGAATCCGTCCATGGGAGCACAATCCGATCAGCCCATGGGAGCACGACCCGATCCGCACCCGTGCCACTACCTCACTCCGATCCGATCCCCTGCTACATGGCGAAACTTCTGACTTGTTCAAACCACAAGTGGGTCTTCAGCGATCCGAAATGCACGGATCTCGCGACACCTGTCCACAACTGTCATATTGACCAATTCCTCCTCAACGCTCGATCCGATCCGATTTTCCCGGGATCTTCACCACGTGTGACCGCGAACCGCCTGACAGAATCAGCTATAAATAGCCTAGAGACTGGCATTTTTTAGGATTTTTTTGGCATTACTGAACACTGATTCCACCATTACTATCATACCACTATTTCTTATCAGTTTAACTACGAGATTACTGAGAGAAATCATAATTGTAAGAGTGAGCTTGAGAGAAATCATTGATTGTACTAGCATTCAAAATATAATCGATAACATATAAAGTGGACGTAGGCTCGTTAACGCTGAACCACTATAAATTCTGTGTGCTTTCTGCTTTTTCTTCATTCTCCAGTTATATTTCTTTACGAATTAGAACAATTTGGGTGTTAGGTCCAAATTTTGATCTAACAATTAACAATTTAATTGGATTGAGTTATGATGTGGATTATATGGATATGTTGTGAATTATTGACCGCATGTTATTATCTATGTCGTAAAATTGTGATGTATGTTGTAAATTCTATGATGTTATCATCTATGTTGAAAAGTTGTGATGTTATCATCTATGTTTTAATTCAATGATTGACTTATGTATAATCAATTCATCATGTTGTTTCATATGCTAGTTTGGTTATGTTGTTGGAACTAATTCATATGAAAGTATGCAAGTTAGGATGTAAATTGAGGCATGGATCATATGCAAGTTAGTGAAAAATATATACATAACCTTACATGTTTCATGACATCTATTTTATGTGTAAATTGGATCTAAAGTTAAGCTATGATATGTGTGAGTTATATGCTAGTATACAAAATTCTACATGCTAGTTTTCAATGTTTAGATGCAAGTTTACACCATCGTTTATGTTGTATAAATCACATATGCAAGTAAGTATATATGTTTGGTTATTGCCTGTGCAAGTTTACACCTTATGAATAGATCCATGACATACATGGTTTATGGAAGTTTGTGACTATTACCTAAACAAGTTTACACCTTTAGATTTTGAATCAATGACATATGTAGTTTTATGCAAATTGTGACTTTGTCCTATGCATGTTTTTAGATGAAGAACCTCATTCACACATGCAAGTTATCCCCTTATGTTTAGATCTAGTTTTATTTCTATGTATGTTGTGATGTTTTCTCTTTATTCCATAAGTTATACTATTCGAGTCTAATGTATATTTTGCGTTAATCGAACGAACGTACAACATGGGGTAATGGGATAATATTAAAAGATTTAATATTGAGAATTGGCATAAATGCCTTAAATAGCATAAAATAAATTTGTGATGAAATTGGTATGATTTTTCATACCATAAATAGATGGAGATAATTGAGTTAATTATGGCCATAGTTAAATTTGGTATTGATTGATAATTCGAATAGGGAAATTAATTCTAATTGGGGTATAATTAATTTTGTGTAATTAATCGTCTAAGACACGAGGTTTGGCTCTTTTGTGGTGTAAGACTGCCCGGACCCGCCCGGCAAATCCAGCTGCCACAAATGCCTGTCTAATGTGGGAGGTCTTAGGAATGAATTAAATGCGTAACGGTTGTAAAGACACGAGGTTAGGCTCGTTTGTGGTGTAAGACTGCTCGGACCCGCCCGACAAATCCAGCTGCCACAAATGCCAGTCTAATGTGGGAGTCTTTACAAGGTCACAGTGTTAATGAATTAAGAAACACTTAACCCGATAAACATGTGGTGGGACATGGGGGTTAAGTGGGTGCCTTGGGTGGCTTGTGAAATCCGATTAGAAACACTTAACCAAAATTGAAACATGTAAGTGAACATGAATAAGAAGAGGGTTAAGTGGATGTACTAGAGGGGACAAAGATTAGGTGGATAGATTGGGGGCCCGTTTCAACCAGTAACCCATAAGTTTCTTTGTGGGCTCGACCCAATTCAAGGACGGGACACGCATACTAGGCTTGACTGTAAGAGGCCAAAACGGGTTAGCGGTGGCAATGCAAGTCCAATGGGTTCATAAACGTGTGTGGGCCTAGGCTGGTAAGTAAGACATTGTTGCATCGTGTAGGTATAAGCCGTGCACTGTTAGTGGTATCAGGTTGCCACTTTGGGGAGTGATACACCCCACTGTGGGGTCAGCACGGGTATCTACGAGTTAGGGAGCCGATTGCATGGGGGTAGTGGGGACACCTAGTGGAGACAAGGGCAAGCGGCACCTATGAAGGCAACTAGGGGTGCACGAAACTACCATTATAATTATTAAGTTCTGTAGGCGGGTTCAACCATAGGGTGACTAGTGGTGGCGCAGTATAGTAATTTTCTTATAGTGGTTTAGGTGCGCCTTTAACGTTACCTTGGTTCATCTTATTTCCTTGTTTACTCTGCCATACTCAATTGTTCACATTCATTTCCTTATTTTCCAACTTATGCCTTAGCCTAGTTATTTTGGTGATTATATCGTTAAAGTTATCGCACTCGCCAGACTTTATGTGTGACCCCCTTTGTTTCCACCTCTTTCTTCCATTTCGCCTCAGGTGCTCAGGGTGGAACTAGCACTAGTGGAGCTTGATTTTGGATAGCTGTATCACTTGCTTTTAGAAGTTGCTTGGATCGCTGAAGTAAAGTTCAGCCTCTCTTATTTATGGCAATTTTGTACTGGGGTTATGTCTTTCAATTTATGTATTTTGATTTAGTCAAGATGGATATTATGTACTTTGACTCTGGTTTTTGATGATTTAAACAAACTTATGTGTTTACCACAACAATGAATGAAAATTTAAAGTTTTAAGTACTGTTTATATCTATCTTGTTGTTAAGTTTATGTTCTATACACACTTAAAACGGTCCATTGAAGTTAATGCATTCCCTTTGTTAGTGACATTAATGGACGTGGGGTGTTACAACTTCACAGTTGTAAAAAGAAAGGGGAAATTGTTGGAAGTAAGGAATATTTAGAGAATTAGTGATGCAATTAAAAAGAAGGGTTATTTTGAAGTATTAAAAGAACTTGGGGTTGTTTAAGAATAGGAGGGGTAGATCGACAAATATGAAAGGTGATGAATCGTTTGGATTGGGTGCTGCAAAAACCAACCCTTCACAGTAGTAAAAAGATAGGGGTTATTGTTGGAAGTAAGGCCTATTTAGAGATTTAGGAATAGAATGAAAAAGAAGGGCTATTTTGTGAATTATTAAGAGGAGTAGGGGTAGTTTAAGCATAGTAGGGGTAGATCGACAAATATTAAAGATGATGAATCGTTTGGGTTGGGTGCTGCAAAAACCTACCCTTCACAGTAGTTAAAAAATAGGGGTAATTGTTGGAAGTAAGGTCTATTTGGAGAATTAGGGGTAGGATTAAAAAGAAGGGATGTTTTGAAGTATTAAGAGAAGTTGGGGTAGTTTAAGCATAGTAGGCGTAGATAGACAAATATGAAAGCTGACGAATCGTTTGGATTGGGTGCTGCAAAAACAAACTCTTCATAGTAGAATAAAAATAGTGGTAATTGTTGGAAGTATGTGCTATTTAGAGAAATAGGGGTAGGATTAAAAAGAAGGGTTGTTTTGTGAAGTATTAAGAGGAGTAGGCGTAGTTTAAGCATAGTAAGGGTAGATCGACAAGTATGAAAGATGATGAATCGTTTGGATTGTGTGCTACAAAAACCTACACTTCATAGTAGTTAAAAAATAGGGGTAATTATTTGAAGTTAGGGCTATTTAGAGGATTAGTGGTATGATCAAACAGAAGGGTTGTTTTTAAGTATTAAGAGAAGTAGGGGTAGTATAAGCATAGGAGGGGTAGATCGACAAATATGAAAGATGATGAATCGTTTGGATTGGGTGCTGCAAATCCAACACTACACAATTGTAAAAAGAAAGGGGTAGTTCTTGGAAGTAAGGGCTATTTAGAGAATTGGTGATACGATTAAAAAGAAGGGATATTTTGAAATATTAAGAGAAGTAGGGGTAGTTTAAGCATAGGAGTGGTAGATCAACAAATATGAAAGATGATGAATCGTTTGGATTGGATGCTGCAAAAACCAACCCTTCGCAGTAGTAAAAAGATAGGGGTAATAGTAGTAAGTAAGGAAATTTAGAGAATTAGGGAAAAATAAAAAAGAAGGGCTGTTTTATGAAGTATTAAGAGGAGTAGGGGTAGTTTAAGCATAGTAGGGGAAGATCGAAAAATATGAAAGATTATGAATCATTTGGATTCGGTGCTGCAAAAACCAACCCTTTACAGTAGTTAAAGGACAGGGGTAATTATTGGAAGTAAGGGCTATTTGAAGAATTTGGGTAGGATTAAAATGAAGGCTTTTTTGAAGTATTAAGAAAAGTAGGGGTAGTTTAGGCGTAGTAGGAGTAGATAGACAAATATGAAAGCTGACGAATCATTTGGATTGGGTGCTGCAAAAACCAACCCTTCACAGTAGTGAAAAGATAGGTGTAATTGTTGGAATTAAGGGATATATAGACTGAAACACCCCACCTCCGTTAAGGTCACTCCTAAAGGGAATGCCTTAATTTTGGTGGAGGATTATAAGTAAAAGCCACAGATAAACTCAAGACAGATATAAATACACATATTTTAAACAGCTGAACCCAAACAGACTTTTATTTCTTCAATACGTGTTCAAACAAAACATTTCCATAATTGTCTCAAAATACTTCCAACATTACAACCTCATTACTGTCTTGATTATTAAAGAAGCATAAAACATAAATAAAGTGACAAAAATCCCCATAGTGTTATCCAAAGCCATAATCCGAGCAAAAGAGATCCAAATCATACATCTACGGTCTTGGAGCTTGTACAGAGTCTGACTGAGCTGTGTTGTTTCCTCCCTGTGAACCTAGGGGGGGAACGAAAGAAAAGAAGTCGAAAAGAAAATAGAGTCAGACATAAAGCCTGAGTAAATCTAGTAACTCTTCATTATGTGAATAAGAAAAGGGCATGATAGATATAAACTGAAAAAGGAAAGTCTCACCAGCTAAGGAGGTGACGTTTTGAATCGAATGTACTATCGCACCCACACTATATATCTCTGCACCTACTTAAGTTTATCCTAACTGGCACCCCATGCTGAGGGTGAAGTGATCCCCATTTTTATTTAAAGATCGGCTCCTACTCGCGTAAAAATGTGTCATACGACCCCCAAGAATTGTAGATACCTATACTGGTCCCACCATGGGGTGTATCAAGACCCATGGTGGCGGCCCCGACACAAATTCTAGAAGGCATAGTTTATACTACTGGTGCCCCCAGTGCCCTGTTTGTCTGCTCCGGAGTGTGTGCACGCCCACACCCCGTTAGAACCTACACTGTTGCACCCATCGTCGTCGCTTTGACCACTTACAATCAGCCCAGTAATCGTGCCCCACCCTGCCTAGTTTCAGGGTACCATGATACCTAACTTAGGTTACTGCTGAAACGGGTCCCTCGTTTCTAGGATTTTCTAGTCAAACATGTTAAGTGGTTAAGTGTCTGTATTTACCTAACCTCCACCCATCAATTCTTGTTGACATGTTGAATTTGGTTAAGTTTTTGTAGTTGACTTAACCTTACCATCTGTCCTTAGCCTCTTAGAGCACCAGACCACTCACATTAGACAGGTATTGCTACGGTTACTGGATGTGCTGGTCGGTTCCGGGCAGGTTTACACCGTAGCTCAGTCTAACCTCGGGTCCTTATTGGACTCAATGCTTAACCACCCATATTGGATAGGTATTGTTGTGACTACTGGACAGCCGGGCGGGTCCGCGCGGGTTTGCATCACAACTCAATCCAACCTCGGGTTAAGCATATCGTGTTTTCTAAATTTACATATTTTATTACTTCTCAATTGTATATGTAAATGTCATATCTTTTATTCTTGGGTATATCAATTCATACCGCTTAAATGTCATTGTCATTGGCATGTGCCAACCATGCCAACGTATATTTTTCATGTTTTACACCCAACGTTATTACCCTCATTTGTTCGCAGCATGTGTTGGGCTTGTCACAATTCAGCCCAACTTTATAAACGTGAGAAAAAGGGGAAATCAAGAACATGTAATACATAAAGGTGTGTGGCGCATGAACTTGCAATTTGGCGATTCAACTAACATATAATATGGGTCATGTGAACTTGCATTCAAATCAAAGTATAACTAAGTAGGTGACATATGAAATGGCATAGTTTAGGCTAATACAAACTTGTGTTTAAACATGTTAAACTTGGCATAATGTCAACCACAAAACTAGCATGTTGTATATTCACCAAAATGTCCAATTATAACATCTAATCACGTAGCCTATTTCAACATGAACTTGCATAGTTTATGAAACCCAAATGATACTTAACATGGATCCAATTATACTTGCGAATAAACATAAGAATTATATCATAGGTTTTGGGTCATCTTGGAATAAAAGGTTTCAAATCTAGAACATGTTTACATAAGCCTTAATTTAGACTTAGTGAATGTATATAGTCCATACCATCGACATAAACATAAAGGGATCAATTACTAGTTTTTGCCACAACTTGCTATTGCTATTACTTTCATATACAAATGTCCAATAGGCTTGTATCAATCAATTTATGCCACAAATATCAATACACAAGTCATGAAAGAATTATTACAATACACAGAATTCATACAATAACAAAATTCTATTTTCATTTACATCGAATCACATCACAGTTTTTTTTTCATTTTCTGAAAGGTCACTATACTTACAACGAATGCAGAATCTTGAATTCTGGATTCTGAATTCTGAAATTGAGATGCTCTCCTTTGGGTAGACTAACGTTGTGTTGATTTATTTGATTAAACTTTAATCTTCTTCTTAATTTGATTCGCCTCTAAGCTTTTCTCTCTTGACGGCTATGCTCAATTCCTTCCTGGCAGCATGACGACTCCCATCTTGTTTTTTTGTGTGAATTTTCAGTTGAGACTTAGGGTGTATTTATAGATTTTTAAATTTTTTTGAGCCGTCAGACGAAGACATGAGGAATCTAGACCATACAAAGTTCAAAGAGCCAATCAAGATGAGACATGTCAGCCCTAGTGACACACCGAGCCACAGAAATTCGAGCCAAAGCCAGACCTAACCTGCCAGGTCGACTAGGTAGGTCGATTGGCAAGTCGACACCCAGGTCGGCACTATGGTCGACCTGGGGTGGCTAGGTCGACACCATGGTCGACCCTATGGTCGACCTGGTCTCTGGGCGGGAGTTTTCCCGCCCATACCAGTTTGAACCGATTTTTCGAATTTCGAATTTGAAACTGAGCTGTTTGAATTTAAATTTTATTCTGAAACTTCCGAAGGTCATAACTCCTTCATACGGAGTCTGATTCACGCAAACTCGGACTCTTTCTCAAGCAGAATTCCGAGACGAACGCAATGGCATAACCCATTTCCCTTAATTCTTTCATTTAGAATTAATTATACTTTAATTTGTGAAGCTTAATGTTTATAGAATCCACGGGGTGTTACATTCTCTGCCACTTAAAAGGATTTCGTCCCCGAAATCTTCAAGTTAGGAAGAATGTATATCCTACCATCCAATAGTCCATCTACTCAACCAACAAACACAGGCATCCACTTTCCTTAAAAGACTTCTAATGCTTCGTGATCATATGCATAGTGTGTGTACATGTCCTTATCAATTGCAGAAATCAGGCAATCTACTGATTCAGTTGACCTCCTTAATGCGAATCATGTAAGTGTCATGAATCCATTATGTATGCAAAATTTTCATACTCATAATTCTACATGAGTGCACAACTATTCATACAAATGCGACGAACATATGACAGCATATCAAGTTTCAACCATATATAAATGAGAATACATATATGCATATGCAATATGAAGTGACTGAGCCGATCTATAACCTAGGGTGTGTGTGTATATGCATCCACAAGCAACCACTAGCAATCACTAGCAACCATTTGCAGCCATCATCCATAACATGTTTTCAAATACATGCCATTTGTTTTCTACCTAAGGATTTAGGTAAAGGACCGAGGAGATATACCTAAAAAGATAGATAAAGCATAACTTAAAGAAAAAGAGAGATCGAAGATGTACCCTCAAAAAAAGAGGGTAGGCAGCGCGTATTCTGTCCTCATTTTCCCAAGTAGCGTCTTCCTCGGCGTCACTCCACTGAACTTTAATGAGTTTGACCTCGCGGTTGCGTAGCTTTTTCACTTCAGTTCCTAAGATGTGAGCTGGAACTCTCCTCACAGTTGCTTCACGTTTCATTTCGGCTTCTTCTAGAATGCTAGGTTCCACCACTTCCGCAAACTCATGCAAACACTTCCGGAGCTGAGAAACATGAAAGACATTGTGAACTCCGGCCAGTCTCTCGGGTAGCTCTAATCTATAGGCCATCTTCCCAACCTTCTAGATGATAGGGAACGGTCCTACAAATCTTGGTGCTATCTTTCTTGTGGATCCAAAGCGAAAGACGTTCCTTAAAGGAGATACCTTAAGGAAAACCCTGTCCCCAACCTCAAACTTAAGGTCGGTCCTTCTTTTGTCGGCGTAGGATTTTTGTCGGTCTTGGGCTGTCTTCATTCTCCTACGTATCAAGTCCACTTTCTCCGAAGTCTCTCGAATCATGTCTGTCCCAAGTATAAGGTTATCTGTAGACTCCCACCAATAAGTTGGTGATTTGCACGGTCTTCCATACAAGGCTTCGAAGGGTTCCATGCCTATCGTAGCTTGGTAGCTGTTGTTGTAGGCAAATTCTACTAAAGGAAGGTGATCCTCCCACGTCCCTCCAAAGTCAAGAACGCAAAGTCTTAAAAGATCCTCTAAAACTCTATTCACCCTTTCCTTTTGGCCATAGTTTTGGGGGTGATAGGCCGTGCTCAAACATAACTGTGTGCCTACAGCTTCTTGAGACTCCGCCAAAACTCACTTGTTATGATAGGGTCTCGGTCACTAACAATGCTGGAGGGTATCCCATGAAGTCGAACTATTTCCTTGAGATAAAGAGATGCAAGAGATGCGACAGTCCTTCTACTCTTGATAGGTGTAAAGTGGGCGCTTTTAGTAAGCCTATCCACTGTTACCCAAATGCTAGTGTTGCCTCTTCTCGACCTAGGCAGTCCATCAATGAAGTCCATTGAAATGCTATCCCACTTCCACTGTGGGACCTCTAAAGGATGAAGTAGTCCTCCAGGTTTCTTCTATTCCGCCTTGACCCGTTGGCAGGTCATGCACTTAGAAACGAAATCTACCACGTCTTTCTTCATGCCGCTCCAAAAGAAAGTCCTTTTTATATCCTTGTACATCTTATCACCGCCATGGTGTATAGTCATCTTGGAATGATGCGCTTCCTCGAGAACCTTCTTTGTCAACTCACTTACTTGTGGGACGCATAATCTTCCATCTCGCCTCAGCCAACCCTTATCATCGTTGGCGTATCTTCTGAGGTGACTAGAAGTCTCACCCCTACTAAGTTTATCAATCACATCAATAAGCTGAGGGTCTTCACGTTGTGCAGCCCCTATTGAGTCCAAGAGAGTAGGGCGTACTTCGAGAGATGCTAGTAAGCCTGGTACAAAATCCGAGGGCCTAAAGTTAAAATTGGCTACATACTCCAAGCTTTTCCTTTCCACAAAGAGCAGGCTTAAGGTCGGTTTCTTTCAGGTCAACGCGTCTGCTACTACGTTGCCTTTGCCGGGAGTATAGGAAATTTCAAAATCATACGAGGAAAGAAACTCCATCCATCTTTGCTGCCTCAAGTTAAGATCCTTCTGCGAGAAAAGATATTTCAACGATTTATGGTTAGTGTATAATTCAAACTTCTTACCTAGGAGATAATGGCGCCAAGACTTAAGCACAAATACGATGGAGACTAACTCAAGATCATGGGTTGGGTAGTTCTTTTCATGAACTTTCAATTGTCTTCCACCATAAGCTACTACCCTTCTTTCTTGCATTAGAACAGTGCCTAGTCCCGTTCCACATGCATCTGTGTATACCGTGAACATTTTTCTTCCATCTGGCAAAGTCAGAACTGGGGCTGTTGCGAGAGCCCTTTATAATCGTTGGAAAGCAAACTCGTAGCCCAAATCCCAAGTGAACGCCAGATTCTTCTTTGTTAGCCTTGTGAGTGGAGCTATGATTTTCGCGAAATCCCTAATAAACTTCCGGTAAAAACTGGCTAGCCCAAGAAAGCTTCGAACTTCGATTGAATTTCTTGGTGTCTTCCAATCTTGCACTGCCACCACTTTCACGGGGTCCACGGCCAACCACTCTTTGGATACTATATGCCCTAGAAATCTAACCTCCTTTCTCCAAAAGTTGCACTTGGAGAATTTGGCATTTCGCTGATGTGCACGGAGAGTATCCATGATTTCTTTCAGACGCTGAGCATGTTCTTCCTCATTCTTTGAGAAGATTAAGATATAATCTACGAAGACAACCACTAATTTGTTGAGGAATTCTCTGAACACCCTGCTCATTAGGTCTACGAAATAAGCAGGTGCATTTGTCAAGCCGAAAGGCATGACAAGCCACTCGAAGAAACCGTCTGGGGTTCTGAACGTCGTTTTATCAATGCTATCTTCAACTACTCTTAGTTGATGGAACCTAGTTGCCAGATCAAGTTGGGAGAAGACCATCGCACCTATAAGTTGATCAAATAAATCATCGATTCGTTGAAGAGGGTGCCTATTTTTCTTGGTCAATTTGTTTAACTCCCTATAGTCGGCGCAAAGGCGAAGCGAACCGTCCGCTTTGGTTAAGAACACCACTGGAGCACCCCATTCCGAAATGCTCCGTCTAATGAACCCCTTTTCGAGAAGTTCTTTAACCTGCTTACTGAGCTCCTTTCTCACCTTTGGAGCCATGTGTCTGGCAGGTATAGCTACAGGCTTTGCATTATCCATAAGATATATGCGGAAGTCTATTTCCCGCCTCGGTGGTAAGCCTTTCACCTCGTCAAAGACATTCGGATATTCCCGGACTACTCTATATGATTGCAAATTTTCATCAAAAGCATCAAGCGACTCTAGATAACTAAGCATAACAGCATTCAAGGGATTACAAGAAATTTCTAGAGTGTTACCAAGCCGAGTCAAGAGTCTAACTACTCTTTTCTCACAATCAATAATGGCACCATTACTGGATAACCAGTCCATGCCTAAGATCAAACCATATCCCGAGAAGCCCAAGACAAAGGCATTACAACTAAACTCAACGCTGAGAATAGAGATTTTCAAACCCAAACAAACCATTGACAAGTAAGCGGAGCCCCCAATTGGATTTGAAACTACTAAGGGATCTTCTACCATACTAGTGTCTAGATGCAGAGATTCTGATAAGGGAGATGAAATAAAGGTGTGTAATGCGCCAGAGTCAAAAAGTGTATGAACTGGATGATCATAAAGATAAACTACACTTTCTACAGAAATATTACTACCTCGTTCCTGCTGAGGTGCAACTAGCGCATGAACCTGACCCCCTGAAGTGGATCCAGCTTTTTGTCCCTGCCCTTTCTTCTTTGGGCAGTCCTTAGCTTAGTGCCCTGTTTCTCCACAATGGAAGCAACCACCCATCTTTTCCTTCTTTTTTCGGCAGTCTTTTGATATATATGCCCCCACAATGCCACAGAAATTGCACCTTCTCTTCTCACGGGGCTTATTGTTCTTCCCTCCTTTCTTGAAGTCTGTTTTCTTTGCTTGTAGACCCTCTTTCTTCTCTTCTACCTTAATTTCTTTCTTGTCGTGGTCTTCCTTGTGTAGCAACGCCATGTCCACAAAGCTTTCATAAGTCGCTCCCGTGGGTACATGGGTCATAGCCAGGCTATGTAGAGGCTCATTCAAACCTTTGACGAAGCGAAGCGCCTTCTTGTGTTGGGTGTTTACCAAGTCCATCCCAAATCTGGCTAGCTGATTAAACCGATTAACATACTCCCTAATTATCATACTTCCCTGTTTCAGATTTAGGAACTTCTCCATTTGCAGGCTTCTTTCAGCTTGGGAGAGGAATTTCATCTCAAACCTTGTCCTGAAATCTTCCCATGTTTCCACCACCCTCTGAGCATTGGTAATTTCCCACCAATAGGAAGCTTCATCCTTAAGCAACCATACCGCTAGTTGTATCTTTTGCCTGTCATCAACTCCGAAGATGACAAATAGATCCTCAATCACCTTTAGCCAGTTTCTTGCTCCTACAAAGGACTCTGGTCCATAAAAGTCTTTTCCACCCGTCGCCTTTAAGTCTCTACATGTTTTTGCGAAGGCATTTCCACGAGGAGGAGGAGGGGGAGGAACCGCGGCTACTGGAGGAGGAATGTCTGCTGGGCCCGTGCCATTGGCCCTTGCTTCTAAATACCTCCTAAACCAGCCGGGTATCGACATTCCTTCAGGAAGTTTAAGGTCTCTAGACATGCTGAAACAGAAAGGAAAGATTCAAAACGAATGATAGAGAGAGATAGTGCACATGGCTTTGGGGGATTATGCCTCTTTAAAAATATAACACTTTTTTTTTCTAAAAAAAATTGCTTCTTTAAACTTTCTTTTGAAAACAATTTCAATAACCTTTATCTTATATGTTAAACCTATGCTCTGATACCAAGTGAAATACCCCACCTCCGTTAAGGTCACTCACAAAGGGAATGCCTTAATTTTGGTGGAGGTTTATAAGTAAAAGCCACAGATAAACTCAAGACAGATATAAATACACATATTTTAAACAGCGGAAACTGAACAGACTTTTATTTCATCAATACATGTTCAAACAAAACATTTCCATGATTGTCTCAAAATACTTCCAACATTACAACCTCATTACTGTCTTGATTATTAAAGAAGCATAAAACATAATAAAGTGACAAAAATCACCATAGTGATATCCAAAGCCATAATCCGAGCAAAAGAGATCCAAATCATACATCTACAGTCTTGGACCTTGTACAGAGTCTGACTGAGTTGTGTTGTTTCCTCCCTGTGGACCACGGGGGGGGGGGGGGGGAACGAAAGAAAAGAAGACGAAAAGGGCATGATAGATATAAACTGAAAATAGGAAAGTGTCACTAGCTAAGGAGGTGACGTTTTGAATCGAATGTACTATCGCACCCACAATATATATCTCTGCACCTACTTGAGTTTTCCTAACTAGCACCCCATGATGAGGGTGAAGTGATCCCCATTTTTATTTAAAGATCGGCTCCTACTCGCGTAAACATGTGTCATACGACCGCCAAGAATTGTAGATACCTATGCTGGTCCCACCATGGGGTGTATCAAGACCCATGGTGGCGGCCTCGACACAAATTCTAGAAGGCGTAGATTATACTACTGGTGCCCCCAATGCCCTATTCGTCTGCTCCGGAGTGTGTGCACGCCCGCACTCCGTTAGAACCTAAACTGTTGCACCCACCGTCGTCGCTTTGACCTCTTACAATCATCCCAGTAATCGTGCCCCACCCTACATAGTTTCAGGGTACCATGATACCTAACTTGGGTTACTGCTGAAACGGGTCCCTCGTTACCAGGATTTTCTAGTCAAACATGTTAAGTGGTTAAGTGTCTATATTTACCTAACCTCCACCCATCTATTCTTGTTAACATGTTGAATTTGGTTAAGTGTCTATATTTGACTTAACCCTATCATCTGTCCTTAGCCTCTTAGAGCACCAGACCACTCACATTAGACAGTTATTGCTACGGTTACTGGATGTGCCGGTCGGTTCCTGGCAGGTTTACATCGTAGCTCAGTCTAACCTCGGGCCCTTATTCGACTCAATGCTTAACCACCCACATTGGATTGGTATTGTTGTGACTACTGGACAGCCGGGCGGGTCCGGGAAGGTTTACATCACAACTCAATCTAACCTAGAGTTAAGCATATCGTGTTTTCTAAATTTACATATTTTATTACTCCTCAATTATATATGTAAATGTCATATCTTTTATTATTGGGAATATCAATTCATACCGTTTAAATGTCATTTTCGTTGGCATGTGCCAACCATGCCAACATATATTTTTCATGTTTTACACCCAACGTTATTACCCCTGTTTGTTCGCAACATGTGTTGGGCTTGTCACAATTCATCCTAACTTTATAAACGTGAGAAAAAGGGGAAATCAAGAACGTGTAATACATAAAGGTGTGTGGCGCATGAACTTGCAATTTAGTGATTCAACTAACATATAATATGGGTCATGTGAACTTGCATTCAAATCAAAGTATAACTAAGTAGGTGACATATGAAATGGCATAGTTTAGGATAATACAAACTTGTGTTTAAACATGTTTAACTTGGCATAATGTCAACCACAAAACTAGCATGTTGTATATTCACCAAAATGTCCAATTATAACATCTAATCACATAGCCTATTTCAACATGAACTTGCATAGTGTATGAAACCCAAACGATACTTAACATGGATCCAATTACACTTGCGAATATACATAAGAATGATATCATAGGTTAAGGGTCATGTAGGCATAAAAGGTTTCAAATCTAGAACATGTTTACATAAGGCTTAATTTAGACTTAGTGAATGTATATAGTCCATGCCCTCGACATAAACATAAAGGGATCAATTACTAGTTTTTGCCACAACTTGCTATTGCTATTACTTTCATATACAAATGTCCAATAGGCTTGCATCAATCAATTTATTCCACAAATATCAATACACAACTCATGACATAATTATTACAACACACAGAATTCATACAATAACACAATTCTATTTTCATTTACATTGAATCACATCACAGTTTTTTTTCATATTCTGAAAGGTCACTATACTTACAACGAATGCAGTATCTTGAATTCTGGATTCTGAATTCTGAAATTGAGATGCGCTCCTTTGGGTAGACTAACGTTGCATTGATTTATTTGATTAAACTTTATTCTTCTTCTTAATTTGATTCATCTCTAAGCTTTTCTCTCTTGACGGCTATGCTCGATTCCTTCCCGCCAACATGACGACTCCCATCTTATTTTTTTGTGTGAGATTTCAGTTGAGACTTAGGGTGTATTTATAGATTTTTAAATTTTTTTGAGCTGTCAGATGAAGACTGGAGGAATCTAGACCATACAAAGTTCAAAGAGCCAATCAAGAGGTGACATGTCAGCCCTAGTGACACACCGAGCCATAGAAATTCGAGCCAGAGCCAAACCTAACCAGCCAGGTCGACCAGATAGGTCGATTGACAGGTCGACACCCAGGTCGACACCATGGTCGACCCTATGGTCGACCTGGTCTTTGGGCGGGAATTTTCCCGCCCAGCCCAGTTTGAACCTGTTTTTCGAATTTCGAATTTGAAACAGAGCTCTTTGAATTTAAATTTTATTCTGAAACTTCCGAAGGTCATAACTCCTTCATACAGAGTCCGATTCACGCAAACTCGGACTCTATCTCAAGCAGAATTCCGAGACGAACGCAATGTCGTAACCCATTTCCCTTAATGCTTTCATTTAGAATTAATTATACTTTAATTTGTGAAGCTTAATGTTTATAGAATCCACGGGGTGTTACATAGATAATTAGGGATAGGATTAAAAAGAAGGGTTGTTTTGTGAAGTATTAAGAGGAGTAGGGGTAGTTTAAGCATATTAGGTGTGGATCGACAAATATGAAAGATGATGAATCATTTGGATTAGGTGCTGCAAAAACCAACCCTTCATAGTAGTTACAAAATAGGTGTAATTATTGGAAGTAAGGGCTATTTAGAGAATTAGTGGTACAATTAAAAAGAAGGGTTGTTTTTAAGTATAGGATAGTTTAAGCATAGGAGGGGTAGATCGACAAATATGAAAGATGATGAATCGTCTGGATTGGGTGCTGCATAAACCAACCCTTCACAGTAGTAAAAAGATTGAGGTAATTGTTGGAAGTAAGGGATATTTAGAGAATTAGGGAAAGAATTAAAAAGAAGGGTTGTTTTGTGAAGTATAAAGAGGAGTATGGTTAGTTTAAGCATAGGAGGGGTAGATCAACAAATATGAAAGATGGTGAATCGTTTGGATTGGGTGCTGCAAAAACCAACCCTTCACAATAGTAAAAAGATGGGGGTAATTGTTGGAAGTAAGGGCTATTTATAGAATTAGGGATAGAATGAAAAAGAAGGGATGTTTTGTGAAGTATTAAGAGGAATAGGGTAGTTTAAGCATAGTAGGGGTAGGTCGACAAAAATAAAAGATGATGTATCATTTGGATTGGGTGTTGCAAAAACCAACCTTTCACAGTAGTAAAAAGATAGGGGTAACTGTTGGAAGTAAGTGTTATTTATAGAATTAGGGATAGTATTAAAAAGAAGGGCTATTTTGTGTAGTATTAAGAGGAGTAGTGGTAGTTTAAGAATAGTAGGGGTAGACCGACAAATATGAAAGATGATGAATCATTTGGATTGGGTGTTGCAAAAGCCAACCCTTCACAGTGGTTAAAAAATAGGGGTAATTATTGGGAGTAAGGGATACTTAGAGAATTAGTGGAACGATTAAAAAGAAGAGCTGTTTTGAAGTATTAAGAGAAGGGGTAATAGTTGGCAGTAAGGGCTATTTAGAGAATTAGGCATAGAATGAAAAAGAAGGGCTTTCTTTTGAAGTATTAAGAGGTGTACGGGTAGTTTAAGCATAGTAGGGGTAGATCGACAAATATGAAAGATGATGAATCGTTTGGATTGGGTGCTGCAAAAACCTACCCTTCACAGTATATAAAAAAATAGGGGTAATTGTTGGTAGTAAGGGCTATTTGGAGAATTAGCGGTAGGATTAAAAAAAAGGGTTGTTTTGAAGTATTAAGAGAAGTAGGGGTAGTTTAAGCATAGTAGGGGTAGATAGACAAATATGAAAGCTGACGAATCTTTTGGATTGGGTGCTGCAAAAACCAACCCTTCACAGTAGTAAAAAGATAGGGGTAATTGTCGGAAGTAAGGGCTATCTAGAGAATAAGGGATAGGATTAAAAAGAAGGGTTGTTTTTGAAGTATTAAGAGGAGTAGGGGTAGTTTAAGCATAGTAGGGGTAGATTGACAAATATGAAAGATGATGAATCATTTGGATTGGGTGTTGCAAAAAGCTACCCTTCACAGTAGTTAAAAAGTAGGGGTAATTGTTGGAAGTAAGGGCTATTTGGAGAATTAGGGGTAGGATTAAAAAGAAGGGTTATTTTGAAGTATTAAGAGAAGTAGGGGTAGTTTAAGCATAGTACGGGTATATAGACAAATATGAAAGCTGACGAATCTTTTGGATTGGGTGCTGCAAAAACCAACCCTTCACGGTTGTAAAAAGATAGGGGTAATTGTTGGAAGTAAGGGCTATTTATAGAATTAGGGATAGGATTAAAAAGAATGGTTTTTTTTGAAGTATTAAGAGGAGTAGGGGTAGCTTAAGCATAGTAGGGGCAGATCGACAAATATGAAAGACGATGAATGGTTTGGATTGGGTGCTGCAAAAACCAACCCTTCACAGTAGTTAAAAAATGGGGGTAATTATTGGAAGTAAGGGTTATTTATAGAATTAGTGGTACGATTAAAAAGAAGAGCTGTTTTGAAGTACTAAGAGAAGGGGTAATAGTTGGAAGTAAGGGATATTTAGAGAATTAGGGATATAATGATAAAGAAGGGCTATTTTGGGAAGTATTCAATGGTGTAGGGGTAGTTTAGGCATAGTAGGGGTAGATCGACAAATATGAAAGATGATGAATCGTTTGGATTGGGTGCTCCAAAAAACAACCCTTCGCAGTAGTTAAAAAATAGGGGTACATATTGGAAGTAAGATCTATTTGGAGAATTAGGGGTAGGATTAAAAAGTAGGGTTGTTTTGAAGTATTAAGAGAAGTAGGGGTAGTTTAAGAATAGTAGGGGCAGATCGACAAAAATGAAAGCTGACGAATCATTTTGTTTGGGTGTTGCAAAAACGAACCATTCACAGTAGTAAAACGATTGGCAAAATTTTTGGATGTAAGGGCTATTTAGAGAATTAGGGGTAGGACTTAAAAGAAGGACTGTTTTGAAGTATTAAGAGAAGTAGGGGTAGTTTATGCATAGTAGGGGTAGATCGACAAATATGAAAGATGATGAATCGTTTGGATTGGTTACTACAAAAACCAACCCTTCACTGTAGTTAAAAAATAGGCGTAATTGTTGGAAGTAAGGGCTATTTAGAAAATTAGTGGTACGATTAAAAAGAAGGGCTGTTTTGAATTATTAAGAGAAGTAGGGGTAGTTTAAGCATAGGAGAGACAGATCGACAAATATGAAAGATGATGAAACGTTTGGATTGGGTGCTGCAAAAATCAACCCTTCACAGTAGTAAAAAGTTAGGGGTAATTGTTGGAAGTAAGGGCTGTTTAGATAATTAGGGATAGGATTAAAAAGAAGGGCTATTTTGTAATGTATTAAGAGGAGTAGGTGTAGTTTAAGCGTAGTAGGGTTAGATCGACAAATATGAAAGATGATGAATCATTTGGATTGGGTGCTGCTAAAATCAACCCATCATAGTAGTTAAAAAATAGGGGTAATTATTGGAAGTAAGGGATATTTAGAGAATTAGTGTTACAATTAAAAAGAAGGGCTGTTTTTAAGTATTAAGAGAAGTAGGGGTAGTTTAAGCATAGGAGGGGTAGATCGACAAATATGAAAGATGATGAATCATTTGGATTGGGTGCTGCAAATTCAACACTTCACAGTAATAAAAAGAAAGGGAATTTTTTTGGAAGTAAGGGCTATTTAGAGAATTATTGATACGATTAAAAAGACGGGATATTTCGAAGTATTAAGAGAAGTTGGAGCAGATTAAGAATAGGAGGGGTGAATCAACAAATATGAAAGATGATGAATTGTTTGGATTGGTTGCGGCAAAAACCAACCCATTACAGTAGTAAAAAGATAGGGGTAATTGTTGGAAGTAAGGGCTATTTGGAGAATTAGGAATAGAATGAAAAAGAAGGGCTGTTTTGTGAAGTATTAAGAGGAGTAGGGGTAGTTTAAGCATAGCAGGGGTAGATCGACAAATAAGAAAGATGACGAATCGTTTGGATTGGGTGCTGCAAAAACCTCCCATTCACAGTATTTTAAAAATAGGGGTAATTGTTGGGAGTAAGGGATATTTGGAGAATTAGGGGTAGAATTAAAAAAGAAGGGCTGTTTTGAAATATTAAGAGAAGTAGGGGTAGTTTAAGCATAGTATGTGTAGATTGACCAATATGAAAGCTGAAGGATCATTTGGATTGGGTGCTGCAAAAACCAACCCATCACAGTTGTAAAAAGATAGTTGTAATTGTTGGAAGTAAGTGCTATTTAGAGAATTAGGGATAGGATTAAAAAGAAGGGTTGTTTTGTGAAGTATTAAGACGGGTAGGGGAAGTTTAAGCATAGTAGGGGTAGATCGACAAGTATGAAAGATGATGAATCGTTTGGATTGTGTGCTCCAAAAACCAACCCTTCACAGTAATAAAAAAATAGGGGTAATAATTCGAAGCAAGGGCTATTTAGAGAATTAGTGGTACAATTAAAAAGAAGGGTTGTTTTTAAGTATTAAGAGAAGTAGGGATAGTTTAAGCATAGGAGGGGTAGATCAACAAATATGAAAGATGATGAATCATTTGGATTGGGTGCTGCAAAAACCAACCCTTCACAATAGTAAAAAGATAGGGGTAATTGTTGGAAGTAAGGGCTATTTAGAGAATTAGGGAAAGAATGAAAAAGAGGGGCTGTTTTGTGAAGTATTAAGAGGAGTAGGGTTAGTTAAGCATAGGAAGGGTAGATGGACAAATATGAAAGATGTTGAATCGTTCGGTTTGGGTACTGCAAAAACCAACCCTTCACAGTAGTAAAAAGATAGGGGTAATTGTTGAAGTAAGGGCTATTTAGAGAATTAGGGATATAATGAAAAAGAAGGGTTGTTTTGTGAAGTATTAAGAGGAGTAGGGGTAGTTTAAGAATAGTAGGGTTAGATCGATAAATATGAAAGATGATATATCGTTTGGATTGGGTGCTGCAAAAACCAACCCTTCACGGTAGTTAAAAAATTGGGGTAATTATTGGAAGTAAGGGCTATTTAGAGAATTAATGGTACGATTAAAAAGAAGGGATGTTTTGAAGTATTAAGAGAAGTAGGGGTAGTTTAAGCATAGTACGGGTATATAGAAAAATATGAAAGCTGACGAATCTTTTGGATTGGGTGCTGCAAAAACCAACCCTTCACAGTTGTAAAAAGATAGGGGTAATTGTTGGAAGTAAGGGCTATTTATAGAATTAGGGATAGGATTAAAAAGAACTGTTGTTTTTTGAAGTATTAAGAGTAGTAGGGGTAGCTTAAGCATAGTAAGGGTAGATCGACAAATATGAAAGACGATGAATGGTTTGGATTGGGTGCTGCAAAAACCAACCCTTCACAGTAGTTAAAAAATGGGGGTAATTATTGGAAGTAAGGGCTATTTATAGAATTATTGGTACGATTAAAAAGAAGAGCTGTTTTGAAGTATTAAGAGAAGGGGTAATAGTTGGAAGTAAGGGATATTTAGAGAATTAGGGATAGAATGAAAAAGAAGGGCTATTTTGTGAAGTATTCAGTGGAGTAGGGGTAGTTTAGGCATAGTAGGGGTAGATCGACAAATATGAAAGATGATGAATCGTTTGGATTGGGTGCTCCAAAAAACAACCCTTCACAGTAGTTAAAAAATAGGGGTACATATTGGAAGTAAGATCTATTTGGAGAATTAGGGGTAGGATTAAAAAGTAGGGTTGTTTTGAAGTATTAAGAGAAGTAGGGGTAGTTTAAGAATAGTAGGGGCAGATCGACAAAAATGAAAGCTGACGAATCATTTTGTTTGGGTGTTGCAAAAACGAACCCTTCACAGTAGTAAAACGATTGGAAATTTTTTTGGATGTAAGGGCTACTTAGAGAATTAGTGGTAGGACTTAAAAGAAGGACTGTTTTGAAGTATTAAGAGAAGTAGGGGTAGTTTATGCATAGTAGGGGTAGATCGACAAATATGAAAGATGATGAATCGTTTGGATTGGTTACTACAAAAACCAACCCTTCACTGTAGTTAAAAAATAGGGGTAATTGTTGGAAGTAAGGGCTATTTAGAAAATTAGTGGTACGATTAAAAAGAAGGGCTGTTTTGAATTATTAAGAGAAGTAGGGGTAGTTTAAGCATAGGAGAGACAGATCGACAAATATGAAAGATGATGAAACGTTTGGATTGGGTGCTGCAAAAATCAACCCTTCACAGTAGTAAAAAGTTAGGGGTAATTGTTGGAAGTAAGGGCTGTTTAGATAATTAGGGATAGGATTAAAAAGAAGGGCTATTTTGTAAAGTATTAAGAGGAGTAGGGGTAGTTTAAGCGTAGTAGGGTTAGATCGACAAATATGAAAGATGATGAATCATTTGGATTGGGTGCTGCTAAAACCAACCCATCATAGTAGTTAAAAAATAGGGGTAATTATTGGAAGTAAGGGCTATTTAGAGAATTAGTGTTACGATTAAAAAGAAGGGCTGTTTTTAAGTATTAAGAGAAGTAGGGGTAGTTTAAGCATAGGAGGGGTAGATCGACAAATATGAAAGATGATGAATCGCTTGGATTGGGTGCTGCAAATTCAACACTTCACAGTAATAAAAAGAAAGGGAATTTTTTTGGAAGTAAGGGCTATTTAGAGAATTGGGGATACGATTAAAAAGACGGGATATTTCGAAGTATTAAGAGAAGTTGGAGTAGTTTAAGAATAGGAGGGGTAGATCAACAAATATGAAAGATGATGAATTGTTTGGATTGGTTGCGGCAAAAACCAACCCTTCACAGTAGTAAAAAGATAGGGGTAATTGTTGGAAGTAAGGGCTATTTGGAGAATTAGGAATAGAATGAAAAAGAAGGGCTGTTTTGTGAAGTATTAAGAGGAGTAGGGGTAGTTTAAGCATAGCAGGGGTAGATCGACAAATAAGAAAGATGACGAATCGTTTGGATTGGGTGCTGCAAAAACCTCCCATTCACAGTATTTTAAAAATAGGGGTAATTGTTGTAAGTAAGGGCTATTTGGAGAATTAGGGGTAGAATTAAAAAAGAAGGGTTGTTTTGAAATATTAAGAGAGGTAGGGGTAGTTTAAGCATAGTATGTGTAGATTGACCAATATGAAAGCTGAAGGATCGTTTGGATTGGGTGCTGCAAAAACCAACCCTTCACAGTTGTAAAAAGATAGTTGTAATTGTTGGAAGTAAGTGCTATTTAGAGAATTAGGGATAGGATTAAAAAGAAGGGTTGTTTTGTGAAGTATTAAGACGGGTAGGGGAAGTTTAAGCATAGTAGGGGTAGATCGACAAGTATGAAAGATGATGAACCGTTTGGATTGTGTGCTCCAAGAACCAACCCTTCACAGTAGTCAAAAAATAGGGGTAATAATTCGAAGCAAGGGCTATTTAGAGAATTAGTGGTACAATTAAAAAGAAGGGTTATTTTTAAGTTTTAAGAGAAGTAGTGATAGTTTAAGCATAGGAGGGGTAGATCGACAAATATGAAAGATGATGAATCATTTGGAATGGGTGCTGCAAAAACCAACCCTTCACAATAGTAAAAAGATAGGGGTAATTGTTGGAAGTAAGGGCTATTTAGAGAATTAGGGAAAGAATGAAAAAGAGGGGCTGTTTTGTGAAGTATTAAGAGGAGTAGGGTTAGTTAAGCATAGGAGGGGTAGATGGACAAATATGAAAGATGTTGAATCGTCGGTTTGGTTACTGCAAAAACCAACCCTTCACAGTAGTAAAAAGATAGGGGTAATTTTTGGAAGTAAGGGCTATTTATAGAATTAGGGATATAATGAAAAAGAAGGGCTGTTTTGTGAAGTATTAAGAGTAGTAGGGGTAGTTTATGAATAATAGGGTTAGATCAATTAATATGAAAGATGATATATCGTTTGGATTGGGTGCTGCAAAAACCAACCCTTCACGGTAGTTAAAAAATAGGGGTAATTATTGGAAGTAAGGGCTATTTAGAGAATTAATGGTACGATTAAAAAGAAGGGATGTTTTGAAGTATTAAGAGAAGTAGGGGTAGTTTAAGCATAGGAGGGGTAGATCGACAAATATGAAAGATGATGAATCGTTTGGATTCGGTGCTGCAAAAACCTTCCCTTCACAGTAGTTAAAAAATAGGGGTAAATGTTGGAAGTAAGGGATGTTTGGAGAAATAGGGATAGGATTAAAATGAAGGGTTGTTTTGAAGTATTACGAGATGTAGCCGTAGTTTAAGCATAGTAGGGGCAGATAGACAAATATGAAAGCTGACGATTCGTTTGGATTGGGAGCTGCAAAAACCAACCCTTTATAGTAGTAAAAAGATAGGCGTAATTGTTGGAAGTAATGGATATTTAGATAATTAGGGTTAGGATAAAAAAGAATGGCTGTTTTGTGAAGTATTAAGAGGAGTAGGGGTAGTTTAAGCATACTAGGGGTAGATCGACAAATATGAAAGATGATGAATCGTCTGGATTGGGTGCTGCAAAAAACAACCCTTCACAGTACTTAAAAAATAGGGTAATTATTGGAAGTAAGTGATATTTGAAGAATTAGAGTTAGGATTAAAAAGAAGGGTTGTTTTGAAGTATTAAGAGAAGTAGTGGTAGTTTAAGCATAGTAGGGGTAGATCGACAAAAATGAAAGCCGGTGAATCATTTTGTTTGGGTGCTGCAAAAACAAACCCTTCACAGTAGTAAAAAGATTGGCATAATTTTTTGAAGTTAGGGTTATTTAGAGAATTAGGGGTAGGATTTAAAAGAAGGACTTTTTGAAGTATTATGGGAAAAAGGGGTAGTTTAAGCATAGTAGGGTTAGATCGACAAATATGAAAGATGATGAAACGTTTATATTGGTTGGTGCAAAAACCAACCCTTCACAATAGTTAAAAAATAGGGGTAATTGTTGTAAGTAGGGGCTATTTAGAAAATTAGTGGTACGGTTAAAAAGAAAGGCTGTTTTGAATTATTAAGAGAAGTAGGGGTAGTTTAAGCATAGGAGCGATAGATCGACTAATATGAAGGATGATGAAACGTTAGGATTGGGTGCTGCCAAAATCAACCCTTCACATTAGTAAAAAGATAGGGGTAATTGTTGGAAGTAAGGGATATTTAGAGAATTAGGGATAGGATTAAAAAGAAGGGTTGTTTTGTAAAGTATTAAGAGGAGTAGGGGTAGTTTAAGCGTAGTAGGGGTAGATCGACAAATATTAAAGATGATGAATCGTTTTGATTGGGTGCTGGAAAAACCAACCCATCACAGTAGTTAAAAAATAGGGGTAATTATTAGAAGTAAGGGCTATTTGTAGAATTAGTGGTAAGATTAAAAAGAAGGGTTGTTTTCAAGTATTAAGAGAAGTAGGGGTAGTTTAAGAATAGGAGGGGTAGATCAACAAATATGAAAGATGATGAATCGTTTGGATTGGGTGTTGCAAATCCAACACTTCTCATTATTAAAAAGAAAGGGGAAATTGTTGGAATAAGGGCTATTTAGAGAATTATGGATACGATTAAAAAGAAGGGATATTTTGAAGTATTAAGAGAAGTTGTGGTAGTATAAGAATAGGTAAGGTAGATCGATATATATGAAAGATGATGAATCGTTTGGATTGCGTACTGCAAAAGACCAACCCTTCACAGTAGTAAAAAGATAGGGGTAATAGTAGGAAGTAATGGCTATTTAGAGAATTAGGGATAGAATGAAAAATAAGGGCTGTTTTGTGAAGTATTAAGAGGAGTACGGGTAGTTTAAGCATAATAGGGGTAGATCGACAAATGTGAAAGTAGATGAATCGTTCGGATTGGGCGCAACAAAAACCAACCCTTCATAGTAGTTAAAAAATAGGGGTAATTGTTGGAAGTAAGGTCTATTTGGAGAATTAGGAGTAGGATTAAAAAGAAAGGTTGTTTTGAAGTATTAAGAGAAGTAGGGGTAGTTTAAGCATAGTAGGGGTAGATAGACAAATATGAAGCTGACGAATCGTTTGGATTGGGTACTGCAAAAACCAACCCTTCACAGTAGTAAAAAGATAGGGGTAATTGTTGGAAGTAAGGGATATTAGATAATTAGGGATATGATTAAAAAGAAGGGCAATTTTGTGAAGTATCAAGAGGAGTAGGGGTAGTTTAAGCATAGTAGGGGTAGATCGACGAATATGAAAGATGATGAATCATTTGGATTAGGTGCTGCAAAAAAAACACTTCACAGTAGCTAAAAAATAGGGGTAATTATTGGAAGTAAGGGCTATAAGGAGAATTAGGGGTAGGATTAAAAAGAAGGGTTGTTTTGAAGTATTAAGAGAAGTAGGGGTAGTTTAAGCATAGTAGGGTTAGATCGACAAAAATGAAAGCTGATGAATCGTTTTGTTTGGGTGCTGCCAAAACCAACCCTTCACAGTAGTAAAAAGATTGGCATAATTTTTGGAAGTAAGGGCTATTCAGAGAATTAGGGGTAGGATTTAAAAGAAGGACTATTTTGAAGTTTTAAGAAAAGTAGGGGTTGTTTAAGCATAGTAGCGATGTTTGCTTCAAAAACCAACACTTCAAAATAGTTAAAAAATAGGGGCCATTGTTGGAAGTAAGGGCTATTTAAAAAATTAGTGGTACGATTAAAAAGAAGGGTTGTTTTGAATTATTAAGAGATGTAGGGGTAGTTTAAGCATAGGAAAGATAGATCGACAAATATGAAAGATGATGAAACGTTTGGATTAGGTGCTGCAAAAACCAACCCTTCACAGTAGTAAAAAGATAGGGGTAATTTTTGGAAGTTAGGGTTATTTAGAGAATTAGGGATAGGACTAAAAAGAAGGGTTGTTTTGTAAAGTATTAAGAGGAGTAGGGGTAGTTTAAACATAGTAGGGGTAGATCGACAAATATGAAAGATGATGAATCGTTTGGATTGGGTGCTGCAAAAACCAACCCTTCATAGTAGTTAAAAAAGAGGGGTAATTATTGGAAGTAAGGCCTATATAGAGAATTAGTGGTATGATTAAAAATAAGGGTTGTTTTCAAGTATTAAGAGAAGTAGGGGTAGTTTAAGCGTAGGAGGGGTAGATCGACAAATATGAAAGATGACGAATCTTTTGGATTGGGAGTTGCAAATCCAACACTTCACAATAGTAAAAAGAAAGAGGTAATTGTTGGAAGTAAGGATATTTAAAGAATTAGGGATACGATTAAAAAGAAGGGATACTTTGAAGTATTAAGAGAAGTAGGGGTAGTTTAAGCATAGGAGGGGTAGATCAACAAATATGAAAGATGATGAATCGTTTGGATTAGATGCTGCAAAAACCAACCCTTCACAGAAGTAAAAAAGATAGGGGTAATAGTAGAAACTAAGGACTATTTATAGATTTAGGGATAGAATGAAAAAGAAGGGTTGTTTCAGGAAGTATTATGAAGATTTGGGGTAGTTTAAGCATAGTAGGGATAGATCGACAAATATGAAAGATGATGAATCGTTTGGATTGGGTGCTGCAAAAATCAACCCTTCACAGTAATTAAAAAATTGGGGTAATTGTTGGAAGTAAGGGCAATTCGGAGAATTAGGGGTAGGATTAAAAAGAAGTGCTGTTTTGAAGTATTAAGAGAAGTAGGGGTAGTTTATGCATAGTAGGGGTGGATAGACAAATATGAAAGCTGACGAATCATTTGGATTGAGTGCTGCAAAAACCAACCCTTCACAATAGTAAAAAGATAGAGGTGATTGTTGGAAGTAAGGGCTATTTAAAGAATTAGGGATAAAATGAAAAAGAAGGGTTGTTTTTCGAAGTATTAAGAGATGTAAGGGTAGTTTAAGCAAAGTACGGTAGATCGACAAATATGAAAGATGATGAATCGTTTGGATTGGGTGCTGCAAAAACCAACCTTTCACAGTAGTTAAAAAATAGGGGTAATTATTGGTAGTAGTAGCTATTTAGAGAATTAGTGGTACAATTAAAAAAAGGGTTGTTTTTAAGTATTAAGAGAAGTAGGGGTTATTTAAGCGTAGGAGGGGTAGAACGAAAAATATGAATGATGATGAATCGTTTGGATTGGGTGCTACAAAAACTAACCCTTCACAGTTGTAAAAAGATAGGGGCAATTGGTGGAAGTAAGAGTTATTTAAAGAATTAGGGAAAGAATGAAAAAGAAGGGCTGTTTTGTGAAGTATTAAGAGGAGTAGGGTTAGTTTAAGCATAGGAGGGGTAGATCGATAAATATGAAAGATGATGAATCTTTTGGATTTGGTGCTGCAAAAACCAACCCTTTACAGCAGTAAAAAGATAGGTGTAATTGTTGGAAGTAAGGTCTATTTAGAGAATTATGGATAGAATGAAAAAGAAGGACTGTTTTGTGAAGTATTAAGAGGAGTAGGGGTAGTTAAAGCATAGTAGGGGTAGATCGACAAATATGAAAGATGATGAATCGTTTCGGTTGGGTGCTGCAAAAATCAACCCTTCATGGTAGTTAAAAAAGAGGGGTATTTATTGGAAGTAAGGCCTATATAGAGAATTAATGGTATGATTAAAAAGAAGGGTTGTTTTTAAGTATTAAGAGAAGTAGGGGTAGTTTAAGCGTAGGAGGGGTAGATCGACAAATATGAAAGATGATGAATCTTTTGGACTGGGTGCTGCAAATCCAACACTTCACAATTGTAAAAAGAAAGGGGTAATTGTTGGAAGTAAGGCTATTTAGAGAATTAGGGATACGATTAAAAAGAAGGGATACTTTGAAGTATTAGGAGAAGTAGGGGTAGTTTAAGCATAAGAGGGGTAGATCAACAAATATGAAAGATGATGAATCGTTTGGATTAGATGCTGCAAAAACCAACCCTTCACGGAAGTAAAAAGATAGGGGTAATAGTAGAAAGTAAGGACTATTTATATAATTAGGGATAGAATGAAAAAGAAGGGTTGTTTCATGAAGTATTAAGAAGATTTGGGGTAGTTTAAGCATAGTAGGGGTAGATCGACAAATATGAAAGATGATGAATCGTTTGGATTGGGTGCTGCAAAAACCAACCCTTCACAGCAATTAAAAAATTGGGATAATTGTTGGAAGTAAGGGAAATTTGGAGAACTAGGGGTAGGATTAAAAAGAAGTGCTGTTTTGAAGTATTAAGAGAAGTAGGGGTAGTTTATGCATAGTAGGGGTGGATAGACAAATATGAAAGCTGACGAATCATTTGGATTGGGTGCTGCAAAAACCAACCCTTCACACTAGTAAAAAGATAGAGGTGATTGTTGGAAGTAAGGACTATTTAAAGAATTGGGGATAGAATGAAAAAGAAGGGTTGTTTTTTGAAGTATTAAGAGAAGTTAGGGTAGTTTAAGCATAGTAGGGTAGATCGACAAACATGAAAGATGATGAATCGTTTGAATTGGGTGCTGCAAAAACCAACCTTTCACAGTAGTTAAAAAATAGGGGTAATTATTGGTAGTAATGGCTATTTAGAGAATTAGTGGTACAATTAAAAAGAAGGGTTGTTTTTAAGTATTAAGAGAAGTAGGGGTTATTTAAGCGTAGGAGGGGTAGAACGACAAATATGAAAGATGATGAATCGTTTGGATTGGGTGCTACAAAAACTAACACTTCACAGTTGTAAAAAGATAGGGGTAATCGTTGGAAGTAAGGGCTATTTAAAGAATTAGGGAAAGAATGAAAAACAAGGGCTGTTTTGTGAAGTATTAAGAGGAGTAGGGTTAGTTTAAGCATAGGAGGGGTAGATCGATAAATATGAAAGATGATGAATCTTTTGGATTGGGTGCTGCAAAAAACCAACCCTTCACAGCAATAAAAAGATAGGTGTAATTGTTGGAAATAAGGGCTATTTAGAGAATTAGTGATAGAATGAAAAAGAAGGACTGTTTTGTGAAGCATTAAGAGGAGTAGGGGTAGTTAAAGCATAGTAGGGGTAGATCGACAAATATGAAAGATGATGAATCGTTTGGGTTGGGTGCTGTAAAAACCAACCCTTCACAGTAGTAAAAAGATAGTGGTAATTGTTGGAAGCAAGTGCTATTTAGAGAATTAGGGATAGGATTAAAAAGAAGGTTTGTTTTGTGAAGTATTAAGAAGAGCAGGGTGAGATAAAGCATAGTAGGGGCAGATCGATAAATACTAAAGATGATGAATCGTTTGGATTGGGTGATGCAAAAATCAACCCTTCACAGTAGTTAAAAAATAGGGGTAATTATTGGAAGTAAGGGCTATTTAGAGAAATAGTGGTATGATTAAAAAGAAGGGCTGTTTTGAAGTATTAAGAGAAGTAGTGGTAGTTTAAGCATTGGAGGGGTAGATCGACAAATATGAAAGATGATGTATCGTTTGGATTGGGTGCTGCAAATCCAACAATTCACAGCAGTAAAAAGAAAGGGCTAATTGTTGGAAGTAGGGGCTATTTAGAGAATTAGGGATATGATTAAAAAGAAGGGATATTTTGAAGTATTAAGAGAAGTAGGGGTAGTTTAAGCATAAGAGGGGTAAATTGACAAATATGAAAGCTGATGAATCATTTGGATTGGATGTTGCAAAAACCAACCCTTCACAGTAGTAAAAAGATAGAGGTAATAGTTGGAAGTAAGGGCTATTTATAGAATTAGGCGTAGAATGAAAAAGAAGGTCTGTTTTGTGAAGTATTAAGAGGAGTAGGGGTAGTTTAAGCATAGTAGGGGTAGATCGACAAGTATGAAAGATGATGAATCGTTTAGATTGGGTGCTGCAAAAACATACGCTTCATAGTAGTTAAAAAATAGGGGTAATTGTTGGAAGTGAGGGATATCTGAAGAATTAGGGGTAGAATTAAAAAGAAGGGTTGTTTTGAAGTATTAAGAGAAGTAGGGGTAGTTTTAGCATAGTAGGGGTAGATAGACAAATATGGAAGCCGACGAATCTTTTTGATTGGGTGCTTCAAAAACCAACCCTTCACAGTAGTAAAAAGATAGGGGTAATTGTTGGGAGTAAGGGATATTTAGATAATTTGGGATAGGATTAAAAAGATGGGCTGTTTTGTGAAGTATTAAGAGTAGTAGGGGTAGTTTAAGCATAGTTGGGGTAGATCGACAAATGTGAAAGATGATGAATCATCTTGATTGGGTGCTGCAAAAAACAACCCTTCATAGTAGTTAAAAAATAGGTGCAATTATTGGAAGTAAGGGCTATTTGGAGAATTAGGGATAGGATTAAAAAGAAGGGTTGTTTTGAAATATTAAGAGAACTAGGGTAGTTTAAGCATAGTAGGGGTAGATCGACAAAAATGAAAGCCGATGAATCGTTTTGTCTGGGAGCTGCAAAAACCAACCCTTCACAGTAATATAAAGATTGGCATAATTTTCGGAAGTAAGGGATATTTAGAGAATTAGGGGTAGGATTTAAAAGAAGGACTGTTTTGAAGTATTAAGAGAAGAACATGTAGTTTAAGCATAGTAGGGGTAGATCAACAAATATGAAAGATGAAGAATCGTTTGGATTAGTTGCTGCAAAAACCAACCCTTCACGGTAGTAAAAAAATAGCAGAAATTTTTGAAAATAAGGGCTATTTAGAAAATTAGTGGTACGATTAAAAAGAAGGTCTGTTTTGAATTATTAAGAGAAGTAGGGGTAGTTTAAGCATTGGAGAAATAGATCGGCTAATATGAAAGATGATGAAACCTTTGGATTGGGTGCTGCAAAAACCAACCCTTCACAGTAGTAAAAAGATAGGGTTAATTGTTGGAAGTAAGGACTATTTTGTAAAGTATTAAGAGGAGTAGGGGAAGTTTAAGCATAGTAGGGGTTGACTGACAAATATGAAAGATGATGAATCATTTGGATTGGGTGCTGCAAAACCCAACCCTTTAAAGTAGTTAAAAATAGGGGTAATTATTAGAAGTAAGGGCTATTTGGAGAATTAGTGGCGATTAAAATGAAGGGTTGTTTTTAAGTATTAAGAGAAGTAGGGGTAGTTTAGGCATAGGAGGGGTAGATCGACAAATATGAAAGTTGATGAATCGTTCGGATTGGGTGCTGCAAATACAACACTTCACAATTGTAAAAAGAAAGGGGTAATTGTTGAAAGTAAGGGCTAATTAGAGAATTAGAGATACGATTAAAAAGAAGGGATATTTTGAAGTATTAAGAGAAGTAGGGGTAGTTTAAGAATAGGAGGGGTAGATCGACAAATATGAAAGATGATGAATCGTTTGGATTGGGTGCTGCAAATCCAACACTTCACAGTAGTAAAAAGAATGGGATAATTTTTGGAAGTAAGGGCAATTTATAGAATTAGGGATACGATTAAAAAGAAGGGATATTTTGAAGTATTAAGAGAAGTAGGGGTAGTTTAAGCATAGGAGGGGTAAATCAAAAAATATGAAAGATGATGAATCATTTGGATTGGATGCCACAAAAACCAACCCTTCACAGTAGTAAAAAGATAGGGTTAATAGTTGGAAGTAAGGTGTTATTTAGAGAGTTAGGGATAGAATGAAAAAGAAGGGCTTTGTAACAACCCGAAAATCCGGGCTAGTTTAAAATTTTTATTTTGGCAATTTTGGCGAATTTTGATTATTTAAAATGAATTATTTTAAATAATAACGACGAGGAATTTATTTTAAATAGAATTCGACGTATATATTATATACGTCGTCGTTAGAATATAAATAATTATTTATAATTATTAATAGGAATTGAAAATGGCGCGGTAGTTCGATAATTCGATTTCAAACTTCAATTGAACATACCGGGTGCAAAACAATCCGGATTTTAGTGAAACCAAAAATAATGGAATCTAATTGATAATATCTTTCCAGCGAATCCGAAAAATCAAAATTTCTTAGCGGGAATCAAAAGATATGTCCAGTTGAAAATTTTGAATAGTCGCTATGGAATTCAGGCCCTTAAAAATGGAAATTTTGCAAGCGACATCGGATTTCGACGAAACCAGTTTTGTTGGGTCCGTGATGTCAAATTATTGCTAGATTCCAAATTTTCATAATTTTTCTAATCAATATCCCATTGTGTTCGGAATGGGGGTAAAACGCTATGGACGACAGGCGGTGGGCCTCGTTTCGAGGTCGTATATAAAAGTCCACTTTTTACAAATAAAATAAAAAAATCTCTTCCCCCCTTTAACTCTGCCCCCCCCCCCCCCCCCCCCGTTCGATTGAAATCAGAAAAGATAAATAAATAAAAAAACCCGAGCTTTCCCTTTTATCTCGTCCTCCAGATCGGAGGCGCACCGATCCTCCTCCCCACGACGCTCCGCCCGCCGTTCCCTATCACCACCCAACCGCTCTCTCTCCAGCACCTGCTCTGCTCTCTCCCCTAAACCCTACCTCGACCAAGAAGTGTCGCGCCCCCTTTTGCTGTCCACCGCCACCTACTGGAGGCGCCCTGCCTTCGCCTGCGCCCTGCGCCACCAACCCGCCCCACGCTACCTCGAGCTCCGACGATGAACGCCCCTCCCCCCTTATTTCAATGTAAGTCTTAACTTCTGTTTTAATTTCAGTTTTATTCATTTAAAACATAGCTTTTAAAATCTGTTTTATATGCTATAATATTTTTAAAGTTAAAAGGAAGTGATTTGTTTTTATGAAGAGGACTTGAAAAATGAAAAAGATTTGATTTTTAAATTAGAAAAGATTTGATTTTTAAATTAGAAAAGATTTGATTTTTAAATTAGAAAAGATTTGATTTTTAAATTAGAAAAAATATGATTTTTATATATTGAACATCGAAGTAAAAATATGATTTTTATATATTGAACATCGAAGTAAAAATATGATTTTTATATGTTGAACATCGAAGTAAAAATATGATTTTTATATGTTGAACATCGAAGTAAAAATGTGATTTTTATATATTGAACATCAAAGTAAAAATTCGATTTTTATATATTGAATAGCGAAGTAAAAATTCGATTTTTACATATGTAGTGAAAGTGGACAACGAAGGTGACAAAAAGGCGAGAACGAAGAAGATTTATATCAAAGAAGAGTCAAGATGTTTGGATAGCTTTCGGTGAGAATTTCTCACCTTTCAATTTCATTTTCTAGTTATATATATATACTAGGATGCAGACGGTGCTTAGTAGCACCCGACACAATCGTCCACAGACCATGGACTTGTTTGTTTGGTTGCATAAATTAGTAAGATGATTTGATTTGAATTTGGTTGTTTGGTGAATTTGATTGATGTGTGAATGGCGTGGGCCTTCACTAGACCGGGGATAAGGCTAGGCCTCGTCCCGTTTCTAGTATCGTGCTGTTATGCCGCCGAAATTTTCTAAAATATGTTAGAAAATAAAAATATTCAGTTCAGTTATATATATAAAGAAAATGAATTCGAATTGAATATATAAAGAAAATGAATTCGAATTGAATATATGAAGAAAATGAATTCGAATTGAATATATAATGAATTTGATTTCAATTGAATATATAACGAATTGGATTTCAATTGAATATATAACGAATTTGATTTGATTAGAAAATGAATGAATTTGAATTGAATTGAAAACGAATTCAAATTGAATTGAAAGCGAATTGAAATGAATTCAAATTTAATTGAAATTTGAATTGAATAGAAATGAATTTTAAAATGAATTTATAAGGAAGAATTCAACTTTGATTTGAATTGAAATCGAAGTTGAAATTGCTTTTGAAACGAATTTTAAAACTATTTATATAATTCGTTTTAAATAGAAATCGATGAAATATATATTATATATATTATACATATAATATAATGGCCTGAATAGAACGCGCCGCGCCGCGGCAGTTCGTAAATTTCGACCATTTATTTCAAACGGACATTACGGGAGATCCGACCGTCGGATTCTCCTGAAACCGGAACTGTTGGTTTCGTATCGAAAAGAGCTTTCTAAGAATATTAGAAATTTGAAATCTAACGGTTGGATTTGGAATTATGTCCAAATCAAATTTGAAAAAGGTCGATGTAAGTGCAGTTCGATGGCCGTTGATGGAAATCGACTGTACAGGCCTTGATAAAATTATTAAAAATAGTAATAATTTGTGTAAAATCATAAGAAATGGTTTAGAAACAATTGGGATGAAAAACTCCATGTTTGAAAAGATAAAAATAGATTTTTATCGAAATGAACTAGTTTTGAACTAGAATTATAATTCTATTTATTTTTAAATAAATAAATTGAAAGTGAAAAGGGTTTTAAAAATAACCAGAATTTCCAATGATTGCATTGGAGTGGATTTGAATCGAAATTGTCTTCGGAATATTTCAATGTTGGAATTCGGGATTATACGGATATTGTTATGGAAATTTGAAAGATATATATTTATATCGTTATTTCCAATACGACATTTGTTAATCGTAAAATTTGATATTGAATATAAGCCGATATATTTTCTATTCAGAGCCTTGTATCGAATATCAAATATGATTTGGGTTTGGCGTGAATGGTGTCTTCATTAACACTGTTCTTGAACCCAGTTGAGAAAGGATTAAATCTTTTTATTTAGATTTAATGAAGTGTACCAATTAAACAATATTTAATTGGAATTGAATTGATATTGATTCTTGGGTTTATCGTGAATGGTGTTGTAACACCCCGTATTTCAGTTAATGCTAAAATTCACTAATTGCAGGATAAATAATCTCAAATGTGAGAATTAGGGGAAACGGGCTGCGTCATTGCGTTCGTCTCGGAAAAATACGCGAAATAGAGTCCGAAATTTTGTAAATCGGAGTCCGTATGGCCCAGTTATGGCCCAATGAAGTTTGCAGAAAATTCAAAGTTAAAAACAGATTTAAAAATTCAAATTCAGATTTTTAATTTCAACCAGCGGGGCCAGGCGGGAAAGTTCCCGCCCTCGCCATGTCGACAGGGCTGTCGACAGGCCTGTCGACTGGGGAGTCGACTGCCCTGTCGACTTGCCTGTCGACACGGGGTGTCGAGCCACTTGGCCTGGGTGCACCAGGTCTGGTTTTCTGGCTAGGGCTGGGCTGTGTTCTAGAGACTTCCTAAATCTGACGGACCTAATATAACCTAGGGTTAATCCTATGGTCTAAAACACACCCTAATCCTATAAATACACCCTAATGCAAGCCTAATCCATACTAAAAATAGAAATGATGCCATCATGCCGCCAAAATAAAACCTAAGAGGAGCCTCCACTAGTTTATGAAGGAAGTTGCAAGCTAATCAACCTCTAATCATCATCTTCTTCATATTTAGCAACTAGTTCTACTTCATAAGTTTGCTAATCTTGGTTTTGGTGAGTTCCTATGCCTTTAGCAAGTAATTGCTAAACTAATTAGGATAGGATATTAGGAGGCTATGGATGTAAATGTGGATTATGCAAGTTGTGGTTGTCATATGTTATAAGTTCATATGTAAACTTGCCTCTTTTTATGATATGATGTGTTATGTAAGATCATATGCAAGTTTTATGCAAGTTCTTATGCAAAATCATATGCAAGTTAGTCTCTTTTATGATATGCATAACATATGCAAGTTTGCCTTTGTGATATGACATGATATATGCAAGTTCATGTGCAAGTTAGTCTCTTTTTTTATGATATGCATAACATATGCAAGTTTGCCTTTGTGATATGACATGATATATGCAAGTTCATGTGCAAGTTAGTCTCTTTTTATGATATGCATAACATATGCAAGTTTGCCTTTGTGATATGACATGGTATGCAAGTTCATTTGCAAGTTTTATGCAAGTTCATATGCAAGTTTATATGCAAGTTCATATGCAAGTTTTATGCAAGTTTATATGCAAGCTCATATGCAAGTTTGTCTCTTTTTATGATGTGCATAACATATGCAAGGTTGCCTCTATGTATGACATGTTATGTAAACGAATTACGGGGGAAACGATGGGCTTAATATGCATAATTATAAAAAGGTGTAAAGTTGTTATGATTAAGCATAACATAAAATGAATGGACATAATTGGGAATTTACCTATTAAGTTAGGTCTACCCATATTATGGAGTTGGGAATTTACCTATTAAGTTAGGTCTACCCATACTATGGAATTGGGAATTTACCTATTGAGTTAGGTCTACCCATATTCTTAAACTTCTTTAATTAATTAGGGATAATTAATACAAATTATGGGGGTGATTAATTAGGTGTAACTAATCGACTAAGACACGAGGTTGGACTCAGTTGTAGCGTAAAACTGCCCGGACCTAGCCGGCTTAACCAATTGCTACAAATGTTAGCCCAATGTGAGAGGTCTTAGGCACAAACTAAATACGTGATTAATGTAAAGACACAAGGTTAGACTCGGTTATGACATAAGGCTGCCCGGACCCAACCGGCATATCCAACAGTCATAAAAGATGGTCTAATGTGAGAGGTCTTTATGAGGTCATGATCTTAATTAATTAATTAAGAAACACTTAACCATATTAGCATGTAGAGGGACATGAGGGGTTAAGTGGGTGCCTTGGGTGGCATGTGGAAATCTAGTGGTTGCCTTGGGTGGCAATAGAAAATACGATTAGAATACTTAACCAAAGTGGAACATGTAATTAAAACATGATTAAAGGGTTAAGTGGTATACACTAGAAATGACAAGCTTAGGTGGGTAGCTTGTGGGGGCCCATTTCAACCAATATCCCAAACGTATCTTTGTGGGCTCGACTCTAGTCGAGTGACGGGACACGCATATTGGGATTGACTATAAGAGGCCAAAACAGGTTAGCGGTGGCAACGCAGGATCAACGGGTTTCATATGCGTGTGTGGACCCGGGCTGGTTGGTAAGTCGTTGTTGCATCGTGTAGATATAAAGCCGTGCACCGTTGATATTATCGGGTTGCCACTTTGGGGAATGATACACCCCAATTGTGGGACCAACACGGGTATCTACGGTAGGGAGCCGATCGCTTGGGAGTAGTGGGTACACCTAGTGAAGATAGGGGCAGACGGCACCTAAGTAGTCAGCTAGGGGTACACGAAACGACTGGGTAATTTTTCAAAGTCCTTGGGAGGGATCAACCTTTAAGTAGGAATGACTGGTGTGGTGCAGTGTAGTAATTATCTTTGGGTAGGTAAATTCGTCTTTATCGTTATCTTATTTCATTCTAAGTTAGATTGGCTACCGATTGTAGTCATTTATCCCCAGTCACACCGTACCAAGTTATATCATACCCTAATTACTTTAATGATTGCATTGTTAAAGTTATAGGACTCGCTCAGACTTATGTCTGACCCCGTTGTTTTTATCTTTTTCCCAACCCTCAGGTTCTCAGAGTGGGCCCAGCACGAGTGGGCTTTGATCAGGCTGCTTTTACTACTCTCTTGGAGCTTGGACCCTAGATGTAGAGCTCAGCTTACCCTTTTCTTTTATGGCTATCAGTTCATGTATTGGGATTATGTATTTTTATTTATCAGGATGGATATTTTGTACTTGACTCTTATTATGGTTTTGTGATGTAACCAAACATGTTTTACCTTCCGCTGCAATGAAATGATGTTTCAAATTTCCAAAGTATTACTTATATCTGTCTTGCTGTAATTTCTCTGTTCTATATTCACTTAAAATACTCCACCGATGTTATGGCATTCCCTTAGAGAGTGATCATAGCGGGAGTGGGGTGTTACACGTGGTATTAGAGCAAAGGTTACCGGAACAGATAAAATTTTTAGAAAACTATTTTTCTAAAAACATTTTTGGAAGAGATATTTTCAAAAACATGTCTTTAAAGAGAAAAGTTTTTGAAAGAAAAGCATAATCCCCAATAGCCATATCTTTATCCTTCGAATTCTCCGTTTTGAATCTTTCCTTTTTCGTTTCAGCATGGCTGAGGATCTTAACTTTCCGGAGGGTGTGACGATACCAGTATGGTATAGGAGATTGATGGAGGCCAGGGCCACCACTGGGGGTCCAGCAAATGTTCCTCCACCAACCGTAGCACCCGATCTTCCTCCTCCCCCTCCTCCTCGCACGGATAGTTTTGCTAAGACTTGTAAGGAATTCAAAGCTATGGGAGGAAAAACTTTTCAAGGATCTGAAACTTTTGTGGAGGCTAGAGATTGGCTTAAGGAGGTGGAAGAGTTGATAGATATCTTTGAGATGGAAGAAGGAAAGAAAGTCAAGTTAGCTGCTTGGTTAATGAAGGGAGAGGCCTCATTCTGGTGGGAGGTCACTAATGGAGAACGCCCCGTTGACTCTTGGGCGGATTTTAGGGAAAGATTTGTGGCAAAGTTTCTCTCAAGGGCAGAGGAAAACTTGTATATGGAAAGATTCTTGACTCTAAAGCAAGGAAATCTCTCAGTGAACGAATATGTCAACAAGTTTAATCAATTGGCAAGGTTTGGCCTAGACATGGTGAATACACCGGAGAAGAAGGCTTTGAGGTTCGTGAAAGGCTTGAATGAACCGATGCATGGGTTGGCTATGACTCATATCCCTATGGGGGCCACCTTTGAGAAGCTAGTTGACATGGCACTCATGCATGAAGAAGAGAAGTGTCCCAATGCTAATAAGGCACCCGAGAAGAAGGGAGATCAAAAGAGACCTCAGCAACAACAGCAAAGCAAAGGGGGGAAAGGCAACGGTGGCAAGGGGAAGAAGAAGTGCTTCAATTGTGGGATACCAGGCCACATAAGCAAAGATTGTAGAAAGAAGAAGAAGACTGGTTGCTTTCACTGTGGCGAAGCAGGGCATGTAGTGAAGGATTGCCCTAAGAAGGGGCAAAGGACGGGATCTACCTCAGGAGGACAGGTGCAAGCTCTTATGCCACCGGGTCAGGCTAGGGGACAAGTACAGGCTCTCGCGGTTCCACCGATTCAGGAAAGAGGTAGAACTATTTCCGTTGAAAGTCTGGTTTTTCTATTTGATCATCCTGTCCTTACATTGTTTGATTCAGGCACATCGCATTCGTTTATCTCATCATCATTAGTTGAGTCACTGCACTTAGACACCAGTCTTGTAGATGATCCCCTGGTTGTTTCAAACCCAATTAGGGGCTCCACTTATTTGTCCATGATATGTTTAGGTTTGAAGATTTCTATACTTAGCATTGAGTTTAGATGTGATGCTTTTGTTTTGGGCTTCACGGGCTATGGGTTGATTTTGGGCATGGACTGGTTATCCAGTAATGGTGCTGTTCTTGATTGCGAAAGGAGAGTTGTTAGGCTCATGACCCGATTGGGTAACACTCTCGAGATCTCTTGTAATCCCATGGATTCTGTTATGCTAAGTTATCTTGAATCGCTTGACGCTTCGGTCGAGAGTTTGCAATCTGTTAGAGTAGTCCGGGAATACTCAGATGTGTTTGAGGAGGTGAAGGGCTTACCTCCGAAGCGGGAAATTGACTTCCGAATATATCTGGTGGATAATGCTAAACCTGTATCTTTACCAGTGCGCCACATGGCTCCTCGTGAGAGGAGGGAACTCCATAAGCAAGTAGGGGAGTTGCTTGAGAAGGGGTTCATAAGACGAAGTATATCGGAGTGGGGTGCTCCAGTAGTTTTTGCTACGAAGGCAGATGGGTCCCTCAGACTTTGTGTAGACTATAGAGAACTCAACAAGCTCACAAAGAAGAATAAACACCCATTGCCGAGGATTGATGATCTTTTCGATCAGTTGGTTGGCACTTCAGTATTTTCTCAATTGGACTTAGCCACGGGGTTTCATCAGTTGAGGGTGGCTGAGGATAGCATAGACAAGACGGCCTTTAGGACTCCGGATGGTTTCTATGAGTGGCTGGTGATGCCATTTGGGTTGACGAACGCCCTTGCATACTTTGTTGATTTGATGAGTAGGGTGTTCAGGGAGTTCCTTAATAAGTTCGTGGTGGTCTTTGTGGATGATATCTTAGTATTTTCTAAGAGTGAAGAAGAGCATGCCCTACATCTTGGGGAGGTGTTGAAGACTCTTCGAGCACATAGCCTTAAGGCTAAATTCTCTAAATGTCACTTCTGGAGGAAGGAAGTGCGGTTCTTGGGGCACGTGGTCTCCAAGGAAGGGATAGCTGTGGACCCCGCGAAGGTAGTATCAATTCAGGATTGGAAGGTTCCGAAGAATGCTACCGAAGTAAGAAGTTTCTTAGGGTTGGCGGGTTACTATAGGAAGTTTATCAAAGACTTCGCAAAGATATCAGCCCCATTAACCCGCTTAACGAAGAAGAATCTTGTTTTCACATGGGACGTAGATTGTGATGATGCGTTCCGACGGTTAAAGAGAGCTTTAACCACTGCTCCAGTTTTAGTGTTGCCAGATGGGAGCAAGCCATTTGTTGTCTATACCGATGCTTGAGGGACAGGACTGGGCGCAGTCTTAATGTAAGAGGGAAGGGTAATAGCCTATGGTGGAAGGCAGTTGAGAGTGCATGAGAAAAATTACCCTACCCATGATTTAGAGTTGGCCGCTATTGTTTTTGCGCTTAAGATTTGGCGCCATTATCTTCTTGGTGAGAGATTCGAATTGTTCACTGACCACAAATCATTGAAGTACTTGTTTTCTCAGAAGGATTTGAATTTGAGACAGCAAAGGTGGATGGAGTTCTTAGCATCCTATGATTTCGAGATAGCGTATACCCCTGGCAAGGGTAACGTGGTGGCGGACGCCTTGAGCAGAAAAAGGTTGTCCTTGAGTCCATTGTTCGTGGAACAACGAAGCTTGGAATTTATCTCGATGTTTGATTTCAGACCTTCCATTGATTATGTACCCGGTTTGCTAGCTTCCTTGGAGGTTAGACCTACTCTTTTGGGGTGGATTGGAGAAGCACAGAGGGACGACCCACAGTTGGTTGAGTTGGTAGAGAAGCTCATAAGGGGGAGTCGTCCAGCCGTTTGAGTAGGTACATCCTAGACGATAGGGGGTGCTTGCGTAGAGACGGTAGACTTTGTGTACCGCAAGACGAAGGTTTGAGGAAGGTTATTCTTGATGATGCACACCGTTCTAGGATGACCATTCATCCCGGTGGGGACAAGATGTACCAGGACATGAAGCGTGTTTTCTTCTGGGCCGGTATGAAGAAAGATGTGGCCGAGTATGTCGCTCGATGCTTGGTGTGCCAACAAGTGAAGGCGGAGCAAAAGAAACCTGGTGGGTTGCTTCACCCATTGGAAGTTCCGCAATGGAAGTGGGATAGCGTCTCGATGGATTTTATTGACGGGTTACCCAGATCAAGAAAGGTTAATACGGGAATTTGGGTTGTAGTAGACAGACTTACTAAAAGCGCCCATTTCATACCTGTAAAGAGCAAGAGGACGGCTCCATGGCTAGCTTCAGTATATCTTCGAGAGATAGTTCGATTGCATGGGGTACCCTCTAGCATAGTGAGTGATCGAGACCCTATCTTCACTAGCGAGTTCTGGAAAAGTTTGCAAGAAGCAGTGGGGACTCAATTATGTCTGAGCACCGCATACCACCTTCAGACGGACGGCCAGACTGAGAGGGTGAATCGTGTTCTAGAAGACCTTTTGAGGCTTTGTATCTTAGATTTCGGAGGTACATGGGAAGAGCATCTTCCATTGTTGGAGTTCGCATATAATAACAACTTTCAGTCCAGTATTGGTATGGCTCCTTTCGAAGCTCTCTATGGAAGGCCTTGTCGATCACCTACATGTTGGTGGGAATCTACGGATAAGATCTTGCTTGGGCCTGGTATGGTTAGGGAGACTTCAGAGAAGATTGACTTGATTCGAAGAAGGATGAAAGCAGCGCAGTATAGGCAAAAATCTTATGCGGACAAGAGAAGGACGGATCTTGAGTTTGAAGTTGGGGACATGGTCTTTGTCAAAGTGTCTCCATTACGAAATTTGGTTCGCTTTGGATCTGTTGGGAAGCTAGCACCAAGGTTCGTAGGGCCGTTTCCTATTAAGGAAAGGATCGGACGGATGGCATATAGAGTGGAGTTTCCCGACAGACTTAGTGGTGTACATGATGTATTCCATGTGTCACATTTGAGGAAGTGCTTACATGAGACCGCAGAGGTGGTAGAGCCGAGCTTGCTTAAAGAAGTGGAAGTAGAGCGTGATGCGACTATTCGACGAGCTCCTACTCGCATCCTTGGGTCAGAGACTAGGAAATTGAGGAATCGAGAGGTTCAACTAGTCAAAGTACAATGGGGAGAAGACGAGGGCAACGCTACTTGGGAGACGGAAGCGAAGATGCGTTCATTGTACCCATTCCTTTTTGAGGGTATGTCTTTTAACTTCTCCTTTATCGTTTGTCTAGTACTTATCTTATCTTTAGTATGTCCTCTCATTAGTACCTTTGACCTTTAGATAGGGTAAACCTATGGTTGAAACATGTGTTTGAGACATGTTATGTTTGATGGATGCATGTGGATGCAAGTGGTTGCTAGTGGTTGCTCGTGGATGCATATATACACACTCTAGGCACTAGATCGGCTCAATCACTTCATATTGCATATTGCATAAAATTGTGTGTAGGAAGCTATATTTATGGATGTGTAATGATTGTGTTATCATATGGATGATGCATTTTAGTGAATGATTGTGCACTCATGTAGATATTGTATGTGTCGATAGGGTTCTCTCGCATACATAATGGATGCATGGCACTATCATGGTTTGCATATGTTCATACATTAGATAGGGAACATATAAACACACTCTTTGCATATGCTCATACGTCATTAGAAATTGTTTTAAGGACAATGGATGGCCGTGTTTGATGGATTGAGTAGATGGTTGTTTGGATGGTAGGATATGCATTCTCCTTAGCTTAGAGATTTCGGGGACGAAATCCTTTAAGGAGGGGAGAATGTAACACCCCGTATTTCAGTTAATGCTAAAATTCAATAATTGCAGGATAAATAACCACAAATGTGAGAATTGGGGGAAACGGGCTGCGTCATTGCGTTCGTCTCGGAAAAATACGCGAAATAGAGTCCGAAATTTTGTAAATCGGAGTCCGTATGGCCCAGTTATGGCCCAATGAAGTTTGCAGAAAATTCAAAGTTAAAAACAGATTTAAAAATTCAAATTCAGATTTTTAATTTCAACCAGCGGGGCTAGGCGGGAAAGTTCCCGCCCTAGCCATGTCGACAGGGCTGTCGACAGGCCTGTCGACTGGGGAGTCGACTGCCCTGTCGACTTGCCTGTCGACACGGGGTGTCGAGCCACTTGGCCTGGGTGCACCAGGTCTGGTTTTCTGGCTAGGGCTGGGCTGTGTTCTAGAGACTTCCTAAATCTGACGGACCTAATCTAACCTAGGGTTAATCCTATGGTCTAAAACACACCCTAATCCTATAAATACACCCTAATGCAAGCCTAATCCATACTAAAAATAGAAATGATGCCATCATGCCGCCAAAATCAAACCTAAGAGGAGCCTCCACTAGTTTATGAAGGAAGTTGCAAGCTAATCAACCTCTAATCATCATCTTCTTCATATTTAGCAAATAGTTCTACTTCATAAGTTTGCTAATCTTGGTTTTGGTGAGTTCCTATGCCTTTAGCAAGTAATTGCTAAACTAATTAGGATAGGATATTAGGAGGCTATGGATGTAAATGTGGATTATGCAAGTTGTGGTTGTCATATGTTATAAGTTCATATGTAAACTTGCCTCTTTTTATGATATGATGTGTTATGTAAGATCATATGCAAGTTTTATGCAAGTTCTTATGCAAAATCATATGCAAGTTAGTCTCTTTTATGATATGCATAACATATGCAAGTTTGCCTTTGTGATATGACATGATATATGCAAGTTCATGTGCAAGTTAGTCTTTTTTTTTATGATATGCAAAACATATGCAAGTTTGCCTTTGTGATATGACATGATATATGTAAGTTCATGTGCAAGTTAGTCTCTTTTTATGATATGCATAACATATGCAAGTTTGCCTTTGTGATATGACATGGTATGCAAGTTCATTTGTAAGTTTTATGCAAGTTCATATGCAAGTTTATATGCAAGTTCATATGCAAGTTTTATGCAAGTTTATATGCAAGCTCATATGCAAGTTTGTCTCTTTTTATGATGTGCATAACATATGCAAGGTTGCCTCTATGTATGACATGTTATGTAAACGAATTACGGGGGAAACGATGGGGTTAATATGCATAATTATAAAAAGGTGTAAAGTTGTTATGATTAAGCATAACTTAAAATGAATGGACATAATTGGGAATTTACCTATTAAGTTAGGTCTACCCATATTATGGAGTTGGGAATTTACCTACTAAGTTAGGTCTACCCATACTATGGAATTGGGAATTTACCTATTGAGTTAGGTCTACCCATATTCTTAAACTTCTGTAATTAATTAGGGATAATTAATACAAATTATGGGGGTGATTAATTAGGTGTAACTAATCGACTAAGACACGAGGTTGGACTCAGTTGTAGCGTAAAACTGCCCGGACCCAACCGGCTTAACCAGTTGCTACAAATGTTAGCCCAATGTGAGAGGTCTTAGGCACAAACTAAATACGTGATTAATGTAAAGACACGAGGTTAGACTCGGTTATGACATAAGGCTGCCCGGACCCAACCGGCATATCCAGCAGTCATAAAAGATGGTCTAATGTGAGAGGTCTTTATGAGGTCATGATCTTAATTAATTAATTAAGAAACACTTAACCATATTAGCATGTAGAGGGACATGAGGGGTTAAGTGGGTGCCTTGGGTGGCATGTGGAAATCTAGTGGTTGCCTTGGGTGGCAATAGAAAATACGATTAGAATACTTAACCAAAGTGGAACATGTAATTAAAACATGATTAAAGGGTTAAGTGGTATACACTAGAAATGACAAGCTTATGTGGGTAGCTTGTGGGGGCCCATTTCAACCAATATCCCAAACGTATCTTTGTGGGCTCGACTCTAGTCGAGTGACGGGACACGCATATTGGGCTTGACTATAAGAGGCCAAAACGGGTTAGCGGTGGCAACGCAGGATCAACGGGTTTCATATGCGTGTGTGGACCCGGGCTGGTTGGTAAGTCGTTGTTGCATCGTGTAGATATAAAGCCGTGCACCGTTGATATTATCGGGTTGCCACTTTGGGGAATGATACACCCCAATTGTGGGACCAGCAAGGGTATCTACGGTAGGGAGCCGATCGCTTGGGAGTAGTGGGTACACCTAGTGAAGATAGGGGCAGACGGCACCTAGGTAGTCAGCTAGGGGTACACGAAACTACTGGGTAATTTTTCTAAGTCCTTGGGAGGGATCAACCTTTAAGTAGGAATGACTGGTGTGGTGCAGTGTAGTAATTATCTTTGGGTGGGTAAATTCGTCTTTATCGTTATCTTAGTTCATTCTAAGTTAGATTGGCTACCGAGTGTAGTCATTTATCCCCAGTCACACCGTACCAAGTTATATCATACCCTAATTACTTTAATGATTGCATTGTTAAAGTTATAGGACTCGCTCAGACTTATGTCTGACCCCGTTGTTTTTATCTTTTTCCCAACCCTCAGGTTCTCAGAGTGGGCCCAACACGAGTGGGCTTTGATCAGGCTGCTTTTACTACTCTCTTGGAGCTTGGACCCTAGATGTAGAGCTCAGCTTACCCTTTTCTTTTATGGCTATCAGTTCATGTATTGGGATTATGTATTTTTATTTATCAGGATGGATATTCTGTACTTGACTCTTATTATGGTTTTGTGATGTAACCAAACATGTTTTACCTTCCGCTGCAATGAAATGATGTTTCAAATTTCCAAAGTATTACTTATATCTGTCTTGCTGTAATTTCTCTGTTCTATATTCACTTAAAATACTCCACCGATGTTATGGCATTCCCTTAGAGAGTGATCATAGCGGGAGTGGGGTGTTACACGTGTTTTAAATAACACTCGTTCTTTATCCCGATAATTAATGGAAATGTGATTTTGGGTTTATCGTGAACCGTGTTTTAAATGACACTGATTCTTTAACCCAGTCACAGATTAAAACTAAGTGGAGTTTTAATGAATCTTTAATTAGATTGAAAGGATCGAGAATGGAGTATCACCAGTTTTACTCCAGGCGATAGTTAAATCTTTAATTAGATTTGAACGAGAAATGGTAACTGAATTTACCGATAACACCGTAGTGTTAGATAAGAAGTACTTACCACTTTTACTTCATGGGATGAATAGGTTGGGATTGGGAAATTAAAACAAATGATTACTTCGGTAAGGTTCGTTAATCCCGACTAGTTGAATCGAAATTTTAAAAGAAGATTAAAGAATAAATTCAAGGAATTTATCTTGGATAAAATTAATGGGAACCTTTCCCTATGAATGTGAAAATTAGAAACTAGCTGTCGGTTGGCTAAGCAGAATGGTTTTCTGGATATTGATCTGATGTTTGTTTCGGCCTTCGGGGTTAATATTTGGGGAATTATTCTCTTGATTAATTTACGGTTAGCGACTGATGAATTGGAATGAGGCGTATGTTGTGTTTGTGTAACACTTTTATAAAATATACGCGAGTTATTCGGGAAGACCGGGTTTATCCCATTCTGAATAACTGATACAACGATAAGTCGAAGATGAAGACGATGGTCGAAGACCGGAAGTCTTCACGTCGTTTGGGGATTACTGATGATCTTGATTGGGTTATACACCCAAGAAGATGGAAACAGTTGGTGATCGTCCAGACGTACTTGGAGATCGATGGATATGCGGGGTACTAGGTGCCTCCAGTTTCGTTCAGACCCAGAACGGACTTGTAAATGGACTGTGTGTCTGACATTGAATTTTAGTCCGTGTGATTGATCTCTATTGAATATATATCTGTTTGGCGGCGGAGAATTTATTCTCTTGCTTAACGCCCTTCTCTGAGACGTACGAGCTCAGGGGTTATATATTGATGGATATCAATCGCATGGAGTGAATTGCCTGTTTAGCATGCCTAAGTGGCAAATGATCAAGGCTTCTGTTGAAAAGCAAAGTCTTGTGGTTGATGATCGAAGCAAGGCCTTTGTGGCGTAGCTTTGTGTAATGTTTACTTCGCGAGTTTCACACCCGGTATGGACCAAAAACGGGAGATGGACCTTAGGGGGGACATGCGTTTTCTTTCTAGTTAGGAGTGGCGTCAGTGCTTGAACTGGCTGACGAGTTTGACTCATGTGGATGTTGCTTATTATTACTTGATGAAAAGCGAGGCGCCTCGTGATATCGGTTTCGGCCGATGCTTCTGGTCGGCTGACGGGCCAGGCTTACGCCCCAAAGGGCGGAGAAACGTATTGTTCAGGCATTATAATCCACATCGGTGGACCGGCCCTGACGATCCAAGGGGCAGTTGCGGCTGTTCCTGAGACACGGGCTAGAGCGTCTCGAATCGGTGAGGATCTTGCCCCAAGCCTCGGTTCATACCATAAATGATAACCCAACTTCCAATACGACATTGCGGTTTTGATTGTAAACTTATATATGGCGACATAGTGGTATGGGGCATTCATGCCGCCTAGGATTGATACTTATGATTTGAAGTTGTTTTATACACTATACACTTAAAATAGTATCAAATGATTTCTTTTAAACGTATCAAGCATTCTTGGCTATTATAAGGTAAAAACCCTATCCCCCGGCTTGCGTTGCATTGTGTGATAGGACCTGGGTCTTATAATAGCTTCATTTTTCTTTATTTAGCATTGCGCTGTTTGTTTTATGCACTGGTATTCTTGGGAGGAAACCCGTTCCGTGTTATACGGCGTGGTCCCTTGATTTACCTAACTTTAAAATAAAGATTAACTGTTTTAGTTCTCACACCAGTCACATGACTGACCTGGAGTTTATTGTTTTTAACCTAAACTCTGGGTGCCCTTATTTTGACACGGGCAGCTAGTAGTTTTGGTTTTGCAGATTTATATTCACAGGATCCTGGTTTACAGCTGGAACGATATCCGGAAAGCTTTGTATCCGTATATCTCTTCTAGTTGTGTATTGTATTATTTTCTGCTGTTATGTATTTTAATGTAATTTAAATCTCTGATATTTCTGTGTAATATTCATTTATACTCTGTATATTCTGTAATCTGATGCATTGTTGTGATATACAGTGAAATGTTCTTTTATATGCGTTATGTTGTGGCTTGTTCTCGAACTATCCGACGCTTTCCTTTACGGGGAAGTTACGGGTTTTCACAGGCTTTTTTGTGAAGTTTTAAGAGGAGTGGGGTAGTTTAAGCATAGTAGGGGTAGATCGACAAATATGAAATATGATGAATCGTTTGGATTGGGTGCTGTAAAAACCTACCCTTCACAGTAGTTAAAAAATAGGGGTAATTGTTGGAAGTAAGGGCAATTTGGAGAATTAGGGGTAGGATTAAAAAGAAGGGTTGTTTTGAAGTATTAAGAGAAGTAGGTGTAGTTTAGGCATAGTAGGGGTAGATCGACCAAAATGAAAGCTGACGAATCGTTTTGTTTGAGTGCTGCAAAAACCAACCCTTCGCAGTAGTAAAAAGATTGGTGTAATTTTTGGAAGTAAGAGCTATTTAGAGAATTAGAGGTAGTATTTAAAAGAAGGACTGCTTTGAAGTATTAAGAGAAGAAGGGGTAGTTTCAGCATAGTAGGGGTAGATCGACAAATATGAAAGATGATTAATCGTTTGGATTGGTTGCTGCAAAAAAAACCCTTCACAGTAGTTAAAAAGTAGGTGTAATTGTTGGAAGTAAGGGCTATTTAGAAAATTGGTGGTACGATAAAAAAGAAGGGCTGTTTTAAATTATTAAGAGAAGTAGGGATAGTTTAAGCATAAGCGAGATAGATCGACAAATATGAAAGATGATGAAACGTTTGGATTGGGTGCTGCAAAAACCATCCCTTCACAATAGTTAAAAAATAGGGGCAATTGTTGGAAATAAGGGCTATTTGGAGAATTAGTGGTACGATTATAAAGAAGGACTATTTTTAAGTATTAAGAGAAGTAGGGTTAGTTTAAGCATGGGGGGGGGGGGGGGGGGTAGATTGACAAATATGAAAGATGATGAATCGTTTGGATCGGGTGCTGCAAATCCAACACTTCACAGTAGTAAAAAGAAAGGGGAAATTGTTGGAAGTAAGAGATATTTAGAGAATCAGGGATACGATTAAAAAGAAGGTATATTTTGAAGTATTAAGAGAAGTTGGGGTAGTTTAAGAATAGGAGGGGTAGATCGACAAACATGAAAGATGATGAATCGTTTGGATTGGGTGCTGCAAAAACCAACCCTTCAAAGTAGTAAAAAGATAAGGGTAATTGTTGGAAGTAAGGGCTATTTAGAGAATTAGGAATAGAATGAAAAATGTAACACCCCGTAATTCTGTAACTTTAAGTTTCACAAATTAAAGTATAATTAAATTTTAGAAGAAGAATTAGGGGAAACGGGTTACGCCATTGCATTCGTCTCGAAATTCTGCTTGAGATAGAGTCCGAGTTTGCGTAAACTGGACTCTGTATGAAAAAGATATCCTTAAATTAAATATTGCAGCAAAACATGAAAAAGAGGAATGAGAAAAGAATAATGTTTAGCATTGTTCTAACTTTTGTAAGCAAAAGATTTAGTAGCTTATTTGGTTTGAATACATGACTTGCATACAAGAGGTACATAGTTCGATCCCCGCCAGCGCCCTATTTTTGTTTTAGGGGAATGGCTTAAAATAGCCTAGTGTTAACGCAGTTCAAAAAGTGGTTTAGTGTGAAAATGGGTAATTGGAAAGATAGATAAAAAGAGAAAAAAATGATGAATATATATATACACACACACACATATATATATATATATATATATATATATGACGTGTACGCATCATGTAGCGTACGTTGCGCATTTTTGGTTATCAAGGATTGTTTTTTATTAAAAGGCCTTCCCCAATTGGATTTATGACAAATTAAAAGTAAGAAAAGACTTATTCATATATATAAATATTTATATATGGGCAATTAATGTAAACGGTAAAGGGAAAATGTATCTATTAAATACGTATTTACGTTTGAATTGATTAACAATAAATAATAAAAAGAAAAGATGAACATTAGAATATCACTTTTGTTATGTTAACATTAGAACAACATTTCGTTAAGAAATGTATATTTAGATTAAAATGTTTATTTAGATTAAATCGACATTTCAGTTAAGAAATGTTCATTTAGCTAATGTTTTATTTTAAATAAAAAAAATGTCCTTTTGGTTTTGATATGTTAGGAAAGAACCAATGTGTCATTTATGAAAAAAATGAACATTTAATATGTTGAGTCAGTGCTGAGTCATTTCTGACTCATTGCTGAGTCAATAGAATAATTCTATCTTGACTGAACGGTTGTGGTCATTTCTAGGGTTAATCAAACGGCCTAAATTAATCCTAAAATTCTATGTATACAACCTAGCTCTTAACCTAATTCACACAATTAAACTTGGAGCCGTCCGCTGCTGTAAGATAGCTTGGAATGGTCGCCGCCAAAAGCTTAAAGAAAAACAAAGCTAGAACAAATCTAATTCAAAACTAAGAATCAAAAAACATTTATCTACCCAAAGGAAAGCATCCCAATTTCAGAACTCAGAATCCAGTACTTAAGTTCATCGATCGTTGTAAGTATAGTGACTCTTTAGATGAGTATATGATTAAGATATGATTTGATGTAAATTGTAATATGGAATTATATCAGTATTGTAAAATATAGACGATGTTGTTTTGGTTTTGTTTATCGTGATAATTTGAATGTTTGTGGGGATTGGATCCATTATCTATTATGCGAATTGTATGTATACTGTTAGATCGATATATGTGCTTATGCAAGTTATAGGTTGCAAGTCAGATTTACACATATATGTATATGATTCATGTAGGTTCTAAGTATATATGTTTATGTTAAACCAATTTTATCTACATGATTAGAATAGATCAATATTCACAAATTCTTATGCAAGTGAAAACTTATAATTGGATCCATGTTAAAAGATCTGTATATGATTCATATGATTTATAAAAGTTTATTGTTAGATCTATGTTATACATATGTATTGCAAGTTCATACATGTTCCTATATGTTAACTTAATTATGTTGTAGATTTATGAACCTATGCAAGTTATTAGGTTGAGATTCATGAACCTATGCAAGTCGTTAATTAAGTTGTTAATTCATGAACCTATGCAAGTTGTTAATTATGTTGTTAATTCATGAACCTATGCAAGTTGCTAATTATGTACATGTTTATGTTGATTATGTTAAAGTGGCAAGTTCACACCTATGTACATGTTAAAGTTGCAAGTTCACACCTATATGTTTATGTCCATGTTGATTTTGTAAAAAATTGCAAGTTCATAGTTAATGTTGATTTCATGCCAATTTTGTGAACGTTAAATTAGGCTAAGTTATTAGCCTAATACTTTATGTGAAATCATGCGAACGGTAACTTAGGCTAAGTTGTTAGCCTAATATTTAGACGGGGGTAACGTTGGGTAAAAACTTAATTATATGGAACTTGACATAAATTGGCAAATAATCACATAAGTGATATATGGTATGAAACGGTATAAATTATTAATTTAAAACATGTTAATACATAGGTGGGCCCAAAACCATGAAATTGGTTAAGGCCATGAATGGTGTAAATTTATACACCGTTAGTTTTGAAATAAAATATGTGATATGAATAATTTACATAATTAAAATGTAAATTTAGACAATACGAATATGCTTAACCCGAGGTTGGATTGAGTTGTGATGTAAACCTGCCCGGACCCGCCCGGCTGTCCAGTAATCATAACAATACATATCCAATGTGGGAGGTTGAGGCATTGAGCCCGATAAAGACCCGAGGTTAGACTGAGTTGTGGCGTAAGACTGCCGGGAACCTACCGGCCTACAGGCAGCCACAATAGTACCTGTCTAATGTGAGTGGTTGGTGCTTTAATAAGAAAATTAAAGCTAAGCTTGTATTGGTAGGGTTAAGTAAATTTAATACATTTAGCCAAATTAACATGTTGACTAGATTAAAAGGTGGGGTTAAGTAGAGTTAATACACTTAGCCAATTTAACATGTTTACTAGACTAGAGGTTGGGGTTAAGTAAAATTAATACACTTAGCCAAATTAGTATGTTAGCTGGACTAGAGCGTAGGGTTAAGTAAACTTAGAACACTTAACCATCATAGTGTGGTAAATGAATAGGGTTAAGTTAAAGCATGAAGAGACAATACTTAACCATTAGAACATGTTAATTAAACAGATGTTAGGGTTAAGTTAACTAAGGGAACACTTAACCGTTATAACATGTTAGTTAAAACAGATGGGCAAGGTTAAGTCAACGTGAATTACTGATAACACTTAACCAGTTTAACATGAAAAATGAATTGGTTAAGTTAACTTGTATCGACTAATGACACTTAACCAATCCAACTTGACGAGAAAGAGAACTAAGTAGTAAACCTTAGTTGGAAGGGGCTAAGTAGTAAACCTTAGTTAAGAAAACGACGATTCAGGAAACTAAGTGGTAAACCTTAGTTAGGAAAACTAAGTAGTAATTCTTAGTTTAACACGAGGAGGAGCGAACGTCCATCTAATCTTAAAGAAGGCTCCAACGAATTGGGTTACGAAGCCCAAGGCTTCAAGGGAACATGAGGGTACTCTTGGTATCCCTCTGTGAGGCTGCAGATGATCCTCCTGGGCTCACAGAGGTTAAGGTCTGTGTTAGAAGAACCAAGGGTATGCCTTGGTTGCAATATAAGGCAACCTAAAGACTAGGATGGACCAGCGTGATTCGGCAATACCAGTAGTCCTGTGATAACAACTCGTCGTCTACCTACCATCTTGAGTCTATCGAGATACGTAAAGCGGAAAGGCGGAGAACTCCAAAAGACCATATACTTGCTATCTAGTTATGGGTGAGGATGGCCAAAAGACAGTGGGGCATAGGGGGGCCAGCGTATTGTTCTCAATTTTTCAAGGGTGGCCGTTCATTAGTTTAGGGAGGGGTCAGGTGGGACCATAGCCACTGGAAAAATAGACCTTAGCATCTGCATCGGTAGATATCTGAAAGCTGCCGACCGAGTTCTGTGTTTCTAGAATAGCCCTGCCATAGGACTCGGGTCGCACATTTCAGGACATGTGCATCTAAACAGCGATAAACGATTCGCGACACATACGTGGGAAAAGTCTAGGAACATATACCACTATAGATAGTGTGTCCTAGACTCGGGGCATCGTTCGACAGGTAACATAATCCCTAGTTTGACCTAGGTGGCATAAATCCTGAATCCGAGAAGTATTAGAAAAGTCGCATAAACCCTAGTTGAATCTAGGAAGTGCTCGATAAGAAAACCCTAGATTAGACCTAGGTAATAAATAATAGATGTACACCTAAAGTTATCCGCAATTACAGGGATTGGGATCACGTTATCATCTTTATACAGATTACTAGTTGGGATACTAGTTAGGTGGTGCAGGGATATAGAATGGGGTGTGATAGTAAATTCGGTTTAAACTATCTTGCTTTGGTTTATATTAATCTGTTATTTTGGTACTGTCCCATTTTTCCAGTTTACTCCTGTCATGAACTTTATCTTGTTCACATGCTAAAAGCCACTAGACTTACTCAGGCTTTATGTCTGACTCTGTTTTTCTTTCGTCTTCTTTTCTTCTGTTCCCCCCCTAGGTAGTCAGTGAGGGAATAACTCTGCTTAGTATGGACTGTTACTCTTTAGAAGCTTAAAGACTCTTGGATATATCGCTTCAGACTCTCTTTTCTGCTGCTATGGCTGGCTTATGCTACATTGGGGAATATGAATGTTATTTTATGCTGCTTTATTTTGTAAGACAGATGATACTCTGGTATTGGAAAATAATTGTTGTACAAACTATTTTATCAAAAAATAAAGTTTTATTTTCCGCTGTTTTAATTTTGTCTATCTTGTAATTTATCTGAATCTTTTACCATAAATGCTCCACAGAACTTAGTGCACTCCCTTTGTGAGTGACACTAGCAGATGTGGGGTGTTACAAAAAAGAAGGGCTGTTTTGTGAAGTATTAAGAGGAGTAGGGGTAGTTTAAGCATAGGAGGGGTAGATCGACAAATATCAAAGATGATGAATCATTTGGATTGGGCGCTGCAAAAACCTACCCTTCACAGTAGTTAAAAAATAGGGTTAACTGTTGGAAGTGAGGGATATTTCGAGAATTAGGGGTAGGATTAAAAAGAAGGTCTGTTTTGAAGTATTAAGAGAAGTAGGGGTAGTTTAAACATAGTAGGGGTAGATAGACAAATATGAAAGCTGACGAATCGTTTAGATTGGGTGCTGCAAAAACCAACCCTTCACAGTAGTAAAAAGATAGTGGTAATTATTGGAAGTAAGTGCTATTTAGAGAATTAGGGATAGAATTAAAAGAAGGGCTGTTTTGTGAAGCATTAAAAGGAGTAGGGGTAGTTTAAGCATAGTAGGGGTAGATCGACAAATTTGAAAGACGATGAATTGTTTGGATTGGGTGCTGCAAAAACCAACCCTTCACAGTAGTTAAAAAATAGTGGTAATGTAACACCCCGTATTTTCTATTAACGTTATAATAATGAATCCCAGAATACTTAATTTAAATGTGAGAATTAAGGGAAACGGGTTACGCCATTGCGTTCCACTCAGAGTTCTGCTTGAGATAGAGTCCGAGTTTACGTGAATCGGACTTTGTATGAAGAAGTTATGGCCTCCAGAAGTTTCAGAAAATTCAAATAAATTCAAACAGCTCGATCCATATTTCAAAATTTCAAACAGAAGAAAGAAGCGGGCTGGGTGGGAAAATTCCCATCCAAGTAGGTCGACCAGGGGGTCGACCCTAGTGTCGACCTCCCCCCTAGAGGTCGACCTTAGGGTCGACCTGGGGGTTAACCTGGCCCCCGGCCAGATCTGAATTTTGAACGACTGCTGACTTACTGCTGAGTCACTCGGGTTTCTAGATGGTCCTGATCTGGTCTGAGTGGCTGTGATTAACCCTAGGCTCATCTGACGGCTATAATTAAACTGGAATTCTATATAAACAACTCAATTCTCAACCTAAAATCGGACAGAAAAATAATCCTAGAACTGAAATGCCGTCAGTAGAGGTCTTGGAGTAGCCGTCATCATTTTTAATTCAAAGATGAGTTAAAAGCTTACATCTAAAATCAAATTAAAACGGGGCTAATTCAACGATCTTCATCAAAGGCGCGCATCTCCAATTTCAGAATTCAGATTTTAGAACACAAGAATTCCTTTTTAGTTTGTAAGTTAGTTGTTATGTAACACCCCACACCCGCTATAGTCACTCACTAAGGGAATGCCATAGCATCGGTGGAGTATTTTTAGTGAGTATAGAACAGTAAAATTACAACAAGACAGATATAATGTAATACTTGAAAATTTAAAACATCATCTCATAGCAGCGGAAAGTAAAACATGTTTGGTTACATCATAAAACCATAACAAGAGTCATGTACAAAATATCCATCCTGAATAAAATAAGTACATAATCCCACTACTCATAACAAATAGCCATAACAGAAAAGATAAGATAAGCTGAGCTCTACATCTACGGTCCAAGCTCCAAGAGATAGATAAAGCAAACTGATCAAAGCCCACTAGCACTAGGCCCAACCTGAGGACCTGAAGGAAAAAGATAAAAACAACGGGGGTCAGACATAAGCCTGAGTGAACCCTATCTCCTTAATAATACAATTATTAAAGTAATTAGGGTATGATATGAACTCGGTATGGTATCTTTGGGGATAATGACTACACTAAGTTGCCCACGAACACAGGACGAACTAAGATAACCGTAAAGACACATCTACCCACCCAAGGATAATTACTAACTGCACCACACCAGTCACTCCTACTCAAAGGTTGATCCCACCCAAGGATATCAAAGATAGATATAACCAGTAGTTTCCTGTACCCTAGTTGACTACATAGGTGCCGTCTGCCCCTATCTCTACTAGGTGTACCCCACTACCCCAAGCGATCGGCTCCCTAACGTAGATACCCGTGCTGGTCCCACAGTGGGGTGTATCACTCCCCTAAAGTGGCTACCCAATACTATCAACGGTGCACGGCTTTATATCTACACGATGCAACAACGGCTTATCTACCAGCCCGGGCCCACACACGCATATGAAACCCGTTGGACTTGCGTTGCCACCGCTACCCCGTTTTGGCCTCTTATAATCAACCCCAATATGCGTGTCCCGTCACTCGACATGGGTCGAGCCCACAAAGATACGTTTGGGATATTGGTTGAAATGGGCCCCCCCCACAAGCTACTACTTAAGCTTGTCATTTTATCTAGTGCATCCCACTTAACCCCTTTTTATAATCATGCCCCCTTACATGTTAAGGTTTGGTTAAGTCATCCAATTATATTACAATTGCCCCTTAAGGCACCCACTAGATTTTCGCATGCCACCCAAGGCACTTACTTGATTCCCACATGCCACCCAAGGCACTTACTTGATTTCCCCATGCCACCCAAGGCACTTACTTAACCCTTTAATCATGTTTAGTTACATGTTCCACTTTGGTTAAGTATTCTTATCGTATTTTCTATTGCCACCCAAGGCAACCCACTAGTTTCCTCATGCCACCCAAGGCACCCCCACTAGTTACTCTATGCCACCCAAGGCACCCACTTAACCCCTCATGTCCCACTACATGCTAATATGGTTAAGTGTTTCTTAATTAATTAAGACCGTGATCTCCCATAAAGACCTCCCACATTAGACTGGCTGTTATGACCGCCTGGTTAAGCCGGTAGAGTCCGGGCAGTCTTACGTCATAACAGAGTCTAACCTCGTGTCTTTACCTTAATCACGTATTTAATTTATGGCTAAGACCTCTCACATTGGGCTGACATTTGTAGCAACTGGTTAAGCCGGTCGGGTCCGGGCAGTTTTACACTACAAATGAGTCCAACCTCGTGTCTTAGTCGATTAATTACACCTAATTAATCACCCCCATATTAATTATTCCGAATTAATATCAAGTTTTCCATAACATGGGTAGACCTAACTCAATAGGTAAATTCCCATGGGGTAGACCTAACTCAATAGGTAAATTCCCACTTATGGTATGCTTAATCATACCCAACCATGCTTTAATTAACATATTTACCAACCCCATCGTTTCCCCACGTAAATCGTTCTCATTTCATGACATAATAAAGGGGAAGATCCATCACAACTATCATGGGTTTAGCATACAACTTTGTAATGGGTTAAGAGGATGTCAACTTGCATATATGAGCATATATTAACCCAACTATATTCAACCCAAACTTGCATATTATCAAACATGTGTCTTACATAACATGTTGCATATGAACTTACATATCATCAAACATGTGATTTGCATAACATGTTGCATATGAACTTACATATCATCATACATGTGATTTGCATAACATGTGGAACTTGCATTTTAGCATATACTTAACTTGCATAAGCACTCACATACTTGCATAAGCATTCATATACTTGCATAAGCTTGCATATCATGTTAAACTTGCATTTCAACATATACATAACTTGCATAAATATTCACATACTTGCATAGGCTTGCATATTATGTTAAACTTGCATTTCAACATATACATAACTTGCAAAAACATTCACATACTTGCATAGGCTTGCATATTATGTTAAACTTGCATTTCAACATATACATAACTTGCATAAACATTCACATACTTGCATAGGCTTGCATATTATGTTAAACTTGCATTTCAACATATACATAACTTGCATAAACATTCACATACTTGCATAGGCTTGCATATTATGTTAAACTTGCATTTCAACATATACATAACTTGCATAAACATTCACATTCTTGCATAGGCTTGCATATTATGTTAAACTTGCATTTCAACATATACATAACTTGCATAAACATTCATATACTTGCATAAGATGTTAAACATGCATATAAGCATATACATGACTTGCATAAGTACTCACATACTTGCATAACATGTTTGCATAATGGATCCATATTCACTTAGTGTTTTGCATCATAAACATCATGAAACAACTTGCATAAAAATATCATGATTACATATTATGAAACTTGCATGACATAAGGTATATAACTTGCAAAACACATAATATTCACTACATCAAGCTTGCATAAATATATGGATCCACAAACATAGCCATACTTTATCACATCTTATCATAATCAATTCAATAATTGATTATTAAGGGGATAGAAGCTCACCAAAACAAGATTAGCAAGTTAAATGAAGCAAATCCCAATGATTAAGTAGAAGAAGATGTAGATTAGCTTGCAAACCCTCTTAGGATTTTTAGTGGAGGCTCTCCAATTTTCTAAGTGGTGGCATAATGGCCTTAGATCTATTTTTGGTAAGGATAAGGGGGGTATTAGGGTGTATATATAGATTAGTTAGATGTTTTAGGACCATAGGATATACCCTAGAACCAATCCTAGCCTTTAAAGCATGTCTTGGGGAAGAAGTCAAGTGTAGGAACCATTTAGGGCCCAAAAAAAACAGCCCAAAACTCATCCCGGGCCTCAAAACATGAGCAGTTTTTGATTTTTCGTGAAACTTTGACGGGCCATAACTTGGTCATACGGACTCCGATTTACGAAAACTCGGACTCTATTTCGCGTATTTTTCCGAGATGAACGCAATGGCACAGCCCGTTTCCCCTGATTCAGAATATTAAATTTAATTCTGCTCTGATTTATGTTATAACAAGTTATTTAACATACGGGGTGTTACATTCTCCCCTACTTAAAGGATTTCGTCCCCGAAATCTCTAAGTCAAGAAGAACGTATCCTACCAACCAAACAACCATCTACTCAACCATCAAACACTGGCATCCATTGTCCTTAAAGTTTCTAATGTTGTATGAACATATGCAAAAAGTGTGTGTATATGTTCCCTATCTAATGCAAAATCAGGCGGTCTACTGATTCAGTTGACCTCCTTAATGCAAACCATGATAGTGCCATGCATCCAATATGTATGCGAAAGAACCCTATCGACACATACTATTTCTACATGCGTGCACAATCATTCACCGAATAAATGCATCATCCATATGATAGCACAACCATCATACATCCATTAATATAGCTACCTACACACATTTATATGCAATATGCAATATGAAGTGATTGAGCCGATCTAGTGCCTAAAGTGTGTGTATATGCATCCACGAGCAACCACTAGCAAACACTTGCATCCACTTGCATCCATCAATCATAACATGTCTCAAACACATGTTTCAACCATAGGTTTACCCTATCTAAAAGGTCAAAGGTGCTAACGAGAGGACATACTAAGGACAAGATAAGTACAAGATAGGCAATAAAGGAGAAGTTAAAGAACATACTCTCGAAAAGAAAAGGGTACAAAGAACGCATCTTCGCTTCCGTCTCCCAAGTAGCATTGCTCTCGTCATCTCCCCATTGCACTTTGACTAGCTGAACCTCTCTGTTTCTCAACTTCTTAATCTCTGACCCAAGGATGCGAGTAGGAGCTCGTCGAATCGTCGCATCACGCTCTACTTCCACTTCTCTAAGCAAGCTCGGCTCTACCACCTCTGCGGTCTCATGTAGGCACTTCCTCAAATGTGACACATGGAAAACATCATGTATACCACTAAGTCTGTCTGGCAACTCCACCCTATATGCCATCCGTCCAATTCTTTCCTTGACAGGAAACGGTCCTACAAACCTCGGTGCTAACTTCCCAGCGGATCCAAAGCGAACAACATTCCGTAATGGAGACACTTTGACAAAAACCATGTCCCCAACTTCAAACTCAAGATCAGTCCTCCTCTTATCTGCATAAGATTTCTGTCTGTCTTGCGCTGCTTTCATCCTTCTTCGAATCAAATCAACCTTCTCTGAAGTCTCTCTAACCATATCGGGCCCTAGCAAGATCTTATCCGTAGATTCCCACCAACATGTAGGTGATCGACAAGGCCTTCCATAAAGAGCTTCAAAAGGTGCCATGCCAATACTAGACTGGAAGCTGTTGTTATATGCAAACTCCACCAAAGGAAGATGCTGTTCCCATGTACCTCCAAAATCCAAGATACAAAGCCTCAAAAGGTCTTCCAAAACACGGTTCACCCTCTCGGTCTGGCCGTCTGTCTGAGGATGATATGCGGTGCTCAAACACAACTGAGTCCCCACCGCCTCCTGTAAACTCTTCCAAAACTCACTAGTGAAGATAGGATCTCGATCACTCACTATGCTGGAAGGTACCCCATGCAATCGAACTATCTCTCGAACATAGACTGAAGCAAGCCATGGAGCAGTCCTCTTACTCTTTACGGGTATGAAATGGGCGCTCTTAGTAAGTCTATCAACCACGACCCAAATTCCTGTATTGCCCTTCCTCGATCTCGGTAAACCATCAACGAAGTCCATCGAGACACTATCCCACTTCCATATCGGAACTTCCAAAGGATGAAGCAACCCACCTGGCTTCTTTTGCTCTGCTTTTACTTGTTGGCACACCAAGCATCTAGCAACATACTCGGCCACATCTTTCTTCATACCGGCCCAGAAGAAAGTCCTTTTCATGTCTTGGTACATCTCGTCCCCACCGGGATGAATGGTCATCCTAAAACGGTGTGCATTATCAGGAATAACCTTCCTCAAACCCTCATCTTGCGGTACACAAAGTCTACCGTCTCTACACAAGCACCCCCTATCATCTAGGGTGTACCTACTCAAATGGCTGGACGACTCCCCCCCTTATGAGCTTTTCTACTAACTCAACCAACTGTGGGTCGTCCCTCTGTGCTTCTACAATTTGCCCCAAAAGAGTAGGTCTAACTTCCAAGGAAGCTAGCAAACCGGGTACACAATTAACGGAAGGTCTGAAATCCATCATAGAAATAAACTCTAGGCTCCTTCGTTCAACGAACCACAAACTCGGGGACAATCCCTTTTTCTACTTAAGGTGTCCGCTACCATGTTACCCTTGCCAGGGGTATACGCTATCTCAAACCCATAGGATGCTAAAAATCCCATCCACTTTTACTGTCCTAAGATTATGCGCTTGAAGAGCCTCCAGCACTTCCCTAAGATGTAGGGCATGCTCTTCTCCACTAGGATATCATCCAAAATCATCACAGCTATCCATCCCTCACGCAGACCACCCTAATCGAACTCGGCATTCCCCCAAATGCAAGCCCCAAAGGCCTAAACCAATATCAGACAAACACCCAAGGGATACCTCCTTCGAATTCAGACGACCTTCGTGAGATGATACTAGTAAAAACGGCTAAATAATTAAGCCCCTTGTCCAATCCTGGATGTCCCCGCCAGTCTTACTCCAAAACCACCGTTTTTCCCTAACTGGCTTTGCTCCTAGAAAAGACCAAGATGTCATCCACAAAGACCATCACAACTTATTTAGGTACTCCTTGAACACCCTTCTTATCAAATCATCAAAGTATACGGGGGCGTTCGTCAAACCCAATGGCATCACCAGCCACTCATAAAAAAAATCATCCGGAGTCCTAAAGGCAGTCTTCTCTGTACTATCCTCAGCCACTCTCAACTGATGAAATCCCGTGGCTAAGTCCAACTGCGAAAATACTGAGGCGCCCACTAACTGATCAAAGAGATCATCAATCCTCGACAATGGGTGTCTATTCTTCTTTGTTAGTTTATTTAGCTCTCTTTAGCCTACACAAAGTCTGAGGGACCCATCCGCCTTCGTGGCAAAAACTACTGGAGCGCCCCACTCCGATATACTTCGTCTTATGAACCCCTTCTCAAGCAAATCGCCTACTTACTTATGGAGTTCCCTCCTCTCACGAGGAGCCACGTGGCACACTGGCCAAGACACTGGTTTAGCCTTACCCACCAGATATATTTGGGAGTCAATTTCCAGCTCCGGAGGTAAGCCCTTCACCTCCTTATACACATCCGGGTATTCCCGGACCGCTCTAACAGATCACAAATTCTAGACCAACATGTCAAGCGATTCTAGAAAACTTAGCATAACAGATTCTATGGGATTACAAGAGATCTCGAGAGTGTTACCCAAGCGGCCCATAAGCCTAACAACTCTCCCTCCAAAATCAAAAACGGCACCCCTACTGGATAACCAGTCCATGCCCAGAACTAACCCATAGCCCGTGAAGCCCAACAAGCATCACATCTAAACTCAATGCTAAGTATAAAAACTTTCAAACCCAACCACACCATGGAGCCCAATTGGGTTTGAAACAACTAAGGGATCATCAACCAAACTGGTGTCTAAGTGCAGTGACTCAACTATCAATGGTGAGATAAACGAACTTGATATATCAGGATCAAATAAAGTTTGAATCAGATAATAAAGAAATCCAAATTCCAACCTAGACGGTCTTATCCCCATCTGGTACCTTAGTCGTGAGGGAATACAATTACCCCCCAGAAGATTCCATACCCTGCCCTTGCTTCTTTGGACAATCCTAATAACGTGTCCTATTCCTATCAAAAGGATAACTACTAGCCTTCCTCTTCCCTATTCTCCACTCACAACCTCCCACCAATGAGGTTTCACCCTTCATTAACCAAACAACTATTTGAGCCTTCCTCTCTTCTTGAACCAACTTCTAACCAGATTTACGTCTGAGTCCCTTGAAGTGGTTTTCCATCCTTATCCATCTTAGAAAGATCATCTATACGCGGAGGGGAAACTCAAAATGAGAGAGAGGAAGAGATTCAAAATGGAGAATTCGAAAGATATAGATATGGCTATTGGGGATTATGCTTTTCTTTCAAAAACTTTTCTCTTAAAAGACATGTTTTCGAAAATACTCCTTTCAAAAATATTCTTAGAAAATAGTTTTTCTAAAAAAATTATCTGTTCTGGTAACCTTAAGCTCTGATACCACGTGTAACACCCCACACCCGCTATAGTCACTCACTAAGGGAATGCCATAGCATCGGTGGAGTATTTTTAGTGAGTATAGAACAGTAAAATTACAACAAGACAGATATAATGTAATACTTGAAAATTTAAAACATCATCTCATAGCAGCGGAAAGTAAAACATGTTTGGTTACATCATAAAACCATAACAAGAGTCAAGTACAAAATATCCATCCTGAATAAAATAAGTACATAATCCCACTACTCATAACAAATAGCCATAACAGAAAAGATAAGATAAGCTGAGCTGTACATCTACGGTCCAAGCTCCAAGAGATAGATAAAGCAAACTGATCAAAGCCCACTAGCACTAGGCCCAACCTGAGGACCTGAAGGAAAAAGATAAAAACAACGGGGGTCAGACATAAGCCTGAGTGAACCCTATCTCCTTAATAATACAATTATTAAAGTAATTAGGGTATGATATGAACTCGGTATGGTATCTTTGGGGATAATGACTACACTAAGTTTCCCACGAACACAGGACGAACTAAGATAACCGTAAAGACACATCTACCCACCCAAGGATAATTACTAACTGCACCACACCTGTCACTCCTACTCAAAGGTTGATCCCACCCAAGGATATCAAAGATAGATATAACCAGTAGTTTCCTGTACCCTAGTTGATTATATAGGTGCCGTCTGCCCCTATCTCTACTAGGTGTACCCCACTACCCCAAGCGATCGGCTCCCTAACGTAGATACCCGTGCTGGTCCCACAGTGGGGTGTATCACTCCCCTAAAGTGGCTTCCCAATACTATCAACGGTGCACGGCTTTATATCTACACGATGCAACAACGGCTTATCTACCAGCCCGGGCCCACACACGCATATGAAACCCGTTGGACTTGCGTTGCCACCGCTACCCCGTTTTGGCCTCTTATAATCAAGCCCAATATGCGTGTCCCGTCACTCGACATGGGTCGAGCCCACAAAGATACGTTTGGGATATTGGTTGAAATGGGCCCCCCCACAAGCTACTACTTAAGCTTGTCATTTTATCTAGTGCATCCCACTTAACCCCTTTTTATAATCATGCCCCCTTACATGTTAAGGTTTGGTTAAGTCATCCAATTATATTACAATTGCCCCTTAAGGCACCCACTAGATTTTCGCATGCCACCCAAGGCACTTACTTGATTCCCACATGCCACCCAAGGCACTTACTTGATTCCCACATGCCACCCAAGGCACTTACTTGATTTCCCCATGCCACCCAAGGCACTTACTTAACCCTTTAATCATGTTTAGTTACATGTTCCACTTTGGTTAAGTATTCTTATCGTATTTTCTATTGCCACCCAAGGCAACCCACTAGTTTCCTCATGCCACCCAAGGCACCCCCACTAGTTACTATATGCCACCCAAGGCACCCACTTAACCCCTCATGTCCCACTACATGCTAATATGGTTAAGTGTTTCTTAATTAATTAAGACCGTGATCTCCCATAAAGACCTCCCACATTAGACTGGCTGTTATGACCGCCTGGTTAAGCCGGTAGAGTCCGGGCAGTCTTACGTCATAACAGAGTCTAACCTCGTGTCTTTACCTTAATCACGTATTTAATTTATGGCTAAGACCTCTCACATTGGGCTGACATTTGTAGCAACTGGTTAAGCCGGTCGGGTCCGGGCAGTTTTACACTACAAATGAGTCCAACCTCGTGTCTTAGTCGATTAATTACACCTAATTAATCACCCCCATATTAATTATTCCTAATTAATATCAAGTTTTCCATAACATGGGTAGACCTAACTCAATAGGTAAATTCCCATGGGGTAGACCTAACTCAATAGGTAAATTCCCACTTATGGTAATTTATTTTTATGGTATGCTTAATCATACCCAACCATGCTTTAATTAACATATTTACCAACCCCATCGTTTCCCCACGTAAATCGTTCTCATTTCATGACATAATAAAGGGGAAGATCCATCACAACTATCATGGGTTTAGCATACAACTTTATCATGGGTTAAGAGGATGTCAACTTGCATATATGAGCATATATTAACCCAACTATATTCAACCCAAACTTGCATATTATCAAACATGTGTCTTACATAACATGTTGCATATGAACTTACATATCATCAAACATGTGATTTGCATAACATGTTGCATATGAACTTACATATCATCATACATGTGATTTGCATAACATGTAGAACTTGCATTTTAGCATATACTTAACTTGCATAAGCACTCACATACTTGCATAAGCATTCATATACTTGCATAAGCTTGCATATCATGTTAAACTTGCATTTCAACATATACATAACTTGCATAAATATTCACATACTTGCATAGGCTTGCATATTATGTTAAACTTGCATTTCAACATATACATAACTTGCATAAACATTCACATACTTGCATAGGCTTGCATATTATGTTAAACTTGCATTTCAACATATACATAACTTGCATAAACATTCACATACTTGCATAGGCTTGCATATTATGTTAAACTTGCATTTCAACATATACATAACTTGCATAAACATTCACATACTTGCATAGGCTTGCATATTATGTTAAACTTGCATTTCAACATATACATAACTTGCATAAACATTCACATACTTGCATAGGCTTGCATATTATGTTAAACTTGCATTTCAACATATACATAACTTGCATAAACATTCATATACTTGCATAAGATGTTAAACATGCATATAAGCATATACATGACTTGCATAAGTACTCACATACTTGCATAACATGTTTGCATAATGGATCCATATTCACTTAGTGTTTTGCATCATAAACATCATGAAACAACTTGCGTAAAAATATCATGATTACATATTATGAAACTTGCATGACATAAGGCATATAACTTGCAAAACACATAATATTCACTACATCAAGCTTGCATAAATATATGGATCCACAAACATAGCCATACTTTATCACATCTTATCATAATCAATTCAATAACTGATTATTAAGGGGATAGAAGCTCACCAAAACAAGATTAGCAAGTTAAATGAAGCAAATCCCAATGATTAAGTAGAAGAAGATGTAGATTAGCTTGCAAACCCTCTTAGGATTTTTAGTGGAGGCTCTCCAATTTTCTAAGTGGTGGCATAATGGCCTTAGATCTATTTTTGGTAAGGATAAGGGGGGTATTAGGGTGTATATATAGATTAGTTAGATGTTTTAGGACCATAGGATATACCCTAGAACCAATCCTAGCCTTTAAAGCATGTCTTGGGGAAGAAGTCAAGTGTAGGAACCATTTAGGGCCCAAAAAAAACAGCCCAAAACTCATCCCGGGCCTCAAAACATGAGCAGTTTTCGTTTTTGATTTTTCGTGAAACTTTGACGGGCCATAACTTGGTCATACGGACTCCGATTTACGAAAACTCGGACTCTATTTCGCGTATTTTTCCGAGACGAACAAATGGCACAGCCCGTTTCCCCTGATTCAAAATATTAAATTTAATTCTGCTCTGATTTATGTTATAACAAGTTATTTAACATACGGGGTGTTACATGTTACGCAGATTTAAACATTCTTTTCGATTGAATCATGTCATGTTGTAATTGGGATATAGTATGATGCCTATGTATAAGATTTGATTCACGTTTATCTTAAAGTATCATTGTAATAAATCATGTCTATATGCTTGTGGCGATGAACATGTTGAATATTAATCATATCTGTATGCTTGTGGTAATAAACAACATTTTATGTTATTGGAATCTATTATAATTGGGTAATGGATTTATTTTGCCAATTAAATGGTAAAACATGTCATGTTGAATTTGGTGGTTATTGGCAAGCCTATGATCTAAATTACATGTTTACATGTTAGATTGACATTTAGAAATATGAATCTATTTAGGTTGCAAGATTGGATTTGTAATCCTCTTATGTTTTAACACATAAGTTATCATGCCAAGTTGTGATATAGTGGTTTTCTTATGTTTTGACATACATAAGTTAGTATGCTAAATTGTGGTTTATATGTTAAACCTCCATATCAGACCCATATCAAGTTTACAAGAAAATTAGATCCAACTTAGTCACAAGTTCACCTTTACCTGTTTAGTTGAGATAATGACACATCTATGCCAAGTTACATGTGATAAGTTAAATGTATGCTATTTTATGTTTATGTCATGTTCCTTGTTTATTACCCCTTTTTGTATATGGGTTTGGGCTAATTTGTTAGCCCAACATTTTATATGATTCATACGTACGTTCTACGGGGACAACGATGGGTAAACATGAAAATTCATGGCATAGATTTGTTCATAAAATGGTATATTTGATATACCATTTATTGTGAGAAATATTTGAAAGGATAATTATGGCATGATTAAATTAAAATTAATTTACATAAAGAAATTTGACATATATAGATAATATGAATTTAGAAAAGATGAATATCCCTAACCCAAGGTTAGACTGAGTTGTGGTGTAAATCTTCCTGGAACCGACCGACATATCCAGTGACCACAACAAGACCTGTCTAATGTGGGTGGTTAGTGCATCAAGCCTAAAAAGAACCTGAGGTTAGACTGGGTTGTGGTGTAAATATGCCCGGAACCGACCAGCACATCTAGTGACAAAAACAAGACCTGCCTAATGTGAGTGGTTGGTGCTTTAATAAATTAAAGCTAATTCAGGATTGGTAGGGTTAAGTAAATTAGGAAAACACTTAACCGATTCAACATGTTAACTAAACGAATGGGCGGGGTTAGTTAAACTTGGACCCTTAACCAAATAAACATGTTGATTAGAAAACACTAGTAACGGGGACCCATTTCAGCAGTAACCCACATAGATGTATCATGGTACCCTGAAACTAGGCACGGTGGGGCACAATTACTGGGCTGAATTATAAGTGGTCAAAACGTCGGCGGTTGGTGGGCCACTGTATGTTCCGACGGAGTATGGGCGTGCCCGTACTCCGGAGTGGAAAAATCAGGCACTGGGCATCAGTAGTGTACACTGTGTATCTTGAATTGTGTCGGGCTGCCCCCAGAGGGACTGATACACCCCATGGTGGGACCAGCACAGGTAGCTACAGTCAAGCTGGGCCGAATGACATAGGACATGAATGCATGCGAGTAGGAGCCGATCATTAAGGGGATCGTTTGCTATAAACATGTGGGGCTGGTTGAACCAATGGTTAAGTAGGTGCAGAGACTATAGTAATGGGTGCGATCACACGTTCCTCTTATCTTATATTAGGGTATTGTCCTATGTTCTGTTATCACTGTCATGATCCATTTCCTTATTTAAATAATAGTAATTACTGAACTTCCCAGGCTTATCGTCTAACCCGTTTTCTTTCGTCTTCTTTTCTTCTGTTCCCCCCTAGATCTATAAGGAGGAAATACTCCAGCTTAATCAGACTCTTTACAAGCTTTAAGAAAGTAGATGTATGATTTGGACTCTCTTGCATTGGCTATGGCTTTTGGATATGACCCTTGAGGATTTATGCAGTTTTTTCTATGTGTTATGCTTCTTTATTTAATAATCAAGACGAAATTATGGTATAATGTTTTGGAAGATATTTTTGAGAGAATTTCCTGTAATATATTTGTATTGAACCACGTATGCAATAAATGTTGTATTTTCGCTGCTTATATTTATATGTCTTGTAAATTTTTCTGTATCTTGTACCTATAACCCTCCACCAAAGTTAAGACATTCCCTTTGAGAGTGACCTTAACGGAGGTGTGGTGCTTCAGGTAATTATTGGAAGTAAGGGTTATTTAGAGAATTAGTGGTATAATTAAAAAGAAGGGTTGTTTTGAAGTATTAAGAGAAGTAGGGGTAGTTTAAGCATAGAACGGGTAGATCGACAAATATGAAAAAGGATGAATCGTTTGGATTGGGTGCTGCAAATACAACACTTCACAGTAGTAAAAAGAAAGGGGTAATTGTTTGACGTAAGGGCTATTTAGAGAATTAGGGATACGATTAAAAAGAAGGGATATTTCAAAGTATTAAGAGAAGTAGGGTAGTTTAAGCATAGGAGGGGTAGATCGACAAATATGAAAGATGATGAATCGTTTGGATTGGGTGCTGCAAAAACCAACCCTTCAATGTAGTAAAAAGATAAGGGTAATTGTTGGAAGTAATGTCTATTTAGAGAATTAGGAATAGAATGAAAAAGAAGGGCTGTTTTGTGAAGTATTAAGTGTAGTAGGGGTAGTTTAAGCATAGTAGGGGTAGATCGACAAATATGAAAGATGATGAATCGTTTGGATTTGGCGCTGCAAATACCTACCCTACATAGTAGTTAAAAAATAGGGTTAACTGTTGGAAGTAAGGGCTATTTCGAGAATTAGGGGTAGGATTAATAACAAGGTCTGTTTTGAAGTATTAAGAGAAGTAGGGGTAGTTTAAGCATAGTAGGGGTAGATAGACAAATATGAAACTGACGAATCGTTTGGATTGGCTGCTACAAAAACCAATCCTTCACAGTAGTAAAAGGATAGTGGTAATTGTTGGAAGTAAGTGCTATTTAGAGAATTAGGGATAGAATTAAAAGCAGGGATTTTTTGTGAAGTATTAAGAGGAGAACGGGTAGTTTAAGCATAGCAGGGGTAGATTGGCAAATATGAAAGATGATGAATTTTTTGGATTGGGTGCTGCAAAAACCAACCCTTCACAGTAGTAAAAAATAGCGGTAATGTAACACCCCGTATTTCCTATTAACGTTATAATAATGAATCCCAGAATACTTAATTTAAATGTGAGAATTAAGGGAAAAGGGTTACGCCATTGCGTTCCACTCGGGGTTCTGCTTAAGATAGAGTCCAAGTTTGCGTGAATTGGACTTTTTATGAAGAAGTTATGGTCTCTAGAAGTTTCAGAAAATTTAAATAAATTCAAACAGCTCAAGCTAGATTTCAAAATTTTAAACAGAAGAAAGAAGTGGGCTGGGTGGGAAAATTCCCGTCCAGGCAGGTCGACCAGGGGGTCGACCCTAGTGTCGACCTCCCCCCTAGAGGTCGACCTGGCGGTCGACCTTAGGGTTGACCTGGGGGTTAACCTAGCCCCCGACCAGATCTGAATTTTGAACGACTACTGACTTGCTGCTGAGTCACTAGGGTTTCTAGATGGTCCTGATCTGGTCTGAGTGGCTGTGATTAACCCTAGGCTCATCTGACGGCTATAATTAAACTAGAATTATATATAAACAACCCAATTCTCAACCTAAAAACTCACAGAAAAATAATCCTAGAACTGAAATGCCGTCAGTAGAGGTCTTGGAGTAGCCGTCACCATTTTCAATTCAAAGACGAGTTAAAAGCTTACATCTAAAATCAAATTAAAACGAGTCTAATTCAACGATCTTCATCAAAGGCGCGCATCTCCAATTTCAGAATTCATATTTCCGAACACAAGAATTCCTTTTTAGTTTGTAAGTTAGTTGTTACGCAGATTTAAACATTCTTTTCAATTTAATAATGACATGTTGTAATTGGGATATAGTATGATGCCTATGTATAAGATTTGATTTTCATTTATTTAAAAGTATCTTTGTAATTAATCATGTCTATATGCTTGTGGCGATGAACGTGTTGTATATTAATCATAACTATATGCTTGTGGTGATGAACAACATTTTATGTTATTGGAATTGGGTAATGGATTTATTTTGCAAATTAAATGGTAAAACATGTCATGATGTATTTTGGTGGTTATTGGCAAGCTTATGATCTTAATCACATGTTTACATGTTAGATTAACATTTAGAACTATGAATCTATTTAGGTTGCAAGATTGGATTTGTAATCCTCTTATGTTTTAACACATAAGTTATCATGCTAAGTTGTGATATAGTGGTTTTCTTATGTTTTGACATACATAAGTTAGTATGCTAAATTGTGGTTTATATGTTAAACCTCCATGTCAGATCCATATCATATGAAAATTAGATCCAACTTAGTCACAAGTTCACCTTTACCTGTTTAGTTGAGATAATGATACATCTATGCCAAGTTACATGTGATAAGTTAAATGTATGCTATTTTATGTTTATGTCATGTTCCTTGTTTATTACACCTTTTTTTTTTTATAGGTTTGGGCTAATTTGTTAGCCCAACATTTTATATGATTCATACGTACGTTCTATGGGGATAACGATGGGAAAACATTAAAATTCATGGCATAGGTTTGTTCATAAAATGGTATATTTGATATACCATTTATTGTGAGCAATATTTGAAAGGATAATTATGGCATGATTAAATTAAAATTAATTTACATAAAGAAATTTGACATATATAGAAAACTATGAATTTAGAAAAGATCAATACCCCTAACCCGAGGTTAGACATAATTTTGTTGTAAATCTGCCCGGAACCGACCGGCATATCCAGTGACCACAACAAGACCTGTCTAATGTGGGTGGTTAGTGCATCAAGCCCAAAAAGAACCCGAGTTTAGACTGAGTTGTGGTGTAAATCTGCCTGGAACCGTCCGACACATCCAGTGACCACAACAAGACCTGTCTAATGTGAGTGGTTGGTGCTTTAATAAATTAGAGCTAATTCAGAATTGGTAGGGTTTAGTAAATTAGGAAAACACTTAACCGATTCAACATGTTAACTAAACGAATGGGCAGGGTTAGGTAAACATAGACACCTAACCAGATAAACATGTTGATTAGAAAACCCTAGTAATAGGGACCCATTTCAGCAGTAACCCACATAGATGTATAATGGTACCCTGAAACTTGGCAAGGTGGGGCACGATTACTGGGTTGAATTATAAGCGGTCAAAACATCGGCGGTTGGTGGGCCAGTGTAGGTTCCGACGGAGTATGGGCGTGCCCGTACTCCGGTGTGGAAAAATCAGGCACTGGGCATCAGTAGTGTACACTGTGCATCTTGAATCGTGTCGGGTTGCCACCAGAGGGACTGATACACCCCATGGTGGGACCAGCACAGGTAGCTACAGTCAAGCGGAGCCAAATTACATAGGGCATGAATGCATGCGAGTAGGAGACGATCATTAAGGGGATCATTTTCTGTAAACACGTGGGGCTGGTTGAACCAATGGTTAAGTAGGTGCACAGACTATAGTAATGGGTGCGATCACACATTCCTCTTATCTTATATTAGGGTATTGTCCTATGTTTTGTTATCACTGTCATGATCCATTTCCTTGTTTAAATAATAGTAATCACTGAACTTACCAGGCTTATTGTCTAACCCATTTTCTTTCGTCTTCTTTTCTTCCATCCCCCCTCCCCCCCCCCCCCCCAGGTCCATAAGGTGGAAATACTCCAGCTTAATCAGACTCTTTGCAAGCTTCAAGAAAGTAGATGTATGATTTGGACTCTCTTGCATTGGCTATGGCTTTTGGATTTGACCCTTGGGGATTTATGCAGTTTTTTCTATGTGTTATGCTTCTTTATTTAATAATCAAGAAAGAAATTATGGTGTAGTGTTTTGGAAGTTATTTTTGAGACAATTTGCTGTAACACTTTTGTATTGAACCACGTATGCAATAAATGTTGGATTTTCGCTGCTTATATTTATCTGTCTTGTAAATTTTTCTGTATATTGTACCTATAAACCTCCAGCAAAGTTAACACATTCCCTTTGAGAGTGACCTTAACGGAGATTGGGTGTTTCAGGTAATTATTGGAAGTAAGGGCTATTTAGAGAATTAGTGGTACGATTAAAAAAATGGGATGTTTTGAAGCATTAAGAGAAGTAGGGGTAGTTTAAGCATAGGAGGGGTAGATCGATAAATATGAAAAATGATCAATCGTTTGGATTGGGTGCTGCAAATACAACACTTCGCAGTAGTAAAAAGAATGGGGTAATTGTTAGAAGCAAGGGCTACTTAGAGAATTACGGATACGATTAAAAAGAAGGGATATTTTGAAGTACTAAGAGAAGTAGGGGTAGTTTAAGCATAGGAGGGGTAGATCGACAAATATGAAAGATGATGAATCGTTTGGATTGGGTGCTGCAAAAACCAACCCTTCAAAGTAGTAAAATGATAAGGGTAATTGTTGGAAGTAAGGGCTATTTAGAGAATTAGGAATAGAATGAAAAAGAAGGGCTTTTTTGTGAAGTATTAGGAGGAGTGGGGGTAGTTTAAGCATAGTAGGTGTAAATCGACAAATATGAAAGATGATGAATCGTTTGGATTGGGCGCTGCAAAAACCTACCCATCACAGCAGTTAAAAAATAGGGTTAACTGTTGGAAGTAAGTGCTATTTCGAGATTTAGGGGTAGGATTAAAAAGAAGGTCTGTTTTGAAGTATTAAGAGAAGTAGGGGTAGTTTAAGCATACTAGGGGTAGATAGACAAATATGAAAGCTGATGAATCGTTTGGATTGGGTGCTACAAAAACCTACCCTTCACAGTAGTAAAAAGACAGTGGTAATTGTTGGAAGTAAGTGCTATTTACAGAATTAGGGATAGAATTAAAAGAAGGGTTCTTTTGTGAAGTGTTAAGAGGAGTAGGGGTTGTTAAAGCATAGTAAGGGTAGATCGACAAATATGAAAGATGATGAATTGTTTGGATTGGGTGCTGCAAAAACCAACCCTTCACGGTAGTTAAAAAATAGCGGTAATGTAACACCCCGCATTTTCTATTAACGTTATAATAAAGAATCCCAGAATACTTAATTTAAATATGAGAATTAAGGGAAACGGATTACGCCATTGCGTTCCACTCGGAGTTCTGCTTGAGATAGAGTCCGAGTTTGCGTGAATTGGATTTTGTATGAAGAAGTTATGTCTCCATAAATTTCAGAAAACTTAAATAAATTCAAATAGCTCAAGCCGGATTTCAAAATTTCAAACAGAAGAAAGAAGCGGCTGGGTGGGAAAATTCCCGTCTAGGAAGGTCGACCAGGGGGTCGACCCATTTGTCGACCTCCCCCCTAGAGGTCGACCTGGGGGTCGACCTGGCCCCTGGACAAATATGAATTTTGAACGATTGCTGACTTGCTGCTGAGTCACTAGGGTTTCTAGATGGTCCTGATCTGTTCTGAGTGGATGTGATTAACCCTAGGGTCATCTGACGGCTATAACTAAACTGGAATTCTATATAAACAACTCAATTCTAAACCTAAAAACGCACAGAAAAATAATCCTAGAACTGAAATGCCGTCCGTAGAGGTCTTGTAGTAGCCGTCACCGTTTTCAATACAAAGATGAGTTAAAAGCTTACATCTAAAATCAAATTAAAATGAGTCTAATTCAACGATATTCATCAAAGGCGCGCATCTCCAATTTTAGAATTTAGATTTCAGAACACAATATTTCCTTTTTGGTTTGTAAGTTAGTTGTTACGCAGATTTAAACATTCTTTTCGATTGAATCATGACATGTTGTAATTGGGATATAGTATGATCCCTATGTATAAGATTTGATTCTCGTTTATCTTAAAGTAACATTGTAATTAATCATGTCTATATACTTGTGGCGATGAACAAGTTGTATATTAATCATATCTATATGCTTGTGGTGATGAACAACATTTTATGTTATTGGAATCTATTATAATTGGGTAATGGATTTATTTTGCCAATTAAATGGTAAAGCATGTCATGTTGTAATTTGGTGGTTATTGGCAAGCTTATGATCTAAATTACATGTTTACATGTTAGATTAACACTTAGAACTATGAATCTATTTAGGTTGCAAGATTGGATTTTTAATCCTCTTATGTTTTAACACATAAGTTATCATGCCAAGTTGTGATACAGTGGTTTTCTTATGTTTTGACATACATAAGTTAGTATGTTAAATTGTGGTTTATATGTTAAACCTGCATGTCAGACCCATATCAAGTTTACATGAAAATTAGATCCAACTTAGTCACAAGTTCACCTTTACCTGTTTAGTTGAGATAATAATACATCTTTGCCAAGTTACATGTGATAAGTTAAATGTATGCTATTTTATGTTTATGTCATGTTCCTTGTTTATTACCCCTTTTTGTTTATGGGTTTGGGCTAATTTGTTAGCCCAACATTTTATATGATTCATACGTACGTTCTACGGGGATAACGATGGGAAAACATAAAAATTCATGGCATAGGTTTGTTCATAAAATGGTATACTTGATATACCATTTATTGTGAGGAATATTCGAAAGGATAATTATGGCATGATTAAATTAAAATCAATTTACATAAAGAAATTTGACATATACAGAAAAATATGAATTTAGAAAAGACGAATATCCCTAACCCAAGGTTAGACTGAGTTGTGTTGTCAATCTGCCCGGAACCGACCGGCATATCCAGTGACCACAACAAGACCTGTCTAATGTGGGTGGTTAGTGCATCAAGCCCAAAAAGAACCTGAGGTCAGACTCAGTTATGTTGTAAATCTTCCCGGAACCGACCGACACATCCAGTGAACACAACAAGACCTGTCTAATGTGAGTGGTTGGTGCTTTAATAAATTAGAGCTAATTCAGGATTGGAAGGGTTAAGTAAATTAGGAAAACACTTAACCGATTCAACATTTTAACTAAATGAATGGGCGGGGTTAGGTAAACTTGGACACTTAACCAAATAAACATGTTGATTAGAAAACCCTAGTAACAGGGAACCATTTCAGCAGTAACCCACGTAGATGTATCACGATACCCTAAAACAAGGCAGGGTGGGGCACGATTACTGGGCTGAATTATAAGCTGTCAAGACGTCGGCGGTTGGTGCAGTGTAGGTTCTGACGGAGTATGGGCGTGCCCGTACTACGGAGTGAAAAAATATATCACTGGGCATCAGTAGTGTACATTGTGCATCTTGAATCGTGTCGGGTTGCCACCAGAGGGACTGATACACCCCATGGTGGGACCAACAAAGGTAACTACAGTCAAGCGGTGCCGAATGACACAGGACATGAATGCATGCGAGTAGGAGCCGATCATTAAGGGGATCGTTTTCTATAAACACGTGGGGCTGGTTGAACCAATGGTTAAGTAGGTGCAGAGAATATAGTAGTGGGTGTGATTACACGTTCCTCTTATCTTATATTAGGGTATTGTCCTATGTTCTGTTATAACTGTCATGATTCATTTCCTTGTTTAAATAATAGTAATCACTGACTTACCAGGCTTATTGTCTAACCCATTTTCTTTCGTCTTCTTTTCTTCCGTCCCCCCCCCCAGGTCCATAAGGAGGAAATACTCCAGCTTAATCAGACTCTTTGCAAGCTTCAAGAAAGTAGATGTATGATTTGAGCTCTCTTGCATTGGCTATGGCTTTTGGATTTGACCCTAGCGGATTTATGCATTTTTTTCTATGTGTTATGCTTCTTTATTTAATAATCAAGACAGAAATTATGGTTTAATGTTTTGGAAGTTATTTTTGAGACAATTTGCTGTAATACTTTTGTATTGAACCACGTATGCAATAAATGTTGGATTTTCGCTGCTTATATTTATTTGTCTTGTAAATTTTTCTGTATCTTGAACCTATAAACCTCCACCAAAGTTAAGATATTCCCTTCGAGAGTGACCTTAACGGAGGTGGGGTGTTTCAGGTAATTTTTGGAAGTAAGGGCTATTTAGAGAATTAGTGGTACGATTAAAAAGAAGGGCTATTTTGAAGTATTAAGAGAAGTAGGGGTAGTTTAAGCATAGGAGGGGTAGATCGACAAATATGAAAAAGGATGAACCGTTTGGATTGGGTGCTACAAATACAACACTTCACAGTAGTAAAAAGAAAGGGGTAATTTTTAGAAGTAAGGGCTATTTAGAGAATTAGGGATACAATTAAAAAGAAGGGATATTTTGAAGTATTAAGAGAAGTAGGGGTAGTTTAAGAATAGGAGGGGTAGATCGAGAAATATGAAAGATGATGAATCATTTGGATTGGGTGCTTTAAAAACCAACCCTTCGAAGTAGTAAAAACATAAGGGTAATTGTTGGAAGTAAGGGGTATTTAGCGAATTAGGAATAGAATGAAAAAGAAGGGCTGTTTTTTGAAGTATTAAGAGGAGTAGTGGTAGTTTAAGCATAGTAGGGGTAGATCGACAAATATGAATGATGGTGAATCGTTTGGATTGGGCGCTGCAAAAACCTACCCTTCACAATAGTTAAAAAATAGGGTTAACTGTTGGAAGTAAGGGATATTTCGAGAATTAGGGGTAGTATTAAGAAGAAGGTCGGTTTTGAAGTATTAAGAGAAGTCCGGGTAGTTTAAGCATAATAGGGGTAGATAGACAAATATTAAAGCTGACAAATCGTTTGGATTGGGTGCTACAAAAAACAACCCTTCACAGTAGTAAAAAGATAGTGGTAATTGTTGGAAGTAAGTGCTATTTAGAGAATTAGGGATAAAATTAATAGAAGGGCTGTTTTGTGAAGTATTAAGAGGAGTAGGGGTAGTTTAAGAATAGTAGGGGTAGATCGACAAATATGAAAGACGATGAATTGTTTGGATTGGGTGCTGAAAAAACCAACCCTTCACGGTAGTTAAAAAATAGCGGTAATGTAACACCTCGCATTCTCTATTAACGTTATAATAATGAATCCTAGAATACTTAATTTAAATTTGAGAATTAAGGGAAACGGGTTACGCTATTGCGTTCCACTCGGAGTTCTGCTTGAGATAGACTCCGGGTTTGCGTGAATTGGACTTTGTATTAAGAAGTTATGGCCTCCAGAAGTTTCAGAAAATTTAAATAAATTCAAACAGCTCAAGCCAGATTTCAAATTTTCAAATAGAAGAAAGAAGCGGGCTGGGTGGGAAAATTCCCATCCAGGCAGGTCGACCAGGGGGTCGACCATAGTGTCGACCTCCCCCCTAGAGGTCGACCATAGGGTCGACCTGGGGGTTAACCTGGCCCCTGGCCAGATCTGAATTTTGAACGACTGCTGACTTGCTGCTGAGTCACTAGGGTTTCTAGAAGGTCCTGATCTGGTCTGAGTGGCTGTGATTATCCCCAGGCTCATCTGACGGCTATAATTAAACTGGAATTTTTTTAAACAACTCAATTCTCAACCTAGAAACGCACAGAAAAATAATCCTAGAACTGAAATGCCGTCAGTAGAGGTCTTGGAGTAGCCGTCACCATTTTCAATTCAAAGACGAGTTAAAAGCTTACATCTAAAATGAAATTAAAATGAGTCTAATTCAACGATCTTCATCAAAGACGCGCATCTCCAATTTCAGAATTCAGATTTCAGAACACAAGAATTCCTTTTTTGTTTGTAAGTTAGTTGTTACGCAGATTTAAACATTCTTTTCGATTGAATCATGACATGTTGTAATTGGGATATAGTGTGATGCCTATGTATAAGATTTGATTCTCGTTTATCTTAAAGTATCGTTGTAATTAATCATGTCTATATACTTGTGGCGATGAACATGTTGTATATTAATCATATCTATATGCTTATGGTGATGAACAACATTTTATGTTATTGGAATCTATTATAATTGGGTAATGGATTTATTTTTCCAATTAAATGGTAAAACATGTCATGTTGTAATTTGGTGGTTATTGGCAAGCTTATGATCTAAATCACATGTTTACATGTTAGATTAACATTTAGAACTACGAATCTATTTAGGTTGCATGATTGGATTTGTAATCCTCTTATGTTTTAACACATAAGTTATCATGCCAAGTTGTGATATAGTGGTTTTTTTATGTTTTGACATACATAAGTTAGTATGCTAAATTGTGGTTTATATGTTAAACCTCCACGTCAGACCCATATCAAGTTTACATGAAAATTAGATCCAACTTAGTCACAAGTTCACCTTTACCTTTTTTGCTCAGATAATGATACATCTATGCCAAGTTACATGTGATAAGTTAAATGTATGCTATTTTATGTTTATGTCATGTTCCTTGTTTATTACCCCTTTTTGTTTATTAGGCCAACATTTTATATGATTCATACGTACGTTCTACGGGGATAACGATGGGAAAACATGAAAATTCATGGCATATGTTTGTTCATAAAGTGGTATATTTGATATACCATTTATTATGAGAAATATTTGAAAGGATAATTATGGCATGATTAAATTAAAATTAATTTACATAAAGAAATTTGACATATATAGAAAAATATGAATTTAGAAAAGACGAATATCACTAACCCGAGGTTAGACTGAGTTGTGTTGTAAATCTGCCCGTAAGCGACCGGCATATCCAGTGACCACAGCAAGACCTGTTTAATGTGGGTGGTTAGTGCATCAAGCCCAAAAATAACCCGAGGTTTGACTGAGTTGTGGTGTAAATCGGCCCGGAACCGACCGGCACATCCAATGACCACAACAAGACCTGTCTAATGTGAGTGGTTGGTGCTTTAATAAATTAGAGCTAATTCAGGATTGGTAGGGTGACGTAAATTAGGAAAAGATTTAACTGATTCAACATGTTGACTACTCGAATGGGCGGGGTTAGGTAAACTTAGACACTTAACCAAATAAACATGTTGATTAGAAAACCCCTAGTAATGGGTACCCATTTCAACAGTAACCCACATAGATGTGTCATGGTACTCTGAAACTAGGCAGGGTAGGGCACGATTACTGGGCTGAATTATAAGCGGTCAAAACGTCGGTGGTTGGTGGGCCAGTGTAGGTTCCGACGGAGTATGGGCGTGCACGCAGTCCGTAGTGGAAAAATTCAGGCACTGGGCATCAGTAGTGTACACTGTGCATCTTGAATCGTGTCGGGTTGCCACCAGAGGGACTGATACACCCCATGATGTGACCAGCATAGGTAGCTACAGTCAAGCGGGGCCGAATGACACAGGACATGAATGCATTCGAGTGGGAGCCGATCATTAAGGGGATCGCTTGCTATAAACACGTGGGGCTGGTTTAACCAATGGTTGAGTAGGTGCAGAAAATATAGTAATGGGTGCGATCACACGTTCCTTTTATCTTATATTAGGGTATTGTCCTATGTTCTGTTATCACTGTCATGAACCATTTCCTTGTTTAAATAATAGTAATCACTGAACTTACAAGGCTTATTGTCTGACCCGTTTTCTTTCATCTTCTTTTCTTCCGTTCCCCCTCCCCCAAGGTCCATAGGGAGGAAGTACTCCAGCTTAATCAGGCTCTTTGCAAGCTTCAAGAAAGTAGATGTATGATTTGGACTCTCTTGCATTGGATATGGCTTTTGGAATTGACCTTGGGGATTTATGCAGTTTTTTCTATGTGTTATGCTTCTTTATTTAATAATCAAGACAGAAATTATGGTGTAATCTTTTGGATTTATTTTTGAGACAATTTGCTATAATACTTTTTTATTGAACCATGTATGCAATAAATGTTGGGTTTTCGCTGCTAATATTTATATGTCTTGTAAATTTTTCTTTTTCTTGTACCTATTACCCTCCACCAAAGTTAAGGCATTCCCTTTGAGAGAGGCCTTAACGGAGGTGGGATGTTTCAGGTAATTATTGGAAGTAAGGGCTATTTAGAGAATTAGTGGTACGATTAAAAAGAAGGGCTGTTTTGAAGTATTAAGAGAAGTAGGGGTAGTTTAAGCATAGGAGGGGAAGATCGACAAATATGAAAAAGGATGAATCGTTTGGATTGAGTGCTTCAAATACAACACTTCACAGTAGTAAAAAGAAAGGGGTAATTTGTAGAAGTAGAGGCTATTTAGAGAATTAGGGATACGATGAAGAAGAAGCGATATTTTGAAGTATTAATAGAAGTGGGGGTAGTTTAAGCATAGGAGGGGTAGATCGACAAATATGAAAGATGATGAATCGTTTGGATTGGGTGTTGCAAAAACCAACCCTTCACAGTAGTAAAAAGATAGGGGTAGTAGTAGGAAGTAAGGGTTTTTTAGAGATTTAGGGATAGAATGAAAGAGAAGGGTTGTTTTGTGAAGTATAAAGAGGAGTACGGGTAGTTTAAGCATAGTAGGGGTAGATCGACAAATATGAAAGATGATGAATCGTTTGGATTGGGTGCTATAAAAACTAACCCTTCACAGTAGTTAAAAAATAGGGGTACTTGTTGGAAGTAAGGGATATTTAGAGAATTAGAGGTAGGATTAAAATGAAGGGTTGTTTTGAAGTATTAAGAGATGTAGGGGTAGTTTAAGCATAGTAGGGGTAGATAGACAAATATGAAAGCTGACAAATCGTATGGATTGGGTGCTGCAAAAACCAACCCTTCACAGTAGTTAAAAAATAGGGGTAATTATTGGAAGTAAGGGCTATTTGGAGAATTAGGGGTAGGATTAAAAAGAAGGGTTGTTTTGACGTATTAAGAGAAGTAGGGGGTTTAAGCATAGTAGTGGTAGATCGACAAAAATGAAAGCTGACGAATCATTTTGTTTGGGTGCTGCAAAAACCAACCCTTCACAGTAGGAAAAAGATTGGCATAATTTTTGGAAGTAAGGGCTATTTAGATAATTATGGGTAGTATTTAAAAGAAGGACTGTTTTGAAGTATTAAGAGAAGAAAGGGTAGTTTAAGCATAGTAGGGGTAGATCGACAAATATGAAAGATGATGAATCGTTTGGATTGGTTGTTGCAAAAACCAACCCTTCACTGTAGTTAAAAAATAGGGGTAAAGGTTGTAAGTAAGGGCTATTTAGAAAATTAGTGGTATGATAAAAAAGAAGGGCTTTTTTGAATTATTAAGAGATGTAGGGGTAGTTTAAGCATAAGAGAGATAGATCGACAAATATGAAAGATGATAAAACATTTGGATTGGGTGCTGCCAAAATAAACTCTTCACAGTAGTAAAAAGATAGGGGTAATTGTTGGAAGTAAGGGCTATTTAGAGAATTAGGGTTAGGATTATAAAGAAGGGTTGTTTTGTAAAGTGTTAAGAGGAGTAGGGCTAATTCAAGCATAGTAGGGGTAGATCGACAAATATGAAAGATGATGAATCGTTTTAATTGGGTGCTGCAAAAACCAACCCTACACAGTAGTTAAAAAATAGGGGTAATTATTGGAAGTAATGGCTATTTAGAGAATTAGTGGTACGATTAAAAAGAAGGGTTGTTTTGAAGTATTAAGAGAAGTAGGGGTAGTTTAAGCATAGGAGGGGTAAATCGATAAAAATAAAAGATGATGAATCGTTTGGATGGGGTGCTGCAAAATCCAACCCTTCATAGTAGTAAAAAGATAGGGGTAATTGTTGGAAGTAAGGGCTATTTAGAGAATTAGGGATAGGATTAAAAAGAAGGGATATTTTGAAGTATTAAAAGAAGTAGGGGCAGTTTAAGCAAAGGAGGGTTAGATAGACAAATATGAAAGATGTTCAATTGTTTGGATTGGGTGCTGCAAAAACCAACCCTTCACAGTTGTAAAAAGATAGGGGTAATTATTGGAAGTAAGGGCTATTTATACAATTAGGGATAGAATGAAAAAGAAGGGTTGTTTTGTGAAGTATTAAGAGGAGTTGGGGATGTTTAAGCATAGTAGGGGTAGATCGACAAATATGAAAGATGATGAATGGTTTGGATTGGGTGCAGCAAAAACCTACCCTTCACAGTAGTTAAAAAATAGGGGCATTTGTTAGAAGTATGGTCTATTTGGAGAATTAGGGGTAGGATTAAAAAGAATGGATGTTTTGAAGTATTAAGAGAAGTAGGGGTAGTTTAAGCATAGTAAGGGTAGATAGACAAATATGAAAGCTGACGAATCATTTGGATTGGGTGCTGCAAAAACCAACTCTTCACAGTAGTAAAAAGATAGGGATAATTGTTGGAAGTAAGGGTTATTTAGATAATTAGGGATAGGATTAAAAAGATAGGCTGTTATGTGAAGTATTAAGAGCGGTAGGGGTAGTCTAAGCATAGTAAGGGTAGATCGACAAATATGAAAGATGATGAATTGTTTGTATTGGGTGCTGCAAAAAAAAACCATTCACGGTAGTTAACAAATAGGGGCAATTGTTGGAAATAAGGGATATTTAGAGAATTTGTGGTACGATTAAAAAGAAGGGTTGTTTTGAAGTATTAAGAGAAGCAGGGATAGTTTAATCATGGGAGGGATAGATCGACAAATATCAAAGATGATGAATCATTTGGATTGGGTGCTGCAAATCCAACACCTCACAGTAGTAGAAAGAAAGGGGTAAATGTTGGAAGTAAGGGCTATTTAGAGAATTAGGGATACAATTAAAAAGAAGGGATGTTTTGTGAAGTATTAAGAGGAGTAGGGGTAGTTTAAGCATAGAAAGGGTAGATCGACAAATATGAAAGATGATGAATCGTTTGGATTGGGTGCTGCAAATCCAACACTTCACAGTTGTAAAAAGAAAGGGGTAATTTTTGGAAGTAAGGTCTATTTAGAGAATTAGGGATTGGATTAAAAAGAAGGGCTGTTTTGTGAAATATTAAGAAGAGTAGGGGTAGTTCAAGCATAGTACGGGTAGATCGACAAATATGAAAGATGATGAATCGTTTGGATTGGGTGTTACAAAAACCAACCCTTCACAGTAGTTAAAAAATAGGCGTAATTATTGGAAGTAAGGGGTATTTAGAGAATTAGTGGTACGACTAAAAAGAAGGGTTGTTTTGAAGAATTAAGAGAAGTAAGTGTAGTTTAAGCATAGGAGGGGTAGTTCGACAAATTTGAAAGATGGTGAATCGTTTGGATTGGGTGCTGCAAATCTAACCCTTCACAGTAATAAAAAGAAATGGATAATTGTTGGAAGTAAGGGCTATTTCAAGAATTAGGGAAACAATTAAAAAGAAGGGATATTTCGAAGTATTAAGAGTAGTAGGGTAGTTTAAGCATAAGAGGGGTAGATCGACAAATATGAAAGATGATGAATCATCTGGATTAGGTGCTGCAAAAACCCACCCTTCATAGTAGTAAAAAGATAAGGGTAATTGTTGGAAGTAAGGGATATTTAGAGAATTAGGGATAGGATAAAAAAGAAGGGCTGTTTGGTGAAGTATTAAGAGGAGTAGGGGTTGTCTAAGCATAGTAGGGGTAGATCGACAAATATAAAAGATGATGAATCGTTTGGATTGGGTGCTACAAAAACTAACCCTTCAAAGTAGTTAAAAAATAGGGGTATTTGTTGGAAGTAAGGGCTATTTGGAGAATTGGGGGTAGGATTAAAAAGAAGGGATGTTTTGAAGTATTAAGAGAAGTAGGGGTAGTTTAAGCATAGTAGGGGTGGATAGACAAATATGAAAGCTGACGAATCGTTTGGATTGGGTGCTGCAAAAACCAACCCTTCACAGTAGTAATAAGATGGCGGTAATTGTTAGAAGTAAGGGCTATTTAGAGAATTAGGGATAGGATTAAAAAGAAGGGTTGTTTTGTGAAGTATTAAGAGTAGTAGGGGTAGTTTAAGCATAGTAGGGGAAGATCGACTAATATAAAAGTTGATGAATCGTTTGTATTGGGTGCTGCAAAAAACAAACCTTCACAGTAGTTAAAAAATAGGGGCAATTGTTGGAAATAAGGGCTATTTACAGAATTAGTGGTACGATTAAAAAGAAGGGCTGGTTTGAAGTATTAAGAGAAGTAGGGGTAGTTTAAGCATGGTAGGGGAAGATCGACAAATAAGAAAGATGATGAATCGTTTGGATTGGGTGTTGTAAATCCAACACTTCACAGAAGTAGAAAGAAAGGGGTAATTGTTGGAAGTAAGGGCTATTTTGAGTATTAGGGATTCGTTTAAAAAGAAGGACTGTTTTGTGAAGTATTAAGAGGAGTAGGGGTAGTCTTAGCATAGTAGGGGTAGATCGACAAATAAGAAAGATGTTGAATCGTTTGGATTGGGTGCTACAAAAACAAACCCTTCACAGTAGTTAAAAAATAGGGGTATTTGTTGGAAGTAAGGGCTATTTGGAGAATTAGGGGTAGGATTAAAAAGAAGGGATGTTTTGAAGTATTAAGAGAAGTAGGGGTCGTTTAAAAATAGTAGGGGTAGATCAACAAATATGAGATATGATGAATCGTTTGGATTGGATGCTGCAAAAACCAACCCTTCACAGTAGTAAAAAGATAGGGGTAATTATTGGAAGTAAGCGCTATTTAGAGAATTAGGGATAGAATGAAAAAGAAGGGCTGTTTAGTGAAGTATTAAGAGGAGTAAAGGTAGTTTAAGCATTGGAGGGTTAGATCGACAAATATGAACGATGATGAATCGTTTGGATTGGGAGCTGCCAATCCAACACTTCACAGTAGTAAAAAGAAAGGGGTAATTGTTGGAAGTAAGGGCTATTTAGAGAATTAGTGGTACGATTAAAAAGAAGGGATGTTTTGAAGTATTAAGAGAAGTAGGCGTAGTTTAAGCATATGAGGGGTAGATCGACAAATATGAAAGTTGATGAATCGTTTGGATTGGGTGCTGCAAATCCAACACTTCACATTAGTAAAAAGAAAGAAGTAATTGTTGGAAGTAAGGGCTATTTTGGGAATTAGGGATACGATTAAAAAGAAGGGATATTTTGAAGTATTAAGAGAAGTAGGGGTAGTTTAAGCATATGAGGGGTAAATCGACAAATATGAAAGATGATGAATCATTTGGAGTGGGTGCTGCAAAATCCAACCCTTTACAGTAGAAAAAAGATAGGTGTAATTTTTGGAAGTAAGGGCTATTTAGAGAATTAGGGATATGATTAAAAAGAAGGGTTGTTTTGTGAATTATTTAGAGGAGTAGGGGTAGTGTAAGCATAGTAGGGGTAGATCGACAAATATGAAAGATGATGAATCGTTTGGATTGTGTGCTACGAAACCAACCACTCACAGTAGTTAAAAAATAGTTGTATTTATTTGAAGTAAGGGCTATTTAGAGAATTAGTGGTATGATTAAAAAATAGGGCTATTTTGAAGTATTAAGAGAAGTAAGGGTAGTTTAAGCGTAGGAGGGGTAGATCGACAAATATGAAAGATGGTGAATCGTTTGGATTAGGTGCTGCCAATCTAAACCTTCACGGTAGTAAAAATAAAGGGGTAATTGTTGGAAGTAAGGGTTACTTCAAGAATTAGGGATACAATTAAAAAGAAGGGATATTTTGAAGTATTAAGACAAGTAGGGGTAGTTTAAGCATAGGAGGGGTAGATCGACAAATATGAAAGTTGATGAATCGTCTAGATTGGATGCTGCAAAAACCAACCCTTCATAGTAGTAAAAAGATAGGGGTAATTGTTGGAAGTAAGGGCTATTTAGGGAATTAGGGATAGAATGAAAAATAAGGGTTGTTTTGTGAAGTATTAAGAGGAGTTGGGGTAGTTTAAGCATGGTAGGGGTAGATCGACAAATATGAAAGATGATGAATCGTTTGGATTGGGTGCTGCAAAAACCTACCCTTTACAGTAGTTAAAAAATAGGGGGTAATTGTTGGATGTAAGGGCTATTTGGAGAATAAGGGGTAGGATTAAAAAGAATGGCTATTTTGAAGTATTAAGAGGAGTAGGGGTAGTCTAAGCATAGTTGGGTTAGATAGACAAATGTGAAAGCTGACGAATCATTTGAATTGGGTGCTGCAAAAACCAATCCTTCTCAGTAGTAAAAAGATAGGAGTAATTGTTGGAAGTAAGGGCTATTTAGAGAAATAGGGACAGGATTAAAAATAATGGCTGTTTTGTGAAGTATTAAGAGGAGTATGGGTAGTATAAGCATAGTAGAGGTAGGTCGACAAATATGAAAGATGATGAATCGTATGGATTGGGTGCTGCAAAAAACAACCCTTTACAGTAGTTAAAAAATAGGGGTAATTGTTGGAAGTAAGGGATATTTAGATAATTAGTGGTACGATTAAAAAGAAGGGTTGTTTTGAAGTAATAAGAGAAGAAGGGGTAGTTTAAGCATAGGTGGGGTAATGAAAGATGATGAATCGTTTGGATTGGGTGCTGCAAATCCAACCCTTCACGGTGGTAAAAAGAAAGGGGTAATTGTTGAAAGTAAGGGCTATATAGAGAATTGGGGATACGATTCAAAAGAAGGGATATTTTCAAGTATTAAGAGAAGTAGGGGAAGTTTAAGAATAGGAGGGGTAGATCGACAGTTTTGACAGATGATGAATCATTTGGATTGGGTGCTGCAAAAACCAACCTTTCACAGTAGTTAAAAGATAAGGGTAATTGTTGGAAGTAAGGGCTATTTAGAGAATTAGGGATAGGATTAAAAAGAAGGTCTGTTTTGAAGTATTAAGAGAAGTAAGGGTAGTTAAAGCATAGTAGGGGTAGATCGACAAATATGAAAGCTGACGAATCGTTTTGTTTGTGTAATAACCCGGAAATCCGAGCCAATTTTAAATTTTTATTTTGGCAATTTTTTTTGAATTTTGATTATTTAAAATGAATTATTTTAAATAGTAACGACGAAAAATTTTGTTTGAATGGAATTAGAACGTATATATTTATATACGTCATCGTTAGAATATAAAATTTTATTTATATATATATATATAAAAGGAATTGAAAATGGCGCGGTAGTTCGATAATTCGATTTCAAACTTCAAATGAATGTACCGGGTGCAAAATAAATCGGATTATAGTGAAACAAAAAATATTTGAGTCTAACTGAGAATAAATTTCCAACGAATTCGAAAAATCTAAATTTCATAGCGGGAATCAAAAGTTATGTCCATATGAAAATTAGAATAGTCGTTATGGAATTCTGGCCCTTAAAAATGGAAATTTTGCAAACGACCTCGGATTTCGATGAAACCACTTTTGTTGGATCCGTGATGTCAAATTATTGCTAGGTTTCAAAATTCGTGATTTTTCGAATCAATATGTGAGCGTGGCAAAGGAAAATGCGTTTGACCAGTTTTAGTTGATTTTAATCGACTAGAAAATGGCCATTTTTCAAACGGTCTCGGAATGTGACGAAACTAGTTTGGTTATGACCCTATCGTCAATACGAAACTAGAAAATATATTTCGGGAATTTTTAGAGTTAGTATGTGGGCCCGGTAAATTGAAATGCGCGTTCAAATTCAATATATAGAGTTATATTTTGATTTTGACGAAAACTGATCGAAACGATCGAATCAGCTTACGGTACATATCACATTGTGTTCGGAATGGGGGTAATTAGCTACGGACAACAGGCGGTGGGTTCAATTTCGAGTTCGAAAATAAAAGTTTTTTTTGAGGTTAAATTAAATATTAAAATATATATATTATATAATCTCTTGGCCCCCTCCTCCTTTTCATTCGTTCAGAAAGAAATAAAATAAATAAAAAAAAACCTCGATGCCCCCGTCGTCCTCCCCCTAGTTTAGCCCGCCACCTCGCTGGAGCAGCTCCACCGCGGCCCCGACGCCGCCGACCCCTCTCGCGCCACCATCCCCTCAATTCGCCCTCCTCTCTTTCCCTCGTTCCCTCTCTGACGTGGAAAACCGCGCCTCCAATGCCCAATCCCCAAATCGACCTCCCCCTGGCATGCGCCTCCGTCTCCGTGGCACCACCGCCTATAGCCTCAGCATCCCCTCCACCTACCTCCGCCGCGCAGACACCACCCTTCCTCCCACCAAACACTGTAAGCCTTGTCTTTTTATTTGTTGATTTTTATTGATTTAAAACTTAGATTTTTATTAAAGAAAAGTTTTGATTTTTATTTTGAAAAGTATATGACTTTTATTGAGGAAGTTAAACGATTTTTATTCATGAAGCTAAATATATTTTGTTCATGATGTTCTAAGATTTTTAGAAATGAGAAAGATTAGGTTTTTAACACCAAAAAGATGAGTCCTTTAAAAATAGACTAGCATTGTAAAAATATAAGCATTGTAAAAATATAATCTTTTTTATATAGAATAGCAGTGTAAAAATATAATCTTTTTATATAGAATAGCATGGGAAAAATATAATTTTCCCTTGTATGAAGTAGCGAAATAAAAATTTGATTTTTATATATTGAGTAGAGAAATAAAAAATCTATTTTTATATATTGAATAGCGAAGTAAAAATTTGATTTTTATATATGTAGTGAATACGAATGACGAAAGTGATGAAAGAAGTAACGGCGGAGATTTCCTACATAAGAAGAGTCGTTGCGTTTGGTTTAGCTATTAGGTGAGAACTCCTCACTTTAATTTTGTTTTCTAGATAATAATATATACTGGGATGCAGACGGTGTTTAGTAGCACCCGACACCCGTCGTCCACAGACCATGGACGGCTTGTATGCTTGTTTGTTTGATTTTGATGTGTAGTTGATTGTGTGATGTGATGTGAAATGAAATAAAATATTTATATACTTAGAAATTATTTTATAGTTAAAAATAGAATTTTTAACGTGTATATGAAATGAAATAAATTAATATAAACAAATCGGAGATTTGTTTATATACACACATTTGACTGATATTGATTGGGACGATAAATTTTACACATTGCCCAACTGCACAAATAAAATCCGTGTTTGATTGATTGAAATCCCACAGGGGTATTGGGATGATTTATGACATACACTAATCCCAATAATTAGTTGTATGTCGATTGATTGATTGACAGACTGTAGTAAGCATTAAATATTTATATTTGATGCTTATACAGTATAGAATGCACTCTGGATGCTGGTTGATTATTTATCGTTGTTTTTTTATACATGTGTTGTAGAAAATCCATATAATTAACATTATATGGAAATTTATTGGGCCCCGTTCCAGTTTTGAATAGAAATATTTGAAAAAGAAATATTAGAAACAGAATATTTGAAAATGGAAATATATGAAGCCGTGTTAATTATATTTGCGCCATTTTGACGTGAACGACATTTATATCGATTTTATTCAAATTGAAATGAATATTAAACTGAATTAAAATTCAAATTAAATTGAAGTGAATTGAAATTCGAAATAAACTGAAATGGTTTGAAATTCGAATAGAATTCGAATTGAAATTGAATAGAATTGAATTCGAATTGAAATTGAATAGAAATGAATTTGATTTGAAATTGAATAGAATTGAATTCGAATTGAAGTTGAATAGAATTGAATTCGAATTGAAATGGAATAGAAATGAATTTGAATCGAAATAGAATTAAAAATCGATTTGAATTGAAATTAATTTGAAATGAATTTAAAACGAATTTATAAGGGAAAATTCAATTTTGATTTGACTTCGAAAAGGAAGTTGAAATCGTTTGGAAAGCGAATTTAAAACGATTTATAAAATACTTTTTAAAAGGAAATCGACGAAGTATATATTATATATATATTATATAATGGCCTGAATAGAACACGCCGCGCCGTGGCAGTTCGCGAATTTCAGCCATTGACTTCGAACGGATATTACGGGAGATCCGACCGTCGGATTCTCCTAAAACTGGAACCGTTGGCTTCGTATCAAAAAGAGATTTCTAACGAATATTAGATATTTGAAATCTAACAGTTGGATTTGGAATTATGTCCAAATCAAATTTGGAAAAGGTCGTTGTAAGTGCAGTTCGATGGCCGTTGATGGAAATCGACTGTATGGGCCTTGATAAAATTATTAAAAAATAGTAATAATTTGTGTAAAATCATAAGAAATGATTTGGGAAGAAATGGGATGAAAAACTCCATATTTGAAAAGATAAGAATAGATTTTTATCGAAATTAACTAGTTTTGAACTAGAATGGAAATTCATTTATTTTTTTAAATAAATAAAGTGAATTTGAAATGGTTTTGAAAATAACCAGAACTTCCAGTAATTGAATTGGAAGGGATTTGAATCGAAATTGTCTTCGGAATATTTCGATGTTGGATTTCGTGATTATATAGACAGCGTTATGGAAATTTGAAAGATATATAGATATCGTTATTTCCAATACGATATTTGTTGGTCGTAGAATTTGATATTGAGTATAAGCCAATATATTTTCTATTCAGAGCCATGTGTTTAATATCAAATGTGATTTGGGTTTTGTCGTGAATGGTGTCTTCATTAACGCTGTTCTTAAGCCCAGTTGAGAAAAAGATTAAATCTTTTTATTTAGATTTAATGAAGTGTACCAATTAAATAATATTTAAATGAACTGAATTGGTGTTGATTTTTGGGTTTATCGTGAACAGTGTTTTAAATAACACTTGTTCTTTAACCCGATAATGAATTGAATGTGATTTTGGGTTTATAGTGAACAGTGTTTTAAATGCCATTGGTTCTTCAACCCAGTTAAAGACTAGATATTGATTTCTGTAAAGATTAAAACTAAGTGGAGTTTTAACGAATCTTTAATTAGATTGAAATGATCGAGAATGGAGTATCACCAGTTTTGCTCCAGGCGATAGATAAATCTTTAATTAGATTTGAACGGGAAATGGTAATTGAATTTACCGATAACACCGTGGTGTCAGATATGAAGTATGACCAGTTTTACTTCATGGGATGAATAGGTTGGGATCTGGAAATAAACTAAATGATTACTTCGGTATGGTTCGCTAATCCCACTAGTTGAATTGATATTCAAAAGGAGATTAAAGAATAAATTTAAAAGAATTTACCTTTCATAAAATTAATGGGAACCTTTCCCTAAGAATGTGAAATTTTGAAACTAACAGTCGGTTAGCTAAGCATATTGGTTTTCTTGATATTGATCTGATGTTGGTTTCGGCCTTCGGGGTTAATATTTGTGGAATTATTCTCTTGTTAATTTACGGTTAGTGACTGATGAATTGGAATGAGGCGTATGTTGTGTTTGTGTAACACTTGTTTATTATATACGCGAGTTATTCAGAAAGACCGGGTTTATCCCATTCTGAATAACCGTTTCGATGATTAGTCGAAGATGAAGACAATGGTGGAAGACCGGAGGTCTTCACGTTGTTTGGGTGGTTACTAATGATCTTGATTGGGCCGTACACCCAAGAAGAGGGAATCAGTTAGTGGTCCTCCAGACGTACTTGGAGATCAATGGATATGCGAGGTACAAGGTGCCTCCGGTTTTGTTCAGACCCAGAACGGACTTGTAAATGGACTTTGTGTCTGACACCGGATTTCATTCTGTGTGATTGATATCGATTGCATAGCCTGGATTGCTGTGTTGCATGCCAAGATGCAAATGATCAAGGCTTCTGTTGAAAAGCAGAGTCTTGTGGTTGATATTCAAATCACAGCCTGTGTGGCATAGCTTTGTGTAGCGTTAATTCGCGAGACTCACACCCCGGTGTGAACCAAAAACGGGAGACGGACCTCAGGGAGGACATGCGTTTTCTTCTAGCAAGGAGTGGCGTTAGTGCTTGAACTGGCAAACGAGTTTGACTCATGTGGTGGTTGGAATAGGAGGCGCCTCGGATATATCGGTCATTCTCGAACCGAAGGAGTCATTTAGTTGGCTCACCTATGCCCCAAAGGGCGGGGAAACGCAGTGTTCAGGATTTCGTCTAATCCTCATCGGTGTACCGGCCCTTTCGCCCCAAGCTCACTCGAGCTCTGACCTGAGACATGGGGTAGATTGTCTCGAATTGGTAAGGACTATCTTTTTCCTTGGTTCACAGATGGAAACCCAATTTCCAAATAGAACTAGTATGGCGACATGATATATGGTACCCATGCCGTCTATGATTGATATTTATGATTTGAAATTGTTTTGACACTATACACTTATAAAAGTATCAAATAATCTGTTTTTAAACGTATCAAGCATTCTTTCGCTATTATATGGTAAAACCCTATCCTCCGGCTTGTGTTGCATTGCGTGATGGGACCTGGTTCTTATAATAGCTTCATTTTCTTTATTTAGCATTGCGTTGTTGTTTTATGCATTGGTATTCTTGGGAGGAAACCCGTTCCGTGTTATACGACATGGTCCCTTGATTTACCTAACTTTAAAATAAAGATTAATAACAGTTTTAGTTCTCACACCAGTCCCATGACTGACCTGGAGTTTATTATTTTAACCGAAACTCTGGGTGCCCTTATTTTGACATGGGCTGCTAGTAGTTTTGGTTTTGCAGATTTATATTCATAGGATCCTGGTTTACAGCTGGAACGATATCCGGAAAGCTTTGTATCCATGTATCTCCTTTAGTTGTATTTTGTATTATTTTCCGCTGCTATGTAATGTATTGTAATCTCTGATATTTATCGAATGTATTTTATTTGTAAACACTCTGTATATTCTTGTATTCTGATGGAATTGTTGTAATTAACAATGAAATGTTCTTCCGTCTGGGTTCTGTTGTGGCTTGTTCTCTAGATCATCCGAGCTTTCCTTCACTGGGAAGTTACGGGTCTTCACAGTTTGGGCACTGCAAAAACCAACCCTACACAGTAGTACAATTATTTGCATAATTGTTAGAAGTAAGGGCTATTTAGAGAATTAAGGGAAGGATTTAAAAGAAGGACTGTTTTGAAGTATTAAGAGAAGTAGGGGTAGTTTAAGCTTAGTAGGGGTAGATCGACAAAAATGAAAGAAGATGAATCATTTGGATTGGTTGCTGCAGAAACCAACCATTCACAAAAGTTAAAAAATAGGGGTATTTTTTGGAAGTAAGGGCTATTTAGAAAATTAGGGGTACGTTTAAAAAGAATGGCTACTTTGAATTATTAAGAGAAGTAGGGGTAATTTAATCATAGGAGAGATAGATTGACAAATATGAATGATGATGAAACGATTGGATTGGGTGCTGCAAAAACCAACCGTTCTCGGTAGTAAAAAGATAGGGGTAATTGTTGGAAGTAAGCGCTATTTAGAGAATTAGGGATATGATTAAAAAAAAGGTTTTTTTGTGAAGTATTAAGAGGAGTAGGGGTAGTTTAAGCATAGTAGGGGTAGATCGACAAATACGAAAGATAATGAATCGTTTGGATTGGGTGCTGCAAAAACCAACACTTCACAGTAGTTAAAGAATAAGGGTAATAATTGGAAGTAAGGGCTATTTAGAGAATTAGTGGTACGAATAAAAAGAAGGGATGTTTTGAAGTATTAAGAGAAGTAGGGGTGGTTTAAGTATATGTGTGGTAGATAGACAAATATGAAAGATGATGAATCATTTGGATTGGGTGCTGCAAATCCAACACTTCACAGTTGTAAAAAGAAGGGAGTAATTGTTGGAAGTAAGGTCTATTTAGAGAAGTAGGGATACGATTAAAAAGAAGGGATATTTTGAAATATTAAGAGAAGCAGTAGTAGTTTAAGCATAGTAGGGGTAGATTGACAAGTACGAAAAATAATGAATCGTTTTTATTGGGTGTTGCAAACCAACCCTTCACAGTAGTGAAAAGATAGGGGTAATTGTTGGAAGTAAGGGCTATTTAGAGAATTAGATACAGAATGAAAAAGAAGGGTTGTTTTGTGAAGTACTAAGAGGAGTAGGGGTAGTTTAAGGATAGTAGGGATAGATCGACAATTATGAAAGATGTTGAATCGCTAGGATTGTGTGCTACAAAAACCTAACCTGCACAGTAGTTAAAAAATAGGGGTAATTGTTGGAAATAAGGGCTATTCATAGAATTAGGGGTAGGACTAAAAAGAAGGGATGTTTTGATGTATTAAGAGAAGTAGGGGTAATTTAAGCGTAGTAGGGGTAGATAGACAAATATGAAAGTTGACTAATAGTTTTGATTGAGTGCTGCAAAAACCAACCCATCATAGTAGTAAAAAGATAGGCGTAATTGTTGGAAGTAAGGGCTATTTAGAGAATTAGGGGTAGGATTTAAAAGAAGGACCGTTTTGTAGTATTAAGAGAAGTAGGAGTAGTTTAAGCATAGTAGGGGTAGTTCGATAAATATGAAAGACGATGAATCGTTTGGATTGGGTGCTGCTAAAACCAAACATTCATTGTAGTAAAAAAAACAGGGGTAATTGTTGGAAGTCGTGGCTATTTGGAGAATTAGTGGTACGATTAAAAAGAAGGGTTGTTTTGAAGTATTAAGAGAAGTAGGTGTAGCTTAAGCATAGGAGGGATAGATCGACAAATATGAAATACGATGAATCTTTTGGGCTGGGTACTGCAAAAACCAACCGTTTGCAGTAGTAAAAAGATAGGGGTAATTTTTGGAAGTACGGGCTATTTAGAGAATTAGGGATAGGATTAAAAAGAAGGGTTGTTTTGTGAAGTATTAAGAGGAGTGGGGGTAGTTTAAGCATAGTAGGGGCTGATCGACAAATATGAAAGATGATGAATCGTTTGGATTGGGTGCTGCAAAAGCCAACCCTTCACAGTAGTTTAGAAAAATGGGTAATTGTTGGAAGTAAGGGCTATTTAGAGAATTAATGGTACGATTAAAAAGAAGGGTTGTTTTGAAGTATTAAGAGAAGTAGGGGTAGTTTAAGCATAGTATGGGTAGATCGACAAATATGAAAGATGATGAATCGTTTGGATTGGGGTCTGCAAAATCCTACCCTTCACAGTAGTTAAAAAAAGGGGTAATTGTTGGAGGTAAGGGATATTTGGAGAATTACGGGTAGGATTAAAATGAAGGGCTATTTTGAAGTATTAAGAGAAGTAGTGGTAGTTTATGCATAGTTGGGGTAGATAGACAAATATGAAAGATGACGAATCGTTTGGATTGGTTGCTGCAAAAACCCACCCTTCACAGCATTAAAAAGATAGGAATAATTGTTGGAAGTAAGGGCTATTTAGAGAATTATGGATGGAATGAAAAAGAAGGTCTGTTTTGTGAAGTATTAAGAGGAGTAGGGGTAGTTTAAGCATAGGTGGGGGTAGATCGACAAATATGAAAGATGATGAATCGTCTGGATTGGGTGCTGCAAAAACCAACACTTCACAGTAGTAAAAAGATAAGGGTAGTTGTTGGAAGTAAGGGCTATTTAAAGATTTAGGGATAGAATAAAAAAGAAGGGCTGTTTTGTGAAGTATTAAGAGGAGTAGGGGTAGTTTAAGCATAGTAGGGGTAGATCGACAAATATGAAAGATAATGAATCGTTTGGATTGGGTGCTGCAAAAACCTACCCTTTCAGTAGTTAAAAAGTAGGGGTAATAGTTGGTAGTAAGGACTATTTGGAGAATTTGGGGTAGGATTTAAAAGAAGGGCTGTTTTGAAGTATTAAGAGAAGTAGGGGTAGTTTAAGCATAGTAGGGGTAGATAGACAAATATGAAAGCTGACGAATCGTTTGGATTGGGTGCTACAAAAACCAACCCTTCTCAGTAGTAAAAAGTTAGGGGTAATTGTTGGAAGTAAGGGCTATTTAGATTAAAGTCATCGGCTCGGTTCAGAATGAGATGTAGGCACCCGACCCGATCCTCTTTCTCCTTACTTCCAAGAAGAGCACGTGGCCTTCAGATTAAAGGCACCGGTTCCGATCGGATGTAGGACCCGATCCGACCCGTCTGGGATGAAATATTCTACTGCACACACTCGAGTTTGTCCTATTCTTAAGGCCTGTTTTACTCCTACTTTCACGTATCGGACCACACATGGCTTTACATGAACTACAGGAGACTTCCTCCACTTACCCACCACGTCTAAGCAACACATTGGATTCATGACACATGTCATTCGTCTGGAAGACTCTCTACATCTATAAATACACGTATTCAAGGACTTCTAAAGGATCTTTGGCCATTCTAACTCTCGGCCTCCGTTGAAGAGAACACAAGGACATTGTACTTCTTCAATATTAATCTAACACGAGGATTTCGTGTATAAAACCACTCCGTCTTCCGCACTTCTTCGTTAAAATACAAGGATGTTGTATGTATATGATTCCAACTGATTGTAGGAGGGCATTGTATTTGTATTTTCTTAGGAGTTAAGAAAATTTAAAGTGGACGTAGGCTTAGTTTGAGCCGAACCACTATAAAAACGTCCTGCATTCCCTGTTCTTTACTCCTTTCCTGTGGCTATTCCCTGTGATATGTGATTATGAGGATTTCACACTGCATTTGGGTGTTAGTGTTGTTTTTGGCCTAACAATAAACCATAAACCGTAAACCGTAAACAATAGACAACAAACCATAAACCGTATACCATAAAAAAAAGTATAAATAGTAAACTATATAATATAAAGCATAAAACATAACCATTTGAATATAAATGATAAATCATAAACAATAAACCATAAATTGTAAAACATAGACAAAAAACAATAAAGTATAAATAGTAAACTATATAAAATTAAGCATAAACCATAAACACTAAGCCATAAATGATAAATCATAAACAATAAACCGTAAACCATAAACAATAAACCATAAACCGTAAACCATAAACAATAATTATAAACAATAAACCATAAACAATAATAAACAACTAAGTATATAAATCAAAGCCAAAAACCATAAACATTAAGCCATAAATGATAAATGATAGACAATAAACTATAAACCATGACCCATAAACATTAAACCATATACCGTAAACCGTAAAAAATAAACCATAAACCGTAAACCATAAACAATTTACCATAAATAGTAAACTATACAAAATAAAGCATAAACCATAAACATTAAGCCATAAATGATAAACCATAAATGTTGACACGCTTTTTAGTCAAAGCCGTCACACATTGAATTTCTGGATAATAATACACTCAAGTATTTGGAAGATCGTCAGATAACATGAAGCGATTTGGTTGAAGTCACATCACAAACAAAGGACGGCTCAAAACTCCTAACAGATGACCTCTTTTGGACCGGAAAACTTCAATTACAAAGCTTGGCTCAGTAACTCTTGTATCCCTCTGAATTTGCTTCAGGATTATCTTTCGTTTGCCTAAAACGAACTTACGGTTTGAAAGTTATAGTCGTTTCCATGAACGCCCGCAGACCCGGAAACGTTTGGATTTCGGCAGTGATTGGACTTCGGGTTGGATCGGATGGCCCGGTACAGATCGGATAGGAGGACCTGATCCAACTTCTCCCGCAAAAAAGTGCACGCTGATTTTTAATGAAGTCACCGGCTCGGTTCGGATGGAGATGTAGGAACCCGACCCGATCCGCTTTCTCCTTACTACCAAGAAGAGCACGTCGCCTTTGGATTGAAGGCACCGGTTCGGAATGGATGCAATAGCCGATCCGACACGTCTCAAATGAAATATTCTACTGCACACACTCGACTTTGACATATTCTTAAGGCCAGTTTTACTCCTACTTTCAAGGATCGGACTACACATGGCTTTACAGGAACTACAGGAGAATTCCTCCAGTTACGCACTACGTCTTAGCAACGCATTGGATTTGTGACACATGTCATCCATCTGAGAGCCTCTCAACATCTATAAATAAACGGATTCAGGGACTTCTAAAGAATCTTTGGCCATTCTAACTCTCGGATTCCATTGAATAGAACAAAAGGATATTACGCTTCTTCCGTATTAATCTAACATGAGGATTTCGTGTACAAAACCACTCTCTCTTCCCCACTTCTTCATTAAAGTACAAGGATTTTGTATGTAAATGATTCCGACTAATTATAGGAAGGCATTGTATTTTAATTACTTAGGACTTAAGAAAATATAATGTGGACGTAGGCTTGGTTGGAGCCAAACCACTATAAAAACCTCGTGCGTTCCCTGTTCTTTACTACTTTCCTGCATTTATTCTCTGTGTTCTGTGATTGTGAGGACTTCACATTGCATTTGGGTGTTAGTGCCATTTTTTGGTATAAAAATAAACAATAAACCATAAACCGTTAAACGTAAACCATAGACAATAAACCATAAACCATAAATATTTAAACATAAATGATAAATCATAAACCATAAACAATAAACCGTAAAACATAAACAATAAACCATAAACCGTAAAAAATAAACAATAAAGTATAAACAGTAAACTATATAAAATAAAGCATAAACCATAAACACTGAGCCATATATGATAAATCGTAAACCGTAAACCGTAAACCATAAACAATAAACCATAAATCATAAACCATAAACAATAAAGGGTAAACAATAAACCACAAACCATAAACAATAAATATGAACAATTAACTATATAAAATAAAGCCATAAACCATAAACATTAAGCCATAAATGATAAATCCTAGACAATTAACCATAAGCCATGACCGATGAACATTAAACCGTAAACCGTAAACCATAAACAATAAACCATAAACCGTAAACTATAAACAATAAACCATAAACAGTAAACGATATAAAATAAAGCATAAACCATAAATATTAAGCCATAAATGATAAACCATAAATGTTGTCATGCTTTTTAGTCGAAGCTGTCACACATGAAATTTCTGGTTAACAATACACTCAAGTATTTGGAACATCGTCGGCTGATAGGAAGCGATTTGGTTGAAGTCGCATCACAAACAAAGGACTGCCTGAAACTCCTAACAATTGACCTCTTTTGGACCTGAAAATATTAATTACAAAGCTATTCTCAGTAGCTCTTTTAGCCCCCTAAATTAGCTTCAGGTAGAGCTTTTGTTTGGCTAAAACGAAATTACGGTTTGAAAGTTACGCTACGTTTGGACTTCGGCATTAATTGGACTCCAGGTCGGATTGGATGGCACAGATCAGATCGAAAAGGAGGACACAATTCACCTTATGCCGCAAAGAAGTGCACAATGCTTTGGAATGAAGTCACCGGCTCAGTTCAGATGGAGATGCAGGAACCCGACCCGATCTGCTTTCTCCTTACTGCCAAGAAGAGCACGTCGCCATCAGATTGAAGGCATCGGTTCAGATTGGATTGAGGAACCGATCTGACCCGTTTGGGATGAAATATTCTACTACACACACTCGAGTTTGAACTATTCTTAAGGCCTGTTTTTGACTTACTTTCACGGATCGGACAACAAATGGCTTTTCACAAACTACAGGGGACCTCCTCCATACAACTTAGCAACGCATTGGTTTCGTGACACATGTCATTCATTCGGGAGACTCTCTATATCTATAAATACATGTATTCAGGGACATCTAAAAGATCTTTGGCCATTCTAACTCTCGTCCTCCGTTGAATAGAACACAAGGACATTGTGCTTCTTTCATATTAATTTAACACTAGGATTTCGTGTATAAAACCACTCTCTCTTCCCCACTTCTTCATTAAAATACGAGGATGTTGTATGTAAATGATTCCTATTGATTGTAGGAAGGCATTGTATTTGTAATTTCTTATGACATAAGAAAATGTAAAGTGGACACAGGCTTTGTTTGAGCCGAACCACTATAAAAACCCTGTGCGTTCCCTGTTTCTGACCTCTTTCATGCATTTATTCTTTGTGATCTGTAATTGTAAGGACTTCACACTGCACTTGGGTGTTAGTGCCATTTTTTTGGTCGAAAAATAAACCATAAATCGTAAACCATAGACCATAAACCATAAACAACAAAGTGTAAACAGTAAACTATATAACATAAAGCATAAACCATAAACATTTAACCGTAAATGATAAATCATAAGCAATAAACCGAAAAAATAAACAATAAACCGTAAACCATAAACAATAAAGTATAAACAGTAAACTACATAGAATAAAAAATAAACCATAAAAACATAGCCATAAATGATAAATAGTAAACAATAAACCGTAAATCATAAACAATAAACCATAAACAATGAAGTATAAACAATAAACCATAAACAATAAAATATAAACAATTAACTATATAAAATAGAGCCATAAACTATAAATATTAGGCCATAAATGATAAATCCTAGACAGTAAACCATAAACAATGACCCATAAATATTAAACCATAAACCGTAAACCATAAACAATAAACCATAAACAATAAACCATAAGCTGTAAACAATAAACCATTAACAGTAAACTGTATAAAATAAATCGTTAACCATAAACATTAAGACATAAATGATAAACCATAAACGTTGACATGCTTTTTAGTCGAAGCCGTCACACAAGGAATTTCTGGTTAACAATACGCTCAAGTAATTGGAACATCGTCAAAAGACAGGACGCGATTTGGTTGAAGTCGCGTCACAAACAAAGGACGGCTTGAAACTCAAAACAGATGACCTCTTTTGGACCTTAAAACATCAGTTATAGAGCTTTTCTAAGTAACTCTTGTAGCCCTCTGAATTAGCTTCAGGTAGAGCTTTCGTTTGGCTAAAACGGACTTACGGTTTGGAAGTTACGCTCGTTTCCTTGAACGCCTGCAAAATCCGAAACGTTTTGATTTCATCATTGATTGGACTTTGGAACTGATTGGATGGCTCGAATCAGATCGGAAAGGAGGACCCTATCCTCCTTATGCCGCACAAAAGTGCACACTGCTTTGGAATGAAGTCACTGGCTCAGTTCAAATGGAGATGTAGGAACCCGATCCGATGTGCTTTCTCCTTACTGCCAAGAAGAGCACGTCGCCTTCGGATTGAAGGCACCGATTCAGATCGGATGGAGGACACCATCTTACCCGTCTATAAGGAAATATTCTACTGCACACACTGGAGTTTGGCCTTTTCTTAAGGCCTGTTTTACTCCTACATTCACGGATCGGACCACATATGGCTTTACACGAACTACAGGAGACTTCCTCCATATGTCTTAGCAACGCATTGATTTCGTGACACATGTCATTCATCCAGGAGACTCTCTACACTTATAAATACATGTATTCAGGGAAATCTAAAGGATCTTTGGCCATTCTAACTCTAGGACTCCATTGAAGAGAACACAAGGACATTATGCTTCTTCCATATTAATCTAACACGAGGATTTCGTGTATAAAACAACTCTCTCTTCCCCACTTCTTCATTAAAATACAAGAATGTTTTGTGTAAATGATTCCTACTGATTGTAGGAAGGCATTGTATTTGTAATTTCTTAGAACATAGGAAAACATAAAGTGGACGTAGGCTTGGTTTGAGCCGAACCACTATAAAAAACTCGTGCATTCTTGTTCTTTACTACTTTCCTGAATTTATTCTCTATGATCTATGATTGTGAGGACTTCACACTACATTTGGGTGTTAGTTCCATTTTTTGGTCTAACAATAAACAATAAACCATAAACTGTAACACCCCACCTCCGCTAGGGTCACTCACAAAGAGAATGCACTAGTTTTGGAGGAGCGTTATTGAGGTAAACAAACATAGAAATATTACAAGACAGAACATAAATAAAACAGGGGAAGAATCAAAAGCTAAATTTCATTACTTTCAAGAAGTGTAACACCCCACCTCCGTTAAGGTCACTCACAAAGGGAATGCCTTAACTTTGGTGGAGCATTTTAGTAAACAGAACAGAAACTTACAAGACAGATAAAACAGTACTTGAAAATTTTTAACTTTATTATAGCGGAAACAGAAATTAATATGGTTACATCCTTTCAATTTCAGAATTCAAGTACAAAATATCAGTCTTGTAAAAAAGCCTTCAAAACGCATAGTTTAAAATCATAATCCCTATGGAACGGAAGCTATACAGAGCTAAGCCATACTTTAAGCACTTCAAGCAAAGAGAAATCCGGATCAAGCCAAAGTATTTCCCTCCTTGGATAACCTGGGGGGGGAACGGAAGAAAGGAGGCGAAACAACAAGGGTCAGACAAAAAGTCTGGCAAGTCCAGTGACTTTCAGCATATGAACAGATAATAATAATATGATATGAACATAAAACTGGATGTGAGATAACTATAACAGGTGTAGCAGATATAACAGAAAAACAGAATGATATAAACTATTGTTTTACACTTCTCTGCACTAATACAAGTATAGCAGAATTAGGTCATCCTAATGTCTAAATTGAAGCAGGAACGGGTACAGAATACTTTAACAGAAACAGAATGCTAATAATGGGCCTTTACTACCCGATCAGAAACAGACAGAAGAAGAAACAGATTTATCCCTATGGAGACAGAATGTGGAATTAGGTGTACACTAGTAATGGGCCTTTACCACCCGAACAGACGGTACCACACAGAAACGGACAGGTGTTACCACCCAACAGAAACAGACGGTACCAACGGAAACAGACAGAACTAAGCGTACCCTAAAACCCTACCCCAAGCGATCGGCTCCCTAATACATAAATATCCTGTGTCGGCCCCACAGTAGGGTGTATCACTCCCTAAAGTGACAACCAATTGGCACAGACCTATTTACAGATGTCACGGCATCTTACATCCTCAGAGGCAGACCGGGGTCCATGCACGCACATGACCCGGTTGGAACGCACCATCAACACCCCTCGCCATTATCAGAATGAACCACTTATAATTAGTTCAGTAAGCGTGCCCGGACCCTACTTACTGTTGGGTCAAAGTTTTGATACCAGAAAGGGTTACTGACTAATATGGGTCCCAAACAACAGATGACACAAGTAATTCCCCTCCTAACCGTGTGTCCCCAGACTAACATATTTTCAGATTAACTTGTTTACAAGTTCAGACATACAGAATTCAGATTTACTAATTCACAAATTAAGTTAACAAGTTTTCAGACTAACGGATCAGATGTACAGATTTTTCAGATTTGTCTAACTTTGTATTGGGCCTACAGATTCATGGACGGGTTTTACTACATCTATTAATCCCTTTGGTTTAACCCTATTTTTCCCCAATACGTTTTAGACGTCATTCTTATCTTAGATTTGCATTAATTAATTATTAATGCACAGACCTCTCACATTAGGTGTAACACCCCACCTCCGCCAGGGTCACTCGCAAAGGAATGCACTAGCTTTGGAGGGGCATTATTGGTAAACATGCATAATGATATAGCAAGGCAGGACATGACATATATATATATGTAAATAACAGAGTAAGTAAATAAAACAGCGGAAGATTTATAAACCATTTCTAAACACAAGTCTGCTACATCACAATGTCAATTTCCCAAGTAAACAAGTCTAGTACATAAAATAACATCATCTGACACTAAAAAGAAAACATAAAAGTAGCTATCCCCAAAGTGGAAGAAACCATAGCGAGCTCAAATCCAAAGCATACATGAGCTATCCAAGAAAGCAGCAAGATCCAAGCTAGGCTCCTGTATTCCCTCCCTGAGAACCTGGGGGGGGGGGAAACGGAAGAAAAGAGGCGAAACAAAACGGGTCAGTCAAAAAGACTGAGTAAGCCCTGCTACGATCAGTCTATGAACTAATAAAGTTAACATCATGATGGAAACTGAGATGATCATAGGTAACAACATACTGGCATAGTAACTTAACTACAAGGTAGATAGAGGTGTCATCGCATAAAACAAGGTTAATTTTTTGACCACGGTGTACTAGCAACTCAACATAACAGGTATTGATCCCTTGGCCCAAGCTTTGGCCCAATAACATGAGGTGACCTTAATACAAGGTCCAGCCCAACGGTCTAATCGATCGGCTCCCTATAAACCTAACACGTCAAGTGTTGGTGTCCATATGGCCCACGTATGGTTGTAGTTAGACTGTGCTGGGTCCCCCCCTTTGGGTGTATCAAGCCCTCGGATGTCAACCCCAGACACTTAAGCAATAATGCACAGCTCTAATCTACTGGTACCCGTGCCTCGAGTTTGTCCAACATCGGACTACGTGCACGTCCGTAGCCCGCCGGACCCGCACCGCTGTACCACTCGGCTATCGCCCTTTGGTCGCTTACATCCTCCAGTAATCGTGCCCCGCCCTAGCCTAGCTTCTAGGGTTGTGAATGATACCAAACTGGGATTACTGTTAGAACAGACCACGTTGCTAGGGTTTCCCCAAGAGGGTTAAGTGTGATTTAACCCCTCACTAATCCTGGATTAAACTGGCTAAGTGTGGCTTAACCCCATTCTAATCCCTTGAACTCCCAAATGGATTAAACTAGTTAAGTGTAACCAATGGTTCACAACATAACCACATTCTAATCCCTCGAATCCCCAAATTGGTTAAGTATTAGTGGATCCTGACTTAACCCTAATCATGAGGCATTAATTAATCTAAGGCACCTTAACCTCTCACATTAGACTTTGTTGCGGTTACTAGTTAAGCCGGGCGGGTCCGGGTAGCTTTACACCACAACTTGGTCTAACCTCGGGTCTTGGCACCCCATGACCAACTTCCCACATTGGGTCCTATTGTTTGTAGCCACTAGTTAAGCCGGTCGGTTCCGGGTAGAATTACGCTACAAACTCAACCCAACCTCGAGTTGGCCACACTTATGTTTTCTAAGTGTCATGTCCACTTCATTTCAAAACATAATTGCAAGTCAAACAATTACTTGGGGAGACCTAACTTAATAGGTAAATTCCCAAGGGGTAGACCTAACTTAATAGGTAAATTCCCAATCTTATATTTTCATGTATTTTAAGTTTACCCCAAAACCCCCAACGTCATTCTATCGCGTACATATTCGTAGTAACGCATAAAGGATAGGAAGAGGGAACTTGGCACAACATACATGATAAACTTGCACAACAATCATGCATAACACGTTAGACTTGCACAACTTAGCATAGTGAACTTGCATATTACCATAAACATGCATAACATGTTAAACTTGCATAACTTAGCATAGTGAACTTGCATATTACCTTAATCATGCATAAATTGTCAAACATGCACAACTTGTCATTTTAAACTTGCATAAACATGCACAACTTGTCAAAACATGCACAACTTGTCGAAACATGCATAACTTGTCAAAACATGCACAACTTGTCATTTTAAACTTGCATAAACATCCACAACTTGTCAAAACATGCACAACTTGTCGAAACATGCATAACTTGTCAAAACATGCACAACTTGTCATTTTAAACTTGCATAGACATGCACAACTTGTCAAAACATGTCACAACTTGTCAAAACATGCACAACTTGTCAATTTAAACTTGCATAAACATGCACAACTTGTCAAAACATGCACAACTTGTCAATTTAAACTTGCATCAACATGCACAACTTGTCAAAACATGCACAACTTGTCAAAACATGCACAACTTGTCAATTTAAACTTGCATAAACATGCACAACTTGTCAAAACATGCATAACTTGTTAAACTTGCAAATCATGGCTTAGAAAACTTGCATAAACATGCATAACTTATTAATCTTGCAAATCATGGCTTAGTATACATGCATAACTCAATAGATTTGCAAATCATGGCTTAGTACCCTTGCATAACATGCATAATCCATTAAACATGTAGAACATGGCATAGTAATCTCGCATATGCATGCATAACTTAGGAAACATGTAAAACATGGTATAGTGAGTTCGCATAAGTATGCATAATCAAGTAAACTCACTTAAATCTCAACTTTCACCACATATTAACTTTAAAGTTTGTAAAGTGAAGGTAAGAGGGCTTACAATGCTTATGCGGACTCAAATGAGTATAACAAATGCAAGAAACCCCTTATGCAACTAATTAAAACCCCCAAATGCAAGCAAACTTGATCAAGACTCCTCCTTATGATGCCAATTGAAAAACAAGCCTTTAATGCAAGCTAAGGAGGATCATACAAGCCTAAATATGCTTGTATGCATGGAAAATCACTTAGGAATTAAGTTAGGAATTGTATGAAGAGGGTGGAGGCCATGAGAGGATGGATTTTGGCATAGTTTAGTTACTAGGATGAATAATGAATGGTTTAGGGTAGGTTAGGGTCTTATTTATAGATTAGGTTAGTGATTTGAACCATAGGATTAACCCTAGATTCAATTAGGGCCCTCAGATCCCGGAACTCTCTAGAAACAAGCCACAAGACCCAACCCCAATCAGAAATGGTGCACCAGGCTAAGCAGCCCGTGCACCCCCTGTCGACAGGGCTGTCGACAGGGCAGTCGACATGCCTAGACCCCTGTCGACAGGCCTGTCGACATGGGGTCCTAGGCGGGAATTTTTCCCGCCTGCCCAGTTTGCCCTAGCCCATGTTTTTAATTTCAAATTTAAATCTGTTTTTACTTAGAAATTTTCTGCAAACTTCAATGGGCCTTAACTGGGTCATACGGACTCCGATTTTCGAAAACTCGGACTCTATTTCGCGTATTTTTCTGAGACGAACGTAATGGCATAGCCCGTTTCCCTTGATTCCCATTTTATAATTTAAGTCTGCCTCGATTTTCATTATTACAGGTTGTTGAAAATACGGGTTGTTACATTCTCCCCTCCTTAAAGGATTTCGTCCCCGAAATCTTCAAGTTAGGAAGAACGTATCCTACCATCCAATCATCCATCTACTCAAAGCATCATCCACGAGCAATCATTGTCCTTAAAAGATTCTAAATGTGGTATGAACATATGCAAAAGTGTGTGCATATGTACTTATCTAATGCAAAGATCAGGCGGTTACTGATACAGTAAACCTCCTTAATGCATATGTATGTCAGTGAAAATCAGGCGGTTACTGATACAGTAAACCTCCTTAATGCATATGTATGTCAGTGAAATGAATCCATATGTATGCAAATTCCTAACATGATTCATAATATCTATATGAGTGCACATAATTTTCACCCATATGCAACATCCATGTGATAACACACAATTTCCATCCATGAATAAGCATAAACACTCATGCATATGCAATATGAGGAGTGTGCGAGCCGATCTAGTGCCTAATTGTGTATAATGCATCCACGAGCAACCACTTGCAAACACTTGCAGCCACTTGCAACCATCAAGCATAACATGTTTCAAACACATGTTTCAACCAAAAGGGTTTCTACCTAAGGTTCTCATGACAAGATAGACACGATAAACTAGATAAACTAGATAAACTAGACAAACTCCTTTTTGGATTACAAGAAATCCATTCAAACTTTGACATATAGTACTAACCGATGAGTCTTAACCCCCTTATGGAGTTCACAACAGAAATAAGGTCGAGAATCGGACCGAGAGGATATATACAAAAGATAACTTGCAAGCAAGCTCCTTAGGAAAACAAGGATCAAGTATGCACTCCTACAAAGATACGATGCGTGTATCTATTCTTCTTAGTCACGTTTCCTTGAGCTTAACTCCACTGTGCTTTGACTATCTTTCACTTCATGATTCCTTGGCTTCCTAACTCCTATTTCCCAAATTCGAGTTGGAACTCGTCGCCTCTCGTCTTTCTTTTCCACTTATTCTTCTTTTCTGTATACTTGGCTTAAACATACTATAACCTTATGATTTTATGCAAGCCCTCCAAAATTCGCTAGTGAATCCTGGATCTCGTCTACTTACTATAAAGTATTCCACGCAGCAAAACTTTCCTCGAAAATACCAATCCACGTTGCTAGTTGCCCTTCTAAACGTGATTTTCTATAACTCACGCTTAATCGAAATGAACCATCCGCCTATGAGTGATAGGCCATACCTAGATTCAGTTGTCTACTCATGGCTTCCTGTAGGCTATTTCAAAACTGGCCAACTTCTTGAGGGTAAACCGTTGCTAACCATGATGCAGTCCTCTCGCTCTTCACCGGACTGAAATGAGCACTCTTCGTGAGTCTACCTATTATGACCCACATACACGTATTCCCTTTCTTTGATCTAGGTAGTCTATCCACATAATCTATCGAGATGTTTTCACACTTCCCTTGCGAAACTTCCAATGGAGGTAATGGCCCACTGGGCTTCTATGGCTTGGCCTCAACCTAGTGGCACAACATGTATCCTGAAACCAACTCGGCCACCTCCTCGAGTGATGCGCATCTTCAAGAACCTTCTTTACCAAGTCTTTCACTCGAGGAACACATAACCTCTTGTCGCGCCTTAGTCATCCTTTATAATATATCTAGCGAGGTGACCTAACATCTCGCCTCGAGTCGACTGGTCCATGTTCTTGACTAACTGCGGGTCTTCTTCCTGTGAAACTCCCTTCTTGATCCATAAGAGTAAGTCTAAGCCCCGGGAATGCCAACTAACTAGCCCAACGGAGGAAGCTTCTTACTTCAATTGCCCTTCTCAGAGCTTTCCGGTCTCAAACCGCAGCCACTTTAGCGGAATCCACCACTAAGCCTTACTTAAGAACTATGTGCCCAAGAAATCCAACCTCTTTCCTCCAAAGTGACATTTGGAGAACTTGACCTTCAACTGGTGGCTCTAAGCGTATCCATCTCCTCCTTGAGATGTATAGCATGTCCTTCCTCGTTCTTTTGAGGAGATCAAAATATCGTCTATGACGACCATGACAAACTTGTTCAAGGACTCCCTAAACACCCTACCCATCAAGTTTACGTAATACGCGGGTGCATTAGTCAAACCAAATAGTATGACTAGCCATTCTAAAAATCCATCTAGAGTCCTAAATGCAGTCTTGTCAATTCCATCCTCAGCCATCCTAAGCTGATGGAATCTGGTAGCTGGATCAAAAGAAAACAGATGCTCCTACAAGCTGATCAAACAAATCATTGATCCTTGGTAACGGTTATCTATTCCTCTCACGATAATCAACACATAAGCGAAACAAACTGTCCCCATCAGTAACGAATACTACTGGAGCATCCTACTCGAAAAATGCTTCGTCTCAGGAAGTTCTTCTCAAGCAACTCCTTGACTCGCTTTCTTAACTCTCATTTCGTGAGGTCATGTGCCTAATCGGCCACGAAACTGGCTTGGCATTACCAACCAGATAATACGGAAATCTATCCCCAGATATCAGGATATTCTCGGACCACCCTCACCGATTGCAAACTATCGATAGACGAGTTGAGGGATTCAAGATAACATAACATGACGGGACCCATAGGGTTGCTAGAAATCTCTAGGGTATTACCGAGGCGAGTCATGAGCCTCACACCCCTATATACAAAAACCCAGAATGGCTCCAAAACCGGACAACCATTCCATGCCCAAAACCAACCCATATCCCCTGAAAACCGAGAATATAAACATCCCACGAGAATTCTATACTTAAGATAGAAATTTTCAAATCCACTCAGACCATAGACAAACGGGCAGAACCCCCAATTGGATTTGAAACACATACGGGATCATCAATTACACTAGTACTTAGGTGCAAAACTTTCAACTGGGTCAGATGAAATAAAACTATGCGATGTGCCAGAATCAAACAAAGTTCGAACAGGGAAAATCAGAAAATGTAAACAAGATTTTCAACAGAAACACTACCTCTATCATGAGCTGGTGTTGAGGGGATGAACTCGCCCTCCAGATAGTCCTGCACACTGAGTCTGACCTGGCCCTTGTTTCTTCGGGCAATCCTTGCTGAGATGTCCAAACTCACCACAATGAAAGCATTCGCCCCGCTTTCTCTTTTCCTTCTTCCTACATTCTCTGGCCATATGTCCAACTTCACCACAGAAATTGCATTTCCTATTCCCTCTTGGCTTATTCTTGCGGTTGTGGTTATTCTTGCCCCGTTTCCCGGAATTTACTCTCTTGTCTTGAGACCCATTCGCCTTGACCTCTTTCTTGTCATTGCTACCTTCTTCTTGAAGTAGGGCCAAATTTACCAAACTCTCGGAAGTCGCCCCCAAGGGTATATGAGACAGGGCCAAATCACGTAATGGCTCGTTTAATCCTAGAGCAAAGTGTAGGGCCTTCTTCTGAGCTGTATTAACTAAGTCTAAATCGACCCGAGCCAGTTGATTAAACTTATCTATGTATTCCCTAATAGTCATGTCCCCTTGCTTCAGTGATAAGAATCTCAGTCCGAACCTTCCTCTAAAGTCATCCCAAGTCTCAATTGGCCTAGTCGCGGTGGTGACTACCCACCAACGTGCAGCTTCTTCCTTTAGCAACCATACTGCTAATAAAACCTTCCTGCGGTCACCTATATCAAAGGTGGCTAAAAGATCTTCGGTCTCTTTCAACCAATTCCCTGCTTCTACAAAAGTCTCGGTTCCAAAGAAATTCTTGCAACCCATCACCTTAAAATCTTGGCAAATCTCTGCGAAGTCAGTTTGAGGATGCTGAGGGGAAGGAGGAGGAGGAACATCAGCTATGGGAGGAGGAGGAGGAACAGCGGCCTCGACTGGGGAGACAACATTAGGGACACCCGGGACCGGTGCCGTGACTTCCAAGTACCGATGAAACCAATCGGGTATCGTTACTCCTTCGGGCAAGATGAGATTATCAGACATGCTGGAAACGAAAAGGAAAGAGTTCAAACGAGGAGTCAAAGGATAGTGCTAATGGCTTTTGGGGAATAGCCTTTTAAGGATAACTAGACTTTTCTTTGGAAAATACTTTATACTTGGTTTTGAAAATAGTTTTTCAAAAGTTTTTAAAACCTTTTTATCCCTTCTCGTAAACCATATGCTCTGATACCAAATGTAACACCCCACCTCCGCCAGGGTCACTCGCAAAGGAATGCACTAGCTTTGGAGGGGCATTATTGGTAAACATGCATAATGATATAGCTAGGCAGGACATGACATATATATATGTAAATAACAGAGTAAGTAAATAAAACAGCGGAAGATTTATAAACCATTTCTAAACACAAGTCTGCTACATCACAATGTCAATTTCCCAAGTAAACAAGTCTAGTACATAAAATAACATCATCTGACACTAAAAAGAAAACATAAAAGTAGCTATCCCCAAAGTGGAAGAAACCATAGCGAGCTCAAATCCAAAGCATACATGAGCTACCCAAGAAAGCAGCAAGATCCAAGCTAGGCTCCTGTATTCCCTCCCTGAGAACCTGGGGGGGGGGGGGAGGGAACGGAAGAAAAGAGGCGAAACAAAACGGGTCAGTCAAAAAGACTGAGTAAGCCCTGCTACGATCAGTCTATAAACTAATAAAGTTAACATCATGATGGAAACTGAGATGATCATAGGTAACAACATACTGGCATAGTAACTTAACTACAAGGTAGATAGAGGTGTCATCGCATAAAACAAGGTTAAGTTTTTGACCACGGTGTACTAGCAACTCAACATAACAGGTATTGATCCCTTGGCCCAAGCTTTGGCCCAATAACATGAGGTGACCTTAATACAAGGTCCAGCCCAACGGTCTAATCGATCGGCTCCCTATAAACCTAACACGTCAAGTGTTGGTGTCCATATGGCCCACGTATGGTTGTAGTTAGACTGTGCTGGGTCCCCCCCTTTGGGTGTATCAAGCCCTCGGATGTCAACCCCAGACACTTAAGCAATAATGCACAGCTCTAATCTACTGGTACCCGTGCCTCGAGTTTGTCCAACATCGGACTACGTGCACGTCCGTAGCCCACCGGACCCGCACCGCTGTACCACTCGGCCATCGCCCTTTGGTCGCTTACATCCTCCAGTAATCGTTCCCCGCCCTAGCCTAGCTTCTAGGGTTGTGAATGATACCAAACTGGGATTACTGTTAGAACAGACCACGTTGCTAGGGTTTCCCCAAGAGGGTTAAGTGTGATTTAACCCCTCACTAATCCTGGATTAAACTGGCTAAGTGTGGCTTAACCCCATTCTAATCCCTTGAACTCCCAAATGGATTAAACTAGTTAAGTGTAACCAATGGTTCACAACTTAACCACATTCTAATCCCTCGAATCCCCAAATTGGTTAAGTATTAGTGGATCCTGACTTAACCCTAATCATGAGGCATTAATTAATTTAAGGCACCTTAACCTCTCACATTAGACTTTGTTGTGGTTACTAGTTAAGCCGGGCGGGTCCGGGTAGCTTTACACCACAACTTGGTCTAACCTCGGGTCTTGGCACCCCATGACCAACTTCCCACATTGGGTCCTATTGTTTGTAGCCACTAGTTAAGCCGGTCGGTTCCGGGTAGAATTACGCTTCAAACTCAACCCAACCTCGAGTTGGCCACACTTATGTTTTCTAAGTGTCATGTCCACTTCATTTCAAAACATAATTGCAAGTCAAACAATTACTTGGGTAGACCTAACTTAATAGGTAAATTCCCAAGGGGTAGACCTAACTTAATAGGTAAATTCCCAATCTTATATTTTCATGTATTTTAAGTTTACCCCAAAACCCCCAACGTCATTCTATCGCGTACATATTCGTAGTAACGCATAAAGGATAGGAAGAGGGAACTTGGCACAACATACATGATAAACTTGCACAACAATCATGCATAACACGTTAGACTTGCACAACTTAGCATAGTGAACTTGGATATTACCATAAACATGCATAACATGTTAAACTTGCATAACTTAGCATAGTGAACTTGCATATTACCTTAATCATGCATAACTTGTCAAACATGCACAACTTGTCATTTTAAACTTGCATAAACATGCACAACTTGTCAAAACATGCACAACTTGTCGAAACAAGCATAACTTGTCAAAACATGCACAACTTGTCATTTTAAACTTGCATAAACATGCACAACTTGTCAAAACATGCACAATTTGTCGAAACATGCATAACTTGTCAAAACATGCACAACTTGTCATTTTAAACTTGCATAGACATGCACAACTTGTCAAAACATGCACAACTTGTCAAAACATGCACAACTTGTCAATTTAAACTTGCATAAACATGCACAACTTGTCAAAACATGCACAACTTGTCAATTTAAACTTGCATCAACATGCACAACTTGTCAAAACATGCACAACTTGTCAAAACATGCACAACTTGTCAATTTAAACTTGTATAAACATGCACAACTTGTCAAAACATGCATAACTTGTTAAACTTGCAAATCATGGCTTAGAAAACTTGCATAAACATGCATAACATATTAATCTTGCAAATCATGGCTTAGTATACATGCATAACTCAATAGATTTGCAAATCATGGCTTAGTACCCTTGCATAACATGCATAATCCATTAAACATGTAGAACATGGCATAGTAAACTCGCATATGCATGCATAACTTAGGAAACATGTAAAACATGGTATAGTGAGTTCGCATAAGTATGCATAATCAACTAAACTCACATAAATCTCAACTTTCACCACATATTAATTTTAAAGTTTGTAAAGTGAAGGTAAGAGGGCTTACAATGCTTATGCGGACTCAAATGAGTATAACAAAAGCAAGAAACCCCTTATGCAACTAATTAAAACCCCCAAATGCAAGCAAACTTGATCAAGACTCCTCCTTTATGATGCCAATTGAAAAACAAGCCTTTAATGCAAGCTAAGGAGGATCATACAAGCCTAAATATGCTTGTATGCATGGAAAATCACTTAGGAATTAAGTTAGGAATTGTATGAAGAGGGTGGAGGCCATGAGAGGATGGATTTTGGCATAGTTTAGTTACTAGGATGAATAATGAATGGTTTAGGGTAGGTTAGGGTCTTATTTATAGATTAGGTTAGTGATTTGAACCATAGGATTAACCCTAGATTCAATTAGGGCCCTCAGATCCCGGAACTCTCTAGAAACAAGCCACAAGACCCAACCCCAATCAGAAATGGTGCACCAGGCTAAGCAGCCCGTGCACCCCCTGTCGACAGGGCTGTCGACAGGGCAGTCGACATGGCTAGACCCTTGTCGACAGGCCTGTCGACATGGGGTCCTGGGCGGGAATTTTTCCCGCCTGCCCAGTTTGCCCTAGCCCATGTTTTTAATTTCAAATTTAAATCTGTTTTTACTTAGAAATTTTCTGCAAACTTCAATGGGCCTTAACTGGGTCATACGGACTCCGATTTTCGAAAACTCGGACTCTATTTCACGTATTTTTCCGAGACGAACGTAATGGCATAGCCCGTTTCCCTTGATTCCCATTTTATAATTTAATTCTGCCTCGATTTTCATTATTACAGGTTGTTGAAAATACGGGTTGTTACATTAGGTCGGTAGCTTGTGGCCGCTGGATATGCCGGGCGGTTCCGGGCAGACTTCTGCCACAAGCCAGACCTAACCTCGTGTCTTACGCATGTTATGACTAACTTCTCACATTAGAACCTATTGTTTGCGGCCACTGGATGTGCCGGGCGGTTCCGGGCAGATTTACGCCGCAAACTCATTCTAACCTCGAGTTAGCCATGTTTATCTTTGCGGCCAATTAATTAGTAATTTACCATTTATGCGCACGCCCAATATATATGCCAATTCAGATTATATCAATAACAGGACGATTATATCAACATAGCAGATAACAGATTTTATATGACTTAACAGATTTAACAGATTTAGCAACTTAGCAGATTTTGGCATATAACAGGTTAGGCATTTCAACCGACAAATTTAACAGATTAGGCATTTCAATCTAATTAGCAGTCTAGGAAATATAACAAAACTAGTAGTTTAGGCAACTTGACAAATTAGCAGATTCAGCAAATTTAATATTTCTAAAAGTTCTATTTACATGCCTTGCCCAATCATAAATTGGCCTAAATTCATATGCTTACATAATTGTCATGATTCACAACATATACTCCATGTTTGCATAAGCGCAGAATATGGACATAATTTGCCATATAACATATGTTCCAATTTTTTTGTTAAACTAGCATCTTACAGCAGATTCACATATAGATTATACCAAATATAACCATTAATTTCAATGCATGCCATATATCCCAAAAATCCCTATTTAGGCGTAATCACAATAATAGATATCCTAATTAATGTAAATCTTTATACCTAAGTTTCCATATCTTCTTCTTTTTGAGTCATGAATCCTTATGCAAACTATACCCAACAATATAAATCTTTAAATCATATCTTATAAAAATCATATCTTGACTTTTATGTGCATTTTGTCCAAAATCTCAAATCATATGTAATCTTACTATAGTTCCTCTTTTCTTCTATAATAGAATATGCATAGATCCAAATCTAGTTTACAACATATGCTCATTAATTACAGTTCTAAATTACAACATAACTATGCATACAACATGCATAAATTATGTGTTCATAGTCAAATTTATGCATATGTCCAATATATTTTATGCCTCAGACCTAAAGTCATACATTCAATGCATCATTCATTATTTATCCCAAAATTTGCGTTCATACGTTCATCTCTTATGAGATTGGGCACAGGCTCGTGGTAGCCTGGCTGTAGAAACAGAAAAGAAGAAAAGGGATACAGAACAGTCACAGAAAACAAATCTTATACAATCTCAGATTCAGAATTAAAAACATATCAAAATTATAATTAACGTTTATAGCGGAAAATAACTGTACTTGCCTTGATTGGATTAAAGAAAGAACTTTAACTTGTTGTAGAATCTTTGCAGAAACTTTAATCTCTAGTTTGAATTGAGTTGCTTAGGCTGATGTTGATTATCTTCTAGTTTTAATTCCAGCAGAGCAGCGATGCCATTTTTATTTTTTTATTAGAAGAAGAGAGCAATGGAGGCTAGAGAATTGTGTAAGAAACCTAGGTAGAGTCTAGGGTCATTTTTATAGGGGTTATAAACTGATTAGGACCATTGATGTCGCTTGGATTGATCGTAGACTTTCGTCCTAAGGAGAGACCAATTAAAGCCTGCCACCTAGCCCTAATGACAAAGCAGACTGCAGAAAATCGACCAACATAGAATAGGCCAGCCAGGTTGGGCTGGGTTCGACCTGGCTCTGGACCAGGTCGACAGCGCTGTCGACCTGGCTAGACCAGGTCGACAGCCCAGTCGACCTGGGTGTCTTAGGCGGGACTTTTCCCGCCCTGGCCAATTGGGCCCGATTTTTAATTTTAGACTTGATTCAGAAACTTCCGGAGGATATATCTTCTTCATACGGACTCCGTTTTTCGAAAACTCGGACTCTATTTCGCGTATTTTTCCGAGACGAACGCAATGGCATATCCCGTTTCCCATAGTTCTTTGATTTCAAATTAATTATACTTTAATTTGTTAATTCCACAGTTATAGAATACACGGGGTGTTACATTCTCCCCCACTTAAAAGGATTTCGTCCCCGAAATCTTCAAGTTAAGAAGAATGTGTCCTACCATCCAATCACCCATCTACTCAACCATCATCCACAAGCATCCATTGTCCTTAGAAAACTTCTAATGTTGTATGAACATATGCAAAAGTGTGTGTATATGTTCCTTATCTAATGCAAAGATCAGGCGGTCTACTGATTCAGTTGACCTCCTTAATGCGAATTATGTCAGTGCCATGAGTCCAACATGTATGCAATAGAATTCTGATGATATATATTATTTCTATATGAGTGCACAACCATTCACTCAAATGCAACATCCATGTGCTGAATCGACCAATTTGCATCCACAAGAATTGAAAAATGCTCACCCATCCATATGCAGTATGAGAGTGTTTTCGAGCCGATCTAGTGCCTAGTGTGTGTATATGCATCCACGGGCAACCACTAGCAACCACTTGCATCCACTTGCAACCATCAAACATAACATGTCTCAAACACATGTTTACACCCATTAGTTTCTACCTAAAGTTCAAATATCCGATCGATAGGATACAGTCGAATGATGGAAGCGAGTACAGATAGAACGAAAATTTGGTTCCCATTAGACATGGGTCCTAAGTATTGGCCCCAAAGACCGAAACCAATATCAAATTGACACCCTATGAAAACTCAGAATGTATGCGTCATACTTGACGCCTAACACAGATATCCCTCAAACCCCAGTCTCAAACAGATGATCCATAACCCTTATGGGTCTGAGTCTATAGCGGAATTCAGAAATAATACTAGCATTAAAGTGCAGAGTATCGATTACAAAATCAAAATACCAAAATCAGAAAAAGTCACAATCAGATAAAGAAATTAAACCTAATATAAAAAATTTCCTATTTCTATCCTAGCCACTAGCCTCAAGAGTGTTCGCCTGCCCTCCTTGTCCTCGTCTCTTCGGGCAGTCCCTAGTGAAGTGTCCCATCTCCCCACAGTTGAAGCAAGCGCCCTTCCTTTTTCTGCAATCCTTGTTCAGATGAGTTGAGCTCCCACAAGTAAACCACTTTTTCCCCTTCTTATCTTCAGGCTTCTCATCCTTCTTTTGTGTTTCCTTTTTGGGCCCCGCTTTCTTATTCTGTGGTTCTTCCTTCTTTGTCTCTTTCGGGCCCTTGTCTTCCTCGTGCAGTAGTGCCATATCCACCAATTTCTCGTAAGTTGCTCCCATGGGTACATGGGTCATGGCTAGGCTGTGCAGTGGCTCATTCAATCCTTTAACAAAGCGGAGAGCCTTTTTATGCTGAGTGTTGACTAAATCCAATCCGAATCTTGCTAGTTGGTTGAACTGGTTGACGTATTCCTTGACCGTCATACTTCCTTGCTTAAGAGACAAGAACTTTTCCAATTGTAAACTTCGTTCAGCTTGCGAGAGGAATTTTGTCTCAAACCTTGTTCTGAAATCCATCCATGTCTCAACCGGCCTCTCGGCGTTAGTGACTTCCCACCAGTAGGAAGCTTCGTCTTTGAGCAGCCATACTGCCAACTGTACCTTCTGCCTATCGTCCACCTCGAAGATAACGAATAGATCCTCAGTTTCTTTGAGCCAATTCCTTGCTTCTACGAATGATTCAGTTCCTTTGAAATCCTTCCCACCCATGGCCCTAAAATCTCTACAGATCTTTGAGAAAGCAATTGCACGAGGAGGGGGTGGAGGAGGGGGATCATTTGCTGGACCTGCAGCGGCGGTCCTAGCCTCAAGATATTGACGAAACCAACCGGGTACATGGACACCCTCTGGTATCTCAGATGCTTCAGACATGCTGGAACGAAAAAGGAAAGGTTCAATACAAAAAGGACTAAAAGAAAGATATATGGCTCTTGGGGATCATGTTTTTCAAAATAAGCTTTATTTTTGAAAATACTTCCTTTCAAAATCTTTTTGAAAACAGTTTTCAAAAACTTTACCCAATCTGGTAACCTTCAGCTCTGATACCAAGTGTAACACCCCACCTCCGTTAAGGTCACTCACAAAGGGAATGCCTTAACTTTGGTGGAGCATTTTAGTAAACAGAACAGAAACTTACAAGACAGATAAAACAGTACTTGAAAATTTTTAACTTTATTACAGCGGAAACAGAAATTAATATGGTTACATCCTTTCAATTTCAGAATTCAAGTACAAAATATCAGTCTTGTACAAAAGCCTTCAAAACGCATAGTTTAAAATCATAATCCCCATGGAACGGAAGCTATACAGAGCCAAGCCATACTTTAAGCACTTCAAGCAAAGAGAAATCCGGATCAAGCCAAAGTATTTCCCTCCTTGGATAACCTGGGGGGAACGGAAGAAAGGAGGCGAAACAACAAGGGTCAGACAAAAAATCTGGCAAGTCCAGTGACTTTCAGCATATGAACAGATAATAATAATATGATATGAACATAAAACTGGATGTGAGATAACTATAACAGGTGTAGCAGATATAACAGAAAAACAGAATGATATAAACTATTGTTTTACACTTCTCTGCACTAATACTAGTATAGCAGAATTAGGTGTCACCCTAATGTCTAAATTGAAGCAGGAACGGGTACAGAATACTTTAACAGAAACAGAATGCTAATAATGGGCCTTTACTACCCGATCAGAAACAGACAGAAGAAGAAACAGATTTATCCCTATGGAGACAGAATGTGGAATTAGGTGTACACTAGTAATGGGCCTTTACCACCCGAACAGACGGTACCACACAGAAACGGACAGGTGTTACCACCCAACAGAAACAGACGGTACCAACGGAAACAGACAGAACAAAGCGTACCCTAAAACCCTACCCCAAGCGATCGGCTCCCTAATACATAAATATCCTGTATCGTCCCCACAGTAGGGTGTATCACTCCCTAAAGTGACAACCAATTGGCACAGACCTATTTACAGATGTCACGGCGTCTTACATCCTCAGAGGCAGACCGGGGTCCATGCACGCACATGACCCGATTGGAACGCACCATCAACACCCCTCGCCATTATCAGAATGAACCACTTATAATTAGTTCAGTAAGCGTGCCCAGACCCTACTTACTGTTGGGTCAATGTTTTGATACCAGAAAGGGTTACTGACTAATATGGGTCCTAAACAACAGATGACACAAGTAATTCCCCTCCTAACCTTGTGTCCCCAGACTAACATGTTTTCAGATTAACTTGTTTACATGTTCAGACATACAGAATTCAGATTTACTAATTCACAAATTAAGTTAACAAGTTTTCAGACTAATGGATCAGATGTAAAGATTTTTCAGATTTGTCTAACTTTGTATTGGGCCTACAGAGTCATGGACGGGTTTTACTACATCTATTAATCCCTTTGGTTTAACCCTATTTTTCCCCAATACGTTTTAGACGTCATTCTTATCTTAGATTTGCATTAATTAATTATTAATGCACAGACCTCTCACATTAGGTCGGTAGCTTGTGGCCGCTGGATATGCCGGGCGGTTCCGGGCAGACTTCTGCCACAAGCCAGACCTAACCTCGTGTCTTACGCATGTTATGACTAACTTCTAACATTAGAACCTATTGTTTGCAGCCACTGGATGTGCCGGGCGGTTCCGGGCAGATTTACGCCGCAAACTCATTCTAACCTCGAGTTAGCCATGTTTATCTTTGCGGCCAATTAATTAATAATTTACCGTTTATGCGCACGCCCAATATATATGCCAATTCAGATTATATCAATAACAGGATGATTATATCAACATAGAAGATAACAGATTTTATATGACTTAACAGATTTAACAGATTTAGCAACTTAGCAGATTTTGGCATATAACAGGTTAGGCATTTCAACCGACAAATTTAACAGATTAGGCATTTCAATCTAATTAGCAGTCTAGGCAATATAAAAAAACTAGTAGTTTAGGCAACTTGACAAATTAGCAGATTCAGCAAATTTAATATTTCTAAAAGTTCTATTTACATGCCTTGCACAATCATAAATTGGCCTAAATTCATATGCTTACATAATTGTCGTGATTCACAACATATACTCCATGTTTGCATAAGCGCAGAATATGGACATAATTTGCCATATAACATATGTTCCAATTTTTTTGTTAAACTAGCATCTTACAGCAGATTCACATATAGATTATACCAAATATAACCATTAATTTCAATGCATGCCATATATCCCAAAAATCCCTATTTAGGCGTAATCACAATAATAGATATCCTAATTAATGTAAATCTTTATACCTAAGTTTCCATATCTTCTTCTTTTTGAGTCATGAATCCTTATGCAAACTGTACCCAACAATATAAATCTTTAAATCATATCTTATAAAAATCATATCTTGACTTTTATGTGCATTTTGTCCAAAATCTCAAATCATATGTAATCTTACTATAGTTCCTCTTTTCTTCTATCATAGAATATGCATAGATCCAAATCTAGTTTACAACATATGCTCATTAATTACAGTTCTAAATTACAACATAACTATGCATACAACATGCATAAATTATGTGTTCATAGTCAAATTTATGCATATGTCCAATATATTTTATGCCTCAGACCTAAAGTCATACATTCAATGCATCATTCATTATTTATCCCAAAATTTGCGTTCATACGTTCATCTCTTATGAGATTGGGCACAGGCTCGTGGTAGCCTGGCTATAGAAACAGAAAAGAAGAAAAGGGATACAGAACAGTCACAGAAAACAAATCTTATACAATCTCAGATTCAGAATTAAAAACATATCAAAATTATAATTAACGTTTATAGCGGAAAATAACTGTACTTGCCTTGATTGGATTAAAGAAAGAACTTTAACTTGTTGTAGAATCTTTGCAGAAACTTTAATCTCTAGTTTGAATTGAGTTGCTTAGGCTGATGTTGATTATCTTCTAGTTTTAATTCCAGCAGAGCAGCGACGCCATTTTTATTTTTTTATTAGAAGAAGAGAGCAATGGAGGCTAGAGAATTGTGTAAGAAACCTAGGTAGAGTCTAGGGTCATTTTTATAGGGGTTATGAACTGATTAGGACCATTGATGTCGCTTGGATTGATCATAGCCTTTCATCCTAAGGAGAGACCAATTAGAGCCTGGCACCTAGCCCTAATGACAAAGCAGACTGCAGAAAATCGACCAACATAGAATAGGCCAGCCAGGTTGGGCTGGGTTCGACCTGGCTCTAGACCAGGTCGACAGCCCTATCGACAGCCCTGTCGACAGCCCTGTCGACCTGGCTAGACCAGGTCGACAGCCCAGTCGACCTGGGTGTCTTAGGCGGGACTTTTCCCGCCCTGGCCAATTGGGCCCGATTTTTAATTTTAGACTTGATTCAGAAACTTCCGGAGGCTATATCTTCTTCATACGGACTCCGTTTTTCGAAAACTCGGACTCTATTTCGCGTATTTTTCCGAGAAGAACGCAATGGCGTATCCCGTTTCCCTTAGTTCTTTGATTTCAAATTAATTATACTTTAATTTGTTAATTCAACAGTTATAGAATACACGGGGTGTTACAAGAAGAGTCAAAAACTTTTACATCCAAAGTACCAACTATCATTTTCCATTTCAACAAGTTATGCCTTGAATAAATAAAGAAGCATAAAACTTAAAACAACAAAAGTAGCTTGATTCCCCAAAGGTAGCAGAAATGCAGCCATAGCATAGATCAAGATCAAACCATACATGAGCTTAACCGAAAGCAAGAGAAATCCAAGCTAAAGGCTAGAGTTTCCTCCCTGAGAACTTGTGGGGGGGCGAAAGAAAAAGAGGCGAAAGAAAACGGGTCAGTCATAATGACTGGTAAGCTCTTGTGACTTTCAGCATAAAAACAGGTAAAGGTAACATGACATGTATAAACTGAAAGTAAACATAAGGATGCTGTCAAGATGGGCAAAATAGACTAACATAGAAGGATAATTCAAGTATAAATCAAGTATAGCATTGCATATTCAAGATTCGCTGCACCAACTATACTAGTATCCTAAACCCATGTCGTATATTAACCATGAAATGATCCCTTGGCCCAATATCATGTAATGACCCATTACTAGGTCCCACGGAACGATCCACTAATCGATCGGCTCCCTGAGAGTTCTAGCTCATCATGTGTCTGTGTCATACGGCCCTATCATGAATGTAGTCATCTGTGCTAGGTCCACCATAGGTTGTATCAAGCCTTAGGGTGCCAACCACCGACACGAATCAAGCATGCGCAGTGTAAACCTACTGATGCCCAATGCCTGCTTTTTCAACTCCGGACAACGTGCACGACCATAGTCTGCCTGATCCTACACACGGGCACCCAGAGTTTAGGTTAAAACAATAAACTCCAGGTCAGTCATGTGACTGGTGTGAGAACTAAAAACAGTTATTATTCTTTATTTGAAAGTTCGGTAAATCAAGGGACCACACCTTATAACACGGAACGGGTTTTCTCCCAAGAATACCAGTGCATAAAACAAACAGCGCAATGCTAAATAAAGAAAAAATGAAGCTATTATAAGACCCAGGTCCCATCACACAATGCAACGCAAGCCGGAGGATAGGGTTTTTACCTTATAATAGCCAAGAATGGTTGATACGTTTAAAACAAATCATTTGATACTATTATAAGTGCATAGTGTATAAAACACCTTCAAATCAAAAGTATCAATCATAGACGGCATAAGCGCACCATCCCACTATGTCTCCATACTAGTTCTACAATTAAAACCGCAAATGTCACGTATTTGGAAATTGGGTTTCCATCTATTAACCGAGGCAAAAGATAGTCCTCAACCGATTCGAGACGCTCTAGCCCGCCCCTCAGGCACAGCCGCAACCGTACCTTGGATCGTCAGGGCCGGTCCACACGAAGTGGATTATAATGCCTGAACAATGCGTCCCTCCGCCCTTTGGGGCGTAAATGAGCCAACGAATGACTCCATCGGACTCGGATCGTCCGATCTAACCGAGGCGCCTCGCAACAGTAACAACCACATAAGTCAAACTCGTCAGGGCGTGTAAAACCACTGACGCCACTTCTAGCTAGAAAGAAAACGCATGTCCCCCCTGAGGTCCGTCTCCCGTTTTTGGTTCATACCGGGTGTGAAACTCGCGAAGTAAACGTTACACAAAGTGTTAGACCAAAAATTGGGCCTAACACCCAAATGCAGATCACAGATCACAGAATGCAGAAAAGAGTAAATAAAGAGGAGACACACAAGGTTTTTATAGTGGTTCGACTGTAGATGTAGCCTACGTCCACTTTATAATCTTATTGTTATACTGACAGATTACAAGAATCAGTTACATGTAGACACACAATCCGTGTGTTAATTTTATTGAAAAGATAAGAATTTGAATGTATGAAGGTGCAAAGTCCTTGCACTTCAGTAATGGTGGAAGCAGTGAAGAAGAATGGCCAAAAGATCCTTGAAAATGCCTTCAAATGGTGTATTTATAGCTGTTTCCTGAAGGCGGTTCATGAGACACATGGCACGCATCCCAAAAATATCGAAATGCGGTGGAAAACGTCTAGACATTATCTCCAAATCGTCATGTGACATGTGTAATCAGATCCATGCAAGTTGGAGTGAAAATAGCCTTGAGAATAGGTCAGAACAAGCTGCGCAGGAGCAGGTGCGGGGATCGGATCGTGGTGGGGTGCGTGGCACACGATCCAGGATAATAGGAGCAAGATATGGCATGAGAATAGGTCAAAACAGGCAGCGTATCTGCAGGTCGGAAGTTCGGATCGCGATCATGGGGTCGGATCGTGGTCATGGGTCGGATCGTGATATGGCTATCATGAGCCGAGTCTGGTCGTGAGCGGCATAGTGAAGCTGGAGTGAAGTGCTGGCGATCGGGTCGGATCGTGAGATGTACCACGGACGGTTCGTGGTCTGAGGAGGGCGACCCGATGAGGGGCGATCCGATGAGGGACGATCCGAGGGTGCGTGATCCATACTTCGATCGTGTGCTGCTTCGTTGCTTTATCCAGGAAATTGCCAGATTACACCAGTTTACGGAAACAAGCATAACTTTCAAACTGTAAGTCCGATTGAGCCAAACTGAATCTCAAACTGAAGCTAACTCAGAGATCTACAAATTTTACAAAGCTCATCTCCGTAATCGCTATTTTCGGGCCCAAAAGAGGTCGTCTGATTGGAGTTTCGGGCCTGTTTATGTTGAGGATGTGATTTTGACCAAATCTCCCAATGTCTTCTGACGTTGTTTCTATCGCTCGAGCAAGTTATCATTTAGGAATTCCATGTGCGACAGCTTTTGCCAGAAAATGTGTAAACATGTTTTCCCCCCAGAACATATCTTGCTTGTTGAAGGAAGATGTGTTCTGGATAATCTGAGAAATCCAAGAAGGCCAGGAGTTTGTACCTGCAAGAAGATAAAACAAATAATGCAAGAATATTTCGTAGATGGTCTTACCGGAGTAAACCATCCGGGGAGATGTTAGAGGAGTTCCAAGACGGCCTTACCGGAGTAAGACGACCAAGGAAAAGAAACGAAGGTTCCAAGACGGCCTTACCGGAATAAGACGACCAAGGAAAAGCACATGAAGGTTCCAAGACGGCCTTACCGGAGTAAGAAGACCAAGGAAAGGCACATGAAGGTTCCAAGACGGCCTTACCGGAGTAAGACGACCAAGGAAAGGCACATGAAGATTTGTTTATACTGGACGGATCCAGTTAGGAGCCGGAGCTCAATGCTTATTGCTAATTCATGAAAATGCAGCGGTCTTTTGTCGGACACGACTGGAGACCACAAGTAGGTTCCGTGCGTGTGGGCTGATGTGACGGCTCTTATTACATGCAGGGAAAACAAAGGAGGGCGAGAAGTCGCCTAAAAACCTAAAAACATGAACTGTGAACCGGAGTTCAGCAAACTGAAGAGATCCGCTGAGTGGGATCAGCGAATGATAATCACGCGATTGCTCGATCCAGGATCGTTCCCTCTCTGGGGAATAGGTGGTGGCAACACAGGTGTAGGCGTTGTTGGTCGAGTGACATATTCGGGTAGCTCTCCTCGTCTGACCCGATCCTCAATAAGATCTCGCAGATGTCTGCAGTCATCAGTGTTGTGACCGTTTATGTCATGAAATATGCAGTGTCTGCCAGAATTGCGTTGTGCTAGCGTTGGCTCCCTCTTGGGAGGCCTTGATAGGAGGCAGCACCTCCTGTATCCATGTATATGTTGCTCAGAGTATCATTCAGTTCAGTGTATTTGTCGTATCTGGACCCTCTCCGAGGTGGAGCATTACGATCATTTGTAGCAGGGGTCTTTCCTTTACCCTTGTCATTGCCTTTTCCAGGATTGGGCGGTTCTCCATCTCCGAGCATGTTGACTTCGAGGGTTTTCTTCTCGTAAGTTGCATCTTCTTCCCACAGAAATCTATCTGCTTCAAGGTAGAATTCATCTAGATTTCGCGGTGGATCTAGGTACAAAGATTTTTTGAACTCCGAGTTATCTAGAACGCCGGATACTGCTGCCATCAGTACCATCGATGGTTCAGGACGATCAACTGATGCTGCTACCATGTTAAATCTTTCCAGGAATGAATGCAGAGTTTCTCTGGGCCTCTGCTTGATTTTGGTGAGTGACATGACGTTCTTGGGTCGGGCGATGTGGACACGAAATTGTTCAATGAAGCGTGCGACCAACATGTTCCAACTGCTAATCGATTCTGTTTCCAGCTGTCGAATCCACATGGCGGCTATTACAGTCAGAAAGAGGGGAAAACATTTAGCCATGACGTTTTCTGATGCCGATTGAACTTCCATATGCCGTTTGTAACGCATCAGATGCACGGTAGGATCTGTACTGCCGTTGTAGGGCTCCAGTTGTGGAAGTTTGAAATCTGGGGGATTGCATGAATTCCTGATTTCCTGAGTGAACGGATTGTGATTGACGTCGTCCACGTCATTCTGATAGGTGCGGCCTCTCGAGAGGCGTTGAATGAGATCAGCCAGTCGATTTCCTTCAAAAAGTTGTTGCAAATTGCCAAAATCAGAGCTGGTGCCCCCAGCGTTGAATGCAGGAGAAGATGGAAGTTGGTGAGCTATCGCCTGGGGATCGCGGCTCGCGGATCGTGGATCGAGGGGAGCAACCCGACTTGGTTCGAGGGGGACGGTTCGTGAGGTAGGTTCGTGAATTCCAGCTCGTGAGGCCGGATCGTGGAATAGGGGGGCGATCCGACTGGGTCCAGGAGGTAGGTCACGAACTGGTTGTTGTTGAGCAGGCGGGAGCGAGTTGTTTGGATCGGTTCGTGAGCCTAGTAGTGTTCCATGATCCGGGTCGCGGTGCAGAGGTGTATCACGAGACGAGTTCTGCTGTTGAATGGGGGGGTTGCCCCCGAGTCCATCTGTGACGCGAGTCATGGTGAGCCCGATCTGAGGGTTTCGTAATGAGGGTGATCCAACCCGATTCTGGTCAATTGCCGGAGCAACTTCTGCATTGTTTCCAGCGAGCTGAATATTGCTCGGCCTTCCATCCATCCGAGCGAAGAATTGGTTGATCATTTCCTGTTGTTTCTGGAGGAGATCATCTTGCCGTGCCATCTGATCTCTCAGTTCAGCGAGAACTCCATCCATTTCGTCCCTAGTCAGGTATGCTTATGGGTCTTCATGAGTGGAAGCTTCCTGGCTTGCCTCGTTCCTTGTGCCTTCAGCGTCAGCATAGTCGGCATGAGAAGAAGTTCCAGTCTTCCTATTTTTGTTCGCCATTGAGTTTCCTTTCAAGCTAGAAGTTGAAGTTTTTGTGTGCCCCCCTACCTGGCGCGCCAAAATGTTAGACCAAAAATTGGGCCTAACACCCAAATGCAGATCACAGATCACAGAATGCAGAAAAGAGTAAATAAAGAGGAGACACACAAGGTTTTTATAGTGGTTCAGCTGTAGATGTAGCCTACGTCCACTTTATAATCTTATTGTTATACTGACAGATTACAAGAATCAGTTACATGTAGACACACAATCCGTGTGTTAATTGTATTGAAAAGATAAGAATTTGAGTGTATGAAGGTGCAAAGTCCTTGCACTTCAGTAATGGTGGAAGCAGTGAAGAAGTATGGCCAAAAGATCCTTGAAAATGCCTTCAAATGGTGTATTTATAGCTGTTTCCTGAAGGCGGTTCATGGGACACATGGCACGCGTCCCAAAAATATCGAAATGTAGTGGAAAACGTCCAGACATCATCTCCAAATCGTCATGTGACATGTGTAATCAGATCCATGCAAGTTGGAGTGAAAATAGCCTTGAGAATAGGTCAGAACAAGCTGCGCAGGAGAAGGTGCGGGGATCGGATCGTGGTGGGGTGCGTGGCACACGATCCAGGATAATAGGAGCAAGATGTGGTATGAGAATAGGTCAAAACAGGGAGCGTATCTGCAGGTCGGAAGTTCGGATCGTGATCATGGGGTCAGATCGTGGTCGTTGTTCGGATCGTGATATGGCTATCACGAGCCGAGTCTGGTCGTGAGCGGCATAGTGAAGCGGGAGTGAAGTGCTGGCGATCGGGTCGGATCATGAGATGTACCACGGACGGTTCGTGGTCGGAGGAGGGCGATCCGATGAGGGGCGATCTGATGAGGGACGATCCGAGGGTGCGTGATCCATACTTCGATCGTGTGCTGCTTCGTTGCTTTATCCAGGAAATTGCCAGATTACACCAGTTTACAGAAACGGGCATAACTTTCAAACCGTAAGTCCGATTGAGCCAAACCGAAGCTCAAACTGAAGCTAACTCAGAGATCTACAAATGTTTCTAAGCTCAGCTCTGTAATCGCTGTTTTCGGGCACAAAAGAGGTCGTCTGATAGGAGTTTCGGGCCTATTTATGTTGATGATGTGATTTTGACCAAATCTCTCATTATCTTCTGACGTTGTTTCTATCGCTCGAGCAAGTTATCATTCAGGAATTCCATGTGTGACAGCTTTTGCCAGAAAATGTGTCAACACAAAGCTAAGCCACAAAGGTCGTGCTTCGATCATCAATCACAAGACTTTGCTTTTCAACAGAAGCCTTGATCATTTGCATCTTAGCATGCCACACAGGAAAACCACTCTATGAAACCGATATCAGTCACACAGAATGAAATCCGATGTCAGACACACAGTCCATTTACAAGTCCATTCTGGGTCTGAACGAAACAGGAGCCACCTAGTACCTCGCATATCCATCGATCCCCAAGTACGTCTGGACGATCACCAATTGTTTCCATCTTCTTGGGTGTACAGCCCAATCAAGATCATCAGTAATCACCCAAACAACGTGAAGACCTCCAATCTTCGACCATCTTCTTCATCTTCGACTTATCCTCGTATCAGTTATTCAGAATGGGATAAACCCGGTCTTTCTGAATAACTCGCGTATATATTATAAAAGTGTTACACAAACACAACATACGCCTCATTCCAATTTATCAGTCACTAACCGTAAATTAATCAAGAGAATAATTCCCCAAATATTAACCCCGAAGGCCGAAACCAACATCAGATCAATATCCAGAAAACCATTCTGCTTGGCTAACCGACAGTTAGTTTCTAAATTTCACATTCATAGGGAAAGGTTCCCATTAATTTTATCAAAGATAAATTCTTTATATTTATTCTTTAATCTATCCTTTTGAATTTCGATTCAACTAGTCGGGATTAACGAAACTTCCGAAGTAGTCATTTGTTTTAATTCCCCAATCCCAACCTATTCATCCTATGAAGTAAAACTGGTAATACTTCATATCTAACACCACGGTGTTATCGGTAAATTCAATTACCATTTCACGTTCAAAATCTAATTAAAGATTTAACTATCGCCTGGAGCAAAACTGGTGATACTCCATTCTCGATCATTTCAATCTAATTAAAGATTCATTAAAACTCCACTTAGTTTTAATCTTTAACTGGGTTAAAGAATCAGTGTCATTTACAACACAGTTCACGATAAACCCAAAATCACATTCCATTAATTATCGGGTTAAAGAACGGGTGTTATTTAAAACACTGTCCACGATAAACCCAAAAATCAATATCAATTTAATTCCAATTAAACATTATTAAATTGGTACACTTCATTAAATCTAAATAAAAAGATTTAATCTTTTCTCTACTGGGTTCAAGAACAGTGTTAGTGAAGACACCATTCACGACAAACCCAAATCACATTTGATATTAAATACAAGGCTCTGAATAGTAAATATATCGGCTTATATTCAATATCAGATTCTACGACCAGCAGATATCGTATTGGAAATAACGATATATAAATCTATATCTTTCAAATTTCCATAACAACATCTGTATAATCACGAAATCCAACATCGAAATATTCTGAAGACAATTTCGATTCAAATCCATTCCAATGCAATCATTGGAAATTCTGGTTATTTTCAAAACCATTTCAAATTCAACTTATTTATTTGAAAATAAATAGAATTATAATTCTAGTTCAAAAACTAGTTCATTTCGATAAAAATCTATTTTTATCTTTTCAAATATGGATTTTTTCATCCCAATTCTTTCTAAATCATTTCTTATGATTTTACACAAATTATTACTATTTTTAATAATTTTATCAAGGCCCGTACAGTCGATTTCCATCAACGGCCATCGAACTGCACTTACAGCGACCTTTTTCAAAATTGATTTGGACGTATCTTCAAATCCAACCGTTAGATTTCAAATTCCTAATATTCATTAGAAAGCTCTTTTCGATACGAACCCAACGGTTCCGGTTTTAGGAGAATCCGACGGTCGGATCTCCCGTAATGTCCGTTTGAAATAAATGGTCGAAATTTACGAACTGCCGCGGCGCGGCGCGTTCTATTCAGGCCATTATATAATATATATAATATATATAATTTATAATTCGTCGATTTCTATTTAAAACGAATTATATAAATAGTTTTAAATTCGTTTCAAAAGCAATTTCAACTTCCATTTCAATTCAAATCAAAATTGAATTCTTCTTTATAAATTCGTTTTAAAATTCATTTCTATTCAATTCAAATTGGTTTTCTAGTCAAATAAAATTCAATTCATTTTCTATTCAAATCAAATTCAATTCGTTTTCAATTCAAATCAAATTCAATTCGTTTTCTAATTGAATCAAATTCATTTCGTAATCACTTTATATTCAATTCATTTCAAAATCACTTTATAATCAATTCCTTTCGAAATCGTTTTATATTCAATTCATTTCGAAATCACTTTATATTCAATTCATTTCGAAATCATTTTATATTCAATTCATTTCGAAATCACTTTATATTCAATTCATTTCAAAATCGTTTTATATTCAATTCATTTCGAAATCACTTTATATTCAATTCATTTCAAAATCGTTTTATATTCAATTCATTTCGAAATGAATAAAATCGATATAAATATCGTTCACGTCAAAATGGCGTCAATCTAATCAACACGGCTTAATGTATTTCTATTTTCAACTATTCTATTCCAAATATTTCCTCTTATCAAAATATTTGTTATTATAAAAATATTTCGTTCAACACATGACTAATCTCAACGGATGAGTACAGTCAACACATGAACCTTTATTTTATATTGATAAAGATATACATTTTTATTATAAAAATATTTCGTTCAACACATGACTAATCTCAATGGATGAGTACAGTCAACACATGAACCTTTATATTATAATATTCTTTATTTTCTAAATTGGAATGAGGCCCAATCAATCACCATATAATGTTAATTATATGGATTTTCATACATCACACGTATGTAATAGCATGGAAAAATAATCAACCATCAACCAAAGTGCACTACACTGTATAAGCATCAAATATAGATATCTAACGCTCATAACAGCCTGTCAATCAATCGATTGACATATTTAATCAATCAGGATGAGTGAACTTCAAATTTCATCCCAACACCCGTGTAGGGTTTCAAACAATCAAACACAGATTTTTATTCGTGCAGTTGGGCGATGTGTAAAATTTATCGACCCAATCAATATCAGTCAAATCAGTGCATATAAACAAATCGGTCGATTTGTCAATAAATATCTATTTATTCACTTTCACGTTAAAAATTATATTTTAACGATAAAATATTTCATTTTAACATATGAATTTCTATTCAGTTCATTTATTCAATAAAATTGATATTTTTATTTTCCTAACATATTTTAGAAAATTTCGGCGGCATAACGGCACGATACTAGAAACGGGACGAGGCCTAGCCTTATCCCCGGTCTAGTGAAGGCCCACGCCATTCACACATCAATCAAATTCACCAAACAACCAAATTTCAATCAAATAAACTAACAAATTTTTGCAATCAAACAAATAAGTCCATGGTCTGTGGACGATTGTGTCGTGTGTTACTAAACACCGTCTTCATCCTAGTATATATATATATATATATATATATATATATAACTAGAAAAAGAAATTGAAAGGTGAGAAATTCTCACTGATAGCTATCCTAACTCCACGGCACTTCATTTATAGAAATCTTCGTCGCTCTTGCCTTTTCGTCAACTTCAATGCCCGTAGCCACTACATACATAAAAATGGAATTTTTATCTCGCTATTCAATATATGTAAAAGTTGAATTTTTACTTCGCTATTCTATATATAAAAATTGAATTTTTACTTCGTTATTCAATATATAAAAATCGGATTTTTACTTCGTTATTCAATATATAAAAATCGGATTTTTCATTTGCTATTCAATATAAAAAAATAGAATATTTACTATGCTATCCAATATATAAAAATCGAATTTTTACTATGCTATCCAATATATAAAAATCGAATTTTTACTATGCTCTTCAATATATAAAAATCGAATTTTTACTTTATCACTCCATGGATAAAAATTATATTTTTATATCGCTCTATACATTGTAATGATTATATTTTTATCACTATTTCATATATGTAAAAGTTGAATTTTTATCGCTACTTTCCACATTTAAAAATTATAACTTCCTACATACACCAAACCTTTAAAATACAAAAATTACATCTTTTTAATTTATAAAAATCATTTCTTTCTAATAAAAATCTTATTTTTGTATTACTGTTCAAACACTAAAAATCGTATTTTTATTCTGCTCTTCTCATACTAAAAATACGGTCTTTTCATTTCTAAAAATATAATCCTCTCATATTGAAAAAAATCTCGTCTTTCCCATTTTAAAAATCATATTTTTATACCGCTACTGTATATATAAAAATCGAATTTTTATTCTCTTTTCAAACATATAAAAATCGAATTTTTATTCTCTTTTCAAACATATAAAAATCCATCTTTGTTAATGATAAAAATATAATCTTTTTAGGTATAAAAACATAATCTTTTCAGTTTTACTTATTACATAAAATCAGATCTTTATCCATGGTTATAATGTAATAAATCGAAAATAAACTAAAATAACTGTAAAAGCAAAAGCATACCTTAATTTAGAATTTTGTTGTGGAAGGGGGGGGGGGGAGGAATGCTGCGGGTCAAAACTGAAAGGGGGGAAGGAGGTGTCAGCGCGGTGGTCTGGTGGCTCGGGGATGGCCGGCGGCGGCCGCGGCTTCCAGTCGATGGCGGTTGGAGGTGGAAGGGCTCGGTGGTGCGACGGTTTGGGGAGCGAGGATTTTGGGGCTTCGAAGCATCGGTTCAGGGTGTCGACTGGGAGGGAGAGGAGAGAAGAGAAGGGGATGCGAGGGGAGGGCGCTGCGCGAGCGAGGAGGGAGGAGAATGAGGAGAAGGAGGGGCTAGGGGATCGGAGCTCGGCGGCGGCGCCAGCCTGGGCGGCGCGATGGCGTTCCGTCGCCTCCCCTTATCCCTTTTTTTTTCTAATCTGAAAATAAACGGGGGGGGGGGGGGGGGGGGGCAATTTGATTTAAGGGGAGAGATTTAATTTATACTTTATTTAATTATTTTAATTGCAAAAAGTTGACTTTTACATACGACCTCGAAACGAGGCCCACCGCCTGTCGCCCATAGCGTATTAACCCCATTCCGAACACAATGGGATATGTATCGTAAGCTGATTCGATCGTTACAATCAGCTTTCGTCAAAATCAACATATAACTCTATATATTGAATTTGGACGCGCATTTCAATTTACCGGGGTCACATACTAACTTCAAAAATTCCCGAAAATATTTTCTAGCTTCGTATTGACAATACGGTCCTAAGAAAACTAGTTTCGTCGAATTCTGGGCCTATATGAAAAATGGCCATTTTCCAGTCGATTAAAATCAACTGAAACTGGTCAAATGCGTTTTCTTTTGCCACACTCACATATTGATTCGAAAAATTATGAAATTTGGAATCTAGCAATAATTTAACACTGCGGGTCCAACAAAAGTGGTTTCGTCGAAATCCGAGGTTGTTTGCAAAATTCCCATTTTTAAGGGCCTGAATTCCATAGCGACTATTCAGAATTTTCAACTGGACATATCTTTTAATTCCCGCTATGAAATTTCGATTCGTCGGATTCGTTGGAAAGATATTATCAATTAGATCCTATTATTTTTGGTTTCACTAAAATCTGGATTGTGTTGCACCCGGTACATTCAATTGAAGTTTGAAATCGAATTATCGAACTACCGCGCCATTTTCAATTCCTTTTATAATTATAAATAATTATTTTATTCTAACGACGACGTATATAATATATACGTTCGAATTATATTCAAAATAAATCTCTCGTTGATTTTATTTAAAATAATCTATTTTAAATGTTCAAAATTCGCTAAAATTGTCAAAATAAAAAATTTAAACTGGCCCAGATTTTCGGGTTGTTACACTGGTGCACCAACTCAGCCATCGTTCTGGTCGCTTACAATTAGCCCAGTTATCGTGCCCCACCCTGCCTAGTTCCAGGGTACCATGATACATCTAGTGGGTTATTGCTGAAATAGACCGCGTAACTAGGGTTTCCATCCAACAGGTTAAGTGTTGTCATTTAAATTCGTGACTTAACCCCATCAGTCTAGCATGTCAAGTTGGTTAAGTGTTGTCATTCAAATTCATGACTTAGCCCTACAAATCAAATGTCAAGTCGGTTAAGTGTGGTCTTTCATGTTCATGACTTAACCCTATCATGTGGCATTAATTTATTAATGCACCTCAACCTCTCACATCAGACCTGTTGTTGTGGTCACTGGTTATGCCGGGCGGTTCCGTGCAGATTTACACCACAACTCAGTCTGACCTCGGGTTTCAAGCGCAAAATGACCAACTACCCACATTGGATCCTATTGTTTGCAGTCACTGGATTTGCCGGGTGGTTCCGGGCAGAATTACACTGCAAACTCAACCCAACCTCGAGTTGGCCATTTTCAAGTTCATTCTAGTGTCATGTCCATGTTCAAATTTCATGTCAAGTTCGTGTCAAGTTTCATGGCGAGTTTCATGTCAAGTTTCAACTTATGCCTATTATCAAGTTCATGATTCATGTTCATAACCAATTCATGTTTTACCTAATCTACCCAATCGTATTCCCATCGCATGTAAACGTGAATCGATCTAAATTACAAGTAAATCAAAATCCAGAAATAAAGGGAATAACATCAAAACTATGATAGGCAAAAAGGACGAGCATAAAGTGATAAAAGGTATTACAAGACTAGCATGATATAACTTGAGATAATTGGTTACAACATCACTGGCATATAGAAAATAATAGGATTTCAAATCTATCATAATAAGGTGATAGTCATGGCATAAGGTAATAGTCATGGCATAAGGTGATAGTTCCAAACTTGTAAATAACAGACTTATTCACCATCATAGGCATGATAATGTTATGGACATGAAAGGGTTTGATTTACAACATGAATAGGTCCAAATTGATTTCATAGCAATATTCCCAAATGTCAAGATCCAAAACGAAAACTAGAATAGATGTGAATCAATTATCATACTTAAGTCAAATTTCACTTTATCTCTTGTCCAAATTACAATTATCAAGTTTAAATCTCAAAGTAACTAGAACTTACAGATCGTGGACTAAGAAATTGAGATCTAGAAACTAGTCTCGAATTGTTGAATCGTCGAATCTCGATTTGATTATAGCAGAAAATCCCCAATTTGTGAATCTCGCGTTGCTTGAAGGAGAAGGTAGAAGGACTCTCTTAATTTGATTAATCTTGTTTTAATTGAATCAGGTAGTCTTTGGAGAAGAAGAAGTCATCTTGTTTCATTAAGAATTTGTGCAGCATAAGGACAGAATGAAATTGTTTAGAGAGAATGAGGCTAGGGGGTTGTTTATATAGGATTAGGCGGAAGAATCTAGACTAAAAACCAGACCAGAAACATCAGAATGGACCTAGGCTCAATACTGGGTTTCAGCACAAGGTCGACCACCAGGTCGACCTGTTCCCTGGGAGGTCGACCATAGTGTCGACCCCCGGGTCGACCTGGTCCTTGGCGGGAAAATTTCCGCCCAGTCTGCGCAGGGGTTTGAATTCGGATTTCGAATTCGAATTCGAGATGTTTTTCTGTTCTGAAAATCCTTGAAACTTCGGAGGGTCATATCTCCCTCATACGGACTCCGTTTCTCGAAAACTTGGACTCGTTTCCAAGCAGAATTTCGAGACGAACGCAATGGCATAACCCGTTTCCCTTGATTCTTATTTTCAATTAATTCTGCCTTGATTTATAGTTTTAACATGTTATTATAATACCGGGTATTGCATAAACGGTAAACCATAGACAATAAACCATAACCCTAAAACATAAACAAAAAAGTATAAACAGATAACTATATAATATCAAGCATAAACCATAAACATCTAACCATAAATGATAAATCATAAACAATAAACCATAAACCGTAAACCATAAACAATAAAGTATAAATAGTAAACTATTTAAAATAAAGCATAAACCATAAACACTAAACTATAAATGATAAATCATAAACAATAAACCGGAAACCATAAACAATGAACCATAAATCGTAAACCATAAACAATAAACCATAAACCATAAAAAATAAAATACAAACAATTAACCATATAAAATAACGCCTTAAACCATAATCATTAAGCCATAAATGATAAATCCTAGACAACAAACCATAAAACATGACCCATAAACATTAAACCATAAACCATAAACCATAAATAATAAACCGTAAACCATAAACAATAAACCATACATAGTAAACTACATATAATAAAGCATAAACCATAAACATTGAGCCATAAATGATAAACCGTAAACATCGACACGCTTTTTAGTCGAAGCCGTCTCACATGGAATTTATGGTTAACAATACCCCAAAGTATTTGGAACATTGTCAGAAGACAGGAAGCGATTTGGTTGAAGTCGCATCACAAACAAAGGACAGCTCGGAACTCCTAACAGATGACCTCTTTTGGGCATGAAAACATCAATTATGGGGCTTAGCTCAGTAACACTTGTAGCCCTCGGAATTAGCTTCAGGTAGAGCTTTCATTTGGCTAAAGCGGACTTACAATTTGAATGTTACGCTCGTTTCTGTGAACGCCCATAGAACTGGATCCGTTTGGATTTTAGAATTGATTGGATTCCGGGTTGGATCGGTTGGCCCGGATCGTATCAGAAAGGAGGAACCAATCCACCTTCTGTCGCATATAAGTGCACGATACTTTGGAATGAAGTCACCGGCTCGGTTCGGATGGAGATGCAGGAACTCGATCCGATGCGCTTGCTCCTTACTGCCAAGAAGAGCACGTTGCCTTTGGATTGAAGGCACCGATTCAGATCGGATGGAGGACCCCATCTAACCCGTCTGTAAGGAAAATATTCTACTACACACACTCGAGTTTGACCTATTCTTAAGGCCTATTTTACTCCTACTTTCACGGATCCGACCACACATTGCTTTACACGAACTACATGAGACTTCCTCCATACGTCTTAGCAACGCATTGATTTTGTGACACATGTTATTCATCCGGGAGACTCTCTACACATATAAATACACGTATTCAGGGAAATCTAATGGATCTTTGGCGATTCTAACTCTCGGCCTCCATTGAAGAGAATACAAGGACATTGTACTTCTTCCACATTAATCTAACACGAGGATTCTTGTATAAAACCACTCTCTCTTCCCCACTACTTCGTTAAATTACAAGGACTTGTATGTAAATGATTCCTACTGATCGTAGGAAGGCACTATATTTGTAATTTCTTAGGGCTTAAGAAAGTATAAAGTGGATGTATCTTGGGTTTTACCTCTTTCCTGCATTTATTCTTTATGATCTATAACTGGTAGGACTTCACACTGCATTTGTGTGCCAGTGCCATTTTTTTGGTCTAACAATAAACCATAAACCGTAAACCATAGACAATAAGCCATAAACAGTAAACCATAAACTACAAAGTGCCAATAGTAAACTATATAATATAAAGCATAAACCACAAACTTTAAAACTTAAATTATAAATCATAAACAATAAACCATAAACCGTAAAACGTAAACAATAAACCGTAAACCATAAACAATAAAGTACAAACAATAAACTATATAAAATAAAAATAAACAATAAACACATAACACTAAGCCATAAATGATAAATCGTAAACAATAAACCGTAAACCATAAACAATAAAGTATAAACAGTAAACTATATAAAATAAAAAATATACCATAAACACTAAGCCATAAATAATAAATCGTAAGCAATAAACCGTAAACCATAAACAATAAACCATAAATCGTAAACCATAAACAATAAAGTATAAACAATAAACCATAAACCATAAATAATAAAATATAAACAATTAACTATATAAAATAAAGCCATAAACCATAAACATTAAGCCATAAATGATAAATCCTAGACAATAAACCATAATCCATGGCCCATAAACATTAAATCATAAACCGTAAACCATAAACAATAAACCATAAACCGTAAACAATATACCATAAGCCGTAAACCATAAACAATAAACCATAAACAATAAACTATATAAAATAAATCATAAACCATAAACATTAAGCCATAAATGATAATTATAAATGTTGACACGCTTTTTAGTCGAAGTTGTCACACATGGAATTTCTGGTTAACAATACGCTGATGTATTTGGAACATCGTCAGAAGACTGGAAGCGATTTGTTTGAAGTCGAATCACAAACAAAGGACGGCTTGAAACTCCTAACAGGTGACCTCTTTTTGGACCTAAAAACATCAATTACAGAGCTTTTCTCAGCAACTCTTGTAGCCCTCTGAATTAGCTTTAGGTAGAGCCTTCGTTTGGCTAAAACGCACTTACGGTTTGAAAGGTACGCTCGATTCCGTGAACGCCCGCAGAACCAGAAACTTTTGGATTTTCACATTGATTGGACTATGGGGCGGATCGGATGGCTCGGATCGGATCTGAAAGGAGGACCCAATCCACCTTATGCCGCACAGAAATGTACACTGCTTTGGAATGAAGTCGCCGACTCAGCTCGGATGGAGATGTAGGAACCCGACCCGATCCACTTTCTCCTTACTTCTAAGAAAAGCACATTGCCTTCAGATTGAAGGCACCAGTCTGGATCAGATTGAGGACCCGATCTGACCCGACTGGGGCGAAATATTCTACTTCACACACTCGAGTTTGACCAATTCTCAATGCATGTTTTACACCTACTTTCACGGATCGGACCGCACATGGCTTTACCCGAACTACAGAAGACTTCGTCCATACGTCTTTGCAATCCATTGGTTTCGTGATACATGTCATTCTTCCGGGAAACTCTCGACATCTATAAATACACATATTTAGGGACATCTAAATGATCCTTGGCCATTCTAACTCTTGGCCTCCATTGAAGAGAAAACAAGGACATTGTGCTTCTTCGATATTAATCTGACACGAGGACATTGTGCTTCTTCCATATTAAACTAACAAGGATATTGAAGAGAAAACAAGGACTTTGTGCTTCTTTCTTAAAATACAAGGACGTTGTATGTAAATGATTCCTACTTATTGTAGGAAGGCATTGTATTTGTAATTTCTTTGAAGCTAATAAAATATAAAGTGGACATAGGCTTGGTTTGAGCCGAACCACTATAAAAACCTCGTGTATTCCCTGTTCTTTACTGCTTTCCTGAATTTATTCTCTATGATCTGTGATTGTGAGGACTTCACATAACATTTGGGTGTTAGTGCCATTTTTTGGTCTAACAATAAACAATAAACCATAAACCGTAGACAAAAAACCATAACCCTAAAATATAAACAATAAAGTATAAACAGTAAACTGTATAATATAAAGCATAAACCATTAACATTTAACCATAAACGATAAATCATAAACAATAAACCATAAAACATAAACAATAAACCATTGACCATAAACCGTAAAAAATAGAGTATAAACAGTAAGCTATATAAAATAAAGCATAAACCATGAACACTAAGCCATAAATGATAAATCGTGAACAACAAACCGTAACCATAAACAATAAACCATAACTCGTAAACCATAAACAATAAAGTATAAATAATAAACCATAAACAATAAAATATAAACAATTAACTATATAAAATAAAGCCATAAACCATAAACATTAAGCAGTAAATGATAAATCCTAGACAATAAACAATAAACCATGACCCATAAACAGTAAACCATAAACCGTAATCGATAAACAGTAAACCATAAACCGTAATCGATAAACAATAAACCATAAACCGTAAACCATAAACAATAAACCATAAATAGTAAGCTATATAAAATAAAGCATAAACCACAAACATTAAGCCATAAATGATAAACCGTAAACGTTGACACACTTTTTCATCGAAGCCGTCACACATAGAATTTCTGGTTAACAATACGCTCAAGTATTTGGAACATCGTCAAAAGACAGGATGCGATTTGGTTGAAGTTGCATTACAAATAAAGGTCAGCTCGAAATTCCTAACAGTTGACCTCTTTCGGGCCTGACCACATCAATTTTGGAGCTTTTCTCAGCAACACTTGTAGCCCTCTGAATTAGCTTCAGGTAGAGCTTTCATTTGGCTAAAACGGGCTTACAGTTTGAATGTTACGCTTGCTTCCGTGAACGCCCGCAGAACCGGAAATGTTTGGATTTTGGCATTAATAGGACGGCCCGGATCGGATCAGATGGCCCGGATTGGATCGGAAAGGAAGACCCGGTCCACCTTATGCTGCACAGATGTGCATGCTGCATTGGAATGAGGTCACAGGCTTGGTTCGGATGGAGATGAAAGAACTCGACCCGATCCGCTTTCTCCTTACTGCCAAGAAGAGCACTTCGCCTTTGGATTGAAGGTACCGATTCAGATCGGATGGAGGACCCGATCTGACCCATCTAGGAAGAAATATTCTACTGCACACACTCGAGTTTGACCTATTCTTCAGGTCTGTTTTACTCCTACATTCACGGATCAGACCACACATGGCTCTACACGAACTACAAGTGACTTCCTCCATTCGTCTTAGCAACGCATTGGTTTCGTGATGCATGTCAGTCATCCGGGAGACTCTCTACATGTATAAATACACGTATTCAGGGACTTCTAAAGGATCTTTGTCCATTCTAACTCCCGTCCTCCATAGAAGAGAACACAAGGACAATGTGCTTCTCCCATATTAATCCAACAAGAGGATTTCATGTATAAACCACTCTCTCTTCCCCACTTCTTCATTAAAATACAAGATGTTGTATGTAAATGATTCCTTCTGATTGTAGGAAGGCATTGTATTCGTAATTTCTTAGGATGACTTAAGAAAAATTAAAGCGGACGTAGGCTTCGTTCGACCCGACCCGCTATGAAATCCTCGTGCCTTTCTTGTTCTTTACTTCGTTGCTGCATTTATTCTCTGTGATCTGTGATTGTGAGGACTTCACACATCATTGGAGTGTTAAGACCATTTTTTGGTCTAACAATAAACAATAAATCGTAAACCATAGACAATAAACCATAACCCTTAACCATAAGCAATAAAGTATAAACAATAAACTATATAATATAAAGCATAAACTATAGACATTTAACCATAAATGGTAAATCGTATACAATAAACCATAAAACCTTAAAACATAAATAATAAACCATAAACTATAAACCATAAACAATAAAGCATAAACAATAAACTATATAAATAAAGCATAGACCATAAACACTAAGCCATAAATGATAAATCATAAACAATAAACCATAATTCATAAACAATAAACTAAAAGGTTTTATGTATCAAATTCGAAACCCTTTTGAGCATTTTAAACATTTAAAAGGATGGATCTGTGCAAAATATAATAAATCAAAACTTCATACCTGATTGGATTTCACGAAACCGATGCATTGTCGATCCCCTCTTTTCTGAATGTCTTTGGAACATAGAAGAATCAAATCTTGAGCATGTCAAGTGCCATGCCTCTATACGAATCCACAAGAACGATTTCTTCTACAATCATATTGAAGAGTAATTGAAGAAGGCAGTATTAGCTACCGCAATTATTTCTATGGTTTTGTTTTGTATTGGGTATTCGGGTTTAAGAATGGATGAATAAAAATAGTGTAATAATCGGATGACCAAGATAGGGTTAGCCTTTGATTTTTAAAAGGAATAAAATATAAATATCTCCTTTTTAAAATCAAACCATATAAATATTGAATCGACCCGAATACCAATTCCAATTTCAAAAAAAATATCAACAAATTGATGTTTTATTTAACCCAAACAAAATAATTTCTCCTTTTAACGTTCTAGTTGTTTGACCCTATAGGTTATTACAACATTGGCAATAATTTAAATCGCATTTAAATTATAAACAGTGAGCGACATCTAGTAATACATCGCTGCTACCCAAGTTATAATAAGATCAATTAACGATTCGATACAACCTTTCTATGACCAGTGTATCAATGTAATATAATCCTTTTAACCAACATATCCAGAATTAAACTAGAGGCATGGATTGTATCATCCTCGTTATAATTTAATCTGTTTTTCTAGATCGATGAGTAGACTGTTTAAAACAAATCAATATTTGAGCACGGCCATGCATTTCACAGTCTCACTCAATCAAGAGGCCCTTGGATATCACTACGAATATATCGTAGGGTTAAATTCCATCTAGATCATTCATAATTTTCATTCGATTTGAGATATATCCAATAATCACCGTTATCATAACTCTGTAACGAAATAACTTTAGATGATATCAAAACATAAATATCCTTGAATAAACTTATAATGATTTCAGGTCTGAGGACCATTACCTCACTGTCACTATGAGAACAACTTATGATACTGTTGATTACATTCCGTGTAGTTATCTCATGGTGGGTCAGCCCGATACGCTATTCTCTAATACATATTTATATCTTGACTTTAATATCACGTATATTAATGATCAATGAGATGTGATCATCAGTCAATCAATATACTAGTCTCAACGCTTTATTGTTGTCCTTTATAAACAATAAAACTCGACTAGGGACTTTTAAGAATTATAATACTTATCACATTATATAATCTCAAGTTAGTCTTACTCGAACTATATAATTCCTTATTATTATTCTAAGGACTTCTATTATATTAATATTTATATTACGCAGTAAATATAATATAAAAGAATAATATTTTATTCCAAATAAAATAATAACATCAACAGTGTTATCAATCTCATCAAATGAATTGCCTCTAGGGCATAAACTATAACTATCTCCGACTTGCACTAGAGTCAATCATTTATGTATCATATACTCATGAAACTAGTGTGACTATTAAACTTCTTTTGCAACAGAGTTTAATTCAGTAGGTCTGCAACATTACAACTTTTGTAACTTTGCAGATATGTTTATTTCTTCTGTGAACAACTTCACATGGGAATTATATTTCTTAAATATATGTTTCGATCAATAACGAGTTTAATGTTTTAGGCCTGAGCAACAGCCATATTGTTATCCAATATATATAATTGGATCAACAATGAATTAAGTTCAATCATGAACTTATTAATCCAAACATTTTCTTTCTTAGAATCAGTATTTATTTCTTGTTATTAAACTAACATTGTTCTCAATAATTAATGTGTTATCAATATAACATTAAAATTATTGTGATACTCCCACCAAATTTCTTGTCTATACAAGATTCAATAGTATTTCATCGTTTCCGAGACATTTCGAATTTTATTTCATTTCCTTTGGTATCTAAGAGACGAACTCTCCTTTTAAAAGGGATAACAATTCGAGCAATAAAAGTTTTATTCTCGGAGGATTTATAGAAATAATATCCATGTCCATGGAGGATTTAAAAGGGATAACAATTGCAAGTTAAACTTACCATGAGGTTGATGTTGTTATGAATCACTTGGGCTCAATTTTATTGCAAGTTGAACAAATACATGTCCATGGAATCATTATCTTCATCGAAATCCTCATGTTGATTAAACCATGCCTATGATGCTAATTAAACCATGTCTATGATATTAATGAAACTATGCCTGTGATGTTAATATACCTATCATGTTAAGGACAAATTGGGAATTGCTAGGTTATGATGAAAAGTTGGAATCATTATGTTTATAATGCTAGATGAGAATCATTATGTTAAAAATGCTAAATTGGAATCCACTATGCCTATTATAATTACCATGCCTTTAATGTTTCATGTTTGTAATAAAATGATTATTATGCCCGCAAGGATTATTATGCCCGCAAGGATTATTATGCCTATGATGTAAAGTTGAAATCATCATGTTAAACCCAGTTGGAACCATTATTATGCCAAGTTATCATCATGCTAGTATTGAAACCATGTGATATGTTATAGCCTGTTTATTATGCAAGTGATGTTGGAATTGTCACATATGCCTATCACATGTCTGGTGTTATTCCCCTTTATCTCTTGAATTGTTTATGCTTGTGAACGAAGTACGTTTATATGCGTTGAGATACGATTGGGTAGAATAGGCAAAACTTGAGTTAATTATAATCATAAATCGTGAAATTTGGCATAAGTAGAACATGAAATATGGCACGAAAACTTGACTTGAACATGCCATAACTTGACTTGAAACATGCCTTAGTTGGGCACGAAATTGACATATGAACATGCTATGAAAATAGCACGAATCTGATAAGAACATGGGCATGACTATAGAAAACAAGAAAGTGGCCAACTCGAGGTTGGGTTGAGTTTGTAGTGTAAATCTGACCGGAACCACCCGGCAAATCCAGTTGCTACAAACAATAAGATCCAATGTGGGTAGTTGGTCACATCGCGCTTGAAACCCGAGGTTGGGTTGGGTTCGTATCGTAAACCTGCCCGGAACCGCCCGGCAAATCAAGTGGCTACGAACAATAGGATCCAATGTGAGTGGTTCGTTGCATTACGAATCAATTAATGCCAATTAGGGTTAAGTCATGAACATGAAAAGACAACTTAACCAACTTGAACACGATTTGTAGGGCTAAGTCAGGAACTTGAAATGACAACACTTAACCAACTTAACATGACACGTAGGCGGGTTAAGTCACGAATTTAAATGACATACTTAACCATCTTGACATGACTAGACTAGAAAAGGATTAAGTCACGAATTACATGACTTAATCGATTAGGCGGGTTAGGTCACGAATTACATGACCTAATCTGTTAGGCGAAACCCTAGACACGACCCTTTAGATGTATCAAGGTACCCTGGGGCTAGGCCGGGTGGGGCACGATTACTGGGCTGATTGTAAGAGGTGAACGACGGCAGTGGGTATCCGTAGATTTATCTGTGCATCTTGAATCGTGTCAGGGGTTGACACCCTAGGGCTGATACACCCGAAGTTGGACCCAACACAGGTGACTACATTCGTGATTAGCCGTATGACACGGACACTTGACGAGCTAGAACTTGTAGGGAGCCGGTCGACTAGATAATCGCTCCGTAGGACCCCGTACTTGGGTCAGACCCTGTTTCAGGGTCATTTCATGATATTGGGCCATGGGATTTATTTCATGATTAACTTGTGACATGGACTTAGTATACTAGTATAGTCGATGCAACGAATCTTGAACATGTGATGCTTTATTTGACTTGTCTTGACTTATCATGATCACCTTAGTTATCTTGCTCACCTTGACACCATTCTTAAGTTTAGTTCCAGTCCATACATGATAGGTTGTTTTAACCGTTTTTGCACTGAAAGTCACTAGGACTTACTCAGTCTTTATGACTGACCCTTTTCCTTTCGCCTCTTTTTCTTTTGTTCCCCCCCCCCCAGGTTCTCAGGGAGGAAACACTAGCTCTTAGCTTGGATATCACTTGCTTTGGCTCAACATGTACGATTTGCTATGGCTTCTTCTTTTTACTACACTTGGGGAATAAGTTGTTTTTTTTTTCTGTTTTAAGTTATTGCTTCTTTGGCTATTATTACAAGACAGTTGTAATGAAGTTGTAAGAGACATGGTTTACTTTGGAATAAAATGAAGTTCTGTTTTGCTCAAAAATTCTTCCGCTGTTTACTTAATAATTTATTTATGTTCTGGCTTGTGATAATTCTGTGATGTTATCTCGATAATACCCCTCCAAAACTAGTGCATTCCCTTTGTGAGTGACCCTAGCGGAGGTAGGGTGTTACAGATGTTCTGGGTGGAGTGAGTTGTGAAACAGTTCAAACTCATTTTGATAGTTATTGTATAGTTGGCTTAGATATTATCTTTGGACCTATTCGAAGAAAAAAGATTATTTTCTATTTAAAATTGGTTTCTATTTCCATTTTGAATTTTTTGAACTTTTTCAAATGATTCTGATATGTGTTTCATAAGATACACACATCTGTATCTACTGATGTCATCAGTAAATATTACGAAGTAATAAAGCCTACCTCTAGTTTATGTATTCATTGCTCCATATACATCATTATGTACGAGACCCAATACTTATCACTCAATCACTGTGTCAAGTGAAAGTGGATCCAGTTATTTTCCTAATAAACAAGATTTGTATTATTCATACAATTGAAAATCAAATGATTTCAAAATTCCATCATTATGGAGTTTTGATATGCTTTCTTGTTTATAGTGCTAACTGGTAATACAAAAGGTATATTGGATTTAAATCGCTAAATTTAATCCAGTCATTATTAGTGTCAAGTACATTATAGTTAAAGATTTACAAATATCATTAACTATTTGTGAAATTCCATACGATATTTAATTTAAATAAAATGAATAACAATTATTCTTTTATTACAAATGAAATTCAAACTTGTCTAAACAAGATCTATTATAACATTTATTCTGTGTGGAATTTCATAATAACAAATATTTAATTTATTTAATTAAGCCAGTATTTAAACAAGAATCAACTTCCTATAGATTATCCAACAACATTTTCTTCATTTCCAATCGTAAGTCCACTTGTCACATTATCCGATTTCTACTTATTTTGCATTCCTGTAAATTCACAAACATTTATGTGATTTATATCAAGTATCTAGTACTAGAAATGTATAAGTAGATTTTTATAACATTTATATCTTATTCAGTTGAAGTCACACTTTAACTTTTATTTTAGATCCTCTATATTTGTAAGAACAATTAAGTTCTGAATTGTTTGAGGACAATCATCAAATTTCAATGCCAGTCAAGAAATTTGATTTAATTCAATTTATCCTTCTCAAGAACAAATTTAAATTATCGGAGTTATCTGTTATTTAATATCTGCAGCGGATAATAAATATTAACTGATTCCATTATTATTATTTAATATAAATACAAAATTTTAATAATCAAACTTTATATTTATATTAATTTATAACTTATACTAAAATATGCTCCCACTCAAATTAACATCCCTCTGTTTATACATACATATCGGTATACATATATAACGGTGTTCCAAGATCCATATCTAGTCATGCCTTGACCCAGCTTTGGCTGACCCAAAACACAACCTTTTAGGTAGTCATCTTATGTCAATTATATCGTATATAATTCTTGGATCACATGATAAATATTTTGTCCAGTATTATTCATTTGCTCAAAATATAGAATAATTCATGCTATTGTCTCTAAGCCCATAATTGTATTATGCAGCCTAGTTAAGTCAAACCCAATAATAGGTTGGAGCACCACATTTTACTCCATCGCATACAACCAAAATAAAAGGTGCACATCGCATTGGCGTTAGTTACATCCAGTGATTTTGGACAGTGATGAGTATATTACTGGAAGACTTCAACATGACTTAATATAACCAAAAATAATTGCTTTAGAAGGAATTTATAATTCGTAGTGGCGAACAATATCAGAGTCATTTACATATATCAAATATATATGTATTTTAAATAATTGGATCTAAATAAAATATAGATAATGCATATACATTTATTTAAATTCAACGTTATTTAGGTTGCATCCTTTTCTTTCGAACTATTCGAAGTATTGGTGATCATCATTACCATACGGCATGTTCCCATCTTATATTTACTATAAATATTGTATAAGACTTATATCTAATCAAATTCAAAATTTGTATAAGTTCAAGCCCAAACAAATTTAAGGCCCAACATTTAACTTTGAAAACTAATATATTTACTTTCAATGCCCTTGCCATTAAAGCCCTTTTCATCATGTTTGTAATAAAAGTTCACATTTAGACAAATACTGAAATATGTAAATATTAATACATGCATCTATTGTCAATACGCACTGCACATTTCAGATCTCATTTAAATCAATATATACAACCAGGAACAAGGACAGTTCAGTAGCATGTTTCATAAAACATGTATATCATTTTACATTGACAGTTAAATTCTATAATATACACATACATGATCAAATAAAATTTGAACGTACAGTCATGATAACATGAATGATGTACTAATCAAACTAACACCTCCTCCATTCATACCAATTTTACATTAATATATACATGTACATCAAATGTACACTTTTGTATGACTTACATGTATTGACACAGTAATAAAATACAAAGTTGTATATAAATAAAATCATACTGATGGCAAAACAACTCACACTTGTCTATCTTTCAAAATATACATGTATTACTAGCTGGTACCCAACCATGATTTTATTTTGTCCCTCCTGCTGAAACGATTTCAGCACATATGTTACATCTGCAATGTTGAAACAACATAAATTCATATTGTTAGTCTTACATCAATACATCAATTGTATATTTATGTGTATAATCTTAAATACATCAAATGTATTTATTCAAATAACACAAATGAACAAATGAACAGTAATTCATGTACTCATGACTTTAATATTTTCAACAGTGCAAGTATTAGGAAAACGGTATTTATAATGTAACGTTCTCTAGTCATCCTGATGACAGTTGTATAAACATACTTATGTCGATTACCGGGTAATTAAAATAGTAATCTAGGCTAAAAACAAACATTTCATGTACTTAACCTTATGGCAATACATAGCTGCTGCATCTAACATGTTTGTAAGTAATACATACTTAAGAAGGTGCAGCTTTTATCTATACATTTATTTTATCAATACATGACTCCAGCTTTTACCATACCATTTGCTATCATCAATATCATAAACAATGTATAATATATTTTCTAGTAAAATGGTGTATCTAAACATATTTAAGTAGGTGCACTGCAGAAGATATTAGATGTACTAGCAGATTTAAAATGATATAGGAGTGAAAAAAAAAGTTTCACAAACAAGTCAAAACTGAAAATCAAAATTTCAGTATATATATATATATATATATATATATATATATGTGAATACATATATTTATATAGGTCATATGTGTAATTGACATCATTATCGATACATTTAGCACGACACTGAAACAACAAATCATATTTGTTGCAGCCCTTTGTTTGTATTTATATATATAATTTGTAATTTATTTATCCATATATAAATAAATAATAAAATTTGAATACATATTTTTGTTTGTATTCAACACTGGTTTTAGGTTTTTTGACTTCTCGTAATTCCGCGTAATGAAACCAATGCTAAATGAAATAAGCTAGGTTCATAACCTTAATAATACTGTTCACAATCGATGCTATGATCCCAAAACCATCTAGACACTAGAGATGAAAATGAACACCATTTATCACACACATATATATTCAGACCAAAAAAAATCGATCCAAACAAAATTATAGGGATAAATATGTTCTATCAATCAAACATTTTTTATTGTAAAGGTATAACAGAGTAATTCATTTTAACTGATCCTAACACTTGTTTCAAATATGAATCAAATTCACATAGCGATTCAACAATATATATAATTGGATGTTAATGCTTGCAAATCAAAGTGGCATCAATCACACATACACTAGTTCATTTTCAGTTTCAAAACAGTGTGAAAAACTGTATAATAAACTTACAGTTATTATATCATTATACATATATACATATGTATAATCATTTTACAATTATATGATATGGCTATATATGTAACAATACAATTCACATATAACCATTTAATATATGTATATATATATATACATCATATATATATATATATGTAATAAAAAAATTGGTTATAAACATAGGATTGCATAGATACTCATATAATAGATTTAACTCAGTATAACTGGCAACTTTTGACAGGTACATAACTTTTGACAGTTGAAGAAAACAAAATTCTTATGGAAACACAACAACATTTTGAAATCTGTTTAATCCCATATACCATTGGTTTTACAAAACAGAACTCAATAACCCAATTAATTTTTAAGAGATTATCAAGTCAAACTTGTTTTTTTTCAATTTGACTCAAATCAAATACATTCTAAATTTGTTGAATGGATGTTGATCTAATATCAAACTATTGTGGATATCTGTATATATAAACATTTCAGCACGAATTCAAAACTATTGTTAAGAATATAACATCATATCTCAATATGTTTCAAATGATCAGATCTTAAGGATTTTAATCTTTTGATTAAACAGATTAGTAGGTAGGGTTTGGATCCACACTATAAAAAATAACAAGACATCCAGTAATCAACCATTTTGATTTTAAACTAAAATGAGTCACATGTTTAATAGATTCAAACATAATTAACCATCTAGATTTAATAGATGACTCCTCAAAAATTCCAGAGTGTAATATGCTAATAATCATGAGCACTTAGATTTAAGGATCTCATCCCAAAATAAAATAAAGTCATTAATATTGACTATCAATAATTCGACTCATTGTCTAATAGCACCTCTTCGTATTCAGACATATATCTACATATATGTATCTGTATATATCATGACATGCAGAGGCATCACCTAATCAATCAAAACTGATTTTGATTTATCACTGAAATTCCATTATCCATAAAATGGGTAATTGTAGTTTGAAATCTCAGTTAAAAGATCTGATTTAATCAGTAATGAACTCATTTCAAGGTTTCAAATTAATCATAAAATTTTGTTTAAAGTAAAGCTTTTGATTCTCGTATCAAATACAACTCTCAACTTACTGTAGAACAATTTCAATTTTTAAATCGAATTCATCTATAACCCTTGAAATCTTGATATTATAATCTCGATTATTCAATAATTAAACACACATAAACAAAAATCACAGTTTCAATATTACTAATATAGCAAATCCTAGATCTAATAGCATTGAAAGGTTTTATGGATCAAATCTGAAACCCTTTTGAGCATTTTAAACAATTAAAAGGATGGATCTGTGCAAAATATAATAAATCGAAACTTCATACCTGATTGAATTTCACGAAACCGATGCATCGTTGATCCCCTCTTTTCTGAATGTCTCTGGAACATAAAAGAATCAAATCTTGAGCATGTTAAGTGCCATGCCTCTGTACGAATCCACAAGAACGATTTCTTCTACAATCATATTGAAGAGGAATGGAAGAAGGCAGTACTAGCTGCCGCAATTATTTCTAGGGTTTTGTTTTGTGTTGGGTATTCGGGTTTTAGAATGAATGAATAAAAATAGTGTAATAATCGGATGACCAAGATTGGGTTAGCCTTTTATTTTTAAAAGGAATGAAATATAAATATCTCCTTTTTAAAATCAAACCATATAAATATTGAACCAACCCGAATACCAATTCCAATTTCAAACAAAATATCAACAAATTGATGTTTTATTTAACCCAAAGAAAATAATTTCTCCTTTCAACGTTCTAGTTGTGTGATCCTATAGGTTATTACAACGTTGGCAATAATTTAAATCGCATTTAAATTATAAACAGTGAGCGGCATCTGGTAATACATCGCTGCTACCCAAGTTATAATAAGATCAATTAACGATTCAATACAACCTTTCTATGAAAATTGTATCAATGTAATATAATCCTTTTAACCAACATATCCAGAATTAAACTAGAGGCATGGATCGTATCATCCTCGTTATAATTTAATCTGTTTTTCTTGATCGATGGGTAGACTGTTTAAAAAAAATCAATATTTGAGCACAACCATGCATTTCACAGTCTCACTCAATCAAGAGGCCCATGGATATCACTACGAATATATCGTAGGGTTAAATTCCATCTAGATCATTTATAATTTTCATTCGATTTGAGATATATCCAATAATCACCGTTATCATTACCCTATTACGAAATAACTTTAGATGATATCAAAACATAAATATCCTCGAATAAACTTATAATGATTTCAGGTCTGAGGACCATTACATCACTGTCACTATGAAAACAACCTATGATACTGTTGATTATATTCCATGTAGTTATCTCACGGTGGGTCAGCCCAATACGCTATTCTCTAATACATATTTATATCTTAACTTTAATATCACATATATTAATGATCAATGAGATGTGATCATCAGTCAATCAATATACTAGTCTCAACGCTTTATTGTTGTCATTTAAAAACAATAAAACTCGACTAGGGACTTTTAAGAATTATAATACTTATCACATTATATAATCTCAAGTTCAGTCTTACTCGAACTATATAATTCCGTATTATTATTCTAAGGACTTCTATTATATTAATATTTATATTACGCAGTAAATATAATATAAAAGAATAATAGTTTATTCCAAATAAAATAATAACATCAATAGTGTTATCAATCTCATCAAATGAATTGCCTCTAGGGCATAAACTCTAACATAAACCATAAATTGTAAACCATAAACAATAAAGTATAAAGAATACCCAATAAACCATAAATAATAAAATATTAAAAATTAATTATATAAAATAAAGCCATAAACACTAAGCCATGAATGATAAATCCTAGACAATAAACCATAAACCATGACCCATAAACATTAAACCATAAACATTAAACCATAAACCGTAAACCACAAACAAAAAACCATAAACAATAAACCATAAATAGTAAACTATATAAAATAAATCATAAAACATAAACATTAATCCATAAATGATAAACCATAAACATTGACACATTTTTTAGTCGAAGCCATCACACGTGGAGTTTTTAGTAAACAATATGCTCAAGTATTTGGAACATCGTCAGAAGACAAGAAGCGATTTGGTTGAAGTCGCATCACAAACAAAGAACGGCTCGAAACTCTTAACAGATGACCCCTTTTGTACCTGAAAACATCAATTACGGAGCTTTTCTTAGTAATCCTTGTAGCGCTCTGAATTAGCTTCAGGTAGATCTTTAGTTTGGCTAAAACGGACTTGTGGTTTGAAAGTTACGCTCGGTTCTGTGAATGCCCGCAGAACCGGAAACGTTTGGATTTCGGCATTGATTGGACTCGGGACAGATCGGATGGTCGGATCAGATTAGAAAGGAGGATCCAATCCACCTTATGCCGCACAGATATGCATGCTGCTTTGGAATGAAGTCACCAGCTTGGTTCGAATGGAAATGCAGGAACGTGACCCGATCCGCTTTCTCCTTACTGCCAAGAAGAGCACGTCGCCTTCGGATTGAAGGCACCGGTTCGGATCGGATTGAGGACCGGATCTGACCCGTCTAGGACAAAATATTCTTATGCACACACTCGACTTTGACCTATTCTTAAGGCCTATTTTACTCGTACTTTCGCAGATCGGACCATACATGGCTTTACACGAACTACATGGGACTTCCTCCATATGTCTTAGCAACGCATTGGTTTCATGATACATGTCATTCATTCGGGATACTTTGTACATCCATAAATACACGTATTTAGGGACTTCTAAAGGATCCTTGGCCATTCTAGCTCTTGGCCTCCTTTGAAGAGAACATAAGGACATTGTGCTTCTTCCATATTGATCTAACGCGAGGATTTCGTGTGTAAAACCGCTCTCTCTTCCCGACTTCTTCATTAAAATACAAGGATGTTGTATGTAAATGATTCCCACTGATTGTAGGAAGGCATTGTGCTTGTAATCTCTTAGAACTTAAGAAAATATAAGGTGGACGTAGGCTTGGTTTGAGCCGAACTACTATTAAAACCTCGTGCGTTCCATGTTCTTTACTGCTTTCCTGCAACTATATGATCTATGATTGTGAGGAAGTCACACTACATTTGGGTGTTAGTGCCATATTTTGGTCTAACAATAAACAATAAACCACAAACTGTAAATCAAAGACAATAAACCATAACCCTAAACCATAAACAATAAAGTATAAATAGTAAACTATATAATATAAAGCATAAACCATAAACATTTAACCATAAATGATAAATCATAAACAATAAACCATAAGCCCTTAAACCATAAATAATAAAACATAAACCGTAAACCATAAACAGTAAGGCACAAATAGTAAACTATATAAATAAAAAATAGACCATAAACACTAAGCCATAAATGATAAATCGTAAACAATAAACCGTAAATCGTAAACGATAAACGATAAATCATAAACCATAAACAATAAAGTATAAACAATAACCAGTAAACCATAAACAATAAAATATAAACAATTAGCTATATAAAATAAAGCCATAAACCATAAAAATTAAGCCATAAATGATAAATCCTAGACAATAAACATAAACCATGACCTATAAACATTAAACCATAAACCGTAAACCATAAAAAATAAACCATAAACCGTAAACTATAAACAATGAACCATAAACCGTAAACCATAAACAATAAACCATAAACAGTAAACTATATAAAATAAAGCGTAAACCATAAACTTTAAGCCATAATAGATAAACCATGAACATTGACACTCTTTTTAGCCGAAGCCGTCACACATGGAATTTCTGGTTAACAATACGTTCGGGTATTTAGAACATCGTTAGAAGACTGGAAGCGTTTTGGTTGAAATCTCATTAAAAAAAAATAGGACGGCTCGAAACTCGTAACATATGACCTCTTTTGGACCTGAAAACATCAATTACGGAGCTTTGCTCAGTGGCTCTTGTAGACCTCTTAATTAGTTTCAGGTAGAGCATTCGTTTGGCTAAAACGGACTTACAGTTTCAATGTTACGCTCGTTTGAACGCTCGTAGAACCGAAAACATTTGGATTTTGGCATTGATTGGACTTTTGGTCGGATCGGATGGCCCGGATCGGATCGGAAAGGAGGACCCAATCCACCTTCTGTTGCCCAGAAGTGCACGCTGCTTTGGATGAAGTCATCGGCTCGGTTCAAATGGAGATGCAGGAACCCGACCCTATCTGCTTTCTCCTTACTGCCAAGAAAAGCACGTCGCCTTCGGATTGAAAGCACCGATTACAATCAGATAGAGGACCCATTCTGACCCGTTTAGGATGAAATATTCTACTGCAGACACTCGAGTTTGACCTATTCTTAAGGCCTGTTTTACTCCGACTTTCACGGATCGGACCACACATGGCTCTACACGAACTACAGGAGACTTCCTCCATGCATCTTAGGAACGCATTGGTTTTGTGACACATGTCATTCATCCATAAGGCTCTCTACATCTATAAATACATGTATTTAGGGACTTCTAAAGGATCTTTGGCCATTCTAACTCTCGGCCTCCATGGAAGAGAACACAAGGACATTGTGCTTCTTCCATATTAATCTAACTAGAGGATTTCTTGTATAAAACCACTCTCTCTTCCCTACTTCTTCATTAAAATACAAAGATGTTGTATGTAAGTGATTCCTACTTATTGTACGAAGGCATTGTATTTGTAATTACTTAGGATTTAAGAAAATATAAACTGGACGTAGGATTGGTTTGAGCCGAACCGCTATAAAAACCTCATGCGTTCCCTGTTCTTTACTTCTTTGCTGCATTTATTCTCTATGATATGTGATTGTGAGGACTTCACACTACATTTGGGGGTTAGTGCCATTTTTTGCTCTAATAATAAACAATAAACTGTAAACCGTAAACTATAGAAAATAAACCATACACCGTAAACCATACACAATAAAGTATAAACAGTAAGCTATATAATATAAAGCATAAACCGTAAACATTTAACCATAAATGACAAATCATGAATAATAAACCACAAACCGTAAAACATAAACCGTAAACCATAAACAATAGAGTATAAATAGTAAACTATATAAAATAATCCATAAACTGTAAACACTAAGCCATAAATGAAAAATCATAAACAATAAACCATAAACTGTAAACAATAAAGTATGAACCATTAATTATATAAAATAAAGCCATAAACCATAAACATTAAGCAATAGATGATAAATCATAGACAATAAACAGTAAACCATGACCCATAAACATTAAACCATAAACCGTAAACCACAAGTAATAAACCATAAACTATACACCATAAACAATAAACCATAAACCACAAACATTAAACCACAAATAGTAAACTATATAAAATAAAGCATAAACCAAAAACAATAAGCCATAAATGATAAACCATAAACGTTGACACGCTTTTTAGTCAAAGTCGTCACACATGGAATTTCCGGTTAACAATACACTCAAGTATTTGGAACTTCGTAAGAAGACATGAAGCAATTTGGTTGAAGTCGCATCACAAACAAAGGACCACTCGAAATTCCTAATAGATGACTTCTTTTGGACCTAAAAACTTCAATTACGGAGCTAGGCTCCGCAACACTTGTAGCTCTCAGAATTACCTTCAGGTAGATCTTTCGTTCGGATAAAACGGACTTGCGGTTTGAAAGTTAGGCTCGTTTCCGTGAACGCCCGCATACCCGGAAACGTTTGGATTTCGGCATTGATTTGACTGGGTTGGATCGGATGGCCCGGATCGGACCGGAAAGGAGGACCCGATCCACTTTCTCCTACATAGAAGTACACGCTGCTTTGGAATGTAGTCACCAGCTCGGTTCAAATGGAGATACAGGAACCCGACAGATCAGCTTTCTCCTTACTGCCAAAAAGAGCACGTCGCCTTCGGATAAAAGGCAATAGTTCCGATCGGATGGAGGACCCGATCCTATGCGTCTGGAACGCAATGTTATACTGCACACATTCGAGATTGACCTATTCTTAAGGACTTTTTTACTTACTTTCACGGATCGTACCACACATGGCTTTTCACGAACTACAAGAGACTTTCTCAGTACGTCTTATCAACGCATTGGTTTCATGACACATGTCATTCATTCGGGAGACTCTCTACATCTATAAATATATGGATTTAGGGACTTCTAAAAGATCTTTGACGATTCTAACTCTCAACCTCCATTGAAGAGAACACAAGGGCATTGTGCTTCTTCCATATTAATCTAACACGAGGATTTCGTTTATAAAACCACTCTCTCTTCCCCACTTCTTCATTAAAATACAAGGATGTTGTATGTAAATGATTCCTACTGATTGTAGGAAGGAATTGTATTTGTAATTTCTTAGGACTTAAGAAAATGTAAAGTGGACATAGGCTTGGTTTGAGCCAAACCATTATAAAAACCTCGTGCGTTCCCAGTTCTTTACTACTTTCCTGCATTTATTCTCTGTGATCTATGATTGTGAGGACTTCACACTACATTTGGGTGTTAGTGCTATTTTTTGGTCTAACAACAAACCATAAACTGTAAACTATAAACCATAGACAATAAACTACAAACCGTAAACCATAAACAATAAAGTATAAATAGTAAACTATATAATATAAAGCATAAACCATAAACATTTAAAAACAAATTATAAATCATAAACAAAAAACCATAAACTGTAAAATATAAACAATAAACCATAAACAATAAAGTATAAACAATAAACTATATAAAATAAGGCATGAACCATAAACACTAAGCAATAAATGATAAGTCATAAACAAAAAACCGTAAACCATAAACCATAAAGTATAAACCAAAAAACCATAGAGAATAAAGTATAAACAATAAACTATATAAAATAAAGCATAAACCATAAACAATAAGCCATAAATGATAAATCATAAACAATAAACCGTAAACCATAAACAATAAACCATAAATCAAAAACAATAAAGTATAAGCAATAAAATGCAAACAATAAAGTATAGCCAAATAGCTATATAAAATAAAGGCATAAATGATAAATAATAGACAATAAACCGTAAACCATGACCCCTAAATATTAAACCATAAACCGTAAACCATAAACAATAAACCACAAATCGTAAACCATAAACAATAAACCATAAACAGTAAACTATATAAAATAAAGCATAAACCAAAAACATTAAGCCATAAATGATAAACCATAAACGTGGACACGCATTTTAGTCAAAGCCATCACACATAGAATTTCTGGTTAACAATATGCTCAAGTATTTGGAACATCTTCAGAAGAAAGTAAGAGATTTGGTTGAAGTCGCATCACAAAAAAAGGACGACTAGAAAATCCTAAAAGATGACCTCTTTTGGACCCGAAAACTTCAATTACGGAGCATCGCTTAGTAACACTTGTGGCCCCCTAAATAAGCTTCGGGTAGAGCTTTCGTTTGGATAAAATGGACTTACGATTCGAAAGTTATGCTCGTTTCCATGAACGCCAGCAGAACCGGAAACGTTAGGATTTCGGTATTGATTGGACTCCGGGTCGGATTGGATGGCCCGGATCGGATCGGAAAGGAGGACCTGATCCACCATCTACTACACATAAGTGCACATTGCTTTAAAATGAAGTCACCGGCACGGTTCGGATGGAGATGCAGGAACCCAACCCGATCCGATTTATCCTTATTGCAAAGAAGAGCATGTTGCCTTCGGATTTAAGGCACCAGCTTGGATCGAATGGAGGATCCAATCCTACCCGTCTGGGATGAAATATTCTACTGTACACACTCGAGTTTGACCTACTCTTAAGGCCTGTTTTACAACTACTTTCACGAATCGGACCACACATGGCATAACATGAACTACAGTAGAATTCATCCACTTACCCACTACGTCTTAGAAACGCAATAGATTCGTGACACGTGTCATTCATCCAGGAGACTCTCTACATCTATAAATACACGAATTCAGGTACTTCTAAAGGAACTTTGGCCATTCTAACTCTCAGCTTCCATTGAAGAGAACACAAGGACATTGTGCTTCTTCCATATAAATCTAACACGAGGATTTCGTGTATAAAACAACTCTCACTTGCCCACTTCTTCATTAAATACAGGGACGTTGTTTGTAAATGATTCCTACTGATTGTAGGAACGCATTGTAGTTGTAATTTCTTAGGACTTAAGAAAATATAAAGTGGATGTTGGCTTGGTTTGAGCCGAACCACTATAAAAACCTCGTGCATTCCTTGTTCTTTACTACTTTCCTGCATTTATTCTCTGCGATATGTGATTATGAGTACTTTACACTGTGTTTTGGTGTCAGTGCCATTTTTTGGTCTAACAATAAACCATAAATCGTAAACCATAAACCATAGACAATAAACCATAAACCGTAAACCATAAACAATAATGTATAAACAATAAACTATATATTGTAAAGCATAAACCATAAAAATATAACCATAAATGATAAATCATAAACAATAAACCATAAATCGTAAAACATAAACGATAAACCATAAACTGTAAACCACAAACAATAAAGTATAAATAGTAAACTATATAAAATAAAGCATAAACCACAAACACTAAGCCATAAATGATAAATGGTAAACAATAAACAGTAAACCATAAACAATAAACCGTAAACCATAAACCATAAACAATAAAGTACAAACAATAAACCATAAACCATAAACAATAAAGTACAAACAATCAAGTATATAAAATAAAGCCATAAACCATAAACATTGAGCCTAAATGATAAATCATAGACAATAAACCATGACCCATAAACATTAAAACATAAACTGTAAACCATAAACAATAAACCATAAACCGTAAACCATAAATAATAAACCATAAACCGTAAAACATAAACAATAAACCATAAACAATACAATATATAAAATAAAGCATAAACCATAAACATTAAGCCATAAATGATAAATCATAAACGTTGACATGCTTTTTAGTCAAAGCTGTCACACATGGAATTTCTGGCTAACAATACACTCAAGTATTTGGAACATCGTCGGAAGACACGAAGCGATTTTGTAGAAGTCGCAACACAAACAAAGGACTGCTCAAAACTCCTAACAGATGATCTCTTTTGGACCATAAACATCAATTACGGAGCATTGCTCAGTAACGCATGTAGCCCTCTGAATTAGCTTCTGGTAGAGCTTTCATTTGGCTAAAACGGACTAATGGTTTGAATGTTACGGTTCTACAGCACACACTCAAGTTTTACTTATTCTTAGGGCCTGTTTTACTCCTACTTTCACGGATCGGACCACACATGGTTACACGAACTAGAGGAGACTTCCTCCATATGTCTTAGCAACGCATTGGTTTCATGACACATGTCATTCATCCGTGAGACTCTCTACACCTATAAAAACATGGACTCAGGGACTTTTAAAGGATCTTTGGCCATTTTAACTCTCGGCCCCCATTGAAGAGAACACAAGGACATTCTGCTTCTTCCATATTAATCTAACACGAGGATTTCATGTATAAAACCACTCTATCTTCCCCACTACTTCATAAAAATAAAAGGATGTTGTATGTAAATGCTTCCTACTGATTGTAGGAAGGCATTGTATTTATAAAATCTTAGGACTTAAGAATATAAAGTGGACGTAGGCTTGGTTTGAGCCGAACCACTATTAAAAACTTGTGTGTTCCCTGTTCTTTACTGCTTTCCTGCATTTATTCTCGGTGATCTGTGATTATGAGGACTTCATACTGCATTTGGGTGTTAGCGCAATTTTTTGGTCTAACAATAAACAATAAGCTGTAACAACCTGAATTTTCAAAACCAATTAAAAAAAAAAAAAATTTAGCTATTTTAACAGATTTTGAATATTGAAAATGATTTATTTTAAATAATAACGACTAAAATTTTATTGAAACGAAGTTAAAACGAATAAATTTTATTTAATTATAAAACGAACTTAAAAAGGCGAGGTAGTTTGAAAATTCGATTTTAAATTTCAGATGAATGTATTGGATTCGAAAAAAATCGAATTTCAGTAAAACAAGAAATACTTGAATATGTTTAATAATATATTTCTAACGAATTAAAAAATTTTGATTTCACTTAATAAATTAAAAGTTATGTCCAGATTAAAATTCAGAATAGTCGCTATGGAATATATATATATATATTTTACTAATATATATAGCCCTTAAAAATAGCCATTTTGCAAATGAGCTCCATTTTCAATGAAACCACTTTTGTTGGATCTGGAATGTCAAATTGTTGCTAGATTCCAATTTTCATAATTTTTGGAATCAATATGTCAGCGTGGCGAATTTAAACGCATTTGACAGTTTCAGTTTGAATTGGATCAACCAGAAAATGACCATTTTCAAACGGTCTCCGAATTCAACGAAATTAGTTTTGTTAGGACCATATCGTCAAAACATAGCTAGATTTATTTTTCTGGAATTATTGGTGTCGTTATGTAGCACCAGTAAATTAAATGTACTTTGAAATCAATATTGAACGTTATATTAATTTATGTTTTAATTTTGGTAAAAACCGATCGAAACGGTCAAATTGGCTTACAAAACATATCTTATTGTTTTCGGAATGGCGGTATTTAACTAGGGGCAACAATCGTTGGGATTCGTTTGGAGTTTAGATATAAAATCTAACTTTTATGGAATTAAATTAATACTAATATATATATATATATATATATATATATATATAGAATAACGTTAGAACCCTAACCCTACTACTATTATCATCCAGCAGCCGCCCTCACAAATAAAAGGCCAAAAAGCTCAGATTTTGTTTGCTAAAAATATCACAATCCATCTCGAATTAACTCCCACTTTCAAAACTATAATTAAAGAGGAATGGAAGCTCTTTCGATCAAGATGGGTATGATGATTTTCATCTCTTGGTTTGTTCGAATTTGGCTCAAGAAGGAAGCACATTGGAGCTCGGTTTTTCTTGGTACAGGGGGCACCAGAAAACGCACTGCCACAGGCGTAGGGGGAGGGCAAGTCCAGGCTTTGACGGCGACCATCCAGATGCGCGTCCGATCTGATGAAGTGGCGGCGCAAGAGGCTTTTGGTTTTGAACAAAATGGGTTTCAGCGGCACCCAGGAAGATGACACAATTAAGAATGTAATTAGGATTATAATTATTAATTAATTAGTTAATTGTATATTTAAGTGTTTAAAAGTTTAAAATGGCATAACTTCTTCAAAACAGAAATGAAATGGGACGATTCAAGTTGCCTCGGACTCGTATCAACGAATACTCCATTTTAGAACCGACTAGTATAAAAATGGAGCAAATCAGAATTTCAGGAAAAATCAAACTCAAACATAATAGAAATTCAGAATAAAGAATGGAGGAGTGGAAACGAACGTGAGAACTCCTTCTCACTCAAACTTTTTATAGTTAAATATATACTGGGTTGTAGACGGGGCTTAGTAGCTCCAGACACCGTCGTCCACAGACCATGGACGACTTGTTTGATTTTATTGTATTGTGGAAATTGATTTTGATTGTGATGTGAAATGAACAATATAAAATATTCATGTATTGAATAAAATGTATGAACAATAAAAATATCATTTTTATTGTATAAATGAACTGTATAAAAATATTCATGTGTTGAATAAAATGTTTGGACGATAAAAATATAATTTTTATTGAATAAATGAACTAAATAAAATAGTCATGTGTTGAAATAAATATTCATATACAAATCGGATGATTTTTTATGTACACCTATTTCACTAATCTTGATTGGGACGATAATTTTTACACATCTCCCACCTGCACAAATAATAATCAATATTTGTTGTTTGAAAATCCCACACGGGTATTGGGATGATATTTGACATACAATGATCCCAATAATTAGTTGTATGTCAATCGATGGGTTGGAAGACTGTATAAGCATTATTTATTTAATTATTTATTTTAATGCTTATATAGTGGTAGAAGGCACACTGGATGATGGTTGATTATTTATTATTGTTGTTAAATACGTGTGTTGTACCAAATCCATATAACCAACCTTATATGGTAATTGATTGGGTCTCATTTCAATTTAGAAAATAAAGAATATTTTAAAATAATATTCATAAAAGGATTATAAATATTCATCTGTTGAATAAAAATATTCATGTGTTGAATAAAATATTCATGTGTTGAATAAAATATTTAAAAATAAAATATTCATGTGTTGAATAAAATACTTAAACAATAAAAGTATTCATGTGTTGAATAAAACAATTAAACAATAAAATATTCATGTGTTGAATAAAAGCCGTATGGATTAGATATGCACCACTTGGACGTGAACGATATTTGTATCAATTTTATTCATTTTTTTAATGAATATCGAAAAGGAAAATATTTCAAAATCAGATATTTTGAAAATATTACCATTAAAATATTATAACGATAAAGAATATTCAGTTTTGATTTAAAATTGAAGTAAAAGTGGAAATCGTTTTAAAACAGATTTATAAAATACGTTTTGAAGGATATATAAATATAAATATAAATATAAATATTTTTATATATATATGGCCTGAATAGAACGCACCGTGCAGCGACCATTCGTGAATTTCGACCATTGACTTCGAATTGACATTACGGGAGATCTGACCATCGGATTCTCCTAAAACAGGAACCGTTGGGTTCGTATCAAAAAGAGATTTCCAACCAATATATGTGATTTAAATTTGAACGGTTAGATTTGGAATTATGTCCAAATCAATTTCAGAAAAGGTCGTTATGGACGTAGTTCGTTGGCCGTTATTGCAAACTGACTGTACGAGCGATATTAAAATTATTAAAAATATGAAAAAATTGTGTAAAATCATAATAAATGATTTTAAAGTTTTTGGATGAAAAGACCATATTTGAAAAGATAAAAATATAATTTTATCAAAATGAACTAGTTATTAATTAGATTTGAAGTCTAATAATTTTCAAATAAATAAATTGGGTTTGGGAATGGTTTTAATATAACCAGAATCTCCAATATATGAATTGTAATGGATTTGAATCGAAATTATCTTCAGAATATTTCGATGTTGGATTCCGTGATTATACAGATATTTTGGAGGAATTTGGAAGATATATATATATATATATATATATCATTATTCCCAATACGATATCTGTTAGTTATCAGAATTTGATATTGAATATAAGCCAATATAATATCTATTCAGAGTCTTGTATTTAATATCAAATGGGATTTTGGGTTTGTCATGAATGGTGTCTTAAATAACACTGTTCTTAAACCCAATTGAGAAAGGAATAAATCATTTAATTAAGATTTTGTGAAGTTTTTCAATTAATGAATATTTAATTGGAATTGAATAAAAGAATTGGATTTTTGGGTTTATAGTGAACTTTGTTCCAAATAACATTCATTCTTAACCCAATTAACAATGAAATGTGATTTGGAATTATTAAATCTTTTTATTTAGATTTAATAAGAATTTTCCAAAGAAAAGTTTTTCAATTTAATAAAATAAATTGGAATGGAATTCGATTTGGTGATAATCGAAGTCAACTTCTGTGGACGAAGACTGTTACTATATAGGGAAATTAAAAAGGCTTTGCCGTTATTCTATTTATATTATCAATTGGATATGGAAGTATATATTGTTTATATATACCAATCTGTTATCCATGAAGATTCCATAATTAATGGAATGGGATTTTGGGTTTATCATGAACTATGTTTTAAATGACATTAGTTCTTTAACCCAGTTAAAGATAAGATTAATTTCTTAACTTTGAATAATCATTAAGTAATGATTTTTTAGATTAAAACTGAATTAGAGTTTTAATGAATCTTTAGTTAGATTGGGATGTGAATGGGATAATTAAATTTATCGAATTCATGAAATGATCGAGAATGTAGTATCACCAGTTTCGCTCCTAGCGATAGTTAAATCTTAAAATAGATTTTAACGTGAAAGGGTTTTAATTTTACCTATAACACCGTAGGGTTGCTTTGAAGTACTAAGAGAAGTAGGGGCATTTTAAGCATAGTAAGGATAGATCGACAAATATGAAAGATAATGAATCATTTAGATTGGGTGCTGCAAAAACCAACCCTTCACAGTAGTTAAAAAATTGGGGTAATTGTTCGAAGTAAGGGTTATTTAGATAATTAGTGGAAGGATTAAAAAGAAGAGATGTTTTGAATTATTAAGTGAAGTCGGGGTAGTTTAAGCGTAGTAGGGGTATATCGACAAATATTAAAGATTATGAATTGTTTGGATTGGGTGCTGCAAAAACCAACCCTTCACAATAGTAAAAAGATAGGGGTAATTTTTGGAAGTAAGGGCCATTTAGATAATTAAGGGTAGGGAAAAAAGAAGGGTTGTTTTGAATTATTAAGTGAAGTAGGGGTAGTTTAGGCATAGTAGGGGTAGATCGACAAATATGAAAGATGATGAATCGTCTGGATTAGGTGTTCCAAAAACCAACCCTTCACGGTAGTAGAATGAAAATTGGTTTACAATGAAAAAAATGAATAATGCAAAAAAATGAATAAAGAAATGAATAAAGGAAAACAATAATAAAAGTAGGGGTACTTAAAAAATATGGGTAGTTTTGGAAGTAAGGGCTATTTAGGGAATTAAGGGTAGGATTAAAAAGAAGGGTTGTTCTGAAGTATAAAAAGAAGTTGGGGTAGTTTAAGCATAGTGGGTGTAGATCGACAAATATAAACGATGTGAATCGTTTGGATTAGGTGCTGCAAAAACCGACCCTTTGCAGTAGTTAAAAAATAGGGGTAATTGTTGGAAGGAAGGGCTATTTAGAGAATTAGGGGTAGGATTAAAAAGAAAAATTGTTTTGAATTATTAACAGAATTAGGGGTAGTTTAAGCATAATAGGGGTAGATCGACAAATATGAAAGATGATGAACATTTAGATTGGGTGCTGCAAAAACCAACCCTTCACAGTAGTTAAAAAATAGGGGCAATTGTTGGAAAGAAAGGCTATTTAGAGAATTAGGGGAAGGATTAAAAAGAATAGCTGTTTTGAAGTATTAAAGAAGTAGGGGTAGTTTAAGCATAATAGGGGTTGATCGACAAATATGGAAGATGATGAATCGTTTGGATTGGGTGTTGCAAAAACCAACCCTTCACAATAGTTAAAAACAGGGTTAATTGTTGGAAGTAAGGGCTATTTAGAGAATCAGAGGTAGGATTAAAAAGAAAGACCGTTTTGAAGCATTAGAGAAGTAGGGGTAGTTTAAGCATAGTAGGTGTAGATCGACTAATATGAAAGATGATGAATCCTTTAGATTGGTTGCTGCAAAAACCAACCCTTCACGATAGTTAAAAAATAAGGGTAATTGTTGGAAGTAAGGGCTAGTTATAGAATTAGGGGTGGGATTAAAAAGAAGGGTTGTGTTGAAGTACTAAGAGAAGCAGGGGTAGTTTAAGCATAGTAGGGGTAGATTGACAAATATGAAAGATGATGAATAGTTTGGATCGGGTGTTGCAAAAACCAACCTTTCACGATAGGGGTAATTGTTGGAAGGAGTAGGATTAAAAAGGACTATTTTAAAGTATTAAGAGAAGTAGGGGTAGTTTAAGCATAGTTGGGGTAGATCGACAAATATGAAAGATGATGAATCATTTAGATTGGATGCTGCAAAAACCAACCCTTCATAGTAGTTAAAAAATAGGGGTAATTGTTCGAAGTAAGGGCTATTTAGAGAATTACGGGTAGGATAAAAAGAATAGCTGTTTTGGATTATTAAGAGAAGTAGGTGTAGTTTAAGCATAGTAGGGGTAGATCGATAAATATGGAAGATGATGAATCGTTTGGATTTGGTGACGCAAAAACCAACCCTTCATATTATTTAAAAGATAGGTGTAATTGTTGGAAGTAATAGCTATTTATAGAATTAGGGGTAGGATTAAAAAGAAGGACTGTTTTGAAGTGTTAAGTGAAGAAGGGGTAGTTTAGGCATAGTAGGGGTAGATCGAAAAATATGAAAGATGATGAATCGTTTGGATTGTGTGTTCCAAAAACCAACCCTTCACAGTATTTAAAACATTGGTGTAATTGTTGGAAGTAGGGGCTATTTAGAGAATTAGGGGTAGGACTTAAAAGAAGGGTTGGTTTGAAGTATAAAAAAAGTAGGGTTAGTTTAAGCATAATAGGGTTTGATCGATAAATATGAACGATGATGAATCATTTGGATTGCGTGCTGCAAGAACCAACCCTTCACAGTAGTTGAAAATTAGGGTTTAGTTGTTGGAAGTATCTGCTATTTAGAGAATTAGGGGCAGGATTAAAAGGAAGGGCTGTTTTGATGTATTAAGAGAAGTAAACAGATGATTAATCGTTTGGATTGGTTGCTGCAAAAACCAACCCTTCACAGTAGTTAAAAAATAGGGCTAATTGTTGGAAGTAAGGTCTATTTAGAGAATTAGGAGCTGGAATAAAAAGAAACGTTGTTTTGAAGTACTAAGAGAAGTAGGGGTACTTTAAGCATAGTAGAGGTACATCGACAAATATGAAAGATTATGAATCGTTTGAATTGGGTGCTGCACAAACCAACCTTTCACAGTAGTAAAATGATAGAAGTAATTGTTGGAAGTAAGGGATATTTTTAGAATTAGGGGTAGGACTAAAAAGAAGGGTTGTTTAGAAGTATTAAGAGAAGTATGGGTAGTTTAAGCATAGAATGGGTAGATCGACAAAAATGAAAGATGATGAATCATTTAGATTGGGTGCTGCAAAAACCACAATTGTTAAAATATAGGGGTAATTGTTGGAAGTAAGGGCTATTTAGAGAATTAGGTATAGGATTAAAAGGAATGGGTGTTTTGAAGTATTAAGAGAAGTAGGGGTAGATCGACAAATATGAAAGATGATGAATCGTTGGATTGGGTGATTCAAAAACCAAAACTTCATAGTAGTTAAAAAATAGGAGCAATTGTTGGATGTAAGGGCTATCTAGAGAATTAGGGATAGAATTGAGAAGAAGTGATGTTTTGAAGTATAAAGAGAATTAGGGGTAGTTTAAGCATAATAGGGGTAGATCGACAAATATAAAGACGATGAATCGTTTCGATTGGTTTCTGCAAAAACCAACCCTTCACAGTAGTTAAAAGATAGGCATAATTGTTGGAAGTAAGGGCTATTTAGAGAACTAGGGGTAGTATTAAAAAGAAGGACTGTTTTGATGTATTAAGAGAAGTAGGGTTAGCTTAAGCATAGTAGGTGTAGATCGACAAATTTGAGAGATGATGAATCATTTGGAATGGGTGTTGCAAAAACCAACTCTTCACACAAGTTAAAAAATAGGGGTAATTTTTTGAAGGAATGGCTATTTATAGAATTAGGAGTTGGGTTAAAAAGGACGGTTTTGAAGTATTAATGGAAGTAGGGGTAGTTCATGCATATTAGGGGTAGATCGACAAATATGAAATATGAAGAATCATTTGGATTGGGTGCTGCAAAAACCAACCATTCACAGGAGTTAAAAAATAGGGGTAATTTTTGGAAGGAATGGCTATTTATAGAATTAGGGGTAAGATTAAAAAGAAGGACTGTTTTGAAGTATTAAGAGAAGTAGTGGTAGTTTAATAATAGTAGGGGTAGATCGACAAATATGAGAAATTATGAATCGTTCGGAATGGGTGCTGCAAAAACCAACCATTCGCAGAAGTTAAAAAATACGGGTAATCGTTGGAAGGAATGGCTATTTAGAGAATTATGGGTAGTATTAAAATGTAGGATTGTTTTGAAGTATTAAGAGAAGTAGTGGTAGTTTCAACATAGTAGGGGTAGATCGACAAATATAAAAGATGATGAATCATTTGGATTGGGTGCAGCAAAAACCAACCCTTCACAGAAGTTCAAAAATATGGGTAATTGTTGGAAGTAAGGGCTATTTAGAGAATTAGTGTTAGGATTAAAAAGAAGGACTATTTTGAAGTATTAACAGAAGTATGGGTATTTAAGCATAGTAGGGGTAGATCGACAAATATGAAAGATGATGAATCATTTGGATTTGTTGCTGCAAAAACCAACCCTTCACAGTAGTTAAAAAATAGGGTTAATTGTTGGAAGGAAGGGCTATTTAGAGAATGAGGGGTACGATTAAAAAGAATAGAAATTTTGAAGTTTTAAGAGAAGTAGAGGTTATTTAAGCATAGTAGGGTTAGACCGACAAATATGAAAGATGAAGAATTGTTTGGATTGGGTGCTGCAAAAACGAACCCTTCTAGTAGTAAAATGATAATTGTTTTACAAAGAAAGAAATGAATAATGCGAAATAAATGAATAAAGAAAGGAAAACGATAATAAAGGTAGGGGAAGTTTAAAAATAAGGGTAATTGTCGGAATAAGGGCTATTTAGAGAATCAGGGGTAGGATTAAAAAGAATAGCTGTTTTGAGTTATTAAGAGAAGTTGGGGGTAGTTTAAGCATAGTAGGGGTAGATCGACAAATTTAAAACATGATGAATCGTTTGGATTGGGTGATGCAAAAACCAACACTTCACAGAAGTTAAAACCATGGGTAACTGTTGGAAGTAAGGGCTATTTAGAGAATTAGGGTTAGGAATAAAAAGAAAATCTATTATGAAGTATTAATGGAAGTGGGGGCAGTTTAAGCATAGTAGGGGTAGATCGACAAATATGAAAGATGATGAATCATTTAGATTGGGTGTTGCAAAAACCAACCCTTCGCAGTATTTAAAAAATTGGGGTAATTGTTGGAAGTAAGGGCTATTTAGAGAATTAGGGGTTGGACTCAAAAGAAGGGTTGTTTTGAAATATAAGGAAAAGTAGGGGTAGTTTAAGCATAGTATGGGTATATCGAAAAATATGAAAGATGATGAATCAATTGGATTGGGTGCTGCAAAAACCAACCCTTCACAGTAGTTAAAAAATAGGTGTAGTTGTTGGTAGTAAAGGCTATTTAGAGAATAAGGGGTAGGATTAAAAAGTAGGGTTGTTTTGAAGTATTAGGAGAAGTAGAAAGATGATGAATCGTTTGGTTTAGGTGCGGCAAAAACCAACCCTTCACGGTAGTTAAAAAATAGGGCTAATTGTTGGAAGTAAGGGCTATTTAGAGAGTTAGCAGTACGATTAAAAAGAAAGGTTGTTTTTAAGTACTAAGAGAAGTAGGGGTAGTTTGAGCGTAGTAGAGTTAGATCGAGAAATATGAAAGATTATGAATCGTTTGGTTTAGGTGCTGCGCAAACCAACCCTTCACAGTAGTAAAAAGATAGGAGTAATTATTGGAAGTAAGGGCTATTTAGAGAATTAAAGGTAAGATTAAATAGAAGTGCTATTTTGAAGTACTAAGAGAAGTAGGGGTAGTTTAAGCATAGTAGGGTTATACCGACAAAAATGAAAGACGATGAATCATTTAGATTGGGTGCTGCAAAAACCATAGTAGTTAAAAAATAGGGATAATTATTGGAAGTAAGGGTTATTTAGAAATTAGGGATAGCATTAAAAGGAATAGCTGTTTTGAAGTATTAAGTGAAGTAGAGGTAGTTTAAGCATAGTGGGGGTAGATCGACAAATATGAAAGATGATGAATCATTTGGATTGGGTGTTGCAAAAACCAACCCTTCACAATAGTTAAAAAATAGGGGTAATTGTTGGATGGAAGGGCTATCTAGAGAATTAGGTGTAGGATTGGAAAGAGTGGATGTTTTGAAGTATTAAGAGAATTAGAGGTAGTTTAAGCATAGTAAGGGTAGATCGACAAATATAAAGATGATGAATGGTTTGGATTGGGTTTTGCAAAAACCAACCCTTAACAGTAGAAAAAAGATAGGGATAATTGTTGGAAGTAAGGGATATTTAGAGTATTAGGGGGAGGATTAAAAAGAAGGATTATTTTGAAGTATTAAGAGAAGTAGGGGTAGTTTAAGCATAGTAGGGGTAGATCGACAAATATGAGAGATGATGAATCATTTCGATTGGGTGCTGCAAAAACCAACTCTTCGCAGAAGATAAAAAATAGGGGTAATTCTTGGAAGGAATGGCTATTTAGAGAATTATGGGTAGGACTGTTTTGAAGTATTAAGAAAAGTAGGGGTAGTTTAAGCATAAAAGGGGTGGATCGACAAATAAGAAAGATGATGAATCATTCGGATTGGGTGCTGCAAAAACCAACCCTTCACAAAAGTTAAAAAATAGGGGTAATTTTTGGAAGTAAGGGCTATTTAGAGAATTAGGGGTAGGATTAAAAAGGGAACTGTTTTGAAGTATTAAGAGAAGTAGGGGTTGTTTAAGCATAGTAGGGGTAGATCGACAAATATGGAAGATGATGAATCGTCTGGATTGGGTGCGGCAAAAACCAACCCTTCATAGAAGTTAAAAAATAGGAGTAATTGTTGGAAGTAAGGGCTATTTAGAGAATTAGCGGTAGGATTGAAAAGAAGGACTGTTTTGAAGTATTAAGAGAAGTATGGGTTGTTTAAGCATAGTAGGGGTAGATCGACAAATATGAAAGATGATAAATCATTCGGATTTGGTGCTGCAAAATCCAAACCTTCATAGTAGTTAAAAATTAGGGTTAATTGTAGGAAGGAAGGGCTATTTAGAGAATTAGGGGTAGGATTATAAAGAATTGCTTTTTTGAAGTATAAAGAGAAGTAGAGGTAGTTTTAGCATAATAGGGGTAGATCGACAAAAATGGAAGTTGATGAATTGTTTGGATCGGGTGCTGATAAAACAAACCCTTTATAATAGTAGAATGATATTTGGTTTACAAAGAAAGAAATGAATAATGCGAAATAAATGAATAAAGAAAGGAAAACGATAATAAAGGTAGGGGGCAGTTTAAAAATAAGGTTAATTGTTGGAAGTAAGGGCTATTTAGAGAATCAGGGGTAGGATTAAAAAGAATAGCTGTTTTGAGGTAATAAGAGAAGTAGGGGGTAGTTTAAGCATAGTAGGGGTAGATCGACAAATTTAAAACATGATGAATCGTTTGGATAGGGTGATGCAAAAACCAACACTTCACAGAAGTTAAAACCATGGGTAACTGTTGGAAGTAAGGGAAATTTAGAGAATTAGGGGTAGGAATAAAAAGAATATCTATTGTGAAGTATTAAGGGATGTGGGGGTAGTTTATGCATAGTAGGGGTAGATCGACAAGTATGAAAGATGCTGAATCATTTAGATTGGGTGTTGCAAAAACCAACCCTTCATAGTATTTAAAAAATTGGGGTAATTGTTGGAAGTAAGGGCTATTTAGAGAATTAGGGGTTGGACTAAAAAGAAGGGCTGTTTTGAAATATAAAGAATAGTAGGGGTAGTTTAAGCATAGTATGGGTAGATCGAAAAATATGAAAGATGATGAATCATTTGGATTGGGTGCTGCAAAAACCAACCCTTCACAGTAGTTAAAAAATAGGTGTAGTTGTTGGAAGTAAAGGATATTTAGAGAATTAGGGCTAGGATTAAAAACTAGGTTTGTTTTGACGTATTAGGAGAAGTAGAAAGATGATGAATCGTTTGGTTTGGGTGCGACAAAAACCAACCCTTCACGGTAGTTAAAAAATAGGGCTAATTGTTGGAAGTAAGGGCTATTTAGAGAATTAGCGGTAGGATTAAAAAGAAAGGTTGTTTTTAAGTACTAAGAGAAGTAGGGGTAGTTTAAGCATAGTAGAGTTATATCGAGAAATATGAATGATTATGAATCGTTTGGATTGGGTGTAGCGTAAATGAAAAACCCAACCTCCGTTAGGGTCACTCTCAAAGGGAATGCCCTAATTTTGGTGGAGGATTATAAGTATAAGTCACAGATACACAAGACAGATATAAAAACACATATTTTTGAACAGCGGAAAACAACAGCAACTTTTATTTCATTAAAGTACGTGTTACACAAACCATGTCATAATTTGTCTTACAATACTTCTAAAAACATAACATCTTCATAACTTTCTTGATTACATTATTTAAAGAAGCATAAAAACATGATTATACTGCATAAGTCCCATAATTGCGGTCCAAAGCCATAGTCCAAAACGAAAAAGATCCAAGCAATACATTCTTTCTCTTCAAGCTGGATGTGAAAACTGGTGAAGCTGCAGTATTCCCTCCTTGTGGACCTGGGGGGGGGGGGGGGGGGGACGAAAGAAAAGAACAAGAAAGAAAAGTAGAGTCAGACATAAAGCTTGAGTAAGTCTAGGACTATTCAGTCTATGAATAAAGAATTGGGCATGATAAGTATAAACTGGAAATGGGAAAGCACTATAAACTAGGTTAAGTTGTCTAGAGTCGAATATACTTATCGTACCCCATATTAATCTCTGTACCCATATAAACTAGTTCCCAACAGGCACCCCAAAATAAGGGTGAAGTGATCCGTTTCTAATGAACGGCTCCTACTCGCAAAGTTAGATGTGTCTTACGACCCCCGATGTTGTAGTTACCTATGCTGGTCCCACCATAGGGTGTATCAAGTCCTATGGTGGCGGCCCGACACAATTCTAGAATGCACAGGTATACTACTGGTGCCAAGTGCCTTATTTTTCTGTGCCGGAGTGTGTGCACGCCCGCACCCCATTAGAACCTACACTGCTGCACCTCCGCCGTCGATTTGACCTCTTACAGTGTAATAACCCGGAAATTCTGAGCTAGTTTTAATTTTTTATTTTCGCAATTTTAATGAATTTTGAATATTTAAAATGAATTATTTTAAATAATATCGACGAGAAATTTATTTTGAATATAATTAGAATGTATATATTTATACGCGTCGTCGTTAGAATATAAATAATTATATATAATTATAAAAGGAATTGAAAATGGCGCAGTAGTTTGATAATTCGATTTCAAACTTCAATTGAATGTACCGGGTGCAAAATAACCCGGATTTTAACGAAACCAAAAACATTAGGATCTATTAGAGAATATCTTTCTAGCGAATCCGAAAAATTGAAATTTCATAGCGGGAATCAAAAGATATGTCCAGTTGAAAATTCTGAATAGTCGCTATGGAATTCAGGCCCTTAAAAATGGAATTTTGCAAACGACCTCGGATTTCGACGAAACCACTTTTGTTGGATTCGTGATGTCAAGTTATTGCTAGATTCCAAATTTTATAATTTTTCGAATCAATATGTGAGCGTGGAAGAGGAAAACGCGTTTGACAATTTTCAGTTAATTTTAATCGACTGGAAATTGGCCATTTTTCTAACGGTCTCAGAATTCGACGAAACTAGTTTTGTTAGGACCGTATCGTCAATACGAAGCTAGAAAATATTTTTGTGGAATTTTTATAGTTCGTATGTGACCCCGTTAAATTGAAATGCGCGTTCAATTTCAATATATAGAGTTATATGTGGACTTTGACGGAAACTGATCGAAACGGTCGAATTAGCTTGCGATACATATCCCATCGTGTTTGGAATGGGGGTAATTAGCTGTAGACGACAGGCAGGGAGCCTCGTTTAGAGGTCATATGTGAAAGTCAACTTTTTGAAATAAAATAAAGTAAAATATAAAAAAATAGTCCCCCCCTTTCCTTTTCTCCTTAACCAGACCCCCTCCCCCCGTTGAAATCATTTCAGAGCGAAAAAAACCCTCGATCGACAGCCGCCCCCCCTATCCACTCGTCGCCGCCTCCCAGGCAGAGCACCACCGCCGCCGAGCTACCCCCCCCCCTCTGCCTCGACCGACGCGAACTAACCCCCCTACTGACCTGCGACGTGAAGCCCCCCTCCTTCCTGCGAGGTGAAGCCCCCCCCCCCCCCCCCCCGGCCTTTGATTTGACTGTAAGCCCTTTTTACTTATTCATTTTATTTCTTTTTTTCTATGTAATTGGTATTAGCAATTATAAAAATCAGTTTTTGTATATGTTTTGATTAGAAAGTTAGGATTTTTAAATTAGTTAAATTAGAATTTTTCATAATGAAAAGGCGATATTTTTCATATTGAAAAGATGATATTTTTCATTTTGAAAAGGCGATATTTTTATATACGATGGAGAATTATATTTTTATAACATGAAAGTTTATATTTTTAATAACAAAAAGATTAGATTTTTAAAATAGAAAAGATTAGATTTTTAAAATAGAAAAGATTAGATTTTTAAAAGGAAGAAAGACGATATTTTTAAATGGAGAAAGGCGTGATTTTTACATATGTAATGGATTAAAAATATGATCTTTATATAGTATAGATATTAAAAATATGATTTTTATATTATAGAAGGAGTAAAGATGAAATCTATATTTTTGAAAAGACGAAATCTATATTTTTGAAAAGACGAAATCTATATTTCTGAAAAGGCGAAATCTTTATAGTTGAAAAGGCAAGACCTTTATATAGAGAATAACAAAGTAAAAATAGAATTTTTATCTATATAGCAACGAAGTAAAAATTCTATTTTTATATATTGAATAGCGAAGTAAAAATTCGATTTTTATATATTGAATAGCGAAGTAAAAATTCGATTTTTATAGATTGTTCGATTTTTATATATTGAATAGCAAAGTAAAAATTCGATTTTTATATATTGAATAGCGAAGTAAAAAATTCGATTTTTATATATTGAATAGCGAAGTAAAAATTCGATTTTTATATATTGAATAGCGAAGTAAAATTCGATTTTTATATATTGAATAGCGAAGTAAAAACTCGATTTTTATATATTGAATAGCGAAGTAAAAACTCGATTTTTATATATTGAATAGTGAAGTAAAAATTCGATTTTTATATATTGAATAGCGAAGTAAAAATTCAATTTTTATATATGTAGTGGCTACGGGCAGCGAAAGTGACAAAAGGCGAGAACGATGAAGATTTCTCTAAATGAAGAGTCATGGTATTGGATAGCTATCGGTGAGAATTTCTCACTCTTTAATTTCTTTTCTAGTTATATATATATACTAGGATGAAGATAGTGTTTAGTAGCACCCGACACAATCGTCCACAGACCATGGACTTGTTTGTTTGGTTGTGTAGTTGTTTAGATTAATTGGTTTGAATTGAATTGTTTGGTGAAATGGAATAGATTTGATTGATGTGTGAATGGCGTGGGCCTTCACTAGACCGGGGATAAGGCTAGGCCTCGTCCCGTTTCTAGTATCGTGCCGTTATGCCGCCGAAATTTTCTAAAATAAGTTAGAAAAATGAAGATATCATTATATTTAATAAATGAACGGAATAGGATATTAATAGGCTGAACAAAATATTTTGGTCGTTAAAAATATAATTTTTAACGTGAAAGTGAATAAATGAATATTTATAAACAAATTGGCCGATTTGTTTATATACACTGATTTGACTGATATTGATTGGGTCGATAAATTTTACACATCGCCCAACTGCACAAATAAAATCTGTGTTTGTTGATTTGAAACCCCACACGGGTATTGGGATAAAATACGGCATACACTAATCCCAAAAAAATTAGTTGTATGTCGATCGATGGATCAACAGGCTGTTATAAGCGTTAGATATCTATATTTGATGTTTATACAATGTAGTGCACTTTGGACGATGGTTGATTATTTATCGTTGCTATTATATACATGTGTTGTATGGAATCCATATAATTAACTTTATATGGTAATTGATTGGGCCTCATTCCAATTTAGAAGATAAAGAATATTATAAAGTAAAGGTTCGTGTGTTGACTGTACTCATCCGTTGAGACTAGTCATGTGTTGAACGAAATATTTTAACAATAAAACTTATATCTTTATCACTATAAAATAAAGTTTCATGTGTTGATAGTACTCATTCATTGAGATTAGTCATGTGTTGAACGGAATATTTAGATTCACGTATTGAATAGGATAAATATTCATTTGTTGAATAGAATAACGAATTTATTGAAATATATAAAGCCGTATTGATTAGAGATGCGCTATTTTGACGCGAACGATATTTATATCGATTATATTCGTTTTTAAATTTGAATTGAATCGAATAGAAAACCAATTTGAATTGAATTGAATAGAAAACCAATTTGAATTGAATCGAATAGAAAACCAATTTGAATTGAATCGAATAGAAAACCAATTTGAATTGAATCGAATATAAAACGAATTCAAATTGAATTGAAAACGAATTCGAATTGAATTGAAAACGAATTCGAATTGAACTGAAAATGAATTGAAATGAATTCAAATTGAATTGAAATTTGAATTGAATAGGAATGAATTTTAAAATGAATTTATAAGGAAAAATTCAATTTTGATTTGAATTTGAAATAAAGGTTGAAATTGTTTTTGAAACGAATTCAAAACTATTTATAAAATTCGTTTTGAATTGAAATCGATGAAATATATATTATATATATAATATAATGGCCTGAATAGAACGCGCCACGCCGCGGCAGTTCGTGAATTTCGACCATTTATTTCAAACGGACATTACGGGAGATCCGACCGTCGGATTCTTCTAAAACCGGAACCGTTGGGTTCGTATCGAAAAGAGCTTTCTAACGAATATTAGAAATTTGAAATCTAACGGTTGGATTTGGAGATACGTCCAAATCAAATTTGAAAAAGGTCGGTGTAAGTGCAGTTCGATGACCGTTGATGGAAATCGACTGTATGGGCCTTGATAAAATTATTAAAAATAGTAATAATTTGTGTAAAATCATAAGAAATGATTTGGGAAAAATAGGGATGAAAAACTCCATATTTGAAAAGATAAAAATAGATTTTTATCGAAATGAACTGGTTTTGAACTAAAATTAAACTCGTTTATTTTTAAATAAATAAACTGGATTTGAAATGGGTTTTAAACAGAATTGATTTGTGGGTTTATCGTGAACGGAGTTTTCAGTAACATTTGTTCATTAACCTGGTAATAAATAGAATATGATTTGGGTTTGTCGTGAACTATGTGTTAAATGACATTAGTTCTTTAACCTAGTAAAATGAGTTTTAATGAATCTGCAATTAGATTGAAATGTGAATTGATAATTTAAATTATCAAATTTGGTAAATGAGCGAGAATGGAGTATCACCGGTTTTGCTTCAAAGCGATAGTTAAATCTTTAATTAGATTTGAACGTGAAATGGTAATAATTTTAATGACAACATTGTGGTGTTAGATATGGAGTATTATCAGTTTTGCTTCAGGGGATGAATAGGTTGGGATTGGGAAATAAAATAAATAATTACTTCGGGGTGGTTCGCTTATCTCGACTAGTTTAGAAAACCATAATTTGGTTTGAAACGACATCCAAAGGAAGATTAAAGGATAAATTTTAAAGAATTTATCTTGGATAAAATTAATGGGAACCTTTCCCTAAGAATATGATTTCGTGAATAAAAGGATATTCTGCATTGGAATGAGGCGTATGTTGTGTTTGTGTAACATTTATTTTTAATATACGCAGGTTGTTCGGAAAGGCCGGGTTTATACCCATTCTGAATACCCTATTCGACGATAAGTCGAAGATGAAGACGGTGGTTGAAGACCGGAAGTCTTCACATCGTTTGGGTGATTACTGATGATCTTGATTGGGCTGTACACCCAAGAAGAGGGAATCAGTTGGTGGTCGTCCAGACGTACTTGGAGATCGATGGATATGCGAGGAAAGTGCCTCCGGTTTCGTCCAGACCCAGAACGAACTTGTATATGGATTGTGTGTTTGACATTGGATTTTATTCTGTGTTGATTGATTTCTGTTAAATATATATCTGTTTGGCGGCGGAGAATTTATTCTCTTGCTTAACGCCCTTCTCTGAGACGTACGAGCTTAGAGGTTATATATCGATAGATATCAATCGCATGGCATGAACTGCCCGTGTAGCATGCTGAGTTGCATGGATCAAGGCTTCTGTTGAAAAGCAAAGTCTTGTGGTTGATGATCAAAGCACGGCCTACGTGGAAGATTTGTGTATAACGTGAATTCGCGAGCCTCACACCTCGGTATGAGTTAAAAACGGGATACGGACCACAGGGAGAGCACGACGTTTCTTTCTTCCTTTGGTGGTGTCAGTGACTTACCAGCCCTGACATTTATATACTTTTCACCTATGTGGTTGTTGGATGAGGCGCCTTGATTATATGTCTGTAAGGACCGGGAAACGTGTGTTCAGGAATTGCCAATCCTTTAACGTAAGTGAGGACCGGCCCGGAATCATCTAGGATTGCCTAGAGTGTGTAGTCCTGAGACAATTGCTAGAGTGTCTCGAAAGCGGAGAGGAGCTTGCCCCTTGCCTCGACTCATGACGGAAATCCAATTTCCAATACGTGTATTGTGGTTTTAATTGTAGAACTAGTATGGCGACATGATATATGGTACCCATGCCATCTATGATTGATAGTTATGACTGAAAATGTTTTGACACTATACACTTATTATAGTATCAAATGATTTGTTTTAAACGTACCAAGCATGTTTGGCTATTATAAGCGAAAACCCTATCCTCCGTCTTGCGTTGCATTGTGTGATGGGACCTGGGTCTTATAATAGCTTCATTTTTTCGAAAAAGCATTGCGCTGTTTATTCTATGCACTGGTATTCTTGGGAGGAAACCATTCCGTGTTATACGGCGTGGTCCCTTGAATTACTCTCTTTTAAAGTAAAGCTTTAGATAACTGTTTTAGTTCTCACACCAGTCACATGACTGATCTGGAGTTTATTGTTTGAACCTAAACTCTGGGTGCCCCTATTTTCGACACGGGCAGCTAGTAGTTTTGGTTTTGCAGATTTATATCCAAAGGATCCTAGTTTACAGCTGGAATGATATTCGAAAAGCTCTGTATCCGTATATCAACTTCAGTTGTGCTTTGTATTAATTTCCGCTGCTATGTAATTTATTTTAATCTCTGATATTTATCGAATGTAATTTATTCATTCATACTCTGTATATTCTTGTATCTGATGGAATTGTTGTAATAACAATGAAATGTTCTTCCGTCTGCGTTCTGATTTGTCCTGTTCTCAAACGATCAGGGGTTTCGAACGATCCAGATCGGTTTAACGACTGATTCGGGTCGAGTGAAATTCCAGGCCGTCACATTTGGTATCAGAGCTTTGGTTTACAGAGCTCGAGAACAAGACACATTAGAACCATACGAAAAAATTCATCAGATATTGGATTAGTAATATCCAATTAGAATGACTCATTAGAGATAGGATCAGTAGTATCCTAGAACGAGTGTGAAGAGTATATTTCCAAATGAAAACAAATTTGTTTTGAAATTTAAAACGTTTTATACGTATTTTAATATTTATTTATTTTGAATTTGGACAATCCAATATATAAAGATTTTGCATATACGCGTCATGAACGTATATTCGAAGTTTTAATATACTGGATAGATATAGAATCACATTCTAGACACCCGGAGATGGTTCTGATGATTGATATATCATCATCAGAATTTGTGTTCGTGTTTCGAAGGTGTGATATATATATATATTTCCATCAGGCTGGTGTGAGAACCAAAACCAATATAGCTAGATTTATTGTTGTGAATTAGCATCAAAAACATGATTTTTAGTATATATATCAAAATTATGAATTTGAAACGTTAAATTCACTAATTGATTGATGTTTGTGTTGTTTGTTTATTTGTTTGATAATTTTGAATCATTATGCCTAATTGCATCAAATATTGAATTATATTGAAATTAGTTGCATTTGCTTGCATATACATATACTTACATTGAACAGGTCATAGCAAGGAGGCTAGAGCAGAGAATAAAATTTGTTTGCCCGACAAATAGGTACATATTTACTATAATTTACTGTTTTGTTTGGGCGATGATGATTTTATGAGCCTATTGGCTAGCCGCTTCGCTTTTTCTTTTTCTTTTTGAGATCAGAAGACCTATATGGAAATTTCAGGATTTTCCCGTGGCACCCGGTGCAGGGGAGGTTATGGCGAAATTTTTCGAAAATTTAGGGTGTTAGCCAAATTTTTGAAAATTTGAAAATTCTCAGAAACTGAAAAGTTGGAGAATGGAAGCCAGATCGAACGTAGAGTTGATTAATCAAACCACTTTCTACTTTGTTCCTTTTCGGGGATGAAAAGTTTTAAGTGGGGGAGATTGTAATAACCCGGAAATTCTGAGCTAGTTTAAATTTTTTATTTTGGCAATTTTAATGAATTTTGAATATTTAAAATGAATTATTTTAAATAATATCGACGAGAAATTTATTTTGAATATAATTAGAATGTATATATTTATACGCGTCGTCGTTAGAATATAAATAATTATATATAATTATAAAAGGAATTGAAAATGGCGCGGTAGTTCTATAATTCGATTTCAAACTTCAATTGAATGTACCGGGTGCAAAATAATCCGGATTTTAACGAAACCAAAAAAATTAGGATCTATTAGAGAATATCTTTCCAACGAATCCGAAAAATTGAAATTTCATAGCAGGAATCAAAAGATATGTCCAGTTGAAAATTCTGAATAGTCGCTATGGAATTCAAGCCCTTAAAAAGGGGAATTTTGCAAATGACCTCGGATTTCGACGAAACCACTTTTGTTGGATCCGTGATGTCAAGTTATTGCTAGATTCCAAATTTCATAATTTTTCGAATCAACATGTGAGCGTGGCAGAGGAAAACGCGTTTGACCATTTTCAGTTGATTTTAATCGACTGGAAATTGGCTATTTTTCAAACGGTCTCAGAATTCGACGAAACTAGTTTTGTTAGGACCGTATCGTCAATACGAAGCTAGAAAATATTTTTATGGAATTTATAGAGTTCGTATGTTACCCCGGTAAATTGAAATGCGCGTTCAAACTCAATATATAGAGTTATATGTGGATTTTGACGGAAACTGATCGAAACGGTCAAATCAGCTTGCGATACATATCACATCGTGTTTGGAATGGGGGTAATTAGCTATAGACGATAGGCGGTGAGCCTCGTTTAGAGGTCATATGTGAAAGTCAACTTTTTGAAATAAAATAAAATAATATATAAAAATATATTCCCCCCTTTCCTTTTCTCCACCAGACCCCCCCTCCCGTTGAAATCATTTCAGAACGAATATAAAAAAAAACCTCGATCGACAGCTGCCCCCCCTATCCACACGTCGCCGCCTCCCAGGCAGAGCACCACCACCACCGCGCTACCCCCCCCCCTCTGCCTCGACCGACACGAACTAACCCCCCCCCCATTGCTGGCGTACGACGTGAAGCCCCCATCCTTCCTACGACGTGAAGCCCCCCCCCCCCCCCCGGCCTTCGATTTTGACTGTAAGCCCTTTTTACTTATTCATTTTATTTCTTTTTTTCTATGTAATTGGTATTAGCAATTATAAAAATCAGTTTTTGTATATGTTTTGATTAGAAAGTTAGGACTTTTAAATTAGTTTAATTAGAATTTTTCATAATGAAAAGGCGATATTTTTCATAATGAAAAGGCGATATTTTTCATATTGAAAAGACGATATTTTTCATATTGAAAAGGCGATATTTTTATATACGATGGAGAGTTATATTGTAACACCCCACCTCCGCCAGGGTGGCTCTGGCAAGCACTCTGACTTTGGAGGGGCGCTTGAATCAGGTAAACATGCATAATGATATATCAAGGCAGAACAAGAACATATGTATATATGTAAACAGAGTAAATAACATAGATAAAACAGCGGAAGATTTTCAAACCATTTCAAAACATGTCTGGTACAACATAATGTCAACTTTCCAAATAAACAAGTCTAGATAAAACAACATCAACTAAAAAACTGAAATACATAAGTACTATCCCCAAAATAAGTGATAACCATAGCTAGCTTCATGTCGAAACCGTACATGAGCTGAAATACCACAAGCAAGCAATCCAAAATCCAAGCTAGGCTCCAACGTTCCCTCCCTGAGAACCTGGGGGGGGGGGGGGGAACGGAAGAAAAGAGGCGAAAGAAAACCGGTCAGTCAAAAAGACTGAGTAAGCCCTACTACAATCAATGTAAACTGATAAAGTTAACTGGCATGAGAAGCAGGTATGATCATAAGGATAACAACATACTAGCATTGTGATTAACTAACAAAGTACATAAAGGTGTCATCGCATAATCAGGTTTAAGGTTTTGCACCACAGGTGTACTAGCCAACTAACATGACTGGAATAAACCAGTATTGATCCCTTGGCCCAAGCTTTGGCCCAATAACAGGAAATGACCCTCATACGAGGTCCAATAACATGAAGTGACCCTAATACGCGGTCCAACCAAACGGTCTAGTCGATCGGCTCCCTAAGCCTAACTCGTCACGTGTTGGTGTCAATACGGCCCAAACATAATTGTAGTCAGACTATGCAGGGTCTCCCGTCGGGTGTATCAAGCCCTAGGGTGGCAACCCCTGGACACCATAAACATGAGTGCACAGTCTCGATCTACTGGTACCCGTGCATGTTTTCTCCGGCTACGGACTATGTGCACGACCAGAGTCCGCCCGGAACTACACCGGCGTACCACCCTGCCATCGTTTATTGGTCGCTTACCTCCAGCCCAGTAATCGTGCCCCCACCCTAGCCTAGTCCCTAGGGTCATGATGATACAAACTAGGGATTACTGCTGGAGTGGACCCCCATTGCTAGGATTTTTCTAGTGGGTTAAGTACGGTTTAACCCCTTTACTAATCATGGATTAACTTGGTTAAGTGTACCGATGAGTTCACGACTTAACCCCGATTAATCTACCAAGCCCAAATTGGTTAAGTATTAAATGGACCATGACTTAACCCTAATCATGAGGCATTAATTAATCAATGCGCCTTAACCTCTCACATTAGACTTTGTTGCGGTTACTAGTTAAGCCGGTCGGTTCCGGGTAGCTTTACACCACAACTTGGTCTAACCTCGGGTTCAAGGTACAACATGACCAACTTCTCACATTGGGTCCTATTGTTTGTAGCAACTAGATAAGCCGGTCGGTTCCGGGTAGGTTTACGCTACAAACTCAACCCAACCTCGAGTTGGCCACACTTATATTTTCTAAGTGTCATGTCCATTGTGTTTCCAAAACACATTACAAGTTTTCAAGCAATTGGGTAGACCTAACTTAATAGGTAAATTCCCAATGGGTAGACCTAACTTAATAGGTAAATTCCCAAGCTTATGTTTTTACGTCTTTTAAGTTTACCCAACCCCAAGCGCAATCCCATCGCTTACATATCGCAATAGCGCATAAAGGATAGAAAGAGGGAACTTGGCATAATCATGACATAGAAGTGTTGAAGCCAAAAGTTCAACATGGTGGCATATGAAATGTACACATGTTCATATACTTGCATTAGGCCTCAAACGCATGCATAAAACCAAACTTATCATATTGGTGATACAAGGAGATAAATGACATGTAGAAATGGCCATAAGTTCGCATTTAGCCTCACAAGCAAGTTATCATAAGGGACATGATAACTTACATGTTGCCAAAATGCAACCTTTAGCATAAAGCTTGAAGCTTTATGTTCACATACTCAAGATAAGCTTGCATAACATGATAACATGAGCCAAATGATCAACCCAAACTTGCATAACATAACTTGCATATCATATGGCAAACTTGTAACGGCTGGAAATTTCCGACTCCTCGAGAGTCGGAAATTCCGCGACATTAGTGAAAGAATTTAGAAGGTGAGAAAGAAAAGATAGAACTAATAGAATAGAAGAAGAAGAAGAACATCAGAATCATCAGAGTAACACGAATCTCACAGCGGAACGAATAACATATAATATATAACATAACTTTGAAGTAAACAGTTATATATATACAATAGCACTTATCAGAGTACAACACTTACAACACAGCGGAAATAACTATAGCTATAAAATCTTGCAGCCTCCTGCTCCAAGCTCTCCAAGTATATCTGTAAATCCCGACTACTTGACTGCCCGTACAAATTTAGGCACCCAAGAGTTTAGGGAAAACAACAAAGTAAACTCCGGGTCAGTCATGGGACTGGTATTAGTAAAATAGTTTAAAACAGGTATAGGATATCTCATAAGACCACGCCGTGAATACGGAACGAGTTTTCCCTTATGAGTATCTGAACAACTTTGACAAGCAATATCATTGTGATATTATAATAATGTCTAAGTACAAATAGGTATCAATCTAGCAGAAACGCTTGCATCTCACGTTCTACATACATAGTATAAAATCATAAACCGCAGGGCGCTTATCGGAGAATGGATTCCAACAGACAAGGTATGGGAGCACCTTCGGAATAGTGTACTCTAGAGGTGATACACTCAGGGTTCAACAAGAACGTCTTGCAACCCGACCACACATGACCGCTCACTCATTTAGCTTGAGTGTCGCGAATATATTGCCACCACGGTTGTAGGCCATCAAACCGTCATCCGAAGATACAGAATCAAAAAGAAGTATAAATATGAATATTCTCTAGATCGGTGACAATACACCCTTCTTGGGGATGACCCAACTAGCCATGCTGCCTAGCCCAACTTTTGTTACTTCCCGGTATGAGGCTAGAAGCTACGTCTATCTTCAGAACATCTGATCACCATTCACTTTGAATGCCACATCGTCATACCCGCCAAATCACAAATTGACTTATCCAAAAATAACATGGGTATATAGCTAAGAGAAATGAATTCCTCCGCCACCAAACGTGAATACGTTTGAACAGATCAACTTACGCGATCCATTTGATATACTCTGTCAGACCTTCTTCCATATACGTTGTCCTAGGACTGGACAAACCGAAGGCACTATTCAGTATATCCATCTTAGTCACTGTTATCTAAGACTTATACAACAGCCCTTGCACTTTACTCCGTCTTCACTTTATCTTTGGCAGATATTGCTCGCAACGCTTATGCCAATACAGAGTGGTTCTTTGGATAATAATCCAACCGGTTTCTCCATATTAACAACGTTAAAATGGTAAAAACTTTGATAGTCTGTGATTCAACTATCAAATGAAAACATGTCGGTGTACAAACAACGATCTTATTTCCAAATGGAAATTCGATCGATCAATCATCATATGTTCATATTTCCCTTTTTCATATATTTAGAAAATATATGTTATTAATCATTGGAAAACATTTCCATAGTTTATTTTCACATCACTATTATTTCGCAACTATCAGTCCCTAACTGTAACTAGTATGAGAACAATTCTCTAAGTATCAATCCGGAAGGTCGCAACCAACATCAGATCGTCACTTAGAAAACCGTTCAACTTACCCTCTCCAGTTAGTTTCTGAATTTGCTTAACTCTATTTCTTAAATTCTTATCATGAAAACATTTCATTTTCTATGTTTAGAAAACATATCTGACTATATTTGGAAAACGTTTCCAAAACTCATTTACGGATTTCCAATGAACGTTGTATAAAACATCGTTACGCTTAATCCATTAATCACTTATTACTTAACTATATTTCAAATCAACCTTTTCTATCAAACCACAACTATTCCTTTGTCAATTCTGAAGTCAATCAAGTTGGGGTATAATTACCTCTCAGACCTTAATTGAACAACGTCCTTTACTGTGAAATAGATGAAGCTCATCACTCACTTTTTCCAATCATCTGTTTACGCAAACTCTCGGATTCAGGTTACGAATCCACTTCTTATATGACAACGTTTGATTATAACTATAACGTTATAATTCCTACTTCTGCAATGTCTAACCTAAATTATAACTTTATCTCCTGACTCGAATAATTTAACAGACACCTAATTTCTAAATCAATAACTAAATCTTGATTTAAACCCTGGAAAGTAAATAGTACTTTCCCGAATTCGCTATAATCGAATTCGACGTATAACTCTCTTTCGAGTAATCTCTATTCGATTAACTTTTCCTTTTTAATAACTTATATTCGATAAACTCTATTTCGATTAACTCCTATCGAATAACTAATATTCGAATAACTCTTCTTGGTTGGCTCTATTTCGTTAACTCTTATCGAATAACAAATATTCGATTGTCTTAAATGTGTCAATTCTTATCGAATAACTAACATCCGATTTAACTTAAATGGATTTACTCTTATCGAATAACTTATTCGATTAACTCAACTTGATTTTCTTAACTCGATTATCTCAACTCGATTTCTTAACTCCATTACTTAACTCGATGAATCTTAAACTTAACCCAAATCGATTAACTCAACTCTAATCGATTAACTTAATTTGATTTACTCCTTCGAATAACTCATTCGAATAACTTAATTGATAAATTATACTCACTTCTATCCTATCGAATAAACTATATTCGATATCTCCTCCAACACTATTCGAATGAACTATATTCGATTTACTGCTCTAACTCTATTCGAATAAATTATATTCGATTAACTCCTTTAACTTTACTCGAATAATAACACTTTCTTTCGAATAACTATATTCGATTAACTCTTCGACTAACTCCTTTAGATTAACAAACTTCGAATAACTCCTTTGGATTAACTAACTTCGAATAACCAGTATTCGATAACTACTCTTCGAATAAATAATATTCGATAACTCTTCTCAAATGAATAACATTTGATTTCTCCACTCGAATAAACTATATTCGATTACTCTTCCCTCGAACACACTATATTCGATAACTCTACTTCGGATAACTCTAACTGATCAACTCTAACTGGTCAACTCTAACTGTTTATCTTTAACTGGTAAATTTTAACTGGTTAACTCAAATGGTTTAACCTAACTTGATTTACTTGTCTCGATTAACTGAACTAATCCACTTAGTTTAACTTAGTTAATTCACTTTGATTAACTCTAACCGATTTACTTAGTTTAACTCAGCTAATTCACTTTTATTACCCCAACTAATTTACTTCGATTAACCAATTAGTTTAACTTGACTAATTCACTTAGTTTGACGCAACTAATTCACTTTGATTTACCAATTAGTTTAACTTAACTAATTCACTTCGATTAACCGCTTAGTTTATCTTAACTAATTTACATTGGTTAACTTAACCAATTACTTTGATTAACTCGACTAACTCGCTTTGGTTGACCTAACAAATTACTTTGTTTAACTCTATTCGAATGAGTAATTCGAATCACTCTAATGGGTTTAACTCTATTCAAATATCTAATTCGAATAACTCATTTCGAATAACTAAATTCGATTAACTCCTTTTATTAACGTTTATCCATTTCAAAAGATTTCCTTTTTACAATGTTTATCCATTTATAAAGATTTACTTTTTACAACGTTTATCCATTTATAAAGATTTACTTTCAGTAACGGTTCTTCACTTTATAAATGTCCTTTTAATAACGTTTCTACTTCTCTATATAAGTCCAGACTTATATATATTCCATTTATCAACGATAAGTAATTTATTTAATTTATAAAACATTATTTATAAATTAATCTACTTCAATTTATCTGTTTAAAATAGATTTCCTATTAAATATCTCATTTAAATCCATATCGTGTTATACCGTGTGCGAAGCACGGGTTTAAATCTATCCTTGTATAATTCTATTTATTTTCCGAACAAGTGTTCCATTATTTATTCCCTAAATAAATATTCCTTTATTCCATTTATTTATAATCTAAATAAATGTTCCTTTATTTATTTCCTAAATAAATAAATGTTTTCATTTTATAAAATCCTATCGATTTTATAAATAAGATTTATTTTCAATATAAACATTGAAAATTCCCTTTTTACACTCTAGTATCACCTACGGTGTTTAATGTGTCGTATAACAATGATCGGTATCATTCAAACATATGAAATTAATAACAGATTTCATAGCACATCATACATCATAATATATGAAAAACGGTAAAATAAATGTTGAGGAATCCAGTCGGATTCCTCCAACCTGTTTCCCTGCATCCACAGATGTTAAACAAACCCAGTATAATATTCTGATAAACATAATCAACATATAACTATTTGACGGTTTATATATATATACATACGTAAATATATATATAAAATCTCTACTAACTGACTAGCAGTTCAAGCAAACAATCAACACACAGTCAAACAGACAATATTTTAACAGTTCTAAGAATACCACGTGAAAATAAAACTGTTTAGAGTTTGTGAGATTTACTCACCTTTTGTGCGTTAACCGTTAAATAATGATTTGCATCAGTTGATTATACCCGGCGCTTTAATTGCCTAAACGGTAACGTGCTCCCTTATCCGTTCCATGCTTTCCGGTCCGACGCTCCTCCCCAACTTCTCCTAAATCTTGGAATACATCGGTGATAGTCCATATTGGCATTTCTTGTTTTCTGTGCACACTACTTCATGCACATTCACGGCACTTCTTTGTAATGCTGCACCATCAACACCATGCATGTTTCCACAGCTATTCTCTTATACTCCTACACGTCAGTTTTTCTTTGCCGTTACCCCTACTCTCGTACACTTCCATCCTTTTTCAATGTCAAGGCTACGTCCATGGTCCATCACTCCTCTTCTATTTCGCGGACTGAAACAAAAACTGTCGTCATTGTCGTATGTTTCAAATGCCAACTCCTGTACATTGGCTTTCCAAACCTTACCGTATGGCCATTTCTGTATCAGACACCATGGTTCCTCCCTCATTCAAAACAGTTCCTCCTCTATACACGCCCGCACGTTACATGTGCATGTGTTCCTCCCACTGTACAAAACATTATTCCCACTTTATCCTACTGCCATGAATCCTTTGATGTTCAAGCTTACGGTTGCCTGCTCCATAAATATTCACCTTAGCTGTGATCTTCTACCTGCATATAAACTTCATGAACTTCCTTTGCATGCCCAACCAACTTCTTATTACTCAACTTCTCCAAAGTACAACTGAGATTCACACTACCGCTATTTGTTTCTACTTCTACTCGCATCCACTTCAACCTGTGCTAAACTTCCCTATGTTGATTTGCTCCAGTACAGCCGACGTCATTCCCATATTTCATGCAAGTATACCTCCCCCTGCACACAATATTTACACAGTAACTCCTCCTCTTCCTACGAAATGCCTCGGCACGACCCCAAACAGAACCCCACCTCGTCAGCGCACGGATCCATTTTGATTTTGAATTGGTGAATTTTCTTTCTTGATTGTTGAAAGAACTAGGGTGGCGACTCACAAAATTGGTGAACAGGAATTTGTCCATGAGGGTTGGGAGGAAAAGATTATTTATAAGGTTTTTAGTTGGAATTAGTATGTGGGTTTGAGAGGAACACGAGTTTGTTTATAGGCCAAGGGTGACTGATGGTTGCCACTCAAAAGACGTGGACCTTGTTTGGTCCAGAAACATTGTTAAGGAATGTAGATATTTGTGTATAAGGGTTCATAGAGTCTAGTGTTCGTAACGTACAATTGCGTATGCAAGTTTCTTTACGGACAGAAATAAAAACACCATCGTGATGAGCGAGGTGTCCCGACTCCAGAAATATAATAATATCGGTAGATTACCTTATTTTGTGAAACCTCAAAATGTCGATACAGGGTGCTAAATACTCCAAATAAAAAATTGCTTATTTAGTTAATTAAAAATTATAGTAAAATTCTAAAAATTAAATTATCGCTATTTCCCAAAAGAACCCTATCCAAATTCGAGTCCGATATTTAAATATTCTCAAATAACCGTTATGGTCAGGGCGCTGCATTTCTGAGAATTTGATTTGGACGTAAATTAAAATCTACACGACGAAATCCAGATTTTTCTCTTCCACTAGAAAGATATACTCCACCAGCTCCACACGTTTCTTGTTTCACAGAAATTCGATTTAAAATGAATCATGTACATTCAGTTGAAGTTCAAATCGCCAAATTGCGAACTGCCGCGACGTTTCAGGTTCATTTTAATTATAATTATAAATTATAAGTTCGAACGTTGTATTTTAAGTTATCGATATTGTAACACCCCACCTCCGTTAAGGTCACTCACAAAGGGAATGCCTTAACTTTGGTGGAGCATTTTAGTAAACAGAACCTAAACTTACAAGACAGATAAAACAGTACTTGAAATTTTTTAACTTTATTACAGCGGAAACAGAAATTAATATGGTTACATCCTTTCAATTTCAGAATTCAAGTACAAAATATCAGTCTTGTACAAAAGCCTTCAAAATGCATAGTTTAAAATCATAATCCCCATGGAACGGAAGCTATACAGAGCCAAGCCATACTTTAAGCACTTTAAGCAAAGAGAAATCCGGATCAAGCTAAAGTATTTCCCTCCTTGGATAACCTGGGGGGGAAACGGAAGAAAGGAGGCGAAACAACAAGGGTCAGACAAAAAGTCTGGCAAGTCCAGTGACTTTCAGCATATGAACAGATAATAATAATATGATATGAACATAAAACTGGATGTGAGATAACTATAACAGGTGTAGCAGATATAACAGAAAAACAGAATGATATAAACTATTGTTTTACACTTCTCTGCACTAATACTAGTATAGCAGAATTAGGTGTCACCCTAATGTCTAAATTGAAGCAGGAACGGGTACAGAATACTTTAACGGAAACAGAATGCTAATAATGGGCCTTTACTACCCGATCAGAAACAGACAGAAGAAGAAACAGATTTATCCCTATGGAGACAGAATGTGGAATTAGGTGTACAATAGTAATGGGCCTTTACCACCCGAACAGACGGTACCACACAAAAACAGACAGGTGTTACCACCCAACAGAAACAGACGGTACCAACAGAAACAGACAGAACTAAGCATACCCTAAAACCCTACCCCAAGCGATCGGCTCCCTAATACATAAATATCCTGTGTCGGCCCCACAGTAGGGTGTATCACTCCCTAAAGTGACAACCAATTGGCACAGACCTATTTACAGATGTCACGGCGTCTTACATCCTCAGAGGCAGACCGGGGTCCATGCACGCACATGACCCGGTTGGAACGCACCATCAACACCCCTCGTCCTTATCAGAATGAACCACTTATAATTAGTTCAGTAAGCGTGCCCGGACCCTACCTACTGTTGGGTCAAAGTTTTGATACCAGAAAGGGTTACTGACTAATATGGGTCCCAAACAACAGATGACACAAGTAATTCCCCTCCTAACCTTGTGTCCCCAGACTAACAGATTCAGATTGACTTGTTTACAAGTTCAGACATACAGAATTCAGATTTACTAATTCACAAATTAAGCTAACAAGTTTTCAGACTAACAGGTCAGATGTACAGACTTTTCAGATTTGTCTAACTTTGTATTGGGCCTACAGATTCATGGACGGGTTTTACTACATCTATTAATCCCTTTGGTTTAACCCTATTTTCCCCAATACGTTTTAGATGTCATTCTTATCTTAGATTTTGCATTAATTAATTATTAATGCACAGACCTCTCACATTAGGTCGGTAGCTTGTGGCCGCTGGATATGCCGGGCGGTTCCGGGCAGACTTCTGCCACAAGCCAGACCTAACCTCGTGTCTTACGCATGTTATGACTAACTTCTCACATTAGAACCTATTGTTTGCGGCCACTGGATGTGCCGGGCGGTTCCTGGCAGATTTACGCCGCAAACTCATTCTAACCTCGAGTTAGCCATGTTTATCTTTGCGGCCAATTAATTAATAATTTACCGTTTATGCGCACGCCCAATATATATGCCAATTCAGATTATATCAATAACATGATGATTATATCAACATAGCAGATAACAGATTTTATATGGCTTAACGGATTTAACAGATTTAGCAACTTAGCAGATTTTGGCATACAACAGGTTAGGCATTTCAACCGGCAAATTTAACAGATTAGGCATTTCAACCTAATTAGCAGTCTTGGCAATATAACATAACTAGTAGTTTAGGCAACTTGACAAATTAGCAGATTTAGCAAATTTAATATTTCTAAAAGTTCTATTTGCTTGCCTTGCCCAATCATAAATTGGCCTAAATTCATATGCCTACATAATTGTCATGATTCACAACATATACTCCATGTTTGCATGAGCGCAGAATATGGACATAATTTGCCATATAACATATGTTCCAATTTTTGTTAAACTAGCATCTTACAGCAGATTCATATATAAATTATACCAAATATAACCATTAATTTCAATGCATGCCATATATCCAAAAATCCCTATTTAGGTGTAATCACAATAATAGATATCCTAATTAATGTAAATCTTTACACCTAAGTTTCCATATCTTCTTCTTTTCGAGTCATGAATCATTATGCAAACTATACCCAACAATATAAATCTTTAAATCATATCTTCTAAAAATCAGATCTTGACTTTTATATGCATTTTGTCCAAAGTCTCAAATCATATGTAATCTTACAATGGTTCCTATTTTCTTCTATCATAGAATATGCATAGATCCAAATCTAGTTTACAACATATGCTCATTAATTACAGTTCTAAATTACAACATAACTATGCATACAACATGCATAAATTATATGTTCATAGTCAGATTTATGCATATGTCCAATATATTTTATGCCTCAGACCTAAAGTCATACATTCAATTTAGTCTTGTCAAATTTCGCATCATTCTTTATTTATCCCAAAATTTGCGTTCATACGTTCATCTCTTATGAGATTAGGCACAGGCTCGTGGTAGCCTGGCTATAAAAACAGAAAAGAAGAAAAGGGATACAGAACAGTCACAGAAAAACAAATCTGACAGAAGAGAATATATATAAAATCTCAGATTCAGAATTAAAAACATATCAAAATTATAATTAATGTTTATAGCGGAAAATAACTGTACTTGCCTTGATTGGATTAAAGAAAGAACTTTAACTTGTTGTAGAATCTTTGCAGAAACTTTAATCTCTAGTTTGAATTGAGTTGCTTAGGCTGATGTTGATTATCTTCTAGTTTTAATTCCAGCAGAGCAGCGACGCCATTTTTATTTTTTTATTAGAAGAAGAGAGCAATGGAGGCTAGAGAATTGTGTAAGAAACCTAGGTAGAGTCTAGGGTCATTTTTATAGAGTTTATGAACTGATTAGGACCATCGATGTTGCTTGGATTGATCGTAGCCATTCATCCTAAGGAGAGACCAATTAGAGCCTGCCACCTAGCCCTAATGACAAAGCAGACTGCAGAAAATCGACCAACGTAGAATAGGCCAGCCAGGTTGGGCTGGGTTCGACCTGGCTCTGGACCAGGTCGACAGCCCTGTCGACAGCCCTGTCGACCTGGCTAGACCAGGTCGACAGCCCAGTCGACCTGGGTGCCTTAGGCGGGTGTTCTTCCGCCCTGGCCCATTGGGCCCCATTTTGGAATTTAAACTTAATTTTCTGAGCTATTTTATTCTGTTTGAATTTTAAACTTAATTCAGAAACTTCCGAAGGCCATATCTTCTTCATACGGACTCCGTTTTTCGAAAACTCGGACTCTATTTCGCGTATTTTTCAGATACGAACGCAATGGCGTATCCCGTTTCCCTTAGTTCTTTGATTTCAAATTAATTATAATTTAATTTGTTAATTCCACAGTTATAGAATACACGGGGTGTTACATTCTCCCCCACTTAAAAGGATTTCGTCCCCGAAATCTTCAAGTTAAGAAGAATGTGTCCTACTATCCAATCACCCATCTACTCAACCATCATCCACAAGCATCCATTGTCCTTAGAAAACTTCTAATGTTGTATGAACATATGCAAAAGTGTGTGTATATGTTCCTTATCTAATGCAAAGATCAGGCGGTCTACTGATTCAGTTGACCTCCTTAATGCGAATTATGTCAGTGCCATGAGTCCAACATGTATGCAATAGAATTCTGATGATATATATTATTTCTATATGAGTGCACAACCATTCACTCAAATGCAACATCCATGTGCTGAATCAACCAATTTGCATCCACAAGAATTGAAAAATGCTCACCCATCCATATGCAGTATGAGAGTGTTTTCGAGCCGATCTAGTGCCTAGTGTGTGTATATGCATCCACGGGCAATCACTAGCAACCACTTGCATCCACTTGCAACCATCAAACATAACATGTCTCAAACACATGTTTACACCCATTAGTTTCTACCTAAAGTTCAAATATTCGATCGATAGGATACAGTCGAATGATGGAAGCGAGTACAGATAGAACGAAAATTTGGTTCCCATTAGGCATGGGTCCTAAGTATCGGCCCCAAAGACCGAAACCAACATCCAATTGATACCCCACGAAAACTCAGAATGTATGCGTCATACTTGATGCCTAACACAGATATCCCTCAAACCCTAGTCTCAAACAGAAGATCCATAACCCTTATGGGTCTGAGTCTGTAGCGGAAATTCAGAAATAATACTAGCATTAAAGTGCAGAGTATCGATTACAAAATCAAAATACCAAAATCAGAAAAAGTCACAATCAGATAAAGAAATTAAACCTACTATAGAAATTTTCCTATTTCTATCCTAGCCACTAGCCTCAAGAGTGTTCGCCTGCCCTCCTTGTCCTCGTCTCTTCGGGCAGTCCCTAGTGAAGTGTCCCATCTCCCCACAGTTGAAGCAAGCGCCCTTCCTTTTTCTGCAATCCTTGTTCAGATGAGTTGAGCTCCCACAAGTAAAGCACTTTTTCCCCTTCTTATCTTCAGGCTTCTCATCCTTCTTTTTTGTTTCCTTTTTGGGCCCCGCTTTCTTATTCTGTGGTTCTTCCTTCTTTGTCTCTTTCGGGCCCTTGTCTTCCTCGTGCAGTAGTGCCATATCCACCAATTTCTCGTAAGTTGCTCCCATGGGTACATGGGTCATGGCTAGGCTGTGCAGTGGCTCATTCAATCCTTTAACAAAGCGGAGAGCCTTTTTATGCTGAGTGTTGACTAAATCCAATCCGAATCTTGCTAGTTGGTTGAACTGGTTGACGTATTCCTTGACCGTCATACTTCCTTGCTTAAGAGACAAGAACTTTTCCCATTGTAAACTTCGTTCAGCTTGCGAGAGGAATTTTGTCTCAAACCTTGTTCTGAAATCCATCCATGTCTCAACCGGCCTCTCGGCGTTAGTGACTTCCCACCAGTAGGAAGCTTCGTCTTTGAGCAGCCATATTGCCAACTGTACCTTCTGCCTATCGTCCACCTCGAAGATAACGAATAGATCCTCAGTTTCTTTGAGCCAATTCCTTGCTTCTACGAATGATTCAGTTCCTTTGAAATCCATCCCACCCATGGCCCTAAAATCTCTACAGATCTTTGAGAAAGCAATTGCACGAGGAGGGGGTGGAGGAGGGGGATCATTTGCTGGACCTGCAGCGGCGGTCCTAGCCTCAAGATATTGACGAAACCAACCGGGTACATGAACACCCTCTGGTATCTCTGATGCTTCAGACATGCTGGAACGAAAAAGGAAAGGTTCAATACAAAAAGGACTGAAAGAAAGATATATGGCTCTTGGGGATCATGTCTTTCAAAATAAGCTTTATTTTTGAAAATACTTCCTTTCAAAACCTTTTTGAAAACAGTTTTCAAAAACTTTACCCAATCTGGTAACCTTCAGCTCTGATACCAAGTGTAACACCCCACCTCCGTTAAGGTCACTCACAAAGGGAATGCCTTAACTTTGGTGGAGCATTTTAGTAAACAGAACAGAAACTTACAAGACAGATAAAACAGTACTTGAAAATTTTTAACTTTATTACAGCGGAAACAGAAATTAATATGGTTACATCCTTTCAATTTCAGAATTCAAGTACAAAATATCAGTCTTGTACAAAAGCCTTCAAAATGCATAGTTTAAAATCATAATCCCCATGGAACGGAAGCTATACAGAGCCAAGCCATACTTTAAGCACTTCAAGCAAAGAGAAATCCGGATCAAGCTAAAGTATTTCCCTCCTTGGATAACCTTGGGGGGGGGGGGGGGGAACGGAAGAAAGGAGGCGAAACAACAAGGGTCAGACAAAAAGTCTGGCAAGTCCAGTGACTTTCAGCATATGAACAGATAATAATAATATGATATGAACATAAAACTAGATGTGAGATAACTATAACAGGTGTAGCAGATATAACAGAAAAACAGAATGATATAAACTATTGTTTTACACTTCTCTGCACTAATACTAGTATAGCAGAATTAGGTGTCACCCTAATGTCTAAATTGAAGCAGGAACGGGTACAGAATACTTTAACAGAAACAGAATGCTAATAATGGGCCTTTACTACCCGATCAGAAACAGACAGAAGAAGAAACAGATTTATCCCTATGGAGACAGAATGTGGAATTAGGTGTACACTAGTAATGGGCCTTTACCACCCGAACAGACGGTACCACACAGAAACAGACAGGTGTTACCACCCAACAGAAACAGACGGTACCAACAGAAACAGACAGAACTAAGCGTACCCTAAAACCCAACCCCAAGAGATCGGCTCCCTAATACATAAATATCCTGTGTCGGCCCCACAGTAGGGTGTATCACTCCCTAAAGTGACAACCAATTGGCACAGACCTATTTACAGATGTCACGGCGTCTTACATCCTCAGAGACAGACCGGGGTCCATGCACGCACATGACCCGGTTGGAACGCACCAACAACACCCCTCGCCCTTATCCGAATGAACCACTTATAATTAGTTCAGTAAGCGTGCCCGAACCCTACCTACTGTTGGGTCAAAGTTTTGATACCAGAAAGGGTTATTGACTAATATGGGTCCCAAACAACAGATGACACAAGTAATTCCCCTCCTAACCTTGTGTCCCCAGACTAACAGATTCAGATTGACTTGTTTACAAGTTCAGACATACAGAATTCAGATTTACTAATTCACAAATTAAGCTAACAAGTTTTCAGACTAACAGGTCAGATGCACAGACTTTTCAGATTTGTCTAACTTTGTATTGGGCCTACAGATTCATGGACGGGTTTTACTACATCTATTAATCCCTTTGGTTTAACCCTATTTTCCCCAATACGTTTTAGACGTCATTCTTATCTTAGATTTTGCATTAATTAATTATTAATGCACAGACCTCTCACATTAGGTCGGTAGCTTGTGGCCGCTGGATATGCCGGGCGGTTCCGGGCAGACTTCTGCCACAAGCCAGACCTAACCTCGTGTCTTACGCATGTTATGACTAACTTCTCACATTAGAACCTATTGTTTGCGGCCACTGGATGTGCCGGGCGGTTCCAGGTAGATTTACGTCGCAAACTCATTCTAACCTCGAGTTAGCCATGTTTATCTTTGCGGCCAATTAATTAATAATTTACCGTTTATGCGCACGCCCAATATATATGCCAATTCAGATTATATCAATAACAGGATGATTATATCAACAGAGCAGATAACAGATTTTATATGGCTTAACGGATTTAACAGATTTAGCAACTTAGCAGATTTTGGCATACAACAGGTTAGGCATTTCAACCGACAAATTTAACAGATTAGGCATTTCAACCTAATTAGCAGTCTAGGCAATATAACAAAACTAGTAGTTTAGGCAACTTGACAAATTAGCAGATTTAGCAAATTTAATATTTCTAAAAGTTCTATTTGCATGCCTTGCCCAATCATAAATTGGCCTAAATTCATATGCCTACATAATTGTCATGATTCACAACATATACTCCATGTTTGCATGAGCGCAGAATGTGGACATAATTTGCCATATAACATATGTTCCAATTTTTGTTAAACTAGCATCTTACATCATATTCATATATAAATTATACCAAATATAACCATTAATTTCAATGCATGCCATATATCCAAAAATCCCTATTTAGGTGTAATCACAATAATAGATATCCTAATTAATGTAAATCTTTACACCTAAGTTTCCATATCTTCTTCTTTTTGAGTCATGAATCATTATGCAAACTATACCCAACAATATAAATCTTTAAATCATATCTTCTAAAAATCAGATCTTGACTTTTATATGCATTTTGTCCAAAGTCTCAAATCATATGTAATCTTACAATGGTTCCTCTTTTCTTCTATCATAGAATATGCATAGATCCAAATCTAGTTTACAACAAATGCTCATTAATTACAGTTCTAAATTACAACATAACTATGCATACAACATGCATAAATTATATGTTCATAGTCAGATTTATGCATATGTCCAATATATTTTATGCCTCAGACCTAAAGTCATACATTCAATTTAGTCTTGTCAAATTTCGCATCATTCATTATTTATCCCAAAATTTGCGTTCATACGTTCATCTCTTATGAGATTAGGCACAGGCTCGTGGTAGCCTGGCTATAAAAACAGAAAAGAAGAAAAGGGATACAGAACAGTCACAGAAAAACAAATCTGACAGAAGAGAATATATATAAAATCTCAGATTCAGAATTAAAAACATATCAAAATTATAATTAACGTTTATAGCGGAAAATAACTGTACTTGCCTTGATTGGATTAAAGAAAGAACATTAACTTGTTGTAGAATCTTTGCAGAAACTTTAATCTCTAGTTTGAATTGAGTTGCTTAGGATGATGTTGATTATCTTCTAGTTTTAATTCCAGCAGAGCAGCGACGGCATTTTTATTTTTTTATTAGAAGAAGAGAGCAATGGAGGCTAGAGAATTGTGTAAGAAACCTAGGTAGAGTCTAGGGTCATTTTTATAGAGTTTATGAACTGATTAGGACCATCGATGTTGCATGGATTGATCGTAGCCATTCATCCTAAGGAGAGACCAATTAGAGCCTGCCACCTAGCCCTAATGACAAAGCAGACTGCAGAAAATTGACCAACATAGAATAGGCCAGCCAGGTTGGGCTGGGTTCGACCTGGCTCTGGACCAGGTCGACAGCCCTGTCGACAGCCCTGTCGACAGCCCTGTCGACCTGGCTAGACCAGGTCGACGGCCTAGTCGACCTGGGTGCCTTAGGCGGGTGTTCTTCCGCCCTGGCCCATTGGGCCCCATTTTGGAATTTAAACTTGATTTTCTGAGCTATTTTATTCTGTTTGAATTTTAAACTTAATTCAGAAACTTCCGAAGGCCATATCTTCTTCATACGGACTCCGTTTTTCGAAAACTCGGACTCTATTTCGCGTATTTTTCCGAGACGAACGCAATGGCGTATCCCGTTTCCCTTAGTTCTTTGATTTCAAATTAATTATACTTTAATTTGTTAATTCCACAGTTATAGAATACACGGGGTGTTACAGATATCCCCAAATCGATATATAAATAATTAAATAAATTAATTATTCGACAGCTAACAAAACGCGCCATTACAGACTCCCCCCCTTAAAATAATTTCGTCCTCGAAATTGCTAAGTTAGAAAAATTCTACTAACTCTACTAACTAGATTTAAAAATCTCTTTTTTTTTACCTCTAAATTTCAGTTTCGATTGGACCCATTTAATTTTAATTAATTTATTAATTCATTTCCGACCAACTAAAATTTTCAAAAATTCTGAAAATTTTCTAACACCTTAAATTTTCGAAAAATTTCGCCATAACCTCCTTTGTACGGCTCAATGAGTCAAACCACAACTCGCCTCTCTAGGCCTCCTCCAATCCAAAAGGAAATCAAAATAGCCAAGCGGCTTGCCAATTCGGCTCATAAAATCCAAACTCATATATGATATAAACTTGTACCTTTTTGTCGGGCATTTAACTCTATCCCTTTCATCTGCAACCACTTCAACATATACCAATGTTATCCATTCCAATTGATCTCCAATCAGTTCGTATCCTCAAATCCAAATCGAATTTCATTCGAACTCTAATATCAAATTCCAAATTATTGACTTATCAGTTTGGTTCCATTCTAGATTATCTCTAATCCAATTCAATTTTATTTAACTTGGTTCAAGTTAAATTTCAATTTATTTTTACCATCTCATTTTATTTTATTTAACTTCATTAGTTAAATTTTAATTCCAGAACTTAAGTTCCTGGGTTTCTTTCAAATCAATTTGAAATCATAATGCCAATTCAAAACCTTTGAATTTCTAAACAACTTGTTTTCTCAAAACAATTCAAAAACAAAACCTTTGGTAGTAATCCGTCACTTAGAACTCGAAAATGAACACTCATGATGTCTAGATTCATCATCAGAATCTATTTTCCAGCTATCGAAGTGTATTCAATACTATATCATTTTCAATTTCAAAACATCTTCAAAATCTCCTAGGAACTTAAAATTTCCTTATTTTAAATTCCAAATTCTGATTTAAATTCACATTTAATTCAAACTATTTCATATATTACATTCATATGAATTCTGATTGGTCATTTATAACCATTTCCCCCTTTTATAATCTTATTCGATTATAATAACAACCAACACAATTAATATACTATAATAATTTCAAGATATATATTTCTTCTATAAACAAATATATTTTGGGAAAAATTATTTCATTTACCCTCTTTCAAAACATACCATGACGGTTCATCGTATTCGAGTGTTTAGTAACCCTTATCGATACAGTGGATCAACTGATCGACCAGAATACATAAGCCACTCAACCAATGAGTCTCCACAATATAGAACCATTTTATATTGAATAACAATTACGCGCTCATATATATACACTCAAACTCAATCTAGGATATTACTAATCCTATCTCTACCGAGTCATGCCACAGAGCCAAGTAATTCTTACTTAAGCTCTGATACCAACTGTAACGGCTGGAAATTTCCGACTCCTTGAGAGTCGGAAATTCCGCGACGTTAGTGAAAGAATTTATAAGGTGAGAAAGAAAAGATAGAACTAATAGCATAGAAGAAGAAGAAGAAAATCAGAATCATCAGAGTAACACGAATCTCACAGCGGAACGAATAACATATAATATATAACATAACTTTGAAGTAAACAGTTATATATATACAATAGCACTTATCAGAGTACAACACTTACAACACAGCGGAAATAACTATAGCTATAAAATCTTGCAGCCTCCTGCTCCAAGCTCTCCAAGTATATCTGTAAATCCCGACTACTTGACTGCCCGTACAAATTTAGGCACCCAAGAGTTTAGGGAAAACAACAAAGTAAACTCCGGGTCAGTCATGGCACTGGTATGAGTAAAATAGTTTAAAACAGGTATAGGATATATCATAAGACCACGCCGTGAATACGGAACGGGTTTTTCCATTATGAGTATCTGAACAACTTTGACAAGCAATATCATCGTGATATTATAATAATGTCTAAGTACAAATAGGTATCAATCTAGCAGAAACGCTTGCATCTCACGTTCTACATACATAGTATAAAATCATAAACCGCAGGGCGCTTATCGGAGAATGGATTCCAACAGACAAGGTATGGGAGCACCTTCTGAATAGTGTACTCTAGAGGTGATACACTCAGGGTTCAACAAGAACGTCTTGCAACCCGGCCACACATGACCGCTCACTCATTTAGCTTGAGTGTCGCGAAAGATTGCCACCACGGTCGTAGGCCATCAAACCGTCATCCGAAGATACAGAATCAAAAAGAAGTATAAATATGAATATTCTCTAGATCGGTGACTATACACCCTGCTTGGGGATGACCCAACTAGCCATGCTGCCTAGACCAACTTTTGTTACTTCCCGGTGTGAGGCTAGAAGCTACGTCTATCTTCAGAACATCTGATCACCATTCACTTTGAATGACACATCGTCATACCCGCCAAATCACAAATTGACTTATCCAAAAATAACATGGGTATATAGCTAAGAGAAACGAATTCCTCCGCCACCAAACGTGAATACGTTTGAACAGATCAACTTACGCGATCCATTGGATATACTCTGTCAGACCTTCTTCCATATACGTTGTCCTGGGACTGGACAAACCGAAGGCACTATTCAGTATATCCATCTTAGTCACTGTTATCTAAGACTTATACAACAGCCCTTGCACTTTACTACGTCTTCACTTTATCTTTGGCAGATATTGCTCGCAACGCTTATGCCAATACAGAGTGGTTCTTTGGATAATAATCCAACCGGTCTCTCTCCATATTAACAACGTTAAAATGGTAAAAACTTTGATAGTCTGTGATTCAACTATCAAATGAAAACATGTCGGTGTACAAACAACGATCTTATTTCCAAATGGAAATTCGATCGATCAATCATCATATGTTCATATTTCCCTTTTTCATATATTTAGAAAATGTATGTTATAAATCATTGGAAAACATTTCCATAGTTTATTTTCACATCACTATTATTTCGCAAATATCAGTCCCTAACTGTAACTAGTATGAGAACAATTCTCTAAGTATCAATCCGGAAGGTCGCAACGAACATCAGATCGTCACTTAGAAAACCGTTCAACTTACCCTCTCCAGTTAGTTTCTGAATTTGCTTAACTCTATTTCTTAAATTCTTATCATGAAAACATTTCATTTTCTATGTTTAGAAAACATATCTGACTATATTTGGAAAACGTTTCCAAAACTCATTTACGGATTTCCAATGAACGTTGTATAAAACATCGTTACGCTTAATCCATTAATCACTTATTACTTAACTATATTTCAAATCAACCTTTTCTACCGAACCACAACTATTCCTTTGTCAATTCTGAAGTCAATCAAGTTGGGGTATAATTACCTCTCAGACCTTAATTGAACAATGTAATGGCGCGTTTTGTAAGGTATAATAATTAAGTTATTTAATTATTTAAATAACGAATATATTAAATAAACGATAGTTGAACGTATAAATTATAATAATAATTATAATCGAGCCCGTAACGATGCGGCAGTTCGTTATTTGGCGAGTTGAACTTCAACTGAATATACAAGATTCGTTATAAGTCGGATTTCTGTGAAACAAGAAACGTGTGGAGCTGGTGGAGTATATTTTTCTAGTGGAAGAGAAAAATCGGGATTTCGTTGTGTAGATTTTGAAATATGTCCAAATCAAATTTCAGAAAAGTCGCTGTGGAATTTCTTTAGAATTTGTAACGCTTTATTTACGTTATAAAAGGGTTTTCAATATATTTGAATATCGGATTTGAATTTAGACAAGATTCTTTTAAGGCGTAGTGATAATTTAATTTTTAGAATTTTACTGTAATTTTTAATTAATTAAATAAGCAACTTTTCATTTGGAGTATTTTGCACCCTTAATCAACATTTGGGGTTTCACAATATGAGTCAATCTACCGATATTATTATATTTTTTGGGTCCTGACACATTGGTCATCACAACGATATAGCTAATTCTGTCCTTAGCAGTTGTATATGAATGGAACATACGAAAATGGATACTACACTATATCATAACTTTAACAGAAGTTGCAACATAAAACAAGGGTCCATGTTGTTGCTTCTCAAACCACCCTTTTCTTTTGGCATAAAAACAAAGACGTGAAAACCTTCTCTCCACACAATAAAAATATCTAAGAACACTATAAGTACCCCCCCTCCTTTGTACTCGTTTAACCTAATATTTTCCTCTGTTCGATTTCGTAGCCGCCTCCACCTTTAAATAAATGGTCTGAAAGGCTTAAAAACAACAGCTGAAATGCTTCAAATCAAAAAGGCCACCAGCTCTTCCTGATCGTTAACATGCTCGCATGACTTCAGAGATGAAAATGGGGTATGGGTCAATCTCCCTGAAGCAGGGCGCGCCTGCTGGCATCGCCAGGGAGGGATCCGATAATCGGAATCAGGGCGTCGTGTCCATCAAGGCAGTTGATCGACATAAAAATAGAAAGGGAAGCGAGAGTGGAGAATGGCATGCGAATGTTTTCATGATGAGTGCGGCCTGCTGTTATGAAATGGGAAGTGTCAAAACGAGGAGCATGCGGTTGTCAGTACAAGGAAGAAGAGAAACAATGGGAGAAAGGGGTAGTGCGGAACTGACAGACCATGATGTTGATTTCTGTTTTGCCGGAAATAGGAATGTTTTACAGTGATATTCTATGAAATGGAAGAGCGCATGTGAATGTTTCCTTGCGTGAAGGAGATGACATACATTAATGTTTGGAAAGGGCAAACGTACAAGAGCATGGGCGTGAGTATCATATGCTGGAAAAACGACGAGCTCATTATGTACAGGGTGTAAAAGCAGAAGGTGAAAGGTGGCGTTGGAGATGACAGGGAGCGGAAGTTTTGTTGAGGGATGTTTAAAATATAAGAAGTAAGAGGGGTAGTTCAAGTCATGTAAAGTGCCATTTAGTGTCAAGTAGTTGAGACACGCAGATGTCGCATTCTTCAAGGCAACATCAATAAGGTGCTGTTCGACGCAAGTACAAAGAAGATAAGGGGGATAGGCAATCCAAATATAAGTGGATGTGGGAAGTGACGCAGCGTTTTAGGGTGGTGTTTAAATTAGTGGAGCGGGCTTTCATGTTTTTGTAGAAGAAGAGGTTCAACGTATAATCATGGATTAACGAATTCCGAACGGTCAGTCGCATTGGAGTCGTGTGATCGCAGACTACGAACTGGAATTGGTTTGGAGTGAACTGGAGCTCGTCACAATTTTAGACTGATTAAAATGCTGGTTTAATCAACCGACGTAAATCGTTATTTAACGATTAACGCGCCAAGGTGAGTAAATCTCACTAACTCTGAACAGTTTATAATTTCATGTTGTATTGTTAGAACTGTTAAAATTTTCTGTTTGACTGTGTGTTGATTGTTTGATTGAACTGCTAGTCAGTTAGTTAAATTTCTATATTGATTCTGTTTAACAGAATACATCATATGGAACTGGAAGTGATGTTATCTATATTGTCTAACATCTGTGGTGCAGGGAAACAGGTTGGAGGAATCCGACTGGATTCCTCAACATTTATTTTACCGTTTTTCATATATTGTGATATATGATGTGTTATGAAATCTGTTATTGATTTCATATGTTTGAATGATACCAATCATTGTTATACGACATGGTAAACACCGTAGGTGATACTAGAATGTAAAAAGGGAATTTTCAATGTTTATATTGAAAATAAATCTTATTTATAAAATCGATAGGATTTTATAAAATGAAAACATTTATTTATTTAGGAAATAAATAAAGGAACATTTATTTAGATTATAAATAAATGGAATAAAGGAATATTTATTTAGGGAATAAATAAAGGAACACTTGTTCGGAAAATAAATAGAATTATACAAGGATAGATTTAAACACGTGCTTCGCACACGGTATAACACGATATAGATTTAAATGAGACATTAAATAGGAAATCTGTTTTAAACAGATAAATTGAAGTAGATTAATTTATAAATAATGTTTTATAAATTTAATAAATTATTTATCGTTGATAAATGGAATATATATGAGTCTGGACTTATATAGAGAAGTAGAAACGTTATTAAAAGGACATTTATAAAGTGGAGGACCGCTACTAAAAGTAAACCTTTATAAATGGATAAACGTTGTAAGAAGTAAATCTTTATTAATGGATAAACGTTGTAAAAAGGAAATCTTTTGAAATGAATAAACGTAAATAAAAGGAGTTAATCAAATTTAGTTATTCGAAATGAGTTATTCGAATTAGATATTTGAATAGAGTTAAACACATGAGAGTGATTCGAATTACTTATTCGAATAGAGTTAAACAAAGTAATTTGTTGGGTTAACCAAAGCGAGTTAGTCGAGTTAAGAAAAGAAATTGGTTAAGTTAACCAAAGTAAATTAGTTAAGATAAACTAAGCAGTTAATCGAAGTGAATTAGTTAAGTTAAACTAATTGGTAAATCAAAGTGAATTAGTTGCGTCAAACTAAGTGACTTAGTTAAGTTAAACTAATTTGTAAATCAAAGTGAATTAGTTGCGTCAAACTAAGTGAATTAGTCAAGTTAAACTAATTGGTTAATCGAAGTAAATTAGTTAGGTTAATCAAAGTGAATTAGCTGAGTTAAACTAAGTAAATCGGTTAGAGTTAATCAAAGTGAATTAACTAAGTTAAACTAAGTGGATTAGTTCAGTTAATCGAGACAAGTAAATCAAGTTAGGTTAAACCATTTAAGTTGACCAGTTAAAGTTGACCAGTTAGAGTTGATCAGTTAGAGTTACTCAGTTAGAGTTGACCAGTTAGAGTTGACCAGTTAGAGTTATCCAAGTGGAGTTAATCGAGTAGAGTTGTCGAATATCACTCATTCGAAGTAGAGTTATCGAATATAGTGTATTCGAGGGAAGAGTAATCGAATATAGTTTATTCGAGTGGAGGAATCAAATGTGATTCATTTGAGAAGAGTTATCGAATATTATTTATTCGAAGAGTAGTTATCGAATATTGGTTATTCGAAGTTAGTTAATCCAAAGGAGTTAATCGAAGAGTTAATCCAAAGGTGTTATTCGAAGTTAGTTAATCCAAAGGAGTTATTCGAAGTTAGTTAATCCAAAGGAGTTATTCGAAGTTAGTTAATCCAAAGGAGTTATTCGAAGTTAGTTAAACCCAAGGAGTTATTCGAAGTTAGCTAATCCAAAGGAGTTATTCGAAGTTAGTTGATCCAAAGGAGTTAGTCGAAGAGTTAATCGAATATAGTTATTTCGAAAGAAGGTGTTAATCGAATATAGTTATTCGAGTAAAGTTAAAAGAGTTAATCGAATTTAGTTATTCAAAATGAGTTATTCGAATTTGATATTTGAATAGAGTTAAACACATTAGAGTGATTCGAATTACTTATTCAAATAGAGTTAAACACGTAAGAGTTAATTGAACATTAGTTATTCAATTAGAGTTAAATCGAATTTAGTTATTCGAAAGGAGTTAATCAATTTGAGTTAAGTTAATCGATTTGAATTAAGTTGAATCGAAATGGAGTAAATCGATTAGAATTAAGTTAATCGAGTTAGAGTAAATCGAATATTGGTTATTCGAAGGTAAGTTATTCGAATTAGTTATTCGAAAGAGTTAATCAAATGAGTCGATCCAAAGGAGTTAGTCGAATATTAGTTATTCGAATAGAGTTAAAGGATTATCGATTTTAGTTTGATCGAAAGGAGTTATCGATTAGTAAATCGAAAGGAGATTTTCGAATATAGCATATTCGAAAGAAAGAGATCGAATATTGTTTATTAGAAAGAAAGAGATTTCGAATATGAGTTATTCGAAGAGAGATAATCGAATATAGGTTATTCGAAGAAGAGTTAATCAAATAGAGATTTCTCGAAAGAGAGTTATACGTCGAATTCGATTATAGCGAATTCGGGAAAGTACTATTTACTTTCCAGGGTTTGAATCAAGATTTAGTTATTGATTTAGAAATTAGGTGTCTGTTAAATTATTCGAGTTAGGAGATAAAGTTATAATTTAGGTTAGATATTGCAGTAGTAGGAATTATAGCGTTATAGTTATAATCAAACACTGTCATATAAGAAGTGGATTCGTAACCTGAATCCGAGAATTTGCGTAAACAGATGATTGTAAAAAGTGAGTGATGAGCTTCATCTATTTCACAGTAAAGGATGCTGTTCAATTAAGGTCTGCGAGGTAATTATACCCCAACTTGATTGACTTCAGAATTGACACAGGAATAGTTGTGGTTCGATCTAAAAGGTTGATTTGGAATAAAGTTAAGGAATAAGCGATAAATGGATTAAGCGAAACGATGTTTTATACAACGTTCATTGGAAATCCGTAAATGAGTTTTGGAAACGTTTTCCAAATATAGTCAGATATGTTTTCTAGACATAGAAAATGAAATGTTTTCATGATAAGAATTTAAGAAATAGAGTTAAGCAAATTCAGAAACTAACTGGAGAGGGTAAGTTGAACGGTTTTCTAAGTGACGATCTGATGTTGGTTTCGACCTTCCGGATTGATACTTAGAGAATTGTTCTCATACTAGTTACAGTTAGGGACTGATAGATGCGAAATAATAGTGATGTGAAAACAAGCTATGGAAATGTTTTCCAATGATTAATGACATATATTTTCTAAATATATGAAATAAGGAAATATGAACATATGATGATTGATCGATCGAATTCCCATTTGGAAATAAGATCGTTGTTTGTACACCGACATGTTTTCATTTGATAGTTGAATCACAGACTATCAAAGTTTTTACCATTTTAACGTTGTTAATATGGAGAGACCTGTTGGGTTATTATCCAAAGAACCACTCTGTATTGGCATAAGCGCTGCGAGCAATATCTGCCAAAGATAAATTGAAGACGGAGTAAAGTGCAAGGGCTGTTGTATAAGTCTTAGATAACAGTGACTAAGATGGATATACTGAATAGTGCCTTTGGTTTGTCCAGTCCCAGGACAACGTATATGGAAGAAGGTCTGACAAAGTATATCCAATGGATCGCGTAAGTTGATCTGTTCAAACGTATTCACGTTTGGTGGCGGAGGAATTCGTTTCTCTTAGCTATATACCCATGTTATTTTTGGATAAGTCAATTTGTGATTTGGCGGGTATGACGATGTGGCATTCAAAGTGAATGGTGATCAGATGTTCTGAAGATAGACGTAGCTTCTAGCCTCACACCAGGAAGTAACAAAAGTTGGGCTAGGCAGCATGGCTAGTTGGGTCATCCCCAAGCAGGGTGTATTGTCACCGATCTAGTGAATATTCATATTTATACTTCATTTTGATTCTGTATCTTCGGATGACGGTTTGATGGCCTACAACCGTGGTGGCAATATATTCGCGACGCTCAAGCTAAATGAGTGAGCGGTCATGTGTGGCCGGGTTGCAAGACGTTCTTGTTGAACCCTGAGTGTATCACCTCTAGAGTACACTATTCAGAAGGTGCTCCCATACCTTGTCTGTTGGAATCCATTCTCCGATAAGCGCCCTGCGGTTTATGATTTTATACTATGTATGTAGAACGTGAGATGCAAGCGTTTCTGCTAGATTGATATCTATTTGTACGTAGACATTATTATAATATCACAATGATATTGCTTGTCAAAGTTGTTCAGATACTCATAAGGAAAAACCCGTTCCGTATTCACGGCGTGGTCTTATGAGATATCCTATACCTGTTTTAAACTGTTTTACTCATACCAGTCCCATGACTGACCCGGAGTTTGCTTTGTTGTTTTCCCTAAACTCTTGGGTGCCTAAATTTGTACGGGCAGTCAAGTAGTCGGGATTTACAGATATACTTGGAGAGCTTGGAGCAGGAGGCTGCAAGATTTTATAGCTATAGTTATTTCCGCTGTGTTGTAAGTGTTGTACTCTGATAAGTGCTATTGTATATATATAACTGTTTACTTCAAAGCTATGTTATATATTATATGTTATTCGTTCCGCTGTGAGATTTGTGTTACTCTGATGATTCTGATGTTCTTCTTCTTCTTCTATTCTATTAGTTCTATCTTTTCTTTCTCACCTTCTAAATTCTTTCACTAACGTTCTCGGAATTTCCGACTCTCGAGGAGTCGGAAATTTCCAGCCGTTACAGTTGGTATCAGAGCTTAAGTTAAGAATTACTTGGCTCTGTGGCATAACTCGATAGAGGTGGGATTAGTAATACCCTAGATTGAGTTCGAGTGTATATATATGAGCGCGTAATTGTTATTCAATATAAAATGGTTTTATATTGTGGAGACTCATTGGTTGAGTGGCTTATGAATTCTGGTCGATCAGTTGATCCACTGTATCGATAAGGGTTACTAAACACTCGAATACGATGAACCGTCATGGTATGTTTTAGAAGAGGGTAAATGAAATAATTTTTCCCAAAATATATTTGTTTATAGAAGAAATATATATCTTGAAATTATTATAGTATATTGATTGTGTTGGTTGTTATTATAATCGAATAAGATTATAAAAGGGTGAAATGGTTATAAATGACCAATCAGAATTCATATGAATGTAATATATGAAATAGTTTGAATTAAATATGAATTTAAATCAGATTTGGAATTAAAATAAGGAAATTTTAAGTTCCTGGGAGATTTTGAAAATGTTTTTCAAATTGAAAATGATATAGTATTGAACTCACTTCGATAGCTGGAAAATAGATTCTGATGATGAATCAAGACATCATCAGTGTTCATTTTCGAGTTTAAAAGTGACGGATTACTACCAAAGGTTTTGTTTTTGAATTGTTTTGAGAAAACAAGTGATTAGAATTTCAAATGTTTTGAATTGGTGTTATGCTTTCAAATTAATTTGAAATAAACCCAGGAATTTAAGTTCTGGAATTAAAATTTAACAAATGAAGTTAAATAAAATGAGATGGTAAAAATAAATATAAATTTAACTTGAACCGAGTTAAATAAAATTGAATTGGATAGAGATAATCTAGAATGGAACCAAATTGATAAGTAAATAGTTTGAAATTTGATATTGGAGTTTGGATGGAATTCGGCTTGGGTATAAGCGAATGATTTGGTTTGAGGATGTAAACTAAGTGGAATGACCATGATATATGCAGAAGTGATAACAGATCAAAAGGATATAATGATACGACCGACAAAAAGGTACAAGTTTATATTATATATGAGTTTGGATTTTATGAGCCGAATTGGCAAGCCGCTTGGCTGTTTGATTTTCTTTTGGATTGGAGGAGGCCTAGAGAGGCGAGTTGTGGTTTGTCATATTGACCAGTACAAAGGAGGTACTGGCAAAAAATTTCGAAAATTCCAGGTGTTAGAACATTCTCATTCAGTTAGCTAGAATGAATTAATAATTTAATTGAAAATTTAATGGTTCAGTTGAAACTGGAGTTGAGAAGTAAACTAAAAGATATTTGAATCCAGTTAGTAAAGTTGGTAGCATTTTCCTAGCTTAGCAATTTCGAGGATGAAATTATTTTAAGGGGGGAAGTCTGTAATGGCGCGTTTTGTAAGGTATAATAATTAAGTTATTTAATTATTTAAATAACGAATATATTAAATAAACGATAGTTGAACGTATAAATTATAATAATAATTATAATCGAGCCCGTAACGACGCGGCAGTTCGTTATTTGGCGAGTTGAACTTCAACTAAATATACAAGATTCGTTATAAGTCGGATTTCTGTGAAACAAGAAACGTGTGGAGCTGGTGGAGTATATTTTTCTAGTGGAAGAGAAAAATCGGGATTTCGTTGTGTAGATTTTGAAATATGTCCAAATCAAATTTCAGAAAAGTCGCTGTGGAATTTCTTTAGAATTTGTAACGCTTTATTTACGTTATAAAAGGGTTTTCAATATATTTGAATATCGGATTTGAATTTAGACAAGATTCTTTTAAGGCGTAGTGATAATTTAATTTTTAGAATTTTACTATAATTTTTAATTAATTAAATAAGCAACTTTTCATTTGGAGTATTTTGCACCGTTAATCAACATTTGGGGTTTCACAATATGAGTCAATCTACCGATATTATTATATTTTTTGGGTCTTGACACATTGGTCGTCACAACGATATAGCTAATTCTGTCCTTAGCAGTTGTATATGAATGGAACATACGAAAATGGATACTACGCTATATCATAACTTTAACAGAAGTTGTAACATAAAACAAGGGTCCACGTTGTTGCTTCTCAAACCACCCTTTTCTTTTGGCATAAAAACAAAGACGTGAAAACTTTCTCTCCAAACAATAAAAATATCTAAGAACACTATAAGTACCCCCCCCCCCTTTGTACTCGTTTAACCTAATATTTTCCTCTGTTCGATTTCTTAGCCGCCTCCACCTTTAAATAAATGGTCTGAAAGGCTTAAAAACAACAAGCCGAAATGCTTCAAATCAAAAAGGCCACCAGCTCTTCCTGATCGTTAACGTGCTCGCATGACTTCAGAGATGAAAGTGGGGTATGGGTCAATCTCCCTGAAGCAGGGCGCGCCTGCTGGCATCGCCAGGGAGGGATCCGATAATCGGAATCAGGGCGTCGTGTCCATCAAGGCAGTTGATCGACATAAAAATAGAAAGGGAAGCGAGAGTGGAGAATGGCATGCGAATGTTTTCATGACGAGGGCGGCCTGCTGTCATGAAATGGGAAGTGTCAAAACGAGGAGCATGCGGTTGTCAGTACAAGGAAGAAGAGAAACAATGGGAGAAAGGGGTAGTGCGGAACTGACAGACCATGATGTTGATTTCTGTTTTGCCGGAAATAGGAATGTTTTACAGTGATATTCTATGAAATGGAAGAGCGCATGTGAATGTTTCCTTGCGTGAAGGAGATGACATACTTTAATGTTTGGAAAGGGCAAACGTACAAGAGCATGGTCGTGAGTATCATATGCTGGAAAAACGACGAGCTCATTATGTACAGGGTGTAAAAGCAGAAGGTGAAAGGTGGCGTTGGAGATGACTGGGAGCGGAAGTTTTGTTGAGGGATGTTTAAAATATAAGAAGTAAGAGGGGTAGTTCAAGTCATGTAAAGTGCCATTTAGTGTCAAGTAGTTGAGACACGCAGATGTCGCATTCTTCAAGGCAACAGCAATAAGGTGTTGTTCGACGCAAGTACAAAGAAGATAAGGGGGATAGGCAATCCAAATATAAGTGGACGTGGGAAGTGACGCAGCGTTTTAGGGTGGTGTTTAAATTAGTGGAGCGGGCTTTCAAGTTTTTGTAGAAGAAGAGGTTCAGCGTATAATCATGGATTAACGAATTCCGAACGGTCAGTCGCATTGGAGTCATGCGATCGCAGACTACGAACTGGAATTGGTTTGGACTGAACTGGAGCTCGTCACAATTTTAGACTGATTAAAATGCTGGTTTAATCAACCGACGCAAATCGTTATTTAACGATTAACGCGCCAAGGTGAGTAAATCTCACTAACTCTGAACAGTTTATAATTTCATGTTGTATTGTTAGAACTGTTAAAATTTTCTGTTTGACTGTGTGTTGATTGTTTGATTGAACTGCTAGTCAGTTAGTTAAATTTCTATATTGATTCTGTTTAACAGAATACATCATATGGAACTGAAAGTGATGTTATCTATATTGTCTAACATTTGTGGTGCAGGGAAACAGGTTGGAGGAATCGGACTGGATTCCTCAACATTTATTTTACCGTTTTTCATATATTGTGATATATGATGTGTTATGAAATCTGTTATTGATTTCATATGTTTGAATGATACCAATCATTATTATACGACACGGTAAACACCGTAGGTGATACTAGAATGTAAAAAGGGAATTTTCAATGTTTATATTGAAAATAAATCTTATTTATAAAATCGATAGGATTTTATAAAATGAAAACATTTATTTATTTAGGAAATAAATAAAGGAACATTTATTTAGATTATAACTAAATGGAATAAAGGAATATTTATTTAGGGAATAAATAAAGGAACACTTGTTCGGAAAATAAATAGAATTATACAAGGATAGATTTAAACACGTGCTTCGCACACGGTATAACACGATATAGATTTAAATGAGATATTAAATAGGAAATCTGTTTTAAACAGATAAATTGAAGTAGATTAATTTATAAATAATGTTTTATAAATTTAATAAATTATTTATCGTTGATAAATGGAATATATATGATTCTGGACTTATATAGAGAAGTAGAAACGTTATTAAAAGGACATTTATAAAGTGGAGGACCGCTACTAAAAGTAAACCTTTATAAATGGATAAACGTTGTAAGAAGTAAATCTTTATCAATGGATAAACGTTGTAAAAAGGAAATCTTTTGAAATGAATAAACGTAAATAAAAGGAGTTAATCAAATTTAGTTATTCGAAATGAGTTATTCGAATTAGATATTTGAATAGAGTTAAACACATGAGAGTGATTCGAATTACTTATTCGAATAGAGTTAAACAAAGTAATTTGTTGGGTTAACCAAAGCGAGTTAGTCGAGTTAAGCAAAGAAATTGGTTAAGTTAACCAAAGTAAATTAGTTAAGATAAACTAAGTGGTTAATCGAAGTGAATTAGTTAAGTTAAGCTAATTGGTAAATCAAAGTGAATTAGTTGCGTCAAACTAAGTGACTTAGTTAAGTTAAACTAATTTGTAAATCAAAGTGAATTAGTTGCGTCAAACTAAGTGAATTAGTCAAGTTAAACTAATTGGTTAATCGAAGTAAATTAGTTAGGTTAAACAAAGTGAATTTGCTGAGTTAAACTAAGTAAATCGGTTAGAGTTAATCAAAGTGAATTAACTAAGTTAAACTAAGTGGATTAGTTCAGTTAATCGAGACAAGTAAATCAAGTTAGGTTAAACCATTTAAGTTGTCCAGTTAAAGTTGACCAGTTAGAGTTGATCAGTTAGAGTAACTCAGTTAGAGTTGACCAGTTAGAGTTGACCAGTTATAGTTATCCAAGTGGAGTTAATCGAGTAGAGTTGTTGAATATCACTCATTCGAAGTAGAGTTATCGAATATAGTGTATTTGAGGGAAGAGTAATCGAATATATTTTATTCGAGTGGAGGAATCAAATGTGATTCATTTGAGAAGAGGTATCGAATATTATTTATTCGAAGAGTAGTTATCGAATATTGGTTATTCGAAGTTAGTTAATCCAAAGGAGTTAATCGAAGAGTTAATCCAAAGGAGTTATTCGAAGTTAGTTAATCCAAAGGAGTTATTCGAAGTTTGTTAATCCAAAGGAGTTATTCGAAGTTAGTTAATCCAAAGGAGTTATTCGAAGTTAGTTAATCCAAAGGTGTTATTCGAAGTTAGTTAATCCCAAGGAGTTATTCGAAGTTAGCTAATCCAAAGGAGTTATTCGAAGTTAGTTGATCCAAAGGAGTTAGTCGAAGAGTTAATCGAATATAGTTATTTCGAAAGAAGGTGTTAATCGAATATAGTTATTCGAGTAAAGTTAAAAGAGTTAATCGAATTTAGTTATTCAAAATGAGTTATTCGAATTTGATATTTGAATAGAGTTAAACACATTAGAGTGATTCGAATTACTTATTCAAATAGAGTTAAACACGTAAGAGTTAATTGAACATTAGTTATTCAATTAGAGTTAAATCGAATTTAGTTATTCGAAAGGAGTTAATCAATTTGAGTTAAGTTAATCGATTTGAATTAAGTTGAATCGAAATGGAGTAAATCGATTAGAATTAAGTTAATCGAGTTAGATTAAATCGAATATTGGTTATTCGAAGGTAAGTTATTCGAATTAGTTATTCGAAGGAGTTAATCAAATGAGTCGATCCAAAGGAGTTAGTTGAATATTAGTTATTCGAATAGAGTTAAAGGAGTTATCGATTTTAGTTTGATCGAAAGGAGTTATCGATTAGTAAATCGAAAGGAGATTTTCGAATATAGCATATTCGAAAGAAAGAGATCGAATATTGTTTATTCGAAAGAAAGAGATTTCGAATATGAGTTATTCGAAGAGAGATAATCGAATATAGGTTATTCGAAGAAGAGTTAATCAAATAGAGATTTCTCGAAAGAGAGTTATACGTCGAATTCGATTATAGCGAATTCGGGAAAGTACTATTTACTTTCCAGGGTTTGAATCAAGATTTAGTTATTGATTTAGAAATTAGGTGTCTGTTAAATTATTCGAGTTAGGAGATAAAGTTATAATTTAGGTTAGATATTGCAGCAGTAGGAATTATAGCGTTATAGTTATAATCAAACACTGTCATATAAGAAGTGGATTCGTAACCTGAATCCGAGAATTTGCTTAAACAGATGATTGTAAAAAGTGAGTGATGAGCTTCATCTATTTCACAGTAAAGGACGCTATTCAATTAAGGTCTGCGAGGTAATTATACCCCAACTTGATTGACTTCAGAATTGACAAAGGAATAGTTGTGGTTCGATCTAAAAGGTTGATTTGGAATAAAGTTAAGGAATAAGCGATAAATGAATTAAGCGAAACGATGTTTTATACAACGTTCATTGGAAATCCGTAAATGAGTTTTGGAAACGTTTTCCAAATATAGTCAGATATGTTTTCTAAACATAGAAAATGAAATGTTTTCATGATAAGAATTTAAGAAATAGAGTTAAGCAAATTCAGAAACTAACTGGAGAGGGTAAGTTGAACGGTTTTCTAAGTGACGATCTAATGTTGGTTTCGACCTTCCGGATTGATACTTAGAGAATTGTTCTCATACTAGTTACAGTTAGGGACTGATAGTTGCGAAATAATAGTGATGTGAAAATAAGCTATGGAAATGTTTTCCAATGATTAATGACATATATTTTCTAAATATATGAAATAAGGAAATATGAACATATGATGATTGATCGATCGAATTTCCATTTGGAAATAAGATCGTTGTTTGTACACCGACATGTTATCATTTGATAGTTGAATCACAGACTATCAAAGTTTTTACCATTTTAACGTTGTTAATATGGAGAGACCGGTTGGATTATTATCCAAAGAACCACTCTGTATTGGCATAAGCGCTGCGAACAATATCTGCCAAAGATAAATTGAAGACGGAGTAAAGTGCAAGGGCTGTTGTATAAGTCTTAGATAATAGTGACTAAGATGGATATACTGAATAGTGCCTTCGGTTTGTCCAGTCCCAGGACAACGTATATGGAAGAAGGTCTGACAGAGTATATCCAATGGATCGCGTAAGTTGATCTGTTCAAACGTATTCACGTTTGGTGGCGGAGGAATTCGTTTCTCTTAGCTATATACCCATGCTATTTTTGGATAAGTAAATTTGTGATTTGGCAGGTATGCCGATGTGGCATTCAAAGTGAATGGTGATCAGATGTTCTGAAGATAGACGTAGCTTCTAGCCTCACACCAGGAAGTAACAAAAGTTGGGCTAGGCAGCATGGCTAGTTGGGTCATCCCCAAGCAGGGTGTATTGTCACCGATCTAGTGAATATTCATATTTATACTTCTTTTTGATTCTGTATCTTCGGATGACAGTTTGATGGCCTACAACCGTGGTGGCAATATATTCGCGACACTCAAGCTAAATGAGTGAGCGGTCATGTGTGGCCGGGTTGTAAGACGTTCTTGTTGAACCCTGAGTGTATCACCTCTAGAGTACACTATTCAGAAGGTGCTCCCATACCTTGTCTGTTGGAATCCATTCTCCGATAAACGCCCTGCGGTTTATAATTTTATACTATGTATGTAGAACGTGAGATGCAAGAGTTTCTGCTAGATTGATATCTATTTGTACTTAGACATTATTATAATATCACAATGATATTGCTTGTCAAAGTTGTTCAGATACTCATAAGGAAAAACCCGTTCCGTATTCACGGCGTGGTCTTATGAGATATCCTATACCTGTTTTAAACTGTTTTACTCATACTAGTCCCATGACTGACCCGGAGTTTGCTTTGTTGTTTTCCCTAAACTCTTGGGTGCCTAAATTCGTACGGGCAGTCAAGTAGTCGGGATTTACAGATATACTTGGAGAGCTTGGAGCAGGAGGCTGCAAGATTTTATAGCTATAGTTATTTCCGCTGTGTTGTAAGTGTTGTACTCTGATAAGTGCTATTGTATATATATATAACTGTTTACTTCAAAGCTATGTTATATATTATATGTTATTCGTTCCGCTGTGAGATTTGTGTTACTCTGATGATTCTGATGTTCTTCTTCTTCTATTCTATTAGTTCTATCTTTTCTTTCTCACCTTCTAAATTCTTTCACTAACGTTCTCGGAATTTCCGACTCTCGAGGAGTCGGAAATTTCCAGCCGTTACAAACAACGTCCTTTACTGTGAAATAGATGAAGCTCATCACTCACTTTTTCCAATCATCTGTTTACGCAAACTCTCGGATTCAGGTTACGAATCCACTTCTTATATGACAACGTTTGATTATAACTATAACGTTATAATTCCTACTTCTGCAATGTCTAACCTAAATTATAACTTTATCTCCTAACTCGAATAATTTAACAGACACCTAATTTCTAAATCAATGACTAAATCTTGATTTAAACCCTGGAAAGTAAATAGTACTTTCCCGAATTCGCTATAATCGAATTCGACGTATAACTCTCTTTCGAGTAATCTCTATTCGATTAACTCTTCCTTTTTAATAACTTATATTCGATAAACTCTATTTCGATTAACTCCTATCGAATAACTAATATTCGAATAACTCTTCTTGGTTGGCTCTATTTCGTTAACTCTTATCGAATAACAAATATTCGATTTTCTTAAATGTGTCAATTCTTATCGAATAAGTAACATCCGATTTAACTTAAATGGATTTACTCTTATCGAATAATTTATTCGATTAACTCAACTTGATTTTCTTAACTCGATTATCTCAACTCGATTTCTTAACTCGATTACTTAACTCGATGAATCTTAAACTTAACCCAAATCGATTAACTCAACTCTAATCGATTAACTTAATTTGATTTACTCCTTTGAATAACTCATTCGAATAACTTAATTGATAAATTATACTCACTTCTATCCTATCGAATAAACTATATTCGATATCTCCTCCAACACTATTCGAATGAACTATATTCGATTTACTGCTCTAACTCTATTCGAATAAATTATATTCGATTAACTCCTATAACTTTACTCGAATAACTATATTCGATTAACACTTTCTTTCGAATAACTATATTCGATTAACTCTTCGACTAACTCCTTTGGATTAACAAACTTCGAATAACTCCTTTGGATTAACTAACTTCGAATAACCAGTATTCGATAACTACTCTTCGAATAAATAATATTCGGTAACTCTTCTCAAATGAATAACATTTGATTTCTCCACTCGAATAAACTATATTCGATTACTCTTCCCTCAAACACACTATATTCGATAACTCTACTTCGGATAACTCTAACTGATCAACTCTAACTGGTCAACTCTAACTGTTTATCTTTAACTGGTAAATTTTAACTGGTTAACTCAAATGGTTTAACCTAACTTGATTTACTTGTCTCGATTAACTGAACTAATCCACTTAGTTTAACTTAGTTAATTCACTTTGATTAACTCTAACCGATTTACTTAGTTTAACTCAGCTAATTCACTTTGATTACCCCAACTAATTTACTTCGATTAACCAATTAGTTTAACTTGACTAATTCACTTAGTTTGACGCAACTAATTCACTTTGATTTACCAATTAGTTTAACTTAACTAATTCACTTCGATTAACCGCTTAGTTTATCTTAACTAATTTACATTGGTTAACTTAACCAATTACTTTGATTAACTCGACTAACTCGCTTTGGTTAACCTAACAAATTACTTTGTTTAACTCTATTCGAATGAGTAATTCGAATCACTCTAATGGGTTTAACTCTATTCAAATATCTAATTCGAATAACTCATTTCGAATAACTAAATTCGATTAACTCCTTTTATTAACGTTTATCCATTTCAAAAGATTTCCTTTTTACAATGTTTATCCATTTATAAAGATTTACTTTTTACAACGTTTATCCATTTATAAAGATTTACTTTCAGTAACGGTTCTTCACTTTATAAATGTCCTTTTAATAACGTTTCTACTTCTCTATATAAGTCCAGACTTATATATATTCCATTTATCAACGATAAGTAATTTATTTAATTTATAAAACATTATTTATAAATTAATCTACTTCAATTTATCTGTTTAAAACTGATTTCCTATTAAATATCTCATTTAAATCCATATCGTGTTATACCGTGTGCGAAGCACGGGTTTAAATCTATCCTTGTATAATTCTATTTATTTTCCGAACAAGTGTTCCTTTATTTATTCCCTAAATAAATATTCCTTTATTCCATTTATTTATAATCTAAATAAATGTTCCTTTATTTATTTCCTAAATAAATAAATGTTTTCATTTTATAAAATCCTATCGATTTTATAAATAAGATTTATTTTCAATATAAACATTGAAAATTCCCTTTTTACATTCTAGTATCACCTACGGTGTTTAACGTGTCGTATAACAATGATCGGTATCATTCAAACATATGAAATTAATAACAGATTTCATAACACATCATATATCATAATATATGAAAAACGGTAAAATAAATGTTGAGGAATCCAGTCGGATTCCTCCAACCTGTTTCCCTGCATCCACAGATGTTAAACAAACCCAGTATAATATTGTGATAAACAGAATCAACATATAACTATTTGACGGTTTATATATATACATACGTAAATATATATATAAAATCTCTACTAACTGACTAGCAGTTCAAGCAAACAATTAACACACAGTCAAACAGACAATATTTTAACAGTTCTAAGAATACCACGTGAAAATAAAACTGTTTAGAGTTTGTGAGATTTACTCACCTTTTGTGCGTTAACCGTTAAATAATGATTTGCGTCAGTTGATTATACCCAGCGCTTTAATTGCCTAAACGGTAACGTGCTCCCTTATCCGTTCCATGCTTTCCGGTCCGACGCTCCTCCCCAACTTCTCCTAAATCTTGGAATACATCGGTGAAAGTCCATATTGGCATTTCTTGTTTTCTGTGCACACTACTTCATGCACATTCACGACACTTCTTTGTAATGCTGCATCATCAACACCATGCATGTTTCCACAGCTGTTCTCTTATACTCCTACACGTCAGTTTTTCTTTGCCGTTACCCCTACTCTCGTACACTTCCATCCTTTTTCAATGTCAAGGCTACGTCCATGGTCCATCACTCCTCTTCTATTTCGCGGACTGAAACAAAAACTGCCGTCATTGTCGTATGTTTCAAATGCCAACTCCTGTACATTGGCTTTCCAAACCTTACCGTATGGCCATTTCTGTATCAGACACCATGGTTCCTCCCTCATTCAAAACAGTTCCTCCTCTATACACGCCCGCACGTTACATGTGCATGTGTTCCTCCCACGGTACAAAACATTATTCCCACTTTATCCTACTGCCATGAATCCTTTGATGTTCAAGATTACGGTTGCCTGCTCCATAAATATTCACCTTAGCCGTGATCTTCTACCTGCATATAAACTTCATGAACTTCCTTTGCATGCCCAACCAACTTCTTATTACTCAACTTCTCCAAAGTACAACTGAGATTCACACTACCGCTATTTGTTTCTACTTCTACTCGCATCCACTTCAACCTGTGCTAAACTTCCCCATGTTGATTTGCTCCAGTACAGCCGACGTCATTCCCATATTTCATGCAAGTATACCTCCCCCTGCACACAATATTTACACAGTAACTCCTCCTCTTCCTACGAAATGCCTCGGCACGACCCCAGACGGAACCCCACCTCGTCAGCGTACGGATCCATTTTGATTTTGAATTGGTGAATTTTCTTTCTTGATTGTTGAAAGAACTAGGGTGGCAACTCACAAAATTGGTGAACAGGAATTTGTCCATGAGGGTTGGGAGGAAAAGATTATTTATAAGGTTTTTAGTTGGAAGTAGTATGTGGGTTTGAGAGGAACACAAGTTTGTTTATAGGCCAAGGGTGACTAATGGTTGCCACTCAAAAGACGTGGACCTTGTTTGGTCCAGAAACATTGTTAAGGAATGTAGATATTTGTGTATAAGGGTTCATAGAGTCTAGTGTTCGTAACGTACAATTGTGTATGTAAGTTTCTTTACGGACAGAAATAAAAACACCATCGTGATGAGCTAGGTGTCCGGACTCCAGAAATATAATAATATCGGTAGATTACCTTATTTTGTGAAACCTCAAAATGTCGATACAGGGTGCTAAATACTCCAAATAAAAAGTTGCTTATTTAGTTAATTAAAAATTACAGTAAAATTCTAAAAATTAAATTATCGCTATTTCCCAAAAGAACCCTATCCAAATTCGAGTCCGATATTTAAATATTCTCAAATAACCGTTATGGTCAGGGCGCTGCATTTCTGAGAATTTGATTTGGACGTAAATTAAAATCTACACGACGAAATCCAGATTTTTCTCTTCCACTAGAAAGATATACTCCACCAGCTCCACACGTTTCTTGTTTCACAGAAATCCGATTTAAAATGAATCATGTACATTCAGTTGAAGTTCAAATCGCCAAATTGCGAACTGCCGCGACGTTTCAGGTTCATTTTAATTATAATTATAAATTATAAGTTCGAACGTTGTATTTTAAGTTATCGATATCCCCAAATCGATATATAAATAATTAAATAAATTAATTATTCGACAGCTAACAAAACGCGCCATTACAAAACTTGCATATCAAACTTGCATAACATAACTTGCATATCATATGACAACTTGCATATCAAACTTGCATAACATAACTTGATGAACTTGCATATCACATCATAGTAAACTTGCATAACACATCATAGTAGACTTGCATATCATACATTTAACTTTAGAGTTTAAGTATGAAAGTAGAATAGGGCTTACAATGCTTATGAGGACTCAAATGAGTATAGCAAATATAAGAAAGCCCTTATGCAATCAAAAAACCCAAAATGCAAGCAAAACCCTTGAGCCAAAATGATCAAAACTCTTTCTTTATGATGCAAATATAGAAATTTGACTTGAATGCAAGCTAATGAGGCTCATACAAGCTTGAAAACACTTGTATGCATGGAAAATCTCATAGAAATTTATTTAGGAATTTATGAAGAGAGTGGAGGCCATGAGAGGATTGATTTTGCCATAGTTTAGTTGCTAGAATGAATAATGATGATTTAGGGTAGGTTAGGGTCTTATTTATAGATTAGGCAAGTATTTTAGGCCATAGGATTAAACCCTAATCCCAATCTCAGCCCTCAAAACCGAATCTGGCCCCCAAGCTCAACACAATCTCTAAATGGTGCACCAGGCTAAACAGCCCGGCTGAGCCAAGTCGACAGCCAAGTCGACAGGGCCGTCGACTTGGTCCAACCAAGTCGACCCCCAAATCGACAGGGCTGTCGACTTGGGTGCTCTGGCGGGAATTTTCCCGCCTACCCCAATATGACCCAATTTCCCAAATTCAAGATTGAATTTGAAATCTGTTTTTACTTTGGAATTTTCTGAAAACTTCGTTGGGCCTTAATCGGGTCATACGGACTCCGATTTTCGAAAACTCGGACTCTATTTCGCGTATTTTTCCGAGACGAACGCAATGGCATAGCCCGTTTCCCTTGATTCAGATTTTAGAATTAAATTCTGCCTCGATTTACGTTATAACAGGTTATTGAAACTACGGGTTGTTACATTCTCCATTCCTTAAATGATTTCGTCCCCGAAATCTTCAAGTTAGGAAGAACGTATCCTACCATCCAACATCCATCTACTCAAAACATCATCCACGAGCAATCATTGTCCTTACAAGATTCTAAATGTTGTATGAACATATGCAAAGGTGTGTGTATATGTACTTATCTAATGCAAATATCATCAATGCAAATTATGTTAGTGAAATGAATCCATATGTATGCAATTCCAAACACAATGTATAACATCTATATGTGTGCACATAACATACATCCATATGCAACATCCATGTGACAACACAAAAAATTTCATCCATGAATAAGCATAAACACTCATGCATATGCAATATGAGGAGTGTGTGAGCCGATCTAGTGCCTAATCGTGTATAATGCATCCACGAGTAACCACTTGCAAACACTTGCAACCACTTGCAACCATCAAGCATAACATGTTTCAAACACATGTTTCATCCAAAGGGTTTCTACCTAAGGTTCTCATGACAAGATTAACACGATAAACTAGATAAATATGGATAGCAAAGAGAAAGATATGCTAACAAAGAAAAGAGATTGAGAGTGTACCCTCAAAAAGGAATGGATAAAGCCCACGCATCTTCTCCTCGGTTTCCCAAGTTGCGTCCTCTTCAGCTTCACCCCATTGAACCTTCACCAACTTGACCTCTCGATTCCTTAGCTTCTTGGTCTCCGTCCCCAAGATACGAATCGGAGCTCTCCTCAAGGTAGCCTCTTTCTCCACTTCCACATCTTTCATAACACTTGGCTCAACAACCTCTGCTGATTCATGTAAACACTTCCGGAGATGTGAGACATGAAAAACATCGTGTACTCCGGCAAGCTTCTCGGGCAACTTCACTCTATAAGCCATCTGCCCGATCCTCTCTATAATAGGGAATGGTCCAACAAACCTCGGTGCTAACTTCCCAACGGCTCCAAATCGGATCACATTCCGCAAAGGAGAAACCTTCACGAAAACCATATCCCGAACATCAAACTCCAAATCAGTTCTTCGCTTATCAGCATAGGATTTCTGTCGGTCTTGGGCCGCCTTCATCCGTCTCCGAATCAACTCGACCTTCTCGGATGTATCTCTGATCATATCAGGCCCAAGTATAAGCTTATCTGTAGTCTCCCACCAACATGTAGGGGACTTGCACGGCCTCCCATATAAAGCTTCAAATGGTGCCATCCCTATGCTTGCCTGATAACTGTTATTATATGCAAACTCGACAAGAGGAAGATGGTCTTCCCAAGTACCACCAAAATCCAGAATACAAAGCCTCAACATATCCTCGAGTACCCTATTCACCCTTTCGGTTTGACCGTCCGTCTGTGGGTGATAAGCAGTACTTAGATTCAACCTTGTGCCCATAGCTTCTTGCAAGCTATTCCAGAATTGGCTTGTAAAGATTGGGTCATGGTCACTGACTATACTAGAAGGGACTCCATGTAGTCTCACAATCTCATGAAGATATACAGACGCTAGCCAAGATGCGGTCCTCTTGCTCTTCACCGGAATGAAATGAGCACTCTTCGTAAGTCTATCCACAATAACCCAAATGCTCATATTCCCTTTCCTTGACCTTGGTAGCCCATCAATAAAATCCATGGAAATACTCTCCCACTTCCAAAGTGGAACGTCTAGAGGATGCAATAGCCCACCGGGCTTTTTCGACTCGGCCTTAACTTGCTGGCAAATGATACATCTAGAGACAAACTCTGCCACATCCTTCTTCATCCCAGGCCAAAAGAAAATGCTCTTCATATCTTTATACATCTTATCTCCGCCCGGATGTATAGTAAACTTAGAGTGATGCGCTTCCTCCAGAACTTTTCTTACTAAATCTTCTACTATTGGAACACATAGCCTTCCGTCTCTCCTCAGCCAACCCTTGTCATCAATAGAATATCGAGCGAGATGACTAGACGTCTCTCCTCGAATCAGCTTATCCATAATCTCAACTATCTGAGGGTCTTCTCTCTGCGAAGCCCCAACTTGATCAAGAAGGGTAGGTCTGAGTTCCAGAGATGCTAAAGAACCGGTCATCGACTCAATCGCCAAAGAGAAATCAAAGGTTGCCACATACTCTAAATTCTTCATCTCAACGAATAGAGGACTTAGGGTCAACCTTCTTCTACTCAATGCATCTGCTACCACATTCCCTTTGCCAGGGGTATAAGCTATCTCAAAATCGTAGGACGCTAAGAATTCCATCCATCTTTGTTGCCTCAGATTCAGATCCTTCTGAGAAAAGAGATACTTCAATGACTTGTGATCAGTATAAAGCTCAAATCTTTCTCCCAAAAGATAATGGCGCCAAGCCTTGAGTGCATATACTATTGCTGCCAACTCTAAGTCATGAGTGGGATAATTCTTATCATGCACTTTGAGTTGTCTACCGCCAAAGCATATCACTCTTCCTTCTTGCATCAGAACAGCTCCTAACCCCGTGCCACATGCATCGGTGTATACTGTAAATAACTTCCCTCCATTGGGCAAAGCTAGAACAGGTGCTGATGTGAGAGCTCTCTTGAGCTTCTGAAAAGCAAGCTCGCATTCTATGCTCCAAGCAAAAACTAAATTCTTCTTCGTCAATTTAGTGAGAGGAGCGGATATCTTCGCGAAGTCCTTGATGAACTTCCGGTAAAAACCCGCAAGACCTAGAAAACTTCTCACTTCAGTTGCATTCCTTGGGGTCTTCCAATCCTGAACTGCAACTACCTTAGCGGGATCCACCGCTAAGCCTTGCTTAGACACTATATGCCCAAGGAATCTAACTTCCCTTCTCCAAAAGTGACACTTGGAGAACTTGGCCTTCAACTGATGCGCTCTAAGCGTATCCATCACCTCCACGAGATGCCTTGCGTGCTCTTCCTCATCTTTAGAGAAGATCAGAATATCATCTACGAAGACCACGACAAACTTGTTCAAGAACTCCCTGAACACCCTACTCATCAAGTCCACGAAATATGCGGGTGCATTAGTCAAACCGAACGGCATGACAAGCCATTCGAAGAATCCATCTGGAGTTCTGAACACAGTCTTGTCTATACTATCTTCAGCTACCCTGAGCTGATGGAATCCAGTAGCAAGATCAAGCTGAGAGAAAACAGAAGCACTGACAAGCTGGTCAAAGAGATCATCAATCCTCGGTAACGGGTGTCTTTTTTTCTTAGTCAGCTTATTCAACTCTCGATAGTCAACACAAAGTCGGAGATAACCATCTGCCTTGGTAGCAAACACCACAGGCGCTCCCCATTCAGATATACTTCGTCTAATGAAGTTCTTCTCAAGCAACTCCTTTACTTTCTTACTTAGCTCCCGCCTTTCACGCGGAGCCATGTGCCGAACAGGCAAAGAAACCGGCTTTGCATTATCCACCAGATAAATGCGGAAATCAACCTCTCGCTTAGGGGGCAACCCCCTAACTTCATCGAAAACATCCGGATACTCTCGAACCACTCTCATAGACTGAAGAGTTTCCATTGACGAGTCGAGTGATTCAAGATAGCACAACATGACGGGACCTCTCGGATTACAAGAAATTTCTAGGGTGTTCCCAAGGCGAGTCACGAGCCTCACAACCCTATGCTCACAATCAAGAATGGCTCCATATCTGGACAGCCAATCCATGCCCAATATCAATCCGTATCCACTGAAACCAAGAACATAAGCACTACACAAGAACTCTACACTCAGTATAGAGATCCTCAAATCCCCACATATCATAGACAAATGGGCGGAACCCCCAATAGGATTTGAGACACAGACGGGATCATCTACCAAGCTAGTACTAAGGTGCAAACTATCAACAAGATCAGATGAGATAAAGCTATGCGATGCACCAGAATCAAACAAGGTACGAACTGGAAAATCAGAAATATATACAAGGCTCTCAACAGAAATACTACCTCGATCGGGAACTGGAGCGGTATTGAGAGCATGAACTTGCCCTCTTGAAGGTCCAGCGCGCTGAGTTTGACCCTGGCCTTGCCCTCGCTTCTTCGGGCAATCCTTACTGAAATGTCCAGTCTCACCGCAGAAAAAGCATTCACCATTCTTCCTTTTTCTCTTCTTACAATCCTTAACAAGATGCCCAACTGAACCGCAATAATGAAACTTCCCCTTGTTGTTCTTGCCCTTGTTGTTGTTCCCCTTGTTGCCTTGACTCTTGTTCTTGTTCTGATTGCCTTGACTGCTTTGACCACTTGGATTACCCTGATTTCCTTTCCCCTGGGAATCAGTCTTCTTGGCTTGAGTATCATTCGTCTTGATCTCTTTCTTGGCATCTCCCTGAAGTAACGCCATATCAACCAAGCTCTCAAACGTGGCCCCATGGGGAATATGTGACATAGCCAATCCTTGCAACGGCTCATTCAATCCTCTAGCAAAACGAAGAGCCTTCTTCTGAGGAGTATTCACCATATCCAAGCCAAAACGAGCTGACTGATTGAACTTGTTCACATATTCTTTGACAGACATATCTCCTTGCTTCAAAGTTATGAACCTCTCCATTTGCAGATTCTCCTCAGCAAAAGATAGAAACTTAAGCATGAACCTTGCCGTGAAATCGGCCCAAGTCTCAACAGGCCTAGTACCATTGGTGACTTCCCACCAATAAGCGGCTTCATCCTTCATAAGCCAAACTACCAACAAGATCTTCCTCTGATCGTCTAACCCAAAGATTGCAAATAAATCCTCGGTCTCTTTCAACCAATTTCTGGCCTCTACAAAAGTCTCAGTGCCTTGAAAATTCTTGCCACCCATTGCTTTGAAATATTTGCAAGTCTTTGCGAAGTAAGCTTGAGGATGCTGAGGGGGAGGAGGAAGAGGAACCTCAGCGACAGGAGGAGGAGGAACATTGGCGACATGAGGAGGAGGAATATTAATGACAGGAGGAGGAGGAGGAGGAACATCTGCGGGGCCGGCTTCGGTCGCCCTAGCCTCCAAAAGTCTCCTATACCAAACAGGTACGTGTACTCCCTCTGGAATAGCAAAGTTATCGGCCATACTGAAAATGAAGAAAAAGACAGATTCATAATAGAGAAAAACGAAGGGATTTTGCTAATGGCTTTTTGGGGAATAACCTTTAAAATAAACTAGACTTTTCTTGGGAAAATACTTTATACTTGGTTTTGAAAATAGTTTTCCAAAAGTTTTAAAAACCCTTTTGTTCCTTCTCGTAAACCATATGCTCTGATACCAAATGTAACACCCCACCTCCGCCAGGGTGGCTTTGGCAAGCACTCTGACCTTGGAGGGGCGCTTGAATCAGGTAAACATGCATAATGATATATCAAGGCAGAACAAGAACATATGTATATATGTAAACAGAGTAAATAACATAGATAAAACAGCGGAAGATTTTCAAACCATTTCAAAACATGTCTGGTACAACATAATGTCAACTTTCCAAATAAACAAGTCTAGATAAAACAACATCAACTGAAAAACTGAAATACATAAGTACTATCCCCAAAATAAGTGATAACCATAGCTAGCTTCATGTCGAAACCGTACATGAGCTGAAATCCCACAAGCAAGCAATCCAAAATCCAAACTAGGCTCCAACGTTCCCTCCCTGAGAACCTGGGGGGGGGGGGAACGGAAGAAAAGAGGCGAAAGAAAACAGGTCAGTCAAAAAGACTGAGTAAGCCCTACTACAATCAATGTAAACTTATAAAGTTAACTAGCATGAGAAGTAGGTATGATCATAAGGATAACAACATACTAGCATGGTGATTAACTAACAAAGTAGATAAAGGTGTCATCGCATAATCAGGTTTAAGGTTTTGCACCACAGGTGTACTAGCCAACTAACATGACTGGAATAAACCAGTATTGATCCCTTGGCCCAAGCTTTGGCCCAATAACATGAAATGACCCTCATACGAGGTCCAATAACATGAAGTGACCCTAATACGCGGTCCAACCAAATGGTCTAGTCGATCGGCTCCCTAAGCCTAACTCGTCACGTGTTGGTGTCAATACGGCCCAAACATAATTGTAGTCAGACTGTGCAGGGTCTCCCGTCGGGTGTATCAAGCCCTAGGGTGGCAACCCCTGGACACCATAAACATGAGTGCACAGTCTCGATCTACTGGTACCCGTGCATGTTTTCTCCGGCTACGTACTATGTGCACGACCAGAGTCCGCCCGGAACTACACCGGCGTACCACCCTGCCGTCGTTTATTGGTCGCTTACCTCCAGCCCAGTAATCGTGCCCCCACCCTAGCCTAGTCCCTAGGGTCATGATGATACAAACTAGGGATTACTGCTGGAGTGGACCCCCCATTGCTAGGATTTTTCTAGTGGGTTAATTACGGTTTAACCCCTTTACTAATCATGGATTAACTTGGTTAAGTGTACCGATGAGTTCACGACTTAACCCCGATTAATCTACCAAGCCCAAATTGGTTAAGTATTAAATGGACCATGACTTAACCCTAATCATGAGGCATTAATTAATCAATGCGCCTTAACCTCTCACATTAGACTTTGTTGTGGTTACTAGTTAAGCCGGTCGGTTCCGGGTAGCTTTACACCACAACTTGGTCTAACCTCGGGTTCAAGGTACAACATGACCAACTTCTCACATTGGGTCCTATTGTTTGTAGCAACTAGTTAAGCCGGTCGGTTCCGGGTAGGTTTATGATACAAACTCAACCCAACCTCGAGTTGGCCACACTTATATTTTCTAAGTGTCATGTCCATTGTGTTTCCAAAACACATTACAAGTTTTCAAGCAATTGGGTAGACCTAACTTAATAGGTAAATTCCCAATGGGTAGACCTAACTTAATAGGTAAATTCCCAAGCTTATGTTTTTACGTCTTTTAAGTTTACCCAACCCCAAGCGCAATCCCATCGCTTACATATCGCAATAGCGCATAAAGGATAGAAAGAGGGAACTTGGCATAATCATGACATAGAAGTGTTGAAGCCACAAGTTCAACATGGTGGCATATGAAATGTACACATGTTCATATACTTGCATTAGGCCTCAAAAGCATGCATAAAACCAAACTTATCATGTTGGTGATACATGGAGATAAATGACATGTAGAAATGGCCATAAGTTCGCATTTAGCCTCACATGCAAGTTATCATAAGGGATATGATAACCTACATGTTGCCAAAATGCAACCTTTAGCATAAAGCTTGAAGCTTTATGTTCACATACTCAAGATAAGCTTGCATAACATGATAACATGAGCCAAATGATCAACCCAAACTTGCATAACATAACTTGCATATCATATGGCAAACTTGCATATCAAACTTGCATAACATAACTTGCATATCATATGACAACTTGCTTATCAAACTTGCATAACATAACTTGATGAACTTGCATATCACATCATAGTAAACTTGCATAACACATCATAGTAAACTTGCATATCATACATTTAACTTTAGAGTTTAAGTATGAAAGCAGAATAGGGCTTACAATGCTTATGAGGACTCAAATGAGTATAGCAAATATAAGAAAGCCCTTATGCAATCAAAAAACCCAAAATGCAAGCAAAACCCTTGAGCCAAAATGATCAAAACTCTTTATTTATGATGCAAATATAGAAATTTGACTTGAATGCAAGCTAATGAGGCTCATACAAGCTTGAAAACACTTGTATGCATGGAAAATCTCATAGAAATTTATTTAGGAATTTATGAAGAGAGTGGAGGCCATGAGAGGATTGATTTTGCCATAGTTTAGTTGCTAGAATGAATAATGATGATTTAGGGTAGGTTAGGGTCTTATTTATAGATTAGGCAAGTATTTTAGGCCATAGGATTAAACCCTAATCCCAATCTCAGCCCTCAAAACCGAATCTGGCCCCCAAGCTCAACACAATCTCTAAATGGTGCACCAGGCTAAACATCCCGGCTGAGCCAAGTCGACAGGGCTGTCGACTTGGTCCAACCAAGTCGACTCCCAAGTCGACAGGGCTGTCGACTTGGGTGCTCTGGCGGAAATTTTCCCGCCTGCCCCAATATGACCCAATTTCTCAAATTCAAGTTTGAATTTGAAATCTGTTTTTACTTTGGAATTTTCTGAAAACTTCGTTGGGCCTTAATCGGGTCATACGGACTCCGATTTTCGAAAACTCGGACTCTATTTCGCGTATTTTTCCGAGACGAACGCAATGGCATAGCCCGTTTCCCTTGATTCTGATTTTAGAATTAAATTCTGCCTCGATTTACGTTATAACAGGTTATTGAAACTACGGGTTGTTACATATATTTTTATAACATGAAAGTTTATATTTTTAATAACAAAAAGATTAGATTTTTAAAATAGAAAAGATTAGATTTTTAAAATAGAAAAGATTAGATTTTTAAAATAGAAAAGATTAGATTTTTAAAAGGAAGAAAGACAATATTTTTAAATGGAGAAAGGCGTGATTTTTACATATGTAATGGATTAAAAATATGATCTTTATATAGTATAGATATTAAAAATATGATTTTTATATTATAGAAGGAGTAAAGACAAAATCTATATTTTTGAAAAGACGAAATCTATATTTTTGAAAAGACGAAATCTATATTTTTGAAAAGACGAAATCTATATTTTTGAAAAGGCGAAATCTTTATAGTTGAAAAGGCGAGACCTTTATACAGAGAATAACAAAGTAAAAATAGAATTTTTATCTATATAGAAACGAAGTAAAAATTCGATTTTTATATATTGAATAGCGAAGTAAAAATTCGATTTTTATATATTGAATAACAAAGTAAAAATTCGATTTTTATATATTGAATAGCAAAGTAAAAATTCGATTTTTATACATTGAATAGCGAAGTAAAAATTCAATTTTTATACATTGAATAGCGAAGTAAAAATTCGATTTTTATATATTGAATCGCGAAGTAAAAATTCGATTTTTATATATTGAATAGCGAAGTAAAAATTCGATTTTTATATATGTAGTGGCTACGGGCAGCGAAAGTGACAAAAGGCGAGAACAATGAAGATTTCTCTAAATGAAGAGTCGTGGTATTGGATAGCTATCGGTGAGAATTTCTCACTCTTTAATTTCTTTTCTAGTTATATATATATATATACTAGGATGCAGAGGGTGTTTAGTAGCACCCGACACAATCGTCCACAGACCGTGGACTTGTTTGTTTGGTTGTGTAGTTGGTTAGATTATTTGGTTTGAATTGAATTGTTTGGTGAAATGGAATAGATTTGATTGATGTGTGAATGGCGTGGGCCTTCACTAGACCGGGGATAAGGCTAGGCCTCGTCCTGTTTTTAGTATCGTGTCGTTATACCGCCGAAATTTCTAAAATAAGTTAGAAAAATAAAGATATCATTTATTTAATAAATGAACCGAATAGGATATTCATAGGTTGAATAAAATAATTTGGTCGTTAAAAAATAATTTTTAACGTGAAAGCGGAAAAAATAAATATTTATAAACAAATCGGCCGATTTGTTTATATACACTGATTAGACTGATATTGATTGGGTCGATTAATTTTACACATCGCCCAACTACACAAATAAAATCTGTGTTTGTTGATTTGAAACCCCACACGGGTATTGGGATAAAATACGACATACACTAATCCCAAAAAAATTAGTTGTATGTCGATCGATGGTTCGACAGGCTGTCATAAGCATTAGATATCTATATTTGATGCTTATACAGTGTAGTGCACTTTGGATGATGGTTGATTATTTATCGTTGCTATTATATACATGTGTTGTATGGAATCCATATAATTAACTTTATATGGTAGTTGATTGGGCCTCATTCCAACTTAGAAGATAAAGAATATTATAAAGTAAAGGTTCATGTGTTGACTGTACTCATCCGTTGAGACTAGTCATGTGTTGAACGAAATATTTTAACAATAAAACTTATATCTTTATCACTATAAAATAAAGGTTCATGTGTTGACAGTACTCATTCGTTGAGATTAGTCATGTGTTGAACGAAATATTTAGATTCACGTATTGAGTAGGATAATTATTCATTTGTTGAACAGAATAACGAATTTATTGCAATATATAAAGCCGTATTGATTAGAGATGCGCTATTTTGACGCGAACGATATTTATATCGATTATATTCGTTTTTAAATTTGAATTGAATCGAATAGAAAACCAATTTGAATTGAATCGAATATAAAACCAATTTGAATTGAATCGAATAGAAAACCAATTTGAATTGAATCGAATAGAAAACCAATTTGAATTGAATCGAATAGAAAACCAATTTGAATTGAATCAAATAGAAAACCAATTTGAATTGAATCGAATATAAATCTAATTCAAATTGAATTGAAAACGAATTCGAATTGAATTGAAAACGAATTCGAATTGAATTGAAAATGAATTCAAATTGAATTGAAATTTGAATTGAATAGGAATGAATTTTAAAATGAATTTATAAGGAAAAATTCAATTTTGATCTGAATTTGAAATAAAGGTTGAAACTGTTTTTGAAACGAATTCAAAACTATTTATAATATTCATTTTGAATAGAAATCGATGAAATATATATTATATATATAATATAATGGCCTGAATAGAACGCGCTACGCCACGACAGTTCGTGAATTTCGACCATTTATTTCAAACGGACATTACGGGAGATCCGACCGCCGGATTCTTCTAAAACCGGAACCGTTGGGTTCGTATCGAAAAGAGCTTTCTAACGAATATTAGAAATTTGAAATCTAACGGTTGGATTTGGAGATATGTCCAAATCAAATTTGAAAAAGGTCGCTGTAAGTGCAGTTCGATGACCGTTGATGGAAATCGACTGTACGGGCCTTGATAAAATTATTAAAAATAGCAATAATTTGTGTAAAATCATAAGAAATGATTTGGGAAAAATAGGGATGAAAAACTCCATATTTGAAAAGATAAAAATAGATTTTTATCGAAATGAACTAGTTTTGATCTAAAATTAAACTCGTTTATTTTTAAATAAATAAACTGGATTTGAAATGGGTTTGAAACAGAATTGATTTGTGGGTTTATCGTGAACAGTGTTTTCAATAACATTTGTTCATTAACCTGGTAATAAATAGAATATGATTTGGGTTTGTCGTGAACTATGTGTTAAATGACATTAGTTCTTTAACCCAGTAAAAGGAGTTTTAATGAATCTGCAATTAGATTGAAATGTGAATTGATAATTTAAATTATCAAATTTGGTAAATGAGCGAGAATGGAGTATCACTGGTTTTGCTTCAAAGCGATAGTTAAATCTTTAATTAGATTTGAACGTGAAATGGTAATTAATTTTACCGACAACACTTTGGTGTTAGATATGGAGTATTATCAGTTTTGCTTCAGGGGATGAATATGTTGGGATTGGGAAATAAAATAAATAATTACTTCGGGGTGGGTCGCTTATCTCGACTAGTTTAGAAAACCATAATTTGGTTTGAAACGACATCCAAAGGAAGATTAAAGGATAAATTTTAAAGAATTTATCTTGGATAAAATTAATGGGAACCTTTCCCTAAGAATATGATTTCGTGAATAAAAGGATATTCTGCATTGGAATGAGGCGTATGTTGTGTTTGTGTAACATTTTTTTTTAATATACGCGGGTTGTTCGGAAAGGCCGGGTTTATACCCATTCTGAATAACCGATTCGACGATAAGTCGAAGATGAAGACGGTGGTTGAAGACCGGAAGTCTTCACATCATTTGGGTGATTACTGATGATCTTGATTGGGCTGTACACCTAAGAAGAGGGAATCAGTTGGTGGTCGTCCAGACGTACTTGGAGATCGATGGATATGCGAGGAAAGTGCCTCCGGTTTCGTTCAGACCCAGAACGAACTTGTATATGGATTGTGTGTCTGACATAGGATTTTATTCTGTGTTGATTGATTTCTGTTACATATATATCTGTTTGGCGGCGGAGAATTTATTCTCTTGCTTAACGCCCTTCTCTGAGACGTACGAGCTTAGAGGTTATATATCGATAGATATCAATCGCATGGCATGAACTGCCTGTGTGGCATGCTGAGTTGCATGGATCAAGGCTTCTGTTGAAAAGCAAAGTCTTGTGGTTGATGATCAAAGCACCGCCTACGTGGCAGCTTTTTGTATAACGTGAATTCGCGAGCCTCACACCTCGGTATGAGTTAAAAACGGGATACGGACCACAGGGAGAGCACGACGTTTCTTTCTAACTTTGGTGGTGCCAGTGACTTACCAGCCCTGACATTTATATACTTTTCACCTATGTGGTTGTTGGATGAGGCGCCTCGATTATAGGTCTGTAAGGACCGGGAAACGTGTGTTCAGGAATTGCCAATCCTTTAACGTAAGTGAGGACCGGCCCTGAATCATCCAGGATTGCCCAGAGTGTGTAGTCTTGAGACATTTGCTAGAGTGTCTCGAAAGCGGAGAGGAGCTTGCCCCCTGCCTTGACTCATGATGGAAATCCAATTTCCAATACGTGTACTGTGGTTTTAATTGTAGAACTAGTATGGCGACCTGATATATGGTACCCATGCCGTCTATGATTGATAGTTACGACTGAAAATGTTTTGACACTATACACTTGTTATAGTATCAAATGATTTGTTTTAAACGTACCAAGCATGTTTGGCTATTATAAGGGAAAACCCTATCCTCCGTCTTGCGTTGCATTGTGTGATGGGGCCTGGGTCTTATAATAGCTTCATTTTTCGAAAAAGCATTGCGCTGTTTATTCTATGCACTGGTATTCTTGGGAGGAAACCATTCCGTGTTATACGGCGTGGTCCCTTGAATTACTCTCTTTTAAAGTAAAGCTTTAGATAACTGTTTTAGTTCTCACACCAGTCACATGACTGATCTGGAGTTTATTGTTTGAACCTAAACTCTGGGTGCCCCTATTTTCGACACGGGCAGCTAGTAGTTTTGGTTTTGCAGATTTTTATTCAAAGGATCCTAGTTTACAGCTGGAATGATATTCGGAAAGCTCTGTATCCGTATATCAACTTCAGTTGGGCTTTGTATTAATTTCCGCTGCTATGTAATTTATTTTAATCTCTAATATTTATCGAATGTAATTTATTCATTCATACTCTGTATATTCTTGTATCTGATGGAATTGTTGTAATAACAATGAAATGTTCTTCCATTTGCGTTCTGATTTGTCCTGTTCTCAAACGATCAGGGGTTTCGAACGATCCAGATCGGTTTAACGACTGATTCGGGTCGATTGAAATTCCAGGCCGTCACATTTGGTATCAGAGCTTTGGTTTACAGAGCTCGAGAACAAGACACATTAGAACCATACGAAAAAATTCATCAGATATTGGATTAGTAATATCCAATTAGAATGACTCATTAGAGATAGGATCAGTAGTATCCTAGAACGAGTGTGAAGAGTATATTTCCAAATGAAAACAATTTTGTTTTGAAATTTAAAACGTTTTATACGTATTTGAATATTTATTTATTTTGAATTTGGACAATCCAATATATAAAGATTTTGCATATACGCGTCATGAACGTATATTCGAAGTTTTAATATACTGGATAGATATAGAATCACATTCTAGACACCCGGAGATGGTTCTGATGATTAATATATCATCATCAGAATTTGTGTTCGTGTTTCGAAGGTGTGATATCTATATATTTCCATCAGGCTGGTGTGAGAACCAAAACCAATATAGCTAGATTTATTGTTGTGAATTAGCATCAAAAACATAATTTTTAGTATATATATCAAAATTATGAATTTGAAACGTTAAATTCACTAATTGATTGATGTTTGTGTTGTTTGTTTATTTGTTTGATAATTTTGAATCATTATGCCTAATTGCATCAAATATTGAATTATATTGAAATTAGTTGCATTTGCTTGCATATACATGTACTTACATTGAACAGGTCATAGCAAGGAGGCTAGAGCAGAGAATAAAATTTGTTTGCCCGACAAATAGGTACATATTTACTATAATTTACTGTTTTGTTTGGGCGATGATGATTTTATGAGCCTATTTGCTAGCAGCTTCGCTTTTTCTTTTTCTTTTTGAGATCAGAAGGCCTATATGGCAATTTCAGGATTTTCCCGTGGATCCCGGTGCAGGGGAGGTTATGGCGAAATTTTTCGAAAATTTAGGGTGTTAGCCAAATTTTTGAAAATTTGAAAATTCTCAGAAACTGAAAAGTTGGAGAATGGAAGCCAGATCGAACGTAGAGTTGATTAATCAAACCACTTTCGACTTTGTTCCTTTTCGAGGATGAAAAGTTTTAAGTGGGGGAGATTGTAATAACTCGGAAATTCTGAGCTAGTTTAAAATTTTTATTTTGGCAATTTTAATGAATTTTGAATATTTAAAATGAATTATTTTAAATAATATCAACGAGAAATTTATTTTGAATATAATTAGAACGTATATATTTATACGCGTTGTCGTTAGAATATAAATAATTATATATAATTATAAAAGGAATTGAAAATGGCGCGGTAGTTCTATAATTCGATTTCAAACTTCAATTGAATGTACCGGGTGCAAAATAATCCGGATTTTAACGAAACTAAAAAAATTAGGATCTATTAGAGAATATCTTTCCAACAAATCCGAAAAATTGAAATTTCATACCAGGAATCAAAAGATATGTCCAGTTGAAAATTCTGAATAGTCGCTATGGAATTCAGGCCCTTAAAAAAGGGAATTTTGCAAACGACCTCGGATTTGGACGAAACCACTTTTGTTGGATCCGTGACGTCCAGTTATTGCTAGATTCCAAATTTCATAATTTGTCGAATCAATATGTGAGCGTGGCAGAGGAAAACGCGTTTGACCATTTTCAGTTGATTTTAATCGACTGGAAATTGGCCATTTTTCAAACGGTCTCAGAATTCGACGAAACTAGTTTTGTTAGGACCGTATCGTCAATACGAAGCTAGAAAATATTTTTGTGGAATTTTTAGAGTTCGTATGTGACCCCGGTAAATTGAAATGCGCGTTCAAACTCAATATATAGAGTTATATGTGGATTTTGACGGAAACTGATCGAAACGGTCAAATCAGCTTGCGATACATATCACATCGTGTTTGGAATGGGGGTAATAAGCTATAGACGATAGGCGGTGAGCCTCGTTTAGAGGTCATATGCGAAAGTCAACTTTTTGAAATAAAATATAAAAATATATTCCCCCCTTTCCTTTTCTCCTTAACCAGACCCCCCCCCACCGTTGAAATCATTTCAGAACGAATATAAAAAAAAACCTCGATCGACAGCAGCCCCCCTATCCACTCGTCGCCGCCTCCCAGGCAGAGCACCACCACCACCGAGCTACCCCCCCTCTGCCTCGACCGACGCGAACTAACCCCCCCCATTGCTGGCCTGCGACGTGAAGCCCCCCTCCTTCCTGCGACGTGAAGCCCCCCCCCCCCCCCCCCCCGGCCTTCGATTTTGACTGTAAGCCCTTTTTACTTATTCATTTTATTTCTTTTTTTCTATGTAATTGGTATTAGCAATTATAAAAATCAGTTTTTTTATATGTTTTGATTAGAAAGTTAGGATTTTTAAATTAGTTAAATTAGAATTTTTCATAATGAAAAGGCGATATTTTTCATAATGAAAAGGCGATATTTTTCATATTGAAAAGGCGATATTTTTATATACGATGGAGAGTTATATTTTTATAACATGAAAGTTTATATTTTTAATAACAAAAAGATTAGATTTTTAAAATAGAAAAGATTAGATTTTTAAAATAGAAAAGATTATATTTTTAAAATAGAAAAGATTAGATTTTTAAAAGGAGGAAAGACGATATTTTTAAATGGAGAAAGGCGTGAGTTTTACATATGTAATGGATTAAAAATATGATCTTTATATAGTATAGTTATTAAAAATTTGATTTTTATATTATAGAAGGAGTAAAGACAAAATCTATATTTTTGAAAAGACGAAATCTATATTTTTGAAAAGACGAAATCTATATTTTTGAAAAGGCGAAATCTTTATAGTTGAAAAGGAGAGACCTTTATACAGAGAATAACAAAGTAAAAATAGAATTTTTATCTATATAGCAACGAAGTAAAAATTCGATTTTTATATATTGAATAGCGAAGTAAAAATTCGATTTTTATATATTGAATAGCGAAGTAAAAATTCGATTTTTATATATTGAGTAACAAAGTAAAAATTCGATTTTTATATATTGAATAGCAAAGTAAAAATTCGATTTTTATATATTGAATAGCGAAGTAAAAATTCGATTTTTATATATTGAATAGCGAAGTAAAAATTCGATTTTTATATATTGAATAGCGAAGTAAAAATTCGATGTTATATATTGAATAGCGAAGTAAAAATTCGATTTTTATATATGTAGTGGCTACGGGCAGCGAAAGAGACAAAAGGCGAGAACAATGAAGATTTCTCTAAATGAAGAGTCGTGGTATTGGATAGCTATCGGTGAGAATTTCTCACTCTTTAATTTCTTTTCTAGTTATATATATATATATATATATATATATGTATATATACTAGGATGTAGAGGGTGTTTAGTAGCACCCGACACAATCGTCCACAGACCGTGGACTTGTTTGTTTGGTTGTGTAGTTGGTTAGATTATTTGGTTTGAATTGAATTGTTTGGTGAAATGGAATAGATTTGATTGATGTGTGAATGGCGTGGGCCTTCACTAGACCGGGGATAAGGCTAGGCCTCGTCCCGTTTCTAGTATCGTGTCGTTATACCGCCGAAATTTCTAAAATAAGTTAGAAAAATAAAGATATCATTTATTTAATAAATGAACCGAATAGGATATTCATAGGTTGAATAAAATAATTTGGTCGTTAAAAAATAATTTTTAACGTGAAAGCGGAAAAAATAAATATTTATAAACAAATCGGCTGATTTGTTTATATACACTGATTAGACTGATATTGATTGGGTCGATTAATTTTACACATCGCCCAACTGCACAAATAAAATCTGTGTTTGTTGATTTGAAACCCCACACGGGTATTGGGATAAAATACGGCATACACTAATCCCAAAAAAATTAGTTGTATGTCGATCGATGGATCGACAGGCTGTCATAAGCATTAGATATCTATATTTGATGCTTATACAGTGTAGTGCACTTTGGATGATGGTTGATTATTTATCGTTGCTATTATATACATGTGTTGTATGGAATCCATATAATTAACTTTATATGGTAGTTGATTGGGCCTCATTCCAATTTAGAAGATAAAGAATATTATAAAGTAAAGGTTCATGTGTTGACTGTACTCATCCGTTGAGACTAGTCATGTGTTGAACGAAATATTTTAACAATAAAACTTATATCTTTATCACTATAAAATAAAGGTTCATGTGTTGATAGTACTCATTCGTTGAGATTAGTCATTTGTTGAACGAAATATTTAGATTCACGTATTGAGTAGGATAAATATTCATTTTTTGAATAGAATAACAAATTTATTGAAATATATAAAGCCGTATGGATTAGAGATGCCCTATTTTGACGCGAAAGATATTTATATCGACTATATTCGTTTTAAATTTGAATTGGATCGAATAGAAAACCAATTTGAATTGAATCGAATAGAAAACCAATTTGAATTAAATCGAATATAAAACGAATTCGAATTGAATTGAAAACGAATTCGAATTGAATTGAAAACGAATTCGAATTGAATTGAAAACGAATTGAAATGAATTCAAATTGAATTGAAATTTGACTTGAATAGGAATGAATTTTAAAACGAATTTATAAGGAAAAATTCAATTTTGATTTGAATTTGAAATAAAGGTTGAAATTGTTTTTGAAACGAATTCAGAACTATTTATAAAATTCGTTTTGAATAGAAATCGATGAAATATATATTATATATATTATATATATATTATATAAGGGCACGAATAGAACGCGCCACGCCGTGGCAGTTCGTGAATTTCGACCATTTATTTCAAATGGACATTACGGGAGATCCGACCGTCGGATTCTCCTAAAACTGGAACTGTTGGGTTCGTATCGAAAAGAGATTTCTAACGAATATTAAAAATTTGAAAACTAACGGTTGCATTTGGAGATACGTCCAAATCAAATTTGAAAAAGGTCGGTGTAAGTGCAGTTCGATGACCGTTGATGGAAATCGACTGTACGGGCCTTGATGAAATTATTAAAAGTAGCAATAATTTGTGTAAAATAATAAGAAATTATTTGGGAAAAATTGGGATGAAAAACTCCATATTTGAAAAGATAAAAATAGATTTATATCGAAATGAACTATTTTTGAACTAAAAGTAAACTCGTTTATTTTTAAATAAATAAACTGGATTTGAAATGGGTTTTAAACAGAATTGATTTGTGGGTTTATCGTGAACGGTGTTTTCAATAACATTTGTTCTTTAACCCGGTAATAAATAGAATATGATTTGGGTTTGTCGTGAACTATGTGTTAAATGACATTAGTTCTTTAACCCAGTATAAGGAGTTTTAATGAATCTGCAATTAGATTGAAATGTGAATTGATAATTTAAATTATCAAATTTGGTAAATGAGCGAGAATGGAGTATCACCAGTTTTGCTTTAAAGCGATAGTTAAATCTTTAATCAGATTTGAACGTGAAATGGTAATTAATTTTACCGAGAACACTGTGGTGTTAGATATGGAGTATTACCAGTTTTGCTTCAGGGGATGAATAGGTTGGGATCGGGAAATAAAATAAATAATTACTTCGGGGTGGTTTGCTAATCTCGACTAGTTTAGAAAACCATAATTTGGTTTGAAACGACATCCAAAGGAAGATTAAAGGATAAATTTTAAAGAATTTATCCTGGATAAAATTAATGGGAACCATTCCCTAAGAATTTGATTTCGTGAATAAAAGGATATTCCGCATTGGAATGAGGCGTATGTTGTGTTTGTGTAACATTTGTTTTTACTATACGCGGGTTGTTCGGAAAGGCCGGGTTTATACCCATTCTGAATAACCGATTCGACGATAAGTCGAAGATGAAGACGGTGGTTGAAGACCGGAAGTCTTCACATCGTTTGGGTGATTACTGATGATCTTGATTGGGCTGTACACCCAAGATGAGGGAATCAGGTGGTGGTCGTCCAGACGTACTTGGAGATCGATGGATATGCGAGGAAAGTGCCTCCGGTTTCATTCAGACCCAGAACGAACTTGTAAATGGATTGTGTGTCTAACATTGGATTTTATTCTGTGTTGATTGATTTCTGTTAAATATATATCTGTTTGGCGACGGAGAATTTATTCTCTTGCTTAACGCCCTTCTCTGAGATGTACGAGCTTAGAGGTTATATATCGATAGATATCAATCGCATGGCATGAACTGCCTGTGTGGCATGCTGAGTTGCATGGATCAAGGCTTCTGTTGAAAAGCAAAGTCTTGTGGTTGATGATCAAAGCACGGCCTACGTGGCAGCTTTTTGTGTAACGTGAATTCGCGAGCCTCACACCTCGGTGTGAGATACAAACGGGATACGGACTGCAGGGAGAGCACGACGTTTCTTTCTAGCTTTGGTGGTGTCAGTGACTTACCAGCCTTGATATTTATATACTTTTCACCTGTGTGGTTGTTGGATGAGGGGCCTCGATTATAGGTCTGTAAGGACCGGGAAACGTGTGTTCTGGAATTGCCAATCCTCTAACGTAAGTGAGGACTGGCCCTGAAGCATCCAGGATTGCCCAGAGTGTGTAGTCCTGAGACATTTGCTAGAGTGTCTCGAAAGCAGAAAGGAGCTTGCCCCTTGCCTTGACTCATGATGGAAATCCAATTTCCAATACGTGTATTGCGGTTGTAATTGTAGAACTAGTATGGAGACATGATATATGGTACCCATGTCGTCTATGATTGATAGTTATGATTGAAAATGTTTTGACACTATACACTTATTATAGTATCAAATGATTTGTTTTAAACGTACCAAGCATGTTTGGCTATTATAAGGGAAAACCCTATCCTCCGGCTTGCGTTGCCTTGTGTGATGGGACCTGGGTCTTATAATAGCTTCATTTTTCGAAAAAGCATTGCGCTGTTTATTCTATGCACTGGTATTCTTGGGAGGAAACCCGTTCCGTGTTATACGGCGTGGTCCCTTGAATTACTCTCTTTTAAAGTAAAGCTTTAGGTAACTGTTTTAGTTCTCACACCAGTCACATGACTGACCTGGAGTTTATTGTTTGAACCTAAACTCTGGGTGCCCCTATTTTCGACACGGGCAGCTAGTAGATTTGGTTTTGCAGATTTATATTCACAGGATCCTAGTTTACAGCTGGAATGATATTAGGAAAGCTTTGTATCCGTATATCACCTTCAGTTGTGCTTTGTATTAATTTCCACTGCTATGTAATTTATTGTAATCTCTGATATTTATCGAATGTAATTTATTCATTCATACTCTGTATATTATTGTATCTGATGGAATTGTTGTAATAACAATGAAATGTTCTTCCATCTGCCTTCTGATTTGTCCTGTTCTCAAACGATCAGGAGTTTCGAACGATCTAGATCGTTTTAACGACTGATTCGGATCGAGCGAAATTCCCGACTGTTACATACAGTCAGCCCAGTAATCGTGCCCCACCCTGCCTAGTTCAGGGTATCCTGATACACCTTGTAGGGTTACGGCGGAAAAGGGTCCTCCGCTACTAGGTTTTCTATTTCTAGCCAACATGCTAAGTTGGTTAAGTGTTTTGTAAACCTAACCCCCAATCAGTCTGTATAGTTTAGCATGTTCCATTTTTTATTAAGTATTAATCAATTTAATTAATCCTACCAATCCTGACTCAGCCTTAATTGTCTTATTAAACCCTCGACCTCTCACATTAAACAGATATTGTTGTGGCTGCCTGCTGCCGGTTGGGTCCGGGCAGTCTTACGCCATAACTCAGTCTAACCTCGGGTCCTTATTGGGCTCCGTGTTTAACAACCCACAATGGATAGGTATTGTTGTGACTACTGGACAGCCGGGCGGTTCCGGGCAGGTTTACATCACAACTCAATCCAACCTCGGGTTAAACACATCGTATTTTCTAAATTTACATATTTTGTCTCTTTTCTTTTTATATGTAAATATTTGCGGCCCATTATTCAAATTAATCTTTATTGGGTAAAATTAATTTACACCACTTAATTGTTTTTCAAGGTCGTCGGCATGCGTCAAACATGCCAACACATATGTTCTATATTTTAACCCAAACGTCATTACCCCCGTTTTATACTTTCGCTACAATATAACATATGTTGGGTTTAACATTTAAACCCAACTTAGCCACATGAAAAAGGGGAGGATTAGAATATGGTGTTTATATATTCTAAGTAACATAAAAAGGGGAGTGTGAACGCATGAACTTGCAACATAGCGAACTAATTAACATAAATTTGGCACTTGTGAACTTGCATTGTAATAGCATATAATCATGGCATAAACATACCTGAGCATGAAATCATGGTTTTTGATCTATTCATATAATCATGGCATAAACATACCTAAACATGAAATCATGGTTTTAATATATTCATGTAATCATGGCATAAACATACCTAAACATGAAATCATGGTTTTCAATCTATTCATACAAATTTGCCATTGGAATGTAAATCTAACTTAGCTATGTGTCACATATATTATCATATGATTTTGATAACAATATAGGCCTAAAACATGTTTTTCAATTAGGCATAACACCAAACATAGTCTAGTCATGTTCAGAGAGTCAACACAAGTTCACAAAGATGCTTACTTTTGTCTCCAATACAAAAGTATGGTTTTACACTTGAATCATGATGCCAATTCCAACATAAATTCACATAAGTCATAATACTCAAATGGATCCAACTACACTAAAAGTGATTATAATATATATTATGTTGGCATAATAGTGAATCATATACTTGCAGGAATCTCAAATAAACTACCACAAACATGTAGTTGTTAATTTTCAACATGAATCACATACTTGCAAATATCCAATCGTTATACCACAACATCCCAAATCGTTTTAGAATCAAAGCAACATACAAATATGAATTATTATCAACACAAAGCAAATACAATTCTATTTCTCATTTTACACAAATCAAAACACAATTATTTATTCACATCGGAATAGCACTCTACTTACAACGTATGACGAATCTTCAATTCAGGAATCTGAATTCTGAATTTGTAGATGTTATCCTTTGTTGTAGGCGTTGTTTTGATTTAGTTGTCGTTGCTTTAAGCTTTTGAATTGTATCCTAATCATCTCTCAATTTTGACGGCTATTTCTAGTCCTTCCTCAGCAGCATAACGGTCTCATTCTTATTTTTGTTTGTATGAATTAGGTGGAGTCTTAGGTCCTTTTTACAGAGTTTGTGAATTGATTAGGACCGTCGATGGAGCTTGGATTAATATTAGCCATTCATTTGAAGGAGGGACCAATCAGGAGCTGACACCTAACCCTAGTGACAAGGCAATGCTCAAAAATTCGGCCAAGCACACACCAGGCCAGAAAACACAAGTAGGTGCACCAGGCCAAAATGGCCCGACCGGGGAGGTCGACCCCCAGGTCGACTCTAAAGTCGACCTGGCCTGGGGCAGGTCGAACCCTAGGTCGACTCCCAGGTCGACCTGGCCTGGCAGGTCGACTCTAGGGTCGACCCCCAGGTCGACTCCCAGGTCGACCAAACCTGGCAGGTCGACTCTAGGGTCGACCCCCAGGTCGACTCCCAGGTCGACCAGGCCTGGCAGGTCGACCCTAGGGTCGACCCCCAGGTCGACCTAGTGGGTTGGGCGGGAATTTTTCCAGCCTACTCTGATTGGGCTGAAATTCAAATCTGTTTTCGAAATTTAAATTTTCTGAAACTTCATCGGGCCATAATTGGGTCATACGGACTCCGATTTACAAAATTTCGGATTCTATTTCGCGTATTTTTCCGAGACGAACGCAATGGCGCAGCACGTTTCCCTTGATTTAGATTTTAAAATTTATTTCTGCCTTGATTTATGATTATAGCATGTTATTAAAATTCGGGTTGTTATAGTAAACCAACCCTTTACAGTAGTAAAAAGATAGGAGTAATTATTGGAAGTAAGGGCTATTTAGAGAATTAAGGGTAGGATTTAATAGAAGCATTGTTTTGAAGTATTAAGAGAAGTAGGGGTAGTTTAAGCATTGTTGTAACACCCCGCCTCCGCTAGGGTCACTCGCAAAGGAATGCACTAGCTTTAGAGGGGCATTATTGGTAAACATGCACAGAAATATCACAAGACAGAACATATAACATAGCGGAAGTAAAATCAAACTTTTATAAACATTAATAATTAAGGTCTTAAGCCTTTTACATCAGAGTACATCAAAACCTGTCTTGCAATAGTAAAGAAGCATAAAGACATTTTCATAAATTATTCCCCAAGTAAAAACAGTAAAGTAGCCAGAGCCAAGGAAAGTCCAAGCCATCCATGATGACCTTCAAGGAGAAGAAGTCCGAACTAAACAGCAGTGTTTCCTCCCTGTAACCTTGGGGGGGAAACGGAAGAAAAGAGGCGAAACAAAACGGGTCAGTCAAAAAGACTGAGTAAGCCCTATCTACTATTAGTATAAAAACTAGTAAAGTTAACTGACATGAGAAACTGAGATGAACATAAGCATGATAACAAGATAGGTAAGCTACATCAAAATAACAGGATGAACTACTGAACTCAGATAAACTAAGATGTCATGATAAATTACGATGTCAAGACAAAACAAGGTATCACATCGTCAGGTTCCTATCAAGTATAATATTCCAAGATATCTATCACGTATAACGTCCCATGGTATCTATCCTGTATATCTGCTCTGCACCTACCGTACTAGTATCCCAACTGTATTACGTGTTATCCGTGAATGACCCTTACTCAGAAGTCGTGTAATGGTCCCTGTCAACCTAATATGCCACATATATAGGTTACTCAACTCATATGTTTCTTTCCATGTATAAGTTCAGTTTTTTGCCGTAGGCTATACGGGCTTTCCCATGTAAACGGTTTATCCTTGAAGTTGTTTTGGACTACAACCCTTGATCTAGTTGTGTTTCCTTACCATGAACTATTGCGCGTCCACTTAGGATTTATGCCACCTAGGACCGCTAGGGATTATGCTACCTAATGAACGTTTCCGTGTCTCGGTTTGGGTTTTGGCCACCTAGGACCACTAGGGATTACGCCACCCGTCAACCGCGCCCTTGATCCCACGTATGTATCGTGAATCGTTTTCCATGTCTAGATGCACATGTTCCCCAATGTGCCATCCGAGTTCCGTGCCAGGGCAAATCAAGAAATACGGAACTCGGTCGGGAGCTTTAAATCGTCTACCGATGCAGATATCAAGGTCTGTTTTTGTACCCGTGGCTATGGTCCCACGTGACCCCTCCCTCAACTACTGAAAGGCAATCCAAGAAAAATCATGTATAAGAACCACTCCACGGCCCCACTATAGCCCACTTTCCTACGGGCCAACCTCACCCATGACTCGATAGCAAGCACATGGTCTGTTGGGGGTTCCCTGCCTTTCCGCACGTACACGATTGACTAAAGATGGTAGGTAGTCGGCGATGCGCTATCCAGGGCAAAAACAAGAATCGTCGACTCCACGCTAATCCATCCCAGTCTTTAGGTTGCTCGCATAGCAACCAAGGCATACTCTTGGTCCTTCTAACGCAGACCTTAACCTCTCATGGGCCTAGTATAATTACCTGGCAGCCCACAAAGGGATCCCAAGAATATCCTCACGTACCCCGAAGCTTCCACTTCGGCACCCAGTGCGTTGGAGCTTTTATCCAAGTCAGATAACTTGCTCCCCCTCGTATACTAAGCGATGACCTACCGTATCAGGTTACTCATCGTTTTGAGAATTAGCCCTATGTCCTTAGCTAAGAATTATTACTTAGTTACCCTTAACTAAGGTTTACCACTTAGCTTCCTTTCCCGTTATCCTTGATTAACCACGGTTTTCTACCTAGTTCTTCTAGCTAGGTTTGTCTATTGGGTTAAGTGTTATCATTCAAGTCCATGACTTAACCCGCCCACGAATCACGTCAAAGATTGGCTAAGTATTTAAGTTCAAGACTTAGTCCCACAAGTTGGTTAAGTGTACCCAGAGGCTCATGACTTAACCCTATCAAGTCAAATTGGTCAAGTACTAGCTTACCTTAATCCTATCGGATTATCTTGCTAGATCGATTAAGCATAGATTATCTTAATCCCATCAAATTATCGAGTCGGATTGGTTAAGTATAGATTGGCTTAACCCCATCCTCTAATCGTACTACAATGGTTAAGTATATTCTAAAAAGGTCTTGTGACTTAACCTTATCCGGTCCGCGTATTAGATTGGTTAAGTGTAAGTTACTTAACCCCATAAAATCATCATGTATAATTGGTTAAGTATAAGTTGCTTAACCCCATTAAATTATCACGTTAAGTTGGTTAAGTATTGGTTACTTAACCTCATTGAATTACCGAGTTTAAATTGGTTAAGTATTTAACTTAACCCCATCGAATTACCGTGTTTAGATTAGTTAAGTGTGGATTACTTAACCCCATCTAATTACCGTGTCGGATTAGTTAGGTGCAAATTACTTAACCCCATCCCCTAATCATCTTGTATGGTTAAGTGTCATTAAGAAAACTTACTTAACCTTGCCAAATTATCATGTTGGATTGATTAATTGTTGGTTAACTTAATCCCCGTCCACTAGTCGTATAAAAATGGTTAAGCGTCATTAGGCAAATCAAATCACTTAACCTACCCAACCTTGTCATGTTTTGTTAAGTATCATTAGCCTAACCAATTTACTTAACCCCTTTATCCATGTCATATTTGGTTAAGAGTTATTAATCAAATTAACTTAACCCTATCATGTGACATTAATTACTTAATGCACCCCAACCTCTCACATTAGACTTTGTTGTGGTTACTAGTTAAGCCGGTCGGTTCCAGGTAGCTTTACACCACAACTTGGTCTAACCTCGGGTTCAAGCACAACATGACCAACTTCTCACATTGGGTCCTATTGTTTGCAACTACCAGTTAGGCCGGTCGGTTCCGGGTAGTTTTACGTTGCAAACTCAACCCAACCTCGAGTTGGCCACTTTCATGTTTAGTCTAGTGTCATGTTCATAGTCATGTTTTCAAGCAATTGGGTAGACCTAACTTAATAGGTAAATTCCCAATGTGTAGACCTAACTTAATAGGTAAATTCCCAAGCTTATGTTTTTATGCATACTTACATGTCAACTTCCATGTTATACTTCAAGTCATGTTTTCAAGTTGTATTTTCATGTCATTAGAAATTACCCATAACATAACCCAACGCTTTTAAACTCGCATATACGTTCGCAACAACGTAATGGATTAAAAGAAGAGACTTGGCAAAGGAATGACAAAAATGGGTATTAAGCCACAAGTTAATCATGGTGGCAAATGAGGCACAAATGTGTTCATTAGCTTGCATGTTACATTCTTACACCTCAAAAACATGCATAAACCCAAACTTGGCACATAAACGAATCATGGTGACTAAAGACATAGAATGATGACTAGTAACTCGCATATATCATCATATAAGGGTTATGATTTCATATGCAAGTTGACAAGAAGATTATGAAGGTTCCCATGTTGCATAATGCAACATTTCAACATAAAGGTTGTAGCTTTTTGCTCATAAGATCAAGATAATGACTTCATAAACTTGCATAACATGTTAGCATGCATCATTCTCAATGATCAAACCCAAACTTTCTACATGAACATTTAACTTCATAGTTAATACCTAAGAGTAGGGAAAGGGCTTACATTGCTATGAAGGCCTAAATCGATTAAACTAAAGCTTGTGATGAAGCCTATGCATGCCATCACCCAAAAACCCAAAAATGAACACTCCAAATCAATAAAGACCCCATCTTTATGAACAAAGATCAAAATTTTAGCCTTGAAATCAACTTGAGAAGCTCTCATACTAACATAGGGACTCTCTAATACTCTCATGATCATGAAACTTCTCATAGAAATGAAGTGGAGGCTAGGATAGTTGAGTGGAGGCCATGAGAGTAGCAATTTTTCCATAGTTTAGTTGCATGAATGAATAATGAGGATTTAGGATAGGTTAGGGTCTTATTTATAGATTAGGCAAGTGTTTTAGGCCATAGGATTAAACCTAGATTCAATCCAAGCCATCAAAGCATGTCTTGGGGAAGAAGTCAAGTGTAGGAACCATCTAGGGCCTTTAGATTAAAGATGAACCATGAGAACCATCCAAATGCAAAATCTGCATTTGAGCGAATCGGCCCACGGGTTGACAGCCAAACACCCTGGATTAACCCCTAGTTGACCCAGCGAGCTCGGGTCGACCTCAAAAATCGGCCGGTTCGGTTATTCCCCTCTCCCAATTCGCTGTTTTGAACATTTTTGCATATTTATTTATTTAATTTTCAATTATATATATATATATCAATATATATATATATTTCTCTGCACAACCCATTTCACTTAATTAAGTATACTTTAATTTGGGAATTTTTCGTGAAACTTCGCGAGGCCATATCTTGGTCATACGGACTCCGATTTTTGAAAACTCGGACTCTATTTCGCGTATTTTTCCGAGACGAACGCAATGGCATAGCCCGTTTCCCTTGATTCAGATTTTACAGTTTAATTCTGCCTCCATTTATGTTATAACAGGTTATTGAAAATACGGGTTGTTACATTCTCCCCACCTTTTAGGATTTCGTCCCCGAAATCTCCAAGTTAGGAAGAACATATCCTACCATCCATCATCCATCTACTCAAAACATCATCCACAAGCAACCATTGTCCTTAGATGATTTCTAATGCTGTATGAATATATGCAAAACGTGTGTGTACATGTTCCTTAGCTAATGCTAATGATCAGGCCTGAATAATCTTTCTAATGCAAAATATGTATAGTACCATGAATCCAACATGTATGCAAATAGTCCTCGTCATATAGATACTATATGCGTGCACAATCAATCATTCATATGCAACAACCGCATGATAATACATTCGATTTCATCCATAAACAAGTATAAATACTCGTGCATTTGCAATACGAAATGTGACCGAGTCGAGCTAGTATCTAATGTGTATTCGCGCATCCACGAGCAACCACTTGCAACCATATCAATCATAACATGTTTCAAATACATGTTTACATCCATAGGGTTCTACCTAGAATTCCCTGAAACAGGGTCGAGAAGATAAACAGGACAAACTCCTTACAGGGTTTGTAACGGAGAATAGGACCGAGAGGATGTCCACAAAAGATAGCCTACAAGTAAGCTCTACAGAAAACAGGGATCAAGGATATACTCCCAAAAAGAGATATCATGCACGTATCTAGTCTTTGACCATCAAAGTCGTCTTTTAACTTCGCGATTTTGTAGCTTCTTATTCCTGTTTCCATAACATGAGCTGGAACTCATTTCTTCGTCGCCTCTCGTTCCACTTGCACTTATCCTTTTCCTAGAATACTTGACGCAAACATGACTGCGTACTCATGATCTCATGCAAGCTTTCCAAAATTCACTAGTGAATCTTGGTTCTCGTTTATATACTATAAGGCATTCCATGTAGAAGAACTTTCTCTTGAAAGTAAACAGATGTCAATCAGGTTATCATGCGCACTTACTAGGGTGATTTCTATAACCCACGCATAAGTGAAGTAATCCATCCGTCTTATCGGCGAACACCGCTCGATCGGGCTTCAAATTTCCAATAAAGGCATCAAGGGATTCTAAGTAACTAGTCATGACAGAACCTCAAAAAGGTTACACGATACTTCGAGGGTATTACCAAGGCTAGTCAAGAATCTAACTACCCTCCTATCAAAACCGAGAGTGGCACCCCTTACTGGATAACCACTTCATCCTTAGAATCCATCCATAGCTTATGAATATAAGCATTATTTCCAAGCTCAACACTTGACATAGACATTCTCAAATCCAAACAAGCCATGAATAAATGGACTGATTCTCCAATAGGACTTTGAGACAAAAATGGGATTCTCTATTACGCTAGTACTTAAGGTGCAGAGACTCAACTACCGAAGCGGACTTAAATGATGCGGGGATCAAAACAAAGTCTTGGCGGGATGATAGAAAAGAATAACTAGATCTTCAACAAGGATGTTGTCCCCCTACTCAGGTACTCTAGTGAGGGTATACAACGATGATCTTGTCCTTGTCCCACAATACTTAACTATCCGTCCCGTTTCACTATACCAAAGATACTTTCTCGTCATGGGTTTCATTGTTCATCTTTCTCCCTCCTTTGAGGACTAAGCCATACCAACAAGTTGCTCATCCTTAAGCTCGTATCCTTTATCCTCTTTCTCACTATCCTTTCTAATAACGCGGCCACTGGTCTCTTGAAAACCACCTCCATCGCATGGAAAGCACTTTCGTAGATAGAAAAGACTAGTCGCAGTTAAAACCACTGTGACTACAGATGGAGGAAAAAAAGGAGAAGTGATTCAATTAAGGAAACAAGGATAGTGCTAATGGCCTTTGGGGAATAGCATTTTTCTTTTAAAAGAAAATTTTCTTGAAAAAATGCTTCTTTGTAAACGATTTTCAAATAGTTTTCAGAAGGTCTTTAAAAACTTTTGCCCAGTCTGGTAACCTTCTGCTCTGATACCACGTGTAACACCCCGCCTCCGCTAGGGTCACTCGCAAAGGAATGCACTAGCTTTAGAGGGGCATTATTGGTAAACATGCACAGAAATATCACAAGACAGAACATATAACATAGCGGAAGTAAAATCAAACTTTTATAAACATTAATAATTAAGGTCTTAAGCCTTTTACATCAGAGTACATCAAAACCTGTCTTGCAATAGTAAAGAAGCATAAAGACATTTTCATAAATTATTCCCCAAGTAAAAACAGTAAAGTAACCATAGCCAAGGAAAGTCCAAGCCATCCATGATGACCTTCAAGCAGAAGAAGTCCGAACTAAATAGCAGTGTTTCCTCCCTGTAACCTGGGGGGGGGAACGGAAGAAAAGAGGCGAAACAAAACAGGTCAGTCAAAAAGACTGAGTAAGCCCTATCTACTATTAGTATAAAAACTAGTAAAGTTAACTGACATGAGAAACTGAGATGAACATAAGCATGATAACAAGAGAGGTAAGCTAAATCAAAATAACAGGATGAACTACTGAACTCAGATAAACTAAGATGTCATGATAAATTACGATGTCAAGACAAAACAAGGTATCACATCGTCAGGTTCCTATCAAGTATAATATTCCAAGATATCTATCACGTATAACGTCCCATGGTATCTATCCTGTATATCTGCTCTGCACCTACCGTACTAGTATCCCAACTGTATTACGTGTTATCCGTGAATGACCCTTACTCAGAAGTCGTGTAATGGTCCCTGTCAACCTAATATGCCGCATATATAGGTTACTCAACTCATATGTTTCTTTCCATGTATAAGTTCAGTTCTTTGCCGTAGGCTATACGGGCTTTCCCATGTAAACGGTTTATCCTTGAAGTTGTTTTGGACTGCAACCCTTGATCTAGTTGTGTTTCCTTACCATGAACTATCGCGCGTCCACTTAGGATTTATGCCACCTAGGACCGCTAGGGATTATGCTACCTAATGAACGTTTCCGTGTCTCGGTTTGGGTTTTGGCCACCTAGGACCACTAGGGATTACGCCACCCGTCAACCGCGCCCTTGATCCCACGTATGTATCGTGAATCGTTTTCCATGTCTAGATGCACATGTTCCCCAATGTGCCATCCGAGTTCCGTGCCAGGGCAAATCAAGAAATACGGAACTCGGTCGGGAGCTTTAAATCGTCTGCCGATGCAGATATCAAGGTCTGTTTTTGTACCCGTGGCTATGGTCCCACGTGACCCCTCCCTCAACTACTGAAAGGCAATCCAAGAAAAATCATGTATAAGAACCACTCCACGGCCCCACTATAGCCCACTTTCCTACGGGCCAACCTCACCCATGACTCGATAGCAAGCACATGGTCTGTTGGGGGTTCCCTGCCTTTCCGCACGTACACGATTGACTAAAGATGGTAGGTAGTCGGCGATGCGCTATCCAGGGCAAAAACAAGAATCGTCGACTCCACGCTAATCCATCCCAGTCTTTAGGTTGCTCGCATAGCAACCAAGGCATACTCTTGGTCCTTCTAACGCAGACCTTAACCTCTCATGGGCCTAGTATAATTACCTGGCAGCCCACAAAGGGATCCCAAGAATATCCTCACGTACCCCGAAGCTTCCACTTTGGCACCCAGTGCGCTGGAGCTTTTATCCAAGTCAGATAACTTGCTCCCCCTCGTATACTAAGCGATGACCTACCGTATCAGGTTACTCATCGTTTTGAGAATTAGCCCTATGTCCTTAGCTAAGAATTATTACTTAGTTACCCTTATCTAAGGTTTACCACTTAGCTTCCTTTCCCGTTATCCTTGATTAACCACGGTTTTCTACCTAGTTCTTCTAGCTAGGGTTTGTCTATTGGGTTAAGTGTTATCATTCAAGTCCATGACTTAACCCGCCCACGAATCACGTCAAAGATTGGCTAAGTATTTAAGTTCAAGACTTAGTCCCACAAGTTGGTTAAGTGTACCCAGAGGCTCATGACTTAACCCTATCAAGTCAAATTGGTCAAGTACTAGCTTACCTTAATCCTATCGGATTATCTTGCTAGATCGATTAAGCATAGATTATCTTAATCCCATCAAATTATCGAGTCGGATTGGTTAAGTATAGGTTGGCTTAACCCCATCCTCTAATCGTACTACAATGGTTAAGTATATTCTAAAAAGGTCTTGTGACTTAACCTTATCCAGTCCGCGTATTAGATTGGTTAAGTGTAAGTTACTTAACCCCATAAAATCATCATGTATAATTGGTTAAGTATAAGTTGCTTAACCCCATTAAATTATCACGTTAAGTTGGTTAAGTATTGGTTACTTAACCTCATTGAATTACCGAGTTTAAATTGGTTAAGTGTTTAACTTAACCCCATCGAATTACCGTGTTTAGATTAGTTAAGTGTGGATTACTTAACCCCATCTAATTACCGTGTCGGATTAGTTAGGTGCAAATTACTTAACACCATCCCCTAATCATCTTGTATGGTTAAGTGTCATTAAGAAAACTTACTTAACCTTGCCAAATTATCATGTTGGATTGATTAATTGTTGGTTAACTTAATCCCCGTCCACTAGTCGTATAAAAATGGTTAAGCGTCATTAGGCAAATCAAATCACTTAACCTACCCAACCTTGTCATGTTTTGTTAAGTATCATTAGCCTAACCAATTTACTTAACCCCTTTATCCATGTCATATTTGGTTAAGAGTTATTAATCAAATTAACTTAACCCTATCATGTGACATTAATTACTTAATGCACCCCAACCTCTCACATTAGACTTTGTTGTGGTTACTAGTTAAGCCGGTCGGTTCCGGGTAGCTTTACACCACAACTTGGTCTAACCTCGGGTTCAAGCACAACATGACCAACTTCTCACATTGGGTCCTATTGTTTGCAACTACCAGTTAGGCCGGTCGGTTCCGGGTAGTTTTACGTTGCAAACTCAACCCAACCTCGAGTTGGCCACTTTCATGTTTAGTCTAGTGTCATGTTCATAGTCAAGTTTTCAAGCAATTGGGTAGACCTAACTTAATAGGTAAATTCCCAATGGGTAGACCTAACTTAATAGGTAAATTCCCAAGCTTATGTTTTTATGCATACTTACATGTCAACTTCCATGTTATACTTCAAGTCATGTTTTCAAGTTGTATTTTCATGTCATTAGAAATTACCCATAACATAACCCAACGCTTTTAAACTCGCGTATACGTTCGCAACAACGTAATGGATTAAAAGAAGAGACTTGGCAAAGGAATGACAAAAATGGGTATTAAGCCACAAGTTAATCATGGTGGCAAATGAGGCACAAATGTGTTCATTAGCTTGCATGTTACATTCTTACACCTCAAAAACATGCATAAACCCAAACTTGGCACATAAACGAATCATGGTGACTAAAGACATAGAATGATGACTAGTAACTCGCATATATCATCATATAAGGGTTATGATTTCATATGCAAGTTGACAAGAAGATTATGAAGGTTCTCATGTTGCATAATGCAACATTTCAACATAAAGGTTGTAGCTTTTTGCTCATAAGATCAAGATAATGACTTCATAAACTTGCATAACATGTTAGCATGCATCATTCTCAATGATCAAACCCAAACTTTCTACATGAACATTTAACTTCATAGTTAATACCTAAGAGTAGGGAAAGGGCTTACATTGCTATGAAGGCCTAAATCGATTAAACTAAAGCTTGTGATGAAGCCTATGCATGCCATCACCCAAAAACCCAAAAATGAACACTCCAAATCAATAAAAACCCCATCTTTATGAACAAAGATCAAAACTTTAGCCTTGAAATCAACTTGAGAAGCTCTCATACTAACATAGGGACTCTCTAATACTCTCATGATCATGAAACTTCTCATAGAAATGAAGTGGAGGCTAGGATAGTTGAGTGGAGGCCATGAGAGTAGCAATTTTGCCATAGTTTAGTTGCATGAATGAATAATGAGGATTTAGGATAGGTTAGGGTCTTATTTATAGATTAGGCAAGTGTTTTAGGCCATAGGATTAAACCTAGATTCAATCCAAGCCATCAAAGCATGTCTTGGGGAAGAAGTCAAGTGTAGGAACCATCTAGGGCCTTTAGATTAAAGATGAACCATGAGAACCATCCAAATGCAAAATCTGCATTTGAGCGAATCGGCCCACGGGTTGACAGCCAAACACCCTGGATTAACCCCTAGTCGACCCAGCGGGCTCGGGTCGACCTCAAAAATCGGCCGGTTCGGTTATTCCCCTCTCCCAATTCGCTGTTTTGAACATTTTTGCATATTTATTTATTTAATTTTCAATTATATATATATATATATATATCAATATATATATATATTTCTCTGCGCAACCCATTTCACTTAATTAAGTATACTTTAATTTGGGAATTTTTCGTGAAACTTCGCGAGGCCATATCTTGGTCATACGGACTCCGATTTTTGAAAACTCGGACTCTATTTCGCGTATTTTTCCGAGACGAACGCAATGGCATAGCCCGTTTCCCTTGATTCAGATTTTACAGTTTAATTCTGCCTCCATTTATGTTATAACAGGTTATTGAAAATACGGGTTGTTACAATTGTAGGGTTAGACCGACAAAAATGAAAGATGATGAATAATTTAGATTGGGTACTGCCAAAACCACAGTAGTTAAAAAATAGGGATAATTATTGGAAGTAAGGTTTATTTAGAAATTAGGGATAGCATTAAAAGGAATAGCTGGTTTGAAGTATTAAGTGAAGTAGGGGTAGTTTAAGCATAGTGTGGGTAGATCGACAAATATGAAAGATGATGAATCGTTTGGGTTGGGTGTTGCAAAAACCAACCCTTCACAATAGTTAAAAAATAGGGGTAATTGTTGGATGTAAGGGCTATCTAGATAATTAGGGGTAGAATTGGAAAGAGGGGATGTTTTGAGGTATTAAGAGAATTAGGGGTAGTTTAAGCATAGCAAGGGTAGATCGACAAATATAAAGATGATGAATCGTTTGGATTGGGTTTTGCAAAAACCAACCCTTCATAGTAGTAAAAAGATAGGGATAATTGTTGGAAGTAAGGGCTATTTAGGGAATTAGGGGGAGGATTAAAAAGAAGGACAGTTTTGAAGTATTAAGAGAAGTAGGGGTAGTTTAAGCATAGTAGAGGTAGATCGAAAAATATGAGAGATGATGAATCATTTCGATTGGGTGCTGCAAAAACCAACCCTTCGCAGAAGATAAAAAATAGGGGTAATTGTTGGAAGGAATGGCTATTTAGAGATTTATGGGTAGGACTGTTTTGAAGTATTAAGAAAAGTAGGGGTAGTTTAAGCATAAAAGGGGTGGATCGACAAATAAGAAAGATGATCAATCATTTGGATTGGGTGCTGCAAAAACCAACCCTTCACAGAAGTTAAAAAATAGGGTTAATTTTTGGAAGTAAGGGCTGTTTAGAGAATTAGGGGTAGGATTAAAAAGGGAACGGTTTTGAAGTATTAAGAGAAGTAGGGGTTGTTTTAGCATAGTAGGGGTAGATCGATAAATATGGAAGATGATGAATCGTCTGGATTGGGTGCGGCAAAAACCAACCGTTCATAGAAGTTAAAAAATAGGAGTAATTGTTGGAAGTAAGGGCTATTTAGATAATTAGGGGTAGGATTGAAAAGAAGGACTGTTTTGAAGTATTAAGAGAAGTATGGGTTGTTTAAGCATAGTAGGGGTAGATCGACAAATATGAAAGATGATAAATTATTTGGATTTGGTGCTGGAAAAAAAAAACCTTCACAGTAGTTAAAAAATAGGGTTAATTGTGGGAAGGAAGGGCTATTTAGAGAATTAGGGGTAGGATTAAAAAGAATTGCTTTTATGAAGTATAAAGAGAAGTAGAGGTAGTTTAAGCATAGTAGGGGTAGATCGACAAAAATGGAAGTTGATGAATTATTTGGATTGGGTGCTGATAAAACAAACCCGTTATAAAAGTAGAATGATATTTGGTTTACGAAGAAAGAAATGAATAATGCGAAATAAACGAATAAAGGAAAACAATAATAAATTTAGGGGGCAGTTAAAAATGGGGGTAATTGTCGGAAGTAAGGGCTATTTAAAGAATTAGGGGTAGAATTAAAAAGAATAGCGGTTTCGAAGTATTAAGAGAAGTAGGGGTAGTTTAAGCATAGTAGAGGTAGATCAACAAATATAAAACGCGATGAATTGTTTGAATTGGTGATGCAAAAACAAACACTTCACATTAGTTAAAAAATGTGGGTAACTATTGGAAGTAAGGGCTATTTAGAGAATTAGGCGCAGTATTAAAAAGTATATCTTTTCTGAAGTATTAAGAGAAGTAGTGGTAGTTTAAGCATAGTAGGGGTCGATCGACAAATATGAAAGATGATGAATCATTTAGATTTGGTGTTTGAAAAACCAACCCTTCACAATAGTTAAAAAATAGGGTTTATTGTTGGAAGTAAGGGCTATTTATAGAATTAGGGGTAGGATTAAAAAGAAGGGTTGTTTTGAAGCATTATGAGAAGTAGGTGTAGTTTAAGCATAGTAGGGGTAGATCGACAAATATGAGAGATTATGAATAGTTTGGATTGGGTGCTGCAAAAACCAACCCTTCAAAGTAGAAAAGAGATAGGCGTAATTGTTGGATGTATTGGATATTTAGAGAATTAGGGGTAGGATTAAAAAGGACTGTTTTAAAGTATTAAGAGAAGTTGGGGTAGTTTAAGCATAGTATGGGTAGATCAAAAAATATGAAAAATGATTAATCATTTAGATTGGGTGTTGCAAAATCCAACCCTTACAGTTGTTAAAAAATAGGGGTAATTGTTGGAAGTAAGGGCTATTTACAGAATTAGGGGTAGGATTAAAAAGAAGGGATGTTTTGAAGTACTAAGAGAAATAGGGGTAGTTTAAGCATGGTTGGGTAGATCGACAAATGTGAAAGATGATGAATCGTTTGGATTGGGTTCTGCAAAAACCAACCATTCACAGTAGTAAAAAGATAGGCGCAATTGTTGGAAGTATGGGCTATTTAGTGAATTAGGGGTAGGATTAAAAAGAATAGCTTTTTTGAAGTATTAAGAGAGGTAGGGGTAGTTTAAGCATAGTAAGGGTAGATCGACAAATATGAAAGATGATGAATCGTTTGGATTGGGTGTAGCAAAAACCAACCCTTCACAGTACCTTAAAAATATGGGCAATTGTTGGAAGATAGGGCTATTTACAAAATTAGGTGCAGGATTAAAAAGAAGTGTCGTTTTGAAGTATTAAGAGAAGTAGGGGTAGTTTAAGCATAGTAGGGGTATATCTACAAATATGAAAGATGATGAATCGTTTGGATTGGGTGCAGCAAAAACACAATAGTTAAAAAATAAAGGTAGTTGTTGGAAGTAACGACTGTTTAGAGAATTCGGGGTAGGATTAAAAAGGAGGGATGTTTTGATGTATTAAAAGAAGTAGGGGTAGCTTAAGCATAGTAGGGGAAGATCAAAAAAATGTAAGATGATGAATCATTTGGATTGGGTGCTGCAAAAACAACGCTTCACAATGGAAGGAAGGGCTGTTAAGAGAATTAGGGATATGGTTAAAAAAAAGGACCATTTTGAAGTATTAAGAGAAGTAGGGGTAGTTTAATCATAGTAGGGTTAGAAAAAAATAAATTAAAAATGAATAAAGGAAAATAATAACAAAAGTAGGAGGTAGTTTTAACATAGTAGGGGCGGATCAACAAATATGAAAGATAATGAATCGTTTGGATAGTGTGCTGCGAAAACCAACCCTTCACAGTAGTAAAAAGATAGGCGTAATTGTTCGATGTAACGGCTATTTAGAAAATTAGAGGTAGGATTATAAATAAGGGTTGTTTTGAAGTATTAAGTGAAGTCGGGGTAGTTTAAGCATAGTAGGGGTAGATCGACAAATATGAAAGATTATGCATCGTTTGGATTAGGTGCTGCAAAAACCAACCCTTCACAGTAGTAAAAAAGATAGGCGTTACTATTGGAAGTAAGGGCTATCTAGAGAATTAGGGGTAGGATTAAAAAGAACGGTTGTTTTTAAGTATTAAGAGAAGTATGGACAGTTTAAGCATAGTACGGGTAGATCGACAATATGAAAGATGACGAACCATTTGGATTGAATCGACAAATATGAAAGATTATGAATCATTTGGATTAGGTGCTGCAAAAAGCAATCCTTCATAGTAGTTAATAAATAAGAATAATTGTTGGAAGTAAAGGCTATTTAGAGAATTAGGGGTAGGATTAAAAAGAAAGGATGTTTTGAAGTATTAAGAGAAGTAGGGGTAGTTTAAGCATAGTATGGGTAGGTCGACAAATATGAAAGATGATGATTCGTCTGGATTAGGTGCTGCAAAAACCAACCCTTCACAGAAGTAGAACGATAATTGGTTTACAAAGAAAGAAATGAATAATGCAAAAAAAATTAATAAACAAATGAAAAAAGAAAAACAATAATAAAAGTAGGGGTAGATGAAATATAGCGGTAATTGTTGGAAGTAAGGGCTATTTAGAGAATTAGTGGTAGGATTGAAAATAAGGGATGTTTTGAAGTATTAAGAGAAGTAGGGGTGGTTTGAGCATATTAGGGGAAGATCGACAAATATGAAAGATGGTGAATCGTTTGGATTGGGTTTTGCAAAAATCAACCCTTCACAGTAGTTAAAAAATAGGTGTAATTGTCAAAAATTAGGGCTATTTTGAGAATTAGGGGTCGGATTAAAAAGAAGTGATTTTTTGAAGTAATAAGAGAAGTAGGGTTAGTTTAAGCATAGTAGGGGTAGATCGACAAATGTGAAAGATGATGAATCGTTTGGAATAGGTGCTGCAAAAACCAACCCTTCACAGAAGTTAAAAAATAGAGGTAATTGTTGGAAGGAATGGCTATTTAGAGAATTAGGGGTTGGATTAAAAAGAAGAACTGTTTTGAAGTATTAAGAGAAGTTGGGGTAGTTTAAGCATAGTAGAGGTAGATCGACAAATATGAAAGATGATGAGTAATTTGGATTGGGTGTTGCAAAAACCAACCCTTCACAGAAGTTAAATAACTGGGGTAATTGTTGGAAGTAAGGGCTATTTAGAGAATTAGGGATAGGATTTAAAGAAAGACTGTTTTGATGTATTAAGAGAAGTATGGGTATTTAAGCATAGTACGGGGAGATCGACAAATATGAAAGATGATGAATCATTTGGTGCTGCAAAAACAAACCCTTCACAGTAGTTAAAAAAATAAGGTTAATTGTTGGAAGGAAGGGCTATTTAGAGAGTTAGGGGTAGGATTAAAAAGAATAGGTTTTTTTGAAGTGTTAAGAGAAGTAGAGCTAGTTTATGCATAGAAGGGGTAGATCGACAAATATGAAAGATGATGAATTGTTTGGATTGGGTGCTGCAAAAACGAACCCTTCATACTAATAGAGAATAATTGGTTTACAAAGAAAGAAATGATTACTGCGAAATAAATGAATAAAGAAATGAATAAAGGAAAACGATAATAAAAGTAGGGGGTAGTTAACAAAATAGGGGTAATTGTTGGAAGTAAGGGCTATCTAGAGAATTAGGGGTAGGATTAAAAAGAATAGCTCTTTTGAAGTATTAAGAGAAGTAGGGGGTAGTTTAAGCATAGTAGGGGTAGATCGACAAATATAAAACATGACGAATCGTTTGGATTGGGTGATGAATAATCTAACACTTCACAAAAGTTAAAAATTGTGGGTAACTGTTGGAAGTAGGGGTTATTTAGGGAATTGCTGGTAGGATTAAAAAGAATATATTTTTTGAAGTATTAAGAGAAGTAGGGGTAGTTTAAGTGTTGTAGGGGTAGATCGACAAATATGAACGATGATGAGTCATTTATATTGGGTGTTACCAAAACCAACCCTTCACAATATTTTAAAAATAGGGCTAATTGTTGGAAGTAAGGGCTATTTAGAAAATTAGCGGCAGGATTATAAAGAAAGGCTGTTTTGAAGTGCAAAGAGAAGTAGGGGTAGTTTAATCATAGTAGAGGTATATCGACAAATATGAAAGATTATGAATCGTTTGGATTGGGTGCTACACAAACCAACCCGTCACAGTAGTAAAAAGACAGGATTAATTGTTGGAAGTAAGGATTATTTAGAGAATTAGGGGTAGGATTAAATAAAAGGGATGTTTTGACATATTAAGAGAAATAGGCGTAGATTAAGCATATTAGGGTTAGATTGACAAAAATGAAAGATGATGAATCATTTAGATTGGGTGCTGCAAAAACCACAGTAGTTAAAAAATAGGGGTAATTGTTGGAAGTAAGGGCGATTTAGAGAATTAGGAGAGGATTAAAAGGAATAGTTATTTTGTAGTATTAAAAGAAGTAGGGGTAGTTTAAGCATAGTAGGGGTAGTTTAAGCATAGTAGGGGTAGATCGACAAATATGAAAGATGATGAATCATTTGGATTAGGTGTTGCAAAATACAACCCTTCACAGCAGTTAAAAAATAGTGGTAATTTTTGGATGTAAGGGCCATTTAGAGAATTACGGGTAGGATTGAAAAGAAGGGATGTTATGAAGTATTAAGAGAAGTAGGGGTAGGTTAAGCGTAGTAGGCGTAGATCGACAAATATAAAGATGATGAATCGTTTGGATTGGGTTCAGCTAAAACCAACCCTTTAGAGTAGTAAAAAGATATGCATAATTTTTCGAAGTAAGGGCTATTTAGAGAATTAGGGGTAGGATTAAAAAGAAGGACTGTTTTGAAGTATTAAGAGAAGTAGCGGTAGTTTAAGCATAGTAGGGGTAGATCGACAAATATAAAAGATGATGAATCGTCTGGATTGGGTGCTGCAAAAACAAACCCTTCACAGAAGTAGAATGATAATCGGTTTACAAAGAAAGAAATTAATAATGCACAAAAACTGAATAAAGAAATGAATGTAGAAAAACAATAATAAAAGTAGGGGTAGTTGAAATATGGCGGTAATTGTTGGAAGTAAGGGCTATTTAGAGAATTAGGGGTAGGATTAAAAAGAATGGTTGTTTTGAAGTATTAAGGGAAGTAGGGGTAGTTTAAGCATAGTAGGGGTAGATCGACAAATATGAAAGATGATGAATAGTTTGGATTGGGTGTTGCAAAAACCAACCCTTCACAGCAGTTATATAATAGGGGTAATTGTTGGAAGTAAGGGCTATTAAGAGCATTAGGAGTAGGATTAAAAACAAAGACTGTTTTGATGTATTAAGAGAAGTATGGGTAGTTCAAGCATACTAGGGGAAGATCGACAAATATGAAAGATGGTGAATCGTTTGGATTGGGTTTTTCAAAACCAAACCTTCACAGTAGTTAAAAAACAGGGGTAATTGTCAGAAGTTAGGGCTATTTAGAGAATTAGGGGCAGGATTAAAAAGAGTGATGTTTTGAAGGATTAAGAGAAGTAGGGGTAGTTTAAGCATAGTCGGGGTAGATCAACAAATATGAGAGATGATGAATAGTTTGGAATAGGTGCTGCAAAAACCAACCCTTCACGGAAGTTAAAAAATAGGGGTGATTATTGAAAGGAATGGCTATTTAGAGAATTAGGGGTTGGATTAAAAATAAGGATTGTTTTGAAGTATTAAGAGAAGTATGGTTAGTTTAAGTATAGTAAGGGTAGATCGACAAATATGAAAGATGATGAATCATTTGGATTGGGTGCTGCAAAAACCAACCCTTCAAAGAAGTTAAAAAATTGGGGTATATGTTGGAAATAAGGGATATTTAGAGAATTATTGGTAGGATTAAAAAATAGGACTGTTTTGAAGTATTAAGAGAAGTATGAGTATTTAAGCATAGTAGGGGTAGATCGACAAATATGAAAGATGATGTATTGTTTGGATTGGGTGCTGCAAAAACGAACCCTTCACAATAGTAAAATGATAATTTGTTTTCAAAGAAAGAAATGAATAATGCGAAATAAAATAATAAAGAAATAAATAAAGGAAAACGATAATAAAAGTAGGGGCAGTTAAAAAATAGAGGTAATTGTTGGAAGCAAGGGCTATTTAGAGAATTATGGGTAGGATTAAAAAGAATAGTTGTTTTGAAGTATTAAGAGAAGTAGGGGGTAGTTTAAGCATAGTAGGGATAGATCGACAAATATTAAACATGATGAATCATTTGGATTGGGTGATGCAAAAACCAACACTTCACAGAAGTTAAAAAATATGGGTAATTGTTGGATGTAAGGGCTATTTAGTGAATTAGGTTAGTTTTTGGAAGTAAGGGCTTTTTAGAGAATTAGGGGGAGGACTAAAAAGAATGGCTATTCTGAAGTATGAAGAAAAGTAAGGGTAGTTTAAGTATATTATGGGTAGATCGACAAATATGAAAGATGATGAATCGTTTAGATTGGGTGCTGCAAAAACCAACCCTTCACAGTAGTTTAAAAACAGGGGTAGTTGTTGGAAGTAAAGGCTATTTATAGAACTAGGGGTAGGATTAAAAAGAAGGGTTGTTTTGAAGCATTAAAAGAAGTAGAAAGATGATGAATCGTTTGGATTGAGTGCTACAAAAAACAACACTTCACAGCAGTTAAAAAATAGGGCTAATTGTGGGAAGTAAGGGCTATTTAGATAATTAGGCGAAGGATTAAAAAGATAGGCTATTTTGAAGTACTAAGAGAAGTAGGGGTAGTTTACGCATTGTAGAGGTAGATCGACAAATATGAAAGATTATGAATCGTTTGGATTGGGTGCTGCACAAACCAACCTTCACAGTAGTAAAAAGATAGGAGTAATTGTGGAAGTAAGGGTTATTTAGAGAATTAGGGGTAGGTTAAATAAAAGGGTTGTTTTGATGTATTAAGAGAAGTGGGGGTAGTTTAAGCACGGTCTGGTTAGATCGACAAAACTAAAAGATGATGAATCATTTAGATCGAGTGCTACAAAAAGCACAGTAGTTAAATAAAAGGGGTAATTGTTGTAAGTAAGGGCTATTTAGAGAATTAGGGATAGGATTAAAACGAAGAGTTGTTGCAAAATACAACCCTTCACAGTAGTTTAAAAATAGGGGTAATTGTTGGATGTAAGGGCTATTTAGAGAATTAAGGGTAGGATTGAAAAGAAGGGATGTTTTGAAGTATTAAGAGAAGTAAGTGTAGTTTGAGCATAGTAGGGGTAGATCGACAAATATAAAGATGATGAATCGTTTGGATTGGGTTTAGCGAAAACCAACCCTTCACAGCAGTAAAAAGATATGCATAATTCTCAGAAGTAAAAAGAAGGACTGTTTTGAAGTATTAAGAGAAGCAGAGGTAGTTTAATCATAGTAGGGGTAGATCGGCAAATATGAGAGATGATGAATCGTTTGGAATGGGTGCTGCAAAAATCAACCCTTCAAAGAAGTTAAAAAATAGGGGTAATTTTTGGAAGCAATGGCTATTTAGAGAATTCGGGGTAGGATTATAAAGAAGGACTGTTTTGAAGTATTAGGAGAAGTAGGTGTAGTTTAAGCATAGTAGGGGTAGATCGACAAATATGAAAGATGATGAATCATTTGGATTGGGTGCTGCAAAAACCAACCCTTCACAGAAGTAAAAAATAAGGAGTAATTGTTGGAAGCAAGGGCAATTCAGAGAATTAGGGGTAGGATTAAAAAGAAAGACTGTTTTGAAGTATTAAGAGAAGTATGGGTAGTTTGAGCATAGTAGGGGTAGATCGACAAATATGTAAGGTGATGAATTATTTGGATTTGGTGCTGCAAAAACCAACCCTTACAGAAGTTAAAAAATAGGGGTAATTGTTGGAAGTAACGGCTATTTAGAGAATTTGGGGTAGGATTGAAAAGAAAGACTGTTTTGAAGTATTAAGAGAAGTATGGGTAGATTAAGCATAGTAGGGGTAGATCGACAAATATGAGAGATGATGAATCGTTTGGAATGAGTGCTACAAAAAGCAACCCTTCACAGAAGTTAAAAAATAGGGGTAATTGTTGGAAGGAATGGATATTTAGATAATTAGGGGTAGGATTAAAAAGAAGGACTGTTTTTAAGTATTAAGAGAAGTAGGGGTAGTTAAACCATAGTAGATGTATATCGACAAATAAGGAAGATGATGAATCATTCGGATTGGGTGCTGCAAAAACCAACCCTTCACAGAAGTAAAAAATAGGGGTAACTGTTGGAAGTAAGTGCAATTTAGAGAATTAGGGGTAGGATTAAAAAGAAAGACTGTTTTGAAGTATTAAGAGAAGTATGTGTAGTTTAAGCATAGTAGGGGTAGATCGACAAATATGAAAGATGATGAATCATTTGGATTTGGTGCTGCAAAAACCAACCCTTCACGGTAGTTAAAAAGTAGGGTTAATTTTTGGAAGGAAGGGCTATTTTGATAATTAGGGGTAGGATTAAAAAGAATAGCTTTTTTGAAGTATTAAGAGAAGTAGAGATAGTTAAAGAATCGTAGGGGTAGATCGAAAAATATGAAAGATGATGAATTATTTGGTTTGGGTGCAGCAAAAATGAACCCTTCATAGTCATAGAATGATAATTGGTTTACAAAGAAAGAAAAGAATAATGCGAAAGAAATGAATAAAGAAATGAATAAAGGAAAACAATAATAAAAGTAGGAGGCAGTTAAAAAATAGGGGTAATTGTCGCAAGTAAGGGCTATTTAGAGAATTAAGGGTAGAATTAAATAGAATAGTTGTTTTGAAGTATTAAGAGAAGTAGGGGTAGTTTAAGCATAGTAGAGGTAGATCGACAAATATAAAACTTGATGAATTGTTTGGATTGGGTGATGCAAAAACCAACACTTCACCGTAGTTAAAAAATGTGGGTAACTGTTGGAAGTAAGGGCTATTTAGAGAATTAGGGGTAGGATTAAAAAGAATATCTTTTTTGAAGTATTAAGAAAAGTAGGGGTAGTTTAAGCAAAGTAGGGGTAGATCGACAAATATGAAAGATGACGAATGATTTAGATTGGGTGTTGCAAAAACCAACCCTTCATAGTAGTTAAAAAATAGGGGTAATTGTTTGAAGTAAGGGTTATTTAGACAAGTAGGGGTAGGATTAAAAAGAAGGGCTGTTTTGAAGTACTAAGAGAAGTAGGGGTTGTTTAAGCATAGTAGGGGTAGATCGACAAATATGAAAAATTATGAATAGTTTGGAATGGTTGCTGCAAAAACCAACCCTTATAGTAGTTAAAACATGAGTGTAATTTTTGGAAGTAAGGACTATTTGCAGAATTAGGGGTAGGATTAAAAAGAGGGTTCATTAGGGAGAAAGAGAAACTTTGCAAAAAAATTAGGCTGAAGGACACCAAGTTTTATTTTTGGTCTGAAGGACAAACTTTGAACCAAAATTAAGCTGAAGGAAATGCTAAATGTAATTAGCATTATATTCAGTTTTTACACTATAGAAATATGCTAGTTGTAACTAGCATTATTCGGTTTTACACAGCACAAAATTCAAGTTATATTTAGCATTTTCCTTCAGCTTAATTTTTTTCAAAGTTTGTCCTTCTCCCTAAAAGTAAAATTTGGCGTCCTTCAAGCTAAATTTTCTTCAAAGTTTGTCCTTATGCCTGTTTTCCACTTAAAAGAAGGGATGTTTTGAAGTACTAAGAGAAATAGGGGTAGTTTAAGCATGGTAGGGTAGATCGACAAATATGAAAGATGATGAATCGTTTGGATTGGATTCTGCAAAAACCAACCTTTAACAATAGTAAAAAGGTAGGCGTAATTGTTGGAAGTACGGGCTATTTAGAGAATTAGGGGTAGGATTAAAAAGTTGGATTATTTTGATGACTTCTCTTAATACTTCAAAACAACCCTTCTTCTTAATCCTATCCATAATTCTCTAAATAGCCTTTCCTTTTGTTGATGGCAAAAAATGTCGCAAACACCAAAGATTCCCAATTACTAGGAATTATAAATATGGTCGCACAGATAAGAACATATTTAACACATAACAAGTAAATAACACAAGAGATTTACAGTGATTCGGCCTTAGTGAAGGCCTACGTCCACTTTGAAGAGTCGTTGGAATATTATTAATCATTTGGAAGAAATTACAAGGTTGAGACTATCTCATGACATCTCGTTACATTCGTGACTCATGATATATGATGTCATAATTATCATATATTGAACAATAAGGAAAAAGACAATCTTTTCCTTCTTCTTCCTCAAAGAGGAGATGCCATTAATGAAGCTTTATGGAGGTCTTCAAGCTGAAGAACTCCTCCCTGTCGAAGTGTGAAGCCATGGGGTATTTATAGGAAGTGGTTAGGTAGTAGTTGGCGGAAATGTGGAACATCTTCCAAAATTTCGCGCCTCCTGGTTTCTGCCTTCGGAAATTCGCACCTGGGTGAGGTGCGAAATTTCGCATCTGGTAGGTGCGAAATTTCGCACCTGCCAGGTACGAAATTTCGCGCTTGGTCGGTGCGAAATTTCGCACTCGGCAGGGTGCGAAGCTGATCTTGATTAGAGGAGGGGTTGAGGCTATTTGACTTCGTTGGTGCAGCGTTGTGAAGGCGAAGGTGTGAGGTCCTTGTTGGCGGGATCTTTCTTTGGTCCTTGCCCCTGCACTTCCTGAATTTTGCCCGTGGCCCCGGCTTCAAGCGATGGGTTGAGTAGAGTGTGTCTTGAGTACTTTTGGTGACCGGGCCAAAAGGCCGGTTAACATTTGCCCCCCAAATTACGTCTTGTCTTGACGCCTTGTCTTGACATGATGTGCTTTGGAATGGAAGTTGAGATGATAGTTGGGTAGCGGATTTATCCTAAAAGTTATTGGAGAAAACGCATCAGCTAGCGGGCTCGTTCGTTATGGGATTGTGAGCGAGCCGCAGTCGGATTGGTACCGTACTCGCATCGCTGAGTGTCCGCATGGTGTCATCATCGCGTGCTTTGGGGCGACGGGACCTTGGTGGGAAATGAGCGTACACGGAAGGGGGATTTTTTTTCTTTTTTTTTTTTTTCAAAGGGCACGAAATTTCGAACCAGAGGGGTTCGAAATTTCTAACCCTATAGGCTCGAATCATCGAACCGTGGTGGCTTGAGAATTCAGGCCAAAGGTTCAGAATTTCGAACCCAAGAGGTTCGAAAATTAGATCCCTTAGGCTCGAATTTCGAGCCCATACTTGGAATACGAAATGTTTTCTCCTTTAAATTATATATAGGCCCCTCCCTCTCATTTTTCTTCCTTCTTCTGCTTTCGCGTCGACTGCCATTTTTCTGAAAACATCAATTCTCGACAACGTTTACATGAAAATTTCTGAGGTAATAGACTTGGTCGAGTCGAGGGAAGGGAGGAGGGAGGTCGAGGTACAACGGGGCAGGCTCGAGACCTCGAGCCCGATGATAGGTTCGAAATTTCGAATCCGTTGGTCTCGAACCTTCGAACCTCATAGGGCTCAAGGCTTCAATCCCCTGGGTTAGAATTCTCGGACCTCGGGGGTTCGAACTTTCGATCCCCCAGGGTTCGGATTTTCGAACCGTCAGGGCTCGAAATTTCGAACCCGAAGGGTTCGAGTTTTCGAGCCGCCGAGGCTCGAGAGTTCGACCCCAAGGGGTTCGAATTTTTCGAGGCGCCCTAGTACGGTTGGGTGCTGTGCCTCAGCCAGAATGTCGGCTTTCGCCACTACAAACTTTGATTTCCTAACTGCCTATCCTCAGACTTATACACTATTTGTTTGATTGTATGAATGTACCATTGTGGTCATTGATAACTGCGCGGATGGGAACTTAGAACCTTCACATAGGATAAAGCATATATCTGGACTGTGGCTAAACTATAAAGATCTTTAACGTTTCTATGCACGCTCATATTCTTTGCACGACACTGCACACACACTTGTTAATCTTTATCAACACGAGGGGTACAGGTTATTTTACTATGATGTCTAACACTGTTACATTGAAGTATAGCGAGCCATGCAAACAAGATCACAAACTGGGAAACTTCTGGAAGCCGAGGCTTCCCCGCCATCGTCTAATTCTTCTACTTCTACTTCTGACTCCACGGAAAACACTAGCTCTGGAGGCAGCGAGCCTGAGACTAATGAAGGGTCGACTCCTTCTCAGACAGGGAGCTCGCCTGAGGTGTCATAGCACGGGGGTCATACTGAGAGGTTACACTCTCCAATTGTATACGCCGAGATGGAAAACATAGATATTATGGAGAGTGGTGAGCCTCCTGTCCCAGTGGCTCCTGACATGCTCCCCGATGCGGTCATCTTGGACAGTCCTCCGGATTCAGTTCCATCGTGATTGGATGTCGCGGCTATTAGAAAGCTGTCTTTGCGGTTTAATATCCCTGAGCGGGAAGCTCATGCCGCTGGATCGGGAGAAAGGGCTCACGCGCTGCCAGAAGGCTTTACTGCTTGGAATCGACACGCTTGCATTGCTGGGTGCGTGCCCCCGACCAATGATTTTATAAATGCTATTCGATTTCCGCCTTGCACACTCGCAGCTGCATCCAAACTCTTATTCTTCTATCTTGGGCACTTGTGTTCTCTTTCTAGAGTTTCTGCATCGGGATCCTACTGGAGATGACATTCGGTACCTTTTCTATTTCAGACGGTCAACGGGCGCATCGTCTTCGCAATGGTTCTTGGAGGCGCCTCCAGCTACTAAATTTTTTGTTGGAAAGTGGCCCAGATCGTCGGTGATTAAGCAAGATTGGTTCTTTGTTCGCTGCCCTCTCGGATTTGCGAGGAGATGGATAGAAGGAAGTGAGTTTCTTTAATCTTCGCATCCTTTTTCCACAAGTTACTGAGCTTTGTGACTCATTGTTTTTTATTTTGGCGGGGACTCCCGAGGCACCTACCGGCGACGAGTATCGGCAACGTCTCGATGCTTTGCGAGCTATTCCTGAGGGGTCCCGTATGACGGATTACGTATTGGATCAGGATCGCCTCCGGCGTGTTGGATTGCTTCCGGCCGACCGGGCCATAATTAGGCTTGCAGTGGCGAGTAGTGTACCTAAGGGGAAAGCAGCGGAAGGGCCTGCTGCCCCCGCTTTGAAGAGAAAGATGGCTCCTGGCAAGCTCGGGCCTAAAAAGGTCGTTAAGTTTCAGGAGTGCGTTAGTGGTGACAAGGAAGGTAGTGCAGAGGCGGTTTTTCGGGACGAGGGACTTATTGACGCTTCTACCCCGCCCCCGATGGGAGGGGCAGGGGAAGAAGCGGTGGCCAGTCCTCACTCTCCTGCAACCTCTCTAGAAGCTGCAACCTCCCTTGAGAGAGTAGAATAGTTCGCTGGTCTGGATGTGGTTCCCGTGTACTTGTCTTTGTAGCCGAGCGCAGCTAGTATGGAGGATATAGCTCGTGCCGCGGAAGGAATAATTCCATTAACCGAGGTACAATCTGGCATATTGAGAGAGCACTTAGGACACACACTTATACATACTAAACTGCATAGAAGAGTGCTTGCACGTGCTACTTGATTGACTTTGCGTTATTCCTTTGACAGGTGATATGGTTAGAGGAAGCGGGGGGTGAGGTCGTGGAGAATACAACCGTCCCTAGAGTGCTTTTATTAAGCTCCTTCAGGAGGGGGGATAGCCTGTATGGCGATGTCCCACCACCGCGAGGTCATGGTAGCGGGAGTTTTCATCAATATAGGTCCTCATCTTCTATGACACATTCTCCTCCTCCTCCTCCGATTCGAGTGTCCAGTGGGAGTTTGAGGCTTCATCTAGGAGGGTCGAGTCATACGTCATTAGTAACTTCATCCATCACCGTCCCGCCGGCACCTGTTCAGACAACCAAGGGGAAAGGGGCACTGTTCGACCCGCCGAGGCCAAGTTGGGTAGAGACGGAAGATTTGACCGAATCCCAAGTTCAAGAGCTTTCCCCAAAGGAGAAGAAAGCATTTTTGACGCATCATTTCCCTCGACTCTATTTTGACGAGCTGCCATCTCTCCCCGATCTACGTCAGCCTCCCAATAGGGCCTCTGGATGGATAGTGAATCATGTGAAAGCCTCGTATCATCAGTTCAACTAGCTCACCCAATAATCCCTTCATTTATCAGATCTGGTCAGGGTGAAGAACTTGCATCTTTTGGATCAACAAATAGTCATTGATGCCGAGAAGACTTCCATCGCCAATCTGAATACCAAAATTGGTGGGTTTTCCTATTTCCTTTTTTATGTTTATTGGGGGTCGTTTTCTCTCGTACCTTTAGATACTGACTCGTGGAGTTCGTGGATTTTCGACCGAGTTGAAGCAGGGGTACGAGACACTCAAACAGGTGGCGGTTAATTCTTGCTCCATGTTTACAGAGACCATAGCTGACTTGACCACCCAGAACATGACTCTGAAGAAGGAGAAGGCTGATGTGGACCTATTCTGCATCGATTTGGAGAGGGAGAACGCCAAAATCTTCCAGCTTCAGGAAGATAATAAGGCTTTACTAGCTGAGAACGATCTCCTTAGGAGGGAGCTTGAGGCGGCGAGGAAAGCGAAAGAGGATGCGGAAGCCAGCAATTGAGATGTGTTAGGCACCGTTGAGGGGTCGGAAGCTGAGCGCCTGAGAGAGGTGGAGCAACTGAAAAGCGAGCTAGCGAATGCAGAGTTTCGGGCGTATTCGACTATGGAAGAGGATATCAAGAACATGCTGGTAAAATCCCTAAGGTTCAGTGGAATCTCTTGGATGGATGACTATTCCCGCAGCTGTCTCGGACCCGGGAAAGGCTGGTCCCGTACGAGGCCTTCTTGCGTGGAGTGGAAGTTGGGACCTCGGACGAGCGACCACTTATAACTGACCTCTTGACCGTGGAAGAGCGTGAGAAGCTGGAAGAGGGTAGAAGGTTGCTGCTCGAGGATGTAGAGAAAGAAAGGCTGGAGAGGCTTGCCACCGAAAAGGGAAAGTTTGTTGTGCCGGGAAGTGTTGTGGTAGCGGTGGATCCCTCCGAGGGAATTTCTTCTCTACCATCTGCTCCTGGATCGATCATCGCGATTGACCCGACCATTTTGACCTGAGTTTCGACCGAGCGTGATGCTGAGAATTCTGAATCGGGAGGTGCTGAACTCACGCTACCCTTTGTGCCAGGTGTCCCTTCAGATCTTCCCTCGCCACCCTTGGCCGAAGTAAAATTTCCTTTGCAATGCATCCCAGAGGATGATGTGATCACCGAACTCAAGGATTAAAAGATCGTTTTTTTGTTATGTAGCCCCTTTTTAAGTAACTTTGGCATCAGGCCCTACCCCCGCGATTCCCCAAACAACTGAATCTGGGCCAGGACTAGGGGGGACTTAGCTTGGAGAGAGTGGATATCATCTTGATACCTTCTCGGGGATCAGAATAACTCCCAATGTTTACGAGGGCCTTATTGATAATGAGGGAGAGGAGGTAGATGGGCAAAGTGGTATTGCCCGAGGTTCGATGGAGGAAAGGATGATGCTTTTGGGTAGGAATCGTAGCAAAGGTCACGGAGGATACTGCTGAGGGGGCTGTAGTGTCTGTTGCTCAAGAGCAGACTGATGAGGAAGCCTAGAGAAAAAGGGTAGCCTATGAGGCCCATAAGGAATGGGAGGATGAAGAGGACCGGTGAAGGGCTATTGAAAACCGTGAGAAAACCACGGCTAGCGATTCTGTGTATAAGTCCCATAAGCTCGTCGATCGTCAAGCCGCTAAAGAGGCCAAGGAGAAAGCCAAGCGGGATAAGAAAAAGACTCCGGAGGCAAGAGCAGCCATGATCGGTCTTCGTGCTAAAGGAGCCCCTCTTCTTGTGCCGCCAATTTCCCCCGATGATGTTATTGAGATCCCTAGTGGCGACAAGGCGGGCGAGAGGCATCTCTCAATTTCTCACGGGTCGACCACTTCCAAAGGGAGTCGAAGTGGGAAAGGAGGATCTAGCAAGAGGAGGCCCGGCTCCACGGACGAACCATCGAGTGCAAAATCTGCAAAGAAGAAGCACAAAGAAAAAAGAAGGAAGCACAATTGGCATTAGTCAATTAGGTACGAATTTAGGGCTCGTTTTGGTAGTGTAGGCCGATAGTTTACGCGAGTTCGGCCCTCGCTTTTGGTTATTCAAGGCATGGTGTAGTTCTCATGTACGACCTGCCATTAGATGGAAAAGATATTAGTAGTGTAGTGGGTTGTAATATGTGTGTGTGTTGTAATGAAAAGTGAATTATTAAAGATCGCATTATGTGTTAACTGTTCGGATGTTCCCCCATGTTTTCGGGCGTCCCGTACTCGCATAGGCATACTTATCATTACATTCAACAAAAAAGCGATTGTGGGTGTTGTACCCGAGGTTGGTGATTCCAAGGGGTGTGATTTAGTACCGTGCTCTGGGGTGTAGTTCCATAGCGGCGTAAGACAGTGCGCGGGGTTCTAGTAAGTCTCCCTCTGCTCTGGAGACACGTAGTTTGTGAAGCCCGGCTAGAGCGCCTGCTGTTTTTTATTGGATTGACTAGGATTAAACTCAAGAGTAGCGGAGGCGCATGACGTCGCGTTATGCGGTTCGTCCGGTGTAGGCTCTCCCGTCGTTCATCGGGTTGGGGCGAGCCTGAGGGCATCGTCGTTCGCCTAGAAAGAGAAGCCCGGATCATCAGCTCGTAAGGTCCGATCGTGGCCATCGGATACCCCTTAGCAATGAGAGCTTTGGGGATGTGACGATTTAAGGGTCGGTATTAGCGCTGCGCCAAAGTCCAACTGACACCCGTAGCTTAGGGGCAGTTCGTGTTGCCCCGTCAAGCTGTTGGCTGGTTGAATGATTAATCCTCGGCCTTGATTTTTGGTCAAGGTTCGAGTCAGAGGTTATTTATACTCGGTCGCGCCGTAGGATGACGACTCGAGTAGCATGGCCGGGCCCTGTGTTTGGGATGCTGGTCGTTGCCAATGTGATTAGGCCGCTGGATTGATCCGCGGTTGAGATGGCGATGTAGACCCCCCGTGTTGGGAGTTGGTACGACGGTGTATAGAAACTAGCTATCAGGGTTAGCTAATTATGTCGCATGAGGAGTGAACACAGAGTGGGGAGACAGAAAGAAGAACATCATTTCCATTATTAACTTTTGGCATGAATAGCCTTTACAATTCCTTGAACCATTACGAAACAAAACATTGTTGGAAAGTGCAAACAACCATATGCTATGTTATGTGAAGTAACAGCGGAGATGTTCAATGTTCCAAGCCCTTGGTAGTTCAACTCCGTCCATGGTGGCAAGCTTGAAAGTTCCATTGCTGAGTCTTCACAGAATGGAGTACGGCCCTTCCAAGCGAGGAGCGAGTCCTGTTGGCGGAGGGAAGACCTGTTTTAGGATGAGGTCGCCGATGTTGAGGTCCTTGTGGCGGACTCGAGAGTTGAAACACCGAGCGACTCGTTGTCGTTGTGCAGTGGCACGTAGGTCGGCTTCGTTTATATCTTCTTCTAGCAAGTCGAGTTACCCTAGAAGCAAGTCCTGGTTCGTCTTTGGATCGAAGTAGGTGACACGATGAGACTGAAGCTCGAGCTCGATGGGGATGACGGCTTCAGACACATAAGAAAGGGCGAAGGGCATGTGCCCGGTTGCTGTTTGGTGAGTTGTTCGGTAGGCCCACAGTGCTAGAGGAAGTTCGTCTGCCCGCATGCCCCCAGCCAACTGGAGGCGCTTCTTGATGATGGATTTGATGACTTTGTTGACTTCTTTGACCTGTCCGTTGGCTTGTGGGTGTTCTACGACCGAGAACCTTTTTTCGATGTCGTGCCACTGACAGAAGGATTTGAATTCGGTGCTCTCGAATTGAGTGTCGTTTTCATAGATGATGGCTTGAGGGACTCCATATTGAGGGATGATGTTGCGCACCACGAAGTTGATCATCTTCTTGGTGGTGATAGTGGCGAGGGCTTCGGCCTCCGCTAATTTGGTAAAATAATCTACTGCAACGACAGCGTATCATGCCCCGTCTCTGGCCATGGGAAGAGTTCCAATGATGTCGATTCCCCACATGGCGAATGGCCATGGGCTGGTCGTCTATGTTAGTTCCGTCGGCGGGGCTCTTGGGATCTTAGAGAAGCGTTGGCATTTGTCGCACTTTCGAGCATAGTCTGTGGCATCTTGGTCGAGCGTGGGCTAGTAGTAACCGTGTCGGAGTATCTTACTGGCCAGTGTTTTCCCCCCTGTGTGGTCGCCGCATTCGCCTTCATGCACGCCAGTGAGAATTCTTTGGGCATCGTCATGGGCCACACACCTAAGTAAGGGAACGGAGAAGCCTGTTCGATATAATATCCCGTCTACGAGAAGGTAGAGGACTGACTGTCGGGTGAGCACTTGCCTTTCTTTGCGACTCTCTGGGAGGGTCCAATGTCGTAGGTAGCTCTCGATTGGCATCGTCCATGATTTCAGTTCTGGTTCGCCAGTCATGGCCGCGCTGGTTTGAATTAGCTTGATACCGGGGGAGTTGAGTACTTCGACGAGGGCGAATCCCAAAAGCTGCGGGTCTTTAGAACTCACCAGTCTGGCCAATGAATCAGCTTTTTCATTTTTCTCTCGTGGAATGTGGGTGATAGTGAAGTCGTCAAAGTGGGTGAGCATTTTATCAACTTGAGTTAGGTACAGAGCGAGACTTTCAGCCTTCGTTTGGTGCTCGTCTATCACTTTGCGTACGACGAGTTGCGAGTCAGAGAAGATTTGGATAGTTCTCAGCTTGAGCTCAATGGCGGTTCTCATCCCGGCTAACAATGCCTCATATTGCACATGGTTATTGGTAGCAGAGAAATTCACCTTTAATGCATAGTGTATTGAGCGTCCCTCGGGTGTGATGAGTACGATACCGGCTCTCGAGCAATTGATGTTGGAGGATCCATCTACGAACAACTTCCACACGTTTTGGGGGGTTCAGCGTCTTTAAAAGAGGTTCCCTAGGGAGCCGTGAATTCTACTATGAAGTCGGCAAGGGCTTGCCCGAGGATGGCTCGACGGGGAATGAATGTTATCCCGAACTGACTTAGTTCCATACTCCACTTCAGCAGTCGGCCGGATGCCTCAGGTCGTTGTAGGACCGGACGCAGTGGTTGGTCGGTGTAGACTTTTATGGGATGAGCCTGAAAATACGGCCGAAGCTTCCGGGAGGAGATTATTAAGCAGAATGCCAGTTTTTCGAGCTTTGGGTAGTTCTTCTCTGCCCCTATCAGTCGTTTGCTTATGTAGTAGATGGGTCGTTGAATGCGATACCCGAGTCGTATTAACGCCGAGCTGATTGCCTGTGGAGAAACAACCATGTAAACGTATAAGTCCTCGTGGTCTATAGGCTTAGATAAGATGGGTGGTTGCTCTAAGTGATTCAGGGGTTCCTTGAATGCGGAAACGCATTCAGGGGTCCACTTGAAATTGCGTTTCCCCTTTCGAAGTAAATCAAAGAAAGGAACGCACTTGTTGGTAGCCTTAGAGATGAATCGACTTAAAGCGGCGACCTTCCCGTTCAAACTTTGAACATCCATGATGTTCTCGGGGATTCGAATATCCCGAATGGCCTGGATTTTCTCGGGGTTAGCTTCGATGCCCCGGGCATTGACGATGAAACATAGAAACTTTCCTGAGGCGATGCAAAAGGAACATTTTAGAGGATTGGGTTTCATGTCGTGTTGGCGTAGGACATCGAACATTACGGAGAGATCGTGGACGTGACTGCTAGATACTTTCGATTTAACTAGCATGTCGTCCACGTACACCTCCATGGATTTCCCGATTTGATTTTTGAAGAGTCGATTAACCATCTGCTGATATGTAGCACCGACATTCTTTAGGCCGAAAGGCATGACGCGACAACAGTAGATTCCGTGGTCGGTTATAAAGGAGGTATGATCCTGGTCCCGGAGATCCATCGGGATCTGGTTGTAACCGAAGTAGGCATCCATGAAAGATAGTAGTTGATATCCGGCGGTTGAGCTGACTAGCTGGTCGATCTTTGGGAGTGGGAAGCTATCCTTCGGGCAAGATTTATTCAAATCAGAGAAATCGATGCACGTTCGCCATTTACCATTCGCATTCTTGACCAGAACCAGATTGGAGACACACTCGGGGTAGTAGGCTTCACGGATGAAGTTGTAGTTTTGTAGGCGGTCGACCTCTTCTTCGAGTGCCTTGGACCTCTCGGGTCCCAGGAAACAGCGCTTCTGCTTGACTGGATGGATTTTAAGATCTATGCCCAAAGAGTGGCAAGCAATTGCGGGGTCTATTCCCTTCATATCGGAATGAGTCCATGCAAATACGTCTAACTTACCTTTCAAGAAATCCATGAGGTCATCTTTGATGGCTGGGTGCATGTGCGATCCTATCTTCAGTACTCGTGACGGGTCATTGGGGGTAACGGGTACATCCATCGTGGGCTCGACTGGAGTTGGTCTCTTGTACTCGGGGACTTCGTATTTCCTTGGGTCAACGTCGTCGGAAATACAGGAGTGGAGCCCGAGCCAAGGCCCAGACATCATTGATTGCTATGCTGAGGCGGTCTTAGCGCAAAAGGGGGCGGGTACTGCTTTACCCTTGTCCCTATTGCGTGCATTCTTCTATTCTATCGCGTAACATTTCGTGGCACTGACTTGGTCGCCTCTGACTGTTGCAATCCCGTTTTTGTTGGAAATTTCATTAGGAGAGATGATGGCAATAAGCAGACGAGGAATTTTGTGAGGAAGGGGCGTCCGAGGAAGACGTTGTATGATGAGGCAATGTCGATAACGACGAAGGTGAGGATTCAGACTCAGCTTCGATCCCCCATGCCAAGTTCAACGGGTAGGTCGATGACTCCAACTGGATAACAGGTTGCCCCATTAAAGCCGTGAATCGTGGAGCGGCATGGTTTGAGGTCTTTTGCTTCTAACTTCATATGATCGTAGGCGGCTTTGAAGATGATGTTGACTGAGCTTCCCGAATCGACCAATATCTTTCGGATGGCTGCAGCGCCGATTTGAGCCGTTAGGACCAAAGAATCGATGGTCGGAATTTCAATTCCCGTCGACACCCTTTCGTGGAAAATGATGTCGTCCCGTATGGTTTTCCGGAGCTTGGCTGGGGTGAATTCATCGGGAGCGGAGCAAGACTCGTAGGTTTCATGTTTAATGGAACCCATTTATTCCTCCATCTTTCGAAAGCTGTCATGCGTGGGGCTCGGTCCATCATATATAGTATTGATCACGATCCTTCCCCTTGCGTTAGACGGTCCAGGGGCCGTCTTGGCGGTCGTTTGAGGAGTTGGCGCTGAAGGTTTTGGATTGGATCCGGGTGGAAAAGGCTCTTGAATATATCGTTCAAGCCGCTTCTCGCTGATGAGTTTTTCAATTGTATCTCAAAGCTGTCGACATTCATTTGTGTTATGTCCATACATGTTGTGATATCCGTAGTATCTCCCCGAGTTCTTCTCGGAGTCGGTCGACTCCCTTGTGATGGGTTTCAGATTTGGCAAAGTGTTGCATGTTTCCAAGTATATAGTCTCCGGATTTTCATTTAACAGGGTATATGTCTCGTAAGAGCGGTAGGGGTCGGGCCTCGGCTCTGTTTGGACCTGATTGTTGCCCCGGTCGCCCTGTCCCCCATTGCTTGGTCTCTGTCTCTGGGGTCCTGCCCCCGTGTTCGTATTGGGGGGTCCTCCTACTTCTCGAACCCAAGGTCGGTTATTTGCCGTGTCAGTTCGAGGGTTGGTGGGACGGCTGGCGTCGGAGACGCGGTTCCGCCTTGCTTCTTCTTGGCATAAGAACTGCCCCGCTTTCTCATAGAAAGCATCGAGGCTCTTTGTTTTCTTTCGGTCAATCCATACCCCGAATTTGGAAGTAGAAAGGACTCCTTTAGCTAGCTGGAAGAGTATGGTGCGCGGATCCGGATCCTCGACTTCGGCGAGGGCGATGTTGAACTGGGAAAGGTAGCTTTTAGGTGATTCCGTAGGTCCTTGGTATAATTTAGAAATAGTAAGGGAGTTCTTCGGAGTCGGAATGTGCATTCTGAACTATTTGACCAACTGTGTCGCTAATTGGCCGAAGTTGTTGAAGGAATAAAGCGGGAGGTGAGAGAACCATAATAGAGCGGTCCTGAACAAGAAGACCAGAAAGCATTTGTAATTGACTGGATTGTCGCCTCTGCTTGAGTCCATTTACCACTCATAACGGTTTAAGAAAGCATAAGGGTCAGCGGTGCCATCGTAGAGCGACATCTGAGGCAAGCTAAAGCATCACGGCCATTCACCTTCATTAACTCTTCGAGTGAAAGGGTTGCTCCAAATGTACGCTCCCCACGAATCATGCACATTTCCTCGCATCTCCCTCACGATTCTTCGGACCATGTCGGGAAGGTAGGTCGGATGAGGGTCCGCTATCGGGACCCATGGGTTTTGGCGAGGTTTCGGAGTTCTGATGCGAGGGAGCCTTCTAAGATGGACGTCTTCATCGTCTTCTTCCATGTCCTCGACATCTATAACGGGAGCCTGGTGCGCGTGATGATGTGGGGCGGGGTCACGCGGATCCAGTTCTGGAAAAGCATGGGCCGCCTGAATGGTGGGTTCATTGTCTCGGCGGGCGACCGCTGGGTCTTGTCGAGGATGAGGTTGGTTAGTAGGAGCGGGTCCTTCATTTATGACTAGGCGAGAACGATCCCGAGGTTGGGCGTCCTCACCATAGGTAACCGTGGTCCGGTCACCGTTGTCGTTGGCGTATCCATTGCCATTGCCATTGTTGAGGGCATTAGTACGGACGGCGACGTTGTTGATGAGACTAAACCTTCTTCTCTGGTATGGGCCCCTTGACTCAGAAGAGGAAGTTTCCGATGTTGGTGGCCGAGGTCGAGCATTGTACCGAGCTAGTTGTAGTTGAGCGACGAAGCGCTTACTTTCGTTAAGTTGGCGCATAAGGTTGATGTTATTCCTTAGCACTTGGTTGTGCTCGATGGCTGTTTTCTCATATTTTTCACTAAACGTACGGATTTGCGCTTGTGTTGTGGGCGCTTTGGGGTCCACAATAGGAGATTCGGTTTCATTAGTGGCCGGGATGTCTACCGGTTGATGTTGTCGAGATGTACAGGCCTCGGCTGCAGCTGAAGAGTCGATCATTGCGTTCTTCAACTTCTTTACCATCGTACGCGGACTCGATAATAGGTTAAGCTAGGAACCATAAGCTTGACGAAGTCGAGATAGTAATGCGCAAGAAAGATGCAATATCGGAGTTCTCTCAATGAAAGCACCAAATGTTGACGGCAAAAAATGTCGCAAACACCAAAGATTCCCAACTACTAGGAATTATAAATATGGTCGCACAGACAAGAACATATTTAACACATAAGCAGTAAATAACACAAGAGATTTATAGTGGTTCGGCCTTATTGAAGGCCTATGTCCACTTTGAAGAGTCGTTGGGATATTATTAATCACTTAGAAGAAATTACTAGATTGAGACTATCTCATAACATCTCATTACATTCATGACTCATGATATATGATGTCATAATTGTCGTATATTGAACAATAAGGAAAAAGACAATCTTGTCCTTCTCCTTCCTCAAAGAGGAGATGCCATTAATGAAGCTTTATAGAGGTCTCCAAGCTCAAGAACTCCTCCCTTTTGAAGTGTGAGGCCATGGGGTATTTATAGGAAGTGGTTAGGTAGGGTTTAGGTAGGAGTAGGTAGAAATGGGGACAATCTTCCAGAATTTCGCGCTTCCTGGTATCGGCCTTCGGAAATTCGCACCTAGGTGAGGTGCCAAATTTCGCACCAGGTAGGTGCGAAATTTCTCACTCGGCTGGGTGCAAAGTGGATCGTGATGAGAGGAGGGGTTGGGCTAGTTGACTTCGTTGTTGGGGTTTTGTGGAGGCAGAGATGCGAGGTCCTTGTTGGCAGGATCTTTCTTCGGTCCTGCCCCTGCACTTCCTGAATTTTGACCGTGGCTCCGGCTTCACGCGATGGGTTGAGTAGAGCTTGTCTTGAGTACTTTTGGTGACCGGACCAAAAGGTCGGTTAACACATTCTAACAATTACCCCTATTTTTTAACTTCTGTGATGGGTTGGTTTTTGCAACACCCAATCCAAATGGTTCATCATCTTTCACATTTATCGATATACCGCTACTATGCTTGGACTACCCCTACTTTTTTTAAAACTTCAAAATAGTAATTCATTTTAATCCTACCCCTAATTCTCTAAATAACCCTTCCTTCAAACAATTACCCCTATATTTAACTACTGTGAAGGATTGGTTTTTGCAGCACTCAATCCGAACGATTCAACAACTTTCATATTTGTCGATCTACCCCTACTATGCTTAAACAACCACTAATTCACTTAATACTTCAAAACAACCCTTTTTTTTAATCCTACCCTTAATTCTCTAAATATCCCTTACATCCGACAATTACCCCTATTTTTTAACTACTGTGAAGGGTTGGTTTTTGTAACACCCAATCCAAATAAATCATCAGCTATCATTTTTTTGATCTACCCCTACTATGCTTAAACTACCCTAATTCTCTTAATACTTCTAAACAACTACTACTTTTAATACTACACATAACTCTCTAAATAGCCCTTACTTTCAACAATTACGCCTATTTTTTAATTACTGTGAAGGGTTGGTTTTTGCAGCACACAATCCAAATGATTCATCATCTTTCAAATTTTTCGATCTACCCCTACCATGCTTAAACTAACTCTACATCTCTTAATACTTCAAAATAGCACTTCTTTTTAATCCTATCCCTAATTCTCTATATATCCCTTACATCCAACAATTACCCCCATTTTTTGACTACTGTGAAGGGTTGGTTTTTGCGGACCCAATCTAAATTATTCATCATCTTTCATATTTTCCGATCTACCCGAACTATGCTTAAATTACCCCTACTTCTCTTTATACTTCAAAACAATCCTTCTTTTAATCCTACCCCTAATTCTCTAAATAGCCCTTCCTTCCAACAATTACCCTTGTTTTTTCACAAATGTGAAGGATTGGTTTTTGTAGCACCCAATCCAAATGATTCATCATGTTTCACATTTGTCGATCTACCCCTACTTGTCTTAATACTTCAAAACAACCATTATTTTTAATCCTACCCCTAATTCTCTAAATAGCCCTTCAAACAATTACCCCTATTTTTTAACTTTTGTGAAGTGTTGGTTTTTGCAGCAACCAATCCAAATGATTCATCATCTTTCATATTTGTCGATCTACCCCTACTATGCTTAAACTACCCCTACTTCTCTTAATAATTCAAAACAGCCCTTATTTTTAATCGTACCCATAATTCTCTAAATAGTCCCTACTTCAAACAATTACTCCTATTTTTTAACTTCTGTGAATGGTTGGTTTTTGCAGCCCTCAATCCTAATGATTCATTTTCTTTCATATTTGTCGATCTACCCCTACTATGCTTAAACTACCCCTACTTCTCTTAATACTTCAAAATAGCCCGTCTTTCTAATCCTACTCCTAATTCTCTAAATAGACTTTACTTCCGACAATTTCGACTATTTTTTAACTACAGTGAAAGGTTAGTTTTTGCAGTACCAAATCCAAACGATTCATCATCTTTCATATTTGTCGATCTACCCCTACTATGCTTAAACTACTTTACTTCTCTCTATAGCCCTTCTTTTTAATCCTACCACTAATTCTCTAAATAGCCCTTACTTCCAACAATTACACTTATTTTTTAACTACTGTGAAGGGTTGGTTTTTGCAGCATACAACCCAAACGATTCGTCATCTTTCATATTTGTCCATCTACGCCTCCTATGCTTAAACTACCACTACTTATCTTAATACTTCAAAATAGCTCTTTTTTAATCCTACCCCTAATTCTCTAAATGTCCCCTACTTCCAACAATTACCGCTATTTTTTAACTACTATGAAGTGTTAGTTTTTGCAATACCCATCCCAAATTTGTCGATCTACCACTACTATGCTTAAACTACCCCTACTTATCTTAGTCCTTCTTTTTAATCCTACCCCTAACTCTCTATATAGTCCTTGCTTCCAACATGTACCTCTATTTTTTAACTATTGTGAAGGGTTCAATTTTTGCAGCACCCAATCCAAATGAATCATCATCTTTCATATTTGTCAATCTTCCCCTATTATGCTTAAACTACACCTACTTCTCTTAATACTTCAAACCAGCCCTTCATAGTAGTATAAAAATATGGGAATTGTTGGAAATAAGGGATATTTAGAGAACTAAGGGTAGGATTAAAAAGAATAGTTGTTTTGAAGTATTAAGAGAAGTAGGGGTAGTTTAAGCATAGTAAGGGTAGATCGACAAATATGAAAGATGATGAATCATTTGGATTGGGTGTAGCAAAAACCAACCCTTCACAGTAGCTAAAAAATATGGGAAATTGTTGGAAGTAAGGGCTATTAACATAATTAGGGGTAGGATTAAAAAGAAGTTCGTTTTGAAGTATTAGGAGAAGTAGCGGTAGTTTAAGCATAGTAGGGGTAGATCTACAAATATGAAAGATGATGAATCATTTGGATTAGGTGCTGCAAAACCACAGTAGTTAAAAAAAAGAGGTATTTGTTGGAAGTAAGGGATATTTACAGAATTCGGGGTAGGATTAAAAAGGAGAGATGTTTTGTTGTATTTAGAGAAGTAGGGATAGTTTAAGCATAGTAGAGGTAGATCGACAAAAATGAAAGATGATGAGTCGTTTGGATTGGGTGCTGCCAAAACACCATAGTTAAAAAATAGATGTAGTTGTTGGAAGTAAGGGCTATTTAGAGAATTCAGTGTAGGATTAAAAAGGAGGGATGTTTTGATGTATTAAGAGAAGTAGGGGTAGTTTAAGCATATTAGTGGTAGATCGACAAAAATGAAACATGATGAATCGTTTGGATTGAGTGCTACAAAAACCAACCCTTCGTAATAGTTAAAAAATAAGGGTAATTGTAGGAAGGAAGAGCTATTTAGAGAATTAGGGATAGGATTAAAAAGAAGGGTTGTTTTGAAGTATTAAAAGTAGTAGGGGTAGTTCAAGCATAGTAGAGGTAGAAAAAATGAATTAAGAAATGAATAAAGGAAAACAATAACAGAAGTAGGGGTAGTTTTAACATAGTAGGGGAAAATCGACAAGTATGAAAGATAATGAATCATTTGGATAGGGTGCTGCAAAAACAACTGTTCACAGTTGTAAAAAATAGGCATAATTGTTGGATGTAGGGGCTATTTAGAGAATTTGGGGTATGATTATAAAGAAGGGCTGTTTTGAAGTATTAAGAGAAGTGGGGGTAGTTTAAGCATAGTAGCGGTAGATCGACAAGTATGAAAGATTATGAATCGTTTGGATTAGGTGCTGCAAAAACCAACCGATCACAGTAGTAAAAATATAGGCGTAATTGTTGGAAGTAAGGGCTATCTAGAGAATTAGGGTTAGAATTAAAAGGAAGGGTTGTTTTGAAGTATAAAGAGAAGTACGTGCAGTTTATGCATAGTAGGGGTAGATCGACACATATAAAAGATGACGAACCATTTGGATTGGATCGACAAATATAAAAGATTATGAATCGTTTGGATTGGGTGCTGCAAAAAGCAATCCTTCACAGTAGTTAATAAATAGGGGTAATTGTTGGAAGTAAGGGCTATTTAGAGAATTAGGGGTAGGATTAAAAAGAAGGGATGTTTTGAAATATTAAGAGAAGTAGGGGTAGTTTAAGCATAGTAGGGGTAGATCGACAAATATGAAAGATGACGAATAGTTTGGATTGGGTGTTGCAAAAACCAACCCTTCGCAGCAGTAAAATGATAGGGGTAATGGTTGGAAGTAAGGGCTATTATGAGCATTAGGAGTAGGATTAAAAAGAAAGACTGTTTTAAAGTATTAAGATAAGTAGCGGTTGTTTAAGCATACTAGGGGAAGATCGAAAAATATGAAAGATGGTGTATCGTTTGAATTGGGTTCTACAAAAACGAACCCTTCACGGTAGTTAAAAAAAGGGGTAATTGTCGGAAGTTAGGGCTATTTAGAGAATTAGAAGTAGGATTAAAAAGAAGTGATGTTTTGTAACACCCCGTTTATTCTATAATAGTGAGATTCACAAATTAAAGTATAACTAATTTAAAATCAAAGAATTAAGGGAAACGGGAAACGGGATACGCCATTGCGTTCGTATCGGAATTCTGCTTGAGATAGAGTCTGAGTTTGCGTAAAACGGATATCGTATGAAGAAGATATGGACGAACGAAGTTGGGCGAAAACCCAGAAAACGGGTCAGAATGCACTGGCGCACTTGGGAAGTGCGCCAGAACAAAAATGAACCGGCGCACTTGGGAAGTGCGCCAGTACATTTTTGACCTGGCGCACCTGCCAAGTGCGCCCAGGTCAAAAATGACCTGCTGGTCAGGTCTGGTCAAGTCCTGGCTGGCCAGGTCTGTGTTTGGTCCATTTTCTGAGCCTTGCCTTGTCACTAGGGCTAGGTGTCAGCTCCTGGTTGGTCTCTCCTTCAAACGAACGGCTATTATTGAACCAAGCTTCATCGACGATCTAAATCAACTCACAAACTCTATAAAAAGGACCTAAGTCTAACCCTAATTCACACAAACTAAAATGGAGACGAGACCGTCATGTTGCTGAGGAGAGACTAAGTATAGCCGTCAGAAATTGAGAGGCAATTCGGAGATAATTCAAAGCTTAAAGCAACGTTAATCAAATCAAAACAACACCTACAACAAAGGATAGCATCTCCAAATTCAGAACTCAGATTCCTGAATTGAAGATTCACCATACGTTGTAAGTAGAGTGCTATTCCGATGTGAATTAAATAATTGTGTTGATTTGTGTAAAGTAAGAAATGGAATTGTGGCGATAATAATCTATATTTGTATGTTGCTTTGATGCTAAACGATTTGGGAATATTGCGGTATATGATTGGATATTTGCAAGTACGTGATTTGCGAAATGGAATTGTGGCGATAATAATCTATATTTGTATGTTATTTTGATTTCTAAACGATTTGGCAATGCTATGGTGTACGATTGGATTCATACAAGTATATGATTTATGTTGACAACCACATGTAGTGGAATTTTTAATTGGGATTCATGCAAGCTATGATACATATTGAAAAGTACATGTTTGTGGTAGTTATTTACAACACCCATTTGATAATTGCAAGTATATTATTCATGTTGAAACTAATAACTATATGTTGTAATAATTTATTTAAGATTCATGCAAGTATATGATTCATGTTAACAACTATATGTTATGATATTTTAATTGAAATTCATGCAAGTATATGATTCGTTATTATGCTAATATGATGTACATACTTTTATGACCACTTTTAGTGTGTAATTGAATCGACTAAGTACTATGATTTATATGAATCTATGTTGAAATTGGAAAATCATACTTTTGTGTTAGAAACAAAAGTAATCACCTTTATGAACATGACTAAACTTTGTTTGTTATTATGCCTAGTTGAAAACATGTTTTTAGGCTTATGTTGTTATCATAATCATATGATAATATATGTGACACATAAGTTACATTAGAATTACATTAGAATTACATTCCACTTGCAAGTTACATAGATAGAATAAAAACCATGATTTAAGTTTAGGTATGTTTATGCTATAATTCTATAAATGGGTTAAAAACCATGATTCATATAAGAATTAGGTTGGGATAATTCTAGTTGAACCATACTTTTGTATTAGTGACAAAAGTAAGTACCTTTTTGTTAACATGTAGTGGTTTTATGAACATGATTAGTTTATATTATGCCTAAATAAAAATATAGACTTATATTTCTAGTCAAGACCATGCGCCAATAATAATAATGATATCTAATTTAGTTAGATTCTTAATTTCAAGTTTACATGGTTAGTTGAACCTATGATTCATGTTTAAGTATTGTCTATGCATTAATCATATGAATAGAATAATTCATGTTTAAGTATTGTTTATGCCATAATCATATGAATAGAATAATTCATGCTTAGTTATGGTTTATGCCATAATCATATGAATAGAATAATTCATGTTTAGGTATTGTTTATGCCATAATCATATGAGTAAATGATTCATGTTTAAGTACTGTTTATGCCATAACCATATGAATAGAATGATTCATGTTTAAGTATTGTCTATACCATAATTATATGAATAGAATGATTCATGTTTAAGTATTGTTTATGCTATGATTATATGAATAAAATGATTCATGTTATGCCATGATTATATGATGTTACAATTGCAAGTTCACATGTGCCTACTTTATGTTAATTGAATCGTTCGTTGCAAGTTCATGCGTTCACACCCCCCTTTTTCATGTTACCTTATAAACACCATGTTATAAGCCTCCCCTTTTCATTTGGCTAAATTGGGTATAAGTATTAAACCCAACACACCTTACATTGGAGCGAACGTATAAAACGGGGGTAATGACGTTTGGGCTAAAATATAGAACATATGTGTTGGCATGTTCGACGCATGCCAACAACCTTGAAAAGCAATTAATTGGCATAAATAAATTTTAATCAATAAAGATGAATTTGAATAATGGGCCGCAAATATTTACATATAAAAAGAAAAGAGACAAAATATGTAAATGTAGAAAATACGATGTGTTTAACCCGAGGTTGGATTGAGTTGTGATGTAAACCTGCCCGAAACCGCCCGGCTGTCCAGTAGTCACAACAATACCTATCCAATGTGGGTGGTTAAACACGGAGCCCAATAAGGACCCGAGGTTAGACTGAGTTGTGGCGTAAGACTGCCCGGACCCAACCGGCAACAGGCAGCCACAACAATACCTGTCTAATGTGAGAGGTCAAGGCTTTAATAAGACAATTAAGGCTGAGTCTGGATTGATAGGATTAAGTAAACTAAATTAATACTTAATCAGAATGGAACATGCTACACTAAACAGACTGATTGGGGGTTAGGTTTATAAAACACTTAACCAACTTAGCATGTTGGCTAGAAATAGAAAACCTAGTAGCGGGGGACCCTTTTCAGCAGTAACCCTATAAGGTATCATGATACTCTGAAACTAGGCAGGGTGGGGCACGATCACTGGGCTAATTGTAAGAGGTCAAATCGACGGCGGTGGTGCAGAAGTGTAGGTTCTAACGGGGTGCGGGCGTGCACACACTCCGGCGCAGAAAAATAAGGCACTGGGCACCAGTAGCATACCTGTGCATTCTAGGATTGTGTCGGGCCGCCACCATGGGACTTGATACACCCCATGGTGGGACCAGCATAGGTAACTACAACATCGGGGGCCGTAAGACACATGTAACTATGCGAGTAGGAGCCGATCATCATAAAATGGATCACTTCACCCTGATTATGGGGTGCCCGTTGGGAACTAGTTTATATGGGTACAGAGATTTATATGGGGTATTATAGTATATTCGACCCTAGACAACTTAACTAAGTTTATGGTGCTTTCCCATTTCTAGTTTATACTTATCATACCCAGTTCTTTATTCATAGACTGAATAGTCCTAGACTTACTCAGGCTTTATGTCTGACTCTACTTTTCTTTCGTCTTCTTTTCTTCCGTTCCCCCCCCACCCCCCCACCCCCAGGTCCACAGGGAGGGAATACCACAGCTTGACCAGCCTTCATATCCAGCTTGAAGAGAAAGAATGTATTGCTTGGATCTTTTCGTTTTGGACTATGGCTTTGGACAGCAATTATGGGACTTTTGTAGCTTATTTATGTTTTCTCTATGCTTCTTTAAATAATGTAATCAAGACAGTTATGAAGATGTTATGTTTTTGGAAGTATTATAAGACAATTATGGTATGTTTGGTGTAACATGTATTTTAATAAAATAAAAGTTGTTGTTTTCCGCTGTTCAAAAATATGTGTTCTTATATCTGTCTTGTATATCTGTGACTTATACTTATAAACCTCCACCAAAATTAGGGCATTCCCTTTGAGAGTGACCCTAACGGAGGTGGTGTGTTTCACTTGGTATCAGAGCATAGGTTTACCAGATAAGATAAAAAGTTTTGAAAATTTATTTTCAAAAAGGAAATTTAAAGATGCATTTTTAAAAGAAAAATATTATTTTATTTTAAAAAGGCAAAGTCCCCCAAAGCCATAGGTACTATCTCTTATCCTTCGTTTTGAATCTACCATTTTTCTGTTTCAGCATGTCTGGAGACCTTACTCCCCAGCTGCTGACGCTTTCACTCCTCCTCCTCCACATGAACCAGCAAGCAGAAGAGTCCCAGAGTAGGAAGACGAATAATAGTCAAACAAGAAAGGATCGTAACAGTAATAACAAGAAACGGGAAAAAAGGAAATGCAATTTTTGTGGTACGGAAGGGCACATAGCCAAGGACTGTAGAAAGAGGAAAAGAAAGCAAGGAGAATGTTTTCATTGTGGGGAGACTGGACACATCAGCAAAGACTGCCCTGAGAAGACAGACTTTGAGAAGGGAGGGAAAGACAACAAGTCCTGAGAGAAGAGGAAGTGTAAATTCTATGGCAAAATGGGGCACTTAGTGAAAGATTGCCTGAAAAAGAAGGCCAAGATGAATGGTGGGTGCTTTTCTTGCGGTGAGACAGGCCACATGGCTAAGGACTGCCCAAAGAAACGACGTATAAATACTTCTGTAGAAAATGTAGTTTATCTTTATGATCACCCCTTTCGCACTTTATTTGATTCTGGCGCATCACACTCCTTTATCTCGACTGCTTTAGTAGAATCTCTGCACCTAAAAACTAGTATGGTAGAGGACCCCTTAATTGTTTCAAACCCAATTGGGGGCCCAGCTCATTTGTCTATGATCTGTGTGGGATTGAAAATTTCTATTCTAAGCGTAGAGTTTAAATGTAGTGCCTTTGTTTTGGGCCATTGGTTGATTCTAGCGATGGAGTGGTTATCCAGTAAGGGTGACCATCTCGTTTTCGAAAAGAGGGTAGTTAGACTCTTGACTTGCCTTGGTAATACCCTCGAAGTCGTAGGTGACCTTTAGGGTTCTATCATGATTTGTTTCCTAGAATCTCTTGACACATTTATTGATAATTTGTAATCCGATCAAGTAGTGTTCGCCATTAAGGCAGAAGGTTCATTTCGGTTATGCTTGAGTTGTAGAGAATCACCTTAGTAAGTGGACGAGATCCAAGATTCACTAGTGAATTTTGGAGAGCTTGCATGAAACCATGAGTACGCCGTTATGTTTGAGCCGAGTATACTAGAAGTAGAGTAAGTGAAAGAGGAACGAGAGGCAAAAGTGAAATAGGTTCCAACTCAAATTTTGGAAACAAGAATTAAGAAGCTACGAAATTGTGAAGTTAAAGACGGACAAAGCATAATGGAGTTAAGCTCAAGGAAATGCGACTTAGAAGATTGAAGACTAGATTCGTGCATCATATCTCTTCTTAAGAGTATAGCCTTGATCCCTCTCTTCCTATAGAGCTTACTTGCATGCTATCTTTTGTGTATATCCTCTCGGTCCTATTCTTAATCCAATTTCTATTGCAAACCCCATAGGGAGTATGACTCATCTGTTAGTAACACATGTTGGGGCTCGAGGGTGTTCGTTGGTTTGACTAAACTTTTTGGGTTTTATAGGATACGGGTTGGTCTTAGGAAGGGACTCCCTTGTGACCTAAAAGGAGTCCATCATTCTTAGTTTCCTAGAATCATATATGGTGGTTGGGCTGAGTAACTCTTTGGGTGTCAGTCTGATGTTGATTTCGGTCTTCGGGGTTGATGCTTAGAGAGTTCTTCTCCTAATCAATATATATATGGCATAGATTTCCAGTTTTGACATCGCCTAATGGGCACAAAGTTTTTACTTGCTTCTATCATTCGACTATACCTTTAGATAGGAACAATTGGGAAAATGGCCTATAGTTTAGAGCTACCCGAAAGATTGGTCGGAGTTCACAACGATTTTCATGTTTCACATCTCCGAAAATGTCTACATGAGTGTGCTGAATTGGTAGAGCCAAATATCCTAGAAGAAGCTGAAGTGGAACGCGAAGCGACCGTGAGGAAAGTTCCAACCCTCATATTAGGAACGAAAGTGAAGAAGCTACGCAACCGCGAAGTCAAGCTCGTCAAAGTTCAGTGGAGCGACGCCGAGGAAGATGCAACTTGGGAAACTGAAGCTAGAATACGCGCAGCCTACCCTTTTCTTTTCGAGGGTACATCTTTGATCTTTCATTTTTCCTTAAGTTGCGCTTTTATCTATCTTTTTATGTATATCTCCTCGACCTTATCTTTTAGGTAGAAACCCTTTGGATGAAAACATGTAATTGAAACATGTTATGGATGATGATTGCAAGTGGTTGCAAGTGATTGCTCGTGGTTGCTCGTGGTTGCATATACACACACAATCTAGGTTTAAGATCGGCTCAATCACTTCATATTGCATATGCATATATGTTTGCATTCGTATATGGTTGAACTTTAATGTGTTGTCATATGGATGTTGCATTTGTATGAATGAATGCGCACTCATATAGAATCACAAATAGGAAAATTTGCATACATAAGGGATTCATGGCACTTACATAATTTGCATTAAGGAGGTCAACTGAATCAGTAGACCGCCTGATTTTGCATTAGATAAGTACATGTACACACACACTTCGCATATGATCATGAAGCATTAGAAGTCTTTTAAGGACAATGGATGCTCGTGTTTGATGGATGAGTAGATGGATGTTAGGATGTACATTCTTCCTGAACTTGAAGATTTCGGGGACGAAATCCTTTTAAGTGGGGGAGAATGTAACACCCCGTTTATTCTATAACAGTGAGATTCACAAATTAAAGTATAACTAATTTAAAATCAAAGAATTAAGGGAAACGGGATATGCCATTGCGTTCGTCTCGGAATTCTGCTTGAGATAGAGTCTGAGTTTGCGTAAAACGGATATCGTATGAAGAAGATATGGACGAACGAAGTTGGACGAAAAACCAGAAAACGGGTCAGAATGCACTGGCGCACCTGGGAAGTGCGCCATAACAAAAATGAATTGGTGCACTTGGGAAGTGCGCCAGTACATTTTTGACCTGGCGCACCTGCCAAGTGCGCCCAGGTCAAAAATGACCTGCTGGTCAGGTCTGGTCAAGTCCTGGCTGGCCAGGTCTGTGTTTGGTCGATTTTCTGAGCCTTGCCTTGTCACTAGGGCTAGGTGTCAGCTCTTGGTTGGTCTCTCCTTCAAACGAACGGCTATTATTGAACCAAGCTTCATCGACGGTCTAAATCAACTCACAAACTCTATAAAAAGGACCTAAGTCTAACCATAATTCACACAAACCAAAATGGAGATGAGACCGTCATGTTGCTGAGGAGAGACTAAGTATAGCCGTCAGAAATTGAGAGGCAATTAGGAGATAATTCAAAGCTTAAAGCAACGTTAATCAAATCAAAACAACGCCTACAACAAAGGATAGCATCTCCAAATTCAGAACTCAGATTCCTGAATTGAAGATTCACCATACGTTGTAAGTAGAGTGCTATACGGATGTGAATTAAATAATTGTGTTGATTTATGTAAAGTAAGAAATGGAATTGTGGCGATAATAATCTATATTTGTATGTTACTTTGATGCTAAACGATTTGGGAATATTGTGGTATACGATTGGATATTTGCAAGTACGTGATTTGCGAAATGGAATTGTGGCGATAATAATCTATATTTGTATGTTATTTTGATTTCTAAATGATTTGGCAATGCTATGGTGTACGATTGGATTCATACAAGTATATGATTTATGTTGACAACCACATGTAGTGGAATTTTTAATTGGGTTCATGCAAGCATATGATTCATATTGAAAACTACATGTTTGTGGTAGTTATTTACAACACCCATTTGATAATTGCAAGTATATTATTCATGTTGAAAGTAACAACTATATGTTGTAATAATTTATTTAAGATTCATGCAAGTATATGATTCATGTTAACAACTATATGTTATGATATTTTAATTGGAATTCATGCAAGTATATGATTCGTTATTATGCTAATATGATGTACGTACTTTTATGACCACTTTTAGTGTGTAATTGAATCGACTAAGTACTATGATTTATATGAATCTATGTTGAAATTGGCAAATCATACTTTTGTGTTAGAAACAAAAGTAAGCACCTTTATGAACATGACTAAACTATGTTTGTTATTATGCCTAGTTGAAAACATGTTTTTAGGCTTATGTTGTTATCATAATCATATGATAATATATGTGACACATAAGTTACATTAGAATTACATTAGAATTGCATTCCACTTCCAAGTTACATAGATAGAATAAAAACCATGATTTAAGTTTAGGTATGTTTATGCTATAATTCTATAAATGGGTTAAAACCATGATTCATATAAGAATTAGGTTGGGATAATTCTAGTTGAACCATACTTTTGTATTAGTGACAAAAGTAAGTACCTTTTTGTTAACATGTAGTGGTTTTATGAACATGATTAGTTTATATTATGCCTAAATAAAAATATAGGCTTATATTTCTAGTCAAGACTATGTGCCAGTAATAATAATGATATCTAATTTAGTTAGATTCTTAATTTCAAGTTTACATGGTTAGTTGAACCTATGATTCATGTTTAAGTATTGTCTATGAATTAATCATATGAATAGAATAATTCATGTTTAAGTATTGTTTATGCCATAATCATATGAATAGAATAATTCATGCTTAGTTATTGTTTATGCCATAATCATATGAATAGAATAATTCATGTTTAGGTATTGTTTATGCCATAATCATATGAGTAAATGATTCATGTTTAAGTACTGTTTATGCCATAACCATATGAATAGAATGATTCATGTTTAAGTATTGTCTATACCATAATTATATGAATAGAATGATTCATGTTTAAGTATTGTTTATGCTATGATTATATGAATAAAATGATTCATGTTATGCCATGATTATATGATATTACAATTGCAAGTTCACATGTGCCTACTTTATGTTAATTGAATCGTTCGTTGCAAGTTCATGCGTTCACACCCCCCTTTTTCATGTTCCTTATAAACACCATGTTATAAGCCTCCCCTTTTCATTTGGCTAAATTGGGTTTAAGTATTAAACCCAACACACCTTACATTAGAGCAAACGTATAAAACGGGGGTAATGACGTTTGGGCTAAAATATAGAACTGATGTGTTGGCATGTTCGACGCATGCCAACAACCTTGAAAAGCAATTAAGTGGCATAAATAAATTTTAATCAATAAAGATGAATTTGAATAATGGGCCGCAAATATTTACATATAACAAGAAAAGAGACAAAATATGTAAATGTAGAAAATACGATGTGTTTAACCCGAGGTTGGATTGAGTTTTGATGTAAACCTGCACGGAACCGCCCGGCTGTCCAGTAGTCACAACAATACCTATCCAATGTGGGTGGTTAAACACGGAGCCCAATAAGGACCCGAGGTTAGACTGAGTTGTGGCGTAAGACTGCACGGACCCAACCGGCAACAGGCAGCCACAACAATACCTGTCTAATGTGAGAGGTCAAGGCTTTGATAAGACAATTAAGGCTGAGTCTGGATTGATAGGATTATGTAAACTAAATTAATACTTAATCAAAATGGAACATGCTAAACTAAACAGACTGATTGGGGGTTAGGTTTATAAAACACTTATCCAACTTAGCATGTTGGCTAGAAATAGAAAACCTAGTAGCGGGGGACCCTTTTCAGCAGTAACCCTATAAGGTATCATGATACTCTGAAACTAGGCAGGGTGGGGCACGATTACTGGGCTGATTGTAAGAGGTCAAATCGACGGCGGTGGTGCAGCAGTGTAGGTTCTAACGGGGTGCGGGCGTGCACACACTCCGGCACAGAAAAATAAGGCACTGGGCACCAGTAGCATACCTGTGCATTCTAGGATTGTGTCGGGCCGCCACCATGGGACTTGATACACCCCATGGTGGGACCAGCATAGGTAACTACAACATCGGGGGCCGTAAGACACATGTAACTATGCGAGTAGGAGCCGATCATCATAAAATGGATCACTTCACCTTGATTATGGGGTGCCCGTTGGGAACAAGTTTATATGGGTACAGAGATTTATATGGTGTACGATAGTATATTCGACCCTAGACAACTTAACTAAGTTTATGGTGCTTTCCCATTTCTAGTTTATACTTATCATACCCAGTTCTTTATTCATAGACTGAATAGTCCTAGACTTACTCAGGCTTTATGTCTGACTCTACTTTTCTTTCGTCTTCTTTTCTTCCGTTCCCCCCCCCCCCCACCCAGGTCCACAGGGAGGGAATACCGCAGCTTGACCGGCCTTCATATCCAGCTTGAAGAGAAAGAATGTATTGCTTGGATCTTTTCGTTTTGGACTATGGCTTTGGACAGCAATTATGGGACTTTTGCAGTTTATTTATGTTTTCTTTATGCTTCTTTAAATAATGTAATCAAGACAGTTATGAAGATGTTATGTTTTTGGAAGTATTGTAACACAATTATGGTATGGTTGGTGTAACACGTATTTTAATGAAATAAAAGTTGTTGTTTTCCGCTATTCAAAAATATGTGTTCTTATATCTATCTTGTATATCTATGACTTATACTTATAAGCCTCCACCAAAATTAGGGCATTCCCTTTGAGAGTGACCCTAACGGAGGTGGGGTGTTTCATGTTTTGAAGTATTAAGAGAAGTAGGGGTAGTTTAAGCATAGTAGGGGTAGATCGCCAAATATGAAAGATGATGAATCGTTTGGAATGGGCGCTGCAAAAACCAACCCTTCAAAGAAGTTAAAAAATAGGGGAAATTGTTGGAAGGAATGGTTATTTAGAGAATTAGGGGCAGGAATAAAAAGAAGGACTGTTTTGAAGTATTACAAGCAGTAGGGGTAGTTTAAGTATAGTAGAGGTAGATCGACAAATATGAAAGATGTTGAATCATTTGGATTGGGTACTGCAAAAACCAACCCTTCACAAAAGTTAAAAAAGTGGGGTAATTGTTGGAAGTAAGGGCTATTTAGAGAATTAGGGGTTGGATTAAAAAGAAGGATTGATTTGAAGTATTAAGAGAAGTATGGGTATTCAAGCATAGTACGGGTTAATCGACAAATATGAAAGATGATGAATCATTTCGATTTGGTGCCGCAAAAACCATCCCTTCACAGTAGTTAAAAAATAGGGTTAATTGTTGGAAGGAAGGGCTATTTATAGAATTAGGGGTAGGATTAAAAAAGAATATATTTTTTGAGGTATTAAGAGAAGTAGAGGTAGTTTAAGAATAGTAGGTGTAGATCGACAAATATGAAAGATGATGAATTGTTTGGATTGGGTGCTGCCAAAACGAATCCTTCATAGTAGTGGAATGATAATTGGTTTAAAAAGAAAGAAATGAATAATGCTAAAAAAATGAATAAAGGAAAACGATAATAAAAGTAGGGGCAGCTAAAAAATAAGGGTAATTGTTGGAAGTAAGGGTTATTTAGAGAATTAGGGGTAGGATTTAAAAGAATAGCTCTTTTGAAGTATTAAGAGAAGCAGGGGGTAGTTTAAGCATAGTAGGGGTAGATCGAAAAATATAAAACGTGATGAATCATTTGGATTGGGTGATGCAAAAACCAACAGTTCACAGAAGTTAAAAAATATGGGTAACTGCTGGAAATAAGGGCTATTTAGAGAATTAGGGGTAGGATTAAAAAGAATATCTTTTTTGAAGTGTTAAGAGAAGTAGGTGTAGTTTAAGCATAGTAGGGTAGATCGACAAATGTGAAAGATGATGAATCGTTAAGATTGGGTGTTTCAAAAACTAACCCTTCACATTATTTTAAAAATTGGGGTAATTGTTGGAAGTAAGGGCTATTTAGGGAATTAGGGGTAGGACTAAAAAGAAGGGATGTTTTGAAGTGTAAAGAAAAGTAGGGGTACTTTAAGCATAGTATGGGTAGATCGATAAATATGAAAGAAAATGAGTCGTTTATATTGGGTGTTGCAAAAACCAACCTTTCACAGTAGTTATAAAATAAGGGTAGTTGTTGGAAGTAAAGGCTATTTAGAGAATTAGGGGTAGGATAAAAAAGAAGGGCAGTTTTGAAGATTTAAGAGAAGTAGAAAGATGATGAATCATTTGAATTGGGTGCTGCAAAAACCAACCCTTCATAGTAGTTAAAAATGGGGCTAATTGTTGGAAGTAAGGGCTATTTAGAGAATTAGGGGCAGGATTAAAAAGAAAGGTTGTTTTGAAGTACTAGGAGAAGTAGGGCTAGTTTAATCATAGTAGATGTAGATCGACAAATATGAAAGATTATGAATCATTTGGATTGTGTGCTGCACAAACCAACCCTTCCCAGTAGTGAAAAGATAGAAGTAATTGTTGGAAGTAAGGGCTATTTAGAGAATTAGGGGAAGGATTAAATAGAAGGGCTATTTTGAACCGTTAAGAGAAGTAGGGGTAGTTTAAGCATAATAGGTAGATCGCAAAAATGATGAACCATTTAGATTGGGTGCTGCCAAAACCACAATAGTTAAAAAATCGGGGTAATTGTTGAAATTATGGGCTATTTAGAGAGTTAGGTGTAGGATTAAAAGGAATAGTTGTTTCGAAGTATTAAGAGAAGTAGAGGTAGTTTAAGTATAGTAGGGGTAGATCGACAAATATGAAAGATGATGAATCGTCTGGATTGGGTGTTGCAAAATACAACCCTTTACAGTAGTTCAAAAATAGAGGTTACTGTTGGATGTAATGGCTATTTGGATAATTTGGGGTAGGACTGAAAAGAAGGGATGTTTTGAAGTATTAAGAGAAGTAGGGGTAGTTTCAGCATAGTAGGGGTAGATCGACCAATATACAGATGATGAATCGTTTGTATTGGGTTCTGCAATAACCAATCCTTCACAGCAGTAAAAAGATAGGCATAATTGTTGGAAGTACGGGTTATTTAATGAATTAAGGGTAGGATCAAAAAGAAGGACAGTTTTGAAGTATTAAGAGAAGTAGTGGTAGTTTAAGCATAGTAGGGGTAGATCAACAAATATGAGAGATATTGAATCGATTGGAATGAGTGCTGCAAAAACCAACCCTTCACAGAAGTTAAAAAATAGAGGTAATTGTTGGAAGGAATGGCTATTTATAGAAATATGGGTAGGATTAAAAAGAAGGATTGTTTTGAAGTATTAAGAGAAGTAGGGGTAGTTTAAGCATAGTTGGGGTAGATCGGCAAAAATGAAAGATGATGAATCATTTGGATTGGATGCTGCAAAAACCAGGTCTTCACAGAAGTAAAAAATAAGGGTTATTGTTGCAAGGAAGGGCTATTTAGAGAATTAGGGGTATGATTAAAAAGAAGGACAGCTTTGAAGTATTAAGAAAAGTATGGGTAGTTTAAGCATAGTAGGGGTATATCGACAAATATGAAAGATGATGAATCATTTGGATTTGGTGTTGCAAAAACCAACCCTTCATAGATGCTAAAAAATAGGAGTAATTGTTGGAAGTAAGGGCTATTTTGATAATTAGGGGTAGGATTAAAAAGAACCATTTTGAAGTATTAAGAGAAGTTTAGGTAGTTTAAGCATAGTAGGGGTAGATCGACAAATATGAAAGATGATGAATCATTTGGATTTGGTGCTGCAAAAATCAACCCTTCACAGTAGTTAAAAAATAGGGTTAATTGTTGGAAGGAAGGGCTATCTACATAATTAGGGGTAGGATTAAGAAGAATAGCTTTTTTGAAGAATTAAGAGAAGTAGAGGTAGTTTAAGCATAGTAGGGATAGATCGACAAATATGAAAGATGATGAATTTTTTGGATTTGGTGTTGCAAAAACGAACTCTTCATAGTAGAAGAATGATAATTGGTTTACAAAGAAAGAAATGAATAATGCGAAATAAATGAATAAAGAAATGAATAAAGGAAAACAATAATAAAAATAGGGGTTAGTTAAAAATTAGGGGTAATTGTTGGAAGTAAGGGCTATTTAGAGAATTAGGGGTAGAATTAAAAAGAATAGCTGTTTTGAAGTATTAATAGAAGTAGGGGTAGTTTAAGCATAGTGGGGTAGATTGACAAATATAAAACATGATGAATCGTTTGGATTGGGTGATGCAAAAACCAACACTTCACAGTAGTTAAATAAATATTGCTAACTATTGGAAGTAAGAGCTTTTTAGAGAATTAGGGGAAGGATTAAAAGGAATATCTTTTTTGAAGTATTAAGATAAGTAGGGGTAGTTTAAGCACAAAAGGAGTAGATGGAAAAATTTGAAAGACGATGAATCATTTTGATTGGATGTTGCAAAAACCCACCCTTCATAGTAGTTAAAAAAATAGGGGTAATTGTTGGAAGTAAGGGCTATTTAGAGAATTAGGGTTAGGATTAAAAAGAAGGGTTGTTTTGAAGTACTAAGAGAAGTAGTGGTTGTTTAAGCATAGTAGGGATAGAACGAAGAATATAAAAGATTATGAATAGTTTGGATTTAGTGCTTCAAAAACCAACCCTTCACAGTAGTAAAAAGATAGGCGTAACCGTTAGAAGTTATAGCTATTTAGAGAGTTAGGGGTAGGATTAATAAGAAGGACTGTTTTGAAATATTAAAAGAAGTAGGGGTAGTTTAAGCGTGGTAGGGGTAGATCAACTAATATGAAAGATGATGAATCATTTAGATTGGGTAATGTGAAAACCAACCGTTACAGTTGTTAAAAACTAGGGTTAATTGTCGGAATTTAGGGCTATTTATAAAATTAGGGGTAGGATTAAAAAGAAGGGTTGTTTTGAAATACTAAGAGAAATAGGGGTAGTTTAAGCATGGTAGGGGTAGATCAACAAATATGAAAGATGATGAATAGTTTGGATTGGGTTCTGCGAAAACCAAACTTTCACGGTAGTAAAAAGATAGGCGTAACTGTTGGAAGTAAGGGCTATTTAGAGAATTATGGGTAGGAATAACAAGAAGGATTGTTTTAAAGACTTCTCTTAATAATTCAAAACAACTCTTCTTTTTAATCATATTCCTAATTTTCTAAGTAGCCTTTCCTTCCAACAATTACCCCTATTTTTTAACTTTTGTAATGGGTTGGTTTTTGCAACACCCAATCCAAATGATTCATCATCTTCCATATTTCTCGATATACCACTACTATGCTTGAACAACCCCTACTTTTTTTAAAACTTCAAAACAGTCCTTCTTTCTAATCCTACCGCTAATTTTCTAAGTAACCATTCCTTCCAACAATTACCCCTATATTTAACTATTGTGAAGGATTGGTTTTTGCAGCACCCAATCCAAATGATTCATCATCTTTCATATTTGTCGATCAAACCCTACTATGCTTAAACCACCCCTACTTCTCTTAATACTTCAAAATAGTCCACCTTTTTAATCCAACACCTAATTCTCTAAATATCCCTTAATTCTTACAAATACCTCTATTTTATAACTATTGTGAAGGGTTGGTTTTTGCAGCACCCAATCCAAATGATTCATCATCTTTCATATTTGTCGATTTACCCTACTATGCTTAAACTGCCCCTACTTCTCTTAATACTTCAAAACAACACTTCTTTTTAATCCAACCCCTAATTATCTAAAAATCCCTTCCAACAATTACCCCAATTTATTAACTTGTATGAAGGGTTGGTTTTTGCATCACCCAATCCATATGATTCATCATCTTTTATATTTGTCGATGTACCCCTACTATGCTTAAACTACCCTACTTCTCTTAATACTTCAAAACAGTCCTTTTTAATCCTACCCCTAATAATATAAATAACCCTTACTTACAACAATTACGCCTATTTTTTACTACTTTGAAGGGTTGGTTTTTGCAGAACACAATACAAACGATTCATCATCTTGCATATTTGTTGATCTACCCCTACTATGCTTAAACTACCCCTACTTCGCTTAATACTTCTAAACAACCCGTCTTTTTAATCCTACCCTTAATTCTATAAATAGTCCTTACATTCAACATTTACCCCTATTTTTTAACTACTGTGAAGGGTTGGTTTTTGTAGCACCCAATCCAAACGATTCTTCATCTTTCAATTTTTTTGATCTACCCCTACTATGCTTAAACTACCCTACTTCTCTTAATACTTCAAAATAACTACTATTTTTAATCCTACCCATAATTCTCTAAATCGCCCTTGCTTCCAACAGTTACCCCTATTTTATAATTACCATGAAAGGTTGGTTTTCCAGCAACCAATCCAAATGATTCATCATCTTTGAAAATTTTCGATCTACCCCCACTATGCTTAAATTACACCAATTTTTTAAATACCCCCAACTTTTACTATTGTTTTCCTTTATTCATTTTTTTGCATTATTCATTCCTTTCTATGAAAACTAATTATCATTCTACTTCTGTGAAGGGTTGGTTTTTGCGGCACCCAATCCAAACAATTCATCATCTTTTATACTTGTCTTTCTACCCTTACTACGCTTAAACTACCCCTACTTCTCTTAATACTAGAAAATAACCATTCTTTTTAATCCAACCCCTAATTTTCTAAATAGCCTTTGCTTCCAACAATTACCCTTATTTTTTAACTACTGTGAAGGGTTGGTTTTCGCAGCACCCAATCTAAATGATTCATCATCTTTCATATTTTCCGATCTACCCCTACTTGTCTTATTACTTCAAAACAACCCTTCTTTTTAATCCTACACCTAATTCTCTAAATAGCCCTTCCTTCCAACAATTACCCCTATTTTTTAACAAATGTGAATGATTTGTTTTTGCAGCACCCAATCTAAACGATTCATCATGTTTCACATTTGTCGATCCACCACTACTTCTCTTAATACTTCAAAACAGCCCTTCTTTTTAATACTACCCTAATTCTCTAAATAGCCCATCAAACAATTACCCCTATTTTTTTAACTTTTGCGAAGGGTTGGTTTTTGAAGCACCAAATCCAAATGAATAATCATCTTTCATATTTGTCGATCTACCCTTACTATGCTTAAACTACCCCTACTTCCCTTAATACTTCAAAACATCCCTTCTTTTTAATCCTACCCCTAATTATCTAAACAGCCCTTACTTCCAACAATTACCCCTATTTTTTAACTTTTGTGATGGGTTGGTTTTTCCAGCACTCAACCAAAATGATTCATTTTCTTTCGTATTTGTCGATCTACCCCTATTATGCTTAAACTACCCCTGCTTCTCTTAATACTTCAAAATAGCCCTTCTTTTTAATCCAACCCCTAATTCCCTATATAGACTGTACTTCCAACAATTTCCCCTATTTTTTAACTATAGTGAAGGGTTGGTTTTTGCAGCACCCAATCCAAACGATTCATCATCTTTCATATTTGTCGATCTACCCCTACTATGCTTAAACTACCCCTACTTCTATTTATACTTCAAAAAAACCTTTCTTTTTAATAATACCCATAATTCTCTAAATAGCCCTTACTTCCAACAATTACCCTATTTTTTAACTACTATGAAGGGTTGGTTTTTGCAGCACCCTATCCAAACGATTCCTCTTATTTCATATTTGTAGATCTACCCCTATTATGCTTAAACTACCCCTACTTCTCTTAGCCCTTCTTTTTAATCCTACCCCTAACTCTCTAAATAATCTTCCTTCCAACATCTACCCATATTCTTTAACTATTGTGAAGGGTTCGGTTTTTGCAGCACCCAATCTAAATGAATCTCATCTTTCCTATTTGTCGATCTACCCCTATTATGCTTAAACTACACCTACTTTTATTAATACTTCATAACAGCCCTTCACAGTAGTAAAAAAATATGGATAATTGTTGGAAGTAAGGCTATTTGGAGAATTAGAGGTACGACTAAAAAGAATAGCTGTTTTGAAGTATTAAGAGAAGTAGGGGTAGTTTAAGCATAGTAAGGGTAGATCGACAAATATGAAAGATGATGAATCGTTTGGATTGGGTGTTGCAAAAACCAACCCTTCACAGTAGCTAAAAATTATGGGCAATTGTTGGAAGTAAGGGCTATTTATAGAATTAGGGGCAGAATTAAAAAGAAGTATCGTTTTGAAGTATTAAGAGAAGTAGTGGTAGTTTAAGCATAGTAGGGGTAGATCTATAAATATGAAAGATGATGAATCGATTAGGTTGGCTGCTGCAAAAACAAAGTATTTAAAAAATAGGGGTAGATGTTGGAAGTAATGGCTATTTAGAGAATTCGTGGTAGGATTAAAAAGGAGGGATGTTTTGACGTATTAAGAGAAGTAGGGGTAGTTTAAGCATAGTAGGGGTAGATCGACAAAAATGAAAGACGATGAATCATTTAGATTGGGTGCTGCAAAACCAACCCTTCACAATAGGTAAGAAATAGGGGTGATTGTTGGAAGGAAGGGATGTTTAGAGAATGTGGGATAGGATTAAAAAGATGGGATGTTTTGAAGTATTAAGGGAAGTAGGGGTAGTTTAGGCATAGTAAAGGAAGAAGAAAATGAATTAAAAAATGAATAAAGGAAAACAATAACAAAAGTAGTGGGTAGTTATAATATAGTAGGGGTAGATCGACAAATATGAAAGATAATGAATCGTTTGGATAAGGTGCTGCAAAAACCAACCCTTCACATAAGTAAAAAGACAGGCGTAATTGTTGGATGTAAGGGCTATTTAGAGAATTAGGGGTAGGATTATAAAGAAGGGCTGTTTTGAAGTATTAATAGAAGTAGAGGTAGTTTAAGCATAGTATGGGTAGATCGACAAATATGAAAGATTATGAATCGTTTGGATTTGGTGCTGCAAAAACCAACCCTTCACAATAGTAAAAAGATATGCGTAATTGTTCGAAGTAAGGGCTATATAGAGAATTAGGGGTCAGATAAAAAAGAATGGTTATTTTGAAGTTTTAAGAGAAGTATGGGCAGTTTAAGCAAAGTAGGGGTAGATCGACACATATGAAAGATGATGAACCATTTGGATTGGATCGACAAATATGGAAGATTATGAATCATTTGGATTGGGTGCTGGAAAAACCAATCCTTCATAGTAGTTAATAAATAGGGGTAATTTTTGTAAGTAATGTCTATTTAGGGAATTATGGGTAGGAATAAAATGAAGGGATGTTTTGAAGAATTAAGAGAAGTATGGGTAGTTTAAGCATAGTAGGGGTAGATCGACAAATATGAAAGGTGATGAATCGTCTGGATTTGGTACTGGGAAAACCAACCCTTCACAAAAGCAGAATGATAATTAGTTTACAAAGAAAGAAACGAATAATGCAAAAAAATTGAATAAAGAAATGAATAAAGAAAAACAATTATAAAAGTAGGGGTAGTCAAAATATAGCGGTAATTGTTGGAAGTAAGGGCTATTTAGATAATTATGGGAAGGATTAAAAAGAAGGGTTGTTTTGAAGTATTAAGAGAAGTAGGAGTAGTTTAAGCAAAGTTGGGGTAGTTCGAAAAATATGAAATATGATGAATAGTTTGGATTGGGTGATGCAAAAACCAACCCTTCACAGTAGTTAAATAATAGGTGTAATTGTTGGAAGTAAAGATTATTTAGAGCATTAGGATTGTTGTGAAGTATTAAAAGAAGTAGGGGTAGTTTAAGCATACTAGGGGAAGATCGACAAATATGAAAGTTGATGAATTGTTTGGATTGGGTGCTGCAAAAACCAACCCGTCACAGTAGTTAATAAACAGGGGTAATTGTCGGAAGTTAGGGCTATTTAGAGAATTAGGTGTAGGATTAAAAAGAAGTGATCTTTCGAAGTATTAAGAGAAGTAGGGGTAGTTTAAGCATAGTAGGGGTAGATCAAAAAATATGAAAGATGATGAATCATTTGGATTGGGTGCTGCAAACACCAACCCTTCACAGCAGTTAAAAATAGGGGTAATTGTTGGAAGTAAGGTCTATTTAGAGAATTAGGGGTAGGATTAAAAAGAAGGACTATTTTGAAGTATTAAGAGAAGAAGGGGTAGTTTAAGCATAATAGGGGTAGATCGACAAATATGAAAGTTGATGAATCATTTGGATTGGATTCTTTAAAATCCAACCCTTGACAGTAGTTAAAAAATAGGAGCAATTACTGGAAGTAATGGCTATTTAGAGAATTAGGGTAGGATTAAAAAAAGGGTTGTTTTGAAGTATTAAGAGAAGTAGGGGTAGTTTAAGCATAGTAGGGGTAGATCGACAAGTATGAAAGATTATGAATCGTTTGGATTGGGAGCTGTAAAAACCAACTCATCACAGTAGTAAAAAGAAAGGCATAATAGTTGGAAGTAAGGGCTATTTAGAGAATTACGGATAGCACTAAAAAGAAGGGCTGTTTTTGAAATATTAAGAGAAGTAGGTGTAGTTTAATCGTAGTTGGGATAGATCGACAAATATGAAAGATGATGAATCATTTGGATTGGGTGCTGCAAAAACCAACCCTTCACAGTAGTTAAAAAATAGTTGTAATTGTTGGAAGTAATGGCTACTTAGATAATTACAGGTAGGATTAAAAAGAAGGACTGTTTTGAAGTATTAGGAGAAGTTTGGGTAGTTTAAGCATAGTAGGGGTAGATCGATAGATATAAAAGATGATGAATCATTTAGATTGGGTGCTGCAAAAACCTACCCTTCACAGAAGTTAAAAAATAGAGGTAATTGTTGGATGTAAGGCTATTTAGAGAATTAGGGGAAGGATTCAAAAGTAGGGCTGTTTTGAATTATTAAGAGAAGTAGGTGTAGTTTAAGCATATTTGGCGTCGATCGACAAATATGAAATATGATGAATCATTTAGATTGGGTGTTGCAAAAACCAATCCTTCACAATAGTTAAAAAATAGGGCTAATTGTTTGAACGAAACTCTATTTTGAGAATTAGGGGTAGGATTAAAAATAAGTATTATTTGTAAGTATTAAGAGAAGTCTGCGGAATTTAAGCAGAGTAGGGGTAGATCAACAAATATGAAAGATTACGAATTGTTCGGATTTTGGTGCTGTAAAAACCAACCCTTCACACATCCCTTCTTTTTAATCCTACCCCTAATTCTCTAAATAGCCCTTACTTCCAACAATCACCCCTATTTTTTAAATATTGTGAAGGGTTGGTTTTTGCAGCAACCCAATATAAATGATTTGTCATCTTTCTTATTTGTCGATCTACCCCTACTATGCTTAAACTAACCCTACTTCTCTAAATACTTCAAAACATCCCTTCATTTTAATCCTACCCTAAATTCTCTAAATAGCCCTTCCTTCCAACAATTACCCATATTTTTTAACTACTGTGAAAGGTTGGTTTTTTACAGCATCAAATCCAAACGATTCATCATCTTTAATATTTGTCGATCTATTCCTACTATGCTTAAACAACCACTACTTATCTTTATACTTCAAAATAGTCTTTATTTTTAATCCTACCCCTAATTCTCTAAATATCCCTTACTTACAACAATTACCCCAATTTTTTAACTTCTGTGAAAACTTGATTTTTGCAGCACCCAATCTAAATGATTCAACATCCTATATATTTGCCGATCTACCCCAACTATGCTAAAACTACCCCTACTTCTCTTAATACATCAAAATTGTCCTTCTTTTTAATCCTACCCCTACTTATCTAAATAGCCGTTACATTCAACAATTATGCCTATCTTTTTACTACTGTGAAGGGTTGGTTTTTGCAGCACCCAATCCAAACGATTCATAATGTTTCATATTTTTCGATCTACCCCTACTATGCTTAAACTACCCCTACTTCTCTTAATACTTCAAAACAACCCTTCGTTTTAATCCTACCCCAAATTCTCTAAATAGCCCTTACTTCCAACAATTACCCGTATTTTTTAACTACTGTGAAGGGTTGGTTTTTGAAGCACCCAGTCTAAATGATTCATCATCTTTCATATTTGTCGATCTATCCCTACTATGCTTAAACTACCCTACTTCTCTTAATACTTCAAAACAACCCTTCATTTTAATCCTACCCCAAATTCTCTAAATAGCCCATATTTCCAACAATTATGCCTATCTTTTTACTACTGTGAAGGGTTAGTTTTTGCAGAACCCAATCCAAATGATTTACCAACTTTCATATTAGTTGATCAACCCCAACTACGCTTAAACTACCCTACTTCTCTTAATACTTCAAAACGGTTATTATTTTTAACCCTACCTCTAATTCTCCAAATATCCCTTACTTCCAACAATTATCTCTACATTTAACAACTGTGAAGGGTTGGTTTTTGCAGCACCCATTCCAAATGATTCATCATCTTTCATATTTACCGATCTACCCCTACTATGCTTAAACTATCCCTATTATCCTACCCATAATTCTCTAAATAGCCCTTACTTCCAACAGTTATGCTTATTTTTTAACTACTGTAAAGGGTTGGTTTTTGTAGTACCCAATCTAAATGATTCATCATCTTTCATATTTGTTGATCTACACCTACTTCTCTTAGTATTTCAAAACAACACTTCTTTTTAATCCTACCAGTAATTCTCTAAATAGCTCTAGCTTCAAAAAATTACCCCTATTTTTTAACTACCCCCTACTTTTACTATTGTTTTCCTTTATTCATTTTTTTGCATTATTCATTCTTTTCTATGTAAACTAATTATCATTCAACTTCTGTGAAGGGTTGGTTTTCGCGTCACCTAATCCAAACAATTCATCATCTTTTATATTTGTCTTTCTACCCTTACTATGCTTAAACTACCCCTACTTCTCTTAATACTAGAAAGCGACCATTCTTTTTAATCCTACCCCTAATTCTCTAAATAGCCTTTTGTAATGACCCGCAAATCCGCAACATCAGAGTTGACTATATACATCATACGTGCAACCCAAATATCACGAAAATACGAAACATTTTTTTTTAGAAGAAAGAGGTAGAAGAAGAACAGAACTAACAACACAGAATCTCACATCGCAACGGAACAAAATATAATATATCACATCTTTGAAATACAAAATCTTAACTGTATAACATACACTTATCAGAGTACAACACTTACAACACAGCGGAACAACACTATAACTAGATAACGCTAAAGCCTCCTGCTCCAAGCTCCTTTAGATATATCTGAAAAATCCTAAACTACTTGACTACCCGTACAAATTTATGCACCCAATAGTTTAGGTAGAACAAAACAAATAAACTCCGGGTCAGTCATGGGACTGGTATGAGTAAACAGTTTAAAACAGTTTCAGAAAACTAAATGATACCTCATAAGACCACGTCGTATAACACGGAACAGGTTTTTCCCTTATGAGAATCCAAACACTTGATTTAACTTTCAAAATCCCTTTTGAAAGGAATGATAGCTTTATATCAACTCCTTTGATATTATAATAATGTCTCAAGTAGATAACGATCTAGTGGAACGTTTGCATCTTACGTTCCACATAAATAATATACAGTCAAAACCGCAAGCACGTATTGGGTATTTGGTTTTCCTAACTATGACAAGGTATGGAACCACCTTCCGCTGGTATATCTCTAGAGGAGAATACACCGAGTTCAACAAGAACATCTTGCAACTCAGCCACACATGACCGACCACTCATTTCGCTTGAGTGTATCGAATGTATATCACCAACGATTGGGATCAGCAACCGTTTCCCGAATGGGACAGCATCGACAATAGATTTTTAGAAGTAAATGAAACTCTAGATCAGGTGATTATACAGCCTAATAGGTGCGACCTACATAGCCATGCTGCATGCCCGATTTCTGTCATTTACCGGTTGATGAGGCTTGAGGTTACGCTTCATCATCGCATCAGGTTCACTTCGAATGCCACATTGTCAAATCCATCGAAAATCACTAATTGACGTCTACAACAGTACATTACGTGTCAGCTAAAAGAAGTTTCCTCCTCCGCTTCCACTCTTGGTACAGTTGAAGAAATCAATGTACGTGACCTTTCTGGAATTACTCTGTCAGACATTCATCCATACAAGTCACCCAGGAACAGGATGAGCCGAAGGTACTATTTCTATTAATAGAAAAAGTCCTTGCACTCTACTCCGTCTTCGATTATCTTTATATAATCTGATTCGCACGCTACTGCCGATATGGAGTGGATCTTCGGATAATAATCCAACCGGTCTCTCCATATTGACAACGATGGTCAAAACTTCGATAGTCTGTGATTTAACAATCGAATAAAAATAAGTGTTTCGATAGTTGATGATTTAACTATCGAATAAAACAAGTGTTCATCCAAACAACCAACAATCACTGAGCCTTTAATTAATATTCCATTAATTAAATCTCTTCTCTATTTCTTATCAATATTTGTTAACCAAATATTTTCAATAACCATATTGGCCTTATACGTTCTTTGGAAAAACATTTCCATATATCGCCTCCCTTTATTTTCTAAACTTTTAGAAAATTTTTTTTTTTATAATTGGAAAATACTCCAATTACTTACCTCTTTTCCGACTCGTTTATTTCTATACTTAGGAAACGTTCATTTTTCTATTTCCAAGCTTTGCACGTATTTGGGTTAAAACAGATGTTGTGTAAAACATCGTTACGACAACCCAAATACAGTATTTAACTAATTCTTATTCCACATTGATCTTCGAGCCTGAATCTTGCTACTTATCGGTATATCATGAAATCAACCAAGTTGGGGTATAATTACCTCTCAGACCTTGACTGAATAACATTTAACGTCAAAACAGACAAGACTACTTACTCGAATAATCAATACCATACCACTACTTCTTCACTTTTAAACACATATATACTTTCTCTTTTATCCTTACGAGGTTTTATTCTTATACTTCCTTTTTGATTATACTATTCTATTTCTAAGTTCGTTTTCTTATCGACTTCTATATATTTTGATACGTTAATTTCTAACTATCAAATTATCTTAAAAATATTCTATCTCCTTAAATTCCCGGAAAAATTCGCCATAACCTCCTTTGTACCGGGAGCATCGGGAAATTTCAAATAGCTTTCCCGGTCCTTCTCCTCTCAAAAAAGAAAAAGAAAAAGCCAAGCGGCTAGCCGATACAGCGCATAAAATTTCATATATGAATTAAATACGTACCTTTTTGTCGGGCACTCTATTTATTTCACTTCTATACTTTATTCCAAACCTGTCTCCTGTATGTCTACACCTGTCCAATGTATTTTAACTATACCAATCGTTTTAACTAAATTTGTTAATTAAATTTGTTACTTAACTCTTCAGTCTATTTCACCTTCATATCTGAACATGACATGTTCAAATATATTTTAACTTGCATATTAACAAATTCTAATTATACTCATACTCTCGTTTCCTTATCGACTTCTTATTCAATTTCCAATTCAATCCTATTTGAATTCTCTTTATTTAAACTTCATTAGAATTCTATTTTCAAATTCTATAGTTTAAAGTCCATTTGAATTCTATATTCAAATTCTACAGTTTAAAGTCCATTTGAATTCTATATTCAAATTCTATAGTTCTCTGCATTATTTATAAACAACGTTTATAACTTCAATTCAAATCCCACCTTTCCATTTATAAACAACGTTTATAAATTCAATTCAAATCCCATATTTTCCTTTTATGAACAAAGTTTATAAATTCGATTCAAATCCCATCTTTTTCATTTATAAACAACGTATATAAATTCCATTCAAATCCCATAATTTCATTTATAAACAAAGTTTATAAATTCAATTACTTGTTCATATGTGTTCAAAACAAGTTAATGTTTCTATACTTCATTTAAAATTCAAATTCTATTTATAAAAATAGAATTCCCCTTTTAAATTTCAAATAACCTTTTTGATATTTTTATAAATCAAATTCCCAAGCTCTAGTGGTATTTTCAACAATCAGATCAACCAATTTTCAATCACTTGATTTTTAACACATCATATAGGAATATATATGAAATCAAACAAACAACAAACAGATAATATTTTTTTTTTGAGGAATCCAGTTGGATTCCTCCAACCTGTTTTCCTGCATCCACAGATGTTAGCACATAAATAATACCTATCCTGCTTCGAGGCAGGATATCGCGGTATGAAGGTCATCCACTAATCATAGCGTGGGGCGTATAGGGTAATCATCCGCTATGGAACCGCAGGCATCCGCTAATGAGACTGCGGGAATCCAACCAATCATCAACCCAATATATATATATAATAGTCAACCAATCCTAAATAACTATATATATTTTTAACAGCAATAAATAAATATTTAAAGCATCCAACAATCAACACACAAATATTTTTAACGAATAAAAATATTTCTAATTAAATAGGTGAGTGAGATTGTAATGACCCAGATATTTGACAGTGTAATAATTAACTTATTTAATTATTTAAATAACGAATATATTATTTAATCAATGACGTTAGGACGTATAATTATATTATAATTAAAACCGAGCTTGAAATGGCGCGGTAGTTCGCGATTTGGCGATTCGAACTTCAACTGAATGTACAGGATTCGTTTTAAATCGGATTTCTGTGAAACAAGAAACGCGTGGAGCTGGTGGAGTATATCTTTCTAGTAGAAGAGAAAAATCGAGATTCCGTTGTGTAGATTTTGAGATATGTCAAAATCAAATTTTAAAATAGTCGCTATGGAATCGTTTATCGACCATAGCGGATTATTCGATATAACCAGAGATAGGATTTGAATCTAGACAAGGTTCTTTTGGGAAGTAGTGATAATTTAATTTTTAGAATTTTACTGTAATTTTTAATTTATTTAATAAGCAACTATTTATTTGGAGCATTTTGCACCCTGTAATCAACATTTTGAGGTTTCACAATATGAGTTAATCTACCGGTATTATTATATTTTTGGGATCATGACACATAGCTGATTACAACGGTATGTTTACTTCTGTCGATAACAGTTTGTAAAGGAAGGAAATCCTATATCAGGTGATGGTAAACTTTATAACTTAAAACAAAATACCCTAACAAATTCTGTGATCAAACTAGAGTCCACATCCCTCTTTTGCTAGCCGCACAAAAATTTGTGTCCCTAAATCGAAACCGTGGACAAACCAAGGTCATAAAAATAAAACAAATATTCCTATAAAATGACCTTAATAGAAACGTAAAAACCTATTTCCTCATTTCCCCGATCCATTTGTGCAGCCGCCACAAATCGTTCCTCAAAACTCAAATCCGCCAACTCAAAAATTTCCAGAAATTCACCTAAAAATCTATAAATCATAAAACCCACACCACAAAGCTCGTGCTGAAAGAAGCTTCGATTTCATACCCTTTCTGTATGATTCGATTTGGTATTCCGATCTCGATGCAAACAACATGGAGCTCGAGGTTTGGACGCAGCAACTTAGGGCAGGTCGTCATGGTGGTCTAAGGGAGCGCAGGCAGTGTCGGATGACCCTCGACGAGGGCAGGGGTCGACTGAGACCCGGCGAAGGCTATCGAGATTTAGCTGGGTGATTTTTGTTTGTGGAAAACTGTATTGTCTGGGTTCAAGAGGAGGAGAAGCGAGGTGAGAGAGTCTCTGATTTGGGTGGGTTCAACGAAATACGGGGTTGGAGTACTTCACGCTGGAGTTCGAATTTCGGGAGTGGTGTTGATTTTCTGGGACTGTGGAAATTCGTGGAGATGCTCAGCAGTAGGGAGTTCGAACTGTATTTTTGAAGAAGGGGATGGCTTCGTTTGAAGACCGTGAGGTATGGAATCGAGTTTGGGCATTTAACAGTACCGAAATGTGTATGTTTACAGTCAGCGTGAACATGGGAATTAGTACAAAAATCGTAATCAAACATTAAGCTATTGTTGATGTTGGTGCAGAATGGAATTCGAGGATTTAAAAAGCGATTCTTAAAGAGACATTTTTCATGTTGGTTCGGGTGCTTCTGGGAGTGTTCGAACTTCATAAAATGGTTTGGGGCTCATCTCAAAAATTGGATGAAATTAACATCTATCTGAACAGCCGACCGTTATCGTTATTTAACGATTACGGACAATGTGAGTAAAACTCACCAACTCTAAACAATTATATTTTTTTAACGTACTTTTAGAACTGTTAGATATTGATTGACAATTGTGTGTAGATTGGTTGATTGAACTGCTAGTCAGTTAGTTGAAATTATATATATATATATACCATTAAATATTGATGTTGCTTACCAGAACATTTCATACTGAAATGAAGTTGAAGTTAATTTTATAGTTTAACATCTGTGGATGCAGGGAGAAAGGTTGGAGGAATCCGACTGGATTCCTCAACAATTATTTTACTGTTTTCATATATTGTGTTATATGATGTGTTATATAATCTGTTCTGGATTATGTGTGTTACAATGATATTGATCATTGTTATTCGATATTTTAAATATCATAAGAAACCCTGAGTTGTAAAAAGGAATATTTCAATTTATATTGAAATAAAGGAATTTTATAAAATCACAGGATTTTATGAAAGAATTTTATTTATAAAACGAACACGGTTTTATAAAAGGAAATTATTTATAAAACAAATAGAGTTTTATAAAAGGGAAATATTTATTTAGAAAATAAATAGAATAAAGGGATATTTATTTAGAAAATAAATAGAATATTGGAAATATTTGTAATGGTAAATAGAAGTTGTAAATAGAAAATATTTGTAACGGTAAATAGAAGTTGTAAATAGAAAATATTTGTAACGGTAAATAGAAGTTGTAAATAGGAAATATTTATAACGGTAAGTAAACGTTAAAAAAATGGAAATAGTTGTAACGGAAAACGTAGTTTATCAAAAGGAGTTAATCAAACGTATTTTGTCAAAAGGAGTAAATCAAACGTAGTTTATCAAAAGGAGTTAATCAAACGTAGTTTATCAAAAGGAGTTAATCAAACGTAGTTTATCAAAAGGGGTTAATCGAATATAGAAATTAAGAAGTGAAGTTAAACAAAAATTAGAAACTGACTAGAGATTAGTAAGTTGAATAGTTTTCTGAGTATCGATCTGATGTTGGTTTCGGCATTCGGGGTTTATACTTAGAGAATTGTTCTCTTACTAGTTTACAGTCAAGGGCTAATAGTTGTGGAATGGTAGTGATGCGTAAATGAGGATTGGAAATGTTTTCCAATGTTGAAAACATATATTTTCTAATTTTAGAAAATAAAGAAATATGAATATATATATATATATATATATGGTTGATGATTGGATCGATAATTCCATTTGGAATTTAGATCGTTATTTGTACACCGACATGTTTTCATTGATAGTTAAATCACAGACTATCAAGTTTTGACCATATTTACGTTGTTAATATGGAGAGACCGGTTGGATTATTATCCGAAGAACCACTCCGTATCGACATAAGCGTTGTGATCAAATACGATGAAGATAACTGAAGACGGAGTAAAGCGCAAGGGCTGTCCTATTTACAGAATAGTGCCTTCGGTTTCGTTCAGTCCCAGAACGAACGTAAATGGACGAATGTCTGACAGAGTAGTTCCAATGATCGAAAGAGTTGGACTGTACAAATATATACGGTGGCCAACGGATTTATTCCCTTCGCATAATATCCAGAATCTATTTGTGCAGATCCAACTAATGATTAACGGATCTGATAATGTGGCATTCAAAGTGATCGTGTTATCAATGAATGGAAAGTAAGCGTAGCTTCTAGCCTCACATCTGGTAAATGACAAAAATCGGGCAGGCAGCATGGCTAAGTCGGTCGCACCGAAGTAGGGTGTATAATCACCTATCTAGAGAATATTCATTTGCTTCTTTTAATCTATCAATGCTGTCCCATATATATACGGGAAACGGTTGCTGATCCCAACCGTTGGTGATGTACATTCGATACACTCAAGCGAAATGAGTGGTCGGTCATGTGTGGCTGAGTTGCAAGAAGTTCTTGTTGAACTCCAGTGTATCGTTCCTAGAGTACACTGATCGGAAGGTGGATCCATACCTTGTCATAGTTGGAAACCCAATCATCCAATACGCACCTGTGGTTTTTATTGTATACTATATATGTAGAACGTGAGATGCAAGCGTTTCTACTAGACTGATATCTATTTGTATTTAGACATTATCATAATATCAGAATGATATTGCTTTTCAAAGATGTTTTGGATTCTCATAAGGGAAAAACCCGTTCCGTATTCACGGCGTGGTCTTATTAGATATCATATACCTGTTTAAATGATTTGAGTTTACTCACACCAGTCACATGACTGACCCGGAGTTTATATGTTTTGTTTTCCCTAAACTCTTGGGTGCCTAAATTTGTACGGGCAGTCAAGTAGTTGGGATTTACAGATGCACTTGGAGAGCTTGGAGCAGGAGGCTTCAGCAGTCGATAGCTATTATTTATTCTGCTGTGATGTTATATGTTGTACTCTGAAAATGGTATGTATAAACAGTTATAACTTTGTATTTCAAAAGTTATGTTATATTTTATTCATTCCGCTGTGAGATTCGTGTTACTCTGATGATGATGTTCTTCTTCTTCTTCTATTCCACTAGTTCTATCTTATCTATCCTCACCCTCTATCTTCTTTCTATTAGTTTCTTGAATTTCTAGTGCAATTTGGGGTTGGACTTGTGTTATTTAGTCAGCTCAAATTGGACCGGATTTTCGGGTCACTACAGAGATTTACTCACCAGGGTTTTTCCTTTGCTGATATCCAATTAAAATTCAACTCGTCTAAGCCATAAATCACTCGAGTTTGTCGTGCATGAATTTATTCCTACGATATTTTATTTTAAATTTAACGATTAAACATGATTTATTTAAATTTACTTAACAAATAAATTAACTATTCTATGAATTCAAATTTATAAAAACATAATTAAATAAATTCTTTTAGGTGTATTTAAATGTTTAGAACTATATACCTTAAGGCCTCGCCAATATCTTGACAGATAGACGAACAGATCTCGATCCATCTCTATTTCAATAAGCCCCAAAAGCTTCAGCCATTCCTTTAAGGCATTTCATCAAACACCTTGCAGTCGACAATCTTCACCTTTGAACCAAAATTCTACCATCAGCTCGCCCCTTCTACATCTCACATCCATCAACCTTAACACTATGCAGACATGGCCTCCGTTCATCAATAGTATACTCCAACTCAACCCTTCCACCTCATCTTGGAAACCATCTCGCACTAGAACAACTCGTAGGCCTGACAACGACCTCCGATGTCATCAGTTCGAAGTCGCCCTCTGCCCTAATCCCATCGCGATGCTACCCTTGAATCGAAAGAAGAAGAAAAGGTTCGATCCCGATTCTACTTCTACTCCGAACCCTAAAACACCCTCAAACGTGCGTCTTGACTCCTGTAGTTCATCCCTTGCCTCCCTGGTCCTTCGATAACCTCACGACGAAACCATAGTAAGCCCTACTATTGAAATCGAGTCTCACTGTATCATTCGAACTAGCGACACACTTTCCCCTTCCCAAACACATCGCGACCCTCGCTCGCGCATCCCAGATCTGAAACACTAGCTCGAGACAAGGCTTGAGGATGAACCGCACCTCATTACATAGTAGCGCGAACAAGAAACGAACAGATTTGGTTTTGGTTGATTTTTGGAGGATTCGATTTTCTTGCCTGAGGAAATGAACGAAAAGAAGAAAAATAGAAAAGGAGAGTGGGAGGCTATCGGCTATTAAACAGAGTGGCCATTTGATTTGTGTGGAGATAAAGAGAGGGATGTGTTCTTCTTTCCCCCTTTTGATTTGTCCGGCCATTATTTTCCTCCTTGTTGTTTGGTTTTGGTCCACACAAAAGAAAAGGAATTTTCTTTAATTTATTTATATTTGTTTTAATTTTAATTAACTGATATCATTAAATAAATTAAATTATTTTGTTGATTTCAAACTTCTATTCGAACACAAAAATAAGTCCGCCTAGGGTTAAACCATTATTGTAACACCCCACCTCCGCCAGGGTCACTCGCAAAGGAATGCACTAGCTTTGGAGGGGTATTATTGGTAAACATGCCTAATGATATAGCAAGGCAGGACATGACATATATATATGTAAATAAACAGAGTAGGTAAATAAAACAGCGGAAGATTTTTAAATCATCTCAAAAACAAGTCTGTTACATCATAATGTCAATTTCCCAAAGTTACAAGTCTAGATAAATACATCATCTGATAAACTGAAAATACATAAGTACTATCCCCAAATAAGAGTGATAAACCATAGCGGCTCAAATCCAAAGCATACTTGAGCTATCCAAGGAAGCGGCTAAAATCCAAGCTAGGCTCCTGTATTCCCTCCCTGAGAACCTGGGGGGGGGGGGAACGGAAGAAAAGAGGCGAAACAAAACGGGTCAGTCAAAAAGACTGAGTAAGCCCTGCTACGATCAGTCTATAAACTAATAAAGTTAACATCATGATGGAAACTGAGATGATCATAGATAACAACATACTGGCATGGTGAATTACCTACAAGATATATATAGAGGTATCATCGCATAAAACAAGGTTAAGTTTTGCACCACGGTGTACTAGCAAACCAACATAACAGGTATTGATCCCTTAGCCAAACTTTGGCCCAATAACATGAAGTGACCCTAGTATAAGGTCCAACCCAACGGTCTAGTCGATCGGCTCCCTATAAACCTAACACGTCAAGTGTTGGTGTCCATATGGCCCACGTATGGATGTAGGTAGTCTGTGCTGGGCCCACCTTTGGGTGTATCAAGCCCTCGGTTGTCGACCCCGGACACTTAAGCAATAATGCACAGCCCTAACCTACTGGTACCCGTGCCTCGAGTTTGTCCAACATCGGACTACGCGCACGTCCGTAGCCCGCCGGACCCGCACCGCTGTACCACTCGGCCATCGCCCTTTGGTCGCTTACATCCTCCAGTAATCGTGCCCCGCCCTAGCCTAGCTTCTAGGGTTGTGAATGATACCAAACTGGGATTACTGTTAGAACAGACCACGCCGCTAGGGTTTCCCAAGAGGGTTAAGTGTGATTTAACCCTTCACTAATCCTGGATTAAACTGGTTAAGTGTGGCTTAACCCCATTCTAATCCCTTGAACTCCCAAATGGATTAAACTAGTTAAGTGTAACCAACGGTTCACAACTTAACCACGTTCCAATCCCTCGAATCCCCAAATTGGTTAAGTATTAGTGGACCCTGACTTAACCCTAATCATGAGGCATTAATTAATTTAATGCACCTTAACCTCTCACATTAGACCTTGTTGTGGTTACTAGTTAGGCCGGGCGGGTCCGGGTAGGTTTACACCACAACTTAGTCTAACCTCGGGTTTTGGCACCACATGACCAACTTCTCACATTGGGTCCTATTGTTTGTAGCCACTAGTTAAGCCGGTCGGTTCCGGGTAGAATTACGCTACAAACTCAACCCAACCTCGAGTTGGCCACACTTTTGTTTTCTAAGTGTCATGTCCACTTCATTTCAAAACATAATCACAAGTCAAACAATTACTTGGGTAGACCTAACTTAATAGGTAAATTCCCAAGGGGTAGACCTAACTTAATAGGTAAATTCCCAATCTTATATTTTCATGTATTTTTAAGTTTACCCCAAAACCCCCAACGTCATTCTATCGCTTACATATTCTTAGTAACGCATAAAGGATAGGAAGAGGGAACTTGGCACGACATACATGATAAACTTGCACAACAATCATTCATAACATGTTAGACTTGCACAACTTAGCATAGGGAACTCACATATTGCCATAAACATGCATAACATGCTAAACTTGCATAACTTAGCATAGTGAACTTGCATATTACCTTAATCATGCATAACTTGTCAAACATGCACGACTTGTCATTTTTAAACTTGCATAAACATGCACAACTTGTCAAAACATGCACAACTTGTCAAAATATGCACAACTTGTCAAAACATGCACAACTTGTCATTTTAAACTTGCATAAACATGCACAACTTGTCAAAACATGCACAACTTGTCAAAACATGCACAACTTGTCATTTTAAACTTGCATAAACATGCACAACTTGTCAAAACATGCACAACTTGTCAAAACATGCACAACTTGTCATTTTAAACTTGCATAAACATGCACAACTTGTCAAAACATGCACAACTTTGTCAAAACATGCAAATCATGGCTTAGTATACATGCATAACTCAATAAACATACAAATCATGGCTTAGCAAACTCGCATATGCATGCATAACTTATGAAACATGTAAAACATGGTATATTGAGTTCGCATAAGCATGCATAATCAACTAAACTCACATAAATCTCAACTTTCACCACATATTAACTTTAGAGTTTGTAAAGTGAAGGTAAGAGGGCTTACAATGCTTATGCGGATTCAAATGAGTATAACAAACGCAAGAAACCCCTTATGCAACTAATTAAGACCCCCAAATGCAAGCAAACTTGATCAAGACTCCTCCTTTATGATGCCAATTGAAAAACAAGCCTTTAATGCAAGCTAAGGAGGATCATACAAGCCTAAATATGCTTGTATGCATGGAAAATTACTTAGGAATTATTAATGAAGAGATTGGAGGCTAGGGTTTTAGGTGGAGGCCATGAGAGTTTAGATTTTGCCATAGTTTTGTTGCTAGGATGATTAATGGATGATTTAGGGTAGGTTAGAGGCTTATTTATAGAAGATTAGAGTGATTTAGACCATAGGATTAACCCTAGGTGAATTTTGGCCCGTCAGATTTAGGAACTCTCCAGAACCAGACCACACAACCAAGCCCAGACCAAGCCCAAACCAAAGAGGTGCGCCAGGCTAATCTGCCTGGCTACACCCTGTCGACAGGGCTGTCGACAGGGCAGTCGACTCCCTGGGGGCCCTGTCGACAGGCCTGTCGACATGGGGCCCCTGGCGGGAATTTTCCCGCCTTGGCCCAGCTGGCCCAATTCTTCAAATTTGAATCTGATTTTTACTTAGTAATTTTCTGCAAACTTCAATGGGCCTTAACTGGGTCATACGGACTCCGATTTTCGAAAACTCGGACTCTATTTCGCGTATTTTTCCGAAACGAACGCAATGGCATAGCCCGTTTCCCCTGATTCCCATTTTATAATTTAATCCTGCCTCAATTCATGTTATTACAGGTTATTAAAAATACGGGTTGTTACATTCTCCCCTCCTTAAAGGATTTCGTCCCCGAAATCTTCAAGTTAGGAAGAACGTATCCTACCATCCAATCATCCATCTACTCAAAGCATCATCCACGAGTAATCATTGTCCTTACAAGATTCTAAATGCTGGATGAACATATGCAAAAGTGTGTGTATATGTACTTATCTAATGCAAAAATCAGGCGGTTACTGATACAGTAAACCTCCTTAATGCATATGTATGTAAATCAGGCGGCTACTGATACAGTAAACCTCCTTAATGCATATGTATGTCAGTGAAATGAATCCATATGTATGAAAATTCCTAATATAATGTATAATATCTACATGCGTGCTCAATCATACATCCATATGCAACATCCATGTGATAGCATACGAATTTCATCCATGAATAAGTATAAACACTCATGCACATGCAATATGAGGAGTGTGTGAGCCGATCTAGTGCCTAATCGTGTATAATGCATCCACGAGCAACCACTTGCAAACACTTGCAACCACTTGCAACCATCAAACATAACATGTTTCAAACACATGTTTCAACCAAAAGGGTTTCTACCTAAGGTTCTCATGACAAGATAGACACGCTAAACTAGATAAACTAGATATACTAGACAAACTCCCTTTTGGATTACAAGGAATCCGTTCAAACTTTGACATATAGTACTAACCAATGAGTCTTAACCCCCTTATGGAGTTTATAACAGAAATAAGGTCGAGAATGGGACCGAGAGGATATATACGAAAGATAACTTGCAAGCAAGCTCCACAGGAAAACTAGGATCAAGGATGCACTCTTAAAAAGAGATATGATGCGCGTATCTAGTCTTCACTCTTCTTAGTCACGTTTCCTTGAGCTTAACTCCACTGTGCTTTGACTATCTTTTACTTCATGCTTTCTTGGCTTCCTAACACCTATTTCCCAAATTCGAGTTGGAACTTATTTCATTATCGCCTCTCGTCTTTCTCTTCCACTTATTCTTCTTTCTGTATACTTGGCCTAACCATACTATAACCTTATGATTTTATGCAAGCTCTCCAAAATTCACTAGTGAATCCTGGATCTCGCCTACTTACTATAAAGTATTTCATGCAGCAGAACTTTTCTTGAAAATACCAATCCACGTTGCCAATTGCCCCTTATAAACGTGATTTTCTATAACTCGTGCTTAAATCGAAATGAACCATCTGCCTATGAGTGATAGGTCATACCTACATTCAGTTGCCTACCCATGGCTTCCTGTAAGCTGTTTTAAAACTGGCCAACTTCTTGAGGGTAAACCGTTGCTAACCATGATGCAGTCCTCTCGCTCTTCGCTGGGCTGAAATGAGCACTCTTCGTGAGTCTTCCTATTATGACCCATATACCCGTACTCCCTTTCTTTGATCTAGGTAGTCTATCCACATACTCTATCGAGACGTTTCATATTTCCCTTGCGGAACTTCCAATGGCGGTAATGGCCCACTGGGCTTCTATGACTTGGCCTCAACCTGGTGGCACAACATGTATCCTGAAACCAACTCGGCCACCTCCTCGAGTGATGCGCATCTTCAAGAACCTTCTTTACCAAGTCTTTCACTCGAGGAACACATAATCTCTCATCGCGCCTTAGTCATCCCTTGTCATCTATAATATATCTAGCGAGGTGACTTAACATCTTGCCTCGAATCATCTGGTCCATGTTCTTGACTAACTGCGGGGCTTTTTCCTGCGAAACCCCCTTCTTGATCCAGAAGAGTAAGTCTAAGCTCAGGGAATGCTAACCAACTAGCCAAACGGAGAAAGCTTTCAATTGCCCTCCTCAGGGTTTTCCGGTCTTAAACCGCAATCACTTTAACGGGATCCGCCGCTAAGCCTTCTTAGGAACTATGTGCCCAAGAAAACCGACTTCTTTCCTTCAAAGTGGCATTTGGAGAACTTGACCTTCAACCGGTGGCTCTAAGCGTATCCATCACCTCTTTGAGATGTCTAGCATGCTTTCCCTCGTTCTTTTAAGGAGATCAAAATATCGTCTACGACGACCACGACAAACTTGTTTAAGGACTCCCTAAACACCCTACCCATCGTGTTTGCGTAATATGCGGGTGCCTTAGTCGAACCAAATAGCATGACTAACTATTGCAAAAATCCATCTAGAGTCCTAAACTCAGTCTTGTCAATTCCATCCTCAGCCATCCTAAGCTGATGGAATCCGGTAGCTAGATTAAAAGAAAACGGATGCTCCTACAAGCTGATCACCAAATCATTGATCCTTGGTAACGGTTATCTATTCCTCTCACGATAATCAACACATAAGCGAAGCAAACCGTCCAACTCAGTAACGAATACTACTGGAGCACCCTACTCGAAAATGCTTCGTCTCAGGAAGTTCTTCTCAAGCAACTCCTTGACTTGCTTCCTTAACTCTCACCTCGTGAGGTCATGTGCCTAACCGGCCACGAAACTGGCTTGGTATTACCAACCAGATAATACGGAAATCTATCCCAAGATATCAGGATATTCTTGGACCACCCTCACCAATTGCAAACTATCGATAGACGAGTTGAGGGATTCAAGATAACATAACATGACGGGACCCATAGGGTTGCTAGAAATTTCTAGGGTATTACCGAGGCGAGTTATGAGCCTCACCACCCTATATACAAAAACCCAGAATGGCTCCAAAATAGGACAACCATTCCATGCCCAAAGCCAACCCATATCCCCCGAAACCGAGAATATAAACATCCCACGAGAATTCTATACTCAAGATAGAAATTTTCAAATCCACTCAGACCACAGACAAACGGGCAGAACCCCCAATTGGATTTGAAACACATACGGGATCATCAACTACACTAGTACTTAGGTGCAAAACTTTCAACTGGATTAGATGAAATAAAACTATGCGATGTGCCAGAATCAGACAAAGTTCGGACAGGGAAAATCAGAAAATGTAAACAAGATTTTCAACAGAAACACTACCTCTATCTTAAGCTGGTGCTGAGGGGATGAACTCGCCCTCCAGATAGTCCTGCACACTGAGTCTGGCCTTGCCCTTGTTTCCTCGGGCAATCCTTGCTGAAATGTCCAAACTCACCACAAATGAAGCATTCGCCCCGCTTTCTCTTTTCCTTCTTCCTACATTCCTTAGCCATATGTCCAACGTTACCACAGAAGTTACATTTTATATTCCCTCTTGGCTTGTCCTTGCGGTTGTGGTTATTCTTGCCCCGTTTCCCGGAATTTACCCTCTTGTCTTGAGACTCATTTGTCTTGACTTCTTTCTTGTCATTGTTATCTTCTTCTTGAAGTAGGGCCAAATTCACCAAATTCTCGAAAGTCGCCCCCAAGGGTATATGAGACAGGGTCAAATCACGTAATGGCTCGTTTAATCCTAGAGCAAAGTGCAGGGCCTTCTTCTGAGTTGTATTAACCAAGTCCAAATCGACCCGAGCCAGTTGATTAAACTTATCTATGTATTCCCTAATAGTCATGTCCCCTTGCTTCAGTGATAAGAATCTCAGTCCAAACCTTCCTCTAAAATCATCCCAAGTCTCTATTGGCCTAGTAGCGGTGGTGACTACCCACCAACGTGCAGCTTCTTCCTTTAGCAACCATACTGCTAATAAAACCTTCCTGCGGTCACCTATACCAAAGGTGGCTAAAAGATCTTCGGTCTCTTTCAACCAATTCCTTGCCTCTACAAAAGTCTCTGTTCCATTAAAATTCTTGCCTCCCATCCTCTTAAAGTTCTTGCAAGTTTCCGCGAAATCCGCTTGTGGAGGCTGAGGGGGAAGAGGAGGCTGAGGGGGAAGAGGAACATCAGCTACGGGAGGAGGAGGAGAAACAGCGGCCTCGACTGGGGAGACAACATTAGGGACACCCGGGACCGGTGCCGTGACTTCCAAGTACCGACGAAACCAATCGGGTATCGTTACTCCTTCGGGCAAGATGAGATTATCAGACATGCTGGAAACGAAAAGAAAAGAGTTTAAACGAGGAGTCAAAGGATAGTGCTGATGGCTTTTGGGGAATAGCCTTTAAAAACAACTAGACTTTTCTTTGGAAAATACTTAATACTTGGTTTTGAAAATAGTTTTTCAAAAGTTTTAAAAACCTTTTTATCCCTTTTCGCAAACCATATGCTCTGATACCAAATGTAACACCCCACCTCCGCCAGGGTCACTCGCAAAGGAATGCACTAGCTTTGGAGGGGTATTATTGGTAAACATGCCTAATGATATAGCAAGGCAGGACATGACATATATATATGTAAATAAACAGAGTAGGTAAATAAAACAGCGGAAGATTTTTAAACCATCTCAAAAACAAGTCTGTTACATCATAATGTCAATTTCCCAAAGTTACAAGTCTAGATAAATACATCATCTGATAAACTGAAAATACATAAGTACTATCCCCAAATAAGAGTGATAAACCATAGCGGCTCAAATCCAAAGCATACTTGAGCTATCCAAGGAAGCGGCTAAAATCCAAGCTAGGCTCCTGTATTCCCTCCCTGAGAACCTGGGGGGGGGGGGGGAACGGAAGAAAAGAGGCGAAACAAAACGGGTCAGTCAAAAAGACTGAGTAAGCCCTGCTACGATCAGTCTATAAACTAATAAAGTTAACATCATGATGGAAACTGAGATGATCATAGATAACAACATACTGGCATGGTGAATTACCTACAAGATATATATAGAGGTATCATCGCATAAAACAAGGTTAAGTTTTGCACCACGGTGTACTAGCAAACCAACATAACAGGTATTGATCCCTTAGCCAAACTTTGGCCCAATAACATGAAGTGACCCTAGTATAAGGTCCAACCCAACGGTCTAGTCGATCGGCTCCCTATAAACCTAACACGTCAAGTGTTGGTGTCCATATGGCCCACGTATGGATGTAGGTAGTCTGTGCTGGGCCCACCTTTGGGTGTATCAAGCCCTCGGTTGTCGACCCCGGACACTTAAGCAATAATGCACAGCCCTAACCTACTGGTACCCGTGCCTCGAGTTTGTCCAACATCGGACTACGCGCACGTCCGTAGCCCGCCGGACCCGCACCGCTGTACCACTCGGCCATCGCCCTTTGGTCGCTTACATCCTCCAGTAATTGTGCCCCGCCCTAGCCTAGCTTCTAGGGTTGTGAATGATACCAAACTGGGATTACTGTTAGAACAGACCACGCCGCTAGGGTTTCCCAAGAGGGTTAAGTGTGATTTAACCCTTCACTAATCCTGGATTAAACTGGTTAAGTGTGGCTTAACCCCATTCTAATCCCTTGAACTCCCAAATGGATTAAACTAGTTAAGTGTAACCAACGGTTCACAACTTAACCACGTTCCAATCCCTCGAATCCCCAAATTGGTTAAGTATTAGTGGACCCTGACTTAACCCTAATCATGAGGCATTAATTAATTTAATGCACCTTAACCTCTCACATTAGACCTTGTTGTGGTTACTAGTTAGGCCGGGCGGGTCCGGGTAGGTTTACACCACAACTTAGTCTAACCTCGGGTTTTGGCACCACATGACCAACTTCTCACATTGGGTCCTATTGTTTGTAGCCACTAGTTAAGCCGGTCGGTTCCGGGTAGAATTACGCTACAAACTCAACCCAACCTCGAGTTGGCCACACTTTTGTTTTCTAAGTGTCATGTCCACTTCATTTCAAAACATAATCACAAGTCAAACAATTACTTGGGTAGACCTAACTTAATAGGTAAATTCCCAAGGGGTAGACCTAACTTAATAGGTAAATTCCCAATCTTATATTTTCATGTATTTTTAAGTTTACCCCAAAACCCCCAACGTCATTCTATCGCTTACATATTCGTAGTAACGCATAAAGGATAGGAAGAGGGAACTTGGCACGACATACATGATAAACTTGCACAACAATCATTCATAACATGTTAGACTTGCACAACTTAGCATAGGGAACTCGCATATTGCCATAAACATGCATAACATGCTAAACTTGCATAACTTAGCATAGTGAACTTGCATATTACCTTAATCATGCATAACTTGTCAAACATGCACGACTTGTCATTTTTAAACTTGCATAAACATGCACAACTTGTCAAAACATGCACAACTTGTCAAAATATGCACAACTTGTCAAAACATGCACAACTTGTCATTTTAAACTTGCATAAACATGCACAACTTGTCAAAACATGCACAACTTGTCAAAACATGCACAACTTGTCATTTTAAACTTGCATAAACATGCACAACTTGTCAAAACATGCACAACTTGTCAAAACATGCACAACTTGTCATTTTAAACTTGCATAAACATGCACAACTTGTCAAAACATGCACAACTTTGTCAAAACATGCAAATCATGGCTTAGTATACATGCATAACTCAATAAACATACAAATCATGGCTTAGCAAACTCGCATATGCATGCATAACTTATGAAACATGTAAAACATGGTATATTGAGTTCGCATAAGCATGCATAATCAACTAAACTCACATAAATCTCAACTTTCACCACATATTAACTTTAGAGTTTGTAAAGTGAAGGTAAGAGGGCTTACAATGCTTATGCGGATTCAAATGAGTATAACAAACGCAAGAAACCCCTTATGCAACTAATTAAGACCCCCAAATGCAAGCAAACTTGATCAAGACTCCTCCTTTATGATGCCAATTGAAAAACAAGCCTTTAATGCAAGCTAAGGAGGATCATACAAGCCTAAATATGCTTGTATGCATGGAAAATTACTTAGGAATTATTAATGAAGAGATTGGAGGCTAGGGTTTTAGGTGGAGGCCATGAGAGTTTAGATTTTGGCATAGTTTTGTTGCTAGGATGATTAATGGATGATTTAGGGTAGGTTAGAGGCTTATTTATAGAAGATTAGAGTGATTTAGACCATAGGATTAACCCTAGGTGAATTTTGGCCCGTCAGATTTAGGAACTCTCCAGAACCAGACCACACAACCAAGCCCAGACCAAGCCCAAACCAAAGAGGTGCGCCAGGCTAATCTGCCTGGCTACACCCTGTCGACAGGGCTGTCGACAGGGCAGTCGACTCCCTGGGGGCCCTGTCGACAGGCCTGTCGACATGGGGCCCCTGGCGGGAATTTTCCCGCCTTGGCCCAGCTGGCCCAATTCTTCAAATTTGAATCTGATTTTTACTTAGTAATTTTCTGCAAACTTCAATGGGCCTTAACTGGGTCATACGGACTCCGATTTTCGAAAACTCGGACTCTATTTCGCGTATTTTTCCGAAACGAACGCAATGGCATAGCCCGTTTCCCCTGATTCCCATTTTATAATTTAATCCTGCCTCAATTCATGTTATTACAGGTTATTAAAAATACGGGTTGTTACAATTATGCTAAACACACTGGTACGGGTTTCAAACCCATATTCGATCATCTGGAGATGATATAAAATTTAAATCAATATAAATTGAATTTAAAACAACTTATTTCTTCGACAATAAATTAATATTATTATTCCAATTCAAACCGACATTTGTATTGATCATCTGAACTGTAATTTAATTCAAAATTAAATTCGAATTTAATTAACTTTGAATTCGATAATTTAAATTAAATCGTGTTCGATTTTTTTTTAAATTGATAACTTAATATAAATTTCCATTTATTCTATCACCTAAATATTTAAATCCATATTAAATATTTAAAATTAACCCATAAGATTCCGGGTCATTACATTCTTCCCCACTTAAAATAATTTCGTCCTCGAAATTGCTAAGGTAGGAAAAGTGCTACAAACCCATTTATCTTTTCAAAACTTATTTATGTTGATACTCAACATTTCAAACTTCCTTACGTAACTCTCTTTCGAATAAATCCCTATTCGATAACTCCTCCCTTCGAATAACTATATTCGATAATCTCTCTTTCGAATAACTAGATTCGAAAACCCTTCTTCGAAGAAACTATATTCGATTTACTCTATTCAATTTTACTCTTTTCAATTAACTATATTGGATTTAACTCTTTTCGATTAACTCCATCGAACAACTAAATTTGATAACTCCTTCGAATAACCAATATTCTATAACTCACTTCGATTAAACTAATCGATAACTCTTTTCGATTAAACTATAATCGATAACTCCTTCGATTTACTAATAATCGATAACTCCTTCGATTTACTAATAATCGATAACTCCTTCGATTTACTAATAATCGATAATTCCTTTCGAATAAACTATATTCGATAACTCCTTTAATTCTATCTGAATAACTAATATTCGATAACTCCTTTAATTCTATTCGAATAACTAATATTTGATTTAACTTCATTCGCTTGACTCTAGATCGCAGCGATCACAATGGTTACGCCTGATTCCCCCAGGAAACATCCGACCGCCCTAGGCTATCTGCAGCCCTGCGAATTACGCAAGCAGTCGTACGAAATGGCACTTATCCTGAGTAACTATGTTTGACCAACTCTATCTCAATAACTATATTCGATCAACTTTAATTGAATAACTAACATTCAATTAAATCCTAATTCGATTGACTATGTTCAATTAACTCTATCTGGTTAACTCTTAATTTGAATAACAAATATTCAATAAATTCTAATTGAATAACTAATATTCAATTAACTCTACGGATTAACCCTAACTGATTAACTCAACTAGTTAATTCTTACTCTAATCGATTTATTTTAACTCTAATCGATTATTTCTAACTCTAATCGACTTCTCCTATTCGAATAACTCTTATTGTATAACATTTATTCATTTATAAAGATTTACTTTTAGTAACGGTTCTTCACTTTATAAATGTTCGCTTTAATAATGTTGCTTCACTTATACAAGTGTTGTGTGCCCCTTCTATTTAAACTATCGGTGTTAAAAAACAGGAAAAAATTGTGAAGGACAAAAAAACCAAAAAAATTACCAAAAAGGACAAGGGGCAAAAAACTTGTTCAAAAGGACAAGTTTTAGTGCAAACTGAAAAAACATGGGACCCCCCTGAAATTCACCATTTGCACTAAAACTTGTCCTTTTGGGCAAGCTTTTTGGTGGTTGTCCTTTTGGGCAAATAATTTGATGAGTTTGTCCTTGTGGGAAAAATCCCCGTTAAAAAAACCAATATCTCTTTTCTATATAAGTGCAGACTTATATATTCCATTTATCAAATGATAAATATTTAATTTAATTTATAAACTGTTATTTATAAATTAATCTTTTCTACTTATCTGTTAAAAACAGATTTCCATTTTCTATTCATCTTCTAAATATTCCTTTGATTAAATTCTATTTATTTAACAAATAAATATCTCATCTATAACATTCTATTTATTATCTATAAATAAATATTTCCATTTACTATATTTGTAAATGTTTTACAAATATTCCCCTTTCTATTTGTTTGCACATAACTTCCTTTGTATTTGTGTTACAAATATATTTCCTTTATATTTGATTTACAAATATATTTTCGTTTTTCATTCCCAATTCATATTTCATTCACATTGATTTTACTCCATTTATTCATTTCGATCCATTTAACTTACCTAAGTTAAATTTAATTTCAATCATTCAAATTCCCATTAACTAGTTGCTAATTAACCGTTTTGCCTATTTCACCCTTTTTATTTGAATATAACTTGTTCAAATATATGTCAACTCGCTTATAGACTAATCTAATTATATTTTCAACTCGAGTTATATATTCGATTTCGAATATAAATTTTCAATCTCTTTCACTTATCCAGAAGCCCAATTTCGATTCAAATTTCCTTTAATTAATTATTTTCCAATTTAGTTAATCCTATTTAACCATTTAAAAATATGATTTTTGTCTTAAAAATCATTTCACTTACTTCACTGAAGTTCATATTTTTTTTTATAACTCAAGTCTATATTTTCCTCATGGCCATTCGGATTTTATTTACTTTAAAAATCCTTTTACTTGTATATATATAAACCATTGTGGTTTTTTATGGTTTCTGGCGCTGCACTTTTTGAAATTTGATTTTGACCTATCTCAAAATCTATACGATGAAATCCAGATTTTTCTCTTTCATTAGAAAACTATTATCCAACCGGTCCCGACGATTCTTGTTTCAAAGAATTCCGACTTCAATGAGTTATGTATACTAAATTGAAGTTCGAATCGCCAATTTACGAACTGCCGCGCTATGGCGAGCTCGTTTTAATTATATTTATAAATATAAATATTTTAACTTTGTTTATAATAAATTCAACTCCATTCAGATATATTTTTAATATATATCCAATCCATTTCACATAATATTCCCGATCTATTTCACTTCTAATATTCAAATCCTATATATTTACAATATTCAAATTCCATTTGAATTTCTTTATTAAAACTCTATATTATTTCCTTTTATTCAATTTCTATTTGAATTTCCTTCTATTCAAATTCTATTTCAATTCCTTATCTTCAAATTCTATTTAAATTCCTTTGTTCAATTTCTATTTGAAATCCTTTGAATTCAAATTCTATTTTAACTCCTTTTGAATTCAAGTTCTATATCAAACTTTATATTTTCTTTGAATTCTAATATTCAATCTCCACTGTATATTCTCTTTGAAATTCTTTTTAACCAAATTCCATTTGAATTCTAATATTCAAATCTCTATTTGATTTTTTCTTTATTCAAATCCATTTGAATTCCTTTGAATTCAAATTCCATTTCAATTTTTCTTATACAATTTCTATTTGAATTTTCTTTATTCAAACTCATTTGAATTCCTTTGAATTCAAATTCTATTTCACTTCTATTTGAATTATATATATATACTCAAATTCCTTTACTTTACTTCTATTTGAATTCTATATTCCAATTCCTGTTTCAAAATTCCTTTGAAGTAATATAAATATATACATATATTCATATCTATCCCAAATTCAAAACATTTGAATTTTCAACCAACTTGTTTCTTTCCAACAAATTTCCATCAAAAATTTTCTAAGGCAGCAATTCGTCACTTAGAAACTCGAAAATGAACACTGGTGATGTTGCGACCATCATCAGAATTATTTCCCAGCTACTGAATGAGTTCAGTGCTTTATTTCTTTCAAACTCCATTTAGAAAAATATTTTCCAAACTCCCAGGATTTTAAATTCTTAATTCTGGTTGGAATTCAATTTCAATTTATCACATTTGTATATTTGATTTCATATACAAATTCCATTGGTTATATATAACTATTTCATTTTTATAATCTAATTTGATTATAATCCTAACAATCAAATTAACTATTTAAAAACAATATCGTGTCCAATCTTCTGTTCAAGTGTTTATAAACTCCTATCGACATCGTGGTGTCCCACGATTCGACCAAAATTTATAATCCACTCAACAGACTAGTCAACACAATATAAAACAGTTTTTATATCAAATAACAAATACGCTCTCTCGTATATATATATACACTCAACCCATTCTAGGATACTGCTGATCCAATCTCTAATGAGCACATTCCAACAAGCCTAGGTATTCGCTCAACCTAAGCTCTGATACCAACTGTAATGACCCGCAAATCTGCAACATCAGAGTTGTCTATATACATCATACGTCCAACCCAAATATCACGAAAATACGAAACATTTTTTTTTTAGAAGAAAGAGGTAGAAGAAGAACAGAACTAACAACACAGAATCTCACATCGCAGCGGAACAAAATATAATATATCACATCTTTGAAATACAAAATCTTAACTATATAACATACACTTATCAGAGTACAACACTTACAACACGGCGGAACAACACTATAACTAGATAACGCTGAAGCCTCCTACTCCAAGCTCCTTTAGATATATCTGAAAAATCCTGAACTACTTGACTGCCCGTACAAATTTAGGCACCCAATAGTTTAGGTAGAACAAAACAAATAAACTCCGGGTCAGTCATGGGACTGGTATGAGTAAACAGTTTAAAACAGTTTCAGAAAACTAAATGATACCTCATAAGACCACGCCGTATAACATGGAACGTGTTTTTCCCTTATGAGAATCCAAACACTTGATTTTACTTTCAAAATCCCTTTTGAAAGGAATGATAGCTTTATATCAACTCCTTTGATATTATAATAATGTCTAAATCAAGTAGATAACGATCTAGTGGAACGTTTGCATCTCACGTTCCACATAAATAATATACAGTCAAAACCGCAAGCACGTATTGGGTAATTGGTTTTCCTAACTATGACAAGGTATGGAACCACCTTCCGCTGGTATATCTCTAGAGGTGAATACATCGAGTTCAACAAGAACATCTTGCAACTCAGCCACACATGACCGACCACTCATTTCGCTTGAGTGTATCGAATGTATATCACCAACGATTGGGATCAGCAACTGTTTCCCGAATGGGACAGCATCGACAATAGATTTTTAGAAGTAAATGAAACTCTAGATCAGGTGATTATACAGCCTAATAGGTGTGACCTACATAGCCATGCTGCCTGCCCGATTTCTGTCATTTACCGGTTGATGAGGCTTGAGGTTACGCTTCATCATCGCATCAGGTTCACTTCGAATGCCACATTGTCAAATCCATCGAAAATCGCTAATTGACGTCTACAATAGTACATTACATGTCAGCTAAAAGAAGTTTCCTTCTCCGCTTCCACTCTTGGTACAGTTGAAGAAATCAATGTACGTGACCTTTCTGGAATTACTCTGTCAGACATTCATCCATACAAGTCACCCAGGAACAAGATGAGCCGAAGGTACTATTTCTATTAATAGAAAAAGTCCTTGCACTCTACTCCGTCTTCGATTATCTTTATATAATCCGATTCGCACGCTACTGCCAATATGGAGTGGTTCTTCGGATAATAATCCAACCGGTCTCTCCATATTGACAACGATGGTCAAAACTTCGATAGTCTGTGATTTAACTATCGAATAAAAACAAGTGTTTCGATAGTCGATGATTTAACTATCGAATAAAACAAGTGTTCATCCAAACAACCAACAATCACTGAGCCTTTAATTAATATTCCATTAATTAAATCTCTACTCTATTTTTTATCAATATTTGTTAACCAAATATTTTCAATAACCATATTGGCCTTATACGTTCTTTGGAAAAACATTTCCATATATCGCCTTCCTTTATTTTCTAAACTTTTAGAATTTTTTTTTATATAATTGGAAAATACTCCAATTACTTACCTCTTTTCCGACTCATTTATTTCTATACTTAGGAAACGTTCATTTTTCTATTTCCAAGCTTTGCACGTATTTGTGTTAAAACAGATGTTGTGTAAAACATCGTTACGACAACCCAAATAAAGTATTTAACTAATTCTTATTCCACATTGATCTTTGAGCCTGAATCTTGCTACTTATCGGTATATCATGAAATCAACCAAGTTGGGGTATAATTACCTCTCAGACCTTGACTGAATAACATTTAACGTCAAAACAGACAAGACTACTTACTCGAATAATCAATACCATACCACTACTTCTTCACTTTTAAACACATATATACTTTCTCTTTTATCCTTACGAGGTTTTATTCTTATACTTCCTTTTTGATTATACTATTCTATTTCTAAGTTCGTTTTCTTATCGACTTCTATATATTTTGATATGTTAATTTCTAACTATCCAATTATCTTAAAAATAATCTATCTCCTTAAATTCCCGGAAAAATTCGCCATAACCTCCTTTGTACCGGGAGCATCGGGAAATTTCAAATAGCTTTCCCGGTCCTTCTCCTCTCAAAAAAGAAAAAGAAAAAGCCAAGCGGCTAGCCGATACGGCGCATAAAATCTCATATATGAATTAAATACGTACCTTTTTGTCGGGCACTCTATTTATTTCACTTCTATACTTTATTACAAATCTGTCTCCTGTATGTCTATACCTGTCCAATCTATTTTAACTATACCAATCATTTTAACTAAATTTGTTAATTAAATCTGTTACTTAACTCTTCAGTCTATTTCACCTTCATATTTGAACATGACATGTTCAAATATATTTTAACTTGCATATTAACAAATTCTAATTATACTCATACTCTCGTTTCCTTATCGACTTCTTATTCAATTTCCAATTCAATCCTATTTGAATTCTCTTTATTTAAACTTCATTTGAATTCTATTTTCAAATTCTATAGTTTAAAGTCCATTTGAATTCTATATTCAAATTCTATAGTTTAAAGTCCATTTGAATTCTATATTCAAATTCTATAGTTCTCTGCATTATTTATAAACAATGTTTATAACTTCAATTCAAATCCCACCTTTCCATTTATAAACAACGTTTATAAATTCAATTCAAATCCCATATTTTCCTTTTATAAACAAAGTTTATAAATTCGATTAAAATCCCATCTTTTTCATTTATAAACAACGTTTATAAATTCCATTCAAATCCCATAATTTCATTTATAAACAAAGTTTATAAATTCAATTACTAGTTCATATGTGTTCAAAACAAGTTAATGTTTCTATACTTCATTTAAAATTCAAATTCTATTTACAAAAATAGAATTCCCCTTTTAAATTTCAAATACCCTTTTTGATATTTTTATAAATCAATATCCCAAGCTCTAGTGGTATTTTCAACAATCAGATCAACCAATTTTCAATCACTTGATTTTTAACACATCATATAGGAATATATATGAAATCAAACAAACAACAAACATATAATATTTTTTTTTTGAGGAATCCAGTTGGATTCCTCCAACCTGTTTTCCTGCATCCACAGATGTTAGCACATAAATAATACCTATACTGCTTCGAGGCAGGATATCGCGGTATGAAGGTCATCCACTAATCATAGCGTGGGGCGTATAGGGTAATCATCCGCTATGGTACCGCGGGCATCCGCTAATGAGACTGCGGGAATCCAACCAATCATCAACCCAATATATATATAATAGTCAACCAATCCTAAATAACTATATATATTTTTAACAGCAATAAATAAATATTTAAATCATCCAACAATCAACACACAAATATTTTTAACGAATAAAAATATTTCTAATTAAACAGGTGAGTGAGATTTACTCACCAGGGTTTTTCCTTTGCTGATATCCAATTAAAATTCAACTCGTCTAAGCCATAAATCATCTCGAGTTTGTCGTGCATGAATTTATTCCTACGATATTTTATTTTAAATTTAACGATTAAACATGATTTATTTAAATTTACTTAACAAATAAATTAACTATTCTATGAAGTCAAATTTATAAAAACATAATTAAATAAATTCTTTTAGGTGTATTTAAATGTTTAGAACTATATACCTTAAGGCCTCGCCAATATATTGACAGATAGACGAACAGATCTCGATCCATCTCTATTTCAATCAGCCCCAAAAGCTTCAGCCATTCCTTTAAGGCATTTCATCAAACACCTTGCAGTCGACTATCTTCACCTTTGAACCAAAATTCTACCATCAGCTCGCCCCTTCTACATCTCACATCCATCAACCATAACACTATCCAGACATGGCCTCCGTTCATCAATAGTATACTCCAACTCAACCCTTCCACCTCATCTTGGAAACCGTCTCGCACTAGAACAGCTCGCAGGCCTGACAACGACCTCCGATGTCATCAGTTCGAAGTCGCCCTCTGCCCTAATCCCATCGCGATGCTACCCTTGAATCGAAAGAAGAAGAAAAGGTTCGATCCCGATTCTACTGCTACTCCGAACCCTAAAACACCCTCAAACGTGCGTCTTGACTCCTGTAGTTCATCCCTTGCCTCCCTGGTCCTTCGATAACCTCACGACGAAACAACAGTAAGCCCTACTATTGAAATCGAGTCTCACTGTATCATTCGAACTAGCGACACACTTTCCCCTTCCCAAACACATCGCGACCCTCGCTCGCGCATCCCAGATCTGAAACACTAGCTCGAGACAAGGCTTGAGGATGAACCGCACCTCATTACATAGTAGCGTGAACAAGAAACGAACAGATTTGGTTTTGGTTGATTTTTGGAGGATTCGGGTTTCTTGCCTGAGGAAATGAACGAAAAGAAGAAAAATAGAAAAAGAGAGTGGGAGGCTATCGGCTATTATACAGAGTGGCCATTTGATTTGTGTGGAGATAAAGAGAGGGATGTGTTCTTCTTTCCCCCTTTTGATTTGTCCGGCCATTATTTTCCTCCTTGTTGTTTGGTTTTGGTCCACACAAAAGAAAAGGAATTCTCTTTAATTATTTATATTTGTTTTAATTTTAATTAACCGATATGATTAAATAAATTAAATTATTCTGTTGATTTCAAACTTCTATTCGAACACAAAAATAAGTCCGCCTAGGGTTAAACCATTATGCTAAACACACTGGTACGGGTTTCAAACCCATATTCGATCATCTGGAGATGATATAAAATTTAAATCAATATAAATTGAATTTAAAACAACTTATTTCTTCGACAATAAATTAATATTATTATTCCAATTCAAACCGACATTTGTATTGATCATCTGAACTGTAATTTAATTCAGAATTAAATCCGAATTTAATTAACCTTGAATTCGATAATTTAAATTAAATTGTGTTCGATTTTTTTTTTAAATTGATAACTTAATATAAATTTCCATTTATTCTATCACCTAAATATTTAAATCCATATTAAATATTTAAAATTAACCCATAAGATTCCGGGTCATTACACCTTTACTTCCAACAATCACCCCTATTTTTTAACTACTATGCAAAGTTGGTTTTTGCAGCACCCAATCTAAATGATTCATCATCTTTATAATTTGTCGATCTACCACTACTATGCTTAAACTACTCCTACTCCTCTTAATACTTCAAAATAGTCCTTCTTTTTAATCCTACCCCTAATTATCTAAATAGCCCTTCCTTCCAACAATTACCCCTATTTTTAGCAACTGTGAAGGATTGGTTTTTGCAACACCCAATCCAAATGATTCATCATGTTTCACATTTGTCTATCTACCACTACTTCTCTTAATACTTCAAAACAACCCTTCTTTTTAATCTTACCCAAATTCTCTAAATAGCCCTTCAAACAATTACCCCTATTTTTTAACTTTTGTGAAGGGTTGGTTTTTGCAGCACCTAATCCAAATGAATCATTATCTTTCATATTTGTCGATCTACCCCTACTATGCTTAAACTGCCCTTACTTCCCTTATTATTTCAAAACATCCCTTCTTTTTAATCCTACCCCTAATTCTCTAAATAGCCCTTACTTCCAACAATTACCCCTACTTTTTAACTTCCGTGAAAGGTTGGTTTTTGCAGCACTCAATCCAAATGATTCATTTTCTTTCATATTTGTCAATCTACCCCTATTATGCTTAAACTACCCCTACTTCTCTTAATACTTCAAAATAGCCCTTCTTTTTAATCCTACCCCTAATTCTCTAAATAGACTGTACTTCCAACAATTTCCCCAATTTTTTAACTACAGTGAAGGGTTGGTTTTTGCAGCACCCAATCCAAACGATTCATCATCTTTCATATTTGTCGATCTACCCCTACTATGCTTAAACTACCCCCACTTCTCTTTATACTTCAAAAAAACCTTCTTTTTAATACTACCCATAATTCTCTAAATAACGCTTATTTCCAACAATTACCACTATTTTTTAACTACTGTGAAGGGTTGGTTTCCAAACGATTTGTCATCTTTCATTTTTGTCCATCTACCCCTCCTACGCTTGAACTAACCCTACTTCTCTTAATATTTCAAAACATCTCTTTTTTTAATCCTATCCCTAATCCTCTAAACAGCCCTTACTTCCAACAATTACCCCTATTTTTAAACTACTATGAAGGGCTGGTTTTTGCAGCACCCAATCCAAATGATTCATCTTATTTCATATTTGTCGATCTACCCCTACTATGCTTAAACTACCCCTACTTCTCTTAGTCCTTCTTTTTAATCCTACCCCTGACTCTCTAAGTAGTCTTGCTTCCAACATTTTCACCTATTTTTTAACTATTGTGAAGGATTCGGTTTTTGCAGCATCCAATCCAACGGAATCTCATCTTTCATATTTGTAAACAACACCTACTTCTCTTAATACTTCAAAACAGCCCTTCATAGTAGTAAAAAAATATGGGTAATTGTTGGAAGTAACGGAAATTTAGAGAATTAGGGGTAGGGTTAAAAAGAATAGCTGTTTTGAAGTATTAAGAGAAGTAGGGGTAGTTTAAGCATAGTAAGGGTAGATCTGACAAATATGAAAGATGATGAATCGTTTGGATTAGGTGTTGCAAAAACCAACCCTTCACAGTAGCTAAAAAATATGGGCAATTGTTGGAAGTAATGGCGATTTACAGAATTAGGGGCAGAATTAAGAAGAAGTGTCATTTTGAAGTAATAAGAGAGGCAGGGGTAGTTTAAGCATAGTAGGGGTAGATCTACAAATATGAAAGATGATGAATCATTTGGATTGGGTCCTGCAAAAACACAGTATTTAAAACATAGGGGTAGTTGTTGGAAGTAAGGGCTATTTAGAGAATTCGAGGTAGGATTAAAAAGGTGGGATGATTTGACGTATTAAGAGACATAGGGGAAGTTTAAGCATAGTAGGGGTAGATCGACAAAGATGAAAGATGATGAATCGTTCGGATTGGGTGCTGCAAAAACCAACCCTTCACAATAGTTAAAAAATAGGGGTAATTATTAGGAGGAAGGGCTATTTAGAGAATTAGAGATAGGATTAAAAAGAAGGGATGTTTTGAAGTATTAAGGGAAGTAGGGGTAGTTTAAGCATAGTAAGGGTAGAAAAAAAAGAATTAAGAATTTAATAAAGGAAAACAATAATAAAAGTATGGAAATAGGGGCGAATGTTGGAAGGAAGAGCTGTTTCGAGAATTAGGGATAAGACTAAAAAGAAGGGACGTTTTAAAGTATTAAGGGAAGTAGGGGTATTTTAAGCAAAGTAAGGGTAGAAAAAAAAGAATTAAGAAATGAATAAAGGAAAGAAAATAAAAAATGTTGGGTGTAGTTATAACATAGTAGGGGTAGATCGATAAATATGAAAGATTATGAATAGTTTGGATTTGGTGCTGCAAAAACCAACCCTTCATAGTAGTAAAAAGATAGGCGTAATTGTTGGAAGTAAGGGCTATCTAGAGCATTAGGGGTAGGATTAAAAAGAAGGGTTATTTTGAAGTATTAAGAGAATTATGGGCAGTTTAAGCATAGTAGGGATAGATCGACACATATGAAAGATGATGAACCATTTGGATTGGATGGACAAGTACGGAAGATTATGAATCATTTGGATTGTGTGCTGCAAAAACCAATCCTTCACAGTAGGATTAAAACAAAGTAAAGGCTATTTAGAGAATTATGTGTAGTATTAAAATGAAGGGATGTTTTGAAGTATTAAGAGAAGTAGTGGTAGTTTAAGCATAGTAGGGCTAGATCGACAAATATGAATGATGATGAATCATCTGAATTGGGTGCTGCAAAAACCAACCCTTCACAGAAGTAGAATGATAATTGGTTTACAAAGAAAGAAATGAATAATGCAAAAAAATTGGATAAAGAAAACCTATAATAAAAGTAGGAGTAGTCAAAATATAGTGGTAATTGTTGGAAGTAAGGGCTATTTAGAGAATCAGGGGTAGATTTAAAAAGAAGGCTATTTTGAAGTATTAAGACAAGTAGGGGTAGTTTAAGCATAGTAGGGTTAGATCGACAAATGTGAAAGATGATGAATAGTGTGGGTTCGGATTTGCAAAAACCAACCCTTCACAGTAGTTCAACAATAGGGGTAATTGTTGGAAGTAAGGGCTATTATAGCAATTGGAGTAGGATTAAAAACGAAGACTGTTTTGAAGTATTAAGTGAAATAGGGGTAGTTTAAGCATACTAGGGGAAGATCGACATATATGAAAGATGATGAATCGTTTGGATTTTGTGTTGCAAAAACCAACCCTTCACAGTAGTTAAAAAACAAGGGTAATTGTTGGAAGTTTGGGCTATTTAGAGAATTACTAGTAGGATTAAAAAGAAGTGATGTTTTGAAGTATTAAAAGAAGTAGGGGTAGTTTAAGCATAGTAGGGGTAGATCGACAAAAATGAAAGATGATGAATCATTTGGATTGGATGCTGGAAAAACCAACCCTTCACATTTGTTAAAAATAGTGGTAATTGTTGGAAGTAAGGGCTATTTATAGAATTAGGGGTAGGACGAAAAAGAAGGACTTATTTGAAGTATTAAGAGAAGTATGGGTAGTTTAAGCATAGTAGGGGTATATCGACAAATATGAAAGATGATGAATCGTTTGGATTGGGTGCTGCAAAAACCAACCCTTAAAAGTAGTTAAAAAATAGGGGTAATTGCTGGAAGTAATGCCTATTTAGATAATTAGGAGTAGGACTAAAAAGAAGGGTTGTTTTGAAGTATTAAGAGATGTAATGGTAGTTTAAGCATAGTAGGGGTAGATCGACAAATATGAAAGATTATGAATCGTTTTGATTGGGTGCTGCAAAAACCAATCCTTCACAGTAGTTAAATGATAGGCGTAATTGTTGGAAGTAAGGGCTATTTTGAGAATTAGGGATAGGATTGAAAAGAAGGGCTGTTTTGAAATATTAAGAGAAGTAGGGGTAGTTTAAGCATAGTAGGGATAGATCGACAAATATAAAAGCTGATGAATCATTTGGATTGGGTGCTGCAAAAACCAACCCTTCACAGTAGTTAAAAAATAGGGGTAATTGCTGGAAGTAAAGGCTACTTAGATAATTACAGGTAGGATTAAAAAGAATGACTGTTTTGAAGTATTAAGAGAAGTTTGGGTAGTTAAAGCATAGTAGTGGTGGATCGACAAATATAAAAGATGATGAATCATTTAGATTTGGTGCTGCAAAAACCAACCCTTTACAGAAGTTGAAAAATAGGGGTAATTGTCGGAGGAAAGACTATTTAGAGATTTAAGGGAAGGATTAAACAGAAGGGCTGTTTTGAAGTATTAATGGAAGTAGGGGTAGTTTAAGCATAGTAGGAGTAAATTGACAAATATGAAATATGATGAATCATTTCGATTGGGTACTGCAAAAACCAATCCATCACGGTAGTGAAAAAATAGGGCAAATTGTTGGAAGGAAGCGCTATTTAGAGAATTAGGGGTAGGATAAAAAAGAAGGACTATTTTGAAGTATTAAGAGAAGTATGCGAAGTTTAAGCATAGTTGGGGTAGATCGACAAATATGAAAGATTATGAATCATTCGGATTTTGGTGCTGCAAAAACCAACCCTTCACACATCCCTTCTTTTTAATCATATCCCTAATTCTCTAAATAGCCCTTACTTCCAAAAATTACCCCTATTTTTAACTATTGTGAAGGGTTGGTTTTTGCAGCACCCAATCTTAATGATGCGTCATCTTTCATATTTGTCGATCTACCCCTATTATGCTTAAACTAACCCTACTTCTCTAAATACTTCAAAACATCCCTTCTTTTTAATCCTACCGCAAATTCTCTAAATAGACTTACTTCCAACAATTACCCATATCTTTTAACAACTGTGAAGGGTTGGTTTTTTGCAACACCCAATCCAAATGATTCATCATCTTTCATATTTGTCGATCTACCCCTACAATGCTTATACAACCACTACTTCTCTTTATACTTCAAAACGGTCCTTCTTTTTAATCCTACCCCTAATTCTCTAAATAGCCCTTACTTCCAACAATTACCCCTATTTTTTAACTTTTGTGAAAAGTTGGTTTTTGCAGCACCCAATCTAAATGATTCAACATCTTTCATATTTGTCGATCTACCCCTACTATGCTTAAACTACCCCTACTTCTCTTAATACATCAAAACAACCCTTCTTTTTAATCCTACCCCTAATTCTCTAAATAGCCCTTACTTCCAACAATTACCCCTAAATTTTAACTACTGTAAAGGATTGGCTTTCGCAGCACCCAATCTAAGTGATTCATCATCTTTCATGTTTGTCGATCTACCCCGACTTCTCTTAATACTTCAAAACAGCCTTTCTTTTTAATCCTACCTCTAATTCTCTAAATAGACCTTACTATCAAAAATAACCCCTATTTTTTAACTACTGTGAAAAGTTTGTTTTTGCAGCACCCAATCCAAATGATTTATCATCTTTCATATTTTTTTATTTACCCCAACTATGCTTAAACAACCTCTAATTCTCTCAATACTTCAAAATATCCCTTCTTTTTAGGCCTACCGCTAATACTTTAAATATCCCTTCTAACAATTTCCCCTATTTTTTAAGTTCCGCGAAGGGTTGGTTTTTGCAGCACCCAATCCATATGATTCGTCAGCTTTTATATTTATCGACCTACCCCTTCTATGCTTGAACTACCCATATTTCTTTTAATACTTCAAAACAGTCCTTCTTTTTAATCCTATACCTAATTCTCTAAATAGCCCTTACTTCCAACAATTACGCTGATCTTTTTACTACTGTGAAGGGTTGGTTTTTGCAGAAACCAATCCAAACGATTCATCAACTTTCATATTTATCGATCTACCCCTACTATGCTTAAACTACCCCTACTTCTGTAACACCCCATAAATCAGTTAATACTAATATTCTCAAATGAAAGAATAATTAATTTCAAATATAAGAATATTGGGAAAGGGGCTGCGCCATTGTGTTCGTCTCGGAAAAATATGCGAAATAGAGTCCGAAATTTTGTAAATCGGAGTTCGTATGACCGAGATATGGCCTCGAGAGGTTTCACGAAAAATTCAAACTTTAAAACAGATTTCAAAAACGCAGAAGTGGAGGCAGGTGGGAAAACTCCCTCCTAGACCAGGTCGACCTGGGGGTCGACTTGGGAGTCGACCTGGGGGGGGCCAGGTCGACTTGGGAGTCGACCTCCCTGGTCGAGCCCAGGTGACCTGGGTGCATCTGGTTGGGTTTTCGGGCTGTGTTTTGAAGGCTGGACGAAATCTAATGGCTCTAATCTATTCTAGGGTAAATCTAATGGCCTAAATGCATCCTAACATCTATAAATAAGTGGGTAGACTCTAACCCTAAATCACTTGAAAAATTGGAGAGCTACCGACATGCCGTTGCCATGGAGTTCAGCGTAGCCGTCACAAACTAAAGAAGAAGGAGAAAGCCTAGCCTACAAGTAAATCTACTCAACAAACAAATTAAATCAAAGACTCTTTCTATTTCTCTTCTTTAAAATAGTGAGTATGATGAATCTCACAATATTATTATAAAATAATTTGATTAAGTTATGAATGGATCACAAGAAAGTGATATGAATTGTTATGTATTTGTAAATTATGTTGTGGATCTCTTGTTATGCTATTATGTTACCATATATATGTTGTTATGTTGTAGTGATTATGTTGTAAATAATCCTATGCTATGTCATATGTGATTAATCATGCTATGCAATGTTATAAATCATGTTATGCCATGTTGTAAATCATGCTATGCTATGTTGTAAATCATATCATGCTATGTTGCAAATTATGATATGTTATGTTGTAAATCTTATATATGTGGTAGATCTCATATTATCACATATGTTGAAATACTTATGTTATATGATAATGATGTCATGTTAAGTTGTGTTGAATCATACAATTTGTAAAATCATGATGTTATTATTTATGCGAATTGGATCATGTTTAAAGTTTATGTTTTTTTAATAATAAATCTTGATTATGGGAATCTGCCTATTGAGTTAGGTGTACCCATATACATGAGTCTACAAATTAATTGGATCTTGAATATGGTAATTTGCCTATTAAGTTAGGTGTACCCATATACATGAATCTATGATTAAATGAATTTTGATTTTTGGGAATTTGCCTATTGAGTTAGGTGTACCCATATAAAACCATATTGTTAATGATGTTGATTCACACATGTCCTATACATGTTTATGAAATTTGATCAAAATCATATTATGTGAATTATGAATAAGTTGACACCCTTAGATCCATGACATGTATAACCTTATGCAAGTTGTAATTTTGGATGTATGCAAGTTTCACCCCTTGTTATGATTTATTTAGTCACATATATATGTTGTTGTTGCGAATATTTTCTTTTATGCTATGAGTTAGACTAATCGGGTCTAGCATACATTTTGCGAATAAACGTTCAAACGTGGGGTAGGGGTAATATTAGGAAATTAATAAATTGGGGTGCAATTGATACGATTTTGCATGCCTTAAATGGATGTCCATAATTGAGTCAATTATGGACATTGCTAAATTTGGAATTAATTAATAATTCAAATAGTGAATTATTAAAATTGGGGAAAGTGGATTATTAATAATAATCAATGCTTAGGACACGAGGTTGGACCCGTTTGTGACGTAAAGCTGCCCGGACCCGCCCTGCAAATCCAGTAGTCACAAATGTCGGCCCAATGTGAGAGGTCCTAGGCCCAAACTAAAGCATAACAGTTGTAAAGACACGAGGTTAGACTCTTTTATGGTGTAAGACTGCCCGGACCCACCCGGCAAATCCAGGTGCCATAAATGCCAGTCTAATGTGAGAGGTCTTTATGAGGTTATGGCCTTAATGAATTAAGAAATACTTAGCCAGATAATCATGTAAGGTGGGACATGGGGGTTAAGTAGGTGCCTTGGGTGGCATGAGGAATCTAGTGGTTGCCTTTAGAGGCATTTGAAATACGATTAGACTTAACCAAATACACATGTAAATGAACATGACTAAGTGGATGGACTAATGGGACAAGCTTAGGTGGAATGCTTGTAGGAAATAACGGGGGTCCATTTCAACCAGTATCCCAAAACGTATCTTTGTGGGCCCGACCCAAGTCGAGGACGGGACACGCATACTGGGTTTGACTATAAGAGGCCAAAACAGGGAGCGGTGGCAACGCAAGTCCAACGGGTTTCATATGCGTGTGTGGACCCTGGCTGGTAGGTAAGACGTTGTTGCATCGTGTAGGTATAAGCCGTGCATCTCCGTTATGTCGGGTTGCCACTTTAGGGGAATGATACACCCCACTGTGGGGCCAGCACGGGTATCTACGAGTAGGGAGCCGATCGAAAAATAGAAAGTGGGGTACACCTAGTGGAGATAGGGGCAGGCGACACCTATGTAGTCACCTAGGAGTACGTAAAGCCATTAAGAAAGTTTCTAAGTGAAGCTAAGTGGGATCAATCTTTAGGGTGACTGGTGTGGTGCTGTATAGTGTTTATCCTTTAGTATTTAGGAGCGCCTATAACGTTGCCTTTAGCGATTGTCTATGTCCTTAATCTGCTCTTTCATAGACATTTCCTTGTTTTCCAGCTTATGCCTTAGTCCAGTTATTTTGATAATAGTATTGTAGAATTATCATACTCGCCAGACTTTATGTCTGACCCCCTCTTTTCCATCTTTTTTTTCCTTCAGGTCCTCTGGTTGGGCCATGTTCTAGTGGAGTCTAGCTAGTTGGATCGCTTATCTCTTGGAAAGCTTGGACTGCAGAAGTAAAGTCCAGCTTGTTATCTTTCTTTTTAATGGCTATTTATTTTATGGGATTATGTATTTTGTTTTTATGAAGACGGATATTGTACTTGGTTATGATCTATGGTTTTATGATGTAATAGACATATTTAATTTCCGCTGCAATGAAATGAAGTTTTAGATTTTCAAGTGCTATTTATTATCTGTCTTGTTGTAATTTCTCTGTTCTATATTCACTTATGACCCCCATGGAAGTTAATGCATTCCCTTGGTGAGTGACATTAATGGACGTGGTGTGTTACACGTGGTATCAGAGCATAAGGTTACCAGAACAGATAAAATTTTTAGAAAAATATTTTTCTAAAGTATTTTTGGAAGAAGTGATTTCAAAAACATGTTATTTAGAGAGAGTTTTTATGAAAAACATAGTCCCAAATAGCCATATCCTTATCTTTATCATTCGAATTCTCCATTTTGAATCTTTCCTTTTTCGTTTCAGCATGGCTGAAGATCTTAATCTCCTAGAAGGTGTGACGGTTCCAGGGTGGTTTAGGAGATATTTGGAGGCTAGGGCCACCACTGCAGGCCCAGCAGATGCTCCTCCACCCCCAGTTGCACCCATTCCTCCTCCTCGTATTGACACTTTTGCAAAGACGTGCAAGGAATTTAAGGCTACGGGAGGAAAAACTTTTCAACGGACTGAGACGTTTGTGGAGGCTAGAGATTGGCTTAAGGAGCCTGAGGAATTGTTTGATATCTTTGAAGTAGAAGATGGGAGGAAAGTCCGTTTAGCTGCTTGGTTAATGAAGGGAGAGGCCTCGTTTTGGTGGGAGGTCACAAACGGGGAACGTCCAGTTGATTCATGGGCGGATTTTAGACGAAGGTTTGAGGCAAAGTTTCTTTCAAGGGCAGAGGAGAATTTAAATATGGAAAAATTCCTGACATTAAAGCAAGGGAGCTTATCAGTGAAGGAATATGTCAATAAATTTAATCAGTTAGCAAAGTTTGGCTTGGAGTTGGTGAACACGCCAGAGAAGAAAGCTTTGAGGTTCGTTAGAGGCTTGAATGAACCGTTGCAAGGGTTGGCTATGACCCACATCCCTATGGGAGCCACCTTTGAAAGGCTAGTAGAAATGTCACTTATGCATGAGGATAAGGCAGTTGAAAAGAAAGGGGATCAGAAGAAACCCCAATAGCAAAATAAGAAGGGTGGTAAAAACAATAATGGCAAAGGGAAGAAGAGACGCTTCAATTGTGGGACGCCTGGCCATCTCAGCAATGATTGTAGAAAGAAAAAGAAGACTGGTTGTTTTCATTGTGGAGATGCGGGACATTTGGTGCAGGACTGCCCAAAGAAGGGGCAGAGGGCAGGGTCTACCTCGGGAGGACAGGTGCAGGCTCTTATGGCACCAGGGCAGGCAAGGGGGCAAGTTCAGGCTATTGCGGCCCCACCGCTACAAGAAAGAGGTAGAACAATTTCTGTTGAAAACTTAGTTTTTCTGTTTGATCATCCTGTCCGTACCTTATTCGACTCTGGCGCATCTCATTCGTTTATCTCTGCATCATTAGTTGAATTACTGCACTTGAACACCAGTTTAGTAGAGGATCCCTTGGTTGTTTCAAATCCAATTGGGGGTTCGGCTCATTTGACCATGATATGTTTGGATTTGAAAATCTCTATACTTAGCGTTGAATTTAGATGTGATGCTTATGTATTGGGCTTCACGGGCTATGGGCTAATTTTAGGAATGGATTGGTTATCTAGAAATGGGGCCATTCTTGATTGTGAAAGGAGAGTAGTTAGGCTTGTGACTCACCTTGGTAATGCTCTCGACATCTTTTGTAATCCCATAAATTCCGTTATGCTAAGTTATCTTGAATCGCTTGACGCGTCTGTAGAGAATCTGCGATCGGTAGAGGTGGTCCGGGAATATCCGGATGTGTTTGAGGAGGTGAAGGGCTTACCTCCAAAGCGGGAAATAGACTTTCGAATTTATCTTGTGGATAATGCTAAACCCGTATCTTTGCCAGTGCGCCACATGGCTCCTCGTGAAAGGAGGGAACTCAATAAGCAAGTGAAGGAGTTGCTTGAGAAGGGGTTCATAAGACGTAGTATATCGGAGTGGGGTGCTCCAGTAGTATTTGCCACAAAGGCGGATGGGTCCCTTAGACTTTGTGTAGACTATAGAGAACTAAACAAGTTACTAAAAAGAACTGACACCCACTGCCGAGGATTGACGATCTCTTTGATCAGTTAGTTTGCGCCTCAGTGTTTTAGCAGTTGGACTTAGCCACTGGCTTTCATCAACTGAGAGTGGCTGAGGATAGCATAGATAAGACTGCTTTTAGGACTCCGGACGGATTTTATGAATGGCTAGTGATGCCCTTTGGTTTGACAAACGCCCCCGCATATTTTGTTGATTTGATGAGTAGGGTGTTTAGGGAGTACCTTAACAAATTCGTGGTAGTCTTTGTGGATGACTATAACAACCCGCAAAAATCAGGACCAATTTAATTTTTTTATTTTAATGAGTTTTGACAATATAAAATAATTTATTTAAATAATAATGATCACAAATTTGATTTAAATCGAAGTTAGAATGATTGATTTAATTTTAATTAATAAAAGAGTTAGAAATAGCGCAGTAGTTTGAAAAGTCAAACTTGAACTTTGACTGACCGTACATGATGCAAAATTTAACGGATTTTAGTGAAATGAAAAATATTAGAATCTTTTTAAAAATATCTTTCCAACGAATCCGAAAAATTGAAATTTCATAGCTCAAATCAAAAGTTATGGCCAATTCAATATTTAGAAAGGTCGCTATGAAATTTATAAAGGTCAAAATGCTACTTTTCACATACGAAGGAATTTGGACTCGAAACTACTTCCATTGAGTCTGGAATGATGTTTCTACATTGAAAAACAGTAAACACTTATATATTTTGAGTTTCGGGATTTATTTGTTTAAAAATATATTTTTAATATTAAATATATTGGCCTTAAAAATTGTCATTTTTCAAACGACCTCGGTTTTCGACGAAATCACTTTTGTTGGAACCGGAATGTCAAATTATTGCTAGGTTTCAATTTTCAGAATTTTTCGAATTAATATGTGAGGGTGGCGTAATAAAATGTGTTTTGACTATTTACAGTTAAATTTGAACGCCTTAAAAATAGCCATTTTCCAAACAGTCTCAGAATTCGATGAAAATAATTTTTTTGGATTCGTATCGTCATAAGAAAGCTAAAAATATTTTTTTTAGAATTTTCTGAAGTCGTATGTGACCCCGGCATATTTAAATGTACGGTAGAAATTAAATAATTAATTTAATATTGTATTTTCAATTAAAACCGAAAATAAAAGGTACAGACATCAGAACTGGACCTTGGGACATAGCCCATCGCGTTCAGAAGGCCTCTAAACGTTATGATCGACAGTAAGCAGGCCCAAATCCGAGAAAGTCCAAAAATCCAGTTTATTTCACGAAATTCGGAATTAAATATTAAAATAATATAAAAATCCGAAAACCCTAACCCTAATTCTCTAATGGCCAGCCGCCGCCCAGAAATTGATGGCCAGAAATGCTCCAACTTCAAATGCTAATATCTCTCAATCCGTTCGACGAAAATTGACGTATGACCTACCAAATCGAAGAGAATTCAGAGACCTTTCAATCTATACGGTTAAGATCGGGTTTTGCTGCACGGATTTCGCGAATTTCGTCTGAGAAGGGGCTGCGGTTTTTATTGGTTTGCGGGCCCTACGAGAGGCCGAGTTCGACGGGGTTGATGGTGTAGGTGGCTCTCGACATGGCGGTCGCGGTGGTGGTGTTGGATCGGCGAATGGAGGCTTCTAGAGGGGTGCGATTTTGGCATTGGAAAGGGGGTTTGGGTTCGGTGGTATACGACGGGTTGGAGAGGAAGAAAGGTCCGCTTTCTTTTTCTTATTATTTTATTATTTAATTATTTAATTTGTCCGATCTTTAAAAATTCATAACTCTCACATACGAGGTCTGTTTGACGAACCGTAAATTGCGTTGGAATCACAAAATTAAGGGCTTCGCGATGGCGCAGACCGCAGCTGAAAAAGAGACAGTCAAATTTCGACCAAAATTCAATGTGAGAATTCAAAATTCTATTATTTAATTAATTATTAAATTATTTTCTCGCTTTAAAAATAATTGCATGATGAAATGAAGTTTTAGATTTTCAAGTGCTATTTATTATCTGTCTTGTTGTAATTTCTCTGTTCTATATTCACTTATGACCCCCATGGAAGTTAATGCATTCCCTTGGTGAGTGACATTAATGGACGTGGTGTGTTACACGTGGTATCAGAGCATAAGGTTACCAGAACAGATAAAATTTTTAGAAAAATATTTTTCTAAAGTATTTTTGGAAGAAGTGATTTCAAAAACATGTTATTTAGAGAGAGTTTTTATGAAAAACATAGTCCCAAATAGCCATATCCTTATCTTTATCATTCGAATTCTCCATTTTGAATCTTTCCTTTTTCGTTTCAGCATGGCTGAAGATCTTAATCTCCTAGAAGGTGTGACGGTTCCAGGGTGGTTTAGGAGATATTTGGAGGCTAGGGCCACCACTGCAGGCCCAGCAGATGCTCCTCCACCCCCAGTTGCACCCATTCCTCCTCCTCGTATTGACACTTTTGCAAAGACGTGCAAGGAATTTAAGGCTACGGGAGGAAAAACTTTTCAACGGACTGAGACGTTTGTGGAGGCTAGAGATTGGCTTAAGGAGCCTGAGGAATTGTTTGATATCTTTGAAGTAGAAGATGGGAGGAAAGTCCGTTTAGCTGCTTGGTTAATGAAGGGAGAGGCCTCGTTTTGGTGGGAGGTCACAAACGGGGAACGTCCAGTTGATTCATGGGCGGATTTTAGACGAAGGTTTGAGGCAAAGTTTCTTTCAAGGGCAGAGGAGAATTTAAATATGGAAAAATTCCTGACATTAAAGCAAGGGAGCTTATCAGTGAAGGAATATGTCAATAAATTTAATCAGTTAGCAAAGTTTGGCTTGGAGTTGGTGAACACGCCAGAGAAGAAAGCTTTGAGGTTCGTTAGAGGCTTGAATGAACCGTTGCAAGGGTTGGCTATGACCCACATCCCTATGGGAGCCACCTTTGAAAGGCTAGTAGAAATGTCACTTATGCATGAGGATAAGGCAGTTGAAAAGAAAGGGGATCAGAAGAAACCCCAATAGCAAAATAAGAAGGGTGGTAAAAACAATAATGGCAAAGGGAAGAAGAGACGCTTCAATTGTGGGACGCCTGGCCATCTCAGCAATGATTGTAGAAAGAAAAAGAAGACTGGTTGTTTTCATTGTGGAGATGCGGGACATTTGGTGCAGGACTGCCCAAAGAAGGGGCAGAGGGCAGGGTCTACCTCGGGAGGACAGGTGCAGGCTCTTATGGCACCAGGGCAGGCAAGGGGGCAAGTTCAGGCTATTGCGGCCCCACCGCTACAAGAAAGAGGTAGAACAATTTCTGTTGAAAACTTAGTTTTTCTGTTTGATCATCCTGTCCGTACCTTATTCGACTCTGGCGCATCTCATTCGTTTATCTCTGCATCATTAGTTGAATTACTGCACTTGAACACCAGTTTAGTAGAGGATCCCTTGGTTGTTTCAAATCCAATTGGGGGTTCGGCTCATTTGACCATGATATGTTTGGATTTGAAAATCTCTATACTTAGCGTTGAATTTAGATGTGATGCTTATGTATTGGGCTTCACGGGCTATGGGCTAATTTTAGGAATGGATTGGTTATCTAGAAATGGGGCCATTCTTGATTGTGAAAGGAGAGTAGTTAGGCTTGTGACTCACCTTGGTAATGCTCTCGACATCTTTTGTAATCCCATAAATTCCGTTATGCTAAGTTATCTTGAATCGCTTGACGCGTCTGTAGAGAATCTGCGATCGGTAGAGGTGGTCCGGGAATATCCGGATGTGTTTGAGGAGGTGAAGGGCTTACCTCCAAAGCGGGAAATAGACTTTCGAATTTATCTTGTGGATAATGCTAAACCCGTATCTTTGCCAGTGCGCCACATGGCTCCTCGTGAAAGGAGGGAACTCAATAAGCAAGTGAAGGAGTTGCTTGAGAAGGGGTTCATAAGACGTAGTATATCGGAGTGGGGTGCTCCAGTAGTATTTGCCACAAAGGCGGATGGGTCCCTTAGACTTTGTGTAGACTATAGAGAACTAAACAAGTTACTAAAAAGAACTGACACCCACTGCCGAGGATTGACGATCTCTTTGATCAGTTAGTTTGCGCCTCAGTGTTTTAGCAGTTGGACTTAGCCACTGGCTTTCATCAACTGAGAGTGGCTGAGGATAGCATAGATAAGACTGCTTTTAGGACTCCGGACGGATTTTATGAATGGCTAGTGATGCCCTTTGGTTTGACAAACGCCCCCGCATATTTTGTTGATTTGATGAGTAGGGTGTTTAGGGAGTACCTTAACAAATTCGTGGTAGTCTTTGTGGATGACTATAACAACCCGCAAAAATCAGGACCAATTTAATTTTTTTATTTTAATGAGTTTTGACAATATAAAATAATTTATTTAAATAATAATGATCACAAATTTGATTTAAATCGAAGTTAGAATGATTGATTTAATTTTAATTAATAAAAGAGTTAGAAATAGCGCAGTAGTTTGAAAAGTCAAACTTGAACTTTGACTGACCGTACATGATGCAAAATTTAACGGATTTTAGTGAAATGAAAAATATTAGAATCTTTTTAAAAATATCTTTCCAACGAATCCGAAAAATTGAAATTTCATAGCTCAAATCAAAAGTTATGGCCAATTCAATATTTAGAAAGGTCGCTATGAAATTTATAAAGGTCAAAATGCTACTTTTCACATACGAAGGAATTTGGACTCGAAACTACTTCCATTGAGTCTGGAATGATGTTTCTACATTGAAAAACAGTAAACACTTATATATTTTGAGTTTCGGGATTTATTTGTTTAAAAATATATTTTTAATATTAAATATATTGGCCTTAAAAATTGTCATTTTTCAAACGACCTCGGTTTTCGACGAAATCACTTTTGTTGGAACCGGAATGTCAAATTATTGCTAGGTTTCAATTTTCAGAATTTTTCGAATTAATATGTGAGGGTGGCGTAATAAAATGTGTTTTGACTATTTACAGTTAAATTTGAACGCCTTAAAAATAGCCATTTTCCAAACAGTCTCAGAATTCGATGAAAATAATTTTTTTGGATTCGTATCGTCATAAGAAAGCTAAAAATATTTTTTTTAGAATTTTCTGAAGTCGTATGTGACCCCGGCATATTTAAATGTACGGTAGAAATTAAATAATTAATTTAATATTGTATTTTCAATTAAAACCGAAAATAAAAGGTACAGACATCAGAACTGGACCTTGGGACATAGCCCATCGCGTTCAGAAGGCCTCTAAACGTTATGATCGACAGTAAGCAGGCCCAAATCCGAGAAAGTCCAAAAATCCAGTTTATTTCACGAAATTCGGAATTAAATATTAAAATAATATAAAAATCCGAAAACCCTAACCCTAATTCTCTAATGGCCAGCCGCCGCCCAGAAATTGATGGCCAGAAATGCTCCAACTTCAAATGCTAATATCTCTCAATCCGTTCGACGAAAATTGACGTATGACCTACCAAATCGAAGAGAATTCAGAGACCTTTCAATCTATACGGTTAAGATCGGGTTTTGCTGCACGGATTTCGCGAATTTCGTCTGAGAAGGGGCTGCGGTTTTTATTGGTTTGCGGGCCCTACGAGAGGCCGAGTTCGACGGGGTTGATGGTGTAGGTGGCTCTCGACATGGCGGTCGCGGTGGTGGTGTTGGATCGGCGAATGGAGGCTTCTAGAGGGGTGCGATTTTGGCATTGGAAAGGGGGTTTGGGTTCGGTGGTATACGACGGGTTGGAGAGGAAGAAAGGTCCGCTTTCTTTTTCTTATTATTTTATTATTTAATTATTTAATTTGTCCGATCTTTAAAAATTCATAACTCTCACATACGAGGTCTGTTTGACGAACCGTAAATTGCGTTGGAATCACAAAATTAAGGGCTTCGCGATGGCGCAGACCGCAGCTGAAAAAGAGACAGTCAAATTTCGACCAAAATTCAATGTGAGAATTCAAAATTCTATTATTTAATTAATTATTAAATTATTTTCTCGCTTTAAAAATAATTGCATGATGATGTTTATTCAATTCTGAAATGTCTGGTGTTGTATGAATCATTGGTTGTGATTGTAATATGTTTTGTTGTGTACGATGTGTTAGATCCGTATTAAAATTGCAGTTAATATTGAATTTTATTTACGATTAGAAATTAGATCTAAAATTTGATCTAAAATATATTATATTCAGAATTACATCATATTTATTCAGATTTAGTTAGTATAATTTATTTCAGGTTATTAAATATTATTTCTATTATTTTGTAATGAATAATAGAACTTGATCGACAAATAAAAACTCCTTTTTTATTTGTTGATATTATAATAAGAACTTGAAAGACAATGAAAGCTTATTTTTATTTGTTGAATTTACAAAAGAAATTGAGCGACAAGTCAATTCTTATTTTAATTTGTTTACATTAAAAAGAATGGAAATTTTTATGTAAATTTGTTTACATTAAAAAGAGTGATTAAAAAGGATATATTTTAATATGAGGTTTTAGCATTAAAAAGAATGAAAACAAAGGATTTCATTCTTTTTATGTAAAAATAGTTTTCAATCAAAAGTCATAATTTATTTGTCATTTTGATGTCAATAAAAGTTGCAACATTAAAAATCTCATTTTTAATGTAATATTATTTCAATAAATGAAGTAACATTAAAACGTTATTTTTAATGTAATAAGTGTTTTCAATAAAAAGAAGCAACGTAAAAAGATCATGTTTTTATGTGTCCATTGTTTTCAATAGAAAGACTTTGCATAAAAAAAATCACATTTTTAATGTGATTTAGATTTCATTGTAAAGATGAAGATAAAATGGATTTTATTTTTATTATTATTTTCATTTTTGACAATGGAAAGTTTATAAATTAAAATTGAATTTTTATTGAAATTTTGTTCATTGTAATGAATAGAAAAGATCGCATCCATATGTGTAATGAGAAAAAAGAAAAATTACATTTATATGTAAGGAAAAATGAACAGAAAAGGATTTCATTTTTAATGTAATCAAAGATTAAGAATCACATTTTGGTTTACATATCATATGTAAATTAAAATTCATTTTAGAAGTAAAACTTTTGTTTACATTTTTATGTAAATAAAAAAAAGGACATGTTTTGGAATTCACAATGTTTGTTTACATTTTTATATGTAAATAAGAAATTATTTTCAGAAGTTACATTATATTTGTAAATATATTTTGTAAATAAAAAGTTGTTCTTTATTTTGTATTCACCAATGCAAAGGTATATTGAAAATAAAATTATTCTTTTATTTTCATTTACCAATGTAAATATGCATTATACATTAAAAATAAACTTGTTCTTTTTTTGCATCTAAAAATGCAAATATATATTTAAAAATGAAACTTGTTCTCTTATTTGTATTTACAAATACAAATATATATATTAAAGTAAAATTTATTCTTTTATTTGCATTCACTTATGCAAATACATTTTGAAAAATGAACGAACCTTTTTATTTGTGTTCCCAAACACAAATACATTATAGAAAATGAATGATCCTTTACGTTTGTGTTCTCAAACACAAATATAACATAGAAAATTACAATGGTCTTTTTATTCGTGTTCTTAAACACAAATAAAACATTAAAAATAAAAGAACATTTTTTGTGTACTCCAACACAAATATAACATGATTTTAAAGTAGTACATTTTTATTTTTATTTGCATTTTCAATGCAAATATTTCATGAAATCAAAAATTCACATTTTTGTTAACATTTCATAATGTAAACAATACAAGAAAAAATACATTTTTGTTTGCATTCTACAATGCAAACGGAATGTAGAAAGAGAATATGCATTTTTATTTGCATTCTGTCATGCAAATAAAATAAAGGAGAAAAATTTACATTTTTGTTTACAACTTTTGTTGCAAGCAAATAAGAAAATAAAATTGCATTTTTGTTTGCAAATTTAGATGCAAACAAATTTATTAAAAACAAAAGTTACATTTTTGTCGAAATTTTTAAATGCAAACAAAGCATTAAAATAAAAGTTACATTTTTAGTTATTTATTTACTTCACTTGATGTAAATAAACATAAAATAAAGAGTTGTTCTTTTATTTACATTTCTTGATGTAAACAAAACTAGAAATTTAATATTACACTTTTATTTTCTTTACTCAACGCAAATAAAATAGGAGAATAAAAGAAATATTTTCATTTGCAATCCTTAATGCAAATAAATTATGAAATGAAAAAGTTACAACTTTTATTTACAATCCTCTATGTAAATAAACAACAAATAAAAAGGTTGAATCTTTATTTGCATTCTCTATTGCAAATAAAGCATGAAATGAATAGTTATATTTTGTGTTATTATTTATATCCCCTATTACGAATGGAATTAAAATATTACATTTTTCTTTTCATTTATTTACAATAAAAGAAATTGAAATAAAGATTATATTTTTATCATCATTTTTGATGCGATAAAAGAATAGAAATAAAGATTACATTTTTATTGACATTTTACATGCGATAAAAGTAACAGGAATAAAAGAGATATTTTTATCATCGTGTTATATATTTTGTATTACACTGCCATAGGCAAGTTACCTGACTTGTTTATTTGATTGGGTCGATAATTTTCACACATCGCCCAAGTGCACAAATAATTCATTATTTGTTTGCTGGTTGAAACCCCACACGGGTGTTGGGATGAAAATTAACATGCACTAATCCCAAGATTTAGTTGTATGTTGATCGTTAGATCGACAGGCTGCGATGAGCGTTATTATTTAATTTTAACGCTTACGCAGTGGAATTTACACTTTGGATGAAATGGATGATTTGATGATTACATTGTTATTGTCATATATATGATGTGTGTGAAATCCATATAATCCAAATTATATGGTAAATGATTGAGTCGCATTTCGATTCAGATGATCTTTTAAATAAGAATATTCTTACACTAGAAATTCTTTTTATAAAGGATATATTTTCATAAAAAGGATATTTTAGTTAAATATATTTTTAAGATAAAGAATATGTGTAAAAGATAAGAATATGTAATATGAAGGATACTTTCCAATTAGAATCTTTTGTATAAAGAGTATTTTAATGATTATTTTAAGATATATATTTTTTATAACGAATTAATATTTAAAGGGAAATCCTTTAATTAAGAATATTGGAATTTGCAATTATATTTCATGATATGAGATACATTGAGATGGGAGGTGGATTTATCGTGGACGGTGTTTTTAAATGACATTTGTCCTTTAGTCCAATTTACATCGAAATTATTATTTGGAATTTATAAATCTATTCATAGATTTAACAAAAGCATTTTCTAAAAGTCTAGTTTTCCAATTTAATATATATTCAATTGGAATTAAGTGGAAATTCTATTGGTAATAATCGAGATGAGCTTCTGTAATAGAAGACCGATATTATATATGGAATTTAAGAGGCTTTGCCGTTATTCCATGTATATTGTTAGTCCGATACAGAAATTTATATCGATTATGTACTGATTGATTTCTATGGAATTCCATATTTAGGAAATTGATTTGTGGGTTTATCGTGAACTGTGTTTTAAATGACACGAGTTCTTTAACCCGTTTAAAAGAAGATTTATTCTTTAAAATTAATGATCTGTGAAAATGATTTTTGATATTAAATCAAATTCAGAATTCTTAATAAATCCTTTAAGGAAGATTTATGATTTAATTTATTAATTTATCTTTGATAAAATTTATGAAAATCTTTTAATATGAATATCTTATTAAAAGAATATTCGGGGTCGGAATGTGACATAAGGTGTGATTTTCCAATATTTGATTTTTAATCACAAAATACGCGAGTTATTCAGAAAGACCGGGTTTAACCCATTCTGAATAATCATCACGACGATCAAGAGTCGAAGATGAAGACAATAGAAGACCGAAGGTTTTCACATCGTTGGGATGATGATGACTGGTATCTTGAATTGGGACAGTACATTCCAAGGCAAGGTATTTGGTAATGATCGTCCAAACGTATTTGGAGATCGACGGACATGTTGTTTCGCTTAGACCCAGAGTGGACTTGTAAATGGATTATGTGTCTGACATTGTATTCTTTTCTACTGTATTTGTTGAACGCTACTGATTATATATTTCTGTTTGGTGGTGGAGAATTTATTCTTTACTTAACCCCCTTCTCTAAGACGTATGAGCTTAGAGGTTATATATATATATTGGTAAATGATCAATGATATGGTAGAGTCTGACAATGTGGCATGATAAGATGCAATTGATCAAGGCTTTGTTGAAAAGCAGGCCTTGTGGTTCATGATCAAAGCACAGTCTATTTAGGCATAGCTTTGTGTATATCGTGACTTCGCGAGCCTCACAGCCCGGTAGAGTCTAAAACGGGAGAAGGGAAAGCAGGGAGTGCGCACGTTTCTTTCTAGCTAGAGTGGTGCCAGGGACCTACCAGCGCTGGCATTTATTCATTGTGGTTGTTGGATTTTTCGAGGCCTCGGGTTATGCGGTCGCCACTGGCCATAGTATAGGTCCAAAAGGACCGGGAAGCGTGTGTTCAGGCATAACTAATCCACAAAAGCAAGTGTGGACCGGCCCTGCCGGATCCAAGGGTTGGACAGAGTACCAATCCTGGGGCATTGCTAGAGTGTCTCGAATCGGTAAGGATCTCCTCCCTAGCCTTGACTCAGATGGAAACCCGAATTTCCAATACGACATCACGCGGTTTTGATTGTATACCTATATATGGCGACATAGTGGGATGGGGCACTTATGCCGTCTAGGATTTATATATTTACTTTGATGTATTTCAAATTGTTTGCACACTATTATTATATAATACCGTGTTTATCGTATCAAGCATCTTTTGATCATTATAAGGTAAGACCCTATCCTCTGGTTTGCGTTGCATTGTGTGATGGGACTTGGGTCTTATAATGGTTTCATTTTCAGAAAAAGCATTGCGTTATTTTGACGATTTACTTTAGTCATGCACTGGTAATCCAATGGAGTAAACCCATTCCGCGTTAGCGGCGTGGTCCTGTGATTAGCCTTATTATATTTTATAGATTAGTTTAAGAATTCTCACACCAGTCCCACGACTGACCTGTAGTTTGTTTCACTTTGCAAACTCGGGTGCCCTCTTTCCACACGGGCAGTCGAGTAGCTTGTTTGACAGATAGATAAACAAGATTCTGGATTGAAGACTGAAGCTGTGGCCATAATGTTGATAGCCTTCCACTGAGATTAGTTCCGCTGCAATGTATTCATTTTTTTGTATTTATCTTCCGCTGTAATTATATTCCAATGTACTCTGATATGTATATTCTGTACTCTGTTGTAACATTTATTATAGTGTTATAAAAGTCTTCTGTTATCTGTTGTAATGTGTTGTATGCTCAAAGTTAAAGTATTCGTAGGTTTCCACTTTTTGGATCAGACCTGTGTGGTTTATGGTCGATTCGAAGGGCGGAAATTTGCGGGTCTTTACAGTTGGTATCAGAGCTCGAGTTAGCTCAAATCTTTGGGATACAACTCATTAGAACTGAACAAAAGACTCATCAGAGATTGGATTAGTAATGTCCAATAAGAATACTCATTAGAGATAGGATCAGCAGTATCCTAGAATGAGTGAATTCGTTAGAGATGGGGTTAGTAATGCCCTAGAACGAGTTAAGAGTTACGAATTTATAATTAACGTATTTTTGATATTTATAATCTTTTCTTTGCAATATTATTTTTATGAATATAAAGTTATATATATTTTGAAAAGATAATCAACCATTAAAATTTAAAATTAAGATAGTTAATTTTACAATTTTTAGCTACGTTCCTTTTCGAGGACGAAAAGTTTTTAAGTGGGGGCGATTATAACAACCCGCAAAAATCAGGACCAATTTAAAATTTTTATTTTAATGAATTTTGACAATATAAAATAATTTATTTAAATAATAATGATCACAAATTTGATTTAAATCGAAGTTAGAATGAATGATTTAATTTTAATTAATAAAAGAGTTAGAAATAGCGCAGTAGTTTGAAAAGTCAAACTTGAACTTTGACTGACCGTACAGGATGCAAAATTTAACGGATTTTAGTGAAACAAAAAATATTAGAATCTATTTAAAAATATCTTTCCAACGAATCCGAAAAGTTGAAATTTCATAGCGGAAATCAAAAGTTATGGCCAATTCAATATTTAGAAAGGTCGCTAGGAAATTTATAAAGGTCAAAATGCTACTTTTCACATACGAAGGAATTTGGACTCGAAACCACTTCCATTGAGTCCGGAATGATGTTTCTACATTAAAAAATAGTAAACACTTATATATTTTGAGTTTCGGGATTTATTTGTTTAAAAAAATATTTTTAATATTAAATATATTTGCCTTAAAAATAGTCATTTTTCAAACGACCTCGGTTTTCGACGAAATCACTTTTGTTGGAACCGGAATGTCAAATTATTGCTAGGTTTCAATTTTCAGAATTTTTCGAATTAATATGTGAGCGTGGCGAAATAAAATGTGTTTTAACTATTACAGTTAAATTTGAACGCCTTAAAAATAGCCATTTTTCAAACAGTCTCAGAATTTGACGAGAATAATTTTGTTGGATTCGTATCGTCATAAGAAAGCTAAAAATATTTTTTTTAGAATTTTCTGAGGTCGTATGTGACCCCGGCATATTTAAATGTACGGTAGAAATTAAATAATTAATTTAATATTGTATTTTCAATTAAAACCGAAAATAAAACGTACAAACATCAGAACTAGACCTTGGGACATAGCCCATCGCATTCAGAAGGCCTCAAAACGTTAAGATCGATAGTAAGCAGGCCCAAATCTGAGAAAGTCCAAAAATCCACATTATTTCACGAAATTCGGAATTAAATATTAAAATAATATAAAAATCCGAAAACCCTAACCCTAATTCTCTAATGGCCAGCCGCCACCCAGAAATTGATGGCCAGAAATGCTCCAACTTCAAATGCTAATATATCTCAATCCGTTCGACGAAAATTGACGTAAGACCTACCAAATCGAAGAGAATTCAGAGACCTTTCAATCTATACGGTTAAGATCGGGTTTTGGTGCACGGATTTCGCGAATTTCATCTGAGAAGGGGCTGCGGTTTTTATTGGTTTGCGGGCCCTAGGAGAGGCCGAGTTCGACGGGGTTGATGGTGTAGGTGGCTCTCGACATGGCGGTCGCGGTGGTGGTGTTGGATCGGCGAATGGAGGCTTCTAAAGGGGTGCGATTTTGGCATTGGAAAGGGGGTTTGGGTTCGGTGGTATACGACGGGTTGGAGAGGAAGAAAGGTCCGCTTTCTTTTTCTTATTATTTAATTATTTAATTATTTAATTTGTCCGATCTTTAAAAATTCATAACTCTCTCATACGAGGTCCGTTTGACGAACTGTAAATTGCGTTGGAATCACAAAATTAAGGGCTTCGCGATGGCGCAGACCGCAGCAGAAAAGGAGACAGTCAAATTTCGACCAAAATTCAATGTGAGAATTCAAAATTCTATTATTTAATTAATTATTAAATTATTTTCTCGCTTTAAAAATAATTGCATGATGATGTTTATTCAATTCTGAAATGTCTGGTGTTGTATGAATCATTGGTTGTGATTGTAATATGTTTTGTTGTGTACGATGTGTTAGATCCGTATTAAAATTGCAGTTAATATTAAATTTTATTTACGATTAGAAATTAGATCTAAAATTTGATCTAAAATATATTATATTCAGAATTACATCATATTTATTCAGATTTAGTTAATATAATTTATTTCAGGTTATTAAATATTATTTCTATTATTCTGTAATGAATAATAGAACTTGATCGACAAATAAAAACTCCTTTTTTATTTGTTGATATTATAATAAGAACTTGGAATACAATGAAAGCTTATTTTTATTTGTTGAATTTACAAAAGAAATTGAGCGATAAGTCAATTCTTATTTTAATTTGTTTACATTAAAAAGAATGTAAATTTTTATGTAAATTTGTTTACATTAAAAAGAGTGATTAAAAAGGATATATTTTAGTATGAGGTTTTATCATTAAAAAGAATGAAAACGAAGGATTTCATTCTTTTTATGTAAAAATAGTTTTCAATCAAAAGTCATAATTTATTTGTCATTTTGATGTCAATAAAAGTTGCAACATTAAAAATCTCATTTTTAATGTAATATTATTTCAATAAATGAAGTAACATTAAAATGTTATTTTTAATGTAATAAATGTTTTCAATAAAAAGAAGCAACGTAAAAAGATCATGTTTTTATGTGTCCATTGTTTTCAATAGAAAGACTTTGCATAAAAAAAATCACATTTTTAATGTGATTTAGATTTCATTGTAAAGATGAAGATAAAATGGATTTTATTTTTATTTTTATTTTCATTTTTGACAATGGAAAGTTTATAAATTAAAATTGAATTTTTATTTAAATTTTGTTCATTGTAATGAATAGAAAAGATCGCATCCATATGTGTAATGAGAAAAAAGAAAAATTACATTTATATGTAAGGAAAAATGAACAGAAAAGGATTTCATTTTTAATGTAATCAAAGATTAAGAATCACATTTTGGTTTACATATCATATGTAAATTAAAATTCATTTTAGAAGTAAAACTTTTGTTTACATTTTTATGTAAATAAAAAGAAGGACATGTTTTGGAAATCACAATGTTTGTTTACATTTTTATATGTAAATAAGAAATTATTTTCAGAAGTTACATTATATTTGTAAATATATTTTGTAAATAAAAAGTTGTTCTTTATTTTGCATTCACCAATGCAAAGGTATATTGAAAATAAAATTATTCTTTTATTTTAATTTACCAATGTAAATATACATTATACATTAAAAATAAACTTGTTCTTTGTTTGCATCTAAAAATGCAAATATATATTTAAAAATGAAACTTGTTCTCTTATTTGTATTTACGAATACAAATATATATATTAAAGTAAAATTTATTCTTTTATTTGCATTCACTTATGCAAATACATTTTGAAAAAAGAACGAACCTTTTTATTTGTGTTCCCAAACACAAATACATTATAGAAAATGAATGATCCTTTACGTTTGTGTTCTCAAACACAAATATAACATAGAAAATTACAATGGTCTTTTTATTCGTGTTCTTAAACACAAATAAAACATTAAAAATAAATGAACATTTTTTGTGTACTCCAACACAAATATAACATGATTTTAAAGTAGTACATTTTTATTTTTATTTGCATTTTCAATGCAAATATTTCATGAAATCAAAAATTCACATTTTTGTTAACATTTCATAATGTAAACAATACAAGAAAAAATACACTTTTGTTTGCATTCTACAATGCAAACGGAATGTAGAAAAAGAATATGCATTTTTATTTGCATTCTGTCATGCAAATAAAATAAAGGAGAAAAATTTACATTTTTGTTTACAACTTTTGTTGCAAGCAAATAAGAAAATAAAATTGCATTTTTTTTTTGCAAATTTAGATGCAAACAAATTTATTAAAAACAAAAGTTACATTTTTGTCGAAATTTTTAAATGCAAACAAAGCATTAAAATAAAAGTTACATTTTTAGTTATTTATTTACTTCACTTGATGTAAATAAACATAAAATAAAGAGTTGTTCTTTTATTTACATTTCTTGATGTAAATAAAACTAGAAATTTAATATTACACTTTTATTTTCTTTACTCAACGCAAATAAAACAGGAGAATAAAAGAAATATTTTCATTTGCAATCCTTAATGCAAATAAATTATGAAATGAAAAAGTTACAACTTTTATTTACATTCCTCTATGTAAATAAACAACAAATAAAAAGGTTGAATCTTTATTTGCATTCTCTATTGCAAATAAAGCATGAAATGAATAGTTATATTTTGTGTTATTATTTATATCCCCTATTACGAATGGAATTAAAAGATTACATTTTTCTTTTCATTTATTTACAATAAAAGAAATTGAAATAAAGATTATATTTTTATCATCATTTTTGATGCGATAAAAGAATAGAAATAAAGATTACATTTTTATTGACATTTTACATGCGATAAAAAGAACAGGAATAAAAGAGATATTTTTATCATCGTGTTATATATTGTGTATTACACTGCCATAGACAAGTTACCTGACTTATTTATGTGATTGGGTCGATAATTTTCACACATCGCCCAAGTGCACAAATAATTCATTATTTGTTTGCTGGTTGAAACCCCACACGGGTGTTGGGATGGAAATTAACATACACTAATCCCAAGATTTAGTTGTATGTTGATCGTTAGATCGACAGGCTGCGATGAGCGTTATTATTTAATTTTAACGCTTACGTAGTGGAATTTACACTTTGGATGAAATGGATGATTTGATGATTATATTGTTATTGTCATATATATGATGTGTGTGAAATCCATATAATCCAAATTATATGGTAAATGATTGAGTCGCATTTCGATTTAGATGATCTTTTAAATAAGAATATTCTTACACTAGAAATTCTTTTTATAAAGGATATATTTTCATAAAAAGGATATTTTAGTTAAATATATTTTTAAGATAAAGAATATGTGTAAAAGATAAGAATATGTAATATGAAGGATACTTTCCAATTAGAATCTTTTGTATAAAGAGTATTTTAATGATTATTTTAAGATATATTTTTTTTATACCGAATTAATATTTAAAGGGAAATCCTTTAATTAAGATTATTGGAATTTGCAGTTATATTTCATGATATGAGATACATTGAGATGTGAGGTGGATTTATCGTGGACGGTGTTTTTAAATGACATTTGTCCTCTAATCCAATTTACATCGAAATTATTGTTTGGAATTTATAAATCTATTCATAGATTTAACAAAAGCATTTTCTAAAAGTCTAGTTTTCCAATTTAATATATATTCAATTGGAATTAAGTGGAAATTCTATTGGTAATAATCGAGATGAGCTTCTGTAATAGAAAACCGATATTATATATGGAATTTAAGAGGCTTTGCCGTTATTCCATGTATATTGTTAGTCCGATACAGAAATTTATATCGATTATGTACTGATTGATTTCTGTGGAATTCCATATTTAGGAAATTGATTTGTGGGTTTATCGTGAACTGTGTTTTAAATGACACGAGTTCTTTAACCCGTTTAAAAGAAGATTTATTCTTTAAAATTAATGATCTGTGAAAATGATTTTTGATATTAAATCAAATTCAGAATTCTTAATAAATCCTTTAAGGAAGATTTATGATTTAATTTATTAATTTGTCTTTGATAAAATTTATGACAATATTTTAATATGAATATCTTATTAAAAGAATATTCGGGGTCGGAATGTGACATAAGGTGTGATTTTCCAATATTTGATTTTTAATCACAAAATACGCGAGTTATTCAGAAAGACCGGGTTTAACCCATTCTGAATAATCATCACGACGATCAAGAGTCGAAGATGAAGACAATAGAAGACCGAAGGTTTTCACATCGTTGGGATGATGATGCCTGGTATCTTGAATTGGGACAGTACATTCCAAGGCAAGGTATTTGGTAATGATCGTCCAAACGTATTTGGAGATCGACGGACATGTTGTTTCGCTCAGACCCAGAGTGGACTTGTAAATGGATTGCGTGTCTGACATTGTATTCTTTTCTACTGTTTTTGTTGAACGCTACTGATTATATATTTCTGTTTGGTGGTGGAGAATTTATTCTTCACTTAACCCCCTTCTCTAAGACGTATGAGCTTAGAGGTTATATATATATATATATTGGTAGATGATCAATGATATGGTAGAGTCTGACAATGTGGCATGCTAAGATGCAATTGATCAAGGCTTTGTTGAAAAGCAGGCCTTGTGGTTGATGATCAAAGCACAGTCTATTTAGGTATAGCTTTGTGTATATCGTGACTTCGCGAGCCTCACAGCCCGGTAGAGTCTAAAACGGGAGAAGGGAATGCAGGGAGTGCGCACATTTCTTTCTAGCTAGAGTGGTGCCAGGGACCTACCAGCGCTGGCATTTATTCATTGTGGTTGTTGGATTTTTCGAGGCCTCGGGTTATGCGGTCGCCACTGGCCGTAGTATAGGTCCAAAAGGATCGGGAACCGTGTGTTCAGGCATAACTAATCCACAAAAGCAAGTGTAGACCGGCCCTGCAGGATCCAAGGGTTGGACAGAGTACCAATCCTGGGGCATTGCTAGAGTGTCTCGAATCGGTAAGGATCTCCTCCCTAGCCTTGACTCAGATGGAAACCCGAATTTCCAATACGACATCACGCGGTTTTGATTGTATACCTATATATGGCGACATAGTGGGATAGGGCACTTATGCCGTCTAGGATTGATATATTTACTTTGATGTATTTCAAATTGTTTGCACACTATTATTATATAATACCGTGTTTATCGTATCAAGCATCTTTTGATTATTATAAGGTAAAACCCTATACTCCGGTTTGCGTTGCATTGTGTGATGGGACTTGGGTCTTATAATGGTTTCATTTTCAGAAAAAGCATTGCGTTATTTTGACGATTTACTTTAGTCATGCACTGGAAATCCAATGGAGTAAACCCGTTCCGCGTTAGCGGCGTGGTCCTGTGATTAGCCTTATTATATTTTATAGATTAGTTTAAGAATTCTCACACCAGTCCCACGACTGACCTGTAGTTTGTTTCACTTTGCAAACTCGGGTGCCCTCTTTCCACACGGGCAGTCGAGTAGCTTATTTGACAGATAGATAAACAAGATTCTGGATTGAAGACTGAAGCTGTGGCCATAATGTTGATAGCCTTCCACTGAGATTAGTTCCGCTGCAATGTATTCATTTTTTTGTATTTATCTTCCGCTGTAATTATATTCCAATGTACTCTGATATGTATATTCTGTACTCTGATGTAACATTTATTATAGTGTTATAAAAGTCTTCTGTTATCTGTTGTAATGTGTTGTATGCCCAAAGTTAAAGTATTCGTAGGTTTCCACTTTTTGGATCAGACCTGTGTGGTTTATGGTCGATTCGAAGGGCGGGAATTTGCGGGTCTTTACAATGACATCTTAGTCTTTTCTAAGAACAAAGAAGAGCATGCCCTACATCTTAGGGAAGTGTTGGAAACCCTTCGAGCGCATAACCTTAAGGCAAAATTTTCTAAGTGTCACTTCTGGAGGAAAGAAGTACGGTTCTTAGGGCACGTGGTTTCCAAGGAAGGGATAGCAGTGGATCCCGCAAAGGTGGTGGCCATCCAAGATTGGAAGGTCCCTAAAAATGTAACCGAAGTAAGAAGTTTCTTGGGGTTGGATGGCTATTATAGGAAGTTTATCAAAGACTTCGCAAAAATATTAGCTCCATTAACATGGTTAACGAAGAAGAACCTGGTTTTTACGTGGGACGAAGAGTGTGATGATGCGTTCCAACGTTTAAAGAGAGCCTTAACTTCAACTGCAGTCTTAGTGCTGCCAGACGGGAATAAACCGTTTACCGTCTATACTGGTGCTTGTGGGACGGGACTTGGCGCAGTCCTCATGCAAGAGGGAAGAGTAATAGCCTATGGTGGAAGGCAGTTGAGGGTTCATGAAAAGAATTACCCTACGCATGACCTTGAGTTAGTCGCAATTGTTTTCGCACTTATGTCTTGGCGTCACTATCTTCTTGGTGAGAAATTCGAACTGTTTACTGACCACAAATCATTAAAATACCTATTCTCTCAGAAGGATTTGAGTTTAAGGCAGCAACGGTGGATGGAATTCTTAGCCTCCTACGATTTGAAATAGCATATACCCCGGGCAAGGGTAACGTGGTAGCAGACGCCTTAAGTAGGAAAAGGTTGTCCTTGAGTCCGTTGTTTGTTGAACGATGAAGCTTAGAATTCATCTCCATGTTTGACTTTAGACCCTCCGTTGACCTAGTACCTGGTTTATTAGCATCCTTGGAGGTTAGACCTACACTTCTAGGACGAGTTGGTGAGGCACAGCAAGGCGACCCACAGTTTGTTGAGATAGTAGGAAAGCTCAAAGGAGGGGAGTCGTCTAGCCATCTTCGTAGGTATACCCTAGACGATAAAGGTTGGTTACGAAGGGATAATAGACTTTGTGTACCACAAGACGGAGACTTAAGGAAGGCCATTCTTGATGATGCTCATCGCTCAAAGATGACCATTCATCCCGGCGGAGACAAGATGTACAAAGATATGAAGCGGGTTTTCTTTTGGGCCGGTATGAAAAAGAGTGTGGCCGAGTACGTCGCTAGATGCTTGGTGTGCCAACGAGTAAAAGCGGAACAAAAGAAACCCGGTGGGTTGCTTCACCCATTGGAAGTTCCACTATGGAAATGAGAAAGCGTCTCAATGGATTTTGTGGATGGATTACCAAGATCAAGGAAGGGTAATACGGGGATTTGGGTTATAGTAGATAGACTTACTAAGAGCGCCCATTTTATTCCCGTGAAATGTAAGAGGACTGCTCCGTGGTTGGCTTCTTTATACATTAAAGAGATAGTTCGTTTGCACGGTATTCCTTCTAGTATAGTAAGCGACCGTGATCCCATCTTCACTAGCAAATTTTGGAAGAGTCTACAAGAGGCGGTAGGGACTCAGCTATGTTTGAGCACCGCATATCATCCTCAGACGGACGGCCAGACCGAGAGGGTGAATCGTATTCTAGAGGATCTTCTAAGGCTTTGTATCCTAGACTTTTGGGGTACCTGGGAAGAGCACCTTCCGTTGGTAGAATTCACATATAATAATAGCTTTCAGTCTAGTATTGGCATGGCACCTTTCGAAGCTCTTTATGGAAGGCCTTGCCGTTCGCCTACATGTTGGTGGGAATCTATCGATAAAATCCTACTTGGGCCCGATGTGGTTAGGGAAACTTCGGAGAAGATTGATTTGATTCGAAGGAGGATGAAAGCAGCACAAGATAGGCAGAAATCCTATGCTGATAAGAGGAGAACAGATCTTGAGTTTGACATTGGGGACATGGTTTTTATCAAAGTATCTCCGTTACGGAATGTTGTTTGCTTTGGGTCTGTTGGGAAATTAGCGCCAAGGTTTGTAGGGCTGTTTCCTATAAAAGACAGGATTGGGAAGATGGCGTATAGGGTGGAGTTGCCTGAGAAACTTAGTGGAGTACACGACGTATTCCATGTATCACATTTGAGAAAGTGTTTGCACAATACCGCGGAGGTGGTAGAGCCGAGCTTGCTTAAAGAGGTGGAAATAGAGCGTGATGCAACAATTAGACGAGCTCCTACATGCATTCTTGGGTCGGAGATCAAAAAGTTGAGGAATCGAGAGGTCAGACTAGTTAAAGTGCAATGGGGAGATGATGAGAGCAACGCTACTTGGGAGACAGAAGAGAAGATGCGTTCGTTGTTCCCTTTTCTTTTTGAGGGTATGTCTTTTAATTTCTCCTTTATCGCTTAGCTTATCTTATCTTATCTTTAGTATGTCCTCTCATTAGTATCTTTGACCTTTAGTTAGGAAAAATCCTATGGTTGAAACATGTGTTTGAGACATGTTATTTATGATGGATGCAGAATGGATGCAAGTGTTTGCTAGTGGTTGCTCGTGGATGCATATATACACACACTTTAGGCACTAGATCGGCTCAGTCACTACATATAGCATATTGCATAAATGAATATATTTAGTATAATGGATGTATAATGGTTGTACCATCATATGGATGCTGCATTTGGTTGAATGGATGTGCACGCATATAGAAGTAGTATGTAAGCGATTAGGATATTTTGCATACATAATGGATGCATGGCACTATCATGAATTGCATTAAGGAGGTCAACTGAATAAGTGGACCGCCTGATTTTGCATTAGATACGGACATATACACACACTATGTATTTAAACATAAAAGCATTAGAAGTCTATAAGGACAGTGGATGCTAGTGTTTGATGATTGAGTAGATGGTTAATTGGATGTTAGGTTAAACATTCTTCTTGACTTGAAGATTTCGGGGTCGAAATCCTTTAAGGAGGGGAGAATGTAACACCCCGTAAATCAGTTAATACTGATATTCACAAATGAAAGAATAATTAATTTCAAGTATAAGAATATTGGGAAACGGGCTACGCCATTGTGTTCGTCTCGGAAAAATACGCGAAATAGAGTCCGAAATTTTGTAAATCGGAGTTCGTATGACCGAGATATGGCCTCGAGAAGTTTCACGAAAAATTCAAATTTTAAAACAGATTTCAAAAACGCAGAAATGGAGGCAGGCAGGAAAACACCCGCCCAGACTAGGTCGACCTGGGGGTCGACTTGGGAGTCAACCTGGGGGGGGGGGGGGCAGGTCGACTTGGGAGTCGACCTGGGTGTCGACCTCCCTGGTCGAGCCCAGGTGACCTGGGTGCATCTGGTTGGGTTTTCGGGCTGTGTTTTGAAGGCTGGACGAAATCTAATGGCTCTAATCTATTCTAGGGTAAATCTAATGGCCTAAATGCATCCTAACATCTATAAATAAGTGGGTAGACTCTAACCCTAAATCACTTGAAAAATTGGAGATCTACCGACATGCCGTTGCCATGGAGTTTAGCGTAGTCGTCACAAACTAAAGAAGAAGGAGAAAGCCTAGCCTACAACTAAATCTACTCAACAAACAAATTAAATCAAAGACTCTTTCTATTTCTCTTCTTTAAAATAGTGAGTATGATGAATCTGACAATATTATTATAAAATAATTTGATTAAGTTATGAATGGATCACAAGAAAGTGATATGAATTGTTATGTATTTGTAAATTATGTTGTGGATCTCTTGTTATGCTATTATGTTATCATACATATGTTGATATGTTGTAGTGATTATGTTGTAAATAATCCTATGCTATGTCATATGTGATTAATCATGTTATGCTATGTTATAAATCATGTTATGCCATGTTGTAAATCATGCTATGCTATGTTGTAAATCATATCATGCTATGTTGCAAATTATGATATGCTATGTTGTAAATCTTATATATGTGGTAGATCTCATATTATCACATATGTTGAAATACTTATGTTATATGATAATGATGTCATGTTAAGTTGTGTTGAATCATACAAGTTGTAAAATCATGATGTTATTATTTATGTGAATTGGATCATGTTTAAAGTTTATGTTTTTTTTATAATAGATCTTGATTATGGGAATTTGCCTATTGAGTTAGGTGTACCCATATACATGAGTCTACAAATTAATTGGATCTTGAATATGGGAATTTGCCTATTAAGTTAGGTGTACCCATATACATGAATCTATGATTAAATGAATTTTGATTTTTGGGAATTTGCCTATTGAGTTAGGTGTACCCATATAAAACCATATTGTTAATGATGTTGATTCACACATGTCCTATACAAGTTTATGAAATTTGATCAAAATCATATTATGTGAATTATGAATAAGTTGACACCCATAGATCCATGACATGTATAACATTATGCAAGTTGTAATTTTGGATGTATGCAAGTTTCACCCCTTGTTATGATTTATTTAGTCACATATATATGTTGTTGTTGTGAATATTTTCTTTTATGCTATGAGTTAGACTAATCTGGTCTAGCATACATTTTGCGAATAAACGTTCAAACGTGGGGTAGGGGTAATATTAGGAAATTAATAAATTGGGGTGCAATTGATATGATTTTGCATGCCTTAAATGGATGTCCATAATTGAGTCAATTATGGATATTGCTAAATTTGGAATTAATTAATTATTCAAATAGGGAATTATTAAAATTGGGGAAAGTGGATTATTAATAATAATCAATGCTTAGGACACGAGGTTGGACCCGTTTGTGACGTAAACCTGCCCGGACCCGCCCGGCAAATCCAGTAGTCACAAATGTCGGCCCAATGTGAGAGGTCCTAGGCCCAAACTAAAGCATAACAGTTGTAAAGACACGAGGTTAGACTCTTTTATGGTGTAAGACTGCCCGGACCCGCCCGGCAAATCCAGCTGCCATAAATGCCAGTCTAATGTGAGAGGTCTTTATGAGGTTATGGCCTTAATGAATTAAAAAATACTTAGCCAGATAATCATGTAAGGTGGGACATGGGGGTTAAGTAGGTGCCTTGGGTGGCATGAGGAATCTAGTGCTTGCCTTTAGAGGCATTTGAAATACGACTAGACTTAACCAAATACACATGTAAATGAACATGACTAAGTGGATGGACTAATGGGGCAAGCTTAGGTGGAATGCTTGTGGGAAATAATGGGGGCCCATTTCAACCAGTATCCCAAAACGTATCTTTGTGGGCTCGACCCAATTCAAGGACGGGACACGCATACTGGGTTTGACTATATGAGGCCAAAACAGGGAGCGGTGGCAACGCAAGTCCAACGGGTTTCATATGCGTGTGTGGAACCGGGCTGGTAGGTAAGACGTTGTTGCATCGTGTAGGTATAAGCCGTGCATCTCCATTATGTCGGGTTGCCACTTTAGGGGAATGATACACCCCACTGTGGGGCCAGCACGGGTATCTACGAGTAGGGAGCCGATCGAAAAATAGAAAGTGGGGTACACCTAGGGGAGATAGGAGCTGGCGGCACCTATGTAGTCAGCTAGGAGTACGTAAAGCCATTAAGAAAGTTTCTAAGTGAAGCTAAGTGGGATCAATCTTTAGGGTGACTGTTGTGGTGCAGTATAGTGTTTATCCTTTAGTATTTAGGAGCGCCTATAACGTTGCCTTTAGCGATTGTCTATGTCCTTAATCTGCTCTTTCATAGACATTTCCTTGTTTTCCAGCTTATGCCTTAGTCCAGTTATTTTGATAATAGTATTGTAGAATTATCATACTCGCCAGACTTTATGTCTGACCCCCTCTTTTCCATCTTTTTTTTCCTTCAGGTCCTCTGGTTGGGCCAAGTTCTAGTGGAGTCTAGTTGGATCGCTTATCTCTTGGAAAGCTTGGACTGCAGAAGTAAAGTCCAGCTTGTTATCTTTCTTTTTAATGGCTATTTATTTTATGGGATTATGTATTTTGTTTTTGTGAAGGCGGATATTGTATTTGGTTATGATCTATGGTTTTATGATGTAACAGACATATTTAATTTCCGCTGCAATGAAATGAAGTTTTTGATTTTCAAGTGCTATTTATTATCTGTCTTGTTGTAATTTCTCTGTTCTATATTCACTTATGACCCCCATGGAAGTTAATGCATTCCCTTGGTGAGTGACATTAATGGACGTGGTGTGTTACAACTTCTCTTAATACTTCAAAACAGTTATTCTTTTTAATCCTACCCCTAATTCTCTAAATAGGCCTTACTTCCACAATTACCCCTACTTTTAACTACTGTGAAGGGTTGGTTTTTGCAGCACCCAATCCAAACGATTCATCATATTTCATATTTATCGATCTACCCGTACTATGTTTAAACTATACCTATTATCCTACCCATAATTCTCTAAATAGCCCTTACTTCCAACTGTTACACCTATTTTTTAACTACCGTCAAGGTTTTGTTATTGTAGCCCCCAATCTAAAGGATTCATCATCTTTCATATTTGTCGATCTAACCATACTATGCTTAAACTACACCTACTTTTCTTTATACTTCAAAACATCCCTTCTTTTTAATCCTACCTCTAATTATCTAAATATCCCTAACTTCCAACAATTACCCCTATTTTTTAACTACTGTGAACGATTGGTTTTTGCAGCACACAATCCAAATGATTCATCATCTTTCATATTTGTCGATCTGCTCCTACTATGATTAAGCTACCCCTACTTCTCTAAATACTTCAAAACAACCCTTATTTTTAATCCTACTCCTAATTCTCTAAATAGCCCTTACTTCCAACAATTACCCCTATTTCTTAACAACCGTGAAGGGTTGTTTTTTTTTGCATTAAACAATCCATACGATTCATCATCTTTCATACTTGTCGATCTAACCCTACTATGCTTAAACAACCACTACTTCTCTTTATACTTAAAAACAACCCTTCTTTTTAAGCCTACCCCTAATTCTCAAAATAGCCATTCCAAAAATTACCCCTATTTTTTAACTTATGTGAAGGGTTAGTTTTTGCAGCACCCAATAGATATGATTCATCATCTTTTATACTTATCGATCTGCCCCTGCTATGCTTGAACTCCCCATACCTTTCTTAATACTTCAACACAGTCCTTCTTTTTAATCCTACACATAATGCTCTAAATAGCCCTTTCTTCCAACAATTACGCCTATCTTTTTAATATTGTGAAGGGTTGGTTTTTGCAGAACCCAGTACAAACGATTCATCAACTTTCATATTTGTCGATCTACCCCTACTATGCTTAAACCACCCTACTTCTCTTTTGCGGCACCCAATCCAAACAATTCATCATCTTTTATATTTGTCAATCTACCCTAAGTATGCTTAAACTACCCCTACTTCTCTTAATACTTGAAAATAGCCATTCTTTTTAATCCTACTCGTAATTCTCTAAATATCCTTTACTTCCAATAATTACCCCTATATTTTAGCTACTGTCAAGGATTGGTTTCTTCAACACCCAATCCAAACGATTCATTATCTTTCAAATTTGTCGATCTAACCTTATTATGGTTAAACTACCCCTACTTCACAGAAGTTGATGAATACTTCAAAACATACTTCTCTTAATACTTCTATTAATACTTCAAAACAACCCTTCTTTTTAATCCTACACTTAATCCTCTAAATAGCCCTTCCTTCCAATAATTACCCTTATTTTTTAACTATTGTGAAGGATTGGTTTTAGCTGCACCCAATCCAAACGATTCATCATCTTTCATATTTGTCGATCTACCTCTACTATGCTTAAACTACACCTACTTCTCTTTATACATAAAAACCACCCTTCCTTTTAATCATACTGCTAATTCTCTAAATAGACCTTACTACCAACAATTACCCTTATTTTTTAACTACTATGAAGGGTTTGTTTTTGCAGCACACAATCAAAACGATTCATCATCTTTCATATTTGTCGTCTACCCCTACTATGCTTAAACTACCCCTACTTCACTTAACACTTCAAAAAAGCTCTTCTTTTTAATCTTTCCCCTAATTCTCTAAATAGATCTTTCTTCCAACAGTTACCCCTATTTTTTAACTATTGTGAAGGATTGGTTTTTGCAGCAACCAATCCAAACGATTCATCGTCTTTCATATTTGTCGATCTACCCCTACTATGCTTAAACTACCTCTACTTCTCTTAATACTTCAAAACAACACTTATTTTTAATCCTATCCCAATATCTGTAAATAATCCTTTCTTCCAACAATTAACCCTATTTTTTTAATTTCTGTGATGGGTTGGTTTTTGCAGCACGCAATCCAAATAATTCACCATCTTTCATTTTTGTCGATATACCCCTACTATGCTTGAACTACCTCTACTTTTTTTACCTTTCAACAATTAGCCCTATTTTTAACTATTGTGAAGCGTTGGTTTTTGCAGCACCCAATCCAAACGATTCATAATCTTTCATATTTGTCGATCTACCCCTACTATGCTTAAACTACCCGTACTTCTCTTAATACTACAAAAAAACCCTTCTTTTTAATCCTACCCTAGTTCTCTAAATAGCACTTACTTCCAACAATTACCCCTATTTTTTAACTACTTTGAATGGTTGCTTTCTGCAGCACCCAATCCAAATGATTCATCATCTTTTATATTTGTCGATCTACCCCTAATATGATTAAACTACCCTTACTTATCTTAATACTTCAAAACACCCTTCTTCTTAATCCTACCTCTAATTCTCTAAATAGCACTTACTTCCAACAATTGCCACTTTTTTTAACTACTGCGAAGGGTTGGTTTTTGCAGCACCCAATCTAAATGATTCATCATCCTGTTTTGAAGTATTAAGTGAAGTATGGGTAGTTTAAGCACAGTGGGGGTAGATCGGCAAATATGAAAGATGACGAATCGTTTGGATTGGGTGCTGCAAAAACCAAACCTTCACAATAGTTAAAAAATTGGGGTAATTGTTGGAAGTAAGGGCTATTTGGAGAATTAGGTGTAGGATTAAAAAGAATAGTTGTTTTGAAGTATTAATTGATGTAGGGGTAGTTTACGCATTGTAGGCGTAGATCGACAAAAATGAAAGATGATGAATCATTTATATTGGGTGCTGCAAAAACCAACCCTTCACAGTAGACTTCCCCAACTTCTCCTAAAAATTCAAAATAGCTCTTCTTTTTAATCATATCCCTAATTCTCTAAATAGCCCTTACTGCCAACAATTACACCTAATTTTTAACTACTATGACGGATTCGGTTTTTGCAGCACCCAATCCAAACGATTCATCATCTTTCATATTTGTCGATCTACACCTACTATGCTTATACTACCCCCTAACTTTTATTATTGTTTTCCTTTATTCATTTCTCTATTCAATTTTTTGGCATTATTCATTTCTTTCTTTGTAAACTAATTATCATTCCACTACTGTGAAGGGTTGGTTTTTGCAGCACCCAATCCAAACGATTCATCATCTTTCATATTTGTCAATCTACCCCTACTATGCTTAAACTACCCCTATTTCTCTTAATGCTTCAGACAACCCCTCTTTTTAATCCTACCTATAATTCTCTAAATAGCCCAAGCTTCCAACAATTACCCCTATTTTTTAACTACTATGAAGGATTGGTTTTTGCAGCACCCACTCTAAATAATTCATCATCTTTCATATTTGTCGATCTACCCCTACTATGCTTAAACTACCTCTACTTCTCTAAATACTTCAAAATAGTCCTTCTCTTTATCCTACCCCTAATTCTCTAAATAGCCCTTACTTCCAACAATTACGCATATTTTTTAACTACTGTGAAAGGTTGATTTTTGAAGCACGCAATCTAAATGATTCATCATCTTTCATATTTGTCGATGTACCCCGACTACGCTTAAAATTCCCCTAACATTTATTATTGTTTTCCATTATTCATTTCTTTATTCATTCCAAATGATTCATAATCTTTCATATTTGTAGATCTACCCCTACTATGCTTAAACTACCCCTACTTCTCTCAGTACTTCAAAACAACCATTCTTTATAATCCTACCCCTAAATCTCTAAATAGCCATTCCTTCCAACAATTACCCCTATTTTTTAACTTCTGTGAAAGGTTGGATTTTGCATCACTCAATCCAAACGATTCATCATCTTTTATATTTGTCGATATACGACTACTAATGATGAATCATTAAGATTGGGTGCTACAAAAACCAACCCTTCACAGTAGTTAAAAAACAGGGCTTAGTTTTGGAAGTAATGGCTATATACAGAATTAGGGGTAGGATTTAAAAGAAGGGTTGTTTTGAAGTGTCGATCTACCCCTTCTATGCTTAACCTACCCTTTCTTCTCTTTACACTTCAAAACAACCCTTCTTTTTAATCCTACCCTAATTCTCTAAATATCCCTTACTTCCAACAATTACCCCTATTTTTTAACAACTATGAAGGGTTGGTTTTTGCAGCACACAATCCTAACGATTCATCATCTTTCATATTTGTCGATCTACCCCTACCACGCCTTAATTATCCCTACTTCTCTTGATACTTCAAAACAACACTCCTTTTTATCCTACCCCTAAATCTCTAAATAGCCTTTCCTTCCAACAATTGCCCCTATTTTTAAACTATTGTGAAGGATTGGTTTTTGCAGCACCCAATCTAAACGATTCATCATCTTTCATATTGTCGATCTAAACCTACTGTGCTTAAACAACCCCTACTTCTCTTAATACTTCAAAACAGCCCTTCTTTTTAATCCTATCCCTAAATCTCCGAATAGTCCTTACTTCCAACAATTACGCTTACCTTTTTACTACTCTGAAGGGTTGGTTTTTGCAGCACCCAATCCAAACGATTCAACATCTTTCATATTTGTCGATCTACCCCTACTATGCTCAAACTAACCCTATATCTCTTAATACTTCAAAACAACCCTTCATCTTAATCCTACCCCTAATTCTCTAAATAGCCCTTACTACCAACAATTACCCCTATTTTTTAACTACTGTGAAGGATTGGTTTTTGCAGCTCCCAATCCAAACGATTCGTCATCTTTCATATTTGTCGATCTAACCCTACTATGCTTAAACTATCACTACTTGTCTTAATACCTCAAAACAGCTATTCTTTTTAATCCTACACCTAATTCTATAAATAGCCCTTACTTCCAACAATTACCCCTATTTTTTAACTACTGTTAAGGGTTGGTTTTTGCAGCACCCAATCAAAATGATTCACCATCTTTCATATTTGTCGATCAACCCCTACTACGCTTAAACTACCCCAACTACCTTTAATACTTCAAAACAACCCTTAGTTTTAATCCTACCCCTAATTCAAAAAATAGCCCTTCCTTCCAACAATTACCCCTATTTTTTATCTTCTGTCAAAGGTTGGTTTTTGCAGCACTCAATTCAAATGATTGATTATATTTCATATTTGTCGATCCACCCTACTATACTTAAACTACCCCTACTTCTCTTAATACTTCATAAAAACCCTTGTTTTTAATCCTACCTCTAATTCTCTAAATAGCCTTTACTTCCAAAAATTACCCATATTTTTTAACTACTGCGAAAGGATGGTTTTTGTAGCACCGAATCCAAATGATTCATCATCTTTCATATTTGTCGATCTACGCCTACTATGCTTAAACAACCCCAACTTCTCTTGATACTTCAAAACAATCCTTCTTTTTAATCCTACCTCTAATTCTCTAAATATCGCTTCCAACAATTACCCCTATTTTTTAACTTCTGTGAAGGGTTGGTTTTTGCAGCACCCAATCGAAATGATTAATCATGTCTAATATTTGTTGATCTACCACTACTTCTCTTAATACTTCAAAATAGAGCTTCTTTTTGGTACTACCCCGAATTCTCTAAATAGCCCTTCCATCCAACTATTGCCCCTGTTTTTTAACTACAGTGAAGGATTGGTTTTTGCAGCAACCAACCCAAATGTTTCATCATGTTTCACATTTGTAGATCCACCCCTACTTCTCTTAATACTTCAAAACAACCTTTCTTTTTAATACTACCCCTACTTCCCGAAATAGCCATTACATCCAAAAATTACCTGTGTTTTTTAACTTCTAGGAACGGTTGGTTTTTGCAACACCCAATCCATATGTTTCATCATCTTTTATATTTGTCGATCTACCCCTACTATGCTTAAACTACTCCTACTCCTCTTAATACTTCAAAAAAGTCCTTTTTAACCCTACACACTATGCTTAAACTACCTCTACTTCTATTAATACTTCAAAACAGTCATTCTTTTTAATCCTACACCCAATCCAAATGATTCATGATATTTCATATTTTTCGATCTACACCTGTTATCCTTAAACTACCCCTAGTTCTCTTAATACTTCAAAACAACCCTTCTTTTTAATCCTACCCATAATTCTCTAATCCTTCCAACAATTACCCCTATTTTTTAAATAATATGAAGGGTTGGTGTTATGTCCCGGTTTTTTCTAAATTTTGACATTGACTTAATAAGGTAATTAAATCATAAAATTGATTTACTTAACAAACTTAAACAATTAGAAATGTATTGTAACACCCTGGATTTTTGAATAATCGAATTAACGAAATTAAGAGAATAATTAATCTCCGACGTGAGAATTATGGGGATTGGGTTGCGCCATTGTGTTCGTCTCTGAATTCTGGTTGAAATAGAGTCCGAGTTTGTGTGAAACGGGTACCGGATGAAGGAGTTATGGACGAACGAAGATTGGTGGCCGAAAGTAAAAAAAAAATTAATGCACTGCCGCACTTGGGAAGTGCGCCAGTACATATTTGCACTGGCGTACCTGCCAAGTGCGCCCAGGCTGAGGCAAAAGCCTGCACAGCTTTCTGGTTCAGGATGACCCGTGTTGTTGAGTCATTTCTGACTCCTTGCTGAGTCATTATGGCTGACTCATCACCCTATCATGATTGAATGGTTTTGATTAACCCTAAGATCATCCGACGACTTAAATTAATTCATAACTCTATAAAAAGACCCATAGACTCAAACCCTAAATCAGAATTAAAATTGAAACTATGGCCGACATGATGTTGTCTTGAACCCTAGAGCAGCCGCCAACAAAATTAAGAGGAAGAACAGCAACCAAATAAGAACTAATCAACCATAACAGTGAATCTTCATCAAAGGAGCGCTAATTCAACTCCAGAAATCAGAATCCAGAACTCAAGACTACTTTTTATTTGCGAGTTCGATAGTCTTAAAAAAATAATTAATAAATGAATTGGATTGAGTTATAATGCGGATAATTTGGATATGATATGAATTGTTGATTGCATGTTGTAATTATGTTGTAGAATTGTGTTGTAATTTCTATGATATTATATTATGATGCTATCATTTACGATGTAAAGTTATGGTGTTATCACCCATGTTATAATCCTATGATTGGCTTAGGTCTAGTTGAATCATCATGTTTCATATGCTAGTAGTTATATTGAATCATATGATAAATCATATGTATGTAAGTTTGGATTTTGTTTTAACATGAATCATATACAAGTTAGTAGAATTATATGTGAACTTACATGATTATGACACCTAGTTTATGTGAGAATTTAATTGAAAGTTAGGCTATGACATATGCTAAATTCTACATGATACTTTACATGTTTGATACTAGTTTACATCATTGTTGCGATGTATAAATCACATATGTGACTTTATGAGTTGGATATGAATCTTGTTATGTTATTACCTATGCAAGTTTGTGGCCATTATTTCATCAAGTTCACACCTTTAGATTCGGATCCATGACATATGTTGTTTATACAAGTTTGTGGCCATTTTCTCATCAAGTTCACCCCTTTAGATTGGATCCATGACATAAGTTGTTTATGCAAGTTGTTGTTTTGGCCGATGGAAGTTTTAGATGTAAAACAACGTTCACGTATGCAAGTTCACCCCTATGTTAGATTTATGTTTTAATTATGTGCATATTGTGATGCTTTCTTTTTATTCCATGAGTTAGACTATTCGAGTCTAACGTATATTTTACGTTAAACGAACAAACTTACAACATGGGGTAAAAGGGGATAATATTAAAAAGATTTAATTGGCATAAATGCCTTAAAAGGCATAAAATATAATTGTGGTGAAAATTGGTATGATTTTACATACCATAAATGGATGGACATAATTGAGTCAATTATGGACATCGTTAAATTTGGAATTGATTGATAATTTGAATAGGGAAAGTAATTCAAATTGGGGAATGATTAATTAGGAATAATTAATCGTCTAAGACACGAGGTTAGACTCTTTTGTGGTGTAAGACTGCCCGGACCCGCCCGGCAAATCCAGCTGACACAAATGCCAGTCTAATGTGAGAGGTCTTAGGCATAAACTAAATACATAACAATTGTAAAGACATGAGGTTAGGCTCTTTTGTGGTGTAAGACTGCCCGGACCCCCCCCCCCCCCCGACAAATCCAGCTGCCACAAATGTCGGTCTAATGTGAGAGGTCTTTATGAGGTTGCAGTCTTAATGAATTAAGAAACACTTAACCAGATAAGCATGTAGTGGGACATGAGGGGGTTAAGTGAGTGCCTTGGGTGGCATGTGGAATCTAGTGGGTGCCTTGGGTGTCATTTGGAAATACGATTAGAAACACTTAACCAAAATATGAAACATGTAATTGAAACATGAATTAGAAGTGGGTTAAGTGGGATGTACTAGAGGGGACCAAGCTTAGGTGGATAGCTTGTGTCAAGTAATGCGGGCACGTTTCAACCAGTAACCCATACGTATCTTTGTGGGCTCGACCCAAGTCGAGGACGGGAAACGCATACTGGGCTTGACTGTAAGAGGCCAAACCGGGTTGCGGTGGCAACGCAAGTCCAACGGGTTCATATGCGTGTGTGGACCCGGGCTGGTAGGTAAAACGTTGTTGCATCGTATAGGTATAAGCTGTGCACTGTTAGTTGTATCGGGTTGCCATTTTGGGGAGTGATACACCCCACTGTGGGGCCAGCACGGTTATCTACGAGTTAGTGAGCTGATCGCTTGGGGGTAGTGGGTACACCTAGTGGAGATAGGGGCAGACGACACCGATGAAGGCAGCTACAGGTGCACGAAACTACCAATATCATTATTAAGTCTGTAGGCGGGATCAACTTTAGGGTGACTAATGGTGGTGCAGTATACTAGTGGCAGTGTAGTATAACAATCATCTCATAGTGTTGGCGTAGATTAGTAAATTATCTTAGTGGGTTTAGGTGCGCTTAAACGATATCGTTAATTATCCTGTTTCCATATTTACTCTTCCATAATCAATGGTTCATGGTCATTTCCTTATTTTCCAACTTATGCCTTAGCCTAGTTACTTTGTTCATTATGTTGTTAGAATTATCGCACTCGCCAGACTTTATGTCTGACCCCCCTTTTTCCATCTCTTTCCTTCCCCCCCCCCAAGTACTCAGGTTGGAACAAGCACCAGTGGAGCTTGATTTTGGACTGCTTTTAGAAGATTTCTTGGACCGCTGAAGTAAAGTTCAGCTTCTCTTTAATTATGGCTATTTTAATGTTGGGGATTACGTCTTTCAGATTATGTACTTTGTTTTATCAAGATGGATATGATGCACTTGACTTTGGTTTATGGTTTTGATGATGTAACCAAACATATTTACCTTCTGCCGCAATAAATAAAGTTTTGAATTTTCAAGTACTGTTTTATATTTGTCTTGTTGTGATTTTCCGTTCTATACTTATTTAAAACACTCCATTGAATTTAATGCATTCCCTTTCTGAGTGACATTAATGGACATGGGGTGTTACACGTGGTATCAGAGCTGAAGGTTACCATAACAGATATGAATTTTTGTAAAACTATTTTTCAAACAATTTTTATAAAGAAGTACTTTCAAAAATATGTTTTAAGGAAAGTATTTTCAAGAGAAAAGTATATTTTGGAAAGAATAACCCCAAGAGCCATATATATTTCCCTAGGTTCTTTTATATTGAATCTTTCCTTTTTCGTTTCAGCATGTCTGAAGCATCAGAGATACCAGAGGGTGTTCATGTGCCCGGTTGGTTTCGTCAATATCTTGAGGCTAGGGCCGCCACTGCAGGTCCAGCTAATGCTCCTCCTCCTCCCCCTCCTCCTCGCGTCGATACTTTTGCTAAGATATGTAAGGACTTTAGAGCAATGGGTGGAAAACATTTTCACGGGACGGAGACATTTGTTGAAGCTCGTAACTGGCTAAAGGAGGTGGAAGAAATGTTTGGAATCTTTGAAGTGGACGATGGAAGAAAAGTCCAGCTAGCTGCCTGGCTAATGAAGGATAAGGCCTCGTTTTGGTGGGAGGTCACAAATGGGGGAAGTCCAGTCAATACATGGCCTGATTTTAGGCAGAGGTTTGAGGCGAAGTTTCTCTCGCGGGTTGAAGAGAATCTATACATGGAATGGTTTTTGTCACTGAAGCAAGGGAATCTATCGGTGAAAGTGTACGTTAACAAATTCAACCAATTGGCAAGGTTTGGCTTAAACTTGGTGAACACTCCAGAGAAGAAGGCTCTAAAATTTGTTAAGGGTTTAAACGAGCCGCTTCATGGGTTAGCTATGACCCACATTCCCACAGGGGCTACCTTTGAGAGGTTAGTTGACATGGCGCTCATGCATGAAGAGGAGAAGGGCGCCAATGCTAATAAGGCACCCGAGAAGAAAGGGGATCAAAAGAAGCCGCAACAGCAACAACAGAATAGGAAAGGTGGCAAAGGCAACAATGCTAAAGGGAAGAAGAAATGCTTTAACTGTGGTACACCCGGCCATCTAAGCAAAGATTGTAGGAAGAAGAAGAAGACACGTTGTTTCCACTGTGGCGAGGCGGGACATCTTATTAAGGACTGCCCAAAGAAAGGGAAGAGGGCAGGGTCTACCTCTAGAGGACAGGTACAAGCTCTTATGGCTCCAGGGCAGGCAAGGGGACAAGTTCAGGCTCTCGTGGTCCCACCGCTGCAAGAACGAGGTTGAGCAATTTTCGTTGAAAGTTTAGTTTTTCTGTTTGATCATCCTTGTAACACCCCACGTCCGTTAGTGTCACTCACAAAGGGAATGCATTAAGTTCTGTGGAGCATTTAGGGTAAAAGATGTAGATAAATTACAAGACAGACAGAAATTAAACAGCAGAAAATACATTTATATTCCCCAATGTAGCAAGAACCAGCCATAACATCTGAAAAGAGAATCCAAACAAAGCTTCAACAAATCTTGAAGCTGGGAAAGAGTGACAGTCCAACTTAACCTAAGCTATACTACTCCCACCTCTACTACCTGGGATTACGGAAGAAAAGAAGATGAAAGAAAAACAGAGTCAGACATAAAGCCTGAGTAAGTTTAGTAACTTCTAGCATATGAACATGGAGAAAACAAAACGACATGAATTAACTGAATACAAGATTATACCATGACCATAGGGTCAGCAAGATTAGACAAGATAATCACAAGATATGCTAAGATAAGACAAACTGGATATACTCTAATACTTTCGCCGCTTCGTCATTTCCTTGTTATACGGATTTCTATTATCTCTGCACCACCTAACTAATGTCCCAACTCGTAATGCTGACGTGATCCCAATCCCTGTATTTTCCATCGCCTTCAGGCATCCATTTATTTGTTATTACCCAGATCAAATCTATGGTTTTCCATCAAGTGCTTTCTAGATTTAACTAGAGTTTACGCTATCTGCTGAATGCTTCTCAGATTCAGGATTTATGCCACCTAGTTCAACTAGTGCTACCTGTCGAACGATGCCCCCAAGTCCAGGACACACTACCTAGAGTGGTATATGTTCCTATACTTCCCTACGCATGTATCGCGAATCGTTATCGCTTTTCTAGATGCACATGTCCCATAATGTGCGGTCCGAGTCCTGTGTCAGGGCAAATCAAGGAATACGGAACTCGGTCGGGAGCTTTCAGATATGTGCTGATGCAGATGCTCAGGTCTGTTTTTGTTCCAGTGACTACGGTCCCACTTGACCTGTCCCTCAACTAATGAAAGGCACACCTTGTAAAATGAGAACTATACGCCGGCCCCCGGTGCCCCACTATCCTATGGCCATCCACACCCATAACTAGATAGCAAGTATATGGTCTTTTCGAGTTCTCCGCCTTTCCGCTTCTTGTATCTCGATTGACTCAAGATGGATGGTAGACGACGAGTCGCTATCACAGGGCTACCGTTTGCTCCCCGAACCACGTCGGTTCATCCTAGTTTTTAGGTTTCAATGTATTGCAACGATGGCATACCCCTGGTTCTTCTACGCAGACCTTAACCTCTGTGGGCCCAGGCGGATCATCTGCATCCTCGCAGAGGGATACCAAGAGTACCCTCACGTCCCCTCGAAGCCTCGGGCTTCGTAACCCAATTCGTTGGAGCCTTCTTTCTACTCAGACGAACATTCGCTCCTTCCCGTATTATACTAAGAATTACTACTTAGTTTTACTAACTAAGATTTACCACTTCGTTTCCATAATCGTTGTTTTCTTAACTAAGATTTACTACTTAGTTCCCTTTCCCGTCAATTTGGATTGGTTAAGTGTCATTATTCAATTCAAGCCAACTTAACCCTCTTCATTCATCCTGTTATACCGGTTAAGTGTTATCAGTAATTCATGTTGACTTAACCCCACCACAAACCAAGTTATATTGGTCAAGTATTTCTTATTACTTAACCCTACCCATTTACCCTGTATTGGTTAAGTGTTCCTTTTTAACTTAACCTTGCCCGTCTGTCTTAACTAACATGTTATTAATGGTTAAGTATTATCTCTTCATGTTTTAGACTTAACCTCATTCCTTTATCACAACCTGATGGTTAAGTGTTCTGGTTTACTTAACCCTACAGTCTAGCCCAGCTAACATATCAAAATTGGCTAAGTGTATTAGATTTCACTTAACCCCAACCTCTAGTCTAGTTAACATATTAATTTGGCTAAGTGTATTAACTTTACTTAACCCCTACAAGTCTCATTTTGCTACCTTGAGTTTTCTTAAGTGTCTCTATGGACTTAGCCCTCCCATTCTAGCTTAACTGTGTTAAGTTGGTTAAGTGTTCCTATGGACTTGACCCTCCAATTCTAGCTTAACTGTGTTAAGTTGGTTAAGTGTTCCTATGGACTTAACCCTCCCATTATTGTTCTAACTTTAACTAAATAAATTAAAGCCGCTACCACTCACATTAGACAGATATTGTCGCAAATACTGGATGTGCCGGTTGGTTCCGGGCAGGTTTACATCGCAACTCAGTCTAACCTCGGGTTAGGCATATTCGTGTTTTCTAAGTTCAAAGGGGTTTTGATTTGTTTTCAAATCAGGTTTTGAAAGTAACCATCCCGTCCGTCGGATCAGTTAGGGATAGCCTGGGAGAGCAGGAAACTTGTATTTTCCAAACTCAAGCCTAGACACTATCCTATCTGTCACCCTAGAACTTTCTGGCTTATTAAAAAGAGATGTCATTAATAAACCTTTAATTTGTCTAAATTTACATTTCTCACATAGGAAAAATTCTATAAGTAAATTATTCCTAATTTCTTGCTTCCCAATTACTCTTTTAATGTAATATGTCTACATTTATTTCTATGGCCCATTTTCCCCTCTGTATCATATTTATGCTTTTTGGTATGTAAACTATACCAATTTAAGTGTCACTAACCATGATTTTGCTAAACCTGACAGTTATTCCCAATTATGGCCAATTTCACATTTATGCCAATATACTTACCGTGCCAAATTAGCTAATCCAATTCCGATTCAACATTCTAATTCACGTCAAACTAGACTTATTATTCTAGTTCATAACTCATGTAAATGCTAGATTTACAAGTTAATACTAGATTCAAATTACACATCCTATAATCCATGTTAAATTTATCCAATTTGTATTTCTATGAACATTCCATAATTCATGTTCCCAATTTATGCCAAATTCCAAGTTTATAACTATGTTTTTAGTACATTTCACATTATGCCCAAATCGTATTCCCACCATTCGTATAATTGCGATTCAATCTAGATTATGGATAAATCTAGACTCGTAGAAAATAGGAAATGAACCAAAGATGCTATGAAAAAGGATGGACATAATAACTGGCATAAAAGGTTTGAATAACGACGTAGGTTCAAGAACATGGGTAGACCTAACTTAATAGGTAAATTCCCAAGGTCTAAAACCAAGGATAGACAGAATAGAGACGCAGGTTCAAGAACATGGGTAAACCTAACTTAATAGGAAAATTCCCATGGTCTAAAACCAAAGAAAACCAAGGACAGGCAGAATAAATAATCGGGCTTAGACCCAATCTCATAATCACAGAACTTAAGCAACACTTTCCTAGTCATGAATCATAGGTGTTTAATCACAGATGTCCTTGTAACGTCATAGGCAATAGTTTATGTTTTCTAATCAAAGGCAAAGGTTTAGTCAAGGAAATAATCCTCATAGTCACAGTCACAATCATAGGCAATGTTCATAGTCATAGGCAATGTCCATAGTCATAGGCAAATGTTCATAGTCATAGGCATATGGTTTTAAGGTCCATAGTTTATAGTCACAGTCTTATTTGTCCTCGAATTATAACAGTTCTTAGTTTGGTCCAAAGAAATAGGAACTGATTCAAATAGAAAGGATTGGCATACTCTTTTATTCCTTTAATTTCATGTTACGAATAGAGAAAACGTTCAAATCTAGAAATAACTGACTTACAGAGATTAGATTAGACCAGAAAGATGGCGTTGCTATGATTCATAGAAAAACAGTCGTTGAGGTTGTTTGAACCTCCTCTTGAATCTAGCTTAACTCGAACCTCTTCTTGAAAATCTTTTAGCAGCATTTCCTCGTCTTGATTTATTTTACATATTATTTTACTCACTTAATTATTTATTTCTCAGAGGCAGCATAAGGATAGAAAAGAATTGTGAACAGAGAAGAAGACCAGGGCTGTTTATATAGTATTAGGCGGACGAATCTGGTCAGAATGGCGTCCAGATACAGAAGAACGAACCAGGTGCAGAAAATAGGAAAAAGAAGGGGGGTCGACCTCCAGGTCGACTTCCCAGTCGACCTGGATAACCCAGGTCGACTACCCAGTCGACCTTGGTGCCCCAGGTCGACTACCCAGTCGACCTGGGTGCCTTGGGTGGGAAAATTCCCGCTCAGCCCAATCTGGGTCCGATTTGAATTTTTGAACTTGTCCTATTTTGAATTTTGAACTTTGCTGAAACTTCCGGAGGCCATATCTTCCTCGTACGGACTCTGATTTACGCAAACTCAGACTCGTTTTCATGCAGAATTCCGAGGCGAACGCAATAGCGCAACCCATCTCCCTTGATTTTGATTTTAATTTTTAATTCTGCCTTGATTTGTGAATCTTAGCGTTACAGAATTACAGGGTGTTAAATTCTCCCCCACTTAAAAGGATTTCGTCCCCGAAATCTTCAAGTTAGGAAGAATGTGTCCTACCATCCAATCACCCATCTACTCAACCATTCACTCACAGGCATCCATTATCCTTAAAAGATTTATAATGCTTTCATGTTCATATGCATAGTGTGTGTGTATATGTCTTTACCTACTGTAAAATCAGGTGGTCTACTGATTCAGTCGACCTCCTTGATGCGAGTCATGTCAGTGCCATGCGTCCAACCATGTATGCAAGCATCCCTAGTTATCTAAATACTATATGTGTGCACGGCCATTCATCCATATGCAACACCCATATGATAACATCTCAAGTTCAATTTACAAATAAATACATATCTGTAAATGCAATATGAAAGCATCTGAACTGATCTAGGGCCTAATACGTATGCATATGCATTCATGAGCAACCATTTGCAACCACTTGCAACCATCAACCATAACATGTTTCAAATACATGTTTACATCCAAAGGAGTTTCTACCTAAGGATCGCAGACACGACCTAGAGGATATACTTTGGAACGAGAGAAACATGTTGTATATAACGCAGTTGTATACACAATTATATGATTTTTTTTTGATGATAACAACCAAATATAATTTTATTATAAATGTGTTTGGTACTGTACTGTTATATATATACATCACAGCAATGAATATAATATTTATATTTAAATAAAATACGACTGTACAGAAATTCAAATATTAACACAGTATTTCATTTAAATAGAATATTTTATTTCAATATTCAAACAGTACAACTATTTGTAACTCCACTACTTATACATTCACAGAATATTTGTACTGGTATAAACAGAATAAAATAGACAAGTTCGTTTGACAACAATAAAATGATATTTTATTTCAATCAAACTTGTTTATTACAGACATCAGTACATTTCATATATACACAGCTCCTCACTGCAACACTCATACACTCATTCAGTTTACATTTCATATATATCCATTTTCACTTGTATATACAGACTCATACATTCATTGACACCACACACTGTCTTCTTGTCTTCAGCTTGTCAGTTCTGTCATCACAGTCAGTCCAGTCATCCCAGCTTACCTGTCACACATGAAACACACACACACAGTACACTGCAATAGAAATAAAACAGAATACATGGAAATTTAAATTTTATTTTTAAAAATTTTATTTGCCTCAGATTTCTGGTGTGTTTCTCATCATTTTTTCATGACTTGATCTGATTTATAAAACTATCAATCTGTGTCTAGACAGCTTGTGATATTCACAATGATACACTGTAAATACCACAAGGCAGACAACATATATATCTCAAGCAGGGACAGGGACAACTCGTCTGATGGCTGCATGTACACACGTGTACACGTGTGCACTGCCACGACAATCAATACGCAACTGAGGAGTAGCCACTAGGACTGTCTCAACTCAGTGCACAATGCAAATCAGTTTGCAAAAGTTCAGCAAGCATGTATGGTCAAGTCAACATAAACAACAAAGCTCAAACATGCAAAGTCCAAGTGTCAAGCCAAACATACATGGAATCAACTCAATGTAAAATCAAGAACAACACAAAATAGTTGAGGCAGCACGACAGACATGATCAAGTGGTGTACACAGTCAGCAAGTGGTCGAGCATGTTCATGTGCAACAACATGTCTGAGCAATTCAGAGAAAGCACAAGTGAATATGTGCACAGAGATAGATGGATGGTTCAGCAAATACAAGAACAGGTAGGGCAAGTAGTTCAGCATGATAGCAACAAGACATAAGGGATGTACAAGCTAATGTAAACAAGGTTCAGCATATGTCAATATGAATGATGCAAGACAGTTTTGTTCAGGATGGACAAACTAATTCCAGTCCATACAGCAAAAGTAAAGCAACATGGAGACATTCAACATTTCAGTAGTGTTCGAGCTCAATTGACTTACACAAGCATAGCATGAAACAAGGTTCAAAACAATGCAGCATGGTCATGGAGTTCAGCAAGTATAGTAAAGGCAATTTCAAAACAAACTAACAATGCATAATGGCAAGATGGTGTAACAGATGGTGATCAAGTCGCATATATATACTTGTACATGATCAAACAACAATGTTCAGCAATAAACAGTGAACATATCCCAAAATGGCATGGTGATACAAGCAATGAAGCATGAAGTTAAAAGTGGTCGAGGCAAGCTTTCAAAACAGTTCAATCATGTTCGAGCCGCAGCTCAACTACAACAGTTTTTCTACTGACATAAAAATGGTCGAGACATAGTCAAAACAGCTCACAAACAAGTGCTCAAGCACAAGCCAGTGTGTGTAAGTGAACATATGCAGCATGTGTACAAGTAGTGGCTAAAAGTGGTCAAGCATGGTGGAGCCATCAAACTCAAGTAAATGGTGCAAAAGCAGTTTCAGAATTCATGAGTGCAACAAGTATGAAAAAGGAAGACCATAATCAGATATCCAGATTTATTCAAAGAAACAGCAATGGTGGCATAGCAGCAACAAGAGCATGAACAATATGGTGCAGGTAGTTTTTTTTTGCAAAACAGTTTTTGCAATTCGGTTTTCAGTTTTGAAAGGATGAACAATTTTTAAAATGATTTCAGAATTCCACATTTTCCTGAAACAGTTTTTAAGGCAAGTTTTAAAATTCATAAATACACAGATTTATTTTAGAGATCAGGATTCTTGATTTTTGGCAATAATCATTTTTGGCAATGAAATATTTTCTGCATTTCAAAATACTCAGAAATGGTTGGCAAGGGTTTAATTTGCAGAAAGTTAAATATGGAAAAAGTTCAACAATTATCCAGAATTGCTACAATCAATCAAGCCGATTTAATTTCAGTTTTGGGCAACAAAATTGATTTCCTGTTCTATAAGCATGGCAAGAATCACGGCAACAACAACATCACGCAAGGACTAAAAGAAAGTAAAAAAAAATCATTCAAGTCGTAAACAAAGGGGAAAGCATAAATTCTTTTTCAAATCGGGTAAGCCAAAAGAGGAAAATGCAATTCAGGAACAAATTCACAACCAAGGTCATCAAGTTTTCACCATAAATTCATGAGTCAATTTCAAGCCGAGAAGTCAAAAGAGGAATACGCACGCAATCAGAGCCAAGTCAATTTACTGAAATCAGAGAGTATAGGGTTTCGAATTGCCCTATATACTGACATCATTTTCATCACAGGCTATGACCCATTTTTTTTTTTTTTGAAATCCCACAAATTCAATTAAAAGAACTAAAGAGAAAATCGAAAACCAACAGCAAAAATCCAAAGAGTAGACAAGGTTGAATTCATTCATACTCACAGTTTTCGATCGAGAGAAAGCCCAAATCGGAGAGGAGCATCAAATCGACGAGCGTCAACTAAGTGAAGCATCAGAGAATCAAAATCTTTCAAGCAATCGACCGATTTGGGGAAGGATTCAAGAAACCCTAAGCCGCCGCCATTCTTTTTTTTTACAAAGCAAAGAGATCGGGTGAAAGAAAAATGAATAATGGGCCGGCCATGTCTTAAATGGATAAGGGGATGACCCCTTTTAATTTAACACCTAAGGGGTTCTTTTGTTTTAATTTTCATTTTGTTTTGTTTTGTTCTTAAATTTTTTTTTGTAAACAATTCTGAACAGTTGATAGAGTCTGTAAAACTCTAGGGGAGTTTCAGTTAGGGGTTAACTGACAGTTCTAGAATTCTGTAAAATCTAGGATATTGGTTACGAGTTGTAATCAAGGGAAATCTGGTCAAGGGGATATTGGCCAGTCTACGGTTTTGAGCGTAGGATTAGAATAGGAGCAGGGGTTTGCGAGTGTACATGGTCTTGTATGCGGGAACTGTTCTATCACCTAGTAGAAACCTTAGAAATGCAGCAGTAGGCAGGGTTTTGCCGAAGCTGGGTATATCTGTGTGTAATTTATTTTCTGCATTTCAGTTTCTGCTATTTTTCTGTGATCAGTTTATTATTATATATCTCGTTAAGTTTTTAATTCAGTTAAAAACTGTGAAAAACCCTATTCACCCCCCCTCTAGGGTTATTCTAGATCCAACAAAACAATTATGTGTAAAGCTCATACCAAAGAAATCGAGGATGCAACCTTTAGGAAAAAGGGTATGATGCTAGTATCTAGCCTTCTTGAGCTTTACTCCACTGTATCTTAACTAAATTTACTTCACGATTGTGAAGTTTCCAATCTCCATTCCCAAAATAAACAGACGTCAACCACGATACCAAGTGTATGTACTAAGGTGATTAGGGGTTTCCCTCTTATCCACCATGCCATAACTATAAGGGTCTTAAAGGTTACTACGTGCTTTTCAGAGTGCCTGTCACAACTATTCATCTCTCACGCAAACCATCCAAACCGAACTCGACATTCCTCAAGTCCCGGAGATCCATCGGGATCTGGTTGTAACCGGAGTAGGCATCCATGAAAGATAGTAGTTGATATCCGGCGGTTGAGTTGACTAGCTGGTCGATCTTTGGGAGTGGGAAGCTATCCTTCGGGCAAGCTTTATTCAAATCAGAGAAATCGATGCACGTTCGCCATTTACCATTGGCATTCTTGACCATAACCGGATTGGAGACACACTCGGGGTAGTAGGCTTCACGGATGAAGTTGTAGTTTAGTAGGCTATCGACCTCTTCTTCGAGCGCCTTGGACCTCTCGGGTCCCAGGAAACGGCGCTTCAGCTTGACTGGATGGATTTTAAGATCTATGCCCAAAGAGTGGCAAGCAATTGCGAGGTCTATTCCCTTCATATCGGAATGAGTCCATGCAAATACGTCCAACTTGCCTTTCAAGAAATCCATGAGGTTATCTTTGTTGGCTGGGTGCATGTGCGATCCTATCTTCAGTACTTGTGACGGGTCATTGGGGGTAACGGGTACATCCATCGTGGGCTCGACTGGAGTTGGTCTCTCGTACTCGGGGTCTTCGTATTTCCTTGGGTCAAGGTCGTCGGAAATACAGGAGTGGAGCCCGAGCCAGGGCCCAGACGTCGTTGATTGCTATGCTGAGGCGGTCTTAGCGCAAAAGGGGGCGGGTACTGCTTTACCCTTGTCCCTATTGCTCGCATTCTTCCATTCTATCGCGTCACATTCCCTGGCACTGACTTGGTCGCCTCCGACTGTTGCAATCCCGCTTTTGTTGGAAATTTCATTAGGAGAGATGATGGCAATAAGCAGACGCTGAATTTTGTGAGGAAGGGGCGTCCGAGGAAGACGTTGTATGATGAGGCAATGTCGATAACCACGAAGGTGAGGATTCAGATTCAGCTTCGATTCCCCATGCCAAGTTCAACGGGTAGGTCGACGATTCCCACTGGACAGCGGGATGCCCCATTAAAGCCATGAATCGTGGAGCGGCATGGTTTGAGGTCTTTTGCTTCTAACTTCATATGATCGTAGGCGGCTTTGAAGATGATGTTGGCCGAGCTTCCCGAATCGACCAATATCTTTCGGATGGTTGCAGCGCCGATTTGAGCCGTTATGACCAAAGGATCGATGGTCGGAATTTCAATTCCCGTCGACACTCTTTCGTGGAAAATGATGTCGTCCCATATGTTTTTCCGGAGCTTGGCCGGGGTGAATTCATCGGGAGCGGAGCAAGACTCGTAGGTTGCATGTTTAACGGAACCCATTTATTCTTCCATCTTTCGAAAGCTGTCATGCGTGGGGCTCGGTCCACCATATATAGTATTCATCACGATCCTTCCCCTTGCGTTAGACGGTCCAGGGGCCGTCTTGGCAGTCGTTTGAGGAGTCGGCGCTGAAGGTTTTGGATTGGCTCCGGGTGGAAAAGGCTCTTGAATATATCGTTCAAGCCACTTCTCGCTGATGAGTTTTTCAATTATATCTCGAAGCTGTCGACATTCATTTGTGTTATGTCCATACATGTTGTGATATCGGTAGTATCCCCCTGAGTTCTTCTCGAAGTCGGTCGACTCCCTTGTGATGGGTTTCGGATATGGCAAAGTGTTGCATGTTTCAAAGTATATGGTCTCCGGATTTTCATTTAACGAGGTATATGTCTCGTAAGAGCGGTAGGGGTCGGGCCTCCTTGGCTCTGTTTGGACCTGATTGTTGCCCCGGTCGCCTTGTCCCCCATTGCTTGGTCTCTGTCTGGGGGGTCCTGCCCCCGTGTTCGTATTGGGGGGTCCTCCTGCTTCTCGAACCCAAGGTCGGTTATTTGTGGTGTCAGTTCGAGGGTTGGTGGGACGGTTGGCGTCGGAGACGCGGTTCCGCCTTGCTTCTTCTTGGCATAAGAACTGCCCGGCTTTCTCATAGAAAGCATCGAGGCTCTTTGGTTGCTTTCGGTCAATCCATACCCCGAATTCGGAAGCAGAAAGGACTCCTTTAGCTAGGTGGAAGAGTATGGTGCGCGGATCCGGATCCTCGACTTCGGCGAGGGCGATGTTGAACTGGGAAAGGTAGCTTTTAGGTGATTCCGTAGGTCCTTTGTATAAGCTGGAAAGAGTAAGGGCGTTCTTCGGAGTCAGAATGTGCATTCTGAACTGTTTGACCAAATGTGTCGCTAATTGGCTGAAGTTGTTGAAGGAATTAAGCGGGAGGTGAGAGAACCATAATAGAGCGGTCCTCAACAAGAAGACCAGAAAGCATTTGCAATTGACTGGATTGTCACCTCTGCTTGAGTCCATTTACCACTCATAATGGTTAAGAAAGCATAAGGGTCAGTGGTGCCATCGTAGAGCGGCATCTGAGGCAAGCTAAAGCATCACGACCATTTAGCTTCATTAACTCTTCGAGTGAAAGGGTTGCTCCTAATGTACGCTTCCCACGAATCATGGACATTTCCTCGCATCTCCCTCATGATTCTTCGGACCATGTCGGGAAGGTAGGTCGGATGAGGGTCCGCTATCAGGACCCATGGGTTTTGACGAGGTTTCAGAGTTCTGATGTGAGGGAGCCTTCTAAGATAGACGTCTTCATCGTCTTCTTCCATGTGCTCGACATCTATAACGGGAGCCTGGTGCGCGTGATGATGTGGGGCAGGGTCACGCGGTTCCGGTTCTGGAAAAGCATGGGCCGCCTGAATGGTGGGTTCATTGTCTCGGTGGGCGACCGCTGGGTCTTATCGAGGATGAGGTTGGTTAGTAGGAGCGGGTCCTTCACTGATGACTAGGCGAGAACGATCCCGAGGTTGGGCGTCCTCACCATAGGTAACCGTGGTCCGGTCACCTTTGTCGTTGGCGTATCCATTGCCATTGCCATTGTTGAGGACATTAGTACGGACGGCGACGTTGTTGATGAGACTAAACCTTCTTCTCTGGTATGGGCCCCTTGACTCGAAAGAGGAAGTTTCCGATGTTGGTGGCCGAGGTCGAGCATTGTTCCGAGCTAGTTGTAGTTGAGCGACGAAGCACTTACTTTCGTTAAGTTGGCGCATAAGGTTGATGTTATTCCATAGCATTTGGTTGAGCTCGATGGCTGTTTTCTCATATTTTTCACTAAACATACGGATTTGCGCTTGTGTTGTGGGCGCTTCGGGGTCCACAATAGGAGGTTTAGTTTCATTAGTGGCCGGGATGTCTACCGGTTGATGTTGTCGAGATGTACCGGCCTCGGCTGCGGCTGAAGAGCCGATCATTGCGTTCTTCAACTTCTTTACCATCGTACGCGGACTCGATAACAGGTTAAGCAAGGAACAATAAGCTTGACGAAGTCGAGATAGTAATGCGCAAGAAAGACGCAATATCGGAGTTCTCTCAATGAAAGTACCAAATGTTGACGGCAAAAAATGTCGCAAACACCAAAGATTCCCAACTACTAGGAATTATAAATATGGTCGCACATACAAGAACATATTTAACGCATAAGCAGTAAATAACACAAGAGATTTATAGTGGTTCGGCCTTATTGAAGGCCTATGTCCACTTTGAAGAGTCGTTGGGATATTATTAATCACTTAGAAGAAATTACTAGATTGAGACTATCTCATAACATCTCATTACATTCGTGACTCATGATATATGATGTCATAATTGTCATATATTGAACAATAAGGAAAAAGACAATCTTGTCCTTCTCCTTCCTCAAAGAGGAGATGCCATTAATGAAGCTTTATGGAGGTCTCCAAGCTCAAGAACTCCTCCCTTTTGAAGTGTGAGGCCATGGGGCATTTATAGGAAGTGGTTAGGTAAGGTTTAGGTAGGAGTAGGTAGAAACGGGGACAATCTTCCAGAATTTCGCGCTTCCTGGTATCGGCCTTCGGAAATTCGCACTTGGGTGAGGTGCCAAATTTCGCACCAGGTAGGTGCGAAATTTCTCACTCGGCTGGGTGCGAAGTGGATCGTGATGAGAGGAGGGGTTGGGCTAGTTGACTTCGTTGTAGGGGTGTTGTGGAGGCAGAGGTGCGAGGTCCTTGTTGGCAGGATCTTTCTTCGGTCCTGCCCCTACACTTCCTGAATTTTGACCATGGCCCCGGCTTCACGCGATGTGTTGAGTAAAGCTTGTCTTGAGTAATTTTAGTGACCGGACCAAAAGGTCGGTTAACACCTTCTAACAATGACCCCTATTTTTTAACTTCTGTGATGGGTTGGTTTTTGCAACACCCAATCCAAACGGTTCATCATCTTTCACATTTGTCGATATAACGCTACTATGCTTGAACTACCCGTACTTTTTTTAAAACTTCAAAACAGTACTTCATTTTAATCCTACCCCTAATTCTCTAAATAACCCTTCCTTCAAACAATTACCCCTATATTTAGCTATTGTGAAGGATTGGTTTTTGCAGCACTCAATCCGAACGATTCAACGTATTTCATATTTGTCGATCTACCCCTACTATGCTTAAACAACCCCTAATTCACTTAATACTTCAAAACAACCCCTCTTTTTAATCCTACCCTTAATTATATAAATATCCCTTACATCCAACAATTACCCCTATTTTTTAACTACTGCGAAGGGTTGGTTTTTGTAACACCCAATCCAAATAAATCATCAGCTTTCATTTTTTTGATCTACCCATACTATGCTTAAACTACACTAATTCTCTTAATACTTCTAAACAACTACTACTTTTAATACTACACCTAACTCTCAAAATAGCCCTTACTTTCAACAATACCCCTATTTTTTAATTACTGTGAAGGGTTGGTTTTTGCAGCAACCAATCCAAATGATTCATCATCTTTCAAATTTTTCGATCTACCCCTACCATGCCTAAACTAACTCTAGATCTCTTAATACTTCAAAATAGCACTTCTTTTTAATCCTATCCCTAATTCTCTATATATCCCTTACATCCAACAATTACCCCCATTTTTTGACTACTGTGAAGGGTTGGTTTTTGCGGACCCAATCTAAATTATTCATCATCTTTCATATTTTCCGATCTACCCGAACTATGCTTAAATTACCCCTACTTCTCTTTATACTTCAAAACAATCCTTCTTTTAATCCTAACCCTAATTCTCTAAATAGCCCTTCCTTCCAACAATTACCCTAGTTTTTTCACAAATGTGAAGGATTGGTTTTTGCAGCACCCAATCCAAAGGATCATCATGTTTCACATTTGTCGATCTACCCCAACTTGTCTTAATACTTCAAAACAACCATTATTTTTAATCCTACCCCTAATTCTCTGAATAGCCCTTCAAACAATTACCCCTATTTTTTAACTTTTGTGAAGGGTTTGTTTTTGCAGCACCCAATCCAAATGATTCATCATCTTTCATATTTGTCGATCTACCCCTACTATGCTTAAACTACCCCTACTTCTCTTAATACTTCAAAACAGCCCTTATTTTTAATCGTACCCCTAATTCTGTAAATAGCCCCTACTTCCAACAATCACTCCTATTTTTTAACTTCTGTGAATGGTTGGTTTTTGCAGCCCTCAATCCTAATGATTCATTTTCCTTCATATTTGCCGATCTACCCCTACTATGCTTAAACTACCCCTACTTCTCTTAATACTTCAAAATAGCCCTTCTTTTTAATCCTACTCCTAATTCTCTCAATAGACTTTACTTCCGACAATTTCGACTATTTTTTAACTACAGTGAAAGGTTAGTTTTTGTAGTACCAAAACCAAATGATTCATCATCTTTCATATTTGTCGATCTACCCCTACTACGCTTAAACTACTTCTACTTCTCTTTATAGCCCTTCTTTTTAATCCTACCACTAATTCTCTAAATAGCCCTTACTTCCAACAATTACACTTATTTTTTAACTACTGTGAAGGGTTGGTTTTTGCAGCATACAATCCAAATGATTCATCATCTTTCATATTTGTCCATCTACCCCTCCTATGCTTAAACTACCACTACTACACTTAGAACTTCAAAATAGCTCTTTTTTTTAATCCAACCCCTAATTCTCTAAATGTCCCCTACTTCCAACAATTACCCCTATTTTTTAACTACTATGAAGTGTTAGTTTTTGCAATACCCATCCCAAATTTGTCGTTCTACCACTACTATGCTTAAACTACCCCTACTTATCTTAGTACTTCTTTTTAATCCTACCCCTAACTCTCTCTATATAGTCCTTGCTTCCAACATGTACCTCTATTTTTTAACTATTGTGAAGGGTTCAATTTTTGAAGCACCCAATCCAAATGAATCATCATCTTTCATATTTGTCAATCTTCCCCTATTATGCTTAAACTACACCTACCTCTCTTAATACTTCAAACCAGCCATTCATAGTAGTATAAAAATATGGGAATTGTTGGAAGTAAGGGTTATTTAGAGAACTAAGGGTAGGATTAAGAAGAATAGCTGTTTTGAAGTATTAAGAGAAGTAGGGGTAGTTTAAGCATATTAAGGGTCGATATGAAAGATGATGAATCATTTGGATTGGGTGTAGCAAAAACCAACCCTTCACAGTAGCTAAAAAATATGGGAAATTGTTGGAAGTAAGGGCTATTAACATAATTAGGGGTAGGATTAAAAAGAAGTTCCGTTTTGAAGTATTAGGAGAAGTTGTGGTAGTTTAAGCTTAGTAGGGGTGATCTACAAATATGAAAGATGATGAATCATTTGGATTAGGTGCTACAAAACCACAGTAGTTAAAAAATAGAGGTATTTGTTGGAAGTAAGCGCTATTTACAGAATTCGGGGTAGAATTAAAAAGGAGGGATGTATTGTTGTATTTAGAGAAGTAGGGGTAGTTTAAGCATAGTAGAGATAGATCGACAAAAATGAAAGATGATGAGTCGTTTAGATTGGGCGCTGCAAAAACACCGTAGTTAAAAAATAGATGTAGTTGTTGGAAGTAAGGGCTATTTAGAGAATTCAGTGTAGGATTAAAAAGGAGGGATGTTTTGATGTATTAAGAGAAGTAGGGGTAGTTTAAGCATATAAATGGTAGATCGACAAAAATGAAACATGATGAATCGTTTGGATTGGGTGCTACAAAAACCAACCCTTCATAATAGTTAAAAAATAAGGGCAATTGTAGGAATGAAGAGCTATTTAGAGAATTAGGGATAGGATTAAAAAGAAGGGTTGTTTTGAAGTATTAAAAGAAGTAGGGGAAGTTTAAGCATAGTAGAGGTAAAAAAATGAATTAAGAAATGAATAAAGGAAAACAATAACAAAAGTAGGGGTAGTTTTAACATAGTAGGGGAAAATCGACAAATATGAAAGATAATGAATCATTTGGATAGGGTGCTGCAAAAACAACTGTTCACAGTTGTAAAAAATAGGCGTAATTGTTGGATGTAGGGGCTATTTAGAGAATTAGGGGTAGGATTATAAAGAAGGGCTGCTTTGAAATATTAAGAGAAGTAGGGGTAGTTTAAGCATAGTAGCGGTAGATCGACAAATATGAAAGATTATGAATCGTTTGGATTAGGTGCTGCAAAAACCAACCGATCACAGTATTAAAAAGATAGGTGTAATTGTTGGAAGTAAGGGCTATCTAGAGAATTAGGGTTAGAATTAAAAGGAAGGGTTGTTTTGAAGTATAAAGAGAAGTATGGGCAGTTTAAGCATAGCAGGGGTAGATCGACACATATAAAAGATGACGAACCATTTGGATTGGATCGACAAATATAAAAGATTATGAATCGTTTGGATTGGGTGCTGCAAAAAGCAATCCTTCACAGTAGTTAATAAATAGGGGTAATTGTTGGAAGTAAGGGCTATTTAGAGAATTAGGGGTAGGATTAAAAAGAAGGGATGTTTTGAAGTATTAAAAGAAGTAGGGGTAGTTTAAGCATAGTAGGGGTAGATCGACAAATATGAAAGATGACGATAGTTTGGATTGGTTGTTGCAAAAACCAACCCTTCGCAGCAGTAAAATGATAGGGGTAATGGTTGGAAGTAAGGGCTATTATGAGCTTTAGGAGTTGGATTAAAAAGAAAGACTGTTTTGAAGTATTAAGATAAGTAGCGGTTGTTTAAGCATACTAGGGGAAGATCAAAAGATATGAAAGATGGTGTATCGTTAGAATTGGGTTCTACAAAAACGAACCCTTCACGGTAGTTAAAAAAGGGGTAATTGTCGGAACTTAGGGCTATTTAGAGAATTAGGGGTAGGATTAAAAAGAAGTGATGTTTTGAAGTATTAAGAGAAGTAGGGGTAGTTTAAGCATAGTAGGGGTAGATCGACAAATATGAAAGATGATGAATCGTTTGGAATGGGCGCTGCAAAAACCAACCCTTCACAGAAGTTAAAAAATAGGGGAAATTGTTGGAAGGAATGGCTATTTAGAGAATTAGGGGTAGGATTAAAAAGAAGGACTGTTTTGAAGTATTACAAGAAGTAGGGGTAGTTTAAGTATAGTAGAGGTAGATCGATAAATATGAAAGATGATGAATCATTTGGATTGGGTGCTGCAAAAACCAACCCTTCACAAAAGTTAAAAAAGTGGGGTAATTGTTGGAAGTAAGTGCTATTTAGAGAATTAGGGGTAGGATTAAAAAGAAGGATTGTTTTGAAGTATTAAGAGAAGTATGGGTATTCAAGCATAGTACGGGTTAATTGACAAATATGAAAGATGATGAATCATTTCGATTTGGTGCTGCAAAAACCATCCCTTCATAGTAGTTTAAAAATAGGGTTAATTGTTGGAAGGAAGGGCTATTTACAGAATTAGGGGTAGGATTCAAAAAGAATATTTTTTTTGAGGTATTAAGAGAAGTAGAGGTAGTTTAAGAATAGTAGGTGTAGATCGACAAATATGAAAGATGATGAATTGTTTGGATTGGGTGCTGCCAAAACGAATCCTTCATAGTATTGGAATGATAATTGGTTTAAAAATAAAGAAATGAATAATGCTAAATAAATGAATAAAGGAAAACGATAATAAAAGTAGGGGCAGCTAAAAAATAGGGGTAATTGTTGGAAGTAAGGGTTATTTAGAGAATTAGGGGTAGGATTTAATAGAATAGCTCTTTTGAAGTATTAAGAGAAGTAGGGGGTAGATTAAGCATAGTAGGGGTAGATCGACAAATATAAAACGTGATGAATCATTTGGATTGGGTGATGCAAAAAACAACAGTTCACAGAAGTTAAAAAATATGGGTAACTGCTGGAAGTAAGGGCTATTTAGAGAATTAGGGGTAGGATTAAAAAGAATATCTTTTTTGAAGTGTTAAGAGAAGTAGGGGTAGTTTAAGCATAGTAGGGTAGATCGACAAATATGAAAGATGATGAATCGTTAAGATTGGGTGTTTCAAAAACCAACCCTTCACATTATTTTAAAAATTGGGGTAATTGTTGGAAGTAAGGGCTATTTAGGGAAATAGGGGTAGGACTAAAAAGAAGGGTTGTTTTGAAGTGTAAAGAAAAGTAGGGGTACTTTAAGCATAGTATGGGTAGATCGATAAATATGAAAGAAAATGAGTCGTTTATATTGGGTATTGCAAAATCCAACCCTTCACAGTAGTTAAAAAATAAGGGTAGTTGTTGGAAGTAAAGGCTATTTAGAGAATTAGGGGTAGGATTAAAAAGAAGGGAAGTTTTGAAGATTTAAGAGAAGTAGAAAGATGATGAATCATTTGAATTGGGTGCTGCAAAAACCAACCCTTCACAGTAGTTAAAAATATGGCTAATTGTTGGAAGTACGGGCTATTTAGAGAATTAGGGGCAGGATTAAAAAGAAAGGTTGTTTTGAAGTACCAAGAGAAGTAGGGCTAGTTTAATCATAGTAGATGTAGATCGACAAATATGAAAGATTATGAATCATTTGGTATGTGTGCTGCACAAACCAACCCTTCCCAGTAGTAAAAAGATAGGAGTAATTGTTGGAAGTAAGGGCTATTTAGAGAATTAGGGGAAGGATTAAATAGAAGGGCTGTTTTGAAGCATTAAGAGAAGTAGGGGTAGTTTAAGCATAGTAGGTAGATCGCAAAGATGATGAATCATTTAGATTAGGTGCTGCCAAAACCACAATAGTTAAAAAATAAGGGTAATTGTTGGAAGTAAGGGCTATTTAGAGAGTTAGGTATAGGATTAAAAGGAATAGTTGTTTCGAAGTATTAAGAGAAGTAGGGGTAGTTTAAGTATAGTAGGGGTAGATCGAAAAATATGAAAGATGATGAATCGTTTGGATTGGGTGTTGCAAAATACAACCCTTTACAGTAGTTAAAAAATAGAGGTAACTGTTGGATGTAATGGTTATTTGGATAATTTGGGGTAGGACTGAAAATAAGGGATGTTTTGAAGTATTAAGAGAAGTAGGGGTAGTTTCAGCATAGTAGGGTTCGATCGACCAAGAGTCAGATGATGAATCGTTTGTATTGGGTTCTACAAAAACCAATCCTTCACAGCAGTAAAAAGATAGGCATAATTGTTGGAAGTAAGGGCTATTTAATGAATTAAGGGTAGGATCAAAAAGAAGGACAGTTTTGAAGTATTAAGAGAAGTAGTGGTAGTTTAAGCATAGTAGGGGTAGATCAACAAATATGAGAGATATTGAATCGTTTGGAATGAGTGCTGCAAAAACCAACCCTTCACAGAAGTTAAAAAATAGAGGTAATTGTTGGAAGGAATGGCTATTTAGAGAAATATGGGTAGGATTAAAAAGAAGGATTGTTTTGAAGTATTAAGAGAAGTAGGGGTAGTTTAAGCATAGTTGGGGTAGATCGGCAAAAATGAAAGATGATGAATCATTTGGATTGGGTGCTGCAAAAACCAGGTCTTCACAGAAGTAAAAAAATAGGGGTTATTGTTGCAAGGAAGGGCTATTTAGAGAATTAAGGGTACGATTAAAAAGAAGGACTGCTTTGAAGTATTAAGAAAAGTATGGGTAGTTTAAGCATAGTAGGGGTATATCGACAAATATGAAAGATGATTAATCATTTGGATTTGGTGCTGCAAAAACCAACCCTTCATAGATGCTAAAAAATAGGAGTAATTATTGGAAGTAAGGGCTATTTTGAGAATTAGGGATAGGATTAAAAAGAACCGTTTTGAAGTATTAAGAGAAGTTTAGGTAGTTTAAGCACATTAGGGGTAGATCGACAAATATGAAAGATGATGAATCATTTGGATTTGGTGCTGCAAAAATCAACCCTTCACAGTAGTTAAAAATAGGGTTAATTGTTGGAAGGAAGGGCTATCTACATAATTAGGGGTAGGATTAAGAAGAATAGCTTTGTTGAAGTATTAAGAGAAGTAGAGGTAGTTTAAACATAGAAGGGATAGATCGACAAATATGAAAGATGATGAATTTTTTGGATTTGGTGTTGCAAAAACGAACTCTTCATAGTAGAAGAATGAAAATTGGTTTACAAAGAAAGAAATGAATAATGTGAAATAAATGAATAAAGAAATGAATAAAGGAAAACAATAATAAAAATAGGGGTTAGTTAAAAATTAGGGGTAATTGTTGGAAGTAAGGGCTATTTAGAGAATTAGGGGTAGAATTAAAAAGAATAACTGTTTTGAAGTATTAATAAAAGTAGGGGGTAGTTTAAGCATAGTGAGGTAGATCGACAAATATAAAACATGATAAATCGTTTGGATTGGGTGATGCAAAAACCAACACTTCACAGTAGTTAAATAAATATGGGTAACTATTGTAAGTAAGAGCTTTTTAGAGAATTGGGGGAAGGATTAAAAAGAATATCTTTTTTGAAGTATTAAGATAAGTAGGGGTGGTTTAAGCACAAAAGGGGTAGATGGAAAAATTTGAAAGATGATGAATCATTTTGATTGGATGTTGCAAAAACCCACCATTCATAATAGTTAAAAAATAGGGGTAATTGTTGGAAGTAAGGGCTATTTAGAGAATTAGGGTTAGGATTAAAAAGAAGGGTTGTTTTGAAGTACTAAGAGAAGTAGTGGTTGTTTAAGCATAGTAGGGATAGATCGACAAATATAAAAGATTATGAATAGTTTGGATTCAGTGCTTCAAAAACCAACCCTTCATAGTAGTAAAAAGATAGGCGTAACTGTTAGAAGTTAGAGCAATTTAGAGAATTAGGGGCAGGATTAAAAAGAAGGACTGTTTTGAAATATTAAGAGAAGTAGGGGTAGTTTAAGCGTGGTAGGGGTAGATCAACTAATATGAAAGATGATGAATCATTTAGATTGGGTAATGTAAAAACCAACCGTTACAGTAGTTAAAAACTAGGGGTAATTGTCGGAATTTAGGGCTATTTATAAAATTAGGGGTAGGATTAAAAAGAAGGGCTGTTTTGAAATACTAAGAGAAATAGGGGTAGTTTAAGCATGGTAGGGGTAGATCAACAAATATGAAAGATGTTGAATCGTTTGGATTGGGTTCTGCGAAAACCAACCTATTACGGTAGTAAAAAGATAGGCGTAATTGTTGGAAGTAAGGGCTATTTAGAGAATTAGGGGTAGGAATAACAAGAAGGATTATTTTACAGACTTCTCTTAATAATTCAAAACAACTCTTCTTTTTAATCATATTCCTAATTTTCGAAGTAGCCTTTCCTTCCAACAATTAACCCTATTTTTTAACTTTTGTAATGGGTTGGTTTTTGCAACACCCAATCCAAATGATTCATCATCTTCCATATTTGTCAATATACCACTACTATGCTTGAACAACCCCTACTTTTCTTAAAACTTCAAAACAGTCCTTCTTTCCAATCCTACCCCTAATTTTCTAAGTAACCATTCCTTCCAACAGTTACCCCTATATTTAACTATTGTGAAGGATTGGTTTTTGCAGCACCCAATCCAAATGATTCATCATCTTTCATATTTGTCGATCAACCCTTACTATGCTTAAACTACCCCTACTTCTCTTAATACTTCAAAATAGTCCACCTTTTTAATCCAACACCAAATTCTCTAAATATCCCTTAATTCTAACAATTACCTCTATTTTATAACTATTGTGAAGGGTTGGTTTTTGCACCCAATCCAAATGATTCATCATCTTTCATATTTGTCGATCTACCCTACTATGCTTAAACTACCCCTACTTCTCTTAATACTTTAAAACAACACTTCTTTTTAATCCGACCCCTAATTATCTAAAAACCCCTTCCAAAAATTACCCCAATTTATTAACTTGTATGAAGGGTTGGTTTTTGCAGCACCCAATCCATATGATTCATCATCTTTTATATTTGTCGATGTACCCCTACTATGCTTAAACCCTACTTCTCTTAATACTTCAAAACAGTCCTTTTTAATCCTACCCCTAATAATATAAATAGCCCTTACTTACAACAATTACGCCTATTTTTTACTACTTTGAAGGGTTGGTTTTTGCAGAACACAATCCAAACGATTCATCATCTTGCATATTTGTTGATCTACCCCTACTATGCTTAAACTACCCCTACTTCGCTTAATACTTCTAAACAACCCGTCTTTTTAATCCTACCCTTAATTCTATAAATAGTCCTTACATTCAACATTTACCCCTATTTTTTAACTACTGTGAAGGGTTGGTTTTTGTAGCACCCAATCCAAACGATTCTTCATCTTTCAATTTTTTTGATCTACCCCTACTATGCTTAAACTACCCTACTTCTCTTAATACTTCAAAATAACTACTATTTTTAATCCTACCCATAATTATCTAAATCGCCCTTACTTTCAACAGTTACCCCTATTTTATAATTACAATGAAAGGTTGATTTTCCAGCAACCAATCCAAATGATTCATCATCTTCCAAAATTTTCGATCTACCCCCACTATGCTTAAATTACACCTATTTTTTAAATACCCCCAACTTTTACTATTGTTTTCCTTTATTCATTTTTTTGCATTATTAATTCCTTTCTATGAAAACTAATTATCATTCTACTTCTGTAAGGGTTGGTTTTTGCGGCACCCAATCCAAAAAATTCATCATCTTTTATACTTGTCTTTCTACCCTTACTATGCTTAAACTACCCCTACTTCTCTTAATACTAGAAAATAACCATTCTTTTTAATCCAACCCCTAATTCTCTAAATAGCCTTTACTTCCAACAATTACCCGTATTTTTTAACTACTGTGAAGGGTTGGTTTTCGCAGCACCCAAGCTAAATGATTCATCATCTTTCATATATGCCGATCTACCCCTCCTTGTCTTATTACTTCAAAACAATCCTTCTTTTTAATCCTACCCCTAATTCTCTAAATAGCCCTTCCTTCCAACAATTACCCCTATTTTTTAACAAATGTGAATGAGTTGTTTTTGCAGCACCCAATCTAAACGATTCATCATGTTTCACATTTGTCGATCTACCACTACTTCTCTTAATACATCAAAACAGCAATTCTTTTTAATCCTACCCTAATTCTCTAAATAGCCCATCAAACAATTACCCCTATTTTTTTAACTTTTGTGAAGGGTTGGTTTTTGAAGCACCCAATCCAAATGAATAATCATCTTTCATATTTGTCGATCTACCCTTACTATGCTTAAACTACCCCTACTTCCCTTAATACTTCAAAACATCCCTTCTTTTTAATCCTACCCCTAATTATCTAAACAGCCCTTACTTCCAACAATTACCCCTATTTTTTAACTTTTTTGATGGGTTGGTTTTTCACGCACTCAACCAAAATGATTCATTTTCTTTCGTATTTGTCGATCTACCCCTATTATGCTTAAACTACCCCTGCTTCTCTTAATACTTCAAAATAGCCCTTCTTTTTAATCCAACCCCTAATTCTCTAAATAGGCTGTACTTCCAACAATTTCCCCTATTTTTTATCTATAGTGAAGGGTTGGTTTTTGCAGCACCTAATCCAAACGATTCATCATCTTTCATATTTGTCGATCTACCCCTACTATGCTTAAACTACCCCTACTTCTCTTTATACTTCAAAAAACCCTTCTTTTTAATAATACCCATAATTCTCTAAATAGCCCTTACTTCCAACAATTACCCTATTTTTTAACTACTATGAAGGGTTGGTTTTTGCAGCACCCAATCCAAACGATTCCTCTTATTTCATATTTGTAGATCTACCCCTACTATGCTTAAACTACCCCTACTTCTCTTAGCCCTACTTTTTAATCCTACCCCTAACTCTCTAAATAGTCTTCCTTTCAACATTTACCCCTATTCTTTAACTATTGTGATGGGTTCGGTTTTTGCAGCACCCAATCCAAATGAATCTCATCTTTCCTATTTGTCGATCTACCCCTATTATGCTTAAACTACACCTACTTCTATTAATACTTCATAATATCCCTTCACAGTAGTAAAAAAATATGGATAATTGTTTGAAGTAAGGCTATTTGGAGAATTAGAGGTTGGACTAAAAACAATAGCTGTTTTGAAGTATTAAGAGAAGTAGGGGTAATTTAAGATTAGTAAGGATAGATCGACAAATATGAAAGATGATGAATCGTTTGGATTGGGTGTTGCAAAAACCAACCCTTCACAGTAGCTAAAAAATATGGGCAATTTTTGGAAGTAAGGGTTATTTACAGAATTAGGGGCAGAATTAAAAAGAAGTATCGTTTTGAAGTATTAAGAGAAGTAGTGGTAGTTTAAGCATAATAGGGGTAGATCTATAAATATGAAAGATGATGAATCGATTAGGTTGGGTGCTGCAAAAACAAAGTATTTAAAAAATAAGGGTAGATGTTGGAAGTAATGGCTATTTAGAGAATTCGCGGTTGGATTAAAAAGGAGGGACGTTTTGACGTATTAAGAGAAGTAGGGGTAGTTTAAGCATAGTAGGGGTAGATCGACAAAAATGAAAGATGATGAATCATTTGGATTGGGTGCTGCAAAACCAACCCTTCACAATAGTCAAGAAATAGGGGTGATTGTTGGAAGGAAGGGATGTTTAGAGAACGCGGGATAGGATTAAAAAGATGGGATGTTTTGAAGTATTAAGGGAAGTAGGGGTAGTGTAGGCATAGTAAAGGAATAAGAAAATGAATTAAAAAATGAATAAAGGAAAACAATAACAAAAGTAGTGGGTAGTTATAATATAGTAGGGGTAGATCGACAAATATGAAAGATAATGAATCGTTTGGATAAGGTGCTGCAAAAACCAACCCTTCACATAAGTAAAAAGACAGGCGTAATTGTTGGATGTAAGGGCTATTTAGAGAATTAGGGGTAGGATTATAAAGAAGGGCTGTTTTGAAGTATTATTAGAAGTAGAGGTAGTTTAAGCATAGTATGGGTAGATCGACAAATATGAAAGATTATGAATCGTTTGGTTTTGGTGCTGCAAAAACCAACCCTTCACAATAGTAAAAAGATATGCGTAATTGTTCGAAGTAAGGGCTATATAGAGAATTAGGGGTCGGATAAAAAAGAATGGTTATTTTGAAGTATTAAGAGAAGTATGGGCAGTTTAAGCAAAGTAGGGGTAGATTGACACATATGAAAGATGATGAACCATTTGGATTGGATCGACAAATATGGAAGATTATGAATCATTTGGATTGGGTGCTGGAAAAACCAATCCTTCACAGTAGTTAATAAACAGGGGTAATTTTTTTAAGTAAAGTCTATTTAGGGAATTATGGGTAGGATTAAAATAAAGGGATGTTTTGAAGAATTAAGAGAAGTATGGGTAGTTTAAGCATAGTAGGGGTAGATCGACAAATATGAAAGGTGATGAATCGTCTAGATTTGGTGCTGGGAAAACCAACCCTTCACAAAAGAAGAATGATAATTAGTTTACAAAGAAAGAAACGAATAATGCAAAAAAATTGAATAAGGAAATGAATAAAGAAAAATAATTATAAAAGTAGGGGTAGTCAAATTATAGCGGTAATTGTTGGGAGTAAGGGCTATTTAGATAATTATGGGAAGGATAAAAAAGAAGGGTTGTTTTGAAGTATTAAGAGAAGTAGGAGTAGTTTAAGCAAAGTAGGGGTAGTTCGAAAAATATGAAATATGATGAATAGTTTGGATTGGGTGATGCAAAAACCAACCCTTCATAGTAGTTAAATAATAGGTATAATTGTTGGAAGTAACGATTATTTAGAGCATTAGGATTGTTCTGAAGTATTAAGAGAAGTAGAGGTAGTTTAAGCATACTAGGGGAAGATCGACAAATATGAAAGATGATGAATCGTTTGGATTGGGTGCTGCAAAAACCAACCCGTCACAGTAGTTAATAAACAGGGGTAATTGTCGGAAGTTAGGGGTAGGATTAAAAAGAAGTGATCTTTTGAAATATCAAGAGAAGTAGGGGTAGTTTAAGCATAGTATGGTTAGATCGAAAAATATGAAAGATGATGAATCATTTGGATTGGGTGCTGCAAACACCAACCCTTCACAGCAGTTAAAAATAGGGGTAATTGTTGGTAGTAAGGGCTATTTAGAGAATTTGGGGTAGGATTAAAAAGAAGGACTGTTTTGAAGTATTAAGAGAAGAAGGGGTAGTTTAAGCATAATAGGGGTAGATCGACAAATATGAAAGTCGATGAATCATTTGGATTGGTTGCTTTAAAATCCAACCCTTGGCAGTAGTTAAAAAACAGGAGCAATTACTGGAAGTAATGGCTATTTAGAGAATTAGGGGTAGGATTAAAAAAAGGGTTGTTTTGAAGTATTAAGAGAAGTAGGGGTAGTTTAAGCATAGTAGGGGTAGATCGACAAGTATGAAAGATTATGAATCGTTGGGATTGGGAGCTGTAAAAACCAACTCATCACAGTAGAAAAAAGAAAGGCATAATAGTTGGAAGTAAGGGCTATTTAGATAATTACGGATAGGACTAAAAAGAAGGGCTGTTTTGAAATATTAAGAGAAGTAGGTGTAGTTTAATCTTAGTAGGGATAGATCGACAAATATGAAAGATGATGAATCATTTGGATTGGGTGCTGTAAAAACCAACCCTTCACAGTAGTTAAAAAATAGTGGTAATTGTTGGAAGTAATGGGTACTTAGATAATTACAGTTAGGATTAAAAAGAAGGATTGTTTTGAAGTATTAAGAGAAGTTTGGGTAGTTTAAGCATAGTAGGGGTAGATCGATAGATATAAAAGATGACGAATCATTTAGATTGGGTGCTGCAAAAACCTACCCTTCACAGAAGTTAAAAAATAGAGGTAATTGTTGGAAGTAAGGCTATTTAGAGAATTAGGGGAAGATTAAAAAGAAGGGCTGTTTTGAATTATTAAGAGAAGTAGGTGTAGTTTAAGCATATTTGGCGTAGATCGGAAAGTATGAAATATGATGAATCATTTAGATTGGGTGTTGCAAAAACCAATCCTTCACAATAGTTAAAAAATAGGGCTAATTGTTTGAACGAAACTCTATTTTGAGAATTAGGGGTTGGATTAAAAAGAAGTATTATTTTGAAGTATTAATAGAAGTCTGCGGAATTTAAGCAGAGTAGGGGTAGATCGACAAATATGAAAGATTACAAATTGTTCGGATTTTGGTGCTGTAAAAACCAACCCTTCACACATCCCTTCTTTTTAACCCTACCCCTAATTCTCTAAATAGCCCTTACTTCCCCTATTTTTTAAATATTGTGAAGGGTTGGTTTTTGCAGCAACACAATATAAATGATTCGTCATCTTTCTTATTTGTCGATCTACCCCTACTATGCTTAAACTAACCCTACTTCTCTAAATATTTCAAAACATCCCTTCATTTTAATCCTACCCTAAATTATCTAAATAGCCCTTACTTCCATCAATTACCCCTATTTTTTAACTATTGTGAAAGGTTGGTTTTTTGCAGCATCAAATCCAAACGATTCATCATCTTTAATATTTGTCGATCTATTCCTACTATGCTTAAAAAACCACTACTTATCTTTATACTTCAAAATAGTCTTTCTTTTTAATCCTACCCCTAATTCTCTAAATAGCCCTTACTTACAACAATTACCCCTATTTTTTAACTTCTGTGAAAACTTGATTTTTGCAGCACCCAATCTAAATGATTCAACATCCTATATATTTGTCGATCTACCCCAACTATGCTTAAACTACCCCTACTTCTATTAATACATCAAAATTGTCCTTCTTTTTAATCCTGCCCCTGCTTATCTAAATAGCCCTTACATTCAACAATTATGCCTATCTTTTTACTACTGTAAAGGGTTGGTTTTTGCAGCACCCAATCCAAACGATTCATAATGTTTCATATTTTTCGATCTACCCCTACTATGCTTAAACTACACCTACTTCTCTTAATACTTCAAAACAACCCTTCATTTTAATCCTACCCCAAATTCTCTAAATAGCCCTTACTTCCAACAATAACCCGTATTTTCTAACTACTGTGAAGGGTTGGTTTTTGAAGCACCCAGTCTAAATGATTCATCATCTTTCATATTTGTCGATCTATCCCTACTATGCTTAAACTACCCTACTTCTCTTAATTCTTCAAAACAACCTTTCTTTTTTATCCTACCCCTAATTCTCTAAATAGACCTTACTTCCAAAAATTACCCCTATTTTTTAACTACCGTGAAGAGTTGGTTTTTGCAGCATCCAATCCAAACGATTCATCATCTTTCATATTTTTCGATTTACCCCTACTATGCTTAAACAACCCCTACTTATCTTAATACTTCAAAACATCCCTTCTTTTTATACCTACCCCGAATTATCTAAATATCCCTTCCAACAATTACCCCTATTTTTTAACTTCTACGAAGGGTTTTTGTTTTTTTTTTTTTTTTTTTTTTTTTTTTTTGCAGCACCCAATCCATATGATTCATCATCTTTTATATTTATCGATATACCCCTACTATGCTTGAACTACTCCTTCTTCTCTTAATACTTCAAAATAGTCCTTCTTTTTAATCCTACACCTAATTCTCTAAATAGCCCATATTTCCAACAATTATGCCTATCTTTTTACTACTGTGAAGGGTTAGTTTTTGCAGAACCCAATCCAAATGATTTATCAACTTTCATATTAGTTGATCAACCCCAACTACGCTTAAACAACCCCTACTTCTCTTAGTACTTCAAAACAGTTATTATTTTTAACCCTACCCCTAATTCTCCAAATATCCCTTACTTCCAACAATCACCTCTACTATTAACAACTGTGAAGGGTTGGTTTTTGCAGAACCCATTCCAAATGATTCGTCATCTTTCATATTTACCGATCTACCCCTACTATGCTTAAACTATCCCTATTATCCTACCCATAATTCTCTAAATAGCCCTTACTTCAAACAGTTATGCTTATTTTTTAACTACTGTAAAGGGTTGGTTTTTGTAGTACCCAATCTAAATGATTCATCATCTTTCATATTTGTTGATCTACCCCTACTTCTCTTAATATTTCAAAACAACACTTCTTTTTAATCCTACCAATAATTCCCTAAATAGCTCTAGCTTCAAAAAATTACCCCTATTTTTTAACTACCCCCTACTTTTACTGTTGTTTTCCTTTATTCATTTTTTTGCATTATTCATTCTTTTCTATGTAAACTAATTATCATTCTACTTCTGTGAAGGGTTGGTTTTTGCGGCACCCAATCCAAACAATTCATCATCTTTTATATTTGTCTTTCTACCCTTACTATGCTTAAACTACCCCTACTTCTCTTAATACTAGAAAACGACCATTCTTTTTGATCCTACCCCTAATTCTTTAAATTGCCTTTACTTCCAACAATTACCCCTATTTTTTAACTACTATGCAGAGTTGGTTTTTGCAGCACCTAATCTAAATGATTCATCATCTTTATAATTTGTCGATCTACCCCTACTATGCTTAAACTACTCCTACTTCTCTTAATTCTTCAAAACAGTCCTTCTTTTTAATCCTACCCCTAATTATCTAAATAGCCCTTCCTTCCAACAATTACCCCTATTTTTACCAACTGTGAAGGATTGGTTTTTGCAACAACCAATCCAAATGATTCATCATGTTTCACATTTGTCTATCTACCACTACTTCTCTTAATACTTCAAAACAACCCTTCTTTTTAATCTTACCCTAATTCTCTAAATAGCCCTTCAAACAATTACCCCTATTTTTTAACTTTTGTGAAGGGTTGGTTTTTGCAGCACCTAATCCAAATGAATCATTATCTTTCATATTTGTCGATCTACCCCTACTATGCTTAAACTACCCCTACTTCCCTTAATATTTCAAAACATCCCTTCTTTTTAATCCTACCCCTAATTCTCTAAATAGCCCTTACTTCCAACAATTACCCCTATTTTTTAACTTCCGTGAAAGGTTGGTTTTTGCAGCACTCAATCCAAATGATTCATTTCCTTTCATATTTGTCAATCTACCCCTATTATGCTTAAACTACCCCTACTTCTCTTAATACTTCAAAATAGCCCTTCTTTTTAATCCTACCCCTAATTCTCTAAATAGACTGTACTTCCAAATATTTCCCCAATTTTTTAACTACAGTGAAGGGTTTGTTTTTGCAGCACCCAATCCAAACGATTCATCATCTTTCATATTTGTCGATCTACCCCTACTATGCTTAAACTACCCCCACTTCTCTTTATACTTCAAAAAAAACCTTCTTTTTAATACTACCCATAATTCTCTAAATAACGCTTATTTCCAACAATTACCTCTATTTTTTAACTACTGTGAAGGGTTGGTTTCCAAACGATTTGTCATCTTTCATATTTGTCCATCTACCCCTCCTACGCTTAAATTACCCCTACTTCTCTAAATATTTAAAACAACTCTTTTTTTAATCCTATCCCTAATTCTCTAAATAGCCCTTACTTCCAACAATTACCCCTATTTTTTAACTACCATGAAGGGCTGGTTTTTGCAGCACCCAATCCAAATGATTCATCTTATTTCATATTTGTCGATCTACCCCTACTATGCTTAAACTACCCCTACTTCTCTTAGTCCTTCTTTTTAATCCTACCCCTGGCTCTCTAAATAGTCTTGCTTCCAACATTTTCACCTATTTTTTAACTATTGTGAAGGATTCGGTTTTTGCAGCATCTAATCCAAATGAATCTCATATTTCATATTTGTCGATCTACCCCTATTATGCTTAAACAACACCTACTTCTCTTAATACTTCAAAACAACCCTTCATAGTAGTAAAAAAAATATGGGTAATTGTTGGAAGTAAGGTTTTAGAGAATTAGGGGTAGGGTTAAAAAGAATAGCTGTTTTGAAGTATTAAGAGAAGTAGGGGTAGTTTAAGCATAGTAAGGGTAGATCTGACAAATATGAAAGATGATGAATCGTTTGGATTGGGTGTTGCAAAAACCAACCCTTCACAGTAGCTAAAAAATATGGGCAATTGTTGGAAGTAAGGGCGATTTACAGAATTAGGGGCAGAATTAAGAAGAAGTGCCATTTTGAAGTAATAAGAGAGGTAGGGGTAGTTTGAGCATAGTAGGGGTAGATCTACAAATATGAAAGATGATGAATCATTTGGATTGGGTGCTGCAAAAACACAGTATTTAAAACATAGGGGTAGTTGTTGGAACTAAGGGCTATTTAGAGAATTCGAGGTAGGATTAAAAAGTTGGGATGATTAGACGTATTAAGAGACATAGGGGAAGTTTAAGCATAGTAGGGGTAGATCGACAAAGATGAAAGATGATGAATCGTTCGGATTGGGTGCTGCAAAAACCAACCCTTCACAATAGTTAAAAAATAGGGGTAATTATTAGGAGGACGGGCTTTTTAGAGAATTAGAGATAGGATTAAAAAGAAGGGATGTTTTGAAGTATTAAGGGAAGTAGGGGTAGTTTAAGCATAGTAAGGGTAGAAAAAAAAGAATTAAAAATTTAATAAAGGAAAACAATAACAAAAGTATGGAAATATGGGCGATTGTTGGAAGGAAGAGTTGTTTAGAGAATTAGGGATAAGACTAAAAAGAAGGCACGTTTTAAAGAATTAAGGGAAGTAGGGGTATTTTAAGCATAGTAAGGGTAGAAAAAAAGAATTAAGAAATGAATAAAGGAAAAAAATAAAAAAATTTGGGGGTAGTTATAACATAGTAGGGGTAGATCGACAAATATAAAAGATTATGAATAGTTTGGACTTGGTGCTGCAAAAACCAACCCTTCATAGTAGTAAAAAGATAGGCATAATTGTTGGAAGTAAGGGCTATCTAGAGCATTAGGGGTAGGATTAAAAAGAAGGGTTGTTTTGAAGTATTAAGAGAATTATGGGCAGTTTAAGCATAGTAGTGATAGATCGACACATATGAAAGATGAGGAACCATTTGGATTGGATGGACAAGTACGGAAGATTATGAATCAATTGGATTGTGTGCTGCAAAAACAAATCCTTCACAGTAGGATTAAAACAAAGTAAAGGCTATTTAGAGAATTATGGGTAGTATTAAAACGAAGGGATGTTTTGAAATATTAAGAGAAGTAGGGGTAGTTTAAGCATAGTAGGGCTAGATCGACAAATATGAAAGATGATAAATCATCTGGATTGGGTGCTTTAAAAACCAACCCTTCACAAAAGTAGAATGATAATTGGTTTACAAAGAAAGAAATGAATAATGCAAAAAAATTGAATAAAGAAAACCTATAATAAAAGTAGGAGTAGTCCAAATATATTGGTAATTGTTGGAAGTAAGGGCTATTTAGAGAATCAGGGGTAGATTTAAAAAGAAGGGCTATTTTGAAGTATTAAGAGAAGTAGGGGTAGTTTAAGCATAGTAGGGGTAGATCGACAAATGTGAAAGATGATGAATAGTGTGGGTTCGGAGTTGCAAAAACCAACCCTTCACAGTAGTTCAATAATAGGGGTACTTGTTCGAAGCAAGGGATATTTAGAGCAATTGGAGTAGGATTAAAAACAAAGACTGTTTTGAAGTATTAAGTGAAATAGGGGTAGTTTAAGCATACTAGGGGAAGATCGACATATATGAAAGATGATGAATCGTTTGGATTTTGTGTTGCAAAAACCAACCTTTCAGCCTAGTTAAAAAACAAGGGTAATTGTTGGAAGTTTGGGCTATTTAGAGAATTACTAGTAGGATTAAAAAGAAGTAATGTTTTGAAGTATTAAAAGAAGTAGGGGTAGTTTAAGCATAGTAGGGGTAGATCGACAAAAATGAAAGATGATGAATCATTTGGATTGGGTGCTGCAACCCTTCAGATTAGTTAAAAATAGTGGTAATTGTTGGAAGTAAGGGCTATTTATAGAATTAGGGGTAGGACGAAAAATAAGGACTTATTTGAAGTATTAAGAGAAGTATGGGTAGTTTAAGCATAGTAGGGGTATATCGACAAATATTAAAGATGATGAATCGTTTGGATTGGGTGCTGCAAAAACCAACCCTTGACAGTAGTTAAAAAATAGGGGTAATTGCTGGAAGTAATGCCTATTTAGATAATTAAGAGTAGGACTAAAAAGAAGGGTTGTTTTGAAATATTAAGAGATGTAATCGTAGTTTAAGCATAGTAGGGGTATATCGACAAATATGAAAGATTATGAATCGTTTTGATTGGGTGCTGCGAAAACCAATCCTTCACAGTAGTTAAATGATAGGCGTAATTGTTGGAAGTAAGGGCTATTTAGAGAATTAGGGATAGGATTGAAAAGAAGGGCTGTTTTGAAATATTAAGAGAAGTAGGGGTAGTTTAAGCATAGTAGGGATAGATCGACAAATATAAAAGCTGATGAATCATTTGGATTGGGTGCTGCAAAAACCAACCCTTCACAGTAATTAAAAAATAGGGGTAATTGCTGGAAGTAAAGGCTACTTAGATAATTATAGGTAGGATTAAAAAGAATGACTGTTTTGAAGTATTAAGAGAAGTTTGGGTAGTTAAAGCATAGTAGTGGTGGATCGACAAATATAAAAGATGATGAATCATTTAGATTGGGTGCTGCAAAAACCAACCCTTTACAGAAGTTGAAAAATTGGGGTAATTTTCGGAGGTAAGACTATTTAGAGATTTAAGGGAAGGATTAAACAGAAGGGCTGTTTTGAAGTATTAAGGGAAGTAGGGGTAGTTTAAGCATAGTAGGAGTAAATCGACAAATATGAAATATGATGAATCATTTCGATTGGGTGCTGCAAAAACCAATCCATCACGGTAGTTAAAAAATAGGGCTAATTGTTGGAAGGAAGCACTATTTAGAGAATTCGGGGTAGGATAAAAAAGAAGGACTATTTTGAAGTATTAAGAGAAGTATGCGGAGTTTAAGCATAGTTGGGGTAGATCGACAAATATGAAAGATTATGAATCATTCTGATTTTGGTGCTGCAAAAACCAACCCTTCACACATCCCTTCTTTTTAATCCTATCCCTAATTCTCTAAATAGCCATTACTTCCAAAAATTACCCCTATTTTTAACTATTGTGAAGGGTTGGTTTTTGCAGCACCCAATCTTAATGATGCGTCATCTTTCATATTTGTCGATCTACCCCTATTATGCTTAAACTAACCCTACTTCTATAAATATTTCAAAACATCCCTTCTTTTTAATCCTACCGTAAATTCTCTAAATAGCCTTACTTCCAACAATTACCCATATCTTTAAACAACTGTGAAGGGTTGGTTTTTTGCAGCACCCAATCCAAATGATTCATCATCTTTCATATTTGTCGATCTACCCCTACAATGCTTATACAACCACTACTTCTCTTTATACTTCTAAACGGTCCTTCTTTTTAATCCTACCCCTAATTCTCTAAGTAGCCCTTACTTCCAACAATTACCCCTATATTTTAACCTTTGTGAAACGTTGGTTTTTGCAGCACCCAATCTAAATGATTCAACATCTTTCATATTTGTCGATCTACCCCTACTATGCTTAAACTACCCCTACTTCTCTTAATACATCAAAACAGCCCTTCTTTTTAATCCTACCCCTAATTCTCTAAATAGCCATTACTTCCAACAATTACCCCTATATTTTAACTATTGTAAAGGGTTGGCTTTCGCAGCACCCAATCTAAGTGATTCATCATCTTTCATGTTTGTCGATCTACCCCTACTATGCTTAAACTACCCCTACTTCTCTTAATACTTCAAAACAACCTTTCTTTTTAATCCTACCTCTAATTCTCTAAATAGACCTTACTTTCAAAAATAACCCCTATTTTTTAACTACTGTGAAAAGTTTGTTTTTGCAGCACCCAATCCAAATGATTCATCATCTTTCATATTTTTTTATTTACCCCAACTATGCTTAAACAACCTCTACTTCTCTCAATACTTCAAAATATCCCTTCTTTTTAAGCCTACCGCTAATACTCTAAATATCTCTTCTAACAATTTCCCCTATTTTTTAAGATCTGCGAAGGGTTGGTTTTTGCAGCACCCAATCCATATGATTCATCAGCTTTTATATTTATCGACCTACACCTTCTATGCTTGAACTGCCCATATTTCTCTTAATACTTCAAAACAGTCCTTCTTTTTAATCCTATACCTAATTCTCTAAACAACCCTTACTTCCAACAATTACGCCTAACTTTTTACTACTGTGAAGGGTTGGTTTTTGCAGAAACCAATCCAAACGATTCATTAACTTTCATATTTGTCGATCTACCCCTACTATGCTTAAACTACCCCTACTTCACTTAATACTTCAAAACAGTTATTCTTTTTAATCCTAACCCTAATTCTCTAAATAGCCCTTACTTCCAACAATTACCCCAACTTTTAACTAATGTGAAGGGTTGGTTTTTGCAGCACACAATCCAAACGATTCATCATATTTCATATTTATCGATCTACCCGTACTATGTTTAAACTATACCTATTATCCTACCCATAATTCTCTAAATAGCCCTAACTTCCAACTGTTACACCTATTTTTTAACTACCGTGAAGGTTTTGTTATTGCAGCCACCAATCCAAAGGATTCATCATCTTTCATATTTGTCGATCTAACCATACTATGCTTAAACTACACCTACTTCTCTTTATACTTCAAAACAGCCCTTCTTTTTAATCCTACTTCTAATTATCTAAATAGCACTAACTTCCAACAATTACCCCTATTTTTTAACTACTGTGAATGGTTGGTTTTTGCAGCACACAATACAAATGATTCATCATCTTTCGTATTTGTCGATCTGCTCCTACTATGATTAAGCTACCCCTACTTCTCTTAATACTTCAAAACCACCCTTCTTTTTAATCCTACTCCTAATTCTCTAAATAGCCCTTACTTCCAACAATTACCCCTATTTCTTAACAACCGTGAAGGGTTGTTTTTTTTGCAGCAACCAATCCATAAGATTCATCATCTTTCATACTTGTCGATCTAACCCTACTATGCTTAAACAACCACTACTTCTCTTTATACTAAAAAACAACCCTTGTTTTTAAGCCTACCCCTAATTTTCAAAATAGCCATTCCAACAATTACCCCTATTTTTTAACTTATGTGAAGGGTTGGTTTTTGCAGCACCCAATCGATATGATTCATCATCTTTTATATTTATCGATCTACCCCTGCTATGCTTGAACTCCCCTTACCTTTCTTAATACTTCAACACAGTCCTTCTTTTTAATCCTACACCTAATGCTCTAAATAGCCGTTTCTTCCAACAATTACACCTATCTTTTTAATACCGTGAACGGTTGGTTTTTGCAGAACCCAGTACAAACGATTCATCAACTTTCATATTTGTCGATCTACCCCTACTATGCTTAAACCACCCTACTTTTCTTAATACGTGAAAATAGTTATCCTTTTTAATCCTACCCTTAATTCTCTAAATAGCCCTAACTTCGAACAATTACCCCTAGTTTTAACTACTATGAAGGGTTGGTTTTTGCAGAACCCAATCCAAACGATTCATCATCTTTCATATTTATCGATCTACCAGTACTATGCTTAAACTATCCTTATTATCCTACCCATAATTCTCCAAATAGCCCTTACTTCCAACAGTTACACCTATTTTTTAAATACTGTGAAGGGTTGGTTTTTTCCGCACATAATCTAATTGATTCATCATCTTTCATATTTGTCGATCTACACCTACTTCTCTTAATACTTCAAAACAACACTTCTTTTTAATCCTATCAATAATTCTCTAAATAGCCCTAGCTTCAAAAAATTACCCCTATTTTTTAACAACTCCTTACTTTTGTTATTGTTTTCCTTTATTCCTTTTTTTTCATTATTCATTCCTTTCTATGTAAGCCAATTATCATTCTACTTCTGTGAAGGGTTGGTTTTTGCGGCACCCAATCCAAACAATTCATCATCTTTATATTTGTCAATCTACCCTTAATATGCTTAAACTACCCCTACTTCTCTTAATACTTGAAAATAGCCATTCTTTTTAATCCTACTCCTAATTCTCTAAATAGCCTTTACTTCCAATAATTACCCCTATATTTTAGCTACTATCAAGGATTGGTTTCTTCAACACCCAATCCAAACGATTCATTATCTTTCAAATTTGTTGATCTAACCTTATTATGCTTAAACTACCCCTACTTCACAGATGTTGATGAATACTTCAAAACATACTTCTCTTAATACTTCTCTTAATACTTCCAAACAGCCCTTCTTTTTAATCCTACCCTTAAACCTCAAAATAGCCCTTCCTTCCAATAATTACCCTTATTTTTTAACTATTGTGAAGGACTGGTTTTTGCTGGACCCAATCCAAACGATTCATCAACTTTCATATTTGTCGATCTACCTTTACTATGATTAAACTACACCTACTTCTCTTTATACATAAAAACCACCCTTCCTTTTAATCCTACTGCTAATTCTCTAAATTGACCTTACTACCAACAATTACCCTTATTTTTTAACTACAATGAAGGGTTTGTTTTTACAGCACACAATCCAAACGATTCATCATCTTTCACATTTGTTGTCTACCCCTACTATGCTTAAACTACCCCTACTTCACTTAACACTTCAAAAAAGCTCTTCTTTTTAGTCTTTCCCCTAATTCTCTAAATAGCCCTTCCTTCCAACAGTTACCCCTATTTTTTAACTATTGTGAAGGATTGGTTTTTGCAGCAACCAATCCAAACGATTCATCGTCTTTCATATTTGTCGATCTACCCCTACTATGCTTAAACTACCTCTACTTCTCTTAATAATTCAAAACAACACTAATTTTTAATCCTATCCCAATATCTGTATATAATCCTTTCTTCCAACAATTACCCCTATTTTTTTAATTTCTGTGATGGGTTGGTTTTTGCAGCACGCAATCCAAATAATTCACCATCTTTCATATTTGTCGATATACCCCTACTATGCTTGAACTACCTCTACTTTTTTTACCTTTCAACAATTAGCCCTATTTTTAACTATTGTGAAGCGTTGGTTTTTGTAGCACCCAATCCACATGATTCATAATCTTTCATATTTGTCGATCTACCCCTACTGTGCTTAAACTACACATACTTCTCTTAATATTACAAAAAATCCCTTCTTTTTAATCCTACCCTAGTTCTCTATACAGCACTTACTTCCAACAATTACCCCTATTTTTTAACTACTGTGAATGGTTGCTTTCTGCAGCACCCAATCCAAATGATTCATCATCTTTTATATTTGTCGATCTACCCCTACTATGGTTAAACTACTCTTACTTATCTTAATACTTCAAAACACCCTTCTTCTTAATCCTACCTCTAATTCTCTAAATAGCACTTACTTCCAACAATTGCCAATTTTTTTAACTACAGCGAAGGGTTGGTTTTTGCAGCACCCAATCTAAATGATTCATCAACCTGTTTCGAAGTATTAAGTGAAGTATGGGTAATTTAAGTACAGTGGGGGTAGATCGACAAATATGAAAGATAACGAATCGTTTGGATTGGGTGCTGCAAAAACCAACCCTTCACAATAGTTAAAAAATTGGTGTAATTGTTGGAAGTAAGGGCTATTTAGAGAATTAGGTGTAGGATTAAAAAGAATAGTTGTTTTGAAGTATTAATTAAAGTAGGGGTAGTTTACGCATAGTAGGCGTCGATCGACAAATATGAAAGATGATGAATCATTTATACTGGGTACTGCAAAAACCAACCCTTCACAGTAGACTTCCCCAACTTCTCCTAAAAATTCAAAACAACTCTTCTTTTTAATCCAATCCCTAATTCTCTAAATAGCCCATACTGCCAACAATTACACCTATTTTTTAACTACTATGACGGATTCGGTTTTTGCAGAACCCAATCCAAACGATTCATCATCTTTCATATTTATCGATCTACACCTACTATGCTTATACTACCCCCTAACTTTTATTATTGTTTCCCTTTATTCATTTCTCTTTTCAATTTTTTTGCATTATTCATTTCTTTCTTTGTAAACTAATTACCATTCCACTACTGTGAAGGGTTGGTTTTTGCAGCACCCAATCCAAACGATTCATCATCTTTCATATTTGTCGATCGACCCCTACTATGCTTAAACTACACCTACTTCTCTTAATACTTCAAACAACCTCTCTTTTTAATCCTACCTATAATTCTCTAAATAGCCCAAGCTTCCAACAATTACCCCTATTTTTTAACTACTATGAAGGATTGGTTTTTGCAGCACCCACTCTAAATAATTCATCATCTTTCATATTTGTCGATCTACTCCTACTATGCTTAAACTACCTCTACTTCTCTAAATACTTCAAAATAGTCCTACTCTTTATCCTACCCCTAATTCTCTAAATAACCCTTACTTCCAACAATTACGCATATTTTTTAACTACTGTGAAAGGTTGATTTTTGAAGCACGCAATCTAAATGATTCATCATCTTTCATATTTGTCAATGTACCCCGACCATGCTTAAAATAACCCTAACATTTATTATTGTTTTCCATTATTCATTTCTTTATTCATTCCAAATGATTCATAATCTTTCATATTTGTAAATCTACGCCTACTATGCTTAAACTTCCCCTACTTCTCTCAGTACTTCAAAACAACCCTTCTTTATAATCCTACCCCTAAATGTCTAAATAGTCATTCCTTCTGACAATTACCCCTATTTTTTAACTTCTGTGAAAGGTTGGATTTTGCATCACTCAATCCAAACGATTCATCATCTTTTATATTTGTCGATATACCACTACTAATGATGAATCACTAAGATTGGGTGCTCCAAAAACCAACCCTTCACAGTAGTTAAAAAACAGGGTTTATATTTGTAAGTAATGGCTATATACAGAATTAGGGGTAGGATTAAAAAGAAGGGTTGTTTTGAAGTGTCGATCTACCCCTTCTATGCTTAACCTACCCTTTCTTCTCTTTACACTTCAAAACAACCCTTCTTTTTAATCCTACCCTAATTCTCTAAATAGCCCTTACTTCCAACAATTACCCCTATTTTTTAACAACTATGAAGGGTTGGTTTTTGCAGCACACAATCCAAACGATTCATCATCTTTCATATTTTTCGATCTACCCCTACTACGCCTAAACTATCCCTACTTCTCTTGATACTTCAAAACAACACTTCTTTTTATCCTACCCCTAAATCTCTAAATAGCCTTTCCTTCCAATAATTGCCCCTATTTTTAAACTATTGTGAAGGATTGGTTTTTGCAGCACCCAATCTAAACGATTCATCATCTTTCATATTTGTCGATCTAAACCTACTGTGCTTAAACAACCCCTACTTCTCTTAATACTTCAAAATAGTCCTTCTTTTTAATCCTATCCCTAAATCTCCGAATATTTCTTACTTCCAGCAATTACGCTTACCTTTTTACTACTGTGAGGGGTTGGTTTTTGCAGCACCCAATCCAAACGATTCAACATCTTTCATATTTGTCGATCTACCCCTACTATGCTTAAACTACCGCTACTTCTCTTAATACTTCAAAACAACCCTTCTTCTTAATCCTACCCCTAATTCTCTAAATAGCCCTTACTACCAACAATTACTCCTATTTTTTAACTACTTTGAAGGATTAGTTTTTGCAGCTCCCAATCCAAATGATTCGTCATCTTTCATATTTGTCGATCTACCCCTACTATGCTTAAACTATCACTACTAGTCTCAATACCTCAAAACAACTATTCTTTTTAATCCTATACCTAATTCTCTAAATAGCCCTTACTTCCAACAATTACCCATATTTTGTAACTACTGTGAAGGGTTGGTTTTTGCAGCACCCAATCAAAATGATTCACCGTCTTTCATATTTGTCGATCTAACCCTACTACGCTTAAACTACCCCTACTACCTTTAATACTTCAAAACAACCCTTAGTTTTAATCCTACCCCTAATTCTAAAAATATCCCTTACTTCCAACAATTACCCCTATTTTTTATCTTCTGTCAAAGGTTGGTTTTTGCAGCACTCAATTCAAATGATTGATTATATTTCATATTTGCCGATCTACCCTACTATGCTTAAACTACCCCTACTTCTCTTAATACTTCATAAAAACCCTTCTTTTTAATCCTACCTCTAATTCTCTAAATAGCCTTTACTTCCAAAAATTACCCCTATTTTTTAACTACTGCGAAAGGTTGGTTTTTGTAGCACCCAATCCAAATGATTCATCATCTTTCATATTTGTCGATCTACGCCTACTATGCTTAAACAACCCCTACTTCCCTTGATACTTCAAAACAATCCTTCTTTTTAATCCTACCTCTAATTCTCTAAATATCCCTTCCAATAATTACACCTATTTTTTAACTTCTGTGAAGGGTTGGTTTTTGCAGCACCCAATCGAAATGATTAATCATGTCTAATATTTGTTGATCTACCACTACTTCTCTTAATACTTCAAAACAGAGCTTCTTTTTGGTCCTACCCCGAATTCTCTAAATAGCCCTTCCATCCAAAAATTGCCCTTGTTTTTTAACTACGGTGAAGGATTGGTTTTTTGCAGCAACCAACCCAAATGATTCATCATGTTTCACATTTGTAGATCTACCCCTACTTCTATTAATACTTCAAAACTACCTTTCTTTTTAATACTACCCCTAATTCCCGAAATAGCCATTACATCCAAAAATTACCTGTATTTTTTAACTTCTACGAACGGTTGGTTTTTGCCACACCCAATCCATATGTTTCATCATCTTTTATATTTCTCGATCTACCCCTACTATGCTTAAACTACTCCTACTCCTCTTAATACTTCAAAAAAGTCCTTCTTTTTAACCCTACACACTATGCTTAAACTACCTCTACTTCTATTAATACTTCAAAACAGTCATTCTTTTTAATCCTACCCTAAATTCTCTTAATAGCCCTACTTCCAACAATTACCCCTATTTCTTAACTACTGTGAAGGGTTTCTTTTTGCAACACCCAATCCAAATGATTCATAATATTTCATATTTGTCGATCTACACCTATTATCCTTAAACTACCCCTAGTTCTCTTAATACTTCAAAACAACCCTTCTTTTCAATCCTACCCATAATTCTCTAATCCTTCCAACAATTACGCCTATTTTTTAAATACTATTAAGGGTTGGTGTTATGTCCCAGTTTTTTCTAACTTTTGATATTGATTTAATAAGGTAATTAAATCATAAAATTGATTTACTTAACAAATTTAAACAATTAGAAATGTATTGTAACACCCTGGATTTTTGAATAATCGAATTAACGAAATTAAGAGAATAATTAATCTCAAACGTGAGAATTATGGGGATTGGGTTGCGCCATTGTGTTCATCTTAGAATTCTGGTTGAAATAGAGTCCGAGTTTGTGCGAAACGCGTACCGGATGAAGGAGTTATGGACGAACGAAGATTGGTGGCCGAAAGTAAAAAAAATTAATGCACTGCCGCACTTGGGAAGTGCGCCAGTACATACTTGCACCGGCGCACCTGCCAAGTTTGCCCAGGCCGAGGCAAAAGCCTGCACAGCTTTCTGGTTCAGGCTGACCCGTGTTGTTGAGTCCTTTCTGACTCCTTGCTGAGTCATTAGGGCTGACTCATCACCCTATCATGATTGAATGGTTTTAATTAACCCTTAGATTATCCGACGACTTAAATTAATTCATAACTCTATAAAAAGACCCATAGACTCAAACCCTAAATCAGAATTAAAATTGAAACTATGGCCGACATGCTGTTGTCTTGAACCCTAGAGCAGCCGCCAACAAAATTAAGAGGAAGAACAACAACCAAATAAGAACTACTCAACCCTAATAGTGAATCTTCATCAAAGGAGCGCTAATTCAACTCCAGAAATCAGAATCCAGAACTCAAGACTGCTTTTTATTTGTGAGTTCGATAGTCTTAACAAAATAATTAATAAATGAATTGGAATGTGTTATAATGCGGATAATTTGGATATGATATGAATTGTTGATTGCATGTTGTAATTATGTTGTAGAATTGTGTTGTAATTTCTATGATATTATATTATGATGCTATCATTTACGATGTAAAGTTATGGTTTTATCACCCATGTTATAATCCTATGATTGGCTTAGGTCTAGTTGAATCATCATGTTTCGTATGCTAGTAGTTATATTGATTCGTATGATAAATCATATGTATGTAAGTTTGGATTTTGTTTTAACATGAATCATATACAAGTTAGTAGAATTATATGTGAACTTACATGATTATGACACCTAGTTTATGTGAGAATTTAATTGAAAGTTAGGCTATGACATATGCTAAATTCTACATGATACTTTACATGTTTGATACTAGTTTACACCATTGTTGCGATGTATAAATCACATATGTGAGTTTATGAGTTGGATATGAATCTTGTTATGTTATTACCTATGCAAGTTTGTAGCCATTATTTCATCAAGTTCACACCTTTAGATTCGGATCCATGACATATGTTGTTTATACAAGTTTATGGCCATTTTCTAATCAAGTTCACACCTTTAGATTGGATCCATGACATAAGTTGTTTATGCAAGTTGTTATTTTGGCCGATGGAAGTTTTAGATGTAAAACATCGTTCACATATGCAAGTTCACCCCTATGTTAGATCTATTTTTTAATTATGTGTATATTGTGATGCTTTCTTTTTATTCCATGAGTTAGACTATTCGAGTCTAACGTATATTTTACGTTAAACGAACAAATGTACAACATGCGGTAAAAGGGGATAACATTAAGAAGATTTAATTGGCATAAATGCCTTAAAAGGCATAAAATATAATTGTGGTGAAAATTGTTATGATTTTACATACCATAAATGGATGGACATAATTGAGTCAATTATGGACATGGTTAAATTTGGAATTGATTGATAATTTGAATAGGGAAAGTAATTCAAATTGGGGAATGATTAATTAGGAATAATTAATCGTCTAAGAAACGAGGTTAGACTCTTTTGTGGTGTAAGACTGCCCGGACCCGCCCGGCAAATCCAGCTGACACAAATGCCAATCTAATGTGAGAGGTCTTAGGCATAAACTAAATACGTAACAATTGTAAAGACATGAGGTTAGGCTCTTTTGTGGTGTAAGACTGCCCGGACCCCCCCACCTCCCCGCCCCCCCCCCCCGACAAATCCAGCTGCCACAAATGTCGGTCTAATGTGAGAGGTCTTTATGAGGTTACGGTCTTAATGAATTAAGAAACACTTAACCAGATAAGCATGTAGTGGGACATGAGGGGGTTAAGTGGGTGCCTTCGGTGGCATGTGGAATCTAGTGGGTGCCTTGGGTGGCATTTGGAAATACGATTAGAAACACTTAACCAAAATATGAAACATGTAATTGAAACATGAATAAGAAGTGGGTTAAGTGGGATGTAGTAGAGGGGACCAAGCTTAGGTGGATAGCTTGTGTCAAGTAATGCGGGCCCATTTCAACCATTAAGCCATACGTATCTTTGTGGGCTCGACCCAAGTCGAGGACGGGAAACGCATATTGGGCATGACTGTAAGAGGCCAAACCGGGTTGCGGTGGCAACGCAAGTCCAACGGGTTCATATGCGTGTGTGGACCCAGGCTGGTAGGTAATACGTTGTTGCATCGTGTAGGTATAAGCTGTGCACTATTAGTTGTATCGGGTTGCCACTTTGGGGAGGGATACACCCCACTGTGGGGCCAGCACGGGTATCTACAAGTTAGGGAGCCGATCGCTTGGGGGTAGTGGGTACACCTAGTGAAGATATCGGCAGACGGCACCGATGAAGGCAGCTACGGGTGCACGAAACTACCAATATCATTATTAAGTCTGTAAGCGGGATCAACTTTAGGGTGACTAATGGTGGTGCAGTATACTAGTGGCAGTGAAGTATAACAATCATCTCATAGTGTTGGCGTAGTTTAGTAAATTATCTTAGTGGGTTTAGGTGCGCTTAAACGATATCGTTGATTGTCCTGTTTCCTTATTTACTCTGCCATACTCAATGGTTCATGGTCATTTCCTTATTTTCCAACTTATGCCTTAGCCTAGTTACTTTGTTAATTATATTGTTAGAATTATCGCACTCGCCAGACTTTATATCTGACCCCCCTTTTTCCATCTCTTTCCTTCCCCCCCCCCCCAAGTGCTCAGGTTGGAACTAGCACAAGTGGAGCTTGATTTTGGACTGCTTTTAGAAGATTTCTTGGACGGCTGAAGTAAAGTTCAGCTTCTCTTTAATTATGGCTATTTTAATCTTGGGGATTACGTCTTTCAGATTATGTACTTTGTTTAATCAAGATGGATATGATGTACTTGACTTTGGTTTATGGTTTTGATGATGTAACCAAACATATTTACCTTCTGCTGCAATAAATAAAGTTTTGAATTTTCAAGTACTATTTTATATTTGTCTTGTTGTGATTTTCTGTTCTATACTTACTTAAAACACTCCATTGAAGTTAATGCATTCCCTTTCTGAGTGACATTAATGGACGTGGGGTGTTACACGTGGTATCAGAGCTGAAGGTTACCATAACAGATATGAATTTTTGGAAAACTATTTTTCAAAACAATTTTTATAAAGAAGTACTTTCAATAATATGTTTTAAGGAAAGTATTTTCAAGAGAAAAGTATATTTTGGAAAGAATAACCCCAAGAGCCATATATATTTCCCTAGGTTCTTTTATATTGAATCTTTCCTATTTCGTTTCAGCATGTCTGAAGCATCTGAGATACCAGAGGGTGTTCATGTGCCCGGTTGGTTTCGTCAATATCTTGAGGCTAGGGCCGCCACTACAGGTCCAGCTAATGCTCCTCCTCCTCCCCCTCCTCCTCGCGTCGATACTTTTGCTAAGATATGTAAGGACTTTAGAGTAATGGGTGGAAAACCTTTTCACGGGACGGAGACATTTGTTGAAGCTCGTAACTGGCTAAAGGAGGTGGAAGAATTGTTTGGAATCTTTGAAGTGGACGATGGAAGAAAAGTCCAGCTAGTTGCCTAGCTAATGAAGGATGAGGCCTCGTTTTGGTGGGAGGTCACAAATGGGGGACGTCCAGTCAATACATGGCCTGATTTTAGGCAGAGGTTTCAGGCGAAGTTTCTCTCGCGGGTTGAAGAGAATCTATACATGGAATGGTTTTTGTCACAGAAGCAAAGGAATCTATCGGTGAAAGAGTACATTAACAAATTCAACCAATTGGCAAGGTTTGGCTTAAACTTGGTGAACACTCTAGAGAAGAAGGCTCTAAGAATTGTTAAGGGTTTAAACGAGTTGCTTCATGGGTTAGCTATGACCCACATTCCCATAGGGGCTACCTTTGAGAGGTTAGTTGACATGGCGCTCATGCATGAAGAGGAGAAGGGCGCCAATGCTAATAAGGCACCCGAGAAGAAAGGGGATCAAAAGAAGCCGCAACAGCAACAACAGAATAGGAAAGGTGGCAAAGGCAACAATGCTAAGGGGAAGAAGAAATGCTTTAACTGTGGGACACCCGGCCATCTAAGCAAAGATTGTAGGAAGAAGAAGATCAGTTCTTTCCACTGTGGCGAGGCGGGACATCTTATTAAGGACTGCCCAAAGAAAGGGAAGAGGGAAGGGTCTACCTCTGGAGGACAAGTACAAGCTCTTATGGCTCCAGGGCAGGCAAGGGGACAAGTTCAGGCTCTCGTGGTCCCACCGCTGCAAGAACGAGGTAGAGCAATTTTCGTTGAAAGTTTAGTTTTTCTGTTTGATCATCCTTGTAACACACCACGTCCGTTAGTGTCACTCATAAAGGGAATGCACTAAGTTCTGTGGAGCATTTAGGGTAAAAGATGCAGATAAATTACAAGACAGACAGAAATTCAACAGTGGAAAATAAAACTTTGCTTTATTGATAAAATAGTTTGTACAAAGATTTCTTTACAATATCAGAGTGTCATCTGTCTTACAAAATAAAGAAGCATAAAAATACATTTATATTCCCCAATGTAGCAAGAACCAGCCATAACATTTGAAAAGAGAATCCAAGCAAAGCTTCAACAAATCTTCAAGCTGGGAAAGAGTGACAGTCCAACTTAACCTGACCTATACTACTCCCTCCTCTACTACCTTGGGGGGGGGAACGGAAGAAAAGAAGACGAAAGAAAAACAGAGTCAGACATAAAGCCTGAGTAAGTTCAGTAACTTCTAGCATATGAACATGGAAAAAACAAAACGACATGAATTAACTGAATACAAGATTATACCATGACCATAGGGTCAGCAAGATTAGATAAGATAATCACAAGATATGCTAAGATAAGATAAACTGGATATACTCTAATACTTTCGCCGCTTCGTCATTTCCTTGTTATATGGATTTCTATTATCACTGCACCACCTAACTAATGTCCCAACTCGTAACGTTGACGTGATCCCAATCCCTGTATTTTCTATCGCCTTCAGGCATCCATTTATTAGTTATTACCCAGATCAAATATATGGTTTTCCATCAAGTGCTTTCTAAATTTAACTAGAGTTTACGCTATCTGCTGAATGCTTCTCAGATTCAGGATTTATGCCACCTAGTTCAACTAGTGCTACCTGTCGAACGATGCCCCCAAGTCCAGGACACACTACCTAGAGTGGTATATGTTCCTATACTTCCCCACGTATGTATCGCGAATCGTTATCGCTTGTCAAGATGCACATGTCCCGTAATGTGCGGTCCGAGTCCTGTGTCAGGGCAAATCAAGGAATACGGAACTCGGTCGGGAGCTTTTAGATATCTGCTGATGCAGATACTAAGGTCTGTTTTTGTTCCAGTGGCTATGGTCCCACTTGACCTGTCCCTCAACTAATGAATGGCACACCTTGTAAAATGAGAACTATACGCCGGCCCCCGGTGCCCCACTATCCTATGGCCATCCACACCCATAACTAGATAGCAAGTATATGGTCTTTTGGAGTTCTCCGCCTTTCCGCTTCTTGTATCTCGATTGACTCAAGATGGATGGTAGATGACGAGTCGCTATCACAGGGCTACCGTTTGCTCGCCGAACCACGCCGGTCCATCCTAGTCTTTAGGTTTCCATGTATTGCAACGATGGCATACCCCTGGTTCTTCTACGCAGACCTTAACCTCTGTGGGACCAGGCAGATCATCTGCAGCCTCACAGAGGGATACCAAGAGTACCCTCACGTCCCCTCGAAGCCTCGGGCTTCGTAACCCAATTCGTTGGAGCCTGCTTTCTACTCAGACGGACATTTGCTCCTTCCCGTGTTATACTAAGAATTACTACTCAGTTTTACTAACTAAGATTTACCACTTCATTTCCAGAATCGTTGTTTTCTTAACTAAGATTTACTACTTAGTTCCCTTTCCCGTCAATTTGGATTGGTTAAGTGTCATTAGTCAATTCAAGCCAACTTAACCCTCTTCATTCATCCTGTTATACCGGTTAAGTGTTATCAGTAATTCATGTTGACTTAACCCCACCACAAACCAAGTTATATTGGTCAAGTATTTCTTATTGCTTAACCCTACCCGTTTACCCTTTATTGGTTAAGAGTTCCTTTTTAACTTAACCTTGGCCGTTGGTCTTAACTAACATGTTATTAATGGTTAAGTATTATCCCTTCATGTTTTAGACTTAACCTCATTCCTTTATCACAACCTGATGGTTAAGTGTTCAGGTTTACTTAACCCTACAGTCTAGCCCTGCTAACATATCAAAATTGGTTAAGTGTATTAGATTTCACTTAACCCCAACCTCTAGTCTAGTTAACATATTAATTTGGCTAAGTGTATTAACTTTACTTGACCCATACAAGTCTCGTTTTGCTACCTTGAGTTTGCTTAAGTGTCTCTATGGACTTAGCCCTCCCATTCTAGCTTAACCGTGTTAAGTTGGTTAAGTGTTCCTATGGACTAGACCCTCCAATTCTAGCTTAACTGTGTTAAGTTGGTTAAGTGTTCCTATGGACTTAACCCTCCCATTCTTGTTCTAACTTTAACTAAATAAATTAAAGCCGCTACCACTCACATTAGACAGATATTGTTGCGAATACTGGATGTGCCGGTTTGTTCCGGGCAGGTTTACATCGCAACTCAGTTTATCCTCGGGTTAGGCATATTCGTGTTTTCTAAGTTCAAAGGGGTTTTGATTTTTTTCAAATCAGGTTTTGAAAGTAACCATCCCGTCTTTCGGATCAGTTAGGGATAGCCTGGGAGAGCAGGAAACTTGTATTTTCCAAACTCAAGCCTAGACACTATCCTCTCTGTCACCCTAGAACTTTCTGGCTTATTAAAAAGAGATGTCGTTAATAAACCTTTAATTTGTCTAAATTTACATTTCTCACTTAGGACAAATTCTATAAGTAAATTATTCATAATTTACTTATTTCCCAATTACTCTTTTAATGTAATCTGTCTACATTTATTTCTATGGCCCATTTTCCCCTCTTTATCATATTTATGCTTTTTGGTATGTAAACTATACCAATTTAAGTGTCACTAACCATGATTTTGCTAAACCTGACAGTTATTCCCAATTATGGCCAATTTCACATTTATGCCAATACACTTACCGTGCCAAATAAGCTAATCCAATTCCGATTCAACATTCTAATTCACGTCAAGATATACTTATTATTCTAGTTCATAACTCATGTAAATGCTAGATTTACAAGTCAATACTAGATTCAAATTACGCATCCTATAATCCATGTTAGATTTATCCAATTTTTATTTCTATGAACATGCTATAATTCATGTTCCCAATTTATTCCAAATTCCAAGTTTATAACTATGTTTTTAGTACATTTCACATTATGCCCAAATCGTATTCCCACCGTTCGTATAATTGCGATTCAATCTAGATTATGGATAAATCTAGACTCGTAGAAAATAGGAAATGAACCAAGGATGCTATGAAAAAGGATGGACATAATAACTGGCATAAAAGGTATGAATAACGACGTAGTTTCAAGAACATGGGTAGACCTAACTTAATAGGTAAATTCCCAAGGTCTAAAACCAAGGATAGACAGAATAGAGACGCAGGTTCAAGAACATGGGTAGACCTAACTTAATAGGTAAATTCCCATGGTCTAAAACCAAAGAAAACCAAGGACAGGCAGAATAAATAATCGGGTTTAGACCCAATCTCATAATCACAGAACTTAAGCAACACTTTCCTAGTCATGAATCATAGGTGTTTAATCACAGATGTCCTTGTAATGTCATAGGCAATAGTTTATGTTTTCTAGTCAAAGGCATAGGTTTAGTCAAGGAAATAATCCTCATAGTCACAGTCACAGTCATAGGCAATGTTCGTAGTCATAGGCAATGTCCATAGTCATAGGCAAATGTTCATAGTCATAGGCATATGGTTTTAAGGTCCATAGTTTCATAGTCACAGTCTTATTTGTGCTCGAATTATAACAGTTCTTAGTTTGGTCCAACGAAATAGGCAATGATTCAAATAGAAAGGGTTGGCATACTCTTTTATTCCTTTAATTTCATGTCACGAATAGAGAAAACATTCAAATATAGAAATAACTGACTTACATAGATTAGATTAGAATAGAAAGATGGCGTTGCTATGATTCGTAGAAAAACAGTCGTTGAGGTCGTTTGAACCTCCTCTTGAATCTAGCTTGACTCGAACCTCTTCTTGAAAATCTTTTAGCAGCATTTCCTCGTCTTGTTTTATTTTTTATATTATTTTACTCACTTAATTATTTATTTCTCAGAGGCAGCATAAGGATAGAAAAGAATTGTGAATAGAGAAGAAGGCCAGGGCTGTTTATATAGTATTAGGCGAACGAATCTGGTCAGAATGACGTCCAGATACACAAGAACGAACCAGGTGCAGAAAACAGGAAAAAGAAAGGGGGGGGGGTCGACCCCCAGGTCGACAACCTAGTCGACCTTGATAACCAGGTCGACTACTCAGTCGACCTTGGTGCCCCAGCTCGACTACCCAATCGACCTAGGTGCCTTGGGTGGGACAATTCCCGTCCAGCCCAATCTGGGTCCGATTTGAATTTTTGAACTTGTCCTGTTTTGAATTTTGAACTTTACTAAAACTTCCGGAGGCCATATATTCCTCATACGGACTCCGATTTATGCAAGCTCGGACTCGTTTTCATGCAGAATTCCGAGACGAACACAATGGCACAGCCTGTTTCCCTTGATTTTGATTTTAACTTTTAATTCTTCCTTGATTTGTGAATCTTAGCATTACAGAATTATAGGGTGTTAAATTCTCCCCCACTTAAAAGGATTTCGTCCCCGAAATCTTCAAGTTAGGAAGAATGTGTCCTACCGTCCAATCACCCATCTACTCAACCATTCACTCACAGGCATCCATTGTCCTTAAAAGATTTATAATGCTTTCATGTTCATATGCATAGTGTGTGTACATGTCTTTATCTACTGTAAAATCAGGTGGTCTACTGATTCAATCAACCTCCTTAATGCAAGTCATGTCAGTGCCATGCGTCCAACCATGTATGCAAGCATCCCTAGTTATGTAAATACTATATGCGTGCACAGCCATTCATCCATATGCAACACCCATATGATAACATCTCAAGTTCAATTTACAAACAAATACATATCTGTAAATGCAATATGAAAGCGTCTGAACTGATCTAGGGCCTAATACATATGCGTATGCATTCACGAGCAACCATTTGCAACCACTTGCAACCATCAACCATAACATGTTTCAAATACATGTTTACATCCAAAGGAGTTTCTACCTAAGGATCGCAGATACGACCTAGAGGATATACTTTGGAAAGAGAGAAACAATTATGCGTAAAGCTCCTACCAAAGAAATCAAGGATGCACCCTTTAGGAAAAAGGGTATGATGCTAGTATCTAGCCTTCTTGAGCTTTACTCCACTGTATCTTAACTAATTTTACTTCACGATTGTGATGTTTCCAATCTCCATTCCCAAAATAAACAGATGTCAACCACGGTACCAAGTGTATGTACTAAGGTGATTAGGGGTTTCCCTCTTATCCACCATGCCATAACTATAAGGGTCTTAAAGGTTACTACGTGCTTTTCAGAGTGCCTGTCACAACTATTCATCTCTCACACAAACCATCCAAACCGAACTCAACATTCGTCAAGTACAAGACCCAAAGGCCTAAACCAATATCAGACAAGCACCCAAGGAATATCTCCCCCGAATTTAGACGATCTACGTGAGATGATATAGGCAAACACGATAGCTATTTTCAAATCCCTACTAACCAAAAATAAACTGGTCGGACCACCAATTGGATTTGAGATTCTAGTGGAATCATTCTACTCTACAAGTACTATGGTGCAGAGACTCAACTATAGAGGTGGACATGAACAAATGAGAAGCGCTAGAACCTAAGGAAATAGTACGAACTGAAAGCTAGACTCTTCCAATCGGACTACCTTTCTCCTAGGTACGCTTGGTGGTGAAAGTATGTACTTGCCCTTCTGAAAATCTTGTTCCTCGTTCTTACCCTATCATACCCTAGTAAAGATACTTCCTCTGGTCTTAGGTTTTATAATTTCTTCCTCCTTCGTATGCTAAGTCTACATCCATGAATTTCGCATCCTAGGGTTATGCTCCTTAGCCAAACTTTCATCCCCTTCCGTGTGTAGCCAAGTTGACAAATCTCACGAAAACTGCCTCCATCGTCCAGAAAACCCTATAAGCTTCGAAAGAAAACTGCCCGTAGATGAAACAACTACGGCTATGGATGGAAGCCTGGCACTACTTTGCCACTCGATGAGGTTACCTCCCAGAAAGCCAGGAGCCCCAGAGACTCAAGAAAGAAGGAGACAAGAATTTAAACGGAGGAGGAGAAGATAGTGCGTATGGCTTTGGGGAATATGTCTTTAAAACAAATCTTTTCTCTTGAAAATGCTTCTTTAAAGACCATTTTGAAAATAATTTTTCAAATCCTTTATCTGATCTGGTAACCTTCAGCTCTGATACCACGTGTAACACCCTACGTCCGTTAGTGTCACTCACAAAGGGAATGCACTAACTTCTGTGGAGCATTTAGGGTGCAGATAAATTACAAGACAGACAGAAATTAAACAGCGGAAAATAAAACTTTGCTTTATTGATAAAATAGTTTGTACAAAGATTTCTTTACAATATCAGAGTGTCATCTGTCTTACAAAATAAAGAAGCATAAAAATACATTTATATTCCCTAGTGTAGCGAGAACTAGCCATAGCATCTGAAAAGAGAATCCAAGCAAAGCTTCAACAAATCTTCAAGCTGGGAAAGAGTGACAATCCAACTTAACCTAAGCTATACTACTCCCTCCTCTACTACCTAAGGGGGGGGGAACGGAAGAAAAGAAGACGAAAGAAAAAAAGAGTCAAACATAATGCTTGAGTAAGTTCAGTAACTTCTAGCATATGAACATGGAGAAAACAAAACGACATGAATTAACTGAATACAAAATTATACCATGACCATAGGGTCAGCAAGATTAGACAAGATAATCACAAGATATGCTAAGATAAGATAAACTGGATGTACTCTAATACTTTCGCTGCTTTATCATTTCCTTGTTATACGGGTTTCTATTATCTCTGCACCACCTAAGTAATGTCCCAACTCGTAACGCTGACGTGATCCCAACCCCTGTATTTTCCATTACCTTCAGGCATCCATTTATTAGTTATTACCCAGATCAAATCTATGGTTTTCCATCAAGTGCTTTCTAGATTTAACTAGAGTTTACGCTATCTGCTGAATGCTTCTCGGATTCAGGATTTATGCCACCTAGTTCAACTAGTGCTACCTGTCGAACGATGCCCCCAAGTCCAGGACACACTACCTAGAGTGGTATATGTTCCTATACTTCCCCACGTATGTATCGCGAATCGTTATCGCTTGTCAAGATGCACATGTCCCGTAATGTGCGGTCCGAGTCCTGTGTCAGGGCAAATCAAGGAATACAGAACTCGGTCGGGAGCTTTCAGATATCTGCCGATGCAGATGCTAAGGCCTGTTTTTGTTCCAGTGGCTATGGTCCCACTTGACCCCTCCCTCAACTAATGAAACGCACACCTTGTAAAATGAGAACTATACGCCGGCCCCCGGTGCCCCACTATCCTATGGCCATCCACACCCATAACTAGATAGCAAGTATATGGTCTTTTGGAGTTCTCCGTCTTTCCGCTTCACGTATCTCGATTGACTCAAGATGGATGGTAGACGATGAGTCGCTATCACAGGGCTACCGTTTGCTCGTCGAACCACGCCGGTCCATCCTAGTCTTTAGGTCACCATGTATTGCAACCAAGGCATACCCCTGGTTCTTCTATGCAGACCTTAACCTCTGTGGGCCCAGGCGGATCATCTACAGCCTCACAGAGGGATACCAAGAGTACCCTCGCGTCCCCTCGAAGCCTCGGGCTTCGTAACCCAATTCGTTGGAGCGTTCTTTCTACTCAGACGGACATTCGCTCCTTCCTGTGTTATACTAAGAATTACAACTTAGTTTTACTAACTAAGATTTACCACTTCGTTTCCAGAATCGTTGTTTTATTAACTAAGATTTACTACTTAGTTCCCTTTCCCGTCAATTTGGATTGGTTAAGTGTCATTAGTCAATTCAAGCCAACTTAACCCTCTTCATTCGTCCTGTTATACCGGTTAAGTGTTATCAGTAATTCATGTTGACTTAACCCCACCACAAACCAAGTTATATGGGTTAAGTATTTCTTATTACTTAACCCTACCCACTTACCCTGTATTGGTTAAGTGTTCCTTTTTAACTTAACCTTGCCCGTCTGTCTTAACTAACATGTTATTAATGGTTAAGTATTATCCCTTCATGTTTCAGACTTAACCTCATTCCTTTATCAAAACCTGATGGTTAAGTGTTCAGGTTTACTTAACCCTACAGTCTAGCTGAGCAAACATATCAAAATTGGCTAAGTGTATTAGATTTCACTTAACCAAAACCTCTAGTCTAGTTAACACATTAATTTGGCTAAGTGTATTAACTTTACTTAACCCCTACAAGTCTCGTTTTGCTACCTTGAGTTTGCTTAAGTGTCTCTATGGACTTAGCCCTCCCATTCTAGCTTAACTGTGTTAAGTTGGTTAAGTGTTCCTATGGACTTAACCCTCCCATTCTAGCATAACTGTGTTAAGTTGGTTAAGTGTTCCTATGGACTTAACCCTCCCATTCTTGTTCTAACTTTTACTAAATAAATTAAATCCGCTACCACTCACATTAGACAGATATTGTTGCGAATACTGGATGTGCCGGTCGGTTCCGGCAGGTTTACATCGCAACTCAGTCTAACCTCGGGTTGGGCATATTCGTGTTTTCTAAGTTCAAATGGGTTTTGATTAGTTTTCAAATCAGGTTTTGAAAGTAACCATCCCGTCCGTCGGATCAGCTAGGGATAGCCAGGGAGAGCAGGAAACTTGAATTTTCCAAACTCAAGCCTAGACACTATCCTCTCTGTCACCCTAGAACTTTCTGGCTTATTAAAAAGAGATGTCGTTAATAAACCTTTAATTTGTCTAAATTTACATTTCTCACTTAGGACAAATTCTATAAATAAATTATTCCTAATTTACTTATTTCCCAATTACTCTTTTAATGTAATCTGTCTACATTTATTTCTATGGCCCATTTTCCCCTCTATATCATATTTATGCTTTTTGGTATGTAAACTATTCCAATTTAAGTGTCACTATCCATGATTTTGCTAAACTTGACAGTTATTCCCAATTATGGGCAATTTAACATTTATGCCAATATACTTACCGTGCCAAATTAGCTAATCCAATTCCGATTCAACATTCTAATTCACGTCAAACTAGACTTATTATTCTAGTTCATAATTCATGTAAATCCTAGATTTACAAGTCAATACTAGATTCAAATTACACATCCTATAATCCATGTTAAATTTATCCAATTTGTATTTCTATGAACATGCCATAATCCATGTTCCCAATTTATGCCAAATTCCAAGTTTATAACTATGTTTTTAGTACATTTCACGTTATGACCAAATCGTATTCCCACCGTTCGTATAATTGCGATTCAATCTAGATTATAGATAAATCTATACACGTAGAAAATAGAGAATGAACCAAAGATGCTATGAAAAAGGATGGACATAATAACTGGCATAAAAGGTTTGAATAATGACGTAGGTTCAAGAACATGGGTAGACCTAACTTAATAGGTAAATTCCCAAGGTCTTAAACCAAGGATAGACATAATAGAGATGTAGGATCAAGAACATGGGTAGACCTAACTTAATAGATAAATTCCCATGGTCTAAAACCAAAGAAAACAAAGGACAGGCAGATTAAATAATCGGGTTTAGACCCAATCTAATATTCGCAGATCTTAAGCAACACTTTCCTAGTCATGAATCATAGGTGTTTAATCACAGATGTCCTTGTTATGTCATAGGCAATAGTTTATGTTTTCTAATCAAAGGCATAGCTTTAGCCAAGGAAATAATCCTCATAGTCATAGTCACAGTCATAGGCAATGTTCATAGTCATAGGCAATGTCCATAGTTATAGGAAAACGTTCATAGTCAAAGGCATATGGTTTTAAGGTCCATAGTTTCATAGTCATAGTCTTATTTGTCCTCGAATTGTAACAGTTCTTAGTTTGGTCCAAAGAAATAGGCACTGATTCAAATAGAAAGGATTGGCATACTCCTTTATTCCTTTAATTTCATGTCACGAATAGAGAAAACGTTCAAATCTAGAAATAACTGAATTACAGAGATTAGATTAGAATAGAAAGATGGCGTTGCTATGATTCGTAGAAAAACAGTCGTTGAAGTCGTTTGAACCTCCTCTTGAATCTAGCTTGACTTGAACATCTTCTTGAAAATCTTTTAGCAGCATTTCCTCGTCTTGATTTATTTTATATATTATTTTACTCACTTATTTATTTATTTATTTCTCAGAGGCAACATAAGGATAGAAAAGAATTGTGAATAGAGAAGAAGACCAGGGCTGTTTATATAGTATTAGGCAGACGAATCTGGTCAGAATGGCGTCCAGATACAGAAGAACGAACCAGGTGTAGAAAAAAGGAAAAAGCAGGGGGGGTCGACCCCCAGGTCGACTACCCAGTCGACCTGGGTGACCCAGGTCGACTACCCAGTCGACCTGGGTGCCTTGGGCGGGAAAATTCCCGCCCAGCGCAATCTGGGTCCGATTTGAATTTTTGAACTTGTCCTGTTTTGAATTTTGAACTTTGCTGAAACTTTCGGAGGCCATATCTTCCTCATACGGACTCCGATTTACGCAAACTCGGACTCGTTTTCATGCAGAATTCCGAGGCAAACGCAATGGCTCATCCCATTTCCCTTGATTTTGATTTAACTTTTAATTCTGCCTTGATTTGTGAAACTTAGCGTTACAGAATTACGGGGTGTTACAATCCTCTCCGTACTTTATTCGATTCTGGCGCATCACATTCGTTTATTTCTACGTCATTAGTTGAAACACTGCACCATGATACTAGTCTAGTTACTGATCCCTTAGTAGTGTCAAATCCTATCGGTGATTCGGCTCATCTTTCAATGATTTGTCGGGATTTGAGAGTGTTTATCTTGGGCGTTGAGTTTGAATGCAATGCCTTTGTTCTTGGCTTCATGGGCTACGGTTTAATTCTAGGTATGGATTGGCTAACTAGATATAGGGCCATCCTATATTGTGAAATAAGGGTAGTTAGATTGTTGACTCGTTCCGGAAAGACCCTTGACATTACTTTTGACCCTAGAGGTCCAGTAATGCTTAGTTACCTAGAATCCCTTGACGCATCCGATGATGATTTACATTCTGTTCCCATAGTCTGTGAATATGATGATGTATTTGATGAGGTGAGGGGTTTACCCCAAAAACGTGAAATCGACTTTCCAATATATTTAATAGATAATGCAAAGCCAGTTGCATTTCCAGTGCGCCACATGGCCCGAAGAGAGAGAACAGAACTCAGTAAGCAAGTGAAAGAATTGCTTGAGAAGGGGTTCATCAGACGTAGTATATCGGAGTGGGGGTGCTCAAGTAGTGTTTGCCACGAAGGCGGATGGGTCCCTTAGACTTTGTGTGGACTATAGAGAACTTAATAAGGTTACTAAGAGGAATAGACACCCACTGCCGAGGATTGACGATCTCTTCAATCAGTTAGTTGGCGCCTCAGTGTTTTCCCAGTTGGACTTAGCAACGGGTTTCCATCAGTTGAGAGTGGCTGAGGATAGCATAGGCAAGACTGGCTTTAGGACTCCAGACGGTTTCTTCGAGTGGCTGGTGATTCCCTTCGGTTTGACAATCGCCCCCGCATACTTTGTTGACTTGATGTGTAGGGTGTTTAGGGAGTACCATAATAAATTCGTGGTAGCCTTTGTGGACGATATCTTGATCTTTTCTAAAAGCGAAGAAGAGCATGCCCTACATCTTAGGGAAGTGTTGGAGACTCTTCAAGTGCATAGCCTTAAAGAAAATTTTTCTAAATGTCACTTTTAGAGGAAAGAAGTGCGATTCTTAGGGCACGTGGTTTCCAAAGAAGGAATAGCCGTCGATCCCGCGAAGATAGTGGCCATCCAAGATTGGAAGGTTCCTAAAAATGCGACCGAGGTGAGGAGATTCTTAGGGTTGGCCGGCTACTATAAGAAGTTCATTAAAGACTTCGCAAAAATATCAGCTCCATTAACACGCTTGACGAAGAAGAACTTAGTTTTCACGTGGGACGTAGATTGGGGTGATGCCTTCCAATGTTTAAAGAGAGCTTTGACCATAGCCCCAGTCTTTGTGTTGCCAGATGGGAGTAAGCCATTTACCATTTATACCGATGCTTGTGGGACAGGACTGGGCGCAGTCTTAATGCAAGAGGGAAGGGTAATAGCCTATGGAGGAAGGCAATTGAGAGTACATGAGAGAAATTACCCGACACATGACCTTGAGTTAGCAGCTATAGTCTTCGTGCTTAAGTCTTGGCGTCATTATCTTCTTGGCGAAAAATTCGAATTATTCAATGACCACAAGTCATTCAAATACTTGTTCTCTCAGAAGGACATGAACTTAAGGCAGCAAAGGTGGATGGAGTTCTTAGCATCCTACGACTTCGAGATAGCATATACCCCTGGCAAGGGTAACGTTGTGGCAGATGCCTTAAGTAGAAAAAGGTTGTCTTTGAGTCCGTTGTTTGTTGAGCGGCAAAGTTTAGAGTTCATCTCTACATTTGACTTTACACCTTCCATTGACTTTGTACCTGGTTTGCTAGTATCCTTAGAGGTAAGACCTACGCTTTTGGGATGGATTGGCGAGGCACAGCGGGATGACCCACAGTTGGTTGAGTTAGTAGGGAAGCTCAAAGGAGGGGAGTCATCGAGCCATCTCCGTAGGTATACCCTACATGATAAGGGTTGGTTACGTAGGGACTGTAGACTTTGTGTACCAAAAAACGATGACCTAAGGAAGACCATTCTTGATGATGCACATCGTTCGAAGATGACCATCCATCCCGGTGGGGACAAGATGTACATGGACATGAGACGAGTTTACTTTTGGGCCGGTATGAAGAAGGACGTGGCCGAATATGTCGCTAGGTGCTTGGTGTGCCAACAAGTAAAAGAAGAGCAAAAGAAGCCCGGTGGATTGCTACACCTATTGGAGGTCCCACAATGGAAGTGGGAAAGCGTCTCGATGGACTTTACTGACGGATTACCGAGATCGAGGAAGGGTAATACGGGGATTTGGGTCGTGGTAGACAGACTTACTAAGAGCGCCCATTTAATTCCCGTGAAGAGTAAGAGGACTGCTCCATGGTTAGCCTCCGTATACATTCGATAAATAGTTCGTCTGCATGGTGTTCCTTCTAGCATAGTGAACGACTGCGATCCCATCTTCACTTGCGAATTTTGGAAAATCTTACAAGAGGCGGTAAGGACTCAGTTATGTTTGAGCACTGCATATCATCCTCAGACGAACGGCCAGACCGAGAAGGTGAATCGTATTCTAGAGGACTTAATTAGGTTATGTGTCTTAGACTTCGGAGGTACATGGGAGGAACATCTTCCCTTGGTGGAGTTCGCATATAATAATAGCTTTCAGTCTACGATTGGCATGGCACCGTTCGAAGCTCTTTATGGACGGTCGTGTCGTTCGCCTGTATGTTGGTGGGAATCTACGGATAAGATCTTGCTTGGACCCGATATGATTAGAGAAACTTCGGAGAAGATCGATCTGATTCGAAGAAGGATGAAGATGGCACAAGATAGACAGAAATCTTATGCGGACAAGAGGAGGTCAGATCTTGAGTTTGATGTTGGGGACATGGTCTTTGTCAAGGTGTCTCCATTACGGAACGTCGTTCGCTTTGGGTCCGTTGGGAAGCTAGCACCAAGGTTCGTAGGGCCGTTTCCTATTAAAGAAAGGATTGGGCAGATGGCGTATAGAGTGGATTTTCCAGAGAGACTTAGTGGTGTACACGACGTATTCAATGTATCACATTTGAGGAAGTGCTTGCACGAGACCGCGGAAGTGGCATAGCCGAGCTTGCTTAGAGAGGTGGAGATCGAGCGTGATGTGACGATTCGTCGAGCTCCTACGCGCATTCTTGGGTCAGAGATTAAGAAGTTAAGGAATCGAGAGGTCATGCTAGTCAAAGTGCAATGGGGAGATGATGAGAGCGACGCTACTTGGGAGACAGAAGCGAAGATGCGTTCATTATACCCTTTTCTTTTCGAGGGTATGTCTTTTAAATTTCTACTTTATCGCTTACCTTGTACTTATCTTATCTTTAGTATGTCCTCTCGCTAGTATCTTTGACCTTTAGATAGGATAGTCCTATGGTTGAAACATGTGTTTGAGACTTGTTATGTATGATGGATGCACGTGGATGCAAGTGTTTGCTAGTGGTTGCTCGTGGATGCATATACACACACTTTAGGCATTAGATCGGCTCAGTCACTTCATGTTGCATATTGCATATAAACGTGTGTACCTATTTAAGTAATGGATGTATAATAGTTGTACCGTCATATGGATGTTGCATTTTGGTGAATGGTTGTGAACACATGTAGAAATAATATGTATCGATAAGGTTCTTCCGCATACATAATGGACGCATGGCACTATCATGGTTTGCATTAAGGAGGTCAACTTAATCAGTAGACCGCCTGATTTGGCATTTGATAAGGAACATATACACACACTTCTTGCATATGTTCATACCGCACTAGAAATTTTATATGGACAATGGATGACCGTGTTTGATGGTTGAGTAGATGGTTGTTTAGGTGGTTGGACATGCATTCTCCTTGACTTGGAGATTTCGGGGACGAAATCCTTTAAGGATAGGAGAATGTAACACTCCGGATTTTTGAATAATCGAATTAACTAAATTAGAGAATAATTAATCTCAGACGTGAGAATTATGGGGAATGGGTTGCGCCATTGTGTTCATCTCGGAATTCTTGTTGAAATAGAGTCCGAGTTTGCGGGAAACGGGTAACGGATGAAGGAGTTATGGACGAACGAATATTGGTGGCTGAAAGTAAAAAATAAATAAAAATAATAATATAATGCACTGGCGCAAAGTAAAAAATAAATAAAAATAATAATATAATGCACTGGCGCACTTGGGAAGTGCGCCAGTACATATTTGCACTAGCACACTGCTAAGTGCGCACAGGCCAAGACAAAAGCCTGCACAGCTTTCTGGTTCAGGCTGACCCGTGTTGTTGAGTCCTTTCTGACTCCTTGCTGAGTCATTAGGGCTGACTCATCACCCTATCATGATTGAATGGTTTTGATTAACCCTAAGATCATCCTACGGCTTAAATTAATTCATAACTCTATAAAAAGACCCATAGACTCAAACCCTAAATCAGAATTAAAATTGAAACTATGGCCAACATGTTGTTGTCTTGAACCCGAGAGGAGCCGCCACCGAAATTAAGAGGAAGAACATCAACCAAATCAGACCTACTCAACCCTAACAGCGAATCTTCATCAAAGGAGCGCTAATTCAACTCCAAAAATCAGAATTCAGAACTCAAGACTGCTTTTGAGTTGTGAATTTGATGGTCTTAATAAAATAACTAATAAATGAATTGGATTGAGTTATAATGCGGATAATTTGGATATGATATGAATTGTTGATTGCATGTTGTAATTATGTTGTAGAATTGTGTTGTAATTTCTATGATATTATATTATGATGCTATCATTTATGATGTAAAGTTATGGTGTTATCACCTTCGTTATAATCCTATGATTGGCTTAGGTCTAGTTGAATCATCATGTTTCATATGCTAGTAGTTATATTAATTCATATGATAAATCATATGTATGTAAGTTTGGATTTTGTTTTAACATGAATCATATACAAGTTAGGTAAAATTATATGTGAACTTACATGATTATGACACCTAGTTTATGTGAGAATTTAATTGAAAGTTAGGCTATGACATATGCTAAATTCTAGATGATACTTTACAAGTTAGATACTAGTTTACACCATTGTCGCGATGTATAAATCACGTATATGAGTTTATGAGTTAGGTATGAATCATGTTATGTTATTACCTATGCAAGTTTGTGGCCATTATTTCATCAAGTTCACACCTTTAGATTCGGATCCATGACATATGTTGTTTATACAAGTTTGTGGCCATTTTCTCATCAAGTTCACACCTTTAGATTGGACCCATGACATATGTTGTTTATGCAAGTTGTAGTTTTGGCCTATGCAAGTTTTAGATGTAAAACATCATTCACATATGCAAGTTCACCCTATGTTAGATTTATGTTTTAATTATGTGTATATTTTGATGCTTTTTTTTATTCCATGAGTTAGACTATTCGTGTCTAACGTATATTTTACGTTAAATGAACAAACGTACAACGTGGGGTAAAAGGGGATAATATTAAAATGATATAATTGGCATAAATGCCTTAAAAGGCATAAAATATAATTGTGGTGAAAATTGGTATGATTTTACATACCATAAATGGATGGACATAATTGAGTCAATTATTGACATCGTTAAATTTGGAATTGGTTGCTAGTTTGAATAAGGAAAGTAACTCAATTTGGGGAATGATTAATTAGGAATAATTAATCGTCTAAGGCACGAGGTTAGACTCTTTTGTGGTGTAAGACTGCCCGGACCCGCCCGACAAATCCTGCTGCCACAAATGCCAGTCTAATGTGAGAGGTCTTAGGCACAAACAAAATACGTAACAATTGTAAAGACACGAGGTTAGGCTCTTTTGTGGTGTAAGATTTCCCCGACCCGCCCGGCAAATCCAGCTGCCACAAATGTCAGTCTAATGTGAGTGGTCTTTATGAGGTTACGGTCTTAATGAATTAAGAAACACATAACCAGATAAGCATGTAGTGGGACATGAGGGGTTTAAGTGGGTGCCTTTGGTGGCTGTGGAATCTAGTGGGTGCCTTGGGTGGCATTTGGAAATATGATTAGAAACACTTAACCAAAATATGAAACATGTAATTGAAACATGAATAAAAAGTGGGTTAAGTGGGATGTACTAGAAGGGACCAAGCCTAGGTCGATAGCTTGTGTCAAGTAATGGGGGCCCGTTTCAACCAGTAAGCCATACATATCTTTGTGGGCTCGAGCCAAGTCGAGGGCGGGACAGGCATACTGGGCTTGACTGTATGTGGCCAAACCGGGTTAGCGGTGGAAACGCAAGTCCAACGGGTTCATATGCGTGTGTGGACCCGGGCTGGTAGGTAAGACGTTGTTGCATCGTGTAGGTATAAGTCGTGCATTGTTAGTTGTATCGGGTTGCCACTTTGGGGAGTGATAGACCCCACTGTAGGGCCAACACGGGTATCTACGAGTTAGGGAGCCGATCGCTTGGGGGTAGTGGGTACACCTAGTGGAAATAGGGACAGACGACACCTATGAAGGCAGCTAGGGGTGCACGAAACTACCAATATCATTATTAAGTCTGCAGGCGGGATCAACTTTAGGGTGACTAGTGGTGGTGCAGTATACTAGTGGCGGTGCAGTATAGCAATTATCTCATAGTGTTGGCGTAGTTTAGTAAATTATCTTAGTGGGTTTAGGTTTGCTTAAACGTTATCGTTGATCATCCTGTTTCCTTATTTACTCTGCCATACTCAATGATTCATGGTCATTTCCTTATTTTCCAACTTATGCCTTAGCCTAGTTATTTGCTAATTATATTGTTAGAATTATCGCACTCGCCAGACTTTATGTCTGACCCCCCTTTTTCCATCTCTTTCCTCCCCCCCCCCCCCCCCCCAAGGTGCTCAGGTTGGAACTAGCACCAGTGGAGCTTGATTTTGGACTGCTTTTAGAAGATTTCTTGGACCGCTGAAGTAAAGTTCAGCATCTCTTTAATTATGGCTATTTTAATGTTGGGGATTATGTCTTTCAGATTATGTACTTTGTTTTATCAAGATGGATATGATATACTTGACTTTGGTTTATGGTTTTGATGATGTAACCAAACATATTTACCTTCTACTACAATAAATAAAGTTTTGAATTTTCAAGTACCGTTTTATATCTGTTTTTTTGTGATTTTCCGTTCCATACTTACTTAAAACGCTCCATTGAAGTTAATGCATTCCCTTTGTGAGTGACATTAATGGACGTGGGTTGGTACATATATGTGTAAAGATATATGTGTATTTATACACTAATAATGTGTATGTTTGGTTATGTTTTGAACTTGAAAACATAATATAAAAGTGCGACAAAAGAAACCTTAATCATAAATCAAAACATACATTTTGTGATGGGACTAATTGCTTTGAAAATATAACAATATTGAAACACCCGACCTCCGTTAAGGTCATTCACAAAGGGAATGCCTTAACTTTGGTGGAGCATTATAGGTAAAAGACACACAAAATTTACAAGACGGAAATATAAGCAGTGGAAAACAAACATTTACTTCATACGTGGTTTAATCCAAAAGTCATTACAGCAAATTGTCTCAAAATAATTTCCAAAACATTACATCATAATCTCTGTCTTGATCAAAACATAAAGAAGCATAAACCATAAATAAAACTGCATTAATCCCCAAGTCTAGTGTGTCCAACGTCGTAGCCAAAGATAAAAGATTCCAAGCCGTACATCACAGAGTCTTCAAGCTTGGAAAGATGAACGGTCCAAATTAAGCTGTGCTATTCCCTCCCTAGTTACCTGAGGGTGGGGGGAATCGGAAGAAAAGAAGATGAAAGAAAAATGGGTCAGACATAAGTCTGAGTAAGTCAAGTGACTTTTCAGTGTGTGAATAAGGAAAAGGTCGTGATAGGAATAAACTGAAAGTAGGACAGTACCAGAACATCAAACTAACATAAAGCAATATAAGGCAGGATAAACCGAATATACATCGTACCCATGTCTAATTCACTGCACCTACTTATACTTGTCCAACTAGTACCATGTGTTCATGGGGAAATGATCCCCTTATATCGATCGGCTCCTACTCGCATGAATTTAACACATGTGTCATTCGGCCCCTGCCTGATTGTAAATACTTGTGCTTGTCCCACCACGGGTGTATCAGATCCTATAGTGGCAACCCAACACGATTCAAGATGCACAGTGTATGACTACTGATGCCCAGTGTCTGCTTTTCCCACTCCGTAGTACGTGCATGCCCGTACTCCGTCGGAACCTACACTGAAGCACCACCTGGCGATGTTTTGACCGCTTACAATTCAGCCTATTAATCGTGCCCCACCCTGCCTAGTTCTGGGTTCCATGATACATCTATGTGGGTTACTGCTTAAATGGGTCCCCGTTACTAGGGTTTTCTAGACCACATGTTAAATTGGTTAAGTGTCCAAATTTACCTAACCCAACCCATCAGTTTAGTTAACATGTTTAATTGTTTAAGTGTTTCCTTAATTGACCCAACCCTACCAATCTTGACTTAGCTTTATTAAATCACCAACCACTCACATTAGACAGGTATTGTTGTGGTCACTGGATGTGCCGGTCGGTTCAAGGCAGTTTTACACCACAACTCAGTATAACCTCGGATCCTTATTGGGCTCAATGCGCTAACCACCCACATTAGACAGGTATTATTGTGGTCACTGGTTGTGTCGGTCGGTTCTGGGAAGTTTTACACCACAACTCAGTCTAACCTCGAGTTAGGCATATTCGTCTTTTCTAAATTTACATATTTATCCTTTTATTCTTATATGTAAATTTGTCAACAATTTATTGTCATTGCCCCCTTTCGTCTTAATTCAAATTCATAATTTTGTTATGTAAATTATACCATTTCAATGCCACACTATTTACATGGTTATGAGCCAAATATGTCAACTACATGTAGCTATCATGTTTTCCCCCAACGATACCCCCGTTGTTCGTTCGTAAAGTTTCATTGAATGTTAGGCTTGACATTTTAGGCTAACTTATTAAATATAAGTGGAAAAAGAGGAACTTGCAACATTCCAACATCATACAAAAATATGGATCTCACTACAGATGTGTCACATGAACTTGGCATAATATAATTTTAATTATGAACTTGCAAACTAGATCTTTGCAACATGAATCATAAAATAATAGTTTTACATAGAACTACCAAAACTTAATTATACTTGTAGTGGTGAACTAGCATAGGGATTGAATCATGCTAACATAGAGGCATGTGGATCTAACATATAAAGTGTAGATCTAAACATATAGGTTTACATAATCATGTTTCTAACGTATAAACTTGCATATATTCATAACAAGATAGCATCAGCTAACTTGCATAAACATGGCAAATTTCCCAAATTGACATACAACATATAGATGTCATCAATAAATTATACAACATGACATGTCATCGCCCATTCAACATAAAACACATAGGTTCATTGCTAAGCCTTTTACAATGGTAGTTTTATCATCAAACTACATACAACATGACCACAAATTTAACATGATAAACCACAATAATTCATAGGAAAACATGATAGAATAGACATGAATAGACTTGAATTAGCATCACATACAACTTGGTTCAAATTCTATTTTAAAATTCACTACAAATCATGTCTTTAATTTATTCACATCAGAAAGGTAACAACACTTACAAACAAAAAGGAATTCTTGAGTTCTAGGATCTTTATTCTGAAACTGAATTGCTCGCGTTTGATGTAGATCGTTGAGTTCTCCTATTTGAATTAGATCAGATTTGATTTTGATGTAGCTTCTATCTTGCCGTTGAGTTAAAAGAGATGATGGCTATTCTAAGTTCACTACTGATGGCATGACGGCTCTAGGAATATTTTTGAGTGGCTTAGGTTTTAGTTTCAGGTTGCTTATATAGAAGTTTGATTAATTTAGAGCCATCAGATCAAGCCAGATGCGATAAAGACCATCCAGATAAGATAGAACAGCCAAATCTGTCCTAATGACTCAGTTGAGAATCAGAACACAACAGTTTTCAGATCTTCCCGAGGGGGGGTAGGTCAACCCCCAGGTCGACCCCCTGGTCGACTTGTATGGGGGGAGGTCGACCTGCTGGTCGACCCGGCCCTGGGCGGGAAATTTCCCGCCCAGCCCGCTTCTGCTTCTGATTTTGAATTTTCAATTTCTATACTTTTTATTTAAACTACTAAAACTTCTGAAGACCGTAACTCAATCATAAAGAGTCCAATTCACGCAAACTTGGACTCAATCCTAAGCCGAATTCCGAGGGCGAACACAATGGCATAGCCCGATTCCCTTAATTCTCACATTTAAAATTAAATATTCTTTAATTTGTAACTTTAATGTTAATAGAAAATACGGGGTGTTACATTCACCCCTCCTTTAAGGATTTCCTCCCCGAAATCTTCAAGTCGAGAAGAACGTATATCCAACCAACCACTCGTCCATCTACTCAACCATCAAACACAAGCATCCATTGTCCTTAAAAGACTTCTATTGCTTCATGATCATATGCATAGTGTGTGTACGTGTCCTTATCTAATGCAAAATCAGGCGGTCTACTGATTCTGTTGACCTCCTTAATGCAATTCATGTCGGTGCCATGAGTCCATTATGTATGCAATCATCCCTAATCATACTTTCTACATAAGTTCACAATCATTCATACAAATGCAACGTCCACATGATAACACATCAAGTTTCAATCATATAAAAGTACATATATGCATATGCAATATGAATGTGACTTAGCCGATCTAGTACCTAATGTGTGTGTATATGCATCCACGAGCAACCACTATCAATCACTTGCAACCACTTGCAACCATCAATCATAACATGTTTAAAAAACATGTTTACATCCATTGGTTTCTACCTAAGGATCGAAAAAAACACTGAGGAGAATACTAAAAAGATAGATACGAGCATGAACAAACTTAAGGAAAAAGAGATCAAAGATGTACCCTCAAAAAGAAAAGGGTAGGATGCCCGTATCTTGGCCTCAGTCTCCCAAGTCGCGTCTTCCTCAATGTCACTCCATTAAACTTTAACAAGTTTGACTTTGCGGTTGCGTAGCTTTTTGATTTCTGTACCCAAGATACGAGTTGGAACTCTTCTCGTAGTAACCTCTCGTTCTACTTCTATTTCCTCTAATATGCTTGGTTCAACCACTTCCACAGACTCATATAAGCACTTCCTTAGGTGAGAAACATAAAAGACATTATGAACTCCAGTCAATCTTTCGGGCAACTCTACTCTATAAGCCATCTTCCTAATCTTCTCGATCATAAGAAACAACCCTACAAATTTTGGTGCTAACTTCCCTGCGGATATAAAGCGAATGACGTTCCTCAAAGAAGATACTTTAAGGAACACCTTGTCTCTAACCTCAAACTCAAGATCGGTCCTTGTTTTGTCTGCGTAGGACTTCGGTCTATCTTAGGCAGTCTTCATTCTTTTCCGTATCAAGTCCACTTTCTTTGAAGTTTCTCTAATCATGTCCGGTCCAAGTATGAGCTTGTCTGTAGACTCCCGCCAACAAGTTGGTGATCGACATGGTCTTCCATATAATGCTTTGAAAGCTTCCACGCCTGTGTTGGCTTGGTATCTATTGGTGTAAGCGAATTCCACCAAAGGTAGATGATCCTTCCATGTACCTCCAAAGTCAAGAATGCATAGCCTCAAGAGGTCTTCTAATACTCTGTTCACTCTTTCCGTCTGACCATCGGTTTTGGGGTGATAGGCCACGCTTAAGCATAATTGTGTGCCTATAGCTTCTTGTAAACTCCTCCAAAACTCGCTCGTAAAGATAAGATCTCGGTCACTCACTATGATGGATGGTGTCCGGTGGAGTCGAACTATCTCTTAAAGATATATAGATGTTAGGGATGAGGCAGTCCTTCTACTCTTAACAGGTATGAAGTGAGAGCTTTTGTGAGCCTGTCCACTATTACCTAAATACTGGTATTGCCTCGTCATGACCTAGGCAGCCCATCGATAAAATCCATTGAGATGCTATCCCATTTCCACTATGGGACCTCTAGAGGATGAAGCAAACCACCAGGCTTCTTCTGCTCCACCTTGACTTGTTGGCATATCATGCACTTAACAACGAATTCAACTACATCCCTCTTCATGCCATTCCAAAAGAAAACCCTTTTGATGTCTTTGTACATTTTGTCTCCACCGGGGTGTATGGTCAACTTGGAATGATGTGCTTCTTCAAGAACTTTCTTCACCAAATCCCTTGCTTGTGGGACACATAGTCTTCCATCCCGCCTCAATCATCCCTTGTCATCGATGGAGTATCTATTGAGGTGACTAGAAGTCGCACCCCTAATCAGCTTATCTATCACATCAACTAGCTAAGGGTCTTCACGTTGTGCGGTTCCTATTGAGTCCAAAAGAGTAGGTCGCTCCTCTAGCGATGCTAACAAACCAGTCACATGATCGATAGAGGGTCTAAAATCAAAGTTGGCTATGTACTCCAAGCTTTGTCTTTCTATAAAGAGAGGGCTTAGGGTCAGCTTCTTTCTACTCAAAGCGTCTGCTACTACATTGCCCTTACCAGGAGTATTGGAAATCTCAAAATCATATGAGGAAAGAAACTCCATCCATCTTTGCTGCCTCAAGTTGAGATCTTTTTGCGAGAAAAGGTACTTCAATGATTTATAGTAAGTATACAATTCAAATTTCTCACCTAGGAGATACTGTTGCCAAGACTTAAGCGCAAAGACGATGGCAGCCAACTCTAGATCGCGGGTTGGGTAGTTTTTCTCATGTACTCTCAACTTTCTTCCACCATAAGCTACTACCTTCCCTTCTTGCATCAAGACAGCGCCCAATCCCATACTGCCTGCATCTGTATATACGGTAAACATCTTCCTTCCATCGGGCAATGTCAGAACTGGGGCTGTTTTCAGAGCCCTTTTCAAGCGTTGGAAAGCAATATCGCAATCCAAATCCCAAGTGAAAGTTTAGTTCTTCTTTGTACACCCTATAAGTGGAGCTGAGATTTTCGCAAAATCTTTGACGAACTTTTGATAAAAGCTTGCTAGCCCGAGAAAGCTTCAGACGTCTGTTTCATTCCGTGGGGCTCTTCCAATCTTGCATCACAACTACTTTTGCGGGGTCAACAGCTAACCCTTCTTTGGGCACCACATGTCCAAGAAATCTCACTTCTTCTCTCCAGATTTGGCATTTGGAGAATTTGGCTTTCAGCTGATGTGCACGAAGAGTATCCATGACTTCCCTTAAATGCTGATCATGCTCTTTTTCACTCTTTGAGAAAATCAAAATATCATCTACGAATACCACCAAAAACTTATTAAAGAATTCTCTGAACACCCAGCTCATCAAATCAACGAAGCAAGCGAGTGTGTTTGTCAAGACGAAAGGCATGACAAGCCATTCGAAGAAACCATCCGGGGTTCTGAACGCGGTCTTATCAATGCTGTCTTCAGCCACTCTTAGCTTAGGGTACCCGGTGGCCAGATCTAGTTGGGAGAAAGCAAACGCACCTATAAGCTGATCAAACAAGTCATCTATTCTTGGGAGGGGTGCCTATTCTTCTTGGTCATCTTGTTTAGCTCCCTATAATAAATACATAGTCGAAGTGAACTGTAACACCCCACCTCCGCCAATGCCACTCTTGCAAGCACACTAGCTTTGGAGGGGCGTTAAACCAGGTAAACATGCATGCAGATATCACAAGACAGAACATATAAGTAAAACGGAGTAAATAAAGCAGCAGATACAAATTAACATTTCAAAACCATAGTCAAGTTACATCAAAGTACTTAGTCATTATTTTCCCACAAAACAAAGTCTAGAAACATAAACTGAAAACTGGAAAGAAAATCATAAAGTAACTATCCCCAAGGTAGAATAAAGCCATAGCAAGTTCAATTCCAAACCATACATGAGCTATCCAGAAAAGCAGCTGAAGATCCAAGCTAGGTGCTAGTGTTCCCACCCTGCAAACCTTGGGGGGCGGGGGAAGAAAGAAAAGAGGCGAAAGAAAATGGGTCAGTCAAAAGACTGCTAAGTCCTATCTACTATTAGTATAAAAACTAATAAAGTTAAATGGACATGTAAAACATAGATGAAACATAGGATGATAACTGGCATGGTGAAAAGTTAACAAGATAGATCAAGTGTGGCATCGCATATACAAGGTTAAGTTTTTGCACCAAGTGTACTAGTATTCCAACCCATGTCAAGTATAAACAAGAAGTGATCCCTTGGCCTAATCTTGGACCAATATCACGAGATGACCTAAATCAAGGTCCAACAACGTGGTCTAGTAAATCGGCTCCCTAAAAGCCTAACTCATCAAGTGTCGGTGTCATACCGCCCAATCACGAAGTGTAATCAAACTGTGCTAGGTCCACCCTAGGGTGTATCAAGCCCTAGGGTGCCAACCATGGACACAAATCAAGCACGCACAGTCTAAACCTATGGATGTCTGTGTCTTCTTTTTCAACTCCGGACTATGTGCACGACAATAGTCCGCCTGAACCTACACCGGCGCACCTACTCAGCCGTCGTTTTGGTCGCTTACATGTCAGCCCAGTAATCGTGCCCCACCCTAGCCTAGTCCCCAGGGTATCATGATATAACGAAGAGGGTTACGTGTGAAAAGGACCACGTAACTAGGGTTTCTAACGGGTTAAACGTGGTTAACCGTATCCAATCAAGTATCAAGTTGGTTAAGTGTACCCAAGGTTCTTGACTTAACCCTATCAACCCATCATGTTTAATTGGTTAAGTATTCAAGTTGTCCATGACTTAACACTATCATGTGGCATTAATTAATTTAATGCACCCAACCTCTCACATTAGACCTTGTTGTGGTTACTAGTTAAGCCGGGCGGGTCCGGGTAGCTTTACACCACAACTTAGTCTAACCTCGGGTTTCAAGTGCGACATGACCAACTACTCACATTGGGTCCTATTGCTTGTAGCCACTAGTTAAGCCGGTCGGTTCCGGGTAGATTTATGCTACAAACTCAACCCAACCTCGAGTTGGCCATTCTCATGTTTTCTAGAAGTCATGTCCAAGTTCATGTTCATGTTTCAAGCATAATCACATGTCATATTTCGTGTCATCTTTTCAAGTCATGTTCTTATGTCATTTTAGTTTACCCATAACGTAACCCCATCGCATGAAAGTTCGCATAAATGCAAATAGATCTCAAAGAGGGGAACTTAGAAGCATGACATAATTAATAAGGTTTGGCCACAAGTTAAACATGGTGGCATATGAGGCAAATGTGTTCATAAACTTGCATATTACGTTATAAGCCTCAAAACATTCATGATATCAAACTTTAGCAAATAGGTGAAACATGGTCATAAATGACATAGGATGATGGCTAGTGATTCACATATAACATCATATGCAAGATAACATAAGGGTTATGAGAGTTTCCATGTTGCTTTATGCAACATTTCAAATCAAAGCTCACAGCTTTTGATGCACAAAGTCAAGGTGATAGCTTTTCAAACATGCATAGAATAAATCTATGCATAACATGATAGAATCAAAGCACAAATCATATTTAGGCCCAAACTCAAACTTGCAGCATGTCATATTTAACTTCATAGTTAGAATCTAAGAGTAGAATAGGGCTTACAATGCTATGAAGACTTATAAAATAAAATAAGATTGAGACGAAGCCACTAGCAACTCTAAAAACTCACAAATGATGAGCTCCAATGAAAACCCTTGAGAAATAAGAAGAAGATCCTTGCTTTGATGAAGAAAGATTGAACTTTGGCCTTGAATCAGTCTTAGAAACTCTCAAACAAGCTTAGGAACTCTCATATGAATGAAGATGGAGACTGTGACAAGAGGGTGGAGGCCATGATTAAACATTTTGGCATAATCTAGTTGTAGGATTGATTTATGATGGTTTAGGCTAGGTATTAGGGTCCGTTTATAGAAGTTTATGTTAGTTTTGGCCATAGGATTAAACCTAATTCAGATCCGAGCCTTTAAAATCCGTCACAATCCTTAAAACATGTCTTGAGGAACAAGTCAAGTGCACCCAGGCCAAACTGGCCAACCACCCAAGTCGACAGGGGTGTCGATTGGGCAGTCGACACAGCCTGGGGTGTGTCGACTCCCAAGTCGACTCCCCAGTCGACTTGGGGGTGGCGGGAACTTTTCCCGCCTGTCCTGCTCAGCTGAATTTCAATTCTGAATTCAAATTTGAACTTGAAATTTTCTGAAAACTTTGACGGGCCATGACTTAGTCATACGGACTCCAATTTTCGAAAACTCGGACTCTGTTTCGCGTATTTTTCCGAGACGAATGCAACGGCAAAGCCCGTTTCCCTTGATTCAGATTTTATCATTTAATTCTGCCTTCATTTCTGTTACAACTTGTTATTCAAAATAAAGGTTGTTACATCCTCCCTACCTTAAAGGATTTCGTCCCCGAAATCTTCAAGTTAGGAAGAACGTATCCTACCATCCATCATCCATCTACTCACAACATCATCCACAAGTAACCATTGTCCTTAACAAATTCTAAATGTTGTATTATTATATGCAAAGATGTGTGTATATGTACAATCAGGCGGTTACTGATTCGGTAAACCTCCTTAATGCAAAGTATGTAAGTGAAATGAGTCCATATGTATGCAAATTCCTAACATAATTTATAATCTCTACATGAGTGCACATAAAATTCATCCATATGCAATATCCACGTGATAACATAACAAGTTTCAGCCATGACTAAGTATAAACACTCATGCATATGCAATATGAAAGTGTGTGAGCCGATCTTAGTGCCTAATGTGTATTATGCATCCACGGGTATCCACTTGCAACCACTTGCAAACATCAAACATAACATGTTTCAAATACATGTTTCATCCAAAGGCTTTCTACCTAAGGTTCTCATGACAAGATTGACGAAGTTACAAGATAAACAAGATAAACATGGATAGCAAAAAGAAAGATATGCTAAAAAGGAAAAGAGATCGAGAATGTACCCTCAAAAAGAAATGGATAAAGCCCACGCATCTTCTCCTCGGTTTCCCAAGTTGCATCCTCTTCGGCCTCACTCCACTGAACCTTCACCAATTTGACTTCTCGATTCCTTAGCTTCCTGATCTCCATTCCCAAGATACGAATCAGAGCTCTCCTCAGGGTTGCCTCTTTCTCTACCTCTACGTCTTCAAGAATGCTAGGTTAAACCACCTCAGCGGACTCATGTAGGCACTCTCGGAGATGCGAGACATGAAAGACATTATGCACTCCGGCCAGCTTCTCGGGCAATTCCACCTTATAAGCCATCTTCCCAATTCTCTCTATGATAGGGAAGGGTCCTACAAACCTCGGTGCCAGCTTCCCAACTGCTCCAAAACGAACCACATTACGCAAAGGAGAAACCTTCACGAAAACCATATCTCCCACTTCGAAATCTAAATCTGTCCTTCGCTTGTCAGCGTAGGATTTCTATCTGTCTTGAGCCACTTTCATCCGTCTTCTCACCAATTCAACTTTCTCAGATGTGTCCCGTATCATATCAGGCCCAAGTATAAGCCTATCAGTTGTCTCCCACCAACAAGATGGTGGCCTACACGGCCTCCCATACAAAGCTTCAAATGGTGCCATCCCTACGCTATCTTGATAGCTATTATTATAAGCAAACTCTACAAGAGGAAGGTGGTCTTCCCAACTACCACCAAAGTCAACAACACAAAGCCTCAAAAGAACTTCTAGCACTCTATTCACCCTTTCGGTTTGTCCATCCGTCTGGAGGTGATAGGCTGTACTTAGATTCAATCGCGTACCCATCTCTTTTTGCAAACTATTCCAGAACTGGCTAGTGAAGATTGGGTCACGATCGCTAACTATGCTAGCAGGAACTCCATGCAATCGCACTATCTCTCGAAGATAAACAGATGCTAGCCATGATGCGGTCCTCTTGCTCTTCACTGGAATGATATGAGCACTCTTCGTAAGTCTATCAACTATGACCCATATGCTCGTATTCCCTTTCCTTGACCTAGGCAATCCATCCACAAAATCCATAGAGATACTTTCCCACTTCCATTGCGGGACCTCCAATGGATGTAATAGCCCACCGGGTTTCTTCGACTTGGCTTTCACTTGTTGGAACACCATGGACTTTGAAACATACTCTGCCACATCCTTCTTTATTCCAACCCAAAAGAAAATGCGCTTCATATCCCTATACATCTTTTCTCCTCCAGGATGTATAGTCATCTTCAAGTGATGCGCTTCTTCGAGAACTTTATGCACCAAGTCTCCAACTTGTGGAACGCATAGCCTTCCATCACGCCTTAGCCAACCCTTTTCATCAATAGTATATCTAGCAAGGTGACTAGACGTCTCACCTCGAATCAACTTGTCCATGATCTCGACTATCTGCGGGTCTTCCTTCTGCGAAGTCCCTACTTGATCAAGAAGTGTAGGTCTAAGCTCAAGAGAGGCTAACGAACCCGTCATCGACACAACAGCCATTGTGAAATCAAAGGTTGCCAAGAACTCTAGGCTCTTCATCTCAACAAACAAAGAACTCAAAGTCAACCTTCTTCTGCTTAGTGCATCTACCACAACATTACCCTTGCCAAGGGTATAAGCTATCTCAAAGTCATATGATGCCAAGAATTCCGTCCACCTTTGCTGCCTTAGATTCAGATCCTTCTGCGAGAAGAGGTACTTGAGCGACTTGTGATCAGTATATAACTCAAAACTTTCGCCTAGAAGATAGTGGTGCCAGGATTTGAGTGCAATGACGATCGCCGCCAACTCCAAATCTTGAGTGGCATAGTTCTTCTCATGAACTTTAAGTTGGCTACACCCATAACATATCACTCTTCCTTCCTGCATCAGAACAGCACCTAACCCCGTGCCGCATGCATCGGTGTACACGGTAAACATGTTACCGCCATCGGGTAATGCCAAAACTGGAGATGTGGTAAGGGCCCTCTTGAGCCTTTGAAAAGCAAGCTCACACTCTAAGTCCCATGCAAAGACTAAGTTCTTCGTCAACTTAGTAAGAGGGGATGAAATCTTAGCGAAGTCCCTAATGAACTTCCTATAGTAGCCTGCCAGACCGAGAAATCTTCTTACCTCGGTTGCATTCTTAGGAGTCTTCCAGTCTTGAACCGCAACCACTTTCACGGGATCCACAGCTATGCCTTTCTTAGAAACTATATGTCCAAGAAACCGAACTTCCCTTCTCCAAAAGTGGCATTTGGAGAACTTGGCTTTCAACTGATGAGCTCTAAGCATATCCATCACTTCCTTGAGATGTCTAAAATGTTCTTCCTCATCCTTTGAGAAGATCAGAATATCATCCACGAAGACAACAACAAACTTGTTACGGAACTCCCTGAACACCCTACTCATCAAATCTACGAAGTAGGCGGGTGCATTAGTCAAACCGAATGGCATGACAAGCCATTCAAAGAATACATCTGGAGTCCTAAACGCAGTCTTACCAATACTATCCTCAGCCACTCTAAGCTGATGGAATCCGGTGGCTAGATCGAGCTGAGAGAAAACAGAAGCACCAACAAGATGGTCAAAGAGGTCATCAATCCTCGCTAACGGGTGCCAATTCTTCTTTGTCAGCTTGTTCAACTCTCGATAATCAACACAGAGATGAAGTGAACCATCCGCCTTAGTAGCGAACACCACAGGAGCACCCCATTCAGAAATGCTTCGCCTAATAAAATTCTTCTCAAGCAGCTCCTTGATTTGCTTACTGAGCTCTCTTCTTTCTCGCGGGGCCATGTGCCTAACGGGCAATGAAACTGGCTTGGCATTATCAACAAGATAAATGCGGAAATCTATCTCTTGTTTAGGGGGTAACCCCTTAACCTCTTCAAAGACATCAGGATATTCTCGGACCACCCTTACTGATTGCAGATCATCAATGGATGAGTCAAGAGATTCAAGATAACATAACATGACGGGATCCAGCGGGTTGCAAGAAATCTCTAGGGTATTACCGAGGCGAGTCATGAGCCTCACCACCCTACGCTCACAATCGAGAATGGCTCCATAACTGGACAACCAATCCATGCCCAAAACCAACTCGTATCCCGTGAACCCGAGAACATAAGCATTACACGTGAATTCTACGGTCAAGATAGAAATCCTCAAACCCATACAAATCATAGATAGATGGGCGGAACCCCCAATTGGATTTGAAACACTAACGGGATCCTCAACTAGACTAGTACTTAGGTGCAAACTTTCAACAATGTCAGAAGAATTAAAGGTTTGCGATGCGCCAGAATCAAATAAAGTGCGAACTGGAAAATCAGAAATGTAAACAAGGATTTCTACAGAAATACTACCTCGGTCCTGGACTGGAGCAGTGTTGAGAGCATGCACTTGCCCTCCAGAAGGTCCTGCGCGCTGAGTCTGCCCTTGTCCTTGCTTCTTGGGGCAATCCTTGCTAAAGTGTCCAGTCTCTCCACAATGAAAGCATTCGCCCAACTTCCTCTTCTTCTTCCTACAATCTTTGGCAATGTGCCCAACAATCCCACAGAAGTTGCACTTTCTTGGGTCCTTTGCCTTGTTGTTGTTGGCCTTATTACCCTTGTTCTTGTTGTTCTTGTTGTTCTGATTGCTCTAATTCCCTCCCCACTTGGAGTCCGCCTTCTTGGTTTGAGTCTCATTAGGCTTGACTTCTTTCTTGCCATTCTTATCGTCTCCCTGAAGCAATGCCATGTCCACTAGGCTTTCAAAAGTGGCCCCCATGGGTATATGAGACATGGATAAACCTTGTAATGGCTCATTCAACCCTCGTGCAAAGCGTAGAGCCTTCTTCTGGGGAGTATTAACCATGTCCAAACCGAATCGAGCAAGCTGGTTAAACTTATTCACATACTCCCCCACTGTCATGTCCCCTTGCTTCAAAGATATGAACCTCTCCAATTGCAGATTCGCCTCAGCAGATGATAGAAACTTAAGCCCAAACCTCGTCCTAAAGTCGGCCCAAGTCTCTATAGGCCTAGTAGCGTTGGTGACTTCCCACCAATAAGCAACTTCCTCTTTCAATAGCCATACTGCCAACAGAACTTTTCTACGGTCTTCCACATCAAAGATGGCGAAGAGATCTTCAGTTTCTTTAAACCAATTTCGCGCCTCAACAAAAGTCTCCGCCCCAATAAAATTCTTGCCACCCATCGCCTTAAATTCTTTGCAAACCTTTGCGAAATCTGTTTGTGGATGCTGAGGAGGAGGAGGAGGAGGAGGAACCTCTGTTACGGTGGGAGTGTTTGCTGGGCCCACATCGTTGGCCCTAGCTTCCAAGTACCTCCGAAACCATCTGGGAATGGTTACTCCCTTGGGAAGGTTAAGATCGGCCATGCTGAAAAAAGGAAAAGATAGATTTAGAACGAGGAAACGAAGGATAATGCTAATGTCTTTTGCGGAATAGCCTTTTAAAATAAACTAACTTTTCTTGGAAAATATTTAATTGGTTTTGAAAATAGTTTTTCAAAAGGGTTTTAAATCTTTTGTCTAGTCTAGTAAAACCTTATGCTCTGATACCAAATGTAACACCCCACCTCCGCCAATGCCACTCTTGCAAGGACACTAGCTTTGGAGGGGAGTTAAACAAGGTAAACATGCATGCAGATATCACAAGACAGAACATATAAGTAAAAACAGAGTAAATAAAGCAGCAGATACAAATTAACATTTCAAAACCATAGTCAAGTTACATCAAAGTACTTGGTCATTATTTTCCCACAAAACAATGTCTAGAAACATAAACTGAAAACTGGAAAGAAAATCATAAAGTAACTATCCCCAAGGTAGAATAAAGCCATAGCAAGCTCAAGTCCAAACCGTACATGAGCTATCCAGAAAGGCAGCTAAAGATCCAAGCTAGGTGCTAGTGTTCCCACCCTGTAAACCTTGGGGGGGGGGGGGGGGGGTGGGACGAAAGGAAAGAGGCGAAAGAAAATGGGTCAGTCAAAAGACTGGTAAGTCCTATCTACTATTAGTATAAAAACTAATAAAATTAACTGGACATGTAAAACAGAGATGAAACATAGGATGATAACTGGCATGGTGAAAATTTAACAAGATAGATCAAGTGTGGCATCGCATATACAAGGTTAAGTTTTTGCACCAAGTGTACTAGTATTCCAACCCATGTCAAGTAAAACAAGAAGTTATCCCTTGGCCCAATCTTGGACCAATATCACGAGATGACCTAAATCAAGGTCCAACAACGTGGTCTAGTCGATCAGCTCCCTAAAAGCCTAACTCGTCAAGTGTCGGTGTCATACGGCCCAATCACGAAGTGTAGTCAAACTATGCTAGGTCCACCCTAGGGTGTATCAAGCCCTAGGGTGCCAACCACGTACACAAATCAAGCACGCACAGTCTAAACCTAAGGATGCCCGTGTCTTCTTTTTCAACTCCGGACTATGTGCATGACCATAGTCCGCTTGAACCTACATAGGCGCACCTAAGTACATGTCAGCCCAGTAATCGTGCCCTACCCTAGCCTAGTCCCTAGGGTATCATGATATAACCAAGAGGGTTACGTGTGAAAAGGACCACGTAACTAGGGTTTCTAACGGGTTAAACGTGGTTAACCCTATCCAATCAAGTATCAAGTTGGTTAAGTGTACCCAAGGTTCATGACTTAACCCTATCAACCCATCATGTTTAATTGGTTAAGTATTCAAGTGACCCTATCATGTGGCATTAATTAATTTAATGCACCCAACCTCTCACATTAGACCTTGTTGTGGTTACTAGTTAAGCCGGGCGGGTCCGGGTAGCTTTACACCACAACTTAGCCTAACCTCGGGTTTCAAGTGCGACATGACCAACTACTCACATTGGGTCCTATTGTTTGTAGCCACTAGTTAAGCTGGTCGGTTCCGGGTAGATTTATGCTACAAACTCAACCCAACCTCGAGTTGGCCATTCTCATGTTTTCTAGAAGTCATGTCCAAGTTTATGTTCATGTTTCAAGCATAATCACATGTCATATTTCGTGTCATCTTTTCAAGTCATGTTCTTATGTCATTTTAGTTTACCCATAACGTAACCCCATCGCATGCAAGTTCGCATAAACACAAATAGATCTCAAAGCGGGGAACTTAGAAGCATGACATAATTAATAAGGTTTGGCCACAAGTTAAACATGGTGGGATATGAGGCAAATGTGTTCATAAACTTGCATATTACATTATAAGCCTCAAAACATGCATGATATCAAACTTTAGCAAATAGGTGAAACATGGTCATAAATGACATAGGATGATGGCTAGTGATTCGCATATAACATCATATGCAAGATAACATAAGGGTTATGAGAGTTTCCATGTTTCTTTATGCAACATTTCAAATCAAAGCTCATAGCTTTCTATGCACAAAGTCAATGTGATAGCTTTTCAAACATGCATAGAATAAATCTATGCATAACATGATAGAATCAAAGCACAAATCACATATAGGCCAAAACTCAAACATGCAACATGTCATATTTAACTTCATAGCTAGAATCTAAGTGTAGAATAAGGCTTACAATGCTATGAAGACTTATAAAATAAAATAAGATTGAGACGAAGCCACTAGCAACTCCAAAAACTCCCAAATGATGAGCTCCAATGAAAACCCTTGAGAAATAAGAAGAAGATCCTTGCTTTGATGAAGAAAGATTGAACTTTGGCCTTGAATCAATCTTAGAAACTCCCAAACAAGCTTAGGAACTATCATATGAATGAAGATGGAGGCAATGACAAGAGGGTGGAGGCCATGATTAAACATTTTGGCATAATCTAGTTGTAGGATTGATTTATGATGGTTTAGGCTAGGTATTAGGGTCCTTTTATAGAAGTTTAGGTTAGTTTAGGCCATAGGATTAACCCTAATTCAGATCTGAGCCTTTAAAATCCGTCACAAGCCTTAAAACATGTCTTGAGGAACAAGTCAGGTGCGCCCAGGCCAAACTGGCCGACCACCCAAGTCGACAGGGGTGTCGACTCCCAAGTCAACTCCCCAATTGACTTGGGGGTTGCGGGAACTTTTCCCGCCTGTCCTGCTCAGCTAAATTTGAATTATGAATTCAAATTTGAACTTGAAATTTTCTGAAAACTTTGACGGGCCATAACTTGGTCATACGGACTCCGATTTTCGAAAACTCAGACTCAATTTCGCGTATTTTTCCGAGACGAATGCAATGGCAAAGCCCGTTTCCCTTGATTCAGAATTTATCATTTAATTCTGCCTTGATTTCTGTTATGACTTGTTATTCAAAATACAGGTTGTTACATGAACCATCCGCTTTGGTTGTGAATACTACTGGAACACCCCATTTAGAAATACTCCGCCTTATGAACCCTTTTCGAGCAGCTCTTTGACTTGCTTACTGAGCTCTTTTCTTTCCCTAGGAGCCATGTGTCTAACGGGTAGAGCTACGGGTTTTGCATTATCAACAAGGTATATGCGGAAGTCTATCTCTCGCTTCGGGGGTAAGCCCTTTACATCTTCAAATACATACGAGTATTCACGGACTACTCTAACATAATGCAAGTTTTCAATAAACGCATCAAGAGGTTCTAGGTAGCTAAGCATAATAGAATATTTGGGATTACAAGAGATTTCGAGAGTCTTGCCAAGGCGAGTCATAAGTGTGACCATCTCTTTTCACAATTCAGGATGGCACCATTGCTAGATAACTAATCCATACCTAGAATCAACCCATAGCCCGAGAAGCCCAATATAAAGGCATTACATTTAAACCCAACGCTTAGTATAGAAATTTTCAAATCCAAACAAACCGATGACAAATAAGCCGAGCCCCCAATTGGATTTGAAACAACCAAGGGATCCTCTACTAGACTGGTGTTAGGTGCAGAGATTCAACTAAAGTAGTGGACATAAAAGAGTGCGATGCGCCGGAATCAAAGAGTGTACGAACAGGATGATCAAAAAGATAAACTAAACTCTCAACAGAAATATTTCTACCTCATTCTTGCATAGGTGCTATGAGAGCATGAACTTGCCATCTAGAAGTGGATCCAACTCTCTGTCCTTGCCCTTGCTTTCTTGGACAGTCCTTAGCCATGTGTCATGTCTCACCACAATGGAAACAACCACCCATATTCCTCTTCTTCTTCTTCTTGCGGACCTTAACCAGATGTCCAGGAATACCACAAAAGTTACACTTCCTCTTTTCATGGGGTTTGATTTTCTTCCCGCCTTTCTTTGTATCTTCTTTCTTATTCTGTGACCCCTCCGCTTTCTTGTCTTGAGGCACCTCCACCTGTGCCTCTTTCTTGTTGTTGTCTTCCTCGTGTAAGAGTGCCATGTCCACCAATCTCTCATAAGTCGCCCCTATGGGTATGTGGGTCATATCTAGGTTGTGTAGTGGCTCATTCAATCCCTTAACAAAACGGAGAGCCTTCTTATGAGGCGTGTTCACTAAATCCAATATGAATCTGGCTAGCTGTTTGAATTGGTTGACATATTCTTTGACCGTCTTACTTCCTTGCTTAAGAGATAAGAACCTTTCCACCTGTAGACTTCGTTCAGCTTGTGAGAGGAATTTCATTTCAAACCTCATTCTGAAATCATCCCAAGTTTCAACCGGTCTCTCAACATTGGTGACTTCCCACCAGTTGGAAGCTTCATCTTTAAGCAACCACACTACGAACTGTATATTCTGTCTATCATCCATCTGGAAGATAACGAATAGATCCTCAGTTGTTTTGAGCCAGTTCCTTGCTTCCGCGAATGATTCAGTTCCATTAAAACTCTTTCCACCCATAGCTCTAAATTCTCTACAAATCTTTGAGAAAGCATTTGCACGAGGAGGAGGAGGAGGAACCACTGCAGCTGGGGGAGGAGGAATATCTGCTGGGCCTACGTCGTTGGCCCTAGCATCTAGGTACCTCTTGAACCAGCCAGGTATCGGTACACCCTCTGGAACGTTAAGACTCCCAGACATGCTGAAACGAAACAGGAAAGATTCAAAACAAAGGATAGAAAGATAGTGAATATGGCTTTAGGGGATTACGCCTTTTAAAGAAAAATAACACTTTTTCCTGAAAAATGCTTGTTAATACTTCTTTTTGAAAATAGTTTTCAAAAACTTTTATCTTATCTAATAAACCTTTTCTCTGATACCAAGTGAAACACCCTACCTCCATTAAGGTCACTCAAAAAGGGAATGTCTTAACTTTGGTGGAGCATTATTGGTAAAAGACACAGAAAATTTACAATACAGAAATATAAGCAGTGGAAAACAAATATTTATTTCATACATGGTTCAATACAAAAGTCATTACAGCAAATTGACTCAAAATATCTTCCAAAACATTACATCATCATCACTGTCTCGATTAAAACATAAAGAAGCATAAAACATAAATAAAACTGCATAAATCCCCAAGTCTAGTGTGTCAAAAGCCATAGCCAAAGACAAGACATTACAAGCCATACATCATAGAGTCTTCAAGCTTGGAAAGATGAACGGTCCAAATTAAGCTGAGCTATTCCCTCCCTGGCTACCTAGGGGAGAACGGAAGAAAAGAAGATGAAAGAAAAATGGACCAGACATAACTCTGAGTAATTCCAGTGACTTTTCAGTGTGTGAATAAGGAAAAGGTCATGATAGGAATAAACTGAAAATAGGACAGTACCAGAACAACAAACTAACAAAAAGCTATATAAGGCAGGAGAAACCGAATATACATCGCACCAATGTGTAATTCTCTGCACCTACTTATACTTGTCCAACTAGCACCACGTGTTCATGGTGAAATGGTCCCCTTATATCGATCGGCTCCTACTCGCATGCATCTATCATGTGTGTCATTTGACCCCCGCTTGATTGTAGATACCCGTGCTGGTCCCACCACAGGGAGTATCAAATACTATATTGGCAACCCGACATGATTCAAGATGCACAGTGTAAGACTACTGATGCCCAGTGCCTGCTTTTTCCACTCCGGAGTACGTGCACGCCCATACTCCGTCGGAACCTACACTGACGCACCACCCGCCGACGTTTTCACCGCTTGCAATTCAGCCCAGTAATCGTGCCCCACTCTGCCTAGTTAAGGGTTCCATGATACATCTATGTGGGTTACTGCTCAAATGGGTCCCCGTTACTAGGGTTTTCTAGCCAACATGTTAAATTGGTTAAGTGTCCAAATTTACCTAACCCTACTTAGTAGTTTAGTTAACATGTTGAATTGGTTAACTGTTTCCTTAATTGAATTAATCCTACCAATCTTGACTTAGCTTTATTAAAGCACTAACTACTCACATTAGACAGGAATTATTGTGGTCACTGGATCGGCCGGTCGGTTCCGAGCAGTTTTACACCACAACTGAGTCTAACCTCAGGTCCTTTTTGGGCTCAATGCACTAACCACCCGCATTAGACAGGTATTTTTGTGATCACTGGATGTGCCAGGTGGTTCCGGGCAGTTTTACACCACAACTCATTCTAACCTCGAGTTAGGCAAATTCTTCTTTTCTAAATTCACATATTTATCCTTTTATGAATATATGTAAATTTGTCAACAATTTATTATCATGGCCCACTTTCCTCTTAATTCAAATTCATAATTTTGGTATGTAAATTATACCATTTCAATGCCACACCATTTACAGGGTTATGAGCCAAATATGTCAATTACATGTAGCTTTCATATTTTCCCCCAATGTTACCCCCGTTGTACGTTTCAAATTTCATAGAATGTTAGGCTCGACATTTTAGCCTAACTTATTAGCTAAAAGGTGAAAAAGAGGAACTTGCAACATTCCAACATCATACAAAAATATGGATCTCACTACAGATGTGTCACATGATGTTGGCATAATATATTTTTAATTATGAACTTGCAAACTAGATCTATGCAACATGAATCATAAAATAATAGTTTTACATAGAACTACCAAAACTTAATTAGACATGTAGTGGTGAACTGGCATAGGGGTTGAATCATACTAACATAGAGGCATATGGATCTAACATATAGGTTTACATAATCATGTTTCTAACCTATAAACTTGCATGTATTCATAACATGATAGCATCACCTAACTTGCATAAGCATGAAAAATTCCCAAATTGACATACAACATATAGATGTCATTACTAAATTATACAACATGACATGTCATCGCCCATTCAACATACAACACATAGGTTCATTGCCAAGCATTTTACAATGGTGGTTTTATCATCAAACTTCATAAAACATGACCACAAATTGAACATGATAAACCACAATAGTTCATAGGCAAATAGGACATAATAGACATGAATAGACATGAATTAGCATCACATACAACTTGGTTCAAATTCTATTTTACAATTCACTACAAATCATGTATTTAATTTATTCACATATGAAAGGTAACCACACTTACAAACAAAAAGGAATTCTTGAGTTCTGGGAACTGTATTCTGAAACTGAATTGCTCGCCTTTTATGTAGATTGTTGAATTAGATTAGATTTGATTTGATTTTGATGTAGCTTCTATCTTGCCTTTGAGGTAAAAGAGATGATGGCTATTCTAGGTTCACTACTGACGGCATGACAGCTCTAGGAATATTTTTCTGTGGCTTAGGGTTTAGATTTAGGTTGCTTATATAGAAGTTTGATTAATTTAGAGCCGTCAGATCAAGCCAGAAGCGGTCAAGACCATCCAGACATGATAGAACAACCAAATCAACCCTAATGACTTAGCAGGGTGTCAGAACACATCAGTTTTCAAGTCTACCCGAAGGGGGTAGGTCGACCCCCGGGTCGACCCCCTTAATGACCTGTACGGGGGGAGGTCGACCCCTTGGTTGACCTCCTGGTCAAACTGGCCCTGGGCGGGAAATTTCCCGCCCAGCCCGTTTCTGCTTTTGATTTTTAATTTTTAATTTCTGAACTGTTAATTTAAACTACTGAAACTTCTGAAGACCATAACTTCTTCAAACGGAGTCCAATTCACGCAAACTAGAAATCTATCCGTAGCATAATTCCGGGATGAACGCAATGGCGTAACCAGTTTCCCTTAATTCCACATTTAAAATTAAAAATTCTTTAATTTGTAACTTTAGTGTTCACAGAAAATACAGGGTGTTACAAATATGGATGTGTAACTATAGTGCATATATAAGTCGGTTTAAACATAAATTCAAAGTAAAATCTTGCAACTAAAACTGTAAATTTCCACATAAGAATGACAACAAAATGCACATAGGGGAAGGGATTTTTATCACTTTAAAAATATAAGGACTTGGAAACAAATAAGGATAATAAAGCAAACATATGAAGGAAACAAATTGGCAATAACAATATACATAAACATATAAAAAGAACATGCACATGGCATGTTTGAAAAATTAACCAAGAAAAATATCAAGGGATGCATAACAAAACAAAAGGAAGCAAAGTGATGATCCTTAATGTGATTTAACATCAAATATTATAGCAAAATATATACCTAAACCATTACTCTAAAAGAATGCTGTACAACTTGTAAATACAAATATTCTCCTGAGCAAAATATCTAATACGTAGAGGGTAAGTAAACCATTTTATATTGGAAATAAAATCAAAGGAAGCTAAAGACCATTCAGCCACATTTATGAGGCATGGTAGGACTTCTAGAAGTTAGGAAGTAGACAAGATTATATGGGTGATTTTTATCCTGCATACAATTCTGGTAAGCTAAAATAAAATAGGGTTAATGAAAGTCTAAGGCTAAAACTTACTATGGATGAAAATGTTATAAAACTAAGACCTAACCAATTATTTAAATGAATCGTTTAATACTTAAAAACTTGGCTATATAAACCACATGGATCTCCACATCTTTCCTTACACAAATAATTGAAATTAAGAAATCAGTTAGCAGGATAATTAGAAGACCACAGGAAAGTAGCATGTGAGTAAACTCAATTTCTAACTCTCTATTAAATTTTTATTTTAACTAATATTGAATGTTTACCAACTGTTTAAATTGTATATATGTCTGCGTCTATAGTGTATCCTTTACAACATTGGTATGTTGATTTCATAATAGCATAAACTGATAAACACACCCTATAGAAAAATCATTTAAACATCCACTGTGTTATATAAACAACTTACCTCTTTCAGTAGATAAGATCGGTAGAATAAATTTAGACAGGTTTCAACATCTGATTAATAAATGAAAGTCACTAATTTATGTCCATGGTGTAAACAAAATTGGTTCTAGATCATATAAATTAGTATATTCTTATATATGCCTAGTTTCCTGTAACCCCACTATAAACGAGAAATTCCAACCAATTTAAAATCAAAATTCAAGCATACGAATGAAATTATATGGAGAAATCATGAATTTTAGTATATATTTCTTGATTTTTAAGGGAGTGGATAGTGGGATATCTTGTGATGAACGGAAAATTTCTTTTGGGTAAGTTCTGATTATCTAGGTGATCGAATCCAACGATTGGGGGTCTGGAGAAGAGTGCGAGGTTGAGGAACATAGGAAAAATACAAAATAAATTTTCAATTAAGGGATTTGCGTAAACGAGGAAAAAAGTGTTTTTACTATGTTTTAACATCGCCTTTGGTGGAGAACTACACCCTCGGGAATGGATCGTGTGTAATGCAATTTGTTGAGGAGGTGCGCCCAAGGGTCATTCCCATTCTGGTGAAGTTTGGTAAGTAATGGCGTATGGTGGTGGTAGCAATAGGGGACAAGGTGAACGTGAGGGGGATGCCTGTTTTTGTAGAAACTAGGTTGAACATCGAAAATCTAATCGAGGTGACGAGGGGGTGATCGGAGTTCACGGATGAGATCAGGAGGTGAAGTGGAGTATGTGGAGATTGGACCGGAGTGGAGGTGGCCGAGGCCGTAGCTATGCATGTGCACTGCGTGTATGGCATGCACGGAAATAGGTAACACAAGAAGAAAAGAAGAGGAAGCAATGGTGATCGAGCATGTATTTTTGGGGTGATCTTGTATATTTGGATTGCCAAATTCATGGATCTGGAAAGTCGAAATCGAAATGAAAACAGGGCACTGGAAAGGAAGTAAGTGGAATGAATTGATGGGTTAGAGAAGGGGCGGTATTAAACAGTGGAAGGTAGAAGATAAAGAAGGGACGCGGGCTTAGGAAAATGGTCTTTGGGTAGGTGGAGATAAATAAAACTAAAAAGAAAAAAAATAGAAAAGGGAATTGGGCCTTCAAGGATTTTTTAGAAATTTTAAAACATAGTATAAAGAAGGAAAGGAGCATTCAGGCAAATGGTTTAGGCCAGGGTTTTTTTTAAGTTAAATTAAACGAAAAATACGAAATAAAAGGAGATTTTTAAGGTTTATAAAATAAGATTAAGTAAAAATGGGCCAACCATACTAGGCCGGTGAAAGAAAAGATGAGAAGGAGGATAGGCTAGAGTAATTGGGCCTCAAGGGCTTTAGTAAGATAAATTAGATAAAAAGGAGATATAAGTTAAGAAATTGACAATCAAATAAAAATAAAAGTAGGGTAATAAAAATAAGTAAAAGGAGATTTTTAAATTAATAAGATCGTAAAGAAATGAAATATCTTGGCAAGTGGAAGGAAGGACATTTGCAAGGAAATCGAACGCAGAAACTTAGCTTATGAGTATCAACGAGTTTAAAAATAAAACAAAAAAGGTATATAATTGTAAATCAAGTTATTTATAATTATTTAGAAATAAAAAGTTGATTTAAAAAGGTATAAAATGTCGTATAAACAAGCCGAAATTTTAAAGTAAAGTACTGTGTGCGAGGCACACGCTTTAGTGGTTCATTTATATAAGATAGTCGAAACTGAATAAATTTCCATGTGTGACGCACACGCTTTAGTCACTAAATTGTAGAAAATAGTAAAAAAATGTCTGGATTTAAACAATATGGACATATACCATTCTGTTTGGTTGAAGCTCATATGTAAAGGGTAAATAAAATGAATTATACTTAATCCAGTTCATTTTAAACTGATACCTATTTCTTTAAAGAAAGGTTTGGAATTAAATGAATATTGTAAACAGATCTTAAGTATAGTATAAACATAAAAGACATTACGCTAATCATTTCTAAGAGACCGGAATTAACATTCCAACTCGGTTTGATGTATACATCGCGTGACAGAGATTATTGAAGATAAGTGAAGACCATGGACCTTCATAAGCGGAAGGATTGCTATCGAATTTCTCTGACTTGCAACCAGAGGTTCTCTAACATGATTCGGTCATGGTTGAGATTTGCGGATTGCAAGGACTTCTTACTACCGATCCTTTGGATGCGGTAGGAGAGTGGCTTCGGTTCATCGTGTTCCTAGATGGCTTGTATGGATGAGCGACAGACAGAGTATTTCCATATGGTTACGTACATTGATTTCTTCAAACGTGCCCAGTGTATTTTTGAGGTCGTCAATTAGTTGATTTGACGGATTTGACGATGTGGCATTCAAAGTGAATGGGGACCATATTTTCTAAGAAGTAAACGTAGCCTCAAGCCTCATCAACTAGGAAACGAAAAAAATCGGGCAGGCAGCATGGCTAGGTGGGTCATTCCCAAGCAGGGTGTATTATCACCATCTAGAGAAATTCATTTTTGACTTATTAATCTATATTTGGCTGCTCCATCTTTCAAAAATGGTGGGTCGCGCCTAACTGTGGAGGTGATAAAATATTTGCTACACTCAAGCTAAATGAGTGGGCGGTCATGTGTGGCTGGGTTGCAAGACTTTTTTGTTGAACCCCAGTGTATGCCTTCTAGAGTACATTGGTCAACAGGTGGTCCCATACCTCGTCTGTTATTTATTTTATACTATATATATGGAGCGTGAGATGCAAGTGTTCCACTAGATGGTTATTTATTTGATTAAAACTATTATAATATCAGATGATTTTGATATCAAAAATGTTTTAGGTTGTATTAAGGTAAAAACCGTCCATGTTTATTTGTGGGTTGGTCTTACTATTATCTTTTCTTTCTAACGGTTTTAGAATGTTAAATCAATCTTTTCTCGTAAGAGAATAACTCGTTCTGTGTTAAGAATTGATCATCTGAACTGTTTTAAAATTGTTTACTCACACTAGTCCGCCAACTGACCCAGAGTTTATTTTTCTGTGTTTTCCTATACTCTTGGGTACTCATAACACTTGTTATGGGTAGACAAGTGATCCAAGTTCTAATGGAGCCCTTTTGAAGTAATGTATGGTATGAGTTCAAGAACCTGTTTAGTAGCCACATCTACCTCTAAGTGTCCAGTGGAATATATGTATTAAACTAGTAATCATGTATGATGATGTATTATGACGATGTTGTACTATGATGTAACAGACTCTGATATGTAATATATTATGTGATATTATTTTGTTAAATTCCGCTGTGAGATTCTGATGTTCTTCTAACTCTTCTATTCGATTAGTTCTATCTTATCTTACTTATCCCTTAAATTCAATGAATTAACAGTTAGGGTTCGATACTTGGGTTTTTGAAAAGTAATACGGGATTTCGTGTTACCGTTGAAAATTCGAGAGTTGAATTTTCCCGGCCGTTACAGTTGGTTTCAGAGTTATTGGTTGAGTAGTTACCTTGGCTCTATAGCGTAACACAGTTGAGATAGGGTTAGTGACAACCTAGACTGAGTTTAGGTAAGTATTGAGGGAGCGTGTTTTGAAAATTTAAACTATAAGATAAATTATAACGTATATACTTAATATAGGACAACTAGAGAATCGACTTAGGTCAACATGAAATAAGTCTTCCGATTATGTTTGATTACCAAGATATTATATTCAGAAAGTTAGAAATGAGTTCACAAGGAAGAAGAGACCGAGGATCGAGTAGGACCACCACAACAACCAATGGAAGGAGTTAAAATGAATCAAGTTTGTCCTTAGGAATAGTTAAATGGTGTTTAATTGAGTTAGAATAGTATCGGATAAAAATTCATGCAGGATAAGTGAAACACCCCACCTCCGTTAAGGTCACTCACAAAGGGAATGCCTTAACTTCGGTGGAGCATTGTAGGTAAAAGATACATATAATTTACAAGACAGACATATAAACAACGGAAAAACTAAATTTATTTAATAAGCACATGGTTCAGTCAAAACATTACAACAAACTGTCTCAAAACAACTTCCAAATTATTACAACAAAATCTTTGTCTTCACTAAAACATAAAGAAGCATAAAACGATAATAAAGTAGCATAAATCCCCATTAAGAGTGTATCCAAAGCCATAGCCCAAGAAAATAAGAGTCCAAGCAATATATCTACTATTTTCAAGCTTGCAAAAGGTCTGAACTAAGCTGAAGTATTCCCTCCTTACGGACCTGGGGGGGAGGGTGGAACGGAAGAAAAGAAGACGAAAGAAAAATGGGTCAGACATAAGTCTGGTAAGTCCAGTGATTTTTCGGCACGTGAACAAGAAAAAGGATCATTACAGGAATAAACTAAAAATAGGACAATACCATAATAACAAGATAACATAAACCATGATAAGGCAGTTTAAACTGAATATACCGTCGCTCCCATTTGTATATCTCTACACCTACTAACTATTGTTTCAACCAGCCTCACATTTTCATAACAAAGTGATCCCCTTTATCGATTGGCTCCTACTCGTATATGTTTATTACTTGTGTCATTCGGCCCCTGCTTGATAGTACATACCTGTGCTGGTCCCACCATGGGGTGTACCAACTCCTATGGTGGCAACCCGACACAATTCAAGATGTACAGTGTATAACTACTGATGCCCAGTGCCTGCTTTTTCCAATCCGGAGTATGTGCAAGCCGGTACTCCGTCGTAACCTACACTGACGCACCACCCACCATTGTTTTGACCACTTATAATCAGCCCAGTAATCGTGCCTGTAACACCCCATGTCCATTAATGTCACTCACAAATGGAATGCATTAATTTCATTGGAGCATTTTAAGTGAATATAGAACAGAAAATCACAACAAGAGAGATATAAAGCAGTACTTGGAAATTTAAAACTTTATTTCATTGCAGCGGAAAACACATATGTGTGATTACATCATCTAAGATATAAACCAAAGTCGAGTACATCATATCCATCTTGATAAAACAAAGTACATAAACTGAAAGACATAATCACCAACATCAAAATAGCCATAAATAAAGAGAAGCTGAAATTTACTTCAGCGATCCAAGCAATCTTCTAAAAGAAGTCTAAAATCAAGCTCCACTAGTGCTAGTTCCCACCTGAGCACCTAGGGGGGAAAGGAAAGAGATGGAAAAAGGGGGGTCAGACATAAAGTCTCGCGAGTGCGATAATTCTAACAATATAATTAACAAAGTAACTAGGCTAAGGCATAAGTTTGAAAATAAGGAAATGATCATGAACCATTGAGTAAGACAGAGTAAACAAGGAAACAAGATGAACAACGATATCGTTAAAGCGCACCTAACCCACTGATATAAATTTACTAAACTACACCAACACTATAAGATAATTGCTATACTGCACCGCCACTAGTATACTGCACCACCACTAGTCACCCTAAGGTTGATCCCGCCTACAGACTTAATAATAATATTGGTAGCTTCGTGCACCCCTAGCTGCCTTCATAGGTGTCGTCTTCCCCTATCTCCACTAGGTGTACCCACTACCCCTAAGCGATCGGCTCCCTAACTCGTAGATACCAGTGCTGGACCCACAGTGGGATGTATCACTCCCCACATTGGCAACCTGATACCACCAAGAATGCACGGCTTATACCTACACGATGCAATAACGTCTTACCTACCAGCCCGGGTCCACACACACATATGAACCAGTTGGACTTGCGTTGCCACCGCTAACCCGGTTTGGCGTCTTACAGTCAAGCCCAGTATGCGTGTCCCATCCTCGACTTGGGTCGAGCCTACAAAGATACGTATGGGTTACTGGTTGAAACGGGCCCCCATTACTTGACACAAGCTATCCACCTAAGCTTGGTCCCCTCTACTACATCCCACTTAACGCACTTCTTATTCATGTTTCAATTACATGTTTAAATTTTGGTTAAGTGTTTCTAATCGTATTTCCAAATGCCACCCAAGGCACCCACTAGATTCCACATGCCACCCAAGGCGTCCACTTAACCCCCTCATGTCCCACTACATGCTTATCTGGTTAAGTGTTTCTTAATTCATTAAGATCGTAACCTCATAAAGACCTCTCACATTTGACTGACATTTGTGGCAGCTGGATTTGCCGGGCGGGTCCGGGCAGTCTTACACCACAAAAGAGCCTAACCTCGTGTCTTTACAACTTTACGTATTTAGTTTGTGCCTAAGAACTCTCATATTAGACTGACATTTGTGGCAGCTGGATTTGCCGGGCGGGTCCGGGCAGTCTTACACCACAAAAGGGCCTAACCTCGTGTCTTAGACGATTAATTACTCCTAATTAATCATTCCCCAAATTTGAATTACTTTCCCTATTCAAATTATCAATCAATTCTAAATTTAACGATGTCCATAATTGACTCAATTATGTCCATCCATTTATGGTATGTAAAATCATACCAATTTTCACCACAATTATATTTTATGCCTTTTAAATATTTTTAATATTATCCCCTTTTTCCCCACGTAGTACGGTTGTTCGTTTAATGTAAAAATATACGTTAGACTCGAATAGTCTAACTTATAAAATAAAAGAAAACATCACAATTTATACACATAATTAAAACATAAATCTAACATAGGGGTGAACTTGCATATGCGAATGATGTTCTACATCCAAAACTTGCATAGGCCAAAATTACAACTTGCATAAATAACATATGTCATGGATCCAATTCTAAAGGTGTGAACTTGATGAAATAATGACCACAAACTTGCATAAATAACATATGTCATAGATCTATATTTGCATAGGTAATAATCCTAAACTTGCATAATATGATTCATATCCAACTCATAAACTTACATAGGTGATTTATACATTGCAACAATGGTGTGGACTAGTATCTAACATGTAATGTATCATGTAGAATTTATCATGTGTCATAGCCTAACTTTCGATTAAATTCTCACCTAAACTAAGTGCCATAGCTATGCAAGGTCACATAAAATTCTTCCTAACTTGTATATGGTTTTTGTTTGAATCAACATCTGAACTTTCCTACATATGATTTATCATATGAATCAATATAACAAACTAGCATAAGAAACATAATGATTCAACTAGACATAAGCCAATCATAGGATTATAACATGGGTGATAGCATCATAACTTTGCATCGTAGATGATAGCATCATAACATAATATCATAGAAATTACAACGTAATTCTACAACATAATTACAACATGAAATCAACAATTCATATCACATCCAAATTATCCGCATTATAACTCAATCCAATTCATTTATTAATTATTTTGCTAAAACTATCGAACTCACAACTCAAAAGCGGTCTTGAGTTCTGAATTATGATTTTTGGAGTTGAATTAGCGCTCCTTTGATGAAGATTCGCTGTTAGAGTTGAAAAGGATTGAATTTGATTTGCTTTCTTCCTCTCTAATGGGCGGCGGATTTTCTGAGTTGCAAGGTGACGGCATGGAGGCCATGAATCCAATTTTGTTTTGATTTTAGGGTTTGAGTCTATAGGTGTTTTTATAAAGTTTGGGATTATTTTAAGCCGTCCGATCAACCCAGAATTAATCCCAGCCAATCAGAACAGATCAGAAACCCTAATGAGTCAGCATATAGTCACAAACATGTCATCAATCAAATCTGGCCCGGGGGGGGGGGGGGAGGGGGTGAACAGGTCGACCCTATGGTCGACCTGGTTAAGGCAGGTCGACCCCCAGGTCGACCTGGTTAAGGAAGGTAGACCCAGGTCGACCCCCAGGTCGACCTGGTTAAAGCAGGTAGACCCCCAGGTCGACCCTTTGGTCAACCTGGCCCTGGCGGGAATTTTCCCGCCTAGCTTGTCTGACTCCGAAATTTGAATTTTCTAAAAATCTGTTTTGAATTTTATGAAACTTCTGATCGCCATAACTTCTTCATACGAAGTCCAATTCACGCAAACTCAGACTTTATCTCAACCAGAATTCCGAGATGAACACAATGGCGCAACCCATTTACCTTAATTCTCACATCTGAGATTAATTATTCTTTAATTTAGTTTATTCGATTATTCAAAAATCCGGGGTGTTACATTCTCCCTTCCTTAAAGGATTTCGCCCCCGAAATCTCTAAGTTAAGGAGAATGCATATCCTAACATCCAAACAACCATCTACTCAACCATCAAACAATGGCATCCATTGTCCTTATAAATTCATAATGCTGTATGAACATATGCAAGAAGTGTGTGTATATGTTCCTTATTTAATGCAAAATCAGGCGGTCTACTGATTCAGTTGACCTCCTTAATGCAAACCATGATAGTGCCATGCGTCCATTATGTATGTGAAGAACCTTATCGATACATATCATTTCTACATGTGTCCACAACCATTCACCAAAATACAACATCCATATGATGGTCCAACCATTATTCATCCATTACTTAAATATGTACACACATTTATATGCAATATGAAGTGACTGAGCTGATCTAGTGCCTAAATTGTGTGTATATGCATCCATGAGCAACCACTGGTGAACACTAGCATCCACATCCATCCATCGTACGGAATGTGTCTCAAACACATGTTTCAACCATAGGACTACCCTATCTAAAGGTCAAAGATAATAGCAAGAGGACATACCAAAAATAAGATAAGTACAAGCTAAGCGATAAAGGAGAAATTAAAAGACATACCCTCAAAAAGAAAAGGGTATAATAAACGCATCTTCTCTTCCGTCTCCCTAGTAGCGTTGCTCTCATCATCTCCCCATTGCACTTTGACTAGTTTTACCTCTCGATTCCTCAACTTCTTAATCTCCGACCCAGGAATGCGCGTAGGAGCTCGTCGAATCGTTGCATCACGCTCGATCTCCACCACTCTAAGCAACCTCGGGTCTGCCACTTCCGCGATCTCGTGCAAGCACTTCCTCAAATGTGATACATGGAATTCGTCGTGTACACCACTAAGTCTCTCGGGAAACTCCACTTTATACGCCATCTGCCCAATCCTTTTCTTAATAGGAAGCGGTCCTACGAACCTTGGTGATAACTTCCCAACGGACCCAAAGCGAACAACCTTCCGTAATGGAGACACCTTGACAAAGACCATGTCCCCAACATCAAACTCAAGATCTGACCTACTCTTGTCCGCATAAGATTTCTTTCTGTCTTGCGCCGTCTCCATCCTCCTTCGAATCAAATCGATCTTCTCTGAAGTCTCTCTAATCATATCGGGTCCAAGCAAGATCTTATCCGTAGATTCCCACCAACATATAGGCGAATGACATGGCTGTCCATAAAGAGCTTCGAACGGTGCCATGCCAATGCTAGGCTGAAAGCTATTATTATATGAGAACTCTACTAATGGAAGATGTTCCTCCCACGTACCTCTGAAATCTAAGACACATAATCTCAATAGGTCCTCTAGAATACGATTCACCCTCTCGGTCTGGCCGTCCGTCTGAGGATGATATGCGGTGCTCAAACATAACTGAGTCCCTACCGCCACTTGCAAGCTCTTCCATGCGATCGCGGTCGCTCACTATGCTAGAAGGAACACCATGAAAATGAACTATTTCTCGAATGTATACAGAGGCTAACCATGGAGTCGTCCTCTTACTCTTCACGGGAATGAAATGCGCGCTCTTAGTAAGTCTATCTACCACGACCCAAATCCCCGTATTACCCTTCCTCGATCTTGGTAATCCGTCAATAAAGTCCATCGAGACGCTTTCCCACTTCCATTGTGGGACCTCCAATGGGTGAAGCAATCCACCAGGCTTCTTTTGCTCTGCTTTTACTTGTTGGCACACCAAGCATCTAGTGACATACTCAACCACATTTTTCTTCATGCCGGCCCAAAAGTAAACTCGTCTCATGTCCATGTGCATCTTGTCCCCGCCGGGATGAATGGTCATCTTCAAACGATGGGCATCATCAAGAATGGTCTTCCTCAGATTCTTGTCCCGTGGTATACAAAGTCTACCGTCCCTACGCAACCAACACTTATCATCTAGGGTATACCTACGGAGTTGGCTTGATGACTCCCCTCCTTTGAGCTTTTCTACTAACTCAACCAACTGTGGGTCGTCTCGCTGTGCCTCGCCAATCCGTCCCAAAAGCGTATGTCTGACCTCTAAGGATGCTAGCAAACCAGGTACGAAGTCAATGGAAGGTGTAAAGTCAAACGTAGAGATGAACTCTAAATTTCGCCGCTCAACAAACAACAGACTCAAGGATAATCTTTTTCTTCTTATGGCATCTGCCACCACGTTACCCTTGCCAGGGGTATATGCTATCTCGAAGTCGTAGGATGCTAAGAACTCCATCCACCTTTGCTGCCTTAAGTTCAAGTCCTTCTGAGAGAATAAGTATTTTAGCGATTTGGGGTCAGTGAACAATTCGAATTTCTCGCCAAGAAGATAATGTCGCCAAGACTTAAGTGAGAAAACGATAGCGGCCAACTCTAGGTCATGCGTAGGGTAATTTCTTTCATGCACTCTCAACTGCCTTCCACCATAGGCTATTACCCTTCCCTCCTGCATTAAGACTGCGCCTAGTCCTGTCCCACAAGCGTCGGTATAAAACGGTAAATGGCTTACTTCCATCTGGCAGCACTAAGACTGGGGTTGTGGTCAAAGCTGTCTTTAAACGTTGGAACGCATCATCACAATCTACGTCCCACATGAAAACTAAGTTCTTCTTCGTCAAGCATGTTAATGGAGCTGATATTTTTGTGAATTCTTTGATGAACTTCCTATAGTAGCCAGCCAACCCTAAGAAACTCTTCACTCGGTCACATTTTTAGGAATATTCCAATCTTGGATGGCCACTACCTTCGCGGGATCCACGCCTATCCCTTCTTTGGAAACCACGTGCCCTAAGAATCGCACTTCCTTTCTCCAAAAGTGAAATTTAGAAAATTTAGCTTTAAGGCTATGCGCACGAAGAGTCTCCAGCACTTCTGTAAGATGTAGGGCATTCTCATCTTCGCTTTTAGAAAAGATCAAGATGTCATCTACAAAGACTACCACGAATTTATTAAGGTACTCCCTAAAACCCTACTCATCAAATCAACAAAGTATGCGGGGGAGTTTGTCAAACTGAAGGACATCACCAGCCACTCGAAGAAACCTTCTGGAGTCCTAAAGGCAGTCTTGTCTATGCTATTCTCAGCCACTCTCAACTGATGGAAACCCATGGCTTAGTCCAACTTCGAAAACACTGAGGCGCCAACTAACTGATCGAAGAGATCGTCAATCCTTGGCAGTGGGTGTATATTCTTCTTAGTAAGCTTATTAAGTTCTCTATAGTCCACACAAAATCTAAGGGACCCATCCGCCTTCGTGGAAAACACTACTAGAGCACCCCACTCCGATATACTACGTCTGATGAACCCCTTCTCAAGCAATTCTTTTACTTGCTTACTGAGTTCCCTTCTCTCTCTTGGAGCCATGTGGCGCACTGGCAATGCAACTGGCTTTGCATTGTCCACTAGATATATTTGAAAGTCAATCTCACGTTTTGGGGGTAAACCCCTCACCTCATCGAAGATATCAGCATATTCACGGACTATACGAACTGAATGTAAATCATCATCTGATGCATCAAGGGACTCTAGGTAGGTAAGCATTACCGGGCCTCTAGGGTCATAAGAAATATCAAGGGTCCTTCCATAACTAGTCAACAATCTAACTACCCTTCTTTCACAATCTAGGATGGCCCCATATCTAGTCAGCCAATCCATACCTAGAATCAAGTCGTAGCCCAAAAAGCCCAGAACAAAGGCGTTGCATTCAAACTCAACGCCCAAGATAAACACTCCTAAATCCCAACAGATCATAGAAAGATGAGCCGAACCACCAATAGGATTTGAGACTACTAAGGGATCAGTAACTAGACTAGTATCTCAGTGTAGTGTTTCAACTAAAGATGTAGAAATAAACGAATCTGATGCGCCAGAATCGAATAAAGTACGGACATGATAATCAAACAGAAAAACTAAACTTTCAACTGAAATTGCTCTACCTTGTTCTTGAAGCAGTGGTACAACGAGAGCCTGAACTTGTCCTCTTTCCTGCCCTGGTGCCATAAGAGCTTGCACATGTCCTCCCGAGGTAGACCCTACCCTCTGCCCTTTCTTTGGGCAGTCCTTAATAAGATGTCCCGCTTCGCCACAGTGGAAACAACCAGTCTTCTTTTTCTTCCTACAATCTTTGCTTAGATGGCCGAGTGTCCCACAGTTAAAGCATTTCTTCTTCCCCTTAGCATTGTTGCCTTATTAGCATTGGCGCCCTTCTCCTCTTCAATCATGAGTGCCATGTCAACTAACCTCTCAAAGGTAGCCCCCATGGGAATTTGGGTCATAGCTAACCCATGAAGCGACTCGTTTAAACCCTTAACAAATCTCAGAACCTTCTTTTCTAGAGTGTTCACCAAGTCTAAGCCAAACCTTGCCAATTGGTTGAATTTGTTGACGTACTCTTTCATTGATAGATTTCCTTGTTTCTGCGACAAAACTCTTTCCATGTATAGATTCTCTTCAGCCCGTGAGAGAAACTTCGCCTCAAACCTCTACCTAAAATCTAGCCATGTATCGACTGCACGTCCCCCATTAGTGACCTCCCACCAAAACGAGGCCTCATCCTACATTAGCCTGGCAACTAGCTGGACTTTTCTTCCATCATCCACTTCAAAGATTCCAGACAATTCTTCCACCTCCTTTAGCCAGTTACGAGCTTCAACAAATGTCTCCGTCCCGTGAAAAGGTTTCCCACCCATTGCTCTAAAGTCCTTACATATCTTTGCGAAATTATTAACACGGGGAGGAGGGGGAGGGGGAGGAGGATTTGCTGGACCGGCGGTGGCGGCCCTAGCCTCGAGATCTTGAAGAAACCAACCGGGTATATGAACACCCTCTAGTATCTCAGATGCTTCAGACATGCTGAAACGAAAAAGGAAAGATTCAATATAAAAGAACCGAGGGAAAGATATATGGCTCTTGGGGTTATGCTTTCCAAAACATACCTTTCTCTTGAAAATACTTTCCTTAAAACATACTTCTAAATGTACTTCTTTATAAAAATTGCTTTGAAAAATAGTTTTTCAAAAATTCATATCTGTTCTGGTAACCTTCAGCTCTGATACCGCGTGTAACCCCCCACGTCCACTAATGTCACTCACAAAGGGAATTCACTAATTTCCATGGAGCATTTTAAGTGAATATAGAACAGAAAGTCACAGCATGACAGATATAAAGCAGTACTTGGAAATTTAAAACTTTATTTCATTGCAGCGGAAAACACATATGTTTGATTACATCATCAAAACCATAAACCAAAGTGAAGTACATCATATCCATCTTGATAAAACAAAGTAAATAAACTAAAAGACATAATCCCCATCATCAAAATAGCAATTAAGAAAGAGAAGTTGAACTTTACTTCAGCGATCCAAGAAATCTTCTAAAAGCAGTCCAAAATCAAGCTCCACTGGTGCTAGTTCCAACCTGAGCACCTAGGGAGGGAAAGGAAATAGATGGAAAAACGGGGGGTCAGACCTAAAGTCTGGCGAGTGTGATAATTCTAACAATATAATTCACAAAGTAACTGTGCTAAGGCATAATTTGTAAAATAAGGAAATGATCATGAACCATTGAGTAAGACAGAGTAAATAAGGAAACAAGATGAACAACGATATCGTTAAAGCACACCTAACCCACTGAGATAAATTTACTAAACTACACCAAAACTATAGGATAATTGCTATACTGCACCGCCACTAGTATACTGCACCACCACTAGTCACCCTAAGGTTGATCCCGCCAACAGACTTAATAATAAAATTGGTAGTTTCGTGCACCCCTAGCTGCCTTCATAGGTGCCATCTGCCCCTATCTCCACTGGGTGTACCTACTACACCCAAGTGATCAGCTCCCTAACTCGTAGATACCCATGTTGGCCCCACAGTGGGGTGTATCACTCCCTAAAGTGGCAACCCGATACGACCAAGAATGCACGGCTTATACCTACACGATGCAACAACGTCTTACCTACCAGCCCGGGTCCACACACGTATATGAACCCGTTGGACTTGCGTTGCCACCGCTAACCCGGTTTGGCCTCTTACAGTTAAGCCCAATATGCGTGTCCCGTCCTCGACTTGGGTCGAGCCTAGAAAGTAACGTATGGGTTACTGGTTGAAACGGGCCCCCATTACGTGACACAAGCTATCCACCTAAGCTTGGTCCCCTCGAGTACATCCCACTTAACCCACTTCTTATTCATGTTTCAATTACATGTTTAAATTTTGGTTAAGTGTTTCTAATCGTATTTCCAAATTCCACCCAAGGCACCCACTAGATTCCACATGCCACCCAAGGCACCCAATTAACCCCCTCATGTCCCACTACATGCTTATCTGGTTAAGTGTTTCTTAATTCATTAAGACCGTAACCTCATAAAGACCTCTCACATTAGACTGACATTTGTGGCAGCTGGATTTGCCGGGCGGGTCCGGGCAGTCTTGCACCACAAAAGAGCCTAACCTTGTATCTTTACAACTGTTACGTATTTAGTTTGTGCCTAAGACCTCTCACATTAGACTGACATTTGTGGCAGCTGGATTTGCCGGGCGGGTCCGGGCAGTCTTACACCACAAAAGAGCCTAACCTCGTGTCTTAGACGATTAATTACTCCTAATTAATCATTCCTCAAATTTGAATTACTTTCCCTATTCAAATTATCAATCAACTCCAAATTTAATGATGTCCATAATTGACTTGATTATGTCCATCCATTTGTGGTATGTAAAATCATACCAATTTTCACCACAATTATATTTTATGCCTTTTAAATATTTTTAATATTATCCCCTTTTTCCCCACGTAGTAAGTTTGTTCGTTTAACGTAAAAAAATACGTTAGACTCGAATAGTCTAACTTATAAAATAAAAGAAAACATCACAATTTATACACATAATTAACATGAATGTGACATAAGGGTGAACTTGCATATGTGAATGACGTTCTACATCTAAAACTTGCATAGGCCAAAATTACAACTTGCATAAATAATATATGTCATGGATCCAAATCTAAAGGTGTGTACTTGATGAAATAATGGCCACAAACTTGCATAAATAACATATGTCATAGATCTATATTTGCATAGGTAATAATCCTAAACTTGCATAACATAATTAATATCCAACTCATAAACTTACATAGGTGATTTATACATCGCAACAATGGTGTAGACTAGTATCTAACATTTAAAGTATCATGTAGGATTTAGCATATGTCATAGCCTAACTTTCGATTAAATTCTCACCTAAACTAAGTGTCATAGCTATTCAAGGTCACATATAATTCTGCCCAACTTGTATATGGTTCATGTTTGAATCAACATCTAAACTTAACTACATATGATTTATCATATGAATTGGATAAGTTTTGCCTTAATTAGCTTAACCCTACCATTCTTAGCCTGCTTGTACCTTAGCTATTCATTCATTAAAGCACCAACCACTCACATTAGATCTATATTGTTGCGGTCGCTGGATATGTCGGTCGGTTCCGGGAAGTCTTACACCGCTACTCAATCTAACCTCAGGTTCTTTTTGGGCTTAATGCGCTAACATCTCACATTAGATCTATATTGTTATGATTCCTGGATTTGTCAGGCGGTTCTGGGCTGTCTTACATCGTAACTTAATCTAACCTCGGGTTAGGCATATTTGTCTTTTTCTTAATTTACATATTTACCTTTTTGTTTATATGTAAATTATTCACAAATTTGTTGTCACTCAAGTCATGCCCCATTTACCCTCTAAATCATGATCATAATTTTTAGGTATATAAATTTTACCATTCATGCTACCAAACTATGCCAATAATATGTAAATTAATAATTTTCCCAATGTTACACCCGTTATACGTTCGCATAAATCACACAGAATGTTAGGCTTCGCAATTTAGCCTAACTCGTAAACAAAAGGGGAAATGGGAGGAACATGTAACATTCCAACAAGCGTAATATGGATCTAATTAAACATATGTCATATGGATTTGGCATAGAACAATGTAAATTTAATTATGAACTTGAAATTTAGTTCCACTCAACATGAATCATAAGCTTATAAGTAGGAGTTTACATAGAAATACACATACTTAATTAGGCATGTAGATGTGAACTTGCATTTGGGTTAAATCAAGTTAACATAAATCTAACATAGAGGCATGTGAATCATAACATTTAGGCATATATGACATGACTTAGCCTATAAACTTGCATGTAACGTAACATGTTAGAATCACCAAACTTACATACAACGTGATAGCTTTCATCGCCAAATTACTATTCAACATGATAGGTTCATCACCAAATTAATATACAGCATGATAAGTCCAATAAACATCAATAATCTCATAGGCATATATGATGGAATTGTCACAAGAATAGACATAAATCAGCAATCACCATTATCTTACAAGTAGGTACAATTCTAGTTTTACTTTATTACAAATCCTGACTTTTATTTGTTAACATCTAAAAGAAAACTGAACTTACAAACAAAAGAACAATCTTGTTTTCTGGGATCTGTTTTCTTGAACTGAAAAGCTATCCTTTGATGTAGACCTTTTGTTCTCTAATTTAGATTTAATTTGAGGCTTCTAACTTGCATTCTAGTTTGCCTTCTAGTTGAAGAAGAAAGGCGGCTACTCTTGGTTGACCATGGACAGCATGACGGCTCTTGGAATGAATTTGTGTGGTTTATGGTTGGGGGTTGGGGTTGTTTATATAGAAGTTTAATTTAATGAGAGTCATTAGATCAACCTAGGAATAATCAGAACCATCCAAACCCATTAGAGTTATCCAGAAACAGCCAACTATGCCCTAGTGACTCAGCAACAGGTCACAACTCGTCACTGTTCGGATCTGGGGGAGGGGGCCGACCCCTACAGGGGGTCGACCCCCCAGTCGACACTCCTATTGGGCGGTCGACACCTATGTCGACCGCCCTTGGGGGGAGTCAACTCCTATGGGCGGGAATTTTCGCGCCCAGCTGATTTGTGGGATTTTGAAATTCGAACTGTTTTTTACCTGAATTAATTATTATTTATATATAATTTCTGATTAAACTAGAAATCTTCTGAACTCCATAACTTCTTCATACGGAGTCTGATTCACTCAAACTCGGACTCTATCTCAAGCAGAATTCCGAGACGAACGCAATAGCGTAACCCGTTTCCCTTAATTCTCACTTTAAAAATTAAATATTCTTTAATTCATTATTTTAGTAAACACATAAAATTCAAGGTGCTACATTCTCCCCTCCTTAAAGGATTTCATCCCCGAAATCTTCAAGTAAAGAAGAACATATATCCTACCATCCAATCATCAATCTACTCAACCATCAAGCACAGGCATCCGTTGTCCATAAAAGACTTCTAATGCTTTCATGATCATATGCATAGTCTGTGTACATGTCCTTATCTACTGCAAAATCAGGCAGTCTACTAACTCAGTTGACCCCCTTAATGCGAATTATGTCAGAGCCATGCATCCATTATGTATGCAATTATTCCTAATCATACTTCCTACATGAGTGCACAATCATTCATACAAATGCAACGTCCATATGCTAGCACATCAAGTTCAATCCATATACAAATACATATATGCATATTCAATATGAAAGTTACTGAGCCAATATGACACCTAACGTGTGTGTATATGCATCCACGAGTAACCACTAGCAAACACTTGCAACCACTTGCAATCATCAATCATAACATGTTTCAAATACATGTTTACATCCAATTGTTTCTACCTAAGGATAAAGAATAGGACCGAGGAGATATAATTAAAAGGTAGATACAAGCATGCATAAACCTAAGGAAAAAGAGATCAAGGTTGTACCCTCAAAAAGAAAAGGGTAGGCTACGCGTATTTTGTCCTCAGTTTCCCAATTCGCGTCGTCATCAGCGTCACTCCACTGAACTTTAAAAGGCTTGACTTCACAGTTGCGTAGCTTTTCGACTTCTGTACCCAAGATACGAGTTGGAACTATTCTCACATTAGCTTCTCATTCCACTTCTACTTCCTCTATTATTCTTGGCTCCACAACTTCCGCAGACTCATGTAAGCACTTTCGTAGTTGAGAAACATGGAAAACATTATGAACTCCAGCTAGTCTTTCGGGCTGCTCTACTCTGTAATCCATCGTCCCAATCCTTTCAATGATAGGAAATGGTCCTACAAATCTTGGTGCCAACTTTCCTACGGACCCAAAGCGAATGAAATTCCTCAAAGGAGATACTTTAAGGAACACCCTGTTTCCAACCTCAAACTCATGGTCGGTCCTTCTTTTGTCTGCGTAGGACTTCAGTCTATCTTGGCCAGTCTTCATTCTTCTAAGTATCAAGTCCACTCTCTCTGAATTTTCTCTAATAATGTCTGGCCCAAGTACGAGCTTATCTGTAGACTCCCAGCAACAAGTTGATGATCGGCATGGTCTTCCATATAAAGCTTCGAAGGGTGCCATGCCTATAGTGGCTTGGTAGCTATTTTTGTAAGCGAATTCCACCAAAGGAAGATGATCCTTCCATGTCCCTCCAAAATCAAGAATGCACAATCTTAAGAGGTCTTCCATTACTCTGTTCACCCTTTCTGTCTGACCATCGGTTTGCGGGTGAACGACCATGGTTAAGCATAGCTGTGCGCCCACAGCCTCTTGCAAGCTCCTCCAAAACTCGCTCGTAATGATAGGATCTCGATCACTCACTATGCTTGTGGGTATCCCATGTAGTCGAACTATCTCTTTAAGATAAATGGATGTTAAAGATGAGGCAGTACTTCTACTCTTAACAGGTATAAAGTGAGCGCTTTTAGTGAGCCTGTCCGCTATTACCCAAATACTGGTATTTCCCCTTCTTGACCTAGGCAAACCATCAACAAAGTCCATCGAAATGCTATCCCATTTCCATTGTGGGACCTCTAGATGATGAAGCAAACTACCAGGCTTCTTCAGCTCCGCCTTGACTTGCTGGCATATCATGCACTTAGAAACGAATTCAGATACATCCTCTTCTTGCCATTCGAAAAGAATACCCTTTTCATGTCTTTATACATCTTATCTCCACCTTGAATTATGGTCAACTTAGATTGGTGTTCTTCTTCGAGAATCGTCTTCACCAAATCCCTTGCTTGTGGGGCGCATAGTCTTCCAACCCGTCTCAACCCACCCTTGTCATCGATGGAGTATCTATTGAGGTGACTAGAAGTCTCACCCTTAATTAGCTTATCTATTACATCAACTAGCTGAGGCTCTACACGTTGTGCGGTTCCTATTGAGTCCAAAAGAGTAGGCCGCACCTCTAGCGATGCTAACAAAATAGGTGCTAATTCAGAGGAGGGTTTAAAGTCAAAGTTTGCTATGTACTCCATGCTTTGCCTTTCTACAAAGAGAGGGCTTAAGGTCAGCTTCTTTCTACTCAAGGCTTCTGCTACCACATTGCCCTTGCCAGGGGTATAAGAAATCTCAAAATCATAAGAGGCAAGAAACTCCATCCACTTTTGTTGTCTTAAGTTTAGATCCTCCTATGAGAAAAGGTACTTTAACGATTTATGGTCAGTAAATAGTTCAAACCTTTCTCCTAGCAGGTAATGACGCCATGATTTAAGAGCAAAAACAACGGTAGCTAGCTCCAAATCATGAGTTGGGTAGTTCTTCTCGTCTACCTTCAACTTCCTTCCCCCATAACATACAACCTTGCCTACTTGCATCAAGAAAGCGCCTAATCTTGTACCGCATGCATCTGTGTATATTGTAAACATTTTGATCCCATCAGGCAATGCCAGAACTGGGGCTATTGTTAGAGCCCTTTTCACATGTTGGAAAGCAACATCGCAATCCAAATCCCAAGCGAAAGTTAGTTTCTTCTTCGTCGACCTTGGAACTGGACCTGAGATTTTCGCAAAGTCTTTAATGAAATTTCGATAAAGGCCAGCTAGCCTGAGAAAGCTTCGGACTTCGGTTGCATTCCGTGGAACCTTCCAATCATGCACCGCAACTACTTTTGCGGGTTCCACAGCTATCCCCTCTTTGTACACCACATGTCCAAGGAATCTTACTTCTTCTCTCCAGAAATGGCATTTGGAGAATTTGGCTTTTAGCCAATGTGCACGAAGTGTATCCATGACTTCCCTAAAATACAGAGCATGCTCTTCCTCACTCTTCGAGAAAATAAAAATGTCGTCTACGAAGACCACCACAAACTTATTAAGGAATTCCCTGAACACCCTGCTCATCAAGTCAACGAAATAAGTGGGTGCATTTGTCAAGCCGAAAGGCATGACAAGCCATTCGAAGAAACCATCCGGGGTTCTAAACGCGGTCTTATCAATGCTGCCTTCAGCCACTCTCAGCTGATTAAACACGATAGCCAGATCTAGTGGGGAGAAAACCGATTCACCTGCAAGCTAATCGAATAAGTCATCTATTCTTGGAAGTGGGTGCCTATTCTTCTTGGTCAGCTTGTTTAGCTCCCTATAATCAACGCATAGGCGAAGTGAACCATCTTCTTTGGTTGCGAATACTACTAGAACACCCCATTCTGAAATACTCGGCCTTATAAATCCATTTTCTAGCAGCTCTTTAACTTGCTTGCTGAGCTCTTTCCTCTCCCTTGGAGCCATGTGTCTAATGGGTAAAGCAACGTGTTTTGCATTATCAACGAGGTATATGCAGAATTCTATCTCCCGCTTTGACGGTAAGCCCTTCGCCTCTTCAAATACATCCGAGTATTCCCAAACTACTCTAACAGACTGCAAATTCTCAATAGATGCATCAAGAGATTCTAGATAGCCAAGCATAACAGAGTTCATGCGATTACAAGAACTTTCGAGAGTGTTACCGAGGCGAGTCATGAGTCTAACCACTCTCTTTTCACAATCGAGTATGGCACCATTACTAGATATCCAATCCGTGCCTAGAATCAACCCATAGCCCGTGAAGCCCAAAACATAGGCATTACATCTAAAATCAATGCTTAGTATAGAAATTTCAAAATCCAAACAAATCATTGATAAATAAGCCGAACCCCCAATTGGATTTGAAACACCCAAGGGGTCCTCTACTATATTGGTGTCTAGGTGTAGAGATTCAACTAAAGCAGTAGATATAAAAGATTGCGATACGCCAGAATCAAAGAGTGTACGAACAGGATGATCAAAAAGATAAACTAAAATCTCAACATAAATATTTCTACCTTGTTCTTGCAGGGTGCTACGAGAGCGTGAACATGCCCTCCAAAAGTGGACCTAGTCCTCTGCCCTTGCCATTGCTTTCTTGGGCAGTCCTTAGCCATATGTCGTGTCTCGCGACACTAAAAACAACCACCCATCTTCCTCTTCTTTTTTTCTGCAGTCCGTAATCGGATGTCAAGGAATGTCACAAAAATTACACTTCCTCTTGTCACGAGGTTTGTTGTTCTTCCCGCCCTTCTTGGAATCCGTCTTCTTGTTATGTGATCCTTCCACTTTCTTATCTTGAGGTACTTCCATCTTTGTCTCTTTCTTGCCATCCGTATCTTCTTCCTGTAACAATGCCATGTCCACCAGTCTCTCATAAGCCGCACCCATAGGTATATGGGACATAGCTAGGCTGTGCAGTGGCTCGTTCAACCCTTTAACGAAACGGAGAGATTTCTTATGTGGAGTGTTCACTTACTCCAATCCGAATCTTGCCAGCTGGTTGAATTGGTCGATGTATTTCTTGACCGATATACTTCCCTGTTTGAGAGCTAAGAACTTCTCCATCTATAGGCTTCATTCAGCTTGTGAGAAGAATTTCATTTCAAACCTCATTCTGAAGTCCTCCCATGTTTCAACTGGTCTCTTAGCATTGGTAACCTCCTACCAATAAGAAGCTTTATCTTTAAGCATCCGTACTGCCAACTATATCATCTGCCTATCGTCCACTTCGAAGATAACAAACAAATCCTCAATTTGTTTGAGCTAGTTCCTTGCTTCCACGAGTGATTCAGTTCCACTAAAGTTCTTTCCACCTATGGATCGAAAGTCTCTACATACCTTTGAGAAAGAATTTGCACACAAAGGAGGAGGAGGAGGAACTCCTTCAGATGGGGGAGGAGGAACGTCTGCTGGGCCTGCGTTACTAGCCCTAGCGTCTAGGTACCTTCTGAACCAGCCAGGTACCGACACGCCCTCTGGAAGGTTAATATCCCTAGACATGCTAAAACGAAAAAGGAAAGATTCAAAACAAAGGATAGCAAGATAGTGCATATGGCTTTGGGGATTATGCCTTTTAAAATAAAAATAGCACTTTTCTTGAAAAATGCTTCTTTAAACTTCTTTTTGAAAACTAGTATTCAAAAACTTTTATCTGATCTGGTAAATTTTTGCTCTGATACCAAGTGAAACACCCCACCTTCGTTATGGTTACTCACAAAGGGAATGCATTAACTTCGGTGGAGCGTTGTAGGTAAAACATGCAGATAATTTACAAGAAAGACATATAAACAACGGAAAAACTAAATTTATTTCATAAGCACGTGGTTCACCCAAAGCATTACAACAAACTGTCTCAAAACAACTTCCAAATAATTACAATAAAATCTCTGTCTTGGTTAAAGCATAAAGAAGAATAAAACGATAATAAAGTAGGGTAAATCCCCATTAAGAGTGTATTTAAAGCCATAGCCGAAGAAAAGAGAGTCCAAGCAATACATCTACTATCTTCAATCTTGCAAAAGGTCTGAACTAAGATGAAGAATTCCCTCCCTGCGGACTACGGGGGATGTGAACGGACGAAAAGAAGACGAAAGAAAAATGGGTCAGACATGCGTCTGGTAAGTCCAGTGATTTTTCAGCATGTGAACAAGAAAAGGATCATGACAGGAATAAACTGAAAATAGGACAATACCAGAATAACAAGATAACATAAACCAAGAAAAGGCAGTTTAAACTGAATATACTAACGCACCCATTTCTATTTCTCGACACCCACTAACTATTGTTTCAACCAGCCTCACTTGTTCGTAACAAAGTGATCCCATTTATCAATCGGCTCCTACTCGTATTTGTTTACTACTTGTGTCATTCGGCCCCCGCTTGATTGTAGATACTTGTGCTGGTCCCACCATGGGGAGTATCAACTCCTATGGTGGCAACCCAACACAATTCAAGATGCACAGTGTATAACTACTGATGCCTAGTGCCTGCTTTTTCCACTCCGGAGTACGTGCACGCCCGTACTCCGTCGGAACCCACACTGACGAACCACCTGCCGTTGTTTTGACTACTTATAATCAACCCAGTAATCGTGCCCCACCCTGCCTAGTTCAGGGTATCATGATACATCTATGTGGGTTACTGCTGAAATTGGTCCCCATTACTAGGGTTTCCTAATCAACATGTTAGATTGGTTAAGTGTTCTCTAATTAACCTAATCCCACCCATCAGTTTAGTTAACATGTTGTATTGATTAAGTGTTGCCTTAATTAGCTTAACCCTACCATTCTTAGCATGCCTGTTCCTTAGCTTTAATTCATTCATTAAAGCACCAACCACTTGCATTAGGTCTATATTGTTGCGGTCGCTGGATTTGCCGGTCGGTTCCAGGCAGTCTTACACCGCAACTCAATCTTACCTACGGATCTTTTTTGGCTTAATGCGCTAACCTCTCACATTAGATCTATATTGTTATAGTTGCTTGATTTGCCGGGCGGTTCCGGGCAGTCTTACATCGTAACTCAATCTAACCTCGGGTTAGTCATATTCGTCTTTTGCTTAATTTACATATTTATCCTTTTTGTTTATATGAAAATTATTCACTAATTTGTTGTCATTCAAGTCATGCCCCATTTACCCTCTAAATCATGTTCATAATTTTTAGGTATATAAATTTTACCATTCATGCTACCAAAGTATGTCAATAATATGAAAATTAATAATTTTCCAAATGTTACCCTCGTTACCCGTTCGCATAAATCACATAAAATGTTAGGCTTTGCAATTTATCCTAACTCATAAACAAAAGGGGAAAGGGAAGGAACATGTAACGTTCCAACAAGCATAATATGGATCCAACTAAACATATGTCATATGAATTTGGCATAGAACAATATACATTTAATTATGAACTTGCAATTTAGATCCACTCAACATGAATCATAAGCATTTAAATAGGATTTTACATAGAACTACAAAAACTTAATTAGGTAAGTAGATGTGAACTTGCATTTGGGTTGGATCATGTTAACATAGATCTAACATAGAGCTCTATGTGGATCTAAACATTTAGGCATATATGATAGGACTTAGCCTATAAACTTGCATGTAACATAACACGATAGAATCACCAAACTTATATACAACATGATAGGTTTCATCGCCAAATTAGTAATCAACATGATAGGTTCATCATGAAACTAACATACAACATGATAAGTCCAATAAACAACAATAGTCTCATAGGTATATATGATAGAATTGTCACAAGAACTGACATAAATCAGCAATCACCATTATCTTACAACTAGGTACAATTCTAGTTTCACTTTATTACAATTCATGACTTTTATTTGTTCACATCTAAAAGATAACTGAACTTACAAACAAAAGAACAGTCTTGTTTTCTGGGATCTGTTTTCTGAAACTGAAAAGCTATCCTTTGATGTAGACTATTTGTTCTCTAATTTAGATTTGATTTGAGGCTTATAACTTGCTTTCTAGTTTGCCTTTTAGTTGGAGAAGAATGGCGGCTACTCAAGGTTGACCATGGACAACATGATGGCTCCTGGAATGAATTCATGTAATTTATGGTTGAGCGTTGGGGTTGTTTATATAGAAGTTTAATTTAATGAGAGCCGTTAGATCAACCTAGGAATAATCAGAACCATGCAAACCCATTAGAGTTATCTAGAAACAGCCACCTATGCCCTAGTGACTCAGCAACAGGTCACAAATCGTCACTGTTCGGATCTGGGGGAGGGGGTCGACCCCTACATAGGGGGTCAACACCCCAATTGACACCCCTCTTGGGGTTCGACACCTATGTCGACCCCCCATGGGGTGACTCGATCCCTATGGGCAGGAATTTTCCCGCCTAGCTGATTTGTGGGATTTTGAAATTCGAACTGCTTTTTTCCTAAATTAATTATTATTTATATATAATTTATAATTAAACTAGAAATCTTCTGAACTCCATAACTTCGTCATACGCAGTTCGATTCACACAAACTCAAACTCTATCTCAAGAAGAATTTGGAGACGAACGCAATGTCGTAACCCTTTTCCCTTAATTCTCAATTTAAAAATTAAGTATTCTTTAATTCATTATTTTAATAAATATAGAAAATTAGGGTGTTACAATAAGTTAATTAAATTCAGAGTAATATCCAAGGAATATAATTGGTATTACCCAGTATTAAAGACCAGACTTGGGTTATTAGGGGATATAGACCCATGTGAGTTAAGTAACAGATTTTATAATAAAATCGGAAATTTTGGATTCTAGGAATTAAGATAACTAAATTCTAAATAAATAGGGAATCTATCCTGAAGAGAAGGTAAATAGTTACAGATGTGTATTAATTTGACTTTAATTAAAACTAAAATCAACACGTGACTCTTTAATTTCGGGGACGAAATTATTTTAAGGGGGGTGGACAGTAATGTCCCAGTTTTTTCTTACTTTTGATATTGATTTAATAAGGTAATTAAATAATAAAATAGATTTACTTAACAAAACTAAACAATTAGAAAAATATGTGTAATGATATAAGTGTATGTATATACCAATAATGTGTATGTTTGTTTATGTTTTGAACTTGAAAACATAATATAAAAGTGCAACAAAAGAAACCTTAATCATAAATCAAATCATACATTTTATGATGGGATTAATTGCTTTGAAAATATAACAATATGGATGTGTACACTATAATGTATATATAGTGTTGGTTTAAAAAAAAAATCAAAGAAAAATCTTGCAACTTAAACTATAACTTTCCACATAAGAATGATAACAAAATGCACATATTTAATGGGGCTTTTTATCACTTTTAAAATATAAGGACTTGGAAACAAATACGGATAATAAAGCAAACATATGCAGGAAAAAATTTGGCCACAACAATATACATAAACATATAAAAAGAACATGCATATGACATGTTTGAAAAATTAACCAAGAGAAAATATCAAGGGATGCATAACAAAACAAAAGGAAACAAAGTCAAGATCATTAATGTGATTTAACATCAAATAGTATAGCTAAATATAGACCTAAACCATTCCTCTAAAAGAGGGCTATACAACTTGCAAATATAAACATTCTCCTCATCAAAATATCTAATACTTAGAAGGTAAGTAAACCATTTTATATTAGAAATAAAATCAAAGGAAGCTTAAGACCATTCGGACACATTTATGAGGCATGGTAGGACTTGTAGAAGGCAGGAAGCAGACAAGATTATATGGTAGATTTTTACCCTGCATACAATTCTAGGAAGCTAAAACCAAATAGTGTTAATGGAAGTCTAAGGCTAAAACGTACTGTGGATGGAAATGTTATAAAACTAAGACCTAACCAATTATTTAAATGAATTGTTTAATACTTAAAAACTTGGCTATATAAACCACATGAATCTCCACATCTTTCCTCGCACAACCAATTGGAATTAAGAAATCAGTTACTTGACAATTAGAAGAGCAGAGGAAAGTAGCAGGTGAGTAAACTCACTTTCTAACTCTCTATTAAATTTCCGTTTTAACTAATATTGAAAGTTTACCAGGCGTTTAAATTGCATATATGTTTGTGTTTATAGTGTATCCTTTATAACATTGGTATGTTGATTTTATAATAGCATAAACTGATAAACACACCCTGTAGAAAAATCGTTTGAACATCCTCTGTGTTATATGAATAACTTACCTCTTCCAGTAGATAAGATCCATAGATTAAATTTAGAAAAGTTTCAGCGTCTTATCAATACATGAAAGTCATTAATTTATGCCCATGGCATAAACAAAATTGGTTCCAGATCATATAAATTGGTATATCTAAGGTATTGCTAGTTTCCTGTGACCCCACCGTAAACGAGAAATTCCAACTTATTTAAAATCGAAATTCAAGAATAAGAATGAAATAATAAGAAGAAATCGTGAAATTTAAAACGTATTCCCTGATTTTTAAGGGAGTGGATAGCGGGAAATCTTGTGATGAAGGGAAAATTTCTTTTGGGCAAGTTCCGACTATCTAGGTGATCGAATCCAAGGATAGGGGGTCTGGAGAAGCATGCGAGGCTGAGGAACACAGGAAAAATATAAAATAAATTTTCTATCAAAGGATCTGCATAAACAAGTGATAAAGGGTTTTTAGCTGTGTTTTAACATCACCTTTTGTGGAGAACTGCACTCTCGGGAATGGATCGAGTGTGATGCAATTGGGTGAGGAGGTGCAGCGAAGGGTTGTTTCCATTCTGGTGAAGTTTGTCGAGTAATGGCGTAAGGCGGTGTAACACCCCGGATTTTTCCGTTAACAGTAAATTAACAAATTAAAGTATAATTAAATTGTAACAGAAAAATTAAGGGAAACAGACATCACCATTGCGTTCATCTCGGAATTCTGCTTGAGATAGAGTCCGAGTTTGCGCAAAACGGATAACGTATGAAGAAGATATCTTTAATTTAAATATTATAGCAAAACATGAAAAAAGAGAAGTAAGGAGAGGACAATAATTATTATTATTCTAAGACTTATTAACAAAAGCCTCTGTAGCTCAGTTGGTTAAGGCATTGGATTTGTAGCATGGAGGTCGGGGGTTCGAACCCCGGTGGCGACATAATTTTTATCTCTGTTTTAGAGAGGGCCAACTGAGCATGCAAATACATGTACGTATACAAATTCAAATTTTGAAAGGATAAGAACGTACATATAAGGAAATAAAGAAAATATATGTATATATATGAGAATATATATATATATGCAAAAATATATGTATACAATAGATAAAATTCAAATAGACTAAAACAGCTCAATTTAAAGTTTAATTTTTGAAAATCGAACCCAGTCCCTCCTGGCTGGCCTGGTCTGTGTTTGGTCGAATTTCTGTGGGTTGCTTTGTCATTAGGGCTAGGTGGCAAGTTTTAATTGGTCTCTCTATCTAATGAATGGCTACGATCTAACCTAGCAACATCAATGGTTCTAATCAATTCCTAACCTCTATATAAACAACCCTAGACTAAACCCTAATCTATTCATTCAAATTAAGAGCATAGCCGCCATGTTGCTGAGGAACGACTAAGAGTAGCCGCCATCTAGAGAGAGAGGATTAGGGAGAAAGTTCTAAAGCCTAAAGCAATTCAAGCAACCTAAAGCTAATCAATTCAACAAAGGAATCATATCTCTTAATTAGAGAATTTGCCGCAACCATTGTAAGTAGAGTATTACTTTGGTATGAACAAATGATTGTGTAGATATGTATGCTTGAATTGTGGCAATGAAATTCGTATTTGTGCGATTTATATACTTTTGGATATTCTGAATTATGTCATTCAATTATAAAGAACTACATGCGGTAGTTCTATGCAAATATACGTTTGGAATATTGCGCAAATTATGTAGTCTATGTTGAAGCTACATGTATGTAGTTGATTGAAATTCATGCAAGTTTGGGGCTTTGTTATTATGCCATCATTATATCTATTTTGTGCATAAATCATTTTGCAAGTAATTGAGACAAGTTTGGTTGTTATAGTTCATATGAAACTATGTTGGAATTTTGACACCATAATCCATGTATTAAGTCATGCTTTTGCAAAACTTATGAATATGGCTAGGCTATGAATGATATTGGGCATAATTGAAATTCATGATTAAGTCTATCTTGTTTAAAAGAATTATATGATGACATATGTGAGACATGGCTAAGTTAGACACAAAAATCCTTTTTTTGCAAGTTAAAAGCAAACACCATGATTAGGAATATTTATGCATAAGTATACCATCGTTATGTGATTAAATTTAATTAAGTTGAACTATGCTTTTGTGTTAGTAACAAAGTATCCTCTTTGTAAACATGTAGAAACCTTATGAACATGACTTGTTTATATTTATGCCATGAACAAATTTAACTATACCTATGCCATGTTTATGCTAGAAGTATTTATGCCATGCTTATGTTTGACATTATGCCATGTTTATGCTAGAAGTATTTATGTCATGCTTATGTTTGACATTATGCCATGTTTATGCTAGAAGTATTTATGCCATGCTTATGTTTGACATTATGCCATGTTTATGCTAGAAGTATTTATGCCATGCTTATGTTTGACATTATGCCATGTTTATGCTAGAAGTATTTATGCCATGCTTATGTTTGACAATATGTCATGCCTATGCTAGAAGTATTTTATGCCATGCTTATGTTTGACATTATGCCATGTTTATGCTAGAAGTATTTATGCCATGCTTATGTTTGACATTATGCCATGCTTATGCTAGAAATATTTGTGCCATGCCTATGTTTGACATTATGCCTAAATAAGAATATAGGTTCATGTTGTAGTTAAACCTATGCAAGTTTACATGCCTTGATTTATGTCACCTATGTTTTATGACCAAAATACATGTCACCACTATGCAAGTACACCAATTTCTATTATGTATTTTCCAACGTCATATGCAAGTTCATGCGCTCACTTTCCCCTCTTCGTGTATACGCCATAAGCCTCCCCTTTTCGCATGGCTAAATTGGGCTTTAAAAGGCTAAGCCCAATATATATGAACGGACTTGTAAAACGGGGGAAGATAACGTTGGGATAAAAATTAATTAATGAATGAAAATATAAAATAGAAGGGCCCAAGTTCAAGTATGGGTTGGGCCCATGATTGGTGTAACATTTACACCATTAACTTAATAATGGGCCGCAAATATTTACATATAAGAAATAAAGAAGAATGACAAGATATGTAAATGTAGAACATACGATGTGTTTAACCCGAGGTTGGATTGAGTTGTGATGTAAACCTGCCCGGAACCGCCCGGCTGTCCAGTAGTCACAACAATACCTATCCAATGTGGGAGGTTAAACATGGAGCCCAATAAGGACCCGAGGTTAGACTGAGTTGTGGCGTAAGACTGCCCGGAACCAACCGGCAACAGGCAGCCACAACAATACCTGTCTAATGTGAGAGGTCAGGGCCTTAATAAGACAATTAAGGCTGAGTCAGGATTGTTAGGATTAAGTGGACTAAGACTTAATCAAAATGAAACATGCTAAACTAAACGGACTGGTGGGGGTTAGGTTAGAAACACTTAACCAACTTAGCATGTTGGCTAGAGATAGAAAACCTAGTAACGGGGGACCCTTTTCAGCAGTAACCCTAAAAGGTGTATCAGGATGCCCTGAAACTAGGCAGGGTGGGGCACGATTACTGGGCTGATTGTAAGAGGTCAAAGCGACGGCGGTGGTGTAGCAGTGTACGTTCTAACGGTGTGCGGGCGTGCACGCACTCCGGCGCAGAAAAATAAAGCACTGGGCACCAGTAGCATACCTGTGCACTCTAAGGTTGTGTCGGGTTGCCACTATGGGACTTGATACACCCCATGGTGGGACCAGCATAGGTAACTACAGACATCGGGGGCCGTAAGACACATGTAACTACGCGAGTAGGAGCCGATCATCATAGAATGGATCACATCACCCTGACTATGGGGTGCCAGTTGGAAACTAGTTTATATGGGTTCAGAGATTAACATGGGGTACGATAGTATATTCGACCCTAGGCAACTTAACCAAGTTATAGTGTTTGCCCACTTCTTGTTATTACTTATCATACCCAGTTCTTTATTCATAGACAAAGTAGTACTAGACTTACTCAGGCTTATGTCTGACTCTACTTTTCTTTCGTCTTCTTTCTTCCGTTCCCCCCCCCCCCCCAGGTCCTCAGGGAGGGAACACAGCAGCTTGATCAGCTTTGACATCCAGCTTGAAGAAGAGAAATGTATTGCTTGGACTTTCCTGTTTTGAACTATGGCTTTGGACACACTCTATGGGGCTTTTGCAGTTTATCTACGTTTTATTTATGCTTCTTTAAATAATGTACTCAAGACAGATTATGAAAGTGTTATGTTATGTTTTTGGAAAGGATGTTGTTGTAACACATATTTGACTTTATGAAATAAAAATTTGTTGTTCTTCCGCTGTTTGCAAAATATGTGTTCTTATATCTGTCTTGTATATCTGTGACTTGTACTTATAAACCTCCACCAAAATTAGGGCATTCCCTTTGAGAGTGACCCTAACGGAGGTGGGGTGTTTCACTTGGTATCAGAGCATAGGTTTACCAGATAAGATAAAAAGTTTTGGAAATTTATTTTCAAAAAGGAAATTTAAAGAAGCATTTTTAAAAGATAAAAATATTATTTTATTTTAAAAAAGGCAAAGTCCACTCCCCAAAGCCATAGGTACTATCTCTTATCCTTCGTTTTGAATCTATCCCTTTTGTTTCAGCATGTCCGAAGATCTTAACTTGCCGGAAGGAGTACCAATACCTGGTTGGTTTAGACGATTCTTAGAAGCTAGGGCCACTCAACCAGGTCCTACCGTTCCTCCTCCCCCAACTGCAGGGAATCATCCAGCTGCAGCAGCACCTCTTCCTCCACCTCCTCCACGAGGAAACGCGTTTGCTAAGATATGTAAGGATTTTAAAGCTATGGGAGGAAGGGATTTCCATGGAACTGAGTCCTTCGTAGCAGCTAGAAATTGGCTGAAGGAAACTGAGGATCTATTCATCATCTTTGAGGTAGAGGACAGACAAAAAGTACAATTGGCGGTGTGGCTATTGAAGGGCGAGGCTTCCTACTGGTGGGAAGTCACTAATGCTGAAAGACCAGTAGAAACATGGGAGGACTTTAGGGCAAGGTTTGAGACCAAATTTCTCTCAGATGCGGAAAGAAGTTTGCAGTTGGAGAAATTCTTATTTCTTAAGCAAGGAGACAAGACTGTTAGAGAGTATGTGAATCAGTTTGATGAGCTGGCTAGGTTTGGGCTTGACCTAGTCAACACCCCGCACAAGAAGGCTCTCCGTTTCGTCAAAGGGTTAAATGAGCCATTACACAGTTTGGCCATGACACATATACCCATGGGAGCCACGTATGAAAGATTGGTGCAAATGGCATTGCTGAATGAAGAGGATAAGAGCAAGAAGGAGACGAAGGCAGAAAGCTCTCAAGGGAAGAAAGAGGGTTTGCAGCCTAAGAAGACAGACTTTAAGAAGGGCGGGAAAGGCAACAAAGAGAAGAGGAAGTGCAATTTCTGTGGCAAAGTGGGGCACTTAGTAAAGGACTGCCGGAAAAAGAAGGCCAAGGAGAATGGTGGGTGCTTTTCATGCGGTCAGACAGGCCACAGGGCTAAGGACTGCCCAAAGAAACGCGAACAGGGGCAAAGGGCTGGATCCACTCCAGGGGCACAGGTTCATGTGCTGGAAGCGCCACCTTTGCAACAGCGAGGTACAAACACTTCTGTAGAAAGTGTAATTTATCTTTATGATCACCCCGTTCGCACTTTATTTGATTCTGGCGCATCACACTCCTTTATCTCGTCTGCTTTAGTAGAATCTCTGCACCTAAAAACTAGTATGGTAGAGGACCCCTTAATTGTTTCAAACCCAATTGGGGGCCCAGCTCATTTGTCTATGATCTGTTTGGATTTGAAAATTTCTATTCTAAGTGTAGAATTTGAATGTAGTGCCTTTGTTTTGGGCTTTGCGGGGTATGGTTTGATTTTGGGTATGGATTGGCTATCCAGTAATGGGGCCATCCTTGATTGTGAGAAAAGGGTTGTTAGGCTCCTAACCCAGCTCAGTAATACTTTGGAAATTTCTTGTAATCCCTCGTATGCGGTTATGCTTAGTTATCTTGAGTCGCTAGATGCCTCTGTTGAAAATTTGCAATCAGTTAGAGTGGTCCGGGAATATCCGGATGTCTTCGAAGAGGTGAAGGGCTTGCCTCCGAAGCGGGAAATAGACTTCCGCATATATCTTGTAGATAATGCAAAGCCCGTTGCGTTGCCCGTTAGACACATGGCTCCACGAGAAAGAAAAGAGTTCAGTAAACAGATTAAAGAGCTTCTAGAGAAGGGGTTCATTAGGTGGAGCATTTCAGAATAGGGCACTCCAGGAGTGTTCGCCACTAAGGCTGAAGGTTCATTTCACTTATGCATGAGTTGTAAAGAATCACCTTAGTAAGTACATTTGGCAACATAGTTGGACTTAGGAAGGGACTCCCTTGTGACCTAAAAGGAGTCCATCATGCTTAGTTTCCTAGAATCATATGTGGTGGTTGGGTTGATTAATTCTTTGGGTGTCAGTCTGATGTTGATTTCGGTCTTCGGGGCTGATGCTTAGAGAGTTCTTCTCCTAATCAATATATATGTGGCATAGATTTCCAGTTTTGACATTGCCTAATGGGCACAAAATTTTTACTTGCTTCTATCATTCGACTATACCTTTAGGTAGGACCATTTCCTATCATTGAGAAAATTTGGAAAATGACCTATAGATTAGAGCTACCCGAGAAATTGGCCGAAGTCCACAACGTTTTTCACGTTTCACATCTCCGAAAATGTCTACATGAGTCTGTTGAAGTGGTAGAGCCAAATATCCTCGAAGAGGCCGAAGTGGAACGCGAAGCAACCATAAGAAAAGTTCCAACCCGCATACTAGGAACGGAAGTGAAGAAGCTACGCAACCGCGAAGTCAAACTCGTCAAAGTTCAGTGGAGCGACGCCGAGGGAGACGCGACTTGGGAAACTGAAGCTAGAATACGCACTGCTTACCCTTTTCTTTTCGAGGGTACGTCCTTGATCTTTCATTTTCCTTAAGTTGCGCTTTTATCTATCTTTTTAGGAATATCTCCTCGACCTTATCTTTTAGATAGAAACCTTTTGGATGAAAACATGTAATTGAAACATGTTATGTATGATGGTTGCAAGTGGTTGCAAGTGATTGCTAGTAGTTGCTCGTGGCTGCATATACACACACAATCTAGGTTTTAGATCGGCTCAGTCACTTCATATTGCATATGCATATATGTTTGCACTCGTATATGGTTGAATTGTAATGTGTTGTCATATGGATGTTGCATTTGTATGAAAGATTGTGCACCCATATAGAATCATGAATAGGAAAAATCTGCATACATAATGGATACATGGCACTTACATGATTCGCATTAAGGAGGTCAACTGAATCAGTAGACCGCCTGATTTTGCATTAGATAAGTTCATGAACACACACACTTCGCATATGATCATGAAGCATTAGAAGTCTTTTAAGGACAATGGATGCTCGTGTTTGATGGATGAGTAGATGGATGATTGAATGTTAGGATTTACATTCTTCCTAAACTTGAAGATTTCGGGGACGAAATCCTTTTAAGCGGGGGAGAATGTAACACCCCGGATTTTTCCGTTAACAGTAAATTAACAAATTAAAGTATAATTAAATTATAACAGAAAAATTAAGGGAAACGGACATCACCATTGCGTTCGTCTCGGAATTCTGCTTGAGATAGAGTCCGAGTTTGCGCAAAACGGATAACGTATGAAGAAGATATCTTTAATTTAAATATTATAGCAAAACATGAAAAAGGAGAAGTAAGGAGAGGACAATAATTATTATTATTCTAAGACTTATTAACAAAAGCCTCTGTAGCTCAGTTGGTTAAGGCATTGGATTTGTAGCATGGAGGTCGGGGGTTCGAACCCCGGTGGCAACATAATTTTTATCTCTGTTTTAGAGAGGGCCAACTGAGCATGCAAATACATGTACGTATACAAATTCAAATTTTGAAAGGATAAGAACGTACATATAAGGAAATAAAGAAAATATATGTATATATATGAGAATATATATATATATGCAAAAATATATGTATACAATAGATAAAATTCAAATAGACTAAAACAGCTCAATTTAAAGTTTAATTTTTGAAAATCGAACCCAGTCCCTCCTGGCTGGCCTGGTCTGTGTTTGGTCGAATTTCTGTGGGTTGCTTTGTCATTAGGGCTAGGTGGCAAGTTTTAATTGGTCTCTCTATCTAATGAATGGCTACGATCTAACCTAGCAACATCAATGGTTCTAATCAATTCCTAACCTCTATATAAACAACCCTAGACTAAACCCTAATCTATTCATTCAAATTAAGAGCATAGCCGCCATGTTGCTGAGGAACGACTAAGAGTAGCCGCCATCTAGAGAGAGAGGATTTGGGAGAAAGTTCTAAAGCCTAAAGCAATTCAAGCAACCTAAAGCTAATCAATTCAACAAAGGAATCATATCTCTTAATTAGAGAATTTGCCGCAACCATTGTAAGTAGAGTATTACTTTGGTATGAACAAATGATTGTGTAGATATGTATGCTTGAATTGTGGCAATGAAATTCGTATTTGTGCGATTTATATACTTTTGGATATTCTGAATTATGTCATTCAATTATAAAGAACTACATGCGGTAGTTCTATGCAAATATACGTTTGGAATATTGCGCAAATTATGTAGTCTATGTTGAAGCTACATGTATGTAGTTGATTGAAATTCATGCAAGTTTGGGGCTTTGTTATTATGCCATCATTATATCTATTTTGTGCATAAATCATTTTGCAAGTAATTGAGACAAGTTTGGTTGTTATAGTTCATATGAAACTATGTTGGAATTTTGACACCATAATCCATGTATTAAGTCATGCTTTTGCAAAACTTATGAATATGGCTAGGCTATGAATGATATTGGGCATAATTGAAATTCATGATTAAGTCTATCTTGTTTAAAAGAATTATATGATGACATATGTGAGACATGGCTAAGTTAGACACAAAAATCCTTTTTTTGCAAGTTAAAAGCAAACACCATGATTAGGAATATTTATGCATAAGTATACCATCGTTATGTGATTAAATTTAATTAAGTTGAACTATGCTTTTGTGTTAGTAACAAAGTATCCTCTTTGTAAACATGTAGAAACCTTATGAACATGACTTGTTTATATTTATGCCATGAACAAATTTAACTATACCTATGCCATGTTTATGCTAGAAGTATTTATGCCATGCTTATGTTTGACATTATGCCATGTTTATGCTAGAAGTATTTATGTCATGCTTATGTTTGACATTATGCCATGTTTATGCTAGAAGTATTTATGCCATGCTTATGTTTGACATTATGCCATGTTTATGCTAGAAGTATTTATGCCATGCTTATGTTTGACATTATGCCATGTTTATGCTAGAAGTATTTATGCCATGCTTATGTTTGACAATATGTCATGCCTATGCTAGAAGTATTTTATGCCATGCTTATGTTTGACATTATGCCATGTTTATGCTAGAAGTATTTATGCCATGCTTATGTTTGACATTATGCCATGCTTATGCTAGAAGTATTTGTGCCATGCCTATGTTTGACATTATGCCTAAATAAGAATATAGGTTCATGTTGTAGTTAAACCTATGCAAGTTTACATGCCTTGATTTATGTCACCTATGTTTTATGACCAAAATACATGTCACCACTATGCAAGTACACCAATTTCTATTATGTATTTTCCAACGTCATATGCAAGTTCATGCGCTCACTTTCCCCTCTTCGTGTATACGCCATAAGCCTCCCCTTTTCGCATGGCTAAATTGGGCTTTAAAAGGCTAAGCCCAATATATATGAACGGACTTGTAAAACGGGGGAAGATAACGTTGGGATAAAAATTAATTAATGAATGAAAATATAAAATAGAAGGGCCCAAGTTCAAGTATGGGTTGGGCCCATGATTGGTGTAACATTTACACCATTAACTTAATAATGGGCCGCAAATATTTACATATAAGAAATAAAGAAGAATGACAAGATATGTAAATGTAGAACATACGATGTGTTTAACCCGAGGTTGGATTGAGTTGTGATGTAAACCTGCCCGGAACCGCCCGGCTGTCCAGTAGTCACAACAATACCTATCCAATGTGGGAGGTTAAACATGGAGCCCAATAAGGACCCGAGGTTAGACTGAGTTGTGGCGTAAGACTGCCCGGAACCAACCGGCAACAGGCAGCCACAACAATACCTGTCTAATGTGAGAGGTCAGGGCCTTAATAAGACAATTAAGGCTGAGTCAGGATTGTTAGGATTAAGTGGACTAAGACTTAATCAAAATGAAACATGCTAAACTAAACGGACTGGTGGGGGTTAGGTTAGAAACACTTAACCAACTTAGCATGTTGGCTAGAGATAGAAAACCTAGTAACGGGGGACCCTTTTCAGCAGTAACCCTAAAAGGTGTATCAGGATGCCCTGAAACTAGGCAGGGTGGGGCACGATTACTGGGCTGATTGTAAGAGGTCAAAGCGACGGCGGTGGTGTAGCAGTGTAGGTTCTAACGGTGTGCGGGCGTGCACGCACTCCGGCGCAGAAAAATAAAGCACTGGGCACCAGTAGCATACCTGTGCACTCTAAGGTTGTGTCGGGTTGCCACTATGGGACTTGATACACCCCATGGTGGGACCAGCATAGGTAACTACAGACATCGGGGGCCGTAAGACACATGTAACTACGCGAGTAGGAGCCGATCATCATAGAATGGATCACATCACCCTGACTATGGGGTGCCAGTTGGAAACTAGTTTATATGGGTTCAGAGATTAACATGGGGTACGATAGTATATTCGACCCTAGGCAACTTAACCAAGTTATAGTGTTTGCCCACTTCTTGTTATTACTTATCATACCCAGTTCTTTATTCATAGACAAAGTAGTACTAGACTTACTCAGGCTTATGTCTGACTCTACTTTTCTTTCGTCTTCTTTCTTCCGTTCCCCCCCCCCCAGGTCCTCAGGGAGGGAACACAGCAGCTTGATCAGCTTTGACATCCAGCTTGAAGAAGAGAAATGTATTGCTTGGACTTTCCTGTTTTGAACTATGGCTTTGGACACACTCTATGGGGCTTTTGCAGTTTATCTACGTTTTATTTATGCTTCTTTAAATAATGTACTCAAGACAGATTATGAAAGTGTTATGTTATGTTTTTGGAAAGGATGTTGTTGTAACACATATTTGACTTTATGAAATAAAAATTTGTTGTTCTTCCGCTGTTTGCAAAATATGTGTTCTTATATCTGTCTTGTATATCTGTGACTTGTACTTATAAACCTCCACCAAAATTAGGGCATTCCCTTTGAGAGTGACCCTAACGGAGGTGGGGTGTTTCAGGCGGTGGTAGTAGTAGGTATCAAGTTGAACGTAAGGCGGATTCCAGTTTTAAGGGAAACTGGGTTGAACATCGAAAATCTGATCGCGGTGACAAGGGGTTGATCGGAGTTCACAGATGAGATGAGGAGGTGAAGCGGAGTGTGTAGAGATTGGACTGAAGGGGAGGTGGTTGAGGTCGGCGTTGCACATGTGCACAGCGTTTATGGCGTGCACGGAAATGAGTAACACAGGAAAAATAGAAGAAGAAACAAGGGTGATCGGGCATGCATTTTCGGGGTGATCATGTATATTTGGATTGCCAAATTCATGGATCTGGTTTAATGACCCGCATTGGCAGAGGTATTATGATTAATTTATTTAATTATTGAAATGATGGTTTAGAGGATTTATTGGCCGTGGAATTTAATAATGGTGAATATTTAATTTAATTAATAAATTAAATAATATATATGATTCTGAAATAATCAGAATTGGCTGAAATGATGATATGGTGTGAACCGGATCATCTATGATATTTAATTCAGTTTAAAATTTAATTTTAATAACGAATATATTCAATCATCGACATTTGAACGTATAGTTTATAATATAATTATAAACGTGCTCGAAATGGCGCTGCAGTTCGTAAAGTGGTGATTCGAACTTCAACTGAATGTATATGATTCGTTTTAAATCGGATTTCTATGAAACAAGAAACGTGTGGAGCTGGTGAAGTATATCTTTCTGGTGGAAGAGAAAGATCGGCATTTCGTCCTGTAGATTTTGAGATATGTCCAAATCAAATTTCAGAAAAGTCGCTATAGAATCGTTTATCGACCATAACTGTTTATTCGATATAACTGGAGATCGGATTCGAATTTGAACAAGCTCTTTTGAGAAGTAGTGATAATTTAATTTTTAGAATTTTTCTGTAATTTTTAATTAATCAAATAAGCAACTTTTTATTTGGAGTATTTTGCACCCTTAATCAACGATTTTGAGGTTTCAAAATATGGGTTAATCTACCGGTATTATTATATTTCGGGAATCGGGACACCTCGCTCGTCACGATGGTGTTTTTATTTCTGTCTGTAGCGGTATGTAACTATATATATATTTTTTAAATAATGTGGTAACAAAATGTGTGAAAGTAAACAAGGCCACACTTCTTTCTGTTTCACCACCCGTTCCTTGTGGATTTAAAACAAGAACCGTGGAGGATGCAAATTCTCACAAACTAAATCAGATCCTATATAATACCCCCTAAACGCTTCCTAACCTAATTCCGCATTCTGTAAATAAATCGAGCCGCCACCATTTAGTCTTTTCAGCAAAAACAAAACGAGAGAGAGAGAGAGATCGAATTAATCCCCTATATTATCATTCACCTAATATTAAATAGAAAACATGAAGGGCGTATACTATAAGAGGACGGGGTCATGGGTCTTGCGTACAGGCAGCAGAGGTTTAAACGCTTTGTATAGGAGATGGGGGAGCTCGAAGTGATGATGCATAAGTGAGCAGCGTTTAAAAATTGGGAGTGGAAGCCAACCAGGAGTGCAAGTTCTTGAGTGGAGAAGAAATCGGTGACGTGTATGTTAAAGTGTAAGGTAGTAGTTGAGGATTTGGAAGTGGAAAACATGGAAGGGGTACATGCGGTGGTAAGGGACCGTTTGCTGTGTTACTGAGGGAGAAGACGGAAAATGAGGAGCAGGTTCTCGCATGTGCTATTGCCGGAATCACAACGCAAAGGACAGTGCGGAGAAAACTGGTATGAACGCTAGACAGGGGATAAGGATGCACGGCACGGCCATTTTGGTGGAGTTGAGGAGCAGTTCCTGGCGGTGATAGGTTTACTTTTGAGAAACAGTTGTGGGTGGGGATGGAAACTTGTTTGGTTAAATTTCGCATGGGAGGACTGGACAGAAACGCGGATGGGTGATGATGGCTTAGAGGAGTACGTTGAAAGGAGGACATACGGTGGAGTACTATGCAGGAGTGGCATGTATGTAGCACAGTGAACGAAGTGAAATACTGGAAGTTTACAAGTGGGGAAGAAATAGATCCTCATGTGGGTCTTAAAAAAAGGGTATGGGCCGAAGTAAACTAAAGTCCAAATGAATAAAAGGACAAAAGAAAAAGGGAAGGCCCGAATAAAATGACATAAAGAAATGCTTGATGCGGACTTGCTGTGAAGAAAGGGAGATCTACATTAAGCGCTGGAACAAGCAAATGGGTACCCGGGTTTTAAAATTTGGAGAAGAAAGGCCGTGTAGCGTTGATGTCTGGGCTTAAGACATGGGTGGACCGACTATTATTGGTGAGGCCAATATTGAAGAAAAGAAGAAAGTTCGGAATTAGAAAGAAGAGGATCCGCAGGCACTGTTTTATATAGGGGAGGAACTGTTTTATCGGGTCAGGCATGGTGCGGCAAAACCATAAAGAGGGTGAGTTATATATTTAAATTAATATAGGTTTAAATATTCATATTAACTTATAATGTCAATAACTTATTCATATGAAATCAGAATCACGAATCGTAAGTTGCGTTTGGACCGTACGGACGAGTGCTTCGCAATGAAGCTGATTGGAAGTGGATTGGTGCTTGTTTGAATTTGTGGCGAATTAAATTGTTTGATTCAAATCAAACAACAGTTTATCATTCTTTAACGATGAACTGCGAATGTGAGTAAATCTCACTAATTCTGAACAGTTTATAATTTAATGTTATATTTTTTGAACTGTTAGATATTGGCTGCTTGACCGTATGTTGACTGTTTGATTGAATTGCTGGTCAGTTAGTTGAATTTATATATTGATTCTGTTTAACAGAATATATCATATGGAACTGAAAGTGATGTTATCTATATTTTTTAACATCTGTGATGCAGGGAAACAGGTTGGAGGAATCCAACTGGATTCCTCAACATATATTTTACTGTTTTTCACATATTGTGATATATGATGTGTTATATAATCTGTTATGTATTATGGGTGTGGTAATGATGTTGAACATTTTTATTCGATATTTTAAATATCAAAAAAGACCCTGGGATGTAAAAAGAATTATTTCAATGTATATTGAAATAGAGGAATTTTATAAAATCAACAGATATTATAAAAGGAAATATTTCGAAAGTAAATAAAAAGGGAAAATGTTTTTAAAAAAAATAGAGTTTTATAAAAGGGAAATCATTTGTAAAGTGAAGAACTGTTACTAAAAGTAAATCTTTATAAATGAATAGTTTATTCGGAAATTAAAAGGGAGTTAATCGATGTTAGTTAATCGATTAGAGTTAAAGTTAAAAGAAGTTAATCGATGTTAGTTAATCGATTAGAGAATAAAAGCAAAGGAGTTAATCGAATATAGTTTATTCGAATAGAAAGTTAAAAGGAGTTAATCGAATATAGTTTATTCGAAGAAAGAAAAAGGAGTTATCGAATATAGTTATTCAAAAGGAGTTAAGTAAAATGAGTAAATCAATAGCGTTAGTCAAATAAAGTTAATCCAATAGTGTTAGTCCAATAGAGTTAATTGATAAGGGTTAATCGAATAGAGTTAAGTGAAAAGAGTCAATCGAATATAGCTATTCGAAGAGGGTTAAGTAAGGAAGTTAGTAAAAGGGATATAAAGTGAACTTTGCCTATTTCAAAGTTAGAAATGTTGTTCAGTTAAGGTCTGAGAGGTAGTTCTACCCCAACTTGATTGGCTTCGTTTTTAACTAAGGAATAGTTAATGTTCGGCAGTAAAGGAAATGGTTTGGGTTGGCATAGCAATGTTTGTTTAAACATCTGTCTAAGTCCAATGAAGAAGCTTTGGAAATGTTTTCCAAATAAGAAACCAGAAATGTTTTCTAATAAAGAAAACAAGAAATGGAAATGTTTTCCATTGTTAATAACGTATATTTTCCCAATTTAGAAAATAAGAAACACTTTAATATAGGGAAACAGGAGATAAGAAAATTAATGAAATAAAGAGATAAATGTTAAATGATGTTTGATCGATATAAATTTCCATTTGGAAATAATATCGTTGTTTGCACATCTATTTTTATTCGATAGTTAAATCACAAACTATCAAAGTTTTGACCATTTTAACGTTGTTAATATGGAGAGACCGGTTGGATTATTATCCAAAGAACCACTCTGTATTGGCATAAGCGTTGCGAATCATATATGCCAAAGGAAATTGAAGATGGAGTTATGCAAGGGCTATCCTATTCACAGAATAGTGCCTTCGGTTCATCCTGTTCCTGGGTGACTTGTATGGACGGATGTCTGACAAAGTATTTCCAGACGATCACGTATATTGATTTATCCAACCGTACCAAGAGTGGAAGCGGAGAAGGAAACTTCTTTTAGCTAACACATAATGTATTGTTGAGGACGTCAATCGGTGATTTGACGGATTTGATGATGTGGCATTCAAAGTGAATCTGTTGTGATGATAAAGCGTAGCTTCTAGCCTCATCATCCGGTAAATGACAGAAATCGGGCAGGCAGCATGGTTAAGTCGGTCGCACCGAAGTAGGGTGTATAATCACCTGATCTAGAGTTTCATTTACTTCTAAAAATCTATTGTTGATGCTGTTCCATTCAGGAAACGGTTGCTGATCCCAACCGTTGGTGATATACATTCGATACACTCAAGCGAAATGAGTGGTCGGTCATGTGTGGCCGGGTTGCAAGATGTTCTTGTTGAACCCAGTGTATTCCTCTCTAGAGGTACACTAGCGAAAGATGGTTTCATCCCTTGTCATAGTTGGAAATCCATTACCCAATACGTGCTTGCGGTTTTGATTGTATACTATATATGTAGGACGTGAGATGAAAGCGTTTCTGCTAGATGATTATATATATACTGTGGTTGATAGACATTATTATAATATCAAAAGGTTTTTGATATAAAAGATATTTTGGATTCTCATAAGGGAAAAACCCGTTCCGTTATGCGGCGTGGTCTTATGAGATATCGTTTACTTATTCGACCTGTTTTAAAATTGTTTCACTCATACCAGTCCCATGACTGGCCCGGAGTTTATTTTGTTGTTTTCCCTAAACTCTTGGGTGCCTAAATTTGTATGAGCAGTCAAGTAGTCAGGATTTACAGATATACTGGAAGAGCTAGAGAAGGAGGCTTCAGGATCATATAGCTATAGTTATTTCCGCTGTGTTGTAAGTGCTGTACTTTGATAATGACATGTATATTCAAGTACAGATTTGTATTTCAAAGTTATGTTTTGAAATATATTTATTCGTTCCGCTGTGAGATTCGTGTTACTCTGATGTTGTGTTCTTCTTCTTCTTCTATTCTAATTTTCTATCTTATCTTTCCTCACCCTCTAATTTCTTTCACTAATTACCAGGATTTTTCGATGGTTTGGTTATCGACATCATGTTTATGTCGATAACCAAAGTCGCTCAAAATCTGGGTCGTTACAGTTGGTATCAGAGCTTAAGTTAAGAATTACCTGGCTCTGTGGCGTGACTCGGTAGAGATAGGGTTAGCAATACCCTAGATTGAGTTTGAGTGTATATATACGAGTGAGCGTATTTGTATATTGATATAAAAATTGTTTTATATTGTGGAGATTCATTGGTTGAGTAGTTTATGAGTTCTGGTCGATCAGTTTGATCCACTGTATCGGTAGGAGTTACTAAACACTCGAATACGATGAACCGTCACGATATGTTTTGAAAAAAGGGTAAATGAAAATAGTTTACCCAACGTATATTTTGATAATATAATGGATATAATGGTTGTTATTATAATAGAGTAAGATTATAAATTAAATGGTTATGTAAATAACCAATCAGAATTCATATAAGTGAAATACGTGAAATCAGATGAGTTAAATCTGAAATTTAAACCAGAATTGAAGTTAAGACTCTGGAGAATTGGACAAGTGTTTGTAAATGGATTGGGGTAAAAAAAAAGGAAAATTTAAGATCCTGGGAGATTTTAAATTGTTTTACAAGAAGTGTGAATTATATTTTGAAATGAATTTCAAGGTGGAAATGTATAGAAATGGTTTTATAGTATTGAACTCACTTCGATCGTTGGAAAATAGATACTGATGATAACAGCTGCATCATCAGTATTCATTTTCGAGTTGTAAGTGATGAATTACTACTAGAGATACTGTTTTTGAATTTGTTTTGGGAAAGACAAGTGTGTTAAATTTCAAAATAGAATTTAAAATATAGAATTCATATAGAGTAATAATGAAAAATTGAATATAGAATTCAAATAGATTGAAATGGAATTTGAAAATAGAATTTCAAAATAGAATTTGAAATAGGAATTCGAATATAGATTTCAAATAGAGTTGAAATGGGAATTGGAATATATAATTCAATAGAGTTTGAAAATATAGGATTTGAATATCGAAAGTGAAATAGAAATTGAATATAGAAATTCAAAAGGAGTTTGAATATGTGAAATTCAATGGAATTGAAATAGGAATTGAATATAGAAATTCAAAAGGAGTTTGAATATATGAAATTCAATGAAAGTGATATAGAATTTGAATAGAGGAAATTCGAATATAGAAATCAAATAGAATTTGACATATGGGAAACCAAATAGAATTTTACATATGAGAAATCGAATGGAATTTGACATATGGGAAATCAAATAGAATTTGACATATGAGAAATCGAATAGAATTTTACATATGAGAAATCGAATAAAATTTTACATAAGAGAAATCGAATGGAATTTGAATAAGAGATTTGAAATGAAATTCATATATGGAATTTGAATAAGTAAATTGAAATGAAATTCAAATATAGACTTTGAATAAGAGAATCGAAATGGAATTTGAATATAGGAAATTCAAATAAAATTGAAATGGAAATCAATTAGTTGATAAAGAGGTTAAACCTATATTTGAACATGTATATTCAAATAAAAAGTTGAAATGGGCAAACCAGTAATTTGTAAATCACTTAACGAACTAAGTTAAAATGATTGGATTAAGTTGAAATGAATTAGAAATGTATGGATATACATGAGATAGGTATGGACAAAGTATAGAAGTGAAATAAATAGAATGCCCGACAAAAAGGTATGTATTTAATTCATATATGAGATTTTATGCGCCGTATCGGCTAGCTGTTTGGCTTTTTCTTTTTCTTTTGGATTGGTGAGGGCCATGGGAGGCTATTTGAAATATCCCGATGCTCCCGGTACAAAGGAGGTTATGGCGAATTTTTCCGGGAATTTAAGGAGTTAGAATATTTTTAAGAAGTTTGATAGTTAAAAATCAATGTATCGATATATATATATATAGACGTCGATAAGAAAACGAACTTAGAAATAGAATAATATAATCAAAAAGGTAGTATAAGAATAAAATCCAGTAAGAATAAAAAGAGAAGGTGTATATGTGTTTAAAAGTTAATCAGTAGTTGTATGGTATTGATTATTCGAGTAAGTAGTCATATCTGTTTTAACGTTATAAATGTTATTCAGTCAAGGTCTGAGAGGTAGTTATACCCCAATTTGATTAATTTCATTATTAACAAATAAATAGTAAGATTTCAGGTTCAAAAAATCAATGTTGAATAAGAGTTAGTTGAATATAGTAATTGGGTTGTCGTAACGATGTTTTACACAACATCCGTTTTAACCCAAATAAGTGTAAGCTTGGAAATAGATGTTAAATATTTCCTAAGTATAGAAAAATGAGATCGAAAAAGAAATAAGTAATTGGAATATTTTCCAATTATAAATAGCATATATTTTCTAAAAGTTCAGAAAAAAGGAAGGCGATATTCGGAAATGTTTTCCAAATAACATAAAAGGCCAATATGGTTATTGAAAATATTTAGTTAACAAATATTGACAAAGGAATAGAGAAGTGATTTAACTAATGGAATATTGATTCTGGGCTCAGTTGAATTTCAAAAAGGAAAATTTAATTTTTGAAAAGAGTAAACTATTTAAAAAAAAATTCCCAGGGAAAGACTGTTTAAATTAAAAACAAATTTAACAGAAATTTGTGAAATCAGATTTGTATTAATGTAAAGTCAGTTAAGTGGTAACTGAAGTTGAATTGAAATCGAATAAATTGGATTTGTGAAATTAGAATCCGAAATGGTATTGGATTGAGCAGTCAAGGAATTGAAAATCAAGAATAGAACTTGAGTTAAAATGAGATTTGGCTTGGATATAAGCGAATGGTTGTATTGGAGATAAAACTAATTTGGAGTTGATTGGCATGACATTGGTATATGCTGAATTGATAGCAGATGTGAGGGATATAACGATATTGTAACACCCCACCTCCGCCAAGGTAACTCTCGCAAGTACATTGGCTTTGGAGGGGCGTTAAACGAGGTAAACATGCACAGAAATATTACAAGACAGAACATATATAAAACAGCGGAAGTAAAACATATTTCATTACCTTTATAAAATAAGGTCTAAAGCCTTTTACATTACAAATACATCAAAACCTGTCTTGCAATAATAAAGAAGCATAAAACCATTTCATGGAATATTCCCCAAGTAAAATAGTAAAGTAGCCATAGCCAAGGAAAGCCCAAGCCATGCGTGATGACCTTCAAGCAGAAGAAATCCGAACTAGATAACATTGTTTCCTCCCAGAAACATGGGGGGGGGGGGGGGGGGGAACGGAAGACAAAGAGGCGAAACAAAACGGGGTCAGTCATAAAGACTGGTAAGTCCTATCTACTTCCAGTATAAAAAAAGGTAAAGGTAACATGACATGCATAAACTGAAAGTAAACATAAGGATGACTGCAAGATAGATAAACTAAACCAGGGTAACAGGCTGAACTACTGTAGCAAGGCAAAATAAGATATCATGATAAACTACGGTGTCATGATAAATCAAGGTATCACATCGTCAGGTTTCTATCGAGTATAATATCCCAAGGTATCCATCCTGTATAACCTCCCACGGTATCTATCATGTATATTTTTCATGGTCCTAACATGTATATTTGCTCTGCACCTCTTGTCCTAGTATCCCAACCCGCGTCATGTGTTAACTATGAATGTCCCTTGCCCAATGTCATGTAATGGCCCATGTCAACCTAATATATAGCATATGTAGGTTTTCCCAACTCGTATGTTTCTTTCCATGTATAAGTTCAGTCCTTTGCCGTAGGCCATACGGGCTTTCCCAGGTAAACGTTTTATCCTTGAGGTTATTTTTGACTGCTACCCTTGATCTAGTTATGTTTCCTTACCATGAACTATCGCACGTTCACTTAGGATTTATGCCACCTAGGACCACTAGAGATTATGCTACCTAATGAACGTTTTCGTGTCTCGGTTTCGGTTCAGCCACCTAGGGCCACTAGGGATTATGCCACCCGTCAACCGCGCCCTTTATCCCGCGTATGTATCGTGAACCTTTTTCCATGTCTAGACGCACATGTTCCTCAATGTGCCATCCGAGTTCCGTGCCAGGGCAAATCAAGAAATACGGAACTTGGTCGGGAGCTTTAAGTCGTCTGCTGATGCAGATATCAAGGTCAGTTTTTGTACCCGTGGCTATGGTCCTACATGACCCCTCCCTCAACTACTGAAAGGTAATCCAAGAAAAATCATGTATGAGAACTACACTAAGGCCCATCGATGCCCACTTCCAGATAGCCAACCTCACCCATAACTCGATAACTAGCATATGGTCTTTTCGGAGTTCCCTTCCTTTTCGTACGTACACGATTGACTAAAGATGGTAGGTAGTCGGCGACATGCTATCCCGGGGCAAAATCAAGTACCGTCGACTCTACGCTAATCCATCCCAGTCTTTAGGTCGCTCGCATAGCAACCAAGGCATACTGTTGGCTCTTCTACCTCAGACCTTAACCCCTGTGAAGCCGGGTTTCATGGACCACTTGCCACCTCACAGAGGGATACCAAGAGTACCCTCACGTTCCCCGAAGCTTCCGCTTCGTCACCCAGTTCGCTGGAGCTTTTATCCAAGTCAAATAACTTGCTCCTCCTCGTATACTAAGCCATGACCTACCGTACCAGGTTACTCATCTCTTTGTGAACTAGTCTCATGTACTTAGCTAAGAATTATTACTTAGTTACCCTTAACTAAGGTTTACCACTTAGCTCCTCTTTCCGCTATCCTTGTTAACTACGATTTCCAACCTAGTCCCCTGAGCTAGGGTTTCGTCGAATGGGTTAAGTGTTGTTATCCAAGTTCATGACTTAACCTGCCCACGAATCATGTAAAGATTGGCTAAGTACTCAAGTTCAAGGCTTAGCCCTACAGGTTGGTTAAGTGTACCAAGAAGCTAATGACTTAACCCTATCAAGTCAAATTGGTTAAGTATTTATTTGTCTTAACCCTATCAAATTATCATGTTAGATTGATTAAGCATAGATTATCTTAATCCCACCAGATTGTCGAGTCGGATTGGTTAAGTGTAGGTTAACTTAACCCCATCCACTAATCGTATTACACTGGTTAAGCCTAATTTAAAAGGTCTTGTGACTTAACCCTACCAGACCCACGTATTCGATTGGTTAAGTATAGGTTACTTAACCTCATCAAATCATCACGTATAATTGGTTAAGTATAAGTTACTTAACCCCATTAAATTATCATGTTAAATTGGTTAAGTATTGGTTACTTAACCTCATTGAATTACCAAGTTTAGATTGGTTAAGTGTTTAACTTAACCCCAGCCAATTACAGTGTTTAGATTTGTTAAGTATAGGTTACTTAACCCCATCTAATTACCGTGTTTAGATTAGTTAAGCCTTAATTACTTAACCCCATCTAATTACCGTGTTTAGATTAGTTAAGTCTTAATTACTTAACCCCATATAATTACCAAGTCGGATTAGTTAAGCGTAAATTACTTAACCCTATCCCCTAATTGTCTTGTATGGTTAAGTGTCATTAAGAAATCAAGCCCGGTCCCACTTAACCTATCCATTCGTGTTATGTCGGTTAAGTGTCATTAGTCAACTTTACTTAACCTTATCATGTGGCATTAATTTAATTAATGCACTCTCAACCTCTCACATTAGACCTTGTTGTGGTTACTAGTTAAGCCGGGCGGGTCCGGGTAGATTTACACCACAACCTAGTCTAACCTCGGGTCTTAAGCGCGACATGACCAACTTCTCACATTGGATCCTATTGTTTGTAGCCACTAGTTAAGCCGGGCGGGTCTGGGTAGATTTATGCTACAAACTCAACCCAACCTCGAGTTGGCCACTTTCATGTTTGGTCTAGTGTCTTTTTACACTTACAACCCACCCATGTCTAGTTCAAGTTCCATGTTTACCCACGTGTCATGATCATATTTAAATGTATCATGAATGTCATGTTCTCATGTAAGCCCCATGTCAAGTTTTTCATGTCATATCCACGTTTTTCCTAAGCTACCCAAACGTATTTCCAACCCAAGTGGAAGCGAGTCACATAGTAGGGTATTATGCCAACATATTGGCCACAAACATGCATAGTTGTTGGATCTAGATTAACCCTAGAGGGGAGGGGGGTGAATAGGGTTTATGACAGTTTTTCACTGAATTAAAAATTTGACAGGATAATAAATAATAATCAGAACACAGAATATAGCAGAAACAGAAATACAGAAAATAAATCACACACAGATATACCCAGCTTCGGCAAAACCCTGCCTACTGCTGCATTTCTAAGGTTTCTACTAGGTGATAGAACAGATCCCGCATACAAGACCATTTACACTCGCAATCCCTTCTCCTATTCTAACCCTACGCTCAAAACCCTAGACTGACCGATATCCCCTCGATCAGATTTCCCCTAATTACAACCCCGTAACCAGTAACCCAGATTTTACAGACTCTGTCAACTGTCAGTCAACACCCTGACTGAAACCCCTAGATTTTTACAGAATTCTAGAAACTGTTCAGAATTGTTTTAAAAACAAAAAAAAATACGAAATAATTACAAATTCAAATAGAAAATTTAAACCCTAGGAGATAAATAATAAGGGTCATCCCCTTTTGAAAAATAAGGCCGGCCACTATTCAACTGGTTGCACCCTTTCACTTTGACCCGATTCCTTTTATTCTCTGGAGAAAGAAAAATGGCGGCTACCCTAGGATTTGCAATTTAAATTCCCAAATCGAAATTGATTTTAGAAACAGATTTATCTGAATGAATCTCTGAAGCACGAGCGAATGATGCTTGGCTCTCTCTTGTCACCGATTTGAGGTTTTTGTTCTGCGATAGAAAACCGATGTTAGTTCTCTGGATTTTTCTTTGAATTCCTTGAATTGATTTTTTTTTTTGGTTTAGATCTCTCATTTCCCAGTGATGTAGAGGTGTTATAATATAGGGTAGATAGAAACCCTACACTCTGATTTCACGATAATGACTTGTTCTGATTATTTGCGGTTTCCCCTTTTGAAATCCTTGATTGAATTTGTACCACGGCTTTGAAATACATGCTTGATTTCAGCAAATAGTTATCTGCGGCCCATTTAAAAACGTTGCCAGATTTGAAAGAAAGATTTCTTGGAAACAAAATTTGTGATTTCATTTTCTATGCCATGAATAATACCTTTTCAGGAATATGTTCCTTTCCAAAAAAAATGTCCATACTTTGAATTTAAAACTCTTTGCTTGATTGCCGTACTGCCTTAAAATGATTTATTGATTGAAGCGGCATTGATTTGGATTCTTGGAAAGATTAGTTGGCTTTGATTTTTCTGTTGTGCGTTTGGCAAATACATCTCACTGTTTAAGAATGAATTAATGCTGCCGTAAAAAAAATCTTGATTTCTTGCCATTTAAACTGATTATAAAACTTGCCAAAATTTTATTTTTTTGCATCAATCCAGTCAATTTGCCAAACTGTATTTGCATACCAATATGAATTCTTGCCTTTTATTCCCTTAAGTTTCTGAACATGATTTTAAAGTCGTGGATATACTTGCTGATTTCTGGAAATCTCTGAATCATTTATATTTCTGGAAAAGAATAATTACTGCTCCCTTTATTTGTGTTACCGGAAAAACGATTTTGTTTAAACTTGGAGACACAAATATGTTTCTAGCCAAGTTAGATCATTTGAAAAAAAAATTCTGCACTTGGCAATTTTTTTTTTTGCATTTGCCAAAAGCCATTTTTCATTTGACTTGCATCCACTTTTAAACTTGCCGAGTCATCAATTCATGCAGCTTCATCTACCATGCTTATTGTTGCCCTACCTTTTGCTGCTGTACTTGACCTTGTTTGCACCTGAAACTTAGCATGTCCATTGCTACTTCTTGAACTTGTTTATGCAATACTGGAACAACTTGAATTGCCACCATTTGTTCATGTTTACATGTAAAGTCTTAATCTTCATGATGGCTTGACTGTGTGTCCTGAGTAGCATATGCGCTTGTTCTCATTGCTCTCAGCCACTTTGACTTGCATCAGTTCATATGCATCTGCATTGCCATGTTGAGAACTGAATATCACCACTGTTATGACCATTTTGTTGCCATGCTGCACTGTTTGTGTTCCACCATTGAACTGATTTAATTTTGTCTTGTATTTCGGATATGTTGACTTGTCCCTTTATGTTGGCTGCACCATTTTGAATTTGCTGTGTGTTTTATTTTGGCTTGAACTTCTTGGCTCGACACTTGGAGCTGTCTATGCTTTGTGCTCGGCCCATGCTGCCTTTAACTTTGTGCCCACATGCTCCATGTACATTGCTGCAGCATGATTTCACTTCTTTGCTGTGTCATATCACCACTTTGTGCCCATCATTGATGTCTTGTACATACTTTGCTTGGCCATGCTCGACGTGGCATGCACCACTGTTTTGAATTTGCTATTTTGATTATTGAGTTTTCTCGACCACTTTGTCTTGAGTTGACTATGTTGACTTTGTGTATTGCACTGAGTCGAGTAGGTCCATGTGGCTACTCCTCTGTTGCAATCTGATTGGCGTGGCAGTGCACACGTGTACACGTGTGTACATGCAGCCATCAGACGAGTTGTCCCTGTCCCTGCATTGAGATATATATGTTGTCTGCCTTGTGGTATTTACAGTGTATCACTGTGAATATCACAAGCTGTCTAGACACAGATTGATGGTTTTATAAATCAGATCAAGTCATGAAAAAGGATGAGAAACACACCGAATTCTGAGGTAAATAAAGTTTTAAAAACAAAATTTATATTCGCGTGTAATTAGAATATTATTTCTGTTCCATATACTCTGTGTGTATTTCTGTGAATGACAGGTACGAAGACTGGACTGACTGTGAAGTGAAGACAGAAGACTGAAGAAGCCAGTGTGTCAATATGTAAAAGAGTGTATATAAAAATGTATATTGAAATGTATGAAATCAAAGAGTTTATATATATACGAGTGTGAGTGTGGTAGTGGGAAGCTGTGTACTGAAATGAAATTGTACTGTAATTTGTAATACACAAGTTTGATTGAAATAAAATAATATTTTATTGTTGTCAAACAAACTCGTCTATTTCATTCTGTTATTTATTAGTACAAATATTCTGTGAGTATTTAAATAGTGGAGTTTATAAGATTTGTACTGTTGTGTTATTGAAATAGAATAATCAATTTAAATAGAATACAGTATGAATATATCAATGTCTGTATGGTCGTATTCCAGTTAAATATAAATATTATATTTCAGTCAGTGAAGTATATATTTAATAGTATGATTTCAAACACGTTTATAATAATATTTATTTGGTTGTTATCATCAAACAAAAATCATATAATTGTGTATACAACAATGTTATATACAACAATCTCCCCCTTTTGATGATGACAAACAAATAAAAGATTTTTTATACAATAAATATGTTTGACAGTGTAAATTGAACTCCCCCTATTTATCTGCTCCCCCTACAACAGACAACTCGCCCTATAACTGTGCGTGAGTGAAATGAATGATATGAATAATCATAAATTTTCAAAAATTAAAAATATTTATAAAATATTCACTAATAAATCAAAATCTCAACCCATTCTCCCCCTTTTGTTATCATCAAAAGGATACAAAATTTAAAATATAGATGAAAAAAGACTAACAAATATAATTTCATCTTAAGAGGAAGAACGATCATCATAAATTTCAATCAGCCAAACAAAAATCATAATATTCTAAGAACAGGTGGCATATTTCACATTGTAGAGAGTGATGAATATACGATGAATTTTATATAAAATGGAGAGAGTTTTTAAAACAATTCATTTCCAATTATTTCAAAGGATTTTTATAAAAAATAAAGCACAAAAGCAGTGATGGATTTGGACTATAATTAATAATTCAATTTAAGTGACAAAATCCGATAGTCTCAAATCCCAGTAGCCATCAATCAACAAATCATAATACTTCATAAGATATTAACACATTTCACAGATTAGAAAGATGGATTGATAGGCTGGTTTTTATACACTAAGGAGAATTTCAAATTTATTTCTATTTTTAGCACCTTATTTCCTTTTTTTTAATTTAAGAGCATACTAACCACGCATAAACCATGCATAAATTATTAAATGGGATCAGTCGCAGCTTAAATTTAAGAGCTTGGATTTTTAAATGGGATCAGTCGCAGCTTAAATTATAAGACGTCTCATAACCATGCATAACCAGAGCTTGGATTTTTAAATGAGGGTAGAGACACTCTTATATATTAATTATATTTTTATCATTTTCAGCTTTTAAAAAAAAACTCCTCGGTATATGAAACCAATATGGAGGATAGAAATGTGGTAGGCACAGAAATGGACTATGAAATAAATTTCTAAATTGATTATATTATGAAATAAGCTCGACTGTACAGGGATTATTAAAAATTTTCAATTCTCAGTAATTCTGAATAATAATATAGTACCATTTCTATCACAAATAATTTTCACTGTTTTAAAACAAGATGATTTTTCTTAAAAAAAATAAACTCTCCATATTAATATAAAATCATGATGGATGGCAGACGGGTGATAGATAAAGGAGATGGTCGTGAAATATTTGCCAGTTCAAAGATATTATGATTAATATTCAGCCATCATGAAAAAACCAAATAAAATCTCCTCTTGTTTTGAAATACACTGCAGTCACAAATCATCACAATTTCAAAAACTGATTATAATTTTGATGAATTATAAACACAGCACAAATTGGATATTGATTTCAATTTCTGAATGAATAAAAATTAAATAATTTTAAAATTGAAAAACAATTACAAGATGAAATTAAACATATTTTAAAAAATGAATCTATACAGGGTGATCATTCAAAAAACAAATGAGTGAAAAGGGCTGATACCAAATGTTCTCGCTTATCAAGGAATTTAATTACACCCTGATGGACTATCATGGACATCTCAGACTAAAGAAATTTAAACACAAACCCAACAAGACAAATTTAGCACATTTATTTGTATAAGGCAAAAAAAATATGGATCTATACAAGGTGAAAAATTTGAATCTCAGTACAGATGGGTGAAACAAATATAAGGCGCTTCTGATACCACTTGGTGTCTCTATTTACGAGGAATTTTAACATGATATTGAACAAGAATGTCATAGAAAAAAAATTATTAAGTACCAAGCCCAAACAGACAGATAATAGATTATGCACATGTATCAGAGCAGCAAGCATGTGATTCCAGAACAAATATTTTTCAAAACAGTATCAGAGCAACACAGAACATAGTTTCAAATCATACTTGTCAAGATGATGGACACATATCATGATTCATGATCTAATGATTAAAATACTGTTTACTTGAAATCATTTGAGGAATATGAAAATATCAGAATTTAATGAATCAATCACACCAGATTATAAATTTTTGATTTGAGATATGTGTGAGATTCAATAAATCAATAATTTCAAATGATTTTAAACAAACAAATAATTAGATCAAATAATCATGAAATAGGAGTGAATTTCAAGACCAGATTTTCAAAGGAATTTTCACAAAATTTCTAAGAATGATTTCAGATCATTTAAATCAAATAATTAAGAGATATTCATGATCCATAAATAAATAATTTATTTGAAATCGCTTGAATCAATGTCAAGTTTGAGATATAATGAATTATTCACACAGGATTGATTATTTCAAATTCAAGAGGTGTGTGATATTCAAAATATCAGAAATTTCAGATGATTTCAAACAGACATATTCTAACCATAATGATCATGAATAAAGATGGAATTCAGAATGTATCACTGATTCAAGCCAATCCGAAAATCAATGAAATTATCACAACTGATAAATAATAGAGTGCTGTAATGAGTATAATATTTTCAGCTTTTCTAAAATGAATTAGAATAAACTCAAAACAGCAAAGGTGTGTGGAATTTCATTAAATATTCAGATCTTCAAAAAATTTAGAATTCAAATTAACAGTGTTCAAGATATGACATGAATGCTTCAGCACTGTTATGAATTCAAGAATAAAATAAACTTCTAAGCAATTGCAGATAATTACAAGATTAAATTCAGAATCTGGAAATGATTATAAACAAGACAGTTTTATTCAAATAAAATGAATTTCCAGAAAATCATGACAACTGCAATTGGAAGTTTAAGAAGCATAGAATAAACAAAGAGATATGGCAGTGACAAATCAAATAAAAACAAATAGAAGAAAATAAAATGGAAAGGGGTAGAAGAAGCAGAAATAAACAATGAAAAAAAATATTTATAAGGATGAGGTTAGAAATCATACCTGATTCACAGAAGACGTTGGGGATCTCTAACTCATCAGACTTGGCTAAGGAACAGTAGATGATTCAATGATGTGAAGCAGTTTGAATCAGTTTCTCTTTTCAGCACAGTTGTTCCTCAGCCTCCTTTGGTAGCTAACTGTTTAGGGGATTGAGTGGTCTAACAAAAACAGTAAAACCACTCACAGTTGTATTTGTTCGTTTTGGTACCCAAACCTGTTTATATAACAATCCATTTGAATTTACCTTTGTACCCTTCGGTACCCAAAACTGTTTGAATTTAGTCGGAGTCATTTTACTTTTATTTGGGATCCAAGATTGTTTCAATGGTTTATTATCAAACGAATTTTCACTTTGATTATGATTCAAAAATCCTTTGAAATTTTAAGAGTTTAAATTTTCAAAATGATTTTTACCAAAGCAATTTGAGGGATTTTTCAAATCATTTGAATTCGAATTTACAAAAGCATCTGATTTTCCAAAACCAAGACCATGTTTATCTCCAATAGAATTTTGGTTTTGCAACAACATATTCAACGACTTTTCACTATTAGAAAATTTAGTCAAAGTTGACTCTAGTCGTTGAACTTTGAATTTAAGATCACCGTTCTCTTTTATTTAATCTAAACAGCGGTTATCAATGTTCTTCCTTTCAGCATCATATTGTTTCAAAACCAAATTTTCAGATTCAAGTGATTTAATTTTGGCTTGGGATTCAGCAATTTCAAACTCAAAATGTTTTCGATTTTCAGACTCAAATTTCTTGAAATTTTCAATCTCGTTTTCAAGTTCTTTCAAAATCGAATTCGATTTCAACAAATTTTCCTTTTCAGCAATTTCATGCTTGGAATGAATATTAGTTTTAAAAATTTCAAATTCCTTTTGCAGATGATTGTTCAAACTTGATAACTCAATCTTGTTGTTTTTTAAGATCAGAATTTCATTTCCAAACTTTTGAATAATTTTATTGAGGTGAACAAGATTGGTTTCCAATTTCAAACAATTTTTGCAAACTGAATTTGAATGGTTTTTAAAAAATTCAAGTTGTGATTCCAAATTATCAATTTTGCTGGTCAACTCAGAATTCTTAGATTTCAGAGACTTATTTTTCAGTTGGAGTTTATCAACAGATTTCGTTAAATCACGACACATGTAAAATAGATCTTCATATGAGAAATTTTCTATTTCATTGTCTGTTGATTCTCCATCAGCTGGTCCATCTGAATTATCATCTGTAAGACCTGTTAAGCATAAATTTGAATCTGAGTTGTCATCCTGGGGTTTTGAGCTGTTGTCAGGTTTTCCATATAGCTTGTTGGGAGTTCTCCAGATTTCCTGTGCAGATAAACAATGACATATAAGATTAAACTGTTAAGTACTAAGATAATCAAATATAATTTTCATAGCACGAGCCTTGAAAGCTACATCTACACTATTAAACCCATTGATAACAACATCCCAACATTTAATATTAACAGATTTTAAATAAAATTCCATGTTGAATTTCCAGTTTGAAAAATCTGTTCCAGTGAAAATAGTTGGAGATGAACTGGACTGACTCTCACTAGACTGACAACTAGGATTACCCATGACTCTAGAGTTAAAAGAAAATACCTGCTCTGATACCACTTGTTGGATCTAGATTAACCCTAGAGGGGGGTGAATAGGGTTTATGACAGTTTTTCACTGAATTAAAAATTTGATAGGATAATAAATAATAATCAGAACACAGAATATAGCAGAAACAGAAATACAGAAAATAAATCACGCACAGATATACCCAGCTTCGGCAAAACCCTGCCTACTGCTGCATTTCTAAGGTTTCTACTAGGTGATAGAACAGATCCCGCATACAAGACCATGTACACTCGCAATCCCTTCTCCTATTCTAACCCTACGCTCAAAACCCTAGACTAACCGATATCCCCTCGATCAGATTTCCCCTAATTACAACCCCCTAACCAGTAACCCAGATTTTACAGACTCTGCCAACTGTCAGTCAACACCCTGACTGAAACCCCTAGATTTTTACAGAATTCTAGAAACTGTTCAGAATTGTTTTACAAACAAAAAAAATACGAAATCAGTACAAATTCAAATAGAAAATTTAAACCCTAGGAGATAAATAATATGGGTCATCCCCTTTTGAAAAATAAGGCCGGCCACTATTCAACTGGTTGCACCCTTTCACTTTGACCCGATTCGTTTTATTCTCTGAAGAAAGAAAAATGGCGGCTTCCCTAGGATTTGCAATTTAAATCCCCAAATCGAAATCGATTTTAGAAAGAGATTTATCTGGCTGAATCTCTGAAGCACGAACGAATGATGCTTGGCTCTCTCTTGTCACCGATTTGAGGTTTTTGTTCTGCGATCGAAAACCGATGTGAGTTCTCTGGATTTTTCTTTGAATTCCTTGAATTGATTTTTTTTGGTTTAGATCTCTCATTTACCAGTGATGTAGAGGTGTTATAATATAGGGTAGATAGAAACCCTACACTCTGATTTCACGATAATGACTTGCTCTGATTATTTGCGGTTTCCCCTTTTGAAATCCTTGATTGAATTTGTACCACGGCTTTGAAATACATGCTTGATTTCAGCAAATAGTTATCTGCGGCCCATTTAAAAATGTTGCCAGATTTGAAAGAAAGATTTCTTGGAAACAAAATTTGTGATTTCATTTTCTATGCCATGAATAAAACCTTTTCAGGAATATGTTCCTTGCCAAAAAAAATGTCCACACTTTGAATTTAAAACTCTTTGCTTGATTGCCGTACTACCATAAAATGATTTATTGATTGAAGCGGCATTGATTTGGATTCTTGGAAAGATAAGCTGCCTTTGATTTTTCTGTTGTGCGTTTGTCAAATACATCTCACTGTTTAAGAATGAATTAATGCTGCTGTAAAAAAAATCTTGATTTCTTGCCATTTAAACTGATTATAAAACTTGCCATTTTTTTTTTTTTTTTTTTTTTTTTGCATCAATCCAGTCAATTTGCCAAACTGTATTTGCATACCAATATGAATGCTTGCCTTTTATTCCCTTAAGTTTTCTGAACATGATTTTAAAGTCATGGATATACTTGCTGATTTCTGGAAATCTCTGAATCATTTATATTTCTGGAAAACAATAATTACTGCTCCCTTTATTTTTGTTACCGGAAAAATGATTTTGTTTAAACTTGGAGACACAAATATGTTTCTAGCCAAGTTAGATCATTTGAAAAAAAAAAAATCTGCACTTGCCATTTTTTTTTTTTTTGCATTTGCCAAAAGCCATTTTCATTTGACTTGCATCCACTTTTAAACTTGTCGAGTCATCAATTCATGCAACTTCATCTACCATGCTTAGTGTTGCCCTACCTTTTGCTGCTGTACTTGACCTTGTTTGCACCTGAAACTTAGCATGTCCATTGCTACTTCTTGAACTTGTTTATGCAATACTGGAACAACTTGAATTGCCACCATTTGTTCATGTTTACATGTAAAGTCTTAATCTTCATGATGGCTTGACTATGTTTCCTGAGTAGCATACGCGCTTGTTCTCATTGCTCTCGGCCACTTTGACTTGCATCTGTTCATTTGCATCTGCATTGCCATGTTGAGAACTGAATATCACCACTGTTATGACCATTTTGTTGCCATGCTGAACTGTTTGTGTTCCACCATTGAACTGATTTAATTTTGTCTTGTATTTCGGCTATGTTGACTTGTCCCTTTATGTTGGCTGCACCATTTTGAATTTGTTGTGTGTTTTATTTTGGCTTGAACTTCTTGGCTCGACACTTGGAGCTGTCTATGCTTTGTGCTCGGCCCATGCTGCCTTTTACTTTGTGCCCACTTGCTCCATGTACATTGCTGCACCATTATTTCACTTCTTTGTTGTGTCATATCACCACTTTGTGCCCATCATTGATGTCTTGTACATACTTTGCTCGGCCATGCTCGACGTGGCATGCACCACTGTTTTGAATTTGCTGTTTTGATTATTGAGTTTTCTCGACCACTTTGGCTTGAGTTGACTATGTTGACTTTGTGTATTGCACTGAGTCGAGTAAGTCCATGTGGCTACTCCTCAGTTGCAATCTGATTGGCATGGCAGTGCACACGTGTACACGTGTGTACATGCAGCCATCAGACGAGTTGTCCCTGTCCCTGCATTGAGATATATATGTTGTCTACCTTGTGGTGTTTACAGTGTATCACTGTGAATATCACAAGCTGTCTAGACACAGATTGATGGTTTTATAAATCAGATCAAGTCATGAAAAAGGATGAGAAACACACCGAATTCTGAGCCAAATAAAATTTTAAAAATAAAATTTATATTCGCGTGTAATTAGAATATTATTTCTGTTCCATAAACATTGTGTGTATTTCTGTGAATGACAGGTACGAAGACTGGACTGAGTATATAAAAATGTATATTGAAATGTATGAAATCAAAGAGTTTTTATATATATATACGAGTGTGAGTGTTGTTGTGGGAAGCTGTGTACTAAAATGAAATTGTACTGTAATTTGGAATACACAAGTTTGATTGAAATAAAATAATATTTTATTGTTGTCAAACAAACTCGTCTATTTCATTATGTTATTTATTAGTACAAATATTCTGTGAGTATTTAAATAGTGGAGTTTATAAGATTTGTACTGTTGTGTTATTGAAATAGAATATTAAATTTAAATAGAATACAGTATGAATATATCAATGTCTGTATGGTCGTATTCCATTTAAATATAAATATTATATTTCAGTCAGTGAAGTATATATTTAACAGTACGATTTCAAACACATTTATAATAATATTTATTTGGTTGTTATCATCAAACAAAAATCATATAATTGTGTATACAAAAATGTTATATACAACAATAGTATCATAAGAGAATTTGGCCACAAATATGCATAGTATCATAAGGGAATTTGGCCACAAATATGCATAGTATCATAAGGGAATTTGGCCACAAATATGCATAGTTTCATAGGAGGATTTGGCCACAAGCATGCATAACATCAAAAGGTGATTGGCCACAAACTTGCATATTATAATAAGGGGTTTCGGGTTCATATACTTGCATAAGCCCCAAGTTAAGTTCATGCACATATTTCACAAGCCCAAAGTGGTTCTAAGGTCTTATGCCCACATTCACAAGTTAAAGGTTCAATCTTTCATGATAGACTAGGCTAAACATAACATGAGTGGCATGATATAGTCGCTAAAACATAGTTCCAAGCCATATATTCAAGGTAAGAGGCAAAACTAGGTTCACATAGGTTATAGCACTTATGTTTAACCGCATTTTATTCCATGCCATCATTACACTACCGTTAACATCTCGAAGTAGCTAGAACATACATAGCGAGGCTTAGGAAAGGATCATGCATCATCTTGACGAAGAAAGGTGGCTCCTTTGTCGAAGAATCATCATGGAATTTGCATAACAATGTTGATTTGGCCTCGATTTGGTGTAGCAAGCTTGCACCTTTTGATTTGAACCCGATTTGAATGCATAGTCTCTAGGAATTGGAGATGGAGGCCATGATCACTTGGCATTTGGGCAGCACTTCGTGGCATGAGTGAATTATGAGCGGTTTAGGGTAGGCTTAGGGTCTTTTTATAGAGATTAGGAGTAGTTTAGGCCGTTAGATTAACCCTAGGATAGATCCAAGCCATCAAAAATCGTCACAAGCTTCCAAAACCGAGCCAAACAGCAAAACAGGTGCACCAGGCTGCCTGGGTTCGACCAGGCAGGTCGACCCCCAGGTCGACCCTGGGGTCGACTCCCCAGTCGACCTGGTTGGCAGGGGGTTGACTCCCCAGTCGACCTCCCCTGGTCTGGCGGGAAATTTTCCGCCTCTTATGAATTCTGAAATTTGAATCTGTTTTCGTTTTCGAATTTTTCGTGACATTTCGCGAGGCCATATCTTGGTCATACGGACTCCGATTTACGAAATTTCGGACTCTATTTCGCGTATTTTTCCGAGGCGAACGCAATGGCACAGCCCGTTTCTCCTGATTCAGATTTTAACCTTTAATTCTGCCTTGATTCTTGTCTTAACACATTGTTTAAAATTCGGGTTGTTCCATTCTCCCCTCCTTTAAGGATTTCGTCCCCAAAATCTCCAAGTTAGGAAGAACGCATCCTACCATCCATCATCCATCTACTCAAAACATCATCCACAGAAAACCATTGTCCTTAGACGATTTCTAATGCCATATGAACATATGCAAAACTTGTGTGTATATGCTCCTTAGCTAATGCTAATGATCAGGCCTGAATGATCTTTCTAATGCAAAATATGTTTAGTGCCATGAGTCCAACATGTATGCAAATAGACCTAGTCATATAAGTACTATATGCGTGTACAACCATTCATTCATATGCAACATTCGCATGATAACACATTCAATTTCATCCACAAACAAGTATAAATACTCGTGCATATGCAACATGAAACGTGACCGCGTCAATCTAGTATCTAATGTGTATTCGCACATCCACGAGCAACCACTTGCAACCATTTGCAACCATATCAATCATAACATGTTTCAAATACATGTTTACATCCATAGGGTTCTACCTAAGGTTCCCAAGATAAGATCGAGGAGATAAACAAGACAAACTCCTTCCGGGGTTTGTAACAGAAACAGGACCGAGAGGATATCCACCAAGCGATAGCATGCAAGTAAGCTCTACAGGTGAACCAAGGATCAAAGATATACTCTTAAAAAGAGACACGGTGCGCATGTCTAAACCGCATTTCCATGAGCTTAATTCCTTCGTGCCTTGACCGCCTTTGACTCATGATTTCGTAGCTCCTTGATTCCTATTTCCAAGTTATGAGTTGGAACTCGTTTCATTGTCGCTTCTCGTTTCACTTTCACTTATTCTTTCCCTAGTATGCTCGGTTCAAACATATCTGCGTACTCATGCAAGCTCTCCAAAATTCACTAGTGAATTCTGGATCTCGTTTACCTATGCCAATCCATGTTACCACGCGCACTTACTAGGGTGGTTCCTATAACCCATGCTCAAGCGGAATAAACCATCCGTCTTATTGGCAGACGTTACTCGATTGGATCAGAGATTTCCGATAAATGCATCAAGAGATTCTAGGTAACTAACCATGACAGAACCCAAAAGGTTACACGAGACCTCGAAGGTATTACCAAAGCAAGCCAAGAGTCTGACTACCCACTTTTCAAAACCGAGAAGGGTATCTCTTACTGGATAACCACTTTACCCCTAGAATCCATCCATAGCCGAGACATGTCATTCTCAAATCCAAAAAAGTCATGAAGAAATGGACCAACTCTCCAACCAGATTTTGGGACAAAACTGGGATCCTTTACCATGCTAGTACAAAGTGCAGAGACTCAACTATCCAAGCAGACTTAAGTGATACGATGATCAAGACAAAGTCTGGACGGGATGATAGAAAAAACGACTAAACCTTTACCAGAAACGGTACCATTTCTTCTAGGTACCCTAGAAATGGGAGCGTACAATTGCCCTCTCCGATGATCTTGTCCTTGTCCTTCTTGATGGACTAAGCCATACCAACAGTTGCTTATCCTTAAGCTCACGTCCTTTATCCTTACTCTTATTATCCTTCCTTGTACCACGGCAACAGGTCTCTCGAGAACCACCTCCATCGTACGGAAAACACCTACGTGGCTAGACAAAGATTAGTCACAGTTAGAACTACTGTGACTACCGATGGAGGAAAGAAAGGAAAAGAGATTCAATCCAGGAATCAAAGGATAGTGCTAATGGCTTTTGGGGAATAGCCTTTTAAAACAAACTTTTCTTGAAAAATGCTTCTTTGTAAACGATTTTTAAAATAGTTTTCATATGGTTTTAAAAACTTCTGCCCAGTCTGGTAACCTTCTGCTCTGATACCAAATGTAACACCCCACCTCCGCCAAGGTAACTCTCGTAAGTACATTGGCTTTGGAGGGGCGTTAAACGAGGTAAACAAGCACAGAAATATTACAAGACAGAACATATATAAAACAGCGGAAGTAAAACATATTTCATTACCTTTATAAAATAAGGTGTAAAGCCTTTTACATTACGAATACATCAAAACCTGTCTTGCAATAATAAAGAAGCATAAAACCATTTAATGGATTACTCCCCAAGTAAAACAGTAAAGTAGCCATAGCCAAGGAAAGTCTAAGCCATGCGTGATGACCTTCAAGCAGAAGAAATCCGAACTAGATAACATTGTTTCCTCCCAGAAACCTGGGGGGGGGAACGGAAGACAAAGAGGCGAAACAAAACGGGGTCAGTCATAAAGACTGGGAAGTCCTATCTACTTCCAGTATAAAAACAAGTAAAGGTAACATGACATGCATAAACTGAAAGTAAACATAAGGATGACTACAAGATAGATAAACTAAACCAGGGTAACAGGCTGAACTACTATAGCAAGGCAAACTAAGATATCATGATAAACTACGGTGTCATGATAAATCAAGGTATCACATCGTCAGGTTTCTATCGAGTATAATATCCCAAGGTATCCATCCTGTATAACCTCCCACGGTATCTATCATGTATATTTATCATGGTCCTAACATGTATATTTGCTCTGCACCTCTTGTCCTAGTATCCCAACCCGCGTCATGTGTTAACTATGAATGCCCCTTGCCCAATGCCATGTAATGGTCCATGTCAACCTAATATATAACATATGTAGGTTTTCCCAACTCGTATGTTTCTTTCCATGTATAAGTTCTGTCCTTTGTCGTAGGCCATACGGGCTTTCCCATGTAAACGTTTTATCCTTGAGGTTATTTTGGACTGCTACCCTTGATCTAGTTATGTTTCCTTACCACGAACTATCGCGCGTTCACTTAGGATTTATGCCACCTAGGACCACTAGGGATTATGCTACCTAATGAACGTTTTAGTGACTCGGTTTGGGTTCAGCCACCTAGGGCCACTAGGGATTATGCCACCCGTCAACCGCGCCCTTTTTCCCGCGTATGTATCGTGAACCGTTTTCCATGTCTAGACGCACATGTTCCTCAATGTGCCATCCAAGTTCCGTGCCAGGGCAAATCAAGAAATACGGAACTCGGTCGGGAGCTTTAAGTCGTCTGCTGATGCAGATATCTAGGTCTGTTTTTGTACCCGTGGCTATGGTCCCACGTGACCCCTCCCTCAACTACTGAAAGGCAATCCAAGAAAAATCATGTATGAGAACTGCAATAAGGCCCATCGATGCCCACTTCCAGATAGCCAACCTCACCCATAACTCGATAGCTAGTATATGGTCTTTTTGGAGTTCCCTGCCTTTCCGTACGTACACGATTGACTAAAGATGGTAGGTAGTCGGCGACATGCTATCCCGGGGCAAAATCAAGTACCGTCGACTCCACGCTAATCCATCCCAGTCTTTAGGTCGCTCGCATAGCAACCAAGGCATACTCTTGGCTCTTCTACCGCAGACCTTAACCCCTGTGAAGCCGGGTTTCAAGGACCACTTGCCACCTCACAGAGGGATACCAAGAGTACCCTCACGTTCCCCGAAGCTTCCGCTTCGTCACCCAGTTCGCTGGAGCTTTTATCCAAGTCAGATAACTTGCTCCTCCTCGTATACTAAGCGATGACCTACCGTACCAGGTTACTCATCTCTTTGTGAACTAGTCTCATGTACTTAGCTAAGAATTATTACTTAGTTACCCTTAACTAAGGTTTACCACTTAGCTCCTCTTTCCGCTATCCTTGTTAACTACGATTTCCAACCTAGTCCCCTGAGCTAGGGTTTCGTCGAATGGGTTAAGTGTTGTTATCCAAGTTCATGACTTAACCTGCCCACGAATCATGTAAAGATTGGCTAAGTACTCAAGTTCAAGGCTTAGCCCTACAGGTTGGTTAAGTGTACCAAGAAGCTAATGACTTAACCCTATCAAGTCAAATTGGTTAAGTATTTATTTGTCTTAACCCTATCAAATTATCATGTTAGATTGATTAAGCATAGATTATCTTAATCCCACCAGATTGTCGAGTCGGATTGGTTAAGTGTAGGTTAACTTACCCCATCCACTAATCGTATTACACTGGTTAATCCTAATTTAAATGGTCTTGTGAGTTAACCCTACCAGACCCACGTATTCGATTGGTTAAGTGTAGGTTACTTAACCTCATCAAATCAACACGTATAATTGGTTAAGTATAAGTTACTTAACCCCATTAAATTATCATGTTAAATTGGTTAAGTATTGGTTACTTAACCTCATTGAATTACCAAGTTTAGATTGGTTAAGTGTTTAACTTAACCCCAGCGAATTACAGTGTTTAGATTAGTTAAGTATAGGTTACTTAACCCCATCTAATTACCGTGTTTAGATTAGTTAAGCCTTAATTACTTAACCCCATCTAATTACCGTGTTTAGATTAGTTAAGTCTTAATTACTTAACCCCGTCTAATTACCAAGTCGGATTAGTTAAGCGTAAATTACTTAACCCCATCCCCTAATTGTCTTGTATGGTTAAGTGTCATTAAGAAATCAAGCCCGGTCCCACTTAACCTATCCATTCGTGTTATGTCGGTTAAGTGTCATTAGTCAACTTTACTTAACCTTATCATGTGGCATTAATTTAATTAATGCACTCTCAACCTCTCACATTAGACCTTGTTGTGGTTACTAGTTAAGCCGGGCGGGTCTGGGTAGATTTACACCACAACCTAGTCTAATCTCGGGTCTTAAGCGCGACATGACCAACTTCTCACATTGGATCCTATGGTTTGTAGCCACTTGTTAAGCCGGGCGGGTCCGGGTAGATTTATGCTACAAACTCAACCCAACCTCGAGTTGGCCACTTTCATGTTTGGTCTAGTGTCTTTTTACACTTACAACCCACCCATGTCTAGTTCAAGTTCCATGTTTACCCACGTGTCATGATCATATTTAAATGAATCATGAATGTCATGTTCTCATGTAAGCCCCATATTAAGTTTTTCATGTCATACCCACGTTTTTCCTAAGCTACCCAAACGTATTTCCAACCCAAGTGGAAGCGAGTCACATAGTAGGGTATTATGCTAACATATTGGCCACAAACATGCATAGTATCATAAGAGAATTTGGCCACAAATATGCATAGTATCATAAGGGAATTTGGCCACAAATATGCACAGTATCATAAGGGAATTTGGCCACAAATATGCATAGTATCATAAGGGAATTTGGCCACAAATATGCATAGTTTCATAGGAGGATTTGGCCACAAGCATGCATAACATCAAAAGGTGATTGGTCACAAACTTGCATATTATCATAAGGGGTTTCGGGTTCATATACTTGCATAAGCCCCAAGTTAAGTTCATGCACATATTTCACAAGCCCAAAGTGGTTCTAAGGTCTTATGCCCACATTCACAAGTTAAAGGTTCAATCTTTCATGATAGACTAGGCTAAACATAACATGAGTGGCATGATATAGTCACTAAAACATAGTTCCAAGTCAAATATTCAAGGTAAGAGGCAAAACTAGGTTCACATAGGTTATAGCACTTATGTTTAACCGCATTTTATTCCATGCCATCATTACACTACCGTTAACATCTCGAAGTAGCTAGAACTTACATAGCGAGGCTTAGGAAAGGATCATGCATCACCTTGACGAAGAAAGGTGGCTCCTTTGTCGAAGAATCATCATGGAATTTGCATAACAATGTTGATTTGGCCTCGTTTTGGTGTAGCAAGCTTGCACCTTTTGATTTGAACCCGATTTGAATGCATAGTCTCTAGGAATTGGAGATGGAGGCCATGATCACTTGGCATTTGGGCAGCACTTCGTGGCATGAGTGAATTATGAGGGGTTAAGGGTAGGCTTAGGGTCTTTTTATAGAGATTAGGAGTAGTTTAGGCCGTTAGATTAACCCTAGGAAAGATCCAAGCCCTCAAAAATCGTCACAAGCTTCCAAAACCGAGCCAAACAGCAAAACAGGTGCACCAGGCTGCCTGGATTCGACCAGGCAGGTCGACCCCTAGGTCGACCCTGGGGTCGACTCCGCAGTCGACCTGGTTGGCAGGGGGTCGACTCCCCAGACGACCTCCCCTTGTCTGGCGGGAAATTTTCCCGCCTCTTCTGAATTCTGAAATTTGAACCTGTTTTCGTTTTCGAATTTTTTGTGAAACTTCGCGAGGCCATATCTTTGTCATACGGACTCCGATTTACGAAATTTCGGACTCTCTTTCGCGTATTTTTCCGAGACAAACACAATGGAATAGACCGTTTCTCTTGATTCAGATTTTAACATTTAATTCTGCCTTGATTCTTGTCTTAACATGTTGTTTAAAATTCGGGTTGTTACAGATATGCCCGACAAAAAGGTACCAGTTTATATTATATACGAGTTTGGTGATTTTGATGAGCGAATTGGCAAGCCGCTTGGCTGTTTGATTTTCTTTTGGGTTGGAGATGGCCCAGAGAGGCGAGTTGGAGTTTGACGTATTGACCAGTACAAAGGAGGTGTTGGCGAAATTTTTCGAAAAGTTATGATGTTAGAAAATTTTCAAGATTTTTGAAAATTTTCGTTGATAAGGATTAATTAATAATTTAATTGAAATTAAATTGATTCAGTTGAAACTGAAGTTAAGAAGTGAACAAATATTTTCTAACCAGTCGATAGGGTCGTCCCCTACTTTTTAGCAATTTCGAGGACGAAATTATTTTAAGTAGGGAAGATTGTAATGACTCGCATTGGCAGAGGTATTATGATTAATTTATTTAATTATTGAAATGGTGGTTTAGAGGATTTATTGGCCGTGGAATTTAATAATGGTGAATATTTATTTTAATTAATAAATTAAATAATATATATAATTCTGAAATAATCAGAATTGGCTGAAATGATGATATGGTGTGAACCGGATCATCTATGATATTTAATTCAGTTTAAAATTTAATTTGAATAACAAATATATTCAATCGTCGACAGTTGAACGTATAGTTTATAATATAATTATAAACGAGCTCGAAACGACGCTGCAGTTCGTAAAGTGGTGATTCGAACTTCAACTGAATGTACATGATTTGTTTTAAATCGGATTTCTATGAAACAAGAAACGTGTGGAGCTGGTGAAGTATATCTTTCTGGTGGAAGACAAAGATCGGGATTTCGTCGTGTAGACTTTGAGATATGTCCAAATCAAATTTCAGAAAAGTCGCTATAGAATCGTTTATCGACCATAACTGTTTATTCGATATAACTAGAGATCGGATTCGAATTTGAACAAGGTTCTTTTGAGAAGTAGTGATAATTTAATTTTTATAATTTTTCTATAATTTTTAATTAATTAAATAAGCAACTTTTTATTTGGAGTATTTTGCACCCTTAATCAGCGATTTTGAGGTTTCAAAATATGAGTTAATCTACCGGTATTATTATATTTCGGGAATCGGGACACCTCGCTCGTCACGATGGTGTTTTTATTTCTGTCTGTAGCGGTATGTAACTATATAATTTTTTTTTTAAATAATGTGGTAACAAAATGTGTGAAAGTAAACAAGGCCACACTTCTTTCTGTTTCACCACCCGTTCCTTGTGGATTCAAAACAAGAACCGTGGAGGAAGCAAATTCTCACAAACTAAATCAGATCCTATGTAATACCCCCTAAACGCTTCCTAACCTAATTCCGCATTCTGTAAATAAATCGAGCCGCCGCCATTTAGTCTTTTCAGCAAAAACGAAACAAGAGAGAGAGAGAGAGAGATCGAATTAATCCCCTATATTATCATTCACCTAATATTAAATAGAAAACGTGAAGGGCGTATACTATAAGAGGACAGGGTCATGGGTCTTGCATACAGGCATCAGAGGTTTAAACGCTTTGTATACTAGATGGGGGAGCTCGAAGTGATGATGCATAAGTGAGCAGTGTTTAAAAATTGGGAGTGGAAGCCAACCAGGAGTGCAAGTTCTTGAGTGGAGAAGAAATCGGTGACGTGTATGTTAAAGTGTAAGGGAGTAGTTGAGGATTTGGAAGTGGAAAACATGGAAGGGGTACATGCGGTGGTAAGGGACCGTTTGCTGTGTTACTGAGGGAGAGGACGGAAAATGAGGAGCAGGTTTCTCGCATGTGCTATTGCCGGAATCACAACGCAAAGGACAGTGCGGAGAAAACTGGTATGAACGCTAGACAGGGGATAAGGATGCACGGCACGGCCAATTTGTTGGAGTTGAGGAGCAGTTCCTGGCGGTGATAGGTTTACTTTTTAGAAACAGTTGTGGGTGGGGATGGAAACTTGTTTGGTTAAATTTCGCATGGGAGGACTGGCCAGAAACGCGGATGGGTGATGATGGCTTAGAGGAATACGTTGAAAGGAGGACATACGGTGGAGTACTATGCAGGAGTGGCATGTATGTAGCACAGTGAACGAAGTGAAATACTAGAAGTTTACAAGTGGGGAAGAAATAGATCCTCACGTGGGTCTTAACAAAAGGGTATGGGCCGAAGTAAACTAAAGTCCAAATGAATAAAAGGACAAAAGAAAAAGGGAAGGCCCGAATAAAATGACATAAAGAAATGTTTGATGCGGACTTGCTGTGAAGAAAGGGAGATCTGCATTAAGCGCTAGAACAAGAAAATGGGTACCGAGGTTTTAAAATTTGGAGAAGAAAGGCCGTGTAGCGTTGATGTCTGGGCTTAAGACATGGGTGGACCGACTATTATTGGTGAGCCCAATATTGAAGAAAAGAAGGAAGTTCGGAATTAGAAAGAAGAGGATCCGCAGGTGGCACTGTTTTATATAGGGGAGGAACTCTTTTATCGGGTCAGGCATGGTGCGGCAAAACATAAAGAGGGTGAGTTATATAATTAAATTAATATAAGTTCAAATATTCGTATTAACTTATAAGGTCAATAACTTATTCATATGAAATCAGAATCACGAATCGTAAGTTGCATTGGGACCGTATGGACGAGTGCTTCGCAATGAAGCTGACTGGAAGTGGATTGGTGCTTGTTTGAATTTGTGGCGAATTAAATTGTTTGATTCAAATCAAACAACAGTTTATCATTCTTTAACGATGAACTGCGAATGTGAGTAAATCTCACTAATTCTGAACAGTTTATAATTTCATGTTATATTTTTAGAACTGTTAGATATTGGCTGCTTGACCGTATGTTGACTGTTTGATTGAACTGCTAGTTAGTTAGTTGAATTTCTATATTGATTCTGTTTAACAGAATATATCATATGGAACTGAAAGTGATGTTATCTATATTGTTTAACATCTGTGATGCAGGGAAACAGGTTGGAGGAATCCAACTGGATTCTCAACATATATTTTACTGTTTTTCATATATTGTGATATATGATGTGTTATATAATCTGTTATGGATTATGGGTGTTGGAATGATGTTGATCATTTTTATTCGATATTTTAAATATCATAAAAGACCCTGGGATGTAAAAAGAATTATTTCAATGTTTGTTGAAATAAAGGGATTTTATAAAATCAACAGATTTTATAAAAGGAAATATTTTGAAAGTAAATAAAAAGGGAAAATGTTTTTAAAACGAATAGAGTTTTATAAAAGGGAAATCATTTGTAAAGTGAAGAACTGTTACTAAAAGTAAATCTTTATAAATGAATAGTTTATTCAAAAAGTAAAAGGGAGTTAATCGATGTTTGTTAATCGATTAGAGTTAAAGTTAAAAGAAGTTAATCGATGTTAGTTAATCGATTAGAGAATAAAAGCAAAGGAGTTAATCGAATATAGTTTATTCGAATAGAAAGTTAAAAGGAGTTAATCGAATATAGTTTATTCGAAGAAAGAAAAAGGAGTTATCGAATATAGTTATTCGAAAGGAGTTAAGTAAAATGAGTAAATCAATAGCGTTATTCAAATAGAGTTAATCTGATAGTGTTAGTCCAATAGAGTTATTTGATAAGGGTTAATCGAATAGAGTTAAGTGAAAAGAGTCAATCGAATATAGCTATTCGAAGAGGGTTAAGTAAGGAAGTTAGTAAAAGGGATATAAAGTGAACTTTGCCTATTTCAAAGTTCGAAATGTTGTTCAGTTAAGGTATGAGAGGTAGTTCTACCCCAACTTGATTGGCTTCGTTTTTAACTAAAGAATAGTTAATGTTCGGCAGTAAAGGAAATGGTTTTGGTTGGCATAGCAATGTTTGTTTAAACATCTATCTAAGTCCAATGAAGAAGATTTGGAAATGTTTTCCAAATAAGAAACCAGAAATGTTTTCTAATAAAGAAAACAAGAAATGGAAATGTTTTCCATTGTTAATAACATATATTTTCCCAATTTAGAAAATAAGAAACACTTGAATATAGGGAAACAGGAGATAAGTAAATTAATGAAATAAAGAGATAAATGTTAAATGATGTTTGATCGATATAAATTTCCATTTGCAAATAATATCGTTGTTTGCACATCTGTTTTTATTCGTTAGTTAAATCACAGACTATCGAAGTTTTGACCATTTTAACGTTGTTAATATGGAGAGACCGGTTGGATTATTATCCAAAGAACCACTTTGTATTGGCATAAGCGTTGCAGATCATATCTGCCAAAGGAAATTGAAGACGGAGTTTTGCAAGGGCTATCCTGTTCACAGAATAGTGCCTTCGGTTCATCCTGTTCCTGGGTGACTTGTATGGACGGATGTCTGACAGAGTATTTCTAGACGATCACATATATTGATTTCTCCAACCGTACCAAGAGTGGAAGCGGAGAAAGAAACTTCTTTTAGCTAACACATAATGTATTGTTGAGGACATCAACCGGTGATTTGATGGATTTGATGATGTGGCATTCAAAGTGAATCTGTTGTGATGATAAAGCGTAGCTTCTAGCCTCATCATCCGGTAAATGACAAAACTCGGGCAGGCAGCATGGCTAAGTCGGTCGCACCAAAGTAGGGTGTATAATCACCTGATCTAGAGTTTCATTTACTTCTAAAAATCTATTGTTGATGCTGTCCCATTCGGGAAACGGTTGCTGATCCCAACCGTTGGTGATATACATTCGATACACTCAAGCGAAATGAGTGGTCGGTCATGTGTGGCCGGGTTGCAAGATGTTCTTGTTGAACCCAGTGTATTCCTCTCTAGAGGTACACTAGCGAAAGGTGGCTCCATACCTTGTCATAGTTGGAAATCCATTACCCAATACGTGCTTGCGGTTTTGATTGTATACTATATATGTATGACGTGAGATGAAAGCGTTTCTGCTAGATGATTATATATATACTGTGATTGATAGACATTATTATAATATCAAAAGGTTTTTGATATAAAAGATATTTTGGATTCTCATAAGGGAAAAATCCGTTCCGTTATGCGGTGTGGTCTTATGAGATATCGTTTACTTATTCAACCTGTTTTAAAACTGTTTTACTCATACCAGTCCCATGACTGACCCGGAGTTTATTTTGTTGTTTTCCCTAAACTCTTGGGTGCCTAAATTTGTATGGGCAGTCAAGTAGTCAGGATTTACAGATATACTGGAAGAGCTGGAGCAGGAGGCTTCAGGATCATATAGCTATATTTATTTCCGCTGTGTTGTAAGTGTTGTACTTTGATAATGACATGTATATTCAAGTACAGATTTGTATTTCAAAGTTATGTTATGAAATATATTTATTCGTTCCGCTATGAGATTCGTGTTACTCTGATGTTGTGTTCTTCTTCTTCTTCTATTCTAATTTTCTATCTTATCTTTCCTCACCCTCTAATTTCATTCACTAATTACCAGGATTTTTCGATGGTTTGGTTATCGACATCGTGTTTATGTCGATAACCAAAGTCGCTCAAATTCCGGTTCGTTACATCTGGCATGTCGAAAACGAAAGGAATTCAGAGCAGTGGAAAGGAAGTAAGTGGAGTGAATTAAAGGGTTGGAGAAGGGGCGGCCTCAAATAATAGAAGGGAGAAGATAAAGAAGGAATGCAGGCTTAGGAAGATGGGCTTTGTGCTAGTGGAGATAAATAAAACTAAAAAGAAAAAAAAATAGAAAAGGGAATTGGGCCTTCAAGGATTTTTTTAGAAATTTTAAAACAAAATATAAAGAAGGAAAGGAGCAATCGGGCCAATGGTTTGGGCCTGGTGTTTTTACAAGTTAAATTAAATGAAAAATAGGAAATGAAAGGATATTTTTAAGGTTTATAAAATAAGATAAAAGAAAAATGGGCGAACCATACTAGGCCCGAGTAATTGGGCCTCAAGGGCTTTAGTAAGATAAATTAGATAAAAAGGAGATACAAATTAGAAAATTGAAAATCAAATAAAATTAAAAGACGGGTAACAAAAATAAATAGAAGGAGATTTTTAAATTAATAAGACCATAAAGAAATGAAATATCATGGCAACTAGAAGGAAGGACATTAGCAGGGAAATCGAACGCAGAAGCTTAGCTTAAGAGTTTCAACAATTTTAAAAATTTAAAAAAAAGGAGATAACTTAAAATCATGTTATTTATAATTATTTAGATATGAAAAGAATTTACAAAGGTATAAAATGTCGTATAAACGCCGACATTTTATAGTAAAGTACCATGTGAGACGCACACACTTTAGTGGTTCATTTATATATGATAGTAGAAACCAAATACATAACCATATGCGACGCTGTTTTAACCAAAAATAGTCAAACACCAAATGATGCTAGAAAAGCACATCACCAAGTAAATGGTATGAAATTATGAATCCACGAACACAAAATAAAAGTAAAGGCAATAAGAAGACGAGATTTTTACAGTGGTTCGATTTGCTATTAATCTACGTCCACTTCTCAATCACTTCTCATTACGGAGTTTTTCTTTTCAACACACATGAAATCTCTCATACATTCATTTCTCGCTTCTCTCATTTTTTATGATCTAAATACACTTGAATTTGACAAGGAATTGTTGGGATTTCTGTTTTCATGATGGAGGATGTGTGAATCGTCGATCACTTTAGCATGTAGGTTATTTTCCTCAATTTGTTGATGTAGTTTGTGTTAGATCCGGATTTTTAGAGATAGCTAGTGGCGATTAAAAAGCATTAGACTCGAGTGAGAACAACGTTGAATGGAGAATTGAATTGATTTTGTATTCATGTTGTTGGAGAATGATAAAGCAAAGTTAGGAAGCCATTAATGATGTTTTTGAAGCTTTAAGAGAAGTGTATGAATGGTTTAGGGAGCACTTCGGGGTCAAGAAATCTGTCCCTTGAATTATGGAGCAAGGGGCTATTTATTGAAGAAGTTTGAAGGTAGTGGCAGTTTCGTAATTATGGGATACAAAGTTTGGATCGGCCATGAAGTTGGATCGGGCTAAACTTGGATCGGGCATTAATTTGGATCAGGCTCTAACTTGGTTCGGGTGTAAAGTTGGATCGCGGTAGACATGGATCGGGACTTGCTTTTAACGAGCTTCAGCCTTTATTGTACCGTTCCACTTTATCATAACATACCGATCCATTTTCAATGCACTGTACCAATCCTATTTATAATTAAGTGACTGGTCCACTTTCTGGACATCGATTCAAGATAGCACCGATCCAGTTCTAGCTACATGCACCGATCCAGTTTACAGTAAATTACCAACATGCCGCTGCATCAATTGACACTGATCCACGTATATTTCTTTAGACGATTCAGTTTGTTCTAGCATGCCGGTCCAGTTTATTACATAATGTGTAACCGCCTTTTCTGAATAGCACTGATCCAAATATTATTTGCCTCAGGACTATGTGCTTTCATATTTTGTTTAGGACCGATTCCGTTCTTTGGTAATGTCCGATCCACACTGTTTTGTAGTGACCGACTCGGTCCTCTAACACTGACCGACCCGATCCGCTCTGGATGAAATGGACCGACCCGATGTAGTGATCGATACGACAATATCTGAATGGTTCGATCCACTTTGTTGAGGCTGATCCAAATTTGTGACCGACGCGGTCCGTTGGTACTGTGTGACCCATATGACTGAGGCTGATCCAGTGCTTTCGTAGTGTTAACATTTTCCCCTCGAATCTTGTATTTTTTTCTTGTGAGAAATGTGGGCTTCGAAATAAACGTTGTTGTTGATATATTCTGCATTGATATCCAGTTATAGCTTTTTGTCCTGCTATGTTGAACCATGCTTTGAATTGGTATGCTTTGTGTCACCTGTTTTGTAATTAAAACAAGCACTTGTGCAATTTTGGACTTATACTCACCATCGACTGTCCAAATAAAATATTTATTTAGAATCAAATAAAATATCTACATAGAATTGCTCTACTTAGCGGTTTATAACTCACTGAATATTATCTGTACAAATACGACATTCGAATTCGAATTCGCATTTAATGCTTAAAATTAGCTAGTCGACTAGAGCCGACTGTGGATTTCAAACATTATCGTTTTAATGTCTTAAATGATGGTATCTGATACTTTTCATTTGAGAAATAAGTATTGGCTATTTATTCTCTACTTTTTTTGGGAGAAGTTTTTGATTATCGGTGCCCCTGCACTTGAGGGTTCATTTTAATCCAACGTTTTGTCTTTTCTTATCGACTGAGTCAAAATGATGGAGCTCATCGAGCGTGGTAGATTTTTCCTATGGAGAAATTTCTTTCTTTATGGAAATGATTTTTTCTTGTCGCATCATTTTGCAGTGCGAACTACCGCGAAGTTTGGGAGAGGGGTGAAGTTTCATCGATCCGTAGAGCGAACATCACTCATCTGTCAGAGTCACTTAACTTGGTGAGTGAACGCTGCATAGCTGAGGCGCCTCAGACTCCCGTGAACCTTTGGGATAAGGTTAAGGTTGAGCCGATCCACGGAGCGGGCATCAGTCATCGGTCGGAGTCACTTAACTTTGTAAGTGATCGCTGCCCGACCGAGGAATCCTCGACCTCCGTGAACCATTAGGTAAGGTTGAGCTAAACCATGGAGCGGGCATTTGTCATCAGTTGGAGTCACTTAACTCGGTAAGTGATCGCTGCCCGACTGAGGCATTCTGGACCTCCATGAACCATGAGGTAAAGGTTGGGTTGATTCATGGAGCGTTGATCAGTCATTGGTCGGAGTCACTTACCTCAGTAAGTGATCGCTGCCCGACTGAAGCATCCTAGACCTCCATGAACCATGAGGTAAAGGTTAAGGTTGATTCATGGAGCGTTGATTAGTTATCGGTCGTAATCACTTAATTCAGTAAGTGATTGCTACCCGACTGAAGCATCATGGACCTCCATGAACCACGAGGTAAAGGTTAAGGTTTATTCACAGAGCGGTGATCAGTCATCGGTCAGAGTCACTTAACTCGGTAAGTGATCGCTGCCCGACTAAAACATCCTGGACCTCCATGAATGATGAGGTAAGGTTGAGCTGATCCATGGAGCGGGAATCAGTCATCAGTCAGAGTCACTTAACTCGGTAAATGATCGCTGCCCGACTGAGGTGCCTTTGAATCCCGCGAACCTTTGGGTGAAGGTTGGGCTGATCCACGGAACGGGTATCAGTGATCGGTCAGAGTCATTAACTCAGTAAGTGATCGTTGACCAACTAAAGCATCCTGGACCTCCGTGAACCATGAGGTAAAGGTTAAGGCTGATTCACGGAGAGGTGACCAGTCATCGATTGGAGTCACTTAACTCGGTAAGTGATCGCTGCCCGGCTGATGCATCCCGGACCTCCGTATACGATGAGGTATAAGTTAGGGTTCCATCGATCCGTAGAGCGAACCTCAGTCATCGGCCGGAGTCACTTAACTAGGTAGGTGATTACTGCCCACCCAAGGTACCCTTGACTCCCGTGAACCCTTGGGGTTTTAGATCCATGGCTACTTGCTAATCTCTTAAGTGTTTGACTTATTGGGACTTTCTCGATCTACCATTGAATCAGTGTTATCGGGTTGTCTCGCTTGGTCGTGTTGTGAGGAAGCAAGTGCTTGCCGGATAGCCTGTAATGAAAAATTGTCTGTTAGAAAATTTTCGTATATATTTGGCAAGACAAAGAATTATACAGGTAGTTAATACTTCATTCAGAATCCCATTGTTCGTTACAGTGCATGTAAAACATTACATAATATTTACAAGAAAGTAGAACATAGCAAAGAGTAAAGTAATGCGAGAAGTAAAGTAAATGCGATAGAGATTGCTCATTTTGAGTTGTAGATATTAGATCATCATCAACGGTCATCAGTTGATTATCAGCCTTGGAATAGTGTGAGCAGAAGCTACGTTTCTTGGACCGAAGTGGTCATTTGATGCCCTTGCCCTTGGGTAGTCGTAGAAGGTTTTGCATCTTGAGAATTTTTCACATACTGTTGCAAACGGTTCTTCTTAATCATCTCTTCGATTAATGATCTTAGTTGTCTGCACTCGTTGGTGTCGTGGCCTGGCTGATTATGATACCGACAAAACTTCCTAGATTTGGTGAGATGGTCAATCTTTCTCATTGGCCGTGGATCTGGATAATCTTCGGCAACCTTGGTGGCATGGTAAATGTTCCCAGGAGTATCATTTAGAGGTGTTAGATCAAATGAGTTAAGAGGACGAAATTTTTTATTAGCTTTGTTGTCGTTTCCGTTGTTGGCTCGCTTCTGCCCTTTGCACACTCTTCTGACTAATGTGAATAGCTGCACTTTTAGGGGCCTCAAGGAGTTGGTTACTACCAATGATCTGAAGCGGTATAGGATTATCATCCACCATCATGTACTCTTCTTCTTTCTTATAGAACTTGTCAAGCATAGTTGGTTCCTTCATCTTTATCCATCTTCCGAATTCGCTCGTTTTATCTATAGCATCGAGTAAAGCCATGAGGACTGTACGTGGTTCCGGATTCCTTACTTCGGGCAGGGTGATATTGAATCGAACAAGGAAGGCTGTGACGGTCTCCCCTATCTTCTGCTTCATTGCTGAGAGATTTATAGCATCCTTGTCTTTGATATCAAACAAGCGGAACGGCTCCTTGAACTTTTGGTTAGGTCGGAGAAACGGTCTATGAATTTGGGGTGGTGGCTTTATGAACCATAATGACGCAGCAACTTCTAGATAAAGGGGAAATTAGGTGCATCTCATTTAGTCAGTCGCTTTAGCTGCGCTCATATGCCCCTCATATTTGAGTAGGAAGTAGTTAGGATCAACGAGGCCGTTGCATGGAGGCAAGTTCAGAGGATTAAATTTCTTTGGACATTCTGCTTCGAGGAACCTTTCGGTGAACGGAGTCCTATCGAGGGAAAAGTCCCATTCTCTTTCGTCGTCTTTGCTAGCTTGATTGTTTTCATGGCTCGTTCTATCATACCCGAAATGTATTCTTCGGTGTTATGGCGATCTGTGAAGCTTAGCTCTTTACCAAATGTTTGTCTAGGCATATGATTTCAATTAGAGAGCATAGGTGCTTTGCCTTCTCGATGAGGGGGAGCCCCTAGTGATAGGGTTAGCGATCTTTCGAGCATTCACTTCAGAGTGATTTATAGCTTTTGAAACCAATTCTTCGATGTTAGTTTCATCCCTGTCACTTGCCCAATCATAATCTTCTTCCATATTGTTGTTGCGGTTATGACAGAAATGGGCGATTTATCATTCTCTTCGAGATCCACATGCACTTTCGGAGGAGCTGGATTTGATCGAGCATTAAGAACAGCGTCAAGTTTCTCCATCATCATTTTAGTAGAGGCAACCATTTGGTTGTTAACATTGTCAATAGCGGCTTTTAATTCATTTCTGGTCATATCGGCTGCGCTTTTTGAATTTACACCAACTTCAAAGCGGTTTGCGAGCGGTGCTTCTTCATTGACAACATTATCGGCTTCTACCACGGTCTTGCTAGTGGTCTTCTTGGACTTTTCCATGATCTCGGATAAGGCCTTGAATTTTGATGATAATTCATTGATTGGCCTAGATCTTAGATTTGTGGAATCAATGGTAGAAGTAGGCTTTGAACTTCAATGTGAAGGAAGGAGATGCGAACACGGCCCCATGGTATGCGCCAAATGTTTTAACCAAAAATGATAAAACACCAAATGATGCTAGAAAAGAACGTCACTATGTAAATGGTATGAAATTGTGATGTGACGAACACATAATAATAGTAAAAGCAATAAGAAGACAAGATTTTTATAGTGGTTCGATTCACTATGAATCTACGTCCACTTTTCAATCACTTCTCATTACGGAATTTTGCTTCACAGCACACATGAAATCTCTCATACATTCATTTCTCACTTCTCTCATTTTTTATGATCTAAATACACTTGAATTTGGCTAGGAATTGTTGGGATTTCTATCTTCATGATGGAGGATGGGTGAATCGTCGATCACTTTAGCCTGTAGTTGCTTTTCCTCGATTTGTTGACGAAGTTCGTGCTAGATCCGGATTTTTAGAGATAGCTAACGGCGATTAAAGAGCATTAGACTCGAGTTGGATCAAGTTCGAATGGAGAAATGATTTGTTTTGATCTTCATGTTGTAACGAATGATAAAGAAAAGTTAGGAAGCCATTAATGATGTTTTTGAAGCTTTTAGAGAAGTGTAGGAATGGTTTAGGCAGCCATTTGGGTCAAGAAATCGGTCCCTTGAATTATGGAGTAAGGGGCTATTTATAGAAGAAGTTTGGAGGTAGTTTTAGTTTCGTAATTATGGGATACAGAGTTTGGATCATGCATTAAGTTGGATCAGGCTAAACTTGGATCGGGCGTTAATTTGGATCAGGCTTTAACGTTGTTCGGTTGCAAAGTTGGATCGGGGTAGACATGGATCGGGACTTTCTTTTAAGGAGATTCAGCCTTTATTGTACCGTTCCACTTTATCATAACATATCTACCCATTTTTAATGCATTATACCAATCCAATTTATAATTAAGTTACTGATCCACTTTCTACACACCGATTAAAGATAGCACCGATCCAGTTCTAGCCACATGTACCGATCTAGTTTCCAGTAAATTACCAACATGCCACCTCATCAATTGACACTGATCCACGTGTACTTTCTTTGGACGATTCACTTTGTCTTAGCATGCCGGTCCAGTTTATTACGTAATGTGCCACCGCCGTTTCGGAATAGCCCCGATCCAAATATTATTTTCCTCAGGACTATGTGCTTTCATATTTGCTTTGGAACCGATCCAGTTCTTTGGTACTGATCGATCCGCACTATTTTGTAGTGACCGACTCGGTCCTCTGACACTGACCGACCAGATCCGCTTTGGATGAAATGGACCGACACGATGTAGTGACTGATTCGACACTATCAGATTGTTCGATCCGCTTTGTTGAGGCCGATCCAAATTTGCGACCGACCCGATGCGTTGGTACTGTCCGACCCATATGACTAAGGCCGATCCAGCGCTTTAGCAGTGTTAAAATTTGGCCCTCGAAGCTTGTATTTTTGGCTTGCGAGAAATGCGGGCTTCGAAATAAAAGTTTTTGTTGATATATTCTGCATTGAGAACCAGTTATAGCTTTTTTCCTGCTATGCTGAACCATGCTTTGAATTGGTATGCCTCGTGTCACTTGATTTGTAATTAAAATAAGCTCATGTGCAGTTCTGGACATATACTCACCATCGACTGTCCATATCGATGGAGGATTAGTTAATCATCAGAAAATGAATTATAATGAATTTCAGTTTGAATCGAATAAAATATCTGCAAAAAATTGCTCTACTCAGCGGTTTATAACTCACTGAATATTATCTATACAAATATGATATTTGAATTTGAATTCGCATTTAATGCTTAAAATCTGCTAATCGACTAGAGCCGACTGAGGATTTCAAACATTATTGTTTTAATGTCTTAAATGATGGTATCTGATTCTTTTCATTTGAGAAATATGTATTAGCAATTTATTCTCTGCTTTTCTTCAGAGAAGTTTTTGATTATTGGTGCCCCGGCTCTGGAGGGTTCATTTTAATCCAACTTTTTGTCTTTTGTTGTCGACTGAGTCAAAATGATGGAGCTCATCGAGCGTTGTTGTTTTTTCCTGTGGAGAAATTGCTTTCTTTATGGAAATGATATTTTGCTTGTCGCATCATTTTGCAGTGCGAACTCCAACGAAGTTTGGGTGAGGGGTGAGGTTTCGTCGATCCGTAGAATGAACATCAGTCGTCGGTCGGAGTCACTTAACTTGTTGAGTGAACGATGCCCAACTGAGGTGTCTTAGACTGCCGCTAACCTTTGGGATAAGGTTAAGGTTGATTCGATCTATGGAGAGGGCATCAATCATCGGTCGGAGTCACTTAACTTGGTAAGTGATCACTGGCCGACTGAGGCATCCTGGACCCCCATGAACCATAAGGTGAGGTTGAGCTGATCCATGGAGCGGGCATCAATCGCCGGTCGGAGTCACTTAGCTCGGTAAGTGATCGCTGCCCGACTGAGGCATCCTGCACCCCCACGCACCATGAGTTAAAGGTTGGGTTGATTCACAGGGCGGTGATCAGACATCGGTCGGAGTCACTTAACACTGTAAGTGATCGCTGCCCGACTAAAGCATCCTGGACCTCCACCATGAGGTAAAGGTTAAGGTTGATTCACAGAACGGTGATCAGTCATCGGTCAGAGTCACTTAACTCGGTAAGTGATCGCTGCCCGATTGAAGCATCCTGGACATCCATCAACCATGAGGCAAAGTTTAAGGTTGATTCACGGAGCGGTGATCAGTCATCGGTCGGAGTCACTTAACTTAGTGATCGCTGGACGACTGAAGCATCCTGGACCTACATGAACCATAAGGTAAGGTTGAGCTGAACCATGGAGCAGTCATCGGTCGGAGTCACATAAATCGGTAAGTGATCGCTGCCCGCCTGAGGTGCCTTGGACTCTCGCGAACCTTTGGGTGAAGGTTGGGCTTATCTATGGTGCAGGTATCAGTCATTGGTCGGAGTCACTTAAATCAGTGAGTGATCGCTAACCGATTGAAGCATCCTGAACCACCATGAACCATGAGGTAAAGGTTAAGGTTGATTCACGGAATGGTGATCAGTCATCGGTCGGAGTCACTTAACTCGGTAAGTGATCACTGCCCGACTGATGCATACTGGACATCAATGAACCATGAGGTATAGGTTAGGGTTGCATCGATCCACAGAGCGAACCCCAGTCATCGGTCGGAGTCACTTAACTTGGTAAGTGATCGCTGCCCGACTGAGGTGCCCTGGCCTCCCGCGAACCCTTGTGGTTTTAGATCCATGGATAATTGCTAATCTCTTGAGTGTTTGACTCATCGGGACTTTCTCGATCTACATTGAATTGGTGTTATCGGGTTGTCTCACTTGGTCGTGTAGTGAGGAAGTTAGCGCTGGCCAGATAGCCTGTAATGAGAAATTGTTTGTTAGCACATTTTCGTGTAAATTTGGAAAGACAGAGATTTATACAGGCAGGTAATACTTCATTCGGAATGTCATTGTTTGGTGCAATGCATGTAAATCATTACAAAATATTTACAAGAAAGTAGAACATAGGAAAGAGTAAAGTAATGCGAGAAGTAAAGTAAATGCGTTAGAGGTTGCTAATTTTGAGTTGTAGATATTAGATCATCATCATCGGTCATCATTTGATTATCGCCTTGGAATAGTGTGAGCAAAAGCTACGTTGCTTGGACCGGTGTGGTCATTTGATGCCCCTTTCCCTTCGGTAGTCATAGAAGGATATGCATCTTGAGATTTTTTCACATACTATTGCAACGGTTCTTTTTAGTCAGCTCTTCGATCAATGATCTTAGATGTCTACACTCGTTGGTGTTGTGGCCTGGCTGATTTTGATACCGAAAAAACTTCGCAGATTTGGTCAAATGGTCATTCATTCTAATTGGGCGAGTATCTGGTTAATATTCTGCATCCTTTGTGGCAAGGTAAATGTTCTCAGGAGTATCATTCGAAGGTGTTAAATCAGACGAGTCAAGAGGACGAAACTTTTTATTAGTTTTGTTGTAGTTTCCGTTGTTGGCTCGCTTCTTCCCCTGCGTACTCTTCTGATTAGGTTGAATAGCTGCACTTTTAGGAGCCTCAAGGAGTTGGTCACCACCAATGATCTGAAGAGGTATAGGATTATTGTCCACCCTCATGTACTCTTCTACTTTCTTATAGTACTTGTCAAGCGTATTTGGTTCCTTCATCTTTATCCATCTTCCGAATTCGCTCATTTTATCTATAGCATCGAGTAGAGCCATGAGGACTATACGTGGTTCCGGATTCCTTACTTCAGACAAGGCAATATTGAATTGACCAAGGAAAGCTTTGACAGTTTCCCTGGCTTTTGCTTCATTGCTGAGAGAGTTATAACATCCTTGGCTTTCGTAGCATACAAGCGGAACCGCTCCTTGAACTTTTTGGTTAGGTCAGAGAAACAGTCTATGGATTTGGGTGGTAGCTTTGTGAACCATAATGATGCGGCACCTTCTAGATAAAGGGGAAAGTAGGTGCATCTCATTTCGTCAGTCGCTTTAGCTGCGCTCATATGCCACACATATTTGAATAGGAAGTAGTTGGGATCAACAAGACCGTTTTATGGTGGCAAAGTCGGAGGATAAAATTTCATTAGACATTCTGCTTCGAGGATCCTTTCGGTGAACGGAGTCCTATCGAGGGAGAAGTCCCATTCTCTTTCGTTGTCTTTGCTATCTTGATTCTTATTCATGGCACATTCTATCAGATCCAAAATGTATTCTTCAGTGTTATGGCGATCTGTGAAGCTGAGCTCTTTACCAAATGTTCGTCTAGGCATATGATCTCGATTAGAGAGCTTAGGTGCTTTGCCTTCTCGATGAGGAGGTGCCCCTGTGATAGGGTTAGCAATCTTTCGAGTATTCACTTCGAAATCACTCTTAGCTTTTGGTACCAATTCTTCGATGTTAGCTTCGTCCCTGTCACTTGGCCAATCATAATCGTCGTCCATATTGTCGTTGCGGTTATGATCGGAAGCGGGCGATTCATCATTCTCTTCGAGATCCACATGCACTTTCGACGGAGCTGTATTTGATCGAGCATTAAGAATGGCGTCAAGTTTAACCCATCATCATTTTAGTAGAGGCATCCATTCGGTTGTTGACATTGGCAATAGCGACTTTTAATTCATTTCTGGTCACACCGGCTCCACTTTTTGAATTTTCGCCAACTTTAAAGCAGTTGGTGAGTGGTGTTTCTTCATTGACAATATTATCGGCTTCAACGACGGTCTGGCTAGTAGTCTTCTTGGACTTTGCCATGATCTTGGATAAGGCCTTGAATTTTGATGATAATTCGTCGATTGGCCTGCATCTTAGATTTGCAGAATCTATGGTAGATGTAGGCTTAGAACTTCAATGTGAAGGAAGGAGATGCGAAAATGACCCCACGGTGGGCGCCAAATGTTTTTACCAAAAATAGTCAAACACCAAATGATGCTTGAAAAGCACGTCACCAAGTAAATGGTATGAAATTGTGAAGCCAAGAACACAAAATAAAAGTAAAAGCAATAAGAAGACGAGATTATTATAGTGGTTCGATTCGCTATGAAGCTGCGTCCACTTTTCAATCACTTCTCATTATGGAATTTTGCTTTACAACACACATGAAATCTCTGATACATTCATTTCTCACTTCTCTCATTTTTTATGATCTAAATACACTTGAATTTGGCAAGGAATTGTTGGGATTTCTATCTTCATGATGAAGGATGTGTGAATCGTCAATCACTTTAGCATGTAGGTGCTTTTCCTCGGTTTGTTGATGAATTTTGTACTAGACCTGGATTTTTTGAGATAGCTAATGGAGAAATGAATTGATTTGATCTTCATGTTGTTGGAGAATGATATAGAAAAGTTAGGAAGCCATTAATGATGTTTTTGAAGCTTTTAAAGAAGTGTAGGAATGGTTTAGGCAGCCCTTCGGGGTCAAGAAATCGGTCCCTTGAATTATGGAGAAAGGGGCTATTTATAGAAGAAGTCTGAAGGTAGTTGTAGTTTCGTAATTATGGGATACAGAGTTTGGATCAGGCATGAAGTTGGATCAGGCTAAACTTGGATCGGGCGTTAATTTGGATCAGGCTTTAACTTGGTTCGGGTGTAAAGTTGGATCGGGGTAGACATGGATCGGGACTTTCTTTTGCGGAGATTCATCCTTTATTGTACCGTTCCACTTTATCATAACATACCAATCCATTTTCAATGCATTATACCAATCCAATTTATAATTAAGTGACTAATCCACTTTCTGCACACCAATTCAAGGTAGCACCGATCCAGTTCTAGCCACATGCACCGATCTAGTTTCCAGTAAATTACCAACATGCCACCGCATCAATTGACACTGATCCACGTGTACTTTCTTTGGACAATTCACTTTGTTTTAGCATGCCGGTCCAGTTTATTACATAATGTGCCACTGCCTTTTATGAATAGAACCGATCCAAATATTATTTGCCTCAGGACTATGTTCTTTCATATTTGCTTTAGGACCAATCCAGTTCTTTGGTACTGACCGATCAACACTGCTTTGTAGTGACCAACTCGATCCTCTAACACTAACCGACCTGATCCACTCAGGATGAAATGGACTGACCCGATGTAGTGACCGATCCGACACTATTTGAATTGTCCGATCAGCTTTGTTGAGGCCGATCCAAATCTGCGACCGACCCGGTCCGTTGGTACTGTCCGACACATATGACTGAGGCCAATCCAGTGCTTCAGCAGTGTTAACAGACGCACACGCTTTAGTTGCGCAATTATAGAAAATAGTCAAAAATGTTTGGATTTAAACAATATGGATATATACCATTCTGTTTGGTTGAAGCTCATAAGTAAAGGGTAAATAAAATGAATTATACTAAATCTAGTTCATTTAAACTGTACTATTTCTTTAAAGAAAGGTTTGAGATCAAAGGATTATTGAAAACATATCTTAAGTATCATCTAAACATAAAAGAGATTCCACAGATCATTTCGAAGAGACCGGAATTAATATTCCACTTCGATTTGATGTATACGTCGTGTGACGGAGATTACTGAAGATAAGTGAAGATCGTGGACCTTCATAAGCGGAAGGATTGCTATCGAATTTCTCTGACTTGCAACCAGAGGTTTTCTGACGTGACTCGGTCATGGTTGAGATTTTGTGTATTGCAAGGACTACTTGCTACAGATCTTTTGGATGCGGTAGGAGAGTGGCTTCGGTTCATCATGTTCCTGAATAACTTGTATGGACGAGTGTCTGACAGAGTATTTCCATATGGTCGCGTACATTGATTTCTTCAAACGTACCCAGTGTATTTTTGAGGTTGTGAATTAGGGATTTGACGTATTTGACGATGTGGAATTCAAAGTGAATGGGGACCAGATGTTCTAAGAAGTAAACGTAGCCTCAAGCCTCACAAACCGGGAAATGACAGAAATCCGGCTGGCAGCATGGCTAGGTGGGTCATTCCCAAGCAGGGTGCATTATCACCATCTAGAGAAATTCCTTTTTTAATTCTTAATCTATATTTCTTTGTTGCAGCTTTTAGAAATGGTGGGTCGCTCCCAACCGTGGGGGTGATAATATAATCGCTATACTCAAGCTAAATGAGCGGGTGGTCATTTGTGATCGGGTTGCAAGACGTTCTTGTCGAACCACGCAGTATCCCCTCTAGAGTACATTGATCGGAAGGTGGTCCCATACCTTGTTTGTTCGAGTCCAATATCCAATAAGAGCCTGCAGTTTTCTAGTTTACACTACATATTTGGAGCGTGAGATGCAAGCATTCTGCTAGATGGTTATTTATTTGATAAAAACTATTATAATATCAGATGATTTTGATATCAAAAATGTTTTAGGTTATAGTAAGGTGAAAATCGTCCATGTTTTTGTGGTGGCTGGTCTTACTATTATCTTTTCTTTCGAAAGGTTTTAGAACATTAAATAAATCTGTTCTCATTAGAGAATAACTCGTTCTATGTTAAGAATTGCTCATTTGAACTGTTTTAAAATTGCTTACTCATACTAGTCCCCCGACTGACCCAGAGTTTATTTTTCTATGTTTTCCTAAATGATTGGGTACTCATAACACTTATCGTCTGTAATGGAACACTTTTGAAGTAATGCGGAGTTCGAGTCCAAGAACCAGTCTAGTAGCTACATCTACCTCTAAGTATCTAGTTGAATATCTGTATTAAACTAGTAATCATGTATGATGATGTATTATGACGATGATGTACTATGATGTAACAAACTCTGATATGTAATATAATATGTTATATTACTTTGTTAAATTCCGCTGTGAGATTTTGATGTTCTTCTTAATCTTCTATTCAATTTGTTCTATCTTTCTACTTCTCATCCTCTAACTTCTTTCTATCAACATTCTGCTTTTCTGTATATTTTGAGTTGACTATGGTAGTAAAATGTCAGCTTAAATTGGTAGGGAAAAGTGGGACGTTACAGTTTGTTTTTGCAGCACCCAATCCAAACGATTCACCATCTTTCATATTTGTCGATCTACACCTATTTCTCTTAATACTTCAAAATAGATATTTTTTTTAATCCTACACCAAATTTCTAGAAAACCCTTATTTCCAACAATTACCCTAATATTTTAAATGCACTAAACTTTTTTTATTGTTTTCCTTTATTCATTTCTTTAAACCAACCATTTACAGTAGTTAAAAAATAGGGGTAATTGTTTGAAGTATGGCATATTTAGGGAATTAGGGGTAGGATTAAAAAGAATGGATGTTTTGATGTACTAGGAGAAGTAGCGGTAGTTTAAGATAGTAGGGGTAGATCGACAAATATGAAAGATGATGAATCGTTTGGATTGGGTGCGGCAAAAACCAACCCTTCGTAGAAGTAGAATGATAATTGGTTTACAAAGAAAAAATGAATAATGAAAAAAATGAATAAAGGAAAACAATAATAAAAGTTGGGCGGCAGTTAAAGCAGAGTAGGGGTAGATCCGCAAATATGAAAGATGTTGAATCGTTTGGTTTGGGTGCTACAAAAACCAACCCTTCACAGAAGTAGAACAATAATTGGTTTACAATGAAATAAATTTATTATACAAAAAAAATTGTGAATAAAGAATTGAATCAAGGAAAACAATAATAAAAGTAGGGGGTAGTTTAGGCAGAGTAGGGGTAGATCAACAAATATGAAAGATGATGAATCATTTTGATTGGGTGGTACAAAAACCAACCCTTCATAGTAGGGGTAATTGTCGGAAGTAAGGGCTATTTAGAGAATTATGGTTAGGATTAAAAAAATGGCTATTTGAAGTATTAAGAGAAGCAGGTGTAGTTTAAGCTTAGTAGGGGTAGATCGGCAAATATGAAAGATGATGAATTGTTTGGCTTGGGTGCTACAAAAACCAACACTTCACAGAAGTAGAATGATAATTTGTTTACAAAGAAAGAAACGAATAATGCAAAAAAAAGGATAAAGAAACGAATAAAGAAAAACAATAATAAAAGAAGGGGTAGTTATAATATAGCGGTAATTGCTGGAAGTAAGGGCTATTTAGGGAATTAAGGGTAGGATTAAAAAGAATGGATGTTTTGAAGTAACAAGAGAAGTAGGGGTAGTTTAAGCATAGTAGGTGTAGATCGAAAAATATGAGAGATGACGAATCGTTTGGATTGGGTGCTGCAAAAACCAATCCTTCACAGTATTAAGAGAAGTAGGGGTAGATAGACAAATATGAAAGATGATGAATCGTTTGGATTGGGTGCTGCAAAAACGACCCCTAATTCTCTAAATAGCCCTTACTTCCAACAATTACCATTATTTTTTAACTACATTGAAGGGTTGGTTTTTGCAACACCCAATCCGAATGATTCATCATCTTTCATATTTGCCAATCTACCCCTACTATGCTTAAACTACCCCTACTTGTCTTAATACTTCTAAACAGATCTTTTTAATCGTGCACCTAATTCTCTAAATAGCCCTTACTTTCAACAAATACCCCTATTTTTTAACTACTGTGAAGGGTTTGTTTTTGCAGCACACAATCCAAACGATTCATCATCTTTCATATTTATCGACCTACCCCTACTATGCATAAACTACCCCTACTGCTCTTAACACTTCAAAACAACCCTTGTTTTTAATCCTACCACTTATCCTCTAAATAGCCCTTACTACCAACAATTACCCCTATTTTTTAACTTCTGTGAAAGGTTGGTTTTTGTAGCATCCAATCTAAATGATTCATCGTCTTTCATATTTGTCGATCTAACCCAACTATGCTTAAACTACCCCTACTTCCCTTAATACTTCAAAACAACCCTTCTTTTTAATGCTACCACTAATTCACTAAGTAGTCCTTACTTCCAATAAGATAGTGATTTGCAGCTTGTTAAAAGTGAAAGAATCTAGTAAGAATATTTTTAAAAGGGACCATTCACTGTGAAAAAGTACAGCTGAAAGACGATGTACTAATTTATGGAAATGTTAGTGATATAAGATGGACATCGAGAACAAGTTCCGATATCAAATGGATACTACAGCATTTACTATGTATGTGGGTCGGCTGTGATATAGCTACATGATAAGTATGTGAAATTAAACTTCTTACATGTAGCGGATCATGCAGGCGAGCATCATTCATGCAAACGCTCAAATTGAACCTAGTAACTCAATCTTTTACAAATAATAAACTCTAGGAATTTGTATTTAATGAACACCTACTCGTTACTTGTTATAAGATTGTTACTTAAATTAGCACTGTGCATTATTGAATCCTTCTTTGCACCCAGCTCAAACATGTGAAAATGAATAAAAATAATCGTTAGAAAATCAAATGGGGATAATTATCTCTTAAACCAATGCAACAGAGTGTAAACAAAATTAAGAAAAATGGAAGAATTTACCAAAATATCCTGTCGTCGTGCTTCAACCTTATCCGTTGTTAACAAAAATAGTGGTTTCTCCATCAACATATCAAGGAACATAAGTCTATTAAGAAATAGGGGTAATTGTTAGAAGTAAAGGAAATTTAGAGAATTAGGGGTAGGATTCAAAACAAGGGATGTTTGAAGCATTAAGAGAAGTATGGGTTATTTAAGCATCGTAGGGGTAGATTGACAAATATGAAAGATGATGAATTGTTTGGATTGGGTGCTGCAAAAACCAACCCTTCAAGTAGTAAAAAATATGGGTCATTGTTTGAAGTAAGGGCTATTCAGAGAATTAGGGGTAGGACTAAAAAGAAGGGTTGTTTTGAAGTATTAAGAGAAGTAGGGGTAGTTTAAGCATAGTAGGGGTAGATCGACAAATATGAAAGATGATGAATCATTTGGATTGAGGGCTGCAAAAACCAACCCTTCACAGAAGTTAAAAAATAGGGGTAATTGTTGGAAGGAAGGTGTAACACCCCACCTCCGTTAATGTCACTCACAAGCGAATGCATTAACTTCAATGAAGCGTTGTAATGTAAAAGATGCAGATAAATTACAAGACAGACAAATAAAGCAGCGGAAAAGAATAAAACTTTACTTCATTGATAAAATAGCAGCTTGGTAAAACAGCTTGTAAAAAGTTTGTTTTCTAACACCAAAACCAACAATACCCAGTACAACAAAGTATCTATCTTGTTTAATGAAATAAAGAAGCATAAATTACAATGATATTCCCAATAATGAATGAGCCAGCCATAGCAGTGGAAAGGAGAGTCCAAACCAATACGTCGACTATCCTCGAGCTTGAAAAGAGAAACGATTCGAACTAAGCTGAGTTATTCCCTCCTTGACTTCCTTGGGGGGGGGGGGGGCGAGGGAACGGAAGAAAAGAGGCGGAACAAAACTAGGTTAGACATAAGTCTGGTAAGTCCAGTGATTTTCGGTATGTGAACAGGTAATAGTAACATGATATGAATAAACTGAATATAGGACAATACCGTGATAACAGGGATAAAAAGATAACCTAAGATTAGCATAAGATATGATAAGGCAAGATAAACGGAATGCGCTATTACTCTTTCTCTACTTCTCTACTACACTGTTATTCTGATTTCTATATCTCTACATCGCCTAACTAGTGTCCCAAATAGTAATATGTATAAAATGATAATATTACAACGTGATCACAATCCCCTTAATTATGGTGGCCTTCAGGTGTACATCTAATATGAGGATCTTAGCTCAATCAGCCTAATTGCCACGAAGATGTTAGATGTACCCTTACCACCTGTTAGACCAAGATTTGGCTCTAACACCCAAATTATTCGAATTTGCGGAGATTTATGTCTAGAAATGCAGAAAAACACAAAAAACGCACAAGATTTACAGTGGTTCGGCACGAGCCTACGTCCACTTTATATATATGATTATACAAAGGATTTGAGTACGATCAGTGATTTCTCTCTTAATCTCACTTTTACAATGTTGATTCACTCAATGATTTTGAATTAACATCGATAAGAAAAAATGCAGAGACAGTAATGGTAGGAACAACACGCAGAACTGCCCAAAGATCCTGAAAAATGCCAAGTCTGGAGCTATTTATAGGAGATTTCTGCAAGCAGATCGTGGTAACGCATGACACAAATCTCAAAGATCTCGGACTGGTTCATAGCTTGATGGAGAAATATTCAAAATGGCGGTTATGGACGGATGTCAAAAGATCCATCATCTTTGGATCGTGGATGACTTGGTCGTGGCCTCCATCTCTCAGCTTCAGGGATCGGATCGGGGAAAACCGGCATGAGCGGATCGGATCGCCATTGGGAACCGCTAACGAAATGGCGTAGCAGTTGTGTTACGATCCGGGAAGGGCTTGGTGACCACGATCGGGGTTTCATGGCTTTTATAAGTAGAACTCCATACATGTGAGTCTTGGTGGCTTGGTCCGAAAGCTAGCCAACATTTTGCCTCGAAGTATGTTTTATTGAGGATGGAACATGCTTCGAAATTACGAACTTTTCTTTTCATGAAGTGATGCAAATACAAAGTAGTGTCTGTCTGAAACGTCGTACGACTTCAGGAAGTTGCGCTCTTTGACGGGTATAAATATCGGGTTGTATCATCAGTCATTTCTCTTTTCAATAAGTGATTTTCGTCACTTGAATTCCTGGACATATTGCTATTAAATCGTCCCGTAAGTCTCAAAACCCATTGTAAAAAGAAGCATTTAATAACTCTCGTATTTCTGCAAATACGGGACTCTGTTATTTCTGATTCATTGGTCATGCTAGTGCTTAGATAATCACCTCAAATCTCGGGTCATGATGGACCATATCGCACCTTCGTGTAAAGTCATCCTATGGGCTTCGGATTGTAGCGTGAAGGGGGCCTGGTACGAACCCTGGTGGGCTTTCCGCCTGCTCGTGGCCCATGATGGCCTGGCGAACCATATAGAACAAAGAAGGGAATGTCAAGGGTCTTCTCTTCTTTTATATAAACGGGTTTACTCTCCCTTTTCTCACGTTTTACCTTCTCCTTTACCAAAAGCCGCTCTCTTTACCTTTTACCTTCAAAACCGTAATCTGACAAATCGAGATTTTCTTTCAATTAAAAAGGTAATGATAATGATAACTTTTCTCGTATCTCTTCTCTTCTTTTTGAGTATCGATTCAGGTTCAATTTCCGTGGGGTTTTTATTTAATGGCTCGAGATTATGTGGCAGTTCTGTGATCTTTAATGGGTTTGCTGTTCCATAGTTGAGCTAGAAGAATTGGAGAGGAGAAACGAGGAAGAAGAAGAAGAGGAGCGGGAGTGATGTTCGGGTTCGGATCGTGATATCAGTGGGATGGAGGAACGCGAGATGGAGCTAGTGTTTAATGCAGCAACGGATCGGATCACCATATGTTGGGGTGATACTGGCTGATGGAGACATGGAGTGGAACAGATCGGTGGAGTAGTCATGGACGGGATCGTTCTGCGATCCGTAGCCTACATCACGAGGCGATGCTGCCTTGCTGGCATAACTTGCCAGCGATCGGACACCACGATCCGATCGCAGTTCCACGTATCGACATTTATGCCGAGATCCGATCCTCAAAACTCCAACGAACCATCTTTGTTGATGATCTCAGAAACCTATTGACTTAAGCAATGCAATATTTGACAAAGGACAGTTAGGCTAGAACCTTCGCGATGAACATCATAGACTGATCAGCGGCATAACTTGATAGCATATAATGGCTATTATTCTGTTTATCTAACTAACTTCATGCTTTCCTTATTGTATGCACATGCACACTTGCATTTACACGCACGGAGGATCGGGTAACTGTGTTCTAATCTTTATTCGCCAACACTCTATATTTGATAAACAAGTGACTGAGACACTAGAGAAAGGTAACGAGCCAGAGACATCGGTACATCATGATCCTGATGTGCTTCCTTCAGATTCAGATGGGGAAAAATCCAACCCCGATTACGAGACAGATACCGATATCGAGTCAACGTGTAACACCCCGTATTTTCTGTAAACATAAGAGTTAAAAATCAAGGTATAATTAATTTTTAGGAGAAGAAATAAGGGAAACGGGTTGGGCCATTGTGTTCGACTCGGAAAAATACGCGAAATAGAGTCTGAATTTGCGTAAATCGGAGTCTGTATGAAGAAGATATGGACGAACGAAATTAGGCAGAAAAACCGAGAACAGGCCAGAATGCACTGGCGCACTTGTGAAGTGCGCCAGTACAAAAATACACTGGCGCACCTGCCAAGTGCGCCCATTCAAATCCAACACCGAATTCTGGAGTGTTCTGAGGTGACGTGTCTTCTTTTGAGTGGCTGGATGATGTGTATTCGAGCTGTGCGATTCTGATGACTTCTGGACTGATCTGAAGGCTCTAAATCACCCTATCCTCCTATAAATACATCCCTAACCTAAACCTAAGTCTCTTACACAATTCTCTAGCCTCCATTGCTCTCTTCTTCTAATTAAAAATAAAAATGGCATCGCTACTTTGCTAGAATCAAAACTAGAAGCCAATCAACGTCATCCTAAATTCAAATTTGAGATAAAAGCTTCTGCAACAATTCTGTAACAACTAAAGTTCTTTCTTTAATCCAATCAAGGCAAGTACAGTTATTTTCTGCTATAAACATTAATTATAATTCTGATATGCTTTTAAATCTGGATCTGAGATTGTATATCTGTCAGATCTATTTTACTGTGACTATTCTGTATCCCTTTCTGCTTCCTTTCTTATTCTATAGCCAGGCTACCACGAGCCTGTGCCTAATCTCATAAGAGATTAACGTATGAACGCAAATTTTGGGATAAATAATGAATGATGCGAAATTTGACGAGACTGAATTGAACATATGACTTTAGATCTGAGGCATAAAATATATTGACATATGACTTGGGATTGGATGCATGAATTTGACTGTAAACATATAATTTATATATGTTGTATGCATAGTGTACGTTGTAATCTAGATCTGTAACTAATTAGAGAAATGAACATATGTTATTTAGATCTGTAATTAATTAGAAAAATAAGCATATGTTATAAACTAGTTTTAGACCTATGCATATTCTGTGATAAAAGAAGAAGAGGAACCACTGTAAGATTACATATGATTTGAGACTCTGGACAAAATGCATATAAAAGTCAAGATCTGATTTTTAGAAGATATGATTTAAAGATTTAGATTGTTGGGTATAGTTTGCATAATGATTCATGACTTAAAAAGAAGAAGATATGGAAACTTACGTGCAATGATTTACATTAATTAGGATATCTATTATTGTGATTACACCTAAATAGGGATTTTTGGATATATGGCATGCATTGAAATTAATGGTTATATTTGGTATAATTTATATGTGAATCTACTGTAAAATGTTAGTTTAACAAAAATTGGAACATATGTTATATGGCAAATTATGTCCATATTCTGCACTTATGCAAACATGGAGTATATGTTGTGAATCATGACAATTATGTAGGCATATGAATTTAGGCCAATTTATGATTAGGCAAGGCATGTAAATAGAACCTTTAGAAATATTAAATTTGCTAAATCTGCTAATTTGCCAAGTTGCATAAACTGCTAGTTTTGTTATATTGCCTAGACTGCTAATTAGATTGAAGTGCCTAATCTGTTAAATTTGTCGGTTGAAATGCCTAACCTGTTATATGCCAAAATCTGCTAAGTTGCTAAATCTGTTAAATCCGTTAAGTCATATAAAATCTGTTATCTGCTAAAATCTGTTATCTGCTGTGTTGATATAATCATCCTGTTATTGATATAATCTGAATTGGCATATATATTGGGCGTGCGCATAAACGGTAAATTATTAATTAATTGGCCGCAAAGATAAACGTGACTAACTCGAGGTTAGAATGAGTTTGCGGCGTAATTCTGCCCGGAACCGCCCGGCACATCCAGTGGCCGCAAACAATAGGTTCTAATGTGAGAAGTTAGTCATAACCTGCTTAAGACACGAGGTTACGTCTGGCTTGTGGCAGAAGTCTGCCCGGAACCGCCCGGCCCATCCAGCGGCCACAAGCTAGCGACCTAATGTGAGAGGTCTGGGCATTAATAATTAATTAATGCAAATCTAAGATAAGAATGATTTCTAAAACGTATTGGGGGAAAATAGGGTTAAACCAACTGGATTAATAGGTGTAGTAAACCCGTCCATGAATCTGTAGGCCCAATACAAAGTTAGACAAATCTGAAAAATCTGTACATCTGATCTGTTAGTCTGAAAACTTGTTAACTTAATCTGTGAACTAGTAAATCTTAATTCTGTATGTCTGAACTTGTAAACAAGTTAATCTGAGATCTGTTAGTCTGGGGACACAAGGCTAAGAGGGGAATTACTTGTGTCATCTATTGTTTGGGACCCATATTAGTCAGTAACCCTTTCTGGTATCAAAACTTTGACCCAACAGTAGGTAGGGTCCGGGCACGCTTACTGAACTAATCATAAGTGGTTCATTCTGATAATGGCGAGAGGTGTTGATGGTGCGTTCCAACCGGGTCATATGCGTGCATGGATCCCGGTCTGCCTTTGAGGATGTAAGACGCCGTGACATCTGTAAATAGGTCTGTGCCAATTGGTTGTCACTTTAGGGAGTGATACACCCTACTGTGGGGCCGACACATGATATTTATGTGTTAGGGAGCCGATCGCTTGGGGTAGGGTTTTAGGGTACGCTTAGTTCTGTCTGTTTCTGTTGGTACCATCTGTTTCTGTTGGGTGGTAACACCTGTCTGTTTCTGTGTGGTACCGTCTGTTCGGGTGGTAAAGGCCCATTACTAGTGTACACCTAATTCTACATTCTGTTTCCGTAGGGATAAATCTGTTTCTGCTTCTGTCTGTTTCTGATCGGGCAGTAAAGGCCCATTATTAGCATTCTGTTTCTGTTAAAGTATTTTGTACCCGTTCCTGCTTCAATTTAGACATTAGGGTGACACCTAATTCTGCTATACTAGTATTAGTGCAGAGAAGTGTAAAACAATAGTTTATGTCATTCTGTTTTTCTGTTATATCTGCTACACCTGTTACAGTTATCTCACATCCAGTTTTATGTTCATATCATATTATTATTATCTGTTCATATGCTGAAAGTCACTGGACTTGCCAGACTTTTTGTCTGACCCTTGTTGTTTCGCCTCCCTTCTTCCGTTTCCCCCCAGGTTATCCAAGGAGGGAATACTTTAGCTTGATCCGGATTTCTCTTTGCTTGAAGTGCTTAAAGTATGGCTTGGCTCTGCATAGCTTCCGTTCCATGGGGATTATGATTTTAAACCATGCATTTTGAAGGCTTTTGTACAAGACTGATATTTTGTACTTGAATTCTGAAATTTGAAAGGATGTAACCATATTAATTTATGTTTCCGCTGTAATAAAGTTAGAATTTTCCAAGTACTATTTTATCTGTCTTGTAAGTTTCTGTTCTGTTTACTAAAATGCTCCACCAAAGTTAAGGCATTCCCTTTGTGAGTGACCTTAACGGAGGTGGGGTGTTACACTTGGTATCAGAGCGAGGTTACCAGATTGGGTAAAGTTTTTGAAAACTATTTTCAAAAAGGTTTAGGAAGGAAGTATTTTAAAAAATAAAGCTTATTTTGAAAAACATGATCCCCAAGAGCCATATATCTTTCTTTCAGTCCTTTTTGTATTGAACCTTTCCTTTTTCGTTCCAGCATGTCTGAAGCATCTGAGATACCAGAGGGTGTTCATGTACCCGGTTGGTTTCGTCAATATCTTGAGGCTAGGACCGCCGCTGCAGGTCCAACAAATGATCCCCCTCCTCCAACCCCTCCTCGTGCAATTGCTTTCTCAAAGATCTGTAGAGATTTTAGGGCCATGGGTGGGAAGGATTTCAAAGGAACTGAATCATTCGTAGAAGCAAGGAATTGGCTCAAAGAAACTGAGGATTTATTCGTTATCTTCGAGGTGGACGGTAGGCAGAAGGTACAGTTGGCAGTATGGCTGCTCAAAGACGAAGCTTCCTACTGGTGGGAAGTCACTAACGCCGAGAGGCCGGTGGAGACATGGATGGATTTCTAAACAAGGTTTGAGACAAAATTTCTCTCGCAAGCTGAACGAAGTTTACAATTGGAAAAGTTCTTATCTCTTAAGCAAGGAAGTATGACGGTCAAGGAATACGTCAACCAGTTCAACCAACTGGCTAGGTTTTGATTGGATTTAGTCAACACTCAGCATAAAAAGGCTCTCCGCTTCGTTAATGGATTGAACGAGCCACTGCACAGCCTAGCCATGACCCATGTACCCATGGGAGCAACTTACGAGAAATTGGTGGATATGGCACTACTGCACGAGGAAGACAAGGGCCCGAAAGAGACAAAGAAGGGAGAACCACAGAATAAGAAAGCGGGGCCCAAAAAGGAAACACAAAAGAAGGATGAGAAGTCTGAAGATAAGAAGGGGAAAAAGTGCGTTACTTGTGGGAGCTCGACTCATCTGAACAAGGATTGCAGAAAAAGGAAGGGCGCTTGCTTCAACTGTGGGGAGATGGGACACTTCACTAGGGACTGCCCGAAGAGACGAGGACAAGGAGGGCAGGCGAACACTCTTGAGGGTAGTGGCTAGGATAGAAATAGGAAAATTTCTATAGTAGGTTTAATTTCTTTATCTGATTATGGAGTTAAGACTTTTTCTGATTCTGGTATTTTGATTTTGTAATCGATACTCTGCACTTTAATACTAGTATTATTTCTGAATTCCGCTGTAGACTCAGACCCATAAGGGTTATGGATCATCTGTTTGAGATTGGGGATTGAGGGATATCTGTGTTAGGCGTCAAGTATGACGCATACATTCTGAGTTTTCGTGGGGTATGATTTTATCATGCTTAGCTTCCTAAGAATCATTAGGGAACCTGATCTGTACCAGTAGTCTGTAAATATCTAAATACTTTTGATAGGATTTCCAGTTTTGACATTGTCTAAAGAAGGTAATCCTCTGGGTGTCAATTTGATGTTGGTTTCGGTCTTTGGGGCCGATACTTAGGACCCATGTCTAATGGGAACCAAATTTTCGTTCTATCTGTACTCGCTTCCATCATTCGACTGTATCCTATCGATCGAATCTTCGAACTTTAGGTAGAAACTAATGGGTGTAAAAATGTGTTTGAGACATGTTATGTTTGATGGTTGCTAGTGGTTGCCCGTGGATGCATATACACACACTAGGCACTAGATCGGCTCGAAAACACTCTCATACTACATATGGATGGGTGAGCATTTTTCAATTCTTGTGGATGCAAAATGATTGATTCAGCACATGGATGTTGCATTTGAGTGAATGATTGTGCACTCATATAGAAATAATATATATCATTAGAATTCTATTGCATACATGTTGGACTCATGGCACTGACATAATTCGCATTAAGGAGGTCAACTGAATCAGTAGACCGCCTGATCTTTGCATTAGATAAGGAACATATACACACACTTTTGCATATGTTCATACAACATTAGAAGTTTTCTAAGGACAATGGATGCTTGTGGATGATGGTTGAGTAGATGTGTGATTGGATAGTAGGACACATTCTTCTTAACTTGAAGATTTCGGGGACGAAATCCTCTAAGGAGGGGAGAATGTAACACCCCGTATTTTCTGTAAACATAAGAGTTAAAAATCAAGGTATAATTAATTTTTAGGAGAATAAATAAGGGAAACGGGTTGGGCCATTGTGTTCGTCTCGGAAAAATACGCGAAATAGAGTCCGGATTTGCGTAAATCGGAGTCCGTATGAAGAAGATATGGACGAACGAAGTTAGGCAGAAAAACCGAGAACAGGCCAGAATGCACTGGCGCACTTGTGAAGTGCGCCAGTACAAAAATACACTGGCGCACCTGCCAAGTGCGCCCATACAAACCCAGCACCGAATTCCGGAGTGTTCTGAGGTGACGTGTCTTCTTTTGAGTGGCTGGATGATGTGTATTCGAGCTGTGCGATTCTGATGACTTCTGGACTGATCTGAAGGCTCTAAATCACCCTATCCTCCTATAAATACATCCCTAACCTAAACCTAAGTCTCTTACACAATTCTCTAGCCTCCATTGCTCTCTTCTTCTAATTAAAAATAAAAATGGCGTCGCTACTTTGCTAGAATCAAAACTAGAAGCCAATCAATGTCATCCTAAATTCAAATTTGAGATAAAAGCTTCTGCAACAATTCTGTAACAACTAAAGTTCTTTCTTTAATCCAATCAAGGCAAGTACAGTTATTTTCTGCTATAAACATCAATTATAATTCTGATATGCTTTTAAATCTGGATCTGAGATTGTATATCTGTCAAATCTGTTTTTCTATGACTGTTCTGTATCCCTTTCTGCTTCCTTTCTGTTTCTATAGCCAGGCTACCACGAGCCTGTGCCTAATCTCATAAGAGATTAACGTATGAACGCAAATTTTGGGATAAATAATGAATGATGCGAAATTTGACGAGACTGAATTGAACATATGACTTTAGATCTGAGGCATAAAATATATTGACATATGACTTGGGATTGGATGCATGAATTTGACTGTAAACATATAATTTATATATGTTGTATGCATAATGTACATTGTAATCTAGATCTGTAACTAATTAGAGAAATGAATATATGTTATTTAGATCTGTAATTAATTAGAAAAATAAGCATATGTTATAAACTAGTTTTAGTCCTATGCATATTCTGTGATAAAAGAAGAAGAGGAACCACTGTAAGATTACATATGATTTGAGACTCTGGACAAAATGCATATAAAAGTCAAGATCTGATTTTTAGAAGATATGATTTAAAGATTTAGATTGTTGGGTATAGTTTGCATAATGATTCATGACTTAAAAAGAAGAAGATATGGAAACTTACGTGTAAAGATTTACATTAATTAGGATATCTATTATTGTGATTACACCTAAATAGGGATTTTTGGATATATGGCATGCATTGAAATTAATGGTTATATTTGGTATAATTTATTTGTGAATCTGCTGTAAAATGTTAGTTTAACAAAAATTGGAACATATGTTATATGGCAAATTATGTCCATATTCTGCACTTATGCAAACATGGAGTATATGTTGTGAATCATGACAATTATAGGCCAATTTATGATTAGGCAAGGCATGTAAATAGAACCTTTAGAAATATTAAATTTGCTAAATCTGCTAATTTGCCAAGTTGCCTAAACTGCTAGTTTTGTTATATTGCCTAGACTGCTAATTAGATTGAAGTGCTTAATCTGTTAAATTTGTCGGTTGAAATGCCTAACCTGTTATATGCCAAAATCTGCTAAGTTGCTAAATCTGTTAAATCCGTTAAGTCATATAAAATCTGTTATCTGCTAAAATCTGTTATCTGCTGTGTTGATATAATCATCCTGTTATTGATATAATCTGAATTGGCATATATATTGGGCGTGCGCATAAACGGTAAATTATTAATTAATTGGCCGTAAAGATAAACGTGACTAACTCGAGGTTAGAATGAGTTTGCGGCGTAATTCTGCCCGGAACCGCCCGGCACATCCAGTGGCCGCAAACAATAGGTTCTAATGTGAGAAGTTAGTCATAACCTGCTTAAGACACGAGGTTAGCTCTGGCTTGTGGCAGAAGTCTGCCCGGAACCGCCCGGCCCATCCAACGGCCACAAGCTAGCGACCTAATGTGAGAGGTCTGGGCATTAATAATTAATTAATGCAAATCTAAGATAAGAATGACGTCTAAAATGTATTGGGGGAAAATAGGGTTAAACCAACTGGATTAATAGGTGTAGTAAACCCGTCCATGAATCTGTAGGCCCAATACAAAGGTAGACAAATCTGAAAAATCTGTACATCTGATCTGTTAGTCTGAAAACTTGTTAACTTAATCTGTGAACTAGTAAATCTGAATTTTGTATGTCTGAACTTGTAAACAAGTTAATCTGAGATCTGTTAGTCTGGGGACACAAGGTTAGGAGGGGAATTACTTGTGTCATCTGTTGTTTGGGACACATATTAGTCAGTAACCCTTTCTGGTATCAAAACTTTGACCCAACAGTAGGTAGGGTCCGGGCACGCTTACTGAACTAATCATAAGTGGTTCATTCTGATAATGGCGAGGGGTGTTGATGGTGCGTTCCAACCGGGTCTTGTGCGTGCATGGATCCCGGTCTGCCTTTGAGGATGTAAGACGCCGTGACATCTGTAAATAGGTCTGTGCCAATTGGTTGTCACTTTAGGGAGTGATACACCCTACTGTGGGGCCGACACAGGATATTTATGTATTAGGGAGCCGATCGCTTGGGGTAGGGTTTTAGGGTACGCTTAGTTCTGTCTGTTTCTGTTGGTACCGTCTGTTTCTGTTGGGTGGTAACACCTGTCTGTTTCTGTGTGGTACCGTCTGTTCGGGTGGTAAAGGCCCATTACTAGTGTACACCTAATTCTACATTTTGTTTCCGTAGGGATAAATCTTTTTCTGCTTCTGTCTGTTTCTGATCGGGTAGTAAAGGCCCATTATTAGCATTCTGTTTCTGTTAAAGTATTTTGTACCCGTTCCTGCTTCAATTTAGACATTAGGGTGACACCTAATTCTGCTATACTAGTATTAGTGCAGAGAAGTGTAAAACAATAGTTTATGTCATTCTGTTTTTCTGTTATATCTGCTACACCTGTTACAGTTATCTCACATCCAGTTTTATGTTCATATCATATTATTATTATCTGTTCATATGCTGAAAGTCACTGGACTTGCCAGACTTTTTGTCTGACCCTTGTTGTTTCGCCTCCCTTCTTCCGTTTCCCCCCCCCCCAGGTTATCCAAGGAGGGAATACTTTAGCTTGATCCGGATTTCTCTTTGCTTGAAGTGCTTAAAGTATGGCTTGGCTCTGCATAGCTTCCGTTCCATGGGGATTATGATTTTAAACCATGCATTTTGAAGGCTTTTGTACAAGACTGATATTTTGTACTTGAATTCTGAAATTTGAAAGGATGTAACCATATTAATTTCTGTTTCCGCTGTAATAAAGTTAAAATTTTCCAAGTACTATTTTATCTGTCTTGTAAGTTTCTGTTCTGTTTACTAAAATGCTCCACCAAAGTTAAGGCATTCCCTTTGTGAGTGACCTTAACGGAGGTGGGGTGTTACATAACGACTTCTGAGAGCACATCTCTTGAAGATGAGGATGATCGAGCCCCTGATGAGATTCAGGGTGTTATAGAAATTGAGGAAGAAAAACTCACTGATTCTCTAGCCTCCAAATTGGATGTTATAAAACTTAAGAAGATATATTTGAAACATTGCATTCCTTGGGATGATGTGAAAACTCCAAAAACCGAAGATATGCCTCATTCTGCCCCAGAGGGGTACATGACTGTCAATCGATTCATGTGCTGGGTAGGAGCTATTCCTCCCTTCCATCCACTTGTTGTCGATCTCTTAAGACCATTACACATTGCCCCTATGCAACTCCATCCTAATGCTTACGCGGCTCTCTATACTCTGTACGTTGCTTATGCGGAGGTGCTACGAACTGAGCTAACCTTCAAGGATCTGACATTCTACTACCATTTCAAACACTAATCCATAGAAGCTCCAAAATTTTCTTTCTTCGAGTCAGTTGCCGGAAGAAAAGTTTTATCGGACAGTCATAGCAATATAGGGGATGTTAAATTTGATTGGTTTTACATCAAGCATCAAGCCGGGTGCGCGAGGAAGTGGTTGCAATCAAGTAAGGTTTAAATTTCACAATTCATGTCCTTCTTGCATGATTGAAATGCTAATGTGCTCTTTTATTCTATGCAGATCACAATTTTGCAAGAACAGAAGATCCGGTATATGAAGACCGACTGTCCCGTCTTCTCAAAAGTAAATCAGATTTCTTAAGAATAAAGAAGTGCATCAGCGATGAGAATCTTCACATGCACCATCTTCTGGATATAAGATTCGGACTTGGCACAGGTGGTAAGCCTTACAAATATGTGCCCCCGACTGAAGGAGAAGGAACCTATTAGATTATAGAGACAACCAACATTCTCAAGAGTCCTTCACCGATGATTGATCAAGATGATGAAGATTTAAATGTATATAAAGGAGATGAGGTCCAAACCAATGAGCCCAAAGAAATCCCGGCCACTAAGGGGCGGTCTCCTTCAAGAATTTCACCACTGGTTGAGTCTGTTGCTCACGATGAGTTAACAGAGGAGCGGATACTCGGGGAATTAGACAAGGTTCCTCAACCAGAAGATATCTATACGCATGAAGACTTCGGAGGGGGGCCACTCTTTCCTCTTTCTGAGGCGGTTAATGCCTCGGTTGGGGACAAAGACAACACACAGATTAGCCTAGCTCTGGACCCTGGTCTGTTAGGGGGAAATTACACGGGATGCACAAATCATATGCACCACTTGCCGCTACACTCTTCCACCATCAATGTTCATGGTTTCTACATATGTTTGTTTCATTTGCAGGGGAGATGCCTCGTAAATGGTCTTACACTTATCGCTCCTTACGTCAGGGCATACAAAGTCTTTATTCAAATCCTGAGCATGTTCGTTGTGATAGTCGGGAAGAGATAGTCATCGACCCCGGGACTCTGATCAATCTTATTCTACACAATCTCGATCTCCGTCAAAGCAAGGTTCTTGAAAGTCTAACAGTCGTCCATAGCCACCGGCCGGGGGTAAGCAACTTCCTAGAGATTTGACTCCTTCGAAAAATATGCCTTCTCATGCCCAGTCTCAAAAAAAACACCACGAGCCAGAGGACAAGAAAAAATATGAGGGCAAGATCGTGGAGAAGGGAAAGGAAACCCTAATTTCCTCTAGTGAGCACGGCTTGGATACTACCGCCGCACAGGATGTTGCCCCCAATTTTGAGATTATGGCCAGGCTGGAGCGCTTGCGAAAGCAATTCCGTGATATTTTCTTTGAGAGGATGAAGTTCGTCTCGGATCTTGAACTGGTCCTCGAGGATTGGGACACAGAGGTGATAGGGTCCGTGTGCCATATGGCCAAACAATATGGGGTGATGAAGAGACATGCCGTTCATCTTTCTAATGCCATCCGTCGCCTAGAAACGGATGAGGCCAGGTCCATAGTGAAAATTGAGAATGATGCTAGGGCCAGGAGCAAAATGGAAAAAGAACTAGAGGATGCACAGGCGCAACTGGCTTTAGCTCGGCGAGATGCAGAAAATTACAAGTTAGAGCTGGAAAGTGCTAGGAAGCGTTGTTGTAGTGAGCTTGATTCAAACAGCCAGGAACGTGTGGTGCCGAGAAGGAAGTGGAAGATCTTAGGGTAATTGACACTGAACTGAAAACAGCACAGGAACATTTTACTATTGAGAAAGCTGCCTTGGAGAAATAGAGGGCAAGCTTAAAAGATGGTCACGCTCTTGCCAAAAAAGAAAAAGAAGTTTTAAATGATCAACTTGTCCAAGCTGAGGAGCGTGTGGCTCTCGTTGAAAGTAACGCCAGTAATACTCTTTATCGGCCGCTGCTGCTGCTGATAAGTTAGCTGAAAAAGAGAAAGATATAGCTGGTTTTGAGGAACTGTTGTTCGACTTCTTTAGTCAAGTCATCAAGACTCGAGACATCTCTTGGATTCCGGATTATCATGTTACTCTGGCCAATGTATGGGATGCAACTGTCGAAGACGAGAAGCGGCGGTTGATGGTTGATGAGATTGATGAAAACCAGCTAATGCAGACCTTTCTCAGCGGTGAAGAACCTGAGGCTTTGGAGAAAGGCAGATGCTTAATCCAAGAAGAGATCGAGAGGGAAAAGACTAAGCTTAAGGGAAAGAATAAGATTGACGAAGGCTCGAACTCGGTGGTGGAGCCCAAAATTTCTGAGTTTGAGGAGTATAACCCTGATGATCGGTTGACTCCCTTGGCTCCAACCCCTCCAGTTGTCGGAGCTACCATTACAAATATGGGCGAGGAGTCGACTGAAGGTATCTCCATATTCTTTCCACAATTCGTCAAGGCAGTCATAACTTGTCGTCGTCTCATGGGGCAGACAACTGAGATGGCCACATCCTCTCCCGATTTACTAACATTTGCTTCTCATGATATATGTGTCAAACCGGTCGAGAAAGATGCATTGGAGATGGTAGTGGCAAAGAAAGTTGATGTCCCCTCGGGCACTGATGTTGAAGTTTCTGAGATTCCAAAGCAAACCGAGGGTACGACAAGTGAGAAGGTCACTGTAGCACCCGTGGTATCCAGCACCGACGCTCCTGTGGATGCTGAGGTTACTGCAGCTTTGCAAGACACCTAGGTTGGTCATGGAGATGAAGAAGATCATGTGGTCATCACAGATGAAATCAAGAATGATGATAACGAGACCTTGGCCGATATGCAGGCTAGGAAAGAGAAACAACTGGTTTTGAAGAAGGAGGACCAGGACCCTTTGTATGTTCCTCCAGTCTTGGAGGTTGACTCCAAAACTGGGCTGATCATAAAACTCTCCTCTAGATCAATAACTTCACAACTTGCCTCCCAGCCTTCTAGTTCTCCCCCGGAGTCTCTTGTTGATAAGAGGAAGAGGAAGAAGAGTTACCACTCTGATGCTGACAAAGAGGAGTTGGAGAAACAGAAGAAGGAAAAGAAATCAAAGTCGTCTCCCAAGCATAAATAAAATGCACTTATTAGCTCATATTTTTCTTCTAGGATTTCCATCGGCCAAAAAATGTAGTTGTGAGAGTGGCCCACACTTTTGTTTAGCTTCTTATTCTTGGAAACCTGTTTTAGTGGATGAAAATCTATTTTTTTTGCACCATTCTGTACCTGCAAGTTTACTGTGTTTGCAGAGTTTATTATCCTGAGTCACAAAGCTTAAAAATAATCATAACCAAAACAATCGTAACTAAATATTGAAGTCATGAATGATAATCATTGAAAATTTCATGTACTAAGTAAACGCGTAGTGTTCACAATTGTAAAGTTTTATATGTGTATGCTACCAATCAATTGTTATTATAATGCCTGGCCAAGGCTTATTGACGATTGACTAGGGTCACGTTCGTGCTACCCCCATGTCCGGAAATGAGGGGTTTATGTCATTTGGCGGCGTACATCGCCGCACCTTTATTCTTTCCCGACCCTTTGGTTGGGATAAGAACTCTTGTGGCGCTAAGTCTCTAGCGCCTTTATACTCTCCCGATCCTTCAGCGGGTTAGAGTTCGAGCTCGATTCTTTGTTTGCTCACCGATCCTTTAACGGGGCAAAAGTTCAGGGGGCGCTAAGTCTCAAGTGCCTTTATACTCTCCCGATCCTTCAGCGGGTTAGAATGTTATCAAGGAAGTTTTATCACGGTGCACCTTCACGCCTTGGGGACGTTATATTCGCGTCCTTTATACTCTCCACCTAATCCCGAGAGTTAGAGTGCAAGCAGTAGTGTGATTTACCTCGCTGCACCTTTTGGAGATTTAGTCACTGTTAGCCTTCTGATCTGATATATGGCATTTTGAATTAGCTGTTTTGAGATAACTGCATAGTTTAAAACAAACTTCAAAATGGTAATGATTTATGTTAAATAAAATAAAAGGGCAGACAAAAAACAGTGCAGTAAAGGTAAATTGTAACACCTCGTAATTTTAAAAACATTAAATTCACAAATTAAAGTATACTTAATTTTTAGAAAAGAATTAAGTGAAATGGGTTGAGCTATTATGTTTGTTTCAAAATTTTGGGTCAAGATAGACATTTGGTTTACACAAAACGGATACCTTATGAAGATGTCATTAAGCCTTGAAGTTTGTATGCATATGAGAGAAATATATATATATAGATATATAAAAAAAATTAAATAAATAAATTGGCAAAAAAGAGCAAAACAACGAATTGGGAGGGGGAATAACCAAACCGGCCCATTTTTTAGGTCGACCCGAGCACCGCTGGGTCGACTAGGGGTTAATTCAGGGTGTTTGGCTGTCAACACGTGGGTCGATTCGCTCAAAGGCAGATGTGGCATCTGATTGGTTCCCATGGTTTAGGGTTAATCTAATGGTCCTAAATAACTTCCTACACCTATATATACACCCTAAGACCTAACCATAATTCATAAATATTATCTATGACACCATTATGCTGTCAAACTCTCTCTTAAACCCTAGTCGCCGCCTCTAAATCAAATCTCGAGTATTCAACTTCAACTCAAATTAATGATTAGAGCTTCTACAATAATTTAAGAAGTTAAATCAGCAACACCGCAACGTTTCTACACCAATTTCAGTGCATAATTCTATTCTTTAACCACGAAAGGTGAGTACGGTGATTTTCACAATATATTGGGATTAAAAGTAACATGATGAAGTTGTAAAGAGGATTCATATGTATGTATGTAGTTTAAATCTCATCCAAGTCTTCACCTTTTTGATTCATGTCATCGTATGCCTATGTTTCTATGTAAAGTTCATACATTATCAGTTTATTCATGTTGAATCTGTCATTATGCCTCTATGCCAGTTTACATGCCCCTATATTTCATGATGTTGTGTCAATTCCAATTTTCTGTGAGTTGATTCTCTCTTCTTATCCCTATTCCTTTTATTTTTGGATCTAGGCTACCCTCGAGCCTATGTTAAAAATACGCGCGAATGCAAATTTGTGGGAACGATGGGAATATGTGAAATATAGAAAATTAGATATTATTGGATATTTTGGATAATTGGATAATATGTGAAATTGGCATATTTGGGTATGGATTACATGGAATTGATGAAATTGCCTATAATTGTAAATTTGTAATTGAGGCTAATTAATATGTAATTATTGACAAATTGGAATAGGCAATAATATAAACATGATTATATGTTTAATTGAATATACATGACATGAAAATTGGGTATGGGTGAAATACGATTATTAATAAACCTTTTTCACACGAGGTTAGGCGCAATTGTGGCGTAAGACTGCCCGGAACCACCCGGGAAATCCATCTGCCACAATTGGACGTCTAATGTGAGAGGTCGAAGGAATGAATTGTAGGCGCAACGGTTAATGACATGAGGTTGGACACGGTTTGTGGCGTAAGACTGCCCGGAACCGCCCGACAAATCCAGCGGCCACAAAGCGTTTGGTCTAATGTGGGAGGTCATGCACCGTTCGTCATAAGGAATGAATTAAGGAATACTAACCATAATAAGACATGGGTATGGTTAGAGGGTTAAGTGGGGTGACATGTGAATTATGACTTGTAAATATGGACTTAACCGGTATAAGATTAGACATGTAAATTATGACATGTAAGTATGGCCTTAACCATAGAATGTGTAAGACATGGACATTTAAATTAAAATGGTCAAGTGGGAGAATAACCTAGTGGGGACAAAGCATAGGTCGGCGGCTTGTGTCGGATGGTGGACTCGTTTCAACCAGTACCCCGTTTGAGTATCTAATTTGGCTCGATATTAGGCAGGGGTTGGGGCACGCTTACTGGACTTGAATGTAAGAGGTCAAAACATGAATAGCGGTGGCAACGCGAGTCCAACGGGTTCATGTGCGTGCATGGGTCCGGCCTGGTAGGTAAGACGTTGTTGCATCGTGTAGTTATGGCCGTGCATTTTATGTTGGTATCGGGGTTGCCACTTTGGGGAGTTATACACCCGATTGTGGGGCCAGCATGGGTGCCTACAGGGTTTAGGGAGTCGATCGAATGGGTAGAGTAAGGGTACCTTAACGGTGGTAGGAGCAAGCTGGCACCTACGATAGCATCTAGGTACAAGTAACTACCAAGTTTATCATGTGGGTACAGTTAGTGGGAAGGGATCAACCTTTAGTAAATAGAGACTAGTAGATGTGTGGTCTAATTAAGTAATGTGGTGTAACTTAGCAAAAGTTCGGTGTAACGAAATACATGTTGGTTGAGTTGGATAGTCCTTTGGGTGATAGTCTGATGTTGACTTCGGTCTTCGGGGTTAGTACTTGGAGGGTTGTTCGCTTAGCCAAGGTGTAGGATTGTCTTAGTACTTAGGAACAGAATCATCTTGTCCATTCTTTTTATCTACCTTATCAATGTTACAACCATATCATGATGCCTATTTTTGTCTTGATCATTTACCTTACCTATTATTTGTTAAAATTACTGTACTTGCCAGACTTTATGTCTGACCCGTTTTGTTTCCACCTCTTCTCATTCATTTCCCCACTCAGGCTTGCAAGGAGGGAAAACTACGGCTTAGTGTCGATTTCTTTCAGTTGCTTGAAAAGAGTAGATGTATCGCTTTGGACTCTCTCATCTTTATCGCTTTGCTTATGCTCAGTGTGGATTTATGCATTTATGTTATTTAAGTATTTTCTTCTTTATGTACTTTGAAGTTTTTGGAAAAGAATATTGATCTTGTTGTAATGGTTTTGGAGACTACTTATGTAAGCTTGTTTTGAGTTATGATGCTATGAAATAAGTTTTATCTTCCGCTGTGTTGTTTTATTTATTTATTTATTTATTCTTGTAATTTATCGGTTCTATAGAACAATAACTCTTCACGGACATTGATGCGTTCCCTTTGTGAGTGGCATTAATGGACATCGGGTGTTACATGAATGACACGCGATACTTTTATAGTGGTTCGGTCGAATCGTGCCCTACATCCACTTTATAATCTTTTGTTTAAGTAACCAAACTGTTCTAGGAAAGTCGAGCCTTTTTACATGGTCCTAGAAACAAAAGAGTAAAACTGACAATTTTCACGTAAGATAAGGCCGCAAATGGTGGGCATTCCCCACTTTGGGGATTTCATCTTCATCCACGGTTGCCAGCTTGAAGGTTCCATTATCAAGCCTTCGTAAAATGGAGTACGGTCGTTCCCATTACGGGACCATATGTACTGGGGGTGGAAAGACGCGCTTCAAAACCATGTCTCTGGGTTCAAAGGTTCGAGCTCGGACTTTCTTGTTGTAATACCAAGCAACCTGTTGCTTGTTCCTCAAGGTGCGCAGATCAGCTTCATCCCTCTTTTCTTCAACCATATCCAGTGACTCAAGGTGCAGCTCGTTGTTGGTCATCGGATCATAATAAGTAGTTCGATGAGATGGTACTTCTAACTCAACCGGAATGATTTCTTCAGCTCCAAAAGCAAAGGAAAATGGGGTGTGACCCGTTGCCGACTTATATGTGGTCCTGTAGGCCCACAGAGCCAAAGGTAATTCATCGACCCCCATGGCTTTGGCCAGCTTCAACCTTTTTTTCAGAATAGATTTAATCACTTTGTTCGCCGCTTTGACCTGTCCGTTTGATTGCGGGTGTGCCACAGAGGTATATCTTTTCTCGATATGATACTTCTGGTAGAAATCTCGGAACTCGGTGCTATCAAAATGGGTTCCATTGTCGGTTATGATGACTTTTGGTATCCCAAATCGGCATATAATGTTCCTGATGACAAAGCTGATCACTCGCTTGGTTGTCATCGTGGTCAATGTCTCAGCCTCGACCCATTTGGTGAAGTAATCCATGGCCACAATGGCTAATTTTGCTCCGCCCTTTGCTACGTGGAGGCTTCCAATTATATTGATTCCCCAAACAGCAAAGGGCCACGGGCTCATCAACATCTTCAACTTGCAAGGAGGTGCCTTAGGAATCTTAGAAAACTTTTGACACGCATCACAACGTCGTGCATACTTGGCTGCATCCTTGTTTATACTAGGCCAGAAATAGCCGTATCGCAATATATTCTTTGCCAACGTTTGCCCTCCAGTGTGGTCGCCATATTCACCTTCGTGGACCTCTTTTAGTACACGCTTTATGTCATCATGGGCGATGCACTAGAGGAGGGACATCGAGAAACCTTGTCTGTACAGGACTTTGCCTTGCACCATATATCGGGAAGCCTTTCGTAAAACTGCACACCTCTCACTTTTCTTTGTTGGAAGCATTCCATTCATCAAAAAATTCTTTGGAGGGCTCATCCATGACTCCCTCTCAGGTTCAATCTCAAGTACTGGATCAACTTCTATCTGATCTATACTAGGGGACTGTAGTACTTCAATTAGGACAAGCTCTGCATCCTAAGGATTATCCGAACTAGCCATTTTCGCTAACTTGTCTGCCTTTTGATTTTCCATTCGAGGAATATGAGATATGCTGTGTGTAACACTCCACATCCGTTAGTGTCACTCACAAAGGGAATGCACGAAGTTCTGTGGAGCATTTAGGGTAAAAGATGCAGATAAATTACAAGACAGACAGAAATTAAACAGCGGAAAATAAAACTTTTCTTTATTGATAAAATAGTTTGTACAAAGATTTCTTTACAATATCAGAGTGTCATCTGTCTTACAAAATAAAGAAGCATAAAACAACATTTATATTCCCCAATTTTAGCAAGAGCCAGCCATAGCATCTGATAAGAGAATCCAAGCGAACTTCGACAAATCTTCAAGCAGGGAAAGAGTGACATTCCAACTTAACCTGAGCTATACTACTCCCTCCTCTACTACTTGGGGGGGGGGGGGGGGAAGGAAGAAAAGAAGACGAAAGAAAAACAGAGTCAGACATAAAGCCTAAGTAAGTTCAGTAACTTCTAGCATGTGAACATGAAAAAACAAACGACATGAATTAACTGAATCCAAGATTACACTCTGACCAAATGGTCAGCAAGATTAGACAAGATAATCACAAGATATGCTAAGATAAGATAAATTGGATATGCTCTAATACTTTCGCCGCTTCACTATTTCCTTGTTATACTGGCTTCTATATCTCTGCACCACCTAACTAGTGTTCCAACTAGTAACGATAACATGATCCCAACCCCTGTAGTTTCCATTGCCTTCAGGCATACATTTATTATTTATTACCTAGATCTAATCCAGGGTTTTCTATCAAGTGCTTTCTAGATTTAACTAGAGTTTTACGCTATCTGCTGAACGTTTTTTGAGTTCAGGGTTTATGCCACCTAGTCCAACTAGGGATTACGCTACCCGTCGAACGATGCCCCCAAGTCTAGAACACACTACCTAGAGTGGTATATGTTCCTATACTTCCCCACGCATGTATCGCGAATCGTTATCGCTTGTCTAGATGCACATGTCCTGTAATGTGCGGTCCAAGTCCTGTGACAGGGCAAATCAAGGAATACAGAACTCGGTCGGGAGCTTTCAGATATCTGCCGATGCAGATGCTAAGGTCTGTTTTTATTCTAGTGGCTATGGTCCCACTTGAACCCTCCCTCAACTAATGAAAGTCACACCTTGTAAAATGAGAACTATATGCCGGCCCCTAGTGCCCCACTATCCTATGGCCATCCGCAACCATAACCAGATAGCAAGTATATGATCTTTTGGAGTTCTCCTCCTTTCCGCTTCAGGTATCTCGATTGACTCAAGATGGATGGTAGACGACAAGTTGCTATCACAGGGCTACTGTTTTCTCGCCGAATCACGCTGGTCCATCCTGGTCTTTAGGTTGCCATGTATTGCAAACAAGGCATACTCCTGGTTCTTCTACGCAGACCTTAACCTCTGTGAGCCCAGGAGAATCATTTGCAACCTCACAGAGTGATACCAAGAGTACCCTCACGTCCCCTCGAAGCCTCGGGCTTCGTAACCTAATTCGTTGGAGCCTTCTTTTTTACTCAGACGGACATTCGCTCCTTCCCGTGTTATACTAAGAATTACTACTTAGTTTTACTAACTAAGATTTACCACTTAGTTTACAGAATTGTTGTTTTCTTAACTAAGGTTTACTACTTAGTTCCCTTTCCCGTCAATTTGGATTTGTTAAGTGTCATTAGTCAATTCAAGCCGACTTAACCCTCTTCATTTATCCTGTCAAACTAGTTAAGTGTTATCAGTAATTCATGTTGACTTAACCCCACCACTAACCAAGTTATATTGGTTAAGTATTTCTTATTACTTAACCTTACCCATTCACCCTGTATTGGTTCAGTGTTCCTTTTTAACTTAACCTTGCCCGTCTGTTTTAACTAACCTGTTATTAAGGGTTAAGTAATATCCCTTCATGTTTTAGACTTAACCATATTCGTTTATCAAAATCTGATGGTTAAGTGTTCAAGTTTACTTAACCCTACGGTCTAGCCCAGCTAACATATCAAATTGGCTAAGTGTATTAAATCTTAATTAACCCCAACCTCTAGTCTAGTTAACATATTAATTTGGCTAAGTGTATTAACTTTACTTAACCCCACTTTCTTGACTAGTTAACATGTTAATTTAGCTAAGTGTTTTCTTAGTTACTTAACCTCTACAAATCTTGCCTTGTTACCATGAGTTTGGTTAAGTGTCCCTGTGGACTTAGCCCTCCGTTCTAGCTTAACTGTGCTTAAGTTGGTTAAGTTTTCCTATGGACTTAACCCTCCCGTTCTAGCTTAACCGTATGAACCTAACCCCACCTACCAGTCTTGTTATCATGTTGAGTTGGTTAAGTGTCTTAGTTAACTTAACCCTAGCATCCTTGTTCTAGCTTTAACTAAATAAATTAAAGACACGACCACTCACATTAGACAGATATTGTTGCGATTACTGGATGTGCCGGTTGGTTCCGGGCAGGTTTACATCGCAACTCAGTCTAACCTCGGGTTAGGCCTATTCGGGTTTTCTAGTTCAAAGGGTTTTGATTAATTTTCAAATCAGGTTTTGAAAGTAACCATCCCGTCCGTCAGATTAGTTATCGATAGCCAGGGAGAGAAGGAAACTTGTATTTTCCAAACTCAAGCCCAGACACTATCCTCTCTGTCACCCTAGAACTTTCTGGTTTATTATTAAAAGAGATGTCGTTAACAAACCTTTAATTTGTCTAAATTAACATTTCCTCATTTAGGACAAATTCTATAAGTAAATTAATCCTAATTTACTTATTTCCCAATTACTCTTTTAATGTAAATTGTCAACATTTATTCTTACGGCCCATTTTCCCCTATATATCATGTTTATTCTTACGGCCCATTTTCCCCTCTATATCATGTTTACGCTTTTTGGTATGTAAACCATACCAAATGAAGTGTCACTAACCGTGATTTCGCTAATCTTGACAATTACTCCCAATTATGGCCAATTTCAAGTTTATGCCAATATACCTATCGTGCCAAATTAGCTAATCCAATTCTGATTTAACATTCTAATTCATGTCAAACTGGACTTATTACTCTAGTTCACAATTCATGTAAATGCTAGATTTACATGTCAATACTAGATTCAAATTACACAATCCTATAATTCTTGTCAAATTTATCCCATTTGCATTTCTATGAACATGCCATAATACATGTCCCAATTTATGCCAATTTACAAGTTTATAACTATGTTTTAGTAATTTCATATTTTGCCCCAAATTGCATTCCCACCGTTCGTATAATCGTGATTCAATCTAGATTATAGATAAATCTAGATTCGCAGAAAATAGGGAATGAACCAAAGATGCTATGCAAAAGATAGACATAATAACTGGTATAAAAAGCGTTGAATAACTATGTTGGTTCAAGAACATTGGTAGACCTAACTTAATAGGTAAATTCCCAAGGTCTATAACCAAAGAAAACCAAGAATAGACAGAATAGAGACGTAGGTTCAAGAACATGGGTAGACCTAACTTAATAGGTAAATTCCCAAGGTCTAAAACCAAAGATAACCAAGAATAGACAGAATAGATGATCGGGTTTAGACCCAATCTCATAGTCACAAAACTTAAGCAACACTTTCCTAGTCATGAATCACAGGTGTTTAATCACAGATGTCCTTGTTATGTCATAGGCAATAGTTTATATTTCCTAATCAAAGGCATAGGCTTAGTCAAGGAAATAATACTCATAGTCCCAGTCACATTCATAGGCAATGTTCATAGTCATAGGCAATGTCCATAGTCATAGGCAATGTTCATAGTCACAGGCAAATGCTCATGGTCATAGGCAATGGTTTTTAAGGTCCATAGTTTCATAGTCACAGAATTATTTGTCCTCGAATCATAACAGTTCTTAATTAGGTTCAAGAGTATAGGCACTGATTCAAATAGAGAGATAGAGATTTGGCATATTCTTTTATTCCTTTAATTTCATGTCACGAACAGAGAAAAACGTTTAAATCTAGAAATAAATGACTTACAGAGATTAGATTAGATTAGAAAGATGGCGTTGCTATGATTCGTAGAAAAACAGTCGTTGAAGTTGTTTGAACCTCCTCTTGAATCCTAGCTTGACTTGAACCCCTTCTTGAAGTTTTAATCTTGATTTGAATCTCCAATTAGAAGAAGAACTATAACTTGTTTTACTGGAGAATTAGATTTATTTTATTGGTGGAGGCTAGAGTAGAGAGAAGCAGCATGTAAATGCCTTAGAGAATTTGTGTGGAGGAACCCTTAGGTCTAGGCATTCTTTTATAGGTGTAGAGAGTGTTTTAGGGCCCTTAGATCATCATAGAAGCGATCAGAATCGCACAGCTCGAATACACATCATCCAACCACTCATAAGTAGACACGTCAGCACAGAACAACCCAGAATTCGGTGCTGGATTAGTATGGGCGCACTTGGCAGGTGCGCCAGTGCATTTTTGTACGGGCGCACTTCACAAGTGCGCCAGTGCATTCTGGTCTGTTTCCAGTTTCTCTGCCTAACTTCGTTCATCCATATCTCCTTCATACGGAGTCCGATTTATACAAACTTGGACTCTATCTCAAGCAGAATTTCGAGACGAATGCAATGGCACAACCCGTTTCCCTTAATTCTTCTTTTAAAAATTAATTATACCCTGATATGTGAATCTTAGTGTTACAGGATTACGTGGTGTTACATTCTCCCCCACTTAAAAGGATTTCGTCCCCAAAATCTTCAAGTTAGGAAGAATGTGTCCTACCATCAAATCACCCATCTACTCAACCATTCAATCACAGGCATCCATTGTCCTTAAAAGTTTTCTAATGCTTTCATGTTCATATGCATAGTGTGTGTATATGTCTTTATCTAATGCAAAATCAGGCGGTCTACTGATTCATTTGACCTCCTTAATGCAAATCATGTAAGTGCCTTGCGTCCAATCATGTATGCAAGCATCCCTAGTTATGTAAATACTACATGTGTGCATAGTCATTCATCCATATGCAACATCCATATGATAACATATCAGTCTCAACTTACAAACAAATACATTCCTGTAAATGCAATATGAAAGTGTCCGAACTGATCTAGTGTCTAATGTGTATGCATATGCATTCACAAGCAACCACTTGCAACCACCAACCATAACATGATTCAAACACATGTTTACATCCATTGGCTTCTACCTAAAGATCGAAGATACGACCTAGGTGATATACTTCGGAAAGAGAGAAACAATTATGCGTAAAGCTCCTACAACAAGAAATCAAGGATGCACCCTTAAGAAAAAGGGTATGACGCTAGTATCAAGCCTTCTTGAGCTTTACTCCACTGTATCTTAACTAATTTAACTTCACGATTGTGACGTTTCTGACCTCCAATTCAAAATAAACAGATATCAATCACGGTACCAAGTATATGTACTAAGATGATTAGAGGTCTCAATCTTATCCGCCATGCCATAACTATAGGGGTCGAAAGGTTACTATGTGCTTTTTAGAGTACCTGCCACAACTATTCATCCTTCACGCAAACCATCCTAGTCGAACTTGACATTCCTCACGTACAAGCCCCAAAGACCTGAACCAATATCAGACAAGCACCCAAGGAATACCTCCTTCGAATTTAGACGATCTACGTGAGATGATATAAGCAAACTCGATAGCTATTCTCAAATCCCCTACTAACCAAAAATAAACCGGTCGGACCACCAATTGGATTTGAGACTCTAGTGGGATCCTTTTACTATACAAGTGCTATGGTGCAGAGACTCAGCTATGGAAGTGGGTATGAACAATTGCGAAGCGCTAAAACCGAAAGAGTACAGATAGAAAACTAAACTCTTCCAACAAAACTTTACTTCCTTTCTCCTAGGTGTGCTTGGTGGTCATAGTATGTACTTGCCCTTTTGAAAATCTTGTTCCTCGTTTTTGCCCTTGTCCTTAATTCTTTGCCCTATCATACCCTAGTAAAGATACTTCCTCTTGTTTTATAATTTCTTCTTCCTTCGTGAGCTAAATTTACATCCATGAATTCCTTATCCTAGGGTTATGCTCCTTAGCCAAACTCCTCATCCCCTTCCGTGTGTAACCATGTTGACAAATCTCTTGAAAACTGCCTCCACCATCCGGAAAACCCTATAAGCTTGAAAGAAGACTGGCCGTAAGTGAAACAACTATGGTCATAGATGGAAGTTGGACACTACTATGCCCTTCGATGAGGTTACCTCCCAGAAAGCCAGGAGCCTCAGAGACTCAAGAAAGAAGGAGACAAGAATTCAAACAAAGGAAGAGAAGACAGTGCGTATGGCTTTGGGGAATATGCCTTTAAAACAAAACTTTTCTTTTGAAAATGCTTCTTTAAAAACCGTTTTGAAAAATAATTTTTCAAATCTTTTATCTGATCCGGTAACCTTTGGCTCTGGTACCACGTGTAACACTGCACATCCATTAGTGTCACTCACAAAGGGAATGCACTAAGTTTTGTGGAGCATTTAGGGTAAATGATGCAGATAAATTACAAGACAGACAGAAATTAAACAGCGAAAAATAAAACTTTGCTTTATTGATAAAATAGTCTGTACAAAGATTTCTTTACAATATCAGAGTGTCATCAGTCTTACAAAATAAAGAAGCATAAAACAACATTTATATTCCCCAATTTTAGTAAGAGCCAGCCATAGCATCTGATAAGAGAATCCAAGCAAACTTCGAAAAATCTTCAAGCTGGGAAAGAGTGAAAGTCCAACTTAACCTGAGCTATACTACTCCCTCCTCTACTACCTTGGGGGGGGGGGAACGGAAGAAAAGAAGACGAAAGAAAAACAGAGTCAGACATAAAGCCTGAGTAAGTTCAGTAACTTCAAGCATGTGAACATGAAACAACAAACGACATGAATTAACTGAATCCAATATTAAACCCTGACCATAGGGTCAGCAAGATTAGACAAGATAATCACAAGATATGCTAAGATAAGATAAATTGGATATGCTCTAATACTTTCGCCGCTTCACTATTTCCTTGTTATACTGGCTTCTATATCTCTGCACCACCTAACTAGTGTTCCAACTAGTAACTATAACGTGATCCCAACCCCTGTAGTTTCCATTGCCTTCAGGCATACATTTATTATTTATTACCTAGATCTAATCCAGGGTTTTCTATCAAGTGCTTTCTAGATTTAACTAGAGTTTTACGCTATCTGCTGAACGTTTTTTGAGTTCAGGGTTTATGCCACCTAGTCCAACTAGGGATTACGCTACCTGTCGAACGATGCCCCCAAGTCTAGGACATACTACCTAGAGTGGTATATGTTCGTATACTTCCCCACGCATGTATCGTGAATCGTTATCGCTTGTCTAGATGCACATGTCCTGTAATGTGCGGTCTGAGTCCTGTGACAGGGAAAGTCAAGGAATACAGAACTCGGTCGAGAGCTTTCAGATATCTTCCGATGTAGATGCTAAGGTCTGTTTTAATTCCAGTGGCTATGGTCCCACTTGACCCCTCCCTCAACTAATGAAAGGCACACCTTGTAAAATGAGAACTATACGCCGGCCCCTGGTGCCCCACTATCCTATGGCCATCCGCAACCATAACTGGATAGCAAGTATATGGTCTTTTGGAGTTCTCTGCCTTTCCGCTTCACGTATCTTGATTGAGTCAAGATGGATGGTAGACGACGAGTTGCTATCACAGGGCTACCGTTTTCTCGCCGAATCACGCTGGTCCATCCTGGTCTTTAGGTTGCCATGTATTGCAACCAAGGCATACTCATAGTTCTTCTACGCAGACCTTAACCTCTGTGAGCCCAGGAGAATCATCTGCAGCCTCACAGAGGGATAACAAGAATACCCTCACGTCCCCTCGAAGCCTCGGGCTTCGTAACCTAATTCGTTGGAGCCTTCTTTTTTACTCAGACGGACATTTGCTCCTTCCCGTGTTATACTAAGAATTACTACTTAGTTTTACTAACTAAGATTTACCACTTAGTTTACAGAATCGTTGTTTTCTTAACTAAGGTTTACTACTTATTTCCCTTTCCCATCAATTTGGATTGGTTTAGTGTCATTAGTCAATTCAAGCCGACTTAACCCTCTTCATTTATCCTGTCAAACTGGTTAAGTGTTATCAGTAATTCATGTTGACTTAACCCCACCACAAACCAAGTTATATTGGTTAAGTATTTCTTATTACTTAACCTTACCCATTCACCCTGTATTGGTTCAGTGTTCCTTTTTAACTTAACCTTGCCCGTCTGTTTTAACTAACCTGTTATTAACGGTTAAGTATTATCCCTTCATGTTCTAGACTTAACCATATTCCTTTATCAAAATATGATGGTTAAGTGTTCAAGTTTACTTAACCCTACGGTCTAGCCCGGCTAACATATCAAATTGGCTAAGTGTATTAAATCTTACTTAACCCCAACCTCTAGTCTAGTTAACATGTTAATTTGGCTAAGTGTATTAATTTTACTTAACCCCACTTTCTAGACTAGTTAACATGTTAATTTGGATAAGTGTTTTCTTAGTTACTTAACCTCTACAAATCTTGCCTTGTTACCATGAGTTTGGTTAAGTGTCCCTGTGGACTTAGCCCTCCGTTCTAGCTTAACTGTGCTTAAATTGGTTAAGTGTTCCTATGGACTTAACCCTCCCATTCTAGCTTAACCGTATGAACCTAACCCCAACTACCAGTCTTGTTATCATGTTGAGTTGGTTAAGTGTCTTAGTTAACATAAACCTAGCATTCTTGTTCTAGCTTTAACTAAATAAATTAAAGCCACGACCGCTCACATTAGACAGATATTGTTGCGATTACTGGATGTGCTGGTTGGTTCCGGGCAGGTTTACATCGCAACTCAGTCTAACCTCGGGTTAGGCCTATTCGTGTTTTCTAGTTCAAAGGGTTTTTATTAATTTTCAAATTAGGTTTTGAAAGTAACCATCCCGTCCGTCGGATCAGTTAGGGATAGCCAGGGAGAGCAGGAAACTTGTATTTTCCAAACTCAAGCCTAGACACTATCCTCTCTGTCACCTAGAACTTTCTGGTTTATTATTAAAAGAGATGTCGTTAACAAACCATTAATTTGTCTAAATTAACATTTCCTCATTTACGACAAATTCTATAAGTAAATTAATCCTAATTTACTTATTTCCCAATTACTCTTTTAATGTAAATTGTCAACATTTATTCTAGCAGCCCATTTTCCCCTCTATATCATGTTTATTCTTATGGCCCATTTTCCCCTCTATATCATGTTTATGCTTTTTGGTATGTAAACCATACCAAATGAAGTGTCACTAACCGTGGTTTTTCTAATCCGCACAATTACTCCTAATTATGGCCAATTTCAAGTTTATGCCAATATACTTATCGAGCCAAATTAGCTAATCCAATTCTGATTTAACATTCTAATTCATGTCAAACTAGACTTATTACTCTAGTTCACAATTCATGTAAATGCTAGATTTACATGTCAATACTAGATTCAAATTACACAATCCTATAATTCCTGTCAAATTTATCCCATTTGCAATTCTATGAACATGCATTAATACATGTTCCCAATTTATGCCAATTTCCAAGTTTGTAACTATGTTTTAGTAATTTCATATTTTGCCCAAAATCGCATTCCCACCGTTCGTATAATCGTGATTCAATCTAGATTATAGATAAATCTAGATTCGCAGAAAATGGGGAATGAACCAAAGATGCTATGCAAAAGATAGACATAATAACTGGTATAAAATGGGTTGAATAACGACGTTGGTTCAAGAACATGGGTAGACCTAACTTAATAGGTAAATTCCCAAGGTCTATAACCAAAGCAAACCAAGAATAGACAGAATAGAGACGTAGGTTCAAGAACATCGGTAGACCTAACTTAATAGGTAAATTCCCAAGGTCTAAAACCAAAGATAACCAAGAATAGACAGAATATATGATCGGGTTTAGACCCAATCTCATAGTCACAAAACTTAAGCAACACTTTCCTAGTCATGAATCATATGTGTTTAATCACAGATGTCCTTGTTATGTCATAGGAAATAGTTTATATTTCCTAATCAAAGGCATAGGCTTAGTTAAGGAAATAATCCTCATAGTCCCAGGCACAGTCATAGGCAATGTTCATAGTCATAGGCAATGTCCGTAGTCATAGGCAATGTTCATAGTCATAGGCAATGTTCATAGTCATAGGCAAATGTTCATGGTCATAGGCAATGGTTTTTAAGGTCCATAGTTTCATAGTCACGGACTTATTTGTCCTCGAATCATAACAGTTCTTAATTAGGTTCAAGAGTATAGACACTGATTCGAATAGAGAGATAGAGATTTGGCATATTCTTTTATTCCTTTAATTTCATGCCACGAACAGAGAAAAACGATCAAATCTAGAAATAACTGACTTACAGAGATTAGATTAGAATATAAAGATGGCGTTGCTATGATTCGTAGAAAAACAGTCGTTGAAGTTGTTTGAACCACCTCTTGAATCCTAGCTTGACTTGAAGCCCTTCTTGAAGCTTTAATCTTGATTTGAATCTCCAATTAGAAGAAGAACTATAACTTGTTTTAGTGGAGAATTAGATTTATTTTAATGGTGGAGGCTAGAGTAGAGAGAAGCAGCATGTAAATGCCTTAGAGAATTTGTGTGGAGGAACCCTTAGGTCTAGGCATTCTTTTATAGGTGTAGAGAGTGTTTTAGGGCCCTTAGATCATCATAGAAGCCATCAGAATCGCACAGGTCGAATACACATCATCCAACCACTAAAAAGGACACACGTCAACACATAACACTCCAGAATTCGGTGCTGCATTAGTATGGGCGCACTTGGCAGGTGCGCCAGTGCATTTTTATACGGGCGCACTTCACAAGTGTGCCAGTGCATTCTGGTCTGTTTCCGGTTTCTCTGCCTAACTTCGTTCATCCATATCTCCTTCATATGGAGTCTGATTTATGCAAACTCAGACTCTATCTCAAGCAGAAATTTGAGACGAACGCAATGGCGCAACCCATTTCCCTTAATTATTCTTTTAAAAATTAAATATACCCTGATTTGTGAATCTTAGTGTTACAGGATTACGGGGTGTTACACTGTGGTGCTCAAAACCATCCAGCAACTACTTCACTTTTTCCAAATATGATATCAGCCTTGGGCTCTTAGCCTGAAACTTTCCAGCGACTTGATTTACGACTATCTTGGAATCACAAAAGATGTCTACCTTCGTAATATCCAATTCCTTTGCGAGCTCCAGCCCGGGAATTTGAGCTTCGTACTCGAAGTCGTTATTAGTGGCATGGGACTCCAGTCTAATAGCGTAATATATTAGCCATTTCTCTGGAGTTTCAAGAACCACTCCGGCACCAGATTGTCTGTCATTTTTAGCTCCACCAGCGTATAGTTTCCAGACATTAGAGTCAAGGAGTAGCTTTGGCGGATTGTCCTCTTCAGTTACTATATCATCATCTGGGATAGGAAATTCCTCTATAAAGTCTGCAAGTGCCTATCCTCTTATCGACCTTCGGGTTTGGAAGTTCAGGTCGAATTGACTTTGCTCAATGTTCCTTTTGAGCAACCTTCCTAATGCTTTCGGCCTTTGCAGAACTTGCTTCAATGGGTGATCTGTTTACACTGTAATGGGATGAGCCAGAAGTAGTGGCGAAGTTTCTAGATGCGATTAGTGAGCTATACGCCAGCTTTTCTATTTTTGGATGATTCCGTTCTACGACCGCCAATTTCTTACTCACATAGTACACCGGTCTTTTCACCTTATCCTCCTCTCTTACCAAAGCCGGACTGATTGTGTGGGATGATACTGCCAAGTACTCAAATAAATCCTCGTGATCCACAAGCTCAGATAGTATCCAGGGTCTTTCCAGATGGTTCAACAGATTCTGGAATGCTTTTATACAATCAGGAGTCCATTTAAAGTTGCGCTTGTCTCGCTTTATCAGCTCGAAAAACGGGATGCATTTATCTGTAGCTTTGGAGATAAATCTGCTCAACGCTGCCACTTTTCCAGTAAGGCTTTGCACATCTTTAATCTGCTTTGGTTCTTGAATATTTCAGATTGCTACAATCTGATCTGGATTGATTTCAATTCCACGCGAGCTGACGATGAACCTTAAGATTTTTCCGGATGCTACCCCAAATGAGCATTGCAAAGGATTTAGCTTCATCCCATATTTTCGAAGAATTTCGAACATCTCTACTAAATAGGCAGTATGGCCGGATGACTGTCTGGATTTCACCAACATGTCGTCAGGGTATACCTCCATCGTTTTCCCGATTTGGTTGTAGAAAATTCTATTCACCAATCGCTGATATGTAGCTCCGGCATTCTTCAAACTGAAAGGCATCACTACACAGTTGTATAATCCCAAATCCGTAATAATGTTGTTATGCTCTTGGTTCGTGACATGCTTGGGGATTTGGTTGTACCCTGAGTAAGCATCTATAAAAGAAAGAAGCTCATGAACCGCTATCGAATCTACCAACTGATTAATTCTAGGCAACGGAAAGCTATCCTTTGGGCAGGCTTTGTTTATATCTGAGAAGTCGATGCACATACGCCACTTTCCACTGGCCTTCTTTACCAAAACCGGGTTTGAAATCCAGTCAGGGTATGTTGAACCTTTAATAAACCTGTTACTTCTCTGCTTTTCGACTTCTTCCTTCAAGGCAGTAGACCTCTCTGAGCCAAGCACTCGCCTTTTCTGTTTGACGGGAGGATGCTTCGGGTTGTTACTTAATGAATGACTCATAATAGAGGGAGATATTCCACACATGTCCGCATGGGTCCAGGCGAGTACATCCAAGTTAGCTTTTAGGAAATTTGTTAATTCTTTGCCTCGAACAGGGTCTAAATGGGATCCAATCTTCAGGACCTTCTCTAGGTCACTATCATCGATTGGTATGTCCATAGTCGCATCATTGGGAGTCGCCATTCTGCCCCCGGCTCTTCATTCTCTCTGGGATCTATATCGTTGGGCAACTCTCTAGGCGACCCTCCCGGAGGTATTTTCTTTAGTTGCTACGACGATTCTTCCCGCGGAGGGGAAAAACCGCCTTTTGTCTCTACATCTCTTCCTTTGCGGAGCAACTTCCGCTCAGCTATGTAGCATGCTCATGCAACAACTTGATCTCCTCTAACTATACCTACACCGGCATCCGTCGGGAATTTCAACAATAAGCACCAGGGTGCGATACAGGCCCTGAATTTGGCTAGGGCTGGTCGGCCCAAAAAGGCATTGTATGGAGACTCGATATCCAGGACCATGAAGGGTAGTATCCTTACTTTATTGCATTCTCCTTCTCCAAGAGTCACTGACAGTTCTACGTATCCCATCGGAGCTGTTGAAGCCCCATTCAATCCACGTATCCAACCCTCACATGGTTTCAAATCCTTTGGCTCGAGTTTCATTTGGTCCAATGTTTTCTTAAACAAAATATTAACCGAGCTCCCATTATCCATTAGGACTTTATGGACTATAGCTGGACCAATGGTAACGGTAATCACTAATGGTTCTTCGGTTGGGGAGTGGACTCCAATACTCTCTCGGTCATGAAATATGACATCATAAGACATCGTCTTCTGTTGCTTAATCGGGGCATTATCCTCGGGATTGCTACATTCTTCCACTTCAAAGTGCTGCCCAGCCGCATTCACGTAATGATCCATGGCCCTGAAAATATGCCCTACCAGGTGAAGACCCCAAACTATGGTATTGATAATGATATTTTTTCTTTTCTGTTATGCCGTTGGTTTGGCAGCATGTTGACTTTGGTTTGGGGCTTGTGCTGCTTGCCCCCTATCTCTAGGGGTCACCTTATATTCATTAAGCTTTCCTTCTCGGAGCAGCTTTTCGACCACATCTCTTTGATGACGACATTCATTTGTGGTGTGACCATGAGTTCGGTGAAAAAGACAAAACTTCCCTGTCTCACGTTCCTTTTCCATTGCGTCTCTTGGAGGAGGTCTTTATACAGGAGAACATTGTACGTATCCAGGAAGATATTCTCCAAAGTATCATTTAACGGTGTAAAACTCTCAAATGGCTAAGGCTGGGATCTTCTCTGAGAGTCATTCCCTCGATTTCTCTTCCGATTATTGTTATTATTATTCCCCGATTGGCGACCATTGCCTTGATTCTTGTTCAAGACATTAACTTCAACTTTTCCTGAGGTATCTCCCGTTTGCTTGATGGCCACATTACTTTGGATATCCTCCTTATCGACAGCCTTCTTCTTTCGGTTGGCGTAAATTTCCTCTCAACGCAGGCGAATGTTAGCCTTTTTGTAAAATATTTCTCTGGTTAACGGTGGTTTACCGGCCAGGTACCTTCCAAACTCGGTATCCTTATCCACTCCGTCAATCAAAGCCATCAAAACAGTTTGTTCATGGGGATCTCTAACCTCCATGAGTGCTAAATTGAAACGATCTAAATTGGACCTCATAGATTCGTCCAGACGTTACTTAATGAGGGATAACTCAATGACATTATTAGATCACTGGGTATGTAGCTGGAACTGATTTACAAACTGCTCACTTAATTCCCTGAAACTAGTGATTGATCGTGCTGGCAAACGAGTGAACCGCATTAACGCTGTATCCTCCAGGAATATCGGGAATGCTTTACACTTCACGGCATCGGAAGCGGCAGCAGCATTCAAGTACCATGAATATCTCATCAGGTGCTGGACTGGATCAGCCTTTCTTGCATAATGGTTCATAGATGGCATGTTAAATTTCCTTGGGAATCGAACCTCTAAAATATCATAAGTAAAAGGCGAATGACTACGTCCTATAGTCCAATGTTCGGTTCTTTGTCCATGACTTTCCACAATAATTTGCCTAATCAGGGCTTCGACATCTGCATGGGTCATGGTGGATTCAGGGTCAGCACTTCTTGCCCAGTGAGCCTCTCTAGCATTTCTTTGACGTGTTGTTGCAAGGTCTGGGTCCTAGGAAGAACTCCCTTGCCCCCTATTGCCACTATCAGTTGCGCGACGAGCAGGAGGAATAAGTCGATTCTGAGCAGGATCAATAACATCTCCACTCCTAAGCGGTAGGACGGGCTCATTTAAGTTACGGTTATTTGTTTCCTGATTAAGTGCCTCTATATTCTCAGCCCTTTCCAATGGAGGCCATTGTCCGTTTCTTCGAGGTTCTTCAGACGAGGATGTATGTTCCGGGGACCAAGGGTGAGCTGGAGGTGGTGAAACTTGCCTTTGAATATAGTCAATTCGTCTGCCTAAGGCAGTAATATTTTGATGCAGCAAAGAGCTTTCCTGCCTTTGAGCGACCAATTCATCAGTTTGTTTGTCCAATGCTTCAATTATGCGAGTCAGATGTCCTTCGGTAACTGGAGCAGAATGGTCGAGCTGGTCGTCTTCACCTTCTCTTATACGCTATGACCTCGAACCAGGTTGAGCAGAAGTACCAGCACGAGCGGAACGAGCCATAATTTCCTTCCTAGGTCGGGTAGTAGTCTGATTGTCAGTTCGGATCGTGGTCCCCCTAGGCTGATGGCTCGTGGTACCCTCTTGACGTCGGTTCATGGTGGTTCCCAAGGATCGGATCGCGAAAGGTTTAGTAGGAGGGATGTGACGTTATCTTGAGATTAGGTCATAACGCCTTCATTTGATCGGATCGCCCCCTCTTGTCCACGATCCGAGGGTAGAACTTCGACCTGCTCCTGAGCGCTCTCTTCCACAGCTTCGTTTGTAGCTTCATTTGCTTGTCAAACTCGTACTTCTTTAGACCTCTTTCCAGCCATGATATCTGGGCTTTACTGACATCTTCAAAAAATCGAAACAGTGAAGCTTTGGACTGTTTTCTTCGGACTTGAATACCCAAAAAATAGAGCAACAATCCAGTATGCTGAGACTTCGGTTCTCAATGAAAGCACCAAAATGTTAAACTAAGATTTGGCTCTAACACCCAAATTGTCTGAAGTTGTTGAGATTTATGTCTAGAAATGCAGAATAAACACAGAAAACGCACAAGATTTATAGTAGTTCGGCGTTAACGAGCCTACGTCCACTTTATATCTGTGACTATATGAAGGACTTGAGTACAATCAGTGATTTCTCTCTTAATATCACTTTTACAATGTTGATTCACTCAATGATTTCGAATTAACATTAATAAGAAATAAAGCAGAGACAGTAATGGTAGGAACAACACGCAGAACTGCCCAAAGATCCTGAAAAATGCCAAGTTTGGAGCTATTTATAGGAGATTTCTGCAAGAGGATCATGGTAACGCGTGGCACAAATCCCGATGATCTCGGACTGATTCATAGCTTGATGGAGAAATAGTCAAAATGGCGGTTATGGACAGATGTCACAAGATCGTTCATCTTCGGATCGTAAATGACTTGGTCGTGGCCTTCATCTCTCAGCTTCAGTCTTCGGATTGGGGAAAACTGGCATGAGCGGAACATATCGCCGTATGGAACCGCTAACGAAATGGCGTAGCAGTTGTGTCACGATCCGGGAAGGGCTTGGTGACCACGATCGAGGTTTCATGGCTTTTATGAGTAAAACTCCATACGTGTGAGTCTTGGTGGCTAGGTCCGAAAGCTAGCCAACAGTACCCTATCGATCGACTCCTTGTATTAATGGCCCATGTGTCTGTGTTAGTCGATCCTCTCTTGCGTGTAGATACCCTGTGCTGGTCCCAACATAAGCTGTATCAATCCTTATGATAGAAACCTGACATGATTCAAGATGAACAGTTTGTAACTAATGGTAGCCAGTGCCTGCTTTTTCCACTCCAGAGTACGTGCACGCCCTGTCGCTATTCTGACCGCTTATAATCAGCCCAGTAATCGTGCCCTACCCTGCCTAGTTCAGGTTACCATGATACATCTATGTGGGTTACTGCTGAAATGGGTCCCCGTTACTAGGGTTTCCTACTGGTAAAATTTATGAGCCCATATATACAAATATTACCCACCTACAGGAGATATACTTAACCCTCCCACCGATTTAACCATGTTTATTTAATGGTTATGTTTGTGGGCCTATATATACTTATATTACCCAACTACACGAAATGTACTTAACCCTCCCACATATTCAAGCATGTTTATTTAACGGTTATGTTTGTGGGCCTATATATACTAATATTACCCACCTACACGAGATGTACTTAACACTCCCACTGATGATCAAGTCAATACGTATTATTGGTTAAGCATGCCTTAACCCTATCCGCTTCGTTCATGTAATATTGGTTAAGTATTGTCCATTCATGTTAACTTAACCCACCCACACATCATGTTGTGTTGGTTAAGTGTTTTCTATTAACTTAACCCCACTCGTTCATCATGTTATATTGGTTAAGTGTTGCCCTCTTGTGTTACTTAATCCTATCATACATCAAGTTATATATTGGTTAAGTGTTGTCTTCTTGTGTTACTTAACCCTACCATACATCATGTTATATCGGTTAAGTGTTGCCTTAGTTAACTTAACCCTACCATTCGTTTACTTAACATATTGTACTGGTTAATTGTTGTCTTAGTTAACTTAACCCACCATTCTTAGCATGTCTTGTTCATTAGCATTAATTGATTTATTAATGCACCAACCTCTCACATTAGATCTGTGTTGTTGCGGTTACTAGATCTGCCGGGCGGTTCCGGGCAATTTTACAACACAAATCAATATAACTTGGGTTTTTCTTGGGCATGATGCCCTAACCTCTGACATTAGATACGTGTTGTTGTAGTTATTGGATGTGCCGGACGGTTCCATGCAGTTTTACACCACAACTCAATCTAACCTCGGGTTAGGCAAGTTCATCCTTTATTTAATTTACATATTCGTCAATTATGTCAAGTTTATATGTAAATTATCCACAACTGTTGTCATGTCACATTTACTATTTAAATTATGTTCATAATTAATGGTATACAAATTATACCATTTCATGCTATTAATCATTTACATGATTATGAGCCAATCTATGCCATTATCATGTAATTTAATGTTTTACCCCGACATTTCCCCCTGTTATTCGTTCACATAATTTACATAGAATGATAGGCTTGCAAATTAGCCTAACTCATTAACAAAAGGGAAAAGAAAGGAACATGTAGCATTCCAATATCACAAAATAATATGAATCTAAATAAGCATGTGTAATAAAAAAATTCATGAACAATATAAACTTAATCAAGCATATCAATGTGAACTTGTTCTTAAGTTAGATCCAATTAACATAGATCTTAAGCATATTAACAGGAATTTACATAAACATATGTATTAACTTGGATCTAAACATGTAAGCATGTAGATCTAAACATATAAGCATATATGAACATGACTTAGTTTATGAACATGTACATAACATAACATAAAACCAAGCGTGTAGATCAAAACATATAAGCATATATGAACATGATTCAGCTTATGAATATGTACATAACATAACATAAAAGCATCACCAAATTAGTATACAATATGATAGGTCCAATTGTACAAATCATAATAGTCTCATAGGCATAGTTAATTTTAGATTTGTCACAAGGATAAACATGAATCAGAGTCACAATTAGGCATAGTTCTAGATTCGATTTATTTCAAGTCATGACTTTTATATAATTAAATCTGAAATATAACTGAACTTATAGAAAAAGAACAGCTCTTGTATTCTGGAATCTGATTTCTGAATTTGTTAAGCTATTCCTTTGATGTAGACTATTGATGTTCTTCTAATTGATTTCTAGTTGAAGAAGATATTCTAGTTTTATGAAGATGGAGGCTACGCTAGTTCAGAGAGAGACAGCATGACGGCTTCATAGAAAGTGTTTATGTGTTTTAGGTTTAGGGTTTGAGTTGATTATATAGAAGTCTAGGATTAATTCTAGCCTTTAGATCAGTCTAGGAGTAATCAGAGCCATCCAAACCGAAGTGATGTGTCACTCATAAAATCACAGTACGACACATAAGCCATAATACATCTGAATTCGTCATCAGGCAAATCAGGGAAGGCCACATCAGCTCAGAACTACAGAAATCATCACATGAACTGGATCTCAGAAGGGGTCTACCCCCCTTAATTCCCACTTTTATAATTAATTATTCTTTAATTCATTACTTTAACATTCACAAAAAATACGGGGTGTTACATTCTCCCCTCCTTTAAAGGATTTCGCCCCCGAAACCTCTAAGTTAAGAAGAATGTGTCCTAACAACCAATATCCATCTACTAAACCATCAATCACAGGCGCCCATTGTCCTTAAAAAGATTTCTATTGCTTTCATGATCATATGCATAGTGTGTGTACATGCCCTTATTTAGTGCAAAATTAGGCGGTCTACTGATTCAGTTGACCTCCTTAATGCAAATTATGTCAGTGCTATGAGTCCATCATGTATGCAATTATTCCTAATCGTACTTTATAACTTCTACGTGAGTGCTCAATCGTTTATACAAATGCAACATCCATATGATAACACATCAACTTTCAATCCATATATATAAAAATTCACTCATGCATATGAAATGTGGAAGTGACAGAGACAATCTAGTGTCTAGTGTGTGTGTGTGTATATGCACCCACGAGATACCACTAGCTAACACTTACATCCACTTGCATCCACCAAACATAACATGTCTCAAACACATGTTTACATCCATTGGCTTCTACCTAAGGATCGAGCATAGGACTGAGAGGATATACTTAAAAAGATAAAGACTAGCAAATAAACTTTACAGGAAAAGAGAGACCAAGGATACACCCTCAAAAAGGGTATGATGCGCGTATCTAGTCTTCAGTTTTCTAAGTCGCTTCTTCTTGAGCTTCACTCCATATTGCTCTGACTGTCTTAATTTCATGATTACGTAGCTTCTTAATTTCTTTTTCCAGAATATGCGTTGGAACTCATTTCACTATCGCTTCTCGTTCCACCTTTTCTTCTTCTAATATAATTAGCACTACAACTTATGTTGTGTCATGCTAACATTTCCTCAAAAGGTCTTCCAAAATCCTATTCACCCTTTCTATCAGAGGAGCGGTGCTCAAACATAACTGCGTACTCATGGCTTCTTGTAAGCTTATTTATTAAGGTGACTAGAGGTCTCTTCTCTACTCAATTTATCCATTGCGTCAGCTATCTGAGAGTCTTTTCTTTGTGAAGCTCCTATTTAATTCAAAAGTGTATGTCTTACTCCCAGAGATGTCGACTACCAACTTAACCGAATGTTTTAAAATCAAAGATTGACATGTATTCTGAACTTTTCCTTTTCACATAAAGAGGACTTGAAGTCAACCTTTTTCTTCTTAAGGCATCCGCTATGACCTTACCCTTCCTTCTTACATCAAAATGACGCCTAGTCCCGTGCAGCATGCGTCCGTGCATGCCGTAAACCTTTTTACTACCGTAAGGTAAAATTCGAAACTGGTGCCGTTGTAAGAGCCCACTTCGATCATTGGAAAGCGACATCACAACTAATATCCCGAGCCAAGGTTAGATTCTTCTTTGTCAATCTTGTAAGTGGGGCTAATACCTTCGCAAAGCCCTTAACGAACTTCCTATATTAGCACGCTAGTCCAAGAAAGCTTCTAACTTCTGTTGCATTCCTTGGGACCTTCCAGTCTTGCACCACAACTACTTTTGCAGGATCTAATGCCATCCCTTCTTTGGATGAAACATGCCCTAGAAACCTTACTTCTTCTCTCCAAAAATGACATTTTTGGAGAACTTGGCCTTAAGTTGATGCGCTTGGAGGGTATTCCAGACTTCCCCTTAGATGCAAAGCATGTTCTTCCTCATTCTTAGAGGAAACCAAAATATCATCTATACACAAGCAAAGTGAAACATCCGCCTTTGTAACGAAAACGACTGGAGCACCCCATTCAGAAATACTTCACCTTATGAACCCTTTTTCAAGTAATACTCGTTTATTGATCCCATCCTTTCCCTTGGATTCATGTGTCTTACAGGTAATGCAAACTGGCTTTGCATTTTCAACTAGATATATGTGGAAGTCTATCTCGCGCTTTAGGGGACAAAGCCCTAACCTAATCAAAAAAGTCTGCGTGCTCATGGACTACTCCAAAGGATCGCAAATCGTCGATAGATGCATCAAGTGATTCAAGGTAGCTAAGACAAACTGATCCCTTAGGATCGCACGAAATCTCGAGGGTATTCCCGAGGCAAATCGAAAGTCTAACTACCCACCTTTAACAATTACTAGCTAACCAATCCATGCCTAGAATCAACCCATAGCCCATGAAACCAAAAACACAAGCATTACACTTAGACTCAATACTTAATATAGCTATTCTCAAATCCTTACAAACCAAAGATAAATGAGCCGAACCGCAAATTGGATTTGAGACAATAATGGGATCTTCTACTATACAAGCACTAAGGTGTAGAGACTCAACTATGAAAGCAGATATAAACAAATGTGAAGCGCTAAAATCAAAAATAGTACTAACAGGATGATCAAAAAGAAAAACTAGACTTTTTCAATAGAAACTTTCCTACCTCTCCCTCAGGTATGCTGGCGGTGAGAGTATGCACTCACCCTCCTGAAAATCATGTCCTTAATTCTTGCCCTTGTCCTTAATTATATGACCCGTATACCATAATAAAGACACTTTCTCTTATCTTAGGTTTTCCTACTCTTTCTTCCCTTCTTGACCTGTAATTCTTTCACTTACACCTCTTTCTTTTTACCTCCTTTGTGAACCAAGTCTATATCCATGATTTCCTCATCCTTGGGTTGTGTTCCTTAGCCAAACTCCCTTATTCTCATCTTTTCCATCTTTGTGTAACTTGTTGACAAGTCTCTTGAAAGCTTCCTCCATCGCACGAAAAACTCTACAAAGCTTGAAAGAAAATTACCCGTAGGTCAAACTACTACGGCTATATACGGAAGTTGGGCATTTCTTCGCCCTTTGACAGGTGTCATAGTCTAATCAAGCCTACGAAAACATGTCGCGATGAGGTTACCTCAGAGAAAGCCAGGAGCTCCGAAGACTCAAGAAAGAAGGAAAACAAGAATTCAAAAAGAGGATCGAGAGATAATGCATATTGCGTTGGGGAATATGCCTTTAAAACAAAACTTTTCTTTAGAAAATGCTTCTTTTAAAACCGTTTTGAAAATAATTTTTCAAATCTTATATGTGATCTAGTAACCTTCAGCTGTGATACGACATGTAACACCCCACCTCCATTAATGTCACTCACAAGGGAATGCATTAACTTCAGTGAAGCGTTATAGGTAAAAGATGCAAATAAATTACAAGAAAGACAAATAAAGTAGCGGAAAAGAATAAAAACTTTACTTCATTGATAAAACAACAGCTTGGTATAACAGCTTGTACAAAGATTGTTTTCTAACACCAAAACCAACAATACCCAGTACAACAAAGTATCTGTCTTGTTTAATAAAATAAAGAAGCATAAAATAACAATGATGTTCCCCAATAAAGCTTGAGCCAGCCATAGCAGTGGAAAAGAGAGTCCAAAGCAATACATCGACTATATTCGAGGTTGGAAAGAGAAACTGTCCAAACTAACCTAAGTTATACCATCCCTAACTAACTGGGGGGGTGTGGGACAGAAGAAAAGAGGCGAAATAAAACTAGGTCAGACATAAATCTGGTAAGTCCAGTGATTTTCGGTATGTAAATAGGTAATAGTAACATGACATGAATAAACCGAGTATAAGACAATACCGTGATAAAAGGGATAACAAGATAACCTAAGATTAGCATAAGATATGATAAGGGTAGATAAACTGAATGCGCTTCTAATCTTTCACTGCTTCGCTTCTACCCTGTTATTCTGATTTCTATATCTATGCACCACCTAACTAGTGTCCCAACTAGTAGTCTGTATAAAATGATAATATTACAACGTGATCCCAATCCCCGCAATTGTGGTAGCCTTTAGGTGTACATCTAGTATGAGGATCTTACCTCAATCAGCCTAATTGCCACGAAGATGTTAGATGTACCCTCACTACCCTATCGATCGGCTCCCTACTTGTATTAATGTTCCATTTGTCTGTTTCAATCGGCCCTCTCTTGCGTCTAGATACCCTTTGCTGGTCCCACCATAAGGTGTATCAATCCTTATGATAGCAACTCAACATGATTCAAGATGCACAGTGTGTAACTACTGGTACCCAGTGCCTGCTTTTTCCCACTCCGAAGTACGTGCACGCCCGTAATCCGTCAGAACCTACACTGACGTAGCCCATGCCGCTATTTTGACCGCTTATAATCAGCCCAGTAATCGTGCCCCACCCTGACTTGTTCAGGGTACCATGATACATCTATGTGGGTTACTGCCGAAATGGGTCCCCGTTACTAGGGTTTCCCACTGGTTCATTTTGTGGGCCCATATATATAAATATTACCCACCTACACGAGATATACTTAACCCTCCCACCGTTTCAAGCATGTTTATTTAATGGTTAAGTTTGTGGGCCTATATATACTAATATTACCCACCTACACGAGATGTACTTAACCCTCCCGCTGATGCAAGCATATTTATTTAACGGTTATGTTTGCGGGCCTAAGTATATTAATATTACCTACACGAGATGTACTTAACCCTCCCACCGATTCAAGCATGTTTATTTAACGGTTAAGTTTGTGGTGTTGGATCTAGAATAACCCTGGAGGGGTGTGAGGGTTTTTCGTGGTTTTTCGCTGATTTGAAATCCTGGCAGGATATTAAATAATAAACAGATCACAGAATACAACAGAAATAAAAAGCAGAAAGGAAATAACACACAGAGATACCCAGCTTCGGAAAAATACTGCCAACTGCTGCATTCCTAAGATTTCTAATAGGAGATAATAACAGATCCTACTTACAGACACTGTAAACTCACACTCCCTACTCCTGTACTAACCGTACGCTCAAAACCCTAGATTGGCCGATAGCCCCTCAATCAGATTTCCCCTGATTACGACCCCATAACCAGTAACCTAGATTTTACATATTCTAGAACTGTCAGTTGACCCCTAACAGAAACTCCTAGAATTTTACAGACTCTAGCAACTATTTGAATCATTTATAATTCAAATCACAACAATACAAAAAACAATAAAGAAAATGAACAAAAACCTAGTTCTAATAGAACTTAATTCTCCACTTTGACTCAAATGGACCGACCCTTTTGAAATGAGTTGCACCCGACTTCTATTTCTTCGATCACTTTTCCTTTGCAATAAATATGGCGGCCGACGATTGAAAGAAAACTAGGGTTTACCGAATTTCCCCAAATCGATTCGATTGCTTGAAGTATGGATTAATCTCTAAAGCTCGATACTTTGTGGCTTGATACTTTGATTGATTGCTTTCTGATTTGGATGGATTTTCTCTCGATCAAAAAATAATGGAAAACGCAGTGAGTTTCTTCTGAATTTAATTTATTTATTTTGCTCTGGTTTTTCAATGATGCTTCTCGATGATGATATGGTGTATATATAGGATTATACCATCCTGTAATCTTTGATTTCCATGTATGACTCAGTTTGATTGCTTGGCTGATTTTGTAGTTTCCCCTTTCTGATTTTGCTTGAATTTCCTTTTTTGTGATTCTTGAATGAATGAGACCCGAAACTAAACTGAGCATTTCAGGAAACATATAAACGTTTACTTGTGGTCCCCCTTGATATTGATTGAATCATTTCTATAAAAAATGAATTACTTGCCAATTGTTTTTCTTGCGAGATTACTAAATGAGTCTTTCCCAAAATTGGTCTCGAGCATTTCTGATAATGTTTTAGTCATATACTGGAAAGAGATATTCTTGCTTTCAATGAATTTCCAAATTTGCTAAATTTAATGTTTTCCAAAAAGCTTTCTCTTCGAATAAAAAAAATGAATGTTAAGATTAAAACAGGAAACAACAAATTTGTTTCCAATAGCTCCTCTCTTGGTTTCTGGAAAACATATTAAGTTTGCCAAATTTTTTACTCGAGATTGGTTTGTGCTAATCTGAAACAAACACTGAGCACTTGCAAACATTGTAGAAAAAAAACCTGGAAACAATTTGTGTCCTTCAAAACAGATTATTTTCTGAGTTTTAATTTTGCTTAGTCACCACTTGATTGCCATTAGTTGCTGCCATGTTTGTCAATATATATATATATATATATATATATATATATATATATATATATATATATATATTTGCATGTGTGTCTCCTCAATGTTAGTTTGCCATGATGTACACTTGGACTTGATCACCAAGTTGTGTTTAGACCTGTTTCATATTTGTGTATTTGCACAACATTTTGTATGCTCGTTTACTGCCTCTGTTTCTCTGCCATTTCACATTAACATGTTCTTGTCCGGTCCTTGCTTGTGTCAACTGTTAGCCGAACTTTGTTGCCTTGTTGACATACACCATGTACATTGTCAACACCATGTAAGCTGGCTGATTTGTTTCATCGCATTTCATTTTGACATTGTGTCATTGCTGTGTTCATTTTGAGTGCAACTTCACCTTTGACCACACAACACTTGTCCATGTTTTCTACTGCCATGTATGTGCACCCATGTTGGCTACATGTACCCTAAGTGTTGTTCATTCATGTAGAATCCTGCTCATGTGCATGCTTCATACTTGTACACCCCTGATCATGCATGTTCATGCTGAGTTAAACATATACATTTGTCATTTTCCATATAGTTGCACTGTTTTCAGAATCCATTGATTTTGCCTTGTCCGTTTATGCTATTTGAATTTTACACTGAGTTGTTGTCATGTGTATACTGAGTCAAGATGGCCACGTGGCTACTCCTCAGTTGCACAACGATTGGCGAGGCAGTGCACACGTGTATATCTATACACATGTGTATATGCAGCCATAAGATAAATTTTCTTGTCCCTGCACTGACATACATATATATATGTTGTCTACCTTGTGGTATTTACAGTGTATCACTGTGAATATGAAAAGCTATCTAGACACAGTCGGATGGATATGAAAATCAGATCGAGTCAGAAAAATGATGAGAAAAACACCAGAAATCTAAGACAAATAAAAATTAAAAATAAATTCAAATTTGCATGTTTTCAATTTCATTTCTATTGTAGTGTACTATGTGTGTTTCTGTATATGACAGGTATGAAGACTGGACTAACTGAAAGACTGTGGAAACAGAAGACTAAAGATAAGAAGACAATGTGTAGTGTCAATAAATGTCTGAGTCTGAAACTGTATGTGTGAGTGTCTGTATATGAGTGTTGCAGTGAGGAGAAAATGTACAGAAAGAAAGAATTGTAATGGCATGTGTATTAAACAAATTCGATTGAAAAAATACATTATTTTATTATGTTCAATTAAACTTGGCTATTATATTCAGATTATTTACAAGTACAATATTCTGGGAATGCATCAGAAATGTGATGTGTTTAAATAGTGGAGTTATAAATATTTGTATTGTTTGAATGTTTGAAATATAATATTCAATTTAAATAAAATACTGTAAGAAGATATGAATGTCTGTACACTCGTATTCTATTTAAATATAAATATTATATTCCTGTCTGTGATGTATATATAGAACAGTAACAAACACATTTAAAATAATATTTATTTGGTTGTTCTCATCAAACAAAAATCATATAATTGTGTATACAACTACGTCATATACAACAATCTCCCCCTTATGATGATGACAAACAAATAAAAAGATTTTGAGAACAATAAATGTGTTTGACAGTGAATATTAAACTCCCCCTACTTATTAGCTCCCCCTACAACAAAAAATCCTCCCTATAACTGTGCATGAGTGAAATGAATAATATTGAATTTTCAAAATTAAAAATATTTATAAAATATTCACTCATAAAACAAAGTCTCAATTTATTTTCCCCTTTTTGTTATCATCAAAAGGATTCAGACCTTAAAATATAGATGAAGAATGACTAGAAAATAGAATTTCAGCTTAAGAGGAAGAACGGTCATCATTAATATCAATCAGTCAAACAAAAATCATAATATATTGAGAAATAGTGGCATATTTCACATTGTAGATAATGACGAATTTACGATGAATTTTATATAAAATGGAGAGAGTTACAAAAAAAATTGATTTCCAATTATTTCAAAATAATTGTTTAAAAATGAGGTTAAAAACAGTGAGGAATTTGGACTATAATTAATAATTCAATTTAAGTAACAAAATCGTATAATATCAAATCCCAATAGCTATCAATCAACAAATCATAATACTTCATAAGATTCAACATATTTCACATATTAGAAAGATGGATTAATAGGCTCGTTTTTATATACCAAGGAGAATTTCAGATTAATTTCAATTTATAGCACAATATTTCTTTTATCTTTTTATTTTATTTAACAGCACACTGACCACGCATAACTAGAGCTTGGATTTTTAAATGAGGTCAGTCGCAACATAAATTATAAGTTACCTCTTAACCATGCATGACCAGAGCATGCATTTTTAAATGAGATTAGAGACACACTTATAAATTAATTATATATTTTTTAATTTTCAGCTTTAAATAGAAAAACCCCTTGGTATGTACAACCAATATGAATGATAGAAATGTGGTAGGTACAGAATTGGACGGTGAAATAAATTTCTAAATTAATTATATTATGAAATATGCTCGACTGTACCGGGATCATTGAAAATTTTCAATTATCACTAATTCTAAATAATAACATAGTCCAATTTCTATCACAAATATTCTCAATGTTTAGTCAAAAAGATTTTAAAAAAAATATATTTAACTCTCCGCATTAATATAAAAAAATCATGGATGGTAGAATGATGATAGATAAAGGAGATGGTCGTGAAATAATTGCCAATTCAAAGATATTATAATAAATATTCAACCATCATGAAAATATAAATAAAATCTCCTCTTGTTGTGAAATGTACAATTATCACGATTCATCACAATTTCGAAATCTGATAATAATTTTGATGAATTATAAATAAATTTCAATTTGGATATTGATTTCAATTTCTGAATGAAAAAAAATTAATTTTAAAATTGAAAATCAATTACAAGAGGAATTTAAAATGATTTATACAAGACAAAAATAGTGTTTGAAATCTATACAAAATGAAGATTCAAAAAGATAGATGAACAAAAATATACGGCATTTCTGATTCCAAATGATGTCTCTATTTACGATGATTTTAACACGACACTAGAGATGAACAAGGTCATTATACACAACAGAATTTTAATCACAAAGCCCAAGCAGACACTGTTAACAAATCAAGCAAATTTATTTCATTTATCAGAGCATGGTATATATTTGATACAAAAACAAGTAGTCACCAAAAAATATTTTCAAGAACAATTTCTAAGCAGCACAAAAATCAGATTCAAATCAGACTTGTCAAGGTGTCGGTCACATAAGATGATTCAGACAGTCAAAAATGGTTCATGATCCAAGATTAAAATACAACTTATTTGAAGTTATTTGAGAAATATGAAAACCTCAGAATTAGTCAATCAATCACACCAGATTATAAATTTCAAATCCAAGATATGTGTGATTCAAAATATCAATAAAATCGAATGATTTTAAACAAAACGATATTGAAGTCAAATAATCATGAAAAAGCAGAGAATTTAAGGACCATATTTTCAAAGAATTTTCACAAGAATTTTCTGACAAGTACTTAAGAATTTCAGATCATTTACATTAGGTTTGATAGATATTCTTGATCTAAAATAATTTATTTGAAATCACTAGAATCAATGTCAAGTTTTGAAATATAATGTATCAGTCTCACAAGGTTGATAATTTCAAATTTATGAGGTGTGTGATTGTTCAACATATCAATAATTTTAGATGATTTCAAACAAACATTTCTAGCCGTAATGATCATGAATAACGTTGATTTTCAAGATGTATCACTGAAATTTAAGATAGACTAAAACTTCCAAGCCAATCTGAAAATAAATGAAATTATCACAACTGATAAATAGCAGTGTGCTGTAATGAGTATAATATTTCAAGCTTTTCTAAATTTAATTAGAAGAAACTCAAACCAGGGCGATGTGTGAAACTTCATCATATTTTCAGAACTTCAAGAATTTAGAATTCTAATTAATAGTGTTCAAGATATGATATGAATGCTTCAACAGCGCTAGAGATTCGAAAATCAGAAAATAAACTTCAAAACAATTGCAGAATTATTTACAAATTTGAATTCAAGATCTAGAAATTATTAAACATTTGAGTTTTATTCAAAAGAAGCAAATTTCCAGAAAAACATAACTTCTGTTATTGGAAGTACAAGAATAATTACAATGATATGATAGTGACAAATTAAAACAGAAGAGATAAAGAAAATAAATAGAAGGGATAGAAGGAGGAATAAGCAAAGAGAAAAAAATCTGAGAATATTTTCAAAGATGAGTTTAGAGATTATACCTGAAATCGATGTAAGCAAATGAATCTCTAACTCAACCAGTCTTGGCTAAGGAAATGTGAATAATTACAGAAGTATTGAACAACTTGAATCTAAATCTCTTTTGCCTAGCAGTTCCTCGGCCACCTCTGGTACCTAACTGTGTAGAGAACCGAGTGATCTAACAAAATTTGTAAAAGCACTCACAGTTTTGTTCACAGCTTTAGGTACCCAAACTTGTTTATATAACAATCAACCAGAATTTACTAAAGTACCTTTAGGGACCAAGATCTGTTTGAAATTAAATGAATTCACTGTATCTCTTTTTGGAGTCCAGAATGGATTATTATCAAACAAATTCTCATTTTGTTTTCGATTTAAAACCCTTTGAAATTATTTGAAATCAAAATTTCAAAACGAATATTTTCAAAATGATTTAAAGGATTTTTGAAATCATTGGAGTTCTCTTTTTTCAAACCATTATTTTTCTCAAAGCCAGTACCATGTTTATTTCTAACAGAAAATTGGTTTTTCAACAACACGTTCAAAGATTTTTCTCCGTCAGAAAATTTAGTCAAAGTTATTTAAATTTGTTGAATTTTAGTTTTTAGATCATCGTTTTCTCTCATCAAATCGGAACAACGATTTTAAGTGATCTTACATTTTTCAAAATCAGATTTCAAAACATAAATTTCATCTTTAAGTAGTTTAATTTTGGTTTGGAATTCAGTAATTTCAAATTCAGAATGTTTTCAACTTTCAAATTCAAATTTCTTGGATTTTTCAATCTCAATTTCTAGCTTATTCAAAATAAACTTGGTTTTCAACAAACTTTGTTATTCAGCAAAAATATTTTTGGAATATTCAGTCTTCTTAAAATTTTCAAATTCTTTTTCCAAACAATTGTTTGTGCTTTCAAGCTCTTACTTGTTCTCTTTTAAAATCAGGATTTCTTTTTCAAATTTCTGAATATTTTTATTTTGATGAAAAAGATTTTTTTTCAAATTTAAACAATTTTTGCAATTAGAAGTTGAAGACTTCTTAACGATTTTGAGTTTTGATTCCAAAAGATTATTTTTGCAGATCAACTCAAGCTTCTCAGATTTTTGAAGTTTATTTTTAGATTTTAGATTCTCAACAGATTCAGTTAAACCATTTAAACGATGATTTAAATCTTTATAAGAAATATTTCCTGTTGAGTCTCCAACTTTCCATCTGTACAACCAGTTAAGCACAAATCTGAAGTTGAATTGACTTTCTGGAGTTTTGAGCTGTAATCAGTTTTTCCATACAGCGCGTTGAGAGTCTACCAGATTTCCTACACAGTTAAACAATGGGAAACAAGGCTATATTGTACATCATCAATACAAGAATATAAAATATGAGTAGTGCGTATATTAAATTCAATATCAACCTTATTTACAATATCATACCCATTAATTATACTATTCCAACATTTAATATCAACAGATTTTAAATAGGATTTCATTTCTGATTTCCAATTTAAAAAATCTGTACCATTAAAAATAGAGTGAATATGACAGGACTTACTCTTTGTGTACCGACTACTAGGGATCACCATTAATCTAGAGTTAAACCAAAATACCTGCTCTGATACCACTTGTTGGATCTAGAATAACCCTAGAGGGGGTGAATAGGGTTTTTCACAGTTTTTCGCCTAGTTAAAAATCTAAGAGGATGTTAAATAAAAAAAGATCACAGAATACAACATAAATAAAAAGAAGAAAGGAAATAACACACAGAGATACCCAGCTTCGATAAATCTTCCTAAACTGCATTCGTAAGGTTTCTACTAGGAGATAATAATAGATCCCGCTTACAGACACTGTAAACACGCACTCCCTGCTCCTGTACTAACCCTACCCTCAAAACTCTAGACTGACGGATATCCCCTCGAACAGATTTCCCCTGATTACGACCCCGTAACCAGTAACCTAGATTTTACAGATTCTAGAACTGTCAGTAAACCCCTAACTGAAACTCCTAGAATTTTACAGACTTTAGCAACTGTTTGAATCGTTTATAATTCAAATTACAACAACACAATAAACAATAAAGAAAATAAACAAAACCCTAGTTCTAATTGAACTTAATTCTCCCTTTTGACTCAAATGGACTGGCTCTTTTGAAATGAGTTGCACTAGACTTCTATTTCTTCGATCACTTTTGCTTTGCTATAAAAATGGCGACCGACGATTGAAAGAAAACTAGGGTGTACAGAATTTTCCCCAAATCGATTCGATTGCTTGAAGTATGTATTAATCTCTAACTCTCGACACTTTGTGGCTTGATACTTTGATTGATTGCTTTCTAATTTGGATGGATTTTCTCTCGATCGAAAAACAATGGATAACTCAGTGAGTTTCTTCTGAATTTTATATATTGATTTTTCTTTAGTTTTTCAATGATGCTTGTCGATGATGATATGGTGTATATATAGTGTTGGCTAGCTTTTTGACCTATCCACCAAGGTTCACATACGAAGAGAATATGAAGCTTCACACTTTTAGCCCCTGAAGACCCGATCGTGATCGCCCCACCTTCGTTGGATCGTGGTCCACACACCCGATCGCGGAACGCCTACGCGATCCGATCCTACTCCAGAAACCTAGAAGGCGGTGACCAAGACTTGGTCTACCACGAGCTGAAAAGATTGGATCTCACGACACCTGTCCACAACTGTCATATTGACTATTTCTCCATCAAGCTACGAACCAGTCCGAGATTCTCGAGATTTGTGCCACATATGACCGCGATCCGCCTGAAGAAATCAGCTGTAAATAGCTCCAGACTTGGCATTTTTCAGGATCTTTTGGCAATTCAGAGCTCTGATTCCACCATTACCATATCTCCATTATTTCTATTCAGAGTTATCTTGAATTTACTAAGTGAATCAACATTGGAAAAGGGAGGTTGAGAGATAAATCATTGGTTGTACTCGAATCTTAAGTATAATCATAGATATAAAGTGGACGTAGGCCCTTTAACGCGGAACCACTACAAATCTTGTGTCCTTTCTGCTTTTCTTGCATTTTTTCTAATATTATTCTCTGCATATTAGAACAATTTAGGTGTTTGAACCAATTTTGGATCTAACATTTTGGTGCTTTAATTGAGAACCGAAGTCTCAACATACTGGATTGTTGCTCTATTGTTTGGATATTCAAGTCCGAAGAAAACAGTCCAAAACACAACTTTTTTGATTTTTGAAGATTTCAGCAAAATTCAGATATCATGGCTGGAAAGAAGTCTAAGGAAGTACGAGCTTCGCAGGAAAATGAAGCTGCGAACGAAGCAATTGAGGAATGCTTGCACGAGCAGGTCCAACAAGGGATCTCGGATCGTGGCAATGTTGGGGCGATCCGACCAGGTGATGGTGTAACAAACAAGATAGCTGAAGGAGTTACTACCCAATCGCAGAACCACGCCGCGATCCCTTCTGCAGCTATCACCACGACCCGACTCCATGGGGGTGCCACAAGCCATCAACCTAGGAGGACCACGATCTGAACTGATAATCAGACTACTACCGACCTGGGAAGGAAATTATGGCTCGTTCCGCTCGTGCTGGTACTTCTGCCCCACCTTGTACGAGTTCTTTGCGTATAAGAGAAGATGAAGATGACCAGTTCGACCCTTCTGCTCCAGTTACAGAAGCACGTCTGACTCGCATACTTGAAGCATTGGACATGCAAACTGATGAATTGGCTGCTCAAAGGCAGGAGAGCTCGTTGCTGCATCAAAATATTACTGCCCTAGGCAGACGAATTGACGACATTCACATGACCGTCCTGCCACCTAGGGATAGAGGCGTTATCGATCCTACTCAGAATCAACTCATTCCTCCCGCTCATCACATGACCGACCGTGGAAACAAGGGGCAAGGGAGTTCTGCTCAGATCCCGAACTTTGCAGTAGCACGCCAAAGAAATGCTGGAGGTGCCCGTCGGGCAAGAAGTGCTAATCCTGAATCTACCATAACCCATGCAGAGGTTGAAACAATGATTAGGCAGATCATGGTAGACAGCCGTGGACAAAGGAACGAAGATCGAGGCATAGATCACAGTCATACGCCTTTTACTGATGACATACTGGAGGTTACATTCCCGAGGCACTTCAATACGCCAACCATGAATCTCTATGCAGGCAGAACTGACCCAATCCAACATTTAATGCGATATTCCTGGTCAATGAATGCCGCTGCAGCTACAGACACGGTAAAATGTAAAGCATCCCTTATATTCCTGGAAGATGTAGCGTTATTGTGGTTTATCCGCTTGCTAGCACGGTCAATATCCAATATTAGGGAATTGAGTGAAAATTTCTTGAACCAATTCCGTCTTCATGCCCAGAGGTCTAAGAATGTGATTGAGCTGTCTCTTATTAAACAACGACCGGACGAAAGCCTGAGGTCGTACTTGGATCGTTTCAACTTGGCTGTCATAGAAGTCAGAGATCCGCATGAGCAAACTTTGTTGATGGCCCTGATCGATGATGTCGATAAAGATACCGAGTTTGGATGATATCTGGCCGGCAAGCCACCTCTGACCAGAGAAATATTTATGAAAAAGCTAATGTTCGCTTGTGACAGGAGGATATATAAGCTAATCGGAAAAGTTAGGCTATTGATAAGGAAGATATCCAAAGTAACGTGGCCATCAAGCAGACGGGAGATAGTTCAGGAAAGGTCGAAGTCAATGTTGGGAAAAAGAACTAAGCAAGCGGTCGTCAATCGGGGAAGAATAATAACAATAATCAGAAGAGAAATAGAGGGAATGACTCTCAGAGAAGATCCCGGCCCAGACCATTTGAGAGCTTCACGCCATTAAATGATACGTTGGAGAACATCTTCCTGGAAACATATAATGTCCTCCAATACAAAAGGCCTCCTCTGGGAGATTCTATAGAAAAGGAGCATGAAACTGTGAAATTTTGTCTTTTTCATCAGATCCATGGTCATTCCACAAACGAATGTCGTCATTTGAGAGATGTGAATGAAAAAATGCTCCGAGAAGGAAAACTTGATTAGTATGAGGTGACTCTCAGGGATAGGAAGCAGGCAGTACAGGCCCGAACCAAAACAAAAACCAACCCGTTGTCAGACCAATGGCTCAATAGAAAGGAAAGAACCTCGTCATCAATACCATCGACGGAGGGCTTTATCTGGCTGGCCATAGTTTCAAGGTGATGGATCAGTATGTGAAAGTTGCCAAACAACACCTCGAAGTAGTAGAATGTAGAAACCCCGAGGATAACGCTCCGGTTAAGCAACAAAAGAAGATGTCTGATGACGTCATTTTTCGCAAGCGAGAGAGTATTGGAGTCCACCCCCCAACTGAAGACCCATTGGTGATCACCGTCACCATCGGACCAGCTATAGTCCATAATGTTCTAGTGGATAATGGGAGTTCGGTCAACATTCTGTTCAAGAAAACATTCGACCAAATGAAACTCAAGTCGAAGGATTTGAAACCATGCGAGGGTTGGATACATGGATTTAATGGAGCCTCGACCGCTCCAATGGGATACGTGGAATTGTCAGTAACCCTTGGGGAAGGAGAACGCCAGAGAGTGATAATTCTCCCCTTTGTAGACCTGGACATTGAGTCGCCTTACAATGCCTTTTTTGGTCGACTAGCCCTAGCCAAATTCAGGGTCTGCATTGCACCTGAGTGCCTGTTGTTAAAGTTCTCGATGGATGCTTGCATAGGCATAGTCCGAGGAGATCAAGTTGTTGCACGAGCATGCTACATTGTAGCATTAAAATTGCTCCACAAAGAAAGAGATGTGGAGACAAAAGGCGCTTCCTCCCCTACATGGGAGGAAACGTCATAGCAACTAAAGAAGATAGATGAAGGAGATTCGCCCAGAAAGTTGCCCAAGGACATAGATCCCAGAGAGGATGAAGATCCTGCAGGCAGAATGGAGACTCCCAACGAAACAACTGTTGCTGTAACAATTGATGATAGTGACCCAGAGAAGGTCCAGAAGATTGGATCCCAGTTGGACCCTCTTCGAGCCAAAGAATTGACGAATTTCCTGAAGGGCAACTTGGATGTATTTTCCTTGACCCACGCTGACTTGTGTGGAATTTTTCCTTCAACTATGAGTCATTCATTAAGCATCAACTCGAATCATCCTCCCATCAAACAAAAAAGGCGAATGCTTGGCCCAGAGAGTTGCGCTGCCTTGAAAGAAGAAGTCGAAAAACTAAGAAGGAACGGTTTCATCAAAGATTCAACATACCCGGACTAGATTTCAAATCCGGTTTTGGTAAAAAAAAGGCCAATGGAAAGTGGTTTACGTGCATCGACTTCTCAGATCAAAACAAAGCCTGCCCAAAGGACAGCTTCCCGTAACCTTGAATCTATCATTTGGTAGATTCAACCGCGGGTCATGAGCTTCTTTCTTTTATGGATGCCTACTCAGGGTACAACGAAATCCGCATGCACGTCCCGGACCAAGAGCATACCAACTTCATTATAGATTTGGGATTGTACTGCTATGTGGTGATGCCTTTCCGTTTGAAGAATGCCGGTGGTACATATCAGCGATTGGTGAATAGAATGTTCTACAACCAAATCGGGAAAACGATGGAAATATATGTTGATGACATGTTGGTAAAGTCCAGACAATCATCCGACCATACTACCGATATAGCAGAGATGTTTTGGATTCTCCGGAAATATAGGATGAAACTGAATCCTTTGAAATGTTCATTTGGGCTAGCATCTGGAAAATACCTAGTATTCATCGTCAGCTAGTGTGGAATCGAAATCAATCCAGATCAAATTACAACAATCCGAAATATCCAAGAACCAAAGTAAATTTAGGATGTCCAAAGCCTCGCTGGAAAAGTGGCGGCGCTGAGTAGATTCATCTCCAAAGCTACAGATAAATGCATCCCTTTTTTGTGCTAATAAAGCGAGGAAAGCGCAACTTTAAATGGACTCCCGATTGTATAGAAGCATTCCAGAATCTATTAAACCATCTGGAAAGACCCCCGATACTGTCTGAGCCTGTGGATCACGAGGATTTATTTGTGTACTTGGCAGTGTCGTCTTACGCAATCAGTTCGGCTTTGGTAAGAGAGAAGGATAAGGTACAAAGACAGGTGTACTATGTGAGTAAGAAATTGGCGGCCGTAGAATGGAATTATCCAAAAATAGAAAAGCTGGCGTATAGCTTACTAATTGCATCAAGAAAACTTCGCCACTACTTCCAGGCTCATCCCAATACTGTGTACACTGATCACCCACTAAAGCAAGTTCTGCAAAGACTATAAGCATCAGGAAGGTTGGTCAAATGGAACATCGAGTTAAGTCAATTCGACCTGAACATCCAAACCCGAAGGTCGATAAGAGGGCAGGCACTTGCAGACTTTATAGCACAGTTCACCATCCTAGAAGATGATGTAATAACTAAAGAGGAAGATCCGCTAAAGCTACTCCTTGACCCAAACGCCTGGAAACTATACACTGATAGAGCTAATAACGACAGACGATCTGGTGCCAGAGTGGTGCTCGAAACTCCATAAAAACGGTTAATATATTACGCTCTTATACTTGAGTTTCGCGCCACTAATAACGATTCCGAGTAAGATGCTCTAATTGCCGGTTTGAAGCTTGCGAAGGAATTGGAGATAACAAAGCTAGACATCTTTTGCGACTCCAATTTAGTTGTGAACCAAGTTAATGAAAAGTTTCAGGCTAAGAGTCCAAGGTTGATATCATATTTGGAAAATGTGAAGAAGTTGGTGGATGATTTTGATCACCACAGCATATCTCACATTCCTCGAGTGGAGAACCAAAAAGCAGACATGTTTGCAAAGATGGCTAGTTCCGATAATACAGAAGATACAGAGCTTGTCCCGATTGAAATACTATAGTTCCCTAGCGTAGATCAGATGAAAATTGATCTGGTACTAGATATTGAACCCGAGAGGGAATCATGGATGACCCCTATAAAGAATTTTATGATGAATGGGACACTTCCTACAAAGAAAAGTGAGAGGCGTGCAATTATTAGAAAGGCTTCTAGATATGTTCTACAGGGCGGGGTCCTATACAGACAAGGATTCTCGATGCCCCTCCTCCGGTGTATTGCCCATGATGATATCAAGCGCATATTGCAAGAAAAACATGAAGGAGAATGTTGAGATCACACAGGAGGACAAACGCTGGAAAAGAAAGTAATAAGGTATTGCTATTTCTGGCCAACCATAAATAAGGATGCGGCTAAACACGCACGACGTTGTGATGCTTGTAAGAAATTCTCCAAGATACCTAGGGCGCCACCTAGCCAGTTGAAGACAATGACGAGCCCTTGGCCTTTTGCTAAGTGGGGGATTGACATTATTATGAGTCTTCTAATAACAAAGGGCGGAGCAAAGTTCGCTATTGTGGCCGTGGATTATTTCACCAAATGGGTCGAGGTAGAGCCATTGACCACAACCACAACTAAGCGAGTGATAAGCTTTTTCTTCAGGAACATTATATGCCGATTTGGGATACTGAAAGTCATCATAACCGACAATGGAACCCAATTTGATAGCGTTGAGTTTAGGGATTTCTAGCAGAAGTATCATATCGAGAAAAGATATACCTCTATGGCACATCCACAATCGAACAGACAGGTTGAAGCGGCGAACAAGGTGATTAAATCCATTCTAAAGAAAAGATTGAAGCGGGCCAAGGCCATGTCGGTTGATGAATTGCCTTTGGCTCTGTGGGCCTAAAGGACAACATACAAGTCGGCGACGGGTCACAACCCATTTTCCCTTGCTTTTGGAGCTGGAGCGGTCATTCCGGTTGAGTTAGAAGTACCATCTCATCGAACCACTTATTACGATCCGATGACCAACAGTGAGCTACTCCTTGAGTCTATGGATACGATTGAAGAAAAGAAGGATGAAGCCGAACAACGTGCCTTGAGGCACAAGCAACAGGTTGCTCGGTATTACAACAAGAAAGTCCGAGTTTGAACCTTTAAACCCTGAGACATGTTTCTGAAGCGCGTCTTTCCACCCCCAGTACATATGGTCCAGAAATAGGAAGGAACGTACTCTATTTTGCGAAGGCTTGATAATGGAACCTTCAAGCTAGCAGCTGTGAATGGAGATGAAATCCCCAGAGTGTGGATTGCCCAGCATTTGCGGCTTTATCTGATGTGAAATTGTCAGTTTTATTCTTTTGTTTTCTAGGACCATGTAAAAAGGCTCGACTTGCCTAGAACAGTCCGGTTACTTAAAAAAATTTATAAAGTGGATGTAGGTCATGATTCGACCGAATCACTATAAAAATATCGCGTGTCATTTACCTTTACTGCACCGTTTCTTACCTGCTCTTTTATTTTAACTAATATAAATCATTACGATTTTGAATTTTGTTTTAAATTATGCAGTAATCTCAAAACAGCTAATTCAAAATGTCATCTATCAGATCGGAAGGTGGACGGTAACTAAAGCCCCAAAAGGTGCAGCGAGGTAAATCACACTACTGCTTGCACTTTAACTCTCAAGATTCGGGAGAGAGTTTAAAGGACGCGAAGATATCGTCCCTAAGGCGTGAAGGTGCACCATGATAAAACCTCCCTGATAACACTCTAACCCACTGAAGGATCGGGAGAGTATAAAGGCGCTACAGACTTAGCGCCCCCCGAACTTCTGCCCCGCTGAAGGATTGGTGAGCAGACCGAGAATCGAGCTTGAACTCCAACCCGCTGAAGGATCGGGAGAGTATAAAGGCACTAGAGACTTAGCGCCACAAGAATTCTTATCCCGACCAAAGGGTTGGGAAAGTATAAAGATGCAGCGATGTACGCCACCAAATGACATAAACCCCTCATTTCCGGACAAGGGGGGCAGCATGAACGTGACCCTAGTCTATCGTCAATAAGCCCTGGCCAGGTATTATAATAACGATTGATTGGGAGCATACACATATGAGACTTTACATTTGTGAACACTACACGTTTACTTAGTACACGAACTTTTCAATGATTATCATCCGTGACATAAGTGTTTAGTTACGATTGTTTCGGTTATGATTAATTTTAAATTTTGTGATTCGGGATAATAAGCTATGCAGACATGATAAATGTGTAGGTACACAATGGTGCAAAAGAAATAGATTTTCATTCACTAAAAGTAGGTTTACAAGAGCAAGAAGCTAAAAAAAAGTGAGGGCCACTCTAACAACTACATTTTTTGGCCAGTGGAAATCATAAAAGCATAAATATGAGCTAATAAGTGCAATCTATTTACGCTTGGGAGACGACTTTGATATCTTTTCCTCCTTCTGTGTCCCTAACTCCTCTTTGTCAGCATCAAAACGGTCACTCTTCTTCCTCTTCCTCTTATCAACAAGAGACTCTGGGGGAGAACTAGAAGGCTGGGAGGCAAGTTGTGAAGTTATTGATCTGGAGGAGAAATTTATGATTAGCCCGGTCTTAGGGTCAACCTCCGAGATTCGAGGAACATACAAAGGGTCCTGCTCCTCCTTCCTCAAAATCAATTGTTTCTCTTTCTTTGCCTGCATGTCGGCCAAGGTCTCGTTATCATCATTCTTGATGTCATCTTTGATGACCACATCGTCTTCTTCTTCCCCATGACCGCCCTCGGTGTCTTGTAAAGCCGTGATAACCTCAGCATCCACAGGAGCGTCAGTGTCGAATACCATGGGTGCTACAGTGACCTTTTCACTTGTCATACACTCAGTTTGCTTTGGAATCTCATAGACTTCAACATCAGTGCCTGAGGGGACATCAACTTATTCTGCCACTACCTTCTCCTTTTCATCTTTCTCGACCAGTTTGAGACCTATATTATGAGAAGCAAATGTTAGAGAATCGGGAGAGGATGTGGCCATCTCAGATGTCGGTTTCGTGAGAAGACGACAAGTTACGACTGCCTTGACGAATTGTGGAGAGAATATGGAGATACCTTCAGCCGACTCCTCGCCTAGACTTGTAATGGTAGTTCCGACAATTGGAGGGGTTGGAGGCAAGGGAATCAATGGATCATTAGGGCAATATTCCTCAACTTCAGAAGTTTTGGGCTCCACCACCGAGCTCGAGCCTTCGTCAATCTTATTCTTGCCGTTGAGCTTAAACTTCTCCCTCTCGATCTCTTCATGGATTAGGCGTCTGCCTTTCTCCAAAGCCTCAGGTTCTTCACCTCTGAGAAAGGTCTGCACCAGCTATTTTTCATCAATCTCATCGTCCATCAACCGCCGCTTCTCTCCTTTGACAATTGTATCCCATATATTGGCCAAAGTAACATGATAGTCTGGAATCCAAGAGAAGCCTTGAATCTTGACGACTTGATCAAGGAAGTCGAACAACAGTTCCTCAAATCCAGCTATCTCTTTCTCTTTTTTGGCGAGATTATCAACTGTAGCAGTGGCCGATTCAAGAGCGTTGTTGGCGTTACCTTCAGCGAGAGCCGCATGCTCCTCAACTTGGACAAGTTGATCATTTAAAACTTCTTTTTCCTTTTTGGCAAGAGCGAGACTGTCTTTTAAGCTCGCCCTGTCTTTCTCCCAGGTAGCTTTCTCAGCAGCAAAATGTTCTTGTGCTGTTTTAAGCTCAATGTTAATGGCCTTAGATCCTCCACTTCCTTCTTCAGAGCCATACGTTCCTCGCTTTTTGAATCAAGCTCACTGTGAAAATGCGTCCTGGCGCTTTTCAGCTCTGACTTGTAATTTTCTGCATCTTGCTGAGTTAAAGCCAGTTGGTCCTGTGCATCCTCTAGTTCATTTTCCATTTTGCTCCTAGCCCTAGCAGATTTCTCAATTTTCACTTTGAACCTGGCCGCGTCCATTTCTAGGTGACATATGGCATCTGAAAGATGAACGGCATGCCTCTTCATCACCCCACATTGCTTGGCCACATGGTACACGTACCCTATCACCTCTGTATCCCAATCCTCGGGGACCGGTTCATGATCCGGGACGAACATCATCCTTTCAAAGAAAATGCCAGGGAATTGCTTTCGCAAACACTCCAGCCTGGCCTGAATTTCGGAACTGGGGGCGATATTTTGTGCAGCGATAGTATCCAAGCTGTACTCACTAGAGGAAACAAGAGATGCCTTCCCCTTCTCCACGATCTTACCCCCATCTTTGTTCTTGTCCTCTGGCTCATGGTGTTTTTTAGAAGACTGCGCCTGAGAAGGCATAATTTTCGGAGCAGTCGAATCTCCAGGAAGTTGCTTACCCCCAGCCGGTGGCAATGGACGATTGTGAGACTTCTCAGAACCTTTCTTTGATGGAGAATGAGATCGTGTAGAATAAGATTGATGAGAGTCCCTGGGCCGATGACTATCTCTTCCCTGACTATCACTACGAACATGCTCGAGATTTGAATAATGACTTGGTGTGCCCTCACATAAGGAGCGATAAGAGTAAGACCGTTTACGAGGTATCTGCCCTACAAAGGAAACAAGCAAATGTTAGAACCATGAACATTGATGGTGAAAGAGTGCAGCGGTAAGTGGTGCATGTGATTTGTGCATCCCGTGCAATTCCCCACTAACAGACCAGTGTCCAGAGCCAGGCTTGTTTGTGTGTTGTCTTTGTCCCCGACCGGGGCATTAACCTCGTCAGAAAGAGGAAAGAGTGGTCCCCCACCGAAGTCTTCATGCATATAGATATCGTCCGGTAGAGGAATCTTGTCTAACTCCCCGAGTATCTGCTCCTACGTTAACTCATCATGAGCGGCAGGCTCAACCGGTAATGAAGTTTTTAAGGGAGACTGCCCCTCAGAGGTCGGAACCTCCTTTGGCTCGTCAGCTCTTCCCTCGTCTCCTTTGTATACATTTAAATCTTCATCATCCTGATTGATCATCGACGAAGGACTCTTGCGAAGGTTGGTTGTCTCTACGACTTGAAAGTTCCTTCTCCCTCAGTCGGGGGCACGTATTTTTAAGGTTTTCCACCCGCTCCAAGTCCGAATCTTATATCTAGAAGATGGTGTTTGTGAAGATTCTAGTTCGTAATACATTTCTTAATTCTTAAGAAATCTGAATTACTTTTGAGAAGGCGGGACGTTCGGTCTTCATATATCGAAGCTTCCGTTCTCTAAAAGTTGTGACCTGTATGGAACAAAATGACACGTTAGCACTGAAGCAATGCATTCAAAGTATACGCGGAAAAGTTAAAAACATACTTGCTTGTAGCCACTTCCTCAAACATCCGGCCTGATGTTTTATATAGAACCATTCAGACATCCCCTATATTACTATAACCATCTGTCACAACTTTTCTGTTGGAAACTGATTCGAAGAAAGGAAAATTGGGAGTCCCTGCGTAACAATGCTTGATATGGTAATAGAATTTCAGATCCTTGAGGGTAAGTTCGGTCTGTAGAACGTCTGTGTATTCAATGTACAGAGTATACAAAGCTGCGTAAGAGTTAGAATGGAGTTGCATGAGGGCAATTCTCAATTGCCTGAGAAGATCGACAACAATTGGAGGAAATAGACGAATAGCGCCTACCCAGCACATGAGTCGGCTGACCGTCATGTACCCTTCGGGGCAAAAAGGGGCCTATCTCCATCCTCTAGGGTTTTCACAGTGTCCCAGGGAATCCCATGTCTTAAGCATATCTTCTTAAGTTTTATATCGTCTAATTTGGATGATAGAGAATCGGTGAACTTTCTCTGTTTCCTTAACACCCGGGATTTCATCAGGAGCTCGATCATCTTCTTCTTCCTCATCTTCAAGAGATGTGCCCTCAGAAGTCGTTGACTCTATATCGGTATCCGTCTCGTAATCGGGGCCGGATTTCTCCCCATCATAATCTGAAGGAAACACATCAGGATCATGATGTACTGATGTCTCTAGTTCAGTATTTTCCTCTGGTGTCTCATTCACTTGTTTATTAGACATAGTTGTGTTGGTGAGTAAAAAACTAGAATAGTGTTACACATTCCACGGGTGTGTAAGTGCAAGTGTGTGCCTGTGCATACATTAAAGAAAAGCATGAAATTGGTTAAATAAATGGGATATCAATCGTTGTCTGCTGTCGAGTTATGTTGTTGTTCAATTCAAATAGTTTGTCTCGAAGGCTCTAACACAACTGTCCATTGGCAAATCAGAGTTACATTGTCTTTTTCTAGTCAACATGTGCATCGGATCATCCAGGGCATGAATCGTTATTAGTCGTTGGATCGTGAATCTTGAACTGGCTCGTGGGAAAGACCCGGATCGCCAAGACGCTCCTGATCGTGGAGGAGCATCGGACCCTGGAAGGCTGAAGTACTTGGCCCATTATGGAACGGACCGTGACAAACTCTCAACGATCCATTCTACTTTCCACCACCATGAACCGGCACTCCTTCATTCCCAAGACTCGATCCGTATGTCAAATTGATGCTTCATCTTCATCCTTTCCCCAACCCTTCCTCTATCACCATGAAGCATAACCACGACCGATCTTATTTCCCATTACAACGACCTGAACCTCACTTGCGATCCGACCTGACCCGCTCCTCTTCTTCTTCCTTGTTTCTCCTCTATCGTTTCTTCTAGCTCCACTTCGCAACAGCAAAACCATTAAAGATCATAGAACCTCCGCTAATCTCGAGCTATTGAAGAAACATCCCACGGAAATCGAACTCGAATCGATGCTCAAAAAGATGAGAAGAGAGACAAGAAAAATTTCCATTATTATTACCTTTTTATCGAAAGAAAGTCCCGATTTTTATTGATAGTCGAATTAGGGTTTTGGAAGGCAAAAGGTTGGAGGAGGGGCGACTGGTAAAAGAGAAAGTGAAAAGGTAAAAAGTGGAGGGTAAAGTCGGCTTATAGAGCCAAAGAGAAGGCTTTCGTCTTCCATTCCTTGTCCTATATGGATCTCCAGACCATGGTGGATTATATGCGTATGGAAAGCCCACCAGGGTTCGCGCACGGGCCTTCGAGACAGCGGTTCGAGGTCTAAAAGATTGTCTTTGCTTGAAGGTGTTGGATAGACTGCCACGGCCCATGAATTGAAGAGGCGATCCAAGCACCAACATGATCAATGGATAAAAAAAAGGGAAAGAAGAAAGAGAAAACAGACTTACTCAGCAGAATTAATCACAATATCTTATGGAGTTCAAGAATTAAAAATTGGTCGATAAACAGAGAAATGATTGATGATTTAATCTGGTATTTATACACGCCAAAGATCGCGACTTCCCGGAGTTGTATGATGTTTCAAGCAGACATGACCATTGATTTACGTCATTCCATGAAAAGGTAGTTCAGTATTTTCGAAGCATATTTCATCCTTGATAAAACATACTTCAAGGGGGCAAAATTTTGGCTAGCTTTTTTACCAAGCCACCAAGGTTCACATACGAAGAAAATATGAAGCTTCACACTTTTAGCCCTAGAAGACCCGATCGCGATCGCCCTACCTTCATCGGATCGTGGTGCACACCCCTGATCGCAGAACGCCTACGCGATCTGATCTGACTCCAGAAATCGAAAAGGCGGTGACCACGACTTGGTCTACCACGAGCCGAAAAGATTGGATCTCACGACACCTGTCCACAACTGGCATATTGACTGTTTGTCCATCAAGCTACGAACCAGTCTGAGATTCTCGAGATTGTGCCATGTATGACCGCGATCCGCCTGAAGAAATCAACTATAAATAGATCCAGACTTGGCATTTTTCAGGATCTTTTGGCAATTCGGAGCTCTGATTCCACCATTATAATATCTCCATTATTTCTATTCAGAGTTATCTTGAATTTACTAAGTGAATCAACATTGTAAAAGGGAGGTTGGGAGATAAATCATTGGTTGTACTCGAATCTTAAGTGTAATCATAGATATAAAGTGGACGTAGGCTCGTTAACGCCGAACCACTATAAATTTAGTGTCCTTTCTGCTTTTCTTGCATTTTTTTTGATATTAATCTCTGCATATTAGAACAGTTTGGGTGTTAGACCCAATTTTGGATCTTACATATAGTATTATAACATCCTATAATCTCTGGTTTCCTTGTATGACTCGGTTAGGTTGCTTGGCTGATTTTGTAGTTTCCCCTTTCTGTTTTTTCTTGAATTTCCTTTTTTGTGATTCTTGAATGAACAAGACCTGAAACTAAACTGAGCATTTCAGGACACATATAAACATTTACTTGTGGTCCTCCTTGATATTGATTGAATCATTTCTTAAAAAAATGAATTACTTGCCAAGTGTTTTCTTGCGAGATTACTAAATGAATCTTTCCCAAAATTGGTCTCATGCATTTCAGAAAATGGTTTGGTCATAAACTGGAAAGGGATATTCTTGCTTTCAATGAATTTCCAAATTTGCTGAATTTAATGTTTTCCAAAAAGCTTTCTGTTCGAATAAAAAAAATGATTGTTAAGATTAAAATAGGAAACAACAAATTTGTTTCCAATAGCCCCTTGCTTGGTTTTTGGAAAACGTCTTAAGTTTGCCAAATTTTTTACTTCAGATTCATTTGTGCTAATCTGAAAGAAACAATGAGCACTTGCCGACGTTGTAGAAAGGAAACCTGGAAACAATTTGTCTCATTCAAAACAGATTTGTTGCCGAGTTTTAATTTTTCTTAGTCACCACTTTATTACCATTAGTTGCTGCCATGTTTGTCAATATATATGTTTACACCAAAAATGGTCCAAATAGCTTAGGGACAAAGCCGTACTTCACCAATTTGGTAGGGAATAAAGTGGAGCCGTATTCAATCAGTAATTCAAAGTAGAAAATGCAGAAAAAAGGTAAAATAAAGATGAGGTTTAGAGTGGTTCGGCTGCTAATGAGGCCTACGTCCACTATGAAGGTGATTTCTAATCTCATGATATGAATTACAAAGTACATCAATTCTCTCTGCATCATACACTTCCATTTTTTCCTAATACAACCTTGTTTATTTACTTTAATCTAGGAAATTATATAAGAAGATGGTTGAATTTGATGAGAAAGAGGATGAATGTACGATTGAGACTGATGATATTTTGGTTCTCTCTGAATCACGAAATTGAGCTTAACGACATGGCCAGATCCGTGGTTTGTGGCAGAGTTTGGCAGCACTTCATGATTCTTCTGATCTCTTTTTCCTCCCCTTTCCAGTGGTGGCTATGGTATATTTAAAGTTGAGTCATCGGTTTGAAATCCCTTTCCCACCTTGTAAATCTCTAGCTCTGCTAATTACAATCAGGCCATTGGCTAGCTGTTGCTAGCTGTCTTGAGCTATCTTAGGTTGTTATGCGTGGATGAATTTTTCGGTCGGGCGCCTTATATAGTTGAGCGGGTTTACAAGAGCAGGTGCTTCGATGCGGGCGACCATTTTGGGAGAATGGCTGTGAGCGAGACACAAGTCTGGAATTGACTCTCCAATGTTGCATGTGCGACCGTTTGCTTTTGCTCAAGGGTGGCCGTCTTCTTATTGCTCCTGCGATGCGTGGTTTGTCTGGCGGTTGTTCAGTGTGGTCGTTCGTGCCCATGTTGGATGAGCGACCTATTTCGTGCTGATGCTTGGCGCGGCTTTGTACTTGCGTGAGCGGCTGGTCTTAGTTTTTGTGCTTGGATTGTGATTTGGACCCAAGTTTCAGGGTCGCACGTTGCACCATGCCATCCGGTTATGCTTGGTCGACCTGATCTGTTCTGGGCTTTGACATTCGGCACTTGCTTTTGTGACCGTTCTTCTCCATTACTGATGCTTCAAGTGCCTTAATAATTTCTGTGCGAACGACCCCGATGATGTTTGCGACGTATCCCTTGTTCAATGTACGCGTGGATTTTTTAGGGATCAACATTTTCCCCTCGAAGCTTGTGATTTCTTTTAATGAGGAATTACTGGCTTCGACATATTCGACCGTACATTGTTGAGTTGGCTTGTTGGGGCGGTCGGTCGCGCGAGAAATTAGGAGCGTATTATCCAGGGGCCAATCTTATTTTCCTTATGCATGTGCGGAACTTGACGAGTCTTCTCGGCTTTCATGCAAATAGCTATGTAGTGAGCGGGCGGTAGTTCCTTTTTGGCTTGCCAATCACTTTCTTTTTAAAGTGTCATTTTGCTAAGGAAAATTTAATGGAAGTTATAATGGCGGCGTTGTTTTGAGTGATCTTCTTTACCGTTGATACTCTTTTATACCTTCTGGAGATCCTAGTTCTTTTAGCGAATCGATTTGGCAATCAATTCGTCTAGACCGTCCGCTCAGATTTTGGGCTGCTCGTTGCCTATAAGCAATTTTCATTTTTCCCTGTGGGTTTGCCTTTTTGCAATCTCTAAAGCATGAATTTGGTCGTGCGACTTCTTAGGGTTTCTGAGCACGGTTTTCTCCCTTTTTTTTTAGAGAGAGAATTCAAGGAATCGTCAATGTCAGACCAGGACCCAGAAAGGAGCTCTGATAAAGTTACGCCCGCCCCTCATGTCGTTCCTTCGATGGACACTTCCCAAGAATCTCTGCAACCTCGTGTGCTTTTGGAGGTTCCAAACATGAGGCCTTCGACGGAGCTCTCGCCTACATCGTTCTGTCAGTTGTGCAAACAATTTGGGTTTTTGGAGGAGGAAGAAGCCAAGTTGCCTGTTTGAAAGGAATTTTCCGACAACCCTCCTAAGGGGATTGTTGCTATTACTCGAGGTATGTTGAAAAGTGGGGCGGTTCCTCCCTGCAACCCTTTCATAGAGATAGTTCTTCGGAATTTGGCCATTGCTCCTTACCAGCTACACCCCAATGGTTTTGCAATCTTGACAAGTCTTTATGTCCTTTTCATGAGGGAAAAACATCGGGCTCCTTCGTTTAGGGACATATGCTCATTGTATGCTTTCAGGACAATAAGCCAGCGTCCCTTGTTTGTCTTTATGGAAAGCCGGGGTCCGAGAATAATCAACGACTTAGAGGACAGTGTGCGAGGATTTCCAAATCAATATTTCTTTGTGAAATGTCCCGACATCTTCTGTGGCCTTTGGAAGTTAACTGGTAAGATTCTTACCCTTCAGATTCTAGTCTCTTCTTCCTCCTATTTTTATTTTTTCTCAGACCTTTCAATATATTGCAGTGCTTCCTGATCAAAGTGTACCCTTTGATCAAGACCTATGCAACTCGTTACTAGCCGTTGACAAAGAACAGAGAAATAGGAAATTCTTGATTAATTGTAGTAACCCGGATTTTGAGCGGCTTTGGTTATCGACGTAAGCTCGACGTCGATAACCAAAACATCGAAAAATCCCGGTAATTAATGAAAGAAATTAGAAGGTGAGAATAGATAAGATAGAACTTATAGAATAGAAGAAGAAGAAGAACATCATCATCAGAGTAAACACAAATCTCACAGCGGAACGAATAAAATATAACATAACATATCTTTGAAATAACATCAGTATATGTATACAATAACACTTATCAGAGTACAATACTTACAACAACAGCGGAAATAATAATAGCTATAGAATCCTGAAGCCTCCTGCTCCAAGCTCTCCAAGTGTATCTGTAAAATCCCGACTACTTGACTGGCCATACAAATTTAGGCACCCAAGAGTTTAGGTAAAACAACAAAATAAACTCTGGGTCAGTCATGGGACTGGTGTGAATAAACTCAAATCATTTAAACAGGTATACGATATCTCATAAGACCACGCCGTGAATACGGAACGGGTTTTTCCCTTTTGAGAATCCAAATAACTTTTCAAAGCAATATCATTCTGATATTATAATAATGTCTAAGTACAATTAAATATCAATCTAGCAGAAACGCTTGCATCTCACGTTACTACATATATAGTATACAATCAAAATCGCAAGCACGTATTGGATTATTGGATTTCGAACTATGACAAGGTATGGAACCACCTTCCGATCAGTGTACTCTAGGAACGATACACTGGAGTTCAACAAGAACATCTTGTAACTCAGCCACACATGACCGACCACTCATTTCGCTTGAGTGTATCGAATGTACATCACCAACGGTTGGGATCAGCAACCGTTTCCCGTATATATATGGGACAGCATTGATAGATTAAAAGAAGCAATTGAATATTCTCTAGATAGGTGATAATACACCCTACTTCGGTGCGACCGACTTAGCCATGCTGCCTGCCCGATTTTTGTCATTTACCGGTTGATGAGGCTAGAAGCTACGCTTTATCATCATCAGATTCACTTCGAATGCTACATTGTCAAATCCATCGAAATCACTAATTGACGTCTACAACAGTACATTACGTGTTAGCTAAAGAAGTTTCCTTCTCCGCTTCCACTCTTGGTACAGTTGAAGAAATCAATGTACGTGACCGTCTGGAAATACTATGTCAGACATCCATCTTCATTCACTAAGAAATGTCACATCGTCATACCCGCCAAATCACAATTGACTTATCCAAAAATAACACGGGTATACAGCTAAGAGAAACGAATTCCTCCGCCACCAAACGTGAATACGTTTGAACAGATCAACTTACGCGATCCATTGGATATACTCTGTCAGACCTTCGTCCATACAAGTTGTCCTGGGACTGGACAAACCGAAGGCACTATCCTGTAAACAGGATAGCCCTTGCATTTTACTTCGTCTTCAATTATCTTTGGCATATATGATTCGCAACGCTGATGCCAATACAGAGTGGTCTATGGATAATAATCCAACCGGTCTCTCCATATTAACAACGTTAAAATGGTCAAAACTTCGATAGTCGGTGTGTTAACTATCAAAGAAAATAAGTGTGCAAACAACGATATTATTTCCAAATGGAAATTACATCGAACAAACATCATTTAACATAAATCTCTTTAGTTCATTTATTTACTTATCTCCTGTTTCCCAATATTCTAAATTCTTATTTTCTTTTATCAGAAAACATTTCTGATTCTCGTTTGGAAAACATTTCCAAAACTTCTTTACGATCAAACCTTACCATTTCTTAGTTAAGAAGGAAGTCACTCAAGTTGGGGTATAATTACCTCTCACCTTAACTGAACAACGTTATAACTTCAAAATGGTCAAAGTTTATCTTTAACAACTTCTTTACGCCTTTCTCGGATTCAATTTTACTAATCCACTTCTATATTTAAAACATTTGTTATAACGATAACGTTATAATCCCTACTTTCGAATTATCTAACTTTAATTATAACTTCTATTCTTATTAGTGAATAATTAACCTAACACTTATTTATTTATAAATAAATAAATCTCTATTTAAACACTGGAAAAGTATAAGTACTTTCCCGAATTCGATATAATCGAATTTTCCGATTAACTCTCTTCGAGAAATCTCTATTTGATTAACTCTTCTTCGAATAACCTATATTCGATTAACTCCTTCTCGAATAAACGATATTCGAAAATCTCTCTTCGAATAGCTAATATTCGATAACTTTTCCTTTTCAAATATCTCATCTTTGAAAAACCTCACTTCGATTAAAATATAATCGATACTCCCTTCGATGAAACTAACATCGATAACTCCTTTCGATGAAACTAACATCGATAACTCCTTTCGATGAAACTAACATCGATTTATTTAACCCGACGAACTTAACTCGACTAACTTAACTTGACTCGACTAACTCGACTTACTTGGTTCGACCAATTCGATTCGATTAACTAGGCTCGACTAACTTGGTCGAACCACCCGATCAACTCAACTTATTTAACTTAGCTTATTTAACTTAACTTATTTCTGAACTCGATCAACTCGATTAACTCCTATCGAATAACTAATATTCGATTAAACTCCATTCGCTTGAATCTAGATCGCAACGATCACAATGGTTACGCCTGACTCCCTCAAGAAACATCCGACCGTCGTAGGCTATTTACAGCCCTGCGAATTACGCTAGCAGTCGTACAAGATGGCAACTTACCCTGAATACTATGTTTGACTAACTCTGTCTCAAATAACTATATTTGATTAACTCTAGTTCGTTTTAACTCTAATCGATTAACTCTAACTAATTAACTCCAACTGGTTAACTCTAACTGATTAACTCTAACTGGTTAACTCTAATTGATTAACTCTAATTGGTTAACTCTAACTGATTAACTCTAACTGGTTAACTCTAACTGATTAACTCTAACTGATTAACTCTAACTAGTTAACTCTAACTGATTAACTCTAACTGATTAACTCTAACTGATTAACTCTATTTGACTAACACGACTCGACTAACCCCTTTGGAATAACTTATTCGATTAACTAACTTTCGAATGTCTATATTCGATTAACTAACTTTGAATGTCTATATTCGATTAACTAACTTCGAATGTCTATATTCGATTAACTAACTTCGAATACCATATTCGATTGACTAACTTCGAATACCATATTCGATTGACTAACTTCGAATACCATATTCGATTGGCTAACTTCGAATAACATATTCGATTTACTTTATTTACTTTATAAAGATTTCCTTTTTAACAACGTTTTATTTCATTTGAAAAGATTTACTTTTAAATAACGGTTCTACACTTTAAAAATGATTTCCCTTTTTAAAATGTTCCCTTTCCAATTCTATTTGTAAATGGTTTACAAATATTTCCTATTCAAATTTATTCTTGAAATATTCTAACTCCTTAAATTCCAGGGAAAATTCGCCATAACCTCCTTTGTAACGGGAGCATCGGGTAAATCCCCAAACCCGCCACATAGGCCTTTCCATTCAAAAAGAAAAGGGTTTGTAATTATTTCCTTTTTGAATATCTCCTCTTTATAAATATTCCAATTTATAAACATGTCTTATTTATAAATATTCCACTTTATAAATATCTCAAATTTATAAATATCTCATTTTATAAATATTCTATTTTCAATATCACTTTGAAAATCCCCTTATCAACATTTCGATATGTTATGGTATTCATTCATATCAAATCACGATGTTCAATATCGTCCATACACGTATAATCAACAACAGATTATATATCACATTATATATCACAATATAAAAATCACAGTAAAATATCTGTTGAGGAATCCAGTTGGATTCCTCCAACCTGTTTCCCTGCATCACAGATGTTAGAAAATATAGATAACATCACTTTCAGTTCTATATGATATATTCTGTTAAACAGAATCAATATAGAAATTAAACTAACTGACTAGCAGTTCAATCAAACAATCAACACACAGTAAAACAGACAATTTTAACAGTTCTAACAATACAACATGAAATTATAAACTGTTCAGAGTTAGTGAGATTTACTCACATTGACGCGTTAACCATTATAAAAATCGGTTTGCGTTCTGATTCAGTCAGACAATTTATTTCGCCATAAATTCAAACGAGCCCCTATCCATTCCCGGTTAACTGCATTGTGTAGTGTCCGTCCATACGATCCCAACGTATCCAACGGTTTGAAATTCTGATATCGTATGATATAGATACCGCATTAACAAGTTAGAACACTATTTAAAGTTAAACAAAAACTTGGATTTTAAAATAATGGGCCTTAACGTTTGTCTTAAGCCCAACACCATATTATTCCTCAGCCCACTACGTGTACACCCGAGCCCACACAATCCTTCTTCCCCATCGACGAAACTGATTCCGTCCTCCAGAAAACACAGCAAACATCCAAGTTTTGATCTTCAACTACCCCTTCGTTTTCATCACTAATCATCACAACAAAGTCAGCAATCTACTCCTCATCTCGATCTCTCCGCAGCCATACCCCAAGTACCCAACTCGATGCTTCCTTTTCACGTCCGTCGCTGGTCCAGTTCCGACATCCCATACCACCGAAGCCCTCAAGAATCAGCGAGCATGACTCAATTTCAACCACAAACCCGAATTCAACACTCACATCTCGAATTACAAACCCCAACGCCCAAATCCTAAAACCCTAGCCTCAAAACCCAACGCTGTACATTTTTCCAGCGTAAAGAAATCCCACCGAACCCTCATATGAGTATACCGAATCCAAGAGGAAGTTGATGAGAGTGTAACTATATTTACCATATGATTTAGAGGATTTTTCTCTCATTTTATTTGATTTTATGTTGATCGAAGGGTTTTACTGAAGAGAAAAATCAGTGGCGCGCTGTTGACTTTGGAGGAAGAGAATTTAGGTTTAGGAAATTGTTAGGGGGGGTATTTATAAGGGTTGGGATTTTAGATATTTTATTTTGATTATTAAATTTATTTATAATCAACTGCAGTTTTATATTGTCCTTTAAATTTCCAGTAATCACATACGATACCCAAAAATCACCAAACTGGACATGCAGCTAGAGTTCGATATTACGGTCCCAACGAAACTGGTTTCGTCGAATTCTGACTCCGTATGCTCACACTGCGTATTTTTAACTGTAAAAATACTGGTTGTTTCTTACTCTAAAAATCCGTATGACCACACACTAACTCTAAAAATCACGAAACTGGAAATCTAACAACTATTTGATATTGCGGATCCAACAAAACTGGTTTCGTCGAATTCCGACTTCATTTGCAAAAGTGGCTATTTTTTATCCCTTGAATAATCCATTTAAATATATAAATATATTTAAATAAATTAAATTAAACACAAATAAATTTATATTATCGTATATATTCACAGTGGAATACCATACAGCTCCAGAATAATTATATATTCGATATTCCAAGTCCCAGTTGAATCGAATTTCAATTTATATTGAAATTCCCTTTTATGACGTATACAAAGCGTCGCAAATTATAAGGGAATTCTACAGCGACTTTTCTAAAATTTGATTTGGACGTACATCAAAATCTATTCGACGAAATCCCGATTTTTCTCTTCCACTAGAAAGATATACTCCACCAGCTCCACACGTTTCTTGTTTCACAGAAATCCGGCTTAAAATGAATCATGTACATTCAGTTGAAGTTCAAATCGCCAATTTACGAACTACAGCGCCATTTCGAGCTCGATTTTAATTATATTATAACTATACGTTCAAACTGTCGTCGATTCAATATAATCGTTATTATATTTCGAATCGAAACTCCACCAAATCTCGTATGCTATTCAATTCACATGATATTGTGAATTTCACTATTTCCGACTATTTCGACATTATAATATATTATTATATTATAATTATTAATTAAATATTCAATATTATTGAATTAAACGATCATTAACTTCTCTAAATCACCAATTATATAATTAAATTAATAAATTATTATCTTGCTAAAATACGGGTCACTACATTAATGAAGGGTTCTTAAAGCGGTATAACTTGCTTTCATCTTCGCGTACGTTTCCGGCGGATGCTTTTGGCAAAAAGAATGCTATCAACCTGTCCCCTGTCAAGAAGTCCTTGAAAAACGGGGTTTTCGGTGTCTCGGATGGCAGTGAGGCATCTTCCAGTGGTAGGGAGATCTCTGTCAAGAAGACAGCAGTCAAACACCCCAAGCGCAAGGGTTCTAAGATCTCAACGGCTTTGCAAGGAGAGGGTGGATCTTTGGTAGAGGAAGCCTCCCAGGGAGATGTGAGCATGATCCCTTCGAAGGCTGCCCCGGAGAAGTTTCAGGAGGCAGAACGACTTGATGACATTATAGAGATTTCTGCCGAAAGCTTGGGAGGCGGAAGGAAATCCCCCATGGGAGGTCAAGAGGAAGATGGTTCAGAAGCTTTCAAAGGACTTAATCTTTCTGCTCTGACTGGAGCCCCGTTCAAGGTAAGGTTGTCATTTGAATATTCATACTTTTAAGGAAAATCTTTAGTTACACGACTTTACGAAAGAAACCCTTGTTTCTGGGTCGAAATGATGTTTCACAAAGTCTGGAACCACTTCAACCTCGTACATCATATGTATCTCTTTCCTTGGTTTTATTGTATAGTTCCTTTCAATCGAAGAGGTTAAATTTTTCCCTTTCTTCATAGATTCAGGAATGGGGTTTCCATTACTAGGTAGTCTCTCTCAACAGCTTGCTCTTACCGATCCGCGAGATATTTTGCAGTCTAGTCTCTCTTGCAGGAGCAAACGCTCCTTCCCCTTTCGAGATCTCTTATCCCAAGATGCTATTGAAGCACCGCTGGCAAGCTTGTTGAAGAAAAAGAAGTATGACCATCCTCGAGTGTTAAAAGGGGGGAAACAGGAAGCTGAGCGAAGATCAAGTGATATAAGGAAGGTCAGGGATGAAGTTGGTGAATCTTCTGAGCGAGTCAGACTTTTGTGCCCCAGTTCCTTGGTTCCTATGGAGTCGTTGCTTAGTTCTTCTGTACCTAATACGTTTGTTTCCAGTCAGATTCAAGCGATCCTTAACAGACCTCCTTTTGCATTTACCCCTGGAAATACTGCGCTTTGGGATAGATTTGTTGGTTGGGACTTGAGTGGAATAGACCTTGACTTAGACTTTTCGCCATGTGACGATCAGAGTAGCGTTGAAGAGCTGAGTGCTATAAAAAATTATGCGACCTCCCAGCTTACCACAATCATGAGTAACCTTGAAGCTCAGTTAAACGAGGCCGAAAACACTTCCAGGGAGCGGTTGGAGTCTTAGAATAGGCTTTGCTTTGAGTTTCAGAAGTTGAAAACTCAGCATCTCAAACAGACCAGGCTTCTGGAAAATGACAAGACTGAACTGATCCGTGAAGTGGAAAATCAAGCAGCTGAAATTGCACCTCTTAAGAACGGGCACTGTCGGGTGAAAAAGTTGGAGGCTAACAACAGGAGGCTTCAGGAAGAGATTGAAGCTGCAAAGAAGCAAATAGATGAAGTCCAGACTGATCGCGAGCTCCTGGAATCACAGCTAACTTCTATACATCAATCCGTGGTTTCTCGCCGCCAGAAGAAAGCAATGCTCGAAGGTAAATTTATTTTGCAAGGCAAAGCGATTGAAACCTTAGAGGGAAATAAGGCAAAGCTATCCAGCGATCTTGCGGAGGTCAAAAAGAAAACCGATGAGGCCTTGTTTCAGTTTTACACTCTCGGTGTTATGGCTGGCGGAAGCTTGAGCTATCTGGGCAAGGACTTTCCTCGTACATTAGCCCTTGTCTGTGAAGAGGTGCTTGGTTATTCCAAGGATAAGGAGGATAAGGCTCTACAAGAAGCCCTTCTTGAGCCAAAAGACCGTGGTGTTCTAGAGACGGGTAGGACCATATTAGTTGATGAACGAGCCAAATCTTTTGGAAAATAGGTTCAGAATGTGGTTCCCGTCCGTGCCCCTAGTTCTGTAGGAGAGGGTGCCCCGGGATCCCCAGCTGTTCTGACGGAACCCCCTACTGCTGGTGAAGGTACCGCTAAGGCTCATTTGGTTGAGGGTTATTTTACAACTGAAAATGTTGCCAAATGATGTAAAATTTGTTCTGTGCTTTTTTAGTGCCAGTCTTATGGCTTTGTACTTTTGTGACGAACCTATTGATGTTGGTATGTTGTAACTTTTACTTATCCGTATCGTATTGCGCTTCTTGCGAGTCATGCGCTAGTTACGCTTTTATGTCGTTTAACGTCAGTACTGCGAGTTGGTCTTGATTTTAGACATCTTATCTCCTCTTTGAGGGGTTTTAGTTTTAACTGCACATTCATTAGCATTTTCAACAATTTGGTGACCCAAACCTTTAAAGTTAAACTTAGGTGTATATTTTTATGAAATGTAGACACCTTACTGTACATTTAACTTTGTTCCTCATTGGCTTGGTGTCCCAGGCCCTTTTGAAACCTAATTAAATGTACTTCCGTATGCTGGGTTTATTCCTTTTAATGTATCCAAATCCCATATCTCACTAACTCCGTGGCCCGAGTCCTTCGGAGACTGGTTTTGGATACGTGCCCCCATGGGAGGACTTGGGTTAAGCATTTTAGACCCAATTTCGGTCCTATTTGATCCAGCTATTATGATCAAATAGAGACCCAAATTGGATTTGTTGTACCCCCTTTCGGTTGGGATTTCTGATGTAATCCACCCTTGGCTTTGTTTGACTTGGTTAACAACAAAGAACAAGGACAGACACCTCCTTTCGGTATGGGTTTCTTTTACCCCCTTTCGGCCGGGATTTCTGCCGTAATCCACCCTTGGCTTTGTTTGACTTGGTTAATAACAAAGAACAAGGACAGACACCTCCTTTCGGTAAGGGTTTTCACGAAACAGCTGGTTTTTGCCGACTTTGCATCTTGCCCTATGAAATAGACATTGATCGTTTGATTGAGAAAATTAAGAAATCTCCCCAAGCCAAATGACCTGTGTCCTGCACCCAAGAGGGTGTTTCTTTGGCGGGCTCAGCTATTTTATCCGAGGTACTTTTTGTTTTGAGTTGCTTTTGCTCAAGTATATTTGTGGGACCCTCCAATTCTAGGGCTGGTTTTGACCAGCCTAGGTTCTTCAAGAAAGGGCGGCAAAGAGCGCGGCCTCCGGATTTCGGTTGGCTCTCCATGTGTTACCTTTGAAAAGTTTTGACCCCTTTTGGTTTCTGCAAGATGATGAGCTTGATTACCCTGCTTGGTTTGATCATTTCTTTTGGTATGTTGTGTACCGTTTTTCCCTATACACGAGACCAGTTTCAGCATTAGTTTGTGAATAAATTTTATTTTCCATGAGACTACAATCCATGGGTGAACATCTTCGATCATGCAGAGTTTTTACTTAACATAATAAAGATGGATTCATATATCATTTCACGAAAAAGGACAAGTGAGAAAGATAAACTACAAAAGCAGTAAAATAGATTGGAGATAATAGTCGGTTATATTTTAACTCCAAACACTGGATTGCACGCAAGAGTCATCAATCGATGATTGGTCGCATGTCTTCTGGCGCTTGGGTTATTTCGTGTGACCCGGCCTGATCACCAACCTTTCCCTACCTCTGATTCTCTAGTTCATTCTGAGGATTTTTAACATGTTGTTGTAATTGATTCTTTCGGATAAGCTCCTCGATCAGATTCCTCATTTGTCGGCACTCGTTTGTGTTGTGCCCCCGTTGATTTTGGAATCGGCAGAACTTACCAGAATTTGCTAGCTTTTCTGTGGTTCTTTTTGGTTTCACCTGAGGAAAGATGCCTGAAACCTTCGTAGCAGAATTGATTTTATTTGGAGTTTCAGTCAGGGGAGTCAATTATGATTGCCTAAAGTACTTGGACTTCTTATGCATTCCATTGTCCCTTCCATCAAACCCCCTCTTATGCCCAGAGTCGTTCCTCTGAGCCATCTAAGATGATTCGTTATTCTCCCCTTCCTTTGCACTGCTACTCCCCATAGCCTTCGGAGTGTCTGTGGTGTCGGTTTCCACGCTCATGTACTCTTCTGCTTTCTTGACGAACTTCTTCAGAGTCTTTGGCTTCTTCATCTTGAGCCATTTTCCGAATTCTGACTTTTTATCGATAGCCCCTTTTAAGGCTGCCAATAGGTACCAAGGTTGTGGTTCTATAACTTCCACTGCGGCAGCATGGAAACGTGTAGGGAAAGCTTTAATGGTTTCTCCGGGCCTCTGTCCCGTCTCACTAAGTGACATCACGTACCGTGCCTTGGTAGCCTGCAACTGGAATTGATCCTGAAATCTCCATGCCTGATCAACGAACTGGCTGATGCATCTAGGCGGAAGTCTGGTGAACCACAATGAAGCCACACCTTCCAAACACACAGGAAAGTATAAGCACTTGATCTCATCAGTGGCCCTAGCTCCATTCATGTGCTGGTCGTACTTGAACAGGAAAATGGTAGGATCTCCAAATCCACCATAAGGTGCTATTGTCGGAGGCATGAACTTCTTTGGGAATTTTGCTTGATGGATTTCTTCATGAATGGGTTCTTGCTGGGGGAGAACTCCCACGCCCTCTCCTCGGCTTCTCGGGTTGCCTTCTCTTCCATTATTCGCTGGATCATATCTGTCATGCGCTTCTCGTCATCTTCTTGGTCATTGGCGCCGATATCGGTGTTCTCATCAGTGCGGTCGCGGTTTGAGCTTCGGCGCCTTGTATTCCCTTTAAGGAGTGCAACATGGATGGGACTTACAGCCGTTCAAATTGGTCGTCCCCCTTTGCGCTGTTGAGATCTGGATTTAGGATTCTCAACGCCGGCCTCTTCCCCGTTTCTCACAGTGCGGTGAGGTCTTTCAGGATCTGAGGCTGATGTGTCCCCTTTCTCGCCAACGTCATCCACAGTGCCCGGAGACGGCGGATTAGTTTGAAAGCCGGTAAGGGTATCGAACCTTTCAATTATCATCTTCGCAGCGTTATCCATCTTTTCGTTCAGTCCCGTTACAACCACATTTAATTCATCTTGCGTTATAGGGGGCCTGGGGGCTTCATTTGCCCCTTGAATCGGGATCTGAGGCGTACCTTCGTCAGTATTGTTGTTCTCGTTGATGATAGAAACTTTAATGGATTTGTTACCCTTCTTCGATCCAACCATGACTCCAAAAGAGAAAGTGATTTCAGGATAGTTTTACCAAAGGAAATTATGACACTGCCCCACGGTGGGCGCCAAAAATGTTTACACCAAAAATGGTCCAAACACCTCAGGTACAAATCTGTACTTCACCAATTTGGTAGGGAATAAAGTGGAGCCGTATTCAATCAGTAATTCAAAGTAGAAAATGCAGAAAAAAGGTAAAAATAGAGATGAGGTTTAGAGTGGTTCGGCTGTTAATGAGGCCTACGTCCACTATGAAGGTGATTTCTAATCTCTTGATATGAATTACAAAGTACATCAATTCTCTCTGCATCATACACTTCCATTTTCGCCTAATACAACCTTTTTTATATACTTTAATCTAGGAAATTATATAAGAAGATGGTTGAGTTTGAGGAGAAAGAGGATGAATGGACGATTGAGACTGATGATATTTTGGTTCTCTCTAAATCACGAAATTGAGCTTGACGCCATGGCCAGATCCGTGGTTTGTGGCAGAGTTTGGCAGCACTTCGTGATTCTTCTGATCTCTTTTTCCTCCCCTTTCCAGTGGTGGCTATGGTATATTTATAGGTGATTCATCGGGTTAAAATCCCTTTCCCGCCTTGTAAATCTCTAATTCTGCTAATTACAATCGGGCCATTGGCCAGTTATTGCTAGCTGCCTTGAGCTGTCTTTGGTTGTTATGCGTAGATGACTTTTTAGGTCAGGTGCCTTATATAGTTGTGCGGGTTTACAAGAACGGGTGCTTCTATGCGGGCGACCATTTTGGGAGAATGGTTGTGAGCGCGACATAAGTCTGGAATTGACTCTCCATTGTTCCCTGTGCGTTCGATTGCTTTAGTTCAAGGGTGCTCGTCCTCTTATTTCTCCTACAAGGCGCGGTTTTTCTGGCGGCTGTTCAGTGTGGTCATTCTAGCCCATGTTGGATGAGCGACCTGTTTCGTGCTGATGCTCGGTGCGGCTTTGTACTTAAGTGAGCGGCTAATCTTAGTTTTCGTGCTTGGATTGTGATTGGGACCCAAGTTTCAGGGTCGCACGTTGCACCATGTCGTCCGGTTGTGCTTGGTCGACTTGATCTGTTCTGGGCTTTGACATTTAGCAATTGTTTTTGTGACCGTTCTTCTCCATTACTGATGCTTCAAGTGCCTTAATAATTTCCTGTGTGAACGACCCCGGTGATGTTTGCGACGTATCCCTTGTTCAATGTACGCGTGGATTTTTTAGGGATTAATAATATATATATATATATATATATATATATTTGCATGTGTGTCTCCTCCATGTTAGTTTGCCATTCTGTACACTTGGACTTGATCACCAAGATGTGTTCAGACCTATTTCGTATTTGTGTATTTACACAACATATTTGTATGCTTGTTTACTTCCTTAATCTGTTTCTCTGCCATTTGACATTAACTTGTTCTTGTCTGGTCATTGCCTGTGTCAACTATTAGCTGAACTTTGTTTCCTTGTTGACATACACCATGAACATTGTCAACACCGTGTAAGCTGGCTGATTTGCTTCATTGCATTTCATTTTGACATTGTGTCATTGCTGTAATGATTTTGAGTGCTACTTCCCCTTTGACCACACAACACTTGTCCATGTTTGCTACTGCCATGTATGTGCACCCATGTTGGCTACATGTATCCTAAGTTTTGCTCATTCATGTAGAATCCTGCTCCTGTGCATGCTTCATACTTATACACCCCTGATCAAGTATGTTCGTGCTTTGTTAAACATATACATTTGTCATTTTCCATAAAGTTATATTGTATTCATAATCCACTGATTTTGCCTTGTCCATTTATGCTGTTTGAATTTTACATTGAGTTGTTGTCATGTGTGTACTGAGTCGAGATGGTCCACGTGGCTACTCCTCAGTTGCACACTGATTGGTGAGGCAGTGCACACGTGTATATCTATACACATGTGTATATGCAGCCAGTAGATAACTTTTCTTGTCCCTGCATTGATATATATATATATATATATGTATGTATGTTGTCTGCCTTGTGGTATTTACAGTGTATCATTGTGAATATGACAAGCTGTCTAGACACAGTCGGATGGAAATGAAAATCAGATCGAGTCAGAAAAATGTTTAGAAACACACCAGAAATCGGAGGCAAATAAAAATTAAAAATAAATTCAAATTTGCTTTTTTTTTTCAGTTTCATTTCTATTGCAGTGTACCCTGTGTGTTTCTGTATATGACAGGTATGAAGACTGGACTTACTAAAAGACTGTGAAGGCAGAAGACTGAAGATAAGAAGACAATGTGTAGTGTCAATAAATGTCTAAGTCTGAAACTGTATATGTGAGTGTCTGTATATGAGTGCTGCAGTGAGGAGAAAATGTACAAAAGAAAGAATTGTACTGGCATGTGTCATAAACAAATTCGATTGAAATAAAATATTATTTTATTGTGTTCAATTAAACTTGTCTATTATATTCAGATTATTTACGGGTACAATATTCTGGGAATGTATATGAAACGTGATGTGTTTAAATAGTGGAGTTACAAATAGTTGTATTGTTTGAATGTTTGAAATGTAATATTCAATTTAAATAAAATACTGTATGAAGATATGAATGTCTGTACAATCGTATTCTATTTTAAATATAAATATTATATTCCTGTCTGTGATGTATATATAGACAAGTAAAAAACTCATTTAAAATAATATTTATTTGGTTGTTATCATCAAACAAAAATCATATAATTGTGTATACAACTACGTCATATACAATATGTGGGCCTATATATACTAATATTACCCACCAACACGAGTTGTACTTAACCCTCCCACTGATCAATTCAATACGTATTATTGGTTAAGCTTGTCTTAACCCTATCCGCTTCATTCATGTAATATTGGTTAAGTGTTGTCCACTCATGTTAACTTAACCCACCCACACATCTTGTTGTATTGGTTGAGTTTTTTCTATTAACTTAACCCCACCCGTTCATCATGTTATACTGGTTAAGTGTTTCCCTCTTGTGTTATTTAACCCTTTCATGCATCATGTTATATATTGGTTAAGTGTTGCCTTCTTGTGCTACTTAACCCTACCATACATCATGTTATATCGATTAAGTGTTGCCTTAGTTGACTTAACCCTACCATTCGTTTAATTAACATGTTGTATAGGTTAAGTGTTGCCTTAGTTAACTTAACCCTACCATTCTTAGCATGTCTTGTTCATTAGCATTAATTGATTAATTAATTCACCAACCTCTCACATTAGATCTGTATTGTTGCGGTTACTAGATGGGTCGGGCAGTTCCAGGCAGTTTTACATCACAACTCAATCTAACCTCGGGTTTTTCTAGGGCAAGATGCACTAACCTCTCACGTTAGATAGGTGTTGTTGCGGTTACTGGATGTGCCGGGCGGTTCTGGGCAGTTTTACATCACAACTCAATCTAACCTCGGGTTAGGCATATTCATCCTTTATTTAATTTACATATTCGTCATTTATGTCAAGTTTATATGTAAATTATCCACAAGTGTTGTCATGTCACATTTATTATTTAAATTATGTTCATAATTAATGGTATACAAATTATACCATTTCATGCTATTAATCATTTACATGATTATGAGCCAATCTATGCCATTAGCATGTAATTTAATGTTTTACCCCAACGTTTCCCCCTGTTATTCATTCGCATAATTCACATAGAACGTTAAGCTTGCAAATTAGCCTAACTCATAAACAAAAGGGAAAATAAAGGAACATGTAGCATTCCAATAGAACAAAATATTTTGAATCTAACTAAGCATGTGTAATACAAATTTTTCATGAACAATATAAACTTAATCAAGCATATCAATGTGAACTTGTACTTAAGTCAGATCCAATTAACATAGATCTTAAGCATATGAACAGGAATTTACAAAGATCTTAAACATATGTACTTGGATCTAAACATGTAAGCATGTAGATTTAAACATATAAGCATATATGAACATGACTTAGTTTATGAACATGTACATAACATAACATAAAAGCAAGCATGTAGATCTAAACATATAAGCATATACGAACATGACTTAGCTTATGAACATGTACATAACATAACATAAAAGCATCACCAAATTAATATACAATACGATAGGTCCAATTGTACAAACCACAATAGTCTCATAGGTACAGTTAATTTCAGATTTGTCACGAGAATAAACATGAATCAGAATCACAATTAGGCAAAGTTCTAGATTCGATTTATTTCAAGTCATGACTTTTATATATTTAAATCTGAAATATAACTGAACTTACAGAAAAAGAATAGTTCTTGTATTATGGAATCTGATTTCTGAATTAGTTAAGCTATTCCATTGATGTAGACTATTGATGTTCTTCTAATTGATTTTTAATTGAAGAAGATATTCTAGTTTTAAGAAGATGGAGGCTACGCTAGTTCAGAGAGAGACATCATGACGGGTTCATAGAATGTGTTTATGTGTTTTAGGTTCAGGGTATGAGTGGTTTTATAGTAGTCTAGGATTAATTCTAGCATTTAGACCAGTCTAGGAGTAATTAGAGCCATCCAAACTAAAGAGATGTGTCACTCAGCCAATCACAGTATGACACATAGTCCCTAATACATCCGAATTCGTCACCGGCCCAATCAGAGAAGGCCACATCAGCTCATAAATAAAGAATCGTCACAGGAACTTGATCTCGGAAGGGGTCTACCCCCCTTATGTAACACCCCACCTCCGCTAGGGTCACTCTTTCGGGGGCACTAGCTTCTGGGGGGCGTTAGAACTGGGTAAGCATGCATAATGATATATCAAGGCAGAACAAGGACATAAATATATATATATATGTAAAACAGAGTAAGTGAGAATAAAACAGCGGAATATCTCAAACCATCTCAAAACAAGTCTAGTACATCATAAAGTCAACTGCCAAAATAAACATGTCTAGTACATCATAAACAGAAATACTGAAATACATAGTGCTATCCCCAAAAATAAAGATGATAAACCATAGCGAGCTCAATGTCCAGGCATACATGAGCTATCCAGCAAACAAGCGAGCGATCCAAGCTAAGCACCACTGTTCCCTCCCTGAGAACCTGGGGGGGGGGGGGGAACGGAAGAAAAGAAGCGAAAGAAAACAGGTCAGTCAAAAAGACTGGTAAGCCCTACTACGATCAGTCTATAAACTAATAAAGCTAACATCATGATGGAAACTGAGATGAATATACTGGCAATAGATAAAGGTGTCATCACATAAAGGAGATTAAGCTTTGCACCACAGTGTACTAGCAAACTAACATAACAGGTATTGATCCCTCAGCCCAAACTTTGGCCCAATAGCATGAGGTGACCTTAATGCAAGGTCCAGCCCAACGGTCTAGTCGATCGGCTCCCTATAAACCTAACACGTCAAGTGTTGGTGTCCATATGGCCCACATATGGTTGTAGTCAGACTGTGCTGGGTCCACCTTCGGGTGTATCAAGCCCTCGGGTGTCAACCCCAGACACCTAAGCAATAATGCACAGTCTAAACCTACTGGTACCCGTGCCTCGAGTTTGTCCAACACCGGACTACGTGCACGTCCGTAGCCCGCCTGGACCCGCACCGCTGTACCACTCAGCCGTCGCTTTGGTCGCTTACATCAGTCCAGTAATCGTGCCCCGCCCTAGCCTAGCCTCTAGGGTTGTGATTGATACCAAACTGGGATTACTGCTGGAACAGACCACGTTGCTAGGGTTTTCTAAGAGGGTTAAGCGTGGTTTAACCCTTCACTAATCATGGATTAAATTAGCTAAGTGTAACCAACAGTTCACCACTTAACCCCATTTAATCCCTCGTATCCCCAAAATTGGTTAAGTATTAGTGGGCCATGACTTAACCCTAATCATGAGGCATTAATTTAATTGTACCTTAACCTCTCACATTAGACTTTGTTGCGGTTACTAGTTAAGCCGGGCGGGTCCGGGTAGCTTTAAACCACAACTTGGTCTAACCTCGGGTCCCAGGTACACATGACCAACTTCTCACATTGGGTCCTATTGTTTGTAGCAACTAGTTAAGCCGGTCGGTTCCGGGTAGGTTTACGCTACAAACTCAACCCAACCTCGAGTTGTCCACACATGTTTTCTAAGTGTCATGTCCACTTTATTTCAAACCATAATTACAAGTTTAACAAATACTTGGGTAGACCTAACTTAATAGGTAAATTCCCAAGGGGTAGACCTAACTTAATAGGTAAATTCCCAATCTTATATTTTTATGTATTTTAAGTTTTACCCAAAAAACCCCCCAACGTCATTCTATCGCTTACATATTCGTCATAACGCATAAAGGATAGAAAGAGGGAACTTGGCACAACATACATGATAAATCCTACATATCATAATAAACATGCATAACATGTTGGACTTGCATAACTTAGCATAGTGAACTTGCATAAACATGTATAACTTGTTAAACTTGCAAATCATGGCATAGTGAACTTGCATAAACATGCATAACTTGTTAAACTTGCAAATCATGGCATAGTGAACTTGCATAAACATGCATAACTTGTTAAACTTGCAAATCATGGCATAGTGAACTTGCATAAGCATGCATAACTTATCAAACATGTGTAACATAGCATAGTGAACTCGCATAAGCATGCATAACTTATTAAACATGCACAACATAACATAGTGAACTCGCATAAGCATGCATAACTTATTAAACATGCATAACATAGCATAGTGAACTCGCATAAGCATGCATAACTTTTTAAACATGCATAAATCCCAACTTTCACCACATATTAACTTTAGAGTTTCTAAAATGAAGGTAAGAGGGCTTACAAATATTATGAAGACACAAATCTACTAATAAAGATTGAGAAGCCCTTTTATGCAAGCATATAAAAACCCAAAACAAAAGCTCCAATTAACAAAAATCCCAAAAACTCTAGCTTTAGCAATTAAAGCTTGCAACTTGATGATGTATGCAAGCTAATGATCATTCATACAACTTAGAAATGCTTGTATGAACATCAAAACCTTCATAGAAATGATTTTTGAAGAGGGTGGAGGCTAGGGTTCTTAGGTGGAGGCCATTTGAGAATTCAATTTGACATAGTTTGGTTGCTAGAGTGAATAATGAGGTTTTAGGGTAGGATTAGAGGCTTATTTATAGAAGATTAGAGTGTTTTTAGCCCTAGGATTAACCCTAGGTTAGTTTAGGTCCGTCAGATTTAGGAATTCTCTAGAACCAAGCCACAAGACCAAGCCTCAAATCAAAATAGTGTGCCAGGCAAAACTGCCCGACCACCCCGTGTCGACAGGGCTGTCGACAGGGCAGTCGACACCCTAAGACCCCTGTCGACATGCCTGTCGACATGGGGGTCCTGGCGGGAGTTTTCCCGCCTGACTCCAGTTAGCCCTAATCCTTGTTTTTAATTTAAAATTTAAATCTGTTTTTACTATGGAAATTTCTGAAAACTTCAATGGGCCTTAACTGGGTCATACGGACTCCGATTTTCGAAAACTCGGACTCTATTTCGCGTATTTTTCCGAGACGAACGCAATGGCATAGCCCGTTTCCCTTAATTCAGAATTTTGAATTAAATTCTGCCTCGATTTATGTTATAACAGGTTATTGAAAATACGGGTTGTTACATTCTCCCCTCCTTAAAGGATTTCGTCCCCGAAATCTTCAAGTTAGGAAGAACGTATCCTACCATCCAATCATCCATCTCCTCAAAGCATCATCCACGAGCAATCATTGTCCTTAAAAGGTTCTAAATGCTGGATGAACATATGCAGAGGTGTGTGTATATGTACTTATCTAATGCAAATATCAATGCAAAATATGTTAGTGAAATGTATCCATATGTATGCAAATCCCTAACATAATGTATAATATCTACATGCGTGCTCAATCATACATCCATATGCAACATCCATGTGATTGCATACAAATTTCATCCAAGAATAAGCATAAACACTCATGCATATGCAATATAAGGAGTGTGTGAGCCGATCTAGTGCCTAATGTGTATCATGCATCCACGAGTAACCACTTACAAACACTTGCAACCACTTGCAACCATCAAGCATAACATGTTTCAAACACATGTTTCATCCAAAGGGTTTCTACCTAACGTTCTCATGACAAGATTAGCATGATAACTAGGTAAACATGGATAGCAAAGAGAAAGATATGCTAACAAAGGAAAGAGATTGAGAGTGTACCCTCAAAAAGGAATGGATAAAGCCCACGCATCTTCTCCTCGGTTTCCCAAGTTGCGTCTTCTTCGGCTTCTCCCCATTGAACCTTCACCAACCTGACCTCTCGATTCCTTAGCCTCTTGGTCTCCGTCCCCAAGATACGAATCGGAGCTCTCCTCAAAGTTGCCTCTTTCTCTACTTCCACGTCTTCAAAAATGCTAGGTTCAACCACCTCAGCGGACTCATGTAGGCACTTTCGGAGATGCGAGACATAAAAGACATTATGCACTCCGAACAGCTTCTCGGGCAATTGCACTTTATAAGCCATCTTCCCAATTCTCTCTATGATAGGGAAAGGTCCAACAAATCTCGGTGCCAACTTCCCAACAGCTCCAAATCGGACCACATTCCGCAAAGGAGAAACCTTTACGAAAACCATGTCCCCAACATCAAACTCCAAATCGGATCTTCGCTTATCAGCATAGGATTTCTGTCGGTCTTGGGCCGCTTTCATCCGTATTCTAATCAACTCGACCTTCTCGGATGTATCTCTAATCATGTCAGGTCCAAGTATAAGCTTATCTGTAGTCTCCCACCAACATGTAGGTGACTTGCACGGCCTCCCATATAAAGCTTCAAATGGTGCCATCCCTATGCTCGCCTGATAACTGTTATTATATGCAAACTCAACAAGAGGAAGGTAGTCTTCCCAAGTACCACCAAAGTCCAGAATGCAAAGCCTCAACAAGTCCTCAAGTACCCTATTCACCCTTTCTGTCTGACCATCCGTTTGTGGGTGATAGGCCGTACTCAGGTTCAACCTTGTGCCCATAGCTTCCTGCAAACTGTTCCAGAACTGACTCGTAAAGATTGGGTCACGGTCACTGACAATGCTAGAAGGGACTCCATAAAGTCTCACAATCTCATGAAGATATACTGATGCTAGTCCAGATGCGGTCCTTTTGCTCTTCACCGGGATGAAATGAGCACTCTTCGTAAGCCTATCTACAATGACCCATATGCTCGTATTCCCTCTCCTTGACCTTGGTAGCCCATCAATAAAGTCCATAGAAATACTCTCCCACTTCCATAGCGGGACCTCTAGAGGATGCAATAGCCCACCGGGCTTCTTCGACTCAGCTTTTACTCTCTGACAAATAACACATCTAGAGACAAACTCGGCCACATCCTTCTTCATTACAGGCCAGAAGAAAATGCGCTTCATATCTTTATACATCTTATCACCGCCTGGATGTATAGTCAACTTGGAGCGATGTGCTTCATCAAGAACTTTCCTCACCAAATCTTCTACCATCGGAACACAAAGCCTTCCGTCTCTCCTCAGCCAACCCTTATCATCTATAGAATATCGAGCAAGGTGACTAGATGTCTCCCCTCGAATCAGCTTATCCATGATCTCAATTATCTGAGGGTCTTCCTTCTGCGAAGCCCCAACTTGATCCAGAAGGGTAGGCCTGAGCTCAAGAGATGCTAAAGAACCGGTCATTGACTCAACCGTCAAAGAGAAATCAAAGGTTGCCAAGAACTCTAAATTCTTCATCTCAACAAATAGAGGACTTAGTGTCAACCTTTTTCTACTCAACGCATCCGCTACAACATTCCCCTTGCCAGGGGTATAGGCTATATCAAAATCATAGGACGCAAAGAATTCCATCCATCTCTGCTGCCTCAAGTTCAGATCCTTCTGCGAAAAGAGATACTTCAAAGACTTATGATCAGTATACAGCTCAAATCTCTCTCCCAGAAGATAATGACGCCAAGCCTTGAGTGCATATACTATTGCTGCCAGCTCTAGATCATGAGTGGGATAATTCTTCTCATGCACCTTAAGTTGCCTCCCACCAAAACATATAACTCTGCCCTCTTGCATCAGAACGGCGCCCAATCCCGTGCCACAAGCATCAGTGTACACGGTAAATATCTTACCACCATCGGGTAAAGCTAGAACTGGTGCTGAGGTAAGGGCTCTCTTGAGTCTTTGAAAAGCAAGCTCACAGTCCATATCCCAAGCAAAAACTAAGTTCTTCTTTGTCAACTTAGTAAGAGGAGCGGATATCTTCGCGAAGTCCTTGATGAACTTCCGGAAAAAACCTGCAAGACCTAGAAAACTTCTCACCACGGTTGCATTCCTTGGAGTCTTCCAATCCTGAACTGCAACCACCTTAGCGGGATCCACCGCTAAGCCTTGCTTGGATACGATATGCCCAAGGAATCTAACTTCCCTTCTCCAAAAGTGACACTTGGAGAACTTGGCCTTTAGCTGATGCGCTCTAAGCGTATCCATCACCTCTACAAGATGCCTCGAGTGCTCTTCTTCATCCTTGGAGAAGACCAGAATATCATCCACAAAGACCACGACAAACTTGTTCAAGAACTCCCGAAACACCCTACTCATCAAGTCCACAAAATACGCGGGTGCATTCGTCAAACCGAACGGCATAACCAGCCATTCAAAGAATCCATCTGGAGTTCTGAATGTAGTCTTGTCTATACTATCTTCAGCCACTCTGAGATGATGAAATCCAGTAGCAAGATCAAGCTGAGAGAAAACAGAAGCACCAACAAGCTGGTCAAAGAGATCATCGATCCTCGGTAACGGGTGTCTGTTCTTCTTAGTCAGCTTATTCAATTCTCTATAGTCCACACAGAGTCGAAGAGAACCATCTGCCTTAGTAGCAAACACCACAGGCGCTCCCCATTCGGATATACTTCGTATGGTGAAGTTCTTCTCAAGTAACTCCTTTACTTGCTTGCTGAGCTCCCGTCTCTCACGCGGAGCCATGTGCCGAACAGGCAAAGAAACAGGCTTAGCATTATCCACCAGATAAATGCGAAAATCAATCTCTCTTTTCGGGGGCAACCCCTTAACTTCTTCAAAAACATCTGGATAATCTCGGACCACCGTTACAGACTGAAGGGCTTCCTCTGACGAGTCGAGAGATTCAAGGTAGCACAACATGATGGGACTCTTCGGATTGCATGAAATCTCTACGGTGTTGCCAAGGCGAGTCACAAGCCTCACAACCCTATGCTCACAATCAAGAATGGCTCCATATCTGGACAGCCAATCCATGCCCAATATCAATCCGTATCCCCTGAAACCAAGAACATATGCACTACACAAGAACTCTACACTGAGTATAGAGATCCTCAGATCCTCACATATCATAGATAGATGAGCAGAACCCCCAATGGGATTCGAAACACAAACGGGATCATCCACTAAGCTAGTACTAAGGTGCAAACTATCAACAAGATCAGATGAAATAAAGCTATGTGATGCACCAGAATCAAACAAGGTACGAACTAGAAGATCAGAAACATAAACAAGGTTCTCAACAGAAACACTACCTCGATCGGGAACTGAAGCGGTATTGAGAGCATGAACTTGCCCTCCTGAAGGTCCAGCCTGTCCTTTCTTCTTCGGGCATTCCTTGCTGAAGTGTCCAGTCTCACCATAGGAAAAACATCCACCACTAAGCTTCCTTTTCTTCTTCCTACAATCCTTAGCAAAGTGTCCAGGCACACCACAGTAATTGCACTTTCCCTTGCCTTTGTTGTTGTTCCCCTTCTTGTTCTTGCTCTGATTCCCCTGACTGCTTTGACCACCTTGATTGCCTTTGCTTTGAGAATCAGTCTTCTTTGCTTTAGTATCACTCGTCTTGACCTCTTTCTTTCCATCTCCCTGAAGTAGAGCCATATTGACCAAACTCTCAAAAGTAGCCCCATGCGGAATATGTGACATCGCCAAGCCCTGCAGCGGCTCATTCAACCCTCTAGCAAATCGAAGAGCCTTCTTCTCAAGAGTGTTCACCATATCCAAACCAAAACGGGCCAGCTGATTAAACTTGTTCACATACTCCTTAACAGACATATCACCTTGCTTTAATGCAATGAACTTCTCCATCTGTAAATTCGCCTCAGCAGAAGATAGAAACTTGGCCACAAATCTAGCCCTCAAATCGGCCCAAGTCTCAACGGGCCTCGTCCCATTGGTGACCTCCCACCAATAGGCTGCTTCATCCTTCAAAAGCCACACTGTCAATAAGATATTTCTCTCGTCATCAATCCCAAAGATAGCAAACAGGTCCTCAGTGTCTTTTAGCCAATTCCTAGCTTCAACAAAAGATTCCGTGCCTAGGAAATTCTTGCCTCCCATCGCCTTGAAGTCTTTACAAACCTTCGTGAACTCAACCTGAGGATGCTGAGGGGGAGGAGGAGGAAGAGGAGCCTCAGCAACAGGAGGGGGAGGAACATTAGCAACGTGAGGAGGAATATTAACTGCTGGAGGAGGGGGAACAGGAACCACCGGAGGAGGGACATTAGGGGGAGGATTCTCAACCACAGGAGGAGGAGTGGGAGTAGGGTTTGCGGGGCCGGCTGCCGCCCAAGCTTCTAGAAGTCTCCTATACCAGAGTGGCACATTTACTCCATCCGGGATGGCAAGATCCTCAGCCGTACTGAAACGGAGGATAAGATAAGATTAGGTCAAAGGAACGAAGGATAACGCTAATGGCTTTTTGGGGAATAGCCTTTTAAAATACTAGACTTTTCTTTGGAAAATACTTTATACTTGTTTTGAAAATAGTTTTTCAAAAGTCTTTTTAAAAACTTTTTGTTCTTTCTCGTAAACCATATGCTCTGATACCAAATTTGTAACACCCCACCTCCGCTAGGGTCACTCTTTCGGGGGCACTAGCTTCTGGGGGGCGTTAGAACTGGGTAAGCATGCATAATGATATATCAAGGCAGAACAAGGACATAAATATATATATATATATATATATATGTAAAACAAAGTAAGTGAGAATAAAACAGCGGAATATCTCAAACCATCTCAAAACAAGTCTAGTACATCATAAAGTCAACTGCCAAAATAAACATGTCTAGTACATCATAAACAGAAATACTGAAATACATAGTGCTATCCCCAAAAATAAAGATGATAAACCATAGCGAGCTCAATGTCCAGGCATACATGAGCTATCCAGCAAACAAGCGAGCGATCCAAGCTAAGCACCACTGTTCCCTCCCTGAGAACGTGGGGGGGGGGGAACGGAAGAAAAGAAGCGAAAGAAAACAGGTCAGTCAAAAAGACTGGTAAGCCCTACTACGATCAGCCTATAAACTAATAACGCTAACATCATGATGGAAACTGAGATGAATATACTGGCAATAGATAAAGGTGTCATCACATAAAGGAGATTAAGCTTTGCACCACAGTGTACTAGCAAACTAACATAACAGGTATTGATCCCTCAGCCCAAACTTTGGCCCAATAGCATGAGGTGACCTTAATGCAAGGTCCAGCCCAACGGTCTAGTCGATCGGCTCCCTATAAACATAACACGTCAAGTGTTGGTGTCCATACGGCCCACATATGGTTGTAGTCAGACTATGCTGGGTCCACCTTCGGGTGTATCAAGCCCTCGGGTGTCAACCCCAGACACCTAAGCAATAATGGACAGTCTAAACCTACTGGTACCCGTGCCTCGAGTTTGTCCAACACCGGACTACGTGCACGTCCGTAGCCCGCCTGGACCCGCACCGCTGTACCACTCAGCCGTCGCTTTGGTCGCTTACATCAGTCCAGTAATCGTGCCCCCCCCTAGCCTAGCCTCTAGGGTTGTGATTGATACCAAACTGGGATTACTACTGGAACAGACCACGTTGCTAGGGTTTTCTAAGAGGGTTAAGTGTGGTTTAACCCTTCACTAATCATGGATTAAATTAGCTAAGTGTAACCAACAGTTCACCACTTAACCCCATTTAATCCCTCGTATCCCCAAAATTGGTTAAGTATTAGTGGGCCATGACTTAACCCTAATCATGAGGCATTAATTTAATTGTACCTTAACCTCTCACATTAGACTTTGTTGCGGTTACTAGTTAAGCCGGGCGGGCCGGGTAGCTTTACACCACAACTTGGTCTAACCTCGGGTCCCAGGTACACATGACCAACTTCTCACATTGGGTCCTATTGTTTGTAGCAACTAGTTAAGCCGGTCGGTTCCGGGTAGGTTTACGCTACAAACTCAACCCAACCTCGAGTTGGCCACACATGTTTTCTAAGTGTCATGTCCACTTTATTTCAAACAATAATTGCAAGTTTAATAAATACTTGGGTAGACCTAACTTAATAGGTAAATTCCCAAGGGGTAGACCTAACTTAATAGGTAAATTCCCAATCTTATATTTTTATGTATTTTAAGTTTTACCCAAAAACCCCCCCAACGTCATTCTATCGCTTACATATTCGTCATAACGCATAAAGAATAGAAAGAGGGAACTTGGCACAACATACATGATAAATCCTACATATCATAATAAACATGCATAACATGTTGGACTTGCATAACTTAGCATAGTGAACTTGCATAAACATGCATAACTTGTTAAACTTGCAAATCATGGCATAGTGAACTTGCATAAACATGCATAACTTGTTAAACATGCATAAATCCCAACTTTCACCACATATTAACTTTAGAGTTTCTAAAATGAAGGTAAGAGGGCTTACAAATATTATGAAGACACAAATCTACTAATAAAGATTGAGAAGCCCTTTTATGCAAGCATATAAAAACCCAAAACAAAAGCTCCAATTAACAAAAATCCCAAAAACTCTAGCTTTAGCAATTAAAGCTTGCAACTTGATGATGTATGCAAGCTAATGATCATTCATACAACTTAGAAATGCTTGTATGAACATCAAAACCTTCATAGAAATGATTTTTGAAGAGGGTGGAGGCTAGGGTTCTTAGGTGGAGGCCATTTGAGAATTCAATTTGACATAGTTTGGTTGCTAGAGTGAATAATGAGGTTTTAGGGTAGGATTAGGGGCTTATTTATAGAAGATTAGAGTGTTTTTATCCCTAGGATTAACCCTAGGTTAGTTTAGGTCCGTCTGATTTAGGAATTCTCTAGAACCAAGCCACAAGACCAAGCCTCAAATCAAAATGGTGCGCCAGGCAAAACTGCCCGACCACCCTGTGTCGACAGGGCGGTCGACAGGGCAGTCGACACCCTAAGACCCCTGTCGACATGCCTGTCGACATGGGGGTCCTGGCGGGAGTTTTCCCGCTTGACGCCAGTTAGCCCTAATCCTTGTTTTTAATTTAAAATTTAAATCTGTTTTTACTATGGAAATTTCTGAAAACTTCAATGGGCCTTAACTGGGTCATACGGACTCCGATTTTCGAAAACTCGGACTCTATTTCGCGTACTTTTCCGAGACGAACGCAACGGCATAGCCCGTTTCCCTTAATTCAGATTTTTGAATTAAATTCTGCCTCGATTTATGTTATAACAGGTTATTGAAAATACGGGTTGTTACACCTTAATTCCCACTTTTAAAATTAAGTATTCTTCATTTCGTTACTTTCACAGTCATAGAAAATACGGGGTGTTACAGAAGGGATATTTAGAGAATTAGGGTCGGATTAAAAAGAAGGGTTGTTTTGAAGTATTAAGATAAGTAGGGGTTGTTTAGGTATAGTAGGGGTAGTTTAGGCAAATATAAAAGATGATGAATCGTTTGGATTGGGTGCTGCAAAAACCAACCCTTCGTAGAAGTAGAATGATAAACTATTTACAAAAAAAGAAATGAATAATGAAAAAAAATGAATAAAGAAATAAATAAGGGAAAACAACAATAAAAGTAGGGGGTAGTTTAAGAATAGTAGGGGAATACCGACAAATATAAAAGATGATGAATCGTTTGGATTGGGTGCTGCAAAAACCAATCCTTCAAAGTAGTTAAAAAGTAGGGGTAATTGTTAGAAGGAAGGGCTATTTAGAGAATGAGGGGTAGGATTAAAAAACGGACTATTTTGAAGTATTAAGAGAAGGAGGCATAGTTCAAGCATAGTAGGGGTAGATCGACAAATATGAAAGATTATTAATTGTTTGGGTTGGTTGTTGCAAACACCAACACTTCAGAGTAGTTAAAAAATAGGGGTAACTGTTGGAAGCAACAGCTAAATAGAGAATTAGTGGTAGGATTAAAAAGAAAGGTTGTTTCGAAGTACTAAGAGAAGTAGGTGTAGTTCAAGCATAGTAAGGGTAGTTTTACTATGCTTAAACTCTATACTACCCCAACTATGTGTAAACTACCCCCAACTACGGTTATACTACCCCTACTTCTATTAATACTTCGAAACAGCCCTTTTTTATAATCCTACCCCAAATTCTCTAAATAGGCCTTACTTCCAACAATTACCCCTATATTTTAACTATGCCTACTTTTATTATTTTTATCCTACCTATAATTCTGTAAATAGCCCTTACTTCCACCAGTTACTCCTATTTTTCTAACTACTGTGAAGGGTTGGTTTTTACAGCACCCAATCCAAAGGATTCATCATCTTACATATTTGTTGATCTACACATACTATACTTAATCTACCCCTACTTCTCATAATACGTCAAAACAGCTCTTCTTTTTAATCCTACACCTAATTCTCTAAATATCCGCTACTTCCAACAATTACCCCTATTTTTTAACTAGTGTGAAAGGTTTGTTTTTGCAGCACACAATCCAAACGATTCATCATCTTTCATATTTGTCGACCTACCCCTACTGTGCCTAAACTACCCCTACTTCTCTTAATACTTCAAACCAACCCTTCTTTTTAATCCTACCACTAGTTTTCTAAATAGCCCTTACTTCCAACAATTACCCCTATTTTTTAACTTCCGTAAAAGGTTGGTTTTTGCAGCATCCAATCTAAATGATTCATCATCTTTCATATTTGTCGTTCTACACCTACTATGCTTAAACTACCCCTACTTCCTTTAACACTTCATAACAACCCTACTTTTTAATCTCACTCCCAACTCTATAAATAGGACTTACTTCCAACAAGATAGTGATATGCAGCTTGTTGAAAGTGAGAGACTGTAGTAAGAATATTTTTAAAAGGAATCATTCATGGTGAAAAACTACGGCTAAAAGAGAATGCATTAATTTATGCAAATGTTAGTGCTATAAGCTAGACATCGAAAATGAGTTCAACATCAAATGGATACTACAACAATTACTGTGTATGTAGGTCGGCTTTGATATAGCTACATGATAAGTATGTGAAATTAAAGTTCTGACATGTAGCGGATCGTACAAGCGAGCATCATTCATGTAAACGCTCAAATAGTACCTAGTAACTCAATCCTTCTTTGTACCCAGTTCAAACACATAAAATGAAAAAAAGAAATCGTTAGAAAATCAAATTGGGCTAATTATCTCTCAAACCAACACAGCAGAGTGTAAAAAAATTAAGCAAAATGAAAGACTTTACCTAAATATGTTGTCGCCATGCTTCAAACCTATTTGTTGTTTACAAACATAGTGCTTTCTCCATCAACATGTCAAGGAACATAAGTCTGTTAAGAAATAGGGGTAATTGTTGGAAGTAAAGGCTATTTTGAGAATTAGGGGTAGGGTTAAAAAGAAGGGTTGTTTTGATGTATTAAAAAAAGTATCGGTTGTTTAAGCATAGTAGGGGTAGACTGACTAATATGAAAGATGATGAATCTTTTGGTTTGGGCGCTACATAAAACAACCCTTCACAGTAGTTAGAAAATAACGGTAATTGTTGGAAGTAAGCGCTATTTAGAGAATAAGGGGTAGGACTAAAAAGAACGGTTGTTTTGAAGTATTAATAGAAGTAGGGGTAGTTTAAGCATAGTAGGGGTAGATCGAAAAATATGAAAGATGATGGCTCATTTGGATTGGGTGCTGCAAAAACCAACCCATCATAGAAGTTAAAAAATAAAGGTAATTTTTGGAAGGAAGGGCTATTTAGAAAATTAGGGGTAGGATTAAAAAGAAGGGTTTTTTTGAAGTATTAAGATAAGTAGGGATAGTTTAGGCATAGTAGAGGTAGATCGACAAATATGAAAGATGAAGAATCGTTTGGATTGGGTACTGCAAAAACAAAACCTTCGTAGAAGTAGAATGATAAACTATTTACAAAAAAAAGAAATTAATAATGCCCAAAAAATGAATAAAGAAATAAATAAAGGAAAACAGTAATAAATGTAGGGGGCAGTTTAAGCATAGTAGGGGTATACCGACAAATATGAAAGATGATGAATCATTTGGATTGGGTGCTGCAAAAACCAATCCTTCAAAGTAGTTAAAAAATAGGGGTAATTTTAGAAGGAAGGGCTATTTAGAGAATTATGGGTAGGATTAACAAGAAGGATGATTTTGAACTATTAAGAGAAGTAGGGGTAGTTCCAGCATAGTAGGGTTAGATCGACAAATATGAAACATTATTAATTGTTTCGATTGGGTGCTGCAAACACCAACCCTTCATAGTTGTTATAAAATAGGGATAACTGTTGGAAGCAAAGGCTATTTAGAGAATTTGGGGTAGGATTAAAATGAAGGGTTGTTTCGAAGTACTAAGAGAAGTAAGGGTTGTTTAAGCATAGTAGTGGTACTTTTACTATGCTTAAACTCAACACTACCCCAACTATGCATAAACTACACCCAACTATGGTTAAACTACCCCTACTTCTCTTAATACTTCGAAACAACCCTTCTTTATAATCCTACCCCTAATTCTCTAAATAGGCCTTACTTCAAATAATTACCCCTATATTTTAACTACGCCTACTTTTATTATTGTTATCCTACCCCTAATTCTGTAAATATCCCTTATTTCCAACAATTACCCCTATTTTTTAACTACTGTGAAGGGTTGGTTTTGGCAGCACCCAATCCAAATGATTCATCATCTTTCGTATTTGTCGATCTAACTCTACTATGCTTAAACTACCCCTACTTCTCTTAATACTTCAAAACAGCTCTTCTTTTTAATCCTCACCAAATTCTCTAAATAGTCCTTACTACCAACAATTACCCCTATTTTTTAACTACTGTGAAGTGTTTGTTTTTTCAGCACACAATCCAAACGATTCATCATCTTTCATATTTATCGACCTACCCTACTATGCCTAAACTACGCCTACTTCTCTTAATACTTCAAAACAACCCTTCTTTTTTAATCCTACCACTAATTCTCTAAATAGCCCTTACTTCCAACAATTACTGCTATTTTTTAACATCTGTGAAAGGTTGGTTTTTGTAGCATCCAATCTAAATAATTCATCATCTTTCATATTTGATGATCTACACCTATTATGCTTAAACTACCCGTACTTCCCTTAATACTTCAAAACAACCCTACTTTTTAATCATACCCCTAATTCTCTAATAGCCCTTATTTCCAACAAGATAGCGATTTGCAGCTTGTTAAAAGTGAAAGACTCTAGTAAGAAGATTTATAAAAGGGACCATTCATGGTGAAAAAGTACAAGTGAAAGAGGATGTACTAATTTATGCAAATGTTAGTGCTATAAGCTGGACACAAAAAATGAGTTCCCACATCAAATGGATACTACAGCAATTACTATGTATGTAGGTCGGCTTTGATATAAATACATGATATGTATTTGAAATTGAAGTTCTTACATGCAGCGGATCGTGCAAGCAAGAATCATTCATGCAAACGCTCAAATTGAACCTAATAACTCAATCCTTCTTTGTATCCAGTTCAAACTTGTGAAAATGAATAAAAAAATTGTTAGAAAATCAAATGGGGCTAATTCTCTCTCAAACCTGTACAATAGAGTGTAAAAAAATTTAAGAAAAATGGATGACTTTAACTAAATATCCTGTCGCCGTTCTTCAACCTTATCTGTTGTTAACAAACATAGTCCTTTCTCCAACAACATGTCAAGGAGCATAAGTATGTTAAGAAATAGGGGTAATTGTTAAAAGTGAATGCAATTTTGAGAATTAGCGGTAGGATTAAAAAGAAAGGTTGTTTTGATGTATTAAGAGAAGTATGGGTTGTTTAAGCATAGTATGGGTAGATCGACCAATATGAAAGATGATGAATCGTTTGGATTGGGTGCTACAAAAACCAACCCTTCACAGTAGTAAAAAAATAGGTGTAATTTTTGAAATAAGGGCTATTTAGAGAATTAGGGGAAGGGTTAAAAGAAGGCTTGTTTTGAATTATTAATAGAAGTAGGGGTAGTTTACGCATAGTAGGGGTAGATCGACAAATATGAAAGATGATGAATCATTTGGATTGAGTGCTGCAAAAACCAACCTATCACAGAAGTTAAAAAATAGGGGTAATTGTTGAAAGGAAGGGCTATTTAGAAAATTACGGGAAGGATTAAAAGGAAGGGTTGTTTTTAACCCAACCCTACTAATTTTTAGTCCAACACCTAATTCTCTAAATAGCCCTTACTTCCAACAATTAGCCTTATTTTTTAATTACTGTGAAGGGTTGGTTTAGGCAGCACCCAATCCAAATGACTCATCATCTTTCAAAATTTTCGATCTACCCCTACTATGGTTAAAATACCTCTACTTCTCTTAATGCTTCAAAACAGCCCTTCTTTTTAATCCTATACCTAATTCTCTATATATCCCTTACTTCCAACAATTACCTCTATTTTATATCTAATGTAAAGGGTTGGTTTTAGCAGCACCCAATCTAAATGATTCATCATCTTTCATATTTGCCGATCTAGCCCTACTATGCTTAAACTACCCCTACTTCTCTTAATACTTCAAAATAGTCCTTCTTTTTAATCCTACCCCAAACTCTATAAATAGCCCTTACTTCCAACAATTACCCCTATTTATTAAAAACTGTGAAGGATTGGTTTTTGCAGCACCCAATCCAAATGATTCATCATGTTTCACATTTGTCGATCTACCCCTTCTTCTCTTAATACTTCAATACAACCATTCTTTTTAATCCTACCAATAATTCTCTAAATAGCCCTTCAAACAATTACCCATATTTTTTAACTATTGTGAATGGTTGGTTTTTTTGCAGCACCCAATCCAAATGATTCATCATCTTTCATATTTGTCGATCTACCCCTACTATGCTTAAACTACCCCTACTTTGCTTAATACTTCAAAACAACCCTTCTTTTTAATCCTACCCCTAATTCTCTAAATAGCCCTTACTTCAAACCATTACCCATATTTTTTAACTTCTGTGAAAGGTTGGTTTTTGCAGAACTCAATTCAAATGATTCGTTTTCTTTCATATTTGTCGATCTACCCCTACAATGCTTAAACTACCCCTACTCTCTTAATACTTCAAAATAGCCCTTCTTTTTAATCCTACCCTAATTCTCTAAATAGACTTTACTTCCAACAATATCCCCTATTTTTTATCTACAGTGAAGCGTTGGTTTTTGCAGCACCCAATCCTTCATATATGTCGATCTACCCCTACTTATATTGATACTTCAAAAAAGACCTTATTTTTAATCCTAATTCTCTAAATAGCCCTTACTTCCAACAATTACCCCTATTTTTTAACTATTGTGAAGGGCTGGTTTTTGTAGCACACAATCCAAACGATTCGTCATCTTTCATATTTGTCCATCTACCCCTCCTATGCTCGAACTACCCCTATTTCTCTTAATACTTCAAAATAGCTATATTTTTTTAATCCTACCCCTATTTCTCAAAATTTCCCTTACTTCCAATAATGACCCCTATTTTTTAACTACTGTGAAGGGTTGGTTTTTGTAGCACCCAATCCAAATGATTCATCTTCTTTGGTATTTGTCGATCTACCCCTACTATGCTTAAACTACCCCTACTTCACTTAGTCCTTATTTTTAATCCTACCCCTAACTCTCTAAATAGTCCTTTCTTCGAACATTTATCCCTATTTTTTAACTATTGTGAAGGGTTCGGTTTTTGCAGCACGCAATCCAAATGAATAATCATCTTTTATAATTGCCGATCTACCCCTATTTTGCTTAAATTACACCTACTTCACTTAATACTTCAAAACATGCCTTCATAGTAGTTAAAAAATATGGGTAATCGTTGGACGTAATGGCTATTTAGAGAATTAAGGGTAGGATTGAAAAGAATAGCTGTTTTGAAGTATTAAGAGAAGTAGGGGTAGTTTAAGCACAATAATGGTCGATCGACCAAAATAAAAGATGATGAATCTTTTGGATTGGTTGTTGTAAAAACCAACCCTTCACAATAGCTAAAAAATATGGGCAATTGTTGGATGTAAGGGATATTTACAGAATTAGGGGCAGGATTAAAAAGAAGTGCCTTTTTGAAGTGTTAAGAGAAGTAGGGGTAGTTTAAGCATAGTAGGGGTAGATATACAAGTATGAAAGATGATGAATCGTTTGGATTGGGTGCTGCAAAAACACAGTAGTTAAAAAATAGGGGTAGTTGTTGAAAGTAAGGGCTATTTAGAGAATTCAGGGTAGGGTTAAAAAGGAGGGATATTTTGACGTATTAAGAGATGTAGGTGTAGTTTAAGCATAGTAGGGATAGATCGACAAAAATGAAAGATGATGAATCATTTGGATTGGGTGCTGCAAAAACCAACCATTCATAATAGTTAAAAAATAGGGGTAATTGTTGGAAGGAAGGGTTTTTAGAGAATTAGGGATAGGATTAAAAATAATGGTTGTTTTGAAGTATTAAGAGAAGTAGGTGTAGTTTAAGCATAATCGGGGTAGAAAAAAATTGAATTAAAAATTGAATAAAGGAAAGCAATAACAAAAGTAGGGGGTATTTTAACATTGTATGGGTAGAACGAGAAATATGTAAAATAATGAATCGTTTGGACAGAGTGCTGCAAAAACCAACCCTTCATGGTAGTAAAAAGATAGGCGTAATTGTTGGATGTAAGGGCTATTTAGAGAATTAGGGTTAGGATTACAAAGAAGGGCTGTTTTGAAGTATTAAGAGAAGTAGGTATAGTTTAAGTATAGCTAGGGTAGATTGACAAATATGAAAAATTATGAATCGTTTGGATTGGATGCTGGAAAAACCAACCCTTCACAGTAGTAAAATGATAGGCGTAATTGTTGGAAGTAAGGCATATCTAGATAATTATGGGTAGCATTAAAAAGAAGGGTTGTTTTGAAGCATTAAGAGAAGTATGGGTAGTTTGAGCATAGTAGGAGTAGATCGACACATATGAAAGATGATGAACCATTTGGATTGGATCGACAAATATGAAAGATTATTAATCATTTCGATTGGGTGCAACAAAAACCAATCCTTCACAGTAGTTAATAAGTAGGGGTAATTGTTTAAAGTGAAGGCGATTTAGAGAAATAGGGGTAGGATTAAAAAGAAAGGATGTTTTGAAGTGTTAAGAGAAGTATGGGTAGTTTATGCATAGTAGCGGTAGATCGACAAATATGAAAGATGATGAATTGTCAGGAATGGGTGCTGTATAAACCAACCTTTCACAGAAGTAGAATGATAATTGGTTTACAAATAAATAATGAATAATGCAAAAAAATTGAATAAAGAAAAAATAAAGAAAAACAATAATAAAAGTACGGGTAGTTAAATTATAGTGGTAATTGTTTGAAGTAAGGGATATTTAGCGAATTAGTGGTAGGATTAAAAAGAAGGGCTGTTTTGAAGTATTAAGAGAAGTAGGGCTAGTTTAAGCATAATAGGGGTTGATCGAAAATTATGAAGGAAGATGAATAGTTTGGAATGGATGTTGCAAAAACCAACTCTTCACAGTAGTTAAATAATAGGGGTAATTGTTAGAAGTAAGGGCTGTTTAGAGCATCAGCAGTAGGATTAAAAAGAAATACTGTTTTGATGTATTAAGAGAAGTAGGGGTAGTTTAAGCATACTAGGGGAAGATCGACAAATATGAAAGATGATGAATCGTTTGGATTGGGTGCTACAAAAACCAACCCTTTACAGTAGTTAAAAAACAAGGGTAATTGTCGGAAGTTAGGGCATGTTAGAGAATTAGGGGTCGGATTAAAAAGAATTGATGTTTTGAATTATTAAGAAAAGTAGGGGTAGTTTAAGCATAGTTGCGGTAGATCGACAAATATGAAAGATGATGAATCATTTGGATTGGGTGCTGCAAATACCAACCCTACATAGTAGTTAAAAATAGGGGTAATTGTTGGAAGTAAGGCCATTTAGAGAATTAGGGGTAGGAATAAAAAGAAGGACTGGTTTGAAGTATTAAGAGAAGTAGGGGTAGTATAACCATAATATGGGTAGATCGACAAATATGAAAGATGATGAATCGTTTGGATTGGGTGCTGCAAAAACCAACCCTTGATAGTAGTCAAAAAATTGGGGTAATTGCTGGAAGTAATGGTTATTTAGGAAATTGGGGGTGGGATTAAAAATAAGTGTTGTTTTGAAGTATTAAGAGATGTAGGGGTATTTTAAGCATAGTAGGGGTGGATCGACAGGTTTGAAAGATTACGTATCGTTTGGATTGGGTGCTACAATAACCAACCCTTCATAGTAGTAAAATGATAGGCACAATTGTTGGAAGTACGGTTTATTTAAAGAATAAGGGATAGTATTAAAAAGAAGGGCTGTTTTTAAATATTAAGAGAAGTAGGGGTATTTTAAGCAAAGTAGGGATAGATCGACAAATATGAAAGATGATGAATCATTTGGATTGGGTGCTGCAAAAACCAACCCTTCTTGGTAGTTAAAAAATAGGGGTAATTGTTGGAAGTAGGGGCTACTTAAATAATTATGGGTAGGATTAAAAAGAAGGATTGTTTTGAAGTATTAAGAGAAGTTTGGGTAGTTTAAGCATAGTAGGAATAGATCGACAAATATAAAAGATGATAAATCATTTAGATTGGGTGCTGCAAAAACCAACCCTTCACAGAATTTAAAAAATAGAGGTAATTGTTGGAAGTAAGGCTATTTAGAGAATAAGGGGAAGGATTAAAAAGAAGGGCTATTTTGGAGTATAAAGAGAAGTAGGGTAGTTTAAGCATAGTAGGGGTAGATCGACACATATGAAATATGATGAATCATTTAGATTGGGTGCTACAAAAGGCAATCCTTCACAATAGTCAAAAAATAGGGCTAATTATTGGAAGGAAGCTCCATTTAGAGAATTAGGGTAGTATTAAAAAGAAGGACTATTTTGAAATATTAAGAGAAGTATGGGGAGTTTAAGCAAAGTAGGGGTATATCGACAAATATGAAAGATTACGAATCGTTTGGATTTTGGGGCTGCAGAAACCAACCCTTCACCCTTCTTTTTAATCCTACCCCTAATTCTCTAAATAGCCCTTACTTGCAACAATTACTCCTATTTTTTAAATATTGTGAAGGGTTGGTTTTTGTAGCACCGAATTTAAATGATTCGTCATCCTTCATGTTTGTCAATCTACCCCTACTGTGCTTAAACTATCCCTACTTCTCTAAATAATTCAAAACAACCCTTCTTTTTATTCCTACCCCTAATTCTCTAAATAGCCCTTACTTCCAACAATTACCCCTATTTTTAACTAATGTGAAGGGTTGGTTTTTTGCAGCACCCAATCCAAACGATTCATCATCTTTCATATTTGTCGATCTACCCCTATTATGCTTAAACGACCACTACTTCTCGTTATACTTCAAAACTGTCCTTCTTATTAGTCCTACCCCTAATTCTCTAAATAGCCCTTACCTTCAATAACTAGCCCTATTTTTTAACTTCTGTGAAAAGTTGGTTTTTGCAGCACCCATTCTAAATGATTCAACATCTTTCATATTTGTCGATCTACCCCAACTATGCTTAAACTACCCCTACTTCTCTTAATACTTCAAAACAGTTCTTCTTTTTAATCTTAACCCTAATTCTCTAAATAGCCCTTACTTTCAACAATTACGCCTATCTTTTTACTACTGTGAAGGGATGGGTTTTGCAGTACCCAATCCAAATGATTCATAATCTTTCATATTTGTCGATCTACCGCTACTACGCTTAAACTATCCCTACTTCTCTTAATACTTCAAAACAGCCCTTCTTTTCAATCCTACCCCAAATTCTCTAAATATCCCTTACTTCCAACAATTACCCCTATTTTTTAACAACTGTACAGGGTTGGTTTCGCAACACCTTATCTAAATGATTCACCATCTTTCGTATTTGTCAATCTACCCCTAAAATGCCTAAACTACCCATATCTCTCTTAATACTTCAAAACAACATTTCTTCTTAATCCTACCCCTAATTCTCTAAATAGACCTTACTTCCAACAATTACCCCTATTTTTTAACTACCGTGAAGAGTTAGTTTTTGCAGCACCTAATTCAACGATTCATCATCCTTCATATTTTTCGATTTACCCCTAGTATGCTTAAACAACTCCGACTTCTCTTAATACTTCAAAACAACCCTTCTATTTAATCCTACCCTTAATTATCTAAATAGCCCTTCCAACAATTACCCCTATTCTTTAACTTCTGTGAAGGGTTGGTTTTTGCAGCCCCCAATCCATATGATTCACCATCATTATATTTATCGATATACCCCTACTATGCTTGAAGTACCCCTACTTCTTTTAATACTTCAAAACAGCCCTTCTTTTTAATCCTAATTCTCTAAATATCCCTAGCTTCTAACAATTACGCCTATCTTTTTACCAATATGAAGGGTTTGTTTTTGCATAAACCAATCCAAATGATTTATCAACTTTCATATTTGTTGATCTGCCCCTATTATGCTTAAACTACCCCTACTTCCCTTAATACTTTAGTTATTCCTTTTAATCCTACCGATAATTCTCCAAGTAGCCCTTACTTCCAACAATTACGACTACTTTTAACTACTGTGAAGGGTTGGTTTCTGCAGAACCCAATCCAAACGATTCATCATCTTTCATATTTATCGATCTACCCCTACTATGCTTAAACTACCTCTATTATCCTACCCATATTTCTCTAAATAGCCCTTACTACCAACAATTACACCTTTTTTTTAACTACTGCGAAGGGTTGGTTTTTGTAGCACCCAATCTAAATGATTCATCATCTTTCATATTTGTCGATCTACCCCTACTTCTCTTAATACTTCAAAACAACACTTCTTTTCAATCCTACTAATAATTCTCTAAATAGCCCTAGCTTCAAAAAATTACCCCTATTTTTAACTACCCCCTACTTTTATTATTGTTTTCCTTTATTCATTTTTTTGCATTATTCATTCCTTTCTAAGTAAACTAATTATCATTCTACTTCTGTGAAGGGTTGGTTTTTGTGGCACCTAATCCAAACAATTCATTATCTTTTATATTTGTATATCTACCCCTACTATGCATAAACTACCTCTACTTCTCTTAATTCTTGAAAATTGCCTTTCTTTTTAATCCTATCCCTATTTCTCTAAATATCCTTTACTTACATAAATTACCCCAATTTTTTAACTATTGTGAATGGTTGGTTTTTGCAGCACCCAATCCAAATGATTCATCATCTTTCATATTTGTTGATCTATCCTTACTATGCCAAAACTACCCCTACTTCCTTTATACTTCAAAACAGTTCTCCTTTTTAATCCTATGCCTAATTCTCTAAATAGCCCTTACTTCCAACCATTACCCCTATTTTTTAACTACTGAGAAGGGTTAGTTTTTGCAGAACACAATCTAAATGATTCATCATCTTTCATATTTGTCGATCTATCCCTACTATGCCTAAAGTACCACTACTTCTCTAAATACTTCAAAACAGACCTTCTTTTGAATCTTACCCCTAATTCTCTAAATAGTCCTTATTTCCAACAATTACCCCTATTTTTTAACTACTGTGAAGTGTTGGTTTTTTGTCCCACCCAATCCAAACGATTCATCATCTTTCATATTTGTCGATCTACCCCTACTATACTTAAACAACCACTACATCTCTTTATACTTCAAAACTGTCCTTCCTTTTAATCCTACCCCTAATTCTCTTAATAGCACTTACTTCCAACAATTACCCCTATTTTTTAACTTGTGAAAATTTAAATCTACAACACCCAATCTAAATGATTCAACATCTTTCATATTCGTCAATCTACCGCTACTACGGTTAAACTACACCTACTTCTCTTAATACTTCAAAACAGTCCTTCTTTTTAATCCTACCCTAAACTACACCTATCTTTTTACTACTGTGAAGGGTTGATTTTTGCAGCATCCAATCCAAAAGATTCATAATCTTTCATATTTGTCGATCCGCCCCTACTATGCTTAAACTACCCCTACTTCTCTTAATACTTCAAAACAGCGATTCTTTTTAATTCTACCCCAAATTATCTAAATAGCCCTTACTTCCAACAATTACCGCTATTTTTTAACTACTGTGAAGGGTTGGTTTTTGCAGCACCCAATTTAAATGATTCATCGTCTTTCATATTTGTCGATTTACCCCTGCTATGCTTAAACTACCCCCACTTCTCTTAATACTTCAAAACAGCCTTTCTTTTTAATCCTACCCCTAATTCTCTAAATACACCTTACTTCCAACAATTACCCCTATTTTTAACAACTATGAATGTAGCGACCCGTATTTTCTGGTCGATTATTTAAATTATTTTATTTATTTGAAATGTCAGTTTGTATTTATATAATTAAATTTAATTATTTTGGATATTTAATTGATAATATAAGTAGAATAATATAATATTTTAATTCCATAATATTTGGAAATAGTTGAATTTGTTGTATAATGTGTATCGGCAAAATAAAAAGGGTTAATATTGTTTCTATTGAAAATATATTGACGATTTCATTATTTAACGATTGTTGAATGTTTAATTTATAATTTAGTTATAAAACGAGTTGCAGCGGCGCGGTAGTTCGTAATATTGAGTTTTGAACTTTAATTTGCCGTACGGGATTCAATATAAGTCGGATTTTTTCGAAATAAGAAACGTCCGAATCTGTTGGATTATATTTTTCTAATAAAAGAGAAAAATCGAGTTTTCATTGTGTGGATTTGATTTTTTATCCAAATCAAATTTTGAAATAGTTGCTATGGAATTCCTTTATAATTTATAATGATTTAATTTATAAATAAAGGGGTTTTTAAATATTTTGAATATCGATTTGGGTTAGAATTCAACCCGACATATTTTATTTTGGATAAATATGCGGTTCTGAATTCTCTAAATAGCCCTCACTTCCAACAATTACCGCTATTTTTTAACTACAGTGATGGGTTGGTTTTTGCAGCACCCAATCTAAATGATTCATCATCTTTCATATTTGTCGATCTACCCCTACTATGCTTAAACTACCCCTACTTCTCTTAATACTTCAAAACATCCTTTCTTTTTAATCCTACCTCTAATTCTCTAAATACACCTTACTTCAAACAATTACCCCTATTTTTAACAACTATGAATGTAGGGACCCGTATTTTCTGGCCGATTATTTATATTATTTTATTTATTTGAAATGTCAGTATGTATTTAAATAACTAAATTTAATTATTTTGGATATTTAATTAATAATATAAATAGAATAATATAATATTTTAATTCCATAATATTTGGAAATTGTTGAATTTGTTGTATAATGTGTATCGGCAAAATAAAAAGGTTTAATATTGTTTCTATTGAAAATATATTGACGATTTCATTATTTAACGACTGTTGAACGTTTAATTTATAATTTAGTTATAAAACTAGTTGCAGCGGCGCGGTAGGTCGTAATATTGAGTTTTGAACTTTAATTGGCCATACAGGATTCAATATAAGTCAGATTTCTTTGAAATAATAAACGTCCGAATCTGTTGGATTATATTTTTCTAATAAAAGAGAAAAATCGAGTTTTCAAGATTTTATTTTTTTGTCCAAATCAAAATTTAAAATAGTCGTTATGGAATTCCTTTATAATTTATAACGATTTAATTTATAAATAAAGGGGTTTTTAAATAGTTTGAATATCGATTTGGGTTGGAATTCAACCCGATATATTTTATTTTGGATAAATACGCGGTTCTGTTCGTGTTTGACTAATTATAATATTTTATTATTATTATATTGTGGTATTTTTAAATTGACTTATTTTAATTTAAATTGGACCCTTTAAAAGGGACATTATTCAAACGACCTCCGTTTTCGACAAAAGGACTCGGAATTCGAACGTTTGGACGTGAACGAACGCCGTTTGGAAGTGAACGAATGTCATTTGATCAAACGGACTCGGAATTCGATGAAACCAGATTCATTAAGACCGTAATGTCAAATTATACCATGCCGTCCATTTTGGTCACGAACAGAGTTTGTATGTAACCACGGAAATCAATAAACAGTGTTCAAAATAGCGATTGGCACGAAACAAAAATCATTGGTCGTTGTTAGTCATCACATCAACTTAAAATAATATATTTACATTTATATAATCACCCTACTCTCAGACAAACTGTTCTAAACATTTTCCATTGATCAGAATTGCTGAAAACAACCTCTCTTACGAAATAAATTAATACTTCAAATCTTTAATGAATTAACTAAGGCGACCAAAGGGAAAATTGAAGACTGTCAGGTTTCCTTCTTTGCTAGTTTGAGGAAGATAGGGTTGATTTTAGAAATTCAGACCTAGGTGAAGAAGAAGAGGAGAGTTCATGCTTCAATTTGGCACCGGTTGGAGGTCCTCTAGCGGATAGAGGTGATGCCGGCGATGAGTTAAATGTAGGTAACATTTTTAGTTGTTTTCAAAAACTGGTGATCGGGTTTTGGTAATTTTGAGGCTAGAGGTGATGTTGTTGCAGGGTGAAGTTTGAAGTCGAAGGATCACCGGAGTGTGGCGGTTCGATCTGAGGAGGTCCGGTGACCTGCGATGCGGCGTGGTGGCGGCTCATCTCAGATGAACGGATTTCATTTGATAAGGTTTTCTGGTGGCGTCGTGGGTCTTCGGGGTCGGGACTTCCGGCGGGGGTGCAGCTCTGAACGACGCAGGGGATGGCATGGCGAGGTGGGTCCTAGGTTTTCCAGAACGGTGGTGGACATCGACGGGGATGGTGTCGGTTTGTTTTGGATGGAGTGGTGGACATCGGGTTTCTTCAATTCGATTCCAGGAAGACGCATTCCCAGTGCAGACGTGGACGAGGTACATAATGGTAGTTTAAGGTAAACACCCGATTAGGTGATAATTAGGGAATAATTGTCAAGTTAATTAATAATTGATCTAACTTTATAATAATTAATTTTATATCAAACTTGAAAACACGATATCTTTTGCATACGTTAACGGATTTACACGAAATAGGATCTGTTGGGATCGTGTCGACCGAGGCAACGCATACAAGCTGGTCCGGTCTGAAATGGAAGCAGCTGGAATTTCGTGTAATTTTAAACGCTGTTTAAAATTATACGGAATTGACGCTGAAATCATCAACTGAAATTAACTAGTGAGTTAATTCTCACACTTTTCTGGAATGCTGTGATGTGTTAAATTCATATAACTACCACACATCATTGATAGTATAAACTGGATGATTGAATGCTATGGATGCAACTAGTTTTTATCGTTGATTGGTTGATATTATTTATTCGTCATTTCTTTGCATTTTATTTATGAAATTATTTCATATATTTTTATCAAACGATGTTGTGTAGGGAAGAACATGTTGGAGGAATCCAACCGGATTCTCAAATAATCTGTATGTTATTTATCGATCACATTATTCTTATATATGGATTGTTACCCCAAAATGATGTCAAACCTATTCAGATTGAATAGATGTTAATTGTGTTGTGATTTTTAATCAAGCGATGGTATTGATTAAGTGGTTGGCAGTGATGGCCTAAAATCTGTTATTTATGGTGTCGTTTAGCCATTAGGCGAACTAACAAAGATTTCAGTTATAAATTTATTTTTATAACTAAGATGAATTTAAACTAATTATAAAAATTAATTAAAATAGGAATTTATAAATATATTTATATTTATAATCATGTTTTATCAAAGAATTTATTTAAAAGTTTTATATAACGAATTATAATGTCATTAACGATCAGAAAAGTAGAAACTAATATATTGATTAGTTAAATTGAATAAGTGTTTTGCAAAACAATTAAATAATATTTTTAAATTAATTATGTTATTAATTAATTTAAAAAAGTGAAATGTTGAATGAATATCAGTTAATAATTAACAGATGTTGACGGTCGACAAAGGAGACTGTTTTAGTTGAAGTTGACAACTTGGTTGATTTGATTTTGATTAATCAAATTGATAATTTTCAAATATTTGTTAAACTTAACAAAGGTTGTTTACAATTAGTTAATCTTTGATTAACTATATTATAAATATGATTATCAAGTTAATTATCGTTAATGAGGTTAATTATAATTTAATGATCTTTTTAAAAGGTTAACTACATTATTATTTTAATTAATTGAAGTGATTGCTTTTTAATTAGAATTCAATTAAAAAGTAACCCAGCAGTGATAAGATGGAGTAAGGTTTAATAGGAAATTTATAAGAGATGAAATGAAAATCAGTTAGCTGTTTAACTGATGTGTACGGTGGATAAAGTCGATGGTTTTTAATTTAAGTTGACGATTATTTTAATTTTGTATTTAAATTAATCCAATCGATGGTTTCCAAAAGTACGAACGTCGTTAAAGTTAATTAATCTCTTATTAACTATAATTATAAAGTGATTATCAAATTTTAATTTTGTTAATAAAGTTAATTATTATTCAATAATCCTTTAAAATGATTAATTACTTTATTTCTAATTTATAATGGAATTAACTCCTTTAAAAGTGGTTAATGTTGAAGTAAATTACCATTTTAAAAAATGATAATTAAAGCAATTATTTTTAGTGATAAATTAAATTAAAAAGTGATCAAATGGATATAAGGTTGACTAAGATTTAGTTAGAGTTTTATAACAGGGTTATAATGTGGGTTTACAAACAAAGTTTGTAAAAATGACTCGTAAGCCAATAGGAGAGTTCCAATAAGAATTTTCTTAAGTAAGTGAGTTTAGTTAAAATAAGTCTTAAAAAGGGGGTTTGGTATATTTACTTAATAGATTAAGTAAAGAGATTCTAAGGGAATTACCAATGGAAGAAGTGGGTTAAAAGACCATGTTGGAATCGAATGGTAAATAAGATTTAGTCTGAGAAGTTTACTTAATTAAGGAATGGGAATTTACATGTAAAGTGGGTTTTCGAATAAAAGGAAATGGTTTATCAAACCATGATAAGTTGGAATGGAAATGGAATATTCTATTTACCTTTTTACGTGTTGTTTCGAAAAGACCGGGATGGGGACTAGACCCAAAACAACTTCATATCAACTGTACGATCGTGACTAACGTGCAAGCTATAGAGGTGGAGCATTGAAGACCATAGATCTTCATAAATGGAAGGACCACTTATAATCTTTGAGTCGATGCAGAGATATACCGGGATTCTGTCATGGTTGAAATCATGGATTGCAAGGACTTCTCGCTATTGATCCTTGGGGTGATTCCTATATAGGATGCGGTAGGAGGGAGCCTTCGGTTCATCCTTTTCCTGGATGACTTGAATTGACGATTGTCTAACAGTGTATTTCCAAATGGTCACGTACATTGATTTCTTCAAACATGCCCAGTGTATTTTTGAGGAAGTTAATCAGTGATTTGATGTATCTGACGATGTGGCACTCAAAGTGATGTGATGATCTAAAAAGGAAGAAAATCCTAGCCTCAAGCCTCATCAACCGGGAAATGACAAAAATCGGGTAGGCAACATGGTTATGTGGGTCACTGCCCTTATGGTGTATAATCACCTATCTAGAGAAATTCGTTTCCTTCTTTAATCTATTTCGATGCTGTCCCTTTTCGGGAAATGGTCGTTGATCCCAACCGTTGGTGATAAACATTCGATATACTCAAGCGAAATGAGTGGTGACTTAAGTGTGGGTCGGGTTGCAAGACGTTCTTGTTAAACCCAGTGTATTCCCCGGTAGAGATATAGTATCGGCAGGTGGTTCCATACCTTATCATAGTTGGAATCCAATTTCCAATAAGCGCATGCGGTTTTGATTGTATACTATATATGTAGAGTGTGAGTTGCAAGCGTTCTGCTAGATTATTATTTATTTGGGGTTTGATAGACACTATTGTAATATCAGAAAAGATATTGACTTCAAAAATGGTTCGGGTTGATTATGGTAAAACCGTCCGTGTTTTTGTGTGGACTGGTCTTACTATTATCCTTTTATTTCAAAAATAGTTCCAAAGTTAAACAAGTTGCCTGTATTGTGAATTTATCACTTGAAGTATTCCAGACTGACCCGGTGAATTTTTCTTTGCTTTAAATGTGCTCGAGTTAGACCGAGTATATTTCCAGGTTAAGTTTCGCTTGGAGTTTCAGGAGCTGGAAGCAGGGGGCTTCAGCGTTAGTCATTCAAAGTTATTTCCGTTGTGTCTGATATATGATGTACTCTGATGATTGGTATGTATCTGTATATAGTTTCCTTTACAAAGAGATTTGATGTATTATATTTTTTTGTTCCACTTTGAGATTCCGATGTGTTCTTCTTCTTTTCTTTTATTATAACATTTCTTTCTTTCTTCTTCTGACCCTCTAACTTCTTTCTATTAATAGTCAGGGTTCGATACCTGGATTTTTCGCAAGTGATACGGGATTATGTATTATTATCAAAAATTCGAGTGTCGAATTTTTTTCCCTGGCCGTTACAGCGAAGAGTTGGTTTTTGCAGCACCCAATCCAAACGATTCATCATCTTTCATATTTTTCAATTTACCCCTACTATTCTTAAACAACCACTACTTATCTTAATACATCAAAAAAGCCATTCTTTTTAAGCCTACCCCTAATTCTCTAAATATCCCTTCCAATAATTACCCTTATTTTTTAACTTATGTGAAGGGTTGGTTTTTGCAGCACCCAATCCATATGATTCATCATCTTTTTTATTTATCGATCTACCCCCACTATGCTTGAACTACCCCTACTTCTCTTAATACTTCAAAACAGTCCTTCTTTTTAATCCTACACCTAATTCTCTAAATAGCCCCTGCTTCCAACAATTACGCCTAACTTTTTACTACTGTGAAGGGTTGGTTTTTACATAATCCAGTCCAAACGATTAATCAACTTTCATATTTGTCGATCTACCCCTACTATGCTTAAACTACCCCTACTTCTCTTAATACCTCAAACAGTTATTAATTTTAATCCTACCCCAAATTATCTATATATCCCATATTTCCAACAATTACCCTACTTTTAACTACCGTGAAGGGTTTGTTTTTGCAGCACCCAATCCAATTGATTCATCATCTTTCATATTTATCGATCTTCCCCTACTATGCTTAAAATACCCCTATTATCCTACCTATAATTCTCTAAATAACCCTTACTTCCAACAGTTACACCTATTTACAAACAACTACGAAGGATTGTTTTTTGCAGCACCCAATCTAAATGATTCATCATCTCTCATATTTGTCGATCTACCCCTACTTCTCTTAATACTTCAAAACAACACTTTTTTTAATCCTACCAATAATTCTCTAAATAGCTCTAGCTTCAAAAAATAACCCCTTTTTTTTAACTACCGCCTACTGTTATTATTATTTTCGTTTATTCATTTTTTTGCATTGTTCATTCTTTTCTATGTAAACTAATTATCATTCTACTTCTGTGAAGGGTTGGTTTTTGCGACACACAATCGAAACAATTCATCATCTTTTATATTTGTCGATCTAACCCTACTATGCTTAAACTACCCCTACTTCTCTTAATACCTTAAAATAGTACTTCTTTTTAGTCCTACCCCTAATTCTCTAAATAGTCTTTACTTCCAACAAATACCCCTATTTTTAAACTACTATGAAGGGTTGGTTTTTGCAGCACCCAATCCAAATGATTCATCATCTTTCATATTTGTCGATCTACCCTTATTATGCTTAAACTACCCCTACTTCTCTTTATACTTCAAAACAAACCTTCTTTTTAATCCTACTCCTAATTTTCTAAACAGCCCTTACTTCCAACAATTACCCCTATTTTATAACTACTGTGAAGGGTTTTTTTTTGCATCACACAATCCAAATGATTCATAATCTTTCGTATTTGTCGATCTGCACCTACTATGCCTAAAATACCCCTACTTGTTTTAATACTTCAAAATAACTCTTCTTTTTAATCCTACCCCGAATTCTATAAATAGTCATTCCTTCCAAAAATTACTGCTAATTTTTAAATATTGTGAAGGATTGGTTTCTGCAGCACCCAATCCAAATGATTCATCATCTTTCATATTTGTCGATCTACCCCTACTATGACCCTTACTTCTTTTAATACTTGAAACCAGCCCTTCTTTTTAATCCTACCCCTAATTCTCGAAATAGCCCTTACTTCCAAAAATTACCCCTATTTTCTAACTACTGTGAAGGGTTGTTTTGGCAGCACCCAAACCAAATGATTCATCATCTTTCATATTTATCGATTTATCCCTACCATGCTTAAACTACCCCTACTTCTCTTAAGAATTCAAAATAGTCCTTCTTTTTAATCCTACCCTAAATTCTCTAAATAGCCCTTACATCCAAAAATTACCCCTATTTTTTAACTTCTATGAAGGGTTGGTTTTTGCAGCCCCAATCCAAACGATTCATCATCTTTTATATTTGTCGATCTAACCCTACTAGGCTTAAACTACCCCTACTTCTCTTAGTACTTCAAAACAGCCCTTCTCTTTAATCCTACCCCTAATTCTCAAAATAGCCCTTCCTTCCAATAATTACCCCTATTTTTTTTAACTTCTGTGAGGGGTTGGTTTTTGCAGCACCCAATCCAAACGATTCACAATCTTTCATATTTGTCGATCTACACCTACTATGCATAAACTACCCCTACTTCTGTTAATACTTCAAAGCAGTCCTTTTTTTAATCCTACCCCTAATTCTCTAAATAGCCCTTACTTCCAACAATTACGCCTGTCTTTTAAATACAGTGAAGGGTTGGTTTTTGCAGCACCCAATCCAAACGATTCATAATCTTTCATATTTTTTGATCTACCCCTACTATGCTTAAACTAACCCTACTTCTCTTAGTACTTCAAAACAACACTTCTTTTTAATCCTACTCAAATTTCTCTAAATGGCCCATACTTCCAACAATTACCCCTATTTTTTAACTATTGATAAGGGTTGGTTTTTGCAACATCCAATATAAATGATTCATCATCTTTCATATTTGTCGATCTAACCCTACTATGTTTAAACTACCCCTTCTTCTATTAATACTTCAAAACAGTCCATCTTTTTAATCCTAACCCTAATTACCTAAATAACCCTTAAAAAGAAGGGTTGCTTTGAAGTATTAACAGAATTAGGGGTAATTCAAGCATAGTAGCGGTAGGTCGACAAAGATGAAAAATGATGAATCATTTAGATTGGTCGCTGCAAAAATAAACCCTTCAGAGAAGTAGAATGATAATTATTTTACAAAGAAAGAGGTAATTGTTGGAAGTAAGGGCTATTTAGAGAATTAAGGATAGGATTAAAAAGAAGGGTTGTTTGTAAGTATTAAGAGAAGTAGGGGTAGTTTAAGCATAGTGTAGGGGTAGTTTAAGCATAGTACGGATAAATCGATAAATATGAAAGATGATGAATCATTTGGATTGGGTGCTGCAAAAACAACACTCCACAGTAGTTAAAAAATGGCGGTAATTTTTGGGAGTAAGGGCTATTTATCGAATTAGAGGTAGGATTAAAAGAAGGACTTCTTTTAAATATTAAAAGAAGTAGGGGTCATAGTAGGGTGAGATCGACAAATATGAAAGATAATGAATCATTTGGATGGGGTGCTGCAAAATCCAACCCTTCATAGTAGTTAAACATTAGGGGTAAATTTTGGAATTAAGGGAAATTTAGAGAATTAGGGGTAGGGTAAAAAAGAAGGGCTTTTTTGAATTACCAAGAGAAGTATGGGTAGTTTAAGCATAGGAGGGGTAGATCGACAAATATGAAAAATGATGAATTATTACGATTGGGTGTTGTAAAAACAAACCCTACACAGTAGTTAAAAATTAGGTGTAATTGTTGGAAATAAGGGCAATTTATAGAATTTGGTGTAGGATTAAAAAAGGGGCTGTTTAGAAATATTAAGTGAAATAGGAGTAGTTTAAGCATGGTAGGGGCATATCGAAAAATATGATAGACGATGAATCATTTGGATTGAGTTCTACAAAAACCTACCTTTCACAGAAGTTAAAAAATAGGGGTAATTGTTGGAAGCAAAGGCTATATAGAGAATTAGGGGTAGGATTAAAAAGAAGGGATGTTTTGAAGTATTAACAGAAGTAGGGGTAATTTAAGCATAGTAGGGGTAGATCGACAAATATGAAAGATAATGAATTATTCAGATTGGGTGCTGCAAAAACAAACCCTTCACAGAAGTTAACGAATAGGGTATTTGTTGGAAGGAATGACTATTTCGAGAATTATGAGTAGGATTAAAAAGAATAGTTGTTTTGAAGTATTAAGAGAAGTAGGGGTAGTTTAAGCATAGTAGCGGTAGATCGACAAATGTGAAAGATGGTGAATCGTTTGAATTGGGTGCTTCAAAAACCAACCCTTCACAGTTGGTAAAAAATAGGGGTAATTGTTGTAGGTAAGGGCTATTAAGAGAATTAGGGGTAGGATTAAAAAGAAGGCTGTTTTGAAGTATTAAGAGAAGTATGGGTAGTTTAAGCATAGTCGTGGTAGATCGACAAATATGAAAGATGATGAATCGTTTGGATTTGGTGCTGCAAAAATCAACCCTTCATAGTAGGTTAAAAATAGGGGTAATTGTTGGAAGTAAGGGCTATTTAGAGAATTAGGGGTAGGATTAAAAAGAAGGGTTGTATTACTTCAAAACAACTTTTCTTTTAATCCTACCCGTAATTCTGTAAATTTCCCTTACTTCCAAAAATTACCCCTATTTTTTAACTTTTGTGAAGGGTTGGTTTTTGCAGCACACAATCCAAACGATTCATCACATTTATATTTGTCGATCTATCCCTACTATACTTAAACTACCCCTATTTCCCTTAGTACTTCAAAACAGCCCTTCTTTTTAATCCTACCCCTAGTTCTCTAAATAGCCCTTACTTCCAACAATTAACCCTATTTTTTTTTAATTCTGTGAAGGGTTGGTTTTGGCAACACCCAATCAAAACGATTCATAATTTTTCATATTTGTCGATCTACTCGTACCATGCTTAAACTACCCCTACTTCTCTTAGTACTTCAAAACAGCTATTCTTTTTAATCCTACCCCTAATTATCGAAATATCCCATACATTTAACAATTACCCCTATTCTTTAACAATTGGAAATGGTTGGTTTTAGCAGCATCCAATCTAAATGATTCATCATCTTTCACATTTGTCGATCTAACCCTACTGTGCTTAAACTACCCCTACTTCTATTAATATTCAAAATAGTCCTTAATTTTTTTCCTACCCCTAATTCTCTAAATAGTCCTTAAATAGAAGTGTTGCTTTGAATTATTAAGAGAAGTAGGGGTAGTTCAAGTATAGTAGCGGTAGGTCGACAAATATGAAAAATGATGAATCATTTAGATTGGGTGCTGCAAAAACCAACCCTTCAAAGAAGTAGAATGATAATTAGTTTACAAAGAAAGAGGTAATTGTTGGAAGTAAGGGATATTTAGAGTATTAGCAGTTGGATTAAAAAGAAGGGCTGTTTGTAAGTATTAAGAGGAGTAGGGGTAGTTCAAGCATAGTAGGGATAAATCGATAAATATGAAAGATGATGAATCATTTGGATTCGGTGCGGCAAAAACAACCTTTCACAGTAGTTAAAAAATAGGGGTAGTTTTGGGAAGTAAGGGCTATTTAGAGAATTAGGGGTATGATTAAAAAGAAGGGCTGTTTTCAAATATTAAGAGAAGTAGGGGTCATAGTACGGGTAGATCTACAAATATGAAAGATAATGAATCGTTTGAATTGGATGCCACGAAAACTAACCCTTCACAGTAGTTAAAAATTAGGGGTAAATGTTGGAAGTAAGGGATATTTAGAGAATTAGGGATAGGATTAAAAAGAAGGACTGTTTTGATGTATTAAGAGAAGTACAGGTAGTTTAAGCATAGTAGGGTAGATCGACAAATATGAAAAATGATGAATTATATTGATTGGGTGCTGCAAAAACCAACCCTTCGCAGCAGTTAAAAAATAGGCGTAATTGTTGAAAGTAAGGGCTATTTATGGAATTAGGGGTAGGATTAAAAAGAAGGGATGTTTTGAAGTATTAAGTGAAATAGGGGTAGTTTAAGCATAGTAGGGGTAGATCAACAAATATGAAAAATGATGAGTCATTTGGATTGAGTACTTCAAGAACCAACCTTTCACAGAAGTAAAATAATAGGTGTAATTGTTCGAAGTAAAGGATATTTAGAGAAATTGGGGTAGGATTTAAAAGAAGGGATGTTTTGAAGTATTATGAGAAGTAGGGGTAATTTAAGCATATTAGGGGTAGATCGACAAATATGAAAGATGATGAATCATTTAGATTGGGTGCTGCAAAAACAAAACCTTCACAGTAGTTAAAGAATAGGGGTAGTTGTTTGTAGGAAGGTCAATTTAGAGAATTAGGAGTAGGATTAAAAAGAATAGCTATTTTGAAGTATTAATATAAGTACGGGTAGTTTAAGCATAGTAGGTGTAGATCAACAAATATGAAAGATGATGAATCGTTTATATTGAATGCTTCAAAAACCAACCCTTCACAAGAGGTAAAAAATAGGAGTAATTGTTGTATGTAAGGGCTATTTAGAGAATTAGGTGTAGGATTAAAAAGAAGGGTTGTTTTGAAGTATTAAGAGAAGTAGGGGCAGTTTAAGCATAGTAGGGGTAGATCGACAAATATGAAAGATGGTGAACCGCTTGGATTGGTTGCTGCAAAAAAAAAAAAAAAAAAAAAAATCTTCATAGTAGTAAAAAGATAGCGGTAATTTTTGGAAGTAAGGGCTATTTAGAGAATTAGGGGTAGGATTAAAAAGAAGGGTAGTATTACTTCAAAACAACCTTTCGTTTAATCCTACTCCTAATTCTCTAAATAGCCCTTACTTCCAAAAATTACCCCTTTTTTAACTTTGGTGAAGGGTTGGTTTTTGCAGCATGCAATCCAAACGATTCATCGTCTTTTATATTTGTCGATCTATCCCTACTATGCTTAAGCTACCCCTACTTCTCTTAGTACTTCAAAACAGCCCTTCCTTTTAATCCTACCACTAATTCTCTAAATAGCCCTTACTTCCAAAAATTAACCTTATATTTTTTCTTCTCTGTAGGGTTGGTTTTTGCAGCACCCAATCCAAACGATTCATAATTTTTCATATTTATTGACCTACTCGTAATATGCTTAACCTACCCCTACTTCTCTTAATACTTCAAAGCAGTCCTTCTTTTTAATCCTATCCCTAATTTTCTAATTAGCCCTTACTTCCAACAATTATGCCTATCTTTTTAATACTTTGAACGGTTGGTTTTTGCAGCACCTAATCCAAACGATTCATAATCTTTCAAATTTGTCGATCTAACCCTACTATGCTTAAACTACCCCAACTTCTCTTAGTACTTCAAAACTGCCCTTCTTTTTAATCCTATCCCTAATTCTCCAAATAGACCTAACTTCCAACAATTACCCTAGTTTTTGACTACTGTGAAGGGTAGGTTTTTTCAGCACCCAATTTAAATGATTCATCATCTTTCATATTTGCCAATCTAATCTTATTATGCTTAAACTACTCCTACTTCTATGAATACGTCAAAATAGTCCTTCTTTTTAATCCTACCCCTAATTAACTAAATATCCCTTAAATAGAAGGGTTGCTTTGAAGTATTATGAGAAGTAGGGATAGTTTAAGCATAGTAGGGGTAGGTTGACAAATATGAAAGATGATGAATCATTTGGATTGGGTGATGCAAATACCAACCCTTCACAGAAGTAGAATGATAATTAGTTTACAAAGAAAGAGGTAATTGTTGGAAGCAATTGCTATATATAGAATTAGGGGTAGGATTAAAAAGAAGGGTTGTTTGTAAGTATTATGAGAAGTGGGTGTAGTTTAAGCATAGTAGGTGTAGATCGGAAAATATGAAAGATTTTGAATCGTTTGGATTGGGTGCTGCAAAAACCAACCGTTCACAGTAGTTAAAAAATAGGGGTAATTTTTGGAAGTAAGGGCTATTTATAGAATTAAGGGTAGTATTAAAAAGAAGGGTTGTTTTGAAGTATCAAGAGAATTAGGGGTAATTTAAGCATAGTCGGGGTAGATCGACAAATATGAAAGATGATGAATCATTTGGATTGGGTGCTGAATAAACAAACCCATCACAGTAGTTAAAGAATAGGGGTATTTGCTGGAAGGAATGACTATTTAGAGAATTAGGAGTAGGATTAAAAAAAATAGCTAGTTTGAAGTATTAATAGAAGTAAGGGTAGTTTAAGCATATTAGGGGTAGACCGACAAATATGAAAGATGATTAATCGTTTGGATTGAGTTCCTCAAAAACCAACCCTTCACAATAGGTAAAAAATAGGGGTAATTGTTGTATGTAAGGGCTATTTAGAGAATTAGGGGTAGGATTAAAAATAAGGGTTGTTTTGAAGTATTAAGAGAAATAGGGGTAGTTTAAGCATAGTAGGGGAAGATCGACAAATATGAAAGATTATGAACCATTTGGATTGGGTTCTGCAAAAACAAAACCTTCACAGTAGTAAAAAGATAGGGGAAATTTTTGGAAGTAAGGGCTATTTAGATAATTAGGGGTAGGATTAAAAGGAAGGGTAGTATTACTTAAAAACAACCTTTCTTTTAATCCTATCCCTAATTCTCTAAATTGCCATTACTTCAAAAAATTACCCCTATTTTTTAACTTTTGTGAAGGGTTGGTTTTCGCAGCTTGCAATTCAAACGATTCATCATCTTTTATATTTGTCGATCTATCCCTACTATTCTTAAACTACCCCACTTCTCTTAGTACTTCAAAACAGCCCTTCTTTTTAATCCTGCCACTAATTCTCTAAATATCCCTTACTTCCAAAAATTAACCCTATTTTTTTACTTCTATGAAGGGTTGGTTTTTGCAGCACCCATCCAAACGATTCATAATTTTTCATATTTGTTGATCTACTCGTACTATGCTTAAACTACCCCTACTTCTCTTAATACTTCAAAGCAATCCTTCTTTTTAATCCTATCCCTAATTCTCCAAATAGCCCTTACTACCAACAATTACGCCTATCTATATAATATTTTGAACGGTTGGTTTTTGCAGCACCGAATTCAAGCGATTCATAATCATTCATATTTGTCGATCTACCCCTACTATGCTTAAACTACCCCTACTTCTCTTAGTACTTCAAAACAACCCTTCTTTTTAATCCTACCCCTAAATCTCTAAATAGCCCTTACTTCCAACAATTACCCCTAGTTTCTAACTACTGTGAAGGGTTGGTTTTTGCTGCATCCAATCTAAATGATTCATCATCTTTCATATTTGTCAATATATCCTTACTATGCTTAAACTACCCCTACTTCTATTAATACGTCAAAACGGTCCTTCTTTTTAATCCTACCCCTAATTCTATAAATATCCCTTAAAAAGAAGGGTTGCTTTGAAGTATTATGAGTAGTAGGGGTAGTTTAAGCATAGTAGAGGTAGGTTGACAAATATGAAAGATGATGAATCATTTGGATTGGGTGCTACGAATACCAACAGTTCACAGAAGTAGAATGATAATTAGTTTACAAAGAAAGAGGTAATTGTTGGAACTAGGTACTATTTAAAGAATTAAGGTAGGATTAAAAAGAAGGGTTGTTTGTAAATATTTTGAGAAGTAGGGGTAGTTTAAGCATAGTAGGTGTAGATCGAAAAATATGAAAGATGATGAGTCTTTTGGATTGGGTGCTGCAAAAACCAACCCTTCACGGTAGTAAAAAAATAGTTGTAATTTATGGAAGTATGGGTTATATAGATAATTAGGGGTAGGATTAATAAGAAGGCCTTTTTAGAATTATTAAGAGAAGTAGGCGTAGTTTAAGCACAGTAGGCATAGATCGACAAATATGAAAGAGGATGAATAATTTGGATTGGGTGCCACAAAAACCAACCATTCACAGTATTAAAAAAAAAGGGGTAAATGTTGAAATTAAGGGCTATTTAGAGAATTAGGGATAGGATTAAAAATAATGACTGTTTAGAAGTATTAAGAGAAGTACAGGTAGTTTAAGCATAGTAGGAATATATCGACAAATATGAAAGATGGTGAATCATTTCGATTGGGTGTTGCAAAACAAACCCTTCACTATAGTTAAAAAATTGGCATAATTGTCTGAAGTAAGGGCTATTTATAGAATTAGGGGTAGGATTAAGAAGAAGGACTGTTCTGATGTACTAAGAGAAGTACGGTTAGTTTTAGCATAGTCGGGGTAGATCGACAAATATGAAAGATGATGAATCATTTAGATTGGGTGCTACAAAAATCAGCCCTTCATAGTATTTGAAAAATAGGGGTAATTATTGGAATTAAGGGCTATTAAGAGAATTAGGGGTAGGATTAAAAAGAAGGGTTGTTTTGAAGTATTAAGAGAAGTAGGGGTAGATCGACAAACATGAAAGATGATGAATCATTTGGATTTGGTGCTACAAAAACCTTCCATTCAAAGTAGCTAAAAACTAGGGGTAATTGTTGGAAGTAAGGGCTATTTCGAGGAATAGGGTTTGGGATAAAAAGAAGGGGTGTTTTGAACTATTAAGAGAAGTAGAGGTAGTTTAAGCATGGTAAGGGAAGATCTACAAATATAAAAGATGATGAATCGTTCGGATTGGGTGTTGCAAAAACCAACCCTTCACATTAGTTAAAAAATAGGGGAAAATGTTGGAAGTAAGAGCTATTTAGAGAATTTGGGTAGTTTAAGAATAGTAGGGGTAGATCGACAAATATGAAAGATGATGAATCATTTCGACTAGGTGCTGTAAAAACCAACCCTTCACGGTAGTTAAAAAATAGACGTAATTGTTGGAAGTAGGGGCTATTTATAGAATTAGCGGTAGGGTTAAGAAGAAGGACTGTTTTGAAGTATTAAGAGAAGTAGGGGTAGTTTAAGCATAGTTCGACAAATATGAAAGATGATGAATCATTTAGATTGGGTGCTACAAAAACCATCCCTTCGCAGTAGTTAAAAAATAGGGGTAGTGGTTGGAAGTAAGGGTTATTTGGAGAATTAGGGTAGGATTAAAAAGAAGGGCTATTTTCAAGTATTAAGGGAAGTAGGGATAGTTTAAGAATAGTAGGGGTAGAAAGATAAAAATCAAAGATTATGAATCGTTTGGATTGGGTGCTGCAAAAACCAACCCTTCACATTAGAAAAAAGATAGGCGTATTTGTTCGAAGTAAGGGCTATTTACAGAATTATGGGTAGTATTAAAAAGAAGACCATTTTGAAATATTAAAGGAAGTAAAGTTAGTTTAAGCATAATAGGGGTAGATCGAAAAATATGAAAGATTATGAATCGTTTCGATTGGGTGCTGCAAAAACCAACCCTTTACAAAAGTAAAAAATAGGGGTAATTGTTATTAGTAAGGGCTATTTAAATAATTAGGGGTACGATTAAAAAGAAGGACTGTTTTGAACTATTAAGAGAAGTACGGGTTGTTTAAGAAAAATAGGGGTAGATCGACAAATATGAAAGATGATGAATTATTTGGATTGGGTTCTGCAAAAACCAACCCTTCACAGTAGTTAAAAAATACGGGTAATTTTTCAAAGGAAGGGCTATTTAGAGAATTAGGGGTATGACTAAAAAGAATAACTATTTTGAAGTATTAAGAGAAGAAGGGGTGGTTTAAGCATAGTTGGGGTAAATCGACAAAAATGAAAGATGATGAATTATTTAGACCGGGTGCAGCAAAAACCAACTCTTCACAGAAGTTAGAAAATAGGGGTAATTGTTGGAAGTAAGGGCTATTTAGAGAAGTAGGGGTATATTGACAAATATGAAAGATTATGAATTGTGTGGAATGGGTGTTGCAAAAAACAACCCTTCATAGTAGTAAAAAGATAGGCGTAATTGTTGAAAGTAAGGGTTGATCGACAAATATGAAAGACGATGAATCGTTTAGATTGGGTTCTGCAAAAATCAATCCTTCACAATAGTTAAAAAATAGGGATAATTGTTGGAAGGAAGGGCTATTTAGAGAATTAGGGGTATGATTAAAAGGAAGGACTGTTTTGAAGTATTTAGAGAAGTTGGGATAGTTTAAGCATAGTAGGGGTAGATCGACAAATATGAAAGATTATGAATCATTTGGATTGGGTGCTGCAAAAACCAACCCTTCACAGAAATAAAAAAATAGGGGTAATTGCTGGAAGTAATGGCTATTTAAATAATTAGGAGTACGATTAAAAATGATTGTTTTGAACTATTAAGAGAAGTACGGGTTGTTTAAGAACACTAGGGGCAGATCGCAAATATGAAAGATGATGAATCATTTGGATTGGTGCTATAAAAAACAACTCTTCACAGTTGTTAAAAAATAGGGGTAATTTTTGAAAGGAAGGGCTATTTTGAGAATTAGCGGTACGATTAAAAAGAATATCTATTTTGAAGTCTTAAGAGAAGTAAGGGTAATTTATGCATTGTAGGGTGAAATCGACAAAAATGAAAGAAGATGAATCATTTAGACTGTGTGGTCCAAAAACCAACCATTCACAGAAGTTAAAAAACAGGGGTAAATCTTGAAAGTGAGGGCTATTTAGAGAATTAGGGGCAGGATAAAAAAGAAAGACTATTTTGAAGTATTAAGAGAAGTAGGGTAGTTTAAGCATAGTAGGGTTAGATCGACAAATATGAAAAATTATGAATCATTTGGATTGGGTGCTGCAAAAACCAACCTTTTATAGTAATAAAAAGATAGGCATAATTGTTGGAAGTAAGGGTTTATCGACAAATATGAAAGATGATGAATCATTTGGATTGGGTGCTGAAAAAACCAATCCTTCGCAATAGTTAAAAAATAGGAGTAATTGTTGGAAGGAAGGGCTATTTATAGAATTAGTGGTAAGATTAAAAACAAGGTCTATTTTGAAGTATTAAGAGAAGTTGGGGTAGTTTAAGCATAGCAGGGGTAGATCGACAAATATGAATAATTATGTATCGTTTGGATTGGGTGCTGCAAAAACCAACCTTTCACAGTAGTAAAAAGATATGCATAATTGTTGGATGTAATACTTCAAAACATCTATTCTTTTTAATCATTCCCCTAATTCTCTAAATAGCCGTTACTTCCAACAATTACCCCTATTTTTTACTACTGTGAAGGGTTGATTTTTGCAGCATCCAATCCAAATGATTCATCATCTTTCATATTTGTCGATCTACCCCTACTATGCTTAAACTACCCATTCTTCGCTTAATACTTCAAAATAGTTCTTCTTTTTAATCCTACCCCTAATTTTCTAAATATCCCTTACTTCCAACACTTACCCCTACTTTTTAACTTCTGTGAAGGATTGGTTTTTTTTTTGCACCCAATTGAAATGATTCATCATCTTTCATATTTTTCGATCAACCCCTACTATGCTTAAACTACCCCTACTTCTCTTAATAATTAATAACAGTCCTTTTTTTAATCCTACCACTAATTTTCTAATTATCCCTTACTTCCAATAATTACACCAACTTTTTAACTTCTTTGAAGGATTGGTTTTATTTGCACCCAATCCAAATGATTCATCATCTTTCACATTTGTTGATCTACCCCTACTATTCCTAAAAAACCCTACTTCTCTTAATACTTCAAAACAACCCATCTTTTTAAAACATCCACTAATTCTCTCAATAGCCCCTACTTCCAACAAATACCCCTATTTTTTGACTTTAGTGAAGGGTTGGCTTTTGCAGCACCCAATCTAAATGATTCATCATCTTTTATATTTGTCCATCCAATCCAAATAATTTATCATCTTTCATATTTGTCAATCTACCCCTACTATGCTTAAACTACCCATACTTCTCTTAATACTTCAAAACATCCCTTCTTTTTAATCCTACCCATAATTCTCTAAATAGCGCTTCCTTCCAACAATTAGCCCTATTTTTAAATTATTGCGAAGGATTGATTTTTGCAACACCCAATCTAAATGATTCATCATATTTCATATTTATCGATCTAACCCTACTATGCTTAAACTATCAGTACTTCTCTTAATACTTCAAAACAATCCTTCTTTTCAATCCTTCCCATAATTCTCTAAATAGACCTTACTTCCAATTATTACCCCTATTTTTTAACTTCTGTGAAGGGTTGGATTTTGCAGCACCAAATCTAAATGATTCTTCATCTTTCATATTTGTCGATCTACCCCTACTATGCTTAACCTAGCAGTACTTCTCTTAATACTTCAAAATAGTCCTACTTTTTAATCCTACCCCTAATTCTATAAACAGACCTTACCTCCATCAATTACCCCTATATTTTAACTACTGCGAAGGTTGGTTTTTGCAGAAGTAAACCTAATGATTCATCATCTTTCATATTTGTCGATCCACCCCTACTATGCTTAAACTACCCCTACTTTTCTTAATACTTCAAAACAGTCCTTATTTTTGATCCTATCAATGATTCACTAAATACCTCTTACTTCCAACATTTATCCCAATTTTTTAACTATTATGTAGGGTTGGTTTTTGCAGCAACCAATCGAAACGTTTCAACATCTTTCATATTTGTCGATCTACCTCCGCTATGCTTAAACTACCCATACTTCTCTTAATACTTCAAAATAGCCATTCTTTTTAATCATATCCCTAATTCTCTAAATTTCCCTTACTTTCAACATTTACCCCTATTTTTTAACTAATATGAAAGGTTGGTTTTTGCAGTACCCAATAGAAATGATTCATCATCATTCATACTTGTCGATCTACCCCTACTATGCTTAAACTACCCCTACTTCTCTTAATACTTCAAAATAGTCCTTCTTTTTAATACTACCCCTTATTCCCTAAAAATCCCTTACTTCTAAAAATTACCCCTATTTTTTAACTACTGTGAAGGGTTGGTTTTTTCAGCACCCAATCCAAATGATTCATCGTCTTTCATATTTATCGATCTACCCCTACTATGCTTAAACTACCCCTGTTTCTCTTAATACCTACAAACAACCCTTCTTTTTAATCCTACCACTAATTCTCTAAATAGCCCTTACTTCAAATAATTACCTCTCTTTTTAAACTACTGTGAAAGGTTGGTTTTTGCAGCACAAAATTCAAATGATTCGTCATCTTTCATATTTATCGATCTACCTCTATTATGCTTAATCTACCCCTATTTTTCTTAATGCTTACAAACGGCCCTTCTTTTTAATCCTACCACTAATTCTCTAAATAGCCCTTACTTCCAACAATTAACCTTATGTTTAAACTTCCGTGAAGGGTTGTTTTTTGCAGCACCCAATCCAAATGATTCATAATGTTTCATAATTATCGATCTACCCCTACTATGGTTAAACTACCCCTACTTCTCTTAATAATACAAAACAATCCTTATTTTTAATCCTATCCCTAATTCTCTGAATATCCCTTACTTCCAATATTTTCCCCTATTTTTTAACTACTGTGAATAGTTGGTTTTTGCAGCACCCAATCGAAATGATTCATCATCTTTCATATTTGTCGATCTACCCCTACAATGCTTATACTACTCCTACTTCTCTTAATACTTCAAAACAACCATTCATTTTAACCCTACCGTTAATTCTCTAAATATCCATTACTTACAAAAATTACCCTATTTTTTAACTACTGTGAAGGGTTGGTTTTTGCAGCATCCAATCCAACCGATTCATCATCTTTCATATTTATCGATCTACCCCTACTATGCTTAAACTACCCCTACTTCTCTTAATATCTACAAATAACCCTTCTTTTTAATCCTACCCCTAATTATCTAAATAGCCCTTACTTCCAACAATTACCTCCTTCTTTGTAAACTAATGATCATTCTACTTCTGTGAAGGGTTGGTTTTTTTAGCACCCAATCCAAATGATTCATCATCTTTCATATTTGTCGACCTAACCATACTAACTACCACTACTTCTCTAAATACTTCAAAGCAACCCTTCTTATTAAGGGCTATTTAGAGAATTAGGGGTAGGATTAAGAAGAGGGATAGTTTTGAAGTATTAATAGAATTAGGGGTAGTTTAAGCATAGTAAGGTTAGATCGATAAATATGATAGATGATGAATTATTTAGATTGAGTGCTGCAAAAACCAACCCTTCACAGTAGTTAAAAAATAGGGGTAATTGTTGGAAGTAAGGGCTATTTAGAGAATTTGTGGTAGGATTAAAAAGAAGGGCAGTTTTGAAGTACTAAGAGATGTAGGGGTAGTTTAAGCATAGTAGGGGCAGTCGACAAATATGAAAGATGATGAATCATTTGGATTGAGTGCTACAAAAACCTACCTTTCACAGAAGTTAAAAAATAGGGTAATTTTTGGAAGTAAAGGCTATTTAGAGAATTAGGTTTAGGATTAAAAAGAAGGGATGGTTTGAATTATTAAGAGAAGTAGGTGTAGTTTAAGCATAGTAGGGGTAGATCGACAAATATGAAAGATGATGAATTATTTAGATTGGGCGCTGCAAAAACCAACCCTTCACAGTAGTTAAAAAACAGGGGTAATTGTTGGAAGGAAGGTTTATTTAGAGAATCAGGAGTAGGATTAAAAGTAATAGCTGTTTTGAAGTAAGATAAGTAGGTGTAGTTTAAGCAAAGTAGGGGTAGATCGACAAATATGAAAGATGATGAATCGTTTGGATTAGGTACTGCAAAAACCAACCCTACACAGTAGTTAAGAAATAGGGGTAATTGTTGTACATAAGGACTATTTAGAGAATTAGGGGTAGGATTAAAAAGAAGGGCTATTTTGAAGTACTAAGAGAAGAAGGTTAGTTTAAGCATAGCAGGGGCAGATCGACAAATATGAAAGATGTTGAATCGTTTGGATTGGATGTTGCAAAAACCAACCCTTCACAGTAGTTTAAAAATAGTGGTAATTGTTGGAAGTAAGGGCTATTTAGAGAATTAGGGGTAGGTTTGAAATGAAGGGTAGTGAAACGACCCGAACTCCCCCGTCTCCGAGGAGAAGAGAAAGAACGAATTGTTTTGAGAACACGACATAATATAACGTAGATGGAAGAACATTTCATTGTATATTACAACAATGCACCAGAATACAAGAATATACAGAGTATAAATGAATATTACACAGAAATATCAGAGATTTAAATTACATAGCAGCGGAAAATAATACAATACACAACTGAAGGAGATATACGGATAGAAAGCTTTCCGGATATCGTTCTAGCTGTAAACCAGGATCCTATGAATATAAATCTGCAAAACCAAAACTACTAGCTGCCCGTGTCAAAAATAGGGGCACCCAAGTTTAGGTTAAAACAATAAACTCCAGGTCAGTCATGGGACTGGTGTGAGAACTAAAAACAGTTATAAATCTTTATTTTTAAAGTTAGGTAAATCAAGGGACCACGCCGTATAACACGGAACAGGTTTCCTCCCAAGAACACCAGTGCATAAAACAACAGCGCAATGCTAAATAAAGAAAAATTAAGCTATTATAAGACCCAGGTCCCATCACACAAAGCAACACAAGCCGGAGGATAGGGTTTTTACCTTATAATAGCCAAGAATGCTTGATACATTTAAAACAAATCATTTGATACTATTATAAGTGCATAGTGTATAGAACAACTTCAAATCATAAGTATCAATCATAGGCGGCATGAATGCCCCATACCACTATGTCGCCATATATAGGTTATACAATCAAAATCGCAAAGTCACGTATTTGGAAATTGGGTTTCCATCTATGAACCGAGGCCAGGGATCGTCCTCTACCGATTCGAGACGCTCTAGCCCGTGTCTCAGGCAAGCGCGCAGGCAAGCCTTGGAGCGACAGGGCCGGTCCACCGATGTGGATTATTATGCCTGAACACTACGTTTCCCCGCCCTTTGGGGCGTAAATGAGCCAACGAATGACTCCATCGGACCCGGATCGTCCGATCAAACCGAGGTGCCTCGCAACAGCAACAACCACACAAGTGAAAAGTATATAAATGTTAGGGCTGGTAGGTCACTGACACCACCCTAGCTAGAAGGAAACGCATGCCCTCCCTGAGGTCCTCTCCCGTTTTTGGTTCACAACCGGGGGTGCGAAACTCGCGAAGTAAACGTTACACAAAGCTACGCCGCAAAGGCCTTGCTTTGATCATCACCACAAGACTTTGCTTTTCAACAGAAGCCTTAATCAATTGCCACTTAGGCATGCCACACAGGCAATTCACTCCATGCGTTTGATATCCATCAATATATAACCCCCAAGCTCGTACGTCTCAGAGAAGGGCGTTAAGCAAGAGAATAAATTATCCGCCGCCAAACAGATATATATTTAATAGAGATCAATCACACGGACTAAAATCCAATGTCAGACACACAGTCCATTTACAAGTCCGTTCTGGGTCTGAACGAAACCGGAGGCACCTAGTACACCGCATATCCATCGATCTCCAAGTACGTCTGGACGATCACCAACTGTTTCCATCTTCTTGGGTGTACAGCCCAATCAAGATCATCAGTAATCACCCAAACGACGTGAAGACCTCCGTTCTTCGACCATCGTCTTCATCTTCGACTTATCGTCGTATCAGTTATTCAGAATGGGATAAACCCGGTCTCCCCGAATAACTCGCGTATATTTTAAATAAGTGTTACACAAACACAACATACGCCTCATTCCAATTCATCAGTCACTAACCGTAAATTAATCAAGAGAATAATTCCCCAAATATTAACCTCGAAGGCCGAAACCAACATCAGATCAATATCCAGGAAACCATTCTTCTTAGCTAACCGACAGTTAGTATCTGAATTTCACATTCATAGGGAATGGTTCCCATTAATTTTATCAAAGATAAATTCTTTATATTTATTCTTTAATCTATCCTTGAATATCAATTCAAACTAGTCGGGATTAACGAACCTTACCGAAGTAATCATTGGTTTTGATTTCCCAATCCCAACCTATTCATCCCATGAAGTAAAACGGGTAGTACTTCATATCTAACACCAATGTGTTATCGGTAAATTCAATTACCATTTCACGTTCAAATCTAATTAAAGATTTAACTATCGCTTGGAGCAAAACTGGTGATACTCCATTCTCGATCATTTCAATCTAATTAAAGATTCATTAAAACTCCACTTAGTTTTAATAGTTAACTGGGTTAAAGAATCAGTGTCATTTAAAACACAGTTCACGATAAACCCAAAATCACATTCCATTAATTATCGGGTTAAAAAACAAGTGTTATTTAAAACACTGTTCACGATAAACCCAAAAATCAATATCAATTCAATTAAATATTATTTAATTGGTACACTTCATTAAATCCAAATAAAAAGATTTAATCTCTTCTCAACTGGGTTCAAGAAAAGTGTTAATGAAGACACCATTCACGACAAACCCAAATCACATTTGATATTAAACACAAGGCTCTGAATAGAAAATATACCGGCTTATGTTCAATATCAAATTCTACGACTAACAAATATCGTATTGGAAATAACGATATAAATATATATATATCTTTCAAATTTCCATAACAACATCTGTATAATCACGAAATCCAATATCGAAATATTCCGAAGACAATTTCGATTCAAATCCATTCCAATGCAATCATTGGAAATTCTGGTTATTTTCAAAACCATTTTCGAATTCAATTTATTTATTTAAAAATAAATAGAGTTATAATTCTAGTTCAAAACTAGTTCATTTCGATAAAAATCTATTTTTACCTTTTCACATATGGGATTTTTCATCCCAGTTCTTCACAAATCATTTCTTATGATTTTACACAAATTATTACTATTTTTAATAATTTTATCAAGGCCTGTACAGTCGATTTCCATCAACGGCCGTCGAACTGCACTTACAGCGACCTTTTTCAAAATTTATTTGGACATAATTCCAAATCCAACCGTTAGATTTCAAATTTCTAATATTCATTAGAAAGCTCTTTTCGATATGAACCAACGGTTCCGGTTTTAGGAGAATCCGATGGTCGGATCTCCCGCAATATCCGTTCGAAGTCAATGGTCGAAATTCGCGAACTACCGCGGCGCGGCGCGTTCTATTCAGGCCATTATATATATATAATATGTATAATATGTACTTCGTTGATTTCAATTCAAAACGTGCTTTATAAATCGTTTCCAATTCATTTTCAAAGCGGTTTCAACTTCATATTCAATTTCAAATCAAAATTGAATATTCCAATATAAATTCGTTTTTAATTTCATTTCAAATCGATTTCAATTCAAATTGATTTCTAATTCAATTTCAGTTCGTTTTCAATTCAATTTCAATTCGAATTCATTTCTATTCAATTTCAATTCGAATTCATTTCTATTCGATTCATTTCAAAATGATTTCAATTCTATTTCAATTCTATTCGAATTCATTTCAAAACGATTTCAAATCTATTTCAATTCTATTCGAATACATTTCAGTTTATTTCGAATTTCAAATCAATTCAATTAGATTTGAATTTCAATTCACTTTAATATTCACTTCAATTTGAATAAAATCGATATAAATATCGTTCACGTTAAAATGACGTTAATCTATCAACGCGGCTTCATATATTTCGATTTTCAAATATTCTATTTCAAATATATCTTTTTCAAATATTTCTAATTTTCAAATATTCTATTTCGAATATTTCTTTTTCAAATATTTCTATTTCAAATATTTCTATTTCAAATATTTCTTTTTTCGAAACTGGAATGAGGCTCAATCAATTACCATATAATGTTGATTATATGGATTTTCTACAACATATGTATACAATAACAACGATGAATAATCAACCATCATCCAAAGTGCATTCTACACTGTATAAGCATCGAATATCGACATTTAACGCTTATAACAGTCTATCAATCAATCGATCGACATACAACTAAACAATTGGGATTAGTGTACGTCAAATATCATCCCAATACCCGTGTGGGGTTTCAAGTAATCAAACACGGATTTTTATTTGTGCAGTTGGGCGATGTGTAAAATTTATCGTCCCAATCAATGTCCTTCAAATAAGTGTACATAAACAAACCGTCCGGTTTGTAAATGAATATTTATTTATTCACATTCACGTTAAAAATTATATTTTTAATGATCAAACTATTTTATTCAACCTATGAATATTCTCTTCGGTTCATTTATTAAATAAAATGTTATCTTTATTTTTCAAACTTATTTTTAGAAAATTTCGGCAGCATAACGGCACGATACTAGAAACGGGACAAGGCCTAGCCTTATCCCCGGTCTAGTGAAGGCTCACGCCATTCACACATCAATCAAATCCATTCAATTCACCAAACAATTCAATTCAAATCAAATAATCTAACCAACTACACAACCAAACAAACAAGTCCATGGTCTGTGGACGATTGTGTCGGGTGCTACTAAGCACCGTCTGCATCCTAGTATATATATATATAACTAGAAAAGAAATTGAAGAGTGAGAAATTCTCATAAAAGCTATCCAATCATCTTGACTCTTCTTAGGTAGAAATCTTTGTCATTCTCGCCTTTCGTCACTTTCGTCGCCCGTAGTCACTACATATATAAAAATCACATTTTTATTTTTTCACTTTCAATTTAAAAAACATATTTTTATAATCACTTCATACATTTAAAAATCGAATTTTTACTTCGCTATTCCATATATAAAAATCGAATTTTTATCTTGCTATATATAAAGATTTCGCCTTTTCCGTTTCAAAAGTCTAATCTTTTCTATTTTAAAAATCATATATTTTCTCAACTAAAAATCAGATTCTTATTGAAAAAAAATAAAATAAAATCAGAAAACTTTAAGCAATGAGAATCCAATTATATATATAAAAAGGAAAAGGAGTGTTATAAAACTTACAACGTTTTAATCGAAGGGGGGGGCTGATGGCGTCGGGGGTCGGCTGATGGGGTGGTGCAGCGACGAGGTGGTGGCGGTGGGGCCTAGCATGGCCTGCGGTGGAGTTTCAGGCAGTTTAAGGGGGTGGGGCTTCGGAGTTTGGGTTCCGCGAGAGGAGGCTTGCGTTGATCGTGAAGGAGGGAGGTAAGGGATGGCGGCGATCGCTGGGGTGGGGGAGGGTACGACGTGATGGCGGCGACGAAGTCTGGGGGCGGCTAGGTCTGGAGCTCGAGTTTTTTTTTTTTTTTTTATTTGTTAACTGACGGGGAGGGAGAAGGGAAAAAGGGGGGGCTATATGTTAATTTATATATTTTATTTAATTTATTTAATTCCCTCATAAAGCAACTTTTTAATTCGAACTCAAAATTGAGCCCACCGGCTGTCGTCCATATCGTTTCACCCCCATTCCGAACACAATGGGATATGTATCGTAAGCTGATTCGGCTGTTACAATCAGTTTCCGTTGATTTTAAAGTATAGTTCTCTATATATTCAATTTAAACGCACATTTCAAATTATCGGGGTCACATACTAACTCTAAAAATTCTCGAAAAATATTTTCTAGCTTCGTATTGACGATACGGTCCTAACAAAACTAGTTTCGTTGAATTCTGACACCGTTGGAAAAATGGCCATTTTCCAGTCGATTAAAATCAACTGAAACTAGTCAAACGCGTTTTTCCTTTTCCACACTCACATACTGATTCGAAAAATTATGAAATTTGGAATATAGCAATTATTTGACACTGCGGATCCAACAAAAGTGATTTCGTCGAAATCCGAGGTCATTTGCAAAATGTCTATTTTTAAGGGCCTGAATTCCATAACGACTATTTAGAATTTTCAACTGGACATATCTTTTGATTCCCACTATGAAATTTTGATTTGTCGGATTCGTTGGAAAGATATTCACGAATAGATCCTAATGTTTTTGGTTTCACTAAAATCCCAATTGTTTTGCACCCGGCATGTTCAATTGAAGTTCGAAATCGAATTATCGAACTACCGCGCCATTTTCAATTCCTTTTATAATTATATATAATTATTTATATTCTAACGACGGCGTATATAATATATACGTTCTAATTATATTCAAAATAAATTTCTCGTCGATTTTATTTAAAATGATTCATTTTAAATAATCAAAATTCGCTAAAATTGCTAAAATAAAAATTTTAAACTGGCCCAGATTTTCGGGTTGTTACAGGTAGTATTACTTCAAAACAACCCTTCTTTTAATCCTACCCTTAATTCTATAGATAGCCCTTACTTCCAAAAATTACCCCTATTTTTTAACTTCTGTGAAGGATTGGTTTTTGTAGCACACAATCCAAATGATTCATCAACTTTTATATTTGTTGATCTATCCCTACTATGCTTAAACTATCTCTACTTCTCTTAGTACTTAAGAAGAACTCTTCTTTTTAATCCTACCCCGAATTCTCTAATTTGTCTTTACTTCCAACAATTACCCTTATTTTTTCTACTTCTGTGAAGGGTTGGTTTTTGCAACACCCAATCCAAACGATTCATATTTTTTTATAATTGTCGATCTACCCGTACTACGCTTAATCTACCACTACTTCTATTAATAGTTCAAAGCGATCCTTCTTTTTAATCATATCCCTAATTCTCTAAATAACCCTTACTTCCAACAATTATGCCTATCTTTTTAATACTCTGAAGGGTTGGTTTTTGCAGCACCCAATCCAAACGATTCATAATCTTTTATATTTGTCGATCTACCGCTACTATAATTAAACTACTCCTACATCTCTTAGAACTTCAAAACAAGCCTTCTTTTTAATCCTACCCCTAATTCTTTAAATAGCCCTTACTTCCAACAATTAAACCTATTTTTTAACTATTGTGAAGGGTTAGTTTTTGCAGTGCCCAATCTAAATGATTAATCATCTTTCATATTTGTCGATCTAACCTTACTATGCTTAAACTACACTTACTTCTATTAATACTTCAAAACAGTCCTTCTTTTTAATCTTACCCCAAATTATCTAAATAGGCCTTAAGAAAAAGGGTTGCTTTAAATTATTAAGAGAAATAGGAGTAGTTTAAGCATAGTAGGGGTAGGTCGAAAAATATGAACGATGATGAATAATTTGGATTGGGTGTTGCAAAAACCAACCCTTCACAAAAGTAGAATGATAATTAGTTTAAAAAGAAAGTGGTAATTGTTGGAAGCAAGGGAAATTTATAGAACTAGGGGTAGGATTAAAAAGAAGAATTGTTTGTAAGTATTAAGAGAAGTAGGGGTAGATTAAGCATAGTTGGGGGTAGATCGATAAATATGAAAAATGATGAATCGTTTGGATTGGGTGCTGCAAAAACAAACCCTTCACAGTAGTTACAAAATAGGGGTAATTTTGGGAAGTTAGGGCTATCTAGAGAATTAGGTGAAGGATTAAAATGAAGGGTTGTTTTGAAGTAGGTGTAGTTTAAGCAAAGTAGGCGTAGATCGACAAATATGAAAGACAATGAATCGTTTGGATTGGGTGCTGCAAAAACAAACACTTCACAATAGTTATAAAATATGGGTAAATTTTGCAAGTAAGGGCTATTTAGAGAATTAGGGATAGGATTAAAAATAAGGATTGTTTTGAAGTATTAAGAGAAGTATGGGTAGTTTTAGCATAGTAGGGGTAGATAGACAATATGAAAGATGATGAATCATTTCGATTAGGTGCTGCAAAAACGAACCCTTCACAGTAGTTAATAAACAGGGGTAATTGTTGGATGTATAGGCTATTTAGAGAATTAGGGATAGGATTAAAAATAAGGACAGTTTTGAAGTATTATGAGAAGTAGGGGTAGTTTAAACATAGTAGTGGTAGATCGACAAATATGAAAGATGATGAATCATTTATATTGGGTGCTGCAAAGACCAACCCTTCATAGAAGTTAAAAAATAGGGGTAATTGTTGGAAGTAAGGCTATTTAGATAATTAGGAGAAGGATTAAAAAGAAGGTTTGTTTTGAAGCATTGAGAGAAGTAGGGGTAATTTAAGCATAGTAGGGATAGATCGACAAATATGAAATATGATGAATCATTTAGATTGGGTGTTGCAAAAGCCAATCCTTCACAATAGTTAAAAAATAGGGCAAATTGTTGGAAGGAAGCGCTATTTAGAGAATCAGGGGTAGGATTAAAAATAAGAACTATTTGAAGAATTAAGAGAAGTATGGGTAGTTTAAGCATAGTAGGGGTAGATCGACAAATAAGAAAGATGGTGAATTATTTGGATTGGATAGACCAATATGAAAGATGATGAATCATTTTGATTGGGCGGTCCAAAAACCAACCCTTCACAGAAGTTTAAAAATAGGGGTAATTGTTGGAAGTAAGGGCTATTTGGAGAATTAGGGGTAGGATTTAAAAGAAGGTTTGTTTTGAAGTATTAAGAGTAGTAGGGGTAGTTTAGGCATAGTAGGGGCAGATCGAAAAATATGAAAGATGATGAATTATTTGGATTGGGTGCTGCAAAAACCTTCCCTTCACAGTAGCTAAAAAATAGAGGTAATTATTGGAAGTAAAGGCTAGTTAGAGTACTAGTGGTAGGAATAAAAAAAGGACCGTTTCCCAGTATTCAGAGAAGTATGGGTAGATTAAGCATAGTAGGGGTTGATCGAACAATATGAAAGATGATGAATGATTTCCATTGGGTGCTAAAAAACCATTCCTTCACAGAAGTTAAAAAATAGGGGTAAATGTTGGTAGTAACACATATTTAGAAAATTAGGGGCATGATTAAAAAGAAGAACTGTTTTAAAGTATTAAGTGAAGTATGGGTAGTTTAAGCATTGTAGGGGTAAATCGACAAATATGAAAGATGATGAATCATTTGGATTGGGTGCCGCAAAAACCATCCCTTCGCAGTAGTTAAATAGTAGTGGTAACTATTGGAAGTAAGGGCAATTTATAGAATTAGGGGTATGATTAAAAAGAATAGCAGTTTTGAAGTATTACTTCTAACAATTACGCCTATCTTTTTACTACTGTGAACGGTTGGTCTTTGCAGCACCCAATCCAAATGATTCCTAATCTTTCATATTTGTCGATCTACCCCTACTATGCTTAAACGACCCCTACTTCTCTTAATACTTCAAAACAGTCCTTCTTTTTAATCCTACCCGTAATTCTCTAAATATACATTCCTTCCAACAGTTACCCCTATTTTTTAACTACTGTGAAGGATTTGTTTTTACAACACTCAATCCAACCGATTCATCATCTTTCATATTTATCGATCAGCCCTTACTTCCAACAATTACGCCTATCTTTTTACTTCTATGAAGGGTTGGTTTTTGCAGCACCCAGTACAAACGATTCATAATCTTTCAAATTTGTCAATCTACCCCTACTATGCTTAAACTACCCCTACTTCTCTTCATACTTCAAAATAGTCCTTATTTTCAATCCTGCCCGAACCTTACTTCCAACAATTACCCCTATTTTTTTACTTCTGTAAAGGGTTGGTTTTTGCAACACCTATTATAAATGATTCATCGTCATTAATTTTTATCGATTTACCCCTACTATCCTTAAACTACCCCTACTTTTCTTAGTACTTCAAAAAAGTTATTCTTTTTAATCTTACCTCTAATTCTCTAAATAGCCCATCCTTTCAAAAATTACACCTATTTTTTAACTTATGTGAAGGGTTGGTTTTTGCAGCACCCAATCGAAATGATTCATCACCTTTCATATTTGTCGATCTACCCCTACTATTCTTAAACTACCCATACTTCTCTTAATAGTTCAAAATAGTCATTCTTTTTAATCGTACCCGTAATTCTTTAAATAGCCCTTGCTTCCAACAATTACCCCTATTTTTAACTTCTATGAAGGGTTGGTTTTTGCAGCACCCAATCCAAACGATTCATAATCTTACAAATTTCTCGATCTACCCCTACTATGCTTAAACTACCCCTACTTCCTTTAATACTTCAAAAAAGTCCTTCTTATTAATCCTATCCCTAATTCTCTAAATAGGTCTTACTTCCAACAATTACACCTATCTTTTTACTACTATGAAGGGTTTGTTTTTGCAGCACCCAATCCAAACGATTCATAATCTTTCATATTTGTCGATCAACCCCTACTATGCTTAAACTACCCCTACTTCTCTTAATATTTCAAAACAGCCCTTCTTTTTAATCCTACCCCCAATCCTCTAAATAGCACCTATTTCCAACAATTACCCATACTTTTTTTACTACCATGAAGGGTTGGTTTTTGTAGCACCCAATATAAATGATTCATCATCTTTCATATTTGTCTCTGCCCCTACTATGCTGAAACTACCCCTACTTCTCTTAATAGTTCAAAACAATCCTTCTTTTTAATCCTACCACTATATCTCTAAATATCCCTTATTTCCAACAATTAAGCCTTTTTTTAACTACTGTGAAGGGTTGGTTTTTGCAGCACCCAATCTAAATTATTAATCATCTTTCATATTTGTCGATCTACCCCTACTATTCTTAAACTACCCATTCTTCTCTTAATACTTCAAAACATTCCTGCTTTTTAACCCTACCCCTAATTCTCTAAATAGTCCTTACTTCCAACAATTACCCATATGTTTTACCTACTGTGAAGGGTTGGTTTTTGCAGTACATAATCCAAATGATTCATCATATTTCATTTTTGTCGATCTACCCCTACTATGCTTAAACTACCGCTATTTCCCTTAATACTTCAAAACAGCCCTTCTTTTTAATCCTACCCCTAATTCTCTAAATAACCCTTCCTTCTAATAATTACCACAATTTTTTAACTATTATGAAGGATTGGTTTTTGTAGCACCCAATCCAAATGATTCATCATCTTTCATATTTGTCGATCTACCCCTACTATGCTTAAACTACACCTACTTCTCTTTATACTTAAAAACAACACTTCTTTTTAATCCTTCTACTAATTCTCTAAATAGCCCTTACTTCCAACAATTACCCCTATTTTTTACCTTTTGTGAATGGTTGGTTTTGGCCGCACACAATCCAAACGATTCATCATCTTTCACATTCGTCGATCTACCCCTACTATGCCTAAACTACCCCTACTTCACTTAATACTTCAACACAGCTCTTCTTTTTAACCCTGTACCTAATTTTCTAAATAGCTCTTCCATCCAATAATTACCCCTATTTTTTAACTATTGTAAAGGATTGGTTTTTGCAGCACCCAATCCAAACGATTCATCGTCTTTCATATTTGTCGATCTACCGCTACTATGCTTAAACTACCTCTACTTCTCTTAATACTTCAAAACAACACTTTTTTTTAATCCTATCCCTATTTCTCAAAATAGCCCTTCCTTCCTACAATCACCCCTATTTTTTAACTTCTATGAGGTTTTTGCAGCACCCAATCCAAATGATTCATCATCTTTCATATTTTTCGATATACCCCAACTATGCTTGAACTACCCCTACTTTTTTTACCTTTCAACAATTATCCCTATTTTTTAACTATTGTAAAGGGTTCGTTTTTGCAGCTCCCAATCCAAACGATTCAAAATCTTTCATATTTGTCGATCTACCCCTACTATGCATAAAATACCCCTACTTCTCTTAACACTACAAAACAGCCCTTCTTTTCAATCCTTCGCCTAGTTCTCTAAATAGCCCTTACTTCCAACAATTACCCCTATTTTTTAACTACTGTGAAGGGTTGGTTTTTGCAGCACCCAATCCAAATGATTCACCATCTTTTATATTTGTCGATCTACCCCTACTATGCTTAAACTACCGTTACTTCTCCTAATAATTCAAAAAAACCCTTCTTCTTAATCCTACCCGTAATTCTCTAAATAGCCCTTACTTCCAACAATTACCACTATTTTTTAACTACTGTGAAGGGTTGGCTTTTGCAGCACCCAATCTAAATGATTCATCATCCTGTTTTGAAGTATTAAGAGAAGTATGGGTTGTTTAAGCATAGTAGGGGAAGTTCGACAAGTATGAAAGATGACGAATCATTTGGATTGGGTGTTGTAAAAACCAACCCTTCACAGTAGTTAAAAAATAGTGGTAATTGTTGGAAGGAAGGGCAATTTAGAGTATTAAGGGTTGGATTAAAAAGAACTGTTGTTTTGAAGTATTAAGAGAAGTAGGGGTAGTTTAAGCATAGTAGGCGTAGATCGAAAAATATGAAAGATGATGAATCAATTATATTTGGGTGCTGCAAAAACCAACCCTTCACAGTAGACTACCGCTACTTCTCCCAAAACTTCAAAACAACCCTTCTTTTTAATCCTATCCCTAATTCTCTAAATAGCCTTTACATCCAACAATAACACCTATTTTTGAACTACTGTGATGGGTTCGGTTTTTGCAGCACCCAATCGAAATGATTCATCATCTTTCATATTTTTCGTTCTACCCCAACTATGCTTAAACTACCCCCTAACTTTTGTTATTGTTTTCCTTTATTCATTTCTCTATTAAATTTTTTGCATTATTCATTTCTTTCTTTGCAAACTAATTATCATTCTACTTCTGTGAAGGGTTGGTTTTTGCAGCACCCAATCCAAACGGTTCATCGTCTTTTATGTTTGTCGATCTACCCCTACTATGCTTAAACTACTCCTACTTTTCTTAATACTTCAAAACAACTCTTCTTTTTAGTCCAACCTATAATTCTCTAAATATCCAAAGCTTCCAACAATTTCCCATATTTTTTTACAACTACGAAGGGTTGGTTTTTGCAGCACCCACTCTAAATGATTCATTATCTTTCATCTTTGTCGATCTAACCCTACTATGCTTAAACTACCCCTACTTCGCTTAATACTTCAAAATAGTCCTTCTTTTTAATCGTACCCCTAATTCTCTAAATATCCCTTACTTCCAATAATTATGCCTATTTTTTAACTACTGTGAAGGGTTGATTTTTGAAGCACCCTATCTAAATGATTAATCATCTTTCATATTTGTCGTTCTACCCCTACGATGCTTAAAATACCCTTAACATTTATTATTGTTTTCCTTTATTCATTTATTTATTCATTCCAAATGTTTCGTAATCTTTCATATTTGTCGATCAACCCCTACTATGCTTAAACTACCCCTACTTTTCTTAGTACTTCAAAAAAAAAAATCTTTGTAATCCTACCCCTAAATCTCTAAATAGCCACACCTTCCAACAATTACCCCTATTTTTTAACTTCTGTGAAAGGTTGGCTTTTGCAGCACCTAATCCAAACGATTCATCATCTTTTATATTTGTCGATCTGCCACTACTATGCTAAAACTACCCTTGCTTTTCTTAATGCTTCAAAACAGGATGATGAATCATTTAGATTGGGTGTTGCAAAAACCAACCCTTCACAGTAGTTAAAAAATAGGGGTTATTGTTGGAAGTAATGGCTATTTAGAGATTTATGGGTAGGATTAAAAAGGACGGTTGTTTTGAAGTGTCGATCTACCCCGTCTATGCTTAAACTACCCTTTTTCTCTTTATACTTCAAAACAGCACTTCTTTTTAATCCTACCCCTAATTCTCTAAATAGCTCTTACTTCCAACAATTACCGCTATATTTTAACTACTGTGAACGGTTGGTTTTTGGAGAACGCAATCCAAACGATTCATCATCTTTCATATTTATCGATCTACCCCTACTATGCCTAAACTACCCCTACTTCTGTTGATACTTCAAAACAAATCTTTTTTTGAATCCAACCAAATTCTCTAAATAGCCTTTCCTTCCAAAATTTACCCTTATTTTTAACAATTGTGAAGGATCGATTTTTGCAGCACCCAATCCAAACGATTCATCATCTTTCATGTTTGTCAATCTACCCCTACTATGCTTAAACAACCCCTACTTCTCTTAATACTTCAAAACAGTCCTTCTTTCTAATCCTACCCCTAAATCTCTAAACAGTCCTTACTTCCAACAATTACACCTATCTTTTTACTACGGTGAAGGGTTGGTTGTTGCAGCACCCAATCCAAACGAATCATAAATCTTTCATATTTGTCAATCAACTATTCTTTTTAATCCTACACCAAATTCTCTGAATAGCCCTTACTTCCAACAATTACCCCTATTTTTTAACTTTTGTGAAGGGTTAGTTTTTCCAGCACCCAATCCAAATGATTCATCATCTTTCATATTTGTCGATCTACCCCTACAATGCTTAAACTATCCCTACTTCCTTTAATACTTCAAAACAACCCTTCTTTTTAATCCTACCCAAAATTCTCTAAATAGCCCTTACTTCCAACAATTACACCTATTTTTTAACTTCTGTGAAAGGTTGGTTTTTGCAGCACTCAATCCAAATGATCCATTATATTTCATATTTGTCGATCTACCCCTACGATGCTTAAACTACCCCTACTTCTCTTAATATTTCAAAACAATCCTTCTTTTTAATCCTACCCCTAATTCTCTAAATAGCCTTTACTTCCAACAATTACCCCTATTATTTAACTACTGTGAAGGGTTGGTTTTTGCAGCACCCAATGCAAATGATTCATCATCTTTCATATTTGTCGATCTACCCCTATTACGCTTAAACAACCCCTACTTCTATTAATACTTCAAAACAACCTTTCTTTTTAATCCTACCCATAATTATCAAAATATCCCTTCCAACAACTACCCCTATTTTTTAACTTCTGCGAAGGGTTGGCTTTTGCAGCACGCAATCTAAATGATTCATCATGTCTAATATTTGTCAATCTACCACTACTTCTCTTAATACTTCAAAACAGACTACTTTTTAGTCCTACCTCTAATTCCCTAAATAGCCCTTCCTTCCAAATGTTACCCCTGTTTTTAACTACTGTGAAGGATTGGTATTTGCAGCACCCAACCCAAATGATTCATCATGTTTCACATTTGTCGGTCTACCGCTACCTCTCTTAATACTTCAAAACAAGCTTTCTTTTTAATACTACCCCTAATTCTCTAAATATCCATTACTTCCAAAAATTACACCTTTTTTTAAACTTCTGTGAAGGGTTGGTTTTTGCAACAACCAATCCATATGTTTCATCATCTTTTATATTTGTCGATCTATCCCTACTACGCTTAAACTACCCCTACTTTTCTTAATACTTCAAAACAGTCCTTATTTTTAATCCCACCCCACTATACTTAAACTACCCCTACTTCTCTTAATACTTCAAAACAATCCTTCTTTTTAATCCTACCCCAAATTCTCTAAATAGCCCTTGCTTCCAATAATTACCCTTATTTCTCGACTACTAAGAAGGTTTTCTTTTTTGCCGCACCCAATCCAAACGATTCATAATCTTTCATATTTGTCGATCTCCCCCCACTATGCTTAATCTACCCCAAGTTATCCTAATACTTCGAACCAACCCTTCTTTTTAATCTTACTACTAATTCTCTAAGCAACCCTTCCTTCCAACAATAACCCATATTTTTTAACTACTATGAATGGTTGGTGTTCTGGTTTTTTCTGACTTTTGATATTGATTTAATAAGGTAAATAAATCATAAAATAGTTATACTTAACAAACTGAAACAATTAGAAATATATGTTCAAAGATATAAGTGTATGTATACACAAATAATGTGTATGTTTGGTTATGTTTTGAACTTGAAAACATAATATAAAAGTGCAACAAAAGAAACCTTAATCATATATCAAAACATACATTTTATGATGGGAATAATTGCTTTGAAAATATAACAATATGGATGTGTAACTATAATGCATATATAGTGTTCGTTTAAACATAAATTCAAAGTAAAATCTTGCAACTAAAACTGTAAATTTCCACATAAGAATGATAACAAAATGCACATATGTAAAGGGGCTTTTTATCAATTAAAAATTTAAGCACTTGGAAACAAATAAGGATAATAAAGCAAACATATGCAGGAAACAAATTTGCCATAACAATATACATAAACATATAAAAAGAACATGCACATGACATGTATGAAAAATTAACCAAGAGAAAATATCAAGGGATGCATAACAAAACGAAAGGAAGCAAAGTCAAGATCCTTAATGTGATTTAACATCAAATAGTGTATATACCTAAACCATTCCTCTAAAAGAGGGCTATACAACTTACAAATATAAATATTCTCCTCAGCAAAATACCTAATACTTAGAGTGTAAGTAAACGATTTTATATTGGAAATAAAATCAAAGGAAGCTTAAGACCATTCAGCCACATTTATGAGGCATGGTAGGACTTCTAGAAGGTAGGAAGTAGACAAGATTATATGCGTGATTTTTACCCCTCATATAATTCTGGTAAGCTAAAATAAAATAGGGTTAATTGAAGATTAAGGCTATGTAACACCCCGAAAAATCTATAACTGTGAAATTAACAAATTAAAGTATAATTAATTTGAAATAAAAGAACCAAGGGAAATGGGAAATGCCATTGCGTTCGTCTCGGAAAAATACGCGAAATAGAGTCCGAGTTTTCGAAAAACGGAGTCCGTATGAGGAAGATATGGCCTTCGGAAGTTTTGAATTAAATTTAAAATTCAAACAGAATAAAATAATTAAAAATCGGGCCCAGTGGGCCAGGGCGGATAAACACCCGCCTAGGCCACCCAGGTCGACTGGGCTGTCGACCTGGGCTACCCATGTCGACAGGGCTGTCGACAGCCCTGTCGACAGGGGTATCGACCTGGTCGAGCCCAGTCAACCTGGCTGGCCAGGTCTGTGTTTGGTCGAATTTCTGTGGTCTGCTTTGTCATTAGGGCTAGGTGGCGGGTTCTAATTGGTCTCTCTATCTAATGAAAGGCTACGATCTAACCTAGCAACATCAATGGTCCTAATCAATTCCTAACCTCTATATAAACAACCCTAGACTAAACCCTAATCTATTCATTCAAATTAAGAACATAGCCGCCATGTTGCTGAGGAACGACAAAGAGTAGCCGCCAACTAGAGAGGGAATTAGGAAGAAAGTTCTAAAGCCTAAAGCAATTCAAGCAACCTAAAGCCAATCAATTCAACAAAGGAATCATATCTCTTAATTAGAGAATTCGCCGCAACCATTGTAAGTAGAGTATTACTTTGGTATGAATAAACAACTGTATTGATTTGTATGCTTGAATTGGGATAATAAAGTAATTCATATTTGTGAAAAAAATTATGTTATTCATTATAAAGAACTACATGCGGTAGTTCTATGCAAGTATACGTTTGGAATATTGCGCAAATTATATAATCTATGTTGAGGCTACATGTATGTAGTTGATTGAAATCCATGCGAGTTTGGGGCTTTGTTATTATGTCATTATGATGTATATTTTTGTGCATAAATCATTTTGCAAGTAATTGAAACAAGTTTGGTTGTTATAGCTCATATGAAACTATGTTGGAATTTTGACACCATAATCCATGTATTAAGTCATGCTTTTGCAAACTTATGAATATGGCTAGGCTATGAATGATATTTGGCATAATTGAAATCCATGATTAAGTCTATCTTGAATTATATGATGACATATGTGAGACATGGCTAGGTTAGACTCAAAAATCCCTTTTTTTGCAAGTATAAAGCAAACACCATGATTAGGAATATTTATGCATAAGTATATTTATACTATCGTTATGTGATTTTGTGTTAGTAACAAAGTACCCCCTTTGTAAACATGTAGAAACCTTATGAACATGACTTGTTTATGTTTATGCCATGGACAAATTTAACTTTACTTATGCCATGCTTATGTTTGATATTATGTCATGTTTATGCTAAAAGTATTTATGCCATGCTAATGTTTGACATTATGCTATGCTTATGCTAGAAATATTTATGACATGCTTATGTTTGACATTATGCCTAAATAAGAATATAGGTTCATGTTGTAGTTAAACCTATGCAAGTTCACATGCTTTGATTTATGTCACCTATGTTACCACTTTGCAAGCACACCAGTTTCTATTTTGTATTTCCAACGTCGTATTGCAAGTTCATGCGCTCACCTTCCCCTCTTTGTGTATGTAATCACGCCATAAGCCTCCCCTTTTCGCATGGCTAAATTGGGCTTTAAAAGGCTAAGCCCAATATATATAAACGGACGTGTAAAACGGGGGAAAATAACGTTGGGTTAAAATTAATTAATGAATGAAAATATAAAATAGAAGGGCCCAAATTCAAGTATGGGTTGGGCCCATGATTGGTGTAACCTTTACACCATTAACTTAATAATGGGCCGCAAATATTTACATATAAGAAATAAAGAAGAATGACAAAATATGTAAATGTAGAAAATACGATGTGTTTAACCCGAGGTTGGATTGAGTTGTGATGTAAACCTGCCCGGAACCGCCCGGCTGTCCAGTAGTCACAACAATACCTATCCAATGTGGGAGGTTAAACATGGAGCCCAGCAAGGACCCGAGGTTAGACTGAGTTGTGGCGTAAGACTGCCCGGAACCAACCGGCAACAGGCAGCCACAACAATACCTGTCTAATGTGAGAGGTCAGGGCCTTAATAAGACAATTATGGCTGAGTCAGGATTGTTAGGATTAAGTGAACTAAAGACTTAATCAAAATGGAACATGCTAAACTAAATGGACTGGTGGGGTTAGGTTAGGAAACACTTAACCAACTTAGCATGTTGGCTAGAGATAGAAAACCTAGTAACGGGGGACCCTTTTCAGCAGTAACCCTAAAAGGTGTATCAGGATACCCTGAAACTAGGCAGGGTGGGGCACGATTACTGGGCTGATTGTAAGAGGTCAAAGCGACGGCGGTGGTGTAGCAGTGTAGGTTCTAACGGAGTGCGGGCGTGCACACACTCCGGCGCAGAAAAATAAGGCACTGGACACCAGTAGCATACCTGTGCACTCTAAGGTTGTGTCGGGTTGCCACTATGGGACTTGATACACCCCATGGTGGGACCAACATAGGTAACTACAGACATCGGGGGCCGTAAGACACATGTAACTATGCGAGTAGGAGCCGATCATCGTAGAATGGATCACATCACCCTGATTATGGGGTGCAAATTGGAAACTAGTTTATATGGGTTCAGAGATTAACATGGGGTACGATAGTATATTCGACCCTAGACAACTTAACCAAGTTTATGATGCATGCCCACTTCCTGTTTATACTTATCATACTCAGTTCTTTATTCATAGACAAAATAGTACTAGACTTACTCAGGCTTTATGTCTGACTCTATTTTCTTTCGTCTTCTTTCTTCCGTTCCCCCCCCCCCCCCCAGGTCCTCAGGGAGGGAACACAGCAGCTTGACCAACCTCAACATCCAGCTTGAAGAAGAGAAATGTATTGCTTGGACTTTCCTGTTTTGAACTATGGATTTGGACAATCCACTATGGGGACTTTTGGCAGTTTATATATGTTTTATTTATGCTTCTTTAAATGATGTACTCAAGACAGATTATGAAAGTGTTATGTTATGTTTTTGGAAAGGATGTTGTTGTAACACGTATTTGACTTTATGAAATAAAAGTTTGCTATTCTTCCGCTGTTTACAAATATGTGTTCTTATATCTGTCTTGTATATCTGTGACTTGTACTTATAAACCTCCACCAAAATTAGGGCATTCCCTTTGAGAGTGACCCTAACGGAGGTGGGGTGTTTCACTTGGTATCAGAGCATAGGTTTACCAGATAAGATAAAAAGTTTTGAAAAATTATTTTCAAAAAGGAAATTTAAAGAAGCATTTTTAAAAGAAAAATATTATTTTATTTTAAAAAGGCAAAGTCCACTCCCCAAAGCCATAGGTACTATCTCTTATCCTTCGTTTTGAATCTATCCTTTTTGTTTCAGCATGTCCCAAGAACTTAACTTGCCGGAAGGGGTACCAATACCTAGTTGGTTTAGACGGTTCTTAGAAGCAAGGGCCACTCAGCCAGGTCCTACCATTCCTCCTCCCCCAGCGGAAGGAAATCATCCAGCTGCAGCAGCACCTTTTCCTCCACCTCCTCCTCGGGGAAACACATTCGCTAAGATATGCAAAGATTTTAAAGCTATGGGAGGAAGGGATTTCCATGGAACTGAGTCCTTCGTAGCAGCTAGAAATTGGCTGAAAGAGACGGAGGACTTATTCATTATCTTTGAGGTAGAGGATAGACAAAAAGTACAACTGGCGGTGTGGCTATTGAAGGGCGAGGCTTCCTACTGGCGGGAAGTCACTAATGCTGAAAGACCAGTGGAGACATGGGAGGACTTTAGGGCAAGGTTTGAGACTAAATTTCTCTCAGATGCAGAAAGAAGTTTGCAGTTAGAAAAATTCTTATTTCTTAAGCAAGGGGACAAGACAGTCAGAGAGTATGTGAATCAGTTTGATGAGCTGGCTAGGTTTGGGCTTGACCTAGTCAACACCCCGCACAAGAAGGCTCTCTGTTTCGTCAAAGGGTTGAATGAGCCATTACACGGCTTGGCCATGACCCATATACCCATGGGAGCCACGTATGAAAGATTGGTGCAAATGGCATTGCTGAATGAAGAGGATAAGGGCAAGAAGAAAGAGGGTTTGCAGCCCAAGAAGACAGACTTTAAGAAGGGCAGGAAAGGCAACAAAGAGAAGAGGAAGTGTAATTTCTGTGGCAAAGTGGGGCACTTAGTAAAGGACTGCCGGAAAAAGAAGGCCAAGGAGAATGGTGGGTGTTTTTCTTGCGGTGAGACGGGCCACAGGGCTAAGGACTGCCCAAAGAAACGAGGACAGGGGCAAAGGGCTGGATCCACCCCAGGGGCACAGGTCCATGTGCTAGAAGCGCCACCTCTGCAACAACGAGGTATAAATACTTCTGTAGAAAGTGTAGTTTATCTTTATGACCACCCCGTTCGCACTTTATTTGATTCTGGCGCATCACACTCCTTTATCTCGTCTGCTTTAGTAGAATCTCTGCACCTAGAAACTAGTATGGTAGAGGACCCCTTAATTGTTTCAAACCCAATTGGTGGCCCAGCTCATTTGTCTATGATCTGTGTGGGATTAAAAATTTCTATCCTAAGTGTAGAATTTCTATGTAGTGCCTTTGTTTTGGGCTTTTCGGGTTATGGTTTGATTTTGGGTATGGATTTGCTATTCAGTAATGGGGCCATCCTTGATTGTGAGAAAAGGGTTGTTAGGCTCCTAACCCAGCTCGGTAATACTTTGGAAATTTCTTGTAATCCCTCGTATGCGGTTATGCTTAGTTATCTTGAATCGCTAGATGCCTCTGTTGAAAACTTGCAATCAGTTAGAGTGGTCCGGGAATATCCGGATGTCTTCGAAGAGGTGAAGGGATTGCCTTCGAAGCGGGAAATAGACTTCCGCATATATCTTGTAGATAATGCAAAGCCCGTTGTGTTGCCCGTTAGACATATGGCTCCACGAGAAAGGAAAGAGCTCAGTAAACAGATTAAAGAGCTTCTAGAAAAGGGGTTCATTAGGAGGAGCATTTCAGAATGGGGCGCTCCAGTGGTGTTCGCTACAAAGGCGGATGGTTCACTCCGTCTATGTGTTGACTATAGGGAGCTCAACAAGCTAACGAAAAAGAATAGGCACCCTCTCCCTAGAATTGACGATTTGTTTGACCAGCTTGTAGGAGCGTCTGTTTTCTCCCAACTCGATTTAGCAACCGGTTTTCATCAGCTAAGGGTGGCTGAAGATAGCATCGATAAAACGACGTTCAGAACCCCAGACGGTTTCTTTGAATGGCTTGTCATGCCTTTCGGCTTGACAAATGCACCTGCGTACTTCGTGGACCTAATGAGTAGGGTATTTAGAGATTTCCTCAACAAATTCGTAGTGGTCTTCGTAGATGATATCCTTATCTTCTCAAAGAGTGAAGAGGAACATGCTCAACACTTAAGGGCAATCATGGAAACTTTGCGAGTCCATCAACTAAAAGCCAAATTCTCCAAATGCCACTTTTGGAGAGAAGAGGTGAGGTTCCTTGGGCACATAGTATCCAAACAAGGGTTAGCGGCGGACCCTGCGAAGGTAGTGGCGGTACAAGATTGGAAGACACCAAGGAATGCAACTGAGGTCCGAAGCTTTCTAGGACTAGCGGGTTTCTATCGAAAATTTATAAGGGATTTTGCGAAAATCTCAACTCCGCTCACGAAATTGACTAAGAAGAATCTAGTGTTTAATTGGGATTTGGATTGCGAGTTTGCTTTCCAACGACTGAAAAGGGCTCTCACAACAGCCCCAGTTTTGACGCTGCCAGATGGGAGCAAGATGTTCACTGTTTATACGGATGCATGTGGGACAGGGCTAGGCGCCGTCTTAATGCAAGAAGGAAGGGTAGTAGCTTATGGCGGGAGGCAGTTGAAGGTGCACGAAAAGAACTACCCAACCCACGATCTTGAGTTAGCCGCCATCGTCTTTGCACTCAAGTCTTGGCGACACTATCTCCTAGTTGAGAAGTTCGAACTCTACACTGACCATAAATCGTTGAAGTATCTTTTCTCGTAGAAGGATCTTAACTTGAGGCAACAAAGATGGATGGAGTTTCTTGCCTCGTACGATTTCGAAATCTCCTATACTCCGGGCAAAGGCAACGTAGTGGCAGACGCGTTGAGCCGAAAGAAATTGACCCTAAGCCCATTGTTTGTTGAAAGACAAGGCCTAGAGTTTATAGCCAGTTTCGACTTTAGGCCTTCCTCCGATTTCGTACCAGGCTTGCTAGCATCTCTCGAAGTGCGCCCGACTTTAGTGGATTCAGTAGGGACAGCACAACGCGAAGACCCTCAGCTTGTGGAAACAATTGATAGGCTAATTAGGGGTGAGACTTCAAGTCACCTCAAAAGATACTCCATTGACGATAAAGGTTTACTAAGGCGAGACGGAAGACTATGCGTCCCACAAGCACAAGATTTAGTGAAAAAGGTTCTCGAGGAAGCACATCACTCCAAGATGACGATACACCCAGGCGGAGATAAAATGTACAAAGACATAAAAAGGACTTTCTTCTGGAACGGCATGAAAAAGGACGTGGCAGAATTCGTTTCTAAGTGTATGGTGTGCCAATAGGTTAAGGCGGAACAGAAAAAGCCTGGCGGACTGCTACATCCTCTGGAGGTCCCGCAATGGAAGTGGGATAGCATCTCAATGGACTTCATCGATGGGCTGCCTAGGTCTAGGAGAGGCAACACTAGTATTTGGGTAATAGTGGATAGGCTTACTAAAAGCGCCCACTTTTTACCTGTCAAAAGTAAAAGGACTGCCTCATCCCTAGCATCACTTTACCTCAAGGAAATCGTTCGACTCCATGGAATACCATCTAGCATTGTTAGTGACCGAGACCCCATCTTCACCAGCGAATTTTGGCGGAGTCTGCAAGAAGCAGTAGGAACGCAGTTATGCTTGAGCACAGCCTATCATCCCCAAACCGACGGCCAAACAGAGAGAGTGAACAGAGTTTTGGAAGACCTTTTAAGGCTATGCGTTCTCGACTTCGGAGGGACATGGGAAGACCACCTTCCTTTGGTGGAATTTGCCTACAACAACAGCTATCAAGCAACCATAGGAATGGCGCCCTTCGAAGCTTTATATGGAAGACCGTGCCGATCGCCCACTTGTTGGTGGGAGTCCACGGATAAGCTCGTACTTGGACCAGATATGATCCGAGAGACCTCAGAGAAAGTAGACTTAATACGAAGAAGGATGAAGACGGCCCAAGACAGACAAAAGTCCTACGCCGACAAGAGGAGGACCGACCTTGAATTCGAGGTTGGAGACAGAGTTTTTCTCAAAGTATCACCGCTAAGAAACGTTGTTCGTTTTGGAACCACAGGAAAGCTAGCGCCAAGATTCGTAGGGCCATTCCCTATTATCGAGAAGATTGGGAAAATGGCCTATAGATTAGAGCTACCCGAGAAGTTGGCTGGAGTCCACAACGTTTTTCACGTTTCGCATCTCCGAAAATGTCTGCATGAGTCTGCTGAAGTGGTAGAGCCAAATATCCTCGAAGAGGCCGAAGTGGAACGCGAAGCAACCATAAGAAAAGTTCCAACCCGCATACTAGGAACGGAAGTGAAGAAGCTACGCAACCGCGAAGTCAAGCTCGTCAAAGTCCAGTGGAGCGACGCCGAGGGAGACGCGACTTGGGAAACTGAAGCTAGAATCCGTACAGCCTACCCTTTTCTGTTCGAGGGTACATCCTTGATCTTTCTTTTTCCTTAAGTTGCGCTTTTATCTATCTTTTTAGGCATATTTCCTCGACCGTATCTTTTAGGTAGAAACTCTTTGGATGGAAACATGTAAATGAAACATGTTATGTATGAATGGTTGCAAGTGGTTGCAAGTGATTGCTAGTGGTTGCTCGTGGTTGCATATACACACACAATCTAGGTTTTAGATCGGCTCAGTCACTTCATATTGCATATGCATATATGTTTGCATTCGTATGTGATTGAACTTTAATGTGTTGTCATGTGGATGCTGCATTTGTATTGAATGATTGTGCACTCATGTAGAATCAAGAATAGGAAAATTTGCATACATAATGGATTCATGGCACTTACATAATTCGCATTAAGGAGGTCAACTGAATCAGTAGACCGCCTGATTTTGCATTAGATAAGTACATGTACACACACACTTTGCATATGATTATGAAGCATTAGAAGTCTTTTAAGGACAATGGATGCTCGTGTTTGATGGATGAGTAGATGGATGATTGGATGTTAGGATATACATTCCTCCTAACTTGAAGATTTCGGGGACGAAATCCTTTTAAGTGGGGGAGAATGTAACACCCCGAAAATTCTATAACTGTGAAATTAACAAATTAAAGTATAATTAATTTGAAATCAAAGAACCAAGGGAAACGGGATACGCCATTGCGTTCGTCTCGGAAAAATACGCGAAATAGAGTCTGAGTTTTCGAAAAACGGAGTCCGTATGAGGAAGATATGGCCTTCGGAAGTTTTGAATTAAATTTAAAATTCAAACAGAATAAAATAATTAAAAATCGGGCCCAGTGGGCCAGGGCGGATAAACACCCGCCTAGGCCACCCAGGTCGACTGGGATGTCGACCTGGGCTACCCATGTCGACAGGGCTGTCGACAGCCCTGTCGACAGGGCTGTCGACAGCCCTGTCGACAGGGTTATCGACCTGGTCGAGCCCAGTCAACCTGGCTGGCCAGGTCTGTGTTTGGTCGAATTTCTGTGGTCTGCTTTGTCATTAGGGCTAGGTGGCGGGTTCTAGTTGGTCTCTCTATCTAATGAATGGCTACGATCTAACCTAGCAACATCAATGGTCCTAATCAATTCCTAACCTCTATATAAACAACCCTAGACTAAACCCTAATCTATTCATTCAAATTAAGAACATAGCCGCCATGTTGCTGAGGAACGACAAAGAGTAGCCGCCAACTAGAGAGGTAATTAGGAAGAAAGTTCTAAAGCCTAAAGCAATTCAAGCAACCTAAAGCCAATCAATTCAACAAAGGAATCATATCTCTTAATTAGAGAATTCGCCGCAACCATTGTAAGTAGAGTATTACTTTGGTATGAATAAACAACTGTATTGATTTGTATGCTTGAATTGGGATAATAAAGTAATTCATATTTGTGAAAAAAATTATGTTATTCATTATAAAGAACTACATGCGGTAGTTCTATGCAAGTATACGTTTGGAATATTGCGCAAATTATATAATCTATGTTGAGGCTACATGTATGTAGTTGATTGAAATCCATGCGAGTTTGGGGCTTTGTTATTATGTCATTATGATGTATATTTTTGTGCATAAATCATTTTGCAAGTAATTGAAACAAGTTTGGTTGTTATAGCTCATATGAAACTATGTTGGAATTTTGACACCATAATCCATGTATTAAGTCATGCTTTTGCAAACTTATGAATATGGCTAGGCTATGAATGATATTTGGCATAATTGAAATCCATGATTAAGTCTATCTTGAATTATATGATGACATATGTGAGACATGGCAAGGTTAGACTCAAAAATCCCTTTTTTGCAAGTTTAAAGCAAACACCATGATTAGGAATATTTATGCATAAGTATATTTATACCATCGTTATGTGATTTTGTGTTAGTAACAAAGTACCCCCTTTGTAAACATGTAGAAACCTTATGAACATGACTTGTTTATGTTTATGCCATGGACAAATTTAACTTTACTTATGCCATGCTTATGTTTGATATTATGTCATGTTTATCTAAAAGTATTTATGCCATGCTTATGTTTGACATTATGCTATGCTTATGCTAGAAATATTTATGACATGCTTATGTTTGACATTATGCCTAAATAAGAATATAGGTTCATGTTGTAGTTAAACCTATGCAAGTTCACATGCTTTGATTTATGTCACCTATGTTACCACTTTGCAAGCACACCAGTTTCTATTTTGTATTTCCAACGTCGTATTGCAAGTTCATGCGCTCACCTTCCCCTCTTTGTGTATGTAATCACGCCATAAGCCTCCCCTTTTCGCATGGCTAAATTGGGCTTTAAAAGGCTAAGCCCAATATATATATAAACGGACGTGTAAAACGGGGGAAAATAACGTTGGGTTAAAATTAATTAATGAATGAAAATATAAAATAGAAGGGCCCAAATTCAAGTATGGGTTGGGCCCATGATTGGTGTAACCTTTACACCATTAACTTAATAATGGGCCGCAAATATTTACATATAAGAAATAAAGAAGAATGACAAAATATGTAAATGTAGAAAATACGATGTGTTTAACCCGAGGTTGGATTGAGTTGTGATGTAAACCTGCCCGGAACCGCCCGGCTGTCCAGTAGTTACAACAATACCTATCCAATGTAGGAGGTTAAACATGGAGCCCAGCAAGGACCCGAGGTTAGACTGAGTTGTGGCGTAAGACTGCCCGGAACCAACCGGCAACAGGCAGCCACAACAATACCTGTCTAATGTGAGAGGTCAGGGCCTTAATAAGACAATTAAGGCTGAGTCAGGATTGTTAGGATTAAGTGAACTAAAGACTTAATCAAAATGTAACATGCTAAACTAAATGGACTGGTGGGGTTAGGTTAAGAAACACTTAACCAACTTAGCATGTTGGCTAGAGATTGAAAACCTAGTAACGGGGGACCCTTTTCAGCAGTAACCCTAAAAGGTGTATCAGGATACCCTGAAACTAGGCAGGGTGGGGCACGATTACTGGGCTGATTGTAAGAGGTCAAAGCGACGGCGGTGGTGTAGCAGTGTAGGTTCTAACGGAGTGCGGGCGTGCACACACTCCGGCGCAGAAAAATAAGGCACTGGACACCAGTAGCATACCTGTGCACTCTAAGGTTGTGTCGGGTTGCCACTATGGGACTTGATACACCCCATGGTGGGACCAGCATAGGTAACTATAGACATCGGGGGCCGTAAGACACATGTAACTATGCGAGTAGGAGCCGATCATCGTAGAATGGATCACATCACCCTGATTATGGGTGCAAATTGGAAACTAGTTTATATGGGTTCAGAGATTAACATGGGGTACGATAGTATATTCGACCCTAGACAACTTAACCAAGTTTATGATGCATGCCCACTTCCTGTTTATACTTATCATACTCAGTTCTTTATTCATAGACAAAATAGTACTAGACTTACTCAGGCTTTATGTCTGACTCTACTTTTCTTTCGTCTTCTTTCTTCCGTTCCCCCCCCCCCCAGGTCCTCAGGGAGGGAACACAGCAGCTTGACCAACCTCAACATCCAGCTTGAAGAAGAGAAATGTATTGCTTGGACTTTCCTGTTTTGAACTATGGCTTTGGACAATCCACTATGGGGACATTTGGCAGTTTATCTATGTTTTATTTATGCTTCTTTAAATGATGTACTCAAGACAGATTATGAAAGTGTTATGTTATGTTTTTGGAAAGGATGTTGTTGTAACACGTATTTGACTTTATGAAATAAAAGTTTGTTGTTCTTCCGCTGTTTACAAATATGTGTTCTTATATCTGTCTTGTATATCTGTGACTTGTACTTATAAACCTCCACCAAAATTAGGGCATTCCCTTTGAGAGTGACCCTAACGGAGGTGGGGTGTTTCAGGCTAAAACTTAATGTGGATGGAAATATTATAAAACTAAGATCGATATTTAAATGAATTGTTTAATACTTAAAAACTTGGCTATACAAACCAAATGAATCTCCACATCTTTCCTTACAAAAACAATTGGAATAAAGAAATTAGTTAGCAGGATACTTAGAAGAGCACATGAAAGCAGCATGTGAGTAAACTCACTTTTTAACACTCTGTTAAGTTTATATTTTGACTAATATTGAATGTTTACTAGCTGTTTAATTTGTATATATGTTTGTGTCTATAGTATATTCTTTATAACATTGGCATGTTGATTTTGTAATAGCATAAACTGATAAACACACCCTATAGAAAAATCATTTAAACATCATCTGTGTTATACAAACAACTTACCTATTTCGCTAGATAAGATACGTAGATTAAATTTAGATAGGTTTCAGTGTCTGATTAATACATGAAAGTCATTAATTTATGTCCACGGTGTAGACAAAATTGGTTCCAGATCACATAAATTGGTAAATTCTCAGATATGTCTAGTTTCATGTAACCCCACTATAAATGAAAATTCCAACCAATTTAAAATCGAAATCCAAGCATACGAATGAAATCATAAGGAAAAATCCTGAATTTTAATATATATTTCTTGATTTTTAGGGAGTGGATAGTGGGATATCTTGTGATGAACGAAAAATTTCTTTTGGGTAAGTTTCGATTATCTAGGTTGAGGAAAACAGGCAAAATACAAATTAATTTTTCTATCAAGGGATTTGAGTAAAAAAGGGAAAAAGGTTTTTTTACTCTGTTTTAACATTGCCTTTGGTAGAGAACTGCACCCTCGGGAATGAATTGAGTGTGATGCAATTTGGTGAGGAGGTGTAGCCAAAGGTCGTTCCCATTTTGGTGAAGTTTACTGAGTAATGGCGTATGGTGGTGGTAGTAGTGGGGAACAAGGTGGACGTGAGGGGGATGCCTACTTTTGGAGAAACTGAGTTGAACATCGAAAATCTTATCGAGGTGACGAGGGGGTGATCGGAGTTCACAGATGAGATTAGAAGGTGAAGTGGAGTGTGTGGAGATTGGACCAGAGGGGAGGTGGTCGAGGCCACAGCTATGCATGTGCACAGCGTGTATGGCGTGCATGGAAATAAGTAACATAGGAAGAAAAAAAGAAGAAGCAAGGGTGATCGAGCATGTATTTTTGTGGTGATCGTGTATATTTGGATTGCCAAATTCGTGGATCTGGCAAGTCGAAAATAAAAGGAATTCAGGGCACTAGAAAGGAAGTAAGTGGAATGAATTGTTGGGTTTGAGAAGGGGCGGTATCAAACAGTGGAAGGGAGAAGATAAAGAAGGCACGCGGGCTTAGGAAGATGGGCATTGGGCCCTTGAAGATAAATAAAACTAAAAATAAAAAAATTAGAAAAGGTAATTGGGCCTTCAAGGAAATTTTTTTAGAAATTTTAAAACAGAATATAAAGAAGGAAAGGATCATTCGGGCCAATGGTTTGGGCCGTGTTTTTTTTTAAGTTAAATTAAAAGAAAAATATAATAAAAGCAGATTTTTAAGGTTTATAAAATAAGATTAAATAAAATGGGCCAACCATACTAGGACAGTGAAAGAAAAGATGAGAAGGGGGATAGGCTGGAGTAATTGGGCCTCAAGGGCTTTAGTAAGATAAATTAGATAAAAAGGAGATATAAGTTAGAAAATTGAAAATCAAATAAAAATAAAAGAAGGGTAACAAAAATAAATAAAAGGAGATTTTTAAATTAATAAGATCATAAAGAAATGAAATATCTTGGCAAGTGGAAGAAAGGACATTAGCAGGGAAATCGAACGCAGAAGCTTAGCTTAAAAGTTTCAACGAGTTTAAAAATAAAACAAGTAAGGTAGATAATTATAAATCAAGTTATTTATAATTATTTAGAAATAAAAAGATAATTTACAAAGGTATAAAATGTCATATAAACAAGCTGACATTTTAGAGTAAAGTACCATGAGCGAGGCACACGCTTTAGTGGTTCATTTATATAGGATAGTCGAAACTGAATAAATTTCCGTGTGTGACGCACACACTTTAGTTGCTCAATTATAGAAAATAGTCAAAAATGTCTGTATTTAAACAATGTGGACATGTACCATTCTGTTTGGTTGAAGCTCATAAGTAAAGGGTAAATAAAATGAATTATACTTAATCCAGTTCATTTTGAATTGATACCTATTTCTTTGTAGAGAGGTTTGAAATCAAATAAATATTGAAAACAGATCTTATGTATCGTCTAAAAATAAAAAAACATTACGCTGATCATTTCAAAGAGACCGGAATTAATATTCCAACTCGATTTGATGTATATGTCACGTGATAGAGATTATTGAAGATAAGTGAAGACCGTGGACCTTCATAAGCGGAAGGATTGTTGTCGAATTTCTATGACTTGCAACCAGAGGTTTTCTAACATGATTTGGTCGTGGTTGAGATTTTGCGGATTGCAAGGACTTCTCACTACTGATCCTTTGGATGCGGTAGGAGAGTGGCTTCGGTTCATCCTGTTCCTAGATGACTTGTTTGTATGAGTGTCTGAAAGAGTATTTCTATAAGGTTCCGTACATTGATTTCTTCAAACATGCCCAGTGTATTTTTTAGGTCGTAAATTAGTGATTTAACGGACTTGACGATGTGGCATTCAAAGTGAACGGGGACCAGTTGTTCTAAGAAGTAAACGTAGCCTCAAGGCTCATCAAGCAGGAAATGACAAAAATCGGGGAGGCAGCGTAGCTAGATGGGTCATTCCCAAGCAGGGTGTATTATCACCATCTAGAGAAATTCCTCTTTGACTTCTTAATCTATATTTCACTGCTATAGCTTTTGAAAATGGTGGGTCACTCCCAATCGTGGGGGTGATAATATATTCGCTGCACTCAAGCTAATTGATTGGGCAGTCATGTTGGCAGGTTTGCAAGACGTTCTTGTTGAACCCCAGTGTAACCCTTCTTGAGTACACTGATCGACAGGTGGTCCCATACCTCATCTGTTGGAGTCCAATCTACAATAAGAGCCTGCGGATTTTTATTTTATACTATATATATGGAGCGTGAGATGCAAGTGTTCTGCTAGATGGTTATTTATTTGATAAAAACTATTATAATATCAAATGATTTTGATATCAAAAATGTTTTAAGTTATAATAAGGTAAAAGTCGTCCATGTTTATGTGTGGGCTGGTCTTACTATTATCTTTTCTTTCGACAGGTTTTCGAATGTAAAATCTATCTATTCTCAAAAGAGAATAACCCGTTCCGTGTTAAGAATTGATCATTTGAACTGTTTTAAAATTGTTTACTCATGCCAGTCACCCAACTGAACCAGAGTTTAATTTTCTGTGTTTTCCTAAACTCTTGGGTACTCATAAAACTTGTTATGGGTAGACAAGTGATCCAAGTAACTAATGGAACCCTTTATAAGTAATGTGGAGTATGAGTTCAAGAACCAGTCTAGTAGCTACATCTATCTCTAAGTATCCAGTTGAATATCTATATTAAAATACTAACCATGTATGATGATGTATTATGACGATGATGTACTATGATGTAACAGACTCTGATATGTACTATATTATGTGATATTATTTTGTTAAATTCCGCTGTGAGCTTTTGATGTTCTTCTTACTCTTCTATTCTATTAGTTCTATCTTATCTTGCTCATCCTTTAGATTCATTCAATTAACAATTAGGGTTCGATACATAGTTTTTTGACAAGTAATACGGGATTTCGTGTTACTGTTGAAAATTCGAGAGTCAAATTTTCCCGGCCGTTACAGTTGGTATCTGAGCTATTAGTTGATAACCTTTGGTCCAATGGCATAACTCGATAGAGATAGGGTTAGCGACACCCTAGATTGATTTTGGGTAGGTATTGAGAGAGCGTGTTTTGAAAGTTTAAACTATAAAATAAATTATAACGTATATACTTAATATAGGACAACTAGAGTATCGACTTAGGTCACCGTTAAATAAATTTTCCAATTATGTACGATTATCAAGCTATTATGTTTAGAAAGTTGGAAATGAGTTCACAAGGAAGAAGAGACCGAGGAGCTAGTAGGACCACCACAACAACCAATGTAAGGAGTTAAAATGAATCAAGGTTGTCCTTAGGAAAAGTTAAATGGTGTTTAATTGAGTTAGAAGAGTATCGGGTAAAAATTTATATAGGATAAGTTAAATAAATTTAGAGTAATATCCAAGGAATATAATTGGTATTTCGCGGTAGTAAAGACCATACTTGGGTTATTAGTGGATATAGACTCATGTGAGTTAAGTAACTGATTTTATAATAAAATCAGAAATTTTGGATTCTAGGAATTAAGATAACTAAATTCTAAATAAATAAGGAATCGATCCGCAAGGAAAGGTAAATAGTAACAGATGTGTATTAATTTGACTTTAGTTAAAACTAAAATCGACGCGTGACTCTTTAATTTCGGGGACGAAATTCTTTGAAGGGGGGGTGGACTGTAATGTCCCGGTTTTTTCTGACTTTTGATATTGATTTAATAAGGCAATTAAATCATAAAATATATTTACTTAACAAACCAAAACAATTAGAAATATATGTGTAAATATATAAGTGTATGTATATATTAATAATGTGTATGTTTGGTTATGTTTTGAACTTGAAAACATAATATAAAAGTGCATTAAAAGAAACCTTAATCATAAATCAAAACATACATATTATGATGGGATTAATTGCTTTGAAAATGTAACAATATGGATGCGTACACTATAATGCATATATAGTGTTGGTTTAAACATAAATTCAATGTAAAATCTTGCAACTAAAACTATAACTTTCCACATAAGAATGATAACAAAATGATCATATGTAAAGCCATCACTTCTAAAATATAAGGACTTGGAAATAAATAAGGGTAATAAAGCAAACATATGCAGGAAACAAATTGGTCATAACAATATACGTAAACATATAAAAAGAACATGCACATGACATGTTTGAAAAATTAATCAAGAGAAAATATCAAGGGATGCATAACAAAACAAAAGGAAGCAAAGTGAAGATCCTTAATGCGATTTAACATCAAAAAGTATAGCTAAATATAGACCAAAACCATTCCTCTAAAAGAGGGCTATACAACTTGCAATTATAAATATTCTCCTCAGCAAAATATCTAATACTTAGAGGGTAAGTAAACCATTTTATATTGGAAATAAAATCAAAGGAAGCTTAAGAACATTCGGCAATATTTATGAGGCATGGTAGGACTTCTAGAAGGTAGGAAGTAGACAAGATTATATGGTAGATTTTTACCTTGCATACAATTCTGGGAAGCTAAAATCAAATAGGATTAATCGAAGTCTAAGGCTAAAACTTACTATGGATGGAAATGTTATAAAACTAAGACCTAACCGATTTTTTAAATGAATTGTTTAATACTTAAAAACTTTGCTATATAAACCACATGAATCTCCACATCTTTCCTCACACAAACAATTGGAATTAATAAATCATTTAGCAGGATAATTAAAAGTGCAGAGGGAAGCAGCAGGTGAGTAAAATCACTTTCTAACTCTATGTTAAGTTTCTGTTTTAACTAATATTTAATGTTTACCAGCTGTTTAAATTGTATATATGTTTGTGTTTATATTGTGTTAACAGGACTTTTGGTCTGGTTCCCAAAAGTACACAAGACACCCTCGTCGCAACATATCGCATGATATTACAGTCGGGAGGTGTCGCCAATATCATTCGGGGTCCAGTACCAGAAGACTCAAATCTGGCCACTGGCAGGATGTCGCAACCCTCGAACGCAACCTTCATCAGTATCCGTTCACACTCGAGCCGAATGCGAGCCATGCTCCGAGCCGAAGGTAAGCCGTCAAGCGGGTCCGGGCCCAGCGCCTATGGGCGTCCGGGGCCCTACAGTACCGACGGCGATCGACCTATAAGGGTCCGGGTCCCGACATTCCGGGGGCCCATAGTCACGGCACCGCTCTATTCATCCGATTTCCGCCAACAAGTGTGTTGCCCATAATCACCTGATCGACTCAAAGTCTGGATTCAGCAGGCAACTTCCGCGAAACTCTCAGCACCCTAAAACGCCTACACATCTGGCCTATGCACGCTTGAATCACCTGATCGACTCAAAGTCTGGATTTCGTACCCTCGAGGTGCGAAATTTCGCACCTATGAGGCGCGATATTCCGCTCCCTCAAGGTGCGAATTTCCGCACCCTCGAGGTTCGAAATTCCGCACCCTCGAGGTACGAATTTCCTCTCCCTCAAGGCGCGAGATTATGCACCCTCGAGTTGTGAATTTCGTCACCATCTTGGTGCGAGATTCCACACCCTCGAGGTGCGAAATTTGTCACCCAACATAGGCGAAATTTCACACCCGGTAGGTGCGAAATTTCGCACCCTGAGCCAAGTGCGAATTTTTTGTATCGGAGGGCTGGAGGAGCGAATTTTCTGTAGATGGTCCCCATTTCTACCTACTTCTACCTAACCCTAACTAACCACTTCCTATAAATACCTCATGGCCTCACACTTCAAAAGGGTTGGATTCTTGAGCCTGGAAACCTCCATAGGGCTCCATTAATGGCATCTCCTCTTTGAGGAAGAAGAAGGAAAAAATTGTCTTTTTCCTTATTTATTCAATATATAATGATTATGACATCATATATCATGAAAAGTGAATGTAATGAGATATCATGAGATAGTCTCAACCTTGGAATCTTCTAAGTAATCAATAAAATTCCAACGACTCTTCAAAGTGGACGTAGGCCCTCATTGAGGCCGAACCGCTATAAATTCCTTGTGTTATTTACTACTTATGTTCAATTTTATAATTCCTATTAATTGGGAACCATATTTATAATTCCTAGTAATAGGGAATCTTTGGTGTTTACGACATTTCTTGTCGTCAACATTTGGTGCTTTCACTAAGAAAACTCAGATATTACGTTTTTCTCGCACATTGCCATCTCGACTTCGCCGAGCTTAAGGTTCCTTGCTTGACCTGCCGTCGAGTCCGCTTACGATGGTAAAAAAGTCAAAGAACGCATTGATCGGCTCTTCAGCCGCAGAAGAGGCCGGTCCATCTCAACGGCTCGACCGGCGGATATCCCGGCCACTAATGAAAGTGAACCTCCAGTTGCGGACCTCGAAGTTCCCGCAAGTCCGCGCGCTTAGTGGAAAGTATGAAAATACTGCTGTCGAGCTTAACCAAGAGCTAAGGATAATACTGACCTTATGCGGCAACTCCAAGAAAGTCAGCGCGTCGTCATTTGACTACAACTAGCTCGAAACAATTCTCGACCTCGATCACCAACATCGGAAACTTCCTCTTCCGAGTCGAGGGGCCCGCACCAACGAAGGAGGTTAAGGCTCATTAACAACGTCGCCGCCCGAACAAACGCCCTCGAAAATGGCAATGGCAATGGGTATGCCAACGACAACGGCGACCGAACCACGGTTACCTACAGCGAGGGGGCCCAATATCGGGACCATTCTCGCTTAGTCATTAATTATGGACCGGTTCCTACTAACCAACCTCCTCCTCCACAAGATCCAACGACCGCCCGCCGTGACAATGAACCCACTATTTTGACGGCCCGTGCCTTTCCAGTACCGGATCCGCGTGACCCCGCTCCACATCATCACGCACAACAGGATCTCATTATAGATGTCGAGGACATGGAAGAAGACGATCCGGACATCAACCATAGAAGACGACCACGCACCCGAAGTCCAGAACCTCTCCAAAGCCCATGGGTCCCGATGGCGGACCCCCATCCGACCTATCTTCCCGACATGGTCTGAAGGATCATGAGAGAGATGCGAGGGAATGTGCATGATTCATGGGAAGCACACATTAGGCGCAACCCTTTCACTCGAAGTGTCAATGAAGTTGAATGGTCGCGACGCTACAGCATGTCGCAGATGCCGCTCTGTGACGACACCACCGACCCTTGTGCCTTCCTGAACCGTTATGAATGGCAAATGGACTCGAGCAAGGGCGATGATCCAGTCAAGTGCAAATGCTTTCCAGTCTTCCTGTTAGGGACCGCCCTATTATGGTTCTCTCGCCTTCCGCTTAACTCCATCAACAACTTCGGCCAATTTGCGACATAGTTAGTTATTCAGTTCAGGATGCATATCCCAACTCCAAAGAATGCCCTCACCCTTTCCAACCTATACCAAGGACCATCCGAGTCGCTCCAAAGCTACCTCTCCCGGTTCAACATCGCCCTCGCAGAGGTCGAGGATCCAGACCCTCGCGTCGTACTCTTTTAGTTAGCAAAGGGTGTTCTCCCTACTTCCGAGTTCGGGGCATGGATTAATCGGAAGCAGCCAAAAACCCTCGACTCTTCCAATAAAAAGGCAAGGCAATACTTATGTCAAGAAGAAGCAAGACGAAACTGACTCTCCAGGGCCATTCTTCATAAAAATCCACAAGCGAGCACCATCATTTGCTACGTCGAAGTGAAACAGATAGGGAAGCTCTTTGATAAGGACAAGAGGATAAGCCCCTACAAACAAAGGCCAAATAATAGTAGGCAAGGCGACCACAACGAAGACCAGGTTTCTACAGAACATAAAAAGCCCAGCACTCGCCGGACATACAAGATCTACACCACGCTGAATGAAGACTTGGAAACAATCTACCGGCAAACGTCTAATGCGCTTTAATAAAAGAAACCGTACAACAGGGAATCCACTAATCATGAGAAGAATACTGGCAAGTACTATCGTTAGCACGACATGTACGGGCACAATACCAATAATTGCCGTAAATTTAAAGATGTAATCGAAATGCTTATCCGCGAGAAGCGCCATGAGCAGTACGTCCGAAAAGCATCATGATTTTCGCTGGCACTAAGAAGAATTCTGGCAAAACCTAATGCTCATCCTCATTAGCCGCAATTGTCATTGGTACCTCTCACCCGCCCTGAGCGGCAAAGGACCTGCTGGAAACGGATCTCCTTCCAATTCTGGACCCCGAAGCTCCTGCGACTCAAGCAAAGATTCACACGATTAATAAAGAATATAAGAATGCCTCTCTTGCGCTAGGCATTGAAGGCTAACACCAACCTTATGCGCCAACTTCAAAGAAGTCAACAAATCATCTTTCTAATTCAGCTTGCTCAGAACCGCGCCAACTCGCGGCACACTGCATCAGAAATTTCTTTTATCGAAGCTAGGGGCCCACGTCGAAGAAGAAGGATCAACATCACTAAAAACATTGCCATCCGCTCCAACATTTGTATGGAGACAAGGAAAATAACAGAAATGAGATGATAACCGAACCATCATCACTTACGGCCAAGGAACACGGTAACAAACCGGGTTCGTATAACCAACCTTCTACTCTAAAGAGCCCAACTGTCGCCACTCGCAACCAGAGTCCCGCACTTCCAACTGCTTGTCGGAGCAAAGTACTTCCAAATCTGGGTGCACATCAGTTTTCCCAAACTCGACAGTTATACCAAAACCAGACCCCAATCGAATTACGTCACTCGGGTGAGGGGGTGAAAAGAATGATCAAGAACCTTACCACCGATTTGAAAGCTTGACTCGAGCGGTAGGAAGAAGCGTTCAATACCTTCCTCGCCAGAATGGAAGACAGGATAAGAAGCACTTCAGATCTGACTGGCCAAGCATACATTACGGAGGTAAGTATCGATACTCCTCCACCATCGACCCAGGACTTAAGAACAACCCCGCAAACTAATCGACTAGCCGACGCCACTCCTCGGTGTGGTGCCGACCCCGCTACACTCGGGCGTGCCCCTAATCCCGACATCACCCCAGCTCAATGCGCTTCGATTGGCCAGGCCTCGCAGTTGGAAATGTTGCTCAAGCATGAACGCGCACAGCTTTGGATGGTACTTCTCTCATGGTTTCATGAGTCAGAATTACGCTCGATGTGGCCCCTCCAGTTGGAATCCAATAGGACTTCCCTTTCAATCAGCCAATTCCCAATTTGACATAATCACTAGGGGCACCAGCGCCACTATGGGCAAACGAAATCAACTGCTTGCTTTCAAAAATGGGTCAAGGATCGCATGTGTCATCCATCGGTACACTCCAGGATTATCCCTTTACTAGGATCGCACGCAAAGCTGAGCAGCCTGAACAATCCAACACACCACATGTGGCATTCCATGATGGAACGACTGACCTCTAACCTCGGCAATATCAGGGTCACCACCAGAAATGGAACGCATCATCTCGGCCGTCCCCGGCTTTGACGCTCAAGCCTCCGTTAGGCGGACTCAAGCTGCTATGAGTCCATGCGTATCGCCTACGCTTCTAGCAACCAACTAGGTCCGAGGTCACTTCAACCGACTTCGACAACATCATGCAATCGAAGTTGGAGACTCACGGAGTGCCAAAGACCTTCTGCCAAGAAGGTGCGCTAGACTCCAAAGTCCAGGAATAGGTCATGACCTCTATAATGCGGTAGGAGGCCAACCTCCGATTATTTCCGGCATGGTCCGTGAGATCGTTAGAGAATCACGGGGGAACGACCACGACGATTGCAAAACAAGTATGAGGCATAGCCTATTCACTACGGCTATCCTTAATACCGAATGGTGCAAGTACTTCGGCATGCCAACACCCACTCCTTACTCAAAGAAGCCATGGCCCTCGAAGCTTCATTACCCGCCACAAATGGCACATTGGTTCATTACGCGTCACCAACACCATAAAATGCAAGTAGTTCCACGTCCCTATCAAAGACGGCTCTATTGTGGTCCCCCGACTTCCAACGTGAACTATCTCAACTCTCAACTAAGTCACCAAAAGAGTGGTCGCGCAGTCCAGGATGCACGTCGTGATACCCAGAGACATCCTCTTAGTCTCGAGCAGTTACCAAGGCATCCGTGAACTCTCAAAGGCCATCTTGCAAAATTCAACGCCACCTTTGCCGCAGTCAAGGAACCTAATTCTTGAATCGTACCCGTCCATCTTACACATGGCATACCACATGATTCCGAACATAGAGCGTGGACCGATCAAAAGCAATCAAAGATTCGGGAGACCTTCGCCATGAAATTCGGCTACTTCCTATGCCGAACTACAATACAAAGGAATAAAGCTCACATCTTGCCTCGTGACGACTCCCGGAGCTCCAACAACTCTAATTCTATCGCTCTACGCAATCTTGCTCACACTAGCAACGTCAAAGGTGGTCGAAACAATGGATGGAATCACCATCGACTCCTTTCTTTATGCAGCTATACTGCTCCTAGTGACACCCTCGAGGAAATCTATATCACAACCTACAACTCCGAACCATGCAAAAGGCCAAGACCTGAAAGTCCGACGAGCACACTAAGGGGCTCTACAGGATATTGTTGGTTCCACCACACCCGCGGACACAACATGAACATGTTTCGTCACTTGCAAAACAACCTCTCGAAACTCAACAGCGTGAGAGCTTCGAGCCAATCGGTGCCCATCACATGGGATCTATTAGCTACTCAGCGCTCATCAAAAATTCCCACTAAACAGGACTTCGACCGACAACTTATCCATCAATATCATCCCACAACCTCATCAGGACTACAACTTCTGTGGTGCAGTCTATTCTAAAATGTCATTGGAGATACCAATTTGCAGCTCCTCCTTGCCTATATCTCCCTCATTGGAAGCGGAACAGAAACTAAAAGAGAACTTTCTCCTATAAAAGACACCACCTTTTCGTTGTGCCGTGTTCTTTTCTTTGTCCTCCATGCTGCGCTCCCGACCCCCTCCAATCATCAGGGGGAACGTTAGGAAGTACCATCCGAGGAACGTTCAAAAGCGAGCCTCAGAATTCTAGCTATCTTTCATCCGAAAGATCGTCGTCTACAACATAGCAATCCCCGAGGTTACCATTGGTGAAATCTTCCATCGACTTATTAACACCATCATCTCACCCATAAAAAAAAGAGGAGGCGAGAGAGATGATTCAATAGCAAAAAACAAGTCCCCTTCTACAAGACATACCTCCTCTTTGTCGTATCATAGCCATCCTCCACCAACGAATGCTTCGACCACTAGGATGCATGACTGGAAGCTCAACTAAAGGCCCGCTCGAACACAAATCGACAATCTCGTCTTTAAATGAGTCTTTCCTCCAACGGCCGACCTCACCCATCGTTAGGAAGGCCCATACTCATAAAACGGAAGCTCAGCGATGGAACTTACAAACTCTCCACCATGGACGGAGCCGAACTCCCAAGGGCATCGAACAACTAACATCTTCATCTCTAGTCTACACAACTTAGTGTACAATTGATTCAGCCTTTCCAGTGATGTTTTGCTTTCCTGCAATTCGAGGCATTGTAAAGGATACCACTACCAGAGTTATTTATAGGAGTGATGTTCAGTTTCCCGTCTCCCTTTCATGTTTGCTCCGTTCATGACAATCATGATGTGTTTAATTAGTCCTGACAACTAGTTTACGTTCAAACTTTCGATCGCCGCATCGGAGCCCCGAGCACGGGAGATGGTGCCCTTTTTCGAGCCTTGTTCCAGCATCGAGGCCGAACAACATTGGCTACGACCGAAACCCCGAGCATGGGAGCTAGCCACGCTACTTGAGTCACCAGCCCGTGGAGCGAGCGAGTACGAATAACCTCGAGCTTGAACCTTAGCCCTGTGTCGAGGCCGAGGATAAATCATTCCGCGCCCAAGTCCCAAGCGACTTGTTGCCGCCCAACGGACAGCCGAGAGCAATGTAAATTTCCCCTGGCAACGGGTACCTGTCGAATCTCGGTGCAGCACCGAGACCGACATTAAATCGTTTTTCCCTGAAGCTCTAAAGGCTTAGGTGCAGCACATGGCCACAAACGGACCCTACGGGCTGATGATCGGAGCCCTTCCCCGGCGAATAAATGACGTCGTCTCTCGTCCAAACCCGATAAATGACGGGCGACCATACATCGGACGGACTGCATAATGCGATGTCAAACTCCTTCTCTACACTTGGGGTTTCCACGGGAAACCCAAGTACACAGCAAGCGCTCAGCCTAGCTTCACAAACTGCGGGTTTTCTGAGCTGAGGGAAACTTACTAGAAGCCCGCGCTTTATCACGCCTCTCTGGAATAGTGACCCAGAGTGCAACACACAATCACACCCCTTTGGACTAATCGACCTAGGGCGGGGTACACACAATTGCTTTTTTGTTAAGTGTAATGATAAGTATGCCTATGCAAGTACGGAACGCCTCAAACCATGGGAAGAACTTCTGAACACTCAACACAAATTGCGATATTTACTAATTCATATTTTACACCCACACACATTAAGACAAACTACATGTATAACATCTCTTCTCTCCGATGACAGGACGTACATGAATAGCACACCGTGTCCTTAAAAACCAAAAGCGAGGGTCACACTCGCATATACTGTTGGTTTACCTAACCCAAAGTATATCTAATTCCTTTCACAATTACTGATGTTACTCATTCTTTCCTTTTCCTTTCCTTTTTCTTTCCAGGTTTCGACACAAGCAGGTCACAACTAGTATTGGGCCCTTTCTTTCCAGATTCATTTCCTCCTCCTCTATTGAACACAGGAGTAATGAATTAATGAGGCATCGATGCGCGTTGTCCGCCATTATCCTCGCCGGTTGTAACAATCATAACCACCCCGAGAGCAATACATGTTGACGGCTTAGGGACGATGTAAGAAGAAAGGACCAATATAGCCTCGGTTTCTTCTCAAGCCTTCCTGGCACCCAGCTCCGCTCTCTTCCCGATATCTTCGGTGGCTTTTTGATCAGCTAGCTCCCTTGCCTGGAGTCGCATAACTGCATCCGTTTCAAGTTGTTAAGGGTCCTGTCACCCTGTTTTGGTGGGCATCATCGATGGCATTCCTTTTTTCTAGCCTACTCAAAGACCCTATCCTTCTCCGCTTCAGCATCGACCTACCTCTTCTTCACCACAGCAGCAGATTTCTCCTGGGCATCCTAACTAGACTTTGCGTCGGCACTTGTGTGGCAGCCTCATCCTGTTCGTCTTCCCCTCCGGCTCCTCCGACATTGCCACCAGTGGGGCTTCCTGATCGTCCACCTCATCTTGCAATGCTTTAATGCTTAGATCAGCTACGCCCGGTCAACTACCAATTCTCCTCCTTCGGAGAGACTCATATAAATATGGAGTCCCGAAGCCATGGTTTCTCCTACTTCTCCGGATTGTTCCCACTATAACTCGAACCGGGATTCGGACGTTTAAGGAAGCACGGTGGCAAAGCATGGCGTCGCCTCCGCTCCAAGAGGGGCTTCCCGGCACAAGAAGCAACAATTTGAATGTTGAGGGTTCATCACTCGCATTCTCTTCAATTAGCATGTATCGAGCTCCGGGGCGATCCCCGACCTATCTCTGCATCAGCTTATTGATCGCAGGAGCTGCGGAGGATCCCTACTAGCCTCCATGCTTGCATTTCCATCGCTACAACCTTCGGGGCAACCATTCTAAAGAGAAAAATACACCTCGCCACGAAGATGATCCAGACCCAAAAGTTTGGGTCTCGGAAACTTCTACAATCCCGCCAATACTAGGCAGGCCGGGCATAGAAGCCCGAACCGAAGGACAGAGGGAGCAATACAACCACCAGCTCACTATGGAATTGGAGAGTTTTGACAAGTTCACAGTGTGCGAAATAAAAAATTCATATCTCAATGCAAGTTCTGGAGTTTTCCACGGCCGGTTCATTGGATTCCCCAAAGCCTATATGCCTCACCATCAAGCTCATACTTAAACGCAACGTGAAGTTGACCTACACCTCTCGACGACAAAACTTCCTATTTACAAGCGCATTGGAACGCTGCACAACACCTAGTTTTAATAACTATGGTAGTGATTACCAGTAATCGTCAACACCATTTTCAGATCGGATGATGATCACGACATAGTTGGGTTGGGACTAACGACTCAACCGTATGTTTACATCTTATGTGCATATCAGAGTAGCCAGTTCGAATAAGTCCATTTCCCAAATCATTTGCCAACCGGTTGTGTCACGTTCAACCTCAAATACAAACCAGACATGAAGCATTCAGCAACGATCCAAACTTACTAGCTCATCCCCGACGTCAAGCAGAATCTAGGAGGTACCAGGGCTTGTGGCAACCCTCTACGGATTGTCGCACCGACCAGGCAATCATACGACATGACCATATCCACTTTAGTCCCTGCACTAGCTTCATCCTCGTGGCATCCCTTGGAGCCATAATTTTGAGAGCACCTTCACCTAGCAACACGAGCAGTCCAGAGCCAGAATCCAGGCCCTGATATATGACAAGTGTTGTCCTCACATTGGCATTCGCATACACGAGTTGCCGAAACTTTGATCGATGGGACTAGCTTGGATCGCTGAACGACATTTGGCTCGCCTAATCCAAGTGATTTAATGGATACTCAACTAATCAAGCTCCATCCCAACGATGTTTCAGCAACCACTTAGGGCTGTCATGCACCTAAGCCATGGCAATGACCATGCGTACACGCTTTGGAAATTACAACCAAACAAACCAACTTGACTCGTTAACCAAATGCAAGCTCACAAGCCTTAAGGATTCAAGTTTACAAACCAAACAGTCGGCTCTCAATCCAAAAACTCTTCGGAAAGAAAAAATTACACGATCATAAACCTAGAGCATACAACTCACTTTCGTGTGACCTATAACAATTCAGATCGCATTGCGCAAAGACACACAAACTTGTGGTTGAATATGCGATTATGACCCAATAACGAACTGTTTGCACTGTAATGCAGTTGGACGCTAACTTTTGTTGTCTTTAATCTATACGAAGAAAACTCCTTTGACAGGTTCCCATCCAAGCTGCCAAACTCAAGCGAGTGAAAGCTCTCAGCAATGCCGGAATCCTAAGCTCACACCAACATATCTCAACAAGGCGTCCCAACCACTCCAAAGTAGTGCGCTCTCAGCGTACAAATCAAGAGGAAGGTCACAGCAAATCACTGAGCACCGCATGGAGATGTGTGCCCCCAAACTAGACTCATCTTACTTCAAAGCAAGTCCCACTAACACAAGACATACTTTGAGGGGGCAAATGTTAACTGGCCTTTTTTCCGATTCCCAAAAGTACACAAGACACGCTCGTCTCAACATATCGCATGATATTATAGCAACATGTCGCATCCCTCGAACGCAACCTCCATTAGTCTCCGTCCGCATTCGAGTCGAAGGCGAGTCGTGCTCCAAGCCGAAGGCGAGCCATCAAGCTGATCCCGGGGCAGCACCGGTGGGTGTCCGAGTCCCAACAATCCCGATGGCGATCGACCTGTAGAGGTCCGGGGCCCCACAGTCCCGGCACCGCCCGATTCATCCGATTTCATGCAACAAGTTTGTTGCCAAAAATCTCAAAATCGATTAAAAGTCAGGATTCAGCCAGCAACTTCAGCGAACCTCCCAGAGCCCCAAAACATCTACTCATCCAGCCTTCGCACACTTCGTAAAGTGAACCTCATACCCTCGGCGGGTATGAAATGTTGCACCTCCGTGGCGCGAAATTCTGCACCCTCGAGGTGCGAAATTCCACACCCTCGAGGTGCGAATTTCCGCACCCTCGAGGTGCAAATTTCCACACCCTCAAGGTGCGAATTTCTGCACCCTCGAGGTGCGGAGGTGCGAAATTACGAACCATCGAGGTGCGAGCAGGTACGAAATTTCGCACCCGACAGGTGCAAAATTTCCTACATAAGTCAGGTGCAAAATTTTCTTATGTGAGAGCTAGAGGTGCGAATTTCCTGTAGATGGTCCCCATTTCTACCTACTCATACCTAACCCCTACCTGACCACTTCCTATAAATACCCCGTAGCCTCACACTTCAAAAGGGTTGGATTCTTGAGCTCGGAAACCTCCATAGAGCTCCATTAATGGCATCTCCTCTTAAGGGAGAAGAAGGACAAAATTGTCTATTTCCTTATTTATTCAATATATGATGATTATGACATCATATATCATGAAAACTGCATGTAATGAGATATCATGAGATAGTCTCAACCTTGTAATCTTCTAAGTGATCAACAAAATTCCAACGACTCTTCAAAGTCGACGTAGGCCCTCACTGAGGCCGAACCACTATAAATTCCTTGTGTTATTTAGTGCTTATGTTCTATTTTATGTTCTTGTCTATGCGACCAAATTTATAATTCCTAGTAATTGGGAATCTTTGGTGTTTACGGCATTTTTTGCCGTTAACATAGTGTATCCTTTGTAACATTGGTATGTTGATTTTATAATAGCATAAACTGATAAACACACCCTGTAGAAAAATCATTTAAACATTCTGTGTGTTATATAAACAACTTACCTCTTCATATAGATAAGATCCATAGATTAAATTTGGACTATTTTCAACGTTTTGTTAATAAATTAATTCATTATTTATGTGCACAGTATAAACAAAATTGGTACCAGATCGTATAAATTGGTATATTCTCAGAGATGCCTAGTTTCATCTAACCCCACTATAAACGAGAAATTACAACTTTATTTAAAATCAAAATTCAAGAATATGAATGAAATCACGAGGAGAAATAATTAATGTTAATACATATTTCCTGATTTCAAAGGGAGTGTATAGTGGGATATCTTGTGATGAACGGAAAATTTCTTTTGTGTAAGTTCCGACTATCTAGGAGATCGAATACGACGATAGGTGGTCTGGAGAAGCGTGCGAGGCTAAGGAACACATGAAAAATACAAAATTATTTTTCTATCAAGGGATATGGGTAAACGAGGGAAAAAGGTTTTTTTACTGTGTTTTAACATCGCCTTTGGTGGAGAACTACACCCTTGGGATTGGATCGAGTGTGATGCAATTTGGTAAGGAGGTGCGGCCAAGGGTCGTTGCCATTCTAGTGAAGTTTGGTGGGTAATGACATATGGTGGTGGTAGCGGTTGGGGACAAGGTGAACGTGAGGGGGATGCCTGTTTTTGGAGAAACTGGGTTGAATATCGAAAATATGATCGACGTGACAAGGGGGTCATCGGAGTTCAGAGACGAGACCAGGAGGTGAAGCAGAGTGTGTGGAGATTGGACTAGAGGGGACATTGCCGAGGTCGCAGTTGTGCATGCGTGCAGCGTGTATGGTGTGCATGGAAATAGGTAACACAGGAAGAAAAGAGGAAGAAGCAAGGGTGATCATGTATATTTGGGTTGCCAAATTCATGGATCTGGCAAGTCGAAAACGAAATGAATTCAGGGCACTGGAAAGGAAGTAAGTGGAATGAATTGATGGGTTAGAGAAGGGGCAGTATCAAATAGTATAAGGTAGAAGATAAAGAAGAGATGCGGGCTTAGGTAGATGGGATTTGGGCCAGTGGAGATAAATTAAACTAAAAAGAAAAAAAATAGAAAATGGAATTGGGCCTTCAAGGATTTTTGTAGAAATTTTAAAACAGAATATAAAGAAGGAAAGGAGCATTCAGGCCAATGTTTTGGGCCGTGGGTTTTCACAAGCTAAATTAAATGAAAAATAGGAAATAAAAGGAGATATTTAAGGTTTATAAAATAAGATTAAAGACAAATGGGCCAACCATACTAGGCCGGTGAAAGAAAAGATGAGAAGGAGGATAGGCCGGAGTAATTTGGACTCAAGGGCTTTAGTAAGATAAATTAGATAAAAAGGAGATATAAATTAGGAAAGTAAAAAATCAAATAAAATTAAAAGAAGGGTAACAAAAATAAATAAAAGGAGATTTTTAAATTAATAAGATCATAAAGAAATGAAATATCTTGGTAAGTGGAAGGAAGGACATTAGCAGGGAAATCGAACGCAGATGCTTAGCTTAAGAGTTTCAACGATTTTAAAAATAAAAAAGGGAGATAATTTAAAATCAAGTTATTTTTAATTATTTAGAAATAAAAAGACAATTTACAAAGGTATAAAATGTTGTATAAACAAGCGGACATTTTTCAGTAAAGTACCGTGTGCGACGCACACGCTTTAGTGGCTCATTTATATAGGACAGTCGAAACTAAATAAATTACCATGTGCAATGCACAAGATTTAGTTGCTCAATTATAGAAAATAGTAAAAAATGTTTGGATTTAAACAATATGGATATATACTGTTCTGTTTGGTTGAAGCTCATAAGTAAAGGGTAAATAAAATGAGTTATACTAAATCCAGTTCATTTTAAACTAATATCTAATTCTTTAAAGAAAGGTTTGAGATCAAATGAATATTGAAAACAGAGTATCATCTAAATATAAAAGAGATTACGCTGATCATTTTGAAAGATCAGAATTAATATTCCACTTCGATTTGATGTATACGTCGTGTGATAGAGACTATTGAAGATAAATGAAGACTGTGGACCTTTATAAGAGGAAGGATTGATGTCGAATTTCTCTGACTTGGAACCAGAGGTTTTCTGACATCATTCGGTCATGGTTAAGATTTTGCGTATTGTACGGATTTCTCGCTACAGATCATTTGGATGCGGTAGGAGAGTGGCTTCAGTTCATCCTGTTCCTGGATGACTTGTATGGGCGAGTGTCTGAAAGAGTACTTCCAGATGGTCGCGTACATTGATTTCTTCAAACATGCCAGTGTATTTTTGATGTCACTAATTAGTGATTTGACGTATTTTGATGATGTGGCATTTAAAGTGAATGGGGACCAGATGTTCTAAGAAGTAAACATAGCCTTAAGCCTCATCAACTGGGAAGTGACAGAAATCGGGCTGGAAGCATGGCTAGGTGGGTCTTTCCCAAGAAGTGTGTATTATCACCATCTAGAGAAATTCCTTTTTGACTTCTTAATCTATATTTCTTTACTGCAGCTTTCAGAAATGGTGGGTCACTCCCAACCATGGGGTGATAATATATTCGATACACTCAAGCTAAATTAGTGGGTGGTCGTATGTGGCCGGTTGCAAGATGTTCTTGTTGAACCCCGGTGTATCCCATCTAGAGTACGTTGATTGGCAGGTGTTCCCATACCTTGTCTGTTGGAGTCCAATCTCCAATATGACCCCGTAGTTTTTGATTTTATACTATATATATGGAGCGTGAGAAGCAAGCGTTCTGCTAGATGGTTATTTACTTGATAAAAACAATTATAATATCAGATGATTTTGATATCATAAATGTTTTAGATTATAATAAGGTAAAAATCATCCATGTTTTTGTGTGGGCTGGTCTTATAATTTTCTTTTCTTTCGAAAGGTTTTCGAACGTTAAGTCAATCTGTTCTCATAAGAGAATAACCCGATCTATGTTAAGAATTGGTCATTTGAATTGTTTTAAAATTGTTTACTCACACTAGTCCCCCGATTGACCCAGTGTTCATTTTTCTATGTTTTCCTAAACTCTTGGGTACTCATAACACTTCTTATGGATATACAAGTGATCCAGGTATCTAATGGAACCCTTTTGAAGTAATGTGGAGTACGAGTCCAAGAACCAGTCTAGTAGCTACATCTATCTCTAAGTATCCAGTTGAATATCTGTATTAAACTAGCAACCATGTATGATTATGTATTATGACAATGATGTACTGAGACGACCCCAAATCCCGTACAGACGAAGACAAGGGTTATCTTTGGTCTATAACACAGAAACAGATAACAGCAGAACAGAATTAAATAGATACACCAGATAATGAACAATAGAATATACTGGATAAACGTAATCATCAGAGTTACATAGTATACCGGATCTTACGTAGTACAAATACAGTTCAGCTATAAATAAATGTCTATAGCGGAAATAAACAACATATGTACAATAAGAGCTGAACAACATAAAAAGAGATAAATAATAGAATCCATCTTCAGCTCCAGCTATCCAGAAAGAACCAGCAAAACCTGAATACAAGGCTGCCCGTGTAGAAGAAGGGGCACCCGAGTTTGAAAGTGAAACAAATGACGTGTCAGTCATGGGACTGGTATGAGAAATCTACTCAACACATTTATAATATGGCTAAGCACAGGACCACGCCACTTTCGTGGAACGGGTTTACTCCATTGGATTGCCAGTGCCTTAAAAAAATCTTTCTTTTAAACATCACAATGCTTTTTATAAAAATGAAGCCATTATAAGACTCAGTTCCCATCACACAATGCAAAGCAAACCGGAGGATAGAGTTTTTCACCTTATAACGGCCAAAATATGCTTGATACGAATAAAACAAAGGAATTTAATATTATTGCTAGTGTTTATATGTTTTGAAAACAATTTCAAATCATAGCTATCAATCATAGATGGCATTAATGCCCCATACCACTATGTCGCCATATAGGTATACAATCAAAACCGCACTATGTCGTATTTGGATTTGGATTTCTGCCATGAACCAAGGCAAAAGATAGTCCTTACCGAATTCGTGACTCTCTAGCCCGAGCCACAGGCAAGCACGCAAGCAAGCCTTGGAGCGACAGGGTCGGTCCACCGATGTGGATTAAAATGCCTGAACACTACGTTTCCCCGCCCTATGGGGCGTAAGTGAGCCAACGAATGACTCCATCGGACCCTGATCGTCTGATCAAACCGAGGCGCCTCGCAACAGCAACAACCACATAGGTGAAAAGTATATAAATGTCAGGGCTGGTAGGTCACTGGCACCAGCCTAGCTTGAAAGAAACGCATGCCCTCCCTGAGGTCCTTCTCCCATTTTTGGTTCATACCGGGGTGTGAGGCTCGCGAATTCACATTATACGCAAAGCTACGCCACACAGGCGGTGCTTTGATCATCACCACAAGACTTTGCTTTTCAATAGAAGCCCTGATCATTTGCCACTTAGGCATGCCACACAGGCGGTGCTTTGATCATCACCACAAGACTTTGCTTTTCAACAAAAGCCCTGATCATTTGCCACTTAGGCATGCCACACTGGCAATTCATGCCATGCGACTGATATCCACCGATATACAACCTCTGAGCTCGTGCATTCCAGAGAAGGGCGTTAAGCAAAAGAATAAATTCTCCGTCGCCAAACAGACGTATATTTAATAGAGATCAATCAACACAGAATAAAATCAAATGTCAGACACACAGTCCATTTACAAGTCCGTTCTGGGTCTAAACGAAACCGGGGGCACTAAATACCTCGCAAACCCATCGACCACCACGTACGCCTGGACGATCACCACTCATAATCCATATTCCAGGATGCCTCCCAATCAGGACCTCGGTTACCATCCAAACGAGGTGAAGATCTCAGGTCTTCTACCACCGTCTTCATCTTTGACTTTCAATCGTCGGTCAATTATTTGAAATGAGAATTAACTCGGCCTTTTCAAATAATTCACGTATGTTTAGAATTTCAAATCAATTTATTTCAATGGTTAAATCATTCGACAACACAAATTTTGTTCTTTAATGTAATTTTCACACCAAACACATTCAACCATCAAATACCACATAAATCGAGCAAATTCAGATTATTTCCATTCCATATCGTTTATGATATTTTATAATGATTTATCGCTATTTTTATTTATTATAAAATAGCCAATTTATTCAAAACGATGCTTCGGGCCATAACGTGGCCGTGGCGCTGTTTTTCTTCAGATTTGTTTTACACATATTTGAAAATCTAACCATTTGATTTGCACCAAATTTACATCATTAGAAATATCTTTTCAAAACGAACCCAGCGGTCCCAGTTTCGGGAAAATCCGATGGTCGGATCTCCCAGTATAGTCGTTTGAAGTTTCGATTTCAAAATACGAACTGCAGCGTCGTTATTCGATTAAATATAATTATATTTATATATGTATATAAATATAATCGATTCTGGTGCTGTTTTTCTTCAGATTTGAATTAAACATTCCAAACAATCCAACCGTTGGATTTTTACAAAGTTAGTGCCGTTGGAAAGATATTTCCAAAGCGAACCCAACGGTTGCGGTTTCGGGAAAATCCGATGGTCGGATCTCCCACACTAATCATTTGAAATCACAATTTCAAAATACGAACTACAGCGTCGTTTTTCGATATATTTCAATTCTATTTAAATATATATATCGTTTCTTCGATTTCAAAACCAAATGAATTTCACACTTTTAATAAAAATGATATTTTCATCTAACTGCCTTCTATTTCAACACTTCACTATTTTTAACAATTCATTTATATAATAAAAATGTGATTTTTATTCTAAAACAATTCATTTCAAAACACTGTTATTTTATATAGTTCATGTAGATGATAAAAATGTGAATTTTATTATAAAACAATTTATTTCAAAAAACTGTTATTTTATATAGTTCATATAGATGATAAAAATGTGAATTTTTTTATAAAACAATTTATTTCAAAATATGAACACCATTCAACACATGAATTTCAACTCAACAACGTTTCCACACATGGAGGATTTCTAATCAACGAATAAATATAGTTTCAACAAATGAAAATAATTCAAACACATGAATATTATTCAAAATTTCGGCAGCATAACGGCAGCGTAGTTAAAACCGGGACCGTCCCTAGTACGGCTCATCTCTCTACCTTAAAACCTCGCGGTTTTTGACAATGGGGATCATGCATCTAGTTCGCACGCGGGCGGCATATATATATTTATTTCATTTCCACAAACTAATCCTATGTGGTTTCAACCAAATATTTCTCAACCACAAATGGGTATTTTTCAACCACAATCAATCAATATCAACCACAAACAATCACAATCAACCATTCGCTGTCAATCAATTTTCACACCAATCACAACCAATAAATATCGTCCATGGTTTGTGGACGAGTGGCATATATATATATATATATATATATATATATATATATATATAGCAATTTAGTTCTATTTCAACACATATATAGTTTTTACAACGCATATATAACTTATACATCGAACGTACAACTTATACAATGCTTGTACATGAGGTGTACAACGCTTATATAACTCATACATCGACTATATAATCTATACATCGTCGTTTTCCATATCGTTTATAAATTAGAAATCTCACATTGGGTTCTTCTCCACCAAAAATAGCAGAAGGCTCAGAAAAATATGCGGTCTCTTCTAGAAGGTAGAAGACGTCCACATGGTCACGATGTTTCCTGTTTTATCGAATTTCGTCAAGAAATGAAAAAGATATGATTTTTACAAGGTTTGCAATAGTTTAAAGGTGTTAAAATCATTTCAGAAAATAAAAACCGTACCTTTCTATTTCTGTTCAAAACTAGATTTTGAATTTTCTCTCGATCCGTAACACGAGACTTAGATCCAGTCGTGCCACGACGTAGGGCTACGAAGGGGCTTTCCGGCGATGGGACCCACCACCAGATCGACGCCGGATCTGGAGAGAAAAGGGGGGCGACGCGGCGGATGTTCGGGGGCTTGGATCTCGACGACAGGGCGGTGGCAGGAGGTGAGACTTGCTCGGATTTGAAGAGGGAGGGGAGGGCTTTTGAACGTGGGTGGTGGCGAGGCCTGGCTTGGATGGTGGCGACCGGAATATGGGAGGGAAGCTCTGAGGGGTTTCCGCCGTATATCGGGGAAAGAGAAAAAAAAAAAAATTTTTAAAAAAAATATGATTGGCCGGGGAAGTTTTAAAGGGGTTTTCTGACACAACCTCCAATCCAAATCCAACGACTGTCATCCCTAGCGTTTCACCCCCATTCCGAACACAATGGGATATATTTTGTAGTCCCATTCGACTGTTTCAGTCAGTTTTCCTTCAAATTAAAATTAAAGACATTCAATATTTGATTTGAATGTGCATTTCAATTTGCCAGGGCCAAAAACTGATTTGAAAATTTCCAGAAAAATAAATCTAGCTATGTTTTGAAGATACGGTCCCAACAAAACTAGTTTCGTCGAATTCGGAGACCGTTTGCAAAAAGGCCCATTTCTAGTCGATCCAATTTAACTGTAATCTACCAAAACACGTTTTCCTTTGCAACACTCACATACTAGCTTCAAAAGTAATGAAATTTAAACCTAGCAATAACTTCACATCCAGAATCCAACAAAAGTGGTTTCGTCAAATTCCGAGGTCGTATGCAAAATGGCCAATTTCATGGGTTATATAAATTCCATAGCGACCTTTCTAAAAATTCTTGTCACCCTGTCAAAGCCTGAGGGAGTGTGTATTTTAAATGCTCCAGGGGATAAATCCTCGTCACCTCGTCCCGTGTGGGAAATAAATAGTCCATGTGTCGTATCTAATAACTAGAGAGACGTGATTATTATCAACTCCAGACCCGTGTGGGGTTTTTATTAATCTTGCAATTTAATCGTTACAATTTAAATAGTCCATATCAGTCATCAGTTCAACCTGTAAAATATATTCATATCCATACAAGCCTCTTGCTCGTATGGTAAATCTTCCACCTCGTCACACAAGCTCCAAATGCTTATGTGGTATATGATGAAGTATGCCTATCTTCCAGAAGTATGCCATGTAGTATAGTTCAAAATTAATTGTTAACATCCTATGGTGACGTTTATTTTTACACACAGAATAACCAGCACTCCGCATCCAATGGCATTCACAGGAGTTGATATAATAATATTTCGCATCTAACTCATTAAGGTTTACCTATTTGTCGGGCACGCAAATATAATCTTTACTCAACAGCTAATCCATTTACCTGTTCAAACATATATAATGCACAAGTATATATTTCTATTTCTCTTCTAATCAGTTAAATGTGTGATATAATTGAATAAATTCTACCATTCATTCTCTTATTAATTAAATTAACTATCGTTTCAATAATTTATTTAATCTAATTTACTATCACACAACACAAACAGCAATCAAATGGTTTTTAAACTTTTCAAAAATATACTAATCAATTCCTATATTCTTTTAAATTCATTCAGACTATAGAATTAAAAGTGCACAGCCATGAAAAGAAAATAACAAAAGAGTAGAGAACTAATTGGTAATGGAAAGTATGGTAAATGCAACTTGCAACGGAATCAATCAGTGAAATCAACTCGGCATCTAAGATAGGCTTTCTGAATGCTCTCCTCAGTTTCCCAAGTACAATCTCGCGGATCTCCACTCTATTGCACTTTGACTAAGTGAACCTTCTTGTTCCTCAGCTCTTTGGTTTCTTTGCCGATAATCTTTAGCGGCTCTCTTCTCACAGCCAATTCTGGAGTAATTTCAATATCCTATTGAGCTGCTTCTTCCACGATCAAGTCTGGGTCATGAACGTACTTTCGAAGTTGAGATATGTGAAATACATCATGAACTCTAGGCAACCAGTTATGCAATTTGACCCTATAAGCGAGAGTTTCGATCCATTCCAGAATAGGAAACGGACCAATGAATTTGGGCGCCAACTTTCTAGTTTTACCGAACCGGATAACTCCTCTCATCGGCGATACTTTCAAATATACATAGTCGCCAACTGCAAATGATATATCTCTTCTTCTTCTATCTGCATAGCTCTTTTGTCGGCTTTGAGCGGCCAGTAATCGTTTCTTGATAAAGTCGACTTTGTCGGCAGGTTCTCGGATCATATCAGGCTACAACACAAGTCTATTTACAGGTTCGACCCAACAGGTAGGAGATCGGCACGGTCTACCGTATAACGCTTCGAATGGCGACATTGCCAGGCTCGCCTGGTAGCTTTTGTTATATGAGAATTTAGCCAAATGTAGATGGTCTTCCCATGATCCACCGAAATCTATAACTCTAGCCCGCAATAGATCTTCTAAAATACGATTCACCCTCTCAGTCTGACCGTCTGTCTGAGGATGATAAGCGGTGCTCAAGTTCAGCTTCGTTCCCAGCTTGACTTGAAATGCCTCCTAGAATTTGCTAGTAAATATTGTATCTCTATCACTGAATATACTGAGCGACACTCCATGAAGTCTAACTATCTCCTTGAAGTAAATCTGCGCCAGACTCTGAGCAGTTCTGTTTGATCTGACAGGTATGAAATGGGCGGTCTTCGTGAAGCGATCTACGATCACCCAAATACTGTCATTCCCTTTTCTGGTTCTGGGCAGACCATCAATGAAATCCATAGAAATATGTTCCCACTTCCAACCTGGAATGTCTAGCGGTTGTAATAATCCAGCCAGTTTCTGTTGGTCGCTTTTGACTAGCTGGCAAGTAGGGCACCGGCTAACGTATATTGAAATGTCCCTTTCCATAGCCTTCCACCAGAATGTTCACTTGAGATCGTTGTACATTTTGGCTACACCAGGACGGATACTCAGCTTGGACTTGTGACACTCGTCTAACACTTCACTTTTAAGCTATGGGATAACAGGAACACAAATCCTTCCTTTTAACCTCAGGGTCTCGTCGTTATCTATTTGAAAACACAAGGGTTCGCCTTTTTGAATCCTTTTAATCATATCCTTAATAAAGTTATCCTCCTTCTGAAGAATAGATATTTTGTCAATCAAGGAAGTCGTGATAATGAAACTGGCAATCATCTCATTCTTTCGGCTTAACGCATCGGCCACGACATTGGCTTTCCCTGGAGTGTATATAATCCCAAAATCGTATGCTGCAAGGAACTCTAGCCAACGTTGCTGCCTCAGATTCAGGTCTTTCTGAGTGAACATATACTTTAACGACTGGTGATCTATAAACAGTTCAAATCTCTCACCCAGAAGATAGTGTCTCCAGATTTTAAAAGCCAACACAATAGCCAATAACTCAAAATCATGAGTTATGTAGTTCTTCTCGTGCAGCTTCAGCTGACGGCTAGCATAAGAAATCACTTGAACCCTCTGCATTAACACTGCGCCAAGGCCTTCTCAAGAAGCGTCAGTCCAGACTTTTAAATCCTGATTGCCCTCAATGATGGATAACACTGGAGCCATCTTTAATCTTAACTTTAGCTCCTCAAAAGCCTCTTCACATTCTGGAGTCCACTTGAATTTAGAATGCTTCTTTGTAAGCTTCGTTAAGTGACCAGATACCTTCGAAAAGTCTTTAATGAATTTCCGGTAATAACTAGCCAATCCGAGAAAACTGCGTACTTCAGTGGGGGTGCTGTGCTGTTTCCAATTCTGAATAGATGTGATTTTACTTGGATCCACAGCGATTCCTTCTTTTGATATGACGTGGCCTAGAAATTTCACTTCATCTTGCCAGAATATGCATTTGGACAGTTTGGCTTTCAATACATTCCGTCTCAGAATTTCTAGAACCTGCTCCAGATGCTTTTCATGTTCAGCCTTTGATTTAGAGAAGATTAGAATATCGTCAATGAAAACCAGAACAAATTTATTCAAAACTCCTCTGAACACTCTATTCATCAGATCGACGAAGTAAGCTGGGGCGTTACATAAGCCAAACGGCATTATTAACCACTCGCAGAATAAATCTGGAACTCTGAATGCTGTCATTGGAACACATTCTTCGGCAATTCGAAGTTGATGGAAGCCTATAGCTAGGTCCATTCGTGAAAATACTTGTGTGCCATTTAATCGATCTAATAAATCATCAATCCGCGGCAATGGGTATTAATTATTTATGGTCTGCTTGTTAAAATCACGATAATCGACACATAGCCGTAGAGTACCGTCAGATTTTGGGACAAACACCACTGCCGCACCCCAATCAGAGAAACTAGGCCTGATCAGACCCTTCCATACGAGCTGTCGTGTTTGATCGTCATGTTCTTCTTTCTCTTTAAAGGGCATTCTTCAAATAGCATGAACTACCGGCCTTGCATTCGGAATTAAAGCAATTTTGAAATCTATTTCTCTCTGCGGAGGTAAGCGAACAACTTCTTCGAACACATCCGCATAATTCTTGACGACAGGAATGTCTTTGATGAGGTCAGGATTATTCTCTATGACTTCAGGGAGATTTTCTATTTGAGCTGGAGAAACATCCAAAGCTGCCCAGAAGTCCTTTCTATTTGAAGTCGGGCCTTCACATGGTATGGTTATATAATTCCCAGATTGGGCCTTTGCCTTAACAACTCTCTTGGCGCATCTAACCTCTGCTTCATATTTAGTCAGCCAATCCAATCCCAGAATAAGATCGAATTCATTAAAATTCATGACGATAGAGATATTAGGGAATTAATAGCAGGAAAAAGAGACAAGTACTGCACAAATCCAACTGAGATTGATGGAACCCCCAACTGGATTTTGGACAGTCATTAGCTCTTTGAGCTTCTTCAATTTCAAATCCAACTTCTTGAGTGCACTCTTTGCAATAAAGCTTCGTGACGCGCCTGTGTCAAACAGTACTTTAGCCGGAATGTTCTTGACATTGAGGGTGCCTTCTAAAACATCAGACCTCTCCTGAGCAGACGAAGATGAAGGCACTTCTGCCACTTCATTTACTTGTACTGCTTTGGTCTTTTTCAACATCCTGCAGTCTCTCTTTATATGACCAGTCTTGTGACAAAGATTGCACTCTTGGGTCACTTGAAACTAATTCCTGGATTTAGATTCATCCCTTTTTGGTTTCTTTAGAGATCGGCAACTTATCGAGAGATGTCCTTGCTTATTGCAGTTACTGCATACAGCAGTCGTTGCTGGTTCTTTTTCAGATCTGGTCGTTTTTCGATTGACTTTGGGCTTCTTACTGACCTCAAACATTGTACTGGCCTCAGGACGATCAGTTTCAGACTCAATTTTATTACTAGAGCTGACTTCTTCTTCATCGGGCAACATGCCTTTCTTATCGAGATCTTCATACTGATAAGCCATATAAATCATTTCTGAAAAAGGAAGCTTCACATGCCCCATTACTTTATTCCGGTATTTCCTTTGAAGACCGTAAATAAATCTCAGATTCTTTCTCTTCGTATTCTGAATTAGATGGGGAGCAAAGTGAGAAAGTTCGTTGAATTTCTTATGATATTCTGGGATGGTCATATCTCCTTGTATCAGATAAGAAAATTCATCGCATAATCGCTCAGTCGCTTCGGGAGGAGTAAATCTTTCCAGGAAAATCACTTTGAATCTGTCCCAGGTGATATCACCTTCTGGATTATCCTTGATAACTGAATCCCACCAGAACAAAGCTTCAACTTTGAGTGCCTAGGATGCCAGTAATCTTTTCTGGTCATCCCTTAGCTTTAATGCTTCGTAGATTTTCTCATCAGAACGAATCCAGGCTTGTGTTTTCATAATTGATTCTTCACCCGAGAAAGGTTTTCCACCCAGATTTCTATATTTCATAAATAGATCTTCTATATCTGGGTCCGTATTACTTCTTCTATTTCTGGCACTCATTTTCTAGAGCGTCTGCAATTAGCAGAAAAAGTGTCAGGTCAACAGAAAAGATATTTCAAAATATATAGACAAATACTTGAATGTAGATGCGTCTATCTAGGTGTTATTTCATTCTGCTACTCCTACTAGTATATTACTGATCCTATCTGTAATGAGTTACCCGTCCTAGAACACTACTAGTTCTATTTCTGACGAGATCATTAATATGTAATATTTCAGAACTAAGCTTAACCAAAGCTCTAATACCACGATGAGAGGATCCCAAATCCTGTACAGACGGAGACAAGGGTTATCTTTGGAGTATAACACAGTAACAGATAACAGCAGAATAGAATTAAATAAATAAACCAGATAATGAACAATAGAATATACTGGATAAACGTAATCATCAGAGTTACACAGTATACAGGATCTTACTTAGTATAAATACAGTTCAGCTATACATAAATGTCTACAGCGGAAATAAACAAAATATGTACAATTGGAGCTGAATAACATAAAAAGAGATAAATAATAGAATCCATCTTCAGCTCCAGCTATCCAGAAAGAACCAGCTAAACCTGAATACAAGGCTGCCCATGTAGAAAAAGGGGCACCCAAGTTTAAAAGTGAAACAAACTATGAGTCAGTCATGGGACTGGTATGAGAAATCTACTCAACACATTTATAATATGGCTAACCACAAGACCACGCCACTTTCGTGGAACGGGTTTACTCCATTGGATTGCCAGTGCTTTAAAACAAATCTTTCTTTTAAACATCGCAATGCTTTTTATAAAAATGAAGCCATTATAAGCCTCAGTTCCCATCACACAATGCAACGCAAACCGGAGGATAGAGTTTTTTAGCTTATAACGGCCAAAATATGCTTGATACGAATAAAACAAAGGCATTTAATATTATTGCTAGTGTTTATATGTTTTGAAAACAATTTCAAATCATAACTATCAATCATAGACGGCATTAATGCACCATACCACTCTGTCGCCATATATAGGTATACAATCAAAATCGCACGATGTCGTATTTGGGAATTGGATTTCCGTCATGAACCAAGGCAAAAGATAGTCCTTACAAAATTCGTGACTCTCTAGCCCGAGCCATAGGCAAGCGTGCAGGCAAGCCTTGGAGCGACAGGGCCAGTCCACCGATGTGGATTAAAATGCCTGAACACTACGTTTCTCCGCCCTATGGGGCGTAAGTGAGCCAACGAATGACTCCATCGGACCCGGATCGTCCGATCAAACCGAGGTGCCTCGCAACAGCAACAACCACACAGGTTAAAAGTATATAAATGTCAGGGCTGGTAGGTCACTGACACTACCCTAGCTAGAAAGAAACGCATGCCCTCCCTGAGGTCCTTCTCCCGTTTCTGGTTCATACCGGGGTGTGAGGCTCGCGAATTCACATTATACCCAAAGCTACGCCACACAGGTGGTGCTTTGATCATCACCACAAGACTTTTCTTTTCAACTGAAGCCCTGATCATTTGCCACTTAGGTATGCCACACTGGCAATTCATGCCATGCAATTGATATCCACTGATATACAACCTCTGAGCTCGTGCATTCTAGAGAAGGGCGTTAAGCAAAAGAATAAATTCTCCGCCGCCAAACAGATGTATATTTAATAGAGATCAATCAACACAGAATAAAATCCAATGTTAGACACACAGTCCATTTACAAGTCCGTTCTGGGTCTGAAGGAAACCGGAGGCACTAAATACCTCGTAAACCCATCAACCACCACGTACGCCTGGACGATCACCACTCATCATCCATATTTCGGGATGCCTCCCAATCAGGACCTCAGTTACCATCCAAACGAGATGATGATCTCCGGTCTTCTACCACTGTCTTCATCTTCGACTTTCAATCATCGGTCAATTATTTGAAATGAGAATTAACTCGGTCTTTTCAAATAATTCACGTATGTTTAGAATTTCAAATCAATTTATTTCAATGGTTAAATCATTCGACAACACCAATTTTGTTCTTTAATGTAATTTTCACACCAAACACATTCAACCATCAAATACCACATAAATCGAGCAAATTCATATTATTTCGATTCTATATCATTCATGATATTTTATAACGATTTATCGCTATTTTTATTTATTTTAAAATAGCCAATTTATTCAAAACGACGCTTCGGGCCATAACGTGGCTGTGGCGCTGTTTTTCTTCAGATTCGATTTACACATATCTGAAAATCTAACCGTTTTATTTTCACCAAATTTACATCATTAGAAAGATCTTTTCAAAACGAACCCAAGGGTCCCAATTTCGGGTAAATCCGATGGTCGGATCTCCCGGTATAATCGTTTGAAGTTTCGATTTCAAAATACGAACTGCAGCGTCGTTATTCGATTAAATATAACTATATATATATATATATATATATATATATATATATACACATATATATATATAATCAATTCTAGCGCTTTTTTTCTTCAGATTTGAATTAAACATTCCAGACAATCCAACCATTGGATTTTTACAATGTTGGTGCCGTTGGAAAGATATTTCCAAAGTGAACCAAACGGTTGCGGTTTCAGGAAAATCCGATGGTCGGATCTCCCGCACTAATCATTTGAAATCACGATTTCAAAATATGAACTACAGCATCGTTTTTCGATATATTTCAATTCTATTTAAATATATATATATATATATATATATATATATATATATATATATATATATATATCGATTCTTCGATTTCAAAACCATATGAATTTCACACTTTTGATAAAAATGATATTTTCATCAAACTGCCTTCTATTTCAACACTTCACTATTTTTAACAATTCATTTATATAATAAAAATGTGATTTTGATTGTAAAACAATTCATTTCAAAATAATTTATTATAAAAATGTGAATTTTATTATAAAACAATTTATTTCAAAATATGAACACCATTCAACACATGAATTTCAACTCAACAACGATTCCACACATGGAGGTTTTCTATTCAACGAAAAAATATTTTTAACAAATGAAAATAATTCAAACACATGAATATTATTCAAAATTTCGCCAGCATAACGGCAGCGTAGTTAAAACCGGGGCCGTCCCTAGTACGGCTCCTTGCTCTACCTTAAAACCTCGCGGTTTTTGACAATGGGGATCATGCATCTAGTTCGCACGCAGGCGGCATGTATATATTTATTTCATTTCCACAAACTAATCCTATGTGGTTTCAACCAAATATTTCTCAACCACAAATGGGTATTTTTCAACCACAATTAATCAATATCAACCACAAACAATCAAAATCAACCATTCACTATCAATCAATTTTCACACCAATCACAACCAATAAATATCGTCCATGGTTTGTGGACGAGGGGCGTGTGTATATATATATATATATATTGCAATTCAGTTCTATTTCAACACATATATAATTTTTACAACGCGTATATAACTTATACATCGAACATACAACTTATACAATGCTTATACATGAGGTGTACAACGATTATATAACTCATACATCGACTATATAATTTATACATCGTCGTTTTCCATATCGTTTATAAATTAGAAATCTAACATTGGGTTCCACTCCAACAAAAATAGCAGAAGGCTCAGAAAATATGCGGTCTCTTCTAGAATGTAGAAGACGTCCACACGGTCACGATGTTTCTTGTTTCATCGAATTTCGTCAAGAAACGAAAAAGATATGATTTTTACAAGGTTTGCAACGGTTTAAAGGTGTTAAAATCATTTCAGAAAATAAAAACCGTACCTTTCTATTTTTGTTCAAAACTAGGTTTTGAATTTTCTCTCGATCCGCAACACGAGACTCAGATCCAGTTGTGCCACGACGTAGGGCTACGAAGAGGCTTTCCGGCGATGGGTCCCACCACCAGATCGACGCCGAATCTGGAGAGAAAAGGGGGGCGACGCGACGGAAATTCAGGGGCTTGGATCTCGACGACGGGGCGATTGGAGGAGGTGAGACTTGCTCGGATTTAAAGAGGGAGGGGAGGGCTTTCGAACGTGGGTGGCGGCGAGGCCTGTCGTGGACGGTGGTGAGGCCTGGCGTGGATGGTTGCGGCCGGAATTTGGGATGGAGGCTCTGAGGGTTTTCCGCCGTATATCGGGGAGAGAGAAAAAAAGGAATTTTCTTTTTTTTTAAAAAAAATATGATTGGCCGAGGGAGTTTTAAAGGGGTTTTCTGACACGACCTCCAATCCATACCCAACGACTTTCGTCCCTAGCATTTTACCCCCATTCCGAACACAATGGGATATGTTTCATAGGCCCATTCGACTATTTCAGTCAGTTTTCCTTCAAATTAAAAAATAAAACATTCAATATTTGATTGGAACGTGCATTTCAATTTGCCAGGGCCACAAACTGATTCGAAAAATTCCAGAAAAATAAATCTAGCTATGTTTTGACGATACGGTCCCAACAAAACTAGTTTCGTCGAATTCTGAGACCGTTTGCAAAAAGGGCCATTTCTGGTCGATCCAATTTAACTATAATCGACCGAAACACGTTTTCCTTTGCCACGCTCACATACAAGCTTCAAAAATTATGAAATTTGAAACCTAGCAATAACTTCACATCCCGGATCCAACAAAAGTGGGTTCGTCAAATTTCATGGTCGTATGCAAAATGGCCAATTTCACGGGCTATATAAATTCCATAGCGAACTTTCTGAAAATTCATTTGGCCATAACTTTTTCTTTCCGCTATGAAAATTCGATTTTTTAGATTCGTTAGAAAGGTATTCACTAACAGATTTAAATATTTTTGGTTTTAATCAAATCCCTTTTGTTTTGCACCCGGTACAGTCATACAAAGTTTGAATTCAATTTTTGAAACTACAGCGCCATTTCAGGCCTTGTTTATAATTAGTATTAATTATATTTGTTTTCAATTATCGATTCAAACTCAGTTTTCATCGCTATTATTTAAAATATTTATTTTAAATATTTAAAATCCGTTGTTTTAGCCAATTTAACAATTTTAAATTGTTTCATATTTTCTGGGTCGTTACATGTACTTTGATGTAACAGACTCTGACATGTAATATATTATGTGATATAATTTTGTTAAATTACGCTGTGAGATTTTGATGTTTTTCTTGCTCTTCTATTCTATTAGTTCTATATTTCTACTTCTCATTCTCTAATTTCTTTCTTTTAACATTCCGTTTTTCTGTATAATTTTAGTTGACTATAGTAGTAAAATATCAGCTTAAATTGGTACTGAAAAGTGGGACGTTACAGTTGGTTTTTGCAGCACCCAATCCAAACGATTCATCATCTTTCATATTTGTCGATCAACCCCTTATTCTCTTACTACTTCAAAACAGAGCTTCTTTTTAATCCTACCCCAAATTCTCTAAACAGCCCTTATTTCCAACAATTACGCATTATTTTTAGCTGCCCCAAACTTTTATTATTGTTTTCCTTTATTCATATCTTTAAACCAACGCTTCATAGTAGTTAAATAATAGGGGTAATTGTTGAAAGTAAGCGCTATTTAGAGAATTAGGTGTAGGATTTAAAAGAAGGATGTTTTGAAGTATTAAGAGAAGTAGGATTAGTTTAAGCATAGTAGGGGTAGATCGACAAATATGAAAGATGATGAATCGTTTGGATTGGGTGTTGCAAAAATCAACCCTTTGTAGAAGTAGAATGATAATTGGTTTACAAATAAAGAAATGAATAAAGGAAAACAATAATAAAAGTTGGGGGGCAGTTAAAGCATGGTAGGGGTAGATCGACAAATATGAAAGGTGATGAATCGTTTGGATTTGGTGCTAAAAAACCCAACCCTTCACAGAATTAAAATGATAATTGGTATAAAAAGAAATAAATGAATTATGCAAACAAAATGTGAATAAAGAAATTAATAAAGGAAACCAATAATAAAAGTAGGGGGTAGTTTAGGCAGATTGGGGGTAAATCGACAAATATGAAAGATGATGAATAATTTGGATTGGGTGCTGTAAAAACCAACCCTTCAAAGTAGCTAAAAAATAGGGGTAATTGTTGGAAGTAAGGGATATTTACCGAATTATGGGTAGGATTAAAAAGAATGGCTATTTTGATGTATAAGAGAAGTAGGGGTAGTTTAAGCTTAGTAGGGGTAGATTGACAAATATGAAAGATGATGAATCATCTGGATTGGGTGCTGCAAAAACCAACCCTTCAAAGAAGTAGAATGATAATTGGTTTATAAAGAAAACACTAATAATGCAAAAAAATGAATAAAGAAAAACAATAATAAAAGTTGGGGTAGTTGAAATGTAGCGGTATTTGTCGAAAGTAAGGGCTATTTATAGAATTGGGGGTAGGATTAAAAAGAAGAGCTGTTTTGAAGTATTAAGAGAAGTGGGGGTAATTTAAGCATAGTAAGGGTAGGTCGACAAATATGAAAGATGATGAATCGTTTGGATTGGGGCTGCAAAAACTACCCTTAATTCTCTAATAGCCCTTACTTCGAACAATTACCCCTATTTTTTAATTACAATGAAGGGTTGGTTTTTGCAGCACCCAATCCAAATGATTCATCATCTTTCGTATTTGTTGATCTACCCCAACTATGCTTAAACTACCCTTACTTCTCTTAATATTTCTAAACATCTCTTCTTTTTAATCCTCACCTAATTCTCTAAATAGCCCTTACTTCCAACAAATACCCCTATTTTTTAACTACTGTGAATGGTTTGTTTTTGTAGCACACAATCCAAACGATTCATCATCATTCATATTTGTCGACCTACCCCTACTATACCTAAACTTCCCCTACTTCTCTTAATAGATCAAAACAACCGTTCTTTTTAATATTACCACTAATTCTCTAAATAGCCCTTACTGCAAACAATTACCCCTATTTTTTAACTTCTGTGAAAGGTTGGTTTTTGTAGCATCCAATCTAAATGATTCATCATCTTCCATATTTGTCGATCTATCCCTACTCTGCCTAAACTACCCCTACTTCCCATAATACTTCAAAACAACCCCTCTTTTTAATCCTACCCCCAATTCTCTAAGTAGCCCTTACTTCCAGCAAGATAGTGATTTGCAGCTTGTCAAAAGCGAAAGACTCTAGTAAGAATATTTTTAAAAGGGACCATTCGTGGTTAAGAAGTACAACTGAAAGAGGATGTAATAATTTATCAAAATGTTAGTGTTATAAGATAGACATCAAGAATGAGTTCCGATATCAAATGGATACTACCGCAATTACTATGTTTGTAGGTCGGCTTAGACATAGCTACTTGATAAGTACGTGAAATTAAACTTCTTACATGTAGTGGATCGTGCAAGCGAGCATCATTCATGTAAACGCTCTAATTGGACCTAATAACTCAATCTTTTATTAACAATAAACTCTAGGATTTTGTAGTTAATGAACAATTAATCGCTACTTGTTATAAGGTTGTTATTTAAATTAGCACTGTGCATTATTGAATCCTTCTTTGTACCCAGTTCAAACATGTGAAAATGAATAAAAAAAATCATTAGAAAATCAAATGGGGCTAATTCTCTCTTAAACTATTACAACAGAGTGTAAAAAAATTAAGCAAAATGGAAGACTTTACCTAAATATCCTGTCGCCATGCTTCAACCCCATCAGTTGTTAACAAACATAGTGCTTTCTCCATCAACATGTCAAGGAACGTAAGTCTGTTAAGAAATAGGGGTAATTGTTGGAAGTAAAGGTAATTTAGAGAATTAGAGGTAGGATTAAAAAGAAGGGTTGTTTTGAAGTGTCAAGAGAAGTATGGGTTGTTTAAGAATAGTAGAGGCAGATCGACAAATATGAAAGATGATTAATCGTTTGGATTGGGTGCTGCAAAAACCAACCATTTACAGTAGTTAAAAATAGGGGTAGTAGTTGGAAGTAAGGGCTATTTGGAGAATTAGGCGTAGGACCAAAAAGAAGGGTTGTTTTTAAGTATTAAGAGAAGTAGGGGTAGTTTAAGCATAGTAGGGGTAGATCGACAAATATGAAAGATGATGAATCAGTTGGATTGACGGCTGCAAAAACCAACCCACCACAGAAGTTAAAAAATAAGGGTAATTGTTGGAAGGAATGATTATTTATAGAATTAAGGGTAGGATTAAAAAGAAGGGTTGTTTTGAAGTATTAAGATAAGTTGGGGTAGTTTAGTCATAGTAGTGGTAGATCGACAAATATTAAAGATGATGAATCGTTTGGATTGAGTGCTACAAAAACCAACCCTTCATAGAAGTAGAAAGATAAACTGTTTACAAAGAAAGAAATCAATAATGAAAAAAAGTTGAATAAAGAAATAAATAAAGGAAAACAATAATAAAAGTAGGGAGTAGTTTAAGCATAGTAGGGGTATACCGACAAATATGAAAGATGATGAATCGTTTGGATTGGGTGCTGCAAAAACTAATCCTTCAAAGTTGTTAGAAAATAGGGGTAATTATTGGAAGGAAGGGCTGTTTAGAGAATTAGGTGTTGGATTAAAAAGAAGGGCTATTTTGAAGTATTAAGAGAAGTAGGGGTAGTGTAAGCCTAGTTGGGGTAGATCTACAAATATTAAAGATTATGAATTGTTTGGATTGGGTGCCGCAAATACCAACCCTTCACAGTAGTTAAATAATAGGGGTAACTGTTGGAAGCAAGGGCATTTAGAGAATTATGGGTAGGATTAAAAAGGAGGGTTGTTTCGAAGTATTAAGAGAATTAGGGGTAGTTTTACTATGCTTAAACTCCATACTACCCCAACTATGCTTAAACTACCCCCTACTATGCTTAAACTACCCCTACTTCTCTTAATACTTCGAAACAACCCTTCTTTATAATCCTACCCTTAATTATCTAAATAGGCCTTACTTCCAACAATTACCCCTATATTTTAACTACCCGTACTTTTATTATTGTTTTCCTACCCCTAATTCTCTAAATAGATCTTACTTCCAATAATTACCCCTATTTTTTAACTATTGTGAAGGGTTGATTTTTTCATAACCCAATCCAAATTATTCATCATCTTTCATGTTTGTTGATCTACCTCTACTATACTTAAACTACCCATACTTCTCGTAATATCTCAAAACAACTCTTCTTTTTATTCCTACACCTAATTCTCTAAATAGCCCATACTTCAAACAATTACCCCTATTTTTTAACTACTGTGAAAGGTTTGTTTTTGCAGCACACAATCGAAATGATTCGTTATCTTTCATATTTGTCGACCTACCCCTACTACGCCTATAATACCCCTACTTCTCTTAATACTTCAAAACCACCCTTCTTTTTAATCCTACCACTAATTATCTAAATAGCCCTTACTTCCAACAATTACCACTATTTTTTAACTTCTGTGAAAGATTGGTTTTTGTAGCATCCAATCTAAATGATTCATCGTCTTTCATATTTGTCGATCTACCCCTACTATGCTGAAGCTACCCCTACTTCCGTTAATACTTCATAACAACCCTTTTTTTAATCCTACCCCTAATTCTCTAAATAACCCTTACTTCCAAAAAGATAGCGATTTGCAGCTTGTTAAAAGTTATAGACTCTAGTAAGAATATTTTTAAAAGGGATCATTCATGGTGAAAAGTATGTACAACTGAAAAAGGATGTAATAATTTATGCAAATATTAGTGTTATAAGCTGGACATCAAAAATGAGTTCGATATCAAATGGATACTACAGCAATTACTATGTATGTACATCGACTTTGATATAGCTACATGATAAGTATGTGAAATTAAAGTTCTTACATGTAGTGGATCATGCAAGCGAGCATCATCCATGCAAACGCTCAAATTGAACCTAATAACTCAATCCTTCTATGTACCCAGTTCAAACATATGAAAATGAATAAAAAATATTGTTTGAAAATCAAATGGGGCAAATTCTCTCTCAAACCAATAAAAAGAGTGTAAAAAAAATTAAGCAAAATGAAAGACTTTACCTAAATATCATGTCGCCATGCTTCAACCCTATCCGTTGTTAACAAACATAGTGCTCTCTCCATCAAAATGTCAAGGAACATAAGTCTGTTAAGAAATAGGGGTAATTGTTGGAAGTAAAGTCAATTTAGAGAATTAGGGGTAGGATTAAAAGAAGGGTTGTTTCGAAGTATTAAGAGAAGTATGGGTTGTTTAAGCATAGTAGACGTAGATCGACAAATATGAAAGATGATTAATCGCTTGGATTGGGTGCTGCCAAAACCAACCCTTTACAGTAGTTAAAAAATAGAGGTAATAGTTGGAATTAAGGGCTATTTGGAGAATTAGGCGTAGGACTAAAAAGAAGGGTTGTTTTTAAGTATTAAGAGAAGAAGGGGTAGTTTAAGCATAGTTGGGGTAGATCGACAAATATGAAAGATGATGAATCATTTGGATTGAGGGCTGCAAAAACCAACGCACCACAGAAGTTAAAAAATAAGGGTAATTGTTGGAAGGAATAGCTATTTAGAGGATTAGCGGTAGGATTAAAAAGAAGGATTGTTTTGAAGTACTAAGATAAGTAGGGGTAGTTTAGTCATAGTAGTGGTAGATCGACAAATATTAAAGATGATGAATCGTTTGAATTGGGAGCTACAAAAACCAACCCTTCGTTGAAGTAGAAAAATAAACTGTTTACAAAGAAAGAAATCAATAATGAAAAAAAATTGAATAAAGAAATAAATAAAGGAAAACAATAATAAAAGTAGGGGGTAGTTTAAGCATAGTAGGGGTATACCGACAAATATGAAAGATGATGAATCGTTTGAATTGGGTGCAGCAAAAACTAATCCTTCAAAGTTGTTAAAAAATAGGGGTAATTATTGGAAGGAAGGGTTGTTTAGAGAATTAGGTGTAGGATTAAAAAGAAGGGATATTTTGAAGTATTAAGAGAAGTAGGGGTAGTGTAAGCCTAGTTGGTGTAGATCTACAAATATGAAAGATTATGAATTGTTTGGATTGGGTGCTGCAAACACCAACCCTTCACAGTAGTTAAAAAATAGGGGTAACTGTTGGAAGCAAGGGCTATTTAGAGAATTATGGGTTGGATTAAAAAGAAGGGTTGTTTCAAAGTATTAAGAGAAGTAGGGGTAGTTTTACTGTGCTTAAACTCCATACTACCCCAACTATGCTTAAACTACCCCCTACTATGCTTAAACTACCCCTACTTCTCTTAATACTTCGAAACAACCCTTCTTTATAATCCTACCCCTGATTCTCTAAGTAGGCCTTACTTCCAACAATTACCCCTATATTTTAACTACCCCTACTTTTATTATTGTTATCCTACCCGTAATTCTCTAAATAGATCTTACTTCCAACAATTACCCCTATTTTTTAACTACTGTGAAGGGTTGATTTTTTCAGCACCAAATCCAAATGATTCATCATCTTTCATATTTGTTGATCTACCTCTACTATACTTAAACTACCTATACTTCTCTTAATATGTCAAAACAACTCTTCTTTTTATTCCTACACCTAATTCTCTAAATTGCCCATACTTCCAACAATTACCCCAATTTTTTAACTACTGTGAAAGGTTTGTTTTTGCAGAACACAATCGAAATGATTCATTATCTTTCATATTTGTTGACCTACCCCTACTATGCCTATAATACCCCTACTTCTCTTAACACTTCAAACCCACCCTTCTTTTTAATCCTACCACTAATTTTCTAAATAGCCCTAACTTCCAACAATTACCACTATTTTTTAACTTCTGTGAAAGATTGGTTTTTGTAGCATCCAATCTAAATGATTCATCATCTTTCGTATTTGTCAATCTACCCCTACTATGCTGAAGCTACCCCTACTTCCATTAATACTTCATAACAACCCTTCTTTTTAATCCTACCCCTAATTCTCTAAATAACCCTTACTTCCAAAAAGATAGCGATTTACAGCTTGTTAAAAGTTATAGACTCTGCTAAGAATATTTTTAAAAGGGATCATTCATGGTGAAAAGTATGTACAACTGAAAGAGGATGTAATAATTTATGCAAATATTAGTGCTATAAGCTGGACATCAAAAACAAGTTCGATATCAAATGGATACTACAGAAATTACTATGTATGTACGTCGGCTTTGATATAGCTACATGATAAATATGTGAAATTAAAGTTCTTACATGTAGTGGATCGTGCAAGCGAGCATCATCCATGCAAACGCTCAAATTGAACCTAATAGCTCAATCCTTCTATGTACCCAGTTCAAACATGTGAAAATGAATAAAAAATATCGTTTGAAAATCAAATGGGGAAAATTCTCTCTCAAACCAATAAAAAGAGTGTAAAAAAAATTAAACTAAATGGAAGACTTTACCTAAATATCATGTCGCCATGCTTCAACCCTATCTGTTATTAACAAACATAGTGCTTTCTCCATCAACATGTCAAGGAACATAAGTCTGTTCAGAAATATGGGTAATTGTTGGAAGTAAAGGCAATTTTGAGAATTAGGGGTAGGATTAAAAATAAGGGCTATTTTGATATATTAAGAGAAGCATGGGTTGTTTAAGTATAGTCGGGGTAGATCGACAAATATGAAAGATGATAAATCGTTTGGATTGGGTGCTGCAAAAACCAACCATTCAAAGTATATAAAAATATGGGTAATTGGTGGAAGTAAGGGCTATTTGGAGAATTAGGGGTAGGATTAAAATGAAGGGTTGTTTTGAATTATTAATGGAAGTAGGGGTAGTTTAAGCATAGTAATGGTAGATCGACAAATATGAAAGATGATGAATCATTTGGATTGAGTGCTGCAAAAACCAACCCATCACAAAAGTTAAAAAATAGTGGTAATTGTTGGAAGGATGGGCTATTTACAAAATTAGGGGCAGGATTAAAAAGAAGGGTTGTTTTGAAGTATTAAGATAAGTAGGGGTAGTTTAGGCATAGTAGGTTTAGATCGACAAATATGAAAGATGATGAATAATTTCGATTAGGTGCTGCAAAAACCAGCACTACGTAGAAGTAGAAAGATGAACTATTTACAAAGAAAGGAATGAATAATGAAAAAAAATTGAATAAAGAAATGACTAGATGAAAACAATAATAAAAGTAGGGGCAGTTTAAGCATAGTAGGGGCATACCGACAAAAATGAAAGATGATGGATCATTTGGATTGGGTGCTGAAAAAAACCAATCCTTCAAAGTAGTTAAAAAATAGGGGTAATTGTTGGAAGGACGGGTTGTTTAGAGAATTAGGGGTAGGATTAAAAAGAAGGGCTATTTTAAAGTACTAAGAGAAGTAAGGTTAATTTAAGCATAGTATGGGTTGATCGAAAAATATGAATGATTATGAATTGTTTGGATTGGGTTCTGCAAAACCCAATCCTTCACAGTAGTTAAAATGCAGGGGAAACTGTTGGAAGCAAGGGCTATTTAGAGAATTATGGGTAGGATTAAAAAGAAGGTCTGTTTCGATGTGTTAAGAGAAGTAGGGGTAGTTTAAGCATAGTAGGGGTTGTTTTATTATGCTTAAACTCCATACTATCCCAACTATGCTTAAGCTACCCTCTACTATGCTTAAACTTCCCCTACTTCTTCTAATACTTCGAAACAGCCCTTCTTTATAATCCTACCCCTAATTCTCTAAATATCCCTTACTTCCAACAATTATCCCTATATTTTAACTACCCCTACTTTTATTATTGTTACCCTAACTCTAATTCTCTAAATAGCCCTTACTTCCAACAATTACCCCTATTTTTGAACTACTATGAAGGGTTGGTTTTTGCAGCACCCAATCCAAATGATTCATCATCTTTCGTATTTGTCGATCTACCCTACCATGCTTAAACTACCCCTACATGTCTTAATACTTCAAAACAACACTTCTTTTTAATCCTACACCTAATTCTCTAAATAGCCCTTACTTCCAACAATTACCCCTATTTTTTAACTACTGTGAAGGGTTTGTTTTTGTAGCACACAATCCAAAAGATTCATCATCTTTCATATTTGTCGACCTACACCTATTATGCCTAAACTACCCCTACTTCTCTTAATACTTTAAAACAACCCTTCTTTTTAATCCTACCACTAATTCTCTAAATAGCCCTTACTTCTAACAATTACCCCTATTTTTTAACTTCTGTGAAGGGTTGGTTTTTGTAGCATCCAATCTAAATGATTCATCATCTTTCATATTTGTCGACCTATCCCTACTATGCTTAAACTGCCCCTACTTCCCTTAATACTTCAAAACATCCCTTCTTTTTAATCCTAACCCTAATTCTCAAAATAGCCGTTACATCAAACAAGATAGTGATTTGCAGCTTTTTAAAAGTGAAAGACTCTAGTAAGAATATTTTTAAAAGGGACCATTCTTGGTGAAAAATTACAGATGAAAGATGATGTACTAATTTATGCAAATATTAGTTCTATAAGTTGGACATAAATATGAGTTCCGATATCAAATGGATAATACAACAATTACGATGTATGTAGGTCAGCTTTGATATAGCATCATGATTAGTATGTGAAATTAAAGTTCTTACATGTAGCGCATCGTGCAAGCGAGCGTCGTTCATGCAAACACTCAAATTGAACCTAATAACTCAATCTTTTATTAATAATAAACTCTAGAATTTTGTAGTTAACGAACACTTAATCGCTACTTGTTATAAGGTTGCTATTTAAATTAGCATTGTGCGTTATTGAATCCGTCTTTGTATGAAGTTCAAACATGTGAAAATGAATAAAAAAAATCGTTAGAAAATCAAACGAGGCTAATTCTCTCCCAAACCAATACAACAGAGTGCACAAAAAGATAAGTAAAATGGAAGGCTTTGCCTAAATATTCTGTTGCCATGCTTCTACCCCATCCTTTGTTAACAAATATAGTGTTTTCTCCATCAACATGTCAAGGAACATAAGTCTGTTAAGAAATTAGGGGTAATTGTTGGAAGTAAAAGCAATTTAGAAAATTAGTGGTAGGAATAAAAAAGACGCACTGTTTTGAAGTCTTAAGAGAAGTATAGGTTGTTTAATCATAGTAGTGGTATATCGACAAATATGAAAGATGATGAATTGTTTGTATTAAGTGCTGCAAAAACCAACCCTACACAGTAGTTAAAAATTGGGGTAATTGTTGGAAGTAAGGGCTATTTAGAGAATTAGGGTTAGGATTAAAAAAAAGGGTTGTTTTGAAGTATTAAGAGAAGTAGGGGTAGTTTACGAATATTAGGGGTAGATCGACAAATATGAAGGTGATGAAACATTTCGATTGAGTGCTGCAAAAACCAACCCATCACAGTAGTTAAAAAATAGGGGTAATTGTTGGAAGGAAGGGATATTTAGAGAATTAGGGGTAGGATTAAAAAGAAGGGTTGTTTTGAAGTATTAAGATAAGTATGGGTAGTTTAGGCATAGTAGGGGTAGATCGACAAATATAAAAGATGATGAATCATTTGGATTGGGTACTACAAAACCCAACCCTGCACAGAAGTTAAAAAATAGGGGTAACTGTTGAAAGTAATGGCTATTTAGAGAATTATGGGTAGGATTAAAAAGAATTGTTGTTTTGAAGTATAAGGAGAAGTAGGGGTAGTTTAAGCATAGTAGGGGTAGATCGACAAATATGAAAGATGATGAATCATTTATAATGGGTGCTGCAAAGCCCAACCCTTCACAGTAATTAAAAAATAGGGGTAATTGTTGGAAGTAAGGGCTATTTAGTGAATTTGGGGTAGGATTAAAAAGAATGGTTGTTTTGATGTATAAAGAGAAGTAGGGGCAGTTTAGGCATTGTAGAGGTAGATTGACAAATATGAAAGTTGTAGGGGATGATCGACAAATATGAAAGATGATGAATCAGTTAGATTGGACACTGCAAAAACCAACCCTTCACAGTAGTTAAAAAATAAGGGTAATTGTTGGAAGTAAGGGCGATCTAGATAATTAAGTGTAGGATTAAAAAGAAGGGATGTTTCGAAGTACTAAGAGAAGTAAGGGTAGTTCAAGCATAGTAGGGTATATCAACAAATAAGAAAGATGATGAATCATTTGGATTGGGTGCTGAAAAAACCAATTCATCAGAGAATTTAAAAATAGGGGTAATTGTTGGAAGGAAGGGTTATTTAGAGAATTAGGGATATGATTAAAAAGAAGGTTTTTTTTGAAGTATTAAGAGATGTAGGGGCTGTTTAAGCGTAGTAGGGGTAGATAGACAAATATGAAAGATGATGAATTATATTGATTGTGTGCTTCAAAAACCTACCCTTCACAGAAGCAGAATGATATGTCTTAATACTTCAAAATAGCCCTTCTTTTTAATCCTTACCCTAATTCTCTAAATAGCCCTTCCTTCCAGCAATTACCCTTATTTTTTAACTATTATGAAGGACTGCTTTTTGCTGCACCCAATCCAAACAATTCATCATCTTTAATATTTGTTGATCTACCCCTACTATGCTTAAACTACACCTACTTCTCTTAATACTTCAAAACAACCTGTGTTTTTAATCCTACCATTAATTCTCTAAATAGACCTTCCTTCCAACATTTACCCTACTTTTTTAACTACTATGAAGGGTTGGTTTTTGCAGCACGCAATCCAAATGATTCATCATCTTTCATTTTTGTCAATCTACCCCTACTATGCTTAAACTAACCCTACTTCTCCTAATACTTCAAAACAACCCTTATTTTTAATCCTACCCCTTATTCTCTAATTTGCTCTTAGGAGTAGTTTAAGCATTGTAGGGGTAGGTCGGCAAATATGAAAGATGATGAATCGATTGGATTGGGTGCTTCAAAACCAATCTTTCCAAGAAGTTAAAAGTTAGGGGTAACTCTTGGAAGGAATGGCAATTTAGAGAATTTGGGGTAGGATTAAAAAGAAGGTTTGTTTTGTAGTATTAAGAGAAGCAGTGGTAGTTTAGGCATAGTAAGGATAGATCGATAAATATAAAAGATGATGAATCATTTAGATTGGGTACTGCAAAATCCAACCCTTCACTGTAGTATAAAGATAGGCGAAATCGTTTGAAGCTAGGGCTATTTAGAGAACTAGGGGTAGCAATAAAAAAAAGGGATGTTTTGAAGTATTAAGAGAAGTAGAGGTAGTTTAAGCATAGTAAGGGTAGATTGGAAAATACGAAAGATGATCAATCGTTTAGATTGGGTGCTGCAAAAACTAACCCTTCACAATAGTTAAAAAATAGGGGTAATTGTTGGAAGTAAGGGATATTTAGAGAATTAGTGGTAGGATTAAAAATAATAGCCGTTTTGAAGTTTTAAGAGAAGTAGGAGTAGTTTAAGCATAGTAGGGGAAGATCGATAAATATGAAAGTTGATGAATCGTTGGGATTGGGTGTTGCAAAAACCAACACTTCACAGTAGAAAAAAGATAAGTGTAATTGTCGGAAGTAAGGGCTATTTGGATAATTAGGGGTAGGATTAAAGAGAAGGGTTGTTACAAAGTATTAAGAGAAGTAGGGGTAGTTTAAGCATAGTACGGGTAGATCGACAAATATGAAAGATTATGAATCTTTTGGATTGGGTGCTGCAAAAACCAACCCTTCACAGTAGCAAAAAGATAGGCGTAATTGTTGGAAGTAAGGGCTAGTTTGATGGGCAAAAATGTCGGAATCACCAAAGATTCCTTTTACAAGGAATTGTAGTTATGGTCGTAAGACTAAGTAAGAGAGAGCGGTAAATAACAAGAGAGATTCATAGTGGTTCGGCCCGGCGGCTCCTACGTCCACTTGGAAGAGGTGTTAGAATATTATTAATGACCAAGAATTACAAGGGTGAGAATATCGTGAGATATCTCATTACGTTAAATTTGCAGGGTAATATAATATTTTCCACATATTAAAAAATTGTGGTTAGGTCCTTCTTCTTCTTCAAAGAGGAGACGCCATTAAAGAAGGTCTAGGAAGGTTCCAAGGTCATAAAAACCAACCTTTTTGAAATGGGAGGCCATGGACTATTTATAGGTGTGGAAGTAGGTTGGATTAGGTGGGAGTTGGTAGGAATGAGGACCACATATAAGAAATTCACGCCCACTGCCCTAACAGCCCAGAATTTGGCACCTGGGCATGGGTGCGAAATTCCGCACCCAATCGTATGCGAATCTGCCGCGAGGGGCACAAGGGTCCCACTATTAGGTGCATGAGGGTCCCGCTTTTGGGTGCGTGAGGCTTGAGTTTCCTTCAAGGCCCGAGGCCATGGTCCGGGGATGCTTCCTGGATGCTGTGAGGTTACGAGCAGTGCAGTCCCCTCCCAATCCTGCTTCCTTTATTCCTAAGCGCCGCTTGTCGGCCTCAGCTCCACGCGATTCGGCGAATTAAGCGTGTCTGACGCACTATTGGGAACTGGGCTAAGAGGCCGATTAACATTAGCCCCCCGAAGTATGTCTTCTCTTTGACATAATGTGCTTTGTATTGGCTGAAGTAGCAGATAAGCTGTTGTTTCTTCCTGTAAGAACAAATTTAAATTTTGCGTTAGTTATTGAGCTGATCCCCCTAGGGGTGTGGATGAGGCGTTGTTGGATGATCGTCGTACTCAAATCGGTAGGCATCCATTAATGCGTCGCCTCCGCAGACGCACAAGAGTCGGTATGCATGTGCACGGAGTGTGTATACGAAAGAGCGTGGTGCGGCGTTGCAAATCTGGAGGTACATTGATTTGATATATGTATATTTTTTATGGGGTCGAAAATTCTCAAAACCCAAGGTGTTCGACATTTGGAGCCCTGGGGGGTCGAAATTTCAAGCCGGGACCTCCGAATTTCGAGTCCCTGGAGCCTCGAAATTACGAACCCATAAGGTTTGAAATTTCGAAACCGGCGGTTCGTAATTTCGAACCCAGAGGGCTCGAAATTCCGAGCCCGTAATTGAATGCGAAGGGCCGTTTTTTTCATTTATAAATAGGGGCTCCCCCACTCATTTTCTTCCTTATATTTTTTCTTTTTCTCACCGCCATTGCTGAAAGCTTCGAACCCATGAATTCAAACCCAGTGAATTTCGAATTCGAGCCAGGTGGGGCCTAGAATCAAGAGAGTGAGGAGGTCGGAGGAAGACGAGGGGCCGTGGTCGAAGTCTTCGAAACTCTAACCCGAATGGGATCAAGGTCATGGAACCTCGTGGGTTCGAATATTTGAACCCAACCAGTTCGAAACCGAACCTTGAACCCTCTCGGTTTCGAGACATGCTGGGATCGAATTTTCGAACCCGCCGGGTTCGAAGTCTCAAACCCTTTGGTTTCGAAACTTCGGACACCATGGGTCTTGAGGCCTCAAACCCTGTGGGTTAGAAATTTCGAGCATATTGGGCTCGAATTTTTGAACCCGTGAGGGTTTGGATTTTCGGACTCTTGTGGTTTTGGGTCTTCGGCCCTTGATGGTTCCTAACTTTTGAGATAGTTGGCATTGCATTGCAAACACATGATAGTTGGCACCAACATGAGGGTTATAGGTCGCTACACTGCTAGTACTAACAATAGTGTATTGATGTATAGCTACAGACGTAGACAAGATCAAAAACGAAAAGGCCCCGGAAGCCGAGGCTTCCCAGGCCACATTACACGGGTCAGAGCCTACCCCTAGAGTGCCATGCCAATGCTGGACTGAAAGCTATTATTATATGCGAACTCCACCATTGGAAGATGCTCTTCCCATGTACCCCCAAAATCTAGCATACCTAGCCTCAAAAGGTCCTCTAAAATACGATTCACCGTCTCGGTTTGGCCGTTCGTCTGAGGATGATACACGGTGCTCAAACATAACTGAGTCCCAACCGCTTCTTGTAAGCTCCTCCAAAATTTGCTAGTGAAGATAGGATCGCAGTATCTTACTATGCTAGAAGGAACACCATGCCAACGAACTATCTCTCGGACGTATACAGAAGCTAACCATGGATCAGTCCTCTTACCCTGCACGGGAATGAAATGGGCGCTTTTAGTAAGTCTATCTACTATAACCCAAATCCCCGTATTACCCTTCCTTGATCTTGGTAATCCATCCATAAAGTCCATCGAGACACTTTCCCACTTCCATAGTGGAACCTCCAATGGGTGAAGCAACCCACCGGGTTTTTTTTGCTCCGCTTTTACTTGTTGGCACGCCAAGCATCTAGTGACATGCTCGGCCACATCCCTCTTCATACCGGCCCAAAAGTAAAATCGCTTCATATCTTTGTACATCTTGTCCCCGCTGGGATGAATGTTCATCTTCGAACGATGTGCATTATCAAGAATAGTCTTCCTCAAGTCCACGTCTTGTGGTACACAAAGTCTACTAACCCTACGTAACCAACACTTATCATCTAGGGTATACCTACAGAGATGGCTTGATGACTCCCCTCTTTTGAGCTTCTACACCAACTCAACCAACTGTGGGTCGTCTCTCCGTGCCTCACCAATCCATCCCAAAAGCGTAGGTCTGACCTCCCAGGATGCTAGCAAACCGGGTACAAAGTCAACGGAAGGTCTAAAATCAAACATAGAGATGAATTCTAAGTTTCGCCGTTCAACAAACAATGGACTCAAGGACAACCTTTTCCTACTTAAGGAGTCTGCCACCATGTTACTTTTGCCAGGGGTATATTCTATTTCGAAGTCGTTGGACGCTAAGAATTCCATCCACCTTTGCTGTCTTAAATTCAAGTCCATCTGAGAGAATAAGTATTTTAAAGATTTGTGGTCAGTGAATAATTCGAATTTCTCGCCAAGAAGATAATGAGGCCAAGACTTAAGCGCGAAAACAATTGCGGCCAACTCTAGGTCATGCGTGGGGTAATTCTTCTCATGCACCTGGAACTGCCTTCCACTGTAGGCTACTACCCTACCCTCTTGCATTAAAACTGCGCCTAGTCCTGTCCCAGAAGCATCGGTATAAACAGTAAACGGCTTACTCCCGTCTAGCAGCACTAAGACTGGAGCTGAGGTCAAAGCTCTCTTCAAACGTTGGAACGCATCATCACAATCAACGTCCCATGTGAAAACTAGGTTCTTCTTCGTCAAACGTGTTAATGGAGCTGATATTTTTGCGAAGTCTTTGATAAACTTCCTATAGTAGCCAGCCAACCCCAAGAAATTCTCACCTCGGTAGCATTTTTAGGGACCTTCCAATCTTGGATGGCCACCACCTTTGCGGGATCCACAGCTATCCCATCTTTGGAAACCACGTGCCCCAAGAATCGCACTTCCTTCCTCCAGAAGTGACACTTAGAAAATTAAGATTTAAGGTTATGCGCTCGTAGGGTCTCCATCACTTCCCTAAGATGTAGGGCATGCTCTTCTTCGTCCTTAGAAAAGATCAAGATGTCATCTATAAAGACTACCACGAATTTGTTAAGGTACTCTCTAAACACCCTACTCATCAAATCAACGAAGTATGCGGGGGCATTTGTCAAACCGAAGGGCATCACTAGCCATTCATAGAAACCGTCCGGAGTCCAAAAGGCAGTCTTGTCAATGCTATCCTCAGCCACTCTCAACTGATGGAAACCAGTGGCTAAGTCCAACTGCGAAAACACTGAGGCGCCAAGTAACTGATCGAAGAGATCGTCAATCCTTGCCAGTTGGTGTCTATTCTTCTTAGTAAGCTTATTAAATTCTCTATAGTCCACACAAAGTCTAAGGGACCCATCCGCCTTTGTGGCAAATACTACTGGAGCACCCCACTCCGATATACTTCGTCTTATGAACCCCTTCTCAAGCAACTCCTTCACTTGCTTATTGAGTTCCCTCCTTTCACGCGGAGCCATGTGGCGTACTGGCAAAGATACTGGTTTTGAATTATCCACAAGATATATTCGAAAATCTATCTCCCGCTTTGGAGGTAAGCCCTTCACCTCCTCAAACACATCCGAGTATTCTCGGACCACTCTAGCAGAACGTAGATTCTCCACAGACGCGTCAAACGATTCTAGATAACTTAGCATAGCGGAATATATGGGATTACAAAAGATTTCGAGAGTGTTGCCAAGGCGAGTCATGAGCCTAACCACTCTCCTTTCACAATCAAGAACGACCCCATTTCTGGATAACCAATCCATTCCTAAAATTATCCCATCGCCCTTGAAGCCCAAAACATAAGCATCACATCTAAACTCAATGCTAAGTATAGAAATTTTCAAATCCAAACACATCATGGACAAATAAGCTGAGCCCCCAATTGGATTCGAAACAACTAAGGGATCCTCTAATAAACTGGTGTTTAAGTGCAGTGATTCAACTAATAATGTAGAGATAAACGAATGTGATGCGCCCGAATCGAATAAGGTACGGACATGATGATCAAACAGAAAAACTAAGCTTTCAACAGAAATGGTTCTACCTCGTTCTTGCAGCGGTGGGACCACGAGAGCCTGAACTTGTCCCCTTGCCTGCCCTGGTGCCATAAGAGCCTGCACTTATCCTCCCGAGGTAGACCCTGCCCTCTGCCACTTATTTGGGCAGTCCTTAACTAGATGTCTCGCTTCCCCACAGTGAAAATAGCCAGTCTTCTTTTTCTTTCTGCAATCCTTGCTGAGATGGCCTGGTGTCCCACAGTTAAAGCACCTTTTCTTTCCTTTGCCATTATTGTCTTTACCACCCTTCTTGTCTTGGTGTTGAGGTTTCTTCTGATCCCCTTTCTTCTCGGGTGCCTTATTAGAATTAGCGCCTTTCTCCTCGTGCATGAGTGCCATGTCTACTAGCTTCTCAAAGGTGGCCCCCATAGGGATGTGGGTCATAGCCAACCCTTGCAACGACTCACTCAAGCCAATAACGAACCTCAGAGCCTTCTTCTCCGGCATGTTCACTAATTCCAAGCCAGACCTTGCTAACTGATTAAATTTGTTGATATATTCTTTCACTGATGAGCTTCCTTGCTTTAACGTCTAGAACCTTTCCATATATAGATTCTCTTCTGCCCTTGAGGGAAACTTCGCGTCAAACCTACGTCTGAAATCCGCCCAAGAATCAACAGGACGCTCCCCATTAGTGACCTCCCAACAAAACGAGGCCCCTCCCTTCATTTACCAAGCTGCTAATTTGACATTCCTCCCTTCTTCTACTACAAATATTTCTAGCAATTCTTCCACCTCCTTAAGCCAATCTCTAGCTTCCACAAACATTTCTGACCCTTGAAAATGTCACGCACGTCTTTGCAAAAGTATCAACGCGAGGAGGGGGAGGAGGAGCGGGTGCAACTGGTGGTGGAGGAACATTGGCTGGACCACCCTAGCCTCTAATAACCTCCTATACCATCCTGGTATCGTTACACCATCCGGAAGGTTAAGATCTTAAGCCATGCTGAAACGAAATAGGAAAGATTCAAAATGGAGAATTCGAAAGATAAAGATATATGGCTATTGGGGATTATGTTTTTCATAAAAACTTTCCTCTTTAAAATCACTCATTAATACATGTTTTTGAAAATACTTCTTCCAAAAATACTTTAGAGAAATAGTTTTTCTAAAAAATTTATCTGTTCTCTTAACCTTAAGCTCTGATACCACGTGTAACACCCCACGTCCATTAATGTCACTGACAAAGGGAATGCATTAACTTCCATGGAGGTTTTATGTGAATATAGAACATAAAAATTGCAACAAGACAGATAATAAGTAGTACTTGGAAATCTAAAACTTTAATTTATTACATCGGAAATTAAACATGTTTGTTACATCATAAAAACCACTAATCAGAGTCAAGTACAATATCCATCTTGATAAAACAAAATACATAACCCCATAACATAAATAGTCATTAAAGAAGATAACAAGCTGGACTTTACTTCAACGGTCCAAGCTTTCCAAAAGAGAGATAAAGCAATCCAATCAAACTCCACTAGAGCTGGGTCCACCCTGAGGACCTAGAGGGGGAAAAAGATAGAAATAGAGGGGGTCAGACATAAAGTCTGGCGAGTATGATAATTCTAACAATACTATTATCAAAACAACTAGACTAAGGCATAAGCTGGAAAACAAGGAAATGTCCATGAACTATTGGGTATGGAAGAGCAGATAAAGATAACATGATAAAGATAATGTTAAAGGCACACCTAATTACTAACGAATAATTACTACACTACACCACACCAGTCACCCTAAAAGTTGATCCCACTCACCGAACTTAGAAATTATATAAATAGCCTTGCGTACCCCTAGCTGACTACATAGGTGCCGCCTGCCCCTATCTCCGTTAGGTGTACCCCACTCCCCCCTTTCGATCGGCTCCCTACTTGTAGATACCCGTGCTGGCCCCATAGTGGGGTGTATCACTCACCTAAAGTGGCAACCCGATACAACTTGAGGATGCACGGCTTATACCTACACGATGCAACAACGTCTTACCTACCAGCCCGGGTCCACACACGCATATGAAACCCGTTGACTTGCGTTGCCACCGCTAACCCGTTTGGCCTCTTATATTCAAGCCCTGTATGCGTGTCCCGTCCTCGACTTGGGTCGAGCCCACAAAGATACGTTTGGGTTACTGTTGAAATGGGCCCCCACAAGCTATCCACCTAAGCTTGTCCCCACTAGTATATCCCATTTAACCCTCTTCTTAGTCATGTTCATTTACATGTGTGTTTGGTTAAGTCTTACTAAACGTATTTCAAATGCCACTAAAGGCAACCACTAGATTCCTCATGCCACCCAAGGCACCTACTTAACCCCCATGTCCCACCTTACATGTTTATCCGGTTAAGTATTTCTTAATTCATTCAGGCCATAACCTCATAAAGACCTCTCACATTAGACTGGCATTTATGACAGCTAGATCTGCCGGGTGGGTCCGGACAGTCTTACACCATAAAAGAGTCTAAACTCGTGTCTTAACAACTGTTATGCTTTAATTTACGCCTAGGACCTCTCACATTGGGCTGACATTTGTGAATACTGGATTTGCTGGGAGGGTCCGGGCAGGTTCACGTCACAAACGAGTCCAACCTCGTGTCCCAAGCATTGATTAACACTTATAATCTATTACCCCAGTTTTAAATATATCCCTATTCAAATCATTAATTAATTCCAATTTTAATGATGTCCATAATTGACTCAATTATGGTCATCCACTTATGGCATGCAAAATCATATAAATTGCACCCCAATTTCTTAATATTAAATCCTTAACATTACCCCTAATGTCACTCACAAAGGGAATGCATTAACATCCATGGAGGTTTTAAGTGAATATAGAACAGAAAAATTACAACAAGACAGATAATAAGTAGTACTTGGAAATCTAAAACTTTATTTTATTGCAGTGGAAATTAAACATGTTTGTTACATCATAAAAACCATCAATCAGAGTCAGGTACAATATCCCTCTTGATAAAACAAAATACATAACCCCATTACATAAATAGCCATTAAAGAAGATAACAAGCTTGACTTTACTTCAACGGTCCAAGCTTTCCAAAAGAGAGATGAAGCAATCCAATCAAACTCCACTAGAGATGGGTCCACCCTGAGGACCTGGAGGGGGAAAAATATAGAAATAGAGGGGGTCAGACATAAAGTCAGGCTGATAATTCTAACAATACTATTATCAAAATGACTAGACTAAGGCATAAGCTGGAAAACAAGGAAATGTCTATGAACTATTGGGTATGGAAGAGCAGATAAAGATAACGTGATAAAGATAATGTTAAAGGCACACCTAATTACTAACGAATAATTACTACACTGCACCAAACCAGTCACCCTAAAAGTTGATCCCACTCATCGAACATAGAAATTATATAAATAGCCTTGCGTACACCTAGCTGACTACATAGGTGCCGCCTGCCACTATCTCCGCTAGGGGTACCCCACACCCCACTTTCGATCGGCTCCTTACTCGCAGATACCCGTACTGGCCCCATAGTGGGGGTGTATCACCCCCCAAAAGTGGCAACCCGATACAACTTGAGGATGCACGGCTTATACCTACACGATGCAACAAAGTCTTACCTACCAGCCCGGGTCCACACACGCATATGAAACCCGTTGACTTGCATTGCCACCGCTAACCCGTTTGGCCTTTTATAGTCAAGCCCAATATGCGTGTCCCGTCCTCGACTTGGGTCGAGCCAACAAAGATACGTTTGGGATACTGGTTGAAATGGGCCTCCACAAGCTATCCACCTAAGCTTGTCCCTACTAGTAAATCCTATTTAACCCTCTTCTTAGTCATGTTCATTTACACGTGTGTTTGGTTAAGTCTTACTAATCGTATTTCAAATGCCACTAAAGGCAACCACTAGATTCCTCATGCCACCCAAGGCACCTACTTAACCCACATATCCCACCTTACAAGTTTATCCGGTAAGTATTTCTTAATTCATTCAGGCCATAACCTCATAAAGACCTCTCACATTAGACTGGCATTTATGGCAGCTGGATTTGTCGGGCGGGTCCGGGAAGTCTTACACCATAAAAGAGTCTAACCTCGTGTCTTTACAACTGCTATGCTTTAATTTAGGCCTAGGACCTCTCACATTGGGCTGACATTTGCGACTACTGGATTTGCCGGGCGGGTCCGGGCAGGTTCACGTCACAAACGAGTCCAACCTCGTGTCCTAAGCATTGATTAACACTTATAATCTTTTACCCCAGTTTTAAATATATACCTATTCAAATCATTAATTAATTCCAATTTTAATGATGTCCATAATTGACTCAATTATGGTCATCCACTTATGGCATGCAAAATCATATCAATTGCACCCCAATTTCTTAATATTAAATCCTTAACATCACCCCTACCCCACGTTACACGTTCTCTTATTCAACGCAAAATATACGTTAGACTCGAATAGTCTAACTAATAGCATAAAAAGAAATTTGTAACACCCCACACCCGCTATAGTCACTCACTAAGGGAATGCCATAGCATCGGTGGAGTATTTTTAGTGAGTATAGAACAGTAAAATTACAACAAGACAGATATAATGTAATACTTGAAAATTTAAAACATCATCTCATAGCAGCGGAAAGTAAAACATGTTTGGTTACATCATAAAACCATAACAAGAGTCAAGTACAAAATATCCATCCTGAATAAAATAAGTACATAATCCCACTACTCATAACAAATAGCCATAACAGAAAAGATAAGATAAGCTGAGCTCTACATCTACGGTCCAAGCTCCAAGAGATAGATAAAGCAAACTGATCAAAGCCCACTAGCACTAGGCCCAACCTGAGGACCTGAAGGAAAAAGATAAAAACAACGGGGGTCAGACATAAGCCTGAGTGAACCCTATCTCCTTAATAATACAATTATTAAAGTAATTAGGGTATGATATGAACTCGGTATGGTATCTTTGGGGATAATGACTACACTAAGTTGCCCACGAACACAGGACGAACTAAGATAACCGTAAAGACACATCTACCCACCCAAGGATAATTACTAACTGCACCACACCAGTCACTCCTACTCAAAGGTTGATCCCACCCAAGGATATCAAAGATAGATATAACCAGTAGTTTCCTGTACCCTAGTTGACTACATAGGTGCCGTCTGCCCCTATCTCTACTAGGTGTACCCCACTACCCCAAGCGATCGGCTCCCTAACGTAGATACCCGTGCTGGTCCCACAGTGGGGTGTATCACTCCCCTAAAGTGGCTACCCAATACTATCAACGGTGCACGGCTTTATATCTACACGATGCAACAACGGCTTATCTACCAGCCCGGGCCCACACACGCATATGAAACCCGTTGGACTTGCGTTGCCACCGCTACCCCGTTTTGGCCTCTTATAATCAAGCCCAATATGCGTGTCCCGTCACTCGACATGGGTCGAGCCCACAAAGATACGTTTGGGATATTGGTTGAAATGGGCCCCCCACAAGCTACTGCTTAAGCTTGTCATTTTATCTAGTGCATCCCACTTAACCCCTTTTTATAATCATGCCCCCTTACATGTTAAGGTTTGGTTAAGTCATCCAATTATATTACAATTGCCCCTTAAGGCACCCACTAGATTTTCGCATGCCACCCAAGGCACTTACTTGATTCCCACATGCCACCCAAGGCACTTACTTGATTCCCACATGCCACCCAAGGCACTTACTTGATTTCCCCATGCCACCCAAGGCACTTACTTAACCCTTTAATCATGTTTAGTTACATGTTCCACTTTGGTTAAGTATTCTTATCGTATTTTCTATTGCCACCCAAGGCAACCCACTAGTTTCCTCATGCCACCCAAGGCACCCCCACTAGTTACTATATGCCACCCAAGGCACCCACTTAACCCCTCATGTCCCACTACATGCTAATATGGTTAAGTGTTTCTTAATTAATTAAGACCGTGATCTCCCATAAAGACCTCCCACATTAGACTGGCTGTTATGACCGCCTGGTTAAGCCGGTAGAGTCCGGGCAGTCTTACGTCATAACAGAGTCTAACCTCGTGTCTTTACCTTAATCACGCATTTAATTTATGGCTAAGACCTCTCACATTGGGCTGACATTTGTAGCAACTGGTTAAGCCGGTCGGGTCCGGGCAGTTTTACACTACAAATGAGTCCAACCTCGTGTCTTAGTCGATTAATTACACCTAATTAATCACCCCCATATTAATTATTCCTAATTAATATCAAGTTTTCCATAACATGGGTAGACCTAACTCAATAGGTAAATTCCCATGGGGTAGACCTAACTCAATAGGTAAATTCCCACTTATGGTAATTTATTTTTTATGGTATGCTTAATCATACCCAACCATGCTTTAATTAACATATTTACCAACCCCATCGTTTCCCCACGTAAATCGTTCTCATTTCATGACATAATAAAGGGGAAGATCCATCACAACTATCATGGGTTTAGCATACAACTTTGTCATGGGTTAAGAGGATGTCAACTTGCATATATGAGCATATATTAACCCAACTATATTCAACCCAAACTTGCATATTATCAAACATGTGTCTTACATAACATGTTGCATATGAACTTACATATCATCAAACATGTGATTTGCATAACATGTTGCATATGAACTTACATATCATCATACATGTGATTTGCATAACATGTAGAACTTGCATTTTAGCATATACTTAACTTGCATAAGCACTCACATACTTGCATAAGCATTCATATACTTGCATAAGCTTGCATATCATGTTAAACTTGCATTTCAACATATACATAACTTGCGTAAACATTCACATACTTGCATAGGCTTGCATATTATGTTAAACTTGCATTTCAACATATACATAACTTGCATAAACATTCACATACTTGCATAGGCTTGCATATTATGTTAAACTTGCATTTCAACATATACATAACTTGCATAAACATTCACATACTTGCATAGGCTTGCATATTATGTTAAACTTGCATTTCAACATATACATAACTTGCATAAACATTCACATACTTGCATAGGCTTGCATATTATGTTAAACTTGCATTTCAACATATACATAACTTGCATAAACATTCACATACTTGCATAGGCTTGCATATTATGTTAAACTTGCATTTCAACATATACATAACTTGCATAAACATTCATATACTTGCATAAGATGTTAAACATGCATATAAGCATATACATGACTTGCATAAGTACTCACATACTTGCATAACATGTTTGCATAATGGATCCATATTCACTTAGTGTTTTGCATCATAAACATCATGAAACAACTTGCATAAAAATATCATGATTACATATAATGAAACTTGCATGACATAAGGCATATAACTTGCAAAACACATAATATTCACTACATCAAGCTTGCATAAATATATGGATCCACAAACATAGCCATACTTTATCACATCTTATCATAATCAATTCAATAATTGATTATTAAGGGGATAGAAGCTCACCGAAACAAGATTAGCAAGTTAAATGAAGCAAATCCCAATGATTAAGTAGAAGAAGATGTAGATTAGCTTGCAAACCCTCTTAGGATTTTTAGTGGAGGCTCTCCAATTTTCTAAGTGGTGGCATAATGGCCTTAGATCTATTTTTGGTAAGGATAAGGGGGGTATTAGGGTGTATATATAGATTAGTTAGATGTTTTAGGACCATAGGATATACCCTAGAACCAATCCTAGCCTTTAAAGCATGTCTTGGGGAAGAAGTCAAGTGTAGGAACCATTTAGGGCCCAAAAAAAAACAGCCCAAAACTCATCCCGGGCCTCAAAACAAGAGCAGTTTTCGTTTTTGATTTTTCGTGAAACTTTGACGGGCCATAACTTGGTCATACGGACTCCGATTTACGAAAACTCGGACTCTATTTCGCGTATTTTTCCGAGACGAACGCAATGGCACAGCCCGTTTCCCCTGATTCAGAATATTAAATTTAATTCTGCTCTGATTTATGTTATAACAAGTTATTTAACATACGGGGTGTTACATTCTCCCCTACTTAAAGGATTTCATCCCCGAAATCTCTAAGTCAAGAAGAACGTATCCTACCAACCAAACAACCATCTACTCAACCATCAAACACTGGCATCCATTGTCCTTAAAGTATCTAATGTTGTATGAACATATGCAAAAAGTGTGTGTATATGTTCCCTATCTATTGCAAAATCAGGCGGTCTACTGATTCAGTTGACCTCCTTAATGCAAACCATGATAGTGCCATGCATCCAATATGTATGCGAAAGAACCCTATCGACACATACTATTTCTACATGCGTGCACAATCATTCACCGAATAAATGCATCATCCATATGATAGCACAACCATCATACATCCATTAATATAGCTACCTACACACATTTATATGCAATATGCAATATGAAGTGATTGAGCCGATCTAGTGCCTAAAGTGTGTGTATATGCATCCACGAGCAACCACTAGCAAACACTTGCATCCACTTGCATCCATCAATCATAACATGTCTCAAACACATGTTTCAACCATAGGTTTACCCTATCTAAAAGGTCAAAGGTGCTAACGAGAGGACATACTAAGGACAAGATAAGTACAAGATAGGCAATAAAGGAGAAGTTAAAGAACATACTCTCGAAAAGAAAAGGGTACAAAAAACGCATCTTCGCTTCCGTCTCTCAAGTAGCATTGCTCTCGTCATCTCCCCATTGCACTTTGACTAGCTGAACCTCTCTGTTTCTCAACTTCTTAATCTCTGACCCAAGGATGCGAGTAGGAGCTCGTCGAATCGTCGCATCACGCTCTACTTCCACTTCTCTAAGCAAGCTCGGCTCTACCACCTCTGCGGTCTCATGTAGGCACTTCCTCAAATGTGACACATGGAAAACATCATGTATACCACTAAGTCTGTCTGGCAACTCCACCCTATATGCCATCCGTCCAATTCTTTCCTTGACAGGAAACGGTCCTACAAACCTCGGTGCTAACTTCCCAGCGGATCCAAAGCGAACAACATTCCGTAATGGAGACACTTTGACAAAAACCATGTCCCCAACTTCAAACTCAAGATCAGTCCTCCTCTTATCTGCATAAGATTTCTGTCTGTCTTGCGCTGCTTTCATCCTTCTTCGAATCAAATCAACCTTCTCTGAAGTCTCTCTAACCATATCGGGCCCTAGCAAGATCTTATCCGTAGATTCCCACCAACATGTAGGTGATCGACAAGGCCTTCCATAAAGAGCTTCAAAAGGTGCCATGCCAATACTAGACTGGAAGCTGTTGTTATATGCAAACTCCACCAAAGGAAGATGCTCTTCCCATGTACCTCCAAAATCCAAGATACAAAGCCTCAAAAGGTCTTCCAAAACACGGTTCACCCTCTCGGTCTGGCCGTCTGTCTGAGGATGATATGCGGTGTTCAAACACAACTGAGTCCCCACCGCCTCCTGTAAACTCTTCCAAAACTCACTAGTGAAGATAGGATCTCGATCACTCACTATGCTGGAAGGTACCCCATGCAATCGAACTATCTCTCGAACATAGACTGAAGCAAGCCATGGAGCAGTCCTCTTACTCTTTACGGGTATGAAATGGGCGCTCTTAGTAAGTCTATCAACCACGACCCAAATTCCTGTATTGCCCTTCCTCGATCTCGGTAAACCATCAACGAAGTCCATCGAGACACTATCCCACTTCCATATCGGAACTTCCAAAGGATGAAGCAACCCACCTGGCTTCTTTTGCTCTGCTTTTACTTGTTGGCACACCAAGCATCTAGCAACATACTCGGCCACATCTTTCTTCATACCGGCCCAGAAGAAAGTCCTTTTCATGTCTTGGTACATCTCGTCCCCACCGGGATGAATGGTCATCCTAAAACGGTGTGCATTATCAGGAATAACCTTCCTCAAACCCTCATCTTGCGGTACACAAAGTCTACCGTCTCTACACAAGCACCCCCTATCATCTAGGGTGTACCTACTCAAATGGCTGGACGACTCCGCCCCTTATGAGCTTTTCTACTAACTCAACCAACTGTGGGTCGTCCCTCTGTGCTTCTACAATTTGCCCCAAAAGAGTAGGTCTAACTTCCAAGGAAGCTAGCAAACCGGGTACACAATTAACGGAAGGTCTGAAATCCATCATAGAAATAAACTCTAGGCTCCTTCGTTCAACGAACCCCAAACTCGAGGACAATCCCTTTTTCTACTTAAGGTGTCCGCTACCATGTTACCCTTGCCAGGGGTATACGCTATCTCAAACCTATAGGATGCTAAAAATCCCATCCACTTTTACTGTCCTAAGATTATGCGCTTGAAGAGCCTCCAGCACTTCCCTAAGATGTAGGGCATGCTCTTCTCCACCAGGATATCATCCAAAATCATCACAGCTATCCATCCCTCACGCAGACCACCCTAATCGAACTCGGCATTCCCCCAAATGCAAGCCCCAAAGGCCTAAACCAATATCAGACAAACACCCAAGGGATACCTCCTTCGAATTCAGACGACCTTCGTGAGATGATACTAGTAAAAATGGCTAAATAATTAAGCACCTTGTCCAACCCTGGATGTCCCCGCCAGTCTTACTCCAAAACCACCGTTTTTCCCTAACTGGCTTTGCTCCTAGAAAAGACCAAGATGTCATCCACAAAGACCATCACAACTTATTTAGGTACTCCTTGAACACCCTTCTTATCAAATCATCAAAGTATACGGGGGCGTTCGTCAAACCCAATGGCATCACCAGCCACTCATAAAAAAAATCATCCGGAGTCCTAAAGGCAGTCTTCTCTGTACTATCCTCAGCCACTCTCAACTGATGAAATCCCGTGGCTAAGTCCAACTACGAAAATACTGAGGCGCCCACTAACTGATCAAAGAGATCATCAATCCTCGACAATGGGTGTCTATTCTTCTTTGTGAGTTTATTTAGCTCTCTTTAGCCTACACAAAGTCTGAGGGACCCATCCGCCTTCGTGGCAAAAACTACTGGAGCGCCCCACTCCGACATACTTCGTCTTATGAACCCCTTCTCAAGCAAATCGCCTACTTACTTATGGAGTTCCCTCCTCTCACGAGGAGCCACGTGGCACACTGGCCAAGACACTGGTTTAGCCTTACCCACCAGATATATTTGGGAGTCAATTTCCAGCTCCGGAGGTAAGCCCTTCACCTCCTTATACACATCCGGGTATTCCCGGACCGCTCTAACAGATCACAAATTCTAGACCAACATGTCAAGCGATTCTAGATAACTTAGCATAACAGATTCTATGGGATTACAAGAGATCTCGAGAGTGTTACCCAAGCGGCCCATAAGCCTAACAACTCTCCCTCCAAAATCAAAAACGGCACCCCTACTAGAAAACCAGTCCATGCCCAGAACTAACCCATAGCCCGTGAAGCCCAACAAGCATCACATCTAAACTCAATGCTAAGTATAAAAACTTTCAAACCCAACCACACCATGGAGCCCAATTGGGTTTGAAACAACTAAGGGATCATCAACCAAACTGGTGTCTAAGTGCAGTGACTCAACTATCAATGGTGAGATAAACAAACTCGATATATCAGGATCAAATAAAGTTTGAATCGGATAATAAAGAAATTCAAATTCCAACCTAGACGGTCTTATCCCCGTCTGGTACCTTAGTCGTGAGGGAATACAATTACCCCCCAGAAGATTCCATACCTTGCCCTTGCTTCTTTGGACAATCCTAATAACGTGTCCTATTCCTCTCAAAAGGATAACTACTAGCCTTCCTCTTCCCTATTCTCCACTCACAACTTCCCACCAATGAGGTTTCACCCTTCATTAACCAAACAACTATTTGAGCCTTCCTCTCTTCTTGAACCAACTTCTAACCAGATTTACGTCTGAGTCCCTTGAAGTGGTTTTCCATCCTTATTCATCTTAGAAAGATCATCTATACGCGGAGGGGAAACTCAAAATGAGAGAGAGGAAGAGATTCAAAATGGAGAATTCGAAAGATATAGATATGGCTATTGGGGATTATGCTTTTCTTTCAAAAACTTTTCTCTTAAAAGACATGTTTTCGAAAATACTCCTTTCAAAAATATTCTTAGAAAATAGTTTTTCTAAAAATTTTATCTGTTCTGGTAACCTTAAGCTCTGATACCACGTGTAACACCCCACACCCGCTATAGTCACTCACTAAGGGAATGCCATAGCATCGGTGGAGTATTTTTAGTGAGTATAGAACAGTAAAATTACAACAAGACAGATATAATGTAATACTTGAAAATTTAAAACATCATCTCATAGCAGCGGAAAGTAAAACATGTTTGGTTACATCATAAAACCATAACAAGAGTCAAGTACAAAATATCCATCCTGAATAAAATAAGTACATAATCCCACTACTCATAACAAATAGCCATAACAGAAAAGATAAGATAAGCTGAGCTCTACATCTACAGTCCAAGCTCCAAGAGATAGATAAAGGAAACTGATCAAAGCCCACTAGCACTAGGCCCAACCTGAGGACCTGAAGGAAAAAGATAAAAACAACGGGGGTCAGACATAAGCCTGAGTGAACCCTATCTCCTTAATAATACAATTATTAAAGTAATTAGGGTATGATATGAACTCGGTATGGTATCTTTGGGGATAATGACTACACTAAGTTGCCCACGAACACAGGACGAACTAAGATAACCGTAAATACACATCTACCCACCCAAGGATAATTACTAACTGCACCACACCAGTCACTCCTACTCAAAGGTTGATCCCACCCAAGGATATCAAAGATAGATATAACCAGTAGTTTCCTGTACCCTAGTTGACTACATAGGTACCGTCTGCCCCTATCTCTACTAGGTGTACCCCACTACCCCAAGCGATCGGCTCCCTAACGTAGATACCCGTGCTGGTCCCACAGTGGGTTTTATCACTCCCCTAAAGTGGCTACCCAATACTATCAACGGTGCACGGCTTTATATCTACACGATGCAACAACGGCTTATCTACCAGCCCGGGCCCAAACACGCATATGAAACCCGTTGGACTTGCGTTGCCACCGCTACCCCGTTTTGGCCTCTTATAATCAAGCCCAATATGCGTGTCCCGTCACTCGACATGGGTCGAGCCCACAAAGATACGTTTGGGATATTGGTTGAAATGGGCCCCCCACAAGCTACTACTTAAGCTTGTCATTTTATCTAGTGCATCCCACTTAACCCCTTTTTATAATCATGCCCCCTTACATGTTAAGGTTTGGTTAAGTCATCCAATTATATTACAATTGCCCCTTAAGGCACCCACTAGATTTTCGCATGCCACCCAAGGCACTTACTTGATTCCCACATGCCACCCAAGGCACTTACTTGATTCCCACATGCCACCCAAGGCACTTACTTAACCCTTTAATCATGTTTAGTTACATGTTCCACTTTGGTTAAGTATTCTTATCGTATTTTCTATTGCCACCCAAGGCAACCCACTAGTTTCCTCATGCCACCCAAGGCACCCCCACTAGTTACTATATGCCACCCAAGGCACCCACTTAACCCCTCATGTCCCACTACATGCTAATATGGTTAAGTGTTTCTTAATTAATTAAGACCGTGATCTCCCATAAAGACCTCCCACATTAGACTGGCTGTTATGACCGCCTGGTTAAGCCGGTAGAGTCCGGGCAGTCTTACGTCATAACAGAGTCTAACCTCGTGTCTTTACCTTAATCACGTATTTAATTTATGGCTAAGACCTCTCACATTGGGCTGACATTTGTAGCAACTGGTTAAGCCGGTCGGGTCCGGGCAGTTTTACACTACAAATGAGTCCAACCTCGTGTCTTAGTCGATTAATTACACCTAATTAATCACCCCCATATTAATTATTCCTAATTAATATCAAGTTTTCCATAACATGGGTAGACCTAACTCAATAGGTAAATTCCCATGGGGTAGACCTAACTCAATAGGTAAATTCCCACTTATGGTAATTTATTTTTTATGGTATGCTTAATCATACCCAACCATGCTTTAATTAACATATTTGCCAACCCCATCGTTTCCCCACGTAAATCGTTCTCATTTCATGACATAATAAAGGGGAAGATCCATCACAACTATCATGGGTTTAGCATACAACTTTGTCATGGGTTAAGAGGATGTCAACTTGCATATATGAGCATATATTAACCCAACTATATTCAACCCAAACTTGCATATTATCAAACATGTGTCTTACATAACATGTTGCATATGAACTTCCATATCATCAAACATGTGATTTGCATAACATGTTGCATATGAACTTACATATCATCATACATGTGATTTGCATAACATGTAGAACTTGCATTTTAGCATATACTTAACTTGCATAAGCACTCACATACTTGCATAAGCATTCATATACTTGCATAAGCTTGCATATCATGTTAAACTTGCATTTCAACATATACATAACTTGCGTAAACATTCACATACTTGCATAGGCTTGCATATTATGTTAAACTTGCATTTCAACATATACATAACTTGCACAAACATTCACATACTTGCATAGGCTTGCATATTATGTTAAACTTGCATTTCAACATATACATAACTTGCATAAACATTCACATACTTGCATAGGCTTGCATATTATGTTAAACTTGCATTTCAACATATACATAACTTGCATAAACATTCACATACTTGCATAGGCTTGCATATTATGTTAAACTTGCATTTCAACATATACATAACTTGCATAAACATTCACATACTTGCATAGGCTTGCATATTATGTTAAACTTGCATTTCAACATATACATAACTTGCATAAACATTCATATACTTGCATAAGATGTTAAACATGCATATAAGCATATACATGACTTGCATAAGTACTCACATACTTGCATAACATGTTTGCATAATGGATCCATATTCACTTAGTGTTTTGCATCATAAACATCATGAAACAACTTGCATAAAAATATCATGATTACATATTATGAAACTTGCATGACATAAGGCATATAACTTGCAAAACACATAATATTCACTACATCAAGCTTGCATAAATATATGGATCCACAAACATAGCCATACTTTATCACATCTTATCATAATCAATTCAATAATTGATTATTAAGGGGATAGAAGCTCACCAAAACAAGATTAGCAAGTTAAATGAAGCAAATCCCAATGATTAAGTAGAAGAAGATGTAGATTAGCTTGCAAACCCTCTTAGGATTTTTAGTGGAGGCTCTCCAATTTTCTAAGTGGTGGCATAATGGCCTTAGATCTATTTTTGGTAAGGATAAGGGGGGTATTAGGGTGTATATATAGATTAGTTAGATGTTTTAGGACCATAGGATATACCCTAGAACCAATCCTAGCCTTTAAAGCATGTCTTGGGGAAGAAGTCAAGTGTAGGAACCATTTAGGGCCCAAAAAAAACAGCCCAAAACTCATCCCGGGCCTCAAAACATGAGCAGTTTTCGTTTTTGATTTTTCGTGAAACTTTGACGGGCCATAACTTGGTCATACGGACTCCGATTTACGAAAACTCGGACTTTATTTCGCGTATTTTTCCGAGACGAACGCAATGGCACAGCCCGTTTCCCCTGATTCAGAATATTAAATTTAATTCTGCTCTGATTTATGTTATAACAAGTTATTTAACGTACGGGGTGTTACAAAATTATCACAACAACAACATATACATATGACTAAAATAGATCTAATCATAAAAAGGGTGAAACTTGCATGTGTGATAGATGTCCAACACCCAAACTTGCATAGGAAAAAACTACACTTGCATAAAACTACACATGTCATGGATCTAAAGGTGTCATCTTGTTTGGTTAAATGTCATAACTTACATAATATGATCATAATCCAAATTCATGTATAAACTGGCATACGCGGTTTATGCAACATAATGATGGTGTAAACTAGCATCTAACCCATAGAACTCCCCCATTTCATAGCATAATTCTAGATCTAAATAGATGTCATGGCATATGTTCATAATCTTTACTAATCAATCTAAACTTGCATACATGATTTGTCATATAAATCAACATAGCCCAACTAGTATCAACATTATGATTTGATTAACATGAACTAATTAGCATAGATAATAACATCATGACTTTATAACATGTATGATTTATCATAACTTAGCATAGAAAATTACAACTTATACAATATCATCATAGCATGATTTGCAACATATAGGATATTATCATCACATAACATAGGATTTACAACATACATGATAGCATAAGGTTTACAACAACATATATGACAATTCACATCATTTTCTTATGATCCATATCACATCTCAATCTAACTAGTTTAATAATAATCTTGTTAAGATCATCATACTCACAATTAGAGAAGAAAGAGAGTCTTGATTTGTGTAACAACCCGAATTTTAACAACACGTTAAAACAAGAAATCAAGGCAGAATTAATGTTAAAGTTAGAATTAGGTAAAATTGACATCACCATTGCGTTCGTCTCGGAAAAATACGCGAAATAGAATCCGAGTTTTCGAAAATCGGAGTCCGTATGACCAAGATATGTCCAAAACAAGATTTCAGCAGACTTTCTGGTAGACTGACCAGTGTCGACTGTAGTGTCGACACCCAAGTCGACCTGCCCTCCCTTATGTCGACTTCCCCCCTATACAGGTCAACCTGGTCGGCCTGGGGTGGCCCAAAACCCATTTTTGAGGCCCGGGATGAGTTTTGATGTTCCAGATTAACTCTAGGGTTGATCTAAAGGCCCTAAATGGTTCCTGCACTTGACTTCTTCCCCAAGACATGCTTTGGGTCTAGTTTGTTGGCTTGTGATGGATTTAGATAGCTAGGATCTAAACTAGGGTTTATCCTACGGCCTAAACTATCCTAATCTTCTATAAAAAGACCCCTAACCTAATCTAAAACTCTCATAAATTGATCCTACAACTAGACTATGCCAAAATGTTTAGTCATGGCCTCCATCCTCTTGTCATAAATTCTATCTTCATTCACATGAGAGATTACATGATCATATGAGTGTATGAGAGTTTCTATGTTCATATGAGAGCTTCTAAACTTGATTTCAAGGCAAATCTTCATCAAAGCAAGGATCTTTCTTATTATTTTCTCAAGGGTTTTATTGGAGCTTATTGATTTGGGGTTTTTGCGAGTGTGGCTTCGTCTCAATCTTTTTATATATTGATTTGTGTCTTCATAGCATTGTAAGCCCCCTCCCACTCTTGGATATTAACTATGAAGTTAAATGTTCATGTTGCAAGTTTTAGGTTTGAACTTGAGTAGGTTACATGCTTAGAAACTATCATGTTATGTGTTGATTTATCCTATGCATATTCGTAAAGTTATCACCATGATTTTGTGGGCTAAAAGCTATAAGCTTTATGTTGAAATGTTGCATAGTGCAACATAAGAACTCTCTTACCCCTTAGGTTAACTTGCATAGAATGCTATATGCGAACTTCTAGCCATTTTTCTATGTCATCTATCACCATGATTCACCAATATGCTAAGTTTTGGGGTTATGCATGTTTTTGAGGCTTAACAATGTAACATGCAAGTTAATGAACACATTTATGCCTCATATGCCACCATGATTAACTTGTGGCCTTATACCCTTTTTTCATGCTTTTGCCAAGTTCCTTCTTAAATCCATTATGCGTTGTTGCGAATGTATATGCGAGTTTAAAAGCGTTAGGGTTACATTATGGGTAAACTTTAATGACATGAAACATGACTTGGGGCAAATTGTTATAAACATGACAACATGTAATTTTGGCTATGAACACGGAACTTGAAAACTAGACGTGTATGGGTTGTAAGTGTAATATGACACTAGACCAAACATGAAAGTGGCCAACTCGAGGTTGGGTTGAGTTTGTAGCATAAATCTACCCAGACCCGCCCGGCTTAACTAGTGGCTACAAACAATAGGACCCAATGTGAGTAGTTGGTCACATAGCACTTAAAAGCCGAGGTTAGACTAGGTTGTGTTGTAAATCATCCCGGACCCGCCCGGCTTAACTAGTAACCACAACAAAGTCTAATATTAGAGGTTGGGGTGCATTAATCTAATTAATGCCACATGAAAAGGTTAGGTAATTTTGATTAATGACACTTAACCGATATGACACGAATGGGTAGGTTAAGTTAAACCGGACTTGGTTCCTTAATGACACTTAACCATATAAGACAATTAGGGGATGGGGTTAAGTAATTTACACTTAACTAATCCGACTTGGTAATTATATGGGGTTAAGTAATCCATACTTAACTAATCTAACATGGTAAATTCGGTGTGGTTAGGTAATTTACACTTAACTAATCCGACTTGGTAATTAGATGGGGTTAAGTAACTTAGACTTAACTAATCTAAACACGGTAATTATATGGGGTTAAGTAACCTTCACTTAACTAATCTAAGCACGGTAATTCGATGGGGTTAAGTTAAACACTTAACCAATCTAAACTTGGTAATTCAATGAGGTTAAATAACCGATACTTACCCAACTTAACATGATAAATTTAATGGGGTTAAGTAACTTATACTTAACCAATTATACATGACGATTTGATGAGGTTAAGTTACCTATACTTAACCAATCTAATATGCGAACCTAATAGGGTTAAGTCACAAGACCTTTTTAATATACTTAACCATTGTAATACGATTAGTGGATGGGGTTAAGCTAACACATACTTAACCAATCCGACTCGATAATCTGATGGGATTAAGATAATCTATGCTTAATCAATCTAACACAATAATCTGATAGGGTTAAGACAAATAAATACTTAACCAAATTGACTTGATAGGGTTAAGTCATGAGCTTCTTGGTACACTTAACCAACTTGTAGGGCTAAGCCTTGAACTTGAGTACTTAGCCAACCTTGACATGATTCGTGGGCGGGTTAAGTCATGAACTTGAATGACAACACTTAACCCATTTGACAAAACCCTAGCTCAGGGGAATAGGTTGAAAATCGTAGTAAATCAAGGATAACGGGAAAAGAATCTAAGTGGTAAACCTTAGTTAAGAATAACTAAGTAATAATTCTTAGCCAAGGACATGGGACTAGTTCATAAATAGATGAGTAACCTGATACAGTAGGTCATCGCTTAGTATACGAGGAGGAGCAACTTATCTGACTTGGATAAAAAGCTCCAGCGAACTGGGTGGCGAAGCGTTAGCTTCAGGGGACGTGACGGTACTCTTGTTATCCCTCTTTGAGGTGGCAGATGGTCCATGAAACCCAGCATCACAGAGGTTAAGGTCTGCGGTAGAAGAGCCAAGAGTATGTCATGGTTGTTATGCGAGTGACCTAAAGACTGGGATGGATTAGTGTGGAGTCGATCATACTTGTTTTTGCCCTGGATAGCACGTCGCCGACTACCTACCATCCTTGGTCAATCGTGTACGAACGGAAAGGCAGAGAACTTCCAACAGACCATGTTCTTGCTATCGAGTCATGGGTGAGGTTGGCCAATAGGAAAGAGGGGCATAGTCGGGCCGGCATGTTGTTCTCATACATGATTTTTCTTGGATTGCCTTTCAGTAGTTGAGGGAGGGGTCTCGTGGGACCATAGCCATGGATACAAAAAAAGACCTTGATATCTGCACCGGAAGATGACTTAAAGCTCCCGACCGAGTTCCGTATTTCTTGATTTTCCCTGACATGGAAATCGGATGGCACATTGAGATACATATGCGTCTAGACATGGAAAACGATTTGCGATTCATACGTGGGACAAAGGGCGTGGTTGACGGGTGGCATAATCCCTAGTAGTCCTAGTTGGCTTAAAACCCAAGCCAAGATACGAAAACGTTCATTAGGTAGCATAATCCCTAGTGGTCCTAGGTGGCATAAATCCTAGTTGAGCGCGTGATAGTTCATGGTAAGAAAACATAACCAGATCTGGGGGGACAGTCCAAAACGATCTCAAGGATCATGGAACTACATCGAAGCGGTATAGATTTACATAAGAAAGCCGGTACGGCCTACGGCAAAGGACTGAACTTATGCATGGAAAGAATCATACGAATCAGGAAACCTACATATACGATATATTAGGAAGACATGGACCATTACATGACATTGGGCAAGAGACATTCATAGTTAACACGTGACACGGGCGTGGATATTAGTACGGGAGGTGCTGAGCGAATATACATGATTGATACCCTGCAATATTGTACTTGATAGAAACCTGACGATGCGATACCTTGACTTATCTTGACACCGTAGTTTATCATGACACACTTGTTTATCTTGGTACAGTAGTTCATCCTGTTATTTTGGTTTAGCTTATCTATCTTGTCATCATACTTATGTTCATCTCAGTTCCTCATGCCAGTTAACTTTACTAGTTTATCTACTAATAGTAGATAGGGCTTACCAGTCTTTATGACTGACCCCGTTTTCTTTCGCTTCTTGTCTTCCGTTTCCCCCCAGGTTACAGGGAGGAAATACTGTTGTTAGTTCGGACCTCTTCTGCTTGAAGGTCATCATGGATGGCTTGGACTTTTCTTGGCAATGGCTACTTTACTATTTTACTCGGGGAATAATTTATGAAATGGTTTATGCTTCTTTACTATTGCAAGACATGTTTTGATGTATTCTGATGTAAAAAGGTTTTAGACCTTATTATTTTATAAGGTAATGAAATTTGTTTTACTTCCGCTGTTTTATATGTTCTGTCTTGTGATAACTTTATGCATGTTTACCTCGTTTAACGCCCTTCCAAATCTAGTGCATTTCCTTATGAGTGACCCTAGCGGAGGTGGGGTGTTACATTTGGTATCAGAGCAGAAGGTTACCAGACTGGGCAAAAGTTTTTAAAACCTTCTGAAAACTTTTTGAGAAACCGTTTACAAAGAAGCACTTTTCAAGAAAAGTTTTTAAAGGCTATTCCCCAAAAGCCATTAGCACTATCCTTTGTTTCCTTGATCGAATCTCTTTTCCTTTCTTTCCTCCATCGGTTGTCACAGTAGTTTTAACTGCAACTAATCCTTGTCTAACTACGTGAGTGTTTTCCCCGTGCGATGGAGGAAGTTCTCGAGAGACCTGTTACCGAAGTTATAAGAAGGGATAATAAGAGCAAGGATAAAGGACACAAGCTTGAGAATAAGCAACTTGTTGGTATGGCTTGATCCACAAAGGAAGATAAGGACAAGATCAGCGAGATGGCAATTATATGCTCTCATTTCTAGCGTACCTCAGAGAAATGGTACCGTTTCTATTAACGGCTTAGCCTTTCTTTTCTATCATCCCGTCCAGACTTTGTATTGATCATTGCATCATTTAAGTCTGCCTCGATAGTTAAGTCTCTGCACCTTAGTACTAGCATGGTAGAGGATCCCACTTTAAGTCCCAAAATCTGGTTGGAGAGTCGGTCCATTTATTCATGACTTGTTTGGATTTGAGAACGTCTATGCCAAGTGTTGAGATTAAAAGCAATGCTTCTATTGTTGAGCTATGGATGGATTCTAGGGATGAAGTGGTTATCCAGTAAGGGATGCCATTCTCGGTTTTGAAAGGAGGTTAGTCAAACTCTTAACTTGCCTTGGTAATACCCTCGAAGTCTCGTGTAACCTTTTTGGGTTCTGTCATGGTTAGTTACCTAGAATCTCTTGATGCATTTATCGGAAATCTCTGATCCGATCGAGTAACGTTCGTCACTAAGGCAGATGGTTCATTCCGCTTAAGCATGGGTTATAGGAATCACCCTAGTAAGTGCACGTGGTAACATGGATTGGCACTGGTAAACGAGATCCAGAATTCACAAGTGAATTTTGGAGAGCTTGCTTGAGTACGTAGATATGGTTGAGCCAAGTATACTAGGGAAAGAATAAATGAAAATGGAACGAGAGGCGACAGTGGAATGAGTTCCAACTCATACCTTGGAAATAGGAATCAAAGAGCTACGAAATCGTGAAGTCAAAGGTGGTCAAGGCACAATGGAATTAAGCTCATGGAAATGCGACTTAGATGCGTGCATTATGTCTCTTTTTTAAGAGTATATCTTTGATCCTTGGTCCACCTGTAGAGCTTGCTTGCACGCTATCGCTTGGTGGATATCCTTTCGGTCATGTTTCTGTTACAAACCCCGTAAGGAGTCTGTCTTGTTTATCTCCTCGATCTTATCTTGGGAACCTTAGATAGAACTCTATGGATGTAAACATGTATTTGAAACATGTTATGATTGATATGGTTGTAAATGGTTGCAAGTGGTTGCTCGTGGATGCGCGAATACACATTAGATACTAGATTGACGCGGTCACGTTTCATGTTGCATATGCACGAGCATTTATACTTGTTTATGGATGAAATTGAAGGTGTTATCATGCGGATGTTGCATATGAATGAATGTTTGTGCACGCATATAGTTTATATATAGGACTATTTGCATACATGTTAGATTCACGGCACTAAACGTAATTTGCATTAGAAAGATCATTCAGGCCTGATCATTAGCATTAGCTAAGGAACATGTACACACACGTCTTGCATACATTCACAAAGCATTAGAAATCTCTTAAGGGCAATGGTTGCTTGTGTATGATGGATGGTAGGATACGTTCTTCCTAACTTGCAGATTTCGGGGACGAAGTCCTTTAAGGAGGGGAGAATGTAACAACCCGAATTTTAACAACACGTTAAAACAAGAAATCAAGGAAGAATTAAATTTTAAAATTAGAATTAGGTAAAATGGACAACACCATTGCGTTCGTCTCCGAAAAATACGCGAAATGGAGTCCGAGTTTTCGAAAATCAGAGTCCGTATGGCCAAGATATGTCCAAAACAAGATTTCAGCAGACTTTCTAGCAGACTGACCCGTGTCGTCAGTAGTGTCGACACCAAAGTCGACCTGCCCCCCCCCCCACCTTGTGTCGACTATAGTGTCGACTTCCCCCCTGTACAGGTCAACCGGGTCGGCCTGGGGTGGCCCAAAACCCATTTTTGAGGCCCGGGATGAGTTTTGATGGTCCGGACTGACTCTAGGGTTGATCTAAAGGCCCTAAATGGTTCCTACACTTGACTTCTTCCCCAAGAAATGCTTTGGGGCTAGTTTGTTGGCTTTTGATGGATTTAGATGGCTAGGATCTAAACTAGGGTTTATCCTACGGCCTAAACTATCCTAATCTTCTATAAAAAGACCCCTAACCTAATCTAAAACTCACATAAATTGATCCTACAACTAGACTATGCCAAAATGTTTAGTCATGGCCTCCATCCTCTTGTCATAAATTCTATCATCATTCACATGAGAGATTACATGATCATATGAGTGTATGAGAGTTTCTATGTTCATATGAGAGCTTCTAAACTTGATTTCAAGGCAAATCTTCATCAAAGCAAGGATCTTTTTTATTATTTTCTCAAGGGTTTTATTGGAGCTTATTGATTTGGGGTTTTTGCTAGTGTGGCTTTATCTCAATCTTTTTATATATTGATTTGTGCCTTCATAGCATTGTAAGCCCCCTCCTACTCTTGGATATTAACTATGAAGTTAAATGTTCATGTTGCAAGTTTTGGGTTTGAACTTGAGTAGGTTACAAGCTTAGAAACTATCATGTTTTGTGTAGATTTATCCTATGCATATTCGTAAAGTTATCACCTTGATTTTGTGGGCTAAAAGCTATAAGCTTTATGTTGAAATGTTGCATAGTGCAACATAAGAACTCTCTTACCCCTTAAGTTAACTTGCATAGAATGCTATATGCGAACTTCTAGCCATTTTTCTATGTCATCTATCACCATGATTCACCTATATGCTAAGTTTTGGGGTTATGCATGTTTTTGAGGCTTAACAATGTAACATGCAAGTTAATGAACACATTTATGCCTCATATGCCACCATGATTAACTTGTGGCCTTATACCCTTTTTGTCATGCTTTTGCCAAGTTCCTTTTTAAATCCATTGTAACACCCCGCCTCCGCTAGGGTCACTCGCAAAGGAATGCACTAGCTTTAGAGGGGCATTATTGGTAAACATGCACAGAAATATCACAAGAAAGAACATATATAAATAAATAGCGGAAGTAAAATCAAACTTTCATAAACATGAATACATAAGGTCTAAAGCCTTTTACATCAGAGTACATCAAAACCTGTCTTGCAATAGTAAAGAAGCATAAAGACTTTTTAATAAATTATTCCCCAAGTAAAACCGCAAAGTAGCCATAGCCAAGAGAAGCCCAAGCCATCCATGATGACCTTCAAGCAGAAGAAGTCCGAGCTAAACAACATTGTTTCCTCCCTGAAACCTGGGGGGGAAACGGAAGAAAAGAGGCGAAACAAAACGGGTCAGTCAAAAAGACTGAGTAAGCCCTATCTACTTCCAGTATAAAAACAGGTAAAGGTAACATGACATGCATAAACTGAAAGTAAACATAAGGATAACTACAAGATAGATAAACCAGGGTAGCCGGCTGAACTACTGCGGCAAGGTAAACTAAGGTATCATGATAAACTACGGTGTTATTGTAAGTCAAGGTATCACATCGTCAGATTTTTATCGAGTACCTTATCCCAAGGTATCTACCCCGTCTAACATCCCACGGTATCTATTATGTATATTCTTCCTAGTTCTAACATGTATATTTGCTCTGCACCTCTCGTACTAGTATCCCTACCCGCGTCATGTGTTAACCATGAATGTCCCTTGCTCAAAGTCGTGTAATGGTCCATGTCGACCTAATATATCGCATATATAGGTTACTCAAATCATATGTTTCTTCCCATGTATATATAAGTTCAGTCCTTTGCCGTACCTCGTACGGGCTTCCGCATGTCGTATTATCCTTGAAATCGTTTGGACTGTCACCCTTGTTCTAGCTAGGCTCTTCCATATGAATCATCGTTTGAACTACTAGGACTTACGCCACCTAGCACCACTAGGGATTACGCTTACCTATTGCACGCTTTCGTATTTCGGTTTGGGTTAAACCACCTAGGCCACTAGGGATTACGCTAACCCTCAACCGTGCCCTTTTTCCCACGCATTCATCGTGAATCGTTTTTCTATTACTGCATGCACATGTATCACATCGTGCCACCCGAGTCCTGTCACAGGGCAAACCAAGAAATACAGGACTCGGTCGGGAGCTTTAGATTTATCTGCCGTTGCAGATACTAAGGTCTGCTTTTCTACACGTGGCTATGGTCCCACGAGACCCCTCCCTCAACTAGTGAAAGGCAACACAAGAGAAAATCTTGCATGAGAACTACACTCCGGCCAGCCCACATCCTACGGCCTACCTCACCCATAATTAGATAGCAATTATGGTCTGTTGGGTGTTCCCTGCCTTTCCGTACGTACACGCTTGACTCAAGATGGTAGATGATCGACGAACTTGCTATCTCGGGCACCTTATGTATTCGTCGACTCACTGCTATCCACCCATGTCTTTAGGTCGCTCGCATAGCAACCAAGGCATATTCTTGGTTCTTCTACCGCATACCTCAACCTCTCGTGAGCCTAGTATAATGACCTGGCAGCTCACAGAGGGATCCCAAGAATATCCTTACGTTCCCCGAAGCCGCTGCTTCGTTACCCAATTCGTTGGAGCCTTTATCTAAATCAGATAGCCTGCTCCTTCACGCATACTTAAACGTTGACCTAACGTATCGGGTTACTAATCTTATCTAAGAAATGGTCCGAATTTCCTTGACTAAGAATTATTACTTAGTTTCCTTTAACTAAGGTTTACCACTTAGCCTTATTTCCATAATCCTTGTTAACTATGGTTATTTACCTAATCCTCCGAATTAGGGCTTATCTAATGGGTTATAAGTGTCACTTAAGTTCATAACTTAGCCCGTCTACAAACCATGTCAAAATTGGCTAAGTATACAAGTCCAAGACTTAACCCTACAAACCATGTAAGTATATCAAGGAATCCATGACTTAAACTCGTCTAATTATCATTTTAGATTGGTTAATTATATAAATTAACTTGACCTTGTCATCAAATCGGTCAAGCGTATTCAAGTGATTCGTGACTTAGCCTTATCATGTTTTCACGTTAGATTGGTTAAGTATAGATTAACTTAACCTCATCAAATTTACGAGTTAGATTGGTTAAGTATAGGTCACTTAACCTCATCAAATCATCGTGTTAAGTTAGTTAAGTGTTTAGCTTAACCCCATTAAATTACCAAGTTGGATTAATTAAGTCTAGGCTAACTTAACCCTATCCGATTTCCATGTTTAGATTAGTTAAGCCTAATCTTAACCCCATCCATCAACTGTATTATACGGTTAAGTGTCATTAAGAAAATTTACTTAACCTTATCACGTTATCGTGTTGGATTGATTAAGTGTTGGTTAACTTAATCCCGTCCACTAGCCGTATAAAAATGGTCAAGTGTCATTAGGCAAATCAAGTTACTTAACCTACCCAAGCTTATCATGTTTTGTTAAGTATCATTAGCCTAATCAAATTACTTAGCCCATTTGTCCATATCATATTTGGTTAAGCCTCATTAATAAAATTAACTTAACCCTATTATGTGGCATTAATTTAATTAATGCACCCTCAACCTCTCACATTAGACCTTGTTGTGGTTACTAGTTAAGTCGGGCGGGTCCGGGGAGATTTACACCACAACTTAGTCTAACCTCGGGTCTTAAGCGCGACATGACCAACTTCTCACATTGGGTCCTATTGTTTGCAACTACTAGTTAGGCCGGTCGGTTCCGGGTAGTTTTACGTTGCAAACTCAACCCAACCTCGAGTTGGCCATACTCATATTATCTAAGTTCATCATGTTTCCAAAACATGTTACAAGTTTTCGAGCATTTGGGTAGACCTAACTTAATAGGTAAATTCCCAAAGGGTAGACCTAACTTAATAGGTAAATTCCCAAGCTCATGTTTTTATGCATCCTTACATGTCATATTCAAGTTAAGATTTTGCGACATGTTCATGTTTATCTAACTACCCAAAATCGTGTTTTCCCAACGCAAGCAAAGCGAGTCAACATAGTAAAGATACTATGTCACATATTGGTCTCAAAACATGCATGATGCCAAAAAGGGCTTGGCTTCCACATGCATAACATCATAAAGGGATTGGCCATAGACATGCATAGTGTCATAAGGTAATTTGGCCACAAAAATGCATATTATCAAAAAGGGATTTGGCCATAAAGATGCACAACTTAAAAAGAGGGGATTGGCCACGAGCATGCATAATCTCATAAAGGATTTGGCCACAAACTTGCATGTTAGCATGAGGGGTTTGGGTTCATAAACATGCATAAGCCCCAAAATCTTGCCTTAGCCAATGTTTCATAAGTAAAGTGGTTCCTAAAGGTTCATGCTAGCATTTCATGCATAAAGATCCAAACTTGCAAGTTAAACTAGGTTATGCATAGCATGAGAGGCATGATTAAGTCACTCACATGGCCTAAGATCATAAATATGAACACAAGAGGCATGGTAAGGTTCATATAGATTCGCATAATCATGTTTAGCCTCATTTTATCCCATGTCAACATTAAAAATACCGTTTTGATCCAAAAGTAGCTAGAACTTACATAGTTAGGCCTAGGGAAAGGAGCATGAATCATCTTGGCTAAGAAAGGTGCCTCCTTTGTAGAAGAATCGTCATGGAACTCGCATAGCAATGTTGATTTGGCCTTGATTTGGTGTAGCAAGCTTGCACCTTTTGATTTGAACTTGATTTGAGTGCATAGGCTCTAGGGATTTGAGATTGAGGCCATGAGAGTAGAAATTTGGCCATAGTTTAGTTACATGAGTGAATAATGAGAGTTTAGGGGTAGGTTTAGGGTCTTTTTATAGAGATTAGGATAGTTTTAGGCCCTTAGATTAACCCTAAGACCAACCTGAACCGTCAGATTTCAAACCAGGCCCAAAAACCTAGCCAAGATAGAAAATAGGTGCACCAGACCAGAATCAGCCGACAGGGCAAGTCGACAGCCCTGTCGACATGCCTGTAGACATGTCTGGGCGGGAATTTTCCCGCCTGGCCCCATTTCTGCATGTTTCGAAATTCAAATTTCCCGAAAACTGCTTTGGGCCTTAACCGGGTCATACGGACTCCGATTTTCGAAAACTCGGACTCTATTTCGCATATTTTTCTGAGACGAACGCAATGGCATAGCCCGTTTTACTTGATTCAGAATTTAAAATGAAATTCTGCCTTGATTCTCGTTTTAACATGTTATTGAAATACGGGTTGTCACATTCTCCCCACCTTTTAGGATTTCGTCCCCGAAATCTCTAAGTTAGGAAGAACATATCCTACCATCCATCATCCATCTACCCAAACCATCATCCACAAGCAACCATTGTCCTTAGACGACTCCTAATGCTTTATGAATGTATGCAAAACGTGTGTGTACATGTTCCTTAGCTAATGCTAATGATCAGGCCTGAAAAATCTTTTGAATGCAAAAATATGTTTAGTGCTATGAATCCATCATGTATGCAAATAGTCCTAGTCATATACACTATATGCGTGCACAAACATTCAACCATATGCAACATCCATATGATAACACATTCAATTTCATCCATAAACAAGTATAAATACTCGTGCATATGCAATATGAAATGTGACCGAGTCGAGCTAATATCTAATGTAAATTCGCGCATCCACGAGCAACCACTTGCAACCATTTGCAACCATATCAACCATAACATGTTTCAAATACATGTTTACATCCATAGGATTCTACCTAAGATTCCTTGAAACAGGGTCGAGAAGATAAACAAGACAAACTCCTTACGGGGTTTGTAACAGAAAATAGGACCGAGAGGATGTCCACAAACGATAGCCTACAAGTAAGCTCTACAGAAAACAGGGATCAAGGATATACTCCCAAAGAGAGATATCATGTGCGCATCTAGTCTTCATCCTTCTGAGTCGCATTTTCTTGAGCTTAGTTCCATCGTGCCTTGACCGTCCTTTAACTTCACGATTTCGCAGCTTCTTATTTCCTGTTTCCATATCATGAGTTGGAACTCATTTCCTCGTGGCCTCTCGTTCCACTTGCACTTATTCTTTCCCTAGTATACTTGGCTCAACCCTATCTACGTACTCAAGCCAGCTCTCCAAAATTCACTAGTGAATTCTGGATCTCGTTTTCCGATGCCAATCCAAATTGCCAAGAGTCCTTACTAGGGTGATTCCCATAACTCATACATAATCGAAACGAACCATCCGCCTTAGCGGCGAATTCTATTCAAACGGATTACCAACAACTGCATCCTGGGATTCTAGGTAACTAGCCATAACAGAACCCAAAAGGTTACACGAGACTTCGAGGGTATTACCACAGCAAGCCAAGAGTCTAACTACCCTCCTTTTAAAACCGAGAGTGGCACCCCTTACTGGATAACCACTTCATCCCTAGAATCCATCCACAACTTATAAACATAAGCATTATTTCCAAGCTCAACACTTGATATAGACATTCTCAAATCCAAACAAGCTATGAATAAATGGACCGATCTTCCAATAGGACTAGAGACAAAAGCGGGATTCTCTACTACGCTAGTACTAAGGTGCAGAGACTCAACTATCGAAGCGGACTTAAAATATGCGGTGATCAAAACAAAGTCCCGACGGGATGATAGAGAAGAAAAACTAAACCATTAACAAGATCGTTACCCTCCTTCCGAGGTACCCTAGCAATGAGAGCATACTATTGCCCTCCGAATGATCTTGTCCCTGTTCCATGATACTTAACTATCCATCCCGTTTCACCCTGCCAAAGGTAATCTCGTCATGGGTTTCATTGTTCATCTTTCTCCCTCCTTTGAGGACTAAGCCATACCAACAAGTTGCTCATCCTTAAGCTTGTATCCTTTATCCTCTTCCTCACTATCCTTTATTATAACGCGACCACTGGTCTCTCGAGAACCACCTCCATCGCATGGAAAGCACTTTCGTAGATAGAAAAGACTAGTCGCAGTTAAAACCACTGTGACTACAGATGGAGGAAAGAAAGGAAAAGAGATTCAATTAAGGAAACAAGGATAGTGCTAATGGCCTTTGGGGAATAGCCTTTTTCTTTTAAAAGAAAACTTTCTTGAAAAATACTTCTTTATAAACGATTTTCAAATAGTTTTCAGAAGGTCTTTAAAAACTTTTGCCCAGTCTGGTAACCTTCTGCTCTGATACCAAATGTAACACCCCGCCTCCGCTAGGGTCACTCGCAAAGGAATGCACTAGCTTTAGAGGGGCATTATTGGTAAACATGCACAGAAATATCACAAGACAGAACATATATAAATAAATAGCGGAAGTAAAATCAAACTTTCATAAACATGAATACATAAGGTCTAAAGCCTTTTACATCAGAGTACATCAAAACCTGTCTTGCAATAGTAAAGAAGCATAAAGACTTTTTAATAAATTATTCCCCAAGTAAAACCGCAAAGTAGCCATAGCCAAGAGAAGCCCAAGCCATCCATGATGACCTTCAAGCAGAAGAAGTCCGAGCTAAACAGCATTGTTTCCTCCCTGAAACCTGGGGGGGAAACGGAAGAAAAGAGGCGAAACAAAACGGGTCAGTCAAAAAGACTGAGTAAGCCCTATCTACTTCCAGTATAAAAACAGGTAAAGGTAACATGACATGCATAAACTGAAAGTAAACATAAGGATAACTACAAGATAGATAAACCAGGGTAGCCGGCTGAACTACTGCGGCAAGGTAAACTAAGGTATCATGATAAACTACGGTGTTATGGTAAGTCAAGGTATCACATCGTCAGATTTTTATCGAGTACCTTATCCCAAGGTATCTACCCCGTCTAACATCCCACGGTATCTATTATGTATATTCTTCCTAGTTCTAACATGTATATTTGCTCTGCACCTCTCGTACTAGTATCCCTACCCGCGTCATGTGTTAACCATGAATGTCCCTTGCTCAAAGTCGTGTAATGGTCCATGTCGACCTAATATATCGCATATATAGGTTACTCAAATCATATGTTTCTTCCCATGTATATATAAGTTCAGTCCTTTGCCGTACCTCGTACGGGCTTCCGCAGGTCGTATTATCCTTGAAATCGTTTGGACTGTCACCCTTGTTCTAGCTAGGCTCTTCCATATGAATCATCGTTTGAACTACTAGGACTTACGCCACCTAGCACCACTAGGGATTACGCTTACCTATTGCACGCTTTCGTATTTCGGTTTGGGTTAAACCACCTAGGCCACTAGGGATTACGCTAACCCTCAACCGCGCCCTTTTTCCCACGCATTCATCGTGAATCGTTTTTCTATTACTGCATGCACATGTATCACATCGTGCCACCCGAGTCCTGTCACAGGGCAAACCAAGAAATACAGGACTCGGTCGGGAGCTTTAGATTTATCTGCCGTTGCAGATACTAAGGTCTGCTTTTCTACACGTGGCTATGGTCCCACGAGACCCCTCCCTCAACTAGTGAAAGGCAACACAAGAGAAAATCTTGCATGAGAACTACACTTCGGCCAGCCCACATCCTACGGCCTACCTCACCCACAATTAGATAGCAATTATGGTCTGTTGGGTGTTCCCTGCCTTTCCGTATGTACACGCTTGACTCAAGATGGTAGATGATCGACGAACTTGCTATCTCGGGCACCTTATGTATTCGTCGACTCACTGCTATCCACCCCAGTCTTTAGGTCGCTCGCATAGCAACCAAGGCATATTCTTGGTTCTTCTACCGCAGACCTCAACCTCTCGTGAGCCTAGTATAATGACCTGGCAGCTCACAGAGGGATCCCAAGAATATCCTTACGTTCCCCGAAGCCGCTGCTTCGTTACCCAATTCGTTGGAGCCTTTATCTAAATCCGATAGCCTGCTCCTTCACGCATACTTAAACGTTGACCTAACGTATCGGGTTACTAATCTTATCTAAGAAATGGTCCGAATTTACTTGACTAAGAATTATTACTTAGTTTCCCTTAACTAAGGTTTACCACTTAGCCTTATTTCCATAATCCTTGTTAACTATGGTTATTTACCTAATCCTCCGAATTAGGGCTTATCTAATGGGTTATAAGTGTCACTTAAGTTCATAACTTAGCCCGTCTACAAACCATGTCAAAATTGGCTAAGTATACAAGTCCAAGACTTAACCCTACAAACCATGTAAGTATATCAAGGTATCCATGACTTAACCTCGTCTAATTATCATTTTAGATTGGTTAATTATATAAATTAACTTGACCTTGTCATCAAATCGGTCAAGCGTATTCAAGTGATTCGTGACTTAGCCTTATCATGTTTTCACGTTAGATTGGTTAAGTATAGATTAACTTAACCTCATCAAATTAACGAGTTAGATTGGTTAAGTATAGGTCACTTAACCTCATCAAATCATCGTGTTAAATTAGTTAAGTGTTTAACTTAACCCCATTAAATTACCAAGTTGGATTAATTAAGTCTAGGCTAACTTAACCCTATCCGATTTCCATGTTTAGATTAGTTAAGCCTAATCTTAACCCCATCCATCAACTGTATTATACGGTTAAGTGCCATTAAGAAAATTTACTTAACCTTATCACGTTATCGTGTTGGATTGATTAAGTGTTGGTTAACTTAATCCCGTCCACTAGTCGTATAAAAATGGTCAAGTGTCATTAGGCAAATCAAGTTACTTAACCTACCCAAGCTTATCATGTTTTGTTAAGTATCATTAGCCTAATCAAATTACTTAACCCATTTGTCCATATCATATTTGGTTAAGCCTCATTAATCAAATTAACTTAACCCTATTATGTGGCATTAATTTAATTAATGCACCCTCAACCTCTCACATTAGACCTTGTTGTGGTTACTAGTTAAGCCGGGCGGGTCCGGGTAGATTTACACCACAACTTAGTCTAACCTCGGGTCTTAAGCGCGACATGACCAACTTCTCACATTGGGTCCTATTGTTTGCAACTACTAGTTAGGCCGGTCGGTTCCGGGTAGTTTTACGTTGCAAACTCAACCCAACCTCGAGTTGGCCATACTCATATTATCTAAGTTCATCATGTTTCCAAAACATGTTACAAGTTTTCGAGCATTTGGGTAGACCTAACTTAATCGGTAAATTCCCAAAGGGTAGACCTAACTTAATAGGTAAATTCGCAAGCTCATGTTTTTATGCATCCTTACATGTCATATTCAAGTTAAGATTTTGCGACATGTTCATGTTTATCTAACTACCCAAAATCGTGTTTTCCCAACGCAAGCAAAGCGAGTCAACATAGTAAGGATACTATGTCACATATTGGTCTCAAAACATGCATGATGCCAAAAAGGGCTTGGCTTCCACATGCATAACATCATAAAGGGATTGGCCATAGACATGCATAGTGTCATAAGGTAATTTGGCCACAAACATGCATATTATCAAAAAGGGATTTGGCCATAAACATGCACAACTTAAAAAGAGGGGATTGGCCGCGAGCATGCATAATCTCATAAAGGATTTGGCCACAAACTTGCATGTTAGCACGAGGGGTTTGGGTTCATAAACATGCATAAGCCCCAAAATCTTGCCTTAGTCAATGTTTCATAAGTAAAGTGGTTCCTAAAGGTTCATGCTAGCATCTCATGCATAAAGATCCAAACTTGCAAGTTAAACTAGGTTATGCATAGCATGAGAGGCATGATTAAGTCACTCACATGGCCTAAGATCATAAATATGAACACAAGAGGCATGGTAAGGTTCATATAGATTCGCATAATCGTGTTTAGCCTCATTTTATCCCATGTCAACATTAAAAATACCGTTTTGATCCAAAAGTAGCTAGAACTTACATAGTTAGGCCTAGGGAAAGGAGCATGAATCATCTTGGCTAAGAAAGGTGCCACCTTTGTAGAAGAATCGTCATGGAACTCGCATAGCAATGTTGATTTGGCCTTGATTTGGTGTAGCAAGCTTGCACCTTTTGATTTGAACTTGATTTGAGTGCATAGGCTCTAGGGATTTGAGATGGAGGCCATGAGAGTAGAAATTTGGCCATAGTTTAGTTACATGAGTGAATAATGAGAGTTTAGGGGTAGGTTTAGGGTCTTTTTATAGAGATTAGGATAGTTTTAGGCCCTTAGATTAACCCTAGGACCAACCTGAACCGTCAGATTTCAAACCAGGCCCAAAAACCTAGCCAAGATAGAAAATAGGTGCACCAGACCAGAATCAGCCGACAGGGCAAGTCGACAGCCCTGTCGACATGCCTGTCGACATGCCTGTCGACATGCATGTCGACATGCCTGTCGACATGCCTGTCGACATGCCTGTCGACATGCCTGTCGACATGTCTGGGAGGGAATTTTCCCGCCTGGCCCCATTTCTGCATGTTTCGAAATTCAAATTTCCCGAAAACTTCTTTGGGCCTTAACCGGGTCATACGGACTCCGATTTTCGAAAACTCGGACTCTATTTCGCGTATTTTTCCGAGACGAACGCAATGGCATAGCCCGTTTTACTTGATTCAGAATTTAAAATGAAATTCTGCCTTGATTCTCGTTTTAACATGTTATTGAAATACGGGTTGTTACATCCATTATGCGTTGTTGCGAATGTATATGCGAGTTTAAAAGCGTTGGGGTTACATTATGGGTAAACTTTAATGACATGAAACACGACTTGGGGCAAATTGGTATAAACATGACAACATGTAATTTTGGCCATGAACATGGAACTTGAAAACTAGACGTGTATGGGTTGTAAGTGTAATATGACACTAGACCAAACATGAAAGTGGCCAACTCGAGGTTGTGTTGAGTTTGTAGTATAAATCTACCCAGACCCGCCCGGCTTAACTTGTGGCTACAAACAATAGGACCCATTGTGAGTAGTTGGTCACATAGCACTTAAAACCCGAGGTTAGACTAGGTTGTGGTGTAAATCTACCCGGACCCACCCAGCTTAACTAGTAACCACAACAAAGTCTAATGTGAGAGGTTGGAGTGCATTAATCTAATTAATGCCACATGAAAAGGTTAGGTAATTTTGATTATTGACACTTAACCGATATGACACGAATGGGTAGGTTAAGTTAAACCGGACTTGGTTCCTTAATGACACTTAACCATATAAGACAATTAGGGGATGGGGTTAAGTAATTTACACTTAACTAGTCCGACTTGGTAATTAGATGGGGTTAAGTAATCCATACTTAACTAATCTAACACGGTAAATTCGGTGGGGTTAGGTAATTTACACTTAACTAATCTGACTTGGTAATTAGATGGGGTTAAGTAACTTAGACTTAATTAATCTAAACACGGTATTTAGATGGGGTTAAGTAACCTTCACTTAACTAATCTAAGCACGGTAATTCGATGGGGTTAAGTTAAACACTTAACCAATCTAAACTTGGTAATTCAATGAGGCTAAGTAACCGATACTTTACCAACTTAACATGATAAATTTGATGGGGTTAAGTAACTTATACTTAACCAATTATACATGATGATTTGATGAGGTTAAGTAACCTATACTTAACCAATCTAATATGCGGACCTGATAGGGTTAAGTCACAAGACCTTTTAAATATACTTAACCATTGTAATACGATTAGTGGATGGGGTTAAGCTAACCCATACTTAACCAATCAGACTCGATAATCGGATGAGATTAAGATAATCTATGCTTAATCAATCAAACACAATAATCTGATAGGGTTAAGACAAACAAATACTTAACCAATTTGACTTGATAGGGTTAAGTCATGAGCTTCTTGGTACACTTAACCAACTTGTAGGACTAAGCCTTGAACTTGAGTACTTAGCCATCCTTGACATGATTTGTGGGCGGGTTAAGTCATGAACTTGAATGACAACACTTAACCCATTTGACAAAACCCTAGCTCAGGGGACTAGGTTGAAAATTGAAGTTAATCAAGGATAATGGGAAAAGAAGCTAAGTGGTAAACCTTAATTAAGAATAACTAAGTAATAATTCTTAGCCAAGGACATGGGACTAGTTCATAAATAGATGAGTAACCTGATACGGTAGGTCATCGCTTAGTATACCAGGAGGAGCAACTTATCTGACTTGGATAAAAAGCTCCAGCGAACTGGGTGGCGAAGCGGTAGCTTCAGGGGACGTGAGGGTACTCTTGGTATCCCTCTGTGAGGTGGCAGATGGTCCATGAAACCCAGCCTCACAGAGGTTAAGGTCTGCGGTAGAAGAGCCAAGAGTTTGCCTTGGTTGCTATGCGAGCGACCTAAAGACTGGGATTGATTAGCGTGGAGTCGACGATACTTGTTTTTTCCCTGGATAGCACGTCGCCGACTACCTACCATCCTTGGTCAATCGTGTACGAACGAAAAGGCAGAAAACTTCCAACAGACCATGTTCTTTCTATCGAGTCATGGTTGAGGTTGGCCAATAGGAAAGTGGGGCATAGTGGGGCCGGGATGTAGTTCTCATACATGATTTTTCTTGGATTGCCTTTCAGTAGTTGAGGGAGGGGTCTCGTGGGACCATAGCCAAGGATACAAACACAGACCTTGATATCTGCACCGGCAGATGATTTAAAGCTCTTGACCGAGTTCCGTATTTCTTGATTTGCCCTGGCATGGAACTCGTATGGCACATTGAGATACATGTGCGTCTAGACATGGAAAACGATTCACGATTCATACGTGGGACAAAGGGCGTGGTTGACGGGTGGCATAATCCCTTGTAGTCCTAGGTGGCTTAAAACCCAAACTGAGATACGAAAACGTTCATTAGGTAGCATAATCCCTAGTGGTTCTAGGTGGCATAAATCCTAGTTGAGCGCGTGATAGTTCATGGTAAGAAAACATAACCAGATCTAGGGGGACAGTCCAAAAAGATCTCAAGGATCATGGAACTACGTCGAAGTGGTATAGATTTACATAAGAAAGCCCATACGGCCTACGGCAAAGGACTGAACTTATGCATAGAAATAATCATATGAATCAGGAAACCTACATATACGATATATTAGGATGACATGGACCATTACATGATATTGGGCAAGAGACATTCAAAGTTAACATGTGACACGGGCGTCGATACTAGTACGGGAGGTGCAGAGCGAATATACATGATAGATACCCTGCAATATTGTACTTGATAGAAACCTGACGATGTTATACCTTGACTTTCTTGACACCGTAGTTTATCATGACACACTTGTTTATCTTGGTACAGTAGTTCATCCTGTTATTTTGGTTTAGCTTATCTATCTTGTCATCATACTTATGTTCATCCCTGTTCCTCATGCCAGTTAACTTTACTAGTTTATATAGTAATAGTAGTAGGGCTTACCAGTCTTTATGACTGACCCCGTTTTCTTTTGCTTCTTGTCTTCCGTTCCCCCCCCCCCCCCCCCAAGTTACATGGAGGAAATACTGTTGTTAGTTCGGACCTCTTCTGCTTGAAGGTCATCATGGATAGCTTGGACTTTTCTTGGCTATGGCTACTTTACTATTTTACTTGGGGAATAATTTATGAAATGGTTTATGCTTCTTTACTATTGCAAGACAGGTTTTGATGTATTCTGATGTAAAAAGGTTTTAGACCTTATTATTTTATAAGGTAATGAAATTTGTTTTACTTCCGCTGTTTTATATGTTCTGTCTTGTGATATCTTTATGTATGTTTACCTCGTTTAACGCCCTTCCAAAGCTAGTGCATTTCCTTGTGAGTGACCCTAGCGGAGGTGGGGTATTACAATTTGCTTTAGAGTTGAGTAGAATTAGGGTTTTGATTAGCTTTCTTCCTTCTTAGTTGGCGGCGGCTACACTGAGTTCCATGGTGGCGGTATGACGGTGGCTATTCTATTTTTCATGTGAATTAGAGTGAGAGACTATGTAGGTATTTATAGAGTTTAGGATTTATTTAGACCGTCAGATCAACTCAGAACCAACCTGAACCGTTAAATTAGCCAACTCAGCCAAAAAGACACATCAGCAGCTCAAGATTGGACTCAGCCAAACCCTAGCCGACTGGACCAGGTCGACACCATGTTGACTGCGTAGTCGACCTGGTCCCTGGGGTGTCGACTGCCCAGTCGACTCCCCAGTCGACCTGGGTGCTGGGCGGGAAATTTCCCGCCTAGCCTGTTTGACTTCGTATTTTGAATTTTGAATTTTCTCAAATCTGTTTTGAATTTTCTGAAACTTCCGATGGCCATAACTTCTTCATATGAAGTCCAAATCACGCAAACTCGGACTCTTTTTCAACCAAAATTCTGAGATGAACACTATGGCGCAACCCGTTTCCCATAATTCTCATGTCTGAGATTAGTTATTCTTTAATTTGTGAATATTAATATTAACAGAATTACGGGGTGTTACAGCATTCCCTTTGCGAGCGAAATTAATGGACGTGGGGTGTTACACGTGGTATCAGAGCTGAAGGTTACCAGAACAGATACGAATTTTGAAAAACTATTTTTCAAAACAATTTTTATAAAGGAGTATCTTCAAAAGTACGTTTTAAGGAAAGTATTTTCAAGAGAAAAGTATAATTTAGAAAGCATAAGCCCAAGAGCCATTTATCTTTCCTTCAGTCCTTTTTGTATTGAACCTTTCCTTTTTATTTTCAGCATGTCTGTAGAATATGAGATACCAGAGGGTGTTCATGTACCCGGTTGGTTTCGTCAATATCTTGAGGGTAGGCCCGCCACCGCAGGTCCAGCAAATGCTCCTCCTCTTCCTCCCCTTCCTCCTCCTCCTCGTGTCGACAATTTTGCAAAGATATGTAAGGATTTAGAGAAATGGGTGGAAAACCTTTTCGCAGGACGGAGACATTTGTTGAATCTTGTAATTGGCTAAAGGAGTTGGAAGAATTGTTTGGAATCTTTGAAGTGGATGATGGAACAAAAGTCTAGCTAGCTGCCTGGCTAATGAAAGATGAGGCCTCATTTTGGTTGGAGGTCACTAATGCGGGGCGTCCAGTCGATACATGGCCAGATTTTAGGCAGAGGTTTGAGGCGAAGTTCCTCTCGCGGGCTGAAGAGAATCTATACATGGAAAGGTTTTTGGCGCTAAAGCAAGGGAATTTATCGGTGAAAGAGTACGTCAACAAATTCAACCAATTGGCATGGTTTGGCTTAGACTTAGTGAATACTCCAGAAAAGAAGGCTCTAAGATTTGTTAAGGGTTTAAACGAGCTGCTTCATGGGTTAGCTATGACCCACATTCCTATTGGAGCTACCTTTGAGAGATTAGTTGACATGGCGTTAATGCATGAAGAGGAAGCCAAAAGTGAGAAAAAAGAAGAAAAGCACGATGGACCACAGAACAAGAAAACGGGGCCCAAAAATGAAACACAAAAGAAGGATGAGAAGTCTGAAGATAGGAAGGAGAAGAAGTGCTTTACTTATGGAAGCTCGACCCATCTGAACAAGGATTGCAGGAAAAGGAAGGGCACTTGCTTCAACTGTAGCAAAGCGGGACATCTGATTAAGGACTGCCCTAGGAAAGGGCATAGAGCTGCACCTACTTCTGGAGGATAGGCAAATACCCTCGAGGCTGGTGGATAGGATAGAAATAAGAAAAATTTCGGAAGATGGTTTAATTTCCTTATCTGATTGTTGAGTTAAAACTCTTTCTGATTCTAGCATTTTGATTCTGTAATCGATACTCTACACTTTAATACTCGTCTTGTTTCTGATCTCGTAGCTGTTTCGAACCCCATTTGTGGTTTGGCTCAATTGTTAGTGATTTGTAGGGGTTTGAAACTATCTGTGTTAGGCATCAAAAATTTGAATGTGACATTTGTGTGCTCAAGTTTATGGGCTATGGGTTGGGTCTAAATGGACCATCTTTCTATGTAGAGGGTCGTTAAGTTTTTAACTTGTCGTGGGAAGAAACCCAAAGTTTCTTGTAACCCGCAAGGGTCTATTATGCTTAGCTTTCTGAAAATCGTTCTGTAATCTGATCTGTACCAGTAGTCTGTAAGTATCTGAATATTTCTGAAGGATAGGGGTTTCTACTCAAAGCATGAAGTAGATTTTCGGTTTTGTCATTGTTTAATGGGGGTAATTTTCTGAGTGGCAGTCTAATGTTGATTTCGGTCTTCGGGGCTAAGTCTTAGTGAATTATTCTCTTAACCAATGTCAAATGGGGACAGAGCTTTTGTTTTAGTTGTATCATTTGTTTGTATCCCAGCGACGGAATCTTTGACCTTTAGATAGGAAACCCATGGATGTAAACATGTGTTTGAGACATGTTATGTTTGATAGTTGCAAGTGTTTGCTAGTGGTTGCGTGTGGATGCATATACACACACATTAGGCACTAGATCGGCTCGTCACTTCATATTGCATACTCCATACAAATGTGTGTACATATTTAAGTTAATGGATGTATAATGGTTGTACCATCATATGGATGTTGCATTTTGGTGAATGGTTGTGCACACATGTAGAAATGATATGTATCGATAGGGTTCTTTCGCATACATAATGGACGCATGGCATTATCATGGTTTGCATTAAGGAGGTCAACTGAATCAGTAGACCGCCTGATTTTGCATTAGATAAGGAACATATACACACACTTCTTGCATATGTTCATACATCATTAGAAATTTTACAAGAACAGTGGATGCCCGTGTTTGATGGTTGAGTAGATGGTTGTTTGGATGGTAGGATATGCATTCTCCTTAACTTGGAGATTTCGGGGGAGAAATCCTTTAAGGAGGGGAGAATGTAACACCTCGGATTTTTGAATAATCGAATTAACTAAATTAAAGAATAATTAATCTTAGATGTGAGAATTAAGGGAATAGGGTTGCGCCATTGTGTTCGTCTCGGAATTCTGGTTGAAATAGAGTCTGAGTTTGCGGGAAATGGGTACCGGATGAAGGAGTTATGGACAATCGAAGCGTGGTGGCAAGTAGAAGAGAAAAAAATATTTGATTGCACTGGCGCACTTGGGAAGTGCGCCAGTACAAATTTGCACCGGCACACCTGCAAAGTGCGCCCAGGCCGAGGCAAAAGCCTGCACAGCTTACTGGTTCAGGCTGACCCATGTTGTTGAGTCCTTGACTCCTTGCTGAGTCATTAGGGCTGACTCATCACCCTATCATGACCGAATGATTTAGGTTAACCCTAAGATCATCCGACGGCTTAAATTAATTCAAAACTCTATAAAAAGACCCGTAGACTCAAACCCTAAATCAGAATTAAAACTGAAACTATGGTCGTCATGTTATTGTCTTGAACCCTAGAGCAGCCGCCACCAAATTAAAGAGGAAGAACAACAATCAAATCAGAGCTACTAAACCCTAACAGCGAATCTTCTTCAAAGGAGCGCTAATTCAACTCCAAAAATCAGAATTCAGAACTCAAGACTGCTTTTGAGTTGTGAGTTCGATAGTTTTAACAAGATAATTAGTAATTAAATAGGATTAAATTATAATGCGGATTGTATGGATGTGATGTGAAGAATTGATTTCATGTTGTAATTATGTTGTAGGATTGTGATTGAAATCTCTGTGACGTTATGTTGTGCTGCTATCATTTATGATGTAAAGTTATGTTGCTATCATCCATGTTGTAATTTTATATACAATCAAATCATCATGTTTATTATGCTAGTTTGTTGATTCATATGATAAATCATATGTAGGCAAGTTTAGATTTTGATTCAAACACGAATCATATACAAGTTGGGTAGAATTATATGTGACCTTACATGGTTATGACACCTAGTTTATGTGAAAATTTAATTGAAAGTTAGGCTATAAATTGTGTAAGTTATAAGCTAAATTCTACATGATACTTTACATGTTAGATACTAGTTTACACCATTGTTGTGATGTATAAATCAGATATGTAAGTATATGAGTTGGATATGAATCATGTTATGCAAGTTTAGGATTATTACCTATGCAAGTTTGTTGCCATTTTCTCATCAAGTTCACACCTTTAGATTTGGATCCATGACATATGTTATTTATGCAAGTTTGTGGCCATTTTCTCATTAAGTTCAAACCTTTAGATTTGGATCCATGACATATGTTGTTTATGCAAGTTGTAATTTTGGCCTAATGCAAGTTTTAGATGTAGAACATCATTCACATATGCAAGTTCAGCCCTATGTTTTATTTATGTTTTAATTATGTGTATATTGTGATGTTTTCTCTTTATTCCATGAGTTAGACTATTCGAGTCTAACATATATTTTTACGTTAAACAAACAAACGTACTACATAGGGTGAAGTGGATAATATTTAAAAGATTTAATTGGCATAAATGCCTTAAAAGGCATAAAATATAATTGTGGTGAAAATTGGTATGATTTTACATACCATAAATGGATGGACATAATTGAGTCAATTATGGACATCGTTAAATTTGTAATTGACTGATAATTTGAATAGGGAAAGTAATCAAAATTGGGGGAAGATTAATTAGGAGTAATTAATCGTCTAAGACACGAGGTTAGGCTCTTTTGTGGTGTAAGACTGCCCGGACCCGCCAGGCAAATCCAGCTGCCACAAATGTCAGTCTAATGTGAGAGGTCTTAGGCACAAATTAAATACGTAAAAATTGTAAAGACACGAGGTTAGACTCTTTTGTGGTGTAAGACTGCCCGGACCCGCCCAGCAAATCCGGCTGCCACAAATGCCAGTCTAATGTGAGAGGACTTTATGAGGTTACGGTACGAATGAATTAAGAAACACTTAACCAGATAAACATGTAGTGGGACATGAGGGGGTTAAGTGCGTACCTTGGGTGGCATGTTGAATCTAGTGGGTGCCTTGGGTGGCATTTGAAATACGATTAGAAATACTTAACCAAAATTGAAACATGTAATTGAAACATGAATAAGAAGTGGGTTAAGTGGGAAATACTAGAGGGGACCAAGCTTAGGTGGATAGCTTGTGTCAAATCATGGGGGCCCTTTTCAACTAGTAACCCATAAGTATCTCTGTGGGCTCGACCTAAGTCGAGGAAGGGACACGCGTACTGGGCTTGACTGTAAGAGGCCAAAACGGGTGAGCGGTGGCAACGCAAGTCCAACGGGTTCATGTGCGTGTGTGGGCCCGGGCTGGTAGGTAAGACGTTGTTGCATCGTGTAGGTATAAGCCGTGCATCTCTTGTAGTATCGGGTTGCCACTTTGGGGAGTGATACACCCCACTGTGGGACCAGCACGGGTATCTACAAGTTAGGGAGCCGATCGCTTGGGGTAGGACTTAGGGTACACTTAGTTCTGTCTATTTCTGTTGGTACCGTCTGTTTTTGTTGGGAGGTAACACCTGTCTGTTTCTGCCTGGTACCATCTGTTGGGGTGGTAAAGGCCCATTACTAGTGTTAACCTAATTCTGCATTCTGTTTCCATAGGGATTATTCTGTTTCTGTTTCTGTCTCTGTTCGGGTGGTAAATGCTCATTACTAGCATTCTGTTTCTGTATAGATTATTCTGCTTCGATTCTATTTCAGTTTAAACATTAGGGTAACACCTAATCCTGTTATACTAGTGGTTGTGCAGTATAGTAATTATCTTGTAGTGGTTTAGGTGTGCCTTTAACGTTATCTTTGTTCATCTTATTTCCTTGTTTACTCTGCCATACCCAATGGTTCATGGTCATTTCCTTATTTTCCAACTTATTCCTTAGCCTAGTTACTTTGTTAATTATATTGTTAAAGTTATCGCACTCGCCAGACTTTATATCTGACCCCCCATTTTCCATCTCTTTCCTCCCCCCCCCCCCCCAGGTGCTCAGGTTGGAACTAGCGCCAGTGGGGCTTGATTTTGGACTGCTCATATAAGATTGCTTGGATCGCTGAAGTAAAGTTCAGCTTCTCTTTAATTATGGATATTTTGATGTTAGGAATTATATCTTTCAGTTTATGTACCTTGTTTTGTCAAGATGGATATGATGTACTTGATTTTAGTTTGTGGTTTTTGATGATGTAATCAAACATATGGGTTTATCCGCTGCAATGAAATAAAGTTTTAAATTTTCAATTACTGTTTTATATCTGTCTTGCTGTGATTTTCTGTTCTATATTCACTTAAAATGCTCCATGGAAGTTAATGCATTCCCTTTGCGAGTGACATTAATGGATGTGTGGTGTTACAGGAGGTATCAGAGCTGAAGGTAACCAGAACAGATTTGAATTTTGAAAAACAATTTTTCAAAACAATTTTTATAAAGGAGTATCTTCAAAGGTACGTTTTAAGGAAAGTATTTTCAAGAGAAAAGTATATTTTAGAAAGCATAACCCTAAGAGCCATATATCTTTACTTCAGTCCTTTTTGTATTGAATCTTTCCTTTTTCCTTTCAGAATGTCTGAAGCATCTGAGATACAAGAGGGTGTTCATGTACCCGGTTGGTTTCGTCAATATCTTAACGCTAGGGCCGCCAACATAGGTCTAGCAAATGCCCCTCCTCCTCCTCCTCGCCCTGCTCCTCGTGTCGATAATTTCGTAAAGATATTTAAGGACTTTAGAGCAATGGGTGGAAAAACTTTTCACGGGACAGAGACATTTGTTGAAGCTCGTAACTGGCTAAAGGAGGTGGAAGAATTGTTTGGAATCTTTGAAGTGGATGATGGAAGAAAGGTCTAGCTAGCTGCCTAGCTAATGAAAGATGAGGCCTCGTTTTGGAGGGAGGTCACTAATGGGGGACGTCCAGTCGATACATGGCCAGATTTTAGGCAGAGGTTTGAGGCGAAGTTCCTCTCGCGGGCTGAAGAGAATCTATGCATGGAAAGGTTTTTGGCGGTGAAGCAAGGGAATCTATCGGTGAAAGAGTACGTCAACAAATTCAACCAATTGGCAAGGTTTGGCTTAGACTTAGTGAATACTCCAGAAAAGAAGGCTATAAGATTTGTTAAAGATTTAAACGAGCCGCTTTATGGGTTAGCTATGACCCACATTCCTATGGGAGCTACCTTTGAGAGATTAGTTGACATGGCGTTAATGCATGAAGAGGAAACCAAAAGTGAGAAAAAAGAAGAAAAGCACGAAGGACCACAAAACAAGAAAACGGGGCCCAAAAAGGAAACACAAAAGAAGGATGAGAAGACTGAAGATAGGAAGGAGAAGAAGTGCTTTACTTGTGGAAGCTCGACCCATCTGAACAAGGATTGCAGGAAAAGGAAGGGCACTTGCTTCAATTGTGGCGAAGCGGGACATCTGATTAAGGACTGCCCAAGGAAAGGGCATAGGGCAGGACCTAGTTCTGGAGGACAGCCGAATACCCTCGAGGCTGGTGGATAGGATAGAAATAAGAAAAATTTCTGAAGATGGTTTAATTTCCTTATCTGAATGTTGAGTTAAAACTCTTTCTGATTCTGGCATTTTGATTCTGTAATCGATACTCTGCACTTTAATACTCGTCTTGTTTCTGATCTCGTAGTTGTTTCGAACCCCATTTGTGGTTTGGGTCAATATTTAGTGATTTGTAGGGGTTTGAAATTATCTGTGTTAGGCGTCAAAAATTTGAATGTGACATTTGTGTGCTCAAGTTTATGGGCTATGGGTTGGGTCTGAATGGACCGGCTTTCTATGTAGAGGGTCGTTAAGTTTCTAACTTGTCGTGGGAAGACCCCCAAAGTTTCTTGTAACCGGCAAGGGTCTTTTATGCTTAGCTTTCTAAGAATCGTTCTGTAATCTGATCTGTACCAGTAGTCTATAAGTATCTGAATATTTATGAAGGTTAGGGGTTTCTACTCGAATCATGAATTAGATTTCCAGTTTTGACATTGTTTATTGGGGGTAATTTACTGAGTGGCAGTGTGATGTTGATTTCGGTCTTCGGGGCTGAGACTTAGGGAATTATTCTCTTAACCGATGTAAAATGGGGACAGAGCTTTTGTTTTAGTTCTATCATTTCTTTGAATCCCATCGACCGAATCGTTGACCTTTAGATAGGAAACACATGGATGTAAACATGTGTTTGAGACATGTTATGTTTGATAGTTGCAAGTGTTTGCTAGTGGTTGCCTATGGATGCATATACACACACATTAGGCACTATATCGGCTCAGTCACTTTATATTGCATATTGCATGCAAATGTGTGTACATATTTAAGTTAATGGATGTATAATGGTTGTACCATCATATGGATGTTGCATTTTAGTGAATGGTTGTGCACACATGTAGAAATGATATGTATCGATAGGGTTCTTTCGCAAACATAATGGACGCATGTCGCTATCATGGTTTGCATTAAGAAGGTCAACTGAATCAGTAGACCGCCTAATTTTGCATTAGATAAGGAACATATACACAGACTTCTTGCGTAAGTTCATACAGCATTAGAAATTTTACAAGGACAATGGATGCCCGTGTTTGACGGTTGAGTAGATGGTTGTTTGGATGGTAGGATATGCATTCTCCTTAACATGGAGATTTCGGGGGCGAAATCCTTTAAGGAAGGGAGAATATAACACCCCGGATTTTTGAATAATCGAATTAACTAAATTAAAGAATAATTAATCTCAGACGTGAGAATTAAGGGAATGGGGTTGCGCCATTGCGTTCGTCTCGGAATTATGGTTGAAATAGAGTCCCAGGTTGCAAGAAACGGGTACCAGATGAAGGAGTTATGGACGAACGAAGTGTGGTAGCATGTAGAAGAGAAAAAAAAATTTGTTTGCACTGGTGCACTTGGGAAGTACGCCAGTACAAATTTGCACTGGCGCACCTGCCAAGTGCGCCCAGGTAGAGGCAAAAGCCTGCACAGCTTTCTGGTTCAGGCTGACCCATGTTGTTGAGTCCTTTCTGACTCCTTGCTGAGTCATTAGGGTTGACTCATCACCCTATCATGACCGAATGGTTTTGATTAACCCTAAGATCATCCGACGACTTAAATTAATTCAAAAATCTATAAAAAGACCCATAGACACAAACCCTAAATCAGAATTAAAACTGAAACTATGGTCGTCATGCTGTTGTCTTGAATCCTGGAGCAGCCGCCACCAAATTAAAGCAATCAAATCATAACTACTCAACCCTAACAGCGAATCTTCTTCCAAGGAGCACTAATTCAACTCCAGAAATCAGAATTCAGAACTTAAGACTGCTTTTTAGTTGTGAGTTCGATAGTTTTAATAAGATAATTAGTAATTTAATTGGATTAAGTTATAATGCGAATTGCATGGATGTGATGTGAAGTATTGATTTCATGTTGTAATTATGTTGTAGGACTGTGATTGAAATCTCTATGACGTTATGTTGTGATGCTATCATTTATGATGTAATGTTATGTTGTTATCATCCATGTTCTAATTTTATATACAATCAAATCATCATGTTTCTTATGCTAGTTTGTCGATTCATATGATAAATCAAATGTAGGCAAGTTTAGATTTTGATTCAAGCACGAATCATATACAAGTTGGGTAGAATTATATTTGACCTTACATGGTCATGACACCTAGTTTATGTGAAAATTCAATTGAAAGTTAGGCTATAAAATGTGTAAGTTATAGGCTGAATTCTACATGGTACTTTACATGTTAGATACTAGTTTACACCATTGTTGCGATATATAAATCACATAAGTATGTTTATGAGTTGGATATGAATCATGTTATGCAAGTTTAGGATTATTACCTATGCAAGTTTGTGGCCATTTTCTTACCAAGTTCACGCCTTTAGATTTTGATCCATGACATATGTTATTTATGCAAGTTTGTAGCCATTTTCTCATCAAGTTCAGACCTTTAGATTTGGATCCATGACATATGTTGTTTATGCAAGTTGTAATTTTGGCCTAATGCAAGTTTTAGATGTAGAACATCATTCACATATGCAAGTTTACCCCTATGTTAGATTTATGTTTTAATTATGTGTATATTGTGATGTTTTCTCTTTATTCCATGAGTTAGACTATTCGAGTCTAACGTATATTTTTACGTTAAACGAACAAATGTACTACGTGGGTTGAAGGGGATAATATTTAAAAGATTTAATTGGCATAAATGCCTTAAAAGGCATAAAATATAATTGTGGTGAAAATTGGTATGATTTTACATACCATAAATGGGTTGACATAATTGAGTCAATTATGGACATCGTTAAATTTGGAATTGATTGATAATTTGAATAGGGAAAGTAATCCAAATTGGGGGATAATTAATTAGGAGTAATTAATCGTCTAAGACAAAGGTTAGGCTCTTTTGTGGTGTAAGACTGCCCGGACCCGCCCGGAAAATCCAGCTGCCACATGTATGTTTATGTTGGGTGGTAACACCTGTCTGTTTCTGCGTGGTACCATCTGTTGTGGTGGTAAAGGCCCATTACTAGTGTACACCTAAATCAACATTCTGTTTCCGTAGGGATTATTTTGTTTCTGTCTTTGTTCGGGTGTTAAAGGCCCATTACTAGCATTCTATTTCTGTGTAGATTATTCTGCTTCGATTCTATTTCAGTTTAAATATTAGGGTAACACCTAATCCAGTTATACTAGTGGCTGTGCCGTATAGTAATTATCTTGTAGTGGTTTAGGTGTGCCTTTAACGTTTCTTTGTTCATCTTAATTCCTTGTTTACTCTGCCATACTCAATAGTTCATGGTTATTTCCTTATTTTTCAACATATGCCTTAGCCTGGTTACTTTGCTAATTATATTGTTAAAGTTATCGCACTCGCCAGACTTTATGTCTGACCCCCCTATTTTCCATCTCTTTCCTCCGCCCCCCTAGGTGCTCAGGTTGGAACTAGCACCAGTGGTGTAACACCCCACTCCCGCTATGATCACTCACTAAGGGAATGCCATAGCATCGGTGGAGTATTTTAGTGAATATAGAACAGAAAAATTACAACAAGACAGATATAAATAGTACTTGAAATTTTAAAACATCATCTCATAACAGCGGAAGTAAAACATGTCTGGTTACATCATAAAACCACAATAAAGGTCAAGTACAATATCCATCAAAATAAAGAAGTACATAATCCCACTCTCATACAATAGCCAAACAAAAGAAAAGATAACTGGATAACTGGAGCTTTACATCTATCCAAGCTCCTAAAGACTGGAACAGCAATCCGATCAAGCTCCACTACTGCTAGGATCCACCGTAGGACCTGAGGGTTGGGAAAAAGATAAAAACAACAGGGTCAGACATAAGTCTGAGCGAGTCCTATAACTTTAACAATACAATCGTTAAAGTAACCAGAGAAGACATAAACTGATATACGGTAACATATAGGGATGAATGGCTACCCTAAGCAGTCAACTAAACGAAGATAAAGGATAAAGACGCATCTACCCTCCCTAAGGTAAATTACTAAACTGCACCACACCAGTCGTTCCTAACTTAAAGGTTGATCCCACCCAAGGACTTATAAAATTTACTAATTAGTACCTGCGTACCCCTAGGTGACCAAGTAGGCGCCACGGGGCCCTACAATCCACTAGGTGTACACACTACTTCCCATTCGATCGGCTCCCTAACGTAGATACCCGTGCTGGCCCCACCGTGGGATGTATCATTCCCCAATGTGGCAACCTGATGAAACTAAAGGTGCACGGCTTATATCTACTCGATGCAACAACGGCTTACCTACCAGCCCGGGCCCACTCACGCATATGAAGCCCGTTGGACTTGCGTTGCCACCGCTAACCCGTTTGCCTCTTACAGTCAAGCCCAGTATGCGTGTCCCGTCCTCGACATGGGTCGAGCCCACAAAGATACGTATGGGTTACTGGTTGAAATGGGCGTCCACAAGCTACCCACCTAAGCTTGTCCCTTTTTCTAGTATATCCCACTTAACCCTTTAATCATGTTTTAATTACATGTTCTATTTTGGTTAAGTATTCTAATCGTATTTTCTATTGCCACCCAAGGCAACCACAGATTTTCTCATGCCACCCGAGGCACCCACTTAACCCCTCATGTCCCTCTACATGCTAATGTGGTTAAGTGTTTCTTAATTAATTAATTAAGAACGTAACCTTTGTAAAGACCTCTCACATTAGACTGTCTTTTATGACCGCTGGTTAAGCCGGTTGGGTCCGGGCAGCCTTATGTCATAACAGAGTCTAACCTCGTGTCTTTACATTAATTACGTATTTAGTTTGTGCCTAAGACCTCTCACATTGGGCTAACATTTGTAGCAACTGGTTAAGCCGGTTGGGTCCGGGCAGTTTTACGCTACAACTGAGTCCAACCTCGTGTCTTAGTCAATTAATTACACCTAATTAATCACCCTCATAATTTTATATTAATTATCCCTAATTAATCAAGTTTTCTTAACATGGGTAGACCTAACTTAATAGGTAAATTCCCATGGGGTAGACCTAACTCAATAGGTAAATTCCCAACACATAGTATGGGTACACCTAACCAAATAGGCAAATTCCCATACTATGTTTATTTATTTTGTGTTATGCATAATTATATTAATTTCACACAATCTTATTAACTTATGCATTTAATTACCCCATCGTTCCCACGTAATTTCGTTCATGATATAACACATATAAAAGGTGTCAACTTGCATATGAATGAACATGTTTCAAAGGTGCCATCTTGCATATTAACAAACACATAACTTGCATATGAACTTGCATAACATGTCACATAACTTGCATATAATATGTCACATAACTTACATATTCATTTTGCATAACAAACTTGCATATTAGCTTATAGACTTGCATAATGTGTCATCATGAACTTGCATATTAATAAACATGTAACTTGCATATTTACATACATGTAACTCGCATATTAACAAACATGTAACTTGCATATAAAGAAACATGTAACTTGCATATTTACATACATGTAACTTGCATATTAACAAACATGTAACTTGCATATTAACAAACATGTAACTTGCATATTTACATACATGTAACTTGCATATTAACAAACATGTAACTTGCATATTAACAAACATGTAACTTGCATAGCATATTACCATGAACTTGCATAACATGCATATGATTACATAGCCCACAACTTGCATATTTAGCATCATGCAAACATAACATACATCATATTAAACTTGCATAAGCTTACATACTCAACATGCATAAACATAAGATTAATGCTAACATCATATCATATGATTCAAAGCTCATTAACCCACATACAAAACCATAAATCTCATCACATCTCATCTAATTAGTTTACCAAAAGATCATCAAAGTGATAGAAACTCACAACTAGCAACTTTGAACACCAAATGAAGAAGATTAAGATGCTAAGAAGGGATTAGAAGTTGATTAGAGAGTGATTAGTATGCAACCCTCTTCATAAAATTAGTGGAGGCCATGAGAGCTAGCATTTTGCCATAGTTTAGTCACTAGGTTTAATTATGAATGAATTAGGGTAGGTTAGGGTCTTATTTATAGATTAGGCAAGTGTTTTAGGCCATAGGATTAACCCTAGATTCAATCCAAGCCATCAAAGCATGTCTTGGGGAAGAAGTCAAGTGTAGGAACCATCTAGGGCCTTTAGATTAAAGATGGACCATGAGAACCATTCAAATGCAAAATCTGCACTTGAGCGAATCGGCCCACGGGTTGACAGCCAAACACCCTGGATTAACCCCTAGTCGACCCAGCGGGCTCGGGTCGACTTCAAAAATCGGCCGGTTCGGTTATTCCCCTCTCCCAATTCGCTGTTTTGAGCATTTTTGCATATTTATTTATTAAATTTTCAATTATATATATATATATATATATATATATATATATCAATATATATATATATATATATCTACACAACCCATTTCACTTAATTAAGTATACTTTAATTTGGGAATTTTCGTGAAACTTCGCGAGGCCATATCTTGGTCATACGGACTCCGATTTTCGAAAACTCGGACTCTATTTCGCGTATTTTTCCGAGACGAACACAATGGCATAGCCCGTTTCCCTTGATTCCCATTTTAGAATTAAATTCTGCCTCGATTTATGTTATTACAGGTTATTGAAAATACGGGTTGTTACAAGTGGAGCTTGATTTTGGACTGCTCTTAGAAGATTGCTTGGATCGCTGAAGTAAAGTTCATCTTCTCTTTACTTATGGCTATTTTGATGTTGGGGATTATGTCTTTCAGTTTATGTACCTTGTTTTATCAAGATGGATATGATGTACTTGACTTTAGTTTGTGGTTTTTGATGATGTAATCAAACATACGGGTTTATCCGCTGCAGTGAAATAAAGTTTTAAATTTTCAAGTACTGTTTTATATCTGTCTTGTTGTGATTTTCTGTTCTACATTCACTTAAAACGCTCCATGGAAGTTAATGCATTCCCTTTGTGAGTAAAATTAATGGATATGGTGTGTTACACGTGGTATCAGAGCTGAAGGTTACCATAACAGATATGAATATTGAAAAACTATTTTTCAAAACAATTTTTATAAAGGAGTATCTTCAAAAGTACATTTTATGGGACGTATTTTCAAGAGAAAAGTAAATTTTAGAAATCATAACCCCAAGAGCCATATATCTTTCCTTCAGTCCTTTTTGTATTGAATCTTTCCTTTTTCGTTTCTGCATGTCTGAAGAATCTGAGATACCAAAGTGTGTTCATGTACCCGGTTGGTTTCGTAAATATCTTGAGGCTAGGGCCGCCACCGCAGGTCCAGCAAATGCTCCTCCTCCTCCTCTCCCTCCTCCTCCTCCTCGTGTCGATAATTTCGCAAAGATATGTAAGGACTTTAGAGAAATGGATGGAAAACCTTTTCACGTGACGGAGACATTTGTTGAAGCTCGTAATTGGCTAAAGGAGGTGGAAGATTTGTTTGGAATCTTTGAAGTGGATGATAAAAGAAAAGCCCAGCTAGCTGCCTGGCTAATGATAGATGAGGCCTCGTTTTGGTGGGAGGTCACTAATGGGGGACGTCCAGTCGATAATTGGCCAGATTTTAGGCAGAGGTTTGAGGCGAAGTTCCTCTCGCGAGCTGAAGAGAATCTATACATGGAAAGGTTTTTGGCGCTGAAGCAAGGGAATCTATCAGCGAAAGAGTACGTCAACAAATTCAACCAATTGGCAAGGTTTGGCTTAGACTTAGTGAATAATCCAGAAAAGAAGGCACAAAGTTTTGTTAAGGGTTTTAATCGGCCGCTTCATGGGTTAGCTAGGACTCACATTCCTATGGGAGCTACCTTTGATAGATTAGTGGACATAAAGTTAATGCATGAAGAGGAAGCCAAAAGTGAGAAAAAAGAAGAAAAGCACGAAGGACCACAGAACAAGAAAACGGGGCCCAAAAAGGAAGCACAAAAGAAGGATGAAAAGTCTGAAGATAGGGAGGAGAAGAAGTTCTTTACTCGTGGAAGCTCGACCCATCTGAACAAGGATTGCAGGAAAAGGAAGGGCACTTGCTTCAACATTGGCGAAGCGGGACATCTGATTAAGGACTGCCCAAGAAAAGGGCATAGGGCAGGACCTACTTCTGGAGGACATGCGAATACCCTCGAGGCTGGTGGATAGGATAGAAATAAGAAAAATTTCTGAAGATGGTTTAATTTCCTTATCTGATTGTTGAGTTAAAATTCATTCTGTTTCTGGCATTTTGATTCTGTATTCGATACTCTGCACTTTAATACTCTTCTTGTTTCTGATCTCGTAGTTGTTTCGAACCCCATTTGTGGTTTGGCTCAATTGTAAGTGGTTTGTAGGGGTTTGAAATTATTTTTGTTAGGCGTCAAAAATTTGGTTGTGACATTTGTGTGCTCAAGTTTATGGGCTATAGGTTGGGTCTAAATGGACCAACTTTCTATGCAGAGGGTCGTTAAGTTTCTAACTTGTCGTGGGAAGACCCCCAAAGTTTCTTGTAACCGGCAAGGGTCTGTTATGCTTTGCTTTCTCAGAATCGTTCTGTAATCTGATCTGTATCAGTAGTCTGTATGTATCTGAATATTTCTGAAGGATAGGGGTTTCTACTCGAAGCATGAAGTAGATTTCCGGTTTTGACATTGTTTAATGGGGGTAACTTTCTGAGTGGCAGTCTGATGTTGATTTCGGTCTTCGGGGCTGGGACTTAGGGAATTATTGTCTTAACCGATGTCAAATGGGGACAGAGCTTTTGATTTAGTTGTATCATTTGTTTATATCCCATCCACCGAATCTTTGACCTTTAAATAGGAAACCCATGGATGTAAACATGTGTTTGAGACATGTCAGGTTAGATAGTTGCAAGTGTTTGCTAGTGGTTTCCCGTCGATCCATATACACACACATTAGGCACTAGATCGGCTCAGTCACTTCATATTGCGTATTGCATACAAATGTGTGTACATATTTAAGCTAATGGATGTATAATGGTTGTACCATCATATGGATGTTGCATTTTGGTGAATGATTGTGCACACATGTAGAAATGATATGTATCGATAGGGTTCTTTCGCATACATAACGGACGCATGGCACTATCATGGTTTGCATTAAGGAGGTCAACAAAATCAGTAGACCGCCTGATTTTTCATTAGATAAGTAACATATACACACATTTCTTGCATATGTTCGTACAACATTAGAAATTTTACAAGGACAATGGATTCCCGTGTTTGATGGTTGAGTAGATGGTTGTTTGGATGGTAGGATATGCATTCTCCTTAACTTGGAGATTTCGTGGGCGAAATCCATTAAGGAGGGGAGAATGTAACACTCTGGATTTTTGAATAATCGAATTAACTAAATTAAATAATAATTAATCTCAGACGTGAGAATTAAGCGAATGGGGTTGCGCCATTGTGTTCGTCTCGGAATTCTGGTTGAAATAGAGTCCGAGTTTGCGGGAAATGGGTACCGGATGAAGGAGTTATGGACGAACAAATTGTGGTGGCAAGTAGAAGAGAAAAAAAATTGATTGCACTGGCGCACTTGGGAAGTGCGCCAGTACAAATTTGCACTGGCGCACCTGCCAAGTGCGCCCAGGCCAAGGCAAAAGCCCGCACATCTTTCTGGTTCAGGCTGACCCATGTTGTTGAGTCCTTTCTGACTCCTTGCTGAATCATTAGGGATGACTCATCACCCTATCATGACCGAATGGTTTTGATTAACCCTAAGATAATCCGACGGCTTAAATTAATTCAAAACTCTAAAAAAAGACCCATAGACTCAAAACCCAAATCAGAATTAAAACTGAAACTATGGTCGTCATGCTGTTGTCTTGAACCCTAGAGCAGCCGCCACCAAATTAAAGAGGAAGAACAACAACCAAATCAGAACTACTCAACCCTAATAGCGAATCTTCTTCAAAGGAGCGCTAATTCAACTCCAGAAATCAGAATTCAGAACTCAAGACTGCTTTTGAGTTGTGAGTTTGATTGTTTTAACTTGATGATTAGTAATTTAATTGAATTAAGTTATAATGCGGATTGTATGGATGTGATGTGAAGTATTGATTTCATGTTGTAATTATGTTGTAGGATTGTGATTGAAATCTCTATGATGTTATTTTGTGATGCTATCATTTATGATGTAAAGTTATGTTGCTATCATCCATGTTGTAATTTTATATACAATCAAATCATCATGTTTCTTAACTAGTTTGTTGATTCATACGATAAATCATATGTAGGCAAGTTTAGATTTTGATTCAAACACGAATCATATACAAGTTGGGTAGAATTATATGCGACCTTACATTGTTATGACACCTAGTTTATGTGAAAATTTAATTGAAAGTTAGGCTATAATATGTGTAAGTTATAGGCTAAATTATTCATGATACTTTACATGTTGGATACTAGTTTACACCATTATTGCGATGTATAAATCACATATGTAAGTTTATGAGTTGTATATGAATCATGTTTTGCAAGTTTAGGATCATTACCTATGCAAATTTGTGGCCATTTTCTCATCAAGTTCACAACTTTAGATTTGGATCCATAACATATGTTATTTATGCAAGTTTGTGGCCATTTTCTCATCAAGTTCACACCTTTAGATTTGGATCCATGACATATGTTGTTTATGCAAGTTGTAATTTTGGCCTAATGCATGTTTTAGATGTAGAACATCATTCGCATATGCAAGTTCACCCCTATGTTAGATTTATGTATTGATTATGTGTTTATTGTGATTTTTCCTCTTCATTCCATGAGTTAGACTATTCGAGTCTAACATATATTTTTACGTTAAACGAACAAACGTACTACATGGGGTGAAGGGAATAATATTAAAAAGAATTAATTGGCATAAATGCCTTAAAAGGCATAAAATGTAATTGTGGTGAAAATTGTTATGATTTTATATACCATAAATGGATGGACATAATTGAGTCAATTATGGACATCGTTAAATTTGGAATTGATTGATAATTTGAGTAGGGAAAGTAATCCAAATTGGGGGATGATTAATTAGGAGTAATTAATCGTCTAAGACACGAGGTTAGGCTCTTTTGTGGTGTAAGACTGCCCGGACCCGCCCGGCAAATCCAGCTGCCACAAATGTCAGTCTAATGTGAGAGGTCTTAGACACAAATTAAATATGTAACAATTGTAAAGACAAAAGGTTAGACTCTTTTGTGGTGTAAGACTTCCCGGATCCGCCTGACAAATCCAACTGCCACAAATGCCAGTCTAATGTGAGAGGTCTTTATGAGGTTACGGTCTTAATGAATTATGAAACACTTAACCAGATAAACATGTAGTGGGACATGAGGGGGTTAAGTGGGTGCCTTGGGTAGCATGTGGAATCTAGTGGGTGCCTTGGGTGGCATCTGAAATACGATTAGAAATACTTAACCAAAATTGAAACATGTAATTGAAACATGAATAAGAAGTGGGTTAAGTGGGAAATACTAGAGGGGACCAAGCTTAGGTGGATAGCTTGAGTCAAATCATGGGTGCCCGTTTCAACCAGTAACCCATAAGCATCTCTGTGGGATCGACCTAACTCGAGGACGGGACACTCGTACTGGGCTTGAATGTAAGAGGCCAAAACGGGTGAGCGGTGGCAACGCAAGTCCAACGGGTTCATGTGCGTGTGTGGGCCCGGGCTGGTTGGTAAGACGTTGTTGCATCGTGTAGGTATAAGCTGTGCATCTGTGGTATTATCGGTTTGCCACTTTGGGGAGTGACACACCCCACTGTGGGACCAGCACGGGTATCTACGAGTTAGGGAGCCGATCGCTTGGTGTAGGACTTAGGGTACACTTAGTTTTGTCTGTATCTGTTGGTACCGTCTGTTTCTGTTGGATGGTAACACCTGTCTATTTCTGCGTGGTACTCGCCAAACTTTATGTCTTAGCCTTAGTCTAGTTACTTTGTTAATTATATTGTTAAAATTATAGCACTCGCCAGACTTTATGTCTGACCCCCCTTTTTCTATCTCTTTCCTCTCCCCCCCCCCCAAGGTGCTGAGGTTGGAACTAGCACCAATGGATCTTGATTTTGGACTGCTCTTAGAAGATTGCTTGGATCGCTGAAGTAAAATTCGGCTTCTCTTTATTTATAGCTATTTTGATGTTGGGGATTATCTCTTTTAGTTTATGTACCTTGTTTTATCAAGATGGATATGATGTACTTGACTTTAGTTTATGGTTTTTGATGATGTAATCAAACATATGGGTTTATCCGCTGCAATGAAATTAAGTTTTAAATTTTCAAATACTGTTTTATATCTGTCTTACTGTGATTTTCTATTCTATATTCACTTAAAATGCTCTATGGAAGTTAATGCATTCCCTTTGCGATTGACATTAATGGACGTGGGGTGTTACGCCTGACCTCCGTCCCACCCCTAGTTGGGAATCCGGAGAAATGTGGATGCATGCACAAGCTGCGTATCACCAAGCCAACGAACTTACCAAGTATTCCCTCCATCTTTCGGAGCTGATCAAGAGAAAGAACATGGAGCTCCTCAACCGACCACTGACTATTGACAGTGAAAAGACCTCGACTGCCAACTTGGAAATAAGATAAGTAAGCCTATTTTACCATGTCATGGTTAATTACATATTATCATGTGCGTTCCATAATAATAACCCGTGACCATATTATTGTAGCAGAGTTGAAGCAGGCCTGTGCGATTTTAAAGACGGAGGCCATGCATGACCGTGATACTTTTGGCAACACAGCAAGTCGCTTAACCCTCGAAAACACTACCCTTAAGAGGGATAAGGATGAGTGGTCCCAAACATGCGGCAACATAGAAAGAGTGATCGGGAGGGTTCATCAGCTTGAGGGTGACAATGCTACCTTGAGTGCATAAAATGAAAGATTACGGGCTAAGAATGCCGAGGTCGCCGATTTGAAAATGCAGCTTCAGGAAATGAGAAAGGAGAAGGAAGACACCGAAGCCAACAATGGGGATGGGATGAGCATAGATAATGGCATAAGGGCTGAACATTCAAGGGAGATAACGTAGCTGTGGGGGTAGCTGAATGATGCTGAGTTCCATGTTGGGTCCTCCTTCGAGGAGAGTATTCATGGCATGTATTTGAAGGCTTTGAGATTCCGAGGGATTTCGTGTGTGGAAGACTACCCACGTGAGCTAGCTAGGACTTGGAAGAGATTGATCCCTTTTGAGGCATTCTTGCGTCGAGTGGACGTAAGTACCTTAGATGAGCGTTAGCTTGCCAATCTTCCCCTAGACGATGAGGAACGCGAGAAACTATAAGAAGGGAGGAGGCTGTTGCAGGAGAATGCCGAAAACGAATGGTTGGAAGGGCTTTCCGAGGAGAAGGGGAAGTTTGTGATGACTGAGAGCATGGCTATGGAGGAAACCTTTGCAGAGGGAAGCTCTCGTCAGCCCTTGGATCTTTGATCTGCTACAGAATATGATCCTGACTTCCCTGCGCTAGAGGATACCAGATTCACCTCACATAATGCCGCAAGCACCATTCCTATCCTTACCGTGCCATCTTTAACCATAGGTAAATTCCTTTTAACCAGCATCCCCGAGCATAAAGTGATTACCGAATTTTCAGACTAAAAACATTGTATCTTCGCTATACAGTTCCTACTGAGCCATTGACAGCAGCGGACCATGCCCCCGTGATCCCTCAAGTGACGGCCTCGGGTCCAGTCCTCATAGGAACACAAATTGGAGAGGGCGGCGACCAACTCAACACCTTTTCTGACATAGGAGTAACTCCTAATATGGTGGACATTCTTAACGAGGAAGGAGAGGTGGTCGATGTGCAGAGTGCCGCTGCCGAGGGCCCAGTGGAAGCCAATGTATCCTCGATGGCGGCCTTAGTGGAGACTCAAAAGGCCCAGATAGCGGCCAAGAGCGAGGAGGTGGAGGAGACAGAGCGGGCTGCTGACGAGGCTCAGAAGAAAAGGGAAGACGAGGAAGCCCAGCGGAGGGTCAACGGAACTCTCGAGGAAACCCAAGCTCCTAACATTATACCGCACGAGTCATAGGAACTCGACGAGCGAAAGGGAGGTGGGAAGGCCAAGGAGAAGGCTGAGCGGGAAGGGAAGGAGATTCTGGAAAAGAGCAAGGTCGTGGTAGGTCCTGTTGTTCGTAGAGCCTCCCCGCCTACGTCATTTTCCATTATTACCGACGCTACGAAGGTAGCCAGTGGTGATGGTGCTGGGTATGTCGTCGTCATGTCACCCGTGAATCAGTTACTCCCCTAAAGGGTAGGTCAAGCAAGACTGGGTCGAGTAAGAAGAGGTCTGGTGCTGGTACCAGGGCAGAGCCATCAAGCACTGAATCTGCAAAAAATCACAAGCACATGTAAAATAAAAAGAGACACGGTTAGTGTTAGAAGCCTAAGTAGAGGTTACCGTTATTTTGGTAGTGTAGGCCGATAGTTTACGCGAGTACGACCCTCGCTTTTGGTTTTTCAAGACACGGTGTGGTTCTCATGTACACCATGTCATTAGAAAGTAAAACGTATTAGACACGTAGTTTTTTAAGCGTGTATGTGTGTAGAAATTGAAATATGAATTAGTAAAGATCACTGTTTATGTCAAGCCTTCATAAGTTCTTTTTATGTTTTCCAGCATCTCGTACTTGCATATACGTACTTATCGTTACTCTTGGAACAAAAGTGATTATGGGTCATCTATGAGTAAATTATTCCAGAGAGGTGAGATAGAGCGCTAGTTTCAGTAAGTTTCCCTCAGCTCACGAAACCCGTAGTTTGCGAAACCAAGTTGTGCGCCTGCTATTTTGGGTGGCCCAGGGTAAACACAAATATAGCGAAGGTGTATAGTGTCACGTTGTGTGTTCTGCTAGGTGGGTGGCTCTCCCGTCATTCATGGGGCTGAGGAGAGCCGCTGGACGTCGTTTATTCATCGGCGTAGTTTTTAGCCCTGATCATCAGCTTGTAAGGTCCGATCGTGGTCACGGGCTGCCCCTCAGCCCTGAAAGCCAAGGGGAAGAAACGATTTAAGGTCGGTCTTGGTGCTATCCAAAGATTCGACCGACACCAGCAAAGTCCAAGAGGGATTTGCATTGATCTTATTCGGTCGTGGGTGGCGCCAAGCCACCTGGGCTATGGCACAGAACGATTTATCCTCAGCCGCAGCACTGGGCTGAGGTCCGAGTTAGTGGTTGTTTATAGTCGATCGCGCCGCGAGCCAGCGATTCAAGTAGCATTGCCAGCTCCCATGCTTTGGGTGTCAGGCGAAGCCAAGTGTCTTAGACTTAACGCTGCCTTACGGTCAGGAAATCGGTTCCGGGCTCGGGGTGCCGATGTGGCCGTCGCAGGCGCGAGACAAGCTAATCGTCGGACCTAACAAAATGAATTACGTGAGAAGGAAACAACAAGCAGATAGGAAACTGAACATCATTTCTACTGATAACTTTGGAGTTAAAACCCTTTACAATGACTTGAGTTTTCGAAAAAAAATATTGTTGAAAAAAGCGTAAAACAGCCGTGATCTGAGTTATGTAAAGTAGCGGTGGAGATGTTCGCTATTCCAAGCCCTTGGGAGTTCAGCTCTGTTGACGATGGCCAGTTTGAAAGTTCCATTGCTGAGCTTTTGCTGTATAGAGTACGGACCATCCCAACGAGGTACAAGGCATGTTGGCGAGGGGAAGACGTGCTTTAGAATGAGGTCACCAATGTTGAGGTCACGAGGGCAGACCCTAGAGTTGTAATACCGGGCTACTCGCTATCATTGGGCGGCGGCTCTGATATCGGCCTCATTCCTTTTTTCCTCCAACAAATCGAGTGATCCTAGAAGGAGATCTTAGTTCGTCCTCGGATCAAAGTACGTGACATGATGGGACTGGAGCTTGAGCTCAATGGGAATGATGACTTCTGATCCATTGGCAAGGGCGAAAGGAGTCTAACCGGTGGTTATTTTATTGGTGGTGTGGTAAGCCCACAGAGCTAGAGGAAGTTCGTCTACCCTTATGCCCTGGCTTTTTCTAGGTGCTTCTTTATGATAGACTTAATGACCTTGTTAACGACTTCGACTTTCCCATTTGCTTAAGGATGAGCCACCGCTGAGAATCTATTATCAATGCAATGACATTTACAGAAAGTTTTGAACTCGCCGCTCTCAAATTGAGTGCCTTTGTCAGAGACGATTGCCTAGGGGACTCCATAGCGGGTGGTGATGTTGCAGACAACAAAGTTAATCATCTTCTTCGTGGAAATGGTGGCAAGAGGTTTAGCCTCTTCCCACTTGGTGAAGTAGTCCACTACGACGATGGTGTATCGTGTCCCGCCTCTAGCCATCGGGAGAGTTCAGATGATGTTGATTCCCCACATGGAGAACGGCCATGGGCTGATCATTTGAGTCAATTCGGTAGGCGGGGCTCTTGAAATCTTGGAGAAGCGCTGACACTTATCGCACATATGGGCGTAGTCCGCCGCGTCTTGGTCAAGTGTGGGCTAACAATATCCATGTCTGAGTATTTTTCAGGCCTGGGATTGTCCCCCAGTGTGGTCGCCACACTCACCCTCTTGCACACTTCCTAGCACCCGGAGGATGTCGCCTTGGGCTACGTATCGCAGCAAGGGGACGGAATAACCCCTGTTGTAGAGCACTCCATCCATAAGAATGTAACAAGCTGACAGGCGAGTGAGCGCACGCCTTTCCTTGTAGTGCTTTGGTAGAGTCCCGTGTTGCAAGTAATTTCTGATCGGTGTCATCCAGGACTCGGGCTCGGTGCTCACGATCAGTGTCATCCAGGACTCCGGGAGAACCTGTTAAGTTGTGGATCTTCAGAGATTGCCATTTCGGTGAGGGAGTCTGCTTTTTCATCCTGCTCGCGCGGGACATGGGGGATGGTAAAATGCTCAAGGTAGGCGAGTAACCCCTTAACCTGAGCAGGTATTGGGAAAGACGTCCCTCCTTTTCCTGATATTCTCCTAGTACTTGTCGGACGATAAGCTGCAAATCAGAGAAGATGTGGATGGTCTCTAGTTTGAGTTCAATCATGATTCGGAGCACGGCGATCAAGGCCTCATATTCTGCTTCGTTATTGGTAGCTGGAAAATTTAGGCTTAACGCGTAATACATCGGGCGTTCCTCAGGGGTAATGAGCATGATTCCGTCCCCAGAGCACTTTTTGTTAGAGGAGCGGTTTACGAACAATTTCCACTTGATGTCGGGGGCCTCGGTGTTTTGTATGTGACTCTCCTCAGGAGCTGTGAATTCCACGATAAAATCTGCGAGATCTTGGCAGAGGATGGCTCATCGGGAATGAAGGTTATCTCGAACTGGCTCAACTCCATACTCCATTTTAATAATCGACCAAACACTTCGGGTCGATGTAGAACTGGACGCAACGAATGGTTAGTGAAAACCTTTATGGGATGAGACTGGAAGTATGGTCGGAGCTTCCTAGAGGAGATCAATAAGTAGAAAGCTAGCTTTTCTAGCTTTAGGTATTTCTTTTCTATCCCGTTAACCGCTTGCTGATGTAGTAGATGGGCCGCTGAGTACGATCTTCGAGGCATACTAGCGCCGAGCTGATTGCCTATGTAGAAACAACCAAGTAATATATAAGTCTTCATTATCTATAGGTTTGGAAAGGATAGGCGGTCGCTCCAAGTGGTCTAGATATTCTTTGAATGTGGCGACACATTCAGGGGTCCACTTGAAATTGTGTTTCCCTTTTTTGAGTAAGTCGAAGAAGGAGATGCACTTGTCGGTGGCCTTAGAGATGCACTTGAAGCTAATTCAAAGGGCTACGAGTATATGAGGTGAATAGATCCAAATGAGGTCATTTGATAGGGGTTTCGGGCCAGTTTATACTGATGTTGTGATTTTGACCAAACTGCCTTGTGTCTTCTGACGATGCTCCCAATGCCAGAGAGCGATGTTATCCAGAGATTCCATATCAGACAGCATTTACCGAGAGGTGTGTCAACATGATCTTTGCTTTGGGTAGCTTGGTCACAAAGCAGGCTAACATTTTGCCCCCCGAAGTACATCTTATCGAAGATGAGATGTGCTTTGAATATGTTGAGCTAAATCTCTCTGGAACGTCATTTATCCTTGAGAAGGCTTCATCCAACTACTGCATTGCTTCCCTGGTAGCTAGTCAGGCCAAGTTCCACGGAAGGAGTATTCGAGACGATCAAGAAATTGTTTAAACCTTGTCAGATCAAAAGATCTAATTCATCCGTCAAATGTCATGATAAATCATTGGCTCCCGAGCGTGATTCTACACGCACAGGTCGTTGCCAAACAACATCATCATTCTATGCAAGCCAAGCGCGTGGTAGGGTTGGACTTTCTTTTTCATATGAGCCAATGTATGGAGTAGCCAACCAAATCATGGGACAATGTAAGAATCCTTGGGCTCTGAGCTAACAACTGGACTATTGATATAAAGCACATCAGAATCAACATACGAATTTGTCATTTGTACTAAAGTTTGGACTAGCCTAATATCTTGATATTGATTCAGGATCTTAAAATCGCATTGAATCGTAACAGTAAGGAATTCAAAAGCCATGATCAATCTGGATCGTAGTCGAGAGAATCCACAATTGTTATGGATCATTTCTTAATCCAATATTCACATATGAAGTATTCAGTAAGGGATGTTGTTAAAATTATGTGGACCAGTGCCTATTGGATTGTCACCATCGCAAGGTAGTAGATAGGTTTGTCACACCTTCCATTCAGTGTAGTTTGAGTCTATAAGTTCACATTCGATCCACAAGCTAGCTCGCTTGGTCGGCAAAAATGAGTAAGGTTGTACTCCGGAGGCATAACGTACATGTTTTGAATCCCATTTCATGCCAGGATTGTCTTCAAAGTTAGTCTATGAACCGACACTTGTGCTCTTAGTGCCATCGGAGGACAAGCGAGGTCAGTACTTATGCCCCCAGTATCGATGGGGGTTGAGTTGAGTCAATAAGGCATTTAATCTTGAAGATTTTATACTTCCTGTCATTGCATCTGGTAAGAGTTGCAGGTTCAACAATCTTAGTCGACCCAGATCATTCTGTACTGTTTCTCAATTTAGCAAAAATCGGAATTGTACATGCGAATGGTTGAACCACATTTGCTTTGATATCATCTCTTCTCTTTAGTCCGATAGTGAGGATTGCCTCATCGGACATCAGTGAATTCGGTTACTCTCATCAGATCAGTTACGGAGTCAAGTAAGGTTGTTGAATGCGAGTGAATAAATGTCATTATGAAGTTAGTTGGGCCCTACCGTTTATGCTTCAACATAGTCCGAAATGGTTATCACAGTCTTATTGAGTCTCGTTCTCATGCTCGGTTCAATTGTGCTTGTCAAACAAGATCATAGGCTCGATAAGTGGTATAGATTCTCTTTGGAATTGCACATTCTTGTCATTGTTTTCCAGGGCTTTTCCTTTGTCCTTATCATTTCAGGAATTAGAAGGTACTCCATTCTTTAGTCAGGAAGGCATCTAGGTCATTCGTCTCGACGCTAACACCTTTTTGTCATGAAAGTATATCCACTTCAGGGTTGAATTCATCAAAATCTCTGAGCAAGTCTTGTTATAGAGAAAATTTAAAGTCTGGGGGAATAACAGGGGATCCTGACGTCCCACGTGTGAGGGCTGTATTTGTTGTTATCCATATCATCTCGAGAAGTGCCGGCTCTCGAGAGGCGCCGAATCAAACTGGCGAGCAGGTTGCCATCAAAGAATTGATGCACATTATCAAGATCCTGGCTGGTGCCCCTAGCAATGAATCTGAGATTACAAAGGGGGTCTTTGCTGATTTCTTGTTTCCACGTAGATATTGCCCCCGGGTCATGGTTCAAGTCATTCGACCTGACCGGGTTCCTGTTTTTCGAATTGTTGCGTTCTTTCTTGGAGCTGAGTATGAAATGTCGCTCGAGTATTAATTCGAGTTGGAGTTAAAACTGGTCGTGCATGATCTGTGTTTGTCACAATTCTTGCATTCTCATCTAGGAAGTTGCAGGTAGCCGTTCCATCGCCCATGTTTCCATCTACGACGTTCTGAATCGAAGCTGCACGTTGTGTGACTGCTGATTGGTTCATGTTCATCTCGGGTGTTCCCACTTGCTTTCTGCATGAAGGGAGAGGTTGGAGGCGAAATAGCTGCATCCTGTCCAATTGCTGTATGGGATATATCCAGCCTTATATGAGCTTCCCATTCTAGAAGTCGGTTGGGATCAGCAGATGGACATTCTCTTTGCATTTGTTTCTTGGTCCTCAAGGGCGCCTGTTAGGATTACAACACAAGTTAAACACATGCACTTAAGTTATGCCATTTGTAAATATTTTCAATAGCCATGGCCCCAGTTATAGGGTAAGTGCGAAAGACATGCGGTCAGATCACTTCCCTTTTGAATTCAGACATGTATACATGAGAAGAGGAAGTCACTTTCAGAATTCAAGCGATCATACTATCCAAGCATGGAGTAGGACGTGTTTGGGACGGTACAAGAAGCTTGTAATTCATAAATGTCCAGAATTCCACGATTACGTCGAATCGTATTAAGGCCAAGGAATCGATGATCGCTCAAGATCGTACTAAGGTAGGGTAGACATCAAAAAATCTCAGGGCCTTGCCAGGTCCTTCCAGTTGCGAGTATGAAGTTGTATAACATGTCGCTGAACAATTCACTATCCAGGCTTCTTTTTCTGTCGTTGCCGTGGGTCGCACAGGCAACTTAGAATTATACGCCTACGTCATCCTTCTGGAAGCGGCCCTTTAGTTATTCCCTACTGGTATGCTGTTGTTGTGCGAGTTCGGATCTCGCATTTTGTCCAGCTTTGTTTTGTGAGCCTGTACTTAGTGAATGAAATTCCATTTCTTTTTGTACTGTTGTGTTCGTGTGCTGCCCCCCATTCCCGGAAACGAGTGGTTCGAGCTCCATTTTCATTCTTGGTCCCAGTCGTGTGATGGGATAGGATCCCTTGAGTGGCATATGTCGTCATGCATTTATACTCACCTGATCCTTCAGCGGAGCAGAAATTATGGGGGGTGCTGAGTCTCCAGCACTTTTCTCAGTGCTTAATCATAGACGCTTTTATACTCTCCTGGCGGTCGGCAAGGTTAAAGTTCGAACTCAGCTGTTCTGTCGCTCCCTGATCCTTCAGTGGGGTAAGAGTTCTTTCTCAGCGCTCAATCGGAGACGCTTTTATGCTCTCATGGCGTTCGCCAAGGTTAGAGTTCAGACTTAGCTGTTCAGTCGCTCCCCGATCCTTCAGCGGGGTGAGAGTCCTTTCGCATTATCCTGTACCTGCGAGCATTCCATAATTAGTTATGCATTTAAACATTTGAAACGCGAATAAGAAAACAAGTCATGAAACATTATAAGTTATCAGTGCAACTTATAAGTGAAAGTGCAGTAAAGTAGTATGTATGTATAGGTATGCCCCCAATCAATCATTAACTTAGTGCCTGGCCAGGTCTTGTTGAGGATTGATTAGGACCATAACTGTGTTGCCCCCATGTCCGGACATGGAGGATTTGGGATCAGCTTCCATCCTGCCCCCCCCCCCCCCCGCCCCCCCGATCCTTTATCGGGGGAGGAATTTTCCCGTGGCGCAAAGTCTCTAGCGCTTTTATACTCTCCCGATCCTTCAGCGGGTTAGAGTTGCTGGGGCGCTGAATCTCTAGCGCTTTTATACTCTCCCGATCCTTCAGTGGGTTAGAGTTCAAGCTCGGTTCATGATCTGCTCAACGATCCTTCAGCGGAGCAGAAGTTCTCAGCGCTAAATCATAGACGCTTTTATACTCTCTCTCGACTCTAGAGAGTTAGAGTTGGGACTCAGCTGTTCCATCGCTCCCCGATCCTTCAGCGGGGTAAGAGTCCTTTCTCAGCGCCAAATCATGGATGCTTTTATACTCTCTGTCGACTCTGGAGAGTTAGAGTTGGGACTCAGCTGTTCCATCGCTCCCCGATCCTTCAACGGGGTAAGAGTCCTTTCTCAGTGCCAAATCATGGACGCTTTTATATTCTCCTGGCGGTCGCCAAGGTTAGACTTTTGCCCAGGCGGCTCCGATCATGGTACACCGCCATGCCTTGTGGACGTCATCTTCGCGTCCTTTATACTCTCTCTCAGCTCTGGAGAGTTAGAGTCATGGATCAAGCGGTCTGCAATCATGCACGCTCATCAAACTCATCCTAGGTTTACATTTTAATCCAAGCTCCGAGGATTAAAACCAGTCGGACAAGCAGTTGGAGCATTTGCCAAGGCTTTGAGTTCCTCCGAACAGTCTACGGGAGGAATGGTTGGCACCAGACTTCGGGTACCTGCATTATTCACACCGCACGAATTAGTCACGTCAGTAACTCGGAAAGCATGTGAAAGCAAATTTTATGATTGAAAAGTAAGCAAATTAAGAGGCAGTGTTGCCTCCTTTATTTGAATTCATGTAATCTGGTGGCGTCGAGCATAGGATCGAGCCATGTAGGCGGTCACACCACGTCCATCTGGAGTCGGACAATGACTTTGTAACTCAATGATTTATGTTCAATTGTCTTGTGGTCTTCCACATATGAGCCAAGGATTGGATGGTCATCCCGGATCCACCTTGAGCTATACAGCATTCTTTAGACGAAGAGCGTGGCTTTGTAAACGAGCAGTTCAGTCGAGCTCGTTATAGTATTGCTCTATGGCTCTATATGCGGGTGTTACAAGTTTGATTGGTAGCAAATCTTGGATACCTACACCATCCACATATTAATTCATCTGAGTTAATTACATCAATAACTCATAAATCATGCAAATGTAAGAGTCATGGTTATAGAATAATCCCGTTAAAGGAATGAGTATCATTCTGAGTGAAAAATGGCGTTGCATATTCATTGCAGGTCCATTTTACTTCGCCCTATCTCTGCCAATAAAGGGCTGCCAAAGTCCTTTAGTTGATGAGGGGTATCTTTTCAAACTATCATGAGGGCGGCAGTCCCAAAAAATGAATAGACCTTGATCAGGGTCTTGAGATGGCAAAGGCGGCTAAGTAGGTACTATAAGCGAGTGATGAGGTCGCATCTCTTTTTGAATCGCCTCTTTGCCCCCTATGCCGAGGGTAAGGATAGAGTGTCAGGAAGTCATGACTGGATTGCTAAGGTAGCACATCTTTGCATTGGTGTTAGGTTGTGAATTAGCATGAGAACAATGGATTCATGCTTATAGAAATTTTTTGCACTTTCCATGCTAGGAAAGAGGATATTACTGCTGGTGGGATAATCATATCACATAAATTTGCTGATATACCCTCGACCCCATATCGGGGACAAGGGTTGGTGCGCCGACAATCAACCAACATTCATGCGTAAGCATTCTAGATCTTCAACTTGCTAACTTTCAGGCAAGACTAAGTAAATTGATGTATCAGCTCTGAATTAGATGATGTAATCTCGAGCAATTTATGCTCAAATCTGTAGTTGCCCCCAGCCTTAGGGGAGTGAGTCATTTGGCAGATAATCGATGAAAATAGTGGAAGTATGAGTCTTTACTTTCTAACTTCTGAACGCCGTTCACCAGAAGTTTCATTCATGTTCATCTCCCATCTAATGGGTGGCTGACTGGTGATTTGGTCGAATCATTCAGGGCGGTAAATTTGGCAATTGCATTCGTTGGTGTTTGTTTTGGGACAACCTTCCAAGAGAAATAGGCAATGTCGAATTGCATGTCATATCTTGAGGCATAAGGAACGATTGCACGCCTTTCACTTCAGCTTGTTAGATGCATTCTGTATTGTAGGAAGTTTATCATGGAGTTAATCGTGACTCTCTTCCGGGTTTGGTCTCCAACGTTGGATCAACTTCCATTTTATCAATTGTTGTATTTCATAGTGTCTTGATGGGGATCATCTCTATCTTTTCTAGATTGTTGGACCATTCTAACTTGGTCAGATTATCTGCCTTCTGATCTTCTGCTCGCAGGACATGAGATATGTTGTAACGTTCTAATACATCCAACAACCCTTCTTCCGGTTCTAGGTAAGCTGCGAGTGGTGGTTCCTTCGTCTGGAATTCCTTTCGAGCCTGGCGAACAACAATGTGAAAGTCAAAAAATATGTTCAATGCCATTATTCCCAAATCCTTAGCGAGTTTCAATTCGATAATCAGGGTGTCGTCTTCAGACCAGTTCTCAGTAGCGGAGAATTTCAACCGTAAGGCATAGTAAATTGACGGCCCTTTAGGGGTTATTAATAAGGCACTGGCATCAGACAGTCAATCATTCTTTTCATCGTCTGATTACATCTTCCAGGTGCATCTTCTACATCTGCCACATCCTCTTTGGGAGTGGTACATTCCATGATGTAGTTGGTTAATGCTTGCCCTCGTATGGACTTCTTTAAGAGGGAGTTGAGATCAAAATGATTTAGCTCTATGTCTCGATCAAGCAATTTTCCAGATGCCTCAGGTCGTTGCAGGACCTGTCGTAGCAGTTAGTGAGGGTACATACCATCGGATGAACTTGGAAGTTATGGGGGAGCTTTCTTAGAGCAATTAGCACGCTGTAGACAAGTTTTTCAATCTTTGGGTATACCACGACTACTTTCTTGCTCACATTATTGACTAGTTTCCAGACCTTATCCTCCTTACACACAAGTGGTGCCAACTTTCATGCCAAGCTTCAGACGCCTTTAATTCTTTGTTGTTCATGGCTAACTATGAGGCCTTTAGGTTCATTCCAGATATTGAACATCTCTGTCAGATTCGAAACGTGGTAGGTTGACCGCTCGTACTCCATAAGACTATCACCTACATGGACTTCCATGGGCCTTTCACTTTGGTTGTGGACCATACAATTCAGTAAGCGCTGGTAGGTTTCCTCGGCATCCTTCAGTCCGAATGCTAATTCCATATAACAATACAGTTCGAGGTCAATGATAAAACATGTTTATTCATGATCAGGCACATGCATAAGAATTTGGTTGTAAGCTGCGCACACGTCCATGAGAGGGATACAGTCACGTCTAGTCATTGAATCCACAAGCTGATCAATTCAGATTGACGGGAAGCTTCCTTTTGGGCGAACTTTGTTCAAATCTAAGAAATCAATGCGTGTGCGCCATTTTCCATTAGCGTTCTTGACAAGGACGGGATTTGATATCCAAGCAGGATGTGTGGCACATCATATAAAACCATTGCATCTCAACATTCCGACTTCCTCTTTCATGGTAGATGCTTTCCCTGGATCGAGCATACGTCTTGTTTGCTTGGCAAGAACACACTTCAGGTTTATTCTCAACAAATGACTCATAAACTATGGTAAAATCCTGCGAATATTAGCATAGGTCCAAGCGAACACATCCAGGTTTGCCTGTAGAAAGCATGTCAGTTCCTTCGTTCGGAAGAGGTCTAAATGAGATCTGATTTCAAGACCTTAGTCAGGTCGACGTCACCAATCGGAACACGTGTAGTTGCGTCATTAGATGTCACCCTTCTGCATCCCGAATGATGATCCTTGCTGGGATCTAGTTCTTCAGATAGATCCTTGGGCAATTCCTTTTGTGATGCTCCCATTATTCGCAATATTGATACCTCCTTCACACTCCATTTCATCTAGAGGGGAAGCATCTTTGGGTTTCACGCCATCTTTGTTGCGTAGCATGGTCCATCCAGCTGAATAGTCATCTTCGCCAATAACTTGGTCACCATAGACCATTCCCGCTCCATCTTCGGTTGGCATATTTAGCAATAGGCACTAGGTTGCAATGTAGGCTCTGAATTCTGTTGGAGTCGGTCTGTCTGAATCTTGATCAGATGAGCTTGAACATTATAGCATAGCTTGTGAGGCTTCAAGTAATGTTCGTATATCCTGTCACAACTGTTGTATGAAGTGGAGAGCTAATATTTGATTTGTATTTTTGTTGATCCCAAGCTCTCATCTCTTGACCAAGGTCATGCGGTGGCTGGTGAGTAGTCAAGTTGCTATCATTTGGGCAGGGATCCATATGCCCAATCATGGCCTATGGTGGTTCAATTGGTACCTAACTCTGGGCACCAAAGTACATTGATCTACCCTTTATTCTATGGAAATCAGTCTTCCTCAATGCGGTTGACGACAAATAGACATTGCAAATGTTAGCTAAGCCTTTCACGGAGTGAACTGCAGGACACATGTCATACACCATGCCATTCGGATGAAGGGTAACTTTGTAGTGCTAGGATCCTTATTTGCCATTGGGTATCCCACCATTGAGAATTTTGGTCATTGGGATCTTCTGAGTCATCTGCAGAATAGTGTGCGGATTGTTCTATGTCAATGCCATCTGGTATTTCGCCTGTAGGACAGGTTTAAGTCACGTAAACTAGGTGATCACTACGCGTTCATGAAAAACATCAGTTGCATTAGGCAAATCAATACACCAACGGAACTCTAAAAGAGGAGGCTGTTATGAGGCCATCATTATTTTGTATACTTCCATAGCCAGCGCGTCGAATCTTTTCAACAACTCCTCACTTTCAATAACACTGGTAGATATAGGTCATGGCTTCTGGAGGAATTCCAGTCGTCGCCATTCCGTTGTCAAATTGTTTGACAATCCGTTTATTCTTCATTGACAAGCTTTTGATGAATCATGTTGGCCAACATATATGTTGAGCTGAAGATGAGCCATACTCTTAGCCGAAGGCGAGGCCGTGCTCCGAGCTGAAGGCGAGGCCGTCAACGGGTCCGGGCGCAGCGCTGGCCGGCGTCCGGGGCCCCGCACGATTTTTTTGATTTTGGAACATGGAGCCTTTTCTGAAATGATCTGAAAATTGTATTTTTTTCAGAAATTGTCACTTTTTTAGATCGGGTCGTGACCCTTGTTCGTCGTCATTTTTCCGGGTCGCGGTTCGCTACTGTCCTCCGGTTCGTGGTCCAGCTTGGCGATCGGGATACTACAACCTTCCAGCTTCGGATCGGTTCGTGGTCTTCTCCAATTCGTGGATATGTTCACAACAATTGCTCCAAGTCGGGTCGTGGAAGTATCATCGGGTCGGATCGCGACTTCCTTGCTTGGTCGGGTCGTGGGTTCATCTTGAGACCGGATCGTGGTCTCCCCGCGATCCGCGATCCGCTATCCACGATCCGTGATCCGCGATCCCGTCGACCTGCTCCAGCACATTTTCTTTATTATCCTCATTTGGTCGTGAAGCTTGTGAACCCTTAGCCTTTTTTTCGAAGGTATGAAGCTCTGATTTTCTGAAATCAACGAAATATTCAAAAATGGTAGAAACGCGGACTGTTTTCTTCGAACTTTCAAATCCAAATAATGAATAACAATCCGATAGGCTGAGAATTCAATTCTCAGTGAAAGCACCAAAATGTTAGATCAAAATTTGGCTCTAACACCCAAATCGTCGTATTTCGAGCATATGATATGAAGGAATAACTGAAAAATAAGAGAAAAACAAGACAACAGGATTTTTATAGTGGTTCGGCGTTAACGAGCCTACGTCCACTTCATATTTTCTCATTTCACTCATAGATTACAATTACAATGAATATTGTCTTTCAATCACTTGAATTCAATGAATAATTCTCTCCGAATCCATTGAATTTATTGAGGAAGATGGTGGTTATTCATGGAGAAGTGTTGGCCATGGCAGGATGGAAGTTGAGATGCCAAAAGTCCCCTAAAAATGCCCTCTGAAGGTGTATTTATAGCTGTAGGAAAGCTCTTGGGAGGACTGTTTCGTGATGGGGTACGTGGCAGGCTATCCAGAAAAATAGGAGAGCCAGTAGCCTTGAGAATAGGTCAAAACAAGTTGCATGTGAACAGGTCCGAAGTTCGGATCGCGGTCACAGGTCGGATCGCGGTCATGGGTCGGATCGCGTAGGCAAGGTCGAATCGGATAACGTAGGCAAGGGCGGATCGGATCGCGTAGGCAAGGGCGGATCGGATCGCGGTCATATGCCAGCTTACACTCGTTCACGGAAATGGGCGTAACTTTCAAACCGTAAGTCCGATTGAGCCAAACCAAAGCTCAAACTAAAGCTAATTCAAAGGGCTACGAGTATATGAGGTGAACAGATCCAAATGAGGTCATTTGATAGGGGTTTTGGGCCAGTTTATACTGATGTTGTGATTTTGACCAAACTGCCTTGTGTCTTCTAACGATGCTCCAAATGCCAGAGAGCGATGTTATCCAGAGATTCCATATCAGACAGCATTTACCGAGAGGTGTGTCAACATGATCTTTGCTTTGGATAGCCTGGTCACAAAGCAGGCTAACAATGTGCATCTGGACAAGCGATAACGATTCGCGATACATGCGTGGGGAAGTATAGGAACATATACCACTGTAGGTAGTGTGTCCTAGACTTGTGGGCATCGTTCGACAAGTAGCGTAATCCCTATTTGGACTATCTGGCAAAAACCCTGAATCCGAAAAGCGTTCAGCTGATAGCGTAAACTCTAGTTGAATCTAGAAAGCACTTTATAGAAAACCCTAGATTAGATCTAGGTAATAAATAATAAATGTATGCCTGAAGGCAATGAAAACTACAGGGACTGGGATCACGTTATCGTTACTAGTTGGGACACCAGTTAGGCGGTGCAGAGATATAGAAACCAGTATAAAGGAAATAGCAAAGCGGCGAAATTATTAGAGCATATCCAGTTTATCTTAGCTTAGCATATCTTGTGATTATCTTGTCTAATCTTGCTGACCCTATCGTCATGGTGTAATCTTGTATTCAGTTAATTCATGTCGTTTTGTTTTCCATGTTCACATGCTACAAGTTACTGAACTTACTCAGGCTTTATGTCTGACTCTGTTTTTCTCTCGTCTTCTTTTCTTCTGTTTCCCCACCCCCCTCCCCCCCTCCCCACGGTAGTAAAGGAGGGAATAGTATAGCTCAGGTTAAGTTGGACTGTCACTCTTTCCCAGCTTGAAGATTTGTCGAAGTTTTTTTGGATTCTCTTTCCAGATGCTATGGCTTACTCTTGCTAAAACCGGGGAATATAAATATTGTTTTATGCTTCTTTATTTTGTAAGACAAATGATACTCTGATATTGTAAAGAAATCATTGTACAAACTATTTTATCAATAAAGCAAAGTTTTATTTTCCGCTGTTTAATTTCTGTCTGTCTTATAATTTATCTGCATCCATTACCCTAAATGCTCCACAGAACTTAGTGCATTGTCTTTGTGAGTGACACTAACGGATGTGGGGTGTTACACTTTCCAAGTGGACGAAGGCCCCGCCGGGCCGAACCACTATAAATCTCTCTTGTTATATACCAACTTCTCTTACTTAGTCTTACGACCATAACTACAATTCCTAGTAAATGAAATCTTTGGTGTTTTCGACAATTTTTGTCGTCAACATTTGGTGCTTTCATTGAGAATCTACTCAAAACTTGCGTCTTTCTCCCATATTGCCATCTAGACCTCGACAAGCCTAAGATTCCTTGCGTGACCTACTGTCAAATCCGCTTACGATCGTAAAGAAGTCAAATAACGCAATGGTCGGCTGCTCAGTTGAGGCCGGTACATCCGAACAACCTCAACCGGCGGATATCCCGGTCGCTAATGAAACCGTCCCTCCTGGTGTGGAACTCGAAGTTCCCGTTACACAAGCTTAAATACGCGCACTTAAATAAAGATATGTGAACAACGCAGTCGAGCTTAACCAAGCGTTGAGGCACAACTGACACCTTATGCGCCAACTTCAAGAAAGTAAACGCGTCGTCGCCTGAATTCGACTAAATTGAAATAATGCTCGACCTTGACCGACCGCCTCGGAAACTTCCTCTTCCGAGTCAAGGGGCCCACACCAAAGGAGGAGGTTCTGCCTCATCAACAACATCATCGTTCATACCAATCGCTCGACAACGGTAAAGGCAATGGCAACGGTAATGACGATCAAATCACAGTCACATATAGTGAAGGGGAACAATACCGAGACCAACCTCGCTTGGTTATCAACGATGGACTGGCCCTACTAACCAACCTCGTCCTTGATGCAACTCGTTGGCCGCTAATCAGGGAGATGGGCCCACTTTCCCAGCCACCCGTGCTTCTCCAGAACAGGACCCGAATCACCATGATTCACCTTACCAACTACAACAAAACCCCATCATAGATGTCGAGGACATGGAGGACGGCGATATGGACGTCCACCATAGGAGGTGCCTCGCAACAGGACTCCGGAACCACGTCAAAATCCATGGATCCCGATGGTAGATCCCCATCCGACCTATCTCCACGAAGTGGTACGAAAGGTCATGAGGGAAATGCGAGGGGGCACACACGTCTCATGGGAAGCCCATATCAGGCGTAACACCTTCACGAGAAGAGTAAATGACGCCGAGTGGCCGAGGCACTTTAGCATGCCCCAAACGCCACTCTACGATGGTACCACTAATCCTTGTGCTTTCTTGAATCTGTATGAATGACAGATGGACTCGAGTCGGGGTAATGATCCATCCAAGTGAAAATGCTTCCTTGTCTTCCTATTCGGTACCGCTTTGCTTTGGTTTTCCGTCCTCTCACTCGATTCCATTGACAACTTTGGGCAGCCAACAACTGAGTTAGTCAAGCAGTTTAGGGTGCATATCTCGACCCGAAGAATGCCCTTACTTTATCCAATCTATACGAGGGGCCTGCGGAGTCCCTCAAAAGCTACCTCTCCCAATTTAATATAGCTCTCGCTGAGGTCGAGAATACAGATCCTCGCACCGTACTCTTTTAGCTAGTGAATGGTGTCCTCCAAACTTCGGAATTCGGGGCCTGGATCGACCGAAATCAGCCGAACAACCTCAACGCCTTCTACGAGAAGGAAGATCAATACTTATGCCAAGAAGAGGCAAGGCGAAACCGACTCTCCGCCACAAGTCGTCCCAACGATTCCCAAGCAGGCGCTGCGAATAACAACCCTAAGGGAAGGCCAGGTGGGGAGCCATTAAATATGAACAGAGGGGCATGTCCCTGCAGGCAAAGACCAAATAACGGCACGCCGAATCGATGAAACAACGGGCAAGCTTTTGTAGAACCAAGAAGGCCTGACCCTCGCCAAGCCTTTGAAACCTACACCCCTTTGAAGACATAGCGACAATTTACTTCGTAACATGTAACACCTTGCCATACAAAAAGCCACGTGTCAGAGAATTCACAAACAGCGAGAGGAACACCGGGAGGTACTATTTGTTCCATGACCTGTACGGGCATGATAATAACGAGTGCTGTCAACTTGGGGACACCATCGAGAAACTTATTCTTAAGAAACGACTCGAGCAATATGTACAAGAGCCCTTTCCCCTTGAAGCAAACTCGTAGCCTCCGGCACCAGCTCCCCAAGCGGCTCCCAGGGCAGCTCCGTGACCGTCTACACCGAGACGAGGAATCGTGATCAACACCATATGTGGCGGACGTTACCCCCACACATGGCAGTTTCTGGAAGATGGACGAATATGTGAGTTCCATAAAGCATGCTACTTACGAAGCCTGCTCTGCTTTCCATGAGTCCGTCCCAACCTAGCTGCAAAAACTTTGCGGCACGACATCATCTTCCGAGAAAGAGAATCGATGGGGGTAGAAATCCCAACCACCGATCAATTAGTCATAACGGCCCACATCGGTGCAGTCGCCATTCAAAAAGTCTTAATCGACTCAGAAAGTTCGGTTAATATCATCTTTAAGTCCGCCTACAACTAGATGAAATTAGAAACAAACGACTTGAAGCCATGCCATATCGCGATCCATGGCTTCAATGGGGAATCTAGTTCCCCCGTAGGAATGATCGACCTGCTTGTGGAACTGGGCAAGGGGAATCAAAGCCGAGTCCGGATTATCACCTTCATGGTTATAGACATTGAATCTCCTCACCAAATTTCGGGTTTACATGGCACCATGGTCTCTCTTGATGAAATTCCCAATGGAAAATGGGATTGGCACCATTAAGGGTGACCAAAAAAGCGCCAGGGAATGCTACGCAACAGAATGGAAGAACGCATGCAACAGGGACAAGGGCAAAACCGTGCCCGCGCCCTCTTCTGCCAAGAATGTCTTAGCAAAGAATCCAGTGGCATCTGAGCCTTGGCTCAAGCGCCATTTTCGTCTTTCCGATGACCTAGACCCACGGAAGGACAAGGAGCCCGAGTACGAGAGGGCTACCCTGGTCGAATTCACGATGGACATTCCCGAGGATGTTGAAGGTAGGGTCCCAACTCCATCTCACTATCAAAGAAGACTTAATATGCTTCCTAAAGGACAATGTGGATATGTTTGCATGGACTCGCTCCGACATGAAGGGCATTGACCCTGCGATTGCTTGCCATTCTCTTTGCTTGGGTCCCAGAATGCCTCCTGTAAAACAAAAGCGCCGCTTCTTCGGACCCTAGAGGTCCAGACCGCTTGTAGAAGAGGTAGACCGTCTGCTCAACAATAACTTCATCCGCGAAGCCGACTTTCCTAAGTGGGTTTCTAACCCAGTCCTGGTTAAAAAAGCCAATAGTAAATGGTAGACAAGCGTCGACTTCTCTGATCTGAACAAGGCATGCCCAAGGATAGCTTTCCGCTCCCAAAGATCGATCAACTAGTAGACTCGACCGCCGGATACCAGCTACTATCTTTCATGGATGCCTACTCAGGTTATAATCAGATCTCAACAAACCTGCGCGATCAGGACCACATCTCTTTCATAACCGACCTTGGGCTCTTTTGTTATCGGGTTATGCCCTTGGGCCTCAAGAATGTCGACGCCACCAATCACTGAATGGTTAATTAACTATTTAAAAATTAGATGGGGAAATCAATGGAGGTGTACGTGGATGACATGCTGGTGAAATCTAAAACATCAAGCAATCACATCCACGACCTCTCCGAGATGATTGATGTCCTCCGCCAGCATGTCATGAAGCTCAAACGCCTGAAGTGCTCTTTCGGAGTCGCTTCGGGAAAATTCTTGGGTTTCATTATCAATTCTCGAGGCATCGAGGCCAATCCAGAAAATATCCAAGCTATTCGGGACATTCGCGTCCTTGAGAACATCAAAGATGTCCAAAGTCTAAATGGAAAGGTCGCCGCTTTAACGATCCGCCCTTGCCTACGCGATCCGATCCGCCCTTGCCTACGCGATCCGATCCGCCCTTGCCTACGCGATCCGATCCGGCCTTGCCTACGCGATCCGACCGATGACCGCGATCCGACCTATGACCGCGATCCAAACATCGGACCTGTTCACACGCAGCTTGTTTTGACCTATTCTCAAGGCTACTGGCTCTCCTATTTTTCTGGATCGCCTGCCACGTACCCCATCACGAACCAGTCCTCCCAAGAGCTTTCCTACAGCTATAAATACACCTTCAAAGGGCATTTTCAGGGGACTTTTGGCATCTCAACTTCCATGGCTGCCATGGACAACACTTCTCCATGAATAACCACCATCTTCCTCAATAAATTCAATGGATTCGGAGAGAATTATTCATTGAATTCAAGTGATTGAAAGACAATATTCATTGTAATTGTAATCTATGAGTGAAATGAGAAAATATGAAGTGGACGTAGGCTCGTTAACGCCGAACCACTATAAAAATCATGTTGTCTTGCTTTTTCTCTTATTTTTCAGTTATTCCTTCATATCATATGCTCGAAATACGACGATTTGGGTGTTAGAGCCAAATTTTGATCTAACACACATGTCCTGTAATGTGCGACCCGAGTCCTGTGGCAGGGCAAATCAAGGAATACAGAACTCGGTCGGGAGCTTTCAGATATTTGCCGATGGAGACGCTAAGGTCTGTTTTTGTTCTAGTGGCTATGGTCCCACTTGACCCCACCCTCAACTAATGAAAGGCACACCTTGAAAAACTTGAGAACTATACGCAGGCCCCCGGTGCCCCACTATCCTATGGCCATCCTCACACATAACTAGATAGCAAGTATAAGGTTTTCGGAGTTCTCTGCCTTTCCGCATCACGTATCTCGGTTGACTCAAGATGGATGGTAGACGACGAGTTGCTATCATAGGGATACCGTTTTCTCGCCGAATCACGCCGGTCCATCCTAGTCTTTAGGTTGCAATATATTGCAACCAAGGCATACCCCTGGTTCTTCTAACACAGACCTTAACCTCTGTGAGCCCAGGAGGATCATCTGCAGCCTCACAGAGGGATACCAAGAGTACCCTCACGTCCCCTCGAAGCCTCGGTCTTCGTAACCCAATTCGTTGGAGCCTTCGTTTTAATCAGACGGACGTTCGCTCCTTCCCGTGTTATACTAAGAATTACTACTTAGTTCTGTTAACTAAGGTTTACCACTTAGTTTCCCGAATTGTTGTTTTCTTAACTAAGGTTTACTACTTAGCTCCTTTAAACTAAGGTTTACTACTTAGTTCTCTCCCCCGTCAATTTGGATTGGTTAAGTGTCATTAGTCAATTCAAGCTAACTTAACCCTCTTCATTTATCATGTTAAACTTGTTAAGTGTTATCAGTAATTCATGTTGACTTCACCCTACCACAAACCAAGTTATATTGGTTAAGTATTTCTCACTACTTAACCCTACCCATTCATCCTGTATTGGTTAGGTGTTCCTTTTTAACTTAACCTTGCCCGTCTGTTTTAACTAACATGTTATTAATGGTTAAGTATTATCCATTCATGTTTTAGACTTAGCCCTATTCCTTTATCACAATCTGATGGTTTAGTGTTCAAGTTTACTTAACCCTATGGTCTAGCCCAGCTAACATATCAAATTGGCTAAGTGTATTAGATTTTACTTAACCCCAACCTCTAGTCTAGTTAACATGTTAATTTGGCTAAGTGTTTTCTTAGTTACTTAACCCCTACAAATCTTGTCTTGCTACCATGAGTTTGGTTAAGTGTCCCTATGGACTTAGCCCCCTCATTCTAGCTTAACTGTGTTAAGTTGGTTAAGTGTTCCTATGGACTTAACCCTCCCATTCTAGCTTAACTGTGTTAAGTGTCTGTATGAACCTAACCACACCCACCGGTCCGGTTATCATGTTGAATAGGTTAAGTGTCTTAGTTAACTTAACCCCACCATTCTTGTTCTAGCTTTAACTAAATAAATTAAAGCAGCTACCACTCACATTAGACATATATTGTTGCGATTACAGGATGAGCCGGTTGGTTCCGGGCAGGTTTACATCACAACTCAGTCTAACCTCGGGTTAGGCATATTCGTGTTTTCTAAGTTCAAAGGGTTTTGATTAATTTTCAAATCAGGTTTTGAAAGTAACCATCCCGTCCGTCGGATCAGTTAGGGATAGCCAGGGAGAGCAGTAAACTTGTATTTTACAAACCCAAGCCTAGATACTATCCTCTCTGTCACCCTTAACTTTCTGGTGTATTATCAAAAGAGATGTCATTAATAAACCTTTAATTTGTCTAAATTTTCATTTTCTCATTTAGGACCAATTCTGTAAGTAAATTATTCCTAATTTACTTATTTCATAATTACTCTTTTAATGTAAATTGTCAACATTTATTTTTATGGCCCATTATCCCCTCTATATCATATTTATGCTTTTTGGTATGTAAACTATACCAAATTAAGTGTCACTAACCATGATTTTGCTAAACATGAGAATTATTCCCAATATGGCCAATTTCAAATTTATACCAATATACTTACTATGCCAAACTAGCTAATCCAATTCTGATTTAACATTCTAATTACTGTCCTTGTCAAACTAGACTGATTATTCTAGTTCACAATTCATGTAAATGCTAGATTTACAAGTCAATACTAGATTCAAATTACGCATTCTATAATTCATGTCAAATTTACCCAATATGCATTTCTATGAACATGTCATAATACATGTTCCCAATTTATGCCAATTTCCAAGTTTATAACTATGTTTTAGTAAATTTCATATTTTGCCTAATTCGTATTCTCACCGTTCGTATAATCGTGATTCAATCTAGATTATAGATAAATCTAAATTCGTAGAAAATAGGGAATGAACCAAAGATGCTATGAAAAAAATATACATAATAACTGGCATAAAATGATAATTTACTAATTACAGACCTAACGAATTTCACTGAAATTTATCTAATGCATCGAAGGCCTATAGGTTTAAAAATCTATTGACATAAAAAGGGTTGAATAACGACGTAGGTTCAAGAACATGGGTAGACCTAACTTAATTGATAAATTCCCAAGGTCTAAAACCAAAGAAAACCAAGAATAGACAGAATAGAGACATAGGTTCAAGAACATGGGTAGACCTAACTTAATAGGTAAATTCCCAAGGCCTAAAACCAAAGAAAACCCAGAATAGACAGAATAGAAAATCAGGTTTAGACCCAATTTCACAGTTACAAAACTTAAGCAACACTTTCCTAGTCATGAATCATAGGTGTTTAGTCACAGTTGACCTTCTTATGTCATAGGCAATAGTTTATGTTTCCTAATCAAAGGCATGGGCTTGTGTTCATTGTCAAGGAAATAATTCTCATAGTCATCAGTCCTAGTCATAGGCAGTGTTCATAGTCATAGGCAATGTTCATAGTCACAGGCAATGTTCATAGTCACAGGCAATGTTCATAGTCAAAGAGGCATATGGTTTTAAGGTCCATAGTTTCATAGTCACAGTCTTATTGGTCATCGAATCATAACAGTTCTTAATTAGGTCCAATGATATTGGCACAGATTCGAATAGAAAGATTCGGCATAGTCTTTTATTCCTTTAATTTCATGTCACGAATAGAAAAAGAGTTCAAATCTAAAAAGTAACTGACTTACAGAGATAAGATTAGATTCATAGAAAAACAGTCGTTGAAGTCATTTGAATCTTCACTTGAATCCTAGCTTGACTTGAATCACCTCTTGAAAGTCTTTAGCAGCATTTCCTCGTCTTGATTTATTTTATATATTATTCATTTATACGTTTTCTCAGAGGCAGCATAAGGATAGAAAAGAGTTGTGAATAGAAAAGGAGACTGGGGCTGTTTATATTGTGTAGAAGTCAACGAATCTGGTTAGAATGGCGTCTAGATACAGAAGAACGAACCAGACTGCAGATCTGGAAAAAGCAGGGTGGTCGACCCCTAGGTTGACTACCCAATCTACCTGGGTGCCTTGGGCGGGAAAATTCCCGCCCTGCCCAATCTGAGTCCGATTTTTGAAATTTGAACTCGTTTCTGAATGGTTTCTGCCTGTTTGAATTTTAAACTGAATTCTGAAACTTCCGGAGGTCATATCTCCCTCATACGGACTCCGATTCTCGCAAACTCGGACTCATTTTTATGCAAAATTCCCGGACGAACGCAATGGCGCAACCCGTTTTCCTTGATTTTGATTTTAAAATTTAATTCTGCCTTGATTTGTGAATCTTAGTGTCATAGAATTACGGGGTGTTACATTCTCCACCACTTAAAAGGATTTCGTCCCCGAAATCTTCAAGTTAGGAAGAATGTGTCCTACCAACCAATCACCCATCTACTCAACCATTCAACCACAGGCATCCATTGTCCTTAAAAGATTTCTAATGCTTTCACGTTCATATGCATAGTGTGTGTATATGTCTTTATCTAATGCAAAATCAGGCGGTCTACCGATTCAGTCGACCTCCTTAATGCGAATCATGTCAGTGCCATGCGTCCAATCATGTATGCAAGCATCCCTGGTTATGTAAATACTACATGCATGTATAGCCATTCATCCATATGCAACATCCATGTGATAACATATCAAGTTCATCTTACAAACAAATACATATCTGTAAATGCAATATGAAAGCGTTCGAACTGATCTAGTGTCTAATACGTATGTATGTGCATTCACGAGCAACCATTAGCAACCACTTGCAACCATCAACCATACCATGTTTCAAATACATGTTTACATCCAATGGCTTCTACCTAAGGATCAAAGATATAACCTAGAGGATATACTTTGGAAAGAGAGAAACAATTATGCGTAAAGCTCCTACAAACAAAAGAAATCAAGGATGCACCCTTAAGGAAAAAGGGTATGATGCTAGTATCTAGCCTTCTTGAGCTTTACTCCACTGTATTTTAACAAATTTATCGTCACGATTGTGAAGTTTCTGATTTCCATTTCCAAAATAACCAGATGTCAATCACGGTACCAAGTGTATGTACTAAGATGATTAGAGGTCTCCCTCTTATCCACCATGCCATAATTATAAGGATCGAAAGGTTACTATGTGCTTTTTAGGGTGCCTGCCACAACTATTCGTCTCTCACATAGACCATCTTATTCGGGTTCGACATTCCTCAAGTACAGCCCCAAAGGCCTAAACCAATATCAGACAAGCACCCAAGGAATATCTCCTCCGAATTTAGATGATCTACGTGAGATGATATAAGCAAACTCGATAGCTATTATCAAATCCCTACTAACCAAAAATAAACTGGTCGGACCACCATTTGGATTTGAGACTCTAGTGGGATCTTTCTACTATACAAGTATTATGGTGCAGAGACTCAACTATGGAAGTGGATATGAACAAATGCGAAGCGCTAAAACCAAAGGAAAGAGTACTAATAGCAAAACAAGACTCTTCCAATAGAACTTTACTGCCTTTCTCCTAGGTACGCTTGGTGGCGAAAGTATGTACTTTCCCTTCTAGAAATCTTGTTCCTCGTTCTTGCCCTTGTCCTTAATTATATTCCCTATCATACCCTAGTAAAGATACTTCCTCTTGTCTGAGGTTTTATAATTTCTTCCTCCTTCGTGAGCTAAACCTACATCCATGAATTCCTCATCCTCTTCTGTGTGTAGTCATTCTGACAAATCTTTCGAAAGCTACCTCCATCGTACGGGAAACCCTATAAGCTTGAAAGAAAACTGTCCATAAGTGAAACAACTACGGCTATGGATGGAAGCTGGGGCACTACTTCGCCCATCGATGAGGTTACCTCCTAGAAAGCCAGGAGCCCCAGAGACTCAAGAAAGAAGGATACATGAATTCAAATAGAGGAAGAGAAGATAATGCGTATGGCTTTGGGGAATATGCCTTTAAAACAAATCTTTTCTTTTGAAAATGCTTCTTTTAAAATCGTTTTGAAAATAATTTTTCAAATCCTTTATCTGATCCGGTAACCTTCAGCTCTGATACCATGTGTAACACCCCACATCCGTTAGTGTCACTCACAACGGGAATGCACTAAGTTCTGTAGAGCATTTAGGGTAAAAGATGCAGATAAATTACAAGACAGACAAAAATTAAATAGCAGAAAATAAAACTTTGCTTTATTAATAAAATAGTTTGTACAATGATTTTTTTACAATATCAGAGTATCATCTGTCTTACAAAATAAAGAAGCATAAAACAATATTTATATTCCCCAGTTTTAGCAAGAGCCAGCCATAGCATCTGGAAAGAGAATCCAAGCAAAACTTCGACAAACTTCAAGCTGGGAAAGAGTGACAGTCCAACTTAACTTGAGCTATACTATTCCCTCCTTTACTACCTGGGGGGGGGGGGGACGGAAGAAAAGAAGACGAAAGAAAAACAGAGTCAGACATAAAGCCTGAGTAAGTTCAGTAACTTCTAGCATGTGAACATGGAAAACAAAACGACATGAATTAACTGAATACAAGATTACATCGTGATGATAGGGTCAACAAGAATAGACAAGATAATCATATGATATGCTAAGCAAAGATAAACTGGATATGCTCTAATAATTTCGCCGCTTCACTATTTCCTTTATAATGGTTTCTATATCTCTGCACCACCTAATTGGTGTCCCAACTAGTAACGATAACGTGATCCCAATCCCTGTAGTTTTCATTCCCTACAGGCATACATTTATTATTTGTTACCAAGATCTAATCTAGGGTTTTGTATCAAGTTCTTTCTAGATTCAACTAGAGTTTACGCTTTCTGCTGAACGCTTCTTGGATTCAGGGTTTATGCCAGCTAGTCCAACTAGGGATTACGCTACCTGTCGAACTATGCCCCTAAGTATAGGACACACTACCTAGAGTGGTATATGTTCCTATACTTCCCCACGCATGTATCATGAATCGTTTTCGCTTGTCTAGATGCACATGTCCTGTAATGTGCGGCCCGAGTCCTGTGGCAGGGCAAATCAAGGAATACAGAACTCGGTCGGGAGCTTTCAGATATCAGCCGATGCAGATGCTAAGGTCTGTTTTTGTTCCAGTGGCTATGGTCCCACTTGACCCCTCCCTCAACTAATGAAAGGCACACCTTGAAAAAAAATGAGAAATATACGCAGGCCCCTAGTGCCCCACTATCCTATGGCCATGCTCACCCATAACTAGATAGCAAGTATATGGTCTTTTGGAGTTCTCCGCCTTTCCGCTTCACGTATCTCGATTGACTCCAGATGGATGGTAGACGACGAGTTGCTATCACAGGGCTACCGTTTTCTCGCCGAATCACGCCGGTCCATCCTAGTCTTTAGCTTGCCATATATTGCAACCCAGGCATAACTCTGGTTCTTCTAAGGCAGGCCATAACCTCTGTGAGCCCAGGCGAATCATCTGCAGCCTCATGGAGGGATACGAAGAGTACTCTCACTTCCCCTCGAAGCCTCTGGCTTCGTACCCCAATTCGTTGGAGCCTTCGTTTTAATCAGACGGATGTTCGCTCCTTCCCGTTTTATACTAAGAATTACTACTTAGTTATGTTAACTAAGGTTTACCACTTAGTTTCCCGAATCGTTGTTTTCTTAACTAAGGTTTACTACTTAGCCCCTTTTAACTAAGGTTTACTACTTAGTTCTCTCCCCCGTCAACTTGGATTGGTTAAGTGTCATTAGTCAATTCAAGCTAACTTAACCCTCTTCATTTATCCTGTTAAACTGGTTAAGTGTTATCAGTAATTCACGTTGACTTAACCCTACCACAAACCAAGTTATATTGCTTAAATATTTCTCACTACTTAACCGTACCCATTCATCCTGTATTGGTTAAGTGTTCCTTCTTAACTTAACCTTGCCCGTCAGTTTTAACTAACATGTTATTAATGGTTAAGTATTATCCCTTCATGTTTTAGACTTAGCCCTATTCCTTTATCACAATCTGATGGTTAAGTGTTCAAGTTTACTTAACCCTACGGTCTAGCCCAGCTAACATATCAAATTGGCTAAGTGTACTAGATTTTACTTAACCCCAACCTCTAGTCTAGTTAACATGTTAATTTCGCTAAGTGTTTTCTTAGTTACTTAACGACTACAAATCTTGTCTTGCTACCATGAGTTTGGATATGTGTCCCTATGGACTTAGCCCCCTCATTCTAGCTTAACCGTGTTAAGTTGGTTAAGTGTTCCTATGGACTTAACCCTCCCATTTTAGCTTAAATGTGTTAAGTGTATGTATGAACCTAACCCCACCCACCGGTCTGGTTATCATGTTGAATTGGTTAGTGTCTTAGTTAACTTAACCCTACCATTCTTGTTCTAGCTTTAACTAAATAAATTAAAGCCTCTTTCACTCACATTAGACAGATATTGTTGCGATTATTGGATGTGCCGGTTGGTTCTGGGCAGGTTTACATCGCAACTCAGTCTAACCTCGAGTTAGGCATATTCGTGCATTCTAAGTTCAAAGGGTTTTGATTAATTTTCAAATCAGGTTTTGAAAGTAACCATCCCGTCCGTCGGATCAGTTAGGGATAGCCAGGGAGAGCAGGAAACTTGTATTTTCCAAACCCAAGCCTTGACACTATCCTCTCTGTCACCCTAGAACTTTCTGGTGTATTATCAAAAGAGATGTCGTTAATAAACCTTTAATTTGTCTAAATTTTCATTTTCTCATTTAGGACCAATTCCATAAGTAAATTATTCCTAATTTACTTATTTCATAATTACTCTTTTAACGAAAATTGTCAACATTTATTCTTATGGCCCATTCTCCCATCTATATCATATTTATGCTTTTTGGTATGTAAATTATACCAAATTAAGTGTCACTAGCCATGATTTTGCTAAACATGACAATTATTCCCAATTTGGCCAATTTCAAATTTATACCAATATACTTACTATGCCAAATTAGCTAATCTAATTCTGATTTAACATTCTAATTACAGTCCATGTCAAACTAGACTTATTATTCTAGTTCACAATTCATGTAAATGCTAGATTTACAAGTCAATACTAGATTCAAATTACGCATCCTATAATTCATGTCAAATTTATCCAATTTGCATTTCTATGAACATGCCATAATATATGTTCCCAATTTATGCCAATTTCCAAGTTTATAACTATGTTTTAGTAAATTTCATATTTTGCCCAAATCGTATTCCCACCGTTCGTATAAACGTGATTCAATCTAGATTATAGATAAATCTAGATTCGTAGAAAATAGGGAATGAACCAAAGATGCTATGAAAAAGATAGACATAATAACTGGCATAAAATGATAATTTACTAATTACAGACCTAACGAATTTCACTGAAATTGATCTAAAGCATCGAAGGCCTATAGGTCTGAAAATCTATTGACATAAAAAGGGTTGAATGACGACGTAGGTTCAAGAACATGGGTAGACCTAACTTAATAGGTAAATTCCCAAGGTCTAAAACCAAAGAAAACCAAGAATAGACAGAATAGAGACGTAGGTTCAAGAACATGGGTAGACCTAACTTAATAGGTAAATTCCCAAGGTCTAAAACCAAAGAAAACCAACAATAGACAGAATAGAGACGTAGGTTTAAGAACATGGGTAGACCTAACTTAATAGGTAAATTCCCAAGGTCTAAAACCAAAGAAAACCCAGAATAGACAGAATAGAAAATCAGGTTTAGACACAATTTCACAGTCACAAAACTTAAGCAACAATTTCCTAGTCATGAATAATAGGTGTTTAGCACAGTTGTCCTTGTTATGTCATAGGAAATAGTTTATGTTTCCTAATCAAAGGCATGGGCTTGTGTTCATAGTCAAGGAAATCATTCTCATAGTCATGAGTCCCAGTCATAGGCAGTGTTCATAGTCATAGCCAATGTTCATAGTCACAGGCAATAGTCATAGTCAAAGAGGCATATGGTTTTAAGGTCCATAGTTTCATAGTCACAGTCTTATTGGTCATCGAATCATAACAGTTCTTAATTAGGTCCAAAGATATAGGCACAGATTCGAATAGAAAGATTCGGCATATTCTTTTATTCCTTTAATTTCATGTCACGAATAGAGAAAGCATTCAAATCTAAAAAGTAACCGACTTACAGAGACTAGATTAGATTCGTAGAAAAACAGTCGTTGAAGTCATCTGAATCTTCACTTGAATCCTTGCTTGACTTGAATCTCCTCTTGAAAGTCTTGAGCAGCATTTCCTCGTCTTGATTTATTTTATATATTATTTATTTATACGTTTTCTCAGAGACAGCATAAGGAAAGAAAAGAATTGTGAATAGAGAAGGAGACTAGGGCTGTTTATATAGTGTAGAAGTCAACGAATCTGGTCAGAATGGCGTCTAGATAGAGAAGAACGAACCAGACTGCAGATCTGGAAAAAGCAGGGGGTCAACCCCCAGGTCGACTACCCAGTCGACCTGGGTGCCTTTGGCGGGAAAATTCCCGCCCAGCCCAATCTGGGTCCGATTTTTGAAATTTGAACTCGTTTCTAAACGGTTTCTGCCTGTTTGAATTTTAAACTGAATTCTGAAACTTCCAGAGGTCATATCTCCCGCATACGAAGTCCGATTCTCGCAAACTCGGACTCGTTTTCATGCAGAATTCCGAGACGAACGCAATGTCGCAACCCGTTTCCTGTGGTTTTGAACTAAAATTTAATTCTGCCTTGATTTGTGAAGCTTAGTGTCACAGAATTACGGGGTGTTACAGATGAGGTGTTGGAATATTATTAATGACCAAGAATTACAAGGGTGAGACTACGTTGAGATGTCTCATTACATTGATTTTGTATGGTGATGTCATATTGCCATAGATTAAATAAATATGGAAAATTGTGGTTAGGTCCTTCTTCATCATCAAAGAGGAGATGCCATTAAAGAAGGTCTAGGAATGTTTCAAGGTCATAAAATCCAACCCTTTTGAAGTGTGAGGTCATGGGCTATTTATAGGAGTGGGAGTGGGTAGGATTAGGTGGGAGTAGGTAGGATTAGTTGTGAGTAGGTAGGAATGGGGACCGCATGCAGGAAATTCACGCCCACTGCTCTCACGGCCCAGAATTTCGCACCCAGGCATGGGTGAGAAATTTCGCACCTACGGGGTGCAAAATTCCGCACCTGACCAGGTGCGAAGCTACCTCAAAGGGCGTGAGGGGCCATCTTTTGGGGGCGTGCGGGTCCCGCTTTTGGGTGCTTGGGGCTTGGTTTTCCTTCGATGCCCAAGACCTTGGTCCGGGGATGCTTCCAGGATGCTGTGAGGTTACGAGCAGTGCAGTCCCCACCCAATCCTGCTTCCTTTATTCCTAAGCGCCACTTCTTGGCCTGAGCTCCATGCGATTCGTCGAATAAAGAGTGTCAGACGCACTCTTGGGAATCGAGCTAAAAGGGCGGTTAACAGGATATTTAGAGAATTACGGGTAGGATTAAAAAGAAGGGCTACCCCAACTTCTCTCAATACTTCAGAATACCCTTCTTTTTAATCCTACACCTAATTCTCTAAATAGCCATTACTTCCAACAATTACCCCTATTTTTTAACTACTGGGTTTTTGCAGCACCCAATCGAAATGATTCATCATCTTTCATATTTGTAGATCTACCCCCACCATGCTTAAACTACCCCTAATTCTCTTAATATTTCAAAAAATCTCTTCTTTTTATTCTTAACCCTAATTCTCTAAATTGCCCTTACTTCCAACAATTACCCCTATTTCTTAACTATTGTGAAGGGTTGGTTTTTGCAGCACCCAATCTAAATGATTTATCACCTTTCATATTTTTTGATCTACCTCTACTATGCTTAAACTACCCATACTTCTCTTAATACTTCAAAACAGTCCTTCTTTTTAAACCTACTATGCTTAAACTACCCCTACATCTCTTAATACTTTAAAACAACCCTTCTTTTTAATCCTAACCCTAATTCTCTAAATAGCCCTTACTTCCAACAATAACCACTATTTTTCAACTATTTGTGAAGGGTGGGTCTTTGTAGCACCCAATCCAAACAATTCATTATCTTTCATATTTGTCGATCTTCCCTTACTATGCCTAAACTACCCCTACATCTCTTAATACATCAAAATAGGTCTTCTTTTTAATCCTACCCCTAATTCTCTAAATAGCCCTTTCTTCCAAAATTACACCTATTTTTTAACTACCGTGAAGGGTTGGTTTTTGCAGCTTCCATTCCAAACGTTTCATAGTCTTTCATATTTGTCGATCCACACCTACTATGCTTAAACTACCCCTACTTCACTTAATACTTCGAAACAGTTGTTCTATTTAATCCTACCCCTAATTCCCTAAATAGCCCTTACTTCCAACAATTACCCCTATTTTTTAACTACTATGCAGGGTTAGTCTATGTAGCACCCAATCCAAATGTTTCATCATCTTTCATATTTGACAATCTACACCAACTGTGCTTAAACTACCCCTTAGTGCTTCAAAACACCCGTCTTTTTTAACCTGCCCCTAATTCTCTAAATAGCCCTTACTTCCAACAAATACCCCTACTTTTTAACTACTATGATGATTTGGTTTTTGCAGCACTGAATCCAAATGTTTTATCATCTATCATATTTGTCAATCCAATCCAAATGATTCATCATCTTTCATATTAGTCGATCTATCACTACTATGTTTAACTACCCTACTTCTCTTAATACTTCAAAACAATCCTTCTTTCTAATCCTATATCTAATTCTCTAAATAGCCCTTACTTCCAACAATTACGCCTATCTTTCTACCATTGTCATGGGTTGGTTTTTGTAGGACCCAATCCAAACGATTCACCATCTTTCGTATTTATCGATCTACCCTTTCTTTGCTTAAACTACCCCTACTTCTCTTAGTACTTCAAAACAGCCCATCATTTTAATCCTACCCCTAATTCTCTAAATTACCCTTACTTCCTACAATTACCCCTATTTTTTAACAACTGTGAACAGTTGGTTTTTGCAGCGCCTAATCTAAATGATTCATCATCTTTCATATTTGTCGATCTAACCCTACTATGCTTCAACTACCCCTACTTCTCTAAAACTTCCAAGCCAACCCTTTACAGAAGTTAAAAAATTGGGATAATTGTTTGAAAGTCTATTTAGAGAATTAGGGGTTGGATTAAAAAGAAGGGTTGTTTTAAAGTATTAAGAGAAGGAGGGGTAGTTTAAGCATAGTAGGTGTAGATCGAAAAATATGGAAGATGATGAATCATTTAGATTGGGTGCTGCAAAAACCAACCCTTCACTCTAGTTAAAAAATATAGGTAATTGTTGGAAGTAAGGGCTATTTAGAGAATTAGGGGTTGGATTAAAAAGAAGGATTGTTTTGATGTATTAAGAGAAGTAGGGGTAGTTTAAGTATAGTAGAGGTAGATCGACCAATATAAAAGATGATGAATCATTTAGATTGGGTGCTGCAAAAACCAACCATTCACAGAAGTTAAAAAATAGGGGTAATTGTTGGAAGGAATGACTATTTTCAGAATTAGGGGTTTGATTAAAAAGAAGGGTTGTTTTGAAGTATTAAGAGAAGTAGGGGTAGTTTAAGCATATTAGGGGTAGATTGAAAAATATGAAAGATTATTAATCGTTTGGATTGGGTGCTGCAAAAACCAACCCTTCACAGTCGTAAAAATATAGAGGCATAATTGTTGGAAGTAAGGGATATTTAGAGAATTAGGGATAGGATAAAAAGAAGGTTTTTTTTGAAGTATTAAGAGAAGTAGGGATTGTTTAAGAATAGTTAGATCGACAAATACGAAAGATGATGAATAATTTGGGTTGGGTGCTACAGTTTTAATCCTACCCCTAATTCTCTAAGCAGCCCTTACTACCAACAATTATCCCTATGTTTTAACTACTGTGAAGGGTTGGTTTTTGCAGCACCCAACCCAAATGATTCATCAATTTTCATATTTATCGATCTACCCGTACTATGCTTAAACTACCCCCTACTATTTAGAGAATTACGAGTTGGATTAAAAAGAAAGACTGTTTTGAAGTATTAAGAGAAGTAGGAGTAGTTTAGGCATAGTAGGGGTATATCGACAAATATAAAAGATGATGAATCATTTGGATTGGGTTCTGCAAAAACCAATCCTTCACAGTAGTTAAAAAATAGAGTTAATTGTTGGAAGGATGGGCTGTTTAGACAATTGGGGGTAGGACTAAAAAGAAGGGCTATTTTGAAATAGTAAGAGAAGTAAGGGTATTTCAAGCGTAGTAGGGGTAGATCGACAAATATGAAAGATGATGAATCGTTTGGATTGGGCTATTTTTTTGTAAACTAATTATCATTATACTTCTATGATGGGTTGGTTTTTGCAGCCCCTGATCCAAACGATTCATAATCTTTCATATTTGTCGATCTATCCCCTACTATGTTTAAACTATGCATACTTCTCTTAGTACTTCAAGCAGCCCCTCTTTTTAATCCTACCCCTAATTCTCTAAATAGCCCTTACTTCCAATAGGGGTAGTTTAAGCATAGTAGGGGTCAATCGACAATTATGAAAAATGATGAATAATTTGGATTTGATGCTGCAAAAATCAACCCTTCACAGTAGTAAAAAGACAAGCGTAATTGTTGGAAGTAAGGGCTATTTATAAAATTAGGGGTTGTGTTAAAAAGAAGCGATGTTTTTAAGTATTAAGAGAAGTATGGATAGTTTAAGCATAGTAAGGGTAGATCGACAAATATGAAAGATTATGAATTGTTTAGATTGGGTGCTTCAAAAACCAACCCTTCACAGAAGTATAATGATAATTGGTTTAAAAAGAAATAGCCCAATCTAAATGATTCATCATCATTTGTCGATCTAACCATACTATGCTTAAACTACCCCTACTTCTCTAACTACTTCAAAATAGCCCTTATTTTTAATCCTACCCTAATTCTCTAAACAGCTCTTCCTTCCAACAATTACCCGAATTTTTTAGCTACTGTGAAGGGTTGATTTTTGCAGCACCAAATCAAAACGATTCGTCATCTTTTATAATTTTTGATCTGCCCATACCATGCTTAAACTACCTCTACTTCTCTTAATACTTCAAAACAACCCTTCTTTTTAATCCTACCCCTAATTCTCTAAATAGCCCTTACTTCCAACAATTACCCCTATTTTTTAACTACTGTGAAGGGCTGGTTTTATGAGCACCCAATTTAAATGACAATCTTTCATACTTATCAATCTACCGTTACTATGCGTAAATTACACCTTCTTTTCTAGAAAATTCAAATCAGCCCTACTTTTTAATCCTTCCCATATTTCTCTAAACAGCCCTTCCTTCCAACAACTATGAAAGTTGATGAATGAATTAGATTGGGTGCTGCAAAAACCAACACCTCACAGTAGTTAAAAAATTGGGGTAATTGTTGGAAGTAAGGGCTATTTAGAGAATTAGGGGTGTGATAAAAAAGAAGGGTTGTTTTGAAGTACTAAGAGAAGTAGGGGTAGTTTAAGCATGCTATGGGTTAATCAACAAATATAAAAGACGTTGAATCGTTTGGATTGGGTTCTGCAAAAACCAACCCTTCACATCAGTTAAAAAATAGGGGTAATTGTTGGAAGGAAGGGCTGTTTAGAGAATTAAGGGTAGGAATAAAAAGAAGGGCTATTTTGAAGTAGTAAGAGAAGTATAGGTAGTTTAAGCATAGTAGGGTTAGATCGACAAATATGAAAGATGGTGAATCTTTTGTATTGGGCTATTTTTTTGTAAACTAATAATCATTATACCTCTGTGAAGGTTTGGTTTTTGCGGCAACCAATCTAAACCATTTTTAATCTTTCATATTTGTCGATCTACACCTACTATGCTTAAACTAGCCCTACTTATCTTACTACTTAAAAATTGCCCTTCTTTTTAATCCAACCCCTAATTCTCTAAATAGCCCTTCCTTCCAACAATTACCCCTGTTTTTTAACTACTATGAAGGGTTGGATTAAAAAGAATAGCTGTTTTGAAGTACTAAGAGAAGCTGGGTTATTTTAAGCATAGTAGGGGTAGATCAACAAATATGAAAGATGATGAATCGTTTGTATTGTGTGCTGCAAAAACCAACCCTTTGTAGTAGTTAAAAAATAGGGGAATGTGTTGAATGTAAGGGCTATTTAGAGAACTAGGGCACTATTAAAATGAAGGGTTGTTTTGAAGTATTAAGAGAAGTAGGGGTAGTTTAGGCATAGTAGGGGTAGATCAACAAATATGAAAGTTGATGAATCATTTGGATTTGTTGCTGCAAAAACCAACCCTTCACAATAATTAAAAGTAGGGGTATTTGTTGGAATTTAGGGCTATTTAGAGAATTAGGGGTAGGATTAAAAATAAGGGTTGTTTTGGAGTATTAAGAGAAGTAGGGGTAGTTTAAGTGCTGCAAAAACCAACCTTTCACAGAAGTTAAAAATTGGGCTAATTGTTGGAAGTAAGTGATTTTTATAGAATTAGGGGTAGGATTAAAAAGGAGGGTTGTTTTGAAGTATTAATGGAAGTATGGGTAGTTTAATCATAGTAGGGTTAGATCGACAAATATGAGAGATGATGAATCGTTTGGATTCGGTGCTGTAAAAACCAACCCTTCACAGTAGTTAAGAAATAGGGTTAATCATCGGAATTAATGGCTATTTAGAGAATACGTGGTAGGATTAAAAAGAAGGGTTGTTTAGAAGTATTAAGAGAAGTAGGGGTAGTATAAGCATAATAGGGGTAGATCGACAAATATGAAACATTATGAATCATATAGATTCGGTGCCGCAAAAACCAACCCATCATAGAAGTGAAAAAATAGGGGTAATTGTTGCAAGTAAGGCAAATTTAGAGAATTAGGGGTAGGATTAAAAAGAAGGGTTGTGTTGAAGTATTAAGAGAAGTAGGGGCAGTTTAAGCATAGTAGGGGTAGATCGACAAATATGAAAGATGATGAATCATTTAGATTGGGTGCTGCAAAAACCAACCCATAACATAATTTAAAAAATAGGCGTAATTGTTGGAAGTAAGCTCTATTTAGAGAATTAGGGGTAGGGTTAAAAAGAAGGCTGCTTTGAAGTATTAAGAAAAGTAGGGGTAGTTTAAGCATAGTAGGGGTAGATCGAAAATATGAAATATTATGAATCGTTTGGATTGGGTGCCGCTAAAACCAACTCTTCACAGTAGTAAAAAGATAGGCACAATTGAAGGAACTAAGGGATATTTAGAGAATAGGGGTAGGATTAAAAAGAATAGTTCTTTTGAAGTATAAAGAGAAGTAGGGGTAGTTTAAGAATAGTAGGGGTAGATCGACAAATATAAAAATGATGAATCATATGGATTGGGTGTTGCAAAATCCAACCCTTCATAAAAGTTAAAAAATAGGGGTGATTGTTGGAAGTAAGGGCTATTTAGAGAATTAGAGATAAAATTAAAAAGAAGGGTTGTTTTGAAGAATTAAGAGAAGTAGGGGTAGTTTAAGCATAATAGGGGTAGATCGACAAATATGAAAGATGGTGAATCATTTGAATTGGGTGCTGCAGTTTTAATCCTACCCCTAATTCTCTAAGTAGCCCTTACTTCCAACAATTATCCCTGTTTTTTAACTACTGTGAAGGGTTGGTTTTTGCAGCACCCAATCCAAACGATTCATCGTCTTTCTTATTTATCTATCTACCCATACAATTTTCAAACTACTCCATACTATTTAGAGAATTTAAGGTTGGATTAAAAAGAATGTTTGTTTTGTAGTATTAAGGGAAGTAGGTCTAGTTTAAGAATAGTAGGGGTAGACCGACAAATATAAAAGATGATGAATCGTTTGGATTGGGTTTTGAAAAAACCAACCATTTACAGTGGTTAAAAAATAGGGATAATTATTGGAAGGAAGGGGTGTATAGAGAATTAGAGGTAGGGTTAAAAAGAAGGGCTATTTTGAAGTAGTAAGAAAAGTAGGGGTAGTTTAAGCATAGTAGGGGTAGATCAACAAATACGAAAGATGATGAATCATTTGGATCGGGCTACTTCTTTGTAAACTAATTATCATTATACTTCTGTGAAGGGTTCGTTTTTGCAAGACCCAATCCAAACGATTCATAATCTTTCATATTTGCTGATCTAACCCTACCATGCTTAAACTACCCATACTTCTCTTAGTACTTCAGAAAATCCCTTATTTTTAATCCATCCCCCAATTCTCTAAATAACCCTTACTTCCAATGGGGGTAGTTGAAGCATAGTAGGGGTAAATCGACAAATACAAAAGGTGATGAATCATTTGGATTGGATGTTGCAAAATCCAACCCTTCACAGTAGTTAAAAGATAGGCGTAATTATTAGAAATAAGGGCTATTCAGAAAATTAGGGGGAGGATTAAAAAGAAGCATCTGTTTTGAAGTACAAAGAGAAGTAGAGGTAGTTTAAGCATAGTAGGGGTAGATCGACAAATATTAAAGATTACGAATTGTTTGGATTAGGTGCTACAAAAACCAACCCTTCACAAAAGTATAATCATAATTAGTTTACAAAGAAATAGCCCAATCCAAACAATTCAGTATCTTTCACATTTGTCGATATATCCCTACTATGCTAAAACTACCCCTACTACACTTACTACTTCAAAATAGCCCTTCTTTATAATCCTACCCCTAATTCTCTAAATAGCCCTTCCTTCCAACAATTACCCTATTTTTTAACTACCGTGAAGGGGTTGGATTTTGCAGAACCCAATCCAAACGATTCATCATCTTTTATATTTTTCGATCTACACCTATCATGCTTAATCTACCCCTACTTCTCTAAGTATTTCAAAACAACCCTTCTTTTTAATCCTACCCCTAATTCTCTAAATAGCCCTTTCTTCCAACAATTACCCCTATTTTTTAACTATTGTGAAGGGTTGGTTTTTGCAGCACCCAATCTAAATGATTCATCACCTTTCATATTTTTTGAAGGAGGGATTGTTTCGAGAAATAGTGTTAGGATTAAAAAGAAGGGTTGTTTTGAATTATTAAGAGAAGTAGGGATAGTTTAAGCACAGTAGGGGCATAGTAGGGGTAGATTTACAAATATGAAAGATGATGAATCATTTAGATTGGGTGCTGCAAAAACCAACCCTTCTGTAACACCACGTAATTTTAAAATGGGACATAAGAGATAATTAAAGAGTAATTATTTATCAAAAGTAAAATTAGGTGAAATGGGTTATGCCATTGCGTACGTCTCGGAATTCTGCTTGAGATAAAGTCCGAGTTTGCGTAAAATGGATAGCGTATGAAGGAGAAATGGATGAACGTAGTTAGGTAGAAAAACGGGAAAACAAGCTAGAATACATTGGCGCACTTGTGAAGTGTGCCAGTACAAAAATGCACTGACGCACCTTCCAAGTGCGCCCATACCGAGGGTCGTCCAGCAAAGGATTCTGGAGTGTTCTCTGATGACGTGTCTCTTTCTGATTTGCTAGATGACCTGTCTTCGAGCTGTGTTGCTCTGGTTACTCCTAGACTAATCTAAAGGCTCGAACTAGTCCTAGACATCTATATATACGTAGCTAAACCTAGACCCTAACCTCATAACCCTAAAACTATGGTGCCGTATTGCTATTCGTCTACAAGCTAACCTAGCCTCCTTCATCCTCTCCAAACTGGAAAATCAAATACAAACTAGTAATCGATTAGAAGAACTTCAAAATCAAACTTCTACATCAAAGGATAGCTTAACAAATTCAGAAATCAGATCCCAGAATACAAGATCCATCCTTTTTCTGTAAGTTCAGTTATTATTCCGATTAAAATATCTAAAAGAAATTATGACTGTGATAATCGGATCTAGAACAATGCCTAATTTTGATTCGTGCCTATCCTTTTGTCAAGTCTGAGTTGCATATGGCTAGGAGACTATTGTGATTGATGTAATGACAACTATCATGCCTATGATACTGTTGGGACTGACATAATAAAACCTCTCATGCCTATGAGACTATTGGGACTGACATAATAAAACCTATTGTAACACCCCGTGATTTTAAATATTAAAATTAAAGAATATTAAATTAAAATGTGAGAATTAAGGGAAATGGGTTACGCCATTGCGTTCGCCCCGGAATTTTACTTGAGATAGAGTCTGAGTTTGTGTGAATTGGATTTTGTATGATGATGTTATGGCCTTCAGAAGTTTTCAGAATTTAAATAAATTAAAAACAGCTCGAATTAGAAAATTTGTAATTCAAATTTCAAAACAGGGAAGCAGGTTGGGCGGGAAAATTTCCTCCGAAGGCCAGGTCGACCAGGGGGTCGACCTCCCTAAATAGGTCGACCTGGGGGTCGACCTAGGGTTCCAGGCAGATCTGAAAGATGACGCTATTTTGACTTGTTGCTGAGTCGTTAGGGCTGAGGTGTTATTCTATCTTGACTGGATGGTCTTGATTGATTCTAAGTTAATCGTACGGCTGTTAGTTAATTAAAATTCTATTTAAGAAACCTAAATCTCCACCTAAAATCATACTAATTCATACCAAGAGCCGCCATGCCGTCAATGCGGAACCTAGAGTAGTCGCCGTTCTCTTTCAACCCTAAAGAAAGATAGAAGCAAGAATCAAAAATCAAATCCAAATCTTAATAACGATTAGTCTACATCAAAGGCATGCAATTCAGTTTCAGAATACAGATCCCAGAAAAACAAGACCGTTCTTTTGTTTTTGAGTATAATTTCTTTCACAAAATAATTAATAAATTAATTCTAATAAGTTATAATTGGGATTATGAGAACATGACTATTGAATCGTGTGATGTTATTATTTGTTGGTGGACATGTGACAGCTTTGTTATCGTATGTTAGTAGATCTGTTTCATATGTACAATTATACATATTTAACTTGATTCATTTTATTTAATTCTGTGTTTACATATGCTAATTTGTATATGAATCTTATGCAAGTTTGGGGTGTTAAATCATATGCTAATTCGTATATGAATTCTATGCAAACCATGTGCGAATCTTATGCAAGTTTGGGATGTTAAATTATGTGTGAATCTTATGCAAGTTTGGGATGTTAACTCATATGGTAGTTCGTATAGGAATTTTATGCAAGTATGTATGCGAATTATTCACAAGTTTATATGTGAATCAATTATATACATATGCTAGTTTATATGAAAAACATGTGATATTAATTTATATGTTTCGATCCATATGCAAGTTTATAGGAATCTATATGCAAGTTCACAATTTATGTAAGTTTCAATGAAAAACCATGTCTGTATGCAAGTTCACATTTTTATGTTTAGATCTATATTTAGATCCATGGTAGTACATAGTTATGCAAATTTATGTTCTATATGCCCATTGCCTATGCTAGTTTTGATGTGCATCATATGCTAGTTTGAATGTAAGTTGGTATGAAATTCATATGCAAGTTCTAGGAAAACCATATCCATATATGCAAGTTCACAATTACATGTTTAGATCTATACATTTAGATCCATGACGGTACATAGTTTATATGAATTTATGTTTTATGACTATTGCCTATGCAAGTGTTGAGTATGCAAATTTATGTTAATATGAATCATAATCATGTCAATTTTGATCCATGTTATGCTAGTTAGATCTATTTTGTGTGTTATGCAAGTTGTGATGTTTCTTTCCTTATTATGAGTTAGACTATTTGCGAGTCTAACATATTTCATGTTCAACGTACGAATGACATGGGGATAATGGGAAAATATTAAATAATGTATATTGTGAAAATTAGCATAAATGGCTTAAAGACATATAATTAATTTGACACGTTAATTGGTATAATTTATATACCTAAAGAAAAGGCATGGACATAATTTAGGTGAACAGTTATGGACATGGATTAAAATTGGAAGTTATTGGCAATTTGAAATAGGGAAATTAATTCAAATGGAAGTTGAATAATAATGTGTAATATTAAATGCCTAAGACACGAGGTTAGACTCGTTTGTGGTGTAAGACTGCCCGGACCCGCCCGGCAAATCCAGCAACCACAAACGGTAATCTAATGTGAGAGGTCAAAGGCATAAATTAAATGTGTAATAAATGCCTAAGACACGAGTTTAGACTCGTTTGTGGAATAAGACTGCCCAAACCCACCCGGAAAATCCAGCAACCACAAACAGTAGTCTAATGTGAGAGGTCAAAGTCATAATCAAAAGATGCTTAGACACGAGGTTAAGTCTGGCTTATGGTGGACGTCTGCCCGGAACCGCCCGACATATCCAGTGACCAGAAGCAATCGACTTAATGTGAGAGATCTATGCATTAATAATTAATTAATGCTTATCAAAGACGAATATGAATGACAAACAGAAGTTTGGTTGAGTTGAGTAATTCTCTGAGTACCAACCTGATGTTGATTTCGGTCTTCGGGGTTGATACTTAGGGAATTATTCTCTTAACCAATGTATCTGTGAACTAAGATGCACTTAGTCTAAGTATAATATATAAGTGGATAGGGTTAAGACAAACTTAACCAATAATATGTATAAGTGGATAGGGTTAAGACCAACTTAACCAATAATATATAAGAGGATAGGGTTAAGACAAGCTTAACCAATAACACATGTTGATTTGATAAGTGGGTGACATGGGTGACATGTGGGATATAACTATAAACAGTTAACCAAGTTGAAACTTGTAAGAAGACATGAATAAGAGGGGGTTAAGTGGGAAATCATAGTGCGGACCAAGCATAGGTGGAAAGCTTGTGTCAAATGTGGGGACCCTTTTCAAACCAGTAACCCATTTGGTATCTAGTGAGCTTGATCAAGATCGAGGACGGGGCACGCTTACTGGGTTAGATTGTAAGAGGTCAAAGCGGGTTAGTGGTGGCAACGCAAGTCCAATGGGGTCATGTGCGTGCGCGCGCCCGGGCTGGTAGGTAAGACGTTGTTTCATTGTGTAGATATAAGCCGTGCATCTCTAGTCGTATCGGTTTTCCAATCTAGGGAGTGATACACTCCACTATGGGACCAGCACGGGTATCTACGAGTTAGGGAGCTGATCGAATGGGGAAGGTAGTGGGTATGACTAGCAGAGATAGGGGCATGCGACACCTCTGACAGCAGCTAGGAGTATAAGAAACTACCATATTATGAATAAATGTTGTAATTAGACTGGGGAGGGTAGTGGGTACAACTAGTGGAGGTTGAAGCAGGCGGCACCTACGATAGCAGCTAGGAGTACACCAAACTACCATCATTATAATTATCATTATCACGATTAGTAAGAGGGATCAACTTCCAGTATGGGACTAGTAATGGTGCAGTGTAATTAGTATTGGTTCAGTATAGTAATTATCCTATAGTGATTAGGAAAGAGATTAAAGCCAGAATATTCCTCTTGTTTGTTTTTCCTTGCCAACTTGTTTCGCAGTCATACCTTGTTTTACCAGCTTATGCCTTATCCTAGTTTCTTTAATAATTATATTGTTAAAGTTATTATACTTGCCAAACTTTATGTCTGACCCCTTGTTTTCGCCTCTTTTCTTCCTTTTCACCCGCAGGTTCTCAGGGTGGGACTAGTACTAGTGGAGCTTGATCTTGGATCTCTTTCTTTCTCTTTTGGAAGTGCTTGGATTGCTGAAAGTAAAGTTCAACTCAACTCTTTTATGGGTACTTTTGTTTGGGTTTATGCTTTTTACTTTATGTACTCATAAAGTAATTTGTCAAGATGGATATAAAGTGTACTTGGTTTAACTGTTGGTTTACGAAGTTGTTGTAATCGAACTATTTCTCCACTGCAATAAAAGTTATTTTAAAATTTTCAAGTACCAATATATGTATCTATCTTGTTATATTCTGTTCTATACACTAATAATGCTCCATGAAAATTAATGCATTCCCTTTGTGAGTGACACTAACGGACGTGGAGTGTTACACGTGGTATCAGAGCTGAAGGTTACCAGAACAGATATGAGATTTTGAAAAACTGTTTTTCAAAAGCATTTTATAAAGAAATAATTTCAACAATATGCTTTAAGGGGAGTATTTTCAAGAGAAAAGTTTGTTTTAAAAACAAAACCCCCAAGAGCCATATATCTTTCCTTCAATTCTCCATTTTGAATCTCCTCCTCTTTCCTTTTTGAATTTCTTCCTCCACGTATAGACGCTATTCCAATGATATGTAAGAACTTCTGTATGATGGGTGGAAAAAACTTCATGGGACTGGGATGTTTGTTAAAGCCAGAAGGAAGTGGAGGACTTGTTGGTTACCTGAAGATAGACAATGGTAGGAAGGTTCAATTAGCTGCTTGGTTAAAAAAGGACGAAGCTTCATTTTGGTGGGAGGTCACGAATGGAGGATATAGAGGAGAGACGTGGATAGGACACACGATAAGAAAATTGATCCAAAGAAAGGTGGTAAGGATAACAACGGGCCAAGAGAAAAGGAAGGGCCACACTTGTGAAATATCTAACTACTTAAAAAAAGACGTTAGAAAGAAAAGGAAGACTAGTTGTTATCGTTACGGAGAAACATGACATCTTATTAGGATCGTCCAAAGAAGCAAAAAAGCAAAGGTAAGGACAAAGTACAGGATCTTCTAGAGGGCAGACGCGTTCCCTCACCGCTGGCATACCTGATAGAGGTAGAAATATTTCTGTTGAAAGTTTGGTTTTTTTCTATTTGACCATCATGTTCGTACTTTGTTTGATTCTGGCTCTTCACACTCGTTTGTATCTGCTTCGTAAGTTGAATCACTGCACCTAAATACTAGTCTAGTTACGGATCCCGTAGTTGTCCCAAATCCTATTGGTGGTTTGGCTCATCTTTCGATGATTTGTCAAGGATTTGAGAGTGTCTATCTTGGGCGTGGGTTTGAATGCAACGCCTTTTTTCTTGGCTTCATGGGCTACGGCTTGATTCTAGGCATGGAATGGCTAGCTAGATATGGTGCCGTCCTAGATTGTGGAAGAACGGTAGTAAGATTGTTGTCTCGTTGTGGAAAGACCCTTGATATTTCTTGTGACCCTATAGGTCTGGTAATGCTTAGCTACATAGAATCCCTTGACGCATCAATTGATGATTTGGAATCTGTTCGTGTGGTCTGTGAATATAGTGACGTCTTCAATGGAGTTCGAGCTTTACCCCCGAGGTGCGAGATAGACTTTAGTGTATACCTTGTAAATAATGCAAAGCCAGTTGCATTACCGGTGTGCCACATGGCTCCGAGAAAGAAAAGAGAACTCAGTAAGCAAAGGAGTTGCTTTAGAATGGGTTCATAATAAGAAATATTTCAGAGTGGGGTGCTTGAGTTGTTTTTGCTATGAAGGATGATGGTTCACTTAGATTGTGCATGGACTATAGAGAGATGACTATGCTCACAAAGAAGAACAGACACCCATTGCTGAGGATAGATGATTTATTCGATTAGTTGGTGGGTGCTTCGGTTTTCTCGCAACTAGATTTGGCTATAGGATTTCATCAGCTAAGGGTGGCTGGAGACATCATAGATAAGACTGCATTTAGAACACCTGATAGTTTCTTGGAGTGGCTTGTCATGCCTTTTGGTTTGATGAATGCACCCGCATACTATGTTGACTTAATAAGTAGGGTGTACAGGGAGTTCCTAATCAAGTTTTTGATAGTCTTTGTGGACGATATCTTGATTTTCTCTAGAAGCGAGGAAGAACATGCTCTGCATCATAGGGAAGTATTAGAGACCCTACGAGCTCATCAACTCAAAGCTAAGTTCTCCAAGTGCCATTTATGGAGAAAAGAAGCGAGGTTCTTAGGACACGTGGTCTCTAAGGATAGGATAGCTGTGGATCCCGCAAAGGTGGCGGCAATCCAAGATTGGAAGATTCCTAAGAACGCAACAGAAGTAAGAAGCTTTTTAGTGTTGGTTGGTTATTATAGGATTTTTATTAAGGACTTCGCGAAGATATCAGCCCCACTTACCCGGTTAACGAAGAAGAACTTGACTTTTGCTTGGGATGTTGACTGTGATGATGCTTTCCATCATTTGAAGAGGGCTTTGACGACAGCTCCAGTTTTAGATTTGCCAGATGGAAGTAAGCCATTCGCAGTGTATACCGGTGCTTACGGGACAGGGCTTCGAGCAGTTTTCGATGCAAAAGGAAAAGGTGATATGCAAAAGGCGGCAAGTTCGAGCATCGCTCATCATCCACAGACGGATGCACGGATAGAAAGGGGTAAGTAAAATCCTTGAAGATATTTTGAGGTTATGTATCCTGGATTTTGGAGGGACATGAGAAGAGGCTACGAGCTTAGTAGTGCTCACGACGTGTTTCACGTATCACATTTGTGAAAGTGTTACAAGATACCGCAGAAGTAGTGGAGCCGAATATGCTTAGAGGAGTGGAAGTAGAGTGAGATTCCACGATTAGACGAGCTCCTACATGCATCCTTGGGTCGGAGGTATAAAAGCTATGCAACAAAGAGGTCAAGTTGGTCGAAGTGCAATGGTGAGATGATCAAGGAGATGCGACTTGGGAGGCGGAGGACGGGATGCGTACGCTGTACCTTTTCCCTTTTGAGTCTATGTTTTTAACTTCTCATTTCTCTACCTTTTTGTTGATACTTTTCCTATTGTTTAATATGTCTTTGTGATGATATCTTCGATCCTTAGTTAGTAAAAACCCTATGGTTGTAAACATGTGTTTGAGACATGTTATGTTTGGTGGATGCAAATGGATGCAAGTGGTTGCTAGTGGTTGCTCGTGGATGCATGTACACAAAAATTAGGCACTAGATCGGCTCAATCACCTTCATATTGCATATAAATGTGTGCATATCTAAATTAATGGATGTATAATGGTTGTGTCATCATATGATTGCTGCATTTAGATGAATGGTTGTGCACAAATGTAGAAATGATATGTATCTATTGGATTCATTCACATACATAATGGACGCATGGCACTATCATGATTTGCATTAAGTAGGTCAATTGAATCAGTAGACCGCCTGATTTTGCATTAGACAAGGAACATATACACACACTTTTTGCATATGTTCATACGGTATTAGAAATCTTGTAAGGACAATTGATGCCTGTGTTTGATGGTTGAGTAGATGGATGATTGGATGTTAGGCTATATATTCTCTTTAACTTAGAGATTTCGGGGGTGAAATCCTATAAGGAGGGGAGAATGTAACACCCAATGATTTTATATATTAAAATTAAAGAATACTTAAATTCAAATGTTAGAATTAAGGGAAATGGGTTACGCTATTGCGTTCGTCTCGGAATTCTGCTTGAGATAGAGTCCGAGTTTGTGTGAATTGGACTACATAGAAGAAGTTATGGCCTTCAGAATTTTCAGAATTTAAATAAATTAAAAATAGCTCGAATCAGAAATTTTGAAATTCAAATTTCAAAATAGGGAAGCAGGCTGGGCGTGAAAATTCCAGCCCAAGGCCAGTTCGACCGGGGGGTCGACCTCCCTATAAAGGTCGACCTGGGGGTCGACCTGCCCCCCGAGGGCAGATCTGAAAGATGACAATGTTTTGACTTGTTGCTAAGTCATTAGGGCTAAGGTGTTACTCTATCTTGACTGGATGGTCTTGATTGATTCAAGGTTAATCAGACGGCTCTTAATTAATTAAAATTCTGTATAAGCAACCTAAATTTAAACCTAAAATCATACTAATTCATACCAAGAGCCGCCATGCCGTCAATGGGGAACCTAGAGTAGCCGCCATTCTCTTTCAACCCTAAAGCATGATAGAAGCAAGAATCAAAAATCAAATCTAAATCTTAATAACGATTAGTCTACATCAACGGCGAGCAATTCAGTTTCAGAATACAAATCCCAGAAAAACTAGACCGTTCTTTTGTTTGTAAGTATAATTTCTTTCATAAAATAATTAATAAATTAATTGTGATAAGTTATAATTGGGATTATGAGAACATGACTATTGAATCGTGTGATGTTATTGTCTGTTGGTGAACATATGACAGCTTTGTTATCGTATATTAGTAGATCTATTTCATATGTATAATTATACATATTTAACTTGATTCATTTTATGCAAGTCTGTGTTTACATATGCTAATTTGTATATGAATCTTATGCAAGTTTGGGGTGTTAAATCATATGCTAATTCATATGTGAATTCTATGCAAACCGTATGCGAATCATATGCAAGTTTGGGATTTTAAATTATATGTGAATCTTATGCAAGTTTGGGATGTTAACTCATATGCTAGTTCGTATATGACTCTTATGCATGTCTGTATGCGAATTATACACAAGTTTATATGTGAATCAAGTATATACATATGCTAGTTTATATGCAAAACATGTGATATTAATTTATATGTTTAGATCCATATGCAAGTATGTAGGAATCTATATGCAAGTTCACAATTTATGTAATTTTAGGTGAAAAAACCATAACCATATACAAGTTCACATTTTTATGTTTAGATCTGTGGTAGTACACAGTTATGCAAATTTATGTTCTATATGCCCATTGCCTATGCTATTTTGTATGTGAATCATATGCCAGTTTGAATGTAAGTTTGTATGAAATTCATATGCAAGTTCTAGGAAAACCATATCCATATATGCAAGTTCACAATTACATGTTTAGATCTATACATTTAGATCCATGACGGTACATAGTTTATACGAATTTATGTTTTATGACTATTACCTATGCAAGTGTTGATTATGCAGATTTATTTTAATATGAATCATAACCATGTTAGTTTTTATCCATGTTATTCTAGTTAGATCTATTTTGTGTGTTATGCAAGTTGTGATGTTTCTTTCTTGCGAGTCCAACATATTTCATGTTCAACGAACGAACGACGTGGGGATAATGGGAAAATATTAAATAATGTATATTGTGAAAATTGGCATAAATAGCTTAAATGCATATAATTTATTTGAGACATTAATTGGTATAATTTATATAACTAAAAAAAAGTTTGGACATAATTTAGGTGAACAATTATGGACAAGGATTAAAATTGGAAGTTATGGGCAATTTGAAATAGGGATATTTATTCAAATTGAAGTTGAATAATAATGTGTAATAAGAAATGCCTAAGACACGAGTTTAGACTCGTTTATTGTGTAAGACTGCTTGGACCCGCTCCGCAAATCCAGCAACCACAAACGGTAGTCTAATGTGAGAGGTCAAAGGCATAAATTAAATGTGTAATAAATCCTAAGACACGAGGTTAGACTCGTTTGTGGTATAAGACTGCCCGGACCCGCCCGGAAAATCCAGCAACCACAAACGGTAGTCTAACATGAGAGGTCAAAAGCATAATTAAAAGCATAATCCGGCAAATCTTGCTTGTGGCCACTGCCTTGCCCACTTGTTTCACAGTCATACCTTGTTTTACCAACTTATGCCTTATCCTAGTTTCTTTAATAATTATATTGTTAAAGTTATTATACTCGCCAGACTTTATGTTTGACCCCCTTGTTTTCGCCTCTTTTCTTCCTTTTTCCCCCCAGGTTCTCAGGGTTGGACTAGTACTAGTGGAGCTTGATCTTGGATCTCTTTCTATCTCTTTTGGAAGTGCTTGGATTGCTGAAAGTAAAATTCAGCTCATCTCTTTTATGGCTACTTGTGTTTGGGTTTATGCGTTTTATTTATGTACTCATAAAGTAATTTGTCAAGATGGATATAAAGTGTACTTGGTTTAACTGTTGGTTTATGAAGTTGTTGTAATCGAACAAATTCTGCAAGGCAATAAAAGTTGTTGTAAAATTTTCAAGTACCAATATATGTATCTGTCTTGTTATATTCTGTTCTATACACTAATAATGCTCCATGAAAGTTAATGCATTCCCTTTGTGAGTGACTTTAATGGACGTGGGGTGTTACATGTACCATGCCTATGAGACTGTTGGATTGACATAATGGAACCTATCATGCCTATGAGATTGTTGTGATTGTTTTAATGACGCATATCATGCCTATTAGACTGTTGTGACTGACATTATGAAACCTATCATGACTATGAGACTATTGCGATTGACATAATGGAACCTATCATGCCTATGAGACTGTTGTGGTTTATATGATGGAACTTATCATATTGTGCATCCTATGCCTATGAGACTATTGCGATTAAAATAATAGGACCTATCATATTGTACATAAAAATTAGTGATTCTATTAAGTCCAATTCTATCCAATCTTTATACTTATGGTGCAAATTGCTTAGCTTTTCTACACATGTTGTTAATGTACAACATTGAAACATGATTCTTGAATTGGGTACATCTTTACATGCCTATTTTTCCTTATGTCGATTCTTATGCTCCTTCTCTATTTTTTCACCTTTTTACTTGCTTTTGTGAATACTAAGTTCATTCGGAACATAGATTGAATCTCGTTGTACATGCGATTAGAACACGGGGAAAATTGGGCATAATTTTGGGTATAGCATGGGAATGTGGCATAAACTTGTATTGACTAGACTTGCGGAAAATTTGACGCATAGATTCGGATACATGTGACAAATATGCATATTAGGTAAAGATGAACATGCCTAACCCGAGGTTAGATTGAGTTGCAGTGTAAGACTGTTCGAAACCGCATGGCACATCTGGCTACTGCAACAATATAGATCTAATGTGAGAGGTTAGCGTATGAAGCCCAAAAACCCGAGGTTAGATTGAGTTGCGGTGTAAGACTACTCGGAACCGCCTGGCACATCCAGCGACCGCAAAAATATAGATCTAATGTGAGAGGTAGGTGCTTTAACGAATGAATTAAAGCTAAGGAACATACAGGCTAAGAATGGTAGGGTTAAGTTAACACAAGAGGGCAACACTTAAACAATATAACATGATGTGTGATAGGTTTAAGTTAACATAAGAGGGCAACACTTAACCAATATAACGTGATGTGTGATAAGATTAAGTTAACACAAGAGGGAAAAACTTAACCAATAAAACAAGATGTGTGATAGGGTTAAGTAACACAAGAACGAAACACTTAACCAATGTAACATGACAAGTGGGTGGGTTAAGTTAACTCGATTGGATTGATGACACTTAACCAATATAACATGATGAACGAGTGGGGTTAAGTTAATAGGAATAACTTAACTAATATAACATGGTGAACGAATGGGGTTAAGTTAAGGGGAAACACTAAACCAATTACAACATGATAAATGAGAAGGGTTAAGTTAATAAGAAATACTTAACCAACATGACATGACGTGTCGATGGGTTAAGTTAACTTGAATGGATGGGTAACACTTAACCAATTTGGGGGGTATATGAATAGACCCTAGGAAAACCAGGTAACGGGGACCTATTTCAGCAGTAACACACATAGATGTATTACGGTACGCTGAACTAGGCATGGTAGGGCATGATTATTGGGCTAATTATAAGCAGTCAAAATAGCGGCAGAGGGTGCAGTAGTGTAGGTTCCGGGAGTACGGGCGTGCACGTACTCCGGTGGATAAAGCAGGCACTGGGCATTAGTAGTATACACTATGCATCCAGAATTTGTGTCGGGTTGCTATCATAGGGATTGATACACCTTATGGTGGGACCAGCACAGGGTATCTACACAGAAGAGAGGGCCAATTGACATAGACACAAGGAAAATTAGTACAAGTAGGGAGCCGATCGACAGGATAGTAAGGGTACATCTAACATCTTCATGGAAACTAGGTTGATTGAGGTAAGATCCACATACTAGCTGTACACCTGAAGGCTACCATAATTGCGGGGATGTGATCACCTTATTATATAACATAGTATACTAGTTGGGACACTAGTAGAGGATACAGATCCTTTTTCACTGGATACTAGTTGGGACACTAGTAGGGAATACGAATTGTTCTATAAAAGACACTAGTTAGGATGCTAGTTGGGTGGTGTAGGGAAAATAGTAAATCAGATAAAGAACCGAAGCACATTCAGTGTATCTTACCTTTTCATATCTAATGATCATCATTCGTTGTCTTGCTATGCTTATCATCACGGTTATGTGCAGTATCTAGTTTATTCATGTCATGATGCTTTTATCTATTTACATGTTGAAAGTCACTGGACTCACCAGGCTTTATGTCTGACTTTGTCTTGTTTCGCTTTATTTTTTTACGTTCCCCCCACCCCCCCAGGTTCAGAGGGAGGGAATATTACCACTTAGCTCAGTTTTCTTTCCAAGCCCGATGATAGTCGATGTATTGCTTTGAACTCTCTTTTCCACTGCTACGGGTGGCTCATGCTTTTCTGAGGCATATCATTGTCGTTTTATGCTTCTTTATTTTGTTAAACAAGATAGATGCTTTGTTGTAATGGATATTGGAAAACAATCTTTGTACAAGCTATTTTACAAAGCTGTCGTTTCCTCAATAAAGTAAAGTTTTATTTTCCGTTGTTTAAATATTGTCTGTTTTGTAATGTATATGTTCTGTACACTCATGGCGCTCCACTGAAGTTAATGCATTCCCTTTGTGAGTGACCTTAATGGACGTGAGGTGTTACATGTGGTATCAGAGCTGAAGGTTACTGGATCGGATAAAAGATTTGAAAAATTATTTTCAAGACAGTTTTAAAAGAAGCATTTTCTACAGAAAAGTTTTGTTTTAAAGGCATATTCCCCCAAGTCATATGCACTATCTCTTGATCCTCTGTTTGAATCCTTGTTTTCCTTCTTTACCGAGTCTTCGAGCTCCTGGCTTTCTGGGAGGTAACCTCACCGCAGCATGGTTCCGTAGGTTCGATGAGACTACGACACCTGTTAAAGGGCGAAGAAGTGCCCAACTTCCATATATAGCCGCAGTAGTTTCACCTGCGGCTAATTTTCTTCCAAGCTTTTGTAGGGTTTTCCGTGTGAGGGAGGCAACTTTCGAGAAACTTGTCAACATATTACACAATGTAACACCCCACATCCGTGAAGATCACTCACAAAGGGAATGCCTTAACTTTGGTGGAGCGTTTTAGTAGACAGAACAGAAATTTACAAGACAGATAAAATAGTATTTTAAAATTTTATAACTTTATTTCAGCATAAACAGAAACAATTTTGGTTACATCTTTCAAAACCACAATATCGGAATTCAAGTACATAAATATCAGTTTTGTACAAAAGCCTTCAGAATGCATAGTTTATAAAGCCATAATCCCCAACATAAATTGCCATGGAAAGATAGAGTCAATGCCAAGGAATACTTCAAACACTTCAAGCAGAGAGGATCTGAATAAAGCTCCTACGTTTCCACCTTGAGCACATCGGGGAGGGGGGAACGAAAAGAAAAGTGGCGAAACAAACTTGGTCAGATATAAGTCTGGTGAGTCCAATGACTTTCAGCATTTAAACAGATAACAGTATCATGACATGTAAATAAAACTGGATGAGAGATTACATCAACAAGAGTAGCAGATATACTTAAGTTAACGGAAGAAACAGAATGATATAAATTAAGCTATGCTCCTTACTTATATCTTACTTCTCTGCACTAGTACTAGTATAACAGAATAAACAGAAAACAGAATGATCTCTTCAGAAACACGATGCTAGTAATGGGACTTTACCACCCGATTGGAGATAGACGGTTGCAGAAAAAGAATGCTAGTAATGGGCCTTCACCACCCAAACAGAGGCAGACGGTTACAGAAACAGAATGCTATTAATTGGTCTTTACCACCCGAATAGAGACAGACAGTTACAGAAACAGAATGCTAGTAATGGGCCTTTACCCCCCGAACAGAGACAGACGGTTACAGAAACAGAAGCAGAAACATAATCAGAGACGTAAACAGAATATTCCTTACGGAAACAGAATGTTAGAATTAGGTGTTCACTAGTAATAGGCCTTTACCACCACAATAGACGGTACCATGCAGAAACAGACAGGAGTTACCACCTAACAGAAACAGACGGTCCCAACAGAACAGACATAACTAAGTGTACCCTAAATTCTACCCCTTGCGATCGGCTCCCTAATACAAAAATACCCTGTGTCGGCCCCACAATAGGGTGTATCACTCCCTAAAGTGGAAACCTATTGGCACAAACCTATTTACAGATGTCACGGTGACTTACATCCTCAGAGCAGACCGGATCTATGCACACACATGACCCGGTTGTAACGCGCCATCAACACCCCTCGCCATTATCAGAATGAACTACTTATAATTAGTTCAGTAAGCGTGCCCGGACCCCTACATAGTGTGGGGTCAAAGTTTTGATACCAGAAAGGGTTACTGACTAATATGGGTCCTAAACAATAGATGACACAAGTATTTCCACTCCTAACGTTGTGTCCCCAAACTATCATATTTCAGATTAACTTGTTTACATGTTTTAGACAGAGTTCAGATTACTAGTTCACAGATGAGACAACCAAGTTAACCAGTTTTCAGATTAACAAATCAGATGTACAGATTTAACAGACTTACAGATTGTCTAACTTTGTATTGGGCCTACAGATTCACGAAAAGGGTTTAGTAGATTCATCAGTCCATTTGGTTTTACCCTATCCACCTAACACATTTTTAGACACCACATTTCTCTTAAATTTGCATTAATTAAATATTAATGCATAGACCTCTAACATTAGGTCGGTAGCTTGTGGCCGCTGGATGTGCCGGGCGGTTCCGGGAAGACTTCTGCCACAAGCCAGACCTAACCTTGTGTCTAAGCATATTTTTGTTATGCCTACGACCTCTCACATTAGACTGACAGTTTGCAGTTGCTGATTAAGCCGGTTGGTTCCGGGCAGACTTCTACCGCAAATAGGGTCTAACCTCGTGTCATAGCCAATTCATTCCAATACAGATTATACAGATATCAGACTAATTCTGTTTATTTAACAAATTAAACTTTTTTACAAGTTATAGCAGATTAATCAAATTTCCATGTTTTACTCAATCTTAGATCGAGCCTACGGATTTTCATAACCAAATTACAATTATTTAGTTTTCCATAGATTAGGCAATTCAACAGATAACAGATCTAGCAGATCAGGTGATTCAACAGATTTAGCAGATAACAGATTTAGCAGATTAGGCAATTCAATAGATATTGCAGATAACAGATTAGGCAATTAACCAGATTTAGCTAATTAGGCAATTCAACAGATTTAGCATATAATAGATTTAGCAGATTTAATACTTCTGAAAATTCTATTAACATATCTTGCCTAACCATAAATTAAGTCTAAACTTACATGCCCAAATAGTGGTCATAATTCACAACCTAACATATGCCCCAAACTTTGTTAAACTTACGCAGCACAGAATATTCTCCAAAAACCCCAAATTCGCAACAATAATAATTATGCCCAAAACTTGATTTATGTGCCAATTTCATACTTTGTCGTTCATACCAATTCTAGGTTCAATATGTTAAATTACATATTCTGTATTGCATCCTAACAGCCATGCCATACTACATGTTCCAAATTAGTGCCTTTGATTTTCAGCGTATGCCAAATACCAAAATTCCCCATTTAGGCGTATTCCCAATTAATAGCTATCCTAATTTAATATAGGTCTTTTATGCCTAAATCATATTTTATTTTTTTTCCTTTCAAGCCATAGATCGTTATATAAAATATGCCTAAAAATCAAGATCTTTAAATTATATCCTCTCAAAATTAGATCTTAATTTTTATATTCGTTATGTCCCCAAGTTTCAAGACATATGTTATCATACAATGGTTCCTCTTCTTCCAAATCACAAAGTATGCACAGATCTAGGTCTAATTTACAACATATATCCTTTTCTCAAATCAGTCACAGATCAGTCATGTCCAATTATGCATTATTCATTATTTGTCCCAAAATTTATCGTTCGTGCATTAATCTCTTATGAGATTTGGCACAGGCTCATAGTAGCCTGGCTATACAACAGAAAGAAGAAAGAGAATAGTCATAAAAAAATAGATCTGACAGATTAGAATATGCATAACCTCATATTTAGATTTATAACCAAGTCAAGATCATAATTAAAGTTCATATCTGATAATACCTGTACTCACAAAAAGAGAACGATTCTTGTGTTCTGGAATCTTTATTATGACACTGCATATCTCTCCCTTGACGTAGCCTATCATTTTAGATTTGATTCTCTTTTTAATTCTATTTCAGATTGGAAGAAGATGCGCTAGTCCTAGTTTTGATTCCAGTAGAGTAGCGACGCCATTTTTATTTTTAGAGAAGGAGAGAGCTATGGAGGCTAGAGAATAGTGTAGGAGGTTTAGGTTTTGGATCAGGGATGTATTTATAGGAGAATAGAAGTGTCCAGGGCCTTAGATATTAACCTAGAACAAATCCGGACCATCAGAACAGCCAAAACCACATCACAAGCAAAGAAAATCCGATCGGGGCAAAACAGGTCGTCCTATAGGGTGGAGGTCGATCCCTAGGTCGACCCAATGGTCGACCTGCCTACCCAGGTCGACACTAGGGTCAACCTCTTGGTCGACCTGGGTCCTGGGCGGGAAATTTCCCGCCTAGCCCGCTTCCTGGTTCTGATTTGAATTTTGAATGTATTTTCGAGCTGTATTATTTTATTTATATTTTCTGAAACTTCCGAGGGCCTTAACTTCTTCATACGGAGTTCGATTTATGCAAAATCGGACTCTGTCTCAAGCAGAATTCCAAGACGAAAGCAATGGCGTAACCAGTTTCACTTAATTCTTCTTAAAAAAATTAAATATACTTTGTTTTGTTAGTCTTAAGATCACAGAAAATTCGGGTTGTTACATTCTCCCCTCCTTAAAGGACTTCGTCCCCGAAATCTTTTAGTTAAGAAGAATGTGTCCTACCATCCAATCACCAATCCACTTAACCATCATCCACAAGCATCCATTCTCCTTAGAACTTCTAATGTCATAAGATCATATGCAAAAGTTTGTGGATATGTTCCTCGTCTAATGCAAAGATCAAGCGGTCCACTGATTCAGTTGACATAATTAATACGAATTATGTCAGTGCCATGAGTCCAACATGTATGCAATTTTCCTATTTGATACATATCATTTCTATATGAATGCACAACCATTCATTGATATGCAACATCCATCTGCTGAGTCAACCATTTTGCATCCATAGAAATTTGAAAATGCACACACATCTATATGCAGTATGAGTGTTTCTGAGCCGATCTAGTGCCTAGTGTGTGTATATGCATCAACGAGCAGCCACTAGCAACCACTTGCAACCATCAAACATAACATGTCTCAAACACATGTTTACACCCATTAGTTTCTACCTAAAGGTCGAAGATTCGATCGATATGATACAACTGAGTGACAGAAGCAAGTATGATTAAAACAAAAGCTTTGTTCCTATCAGACATCAGTTTAAGAGAAAAACCCACTAAGTATCAACCCCGACGACCGAAATGAACATCATATTGATACTCAGAGAATCGCTCCCATTAAACAAATGCCCAACTGGAAATCTACTTCACGCTTCGAGTAAAAACCCTTAACCTTATCAGAAATATTTAGATACTTACAGACTACTGGTACAGATCAGATTACCAAATGATTCTTAGGAAACTAAGCATGATAAAAACCCAGAATGTACGCATCATAGTCAACTTAATGCCTAACACAGATACCCTCAAACCCCAACTTATCGCAAACAGATGAGTCGTAACCCCTATGGAATTTGAGACCCTAGCGGGATCAGAAACATGACTAGTAAGGACTCAACAAAAGAATCAAAATGCTAGAATGATCAAAAAAGGAAATTAAACTTTCTACAGAAAAAAATTTCAACCTTTATCCTGTGCACCAACTACGAGAGCATCCACCTGACCTCTAGAAGATTCTACCCTTTGCCCTTGCCTTCTTGGGAAATCCTAAATCAGATGTCCTGTCCCACGGCACTGAAAACTACCAATCTTCTTAAATGTTAACAAGTCTTTCTCTAAAGCTGCCCCCATCGCGTGGAAAACCATACGAAGCCCGAAAGAGGATTAGCCGTAGATGAAATAACTGCTGCTACAGATGGAAGTTAGGCACTTCTTTTCCCTTCGACAAACGTGGTAGTTTCATCATGCCTATGGAACCATGTCGCGATGAGGTTACCTCCTAGAAAGCTGGAAGCCCCGGAGATTCAGACAAGAAGGAAACCAAGGATTAAATAGAGAATCAGAAGATAGACATATGAATTTGGGGACTATGTTTTTCAAAATAACTTTCCTTTTGAGAATACTTCCTTTTTTAAAACCTTTTTGAAAATGGTTTTCAAAAACTTTTTATCAAATCTGGTAACCTTCAGCTCTGATACCAAGTGTAACACCCCACCTCCGTTAAGGTCACTCACAAAGGGAATGCCTTAACTTTGGTGGAGCGTTTTAGTGGACAGAATAGAAATTTACAAGACATATTAGGTAGTACTTGAAATAATTATAACTTTATTACAGCAGAAACAGAAAAAAATTTGGTTACATCTTTCAAAACCACAATATCGGAATTCAAGTACATAAATATTGGTCTTGTACAAAAGCCTTCAGAATGCATAGGTTTTAAAGCCATAATCCCCAACATAAACTACCGCGGAAAGATAGAGTCAAAGCCAAGCAATACTTCAAACACTTCAAGTAGAGTGGATCTGAATCAAGCTCCTACGTTTCCACCCTAAGAACCTGGGGGGAAACGGAAAGAAATGAGGTGAAACAAACAAGGTCATACATAAGTATGGTGAGTCTAGTGACTTTCAGCATATAAACAGATAACAGTATCATGACATGTAAATAAAAGTGGATGAGAGATTACATCAACAGGAGTAGCAGATATACTTAAGTTAACATAACAAACAAAATGATGTAAACAAAGCTCTGCTCCTTACTTATATCTTACTTCTCTGCACTAGTACTAGTATAACCGAATAAATAGAAAACAGAACGATCTCTTCAGAAACACGATGCTAGTAATGGGCCTTTACCACTCGACAGAGACAGACGGTTATAGAAACAGAATGCTAGTAATGGGCCTTTACCACCTGAATAGAGGCAGACGGTTACAGAAACAGAATTCTAGTAATGGGCCTTTACATCTCGAACAGTGATAGACGGTTACAGACACAGAATGCTAGTAATGGGCCTTTACCACCCGAACAGAGACAGATGGTTACAGAAACAGAAGGAGAAACAAAATCTGAGAAGTAAACAGAATATTCCTTACGGAAACAGAATGTTAGAATTAGGTGTACACTAGTAATGGGCCTTTACCACCCCAACATAAGGTACCACGTAGAAACAGACAGGTGTTACCACTGAATAGAAATAGACGGTACCAACAGAACAGACTGAACTAAGTGTACCTTAAATTCTACCCCAAGCGATTGACTCCCTATTACATAAATACCCTTTGTCAGCCCCACAGTAGGGTGTATCACTCCCTAAAGTCGCAATCTATTTTCACAGACCTGTTTATAGATGTCACGGTGTCTTACATCCTCAGAGCAGACCAGATCTATTCACGCACATGACCCGGCTAGAACGCGCAATCAACACCCCTCGCCATTATCAGAATGAACCACTTATAATTAGTTTAGTAAGCGTGCCCGGACTCCTACATAGTGTGGGGTAAAAGTTTTGATACCAGAAAGGGTTATTGACTAATACAGGTCCCAAACAACAGATGACACAAGTATTTCCCCTCCTAACCTTATGTCAGCAGACTATCAGAATTCAGATTAACATGTTTACAAGTTTCAGACTGAGTTCAGATTATTAGTTCATATATCACACAATCAAGTTAACAAGTTTTCAGATCAACAGATCAGATGTGCGGGTTTAATAGACTTACAGATTGTCTAACTTTGTTTTGGGCCTACAGATTCGCAAAACGGGTTTAGTAGATTCATCAGCCCAGTTGGTTTAACCCTATCCACCAAACACGTTTTTAAACACCACATTTCTCTTAAATTTGCGTTAATTAAATATTAATGCATAGACCTCTCACATTAGGTCGGTAGCTTGTGGCCGCTGGATGTGCCGGGCGGTTCCGGGCCGACTTCTGCCACAAGCCAGACCTAACCTCGTGTCTAAGCATAATTTAGGTATGCCTATGACCTCTCACATTAGACTGACAGTTTGCAGTTGCTGGTTAAACCGGTTGGTTTCAGGCAGGCTTCTACCGCAAATAGAGTCTAACCTCGTGTCATAGCCGATTCATTCCAATACAGATTATATAGATATCAGACTAATTCTGTTTATTTAACAGATTAAACTTCTTTACCGGTTACAGCAGATTAATCAAATTTCCATGTTTTACTCAATCTTTGATTGAGCCTACGGATTTTCATACCCAAATTACAATTATTTAGTTTTCAACAGATTAGGAAATTCAACAGATAAAAGATCTAGCAGATTAGGCGATTCAAAAGATTTAGCAGATAACAGATTCAGCAGATTAGGCAATTCAACAGATTTAGCAGATAACAGATTAGGCAATTCAACAGATTTAGCAGATAACAGAATTAGTAGATTAGGCAATTCAACAGATTTAGCAGAAAACAGATTTAGCAGATTTAATAATTCTTAAAATTCTATTTACATATATCTTGCCTAACCATAAATTAAGCCTAAACTTACATACCCAAATCATGGTCATAATTCACAACATAACATATGCCCCCAAATTTTGTTAAACATATGCAGTACAAAATATTCTCAAAAAACCCAAAATTCTCAACAATAATAATTATGCCAAAAACTTGATTTATGTGTCAATTTCATACTTTGTCGTTCATACCAATTCTAGGTTCAATATGTTAAATTACATATTCCATATTGCATCCGAACAGTCATGCCATATTACATGATCCCAATTAGTGCATTTGATTTTCAGCGTATGCCAAGTATCAAAAATCCCCATTTAGGCGTATTCCCAATTAATAGCTATCCTAATTTAATATAGGTCTTTTACGCCTAAATCATATTTCCTTTTTTTTTCCTTTCAAGCCATAGATCGTTATATAAAGTATGCCCAAAATCCAGATCTTTAAATTATATCCTCTCAAAATCTGATCTTAATTTTTATATGCGTTATGTCCCCAAGTTTCAAGTCATATGTTATCATACAATGGTTCCTCTTCTTCCAAATCGCAGAGTACGCACAGATCTATGTCTAATTTACAACATATGTTCTTTTCTCAAATCGGTCACCGATCAATCATGTCCAATTATGCATTATTCATTTTTTGTCCCAAAATTTAGCGTTCGTGCATTAATCTATTATGAGATTTGGCACAGGCTTGTAGTAGCCTGGCTATAGAACAGAAAGTAGAAAGAGAATAGTCACAGAAAAATATATCTTTTAGATGAGAATACGCATAACCTCAGATTCGGATTTGTAACCAAGTCAAGATCATAATTAAAGTTCATATCTGAAAATAACCGTACTCACAAAAAGAGAATGATTCTTGTGTTCTGGAATCTGTATTCTGACACAGAATAGCTCTCCCTTGACGTAGCCTATCATTTTAGATTTGATTCTCTTTTTAATTGTATTTCAGATTGGAAGAAGATGCACTAGTTCTAGTTTTGATTCCAGTAGAGTAGCGGCACCATTTTTATTTTAAGAGAAGGAGAGAGCTATGGAGGCTAGAGAATAGTGTAGGAGGTTTAGGTTTTGGCTTAGGGATGTATTTATAGGAGAATAGAAGTGTCCAGAGCCTTAGATATTAACCTAGAACCAATCCAGACCATCAAAATAGCCAAAACCACGTCACAAGCAATGAAAACCAGATCTGGGCCAAAACAGGTCGACCTGTAGGGGGGAGGTCGACCCCCAGGTCGACCCTATGGTCGACCTACCTACACAGGTCGACCTGGGTCCTGGGCAGGAAATATCCCGCCCAGCCCACTTCTGGGTTCTGATTTGAATTTTGAGTTTATTTTCGAGCTGTTTTATTTTATTTATATTTTCTGAAACCTCAGGAGGCCATAACATCTTCATACGGATTCCGATTACGCAAACTCGGACTCTATCTCAAGCATAATTCCGAGACAAATGCAATGGCGTAACCCGTTTCTTTTAATTCTTCTTTTAAAAATTAAATATACCTTGTTTTGTTGCTCTTAAGATCACAGAAAATTCGGGGTGCTACGCACAAGGATGGTAAAGATGAGAATGAGGGAGTTTGGATAAGGAGCACAACCCAAGGATGAAGCACTCATGGATATAGAATTGGTTCACAAAGGAGGTAAAAAGAAAGTGGTGTAAGTGGAAGAAACACATGACAAGAAGGGAAGAAAGAATAGGAAAACCTTAGACAAGAGGAAGTGTCTTTATTGTGGTATAATGGGTCATAGGATTAAGGACAAGGGAAAGAACTAAGGACAGGATTTTCAGGAGGGCAAGTGCATGCTCTTACCGCTAGTGTAAGTGAGAGAGAGGTAGTAAAGTTTCTATTGAAAAAGTCTAGTTTTTCATTTTGATCATCCTGTTAGTACTCTTTTTGATTTTAGCGCTTCACATTCATTTATATCTGCTTCCATAGTTGAGTCTCTACACCTTAGTGCTTGTATAGTAGAAGATCCAATTATTGTCTCAAATCCAATTGGTGGTTCGACTTATTTATCTTTTGTTTGTAAGATTTTAGAATAGCTATATTAAGTGTTGAGTATAAGTTTAATGCTTATGTTTTTGGTTTGAAGGGTTATGGGTTGATTCTAGGCGTGGATTGGTTAGCTAGTAATTGTGAAATGAGGGTAGTTAGACTTTCGACTTGCCTCGGGAATACCCTCGAGATTTTGTGCGATCCTAAGGTATCAGTTTGTCTTGGCGACCTAGAATCACTTGATGCATCTATCGACGATTTGCGATCCATTGGAGTAGTCCATGAGTACGCATATGTTTTTGATTAGGTTAGGGGCTTGTCCCCTAAAACGCGAGATAGACTTCCGCATATATCTAGTTGAATACGCAAAGCCAGTTGCATTACCTGTACGACACATGAATCCAAGGGAAAGGAAGGACTCAGTAAATAAGTAGAAGATTTACTTGGAAAAAAAAGTTCATATGGCGAAGTATTTCTGATTGGCGTGCTCCAGTCATTTTTGTTACAAAGGCGGATGGATCACTTCGGTTGTGCATAGATGATATTTTGGTTTCCTCTAAGAATGAGGAAGAACATGCTTTGCATCTAAGGGAAGTCTCGGATACCCTCCAAGCGCATCAACTTAAGTTGAAGTTCTCCAACAATGTTGTTTTTGGAGGGAAGAAGTAAGGTTTCAAGGACATGTGGCGTCCAAAGAAGGGATAGCAGTAGATCCCACAAAAGTAGTTGTAGTGCAAGACTGGAAGGTCCCACGGAATGCAACGGAAATAAGAAGCTTTCTTGGACTAGCGGGCTAATATAGGAAGTTCATTAAGGGCTTTGCGAAGGAATTAGCCCCACCTATAAGATTGACGAAGAAGAATCTAACCTTTGCTCGGGATATTGGTTGAGATTTCGCTTCCCAACAATCGCAGAGGGCTATTACAACGGCCCTAGTTTTGACTTTTACCTTATGGTAGTAAAAGGCTTACGGTATACACGGGTGAACGTGACATGGGACTAAGCGCCATTTTGATGTAAGAAGGAACGGTTAGGTCATAGTGGTTGCCTTAAGAAGAAAAAAGTTGACTTCAAGTCCTCTTTATCTGAAAAGGAAGAGTTCTGAATACATATCAACCTTTGATTTTAAAACCTTCGGTTAAGTTAGTAGTTGGCATCTCTAATAATAAGGCCTACGCTTTTGTATCAAATAGGGACTTCACAAAGAAAAGACTCTCGGATAGTTGACACAATGGATAAGTTAAGACAGTCAGAGCACAGTGGAGTGAAGCTAAAAAAGATGCGACTTAGAAGACTGAAGACTAGATATGCGCCGCCTACCCAAATCTTTTTGAGGGTGCATCCTTTGTCTCTTTTTCTATAAGATTATGCATACTTGCATTTATCTCTTAAATATATTTCCTCGGTCCTACTCTTAATCCTTTGGTAGAAACCAATGGATGTAAACACGTATTTGAAACATGTTATGGTTGATGGTTGCAAGTGGTTGCTAGTAGTTGCTCGTGGACGCATATACACACACACTAGGAACTAGATCGGCTCAGTCACTTTCGTATTGCATATGCATGTATGTGTTTATATATGGATTGAAACTTGATGTGTTATCATATGGACGTTGCATTTGTATGAAGGATTGTGCACTCATGTAGAAAGTATGATTAGGAATAATTGCACACATAATGGACTCATGGCACTGACATGATTCACATCAAGGAGTTCAACTAAATCAATAGGCCGCATTATTTTGCATTAGATAAGGACATATACATGCACTATGCATATGATCATAAATGCATTAGAAATCTATTTAAAGTCAATGGGTGTTTGTGGTTTATGGTTGAGTAGATGGATGTTGGATGTTATGCTACATTCTTCTTAACTTGGAGATTTCGGGGATGAAATCCTTTAAGTAGGGGGAATGTAACACCCCGTAATTTTATAATGGGACATAGGAGATAATTAAATAATAATTAATTATTATAAGAAAAATTAGGTGAAACGAGTTATGCCATTGCGTTCGTCTTGGAATGCTTGAGATAGAGTCCGAGTTTGCGTAAAACGGATACCGTATGAAGGAGAAATGGATGAACGAAGTTAGGCAGAAAAACCGGAAAACAGGCCAGAATACACTGGCGCACTTGTGAAGTGCGCCAGTACAAAAATGCACTGGCGCACCAGCCATGTGCACCCATACAGAGTGCTGTCCAGCAAAGCATTCTGAAGTGTTCTGTGATGACGTGTCTCTTTCTGATTTGATGGATGATTTGTCTTCGAGCTGTGTGGCTCTAGTTACTCCTAGACTAATTAAAAGGCTCGAATTAATCGTAGACATCTATATATACGTAGCTAAAGCTCGACCCTAACCTCATAACACTAAAACTTTGGTGCCGTCGTAACGGGGATACGAATAGACCCAAGGAAACCCTAGTAACAGGGACCAATTTCAGTAGTAACCCACACAGATGTATCATGGTACGCTGAACTAGGCAAAGTGGGGCACAATTACTGGGCCGATTATATGCGGTCAAAATAGCGGCAAGGGGTGAAGCAGTGTAGGTTCCGGCGGAGTATAGGTGTGCACGTACTTCGGAGTGGATAAAGCAAGCACTGGGCATCAGTAGTATACACTGTGCATCTAGAATTTGTGTCGGGTTGCTATCATAGAGATCGATACACCTTATGGTGGGACCAACACAGGGTATCTACACGCAAAAGAGGGCCGATTGACACAGAAACAAGGAAAACTAATACAAGTATGAAGCCGATCGATAGGGTAGTAAGGGTACATATAACATCTTCATGGCAATTAGGCTGATTGAGGTAAGATCCCCATACTAGATGTACACCTGAAGGCTACCACAATTGCGGGGCTGGGATCACCTTGTTATATAACATAGGGTACAAGTTGGGACACTAGTAGGGGATACAGATCCTTTTTCACAGGATATTAGTTGGGACACTAGTAGGGAATATGAATCGTTCTGTAAAAGACACTAGTTAGGATGCTAGTTGGTTGGTGCAGAGAAAATAGGAAATTAGAGAAAGAACCAAAGCGCCTTCAGTGTGTCTTACCTTGTCATATCTAATGATCGTCATTTGTTGTCTTGCTTTCCTTATCATCATGGTTATATCTGGTATCCAGTTTATTCATGTCATGATGCTTTTATCTATTTACATGCTGAAAGTCACAGGACTTACCAAGCTTTATGTCTGACTCTGTCTTGTTTCGCTTTCTTTTCATCCGTCCCTCCCCCCCCTTCCCTAGGTTCACAGGGAGGGAATATTACCACTTAGCTTACTATTCTTTCCAAACTCGAAGATAGTCGATGTTTGCTTTGAACTCTCTTTTCCACTGCTATAGTTGTCTCATGCTTTACTGGGGAATATCATTGTCATTTTACGCTTCTTTATTTTGTTAAACAAGACAGATGCTTTGTTGCAATGGATATTGGAAAACAATCTGTGTACAAGCTATTTTACCAAGTTACTGTCTCATCAATAAAGTAAAGTTTTATTTTTCACTGTTTAAATTTTGTTTGTTTTGTAATTTATCTGTTCTATACACTCATGACGCTCCACTGAAGTTAATGCATTCACTTTGTGAGTGACCATAATGGAGGTGGGGTGTTACACCTTCACAGTAGTTAAAAAATATGGGCAATTATTGGAAGTAAGGGCTATTTAGAGAATTAGGGAAAAGATTAAAAAGAAGGACTGTTTTGAAGTATCAAGAGCAGTATAGGTAGTGTAAGCATAGTAGGGGTAGATCAATAAATATGAAGGATGATAAATCATTTGGATTGGGTGAAGCAAAAACCAACCCTTCACAGTAGTTAAAAAATAAGGGTAATTTCTGGAAGGAAGTTCCATTTATAGAATTAGGGGTGGGATTAAAAAGAATAGTTGTTTTGAAGAATTAAAAGAAGTAGGGGTAGTTTAAGCATAGTAGGGGTAGATCGACAAATATAAAAGACGATGAATCGTTTGGATTGGGTGCTACAAAAACCAACCCTTCACAATAGTTAAAAAATAGGGGTAATTGTTGGATGCAAGGGATATTTATAGAATTAGGGGTTGGATTAAAATAAGGGCTGTTTTGAAGTATTAAGAGAAGTAGGGCTAGTTTAAGCATCTTAGGGGTAGATCGACGAATATGAATGATCACGAATCGTTTGGATTAGGTGCTGGAAAAAACAACACTTGACAGGAGTTAAGAAATAGGGTAATTGTTGGAAGTAAGGGCCATTTAGAGAATTAGCGGTAGGATTAAAAAGAAGGGATGTTTTGATGTACTAAGAGAAGCAGGGGTAGTTTAAGCAAAGTAGGGGTAGATCGACAAATATAAAAGATGATGAATCGTTTCAATTGGATGCTACAAAAACCAAACCTTCACAGTAGTTAAAAAATAGGGGTAATTGTTGGAAGTAATGGTTATTTCGAGAACTAGGGTTAGGATTAAGAAGAAGGTATTTTTTTGAAGTATTAAGAGAAGTAGCGGTAGTTTAAGCATAGTAGGGGTAGATCGACAGATATGAAACATTATGAATCATTTGGATTGGGTGCTGCAAAACCCAACCCACCGAAAAAGTTAAAAATTACGGGTAATTGTGGGAAGTAAGGGCCATTTATAGAATTAGGGGCAGGATTTAAAGGGTTGTTTTGAAGTATTAAGATAAGTAGGGGTAGTTTAGGCATAGTACTGGTCGATCGACAAATATGAAGGATGATGAATCATTTAGATTGGGTGCTACAAAAAACCAACCATTCACAATAGTTTAAAAATAGGGCCAATTGTTGGAAGTAAGGGTAATTTAGCGAAACTAGGGGTAGGATTAAAAAGAAGGGATGATTTGAAGTATCAAGAGAATTAGGGGTAGCATTAAAAAGAAGGGATGTTTTGAAGTATAAAAAGAAGTAGGGGTAGTTTAAGCATAGTAGGGGTAGATCGAAAACATTAAAGATTATGAATCGTTTGGATTGGGTGCTACAAAAACCAACCATTCACTGTAGTAAAAAGATAGGCGTAATTGTTGGGAGTAAGGGATAGGATTAAAAAGAAGGACTGTTTTGAAGTATTAAGAGAAGTAGGGGGACTTTAAGCATAGTAGGGATGGATCGACAAATTTGAAAGATGATGAATCATTTGGATTGGGTTCTGCAAAAACCAACCCTTCACAGTAGTTAAAAAATAAGGTAATTGTTGGATGTAAGGGCTATTTAGATAATTAAGGGTAGGATTAAAAATAATAGTTTTTTCGGTGTATTAAGGGTAGTAGGGGTAGTTTAAGCATAGTAGGGTTAGATCGACAAATATGAAAGATGATGAATCGTTTGGATTGGGTGCTCCGAAAACCAACCCTTCACAATAGTTAAAAAATAGGGGTAATTTTTGGATGTAAGGGCTATTTAGAGAATTATGGGTAATGTTAAAAAGTAGGCTATTTGAAGTATTAAGATAAACAGGGGTAGTTTAAGCATAATAGGGGTAGATGGACAAATATGAAAGATGATGAATCGTCTGGATTGGGTGCTGCAAAATCCAACCCTTCACAGTAGTAAAAAGATAGGGCTAATTTTTGGATGTAAGGACTATTTTGAGAATTAGGGATAGGATTAAAAAGAAGGACTGTATTGAAGTATTAAGAGAAGTATGGGTAGTTTAAGCATAGTAGGGGTAGATCGACAAATATGAAAGATGATGAATCATTTGGTTTGGGTGATGCAAAAACCAACACTTCACAGTAATTAAATAATAGGGGTAATTGTTGGAAGGAAGCTCTATTTAGAGATTTAGGGGTAGGATTAAAAATAATAGATGTTTTGAAGTATTAAGAGAAGTAGGAGTAGTTTAAGCATAGTAGGGGTAGGTCTAAAAATATGAAAGATGATGAATCGTTTGGAGTCGGTGCTGCATAAACCAACCCTTCACAGTAGTTAAATAATGGGGGTAATTGTTGGATGTAGGGGATATTTAGAGAATTAGTGGTAGGATTAAAAAGAAGAGCTGTTTTGAAGTATTAGGAGAAGTAGGGGTAGTATAAGCATAGTAGGGGTAGATCGACAGATATAAAAGATGATGAATCGTTTTGATTGAGTGCTGCAAAAACCAACCCTTCATAGTAGTTAAAAAATAGGGGCAAATTTTGGAAGTGAGGGTTATGTTAACCCCGTTCTTAGAACGCGGTCCAGAATTAAGAAGTATTTACGAACAGTGACACACGACATGACTGACCCGAATTGTTTTTACGACATGGTTCTAAGCTGCTCATACGACAAGTCGCTCCAAAGCATGCCGCCCCACCCAATTGAAGTTGTTCGTGCATATCAAGTTCGTTCGCACAACATGGTCTTAAGGCGTTCGGTGCGCCACAATATTAAACCATTCGCCAGATCATAGAGACGAGCCGCATGCTGTTCAATCCATTCATGTCGCGAACATTGAACCATTACCCATGTCGTCCGCTAGCATTATGATCATGCCATCCGCAAAGCGAGCCGCTGGCATCACATTATTCCAAGCTGCAAAGTTATTCCATGCCGTCACTTGATGCTCTATTCGGTATTGTGAAGCATGTCGCTGCTTTGGACTCATGACGCAAAGATAGTCCATGTTGCTTCCTATTTAAAAGCATGACGTCCTCAGTCATGTCGCATGCCGCAAAAGATCTGGAACAGTTCATGCCGTGGGTGCGTATGGCACATGCCATTTCATGCACAAGTCCAGATGTACACGCCTATTTACCAAAGCGCCACCGAAAATTATACCGCATCTCACCATGGCGAAATCGAGTCATGGCAGGTTAAGTCATGTCGTTTTCTGCAAAATTACAGAATTGCCACCCGGGCTAAAATCACCTATAAATACCCGTCATGATTCATTTGAAGGGGGACCGAAAATAAATTCCTAAAAGGAGACTCCATCAAATTCAAAAATCATCTACAACTTCTCTAATGGATTCTATGGATTCATCAACATTTTTCTAACTTCATGAATAATAAAATCCAAATCAATGATCATTAGAGCTTTCTACAATTGAATCTAAGCACCCTCAATCTCATTCAGGCTACATAATAAATCTCTCAAGCATCATTCAAACGATCTCTAATCCTCTCCGAAGCCTAAATCGAATGCTAATTCACTATGAAATCTATGAAGATCATGGGAAAGGATCAAATCACATAAGTGGTTGAAGATTCATCACAAAGCTAAACTTCTTTCCTTTTCTTCGCCAAATTCAAGTGAAAGTAGAACGTCAAAGAGAGAAAAGTGAGATAAAAGAGAGAAATGAATGTAATAAGGGAAAATTCATAAGTTGTAAGCTTGAATATCATAATGAGAATTGACTAAAAATGGACGTAGATTCATATTGAATCGAAGCACTATAAAAATTCCTTTGTGTTCTTACTTGTTTTTATCCGTTTATTTTGCGATTACGCGGTTCCATATTCTTACCGAATCGGTGAAGTTTAACTTTTACATCTTTGGTGTTTGATCCCAAATTTGGAGCAAACATTTGGCACCCAACGTGGGGCTGCGCTAGCATCTCCAACCTCTTCTCGCACTCTCCCAAAGTTGAGATTCTTGCATTAAAGCTCTAAACCGCATTCTTCTCCGAAGTTATGGAAAAATCTAAGAAGACCATAAGTAAAAAAGTCCGAGAAGCCATTGATGTTGCTAATGAAGAGACACCACTTACTGACCATTTTGATGTTGGTGAAAACTCGATAAGTGGAGCTGGCATGACTAGAAATGAACTAAATGCCGCTATTGCCAACGTGAACTGCCGAATTGAAACTTCAAATAAAACTTTGATGGATGTTATTGACGCTCTAATGGAGAAAATGAACGCTCTTCTAAATGCTCAACCAATCTAAGCCCCTCCGAAATCCATGTTAATTTCGACGAAAATGACAAATCGCATGCTTCCGATCATAACTGCAGAGACAATATGGAAGACGATTATGATGGAGCAAGTGACGGGGATGAAGCTAATATCGAAGGATTGAAATCAAAAGCTAAGAACCATTCCGAAGTGAATGCTCGAAAAGTCGCCAATCCTATCACGGGGGCACTCTTCGTCGAGAAGGCAAAGGGCCTAGCTCTCTAATCGAGATCATATGCCTAGACGAACATTTGGTAAAGAGCTCAGCTTCACAGAGCGCCGTAGCACCGAAGAATACATTTTGGACATGATAGAACGAGCCATGAAAAAGAATCAGGCTAGCAAGGACGACGAAAGAGGATGGGACTTCTCTCTCGATAGGACTCCATTCACCGAAAGGATCCTTGAAGCATAGTATCCGAAGAAATTTAATCCTCCTACTTTGCCTCCGTACAACGACCTTGTTGATCCGAACTACTTCCTATTCAAATATGAGTGGAATATAAGTGCAGCTAAGGCGACCGATGAGATGAGATGCACATACATTCCTCTCTACTTAGAAGGTGTCACATCATTATGGTTCACAAAGCTGCCACCCAAATCCATTGATCGATTCTCTGACTTAACCAAAAATTTCAAGGAGCAGTTCTGCCTATACGCTACTAAAGCCAATGATGCTATAACGCTTTCAGCGATGAAACAAAATCCAGGGGAAACTGTCAAAGCCTTCCTCAGTCGATTCAATATTGCCTTGTCTGAAGTGAGGAATCCAGAGCCACACATAATTCTCATTGCTTTACTTGACGCTATAGACATAATAAGCGAATTCGGAAGATGGATAAAGATGAAGGAACCGACTACGCTTGACATGTTCTATAAGAAAGCAGAGGAGTACATGAGAGTGGATGACGATTCTATACCCCTTCAGGTCAATGATGGCAATCAACTACTTGAAGCTCCAAAAAATATGGCTTTCCAATCTAAGCAGAAGAATAATCAGGGACAGAACCGAACCAATGAAGGGAACGACAACAAGACTAACAAGAAGTCCCGCCTTTTCAACTCATCAGAGCTAACTCCTTTGAATGACACTCCTAAAAATATCTATCTTGCAACAAAGAGTTCTGAAGAGTGTGCAGAGCCAAATCCGATAAGGATAAGTGATAAAGCAGCAAACTCGGGGAAGTTCTGCAAATTTCATAACCAGCCTGGTCATAGCACTAATGAGTGCCGACACCCGAAGAACCTCATTAAGGAATTGATAAGGAAAAACAGGTTACAGAAGTATGTAAAGAATCCACAAGCCATGAATCCTTTTGCTGCTCCCCAGGGACAAGGCTATCAAATGATCAGTCTGGTCCAAGCAACGTAGCTTCTGCTCAAATCATGCAAAGGCCGATTATCAACTGATCGTGCTCCCATTGCAGTCGCTCGGAATAAGCAATCAACGTCGCTACATCTTTACTTCATGCTCTATTTCTCGCTTTAGTACATGCTTTACTTCGCGTGTTACTTTCTGTTATATTCAAAACTTTATGTAAACAGTCTGTAATAATCCGCAAGTGATGCACTAAACATTAGCTCAATGACTATGAGCATATCTGTTTGAATGAACTTCCTGCTTGCAAAGTTATATGTCAAATCAAAACTTTCTTAAAAGGTGGTTTCATATTGCAGGCCATTTTGTCAAGTTCTTGTTCCTGAAACATCGCGACCCCAACAACACTAGCTCAAGAGCCTAATGTTGTAAATATCAACATCTACAAATGCAAAATAGAAAAAACACTGCCTTGAAAAGTGAATGGAAAATTCTCAATGATTCAAACAGCGAGCAAGCACCACGAAAAACAAGCACGAGAGCTGAAACTTTTATCGAAGGGGCACTTCCCTAAGTGGGAGGTTCAGAGCTCCAGTTCCTAAACCAGAATAGCATGCTAAGTCAAGCATCTGACAAAGGGACTGATGGTCGCCCAGCAAAACGATATAACAGCAACCAAGACCATTTGCATAGCGTTTGATATGATCAAATGTGAAGGATGAAAATCCATTTGTGTAGCGTTTGATATGATCAAACGTGAAGAATGAAAATCCATTTGCATAGCGTTTGATATGGTCAAACGTGAAGGATGAAAATCCATTTGCATAGCGTTTGATATGATCATACGTGAACAATGAAAATCCATTTGCGTAACGTTTAATATGATCAGGCGTGAAGAATGAAAATCCATTTGCGTAGCGTTTGATATGATCAAATGTGAAGAATGAAAAGCCATTTTTGTAGCATCTGATATGATCAAATGTGAAGAATGAAAATCCATTTGCGTAACGTTTGATATGATCAGGCGTGAAGAATGAAAATCCATTTGCGTAGCGTTTGATATAATCAAACGTGAAGAATGAAAAGCCATTTATGTAGCGTTTTGTATGATCAAACATGAAGAATGAAAATCCATTTGCGTAACGTTTGATGTGATCAGGCATGAAGAATGAAAATCCATTTGCGTAACGTTTGATATGATCAGGCGTGAAGAATGAAAAGCCATTTGCTTAGCATTTGATATGATCAAACGTGAAGAATGAAAATCAATTTGCGTAACGTATGATATGATCAGGCGTGAAGAATGAAAATCCTTTTGCGTTGCGTTTGATATGATCAAATGTGAAGAATGAAAATCCATTTCCATAGCGTTTGATATGATCAAACGTAAGAATGAAAATCCATTTGCGTAACGCTTGATATGATCAGGTGGGAAGAATGAAAATCCATTTGCGTAACATTTGATTATTTCAGATGTGAAGAATGTCAGACTTCTAATTAGTTCACGTGACATCTAATCATTTCAAATACAGCGACTTATTGGGTTCTAACCATAGACCTCTCCGGGGGCACCCAATTGATCGTCAGAATCAGGAAGCACCTGATCCAATAACGACAAAAATTGAGGTCTTAACCGAAGTGCTTTCAAAGGGAGCTCCTTCTAAAATTACCGACGCTTGGATTAATTAGTTTAATTGAGTGGCAAAAGTCTCCGAATGACTAAATCAATCAAGCTGGATTATAAACGAGGTTTGAACATTAACCACTTAACTTGCGTAGTGTCTGAAAATATCAGACACGACAAGTGTTAAATTTTAGCCCAAACACGGGTATGGAATCAAAAATACTTCATGTGGAGAAGACTGATAATGACTCCCTAAAACAGGGGCACAAATATCCAAGTCTTCTCCGGAAGGGAACCAAAAAATCTCTTAGACATGTATTTCTCAAATAAGAAATATCGTACACCAACATATACATCACTGAAATGTTAACATTTGAAATCCGCATTTGACCTTAGTCGATTAGGTGATTTTAAGCGTTAACGCAAATTTGAACTAGAATCTCGTATTTGTGTAGACATTATTTGACTAGTTGTAAACCGTTGAATAAAATAATCCTGTATGAACACTTTATTCAGTTCAAAATAAAATTCTCTATATGTCATTTTTTTTATTAACTAATCCGCTATCGACATGGACAGTCGATGGTGAGTATAAGTCCATAATTGTGCATTGCTTGTTTTAATTACAGAACTGGTGACATGAAGCAGATGAATTCAAAGCATGGTCCTCCATAAAAGACAAGAAGTTATAACTGGATCCCAAGGCGGAATATATCAACAACAATGATTATTTCGAAGCCCACATTTCTCGCAAGCATAAAATGCAAGCTTCGAGGGGCAAATGTTAACCCCGTTCTTAGAATGCGATCCAGAATTAAGAAGTATGTACGAACAGTGACACACGGCATGACTGACCCAAATCGTTTTTACGACATGGTTCTAAGCCTCTCATACGACAAGTCGCTCCAAAGCATGTCGCCCGCCCAATTGAAGTCGTTCGTGCGTATCAAATTCGTTCGCACAACACGGTCTTAAGGCGTTTGGTGCGCCACAATATTAAACCATTCACCAGAACATATAGATGATCCACAGGCCGTTCAATCCATTCAAGTCGCTAACATTGAACCTTAACCCATGTCGTCCGCTAGCATTATGATCAGGCCTCTCATAAAGCGAGCCGCTGGCATCACATTATTCCAAGCCGCTAAGTTCTTCCATGCCGTCACTTGACGCTCAATTCGGTATTGTGAAGCATGTCGCTGCTTTGGACTCATACGCGAAGATAGTCCATGTCGCTTCCTATTTGAAAGCATGACGTCCTCAGTCATGTCGCATGCCGCAAATGAATTGGAACAGTTCATGCCGTGGGTGCATATGGCACATGGCGTTACATGCACATGTCCAGCTGTACACACCTATTTACCAAAGCGCCACCGAAAATCATACCACATCTCACCATGGCGAAATTGAGTCATGGCGGGTTGAGTCATGTCATTTTGCTGCATAATTACAATATTGCCACCCGGCCTAAAATCACCTATAAATACCCCTCTTGATTCATTTGAAGGGGGGACCGAAAATTCATTCATACAAGGAGACTCCATCAAATTCAAAACTCATCTACAACTTCTCTAATGGCTTTATGGATTCATCAACATTTTTCTAACTTCATGAATAATAAAATCAAAATCAATGATCATTAGAGCTTTCTACAATTGAATATAAGCACCTTCATTCTCATTCAAGCTATATAATAAATCTCTCAAGCATCATTCAAACGATCTCTAATCCTCTCCAAAGCCTAAATCGAATGCTAATTCACTCTTAAATCTATGAAGATCATGGGGAAGGATCAAAGCACATAAGTGGTTGAAGATTCATCACAAAGCTAATCTTCTTTCCTTTTCTTCGCCAAATTCAAGTGAAAGTAGAACGTCAAGAGAGAGAAAAGAGAGTTAAAAGAGAGAAATGAATGTAATAAGGGAAAATTCATAAGTTGTAAGCTTGAATATCAAAATGAGAATTGACTAAAAATGGACGTAGATTCATATTGAATCGAACCACTATAAAAATTCCTTTGTGTTCTTACTTGTTTTTATCCGTTTATTTTGCGATTGCGCGGTTCCATATTCTTACCGAATCGGTGAAGTGTAACTTTTACATCTTTGGTGTTTGATCCCAAATTTGGAGCAAACAGGTTATTTAGAGAATAAGTGTAACACCCCGCCTCCGCTAGGGTCACTCGCAAAGGAATGCACTAGCTTTAGAGGGGCATTATTGGTAAACATGCACAGAAATATCACAAGACAGAACATATATAAATAGCGGAAGTAAAATCAAACTTTCATAACATGAATAAATAAGGTCTAAAGCCTTTTACATCAGAGTACATCAAAACCTGTCTTGCAATAGTAAAGAAGCACAAAGACTTTTTAATAAATTATTCCCCAAGTAAAACCGTAAAGTAGCCATAGCCAAGAGAAGTCCAAGCCATCCATGATGACCTTCAAGCAGAAGAAGTCCGAACTAAACAACATTGTTTCCTCCCTGAAACCTGGGGGGGGGGGGGAACGGAAGAAAAGAGGCGAAACAAAACGGGTCCGTCAAAAAGACTGAGTAAGTCCTATCTACTTCCAGTATAAAAACAGGTAAAGGTAACATGACATGCATAAACTGAAAGTAAACATAAGGATAACTACAAGATAGATAAACCAGGGTAGCCGGTTGAACTACTGTGGCAAGGTAAACTAAGGTATCATGATAAACTACGGTGTTATGATAAGTCAAGGCATCACATCGTCAGATTTCTATCGAGTACATTATCCCATGGTATCTACCCCGTCTAACATCCCACGGTATCTATTATGTATATTCTTCCTAGTTCTAACATGTATATTTGCTCTGCACCTCTCGTACTAGTATCCCTACCCGCGTCATGTGTTAACCATGAATGTCCCTTGCCCAAAGTCGTGTAATGGTCCATGTCAACCTAATATACCGCATATATAGGTTACTCAAAATCATATGTTTCTTTCCATGTATTTAAGTTCAGTCCTTTGCTGTACCTCGTACGGGCTTTCTCATGTCGTATTTTCCTTGAAATCGTTTGGACTGTCACCCTTGTTCTAGCTAGGCTCTTCCATATGAATCATCGTTTGAACTACTAGGACTTACGCCACCTAGCACCACTAGGGATTACGCTTACCTATTGCACGCTTTCGTATTTCGGGTTGGGTTAAACCACCTAGGCCACTAGGGATTACGCTAACCCTCAACCGCGCCCTTTTTCCCACGCATTCATCGTGAATCGTTTTTCTATAACTGTATGCACATGTATCACATCGTGCCATCCGAGTCCTGTCACAGGGCAAAACAAGAAATACAGGACTCGGTCGGGAGCTTTAGATTTATCTGCCGATGCAGATACTAAGGTCTGCTTTCCTACACGTGGCTATGGTCCCACGAGACCCCTCCCTCAACTAGTGAAAGGCAACACAAGAGAAAATCTTGCATGAGAACTACACTCCGGCCAGCCCACATCCTACGGCCTACCTCACCCATAATTAGATAGCAATTATGGTCTGTTGGGTGTTCCCTGCCTTTCCGTACGTACACGCTTGACTCAAGATGTTAGATGATCGACGAACTTGCTATCTCGGGCACCTTATGTATTCGTCGACTCACTGCTATCCACCCCAGTCTTTAGGTCGCTCGCATAGCAACCAAGGCATATTCTTGGTTCTTCTACCGCAGACCTCAACCTCTCGTGAGCCTAGTATAATGACCTGGCAGCTCACAGAGGGATCCCAAGAATATCCTCACGTTCCCCGAAGCCGCTGCTTCGTTACCCAGTTCGTTGGAGCCTTTATCTAAATCAGATAGCCTGCTCCTACACGCATACTTAAACGTTGACCTAACGTATCGGGTTACTGATCTATCTAAGAAATGGTCCAAATTTCCTTGACTAAGAATTATTACTTAGTTTCCCTTAACTAAGGTTTACCACTTAGCCTTATTTCCATAATCCTTGTTAACTATGGTTATTTACCCAATCCTCCGAATTAGGGTTTATCTGATGGGTTAAGTGTCACTTAAGTCCATAACTTAGCCCGTCTACGAACCATGTCAAAATTGGCTAAGTATCCAAGTCCAAGACTTAACCCTACAAACCATGTGTCAAGTTGGCTAAGTATATTAAGCAATCTTAACCTCGTCTAATTATCATTTTAGATTGGTTAATTATATAAATTAACTTGACCTTGTCATCAGATCGGCCAAGCGTATTCAAGTGATTCGTGACTTAGCCTTATCATGTTTTCACGTTAGATTGGTTAAGTATAGGTTAACTTAACCTCATCAAATTAACGAGTTAGATTGGTTAAGTATAGGTCACTTAACCTCATCAAATCATCGTGTTAAATTAGTTAAGTGTTTAACTTAACCCCATTAAATTTCCAAGTTGGATTAATTAAGTCTAGGCTAACTTAACCCCATCCAATTACCATGTTTAGATTAGTTAAGCCTAATCTTAACCCCATCCATTAGCTGTATTATACGGTTAAGTGTCATTAAGAAAATTTACTTAACCTTATCACGTTATCGTGTTGGGTTGATTAAGTGTTGGTTAACTTAATCCCGTCCACTAGTCGTATAAAAATGGTCAAGTGTCATTAGGCAAATCAAGTTACTTAACCCACCCAAGCTTATCATGTTTTGTTAAGTATCGTTAGCCTAATCAAATTACTTAACCCATTTGTCCATGTCATATTTGGTTAAGCCTCATAAATCAAATTAACTTAACCCTATTATGTGGCATTAATTATTTAATGCACCCCAACCTCTCACATTAGACTTTGTTGTGGTTACTAGTTAAGCCGGGCGGGTCCGGGTAGATTTACACCACAACTTAGTCTAACCTCGGGTCTTAAGCGCGACATGACCAACTTCTCACATTGGGTCCTATTGTTTGCAACTACTAGTTAGGCCGGTCGGTTCCGGGTAGATTTACGTTGCAAACTCAACCCAACCTCGAGTTGGCCATACTTATATTATCTAAGTTCATCATGTTTCCAAAACATGTTACAAGTTTTCAAGCATTTGGGTAGACCTAACTTAATAGGTAAATTCCCAAAGGGTAGACCTAACTTAATAGGTAAATTCCCAAGCTCATGTTTTTATGCATACTTACATGTCATCTTCCATGTTATCTTTCAAGTCATATTTTCAAATATAAGCACATGTCATATTCAAGTTAAGATTTTGCGACATGTTCATGTTTATCTAACTACCCAAAATCGTGTTTTCCCAACACAAGCAAAGCGAGTCAACATAGTAAGGATACTATGTCACATATTGGTCTCAAAACATGCATGATGCCAAAAAGGGCTTGGCTTCCACATGCATAACATCATAAAGGGATTGGCCATAGACATGCATATTATCATAAGGTAATTTGGCCACAAACACGCATATTATCAAAAAGGGTTTGGTCATAAACATGCACAACTTAAAAGAGGGGATTGGCCACGAGCATGCATAATCTCATAAAGGATTTGGGCACAAACTTGCATGTTAGCATAAGGGGTTTGGGTTCATAAACATGCATAAGCCCCAAAATCTTGTCTTAGCCAATGTTTCACAAGTAAAGTGGTTCCTAAAGGTTCATGCTAGCATTTCATGCATAAAGATCCAAACTTGCAAGTTAAACTAGGTTATGCATAGCATGAGAGGCATGATTAAGTCACTCACATGGCCTAAGATCATAAATATGAACACAAGAGGCATGGTAAGGTTCATATAGGTTCGCATAATCATGTTTAGCCTCATTTTATCCCATGTCATTATCAAAACTACCGTTTCCATCTAAAAGTAGCTAGAACTTACATAGTTAGGCCTAGGGAAAGGAGCATGAATCATCTTGGCTAAGAAAGGTGCCTCCTTTGTAGAAGAATCGTCATGGAACTCGCATAGCAATGTTGATTTGGCCTTGATTTGGTGTAGCAAGCTTGCACCTTTTGATTTGAACTTGATTTGGATGCATAGGCTCTAGGGATTTGAGATGGAGGCCATGAGAGTAGAAATTTGGCCATAGTTTAGTTACATGAGTGAATAATGAGGGTTTAGGGGTAGGTTTAGGGTCTTTTTATAGAGATTAGGATAGTTTTAGGCCCTTAGATTAACCCTAGGATAGATCAGGACCACAGAAATCGTCACAGGCCCATCAGACCAGACCAAGACTGCATCCAGGTGCATCTGATCAGAATCAGCCGACCGGGCAAGTCGACAGCCCTGTCGACATGCATGTCGACATGTCTGTCGACATGCCTGTCGACATGCCTGTCAACATGCCTGTCGACTTGTCTGGGCGGGAATTTTCCCGCCTGGCCCCATTTCTGCATGTTTCGAAATTCAAATTTCCCGAAAACTTCTTTGGGCCTTAACCGGGTCATACGGACTCCGATTTTCGAAAACTCGGACTCTATTTCGCGTATTTTTCCGAGACGAATGCAATGGCATAGCCCGTTTTACTTGATTCAGAATTTAAAATTAAATTCAGCCTTGATTCTCGTTTTAACATGTTATCGAAAAATACGGGTTGTTACATTCTCCCCACCTTTTAGGATTTCGTCCCCGAAATCTCCAAGTTAGGAAGAACATATCCTACCATCCATCATCCATCTACTCAAAATATCATCCACAAGCAACCATTGTCCTTAGATGATTTCTAATGCTGTATGAATATATGCAAAATGTGTGTGTACATGTTCCTTAGCTTATGCTAATGATCAGGCCTGAATGATCTTTCTAATGCAAAATATGTATAGTGCCATGAATCCAACATGTATGCAAATAGTCCTAGCCATATAGGTACTATATGCGTGCACAATCATTCATTCATATGCAACAACCGCATGATAATACATTCAATTTCATCCATAAACAAGTATAAATACTCGTGCATATGCAATATGAAATGTGATCGAGTCGAGCTAGAATCTAATGTGTATTCGCGCATCCACGAGCAACCACTTGCAACCACTTGCAACCATATCAATCATAACATGTTTCAAATACATGTTTACATCCATAGGGTTCTACCTAGGATTCCCTAAAACAGGGTCGAGAAGATAAACAGGACAAACTCCTTACGGGGTTTGTAACAGAAAATAGGACCGAGAGGATGTCCACAAAAGATAGCCTACAAGTAAGCTCTACCGAAAACAGGGATCAAGAATATACTCCCAAAAAGAGATATCATGCGCGTATCTAGTCTTTGACCATCAAAGTCGTCTTTCCTGAGCTTAATTCCATCGTGCCTTGACTGTCTTTTAACTTCACGATTTCGCAGCTTCTTATTTCCTGTTTCCATAACATGAGCTAGAACTCATTTCTTTGTCGCCTCTCGTTCCACTTGCACTTATCCTTTTCCTAGAATACTTGACGCAAATATGACTGCGTACTCATGATCTTATGCAAGCTTTCCAAAATTCACTAGTGAATCTCGGACATCGTACCACAAGGTATTCCACGTAGAAGAACTTTCTCTTGAAAGTAAACAGATGCCAACCAGGTTATCAAGCGCACTTACTTGGGTGATTTCCATAACCCGTGCATAAGTGAAATAAACCATCCGTCTTATCGGCGAACACCACTCGATCGGGCTTCAAATTTCCAATAAAGGCATCAAGGGATTCTAAGTAATTAACCATGACCGAACCCAAAAAGGTGACACGAGACTTCGAGGGTATTACCAAGGCTAGTCAAAGAGTCTAACTACCCTCCTATCAAAACCGAGAGTGGCACCCCTTACTGGATAACCACTTCATCCATAACCGAGGCATGTTATTCTCTAATCCAAAACAAGTCATGAATAAATGGACCGGTTCTCCACAGGACTTGAGACAAAAATGGGATTCTCTATTACGCTAGTACTTAAGGTGCAGAGACTCAACTACCGAAGAAGACTTAAATGATACGAACAACGAAGTCCTAACGGGATGATAGAGAAGAAAAGCTAAACCTTTGACAAGATCGTTACCCTCCTTCCGAGGTACTCTAGAAATGAGAGCGTACTACTGCCCTCCCGATGATCTTGTCCTTGTCCCATAATACTTAACTATCCGCCCCGTTTTACCATGCCAAAGGTACTCTCTCGTCATGGGTTTCATTGTTCATCTTTCTCCCTCCATTGAGGACTAAGCCATACCAACAAGTTGCTCATCCTTAAGCTCGTATCCTTTATCCTTCTTTCTCACGATCCTTTCTTATAACGCGGTCACTGGTCTCTCGAGAACCACCTCCATCGTATGGAAAGCACTTTCGTAGGTAGAAAAGACTAGTCGCAGTTAAAACCACTGTGACTACAGATGGAGGAAAGAAAGGGAAAGAGATTCAATTAAGGAAACAAGGATAGTGCTAATGGCCTTTGGGGAATAGCCTTTTTCTTTTAAAAGAAAATTTTCTTAAAAAAATGCTTCTTTATAAACGATTTTCAAATAGTTTTCAGAAGGTCTTTAAAAACTTTTGCCCAGTCTGGTAACCTTCTGCTCTGATACCAAATGTAACACCCCGCCTCCGCTAGGGTCACTCGCAAAGGAATGCACTAGCATTAGAGGGGCATTATTGGTAAACATGCACAGAAATATCACAAGACAGAACATATATAAATAGCGGAAGTAAAATCAAACTTTCATAACATGAATAAATAAGGTCTAAAGCCTTTTACATCAGAGTACATCAAAACCTGTCTTGCAATAGTAAAGAAGCACAAAGACTTTTTAATAAATTATTCCCCAAGTAAAACCGTAAAGTAGCCATAGCCAAGAGAAGTCCAAGCCATCCATGATGACCTTCAAGCAGAAGAAGTCCAAACTAAACAGCATTGTTTCCTCCCTGAAACCTGGGGGGGGGGGGGGAAACGGAAGAAAAGAGGCGAAACAAAACGGGTCAGTCAAAAAGACTGAGTAAGTCCTATCTACTTCCAGTATAAAAACAGGTAAAGGTAACATGACATGCATAAACTGAAAGTAAACATATGGATAACTACAAGATAGATAAACCAGGGTAGCCGGTTGAACTACTGTGGCAAGGTAAACTAAGGTATCATGATAAACTACGGTGTTATGATAAGTCAAGGCATCACATCGTCAGATTTCTATCGAGTACATTATCCCAAGGTATCTACCCCGTCTAACATCCCACGGTATCTATTATGTATATTCTTCCTAGTTCTAACATGTATATTTGCTCTGCACCTCTCGTACTAGTATCCCTACCCGCGTCATGTGTTAACCATGAATGTCCCTTGCCCAAAGTCGTGTAATGGTCCATGTCAACCTAATATACCGCATATATAGGTTACTCAAAATCATATGTTTCTTTCCATGTATATAAGTTCAGTCCTTTGCCGTACCTCGTACGGGCTTCCTCATGTCGTATTTTCCTTGAAATCGTTTGGACTGTCACCCTTGTTCTAGCTAGGCTCTTCCATATGAATCATCGTTTGAACTAATAGGACTTACGCCACCTAGCACCACTAGGGATTACGCTTACCTATTGCACGCTTTCGTATTTCGGGTTGGGTTAAACCACCTAGGCCACTAGGGATTACGCTAACCCTCAACCGCGCCCTTTTTCCCACGCATTCATCGTGAATCGTTTTTCTATAACTGTATGCACATGTATCACATCGTGCCATCCGAGTCCTGTCACAGGGCAAAACAAGAAATACAGGACTCGGTCGGGAGCTTTAGATTTATCTGCCGATGCAGATACTAAGGTCTGCTTTCCTACACGTGGCTATGGTCCCACGAGACCCCTCCCTCAACTAGTGAAAGGCAACACAAGAGAAAATCTTGCATGAGAACTACACTCCGGCCAGCCCACATCCTACGGCCTACCTCACCCATAATTAGATAGCAATTATGGTCTGTTGGGTGTTCCCTGCCTTTCCGTACGTACACGCTTGACTCAAGATGGTAGATGATCGACGAACTTGCTATCTCGGGCAACTTATGTATTCGTCGACTCACTGCTATCCACCCCAGTCTTTAGGTCGCTCGCATAGCAACCAAGGCATATTCTTGGTTCTTCTACCGCAGACCTCAACCTCTCGTGAGCCTAGTATAATGACCTGGCAGCTCACAGAGGGATCCCAAGAATATCCTCACGTTCCCCGAAGCCACTGCTTCGTTACCCAGTTCGTTGGAGCCTTTATCTAAATCAGATAGCCTGCTCCTACACGCATACTTAAACGTTGACCAAACGTATCGGGTTACTGATCTATCTAAGAAATGGTCCAAATTTCCTTGACTAAGAATTATTACTTAGTTTCCCTTAACTAAGGTTTACCACTTAGCCTTATTTCCATAATCCTTGTTAACTATGGTTATTTACCCAATCCTCCGAATTAGGGTTTATCTGATGGGTTAAGTGTCACTTAAGTCCATAACTTAGCCCGTCTACGAACCATGTCAGAATTGGCTAAGTATCCAAGTCCAAGACTTAACCCTACAAACCATGTGTCAAGTTAGCTAAGTATATTAAGCAATCTTAACCTCGTCTAATTATCATTTTAGATTGGTTAATTATATAAATTAACTTGACCTTGTCATCAGATCGGCCAAGCGTATTCAAGTGATTCGTGACTTAGCCTTATCATGTTTTCACGTTAGATTGGTTAAGTATAGGTTAACTTAACCTCATCAAATTAACGAGTTAGATTGGTTAAGTATAGGTCACTTAACCTCATCAAATCATCGTGTTAAATTAGTTAAGTGTTTAACTTAACCCCATTAAATTTCCAAGTTGGATTAATTAAGTCTAGGCTAACTTAACCCCATCCAATTACCATGTTTAGATTAGTTAAGCCTAATCTTAACCCCATCCATTAGCTGTATTATACGGTTAAGTGTCATTAAGAAAATTTACTTAACCTTATCACGTTATCGTGTTGGATTGATTAAGTGTTGGTTAACTTAATCCCGTCCACTAGTCGTATAAAAATGGTCAAGTGTCATTAGGCAAATCAAGTTACTTAACCCACCCAAGCTTATCATGTTTTGTTAAGTATCGTTAGCCTAATCAAATTACTTAACCCATTTGTCCATGTCATATTTGGTTAAGCCTCATAAATCAAATTAACTTAACCCTATTATGTGGCATTAATTATTTAATGCACCCCAACCTCTCACATTAGACTTTGTTGTGGTTACTAGTTAAGCCGGGCGGGTCCGGGTAGATTTACACCACAACTTAGTCTAACCTCGGGTCTTAAGCGCGACATGACCAACTTCTCATATTGGGTCCTATTGTTTGCAACTACTAGTTAGGCCGGTCGGTTCCGGGTAGATTTACGTTGCAAACTCAACCCAACCTCGAGTTGGCCATACTTATATTATCTAAGTTCATCATGTTTCCAAAACATGTTACAAGTTTTCAAGCATTTGGGTAGACCTAACTTAATAGGTAAATTCCCAAAGGGTAGACCTAACTTAATAGGTAAATTCACAAGCTCATGTTTTTATGCATACTTCCATGTCATCTTCCATGTTATCTTTCAAGTCATATTTTCAAATATAAGCACATGTCATATTCAAGTTAAGATTTTGCGACATGTTCATGTTTATCTAACTACCCAAAATCGTGTTTTCCCAACGCAAGCAAAGCGAGTCAACATAGTAAGGATACTATGTCACATATTGGTCTCAAAACATGCATGATGCCAAAAAGGGCTTGGCTTCCACATGCATAACATCATAAAGGGATTGGCCATAGACATGCATATTATCATAAGGTAATTTGGCCACAAACACGCATATTATCAAAAAGGGTTTGGTCATAAACATGCACAACTTAAAAGAGGGGATTGGCCACGAGCATGCATAATCTCATAAAGGATTTGGGCACAAACTTGCATGTTAGCATAAGGGGTTTGGGTTCATAAACATGCATAAGCCCCAAAATCTTGTCTTAGCCAATGTTTCACAAGTAAAGTGGTTCCTAAAGGTTCATGCTAGCATTTCATGCATAAAGATCCAAACTTGCAAGTTAAACTAGGTTATGCATAGCATGAGAGGCATGATTAAGTCACTCACATGGCCTAAGATCATAAATATGAACACAAGAGGCATGGTAAGGTTCATATAGGTTCGCATAATCATGTTTAGCCTCATTTTATCCCATGTCATTATCAAAACTACCGTTTCCATCTAAAAGTAGCTAGAACTTACATAGTTAGGCCTAGGGAAAGGAGCATGAATCATCTTGGCTAAGAAAGGTGCCTCCTTTGTAGAAGAATCGTCATGGAACTCGCATAGCAATGTTGATTTGGCCTTGATTTGGTGTAGCAAGCTTGCACCTTTTGATTTGAACTTGATTTGGATGCATAGGCTCTAGGGATTTGAGATGGAGGCCATGAGAGTAGAAATTTGGCCATAGTTTAGTTACATGAGTGAATAATGAGGGTTTAGGGGTAGGTTTAGGGTCTTTTTATAGAGATTAGGATAGTTTTAGGCCCTTAGATTAACCCTAGGATAGATCAGGACCACAGAAATCGTCACAGGCCCATCAGACCAGACCAAGACTGCATCCAGGTGCATCTGATCAGAATCAGCCGACAGGGCAAGTCGACAGCCCTGTCGACATGCATGTCGACATGCCTGTCGACATGCCTGTCGACTTGTCTGGGCGGGAATTTTCCCGCCTGGCCCCATTTCTGCATGTTTCGAAATTCAAATTTCCCGAAAACTTCTTTGGGCCTTAACCGGGTCATACGGACTCCGATTTTTGAAAACTCGGACTCTATTTCGCGTATTTTTCCGAGACGAACGCAATGGCATAGCCCGTTTTACTTGATTCAGAATTTAAAATTAAATTCTGCCTTGATTCTCGTTTTAACATGTTATCGAAAAATACGGGTTGTTACAATAAGGGATAGGATTAAAAAGAAGGGTGGTTTTGAAGTATTAAGAGAAGTAGGGGTAGTTTAAGCATAGTAGGGATAGATCGAAAATGTGAAAGATGATGAATCATTTGGATTGAGTGCTGCAAAAACCAACCTTTTACAGAAGTTATAAATAGGGGTAATCATTGGAAGTATGGTCTATTTATAGAATCAGGGGTAGGATTAAAAATAAGGGTTGTTTTGAAGTATTAGGGGAAGTAGGATAGTTTAAGCATAATAGTGTTAGATCGACAAATATGAAAGATGATGAATCGTTTGGATTGGGAGCTGCAAAAACCAACCGTTCACAGTAGTTAAAAAATAGGGGTAATTGTTCGAAGTTAAGGCTATTTAGAGAATTAGGGATAGGATTAAAAAGAAGGGCTATTTTGAAGTATTAAGAGAAGTAGGGGTAGTTTAAGAATAGTAGGGATAGATCGACAAATATGAAACAATATGAATCATTTGGATTGGATGCTACAAAAACCAACCCATCACAGAAGTTAAAAAATAGGGGTAATTGTTGGAAGTAAGGGCTACGTCGAGAATTAGGGGTATGATTAAAAAGAAAGGTTGTTTTGAAGTATTAAGAAAAGTAGGGGTAGTTTAAGCATAGTAGGGGTAGATCGACAAATATGAAAGATGATGAGTCATTTATATTGGGTGCTGCAAAAACCAACCCTTCAAAGTAGTTAAAAAATAGTGGTTATTGTTGGAAGTAAGGGTTATTTAGAGAATTAGGGTTAGGATAAAAAATAAGGGATGTTTTGAAGTATTAAGAGAAGTAGGGGTAGTTTAAGCATAGTTGGGGTAGATTGAAAATATTAAAGATTATGAATCGTTTGGATTAGGTGCCGCAAAAACCAACCCTTCACAGTAGTAAAAAGATAGTCGTAATTGTTGGAAGTAAGGTTTATTTAGAGAATTAGTGGAAGAAATAAAAAGAAGGACTGTTTTTAAGTATTAGGAGAACTAGGGGTAGATCGACAAATATAAAGATGATGAATCATATGGATTGGGTGCTGCAAAAACCAACCCCTAACAATTGCTAAAAAATAGGGGTAATTGTTGGAAGTAAGGGCCATTTAGAGAATTGGAGGTAGGATTAAAAAGAATTGTTGTTTTGAATTATTTTGAGAAGAAGGGGTAGTTTAAGCATAGTAGGTGTAGATCGACAAATATGAAAGAATATGATTCGTTTGGATTGGGTGCTGCAACAACCAACCCTTCATGGTAGTTAAAAAACAGGGGTAATTGTGGGATGTAAGGGCAATTTAGAGAATTAGGGGTAGGAATAAAAAGAAGGTTGTCTGAAGTAATACGAGAAGTAGGGGTAGTTTAAGCATAATAGGTGTAGATCGACAAATATGAAAGATGATGAATCATTTAGATTGGATGCTGCAAAAACCAATCATTCACTATATTTAAAAAATAGGGATAATTGTTGGAAGTAAGGGCTATTCAGAGAATTAGGCGTAGGATTAAAAAGAAGGGTTGTTTTGGAGTATTAAGAGAAGTAGGTGTAGTTTAAGCATAGTAGGGTTAGATCGACTAATAGAAAGATGATGAGTCATTTATATCGGGAGCTGCAAAAACCAACCCTTCACAGTAGTTAAAAAATAGGTGTTATTATTGGAAGTAAGGGCTATTTAGAGAATTAGGGTTAGGATTGAAAAGAAGATTTGTTTTGAAGTATGAAGAGAAGTAGGGATAGTTTAAGCATATTATGGGAAGATTAAAAATATGAAAGATTATTAATCATTTAGATTGTGTGCTGCAAAAACCAACCTTTCACAGAATGAAAAAAATAGGGTTAATTGTTGGAACGGCTATTTAGAGAGTTAGGAGTTTCGTTAAAAAGAAGGTTTGTTTTGAAGTATTAAGAGAAGTTGGGGTAGTTTAAGCATAATAGGATAGAGCGACAAATATGAAAGATGATGAATCATTTGGTTTGGGTGCTGCAAAAACCAACCCTTAACAATAGTTAAAAAATAGGGGTAATTGTTGGAAGTAAGGGTTATTTAGAGAATTAGGGTAGGATTAAGAAGAATAGTTGTTTTGAAGTATTAAGAGAAGTAGGGTAATTTAAGCATAGTAGGGGTATATCGACAAATATAAAAGATGATGAATCATTTGGATTGGGTGTTGCAAAAACCAACCCTTCACGGTAGTTAAGAAATAGGGGTAATTGTTTGATGTAAGGGCTATTTAGAGAATTAGGAGTAGGATTAAAAAGAAGGTTGTTTGAAGTATTAAGAGAAGTAGGTGTAGTTTAAGCATAATAGGGTAGATCGACAAATATGAAAGATGATGAATCATTTAGATTGGGTGCTGCAAAAACCAATCCTTCACAGCAGTTAAAAAATAGGGATAATTGTTGGAAGTAAGGGCTATTTAGAGAATTAGGGGTAGGATTAAAAAGAAGGGTTGCTTTTTGTTGACGGCAAAAAATGTCGCAAACACCAAAGATTCCCAATTACTAGGAATTATAAATATGGTCGCACAAACAAGAACATATTTAACACTTAAGCAGTAAATAACACAAGAGATTTATAGTGGTTCGGCCTTAGTGAAGGCCTATGTCCACTTTGAAGAGTCGTCGGAATATTATTAATCACTTGTAAGAAATTACAATGTTGAGACTATCTTGTCCTTCTTCTTCCTCAAAGAGGAGATGCCATTAATGAAGCTTTATTGAGGTCTCCAAGCTAAAGAATTCCTCTCCTTTGAAGTGTGAGCCCATCGGGTATTTATAGGAAGTGGTTAGGTAGGGGTTAGGTAGGAGTAAGTGGAAATGGGGACCATCTTCCAGAATTTCGCGCCTCTTGGTATCGGCCTTCAGAAATTCGCACCTGGGTGAGTGGCGAAATTTCGCACCCGGTAGTTGCGAAATTTCGCACCTACCAGATGCGAAATTTTGCACCCGGTAGGTGCAAAATGTTGCACCTGCCAAGTACGAAATTTCGCGCTTGATCGGTGCGAAATTTCGCACCCGGCTAGGTGCAAAGCGGATCTTGATGAGAGGAGGGGTTGAGGCTAGTTGACTTCGTTGGTGCAGCATTGTGGAGGCGAAGGTGCGAGGTCCTTGTTGGCGGGATCTTTCTTCGTTCCTTGCCCCTGCACCTCCTGAATTTTGCCTGTGGCCTCGGCTTCACGCGATGGGTTGAGTAGAGCGTGTCTTGAGTACTGTTGGTGACCGGACCAAAAGGCCGGTTAACATTTGCCCCCAAAAGTATGTCTTGTCCTGATGCCTTGTCTTGACATGATGTGATGTGGAATGGAAGTTGAGATGGTAGTTGGGTTGCTGATTTATCCTGCAAGTGATTGGAGAGAACGCATCACCTGGCGGGCTCGTTCGTTATGGTATTGTGAGCGAGCCGTTGTCGGATTGGTACCATACTCGCATCGCTGAGTGTCCGCATGGTGCCATCATCGTGTGCTTTGGGGCAGCGGGACCTTGGCTGGAAATGAGCGTACACGGAAGGTTTTTTTTCTTTTTTTTGGAGGGCATGAAATTTCGAGCCAGAGGGGTTCTAAAATTCGAACCCTATAGGCTCGAATCATCGTACCGTGGTGGCTCGAGATTCGAGCCATAGGTTCGAAATTTCGAATACAAGAGGTTCGAAAATTCGATCACTTAGGCTCGAATTTCGAGCCCAGACTTGGAATATGAAAGGTTTTCTCCTTTTCATTATATGTAGGCCCCTCCCCCTCATTTTTCTTCCTTCTTCTATTTTCGCGTCAACTGCCATGGTTCTGAAAACTTCGATTCTCGACTACCTTTACTTGAAAATTTCTGAGGTAATAGACTTGGTCGAGTCGAGGGAAGGGAGGAGTGAGGTCGAGGTGCGACGGGGCTGGCTCGAGACCACGAGCTCGATGATAGGTTCAAAATTTCGAATCCATTGGTCTCGAACCTTCTAATCCCACAGGGCTCGAGGCTTTTGATCCCCCCAGGGTTCGGATTTTTTAACCGTCAGGGCTCGAAATTTCGAACTCGAGGGGTTCGAGTTTTCAAGCCGCCGAGGCTCGAGAGTTCGAACACCAAGGGGTTCGAATTTTTCGAGGTGCCCTGGTTTGGTTGAGTGCTGTGCCTTGGCCAGAATGTTGGTTTTCGCCACTTCAAACTCTGATTTCCTGACTGCCTATGTAACAACCCGTATTTTCCATAACCTGTTATGACATAAATCGAGGCAGAATTTAATTTTTAAATCTGAATCAAGGGAAACGGGCTATGCCATTGCGTTCGTTTCGGAAAAATACGCGAAATAGAGTCCGAGTTTTCGAAAATCGGAGTCCGTATGACCCGATTAAGGCCCAACGAAGTTTTCTGAAAATTTCGAAGTAAAAACAGATTTCAAATTCAAATCTAAATTTGGAAATTGGGGTTATTGGGCCAGGCGGGAAAATTCCCGCCAGAACACCCAAGTCGACAGCCCTGTCGACTTGGGAGTCGACTTGGTTGGACCAAGTCGACAGCCCTGTCGACTTGGCTGTCGACTTGGCTCAGCCGTGCTGTTTAGCCTGGTGCACCATTTAGAGATTGTGTTGAGCTTGGGGGCCAGATTCGGTTTTGAGGGCTGAGATTGGAACTAGGGTTTAATCCTATGGCCTAAAACACTTGCCTAATCTATAAATAAGACCCTAACCTACCCTAAATCATCATTATTCATTCTAGCAACTAAACTATGGCAAAATCAATCCTCTCATGGCCTCCACTCTCTTCATAAAATTCCTAAACAAATTTTTATGAGATTTTCCATGCATACAAGTGTTTTTAAACTTGTATGATCATCATTAGCTTGCATTCAAGTCAAGTTTCTATATTTGCATCATAAAGAAAGAGTTTTGATCATTTTGGCTCAAGGGTTTTGCTTGCATTTTGGGTTTAATTGGTTGCATAAGGGCTTTAAGCATTGTAAGCCCTATTCTACTTTCATACTTAAACTTTAAAGTTAAATGTATGATATGCAAGTTTAGATGCAAGTTTACTATGCTATGATATGCAAGTTTATCTTGTTGCAATATGCAAGTTTATATGCAAGTATGTCATGTCATGATATGCAAGTTTATATGCAAGTTTCATATGTTATGATATGCAAGTATGTTATGCAAGCTTGGGTTGAACATTTTATTCATGCTATCATGTTATGCAAGCTTATCTTGGGTTCATGAACATAAAGCTTCAAGCTTTATGCCAAAGGTTGCATTTTGGCAACATGTAAGTTATCATATCTCTTATGATAACTTGCATGTGAGGCTAAATGCGAACTTATGGCCATTTCTACATGTCATTTAGCACCATGTATCACCAATATGCCAAGTTTGGTTTTATGCATGCTTTTGAGGCCTAAAAATGTAATATGCAAGTGTATGAACATATGAACATTTCATATGCCACCATGTTAAACTTGTGGCTTTAATACTTTTATGTCATGATTAGGCCAAGTTCCATTTTTCTATCCTTTATGCGCTATTGCGATATGTAAGCGATGGGATTTCGTTTGGGGTTGGGTAAACTTAAAAGACATAAAAACATAAGCTTGGGAATTTACCTATTAAGTTATGTCTACCCATTGGGAATTTACCTATTAAGTGAGGTCTACCCAATTGCTTGAAAACTTGTAATGTGTTTTGGAAACATGACGGACATGACACTTAGAAAATATAAGTGTGGCCAACTCGAGGTTGGGTTGAGTGTGTAGCGTAAACCTACCCGGAACCGACCGGCTTAACTAGTTGCTACAAACAATAGGACCCAATGTGAGAAGTTGGTCATGTGGTACCTTGGACCCGAGGTTAGACCAAGTTGTGGTGTAAAGCTACCCGGAACCGACCGGCTTAACTAGTAACCACAACAAAGTCTAATGTGAGAGGTTAAGGCGCATTAATTAATTAATGCCTCATGATTAGGGTTAAGTCATGGTCCACTTAATACTTAACCAATTTGGGCTTGGTAGATTAATCGGGGTTAAGTCGTGAACTCATCGTTACACTTAACCAAGTTAATCCATGGTTAGTAAAGGGGTTAAACCGTACTTAACCAACTAGAGAAATCCTAGCAATGGGGGCCCACTCCAGCAGTAATCCCAAGTTTGTATCATTAAGGCCCTAGGGACTAGGCTAGGGAGGGGGCACGATTACTGGGCTGGAGGTAAGCGACCAAAAGCGACGGCAGGGTGGTACGCCGGTGTAGTTCCGGGCGGACTCCGTTCGTGCACATAGTCCGTAGCCGGAGAAACATGCACGGGTACCAGTAGATCGAGACTGTGCACTCATGTTCATGGTGTCCAGGGGTTGACACCCTAGGGCTTGATACACCCGAAGGGTGGACCCAGCACATTTCGACTATAATTATGTTATTGGGCCGTATTGACACCAACACGTGACGAGTTAGGCTTAGGGAGCCGATCGACTAGACCGTTTGGTTGGACCGCGTATTAGGGTCACTTCATGTTATTGGACCTCGTATGAGGGTCATTTCATGTTATTGGGCCAAAGCTTGGGCCAAGGGATCAATACTTGTTTATTCAAGTCATGTTAGTTTGCTAGTACACCTGGGGTGCAAAACCTTAATCCTGATCATGCGATGACACCTTTATCTATCTTGTTAGTTAATCATCATGCTAGCATGTTGTTATCCTTATGATCATACCTGGTGCTCATACCAGTTAACTTTATCAGTCTACATTGATTGTAGTAGGGCTTACTCAGTCTTTTTGACTGACCTGTTTTCTTTCGCCTCTTTTCTTCTGTCCCCCCCCCCCACCCAGGTTCTCAGGGAGGGAACGTTGGAGCCTAGCTTGGATTTTGGATTGCTTGCTTGTGGGATTTCAGCTCATGTACGGTTTCGACATGAAGCTAGCTATGGTTATCACTTATTTTGGGGATAGTACTTATGCATTTCAGTTTTTGCAGAAATGTTGTTTTTTTATCTAGACTTGTGTATTTGGAAAATTGACATTACGTTGTACCAGACTTGTTTTGAAATGGTTTGAAATCTTCCGCTGTTTTATCTATGTTATTTACTCTGTTTACATATATACATATGTTCTTGTTTTGCCTTGATATATCATTATGCATGTTTACCTGATTCAAACGCCCCTCCAAAGTCAAAGTGCTTGCAAGAGACACCCTGGCGGAGGCGGGGTGTTACAATTTGGTATCAGAGCATATGGTTTACGAGAAGGAACAAAAGGTTTTTAAAACTTTTGGAAAACTGTTTTCAAAACCAAGTATTAAGTATTTTCCAAAGAAAAGTCTAGTTTATTTTAAAGGCTATTCCCCAAAAAGCCATTAGCAAGATCCCTTCGTTTTTCTCTATTCTGAATCTGTCTTTTTCTTCATTTTCAGTATGGCCGATAACTTTGCTATTCCGGAGGGAGTACACGTACCTGTTTGGTATAGGAGACTTTTGGAGGCTAGGGCGACCGAAGCCAGCCCCGTAGATGTTCCTCCTCCTCCTCCTGTCATTAATATTCCTCCTCCTCATGTCGCTAATGTTCCTCCTCCTCCTGTCGCTGAGGTTCCTCTTCCTCATCCCCCTCAGCATCCTCAAGCTGACTTCGCAAAGACTTGCAAAGATTTCAAAGCAATGGGTGGCAAGAACTTTCAAGGCACTGAGACTTTTGTAGAGGCCAGAAATTGGTTGAAAGAGACCGAGGATTTATTTGCTATCTTTGGGTTAGATGATCAGAGGAAGATCTTGTTGGCGGTTTGGCTTATGAAGGATGAAGCCGCTTATTGGTGGGAAGTCACCAATGGTACTAGGCCTGTTGAGACTTGGGCCGATCTCAGGGCAAGATACGTGCATAAGTTTCTATCTTCTGCTGAGGAGAATCTGCAAATGGAGAGGTTCATAACTTTGAAACAAGGAGATATGTCTGTCAAAGAATATGTGAACAAGTTCAATCAGTTAGCTCGTTTTGGCTTGGATATGGTGAATACTCATCAGAAGAAGGCTCTTCGTTTTGCTAGAGGATTGAATGAGCCGTTGCAGGGATTGGCTATGTCACATATTCCCCATGGGGCCACGTTTGAGAGTCTGGTTGATATGGCGTTACTTCAGGGAGATGTCAAGAAAGAAACCAAGATGAATGATACTCAAGCTAAGAAGACTGATTCCCAGGGAAAAGGAAATCAGGGTAATCCAAGTGGTCAAAGCAGTCAAGGCAATCAGAACAAGAACAAGAGTCAAGGCAACAAGGGGAACAACAACAAGGGAAAGAACAACAAGGAGAAGTGCCATTATTGCGGTTCAGTTGGGCATCTTATTAAGGATTGTAAGAAGAGAAAAAGGAAGAATGGTGAATGCTTTTTCTGCGGTAAGACTGGACATTTCAGTAGGGATTGCCCGAAGAAGCAAGGGCAAGGCCAGGGTCAGACTCAGCGTGCTGGACCTTTAGGAGGGCAAGTTCATGCTCTCAATGTCGCTCCAGTTCCCGATCGAGGTAGTATTTCTGTTGAGAGCCTTGTATATATTTTTGATTTTCCAGTTCTTACCTTGTTTGATTCTGGTGCATCGCATAGCTTTATCTCATCTGATCTTGTTGATAGTTTGCACCTTAGTACTAGCTTGGTAGATGATCCCGTTTGTGTCTCAAATCCTATTGGGGGTTCCGCCCATTTGTCTATGATATGTGGGGATTTGAGGATCTCTATACTGAGTGTAGAGTTCTTGTGCAGTGCTTATGGTCTCGGTTTTAGGGGACACTGATTGATATTGGGCATGGATTGGCTGTCCAGATATGGAGCCATTCTTGATTGTGAGCATAGGGTTGTGAGGCTCGTGACTCGCCTCAGAAACACGCTAGAGATTTCTTGTGATCCGAGAGGTCCCGTCATGTTATGCTATTTGGAATCACTCGACTCGTCAATGGAAACTCTTCAGTCCGTGAGAGTGGTTCGAGAGTATCCAGTTGTTTTTGATGAAGTTAGGGGGTTGCCCCCTAAGCGAGAGATTGATTTCCGCATTTATCTGGTGGATAATGCAAAGCCGGTTTCTTTGCCCGTTCGGCACATGGCTCCGCGTGAAAGGCGGGAGCTACGTAAGCAAGTGAAGGAGTTGCTTGAGAAGAACTTCATTAGACGAGGTATATCTGAATGGGGAGCGCCTGTGGTATTTGATACCAAGGCAGATGGTTCTCTCCGACTTTGTGTTGACTATCGAGAGTTGAATAAGCTGACTAAGAAGAACAGACACCCGTTACCGAGGATTGATGATGTCTTTGACCAGCTTGTCAGTGCTTCTGTTTTCTCTCAGCTTGATCTTGCTACTGGATTCCATCATCTCAGGGTAGCTGAAGACAGTATAGACAAGACTGCGTTCAGGACTCCAGATGGATTCTTCAAATGGCTTGTCATGCCGTTCGGCTTGACTAATGCACCCGCATATTTCGTGGACTTGATGAGTAGGGTGTTCAGGGAGTTCTTGAACAAGTTTGTCGTGGTCTTCGTGGATGATATTCTGATCTTCTCTAAGGATGAGGAAGAGCACGCAAGGCATCTCGTGGAGGTGATGGATACGCTTAGAGCGCATCAGTTGAAGGCTAAGTTCTCCAAGTGTCACTTTTGGAGAAGGGAAGTTAGATTCCTTGGGCATATAGTGTCTAATCAAGGCTTAGCGGTGGATCCCGCTAAGGTGTTTGCAGTTCAGGATTGGAAGACTCCAAGGAATGCAACCGAAGTGAGAAGTTTTCTAGTTCTTGCAGGTTTTTACCGGAAGTTCATCAAGGACTTCGCGAAGATATCCGCTCCTCTCACTAAATTGACGAAGAAGAATTTAGTTTTTGCTTGGAGCATAGAATGCGAGCTTGCTTTTCAGAAGCTCAAGAGAGCCCTCACATCAGCACCTGTTCTAGCTTTGCCCGATGGAGGGAAGTTATTTACAGTATACACCGATGCATGTGGCACGGGGTTAGGAGCTGTTCTGATGCAAGAAGGAAGGATGATATGCTTTGGCGGTAGACAACCCAAAGTGCATGAGAAGTATTATCCCACTCATGACTTAGAGTTGGCAGTAATAGTATATGCACTCAAGGCTTGGCGCCATTATCTTCTGGGAGAAAGATTTGAGCTTTATACCGATCACAAGTCATTGAAGTATCTCTTTTCTCAGAAGGATCTGAATCTGAGGCAACAAAGATGGATGGAATTCTTGGCGTCCTACGATTTTGAGATAGCTTATACCCCTGGCAAGGGGAATGTGGTAGCAGATGCATTGAGTAGAAGAAGGTTGACCCTAAGTCCTCTATTCGTTGAGATGAAGAATTTAGAGTATGTGGCAACCTTTGATTTCTCTTTGGCGATTGAGTCGATGACCGGTTCTTTAGCATCTTTGGAACTCAGACCTACGCTTCTTGATCAAGTTGGGGCTTCGCAGAGAGAAGACCCTCAGATAATTGAGATTATGGATAAGCTGATACGAGGAGAGGCGTCTAGTCATCTCACTCGATATTCTATTGATGGCAAGGGTTGGCTGAGGAGAGACGGAAGGTTATGTGTTCCAATGGTAGAAGATTTAGTAAGAAAAGTTCTTGAGGAAGCACATCGCTCTAAGTTGATTATACATCCGGGCGGAGATAAGATGTATGAAGATATGAAGCGTATTTTCTTTTGGCCTGGGATGAAGAAGGATGTGGCAGAGTTTGTCTCTAGATGTATCATTTGCCAGCAAGTTAAGGCCGAGTCGAAGAAGCCCGGTGGGCTATTGCATCCTCTAGACGTTCCACTATGGAAGTGGGAGAGTATCTCCATGGATTTTATCGATGGGCTACCAAGGTCAAGGAAAGGGAATACGAGCGTTTGGGTTATTGTGGACAGACTTACGAAGAGTGCTCATTTCATTCCGGTGAAGAGCAAGAGGACCGCATCTTGGCTAGCGTCGGTATATCTTCGTGAGATTATGAGACTTCATGGAGTCCCTTCTAGTATAATCAGTGACCGTGACCCAATCTTTACAAGTCAGTTCTGGAATAGCTTGCAAGAAGCCATGGGCACGAGGTTGAATCTAAGTACGGCTTATCACCCACAGACGGACGGTCAAACCGAAAGGGTGAATAGGGTACTCGAGGATCTGTTGAGGCTTTTTATTCTGGATTTTGGTGGTACTTGGGAAGACCATCTTCCTCATGTTGAGTTTGCATATAATAACAGTTATCAGGCAAGCATAGGGATGGCACCATTTGAAGCTCTATATGGGAGGCCGTGCAAGTCGCCCACATGTTGGTGGGAGACTACAGATGAGCTTATACTTGGGCCTGATATGATCAGAGATACATCCGAGAAGATCGAGTTGATTCGGAGACGGATGAAAGCGGCCCAAGACCGACAGAAATCTTATGCTGATAAGCGAAGAACTGATTTGGAGTTTGATGTTGGGGATATGGTTTTCGTGAAGGTTTCTCCTTTGCGGAATGTGGTCCGATTTGGAGCCGTTGGGAAGTTAGCACCGAGGTTTGTTGGACCATTCCCTATTATAGAGAGGATCGGGCAGATGGCTTATAGAGTGAAGTTGCCCGAGAAGCTTGCCGGAGTACACGATGTTTTTCATGTCTCGCATCTCCGGAAGTGTTTACATGAATCAGCAGAGGTTGTTGAGCCAAGTGTTCTAAAAGATGTGGAAGTGGAGAAAGAGGCTACCTTGAGGAGAGCTCCGATTCGTATCTTGGGGACGGAGACCAAGAAGTTAAGGAATCGAGAGGTCAAGTTGGTGAAGGTTCAATGGGGTGAAGCCGAAGAAGACGCAACTTGGGAAACCGAGGAGAAGATGCGTGGGCTTTATCCATTCCTTTTTGAGGGTACACTCTCAATCTCTTTTCTTTGTTAGCATGTCTTTCTCTTTGCTATCCATGATTATCTAGTTTATCGTGTTAATCTTGTCATGAGAACCTTAGGTAGAAACCCTTTGGATGAAACATGTGTTTGAAACATGTTATGCTTGATGGTTGCAAGTGGTTGCAAGTGTTTGCAAGTGGTTACTCGTGGATGCATTATACACGTTAGGCACTAGATCGGCTCACACACTCCTCATATTGCATATGCATGAGTGTTTATGCTTATTCATGGATGAAAATTTTTGTGTTATCACATGGATGTTGCATATGGACGTATGTTATGTGCACACATATAGATGCTATACATTATGTTAGGAATTGCATACATGTGGATTCATTTCACTAACATAATTTGCATTGATGATATTTGCATTAGATAAGTACATATACACACACCTTTGCATATGTTCATACAACATTTAGAATCTTGTAAGGACAATGATTGCTCATGGATGATGTTTTGAGTAGATGGATGATTGGATGGTAGGATACGTTCTTCCTAACTTAGAGATTTCGGGGACGAAATCCTTTAAGGAGGGGAGGATGTAACAACCCGTATTTTCCATAACCTGTTATGACATAAATCGAGGCAGAATTTATTTTATAAATCTGAATCAAGCGAAACGGGCTATGCCATTGCGTTCGTCTAGGAAAAATACGCGAAATAGTGTCCGAGTTTTCAAAAATCGGAGTCCGTATGACCCGATTAAGGCCCAACGAAGTTTTCTGAAAATTTCAAAGTAAAAACAGATTTCAAATTCAAATCTGAATTTGGAAATTGGGGCTATTGGGCCAGGCGGGAAAATTCCCACCAGAACACCCAAGTCGATAGCCCTGTCGACTTGGGAGTCGACTTGGTTGGACCAAGTCGACAGCCCTGTCGACTTGGCTGTCGACTTGGCTCAGCCGGGCTGTTTAGCCTGGTGCACCATTTAGAGATTGTGTTGAGCTTGGGGGCCAGATTCGGTTTTGGGGGCTGAGATTGGAACTAGGGTTTAATCCTATGGCCTAAAACACTTGCCTAATCTACAAATAAGACCCTAACCTGCCCTAAATCATCATTATTCATTCTAGCAACTAAACTATGGCAAAATCAATCCTCCCATGGCCTCCACTCTCTTCATAAAATTCCTAAACAAATTTTTATGAGATTTTCCATGCATACAAGTGTTTTTGAACTTGTATGATCATCATTAGCTTGCATTCAAGTCAAGTTTCTATATTTGCATCATAAAGAAAGAGTTTTGATCATTTTGGCTCAAGGGTTTTGCTTTCATTTTGGGTTTAATTGGTTGCATAAGGACTTTAAGCATTGTAAGCCCTATTCTACTTTCATACTTAAACTTTAAAGTTAAATGTATGATATGCAAGTTTAGATGCAAGTTTACTATGCTATGATATGCAAGTTTATCTTGTTGCAATATGCAAGTTTATATGCAAGTATGTCATGTCATGATATGCAAGTTTATATGCAAGTTTCATATGTTATGATATGCAAGTATGTTATGCAAGCTTGGGTTGAACATTTTATTCAAGCTATCATGTTATGCAAGCTTATCTTGGGTTCATGAACATAAAGCTTCAAGCTTTATGCCAAAGGTTGCATTTTGGCAACATGTAAGTTATCATATCTCTTATGATAACTTGCATGTGAGGCTAAATGCGAACTTATGGCCATTTCTACATGTCATTTAGCACCATGTATCACCAATATGCCAAGTTTGGTTTTATGCATGCTTTTGAGGCCTAAAAATGTAATATGCAAGTGTATGAACATATGAACATTTCATATGCCACCATGTTAAACTTGTGGCTTTAGTACTTTTATGTCATGATTATGCCAAGTTCCCTCTTTCTATCCTTTATGCGCTATTGCGATATGTAAGCGATGGGATTGTGTTTGGGGTTGGGTAAACATAAAAGACATAAAAACATAAGCTTGGGAATTTACCTATTAAGTTAGGTCTACCCATTGGGAATTTACCTATTAAGTTAGGTCTACCCAATTGCTTGAAAACTTGTAATGTGTTTTGGAAACATGATGGACATGACACTTAGAAAATATAAGTGTGGCCAACTCGAGGTTGGGTTGAGTGTGTAGCGTAAACCTACCCGGAACCGACCTGCTTAACTAGTTGCTACAAACAATAGGACCCAATGTGAGAAGTTGGTCATGTGGTACCTTGGACCCGAGGTTAGACCAAGTTGTGGTGTAAAGCTACCCGGAACCGACCGGCTTGACTAGTAACCGCAACGAAGTCTAATGTGAGAGGTTAAGGCGCATTAATTAATTAATGCCTCATGATTAGGGGTAAGTCATGGTCCACTTAATACTTAACCAATTTGGGCTTGGTAGATTAATCGGGGTTAAGTCGTGAACTCATCGTTACACTTAACCAACTTAATCCATGGTTAGTAAAGGGGTTAAACCGTACTTAACCCACTAGAGAAATCCTAGCAATGGGGGCCCACTCCAGCAGTAATCCCAAGTTTGTATCATTAAGGCCCTAGGGACTAGGGTAGGGAGGGGGCACGATTACTGGGCTGGAGGTAAGCGACCAAAAGCGACGGCAGGGTGGTACGCCGGTGTAGTTCCGGGCGGACTCTGGTCGTGCACATAGTCCGTAGCCGGAGAAACATGCACGGGTACTAGTAGATCGAGACTGTGCACTCATGTTCATGGTGTCCAGAGGTTGACACCCTAGGGCTTGATACACCCGAAGGGTGGACCCGACACAGTTCGACTACAATTATGTTATTGGGCCGTATTGACACCAACACGTGACGAGTTAGGCTTAGGGAGCCGATCGACTAGACCGTTTGGTTGGACCGCGTATTAGGGTCACTTCATGTTATTGGACCTCGTATGAGGGTCATTTCATGTTATTGGGCCAAAGCTTGGGCCAAGGGATCAATACTTGTTTATTCAAGTCATGTTAGTTTGCTAGTACACCTGGGGTGCAAAACCTTAATCCTGATCATGCGATGACACCTTTATCTATCTTGTTAGTTAATCATCATGCTAGTATGTTGTTATCCTTATGATCATACCTGCTGCTCATACCAGTTAACTTTATCAGTCAACATTGATTGTAGTAGGGCTTACTCGGTCTTTTTGACTGACCTGTTTTCTTTCGCCTCTTTTCTTCCGTTCCCCCCCCCCCCCACCCCCCCCAGGTTCTCAGGGAGGGAACGTTGGAGCCTAGATTGGATTTTGGATTGCTTGCTTGTGGGATTTCAGCTCATGTACGGTTTCGACATGAAGCTAGCTATGGTTATCACTTATTTTGGGGATAGTACTTATGTATTTCAGTTTTTGCAGAAATGTTGTTTTTTTATCTAGACTTGTGTATTTGGAAAATTGACATTATGTTGTACCAGACTTGTTTTGAAATGGTTTGAAATCTTCCGCTGTTTTATCTATGTTATTTACTCTGTTTACATATATACATACGTGCTTGTTCTGCCTTGATATATCATTATGCATGTTTACCTGATTCAAACGCCCCTCCAAAGTCAGAGTGCTTGCAAGAGACACCCTGGCGGAGGCGGGGTGTTACAGCCTATCCTTGGACTTATACACTGTTTGTTTGAGTGTATGAATGTACCATTGTTGCCATTGATAACTTCGCGGATGGGAACTTAGAACCTTCACATAGGATAGAACATATATATGGACCGTGGCTTAACTGTAAAGATCTTTAACGTTTCTATGCGCGCTCTCATTCTTTGCATGACACTGCACACAAACTTGTTAATCTTTATCAACATGAGGGGTACAGGTTATTTTACTACGATGTCTAACACCAGTACATTGAATTATAGTGAGCCATGCAAACAAGATCACAGACTGGGAAACTTCTGGAAGCCGAGGCTTCCCCGCCATCGTCTAATTGTTTTGCTTCTACTACTTACTCCATGGACAACACTGGCTCTGGAGGCAGCGAGCCTGAGACTAATGAAGGGTCGGCTCCTTCTCTGACAGGGAGTTCGCCTGAGGTGTCGGAGCATGGGGGTCATACTGAGAGGTTACACTCTCCAATTTTATACTCCGAGATGGAAAACATAGATATTATGGGGTGGTGAGCCGCCTGCCCCAGTGGCTCCTGACATGCTCCCCGATGCGGTCATCTTGGACAATCCTCCGGATTGAGTGCCATCGCGCTTGGATGCCACGGCTATTAGAAAGATGTCTTTGGCGTTTAATATCCCCGAGGGGGAGGCTCATGCCCCTGGATCGGGAGAAAGGGCTCACGCACCGCCAGAAGGCTTTACTGCTGGGAATCGACAGTCTTGCATTGCAGGGTGCGCGCCCCCGGCCAATGATTTTATAAGGGAAATGCTGTTCTTTTTCCTCCTTGCTCCCTCAAAGCTGCAGCCGAACTCTTATACTTCGCTCTTTGGCACATGTGTTCTCTTTCGAGAGTTTCTACATCGGGATCCTACTGGAGACGACATTCTGTACCTTTTCCATTTCAGACGATCAACTGGAGCATCGTATTTGCAATGGTTCTTGGAGGCGTCTCCAGCTACTAAGTTTTTTGTTAGAAAGTGGCCAAGACCGTCGGTGATTAAGCAACATTTGTTCTTTGTTCGCTGCCCTCTCGGATTTGCGAGGAGATGGATAGATGGAAGTGAGTATCTTTAATCTTCGACTACTTTTTCCACAAGTTACCAAGCTTTGTGACTCATTGTTTTTTATTGTGGCAGGGACTCCCGAGGCATGTACTAGCGATGAGTATCGGCAATGTCTCGATGCTTTGCAAGCTATTCTTGAGGGGTCCCGTATGACGGATTCCGGAGTGGATCAGGATCGCCTCTAGTGTGTTGCATTACTTCCAGCTGACCGAGCCATAATTAGGCCTGCAGTGGCGAGTAGTGTACCTAAGGGGAAAGCAACGGAAGGCCCTGCTGCACCCCTTTGAAGAGAAACATGGCTCCTGGCGAGCCTGGGCCTAAAAAGGTTGTCAAGTTTCAGGTGGGCGTTAGTGGTGACAAGGATGGTAGTGCAGAGGCGGTTGCTCGGGATGAGGGACTTATTGACGTTTCTAACCCGCCCCCAATGGGAGGGGCGGGGTAAGAAGCGGTGGCCAGTCCTCACTCTCCTGCAACCTCTCTAGAAGCTACCGCCTCCCTTGAGAGGGTAAATCAGTTCACTGGTCTGGATGCGGTTCACGTGGACTTGTCTTCGTGGCCGAGCATAACTAGTATGGAGGACATAGCTCTTGTCGCGGAAGGACTAACTCCTTCAACTGAGCGGCAATATGGTCTGTTTAGAGAGCACTTTGGGCACACACTTATAAACACTAAACTGCATAAAAGAGAGCTTGCACAAGCTGCTGGACTAACTTTGCGTTGTTCCATTGATAGGTGATATGGCTAGAAGAAGAGGCAGTCGAGGTCGTGAGGACCGCAACCGTCCCGAGATTGCTTTTATTAGCTCCTTTAGGAGGGGAGCTCGCTTGTATGGTGATGCCCCACCACCGCGAGGTCATGGTAGCGGGAGTCATCACCAAGATAGGTCCTTATCTTCTATGACTCTTCCTCCCCCTCCTCCTCCGATCTGAGTGTCCAGTGGGGATTCGATGCTTCATCTAGGAGGGTTGAGTCATACATCGCCAATAACTCCGCCCATCACCTTCCCGCCTGCACCTGTTCAGACTACGAAGGGGAAAGGGGTACCATTCGGCCAACCGAGGCCGAGTGGGTCGAGCATGATAGAGATGAAATATTTGACCAAAACTCCAGTTCGAGTGCTTTCCCCAGAGGAGAAGAAAGCGTTTTTGACGCATCATTTCCCTAGACTTTATTTTGACGAGTTGCCATCTCTCCCGGATCTTCGTTCGCTGCCTCTGGAGAGATATGGAATCATGTGAAAATCGTGTATAACCAGGTTGACAAGCTCACCCAATACTCCCATCATTTATCAGATCTGGTCAGGGTGAAGAACTTGCATCTTTTGGATCAGCAAATAGTCATTGATGCTGAGAAGACTTCCGTCGCTAATCTGAGCACCGAAATTGGTGGGTTTTCATCTTTCCTTTTTTATGATTGTTGGGGGTCGTTTGCTCTCGTACTTTTAAATACTTACTCACGGAGTTCGTGGATTTTCAGCCGAGTTGAAGCAGGGGTACGAGAGACTCAAACAGGAGGCGGATAATTCTTTCTCCATGTTTACAGAGACCATAGCTGAATTGTCCACCCAGAACATGACTCTGAAGAGGGAGAAGGCTGATGTGGATCAATTCTGCATCGAGTTGGAGAGGGAGAACACCAAAATCTTCAAGCATCAGGAAGATAATAAGGCTTTGCAAGCTGAGAATGATCGCCTAAGGAGGGAGCTCGAGGTGGTGAGGAAAGCGAAAGAGGATGCTGAAGCCAACAATCGAGATGTGTTAGGCACCGTTCATGGGTCGGAAGCTGAGCGCCTGAGAGAGGTGGAGCAACTAAAAAGCTAGCTAGCGGATGAAGAGTTTCGAGCGTATTCGACTATGGAGGAGCATATCAAGAACATGCTGGTAAAAGCCCTAAGGTTCCGTGGAATCTCTTCGATGGATGATTATTCCCGCGAGCTGGCTCGGACCTGGGAAAGGCTGGTCACGTACGAGGCCTTCTTGCGTGGAATGGAAGTTAGGACCTTGGACGAAAGACAACTTATAACTAATCTCTTCACCGTGGAAGAGCGTGAGAAGTTGGAAGAGTGTAGAAGCTTGCTGCTCGAGGATGCAGACAAAGAAAGGCTGGAGAGGCTTGCCGCCGAAAAGGGAAAGTTTGTTGTGCCATGAAGTGTTGTGGTAGCGGTGGATCCCGCGAAGGGAAGTTCTTATCGACCTTCTGCTCCTGGATCGGTCATTGCGATTGACTCGGCCTCCTTGACCCGAGTTTCAACAAAGCGTGATGCTGAGCATTCTGAACCGGGAGGTGCTGAAATTACGCTACCCCTTGTGTCGGTTGTCCCTTCGGCTCTTCCCCCACCACCCTTGGCCGAAGGTAAATTTTCTTTGCAATGCATCCAAGAGGATTATGTGATCACCGAATTTGAGGATTAAAAGATCGTATTTTTGTAATGTAGCCCCTTTTGAAGTAACTTTGGAATTTGGCCCTGCCCCCGCGATTCCCAAAACAACTGAATCTGGGCCACGACTTGGGGGGACTCAGCTTTGAGAGAGTGGAGATAAGCTTGATACCTTCTCGGGGATCAGAATAACTCCCAGTATTTACGAGGGCCTTCTTGATTACGAGGGAGAGGAGTAGATTGGCAAAGTGGGATTGCCCGAGGTCCGATGGAGGAAAGGATGAGGGAGGATGATGCTTTTGGGCAGGAGATCGAAGCAAAGGTCATGGAGGATACTGCGGATGGGGCTATTGTGGCTGTTGCTCAAGAGCAGACTGATGAGGAAGCCGAGAGGAAAAGGGAAGCCTATGAGGCCCCGAAGGGACGGGAGGATGAAGAGGTGTAACAACCCGTATTTCAATAACATGTTAAAACGAGAATCAAGGCAGAATTTAATTTTAAATTCTAAATCAAGTAAAACGGGCTATGCCATTGCGTTCGTCTCGGAAAAATACGCGAAATAGAGTCCAAGTTTTCGAGAATCGGAGTCCGTGTTACCCGTTAAAGGCCCAAAGAAGATTTCTGGGAATTTGAATTTCGGAAACAGTTTTGGAAATCAGATCTGGGGCTAGGCGGGAAGTTTCCCCGCCTAGGCCATGTCGACAGGGCTGTCGACAGGCCTGTCGACTTGGGCCCAGACCAAGTCGACAGCCCTGTCGACTTGCCTGTCGACAGGGGGTGGCCGGGGCAAGCTGCCTGGCGCACCTGCTTGTCTCACCTGGTCTTGTTCTTGGGCTAGTTCTGGAAGCTTCCGAGATCTGATGGTCCTAATCTATCCTAGGGTTAATTTAAGGGCCTAAACCTATCCTAATCTCTATAAAAAGACCCTAAACCTAACCTAAATCCCTAAAAATCAAACCTAGCAACTAAGTGCTGCCAAAATCAATTTTGATCATGGCCTCCATCTCCAATCCCTAGAGCCTATGCATCGAAATCAAGTTCAAATCAAAAGGTGCAAGCTTGCTACACCAAATCAAGGCCAAATCAACATTGCTATGCGAGTTCCTTGGCGATTCTTCAACAAAGGAGGCACCTTTCTTAGCCAAGATGATTCATGCTTCCTTGCCTAGGCCTAACTATGTAAGTTCTAGCTACTTTTGGATCAAAACGGTATTTTTAATGTTGACATGGGATAAAATGAGGCTAAACATGATTATGCGAACCTATATGAACCTTACCTTGCCTCTTGTGTTCATGTTTATGATTTTAGGCCATGTGAGTGACTTAATCATGCCTCTCATGCTATGCATAACCTAGTTTAACTTGCAAGTTTGGATCTTTATGCATGAAATGCTAGCATGAACCTTTAGGAACCACTTTACTTGTGAAACATTGGCTAAGACAAAAATTTTGGGGCTTATGCATGCATATGAACACAAACCCCTTATGATTCATGCATGTTTGTGGCAAAAACCTCCTTATGATATTATGCAATTTTGTGGCCAAATCCTATATGATAGTATGCATGCTTATGGTCAATCCCTATATGACTCTATCATGCATGTTTTAAGGCCAAACCCCCTTATGACGCCATGCATGTTTGGAGCCAATCCCTTTTGTGTCATCATGCATGTTTTGGGGTCTACATGTAGCCATAGTATACCTACTATGTTGACTCGCTTTGCTTGCGTTGGGAAAACACGATTTTGGGTAGTAAGATAAACATGAACATGTCGCGAAACCTTAACTTGATTATGACATGTGTTTATACTTGAAAATATGACTTGAAAGATAACATGGAAGTTGGCATGTAAGTATGCATAAAAACATGAGCTTGGGAATTTACCTATTAAGTTAGGTCTACCCTTTGGGAATTTACCTATTAAGTTAGGTCTACCCAAATGCTTGAAAACTTGTAACATGTTTTGGAAACATGATGAACTTAGATAATATGAGTGTGGCCAACTCGAGGTTGGGTTGAGTTTGCAACGTAAAACTACCCGGAACCGACCGGCCTAACTAGTAGTTGCAAACAATAGGACCCAATGTGAGAAGTTGGTCATGTCGCGCTTAAGACCCGAGGTTAGACTAGGTTGTGGTGTAAATCTACCCGGACCCGCCCGGCTTAACTAGTAACCACAACGAGGTCTAATGTGAGAGGTTAAGAGTGCATTAATTAAATTAATGCCACATGATAAGGTTAAGTAAATTTGACTAATAACACTTAACCGATATGACACGAATGGGTAGGTTAAATGGGACCGGGCTTGATTTCCTTAATGACACTTAACCATGCAAGATGATTAGGAGATGGGGTTAAGTAATTTACACTTAACTAATCCGACTGGGTAATTAGATGAGGTTAAGTAATTAAGACTAAACTAACCTAACCACGGTAATTAGGGGATGGGGTTAAGTAATCCACACTTAACTAATCTAAACACGGTAATTCGATGGGTTAAGTTAGCCTAGACTTAATTAATCCAACTCGGTAATTTAATGGGGTTAAGTTAAACACTTAACTAATTTAACACGATGATTTGATGAGGTTAAGTGACCTATACATAACCAATCTAACTCGTTAATTTGATGAGGTTAAGTGACCTATACTTAACCAATCTAACTCGTTAATTTGATGTGGTTAAGTTAACCTATACTTAACCAATATAACGTGAAAACATGATAAGGCTAAGTCACGAATCGTTTCCATGCGCTAGACCGATATGACTCAGTAATTAGACAAGGTCAAGTAAATTATATAATTAACCAATCTAAAATGATAATTAGACGAGGTTAAGTTATGGATTGCTTAATATACTTAGCCAACTTGACACATGGTTTGTAGGGTTAGGTCTTGGACTTGGATACTTAGCCAATTTTGACATGGTTTGTAGACGGGCTAAGTTATGGACTTAAATGACACTTAACCCATTAGATAAACCCTAATTCGGAGGATTAGGTAAATGACCATAGTTAACAAGGATTATGGAAATAAGGCTATGTGGTAAACCTTAGTTAAGGGAAACTAAGTAATAATTCTTAGTCAAGGAAATTTGGACCATTTCTTAGATAGATCAGTAACCCGATACGTTAGGTCAACGTTTAAGTATGCGTGTAGGAGCAGGCTATCTGATTTAGATAAAGGCTCCAACGAACTGGGTAACGAAGCAGCGGCTTCGGGGAACGTGAGGATATTCTTGGGATCCCTCTGTGAGCTGCCAGGTCATTATACTAGGCTCACGAGAGGTTGAGGTCTGCGGTAGAAGAACCAAGAATATGCCTTGGTTGCTATGCGAGCGACCTAAAGACTGGGGTGGATAGCAGTGAGTCGGCGAATACATAAGGTGCCCGAGATAGCAAGTTCGTCGATCATCTACCATCTTGAGTCGAGCGTGTATGTACGGAAAGGCAGGGAACACCCAACAGACCATGATTTGCTATCTAATTATGGGTGAGGTAGGCCGTAGGATGTGTGCTGGCCGGAGTGTAGTTCTCATGCAAGATTTTCTCTTGTGTTGCCTTTCATTAGTTCAGGGAGGGGTCTCGTGGGACCATAGCCACGTGTAGAAAAGCAGACCTTAGTATTTGCATCGGCAGATAAATCTAAAGCTCCCGACCGAGTCCTGTATTTCTTGGTTTGCCCTGTGACAGGACTCGGATGGCACGATGTGATACATGTGCATACAGTTATAGAAAAACGATTCACGATGAATGCGTGGGAAAAAGGGCGCGGTTGAGGGTTAGCGTAATCCCTAGTGGCCTAGGTGGTTTAACCCAAACCGAAATACGAAAGCGTGCAATAGGTAAGCGTAATCCCTAGTGGTGCTAGGTGGCGTAAGTCCTAGTAGTTCAAACGATGATTCATATGGAAGAGCCTAGCTAGAACAAGGGTGACAGTCCAAACGATTTCAAGGATAATACGACATGAGGAAGCCCGTACGAGGTACGGCAACGGACTGAACTTATATACATGGAAAGAAACATATGATTTGAGTAACCTATATATGTGATATTAGGTTGACACGGACCATTACACGACTTTGAGCACGGGACATTCATGGTTAACACATGACGCGGGTAGGGATACTAGTACGAGAGGTGCAGAGCAAATATACTTGTTAGAATTAGGAAGAATATACATGATAGATACCGTGGGATGTGAGACGGGGTAGATACCTTGGGATAATGTACTCGATAGAAATCTGACGATGTGATACCTTGACTTATCATAACACCGTAGTTTATCATGATACCTTAGTTTACCTTGCCGCAGTAGTTCAACCGGCTACCCTGGTTTATCTATCTTGTAGTTATCCTTATGTTTACTTTCAGTTTATGCATGTCATGTTACCTTTACCTGTTTTTATACTGGAAGTAGATAGGACTTACTCAGTCTTTTTGACTGACCCGTTTTGTTTCGCCTCTTTTCTTCCGTTTCCCCCCCCCCCCAAGGTTTCAGGGAGGAAACAATGTTGTTTAGTTTGGATTTCTTCTGTTGAAGGGCATCATGTATGGCTTGATGTATAGCTTGGTCTTCTCTTGGCTATGGCTGCCTCACCGCTTTACTTTGGGGAATAATTTATGAAAAGGTTTTTATGCTTCTTTATTATTGCAAGATCAGGTTTTGATGTACTCTGATGTAAAAGGCTTTGGACCTTATTTATTCATGTTATGAAAGTTTGATTTTACTTCCGCTATTTTAATATGTTCAATCTTGTGATATTTCTGTGCATGTTTACCAATAATGCCCCTCTAAAGCTAGGGCATTCCTTTGCGAGTGACCCTAGCGGAGGCGGGGTGTTACAAGAGGCGCGGCGAAGGGCTATTGAAACCAATGAGAAAACCAGGCTGGCTATTCTGCGCATAAGTCGCAGAAGCTCGTCGATCATCAAGCCGTTAAAGAGGCCAAGTAGAAAGCCAAGCGGGATAAGAAAAGGGCAAGCATAGCCGTGATCGGTCTTCCTACTGGAGGTGCCCCCCTTATCGTGCCGCAAGTTGCCCCCGTTGATGTTACTCAGATCCCTAGTTGCGACAAGGCGGGCGAGATGCATCTCTCAGTTTCTCACGGGTCGACCATTTCCAAAGGGAGCCGAAGTGGGAAAGGAGGATCTAACAAGAGGAGGTCCGACTCCACGGACGAACCATCGAGTGCAGAATCTGCTAAGAAGAAGCACAAAGACAAGAGGAGGAAGCACGATTAGTATTTGTCGCTTAGGTATGAATTTAGGGCTCATTTTGGTAGTGTAGGCCAATAGTTTACGCGAGTTCGACCCTCGCTTTTGGATTTTCAAGGCATGGTGTGGTTCTCATGTATGCCCTACTATTAGAAGGAAAAGATATTAGTAGTGTAGTGGGTTGTAATGTTTGTGTGTGTTGTAATGAAAAGTGAATTAGTAAAGATCGCATTTTGTGTTAACTGTTCGGATGTTACCCCCATGTTTTCAGGCGTCCCGTACTTGCATAGGCATACTTATTGTTACATTTAACAAAAAAGCGATTGTGAGTGTTGTGCCCCAGTTTGGTGATTCCAAGCGGTGTGATTGAGTGCCGTGCTCTGGGTTGTAGTTCCAGAGGGGCGTAAGATAGTGCGCAGGCTTCTAGTAAGTCTCCCTCAGCTCAAGAGACCCGTAGTTTGTGAAGCCCAGCTAGAGCGCCTGTTGTTTTTTTTTGGGTGGCCCAGGATTAAACTCAAGAGTAGCGGAGGCGCATGATGTTGCGTTATGCGGTTCGTCCGTTGTCGGCTCTCCCGTCGTTCATCAGGCTGGGGCGAGCCAGAGGGCGTCGTCGTCACCAGGAAAGAGAAGCCCGGATCATCAGCTCGTAAGGTCCAATCATGGCCGTGGGCTACCCCTCAGCCTTGAGAGCTTTGGGGATGTGACGATTTAAGGATCGGTATTGGCGCTGGGCCAAAGTCCGCTCAGGGGGAGTTCGTGTTGCCCCGTCAAGCTGTTGGGTGGTTGAACGATTTATCCTCGGCCTTGATTATCGGTCAAGGTTCGAGTCAGAAGTTATTTATACTCGGTCGTTCCGCGGGCTGGCGACTCGAGTAGCATGGTCGGTCCCGTGTTTGGAATGTCGTTCATTGCCAATGTGATTAGGCCGCGGGATTGATCCTCCGTTGAGATGGCGATGCCGACCCCCATGTTGGGAGTTGGTACGACGGTGTATAGAAACTAGCTGTCAGGGTTAACTAATTATATCGTGTGAGGAGTGAACACAGAGTGGGGAAACAGAAAGATGAACATCATTTCCATTAATAACTTTTGGGCTGAATAGACTTTACAGTGCCTTGAACCATTGCAAAACAAAACATCGCTGGAAAGAGGAAACAACCATATGCAAAGTTATGTGAAGTAACGGCGGGGATGTTCACTATCCCAAGCCTTTGGTAGTTTAGCTCCGTCCATGGTAGCAAGCTTGAAAGTTCCATTACCGAGTCTTCATAGAATGGAGCACGGCCCTTCCCAGCGTGGAGCGAGTCTTATTGGCGGAGGGAAGACCTGTTTTAGGATGAGGTCGCCGATGTTGAGGTCCTTGTGGCGGACTCGAGAGTTGAAATACCAAGCCACTCGTTGTCGTTGTGTAGTGGCACGTAGGTCGGCTTCATTTCTTTTTTCTTCTAGCAACTTGAGTTACCACAGAAGAAAGTCCTGTTTCGTCTTTGGATCGAAGCAGGTGACACGATGAGACTGAAACTCGAGCTCGATGGGGTTGGGCTTCGGACCCGTAAGAAAGGGTAAAGGGCGTGTGCCCGGTTGCTGCCTTGTGAGTTGTTCGGTAGGCCCACAGGGCTAGAGGAAGTTCATCTGCCCACATGCCCCCGGCCTTCTTGAGGTGCTTCTTGATTATCTATTTGATGACTTTGTTGACTGGTTCGACATGTCCGTTTGGCTGGGGGTGAGCTACGGCCGAGAACCTTTTTTCGATGTTGTGCCGCTAACGTAAGGATTTGAATTCGGCACTCTCGAATAGAGTGTCGTTGTCTGAGATGATGGCTTTAGGGACTCCGTATCGAGTGATGATGTTGCACACCACGAAGTTGATCATCTTCTTTGTGGGTATAGTGGCGAGGTCTTCGACCTCCGCCCATTTGGTAAAATAATCTACTACGACGACGGCGTATCGTAACCCGCCTCTGATCATAGGAATAGTTCCAATTATGTCAATTCCCCACATGGTGAATGGCCATGGGCTAGTAATGTGTGTCAGTTCCATCGGCGTGGCTCTTGGGATCTTAGAGAAGCGTTGGCATTTGTCGCACTTGCGAGCATAGTCTGTGGCATCTTAGTCGAGTGTGGGCCAGTAGTAACCGTGTCGGGGTATCTTCCTGCCCAGTATTTGCCCCCTTGTGTGGTCGTTGCATTCGCCTTCATGCACGCTAGTGAGAATTCTTTGGGCATCGTCATTGGCCATCAACTAAGTAAGGGGATGGAGAAGCCTCTTGGATATGATATCCTGTCTATGAGAAGGTAGCAGGCTGACTGGCGGGTGAGCGCTCACCTTTCTTTGCAGCTCTCTGGGAGGGTCCCATGTCGTAGGTTGCTCTTGATTGGCGTCATCAATGATTCCATTTCTGGTTCGGCATTTATGGCCGCGTTGGTTTGAATTGGTTTGATAAAGGGTGAGTTGAGTACTTCGACGAGGGCGAATCCTAAAAGCTGTGGGTCTTCAGAACTCGCCGGTCTGGCCAGTGAATCGGCTTTTTCATTTTGCTCCCGTGGAATGTGAGTGATAGTGAAGTGGTCAAAGTGGGTGAGCGGTTTCTAAACTTGAGTTAGGTACAGAGCGAGTCTTTCACCCTTCATTTGGTACTCGTCTATCACTTGGCATACGATGAGTTGCGAGTCGGAGAAGATTTATATAGTTCTCAGCTTGAGCTCGATCGCGATTCTCAGCCCGGCTAACAACGCCTCATATTCCAGATCGTTACTGGTAGAAGAGAAATTTAGCTTTAATGCATGGTGTATTGAGCGTCCCCCCGGGTTTGATGAGTACAATATCGGCTCCCGAGCACTTGATGTTGGAGGATCCATCTACGAACAACTTCCACACATTGTCGAGGGTTTCAGCGTCTTCCGCAGAGGTTCCCTCGGGAGCCGTGAATTCTACTATGAAGTCTGCAAGGGATTGCCCGATGATGGGTCAGCGGGGAATAAATGTTATCTCGAATTGACTTAGTTCCATACTCCACTTCAGCAGTCGGCTGGATGCCTCAGGTCGTTGCAGGACTGAACGCAGCGGTTGGTCGATGTAGACTTTTATGGGACGAGCATAGAAATACGGTCGGAGATTCCAGGAGGAGATTAGTAAGCAGAATGCCAGTTTTTTGAGCTTCGGGTAGTTCTTCTCTGCTCCTGTCAGTCATTTGCTTATGTACTGGACGGGACGTTGGATGCGATCCTCGAGTCATATTAACGCCGAGCTGATTGCCTGTGGAGAAACAACCAAGTAAACATATAAGTCCTCATGGTCTAATGGATTAGATAAGATGGGTGGTCACTCTAAGTGATTCAGGAGTTCCTTGAATGCGGAAACGCATTCAGGGGTCCACTTGAAATTGCGTTTCGCTTTTCGAAGTAAATCAAAGAAAGGAATGCACTTGTCGGTGGCCTTAGAGATGAATCGACTTAAAGCGGCGACCTTCCTGTTCAAACTTTGAACATCCTTGATGTTCTCGGGGATTCGGATATCCCGAAAGTCTTGGATTTTTTCGATGTTAGTTCGATGCCCCGGGCATTGCCGATGAAACCTATAAACTTTCCTGAGGTGACGCCAAAGGGACATTTTATAGGATTGAGTTTCATGTCGTGTTGGTGTAGGACATCGAACATTGCGAAGAGGTCGTGGACGCGACTGTTAGACACTTTCGATTTGTCTAGCATGTCGTCCAATTACACCTCCATGGATTTCCCGATTTGATTTTTGAAGAGTCGATTAACCATTCGTTGATATGTAGCACCGACATTCTTGAGGCCGAAAGGCATGACGCGATAGCAGTAGAGTCAGCGATCGGTTATGAAGGAGATATGATCCTGGTCGTGGAGATCCATCGGGACCTAGTTGTAACCGGAGTAGGCGTCCATAAAAGACAGTAGTTGGTATCAGGCGATTGAATCGACTAGCTAGTCGATCTTTGGAAGCGGGAAGTTTTCCTTTGGGCAAGCTTTGTTCAAATCAGAGAAATCGATGCACGTCCGCCATTCACCATTGGCCTTCTTGACCAGAACCGGATTGGAGACCCACTCGGGGTAGTATGCTTCGCGGATGAAGTTGTTGTTTAGCAGGCGATCGACCTCTTCTTCGAGTGCCTTGGACCTCTCGGGCCCCACGAAGCGGCGCTTCTGCTTGATTGGATGGATTTTAAGATGTATGCCCAAAGAGTGGCAAGCAATTGCGGGGTCTATGCCCTTCATATCGGATTGAGTCCATGCAAATACTTCTAAGTTTCCTTTCAAGAAATCCACGAGGTCATCTATGATGGCTGAGTGTAGGTGCGATACTATCTTCAGTACTTGTGATGGGTCATTGGGGGTAACGGGTACATCCATCGTGGGCCCGATTGGAGTTGGTCTCTCGTACTCGGGCTCTTCGTTTTTCCTTGTGTCAAGGCCTCGGAAAGATACGAGTGGCGCATGAGCCAAGGCCCAAACGCCGCTGATTGCTATGCTGAGGCGGTCATGGCGAAAAGGTGGCGGGTACTTCTTTACCCATGTCCCTATTGCGTGCATTCTTCCATTCTATCTCGTAACATTCCCTGGCACTGAATTAGTCGCCTCTGACTATTGCGATCCCATTTTCTTTTGGAAATCTCAATAGGAGAGACCATGGCAATAAGAAGACGTGGAATTCTGTGAGGAAGGGGAGTCCGAGGAAGACATTGAATGTTGAGGCAATGTCGATAACCACGAAGGTGAGGATTCGGACTCGGCTTCGATCCCCCGTGCCAAGTTCAACGGGTAGGTCGATGACTCCCACTGGACAGCTGGATGACCCGTTAAAGCCGTGAATCGTGGAACGGCATGGTTTGAGGTCTTTTGCTTCTAACTTCATCTAATCGTAGGCGGCTTTGAAGATTATATTGATCGAGCTTCCCGAATCGACCAATATCTTTCGGACGGTTGCAGCGCCGATTTAAGCCATTATGACCAAAGGATCGGTGGTCGGGATTTCAATTCCCGTGGACTCCTTTTCGTGAAAAATAATGTCGTCCCGCATGGTTTTCAGGAGCTTGGCCTGGGTGAATTCATCGGGAGCGGAGCAAGACTCGTAGGTTGCATGTTTAATGGAATCAACATATTCCTCCATCTTTTGAAAGTTGTCATGTGTGGGGCTCGATCCACCGTACATAGTATTGATCATGATCCCTCGCCTTACATTAGACCGTCCCGCGGCTGTCTTGGCGGCAATTTGAGGAGTTGGCGCTGAAGGTTCTGGATTGGCTCTAGGTGGAAAAGGCTCTTGAACATATCGTTCAAGCCGCTTCTCACGGATGAGTTTTTTAGTTGCATCTCGAAGCTGTCGACATTCATTTTTGTTATGTCCATACATGTCGTGATATTGGCAGTATCTCCCCGAGTTCTTCTCGGAGTAGGTCGACTCCCTTGTGAGGGGTTTCGGATATGGCAAAGTGTTTCATGTTTCCAAGTAGATGGTCTCTGGAGTTTAATTTAATGGGGTATATGTTTCGTAAGCGCGGTAGGGGTCGGGCCTCCTTGGCTTTGTTTGGACCTGATTGTTGCCCTGGCCGCCTTGGCCCCCGTTGCTTGGTCTCTGTCTGGGGGATCCTGCCCCCGTGTTCGGATTGGGGGGTCCTCCTGCTTCTCGAACACGAGGGCGGTAATTTGCGGTGTCAGTTCGAGGGTTGGTGGGGCGGCTGGCGTCGGAGATGCGGTTCCGCATTGCTTCTTCTTGGCGTAAGAACTTCCCCGCTTTCTCGTAGAAAGCATCGTGGCTCTTCCGTTGCTTTCGTTAAATCCATGCCCCGAATTTCGAAGTAGGAAGGACTCCTTTATCAAGCTGGAAGTGTATGGATCATATGAATTGGGTGCTGCAAAAACCAACCCTTCAACGAAACTAAAAAATAGAGGTAATTGTTGGAAGGACTATTTAGAGAATTTGGAGCTGGATTAAAAAGAAGGGTTGTTTTGAATTATTAAGAGAAGTAGGGGTAGTTTAAGCATAGTAGGGGTAGATCGACAAATATGAAAGATGATGAATCATTTGGATTGGGTGCTGCAAAAACCAACTCTTAACAATAGCTAAAAAATAGGGGTAATTATTGGAAGTAAGGGCCATTTAGAGAATTAGGGGTAGGATTAAAAAGAATTGTTGTTTTGAAGTATTTTGAGAAGTAGGTGTAGTTTAAGCATAGTTGGGGTAGATCGACAAATATGAAAGATGATGAATCGTTTTGATTGGGTGCTGCAAAAATCAACCCTTCACAGTAGTTAAAAAATAGGGGTAATTGTTCGATGTAAGGGCTATTTAGAGAATTAGGGGTAGGATTAAAAAGAAGGTTGTCTGAAGTATTAAGAGAAGTAGGGGTAGTTTAAGCCTAATAGGTGTAGATCGACAAATATGAACGGTGACGAATCGTTTAGATTGGGGGATACAAAAACCAATCCTTCACTATATTTAAAAAATAGGGATAATTATTGGAAGTAAGGGATATTTATAGAACTAGGCATAGGATTAAAAAGAAGGGTTGTTTTGAAGTATTAAGAGAAGTAGGTGTAGTTTAGGCATGGTAGGGGTTTATCGACAAATATGAAAGATGATGAGTCATCTATATTGGGTGCTGCAAAAACCAACCCTTCATTGTAGTTAAAAAATAGGGTTATTATTGGAAGTAAGGGCTATTAAGAGAATTAGGGGTATGATTAAAAAGAAGAGCTGTTTTTAAGTATTAAGAGAAGGAGGGATAGTTTAAGCATAGTAGGGATAGATTGAAAATATGAAAGATTATTAATCATTTGGATTGGGTGCAACAAAAACCAACCTTTCACAGAAATTAATAAATAAGGGTAATTGTTGGAGGGGCTATTTAGAGAATTAGGAGTTTATTAAAAAGAAGGTTTGTTTTTAAGTATTAAGAGAAGTAGGTGTAGTTTAAGCATAGTAGTGGTAGATCGAAAAATATGAAAGATGATGAATCATTTGGATTGGGTGCTGCAAAAACCAACCCTTAACAGTAGTTCAAAAATAGGGGTAATTGTTGTAAGTAAGGGGTATTTAGAGAATTAGGGGTAGGATTAAAAAGAATAGTTGTTTTGAAGTATTAAGAGAAGTAGGGTAATTTAAGCATAGGTGGGGTATATCAACAAATATGAAAGATGATGAATTGTTTGGAATGGGTGCTGCAAAAACCAACCCTTCACGGTAGTTAAATAATAGGGGTAATTGTTGGAAGTAAGGGCTGTTTAGAGAATTAGGGGTAGGATTAAAAAGAAGGATGTTTGAAGCATTAAGACAAGTAGAGGTAGTTTAAGCATAACAGGGGTAGATCGACAAATATGAAAGATGATGAATCGTTTATATTGGGTGCTACAAAAACCAACCAGTACAGTAGTTAAAAAATAGTGGTTATTGTTGGAAGTTAGGGCTATTTAGAGAATTAGGGGTAGGATTAAAAAGAAAGACTGTTTTGAAGTATTAGGAGAAGTAGGGGAAGTTTAAGCATAGTAGAGGCATATCGACAAATATAAAGAAGATGAATCATACAGATTGGGTGCTGCAAAACCAACCCTTCACAGAAACTAAAATATAGGGGTAGTTGTTGGAAGTGATATTTAGATAATTAGGAGTTGGATTAAAAAGAAGGGATGTTTTGAAGTATTAAGAGAAGTAGTGGTAGTTTAAGCATAGTAGGGGTAGATCGACAAATATGAAAGACGATGAATCATTTGGATTGGTTGCTGCCAAAACCAACCATTAACAGTAGTTAAAAGTTAGGGGTGATTGTTGGAAGTAAGGTCTATTTAGAGAATTAGGGGTAGGATTAAAAAGAAGGGTTGTTTTGAAGTACTAAGAGAAGTAGGTATAGTTTAAGCATAGTAGGGGTAGATCGAAAAATATGAAAGATGATGAATTATTTGGATTGGGTGCTGCAAAAACCAACCCTTCACAGTTGTTAAAAAACAGAGGTAATTGTTGGATGTAAGGGCTATTTAGAGAAATAGGGGTAGTATAAAAAAGAAGGTTATTTGATGTATTGAGAGAAGTAGAGTAGTTTAAGCATAATACGGGTAGATTGACAAATATGAAAGACGATGAATCATTTAGATTGGGTGCTGCAAAAACCAATCCTCCACAGCATTTAAAAAATTGGGATAATTGTTGGAAGTAAGGTCTATTTAGAGAATTAGGGGTAGGATTAAAAAGAAGGGTTGTTTTGAAGTACTAAGAGAAGTAGGGATAGTTTAAGCATAGCAGGGGTAGATCGATAAATATGAAAGACGATGAATCGTTTGGATTGGGTTTTGCAAAAACCAACCCTTCACAGATGTTATAAAATAGCGGTAATTATTTGAAGGAATGGCAATTTAGGGAATTAGGGGTAGGATTAAAAAGAAGGACTGTTTTGAAGTGTTAATAGAAGTAGGGGTAGTTTAAGCATAGTATGTGTAGATCGACAAATATGAAAGACGATTGATCATTTGTTTTGGGTGCAGCAAAAACCAACCGTTCACATTAGTTAAAAAATAGGGATAATAGTTGGAACTAAGGGTTATTTATCGAATTGGGGGTAGGATTAAAAAGAAGGGCTGTTTTGAAGTACTAAGAGAAGTAGGTATAGTTTAAGCATAGTAGGGGTAGATCGACAAATATGAAAGATGATCAATTTATTGGATTGGGTGTTGCGAAAACCAATCCTTCGCAAAAGTTAAAAAACAGGGGTAATTGTTGGAAGTAAGGGCTATTTAGAGAATTAGGGGTAGGATTAAAAAGAATAGCTGTTTTGAAGTATTTAGGGAAGTAGGGGTAATTTAAGCATAGTAGGGGTATGAGTCATTTATATTGGGTGCTGCAAAAACCAACCCTTCACATTAGTTAAAAAATAATGGTTATTGTTGGAAGTAAGGGCTATTTATAGAATTAGGGGCAGGATTAAAAAGAAGAGTTGTTTTGAAGTATTAAGATAATTAATGGTAGTTTAAGCATGGTAGGGGTAGATTGAAAATTTGAAAGATTATGAATGTTTGGATTGGGTGCTTCAAAAACCAACCCTTCACAGTAGTAAAAATATAGGCGTAATTATTGGAAGTAAGGGTTATTTAGAGAATTTGGGGTCGGACTAAAAGGAGGACTGTTGTGAAGTATTAGGAGAAGTAGGGGTAGTTAAAGCACAGTAGGGTTAGATCGACAAATATAAGGATGATGAATCATATGGATTGGGTGTTGCAAAAACAAACCCTTCGTAGAAATAAAAAAATTGGGGTAATTGTTGGAAGGGATATTTAGAGAATTAGGAGTTGGATTAAAAAGACGGTTTGTTTTGAAGTATTAAGAGAAGTAGGGGTAATTTAAGTATAGTAGGGGTAGATCGACCAATATGAAAGATGATGAATCATTTGAATTGGGTGCTGCAAAAACCAGCTCTTAATAGTAGTTAAAAAATAGGGGTAATTGTTGGAATTAGGGCTATTTAAAGATTTAGTGGTAGGATTAAAAAGAACAGTTGTTTTGAAGTATTAAGAGAAGTAAGTTAGTTTAAGCATAGTAGGGATAAATCGACAAATATGAAAGATGATGAATCATTTGGATTGGGTGCTGCAAAAACCAACACTTCACATTATTTAAAAAATAGGAGTAACTGTTAGATGTAAGGGCTATTTAAAGAATTAGGGGTTGGGTTAAAAAGATGGGGAAGTTTAAGCATAGTACAGGCATATCGACAAATATAAAGAGGATGAATCATATGGATTGGGTGCTGCAAAAACCAACCCTTCACAGAAATAAAAAAATATGGGTAATCGTTGGAAGGGCCATTTAGAGAACTAGGAGTTGGATAAAAAAGAAGGGTTGTTTTGAAGTATTAAGAGAAGTACGGGTTGTTTAAGAATAGTAGGGGTACATCGACAAATATGAAAGATGTTGAATCATTTGGATTGGGTGCTGCAAAAACCGACCATTACCAGTAGTTAAAAAATAGGGGTAATTGTTGGAATGAAGGTCTATTTAGAGTATTAGGGGTAGGATTAATAAGAATAGATGTTTTGAAGTATTAAGAAAAGTATTAATAAGAGTATTAGGGGTAGGATTTAAAAGAAGGGCTGTTTTGAAGTACTAAGAGAAGCAGGGATTGTTTAAGCATAGTAGGGGTAGATCGACAAATATGAAAGATGATGAATCATTTGGATTGGGTGCTGCAAAAACCAACCTTTCACAGAAGTTAAAAAATAGGGTAATTGTTGGAAGTAAGGGCTATTTAGAGAATTAGGGGTAGGATTAAAAAAAATAGCTTAAGCATAGTAGGGGTATATCGACCAATATGAAAGATGATGAATCATTTGGATTGGATGCTGCAAAAACAAACCCTTCACAGTAGTTAAAAAGTATGGGTACTTGTTGAAAGTAAGTGCTATTTACAGAATATGGGTTAGGATTAAAAAGAAGGGTTGTTTTGAAGTTGTTGACGGCAAAAAATGTCGTAAACACCAAAGATTCCAATTACTAGGAATTATAAATATGGTCACATAGACAAGAACATAAAACGGAGCATAAAGCAGAAAATAACATGAGATTTATAGTTGTTCGGCCTCAGCGAGGGACTACGTCCACTTTGAAGATTCGTTGGAATTTTATTAATCACTTTAAAGATTACTCGGTTGAGATCCTCTCACTACGTTCAATTGTTACCATACATGAAGTTACAGTAGTCATATTTGCAAGAATTAGGAGAATTGACAATTTTGCGCTTCTTCTTCCTCAAAGAGGAGATGCCATTAATGGAGCTCTATGGAGGTCTCAAAGCTCAAGAATCCAACCCCTTTGAAGTGTGAGGCCATGGAGTTTTTATCGGAAGTAGTTAGGTTGGAGTAGGTAGAAATGGGGACCATCTACAGAAAATTCACGCCTGCCGCCCTCGACCACAAAAAATTTGCCCCTGGGTCAGGGTGCAAAATTTCGCGCCTGCAGGGTGCAAAATTTCTCACCTATCTGGTGTGTAATTTCGCACCTGCTAGGTGCGAAATTTCAGACCCACTTGGTACGAAAGTTCGCACCTGCTAGGTGCGAAATTTCTTACCTACCGGTTACGAAATATCACATCCGGCAGGGTGCAAAATATGCTTGGTGTGGGTCGTTAGTCGAGGCTCTATGGCTCTTCTGGGGCGTTGATGTTGTAATGTTATGGTGGCATTGCGAGGTCCCTGTTGGTGCAACCCCTTTTCAGCCTTCCTTCTGTGCTTCCCGAGTTTCGCCCTTGGCCTTGGCTTCATGCGATGAGGTTAATCGAGCATGTCTTGAGTACTTTCGGGAATCGAACCAAAAGGCCGTTTAACATTTCCCCCTAAAGTACTTCATGTCTTGACATGATGTGCTTTGGGTTTGTTTGGGATGAATGATAGTTGGGTCAAGGATTTATCTTGTGAGTTAAAGGAAAAAATATGTTAGTTAGCGGGCTCGTTTGCCCTGGACCATGTGCGAGCCATTGTTGGCCCGGGGTCGCGCTCGCGTTGCTGAGCATACGTACTATGCTGTTATCGCGCATTCGCGGCGAAAGACATTCGCAGAGAATACGCGCGCACGAACGTGTGTCGCGATGGGCCTGATGAGAGGATACAAATTTTATGTAACCGAGGTTTTTTTTGAATGAAATTCTGAATCATAAGGGTTCAAAATTTTGAATTGTAAAGGTTTGAATTTTTGAACCATGGTGACTTGAAATTTCGAACCGCGGTGGTTTGAAATTTCTGATCTTGGAGGTTCGGAATTTCGACCTCGTAGGTTCGAAATTTCGAGCCTGGGTTCGGAATGCAAAGGGACTATTTCCCTTTTTATTATAAATAGGCCCCTCCCCCTTTATTTTCTTCCTTCTTATATTTTCTTCTTTGGCTGCCATCATTCTGAAAGCTTCGTTTCCCATCTTTTCTCGACTGAATTCTTAGGTAAAGGACTTGGTCGTAGGAGGAAAGGAAGAAGTGGGGATCGAAGTATGGTGGTCGGAGAATGCTCGAGGCTTCGACCCTGATTTGAGAGGATCGAAAATTCGAACCTGATGGGGAACGAATTTTCGAACCCCTGCAGGGTTCGAAATTTTGAGCATTCGGGCTCGAGTTTCCGATTGCTCGAGCCCAGGATTTCTCAAACACTAGGGCTCGAGGTTTCGAACCTTGGGCTTCGAAGTTTCGAACCCTAACAGGTTTGAATCTTCGATCCTCTGGGGTTCGAACTCTCATCCCCGCCAGGCTCCATTCTTCGAACCTCGGGGTTTGGAAATGTCAATCCACCAGGGCTTGAATTTTCGAACCCTGAGGGGTTCGAATTTTGGAGCGAACGTGGTTCGAATTTTTGAACCCTGAGGGGTTTGAATTTTCGAACCCTAAGGGTTCGGATCTTCGTGCCCCGAGACGGGTTTGATTGTATCGCCTTGGCTAGGTGTCGATCGTGCTATTTCGAACTTCGATTTCTTGACTTCCTATCCTTTGACTTATATGTTGCCTGTTTGATCGCATGAATGTACCAAGGTGCACATCGATAGCTGTGCGGACAGGCACTTGAGTCTTTCACATAGGATAGACCATATATCTGGACTTTGACTGAACTGTTAGGATACTTAAAATTTCTATGTACATTTTGACTCTTGCGTGACACCCCGCACACATTTGTTAAATTTCACCAACGCGAGGGGTACAGTTTATTTGACTGTGATGTCTAGTACTGGTGAAATAAAGTAGAGCGAGCCATGCAAAAAATATCAACGATTGGGAAACATTTGGAAGCCGAGGCTTCCCCGCCATCGTCTCACACCTCTGACTCCTCGGATAACGACCGCTTAGGTGGCAGTGAGCTTGAGACTACGGAAGAGTCGGTTCCTTCCTAGTTTGGGAGCTCCCCCAAAGTGTTTGAGCATGGGGAACTGACGGAGAGGCTGCATTCTCCTCTCGTACATGCAGAGTTGGAAAATGTAGACATTATGGGTGATGATGGGACGCCTGCCCTAGTAGCTCCGGACATGCTGTCCGACGCAGTTATCTTGGACAACCCACAGAATTCGGTGCCATCGCGCATAAATGTCGCGACAGTTAAAATGATGGCCTTGCGGTTTAGCATCCCGAAGGGAGACGCCCATGCCCCTAGAACGGGCGGAAGGGCCCATGCACTGCCAGAGGGTCTTACTTCTTGGAATTGACTTGCTTGCTTTGCGAGAAGTGTGCCCCCGACCAATGGTTTCATTCGGTAAATTCTATTCTATTTCCGCCTTACCCCTTCACAGCTACACCCGAATGCTTATTCTTCGCTCTTGGGTACTTGCTTTCTTTATCGAGAATTTCTAAATCATGCGCCTACTGGAGAGAGGATATTCACTATCTCTTTCATTTTAAGCAATCGGCTAGCTGATCGTCCTCCCAATGGTTCTTGGAAGCATCTCCCACCACCAGATTCTTTGATGGAAAGCAGCCTAGGCCGTCTGTGATCAAGCAAGTTTGGTTCTTTGTTCGTTGTCCTCCCGGGTTTGCGAGGAGGTGCATAGAAGGAAGTGAGTGCTGCCGAACTTTATTTATTCTTGTAATGTTGTCGGGTCCCATGTCTCATTGTTTTTTTATCATGGCAGGAAATCCCAAGGCGCCCACTGGCGACGAGTATCAGCAACGCCTCGATGCTTTGCAAGATGTTCCTGAAGACTCTCGTAGGACGGATACTACAGTAGACCCAAACCGGCTTCGGCATTTGGGTTGCTTCTGGCCGATCGGGCCATAATCAAGACTGTCGTGACGAGTGGTGTTTTAAAAGGGAAAGCGACGGAAGACCCTGCTGCTTGTGGTTTGAAAAGGAAAATAGCTTCTACTAGGCTCGAACCAAAAAACGCTGTTAAGTTTCAAGTGGACGTTGACGGCGACAAGGCTGGTGATGTGGAGATGGCCGCTCGGGATGAAAACCCTTGTAACGCTTCTATCCCGCCTCAGATGGGAGGGGCTGGGTAAGAAGCGTTAACCAGTCTCCATTCTCCTGTGACTTCTTTAGAAGCTACCACCTCCCTTGAAAAAGTGGATCAGTTTGCTGGACTGGGTACCTTTCCTAGGACTTGTCTTTGTGGCCGAGCGCAGTTAGTATGGAGGATCAAGCTCGCACCGCGGATGGGCTAATTCCCTCAATCGGGGAACAATCTAGTCTGTTGAGAGAGCACTTAGGGCACACTTGTACACACCACATTGCATAGAAAAGTTCCTGAGCATGTTGTTTGACTGATTTTTCTTTATTTCTTTGACATGTGACATGGCCAGAGCAAGTGGAGGACGTGGTCATGGAGACTGCCATCGTCCCGGGAGCACTTTTATTAGCACTTTCAGGAGAGGGGCTAGCTTATATGGCAATGTTCCGCCCCCACGGGGTGGCGGCAACAGGAGTCATCACCGGGATGGACCTCAATCTTTTACGACTCCTCCCCCTCTCCCTCCGATTCGAGTGTCCGGGGGAGACTCACGGCTTGTTCTAAGAGGGATGATTCATTTGTCGCTGACAACTCCGCTCTGCCCTGTTCCGTTGGCTCTCGTTCGGAACTCAAAGGGGGGAGAGCCACCGTTTGCCCAGCCAAGGTCGTATAAGGCGACTATCATAGAAACACAATATTTGATAGAATCTGGAGTTCGGGAGCAGGCCATTAAGGAGAGGAACGAATTTGTGAGACATTATTTCCCTTGGTTATATCTTGACAAGCAATGGTTTGTCCCTGAGCTTCAACCTGCTCCTAATAGGGAATCCGGAGAGATATGGGAGCTTATGAAGGCTGCGTATCATCAGGCCGATGTACTTACCAGGTACTCCCATCACCTGTCGGATCTGATTAGGAAAAAGAATCAGGAACTCGCTATTTGGCAATCAATCATCGAAGCCAGGCAGGCTTCCATTGCTAATTTAAATGCGGAAACAGGTAGGTTTTCTTCTTTGTTCTAGGAATTATTTCCATTTATATCTCCAAATTGCTAACTTTCGGGGCACGCTGTTTTCACCTGGAGGGAGCCATCGGTATGAGGCACTTAAGAGGGAGACCGACCATTCTTGCTCTGTTCTGAAGGAAACCATAGCTTACTTAACTACTCAGAAGACTGCACTAAAGAAGGAAAAGGCCGAGACAGACATGGTTTGCGCCGAATTGAGAAGAAATAACGCACAAGTCCTGCAGCTTCAGGAGGAAACAAAACTTTTAAAGCGGAGATTGATCGCCTAATGAGGGAACTTGATGTGGCAAAGAAAGCGAGGGAGTACGCGGAAGCAAGTAACCAGGATGTGTTAGGTACCGTTGAGCGACTGAAAGCCGAACACCTAAAAGAGGTGGCACAATTAAGACACGAGCTAGTGGATGCAGAATTTCGAGCACAGTCGTCCTTGGAGGAAGACATTAAGAACATGCTTGTTAAGGTCTTAAAATTCCGGGGGCTTTCTTAGATGGATGATTATTCCCGTGAGATAGCTCGAACCTGGGAGAGATTGGTTCCGTATGAGGCATTCTTGCGCCAAGCCGATGTCGGGTCTCTAGACGAGCAACAACTTATGATTGACCTCATGACCGAAGAGGAGCGCGAGAAGCTGGATGAGGGTAGGAGGATGCTGCTAGAGGACGCGGAGAGGGAAAGGCCGAAGAGGCTTTTCGCTAGGAAAGGAAAGTCTACCATGACTAAGAGCGTCACGGTAGCGGAGGCCTTTGCAGAGGGAAGCTATTATCGACCACTGTCCCATGGATTGGTCACAGCGAGTGACCTGACAGCCTTGACTCAGGTTCTAACTGAGCACGATCCGGAGCGTCTAGAGCCGAAGGAGACTGAGTTTACCTTGCCCGTTGTGCCGAATGCCCCTTCTGCTGCCATGGGCAAAGTGCGACTGCCGGAGGTCCGTTGGGGGCCGATGTGTCTTCGATGGCTGCCATGGCGAATGCGCTGAAAACTAAGATGGTGGCCAAAAGCGAGGAGGTAGAGGAAAAATGGAGGCAGGACGAAGCTACCAGGAAGGCGGTTATAACCAAGACCAGGGAGGATGTTATGGAGAGGGCTGCCGTGACAGTTTCCTAATGGAAGGCTGGTGATGAAGCGGAGAAGAAAAGGGCGGCAGACGAGGCTTAGAAGAAAAGAGAGGATGAGGAGGATTAGCGTAGGGCAATCGAGACTCGCGAGAAAACCATGGATGGTGATCCAGGGCACAAGTCCTAAAAGCTTATTGAGCGACGAGCTGCTAAGTAAGCCAAGGATAAAGCTAGATGGGAAGGGAAAACGATTCCGTAGACGAGTGCTGGTGTAGTTGGTTTTGCTGCCGGGGGTACCCCCAGGCCCTTGCCGCTTACTTCCCCTGCTGAAGTCAATGAGATTTCTAGCGGTGACGGGGCAGACGAGAGGCGTCTTTCAGCTTTTCACGTGTTGACCACCTCCCAAAGAAACCGAAGTGGAAAGGGCGTGTTTGGAAAGAAAAGGCCTAGCTCCAACGATGAACTGTCGAATGTCAAATCTACAAAGAGGAAGCACAAAGATAAAAAGAAGAAGCATGGTTAGAGTTAGTTTCTTATCTATAAGTTTAGTGCTCATTTTGGAAGTATAGGCCGATAGTTTACGCGAGTTCGACCCTCGCTTTTGGATTTTCAAGGCATGGTGTGGTTTTTAGGTACACCCAACCATTAGAAAGAAAGATCTTACCTATGTAGTTTGTTGTAATGTGTTTGTGTTGAAATGAAATATGAATTAGTAAAGATCGCGATTTGTGTTAAGTGTTCGGATGTTCTTCCCATGTTTTCGGGCGTCCCGTACTTGCTTAGGCCTACTTATCGTTACACTTGACAAAAAAGCGATTGTGAGTGTCATGCCCTGGGTCGATGATTCCAGGTGGAATGATAGTGCACAAGCTTCTATTAAATTTCCCTCTGCTCAGGAAACCCGTAGTTTGCCAAGCCAGGCTATGTACCCTGATGTATTTGGGTTGCTCGAGGTTAATCCTAAGTGTAGCGATGGCGTATGACATCGCGTTGTGCGGTCTGTCAGGTGTAGGCTCTTCCATCGTTCATCGGGTTGAGATGAGCCGATAGGCATCGTTGTTCTCCTAGGAAGAGAAGCCCGGATCATCAGCCCGTAGGGTCCGATCCTGGCCATGGGCTACCCCTTAGCCTTGAGAGCTTCGGGGAAGAAACGATTTAAGGGTTGGTCTCGGTGCAGTGCCAAGATTCGACCATCACCCGTAGCTCGAGGGGAGTTTGTATCACTCCGGCTAGCTATTGGGTAGGCCCAAGTCGCTTGGGACTGGTGCGCGGAACGATTTATCCTCTTTTTCGGCCTCAGGCCGACGTTCGAGTTAGTGGCTATTTATGCTCGGTTGCACCGCTGGCTGGCGACTCGAGTAGCATTGCCGGCTCCCATGCTCTGGGTGCCGATCATTGCCAATGTGATTAGGCCGCGAGATGGGCTCGTGGCTCGGTCGTCTTTGCCGGCACCCACACTAGGGGCCGATACGACGGTCGGCTGTTTACACAAAAACTAGCTATCAAGATGGATCGATTATGTCACCTGAGGAGTAAACACGAAATAAAGAGATAGAAAGCTGAACATCATTTCCACTAATAACTTCTGGCCTGAATGGCCTTTACAATGCCTTGAATTACTAGAAACAAAACATCGTTTGGAAAGCATAAATAACCATGTTCTAAGTTATGTGAAGTAGCGGTGGAGATGTTCGTTGTTCGAAGCCCTTGGTAGTTTAGCTCCGTCCACGATTGTAAGCTTGAAAGTCCCATCACTGAGCTTTCGTAGTATAGAGTACGGGCCCTCCCAGCGAGGAGCAAGGTCTGGTTGCGGAGGGAATACCCGTTTTAGGACAAGGTCGTCGATGTTGAGGTCATTGTGGCAGACTCGAGAGTTGAAGTATCAGGCTACTCATTGCCGTTGGATAGCGGCTCGGAGACCGGCTTCATTCCTTTTTTCTTCGAGCAGGTCGAGTGATCCCAAAAGTAAATCTTGGTTTGTCTTAGGATTAAAAGAGGTGAATAGGTGAGATTGAAGCTCGATCTCGAAGGGGATGACGGCTTCAGATGCGTAGGCATGGGCGAAGGAAGTGTGCCTGGTCACTGTCTTCTGCATGGTTCGTAGGCCCATAAGGCAAAAGAAAGTTCATCTGCTCACATGCCCCCGGCCTTCACGAGGCGCTTCTTGATGATGGACTTGATAACTTTGTTGACTGCCTCGACTTTCTCGTTAGCCTGAGGGTGTGCTACGGACGAGTACCTTTCTTCGATGCCGTGCCACTGACAAAAAGATTTGAACTCTAAGCTCTCGAAATGAGTGTCATTATCCAAAATGATGGCGTGAGGGACCCCGTATCGGGTGATGATGTTGCTTACCACGAAGTTGATCATTTTCATGGTTGTGATTGTGGCGAGGGCTTCGGCCTCTATCCACTGGGTAAAATAATCCACAGCGACGACAACGTACCGTGCCCCGCCTCTAGCCTTGGGAAGAGTCCCAATGATGTCGATTCCCCACATGGCGAATGGTAGTGGGATTGTCATTTATGTCAGTTCCGTTGGCGGGGCTCTCGGTATGTTTGAGAAGCGTTGGCACTTGTCGCACTTGCAAGCATAATCAGTGGCGTCTTTGTCGAGTGTGGACCAGCAGTAGCCATGTCGGAGTATCTTCCTGGCCTGGGTTTTCCCCATGGTGTGGTCACCGCATTCTCCTTCATGTACGCTGACTATCATCTCGATGGCATCATCTTGAGCCACATATCTATGTAAGGGGACCGAGAAGCCTCTTCGATAGAGTACCCCATCCGTAAGGAGACAATTGGTTGACTGGCGGGTGAGCGCTCGCCTTTCTTTGCGGCTTTCCAGGAGGGTCCCCTGTCGTAGGTAGCTTATGATCGGCGTCATCCATGATTCCGGTTCAGGTCCGGCGCTTATGACCGTATAGGTTTGTGTTTTCTTGGCATTGGGGAAGTTGAGCACTTCGACGGGGGCGAACCCCACAAGCTAAGGATCTTCGGAACATGATAATTTGGCCAGTGAGTCATCTATTTCATTTTGCTCTCGCGGAATGTGAGCGATAATGAAGTGGTCAAAGTGAGTGAATAGTTCCTTTACTTGAGCTAGGTATAGGGCAAGTCGTTCTCCCTTAATTTGGTATTCTTCCTTCACCTGACGCACGATGAGCTGGGAATCGGAGAAAATCTGAATAATATTCAGTTTGAGCTTGATTGCGGTTCTCAGTCCGGCTGTCAACGCCTCATATTCTACATCATTGCTGGTGGCAGGGAAATTTAGCATAAGTGCATCATGTGTCGGGCGTCCATTGGGAGTGATGAGTACGATGTCAACTCACGAACACTTGTTGTTTGAGGACCCATCCAAAAATAATTTCCGTTTACTGTTGGGGGCCTCAGCGTTCTCTGTAGAAGCCTCTTCGGGAGCCGTGAATTCTACTATGAAGTCGGCGAGGGCTTGTCCGAGGATGGCTAGACGGGGAATGAACGTAATCTCGAACTGACTTAGTTTCACACTCCACTTTAGCAGTCGACCGGATGCCTAGGGCCGTTGTAGACCCGGACGAAGTGGATTGTCGGTGAAGACCTTTATGGGATGAGCTTGGAAATATGGCCGGAGCATTCAGGAGGAGACCAGTAAGCAAAACACCTGCTTTTCGGACTTCGGGTAGTTCTTTTCTGCCCCTGTCAATTGTTTGCTTATGTAGTAGACAGGTCATTAGATGCGGTCTTCAAGCCGTATTAACGTCGTGCTGACTGCCTGTCCAAAACAAGCCAAGAAAATATATATGTCCTCATGGTCTACAGGCTTAGACAAAATAGGTGATCGCTCTAAGTGATCCAGGAGTTCCTTGAATGCAGAAATGCACTCATGGGTCCACTTGAAGTTGTGTTTCCCTTTTCGAGGTTTAATCAAAAAAAGGAATGCACCTGTCGATGGCCTTCGATATGAATCGACTTAAAGTGGCAACCTTTCTGTTTAAACTTTGAACGTTCTTGATGTTTTCAGGGATTTGGATGTCCCGAATGGCTTGGATTTTCTCGAGATTAGCTTCGATGCCCCGGGCGTTGACGATGAAACCCATAAATTTTCCTGAAGCGACGCCAAAGCAACATTTTAGGGGGTTGAGTTTAATGTCGTACCGGTGGAGGAATACGAACATTTCAAAGAGGTCGTGGATGTGGTCACCAGATGCTTTTCATTTAACTAGCATGTCGTCCACGTACATCTCCATGGATCTCCCGATTTGACTTTTGAAGAGTCGATTGAACATGTGACTGCCCGCCCCGCACCAGCCGACATTTCCTCCGAAGGTGCGCTGCACGCATCCCCGACTAGCACGGAACGGTCGTCAAAGAAAGGAAAGAAGAGAATGAGCTAATCTGAAACCTGTAGAATGTCTCACAGCGCATGGAACAAAATATAATAATAATATACTTGACATAAAACAGGCGAAAAAGAGCATAAGATGACAACTAAAACCAACATCAACATCATCATCAGAGTAGCGGAAATCCAAATACAGCTTATTACAACTTTCCAAATTACTCTTTCTAAACAAAAGGAAGAATGGTACACCACTAATGCCCAAAGTAGTGACCACAGCAACACAGGGAGAATATCTATATATATGTATTATACGTGGAAGCCTCCTGCTCGTCTCCGGTACTGCTACTCGTGCATACCACCTTACCTGTCTCTAGTCTACTCGTGAGAGCACCCAGAGTAATAAGAAGAGACATAAAACTCTGGGTCAGACAAAAAGTCTGGTATGAGAGATAAGAAGCTAAACAGAACAATAACAGGTATACTAAACCATACCTGAACCTGGACCTGCAACCAAAGAGTTAGCACTAAATACCGTACAATACTCTAAGGTGACACTAAACAGTTGGTGTGAAGAATACGGGGGTGGGGATGTGCATGTCATAATGATGGCAAACAAATCAAACATAGCAACCATCCTCACATATCTCACTCAATGCGTAAAGCGTACGATGTCCACCACTGTCAATCACTAGACCCATCGAAGTAGTGACGGAGTTCGACTTGTAGAACTACTGCTACTACCAAGCTTACCCCATGGAGTCATGACCAAATCTTTACAAATGACCCCACGTCATTGGTCTATAGCTCTTTAGTCGTACCTAGGCCACTGTGGCTCTGAACCAGTTCACATACTCCCTACACATACTGATTCAAAGTTACAGACATCAACAATCCCTTAACACACGTCCCGCAGCGAATCCCAATCATGAAGCTCACTCATTGGTTTCCATCTGGATCCTGAGGCAAAGCTCCTCATTTGAACCTCCTTTACATATTGGGTTTTGGTCGAATTGGAGTTGGCCTTCAGAAGAGTCATCATGTAGAAATAGAAGTACACGTCTTATTTGGTTCGGTCACCCATGCTCGTTTCGGTTCGGTCACCCATGCTCGGTTCGGTTCGGGTTCATCTCCTCCATGCGATTCGGTTAAGCTTCTCACATGTGGCTCGGTCCGGTCCGATGGTAAATTGCCAAGGTCCTCCTTATAGTGTCAAGTTCCGATCCAATCCAACCTTCCTTGTTGTCTCTTTCATTTGCACGCCTCAGAAGATGCCAGCTCCGGTTCGGTTCGGTAGCCGATCTGATCCCACGCCCTAGCTCCGATCTGATCCCCTTTTTGTCTTTCCGATCCGATCCTCTGCCCAAAACCAACTTTAAGCAAGTGGCCTTCCTTCTGGCCAAGCCCCTTATGCTATGATCCAATCCGAATCAAGTCCACTTGCCCGGTTCTCCGATCCGAGCCTAGTAATCTGATACGGTTTGAAACCCTGCACATTTCCTGCAACTTTCCAGTGATTGTTTTACGCCATTTGACGGCGTTTTCCACCAATCTATCACTTCTAGACAATCACAAAGCATACCATACAGTCATAGCAACATGTACAATCAATCATAAACACCGAAACAACAACCATAGCTTGTAAAATGGATCAAACATAGCCAAGAACCCATATTTTCCACTTAAGCATAGGCATAATTAACGATAGGATTAGCAAAACTTAACCAAACTATCCAAATTTTCTATTAGAAGCCTAAAACATCATTTCGAATTTTATAAATATTTTTCCAGAATTTTATCATGTTTAAATTCGCTAATCTTTACTAATTACCCTTAATTAACCGTAATTAGTGCAAAACTATGCAAATCACTCACCTTAGCCACAAATAAAACCCCAAAACTGAAATATTCTTCGATTTGGCGTTGTTCCCAATGCAACACAACAGCTCTAACCTTACTTTGGTGCTATTCCTCCTTAATTTGATGTAGTTTAGGCCAAAACTTGATTAAGAAGTGATTAGAGGTATTTTTAGATGTTGGATGTCATTGTTAGGTTGAAGAGCGGGTTTGTGGCAGCTAGAAAATGAGTGAAAAACCTAAATCCTAACCCAAGCAGCCCTTAAATACCTCTAATCCCGAAATTCCCCTTTGGCCCTAGCTGTTAATCACTCGGTTAAGCCCAATTAAGCTGTTTTTCACAATCTGAAACTTGTTTCTGCTATATCTCCCAAACGGTGAGTCCATTTGGCTAATGTGACCACTCTACGGAATTGTAAACCATCATCCGGAGCCAATGGAAGTGGATTCAGGTCAAAACATCTTTCAAATCAAAAGTTATGTCCAAAACAAGATCGGCTAGGGGTAAAATGGTCATTTAAAAATCGGAAAAAATCTTGAACATGGGAAATGTCCCCATAGTCGTCTCCCAAAGTTTCATGACCATACGACTTCGTATGTAAAATAAATTAATATTCTAAAATCCTTCGATGCGTACAATGCGGGTCGTTACACTCTCCCCTCCTTAAGAAATTTCGTCCTCGAAATTCCTTAAACCCAAACATACAAAGGATCCCGCATGCCTATCAGCCATATACAACAATCAAACATCCAAAACAAACAATGCAAAACTATCCTAGTATGCGGAAAGACTAAGTCAAAATTGTAATCTTACCAGGCATAGAGGTCTAGATACGCCTTCCAAATGCTCTCCTCTGCCTCCTAAGTACAGTCATTCTCATTCTCGCCCCACTGAACTTTGACTAGATTCACCGCTTTCCTTTGAAGTTGCTTTTTATCGTTCCCAACAATATGCATAGGTCTGCGGTTCCCAACCGTCTTGGGTTCAACTTCGACATCATCCAACTGATCAGGTGAAATAGTCACATCTGGGTCGTGTACGAATTTCCTTAACTGGGAAACATGAAATACATTGTGAAATCCTTCCATCTTCTCTGGCAATTCAACTTTGTATGCCGAATTCCCAATTTGCTCAAGAACTGGGAATGGACCAACAAATCTTGGTGCTAATTTGCCTCTCCTGCCAAATCGTATCACGCTCTTCAACGGGGAAATCTTGACAAACACCAAGTCGCCAATGGAGAATTTTAATTCTCTTCTCCACTTATCAGCATAACTTTTCTGCCTATCTTGGGCAGCCTAAATTCGCTGTTGAATGATCTTGATCTTGTCTGAAGTTTCTTTTATCACATCTGGTCCAAGCACAAACTTCTCACCAGTTTCTAACCAACATGACGGTGAGTTGCACGGTTTTCCGTACAAAGCTTCAAATGGAGCCATACCAATACTGGACTGATAGCTATTGTTATATGCAAACTCTACTATATGCAAATGGTCATCCCATGACCCACCAAAATCCAGTACACAAGCTCTCAAGAAATCTTCTAATACACGATTCACCCTCTCTATCTGACCGTCGGTTTGAGGATGATACGCGGTACTGAGATGTAATTCTGATCCTAGCACCTCTTGTAAGCTCTTCCAAAACCAGTAGTGAACAACGGAACTCGGTCACTCACAATGCCTTTGGGTATTCCATGAAATCTCACTACACACTTTATATATTGTTCGGCTAACTTAGCTGCCTTTCTATTCGACTTGACGGGTATAAATTTTGCACTCTTGGTCAATCGGTCCACAATCACACAAATGCTATCATGGCCCGATCTAGTCCTTGGTAACCCATCAATGAAATCCATTGATCCTTGTTCCCATTTCCATTCCTGAATTTCTAATGGTTATAACAAACCACTAGGCTTCTTTTGCTCAGCTTTAACTAGCTGGCAATTTATGCATTTGGATATAAATTTCCCAACGTCTCTTTTGATCCCTTCCCAGTAGTAGGTCTGCTTCATGTCTCGGTACACCTTGTTACCACCGGGATGTATAGTCAGTTTTGAGCGGTGACATTCTCTAAGAACTTCATCCCTCAATCCATAGACATTGGGCACAACAAGTCTTCCATTCTTCCTAAGCCATCAATTTCGATCAAGCGCATAATTGTTCATCTCTCCGTTGATTCTCATCTCTAACTTTGAGATGATTTCCAACAGGTTAGGATCGTTCCTCTGACTGGAACCAATCCGATCAATCAAAGTGGGTCTGATCGTCAAACTTGCAAACATTTCTGGATCCAATTCGCACTTTGGTCTGAAATCATACCCCGCGATGTACTCTAGTTGCTTCCATTCCATAAACATAGCCCCAAACTGGCATGTCTTCTACTCAATGCATCAGCCACCACATTGCCCTTTCCGGGTGTATATGCGATGTCAAAATCATAGGAAGCTAAGAATTCTAACCATCTTTTTTGTCGGAGATTTAGATCCCTTTGACAGAAAAGATACTTTAATGACTTATGATCAGTAAACAACTCGAATCTTTCTCCCATGAGATAATGTCTCCACATCTTCAATGCGAATACGATCGCTTGTAATTCCAAATCATGGGTAGGGTATCTTCTCTCGTGCCGTTTCAATTGCCGACTTGCATAACCTACAACCCTACCTCCTTGCATCAATACAGCACATAGTCCGGTACCGCAGGCATCTTTGTATACCGTCATATCTTCATTCCCCTTAGGAATGACTAACACTGGTGCGCGCATCAACTTTTCCTTTAGACTCTTGAATACATCCTCGCAGTTTTCGTCCCAGACGAAAGCTTGATTCTTCTTGGTCAATTGAGTCAACGGTGCTGCTATCTTGGAGAAGTCTTGGATGAACATACGATAATATCCAGCTAATCCTAAGAAACTTCTTATGTCCATTGCATTCTTGGGCGTAGACCAATCCTGTACCGTAGCCACCTTCGCAGGATCCATGGCAATACCATTCTCTGAAACAACATGGCCCAAGAATCTCACTTCCCTCCTATAGAAGTGACACTTAGAAAACTTTGCTTTCAATTGGTGTTTTCTCAACACCTCCATCACTATCCTCAAATCTTCCTTGTGTTCTTCCTCTGTCCTCGAGTAGACGACAATATCATCCACGAACACAAGGACAAACTTATTCAACTGATCTCTGAATACCCTATTCATAAGATCCACAAAGTATGTTGGGGCACTGTTCAGCCCGAATGGCATGACCAACCACTCATAAAATCCGGACGGCATCCGAAATGTCGTTTTAGCTATACTCTCAGCTTCCACTCTAAGTTGATGAAATCCTGTCGCGAGATCCAACTGGGAGAATACTCTCGTGCCACTCAACTGATCAAACAAATCATCTATCCGCGATAGAGGATACTTATTCTTCCTCGTCACTTTATTCAATTCTCAGTAGTCTACACACAATCGTAGGGAATCATACGCCTTGGTAGCAAACACAACTAGTGCTCCCATTCAGAAACACTCGTTCTGATAAATCCCTTCTTCAAAAGATCACTGAATTGCACCCCGAGCTCTCGCTGCTCCCTTGGTGCCATACGACGAAGCGGCTTCACTATAGGTCTGGCATCTTTCACCAAATTAATACGGAACTCAATCTCTTGGTGTGGGGGAAGCTCGGTCGCTTCCTCGAAGACGTATGGATACTGGCCAACCACGGGCAAACTGAAAACTCACCATGTGGGATGTCGAGGGAATTTAAAAACTAGCCATTACCCCATCACTAGGTAGACCACCAAACACTACCCTCTGCCCATCATCCGCTCTAGCTGTCACAAAAAAGCCCTCACAGTCTACCACCACCCCGTATCTTTGGAGCCAATCGGCTCCCGAAATAATGCCAAACCCAGTAAAGCCCAAAAAAAAGCAATCGCAAACAAACATGCATCCATGACTCGACAAGACAACATTACGACAAATCATGCTAAGGCTAGTCCAACCACCAATCGGGTTCGTCACTTCTAAAGGTTTATCGACAATCTCGGGCTCCAATCTCAACCTATCTACCAGGTCACTAGATATGAAAGAACTGGAAGCTCTGGTGTCAAACAAAAATCTAACAGGAACGTCATAAACAGAAAGCATACCTTGAATAATGACATTTTTTCCCTTCTCCGCCGCAATTGGGGCATTCGACGAAGAAGGAATAGCATTAAGCGCATATGATTCCACCATCTGCTTTTCTTTAGGGGGTTGCGTACGCTTGTCCTTTTGATGCCCAACTTGGTCGCAGTTGAAGCACTTCCTGTCCGCTGGCTTTGCTCGACATTCTTTAGCATAATGGGCCTTCTTGCCAAAGCTAAAGCACTCAACATCTTTCTTCTTCTTCTTCTAGCCATCCTTATTCTGGTTCTGCTTCCTCTTATTCTGAGAACCATTCATGCCACCACCGCTTGCTTGCGGTTTCGGTTGTTCTGCAAATGTTGCCTCAGTCTTTGGCTTAGGGTAAAGACTTTCTGATCTTAAAGCCTTCCCCACATTCGAGTCAAACATCTGATCGATGTGGTTAATAAGCCTTTCCCCTAAGTATCCACCCAAACCAGTTATGAACTTCTCGTTCTTCTTCTCCGCAGTATCAATAACAGATAACCCATATTTCGATAAAGTATCGAACTCAGCAATATGCTCCGAGACAGCTCTGCAATTTTGCTTAAGCTCCAAGAACTTCTTAAACAACACTGATTTCTGAGCAGCTGGAATGAACTTATCATTAAAGCGAGCCTTAAACTGATCCGAAGTAATCTGATCCTCGGGAGTAGCTGCCTTTATAACATTCCATCAATTCATTGCCCGTCCTTGCAGTTGACGGGACGCTAACTTTCTCTTCATCGTATCCTCGATACCCAAATCTTTGAAGATACGCTCGCAGCTATCCAACCAATACTGAACATCTGTAGCCGACTCTTTTCTGTTGAACGGCTTCCCACCAAGACTACTATAATCCTTGTTCAGCTTGGCGAAATCAGCCCTAGGCGCCTGCACTATTAGACCACCACCATTACCAGCATTGGGAGCTGCCTCTGAACATCTCTAAGCATCTCTCTCATGAGATCAGTAAACATCGTCCTCATCTAAGCAGCATTCCCATTATTGGCTCCTCTACCGGAACGCCTTACGTATTGGCTCATCGTTCAATCTACACAAAGAAAACGATTAACCATCTCCATAGTGGTGCCAGTGCAGGGGGACTTCATCCTTGGATATACTAATAGTATATATATATATATATAGCTTTTAAAATCCAAAATAATCACAAATACGCGCTCTCATGTATGTGTACTATCTCTCCCTGATAACTTCCCTAGGTTAACTATGCAACCTAGAGCTCTGATACCAAGTGTGACGGCCCGCCCCGCACCAGCCGACATTTCCTCCGAAGGTGCGCTATACACATGCCCGACTAGCATGGAACGGTCATCAAAGAAAGGAAAGAAAAGAATGAGCTAATCTTAAACCTGTAGAATGTCTCACAGCGCATGGAACAAAATATAGTAATGATATACTTGACATAAAACAGGCGAGATAGTGCATAAGCTGATAACTAAAACCAACATCAACATCATCATCAGAGTAGCGGAAATCCAAATACAGCTTATTACAACTTTCCAAATTACTGTCTCTAAACCAAAGGAAGAAAGGTACACAACTAATGCCTAAAGTAGTGACCGCAGCAACATAGGGAGGATATATATATATATATATATATATATATATATATATATATATATGTGTGTGTGTGTGTGTGTGTGTGTGTGTGTGTGTGTATCATACGTGGAAGCCTCCTGCTCGTCTCCGGTACAGCTACTCGTGCATACCACCTAACCTGTCTCTAGTCTGCTCGTGAGAGCACACAGGGTAATAAGAAGAGACATAAAACTCTAGGTCCGACAAAAAGTCTGGTATGAGCGATAAGCAACTAAACAGATCATTAACAGGTATACTAATCCATACCTGAACCTGGACCTACAACCAAAGAGTTAGCACTACATACTGTAAAATATTCTGAGGTGCTACTAAGCAGATGGTGTAAAGAATACGGGGGTGTGGGTGTGCATGTCATAATGATGGCAAACAAATCAAACATAACAACCATCCTCACATCTCTCACTCAGTGCGTAAAGCATACGATGTCCACCACTGTCAATCACTAGACCCATCGAAGTAGTGACGGAGTTCGACTTGTACAACTACTGCTACTACCAAGCTTACCCCATGGAGTCATGACCAAATCTTTACAAATGACCCCACCTCATTGGTCGATAGATCTTTAGTCGTACCTAGGCCACTGTGGCCCTGAACCTGCTCACGTTCTCCCTACACATAGTGATTTAAAGTTAAAGACATCGACAACCCCTTAGCACACGTCCCGCAGCAAAGCCCAATCATGAAGCTCACTCATTGGTTCCCATCTGGATCCTGAGTCAAAGCTCCACATTTGAACATCCTTTGCATCTCGTGTTTTGGTCGAATTGGAGTAGGCCTTCAGAAGAGTCATCATGTAGAAATAGAAGTACACGTCTGGTTCGGTTCGGTCACCCACGCTCGGTTCGGTTCGGTCACCCATGCTCGGTTCGGTTCGGGTTCATCTCCTCCATGCGATTGGGTTCAGCTTCTCACACGTGGCTCGGTCCGGTCCGATGGTAAAGTTCCGAGGTCCTCCTTATAGTGTCTAGTTATGATCTGATCCAACCTACCTTGTTGTCTCTTTCTTTTGCACGCCGCAGAAGATGCCTGCTCCGGTTCGGTTCGGTAGCCGATCCGATCCCACGCCCTAGCTCCAATCTGATCTCCTTTTTGTCTCTCCGATCTAATCCTCTGCCCAACTCCAACTCTAAGAAAATGGCTTTCCTTCTCGCCAAGCCCCTTATGCTAAGTTCCAATCCGAATCAAGTCGACTTGCCCGGTTCTCCTATCCGATCCGAGCCCAGTAATCTGATCTGATCCGGTTTGAAACCCTGCACATTTCCTGCAACTTTCCAGCGATTGTTTTACGCCATTCGACGGCGTTTTCGACCAATCTATCACTTCTACACAATCAAAAAGCATACCATACAGTCATAGCAACATGTACAATCAATCATAAACACCAAAACAACAACCATAACATGTAAAATGGATCAAACATAGCCAAAAACCCATATTTTCCCCTTAAGCATGTTTAGGCATAATTAATGATCGGATTAGCAAAACTTAACTAAAGTATCCAAATTTTCCAACAGAGGCCTAAAACATCATTTCGAATTTTATAAATGTTTTTCCAGAATTTTATCATGTTTAAATTCGCTAATCTTCACTAATTACCCTTAATTAACCATAATTAGTGCAAAACTATGCAAATCACTAACCTTAGCCACAAATAAAACCCCAAAACTGAAATATTCTTCGATTTGGCATTGTTCCCAATGCAACATAGCAGCTCTAACCTTGCTTTGGTGCTATTCCTCCTTAATTTGATGTAGTTTAAGCCAAAACTTGATTAAGAAGTGTTTTTAGATGTTGGATGCGATTGTTAGGTTGAAGAGAGGGTTTGTTGCGGCTGGAAAATGAGTAAAAACCCGAAATCCTAACCCTAGCAGCCCTTAAGTACCTCTAATCCCGAAAATCCCCTTTAGGCCTAGATTTTAATCACCCGGTTAAGCCTAATTAAGCTGTTTTTCACCATCTGAAACATGTTTCAGCCATATCTCCCAAACAGTGAGTCCGTTTAGCTAATGTAACCACTCTATGTAATTGTAAACAATCATCCGGAGCCAATGGAAGCGGTTTCAGTTCAAAACTCCTTCCAATCAAAAGTTATGTCCAAAACAAGATCAGTTAGGGGTAAAACGCTCATTTAAAAATCGGCAAAAATCATGAACATGGAAAATGACCCCAATAGTCGTCTTCCCAAAGTTACATGACCATACGACTTCATAGGTAAAAGAAATAAATATTCTACGATCCTTCGATGCGTAGAACGCGGGTCGTTACAGATCATCCACTGATATGTGGCGCCGGCATTCTTGAGGCAGAAGGGCTTGACGCGATAACAGTAAAGTCCAAGGACGGTTATGAAGGAAGTGTCGTCCTTTGGACATGCCTTGTTTAAATCAGAGTAGTCAATACACGTATGTTATTTACCATTATCCCTTTTGACTAGAACTGGATGGGGTAATAGGCTTTTCAGATGAAGTTATTGTTTAGTAGGAAATCTTCTTCTTCTTCGAGTTCCTTGGATCTCTCGGGTCCTAGGAAGCGGCGCTTTTGCATGACTGGACGCATCGTAGGGTCTATTCATAAAGAATAGTAGGCAATTGTCGGGTCTATGTCTTTCATGTCGGAATGCGTTAGACCTAAAAATGGTCCTAACACCCAAATCATAGTATTTTTAGCATAAGATATGAAGAAATAACTGAAAAATAAGAGAAAAAGCAAGACAACATGATTTTTATAGTGGTTCGGCGTTAATGAGCCTACGTCCACTTCACATTTTCTCGTTTCATTCACATATTGCAATTATAGTGAATATTGTCTCTCAATCACTCGAATTCAATGAATAATTCTCTCTGCATTCATTGATTTTATTGAAGAAGGTGGTGGTTATTCATGGAGAAGTGTTAGCCATGGCAGCCATGGATGTTTAGATGCCAAAAGTCCCCTAAAATGACCTCTGGAGGTGTATTTATAGCTGTAGGAGAGCCCATATGGTGATCACGTCATGGTAGGACACGTGGCACCCGATCCGGCAAAGTTGGAGCTATCATAGCCTCGAGAACAGGTCAAAATCTACATCCATAGTAGCGGGTCCTAGTCGCGGTTCGTGATCATAGTTCGTGAGCCGGGGTGGTGAGCTGGTAATGGTCGTGATGGTGATGGTCATGCCGGGTCATGATCACGAACCGCCCTTGGTGGTCGTCACGAACCACCCCCAGGGGGTGCTCACGGTCCGCCCCCAAGTGGTGGTCACGAACCGCCACCAGGTGGTGCTCATGAACCGGTCTTCAAAAATGCCAAAATCCATAATTTTCAATATTTCTGCATGCGTTCACGGAAACAGACATAACTTTCAAACCGTAACGCCGATTGGACCAAACGAAATCTCTACGTGAAGCTAATTCAGAGGGCTACAAGTATTTGATGTTTTCAAATCCAAATGAGTTCGTTTGATAGGGGTTTTGGTCCAGTTTATACTGATGTTTTCATTTTGACCAAACTGGCATGTATCTTCTGACGATGCTTCCAGTGCCGGAGAGTGATGTTATCCAGAGATTCCATGTGTGACAACATTTGCCAAAAAGTGTGTTAACATGATCTTTGCTTTGGGTAGCCTGGTCACAAAACAAGCTAACATTTTTCCCCCCAAAGTACACCTTATCGCAGATGAAACGTGCTTTGAATGTATTGAGCTAAATCTCTTTAGAACGTCATTTATCCTTGAGAAAGCTTTATCCATCTGTTGCATTGCTTCCATTGGAGCTAGTCAGGCCAAGTTTTATGGAAAAAGTATTCGAGATGATCAAGTAATGGTTTAAGCCTTGTCGAATCAAGAGGTCTGATTCATTCATCAAAAATCACATTAGATCGTTGGCTCCTGAGTATGATTCTACACGCACAGGTCATTGTCGAACACCGTCGTCATTCTACTTAAGCCAAGCTTGTTGTCAAGTCGTACTTTCTCTTATGTACGAGTCAATGTATGAAGTAGTCATCTAAGTCTTGGGGCGATGGAAGAATCTTTTGGCTCTGAGCTAACATCTGTACTATTGGGATGGGGCGCACCATAATCATCTTATGAATTTTTCATTTGTGCTCATGTTTGGACTATCTTAATATCTTGATTATGATCCAGGATCTTAAAATCGCATTGAATCGTAATAGTAAGGAACCCGAAAGCTCTGATCACTCCGGATCAAGCCAATGAAAAATCAAAGATCCATGGTCGCATTGGGCCATATTTTAAGGAATCCATAGTCGACCTAGATTGTTTCATAATCCGCTGATCACATACTAATCAGTGAGGGATGCTCTCAAAATAATGTGAACCAGCGCCTGTCACAATCATAAAGCAGTAGAGAAGTTTGTCACACCTTCCATCCAGTGTAATTTGAGTCTTTAATTCCATATTTGATCCATAACCTAGCTTGCTTGGTCGGGGAAGATGAATCAGGTCATACTCCAGAGGCATATTGTACATGTCTTGAATCTTGCTCCAAGTCGGGGTCATCTTCACAATCAGTCCGCGAATTGATGCTCGATCCCTTAGTGCCATCAGAGGGCTAGCGAGGTCAGGATTTATGCCCCCAGCACCGATGGGGGTTGAGCTGAGTCAATAAGGCATCTAATCTTGAAGATTTTGTACTTCCAGTCGTTGCATCTAGTAGGAGTTGTAGGTTCAGCAATCTTAGTTGACCCAGTTCATTCTGTGTTACTTCACCATTTAGCAAAAGTTGGAATTGTATATGCAAATGGTCGAACCACATTTGCTTTGGTATCGTCTCTTCTCTTTAGTCGGATAATGAAGACTGCCTCATCGGGCGTCAGCGAATTCGTTTACTCTCATTAGATATGTTGCGGAGTTAAGTAAGCTTGTTAAATGCAAGTGAATAAATGTCATTATGAAGTCAGTTGGGCCCTTTTCTCACGCTTCAGCATAGTCCAAAATGGTCATCATGGTCTTGTCGAGTATGTTTCTCACGCTCGGTTCCATTGGGCTTATCAAACAAGATCGTGGGCTTGATCAGTGAAACGGGTTCTCTCCGGAACTGCATACTCTTATCGTCCTTTTACAGGGCTTTTCCTTTGTCCTTATAATTTCAGGAATTGGAAGGTGCTCCTTTCTTTAGTCGGAATAGCATCTTGGCCATTCGTCTCGACGTTAACACCGTTTTTTCATAAAAGTCTATCCACCTCAAGGTTGAATTCATCAAAGCCTCTGAGCAGGTTTCGTTGTGGTGAAATATTGAAATCTGTGGGAATAATAGGATATTCTAATGTCCCGTGTGAAAAGACTATGATTGTTGTTACCCACGTCATCTTGAGAAGTACCGCTTCTCAAGAGGTGCTGAATCAAACTGGCGAGCAGGTTGCCATCAAATAATTTATGCACATTATCAAGATCATGGCTGGTGCCCCCAGCATCGAATCTGAGATTATAAAGGGGGTCATTGCCGATTTCTTGTTTTCGCGGCGATGTTTCCCTCGAGTCATGGTGCGAGTTACTCGACCCTATCGGGTTCCTGTTCTTCGAATTGTTGTGTTTTTGCTTGGAGCTGAGTGTGAAATGTCGCACGAGTGTCTATTCGAGTTGGAGCTAAAGCTGGTCATGCATAACCTGAGTTTGTTACGGTTCTTGCACTCTCATCTACGATGTTGCAGGTAGCTGTTCCATTGCCCATGTTTCCATCCATGACGTTCTGAATCAAAGCCGCAAGCTGCATGCCTGCTGATGGGTTCGTGTTCAACCCGATATGATGGTTATTATCTGATTGGGCCCAATTCCTCACTGTTTGAACTTTGATTTTATCATTTCCAGCGAATTGATGATTATTGCTCGGTCTTCCAATTCAATGCTAGTGCCCCTAGCGTGAAGTCTTAAAATAGGTGAGGATCGGCCTCGGGCTTCTTGGTTCCGCATGAGCAGTAGCCGTCAATTAGGCTTCTGTCATTCAATTCTGAATATAGGCATCGAGTAGTTGAAGTGTGCTGCCTAAGGCTCATATTCTGTGTCCCCATCCTCGAGGGTTTGTTCTGAGTAGTAGACTTCGAATTCATGTATTTCATACTCCCTCTTCGCATCATGAGTCAGAGTTGGGTGAAAATCGATATGTTGGTACTCGGTCCATGTTAATGTCTTGTCTCCTACTCAGACCCTAATTGCTGCATAGGATATACCCAGCCTTATCTGAACCTTCCATTCTGGAAGTAAGTTTGGATCAGCAAATGGACATTCTCCCAGCATCCGTTTCTTGGTCCTCAAGGGGCATGTAGAAATCACAACATAAGTTAAATAAAAGAACACAAGCTATGCCGTTTATGAATATTTTCGATGGTTATGCCCCTAGTTCAGGGGCAACGACATAAGGCAGATGGTCAGATCAATTCCCTTTCAAATTTAGATGAAGGGAGGCGTATTCTGGATAGTTAAGGAAATCTTTAATCCTAATTGCAACGATCGTGCCAGATCGTATTACGACCGAAAAACCAACGACCGCTCAGAATCTTGTTAAGGTCGGATAGAAATCCAAAAATCCCAGGGCTTCACCGGGCCCTTCCAATCACGAGTATTAAGTCGCATGACATGTCATTGAATAATTCACTCTCAAAGCTTCCTTTCGATCGCCACCTTGAGTTGCGTACGAAGTTTAGCATCGGGCATTGGTGTCAGCCTCCTGCACATGCCCCTTTAGTTGCTTTCTACTGGTCTGTTATTGTTGTTGTGAGTGCGGCCCTCGCGTTTTGTTTAGCGTTGTTCTACGAACCCGCACTTGGTAAATGAAATTTTGTTTCTTTTGCATTATCCTGCACTTGCGAGCAATCCATAAGCAAATAAGCAAATAGTTCGTTCGTGAAACATTATAAGTTATCAATGCAACTATAAATGAAAATGCACTAAAATATTATGTATGTGTATGCCCCCAATCAATCATTAACATAGTGCATGGCCGGGGCTTGTTCAGGATTGATTAGGACCATAACTATGTTGCCCCCACGTACGTACATGGAGAATTCAGGCTCATCTTTTATTCTTTTTCCCAATCGTGTAACAGGACAGGAGCCCTTGAGTGGCATGTGTCATCATGCCTTTATACTCTCCTGATCCTTCAGCTGGGTAAGAGTTTTTGTGGTACTAAGTGTCTAGCACCTTTATACTCTCCCAATCCTTCAGCGGTTTAGAGTTTGAGCTCGGTTTTCAGTCTGCTCACCGATCCTTCAGCGGGGCAGGAGTTCTGAGGGCGCTAAGTCTCTAGTGCCTTTATACTCTCCCGATCCTTCAGCGGGATAGAGTATTGTCAAGGTAGTCTTTAATCATGGTGCACCTTCACACCTTGTGGACGTTATCTTCTCGTCCTTTATACTCTCTCTCGCATCTGGAGAGTTAAAGTGGTGGACGTCATTTCTCATCCTTTATACTCTCTCTCGCATCTGGAGAGTTAGAGTGGTTTAGGCGAACGGTCATATCATTCACCCCGGCGTTCCTTCTACACTCTAGTTCAAAGAGTGGGATTCTGCCGTTTCGAGTGTCGTTCTTGAGATTAGTTCTAGTCCATACTCCATGCTTTACTATGGTGAATGGAGCTTTCCGGACAAGTGTTTGGGTCACACACGTGCTAGGTTTATATTTCTATCCAAGCTCTGAGGATAGCATCTGCCAGTTAAACAGTTGGGAAACGTTTGCCAAATAGTTCCTAACATTCTATTGGAGGAGTGGTTGGCACCAAACTTCGGGTACCTGCATCATTCATATAGCATGAATTAGTCCTGTCAATAACTCAGGAGGCATGTAAAAGCAAATCTTATGATTGAAAAGTAATGATATCATTGGGCATTTGCTTCCCCCTATCGGGAATCATGCAATCTGGCGGCATCGAGGATAGGATCGAGCCGTTTAGACGGTCACACCACGTCCAACTGGAGAAGGACACCGACTTTGCAATTCAATGATTTATGTACAATTGTCTTATGGTCTGCCACATGTGAGCCAAGGATTGGATGGTCCTTCTGGATCCACCTTGAGCTATACGAGTTTCTTTAGATAGAGGTTGTGGCTTTGTAGACGAGTAGTTCAGTCGAGCTCGTTATGGTTCTGTTCCATAATTCTATCTGCGGGTGTTAGAAATCTGATTGGTATCAAATCCGGGGTACCTTTACCATCCACATATTAATAAATATGAGTTAATTACATCAGTAAATCAAAAAGCACGCAAGTATTAGAGTGATAGTTAAAGAATAATCTTGTTAAAGGAATGAATATCATTCGGAGCGGAAATGGCGTTGCATGCTCTTTGCCGGTAAATTCTGCCTTATCCTGTCTCTTCTAGGGGGTGGCTGCCAGAATCTTAAGCTGTTGACGAATACCTTTTCAAATTATCGAGGGACGGCAGTCCCAATAACCAATAGACCCTGACTGGGGTCCTGGAATGACGAGGTCGCATCTCCTTTGAATCGCCTTCTTGCCCCCATGCGAAGGGCAAGGATTGAGTGTCCGGGATTCGCGTATATACCCTTAATGATAGCACATCATCACATTGCGGCCAGGGTGGTAATTGGCAGGAGAACAAAGGATTCATGCTTATAGAAACATTTGCACTTTCTATTCTAGGAAATAGAATATTGCTACTGGTGGGATAGTCATATCTCGTAAATTTGCTGATATGTCTTCGATTCCATATCGGGACAACGGTTGGTGCGCAAACAATCAATCAGCAGTCGGGCATAAGCATTCTAAACCTTCAACTTGTCAATCTCCAGGAAAGACTAAGGCAACCGGCCATGCAAACTCCTGATGTATCAACTTTGAATTAGATTACGTAATCTCGAGCGATTCATGCCCAAATTTCCAATTGTCCCCATCGTTTGGGGAATAATTTACATAATAGATAATTAACGAAAGGAATGAAAGTGTGAGCCTTCACTTTGTAGCTTCAAAACGCCGTTCACTAGAAGTTTAATTCATGTACATCTCCCATCTAACGGGTGGTTGATTAGTTATTTGGTTGAATCATTCAGGGCGGTGAATTCAGCAATTACACTCGTTGGTGTCTGTTTTAGGACAACCTTCGAAGAAAAAAGGCAGTGTCGACTTGCATGTCATATCTCGAGGAATAAAGAACGATGGCATGCCTTTCACTTCACCTTGCTAGATGCATTTCGTGCTGCTAGAAGTCCATCATAGGGTTATCCATGACTCTCTTCCGGGTTCGGTCTCTAACGCTGGATCAACTTCCATCTGATCAATGGTTGTATTTTATAGTGTCTTGATGGGGATCATCTCTATCTTTTCTAGATTGTCGGACACTTCTTACTTGGTTAGATTATCCGCCTTCTGATCTTCTGCTGGTAGGACATGAGATATGTTGTAATGTTCCAATCCATCCAACAGCTCCTCTATCAGTTCTAGGTAAGTTGCGAGCTGTATTTCCTTTGCCTAGAATTCCTTTTGAGCTTGGCAAACAGCAATATGAGAGTCATAAAATATGTTCGACACTAGTACCCCCAACTCATTAATGAGTCTTAACCCAGCAATCAGTGTATCATACTCAGAATCGTTGTTAGCCACATTAAATTGACTGTACTTCAGGGGTTATCCGCAAAACCTCGGCTTTGGACCGTTAATCATTACTTGCATCGTCTATATACAGTTTCCAGGTGCCTGATTTCATCTTTCATTTCGAGGGGTCATCTTCTTCATCCAACAAAACCTCTTCAGGAATAGTAAACTCAGCGATGGATTCGGCTAATGTTTGCCCCATTATGGACTTCATTAGAAGGGAATTGATATTAAACTGGTTCAGCTCTATGTTCTACCGAGCAATCTTCCAGACGCCTTAGGTCGATGCAAGTACAGTCGCAGTGGCTAATCAATGTGTATCACAATCATATGAACCTGGAAATAGTAGGGGAGCTTCCTTTTGGGAGGACTTTGTTCAAATCTGAGAAATCGATGCATGTGCGCCATTTTCCATTAGCATTCTTGATGTGGACGTGAAAGCGGGATGTGTGGCGCCTCATATAAAACCATTGCCTCTTAGACTTCTGACTTCTTCTTTCAAGGGCGATGCTCTCCCTGGACTGAGCATACGTCCTATTTGCTTGACAGGAGCAAAATTTGAGTTTATACTCGGTCATAATTTATGGGAAAATCCTTCGAATATTAGCATAGGTCCAAGCGATCACATCCAGGCTCGCATGAAGAAAGCATGTCAGTTCCCTTGTTCGGAATATGTATAAACAAGATCTGACTCAAGACCTTAGTCAGGACGGCATCACCAATCAGAACATGTGCAGTTGCGTCATTAGATGTCACCCTTCTGCATCCTGAATCCCAATCCTCTCTGTGGTTTACGTCTTCGGGCAGATCATCGGGCAATTCCTTTTTTGATGCTTCCTTTATTCGCAATATTGACACCTCCTTCACACTCCATTTCTTCTAAAGGGAAGCATCCTTGGGTTTCACGCCATCTGTGTTGCATAGCATATTCCATCCACCCAAATAGTCAGGTTCTTCAATAACTCGGTCACCATAGACCATTCTCACTACATCTTTGGTTAGGATATTTAGCAGTAGACACCAAGGTGTTATGTAAGCTCTGAGTTCTACTAGAGCTGGTCAGCCTAGACCTTAATCAAATAAGTTTGACTGCGATAGCGTAGCTTGCAAGGCTTAAAGTATTATTCACAAATTCTATCACAATTATTGTATGAAGTGGAGAGCTAATGGTTAATTCATATTTTCATTGATCTCGAGCTCTCATCTCTTTACCGAGGCCGTATGTTGACTGGTGAGCAGTCGAGTTGCTATTGTCCAGAAAAAGATAATATATCCAATCATGGCTCGCGTTGGTTCAACTGGTACCTGACTCCGGGCACCAAAATGTGTTGATGTGATTATTATATGATTGAAATCAACCTTCATTAATGTAGTGAATAGCAGTTATGCATTGCAAAGGTCAGCTAAGTTCTCCTAGGAGTACACCGCAGGACACATGTATTTCATCACACCATACGAGCGAAATGTAGATTTGTAATAATAGGATCCGTAGTCACTTTCTAGTATCTTGTCAATGTGAATGATCGTTGGAATAATAATCCGAGTCTTCAGAATAGTCCCTGGACTTCTCCATATTAATGTCACCTGGGACTCCACCAGCCGGACATGTTTAAGTCATGTAAACCCGGTGCTCACTACTCATTCATGAAAAACATCAGTTGCATTGGCGAAATCAATGCACCATCGGAACTCTAGAAGAGGAGGTTGTTATGAGAAAATCATTATTTCGTATACCGCCATAGCCAGCATGCCGAATCTTTTCAACAACTCCTCACATTCAATAACACCAGCAGATAGAGGTAATGGCTTCTTGACGAATCCCAGTCATCACCATTTCTTTGTCCTATTCTTTGACTATCAGTCTATTCTTCATTGAAAAGCTGCTTTGATGAATGTTGTTGGCTAACATATATGTCGAGCCAAAGGCGAGCCGTGCTCCGAGCCGAAGGCGAGGCCATCAACGGGTCCTGGCGCAGCGCCGGTGGGGGTCCGGGGTCACACAGTCTCGGTGGGCACCGCACGATTTTTTCAATTTTGGAAGAAGGAGCCTTTTCTCAAATGATCTAAAAAATGCATTTTTCCACAAACTGTCAATTTTTCGGGTCGGGTCGCAACCCTTGTTCATCATCACTTTTCTGGGTTGCGGTTCGTTATTTTCTTTCAGTTCTGGTTCAGATCATCAGCTGGATCAGTGTCTTTGGATCGGGTCGTGGATCATGCCGCAGGTCGTGTCGTGAAGGTTACTCCAAATAGTTCGTGATGGCTCTTTGGGTTCCGGTTGTGGAGGTCATTCCGCGAGCCGGTTCGTGATGCCCCCTACGAGTCGCAAACCGGCCACCTGCTCCAACCTACTCTTGCGCACCTTTTCAATAGCCTCATTTGGTCATGCAGTTTGTATATCCTTAGCTTTTTTCGGAGGCATGAAGTTCTGATTTCCCAAATAAACGAGTCTTCAAAAAGGGTTGAAATGCGGATTGTTTTCTTCGAACTTTCAAATCCAAATAATAGAATGGCAATCTGATAGACGGAGAATCCTATTCTCAGTGAATGCACCAAAATGTTTGACCAAAAAATGGTCCTAACACCCAAATCATCGTATTTTGAGCATAAGATATGAAGAAATAACTGAAAAATAAGAAAAAAAGCAAGACAACATGACTTTTATAGTGGTTTGGCTTTAACGAGCCTATGCCCACTTCAAATTTTCTCATTTCATTCACATATTGCAATTACAGTGAATATTGTCACTCAATCATTCGAATTCAGTGAATAATTCTCTCTAAATTCATTGATATTATTCAAGAAGATGGTGGTTATCCATGGAGAAGTGTCAGCCATGGCAGCCACGGATGTTGAGATGCAAAACCTCCCCTGAAAATGCCCTCTGGAGGTGTATTTATAGCTGTAGGCGAGCCCATATGGTGATCAGGTCGTGGTAGCAGATGTGGCACCCGATTCGGGAAAGTACGAGCTATCATAACCTCGAGAATAGGTCAAAATCTACATGCGTAGTAGCGGGTCCTGGTCGCGGTTCGTGGTCGCGGTTCGTGAGCCGGGGTGGTGAGCTGGTAATGGTCGTGATGGTGATGGTCAGGCCGGGTCATGATCACGAACCGCCCTCAAGGGGTTGTCACGAACCGACCCCAAAGGGTGGTCATGAACCGCCCCTAGGGGTTGCTCACGAACGGCCCCCAGGGAGTGGTCACGAACAGCCACTAGGGGGTGCTCACGAATTGGTCTTCAAAAATGCCAAAATCCATGTTTTTCCATATTTCTGCATGTGTTCACGGAAACGGACATAACTTTCAAACTGCAAGGCCGATTGGACCAAACGAAATCTTTACTTGAAGCTAATTCAGAGGGCTACAGTATTTGATGTGTTTAGTTCCAAATGAGGCCGTTTAATAGAGGTTTCGGTCCAGTTTATACAGATGTCGTCATTTTGACCAAACTGCCCTGTTCTTCTAACGATGCTTCCAATGCCGGAGAGTGATGTTATCCAGAGATTCCATATATGACAGCATTTGCCAAAAAGTGTGTTAACGTGATCTTTGCTTTGGGTATCCATGTCACAAAGCAGGCTAACAGAATGAGTCCATGTAAATACCTCTAGATTAGCTTTAAGAAATCCACAAGATCATCCTCGACTGCTGGGCGAAGGTGCGTCCCTATCTTTAGTACTCGCGACGGATCATCGAGACTGACAGACACATCTACTGTGTGCTCGACTGGAGTAGGTCACTCGCAATCGGGTTCTTCGACTTTACTTGGATCGAGGTCATCGGAAAGACGGCAGTGGCGCCTTAGCCGAGGCCCAGACGCCGCTGATTGTTATGTGGAGGTGGTCTTGGCACGAAAGGCTGCGGGCGCTATTTTTCCCTTGTCCCTATTGTGCGCGTTCTTCCATTTTATTGCATAACACTCTCTAGCATTGACTTGGTCACCTCTGACTGTTCTAATCCCGTTTTATGTGGGAAACATCATTAGGAGGGACCATGGTGAAAGGCAGATGCGAAACTCTGTAAGTAAGGGAAGATGTTATAAAGCGAGATGATGTCGATAACCACGAAGGTGAGGATTCAGACTCGGCTTCGACCCCCCGTACCGAGTTCGACGGGTAGGTCGTTGACTCCTACCGATAGCTGGATGCCCCATTAAAGTCGTGGATCATGGAATGGCATAGTTTGAGATTTCTTGCTTCTAACTTCATCTGGTTGTTGGTGGCTTTGAAAATGATGTTGACCGAGCTTCCTAAATGGACCAATACTTTCCGAACAGTTGCTGCGCAAATTAGGGTCGTGATGACCAAAGGATCGGTGGTTGGGATTTCCATTCCCGTGGACTCCCTTTCATGGAAGATAATGTCGTCCCTCATAGTTTTCCGGAGCTTGGCCAGGATGGATTCATCGGGAGCAGAATAAGCCTTGTAGGTTATGTGTTTAACGGAGCCCACATATTCCTCCATCTTTCGGAAGATTTCATGCATGGGGGCAAGCCCGCCGCATATGGTGTTGATCACAATTCCCAGCCTCGCATTAGATGGTCCTGGGGATGTCTTGGTAGCCGTCTGAGTAGTTGGCGTTGGAGGTTTTGGATTAGTTTCGGGGGGAAAGGGCTCTTGGACGTATTGTTCAAGCCGCTTTTCGCTTATGAGCTTTTCAATTTCATCCCTAAGCTAGCGATATTCATTAGCGTTATGTCCATAAATATCGTGATATCGGTAGTATATCCCCAAGTTCTTCTCGGGATCGGTTGACTCCCTAACGCAGGGTTTCTTGTATGGTTATGTGTTACATGTTTCTAAGTAGATAGTCTCCGGATCTTCACTCAAGGGGGTGTATGTCTCGTAAGCTTGGTAAGAGCCGGGCTTCCTTGGCCCAGTCTGGACCTGATCGTTACCTCGGCCACCTTGCCCCCAATGTTTGGTCATTGTGTGGGGGGACCTGACCCCTTGTTTGGATTGGAGGGTTCTCCCACTTCTCTCCCTTCAAGGCAGTTATTTGCGGTGTCCGCTCGAGGGTTATTGGGGCGAATGGTCTCTGAGAGGCGGTTCCGCCTCGCTTCTTCTTGGCATAAGAACTGCCCACCTTTCCCATAGAAAGCATCGAGGCTCTTTGGTTGCTTTCAGTCAATCCATGCCCTAAATGCAGAAGTAGGAAGGACACCGTTAGCTAGCTGGAAGAGTACTGTGCACGGATCCGGATCCTTGACCTCGGCACAGGCGTTGTTGAATTGGAAAGATAGCTTTTGAGCGACTCCGTGGGGCCTTGGTACAGGTTGGAAATGGTGAGGGCGTTCTTCGGAGTCGGGATGTGCATCCTGAATTGCTTAACTAACTACGTCGCTGACTGGCCGAAGTTGTTGATGGAATTAAGAGGAAGGATAGAGAACTATAAGAGAGTGGTTCCTGACAGGAAGACTGGAAAGACTTTGCACTTGACTAGATCGTCGCCTCTGCTTGAGTCCATTTGCCATTTGTAAGGTTTTAAGAAACAACAAGGATCAGTGCCACCGTCGTAGAGTGGCATCTACGGCATGCTGAAGCGTCGTGGCCATTTAGCTTCATTAAATCTTCGAGTAAAGGGTTGCGCCTGATGTGCGCTTCCTATGAATCATTCACATTCCCTCGCATCTCCCTCATGATCCTTAGGACCATGTCGGGAAGATAAGTCGGATGGGGGTTCGCCAACGGGACCCATGGGTTTTGGCGAGGTTCCGCAGTTTTGGCGTGATGTCATCTTCTATGGTGGATGTCCCGACTGTCTTCTTCCATATCCTCGACATCTACAATGGGATACTGGTGTATGTGATGATGTAGAGCAAGGTCGTGCGGATCCTATTGTGGAAAGGTATGGGCCGCCGGAATAGTAGTTTCATTGTATCGATTGGCGGTCGTTTGGTCTTGTCAAGGAGGAGGTCGGTTAGTAGGAGCAGCTCCTTCATTGATGACTAAGCGAGAACGATCCTGATATTGGGCGCCCTTGTTATAGGTAACAATGTTCCACTCGCTGTTGCCTTTGGCATACCCATTGCCATTGCCATTGTCAAGGGCGCTTGTTCGGACGGCTACATTGTTGATGAGACTAAATCTCCTTCTTTGACGCGGGCCCCTCGACTCGGAAGAAGAAGTTTCCGATATTGGTGGTCGAGGTCGGGCATTGTTACGAGCTAATTGTAGTTGAGCGACGATGCGCTGACTTTCATGAAGTTGGCGCATAAAGTCGATGTTATTCCTCAGAGCTTGATCAAGCTTGACAGCTATACTTTCATAACATTCATTAAGCGTGCGAATTTGCGTTTGGGTTACAAGCACTTCGTGGTCCGCAACTGGAGGTTCACTTTCATTATTGGCCGAGATGTTTTTCGTTTGAGGTTGATGAGAAGTTCCGGCCTAGGTGGCCATTGAGGAGCCGATCATTGCGTTCTTTGACTTCTTTACCATCGTGTGCGGTCTCGACTACAGATTGAGAAAGGAACTTTAAGCTCATTGAAGTCGAGATGGTAACATGCGAGAAAGACGCAATATCTAAGTTCTCTTCATGAAAGCACTAAATGTTGATGGCACAAAATATCGTAAATACCAAAGATTCCAATTACTAGGAATTATAAATATTCTTGCATGTACAAGAACATAAAACGGAGCAAAAAGCAATAAATAACACAAGAGATTTATAGTGGTTCGGCTTCAGCGAGGGCCTATGTCCACTTTGAAGATTCATTGGAATTTTATTGATAACTTAAAAGATTACAAGGTTGATATCCTCTCATTACATTCATTAGCTACCATACATGAAGTTACAATAGTCATATTTGCAAGAATTAGGAGAATGGACAATTTTTCCCTTTTTCTTCCTCAAAGAGGAGATGACATTATTGGAGCTCTATGGAGGTCTCAAAGCTCAAGATTCCAACCCTTTGAAGTGTGAGGCCACTGGGTATTTATAGGAAGTAGTTAGGTAGGGGTTAGGTAAGGGTAGGTGGAAATGGGGACCATCTACAGAATATTCATGCCTGCAGCCCTCGGCTATGAAAAATTTGCACCTGGGTCAGAGTGCGAATTTTCGCACCTGCCAGTTGCGTAATTTAGCACCTGTAGGATACAGAATTTCGCACCTATCTGGCACGAAATTTCGCACCTACTAGGTGCGAAATTTTGCACCTACACGGTACGAAATTTCGCATCCGAAAGGGTTCATAATATACCTCTCGAGGGCCGTTAGTCGAGGTTCGATGGCTCTTCTGGGGCGTTGATGTGGTAATGTGACGGTGGCGTTGCGAGGTCCCTGTTGGTGCGACACCTTTTTAGCCTTACTTTTGTGATTCCCGAGTTTCACCCTTGGCCCTGGCTTCATCCGACGAGTTGAATCGAGCATGTCTTGAGTACTTTTGGGAACTGGACCAAAAGGCCGATTAACCGAAGTATTAAGAGAAATAGTGGTAGTTTAAGCATAGTAGGGGTAGATCGACAAATATGAAAGATTATGAATCGTTTTGATTGGGTGCTGTAAAAACCAAACCTTCACAGTAGTAAAAAGATAGGCATAATTGTTGGAAGTAAGGGCTAGTTAGAGGATTAGGGGTAGGATTTAAAAAATAGTTGTTTTGAAGTATTAAGAGAAGTAGGGGTAGTTTAAGCATAGTAACGGTAGATCGACAAATATGAATGATGATGAATCGTTTGGATTGGGTGCTGCAAAAACCAACCCTTCACAGTAGCAAAAAGATAGGCGTAGTTATTGGAAGTAAGAGCTATTTTGACAATTAGGGGTAGAATTAAAAAGAAGGTCTGCTTTGAACTATTAAGAAAAGTAGGGGTAGATCGATAAAATTGAAAGATGATGAATCATTTAGATTAGGTGCTGCAAAAACCAACCTTTCACAAAAGTTAAAAAATAGGGGTAATTGTTGGAAGGAATGAATATTTAGAGAATTAGGGGTAGGATTAAAAAGAAGGGATATTATGAAGTATTAAGAGAAGTAGGGGTAGTTTAAGCACAGTAGGGGTGGATGGACAAATATGAAAGATTATGAATCGTTTGGATTGGGTGCTACAAAAACCAACCCTTCACAGTAGTAAAAAGATAGGCGTAATTGTTGAAAGTAAGGGCTATTTAGAGAATAAGGGGTAGGATTAAAATTAAGAACTGTTTTGAAGTGTTAAGAGAAGTAGGGGTAGTTTAAGCATAGTAGGGGTAGATCGACAAATATGAAAGATGATGAATCATTTAGATTGGGTGCTGCAAAAACCAACCCTTCACAAAAGTTAAAAAAAAGGGTTAATTGTTGGAAGTAAGGGATATTTAGCGAACCAGGGGTAGGATTAAAAAAAGGGATGTTTTGAAGTACTAAGAGAAGTAGGGGTAGTTTAAGCATAGTAGGGTAGATCGACAACTATAAAGATGATGAATCATGTGGTTTGGGTGCTGCAAAAACTTACCTTTCACGAAGTTTAAAAATAGGGGTAATAGTTGGAAGGGCTATTTAGAGAATTAGGAGTTGGACTAAAATGAAAGGTTGTTTTGAAGTATTAAGAGAATTAGGGGTAGTTTAAGAATAGTAGGGGTAGATCGACAAATATGAAAGATGATGAATCATTTAGATTGGGTGCTGCTAAAACCAACCCTTCATAGTAGTTAAAAAATAGGGGTAACCATTGGTAGTAAGGGCTATTTAGAGAATTAGGGGTAGGATTAAAAAGAATATTTGTTTTGAAGTATTAGCAGAAGTAGGGGTAGTTTAAGCATAGTAGGGGTAGATCGACAAATATGAAAGGTGATAAATCATTTGGATTTGGTGCTGCAAAAACCAACCGTTCATAGTATTTAAAAAATAGGGGTTACTGTTGGATGTAAGTGCTATTTAGAGAATTAGTCGTAGGATTAAAAAGAAGATTGTTTTCAAGTATTAAGAGAAGTAGTGGTAGTTTAAGCATAATAGGGGTAGATCGAAAAATTTGAAAGATGGTGAATCGTTTGGATTGGGTGCTGTAAAAACCAACCCTTCACAGTAGTTAAAAAATAGGGATAATTGTTGGAAGTAAGGGCTATTTATAGAATTAAGGGTTGGATTAAAAAGAACAGTGGTTTTGAAGTACTAAGAGAAGTAGGATAGTTTAAGCATAGTAGGGGTAGATCGACAAATATGAAAGATGATGAATCATTTAGATTTGGTGCTGCAAAAACCAACCCCTTATAGTAGTTAAAAAATAGGGGTAATTGTTGGAAGTAAGGGCTATTTAGAGAATTAGTGTTAGGATTAAAAAGAATTGCTGTTTTGTAGAATTAAGAGAAGTAAGGGTAGTTTAAGCATAGTTGGGGTAGATCGACAAATATGAAAGATGATGAGTGATTTGGATTGGGTGCTACAAAAACCAACCCTTCACATTAGTTAAAAAATAGGGGTAATTTTTGGAAGTAAGTGTTATTTAGAGAATTGGGGGTAGGATCAAAAAGAATAGTTGTTTTGAAATATTAAGAGAATTTGGAGTAGTTTAAGCATAGTAGGGGTAGATCGACAAATATGAAAGATTATGAATCATTTGGTTTGGGTGCTGCAAAACCAAACACTTCAATTTAGTAAAAGATAGGTGTAATTGTTGAAAGTAAGGATTATTTAGAGAATTAGTGTTAGGATTAAAAAGAATAGCTGTTTTGAAGTATTAAGAGAAGTAGGGATAGTTTAAGCATAGTAGGGGTACATCGACAAATATGAAAAATGATGAATCATTAGGATTTGGTGCTGCAAAAACCAACCATTCACAGTAGTAAAAAGACAGGCGTAATTGTTGGAAGTAAGGGCTATATAGAGAATTTGGGGTAGGATTAAAAAGAAGGATAGTTTTGAGGTATTAGGAGAAGTAGGGGTAGTTTAAGCATAGTAGGGTTGTATCGACAAATATGAAAGATGATGAATCATTTAGATTGGGTGTTGCTGCAAAAACCAACCCTTTATAGTAGTTACAAAAATAGGGGTAATTGTTGGACGGAATGATTATTTAGAGAATTAGGGGTGGGATAAAAAAGAAGGGTTGTTTTTTAGTATTAAAAGAAGTAGGTGTAGTTTAAGCATAGTAGGGTTAGATCGACAAATATGAACGATTATGAATCGTCCGGATTGGGTGCTGCAAAAACCAACCCTTCATAATAGTAAAAAGATAGGTGTAATTGTTGGAAGTAAGGGATATTTAGAGAATTAGGGGTAGGAATAAAAAGAAGGACTGTTTTGATAAGAGAAGTAGGGGTAGTTTAATCATAGTAGAGGTAGATCGACAAATATAAAAGATGATGAATCATTCAGATTGGGTGTTGCAAAAACCAACCCTTCACAGAACTCAAAAAATAGGGGTAATTTTTGGAAGGAATGACTATTAAGAGAATTATGGGTAGGATTAAAAAGAAGGGTTGTTTTGAATTATTAAGAGAAATATGGGTAGTTTAAGAATAGTAGGGGTAGATCGACAAATATGAAAGATTATGAAACGTTTGGATTGGGTACTGCAAAAACCAGCACTTCAAAGTAGTAAAAAGTTGGGCGTAATTATTGGAAGTAAGGGCTATTTAGAGAAGTAGGGGTTGGATTAAATGAAGGGTTGTTTTGAAGCATTAAGAGAAGTAGGGTAGTTTAATCATAGTAGGGGTAGATCGAAAAATATAAAAGATGATGAATCATTTAGATTGGGTGCAGGAAAAACCAACCGTTCATAGTAGTTAAAAATAGTGGTAATTGATGGAAGTAAGCGGTATTTAGAGAATTAGGGGTACGGTATGATTAAAAAGAAATGTTGTTTTGAAGTATTAAGAGAAGTAGGGCTAGTTTAATGATAGTAGGGGTAGATTAACAAATATAAAGATGATGAATCATATGGATGGGGTGCTGCAAAAACCAACACTTCACAGAAGTTTAAAAATAGAGGTAATTGTTGGAAGTAAGGGCTATTAAGGGAATTAGAGGTAGGATAAAAAAGAATAGCTGTTTTTAAGTATTATGAGAAGTAGGGGGGTTTTAGCATAGTAGGGGTTGATCGACAAATATGAAAGATTATGAATCGTTTGGACTGGGTGCTGCAAAAACCAACCCTTCATAGTAGTAAAAGATAGACGTAATTGTTGGAAGTAAGGGCTATTTGGAGAATTAGGGTTTGGATTAAAAAGAAGGGCCGTTTTTAAGTATTAAGAGAAGTAAGGGTAGTTCAAGCATAGTAGGGTTAGATAGACAAATATGAAGATTATGAATCGTCTGGATTGGGTGCTGCAAAAACCAACACTTCACAGTAGTAAAAAATAGGCGTAATTGTTGGAAGTAAGGGCTATTTAGAGAATTAGAGGTAGGATTAAAAAGAAGGACTCTTTTGAAGTATTAAGAGAAGTAGGGGTAGTTTAAGCATAGTAGAGGTAGATTGACCAATATTAAAGATGATTAATCATTTAGATTAGGTGCGGCAAAAACCAACCCTTCACAGAAGTTAAAAATAGGGGTAATCATTGGATGGAATGACTACTTAGAGAATTAGTGGTAGTATTAATAAGGAAGGTTGTTTTAAAGTATTAAGAGAAGTAGGGGTAGTTTAAGCATAGTAAGGGTAGATCGACAAATGTAAAGATGATGAATCATATTGACTGGGTGCTGCGAAAACCAACCCTTCACAATAGTTAAAAAATAGGTGTAATTGTTGGAAGTAAGGGCTATTTAGAGAATCAGGGGTAGGATTAAAAATAATAGCTGTTTTGAAGTATTAAGAGAAGTAGGGGTAGTTTAAGCATAGTAGAGGTAGATCGATGAATATAAAAGATGATGAATCATTTAGATTAGGTGCTGCAAAAACCAACCCTTCACTGAAGTTAAAAATAGGGGTAATTGTTGGAAGGAATGACTACTTAGAGAATTAGGGGTAGGATTAAAAAGAAGGGTTGTTTTGAAGTATCAAGAGAAGTAGGGGTAGTTTAATCATAGTAGGGGTAGAGCGACAAATATGGAAGATTATGAATCGTTTGGATTGGGTGCTGCAAAATCCAACCCTTCACAGTAGTAAAAAGTTAGGCGTAATTGTTGGAAGTAAGCGCTATAAAGAGAATTAGGGTAGGATTAACAATAAGGACTGTTTTGAATTATTAAGAGAAGTAGGGGTAGTTTAAGCGTAGTAGGGGTAGATCGATAAATATGAAAGATGATGAATCATTTAGTTTGGGTGCTGCAAAAACCAACCCCTCACAGAAATTAAAAAATAGGGGTAATTATTGGAAGGAATGACTATTTAGAGAATCAGGGGTAGGATTAAAAAGATGGGTTGTTTTGAAGTATTTAGAGAAGGAGGGGTAAATGGAGAAATATGAAAGATTATGAATCGTTTGGATTGGGTACTGCAAAAAAACCCTTTACGGTAGGAAAAAGATAGGCGTAATTGTTGGAAGTAAGGGATATTTAGAGAATTAAAGGTAGGATTAAAAAGAGAAGTAGGGGTAGTTCAAGCTTAGTAGGGGTAGATCGGCAAGTATGAAAGATGATGAATCATTTAGATTGGGTGCTTCAAAAACCAACCCATCACAGTAGCCAGAAAATAAGGGTAATTGTTGAAAGTTAGGACTATTTAGAGAATTTGTGGTAGGATTAAAAAGAAGGGACGTTTTGAAGTATTAAGAGAAGTAGCGGTAGTTTTAGCATAGTAAGGGTAGATCGACAAATGTAAAGATGACGAATCATATTGATTGGGTGCTGCGAAAACCAACCCGTCACAATAGTTAAAAAATAGGGGTAATTGTTGGAAGGAAGGGCTATTTAGAGAATCAGCGGTAGGAATAAAAATAATAGCTGTTTTGAAGAATTAAGAGAAGTAGGGGTTGTTTAAGCATAGTAGAGGTAGATCGATGAATATAAAAGATGATGAATCATTTAGATTGGGTGCTGCAAAACCAACCCTTCACAGTATTAAAAAAATAAGGGTAATTGTTGGAAGTTAGGGCTATTTAGAGAATTAGGGGTAGGATGAAAAAGAATAGTCGTTTTGAAGTATTAAGAGAAGTAGGGGTAGTTTTAGCATAGTATGGGTAGATCGACAAATATGAAAGAAGATGAATCATTTGGATTGGTGCTGCAAAAACCAACCCTTCACAGTAGTTAAAAAATAGGGGTAATTGTTGGATGTAAGGGCTATATAGAGAATTAGGGGTTGGATGAAAAAGAAGGCTGTTTTGAAGTATATAGAGAAGTAGGGGTAGTTTAAGAAAAATAGGGGTAGATCGACAAATATGAAAGATGATGAATTGTTTGGGTGCTACAAAAACCAACCCTTCATAGTAGTTAAAAAATAGGGATAATTGTTGGAAGTAAGGGCTATTTGGAGAATTAGGTGTTGGATTAAAAAGAAGGGTTGTTTTGAAGTACTAAGAGAAGTTGGGATAGTATAAGCATAGTAAGGGTAGATCGACAAATATGAAAGATGATGAATCATTTGGACTAGGTGGTGCCAAAACCAACCCTTCACAGAAGTTAAAAAATAGGGGTAAATATTGTAAGTAAGGGCTATTTAGAGAATTAGGGGTAGGAATAAAAAGAATAATGGTTTTAAAGTACTAAGAGAAGTAGGGTTAGTTTAAGAATAGTAGGGGTAGATCGACAAATATGAAAGATTATGAATCGTTTCGATTGGGTGCTGCAAAAACAAAACCTTAACAGTAGTAAAAGATAGTCGTAATTGTTGGAAGTAAGGGCTATTTAGAGAATTAGTGTTAGTGTTAAAAAGAATAGTTGTTTTGAAGTATTAAGAGAAGTAGGCGTGGTTTAAGCATAGTACGGGTAGATCGACAAATATGAAAAATGATGAATCGTTTGGATTGGGTGCTTCAAAAACCAACCCTTCACAGTAGTAAAAAGATAGGCGTAATTGTTGGAAGTAAGGGCTATATAGAGAATTTGGGGTAGGATTAAAAATATGGGTTGTTTTGAATTATTAAGAGAAGTAGGGGTAGTTTAAGAATAGTAGGGGTAGATCGACAAATATGAAAGATAATGAATCATTTAGATTGGGTGCTGCAAAAACCAACCGTTCACAGAAGTTAAAAGATAAGGGTAATTGTTGGAAGGAATGACTACTTAGAGAATTAGGGGTAGGATTAAAAAGAAGGGTTGTTTTGAAGTATTAAGAGAAGTAGGGGTAGTTTAATCATAGTAAGGGTAGATCGACAAATATGAAAGATTATGAATCATTTGGATTTGGTTATGCAAAATCCAACCCTTCACAGTAGTAAAAAGATAGGCGTAATTGTTGGAAGTAAGGGCTATATAAAGAATTAGGGGTAGGATTAACAATAAGGACTGCTTTGAATTATTAAGAGAAGTAGGGGTAGTTTAAGTGTAGTAGGGGTAGATCGATAAATATAAAAGATGATGAATCATTTAGATTGGGTGCTGCAAAAACCAACCCCTCACAGAAATTAAAAAATAGTGGTAATTATTGGAAGGAATGACTATTTAGAGAATCAGGGGTAGGATTAAAAAGAAGGGCTGTTTTGAAGTATTTGGAGAAGGAGGGGTAAATGGACAAATATGAAAGATTATGAATCGTTTGGATTGGGTACTGCAAAAAAAAACCTTTACGGTAGGAAAAAGATAGGCGTAATTGTTGGAAGTAAGGGATATTTAGAGAATTAAAGGTAGGATTAAAAAGAGAAGTAGGGGTAGATCGGCAAGTATGAAAGATGATGAATCATTTAGATTGGGTGCTTCAAAAACCAACCTTGCACAGTAGTCAGGATATAAGGTAATTGTTGGAAGTAAGGAAAATTTAGAGAATTTGTGGTAGGATTAAAAAGAAGGGACGTTTTGAAGTATTAAGAGAAGTAGGGGTAGTTTAAGCATAGTAGGGTAGATCAACAGATATAAACATGATGAATCATACGGATTGGGTGCTGCAAAAACTAACCCTTCACAGAAGTTTAAAAATTGGGGTAATTGTTGGAAGGGCTATTAAGAGAATTAGTTGTTGGACTAAAATGAAGGTTTGTTTTGAAGTATTAAGAGAAATAGGGGTAGTTTAAGTATATAAAGTTTAGATCAACAAATATTAAAGATGATGAATCATTTGGATTGGGTGCTGCAAAAACCAACCCTTCACAGTTTTAAAAAAATAGGGGTAATTGTTGGAAGTGAGGGCTATTTAGAGAATTAGGGGTAGGATTAAAAAGTATAGTCGTTTTGAAGCATTAAGAGAAGTAGGGGTAGCTTTAGCATAGTATGGGTAGATCGACAAATATGAAAGAAGATGAATCATTTGGATTGGGTGCTGCGAAAACAAACCCTTCGCAGTAGTTAAAAAATAGGGGTAATTGTTGGATGTAAGGGCAATATAGAGAATTAGGGGTATTAAAAAGAAGGCTGTTTTGAAGTATTAAGAGAAGTAGGGGTAGTTTAAGCAAAATAGGGGTAGATCGACAAATATGAAAGATGATGAATTGTTTGGGTGCTACAAAAACCAACCCTTCACAGTAGTTAAAAAATAGGGATAATTGTTGGAAGTAAGGGCTATTTAGAGAATTAGATGTTGGATTAAAAAGAAGGGCTGTTTTGAAGTACTAAGAGAAGTTGGGATAGTTTAAGCATAGTAAGGGTAGATCGACAAATATGAAAGATGATGAATCATTTGGACTCGGTGGTGCAAAAACCAACCCTTCACAGAAGTTAAAAAATAGGGGTAAATATTGTAAGTAAGGGCTATTTAGAGAATTAGTTGTAGGATTAAAAATAATAACGGTTTTGGAGTACTAAGAGAAGTAGGGGTAGTTTAAGCATAGTAGGGTAGATCGACAAATATGAAAGATGATGAATCATTTAGATTGGGTGCTGCAAAAACCTTCCCTTCACAGAAGTTAAAACAGAAGGGTAATTGTTGGAAGGAATGACTACTTAGAGAATTAGGGGTATGATTAAAAAGAAGGGTTGTTTTGAAGTATTAATAGGTGTAGTTTAATCATAGTAGGGGTAGATCGACAAATATGAAAGATTATGAATCGTTTGGATTGGATGCTGCAAAATCCAACCCTTAATTGTTGGAAGTAAGGGCTATATAGAGAATTAGGGGTAGGATTAACAATAAAGACTGTTTTGAATTATTAAGAGAATTAGGGGTAGTTTAAGCGTAGTAGGGGTAGATCGATAAATATGAAAGATGATGAATCATTTGGATTGGGTGCTGCAAAAACCAACCCCTTACAGAAATTAAAAAATAGGGGTAATTATTGGAAGGAATGACTATTTAGAGAATCATGGGTAGGATTAAAAAGAACGACTGTTTTGAAGTATTAAGAGAAGTAGGGGTAAATGGACAAATATGAAAGATTATGAATCGTTTGGATTCCGTACTGCAAAAACAAACCCTTTACGGTAGGAAAAAGATAGGCGTAATTGTTGGAAGTAAGGGCTATTTAGAGAATTAAAGGTAGGATTAAAAAGAATAACTATTTTGAAGTATTAAGAGAAGTAGGGGTAGTTCAAGCGTAGTAGGAGTAGATCGACAAATATGAAAGATGATGAATCATTTAGATTGGGTGCGTCAAAAACCAACCCTTCACAGTAGTCAGAAAATACGGGTAATTGTTGGAAGTAAGGGCTATTTAGAGAATTTGGGGTAGGATTAAAAAGAAGGGACGTTTTGAAGTATTAAGAGAAGTAGGAGTAGTTTAAGCATAGTAGGGTAGATCGACTTATATAAACATGATGAATCATATGGATTGGGTGCTGCAAAAACAAACCCTTCACAGAAGTTTAAAAATAGGGGTAATTGTTGGAAGTGCTATTAAGAGAATTAGGTGTTGGACAAAAAAGAAGGATTGTTTTGAAGTATTAAGAGAAGTAGGGGTAGTTTAAGTATAGTAAGTTTAGATCGACAAATATTAAAGATGATGAATCATTTGGATTGGGTGCTGCAAAAACCAACCCTTCACAGTAGTTAAAAAATAGAGGTAATTGTTGGAAGTAAGGGCTATTTAGAGAATTAGGGGTAGGATTAAAAATAATAGTCGTTTTGAAGAATTAAGAGAAGTAGTGGTAGTTTAAGCATAGTATGGGTAGATCGATAAATAGGAAAGAAGATGAATCATTTGGATTGGGTGCTGCAAAAACCAACCCTTCACAGTAGTTAAAAAATAGGGGTAATTGTTGGATGTAAGGGATATATAGAGAATTAGAGGTAGGATTAAAAAGAAGGCTGTTTTGAAGTATTAAGAGAAGTAGGGGTAGTTTAAGCAAAATAGGGGTAGATCGACAAATATGAAAGATGATGAATCGTTTTGGTGCTACAAAAACCAACCCTTCATAGTAGATTAAAAATAGGGATAATTGTTGGAAGTAAGGGATATTTAGAGAAATAGTTGTTGGATTAAAAAGAAGGGATGTTTTGAAGTACTAAGAGAAGTTGGGATAGTTTAAGCATAGTAAGGGTAGATCGACAAATATGAAAGATGATGAATCATTTGGACTGGGTGGTGCAAAAACAAACCCTTCACAGAAGTTTAAAAATAGGGGTAAATATTGTAAGTAAGGGCTATTTAGAGAATTAGGGGTAGGATTAAAAAGAACAACAGTTTTGAAGTACTAAGAGAAGTAGGGGTAGTTTAAGCATAGTAGGGGTAGATCGACAAATATGAAAGATTATAAATTGGGTGCTGCAAAAACAAACTCTTCACTGTAGTAAAAGATAGGCGTAATTTTTGGAAGTAAGGGCTATATAGAGAATTAGTGTAACTTTTAAAAAGAATAGTTGTTTTGAAGTATTAAGAGAAGTAGGGGTAGTTTAAGCATAGTACGCGTAGATCGACAAATATGAAAAATGATGAATCGTTTGGATTGGGTGCTGCAAAAACCAACCCTTCACAGTAGTAAAAAGATAGGCGTAATTGTTGGAAGTAAGGGCTATATAGAGAATTAGGGGTAGGATTAAAAAGAAGGGTTGTTTTGAAGAATTAAGAGAAGTAGGGGTAGTTTAAGCATAGTAGGGGTAGATCGACAAATATTAAAGATGATGAATCATTTAGATTGGGTGCTGCAAAAACCAACCCTTCACAGAAGTTAAAAAAAAGGGTAATTGATGGAAGGAATGAATATTTAGAGAATTAGGGTTAGGATTAAAAAGAAGGGTTGTTTTGAAGTATAAAGAGAAGTAGGGGTAGTTTAAGCATATTAGGGGTAGATCGACAAATATGAAAGATTATGAATCGTTTGGATTGGATGATCCAAAAACTAACCCTTCACAATAGAGAAAGATAGGCGTAATTGTTGGAATTAAGGACTATTTAGAGAATTAGTGTTAGGATAAAAAAGAATAGTTGTTTTGAAGTATTAATAGAAGTAGGGGTAGTTTAAGCGTAGTAGGGGTTGATCGACAAATATGAAAAATGATGAATCGTTTGGATTGGGTGCTGCAAAAACCAACCCTTCACAGTAGTAAAACGATAGGCATAATTGTTGGAAGTTAGGGATATATAGAGAATTAGGGGTAGGTGTAACACCCCACGTCCGTTAATGTCACTCACAAAGGGAATGCATTAACTTCCATGGAGGTTATAAGTGAATATAGAACAGAAAAATTACAACAAGACATATAATAAGTAGTACATGGAAATCTAAAACCTCATTTTATTGCAGCGGAAATTAAACATGTTTATTATATCATAAAACCCATAAATCAGAGTCAAGTACAATATCCATCTTGATCAAATAAAATACATAATCCCATTACATAAATAGCCATAAAAAAGGCAAGAAGCTGGAATTTACTTCAACGGTCCAAGCTTTCTAAAGAGATGAAGCAATCCAATCAAACTCCACTAGAGCAGGGTCCAACCTGAGGACCTGGAGGGGGAAAAAGGATAGAAATAGAGGGGGTCAGACATAAAGTCTGGCGAGTATGATAATTCTAACAATACTATTATCAAAATAACTAGACTAAGGCATAAACTGGAAGACAAGTAAATGTCTATGAACTCTTAGGTGTGGAATGAGCAGATGAAGATAACGTGAAAGATAACGTTAAAGGCATACCTAATTACTAACGAATAATTACTATACTGCACCGCACATTACTACACTGCACCGCACCAGTCACCCTAAGGGTTGATCCCACTTGCTTCACACAGAAACTTTATAAATAGCCTTGCGTACCCCTAGCTGACTACATAGGTGCCGTCTGCCCCTATCTCCACTAGGTGTACCCCACTACCTACTTTCGATCGGCTCCCTACTCGTAGATACCCGTGCTGGCCCCACAGTGGGGTGTATCACTCCCCTAAAGTGGCAACCCGATACAACTTGAGAATGCACGGCTCATACCTACACGATGAACCAAAGTCTTACCTACCAGCCCGGGTCCACACACGCATATGAAACTCGTTGGACTTGCGTTGCCACCGCTCCACGTTTTGGCCTCTTACAGTTAAGCCCAGTATGCATGTCCCGTCCGCGACTTGGGTCAAGCCCACAAAGATACGTTTGGGTTACTGGTTGAAAAGGGCCCCCACAAGCTACCCACCTAAGCTTGTCACTAGTATATCCCACTTAACCCTCATAGTCATGTTCATTTACATGTGTGTTTGGTTAAGTCTTACTAATCGTATTTCACATGCCACTAAGGGCAACCACTAGATTCCTCGTGCCTCCCAAGGCACCTACTTAACCCCCATGTCCCACTTTACATGTTTATCTGGTTAAGTATTTCTTAATTCATTCAGGCCATAACCTCATAAAGACCTCTCACATTAGACTGGCATTTATGGCAGTTGGATTTGCCGGGCGGGTCCGGGCAGTCTTACACCATAAAAGAGTCTAACCTCATGTCTTTACAACTGTTATGCTTTAGTTTAGGCCTAGGACCTCTCTCATTGGGCTGACATTTGTGACCACTGGATTTGCCGGGCGGGTCCGGGCAGGTTTACGTCACAAACGAGTCCATCCTCTTGTTCTAAGCATTGATTACCACTTATAATATTTTACCCCAGTTTTAATAACTCCCTATTCAAATTATTAATTACTTCCAATTTTAATGATGTCCATAATTGACTCAATTATGGCCATCCACTTATGGCATGCAAAATCATATCAATTGCACCATAACTTTTTAATATTAAATCCTTAATATTACCCCTACCCCACGTTCCTACGTTCGCTTATTCAACGCAGAATATACGTTAGACTCGAATAGTCTAACTTATAGCACAAAAATAAATTATCACACAACATATGGACGATCAAAATGAATCTAATCACAATAGGGGTGAAACTTGCAATAACTACACATGTTAAGGATCTAATGGTGTCAACTTGTTAAAGGTCACAATTTACATGATATGATCATAACCCAAATTTATGTATAAACTTGCATATGGGGTTTTAGGCTACATAATGGTGGTGTGAACTAGCATAGAATTTCACATATGTCATAGCACAATCCTAGGTGTCATAATAGATGTCATGGCATACGTTCGTAACTTTTACTAATCAACCTAAACTTGCATATGTGACTTGTCATATAGACCAACATAGCCGAAATAGTAACAATATTATGATTTGATTAACATGAACTAATTAGCATAGACAATAACATCAAGACTTTAAAGCATGTATGATTTATCACAATTTAGCATGAAAATTCTCAACATACATAACATCATCATAGCATGATTTACAACATATAAGATATCAGCATCACATAACATTTGATTTACAACATAAATGATAGCAAAAGGGTTTACAACAATGTATGTGATAATTAACATCATCTACTCATAATCCATTCATAACTCAATCTAATTAAAATAATAATAATCTTGTTAAGATCATCATACTCACAATTTAAGAAGAAAAGAGAGTCTTGATTTGCTTTAGAGTTGAGTAGAATTAGGTTTTGATTAGCTTTTCTTCTTCCTTAGTTGGCAGTGGCCAGACTGAATTCCATGGTGGCGGTATGACGGTAGCTACTCTATTTTTCATATGAATTAGGGTTAGAGACTACCTAGGTATTTATAGAGTTAGGATTTATTTTAGACCATCAGATCAACACAGAACTAATCCCAGCCTACCAGATTAGGTCAAAAACCCTAATGGGTCGTTACTCAGTCAAAACACGCTCAATCAAAAACCCTAGCAGCCAGACCCAGGTCGACACCCAGGTCGACTGCGCAGTCGACCTGGTCCCTGGGGTGTCGACTGCCTAGTCGACTCCGCAGTCGACCTGGGAGGGTGTCGACTGCCCAGTCGACTCCCCAGTCGACCTGGGGTGCTGGGCGGGAAATTTCCCGCCTAGCTTGTTTGACTTCGAATTTTGAATTCTAAATTTCCTGCGGGTTGTTTTAAATTTTCAGAAACTTCCAATGGCCATAACTTCTTCATACGATGTCCAAATCATGCAAACCCGAACTCTATTTCAGCCAGAATTCCGAGACGAACACAATGGCGCAACCCGTTTCCCACAATTCTCAAGTATGAGATTATTTATTCTTTAACTTGTGAATATTAATATTAATAGAATTACGGGGTGTTACATTCTCCCCTCCTTAAAGGATTTCGACCCCGAAATCTTCAAGTCAAGAAGAATGTATATCCTAACATCCAAACAACAATCCACCCAACCATCAAACACTGGCATCCATTGTCCTTATAGACCTCTAATGCTTTTATGTTTAAATGCACAGTGTGTGTATATGTTCCTTGTCTAATGCAAAATCAGGCGGTCCACTAATTCAGTTGACCTCCTTAATGCAAACCAGGATAATGCCATGCGTCCATTATGTATGCAAAAGAACCCTATCGATACATATTATTTCTACATGCGTGCACAACCATTCACCAAAATGCGGTATCCATATGATAGCACAACCATTAAACATCCATTTTACTAAATACAGCCATTTATATGCAATATGCATTATGAAGTGACTGAGCCGATCTAGTTCCTAATAGTGTGTGTATATGCGTCTACGAGCAACCACTAGCAAACACTTGCATCCACTTTGCATCCACCATACATAACATGTCTCAAACACATGTTTCAACCATAGGGTTATCCTAACTAAAGGTCAAAGATACTAGGGAGAGGACATACTAAAGACAAGATAAGTACAAGCTAAACGATAAAGGAGAAATTAAAGGACATACCCTTGAAAAGAAAAGGGTATCGTGAACGCATCTTCTCTTCCGTCTCCCAAGTCGCGTTGCTCTCATCATCTCCCCATTGCACTTTGACTAGTCTGACATCTCGATTCCTCAACTTCTTGATCTCCGACCCAAGAATGCATGTAGGAGCTCCTCGAATCGTCGCATCACGCTCTATCTCCACATCTCTAAGCAAGCTCGGCTCTACCACTTCCGCGGTCTCCTTTAAGCACTTCCTCAAATGTGACACATGGAATACATCGTGTACACCACTAAGTCTCTCAGGCAACTCCACTCTATACGCCATCTGTCCAATCTTCTCCTTAATAGGAAACGGCCCTACGAACCTTGGTACTAATTTCCCAACGGACCCAAAGCGAACAACATTCCATAATGGAGACACTTTGACAAAGACTATGTCCCCAACATCGAACTCGAGATCTGTCCTCCTCTTATCCGCATAAGATTTCTTCCTATCCTGTGCTGCTTTCATCCTTCTTCGAATCAAATCGATCTTTTCTGAAGTCTCCCTAATCATATCGGGCCCAAGTAAGATCTTATCCGTAGATTCCCACCAACATTTAGGTGAACGACAAGGTCGTCCATAAAGAGCTTCGAAAGGTGCCATGCCAATGCTGGACTGAAAGCTGTTATTATATGCGAACTCCACCAATGGAAGATGCTCTTCCTACGTACCCCCAATGTCTAGGACACATAGCCTTAATAGGTCCTCTAGAATACGATTCACCCTCTCGGTCTGGTCGTCCGTCTGAGTATGATATGCGGTGCTCAAACATAACTGAGTCCCTATCGCCTCTTGCAAACTTTTCCAAAATTCGCTAGTGAAAATAGGATCGCGGTCGCTCACTTTGCTAGAAGGAACACCGTGCAAACGAACTATCTCTCGAACGTATACTGAAGCTAACCATGGAGCAGTCCTCTTACTTTTCACGGGAATAAAATGGGCGCTCTTAGTAAGTCTATCTACTATAATCCAAATCCCCGTATTACCCTTCCTTGATCTTGGTAATCCGTCCACAAAATCCATCGAGACACTTTCCCACTTCCATAGTGGAACCTCCAATGGGTGAAGCAACCCACCGGGTTTCTTTTGCTCCACCTTTACTTGTTGGCACACCAAGCATCTAGCGACATACTCGGACACATCTTTCTTCATGCCGACCCAAAAGTAAACTTGTCTCATGTCCATGTACATCTTGTCCCCACCGGGATGAATGGTCATCTTCGAACGATGTGCTTCGTCAAGAATAGTCTTCCTTAGGTCATAGTCTTTTGGTACACAAAGTCTTCCGTCCCTACATAACCAACCCTTATCATCTAGGGTATACCTACGGAGGTGGCTTGATGACTCCCCTCTTTTGCGCTTTTCTACTAACTCAACCAACTGTGGGTCGTCTCGGTGTGCCTCGCCAATCCATCCCGAAAGCCTAGGTTTGACCTCCAAGGATGCTAGCAAACCGGGTACAAAGTCAACGGAAGGTCTAAAATCAAACATCGAAATGAATTCTAAGCTTCGCCGCTCAACAAACAAAGGACTTAGAGATAACCTTTTTCTACTTAAGGCATCGGCCACCACGTTACCCTTGCTAGGGGTATATGCTATCTCAAAGTCGTAGGACGCTAAGAACTCCATCCACCTTTGCTGCCTTAAGTTCAAGTCCTTTTAAGAGAATAAGTACTTTAAAGATTTGTGGTCAGTGAATAATTCGAATTTCTCGCCAAGAAGATAATGATGCCAAGACTTAAGCGCGAAAACAATAGCGGCTAACTCTAGGTCATGCGTGGGGTAATTCTTCACATGCTCTCTCAACTGCCTTCCACCATAGGCTATTACCCTGCCCTCTTGCATTAAGATTGCGCCTAGTCCTGTCCCACAAGCGTCAGTAGAAACAGTAAATGGCTTACTCCCGTTTGGCAATACTAAGACTGGGGCTGAAGTCAAAGCTCTCTTCAAACGTTGGAACGCATCATCACAATCTACATCCCATATGAAAACTAGGTTCTTCTTTGTCAAACGTGTCAATGGAGCTGATATCTTTGCGAAGTCATTGATAAACTTCCTATAGTAGCCAGCCAACCCCAAGAAACTTCTTACTTCGATAGCATTTTTAGGGACCTTCCAATCTTGGACGGCCACCACCTTCGCGGGATCCACAGCCATCCCTTCTTTGGAAACCACGTGCCCCAAGAACCGTACTTCCTTCCTCCAGAAGTGACACTTAGAAAATTTAGCCTTAAGGCTATGCGCTCGAAGAGTCTCCAACACTTCCCTAAGATGTAGGGCATGCTCTTCTTCATCCTTAGAAAAGATCAGGATGTCGTCTACAAAGACTACCACGAATTTGTTAAGGTACTCCATAAACACCCTACTCATCAAATCAGCAAAATATGCTGGGGCGTTTGTCAAACCGAAGGGCATCACTAGCTATTCATAGAAACCGGCCGGCGTCCTAAAGGCAGTCTTGTCAATGCTATCCTCGGCCACTCTCAACTGATGTAAACAAGTGGCTAAGTCTAACTGCGAAAATACTGAGGCGCCAACTAACTGATCGAAGAGATCGTCAATCCTCGGCAGTGGGTGTCTGTTCTTCTTAGTAAGTTTATTAAGTTCTCTATAGTCCACACAAAGTCTAAGGGACCCATCCGCCTTCATGGCAAATACTACTGGAGCACCCCACTCCGATATACTTTGTCTTATGAACCACTTTTCAAGCAACTCCTTCGCTTGCTTATCGAGTTCCCTCCTTTCACGTGGAGCTATGTGGCGTACTGGCAAAGATACTGGTTTCGCATTATCCACAAGATATATTCGAAAATCTCTCTCCCGCTTCGGAGGCAAGCCCTTCACCTCCTCAAACACATCCGAATATTCTCGGACCACTCTAAAAGATTGTAGATTTTCCTCAGACGCGTCAGCCGATTCTAAATAAATTAGCATAACCGAATTTATGGGATTACAAAAGATTTCGAGAGTGTTGCCAAGGCGAGTCACGAGCCTAACTACTCTCCTTTCATAATCAGGAACGGCCGCATTTCTGGATAACCAATCCATTCCTAAAATTAGCCCATAGCCCATGAAGCCCAACACATAAGCATCACATCTAAACTCAACGCTAAGTATAGAAATTTTCAAATCCAAACACATCATGGACAAATAAGCTGAGCCCCCTATTGGATTCGAAACAACTAAGGGATCCTCTACTAAACTGGTGTTTAAGTGCAGTGATTCAACTAATGACGTAGAGATAAACGAATGTGATTCGCCCAAATCGAATAAAGTACGGACAGGATGATCAAAGAGAAAAACTAAGCTTTCAATAGAAATGGTTCTACCTCGTTCTTGCAGCGGTGGGACCGCGAGAGCCTGAAGTTGTCCCCTTGCCTGCCCTGGTTCCATAGAGCCAGTACCTGTCCTCCCGAGGTAGTTCCTGCCCTCTGCCCCTTTTTTGTGCAGTCCTTCACTAAATGTCCCGCTTCGCCACAGTGGAAACAGCCAGTCTTCTTTTTCTTTCGGCAATCCTTGCTGAGATGGCCTGGTGTCCCACAGTTAAAACATTTCTTCTTTCCATTGTCGTTGTTGTCTTTTCCACCCTTCTTGTTTTGTTGTTGTGGTTTCTTCTGATCCCCCTTCTTCTTGGGTGCCTTATCAGCTTTAGCGCTTTTCTCCTCATGCATGAGCACCATTTCTACTAACTTCTCAAAGGTGTCCCCCATAAGGATGTGGGTCATAGCCAACCCTTGCAATGGTTCATTCAACCCATTAACGAACCTCGGAGCCTTCTTCTCTAGCATGTTAATAAGTCCAAACCAAACCTTGCTAACTAATTAAATTTATTGACATATTCTTTCACCGATGAGCTTCCTTGCTTCAATGTCAAGAACCTTTCCATATATAGATTTTCTTCTGCCCTTGAGAGAAACTTCGCCTCAAACCTACGTCTGAAATCCGCCCAAGAATCAACAGGACGCTCCCCATTAGTGACTTCCCACCAAAACGAGACCTCTCCCTTCATCAACCAAGCTGCTAAACGAACTTTCCTCCCTTCTTCTACTTCAAAGATTTCTAGCAATTCTTCCACCTCCTTAAGCCAATCTCTAGCTTCCACAAACGGACCCTTGAAAAGGTTTTCCACCCATAGCCTTGAATTTCTTGCACGTCTTTGCAAAAGTATCTACGCGAGGAGGAGGAGGAGGAATGGGTGCAACTGGTGGTGGAGGAACATTAGCTGGACCTGCAGCGGACCTAGGCTCTAATAACCACCTATACCATCCTGGTATCGTTACACCATCCGAAAGGTTAAGATCTTCAGCCATGCTGAAACGAAAAAGGAAAGATTCAAAATGGAGAATTCGAAAGATAAAGATATATGGCTATTTGGGGACTGTGTTTTTCTTAAAAACTTTCGTTTTAAAATTACTCATTAAAACATGTTTTTGAAAGCACTTCTTCCAAAAATACTTTAGAAAAATAATTTTTCTAAAAATTTTATCTGTTCTGGTAACCTTAAGCTCTAATACCACGTGTAACACCCCACGTCCATTAATGTCACTCAAAAAGGAAATGCATTAACTTCCATGGAGGTTATAAGTGAATATAGAACAGAAAAATTACAACAAGACAGAAAATAAGTAGTACATGGAAATCTAAAACCTCATTTTATTGCAGCGGAAATTAAACATGTTTATTATATCATAAAAACCATAAATCATAGTCAAGTACAATATCCATCTTGATCAAATAAAATACATAATCCCATTACATAGATAGCCATAAAAAAGATAACAAGCTGGACTTTACTTCAATGGTCAAAGCTTTCCAAAGAGATGAAGCAATCCAATCAAACTACACTAGAGCTGGGTCCAACCCGAGGACCTAGAGGGGGAAAAAGGATAGAAATAGAAGGGGTCAGACATAAAGTCTGGCGAGTATGATAATTCAAACAATACTATTATCAAAATAACTAGAATAAGGCATAAACTGGAAGACAAGTAAATGTCTATGAACTCTTAGGTGTGGAATGAGAAGATGAAGATAACGTGAAAGATAACGTTAAAGGCATACCTGATTACTAACGAATAATTACTATACAGCACCGCACATTACTACACTGCACCGCACCAGTCACCCTAAGGGTTGATCCCACTTGCTTCACACAGAAACTTTATAAATAGCCTTGCGTACCCCTAGCTGACTACATAGGTGCCGTCTGCCCCTATCTCCACTAGGTGTACCCCACTACCCACTTTTGATCGGCTCCATACTCGTAGATACCCGTGCTGGCCTCATAGTGTGGTGTATCACTCCCCTAAAGTGGCAACCCGATACAACTTGAGAATGCACGGCTTATACCTACACGATGCAACAACGTCTTACCTACCAGCCCGGGTCCACACACGCATATGAAACCCGTTGGACTTGCGTTGCCACCGCTCCCCGTTTTAGCCTCTTACAGTCAAGCCAAGTATGCGTGTCCCGTCCTCGACTTGGGTCGAGCCCACAAAGATACGTTTGGGTTACTGGTTGAAATGGGCCCCCACAAGCCACCGACCTAAGCTTGTCACTAGTATATCCCAATTAACCCTCTTAGTCATGTTCATTTACATGTGTGTTTGGTTAAGTCTTACTAATCATATTTCACATGCCACTAAGGGCACACAATAGATTCCCCGCGCCACCCAAGGCACCTACTTAACCCCCATGTCCCACTTTACATGTTTATCTGGTTAACTATTTCTTAATTCATTCAGGCCATAACCTCATAAAGACCTCTCACATTAGACTGGCATATATGGCAGCTGGATTTGCCGAGCTGATCCGGGCAGTCTTACACCATAAAAGAGTCTAACCTCGTGTCTATACAACTGTTATTCTTTAGTTTAGGCCTAGGACCTCTCACATTGGGCTGACATTTGTGACCACTGGATTTGCCGGGCGGGTCCGGGCAGGTTTACGTCACAAACGAGTCCAACCTCGTGTCCTAAGCATTGTTTATCACTTATAATCTTTTACCCCAGTTTTAATAACTCCCTAATCAAATTTTTAATTACTTCCAATTTTAATGATGTCCATAATTGACTCAATTATGGCCATCCACTTATGGCATGAAAAATCTTATCAATTGCACCCCAACTTTTTAGTATTAAATCCTTAATATTACCCCAACCCGACGTTTATACGTTCGCTTATTCAACGCAGAATATACGTTAGACTCGAATAGTCTAACTTATAGCAAAAAAATAAATTATCACAACATATGAACGATCAAAATGAATCTAATCACAATAGGGGTGAAACTTACAATAACTACACATGTTAAGGATGTAAAGGTGTCAACTTGTTAAAGGTCACAATTTACATGATATGATCAGAACCCAAATTTATGTATAAACTTGCATATGGGGTTTTAGGCAACATAATGATGGTGTGAACTAGCATAGAATTTCACATATATCATAGCACAATCCTAGGTGTCATAATAGATGTCATGGCATACATTCATAACTTTTACTAATCAACCTAAACTTGCATATGTGACTTGTCATATAGATCAACATAGCCCAAATAATATCAATATTATGATTTGATTAACATGAACTAATTATCATAGACAATAACATCAAGACTTTAAAGCATGTATGATTTATCACAATTTAGCATGAAAATTCTCAACATACATAACATCATCATAGCATGATTTACAACATATAAGATATCATCATCACATAACATTGGATTTACAACATACATGATAGTAAAAGGGTTTACAACAACAAATATGATAATTCACATCATCTACTCATAATCCATTCATAACTCAATCTAATTAAAATAATAATAATCTTGTTAAGATCATCATACTCACAATTTCCTGCCTGGCCTGTTTGACTTCGAATTTTGAATATTAAATTTCCTACGAGCTGTTTTAAATTTTCAGAAACTTCCGATGGCCATAACTTCTTCATACGAAGTCCAAATCATGCAAACACGGACTCTATTTCAACTAGAATTCCGAGACGAACACAATGGCGCAACCCGTTTCTTACAATTCTCAGGTCTGAGATTTGTTATTCTTTAATTTATGAATATTAATATTAATAGAATTACGGGGTGTTACGGTAGGATTAAAAAGAAGGGTTGTTTCGAAGTATTAAGACAAGTAGGGGTAGTTTAGCTCAGTAGGGTTAGATCAACAAATATGAAACATGATGAATCATTTAGATTGGGTGCTGCAAAAACCAACCCTTCACATAAGTTAAAATATAGGGGTAATTGTTGGAAGGAATGACTATTTAGAGAATTAGGGGTAGGATTAAAAAGAAGGGTTGTTTTGAAGTATTAAGAGAAGTAGGGGTAGATCGACAAATATGAACAATTATGAATCGTATGGATTGGGTGCTACAAAAACCAACCTTCACAGTAGTAAAAAGATAGGCGTAATTGTTTGAAGTAAGGGATATTTATAGAATTAGGATCAGGATTAAAAATAAGGACTATTTTGAAGTATTAAGAGAAGTAGGGGTAGTTTAAGCATAGTAGAGGTAGATCGAAAAGTACAAAAGATGATGAATCATTTAAATTGGGCGCTGCAAAAACCAACACTTTACAGAATTTAAAAAATAGGGATAATTGTTGGAAGGAATGAATATTTAGAGAATTAGGGGTAGGATTAAAAAGAAGGACTGTTATGAAGTATTAAGAGAAGTAGGGGTAGTTTAAGCATAGTAGGAGTAGATCGACAAATATGAAAGATTTTAAATCGTTTGGATTGGGTGCTGCAAAAACCAACCTTTCAAAGTAGTAAAAAGATAGGCGTAATTGTTGGAAGTACGGGCTATTTAGAGAATTAGGGGTTGTATTAAAAAGAAGGGCTGTTTGGAAGTATTAAGAGAAGTAGGGGCAGTTTAATCATAGTAGGGGTAGATCGACAAAGATTAAAGGTGATGAATCATTTAGATTGGGTGCTGCAAAAACCAACCCTTCACAGTTGTTAAAAAATAGCAGTAATAGTTGGAAGTAAGGGCTATTTAGAGAATTAGGGGTAGGATTAAAAAGATTAGCTGTTTTGAGATATTAAGAGAAGTAGGGGTAGTTTAAGCATAGTAGCGGTAGATCGACAAATATAAAAGATGATGAATCATTTGGATTGGGTGCCGCAAAAACCAACCCTTACCAGTAGTTAACAAATACGGTTAATTGTTGTAATTAAGGGCTATTTAGAGAATTGGGAGTAGGATTAAAAAGAATAGTTGTTTTGAAGTATTAAGAGAAGTAGGGGTAGGTTTAGCATAGTAGGGGTAGATCGACAAACATGAAAGATTATGAATCGTTTGGATTGGGTGCTGCAAAAACCAACCGTTCACAGTAGTAAAAGATAGGCGTAATTTTTGGAAGTTAGGGCTATTTAGAGAAATAGTGTTAGGATTTAAAAGAATAGTTGTTTTGAAGTATTAAGAGAAGTAGGGGTTGTTTAAGCATAGTAGGGGTATATCGACAAATATGCAAAATGATGAATCGTTTGGATTGGGTGCTGCAAAAACCAACCCTTCACAGTAGTAGAAAGATAGGCGTAATTTTTGGAAGTAAGGGATATACAGAGAATTAGGAGTAGTACTAAAAAGAAGGGTTGTTTTGAAGTATTAAGAAAAGTAGGGGTAGTTTAAGCATAGTAGGGGTAGATCGACAAATATGAAAGATGATGAATCATTTAGATTGGGTGCTGCAAAAACAAACCCTTCAAAGTAGTAAAAAGATAGGCGTAATTGTTGGAAGTAAGGGATATTTATAGAATTAGGGGACGATTAAAAATAAGGACTATTTTGAAGTATTAAGAGAAGTAGGGGAAGTTTAAGCATAATAGAGGTAGATCGACAAATATAAAAGATGATGAATCATTTAGATTAGGTGCTGCAAAAACCAACCATTCACAGAAGTTAAAAAATAGGGGTAATTGTTGGAAGGAATGAATATTTAGAGAATTAGGGGTATGATTAAAAAGGACAGTTATGAAGTATTAAGAGAAGTAGGGGTAGTTTAAGCATAGTAGGAGTAGATCGACAAATATGAAAGATTATAAATCATTTGGATTGGTTGCTGCTAAAACCAACCCTTCAAAGAAGTAAAAAGATAGGCGTAATTGTTGAAAGTAAGAAGAATTGTTTTGAAATATTAAGAGAAGTAGGTGTAGTTTAAGCATAGTAGGGATAGGTCGATAAATATGAAAGATGATGAATCCTTTAGATTGGATGGTGCAAAAACCAACCCTTCACAGTAGTTAAAAATAGGGGTTATTGTTGGATATAAGGGCTTTGTAGAGAATTAGGGGTAGGGTAGGATGAAAAGAAGGGATGTTTTCAAGTATTATGTGAAGTAGGGGTAGTTTAAGCATAGTAGGGTAGACCGACAAATATAAAGATGATGAATCATATGGATATCGTGCTGCAAAAACCAACCCTTCCAGAAGTTTAAAAATAGGGGTAATTGTTGGATGTAAGGGCTACTTAGAGAATTGGGGGTAAGACTAAAAAGAATAGCTGTTTTGAAGTACTAGGAGAAGTAGGGGGAGTTTAAGCATAGTAGGGGTAGATCGACAAATATTAAAGGTGATGAATCTTTCGGATTGGGTGCTTCAAAAACCAAACCTTCATAGTAGTAAAAACGTAGGCGTAATTGTTGGTAGTAAGGGATATATAGAAAATTAGGGTTAGGATTAAAAAGAAGGGTTGTTTTGATGTATTAAGAGAAGTATGGGTATTTTAAGAATATGAAAGATGATGAACCATTTAGATTGGGTGCTGCAAAAACCAACTCTTCATAGAAGTTAAAAAAATAGGGGTAATTGTTGGAAGGAATTACTAATTAGAGAATTAGGGGTAGGGTTAAATAGAAGGGGTGTTTTGAACTATTAAGAGAAGTAGGGGTAGTTTATGCATACTAGGGGTAGATCGACAAATATGAAAGATTATGAATCGTTTGATTGGGTGCTGCAAAAACAAACCCTTCACAGTAGTAAAAAGATAGGCGTAATTGTTGGAAGTCAGGGCTATTTGGAGAATTAGGGGTACAATTAAAAAGAAGATCTGTTTTGACGTATAAAGAGAAGTCGAGGTAGTTAAAGCATAGTAGGGGTAGATCGACAAATATGAAAGATGATGAATCATTTAGATTGGGTGCTACAAAAACCAACACTTCCCAGTTGTTAAAAAATAGGTGTAATTGTTGGATGTAAAGGTTATTAGAGAATTAGGAGTAGGATTAAAAACAAGGGATGTATTGAAGTATTAAGAGAAGTAGGGGTAGTTTAAGCATAGTAGGGTACATCGACAAAAAAGATGATGAATCATCTGGATTGGGTGCTGCAAAAACCAACCCCTCACAGAAGTTTAAAATTGGGGGTAATTGTTGGAAGGGCTATTTAGAGAATTAGGAGTTGGACTAAAATAAAGGGTTGTTTTGAGGTATTATTGAAGTATGGGTATTTTAAGCATAGTAGGGATAGATCGACAAATATGAAAGATGATGAATCGTTTAGATTGGGTGCTGCAAAAACCAACCCTTCACAGTAGTTAAAAATTATGGGTAATTGTTGTAAGTAAGGGATATTTAGAGAATTAGGGGTAGGATTATAAACAATAGCTCTTTTGAAGTATTAAGAGAAGTAGGGGAAGTTTAAGAATAGTAGGTTTAGATCGACAAATATGAAACAAGATTAATCATTTGGATTGGGTGCTGCAAAAACCAACCCTTCACAGTAGCTAAAAAATAGCGGTAATTGTTGGATGTAAGGGCTATTTATATAATTATGGATAGGGTTAAAAAGAAGGCGGTTTTAAAGTATTAAGAGAAGTAGGGATAGTTTAAGCATAATAAGGGTAGGTCGACAAATATGAAAGATGATGAATCGTTTGGTTTGGATGCTACAAAAAACAACCCTTCATAGTAGTTAAAAATATGGATAATTGTTGGAATTAAGGGCTATTTAGAGAATCAGGAGTTGGATTAATAAAAGGGCAGTTTTGAAGTACTAAGAGTAGTAGGGATAGTTTAAGCATAGTAGGAGTAGATCGACAAATATGAAAGATGAAGAATCATTTGGATTGGGTTCTGCAAAACCAACCCTTCATAGATGTTAAAAAATAGTGGTAATTGTTGGAAGTAAGGGCTATTTATAGAATTAGGGGTAGGATTAAAAAGAATGGCTATTTTGAAGTATAAAGAGAAGTAGGGGTAATTTAAGCATAGTAGGGTTAGATCGACAAATATGAAAGATTGTGAGTCGTTTGGATTGGGTGCTATAAAAACCAACCCTTCACTGTAGTAAAAGATAGGCGTATAAAGAGAAGTAACAACTATTTAGAGAATTAGTGTTAGGATAAAAAAGAATAGCTCTTTTGAAGTAATAAGAGAAGTAGGGGTAGTTTAAGCATAGTAGGGGTAGATCGACAAATATGAAAAATGATGAATCATTTGGAATGGGTGGTGCAAAAACCGACCCTTCAAAGTAGTAAAAAGATAGGCGTAATTGTTGGAAGTAAGGTCTATATAGAGAATTAGGGGTTGGATTAAAAAGAAGGGTTATTTTGAAGTATTAAGAGAAGTAGGGGTAGTTTAAGCATAGCAGTGTTAGATAGACAAATATCAAAATGATGATGAATCATTTAGATTGGGTGCTGTGAAAAACAAACCCGTCACAGAGTTTAAAAATGAGGGTAATTGTTGGAAGGAATGACTATTTAATGAATTAGGGGTTGGATTAAAAAGAAGGGCCATTTTGAAGTTTTAAGAGAAGTAGGGGTAGTTTAAGCATAGTAGGGGTAGATCGACAAGTATGAAAGATTAAGAATCGTCTGGATTTGGTGCTCCAAAAACCAACCCTTCACAGAATTAAAAACATAGGCATAATTGTTGGAATTAAGGGCTATTTAGAGAATTAGGGGTTGGATTAAAAAAAGGGCTGTTATGAAGTACTAAGAGTAGTAGGGATAGTTTAAGCATAGTGGGAGTATATCGACAAATATGAAAGATGAAGAATCATTTGGATTGGGTGCTGCAACAACCAACCCTTCATAGAAGTTAAAAAATAGTGGTAATTATTGGAAGTAAGGGCTATTTAGAGAATTAGGGGTATGATTAAAAAGAATAGCTGTTTTGATGTATAAAGAGAAGTAGGGGTAGTTTAAGCATAGTAGGGTTAGAACGACAAATATGAAAGATTCTGAGTCGTTTGGATTGGGTGCTATAAAAACCAACTCTTCATAGTAATAAATGATAGGTGTAACACCCCGCATTTTTTTTATAGTTATAAAAATGATATATATATATATAATACGTATACTCCGAGATATTTTAGAAACAATGGTGATGCACAATTCGGACTAACTAAAGAACGATGGAAAATTTAAAATACTTAATTTAAATATTGAGAAATAAATTATACGGACTTCACCATTGCGTTCATCTTGGATTTCTGCATGAAATGGAGCCCAAGTTTTCGAAAATCGGACTCCGTACGAAGAAGTTATGACCTTCCGAAGTTTCAGAATATTAAAACAACAAAAACAACTCAAAAACGAAAATAGTATTTCGAAACTCAAACCCAGAAAATAAGGGCGGGAATTTTCCCGCCCAATACCCAGGTCGACCAGGGGGTCGACTGGGTGGTCGACCTGCCCATAACCAGGTCGACCATGTTGTCGACCTGGGGGTCCACCAGGTCACTTTTCCCAGAATCAGTTCTGGGTGCATTTTGATGTATTTGGGCTAGTTCTTGGGCGAGATTCGTAGCTTGGCACCTATAAAAACACTCCTGGACTCAATGTAAACTCCGCACAATTCTTTGATGCTTCTATGCTGCTCTTCTCTTCTTCTTCTTCTCCATAAAAATTAATGGCAGTGCCATGACTCTCTTTCTTCTTCTCCAAGAAATTTCTAGATCCACTTTCTTTCCCTTTTCTTAAAATTAAATCTATAATTACTACAACCATGAATAAAAAAGAGAAGAGGCTATATCTAAATCACTGCGCAAATAGAAGGAATTCATACCTGCAACCTACGCCGCATATGAAGTCAAAGATAAATTAAATTGGACATGAAATCAATCAAAGATGAATCAAAAGCAACAAAAAAAAGGGGAAATCAGTTCAAGGATTAATCCAATTCATGAAACAAAGGGGCAATCAAGGATCTACATGTTGGAGCGCTAAAACACTATGAGTGGAGTTATAATGTACTTTTTGTGTAAAATTATTATTTATCGTTCAAACATTCCCTATGTAAACATGAAATGAAATTATTGTGAAAAAAATTGAATCTATAATGTTTAATATTGTCATTTGTTCGATTTTAATTATTATGCCTACGATTATGTTCCTCCTTTTTATTCTTTCCCTTTTGATTTTTAATAGCTAGGCTATCTCGAGCCCAGATCTACCATAAAATGAATATGATTGAATGATTATTGCAAACGAAAAAGGGAAACGCTTGATTTTGCGCTATGACATGAATTGGAGGGTTTGGTTTTAAATTACAAAGGGGTTTGGGCATAATACAACATTTACAAGACTTGAATACGTAAACAATATTAGGAATTATATGTATGAACATGATTCGGGGTTTGGCGTAGGATTGACATCGTTGAATTAAGCATGAAATTGACTTAAGGATTTGTTAATGGGCACATGTCATTAGAGTAAAACGTGTACTATAACTTGAATTTGGATAAGTACACAAACTTGATATGAAATTCACATCTGAAATTTGACATGAAGTTGCATCTAGAACTTGAACGTTGAAACTGACATGAATATAATTATGAATTTAATGATAGGCGTAACCTTTTAATGGGATTATAAGCATGAATATAAATTGGGGTTTTTGGGTAAAGTTTGGATTTGGGGAATTGACACTAGACATCTAGATTGAACTTGAACTCGAACATGGCTAACTCGAGGTTAGGATGAGTTGTTCGGTGTAATTCTGCCCGGAACTACCCGGCATATCCAGTGACCGCAAACAACAGGCCTAATGTGAGAAGTTAGTCATATCGCGCTTTAACCCGAGGTTAGACAAAGTTGTGGTGTAATCCTGTCCGGAACCGCCCGGCATGTCCAGTGACCACAACGACAGGTCTAATGTGAGAGGTTGTGGCACGTAATTAATTAATGACACATGATTCATAGGGTTAAATCATGAATTTTGAATACAACGTTTAATCTATGTAACATGATTCTTGGGTGGGTTAAGTCGGCACGAACAAATGAACAAAACTTAAACAAAAATGGAAATAGGGAATGTTAACTACCTATTATAAACCGAAATTGAAATAGTCGAAGGGTTAATTAGGGGGTAAACCTATCCTAGGGACAGAGAAAGACTATGACTAAAGATGAAATGTAAGACCTGAAGGGTGGGATATCCTATAATATGGAGTAAGCTAAGCAAGAACTGTGGGAAAACACCCATGCGCTATCGCCGAATAAATGAGAACATAAGACATGCTTAAATTCATGGGAAAACCTTAGTCAAACAAGTTGAATTATAAAGCGAGAATATGTGGTCTGATGTCTAAGATGACGAGAATCGACTAAGTAAAACAACGAGAATGATAACTAAGGAACAAGCCTTAGTTAATAGGAACCAGGCAATAAACCTTAGTCAAGAAAACGATCGAGAACGGGAACTAAGTTGTAATCCTTAGTTAAGGGGACTAAGTGGTAAACCTTAGTTAACAAGATTAATGGAAAAGGAAACTAAGTGGTAAACCTTAGTTAAGAACAACTAAGCAATAATTCTTAGTCAAGGAGACTGAGCCAGTCCATAAATAGATGAATAACCCGATACAGCAGATCATCGCTTAACAAGCACACGAGGAGGAGCGAACGTCCATCTGATTTCGTAAAAGGCTCCAGCGGACTGGGTTACGAAGCACGTAGCTTCGGGGGACGTGAGGGTACTCTTGATATCCCTCTGTGAGTTTGCAGATGATCCACCTGGGTTCGCAGAGGTTAAGGTCTGCGGTAAAAGAACCAAGAGTATGCCTTGGTTGCAATGTAAGACAACCTAAAGACTAGGATGTGCCAGCGTGATTCAGTGAGACCAATAGCCCTGTGATAGCAACTCGTCGTCTGCCTACCATCTTGAGTCAATCGAGATACGTGAAGCGGAAAGGCGGAGAACTCCAAAAGATCATATGCTTGCTATCTAGTTATGGTTGCGGATGGCCATAGGTTAGTGGGGCATAGGGGGGACTGCATATAGTTCTCATTTTTCAAGGCATTCCTTTCATTAGTTGAGGGAAGGGTCAGGTGGGACAATAGCCACTGCAAAAACAGACCTTAGCATCTGCATCGGCTGATATCCAAAAGCTCCCGACCGAGTTCTGTGTTTCTTGATTTGCCCTACCACGGGACTCGGGTTGCACATATAGAGGACATGTGCATCTAGACATCGAAAAAGATTCGCGATACATACGTGGAATAAGTGTGTTGCTCGACAGGTAGCATAATCCCTAGTGGTCCTTGGTGGCATAAATCCTAGCCAGATCAAGGGCTAGTTGAACACCCGATAGTTCATGATAAGGAAACCTAGCCAGATCAAGGGTGGCAGTCCAAACGATTTCAAGAATGGTGGCACCACGTTGAAGTAGTATATAATTACGTGATGAAGCCCGTACGATATACGGCAAGAGACTGTACATATACATGGAAAGGATTATACGAGTTAGGGAAAAACTACATATACGATGTATTAGGTTAATCTACTAGTAAGTGGACGAGAATGGCATGGGTTTAGCCTTGAGTGCTAATATTGCGAATAACCTAATAAACAAGAAATTATAACTGAACGGTATATGTAGAGTTACACAGGAGTTTATTACAGTCCAGTCACACAGAACTTATGTTCTGACCCCCTCCTCACAGCATGCGCAGGTTAGGTTCAAGACAGAGATGTTATAGCTTGAATACTGGCATAGCAGTATTATTATTAAGGTAAAGCTACTTTGAATAAATTATATTTTATTCCTTCCGCTGTGAGCTGCTTTTCGAACTCTGACATGTTTCTTTCTCTCTGCCTTTTCTGCAGGATACCAGAGCACCGAACTCAGGGTCCGCTGGATTGGATTTTGAAAAAAAATTGGTCTGTCGGAACCTGGGTTATTACATCTGGTATCAGAGCATAGGTTTAGTTTTCCTTGGGAAAAAATTATGAGGGTGCGTATTTGTATTTTTGAGATAATATAAATATTATATATATACTATATAAATCTAGATTGGTGTAGAGCCCGCTTGAGGATTAAGCTTAGAAAGGAATTGAAATTTTACCCCCGTACACTGAAAATGGAATTCCAGGAAATTTTTGAACTTGTAAAGAGAAAAATAGAAAGTGTGCATAAATATGGATATTTAAGATTGTATGTTCCGCTTAAGATTACATTTCATGGAATCGGAACCGACATATGAGGAGAATTAACAATCACTAGTGCACACGTCAAGTTTTGGACTAACAGCACGACATAAGAATGGAGGTGGATCATCGTAAAGGAAGACGAAGAATCACTGCACGAAAACATAAAAGAAAAAAGAAAAAAAATTGTAGGGTCAGGTCGACACTATGGTCGACCTACCAAGGGGCAGGTCGACCATAGTGTCGACCCTCCCCCCCCACCTATACCAAAAAAAATATATGAGCTGAAGGCCTAAGCCTTCAGCTCACATGTTTTGCACGTCTTCCCCCTTCCAGCAAGCTCCAAAACCCATTCCACTTCAACTTCTTCCACCTCCTATCTTTTCGTTTCTCCACTTTTTCTCATAAATTTAGTTTCAAATTAAAGCTTAAACCCTCCTCTATCCAGATCTATATCTTTTCCCTTTTATTTTGTGCTTGAATCGCCATGGTGAACGAACCTTCCCTCAATAAGCTTTATCCTCAACTTACACCGCAAGAGATCGAGTGGTGGAACGCGCAAGAGGAGATAATCAAGGAATACATGGAGACCGCAAAATTAAAGTTATTATTTGGACGCCCGGAGAGATTTGGTTATTTTGCTACAACCCCCGTTGAAGATTTATTTACAGATGTGGGTTTGACTTCTATTTTGGATATGAACACCACCGAGAGAAGGGGCTTCAAGCATTTAGTAAGACTTTTTGATGCTAATTTATATATTGGTATGGATGATGAAGGTTTGGTAACCTATAATTCGATGGTTAAGGGTACTTATATATATTTTAATGAAGTCCAATTTGGGGAAATGTTAATTATCCGTGGTACAGGACTTGATGTAACAGATCTTGAGATGGATAATGTAGCCGTATGGCGTAGGATTTTCAAGGATGAGTTTGAGAGGCATTGGGATAATGTCCATTTGCGCCCACTTGCTAGATTTGTCATTAGAATTTTGCAGTATAATCTTGTTGGGCGGAACGGTGGTTTCGATAGGATTCCGCAAACTGTGAAGCGTGCTACTTACGCTATTTTTGGGGGTATACAGATGAACTGGGCACGCATCATTTTACAACATTACAGCTCCACCAGGGAGATGAGACAGTCCAATATTTGTTTTGGAAATTTATGGAATGTAGTTTTTGTACGGAGTAGTGTTGATCTACGTAGCGAGAGTCATATAGCGCCATCTCCTCATTACTCTAGTATTATCGACTTAGCTGCGCTGACGAGGATGGGTAACCACTTACTTGATTTACTAGAGCCGCAGCCAATAGAGCATGACGGAGAGGATGAGGGGGAGGAGGAGGGACATAAATATGAGCCACACGATGGTCATGATTATCAGCCCGAACACGATGAAGAAACCCAGTATGTGCCGCAAGAAGGATTTGATCCAGCATAGACATGGCAGGCTTGGGGAGGTGCTTGGACTTCCCAGGCTCCAGGATGGGGGACTTCCGATACGTCTAGATGGGATCCCTGGGATTCCCGAGACTTAGATTGGAGGGCTGAGTTGAGGACCATCTCTGAGCGGCAGGCTCATCTAGTTAGAGATCAGCAGGATATCCTTAGGACCCAGCATGAGATGCTCCAGACACAGGTTGAGTTATGACAGACTCAACCGCATAAGTTACATGATATGGGCACCTCTTACAATCAGTTGGGAGATGGACTACATGAACTACAGCTAGAGGTTAGGCAGGGGACTCAACAGCATAGAGAGAAGTTGGATAGGGTGGAGAGCCAGATAGGTGGCATCGAGGATCTCATTCATAGTTACTTTTGATAGGACTTGACCTCTATTATTGTATCCGTAGAGTAGTGTTTTATTTCGTAGTGCTCGACTGTTTTCTTTGTCATCTAGCTGAAATGATGTACTGAAAAATTATTTAGATGCAATCCATAAGTTGTTTGCTTAATTAAATCTGTTATGATTATATAACCATGAAAATATTACGTTGTAATAAGAATGGTAATAAATGGACAGAGAAAAACAAGGAACGGAAAATGAATATTTTTCCGTAATATAAAATTTAGAAAATTAGATTTTTCTAAAATTAAAAATGGATGGTAGGATCTTGGATGCGACAATTGAATGGACTGCACTCTTATTCAATAAGGGTGTGGGGAAATTTTGATGAAAAATATTTTTTAAAATTTTCAAAAATATTGCATTCATTAAGAACTGCAAGTATATTTAGGATGCGAGCAACATATCTTGAAAAAGGTAATTTAAATAATTACATCCGTATAGGTGGTACCAAAAATTAGGCATACATACTTTACTGCAATGTAATTCACTTTGCACATGTGCACATGTTTGCAATAATTGGATGAACACTAATTGGATGGTTGCGAGGGGTTATTGATTTTACTCTTATTGAATTTCGGGGATGATATTCCTTAAGGGTGGGAGAATGTAACATCACGCATTTTTTTATAGTTATAAAAATGATATATATATATATATATATATAATACGTATACTCAGAGATATTTTAGAAACAATGGTGACGCACAATTCGAACTAACTAAAGAACGATGGAAAATTTAAAATACTTAATTTAAATATTGAGAATTAAGTTATACCGACTTCACTATTGCGTTCATCTCGAAATTCTGCATGAAATCGAGTCCGAGTTTTCGAAAATCGGACTCCGTACGAAGAAGTTATGACCTTCCGAAGTTTCAGAATATTAAAACAACAAAAACAGCTCAAAAACGAAAATAGTATTTCGAAATTCAAACCAAGAAAATAAGGGCGGGATTTTTCCAGCCCAATACCCAGGTCGACCGGGGGGTCGACTGGGTGGTCGACCTCCCCCTAACCAGGTCGACCATGTAGTCGAGCTGGAGGTCGACCTGGTCACTTTTCCCAGAATCAGTTCTGGGTGCATTTTGATGTATTTTGGTTGGTTCTTGGGCGAGAATTGTAGCTTGGCACCTATAAAAATACCCCTAGACTCATTGTAAACTCCGCACAATTCTCTGATACTTCTATGCTGGTCTTCTCCTTTTTTTCTTCTCCATAAAAATTAGTGGCAGTGCCATGACTCTCTTTCTTCTTCTCCAAGAAATTTCTACATCCACTTTCTTTCCCTTTTCTTAAAATGAGATCTATAATTACTACAACCATGAATAAAAAAGAGAAGAGGCTAGATTAAAATCACTGCCCAAAGAGAAGGAATTCAGACATGCAACTTATGCCACATATGAAGTCAAAGATAAATTAAATTGGACATGAAATCATCAAAGACGAATCAAAAGCAACAAAAAAATGGGGAAATCAGTTCAAGGATAAATCAAATTCATGAATCAAAGGGGCAATCAAGGATCTACATATTGGAGCGCTAAAACACTGTGAGTGGAGTTATAATGTACTTTCTGTGTAAAATTATTATTTACCGTTCAAACATTCCTTATGTAAACATGAAATGAAAGTATTGTGAAAAAAATTGAATCTATAATGTTTAATATTATCATGTGTTCGATTTTAATTATTATGCCTACGATTATGTTCCTCCTTTTTATTCTTTCCCTTTTGATTTTTAATAGCTAGGGTATCCCGAGCCGAGATCTATCATAAAATGAGTACGATTGAATGATTATTGCAAACGAAAAAGGGAAACGCTTGATTTTGGGCTACGACATGAATTAGAGGGTTTGGTTATAAATTACAAATTGGTTTGGGCATAATATAACATTTACAAGACTTGAACGCGTAAACCAAATTAGTAATTATACGTATGAACATGATTTGGGGTTTGGCGTACGATTGACATCATTGATTTAAGCATGAAATTACTTATGGATTTGTTAATGGGCACATGTCACTAGAGTAAAACCTCTACCATAACTTGAATTTGGATAAGAACACAAACTTGATATGAAATTGACATCTGGAACTTGACATGAAGTTACATCTTGAACTTGAACATGAAATTGACATGAATATAATTATGAATTTAATTGTAGGCGTAACCTGTTAATGGGATTATAAGCATGAATATAAATTGGGGTTTTTAGGTAAAGTTTGGATTTGGGGAATTGACACTAGACATCTAGATTGAACTTGAACATGGCTAACTCGAGGTTAGGATGAGTTGTGCAGTGTAATCCTTCCCAGAACCGCCCGTCATATCCAGTGACCGCAATCAACGTGCCTAATGTGAGAAGTTTGTCATATCGCGCTTTAACCCGAGGTTAAACTAAGTTGTGGTGTAATCCTGCCCGGAACCGCCCGGCATATCCAGTGACCACAACGACAGGTCTAATGCGAGAGGTTGTGGTGCATAATTAATTATGACACATGATTCGTAGGGTTAAATCATGAATTTGAAATACAACATTTAATCAATGTAACATGATTCTTGGGTGGGTTAAGTCGACACGAACAAATGAACAAAACTTAACCAAAAACGAAAATAGGGAATGTTAACTACCTATTATAAACTGAAGCTGAAATAGTCGAAGGGTTAATTAAGGGGTAAACTTGTCCTAGGTACAGAGAAAGACTAGACTTAAGATGAAATGTAAGACCTGAAGGGTGGGATAACCTATAATATGGAGTAAGCTAAGCAAGAACTGTGGGAAAACACTGGTGCGCTATCGCCGAATAAAAGAGAACTTAAGACTTGCTTAAATTCATGGGAAAACCTTAGTCAAACAAGTTGAATTATAAAGCAAGAATATGTGGTCTGATGTCTAAGATAACGAGAATTGACTAAGTAAAACAACGAGAATGATAACTAAGGAACAAGCCTTAGTTAATAGGAACTAGGCAATAAACCTTAGTCAAAAAACGATCGAGAACGGGAACTAAGTTGTAATCCTTAGTTAAGGGGACTAAGTGGTAAACCTTAGTTAACAAGATTAATGGGAAAGGAAACTAAATGGTAAACCTTAGTTAAGAACAACTAAGGAATAATTCTTAGTCAAGGAGACTGAGCGAGTCCATAAATAGATGAATAACCCGATATGGTAGATCATCGCTTAACAAGCACACGAGGAGGGGCGAACGTCCATCTAATTTCGTAAAAGGCTCCAGCGGACTGGGTTACGAAGCACGTAGCTTCGGGGGACGTCCGGGTACTCTTGGTATCCCTCTATGAGGTTGTAAATGATCCGCCTCGGTTCACAAAGATTAAGGTCTGTGGTAGAAGAACCAAGAGTATGCCTTGGTTGCAATGTAAGACAACCTAAAAGCTAGGATGGACCAGCGTGATTCGGCGAGACCAGCAGCCCTGTGATAGCAACTCGTCGTCTACCTACCATCTTGAGTCAATCGAGATACGTGAAGCGGAAAGGCGGAGAACTCCAAAAGACCATATATTTGCTATCTAGTTATGGTTGCGGATGGCCATAGGTTAGTGGGGCATCGGGGAGCTTGCGTATAGTTCTCATTTTTCAAGGCATGCCTTTCATTAGTTGAGGGAGGGGTCAAGTGGGACCATAGCCACTGCAAAAATAGACCTTAGCATCTGCATCGGCAGATATCTGAAAGCTCCGGACCGAGTTCTGTGTTTCTTGATTTGCCCTGCCGCGGGACTCGGGTCGCACATATAGAGGACATGTGCATATAGACCTCGAAAACGGATCGCGATACATACGTGGGAAAAGGGCGTTGCTCAACAGGTAGCATAATCCCTAGTGGTCCTAGGTGGCATAAATCCTATTTGAACACCCGATAGTTCATGACAAGGAAACCTAGCCAGATCAAGGGTGGCAGTCCAAATGATTTCAAGAATGTTGGCACCACGTTGAAGCAGTATAGAATTACGTGATGAAGCCCGTACGATATACGGGAAGGGACTGTACATATACATGGAAAGGATTATACGAGTTAGGGAAAAACTACATATACGGTGTATTAGGTTAATCTACTAGTAAGTGGACGAGAATGACATGGGTTTAGCCTTGAGTGCAAATATTGTGAATAACCTAATAAACAAGAAATTATAACTGAACAGTATATGTAGAGTTACACAGGAGTTTATTATAGTCCAGTCACATAGAACTTATGTTCTGACCCCCTCCTCACAACATGCGCAGGTTAGGTTCATGACAGAGATGGTATAGCTTGAATACTGGCATAGCAGTATTATTATTAAAGTAAAGCTACTTTGAATAAATTATATTTTATTCCTTCCACGGTGAGCTGCTTTTCGAACTCTGACATGTTTCTTTCTCTTTGTCTTTTCTGCAGGATACCAAAGCACCAAACTCGAGGTCCGGTGGATTGGATTTTGAAAAAAAATTGGTCTGTCGGAACCCGGATTGTTACAATAGGCGTATTAAGCGAAGTAACAACTATTTATAGAATAAGTGTTAGGATAAAAACGAATAGCTGTTTTGAAGTATAAAGAGAAGTAGGGGTAGTTTAAGCATAGTAGGGGTAGATCGACAAATATGAAAAATGATGAATCATTTGGAATGGGTGGTGTAACAACCCGTATTTTGAATAACATGTTATAACAAAAATCAAGGCAGAATTAAATTTTAAAATTTGAGTCAAGGGAAACGGGCTGTGCCATTGCGTTCGTCTCGGAAAAATACGCGAAATATAGTCCGAGTTTTCGAAAATCGGAGTACTTTTACCAAGTTATGACCCGTCAAATTTTTCAGAAAATTTCAAGTTCAAAAACAGTTTAAATTTGAATTCAGAATTCAAATTCAGCCCTAGCAGGACAGGCGGGAAAATCCCCGCCAGCCCCAAGTCGACTGGGGATTCGACTTGGGAGTCGACACACCCCTGGTGGTGTAGACTGCCCAGTCGACACCCCTGTCGACTTGGGTGGTCGGCCAGTTTGGCATGGTGCACCTGTTTTGGCTCCTGTGTCTTGTTTTGTTGGCTAGTGACGTGATTTGATGGCTCAGATCTGAATTAGGGTTAATCCTATGGCCTAAACTAACCTAAACTTCTATAAAAGGACCCTAATACCTAGCCTAAATTATCACAAGTCATTCCTACAACTAAATTATGCCAAAATGCTTCATGGCCTTCATATGATGGCCTCCACCCTCTTGTCATAATCTCCATCTTCGTTCATATGAGAGTTTCTAAGCTCGTTAGAGAGTTTGATTCAAGGCTAAAGTTCAATCTTTCTTCACCAAAGCAAGGGTCTTCTTCTTATTTATCAAGGGTTTTATGTGGAGTTTGTCATTTAGGGGGTTTTTAGTGTTGCTAGCGTGGCTTCGTCTTAATCTTGTTTTATTTTATACTCTTCATAGCATTGTAAGCCCTATTCTACTCTTAGATTTAAACTATGAAGTTAAAAATGACATGTTGCAAGTTTGTGTTTGGGCCTAAATATGAATTGTGCTTTGAATCTATCATGTTATGCATAGATTTGTTTATGTATGTTTGTAAAGCTATCACCTTGACTTTCTGGATTGAAAGCTATGAGCTTTGTTTGGAAATGTTGCATAATGCAACATAGAAACTCTCATAACCCTTATGTTAACTTGCATATGATGTTATATGCGAATCACTAGTTATCATCCTATGCCATCTATGGCCATGTATCACCTACTTGCTAAGTTTGATGTCATGCAAGTTTTGAGGTTTATAATGTAATATGCAAGTTTAATGAACACATTTTGCCTCATGTGCCGCCATGTTTAACTTGTGGCCAAATCCGATCACCTTACGCCCATTTTTGTCGTGCTTCTAAGTTCTCTCTTGTAATCCATTTTGTGTTGTGACGAAACGTACATGCGATGGGAATGCGTATGGGTAGTAGGTAACTTTAATTACATAAAAACATGGTTTTGAAATATGACATGTGATTATGCTTGAAAAACATGAACATGGACATGACATGTAGAAAACATGAAAGTGGCCAACTCGAGGTTGGGTTGAGTTTGTAGCATAAATCCACCCGGAACCGACCGACCTAACTAGTAGCTACAAACAATACGACCCAATGTGAGTAGTTGGTCATGTCGCGCTTAAAACCCGAGGTTAGATTAAGTTGTGGTGTAAAGCTACCCGGACCCGCCCGACTTAACTAGTAACAACAACAAGGTCTAATGTGAGAGGTTGGGTGCATTAAATTAATTAATGCTACATGATAGGGTTAAGTCATGGACCACTTGAATACTTAACCAATTAAACACGATGGGTTGATAGGGTTAAGTCATGAACCTTGGGTACACTTAACTAACTTGATACTTGATTGGATAGGGTTAACCACACATAACCCGTTAGAAACCCTAGTTACACGGTACTTTTCAGCAGTAACCCTCTTAGATGTATCAACGGTACCCTAGGGTCTAGGCAAGGGTGGGGCACGATTAGTGGGCTTACATGTAAGCGACCAAAACGATGGCTGAGTAGGTGCGCCGGTGCTGGTTCAGGCGGACTATGGTCGTGTACATAGTCTGGAGTTGAAAAAGCAGGCACGGGCACCAGTAGGTTTAGACTGTGTGTGCTTGATTCGTGACAGTGGTTGGCACCCTAGGACTTGATACACCCTAGGGCGGCCCTAGCACAGTTTGACTACATTCCGTGATTAGGCCGTATGACACCGACACTTGACAACTTTGGCTTATAGGGAGCCGATCGACTAGACCGAATAGTTGGACCTTGATTTAGGTCATCTCATGAGTTTGGGCCAACATTGGGCTGAGGGATCATTTCTTGTTTATAATAGACATGGATTAGAATGCTAGTACACTTGGTGCAACTTAACCTTGTATATGCGATGCCACACTTGATCAATCTTGTTAACTTTTCACCATGCCAGTTATCCTCCTATGTTTCGTCTCTGTTTTACATGTCCAGTTCACTTTATTAGTTTTTATACTAATAGTAGGCTCAAGTCCAAACAATAGTCTTTTTGGCATAAGCAAGCCAAAGTCTGGAGATTTAGTATTGTGAATTGGCATAAAATAAATTTGTGATGAAAATTGGTATGATTTTACATACCATAAATAGATGGACATAATTGAGTCAATTATGGCCATAGTGAAATTTGTAATTAATTGACAATTTGAATAGGGAAAGTAATTCAAATTGGGGGATGATTAATTAGGAGTAATTAATCGTCTAAGACACGAGATTAGGCTCTTTTGTGGTGTAAGACTGCCCGGACCTGCCCGGCAAATCTGAAACACCCCACCTCCGTTAGGGTCACTCTCAAAGGGAATGCCCTAATTTTGGTGGAGGTTTATAAGTATAAGTCACAGATATACAAGACAGATATAAGAACACATATTTGTAAACAGCGGAAAAACAACAAACTTTTATTTCATAAAGGGCAAATACGTGCTACAACAATATCACCATAATTGTCTTACATCTTTTCCAAAAACATAACATAATACTTTCATAATCTGTCTTGATTACATTATTTAAAGAAGCATAAATAAAACATAGATAAACTGCAAAAGCCCCATAGAGTTTGTCCAAAGCCATAGTTTCAAACGAAAAGGTCCAAGAAATACATTTCTCTTCTTCAAGCTGGATGTTAAGGCTGGTCAAGCTGCTGTGTTCCCTCCCTGTGGACCTTGGGGGGGGGGGGGAACGGAAGAAAAGAAGACGAAAGAAAAGTAGAGTCAGACATAAAGCCTGAGTAAGTCTAGTACTATTTTGTCTATGAATAAAGAACTGGGTATGATAAGTATAAACAAGAAGTGGAAAAGCACTTTAAACTTGGTTAAGTTGTCTAGGGTCGAATATACTATCGTACCCCATGTAAATCTCTGAACCCGTATAAACTAGTTTCCAACTGGCACCCCATAATCATGGTGATGTGATCCATTCTATAATGATCGGCTCCTACTCGCATAGTTACATGTGTCTTACGGCCCCCGATGTTGTAGTTACCTATGCCGGTCCCACCATGGGGTGTATCAAGTCCCATGGTGGCGGCCCGACACAACCTTAGAATGCACAGGTATGCTACTGGTGTCCAGTGCCTTATTTTTCTGCGCCGGAGTGTGTGCACGCCCGCACCCCGTTAGAACCTACACTGCTACACCACCGCCGTCGATTTGACCTCTTACAATCAGCCCAGTAATCGTGCCCCACCCTGCCTAGTTTCAGGGTATCCTGGTACACCTTCTAGGGTTACTGCTGAAAAGGGTCCCCCGTTACTAGGTTTTCTATCTCTAGCCAACATGCTAAGTTGGTTAAGTGTTTCCTAACCTAACCCCCACCAGTCCATTTAGTTTAGCATGTTCCATTTTGATTAAGTCTTTAGTTCACTTAATCCTAACAATCCTGACTCAGCCTTAATTGTCTTATTAAGGCCCTGACCTGTCACATTAGACAGGTATTATTGTGGCTGCCTGTTGCCGGTTGGTTCCGGGCAGTCTTACTCCACAACTCAGTCTAACCTCGGGTCCTTATTGGGCTCCATGTTTAACCTCCCACATTGGATAGGTATTGTTGTGACTATTGGACAGCCGGGCTGTTCCGGGCAGGTTTACATCACAACTCAATCCAACCTCGGGTTAAACACATCGTATTTTCTACACTTACATATTTTGTCTTTCTTCTTTATTTTCTTATATGTAAATATTTGCGGCCAATTATTAAGTTAATGGTGTAAAGGTTACACCAATCATGGGCCCAACCCATACTTGAATTTGGGCCCTTCTATTTTATATTTTCATTCATTAGTAATTTTAACCCAACGTTATTTTCCCCCGTTTTACACGTCCGTTTATTATATATATGTTGGGCTTAGCCTTTTAAAGCCCAACTTAGCCATGCGAAAAGGGGAGACTTAAAGCGTGATTACATACACAAAGAGGGGAAGGTGAGCGCATGAACTTGCAATATGACGTTGGAAATACAAAATAGAAACTGGTGTACTTGCATATATACTTTGGTCATAAAGCATAGGTGACATGAATCAAAGCATGTGAACTTGTAGTTGAGATAAGAATCCAAATTGGGTATCATTATTGGCACATAGTCATAACTACAACATGAACCTATACTTTTATTTAGGCATAATGTCAAACATAAGCATGGCATAAATATTTCTAACATAAGCATGGCATAGTGTCAAACATAAGCATGGCATAATGTCAAACATAAGCATGGCATAAGTATAGTTAAATTTGTTCACATAACCATGGCATAAATATTTCTAACATGAAATCATGATTTTTACTTTAGTCATGCAAACTTGCAAAAAGGGATTTTTGGAACCTAACCTAGCTATGTACCCCATATGTCATCTTGTTAACAATTTCAACTATGCAAATTATCAACCATAGCCTAGTCATATTCATAAGTTTGCAAATAGGTTTTCTAGTGCAAAAGCATGGCTTAATACATGATGCCAAATTCTCAACATAATTTCATGTGGATTATGATAACCCAAACTTATTCCAATTACTTCACAAAAATGATGTTTGTATAAAAATACACATTATGATGGCATAATAGCAAAGCCCCAAACTTGCATGAATTAATTAACTACATACATGTAGTTTCAACATGGATTACATCATTTGCGAATATTCCAAACGTATACTTGCATAGAACTACCGCATGTAGTTCTTTATAATGAATAACATAATTCGAGAATATCCAAACGTATACAATATGCCAAATCGATAAGAATCATAGTAACGCACAAATTATGAATTATTTATCACACAATCAAGTATACAAACCAACACAGTTATTTGTTCATACCAAAGTAATACTCTACTTACTATGGTTGCGCCGAATTCTCTAATTTAGGAATAAGAAGATGCGGTTTGATTTGATTTGCTTGAATTGCTTTAGGCTTTAGAATTTTCCTCCTAATCTTCTCTCCAATTTGGTGGCTACTCCTAGACGCTCCTCAGCAACATGGCGGCCTTGTTCTTATTTATGAATGAATAGATTAGGGTTTAGTCTAGGGTCCTTTTTATAGGGTTTATGAATTGATTAGAGCCATTGATGTTGCCTGGATTGATCATAGCCATTCATCCTAAGGAGAGACCAATTAGAGCTTTCCACCTAGCCCTAATGACAAAGCAGACCACAGAAAATCGACCAAAATAGAATAGGCCAGCCAGGTTAGACTAGGTTCGACCTGGCTCTGGACCAGGTCGACACCCCTGTCGACAGCCCTGTCGACAGGCCTGTCGACCTGGTTAGACCAGGTCGACAGCCCAGTCGACCTGGGTGCATCAGGCGGGACTTTTTCCGCCCTGGCCCATTGGGTCCCATTTTTGTTTTCTGAGCTTATTTTATTCTGTTTGAATTTTAAATTTAATTCAGAAACTTCTGAAGGCCATATCTTCTTCATACGGACTCCGTTTTTCGAAAACCCGGACTCTATTTCGCGTATTTTTCCGAGACGAACGCAATGGCGTATCCCGTTTCCCTTAGTTCTTTGATTTAAAATTAATTATTCTTTGATTTGTGAATTTCACAGTTATAGAATTCGCGGGGTGTTACATTCTCCCCCACTTAAAAGGATTTCGTCCTCGAAATCTTCAAGTTAGGAGGAATGTATATCCTAACATCCAATCATCCATCTACTCATCCATCAAACACGAGCATCCATGGTCCTTAAAAGACTTCTAATGCTTCATGATCATATGCGAAGTGTGTGTGTACATGAACTTATCTAATGCAAAATCAGGCGGTCTACTGATTAAGTTGACCTCCTTAATGCGAATTATGTAAGTGCCATGAATCCATTATGTATGCAAATCTTCCTATTCTTGATTCTACATGAGTGCACAATCATTCAATACAAATGCAACATCCACATGTCAACACATTAAAGTTCAACCATATACGAATGCAAACATATATGCATATGCAATATGAAGTGACTGATCCGATCTAAAACCTAGATTGTGCGTGTATATGCAACCACGAGCAACCACTAGCAATCACTTGCAACCACTTGCAACCATCATCCATAACATGTTTCAATTACATGTTTCCATCCAAAGGGTTTCTACCTAAAAGATAAGGTCGAGGAAATATACCTAAAAAGATAGATAAAAGCGCAACTTAAGGAAAAGGAAAGATCAAGGATGTAACCTCGAACAGAAAAGGGTAGGCAGTGGGTATTCTAGCTTCAGTTTCCTAAGTCGCGTCTCCCTCAGCGTCGCTCCACTGAACTTTGACGAGCTTGACTTCGCGGTTGCGTAGCTTCTTCACTTCCGTTCCCAATATGCGGGTTGGAACTTTCCTTATGGTTGCTTCACGTTCCACATCGGCCTCTTCGAGGATATTTGGCTCTACCACCTCAGCTGACTCATGAAGACATTTTCGGAGATGTGAAACGTGAAAAACGTTGTGGACTCCAGCCAACTTCTCGGGTAGCTCTAATCTATAGGCCATTTTCCCAATTTTCTCGATGATAGGGACTGGCCCTACGAACCTTGGTGCTAGCTTTCCTGTGGTTCCAAAACGAACAACGTTTCTTAGTGGTGACACCTTGAGAAAAACTCTGTCTCCAACCTCGAATTCAAGGTCGGTCCTTCTCTTGTCGGCATAGGACTTTTGCCTGTCTTGGGCCGTCTTCATCCTTCTTCGTATTAAGTCTACTTTCTAAGAAGTCTCTCGGATCGTGTCTGGTCCAAGTATGAGCTTATCAGTAGACTCCCACCAACAAGTGGGCGATCGGCACGGTCTTCCATATAAAGCTTCGAAGGGCGCCATTCCGATGGTTGCTTGATAGCTGTTGTTGTAGGCAAATTCCACCAAAGGAAGGTGGTCTTCCCATGTCCCTCCGAAGTCAAGGACGCATAGTCTTAAAAGGTCTTCCAAAACTCTGTTCACTCTCTCTGTTTGGCCGTCGGTTTGGGGATGATAGGCTGTGCTCAAGCATAACTGCGTTCCTACTGCTTCTTGCAGACTCCGCCAAAACACACTGGTGAAGATGGGGTCTCGGTCACTGACAATGCTCGATGGTATTCCATGGAGTCGAACGATTTCCTTAAGGTAAAGTGATGCTAGGGATGAGGCAGTTCTTTTACTTTTGACAGGTAAAAAGTGGGCGCTTTTAGTAAGCCTATCCACTATTACCCAAATGCTAGTGTTGCCTCTCCTAGACCTAGGCAGCCCATCGATGAAGTCCATTGAGATGCTATCCCACTTCCACTGCGGGACCTCAAGAGGATGTAGCAGTCCGCCAGGCATTTTCTATTCCTCCTTAACCTGTTGGCAAACCATACACTTAGAAACGAACTCTGCCACGTCCTTTTTCATGCCGTTCCAGAAGAAAGTCCTTTTTATATCTTTGTACATTTTATCTCCGCCTGGGTGTATCGTAATCTTGGAGTGATGTGCTTCCTCGAGAACCTTCTTTATTAAATTGTTTGTCTGTGGGACGCATAGTCTTCCGTCTCGCATTAGCAAACCCTTATCGTCGATGGAGTATCTGTTGAGGTGACTTGAAGTCTCACCCCTAATTAGCCTATCAATTGTTTCCACAAGCTGCGGGTCTTTGCGTTGTGCTGTCCCTACTGAATCCACTAAGGTTGGGCGCACTTCGAGAGATGCTAGCAAGCCTGGTACGAAATCGGAGGAAGGCCTAAAGTCGAAGCTGGCTATAAACTCTAGGCTTTGTCTTTCAACAAACAACGGGCTTAGGGTCAATTTCTTTCGGCTCAACGCGTCTGCCACTACGTTGCATTTGCCCGGAGTGTAGGAGATTTCGAAATCGTACGAGGCAAGGAACTCCATCCATCTTTGTTGCCTCAAGTTAAGATCCTTCTGTGAGAAAAGATATTTCAACGATTTATGGTCAGTGTAAAGTTCGAACTTCTCACCTAGGAGATAGTGTCGCCAAGACTTGAGTGCAAAGACGATGGCGGCTAACTCAAGATCGTGGGTTGGGTAGTTCTTTTCGTGCACTTTCAACTGCCTCCCGCCATAAGCTACTACCCTTCCTTCTTGCATTAAGACGACGCCTAGCCCCGTCCCACATGCATCCGTATAAACAGTGAACATCTTGCTCCCATCTGGCAGCGTCAAAACTGGGGCTGTTGTGAGAGCCCTTTCAGTCGTTGGAAAGCAAACTCGCAATCCAAGTCCCAATTGAACACTAAATTCTTCTTAGTCAATTTCGTGAGCGGAGCTGAGATTTTCGCAAAATCCCTTATGAATTTTCGATAGAAACCCGCTAGTCCTAGAAAGCTTCGGACCTCAGTTGCATTCCTTGGTGTCTTCCAATCCTGTACCGCCACTACCTTCGCAGGGTCCACTGCTAACCCTTGTTTGGATACTATGTGCCCAAGGAACCTCGCCTCTTCTCTCCAAAAGTGGCATTTGGAGAATTTGGCTTTTAGTTGATGGACTCGCAAAGTTTCCATGATTTCCCTTAAGTGTTGAGCATGTTCCTCTTCACTTTTTGAGAAGATAAGGATATCATCTACGAAGACCACTACGAATTTGTTGAGGAAATCTCTAAATACCCTACTCATCAGGTCCACGAAGTACGCAGGTGCATTTGTCAAGCCGAAAGGCATGACAAGCCATTCAAAGAAGCCGTCTGGGGTTCTGAACGCCGTTTTATCGATGCTATCTTCAGCCACCCTTAGCTGATGAAAACCGGTCGCTAAATCGAGTTGGGAGAAAATAGACGCTCCTACAAGCTGGTCAAACAAATCGTCAATTCTAGGGAGAGGGTGCCTATTCTTTTTCGTTAGCTTGTTGAGCTCCCTATAGTCAACACATAGACGGAGTGAACCATCCGCCTTTGTAGCGAACACCACTGGAGCGCCCCATTCTGAAATGCTCCTCCTAATGAACCCCTTTTCTAGAAGCTCTTTAATCTGTTTACTGAGCTCTTTCCTTTCTCGTGGAGCCATGTGTCTAACGGGCAACGCAACGGGCTTTGCATTATCTACAAGATATATGCGGAAGTCTATTTCCCGCTTCGGAGGCAAACCCTTCACCTCTTCGAAGACATCCGGATATTCCCGGACCACTCTAACTGATTTCAAATTTTCAACAGAGGCATCTAGCGATTCAAGATAACTAAGCATAACCGCATACGAAGGATTACAAGAAATTTCCAAAGTATTACCGAGCTGGGTTAGGTGCCTAACAACCCTTTTCTCACAATCAAGGATGGCCCCATTACTGGATAGCCAATCGATACCCAAAATCAAATCATACCCCGAAAAGCCCAAAACAAAGGCACTACATTGAAATTCTACACTTAGAATAGAAATTTTCAATCCCAAACAGATCATAGACAAATGAGCTGGGCCCCCAATTGGGTTTGAAACAATTAAGGGGTCCTCTACCATACTAGTTTTTAGGTGCAGAGATTCTACTAAAGCAGACGAGATAAAGGAGTGTGATGCGCCAGAATCAAATAAAGTGCGAACGGGGTGATCATAAAGATAAACTACACTTTCTACAGAAGTATTTATACCTCGCTGCTGTAGAGGTGGCGCTTCTAGCACATGAACCTGTGCCCTTGGGGTGGATCCAGCCCTCTGCCCCTGTCCTCGGTTCTTTGGGCAGTCCTTAGCCCTATGGCCTGTCTCACCGCAAGAAAAGCACCCACCATTCTCCTTGGCCTTTTTTTTCCGGCAGTCCTTTACTAAGTGCCCCACTTTGCCACAGAAATTGCACTTCCTCTTCTCTTTGTTGCCTTTCCCGCCTTTCTTAAAGGCCGTCTTTTTAGGTTGCAAACCCTCTTTCTTCCCTTGAGAGCTTTCTGCCTTTGTCTCCTTCTTGCCCTTATCCTCTTCATTCAGCAATGCCATTTGCACCAATCTTTCATACGTGGCTCCCATGGGTATATGGGTCATGGCCAAACTGTGCAATGGCTCATTCAACCCTTTGACGAAACGGAGAGCCTTCTTGTGCGGGGTGTTGACTAGGTCAAGCCCAAACTTAGCCAGCTCATCGAACTGATTCACATATTCTCTGACTGTCTTGTCCCCTTGCTTAAGAAATAAGAATTTTTCCAACTGCAAACTTCTTTCCGCATCTGAGAGAAATTTAGTCTCAAACCTTGCCCTAAAGTCCTCCCATGCCTCCACTGGTCTTTCAGCATTAGTGACTTCCCACCAGTAGGAAGCCTCGCCCTTCAATAGCCAAACTGCCAATTGTACTTTTTGTCTATCCTCTACCTCAAAGATGATGAATAGGTCCTCCATTTCTTTCAGCCAATTTCTAGCTGCCACGAAGGACTCAGTTCCATGGAAATCCCTTCCTCCCATAGCTTTAAAATCTTTACATATCTTAGCAAACGCGTTTCCCCGAGGAGGAGGTGGAGGAAAAGGTGCCGCTGCAGCTGGATTATTTCCGGCAGCTGGGGGAGGAGGAACGGTAGGACCTGGCTGAGTGGCCCTTGCTTCTAAGAACCGTCTAAACCAACCAGGTATTGGTACCCCTTCTGGCAAGTTAAGTTCTTGGGACATGCTGAAACAAAAAGGATAGATTCAAAATGAAGGATAAGAGATAATACCTATGGCTTTGGGGGGACTTTGCCTTTTTAAAATAAAATAATATTTTTCTTTTAAAAATGCTTCTTTAAATTTCCTTTTTGAAAATAAATTTTCAAAACTTTTTATCTTATCTGGTAAACCTATGCTCTGATACCAAGTGAAACACCCCACCTCCGATAGGGTCACTCTCAAAGGGAATGCCCTAATTTTGGTGGAGGTTTATAAGTATAAGTCACAGATATACAAGACAGATATAAGAACACATATTTGTAAACAGCGGAAAAACAACAAACTTTTATTTCATAAAGGGAAAATACGTGCTACAACAATATCACCATAATTGTCTTACATCTTTTCCAAAAACATAACATAATACTTTCATAATCTGTCTTGATTACATTATTTAAAGAAGCATAAATAAAACATAGATAAACTGCAAAAGCCCCATAGAGTTTGTCCAAAGCCATAGTTTCAAACGAAAAGGTCCAAGCAATACATTTCTCTTCTTCAAGCTGGATGTTAAGGCTGGTCAAGCTGCTGTGTTCCCTCCCTGTGGACCTGGGGGGGGGGGGGAAACGGAAGAAAAGAAGACGAAAGAAAAGTAGAGTCAGACATAAAGCCTGAGTAAGTCTAGTACTATTTTGTCTATGAATAAAGAACTGGGTATGATAAGTATAAACAAGAAGTGGAAAAGCACTTTAAACTTGGTTAAGTTGTCTAGGGTCGAATATACTATCGTACCCCATGTAAATCTCTGAACCCGTATAAACTAGTTTCCAACTGGCACCCCATAATCAGGGTGATGTGATCCATTCTATGATGATCGGCTCCTACTCGCATAGTTACATGTGTCTTACGGCCCCCGATGTTGTAGTTATCTATGCTGGTCCCACCATGGGGTGTATCAAGTCCCATGGTGGCGGCCCGACACAACCTTAGAATGCACAGGTATGCTACTGGTGTCCAGTGCCTTATTTTTCTGCGCCGGAGTGTATGCACGCCCACACCCCGTTAGAACCTACACTGCTACACCACCGCCGTCGATTTGACCTCTTACAATCAGCCCAGTAATCGTGCCCCACCCTGCCTAGTTTCAGGGTATCCGGGTACACCTTCTAGGGTTACTGCTGAAAAGGGTCCCCCGTTACTAAGTTTTCTATCTCTAGCCAACGTGCTAAGTTGGTTAAGTGTTTCCTAACCTAACCCCCACCAGTCCGTTTAGTTTAGCATGTTCCATTTTGATTAAGTCTTTAGTTCACTTAATCCTAACAATCCTGACTCAGCCTTAATTGTCTTATTAAGGCCCTGACCTCTCACATTAGACAGGTATTGTTGTGGCTGCCTGTTGCCGGTCGGTCCCGGCCAGTCTTATGCCACAACTCAGTCTAACCTCGGGTCCTTATTGGGCTCCATGTTTAACCTCCCACATTGGATAGGTATTGTTGTAACTACTGGACAGCCGGGCGGTTCCGTGCAGGTTTACATCACAACTCAATCCAAACTCGGGTTAAACACATCGTATTTTCTACACTTACATATTTTGTCTTTCTTCTTTATTTTCTTATATGTAAATATTTGCGGCCAATTATTAAGTTAATGGTGTAAAGGTTACACCAATCATGGGCCCAACCCATACTTGAATTTGGGCCCTTCTATTTTATATTTTCATTCATTAGTAATTTTAACCCAACGTTATTTTCCCCCGTTTTACACGTCCGTTTATTATATATATGTTGGGCTTAGCCTTTTAAAGCCCAACTTAGCCATGCGAAAAGGGGAGGCTTAAAGCGTGATTACATACACAAAGAGGGGAAGGTGAGCGCATGAACTTGCAATATGACGTTGGAAATACAAAATAGAAACTGGTGTACTTGCATATATACTTTGGTCATAAAGCATAGGTGACATGAATCAAAGCATGTGAACTTGTAGTTGAGATAAGAATCCAAATTGGGTATCATTATTGGCACATAGTCATAACTACAACATGAACCTATACTTTTATTTAGGCATAATGTCAAACATAAGCATGGCATAAATATTTCTAACATAAGCATGGCATAGTGTCAAACATAAGCATGGCATAATGTCAAACATAAGCATGGCATAAGTATAGTTAAATTTGTTCACATAACCATGGCATAAATATTTCTAACATGAAATCATGATTTTTACTTTAGTCATGCAAACTTGCAAAAAGGGATTTTTGGAACCTAACCTAGCTATGTACCCCATATGTCATCTTGTTAACAATTTCAACTATGCAAATTATCAACCATAGCCTAGTCATATTCATAAGTTTGCAAATAGGTTTTCTAGTGCAAAAGCATGGCTTAATACATGATGCCAAATTCTCAACATAATTTCATGTGGATTATGATAACCCAAACTTATTCCAATTACTTCACAAAAATGATGTTTGTATAAAAATACACATTATGATGGCATAATAGAAAAGCCCCAAACTTGCATGAATTAATTAACTACATACATGTAGTTTCAACATGGATTACATCATTTGCGAATATTCCAAACGTATACTTGCATAGAACTACCGCATGTATTTCTTTATAATGAATAACATAATTCGAGAATATCCAAACGTATACAATATGCCAAATCGATAAGAATCATAGTAACGCACAAATTATGAATTATTTATCACACAATCAAGTATACAAACCAACACAGTTATTTGTTCATACCAAAGTAATACTCTACTTACTATGGTTGCGGCGAATTCTCTAATTTAGGAATAAGAAGATGCGGTTTGATTTGATTTGCTTGAATTGCTTTAGGCTTTAGAATTTTCCTCCTAATCTTCTCTCCAATTTGGTGGCTACTCCTAGACGCTCCTCAGCAACATGGCGGCCTTGTTCTTATTTATGAATGAATAGATTAGGGTTTAGTCTAGGGTCCTTTTTATAGGGTTTATGAATTGATTAGAGCCATTGATGTTGCCTGGATTGATCATAGCCATTCATCCTAAGGAGAGACCAATTAGAGCTTGCCACCTAGCCCTAATGACAAAGCAGACCACAGAAAATCGACCAACATAGAATAGGCCAGCCAGGTTAGACTGGGTTCGACCTGGCTCTGGACCAGGTCGACACCCCTGTCGACAGCCCTGTCGACAGGCCTGTCGACCTGGTTAGACCAGGTCGACAACCCAGTCGACCTGGGTGCATCAGGCGGGACTTTTTCCGCCCTGGCCCATTGGGCCCCATTTTTGTTTTCTGAGCTTATTTTATTCTGTTTGAATTTTAAATTTAATTCAGAAACTTCCGAAGGCCATATCTTCTTCATACGGACTCCTTTTTTCGAAAACCCGGACTCTATTTCGCGTATTTTTCCGAGACGAACGCAATGGCGTGTCCCGTTTCCCTTAGTTCTTTGATTTCAAATTAATTATTCTTTGATTTGTGAATTTCACAGTTATAGAATTCGCGGGGTGTTACAAAATCCAGCTTCCACAAATGCCAGCCTAATGTGGGAGGTATTAGGCATAAACTAATTGAGTGACAGTTGTAAAGACACGAGGTTAGGCTCTTTAGTGGAGTGCCGGACCCGCCCGGCAAATCCAGCTGCCACAAATGCCAGTCTAATGTGGGAGGTCTTTATAAGGTTACAGTCTTAATGAAGTAAGAAACATTTAACCAAATAAACATGTAGTGGGACATGATGGGGTTAAGTGGGTGCCTTGGGTGGCATCTGGAATTAAGTGGGTGCCTTGGGTGGCATGTGAAATACGACTAGGTGTCTCAATAATTAATTAATGCTCATTAAAGACTACTTAACCTAACTTAATACATATGGACTGTATGATGATAGACATAAGTTAGTGTTTGGTAAAATGAGTTGGATTGTGGGTGGGTTAAGTCCAACTAATGGGTAGGTGGGTAATATTAGTATATATAGGCCCACAAACTTAACCATTAAATAAATAGGATTAAATCAGTGGGAAGGTTAAGTACAACTGAAGGGTAGGTGGGTAATATTAATATTTGTAGGCCCACAAACTTAACCATTAAAAAGGGGTTATGTAATTAAAGACACCTAATGGTATACATAACCTGTAACACCCCGGATTTTTGAATAGTCGAATTAACTAAATTAAAGAATAATTTATCTCAGACGTGAGAATTATGGGAATGAGGTTGCGCCATTGTGTTCGTCTCGGAATTTTGGTTGAAATAGAGTCCGAGTTTGCGGGAAACGGGTACCGGATGATGAAGTTATAGATGAACGAAGATTGGTGGCTAGAAAGAAAAAAATTAAAAAAATTATTGCACTGGCGCACTTGGAAAGTGCGCCAGTACAAATTTACATTGGTGCACTTCCCAAGTGCGCCCATTCCGAGAGAAAACCTGCATAGCCTTCTGGTTCAGTCTGACCCATGTTCTGACTCATTGTTGAGTCCTTTCTAACTCCTTGCTGAGTCATTAGGGCTGACTAATCACCCTATCATGACTGAATGGTTTTGATTAACCCTAAGATCATTTGATGACCTAAATTAATTCAAAACTCTATAAAAAGACCCATAGACTCAAACCCTAAATCAGAATTAAAACTGAAACTATGGCCGTCATGTTGTTGTCTTGAACCCTAGAGTAGCCGCCACAAATTAAAGAGGAAGAACAACAAATCAAATCAGTTCTATTCAACCCTAACAACGAATCTTCTTCAAAGGAGAGCTAATACAACTCCAGAAATCAGAATTCAGAACTCAAGACCGCTTTTGAGTAGTGAGTTCGATCAACTTAACAAAATAATTGCTAAATCAATTACGATGTGATATATCTTAGATTATAAGTTAAGGTTGTGAATCTAATTCATATGTTTAATCATGTATGTTAACTTGATTCATATCATATGATGTTACGCAAGTTTTAAATATGATGTTATGCAAGTTTCACATATGATGTTATGCAAGTTTCACATTTGATGTTATGCAAGTTTTATAAGTGATGTTATGCAAGTATTGTATATGATGTTATGCATGTTTCACATGTGATGTTATGCAAGTTTTATATATGATGTTATGCAAGTTTTATATATGATGTTATGCAAGTTTCATATATGATGTTATGCAAGTTGATATGATTATGCAAGTTGTACATATGATGTTATGCAAGTTAATAGGATCACTCAAGTTGTATGCGAGTTATATGATGTTATGTAAGTTTGGATCTAAAATATATGTTAGTAGTTCATGATGTTAACTTGTGTTAATGAATTCCTTTTTATAGTCCAACCACCTAGGTTTATAACATCAGTTTTTTTGCGAATATGGATCTGGAACATATGCTAATTCGTATAGGTATTATGTTCATATGCAAGTTTAAGTGATAATTGGATTCATATATATACAAGTTCACACCTTTAAAGTTTAGATCCATATTCAAATTGACATTTTTATCTTGAATCTATGACATGCCTAGTTATGCATGTTTACACCTTTATGTGGATCCATAGCTTACACAAGTTAACACCTTTATTGGATCCATAGTTATGCAAGATGACACCTTTATGTTTAGGTTGACGACACACACAGTTTATGTAAGTTTGTGATAATTACGTAGGCTAGTTGGGTGTAAAACTATGTTCATACATGCAAGCTCACACCTTTTAGATCTATGACTTTTGGATCCTTGATAAAACAAAGACTATGCAAGTATGTTGTAATTCTTAATTGAAAGTTAGATGCAAATTAGATCTATTATTGTGTGTATGTGACTTTGTGACGTTTATTCCCTTTTTTTTAGTACTAGACTATTTGTTAGTCTAATATGTATATGTCATGTTAAGCGAACGTATGACGGGTACGATGGGGATAATACTGGATATAAACATATTGTGAATATCTCATGTAATGGCCTAAAAAGGCATGTAATTAATTTTAAGGAATAAAATTAATTAGTGATGAAATTGGTATGATTTTACCTACCATAAATGGATGGACATAATTGAGTCAATTATGGACATCGTTAAATTTGGAATTGATTTATAATTTGAATAGGAAAAGTAATTCAAATTGAGGGAATGATTAATTAGGTGTAATTAATTGTCTAAGACATGGGGTTAGGCTCGTTTGTTGTGTAAGACTGCCCGGACCCGCCCGGCAAATCCAGCTGCCACAAATGCCAGTCTAATGCGAGAGGTCTTAGGCACAAATTAAATACGTAACAGTTGTAAAGACACGAGGTTAGGCTCGTTTGTGGTGTAAGACTGCCCGGACCCGCCCGGCAAATCCAGCTGCCACAAATACCAGTCTAATGTGAGAGGTCTTTATGAGGTTACGGTCTTAATGAATTAAGAAACACTTAACCAGATAAACATGTAGTGGGACATGAGGGGGTTAAGTGGGTCCCTTGGGTGGCAGGTGGAATCTAGTGGGTGCCTTGGGTGGCATGAGGAAATACGATTAGTAACACTTAACCAAGGTAAAACATGCAAGTGGGACATAGGGGTTAAGTGGGTGCCTTGGGTGGCATGTGGAATTACTGATGGAAACCCTTAACCAAATTTAGGGGGGTTAAGTCGGATATTGTAGAGGGGACCAAGCTTAGGTGGATAGCTTGTGTCAAGTAACGGGGGTCCGTTTCAACCAGTAACCCATTCGTATCTTTGTGTGCTCGACCCAAGTCGAGAATGGGACACGCATACTGGGCTTGACTATAAGAGGCCAAACTGGGTTAGCGGTGGCAACGCAAGTCCAACGGGTTCATATGCGTGTGTGGACCCGGGATTGTAGGTAAGACGTTGTTGCATCTTGTAGGTATAAGCCGTGAATTGTTGGTTGTATCGGGTTGCCACTTTGGGGAGTGATACACCCCACTGTGGGGCCAACACGGGTATCTACGAGTTAGGGAGACGATCGAATGGGGTAGGGTAGTGGGTACACCTAGTGGAGAAAGGAGCAGACGGCACCTATGTAGTCAGCTAGGGGTACACGAAGCTACCACTATTATTAATAATTATTAAGGGGGTACACCTAGTGGAGATAGGAGTAGGCGGCACCTATGACGTCAGCTAGGAGTACATAGAATTACCATTATTACTTATTGAAGGGGTACATCTAGTGGGAATAGGTACACGCTGGGTACCTATGATAGCAACTAGAGATATATAGTCAAACATGGAGGATGGTGGGTACATCTAGTAGTACACGAAACTATCATCGTTCTATTTAGCCAAGAGGGATCATATTTCTAGAGTGACTAGTAGGGGTGCAGTTAGTGTTAGTATAGTACAGTATGGTATAGTACGGTAGAGTATAGTAATTATCCTATATTAATTAGGAAGCGCCATTAATGTTATATCTGTTTCTCTTGATTGTCTTGTCGTACCCCTGTGGTTCACACAATCATTACCTTATTTTCCAGCTTATATCTTATCATATTGCTTTAATAATTATGTTGTTAGAGTTATCGCACTCGCCAGACTTTATGTCTGACCCCCTTTGTTTCTACCTCTTTTCTTCCTCCCACCTCCCCCCCAGGTTCTAAGGGTGGGACTAGTACTAGTGGAGCTTAATTGGGATCTCTTTGGGAGCACTTGGATTTGGATTGCCGAATTAAAGTTCAACCTCTCATTTTCTTTATGGCTATTTGTAGTAGTGGGATTATGTACTTTGTTTTATCAAGATGGATATTATGTACTTGACTTTGGTTCATGGTTTTTGATGATGTAACCAAACATATTTACCTTCTGCTGCAATAAATAAAGTTCTAAATTTTCAAGTACTGCTTTATATCTGTCTTCTTGTGATTTTCTATTCTATATTCACTTAAAATGCTCCATGTAATTTAATGCATTCCCTTTGCGAGTGACATTAATGGACGTGGGGTGTTACACGTGGTATCAGAGATGAAGGTACCCAGAACAGATAAGTTATTTTGAAAAACTAATTTTCAAAAGCATTTTTATAAAAATACTTTCAAAAAATGTTTGTAGAAGAGTATTTTTGAAAGAAAGGTTTATTTTAAGAACATAATCTCCAAGAGCCAAATATCCTTCTTTCGATTCTCCGTTTTGAATCTCTTCCTCTTTCTCTTTTTTTCCCCTCCGCGTATAGATGTTTTTCTAAGATAAATAAGGACTTCCGTATGAAGGACGGAGAACCACTTCAAGGGACTTAGACTTTTGTCGGGCTAGAAGTTAGCCCAAGGAAGTGGAGGGCTTGTTGGTACCTTTAAGATAGACGATGGAAGGAAGGTTCAAATAGCTGTTTGGTTAACAAAGGGCGAAACCTCATCTTGGTGGGAGGTCACGAATGGAGAATGTGAAGAAGAAGGCTAGTTTTTTTGGAGAAATAGGACATATTAGGATTGCCCAAAGAGGCAAGGACAAAGTAAGGGATCTTATATAGGGTAGTTGTATTCCCTCACGGGTGGTATACCTGATGGGGGTAGGACCGTTTAGGTTGAAATTTGGTTTTCTTTATCATCCTGTTTGAACTTTGTTTGATTCTGGGACTTCATACTCGTTAGTATCTGCTTTGTTAGTTGAAACACTGCACCAAAATACTAGTCTAGTTAAGGATCCCATCCTAGTCTCACATCCTATTGGCGGTTCGGCTCATCCTTCAATGGTTTGTCCGGATTTGAGAGTGTCTATCTTCGGCGTTGGATTTGAATGCAACGCCTTTGTCCTTTGTTTCATGGGCTATAGTTTGATTCTAGGGGTAGATTAGCTAGCCAAGCGGGGTGCCATCCTAGATTGTGAAAGGAGGGTAGTTAGACTACTGATTCGTTATGGAAAGACCCACATATTTCTTGTGACCCTAGGGGTTCAGTGATGCTTAGCTACCTAGAATCTTCTGACGCATCCAACGATGATTGGGAGTCTGTTTGTGTGATCCGTGAGTATGGAGACGTCGTTGATAAAATGCGGGGTTTACCCAGAGGCGCGAAATAAGTTTTCGTATGTGCTTAATAGATTAAGCAAAGCCAGTTATGTAATTAGCGGTGGTTTTGGAGCAAGACTGGAAATGACAGCCAGAGTAGGTCAAGTACTCAATTGGTTGGATGTCTTACTAGTATCATCTCACGTAGGTCGTCTGAATTCGAAGGAGGTATCGCTTGGGTGTTTGTCTGATATTGGTTTAGGCCTTTGGGGCTTGCACTTGGGGGTTGTCGAGTTCGACTAGGATGGTCTTTGTGAGAGATGGATAGTTGTGATGATTTTGCCCGGGATAATATTCTGGTTTTCTCTAGAAGTAGAGAAGAGCATGCCCTACATCTTAGGGAAAGCCTTAGGGCCTACAAGTGCACCAGCTTAAAGCTAAGTTCTCCAAAATACCATTTTTGGATGAAAGAAGTGAGTATTTTAGGGCATGTGGTCTCTAGGGAAGGGTGATATGTTATGGTGGATGGAGTTCTTGGCGTCCTACGATTTCGCGACAGCATATACCCCTGGCAAGGGTAACGTGGTGGTAGATGCCTAAAGTAGGAAAAGGTTATCCTTGGGTCCGTTATTTGTTGAGCGGCAAAGTTTAAAGTTCATCTCTACGTTTGACTTTGGACCATCCATTGATTTTGTACCCAGTTTGCTAGCGTCCTTGGAGGTCAAACCTACGCTTTTGAGACGGATTGGCGAGGCACATCGAGACGACCCACAGTTGGTTGACTTAGTAGTAAAGATCAAAAGAGGGGAGTCATCGAGCCATCTCCGTAGGTATACCCTAGATGATAAGGGTTGGTTACGTAGGGACGGTAGACTTTGTGTACCAAAAGATGATGACCTATGGAAGACCATTCTTTATGATGCACATCGTTCGAAGATGACTATCCATCCCGACGGGGACAAGATGTACATGGACATGAGACGAGTTTACTTTTGGGCCGGTATGAAGAAGGACGTGGCAGAGTTTGTTGCTAGATGCTTGGTGTGCCAACAAGTAAAAGCAGAGCAAAAGAAGCCCGGTGGATTGCTTCACCTATTGGAGGTCCCACAATGGAAGTGGGAAAGGGTTTCGATGGACTTTGTTGACGGATTACAAAGATCGAGGAAGGGTAATACGGGGATTTGGGTCGTGGTAGACAGACTTACCAAGAGCGCCCATTTCATTCTCGTAAAGAGTAAGAGGACTGCCCCATGGTTAGCCTCCGTATACGTTCGAGAAATAGTTCATTTGCACGGTGTTCCTTCCAGCATAGGGAGCGACCGCGATCCTATCTTCACTAGCGAATTTTGGCAAAGCTTACAAGAGGCGGTAGGGACTCAGCTATGTTTGAGCACCCCATATCATCCCCAGACGGACGGCCAGACCGAGACGGTGAATCGTATTATGGAGAACCTATTAAGGTTATGTGTCTTAGATTTCGGAGGTACATAGGAGGAACATCTTCCGTTGGTAGAGTTCGCATATAATAACAACTTTCAGTCTAGCATTGGCATGGCACCGTTTGAGGCTCTTTATGGACTGTAGTGTCGTTCGCCTACATGTTGGTGCGAGTCTACAGATAAGATCTTACTTGGGCCCGATATGATTAGACAGACTTCGGAAAAGATCGATTTGATTCGAAGGAGGATGAAGACGGTGCAAGATAGGCAGAAATCTTATGCGGACAAGAGGAGGACAGATCTTGAGTTTGATATTGGGGACATGGTCTTTGTCAAGGTGTCTCCATTACGGAACGTCGTTTGCTTTGGGTCCATTGGGAAGTTAGCACCAAGATTCGTAGGGTCGATTCCTATTAAGGAAAGGATTGGGCAGATGGCGTATAGAATGTAGTTGCCCAAGAGACTTAGTGGTGTACATGACATATTCCATGTATCACATTTGAGGAAGTGCTTGCACGAGATCGCGGAAGTGGTAGAGCCGAGCTTGCTTAGAGAGGTCGAGATCGAGCGTGATGCGACGATTCAACGAGCTCCTACGCGCATTCTTTGGTCGGAGATTAAGAAGTTGAGGAATCGAGAGGTCAAACTAGTCAAAGTGCAATGGGGGGATGACGAGTGCAACGCTACTTGGGAGACGGAAGCGAAGATGCGTTCATTGTACCCTTTTCTTTTCGAGGGTATATCTTTTAATTTCTCCTCTATCGCTTACCTTGTACTTACCTTATCTTTAGTATGTCCTATCGCTAGTGTCTTTGACCTTTAGATAGGGTAGTCCTACGGTTGAAACATGTGTTTGAGACATGTTATGTATGATGGATGCATGTGGATGCAAGTGGTTTCTAGTGGTTGCTCGTGGATGCATATACACACACTTTGGGCACTAGATCGGCTCAGTCACTTCATATTGCATATTGCATATAAATGTGTGTAAATATTTATGTAATGGATGGATAATGGTTGCACCATCATATGGATGTTGAATTTTGTTGAATAGTTGTGCACACATGTAGAAATAATATGTATCGATAAGGTTCTTTCGCATACATAATGGACGCATGGCACTATCATGTTTTGCATTAAGGAGGTCAACTGAATAAGTAGACCGCCTGATTTTGCATTAGATAAGGAACATATACATCCACTTCTTGCATATGTTCATAAAACATTAGAAATTTTATAAGGACAATGGATGCCCGTGTTTGATAGTTGAGTAGATGGTTGTTTGGTTGGTAGGATATGCATTCTCCTTAACTTGGAGATTTCAGGGGCGAAATCCTTTAAGGAGGGGAGAATGTAACACCCCGGATTTTTGAATAGTCGAATTAACTAAATTAAAGAATAATTAATCTCAGATGTGAGAATTATGGGAATGGGGTTGCGCCATTGTGTTCGTCTCGGAATTCTGGTTGAAATAGAGTCTATGTTTGCGGGAAACAGGTACCGGATGAAGGAGTTATAGATGAACGAAGTTTGGTGGCAAGAAAGAAAAAAAATTATTGCACTGGCGCACTTGGGAAGTGTGCCAGTACAAATTTACATTGGTGCACTTCCCAAGTGCGCCCAAGCCGAGAGAAAACCTACACAGCCTTCTTCTTCAGTCTAAACCAGGTTCTGACTCATTGTTGAGTCCTTTCTGACTCCTTGCTGAGTCATTAGGGCTGACTTGTCACCCTATCATGACTGAATGGTTTTGATTAACCATAAGATCATCCGACGGCCTAAATTAATTCAAACCTCTATAAAAAGACCCATAGACTCAAACCCTAAATCAGAATTAAAACTGAAACTACGGCCGTCATGCTGTTGTCTTGAACCCTAGAGTAGCCGCCACAAATTAAAGAGGAAGAACAACAAATCAAATCAGTTCTAATCACCCCTAACAACGAATCTTCTTCAAAGGAGAGCTAATACATCTCCAGAAATCAGAATTCAGAACTCAAGACCGCTTTTGAGTAGTGAGTTCGATTACCTTAACAAAATAATTGCTAAATCAATTACGATGTGATATTTTGGATTATAAGTTGTGGTTGTGAATCTAATTCATATGTTTAATCATTTATGTTAACTTGATTCATATCTTATGATGTTATGCAAGTTTTATATATGATGTTATGCAAGTTTCACATATGATGTTATGCAAGTTTTTTATATGATGTTATGCAAGTTTTATATATGATGTTATGCAAGTTTCACATATGATGTTATGCAAGTTTTATATATGATGTTATGCAAGTTTCATATATGATATTATGCAAGTTGATATGATTATGCAAGTTGTACATATGATGTTATGCAAGTTAATTGGATCACGCAAGTTGTATGCGAGTTATATGATGTTATGCAAGTTTGGATCTAAAATATATGTTAGTAGTTCAAGATGTTAGCTTGTGTTAATGAATCCCTTGTTATAATCCAACCACCTAGGTTTATAACATCAGTTTTTATGCGAATATGGATGTGGAACATATGCTAGTTCGTATAGATATTATGTTCATATGCAAGTTTAAGTGATAATTGGATTCATATATATACAATTTCACACCTTTAAAGTTTAGATCCATATTCAAGTTGACATTTTTATGTTGAATCTATGACATGCCCAGTTATGCAAGTTTACACCTTTATGTGGATCCATAGTTTACTCAAGTTAACACCTTTATTGGATCCATAGTTATGCAAGATGACACCTTTATGTTTAGGTTGATGACATACACAGTTTATGTAAGTTTGTGATAATTACCTAGGCTAGTTGGGTGTAAAACTATGTTCATACATGCAAGCTCACACCTTTTAGATCTATGATTTTTGGATCGTTGATAATACAAAGACTATGCAAGTATGTTGTGACTCTTAATTGGAAGTTAGATGCAAATTAGATCTATTATTGTGTGTACGTGACTTGGTGACGTTTATTCCCTTTTTTTTTTAGTATTAGACTATTTGTTAGTCTAATATGTATATGTCATGTTAAGCGAACGAATGACAGGGGTACGATGGGGATAATACTGGATATACACATATTGTGAATTTCTCATGTAATGGCCTAAAAAGGCATGTAATTAACTTTAAGGAACAAAATTAATTAGTGATGAAATTGGGATGATTTTACCTACCATAAATGGATGGATATAATTGAGTCAATTATGGACATCGTTAAATTTGGTATTGATTGATAATTTGAATAGGGAAAGTAATTCAATTTGGGGGAATGATTAATTAGGTGTGACTAATCGTCTAAGACATGAGGTTAGGCTCGTTTCTGGTGTAAGACTGCCCGGACCTGCCCGGAAAATCTTACTGCCACAAATGCCAGTCTAATGTGAGAGGTCTTAGGCACAAATTAAATACGTAATAGTTGTAAAGACACGAGGTTGGGCTCGTTTGTGGTGTAAGACTGCCCGGACCCGGCCGACAAATCCAGCTGCCACAAATGCCAGTCTAATGTGAGAGGTCTTTATGAGGTTACGGTCTTAATGAATTAAGAAACACTTAACCAGATAAACATGTAGTGGGACATAAGGGGGTTAAGTGGGTGCCTTGGGTGGCTTGTGGAATCTAGTGGGTGCCTTGGGTGGCATGAGGAAATAAGATTAGTAACACTTAACCAAGGTAAAACATGTAAGTGGGACATAGGGGTTAAGTGGGTGCCTTGGGTGGCATGTGGAATTACTAATGGAAACCCTTAACCAAATTTAAAACATGTAAGTGTACATGAAGGGGGTTAAGTGGGATATATTAGAGGGGACCAAGCTTAGGTGGATAGCTTGTGTCAAGTAATGGGGATCTGTTTCGACCAGTAACCCATTCGTATCATTGTGGGATCGACCCAAGTCGAGGACGGGACACGCATACTGGGCTTGACTGTAAGAGGCCAAACTGGGTTAGCGGTGGCAACGGAATTCCAACGAGTTCATATGCGTGTGTGGACCAGGGCTGGTAGGTAAGACGTTGTTGCATCGTGTAGGTATAAGCCGTGAATTGTTGGTTGTATCGGGTTGCCACTTTGGGGAGTGATACACCCCACTGTGGGGCCAGCACGGGTATCTACGAGTTAGGGAGCCGATCGAATGGTGCTGTGTAGTGGGCACACCTAGTGGCGATAGGAGCAGACAGCACCTATGTAGTCAGCTTGGGGTACACGAAGCTACCACTATTATTAATAATTATTAAGGGGGTACACCTAGTGGAGATAGGAGTAGGCAGCACCTATGACGTCAGCTAGGAGTACATAGAATTACCATTATTACTTATTGAAGGGGTACATCTAGTGTGGACAGGTACACGCTGGGTACCTATGATAGCAACTAGAGATATACAGTCAAACATGGAGGATAGTGGGTACATCTAGTAGTACACGAAGCTATCATCATTCTATTTAGCCAAGAGGGATCAAATTTCTAGAGTGACTAGTAGGGGTGCAGTTAGTGTTAGTACAGTACAGTACGGTATAGTACGGTAGAGTATAGTAATTATCCTATATTGATTAGGAAGCGCCATTAACGTTATCTCTGTTTCTCTTGATTGCCTTGCCATACCCATGGGGTTCACATAGTCATTACCTTAATCTCCAGCTTATATCTTATCATATTACTTTAATAATTACGTTGTTAGAGTTATCGCACTCGCCAGATTTATGTCTGACCCCCTTTGTTTCCACCTCTTTTCTTCCTTCCCCCTGGTTCTAAGGGTGGGACTAGTACTAGAGGAGCTTGATTGGTATCTCTTTGGGAGCACTTGGATTTGGATTGCCAAAGTAAAGTTCAGCCTCTCATTTTCTTTATGGCTATTTGTAGTAGTGGGATTATGTACTTTGTTTTATCAAGATGGATATTATGTACTTGACTTTGGTTTATGGTTTTTGATGATGTAACCAAAAATATTTACCTTCTGCTGCAATAAATAAAGTTTTAAATTTTCAAGTACTTCTTTATATCTGTCTTGTTGTGATTTTCTGTTCTATATTCACTTAAAATGCTCCATGGAAGTTAATGCATTCCCTTTGCGAGTGACATTAATGGACTTGGGGTGTTACCTAACGGGGGCATAATAGAAAATTTATGCATTAAAGACACCCTCACGGGTATGCATAACTAATGGGAATAGGTAAAGTTATGTATTAAAGACATCCTTAGGGGTACGCATAACTAACGGGAATAGGTAAAGTTATGTATTAAAGACACCCTCAGGGGTACGCCTAACTAATGGGAATAGATAGAGTTTTTTATTAAAGACACCTATAGGTACGGATAACCGATAGGTAGAATAGGGTTTGTGTATTAAAGACACCTATAGTTACGCATAACTAATTGAGGGCTATGTAATTAAAGACACCGAAGGGTATACATAGTCAGTAGAAAACCTAGTGGGGATACAAGACATAGGGGAGAGCTTGTATCATGTTGCATGGGCCGGGCAGAGGGGGACAAAACGACTGTGACACCAGTATTCATAACTGTGCACACCTTAGGTTTCCACTTTAGGGAAGTGATAACCCCCAGTTGTGGAACCAGCACAGGGTACCTACGGAGTAGGGAGCCGATCGATTAGGGTGGTGGTTAGGGTATATCCGAACATATGCCCTAAGTCTACCAATTTATAGTAGGAGGGTAGTGGGTACGACTAGTTGAGATAGGAGCAGGCGGCACCTATGGCAGCAGCTAGGAATACACGAAACTACCACCATCGTTATCATGATTAGCAGAAGGGATTATCCCATCTTGATTTGACTAGTAATAGTCCAGAGTAGTTAGTAATGAATCATGCATACACCTTACCTTATTTGTCTTGTCATACAGGTCATCTGTACCGTGATCCTCTAATCCACTTTGTATGCATGTCATGTTTACCTTTATTTATTTATTGGCTAAAAGTTACTGGACTCACCAGACGTATGTCTGACCTAGTTTGTTTCGCATCTTATCTTTCGTTTCTCCCCCCCCCCTCCCCCAGGTTCTCAGGGAGGAAACACCCAGGTTTAGTCAGGATTTGGATATCATCTTCTAGGAGCTACTTCTGAAGTATGGCTCGAGTCTCTCTCTCTTATATGGCTTGCTCTTTAATATGGGGAATGATGTTTTCTTTTAAATACCTATGTACTCTGATGATATAAGACAAAAGTGTTTTGTTGTAATAGTTTTAAGACTCATGGTATTATGTAACAAAGTATTTTGGAGATTTAATAAAGTTATTTGTTTTCCACTGCAAAATTTTTATATCTGTCTTGTGATATTCTGTGTCCGTTTACCAAAATTGCTCCACTGAAGTTAACGCATTCCCTTTGTGAGTGACCTTAATGGAGGTGGGGTGTTACACTTGGTATTAGAGCTGAAGTTTACCTGATTAGATAAAAGTTTTGAAAATATTTTTCGAAAGGTTTTGAAAGAGAGTATTTTCAAAAAGTAAAGCCTGTTTTGAAAAAACATTCCCCGAAAAGCGATATGTGGTATCCTTCGAACCTTTGTCTAAAATCTCTTCCTTTGATAGGGTAGGCAAATGTTCTCGCGGCTGATGCATAGGACAGGGATAGTAAAATTTATGTAGAAGGTTTAATTTCCTTATTTTGTTATGAAGCGAGGACTCTTTTTGATTCTGTAATTGAGACTCTGCACTTTAATACTAGTCTTGTTTCTTTTCCTATAGTTGTTTCAAACCCCATTTGTGGTTCGGCTCAATAGTTAGTGGTTTGTAGGGGTTTGAAATTATCTGTGTTAGGCGTCAAAAATTTGAATGTGACATATGTGTGCTCATGTTTATGGGTTATGGGTAGGGTCTAAATGGACCAACTTTTTATGTAGAGGGTCGTTCTAGATTTTGAGAGGAGGGTCGTTAAATTTCTAACTTGTCATGGGAAGACCCCAAAGTTTCTTGTGACCCACAAGGGTGTTTTATGCTTAGCTTTTTGAGAATCATTCTGTAATCTGATCTGTACTAGTAGTCTGTAAGTATGTGGATATTTCTGAAGGAAACAGGTTTCTACTCGAAGCATGGAGTAGATCTCCAGTTTTGTCATTGTTTAATGGGGGTAATTCTTTGGGTATCAGTCTGATGTTGATTTCGGTCTTTGGGGCTGAGACTTAGGGAATTATTCTCTTAACCGATGTCAAATGGGAACAGAGCTTTTGTTTTAGTTATATCATTTGTTTGTATCCCATCAACCGAATCTTCCACCTTTAGATAGGAAATCCATGGATGTAAACATGTGTTTGAGACATGTTATGTTTGATGGTTGCAAGTGGACGCAAGTGTTTGCTCGTGGTTGCTCGTGGATGCATTTACACACACATTAGGCACTAGATTGGCTCAAATCACATTCATATTGCATATAAATGTGTGTACATATTTAGGTTAATGGATGAACAATGGTTGTGTTATCATATGGATGCTGCATTTTGATGATGGTTGATCACACATGTAGAAATAATATGTATCGATAGGATTCTTTCGCATACATAATGGACGCACAGCACTATCATGGTTTGCATTAAGGAGGTAAACTGAATCAGTAGACCGCCTGGTTTTGCATTAGACAAGGAACATATGCACACACTTTTGCATTTGTTCATACATCATTAGAAGTTTTCTAAGGACAATGGATGCTTGTGGATAATGGTTGAGTAGATGGGTGATTGGATGGTAGGACATATTCTTCTTAATTTGGAGATTTCGGGGACAAAATCCTTTAAGATTGGGAGAATGTAACACCCCGAATTATTGAATAATCAGATTAACTAAATTAAAGAATACTTAATTTCAAATGTGGTAATTAAGGGAAACGGGTCATGCCATTGCGTTCGTCTCGGAATTCTGCTTGAGATAGAGTCCGAGTTTGCGTAAAACGGATGCCGTATGAAGAAGATACAGACGAACAAAGTTTGGTTGAAAAAAAAATACACTGGTGAACTTGGGATGCACGCTAGTACAAATTTGCATTGGCGCACTTCCCAAGTGCGCCCAGGCCGAGAGAAAACCTGCACAACCTTCTGGTTCAGTCTGACCCATGTTCTGACTCATTGTTGAGTCCTTTCTGACTCCTTGCCGAGTCATTTAGGCTGAGGTGTCACCCAATCCCGACTGAGAAGTTTTGATTAACCCTAAGATCATCCAACGGCTATAATTAAATTGAAATTCTATATAAACATGTGTAGACTCAAACACTAGAATCAAATCAAAAATTAGATCAGTGGCCGTCATGTTATCACTCCAAACCCTAGGGTAGCCGCCACTAACTAAAAGCAAAGTAAAGCAACTCAATTCAAATCAAATCAAGCTTAAAATTACAACAACGAAATTGCCTACAACAAGAGAGCTCTAATCAATTACAGAATTCAGAACCTAGAACTCAAGACCCCTTATTCGGTGAGTTCTAGTCACTTTTAGGTTTAAATAAATAAAAGTGAATTGTGGTAGACTATGATTTGGGTATATGTTGTTTGTAGTTATGCAAGTTTATTGTTGTGAGTCATGAAATGATGCAAGTTCCTTATTATTGTGAATCATGAAGTTATGCAAGTTCATTATTGTTGTAAATCATGATATGATGCAAGTTTATTATTATTGTGAATCATGAAGTTATGCAAGTTCATTATTGTTGTAAATCATGATATGATGCAAGTTTATTATTGTTGTGAATCATGAAGTTATGCAAGTTATTATGAACCTATGAAGTTACCTATGCAAGTTGATAAGTTGTAAATTCATGGACCTATACTAGTTGTTATGTTGTGGATCATGAATCTATGTAAGTCACTTATGCAAGAAGTTATGTTATGAATCATGCAAGTTGTTATACTGTGAATCATGAACCTATATAAGTTGTTGATTATGTTAAGAATCATGAGCCTATGTTAGTTGTTAATTATGTTGTTAATTCATGAACCTATGCAAGTTGTTATGAATCTATGCAAGTTGTTAATTATGTGGTGAATCATAATTATATGTGAAGTTATAATGTCATTTTCCCTAGTTGTCATGCTTATGCCAAAATTGTACTGAAAATGATCACCTTGACATTCCCTATATTTAATTGTTATGGCGAGACTAGTTTGTAGCCTCGATGACGCCAAAAACGCAAACGGTTACGCTAGTTAAGAAACGGGGAGAAGGGGAATTTGTAATAGGCATAATTTACATAGTGACTATGTAAATTGGACACATGATTCAAGTAGGGAAACATAAATAATTACCTACTATGACATGGGTAAAATTGGGTAAAAATGGTATAATTTGAATATGGCCATTTATGGATAAGAAATCCAAATTGTTAATAAGATAGGTATTGACACCTATGAAAAAGGAAAGGATTAATTAATTAACTTAATTAATCAAAATAGTAATGTTTAAGCAATTAAAGTCAGAAGATTTAATATTGAGAACTGGCATAAAATAAATTTGTGATGAAAATTGGTATGATTTTACATACCATAAATAGATGGACATAATTGAGTCAATTATGGCCATAGTGAAATTTTGAATTAATTGATAATCTGAATAGGGAAAGTAATTCAAATTGGGGGATGATTAATTAGGAGTAATTAATCGTCTAAGACACGAGGTTAGGCTCTTTTGTGGTGTACGACTTCCCGGACCCGCCCGGCAAATCCAGCTGCCACAAATGCCAGTCTAATGTGGGAGGTCTTAGGCATAAACTAAATGCGTGACAGTTGTAAAGACACGAGGTTAGGCTCTTTAGTGGTGTAAGACTACCCGGACCCGCCCGGCAAATCCACCTGCCACAAATGCCAGTCAAATGTGGGAGGTCTTTATAAGGTTACAGTCTTAATGAATTAAGAAATACTTAACCAGATAAACATGTAATGGAACATGAGGGGGTTAATTGGGTGCCTCAGGTGGCATGTGGAAGTAAGTGGGTGCCTTGGGTGGCATGTGAAATACGACTAGGTGTCTCAATAATTAATTAATGCTGATTAAAGACTACTTAACCTAACTTAATACATATGGAATGTATGATGATAGACATAAGTTAGAGTTAAGTAAAACGAGTTGGATTGTGGGTGGGTTAAGTACAAATGATGGGTAGGTGGGTAATATTAGTATATATAGGCCCACAAACTTAACCATTAAATAAATAGGTGGGAATGCTAAGTACAACTGAAGGGTAGGTGGGTAATAATAATATTTATAGGCCCACAAACTTAACCATTAGAAAGGGGTAATGTAATTAAAGACACCTAATGGTATACATAACCGGGGAAGAATAGTAAAGTTATGTATTAAAGACACCCTCAGGGGTATGCATAACTAATGGGAATAGGTAAAGTTATGTATTAAAGACACCCTTAGGGGTAGGCATAACTAATGGGAATAGGTAAAGTTATGTATTAAAGACACCCCCAGTGGTACGCATAACTAATGGGAATAGATAGAGTTATGTATTAAAGACACCTATAGGTACCCATAACCGATAGGTAGAATAGGGGTTATGTATTAAAGACACCTATAGGTATGCATAACTGATTGATGGATATGTAATTAAAGACACCTTAGGGTATACATAGTCAGTAGAAAACCTAGTGGGGATACAAGGCATAGGGGAGATCTTGTATCATGTTGTGTGGGACCCATTTCAGTCAGTAACCCGGAGGGGTATCAAAGTAAACATCTCCGTACTAGGCGGGAAAGGGGCACTCTTACTGATTGATTGTAAGAGATCCAAAACGAGACGGCTGGTGTGGGCGGCGCAAACCGACCGGGGACATGGGCCGAGCAGAGAGGGACAAGATGACCGTGACACCAGTAAGAATAACTATGCACACCTTAGGTTTCCACTTTAGGGAAGTGATACCCCCTTGTTATGGGACCAGCACAGGGTATCTACGGAGTAGGGAGCCGATCGATTAGGGTAGAAGTTAGTGTATATCCGGATATATGCCCTAAGTCTACCAATTTGTAGTAGGAGGGTAGTGGGTACGACTAGTTGAGATAGGAGCAGGCGGCACCTATGGTAGCAACTAGGAATAAAAAAAACTACCACCATTGTTATCATGGTTAGCAGAAGGGATTATCCCATCTTGATTTGACTATTAATAGTGCAGAGTAGTTAGTAGTGAATCATGCATACACCTTACCTTATTTGTCCTGTCATACCTGTCATCTGTACCGTGATCCTCTTATCCACTTTGTATACCTGTCATGTTTACCTTTATTTATTTACTGGCTAAAAGTTACTTAACTCACTAGATGTATGTCTAACCTAGTTTGTTTCGCCTCTTTTATTCCTTCCCCCCCCCCCCCACCCCCCACCCCCCCCCCCCCCCCCAGGTTCTCAGGGAGGAAACACACAGGTTTAGTCAGGATTTGGATATCACCTTCTAGGAGCTACTTCCGAAGTATGGCACGAGTCTCTGTCTCTTATATGGCTTGCTCTTTAATATGGGGAATGGTGTTTTCTTTTAAATACCTATGTACTCTGATGATATAAGATAGAAGTGTTTTGTTGTAATAGTTTTATGACTCATGGTATTATGTAACAAAGTATTTTGGAGATTTAATAAAGTTATTTGTTTTCTATTGCAAAAATTTTATATCTGTCTTGTGATATTCTGTGTCTATTTAACAAAAATGCTCCACTGAAGTTAAGGCATTCCCCTTGTGAGTGACCATAATGGAGGTAGGGTGTTACAACTAGCAATTAGTCTAAGACACATAAAAAGAAGAAATGCCACAAACTTGCATAACATACAAATTGGATCTAATATTACAAATAAGGATTACCACATATCTAGCATAAACTTGTTATTGTCATAAGCCTAAAGGTGTGAACTTGCAAATATATAATATAGTTTTTCACCTAAAACTTGCATAGGCCGTAGTCACTATCTTGCATAAAACTATATATGTCATAGATCTAAATCTAAAGGTGTAAACTTGCATAGGCCATAGTCACAAACTTGCATAAAACGATGTATGTCATGGATCTAAATCTAAAGGTGTAAACTTGCATATATGTGAATCCAATTTCTACCTAAACTTGCATAGAATCACTTTATTTGATTCACATGTATAATTCACATAGAAACAAGCACATAATCTACAGCCAAACTTGCATACAAAATGTTATCAAACGTGAATCAAGTTGAACATAGATGATTTGGCATATGAAAAGGGATCCACAACAAAACTATCTTGATAAACAACTAACATATATTCACAAAATATCACATTTTTCCTTTTATTCGCAAACATAGCCATACAACCCAATTTATAACTCAACCTAATTAACTTGTTAATTATCATATTAAAGAAATTGAACTCACAACTCAAAGAATTTCTTGAGTTCTGAAATATGAGTTCTGAAATTGCTTTAGCTCTCCGTTGAAGTAGACAAATTCGTTGTTGTTTAGATTTGAGTTGAATAGAATTGGGTTGAATTGAGTTGATTCGCTTCACTTTCCCTCTAATTGGTGGCGGCTACTCTAGGCTTTGGAGTGACAGCATGACGGCCATTGATCTAATTTTTAATTAGGTTTTAGGATTTGAGTCTACATGTGTTTATATAGAATTTAGGATTAATTTAGGTCATCCGATCAACCTAAAATTAACCCCAACCATTCAGACCAGATCAGAACTATCCAGAAACCCTAATTACTCAGCAACCTGTCACAAAATCGTCATCAATCAAATTTTCCCGGGGGGCAGGGTGACCCCCAGGTCGACCTGTATGGGTAGGTCGACCCCATGGTTGACCAGGCCCTTGGCGGGAATTTTCCCGCCTAGCCCAATCTGGGTTTGAATTTGAATTTTAGAAATCTGTTTGAATTTTAATGAAAATTCCGATGGACATAACTTCTTCATACATAGTCCAATTCACGCAAACTGGGACTCTATCTCAACCAAAATTCCAAGATGAACACAAGGCGCAACCCGTTTCCCTTTATTCTCACATTTAAAATTAAGTATTCTTTAAATTTGTCAACATTAAAATTAAAATTATGGGGTGTTACAAAAATCAACACTAAAAAGAAGTTTAAAAATAGTGGTAATTGTTGGAAGGGCTATTTAGAGAATTAGGGGTTGATTATATACAAGGGTTGTTTTGAAGTATTAAGAGAAGTAGGGTTAGTTTAAGCATAGTTGGGGTAGATCGCAAATATGAAAGATGATGAATCATTTGGATTAGGTGCTGCAAAAACCAACCCTTCGCGGTAGCTAAAAAATAGGGGTAACTATTTGAAGTGAGAGCTATTTAGAGAATTAAGGGTAGGATTAAAAAGAATAGCTATTTTGAAGCGTAAAGAGAAGTAGGGATAGTTTAAGCATAGTACGGGTAGATCGACAAATACAAAATATGATGAATCGTTTGGACTGGGTGCTGCATAAACCAACCCTTCAAAATAGTTGAAAAATAGGGGTAATTGTTGGATGTAAGTGCTATTTATAGAATATGGTGTAGGATTAAAAAGAAGGTTCGTTTTGAATTATTAAGAGAAGTAGGGTTAGTTTAAGCATAGTAGGGGTAGATCGACAAATATAAAAGATTTTGAATCGTTTTGATTGGGTGCTGCAAAAACCAACCCTTCACTATAGTAAAAAGATTGGCTTAATTGTTGGAAGTAAGGGCTATTTAGAGAATTAGTTGTATGATTAAAAAGAATAGTTGTTTTGAAGTATTAAGAGAAGTAGGGGTAGTTTAAGCATAGTCGGGGTAGATCGACAAATATAAAGATGATGAATCATATGGATTGGGTGTTGCAGAATCCAACCCTTCAAATAAGTTTAAAAATAGGGGTAATTGTTGGAAGGGCAATTTAGAGAATTAGGGGTTGGATTTAAAAAAAGGGTTCTTTTGAAGTATTAAGAGAAGTAGTGGTAGTTTAAGCATTGTAGGAGTAGATCGACAAATTTGAAAGATGATGTATCATTTAGATTGGGTGCTGCAAAAACCAACCCTTCACAGAAGTTTAAAAATAGGGGTAATTGTTGGAAGTAAGGTATATTTAGACAGTTAGGGATAGGATTAAAAAGAATAGCAGTTTTGAAGTATTAAGTGAAGTAGGGGTAGTTTAAGCATAGTAGGGGTAGATCGACAAATATGAAAGATGATGAATCGTTTGGATTGGGTGCTGCAAAAACTAACCCTTCACAGTTGTTAAAAAATAGGGGTAATTGTTGGATGTAAGGGCTATTTAGAGAATTAGTTGTCTGATAAAAAAGAAGGTTGTTTTGAAGTATTATGAGAAGTAGGGGTAGTTTAACCACAATAGGGGTAGATCGACAAATGTGAAAGATGATGAATCATTTAGATTGGGTGCTACAAAAACCAACCCTTCAAAGTAGTAAAAAAAATAGGGGTAATTGTTGGAAGTAAGAGCTATTTAGAGAATTTGTGGTAGGATTAAAAACAAGGGTCATTTGGAAGTATTACGAGAAGTAGGGGTAGTTTAAGCATAGTAGGGGTAGATCGACAAAAATGAAAGATTATGAGTCGTTTGATTGGGTGCTAAAAAACAAACCCTTCACAGAAATAAAAGATAGGCGTAATTGTTGGAAGTAAGGGCTATTTAGAGAATTATGGGTAGGATTAAAAAGAGTAGTTGTTTTGAAGTATTAAGAGAAGTAAGGGTACTTTAAGTATAGTAGGGGTAGATCGACAAATATGAAAGATGATGATACATTTGGATTAGGTGCTGTAAAAACCAACCCTTCGTTTTAGCTAAAAAAATAGGGGTAACTATTGGAAGTAAAGGTTATTTTGAGAATTAGGGGTAGGATTAAAAAGAATAGCTGTTTTGAAGTATTAAGAGAAGTAGGGATAGTTTAAGCATTGTACGGGCAGATCGACAAATATGAAAGATGATGAATCGTTTAGATTGGGTGCTGCAAAAACCAACCCTTCGCAGTAGTTAAGAAATAGGGGTAATTTTTGGAAGTAAGGGCTATTTATAGAATTTGGGGTAGGATTAAAAAGAAGGGTTGTTTTGAAGCATTAAGTGAAGTAGGGGTTGTTTAAACATAGTAGGGGTAGATCGACAAATATCAAAGATGATGAATCAGTTGGATTGGATGCTGCAAAAACCAACCCTTCATGGTAGTTAAAAAATAGGGGTAATTGTTGGAAGTATGGGCTATCAAGAGAATTTGGGGTAGGATTAAAAAGAAGGCAGTTTTGAAGTACTAAGAGAATTAGGGGTAGTTTAAGCATAATAGGTGTAGATCGACAAATATGAAAAATGATGAATCGCTTGGATTGGGTGCAACAAAAACCAACCCATCTCAGTAGTTAAAAAATAGGGATAATTTTTGGAAGTAAGGGATACTTAGAGAATTAGGTGTAGGATTATAAAAGAAGGGTGGTTCTGAAGTACTAAGAGAAGTAGGGATAGTTGCATTGTAGGGGCAGATCGACAAATATGAAAGATGATGAATCACTTGGATTAGATGCTGCAAAAACCAACCCTTTACAGTAGTAAAAGATAGGTTTAATTGTTTGATGTAAGGGATATTTATAGAATTAGGGGTAGGATTAAAAAGAATAGTTGTTCTGAAGTATTTAGAGAAGTAGGGGTGCATTAAGCATAGTAGGGGTAGATCGACAAATATGAAAGATGATGAATCATTTAGATTGAATGCTGCAAAAACCAACCCTTCACAATAGTGAAAAAAATAGGAGGAATTGTTGGAAGTAAGGGCAATCAAGAGAATTTGGGTTTGGATTAAACAGAAGGCAGTTTTGAAGTATTAAGAGAACTATGGGTAGTTTAGGCATAATAGGGGTAGATCGACAAGCATAAAAAATGATGAATCGTTTGGATTGGGTGTAGCAAAAACCAACCCTTCACAGTAGTTAAAAAATAGTGATATTATTTGGAAGTAAGGGCTATCTAGAGAATTAGGGGTAGGATTAAAAAGAAGGGCGGTTTTGAAGTACTAAGAGAAGTGGGGATAGTTTAAGCACAGTAGGGGTAGATCGACAAATATGAAAGATGATGAATCATTTGGATTAGGTGCTGCAAAACCAACCCTTTATAGTAGTAAAAGATAGGCGTAATTGTTGGGAGTAAGGGCTATTTAGAGACTTAGCGGTAGGATTAAAAAGAATAGATGTTTTGATGTATTAAGGGAAGTAGGGATAGTTTAAGCATAGTACGGGTAGATCGACTAATACGAAAGACGATGAATCTTTTGTATATGGTGAGGCAAAAACCAACCCTTGACAGTAGTTAAAAAATAGGGTTAATTGTTGTAAGTAAGTGTTATTTATATAATTTGGGGTAGGATTAAAAAGAAGGATCGTTTTGAAGTATTAAGAGAAGTAGGGGTAGTTTAAGCATAGTATGAGTAGATCGACAAATATGAAAGATTATGAATTATTTTGATTGGATGCTGCAAAAACCAACCCTTCACAGTAGTAAAAAGATTGGATTGATTGTTGGAAGTAAGGGCTATTTAGAGAATTAAGGGTAGGATTAAAAAGAAGGACTATTTTGAAGTATTAAGAGAAGTAGGGGTAGTTTAAGCATAGTAGGGGTAGATCGACAAATATAATGATGATGAATCATATGAATTGGTGGCTGCAAAAACCAACCCTTCAAAGAAGATTAAAAATAGGGTTAATTGCTGGAAGGGCTATTTAGAGAATTAGGGGTTGATTAAAAACAAGGGTTGTTTTGAAGTATTAAGAGAAGTAGGGTTAGTTTAAGTATAGTTGGGGTAGATCGACAAATATGAAAGATGATGAATCATTTGGGTTAGGTGCTGCAAAAACCAACCCTTCGCAGTAGCAAAAAAATAGGGGTAACTATTGGAAGTAAGAGCTATTTAGAGAATTAGGGGTAGGATTAAAAAGAATAGCTGTTTTGAAGTATTAAGAGAAGTAGGGATAGTTTAAGCATAGTACGGGTAAATCGACAAATACAAAAGATAATGTATCAATTGGACTAGGTGCTGCATAAACCAACCCTTCACAATAGTTGAAAAATAGGGGTAATTGTTGGAAGTAACAGCTATTTATAGAATTTTGGGTACGATTAAAAAGAAGGTTCGTTTTGAAGTATTAAGAGAAGTAGGGGTAGTTTAAGCATAGTAGGGGTAGATCGACAAATATGAAAGATTTTGAATCGTTTTGATTGGGTGCTGCAAAAACCAACCCTTCACAGTAGTAAAAAGATTGGCTTAATTGTTTGAAGTAAGGGCTATTTAGAGAATTAGGGGTATGATTAAAAAGAAGGACTGTTTTGAAGTATTAAGAGAAGTAGGGGTAGTTTAAGCATAGTAGGGGTAGATCGACGAATATAAAGATGATGAATCATATGGATTGGGTGCTGCAAAAACCAACCCTTTAAAGAAGTTTAAAAATAGGGGTAATTGTTGGTAGGGCTATTTAGAGAATTAGGGGTTGGATTAAAAACAAGGGTTGTTTTGAAGTATTAAGAGAAGTAGGGGTAGTTTAAGAATAGTAGGAGTATATCGACAAATTTGAACGATGATGAATCATTTAGATTGGGTGCTGCAAAAACCAACCCTTCACAGTAGTTAAAAAATAGGGGTAATTGTCGGAAGCAAGGTCTATTTAGACAATTAGGGGTAGGATTAAAAAGAATAACTGTTTTGATGAATTAAGAGAAGTTGGGGTAGTTTAAGCATAGTGTAGATCGACAAGTACGAAAGATGATGAATCGTTTGGATTGGGTGCTGCAAAAACCAACCCTTCACAGTAGTTAAAAAATAGGGGTAATTGTTTAATGTAAGGGCTATTTAGAGAATTAGGGTTAGGATTGAAAAGAAGGTTGTTTTTAAGTATTAAGAGAAGTAGGGGTAGTTTAAGCGTAATAGGGGTAGATCGACAAACATGAAAGATAATGAATCGTTTGGATTGGGTGCAGCAAAAGACAGCCCTTCACAGTGGTTAAAAAATAGGGATAATTGTTGGAAGTAAGGGCTATTTATAGAATTAGGGGTAGGATTTAAAAGAAGGGCTGTTTTGAAGTACTAAGAGAAGCAGGGATTGTTTAAGCATAGTAGGGGTAGATCGACAAATATGAAAGATGATGAATCATTTGGATTGGGTGCTGCAAAAACCAACCTTTCACAGAAGTTAAAAAATAGGGTAATTGTTGGAAGTAAGGGCTATTTAGAGAATTAGGGGTAGGATTAAAAAAAATAGCTTAAGCATAGTAGGGGTATATCGACCAATATGAAAGATGATGAATCATTTGGATTGGATGCTGCAAAAACCAATCCTTCATAGAAGTTAAAAAATAGGGGTAATTGTTGGAAGTAAGGGCTATTTAAAGAATTAGGGGTAGGATTAAAAAGAATAGTTGTTTGGAAGTATTAAGAGAAGTATGGGTAATTTAAGCATAGTAGGGGTAGATCGACAAATACGAAAGATGATGAATCGTTTGGATTGGATGCTGCAAAAACCTTCCCTTCACGGTAATTAAAAAATAGGGATAATTGTTGGAAGTAAAGTCTATTTAGAGAATCAGGGGTAGGATTAAAAAGATGGGTTGTTTTGAAGTACTAAGAGAAGTAGGGATAGTTTAAGCATAGTAGGGGTAGATCGACAAATATGAAAGACGATGAATCGTTTGGATTGGATGCTGCAAAAACCTACCCTTCACAGTAGTTAAAAAATAAGGATAATTGTTGGAAGTAAAGTCTATTTAGAGAATCAAGGGTAGGATTAAAAAGATGGGCTATTTTGAGGTACTAAGCGAAGTAGGGATAGTTTAAGCATAGTAGGGGTAGATCGACAAATATGAAAGATGATGAATCATTTGGATTGGGTGTTGCAAAAGCCAACCTTTCACATTAGTTAAAAAATAGGGGTGATTGTTGGAAGTAAGGGCTATTTAGATAATTAGGGGTAGGATTAAAAAGAATAGTTGTTTTGAAGTATTAAGAGAAGTAGGGTAGTTTAAGCATAGTAGTGGTAGATCGACAAATATGAAAGATGATGAATCATTTGGATTGATTGCTGCAAAATCCAGCCCTTCGTAGTAGTGAAAAATTAGGGGTAATTGTTGGATGTAAGGGCTATTTAGAGAATTAGGAATAGGAATAAAAAGAAGGCTATTTTGAAGTACTAAGAGAAGTAGGGGTTGTTTAAGCATAGTAGGGGTAGATCGACAAATGTGAAAGATGGTGAATCGTTTGGATTGGGTGCAGCAACAACTAACCCTTCACAGTTGTTAAAAAATTGGGATAATTTTTGGAAGTAAGGGCTATTTAGAGAATTAGGCGTATGATTAAAAAGAAGGGCTGTTTTTAAGTACCAAGAGTAGCAGGGATAGTTTAAGCATAGTAGGGGTAGACTGACAAAAATGAAAGATGGTGAATCATTTGGATTGGCTGCTGCAAAATCCAACCTTTCATGGAAGTTAAAAAATAGGGGTAATTGTTGGAATAAGGGCTATTTAGAGAATTAGGGTATGACTAAAAAGAATAGCCGTTCTGAAGTATTAAGAGAAGTAGGGGTAGTTTAAGCATAGTAGGGGTAGGTCGACAAATATGAAAGATGATGAATCGTTTGGATTGGATGCTTCAAAAACCAACGCTCACGGTAGTTAAAAAATAGGGGTAATTGTTGAAAGTAGGGATATTTAGATAATTTGGGGTAGGATTAAAAGGAATAGTTGTTTGAAGTATTATGAGAAGTAGTGGTAGTTTAAGCATAGTAGGGGTAGGTCGACAAATATGAAAGATGATGAATTTTTTGGATTGGGTGCTGCGAAAACCAACACTTCACTGTAGTTAAAAAATAAGGGTAATTTTTTAATGTAAGGGCTGTTTAGAGAATTAGGGGTAGGATTAAAAAGAAGGTTGTTTTGACGTATTAAGAGATGTAGTGGTAGTTTAAGTATAATAGGGGTAAGCCGACAAATATGATAAATGATGAATCGTTTGGATTGGGTGCAGCAAAATTCAACCCTTCGTAGTAGTTAAAGATAATTGTTGGAAGTAAGGGCAATTTAGAGAATAAGGGGTAGGATTAAAATAAAGGGTTGTTTTTGTAATAACCCGGAAATGCAAGCCAATTTAAAAAATTTATTTTGGCAATTTTGACGAATTTTGATTATTTAAAATGAATTGTTTTAAATAATAGCGATGAGAAATTTATTTTGAATAGAATTAGAACGAATATATTTATATGCGTCGTCGTTAGAATGTAAATATTTATTTTAAATTATAAAAGGAATTGAAAATGGCGCGGTAGTTCATTAATTCGATTTTAAAATTCAATTGAACATACCGGGTGCAGAACAAACCGAATTTTAGTGAAACTAAAAATATTAGAAACTAATTGAGAATATCTTTCCAACAAATCCGAAAAATCAAAATTTCATAGCGGGAATCAAAAGATATGGCTAAATGAAAATTCAGAATAGTCACTATGGAATTTCGGCATTTAAAAATGGGAATTTTGCAAACGACCTCGGATTTCGAAGAAACTACTTTTCTTGGATCCGCGATATCGAATTATTGGTAGGTTTCAAAATTCATAATTTTCTGATTCAATATGTGAGCGTAGCAAAGGAAAACGCGTTTGACCATTTTCAGTAGATTTTAATCGAATGGAAAATGGCCATTTTTCATATGGCCTCAGAATCTGATGAAAATAGTTTTGTTAGGACCGTATCGTCAATACGAAGCTAGAAATTAATTTTCGTGAATTTTTCTAGTTAGTATGTGGCCCCAGTAAATTGAAATGCGCATTCAAATTCAATATATGGAGTTATATGTTGATTTTGACGAAAACTGATCGAAACGATCGAATCAGCTTACGTGACATATTCCATTGTGTTCGGAATGGGGGTAATGAGCAAGGGACAACAGTCGATGGGTTTGATTTCGGGTTCAAAATAAAAAGTTGCTTTTTGAAAATTAAATATTAAATTAAATATAAATTTTATATAAACCCCCCATATACTCTCCTTTCCTCCACGTTCTCAATCAGATAAAAGAAAAATAAAAAAAAGGGTGATCCCTCGCTGCCTCGACCTCGGCCCTGGTGCTGACCACTGCACCCTCGGCCGTGGCACCACCGGCCCTCCCACTATCCCCTCCTCCCTCCTCTCGTGAACCCTCTCCCTTCCAGCCCAATTCGACGTCCACAAACCCGAGACCTCCCTCCACTACCCCAGATCCGCCGCCCTCCCCAGATGCGCCTCCCTCCCCTCGACCTTCTCCCTCCTCACTACGCTTTCGCTCCCTCTAATCCATGAATCCCGACCCTTAATCAAATCGAACGCCTCCACCACCTCGAGTTGACCACCAGACCGACCACACGCCGCCTGCCGCGTTCTTCAGCTCCCCCCCCCCCCACGCTCGATTCTAACTGTAAGCCTCCTTCACATGTTAATCTTCATTTATTTATTGTTTTTAGATTATAAAACACTTGATTTGTAATATAGAAAACATATGAATTTTTATAGGCAAAGATTCGACTTTTAATTAGATTAAAGATGTAATTTTTATATTAGTAGAAAGAATAAAAATATGACTTTTATATTGTAGAAGTATTGAAAATGTGATTTTTTACATAATAGAGAATATGAAAATATTATCTTTATATTTATAGCGAAATAAAAATATGATTTTTATTATATATATGTTGAAATGAAAATTCGATCTTTTATATATGAAGTAAAAATATAAAAATATAATTTATATAGAATAAAAGCGTTGTCAAGTATATATGAAGTAGGAATAAAAATAGATTTTTATTTATTGAAATAAAGCGATAAAAATATAATTTTTATTTGAACAGCGTGAAAAGAACTGCATTGGAACTTCAAGCAAATCCAGATGTTCAGCAGTTCAAAAGAAAAGCACGGCGGAGTGGAACCCTCTGTGAGAACTTCTCACCTTTAATTTTCTTTTCTAGTTAATAATATATACTTGGATGCAGACAGTGTTTAGCAGCACCCAACACCCGTCGTCCACAGACCATGGACGACTTGTAGCTTGTTTGTTTGATTTTGATGTGTAGTTGATTGTGTGATGTGATGTGAAATGAAATAAAATATTTTATAGTGGAAAATATTTTACAGTTAAAAAGAAAATTTTTAACGTGTATTTAAAATAAATATTTATAAACACGGACATTTGTTTATATACACTGATTTGACTGATATTGATTGGGATGATAAATTTTACACATCGCCTAACTGCGCAAATAAAATCTTTGTTTGATTGTTTGAAACCCCACACGGGTATTGGGATGATATATGACATACACTAATCCCAATAACTAGTTGTATGTCGATCGATTGATTGACAGGCTATTATAAGCGTTAAATATTTATATTTGATGCTTATACAGTGTAGAACGCACTCTGGATGATGGTTGATTATTTATTGCTGTGATTTTATACATGTGTTGTAGAAAATCAATATAATTAACATTATATGGTAATTGATTGGGCCTCATTAAAGTTTTGAAATAGAAATATTTGAAATAGAATATTTGAAAATAGAAATATATGAAGCCGTGTTGATTAGATTGTCGCCATTTTGACGTGAACGATATTTATATCGATTTTATTCAATTTTCAATGTATGTTGAAAGTGTTTTCGAAATTTGAATTATATTGAAAGTGATTTCAAAATTTGAATTATATTGAAAATAATCGAAATTCGAATTAAATTGAAAAGAATTGAATTCAAATTGAAATTGAATAGAATTGAATTCGAATTAAATTGAAATTGAATAGAATTGAATTCGAATTAAATTGAAATAAATTGAAATTCGAATTAAATTGAGTAGAATTGAAATTCGAATTAAATTGAAATGAATTGAAATTTGAATTAAATTGAATCCGAATTGAAATTGAATTGAAATCGATTCGAAATGGATTTAAGACGAATTTATATGGGAATATTCAATTTTGATTTGAAATTGAATATGAAGTTGAAACCGTTTCGCTAATGAATTCAAAACGATTTATAAAGCACGTTTTGAATTGAAATCGACGAAGTATATATTATATATATTATATATATAATATAATGGCCTGAATAGAACGCGCCGCGCCGCGGCAGTTCGTGAATTTCGACCATTGACTACGAATTGATATTGCGGGAGATCCGACCGTCGGATTCTCCTGAAACCGGAACTAGTGGGTTCGTATCGAAAAGAGCTTTCTAACGAATATTAGAAATTTGAAATCTAACGGTTGGATTTGGAATTATGTCCAAATCAAATTTGGAAAAGGTCGCTATAAGTGCAGTTCGATGGCCGTTGATGGAAATCGACTGTACGGGCCTTGACAAAATTATTAAAAATAGTGATAATTTGTGTAAAATCATAAGAAATGATTTGGGAAGAATCGGGATGAAAAACTCCATATTTGAAAAGATAAAAATAGTTTTTTATCGAAATGAACTAGTTTTGAACTAGAATTATAATTCTATTTATTTTTTTTAATAAATAAATTGAATTTTAAAATGGTTTTGAAAATAACCAGAAATTCCAATAACTGAATTGGAATGGATTTGAATCGAAATTGTCTTCAGAATATTTCGATGTTGTATTTCGTGATTATACAGACATTGTTATGGAAATTTGAAAGATATATTTATATCGTTATTTCCAATACGATATTTGTTGGTCGTAGAATTAGATATTGAATATAAGAAGATATATTTTCTATTCAGAGCCTTGTATTTAATATCAAATGTGATTTGGGTTTGTTGTGAATGGTGTCTTCATTAACACTGTTATTAAAACCAGTTGAGAAAAAGATTAAATCTTTTTATTTAGATTTAATGAAGTGTACCAATTACATAATATTTAATTGGAATTGAATTGGTATTGATTTTTGGGTTTATCGTGAACAGTGTTTTAAATAACACTTCATCTTTAACCCGATAATTAATGGAATGTGATTATGGATTTATCGTGAACCGTGTTTTAAATGACACTGATCCTTTAACCCAGTTAAAGATTAAAACTAAGTGGAGTTTTAATGAATCTTTAATTAGATTGAAAAGATCGAGAATGGAGTATCACCAGTTTTACTCCAGGCGATTGTTAAATTTTTAATTAGATTTGAACGTGAAATGGTAATTGAATTTACCGATAACACCGTGGTGTTAGATATGAAGTATTATCAGTTTTACTTCATGGGATGAATAGGTGGGGATTGGTAAATAAAATAAATGATTACTCTGGTATGGTTCGCTAATCCCGACTAGTTTGAATTGATATTAAAAGAAGATTAAAGAATTTATTTTTGATAAAATTAATGGGAACATTTCCCAAAGTATAAGAATATTTGAATTAAAGAATATTCTGAATTGGATTGAGGCATATGTTGTGTTTGCGTCACACGTTTTTAATATATACGCGAGTTGTTCAGAAAGACCGGGTTTATCCCATTCTGAATAACTGATTCGACGTGGTGTCGAAGATGAAGACGATGGTTGAAGACCGGAGGTCTTCATGTCATTTGGGTGATTACTGATGATCTTGATTGGGCGGTACACCCAATAGGAGGGAATCAGTTAGTGGTCGCCTAGACGTACTTGGAGATCGATGGATATGCGGGGTACTAGGTGCCTCCGGTTTCGTACAGACCCAAAACAAACTTGTAAATGGACTGTGTGTCTGACATTGGATTTTAGTCTGTGTGATTGATTTCTATTAAATATATATCTATTTGGCGGTGGAGAATTTATTCTCTTACTTAACGCCTTTCTCTGAGACGTACGGGCTCAGAGGTTATATATTGATGGATATCAAACGCATAGAGTGAATTGCCTATGTGGCATGCCTAAGTGGCAATATGATCAAGGCTTCTGTTGAAAAACAAAGTCTTGTGGGTGATGATCAAAGCACAGCCTGTGTGGCACAGCTTTGTGTAACGTGAATTCGCGAGCCTCACACCCCGGTTGTGAACCAGAAATAGGAGAGGACATCAGGGAGGGCATGCGTTTCCTTCTAGCTAGAAGTGGCATCAGTGGTTTTACATGCCTTGATGAGTTTGACTTATGTGGTTGTTGCTGTTGCGAGGCGCCTCGGTTATATCGGTCGATCTAGGACTGATGGAGTCATTTGTTGGCTCATTGACACCCCATAGGGTGGGGAAACGTAGTGTTCAGGCATAATAATCCACATCGGTGGACCGGCCCTGACGATCCAAAGGGTTGATGCGTTCTGATCCGGAGACACGGGCTAGAGCGTCTCGAATCGGTAGAGGACTATCTTTTGCCTCGGTTCACAGATGGAAATCCAACTTCCAAATACGTGACATGTACGGTTTTGATTGTAGAGCCTAGTACGGCGACATAGCGGGATGGGGCGCTCATGCCGTTTATGATTGATATTTATGATGTGAAATTGTTTTGACACTATACACTTATAGTAATAATAAAACATGAAATTTCGCATATCAAGCATTCTTTGGCTATTATAAGGGAAAACTCTATCCTTCGGCTTGCGTTGCATTGCATTGTGTGATAGGACCTGGGTCTTATAATAGCTTCATTTTTCTTTATTTAGCAATGCGCTGTTTGTTTTATGCACTGGTATTCTTGGGAGGAAACCAATTTCATGTTATACGGGGTGGTCCCTTGATTTACCAAACTTTAAAATAAAGATTAATAACTATTTTAGTTCTCACACCAGTCCCATGACTATCCTGGAGCTTATTGTTTTAACCTAAACTCTGGGTGCCCTTATTTTGACATGGGCAGCTAATAGTTTTGATTTTGCAGATTTATATTCACAGGATCTTGATTTACAGTTGGAACGATATTCGGAAAGCTTTGTATCCGCGTATTACTTCTAGTTGTGTATTGTATTATTTTCCGCTGCTATGTAATGTATTGTAATCTCTGATATTTATCGAATGCGTAATATTGATTTATACTCTGTATATTCTTGTATTCTAATGGAATTGTCGTAAATTAACAATGAAATGTTCTTCTGTCTGCGTTCTAATTTGTCGTGTTCTCAACAATTAGGCGTTTCGAACGGTCTTGATCGGTTTAGCGACTGATTCGGATCGAGCGAAATTCCCGGTCGTCACAGCTGGTATCAGAGCTTTGGTTTACAAAGCTCAGAGAACAAGACACATTAGAACCATACAAAAGAATTCATCAGAAATTGGATTAGTAAGATCCAACGGGAATGACTCATTAGAGATGGGATCAGTAGTATCCTAGAACGAGTGTGAAGGTTTATTTTTAAATTGAAAACAAGTTTTGTTTTGAAAATTTAATTCAATTATTCGTATTTGAATATTTATTTAAATTGATTTGGACCGTCCAATATATAAAGATTTTGCATATACGTCTGATCCGCATGTATTCGGAATTTTAGTATACTGGATAGATATAGATTCACACTCTAGTCGCTCGGGGATAATTCTGGTGATGTTCGGACATCATCAGTATTTATATTCGTGTTTCGAAGGTGTGATATCTATATATTTCCATTAGACTGGTGTGAGAACCAAAATTAGATAGGGCCTGTTGTTTTGATTTGGCATCAAAATGTGATTTTTTGACTATATATCAAAATTATGTGTTTGAAATGATAATTAACTAATTGATTGTTGATTGTGTTGTTGGATTATTTTTTGATTAATTAAATGTTGAACCTTTAGCCAAATTGATTCAAATAGTGACTTGTATTGAAAATTAGTCGCATTTGCTTGCATATACATGTACTTACATTGAACAGGTCATAGCAAGGAGGCTAGAGCAGAGAATAAAATTGTTTGCCTGACAAATAGGTACGTGTTTATCATAATTTACTGTTTTGTTTGGGTGATGATGATTTTGTGAGCTGACTGGCTAGCCGCTTGGCTTTTTCTTTTACTTTTGGATTGAAGAAGGCCATGGGAGGCTATATGAAATATCTCGAATTCCCCGGTGTAGGGGAGGATATGGCGAAATTTTTCAGAAATTTAGGGTGTCAGCCAAATTTTTGAAAATTATGAAAAGTTCTTAAAAACTGAAAAGTTGAAGAATTTAAGCCGTAACGAAAACAATGAAAGTTGAGTTGATTAGTTAAACAACTTTCGGCTTCGTTCCTTTTCGGGGACGAAAAGTTTTAAGTGGGGGAGAATGTAACTACCCGGAAATGCGAGCCAATTTAAAATTTTTATTTTGGCAATTTTGACGAATTTTTATTATTTAAAATGAATTATTTTAAATAATAGTGACGAGAAATTTATTTTGAATAGAATTAGAATGAATATATTTATACGCATCGTCGTTAGAATATAAATATTTATTTTAAATTATAAAAGGAATTGAAAATGGCGCGGTAGTTCGATAATTTGATTTTAAAATTCAATTGAACATACCGGGTGCAGAACAAACCGGATTTTAGTGAAACCAAAAATATTAGAATCTAATTGAGAATATCTTTCCAACGAATCCGAAAAATCAAAATTTCATAGCGGGAATCAAAAGATATGGCTAAATGAAAATTCAGAATAGTCGCTATGGAATTTCAGCCCTTAAAAATGGGAATTTTGCAAACGACGTCGGATTTCGACGAAACCACTTTTGTTGGATCCGCGATGTCAAATTATTGGTAGGTTTCAAAATTCGTAATTTTCTGATTCAATATGTGAGCGTGGCAAAGGAAAACGCATTTGACCAGTTTCAGTTGATTTTAATCGACTAGAAAATGGCCATTTTTCATACGGCCTCAGAATCTGATGAAATTAGTTTTGTTAGGACCGTATCGTCAATACGAAGCTAGAAATTATTTTTCGTAAATTTTTCTAGTTAGTATGTAGCCCTAGTAAATTGAAATGCGCGTTCAAATTCAATATATAGAGTTATATGTTGATTTTGACGAAAACAGATCGAAACGACCGAATCAGCTTACGTCGCATATCCCATTGTGTTCGGAATGGTGGTAATTAGCTAGGGACGATAGTCGGTGGGTTTGATTTCGGGTTCGAAATAAAAGTTGCTTTTCGAAAATTAAATATTAAATTAAATATATATTTTATATAAACCCCCCCATATACTCTCCTTTCCTCCACGTTCTCTTTCAGATAAAAGAAAAAGAAAAAAAAAGGAGATCCCTCGCTGCCTCGACCTCATGACCCGGTGTTGACCACCGCGCCTTCGGCCGTGGCGCCGCCGACCCTCCCCTTATCCCCTCCTCCCTCCTCGCGTGAACCCTCTCCCTTCCAGCCAAATCCGACGTCGACAAACCCGAGACCTCCCTCCACTACCCCAGATCCGCCGCCTTCCCCAGATGCGCCTCCCTCCCCTCGACCTTCTCCCACCTCTCTACGCTTTCGCTCCTTCTAATCCATGAATCCCGACCACAAATCAAATCGAACGCCTCCTCCACCTCGAGTTGACCACCAGACCGACCACACCCCGCCTGTCGCATTCTTCAGCTTCCCCCCATGCTCGATTCTAACTGTAAGCCTCCTTTACTTGTTATTCTTCATTTATTTACTGTTTTTAGATTATAAAACACTTGATTTGTAATATAGAAAGCATATGAATTTTTATAGGCAAAGATTCGACTTTTAATTAGGTTAAAGATGTAATTTTTATATTAGTGGAAAGAATAAAAATATGACTTTTATATTGTAGAAGTATTGAAAATGTGATTTTTATATAATAGAGAATATGAAAATATTATCTTTATATTTATAGCGAAAAAAAAATCTGATTTTTATTATATATATGTTGAAATGAAAATTCGATCTTTTATATATGAAGTAAAAATATAAAAATATAATTTATATAGAATAAAAGCATTGTAAAATATATATGAAGCAGAAATAAAAATAGATTTTTATTTATTGAAATAAAGCGATAAAAATATAAGTTTTATTTGAACAGCGTGAAAAGAACTGCATTGGAACTTCAAGCAAATCCAGATGTTCAGCAGTTCAAAAGCAAAGCACGGCGGAGTGGAACCCTCAGTGAGAACTTCTCACCTTTAATTTTGTTTTCTAGTTAACAACATATACTAGGATGCAGACGGTGGTTAGTAGCACCTGACACCCGTCGTCCACAGACCATGAACGTCTTGTATGCTTGTTTGTTTGATTTTGATGTGTAGTTGATTGTGTGATGTGATGTGAAATGAAATAAAATACTTTATAGTGGAAAATATTTTATAGTTAAAAATATAATTTTTAACGTGTATTTAAAATAAATATTTATAAACAAATCGGAGATTTGTTTATATACACTGATTTGATTGATATTGATTGGGACGATAAATTTTACACATCGCCCAACTGCACAAATAAAATCTGTGTTTGATTGTTTGAAACCCCACACGGGTATTGGGATGATATATGACATATACTGATCCCAATAATTAGTTGTATGTCGATCGATTGATTGACAGGCTGTTATAAGCGTTAAATATTTATATTTGATGCTTATACAGTGTAGAACGCACTCTGGATGATGGTTGATTATTTATCGTTGTGATTTTATACATGTGTTGTCGAAAATCCATATAATTAACCTTATGTAGTAATTGATTGGGCCTCATTAAAGTTTTGAAATAGAAATAATTGAAATTGAATATTTGAAAATAGAAATATATGAAGCCGTGTTGATTAGATTGACGCCATTTTGACGTGAACGATATTTATATCGATTTTATTCAATTTTCAATGTATGTTGAAAGTGTTTTCGAAATTTGAATTATATTGAATGTGATTTCGAAATTTGAGTTATATTGAAAATAATCGAAATTCGAATTAAATTGAAAAGAATTGAATTCAAATAGAAATTGAAATTGAATCGAATTAAATTCGAATTAAATTGAAATTGAAAAGAATTGAATTCGAATTAAATTGAAATAAATTGAAATTCGAATTAAATTGAGTAGAATTGAAATTCGAATTAAATTGAAATTGAATTGAAATTGATTTGAAATTGATTTGAAATGGATTTAAAACGAATTTATATGCGAATATTCAATTTTGATTTGAAATTGAATATGAAGTTGAAACCGTTTTGAAAATGAATTTAAAATGATTTATAAAGAACGTTTTGAATTGAAATCGACGAAGTATATATTATATATATTATATATATAATATAATGGCCTGAATAGAACGCGACGCGCCGCGGTAGTTCGTGAATTTCGACCATTGACTTCGAATTGATATTACGGAAGATCCGACCGTCTGATTCTCCTGAAACCGGATCCGTTGGGTTCGTATCGAAAAGAGCTTTCAAATGAATACCAGAAATTTGAAATCTAATGGTTGGATTTGGAATTATGTCTAAATCAAATTTGGAAAAGGTTGTTGTAAGTGCAGTCCAATGGCCGTTGATGGAAATCGACTGTACGGGCCTTGACAAAATTATTAAAAATAGTGATAATTTGTGTAAAATCATAAGAAATGATTTGGGAAGAATCGGGATGAAAAACTCCATATTTGAAAAGATAAAAATAGATTTTTATCGAAATGAACTAGTTTTGAACTATAATTATAATTCTATTTATTTTTTTAATAAATTAATTGAATTTGGAAATAGTTTTGAAAATAACCAGAAATTCCAATAATTTAATAGGAATGGATTTGAATAGAAATTGTCTTCGGAATATTTAGATGCTGGATTTCGTGATTATACAGATATTGTTATGGAAATTTGAAAGATATATTTATATCGTTAGTTCCAATACGATATTTGTTGGTCGTAGAATTTCATATTGAATATAAGCCGATATATTTTCTATTAAGAGCCTTGTATTTAATATCAAATGCGATTTGGGTTTGTCGTGAATGGTGTCATCATTAACACTGTTCTTAAACCCAGTTGAGAAAAAGATTAAATCTTTTTATTCAGATTGAATGAAGTGTACCAATTAAATAATATTTAATTGGAATTGAATTGGTATTGATTTTTGCGTTTATCGTGAATAGTGTTTTAAATAACACTTGTTCTTTAACCCGATAATTAATGGAATGTGATTTTGGGTTATCGTGAACCGTGTTTTAAATGACACTGATCCTTTAACCCAGTTAAAGATTAAACCTAAGTGGTGTTTTAATGAATCTTTAATTAGATTGAAAAGATCGAGAATGGAGTATCACAAGTTTTACTCCAGGCGATAGTTAAATCTTTAATTAGATTTGAACGTGAAATGGTGATTGAATTTACCGATAACACCGTGGTGTTAGATATGAAGTATTACCAGTTTTACTTCATGGGATGAATAGGTGGGGATTGGTAAATAAAATAAATGATTACTCCGGTGGGGTTCGCTAATCCCGACTAGTTTGAATTGATATTCAAAGAAGATTAAAGAATTAATTTAAAGAATTTATCCTTGATAAAATTAATGGGAACCTTTCCCGAAGTATAAGAATATTTGAATAAAAGAATATATGATGATTCGTTTGGATTGGGTACTGCGAAAACCAATCCTTCACTATAGTTAAAAAATAGGGGTAATTTTTAAAAGGAAGAGCTGTTTAGAGAATTAGGGGTAGGATTAAAAAGATGGGATAATTTGAAGTATTAAGAGTAGTAGGGTTAGATTAAGCATAGTAGGGGTAGATCGAAAAATATGAAAGATGATGAATCATTTGGATTAGGTGCTACAAAAACCAACTCTTTACAAGAGGTAAAAAATAGGGGTAATTGTTGGAAGTAAGGGTAGTTTAGAGAATTAAGGGTAGGATTAAAAAGAAGGGTTGTTTCAAAGTATTAAGATAAGTAGGGGTAGTTTAAGCGTAGTAGGGGTAGATCGACAAATATGAAAGATGATAAATCGTTTGGATTGGGTGCTGCAAAAACCGTTTCTTCACAATAGTTAAAAAATAGGGGTAATTGTTGGAAGTAAGGTCTGTTTACATAATTAGGTGTAGGATTAAAAGAAGGACTGTTTTTAAGTATTAAGAGAAGTAGGGGTAGATCGATAAATATGAAAGAAGATAAATCGTTTGGATTGGGTGCTGCAAAAACCAATCCTTCAGAATAGTTAAAAAGTAGGGGTAATTGTTGGAAGTAAGAGCTATTTACATAATTTGGTGTAGGATTAAAAGAAGGACTGTTTTTATGTATTAAGAGAAGTAGGGGTAGATTAAGCATAGTAGGGGTAGATCGACAAATATGAAAGATGATGAATCATTTGGATTGACTGCTACAAAAGCCAACCCTTCACAAAAGGCAAAAAATAGGGGTAATTGTTGGAAGTAAGGTCTATTTAGAGAATTAGGAATAGGATTAAAAAGAAGGGTAGTTTTGAAGTATTAAGAGAAATAAGGGTAGTTTACGCATAGTAGGGGTATATCGATAAATATGAAAGATGATGAATCGTTTTGATTGGGTGCTGAAAAAACCAATCCTTCACAATATTTAAAAAATAGGGGTAATTGTTGAAAGGAAGGGATATTTAGAGAAGTAGGGGTACGAAAGAAGGGCTGTCTTGAATTATTAAGAGGAGTAGGGGTTGTTTAAGCATAGTAGGGTTAGATCGACAAATATAAAAGATGATGAATCGTTTGGATTGGGTGCTGCCAAACCCAACCCTTCACAGTAGTAAAAAGATAGAGTAATTGTTGGAAGTAATGGATATTTAGAGAATCAGGGGTAGGATTTATAAGAAGGACTGTTTTGAAGTATTCAGTGAAGTAGGAGTAGTTTAAGCATAGTAGGGTAAATCGACAAATATTAAAAATGATGAATCATTTGGATTGGGTGCTGCAAAAACCAACCCTTCACAGTAGTTAAAAAATAGAGGTAATTGTTGGAAGTAAGGGCTACTTCGAGAAATAGGGGTACGATTAAAAAGAACGGATTTTTTGAAGTATTATGAGAAGTAGGTGTAGTTTAACCAATAGAGGGGTAGATCGACAAATATGAAAGATGATGAATCGTTTGGATTGCTTGCTGCAAAAAACATTCTTTCATATTTTAAGAAGATAGGGGTAATTGTTGGAAATAAGGTCTATTTAGAGAATTAGGGTAGGATTTAAAAGAAGGACTGTTTTGAGGTATTAAGAGAAAGCGGGGTAGTTTAAGCATAGTACGGGTAGATCGACAAATATGAAAGATGATCAATCATTTGGATTGGGTGCTGCAAAAACCAATCCTTCACAATAGTTGAAAAATAGGGGTAATTGCTGGAACTAAGGGCTATTTACAAAATTAGGTGTAGGATTAAAAGAAGGACCGTTTTTAAGTATTAAGAGAAGTAGGGGTAGTTTAAGCACAGTCGGGGTAGATCGACAAATATGAAAGATGATAAATCGTTTGGATTGGGTGCTGCAAAAACCAATCCTTCATAATAGTTAAAAAATAAGGGTAATTGTTGGAATTAATGGCTATTTAAATAATTAGGTGTAGGATTAAAAGAAGGATTGTTTTTAAATATTAAGAGAAGTAGGGGTAGATTAAGCATAATATGGGTAGATCGATAAATACGAAAGACGATAAATCGTTTGGAGTGGGTGCTGCAAAAACCAATCCTTCAGAATAATTAAAAAATAGGGGTAATTGTTGGAAGTAAGGGCTACTTAAATAATTAGGTGTAGGATTAAAAGAAGGATTGTTTTTATGTATTAAGAGAAGTAGGGGTAGATTAAGCATAGTAGGGGTAGATCGACAGATATGAAAGATGACGAATCATCTGGATTGACTGCTACAAAAGCCCAACCTTCACAAAAGGCAAAAAATAGGGGTAATTGTTAGAAGTTACGTCTATTTAGAGAATTAGGTGTAGGATTAAAAAGAAGGGTAGTTTTGAAGTATTAAGAGAAATAGGGGTAGTTTAAGCATAGTAGGGGTATATCGATAAAAATGAAAGATGATGAATCGTTTTGATTGGGTGCTGAAAAAACCAATCCTTCACAATATTTTAAAAATAGGGGTAACTATTGAATGGAAGGGATATTTAGAGAATTAAGTGTACGATTAAAAAGAAGGGCTTTTTTGAAGTATTAAGAGAAGTAGGGGTAGTTTAAGCATAGTACGGGTAGATCGACAAATATAAAAGATGATGAATCATTTGGATTGGGTGCTGCCAAAACCAACCCTTCACAGTAGTAAAAAGACAGGGGTAATTGTTGGAAGTATTGGATACTTAGAGAATCAGGGTAGGATTTAAAACAAAGGACTATTCTGAAGTATTAAGTGAAGTAGGGGTAGTTTAAGCATAGTAGGGTAGATCGACAAATATGAAAGATGATGAATCATTTGGATTGGGTGCTGCAAAAACCAACCCTTCACAGTAGTTAAAAAATAGAGGTAATTGTTGGAAGTAAGGGCTACTTCGAGAATTAGGGGTACAATTAAAAAGAAGGGTTGTTTTAAAGTTTTAAGAGAAGTAGGTGTAGTTTAAGCAAAAGAGGGGTAGTTCGACAAGTATGAAAGATGATTAATCGTTTTGATTGGGTGCTGCAAAAACCATCCTTTCATAGTTTAAGAAGATAGGGGTAATTGTTGGAATTATGGTCTATTTAGAGAATTGCAGTATGATTTAAAAGAAGGACTGTTTTGAAGTATTAAGAGAAGTAGGGGTTTTTTAAGCATAGTATGGGTAGATCGACAAATATGAAAGATGATGAATCGTTTGGATTGGGTGCTGCAAAAACAAATCCTTTACAATAGTTGAAAAATAGGGTAATTGTTAGAAGTAAGGACTATTTACATAATTAGGTGTAGGATTAAAAGAAGGTCCATTTTTAAGTATTAAGAGAAGTAGGGGTAGTTTAAGCATAGTAGGGGTAGATTGACAAATATGAAAGATGATAAATCGTTTGGATTGGGTGCTGCAAAAACCAATCCTTCACACTAGTTAAAAAATAGGGGTAATTGTTGGAATTAAGGGCTATTTACATAATTAGGTGTAGGATTAAAAGAAGGGTTGTTTTTAAAAATTAAGAGAAGTAGGGGTAGATTAAGCGTTGTAGGGGTAGATCGATAAATATGAAAGATGATAAATCGTTTGGATTGGGTGCGGCAAAAATCTATCCTTCACAATAATTAAGAAATAGGGGAAATTGTTGGAAATAAGGGCTATTTACATAATTAGGTGTAGGATAAAAAGAAGGGCTGTTTTTATGTATTAAGAGAAGTAGGGGTAGATTAAGCATAGTAGGGGTAGATCGACAAATATGAAAGATGATGAATCATTTGGATTGACTGCTACAAAAGCCAACCCTTCACAAAAGGGAAAAAATAGGGGTAATTGTTGGAAGTAAGGGCTATTTAGAGAATTAGGGTTAGGATTAAAAAGAAGGGTAGTTTTGAAGTATTAAGAGAAATTGGGGTAGTTTAAGCATAGTAGGGTTATATCGATAAATATGAAAGATGATGAATCGTTTTGATTGGGTGCTGAAAAAACCAATCCTTCACAATATTTAAAAAATAGGGGTAACTATTGAAAGGAAGGGATATTTAAAAAATTAGGGGTACAAATAAAAAGAAGGGCTTTTTTGAAGTATTAAGAGAAGTAGGGGTAGTTTAAGCATAGTACGGGTAGATCGACAAATATAAAAGATGATGAATCGTTTGGATTGGGTGCTTCCAAAACCAACCCTTCACAGTAGTAAAAAGATAGGGGTAATTGTTAGAAGTAATGGATAATTAGAGAATCAGGGGTAGGATTTAAAAGAAGGACTGTTTTGAAGTATTAAGTGAAGTAGGGGTAGTTTAAGCATTGTAGGGTACATCGACAAATATGAAAGATGATGAATCATTTGGGTTGGGTGCTGCAAAAACCAAGCCTTCACAGTAGTTAAAAAATACACGTAATTGTTGGAAGTAATGGCTACTTCGAGAATTAGGGGTACGATTAAAAAGAAGGGTTGTTCTGAAGTATTAAAAGAAGTATGTGTTGTTTAAGCAATAGAGGGGTAGATCGACAAATATGAAAGATGATGAATCGTTTGGATTGGGTGCTACAAAAACCAGCCTTTCATAGTTTAAGAAGATAGGGGTAACTGTTGGAAAAAGGTCTATTTAGAGAATTAGGGTAGGATTTAAAAGAAGGACTATTTTGAAGTATTAAGAGAAGTAGGGGTAGTATAAGCATAGTACGGGTAGATCGACAAATATGAAAGATGATGAATCGTTTGGATTGGGTGCGTGCAAAAACCAATCCTTCACAATAGTTGAAAAATAGGGTTAATTGTTGGAAGTAAGGGCTATTTACAGAATTAGGCATAGGATTAAAAGAAGGACCGTTTTTAAGTATTAAGAGAAGTAGGGGTAGTTTAAGCATAGTAGGGGTTGATCGACAAATATGAAAGATGATAAATCGTTTGGATTGGGTGCTGCAAAAACCAATCCTTCACAATAGTTAAAAAATAGGGGTAATTGTTGGAATTAAGGGCTATTTACATAATTAGGTGTAGGATTAAAAGAAGGATTGTTTTTATGTATTAAGTGAAGTAGGGGTAGATTAAGCATAGTAGGGGTAGATCGATAAATATGAAAGATGATAAATCGTTTGGATTGGGTGCTGCAAAAACCAAACCTTCACAAAAATTAAAAAATAGGGGTAACTGTTCGATGTAAGGGCTATTTACATAATTATGTGTAGGACTAAAAGAAGGGCTGTTTTTATGTATTAGGAGAAGTAGGGGTAGATTAAGCATAATAGGGGTAGATCGACAAATATGATAGATTATGGATCATTTGGATTGACTGCTACAAAAGCCAACCCTTCACAAAAGGCAAAAAATACGGGTAATTGTTGGAAGTAAGGGCTATTTAGAGAATTAGGGGTAGGATTAAAAAGAAGGGTAGTTTTGAATTATTAAGAGAAATAGGGGTAGTTTAAGCACAGTAGCGGTATATCGATAAATATGAAAGATGATGAACCGTTTTGATTGGGCACTGAAAAAACCAATCCTTCACAATATTTAAAAAATAGGGGTAATTGTTGAAAGGAAGGGATATTTAGAGAATTAGGGGTACGACTGAAAAGAAGGGCTTTTTTGAAGTATTAAGAGAAGTAGGGGTAGTTTAAGCATAATACGGGTAGATCGACAAATATAAAAGATGATGAATCGTTTGGATTGGGTGCTGCCAAAACCAACCCTTAACAATAGTAAAAAGAAAGGGGTAATTGTTGGAAGTAATGGATAATTAGAGAATCAGGGGTAGGATTTAAAAGAAGGACTGTTTTGAAGTATTAAGTGAAGCAGGGGTAGTTTAAGAATAGTAGGGTAGATCGACAAATATGAAAGATGATGAATCATTTGGATTGGGTGCTGCAACAACCAACCCTTCACAGTAGTTAAAAAGTAGAAGTAATTGTTGGAAGTAAGGGCTACTTCGAGAATTAGGGGTACGATTAAAAAGAAGGGTTGTTTTGAAGTATTAAGAGAAGTAGGTGTAGTTTAAGCAATAGAGGTGTAGATCGACAAATATGAAATATGATGAATCGTTTGGATTGGGTGCTGCAAAAACCAGCCTTACATAGTTTAAGAAGATAGGGGTAATTGTTGGAAATAAGGTCTATTTAGAGAATTAGGGTACGATTTAAAAGAAAGACTTTTTTGAAGTATTAAGAGAAGTAGGTGTAGTTTAAGCATAGTACGGGTAGATCGACAAATATGAAAGATGATGAATTGTCTGGATTGGGTGCTGCAAAAACCAATCCTTCACAATACTTGAAAAGTAGGGGTAATTGTTGGAAGTAAGGGCTATTTGCAGAATTAGGTGTAGGATTAAAAGAAGGACCGTTTTTAAGTATTAAGGGAAGTAGGGGTAGTTTAAGCATAGTAGGGGTAGATCGACAAATATGAAAGATGATAAATCGTTTGGATTGGGTGCTGCAAAAACCAATCCTTCACAATAGTTAAAAAATAGGGTAATTGTTGGAATTAAGGGCTATTTACATAATTAGGTGTAGGACTAAAAGAAGGATTGTTTTTAAATATTAAGAGAAGTATGGGTAGATTAAGCATAGTAGGGGTAGATCGATAAATATGAAAGATGATAAATCGTTTGGATTGGGTGCTGCAAAAACCAATCCTTCACAATAATTAAAAAATATGGGTAACTGTTTGAAGTAAGGGCTATTTACATAATTAGGTGTAGGATTAAAAGAAGGACTGTTTTTATGCATTAAGAGAAGTAGGGGTAGATTAAGCATAGTAGGGGTAAATCGACAAATATGAAAGATAATGAATCATTTGGATTGACTGCTACAAAAGACAACCCTTCACAAAAGGCAAAAAATAGGGATAACTGTTGGAAGTAAGGGCTATTTAGAGAATTAGGGGTGGGATTAAAAAGAAGGGTAGTTTTGAAGTATTAAGAGAAATAGGGGTAGTTTAATCATAGTAGGGATATGTCGACAAATATGAAAGATGATGAATCGTTTTGATTGGGTGCTGAAAAAACCAATCCTTCACAATATTTGAAAAATAGGGGTAACTGTTGAAAGGAAGGGATATTTAGAGAATTAGGGGTACGATTAAAAAGAAGGGCTTTTTTGAAGTATTAAGAGAAGTAAGGGTAGTTTAAGAATAGTACGGGTAGATCGACAAATATAAAAGATGACGAATCGTTTGGATTGGGTGCTAAGAAAACCACCCTTCACAGTAGTTAAAAAAAGAGGGGTGATGGTTGGAAGTAATGGATACATAGAGAATCAGGGGTAGGATTTAAAAGAAGGACTGTTTTGAAGTATTAAGTGAAGTATGGGTAGTTTAAGCATAGTAGGGTAGATCGACAAATATTAAAGACGATGAATCATTTGGATTGGGTGCTGCAAAAACCAACCCTTCATAGTAGTTAAAAAATAGAGGTAATTGTTGGAAGTAAGGGCTACTTTGAGAATTAGGGTTACGATTAAAAAGAAGGGTTGTTTGAAGTATTAAGAGAAGTTGTTGTAGTTTAAGAAATAGAGGGGTAGATCGACAAATATGAAAGATGATGAATCATTTGTTTTGGGTGCTGCAAAAACCAGCCTTTCATAGTTTAAGAAGATAGGGGTAATTGTTGGAAATAAGGTATATTTAGAGAATTAGGGTAGGATTTAAAAGAAGGACTGTTTTGAAGTATTAAGAGAAGTAGGGGTAGTTTAAGCATAGTACAGGTAGATCGACAAATATGAAAGATGATGAATCATTTGGAGTGCTATTTACATAATTAGGCGTAGGATTACAAGAAGGATTGTTTTTAAGTATTAAGAGAAGTAGGGGTAGATTAAGCATAGTAGGGGTAGATCGATAAATATGAAAGATGATGAATCGTTTGGATTGGGTGCTGCAAAAACCAATCCTTCACAATAAATAAAAAATAGGGGTAACTGTTTGAAGTAAGGGCTATTTAAATAATTAGGTGTAGGACTAAAAGAAGGACTGTTTTTATGTAATAAGAGAAGTAGGTGTGGATTAAGCATTGTAGGGGTAGATCGACAAATATGAAAGATTATGAATCATTTGGATTGACTGCTACAAAAGCCAACCCTTCACAAAAGGAAAAAAATAGGGGTAATTGTTGGAAGTAAGCGCTATTTAGATAATTAGGGGTAGGATTAAAAAGAAGGGTAGTTTTGAAGTATTAATAGAAATAGGGGTAGTTTAAGCACAGTAGCGATATATCGATAAATATGAAAGATGATGAATCGTTTTGATTGGGTGCTGAAAAAAATAATCCTTCATAATATTTAAAAAATAGGGGTAATTGTTGAAAGGAAGGGATATTTAGAGAATTAGGAGTACGATTGAAAAGAAGGGCTTCTTTGAAGTACTAAGAGAAGTAGGGGTAGTTTAAACATAGTACGGGTAAATCGACAAATTTAAAAGATGATGAATCGTTTGGATTGGGTGCTGCCAAAACCAACCCTTAACAATAGTAAAAAGAAAGGGTTAATTGTTGGAAGTAATGGATACTTAGAGAATCAGGGGTGGGATTTAAAAATAGGATTGTTTTGAAGTATTAAGTAAAGTCGGGGTAGTTTAAGCATAGTAGGGTAGATCGACAAATATGAAAGATGATGAATCATTTGGATTGGGTGCTGCAAAAACCAACCCTTCACATTAGTTAAAAAATAGAGGTAATTGTTGGAAGTAAGGGCTACTTCGAGAATTAGGGGTACGATTAAAAAGAAGGGTGGTTTTGAAGTATTAAGAGAAGTAGGTGTAGTTTAAGCAATAGAGGGGTAGATCGACAAATATGAAAGATGTTGAATCGTTTGGATTGGGTGCTGCAAAAACCAATTCTTCACAATAGTTAAAAAATAGGGGAAATTGTTTGAAGTAAGGGCTATTTACATAATTAGGTGTAGGAGTAAAAGAAGGACTGTTTTTAAGTATTAAGAGAAGTAGGGGTAGATTAAGCATAGTAGGGGTAGATCGATAAATATGAAAGATGATAAATCGTTTGGATTGGGTGCTGTAGAAACCAATCCTACACAATAGTTAAAAAGTAGGGGTAATTGTTGGAAGTAAGGGATATTTACATAATTTGGTGTAGGATTAAAAGAAGGACTGTTTTTATGTATTAAGAGAAGTAGGGGTAGATTAGGCGTAGTAGGGGTAGATCGACAAATATGAAAGATGATGAATCATTCGGATTAACTGCTACAAAGGCCAACCCTTCACAAAAGGCAAAAAATACGGGTAATTGTTGGAAGTAAGTTCTATTTAGAGAATTAGGAGTAGTATTAAAAAGAAGGGTAGTTTTGAAGTATTAAGAGAAATAGTGGTAGTTTACGCATAGTAGGGGTATATCGATAAATATGAAAGATGATGAATCGTTTTGATTGGGTGCTGAAAAAACCAATCCTTCACAATATTTAAAAAATAGGGGTAACTGTAGAAAGGAAGGGATATTTATAGAATTAGGGGTACGATTAAAAAGAAAGGCTGTCTTGAAGTATTAAGAGAAGTAGGGGTAGTTTAAGCATAGTAGGGGTAGATTGACAAATATAAATGATGACGAATCGTTTGGATTGGATTCTTCCAAAACCAACCCTTCATAGTAGTAAAAAGATAGGGGTAATTGTTATAAGTAATGGATACTTAGAGAATCAGGGTTAGGATTTAAAAGAAGGATTGTTTTGAAGTATTAAGTGAAGTAGGGGTAGTTTCAGCATAATTGGGTGGATCGACAAATATGAAAGATGATGAATCATTTGGTTTGGGTGCTGCAAAAACCAAAACTTCCCAGTAGTTAAAAAATAGATGTAATTGTTGGAAGTAAGGGCTACTTCGAGAATTAGGGGTACGATTAAAAAGAAGGGATGTTTTGAAGTATTAAGAGAAGTAGGTGTAGTTTAAGCAATAGAGGGGTAGATCGACAAATATGAAAGATGATGAATCGTTTGGATTGGGTGCTGCAAAAACCAACCTTTCATATTTTAAGAAGATATGGGTAATTGTTGGAAATAATGTCTATATAGAGAATTAGGGTAGTATTTAAAAGAAGGACTGTTTTGAGGTATTAAGAGAAGCAAGGGTAGTTTAAGCATAGTACGGGTAGATCGACAAATATGAAAGATGATGAATCGTTTGGATTAGGTGCTGCAAAAACCAATCCTTCACAATAGTTGAAAATTAGGGGTAATTGTTGGAAGTAAGGGATATTTACAGAATTAGGAGTAGGATTAAAAGAAGAACCGTTTTTAAGTATTAGGAGAAGTAGGTGTAGTTTAAGCATAGTCGGGGTAGATCGACAAATATGAAAGATGATAAATCGTTTAGATTTGGTGCTGCAAATACCAATCCTTCACAATAGTTAAAAAATAGGGGTATTTTTGGAATTAAAGGCTATTTAAATAATTAGGTGTAGGATTAAAAGAAGGATTGTTTTTAAGTATTAAGAGAAGTAGGGGTAGATTAAGCATAGTAGGGGTAGATCGATAAATATGAAAGATGATAAATCGTTTGGATTGGGTGCTGCAAAAACCAATCCTTCACAATAATTAAAAAATAGGGTTAATTGTTGGAAGTAAGGGCTACTTAAATAATCAGGTATAGGAATAAAAGAAGGACTGTTTTTATGTATTAAGAGAAGTAGGGGTAGATTAAGCATAGTAGGGGTAGATTGGCAAATATCAAAGATGATGAATCATTTGGATTGACTACTACAAAAGCCAACCCTTCACAAAAGGAAAAAAATAGGGGTAATTGTTGGAAGTAAGATCTATTTAGAGAATTAGGGGTAGGATTAAAAAGAAGGGTAGTTTTGAAGTATTAAGAGAAATAGGGGTAGTTTAAGCATAGTAGGGGTATATCGGTAAATATGAAAGATGATGAATGGTTTTGATTGGGTGCTGAAAAAACCAATCCTTCACAATATTTAAAAAATAGGGGTAACTGTTGAAAGGAAGGGATATTTAGAGAATTAGGGGTACGATTAAAAAGAAGGGCTGTCTTGAAGTATTAAGAGAAGTAGTGGTAGTTTAAGCATAGTAGGGGTAGATCGACTAATATAAAAGATGACGAATCGTTTGGATTGGGTGCTTCCAAAACCAACCCTTCACAGTAGTAAAAAGATAGGGGTAATTGTTAGAAGTAATGGATACTTAGAGAATCAGGGGTAGGATTTAAAAGAAGGATTGTTTTGAAGTATTAAGTGAAGTAGGGGTAGTTTCAGCATAGTTGGGTGGATCGACAAATATGAAAGATGATGAATCATTTGGGTTGGGTGCTGCAAAAACCAACACTTCCCAGTAGTTAAAAAATAGAGGTAATTGTTGGAACTAAGGGCTACTTCGAGAATTAGGGTTACGATTAAAAAGAAGGGATGTTTTGAAGTATTAAGAGAAATATGTGTAGTTTAAGCAATAGAGGGGTAGATCGACAAATATGAAAGATGATGAATCGTTTGGATTTGGTGCTGCAAAAACCAACCTTTCATATTTTAAGAATATAGGGGTAATTGTTGGAAATAAGGTCTATTTAGAGAATTAGGGTAGGATTTAAAAGAAGGACTGTTTTGAGGTATTAAGTAGGGGTAGTTTAAGCATAGTACGGGTAGATCGACAAATATGAAAGATGATGAATCGTTTGGATTGGGTGCTGCAAAAACCAGTACTTCACAACATTTGAAAAATAGGAGTAATTGTTGGAAGTAAGGGCTATTTACAGAATTAGGTGTAGAATTAAAAGAAGGACCGTTTTTAAGTATTAAGAGAAGTAGGGGTAGTTTAAGCATAGTCGGGGTAGATCGACGAATATGAAAGATGATAAATAGTTTAGATTTGGTGCTGCAAATACCAATCCTTCACAATAGTTAAAAAATAGGGGTAATTGTTGGAATTAAGGGCTATTTAAACAATTAGGTGTAGGATTAAAATAAGGATTGTTTTTAATTATTAAGAGAAGTAGGGGTAGATTAAGCATAGTAGGGGTAGATCGATAAATATGAAAGAAGATAAATCGTTTGGATTGGGTGCAGCAAAAACCAATCCTTCACAATAATTAAAAAATAGGGGTAATTGTTGGAAGTAAGGGCTTCTTAAATAATTAGGTGTATGATTAAAAGAAGGACTGTTTTTATGTATTAAGAGAAGTAGGGGTAGATTAAGCATAGTAGGGGTAGATTGGCAAATATGAAAGATGATGAATCATTTGGATTGACTGCTACAAAAGCCAACCCTTCACAAAAGGCAAAAAATAGGGGTAACTGTTGGAAGTAAGATCTATTTAGAGAATTAGGGGTAGGATTAAAAAGAAGGGTAGTTTTGAAGTATTAAGAGAAATAGGGGTAGTTTAAGCATAGTAGGGGTATATCGGTAAATATGAAAGATGATGAATGGTTTTGATTGGGTGCTGAAAAAACCAATCCTTCACAATATTTAAAAAATAGGGGTAACTGTTGAAAGGAAGGGATATTTAGAGAATTAGGGGTACGATTAAAAAGAAGGGCTGTCTTGAAGTATTAAGAGAAGTAGGGGTAGTTTAAGCATAGTAGGGGTAGATCGACTAATTTAAAAGATGACGAATCGTTTGGATTGGGTGCTTTCAAAACCAACCCTTCACAGTAGTAAAAAGATAGGGGTAATTGTTAGAAGTAATGGATACTTAGAGAATCAGGGGTAGGATTTAAAAGAAGGATTGTTTTGAAGTATTAAGTGAAGTAGGGGTAGTTTCAACATAGTTGGGTGGATCCACAAATATGAAAGATGATGAATCATTTGGTTTGGTTGCTGCAAAAACCAACACTTCCCAGTAGTTTAAAAATAGAGGTAATTGTTGGAAGTAAGGGCTACTTCGAGAATTAGGGTTACGATTAAAAAGAAGGGATGTTTTGAAGTATTAAGAGAAGTATGTGTAGTTTAAGCAATAGAGGGGTAGATCGACAAATATGAAAGATGATGGATTGTTTGGATTGGGTGCTGCAAAAACCAACCTTTCATATTTTAAGAATATAGGGGTAATTGTTGGAAATAAGGTCTATTTAGAGAATTAGGGTAGGATTTAAAAGAAGGACTGTTTTGAGGTATTAAGTAGGGGTAGTTTAAGCATAGTACGGGCAGATCGACAAATATGAAAGATGATGAATCGTTTGGATTGGGTGCTGCAAAAACCAATACTTCACAACATTTGAAAAATAGGGGTAATTGTTGGAAGTAAGGGCTATTTACAGAATTAGGTGTAGAATTAAAAGAAGGACCGTTTTTAAGTATTAAGAGAAGTAGGGGTAGTTTAAGTATAGTCGGGGTAGATCGACAAATATGAAAGATGATAAATAGTTTAGATTTGGTGCTGCAAATACCAATCCTTCACAATAGTTAAAAAATAGGGGTAATTGTTGGAATTAAGGGCTATTTAAGTAATTAGGTGTAGGATTAAAAGAAGGATTGTTTTTAAGTATTAAGAGAAGTAGGGGTAGATTAAGCATAGTAGGGGTAGATCGATAAATATGAAAGATGATAAATCGTTTGGATTGGGTGCAGCAAAAACCAATCCTTCACAATAATTAAAAAACAGGGGTAATTGTTGGAAGTAAGGGCTTCTTAAATAATTTGGTGTGTGATTAAAAGAAGGACTGTTTTTATGTATTAAGAGAAGTAGGGGTAGATTAAGCATAGTAGGGGTAGATTGACAAATATGAAAGATGATGAATCATTTGGATTGACTGCTACAAAAGCCAACCCTTCACAAAAGGCAAAAAATAGGGGTAATTGTTGGAAGTAAGGTCTATTTAGAGAATTAGGGGTAGGATTAAAAAGAAGGGTAGTTTTGAAGTATTAAGAGAAATAGGGGTAGTTTAAGCATAGTAGGGGTATATCGGTAAATATGAAAGATGATGAATGGTTTTGATTGGGTGTTGAAAAAACCAATCCTTCACAATATTTAAAAAATAGGGGTAACTGTTGAAAGGAAGGGATATTTAGAGAATTAAGGGTACGATTAAAAAGAAGGGCTTTTTTGAAGTATTAAGAGAAGTAGGGGTAGTTTAAGCATAGTACGGGCAGATCGACAAATATAAGAGATGATGAATCGTTTGGATTGGGTGCTTCCAAAACCAACCCTTCACAATAGTAAAAAGACAGGGGTAATTGTTGGAAGTATTGGATACTTATAGAAGCAGGGGTAGGATTTAAAACAAAGGACTGTTTTGAAGTATTAAGTGAAGTAGGGGTAGTTTAAGCATAGTAAGGTAGATTGACAAATATGAAACATGATGAATCATTTGGATTGGGTGTGGCAAAAACCAACACTTCACAGTAGTTAACAAATAGAGGTAATTGTTGGAAGTAAGGGCTACTTCGAGAATTAGGGGTACAATTAAAAAGAAGGGCTGTTTTGAAGTGTTAAGAGAAGTAGGTGTAGTTTAAGCAATAGAGGGGTAGATCGACAAATATGAAAGATGATGAATCGTTAGGATTGGGTGCTACAAAAACCAGCCTTTCATAGTTTAAGAAATAGTTGTAATTGTTGGAAATAAGGTCTATTTAGAGAATTAGGGTAAGATTTAAAAGAAGGACTGTTTTGAAGTATTAAGAGAAGTAGGGGTAGTTTAAGCATAGTACGGGTAGATCGACAAATATGAAAGATGATGAATCGTTTGGATTGGGTGCTGCAAAAACCAATCCTTCACAATAGTTGAAAAATAGGGGTAATTGTTGGAAGTAAGGGCTATTTACAGAATTAGGTGTAGGATTAAAAGAAGGACCGTTTTAAGTATAAAGAGAAGTAGGGGTAGTTTAAGCATAGTAGGGGTAGATCGACAAATATGAAAGATGATAAATCGTCTGGATTGGGTGCTGCAAAAACCAATCCTTAAAAATAGTTAAAAAATAGGGGTAATTGTTGGAATTAAGGGCTATTTACATAATTAGGTGAGGATTAAAAGAAGGATTGTTTTTAAGTATTAAGCGAAGTAGGGGTAGATTAAGCATAGTGGGGGTAGATCGATAAATATGAAAGACGATAAATCGTTTGGATTGGGTGCTGCAAAAACCAATCCTTCACAATAATTAAAAAATAGGGGTAACTGTTGGAAGTAAGGGCAATTTACATAATTAGGTGTAGGATTAAAAGAAGGACTGTTTTTATGTATTAAGAGAAGTAGGGGTAGACTAAGCATAGTATGGGTAGATCGACAAATATGAAAGATGATGAATCATTTGGTGCTACAAAAGCCAACCCTTCACAAAAGGCAAAAAATAGGGTAATTATTGGAAGTAAGGACTATTTAGAAAATTAGGGGTAGGATTAAAAAGAAGGGTAGTTTTGAAGTATTAAGAGTAATAGGGGTAGTTTAAGCATAGTAGCGGTATATCGATAAATATGAAAGATGATGAATCGTTTTGATTGGGTGCTTAAAAAACCAATCCTTCGCAATATTTAAAAAATAGGGGTAACTGTTGAAAGGAAGGGATATTTAGAGAATTAGCGGTACGATTGAAAAGAAGGGCTTTTTTGAAGTATTAACAAAAGTAGGGGTACTTTAAGAATAGTACGGGTAGATCGACAAATATAAAAGATGATGAATCGTTTGGATTGGGTGCTGCCAAAACCAATCCTTAACAGTAGTAAAAAGACAGGGGTAATTGTTGGAAGTAATAAATACTTAGAGAATCAGGGGTAGGATTTAAAAGAAGGACTGTTTTGAAGTATTAAGTGAAGTAGGGGTCGTTTAAGCATAGTAGGGTAGATCGACAAAAATGAAAGATGATGAATCATTTGGATTGGGTGCTGTAAAAACCAACCCTTCACAGTAGTTAATAAATAGAGGTAATTGTTGGAAGTAAGGGCTACTTCGAGAATTAGGGGTACGATTAAAAAAAAGGGCGCTTTTGAAGTATTAAGAGAAGTAGGTGTAGTTTAAGCAATAGATGGTTAGATCGGCAAATATGAAAGATGATGAATCGTTTGGATTGGGTGCTGCAAACACCAGCCTTTCATAGTTTAAGAAGATAGGGGTAATTGTTGGAAATAAAGTCTATTTAGAGAATTAGGTAGGATTTAAAAGAAGGACTGTTTTGAAGTATTAAGAGAAGTAGGTGTAGTTTAAGCATAGTACGGGTAGATCGACAAATATGAAAGATGATGAATCGTTTGGATTGGGTGCTGCAAAAACCAATCCTTCACAATAGTTGAAAAATAAGGTAATTGTTGGAAGTAAGGTCTATTTACAAAATTAGGTGTAGGATTAAAAGAAGGACTGTTTTTAATTATTAGGAGAAGTAGGGGTAGATTAAGCATATTATGGGTAGATCAACAAATGTGAAAGATGATGAATCATTTGGATTGGGTGCTACAAAAACCAACCCTTCACAGTAGTTAAAAAATAGAGGTAATTGTTGGAAGTAAGGGCTACTTCAAGAATTAGGGGTACGATTAAAAAGACGGGCTGTTTTGAAGTATTAAGAAAAGTAGGTGTAGTTTAAGCAATAGAAGGGTAGATCGACAAATATGAAAGATGATGAATCGTTTGGATTGGGTGCTGCAAAAACCAACCTTTCATATTTTAAGAAGATAGGGGTAATTGTTGGAAATAAGGTCTATTTAGAGAATTAGGGTAGGATTTAAAAGAAGGACTGTTTTGAGGTATTAAGATAAGTAGGGGTAGTTTAAGCATAGTACGGGTAGATCAACAGATATAAAAGATGATGAATCGTTTGGATTGGGTGCTACAAAAACCAATCCTTCACAATAGTTGAAAAATAGGGGTAACTGCTGGAAGTAAGGGGTATTTATAGAATTAGGTGTAGGATTAAAAGAAGGACCGTTTTTAAGTATTAAGAGAAGTAGGGGTAGTTTAAGCATAGTCGGGGTAGATCGACAAATATAAAAGATGATAAATCGTTTAGATTGGGTGCTGCAAATACCAATCATTCACAATAGTTAAAAAATAGGGATAATTGTTGTAATTAAGGGCTATTTAAATAATTAGTTATAGGATTAAAATAAGGATTGTTTTTAAGTATTAAGAGAAGTAGGGGTAGATTAAGCATAGTAGGGGTAGATCGATAAATATGAAAGATGATAAATCGTTTGGATTGGGAGCGGCAAAAACCAATCCTTCACAATAATTAAAAAATAGGGGTAATTATTGGAAGTAAGGGCTACTTATATAATTAGGTGTAGGATTAAAAGAAGGACTGTTTTTATGTATTAAGAGAAGTAGGGGTAGATTAAGCATAGTAGGGGTAGATTGACAAATATGAAAGATGATGAATCATTTGGATTGACTGCTACAAAAGCTAATCCTTCACAAACGGCAAAAAATAGGGGTAATTGTTGGAAGTAAGGTCTATTTAGAGAATTAGGGGTAGGATTAAAAAGAAGGGTAGTTTTGAAGTATTAAGAGAAATAGGGGTAGTTTAAGCATAGTAGGGGTATATCGATAAATATGAAAGATGATGAATCGTTTTGATTGGGTGCTGAAAAAACCAATCCTTCACAATATTTTAAAAATAGGGGTAACTGTTGAAAGGAAGGGATATTTAGAGAATTAAGGGTACGATTAAAAAGAAGGGCTTTTTTGTAGTATTAAGAGAAGTAGGGGTAGTTTAAGCATAGTACGGGTAGATCGACAAATATAAAAGATGATGAATCGTTTGGATTGGGTGCTGTCAAAACCAACCCTTCACAATAGTAAAAAGACAGGGGTAATTGTTGGAAGTATTGGATACTTATAGAATCAGGGGTAGGATTTTAAACAAAGGACTGTTTTGAAGTATTAAGTGAAGTAGGGGTAGTTTAAGCATAGTAGGGTAGATTGACAAATATGAAACATGATGAATCATTTGGAATGGGTGTGGCAAAAACCAACACTTCACAGTATTTAAAAAATAGAGTTAATTGTTGGAAGTAAGGGCTACTTTGAGAATTAGGGGTACAATTAAAAAGAAGGGCTGTTTTGAAGTGTTAAGAGAAGTAGGTGTAGTTTAAGCAATAGAGGGGTAGATCGACAAATATGAAAGATGATGAATCGTTTGGATTGGGTGCTACAAAAACCAGCCTTTTATAGTTTAAGAAATAGTGGTAATTGTTGGAAATAAGGTCTATTTAGAGAATTAGGGTAGGATTTAAAAGAAGGACTTTTTTGAAGTATTAAGAGAAGTAGGGGTAGTTTAAGCATAGTACGGGTTGATCGACAAATATGAAAGATGATGAATCGTTTGGATTGGGTGCTGCAAAAACCAATCCTTCACAATAATTAAAAAATAGGGGTAATTATTGGAAGTAAGGGCTACTTAAATAATTAGGTGTAGGATTAAAAGAAGGACTGTTTTTATGTATTAAGAGAAGTAGGGGTAGATTAATCATAGTAGGGGTATATTGACTAATATGAAAGATGATGAATCATTTGGATTGACTGCTACAAAAGCCAATCCTTCACAAAAGGCAAAAAATTGGGTTAATTGTTGGAAGTAAGGTCTATTTAGAGAATTAGGGGTAGGCTTAAAAGAAGGGTAGTTTTGAAGTATTAAGAGAAATAGGGGTAGTTTAAGCATAGTAGGGGTATATCGATAAATATGAAAGGTGATGAATCGTTTTGATTGGGTGCTGAAAAAACCAATCCTTCACAATATTTTAAAAATAGGGGTAACTGTTGAAAGGATGGGATATTTAGAGAATTAAGGGTATGATTAAAAAGAAGGGCTTTTTTGAAGTATTAAGAGAAGTAGGGGTAGTTTAAGCATAGAACAGGTAGATCGACAAATATAAAAGATGATGAATCGTTTGGATTGGGTGCTGTCAAAACCAACCCTTCACAATAGTAAAAAGACAGGGGTAATTGTTGGAAGTATTGGATAATTATAGAATCAGGGGTAGGATTTTAAACAAAGGACTGTTTTGAAGTATTAAGTGAAGTAGGTGTAGTTTAAGCATAGTAGGGTAGATTGACAAATATGAAACATGATGATTCATTTGGATTGGGTGTGGCAAAAACCAACACTTCAAAGTAGTTAAAAAATACAGGTAATTGTTGGAAGTAAGGGCTGCTTCGAGAATTAGGGGTACAATTAAAAAGAAGGGCTGTTTTGAAGAGTTAAGAGAAGTTGGTGTAGTTTAAGCAATAGAGGTGTAGATCGACAAATATGAAAGATGATGAATCGTTTGGATTGGGTGCTACAAAAACCAGCCTTTCATAGTTTAAGAAATAGTGGTAATTGTTGGAAATAAGGTCTATTTAGAGAATTAGGGTAGGATTTAAAAGGACTGTATTGAAGTATTAAGAGAAGTAGGGGTAGTTTAAGCATAGTACGGGTAGATCGACAAATACGAAAGATGATGAATCGTTTGGAATGGGTGCTGCAAAAACCAATCCTTCACAATAGTTGAAAAATAGGGGTAATTGTTGGAAGTAAGGGCTATTTACAGAATTAGGTGTAGGATTAAAAGAAGGACTGTTTTTAAGTATAAAGAGAAGTAGGGGTAGTTTAAGCATAGTAGGGGTAGATCGACAAATATGAAAGATGATAAATCGTTTGGATTGGGTGTTGCAAAAACCAATCCTTCACAATAGTTAAAAAATAGGGGTAATTGTTGGAATTAAGGGCTATTTACATAATTAGGTGTAGGATTAAAACAGGGAATGTTTTTAAGTATTAAGAGAAGAAGGGGTAGATTAAGCATAGTAGGGGTAGATCGATAAATATGAAAGATGATAAATCGTTTGGATTGGGTGCTGCAAAAACCAATCCTTAACAATAATTAAAAAATAGGGATAATTGTTGGAAGTAAGGGCAATTTACATAATTAGGTGTAGGATTAAAAGAAGGACTGTTTTTATGTATTAAGAGAAGTAGGGGTAGACTAAGCATAGTAGGGGTAGATCGACAAATATGAAAGATGATGAATCATTTGGATTGACTGCTACAAAAGCGAACCCTTCACAAAAGGCAAAAAATAGGGTAATTGTTGGAAGTAAGGGCTATTTAGAAAATTAGGGGTAGGATTAAAAAGAAGGGTAGTTTTGAAGTATTAAGAGAAATAGGGGTAGTTTAAGCATAGTAGCGGTATATCGATAAATATGAAAGATGATGAATCGTTTTGATTGGGTGCTGAAAAAACCAATCCTTCACAATATTTAAAAAATAGGGGTAATTGTTGAAAAGAAAGGATATTTAGAGAATTAGTGGTACGATTGAAAAGAAGGGCTTTTTTGAAGTATTAACAAAAGTACGGGTACTTTAAGAATAGTACAGGTAGATCGACAAATATAAAAGATGATGAATCGTTTTGATTGGGTGCTGCCAAAACCAATCCTTAACAGTAGTAAAAAGACAGGGGTAATTGTTGGAAGTAATAGATACTTAGAGAATCAAAGGTAGGATTTAAAAGAAGGACTGTTTCGAAGTATTAAGTGAAGTAGGGGTCGTTTAAGCATAGTAGGGTAGATCGACAAAAATGAAAGATGATGAATCATTTGGATTGGGTGCTATAAAAACCAACCCTTCACAGTAGTTAATAAATAGAGGTAATTATTGGAAGTAAGGGCTACTTCGAGAATTAAGGTACGATTAAAAAGAAGGGCGGTTTTGAAGTATTAAGAGAAGTAGGTGTAGTTTAAGCAATAGATGGGTAGATCGACAAATATGAAAGATGATGAATCGTTTGGATTGGGTGCTGCAAACACCAGCCTTTCATAGTTTAAGAAGATAGGGGTAATTGTTGGAAATAAGTTATATTTATAGAATTAGGGTAGGATTTAAAAGAAGGACTGTTTTGAAGTATTAAGAGAAGTAGGTGTAGTTTAAGCATAGTACGGGTAGATCGACAAATATGAAAGATGATGAATCGTTTGGATTGGGTGCTGCAAAAACCAATCCTTCACAATAGTTGAAAAATAAGGTAATTGTTGGAAGTAAGGTCTATTTACAGAATTAGGTATAGGATTAAAAGAAGGACCGTTTTTAATTATTAGGAGAAGTAGGGGTAGATTAAGCATATTATGGGTAGATCAACAAATGTGAAAGATGATGAATCTTTTGGATTGGGTGCTACAAAAACCAACCCTTCACAGTAGTTAAAAAATAGAGGTAATTGTTGGAAGTAAGGGCTACTTCGAGAATTAGGGGTACGATTAAAAAGAAGGGCTGTTTTGAGGTATTAAGAGAAGTAGGTGTAGTTTGAGCAATAGAAGGGTAGATCGACAAATATGAAAGATGATGAATAGTTTGGATTGGGTGCTGCAAAAACCAACCTTTCATATTTTAAGAAGATAGGGGTAATTGTTGGAAATAAGGTCTATTTAGAGAATTAGGGTAGGATTTAAAAGAAGGACTGTTTTGAGGTATTAAGAGAAATAGGGGTAGTTTAACATAGTACGGGTAGAACGACAGATATAAAAGATGATGAATCGTTTGGATTGGGTGCTACAAAAACCAATCCTTCACAATAGTTGAAAAATTGGGGTAACTACTGGAATTAAGGGGTATTTACAGAATTAGGTGTAGGATTAAAAGAAGGACCGTTTTTAAGTATTAAGAGAAGTCGGGGTAGTTTAAGCATAGTCGGGGTAGATCGACAAATATAAAAGATGATAAATCGTTTAGATTGGGTGCTGCAAATACCAATCATTCACAATAGTTAAAAAATAGGGAAAATTGTTGTAATTAAGGGCTATTTAAATAATTAGGTATAGGATTAAAAGAAGGATTGTTTTTGAGTATTAAGAGAAGTAGGGGTAGATTAAGCATAGTAGGGGTAGATCGATAAATATGAAAGATGATAAATCGTTTGGATTGGGTGCGGCAAAAACCAATCCTTCACAATAATTAAAAAATAGGGGTAATTATTGGAAGTAAGGGATACTTAAATAATTAGGTGTAGGATTAAAAGAAGGATTGTTTTTATGTATTAAGAGAAGTAGGGGTAGAATAAGAATAGTAAGGGTAGATTGATAAATATGAAAGATGATGAATCATTTGGATTGACTGCTACAAAAGCCAATCCTTCACAAAAGGCAAAAAATAGGGGTAATTGTTGGAAGTAAGGTCTATTTAGAGAATTAGGGGTAGGATTAAAAAGAAGGGTAGTTTTGAAGTATTAAGAGAAATAGGGGTAGTTTAAGCATAGTAGAGTTATATCGATAAATATGAAAGATGATGAATCGTTTTGATTGGGTGCTGAAAAAACCAATCCTTCACAATATTTTAAAAATAGGGGTAACTGTTGAAAGGAAGGGATATTTAGAGAATTAAGGGTACGATTAAAAAGAATGACTTTTTTGAAGTATTAAGAGAAGTAGGGGTAGTTTAAGCATAGTACGGGCAGATCGACAAATACAAAAGATGATGAATCGTTTGGATTGGGTGCTGTCAAAACCAACCCTTCACAATAGTAAAAAGACAGGGGTAATTGTTGGAAGTATTGGATACTTATAGAATCAGCGGTAGGATTTTAAACAAAGGACTGTTTTGAAGTATTAAGTGAAGTAGGGGTAGTTTAAGCATAGCAGGGTAGATCGACAAATATGAAACATGATGAATCATTTGGATTGGGTGCGGCAAAAACCAACCCTTCACAGTAGTTAAAAAATAGAGGTAATTGTTGGAAGTAAGGGCTACTTCGAGAATTAGGGGTACAATTAAAAAGAAGGGCTGTTTTGAAGAGTTAAGAGAAGTAGGTGTAGTTTAAGCAATAGAGGGGTAGATCGACAAATATGAATGATGATGAATCGTTTGGATTGGGTGCTGCAAAAACCACCCATTCATAGTTTAAGAAGATAGGGTTATTTGCTGGAAATAAAATCTAGTAAGAGAATTTGGGTAGGAATTAAAAGAAGGACTGTTTTGAAGTATTTAGAGAAGTAGGGGTAGTTTAAGCATAGTACGGGTAGATCGACAAATATGAAAGATGATGAATCGTTTGGATTGGGTGCTGCAAAAACCAATCCTTCAGAATAGTTGAAAATAGGGGTAATTGTTGGAAGTAAGGTCTATTTATAGAATTAGGTGTAGGATTAAAAGAAGGACCGTTTTTGAGTATTAAGAGAAGTTGGGGTAGTTTAAGCATAGTAGGGGTAGATCGACAAATACGAAAGATGATAAATCGTTTGGAATGGGTGCTGCAAAAACCAATCCTTCACAATAGTTAAAAAATAGGGCTAATTGTTGGAATTAAGGGCTATTTACATAATTAGGTGTAGGATTAAAAGAAGGATTGTTTTTAAGTATTAAGAGAAGTCGGGGTAGATTAAGCATAGTAGGGGTAGATCGATAAATATGAAAAATGATAAATCATTTGGATTGGGTGCTGCAAAAACCAATCCTTCACAATAATTAAAAAATAGGGGTAACTGTTGGAAGTAAGGGCTATTTACATAATTAGGTGTAGGATTAAAAGAAGGACTGTTTTTATGTATTAAAAGAAGTAGGGGTAGATTAAGCATAGTACGGGTAGATCGACAAATATGAAAGATGATGAATCATTTGGATTGACTGCTACATAAGCCAACCCTTCAAAAAGGCAAAAAATAGGGGTAATTGTTGGAAGTAAGGGATATTTAGAGAATTAGGGGTAGGATTAAAAAGAAGGGTTGTTTTGAAGTATTAAGAGAAATAGGGGTAGTTTAAGCATAGTAGGGTTATATCGATAATTATGAAAGATGATGAATCGTTTTGATTGGGTGCTGAAAAAACAAATCCTTCACAATATTTAAAAAATAGGGGTAACTGTGGAAAGGAAGGGATATTTAGAGAATTAAGGGTAAAAATAAAAAGAAGGGCTTTTTTGAAGTATTAAGAGAATTAGGGGTAGTTTAAGCATAGTACGGGTAGATCGACAAATATAAAAGATGACGAATCGTTTGGATTGGGTGCTTCCAAAACCAACCCTTCACAGTAGTAAAAAGATAGGGGTAATTGTTAGAAGTAGTGGATACTTAGAGAATCAGGGGTAGGATTTAAAAGAAGGACGTTTTTGAAGTATTAAGTGAAGTAGGGGTAGTTTCAGCATAGTAGGGTAGATCGACAAATATGAAAGATGATGAATCATTTGGGTTGGGTGCTGCAAAATTCAACCCTTCCCTGTAGTTAAAAAATAGAGGTAATTGTTGGAAGTAAGGGCTACTTGGAGAATTGGGGGTACGATTAAAAAGAAGGGTTGTTTTTAAGTTTTAAGAGAAGTATGTGTAGTTTAAGCAATAGAGGGGTGGATCGACAAATATGAAAGATGATGAATCGTTTGGATTGGGTGCTACAAAAACCAGCCTTTCATAGTTTAAGAAGATAGGGGTAATTGTTGGAAAAAAGGTCTATTTGGTGAATTAGGGTAGGATTTAAAAGAAGGACGGTTTTGAAGTATTAAGAGAAGTAGGGGTAGTTTAAGCATAGTACGGGTGGATATACAAATACGAAAGATGATGAATCGTTTGGATTGGGTGCTGCAAAAACCAATCCTTCACAATAGTTGAAAAATAGGGGTAATTGTTGGAAGTAAGGGCTATTTACAGAATTAGGTGTAGTATTAAAAGAAGGACAGTTTTTAAGTATTAAGAGAAGTATGGGTATTTTAAGCATAGTAGGGGTAGATCGACAAATATGAAAGATGATAAATCGTATGGATTGGGTACTGCAAAAACCAATCCTTCACAATAGTTAAAAAATAAGGGTAATTGTTGGAATTAAGGGCTATTTACATAATTAGGTGTAGGATTAAAAGAAGGATTTTTTTAAGTATTAAGAGAAGTCGGGGTAGATTAAGCATAGTAGGGGTAGATCGATAAATATGAAAGATGAAAAATCATTTGGATTGGGTGCTGCAAAAACCAATCCTTCACAATAATTAAAAAATAGGGGTAACTGTTGGAAGTAAGGGCTATTTACATAATTTGGTGTAGGATTAAAAGAAGGATTGTTTTTATGTATTAAGAGAAGTAGGGGTAGATTAAGCATAGTAGGGGCAGATCGACAAATATGAAAGATGATGAATCATTTGGATTGACTGCTACAAAAGCCAATCCTTCACAAAAGGCAAAAAATAGGGGTAATTGTGGGAAGTAAGGGCTATTTAGAGAATTAGGGGTAGGATTAAAAAGAAGGGTAGTTTTGAAGTATTAAGAGAATAGGGGTAGTTTAAGCATAGTAGGGGTATATCGATAAATGTGAAAGATGATGAATAGTTTTGATTGGGTGCTGAAAAAACAAATCCTTCACAATATTTTAAAAATAGGGATAACTGTTGAAAGGAAGGGATATTTAGAGAATTAAGGGTACGATTAAAAAGAATGGCTTTTTTGAAGTATTAAGAGAAGTAGGGGTAGTTTAAGCATAGTACGGGTAGATCGACAAATATAAAAGATGATGAATCGTTTGGATTGGGTGCTGTCAAAACCAACCCTTCACAATAGTAAAAAGACAGGGGTAATTGTTGGAAGTATTGGATACTTATAGAATCAGCGGTAGGATTTTAAACAAAGGACTGTTTTGAAGTATTAAGTGAAGTAGGGGTAGTTTAAGCATAGTAGGGTAGATCGACAAATATGAAACATGATGAATCATTTGGATTGGGTGCGGCAAAAACCAACCCTTCACAGTAGTTAAAAAATAGAGGTAATTGTTGGAAGTAAGGGGTACTTCGAGAATTAGGGGTACAATTAAAAAGAAGGGTTGTTTTGAAGTGTTAAGAGAAGTAGGTGTAGTTTAAGCAATAGAGGGGTAGATCGACAAATATGAATGATGATGAATCGTTTGGATTGGATGCTGCAAAAACCACCCATTCATAGTTTAAGAAGATAGGGTTAGTTGCTGGAAATTAGATCTAGTTAGAGAATTTGGGTAGGATTTAAAAGAAGGACTGTTTTGAAGTATTTAGAGAAGTAGGGGTAGTTTAAGCATAGTACGGGTAGATCGAAAAATGTGAAAGATGATGAATCGTTTGGATTGGGTGCTGCAAAAACCAATCCTTCAGAATAGTTGAAAAATAGGGGTAATTGTTGGAAGTAAGGTCTATTTATAGAATTAGGTGTAGGATTAAAAGAAGGACCGTTTTTGAGTATTAAGAGAAGTTGGGGTAGTTTAAGCATAGTAGGGGTAGATCGACAAATATGAAAGATGATAAATCGTTTGGAATGGGTGCTGCAAAAACCAATCCTTCACAATAGTTAAAAAATAGGGGTAATTGTTGGAATTAAGGGCTATTTACATAATTAGGTGTAGGATTAAAAGAAGGATTGTTTTTAAGTATTAAGAGAAGTCGGGGTAGATTAAGCATAGTAGGGGTAGATCGATAAATATGAAAAATGATAAATCATTTGGATTGGTTGCTGCAAAAACCAGTCCTTCACAATAATTAAAAAATAGGGGTAACTGTTGGAAGTAAGGGCTATTTACATAATTAGGTGTAGGATTAAAAGAAGGACTGTTTTTATGTATTAAAAGAAGTAGGGGCAGATTAAGCATAGTACGGGTAGATCGACAAATATGAAAGATGATGAATCATTTGGATTGACTGCTACAAAAGCCAACCCTTCACAAAAGGCAAAAAATAGGGGTAATTGTTGGAAGGAAGGGCTATTTAGAGAATTTGGGGTAGGATTAAAAAGAAGGGTAGTTTTGAAGTATTAAGAGAAATAGGGGTAGTTTAAGCATAGTAGGGTTATATCGATAATTATGAAAGATGATGAATCGTTTTGATTGGGTGCTGAAAAAACAAATCCTTCACAATATTTAAAAAATAGGGGTAACTGTGGAAAGGAAGGGATATTTATAGAATTAAGGGTAAAAATAAAAAGAAGGGCTTTTTTGAAGTATTAAGAGAATTAGGGGTAGTTTAAGCATAGTACGGGTAGATCGACAAATATAAAAGATGACGAATCGTTTGGATTGGGTGCTTCCAAAACCAACCCTTCACAGTAGTAAAAAATAGGGGTAATTGTTAGAAGTAATGGATACTTAGAGAATCAGGGGTAGGATTTAAAAGAAGGACGTTTTTGAAGTATTAAGTGAAGTAGGGGTAGTTTCAGCATAGTAGGGTAGATCGACAAATATGAAAGATGATGAATCATTTGGGTTGGGTGCTGCAAAATTCAACCCTTCCCTGTAGTTAAAAAATAGAGGTAATTGTTGGAAGTAAGGGCTACTTCGAGAATTGGGGGTACGATTAAAAAGAAGGGTTGTTTTTAAGTTTTAAGAGAAGTATGTGTAGTTTAAGCAATAGAGGGGTAGATCGACAAATATGAAAGATGATGAATCGTTTGGATTGGGTGCTACAAAAACCAGCCTTTCATAGTTTAAGAAGATAGGGGTAATTGTTGGAAATAAGGTCTATTTGGTTAATTAGGGTAGGATTTAAAAGAAGGATTGTTTTGAAGTATTAAGAGAAGTAGGGGTAGTTTAAGCATAGTACGGGTGGATATACAAATACGAAAGATGTTGAATCGTTTGGATTGGGTGCTGCAAAAACCAATCCTTCACAATAGTTGAAAAATAGGGGTAATTGTTGGAAGTAAGGGCTATTTACAGAATTAGGTGTAGGATTAAAAGAAGGACCGTTTTTAAGTATTAAGAGAAGTATGTGTAGTTTAAGCATAGTAGGGGTAGATCGACAAATATGAAAGATGATAAATCGTATGGATTGGGTGCTGCAAAAACCAATCCTTCACAATAGTTAAAAAATAAGGGTAATTGTTGGAATTAAGGGCTATTTACATAATTAGGTGTAGGATTAAAAGAAGGATTGTTTTTAAGTATTAAGAGAAGTCGGGGTAGATCAAGCATAGTAGGGGTAGATCGATAAATATGAAAGATGAAAAATCATTTGGATTTGGTGCTGCAAAAACCAATCCTTCACAATAATTAAAAAATAGGGGTAACTGTTGGAAGTAAGGGCTATTTACATAATTTGGTGTAGGATTAAAAGAAGGATTGTTTTTATGTATTAAGAGAAGTAGGGGTAGATTAAGCATAGTAGGGGCAGATCGACAAATATGAAAGATGATGAATCATTTGGATTGACTGCTACAAAAGCCAACCCTTCACAAAAGGCAAAAAATAGGGGTAATTGTGGGAAGTAAGGGCTATTTAGAGAATTAAGGGTAGGATTAAAAATAAGGGTAGTTTTGAAGTATTAAGAGAAATATGGGTAGTTTAAGCATAGTAGGGGTATATCGATAAATATGAAAGATGATGAATCATTTTTATTGGGTGAAAAAACCAATCCTTCACAATATTTAAAAAATAGATGTAACAGTTGAAAGGATGGGATATTTAGAGAATTAGGGGTACAAATAAAAAGAGGGGCTTTTTTGAAGTATTAAGAGAAGTAGGGGTAGTTTAAGCATAGTACGGGTAGATCGACAAATATAAAAGATGATGAATCGTTTGGATTGGGTGCTGTCAAAACCAACCCTTCACAATAGTAAAAAGATAGGGGTAATTGTTGGAAGTATTGGATACTTATAGAATCAGCTGTAGGATTTTAAACAAAGGACTGTTTTGAAGTATTAAGTGAAGTAGGGGTAGTTTAAGCATAGTAGGGTAGATCGACAAATATGAAACATGATGAATCATTTTGATTGGGTGCGGCAAAAACCAACCCTTCATAGTAGTTAAAAAATAGAGGTAATTGTTGGAAGTAAGGGCTACTTCGAGAATTATGGGTACAATTAAAAAGAAGGGTTGTTTTGAAGTGTTAAGAGAAGTAGGTGTCGTTTAAGCAATAGAGGGGTAGACCGACAAATATGAATGATGATGAATCGTTTGGATTGGATGCTGCAAAAACCACCCATTCATAGTTTAAGAAGATAGGGTTAGTTGCTGGAAATTAGATCTAGTTAGAGAATTTGGGTAGGATTTAAAAGAAGGACTGTTTTGAAGTATTTAGAGAAGTAGGGGTAGTTTAAGCATAGTACGGGTAGATCGAAAAATATGAAAGATGATGAATCGTTTGGATTGGGTGCTGCAAAAACCAATCCTTCGGAATAGTTGAAAAATAGGGGTAATTGTTGGAAGTAAGGTCTATTTATAGAATTAGGTGTAGGATTAAAAGAAGGACCGTTTTTGAGTATTAAGAGAAGTTGGGGTAGTTTAAGCATAGTAGGGGTAGATCGACAAATATGAAAGATGATAAATCGTTAGGTATGGGTGCTGCAAAAACCAATCCTTCACAATAGTTAAAAAATAGGGGTAATTGTTGGAATTAAGGGCTATTTACATAATTAGGTGTAGGATTAAAAGATGGATTGTTTTTAAGTATTAAGAGAAGTCGGGGTAGATTAAGCATACTAGGGGTAGATCGATAAATATGAAAAATGATAAATCATTTGCATTGGGTGCTGCAAAAACCAGTCCTTCACAATAATTAAAAAATAGGGGTAACTGTTGGAAGTAAGGGCTATTTACATAATTAGGTGTAGGATTAAAAGAAGGACTGTTTTTATGTATTAAAAGAAGTAGGGGCAGATTAAGCATAGTACGGGTAGATCGACAAATATGAAAGATGATGAATCATTTGGATTGACTGCTACAAAAGCCAACCCTTCACAAAAGGCAAAAAATAGGGGTAATTGTTGGAAGTAAGGGCTATTTATAGAATAAGGGGTAGGATTAAAAAGAAGGGTAGTTTTGAAGTATTAAGAGAAATAGGGGTAGTTTAAGAATAGTCGGGTTATATCGATAATTATGAAAGATGATGAATCGTTTTGATTGGGTGCTGAAAAAACAAATCCTTCACAATATTTAAAAAATAGGGGTAACTGTGGAAAGGAAGGGATATTTAGAGAATTAAGGGTAAAAATAAAAAGAAGGGCTTTTTTGAAGTATTAAGAGAATTAGGGGTAGTTTAAGCATAGTACGGGTAGATCGACAAATATAAAAGATGACGAATCGTTTGGATTGGGTGCTTCCAAAACCAACCCTTCACAGTAGTAAAAAGATAGGGGTAATTGTTAGAAGTAATGGATACTTAGAGAATCAGGGGTAGGATTTAAAAGAAGGACGTTTTTAAAGTATTAAGTGAAGTAGGGGTAGTTTCAGCATAGTAGGGTAGATCGACAAATATGAAAGATGATGAATCATTTGGGTTGGGTGCTGCAAAAATCAACCCTTCCCTGTAGTTAAAAAATAGAGGTAATTGTTAGAAGCAAGGGCTACTTCGAGAATTGGGGGTACGATTAAAAAGAAGGGTTGTTTTTAAGTTTTAAGAGAAGTATGTGTAGTTTAAGCAATAGAGGGGTAGATCGACAAATATGAAAGATGATGAATCGTTTGGATTGGGTGCTACAAAAACCAGCCTTTCATAGTTTAAGAAGATAGGGGTAATTGTTGGAAATAAGGTCTATTTGGTGAATTAGGGTAGGATTTAAAAGAAGGACTGTTTTGAAGTATTAAGAGAAGTAGGGGTAGTTTAAGCATAGTACGGGTGGATATACAAATACGAAAGATGATGAATCGTTTGGATTGGGTGCTGCATAAACCAATCCTTCACAATAGTTGAAAAATAGGGGTAATTGTTGGAAGTAAGGGCTATTTACAGAATTAGGTGTAGGATTAAAAGAAGGACCGTTTTTAAATATTAAGAGAAGTATGGGTAGTTTAAGCATAGTAGGGGTAGATCGACAAATATGAAAGATGATAAATCGTATGGATTGGGTGCTGCAAAAACCAATCCTTCACAATAGTTAAAAAATAAGGGTAATTGTTGGAATTAAGGGCTATTTACATAATTAGGTGTAGGATTAAAAGAAGGATTGTTTTTAAGTATTAAGAGAAGTCGGGGTAGATTAAGCATAGTAGGGGTAGATCGATAAATATGAAAGATGAAAAATCGTTTGGATTGGGTGCTGCAAAAACCAATCCTTCACAATAATTAAAAAATAGGGGTAACTGTTGGAAGTAAGGGCTATTTACATAATTTGGTGTAGGATTAAAAGAAGGATTGCTTTTATGTATTAAGAGAAGTAGGGGTAGATTAAGCATAGTAGGGGCAGATCGACAAATATGAAAGATGATGAATCATTTGGATTGACTGCTACAAAAGCCAACCCTTCACAAAAGGCAAAAAATAGGGGTAATTGTGGGAAGTAAGGGCTATTTAGAGAATTAGGGGTACGACTGAAAAGAAGGGCTTTTTTGAAGTATTAAAAGAAGTAGGGGTAGTTTAAGAATAGTACGGGTAGATCGACAAATATAAAGATGATGAATCGTTTGGATTGGGTGCTGCCAAAACCAACCCTTAACTTTAGTAAAAAGACAGGGGTAATTGTTGGAAGCAATAGATACTTAGAGAATCAGGGGTAGGATTTAAAAGAAGGACTGTTTTGAAGTATTAAGTAAAGTAGGGGTAGTTTAAGCATAGTAGGGTAGATCGACAAAAATGAAAGATGAAGAATCATTTGAATTGGGTGCTGCAAAAACCAACCCTTCACAGTAGCTAAAAAATAGAGGTAATTATTGGAAGTAAGGGCTACTTCGAGAATTAGGGGTACGATTAAGAAGAAGGGCTGTTTTGAAGTATTAAGAGAAGTAGGTGTAGTTTAAGCAATAGAGGGGTAGATCGACAAATATGAAAGATGATGAATCGTTTGGATTGGGTGCTGCAAAAACCAGCCTTTCATAGTTTAAGAAGATAGGGGTAATTGTTTGAAATAAGGTCTATTTAGAGAATTAGCGTAGGATTTAAAAGAAGGACTGTTTTGAAGTATTAAGAGAAGTAGGTGTAGTTTAAGCATAGTACGGGTAGATCGACAAATATGAAAGATGATGAATCGTTTGGATTGGGTGCTGCAAAAACCAATCCTTCACAATAATTGAAAAATAGGGGTAATTGTTGGAAGTAAGGGCTATTTACAGAATTAGGTGTAGGATTTAAAGAAGGACCGTTTTTAAGTGTTAGGAGAAGTAGGGGTAGATTAAGCACATTAGGGGTAGATCAAAAAATGTTAAAGATGATGAATCATTTGGATTGGGTGCTTCAAAAACTAACCCTTCACAGTAGTTAAAAAATAGAGGTAATTGTTGGAAGTAATGGCTACTTCGAGAATTAGGGGTACGATTAAAAAGAAGGGCTGTTTTGAAGTATTAAGAGAAGTAGGTGTAGTTTAAGCAATATAGGGGTAGATCGACAAATATGAAAGATGATGAATCGTTTGGATTGGGTGCTGCAAAACCCAATCCTTCACAATAGTTGAAAAATAGGGGTAATTGTTGGAAGTAAGGGCTATTTATAGAAATAGGTATGGGATTAAACGAAGGACCGTTTTTAAGTATTAAGAGAAGTAGGGGTAGTTTAAGCATAGTCGGGTTAGATCGACAAATATGAAAGATGATAAATCGTTTGGATTGGGTGCTGCAAATACCAATCCTTCACAATAGTTAAAAAATAGGGGTATTTGTTGGAATTAACGGCTATTTAAATAATTAGGTGTAGGATTAAAAGAAGGATTGTTTTAAGTATTAAGAGAAGTAGGGGTAGATTAAGCATAGTAGGGGTAGATCGATAAATATGAAAGATGATAAATCGTTTGGATTGGGTGCTGCAAAAACCAATCCTTCACAATAATTAAAAAATAGGGGTAATTGTTGGAAGTAAGGTCTACTTAAATAATTAGGTGTAGGATTAAAAGAAGGACTCTTTTTACGTATTAAGAGAAGTAGGGGTATATCAAGAATAGTAGGGGTAGATCGACAAATATGAAAGATGATGAATCATTTGGATTGACTGCTACAAAATCCATCCTTTCACAAAAGGCAAAAAATAGAGGTAATTGTTGGAAGTAAGGGCTATTTAGAGAATTAGGGGTAGGATTAAAAAGAAGGGTAATTTTGAAGTATTAAGAGAAATAGGGGTAGTTTAAGCATAATAGGGGTATAATCGATAAATATGAAAGATGATGAATCGTTTTGATTGGGTGCAGAAAAACCAATCCTTCATAATATTTTAAAAATAGGCGTAACTGTTGAAAGGAAGGGTTATTTAGAGAATTAAGGGTACTATAAAAAGAAGGGCTTTTTTGAAGTATTAAGAGAAGAAGGGGTAGTTTAAGCATAGTACGGGTAGATCGACAAATATAAAAGATGATGAATCGTTTGGATTGGGTGCTTCCAAAACCAACCCTTCACAATAGTAAAAAGACAGGGGTAATTGTTGGAAGTATTGGATACTTAGAGAATCGGGGGTAGGATTTAAAACAAAGGACTGTTTTGAGGTATTAAGTGAAGTAGGGGTAGTTTAAGCATAGTAGGTTAGATCAACAAATATGAAAGATGATGAATCATTTGGATTGGGTGCTGCAAAAACCAACCCTTCATAGTAGTTAAAAAATAGAGGTAATTGTTGTAAGTAAGGGCTACATCGAGAATTAGGGGTACAATTAAAAAGAAGGGCTGTTTTGAAGTGTTAAGAGAAGTAGGTGTAGTTTAAGCAATAGAGGGGTAGATCGACAAATATGAAAGATGATGAATCGTTTGGATTGGGTGCTGCAAAAACCACCCATTCATAGTTTAAGAAGATAGGGGTAATTGTTGGAAGTAAGGTCTACTTAAATAATTAGGTGTAGGATTAAAAGAAGGACTCTTTTTACGTATTAAGAGAAGTAGGGGTAGATCAAGAATAGTAGGGGTAGATCGACAAATATGAAAGATGATGAATCATTTGGATTGACTGCTACAAAATCCATCCTTTCACAAAAGGCAAAAAATAGAGGTAATTGTTGGAAGTAAGGGCTATTTAGAGAATTAGGGGTAGGATTAAAAAGAAGGGTAATTTTGAAGTATTAAGAGAAATAGGGGTAGTTTAAGCATAATAGGGGTATAATCGATAAATATGAAAGATGATGAATCGTTTTGATTGGGTGCAGAAAAACCAATCCTTCATAATATTTTAAAAATAGGCGTAACTGTTGAAAGGAAGGGTTATTTAGAGAATTAAGGGTACTATAAAAAGAAGGGCTTTTTTGAAGTATTAAGAGAAGAAGGGGTAATTTAAGCATAGTACGGGTAGATCGACAAATATAAAAGATGATGAATCGTTTGGATTGGGTGCTTCCAAAACCAACCCTTCACAATAGTAAAAAGACAGGGGTAATTGTTGGAAGTATTGGATACTTAGAGAATCGGGGGTAGGATTTAAAACAAAGGACTGTTTTGAGGTATTAAGTGAAGTAGGGGTAGTTTAAGCATAGTAGGTTAGATCAACAAATATGAAAGATGATGAATCATTTGGATTGGGTGCTGCAAAAACCAACCCTTCATAGTAGTTAAAAAATAGAGGTAATTGTTGTAAGTAAGGGCTACATCGAGAATTAGGGGTACAATTAAAAAGAAGGGCTGTTTTGAAGTGTTAAGAGAAGTAGGTGTAGTTTAAGCAATAGAGGGGTAGATCGACAAATATGAAAGATGATGAATCGTTTGGATTGGGTGCTGCAAAAACCACCCATTCATAGTTTAAGAAGATAGGGGTAATTGTTGGAAATACGATCTATTTAGAGAATTAGGGTAGGATTTAAAAGAAGGACTGTTTTGATGTATTAAGAGAAGTAGGGGTAGTTTAAGCATAGTACGGGTAGATCGACAAATATGAAAGATGATGAAACGTTTGGATTGAGTGCTGCAAAAACCAATCCTTGAAAATAGTTGAAAAATAGGGGTACTTGTTGGAAGTAAGGTCTATTTACAGAATTAGGTGTAGTATTAAAAGAAGGACCGTTTTAAGTATTAAGAGAAGTAGGGGTAGTTTAAGCATAGTAGGGGTAGATCGACAAATATGAAAGATGATAAATCGTTTGGATTGGGTGTTGCAAAAACCAATCCTTCACAATAGTTAAAAATAGGGGTAATTGTTGGAATTAAGGGCTATTTACATAATTAGATGTAGGAATAAAAGAAGGATTGTTTTTAAAAATTAAAAGAAGTAGGGGTAGATTAAGCATAATAGGGGTAGATCGATAAATATGAAAGATGATAAATCGTTTGGATTAGGTGCGGCAAAAACCAATCCTTCACAATAATTAAAAAATTGGGGTAATTGTTGGAAGTAAGGGAAATTTACATAATTAGGTGTAGGATTAAAAGAAGGACTGTTTTTATGTATTAAGAGAAGTAGGGGTAGATTAAGCATAGTAGGGGTAGATCGACAAATATGAAAGATGATGAATCATTTGTATTGACTGCTACAAAAGCCAACCCTTCACAAAACGCAAAAAATAGGGGTAACTGTTGGAAGTAAAGGCTATTTAGAGAATTAGGGGTAGGATTAAAAAGAAGGGTAGTTTTGAAGTATTAAGAGAAATAGGGGTAGTTTAAGCATAGTAGGGGTATATCGATAAATATGAAAGATGATGAATCATTTTTATTGGGTGAAAAATCCAATCCTTCACAATATTTAAAAAATAGGTGTAACAGTTGAAAGGATGGGATATTTAGAGAATTAGGGGTACAAATAAAAAGAGGGGCTTTTTTGAAGTATTAAGAGAAGTAGGGGTAGTTTAAGCATAGTACGGGTAGATCGACAAATATAACAGATGACGAATCATTTGGATTGGGTGCTTCCAAAACCAACCCTTCACAGTAGTAAAAAGATAGAGGTAATTGTTAGAAGTAATGGATACTTAGAGAATCAGGGGTAGGATTTAAAAGAAGTATTGTTTTGAAGTATTAAGTGAAGTAGGGGTACTTTCAGCATAGTTGGGTAGATCGACAAATATGAAAGATGATGAATCATTTGGGTTGGGTGCTGCAAAAACCAACCCTTCCCAGTAGTTAAAAAATAGAGGTAATTGTTTGAAGTAAGGGCTACTTCGAGAATCGGGGGTACGATTAAAAACAAGGGCTGTTTTGAAGTATTAAAAGAAGTATGTGTAGTTTAAGCAATAGAGGGGTAGATCGACAAATATGAAAGATGATGACTCTTTTGGATTGGGTGCTACAAAAACCAGCCTTTCATAGTTTAAGAAGATAGGGGTAATTGTTGGAAATAAGATCTATTTAGAGAATTTGGGTAGGATTTAAAAGAAGGACTATTTTGAAGTATTAAGAGAAGTAGGGGTAGTTTAAGCATAGTACGGGTAGATCGACAAATATGAAAGATGATAAATCGTTTGGATTGGGTGCGGCAAAAACCAATCCATCACAATAGTTGAAAAATAGGGGTAGTTGTTGGAAGTAAGGGCTATTTGCAGAATTAGGTGTAGGATTTAAAGAAGGACCGTTTTTAAGTATTAAGAGAAGTAGGGGTAGTTTAAGCATAGTAGGGGTAGATCGACAAATATGAAAGATGATAAATCGTTTGGATTGGGTGCTGCAAAAACCAATCCTTCACAATAGTTAAAAAATATGGGTAATTGTTGGAATTAAGGGCTATTTACATAATTAGGTGTAGGATTAAAAGAAGGATTTTTTTAAGTATTAAGAGAAGTAGGGGTAGATTAAGCATAGTAGTGGTAGATCGATAAATATGAAAGATGATAAATCGTTTGGATTGGGTGATGCAAAAACCAATCCTTCACAATAAGTAAAAAACCGGGGTAACTGTTGGAAGTAAGGGCTATTTACATAATTAGGTGTAGAATTAAAAGAAGGACTATTTTTATGTATTAAGAGAAGTAAGGGTAGATTAAGCTTAGTAGGTGTAGATCGACAAATATGAAAGATGATGAATCACATGGATTGACTGCTACAAAAGCCAACCCTTCACAAAAGGCAAAAAATAAGGGTAGTTGTTGGAAGTTAGGGCTATTTAGAGAATTAGGGGAATGATTAAAAAGAAGGGTAGTTTTGAAGTATTAAGAGAAATAGGGGTAGTTTAAGCATGGTAGCGGTATATAGATAAATATGAAAGATGATGAATCGTTTTGATTGGGTGCTGAAAAAACCAATCGTTCACAATATTTAAAAAATAGGAGTAATTGTTGAAAGGAAGGGATATTTAGAGAATTAGGGGTACGATTGAAAAGAAGGGCTTTTTTGAAGTGTTAAGAGAAGTAGGGGTAGTTTAAGCATAGTACGGGTAGATCGACAAATATAAAAGATGATGAATCGTTTGGATTGGGTGCTGCCAAAACCAACCCTTAACAGTAGTAAAAAGACAGGGGTAATTGTTGGAAGTCGTGGATACTTAGAGAATCAGGGGTAGGATTTAAAAGAAGGACTGTTTTGAAGTATTAAGTGAAGTAGGGGTATTTTAAGCACAGTAGGGTAGATCGACAAATATGAAAGATGATGAATCATTTGGATTGGGTGCTGCAAAAACCAACCCTTCACAGTAGTTAAAAAATAGAGGTAATTGTTGGAATTAAGGGCTACTTCGAGAATTAGGGGTACGATTAAAAAGAAGGGCTGTTTTGAAGTAATAAGAGAAGTAGGTGTAGTTTAAGCAATATAGGGGTAGATCGACAAATATGAAAGATGATGAATCGTTTGGATTGGGTGCTGCAAAAACCAGCCTTTCATAGTTTATGAAGATAGGGGTAATTGTTAGAAATAAGTTCTATTTAGAGAATTAGGGTAGGATTTAAAAGGATGACTATTTTGAAGTATTAAGAGAAGTAGGTGTAGTTTAAGCATAGTACGGGTAGATCGACAAATATGAAAGATGATTAATCGTTTGTATTGGGTGATGCAAAAACCAATCCTTCACAATAGTTGAAAAATAGGGGTAATTGTTGGAAGTAAGGGCTATTTACAGAATTAAGTGTAGGATTAAAAGAAGGACCGTTTTTAAGTATTAGGAGAAGTAAGAGTAGTTTAAGCATAGTAGGGGTAGATCGACAAATATGAAAGATGATAAATCGTTTGGATTTGGTGCTGCAAAAACCAATCCATCACAATAGTTTAAAAATAGGGTAATTGTTGGAATTAAGGGCTATTTACATAATTAGGTGTAGGATTAAAAGAAGGATTGTTTTTAAGTATTAAGAGAAGTAGGGGTAGATTAAGCATAGTAAGGATAGATCGATAAATATGAAAGATGATAAATCGTTTGGATTGGGTGCGGCAAAAACCAATCCTTCAGAATAATTAAAAAATAGGGGTAATTGTTGGAAGTAAGGGATATTTACATAATTAGGTGTAGGATTAAAAGAAGGACTGTTTTTATGTATTAAGAGAAGTAGGGGTAGATTAAGCATAGTAGGGGTAAATCGACAAATATGAAAGATGATGAATCATTTGGATTGACTGCTACAAAAGACAACCCTTCACAAAAGGCAAAAATAGGAGTAATTGTTGGAAGTAAGGGCTATTTAGAGAATTAGGGGTAATTTAAGCATATAAGGCATATGTCGACAAATATGAAAGATGATGAAATGTTTTGATTGGTGCTGAAAAAACCATTCCTTCACAATATTTAAAAAATAGGGGTAACTGTTGAAAGGAAGGGATATTTAGAGAATTAGGGGTACGATTAAAAAGAAGAGTTGTTTTGAAGTATTAAGAAAAGTAGGGGTAGTTTAAGCATAGTAGGGGTATATCGACAAATATGAAAGATGATGAATCGTTTGGATTGGGTACCACAAAAACCAACCCTTCAAAAAAGGTAAAAATAGGCGTAATTGTTGAAAGTAAGGGATTTTTTGAGAATTAGGGGTAGGATTAAAAAGAAGAGTTGTTTTGAAGTACTAAGAGAAGTAAGGGTGGTTTAAGCATAGTAGGGTTAGATCGACAAATATGAAAGATGATGAATCGTTTGGATTGGTTGCTGCAAAAACCAATCCTTCACAATAGTTAAAAAATAGAGGTAATTGTTGGAAGTACGGGCTACTTCGAGAATTAGGGTTACGATTAAAAAGAAGGGATGTTTTGAAGTATTAAGAGAAGTAGGTGTAGTTTAAGCAATAGAGGGGTAGATCGACACATATGAAAGATGATGAATCGTTTGGATTTGGTGCTGCAAAAACCAACCTTTCATATTTTAAGAATATAGGGGTAATTGTTGGAAATAAGGTCTATTTAGAGAATTAGGGTAGGATTTAAAAGAAGGACTGTTTTGAGGTATTAAGTAGGGGTAGTTTAAGCATAGTACGTGTAGATCGACAAATATGAAAGATGATGAATCGTTTGGGTTGGGTGCTGCAAAAACAAATACTTCACAACATTTGAAAAATAGGGGTAATTGTTGGAAGTAAGGGCTATTTACAGAATTAGGTGTAGAATTAAAAGAAGGACCGTTTTAAGTATTAAGAGAAGTATGGGTAGTTTAAGCATAGTCGGGGTAGATCGACCAATATGAAAGATGATAAATAGTTTAGATTTGGTGCTGCAAATACCAATCCTTCACAATAGTTAAAAAATAGGGGTAATTGTTGGAATTAAGGGCTATTTAAATAATTAGGTGTAGGATTAAAAGAAGGATTGTTTTTAAGTATTAAGAGAAGTAGGGGTAGATTAAGCATAGTAGGGGTAGATCGATAAATATGAAAGATGATAAATCGTTTGGATTGGGTGCTGCAAAAACCAATCCTTCACAATAATTAAAAAATAGGGGTAATTTTGGAAGTAAGGGCTACTTAAATAATTAGGTGTATGATTAAAAGAAGGACTGTTTTTATGTATTAAGAGAAGTAGGGGTAGATTAAGCATAGTAGGGGTAGATTGACAAATATGAAAGATGATGAATCATTTGGATTGACTGCTAAAAAAGCCAACCCTTCACAAAAGGAAAAAAATAGGGGTAATTATTGGAAGTAAGGACTATTTAGAGAATTAGGGGTAGGATTAAAAAGAAGGGTAGTTTTGAAGTATTAAGAGAAATAGGGGTAGTTTAAGCATAGTAGGGGTATATCGGTAAATATGAAAGATGATGAATGGTTTTGATTGGGTGCTGAAAAAACCAATCCTTCACAATATTTAAAAAATAGGGGTAACTGTTGAAAGGAAGGGATATTTAGAGAATTAAGGTTACGATTAAAAAGAAGGGCTTTTTTGAAGTATTAAGAGAAGTAGGGGTAGTTTAAGCATAGTACGGGCAGATCGACAAATATAAGAGATGATGAATCGTTTGGATTGGGCGCTTCCAAAACCAACCCTTCACAATAGTAAAAAGACAGGGGTAATTGTTGGAAGTATTGGATACTTATAGAATCAGGGGTAGGATTTAAAACAAAGGACTGTTTTGAAGTATTAAGTGAAGTAGGGGTAGTTTAAGCATAGTAGGGTAGATTGACAAATATGAAACATGATGAATCATTTGGATTGGGTGTGGCAAAAACCAACACTTCACAGTAGTTAAAAAAATAGAGGTAATTGTTGGAAGTAAGGGCTACTTCGAGAATTAGGGGTACAATTAAAAAGAAGGGTTGTTTTGAAGTGTTAAGAGAAGTAGGTGTAGTTTATGCAAAAGAGGGGTAGATCGGCAAATATGAAAGATGATGAATCGTTTGGATTGGGTTCTACAAAAACTAGCCTTTCATAGTTTAAGAAATAGTGGCAATTGTTGGAAATAAGCTCTATTTAGGGAATTAGGGTAGGATTTAAAAGAAGGACTGTTTTGAAGTATTAAGAGAAGTAGGGGTAGTTTAAGCATAGTACGGGCAGATCGACAAACACGAAAGATGATGAATCGTTTGGATTGGGTGCTGCAAAAACCAATCCTTCACAATATTTGAAAAATAGGGGTAATTGTGGGAAGTAAGGGCTATTTACAGATTTAGGTGTAGGATTAAAAGAAGACCGTTTTTAAGTATAAAGAGAAGTAGGGGTAGTTTAAGCATAGTAGGGGTAGATCGACAAATATGAAAGATGATAAATCGTTTGGATTGGGTGCTGCAAAAACCAATCCTTCACAATAGTTAAAAAATAGGGGTAATTGTTGGAATTTAGGGCTATTTACATAATTAGGTGTAGGATTAAAAGAAGGATTGTTTTTAAGTATTAAGAGAAGTAGGGGTAGATTAAGCATAGTAGGGATAGATCGATAAATATGAAAGATGATAAATCGATTGGATTGGGTGCTGCAAAAACCAATCCTTCACAATAATTAAAAAATAAGGGTAACTGTTGGAAGTAAGGGCAATTTACATAATTAGGTGTAGGATTAAAAGAAGGACTATTTTTATGTATTAAGAGAAGTAGGGGTAGACTAAGCATAGTAGGGGTAGATCGACAAATATGAAAGATGATGAATCATTTGGATTGACTGCTACAAAAGCCAACCCTTCACAAAAGGCAAAAAATAGGGTAATTGTTGGAAGTAAGGGCTATTTATAAAATTAGGGGTAGGATTAAAAAGAAGGGTAGTTTTGAAGTATTAAGAGAAACAGGGGTAGTTTAAGCAAAGTAGCGGTATATCGATAAATATAAAAGATGATGAATCGTTTTGATTGGGTGCTGAAAAAACCAATCCTTCACAATATTTAAAAAATAGGGGTAATTGTTGAAAGGAAGGGATACATAGAGAATTAGCGGTACGATTGAAAAGAAGGGCTTTTTTGAAGTATTAACAAAAGTAGGGGTACTTTAAGAATAGTACGGGTAGATCGAAAAATATAAAAGATGATGAATCGTTTGGATTGGGTGCTGCCAAAACCAATCCTTAACAGTAGTAAAAAGACAAGGGTAATTGTTGGAAGTAATAGATACTTAGAGAATCAGGGGTAGGATTTAAAAGAAGGACTTTTTTGAAGTATTAAGTGAAGTAGGGGTTGTTTAAGCATAGTAGGGTAGATCGACAAAAATGAAAGATGATTCACAGTAGTTAATAAATAGAGGTAATTGTTGGAAGTAAGGGTTACTTCGAGAATTAGTAGTACGATTAAAAAGAAGGGCGGTTTTGAAGTATTAAGAGAAGTAGGTGTAGTTTAAGAAATAGATGGTTAGATCGACAAATATGAAAGATGATGAATCGTTTGGATTGGGTGCTGCAAACACCAGCCTTTCATAGTTTAAGAAGATAGGGGTAATTGTTCGAAATAAGGTCTATTTAAAGAATTAGGGTAGGATTTAAAAGAAGGACTGTTTTGAAGTATTAAGAGAAGTAGGTGTAGTTTAAGCATAGTACGGGTAGATCGACAAATATGAAAGATGATGAATCGATTGGATTGGGTGCTGCAAAAACCAATCCTTCACAATAGTTGAAAAATAAGGTAATTGTTGGAAGTAAGGTCTATTTACAGAATTAAGTGTAGGATTAAAAGAAGGACCGTTTTTAATTATTAGGAGAAGTAGGGGTAGATTAAGCATATTATGGGAAGATCAACAAATGTGAAAGATGATGAATCATTTGGATTGGGTGCTACAAAAACCAACCCTTCACAGTAGTTAAAAAATAGAGGTAATTGTTGGAAGTAAGGGCTACTTCGAGAATTAGCGGTACGATTAAAAAGAAGGGATGTTTTGAAGTATTAAGAGAAGTAGGTGTAGTTTAAGCAATAGAAGGGTAGATCGACAAATATGAAAGATGATGAATCGTTTGGATTGGTTGCTGCAAAAACCAACCTTTCATATTTTAAGAAGATAGGGGTAATTGTTGGAAATAAGGTCTATTTAGAGAATTAGGGTAGGTTTAAAAGAAGGACTGTTTTGAGGTATTAAGAGAAGTAGGGGTAGTTTAAGCATAGTACGGGTAGATCGACAGATATAAAAGATGATGAATCGTTTGGATTGGGTGCTACAAAAACCATTCCTTCACAATAGTTGAAAAATAGGGGTAACTGCTGGAAGTAAGGGGTATTTACAGAATTAGGGGTAGGATTAAAAGAAGGACCGTTTTTAAGTATTAAGAGAAGTAGGGGTAGTTTAAGCATAGTCGGGGTAGATCGACAAATATAAAAGATGATAAATCGTTTAGATTGGTTGCTGCAAATACCAATCATTCACAATAGTTAAAAAATAGGGATAATTGTTGTAATTAAGGGCTATTTAAATAATTAGTTGTAGGATTAAAAGAAGGATTATTTTTAAGTATTAAGAGAAGTAGGGGTAGATTAAGCATAGTAGGGGTAGATCGATAAATATGAAAGATGATAAATCGTTTGGATTGGGTGCGGCAAAAACCAATCCTTCACAATAATTAAAAAATAGGGGTAATAATTGGAAGTAAGGGGTACTTAAATAATTAGGTGTAGGATTAAAAGAAGGGCTGTTTTTATGTATTAAGAGAAGTAGGGGTAGATTAAGCATAGTAGGGGTAGATTGACAAATATGAAAGATGATGAATCATTTGGATTGACTGCTACAAAAACCAATCCTTCACAAAAGGCAAAAAATAGGGGTAATTGTTGGAAGTAAGGTCTATTTAGAGAATTAGGGGTAGGATTAAAAAGAAGGGCAGTTTTGAAGTATTAAGAGAAATATGGGTAGTTTAAGCATAGTAGGGGTATATCGATAAATATGAAAGATGATGAATCGTTTTGATTGGGTGCTGAAAACACCAATCCTTTACAATATTTTAAAAATAGGGGTAACTGTTGAAAGGAAGGGATATTTAGAGAATTAAGGGTACGATTAAAAAGAAGTGCTTTTTTGAAGTATTAAGCGAAGTAGGGGTAGTTTAAGCATAGTACGGGTAGATCGACAAATATAAAAGATGATGAATCGTTTGGATTGGGTGCTGTCAAAACCAACCCTTCACAATAGTAAAAAGACAGGGGTAATTGTTGGAAGTATTGGATACTTATAGAACCAGGGGTAGGATTTTAAACAAAGGACTGTTTTGAAGTATTAAGTGAAGTAGGGGTATTTTAAGCACAATAGGGTAGATCGACAAATATGAAAGATGATGAATCATTTGGATTGGGTGCGGCAAAAACCAACCCTTCACAGTAGTTAAAAAATGGAGGTAATTGTTGGAAGTAAGGGCTACTTCGAGAATTAGGGGTACAATTAAAAAGAAGGGCTGTTTTGAAGTGTTAAGAGAAGTAGGTGTAGTTTAAGCAATAGAGGGGTAGATCGACAAATATGAATGATGATGAATCGTTTGGGTTGGGTCCTGCAAAAACCACCCATTCATAGTTTAAGAAGATAGGGTTAGTTGCTGGAAATAAGATCTAGTTAGAGAATTTGGGTAGGATTTAAAAGAAGGACTGTTTTGAAGTATTTAGAGAAGTAGGGGTAGTTTAAGCATAGTACGGGTAGATCGACAAATATGAAAGATGATGAATCGTTTGGATTGGGTGCTGCAAAAACCAATGCTTCACAATAGTTGAAAATTAGGGGTAATTGTTGGAAGTAAGGTCTATTTACAGAAATAGGTGTAGGATTAAAAGAAGGACCGTTTTTGAGTATTAAGAGAAGTTGGGGTAGTTTAAGCATAGTAGGGGTAGATCGACAAATATGAAAGATGATAAATCGTTTGGAATGGGTGCTGCAAAAACCAATCCTTCACAATAGTTAAAAAATAGGGGTAATTGTTGGAATTAAGGGCTATTTACATAATTAGGTGTAGGATTAAAAGAAGGATTGTTTTTAAGTATTAAGAGAAGTCGGGGTAGATTAAGCATAGTAGGGGTAGATCGATAAATATGAAAGATGATAAATCGTTTGGATTGGGTGCTGCAAAAACCAAACCTTCACAATAATTAAAAAATAGAGGTAACTGTTGGAAGTAAGGGCTATTTACATAATTAGGTGTAGGATTAAAAGAAGGACTGTTTTTATGTATTAAAAGAAGTTGGGGTAGATTAAGCATAGTACGGGTAGATCGACAAATATGAAAGACGACGAATCATTTGGATTGACTGCTACAAAATCCAACCCTTCACAAAAGGCAAAAAAAAGGGTTAATTGTTGGAAGTAAGGGCTATTTAGAGAATTAGGGTTAGGATTAAAAAGAAGGGTAGTTTTGAAGTATTAAGAGAAATAGGGGTAGTTTAAGCATAGTAGGGTTATATCGATAGTTATGAAAGATGATGAATCGTTTTGATTGGGTGCTCAAAAAACAAATCCTTCACAATATTTAAAAAATGGGGGTAACTGTTGAAAGGAAGGGATATTTAGAGAATTAGGGGTAAAAATAAAAAGAAGGGCTTTTTTGAAGTATTAAGAGAATTAGGGGTAGTTTAAGCATAGTACGGGTAGATCGACAAATATAAAAGATGACGAATCGTTTGGATTGGGTGCTTCCAAAACCAACCCTTCACAGTAGTAAAAAGATAGGATTAATTGTTAGAAGTAATGGATACTTAGAGAATAAGGGGTACGATTTAAAAGAAGGACTGTTTTGAAGTATTAAGTGAAGTAGGGTTAGTTTCAGCATAGTAGGGTAGATCGACAAATATGAAAGATGATGAATCATTTGGGTTGGGTTCTGCAAAATTCAACCCTTCCCTGTAGTTAAAAAATAGAGGTAATTGTTGGAAGTAAGGGCTACTTCGAGAATTGGGGGTACGATTAAAAAGAAGGGTTGTTTTTAAATTTTAAGAGAAGTATGTGTAGTTTAAGAAATAGAGGGGTAGATCGACAAATATGAAAGATGATGAATCGTTCGGATTGGGTGCTACAAAAACCAGCCTTTCATAGTTTAAGAGGATAGGGGTAATTGTTGGAAATAAGGTCTATTTGGAGAATTAGGGTAGGATTTAAAAGAAGGACTGTTTTGAAGTATTAAGAGAAGTAGGGGTAGTATAATCATAGTACGGGTGGATATACAAATACGAAAGATGATGAATCGTTTGGATTGGGTGCTGCAAAAACCAATCCTTCACAATAGTTGAAAAATAGGGGTAATTGTTGGAAGTAAGGGTATTTACAGAATTAGGTGTAGGATTAAAAGAAGGACCGTTTTTAAGTATTAAGAGAAGTAGGTGTAGTTTAAGCAATAGAGGGGTAGATCGACAAATATGAAAGATGATGAATCGTTTGGATTGGGTGCTACAAAAACCAGCCTTTCATAGTTTATGAAATAGTGGTAATTGTTGGAAATAAGGTCTATTTAGAGAATTAGGGTTGGATTTAAAAGAAGGACTGTTTTGCAGTATTAAGAGAAGTAGGGGTAGTTTAAGCATAGTACGGGTAGATCGACAAATACGAAAGATGATGAATCATTTGGATTGGGTGCTGCAAAAACCAATCCTTCACAATAGTTGAAAAATAGGGGTAATTGTTGGAAGTAAGGGCTATTTACAGAATTAGGTGTAGGATTAAAAGAAGGACCATTTTAAGTATAAAGAGAAGTAGGGGTAGTTTAAGCATAGTAGGGGTAGATCGACAAATATGAAAGATGATAAATCGTTTGGATTGGGTGCTGCAAAAACAAATCCTTCACAATAGTAAAAAAATAGGGGTAATTGTTGGAATTAAGGGCTATTTACATAATTAGGTGAGGATTAAAAGAAGGATTGTTTTTAAGTATTAAGAGAAGTAGGGGTAGATTAAGCATAGTAGGGCTAGATTGATAAATATGAAAGACGATAAATCGTTTGGATTGGGTGCTGCAAAAACCAATCCTTCACAATAATTAAAAAATAGGGGTAACGGTTGGAAGTAAGGGAAATTTACATAATTAGGTGTAGGATTAAAAGAAGAACTGTTTTTATGTATTAAGAGAAGTAGGGGTAGACTAAGCATAGTAGGGGTAGATCGACAAATATGAAAGATGATGAATCATTTGGATTGACTGCTGCAAAAGCCAACCCTTCACAAAAGGCAAAAAATAGGGTAATTATTGGAAGTAAGGGCTATTTAGAAAATTAGGGGTAGGATTAAAAAGAAGGGTAGTTTTGAAGTATTAAGAGAAATAGGGGTAGTTTAAGCATAGTAGCGGTATATCGATAAATATGAAAGATGATGAATCGTTTTGATTGGGTGCTGAAAAAACCAATCCTTCGCAATATTTAAAAAATAGGGGTAACTGTTGAAAGGAAGGGATATTTAGAGAATTAGCGGTACGATTGAAAAGAAGGGCTTTTTTGAAGTATTAACAAAAGTAGGGGTACTTTAAGAATAGTACGGGTAGATCGACAAATATAAAAGATGATGAATCGTTTGGATTGGGTGCTGCCAAAACCAATCCTTAACAGTAGTAAAAAGACAGGGGTAATTGTTGGAAGTAAAAGATACTTAGAGAATCAGGGGTAGGATTTAAAAGAAGGACTGTTTTGAAGTATTAAGTGAAGTAGGGGTCGTTTAAGCATAGTAGGGTAAATCGACAAAAATGAAAGATGATGAATCATTTGGATTGGGTGCTGTAAAAACCAACCCTTCACAGTAGTTAATAAATAGAGGTAATTGTTGGAAGTAAGGGCTACTTCGAGAATTAGGGGTACGATTAAAAAGAAGGGCGGTTTTGAAGTATTAAGAGAAGTAGGTGTAGTTTAAGCAATAGATGGTTAGATCGGCAAATATGAAAGATGATGAATCGTTTGGATTGGGTGCTGCAAACACCAGCCTTTCATAGTTTAAGAAAATAGGGGTAATTGTTGGAAATAAGGTTTATTTAGAGAATTAGGGTAGGATTTAAAAGAAGGACTGTTTTGAAGTATTAAGAGAAGTAGGTGTAGTTTAAGCATAGTACGGGTAGATCGACAAATATGAAAGATGATGAATCGTTTGGATTGGGTGCTGCAAAAACCAATCCTTCACAATAGTTGAAAAATAAGGTAACTGTTGGAAGTAAGGTCTATTTACAGAATTTGGTGTAGGATTAAAAGAAGGACTGTTTTTAATTATTAGGAGAAGTAGGGGTAGATTAAGCATATTATGGGTAGATCAACAAATGTGAAAGATGATGAATCATTTGGATTGGGTGCTACAAAAACCAACCCTTCACAGTAGTTAAAAAATAGATGTAATTGTTGGAAGTAAGGGCTACTTCGAGAATTAGGGGTACGATTAAAAAGAAGGGCTGTTTTGAAGTATTAAGAGAAGTAGGTGTAGTTTAGGCAATAGAAGGGTAGATCGACAAATATGAAAGATGATGAATCGTTTGGATTGGGTGCTGCAAAAACCAACCTTTCATATTTTAAGAAGATAGGGGTAATTGTTGGAAATAAGGTCTATTTAGAGAATTAGGGTAGGATTTAAAAGAAGGACTGTTTTGAGGTATTAAGATAAGTAGGGGTAGTTTAAGCATAGTACGGGTAGATCGACAGATATAAAAGATGATGAATCGTTTGGATTGGGTGCTACAAAAACCAATCCTTCACAATAGTTGAAAAATAGGGGTAACAGCTGGAAGTAAGGGGTATTTACAGAATTAGGTGTAGGATTAAATGAAGGACCATTTTTAAGTATTAATAGAAGTAGGGGTAGTTTAAGCATAGTCGGGGTAGATCGACAAATATAAAAGATGATAAATCGTTTAGATTGGGTGCTGCAAATACCAATCATTCACAATAGTTAAAAAATAGGGATAATTGTTGTAATCAAAGGCTATTTAAATAATTAGTTGTAGGATTAAAAGAAGGATTGTTTTTAAGTATTAAGAGAAGTAGGGGTAGATTAAGCATAGTAGGGGTAGATTGATAAATATGAAAGATGATAAATCGTTTGGATTGGGTGCGGCAAAAACCAATAATTCACAATAATTAAAAAATAGGGGTAATTATTGGAAGTAAGGGCTACTTATATAATTAGGTGTAGGATTAAAAGAAGGACTGTTTTTATGTATTAAGAGAAGTAGGAGTAGATTAAGCATAGTAGGGGTAGATTGAAAAATATGAAAGATGATGAATCATTTGGATTGACTGCTACAAAAGCCAATCCTTCACAAAAGGCAAAAAATAAGGGTAATTGTTGGAAGTAAGGTCTATTTAGAGAATTAGGGGTAGGATTAAAAAGAAGGGTAGTTTTGAAGTATTAAGAGAAATAGGGGTAGTTTAAGCATAGTAGGGGTGTATCGATAAATATGAAAGATGATGAATCGTTTTGATTGGGTGCTGAAAAAACCAATCCTTCACAATATTTTAAAAATAGGGGAAACTGTTGAAAGGAAGGGATATTTAGAGAATTAAGGGTACGATTAAAAAGAAGGGCTTTTTTGAAGTATTAAGAGAAGTAGGGGTAGTTTAAGCATAGTACGGGTAGATCGACAAATATAAAAGATGATGAATCGTTTGGATTGGGTGCTGTCAAAACCAACCCTTCATAATAGTAAAAAGACAGGGGTAATTGTTGGAAGTATTGGATACTTATAGAATCAGGGGTAGGAATTTAAACAAAGGACTGTTTTGAAGTATTAAGTGAAGTAGGGGTAGTTTAAGCATAGTAGGGTAGATTGATAAATATGAAACATGATGAATCATTTGGATTGGGTGTGGCAAAAACCAACACTTCACAGTAGTTAAAAAATAGAGATAATTGTTGGAAGTAAGGGCTACTTCGAGAATTAGGGGTACAATTAAAAAGAAGGGCTGTTTTGAAGTGTTAAGAGAAGTAGGTGTAGATTAAGCAATAGAGGGGTAGATCGACAAATATGAAAGATGATGAATCGTTTGGATTGGGTGCTACAAAAACCAGCCTTTTATAGTTTAAGAAATAGTAGTAATTGTTGGAAATAAGGTCTATTTAGAGAATTAGGGTAGGATTTAAAAGAAGGACTGTTTTGAAGTATTAAGAGAAGTAGGGGTAGTTTAAGCATAGTACGGGTTGATCGACAAATATGAAAGATGATGAATCGTTTGGATTGGGTGCTGCAAAAACCAATCCTTCACAATAATTAAAAAATAGGGGTAATTATTGGAAGTAAGGGCTACTTAAATAATTAGGTGCAGGATTAAAAGAAGGACTTTTTTTATGTATTAAGAGAAGTAGGGGTAGATTAAGCATAGTAGGGGTATATTGAATAATATGAAAGATGATGAATCATTTGGATTGAATGCTACAAAAGCCAATCCTTCACAAAAGGCAAAAAATAGGGTTAATTGTTGGAAGTAAGGTCTATTTAGAGAATTAGGGGTAGGCTTAAAAAGAAGGGTAGTTTTGAAGTATTAAGAGAAATAGGGGTAGTTTAAGCATAGTAGGGGTATATCGATAAATATGAAAGATGATGAATCGTTTTGATTGGGTGCTGAAAAAACCAATCCTTCACAATATTTTAAAAATAGGGGTAACTGTTGAAAGGATGGGATATTTAGAGAATTAAGGGTATGACTAAAAAGAAGGGCTTTTTTGAAGTATTAAGAGAAGTAGGGGTAGTTTAAGCATAGAACGGGTAGATCGACAAATATAAAAGATGATGAATCGTTTGGATTGGGTGCTGTCAAAATCAACCCTTCACAATAGTAAAAAGACAGGGGTAATTGTTGGAAGTATTGGATAATTATAGAATCAGGGGTAGGATTTTAAACAAAGGACTGTTTTGAAGTATTAAGTGAAGTAGGTGTAGTTTAAGCATAGTAGGGTAGATTGACAAATATGAAACATGATGAATCATTTGGATTGGGTGTGGCAAAAACCAACACTTCAAAGTAGTTAAAAAATACAGGTAATTGTTGGAAGTAAGGGCTGCTTCGAGAATTAGGGGTACAATTAAAAAGAAGGGCTGTTTTGAAGTGTTAAGAGAAGTAGGTGTAGTTTAAGCAATAGAGGTGTAGATCGACAAATATGAAAGATGATGAATCGTTTGGATTGGGTGCTACAAAAACCAGCCTTTCATAGATTAAGAAATAGTGGTAATTGTTGGAAATAAGGTCTATTTAGAGAATTAGGGTAGGATTTAAAAGGACTGTATTGAAGTATTAAGAGAAGTAGGGGTAGTTTAAGCATAGTACGGGTAGATCGACAAATACGAAAGATGATGAATCGTTTGGATTGGGTGCTGCAAAAACCAATCCTTCACAATAGTTGAAAAATAGGGGTAATTGTTGGAAGTAAGGGCTATTTACAGAATTAGGTGTAGGATTAAAAGAAGGACTGTTTTTAAGTATAAAGAGAAGTAGGGGTAGTGTAAGCATAGTAGGGGTAGATCGACAAATATGAAAGATGATAAATCGTTTGGATTGGGTGTTGCAAAAACCAATCCTTCACAATAGTTAAAAAATAGGGGTAATTGTTGGAATTAAGGGCTATTTACATAATTAGGTGTAGGATTAAAAGAAGGATTGTTTTTAAGTATTAAGAGAAGAAGGGGTAGATTAAGCATAGTAGGGGTAGATCGATAAATATGAAAGATGATAAATCGTTTGGATTGGGTGCTGCAAAAACCAATCCTTCACAATAATTAAAAAATAGGGATAATTGTTGGAAGTAAGGGCAATTTACATAATTAGGTGTAGGATTAAAAGAAGGACTGTTTTTATGTATTAAGAGAAGTAGGGGTAGACTAAGCATAGTAGGGGTAGATCGACAAATATGAAAGATGATGAATCATTTGGATTGACTGCTACAAAAGCCAACCCTTCACAAAAGGCAAAAAATAGGGTAATTGTTGGAAGTAAGGGCTATTTAGAAAATTAGGGGTAGGATTAAAAAGAAGGGTAGTTTTGAAGTATTAAGAGAAATAGGGGTAGTTTAAGCATAGTAGCGGTATATCGATAAATATGAAAGATGATGAATCGTTTTGATTGGGTGCTGAAAAAACCAATCCTTCACAATATTTAAAAAATAGGGGTAATTTTTGAAAGGAAAGGATATTTAGAGAATTAGCGGTACGATTGAAAAGAAGGGATTTTTTGAAGTATTAACAAAAGTGGGGGTACTTTAAGAATAGTACGGGTAGATCGACAAATATAAAAGATGATGAATCGTTTGGATTGGGTGCTGCCAAAACCAATCCTTAACAGTAGTAAAAAGACAGAGGTAATTGTTGGAAGTAATAGATACTTAGAGAATCAGGGGTAGGATTTAAAAGAAGGACTGTTTTGAAGTATTAAGTGAAGTAGGGTCGTTTAAGCATAGTAGGGTAGATCGACAAAAATGAAAGATGATGAATCATTTGGATTGGGTGCTGTAAAACCCAACACTTCACAGTAGTTAATAAATAGAGGTAATTATTGGAAGTAAGGGCTACTTCGAGAATTAGGGGTACGATTAAAAAGAAGGGCGGTTTTGAAGTATTAAGAGAAGTAGGTGTAGTTTAAGCAATAGATGGGTAGATCGACAAATATGAAAGATGATGAATCGTTTGGATTGGGTGCTGCAAACACCAGCCTTTCATAGTTTAAGAAGATAGGGGTAATTGTTGGAAATAAGGTCTATTTAGAGAATTAGGGTAGGATTTAAAAGAAGGATTGTTTTGAAGTATTAAGAGAAGTAGGTGTAGTTTAAGCATAGTACGGGTAGATCGACAAATATGAGAGATGATGAATCGTTTGGATTGGGTGCTGCAAAAACCAATCCTTCACAATAGTTGAAAAATAAGGTAATTGTTGGAAGTAAGGTCTATTTACAGAATTAGGTATAGGATTAAAAGAAGGACCGTTTTTAATTATTAGGAGAAGTAGGGGTAGATTAAGCATATTATGGGTAGATCAACAAATGTGAAAGATGATGAATCATTTGGATTGGGTGCTACAAAAGCCAACCCTTCACAGTAGTTAAAAAATAGAGGTAATTGTTGGAAGTAAGGGCTACTTCGAGAATTAGGGGTACGATTAAAAAGAAGGGCTGTTTTGAGGTATTAAGAGATGTAGGTGTAGTTTAAGCAATAGAAGGGTAGATCGACAAATATGAAAGATGATGAATCGTTTGGATTGGGTGCTGCAAAAACCAACCTTTCATATTTTAAGAAGATAGGGGTAATTGTTGGAAATAAGGTCTATTTAGAGAATTAGGGTAGGATTTAAAAGAAGGACTGTTTTGAGGTATTAAGAGAAATAGGGGTAGTTTAACATAGTACGGGTAGAACGACAGATATAAAAGATGATGAATCGTTTGGATTGGGTGCTACAAAAACCAATCCTTCACAATAGTTGAAAAATAGGGGTAACTACTGGAAGTAAGGGGTATTTACAGAATTGGGTGTAGGATTAAAAGAAGGACCGTTTTTAAGTATTAAGAGAAGTAGGGGTAGTTTATGCATAGTCGGGGTAGATCGACAAATATAAATGATTATAAATCGTTTAGATTGGGTGCTACAAATACCAATCATTCACAATAGTTAAAAAATAGGGAAAATTGTTGTAATTAAGGGCTATTTAAATAATTAGGTATAGGATTAAAAGAAGGATTGTTTTTGAGTATTAAGAGAAGTAGGGGTAGATTAAGCATAGTAGGGGTAGACCGATAAATATGAAAGATGATAAATCGTTTGGATTGGGTGCGGCAAAAACCAATCCTTCACAATAATTAAAAAATAGGGGTAATTATTGGAAGTAAGGGCTACTTAAATAATTAGGTGTAGGATTAAAAGAAGGACTTTTTTTATGTATTAAGAGAAGTAGGGGTAGATTAAGAATAGTAGGGGTAGATTGATAAATATGAAAGATGATGAATCATTTGGATTGACTACTACAAAAGCCAATCCTTCACAAAAGGCAAAGAATAGGGGTAATTGTTGGAAGTAAGGTCTATTTAGAGAATTAGGGGTAGGATTAAAAAGAAGGGTAGTTTTGAAGTATTAAGAGAAATAGGGGTAGTTTAAGCATTGTAGGGGTATATCAATAAATATGAAAGATGATGAATCGTTTTGATTGGGTGCTGAAAAAACCAATCCTTCACAATATTTTAAAAATAGGGGTAACTTTTGAAAGGAAGGGATATTTAGAGAATTAAGGGTACGATTAAAAAGAATGACTTTTTTGAAGTATTAAGAGAAGTAGGGGCAGTTTAAGCATAGTACGGGTAGATCGACAAATACAAAAGATGATGAATCGTTTGGATTGGGTGCTGTCAAAACCAACCCTTCACAATAGTAAAAAGACAGGGGTAATTGTTGGAAGTATTGGATACTTATAGAATCAGCGGTAGGATTTTAAACAAAGGACTGTTTTGAAGTATTAAGTGAAGTAGGGGTAGTTTAAGCATAGTAGGGTAGATCGACAAATATGAAACATGATGAATCATTTGGATTGGGTGCGGCAAAAACCAACCCTTCACAGTAGTTAAAAAATAGAGGTAATTGTTGGAAGTAAGGGCTACTTCGAGAATTAGGGGTACAATTAAAAAGAAGGGCTGTTTTGAAGTGTTAAGAGAAGTAGGTGTAGTTTAAGCAATAGAGGGGTAGATCGACAAATATGAATGATGATGAATCGTTTGGATTGGGTGCTGCAAAAACCACCCATTCATAGTTTAAGAAGATAGGGTTAGTTGCTGGAAATAAGATCTAGTTAGATAATTTGGGTAGGATTTAAAAGAAGGACTATTTTGAAGTATTTAGAGAAGTAGGGGTAGTTTAAGCATAGTACGGGTAGATCGACAAATATGATAGATGATGAATCGTTTGGATTGGGTGCTGCAAAAACCAATCCTTCAGAATAGTTGAAAAATAGGGGTAATTGTTGGAAGTAAGGTCTATTTATAGAATTAGGTGTTGGATTAAAAGAAGGACCGTTTTTGAGTATTAAGAGAAGTTGGGGTAGTTTAAGCATAGTAGGGGTAGATCGACAAATATGAAAGATGATAAATTGTTTGGAATGGGTGCTGCAAAAACCAATCCTTCACAATAGTTAAAAAATAGGTGTAATTGTTGGAATTAAGGGCTATTTATATAATTAGGTGTAGGATTAAAATAAGGATTGTTTTTAAGTATTAAGAGAAGTCGGGGTAGATTAAGCATAGTAGGGGTAGATCGATAAATATGAAAGATGATAAATCGATTGGATTGGGTGCTGCAAAAACCAATCCTTCACAATAATTAAAAAATAAGGGTAACTGTTGGAAGTAAGGGCAATTTACATAATTAGGTGTAGGATTAAAAGAAGGACTATTTTTATGTATTAAGAGAAGTAGGGGTAGACTAAGCATAGTAGGGGTAGATCGACAAATATGAAAGATGATGAATCATTTGGATTGACTGCTACAAAAGCCAACCCTTCACAAAAGGCAAAAAATAGGGTAATTGTTGGAAGTAAGGGCTATTTATAAAATTAGGGGTAGGATTAAAAAGAAGGGTAGTTTTGAAGTATTAAGAGAAATAGGGGTAGTTTAAGCATAGTAGGGTTATATCGATAATTATGAAAGATGATGAAGCGTTTTGATTGGGTGCTGAAAAAACAAATCCGTCACAATATTTAAAAAATAGGGGTAACTGTGGAAAGGAAGGGATATTTAGAAAATTAAGGGTAAAAATAAAAAGAAGGGCTTTTTTGAAGTATTAAGAGAATTAGGGGTAGTTTAAACGTAGTACGGGTAGATCGACAAGTATAAAAGATGACGAATCGTTTGGGTTGGGTGCTTCCAAAACAAACCCTTCTCAGTAGTAAAAAGATAGGGGTAATTGTTAGAAGTAATGGATACTTAGAGAATCAGGGGTAGGATTTAAAAGAAGGACGTTTTTGAAGTATTAAGTGAAGTAGGGGTAGTTTCAGCATAGTAGGGTAGATCGACAAATATGAAAGATGATGAATCATTTGGGTTGGGTGCTGCAAAATTCAACCCTTCCCTGTAGTTAAAAAATAGAGGTAATTGTTGGAAGTAAGGGCTACTTCGAGAATTGGGGGTACGATTAAAAAGAAGGGTTGTTTTTAAGTTTTAAGAGAAGTATGTGTAGTTTAAGCAATAGAGGGGTAAATCGACAAATATGAAAGATGTTGAATCGTTTGGATTGGGTGCTACAAAAACCAGCCTTTCATAGTTTAAGAAGATAGGGGTAATTGTTGGAAATAAGTTCTATTCGGTGAATTAGGGTAGGATTTAAAAGAAGGACTGTTTTGAAGTATTAAGAGAAGTAGGGGTAGTTTAAGCATAGTACGGGTGGATATACAAATACGAAAGATGATGAATCGTTTGGATTAGGTGCTGCAAAAACCAATCCTTCACAATAGTTGAAAAATAGCGGTAATTGTTGGAAGTAAGGGCTATTTACAGAATTAGGTGTAGGATTAAAAGAAAGACCGTTTTTAAGTATTAAGAGAAGTATGGGTAGTTTAAGCATAGTAGGGGTAGATCGACAAATATGAAAGATGATAAATCGTATGGATTGGGTGCTGCAAAAACCAATCCTTCACAATAGTTAAAAAATAAGGGTAATTATTGGAATTAAGGGCTATTTACATAATTAGGTGTAGGATTAAAAGAAGGATTGTTTTTAAGTATTAAGAGAAGTCGGGGTAGATTAAGCATAGTAGGGGTAGATCGATAAATATGAAAGATGAAAAACCGTTTGGATGGGTGCTGCAAAAACCAACCCTTCACAATAATTAAAAAATAGGGGTAACTGTTGGAAGTAAGGGCTATTTACATAATTTGGTGTAGGATTAAAAGAAGGATTGCTTTTATGTATTAAGAGAAGTAGGGGTAGATTAAGCATAGTAGGGGCAGATCGACAAATATGAAAGATGATGAATCATTTGGATTGACTGCTACAAAAGCCAACCCTTCACAAAAGGCAAAAAATAGGGGTAACTGTGGGAAGTAAGGGCTATTTAGAGAATTAGGGGTAGGATTAAAAAGAATGGTAGTTTTGAAGTATTAAGAGAAATAGGGGTAGTTTAAGCATAGTAGCGGTATATCGATAAATATGAAAGATGATGAATCGTTTTGATTGGGTGCTGAAAAACCAATCCTTTAAAATATTTAAAAAATAGGGGTAATTGTTGAAAGGAAGGGATATTTATAGAATTAGGGGTACGACTGAAAAGAAGGGCTTTTTTGAAGTATTAAAAGAAGTAGGGGTAGTTTAAGAATAGTACGGGTAGATCGACAAATATAAAGATGATGAATCGTTTGGATTGGGTGCTGCCAAAACCAACCCTTAACTTTAGTAAAAAGACAGGGGTAATTGTTGGAAGTAGTAGATACTTAGAGAATCAGGGGTAGGATTTAAAAGAAGGACTGTTTTGAAGTATTAAGTGAAGTAGGGGTAGTTTAAGCATAGTAGGGTAGATCGACAAAAATGAAAGATGAAGAATCATTTGAATTGGGTGCTGCAAAAACCAACCCTTCACAGTAGTTAAAAAATAGAGGTAATTGTTGGAAGTAAGGGCTACTTCGAGAATTAGGGTACGATTAAGAAGAAGGGCTGTTTTGAAGTATTAAGAGAAGTAGGTGTAGTTTAAGCAATAGAGGGGTAGATCGACAAATATGAAAGATGATGAATCGTTTGGATTGGGTGCTGCAAAAACCAGCCTTTCATAGTTTAAGAAGATAGGGGTAATTGTTTGAAATAAGGTCTATTTAGAGAATTAGGGTAGGATTTAAAAGAAGGACTGTTTTGAAGTATTAAGAGAAGTAGGTGTAGTTTAAGCATAGTACGGGTAGATCGACAAATATGAAAGATGATGAATCGTTTGGATTGGGTGCTGCAAAAACCAATCCTTCACAATAATTGAAAAATAGGGGTAATTGTTGGAAGTAAGGGCTATTTATAGAATTAGGTGTAGGATTTAAAGAAGGACCGTTTTTAAGTGTTAGGAGAAGTAGGGGTAGATTAAGCATATTAGGGGTAGATCAAAAAATGTTAAAGATGATGAATCATTTGGATTGGGTGCTACAAAAACTAACCCTTCACAGTAGTTAAAAAAAAGAGGTAATTGTTGGAAGTAAGGGCTACTTCGAGAATTAGGGGTACGATTAAAAAGAAGGGCTGTTTTGAAGTATTTAGAGAAGTAGGTGTAGTTTAAGCAATAGAGGGGTAGATCGACAAATATGAAAGATGATGAATCGTTTGGATTGGGTGCTGTAAAAACCAACCTTTCATATTTTAAGAAGATATGAGTAATTGTTGGAATAAGGTCTATTTAGAGAATTAGGGTAGGATTTAAAAGAAGGACTGTTTTGAGGTATAAAGAGAAGTAGGGGTAGTTTAAGCATAGTACGGGTAGATCGACAAATATGAAAGATGATGAATCGTTTGGATTGGGTGCTGCAAAACCCAATCCTTCACAATAGTTGAAAAATAGGGGTAATTGTTGGAAGTAAGGGCTATTTATAGAAATAGGTATGGGATTAAAAGAAGGACCGTTTTTAAGTATTAAGAGAAGTAGGGGTAGTTTAAGCATAGTCGGGTTAGATCGACAAATATGAAAGATGATAAATCGTTTGGATTGGGTGCTGCAAATACCAATCCTTCACAATAGTTAAAAAATAGGGGTATTTGTTGGAATTAACGGCTATTTAAATAATTAGGTGTAGGATTAAAGGAAGGATTGTTTTAAGTATTAAAAGAAGTAGGGGTAGATTAAGCATAGTAGGGGTAGATCGATAAATATGAAAGATGATAAATCGTTTGGATTGGGTGCTGCAAAAACCAATCCTTCACAATAATTAAAAAATAGGGGTAATTGTTGGAAGTAAGGTCTACTTAAATAATTAGGTGTAGGATTAAAAGAAGGACTGTTTTTATGTATTAAGAGAAGTAGGGGTAGATCAAGAATAGTAGGGGTAGATCGACAAATATGAAAGATGATGAATCATTTGGATTGACTGCTACAAAATCCATCCTTTCACAAAAGGCAAAATATAGAGGTAATTGTTGGAAGTAAGGGCTATTTAGAGAATTAGGGGTAGGATTAAAAAGAAGGGTAGTTTTGAAGTATTAAGAGAAATAGGGGTAGTTTAAGCATAATAGGGGTATAGTTGATAAATATGAAAGATGATGAATCGTTTTGATTGGGTGCAGAAAAACCAATCCTTCACAATATTTTAAAAATAGGCGTAACTGTTGAAAGGAAGGGATATTTAGAGAATTAAGGGTACTATAAAAAGAAGGGCTTTTTTGAAGTATTAAGAGAAGTAGGGGTAGTTTAAGCATAGTACGGGTAGATCGACAAATATAAAAGATGATGAATCGTTTGGATTGGGTGCTGCCAAAACCAACCCTTCACAATAGTAAAAAGACAGGGGTAATTGTTGGAAGTATTGGATACTTAGAGAATCGTGGGTAGGATTTAAAACAAAGGACTGTTTTTAAGTATTAAGTGAAGTAGGGGTAGTTTAAGCATAGTAGGTTAGATCAACAAATATGAAAGATGATGAATCATTTGGATTGGGTGCTGCAAAAACCAACCCTTCACAGTAGTTAAAAAATAGAGGTAATTGTTGTAAGTAAGAGCTACTTCGAGAATTAGGGGTACAATTAAAAAGAAGGGTTGTTTTGAAGTGTTAAGAGAAGTAGGTGTAGTTTAAGCAATAGAGGGGTAGATCGACAAATATGAAAGATGATGAATCATTTGGATTGGGTGCTGCAAAAACCACCCATTCATAGTTTAAGAAGATAGGGGTAATTGTTGGAAATAAGATCTATTTAGAGAATTAGGGTAGGATTTAAAAGAAGGACTGTTTTGATGTATTAAGAGAAGTAGGGGTAGTTTAAGCATAGTACAGGTAGATCGACAAATATGAAAGATGATGAAACGTTTGGATTGGGTGCTGCAAAAACCAATCCTTGAAAATAGTTGAAAAATATGGGTACTTGTTGGAAGTAAGGTCTATTTACAGAATTAGGTGTAGTATTAAAAGAAGGACCATTTTTAAGTATTAAGAGAAGTAGGGGTAGTTTAAGCATAGTAGGGGTAGATCGACAAATATGAAAGATGATAAATCGTTTGGATTGGGTGTTGCAAAAACCAATCCTTCACAATAGTTAAAAAATAGGGGTAATTGTTGGAATAAAGGGCTATTTACATAATTAGGTGTAGGAATAAAAGAAGGGTTGTTTTTAAAAATTAAAAGAAGTAGGGGTAGATTAAGCATAATAGGGGTAGATCGATAAATATGAAAGATGATAAATCGTTTGGATTAGGTGCGGCAAAAACCAATCCTTCACAATAATTAAAAAATTGGGGTAATTGTTGGAAGTAAGGGCAATTTACATAATTAGGTGTAGGATTAAAAGAAGGACTGTTTTTATGTATTAAGAGAAGTAGGGGTAGATTAAGCATAGTAGGGGTAGATCGACAAATATGAAAGATGATGAATCATTTGTATTGACTGCTACAAAAGCCAACCCTTCACAAAACGCAAAAAATAGGGGTAACTGTTGGAAGTAAAGGCTATTTAGAGAATTAGGGGTAGGATTAAAAAGAAGGGTAGTTTTGAAGTATTAAGAGAAATAGGGGTAGTTTAAGCATAGTAGGGGTATATCGATAAATATGAAAGATGATGAATCATTTTTATTGAGTGAAAAAACCAATCCTTCACAATATTTAAAAAATAGGTGTAACAGTTGAAAGGATGGGATATTTAGAGAATTAGGGGTACAAATAAAAAGAGGGGCTTTTTTGAAGTATTAAGACAAGTAGGGGTAGTTTAAGCATAGTACGGGTAGATCGACAAATATAACAGATGACGAATCATTTGGATTGGGTGCTTCCAAAACCAACCCTTCACAGTAGTAAAAAGATAGAGGTAATTGTTAGAAGTAATGGATACTTAGAGAATCAGGGGTAGGATTTAAAAGAAGTACTGTTTTGAAGTATTAAGTGAAGTAGGGGTATTTTCAGCATAGTTGTGTAGATCGACAAATATGAAAGATGATGAATCATTTGGATTGGGTGCTGCAAAAACCAACCCTTCCCAGTAGCTAAAAAATAGAGGTAATTGTTGGAAGTAAGGGCTACTTCGAGAATCGGGGGTACGATTAAAAAGAAGGGCTGTTTTGAAGTATTAAAAGAAGTATGTGTAGTTTAAGCAATAGAGGGGTAGATCGACAAATATGAAAGATGATGAATCTTTTGGATTGGGTGCTACAAAAACCAGCCTTTCATAGTTTAAGAAGATAGGGGTAATTGTTGGAAATAAGATCTATTTAGAGAATTTGGGTAGGATTTAAAAGAAGGACTATTTTGAAGTATTAAGAGAAGTAGGGGTAGTTTAAGCATAGTACGGGTAGATCGACAAATAAGAAAGATGATAAATCGTTTGGATTGGGTGCGGCAAAAACCAATCCATCACAATAGTTGAAAAATAGGGGTAGTTGTTGGAAGTAAGGGCTATTTGCAGAATTAGGTGTAGGATTTAAAGAAGGACCATTTTTAAGTATTAAGAGAAGTAGGGGTAGTTTAAGCATAGTAGGGGTAGATCGACAAATATGAAAGATGATAAATCGTTTGGATTGGGTGCTGCAAAAACCAATCCTTCACAATAGTTAAAAAATAGGGGTAATTGTTGGAATTAAGAGCTATTTACATAGTTAGTTGTAGGATTAAAAGAAGGATTGTTTTTAAGTATTAAGAGAAGTAGGGGTAGATTAAGCATAGTAGTGGTAGATCGATAAATATGAAAGATGATAAGTCGTTTGGATTGGGTGATGCAAAAACCAATCCTTCACAATAACTAAAAAACAGGTGTAACTGTTGGAAGTAAGGGCTATTTACATAATTAGGTGTAGGATTAAAAGGAGGACTATTTTTATGTATTAAGAGAAGTAAGGGTAGATTAAGCATAGTAGGTGTAGATCGACAGATATGAAAGATGATGAATCACATGGATTGACTGCTACAAAAGCCAACCCTTCACAAAAGGCAAAAAATAGGGGTAGTTGTTGGAAGTAAGGGCTATTTAGAGAATTAGGGGAAGGATTAAAAAGAAGGGTAGTTTTGAAGTATTAAGAGAAATAGGGGTAGTTTAAGCATGGTAGCGGTATATAGATAAATATGAAAGATGATCAATCGTTTTGATTGGGTGCTGAAAAAACCAATCGTTCACAATATTTATAAAATAGGAGTAATTGTTCAAAGGAAGGGATATTTAGAGAATTAGGGGTACGATTGAAAAGAAGGGCTTTTTTGAATTGTTAAGAGAAGTACGGGTAGTTTAAGCATAGTACGGGTAGATCGACAAATATAAAAGATGATGAATCGTTTGGATTGGGTGCTGCCAAAACCAACCCTTAACAGTAGTAATAAGACAGGGGTAATTGTTGGAAGTCGTGGATACTTAGAGAATCAGGGGTAGGATTTAAAAGAAGGACTGTTTTGAAGTATTAAGTGAAGTTGGGGTATTTTAAGCACAGTAGGGTAGATCGACAAATATGAAAGATGATGAATCATTTGGATTGGGTGCTGCAAAAACCAACCCTTCACAATAGTTAAAAAATAGAGGTAATTGTTGGAATTAAGGGCTACTTCGAGAATTAGGGGTACGATTAAAAAGAAGGGCTGTTTTGAAGTATTAAGAGAAGTAGGTGTAGTTTAAGCAATATAGGGGTAGATCGACAAATATGAAAGATGATGAATCGTTTGGATTGTGTGCTGCAAAAACCAGCCTTTCATAGTTTATGAAGATAGGGGTAATTGTTAGAAATAAGGCCTATTTAGAGAATTAGGGTAGGATTTAAAAGAGTGACTATTTTGAAGTATTAAGAGAAGTAGGTGTAGTTTAAGCATAGTACGGGTAGATCGACAAATATGAAAGATGATGAATCGTTTGGATTGGGTGATGCAAAAACCAATCCTTCACAATAGTTAAAAAATAGGGGTAATTGTTGGAAGTAAGGGCTATTTACAGAATTAGGTGTAGGATTAAAAGAAGGACCGTTTTTAAGTATTAGGAGAAGTAAGAGTAGTTTAAGCATAGTAGGGGTAGATCGACAAATATGAAAGATGATAAATCGTTTGGATTTGGTGCTGCAAAAACCAATCCATCACAATAGTATAAAAATAGGGTAATTGTTGGAATTAAGGGCTATTTACATAATTAGGTGTAGGATTCAAAGAAGGATTGTTTTTAAGTATTAAGAGAAGTAGGGGTAGATTAAGCATAGTAAGGATAGATCGATAAATATGAAAGATGATAAATCGTTTGGATTGGGTGCGGCAAAAACCAATCCTTCAGAATAATTAAAAAATAGGGGTAATTGTTGGAAGTAAGGGATATTTACATAATTAGGTGTAGGATTAAAAGAAGGACTGTTTTTATGTATTAAGAGAAGTAGGAGTAGATTAAGCATAGTAGGGGTAAATCGACAAATATGAAAGATGATGAATCATTTGGATTGACTGCTACAAAAGACAACCCTTCACAAAAGGCAAAAATAGGAGTGATTGTTGGAAGTAAGGGCTATTTAGAGAATTAGGGGTAGTTTAAGCATAGAAGGGATATGTCGACAAATATGAAAGATGATGAAATGTTTTGATTGGTGCTGAAAAAACCAGTCCTTCACAATATTTAAAAAATAGGGATAACTGTTGAAAGGTAGGGATATTTAGAGAATTAGGGGTACGATTAAAAAGAAGAGTTGTTTTGAAGTATTAAGAGAAGTAGGGGTAGTTTAAGCATAGTAGGGGTATATCGACAAATAAGAAAGATGATGAATCGTTTGGATTGGGTACCACAAAAACCAACCCTTCGAAAAAGGTAAAAATAGGCGTAATTGTTGAAAGTAAGGGATTTTTTGAGAATTAGGGGTAGGATTAAAAAGAAGAGTTGTTTTGAAGTACTAAGAGAAGTAGGGGTGGTTTAAGCGTAGTAGGGGTAGATCGACAAATATGAAAGATGATGAATCGTTTGGATTGGTTGCTGCAAAAACCAATCCTTCACAATAGTTAAAAAATAGAGGTAATTGTTGGAAGTATGGGCTACTTCGAGAATTAGGGTTACGATTAAAAAGAAGGGATGTTTTGAAGTATTAAGAGAAGTAGGTGTAGTTTAAGCAATAGAGGGGTAGATCGACACATATGAAAGATGATGAATCGTTTGGATTTGGTGCTGCAAAAACCAACCTTTCATATTTTAAGAATATAGGGGTAATTGTTGGAAATAAGGTCTATTTAGAGAATTAGGGTAGGATTTAAAAGAAGGACTGTTTTGAGGTATTAAGTAGGGGTAGTTTAAGCATAGTACAGGTAGATCGACAAATATGAAAGATGATGAATCGTTTGGGTTGGGTGCTGCAAAAACAAATACTTCACAACATTTGAAAAATAGGGGTAATTGTTGGAAGTAAGGGCTATTTACAGAATTAGGTGTAGAATTAAAAGAGGGACCGTTTTAAGTAATAAGAGAAGTAGGGGTAGTTTAAGCATAGTCGGGGTAGATCGACAAATATGAAAGATGATAAATAGTTTAGATTTGGTGCTGCAAATACCAATCCTTCACAATAGTTAAAAAATAGGGGTAATTGTTGGAATTAAGGGCTATTTAAATAATTAGGTGTAGGATTAAAAGAAGGATTGTTTTTAAGTATTAAGAGAAGTAGGGGTAGATTAAGCATAGTAGGGGTAGATCGATAAATATGAAAGATGATAAATCGTTTGGATTGGGTGCTGCAAAAACCAATCCTTCACAATAATTAAAAAATAGGGGTAATTTTGGAAGTAAGGGCTACTTAAATAATTAGGTGTATGATTAAAAGAAGGACTGTTTTTATGTATTAAGAGAAGTAGGGGTAGATTAAGCATAGTAGGGGTAGATTGATAAATATGAAAGATGATGAATCATTTGGATTGACTGCTACAAAAGCCAACCCTTCACAAAAGGCAAAAAATAGGGGTAATTATTGGAAGTAAGGACTATTTAGAGAATTAGGGGTAGGATTAAAAAGAAGGGTAGTTTTGAAGTATTAAGAGAAATAGGGGTAGTTTAAGCATAGTAGGGGTATATCGGTAAATATGAAAGATGATGAATGGTTTTGATTGGGTGCTGAAAAAACCAATCCTTCACAATATTTAAAAAATAGGGGTAACTGTTGAAAGGAAGGGATATTTAGAGAATTAAGGTTACGATTAAAAAGAAGGGCTTTTTTGAAGTATTAAGAGAAGTAGGGGTAGTTTAAGCATAGTACGGGCAGATCGACAAATATAAGAGATGATGAATCGTTTGGATTGGGCGCTTCCAAAACCAACCCTTCACAATAGTAAAAAGACAGGGGTAATTGTTGGAAGTATTGGATACTTATAGAATCAGGGGTAGGATTTAAAACAAAGGACTGTTTTGAAGTATTAAGTGAAGTAGGGGTAGTTTAAGCATAGTAGGGTAGTTTGACAAATATGAAACATGATGAATCATTTGGATTGGGTGTGGCAAAAACCAACACTTCACAGTAGTTAAAAAATAAAGGTAATTGTTGGAAGTAAGGGCTACTTCGAGAATTAGGGGTACAATTAAAAAGAAGGGTTGTTTTGAAGTGTTAAGAGAAGTAGGTGTAGTTTATGCAATAGAGGGGTAGATCGGCAAATATGAAAGATGATGAATCGTTTGGATTGGGTGCTACAAAAACAAGCCTTTCATAGTTTAAGAAATAGTGGTAATTTTTGGAAATAAGCTCTATTTAGAGAATTAGGGTAGGATTTAAAAGAAGGACTGTTTTGAAGTATTAAGAGAAGTAGGGGTAGTTTAAGCATAGTACGGGTAGATGGACAAACACGAAAGACGATGAATCGTTTGGATTGGGTGCTGCAAAAACCAATCCTTCACAATAGTTGAAAAATAGGGGTAATTGTTGGAAGTAAGGGCTATTTACAGAATTAGGTGTAGGATTAAAAGAAGGACCGTTTTTAAGTATAAAGAGAAGTAGGGGTAGTTTAAGCATAGTAGGGGTAGATCGACAAATATGAAAGATGATAAATCGTTTGGATTGGGTGCTGCAAAAACCAATCCTTCACAATAGTTAAAAAATAGGGGTAATTGTTGGAATTAAGGGCTATTTACATAATTAGGTGTAGGATTAAAAGAAGGATTGTTTTTAAGTATTAAGAGAAGTAGGGGTAGATTAAGCATAGTAGGGGTAGATCGATAAATATGAAAGATGATAAATCGTTTGGATTGGGTGCTGCAAAAACCAATCCTTCACAATAATTAAAAAATAGGGGTAACTGTTGGAAGTAAGGGCAATTTACATAATTAGGTGTAGGATTAAAAGAAGGACTGTTTTTATGTATTAAGAGAAGTAGGGGTAGACTAAGCATAGTAGGGGTAGATCGACAAATATGAAAGATGATGAATCATTTGGATTGACTGCTACAAAAGCCAACCCTTCACAAAAGGCAAAAAATAGGGTAATTGTTGGAAGTAAGGGCTATTTATAAAATTAGGGGTAGGATTAAAAAGAAGGGTAGTTTTGAAGTATTAAGAGAAATAGGGATAGTTTAAGCATAGTAGCGGTATATCGATAAATATGAAAGATGATGAATCGTTTTGATTGGGTGCTGAAAAAACCAATCCTTCACAATATTTAAAAAATAGGGGTAATTGTTGAAAGGAAGGGATACTTAGAGAATTAGCTGTACGATTGAAAAGAAGGGCTTTTTTGAAGTATTAACAAAAGTAGGGGTACTTTAAGAATAGTACGGGTAGATCGACAAATATAAAAGATGATGAATCGTTTGGATTGGGTGCTGCCAAAACCAATCCTTAACAGTAGTAAAAAGACAGGGGTAATTGTTGGAAGTAATAGATACTTAGAGAATCAGGGGTAGGATTTAAAAGAAGGACTTTTTTGAAGTATTAAGTGAAGTAGGGGTCGTTTAAGCATAGTAGGGTAGATCGACAAAAATGAAAGATGATGAATCATTTGGATTGGGTGCTGTAAAAACCAACCCTTCACAGTAGTTAATAAATAGAGGTAATTGTTGGAAGTAAGGGTTACTTCGAGAATTAGTGGTACGATTAAAAAGAAGGGCGGTTTTGAAGTATTAAGAGAAGTAGGTGTAGTTTAAGCAATAGATGGGTAGATCGACTAATACGAAAGATGATGAATCGTTTGGATTGGGTGCTGCAAACACCAGCCTTTCATAGTTTAAGAAGATAGGGGTAATTGTTGGAAATAAGGTCTATTTAAAGAATTAGGGTAGGATTTAAAAGAAGGACTGTTTTGAAGTATTAAGAGAAGTATGTGTAGTTTAAGCATAGTACGGGTAGATCGACAAATATGAAAGATGATGAATCGATTGGATTGGGTGCTGCAAAAACCAATCCTTCACAATAGTTGAAAAATAAGGTAATTGTTGGAAGTAAGGTCTATTTACAGAATTAAGTGTAGGATTAAAAGAAGGACCGTTTTTAATTATTTGGAGAAGTAGGGGTAGATTAAGCATATTATGGGAAGATCAACAAATGTGAAAGATGATGAATCATTTGGATTGGGTGCTACAAAAACCAACCCTTCACAGTAGTTAAAAAATAGAGGTAATTGTTGGAAGTAAGGGCTACTTCGAGAATTAGGGGTACGATTAAAAAGAAGGGATGTTTTGAAGTATTAAGAGAAGTAGGTGTAATTTAAGCAATAGAATGGTAGATCGACAAATATGAAAGATGATGAATCGTTTGGATTGGTTGCTGCAAAAACCAACCTTTCATATTTTAAGAAGATAGGGGTAATTGTTGGAAATAAGGTCTATTTAGAGAATTAGGGTAGGTTTAAAAGAAGGACTGTTTTGAGGTATTAGGTCTATTTCATATTTTATATTTGTCGATCTACCCATACTATGCTTAAACTTACCCTGTTTCTCTTAATACATCAAAACGTTCCTTCTTTTTAATCCAACCCCTAATTCTCTAAATAGCAATTCCCTCCAACAATTACCCCTATTTTTTAACACCTGTGAAGGGTCAGTTTTTACGGTACCCAATCCAAATGATTCATTATCTTTCATTTTTGTCGATCAGCCCTTACTTCCAATAATTGCGCCTATCGTTTCACTACTTTGAAGGGCTGGTTTTTGAAGCACCCAATCCAAATGATTCATAATCTTTCATATTTGTCGATCTACCTCTACTATGCTTAAACTACCCTTACTTCTCTCTATACTTCAAAAAATCCGTTCATTTTAATCCTACCCCTAATTCCCTAAATAGCCTTTACTTCCAACAATTCCCCCTATTTTTTAACTACTGTGAAGGGTTGTGTTTTGCAGCAACTAATCCAAACAATTCATCATCCTTAATATTTGTCGATATACCCCTACTATGCATAAAATACCCCTACTTCTCTTAATACTTCAAAACAACCTTTCTTTTTAATCCTACACCTAATTATCTAAATAGCTCTAACTTATAACAATTACCCCTACTTTTTAACTACAAGAAGGGTTGGTTTTTGCGACACCCAATCTGTAATGACCCGCATTTTCAACGATATAATAACTAATTAATTTAATTATTGAAATAGTGATTAAGAGAATATAATGGTCGTTGAATTAAATAAGAGTGAATATTCAATTAAAATAATAATAAAATAATATATTTATTTCTGGAATAATCAGAATTGGCTGAAATGGCGATATGGTGTGAAATGGGAAATTCAAAATATATAATTCAGTTTAGAGTTGAATTACAATGACGAATATATTATTTCAACGAAGTTTGAACGTATAATTATATTATAATTAAAATCGAGCTTGAAATGGCGCTGTAGTTCGTAATTTGGCGATTTGAACTTCAATTGAATGTACAGGATTCGTTTTAAGCCGGATTTCTATGAAACAAGAAACGTTAGCAGCTGGTGAAGTATATTTTTCTAATGGAAGAGAAAAATCGGGATTTCGTCATGTAGATTTTGATTTATGTTCAAATCAAATTTTAGAAAAGTCGCTATGGAATTCCCTTTATAATTTATTTATATTTTAAAAGGATTTAAATATAAATCGAATATCAATATAACTCTAATGATTAAATATCGAGTTAGAAACCCATATAGGATTATTCTGGAGCTGTATGGTGTTCCACTGTGAATATATAAGATAATTTAAAATTATTTATATTTAATAAAAATTGATTTAAATATATTTATATATTTAAATGGTTTATTTAAAGCTTTAAAAATAGCCACTTTTGCAAACGAAGTCGGAATTCAACGAAACTAATTTTGTTGGACCCGCAATGTTAAATTATCGTTAGATTTCATTTTTCATGATTTTTGAAGTCAGTATTTGGCCGTACCGATTTTTAATGTGAAATACAGTAGTTAATTTGACCTTTAAAAATACGCAGTGTGAGCAAACTGAGTCGGAATTCGACGAAACCAGTTTTGTTGGGACCGTAATGTCGAACTGTTGCTGCACGTCAATTTTCGTGATTTTTGGGTATCGTGTGTGATCGCAGGAATTTTAGAGGACGAGTACGAGCAGTAGTTGATTAAAAATAAAATAAAATAATCAAATTAAAAATATCCTAAGTAAATCCCTGGACCTAAGCAGGCCACCCTTCCTCTTCTCAACCACAAACTGTGAGTTTAAAACCAAATCCAAGCCACCACAAAATTTAGAAACCTACTTGAGAATCCAAAACTAGAAAATCAATGTAAAATCAAAATAAATTCCCATAAAAATCTACAAATCTCTAAACATATATTTCTGAGTTCGTCCTTTCATTTTCTTCAATCTGGAAGTATTCTTGTTTGGTGCGGTGAGAATTGGGTTTGCTGGAAACCCAACAGCGTGAGCTAGGGTTAGAGGTTGGGTAAGAATGGTAGTTCGATTCAAGAAATGGGTTTTGTATTTGAGTTCAGAAGGGAAAACCGCATCAGTTTGTGAAGTCTGGTGGAGTTCGATGGGATATAGTGTTGTGTGATACTCTGTGTTGTGCGGAAGGGTGGGAATCGCCATTTGTACGGTGGTGCTTGTTGGTCATAATGGTGGTAGAGTGAAAGAGAAGGTATAGAGGAGTTGAACCATACATTTTGTTTGGAATATAATCAAGAGAAGGGGGAGCAAGGATCGGCCATGTCCTGTTTGGGTATGGCGTGTGTTTCCTGGAAGAAGAAAAGGATAATGAAGCCGTTAAGAGAGGATGACGTGGCTCGAAGGATTGGTTGAGGTTAATTAACCATTAATTATTTACTTAGCGAGGTTTAAATAATTTATTAACTTCTAAATCGTATAACTTCGTTATACCTTATCAGAATTTGACAAAACGAGATCCTTTAGGATCGTATGGACAGACATTACCCAATGGAACTGGTCGGGAGTGGATTGGAGTCGATTACAATTTATAGTAAAATAAATTGTCCGTCTGAATCAAGCGATAGTTATCGTTATTAACAATGATCGTTCAATGTGAGTAAAACTCACCAACTCTGAACATTTATAACTTTATAACGTATTTTGAGAACTGTTAATCATCTGTTGATTGCTATGTGTTAACTGTTTGGTTGAATTGCTTGTGTATTGGTTGAAATTGTAGATAACAATATATATAAATCGTTAATCGAATATTGATTCTGTTTATCAGAATATTTTATATTCGTGATATTTGTGTTGTTTAACATCTGTGATGCAGGGAAACAGGTTGGAGGGGTCCAACTGGACTCCTCAATATTTATAATACTGTTCTGTTCATGTATCGAGTTATATGATGTGATATGAAATCTGTTGATGAATTTATAAGTTTGAGTGATAACGATCATTGTTATATGGTACGTTTAATACCATAAGAAATACTGGGATGTAAAAAGGGAATTTTCAAAGTATTTTTGAAAATAATTTATTTATATAAAATCAATGGTTTTTATATAAAAGGAAATAATTATAAAATCAAAAGAGTTAAAAGGAAATATATTTGTAAAACAAATATAAAGAAAATATATTTGTAAAACAAATATAAAGGAAATATATTTGTAAAACAAATATAAAGGAAAATATTTGCAAAACAATTAGAATAGAAAAAGGAATATTTGTAAAACAATTACAAATATAAATAAAAAGGGAAAACATTTGTAAAACATTTACAAATGGAATTGGAAAGGAAATATTTGTAAAACAGTCACAAATAGAATTTAAAAGGAAACATTTGTAAAACATTTACAAATAGATTAAATGGAAATATTTATTTATAGGAAATAAATAGAATGTTATAAAGGAAATATTTATTTGTTAAATAAATAGGAAAGATAAAAGAGATATTTATTTGTTAAATAAATAGGAAAGACAAAGGAAATATTTATTTGTTAAATAAATAGGAAAGAGAAAAGAAATATTTATTTGTTAAATAAATAGGAAAGATAAAAGAAATATTTATTTGTTAAATAAATAGGAAAGATAAAAGAAATATTTAATTGCTAAATAAATAGGAAAGATAAAAGAAATATTTATTTGTTAAATAAATAGAAGTGAAAAGGGAATAGTTATTTGTTAATTAAACAAATAGAAAACGAAATGATTCAAAGGAATTAATCAAACGAGATAATTCAAAGGAGTAAATCAAAGGAGTTAATTCAAAGGAGTTAATTCGAAAGAGTTAATCGGAATGAGTTAATCGAATATTAGTTATTCGATTAGAGTTAATTGATAAGCGTTAATTGAATAGATTTAATCAAATATAGTTTATTCGAGTAGAATTAAAGGAGTTAATCGAATATAGTTTATTAGAATGGAATTAAAGGAGTTAATCGAATATTGGTTATTCGAAGGAGTTAATCGAATATAGTTTATTCGAGTATAATTAAAGGAGTTAATCGAATATAGTTTATTCGAATAGAATTAAAGGAGTTATCAAATCTAGTTATTTGAAAGGAGTTAATCGAATATAGTTTATTCGAATAGAATTAAAGGAGTTATCGAATATAGTTATTCGAAAGGAGTTAAGTGAATAGAGTTAATCAAAAAGAGTTAATCAAATAGAGTTAATCGATTAGAGTTAATCAAATAGAGTCAATCGATTAGAGTTAAATCAAAAATAGTTAATCCAATAGAGTTAATTGATAAGAGTTATTTGAATAGAGTTAATCGAATATAGTTTATTCAAAGAAAGGTTTCCGAATCTAGTTATTCATAAGAGAGATTATCAAATATAGTTATTCGAAGGGAGGAGTTATCGAATAGAGATTACTCAAAAGAGAGTTACGTGAGGAAGCGTTAATGGTTTAAAATATAAACTTTGACTATTTCAAAGTTAAAACGTTGTTCAGTTAAGGTCTAAGAGGTAATTATACCCCAACTTGATTGACTTCCTTCTTAACTAAGGAATGGTAAGGTTTGATAGTGAACGATGGTTAAGTGAATTCGGTAAATGGTTGGAGATGGCACGGCGATGGTTTGTTCAAACATCTGTCTAAGTCCAATGTAAGAGTTTTGGAATTGTTTTCCAAATAAGAATCAGAAATGTTTTCTAATATAGAAAACAGGAAATGGAAATGTTTTCCATTGTTAATAATGTATATTTTCTAAAAATTAGAAAATAAGAAACATTGAATATATGGAAACAGGAAATGACAAATGAAATAAATCAATGATTAATTAATTTAAAGGATAAAAAGTGATTGATCGATGTAATTTCCATCTAGAAATAAGATCGTTGTTTGCACATGTATTTTTCTTTGATTGTTAAATCATCGACTATCGAAGTTTTAGACCATTTTAACGTTGTTAAAATGGAGAGAGCGGTTGGATTATTATCCAAAGAACCACTCTGTATTGACTTAAGAATTGCGAATCATATATGCCAAAGAAATTTGAAGATGTAGTAAAGTGCAAGGGATGTTGTATAAATCTTAGGTAAAGATTGCCTAAGATGGATGTACTGAATAGTGCCTTCGGTTTGTCCAGTCCCAGTATGACCTATATGGAAGAATGTCTGATAGAGTATATTTAATAGATCCTGTAAGTTGATCTCTTCAAACGTACGTACGTTTGGTGGAGGAGGAATTCATTTCTCTTAGCTGTATACCTGTGGTATTTTTGGGGAAATCAATTTGTGATTTGGCGGGTATGACGATGTGGCATTCAAAGTGAATAGATGTGTGATCTGTCAGAGATAAGCGTGGCCTCTAGCCTCACAACCGGGAAATAACAGAAATCGGGCAGGTAGCATGGCTATGTAGGTCACACCTATTAGTGTGTATAATCACCTGATCTAGAGTTTCTTTTACTTCTAAAAATCTATTGTTGATGTTGTCCCATTCGGGAAACGGTTGCTGATCCCAACCGTTGGTGATATACATTCGATACACTCAAGCGAAATGAGTGGTCGGTCATGTGTGGCCGGGTTGCAAGATGTTCTTGTTGAACCCAGTATATTCCTCTCTAGAGGTACACTAGCGAATGGTGGTTCCATACCTTGTCATAGTTGGAAATCCATTACCCAATACGTGCTTGCGATTTTGATTGTATACTATATATGTAGAACGTGAGATGGAAGCGTTTCTTCTAGATGATTATTATATTGTGGTTGATAGACATTATTATAATATCAAAAGGTTTTTGATATAAAGATAATTTGAATTCTCATAAGGGAAAAACCCATGGTCTTATGGGATATCATTTACTTGTTCGAACTGTTCTAAACTATTTTACTCACACCAGTCCCTTGACTGACCCGGAGTTTATATTGTTTTTGTTTTCCCTAAACTCTTGGGTGCCCAATTTTGTACATGCAGTCAAGTAGTCAAGAATTTACAGATATACTAGAAGAGCTTGGAGCAGGAGGCTTCACGATTATATAGCTATAGTTATTTCCGTTGTGTTGTAAGTGTTGTACTTTGATAATGTTATTGTATACATATACTGATTTTATTTCAAGGATATGTTATCTATTATATGTTGTTCATTCCGCTGTGAGATTCGTGTTACTCTGATGTTGTATCTTCTTCTTCTATTCTAAGTTTCTATCTTATCTATCCTCACCTTCTTATTTCTTTCTATTAACTTTTCGGTATTTTTCGATGTTTGTTTAGTCATCATTGAGTTTATGGCGATAACCAAAGTCGACAAAAACCGGGTCGTTACAGTTGGTATCAGAGCAAAGGTTAAGTATTACCTTGGCTCTGTTGCGTGACTCAGTAGAGATGGGGTTAGAAATACCCTAGATTGATTTTGAGTGTATATATACGAGTGAACGTATTTGTTATTTGATATAAAAATTTGTTTTATATTATGGAGATTTATTGATTGAGTGGCTTATGAATTTCTGGTCGATCAGTTTGGTCCACTGTATCGGTAGGGATTTATAAACACTCGAATACGATAAACCAGCACTGTATGTTTTGAAAAAGGGTAAACGAAATAATTTTACCCAAATTATATTTTGATATAAAGGATTTATATCGGAGTGATTATAATATATTGGATATATTGGTTGTTATTTTAATCGAGTAAGGTTATAAAAAGTAAAATGATTATGTAAGTAACTAATCAGAATTCATATAAGTGTAGTATATGAAATCAGATGAATTAAAGCTGAATTTGAACCAGAAATTGAATTAAAACTCTGGGAAATTGGATAAGTGTTTGTAAATGAATTGGGATTAAAAATAAGGAAAATTGAAGATCTTGGGAGATTTTAATTGTTTTACAAGCAGTGTGAATTATATTTTGAAATGAATTTCAAAGTGGACATGTTTAGAAATGGTTTTATAGTATTGAACTCAGTTTGATCGCTGGAAAATAGATTCTGATGATGACAGCTGCATCACCAGTATTCACTTTCGAGTTGTAAGTGACGGATTACTACCAAAAAGATTTTGCTTTTGAATTGTTTGAGAGAAACAAGTTGTTGAAATCCAAAAAGGAATATTTGGTTGTAGAAAAGCAAAGCTGTTTAAAACTCTTCTGAAGAGACCGTTTGAATTAAAAACTAATTTAAATAGAAATTTGTGAAACCGAGCTAGAACTGAATTGAAACCAATTAGCTGGAAATTGAATTGGATACGATATATCAAGTAGAATCAGATTTGAAATTGTGAAATAGAATCTGAAATGGTATTGGATTGATGAGTTAAGAATTTAAAAATCGAAAATGGAACTTTGATTTGAAATTGAATGCAACTTAGGTATAAGCGAATGGTTGGATGTATGGATAAAAACAGATTGGAGCTTGATTGGGATGACCCTTGTATCTGCTGAATTAATAACAGGTGGAAAGGATATAATGATATGCCGACAAAAAAGGTACAAGTTTATATTTGATATAAGCATGATATTTATGAGCCGAAATCGGCAAGCTGCGTGGCTGTTTTTTTTATTTTGGGTTGGAGATGGCCCAGAGAGGCGAGTTGGTGTTTTACCGATAGGGCTGTACAAAGGAGGTTATGGCGAAATTTTCCAGAAATTTAGGGAGTTAGAAAATTTCAGGATTTTTGAAAATATTCGTTGATAGAATTGAATAAATAATTTAATTAAAATTTAATTAGTCCAATGGAAACTAAAGTTGAGAAGTGAACAAATAAGTCTGGCCAGTCGATAGGGTTTGTTTTCTACCTTACCAATTTCAAGGACGAAATTATTTTAAGTGGGGAAGAATGTAATGACCCGCATTTTCAGTGATATAATAATTAATTAATTTAATTATTGAAATAGCGATTAAGAGAATATAATGGTCGTTGAATTAAATAAGAGTGAATATTTAATTAAAATAATAATTAAATAATATATTGAATTCTGGAATAATCAAAATTGGCTGAAATGGCGATACGTTGTGAATTAGGAATTTCAAAATATATAATTCAGTTTAGAGTTGAATTATTATGACGAATATATTATTTGATAGAAGTTTGAATGTATAATTATATTATAATTAAAATCGAGCTTGAAATGGCGCTGTAGTTCGTAATTTGGCGATTTGAACTTCAACTGAATGTACAGGATTCGTTTTAAGCCGGATTTCTGTGAAACAAGAAACTTTAAGAGCTGGTGAAGTATATTTTTCTAATGGAAGATAAAAATTGGGATTTCGTCGTATAGATTTTGATTTATGTCCAAATCAAATTTTAGAAAAGTCGCTATGGAATTCCCTTTATAATTTATTTATATTTTAAAAGGATTTAAATATAAATCGAATATCGATATAACTCTGATGATGAAATATCGAGTTAGAAACCCATATAGGATTATTCTGGAGCTGTATGGTATTCCACTATGAATATATACGATAATATAAATTTATTTATATTTAATTTGAATAGCTTTAAATATATTTATATATTTAAATGGGTTATTTAGAGATTTAAAAATAGCCACTTTTGCAAACGAAGTCGGAATTCGATGATACTAATTTTTTGGATCCGCAATGTTAAATTATCGTTAGATTTTAAATTCCATGATTTTTGAAGTGAGTATGAGGTCGTACCAATTTTTAATGTGAAATACAGTCGATAATTTGACCTTTAAAATACGCAGTGTGAGAAAACAGAGTCGGAATTCAACGAAACCTGTTTCGTTGGGACCATAATGTCGAACTGTAGCTGCACGTCAATTTTCGTGATTTTTGGGTTTCGTTTGTGATCGCAGGAATTTTAGAGGACGAGTACGAGCAGTAGTTGACTAAAAATAAAATAAAATAATCAAATTAAAAATATCCTAAGTAAATCCCTGGACCTAAGTAGGCCACCCATCCTCTTTTCAGCCTCAAACCGTGAATTTAAAACCAAATCCAAGCAGCCACAAAATTTAGAAACCAACGTGAGAATCCAAAACTAGAAAATCAATGTAAAATCAAAATAAATTGCCATAAAAATCTACAAATCTCTAAACATATATTTCTGAGTTCGTCCTTTCAATTTCTTCGATCTTGAAGTATTCTTGTTTGGTGCGGTGAGAACTGGGTTCGCTGGAAACCCACCAGCGTGAGCTAGGGTTAGAGGTTGGGTAAGAATGGTAGTTCGATTCAAGAAATGGGTTTTGTATTTGAGTTCAGGAGGGAAAACCGCATGAGTTTGTGAAGTCTGGTGGTGTTCGACGGGATATAGTGTCGCGTGATTCTCTGTGTTGTGCGGAAGGGTGGGAATCGCCATTTGTACGATGGTGCGAGTTGGTCGTAATGGTGGTAGAGTGAAAGAGAAGGTATAGAGGAGTTGAACCATACATTTTGTTTGGAATATAATCAAGAGAAGGGGGAGCAAGGATCGGCCATGTCCTGTTTGGGTATGGCGTGTGTTTCCTGGAAGAGAAAAGGATGATGTGGTCGTTAAGAGAGGATGACATGGCTCAAAGGATTGGTTGAGGTTAATTAACCATTAATTATTTACTTAGCGAGGTTTAAATAATGTATTAACTTTTAAATCATATAACTTCGTCACACCTTATCAGAATTTGATGAAACGGGATTCGTTAGGATCGTATGGACGGACACTACCCAATGGAACTGACCGAGAGTGGATTGGAGTCCGTTACAATTTATAGCAAAATAAATTATCCGTCTGAATAAAGCAATGGTTATCGTTATTAACGATGATCGTCCCATGTGAGTAAAACTCACCAACTCTGAACAGTTATATTTTTATAACCTATTTTTAGAATTGTTAATCATTTGTTGATTGCTGTGTGTTAACTGTTTGGTTGAATTGCTTGTGTATTGGTTGAAATTGTAGATAACGATATATATATAAATCATTAATCAAATATTGATTCTGTTTATCATAATATTTTATATTCGTGATATTTGTGTTGTTTAACATCTGTGATGCAGGGAAATAGGTTGGAGGGGTCCAACTGGACTCCTCAATACTTATATTGCTTTCTGTTCATATATTGTGTTATATGATGTGATATGAAATCTGTTGATGATTTTATATGTTTGAATGATACCGATCATTGTTATATGGTACGTTAAATACCATAAGAAATACTGGGATGTAAAAAAGGGATTTTCAAAGTATTTTTGAAAATAATTTATTTAAATAAAATCAATGGATTTTATATAAAAGGAAAAAGGATTTTATAAAAGGAAATAATTATAAAATCAAAAGAGTAAAAGGAAATATATTTGTAAAACAAATATAAAGGAACTATATTTGTAAAACAAATATAAAGGAAATATATTTGTAAAACAAATATAAAGAAAAATATTTGCAAAACAAATAGAATAGAAAACGGAATATTTGTAAAACAATTACAAATAGAAATAAAAAGGGAAAACATTTGTAAAACATTTACAAATGGAATCGGAAAGAAAATATTTGTAAAATATTTACAAATAGAATTTAAAAGGAAACATTTGTAAAACATTTACAAATAGATTAAATGGAAATATTTATTTATAGGAAATAAATAGAATGTTATAAAGGATATATTTAAATTTTAAATAAATAGGAAAGATAAAGAAATATTTATTTGTTAAATAATTAAGAAAGATAAATAAATATTTATTTGTTAAATAAATAGGAAAGATAAAAGAAATATTTATTTGTTAAATAAATAGGAAAGATAAAGGAAATATTTATTTGTTAAATAAATAGGAAAGACAAAAGAAATATTTATTTGTTAAATAAATAGGAATGATAAAAGTAATATTTATTTGTTAAATAAACAGGAAAGATAAAAGTAATATTTATTTGCTAAATAAATAGGAAAGATAAAGAAATATTTGTTTGTTAAATAAATAGAAGTGAAAACGGAATAGTTATTTGTTAAGTAAACAAATAGAAAAGGAAATCATTCAAAGGAATTAATCAAACGAGATAATTCAAAGGAGTTAATTCAAAGGAGTTAATCCGAAATAGTTAATCGAAATGAGTTAATCGAACATTAGTTATTCAATTAGAGTTCACTGATAAGAGTTAATTGAATAGAGTTAATCGAATATAGTTTATTCGAATAGAATTAAAGGAGTTAATCAAATATAGTTTATTCGAATGGAATTAAAGGAGTTAATCGAATATTGGTTATTCGAAGGAGTTAATCGAATATAGTTTATTCGAGTAGAATTAAAGTAGTTAATCTGTAATAACCCAGAAAATGTGAACTAATTTAAAATTTTTAAATTAGGTTATTACCAAAGAATTTGAATAATTGAAATAGAATATTTCAATAAAATATAGAATTGGGTATGGTATGGCAGTTTGAAATTTTGAATACACCTTTGTCTGACTGTACCGGGTGGAAAATATAACGAATTTTAGCAAAACTGAAAATATTTAAATCTGTTTATGAATACCTATCTAACGAATCTGAAAAATCGAAATTTCATAACGGGAATCAAAAGTTATGGCCAAATGAATTTTCAGAAAGGTCGCTATATAACATATATAGCCCTTGAAAATTGATATTTTGCATACGACCTCGGAATTCGACGAAACCACTTTTGTTGGGTCCGGGATGTCAAATTATTGCTAAGTTTCAAATTTCATAATTTTTGAATCAAGTATGTGAGCGGGAAAAAAGAAAATGTGATTGGTCAAATTCTGTTAAAATGGGTCGACCTAAAAATGGCCGTTTTTCAAACGAGCTCAGAATTCGACAAAACAGGTTTTGTTAGGACCGTATCGTCAAAACAAAGCTAGATTTATTTTTTGGAATTTTTCGATTCAGTTTGTGGCCCTGGCAAATTGAAATGTACGTTTAAATTAAATATCGAATGTTGTATATTTTAAATTGAAAAATAACTAATTGTAACAGTCGAATTGGCCAACGAAACATATCCCATTGTGTCCGGAATGGGGGTATTTAGCTAGGGGCGACAGTCGTTGGGTTTAAAAAGGAGTCCGTTTGCAAAAATACTATTTAAAACTTCCTATAAAGCTCTGACCAATAGGAATTTTTCTTTTTTAAAAAAAATAAAAATAAAATAAAAATACGAAGGAACCCTAGCCGCCAGCGATTTGGACGACGTAGGGAGCTCGAAACTTCTTGTCGATTTTGCCGCTTCCGCCTGTTGAAGCTTCTGACCGCCTTCGCCTCCTCTATCAATCCGACCAACCACGCCTCCGTCCATCAACTGTAGACGTCGGAATTCGACCAGGAAGTCGCGCCTTTTAGAGCGTCGCCGCAACCCACAGGAGCCACCGAATCCATCGCCACCACCGCCGATCTGAAGGTGATTCGTAGCTCTCTGACGCCGTGTGGTCTGATCGAAGCAACGAGGTACGGTTTGGCTTAAAAATCGAGACCTAGTTTTGAAGTTTTAAAAACTTTTCTGATGTGAATTTCTGAAATGAAAATAACACTTTTAAGTGTTGCAAAACTTTGAAAAATAATGTCTTTTTCATTCTTCAACGAAATTCGATGAAACAGGAGACACCGTGACCGCAAGGAGGCTCTCTACATTCTAGAAGAAGCCGCGGATTTTTCTGACCTTCCTACGATTTTTAGCACTGCAATAACCAATGTGAGGAATCTAAACTATTTGTGTGAATGAAATCGTGTTGTATAAATTATATAAGTGAAGTGTAAATTATATACGCATTGTATACCTCATGTACATGTGTTGTATAAGGTATATTAGCGATGTATAAATTATACAAGCGTTGTTTGAAACATATATGCTTTGAATTGTGATGAAATGCAAGTGAATTATTATACTATATATATATATATATATATATATATATATATATATATATATACTCCCCTCGTCCACAGGCCATGGACGATATTTATTGCTTGTGATTGACGTGATATTATATGGTATGACGAATGGTTGGAAATAATTGTTGTGGTTAATATTGTCGTTGAAAAATACCTTTGCGGTTGAAAAATACCCTCTTGTGGTTGAAAAAAATTAGAATAGGATTGTGGAATTGAAAATAAAACATGTCGCCTGCGTGCGAACTAGATGCATGATCCCCATTGTCAAAAACCGCGAGGTTTTAAGGTAGAGCGAGGAGCCGTACTAGGGACGGTCCCGGTTTTAACTACCCTGCCGTTATGCTGCCGAAATTTTCTGAAATATTTATGTGTTAGAATAATTTTCATTCGTTGAAATAAATTATATAAACTATATCGAATATTCATGTGTTAAGTTGCAATTCATTCGTTGAGTTGAAATTCATTTGTTGAATATTATTTGAATTTAAACAAATGGCTTTAGCGATAAAAATCACATTTTTATATATATACAAACTATATCGAATATTCATGTGTTGAGTTGCAATTCATTCGTTGAGTTAAAATTCATGTGTTGAATATTATTTGAATTTAAACAAATAGCTTTAGCGATAAAAATCACATTTTTATATATACAAACTATATAGAATATTCATGTGTTGAATTGCAATTTGTTCGTCGAGTTGAAATTCATGTGTTGAATGTTATCATCTTTTAAAAATAAAATGAATCGACAATAAAACTACACCTTTATTGTGAACATGAAGTGTTAAAAAAATACACACGTGTCGAATAAATATTTTTGATGATAAAAATATTTCTTTTATCATGTATACGCCTAGATAAAAATACACATGTGTCGAATAAATATTTTTGATGATAAAAATATTTCTTTTATCATGTATACGCCTAGATAAAAATACACACGTGTCGAATAAATATTTTTGATGATAAAAATATTTCTTTTATCATGTATACGCTAAGATAAAAATACACACCTGTCGAATAAATATTTTTGATGATGAAAAATATTTCTTTTATCATGTATACACTTAGATAAAAATACACACGTGTTGAAATAAATAATAGTTTGCAAGAAATATTATTATTAGCTTTGTTCTGCATATATATACATGTGTTTAACAAGAAAAATGGATTAGCTGTAGAGTAAAGAAATTATTTGCGTGCCCGACAAATAGGTAAACCTTGATGAGTTGGCTGCGCAATTTTATTTATATATCAACTCCTGTGAATGCCATTGGATGCGGAGTGCTGGTTATTCTGTGTGAAATAATAAACGTCGCCATAGGATAGTAACAATTAATTTTGAACTATACTACACGGCATACTTCTCGACGATAGGCATACTTCATCATATCCCACATAAGTAATTGGAGCTTGTGTGACGAGGTGGAAGATTTACCATACAAGCAAGAGGCTTGTATGGCGATGACTATATACTACAGGATGAACTGATGACTGATATGGACAATATAAAATATAACGATAAATTGCCAGATTAATAAAAACCCCACACGGGTCTGGAGTTGACAATAATCACGTTGCTCTAGTTATTAGATACGGCACATGGACTATTTATTTCCACACGGAAACGGGGTGACGAGAATTTATTCTCTGGAGTGATTATCAATACATGCTCCCCCGTAAACACCAAAATATATCACTATAAATATGTGAATGCTTTTTAGGATTTATTGGGTACCTAATACGGCCCAATAAATTTCCAAACCCCTCCCCGTACAAAGGAGGTTATGGCGAAATTTTTCGAAATATTAAAGCGTTAGTGAAATATTTGAAGTGAAATTGATGTTGAAAATATAGAATGATCTATAGTTGAAATAATAGAATGAACTATATTTATATATATAAATATAAATATAATTAAAAGGAATAGAGGCCGTGCAGTTCGTGTTTCAGAATCGTAATTTGAGACGATTAGTGCGAGAAATCCGACCATCGGATTTTCCCGAAACCGCAACCGCTGGGTTTGCCTTGGAAATATCTTTCCAACGGCACCAACCTTGTAAAAATCCAACGGTTGGATTGTCCGGAATGTTTAATTTAAATCTGAAGAAAAACAGCGCCAGAATCGTTTATATTTATATATAAATATAAATATAATTAAATTAAATCGAATAACGACGCTGCAGTTCGAATTTTGAAACTGTAACTTCAGACGACTAGTGTGGAAGATCCGACCGTCGGATTCTCGCGAAACTAGAACCGTTGGGTTCGCTTTGGGAATATCTTCCCACTGATACTGACTTTGTAGAAATCCCACGGTTAGATTTTCCGATATGTGTAAAACAAATTAAGGGAAAAACAGCGCCAGTGTCACGACACGACCTGAAACGTCGTTTAATTAAATATGGCCATTTTTAAATATATAAAAATGGCGAAAAATCGTTATAAAATATTATAAGCAACATTGATTGAAAGTAAACCAATTGGGCTTGAATTGTTTGATATTTGATGTTTGTATGTGCTTAACACGAAAATAACACTAAATAACTGAAAGATGGATGTCGAATAATATAACCATATAAAGAATCGATTTAAATTCTAATGACGTGAATTATTTGAAAAGGCCGAGCTAACCCTCATTTGAAATAATTTATCGAGCGATTCGAATTGGAAAATACAAAGACGATTCAAGACCGACGATCTTCTTATCGGTTGGATGGGCGCTACTGAGGTTCCTGACCGGAGTAGCTACCGGAAAGGGACGGAAGTAGTAGCCGTCTGAACGTATGTGTTGATTGGACGGATATACGAGGAATTTGACGCCTCCGGTTTCATTCAGACCCAGAACAGACTTGTAAATGGACAGTGTGTCTGACATTGGATTTTGTTCTATACTGATTGATCCCTGTTAAATATATATCTGTTTGGCGGCAGAGAATTTATTCTTTTGCTTAACGCCCTTCTCTGAGACGTACGAGCTCAGAGGTTATATATCGATGGAAATCAATTGTATGGAGTGGACTGCCTATGTGGCATGCCAAGATGCTGTAATCAAGGCTTCTATTGCAAAGCAAAGTCTTGTGGTTGATGATCAAAGCACGGTCTACGTGGCCGAGCTTTGTGTATAGCGTGGATTCGCGAGCCTCACACCTTGGTATGAGTTAAAAACGGGATACGGACCGCTAGGAGAGCACGATGTTTCTTTCTAGCTATGGTGGTGTCAGTGACTTACCAGCCCTGACATTTATATCTATTTTTCACCTATGTGGTTGTTGGAATGTGAGGCGCCTCGATTATAGGTCTGCAAGGACCGGAAACGTGTGTTCAGGAATAAATAATCCTCAAACGTAAGAGAGGACCGGTCCAGCCGATCCAGGGTTGCCCAGAGTGTGTAGTCCTGAGACGTTTGCTAGAATGTCTCGAAGCAGAGAGGAGCTTGCCCCTTGCCTCGACTCATGACGGAAATCCAATTTCCAATATGAAATAACGGACTTGATTGTAGAACTAGTATGGCGACATAGTGATATGGGGCACTTATGCCGTCTATGATTGATATTTATGATGCTATTCATTTTTGAAACATATATGCACTAGTAACAATATCAAATGATTTTGCTTTATACGTATCAAGCATATTTGGCCCTTATAAGGTAAAACTCTATCATCCGGCTTGCGTTGCATTGTATGATCGGACCTGAGTCTTATAATGGCTTCATTCTTTCAAAAAGCATTGCGTTGTTTTAAAAGAATTTACTTTGTTTTAAATGCACTAGCAATCACTGGAGTAAACCCGTTCCGCGAAAGTGGCGTGGTCCTATGATTTGCTATTACTATCGTTTAACTGTTAAATAGATTCCTCATACCAGTCCCCATGACTGACTCGTTGTTTGTTTCACTTTGCAAACGTGGGTGCCCTTATTTTCACATGGGCAGCCTAGTACACAGGTGACAGGTTGTTTTTGGCTCTGCACTGTTGCATGGAGTGCATTTTGGCTCATGGCGAGGCTGACTTCATAGAGACGACTTTGACATTTTCCGCCATTACTGTACTTATATTATGATTCCGCCACTGGCGATGCAGACTGATTTACTTTCCGTATTCTTATTGTATGTATATGTACCGCCATCGGCGATGTAGACTGATACGCTTATTATGTCTCACTGCATGTATGTATTCCGCCTCTGGCGATGATGACTGATCACTTTCCCTTTCTATTTACTAAGTTATATCCCACGCTATGCTATTCTGATGTTATTACATGTTGTGATTCCGTTGTCATATCCGTGTAAAATTATTCTATTTATTGTTTCTGCTATTATCTGTTCTCTGCTATGATGATTAATGAGTTATATTCCAATGATTATACTTAATACCGCCCCTCGGATTTTGGGATCGTCACAGTTGGTATCAGAGCTTTGGTTAACCTTAGTTCCCGGATCTAGCACATTAAACACCTCGTCAGAATAGAATCAGTAGTGTTCTAATGCGAGTAGCTCATTAGAGATAGGATTAGCAATGTCCTAGAATGAGCTAAGCAGATTAGCAAAACAATTTGATCAGTACATCATCATTATCTTTCCTTGTATTCCCCTGCTTTATCATTTATGAAAATTATCAAATCTGTGAGCTTGACTCTTTTCTTGCTTATACAGTACTCTTAGATGGATACACGAGCAGCAGCAGCTAGAGGAGGCCGTTGAGGCCGAGGAGAGGCAGCAGGAGGACGGGGGAATATCCCCGTAGTGGTGGAAGGCCCTATTGTTCAGCCACCAGCACCCGAAGACTTTGAGCTAGACAAAGTAGTGAAGAGGTATAGGAATCTTGGGGGAAAACCCTTTACTGGTACTGGTACAGTGACCGAGGCTATAGCTTGGTTGAAGACCTGTGAGAAAATCTTTGAAGGCATGGGTATGGGAACCAACAACAAAGCACAACTTGGTATTTGGCTCCTTCAGGAGGAAGCAGAGCTGTGGTAGGATGCCATTACCTCAGAGGATGCAGCAGGTACTGTCAGGACCTGGGAGCAATTCAAAACTATGTTCAATGAGAAGTTTGTACCTGAACATGCTCTAGAGAGGATGCGTGAGCTGTTTGCTAATCTCCAGCAAGGAGATCCCTCTATTCAGGATTACCTAAATAAGTTCACCCAGTTGTCGCGCTATGCTCCAGAGCTGATTATGACCAACAAAGCAAAGAACAAGAGATTCATATTTGGGCTAAAGCGCAAGTACCATGATAGAGCTATGAGCAACATCAAACTCTCCTTTTCAGAACTAGTAGAAATGGCTTGCAATTATGAAGACATGGATGAAAGGCACGCTAGCCAAGACGGCGCCAAAAGCCAAGCTGGAAACAAGCGCAAAGCTTCAACAGATCAACCCGAGTCTAGCATTACCGCTGCCGCTACTCAGAAACCTGCAAAGATCCCGAAAGGAAATTGCTACAACTGCGGGAAGCCAGGTCATTTTTCTAATGTATGCAAAGCCCCGAGGAAGCCAAAGGCAAATGACTCAGCCGAATGCTACAACTGCCATAAGAAGCGGCACTATAGAAGGAAATGTCCTCTGAAGCAGAATGCACAAGTGGCTCATGTGTATGACGGGAAGACCCCGCCAGCTACCACAGATGGATCAGGTAAACCCGACTTCTTGGGAGGTACCCTTACCATTAAAAATATTCCTGCTTCTGTACTTTTTGATACTGGTGCATCACGTAGCTTCATTTCTGGTAACATTGTTCATAAGTTAAAATTGAAACAAGGAAAACTTAAAGAACCAATTAAAGTTCAAAACCCGATAGGAGGTTCTGTTAGTCTCAGTACATATTGTAAAGTACCTATTTCCTTCTCTCGGTACCAGTTCTCTTTTAAAGTGATTGTCATGGACCTTTACGAATTTGATATTATACTGGGGCTAGACTGGCTGACAAAGTATAGTGCTGAAGTTAGTTGTGCCGAAAGAATCGTGAAAGTTAAAACAAAATTATGGCATATCACTATACCATGTCTCGGTTCAGAAATTAATAGAACAGAATTTTGGTCTTCTTTAGAAGTTATTCCCCCTTCATTAGAAAAGATACCGGTCGTTAAAAACTATGCGGATGTGTTTGAAGAAGTGGAAAACTTACCGCCGCAAAGAGAAATTGAATTCAGGATAGATCTAATTCCTAATGCCCGACCAGTAGTACATCCAATTAGAAGATTGGCCCCGAAAGAAAAGGAAGAGTTAAGTAGTCAAACCCGAGAATTACTTTGGAAAGGTCTGATCACACCGAGTTTTTCAGCGTGGGGAGCAGCAGTAGTATTTGTCCCGAAATCAGACGGTACTCTAAGACTTTGTGTTGATTACCGAGATCTCAATAAACAGACAATGAAGAACAAATATCCCTTGCCCCGAATAGACGATTTGTTAGATCAATTAAATGGAGCGACAATATTCTCCAGAATGGACCTAGCTACAGGTTTCCACCAATTACGTATAGCCGAAGACTGTGTTCCTTTGACAGCCTTCAGTGGTCCCGATTTATTCTACGAATGGTTAGTAATGTCGTTCGGCTTGTGTAATGCTCCGGCATACTTCGTTGATCTAATGAACAGAATGTTCCGTGGTGTATTGAATAAATTTGTTCTGGTTTTCATCGATGACATTTTAATCTACTCTAAGTCGGAAGATGAGCATGCAAAATATTTAGAACAAGTGTTGAAAATTCTAAGAAGAAATGTCTTGAAAGCTAAATTTTCTAAATGTGTCTTCTGGCAGAATGAAGTTAAATTCCTAGGCCACGTCGTATCAAAGGAAGGAATTGCTGTAGATCCAAGCAAAATTACAGCGATTCAGAACTGGAAACAACCTACTACGCCCATCGAAGTTCGAAGTTTCCTTGGATTGGCTAGTTACTATCAGAAATTCGTTCAGGATTTTTCAAAGATATCGGGTGTATTGGCAAAGCTTAAAAAGAAACATGAGAAATTCAAATGGACTCCCGAATGTGAAGAAGCTTTCCAGGAACTGAAACTGAAGTTGACAACCGCTCCAGTATTGACAATTATAGAGGGTAACCAAGACTTGACTGTATGGACAGACGCTTCTATTAGAGGGCTAGGCGCAGTATTAATGCAAAAAGGCCAAGTGATCGCTTATGCCAGCCGTCAGCTGAAGCCACATGAAAGGAACTATGCAACTCATGATCTTGAGTTATTAGCTATCGTGTTTGCTTTAAGAATCTGGAGGCATTATTTACTGGGCGAGAAGTTCGAGCTATTTACCGATCATCAATCCTTGAAATATCTATTCACTCAGAAAGATCAAACTTGAGACAACAGCGTTGGTTAGAATTCCTTGCAGCATACGACTTTGAAATTCTATACACTCCAGTGAAAGCCAATGTTGTAGCAGATGCGCTCAGCAGAAAGAATGAAATCATTGCCAGTTTTATCATCACGTCTTCATTAATAGACAGGATCTCGACCCTTCAAAAAGAGGATAATTTTGTAAAAGTAATGATCAAAAGGATCAATGAAGGCATAGACTACAGCTTCCAAGTGGATAGTGAGGGGGTTTTGAGATTAAAAGGAAGAATTTGTGTTCCCGACATCTCCGAGCTAAAAAGAGAAATACTGGATGAGTGCCACAAGTCCAAACTAAGTATCCATCCCGGTGTGAGCAAAGTGTATAACGATATCAAGCGCACCTTCTGGTGGAAGGCGATGAAAAGAGATATCTCATTATATGTTAGCAGATGCCCCACTTGCCAACTAGTTAAGAGAGATCAGCAGAAATTGGCTGGATTATAACAACCCTTAGAAATTCCAAGATGGAAGTGGGAACAAATTTCGATGGATTTCATCGATGGCTTGCCTCGAACTAAGAAAGGAAGCGACAGTATATGGGTAATCGCAGATCGCTTCACGAAGACTGCCCATTTCATACCTGTCCGATCCAACAGAACGACTCAAAGTCTAGCACAGATTTACTTCAAAGAAATAGTTAAACTACATGGAGTACCGCTCAATATAGTCAGTGATAGAGATCCCTTATTTACTAGCAAATTATGGGAAGCATTCCAGACAGAATTGGGAAACAAATTGAATCTAAGCCCCGCTTATCACCCTCAGACAGACGGCCAAACTGAGCGGGTGAATAGAATTTTAGAAGATCTACTGCGGGCTTGCGTTATTGATTTTGGAGGCTCATGGGAAGATCACATACATTTAGCCGAATTCTCTTACAACAATAGCTATCAAGCAAGTTTGGGAATGTCTCCATTTGAAGCATTATACGGTAGACCATGCAGATCACCCGCATGTTGGGTAGAACCTGGCAACAGACTTGTGTTAGGGCCCGATATGATTCGAGAAGCATCGGATAAAGTTGATTTCATTAAGAAGCGATTGAAAACCGCACAGAGCCGACAGAAAAGTTATGCTGATGCGAGAAGGAGGGATATATCGTTTGCCGTTGGCGATTATGTTTATTTAAGAGTTTCTCCAATGCGGTGAGTAATCAGATTTGGCAAGACTGGGAAGTTGGCACCGAGATTTATTGGTCCCTTTCCTATACTTGAACGGATTGGATCTCTTGCATATAGGGTTTCATTACCTGATTGGTTGCCTGGTATACATGATATGTTCCACGTATCTCAACTCAGAAAACATGTTCATGATCCCGATCTTGTTGTGGAAGAAGCAGCGCAACATGATATTGACATAACTCCAGAATTAGCACTCAGAAGAGAGCCATTAAAGATAGTTGGCAAAGAAACTAGAGAGCTAAGGAGGAAAAAGATTCATCTAGTCAAAGTGCAGTGGAGTAGTGATCCTAGAGACTGTACTTGGGCGACTGAGGAAAGCATTAAACAAGCCTATCCCAAATGCAGGGTGGACATCTCTGACTAACTCCGGTGCAAGGTACCTTTACAATACCTTGCATTTACATTTTATTTCCTACTTAGCTGTTATTTCCTTTTCGAGGATGAAAAGTTTTAAGTGGGGGAGATTGTAATAACCCGGAAAATGTGAACTAATTTAAAATTTTTAAATTTGGTTATTACCAAAGAATTTGAATAATTGAAATAGAATATTTCAATAAAATATAGAATTGGGTATAGTATGGCAGTTTGATATTTTGAATACAAACTTTGTCTGACTGTACCGGGTGGAAAATATAACGGATTTTAGCGAAACTGAAAATATTTAAATCAGTTTATGAATACCTTTCTAACGAATCTGAAAAATCGAAATTTCATAACGGGAATCAAAAGTTATGGCCAAATGAATTTTCAGAAAGTTCGCTATATAGCATATATAGCCCATGAAAATTGATATTTTGCATACGACCTCGGAATTCGACGAAACCACTTTTGTTGGGTCCAGGATGTCAAATTATTGCTAAGTTTCAAATTTCATAATTTTTGAAGCAAGTATGTAAGCGGGGCAAAAGAAAATGTGATTGGTCAAATTCTGTTAAAATGGGTCGACCTAAAAATGGCCGTTTTTCAATCGAGCTCAGAATTCGACGAAACTAGTTTTGTTAGGACCGTATCGTTATAACAAAGCTAGATTTATTTTTCTGGAATTTTTCGATTCAGTTTGTGGCCCTGGCAAATTGAAATGTTCGTTTAAATTAAATATCGAATGTTGTATATTTTAAATTGAAAAATAACTGACTGTAACAGTCGAATTGGCCAACGAAACATATCCCATTGTGTCCGGAATGGGGGTATTTAGCTAGGGCGACAGTCGTTGGGTTTAAAAAGGAGTCCGTTTGCAAAAACACTTTTAAAACTTCCTATAAAGCTCTGACCAATAGGAATTTTTCTTTTATAAAAAAAATAAAATAAAAATAAAAATATAAAGGAACCCTAGCCGCCAGCGATTTGGACGACGTAGGGAGCTCGAAACTTCTCGTCGATTTTGCCACAGCCTCAGTCGATTTCGCCGCCTCCGCCTGTTGAAGCTTCTGACCGCCTTCGGCTCCTCTATCAATCCAACCAAGCCACGCCTCCATCCATCAACTGTAGACGTCGGAATTCGACCAGGAAGTCGCACCTTTTAGATCGCCGCCGCGACCACAGGAGCCACCGAATCCATCGCCACCACCGCCGATCTGAAGGTGATTCGTAGCTCTCTGACGCCGTGTGGTCTGATCGAAGCAACGAGGTACGGTTTGGCTTAAAAATCAAGACCTTGTTTTGAAGTTTTAAAAACTTTTCTGATGTGAATTTCTGAAATGAAAATAACACTTTTAAGTGTTGCAAAACTTTGAAAAATAATATCTTTTTCGTTCTTTAACGAAATTCTATGAAACAGGAGACACCGTGACCATAAGGAGGCTCTCTACATTCTAGAAGAAGCCGCGGATTTTTCTGACCTTCCTACGATTTTTAGCACTGCAATAACCAATGTGAGGAATCTAAACTATTTGTGTGAATGAAATCGTGTTGTATAAATTATATAAGCGAAGTGTAACTTATATACACATTGTATACCTCATGTACATGTGTTGTATAAGTTATATTAGCGATGTATAAATTATACAAGCGTTGTTTGAAACATATTTGCTTTGAATTGTGATGAAATGCAAGTGAATTATTATATATATATATATATATATATATATATATATATACTGTGACGATCCCAAAATCCGAGGGGAGGTATTAAGGATAATCATTGGAATATAACACATTAGTCATCATAGCAGAGTACAGATAATAGCAGAAACAATAAATAGAATAATTTTACATGGATATGACAGCGGAATCACAACATGTAATAACATCAGAATAACATAACGTGGGATATAACTTAGTAAATAAAAAGGAAAGTGATCAGTCATCATCGCCAGAGGCAGAATAGATACATGCAGTGAGACATAATAAGGGTATCAGTCTACATTGCCGAAGGCGGAATACATATACATATAGTAAGAGATACGGAAAGTAAATCAGTCTGCATCGCCCGTGGCGGAATCATAATATAAGTACAGTAATGGCGGAAAATGTCAAAGTCATCTCTGTGAAGTCAGCCTCGCCATGAGCCAAAAATGCACTCTATGCAGCAGTGCAGAGCCAAAAACAACCCATCACCTGTGAACTAGGCTGCCCGTGTGAAAATAAGGGCACCCGCGTTTGCAAAGTGAAACAAACAACGAGTCAGTCATGGGGACTGGTATGAGGAATCTATTTAACAGTTAAACAACAATAATAAGCAAATCATAGGACCACGCCACTTTCACGAAGCGGGTTTACTCGAGTGATTGCTAGTGCATTTAAAAGAAATAAATTCTTTTAAAACAACGCAATGCTTTTAAAAAGAATGAAGCCATTATAAGACTCAGGTCCCATCACACAATGCAACGCAAGCCGGAGGATAGAGTTTTACCTTATAATAGCCAAATATGCTTGATACGTATAAAGCAAAATCATTTGATATTATTACTAGTGCATATATGTTTCAAAAATGAATAGCATCATAAATATCAATCATAGGCGGCATAACTACCATCTACTATGTCGCCATACTAGTTCTACAATCAAGTCCGTTATTTCTTATTGGAAATTGGATTTCTGTCATGAGTCGAGGCAAGGGGCAAGCTCCTCTCTGCTTCGAGACACTCTAGCAAATGCCTCGGGACTACACACTCTGGGTAACCCCTGGATCTTCAGGGCCGGTCCTCTCTTACGTTTGAGGATTGGAAATTCCTGAACACACGTTCCCCGGTCCTTACAGACCTATAATCGAGGCGCCTCGCATTCCAACAACCACATAGGTGAAAAATAGATAAAAATGTCAGGGCTGGTAAGTCACTGACACCACCATAACTAGAAAGAAACGCCGTGCTCTACCTGCAGTCTGTATCCCGTTTTTAACTCATACCGAGGTGTGAGGCTCGCGAATGTACGAAATACACAAAGCTAGGTCACGTAGACCTTGCTTTGATCATCATCCACAATACTTTGCTTTGCAACAGAAGCCTTGATCATAGCAACTTGGCATGCCACATAGGCAGTCCACTCCATACAATTGATTTCCATCGATATATAACCCCTGAGCTCGTACGTCTCAGAGAAGGGCGTTAAGCAAAAGAATAAATTCTCCGCCGCCAAACAGATAAATATTTAACAGAGATCAATCAGTATAGAACAAAATCCAATGTCAGACACACAGTCCATTTACAAGTCCGTTCTGGGTCTGAACGAAACCGGAGGCGTCAAATCCTCGCAAATCCGTATAATCAACACATACGTTGAGACGGCTACTACTTCCGTCCCCTTCCGGTAGCTACTCCGGTCAGGAACCTCAGTATGCCCATCCAACCGATAAGAAGATCGTCGGTCTTGAATCATCTATGCATTTTCCAATTCGAATCGCTCGATAAATTATGTGAAATGAGGATTAGCTCGGCCTTTTCAAATAATTCACGTCATTAGAATTTAAATCGATTCTTTTTATTGTTATATTATTCGACATCCATCTTTCAGTTCTTTAGTGTTAGTTTCGCGTCAAACACATTCAACCATCAAACATCAAACAATTCAAGCCCAATTGGTTTATTTTCAATCAGTGTTGCTTATAATATTTTATAACGATTTTTCGCCATTTTTATTTATTTAAAAATGGCCATATTTAATTAAACGACGTTTCAGGTCGTGTCATGACACCGGCGCTGTTTTTCCCTTGATTTGTTTTACACATATCGGAAAATCTAACCGTTGGATTTCTACAAAGTCTATATCAATGGGAAGATATTCACAAAGCGAACCCATTGGTTCGAGTTTTGTGAGAATCTGACGGTCGGATCTTCCACACTAGTCGTTTGAAGTTAAGGTTTCAAAATTCGAACTACAGCGTCGCTATTCGATTTAAATTAAATTATATTTATATTTATATATAAATATAAACGATTCTGGCTCTGTTTTTCCCCTAATTTGAAATAAACATTCCGGACAATACAACTGTTGGATTTTACAAGGTTGGTGCCGTTGGAAAGATATTTCCAAGGCGAACCCAGCGGTTGCGGTTTCAGGAAAATCCGATGGTCTGATTTCTCGCACTAATCGTTTCAAATTATGATTCCGAAACACGAACTGCACGGCCTCTATTCCTTTTAATCATATATATATATATATATATATATATATAAATATAGTTCATTCTATAATTTCAACTATAGTTCATTCTATAATTTCAACTTCGTTTTCACTTCAAATATTTCACTAACGCCTTAATATTTCGAAATTTTTTGCCATAACCTCCTTTGTACGGGAAGGGGTTTGGAAATTTATTGGGCCGTATTAGGTACCCAATAAATCCTAAAAAGCATTCACATTTTTATAGTGATATATTCTGGTGTTTACGGGGGAGCATGTACTGATAATCACTCCAGAGAATAAATTCCCGTCACCCCGTTTCCGTGTGGAAATAAATAGTCCATGTGCCGTATCTAATAACTAGAGCGACGTGATTATTGTCAACTCCAGACCCGTGTGGGGTTTTTATTAATCTGGCAATTTATCGTTATATTTTATATAGTCCATATCAGTCATCAGTTCAACCTGTAGTACATAGTCATCGCCATAAAAGCCTCTTGCTTGTATGGTAACTCTTCCACCTCGTCACACAAGCTCCAATTGCTTATGTGGAATATGATGAAGTATGCCTATCGTCAAGAAGTATGAAATGTAGTGTAGTTCAAAATTAATTGTTACTACACTATGGCGTTATTTATTATTTCACACAGAATAACCAGCACTCTTCATCCAATGGCATTCACAGGAGTTGATATATAAATAAAATTGCGCAGCCAACTCATCAAGGTTTACCTATTTGTCGGGCACGCAAATAATTTCTTTACTCTACAGCTAATCCATTTTTCCTGTTCAACACATGTATATATATGCAGAACAAAGCTAATAATAATATTATTTCTAGCAAACTATTATTTATTTCAACACATGTGTATTTTTATCAAAGCGTATACATGATAAAAGAAATATTTTTATCATCAAAAATATTTATTCAACCCGTGTGTATTTTTAACACTCCATATTCACAATAAAAATATAGTTTTCATTGTCGATTCATTTTATTTTAAAATACGATAACATTCAACACATGAATTTCAACTCGACGAACGAATTGCAACTCAACACATGAATATTCGATATAGTTTGTATATATATAAAAATGTGATTTTTATCGCTAAAGCTATTTGTTTAAATTCAAATAATATTCAACACATGAATCTCAACTCAACGAATGAATTGCAACTCAACACATGAATATTCGATATAGTTTGTATATATATAAAAATGTGATTTTTATCGCTAAAGCCATTTGTTTAAATTCAAATAATATCCAACACATGAATCTCAACTCAACGAATGAATTGCAACTCAACACATGAATATTCTATATAGTTTGTATATATATAAAAATGTGATTTTTATCGCTAAAGCTATTTGTTTAAATTCAAATAATATTCAACACATGAATCTCAACTCAACGAATGAATTGCAACTCAACACATGAATATTCGATATAGCATATGCAATTTATTTCAACGAATGAAAATTATTCTAACACATAAGTATTTCAGAAAATTTCGGCAGCATAACGGCAGGGTAGTTAAAACCGGGACCGTCCCTAGTACGGCTCCTCGCTCTACCTTAAAACCTCGCGGTTTTAGACAATGGGGATCATGCATCTAGTTCGCACGCAGGCGGCATGTTTTATTTTCAATTCCACAATCCTATTCTAATTTGTTTCAACCACAAGAGGGTATTTTTCAAACATAAAGGTATTTTTCAACCATAATATCAACCACAAACAATTATTTCCAACCATTCGTCATACCAGATAATATCACGTCAATCACAAGCAATAAATATCATCCATGGTCTGTGGACGAGGGGAGTGTATATATATATATATATATATATATATATATATATATATATATATATAATATAGTAATTCACTTGCATTTCATCACAATTCAAAGCATATATGTCTCATTCAACGCTTGTATAATTTATACATCGCTAATATAACTTATACAACACATGTACATGAGGTATACAATGCGTATATAATTTACACTTCGCTTATATAATTTATACAACACGATTTCATTCACACAAATAGTTTAGATTCCTTACATTGGTTATGGCAGTGCTAAAAATCGTAGGAAGGTCAGAAAAATCCGCGGCATCTTCTAGAATGTAGAGAGCCTCCTTGCGGTCGCGGTGTCTCCTGTTTCATCGAATATCGTTAACATAGCAAAAAGGTACGATTTTTACAAGTTTGCAACGCTTTATAGTGTAAAAATAGTTGAAAATGGGGTTAGCCGTATACCTCCTTTGAATTCGAAAACTAGGGTTAAACTTTTCGGCAAAACCGCGAAGCGATAGGACGAACGGCCAGCGCTGCGTCGAAGAGGAAGGGAAGAGCTTCCCATCGCTACCCGAGATGATCAGCTCGGTGGTCCCTGGCACCCACGGCGGCGGCGCGAAGTTCGGGCTTTCTCGGCGCGATATCTCCCTCTACACTCAACGATAATTCTTGAAATTGCTATGGATTTGAAGATCTCTGAACGCTCTTCAAAATGGATCTGAGTTTGCTTTATTTCGTTGTGTGGTTGTGGAGAAATTGAAGAGAAAAGCTCGGAGCTTTATTCCGCCTCGCGCCTGGAAGAACGATGAGGGAGAAAAGATCTGATTGGTCGGCTCCTTTTATTTCAATTTTTTAATTTATTTAATTCCAAAAATACCCCCTTCCACAGACGAACTCGAAATCAAACCCAACGACTGTCTCCCCTAGCTAATTACCCCCATTCCGAACACAATGGGATATGTTTCACTGGCCAATTCGACTGTTAAAGTCAGTTATTCTTCAATTTAAAATATAAAACATTCGATATTTAATTTAAACGTACATTTCAATTTGCCAGGGCCACAAACTGAATCGAAAAATTCCAGAAAAATAAATCTAGCTTTGTTTTGACGATACGGTCCTAACAAAACCAGTTTCGTCGAATTCTGAGCTCGTTTGAAAAACGGCCATTTTTAGGTCGACCCATTTTAACAGAATTTGACTAATCACATTTTCTTTTGCCCTGCTTACATACTAGCTTCAAAAATTACGAAATTTGAAACTTAGCAATAATTTGACATCCCGAACCCAACAATAGTGGTTTCGTCGAATTCCGAGGTCATATGCAAAATATCAATTTTCAAGGGCTATATATGCTATATAGCGACCTTTCTGAAAATTCATTTGGCCATAACTTTTGATTCCCGCTATGAAATTTCGATTTTTCGGATTCGTTAGAAAGGCATTGATATACAGATTTAAATATTTTCAGTTTCGCTAAAATGCGTTATATTTTCCACCCGGTACAGTCGGACAAAGTTTGTATTCGAAATTTCAAACTGCAATACTATACCCAATTCTATATTTTATTGAAATAGGCTATTTCAATTATTCAAATTTCTTTGGTAATAACCTAATTTAAAAATTTTAAATTGGTTCACATTTTTCGGGTTATTACAATCTCCCCCACTTAAAACTTTTCGTCCTCGAAAAGGAAATAACAGCTAAGCAGGAAATAAAATGTAAATGCAAAGTATTGTAAGGGTACCTTGCACCGGAGTTAGTCAGAGATGTCCACCCTGCATTTGGGATAAGCTTGTTTAATGCTTTCCTCAGTCTCCCAAGTACAGTCTCTAGGATCACTACTCCACTGCACTTTGACTAGATGAATCTTTTTCCTCCTTAGCTCTCTAGTTTCTTTGCCAACTATCTTTAATGGCTCTCTTCTGAGTGCTAATTCTGGAGTTATGTCAATATCATGTTGCGCTGCTTCTTCCACAACAAGATCGGGATCATGAACATATTTTCTGAGTTGAGATACGTGGAACATATCATGTATACCAGGCAACCAATCAGGTAATGAAACCCTATATGCAAGAGATCCAATCTGTTCAAGTATAGGAAAGGGACCAATAAATCTCGGTGCCAACTTCCCAGTCTTGCCAAATCTGATTACTCCCCGCATTGGAGAAACTCTTAAATAAACATAATCGCCAACGGCAAACGATATATCCCTCCTTCTCGCATCAGCATAACTTTTCTGTCGGCTCTGTGCGGTTTTTAGTCGCTTCTTAATGAAATCGACTTTATCCGATGCTTCTTGAATCATATCGGGCCCTAACACAAGTCTGTTGCCAGGTTCTACGCAACATGCGGGATATCTGCACGGTCTACCATATAATGCATCAAATGGAGACATTCCCAAACTTTCTTGATAGCTATTGTTGTAAGAGAATTCGGCTAGATGTAAGTGATCTTCCCATGAGCCTCCAAAATCGATAACGCAAGCCCGTAGTAAATCTTCTAAAATTCTATTTACCCGCTCAGTTTGGCCGTCTGTCTGAGGGTGATAAGCGGTGCTTAGATTCAATTTGGTTCCCAATTCTGTCTGGAATGCTTCCCAGAATTTGCTAGTAAATAGGGGATCTCTATCACTGACTATATTGAGCGACACTCCATGAAGTTTAACTATTTCTTTGAAGTAAATCTGTGCTAGACTTTGAGCCGTTCTGTTGGATCGGACAGGTATGAAATGGGCAGTCTTTGTGAAGCGATCCACGATTACCCATATACTGTCGTTTCCTTTCTTTGTTCGAGGCAAGCCATCGATGAAATCCATCGAGATTTGCTCCCACTTCCATCCTGGAATTTCTAAGGGTTGTAATAATCCAGCCAATTTCTGCTGATCACTCTTAACTAGCTGACAAGTGGGGCATCTGCTAACATATAATGAGATATATCTTTTCAAAGCTCTCCACCAGAATGTGCGTTTGATAACGTTATACATTTTGCTCACACCGGGATGGATACTTAATTTGGACTTGTGGCACTCATCAAGTATTTCTCTTCTGAGCTCAGGGAGGTTTGGGATGCAAATTCTGCCCTTTAATCATAGAACTCCTTTGTCATCGAGTCGGAAACTTGTGGATTCACCTCACTTGACTCTCTGACTGATTCTTTGAATAAATTCATCGTCTTTCTGAAGGGTCGAGATCCTGTCTATTAATGAAGACGTGATGACAAAACTGGCGATGATTTCATTCTTTCTGCTGAGCGCATCTGCTACAACATTGGCTTTCCCTGGAGTGTATAGAATTTCAAAATCATATGCTGCAAGGTATTCTAACCAACGCTGTTGTCTCAAATTTAGATCTTTCTGAGTGAATAGATATTTCAAGGATTGATGATCGGTAAATAGTTTGAACTTCTCGCCCAGTAAATAATGCCTCCAGATTCTTAAAGCAAACACGATAGCTAATAACTCAAGATCATGAGATGCATAGTTTCTTTCATGCGGCTTCAGCTGACGGCTGGCATAAGCGACCACTTGGCCTTTTTGCATTAGTACTGCTCCTAGCCCTCCGATAGAAGCATCTGTACATACAGTCAAGTCTTGGTTACCTTCTATAATGGTCAATACTGGAGCGGTTATCAACTTCAGTTTCAGCTCCTGGAAAGTTTCTTCACATTCGAGAGTCCATTTGAATTTCTCATGCTTCTTTGTAAGCTTTGTCAATACACCAAATATCTTTGAAAAATCCTGAACGAATTTGTAACACCCCGAGAATTCTATAACTGTGAAATTAACAAATTAAAGTATAATTAATTTGAAATCAAAGAACTAAGGGAAATGGGATACGCCATTGCGTTCGTCTCGGAAAAATACGCGAAATAGAGTCCGAGTTTTCGAAAAACGGAGTCCGTATGAAGAAGATATGGCCTTCGGAAGTTTTGAATTAAATTTAAAATTCAAACAGAATAAAATAATTAAAAATCGGGCCCAGTGGGCCAGGGCGGATAAACACCCGCCTAGGCCACCCAGGTCGACTGGGCTGTCGACCTGGGCTACCCATGTCGACAGGGCTGTCGACATCCCTATCGACAGGGGTGTCGACCTGGTCGAGCCCAGTCAACCTGGCTGGCCAGGTCTGTGTTTGGTCGAATTTCTGTGGTCTGCTTTGTCATTAGGGCTAGGTGGCGGGTTCTAATTGGTCTCTCTATCTAATGAATGGCTACGATCTAACCTAGCAACATCAATGGTCCTAATCAATTCCTAACCTCTATATAAACAACCCTAGACTAAACCCTAATCTATTCATTCAAATTAAGAACATGGCCGCCATGTTGCTGAGGAACGACTAAGAGTAGCCGCCGACTAGAGAGAGAATTAGAAAGAAAGTTCTAAAGCCTAAAGCAATTCAAGCAACCTAAAGCCAATCAATTCAACAAAGGAATCATATCTCCTAATTAGAGAATTCGCCGCAACCATTGTAAGTAGAGTATTACTTTGGTATGAATAAACAATTGTATTGATTTGTATGCTTGAATTGGGATAATAAAGTAATTCATATTTGTGCAAAATTATGTTATTCATTATAAAGAACTACATGCGGTAGTTCTATGCAAGTATACGTTTGGAATATTGCGCAAATTATGTAATCTATGTTGAAGCTACATGTATGTAGTTGATTGAAATTCATGCGAGTTTGGGGCTTTGTTATTATGCCATCATGATGTATATTTTTGTGCATAAATCATTTTGCAAGTAATTGAAACAAGTTTGGTTGTTATAGTTCATATGAAACTATGTTGGAATTTTGACACCATAATCCATGTATTAAGTCATGCTTTTGCAAAACTTATGAATATGGCTGGGCTATGAATGATATTTGGCATAATTGAAATCTATGATTAAGTCTATCTTCTTTAAAAGAATTATATGATGACATATGTGAGACATGGCTAGGTTAGACTCAAAAATCCCTTTTTGCAAGTTTAAAGCAAACACCATGATTAGGAAGATTTATGCCATGCTTATGTTTGACATTATGCCATGTTTATGCTAGAAGTATTTATGCCATGCTTATGTTTGACATTATGCCATGTTTATGCTAGAAGTATTTATGTCATGCTTATGTTTGACATTATGCCATGTTTATGCTAGAAGTATTTATGCCATGCTTATGTTTGACATTATGCCATGTTTATGCTAGAAGTATTTATGCCATGCTTATGTTTGACATTATGCCTAAATAAAAATATAGGTTCATGTGTCAATAATGATATCTCAATTACAAGTTCACATGCTTTGATTCATGTCACCTATGTTTTATGACCAAAGTATATGTCACTACTATGCAAGTACACCAGTTTCTATTTTGTATTCCCATCGTCATATTGCAAGTTCATACGCTCACCTTCCCCTCTTTGTGTATGTAATCACGCTTTAAGCCTCCCCTTTCGCATGGCTAAATTGGGCTTTAAAAGGCTAAGCCCAATATATATGAACGGACGTGTAAAACGGGGGAAAATAACGTTGGGTTAAAATTAATTAATGAATGAAAATATAAAATAGAAGGGCCCAAATTCAAGTATGGGTTGGGCCCGTGATTGGTGTAACCTTTACACCATTAACTTAATAATGGGCCGCAAATATTTACATATAAGAAATAAAGAAGAATGACAAGATATGTAAATGTAGAACATACGATGTGTTTAACCCGAGGTTGGATTGAGTTGTGATGTAAACCTGCCCGGAACCGCCCGGCTGTCCAGTAGTCACAACAATACCTATCCAATGTGGGAGGTTAAACATGGAGCCCAGCAAGGACCCGAGGTTAGACTGAGTTGTGGCGTAAGACTGCCCGGAACCAACCGGCAACAGGCAGCCACAACAATACCTGTCTAATGTGAGAGGTCAGGGCCTTAATAAGACAATTAAGGATGAGTCAGGATTGATAGGATTAAGTGAACTAAAGACTTAATCAAAATGGAACATGCTAAACAAAACGGACTAGTGGGGGTTAGGTTAGGAAACACTTAACCAACTTAGCATGTTGGCTAGAGATAGAAAACCTAGTAACGGGGGACCCTTTTCAGCAGTAACCCCAAAAGGTGTATCAGGATACCCTGAAACTAGGCAGGGTGGGGCACGATTACTGGGCTGATTGTAAGAGGTCAAAGTGACGGCGGTGGTGTAGCAGTGTAGGTTCTAACGGAGTGCGGGCGTGCACACACTCCGGCGCAGAAAAATAAGGCACTGGACACCAGTAGCATACCTGTGCACTCTAAGGTTGTGTCGGGTTGCCACTATGGGACTTGATACACCCCATGGTGGGACCAGCATAGGTAACTACAGACATCGGGGGCCGTAAGACACATGTAAATATGCGAGTAGGAGCCGATCATCGTTGAATGGATCACATCACCCTGATTATGGGTGCCAGTTGGAAACTAGTTTATATGGGTTCAGAGATTAATATGGGGTACGATAGTATATTCGACCCTAGACAACTTAACCAAGTTTATAGTGTTTGCCCACTTCTTGTTTATACTTATCATACCCAGTTCTTTATTCATAGACAAAATAGTACTAGACTTACTCAGGCTTTATGTCTGACTCTACTTTTCTTTCGCCTTCTTTCTTCCGTTTCCCCCCCCCCCCCAGGTCCTCAGGGAGGGAACACAGCAGCTTGACCAACCTCAACATCCAGCTTGAAGAAGAGAAATGTATTGCTTGGACTTTCCTGTTTTGAACTATGGCTTTGGACAATCCACTATGGGGCTTTTGCAGTTTATCTATGTTTTATTTATGCTTCTTTAAATCATGTACTCAAGACAGATTATGAAAGTGTTATGCTATGTTTTTGGAAAGGATGTTGTTGTAACACGTATTTGACTTTATGAAATAAAAGTTTGTTGTTCTTCCGCTGTTTACAAATATGTGTTCTTATATCTGTCTTGTATATCTGTGACTTGTACTTATAAACCTCCACCAAAATTAGGGCATTCCCTTTGAGAGTGACCCTAACGGAGGTGGGGTGTTTCAGAATTTCCGATAGTAACTAGCCAATCCAAGGAAACTTCGAACTTATGTGGGGGTAGTAGGTTATTTCCAGTTCTGATTCGCTGTAATTTTGCTTGGATCTACAGCAATTCCTTCTTTTGATTCGACATGGCCTAGGAACTTAACTTCATTCTGCCAGAAGACACATTTAGAAAATTTAGCTTTCAAGACATTTCTCCTCAGAATTTTCAACACTTGTTCTAAAGGTTTTGCATGCTCATCTTCCGACTTGGAGTAGATTAAAATGTCATCGATGAAGACTAGAACAAATTTATTCAACACACCTCGGAACACTCTGTTCATAAGATCAACGAAGTATGCCGGAGCGTTACACAAACCGAACGGCATCACTAACCATTCATAAAATAAATCGGGACCCCTGAAGGCTGTCAAAGGAACACAGTCTTCGGCTATACGTAATTGGTGGAAACCTGTAGCTAGGTCCATTCTGGAGAATACCGTTGCTCCATTTAATTGATCCAACAGATCATCAATACGTGGCAAGGGATATTTGTTCTTCAGTGTCTGCTTATTGAGATCTCGGTAATCAACACAAAGTCTTAGAGTACCGTCTGATTTCGGGACAAATACTACGGCTGCTCCCCACGCTGAAAAGCTCGGTCTGATCAAACCTTTCCAAAGCAATTCTCGGGTTTGACTACTTAACTCTTCTTTCTCTTTCGGGGCCATTCTTCTTATTGGATGTACTACTGGTCGGGCGTTAGGAATTAGATCTATTCTAAATTCAATCTCTCTTTGCGGCGGTAAGTTTTCCACTTCTTCAAACACATCCGCATAGTTTTTCACGACCGGTATCTTTTCTATCGAAGGGGGAGTAACTTCTAAAGAAGACCAAAATTCTGTTCTATTAATTTCTGCACCGAGACATGGTATAGTGATATGCCCCGATTTTGTTTCAACTTTCACGATTCTTTCGGCACATCTAACTTCGGCCTTATATTGTGTCAACCAGTCCAAACCGAGAATAACATCGAATTCCGATAAATCCATGACTATTAAGTTGATGGGAAACTTGTAACATGAATAAGAGATAGGCATTCTGCAGTACAAACTGAGACTAACAGAACCTCCTATCGGGTTTTGAACTTTAATTGGTTCGTTTAGAATTCTTCGTTTCAATTTTAACTTGTGAACAATGTTACCAGAAATGAAGCTACGTGATGCACCAGTATCAAAAAGTATAGAAACAGGAATATTTTTAATAGTAAGGGTACCTCCCAAGACGTCGGGTTTACCTGATCCATCGGTGGTAGCTGGCGGGGTCTTCCCGTCATACACATGAGCCACTTGTGCATTCTGCTTCAGAGGACAGTTCCTGCTATAGTGCCCCTTCTTATGGCAGTTGTAGCATTCGGCTGAGTCATTTGCCTTTGGCTTCCTTGGTGCTTTGCATACATTAGAAAAGTGACCTGGCTTCCCGCAGTTGTAGCAATTTCCTTTGGGGATCTTTCCAGATTTCTGAGTAACGGCCGCGGTAATGCTAGACTCGGGTTGATCTGTTGAAGCCTTGCGCTTATTCCCATCTTGGCTTTTGTCGCGGTCTTGGCTAGCGTGCCTCTCATCCATATCTTCATAATTGCAAGCCATTTCTACTAATTCTGAAAAGGAGAGTTTGATGTTACTCATAGCTCGGTCATGGTACTTGCGCTTTAGCCCAAATATGAATCTCTTGTTCTTTGCTTTGTTGGTCATAATCAGCTCTGGAGTATAGCGCGACAATTGGGTGAACTTATTTAGGTAATCTTGAATAGAGAGATCTCCTTGCTGGAGATTAGCAAACTGCTCTCGCATCCTCTCTAGAGCCTGTTCAGGAACAAACTTCTCATTGAACATAGTTTTGAATTGCTCCCAGGTTCTGACAGTACCTGCGGCATCCTCTGAGGTAATGGCATCCCACCACAGTTCTGCTTCCTCCTGAAGGAGCCAAATGCCAAGTCGTGCTTTGTTGTTGGTTCCCATACCCATGCCTTCAAAGATTTTCTCACAGGTCTTCAACCAAGCTATTGCCTCGGTCACTGTACCAGTGCCAGTAAAGGGTTTTCCCCCAAGGTTCCTGTACCTCTTCGCTACTTTGTCTAGCTCAAATTCTTCGGGTGCTGGTGGCTGAGCAATAGGGCCTTCCACAACTACGGGGATATTCCCCCGTCCTCCTGTTGCATCTCCTCGGCCTCCACGGCCTCCTCTAGCTTCTCCTGCTCGTGTAGCCATCTAAGAGAATACTGTATAAGCAAGAAAAGAGTCAAGCTCACAGATTTGATAATTTTCATAAATGATAAAGTAGGGGAATACAAGGAAAGATAATGATGATGTACTGATCAAATTGTTTTGCTAATATGCTTAGCTCATTCTAGGACATTGCTAATCCTATCTCTAATGAGCTACTCGCATTAGAACACTACTGATTCTATTCTGACGAGGTGTTTAATGTGTTAGATCCCGGAACTAAGGTTAACCAAAGCTCTGGTACCAACTGTGACGATCCCAAAATCCGAGGGGCGGTATTAAGGATAATCATTGGAATATAACACATTAATCATCATAGCAGAGTACAGATAATAGCAGAAACAATAAATAGAATAATTTTACATGGATATGACAGCGGAATCACAACATGTAATAACATCAGAATAGAAAAACGTGGGATATAACTTAGTAAATAAAAAGGAAAGTGATCAGTCATCATCGCCAGAGGCGGAATACATACATGCAGTGAGACATAATAAGGGAATCAGTCTACATCGCCGAAGGCGGAATACATATACATATAGTAAGAGATACGGAAAGTAAACCAGTCTGCATCGCCCGTGGCGGAATCATAATATAAGTACCGTAATGGCCGAAAATGTCAAAGTCATCTCTGTGAAGTCAAGCTCGCCATGAGCCAAAAATGCACTCTATGCAGCAGTGTAGAGCCAAAAACAACCTGTCACCTGTGAACTAGGCTTCCCGTGCGAAAATAAGGGCACCCGCGTTTGCAAAGTGAAACAAACAACGAGTCAGTCATGGGGACTGGTATGAGGAATTTATTTAACAGTTAAACAACAGTAATAAGCAAATCATAGGACCACGCCACTTTCGCGGAACGGGTTTACTCCAGTGATTGCTAGTGCATTTAAAACAAATAAATTCTTTTAAAACAACGCAATGCTTTTAAAAAGAATGAATCCATTATAAGACTCAGGTCCCATCACACAATGCAACGCAAGCCGGAGGATAGAGTTTTACCTTATAATAGCCAAATATACTTGATACGTATAAAGCAAAATCATTTGATATTATTACTAGTGCATATATGTTTCAAAAATGAATAGCATCATAAATATCAATCATAGGCGGCATAGCTACCATCTACTATGTCGCCATACTAGTTCTACAATCAAGTCCGTTATTTCGTATTGGAAATTGGATTTCTGTCATGAGTCGAGGCAAGGGGCAAGCTCCTCTCCGCTTCGAGACACTCTAGAAAATGCCTCGGGACTACACACTCTGGGTAACCCCTGGATCTTCAGGGTCGGTCCTCTCTTACGTTTGAGTATTGGAAATTCCTGAACACACGTTCCCCGGTCCTTACAGACCTATAATCAAGGCGCCTCGCATTCCAACAACCACATAGGTGAAAAATAGATAAAAATGTCAGGGCTGGTAAGTCACTGACACCACCATAACTAGAAAGAAACGTCGTGCTCTCCCTGCAGTCCGTATCCCGTTTTTAACTCATACCGAGGTGTGAGGCTCGCGAATCTATGTAATACATAAAGCTAGGTCACATAGACCTTGCTTTGATCATCATCCACAAGACATTGCTTTGCAACAGAAGCCTTGATCATAGCAACTTGGCATGCCACATAGGCAGTCCACTCCATACGATTGATTTCCATCAATATATAACCCCTGAGCTCGTACGTCTCAGAGAAGGGCGTTAAGCAAAAGAATAAATTCTCCGTCGCCAAACAGATATATATTTAACAGAGATCAATCAGTATAGAAAAAAATCCAATGTCAGACACACAGTCCATTTACAAGTCCGTTCTGGGTCTGAACGAAATCTGAGGCGCCAAATCCTCGCAAATCCGTACAATCAACACATACGTTCAGACGGCTACTACTTCCGTCCCCTTCCGGTAGCTACTCCGGTCAGGAACATCAGTAGTGCCCATCCAACCAATACGAAGATCGTCGGTCTTAAATCATCTTTGCATTTTTCAATTCGAATCGCTCGATAAATTATTTGAAATGAGGATTAGCTCGGCCTTTTCAAATAATTCACGTCATTAGAATTTAAATCGATTCTTTTTATTGTTATATTATTCGACATCCATCTTTCAGTTCTTTAGTGTTATTTTCGCGTCAAACACATACTACCATCAAAAATCAAACAATTCAAGCTTAATTGGTTTATTTTCAATCAATGTTGCTTATAATATTTTATAACGATTTTTCGCCATTTTTATTTATTTAAAACTGGCCATATTTAATTAAACGACGTTTCAGGTCGTGTCGTGACACTGGCGCTGTTTTTCCCTTGATTTGTTTTACACATATTGGAAAATCTAACCATTGGATTTCTACAAAGTCTATATCAGTGGGAAGATATTCCCAAAGCGAACCCAACGGTTCCAGTTTCGTGAGAATCCGACGGTCGGATCTTCCACACTAGTCGTTTGAAGTTACGGTTTCAAAATTCGAACTGCAGCGTCGCTATTCGATTTAAATTAAATTTATATTTATATTTATATATAAATATAAATGATTCTGGCGTTGTTTTTCTTCAGATTTAAATTAAACATTCTGGACAATCCAAGATGTTGTGAATTTATTCTTTTGCTTAACACCCTTCTCTGAGACGTACGAGCTCAGAGGTTATATATCGATGGAAATCAATCGTATGGAGTGGACTGCCTATGTGGCATGCCAAGATGTTGTGATCAAGGCTTCTGTTGCAAAGCATGGCCTAGCTTTGTGTATAGCGTGGATTCGCGAGCCTCACACCTCGGTATGAGTTAAAAACGGGATACGGACCGCTGGGAGAGCACGACATTTCTTTCTAGCTATGGTGCTGTTAGTGACTTACCAGCCCTGACATTTATATCTATTTTTCACCTATCTGGTTGTTGGAATGCGAGGCGCCTCGATTATAGGTCTGCAAGGACCGGGAAACGTGTGTTCAGGAATAAATAATCCTCAAACGTAAGAGAGGACCGGCCCAGCCGATCCAGGGTTGCCCAGAGTGTGTAGTCCTGAGACGTTTGCTAGAATGTCTCGAAGCGGAGAGGAGCTTGCCCCTTGCCTCGACTCATGACGGAAATCCAATTTCCAATACGAAATAACGGACTTGATTGTAGAACTAGTATGGCGACATAGTGTTATAGGGCACATATGCCGTCTATGATTGATATTTATGATGCTATTCATTTTTGAAACATATATGCACTAGTAATGATATCAAATGATTTTGCTTTGTACATATCAAACATATTTGGCCCTTATAAGGTAAAACTCTATCCTCCGGCTTGCGTTGCATTGTATGATGGGACCTGAGTCTTATAATGGCTTCATTCTTTCAAAAAGCATTGCGTTGTTTTAAAAGAATTTACTTTGTTTTAAATGCACTAGCAATCACTGGAGTAAACCCGTTCCCCGAAAGTGGCGTGGTCCTATGATTTGCTATTACTGTCGTTTAACTGTTAAATAGATTCCTCATACCAGTCCCCATGACTGACTCGTTGTTTGTTTCACTTTGCAAATGTGGGTGCCCTTATTTTCACATGAGCAGCCTAGTACACAAGTGACAGGTTGTTTTTGGCTCTGCACTGTTGCATGGAGTGCATTTTGGCTCATGGCGAGGCTGACTTCATAGAGACGACTTTGACATTTTCCGCCATTACTGTACTTATATTATGATTCCGCCACTAGCGATGCAGACTGATTTACTTTCCGTATTTCTTATTGTATGTATATGAACCGCCTTCGGCAATGTAGACTGATACCCTTATTATGTCTCACTGCATGTATGTATTCCGCCTCTGGCGATGATGACTGATCACTTCCCTTTCTATTTACTAAGTTATATCCCACGCTATGCTATTCTGATGTTATTACATGTTGTGATTCCGCTGCCATATACATGTAAAATTATTCTATTTATTGTTTCTGCTATTATCTGTTCTCTGCTATAATGATTAATGTGTTATATTCTAATGATTATCCTTAATACCGCCCCTCGGATTTTGGGATCGTCACCTAATCGAATATAGTTTATTCGAATAGAATTAAAGGAGTTATCAAATCTAGTTATTTGAAAGGAGTTAATCGAATATAGTTTATTCGAATAGAATTAAAGGAGTTATCGAATATAGTTATTTGAAAGGAGTTATGTGAATAGAGTTAATCAAAAAGAGTTAATCAAATAGAGTTAATCGATTAGAGTTAATCAAATAGAGTCAATCGATTAGAGTTAAATCAAAAATAGTTAATCCAATAGAGTTAATCGATAAGAGTTATTTGAATAGAGTTAATCGAATATAGTTTATTCAAAGAAAGGTTTCCGAATCTAGTTATTCATAAGAGAGATTATCAAATATAGTTATTCGAAGGGAGGAGTTATCGAATAGAGATTATTCGAAAGAGAGTTACGTAAGGAAGTGTTAAAGGTTTAAAATATAAACTTTTACTATTTTGAAGTTAAAACGTTGTTCAGTTAAGGTCTGAGAGGTAATTATACCCCAACTTGATTGACTTCCTTCTTAACTAAGGAATGGTAAGGTTTGATAGTGAATGATGGTTAAGTGAATTCAGTAAATGGTTGGAGTTGGCACAGCGATGGTTTGTTTAAACATCTATCTAAGTCCAATGTAAGAGTTTCAGAAATGTTTTCCGAACAAGAATCAGAAATGTTTTCTAATATAGAAAACAGGAAATGGAAATGTTTTCCATTGTTAATAACATATATCTTCTAAAAATTGGAAAATAAGAAACGTTGGACATATGGAAACAGGAAATGACAAATGAAATAAATTAATGATAAATTAATTTAAAGGATAAAAATTTATTGGTGATTGATCGATGTAATTTCCATCTAGAAATAAGATCGTTGTTTGCACACGTGGTTTGCTTTAATAGTTAACTCATCGACTATCGAAGTTTTATCCCATTTTAACGTTGTTAATATGGAGAGACCGGTTGGATTATTATCCAAAGAACCACTCTGTATTGACATAAGCGTTGCGAATCATATATGCCAAAGAAATTTGAAGACGGAGTAAAGTGCAAGGGCTGTTGTATCAATCTTAGGTAAAGATTGCCTAAGGTGGATGTACTGAATAGTGCCGTCGGTTTGTCCAGTCCCAGGACGACCTGTATGGAAGAATGTATGACAGAGTATATTTAATAGATCGTGTAAGTTGATCTCTTCAAACGTACGTACGTTTGGTGGCGGAGGAATTCGTTTCTCTTAGCTATATACCCGTGGTATTTTTGGGGAAATCAATTTGTGATTTGGCGGGTATGACGATGTGGCATTCAAAGTGAATAGATGTGTGATCTGTCAGAGATAAGCGTGGCCTCTAGCCTCACAACCGGGAAATGGTAGAAATCAGGCAGGCAGCATGGCTATGTTGGTCGCACCTATTAGTGTGTATAATCACCTGATCTAGAGTTTAATTTACTTCTAAAAATCTATTGTTGATGTTGTCCCATTCGGGAAACGGTTGCCGATCCCAACCGTTGGTGATATACATTCGATACACTCAAGCGAATTGAGTGGTCGGTCATGTGTGGCTGGGTTGCAAGATGTTCTTGTTGAACCCAGTGTATTCCTCTCTGGAGGTACACTAGCGAAAGGTGGTTCCGTACCTTGTCATAGTTGGAAATCCATTACCCAATACGTGCTTGCGATTTTGATTGTATACTATATATGTAGAACGTGAGATGGATGAGTTTCCGCTAGATGATTATTATATTGTGGTTTATAGACATTATTATAATATCGAAAGGTTTTTGATATAAAGATAATTTGGATTCTCATAAGGGAAAAACCTATTCCGTTATACGGCATGGTCTTATGGGATATCATCTACTTGTTCGAACTTTTTTAAACTATTTTACTCACACCAGTCCCATGACTGACCCGGAATTTATTTTGTTTATGTTTTCCCTAAACTCTTTGGTGCCCAAATTTTTACTGGCAGTCAAGTAGTCAGGAATTTACAAATATACTGGAAGAGCTTGGAGCAGGAGGCTTCAGGATTATATAGCTATAGTTATTTCCGCTGTGTTATAAGCGTTTACTCTGATAATGTAATTGTATACATATACTGATTTTATTTCAAGGATATGTTATCTATCATATGTCGTTCATTCCGCTGTGAGATTCATGATACTCTGAAGTTGTATCTTCTTCCTCTTCTATTCTAAGTTTCTATCTTACATATCCTCACCCACTAATTTCTTTCCATTAACTTTCCGGTATTTTTCGATGTTTGGTTAGTCATCATTGAGTTTATGGCGATAACCAAAGTCGACAAAAGCCGGGTCGTTACACAATCCAATGATTCATCATGTCTCATATTTGTCGATCTACCACTATTATGCTCAAACTACCCCTACTTCTCTTAATACTTCAAAACTGCTCATCATTTTAATCGTACCCTAATTCTACAAATAGCCATTACTTCAAACAATTACCCCTATTTTTTAACTTATGTGAAGGGTTGGTTTTTGCTAGACCCAATCCAAATGATTCATCATCATTCATATTTGTTGATCTACCCCTACTATGCTTAAACTACCCCTACTTCTCTTAGTACTTCAAAACAACCCTTATTTTTAATCCTACCCCTAATTCTCTAAATAGCCCTTACTTCCAAGAATCGCCGCTATTTTTTAACTTCTGTGAAGGGTTGTTTTTGCAGCATCCAATCCAAACGATTCATCATCATTTATATTTGTCGATCTACCCCTACTATGCTTAAACAACCCATACTTCTCTTAATACTTCAAAACAGCCCTTCTTTTTAATCCTATCCCTAATTCTCCAAACAGCCCTAACTTCCAATAATTACCACTATTTTATAACTACTGTGAATGGTTGATTTTTGTAGCACCCAATCTAAATGATTCATCATCTTTCAAATTTGTCAGTCTACCCCTACTATGCTTAAACTACCCCTTCTTCTCTTAATAGCACAAAACAGCCTTTATTTTCAATCCTACCCCTAGCTTTGTAAATATCCCTTCCTTCTAACAATTACCCCTTTTTTTAAATACTCTGAACGGTTGGTTTTTGCAGCAGCTAATCGAAATGGTTCATCATTTTTCATATTTGTCGATCTACCCTATTATGCTTAAAGTATCCCTACTTCTCTTAACACTTCAAAAAAACTTTTTTTTTTAATCCTACCCCTAATTCAATAAATAGCCCTTCCCTCCAACAATTACCCCTATTTTTTAACACCTGTGAAGGGTTGGTTTTTGTAGCACTTAATCCAAGCGATTCATCATCTTTCATATTTGTCGATCTACCTCTACTATGCTTGAACTACCTCTACTTCTCTTAATACTTCAAAGCAACTATTATTTTTAATCCTACCCTTAATTCTCTAAATAGCCCTTCCAACAATTACCCCTATTTTTTAACTATTGTGAATTGTTGTTTTTTGCATCAACCAATCCAAACGGTTCATCATCTTTCATATTTGTCGATCTACCCCTACTATGCTTAAACTACCCCTACTTCTCTTAGTACTTCAAAACAACCCTTCTTTTTAATCCTACCCCTAATTCTTTAAATAGCCCTTACTTTCAACGATTACCCTTTTTTTTAACTACTGTGAAGGGTTAATTTTTGCAGCACCCAATCCAAACGATTCATAATCTTTCATATTTGTCTATCTACCCCACCTATTTTTAAACTACCCCTACTTATCTTTATACTTCAAAAAAGCGCTTCGTTTTAATTCTACCCCTATTTCTCTAAATCGCCCTTACATACAACAATTAACCCTATTTGTTAACCAATATGAAGGGTTGGTTTTTGCAGCACCCAATCCAGAAGATTCATCATCTTTCATATTAGTCGATCTACCCTTACTATGCTTAAACAACCCCTACTTCTTTTAATACTTCAAAACAGCCCTTCTTTTTAATCCTACCCTAAATACCCTAAATATCTCTTACATCCAACAATTACCCCTATGTTTTAACTTCTGTGAAGGGTTGGTTTTTGCAACACCCAATCCAATTAATTCATCATCTTTCATATTTGTCGATCTACCCCTACTATGCTTAAACTAACCCTACTCCTCTTAATACTTCAAAACAACCCTTCTTTTTAATCCTCCCCCTAATTTTCTAAATAGCCCTTACTTCCAACAATAACCCTTCTTTTTCACTACTGTGAAGGGTTGGTTTTCGCAACACCCAATCCAAACGATTCATCATCTTTCATATTTGTTGATCTACCCCCACTATGCTTAAACTACAAATACTTCTATTAATACTTCAAAATAGACTTTCTTTTTAATCTTATCCCTAATTCTCCAAATAGCCCTTACTTCCAATAATTACCCATATTTTTTAACTACTGTGAATGGTTGGTTTTTGCAGCACCCAATCTAAATGATTCATCATCTTTCATATTTCTCAGTCTACCCCTACTATGCTTAAACTACCCCATCTTCTCTTAAGAGCTTAAAACAGCCCTTGTTTTTAATCCTATCCCTAACTCCGTAAACATCCCTTCCTTAAAACAATTACCCTTTTTTTAACTACTATGAATGGTTGGTTTTTGCAGCACCCAATCGAAATGATTCATCATTTTTTATATTTTTCGATTTACCCCTACTATGCTTAAAGTACCCCTACTTCTCTTAACACTTCAAAACAACTTTTCTTTTTAATCCTACCCCTAATTCTCTAAATAGCCCTTCCCTCGAACAATTACCCCTATTTTTTAACATCTGTGAAGGGTTGGTTTTTGTAGCACTTAATCAAAACGATTCATCATCTTTCATATTTGTCAATCTACCCCTACTATGCTTAAACTACATCTACTTCTCTTAATACTTCAAAACAATTATTTTTTTAATCCTACCCCTAATTCTCTAAATAGCCCTTCCAATAATTACCCCTATTTTTTAACCACTGTGAAGGGTTGGTTTTTGCAGCACCCAATCCAAACGATTAATCATCTTTCATATTTGTCGATCTACCCCTACTATGCTTAAACTACCCCTACTTCTCTTAGTACTTCGAAACAACCCATCTTTTTAATCCTACCCCTAATTCTTTAAATAGCCTTTACTTTCAATGATTACCTATTTTTTACTACTGTGAAGGGTTGATTTTTGCAACACTCAATCCAAACGATTCATAATCTTTCATATTTGTCTATCTACCCATACTATGCTTAAACTACCCCTACTTCTCTTTATACTTCAAAAAAGCGCTTCTTTTTAATCCTACCCTATTTCTCTAAATAGCCCTTACATCCAACAACTACCCCTATTTTTTAACCACTATGAAGGGTTGGTTTTTGCAGCACCCAATCCAGAAGATTCACCATCTTTCATATTAGTCGATCTAACCTTACTATGCTTAAACAACCCCTACTTCTCTTAATACTTCAGAACAGCCCTTCATTTTAATCCTACCCTAAATTCACTAAATAGCTCTTACATCCAACAATTACCCCTATGTTTTAACTTCTGTGAAGGGTTGGTTTTTGCAACACCCAATCCAAAAAATTCATCGTCTTTCATATTTGTCGATCTACCCCTACTATGCTTAAACTAACCGTACTCCTCTTAATACTTCAAAACAACCCTTCTTTTTAATCCTACCCCTAATTTTCTAAATAGCTCTTACTTCCAAGAATAACCCTTCTTTTTTACTACTGTGAAGGGTTGGTTTTAGCAACACCCAATCCAAACGATTCATCATAATTCATATTTGTTGATCTACCCCCACTATGCTTAAACTACAAATACTTCTCTTAATACTTAAAATAGCCCTTCTTTTTAATCTTTTCCCTAATTCTCCAAATAGCCCTTACTTCCAATAATTACCCCTATTTTTTAACTACTGTGAATGGTTGGTTTTTGAAGCACCCAACCTAAATGATTCATCATCTTTCATATTTGTCAGTCTACCCCTACTATGCTTAAACTACCCCATCTTGTCTTAATAGCTCAAAACAACCCTTGTTTTTAATCCTATCCCTAACTCCATAAACATCCCTTCCTTACAACAATTACCCCTTTTTTTAACTACTATGAAGGGTTGGTTTTTGCAGCACCCAATCTAAATGATTCATCATTTCTTGTATTTGTCGATCTACTCCTACTATGCTTAAAGTACCCCTACTTCTCTTAACACTTCAAAACAACTTTTATTTTTAATCCTACCCCTAATTCTCTAAATAGCCCTTCCCTCGAACAATTACCCCTATTTTTTAACATCTATGAAGGGTTGGTTTTTGTAGCACTTAATCCAAACGATTCATCATCTTTCATATTTGTCGATCTACACCTACTATGCTTAAACTACCTCTATTTCTCTTAATACTTCAAAACAAATATTCTTTTTAATCCTACCCCTAATTCTCTATATAGCCCTTCCAATAATTACCCCTATTTTTTAACTACTGTGAAGGGTTGGTTTTTGCAGCACCCAATCCAAACGTTTCATCATCTTTCATATTTGTCGATCTACCCCTACTATGCATAAACTACCCCTACTTCTCTTAGTACTTCAAAACGGCCCTTCTTCTTAATCCTACCCCTAATTCTTTAAATAGCCCTTATTTTCAATGATTACCTTTTTTTACTACTGTGAAGGGTTGATTTTTGCAACACCCAATCCAAATGATTCATAATCTTTCATATTTGTTTATCTACACCTACTATGCTTAAACTACCCCTACTTCTCTTTATACTTCAAAAAAGCGCTTCTTTTTAATCCTACGCCTATTTCTCTAAATAGTCCTTACATCCAACAACTACCCCTATTTGTTAACTACTATGAAGGGTTGGTTTTTGCAGCACCCAATCTAGACGATTCATCATCTTTCATATTAGTCGATCTCCCCTTACTATGCTTAAACAACCCCTACTTCTCTTAATACTTCAAAACAGCCCCTCTTTTTAATCCTACCCTAAATTCTCTAAATAGCTCATACATCCGACAATTACCCCTATGTTTTAACTTCTGTGAAGGGTTGGTTTTTGCAACACCCAATCCAAACGATTCATCATCTTTCATATTTGTCGATCTACCCCGACTATGCTTAAACTACCCCTACTTCTCTTAATACTTCAAAACAACCCTTCTTTTTAATCCTACCCCTAATTTTCTAAATAGCCCTTACTTCCAACAATAACCCCTTTTTTTACTACTGTGAAGGATTGGTTTTTGCAGCACCCAATCCAAACGATTCATCATCTTTCATATTTGTTGATCTACCCCTACTATGCTCAAACTAGCCATACTTCACTTAATAAGTCAAAACAGTCCTTTTTTTTAATCCTATCCCTAATTCTCCAAATAGCCCTTAAACTACACTTCTTCTCTTAATAGCTCAAAACAACCCTTCTTTTTAATCCTACCCCTAACTCCGTAAACATCTCTTCCTTACAACAATTACCCCTTTTTATAACTACTATGAAGGGTTGGTTTTAGCAACACCCGATCGAAATAATTCATCATTTTTCATATTTTTCGATCTACCCCTACAATGCTTAAAGTACCCCTACTTCTCTTAACACGTAAAAAAAAATTTTCTTTTTAGCCCTAACCCGAATTCTCTAAATAGCCCTTCCCTCCAACAATTACCCCTATTTTTTAACATCTGTGAAGTGTTGGTTTTTGTAGCACTTAATCCAAACGATTCATCATCTTTCATATTTGTCGATCTACCCCTACTATGCTTAAACTACGTCTACATCTCTGAATACTTCAGAAAAACTATTCTTTTTAATCCTACCACTAATTCTATAAATAGCCCTTCCAATAATTACCCCTATTTTTTTAACTACTATGAAGGGTTGGTTTTTGCAACACCCAATCCAAACGGTTCATCATCTTTCATATTTGTCGATCTACCCCTACTATGCTTAAACTACCCCTACTTCTCTTAGTACTTCCAAAAAGACCTTCTTTTTAATCCTACCCCTAATTCTCTAAATAGCCCTTACTTTCAATGATTACCCTTTTTTTACTACTGTGAAGGGTTGATCTTTGCAGCACCGAATCCAAACGATTCATAATCTTTTATATTTGTCTGTCTACCCCTACTATGCTTAAACTACCCCTACTTCTCTATATACTTCAAAAAAGCGCTTCTTTTTAATACTACCCTTAATTCTCTAAATAGCCCTTACTTCCAACAATTAGCCCTATTTTTTAACTACTGTGAAGGGTTGGTTTTTGCAGCACCCAATCCAGAAGATTCATTATCTTTCATATTAGTCGATCTACCCTTACTATGCTTAAACAACCCCTACTTCTCTTAGTACTTCAAAACAGCCCTTCTTTTTAATCCTACCCTGAATTCTCTAAATAGCTCTTACATCCAACAATTACCTCTATGTTTTAACTTTTGTGAAGGGTTAGTTTTTGCAACACCCAATCCAAACGATTCATCATCTTTCATATTTGTCGATCTACCCCTACTATGCTTAAACTACCCCTACTTCTCTTAATACCTTAAAACAACCCTTCTTTTTAAACCTACCCCTAATTTTCTAAATTGCCCTTACTTCCAAAAAAAAACCTTTTTTTACTACTGTGAAGGGTTGATTATTGCAGCACCCAATCCAAACGATTCATCATCTTTCATATTTGTTGAACTACCTCTACTATGCTTAAACTACCCATACTTTTCTTAATACTTCGAAACAACCCTTCTTTTTAATCCTATCCCTAATTCTCTAAAGAGACCTTACTCCAATAATTACCCCTATTTTTTAACTATTGTGAATGGTTGGTTTTTGTTGCACCCAATCTAAATGATTCATCATCTTTCATATTTGTCAGTCTACCCCTACTATACTTAAACTACCCTTCTTCTCTTAATAGCTCAAAACTGCCCTTCTTCTTAATCCTACCCCAATTCTCTAAATAGCCCTTCCCCCCAACAAATACCCCTATTTTTTAACATCTGTGAAGGGTTGGTTTTTGTAGCACTTAATCAAAACGATTCATCATCTTTCATATTTGTCGATCTATACGTACTATGCTTAAACTACCTCTACTTCTCTTAATGCTTCAAAACAACTATTCTTTTTAATCCTACCCCTAATTCTCTAAATAGCTCTTCGAATAATTACCCCTATTTTTTAACTACTGTGAAGGGTTGGTTTTTGTAGCACCCAATCCAAATGGTTCATCATCTTTCATATTTGTCGATCTACCCCTACTATGCTTAAACTACCCCTACTTCTCTTAGTACTTCAAAATAGCCCTTCATTTTAATCCCACCCCTAATTCTCTAAATATCCCTTACTTTAAATAATTACCCTATTTTTCTTTTACTACTGCGAAGGGTTAATCTTTGCAGCACCCAATCCAAATGATTCATAATCTTTCATATATGTCTATCTACCCCTATGATGCTTAAACTACCCCTACTTCTCTTTATACTTGCTTCTTTTTAATCGTACCCCTAATTCTCTAAATAGCCCTTATATCCAACAATTACCCATATTTTTTAACTACCATGAAGGGTTGGTTTTTGCAGCACCTAATCCAGAAGATTCATCATCTTTCACATTAGTCGATCTACCCTTACTAAGCTTAAACAACCCTACTTCTCTTAATACTTAAAAAAAGACCTTCTTTTTAATCCTAACCTAAATTCTCTAAATAGCTCTTACATTCAACAATTACCCCTATGTTTTAACTTTTGTGAAGGGTTGGTTTTTGCGACACCCAATCCGAACGATTCACCATCTTTCATATTTGTCGATCTAACCCTATTATGCTTAAACTACCCCCACTACTCTTAATACTTCAAAACAACCCTTCTTTTTAATCCTACTCCTAATTTTCAAAATAGCCCTTACTTCCAACAATAACCGCTTTTTTTACTACTGTGAAGGGTTGGTTTTTGCAGCACCCAATCTTAACGATTCATCATCTTTCATATTTGTTGATCTACCCCTACTATGCTTAAACTACCAATACTTCCCTTAATACTTCAAAATAGCCCTTCTTTTTAATCCTATCCCTAATTCTCCAAATATCCCTAACTTCCAATAATTACCCCTATTTTTTAACTACTACGAATGGTTGGTTTTTGCAGCACCTAATCTAAATGATTCAACATCTTTCATATTTGTCAGTCTGCCCCTACTATGCTTAAACTACCGTTCTTCTCTTAATAGCTCAAAACAACCCTTCTTTTCAATCCTCCCCCTAACTCTGTAAACAGCCCTGCCTTCCAACAACTACCCTTTTTTTTTAACTACTATGAAGGGTTGGTTTTTGCAGCACCCAATCGAAATGATTCATCATTTTTCATATTTGTCAATCTACCCCTACTGTGCTTAAAGTATGCCTACTTCTCTTAACACTTCAAAACAACTTTTCTTTTTAATTCTACCCCTAATTCTCTAAAGAGCCCTTCCCTCCAACAATTACACCTATTTTTTAACATCTGTGAAGGGTTGGTTTTTGTAGCACTTAATCCAAACGATTCATCATCTTTCATATTTGTCGATCTACCCCTACTATGCTTAAACTACCTCTACTTCTCTTAATACTTCAAAACAACTATTATTTTTAATCCTACCCCTAATTCTCTAAATAGCCTTCCAACAATTACCCCTATTTTTTAACTACTGTGAAGGGTTGATTTATGCAGCACCCAATCCAAGAGGTTCAATATCTTTCATATTTGTCGATCTACCCCTACTATGCTTAAACTACACCTAATTCTCTTAGTACTTTAAAACAACCCTTCTTTTTAATCCTACCCCTAATTATATAAATAGCCCTTACTTTCGATGATTACCCTTTTTTTACTACTGTGAAGGGTTGATTTTTGCAGCACCCAATCCAAACGATTAATAATCTTTCATATTTGTGTATCTATCCCTACTATGCTTAAACTACCCCTACTTCTCTTTATACTTCAAAAAAGCGCTTCTTTTTAATCCTACCCCTAATTCTCTAAATAGCCCTTACATCAAACAATTACCCCTATTTTTTAACAACTGTGAAGGGTTGGTTTTTGCAGCACCCCATCCAAAAGATTCATCATCTTTCATATTTGTCGATCTACCCTTACTATGCTTTATCAACCAATACTTCTCTTAATACTTCAAAACGGCCCTTCTTTTCAATCCTACCCTGAATTCTCTAAATAGCTCTTACATCCAACAATTACCCCAATGTTTTAACTTCTGTGAAGGGTTGGTTTTCGCAACACCCAATCCAAATGATTCATCATCTTTCATATTTGTCGATCTACCCCTACTATGCTGAAACTACCCTTACGTCTCTTAATACTTCAAAACAACCCTTCTTTTTAATCCTACCCCTAATTTTCTAAATAGCCCTTACTTCCAACAATAACCCCTTTTTTCAGTACTGTGAAGGGTTGGTTTTTGTAGCACCCAATCCAAACGATTCATCGTCTTTCATATTTGTTGATCTACCCCTACTATGCCTAAACTACCCATACTTCTCTTAATACTTCAAAACAACCCTTCTTTTTAATCCTATCCCTAATACACCAAATAGCACTTACTTCCAATAATTACCCCTATTTTTTAACTACTGCGAATGGTTGGTTTTTGCAGCAACCAATCTAAATGATTCATCATCTTTCATATTTGTCAGTCTATCCCTACTATGCTTAAACTACCCCTTCTTCTCTTAATAGCTCAAAACAGCCCTTCTTTTTAATCCTACCCGACTACCCCTAACTCCGTAAACAACCCTTCCTTACAACAATTACCCCTTTTTTTAACTACTATGAAGGGTTGGTTTTTGCAGTACCCAATCGAAATAATTCATCATTTTTCATACTTTTCAATCTACCCCTACTATGCTTAAATACCCGTACATCTCTTAGCCCTTCAAAACAACTTTTCTTTTTAATCCTACTCCTAATTCTCTAAGTAGCCCTTCCCTCCAATAATTACCCCTATTTTTTAACATCTGTGAAGGGTTGGTTTTTGGAGTACTTAATCCAAACGATTCATCATCTTTCATATTTTTCGATCTACCCCTACTATGCTTCAACTACCTCTACTTCTCTTGATACTTCAAAACAACTATTCTTTTTAATCCTACACCTAATTCTCTAAATAGCCTTTCCAAAAATTCCACCTATTTTTTAACTACTGTGAAGGGTTGGTTTTTGCAGCACCCAATCCAAACGGTTCATCATCTTTCATATTTGTCGACCTACCCCTACTATGCTTAAACTACCCCTACTTCTCTTAGTACTTCAAAACAGCCCTTCTTTTTAATCCTTCCCCTAATTCTCTAAGTAGCCCTTACTTTCAATGATTACCCCTATTCTTTTTACTACTGTGAAGGGTTGATTTTTGCAGCACCAAATCCAAACGATTCATAATCTTTCATATTTGTCTATCTATCCATACTATGCTTAAAGTACCCCTACTTCTCTTTATACTTCAAAAAAGCCCATATTTTTAATCCTACCCCTAATTCTCTAAATAGCCCTTACATCCAACAATTACCCCTATTTTTTAACTACTGTGAAGGGTTGGTTTTTGCAGCAACCAGTCCAGGAGATTCATCATCTTTCATATTTGTCGATCTACCCCTACTATGCTTAAACAACCCCTACTTCTGTTAATACTTCAAAATAGCCCTTCTTTTTAATCCTACTCTTAATTCTCTAAACATACCTTACATCAAACAATTACCCCTATGTTTTAACTTCTGTGAAGGATTGGTTTTTGCAACACCCTATCCAAACGATTCATTATCTTTCGTATTTGTCAATCTACCCCTACTATGCTTAAACTATCCCAACTACTCTTAATACTTCAAAACAACCCTTCGTTTTAGTCCTACCCCTAATTTTCTAAATAGCCCTTACTTCCAAAAATAACCCCTTTTTTACTACTGTGAAGGGTTGGTTTTTGCAGCACGTAATCCAAACGATTCATCATCTTTCATATTTGTTGATCTACCCCTACTATGTTTAAACTACCCCTATTCTCTCAATACTTCAAAACAGCCCTTCTTTTTAATCATACCCCTAATACTCTAAATAACCCTTACTTCCAACAATTACTCCTATTTTTTAACTTCTGTGAAGCGCTGGTTTTTGTAGCACACAATCCAAGTGATTCATCATCTTTCATATTTGTCGATCTACCTCAACTTCCCTTAATACTTCAAAACAACCCTTATTTTTAATCCTACCCCTAATTCTCTAAATAGCCCTTACTTCCTACAATTATCCCTATTTGTTAACTATTGTGAAGGGATTGTTTTTGACGCACCCAATCCAAACGATTCATCATCTTTCATATAAGTAGATCGACCCATACTATGCTTAAACTACCCCTACTTCTCTTAGTACTTCAAAACATCCCTTCTTTTTAATCGTACTCCTAATTCTATAAATATCCCTTACTTGCGACAATTACCCCTATTTTTTAACTACTGTGAAGGATCGGTTTTTGTAGCAACCAATCAAACGATTCATCATCTTTTATATTTGTCGATCTACCCCAATTATGCTTAAACTATCCCTGCTTATGTTAATACTTCAAAACAATTCTTCTTTTTAATCGTACACCTAATTCTCTAAATATCCCTTACTTCCAACAACAACCATATTTTTTAACTACTGTAAAGGATTGGTTTTTGCACCACCCGATCCAAATGATTCATCATTTTTCATATATGTCGATCTACCCCTACTATGCTTAAACTATCCCTACTTCTCTTAATACTTCAAAACAGTCCTTCTTTTAAATCCTACCCCTAATTCTTTAATAGCCCTTGCTTCTAATGATTACGCCTATTTTTCACTACTTTAAAGGGTTAATTTTGCAGCATCCAATCCAAACGATTTATAATCTTTCATATTTGTCGATCTACCTCCACTACACTTAAACTACCTCTACTTCTCTTAATACTTCAAAACAACCCTTCTTTTCAATCCTACCCCGAATTCGTTAAATAGCATTTACTTCCAACAGTTACGCCTATCTTTTTACAACTGTGAAGGGTTGGGTTTTACAGCACCCAATCCAAACGATTCATAATATTTCATATTAGTCAATCTACCACTATATGCTTAAACTACCCCTACTTCTCTTAATACTTCAAAACAACCTGTCTCTTTAATCCAACCCCTAATTCTATGAATAACCCTTCCTTCCAAAAATTACCCCTATTTTTTAACTTCTATGAAGGGTTGATTTTTGATGCACCCAATCCATATGATTCATCTTCTTTTATATTTGTCGATCAACTCCTATTATACTGAAACTACCCCTACTTGTCCTATTACTTCAAAACAATCCTTCTTTTTAATCCTTCCCCTAATTATCTAAATATCCCTTACTTCTAAAAATTAAGCCTATCTTTTTACTACTTTGAAGGGTTGGTTTTTGCAGCCCCCGAAAACGATTCATAATCTTTCATATTTGTCGATCTACCCCTACTATGCTTAAACTACCCCTACTTCTCTTTATACTTCAAAACAACCTTCTTTTTAATCCTACCCCTAATACTTTAAATAGCCCTTACTTCCAACAATTACCCCTATTTTTTGACTACCGCGAAGGGTTGGTTTTTGCAGCACCGAATCCGAACGATTCGTCATCTTTAATACTTGTTGATATACCCCTACTATGCTTAAACTACCCCTACTTCTCTTAAGACTTCAAAGAAACCCTTCTTTTCAGTTCTAACCCTAATTAACTAAATAGCCCTAACTTCCAACAAGTACCCCTATTTTTTAACTACCGCGAAGTGTTGGTTTTTGCAACACCCAATTCAACGATTCATTATGTCTCATATTTGATGATCTACACCTACTATGCTAAAACTGCCCCTACTTCTCTTAATACATCAAAACAGACCTACCCTAATTCTACAAATAGCCCTTACTTCCAACAATTACCCCTATTTTTTAACTTCGATGAAGGGTTGGTTTTTGCAGCACCCAATCCAAACGATTCAACATCATTCATATTTGTTGATCTACCCTTACTATGCTTATACTACCCCTACTTCTCTTAGTACTTCAAAACAACCCTTCTTTTTAATACTACCCCTAATTCTCTAAGTAGCCCTTACTTCCAAGAATCGCCCCTATTTTTAACTTCCGTGAAGGGTTTGTTTTTGCCGCATCCAATCCAAACGATTCATCATCATTCATATTTGTCGATCTACCCCTACTATGCTTAAACTACCCCTACGTCTCCTAATACTTCAAAACAACACTTCTTTTTAATCCTACAACTAATTCGCTAAATAGCCCAAACTTCCAACAATTGCCCTATTTTTTAACTACTGTGAAGGGTTGGTTTTTGCAGCACCCAATCTAAATGATTCATCTTCTTTCATATTTGTCGATCTACCCATACTATGCTTAAACTACCCCTGCTTCGCTTAATATTTCAAAACAACCCTTATTTTCAATCCTATCCCTAATTCTCTAAATAACCCCTACTTCCAATAATTACCCCTTTTTTAACTACTGTGAAGGGTTGGTTTTTGCAGCACCCAATCCAAACGATTCATCATCTTTCATATTAGTCGATCAGCCCTTACTTCCAACAATAAAGCCTATTTTTTTACTACTATGAAGGGTTGGTTTTTGCAGCACCCAATCCAAACGATTCATAATCTTTCATATTTGTCGTTCTACCCCTACTATGCTTAAACTACCCCTACCTCTCTTTATACTTCAAAAAAGCCCTTAATTTTAATCCTACCCCTAGTACTCTAAATAGCCCTTACTTCCGACAATTCCCCCTATTTTTAAACTACTATGAAGGTTTGGTTTTTGCCACACCCAATCCAAACATTTAATCATCTTTAATATTTGTTGATATACCCCTACTATGCTTAAACTGCCCCTACTTCTCTTAATACTTCAAAACAACCCTTCTTTTTAATCTTACCCCTAATTATTTAAATAACCCTTACTTCCAACAATTACCCCTACTTTTTGACAATTGTGAAGGGTTGGTTTTTGCGACACCCAATCCAACGATTCATCATGTCTCATATTTGTCGATCTACCCCTATTATGCCTAAACTACCCTTACTTCTCTTAATTCTTCAAAACAACTCTTCTTTTAAATACTACCCCTAATTCTATAAATAGCCCTCACTTCCAACAATTACCCCTATTTTTTTACTTCGGTGAAACGTTGGTTTTTGCAGCACCCAATCCAAATGATTCATCATCATTCATATTTGTTGATCTACCCCTACTAGGCTTAAACTACCCCGACTTCTCTTAGTACTTCAAAACAACCCTTCTTTTTAATCCTACGCCTAATTCTCTAAGTAGCCCTTACTTCCAAGAATCACCCCTATTTTTTAACTTTCGTGAAGGGTTGGTTTTTGCAGCATCCAATCCAAACGATTCATCATCTTTTATATTTGTCGGTCTACCCCTACTATACTTAAACTATCCCTACTTCTCCTAATACTTCAAAACAACACTTCTTTTTAATCCTAAACCTAATTCGCTAAATAGCCCTTACTTCCAAATATTGCCCTATTTTTTAACTACTGTGAAGTGTTGGTTTTTGCAGCACCCAATCTAAATGATTCATCATCTTTCATATTTGTCGATCTAACCATACTACACTTAAATTACCTCTACTTCTCTTAATATTTCAAAACAACCCTTCTTTTTAATCCTATCCCTAATTCTCTAAATAACCCTTACTTCCAACAATTACCCCTTTTTTTAACTACTGTGAAGGGTTGGTTTTTGCAGCACCCAATCCAAACGATTCATCGTCTTTCATACTTGTCGATCAGCCCTTACGTCCAACAATAACGCCTATCTTTTTACTACTATGAAGGGTTGGTTTTTGCAGCACCCAATCGAAACGATTCATAATCTTTCATATTTGCCGTTCTACACCTACTATGCTTAAACTACCCCGACCTCTCTTTATACTTCAAAAAACCCTTCTTTTTAATCCTAACCCTAATACTCTAAATATCCCTGACTTCCAACAATTACCGCTATTTTTTAACTACTACGAAGGGTTAGTTTTTGTAGCACCCATTGCAGACGATTCATCATCTTTAATATTCGTCGATATACCCCTACCATGCTTAAACTACCCCTACTTCTCTTAATACTTTAAAACAACCATCCTTTTTAATCCTACCCCTGATTATCTAAATAGCCCTTACTTCCAACAAACACCCCTATTTTTTAACTACTGTGAATGGTTGGTTTTTGCAGCACCCAATCCAATCGATCCATCATCTTTCATATTTGTCGATCTACCCCTACTATGCTTAAACTAACCCTACTTCTCTTAGTACTTCAAAACAACCCTTATTTTTAATCCTACCCCCAAATTCTCTAAATAGGCTTTACTTCCAACAACTACCCCTACTTTTTAACTTTTGTGAAGCGTTGGCTTTTGCAGCATCCAATCCAAACGATTCATCATCTTTTATATTTGTCAATCTACCCCTACTATTCTTAAAATATCCCTACTTCTCTAAATACTTCAAAACAACCCTTCTTTTTAGTCATACCCCTAATTCTCTAAATAGCCCTTACTTTCAACAATTTCCCTATTTTTTAACTACTGTGAAGAATTGGTTTTTGCAGCATCCAATCTACTTGAAAACAACCCTTCTTTTTAATCCTACCCCAAATTCAATAAATAGCCCTTACTTCCAAAAACTACCCCTATTTTTTAACTTCTGTGAAGGGTTGATTTTTGCAGCACCCAATCCAGACGATTCATCATCTTTCATATTTGTCGATCTACCCCTAATATGCTTAAATTTCCCCTAATTATCTTAGTACTTCAAAACAACCCTTCTTTTTAATCCTACCCCTAATTTTATAAATAGGCCTACTTTCAAAAATCACCCCTATATTTTAACTTATGTGAATAGTTGGTTTTTGAAGCATCCAATCCAAATGATTCATCATCTTTTATATTCGTCGATCTACACCTACTATGCTTAAACTATCCCTACTTCTATTAATACTTCAAAACAACCTTTCTTTTTAATTATACCTCTAATTCTCAAAATAGCCCTTACTTCCAACAATTGCCCTATTTTTTAACTTCTGTGAAGGGTTGGTTTTTGCAGCACCTAATATAAATGATTCATCATCTTTCATATTCGTCGATCTACCCCTCCTATGCTTAAACTACCTCTACTTCTCTTAATAATTCAAAATGACCCTTCTTTTTAGTGCTATCGCTAATCCTCTAAATAGCCCTTACTTCCAACAATTATCCCTTTTTTTAATTACTGTGAATGGTTGGTTTTTGAAGCACCCAATCCAAACGATTCATAATCGTTCATATTTGTCGATCTACCCCTACTATGCTTAAACTACCCCTACTTCTCTTCATACTCCAAAACAGTCCTTCTTTTCAATCCTGCCCTTAATTCTCTAAATATCCCTTACTTCCAACAATAACGCCTATCTTTTTACTACTGTGAAGGGTTAGTTTTTGCAGCAGCCAATCCAAACGATTCATAATCTTTCATATTTGTCGATCTACCCCTACTATGCTTAAACTACCCGTACTCTCTCAATACTTCAAAACAACCCTTCTTTCTTATCCTATCCCTAATTCTCTAAATAGCCCTTACTTCCAAAAATTACCTCTTTTTTAACTATTGTGAAGTGTTGGTTTTTGCAGCACCCAATCCAAACGATTCATAATCTTTTATATTTGTCGATCCACCCTTACTATGCTTAAACTACCCCTACTTCTCTTAATACTCCAAAACAGTCCTTCATTTTAATCCTACCCCTAATTCTCAAAATAGCCCTTACATCCAACAATTACACCTTGTTAGACCAAAAAATGGTCCTAACACCCACCTGATAATGTTTCGTACAGAATAATGAGGAATCATGAACAAAAAGCAAGAAAAATCAATCAACACACGGAATTTATAGTGGTTCAGCGTTAACAAGCCTACATCCACTTCATAGCTTCTCAATTCATTCAGAAACTACAAATACAATGAGTATTGATGCTCAAGCACTCAATTACAATGAATAATACTCTCTGAATTCATTGATTTTATTAAAGAGGATGAAGGTTCTTTGTTGGTAGCCATGGCCGAAATAGATAGAGCTTCCTTGAGGCCAAAAAGTCCCCTTAAATGATATGTTGTATGTGTATTTATAGGTAGAAATTCGGTTAGGGTTGAGTGGCCATGTGGCAGCTTCAGAGTAAATCTCGAAAGTAGTGGAGAACATGGGGAAATGGTCTTTAACTGCCCAGAATTCGGTTAGGGGTAGAGACTCGATCCGGTTGGCCCGATCCGGATAACCCGATCCGGATGACCCGATCCGGTTTACCCGATCCGGATGACCCGATCCAGTTTACCCGATCCGGTTTGGTTGGTCAGAAATATTCGCTTTAGCTTGATCCGAAATGGTGGAATCCAACCCGAAGCTTATGTGCACAGAAATACGAGTTTTCCCATCCTTCATTACTTCGTCCAAGCAGATGTCGATCTCTGGTAGTTCATACTCAAGCCCTGAGTGGCCTTCCTGATAGAGTTCTTTGGCTTTGGATAGTCTGGTCACAAAGCAGGCTAACGTTTTGCCCCCCAAAGTACATCTTGTTGCAAATAAGATGTGCTTTGAATAAGTCGAGATGAATCTTTTTGGATCTTTTGCTGTATAAATGGCTTGTCATATGCCGCATTGCTTCCGTTGATGCTTATCGGGCCAAATTTCATGGCTAGAGTGGTCAAGATGATCAAGTAATCATTTAGACTTCGTCGAATCAAGAGGTAGAATTCCTTCATCATAGGTCATGCGGTATGTTTGGCTCCCGTGTGAGATCGTACACGTAAAAGTTGATGCCAAACGACGCCATCTTCCTAAACAAGTCAAGTGCATTACTAAGCTAAGATTTCTTTAATGTATAAGTCAATGTATACAATAGCCGTCCAAGTCATAGTATGGTGTCAGAATCTTCGTATCTTGAGCTAGCATCTGGACCGTTCGGATAGAGCGCATCAGAGTCGGCATATGAATTTGTCATTTTTGCTTGGATTTGAACTATCTCGATATCAGGATATTAATCTAGGACTCCATGATTGCATCTAATCGTAATAATAGTGCATCTGAAAGCCATGATCACTTCAGATTGTTTTATAGTCCCATGATCACATACGAGTCAGTACGAGATGTTGTGGAAAACATGCAAGCCAATAGCTTGTAGGATTATCACAATTGTAAGGCAGCAGAGGAGTTCATCATACTCTCCATTTGATGCAGTTGCAGATCAAGTCTTTGAATTCTTGCTTGATCCGTAATTTCGCTCACTTGGATGGTCGGGATGAATCACGTCATATTTTAAAGATATAATGTATATGTTCTGAATCATGCATGTAGTTAGGGTCATGTTTAAAGTCAATCTGTCGGTTGAAGTTGATGTTCCTAGCATTAGTGGAGGACGAGCGAAGTCAGTGCTTATGCCCCCAGCATTGTTGGGGTTTATGATAGGTCAATCGGACATCCAATCTTTTAGCCTTTATACTTTTTTCTGCCGCATCGGGTTAGATATGTAGGTTCAACAATCTTAGTCACCCTGTGTCGTTATGTGCACATTCCCAAGTCATTAAGGGTTGGAGTCGTATATGCGAATGGTCGAATCACATTCGCGTTGGGGTCAACCCATCTGTTTAACCAGAAAGCAGTGATCGCCTTATTGAGTATATCAGCAAACTTAGATACTCACCTCGCATCAGCTGCAGAGTTGAGTAAGCTCGTCAATCTTGCAAGCGAGCGAACGTCGTTAGTGAGTTATTCGAGCTCCTTCATTCACGCTTTGGCATAATCTGAAATAGCTATCATAGTCTTGTTGAGTCTATCTCCCATGCTTGGTTCCATTAAGCTTGACAATCAAGACCGCAGGCCCGATTAATGGTTGGTCATTTCCAGAATTGTAAATTCCTGTTAGTCTTTCCTGGGGCTTTTCTGTTTCCTTTATTATTTCAAGAGTCGGATTGTGCTCCATTCTGTCGTGAAGACATTGAGATCATCCATTTCAACATTAGCACACTCTTATTGCATGAATCTGTCTGTCTCAGGATAGGATTTTCCAACGTTTCTAGGAGAATCTCATGGCAGAGAGATACCGAGGTTTGTTTCAGAGGTGAATCCGCCAAGTCCTCTTGGTGGGTCTCGATGCAAAGAGATTTTGAAGTTTGAGATATCTAGAATACCGGATACTACAGCAATCAACGCTATATATGGTCCAGGTCGATTTACCGATGCCATTGCGGCGTTGAATCTTTCAAGGAATGCATGCAGGGTCTCACCTGATCTCTGTTGAAGCATCAATTGATGTTGCCAATTTGGCCCTCATCTTTGAGAAGTTGTCGCTAATTACCTAATTTAGCGCTAGTGCCCCCGGTATGAAGTCTTAAATTGGGTGGAAGTCGGTTTCTGGCTTCTTGGTTGCGCATATTTAATAGCAGTCAATCAGGCTTCTGTTTTTTTTTTAATTCTGGATGGTGATCCGCTACTTGGATGTATGAAGGTTGTTCTTGAGGATCCATTCTTCTGCTTATAGTCTAGGTTATTATGAAGCTCAGATAATCGTAAATGTGCCTAAAGCTGGCGGATAGTCAGATGATGATGTTCGAAGCTCTTATCCCATACTCCCCATCCATGGGGATTTTACTAAACGGTGGTCAACAAATCCACGTATTCTCTGAATTCATACTCCCTCATCGAGCTGTGAGTTAGTGTTTGATAGAAAATGATTTATTCGTGTCCAGCTCATGTTAGTCCTTGGTCTCCCATCCAAGCTTTGAGGTTCGGAGTCGGATGGCAATGAAGTTAGACTATAGCTTTCTCGTATGCTCTCGTCTTCCCCTTACATGGGGAGCCTCATGTTGAGGTTGAGCTGGATTTTAAACATTCCCACGAATTGGAGCAAAGGTTGATCGTGCTTCGTTTAATTTTTCGGTGGCTCTTGCATATCCATCGTTTTCATCCAAAATGTTACAGTCGGAAGTTTCATGCTACAAATGCCTGGGAGGAGGTTGGTTGCATCTTGTTTCATTAAAGACGACTATGCCAACTTTTCCTAGGGTCCCATATGATCTGGACCATGGAGCAAGGAGTGTTTGAGCCAAGTTCGTTGTCGCTTGAATTTCCATGGTGCTCGCTCCAGCGAGTTAGCCAAAGTTACTCGGCCTTCCATCTATCCAAGTAAAAAAGTTATACATCATTTTCTGTCGTTTCCAGAGAAGTTTGTCTCACTGAGCCATCTGAGTTCTCAAATCAGTGAGTGTACCATCTATTTCATATCTAGCTTGACATGCTGAGGGATCATTGCAAGAAGAAATTTTCCGACTTCCTTCGTTCCAAGCGCCTTCTGCGCCAATATCCTCAGCACGGAAGAAATTTCTATCTTCCTTCTTCTTAGCCTTTGAGTTTGAGTGTCAGGCAATTTGCCTCCTCGCAAGTTAGAGGTCAAAGTAATGGTGTCCTCCTTTATATGGGGTCTTTCGACCGGGAATTCGGTCTGGACTAGCATATGGACGTTCATTCTGCATCCATTTCGTGGCCCTCAAGCAGCAATGTGGCCCCAGTCCAGGGGTAATGGCGAAAGGTCGGTAGTTGTATCACCTCCCATTCAAATTTAGACATGGATGCATGGAAAAGAGACATTACTTTATAAGCTTATGTGCTCGAGTTATCTAAGTGCTCGAGTTATCACGTTTTCCATTCAACGTATTTGCGAGGTAGCACTCGTCGTTGCACTTGGGCTATGGCTAGTCACACATGGGTGTGTATGTTGATTTGATATATCACTCTTAGGACCTCCTTTCGGTGATTGCATTGAGTCGTCTGGGAAGCTTAGCATTAGAAGTCGACGTCATTCCTTCAAACACGACCTCTTTGTTGTTGTACGTGAGTATCCCTGGTGTCTTTGCTTTGTATCTGTACATAATCTTGCAATTCGAAAAAGAATAGTCAGCTTAGTCTTGCAAGCTACTAAGTCAATCTTTAAGTCACAAGCAATTGTAGCTCGAAATGAAAACATGTTGAGTGCTAATCTATCTATCATAGAATTATTAAATGTCAAAGTGTCAGGTGTCGTAGTTTGGAGGTATAGTGTCTGTAGCCTCCATTTAATTTTGAAACACGGGTCGCGTCCGAAGCGTGTTTGAAGTTAATTCAGAAATCTATGTCCGTGCCCCCAGCGTTGATGGGAACCAGATTAAGTCATTCGGATGTCCGATCCGTAAGTCCTTTATAATCCTGTCCTCAGTCGGAGGGCAATGAAGATTGCATGCACGTCGCCGCATTGTCCTTTATACTCTCTCCCAAGTCGTGAGAGTTAGAGTTATGGGTTTAGTGGTCTTAAGTCATGGTGCACCATTCGCACTAACCCAACAGATTTATACTCTCTCTCAAGTCGTGAGAGTTAGAGTTATGGACGTCGCGGTTCGTCCTTTATACTCTCCCAAAGTCAGTTTGGGTTAGTGTTGTGGATCGAGTGGTCTTAAATCTTGGCACGCCTGTTACACTCGTCCTAAGTTTATACTCATATCCAAGATCTGAGGATTAGAGTTAGTCGGGCAAACAGTCAGGTCACATTTGCCTTGGCATCGTCCCTTTGCTCCCATGTCAAGGGCAAAGGTCGCCATCGGGGATGATCGGCTCTCACCCCTATTGAGTTTATACTCCTCCCTTCCGAAGCATGGGAAAGAGTTAGATACGTCGTTAGAGAGCGGTCGAGTCATACTCATCCTCGTCTTAACATATCTCTTTTTCCCCCACTTCGAAGGTAAAAGTTATCTCGTTCATGGTATTGTACCCGTCACTGTTGCACTCTTCCCATCAGATCAAGGGATAGAGTCGTCGATCTACCGAGTGATTATGCCACACTCGAATACATTTCTATGTCTTGCGTGGCGAATCAATGGATAGATGATGAGGAGGCCTCATTAGTATGTCCATATATGGATAACACAGGTCGAACTCATGTGCATTTACTCTCTTGCCCCCACGTCAAGGGCAAAGAGTCGGTGAATGAATGGTCGAACTTCTTTTGCTTTAGAATGTTGTCGTTAGGCCAATAGTAAGCGGGTGAAGGGTCGAATCACGTTCGCCAAAGCTTTACATTCCTCCGATCAAACTATGGCAGGAGTTGTCGGTACCAAACCTCGGGTATCTGCAACATTCATATACGAATTTGCATGAGTTAATCATGTCAATAACTCAAGAAGTATGTAAAGGAAAAATGCATGATTGGAAAATAAGTATGTTGATAGGCGGTGCTGCCTCCTTTATTTGGATTTATGTAATTCGATGGCATTGACTGCAGGATCTGATTGTATGGACGGTCGAACCGCGTCCATCTGGAGTCGGATCTCAACTCTGAAATGCAACGATCGATGCACAATTATCTTGAAATCTGCCACGTGTGAGCCAAGGAGTGGATGGTCACCTCCGATCCATCTTAAGGTATACAACTTCTCTCAGGCGAAGGACGTGGCTCTGTAAACAAGCAGTTCAATCGGGCTCGTTACGGCAATGCTCCATAATTCTTCCTGTAGGTGCTCAAAGTTTGATCGGTACCAGATTCGGGTACCTACATCATCCACATATAAATTCATCTGAGTTAGTTACATCAATAACTCATAAAGCATGGAAATATAAGAGTCATGGTTAAAAAGTATTCATGTTAAAGGAATGAATATCATTCTGTGCGAAGATGGCATTGCACGCTCTTTGCAGGTCCATTTTTCCTCACTACATCTCTGTCAGGGGATGGCTGTCAAAATCTTTAGCTGGCGATGAACGTCTTTTCAAACTGTTGTGGGGTGGCGGTCCCAAGAATGAACAGACCTTGAAAGAGGACTTGGAGTGACAAAGGCAATTAGGTAAATACTATAAGCGAATGACGAGGTCGCATCTTATTTGAATCGCCTTCTTGCCCCCATGCTAAGGGCAAGGATTGAGTATAAGGGAGTCATGGCTGCTAGGGGGATAGTCATACTTCATCCATCCGCAGATATGCCTTTAGTCCCACGTTGGGAATAACATCTAATGCGCAGATAATCAATCAGCATCCAGGCTTAAGTGCTCTAAACCTTTAACTTGCCACCTCCATCGAGTAGCATCTCCTAATTAGCTAAATAGCAGGCTCTTCTAGTAACATGGTCTCCATGGACCATTCCCATTCCATCTTTCATTAGGAATTTTAGCAATAGATACCAAGGTGTAATGTAAGCTCTAATCGCCGCTAGAGCTGGTCAGTTTAGACCTTAGTCAGATAAACTTGACTACAATAGCATGGCTTCCAAGGCTTGAAGTAATGTTCACGTTTCCTATCACAATTTATGTATGAAGTCGAGAGCTAACGGTCGATTCATATTTGTTTTGATCTCGAACTCTCATCTCTTGATAAAGGTCATATGGTGACTGGTGAGCAGTCAAGTTGCTATCATCCGAGCAAAGATTCATATGTCCAATCATGGCCTGCAGGGGTTCAGCTGTTACCTATCGCTGGGCACCAAAGTATGTTGACCTAACCCTTATTCGATGGAAATCAGTCTTCCTCAATGCGATTGACATCAAATAGCCATTGCAAAGGTTAGCTAAGTTCTTCGGGAGGTGAGACGCAGGACATTTTATTCATCACATCATACAATTGAAGTGTAGCTTTGGGATGTTGGGATCCTTAGCTGCTTTCTGGTATCACACTATTGACAATCATGGTCACTAAGATCATATGAATCATCTTTGAAGTAGTGTTCGAACTGTTCTATATAACTGTCATTCGATGCTCCGCCGATTGGACAGGTTTAAGTCATATAAATGGGATGGTCACTACTCATTAGGGAACAACATCAGTTGCGTTGCTGAAATCTACACTATCGGAGTTCCAGAAGATGAGGCTACTATTAGACAATCATTATCTCGTATACTGTCGTTGATAGCAAGCTGAATCTGACTGAAAGCTCCTCCCATTGAATGGCATCGGCAAATAGAGGCTATGGCTTCTGGAGGAATCCTACTCGCTGCCATTTGGTTGTCATATTCTTTGACTATCCACCTTATCTTCATTAACAAACTTTGATGACTACTGTTGGTCAAAATATACGTCGAGCCGAAGGCGAGCCGTGCTCCGAGCCGAAGGCGAGGCCGTCAGCGGGTCAGGGCGCAGCGCCGGCGGGGGTCCGGGGCCCCGCAGTCCCTCCGAGCCTTTTCTGGAATGATCTTAAAAATGTATTTTTTCCAAAAATAGCTGTTTCGGGTCGGATCGGATCATGCCTTCAAATTTGCGGTTCGGTGATTGTCTTTAGGTCGGCTCGGATCAGACTAGTTCCTCCGAGCCGGATCGGAGACGTCATTAGCTAGTCGGTTCGGTATATATGAAAGAGCCGGTTCGGATCTCCTCCTCCTGTTCGGATCGGTCTTCCCTATCCTGCATCTCCACTTTCCTGCGGTTTGGGTCGTGGAACCCTCTTCGGCTCGGTTCGGAGATGCATCATTGGGTCGGTTCGGGCCTTCCCATGCAGCTCGGGTCGGGGATATGCCTTCTGTAACACCCCACGTCCATTAATGTCACTCACAAAGGGAATGCATTAACTTCCATGGAGGTTTTAAGTGAATATAGAACAGTAAAATTACAACAAGACAGATATAAAATAGTACTTGGAAATTCAAAAACTTTATTTCATTGTAGCAGAAGTCAAAACATGTTTGATTACATCATAACACCATATTCAATGTCAAGTACAATATCTATCTTGATAAAACAAGTACATAATCCCATTACATGAATAGCCATTAAAAAGAAAGATAACAAGCTGGACTTTACTTCAGCAGTCCAAGCTTTCCAGAAGATAAGCGATCCAACTAGACTCCACTAGAACTTGGCCCAACCTGCGGACCTGAAGGGAGAAAAAAGATGGGAAAGAGGGGGTCAGACATAAAGTCTGGTGAATATGATAATTCTACAATACTATTACCAAAATAACTGGACTAAGGCATAAGCTGGAAAACAAGAAAATGTCTATGAAGAGCAGATTAAGGACATAGACAATCGCTAAAGGCAACGTTATAGGCGCTCCTAAATACTAAAGGATAAACACTATACTGCACCACACCAGTCACCCTAAAGATTTATCCCACTTAGCTTCACTTAGAAACTTTCCCAATGGCTTTATGTACCCCTAGCTGACTACATAGGTGCCGCCTGCCCCTATCTCCACTAGGTGTACCCTACTTCCCATTATTCGATCGGCTCCCTAACTCGTAGATACCCGTGCTGGCCCCATAGTGGGGTGTATCACTCCCCTAAAGTGGAAACCTGATACATCGGACATGCACGGCTTATACCTACACGATGCAACAACGTCTTACCTACCAGCCCGGGTCCACACACGCATATGAAACCCGTTGGACTTGCGTTGCCACCGCTCCCGGTTTTGGCCTCTTATAGTCAAACCTAGTATGCGTGTCCCGTCCTCGACTTGGGTCGAGCCCACAAAGATACGTTTTGGGATACTGGTTGAAATGGGCCCCCACTATTTACCACAAGCATTCCACCTAAGCTTGTCCCAATTAGTCCATCCCACTTAACCCACTTAGTCATGTTCAAATACATGTGTGTTTGGTTAAGTCTAATCGTATTTCAAATGCCTCTAAAGGCAACCACCAGATTCCTCATGCCACCCAAGGCACCTACTTAACCCCCATGCCCCACCTTACATGATTATCTGGTTAAGTATTTCTTAGTTCATTAAGGCCATAACCTCATAAAGACCTCTCACATTAGACTTGCATTTATGGCAGCTGGATTTGCCGGGCGGGTCCGGGCAGTCTTACACCATAAAAGAGTCAAACCTCGTGTCTTTACAACTGTTATGCTTTAGTTTGGGCCTAGGACCTCTCACATTGGGCCGACATTTGTGACTACTGGATTTGCCGGGCGGGTCCGGGCAGGTTTACATCACAAACGGGTCCAACCTCGTGTCCTAAGCATTGATTATTAATAATAATCCACTTTAATAATTCCCTACTTGAATTATTAATTACTTCCAATTTTTAACAATGTCCATAATTGACTCAATTATGGACATCCATTCATGGTATGCAAAATCTTACAAAATTGCACCCAATTTATTAATTCCTAATATTACCCCTACCCCACGTTTGAACGTTTATTCGCAAAATATATGTTAGACTCGAATAGCCTAACTCATAGCATAAAAGAGATTATCATAATAACAACATGTATATGTGACCAAATGAATCATAATAAGGGGTGAAACTTGCATATGTCCAACTTGCATAGATTATACATGTCATGGACCTAAAGGTGTCAACTTGTTCAAAATTCACCTAATATAATCTCAATCAATTTTCATAAACTTACATATGAACATGTGTGAATCAACATCATCTAATTTTTTTAACAACATGGTTTTATATGGGTACACCTAACTCAATAGGCAAATTCCCATAATCAAGTTTTATTTAATTATAGTTTCAAGTTTATGGGTACATCTAATCTAATAGGCAAATTCCCATAAACAAGATCCATTTAAATTAAGAAAAAAAAACATAACTTTAAGCATGATCCAACAACATCATGATTTTTCAACATAATATAGCATGATTTATAACATGGCATAGTATGATAGTATAACATAGCTTGACATGATTCTCAACATAGCACGACATAGCATAAGAGAATTTACAACATAGCATGACATAGCATATATAATTTACATCATACGACAACATAATAACATAATAAGAGATCCACAATATATAGAATTTACAATTACAAATCACATCATTTTCTTGTGATCCATTCATAACTGAGTCAAATTAGTTTGTAATAGTCTTGTGAGAATCATCATACTCACCAACAAAAGAAAAGAATTAGAGAAAGAGAGATCTTTTGATTTGATTTGTGTAGATTTAGTTGTAGATGATTAGGCTTCCTCTTCTTAGTTTGTGACGGCTATGCTGAACTCCATGGCAGCAGCATGACGGTAGCTTCTCTAATTTTACAAATGATTTAGGTCTAGGGTCTACCCACTTATTTATAGATTTTAGAATTCATTTAGGCCATTAGATTTAACCTAGAAATAACCGCAGCCGTTCAGACAAGATGGGGTTTATCTTGTTGACTCAGCAATGAGTCAGAAGTGACTCAGCAAACACTCAGCATATTAATAAACTTCTATTCATGTCATAAATATATATATATTTTCTACAATGTACATATTAGATACATCCCCCTTTACTTATTATTGTTTTTATATACATAATAGATACATCCCCTCTCTCACACACTTATTAATATTTTTATATTCATATTAGATACATCCCCTCTCTTACACAGTTATTAATATTTTTATATTCATATTAGATACATCCCCTCTTCTACACACTTATTATTATTTTAGCAACTTTAGTGTTAATAGAAAATTCGGGGTGTTACATTCTCCCCTCCTTTTAGGATTTTGTCCCCGAAATCTTCAAGTCTGGAAGAATGTATATCCTACCATCCAAACGTCTATCTACTCACATCATACACCGGCATCCATTGTCCTTACAGACTTCTAATGCTTTCATGTTTAAATGCACAGTGTGTGTATATGTCCGTATCTAATGCAAAATCAGGCGGTCCACTGATTCAGTTGACCTCCTTAATGCAACTATGATCGTGCCATGCATCCATTATGTATGCAAAAGATCCTAATTGCTTACATACTACTTCTATATGCGTGCACACCCATTCAACCGAATGCAGCATCCATATGATGGTACAACCATTATACATCCATTATACTAAATACATCCATATATATGCAATATGCAATATGAAGTGACTGAGCCGATCTAGTGCCTAAAGTGTGTGTATATATGCATCCACGAGCAACCACTAGCAAACACTTGCATCCATTTTGCATCCATCATACATAACATGTCTCAAACACATGTTTCAACCATAGGATTATCCTAACTAAAGGTCAAAGATACTAATGAGAGGACATACTAAAGATAAGATAAGATAAGCTAAGCGATAAAGGAGAAATTAAAAGACATACCCTCAAAAAGAAAAGGGTACAACGAACGCATCTTCTCTTCTGTCTCCCAAGTTGCGTTGCTCTCATCATTTCCCCATTGCACTTTAACCAGTCTGACCTCTCGATTCCTCAAAATTTTCATCTCCGACCCAAGAATGCATGTAGGAGCTCGTCTAATTGTTGCATCACGCTCTATTTCCACCTCTTTAAGCAAGCTCGGCTCTACCACCTCCGCGGTCTTGTGCAAACACTTCCTCAAATGTGATACATGGAATACGGCGTGTACTCCACTAAGTTTCTCAGGCAACTCCACCCTATATGCCATCTTCCCAATCCTGTTTTTTTTACAGGAAACGGCCCTACAAACCTTGGTGCTAATTTCCCCACGGACCCAAAGCGAACAACATTCTGTAACGGAGATACTTTGATAAAAACCATGTCCCCAATGTCAAACTCAAGATCTTTCCTCCTCTTATCAGCATACGATTTTTGCCTATCTTGTGCTGCTTTCATCCTCCTTCGAATCAACTCAATCTTCTCCGAGGTTTCCCTAACCATATCGGGCACAAGTATGATTTTATCGGTAGATTCCCACCAACATGTAGGCGAACGGCAAGGCCTTCCATAAAGAGCTTTGAAAGGTGCCATGCCAATACTAGACTGAAAGCTATTATTATATGCGAATTCTACTAACGGAAGGTGCTCTTCCCATGTACCCCCAAAGTCTAGGATACAAAGCCTTAAAAGATCCTCTAGAATGCGATTCACCCTCTCGGTCTGGCCGTCTGTCTGAGGATGATATGCGGTGCTCAAACATAGCTGAGTCCCTACCACCTCTTGTAAACTCTTCCAAAATTCGCTAGTAAAGATGGGGTCACGGTCGCTTACTATACTAGAAGGAATACCGTGCAAACGAACTATCTCCTTAATGTATACAGAAGCCAACCATGGAGTAGTCCTCTTACTTTTCACGGGAATAAAATGGGCGCTTTTAGTAAGTCTATCTACTATAACCCAAATCCCCGTGTTACCCTTCCTTGATCTTGGTAATCCATCCACAAAATCCATTGAGATGCTTTCCCATTTCCATAGTGGAACTTCTAATGGGTGAAGCAACCCACCGGGTTTCTTTTGTTCTGCTTTAACTCGTTGGCACACCAAGCATCTAGCGACGTACTCGGCCACATCCTTTTTCATACCGGCCCAAAAGAAAACCCGCTTCATATCTTTGTACATCTTATCCCCGCCGGGATGAATGGTCATTTTTGAGCGATGAGCATCATCAAGAATGGCCTTCCTTAAGTCTTCGTCTTGTGGTACACAAAGTCTATTATCCCTTCGTAACCAACCCTTATCGTCTAGGGTATACCTACGAAGATGGCTTGACGACTCCACCCCTTTGAGCTTTTCTACTATCTCAACCAACTGTGGGTCGTCTCGCTGTGCCTCACCAACCCGTCCTAGAAGTGTAGGTCTAACCTCCAAGGATGCTAACGGACCGGGTACTAAGTCAACGGAGGGTCTAAAGTCAAACATAGAGTTGAATTCTAAGCTTTGTCGTTCAACAAACAACGGACTCAAGGACAACCTTTTCCTACTTAAGGCGTCTGCCACCACGTTACCCTTGCCCGGGGTATATGCTATTTCAAAATCGTAGGAGGCTAAGAATTCCATCCACCGTTGCTGCCTTAAATTCAAATCCTTCTGAGAGAATAAGTATTTTAATGATTTGTGGTCAGTGAACAGTTCGAATTTCTCACCAAGAAGATAGTGACGCCAAGACTTAAGCGCGAAAACAATTGCGGCTAGCTCTAAGTCATGCGTGGGGTAATTCTTTTCATGAACCCTCAACTGCCTTCCACCATAGGCTATTACTCTTCCCTCTTGCATGAGGACCGCGCCAATCCCGTCCCACAAGCATCAGTATAGATGGTAAACGGTTTATTCCCGTCTGGCAGCACTAAGACTGGGGCTGAAGTTAAGGCTCCCTTTAAACGTTGGAACGCATCATCGCAATCTTTGTCCCACGTAAAAACCAGGTTCTTCTTCGTTAACCGTGTTAATGGAGCTGATATTTTTGCGAAGTCTTTGATAAACTTCCTATAATAGCCAGCCAACCCCAAGAAACTTCTTACTTCGGTTGCATTTTTAGGGACCTTCCAATCTTGGATGGCCACCACCTTTGCGGGATCTACTGCTATCCCTTCTTTGGAAACCACGTGCCCTAAGAACCGTACTTCCTTCCTCCAGAAGTGATACTTAGAAATTTTTTCCTTAAGGTTATGCGCTCGAAGGGTTTCCAACACTTCCCTAAGATGTAGGGAGTGCTCTTCTTTATTCTTAGAAAAGACTAAGATGTCATCCACAAAGACTACCACAAATTTGTTAAGGTATTCCCTAAACACCCTACTCATCAAATCAACAAAATATGCAGGGGCGTTTGTCAAACCAAAGGGCATCACTAGCCATTCATAGAATCCGTCAGGAGTCCTAAAAGTAGTCTTATCTATACTATCCTCAGCCACTCTCAGTTGATGAAAGCCAGTGGCTAAGTCCAACTGCGAAAACACTGAGGCGCCAACTAACTGATCAAAGAGATCGTCAATCCTCGGCAGTGGGTGTCGGTTCTTTTTAGTAAGCTTGTTTAGTTCTCTATAGTCCATACAAAGTCTAAGAGACCCATCCGCCTTTGTGGAAAAAACTACTGGAGCACCCCACTCCGATATACTACGTCTTATGAACCCCTTCTCAAGCAACTCCTTTACTTGCTTATTGAGTTCCCTCCTTTCACGAGGAGCCATGTGGCGTACTGGCAAAGATACGGGTTTAGCATTATCCACAAGATAAATTCGAAAGTCTATCTCCCGCTTTGGAGGTAAGCCCTTCACTTCCTCAAACACATCCGGATATTCCCGGACCACTTCTACCGATCGCAGGTTCTCTACAGAGGCGTCAAGCGATTCAAGATAACTTAGCATAACAGAATTTATGGGATTACAAAAGATGTCGAGAGCATTACCAAGGCGAGTCACAAGCCTAACTACTCTCCTTTCACAATCAAGAATGGCCCTATTTCTAGACAACCAATCCATTCCTAAAATTAGCCCATAGCCCGTGAAGCCCAATACATAAGCATCACATCTAAATTCAACGCTAAGTATAGAGATTTTCAAATCCAAACATATCATGGTCAAATGAGCCGAACCCCCAATTGGATTTGAAACGACCAAGGGATCTTCTACTAAACTGGTGTTCAAGTGCAGTGATTCAACTAATGATGCAGAGATAAACGAATGAGATGCGCCAGAATCGAATAAGGTACGGACAGGATGATCAAACAGAAAAACTAAGCTTTCAACAGAAATTGTTCTACCTCTTTCTTGCAGCGGTGGGGCCGCAATAGCCTGAACTTGCCCCCTTGCCTGCCCTGGTGCCATAAGAGCCTGCACCTGTTCTCCCGAGGTAGACCCTGCCCTTTGCCCCTTCTTTGGACAGTCCTTCACTAAATGTCCCGCATCTCCACAATGAAAACAACCAGTCTTCATTTTCTTTCTACAATCTTTGCTGAGATGGCCAGGCGTCCCACAATTGAAGCATTTCTTCTTCCCTTTGCCATTATTGTTTTTACCACCCTTCTTATTTTGCTGTTGGGGTTTCTTCTGATCCCCTTTCTTTTCAACTGCCTTATCCTGATGCATAAATGCCATTTCTACTAGCTTTTCAAAGGTGGTTCCCATAGGGATGTGGGTCATAGCCAACCCTTGCAACGGTTCATTCAAGCCTCTAACGAACCTCAAAGCTTTCTTCTCTGGCGTGTTCACCAACTCCAAGCCAAACCTTGCTAACTGATTAAATTTATTGACATATTCCTTTACTGATGAGCTCCCTTGCTTTAGTGCCAGGAATTTTTCCATATTTAAGTTCTCCTCTGCCCTTGAAAGAAACTTTGCCTCAAACCTTCGTCTGAAATCCGCCCATGAATCAACTGGACGTTCCCCGTTAGTGACCTCCCACCAAAACGAGGCCTCTCCCTTCATTAACCAAGCAGCTAAACGGACTTTCCTCCCATCTTCCACTTCAAAGATATCCAACAATTCCTCAGTCTCTTTAAGCCAATCTCTGGCCTCCACAAACGTCTCAGTCCCTTGAAAAGTTTTTCCTCCCATAGCCTTGAATTCCTTGCACGTCTTTGCAAAAGTGTCAACAAGAGGAGGAGGAGGAGGAGGAGGAATGGGTGCAACTAGAGGTGGAGGAGTATCCGCTGGGCCTGCAGTGGAGGCCCTAGCCTCCAAGTATCTCCTAAACCACCCTGGAATCGTCACACCTTCTGGGAGATTAAGATCTTCAGCCATGCTGAAACGAAAAAGGAAAGATTCAAAATGGAGAATTCGAAAGATAAAGATAAGGATGTGGCTATTTGGGATTATGTTTTTCATAAAAACTCTCTTTAAATAACATGTTTTTTTTTTTTTTTGAAAGCACTTCTTCCAAAAATACTTTAGAAAAAAAAAATATTTTTCTAAAAAAAATTTTTATCTGTTCTGGTAACCTTATGCTCTGATACCACGTGTAACACCCCACGTTCATTAATGTCACTCACAAAGGGAATGCATTAACTTCCATGGAGGTTTTAAGTGAATATAGAACAGTAAAATTACAACAAGACAGATATAAAATAGTACTTGGAAATTCAAAAACTTTATTTCATTGTAGCAGAAGTCAAAACATGTTTGATTACATCATAACACCATATTCAATGTCAAGTACAATATCTATCTTGATAAAACAAGTACATAATCCCATTACATGAATAGCCATTAAAAAGAAAGATAACAAGCTGTACTTTACTTCAGGAGTCCAAGCTTTCCAGAAGATAAGCGATCCAACTAGACTCCACTAGAACTTGGCCCAACCTGCGGACCTGAAGGGAGAAAAAAGATGGGAAAGAGGGGGTCAGACATAAAGTCTGGTGAATATGATAATTCTACAATACTATTACCAAAATAACTGGACTAAGGCATAAGCTGGAAAACAAGAAAATGTCTATGAAGAGCAGATTAAGGACATAGACAATCGCTAAAGGCAACGTTATAGGCGCTCCTAAATACTAAAGGATAAACACTATACTGCACCACACCAGTCACCCTAAAGATTCATCCCACTTAGCTTCACTTAGAAACTTTCCCAATGGCTTTACGTACCCCTAGCTGACTACATAGGTGCCGCCTGCCCCTATCTCCACTAGGTGTACCCTACTTCCCATTATTCGATCGGCTCCCTAACTCGTAGATACCCGTGCTGGCCCCATAGTGGGGTGTATCACTCCCCTAAAGTGGCAACCTGATACATCGGACATGCACGGCTTATACCTACACGATGCAACAACGTCTTACCTACCAGCCCGGGTCCACACACGCATATGAAACCCGTTGGACTTGCGTTGCCACCGCTCCCTGTTTTGGCCTCTTATAGTCAAACCCAATATGCGTGTCCCGTCCTCGACTTGGGTCGAGCCCACAAAGATACGTTTTGGGATACTGGTTGAAATGGGCCCCCACTATTTACCACAAGCATTCCACCTAAGCTTGTCCCCATTAGTCCATCCCACTTAACCCACTTAGTCATGTTCATTTACATGTGTGTTTGGTTAAGTCTAATCGTATTTCAAATGCCTCTAAAGGCAACCACCAGATTCCTCATGCCACCCAAGGCACCTACTTAACCCCCATGTCCCACCTTACATGATTATCTGGTTAAGTATTTCTTAGTTCATTAAGGCCATAACCTCATAAAGACCTCTCACATTAGACTGGCATTTATGGCAGCTGGATTTGCCGGGCGGGTCCGGGCAGTCTTACACCATAAAAGAGTCTAACCTCGTGTCTTTACAACTGTTATGCTTTAGTTTGGGCCTAGGACCTCTCACATTGGGCCGACATTTGTGACTACTGGATTTGCCGGGCGGGTCCGGGCAGGTTTGCATCACAAACGGGTCCAACCTCGTGTCCTAAGCATTGATTATTAATAATAATCCACTTTAATAATTCCCTACTTGAATTATTAATTACTTCCAATTTTTAACAATGTCCATAATTGACTCAATTATGGACATCCATTCATGGTATGCAAAATCTTACAAAATTGCACCCAATTTATTAATTCCTAATATTACCCCTACCCCACGTTTGAACGTTTATTCGCAAAATATATGTTAGACTCGAATAGCCTAACTCATAGCATAAAAGAGATTATCATAATAACAACATGTATATGTGACCAAATGAATCATAATAAGGGGTGAAACTTGCATATGTCCAACTTGCATAGATTATACATGTCATGGACCTAAAGGTGTCAACTTGTTCAAAATTCACCTAATATAATCTCAATCAATTTTCATAAACGTACATATGAACATGTGTGAATCAACATCATCTAATTTTTTTAACAACATGGTTTTATATGGGTACACCTAACTCAATAGGCAAATTCCCATAATCAAGTTTTATTTAATTATAGTTTCAAGTTTATGGGTACACCTAACCTAATAGGCAAATTCCCATAAACAAGATCCATTTAAATTAAGAAAAAAAAACATAACTTTAAGCATGATCCAACAACATCATGATTTTTCAACATAATATAGCATGATTTATAACATGGCATAGTATGATAGTATAACATAGCTTGACATGATTCTCAACATAGCACGACATAGCATAAGAGAATTTACAACATAGCATGACATAGCATATATAATTTACATCATACGACAACATAATAACATAATAAGAGATCCACAATATATAGAATTTACAATTACAAATCACATCACTTTGTTGTGATCCATTCATAACTGAGTCAAATTAGTTTGCAATAGTCTTGTGAGAATCATCATACTCAACAACAAAAGAAAAGAATTAGAGAAAGAGAGATCTTTTGATTTGATTTGTGTAGATTTAGTTGTAGATGATTAGGCTTCCTCTTCTTAGTTTGTGACGGCTATGCTGAACTCCATGGCAGCAGCATGACGGTAGCTTCTCTAATTTTACAAATGATTTAGGTCTAGGGTCTACCCACTTATTTATAGATTTTAGAATTCATTTAGGCCATTAGATTTAACCTAGAAATAACCGCAGCCGTTCAGACAAGATGGGGTTTATCTTGTTGACTCAGCAATGAGTCAGAAGTGACTCAACAAACACTCAGCATATTAATAAACTTCTATTCATGTCATAAATATATATATATATTTTCTACAATGTACATATTAGATACATCCCCCTTTACTTATTATTGTTTTTATATACATATTAGATACATCCCCTCTCTCACACACTTATTAATATTTTTATATTCATATTAGATACATCCCCTCTCTTACACAGTTATTAATATTTTTATATTCATATTAGATACATCCCCTCTTCTACACACTTATTATTATTTTAGCAACTTTAGTGTTAATAGAAAATTCGGGGTGTTACACCTTCGGGTTGGTTCGGGTATGTTATCGAATCGGATCGGATCGGGTATGTCATCAGCAGGCAGCCGGTTCGGATCTCCCCCTCTGGTTCGGATCAAACGTTCTTTTTCAGGTTGGGTAAGACCCGATCCGACCCCCTGTGGGAGATTGGACTGCGCCTCATCTACATCCGATCCAAGGGCTTCAACTGCATCTGATCTGGTCTCTTTGCCTGCATCCGATCCGGTCTCTTCGTCTGCATCCGAACCTGTCCCTTCGCTTGCATCTGAACCTGTCTCTTTGCCTGCATCTGATTCAAAAGCTTTGCTGGACTCTGTTTTCGATCTTCAGCGATTGCTTCTACATGGCATGGTGGCGACTTCATTTCTGTTAATCTCCACAATTGCGAAGTAAATAGAATTCATAGGATTTCCTCATCGGACTTGGCAATCCAATAAGTAGATTGGAGAATCCTTAAGCGCTGAGAATCTTCATTTCTCAGTGAAAGCACCAAAATGTTAGACCAAAAAATGGTCCTAACACCCACTTGATAATGTTTTGTAGAGAATAATGAGGAATCATGAACAAAAAGCAAGAAAAATCAATCAACACACGGAATTTATAGTGGTTCGGCGTTAACAAGCTTACACCCACTTCATAGCTTCTCAATTCATTCAGAAACTACAAATACAATGAGTATTGACGCTCAAGCACTCAATTACAATGAATAATTCTCTCCGAATTCATTGATTTTATTAAAGAGGATGAAGGTTCTTTGTTGGTAGCCATGGCCGAAATAGATAGAGCTTCCTTGAGGCCAAAAAGTCCCCTTAAATGATGTGTTGTACGTGTATTTATACGTAGAAATTCGGTTAGGGTTGAGTGGCCATGTGGCAGCTTCAGAGTAAATCTCGGAAGTAGTGGAGAACATGGGGAAATGGTCTTTAACTGCCCAGAATTCGGTTAGGGGTAGAGACCCGATCCGGTTGGCCCGATCCGGATAACCCGATCCGGATGACCCGATCCGGTTTACCCGATCCGGATGACCCGATCCGGTTTACCCGATCCGGTTTGGTTTGTCAGAAATATTCGCTTTAGCTTGATCCGAAATGGTGGAATCCAACCCGAAGCTTATGTGCACAGAAATACGAGTTTTCCCATCCTTCATTACTTCGTCCAAACAGATGTCGATCTCTGGTAGTTCATACTCAAGCCTTGAGTGGCCTTCCTGATAGAGTTCTTCGGCTTTGGATGGTCTGGTCACAAAGCAGGCTAACAAACCTATTTTTTAACTACTGTGAAGGGTGGGTTTTTGCAGCACCGAATCCAAACGATTCATCATCTTTCATATTTGTCGATCTACCCCTACTATGCTTAAACTACATCTACTTCTCTTAATACTTCAAAACAACCATGCTTTTTAATCGTCCCCCTAATTATCTAAATAGCCCTTACTTACAACAATTACCCATATTTTTAGCTACTATGAAGGGTTGGTTTTTGCAGCACCCAATCCAATGATTTATCATGTCACATATTGGTCAATCTACCGCTACCATGTTTAAACTTACCATACTTCTCTTAATACGTCAAAACATCCCTTCTTTTTAATCCTACGCCTAATTCTATAAATAGCCCTTACTTCCAACGATTACCCCTAATTTTTTACTTCTTTGAAGGATTGCTTTTTGCAGCACCCAATCCAAACGATTCATCATCTTTCATATTTGTCGATCTACCCCTACTATGCTTAAACTACCCTTACTTCTTTTAGTACTTCAAAACAACCCTTCTTTTTTATCCAACCCCTAATTCTCTAAATAGCCTTTACTATCAAAATCAGCCCAGTTTTTTAACTTCTGTGAAGATTTGGTTTTTGCAGCATCCAATCCAAACGATTCATCATCTTTTATATTTGTCGATCTACCCTTACTATGCTCAAACTATACCTACTTCTCTAAATACTTCAAAACAACCCTTCTTTTTAACCCTACCCCTAATTCTTTAATTAGCCCTTACTTTAAATAAATACCCCTATTTTTTACCCACTGTGAAGAGTTGTTTTTTGCATCACCCAATCCAAACGATTCATCATCATTCATATTTGTCGATATACCCCTACTATGCTTAAACTACCCCCACTTATCTTTATACTTCAAAACAACCCTTATTTTTAATCCTATACCTTATTCTCTAAATGGACCGTACTTCCAACAAATAACCCTTTTTTAACTACTGTGAAGGGTTGGTTTTTGCTGCACCCAATCCAAACGATTCATCATGTCTCATATTTGTCGATCTACCCCTACTATGCTTAAACTACCCTTACTTCTCTTAATACTTCAAAATGACCCTTCTATTTAATCCTACCCCAAATTGTATAAATAGCCCTAACTTCCAACAATTAACCCTATTTTTTAACTTCTGTAAAGGGTTGATTTTTCTAGCAGCCAATCCAAACTTTTCAACATCTTTCATATTTGTCGGTCTACCCCTACTATGGTTAAACTTCCCCTACTTATCTTTATACTTCAAAACAACCCTTCTTTTTAATCCTACCCCTATTATCTAAATATCCCTTACTTCCAAAAATCTCCCCTATTTTTTAACTTCTGTGAAGAGTTGGTTTTTGAAGCATCCAATCCAAACAATTCATCTTCTTTTATATTCGCCGATCTACCACTATTATGCTTAAACCATCCCGACTTCTCTTACTACTTCAAAACAACCTTTCTTTTTAATCATACCCCTAATATTCTAAATAGCCCTTACTTCCAACAATTGCCCTATTTTTTAACTACTGCGAAGGGTTGGTTTTTACTGCACCCAATCTATATGATTCATCATCTTTCGTATATGTCGATATACCCCTACTATGCTTAAACTACCTTTACTTCTCTTAATACTTCAAGACAACCCTTCTTTTTAATCCTATCCATAATTCTCTAAATAGCCCTTACTTCCAACAATTACCCCTTTTTTTAATTACTATGAAGGGTTGGTTTTTGCAGCACCCAATCCAAACGATTCATAATCTTTCATATTTGTCGATCTAACTCTACTATGCTAAAACTACGCCTACGTTCCTTAATACTCGAAAAAAGTCCTTTTTAATCTTGCCCCTAATTCTCTAAATATCCCTTACTTCCAACAATTACGCCTATCTTTTTACTACTGTGAAGGGTTAGTTTTTGCAGCACCCAATCCAAATGATTCATAATCTTTCTTATTTGTCGATCTACCCCTACTATGCTTAAACTACCCCAACTTCTCTCAATACTTAAAAACAAACCTACTTTTTAATCCTATCTCTAATTCTCTAAATAGCCCTTACTTCCAAAAATTACCTCTTTTCTAACTATTGTGAAGCGTTGGTTTTTGCAGCACCCAATCCAAATGATTCATAATCTTTCATATTTGTCGATCTACCTCCACTATGCTTAAACTAACCCAACTTCTCTTAATACTTCAAAACAATCCTTCTTTTTAATCCTACCCCTAATTCTCTAAATATCCCTTACTTCCAAAAATTACGACTATCTTTTTACTACTGTGAAGGGTTAGTTTTTTAGCACCCAATCCAGATGATTCATAATCTTTCATATTTATCGATCTACCCCTACTATGCTTAAACTACCCCAACTTCTCTCAATACTTAAAAACAAACCTACTTTTTAATCCTATATCTAATTCTCTAAATAGCCCTTACTTCCAAAAATTAACTCTTTTTTAACTATTGTGAAGCGTTGGTTTTTGCAGCACCCAATCCAAATGATTCATAATTTTTCATATTTGTCGATCTACCTCCACTATGCTTAAACTAACCCAACTTCTCTTAATACTTCAAAACAATCCTTCTTTTTAATCCTACCCCTAATTCTCTAAATATCCGTTACTTCCAAAAATTACGACTATCTTTTTACTACTGTGAAGGGTTAGTTTTTGCAGCACCCAATCCAAACGATTCATAATCTTTCATATTTATCGATCTATCCCTACTATGCTTAAACTACCCCTACTACTCTTAATACTCCAAAACATCCCTTCTTTTTAATCCTACCACTGATCCTCAAAATAGCCCTTACATCCAACAATTACACCTATTTTTTAACTACTGTGAAGAATGGGTTTTTGCAGCACCCAATCCAACGATTTATCATCTTTCATATTTGTCGATCTCCCCCTACTCTGCTTAAACTACATCTACTTCTCTTAATACTTCAAAACAACTATTGTTTTTAATCTTACCCCTAATTCTCTAAATTGCCCCTTATTCCAAAAATTACACATATTTTTTAACTACTGTGAAGGGTGGGTTTTTGCAGCACCCAATTCAAATGATTCATCATCTTTCATATTTGTCGATCTACCCCTACTATGCTTAAACTACCCATACTTCTCTTAATACTTCAAAACATCCCTTCTTTTTAATCCTATCCCTAGTTCTCTAAATAGCCCTTACTTCCAACAATTACCCCTGTTTTTAAACAACTATGAAGGGTTGGTTTTTGAAGCACCCAATCTAAATTATTTATCATCTTTAATATTTGTCGATCTACCCCTACAATGCTTAAACTACCCCTACTTCTCTTAATACTTCAAAACAACCTTCTATTTAATCCTACCCTTAATTCTCTAAATAGACCTTCCTTCGAACAATTACCCATATTTTATAACAAGTTCGAAGGGTTGGTTTTTACAGCACGCAATCCAAATGATTTATCATCTATCATATTTGTCGATCTAACCCTACTATGCTTAAACTACCCATACTTCTCTTAACACTTCAAAACATTCCTTCTTTTAATCCTACCCCTAATTCTCTAAATAGCCATTCCCTCCAACAATCAACCCTATTTTTTAACACCTGCGAAGGGTTGGTTTTTGCAGCATCCAATCCAAACGATTCATCATCTTTCATATTTGTCGATCAGCCCTTACTTCCAACAATTACGCCTATCTTTTTACTACTGTGAAGGGTTGGTTTTGCAGCACCCTATCCAAAGATTCATACTCTTTCATATTTGTTGGTCTACCCTACTATGCTTAAACTACCCCTACTTCTCTTTATATTACAAAAAATCCCTTCTTATTAATCATATCCCCAATTCTCTAAATACACCTTACTTCAAACAATTACCCCTATTTTTTTACTCCTACGAAGTGTTGATTTTTGCAGCACCCAATCAAAACGATTCATCGTCTTTATTATTTGTCGATCTACCCCAACTATGCTGAAACTACCCCTACTTCTCTTAATACTTAAAAACAACCCTTCTTTTTAATCCTACCCCTAGTTCTCTAAATAGCCCTTACCTTCAACCATTAGCCCTTTTTTTACTACTGTGAAGGGTTGGTTTTTGAAGCACCCAATCCAAAATATTCATCATCTTTCATATTCGTCGATCTACCCCTACTATGCTTAAACTACCCCTACTTATCTTAACACTTCAAAACAGTTTTTCTTTTTAAGCCTACCACTAATTCTCTAAATAGCCCTTACTTCCAACAATTGCCCCTATTCTTTAACTACTATGAAGGGTTCGTTTTTGCAACACCCATTCTAAATTATTCATCAGCTTTCATATTTGTCGATCTACCCCTACCATGCTTAAACTACTCCTACTTCTCTTAATACTTCAAAACAACCCTTCTTTTTAATCCTATACCTAATTGTCTAAATAGCCCTTTCTTCAACATTTACCAATTTTTTTAACTACTGCGAAGGGTTGGTTTTTGCAGCACCCAATCCAAACGATTCATAATTTATCATATTTGTCGATCTACCTCTACTTTGCTTAAACGACCCCGACTTATGTTAAGACTTAAAAACAACCATTCTTTGTAATCCTACCCCTAATTCTCTAAATAACCCTTCCATCCAACATTTACCACTATTTTTTAACTATTGTGATGGGTTGGTTTTTGCAGCACCCAATCCGATTGATTGATCATCTTTCATATTTGTCGATCTACACTTACTATGCTTAAACAACCCATACTTCTCTTAATACTTCAAAACATTCCTTCTTTTTAATCCTACCCCTAAATCTGTAATTAACCCTTACTTCCAAAAGTTACCCCATTTTTTTTACTTCTATGAAGGGTTGGTTTTTAGAGCACCCAATCCAAATGATTCATCATCTTACTTATTTGTTGATCTACCCCTACTATGCTTAAACTACCCCTACTTCTCTTAATTCTTCAAAACAACCCTTCTTTTTAAACCTACCACTAATTCTCTAAATAGCCCTTACTTCCAACAATTACCCCTATTTTTGTACTTATGTGAAGGGTTGGTTTTTTCAGCACACAACCCAAACGATTCATCATCTTTCATATTTGTTGATCTACCCCTACTTCTCTTAATACTTCAAAAAACCCTTCTTTTTAATCCTACCCCTAATTCTCTAGATATCCCTTACTTCCAACAATTACCCCTATTTAGTAACTACTGTGAAGGATTGGTTTTTGCAGAACTCAATCCAAACGATTCATCGTCTTTCATATTTGTTGATCTACCCCTACTATGCTTAAACTATCCCTACTTCTTTTAATACTTCAAAACAACCCTTATTTTTAATCCTACCCCTAATTCTCTAAATAGCCCTTACGTCCAACAATTATCCCTATTTTTTAACTAATGTAAAGGGTTGGTTTTTGAAGCATCCAATCCAAATGATTCATCATGTTTAATATTTGTCGATCTACCCCTAGTATGCTAAAACAACCCCTACTTCTCTTAATACTTCAAAACAACACTTCTTTTTTATTCCTACCCCTAATTCTATAAATAGCACTTACTTCCAACAATTACTCCTATTTTTTAACTTCTGCGAAGGGTTAGTTTTTGCAGCACACAATCCAAACAATTCATCATCTTTCATATTTGTAGTTCTACCCATACCTCTAGTAATACTTAAAAACAACCCTTTTTTTAATCCTACACCTTATTCTCCAAATATCCCTTACTTCCAACAATTACGCCTATCTTTTTAGTACTGTGAAGGGTTAGTTTTTGCAGCACCCAATCCAAATGATTCATAATCTTTCATATTTGTCGATCTACCCCTACTATGCTTAAACTACCCCAACTTCTCTCAATACTTAAAAACAAACCTGCTTTTAATCCTATCTCTAATTCTCTAAATAGCCCTTACTTCCAAAAATTACCTCTTTTTTAACTATTGTGAAGCGTTGGTTTTTGCAGCACCCAATCCAAATGATTCATAATCTTTCATATTTGTCGATCTACCTCCACTATGCTTAAACTAACCCAACTTCTCTTAATACTTTAAAACAATCCTTCTTTTCAATCCTACCCCTAATTCTCTAAATATCCCTTACTTCCAAAAATTACGACTATCTTTTTACTACTGTGGAGGGTTAGTTTTTGCAGCACCCAATCCAAACGATTCATAATCTTTCATATTTATCGATCTACCCCTACTATGCTTAAACTACCCCAACTTCTCTCAATACTTAAAAACAAACCTACTTTTTAATCCTATCTCTAATTCTCTAAATAGCCCTTACTTCCAAAAATTTCCTCTTTTTTAACTATTGTGAAGCGTTGGTTTTTGCAGCACCCAATCCAAATGATTCATAATTTTTCATATTTGTCGATCTACCTCCACTATGCTTAAACTAACCCAACTTCTCTTAATAATTCAAAACAATCCTTCTTTTAAATCCTACCCCTAATTCTCTAAATATCCCTTACTTCCAAAAATTACGACTATCTTTTTACTACTGTGAAGGGTTAGTTTTTGCAGCACCCAATCCAAACGATTCATAATCTTTCATATTTATTGATCTACCCCTACGATGCTTAAACTACCCCTACTTCTCTTAATACTCCAAAACAGCCCTTCTTTTTAATCCTACCCCTAATTCTCAAAATAGCCCTTACATCCAACAATTACACCTATTTTTTAACTACTGTGAAGAGTGGGTTTTTGCAGGACCCAATCCAAACGATTTATCATCTTTCATATTTGTCGATCTCCCCTTACTATGCTTAAACTACATCTATTCTCTTAATACTTCAAAACAACTATTCTTTTTAATCTTACCCCTAATTCTCTAAATAGCCCCTTATTCCAACAATTACACATATTATTTAACTACTGTGAAGGTGGGTTTTTGCAGCACCCAATTCAAATGATTCATCATCTTTCATATTTGTCAATCTACCCCTACTATGCTTAAACTACCCATACTTTCTTAATACTTCAAAACATCCCTTCTTTTTAATCCTATCCCTAGTTCTCTAAATAGCCATTACTTCCAACAATTACCTGTGTTTTTAAACAACTGTGAAGGGTTGGTTATTGAAGCACCCAATCTAAATTATTTATCATCTTTCAAATTTGTCGATCTACCCCTACAATGCTTAAACTACCCCTACTTCTCTTAATACTTCAAAACAACCTTCTTTTTAATCCTACCCTCAATTCTCTAAACAGACCTTCCTTCCAACAATTACCCATATTTTATAACAAGTTCGAAGGGTTGGTTTTTACAGCACGCAATCCAAATGATTCATCATCTATCATATTTGTCGATCTAACCCTACTATGCTTAAACTACCCCTACTTCTTTTAACACTTCAAAACATTCCTTCTTTTAATCCTACCCCTAATTCTCTAAATAGCCATTCCCTCCAACAATCAACCCTATTTTTTAACATCTGCGAAAGGTTGGTTTTTGCAGCATCCAATCCAAACGATTCATCATCTTCCATATTTGTCGATCAGCCCTTACTTCCAACAATTACGCCTATCTATTTACTACTGTGAAGGGTTGGTTTTTGCAGCAGCCAATCCAAAGATTCATACTCTTTCATATTTGTTGGTCTACCCTACTATGCTTAAACTACCCCTACTTCTCTTTATATTACAAAAAAATCCCTTCTTATTAATCATATCCCCAATTCTCTAAATACACCTTACTTCAAACAATTACCCCTATTTTTTAACTACTACGAAGTGTTGGTTTTTGCAACACCCAATCAAAACGATTCATCGTCTTTATTATTTGTCGATCTACCCCAACTATGCTGAAACTACCCCTACTTCTCTTAATACTTAAAAACAACCCTTCTTTTTAATCCTACCCCTAATTCTCTAAATAGCCCTTACCTTCAACAATTAACCCTTTTTTTACAACTGTGAAGGGTTGGTTTTTGAAGCACCCAATCCAAAAAATTCATCATCTTTCATATTTGTCGATCTACCCCTACTATGCTTAAACTACCCCTACTTATCTTAACACTTCAAAACAGTTTTTCTTTTTAAGCATACCACTAATTCTCTAAATAGCCCTTACTTCCAACAATTGCCCCTATTCTTTAACTACTATGAAGGGTTGGTTTTTGCAACACCCATTCTAAATTATTCATCAGCTTTCATATTTGTCGATCTACCCCTACCATGCTTAAACTACTCCTACTTCTCTTAATACTTCAAAACCACCCTTCTTTTTAATCCTATCCCTAATTGTCTAAATAGCCCTTTCTTCAACAATTAACCATTTTTTTAACTACTGCGAAGGGTTGGTTTTTGCAGCACCCAATCCAAACGATTCATAATTTATCATATTTGTCGATCTACCTCTACTTTGCTTAAATGACCCCAACTTCTGTTAAGACTTAAAAACAACCATTCTTTTTGATCTTACCCCTAATTCTCTAAATAACCCTTCCATCCAACATTTACCACTGTTTTTTAACTATTGTGAAGGGTTGGTTTTTGCAGCACCCAATCCGAATGATTGATCATCTTTCATATTTGTCGATCTACACTTACTATGCTTAAACAACCCATACTTCTCTTAATACTTCAAAACATTCCTTTTTAATCCTACCCATAAATCTCTAATTAACCCTTACTTCCAAAAGTTACCCCAATTTTTTAACTTCTATGAAGTGTTGGTTTATAGAGCACCCAATCCAAATGATTCATCATCTTTCATATTTGTTGATCTACCCCTACTATGCTTAAACTACCCCTACTTCTATTAATTCTTCAAAACAACCCTTCTTTTTAAACCTACCACTAATTCTCTAAATAGCCCTTACTTCCAACAATTACCCCTATTTTTTTACTTATGTGAAGGGTTGGTTTTTTCAGCACACAACCCAAACGATTCATCATCTTTCATATTTGTCGATCTACCCCTACTTCTCTTAATACTTCAAAAAACCCTTATTTTTAATCCTACCCCTAATCCTCTAGATAGCCCTTACTTCCAACAATTACCCCTATTTTTTAACTACTGTGAAGGATTGGTTTTTGCCAGACTCAGTCCAAAGGATTCATGGTCTTTCATATTTATTGATCTATCCCTACTACGCTTAAACTATCCCTACTTCTTTTAATACTTCAAAACAACCCTTATTTTTAATCCTACCCCTAATTCTCTAAATAGCCCTTACTTCCAACAATTACCCCTATTTTTTAACTAATGTAAAGGGTTGGTTTTTGAAGCATCCAATCCAAATGATTCATCATGTTTAATATTTGTCGATCTACCCCAAGTATGCTTAAACTACCCCTACTTCTCTTAATACTTCAAAACAACCCTTCTTTTTAATTCCTACCCCTAATTCTATAAATAGCACTTACTTCCAACAATTACTCCTATTTTTTTAGTTCTGTGAAGGGTTGGTTTTTGCAGCACACAATCCAAACAATTCATCATCTTTCATATTTGTAGTTCTACCCATACTTCTCGTAATACTTCAAAACAACCCTTCTTTTTAATCCTACACCTAATTCTCCAAATAGCCCTTACTTCCAACAATTACCCCTATTTTTTAACAACTGTGAAGGGTTGGTTTTTGTAGCACCCAATCCAAACGATTCATCATCTTTCATATTTGTCGATCTACCCCTACTATGCTTAGACTAACCCTACTTCTCTTAATGCTTCGAAACATCTATTCTTTTTAATCCTACCCCTAAATATCTAAATAGCCCTTACTTTCAACAATTACCCCTATTTTTTAACTACTATGAAGGGTTGGTTTTTGCAGCACCCAATCTAATTGATTCATCATCTTTCATATTTGTCGATCTACCCCTACTATGCTTAAACTACCCCCACTTCTCTTAATACTTAAAAACAACCCTTCTTTTTTAATCCAACCCCTAATTCTCTAAATAGGCCTTCCAATAATTACCCCTATTTTTTAACAACTTTCAAGGGTTGGTTTTTGCGGCACCAAATCTAAATGATTCATCATCTGTCATATTTGTCGGTCTACCACTACTATGCTTAAACTACCCGTTCTTCTCTTAATACTTCGAAACCGTCCGATTTAATCCTACCCCTAATTCTCTAAATAGCCCTAACTACCAACAATTGCCCTATTTTTCAACTACTGTGAAGGGTTGGTTTTTGCGGCACCCAATCTAAAAGATTCATCATCTTTCATATTTGTCAATTTACCTCTACTATGCTTAAACTACTCCTACTTCTCTTAATACTTAAAAACAAACCTTCTTTTTAAACATATCTCTAATTCTCTAAATAGCCCTTACTTGCAACAATTAACCCTTTTTTTAACTACTATGAAGGGTTGGGTTTGCAGCACCCAATCCAAACGATTCATAATTTTTCATATTTGTCGATGTACCACTACTATGCTTAAACGACCCCGACTTCTGTTAAGACTTCAAAACAACCATTCTTTTTAATCCTACCCCTAATTCCCTAAATAACCCTTCCTTCCAACAATTGCCCTATTTTTCAACTTCTGTGAAGGGTTGGTTTTTTCAGCACCCTATCTAAATAATTCATCATCTTTCATATTTGTCGATCTACCCCTACTATGCTTAAACTACCCCTACTTCTCTTACTACTTCAAAACCGCCCTTCTTTTTAATCCTGCCCCTAATTCTGTAAATATCCCTTAGTTCCAATATTTTCCCCTATTTTTTAAATACCTCTACTTTTATTATTGTTTTCCTTTATTCATTTTTTTCAAATTATTTTTTCTTTCTTTGTAAACCGAGTATCATTCTACTTCTATGAAGGTTTGGTTTTTGCAGCACCCAATCAAAAGGATTCGTCATCTTTTATATCTGTCGATCTACCCCTACTTCATTTAATACTTCAGAACATCCCTTCTTTTTAATCCTACCCCTCTACTTTTATTATAGTTTTACCTTATTTATTTATTTTGCATTATTCATTTCTTTCTTTGTAAACCAATTATCATTCTATTTCTGTGAAGTGTTGGTTTTTGCAGCACCCAATTCAAACTATTCATCATCTTTCATATTTGTCGATCTACCCATACTAAGCTTTTACTACCTCCTCCTTTTATTGTTGTTTTTTTTATTCATTTCATAGCCCTTACCTACAATAATTACCCCTATTTTTTAACAACTTTGAAGGATTGGTTTTTGCAGCATCCAATCCAAACGATTCATCATTTTTCACATTTGTCGATCTATGCCTACTATGCTTAAACTACCCTAATTATCTTAATACTTCAGAACAACCCTTCTTTTTGATCCTACCTCTAATTCTCTAAATAGCCCTTACTTCCAACAATTACCCCATTTTTTGAACAACTGCGAAGGGTTGTCTTTTGCAGCACCCAATACAAACAACTCATCATCTTTCATATTTGTCGATCTACCGCAACAATGCTTAGACTACCCCTACTTCACTTAATGCTTCGAAATATCTATTATTTTTAACCCTACCCCTAATTCTCTAAATAGCCCTTACTTCCAACAATTACCCCTATTTTTTAACTACTGTGAAGGGTTGGTTTTTGCAGCGCCCAATCTAATTTATTCATCGTCTTTCATATTTGTCGATCTACCTCTATTATAACTGAACTACCCCTACTTCTCTAAAGACTTAAAAACAACCCTTCTTTTTTAATCCAACCCCTAATCCTCTATATAGCCTTTACAACAATTACCCCCATTTTTTAACTTCTGTGAAAGGTTGGTTTTTGCAGCACCCAATCTAAACGATTCATCATCTTTCATATTTGTCGATCTACCACCACTACGCTTAAACTACCCCCAACTTCTCTTAATACTTCAAAACAGTCCTTCTTTTTAATCCTATCCCTAATTCTCTAAATATCCTTTACTTCCAACAATTGCCCTATTTTTCAACTACTATGAAGGGTTGGTTTTTGCATCACCCAATCTAAATGATTCATCATTTTTCATATTTGTCGATCTACCCCTACTATGCTTAAACTACCCCTACTTCTCTTACTGCTTCAAAACAGCCCATCTTTTTAATGCTACCTCTAATTCTCTAAATAGCCCTTAATTCCAACAATCACCCCTATTTTTTAAATACCCCTACTTTTATTATTGTTTTCCATTATTCATTTTTTTATTCATTTATTTCATATTATTAATTTCTATCTTTGTAAACCAAGTATCATTCTACTTCTGTGAAGTGTTGGTTTTTGCAGCACCCAATCAAAACGATTCGTCATCTTTAATGTCTGTCGATCTACCACTACTTCATTTAATACTTCAAAACATCCCATCTTTTTAATCCTACACCTACTACCCCCTACGTTTATTATTTTTTTCCTTTATTTATTTCCTTATTAGATTATTTTTTTGCATTATTCATTTCTTTCATTGTAAACCAATTATCATTCTACTTCTGTGAAGGGTTGGTTTTTGCAGCACCCAATCCAAACTATTCATCATCTTTCATATTTGTCGATCTACCCCTACTAAGCTTAAACTACCTCCTGGTTTTATTATTGTTTTTCTTTATTCATTGCATAGCCCTTACTTTCAATAATTACCCCTATTTTTTAACTACTTTGAAGGAATGGTTTTTGCAGTACCAATCCAAACGATTCATCATCTTTCATATTTGTCGATCTACGCCTACTATGCTTAAATTACCCCTTATTTTCTTAATACTTCAAAACAACCCTTATTTTTAATCCTACCCCTAATTCTCTAAATATCCATTCCAATAGTTACCGCTATTTTTTAACTTCTGTGAAGGGTTGGTTTTTGCAGCACCCAATCCATATGATTCATCATCTTTTATATTTCTCGATATAACCCTACAATGCTTAAACTACCAATACTTCTCTTAATACTTCAAAACAGTCCTTCTTTTTGATCCAACCCCTAATTCTCTAAATAGCCCTTACTTCCAACAGTTACGCCTATCTTTATACTATTGTGAAGGGTTGGTTTTTGCAGAACCAAATCCAAACGATTCATCATTTTTCACATTTGTCGATCTACCCCGACTATGATTAAACTATCCCTACTTCTCTAAATACTTCAAAACAACCCTTCTTTTTAATCCTACCCCTAATTCTCTAAATAGCCCTTACTTTCAACAATTGCCCTATTTTTTAACTACTGTGAAGAATTGGTTTTTGCAGCACCCAATCTGAATGATTCATCATGTCTCATATTTGTCGATCTACCCCTACTAAGCTTAAATTACCCCTACTTCTCTTAATACTTCAAAACAAACTTTCTTTTTCATCCTACCCCAAATTCAATAAATAGCCCTTTCTTCCAACAATTACCCCAATTTTTTAACTTCTGTGAAGGGTTGATTTTTGCAGCACCCAATCCAAACGATTCATTATCTTTCATATTTGTCCATCTACCCCTACTATGCTTGAACTTACCCTACTTATCTTAGTACTTCAAAACAACCCTTCTTTTTAATCCTAACCCTAATTCTATAAATAGCCCTACTTCCAAAAATCACCCCTATTTTTTAACTTATGTGAAGAGTTGGTTTTGGAAGCATCCAATCCAAACGATTCATCATCTTTTATATTCGTCGATCTATCCCTACTATGGTTAAACTATCCCTACATCGATTAATACTTCAAAACAACATTTCTTTTTAATCACACCCCTAATTCTCTAAATAGCCCTTACTTCCAACAATTGTCCTAATTTTTAACTGTTCTGAAGGGTTGATTTTTGCAGCACCCAATCTAAATGATTCATCATCTTTCATATTTGTCGATCTACCCCTACTATGCTTATACTACCTCTACTTCTCCTAATAATTCAAAAAAAACCTTCTTTTAAATCCTATCCCAAATTCTATAAATAGCCCTTACTTCCAACAATTACTCCTTTTTTAATTACTGTGAAGGGTTGGTTTTTGCAGCACCCAATACAAACGATTCATAATCGTTCATATTTGTCGATCTACCTCTACTATGCTTAAGCTACCCCTACTTCTCTTAATACCCCAAAACAGTCCTTCTTTTTAATCATGCCCCTAATTCTCTAAATATCCCTTACTTACAACAATTACGCCTACCTTTTTAGTACTGTGAAGGGTTAGTTTTTGCAGCACCAAATCCAAACGATTCATAATCTTTCATATTTGTCGATCTACCCCTACTATGCTTAAACTACGCCTACTTCTCTCAATACTTCAAAACAACCCTTCTTTTTTATCCCATCCCTAATTCTCTAAATAGCCCTTACTTCCAAAAATTACCTCTTTTTTAACTATTGTGAAGGGTTGGATTTTGCAGCACCCAATCCAAACAATTCATAATCTTTCATATTTGTCGATCTACCCTTACTATGCTTAAACTACCCCTGCTTCTCTTAATATTCCAAAACATCCCTTCATTTTAATCCTACCCCTAATTCTCAAAATAGCCCTTACATCCAACAATTACACCTATTTTTTAACTACTGTGAATGGTGGGTTTTTGTAGAACCCAATCTAAACGATTCACCATCTTTCATATTTATCGATCTACCCATGCTATGCTTAAACTACATCTACTTCTCTTAATACTTCAAAACAACCATTCTTTTTAATCCTACCCCTTATTATCTAAATAGCCCTTACTTCCAACAATTACCCCTATTTTTTAGCTACTGTGAAGGGTTGGTTTTTGCAACACCCAATCCAGTGATTCATCATGTCTCATATTTATCGATCTACCCCTACTATACGTAAACTACCCCTACTTCTCTTAATACATCAAAACATCACTTCTTTTTAATCCTACCACTAATTCTATAAATAGCCCTTACTTCCAACAATTACCCCTATTTTTTAACTTCTTTGAAGGGTTGGTTTTTGCAGCACCCAATCCAAACGATTCATCATCTTTCATATTTGTCGATCTACCCTTACTATGCTTAAATTATCCTTACTTCTCTTAGTACTTCAAAACAACCATTCTTTTTAATCCAAACCCTAATTCTCTAAATAGCCTTTACTTCCAACAATCACACCTATTTATTAACTTCTGTGAAGTGTTGGTTTTTGTAGAATCCAATCCAAACGATTCATCATCTTTTATATTTGTCAATCTACCCCTACTATGCTTAAAATATCCCTACCTCTCTAAATACTTCGAAATAACCCTTCTTTTTAATACTACCCATAATTCTGTAAATAGCCCTTACTTCCAACAATTGCCCTATTTTTTAACTACTGTGAAGGTTTGGTTTTTGCAGCACCCAATCCAAACGATTCATCATCTTTCATATTTGTCGATCTACCCCTACTATGCTTAAACTACCCCTACTTCTCTTAATACTTCAAAATAACCCTTATTTTTAATCCAATCCCTAATTCTCTAAATAGTCCTTGCTTCCAACAATTAACCCTTTTTTAACTACTGTGAAGGGTTGGTTTTTGCTGCAACCAATCCAAACGATTCATAATATTTCATATTTGTCGATCTACCCCTACTTCTCTTTGTACTTCAAAGAAGCCCTTCTTTTTAATCCTACCACAAATTCTCTAATTAGCCCTTACTTCAAATAATTACCCCTATTCTTTAACCACTGTGAAGAGTTGTTTTTTGCAGCACCCAATACAAATGATTCATCATCTTTAATATTTGTCGACATACCCCAACTATGCTTAAACTACCCCTACTTCTCTTAATACTACAAAACAACCCTTCTTTTTAATCCTACCCCAAATTATATAAATATCCCTTACTTCCAACAATTACCCCTATTTTTTAACTACTGTGAAGGGTTGGTTTTTGCAGCACCCAATCCAACGATTCATCATGTCTCATATTTGTCGATCTACCCCTACTATTCTTAAACTACCTATACTTCTCTTAATACTTCAAAACGACCCTTCTTTTTAATCCTACCCCAAATTCTGTAAATAGTCCTTACTTCCAATAATTACCCTTATTTTTTAACTTTTGTGAAGGGTTGATTTTTTGCAGCATCCAATCCAAACGATTCATCATCTTTCATATTTGTCGATCTACCCCTACTATTCTTAAACTTCCCCCACTTATACTTATACTTCAAAACAACCCTTCTTTTTAATCCCACCCCTAATTATCTAAATAGCCCTTACTTCCAAAAATCACGCATATTTTTTAACTTCTGTGAAGAGTTGGTTTTTGAAGCATCCAATCCAAACGATTCATCATCTTTTATATTCGTCGATCTACCCCTACTATGCTTAAACTATCGCTACTTCTCTTAATTCTTCAAAACATCCTTTCTTTTTAATCATACCCCTAATTCTCTAAATAAGCCTTACTTCCACCAATTGCCTTGTTTTTTAACTACTGTGAAGGGTTAGTTTTTGCAGCACCCAATCTAAATGATTCATCATCTTTCATATTTGTCGATATACCCCTGCTATACTTAAACTACCTTTACTTCTCTTAATACTTCAAAACAAACCTTCTTTTTAATCCTATCCCTAATTCTCTAAATAGCCCTTACTTCCAACAATTACCCCTTTTTTTAATTACTGTGAAGAGTTGGTTTTTGCAGCACCCAATCCAAACGATTCATAATCTTTCTTATTTGTCGATCTTCCTCTACTATGCTTAAACTACACCTACTTCTCTTAACACTCCAAAACAATCCATCTTTTTAATCTTGCCCCAAATTCTCTAAATATTCATTACTTCCAACAATTACGCCTATCTTTTTACTACTGTGAAGGGTTAGTTTTTGCAGCACCCAATCCAAACGATTCATAATCTTTCATATTTGTCGAACTAGCCTTACTATGGTTAAACTACCCCAACTTCTCTCAATACTTCAAAACAAAACTTATTTTTAATCCTATCGCTAATCTCTAAATAGCCCTTACTTACAAAAATTACCTCTTTTTTAACTATTGTGAAGCGTTGGTTTTTGCAGCACCCAATCCAAATGATTCATAATCTTTCATATTTGTCGATCTACCTCCAGTATGCTTAAACTAGCCCTACTTCTCTTAATACTTCAAAACCACCCTTCTTTTTAATCCTGCCCTAATTCTCTAAATATCCCTTACTTCCAACAATTACGACTATCTTTTTACTACTGTGAAGGGTTGGTTTTTGCAGCACCCAGTCCAAACAATTCATAATCTTTCATATTTGTCGATCTACCCCTACTTCTCTTAATACTCCAAAATAGCCCTTCTTTTTAATTCTACCCCTAATTCTCAAAATAGCCCTTACATCCAACAATTACACCTATTTTTTAACTACTGTGAAGGGTGGGTTTTTGCAGCACCCAATCCAAACGATTCATCATCTTTCATATTTGTCGATCTCCTCATACTATGCTTAAACTACCTCTACTTCTCTTAATACTTCAAAACAGCTATTCTTTTTAATCTTACCCCTAATTCTCTAAAAAGCCCCTTATTCCAACAATTACCCTAACTTTTTAACTACTGTGAAGGGTTGGTTTTTGCAGCACCCAATTCTAATGATTCATCATCTTTTATATTTGTCGATCTACCCCTACTATGCTTAAACTACACATACTTCTCTTAATACTTCAAAACATCCCTTCTTTTTAATCCTATCACTAGTTCTCTAAATAGCCATTACTTCCAACAATTACCCCTGTTTTTTAACTACTGTGAAGGGTTGGTTTTTGCAGCGCCCAATCTGAATTATTTATCATCTTTCATATTTGTCGATCTACCCTACTATGCTTAAACTACCCCTACTTCTCTTAATATTTAAAAACAACCTTTCTTTTTAATCCTACCCTTAATTCTCTAAACGGACATTCCTACAATTACCCATATTTTATAACAAGAAGGGTTGGTTTTTGCACCATGCAATCCAAATGATTCATCATCTTTCACATTGTCGATCTAACCCAACTATGCTTAAACTACCCCTACTTCTCTTAACACTTCAAAACATTCCTTCTTTTTAATCCTACCCGTAATTCTCTAAATCGCCATTCCCTCCAACAATCACCCCTATTTTTTAACATTTGTGAAGGGTTGGTTTTTGCAGCATCCAATCCAAACGATTCATCATCTTTCATATTTGTCGATCTGCCCTTACTTCCAACAATTACGCCTATCTTTTTACTACTGTGAAGGGTCGGTTTTTGCAGCACTCAATCTAAACGATTCATAATCTTTAATATTTGTCGGTCTACCCTGCTACGATTAAACTACCCCTACTTCTCTTTATATTACAAAAAATCCCTTCTTTTCAATCGTATCCCCAATTCTCTAAATAGACCGTACTTCAAACAATTACCCCTATTTTTTAATTACTATGAAGGGTTGGTTTTTGCAGCACCCAATCCAAACGATTCATCGTCTTTATTATTTGTCGATCTACCCCTGCCATGCTTAAACTACCCCAACTTCTCTTAATACTAAAAAACAACCCTTCTTTTTAATCCTACCCCTAATTCTCCAAATAGCCCTTACCTCCAAAAATTACCCCTTTTTTTACTACTGTGAAGGGTTGGTTATTGAAGCACCCAATCCAAACGATTCATTATCTTTCATATTCGTCGATCTACCCCTACTACGCTTAAACTACCCTTACTTGTCTTAGCACTTCAAAACAATCCCTCTTTTTAATCCAACCACTAATTATCTAAATAGCCCTTACTTCCAACAATTGCCCCTATTTTTTAACTACTATATAGGGTTGGTTTTTGCAACACCCAATCTAAATGATTCATCTACTTTCAAATTTGTCGCTCTACCCCTATCATGCTTAAACTACTCCTACTTCTCTTAATACTTGAAAACAACCGTTCTTTTTAATCCTACCCCTAATTCTGTAAATAGCCCTTACTTCCAACAATTACCGCTATTTTTTAAATACCCCTACTTTTATTATTGTTTTTCTTTATTCATTTTTATTCTTTTATTTTGCATTATTTTTTCTTTCTTTGTAAACCGAGTGTCATTCTACTTCTGTGAAGGGTGTTTTTGCAGCACCCAATCAAAACGATTCGTCATCTTTCAAATCTGTCGATCTACCCCTACTTCATTTAAAACTTCAAAACATCCCTTCTTTTTAATCCTACCTCTCTACTTTTGTTATTGTTTTCCTTTATTTATTTCTTTATTCAATTTTTTTTGCATTACTCATTTCTATCTTTGTAAACCAATTATCATTCTATTTCTGTGAATGGTTGGTTTTTGGAGCACCCAATTTAAACTATTCATCATCTTTAATATTTGTCGATCTAGCCCTACTAAGCTTAAACTACCTCCTGCTTTTATTATTGTTTTTCATTATTCATTTCATAGCCCTTACATCCAATAATTACCCCTATTTTTTAACTACTTTGAAGGATTGGTTTTTGCAGCACCCAATCCAAACGATTCATCTTCTTTCATATTTGTCAATCTACGCCTACTATGCTTAAACTACCCCTAATTCTCTTAATACTTTGAAACAACCCTTCTTTTTGATCCTACCCCTAATTCTCTAAATAGCCCTTACTTCCAACAATTACCCCATTTTTTTAACAACTGTGAAGGGTTGGCTTTTGCAGCACCCAATCCAAACGATTCATCATCTTTCATATTTGTCGATCTACCACTACTATGCTTAGACTACCCCTACTTCTCTTAATGCTTCAAAACATCTATTATTTTTAACCCTACCCCTAATTCTCTAAATAGACCTTACTACCAACAATTACCCCTATTTTTTAACTACTGTGAAGGGTTGGTTTTTGCAGGGCCCAATCTAATTTATTCATCGTTTTTCATATTTGTCGATCTACCTCTACTATCTCTGAACTACCCCTACTTCTCTTAATACTTAAAAATCAACCCTTCTTTTTTAATCCAACCCCTAATTCTCTATATAGCATTTCCAACAACTGTGAAAAACACGGTGAAAAACACGGTGAAACATTGATTAAAAATCAACCCTTCTTTAACAACTATGAAGGGTTGGTTTTTGCAGCACCCAATCTAAATGATTCATCATCTTTCATATTTGTCGATCTACCACTACTATGATTAAACTACCCTACTTCTCTTAATACTTCAAAACAGTGCTTCTTTTTAATCATACCCCTAATTCTCTAAATAGCCCTTACTTCCGAAAATTGCCCTATTTTTCAACTACTATGAGGGGTTGGTTTTTTCAGCACCCAGTCTAAATGATTCATCATTTTTCATATTTGTCGATCTACTCCTACTATGCTTAAACTACCCCTATTTCTCTTACTACTTCAAAACAACCCATCTTTTTAATCCTACCTCTAGTCCTCTAAATATCCCTTACTTCAACCAATCACCCCTATTTTTTAAATACCCCTACTTTTATTATTGTTTTCCATTATTCATTTTTTTATTCATTTATTTCATATTATTTATTTCTATATTTGTAAACCGAGTGTTCTACTTCTGTGAAGTGTTGGTTTTTGAAGCACCCAATCAAAACGATTCGTCATCTTTCATGTCTGTCGATCTACCCCTACTACGCCCTACTTTTATGATTGTTTTCCGTTATTTATTTCCTTATTCATTTTTTTTTTTGCATTTTTCATTTCTTTCTTTGTAAACCATTTATCATTCTACTTCTGCGAAGGGTTGGTTTTTGCAGCACCCAATCCAAACTATTCATCATCTTTCATATTTGTCGATCTATCCCTACTAAGCTTAAACTACCTCCTGGTTTTATTATTGTTTTTCTTTATTCATTTTATAGCCCTTACTTCCAATAATTACCCCTATTTTTTAACTACTTTGAAGGATTGGTTTTTGCAGTACCAATCCAAACGATTCATCATCTTTCATATTTGTCGATCTACGCCTACTATGCTTAACCACCCCTAATTCTCTTTATACTTCAAAACAACCCTTATTTTTAATCCTACCCCTAATTCTCAAAATATCCCTTCCAACATTTACCCCTATTTTTAACTTCTTTGACGGGTTGGTTTTTGCAGCACCCAATCCATATGATTCATCATCTTTTATATTTGTCGATATACCCCTACTATGCTTAAACTACCCATACTTCTCTTAATACTTCAAAACAGTCCTTCTTTTTAATCCAACACCTAATTCTCTAAATAGCCCTTACTTCCAACACTTACGCCTATCTTTATACTATTGTGAAGGGTTGGTTTTTGCAGAACCCAATCCAAACGATTCATCATTTTTCACATTTGTCGATCTACCCCTATTTCTCTTAGTACTTCAAAACAGCCCTTGGTTTTAATCCTACCCCTAGTTCCCTAAATAGCCCTTGCTTCCAACGATTACCCCTAATTTTTTTTTACTACTGCGAAGGGCTGGTTTTTGCAGCACCCAATCCAAACTATTCATAGTCTTTCATATTGGTCGATCTACCCCTACTATGCTTAAACTAACCCTACTTCTCTTAATACTTCAAGACAGTCATTCTTTTTAATCCATCCCCTAATTCTCTAAATAGCCCCTAGTACCAACAATTACGCCTATCTTTTGACTACTATGAAGGGTTGGTTTTTCCAGCACACAATCCAAATGGTTCATAATCTTTCATATTTGTCAATCTACCCCTACTATGCTTAAACTACCCCATTTTCTCTTAATACTTCAGAACAGTCCTTCTTTTTAATCCAACCCCTAATTCTTTAACTAGCCCTTACTTCCAACATTTACGCCTATCTTTGAACTACTGTCAAGGGTTGGTTTTTGCCGCGCACAATCCATATGATTGATCATCTTTCATATTTGTCCATCTAACCCTACATACTTATACTACACCTACTTCACTTAATACTTCAAAACAATTACCCCTATTTTTTACCACTTTGAATTTTTGGTTTTTGCAGCACCCAATCCAAACGATTCATAATCTTTCATATTTGTCGATCTACCCCTACTTATATTAATACTTCAAAATAGCCCTTCTTTTTAATCTTACCCCTAATTTTTTAAATAGCCCTTACTTCCAACAATTACCCATATTTTTTAACTATTGTAAAGGGTTGGTTTTTGCAGCACCCAATCCAATGGATTCATCATCTTTCATATTTATCGATCTACCCCTACCGGGCTTAAACTACTCTTGCTTCTCTTGGTACTTCAAAACATTCCTTTTTTCAATCCTAACCCTAATTCTCTAAATAGCCCTTACTTCCAACAATTACTCCAATTTTTTAACTATTGTGAAGGGTTGGTTTTTGCAGCATCCAGTCTAAATGATTCATCATCTTTCATATTTGTCGATCTGCCCCTACTATGCTTAAACTACCTCTACTTCTCTTAATACTTCAAAACAGCAATTCTGTTTAATCCTAACCCTAATTCTCTAAATAGCCCTTTAATCCTAAACCTAATTCTCTTAATACTATGCTTAAACAACCCATACTTCTCTTAATACTTCAAAACATCCCTTCTTTTTAATCCTACACCTGATTCTCCAAATAGCCCTTACTTCCAACAATTAACCATATTTTTAACTACTATGAAAGGTTGGTTTTTGCATCACTCTATCTAAATTATTTATCATCTTTCATATTTGTCGACCTACCCGTACAATGCTTAAACTACTCCTACTTCTCTTAATACTTCATAACAACACTTCTTTTTAATCCTACCCCTAATTCTCTAAAAACCAGTCCATCAAACAATTACCCCTATTTTTTAACAACTATGAATGGTTGGTTTTTGCAGCACCTAATCCAAATGATTCATCATCTTTTATAATTGTCGATCTACCCTTACTCTTCTTAAACTACCCCTACTTCCCTTAATACTTGAAATCATTCCTTCTTTTTAATCCTGCCCTTAATTCTCTAAATAGCAATTCCCTCCAACAATTACCTCAATTTTTTAACATCTGCGAAGGGTTGGTTTTTGCAGCACCCAATTCAAATGATTCGTCATCTTTCATGTTTGTCGATCAGCCCCTACTTCTAAACAATCACGCCTATCTTTTTACTACTTTAAACGGTTGGTTTTTGCAGCGCCCAATACAAACGATTCAAAATCTTTCCTATTTGTCGATCTACCCCTACTGTGCTTAAACTACCCGTACTTCTCTTTATACTTCAAAAAAGCCCTTCTTTTTAATCCTAACCCTAATTCTCTAAATAGCCCTTACTTCTAACAATTACCCCTATTTTTTAACTACTGTGAAGGGTTGGTTTTTGCAACACCCTGTCCAAACGATTCATCATCTTTAATATTTGTCGATATACCCCTACTATGCTTAAACTATCCCTACTTCTCTTAAAACTTCAAAGCAACCCTTCTTTCTAGTCCTAACCTTAATTATCTAAATAGACCCTACTTACAACAATTACCCATATTTTTTACCTACTGTGAAGTTTTGTTTTTGCAACACCCAATCCAACGATTCATCATGTCTCATATTTGTCTATCTACCCCTAATATGCTTAAACTACCCCTGCTTCTCTTATTACTTCAAAACAATCCTTTTTTTAATCGTATCCCTAATTCTATAAACAGCCCTTACTTTCACAATTACCCCTATTTTTTAAATTCTGTGAAGGGTAGGTTTTTGCAGCACCCAATCCAAACAATTAATCATCTTTCAAATTTTTCGGTCTACCCCTACTATGCTTAAACTACCACTACTTCTCTTAGTACTTCAAAACAACCCTACTTTTTAAATCTACCCCTAATTCTCTAAATAGCCCTTACTTTCAATGATTACCGCTGTTTTTTTACTACTCTGATGGTTTAATTTTTGCAGCAACCAATCCAAAAAATTCATAATCTTTTATATTTTTCGATCTAACTCTACTATGCTTAAACTACCCCTACTTCTCTTAATACTTCAAAACAGTCTTTATTTTTAATCCAACCCCTAATTCTCTAAATGGCACTTACTTCCAACAATTACGTCTATTTTTGTACTACTGTGAAGGGTTGGTTTTTTGCAGTACCCAATCCAAACGATTCATCATCTTTCATATTTGTCGATCTACCCCTACTATGCTTAAACTACGCCTACTTCTCTTAATACTTCAAAATAGTTACCCCTAATTTTTACTACTGTGAATTGTTGGTTTTTGCAGCACCCAATCCGAACAATTCATAATCTTTCATATTTGTCGACCTACCCCTACTTCTCTTAATATTTCAAAATAGCCCTTCTTTTTAATCTTACCCCTAGTTCTTTAAATAGCACTTACTTACAACAATTACCCCTATTTTTTAACTATTGTGGAGGGTTTGTTTTTGTAGCACCCAATCCAAACGATGCATAATCTTTTATATTTGTCGATCTACCCATACTATGCTTAAGCTACCCCTACTTCTCTTTATACTTCAAATAAGTCCTTTATTTTAATCCTACCCCTAGTTCTCTAAATAGTTCTTACTTCCAACAATTCCCCATATTTTTTAACTACTTTGATGGGTTGATTTTTGCAGCACCCAATCCAAATAATTCATCGTCTTTAAAATTTGTCGACATACACCTACAATGCTTAAACTACCCCTACTTCTCTTAATACTTCAAAACAATCCTTCTTTTTAATCTTGCCCCTAATTGTCTAAATAGCCCTTACTTCTAACAATTACCCCTTACTTCAAACCAGCCCTTCTTTTTAATCTTACCCCTAATTCTATAAATTGCCCTTACTTCCAACAATTACCCCTATTCTTTAACTTCTTTGAAGGGTTAGTTTTTTCAGCATCTAATCCAAACGATTCATCGTGTTTTATATTTTTCAATCTACCCCTACTATGCTTAAACTATCCCTACTTCTCTTAACACTTCAAAACAACCCTTCTTTTTAATCCTACACCTAATTCTCTGTAACAACCCGTATTTTTAATAATCTGTTATAACATCAATTGAGGCAGAATTAAATTATAAAATGGGAATCAAGGGAAACGGGCTATGCCATTGCGTTCGTCTCGGAAAAATACGCGAAATAGAGTCCGAGTTTTCGAAAATCGGAGTCCGTGTGACCCAGTTAAGGCCCATTGAAGTTTTCAGAAAATTCTTAAGTATAAACAGATTTAAATTTCGAATTAAAATACTAGGGTTAGGGCAAACTGGGCAGGCGGGAAAAATTCCCGCCCAGGACCCCATGTCGACAGGCCTGTCGACAGGGGTCTTAGCAGGTCGACTGCCCTGTCGACAGCCCTGTCGACAGGGGGTAGCCAGGCAATGTTGCCTGGCGCACCATTTTGGTTTGGGCTTGGTCTTGTGGCTTGGTTCTAGAGAATTCCGATATCTGATGTGCCAAAACTAACCTAGGGTTAATCCTAGGGCTAAAAACACTCTAATCTTCTATAAATAAGACCCTAACCTACCCTAAATCACTCATTATTCAATCTAGCAACTAAACTATGCCAAAATCCATCCTCTCATGGCCTCCACCCTCTTCATACAATTCCTAAACAAATCCCTAAGAGATTTCCATGCATACAAGGGTATTTAGGTTGTATGATCCTCCTTAGTTTGCATTAAAGGCTTGTTTCTCTATTGGCATCATAACGGAGGAGTCTTGACCAAGTTTGCTTGCATTTGGGGGTTTTAAATTAGTTGCATAAGGGGTTCCTTACATTTTCTATACTCAATTGAGTCCGCATAAGCATTGTAAGCCCTCTTACCTTCATTTTAGAAACTCTAAAGTTAATGTGTGATGAAAGTTGGGGTTTATGCATGTTTGATAAGTTATGCATGTTTATGCAAGTTTGCCAAGCCATGATTTGTATGTTTATTGAGTTATGCAAGTTTGCTAAGCCATGATTTGCAAGTTTAACAAGTTATGCATGTTTATGCAAGTTTACTAAGCCATGATTTGCAAGTTTAACAAGTTATGCATATTTATGCAAGTTTAAAATGACAAGTTGTGCATGTTTGACAAGTTGTGCATGTTTGACAAGTTATGCATGTTTATGCAAGTTCACTATGCCATGTTATGCATGTTTAATAAGTTATGCATGCTCATGCAAGTTTAAAATGACAAGTTGTGCATGTTTGACAAGTTATGCATGTTTATGCAAGTTCCCTATGCCATGTTAGGCAAGTTTAACATGTTATGCATGTTTATGGCAATATGCAAGTTCACTAGGCTAAGTTACGCAAGTTTAACATGTTATGCACGTTTATGGTAATATGCAAGTTCACGATGCTAAGTTGTGCAAGTCTAACATGTTATGTGTGTTTGTTGTGATATGCAAGTCCATCATGTATGTTGTGCCAAGTTCCCTCTTACTATCCTTTATGCGTTATTACGAATATGTAAGCGATAGAATGACGTTGGGGGGGGTTTGGGTAAACTTAAAATACATGAAAATATAAGATTGGGAATTTACCTATTAAGTTAGGTCTACCCCTTGGGAATTTACCTATTAAGTTAGGTCTACCCAAGTAATTGTTGACTTGTAATTATGTTTTGAAATAAAGTGGACATGACACTTAGAAAACATAAGTGCGGCCAACTCGAGGTTGGGTTGAGTTTGTAGCGTAATTCTACCCGGAACCGACCGGCTTAACTAGTGGCTACAAACAATAGGACCCAATGTGAGAAGTTGGTCATGGGGTGCCAAGACCCGAGGTTAGACCAAGTTGTGGTGTAAAGCTACCCGGACCCGCCTGGCCTAACTAGTAACCACAACAAGGTCTAATGTGAGAGGTTAAGGTGCATTAAATTAATTAATGCCTCATGATTAGGGTTAAGTCAGGGTCCACTAATACTTAACCAACTTGGGGATTAGAGGGATTGAAATGGGGTTAAGTGTGAACTATTGGTTACACTTAACCAGTTTAATCTAATTGGGGGTTCGGGGGATTAGAATGGGGTTAAGTTACATTTAACCAATTTAATCCGTGATTAGTGAAGGGTTAAATCGCACTTAACCCTCTTAGAAAACCCTAGTAGCGGGTCTGTTCCGGCAGTAATCCCAGTTTGGTATCATCACAACCCTAGAAGACTAGGCTAGGACGGGGCACGATTACTGGACGGATGTAAGCGACCAAAAGGCGATGGCTGAGTGGTACAGCGGTGCGGGTCCAGGCAGGCTACGGACGTGCACGTAGTCCGGTGTTGGACAAACTCGAGGCACGGGTACCAGTAGGTTAGGGCTGTGCATTATTGCTTAAGTGTCTGGGGTTGACACCCGAGGGCTTGATACACCCAAAGGTGGACCCAGCACAGTCTAACTACAACCATATGTGGGCCATATGGACACCAACACTTGACGTGTTAGGTTTATAGGCAGCCGATCGATTAGACCATTGGGCTGGACCTTGTATTAAGGTCACCTCATGTTATTGGGCCAAAGCTTGGGCCAAGGGATCAATACCTGTTATGTTGGGTTGCTAGTACACCGTGGTGCAAAACTTAACCATGTTTATGCGATGACACCTCTATCTATCTTGTAGTTAATTTATCATGCCAGTATGTTGTTATCTATGATCATCTCAGTTTCCATTATGATGTTAACTTTATTAGTTTATAGACTGATCGTAGCAGGGCTTACTCAGTCTTTTTGACTGACCTGTTTTCTTTCGCCTCTTTTCTTCCGTTCCCCCCCCCCCAGGTTCTCAGGGAGGGAATACAGGAGCCTAGCTTGGATCTTAGCTGCTTTCTTGGATAGCTCATGTATGCTTTGGACTTGAGCTCGCTATGGTTTTTCTTCCACTTTGGGGATAGCTACTTTTATGTTTTCTTTTTTAGTTTCAGATGATGTTATTTCATGTACTAGACTTGTTTATTTGGGAAATTGACATTTTGATGTACCAGACTTGTGTTTTTGAAATGGTTTAAGAATATTCCGCTGTTTTATCTACTTACTCTGTTCTTTTATATATATATATATATATATATATATATATATATATATATATATATATGTCATGTCCTGCCTTGCTATATCATTATGCATGTTTACCTGGTTTTAAAACGCCCCACCAAAGTCAGAGTCGCTCGAAAGAGCCACCCTGGCGGAGGTGGGGGTGTTACATTTGGTATCAGAGCATATGGTTTACGAGAAGGGATAAAAAGGTTTTTAAAAAACTATTTTCAAAACCAAGTATAAAGTATTTTCCAAAGAAAAGTCTAGTTGTTTTTAAAAGGCTATTCCCCAAAAGCCATTAGCACTATCCTTTGACCCCTCGTTTGAACTCTTTTCTTTTCGTCTCCAGCATGTCTGATAATCTCATCTTGCCCGCGAAGGAGTAAAAATACCCGATTGGTTTCGTCGGTACTTGGAAGTCACGGCACCGGTCCCGGGTGTCCCTAATGTTGTCTTCCCAGTCGAGGCCGCTGTTCCTCCTCTTCCTCCCGTAGCTGATGTTCCTCTTCCCCCTCAGCCTCCACAAGCGGATTTTGCGGAAACTTGTAAGAACTTTAAGAGGATGGGTGGCAAGAATTTTAATGGAACGGAGACTTTTGTAGAAGCAGGGAATTGGTTGAAAGAGACCGAAGATCTTTTAGCCAACTTTGATATAGGTGACCGCAGGAAGGTTTTATTAGCAGTATGGTTGCTAAAGGAAGAAGCTGCACGTTGGTGGGTAGTCACCACCGCAACCAGGCCAATTGAGACTTGGGATGACTTTAGAGGAAGGTTTGGACTGAGATTCTTATCATTGAAGCAAGGGGACATGACTATTAGGGAATACATAGATAAGTTTAATCAACTGGCTCGTGTCAATTTAGACTTGGTTAATACAGCTCAGAAGAAGGCCCTACACTTTGCTCTAGGATTAAACGAGCCATTACATGGTTTGGCCATGTCTCATATACCCTTGGGGGCGACTTTCGAGAATTTGGTGAATTTGGCCCTACTTCAAGAAGAAGATAACAATGACAAGAAAGAGGTCAAGGCGAATGAGTCTCAAGACAAGAGAGTAAATTCCGGGAAACGGGGCAAGAATAACAACAACCGCAAGGACAAGCCAGGAGAGAATAGGAAATGTAACTTCTGTGGTAAAATTGGACATATAGCCAGGGAATGTAGGAAGAAGGAAAAGAGAAAGCGGGGCGAATGCTTTCAGTGTGGTGAGTTTGGACATCTCAGCAAGAATTGCCCGAGGAAACAAGGGCAAGGTCAGACTCAGTATGCAGGACTATCTGGAGGGCGAGTTCATCCCCTCAACACCGTTTTTCCAGCTCATGATAGAGGTAGTGTTTCTGTTGAAAGTCTTGTTTACATTTTCTGATTTTCCCTGTTCGTACTTTGTTTGATTCTGGCACATCGCATAGTTTTATTTCATCTGATCTAGTTGAAAGTTTGCACCTAAGTACTAGTCTAGTTGATGATCCCGTATGTGTTTCAAATCCAATTGGGGGTTCTGCCCGTTTGTCTGTGGTCTGAGTGGATTTGAAAATTTCTATCTTGAGTATAGAATCCTCGTGGGATGTTTATATTCTCGGTTTCAGGGGATATGGGTTGGTTTTGGGCATGGAATGGTTGTCCTGTTTTGGAGCCATTCTGGGTTTTTGTATATAGGGTTGTGAGGCTCATGACTCGCCTCGGTAATACCCTAGAAATTTCTAGCAACCCTATGGGTCCCGTCATGTTATGTTATCTTGAATCCCTCGACTCGTCTATCGGTAGTTTGCAATCTGTGAGGGTGGTCCGAGAATATCCTGATATCTTGGGTGAAGTGAAGGGGTTGCCCTGAACGTGGGATAGATTTCCGCATTATCTGGTTGGTAATACCAAGCCAGTTTCCTGGCCGGTTAGGCGCATGACCTCACGAGACAAGTGTTAAGAAAGTAAGTCAAGGAGTTGCTTGAGAAGAACTTCCTGAGACGAAGCATTTTCGAGTAGGGTGCTCCAATAGTATTCATTACTGATGTGGACAGTTTGTTTCGCTTATGTGTTGATTATCGTGAGAGGAATAGATAGCCGTTACCAAGGATCAATGATTTGTTTGATCAGCTAGTAGGAGCATCTGTTTTCTTTTGATCGAGCTACCGGATTCCATCAGCTTAGGATGGCTGAGGATGGAATTGACAAGACTGCGTTTAGGACTCTAGATGGAATTTTTAGAATGGCTAGTCATGCTACTTGGTTTGACTAAAGCACCCGCATATTACGTGAACTTGATGGGTAGGGTGTTTAGGGAGTCCTTGAACAAGTTTGTCATGGTCGTCATAGACGATATTTTGATCTCCTTAAAAGAACGAGGGAAAGCATGCTAGACATCTCAAGGAGGTGATGGATACGCTTAGAGCCACCAGTTGAAGGTCAAGTTCTCCAAATGCCACTTTGGAGGAAAGAAGTTGGATTTCTTGGGCACATAGTTCCTAAGTAAGGCTTAACAGTGGATCCCGTTAAAGTGGTTGCGGTCTAAGACCGGAAAACCCTGAGGAGGGCAATTGAAAACTTTCTCCGTTTGGCTAGTTAGTTAGCATTCCCTGAGCTTAGACTTACTCTTCTGGATCAAGAAGGGGGTTTCACAGGGAGAAGACCCGCAGTTAGTCAAGAACGTGGACCAGTCAATTCGAGGCGAGATGTTAGGACACCTCGCTAGCTATATTATAGATGACAAGGGATGACTAAGGCGCGATGAGGGATTATGTGTTCCTCGAGTGAAAGGCTTGGTAAAGAAGGTTTTTGAAAAATGCGCATCACTCGAGGAGGTGGCCGAGTTGGTCTCAGGGTGCATGTTGTGCCACCAGGTTAAGGCCAAGTCTTAGAAGCCCGGTGGGTCATTACCTCCATTAGAGGTTCCGCAAGGGAAGTGTGAAAACATCTCGATAGATTATGAGGATAGATTACCTAGATCAAAGAAAAAGAATACGGGTATGTGGGTCATAATAGGTAGACTCACGAAGAGTGCTCATTCCAGTCCGGTGAAGAGCGAGAGGACTACGTCATGGTTAGCAACGGTTTACCCTCAAGAAATTGGCCAGTTTTGAAGGAGCCTACAGGAAGCCATGGGTAGGCAACTGAATCTAGGTATGGCCTATAGGCGGATGGTTCATTTCGATTAAGCATGAGTTATAGAAAATCACGTTTATAAGGGCAATTGGCAACGTGGATTGCTATTTTCAAGAAAAGTTCTGCTGCGTGGAATACTTTATAGTAAGTGGACGAGATCCAGGATTCACTAGTGAATTTTGAAGAGCTTGCATGAAATCATGAGGTTATAGTATGTTTAAGCCAAGTATACAGAAAGAAGAATAAGTGGAAAAGAAAGACGAGAGGCGATAATGAAATGAGTTCCAACTCGAATTTGGTAAATAGGAGTTAGGAAGCCAAGAAATCATGAAATAAAAGATGGTCAAAGCACAGTGGAGTTAAGCTCAAGGAAACGTGACTAAGAAGAGTGAAGACTAGATATACGCATCATATCTCTTTGTAAGAGTGCATCCTTGATCCTTGTTTTCCTGGGGAGCTTGCTTGCAAATTATCTTTTGTATATATATCCTCTCGGTCCCATTCTCGATCTTATTTCTGTTGTAAACTCCATAAGGGGGTTATGACTCATCGGTTAGTACTATATGTCAGAGTTTGAATGGATGCATATTTCTCTGTCCATGTTTATCTAGTTTATCGTGTTTTGTCATAAGAACCTTAGGTAGAAACCCTTTTGGTTGAAACATGTGTTTGAAACATGTTATGCTTGATGTTTGCAAGTGGTTGCAAGTGGTTACTCGTGGATGCATTATACACATTAGGCACTAGATCGGCTCACACACTCTTCATGTTGCATATGCATGAGTGTTTATGCTTATTCATGATTGAAACTTGTTGTGCCACCACATGGATGTTGCATATAGATGGATGTTATGTGCACTCATATAGATACTATGAATTTAGGAATTTGCATACATATGGATTCATTTCACTAACATACATATGCATTAAGGAGGTTTACTGTATCAGTAACCACCTGATCTTTGCATTAGATAAGACATACATATGCATTAAGGAGGTTTACTGTATCAGTAACCGCCTGATCTTTGCATTAGATAAGTACATATACACACACTTTTGCATATGTTCATACCACATTTAGAATCTTTTAAGGACAATGATTGCTCGTGGATGATGCTTTGAGTAGATGGATGATTGGATGGTAGGATACGTTCTTCCTAACTTGAAGATTTCGGGGACGAAATCCTTTAAGGAGGGGAGAATGTAACAACCCGTATTTTTAATAATCTATTATAACATAAATTGAGGCAGAATTAAATTATAAAATGGGAATCAAGGGAAACGGGCTATGCCATTGCGTTCGTCTCGGAAAAATACGCGAAATAGAGTCCGAGTTTTCGAAAATCTGAGTCCGTGTGACCCAGTTAAGGCCCATTGAAGTTTTCAGAAAATTCTTAAGTATAAACAGATTTAAATTTCGAATTAAAATACTAGGGTTAGGGCAAACTGGGCAGGCGAGAAAAATTCCCGCCCAGGACCCCATGTCGACAGGCCTGTCGACAGGCCTGTCGACAGGGGTCTTAGCAGGTCGACTGCCCTGTCGACAGGGGGTAGCCAGGCAATATTGCCTGGCGCACCATTTTGGTTTGGGCTTGGTCTTGTGGCTTGGTTCTAGAGAATTCCGAGATCTAACGGGCCAAAACTAACCTAGGGTTAATCCTAGGGCTAAAAACACTCTAATCTTCTATAAATAAGACCCTAACCTACCCTAAATCACTCATTATTCAATCTAGCAACTAAACTATGCCAAAATCCATCCTCTCGTGGCCTCCACCCTCTTCATACAAATCCTAAACAAATCCCTAAGAGATTTCCATGCATACAAGGGTATTTAGGCTTGTATGATCCTCCTTAGTTTGCATTAAAGGCTTGTTTCTCTATTGGCATCATAAAGGAGGAGTCCTGATCAAGTTTGCTTGCATTTGGGGGTTTTAAATTAGTTGCATAAGGGGTTCCTTACATTTTCTATACTCAATTGAGTCCGCATAAGCATTGTAAGCCCTCTTACCTTCATTTTAGAAACTCTAAAGTTAATGTGTGATGAAAGTTGGGGTTTATGCATGTTTGATAAGTTATGCATGTTTATGCAAGTTTGCCAAGCCATGATTTGTATGTTTATTGAGTTATGCATGTTTATGCAAGTTTGCTAAGCCATGATTTGCAAGTTTAACAAGTTATGCATGTTTATGCAAGTTTACTAAGCCATGATTTGCAAGTTTAACAAGTTATGCATATTTATGCAAGTTTAAAATGACAAGTTGTGCATGTTTGACAAGTTGTGCATGTTTGACAAGTTATGCAAGTTTATGCAAGTTAACTATGCCATGTTATGCATGTTTAATAAGTTATGCATGCTCATGCAAGTTTAAAATGACAAGTTGTGCATGTTTGACAAGTTATGCATGTTTATGCAAGTTCCCTATGCCATGTTAGGCAAGTTTAACATGTTATGCATGTTTATGGCAATATGCAAGTTCACTATGCTAAGTTACGCAAGTTTAACATGTTATGCACGTTTATGGTAATATGCAAGTTCACGATGCTAAGTTGTGCAAGTCTAACATGTTATGTGTGTTTGTTGTGATATGCAAGTCCATCATGTATGTTGTGCCAAGTTCCCTCTTACTATCCTTTATGCGTTATTACGAATATGTAAGCGATAGAATGACGTTGGGGGGGTTTGGGTAAACTTAAAATACATGAAAATATAAGATTGGGAATTTACCTATTAAGTTAGGTCTACCCCTTGGGAATTTACCTATTAAGTTAGGTCTACCCAAGTAATTGTTGACTTGTAATTATGTTTTGAAATAAAGTGGACATGACACTTAGAAAACATAAGTGCAGCCAACTCGAGGTTGGGTTGAGTTTGTAGCGTAATTCTACCCGGAACCGACCGGCTTAACTAGTGGCTACAAACAATAGGACCCAATGTGAGAAGTTGGTCATGGGGTGCCAAGACCCGAGGTTAGACCAAGTTGTGGTGTAAAGCTACCCGGACCCGCCCGGCCTAACTAGTAACCACAACAAGGTCTAATGTGAGAGGTTAAGGTGCATTAAATTAATTAATGCCTCATGATTAGGGTTAAGTCAGGGTCCACTAATACTTAACCAACTTGGGGATTAGAGGGATTGAAATGGGGTTAAGTGTGAACTATTGGTTACACTTAACCAGTTTAATCTAATTGGGGGTTCGGGGGATTAGAATGGGGTTAAGTTACACTTAACCAATTTAATCCGTGATTAGTGAAGGGTTAAATCGCACTTAACCCTCTTAGAAAACCCTAGCAGCGGGTCTGTTCCGGCAGTAATCCCAGTTTGGTATCATCACAACCCTAGAAGACTAGGCTAGGGCGGGGCACGATTACTGGACGGATGTAAGCGACCAAAAGGCGATGGCTGAGTGGTACAGCGGTGCGGGTCCAGGCGGGCTACGGACGTGCACGTAGTCCGGTGTTGGACAAACTCGAGGCACGGGTACAAGTAGGTTAGGGCTGTGCATTATTGCTTAAGTGTCTGGGGTTGACACCCGAGGGCTTGATACACCCAAAGGTGGACCCAGCACAGTCTAACTACAAACATATGTGGGCCATATGGACACCAACACTTGACGTGTTAGGTTTATAGGGAGCCGATCGATTAGACCGTTGGGCTGGACCTTGTATTAAGGTCACCTCATGTTATTGGGCCAAAGCTTGGGCCAAGGGATCAATACCTGTTATGTTGGGTTGCTAGTACACCGTGGTGCAAAACTTAACCTTGTTTATGCGATGACACCTCTATCTATCTTGTAGTTAATTTATCATGCCAGTATGTTGTTATCTATGATCATCTCAGTTTCCATTATGATGTTAACTTTATTAGTTTATAGACTGATCGTAGCAGGGCTTACTCAGTCTTTTTGACTGACCTGTTTTCTTTCGCCTCTTTTCTTCCGTTCCCCCCCCCCCCCCCCCCCCAGGTTCTCAGGGAGGGAATACAGGAGCCTAGCTTGGATCTTAGCTGCTTTCTTGGATAGCTCATGTATGCTTTGGACTTGAGCTCGCTATGGTTTTTCTTCCACTTTGGGGATAGCTACTTTTATGTTTTCTTTTTCAGTTTCAGATGATGTTATTTCATGTACTAGACTTGTTTATTTGGGAAATTGACATTTTGATGTACCAGACTTGTGTTTTTGAAATGGTTTAAGAATCTTCCGCTGTTTTATCTACTTACTCTGTTCTTATATATATATATATATATATATATATATATATATATATATATATATATATATGTCATGTCCTGCCTTGCTATATCATTATGCATGTTTACCTGGTTTTAAAACGCCCCACCAAAGTCAGAGTCGCTCGAAAGAGCCACCCTGGCGGAGGCGGGGGTGTTACATTCTCTAAATATCCCTTACTTCCAACAATTGCCCTATTTCTTAACTACTGTGAAGGGTTGGTTTTTGCAGCATCCAATCTAAATGATAAATCATCTTTCATATTTGTCGATCTACCCTTACTATCCTTAAACTACCCCTACTTTTCTTAATACTTCAAAACAACCCTTCTTTTTAATCCTATCCATAATTCTTTAAATAACACTTACTTCCAATTATTACCCCTTTTTTAACTACTGTGAAGGGTTGGTTTTTGCAGCACCCAATCCAAACAATTCATCATCGTTCATATTTGTCGATCAACCCTTACGTCCAATAATTACGCCTATCTTTTTACCACTGTGAAGGGTAGGTTTTTGCAGCACCCAATCCAAATGATTCATAATCTTTCATATTTTTCGATCTACCCCTACTATGCTTAAACTACCCCTACTTCTCTTTATACTTCAAAAAAGACCTTCTTTTTAATCCTACCCCTAATACTCTAAATAGCCTTTACTACCAACAATTACCCCCATTTTTTAACTACTGTGAGGGGTTGGTTTTTGCAGCACCCATTCCAAAGGATTCATCGCCTTTATGTTTGTCGATATAGCCCTACTATGCTCAAACAACCCCTACTTCTCTTTATACTTCGAAACAACCCTTCTTTTTAATCCTACCCCTAATTGTCTAAATAGCCATTACTTCCAAAAATTACCCCTATTTTTTAACTACTGTGAAGGGTTGGTTTTTGTAGCACCCAGTCCAACGATTCATCATGTCTCATATTTGTCGATCTAGCCCTACTGTGCTTAAACTACCCCTACTTCTCTTAATACATCAAAACATACCTTCTTTTTAATCTGACCCCTAATTCTATAAATAGCCCTTACTTCCAACAATTACCCTATTTTTTAACTTCTGTGTAGGGTTGGTTTTTGCAGCACCCAATCCAAACGATTCAACATCTTTCATATTTGTCGATCTACCCCTACTATGCTTAAAGTAGCCCTACTTCTCTTAGTATTTCAAAACAACCCTTCTTTTTAATCCTACCCCTAATTCTATAAATAGCCTTTACTTCGAATAATCACCCCTATTTTTTAACTTTTGTGAAGTGTTGGTGTCCGCAGCATCCAATCCAAACTATTAATTATCTTTTATATTTGTCGATCTACCCCTACTACGCTTAAACTATCCCTACTTCTCTAAATAGTTCAAAACAACCCTTCTTTTTAATCCTACCCGTAATTCTCTAAATAGCCCTTACTTCCAACAATTGCCGTATTTTTTAACTACTATGAAGGGTTGGTTTTTGCAGCACCCAATCTGAATGATTCATCATCTTTCATATTTGTCGATCTACCTCTACTATGCTTAAACTATCCCTACTTCTCTTAAGACTTCAAAACAACCCTTCTTTTTAATCCTACCCCTAATTATCTAAATATCCCTTACTTCCAATAATTACCCCTTTTTTTAACTACAATGAAGGGTTGGTTTTTGTTGCACCCAATCCAAACGATTCACAATCTTTCATATTTGTCGACCTACCCCTACTTCTATTTATACTTCAAAAAAACCCTTCTTTTTAATCCTACCCCTGATTTTCTAAATAGCCCTTACTTCCAACAATTAACCCTATTTTTTAACTACTATGAAAGTTTGGTTTTTGCAGCACCCAATCCGAATGAGATTCATCACCTTTAATATTTGTCGATATACCCCAATTATGCTTAAACTACTCCTACTTCTCTTAATACTTCAAAACAACCATTCTTTTTGAACCTACTCCTAATTATCTAAATAGCCCTTACTTTCAACAATTACCCTTATTTTTTAACTACTTTGAAGGGTTGGTTTATGTAGCACCCAATCCAACGATTCATCATGTCTCATATTTGTCGATCTACCCCTACTATGCTTAAACTACCCCTACTTCTCTTAATACTTCAAAATAGACCTTCTTTTTAATCCTACCCCTAATTCTATAAATAGCCCTTACTTCCAAAAATTACCCCTATTTTTTAACTTCTGCGAAGGGTTGGTTTTTGCAGCACCCAATCCAAACAATTCGTCATCTTTCATATTTGTCGATCTACCTCTACTTTGCTTAAACTACCCCTACTTCGCTTAGTACTTCAAAACAACCCTTCTTTTTAATCCTACCCCTGATTCTCTAAATAGCCCTTACTTCCAAGAATCGCCCCTGTTTTTTAATTCTGTGAAGGGTTGGTTTTTGAAGCATCCAATCCAAACGATTCATCATCTTTTATATTTGTCGATCCACCCCTACTACGCTTAAACTGTCCATACTTCTCTTAATACTTCAAAACAACCCTTCTTTTTAATCCTACACCTAATTCTCTAATAACCCATACTTCAACCAATTGCCCAATTTTTTAACTACTGTGAAGTGTTGGTTTTGTAGCACCAAATCTAAATGATTCATTATCTTTCATGTTTGTCGATCTACCGCTATTATGCTTAAACTACCCCTACTTCTCTTAATACATCAAAACAACCCTTCTCTTTCATCCTATCCCTAATTCTTTAAACATACTTTACTTCCAACAATTACCCCTTTTTTAACTACTATGATGGGTTGGTTTTTGAAGCACCCGATCCAAACGATTCATCATTTTCATATTTGTCGATCAGCCCTTACGTCCAACAATTACGCCTAGCTTTTTACTATTGTGAAGGGTTGGGTTTTGGAGCACCCAATCGAAACAATTCATAATCTTTCATATTTGTCGATCTACCCCTGCTATGCTTAAAATACCCCTACTTCTCTTTGTACTTCAAAAAATCCCTTCTTTTTAATCCTACCCCTAATACTCTATATATCCCTTACTTCCAACAATTTCCCCAATTTTTTAACTACTATGAAGGGTTGATTTTTACAGCACCCATTCCAAATGATTCATCGTCTTTAATATTTGTCTATATACCCCTCCTATGCTTAAACTACACCTACTTCTCTTAATACTTCAAAACAACCCTTCTTTTTAGTCCTACCCCTAATTATCTAAACAGCCATTACTTCCAACAATTACCCTTATTTTTTAACTATTGTGAATGGTTGGTTTTTACAGCACCCAATCCAACGATTCATCATGTCTCATATTTGTTGATCTACACCTACTATGCTTAAACTACTCCTACTTCTCTTAATACATCAAAACAACCCTTCTTTTTAATCCTACCCAAAATTCTATATATAACCCATACTTCCAACAATTACCCCTATTTTTTAACTTTTGTGAAGTGTTGATTTTTGCAACACCCAGTCCAACGATTCATCATTTCTCATATTTGTCGTTCTACCCCTACTATGCTTAAACTACCCCTACTTCTCTTAATGCTTCAAAACATCCCTTCTTTTTAATCCTACCCCTGATTCTATAAATAGCACATACTTCCAACAATTACCCCAATTTTTTAACTTCTGTGAAGGGTTGGTTTTTGCAGCCTCCGATCCAAACTATTCATCATCTTTTATATATGTCGATCTACCCCAACTATAACACCCCACCTCCGTTAAGGTCACTCACAAAGGGAATGCCTCAACTTCGGTGGAGCGCTTTTGGTAAAAGATGTAGATAAATTACAAGACAAATAAATTTAAACATCGGAAAATTAATCTTTACTTCATTGATAAAACAGTTCGTACAACAATTGTTTTGCAATACCAGAGTATCTGTCTTTCATAACAAAATAAAGAAGCATAAAATAACATTTATATTCCCCAATGTAGCATGAGCCCGCCATAGCAATGGAAAAGAGAATCCATGCAAAACTTCGACTAATCTTCAAGCTTGGAAGGATATGTGGTCCAAACTAGGCTGAGATATTCCCTCCCTGACTACCTCGGGGGGGGGGGGGGGGGACGAAAGATAAGAGGCGAAAGCAAACTAGGTCAGACATAAGTCTGTTAAGCTCAGTGATTCTTAGCATTTAAACGGGGAAAAAGGGTCATGACATGAATAAACTAAATATAAGACTAAACCATAGTAACAAGATAACATGGGATATGATATGGCAAGATAAACTGAATGCACTGATAAACTGGACATACGGATAAACTGAATATACTTCTACTCCTTCTCTGCTTCGCGGCTACCCTGTTATACTGATTTCTATATCTCTGCACTACCTAACTAGTGTCCAAACTAGTAATCCATATAAAATGATCATATGATAATCTGATCCCAATCCCCATGATTGTGGTTGCCTTCAGGTGTACATCTATTATGGGGATTCTATTTATTACCTAGATCTAATCTAGGGTTTACTATCGTGCGCTTCCTAGATTCAACCGGGGTTTACGCTACCCAGGGCCATTTTGGTTTATGCTACCTATTGAACGATTCTCGGATTCAGGGTTTATGCGACCTAGGTCCAAATAGGGATTATGCTACCTATCGAACTATGCCCCCTAGGCTAGGACACACTACCCGGAGCGGTATATGTTCCTAGACCTTCCCCACGTATGTGTCGTGAATAGTTATCGATGTCTAGATGCACATGTCCTTTATATGTGCAACCCGAGTCCTGTGGCCGGGCTAGTCAAGAAACAGGGAACTCGGTCGGGAGGTTTCAGATATCTGCCGATTGAAGATGCTAAGGTCTGCTTTTACAGTGGCTATGGTCCCACTAAACCCCTCCCTCAACTAACAAATGAAAGGCACCCAAGAAAATCAAGAATGAGAACTGTACGCAGGCCCCTCTATGCCCCCACAAACCTATGGGCCAACCTCACCCATAACTAGATTGCAAGTATATGGTTTGTTGGAGTTCTCCGCCCTTCCGCATCACGTATCTCGACTGACTCAAGATGGTAGGTAGACGACGAGTTACTACCATAGGGCAAAACCTGGTTTTGCCGAATCACGCTGGTAATTCCTAGTCTTTAGGTTGCCTTATTATTACAACAAAGGCATACCCTTGGCTCTTCTAACGCAGACCTTAACCTCTGTGAGCCTAGGAGGATCATCAGCAGCCTCACAGAGGGATACCAAGAGTACCCTCACGTCCCCTCGAAGCTGCGTGCTTCGTAACCCAGTTCGTTGGAGCCTTCTTCATGATCAGACGGACATTCGCTCCTTCTCGTGTTCTACGTGGCTTTCTTGACTAAGTTTTACTACTTAGTTCTCTTAACTAAGGTTTACTACTTAGTTCTCTTTCTCGTCATGTTGGATTGGTTAAGGGTCATCAGTCAATTCAAGTTAACTTAACCCATTCACTTTCCATGCTGAACTGTTTAAGTGTTATCCAGTAGTTCATGTTGACTTAACCTACCCATATATCATGTCAAATTGGTTAAGTGTTCCTTAACCCTACTCGTTTATCAGGTTATACTGGTTAAGTGTCTCTCTTTAACATAACCCTGTTTATTCATCATGCTATAACGGCTAAGTGTTCTAAGTTTACTTAACCCCACCATCTAGTCTAGTTAGCATGTTAAACATTTACTTAACCTTACCCACTTGTCAAGTTAACATGTTATAATGGTTAAGTGTTCCTTAGTTACTTAACCCCCACAAATCTTGCCTTGTTAACATGTTAAGTTGGTTAAGTGTCCAAATTAACTTAACCCCTATCAATCTTGTCTGGTTAACATGTTGAATTGGCTAATTGTTTTCTCAATTACTTAACCCCACCCTTCTTGTCCTTTTAACATGTTAAATTGGTTAAGTGTTTCCTTATTTACTTAACCTCACCATTTATAGCCTGATTGTTCATCAGCTTTAATAAATTAATAAAAGCACCAACCACTCACATTAGACATGTATTGTTGTGGTTACTGGATGTGCCGGTCGGTCCCGGGCAGTTTTTACACCACAAATTAGTCTAACCTCGGGTCTTTCTGAGCTTGATGCACTAACCTCTCACATTAGACAGGTATTGTTTCGGCTACTGGATGTGCCGGGCGGTTCCGGGCAGTTTTACACCACAAATCAATCTAACCTCTGGTTAGGCATTTTACTCTTCTCTTATTTACATATTTACTATTTATGTAAATTTTCCATAAATCAATTTAGCCTAGATCATATTCATTTGTCATGCTAATTAACATACTTATATTCTATGCCCAAAACTTGATTAACCTATCAATTAACCTAACTTGCAGTTCATGTCAAAAATAGATTTAATATTCTAGTCTAGAGTTTATGTCCAAAACTTGGTTTGCATGCCAATTACATACTTCGCGGCCAATTGAAATTTATCAACTTATGCCTAAGTCTAATATGCATGTAAATTATTCACTATTATACCCAATTCAGATTATGCCAACATATTTATTATGCCAAATTAAATTAATTAAGCTACGCCCAAACAACGCATCATAATCGTACGAATAACATGATTTCACAAGTTTTCTAAGTACTCATGAAATGGCACTAACAAAAGGAATAGGGGATAAGCAGAAGAATTTATATTAAAGAATAGGCATGCTAAATAATGGCTCCATAGGTTAGATGTACATAATAGTGAATAGGATTAAACTAGCCAAGTTACACACTAAATATGAGATCCAACGTAATTAAGGGAATAAGCATAGGTGATTTGGTCCAACATAATGCCAGTTAAAGGTAAAACATGATTGGTTAATGGTAATAATGGGAATAGGCATAAGCAACTAACTACAATGTTATAGGCAATTAACCACAATAGTCAAGGGCGACTAATCATAATAATTTCTTAATCAATGTCATAGGCAATAGTCTCATAGTCATGAATCATATGCATCAGTCTCAAAATTATGAATCATAGTCATAGTCATAAGCAATAGTCTTATAGTCATAGTCATATGTAATAGTCGCTTTGTCATGAATCATAGTCATAGGCGATTGTTTCATGGGCAACAATTTCATAGTCATAGTCTTAGGAAAAAGTCCCATAATCATAGTCATTGGCAATTAGCCACAATAAGTTGTAGGCCATAATCGATAATCATATCCAAAGGCATGGATAACGTTAGATTTGACATAAGCATGAATCAAAGATAATTAACTTGCAAATAGGCATAGTTCTATATTTTAATTTATTACATTCACGAGTCCAATTACACGTTTAAAACTAAAGAATAACCGAACTTATAGTGATCGGTTTATAAAAGGCGATAAGATAGCGTTGTGGTGATTTTCTATGCTTCCCGTGACGCTGTTTGAAGCCGAATGCCTATGGTCCAACTTGAAGCTTTAACAAATTCTCTTTTAATTCTATTTAGTTTGGAAGAAGATGCATTAATCCCAGTTTTGATTCCAGTAGAGTAGCGACGCCATCTTTTATTTTTCTGATTAGAATAGAGGCAGAGTATAGGCAGAATGAAATTGCGTGGAGAAAGTGAAGTTTGGGGGCGTTTATATATCGTAGAACTCACGAATTTGGTCCAGAAATCAGCCCGGATACATAAAAATGAATTCTGCCTCGGATCTAGAAGAACAGGGCAGGTCAAACCCTAGGTCGACCCCCAGGTTCTGTTTTGAATTTTGAATTCAGTTTCGAGCTATTTTCTTAATTTTGAATTTCTGAAACTTCTGAAGGCCATAACTCCTTTATACGGAGTCCGATTTACGCCAAAATCGGACTCTATCACAAGCAGAATTCCGAGACGAACGCAATGGCGCAACCCGTTTCCCTTAATTCTTCATTTACAAATTAATTATACTTTGATTTGTTACTTTCATGTCCACTGGGGTGTTACACCTATTATGCTGAAACTATCCCTTCTTCTCCAAATACTTCAAAACAACCCTTCTTTTTAATCCTACCCCTAATTCTCTAAATAGCCTTACTTGCAACAATTGCCTATTTTTTAACTACTGTAAAGGGTTGGTTTTTGCAGCACCCAATCTGAATGATTCATCATGTTTCATATTTGTCGATCTACCCCTACTATGCTGAAACTACCCCTACTTCTCTTAATACTTCAAAACAACCCTTCTTTTTAATCCTATCTGTATTTCTCTAAATATCCCTTAGTTCCAACAATTACCCATTTTTTAACTACTGTGAAGGGTTGGTTTTTGCTGCACCCAATCCAAACGATTCATAATCTTTTATATTTGTCGATCTACCCCTACTTCTCTTTCTACTTCAAAAAAGCACTTCTTTTTAATCCTACCCCTAGTTCTCTTAATACCCCTTAATTCCAACAATTTACCCTATTTTTTAACTACTGTGAAGGGTTGGTTTTTGCAGCACCCAATCCAAACGATTCATCATCTTTAATATTTGTCGATATACCTAAACTGTGCTTAAACTACCCAACCTTCTCTTAATACTTCGAAACAACACTTCTTTTTAATCCTATCCCTAATAATCTAAATAGCCCTTACTTCCAACAATTACCCCTATTTTTTAACTAATGTGAAGGGTTGGTTTTTTCAGCACTCAATCCAACGATTCATCATGCTCTTATTTGTCGATCTACCCCTACTATGCTTAAACTACCCATACTTCTCTTAATACTTCAAAACGGCCCTTCTTTTTAATCCTACCCCTAATTCTATAAATAGCCCTTTCTTCCAACAATTCCCCTATTTGTTAACTTTTGTGAAGGGTTGGTTTTTGCAGCACCCAATCCAAACGATTCATCATCTTTCATATTTGTCGATCTACCTCTACTTTGTTTAAACTACACATGCTTCTCTTAGTACTTCAAAACAACCCTTCTTATTAATGCTACCCCTAATTTTCTAAATAGTCCTTACTTCCAAGAATCGCCCATATTTTTTAACTTCTGTGAAGGGTTGGTTTTTGCGGCATCCAATCCAAACGATTCATCATCTTTTATATTTGTCGCTCCACCCCTACTATGCATAAACTATCCCTACTTCTCTTAATTCTTGAAAACAACAATTCTTTTTAATCCTACACCTAATTATCTTAATAGTCCTTACTTCAACAAATTGCCCTATTTTTTAACTACTGTGCAGGGTTGGTTTTTGCAGCACCCAATCTAAATGATTCATTATCTTTCGTATTTGTCGATTTACCACTACTATGCTCAAACTACCCCTACTTCTCTTAATACTTCAAAACAAACCTTCTTTTTAATCCTATCCCTAAGTCTCTAAATAACACTTACTTCCAACAATTACCCGTTTTTTTAACTATTGTAAAGGGTTGGATTTTGCAGCACCCAATCAAAATGATTCATCATCTTTCACATTTGTCGATCAGCCCTTACGTCCAACAATTATGCCTATCTTTTTACTACTGCGAAGGGTTGGTTTTTGCAGCACCCAATCCAAATGATTCATAGTCTTTCATATTTGTCAATCTACCCCAACTATGCTTAAACTAGCCCTACTTCTCTTGATACTTCAAAAAAGCCGTTTTTAATCCTACCCCTAGTACTCTAAATAGCCCTTTCTTCCAACAATTACCCCTATTTTTTAACTACATTGAAGGGTTGATTTTTGCAACACCCATTCCAAACGATTCATCGCCTTTAATATTTGTCGATATACTCCTACTATGCTTAAACTACCCCTACTTCTCTTAATATTTCAAAACAATCGTTCTTTTTAATGATACCCCTAATTATCTAAATATCCCTTACTTCCAACAATCACCCCCATTTTTTAACTACTGTGAAGGGTTAGTTTTTGCAGCACCCAATCCAACGATTCATCATATATCATATTTGTCGATCTACCCCTACTATGCTTAAACTATCCCTACTTCTCTTAATACTTCAAAACATCCCTTCTTTCTAATCCTACCCCTAATTCTATAAATAGTCCTTACTTCCAACAATTACCCCTATTTTTTAAATTCTGTGAAGGGTTGGTTTTTGCAACACCCAATCTAAACGATTCATTATCTTTCATATTTGTCGATCTACCCCTACTATGCTTAAACTACACCTACTTCTCTTTGTACTTGAAAAAAAAAACCTTATTTTTAATCCTACACCTAATTCTCTAAATATCCTTTACTTCCAACAATCACCGCTATTTTTTAACTTATGCGAAGTGCTGGTTTTTGCAGCATCCAATCCAAACGATTCATCATCTTTTATCTTTGTCAATCTACCCCTACTATGCTTGAACTATCCCTACTTCTCTAAATACTTTGAAACAACCCTTCTTTTTAATCCTACCTCTAATTCTCTGAATAGCCCTTTTTTCCAACAATTGCCCTATTTTTTAACTACTGTGAAGAGTTGGTTTTTGTAGCACCCAATCTAAATTATTTATCATCTTCCGTATTAGTCGATCTACCCCTACTTCTCTTAATACGTCGAAACAACCCTTCTTTTTAATCCTACCCTTAATTCTCTAAACTGACCTTCCTTCCAACAATTACCCCTATTTTTGAACAAGTATGATGGGTTGGTTTTTAAAGCACCCAATCCAAATGATTCATCATATTTCATATTTGTCGATTTACCCCTACTATGCTTAAATTGCCCCTACTTCTCTTAATACTTCAAAACATTCCTTCTTTTTAATCCTACCCCTAGTTCTCTAAATTGCCACTCCCTCCAACAATCACCCCTATTTTTTAACATCTGTGATGGGTTGGTTTTTGCTGCATCCAATCCAAACGATTCATCATCTTTCATATTTGTCGATCAGCCCTTACTTCCAACAATTAAGCCTATATTTTTAGTATTGTGAAGGGTTGGTTTTTGCAGCACCCAATCCAAATGATTCATAATCTTTCATATTTATCGGTCTACCGTACTATGCTTAAACTACCCCTACTTCTCTTTATACTTCAAAAAAATCCCTTCTTATTAATCCTATCCCTAATTCTCTAAATAGCCCATACATCAGACAATTACCCCTATTTTTTAACTACTATGAAGGGTTGGTTTTTACAACACCCAATCCAAACGATTCATCACCTTTATTATTTGTCGATCTACTACTACTATGCTTAAACAAGCCCTACTTCTCTTAATAGTTCAAAACAACCCTTCTTTTTAATACTACCCCTAATTCTCTAAAAAGCCCTTACTTCCAACAATTACCCCTTTTTTTACTACTGTGAAGGGTTGGTTTTTGAAGCACCCAATCCAAACGAATCATCATCTTTCATATTTGTCGATCTACCCCTACTATGCTTAAACAACGCCTGCTTCTCTTAATACTTCAAAATAACCCTTCTTTTTTATCCTTACCCAAATTCTATAAATAGCCGTTACTTCCAACAATTACCCTTATTTTTTATCTTCTGTGAACGATTGATATTTGCTGCACCTAATCCAAACGATTCATCATCTTTCATATTTGTCGATCTACCCCTACTATGCTTATACTACCCATACTTATTTTAGTACTTCAAAACAACCCTTCTTTTTCATCCTACCCATGATTGTCTAAATAGCAATTACTTCAAACAATCACCCCTATTTTTTAACTTCTGTGAAGAGTTGGTTTTTGCAGCATCCAATCCAAACTATTCATCATCTTTTATATTTGTTGATCTACCCCTACTATGCTTAAACTATCCCTACTTCTCTTGATACTTCAAAACAACCCTTCTTTTTAATCCTACCCCTAATTCTCTAAATAGCCCTTACTTCCAATAATTGCCCTATTTTTTAACTACTGTGAAGGGTTCGTTTTTGCAGCACCCAATCTAAATGATTCATCATCTTTCATATTTGTCGATCTACTCCTACTATGCTTAAACTACCTCTACTTCCCTTAATACATCAAAACAACTCTTCTTTTTAATCCTACCCCTTATTCTCTAAATAGCCGTTACTTCCAACAATTACCCTTTTTTTTAATTACTATGAAGGGTTGTTTTCTGCTGCACCTGATCCAAACGATTCATAATCTTTCATATTTGTCGATCTACCTCTATTATGCTTAAACTACCCCTACTTCTCTTAATACTCCAAAGATGCACTTCTTTTTAATCCTGCCCCTAATTCTCTAAATATCCCTTACTTCCAACAATTACGCCTATCATTTTACTACTGTGAAGGGTCGGTTTTTGCAGCACCCAATCCAAACGATTCATTATCTTACATATTTGTCGATCTACCACTATTATGCTTAAACTACACCTACATCTCTCAATACTTCAAAACAACTCTTCTTTTTAATCCTATCCCTAATTCTCTAACTAGCCCTCACTTCCAAAAATTACATCTTTTTAACTATTGTGAAGCGTTGTTTTTTGCAGCACCCAATCTAGACGATTCATAATCTTTCATATTTGTCGATCTGCCTCTACTATGCTTAAACTAACCCTACTTCTCTTAATACTTCAAAAATGTCCTTCTTTTAAATCTTGCCCCTAATTCTCTAAATATCCCTCACTTCCAACAATTACGACTATCTTTTTACTGCTGTGAAGGGTTGGTTTTTGCAGCTCCCAATCCAAACGATTCATAATCTTTCATATTTGTCGATCTACACCTACTATGCTTAAACTACCCCCACTTCTCTTAATACTTCAAAACAACCCTTCTTTTTAATCATACCTCTAATTCTCTAAATAGCCCTTACATCTAACAATTAAACCTACTTTAACTACTTTGAAGGTTTGGTTTTGCAGCACCCATTCCAAACGATTCATCATCTTTCATATTTGTCGATCTACACCTACTATGCTTAAACTAACTCTACTTCTCTTAATACTTCAAAATAGCTATTCTTTTTAATCTTACCCCTAATTCTCTAAATAGCCCTTTATTCCAACAATTACCCCTTTTTTTTAACTACTGTAAAGGGTTGGTTTTTGCAGCACCCAATTCAAACGATTCATCATCTTTCATATTTGTGGATCTACCTCTACTGTGCTTAAACTACCCGTACTTCTCTTAATACTTCAAAACAGCCCTTCTTTTTAATCCTACCCCTAGTTCTCTAAACAACCCTTACTTCCAACAATTACCCCTATTTTTAAACTTTAACACCCCGTATTTTCTGAGAATATTAAAAAAAATGGTTAATTATGAAGAAGTTATTAAGCCTTGAAGTTTATTTGCATATGAGAGAAATATATATAGATATATATAAAAATTAAATAAATAAACACGCCAAAAAGGTTCAAAACAGCGAATTGGGAGGGGGAATAACCGAACTGGCCCATTTTTTAGGTCGACCCAAGCCACGCTGGGTCGACTAGGGGTTAATCCATGGTGTTTGGCTGTCATCTCATGGGCCGATTCGCTCAAATGCAGATTTTGCATTTGAATGGTTCTCATGATTCAGGGTTAATCTAACGGTCCTAAATAACTTCCTACACCTATATATACATCCCTAACCTAAACCTAAATCTCATATACAATTCTCCAGCCTCCATAACTCTCTTCCTCTCTAAAAATAAATAAATCAATGGTGTCTCTACTCTGCTGAAACCTAAGCTAGGACTTGTGCTTCTTCTTCCTCCAATTCTGATTAGGATTAAAAGAGAACAGCTACAACACCTTTTTCTTTTAGAATCTAACCAAGGCAAGTGCAGTTATTTTCCGATATAAACTTTAATTATAATTGTGACATGATTGTAAATCTGAATTTGAGATTGCATATGTTCTATTCTGATCTATTTTATTCTATATCTCTTTCTTCTTTCTGTTCTGTAGCCAGGCTACCCCGATCCTGCGCCAAATCTCATAAGAGATTAATGCACGAACGTTAAACTTTGGGATAAATAATGAATGATGGCATAATTGGACATGTCTAATCTGTGACTAAAAGGACATAGGTTGTAAACTAGATTTAGATCTGTGCATATTCTGTCAATTGGAAGAAGAGGAACCATTGTATATTAACATGTGACTTGAGACATTGGACATAACGCATATTTTTGTGTTAAAGATCTGTTATAATTGAAAGTTCTAGATTGTTGGGCATATTGTTTATATAGAAATTCATGATTTGGGATAAAAAGGGAATATGACTTAGGTGTGAAGATTTATGTTAAGATTTGATAACTATTAAATGTGAATAACACCTAAGTGGGAGATTTTTGAATATATGACATGCATTGAAATCGATAGCTATATTTGGTATAATCTATATGTGAATCTTTTGTACTAGGCAAGTTTAACTAAATTTGAGACGTGTGTTATATGGTAAATTATGACTATAATCTGTGCCTTGTAAATTCAATGCAAACGTGGGGTATATGATCATAATGTGAATCATGTCAACTACTTACGCATGCAAACTTAGGCCAAATTTATAATTAGGCAAGATATGTTTATGAAACTTTAAGGAATGATTAAATCTGTTATATTGCCTAATTTGCTAGTTCTGTTATATTGCCTAATCTGCTAGATCTGTTATATTGCCTAATCTGCTAGATATGTTATACTGCCTAATCTGCTAGATCTGCTATATTCCCTAATCTGCTAGATCTGTTATATTACCTAATCTGCTAGATCTGTTATATTGCCTAATCTGCTAGTTCTGTTATATTGCCTAAACTGCTAATTAGATTGATTTGCCTAATATGCTAATTATGTTAATTTTGCCTCATCTGCTAAATCTGTTAATTTAAAGACCCGCAACTTCCCCGTAAAGGAAAGCGTCGGATAGTTCGAGAACAAGCCACAGCAGAACGCATACAGAAGAACATTTCATTGAATATTACAACAGTGCATCAGATTACAAGGATATACAGAGTATAAATGAATATTACACAGAAATATCAGAGATTTAAATTACATTTAAATACATAGCAGCGGAAAATAATACAATACACAACTAGAATGAGATATACGGATACAAAGCTTTCCGGATATCGTTCCAGCTGTAAACCAGGATCCTGTGAATATAAATCTGCAAAACCAAAACTACTAGCTGCCCGTGTCGAAAATAGGGGCACCCAGAGTTTAGGTTAAAACAATAAACTCCAGGTCAGTCATGTGACTGGTGTGAGAACTAAAACAGTTATTAATCTTTATTTCAAATCATTAGGTAAATCAAGGGACCACGCCGTATAACACGGAACGGGTTTCCTCCCAAGAATACCAGTGCATAAAACCAACAGCGCAATGCTAAATAAAGAAAAATGAAGCTGTTATAAGACCCAGGTCCCATCACACAATGCAACGCAGTCGAGGATAGGGTTTTCCCTTATAACAGCCAAAGAATGCTTGATACGTTTAAAACAAATCATTTGATACTATTATAAGTGCATAGTATATAAAACACTTCAAATCATAAGTATCAATCATAGGCGGCATGAGCGCCCCATCCCACTATGTCGCCATATATAGGATATACAATCAAAACCGCAAAGTCTCGTATTTGGAAATTGGGTTTCCATCTATGAACCGAGGCAAAAGATAGTCCTCAACCGATTCGAGACAATCTAGCCCATGTCTCAGGCAAGCGCGCAGGCAAGCCTTGGATCGTCAGGGCCGGTCCACACGGAGTGGATTATTATGCCTGAACAATACGTCTCCCCACCCTATGGGGTGTAAGTCTGGTCCGTCAGCCGACCAGAATGCATTCGGCCGAAACCGATATAACCGAGGCGCCTCGCAACAGCAACAACCACATAAGTCAAACTCGTCAGGGCGTGTAAAACCACTGACGCCACTTCTAGCTAGAAAGAAACGCATGCCCTCCCTGAGGTCCGTCTCCCGTTTTTGGTTCATACCGGGTGTGAAACACGCGAGGTAAACGTTACACAAAGCTACGCCACAAAGGCCGTGCTTTGATCATCACCACAAGACTTTGCTTTTCAACAGAAGCCTCGATCATTTGCATCTTAGCATGCCACACAGGCAAGCCATCCTATGCAACCGATATCAGTCACACAGAATGAAATCCGATGTCAGACACACAGTCCATTTACAAGTCCGTTCTGGGTCTGAACGAAACCGGAGGCACCTAGTACCCCGCATATCCATCGATCTCCAAGTACGTCTGGACGATCACTAACTGTTTCCATCTTCTTGGGTGTACAGCCCAATCAAGATCATCAGTTATCACCCAAACGACGTGAAGACTTCCGGTCTTCGACCATCGTCTTCATCTTCGACTTATCGTCGTATCAGTTATTCAGAATGGGATAAACCCGGTCTTTCCGAATAACTCGCGTATATATTATAAAAGTGTTACACAAACACAACATACGCCTCATTCCAATTCATTAGTCACTAACCGTAAATTAATCAAGAGAATAATTCCCCAAATATTAACCCCGAAGGCCGAAACCAACATCAGATCAATATCCAGAAAACCATTCTGCTTGGCTAACCGCCAGTTAGTTTCTAAATTTCACATTCAAATCTAATTAAAGATTTAACTATCGCCTGGAGCAAAACTGGTGATACTCCATTCTCGATCTTTTCAATCTAATTAAAGATTCATTAAAACTCCACTTAGTTTTAATCTGTGACTGGGTTAAAGAATCAGTGTCATTTAAAACACGGTTCACGATAAACCCAAAGTCACATCCCATTAATTATCGGGTTAAAGAACAAGTGTTATTTAAAACACTGTTCACGATAAACCCAAAAATCAATATCAATTCAATTCCAATTAAATATCATTTAATTGGTACACTTCATTAAATCTAAATAAAAAGATTTAATCTTTTCTCAACTGGGTTCAAGAACAGTGTTAGTGAAGACACCATTCACGACAAACCCAAATCACATTCGATATTCAATACAAGGCTCTGAATAGAAACTATATCGGCCTATATTCAATATCAAATTCTACGATTAACAAATGTCGTATTGGAAATAACGATATACATATATATCTTTCAAATTTCCATAACAACACCTGTAATATCACGAATTCCAACATCGAAATATTCCGAAGACAATTTCGATTCAAATCCACTCCAATGCAATCATTGGAAATTTTGGTTATTTTCAAAACCATTTCAAATTCAATTTATTTATTTAAAAATAAATAGAATTATAATTCTAGTTCAAAACTAGTTCATTTCGATAAAAATCTATTTTTATCTTTTCAAATATGGAGTTTTTCATCCCAAACTTTCACAAATCATTTCTTATGATTTTACACAAATTATTACTATTTTTAATAATTTTATCAAGGCCCGTACGGTCGATTTCCATTAACGGCCATCGAACTGCACTTACAGCGACCTTTTTCGAATTTGATTTGGACGTATCTCCAAATCCAACCGTTAGATTTCAAATTTCTAACATTCATTAGAAAGCTCTTTTCGATACGAACCCAACGGTTCCGGTTTTAGGAGAATCCGACGGTCGGATCTCCCGTAATGTCCGTTTGAAACAAATGATCGAAATTCGCGAACTGCCGCAGCGCGGCGCGTTCTATTCAGGCCATTATATTATATATATAATATATATAATATATATTTCGTCGATTACTATTTAAAACGAATTATATAAATGGTTTTAAATTCGTTTCAAAAGCAATTTCAACTTCCTTTTCAATTCAAATCAAAATTGAATTCTTCTTTATAAATTCGTTTCAAAATTCATTTCTATTCAATTCAAATTTCAATTCAATTTGAATTCATTTCAATTCGCTTTCAATTCCATTTGAATTCGTTTTCAATTCAATTCATTTCGAAATCGTTTTAAAATTCAATTCATTTCGAAATCGTTTTCAATTCAATTCATTTCGAAATCGTTTTCAATTCAATTCATTTCGAAATCGTTTTCAATTCAATTCATTTCGAAATCGTTTTCAATTCAATTTATTTCGAAATCGCTTTCAATTCAATTTGAATTCGTTTTCAATTCATTTCGAAATCGTTTTCAATTCAATTTATTTCGAAATCGTTTTCAATTCAATTCATTTCGAAATCGTTTTCAATTCAATTTATTTCGAAATCGTTTTCAATTCAATTCATTTCGAAATCGTTTTCAATTCAATTCATTTCAAAATATTCGATTTCGAAATCACGTTTCAATATTCATTTTAAAATGAATAAAATCGATATAAATATCGTTCACGTCAAAATGGCGTCAATCTAATCCTCACGGCTTCACATATTTCTATTTTCAAATATTCTATTTCAAATATTTCTATTTCAAATATTTCTATTTCAAATATTTCTATTTCAAATATTTCTATTTCAAATATTTCTATTTCAAATATTTCTATTTCAAATATTTCTATTTCAAATATTTCTATTTTTCTCGAAACTGGAATGAGGCCCAATCAATTACCATATAATGTTAATTATATGGATTTTCTACAACACATGTATATATCAACAACGATGAATAATCAACCATCAACCAAAGTGCACTACACTGTATAAGCATCAAATATAGACATTTAACGCTTATAGCAGCTTGTCAATCAATCGATCGACATATTTAATAAATCAGGATGAGTGAACTTCAAATTTCATCCTAACACCCGTGTGGGGTTTCAAACAATCAAACACATATTTTATTTGTGCAGTTAGGCGATGTGTAAAATTTATCGACCCAATCAACGTCATTCAAATAGGTGTACATAAACAAACCGTCTGGTTTGTAAATGAATATTTATTTATTCACATTCACGTTAAAAATTATATTTTTAACGATAACACATTTTATTTTAACATATGAATTTATATTCAGTTCATTCGTTAAATAAAATGCTAATTTTATTTTTCTAACTTATTTTAGAAAATTTCGGCGGCATAACGGCACGATACTAGAAACGGGACAAGGCCTAGCCTTATCCCCGGTCTAGTGAAGGCCCACGCCATTCACACATCAATCAAATCAATTCGTTATGCAAACCACAAACTTTGGAGTAAGGGTCTAACCTAGCCTTACTCCTTCGCCTTATAACGGCGCACGTCTAATCCTAACCAATTTATCGATTCGATTTTTCACACCACAAACCACATTCAAACCAATATCACAATCAATCACCAAACAGTCAAACAAACAAGTCCATGGTCTGTGGACGGGTGTCGGGTGCTACTAAGCACCGTCTGCATCCTAGTATATATATAACTAGAAAAATAAATTGAAAGGTGAGAAATTCTCACTTATAGCTATCCTAGCTCCACGGCTCTTCATTTGCAGAAGTCTTCGTCGTTTCGCCATTTTTGTCACCTTCGTTGTCCGCTTTCACTACATATGTAAAAATCGAATTTTTACTATGTTATTCAATAAATATAAAAATCGAATTTCCATTTCAAAGTTCAATATATAAAAATCGAATTTTTATTTCAAAGTTCAATATATAAAAATCGAATTTTTATTTCAAAGTTCAATATATAAAAATCGAATTTTTATTTCAAAGTTCAATATATAAAAATCGAATTTTTATTTCAAAGTTCAATATATAAAAATCGAATTTTTATTTCAAAGTTCAATATATAAAAATCGAATTTTTATTTCAAAGTTCAATATATAAAAATCGAATTTTTATTTCAAAGTTCAATATATAAAAATCGAATTTTTATTTCAAAGTTCAATATATAAAAATCGAATTTTTATTTCAAAGTTCAATATATAAAAATCGAATTTTTATTTCAAAGTTCAATATATAAAAATCGAATTTTTATTTCAAAGTTTAATAGATAAAAATCGAATTTTTAGTTCGAAGTTCAATAGATAAAAATCGAATTTTTAGTTCGAAGTTCAATAGATAAAAATCGAATTTTTATTTCAAAGTTCAATAGATAAAAATCGAATTTTTAGTTCGAAGTTTAATAGATAAAAATCGAATTTTTAGTTCGAAGTTTAATAGATAAAAATCGAATTTTTAGTTCGAAGTTTAATAAATAAAAAACCTATTTTTAATTCTAAAAATCCCAACTTTATACATCTTAAAAATCCTTTCTTTATATTTTAAAAACATCGCTAACTTTATTTTCAAAAACAACTCATGTCTTGTATTTCAAAAATAATGATATACATATATAAAAGTTAACCAAAAATCAAATCTTTTCGCTTGTTAACAAAATCAATTTCTAAACTTTTCTAAAAAGATATATATATATAAGAAAACTGATTTTATAAATAATGTCATATTAAAAATGCTCACTGTTTTTTTTTCTATTTAACTAAAATCAGTTTTTCAATTTTTAATAAAACAGTTTTTAAACATTAATAAAATTTACAGATAAAAGAAAATAAACAAATAAAACAAAACTAAACTTACAGTCTTTGGTCAACAGAGGATAGGGAGAGGGGAGCGAGCATCGGAGGTCGGCGGTGGGCAGCCGCGAGGCGACAGTGGCTTGGGGGCTAGGGTTTCGATTTGCGGTGGTTTGCTGGGCGTGGCGATTTGGGGTTGGGGTCCAGGGGTCGCGAGGCTCGAGCGGGGTTCATCAGAGGATGGGCGCGAGGGGGAGGTGGACTCGGCGGAGGCGGCGGTCGGCTCTGGCAAAGGGTGGCGCCGACAGGAGGAGGGAGGCGCGATTTTCTTTGGGGGTTTTTTATTTATTTATTTTTATTCGATCTGCAGAAGGGGGGGGGCCAACGTATAAAAGGGAAAGAAGATATATATTTTTTTTTTTATTTTATTATTATTATTTTAATTATTTTATTCGAAAAAAGGTTGACCTTTAAATACGAACTCGAAACGAGGCCCACCGCCTGTCGTCCATAGCGTTTCACCCCCATTCCGAACACAATGGGACATGTATCGCAAGCTGATTTGACCGTTTCGATCAGTTTCCTTTGAATTTACATTTAAATCACTATATTGAATTTTAAACGTACATTTCAAATTACCGGGGTCACATACTAACTAGAAAAATTGCAGAAAAATATTTTCTAGCTTCGTATTGACGATACGGTCCTAACAAAACTAGTTTCGTCGAATTCTGAGACCGTTAGAAAAATGGCCAATTTCCAGTCGATTAAAATCAACTGAAACAGGTCAAACGCGTTTTCCTTTGCCACGCTCACATATTGATTCGAAAAATTATGAAATTTGGAATTTAGCAATAACTTGGCACTGCGGATCCAACAAAACTGGTTTCGTCGAAATCCGAGGTCGTTTGCAAAATGTCCATTTTTAAGGGCCTGAATTCCATAGCGACTATTCAGAATTTTCAACTGGACATATCTTTTGATTCCCGATATGAAATCTTGATTTTTCGGATTCGCTGGAAAGATATTCACTATTAGATTCCATTATTTTTGGTTTCACTAAAATCCGGATTGTTTTGCACCCGGTACATTCAATTGAAGTTTGAAATCGAATTATCGAACTACCGCGCCATTTTCAATTCTATTTATAATTATATATAATTATTTATATTCTAACGACGACGCGTATAATATATACGTTCGAATTATATTCAAAATAAATTTATTGTCGATATTATTTAAAATAATTCATTTTAAATAATCAAAATTCGCTAAAATTGCCAAAATAAAATTTTCAAACTGGCCCAGATTTTCCGGGTTGTTACAATCTCCCCCACTTAAAACTTTTCGTCCTCGAAAAGGAACAAAGTCGAAAGTGGTTTGATTATTCAGCTCTACGTTCGATTTGGCTTCCATTCTCCAACTTTTCAGTTTCTGAGAACTTCTAAAATTTCAAAAATTTGGCTAACACCCTAAATTTTCGAAAAATTTCGCCATAACCTCCCCTGCAATGGGAGCATCGGGGAATTTCAAATAGCTTCCCCGGTCCTTCAGATCTCAAAAAGAAAAAGAAAAAGCCAAGCGGCTAGCCAATAGGCTCACAAAATCATCATCACCCAAACAAAACAGGAAATTATGTAGTAAACATGTACCTATTTGTCGGGCAAACAAATTTTATTCTCTGGCTCTAGCCTCCTTGCTATGACCTGTTCCAAAAGATATACATGTATGCAAGCAAATGCGACCAATTTTCAATATAAGTCAATATATGATTCAATCAGGCTAATTGGTTAAAAATTATCAAACAATTCAACAAACAACACAAACATCAATCAATTAGTGAATTAGAGTTTCAAATTCATAATTTTGATACATATACAAAAATCATGTTTTTGATGCCAATTCACAACAATGTATTCTAGCTATATATAAGTTTTGGGTTCTCACACCAGCCTAATGGAAATATATAGAAAATCACACCTTCGAGACACGAACATAAATACCGATGATGCACGTGCTATCATCAGTACCTTCTCCGGGCGACTAGAGTGTGATTCTATATCTATCCAATATATTAAAACTTCGAATACACGCGGATCAGACGTATACGCAAAATCTATATATACTGGATTGTCCAACTCAATATAAATAGAAAATCAAATACGAATGATTGATTTAAATTTTCAAAACAAAATTTGTTTTCACTTGAAAAAAATATACTCTTCACACTCGTTCTAGGATACTACTGATCCCATCTCTAACGAGTCATTCTAATTGGATATTACTAATCCAATATCTGATGAATTCTTTCGTATGGTTCTAATGTGCCTTGTTCTCTGAGCTTTGTAAACCAAAGCTCTGATACCAACTTTAAAGACCCGCAACTTCCCCGTAAAGGAAAGCGTCGGATAGTTCGAGAACAAGCCACAGCAGAACGCATACAGAAGAACATTTCATTGAATATTACAACAGTGCATCAGATTACAAGGATATACAGAGTATAAATGAATATTACACAGAAATATCAGAGATTTAAATTACATTTAAATACATAGCAGCGGAAAATAATACAATACACAACTAGAATGAGATATACGGATACAAAGCTTTCCGGATATCGTTCCAGCTGTAAACCAGGATCCTGTGAATATAAATCTGCAAAACCAAAACTACTAGCTGCCCGTGTCGAAAATAGGGGCACCCAGAGTTTAGGTTAAAACAATAAACTCCAGGTCAGTCATGTGACTGGTGTGAGAACTAAAACAGTTATTAATCTTTATTTCAAATCATTAGGTAAATCAAGGGACCACGCCGTATAACACGGAACGGGTTTCCTCCCAAGAATACCAGTGCATAAAACCAACAGCGCAATGCTAAATAAAGAAAAATGAAGCTGTTATAAGACCCAGGTCCCATCACACAATGCAACGCAGTCGAGGATAGGGTTTTCCCTTATAACAGCCAAAGAATGCTTGATACGTTTAAAACAAATCATTTGATACTATTATAAGTGCATAGTATATAAAACACTTCAAATCATAAGTATCAATCATAGGCGGCATGAGCGCCCCATCCCACTATGTCGCCATATATAGGATATACAATCAAAACCGCAAAGTCTCGTATTTGGAAATTGGGTTTCCATCTATGAACCGAGGCAAAAGATAGTCCTCAACCGATTCGAGACAATCTAGCCCATGTCTCAGGCAAGCGCGCAGGCAAGCCTTGGATCGTCAGGGCCGGTCCACACGGAGTGGATTATTATGCCTGAACAATACGTCTCCCCACCCTATGGGGTGTAAGTCTGGTCCGTCAGCCGACCAGAATGCATTCGGCCGAAACCGATATAACCGAGGCGCCTCGCAACAGCAACAACCACATAAGTCAAACTCGTCAGGGCGTGTAAAACCACTGACGCCACTTCTAGCTAGAAAGAAACGCATGCCCTCCCTGAGGTCCGTCTCCCGTTTTTGGTTCATACCGGGTGTGAAACACGCGAGGTAAACGTTACACAAAGCTACGCCACAAAGGCCGTGCTTTGATCATCACCACAAGACTTTGCTTTTCAACAGAAGCCTCGATCATTTGCATCTTAGCATGCCACACAGGCAAGCCATCCTATGCAACCGATATCAGTCACACAGAATGAAATCCGATGTCAGACACACAGTCCATTTACAAGTCCGTTCTGGGTCTGAACGAAACCGGAGGCACCTAGTACCCCGCATATCCATCGATCTCCAAGTACGTCTGGACGATCACTAACTGTTTCCATCTTCTTGGGTGTACAGCCCAATCAAGATCATCAGTTATCACCCAAACGACGTGAAGACTTCCGGTCTTCGACCATCGTCTTCATCTTCGACTTATCGTCGTATCAGTTATTCAGAATGGGATAAACCCGGTCTTTCCGAATAACTCGCGTATATATTATAAAAGTGTTACACAAACACAACATACGCCTCATTCCAATTCATTAGTCACTAACCGTAAATTAATCAAGAGAATAATTCCCCAAATATTAACCCCGAAGGCCGAAACCAACATCAGATCAATATCCAGAAAACCATTCTGCTTGGCTAACCGCCAGTTAGTTTCTAAATTTCACATTCAAATCTAATTAAAGATTTAACTATCGCCTGGAGCAAAACTGGTGATACTCCATTCTCGATCTTTTCAATCTAATTAAAGATTCATTAAAACTCCACTTAGTTTTAATCTGTGACTGGGTTAAAGAATCAGTGTCATTTAAAACACGGTTCACGATAAACCCAAAGTCACATCCCATTAATTATCGGGTTAAAGAACAAGTGTTATTTAAAACACTGTTCACGATAAACCCAAAAATCAATATCAATTCAATTCCAATTAAATATCATTTAATTGGTACACTTCATTAAATCTAAATAAAAAGATTTAATCTTTTCTCAACTGGGTTCAAGAACAGTGTTAGTGAAGACACCATTCACGACAAACCCAAATCACATTCGATATTCAATACAAGGCTCTGAATAGAAACTATATCGGCCTATATTCAATATCAAATTCTACGATTAACAAATGTCGTATTGGAAATAACGATATACATATATATCTTTCAAATTTCCATAACAACACCTGTAATATCACGAATTCCAACATCGAAATATTCCGAAGACAATTTCGATTCAAATCCACTCCAATGCAATCATTGGAAATTTTGGTTATTTTCAAAACCATTTCAAATTCAATTTATTTATTTAAAAATAAATAGAATTATAATTCTAGTTCAAAACTAGTTCATTTCGATAAAAATCTATTTTTATCTTTTCAAATATGGAGTTTTTCATCCCAAACTTTCACAAATCATTTCTTATGATTTTACACAAATTATTACTATTTTTAATAATTTTATCAAGGCCCGTACGGTCGATTTCCATTAACGGCCATCGAACTGCACTTACAGCGACCTTTTTCGAATTTGATTTGGACGTATCTCCAAATCCAACCGTTAGATTTCAAATTTCTAACATTCATTAGAAAGCTCTTTTCGATACGAACCCAACGGTTCCGGTTTTAGGAGAATCCGACGGTCGGATCTCCCGTAATGTCCGTTTGAAACAAATGATCGAAATTCGCGAACTGCCGCAGCGCGGCGCGTTCTATTCAGGCCATTATATTATATATATAATATATATAATATATATTTCGTCGATTACTATTTAAAACGAATTATATAAATGGTTTTAAATTCGTTTCAAAAGCAATTTCAACTTCCTTTTCAATTCAAATCAAAATTGAATTCTTCTTTATAAATTCGTTTCAAAATTCATTTCTATTCAATTCAAATTTCAATTCAATTTGAATTCATTTCAATTCGCTTTCAATTCCATTTGAATTCGTTTTCAATTCAATTCATTTCGAAATCGTTTTAAAATTCAATTCATTTCGAAATCGTTTTCAATTCAATTCATTTCGAAATCGTTTTCAATTCAATTCATTTCGAAATCGTTTTCAATTCAATTCATTTCGAAATCGTTTTCAATTCAATTTATTTCGAAATCGCTTTCAATTCAATTTGAATTCGTTTTCAATTCATTTCGAAATCGTTTTCAATTCAATTTATTTCGAAATCGTTTTCAATTCAATTCATTTCGAAATCGTTTTCAATTCAATTTATTTCGAAATCGTTTTCAATTCAATTCATTTCGAAATCGTTTTCAATTCAATTCATTTCAAAATATTCGATTTCGAAATCACGTTTCAATATTCATTTTAAAATGAATAAAATCGATATAAATATCGTTCACGTCAAAATGGCGTCAATCTAATCCTCACGGCTTCACATATTTCTATTTTCAAATATTCTATTTCAAATATTTCTATTTCAAATATTTCTATTTCAAATATTTCTATTTCAAATATTTCTATTTCAAATATTTCTATTTCAAATATTTCTATTTCAAATATTTCTATTTCAAATATTTCTATTTTTCTCGAAACTGGAATGAGGCCCAATCAATTACCATATAATGTTAATTATATGGATTTTCTACAACACATGTATATATCAACAACGATGAATAATCAACCATCAACCAAAGTGCACTACACTGTATAAGCATCAAATATAGACATTTAACGCTTATAGCAGCTTGTCAATCAATCGATCGACATATTTAATAAATCAGGATGAGTGAACTTCAAATTTCATCCTAACACCCGTGTGGGGTTTCAAACAATCAAACACATATTTTATTTGTGCAGTTAGGCGATGTGTAAAATTTATCGACCCAATCAACGTCATTCAAATAGGTGTACATAAACAAACCGTCTGGTTTGTAAATGAATATTTATTTATTCACATTCACGTTAAAAATTATATTTTTAACGATAACACATTTTATTTTAACATATGAATTTATATTCAGTTCATTCGTTAAATAAAATGCTAATTTTATTTTTCTAACTTATTTTAGAAAATTTCGGCGGCATAACGGCACGATACTAGAAACGGGACAAGGCCTAGCCTTATCCCCGGTCTAGTGAAGGCCCACGCCATTCACACATCAATCAAATCAATTCGTTATGCAAACCACAAACTTTGGAGTAAGGGTCTAACCTAGCCTTACTCCTTCGCCTTATAACGGCGCACGTCTAATCCTAACCAATTTATCGATTCGATTTTTCACACCACAAACCACATTCAAACCAATATCACAATCAATCACCAAACAGTCAAACAAACAAGTCCATGGTCTGTGGACGGGTGTCGGGTGCTACTAAGCACCGTCTGCATCCTAGTATATATATAACTAGAAAAATAAATTGAAAGGTGAGAAATTCTCACTTATAGCTATCCTAGCTCCACGGCTCTTCATTTGCAGAAGTCTTCGTCGTTTCGCCATTTTTGTCACCTTCGTTGTCCGCTTTCACTACATATGTAAAAATCGAATTTTTACTATGTTATTCAATAAATATAAAAATCGAATTTCCATTTCAAAGTTCAATATATAAAAATCGAATTTTTATTTCAAAGTTCAATATATAAAAATCGAATTTTTATTTCAAAGTTCAATATATAAAAATCGAATTTTTATTTCAAAGTTCAATATATAAAAATCGAATTTTTATTTCAAAGTTCAATATATAAAAATCGAATTTTTATTTCAAAGTTCAATATATAAAAATCGAATTTTTATTTCAAAGTTCAATATATAAAAATCGAATTTTTATTTCAAAGTTCAATATATAAAAATCGAATTTTTATTTCAAAGTTCAATATATAAAAATCGAATTTTTATTTCAAAGTTCAATATATAAAAATCGAATTTTTATTTCAAAGTTCAATATATAAAAATCGAATTTTTATTTCAAAGTTTAATAGATAAAAATCGAATTTTTAGTTCGAAGTTCAATAGATAAAAATCGAATTTTTAGTTCGAAGTTCAATAGATAAAAATCGAATTTTTATTTCAAAGTTCAATAGATAAAAATCGAATTTTTAGTTCGAAGTTTAATAGATAAAAATCGAATTTTTAGTTCGAAGTTTAATAGATAAAAATCGAATTTTTAGTTCGAAGTTTAATAAATAAAAAACCTATTTTTAATTCTAAAAATCCCAACTTTATACATCTTAAAAATCCTTTCTTTATATTTTAAAAACATCGCTAACTTTATTTTCAAAAACAACTCATGTCTTGTATTTCAAAAATAATGATATACATATATAAAAGTTAACCAAAAATCAAATCTTTTCGCTTGTTAACAAAATCAATTTCTAAACTTTTCTAAAAAGATATATATATATAAGAAAACTGATTTTATAAATAATGTCATATTAAAAATGCTCACTGTTTTTTTTTCTATTTAACTAAAATCAGTTTTTCAATTTTTAATAAAACAGTTTTTAAACATTAATAAAATTTACAGATAAAAGAAAATAAACAAATAAAACAAAACTAAACTTACAGTCTTTGGTCAACAGAGGATAGGGAGAGGGGAGCGAGCATCGGAGGTCGGCGGTGGGCAGCCGCGAGGCGACAGTGGCTTGGGGGCTAGGGTTTCGATTTGCGGTGGTTTGCTGGGCGTGGCGATTTGGGGTTGGGGTCCAGGGGTCGCGAGGCTCGAGCGGGGTTCATCAGAGGATGGGCGCGAGGGGGAGGTGGACTCGGCGGAGGCGGCGGTCGGCTCTGGCAAAGGGTGGCGCCGACAGGAGGAGGGAGGCGCGATTTTCTTTGGGGGTTTTTTATTTATTTATTTTTATTCGATCTGCAGAAGGGGGGGGGCCAACGTATAAAAGGGAAAGAAGATATATATTTTTTTTTTTTTATTATTATTATTATTTTAATTATTTTATTCGAAAAAAGGTTGACCTTTAAATACGAACTCGAAACGAGGCCCACCGCCTGTCGTCCATAGCGTTTCACCCCCATTCCGAACACAATGGGACATGTATCGCAAGCTGATTTGACCGTTTCGATCAGTTTCCTTTGAATTTACATTTAAATCACTATATTGAATTTTAAACGTACATTTCAAATTACCGGGGTCACATACTAACTAGAAAAATTGCAGAAAAATATTTTCTAGCTTCGTATTGACGATACGGTCCTAACAAAACTAGTTTCGTCGAATTCTGAGACCGTTAGAAAAATGGCCAATTTCCAGTCGATTAAAATCAACTGAAACAGGTCAAACGCGTTTTCCTTTGCCACGCTCACATATTGATTCGAAAAATTATGAAATTTGGAATTTAGCAATAACTTGGCACTGCGGATCCAACAAAACTGGTTTCGTCGAAATCCGAGGTCGTTTGCAAAATGTCCATTTTTAAGGGCCTGAATTCCATAGCGACTATTCAGAATTTTCAACTGGACATATCTTTTGATTCCCGATATGAAATCTTGATTTTTCGGATTCGCTGGAAAGATATTCACTATTAGATTCCATTATTTTTGGTTTCACTAAAATCCGGATTGTTTTGCACCCGGTACATTCAATTGAAGTTTGAAATCGAATTATCGAACTACCGCGCCATTTTCAATTCTATTTATAATTATATATAATTATTTATATTCTAACGACGACGCGTATAATATATACGTTCGAATTATATTCAAAATAAATTTATTGTCGATATTATTTAAAATAATTCATTTTAAATAATCAAAATTCGCTAAAATTGCCAAAATAAAATTTTCAAACTGGCCCAGATTTTCCGGGTTGTTACAGTTAAATCGCCTAATTTGCAAGATTTGTTATCTGTTTAATCTGTTGAATGGCGTAATCTGTTGGAACTGAAATGCTGAAATTTGAAGTATGTAATCCTGTAGGCTTGATTTAAAATTGAGCAAAACTTGTTAATAGAACCTCGAATAATCTGCTGTAAAGAAGTTAATTTGTTAAAATCTGTGAATGAGCACATTTGTTAAACATAAAACATGGCTAACTCGAGGTTAGAATGAGTTTACGGCGTAATTCTGCCCGGAACCGCCCGGCACATTCCAGTGGCCGCAAACAATAGGTTCTAATGTGAGAAGTTAGTTATAACGTGCTTAAAACCCGAGGTTAGACTCAGTTTGCGGCAGAAACCTGCCCGGAACCAACCGGCCTAACCAGTGGCCGCAAACTGTCAGTCTAATGTGAGAGGTCTGAGCATTAATCAAAATCTAAGATAAATATGATGTCTAAAACGTGTTGGGTGGATAGGGTTATACCAACTGGACTGATAAATTTAACAAACCCGTTTCGTGAATCTGTAGGCCCAATTACAAAATTAAACAATCTGTAAGTCTGTTAAAACAGTACATCTGATCCGTTAGTCCGAAAACTTGTTAACTTGAATGTCCGATCTGTGAACTAGTAAATCTGAACTCTATTGTCTGAAACCTGTAACAAGTTAATCTGAAATCTGTTAATCTGGGGACACAAGGTTAGGAGGGGAAATAGTTGCGTCATCTGTTGTTTGGGACCCATATTAGTCAGTAACCCTTTCTGGTATCAAAACTTTGACCCAACAGTAGGTAGGGTACGGGCACGCTTACTGAACTAATTATAAGCGGTTCATTCTGATAATGGCGAGGGGTGTTGATGGTGCGTTCCAACCGGGTCATGTGCATGCATGGATCCCAGTCTGCCTCTGAGGATGTAAGACGCCGTGACATCTGTAAATAGGTCTGTGTCATTCAAAGGTTGCCACTTTAGGGAATGATACATCCTTCGGTGGGGCTGGCACAGGGTATTTATGTACTAGGGAGCCGATCGCTTGGGGTAGGTTTTTAGGGTACACTTAGTTCTGTCTGTTTCTGTTGGTACCGTCTGTTTCTGTTGGGTGGTAACACCTGTCTGTTTCTGCGTGGTACCGTCTGTTCGGGCAGTAAAGGCCCATTACTAGTGTACACCTAATTCTACATTCTGTTTCCGTAGGGATTAATCTGTTTCTGCTTCTGTCTGTTTCGGATCGGGTATTAAAGGCCCATTATTAGCATTCTGTTTCTGTTAAATTATTCTGTACCCGTTTCTGTTTCTGTTTAGACATTAGGGTGACACCTAATTCTGTTATACTACTATTAGTGCAGAGAAGTGTAAAGCAATAGCTTATATCATTCTGTTCTTCTGTCATATCTGCTACAACTATTACAGTTATCTCTCATCCAGTTTTATTTTCATGTCATGTTATTATTATCTGTTCATAACTGAAAATCACAGGACTTGCCAGACTTTTGTCTGACCCTTGTTGTTTCGCCTCCTTTCTTCTGTTTCTCCCCCCCCCAGGTTTTGTAGAAGGGAATACTCTAGCTTGATACAGATTTCTTCCGCTTGCAGTGCTGAAAGTATGGCCTGTCTTCTTCTGTGGGGATTATGATTTTAAACTATGAATTCTGAAGACTTTTGTACAAGACTGATATTTTGTACTTGAATTCTGATATTGTGATTTGAAAGGCTGTAACCAAGCTTCTGTTGAAATAAAGTTATAAATTTTTCACGTATTGTTTTATCTGTCTTGTAAGTTTCTGTTCTGTTTACTAAAATGCTCCACCAAAGCTAAGGCATTCCCTTGTGAGTGACCTTAACGGAGGTGGGGTGTTACACTTGGTATCAGAGCTGAAGGTTACCAGATTTGATAAAAAGTTTTGAAAACTGTTTTCAAAAATGATTTAAAAAGGAAGTATTTTCAAAAGTAAAGCTTATTTTTGAAAAATAAAATAAATAATCCCCAAAAGCCATATATCTTTATTTCGATTCTTTGTTTCGAGTTCCTTCCTCTTTCCCTCTTTGAATCTCTTCCTCCGCGTATAGATGCTTTTTCTAAGATATGTAAGGACTTCCGTGCGATGGCGGAAAACCGCTTTATGGGACTGAGATGTTGTCGAGGCTAGAAGTTAGCTGAACGAAGTGGAGGGCTTGTTGGTACCTTTGAGATAGACGATGGGAGGAAGGTTCAACCAGCTGCTTGGTTAATGAAGGATGAAGCTTCATTTTGGTGGAAGGTCACGAATGGAGAACGTACATGGGATACATGGATAGGACACACGATAAGAAAGTGGATCCAAAGAAGGGCACTTGCTTCAACTGTGGTGAGATGGGACACTTCACTAGGGGCTGCCCGAAGAAACGAGGACAAGGGCAAGGGCAGGACCAACTGCTGGAGGGAAGGCGAACACTCTCGAGGCTAGTGGATATGATAGGATTAGGAAAACATTCTGTAGGAGGTTTAATTTCTTTATCTGATTATTGAGTTAAAACTCTTTCTGATTCTGGCATTTTGATTCTATAATCGATACTCTGCACTTTAATACTAGTATTGTTTCTGATTCCGCTGTAGACTCAAACCCATAAGGGTTATGACTCATCTGGTAGTTATAAATTGTGGTTTGAGAGATATCCGTGTTAGGCGTCAAGTAGGATGCATACATTCTGGGTTTTATCATGCTTAGTTTTCTAAGAATCATTTGGTAATCTGATCTGTACTAGTAGCTTGTAAAAATCTGAATATCTCTGATAAGGTTAAGATTTCCAGTTTTGACATTGTCTAAAGAGGGTAATCCTCTAGGTGTCAATCTGATGTTGATTTCGGTCTTCGGGGTTGATACTTAGGGGAATTATTTTCTCAACCAATGTCTAATGGGAACCAAGTCTTCGTTTTATCTGTACTCGCTTCCATCATTCGACTGTATCGTATCGATCGAATCTTCGAACTTTAGGTAGAAACTAATGGGTGTAAACGTGTGTTTGAGACATGTTATGTTTAATGGTTGCAAGTGGACGCAAGTGGTTGCTAGTGGTTGCTCGTGGATGCATATACACAAACTAGGCACTAGATCGGATCAAAAACACTCTCATACTGCATATGGATGTGTGTGCATTTTTCAATTTTTGTGGATGCAGAATGATTGACTCCTCACATGGATGTTGCATTTGGATGAATGGTTATACATTCATATAGAAATGATGTGTATCAAATAGGATTTCTTGCATACATATTTAGACTCATGACACTAACATTATTCGCATTAAGGAGGTCAACTGGATCAGTAGACCGCCTGATTTTACATTAGATAAGAAACATATACACACACTTTGCATATGTTCATACGGCATTAGAAACCTTTTAAGAACAATGGATGCCTGTGATTGAATGGTTAAGTAAATGGATGTTGGATGTTAGGATACATTCTTCTTAACTTGAAGATTTCGGGGACGAAATCCTTTAAGGAGGGGAGAATGTAACACCCCGTATTTTCTGAGAATATTAAAAAAAATGGTTAATTATGAAGAAGTTATTAAGCCTTGAAGTTTATATGCATATGAGAGAAATATATATAGATATATATATATAAAAATTAAATAAATAAACATGCAAAAAAGGTTCAAAACAGCGAATTGGGAGCGGGGATAACCGAACCAGCCCATTTTTGAGGTCGACCGAAGCTCCGCTTGGTCGACTAGGGGTTAATCCAGGGTGTTTGGCTGTCATCCCGTGGGACGATTCGCTCAAATGCAGATTTTGCATTTTAATGGTTCTCATGATTCAGGGTTAATCAAATGGTCCTAAAAAACTTCCTACACCTATATATACATCCCTAACCTAAACCTAAATCTCATATACAATTCTCTAGCCTCCATTGCTCTCTTCCTCTCTAAAAATAGATAAATCAATGGCGTCTCTACTCTGCTGAAACCTAAGCTAGGACTTGTGTAACACCCCACATCCGTTAGTGTCACTCACAAAGGGAATGCACTAAGTTCTGTGGAGCATTTTGTGTAAAAGATGCAGATAAATTACAAGACAGATAGAAATTAAACAGCGGAAAATAAAACTTTGCTTTATTGATAAAATAGTTTGTACAATGATTTCTTTACATTGTCAGAGTATCATCTGTCTTATAAAATAAAGAATCATAAAACAACATTTATATTCCCCAATTTTAGAAAGAGCCAGCCATAGCATTTGAAAAGAGAATCCAAGCAAACTTCGACAAATCTTCAAGCTGGGAAAGAGTGACAGTCCAACTTAACCTGAGCTAAAGTGTTCCCTCCTTTACTACCGGGGGGGGGGGGAGGAAGAAAAGAAGACGAAAGAAAAACAAAGTCAGACATAAAGCCTGAGTAAGTTCAATAACTTATAGCATGTGAACATGGAAAAACAAAATGACATGAGTTAACTGAATACAAGATTACACCATGACGATAGGGTCAACAAGATTAGACAAGGTAATCACAAGATATGCTAAGATAAGATAAACTGGATACGCTCTAATACTTTCGCCGCTTCGCTATTTCCTTGTTATATTGGTTTCTATATCTCTGCACCACCTAACTAGTTTCCCAACTAGCAACGATAACGTGATCCCAATCCCTGTATTTTCCATTGCCTTCCGGCATACATTCATTATTTATTACCTAGATCAAATCTAGGGTTTTCTATCAAGTGCTTTCTAGATTTAACTAGAGTTTACGCTATCTGTTGAATGCTTCTCGGATTCAGGATTTATGCCACCTAGTCCAACTAGGGATTATGCTACCTGTCGAACGATTCCCCCAAGTCTAGGACACACTACCTAGAGTGGTATACGTTCCTATACTTCCCCACGCATGTATCACGAATCGTTATCGCTTGTCTAGATGCACATGTCCTGTAATGTGCGGTCCGAGTCCTATGACAGGGAAAATCAAGGAATACAGAACTCGGTCGGGAGCTTTCAGATATCTGCCGATGCAGATGCTAAGGCCTGTTTTTATTCCAGTGACTATGGTCCCACTTGACCCCTCCCTCAACTAATGAAAGGCACACATTGTAAAATGAGAACTATATGCCGGCCCCCGGTGCCCCTCTATCCTATGGCCATCCTCACCCATAACTAGATAGCAAGTCTATGGTCTTTTGGAGTTCTCCGCCTTTCCGCTTCATGTATCTCGATTGACTGAAGATGGATGGTAGACGACGAGTTGCTATCATAGGGCTACCGTTTTCTCGCCGAATCACGCCGGTCCATCCTAGTCTTTAGGTTGCCATATATTGCAACCAAGGCATACCACTGTTCTTCTACGCAGACCTTAACCTCTGTGAGCCCAAGAGGATCATCTGCAGCCTCACAGAGGGATACCAAGAGTACCCTCACGTCCCCTCGAAACCTCGGGCTTCGTAACCCAATTCGTTGGAGCCTTCTTTCTACTCAGACGGACATTCGCTCCTTCCCGTGTTATACTAAGAATTACTACTTAGTTTTACTAACTAATATTTACCACTTAGTTTCCAGAATCGTTGTTTTCTAGGGTTTACTACTTAGTTCCCTTTCCCGTCAATTTGGATTGGTTAAGTGTCATTAGTCAGTTCAAACCAACTTAAACCTCTTCATTCATCTTGTTATACTGGTTAAGTGTTATCAGTAATTCTTGTTGACTTAACCCCACCACAAAACAAGTTATATTGGTTAAGTATTTCTTATTACTTAACCCTACCCATTCACCCTGTATTGGTTATGTGTTCCTTTTTAACTTAACCTTGCCCGTCTGTCTTAACTAACATGTTATTAATGGTTAAGTGTTATCCCTTCATGTTTAGACTTAACCCTATTATTTTATCACAACCTGATGGTTAAGTGTTCAAGTTTACTTAACCCTACGGTCGAGCCCAGATAACGTATCAAATTGGCTAAGTGTATTTACTTAACCCCAACCTCTAGTCTAGTTAACATGTTAATTTGGCTAAGTGTTTTCTTAGATACTTAACCCCTACAAATCTGGTCTTGTTACCATAAGTTTGGTTAAGTGTCCCTATGGAATTAGCCCTCCCATTCTAGCTCGACTGTGTTAAGTTGGTTAAGTGTTCCTATGGACATAACCCTCCCATTCTAGCTTAACTGTGTTAAGTGTCAGTCTGAACCTAACCCCACCCATCAGTTTAGTTATCTTGTTGAATTGGTTAAGTGTCTTAGTTAACTTAACCCTACCTTTCTTGTTCGAGCTTTAACTAAATAAATTAAAGCCACGACCACTCACATTAGACATATATTGTTGCGAATACTGGATGTGTCGGTTGGTTCCGGGCAAGCTTACATTGATCCACCCTGAGATGTCGTGCTAACCTCCAACAAATGCAAAGCCTGTCACCGACCTCCACAGCTCTAAAAGCCCGGTCCACTTCCAAAGAACCACGAGCTAATGCCCCCGTTCCAACTGCATGTCCGTGCCACTGTGCTTCTTCTTGTTCTCCACAAATTTGAAATGTCTGGAGCTTCACAAAATGGATGCGCCTCCCCTTGATTTCTACTTGTGCACGTTAAACGTGACCCTCACCTCACTACCGCTCCTTTCTTCTTCCCTGCAGCATCTCCATACTTCTCTCTCACAACATCGCTTCTTGTTTCATATGCTATATACACATCAACTATTAGCTGAATACCCCAATACAGTTTAGTACTTCACGATTTCATCCCTTAAACCCATTTGGTTATCTACCTCTTCGAAGTCACTCTCTCCAGTCTGTTGTCGACATTCCCGAGCCATCACTGCTGCTCATTACGTGCTACTTCTACTTCCTTCACGCCACGCAACACCCGCTGCATCAACCTCCACGCACCCCATAGCTCTGGATGCCACTGTTCACATCTATCTTGCTTGTTCCTGATCTCGCGGCCATGCATCCATGTTGTTTAAGTAGAAATAAATAAGCCGGTTTTTGGTTTCATTGTTCCAGGGAAGAGCAATGCTATATATATAGGCGATGATAATTGTGATAAGAACAATGTTATTTCAGCTGAGGGGTAGAGAGTAGATTAGGTGTATGGGTTTGCACGGAGTTAGGGAATGAGCTTATTAATGTTGCACAGAAAAGATTGGTCAACCGCTTGTGTTTTCATTTCAGAGTATGGGATGGTTGCGTGTTGTTTTATTTGGTGAGAGATGTTATATAGAATGATGGCTTTATATAATATAAGGTATATATTTTTATATAATGGAAAGTTGCTTCAGTATCACACCCAGTTGTGTTTTGGAAATTGCAAAGTATGGCTATAGTTTCCTCTGTTGGATATTGCCGAAATATGATGACATATGATATTTTGTATATATTTTTATTTCTTGTTTGCTTGCTTTAAAACAAAGCAGAGAGGATGCTTTCAAACATTAGAAGTAGGTGACATTTTTCTTCCTTGGTTAGGCTTAACTTAGGACATGCTGTCTTAAATGAGGCGGCATGCTGTATTAATGAGGCATGGTTATGGTCACTTCAAAAGTTAGGTGATATTTGTTTCATATAGTTAGATATTTAGGGTACTGTATTATACACAATTTTATCATTTACAAACCGCTATTGACATAAATAAAAATACCGCTGTGTCGAGCAATGTCCAATGATCCCAAAAATATAATAATATCGGTAGGTTAACTTATATTGTGAAAACCCCAAAATGCTGATATATGGCGCAAAATACTCCAATTTAAATAAATAAATTTGATATAAAATCCATTTATATCACCAAATTAATATTTAAACAGTTTTAAATGTTCGAATTTAGCATCCAAAAATCGGGAATGTTACACCAAGCGTTCGAACAATTTCTTTATTGATTATTTATTTGTTGAAACCCCCACATGGGTCTTGGGAAGATATTCTATTAATAAATCTCCCTTGTGATTAGTTGTATGTCAATCAATGGATTGACGGACTGTTATAAGCGTTATTAATTATTTAATGCTTATATAGTTGAGAATGCACTTTGGTTGTTATTTGGATGTTTATTGATTATTTATCATTATTGTTGAATACATGCAATGTATGAAATCCATATAATTAAAATTTTACGGTAATTGATTGAATCATATTCCAATTCGGAAATAACGAATATTTTATTCTAATATTCAGTGAATAATCAAAAATATGATTTTGATGTTCGATTTTGGACGGACACGGAAATATTGAAATACTCTAAGTTTAAAAAGATAAAAGATATTTTTATCTGAATAAAATGCTTAACAACTAGAATAAAGAATTGAAATGATTTTAATCTAACCAGAGTTTTTCAACGAATGAATTGGAATGGATTTGAAAGGAAATAATCTCCGAAATATTTCGATATTTGATTCCATGATTACACGGATATTGTTGAGGAATTTGGAAGATACAAATATCGTTATTCCTAATACGATATCCGTTGGTTTCAAAATTTGATATTGAATATAAGTCGATTTGATTTATATTTAGAGCCTTGTATTTAATATGAAATTGGATTTTTAGGTTTATCGTGAATGGTGTCTTCAATAACATTGTTCTTAAACCTAGTTGAGAAAAGAATAAATCTTTTAACTAAGATTTAATGAAGTTTTCTAATTAACAAATATAATTGGAATTAAATGGTAGTTGACTTTGGGTTGATTGTGAATTGTGTTTTAAATGACACTAGTTCTTAAACCCGATTAACAGTGAAGTTAAGATTTGGGATATATAAATCTTTATGATAAGATTTAATGGAAATTTTCCAAAGTAAAGTTTTCCAATTTAATAAAAGAAATTGGAATTGAATGGAATTCAATTTAGAAATAATCGAGATGAACTTCTGTGAAGGAAGGCGTTTACTATTTATGGAATTTAAGAAGGCTTTGCCATTATTCCATTTATAGTATTAGACCGATACAGAAACTTATATCGATTATATACTGTTATGATTTCCGTGAAGGTTCCATTTTAATGGAAGGTGATTTTGGGTTTATCATGAACTGTGTCTTAAGTGACATTGGTTCTTTAACCCAGTTAAAGGAAGGATTAATTTTCTTAAAGTTGAAGAATCATTAAGTAATGATTTTTGAGATTAAAACTAAGTGGGTTTTTAACGAATCTTTAGTTAGATTGAAATAAGAATGAGGTAAGTAAATTTACCAAATTCAAGAAATGATCGAGATATGGATTACCACCAGTTTTACTCCATGCGTTAGTTAAATCTCTAATTAGATCTTAACATGAAATGGTAATTAAATTACTGATAACACTGTGGGTATTGGATATCGAGTAACACCAGTTTTTGCTCCATGGGATGAATATGTTGGGATTGAGATAATGAAATGAAGGATCACTTCAGCAAGGCTCGTTAATCCCGACTAATTTGTTAAACCTTAACTTGGTTTAACTTGTGAAAAGATATTACAAAATCTTTTGAAATGATTTTCAAGAGAAAGATTTAAACAAGAGGTTTAAATCAATTAAATCTTTGATAATATTTAAGGGAATATTTCCCAGTATAAGAATATTTAAATAAAATAATATTCTGAATTGGAATGTGGAGTATGATGTGTTTTTATAGAACTTGATTTAAGGTACGCGAGTTGTTCGGAAGGACCGGGTTTAACCCATTCTGAATAACTGATACGACGATTGAAAGTCAATGATATGGAGATGGTGGTTGAACACCAGAGATCTTCTCATCGTTTGGATGATTACCGATGTCTTGATTGGGTCGTACACCCAAGACAAAGTAATAAGTGGTGGTCGTCCAGACGTACTTGGAGATCGACCAGATATGCGAGGGCCTCTCTCTTGTATTAGACATATGGGACGAGGAATAAGGTGACTCCGGTTTCGTTCATACCCAGAACGGACTTGTAAATGGATTGTGTATCTGACATTATATTCCTTTTTGCTTTTTTAGTTGATCTCTGCTAAATGTATATATGTTTGGTGGAAGAGAATTTATTCTCTTTCTTAACACCCTTCTCTGAGACTTACGAGCTTAGAGGTTATATACTGGTAGATGATCAATGATAGGCATGGATTGACAATGTGGCATGCCAAGTTGCATGGATCAAGGCTTTTGCTGAAAAGCAGAGTCTTGTGGCTGATGATCAAAGCATAGGTTTTATATAGCGTAACTTTGTGTGTCGAGACGTGACTTCGACGAGTTTCACAACCCATGAATGATTGAGGCCGGATAATAAACGGCATGAGAGAATCTGGGATCTGGGTGCCCCGACAAGGGTGGCACTCCATTGCAGCATGAAGGATCTAATGGGATCTGGGAGCCCCGATAAGGGTGATTCTTCAACCGGCATGAAGGATTCAGATTCGCCCTTAAAATGGAAAAGATTAGTGATGGCAAGAAAGCTTCAGCCATTGATGGAATCCATTTCCAATACAAACCTTTACGATTTTTAATTGTAACCTATGTATGTAGTCGTAGTACACTACGTCTGCTATGATTGATATATTTATTTGTGAATAATGAACTTTACACTATGCACAACTTATAATAAAAGATGATTGTAGTATCAAGAATTTGGCTATTATAAGGGAAAACTCTATCCTCCTGTTTCCGTTGCATTGTGTGATGGGATGGAGTCTTATAATGGTCTCATTGTTCTTTTCTTTAGCATTACGAGTTTGTTTTATGGTATTCAGGGGAGGAAACCCCTTCCTTGTCATACGGCGTGGTCTCGTGATTTACTAAAATTTAAATTAAAGTTATTAACTATTTTAGTTCTCACACCAATCTCACGACTGACTCGGAGTTTATTGTTTCTACCTAAACTATGGGTAACCATATTTTCCACAAGGGCAGTTAGTAGTTTTGGTCTTCACAGATATTTCTTTTCATAGGATCTTGGATTACGGCTGGAGCTATATTCGGAATGCTTTGTATCCGTGTATCTCTTCAGTTGTGGTTGTAGATGATTTCCGCTGTATATTATACTTATGTATTATTTTTCCGCTGCATTGTAATTTCATTCTCTAATAATTTTTTAATGTATATTATTTATTTGAACTCTGAGATCCTGTACTCTGACGTAAATTGTTGTAATATAAATGAAATGTTCTCCTGTTTATGTTCTGATGCGTCGTGTTCTCATTACAATCCGCGTTCTTCCATCTCTTCGGAGGCTAGGTGAGTTCGGGGAGTAACACTTTCTGTACCAACAATCATATTAGGCCTGATTTGATTGATGGTTATTTAATTATGAAACAAATAATCGTGAGAATAAAATAAGTTCACTGATTCAATACTCGACATTACATGGCCTTTTTTATTAAAAATAATTAACAAAGGTTAATTTGAAACTCTTTAATCTTTCAATATTACGAATATAGCTTTTCACTTCTTATTTAACATAAGATTTATTTTCAAAACTATTTTATTTTTATACTTAGGAAAATTTCTTATAATCACATCAAGTTTGCTATTCTACTATCATTTTCAAAGCATTTGTTATATCATTTATCATTACCTATAATTGGGAAAATCAATTCAACTTATTATTCGTAAAATAACGTTACGAAATCTCCTTTGTTTCATTGTTTGAAAACAAAATCCAACACTTCTCCTTTTGGAATAGACTCATTTCAAAACTCAACTTTTCATTCCCTTTTTCTTTGAAAATATCGTTATATTTTCATAAATCTCCTTTTTATTTCAGTTACTTTGGAAATATAATTATATAAATTATGAAATCTTTTTTTGTAGTTGAAAACATTCTCATTTCTTATTCATGCATTTATATACTTCGACATCCATTAGTCCCTTACGGTAAATTGGTAAGCGAATAATTCCCTAAGTATCTTCCCCGAAGACCGAAATCAACATCAGATTAACGCATCAACATCAGATTAACACTTAGAAAATAACTCAACTTAACCAATCGCCAATTAGGTTCCAATTATTTAATTTCTTATTTTAACTCCTTATCAACCCATATTATTCCACTTTCAATCCATTCAACCATTTCCCGCTTTAAAAATCTTATTTCAATTCCATTTATTTTACTTAATTTCATTATTAAGTAATACTAATTTAAAATTAACGATTTAACAACTCATCCCATTGTATAAATTTCGTTTATATAACTATGGTTTAATATAAACCCTTTTGTTCTCAATTTCCTTTTACTCAATTCAAATGTTAAGTAAACGTCTAATTTAAGCTATCGTATTCACTTATAATCCCTTTTATGACTTTGCTACAGAAAAATCGGGTTTTAATATAAAACCCTTTCACAAATTCCTTCCACAATCCAATTAGATTTCATTTCGACTTTGTTTGCTTTTTAAGTGAATTTCAATTAAAAGTAATCTCCTAAATTATTATTAATTAAAATAATAATTTACTTTAAACATTAACTAATATAGAGGTAATTAATTAATTTATTAACTAAAATAAATAGTAAATTCCTTTTTAATTCTTATTAAAATTAAAACAAATATTCATTAAGCTACTTCATTAGATTAATGCAACAAATTTAATAATTATGGTTAAAATGGTTGACATTGTCAACTCAAACACGGTTATCTCGTTAACCTATTTCAATTAGTCATTCCCCTTAAATTTATTTATATTATAATTAATTTATATAATTTCATTCAATTGTTTCTAAAAAATAATTATCCAACTCTTAACTGTTTGGTTAATCTCTTCTCATTTGCTTATAGAACTTATTAACATAAGAATTTGCTTTATAAAATCATTTAATACTCGCTTATGAATTGAAATAATAAATAATAAATATTTATTTCCTTTATATAACTTTTATTCAAATAAAAAATTTAAAATACAACTAGTTTAAAAAAAATTATAACTTCATTACCGTCGATTCACCAGGCGATAAGTCAATATTTCAAAACGATTGATTTATATGCCATATACTACCAATTACTTAACCAATATTACTCATTGGTTTAAACAAAACAAATGTTGAATTGCAGGTCAACGGTCAACAACCAAATCAATCGTTCAATTCATATAATGCTATGAAAAATAAATAACATTTAATATATTTGAGGAATCCCGTTTGATCCCTTCGACCTATCCTTCCATGCATCAAAATGGGCCATCTCAAATTATATCATCCAATTCAATATTCAGATATAATTGCTAACAATCAACCAATAACATTAATTTAAACATCCAATTATTAAATTTATACATTTATATTATTATTAATGTAACCAACAAGACAAGTTACCTTTTTTGGGATTAATCTTTTAAATAACGATTTGGTGTTTCATCGAAATTAAACAAACATTTAATTCCATGAGTTCAATCAACATATGAACATATAATTAATAAACAATAAACCATGAGCAATTATAGCACACAAATATAAAACCCGACTTATATAAAATATAAGTTGGAAGAACTAAGTGAGTAAACTCACTTTGATTACGTTTATTGTTGATTTCGTTTCCTGCTGGTTACAGTCGTATCCGAAACTATTCCATGATGTAGTGTTTGTCACCACGATCGTAATGCAACTTAGTTGGTCAAATTCTGTTCATATTTGCACAATTTGTAAACATTTTAAGTTAACGAATTAATTTATACAAAATTTTCCTTAATCTTATAATTAACAATATTAATTGAATGTTAGTTAGGTAAATTACTTGGGTTATCTAAAACAAGCTGACACTTCTGTTGATTCAGAAACCAGCCCGACTTAGTTTGTTTCCTTCTGATTTTGGTTCCTGCTTTTTTTCCAAAAGCTAGATATCGGCAAATTTTAAATAAAACACAATTAGTTTCCTAATTACACATTATATAGGTTAATTACGTTTAAAAAAACTGCGGCCTGACTTCCTTTTGAAAACTCAGTCTTGTTTCCTTTGTTGCCGACTTATTCCCCGTAACATGCTTCAACCAACCCAAGTCGCCTTAAAAAACGACTGCCCCAAATCCAACATCGGAGCTCAATCACACCATCACTCACCGTGCCTCCGCTCAAGCTCCCATACGATTCGATGTCCCTAGTAGCTCTAGAAACCCCACGAACCGAATGCACTTTAAAACCAAGATCCGGCCAACCCAAGTTGACAACCACCATCGTCACCGTTGATCGGGCATAACTCGTCGAGCTGAAGGTCTTTACAGTTGGAAGTATTGTGAGATGATGATCGGATTAACTGATTTGAGAGGAAAAATTTGACAAAATTTTGTTCGATCGTTTATGCATGGCGGCTTACTGATAGTTGACCAAATTCTAGGGTTATGACCTTTTAGGTTAATTTATATGAAAGAGATTTAATAAAATAATATTAAACAAAACTTAAGCACAAAGTATCAAGTTAAAAAAAGCATATATGATCTCAAATCTAGATGAAACTTTTAATCCTGGCATAGAAAAATATTTCAAACATGATGGGATAGATTTCGCTGAATTCCAATATCATTTGTAAAAACCCCTTTATAATTCACAGGCGAAAAATCATGCCTTTAAAATTCCCACGATCAAAAAATAAATACAATCAACTTAAAACTTTCAAATTCTACTTGTTTCTTACGGATCCAATTAAATTTGTTTCGTTAAAATAAGAGTTCGTGTAGCCCGTTTATTCCTCTAAAGTTACCCCTGTCTAAATGATATAAACAATTAAATTAAAATCTAAGCATTTATCATTGTCATGATCAAACAGTAAGTCCGATCGATATTAAAATTGAAATCCTACAATAAATAGCTAACACGAATCCAATGGCACAAGTTTTGTCGCATTCCGAGATTGTTTCCCGGTACGTTATTTTATACGCCAAACAATGCTATTTTGAAAACCAAAATACCCGGTCTTCAAAAATAACAAATAATATATTTATCCTGACTCTAAACATCAATACGAATTCAATGGAATTCGTTTCGTGGCTTAATTCGATCGTTATTGCAAGTTATTAATAAATTCGTATTCAAATCAGATTAAATTTTTTAAATTAATCGTTATAATTTATAAATGATTTCACATTGACTATTTTAATTTTTGAATTAGACATAACCAACAATCGATAACACAAAATCTCGATTTTTCTCCTTCATTAGAAAATTATAATCAACTAGATTCAAACGTTTCTTGTTTCAAAGAAATCCAACTTTTATCGGATCCTGTATATTCAATTAAAGTTCAAATGGTAAATTACGAACTACCGTGCTATGTCGAGCTCGTTTTATATTATATATAAATTTTAACGTTTAAACTTCATTATAATAAATGAATTTAATATTAAAATCCGTTAATAATCCAAATCAATATTTAAAATAATAAAATATATTCAAATATATGACTACCAAAAATACGGGACATTACAGATATGAGTAACTAGTTTTTGTGAGGATCGCTAATCCTGATAAGGCTTATGAACCTTAATTTAAGGAAAATTTGTGAAAAGAATATTATATTATCTTTTGAAATGGTTACCAAGGAAAGATTTACACTAGAAGTTTAAATGATATAAATCTTTAAGTAGATTTATAGGATAAATTCCCAACGTAAATAATATTTGAACAAAAGAATATTTTGGAATGGAATGAGACTTATGATATGTTTATATATCACTTAGTTTTAATGATTCTATAGTTATTTAGAAAGTCCGGGTCCCAACCCATTATGAATAACTAATGCGACGATAGTTGAAGATATTGAAGACGGTGGTTGAAGACCGGAGATCTTCACATCATTTGAATTATTGCTGATGTCTCAATTGGGATGTACATCCATGACGAGGTTATAAGTGACCGTTTTCCAGACGTACTTTGAGACTGACCAGATATGCAGTACAAGAAAAAGTAGAGTGGACACAACAGTTTTAACATCGCTCGTAAATTCAGTCGATGTCAAAAGGTTTTTAACATCGACTAATTTTAAAGTGATGTTGTTGGTTTCCCAAACATCGATTTATTTAGCGGCTGATGTCTTAAATACACTTTTAAAAAATTGAACTTAGGCCATAGGGAAAATCTTGGCTATTACATCACTTGTTAAAATAGCTGTTGTCTATTGCATCATTTGTTAAATGTATTATTGTTAATGATTAATAATTAGTAAATTACAGTTAATATTTATTAATTATATTTTATAGTAAATATTTTATAGTAATTATAGTTAATATTTATTAATTATAGTTAATATTTATTAATTATATTATAAATAGTAAATTATAGTCAATATTTTTTAGTAATTATAGTTAATATTTATTAATTATAGTTAATATTTATTAATTATATTTTATAGTAAAATTATATCTTACATTAATAAATAAATTGAAATGTGCTTTAACATAAATTATATTTTATAGTCTATATTTTTTAGTAGTTATAGTTAATATTTATTAATTACATTATAATTAGTAAATTATAGTAATTTTTTTAGTAATTATAGTTAATATTTATTAATTATAGTAATATTATAATTAGCAAATTATAGTTAATATTTTTTAGTACTTATAGTTAATATTTATTAATCATAGTTAATATTTATTATTTATAGTATAATTAGTAAATTATAGTTAATATTTTTTAGTAATTATAATTATTATTGATTAATTACAGTCAATATTATAATTAGTTTTAACCGACCTTTTGGTCTGGTTCCCAAAAGTGCGCATGGCACGCTCGACTCTACATATCACGTGATATTACAGCATAGAAGTATTGCCAACACCATCAAGAGGCCCAGTACCATAAGACTCGAGTCGGGCAGCTAGCAGAATGTCACATCCCTTGGATGCGACATCCATTAATACCCCTTGAATCCTCATGTGTCGGCCCTCGGCACCCAATTAGTATCCCTCTAAGGGATACGAACTTCTCTAACCCCTCACGGGGTTCGAAATTCTCTAACCCTTCTCGGGTTCGAAATTCTCTAACCCTTCTCGGGGTTCGAAATTCTCCAACCCCTCTCGGGGTTCGAAATTCTCCAACACCTCTCGGGGTTCGAAATTCTCCAACCCCTCTCGGGTTCGAAATTTTCTAACCCCTCTCGGGGTTCGAATTTCTCTAACCTCTTTGGGGTTCGAAATTCTCTAACCCCTCACGGCCCCTCTCGGGTTCGAAATTCTCTAACCCCTCTCGGGGTTCGAAATTCTTTAACCCCTTACAGGGTTCAAATTTTCTTGAGGGGGCATGCTTTAGGGTTTGAAAAGTACCTTTGTGGTCCCCTACTCTCACCTACCATCGCCTAACCTCTTCACTATAAATACCCGCTCACTTCCTATTTTCAAAGGTTTGGTCAAAGCTCTCTCTCAAGAGCTCTAATGGCTTCCTCTCAAGCTTTAATGGCTTCCAAGGAAGAAGATGAATATGTTCAAACCCATGAGCATACTCATGAAGGTTTAGCCATGCCTTTGGACCTTGGCATTACCTTCAGCCAAGTCACCACCACTTCCACCCGACGAAGAAGAAGATAGCCTCGGCACCGTCGCCTCGGCCCCGATCCTTCCATGGGAATCGAAACCCGAACCCCACAGGGTTCGACACTCGAACCCCCACGTGCTTCGAAGCTCTCTCTCCTTGGATCTCGGCCTCGACCCCGCCTCGCGCGGACACTCGATCTCGACTTCGCCTCTCTCGGACACTTGACTCTGCCTCCCGCGGACACTCGGCCTCGACTCCGCAATACTCGGCCAGGATTCCTCCTCCCGCGGGCACTCGGCCTCGACTCCGAAACACTCGGCCACAACTCCGCCTTCCGCAGACACTCGGCCTGGACTCCGCCTCCCGTAGACACTCGGCCACAACTCCGCCTCTCGTGAACACTCAGCTATGACTCTGCCTCCAGTAGACACTCATCGTCGACTCCGCATCAATCGGCATGGACTCCGCCTCCCATGGACACTCGGCCTCGACTTTGCATCACTCGGACTCGAATCCACCTTTCGCGAACACTCGGCCTCGAATCCACCTCCCGCGAAAACACGGCCATTACTCCACCTCCTACGGATACTCGGCCTCGACTCCGTCTTCCATGGACACTCGGCCTCGACTTCGCCTCCCGAGAACACTCGGCCTTGAGTCCCCTTCACTCGGCCTCGACTTCGCCTCCCGTGGACACTCGACCTCGACTCCGCATCACTCGGCCTCGACTCCGGATCTCGCGGACACTCGGCCTCGACTCCGCCTCCCGCAAAGCCTCATGCAGATACTCGGCCTCGACTCCACCTTTCGTGACACTCCGCCTCGACTTCGCATCACTCGGGCTCGAATCCACCTCCTGCGAACACTCGGCCTCGGCTCAGCATCATCATCCCCTCGACTAATCCCGCCTAGTAAAGAAGTTCGACAGCACGGAAGATCGACGACAAGGACTAGTAGTGTAACACCTCGTAAATTCTAATAATATTAAAATAGAGAATTAAAGGATACTTAATTTTTAAAAGAAGAATTAAGGGAAACAGGTTACACCATTGTGTTTTTCTTGGAATTCTGCTTGGAATAGAGTCCAAGTATGCATAAATCGGACATCGTATGAAGAAGTTATGGCCTTTAGAAGATTCAAGGAAAAATCAGAAATTAAATAATAAAATAAACCCAGCCAGGTCGACCTAGAGGTCGACCAACCTTAAGGGGGGTCAACCTAGAGGTCGACCTTCCCTAAGGTAGGTCGACCTATTCGGCCAGATCTGGGCTGAATTCGATTTTTGGCGCCTGGACTGGTTTTCTGACTTGATTCGTTGGTTCCTAAGTTATATAAACACATCTAATCTAACCCTAATTTCATTACACAAATTCATGACGTCTCCATGCTATCTCTCTCTAAACTCTCCTAGCCTCCACCATTAAAATAAATCTAATTCTCCATTAAAGCAAGTTAGAGTTCTTCAAGTTGGAGTTAAAAGAGAATAGAACGGCAATAGAACTGCAACAACAAATTCTATTCTAATCCAAACACTGTAAGATCATGTTATTTTCAGGTTTAAATATCTAATGGCAATCTTGGCATGTAATAAAATGAATCTAAGTCTATGCATGATGATAAGACAACCTTTTCAGATTTATTCCTATCTTTCTATTGAATCTACGATTTTACATGCCTAAGAAGTTAATATATTGATTCAATCAAGCCTATCTTTGTTGTACCTCAATTCTATCGAATCTGTAATCCTCTTATGTTCATTTTGACAGATCTATCATTATAATCCCTGTTTTTATGCCTACTCTCCTTTATGTTCCTTCTTTCTTACCCTTTTTTTATGAATCTAGATTAACCTTGAATCTAGACTGAATCTTGTTATACGTGCGATTGGAATGCGGGGATATTGGGGAATAATCTATTACATAATAGTGGAACATAATTTGTAACTTGTGATTTGGGAATAATTGTTATTATTGCGAACTTGGGGTAAGTTGGAATATTAAATCTAGATTGGGTGTAAGCTGTAAATTGGAATAGTCAATCTAGATTGGGCATAACTATTGGTTGGGATGCCAAGCATAATGTATATTGTGATTTTGGGGCATGACTATATTTGCAAATTCGGGAAGATTGGGTATAACCTGTTTTGAGTAATAAATTGTAATTGAGTTAGTGAGGCATAACTTGCAATTGGACTTGTTGGGCATAACTTGAAAATTGGAACATAACTAGTTTCGTGAATTTGGGTAGTTTGGCACAAATTGTAAAATATGTAACTTGGCATATTGAATTTAGATTTGGCATGCATTGTAAAATATGTAAATTGGCTAAAGACGAACATGGCTAACCTGAGGTTAGATTGAGTTTGTGGTATAAGTCTGCCCGTAACCGCCCAGCTCATCCAGCAACCGCAAACAATAGGTCTAATGTTAGGGGTTAGTCATAACATGCCAAGACCCGAGGTTAGAATGAGTTGTGGTAGAAGTCTGCCCGAAACCGCCCGGCACATCCAGAAACCGCAACAATAAGTCTAATGTGAGATGTTGGTGCATTAATAATTAATTAATGCTAATGACAACATGACGAATGGTGGGGTAAGTTCATAGGAAACACTTAATCAATATAACATGATGAATGGTGGGGTTAAGTTAATAGGAAACACTTAACCAATACACCATGATGCATGAGTAGGGTTAAGTTAATAAGAAACACTTAACCAATATAATGGGATGAACGAGCGGGGTTAAGTTAATGAGAAACACTTAACCAATATAACATGATGAACGAGTGGGGTTAAGTTATTGGGAAACACTTAACCGATTTAACATGATGAATGAGTAGGGTTAAGTTAATGAGAAACACTTAACCAATATAACATGATGAACGAGTGGGGTTAAGTTAATCGGAAACACTTAACCAATCTAACATGGTAAATGAGAAGGGTTAAGTTAATAAGAAACACTTAACAAACATGACATGATGTGTGGGTGGGTAAAGTTAAAATGAATAGACAACACTTAACCAATACGACATGATATGTGGGTGGGTTAAGTTAACTTGAATAGATGGATAACACTAAACCACTTTATGGGGTATACGAATAGACCCTAGGAAATCCTAATAACGAGGGACCCGTTTCAGCAGTAACCCACATGATATAACACGATACCCTGAGCTAGGCAGGGTGGGGCACGATTAATGGGCTGATTATAAGCGGACAAAACGTAATGGCAAGGGGTATGTCAGTGCGGGTTTCGATGGATTACGGGCGTGCACATATTCCGGAATGGAAAAAGCAGGCACTGGGTACCACTAGTTATACACTGTGCATTCTTGAATTGTGTCGGGGTTGCTATCATAGGAAGTGATGCACAATTAAATGTGTTGCTAGCTACAATGTTGCCATTGCTATGCTGTTTTTTGCCTATTGAAACTCACAATTAAATGTGTTAGCAGATATATCAACATGTGTTGCAGTAGCCTCGTGAATAAAATTACCAATCCACGTCAACATGATCCAACGGTCCAGGTTAGCGATCCACATGAAAAAATGTTTAGTCCAGATTAGCAATCCGCGCATAAAACAATGTTTATCACGGGAAGAAAAAACAAAGGGGGGGAAACTAAAAAAATATTGAAAGTTTCAATCGAAATTTAACAATGTACTCCGCTGCTCAACCTCTCATACACTCACTCTCAGGTTTAATTAGGGCTAAAAGTTCAAGTTTACAAGCTTATTTAGGGTACGAGTAGGGCAGGTTCGAGTTCAATTTCAATTAAGGATTCGGTGTTTCAATTAGGTCTTCAATTGGGGTTCATTTGGGTTTTAGATTTCAGTTAGGGCTTTGATTTAATCTGCTGCTTCAGGTATCACTCAATGTATTTTCCAATTTTTTCTGATTTGATTGTTGTGTTGCATAATGTACTGCTTTACTTGTGCCTAATTTACTGCTTTAAGGTATCACTCAATGAATGACGAGGAAAAATTATGGGCAGAACTTCCTAAGTTCAGTGAAGGGTACATCAGTGGAGTGAAACTTTTTATTTGAAATACTTTTTCTATATTTGCGGTAGGTGATGAAATTACATGCCCTTGCAAAAAGTGTCATAATCGCAAGCGGCATTGTCAAGAAGTAGTCTACAACCATCTGATTTGGAATGGTCCATCTGAATTGTACATGAAATGGATTTGTGAAGTTTACTGTTTAGATCCTGAAAGGAGCGATAACAATATGGATTGTGAAGCAGGAATAAGTTTTGGAGATAATCTCAATGAGATGTTCAACGTACTTATGGAAATATGCAGAGCAATGAATATGGATCTTCTGATGGGTCAAATGGAATAGATGTGGATGCTAGAAAATCTCATCAATGTGTTGAAGAGGGAAAACAACCGTTATATTCCGGGTGTAATAAATTTCCGCGATTAAGTGTCATTGTCAGGCTTTATTCTTTAAAATGCCTACAAAGAATCACTGAGTCTGCATTCATCGATTTATTAGAGTTGATAAAAGAAGCTTTTCCAGAAGCCCACATCCCTTTATCTTTCAATGCTTCCAAAAATATCATTAAACTTTTAGGCCTTGATTACCAAAGAATACATGCATGTCCAAATGACTGTATGCTACATTAGGCAGAATATGAAAAGGAAAATAGCTGCAAAAGTTGGGGTTTTTCAAGGTGGGCTATACCGGAAGAGAAAGTGGCTATTGACGAAGCTTCGGAGAAGCGGATTCACAAAGTACCAGCAAAAGTGATGCATTATTTTCCACTAAAACCAAGGTTGCAAAGGATGTTCAGGTCGAAGGAGTATGCATAACTTATGTTATGGCACGTAGTGGGATGAAAAAATGATGGCAGACTTCGACATCCAGCTGTTGGCGAGGTATGGTAGACTATGGATGCCAATTATCCTCATTTTTCACCAGAAAACAGAAATATCAGGTTAGGAGTAGCATCTGATGGATTCAGTCCTTTTCGTACAATGACTACGTAACACAGCACATGGCCGATCGTATTGGTAAATTATAATCGTCCACCTTGGTTATGCATGAAGACAAAAAAATTGATACTTTCAACCCTTATCCCTGGTCCAGAGTCTCATTGCAATTACATTGATGTCTACATGCAGCCTCTTATCGCAGAATTGAAAGAATTATGGGATCTTGGCATACAAACTTATGATGCCTTCACTAGTGATCATTTCACATTACGTGCAAGCGTGTAATGGACGATCAACGACTTTCTGGGCTATGCAATGTTATCTGGCTGGAGCACAAAAGGTTATTTAGCTTGTCACGTATGCCATTTCGAGACTTCTTCAACTTACTTGAACATAGTAGAAAAATGTGCTACATGAATCATAGGAAATTTTTAGACCCGGGACACAAGTGGAGGTTTGATAAGAAAAGGTTCAATGGTGAAATTGAAACGGGAACACCTCCCGGTATTTTATCCGGGACTGACATTGAAGAATTGTTGGCTGGTTATGAAAATATTTTTGGGAAGAAAGAGGTCAAGAAGCATAAAAATGATTCTTCTTTTAAAAAAAAGTCAATATTATTTAATTTACCGTATTGGAGTCAAAATGTATGTCGACAAAACCTTGATGTTATGCACAAAGAGAAAAACATTTGTGATAACATACTTGGTACTTTACTAAATATTGATGGGAAGTGGAAAGACAATTTAAATGCTCGGTATGATTTACAAGATATAGGCATCAGGGAGGTCCTTCATCCGGTTCTATCAGCTGATGGGAATTACCTTGAGATGAGGGCTGCTATAGTTGAAATGACGAACTAGGAGAAAGAACTGTTTTGCTCGGTGTTGGAGAATACTAAATTGCCTTATGGTTGTGCAGATAATATCAGTTAGTATGTAAACAAGAAAGAGAGGAAAATTGCAAGGTATAAGAGCCACGATGCTCATTTTCCTCTCCACCACTTGCTGCAGTTTGCCGTGAAGAAATCAGTAAAACCTGAGGTTACAATACCTATGATAAGGTTAGGTGCATTTCTAAGAAGTTTCTGGAGTAAAAGTATCGATTTGGCTGATCTCAAGAGGCTACAAAAGGAAATTGTGGAAATTCTTTGTCAATTTGAGATGATATTTCCAAATGCTTTCTTCGATACAATGGTGCACTTGCTAGTTCATTTATGCAAGGAACTTTAATATGGTGAACCTGCACATGTTCGTTGTATGTTTCCTATTGAGCGTTATCTTTATAAACTGAAATCATATGTTCGCAACAAAAGTAAACCCGAGGTGTCCATTGCTGAAGGTTATCTTGCAGAGGAATGTTTGATATTCTGTTCAAGGTTCTTAGGTGGCGATGGAGAAGGAAAAATGCAATTTGAAACATGCCCACAAAATCTGGAATATCCTATTGGTACAAGAAGAAACAAAGATGGAAAAACTATTCATCTTAAAAATTCTCAATGGAAGGAATGTCACCCTTACATTCTATTCAATTGTGGTAACAAGGAAATAGAGAGTTTACTTGGTAAGTATTTTTATTTTAGTAAGTATTGAAGTATTATCCCTATCTTTATGAATCCTTTATTAGTTATTTTGTTCCTTTTTTCATAATAAATTATGTTTTCATTTTTGAACTAAGCAGATGGAATTTTATGCAATTAAAGTTTAAAATGGTTTATTTAATTAGAAAAGTGGACAAGTTCGGTTAACATCAGTAATAATATTCTTCACGTAGCTTGTGAAATGATGTCAACTATTAAAAAAACTATTTTTGATGTCATCCTTTTTCCAGCAAAATCAGTTCTTTTAAAAAATCTACAAACATGTTATTTATTCGAGCCTCACGTAGTGCTAGTTGTAAATTCCAAGTTTTAGCAATTTTAGGGATTTCAGGCATGATTTGTACTTAAGTTATGTTCTCATTCATACAGAATTGTTTTCGGTATGGTCTGTTTCAGATTTAGTAATAGATCCAGCCAAATTTGTTTCTATCTTTTTTTAACCTGGTCTTTATTCTAGGGAACATCGAGCTTTAATTGATGGTCATGCATCATCAAAAAAATATAAAAGAGAGAGAGAACACAGTGAAGAATTTTGGAAGTGGTTAAAGGAAGAGGTTGGGAAAAAGGAGGACATTTCAAAAGAAGTACAACTGCTTGCAATGGGGCCTCTTCCAACAGCTAAGCAGTTTATTGGATATGTTATCAATGGATACATATTTTATACAAGGTTCAGAGATGCCAAATGTACAACACAAAACAGAGGTGTATTTTTGACAGCTTTGACTACTAGCTTTGCAAGTTCGAAAGATCAAAATCCATTGGTTGGTGATGTTAATTAATATGGATCAATTGAAGATATATTAGAACTACATTATTGGGAAAATTTAGTGTGGTTTTATTTATGTGTTGTTGGTACCAAAAATAGAAAGATTTATATGTGCTAACTCGTGTCAATTTTAATCGATTGTGCCAGAAATCCGATCTTTATGTTATGGCTTCACAAGTAAAATAGGTGTTTTATATAGAAGATCCAATTGATAAGATGTGCCACAATGTTATCAAGAAATTTCCGAAAGACTGGTGTGAACTCGAAACAGAATATGAAAATGAACCATTACATTCTATCCAGCCTGCTTATGGAATGGGAAATCAAGATTTTGATGTTCGTTGGTGTAGAGATGATGCCCCATTAAGACGAATACGCCTTCCACCTAGCAAAGTGAAAAACATGGATTCTTAATTTCATGTTTTTGTAGTCCAAGGCCCTTACAAATTGTGCAAATCGGAGATCGTATACAGACACACACTGCTGGTATGTATTTTTGCTTATTTTTATGATTGGCTGGTGGTATGCTTCAAAATTCTTACAATTTCCGCTTGCTGAAGCATCAGTCTAATTCTTACAATTCTGTAGTTTAATGCTGGTATGTAACTGATCATGTACATGACTAATGCTTCAGTAATGAACTACAGAATTTTAACAATTTTATTTTCTCTTCAATTAGTAATGATCGTGTCATTTCATAATTGATGCAATGGTTGAGTTTGTACTTGAACGAGTCACGGCATGTCTAAAATTTTAGTGCCTCAGGCATACTATTGCATTCCTTGATACCGTTCGTGCTTTCGACAAGATGAGTCATTGCATCAATTTGCAACTCAGCCATAGATTGTGAAATGCAACTCTGTGCTGAAAAGCAACTCTGGCCATAATATGTGTTGAAATGTCTTTGTGCTGAAGTGCAAGTCAGTTATACTACGGCCATATGTAATGACCCGTATTTTTAGCAATATAATAATTCATTTATTTAATTATTTAAATTGTGAATTAGAGATTTAAAGGACATGAATTAAATAATGTTGAATATTTAATTAATATTAAATAATAGAATAATATATTTAATTCCGGAATATAGCCAGAATTTGTAGAATTCACAATATTATGTGAATTGGATAGTATCAGAGTTTTTGTAACGTTTAGATTTGAAATATAATAACGAATATATTTCATTTGCAACTCTTGAACTTATAATTTATATTATATATAAAACGAACCTGAAATGTCGCGGCAGTTCGTAATATTGAATTTTTAACTTCAATTGAATATACAGGATCCGTTATAAGTTGGATTTCTGTGAAACAAGAAACGTACGAATCTATTAAGCTATATTTTTCTAAGTAAAGAGAAAGATCGGGATTTCGTCGTATAAATTGTAAGTTGTGTCCAAATCAAAATTTAAAATAGTCGCTATGGAATTCGTTTATATTTTATAACGTTTATTTACGTTATAAAAGGTTTTTAATATAAATCGCGTAGCTATATATACTGATATTTTGAAGTATCGTGTTATAAATCCAGATACGTATATTTTGGAGATGTATGATATTATGTGTGAATAAATACGTAAATATTAATTTATTAATATTTAATTTATTTGTTTTTAAATATATTTATATTTAAACGGTCTATTTAGAGCCCTAGAAAATAGCCATTTTTACAAACGACCTCCGAATTCGACGAAACTACTTTTATAAAATTCATAATATCAAATTATTGTTAGATATCAATTTTCGTAATTTTTGGAGTCAGTATGTGGCCGTACGTATTTTTAATGTGAAAAGCAGTCGATAAATTGACCTTTAAAAATAAGCTGTGTGAGCAAACGAAGTCGGAATTCGACGAAACAAGTTTCATTGGGTCTGTAATGTCAAACTCTAGTTGTATGTCCATTTTCATGATTTTTGGATATCGTATGTGACCATAGGAATTTTTAGAAGAAAAATTAATATAAGTTATTTGAAATGTTTTGCACCCTAAATTAGTATTTTGAGATTTCACAGAATAAGTCAACTAGTCTATATTATTATATTTTTGGGATCGTGTCACATTTCTCATCTTAATCGTATTTTTGTTTCTGTCGATGGTAGTCCCAAAATGATAAAGTTTTGTATAGCACACAGTACCCTAAAAATAATTAAACCACCCTATAAATAAACCGAACTCCTAACCAAATTTTTTCCATTTTTCTCTGTCAAAAACTTGCGTGGCCAGTTCTTCTAATACCAAACGAGAAATATCGATCATCAAAGAAATCCTATAAATCATTGATAAATCCTAAAATCCTAATATATGTGTGATCGAGTTCCTGATGAGTCCCTCTTCACGGTGGTATAAGTTCTGCGTAACTCGAACCAAGTCTGGGAATCCAAGATTTTTACGCAGTGGCTAGGGCTAGGAAATTCTGGAGATGTGTGCATAAATCGATGAATCCGAGTTCGAATTCATATTCATGGGATAGAATAGCTTCATTTGTGTTTTCTGGTGATTTTTTTTATGTCTCGTATATGCTAGTAGCTGGCGAGAGAGCGTCGAACGACGCGATGGTGAGGACGTCGAAGTGTATATTGACGAGGTGGGAGGTTAGAGAGCGGGATGGAGGAGTAGATGGTCAACTGGATTCCATTTTTCTTAGACATAATTGGAGCAGCTGAAGGAAGCACGGTAATGAAAGGGGAAAACACAGAAGTAAATAAAGAGAAGAGGAAGAAGGGTATCGCAGGGAGGAGGAGAAGAGTATATGCAGTTGTGTAACGTTAGGGCCATGGAGTATCATATGTTGATCGATGTACTGGAGCAGAAAATGTTTGGAGACGCGATTTCTCAAGTACTGGTAGAAGAAGAAGTAACGGATTTTAACTCGTGCGGGTTTGGGCCAAGAGATTTGCGCGTCTGGGTATATGCTAGAGGATGGGCCAAGTTATAAGGTCAAGCCCAATTCCAATTAAAAGGAAATTCAAATTCAATTCAATTTAAAATATGTATTAACTTAGGATTCTTATATCTTATTCATACGTAATCGAAAATCAGCAAAACAGGCTCTGTTACGATCGTAGGAATAGAATCTATGCAATGCAACTGGCTTAGAATCAATTGGAGCTCGTCTCAATTTATGACAAAATAAATTGTGTGATCCGAATCGACAGTCATAAATCGTTATTTAACGATTACGGACAATGTGAGTAAAACTCACTAACTCTGTCCAGTTTACATTTTTATAAACATATTTAGAATTGATAAAAATGATTAAATGTTGGTTGGGGTTTTTGCAGCACCCAATCCAAACGATTCATCATATTTCATATATGTCGATTATCCCTTACTTCCAATAATTACGCTTATCTTTTTACTACTATGAAGGGTTGGTTTTCGAAGAACCCAATCCAAACGATTCATAATCTTTCATATTTGTCGATCTACCTCTACTATGCTTAAACTACCCCTACTTCTCTTTATACTTCAAAAAAGCCCTTCATTTTAATCCTACCCCTAATTCTCTAAATAGCCCTTACTTCCAACAATTCCCCCTATTTTTTAACTATTGTGAAGTGTTGGTTTTTGCAGCACCCAATCCAAACAATTCATCATCTTTAATATTTGTCGATATACCCCTACTATGCTTAAACTACCCCTACTTCTCTTACTACTTCAAAACAACCCTTCTTTTTAATCCTACCCCTAATTATCTAAATAGCCCTTACTTCCAACAATTACCCCTAATTTTTAGGTACAAGATGGGCTGGTTTTTGCGACACCCAATCCAACGATTCATCATGTCTCATATTTGTCGATCTACACCTATTATGCTTAAACTACCCGTACTTCTCTTAATACTTCAAAACCACTCTTCGTTTTAATCCTACAACTAATTCTATAAATAGCCCTTACTTCCAACAATTACCCCTATTTTTTAACTTCTGTGAAGCGTTGGTTTTTGCAGCATCCAATCCAAACGATTCATTTTCTTTTATATTTGTCGATCTACCCGTACTATGCTTAAACTACCCATACTTCTCTTAATACTTCAAAATAGCCCTTCTTTATAATCCTATACCTAATTCTCCAAATAGCCCTAACTTCCAATAATTACCCCTATTTTTTAACTACTGTGAATGGTTGGTTTTTGCAGCACCCAATCTAAATGATTCATCATCTTTCATATTTGTCAGTCTACCCCTACTATGCTTAAACTACCCCTTCTTCTCTTAATATCTCAGAAAAACCCTTGTTTTTAATCCTACCCCTAACTCTGTAAACATCCCTTACTTCCAACAATTACCCCTTTCTTTAACTACTATAAAGGGTTGGTTTTTGCAGCACCTAATCGAAATGATTCATCAATTTTCATATTTGTCGATCTACCCCTACTATGATTAAAGTACCCCTACTTGTCTTAACAATTCAAAAAAACTTTTCTTTTTAATCCTACCCTTAATTCTCTAAATAACCCTTCCCTCCAACAATTAACCCTATTTTTTAACTTCTGTGATGGGTTGGTTTTTGCAGCACCCAATCCAAACGATTCATCATCTTTCATATTTGTCGATCTACCCCTACTATGCTTAAACTACCCCTACTTCTCATAGTACTTCAAAACAACTCTTCTTTTTAATTCTACCCCTAATTATCTAAATAGCCTGACTTCCAACAATCACCCCTATTTTTTAACTTCTGCGAAGAGTTGGTTTTTGCAATATCCAATCCAAATGATTCATCGTCTTTTATATTTGTTGATCTATCCCTACTATGCTTAAACTACCCATACTTCTCTTAATACTTCAAAACAACCCACCTTTTCAATCCTACCCCTAACTCTCTAAATAGCCCTTACTTCAAACAATTGCCCTATTTTTTAACTACTATGAAGAGTTGGTTTTTGCAGCACCCAATCCAAATGATTCACTATCTTTTATTTGTCGATCTACCCATACTATGATTAAACTACCCGTGTTTCGTTTAGTACTTCAAAACATTCCTTATTTTTAATCCTACACCTAATTCTCTAAATAGCCATTCCCTCCAACAATTACAGCTATTTTTTAACATCTGTGAAGGGTTGGTTTTTGCAGCACCCAATCCAAACGATTCATCATCTTTCATATTTGTCGATCAGCCCTTACTTCCAACAATAAACCTATTTTTTAAATGCTGTAAAGGATTGGTTTTTGCAGCACCCAATCCAAATGATTCATCATTTTTCGTATTTGTCGATCTAACCCTACTATGCTTAAATTATCCCTACTTCTCTTAATACTTCAAAACAGTCCTTCTTTTAAATCCTACCCCTAATACTCTAAATAGCCCTTGCTTCCAATGATTACGCCTATTTTTCACTACTGTGAAGGGTTGGATTTCGCAGCGCCTAATCCAAACGATTCATAATCTTTCATATTTGTCGATATACGTCTACTACCCTTAAACTAACTCTACTTCTCTTAATACTTCAAAACAACCCTTCTTTTTAATCCTACCCCTAAGTCGTTAAATAGCCTTTACGTCCAACAATTACGCCTATCTTTTTACAATTGTGAATGGTTGGTTTTTACAGCACCCAATCCAAACGATTCATAATCTTTCATATTAGTCGATCTACCACTATATGCTTAAACTACCCCTACTTCTCTTAATACTTCAAAACAACCTGTCTTTTTAATCCAATCCCTAATTCTCTGAATTGCCCTTCCTTCCAACAATTACCCTTATTTTTTAACTTCTATGAAGGGTTGGTTTTTGCACCACCCAATCAATATGATTCATTATCTTTTATATTTGTCTATCAACCTCTATTATGCTTAAACTACCCCTACTTCTCTTAATACTTCAAAACATACCTTCATTTTAATCCTACCCCTAATTCTCTAAATATCCCTTATTTCAAAAAATTACGCCTATCTTTTTACTATTTTGAAGGGTTGGTTTTTGCAGCCCCTAATCCAAACGATTCATAATCTTTCATATTTGTCGATCAACCCCTTCTATGCTTAAACAACCCCTACTACTCTTTATACTTTAAAAAAGCCCTTCATTTTAATCCTAACTCTAATACTATAAATAGCCCTTACTTCCAAAAATTACCCCTATTTTTTAACTACTGTGAAGGGTTGGTTTATCCAGCACCCAATCCAAACGATTCATCATCTTTAATATTTGTCGATATACCCCTACTATGCTTAAACTACCCCTACTTCTCTTAATACTTCAAAGCAACCCTTCTTTTCAATCCTAACCCTAATTAACTAAATAGCCCTTACTTCCAACAAGTACCCCTATTTTTTAACTACTGTGAAGTGTTGGTTTTTGCAACACCCAATCCAACGATTCATCATGTCTCATATTTGTCGATCTACCCCTACTATGCTTAAACTACCCCTACATCTCTTAATATATCAAAACTAACCTACCTCTAATTCTATAAATAGCCCTTACTTCCAACAATTACCCCTATTTTTTAACTTCTGTGAAGGGTTAGTTTTTGCAGCACCCAATCCAAACGATTCATCATCTTTCATATTTGTCGATATACCCCTACTGTGATTAAACTACCGCTACATCTCTTAGTACTTCAAAACAACCCTTCTTTTTAATTCTACCCCTAATTCTCTAAATAGCCTTACTTCCAACAATCACCCCTATTTTTTAACTTCTGCGAAGGGTTGGTTTTTGCAGCATCCAATCCAAATGATTCATCGTCCTTTATATTTGCTGATCTATCCCTACTATTCTTAAACTACCCATACTTCTCTTAATACTTCAAAACAACCCTTCTTTTCAATCCTACCCGTAATTCTCTAAATAGCCCTTGCTTCAAACAATTGCCCTATTTTTTAACTACTGTGAAGGGATGGTTTTTGCAGCACCCAATCCAAATGATTCACCATCTTTTATATTTGTCGATCTACCCATACTATGCTTAAACTACCCCTATTTCTCATAATACTTCAAAACATTCCTTCTTTTGAATCCTACTCCTAATTCTCTAAATAGCCATTCCTTCCAACAATTACCCCAATTTTTTAACATATGTGAAGGGTTGGTTTTTGCAGCACCCAATCCAAACGATTCATCATCGTTCATATTTGTCGATCATCCCTTACTTCCAACAATTACGCCTATCTTTTTACTACTGTGAAAGGTTGGTTTTTGAAGCACCTAATCCAAACGATTCATAATCTTTCATATTTGTCGATCTACCTCTACTATGCTTAAACTACCCCAACTTCTCTTTATACTTCAAAAAAGCCCTTCATTTTAGTCCTACCCCTAATTCTCTAAATATCCCTTACTTCCAAGAACTCCCCCTATTTTTTAACTACTGTGAAGGCTTGGTTTTTGCAGCACCCAATCCAAACAATTCATCATCTTTAATATTTGTCGATATACCCCTACTATGCTTAAACTACCCCTACTTCTGTAAATACTTCAAAACAACCCTTCTTTTTAATCCTCCCCCTAATTTTCTAATTAGCCCTTACTTCCAACAATAACCCTTCTTTTTCACTACTGTGAAGGGTTGGTTTTCGCAACACCCAATCCAAACGATTCATCATCTTTCATATTTGTTGATCTACCCCCACTATGCTTAAACTACAAATACTTCTCTTAATACTTCAAAATAGACTTTCTTTTTAATCTTATCCCTAATTCTCCAAATAGCCCTGACTTCCAATAATTACCCATATTTTTTAACTACTGTGAATGGTTGGTTTTTGCAGCACCCAATCTAAATTATTTATCATCTTCCATATTAGTCGATCTACCCCTACTTCTCTTAATACGTCGAAACAACCCTTCTTTTTAATCCTACCCCTAATTATCTAAATAGACCTTACTTCCAAAAACTACCCCTACTTTTCAACTACAAGATGGGTTGGTTTTTGCGACACCCAATCCAACGATTCATCATGTCTCATATTTGTCGATCTACCCCTATTATGCTTAAACTGCCCCTACTTCTCTTAATACTTCAGAATAGATCTTCTTTTTAATACTACCACTAATTCTATAAATAGCCTTACTTCCAACAATTACCCCTATTTTTTAACTTCTGTGAAGGGTTGGTTTTTGCAGGACCTAATCCAAATGATTCATCATCATTCATATTTGTTGATCTACCCCTACTATGCTTAAACCACCCCTACTTCTCTTAGTACTTCAAAACAACCCTTCTTTTTAATCCTACCCCTAATTCTCTAAATAGCCCTTACTTCCAAGAATCGCCCCTATTTTTTAACTTCTGTGAATGGTTGGTTTTTGTAGCATCCAATCCAAACGATTCGTCATCTTTTATATTTGTCGATCTACCCCTACTATGCTTAGACTACCCATACTTCTCTTTATACTTCAAAACAACCCTTCTTTTTAATCCTATCCCTAATTCTCCAAATAGCCCTTAATTCCAATAATTACCCCTATTTTTTAACTACTGTGAATGGTTGGTTTTTGCAGCACCCAATCTAAATGATTCATCATCTTTCATATTTGTCAGTCTACCCCTACTATGCTTAAATTACCCCTTCTTCTCTTAAAATCTAAAAACAACCCTTCTTTTTAATCCTACCCCTAACTCTGTAAACATCCCTTACTTCCAAAAATTATCCTTTTTTTAAACTACTATGAAGGGTTCGTTTTTGCAGCACCCAATCGAAATGATTCATCATTTTTCATATTTGTCGATCTGTTTCATATTTGTCGATCTACCCTTACTATGCTTAAAGTACCCCTACTTCTCTTAACACTTCAAAACAACTTTTATTTTTAATCCTGCCCCTAATTCTCTAAATAGCCCTTCCCTCAAACAATTACCCCTATATTTTAACATCTGTGAAGGGTTGGTTTTTGCAGCACTTAATCCAAATGATTCATCATCTTTCATATTTGTCGATCTACCCTACTATGCTTAAAATACCTCTACTTCTCTTAATACTTCAAAACAACTATTCTTTTTAATCCTACCCCTAATTCTCTAAATAGCCCTTCCAATAATTACCCCTATTTTTTAACTACAGTGAAGGGTTGGTTTTTGCAGCACCCAATCCAAACGGTTCATCATCTTTCATATTTGTCGATCTACCCCTACTGTGCTTAAACTGCACCTACTTCTCTTAATACTTCAAAGCAACCCTTCTTTTCAGTCTTAACCCTAATTAACTAAATAGCCCTTATTTCCATCAAGTACCCCTATTTTTTAACTACTGTGAAGTGTTGGTTTTTGCAACACCCAATCGAACGATTCATCATGTCTCATATTTGTTGATTTACCCCTACTATGCTTAAACTACCCATACTTCTCTTAGTACTTCAAAACAACTTTTCTTTTCAATCCTACCCCTAATTCTCTAAATAGCCCTTACTTTAAACAATTGCCCTATTTTTTAACTACTGTGAAGGGTTGGTTTTTGCAGCACCCAATCCAAATGATTCACCATCTTTTATATTTGTCGATCTACCCATACTATGCTTAAACTACCCCTATTTCTCTTAATACTTCAAAACATTCCTTCTTTTTAACCCTACACCTAATTCTCTAAATAGCCATTCCCTCCAATAATAGCCCCTATTTTTTAACATCTGTGAAGGGTTGGTTTTTGTAGCACCCAATCCAAACAATTCATCATGTTTCATTTTTGTCAATCAGCCCTTACTTCCAACAATTACGCCTATCTTTTTACTACTGTGAAGGGTTGGTTTTGGAAGCACCCAATCCAAACGATTCATAATCTTTCATATTTGTCGATCTACCTCTACTATGCTTAAACTACCCCTACTTCTCTTTATACTTCAAAAAATCCCTTAATTTTAATCATACCCGTAATTCTCTAAATTGCCCTTACTTCCTAAAATTCCCCCTATTTTTTAACTTCTGTGAAGGGTTGGTTTTTGCAGCACCTAATCCAAACAATTCATCATCTTTAATATTTGTTGATATACCCCTACTATGCTTAAACTACCCCTACTTCTCTTAATACTTCAAAACAACACTTCTTTTTAATCCTACCCCTAATTATCTAAATAGCCCTTACTTCCAATAATTACCCCTACTTTTTAACTACAAGATGGGTTGGTTTTTACGACACCCAATCCAACGATTCATCATGTCTCATATTTGTCGATCTACCCCTATTATGCTTAAACTACCCCTACTTCTCTTAATACTTCACAACAGCTCTTATTTTTAATCCTGCCCCTAAAATAGCCCTTACTTCCAACAATTACCCCTATTTTTTAACTTATGTGAAGGGTTGTGTAACACCCCGTATTTTCTGTGAACATAAGAGTAATAAATCAGAGAATAATTATATTGTAACAGAATACTTAAGGGAAACGGGTTATGCCATTGCGTTCGTCTCGAAATTCTGTTTGGAATATAGTTCAAGTTTGCATAAATCGGACTCCGTATGAAGAAGATATGGCCTTCAGAAGTTTCAATAAAAAACCAGCCTGAAATTCAAAATTCAGATTTCGAAATTGAAAACAGACACCCGAGCAGGGCGGGAAAATTCCCGCCCAGGACTCAGGTCGACACTAGGGTCGACCTGGGGGTTGACCTAGGTGTACAGGTCGACACTAAGGTCAACCTGGGGGTCGACCTCCCCCCTTTTTCCAGATCTAGAGACAGATCCATTTTTCTGCACCTGGACGCCTTTCTGACCAGATTCGTGGGCTCTAACCTATTTAAACACCTCTAAAACCAGACATTCTCTCCACACAATTTCATTCTGTCTAAACTCTACCTCTATTCTAATTAAAACAAATTAATGGCTTCGCTACTCTGTTGGAATCAAAACAAGGACTAGTGCATCTTCTTCCAATCTGAATAGAATTAAAAAGAGAATCGAATCTAAAACGATAGGCTACATCAAGGGAGAGCTATTTAGTGTTAGAATACAGATTCCAGAACACAAGAATCATTCTCTTTTTGTGAGTACAGTTACTTTCAGATATGAACTTTAATTATGATCTTGGCAGGGTTATAAATCGGAATCTGAGATTATGCATATTCTTATTTGTCAGATCTATTTTTCTATGACTATTCTCTTTGTTCTTTCTACTTTATATCCAGGCTACCATGAGCCTGCTCCAAATCTCATAAGAGATTAATGCACGAACGCTAATTTTGGTGAAAATAGTGAATAATGCATAATTGGACATGACTGATCTGTGACTGGTTTGAGAAAAAGGACATATGTTGTAAATTAGATCTAGGTCTGTGTGTAATCTGTAAATTGGAAGAAGAGGAATCATTGAATGATAACATATGACTTGACTTGAGCACATAATGCATATAAAAATTAAGATCTGATTTTGAGGACAAATTACATGTTATAATTTAAAGATATAGATTTTGGGTATATTTTATGACTTGAAAAAGGAATCTGAGACTTAGGCGTAAAAACCTATACTAAAATAGGATAACCATTAATGTGAATACGCCTAAAAGTGGATTTTTTGTATTTGGCATTAAAGGCTATAATTTGGCATAATTCATATCATGATTTGGGGGCTTTTAGAGAATGTTCTGTACTGTGCAAAGTTTAACTAAAATTTGGGGGCGTTATGACCATGGTTTGGACATGAAAGTTTAGGCTTAATTTATTAGGCAAGATATGTAAATAGAATTTTAAGGAAGGTTAAATATGCTAATCTACTGAATTGCCTAATCTACTAAATCTGTTGAATTGCCTAATCTACTAAATCTGTTATTTGTTTACTCTGTTGCTTATACTGTTGAAAGCTGAATAATTGTAATTTGAGTATGTAATTTGTAGGCTCGATCTAAAGATTGAGCAAAACATGTTAATAAAACTTTTGATTATATGTCGTAACTTGTAAAGAAGTTAAAACTATTAAATGGACATAATTAGTTTGATATTTTCTGTATTGGAAAAATGTGGCTATGACACGAGGTTAGACTCCATTTGCGGTGGAAGCCTTCCCGGAACCAACCGGCTTAACCAGCGACCACAAACTATCAGTCTAATGTGAGAGGTCGTAGGCATAACTAAAATATGCTTAGACACGAGGTTAGGTCTGGCTTGTGGCAGATGTCTAACCGGAACTGCCCGGCACATCCAGCGGCCACAAGCTACCAGCCTAATGTGAGAGGTATGTGCATTAATATTTAACTAATGCAAATCTGAGATAAATATGATGTCTAAAACGTATTGGGTGGATAGGGTTAAACCAATAGGACTGATAAATCAAACAAAACCCGTTTCGTGAATATGTAGGCCCAATATAAAGTTAGACAATCTGTAAGTTTGTTAAAATTGTACATCTGAGCTGTTAGTCTGAAAACTTTTAACTTGATTTTATAGACTGTGCACGAGTAAATCTGAACTCTATATGTTTGAAACTTGTAAACAAGGTAGTATGAAATTTGTTAGTCTGGGGACACAAGGTTAGGAGGGGAAATACTTTTTTCATCTGTTGTTTGGGACCCATATTAGTCAGTAACCCATTCTGGTATCAAAACTTTGACTGCACGCTATGTAGGGTGCCGGGCATGCTTACTGAACTAATTATAAGCGGTTCATTCTGATAATGGCGAGGGGTGTTGATGGCGCGTTCCAACCGGGTCATGTGCGTGCATGGATCCGGTCTACTCTGAGGATGTAAGACACCGTGACATCTGAAAATAGGTTTGTTCCAATCGGTTTCTAATTTAGGGAGTGATACACTGTGGAGCTGACATAGGGTATTCTTTTATTAGGGAGCCGATCGCTTGGGGTAGGATTTAGGGTACACTTAGTTCTGTCTTTTTCTGTTGGTACCATCTGTTTCTGTTGGGGGCGTAACACCTATCGGTTTATGCGTGGTACTGTCTGTTGGGGGTGGTAAAGGCCTATTACTAGTGTACACCTAATTCTAACATTCTATTTTCCGTAGGGATTATTCTATTTCTGTGTGTGATCCCATTTCTGATTCTGTTTCTGTACCGTCTACTGGGTTGGCAAAGGCCCATCATTAGCATTTTGTTTCTATAGAGATTATGCTGTTTCCGTCTCTGTTTCAGTTTAGACATTAGGGTAACGCCTAATCTTGTTATACTAGTATTAGTGCAGAGAAGTAAGATGTAAGTAAGGAACATAACTTTGTTTACATCATTCTGTTTCTTCTGTTAAACTTAAAGTATATCTGCTATTCCTGTTGATGTAATCTCTCATCCAGCTTTATTTACATGTCATGATAATATTATCTGTTTATATGCTGGAAGTCACTGGACTCGCCAGACTTTATGTCTGACCTCGTTTGTTTTTGCCCCTTTTCTTCTTTCTGTTTCCCACCCCCCAAGGTGCTTAGGGTGGAAACATAGGAATTTGATTCAGATTCTCTCTGCTTGAAGTGCTTGAAGTATTGCTTGGTTGGACTCTATCTTTTCATGGCAGTTCATGTTGGGGATTATGGCTTTGAAACTTTGCTTTCTGAAGGATTTTGTATAAGACTGATAATTGTGTACTTGAGTTTTTGGTATTGTGATTTTTGAAAGATGTAACCAAACTTATTTCTGCTCCTGCTGTAATAAAGTTAAATTTTTTCAAGTACTACTTATCTGTCTTGTAATATTATGTTCTGTCAACTAAAACGCTCCACCAAAGTTAAGGCATTCCCTTAGAGTGACCTTAACGGAGGTGGGGTGTTACACTTGGTATCAGAGCTGAAGGTTACCATATTTGATAAAAAGTTTTTGAAAACTATTTTCAAAAAGGTTTTAGAAAGGAAGTATTTTCGAAAGTAAAATTTATTTTGAAAAACATAATCCCCAAATGCTATGTATCTATCTTTCAACTCTCCTTTTTAAGTTCCTTTTCATTCGTTTCAGCATGTCTAGGGCTCTTAACCTTCCGGAGGGCGTACCGATACCTGGCTGGTTCAGGAGGTACCTTGAAGCTAGGGCTAATGACGTGGTCCTAGCAGACATTCCTCCTCCCCCAGCTACATCGGTTCCTTCTCCTCCTCCACCGCACGTGAATACTTTCCCGAAGATATGTATAGACTTTCGAGCCATGGGTGGGAAGAACTTTAGTGGAATGGAATCATTTGTGGAAGCAAGGAATTGGCTCAAAGAAACTAAGGATTTGTTCATTATCTTCGAGGCAGATGATAGACAGATGATACAGTTGGCGGTATTGTTGCTTAAGGACAAAACTTCTTATTGGTGGGAGTTCATGAATTTAGAGCATCCGGTGGAGACATGGATAGATTTCAGGCATAGTTCGAGATGAAGTCTCTCTCACGGGCGGAAGAGAGTCTATACGTAGAGAGGTTTTTGGCTATAAAGCAAGAGAATTTGTCGGTGATGGAATACGTCAACAAATTTAATCAGTTGGCAAGATTCGGCTTAGAATTGGTAAACACACTGCACAAGAAGGCATTGAGGTTTGCTAAAGGTATGAACGAGCTGCTACACGGATTGGCAATGTCCCACATTCCTATGGGGGCTACCTTCGAGAAATTAGTTGACATGGCATTGATGCATGAAGAAGAAACCAAAAGTGAAAAGAAAGAAGAAAAGCTTGAAGGACCACAGGACAAGAAGGCAGGGCCCAAAAAGGAAACCCAAAAGAAGGATGAAAAGTCTGAAGATAAGAAGGAGAAAAAGTGCTTTACTTGTGGAAGCTTGACTCATCTGAACGAGGATTGCAGAAAAAGGAATGGTGCTTGCTTCAACTGTGGTGAAATGGGACACTTCACTAGGGACTGCCCGAAGAAACGAGGGCAAGGGCAGAGGACAGGGCCCACTTCTGGAAGACAGGCGAACACTCTCGATGCTAGTGGATAGGATTGAAATAGGAAAATTTCTATATAAGGTTTAATTTCCTTATCAGAATAATGAGTTAAAACTCTTTCTGATTCTGGCATTTTGATTTTGTAATTGAGACTCTGCACTTTAATACAAGTTTTGTTTCTGTTCCCACTATAGTCTCAAACCCCATAAGGGTTATGACTCATCTGTTTGTGATTGGTTGGGGTTTGAGGGAATCTGTGTTGGGCGTTAAGTTAACTATGATGCATACATTCTGAGTTTTGTGGGATATGATGAGGTTTTATCATGCTTAGTTTCGTAAGAATCATTTGATAATCTGATTTGTACCAGTAGTCTGTAAGTATCTGACTATTTCTTAAAGGATAGGTTTTTTTTTCAAAGCGTGAAGTAGATTTCCAGTTGGACATTTGTTTAATGGGAGTAATTCTCTTAGTGTCAATCTGATGTTGATCTCGTTCTTCGGGGTTGATACTTAGGGGGTTATTCTCTTAAACTGATGTCTAATCGGAACAAAGCTTTTGTTTTAATTGTACTTGCTTCTATCACTCGGCAGTATCATATCGAACGAATCTTCGACCTTTAGGTAAAAAGTAATGGGTGTAAACATGTGTTTGAGACATGTTATGTTTGATGGTTGCAAGTGGATGCAAGTGGTTGCTCATGGATGCGTGTACACACTCTAGGCTCTAGGTCGGCTCAAAAGCACTCTCATACTGCATATGGATGTATGTGCAATTTTTTTCAATTTTTGTGGATGAAAAATGATTGACTTATCACATGGATGGTGCATTTGGATGAATGGTTGTGCACCCGTATAGAAATGTTGTGTATCAAATAGGATTTCTTGCAAACATAATTGGACTCATGGCACTAACATAATTCACATTAAGGAGGTCAACTGAATCAGTAGACCGCCTGATCTGTGCATTAGAAAAGAGACATATGCACACACATTTTGCACATGTCCATACAACATTAGAAGTTTTCTAAGGACAATTGATGCTTGTGGATGATGGTTCGGTAGATGCGTGATTGGATGGTAGGACACATTCTTCTTAACTTGAAGATTTCGGGGACGTAATCCTTTAAAGAGGGGAGAATGTAACACCCCGTATTTTCTGTTAACATAAGAGTAACAAATCAGAGAATAATTAAATTATAACAGAATAATTAAGGTAAACAGTTTACGCTATTGCGTTCGTCTCGAAATTCTGCTTGGAAGAAAGTACAAGTTTGCGTAAATCGGACTCCTTATGAAGAAGATATGGCCTTCAGAAGTTTCGATGAAAAACCAGCCCGAAATTCAAAATTCAGATTTCGAAATTCAAAACAGACACCCGGGAAGGGCGGGAAAATTCCCGGCCAGGACCCAGGTTGACACTAGGGTCGACTTGGGGGTCGACCTGGGTATACAGGTCAACACTAGGGCCGAACTAGGGGTCGACCTCCCCCCTTTTTCCACGTCTGGAGACAGATCCATTTTTCTGCACCTTGACGCCTTTCTGACCGGATTTGTGGGCTCTAACCTATTTAAACACCCCCTAAACCTAACTCTCTCTCCACATAATTTAATTCTTTCTACACTCTTCCTCTATTCTAATTAAAATAAATTAATGGTGTCGCTACTCTACTGGAATCAAAACTATGACTAGTGCATCATCTTCCAATCTGAATAGAATTAAAAAGAGAATTGAATCTAAAACGATAGGCTACGCCAATGGAGAGCTATTTAGTGTCAGAATACAGATTCCATAACACTAGAATCGTTCTCTTTTTGTGAATACAGTTACTTTCAAACATGAACTTTAATTATGATCTTGGCAGTGTTATAAATCTGAATCTGAGATTATGCATATTCTTATCTGTGAGATTTGTTTTTCTGTGACTATTCTCTTTCTTCTTTCTGTTCCATAGCCAGGCTACCACGAGCCTGCGCCAAATCCCATAAGAGATTAACGCACGTACTCTAATTTTGGTGAAAATAATGAATAATGCATAATTGGACATGACTGATCTGTGACTGGTTTGAGAAAAAGGACAAATGTTGTAAATTAGATCTAGATCTGTGCGTACTCTGTAAATTGGAAGAAGAGGAATCATTGAATGATAACATATGACTTGAAACTTGGGGACATAATGCATATAAAAATTAAGATCTGATTTTGAGGACAAATTACATGTTATAATTTAAAGATCTAGATTTTTGGGTATATATTACGACTTGAAAAAGGAATCTGAAACTTAGGCGTAAAGACCTATATTAAATAGGATAACCATTAATGTGAATACGCCTAAAAGTGGATTTTTTGTATTTGGCATTGAAGGCTATAATTTGGCATAATTCGTATCATGATTTAGGGGCTTTTAGAGAATGTTCTGTACTGTGCAAAATTTAACTAAAATTTGGGGGCGTTATGACCATGGTTTGGACATGTAAGTTTAGGCTTAATTTATTAGGCAAGATACGTAAATAGAATTTTAAGGAATGTTAAATCTGCTAACCTGCTGAATTGCATAATCTGATAAATCTGTTGAATTGCCTAATCTGCTAAATCTGTTATCTTTTTAATCTGTTGCTTAATCTGTTGAAAGATGAATAATTGTAATTTGGGTATGTAATTTGTAGGCTCGATCTAAAGATTGAGCAAAACATGTTAATAAAACTTTGGATAATCTCACGTAACTTGTAAAGAAGTTAAATCTGTTAAATGGACATAATTAGTCTGATATTTTCTGTAATGGAATAAAGTGGCTATGACACGAGGTTAGACTCCGTATGCGGTGGAAGCCTGCCCGAAACCAACCGCCTTAACCCGCGACCGCAAACTGTCAGTCTAATGTAAGAGGCCGTAGGCATAACTAAAATATGCTTAGACAAAAGGTTAGGTCTGGCTTGTGGCAGAAGTCTACCCGGAACCGCCCGACACATCTAGCGGCCACAAACTGCTGACCTAATGTGAGAGGTCTGTGCATTAATATTTAATTAATGCAAATCTGAGTAAATATGATGTCTAAAATGTGTTGGGTGGATAGGGTTAAACCAACTGGACCGATAAATCTAACAAAACCTGTTTCGTGAATCTGTAGGCCCATTACAAAGTTAGACAATCAATAAGTTTGTTAAAATTGTACATCTGATCCGTTTGTCTGAAAAATTGTAACTTGATTTTCTGGTCCGTGAACGAGTAAATCTGAACTATGTATGTCTGAAACTTGTAAACAAGTTAATCTGAAATCTGTTAGTCTGGGGACACAAGGTTAGGAGTGGAAATACTTGTGTCATCTGTTGTTTGGGACCCATATTAGTCAGTAACCCTTTCTGGTATCAAAACTTTGACCTCACGCTATGTAGGGGGCCGGGCACGCTTACTGAACTAATTATAAGCGGTTCATTATGATACTGGCGAGAGGTGTTGATGGCGCATTCCAACCGGGTCATGTGCGTGCATGGATCCGGTCTTCTCTGAGGATGTAAGACACCGTGACGTCTGTAAATATTTCTGTGCCAATAGGTTGCCACTTTAGGCAGTGATACACCCTACTGTGGTCCCGACACAAGGTATTTATTTATTATGGAGCCGATCGCTTGGGGTAGGATTTAGGGTACACTTAGTTCTGTCTGTTTCTGTTGGTACCGTCTGTTTTTGTTGGGTGCTTACACCTATCTGTTTCTGCGCGGTACCATCTGTTAGGGTGGTAAATGTAACACCCCGTATATTCTGAGAATAAAAAAAATGGTTAAGTATGAAGAAGTTATTAAGCCTTGAAGTTTGTATGCATATGAGAGAAATATATATAGATATATATAGAAAATAAATAAATAAACATGCAAAAAAGGTTCAAAACAGCGAATTGGGAGGGGGAGTAACCGAACCGGCCCATTTTTGAGGTCGACCCGAGCCTTGCTGGGTTGACTAGGGGTTAATCCAGGGTGTTTGGCTATCATCCTGTGGGCCGATTCGCTCAAATGCTGATTTTTCATTTGAATGGTTCTCATGATTCAGGGTTAATCTAATGGTCCTAAAAAACTTCCTACACCTATATATACTTCCCTAACCTAAATCTCATATACAATTCTCTAGCCTCCATTGCTCTCTTCCTCTCTAAAAATAAATAAACCAATGGCATCTCTACTCTGATGAAACCTAAGCTAGGACTTGTGCTTCTTCTTCCTCCAATTCTGATTAGGATTAAAAGAGACCGGCTACAACACCTTTTTCTTTTAGAATCCAACCAAGGCAAGTGCATTTATTTTCCGATATAAACTTTAATTATAATTGTGACATGATTGTAAATCTGAATTTGAGATTGCGTATGTTCTGTTCTGATCTATTTTATTCTATATCTCTTTCTTCTTTCTGTTCTATATCCAGGCTACCCCGACCCTGCACCAAATCTCATAAGAGATTAACGCACGAACGTTAAACTTTGGGACAAATAATGAATGATGGCATGATTGGACATGGCTAATCTGTGACTAAAAGGACATAGCTTGTAAACGAGATTTAGATCTATGCATATTCTGTGAATTGGAAGAAGAGGAACCATTGTATATTAACATGTGACTTAAGACATTGGACATAACGCATATTTTTGAATTAAAGATCTGTTATAATTTAAAGTTCTAGATTGTTGGGCATATTGTTTATATAGAGATTCATGATTTGGGATAAAAAGGGAATATGACTTAGGTGTGAAGATTTATGTTAAGATTTGATAACTATTAAATGTGAATAACACATAAGTGGGAGATTTTTGAATATATGACATGCATTGAAATCGATGGCTATATTTGGTATAATTTATATGTGAATCTTTTGTACTAGGAAAGTTTAACTAAATCTGAGACGTGTGTTATATGATAAATTATGACCATAATCTGAGCCATGTAAATTCAATGCAAACGTGGGGTATATGATCATAATGTGAATCATGACAACTATTTAGGCATGCAGACTTAGGCCAAATTAATAATTAGGCAAGATATGTTTATGAAACTTTAAGGAATGAGTAAATCTGTTATATGGCCTAATCTGCTAGTTCTGTTATATTGCCTAATTTGCTAGTTCTGTTATATTGCCTAATCTACTAGTTCTGCTATAATTTGCTATATTTGTTCATATACCAAATCTGTCATCTGCTAAGTCTGTTGAAGATGCCTAAACTGTTATGTACTAAATCTGCTAAACTGCTTAATCTGCTGAATCCGTTAAGTCGCCTAATCTGCTAAATCTGTTATCTGCCATATATGTTGAGTTGATATATTTAGTCTGTTATTGACATAATCTGAATTGGCTATAATTATGAAAATTGACATGTATATTAGGCGTGGGCATAAAGGGTAAATTAATAATTAATTGGCCGCAAAGATAAACATGGCTGACTCGAGGTTAGAATGAGTTTGCGGTGTAATCCTGCCCGAAACCGCCCGGCACATCCAGTGGCCGCAAACAATAGGTTCTAATGTGAGAAGTTAGTCATAACATGCTTGAAACCCGAGGTTAGACTCAGTTTGCGGCAGAAATCTGCCCGGAACTGGTTGACGTATTCCTTGACTGTCATACATCCTTGCTTAAGAGATAAGAACTTTTCCAGTTGTAAACTTCGTTCAGCTTTCGAGAGGAATTTTGTCTCAAACATTGTTCTGAAAGCCATCCATGTCTCAACCAGCCTCTCGGCGTTAGTGACTTCCCACCAGTAGGAAGCTTCGTCTTTGAGCAGACATACCGCCAACTATACCTTCTGCCTATCGTCCACCTCGAAGATAACGAATAGATCCTCAGTTTCTTTGAGCCAGTTCCTCGCTTCTACGAATGATTCAATTCCTCTGAAATCCTTCCCACCCATGGCCCTAAATTCTCTACAGATCTTTGAAAAAGAAATTGCACGAGGAGGGGGTGGAGGAGGAGGATCATTTGCTGGACCTACGGTGGCAGTCCTAGCCTCAAGATATTGACGAAACCAACCGGGTACGTGAACATCCTCTGGTATCTCAGATGCTTCAGACATGCTGAAATGAAAAAAAAGAGGAAATATTCAATACAAAAATAAGGAGTGAAGGAAAGATATATGGCTCTTGGGGATCATGTTTTTCAAAATAAGCTTTATTTTTAAAAATACATCCTTTCAAAACCTTTTTGAAAATAGTTTTCAAAAACTTTACCCAATCTGGTAACCTTCAGCTCTGATACCAAGTGTAACACCCCACCTCCGTTAAGGTCACTCACAAGGGAATGCCTTAACTTTGGTGGAGCATGGATCCCAGTCTGCCTCTGAGGATGTAAGACGCCGTGACATCTGTAAATAGGTCTGTGTCATTCAAAGGTTGCCACTTTAGGGAATGATACATCCTTCGGTGGGGCTGGCACAGGGTATTTATGTACTAGGGAGCCGATCGCTTGGAGTAGGGTTTTAGGGTACACTTAGTTCTGTCTGTTTCTGTTGGTACCATCTATTTATGTTGGGTGGCAACACCTGTCTGTTTCTGCGTGTTACCTTCTGTTCGGGTGGTAAAGGCCCAATTACTAGTGTACACCTAACGCTACATTCTGCTTCTGTCTGTTTCTGATCGGGTGGTAAAGGCCCATTACTAGCGTGGAAATTATTCTGTACCTGTTTCTATTTCAGTTTAGACATTAGGGTGACACCTAATTCTGTTATACTAGTATTAGTGCAGAGAAGTGTAAAGCAATAGCTTATATCATTCTGTTCTTCTGTCATATCTGCTACATCTGTTACAGTTATCTCTCATCCAGTTTTATTTTCATGTCATGTTATTATTATCTGTTCATAACTGAAAATCACTGGACTTGCCAGACTTTTGTCTGACCCTTGTTGTTTCGCCTCCTTTCTTCTGTTTCTCCCCCCCTCCCCCGGTTTTGTAGAAGGAAATACTCTAGCTTGATCCAGATTTCTTCCGCTTGCAGTCCTTAAAGTATGGCTTGTCTTCTTCTGTGGGGATTATGATTTTAAACTATGCATTCTGAAGGCTTTTATAAAAGACTGATATTTTGTACTTGAATTCTGACATTGTGATTTGAAAGGATGTAACCAAGCTTCTGTTGAAATAAAGTTATGAATTTTCAAGTATTGTTTTATCTGTCTTGTAAGTTTCTGTTCTTTTTACTAAAATGCTCCACCAAAGTTAAGGCATTCCCTTGTGAGTGACCTTAACGGAGGTGGGGTGTTACACTTGGTATCAGAGCTGATGGTTACCAGATTAGGTAAAGTTTTTGAAAACTATTTTCAAAAAGGTTTTGAAAGGATGTATTTTTAAAAATAATGCTTATTTTGAAAAACATGATCCCCAAGAGCCATATAGCTTTCCTTCACTCCTTATTTTTGTATTGAATCTTTCCTTTTCTTTTTTTTCATTTCAGCATGTCTGAAGCATCTGAGATACCAGAGGGTGTTCACATACCCGGTTGGTTTCGTCAATATCTTGAGGCTAGGACTGCCACCGTAGGTCCAGCAAATGATCCTCCTCCTCCACCCCCTCCTCGTGCAATTTCTTTTTCAAAGATCTGTAGAGAATTTAGGGCCATAGGTGGGAAGGATTTCAGAGGAATTGAATCATTCGTAGAAGCGAGGAACTGGCTCAAAGAAACTGAGGATCTATTCGTTATCTTCGAGGTGGACGATAGGCAGAAGGTATAGTCGGCGGTATGTCTGCTCAAAGACGAAGCTTCCTACTGGTGGGAAGTCACTAACGCCGAGAGGCCGGTTGAGACATGGATGGCTTTCAGAACAAGGTTTGAGACAAAATTCCTCTCGCAAGCTGAACGAAGTTTACAACTGGAAAAGTTCTTATCTCTTAAGCAAGGATGTATGACGGTCAAGGAATACGTCAACCAGTTCAACCAACGTCTTATATACCAAATCTGTCATCTGCTAAGTCTGCTGAAGATGCCTAAACTGTTATGTACTAAATCTGCTAAACTGCTTAATCTGCTGAATCCGTTAAGTCGCCTAATCTGCTAAATCTGTTATCTGCCATATCTGTTGAGTTGATATATTTAGTCTGTTATTGACATAATCTGAATTGGCTATAATTATGAAAATTGACATGTATATTAGGCGTGGGCATAAAGGGTAAATTAATAATTAATTGGCCGCAAAGATAAACATGGCTGACTCGAGGTTAGAATGAGTTTGCGGTGTAATCCTGCCCAAAACCGCCCGGCACATCCAGTGGCCGCAAACAATAGGTTCTAATGTGAGAAGTTAGTTATCACGTGCTTGAAAACCGAGGTTAGACTCAGTTTGCGGTAGAAATCTGCCCGGAACCAACCAGCCTAACCAGTAGCCGCAAACTGTCAGTCTAATGTGAGAGGTCTGGGCATTAATATTTAACTAATGAAAATCTGAGATAAATATAATGTCTAAAACATGTTGGGTGGATAGGGTTAAACCCACTAGACTGATGAGTTTAATAAATCTGTTCCGTGAATCAATAGGCCCAATTACAAAGTTAGACAAATCTGTAAATCTGTTAAATCCGTATATCTGATCCGTTAGTCTAAAACTTGTCTGACCTGTGAACTAGTTGATCTGAATTCTGTATGTCTGAGCTTGTTGATCTGAAATCTGTTAGTCTGGGGACACAAGGATAAGAGGGGAATTACTTGTGTCATCTATTGTTTGGGACCCATATTAGTCAGTAACCCTTTCTGGTATCAAACTTTGACCCAACAGTAGGTAGGGTCCGGGCACGCTTACTGAACTAATTATAAGTGGTTCATTCTGATAATGGCGAGGGGTGTTGATGGTGCGTTCCAACCGGGTCATGTGCGTGCATGGATCCCGGTCTGCCTCTGAGGATGAAAGACGCCGTGACATCTGTAAATAGGTCTGTGTCATTCAAAGGTTGCCACTTTAGGGAATGATACACCCTTCGGTGGGGCTGGCGCAGGGTATTTATGTATTAGGGAGCCGATCGCTTGGGGTAGGGTTTTAGGGTACACTTAGTTCTGTCTGTTTCTGTTGGTACCGTCTGTTTCCGTTGGGTGGCAACACCTGTCTGTTTCTGCGTGTTACCGTCTGTTCGGGTGGTAAAGGCCCAATTACTAGTGTACACCTTATGTTACATTCTGCTTCTGTCTGTTTCTGATCGGGTGGTAAAGGCCCATTACTAGCGTGGAAATTATTCTGTTTCTGTTTCAGTTTAGACATTAGGGTGACACCTAATTCTGTTATACTAGTATTAGTGCAGAGAAGTGTACAGCAATAACTTATATCATTCTGTTCTTCTGTCATATCTTCTACATCTGTTACAGTTATCTATCATCCAGTTTTATTTTCATGTCATGTTATTTTTATCTGTTCATAACTGAAAATCACTGGACTTGCCAGACTTTTGTCTGACCTTTGTTGTTTCGCCTCCTTTCTTTCATTTCTCCCCCCAGGTTTTATAGAAGGGAATACTCTAGCTTGATCCAGATTTCTTCCGCTTGTAGTGCTTAAAGTATGGCTTGTCTTCTTCTGTGGGGATTATGATTTTAAACTATGCATTCTGAAGGCTTTTGTACAAGACTGATATTTTGTACTTGAATTCTGATATTGTGATTTGAAAGGATGTAACCAAGCTTCTGTTGAAATAAAGTTATACATTTTTCAAGTACTGTTTAATCTGTCTTGTAAGTTTCTGTTCTGTTTACTAAAATGCTCCACCAAAGTTAAGGCATTCCCTTGTGAGTCACCTTAACGGAGGTGGGATGTTACAGTAAAGGCCCATTACTATTGTACACCTAATTCTAACATTCTGTTTTCTTTAGGGATTAATCTATTTCTGTCTTTGATCACGTTTCTGATTCTGTTTCTATACCGTCTGTTGGGGTGGTAAAGGCCCATCATTATCATTCTGTTTCTATAGAGATTATTCTATTTCCGTCTCTGTTTCAGTTTAGACATTAGGGTAACGCCTAATCCTATTATAATAGTATTAGTGCAGAGAAGTAAGATGTAAGTAAGGAACATAACTTGGTTTACATCATTCTGATTCTTCTGTTAAACTTAAAGTATATCTGCTATTCCTGTTGATGTAATCTCTCATCCAGCTTTATTTACATGTCATGATAATATTATCTGTTTATATGCTGGAAGTCACTGGACTCGCCAGGCTTTACGTCTGACCTCGTTTTTTTCCTCCCCTTTTCTTTCTATTCCCCCCCCCCAAGTGCTCAGGGTGGAAACATAGGAGTTTGATTCAGATTCTCTTTGCTTGAAGTGCTTGAAATATTGCTTAGCTTTGACTCTATCTTCTCACGGCAGTTTATGTTGGTGATTATGGCTTTGAAACATCGCTTTCTGAAGGATTTTGTATAAGACTGATAATTGCGTACTTGAGTTTTTGGTATTTTGATTTTTGAAAGATGTAACCAAACTTATTTCTGCTTCTGCTGTAATAAAGTTAAAATTTTTCAAGTACTACTTATCTATCTTGTAATATTCTGTTCTGTCTACTAAAACGCTCCACCAAAGTTAAGGCATTCCCTTAGTGAGTGACCTTAATGGAGGTTGGGTGTTACAGGTTGGTTTTTGCAGGACCCAATCCAAATGATTCATCATCATTCATATTTGTTGATCTACCCCTACTATGCTTAAACTACCCATACTTCTCTTAATACTTTAAAGCAACCCTTCTTTTTAATCCTACCCCTAATTCTCTAAATAGACCTTACTTCCAAGAATCGCCCCAATTTTTTAACTTCCATGAAGGGTTGGTTTTTGCAGCATCCAATCCAAATGATTCATCGTCTTTTATATTTGTCGATCTACCCCTACTATGCTTAAACTGCCCATACTTCTCTTAATACTTCAAAACAACCCTTCTTTTTAATCCTATCCCTAATTCTCCATATAGCCCTTACTTCCAATAATTACACCTATTTTTTAACTACTGTGAATAGTTGGTTTTTGCAGCACCCAATCTAAATGATTCATCATCTTTCATATTTGTCAGTCTACCCTTACTATGCTTAAACTACCCTTCCTTCTTTTAATATCTCAAAACAGCCCTTCTATTTAATCCTACCCCAAAATCTATAAACATCCCTTCGTTCCAACAATTACCCCTTTTTTTAACAACTACAAAGGGTTGGTTTTTGCAACACCCAATCGAAATGATTCATCATTTTTCGTATTTATCGATCTACCCCTACAATGCTTAAAGTACCCCTACTTCTCTTAGCACTTCAAAACAACTTTTCTTTTTAATCCTACCCCTAATTCTCTAAATAGCCATTCCCTCCAATAATTACCCTTTTTTTTAATATCTGTGAAGGGTTGGTTTTTGCATCACTTAATCCAAACGATTCATCATCTTTCATATTTGTTGATCTACCCCTATTATTCTTAAACTACCTCTATGTTTGTCCCAAAATTGGGCAAACTCCAAAAATATACAAGAAGGTTTCACAAAAATGAAATAGTAGGGCCACACAATAATCCAAATGCAAGTAGTATGCGCAAAATTTTATAGTGGTTCAATCCAATGAGGATCTACGTCAACTCTCGTAAAGAATTTCATTACCAATATGAAAGATTACAAGATCAAATTCTCTCTTACAATATTATCACTCTTTTACTCAAAAATCACACTCAAATCTATTAGAGATGGTGAAGGAGCTTGTAGATCCGTAGAGATTTGATGGAGATGGAGTAGAACTGGTAGAGTTCCTCTTTGGACATAGAATCTCCTAATCAATCTTTCTCTTGCGAATCATTTGGATGTATTCGATATAGATCATGATCTAAGAATTAATCTTCAACGTATGATGTTGGGTAGATGTTAAAATTGTTGTGGAATATTTTCGGCAGCACTTCGTGGCTTCAAGATTCCATCCCCGCAAATGAAGAAGCGAGGGGGTATTTATAGGAGATCTTCAGACTAGGTGGCAGTTCTGTAATTATTCAGAAAACGCCTTAACTCATGTCGCCGCCGATATAACCTGGACCAACGACATGACTCGTGTTGTCCGACGGGTTAACTCGTGGTGCCTTGCACTTGTGATACGACATAACCCCCTTCAATAGTGTTCATATTGTTCTGGTAGTCCGATACTTACTGGAGGCGGCATGTGTGGGGCACGGCATGGCTTATTTCCAGACTTCAAGTAGCGATTGACCTTTCATGTCGTAGATCGATATAGAGACACGGCGGCATGACTCATGTCGTGAGATCTTGTGCTTCTTTGTGCCTCGAGCTTATGGCATGTCATGATGTTATGTCGCATGACGACTTGATTTTGACGTTATGAATGGAATGCGGCACGACTTGGTGTCAACCTGGTTTTCTTGGGGCGGCATGGTATGCTTCCTGAATCCGACTTAGCTCTCTTGACATGGTTTAAGGCCGATATGAATTACTTGTAGACCATGCCGCTGAACGACATGATCATCAGTAATATAGCATCATGTCGCTGACCGACATGAAGCTCAGTCTTATCCTATGGCATTTCGCCTTGACCTTGGGAACGACTTGATGAGTTGCGATACGATTTAAAAGAGTTTTGGTTGTGACACGGAGGCACATGACTTAGCCTTATGACTTGGTACGCAGTATAATGACCTGAATGATACACCATAACTGAAGACGGCATGATTCCTTCTTTTCTCTACGGCATGGCTTTAGAACGACCTGAATAACGACATGGTTTTGACGACATATAGAACACGAATTTTTCATGGGTTAACATTTGCCCCTCGAAGTTCGTGTTACTAGAAATAGCATGAGCTTCGAATTCTCATAATTTACGACGTTTCTCCATGTATTTTAGTTAAGTCGTTAGGGTGCTCTAAGACTCATGTCGCGAATCATCGTGTCGCAACTTTACTTTTGTCCTTACCATGTCACATGAGAACCCTTTTTTCCTTTTTATGCTTAGGTCGTCCAGCTTCCTAGGTCGTGTAATGAACCGGAGTCATTGTGACTTCTTGGTCGCGGTCTGACTAAAGCATGTTGGCTTTCCCTTGATATTGGGTCGTTGGGGGCCCAGTAAATTTGGTTTATCTATTTTAATCTTCCTTTCTATTATTTTCTAATTAAATCATCACTTCTATACCATTCTCTTTTAAGCTAGAAACCTCATTAATGGCGGCCGTCTTCAATTAGCCCTCCGATCATCATTATTATCATAGCGATTCAAGTCCAAGTAATCCCTCAGTTCAATAATCTAATTTAAAGCTTTTGGTCTTCACAATTTAGGTGTGATTCTAAATTCCCTTCTTTATATCTATGAATGCTTAAGACTTGTGCAGAACTCTAGAATTCTCACTTACTTTTGATGAAGTGATGATTTTACGAGCTGCATTTGAATGTTTTTGTGTTACGAATTGAAAATGAGTTGGTTTTGATCGGGTATAATGTGCATAAGGGCTTAGGAACCTTTCGATTTTCTTAGAACCTCAATTTTATGTAGTATACACGACTTAAGTTTAATGTCGTGAACTGGCGTGGTCCTCCTGCGGCTAACTGATATGGGAATTAGGCCATGGTTTGATATGCGTCTCATGTCATGGCTCCGACATGAATCCCAAATCGCGGCGGTAACGTGAGCAGGTCGTCATGTCGCTGATACGACATGAATGACCACGCCATTACGACTTGACCCCGATGCCAACAAATGCCTTGCTTTAATGTTTGTCATCCCCATTCCTCTTTTTTTTTGTTTTTTAAGTGCAATTGCTTATGCAGGATGTCTTCTAGCCATAACAAGATTAAGGGTCCTTTGAAGGAGGATGATTTTCTGAAACGTCGCAAATCGAGTGAGCTGCTTGAAACATATGCTTTTTCTTCCTCAGATCCTCCTGCTTATAATGCTCCATCTCTTGAAGACCTGCAAGTCATCATGGATAAACCTCGCTATGTTTCTGAACTATGTCATCCTGAACTTGTTAGTCGATTCGAAGGATGGTGCTTACAAGGTGCACGTGTGGAGGTGGACATATACCCATCTGACAAACAAGTTGTTCCTGATGACATAGATTTCATACAACATAGTGCGCTTGCACAGCTTGATAATACCAGAGACTGGTTTGAGAAGCACAACAATCTCCTTGAGAATTATACTACAAAGAAGATGATTGGTTGGAACATACTCGCCTGTGACATCCAGAGATTGAACAGAGAAAATCTTGAGCGAATTTCTGTTCTGGAGGATGACAAAGCAGTGCTTATCCGAGCCTTGAAGTCTAGAGATAGGGTCATTGCCGAGCTTCTGGGCCAGGAATGAAAGATTGATCTGTCCCCCTCTCCTTCAGCTTAGGGGGTGATTTCCTGATGGGAAGGAATCGTGACTTTCATGAATTTCTTGTTCTACTTTTTGGGGTGTCATCTTATGCATGTAAATTATTAGACTTGATTGTTTTATACGAGTACCAATCCTCGCTTACGACTTTGGCTTATATGCTTGATCCTACGTTAGACCTGCCTGGTGGATGATGTAATTTAGGCTGTGTGTATGTTATGCTATCTAATGATGTTAGAATGAATTTGTGCTCTGCTCTTGCACTTAAGATTTCACTTGCTGTATAGGTTTCGCTGCACTTTTATATTTTTTGCATTTTACGCTTGATTTATATCTGCAATACAAATTCTGCATTACAAGTTATTTGTTATGACAAGCCAACTTTATTGGATTTTTCTGATTTTAACTAAGACGAAGTTGTATTTCATCTTAGTTATTTCAGGAAATTAAGACCTAATGTCGGATTTTCATGTAATTTTGACCGGATTGTAGTATGTTGAAGAATGCACCATTAGTTTTCGTTAATGCAATAGTAATGCCCCCATACCACAATTGGTTTAAATATCTTGAAAATTAGGCATGGTTTTTACAGTTAGATAAAGGAATCTATTGTCTCTAGTAACTGAGTGGGCCAATTACTTGTGGTTTTTATCAGATAACTTCGAGGGAAGTTTTTTTTGGTTCTATTATTAACTGAATTTGGAAGATTCGGCTTATAACCGGATGTCCTTGAAAGGATCTTTGATCCGTTGTTCGTTGGATCTGAATAATTCAGACACTTATTAAACTTGTCGGATGCCTCCGAAGAGGTCTTTCGGTCAGTCAGTAACTGGGTTTGAAGGACCCAGAATCAATAGCTGGATTTGGAAGATCCAACATCTGAGCGGATGCCTCCGAAGAGGTCTTTGAAAACCCCGTGTTCATATCGCTATCCAGCCATGTGTAAATGGCATCGACGATGAACCGGGTGCCCCTCGGGTAGGTCTTGGATTCAAAGCCATGTGTTTGTATCGCTATCCAACCATATCTTAATGGCGTCGACGATGAACTGGGTGCCCCTTGGGGAGGTCTTTGGTTAAAATCCCGGTGTTTGTATCGCTATCCAGCCATATCTTAATGGCGTCGACAATGAACCGGGTGCCCTTCGGGGAGGTCTTCGGTTAAAACCTCGGTGTTTATATCGCTATCCGGCCATATCTTAATGGCGTCGGCGATGAACCGGGTGCCCCTCGTGGAGGTCTTTTGTAACACCCCGCCTCCGCTAGGGTCACTCGCAAAGGAATGCACTAGCTTTAGAAGGGCATTATTGGTAAACATGCACAGAAATATCACAAGACAGAACATATATAAATAAATAGCAGAAGTACAATCAAACTTTCATAAACATGAATACATAAGGTCTAAAGCCTTTTACATCAGAGTACATCAAAACCTGTCTTGCAATAGTAAAGAAGCATAAAGACTTTTTAATAAATTATTCCCCAAGTAAAACCGTAAAGTAGCCATAGCCAAGAGAAGTCCAAGCCATCCATGATGACCTTCAAGCAGAAGAAGTCCGAACTAAACAGCATTGTTTCCTCCCTAAAACCTGGGGGGGGGGGGGGGGAACGGAAGAAAAGAGGCGAAACAAAACGGGTCAGTCAAAAAGACTGAGTAAGTCCTATCTACTTCCAGTATAAAAACAGGTAAAGGTAACATGACATGCATAAACTGAAAGTAAACATAAGGATAACTACAAGATAGATAAACCAGGGTAGCGGCCGAACTACTGCGGCAAGGTAAACTAAGGTATCATGATAAACTACGGTGTTATGGTAAGTCAAGGTATCACATCGTCAGATTTCTATCGAGTACATTATCCCAAGGTATCTACCCCGTCTAACATCCCACGGTATCTATTATTTATATTCTTCCTAGTTCTAACATGTATATTTGCTCTGCACCTCTCGTACTAGTATCCCAGCCTTGTTATGTGTTAACCATGAATGTCCCTTACTCAAAGTCGTGTAATGGTCCATGTCAACCTAATATATCGCATATATAGGTTACTCAAATCATATGTTTCTTTCCATGTATATAAGTTCAGTCCTTTGCCGTACCTCGTACGGGCTTCCTCATGTCGTATTATCCTTGAAATCGTTTGGACTGTCACCCTTGTTCTAGCTAGGCTCTTCCATATGAATCATCGTTTGAACTACTAGGACTTACGCCACTTAGCACCACTAGGGATTACGCTTGCCTATTGCACGTTTTCGTATTTCGGTTTGGGTTAAACCACCTAGGCCACTAGGGATTACGCTAACCCTCAACCGCGCCCTTTTTCCCATGCATTCATCGTAAATCGATTTTCTATAACTGTATGCACATGTATCACATCGTGCCATCCGAGTCCTGTCACAGGGCAAACCAAGAAATACAGGACTCGGTCGGGAGCTTTAGATTTATCTGCCGATGCAGATACTAAGGTCTGCTTTTCTACACGTGGCTATGGTCCCACGAGACCCCTCCCTCAACTAGTGAAAGGCAACACAAGAGAAAATCTTGCAAGAGAACTACACTCCGGCCAGCCCACATCCTACGGCCTACCTCACCCATAATTAGATAGCAATTATGGTCTGTTGGGTGTTCCCTGCCTTTCCGTACGTACACGCTTGACTCAAGATGGTAGATGATCGACGAACTTGCTATCTCGGGCACCTTATGTATCCGCCGACTCACTGCTATCCACCCCAGTCTTTAGGTCGCTCGCATAGCAACCAAGGCATATTCTTGGTTCTTCTACCGCAGATCTCAACCTCTCGTGAGCCTAGTGTAATGACCTGGCAGCTCACAGAGGGATCCCAAGAATATCCTCACGTTCCCCGAAGCCGCTGCTTCGTTACCCGGTTCGTTGGAGCCTTTATCTAAATCAGATAGCCTGCTCCTACACGCATACTTAAACGTTGACCTAACGTATCGGGTTACTAATCTATCTAATAAATGGTCCAAATTTCCTTGACTAAGAATTATTACTTAGTTTCCCTTAACTAAGGTTTACCACTTAGCCTTCTTTCCATAATCCTTGTTAACTATGGTTATTTACCTAATCCTCCGAATTAGGGTTTATCTAATGTGTTAAGTGTCATTTAAGTCCATAACTTAGCCCGTCTACAAACCACGTCAAAATTGGCTAAGTATCCAAGTCCAAGACCTAACCCTACAAACCATGTGTCAAGTTGGCTAAGTATATTAAGCAATCCATAACTTAACCTCGTCTAATTATCATTTTAGATTGGTTAATTAGATAAATTAACTTGACCTTGTCTAATTACCGAGTCATATCGGTCAAGCGCATTCAAACAATTCGTGACTTAGCCTTATCATGTTTTCACGTTAGATTGGTTAAGTATAGTTTAACTCAACCACATCAAATTAACGAGTTAGATTGGTTAAGTATAGGTCACTTAACCTCATCAAATTAACGAGTTAGATTGGTTAAGTATAGGTCACTTAACCTCATCAAATCATCGTGTTACATTAGTTAAGTGTTTAACTTAACCCCATTAAATTACCAAGTTGGATTAATTAAGTCTAGGCTAACTTAACCCCATTAAATTACCAAGTTGGATTAATTAAGTCTAGGCTAACTTAACCCCATCGAATTACCGTGTTTAGATTAGTTAAGTGTGGATTACTTAACCCCATCCTCTAATTACCGTGGTTAGGTTAGTTAAGTCTTAATTACTTAACCTCATCTAATTACCCAGTCAGATTAGTTAAGTGTAAATTACTTAACCCCATCTCCTAATCATCTTACATGGTTAAGTGTCATTAAGGAAATCAAGCCCGGTCCCACTTAACCTACCCATTCGTGTCATATCGGTTAAGTGTTATTAGTCAAATTTACTTAACCTTACCATGTGGCATTAATTTAATTAATGCACTCTTAACCTCTCACATTAGACCTTGTTGTGGTTACTAGTTAAGCCGGGCGAGTCCGGGTAGATTTACACCACAACCTAGTCTAACCTCGGGTCTTAAGCGCGACATGACCAACTTCTCACATTGGGTCCTATTGTTTGCAACTACTAGTTAGGCCGGTCGGTTCCGGGTAGTTTTACGTTGCAAACTCAACCCAACCTCGAGTTGGCCACACTCATATTATCTAAGTTGATCATGTTTCCAAAACATGTTACAAGTTTTCAAGCATTTGGGTAGACCTAACTTAATAGGTAAATTCCCAAAGGGTAGACCTAACTTAATAGGTAAATTCCCAAGCTCATGTTTTTATGCATACTTACATGCCAACTTCCATGTTATCTTTCAAGTCATATTTTCAAGTATAAACACATGTCATATTCAAGTTAAGATTTCACGACATGTTCATGTTTATCTAACTACCAAAAATCGTGTTTTCCCAACGCAAGCAAAGCGAGCCAACATAGTAAGGATACCATGTCACATATTGGTCTCAAAACATGCATGATGCCAAAAAGGGCTTGGCTTCCACATGCATAACATCATAAAGGGATTGGCCATAAACATGCATAGTGTCATAAGGTAACTTGGCCACAAACATGCATATTATCAAAAAGGGTTTTGCCATAAACATGCACAACTTAAAAGAGTGGATTGGCCACGAGCATGCATAATCTCATAAAGGATTTGGCCACAAACTTGCATGTTAGCATAAGGGGTTTGGGTTCATAAACATGCATAAGCCCCAAAATCTTGTCTTAGCCAATGTTTCACAAGTAAAGTGGTTCCTAAAGGTTCATGCTAGCATTTCATGCATAAAGATCCAAACTTGCAAGATAAACTAGGTTATGCATAGCATGAGAGGCATGATTAAGTCACTCACATGGCCTAAAATCATAAACATGAACACAAGAGGCAAGGTAAGGTTCATATAGGTTCGCATAATCATGTTTAGCCTCATTTTATCCCATGCCATTATCAAAACTACCGTTTCCATCTAAAAGTAGCTAGAACTTACATAGTTAGGCCTAGGGAAAGAAGCATGAATCATCTTGGCTAAGAAAGGTGCCTCCTTTGTAGAAGAATCGTCCTGGAACTCGCATAGCAATGTTGATTTGGCCTTGATTTGGTGTAGCAAGCTTGTACCTTTTGATTTGAACTTGATTTGGATGCATAGGCTCTAGGGATTGGAGATGGAGGCCATGATCAAAATTGATTTTGGCAGCATTTAGTTGCTAGGTTTGATTTTTAGGGATTTAGGTTAGGTTTAGGGTCTTTTTATAGAGATTAGGATAGTTTTAGGCCCTTAGATTAACCCTAGGATAGATTAGGACCATCAGATCTCGGAAGTTTCCAGAATCAGCCCAAGAACAAGACCAGGTGAGCCAAACAGGTGCGCCAGGCAACTTGCCCCGGCCACCCCCTGTCGACAGGCAAGTCAACAGGGCTGTCGACTTGGTCTGGGCCCAAGTCGACAGGCCTGTCGACAGCCCTGTCGACATGGCCTAGGCGGGGGAAACTTCCCGCCTAGCCCCAGATCTGATTTCCAAAACTGTTTTCCGAAATTCAAATTCCCAGAAATCTTCTTTGGGCCTTTAACGGGTCATACGGACTCCGATTTTCGAAAACTCGGACTCTATTTCGCGTATTTTTCCGAGACGAACGCAAAGGCATAGCCCGTTTTACTTGATTCAGAATTTAAAATTAAATTCTGCCTTGATTCTCGTTTTAACATGTTATCGAAAAATACGGGTTGTTACATTCTCCCCACCTTTTAGGATTTCGTCCCCGAAATCTCCAAGTTAGGAAGAACATATCCTACCATCCATCATCCATCTACTCAAAACATCATCCACAAGCAACCATTGTCCTTAGATGATTTCTAATGCTGTATGAATATATGCAAAACGTGTGTGTACATGTTCCTTAGCTAATGCTAATGATCAGGCCTGAATAATCTTTCTAATGCAAAATATGTATAGTGCCATGAATCCAACATGTATGCCAATAGTCCTAGTCATATAGATACTATATGCGTGCACAAACATTCATCCATATCCAACGTCCACATGGTAACACATTCAATTTCATCCATAAACAAGTATAAATACTCGTGCATATGCAATATGAAATGTGACCGAGTCAAGCTAATATCTAACGTAAATTCGCGCATCCACGAGCAACCACTTGCAACCATTTGCAACCATATCAACCATAACATGTTTCAAATACATGTTTACATCCATAAGGTTCTACCTAAGATTCCCTGAAACAGGGTCGAGAAGATAAACAAAACAAACTCCTTACGGGGTTTGTAACAGAGACAGGACCGAGAGGATATCCATAAAAGATAGCCTACAAGCAAGCTCAACAGAAAAACAGGGATCGAGGATATACTCCCAAAAGAGATATCATACACGTATTTAGTCTTCAGTCTCCTGAGTCGCATTACCTCGAGCTTAGTTCCATCGTGCCTTGACCGCCCCTTTTTCTTCACGATTTCGCAGCTACTTATTTCCTGTTTCTATAACGTGTGTTGGAACTCAATTCCTCGTCGCCTCTCGTTCCACTTGCACTTATCTTTTTTTCTAAAATACTTGACGCAAACATGACTGCGTACTCATGATCTCATGCAAGCTTTCCAAAATTCACTAATGAATCTCGGACCTCGTACCACAAGGTATACCACATAGAAGAACTTTCTCTTGAAAGTAAACAGATGCCAACCAGGTTCTCAAGCGCACTTACTAAGGTGATTTCTATAACCCATGCATAAGTGGAATAAACCATCCGTCTTATCGGCGAACACCACTCGATTGGGCTTCCAATTTCCCATAAAGGCATCAAGGGATTCTAAGTAACTAACCATGACCGAACCCAAAAGGTTACACGAGACTTCGAGGGTATTACCAAGGCTAGTCAAGAGTCTAACTACCCTCCTATCAAAACCGAGAGTGGCACCCCTTACTGGATAACCACTTCATCCGTAGAATCCATCCATAGCTTATAAACATAAGCATTATTTCCAAGCTCAATACTTGGCATAGACATTCTCAAATCCAAACAAGTCATGAATAAATGGACCGATCTTCCAATAGGAATTGGGACAAAAACGGGATTCCCTATTACGCTAGTACTAAGGTGCAGAGACTCAACTATCGAAGCGGACTTAAAAGATGCGGTGATCAAAACAAAGTCCCGACAGGATGATAGAGAAGAAAAGCTAAACCTTTAACAAGATCGTTACCCTCCTTCTGAGGTACCCTAGAAATGGGAGCATACTATTGTCCTCCGAATGATCTTGTCCCTGTTCCATTATACTTAATTATCCGTCCCGTTTCACCATGCCAAAGGTACTCTCTCGTCATGGGTTTCATTGTTCATCCTTCTCCCTCCTTTTAGGACTCAGCCATACCAACATGTTGCTTATCCCTGAGCTCGTATCCTTTATCCTTGTTCTTACTATCCTTTCATGCATAACTCTGCAACGGCCTCTCGAGAACACCTCCATCGTACGGGAAACAATTACGTAGCTAGAAAGACTAGTCGCAGTCAAAACCACTGTGACTACAGATGGAGGAAAGAAAGGAAAAGAGATTCAATCAAGGAAACAAGGATGATGCTAATGGCCTTTGGGGAATAGCCTTTTTCTTTTTAAAAGAAAATTTTCTTGAAAAATGCTTCTTCGTAAATGGTTTTTCAAATTATTTTCAGAAGGTCTTTAAAAACATTTTGCCCAGTCTGGTAACCTTCTGCTCTGATACCAAATGTAACACCCCGCCTCCGCTAGGGTCACTCGCAAAGGAATGCACTAGCTTTAGAGGGGCATTATTGGTAAACATGCACAGAAATATCACAAGACAGAACATATATAAATAAATAGAGGAAGTAAAATCAAACTTTCATAAACATGAATACATAAGGTCTAAAGCCTTTTACATCAGAGTACATCAAAACCTGTCTTGCAATAGTAAAGAAGCATAAAGACTTTTTAATAAATTATTCCCCAAGTAAAACCGTAAAGTAGCCATAGCCAAGAGAAGTCCAAGCCATCCATGATGACCTTCAAGCAGAAGAAGTCCGAACTAAACAGCATTGTTTCCTCCCTGAGACCTGGGGGGGGGAAACGGAAGAAAAGAGGCGAAACAAAACGGGTCAGTTAAAAAGACTGAGTAAGTCCTATCTATTTCCAGTATAAAAACAGGTAAAGGTAACATGACATGCATAAACTGAAAGTAAACATAAGGATAACTACAAGATAGATAAACCAGGGTAGCCGGCCGAACTACTGCGGCAAGGTAAACTAAGGTATCATGATAAACTACGGTGTTATGGTAAGTCAAGGTATCACATCGTCAGATTTCTATCGAGTACATTATCCCAAGGTATCTACCCCGTCTAACATCCCACGGTATCTATTATATATATTCTTCCTAGTTCTAACATGTATATTTGCTCTGCACCTCTCGTACTAGTATCCCAGCCTTGTTATGTGTTAACCATGAATGTCCCTTACTCAAAGTCGTGTAATGTTCCATGTCAACCTAATATATCGCATATATAGGTTACTCAAATCATATGTTTCTTTCCATGTATATAAGTTCAGTCCTTTGCCGTACCTCGTACGGGCTTCCTCATGTCGTATTATCCTTGAAATCATTTGGACTGTCACCCTTGTTCTAGCTAGGCTCTTCCATATGAATCATCGTTTGAACTACTAGGACTTACGCCACCTAGCACCACTAGGGATTACGCTTGCCTATTGCACGTTTTCGTATTTCGGTTTGGGTTAAACCACCAAGGCCACTAGGGATTACGCTAACCCTCAACCGCACCCTTTTTCCCACACATTCATCGTAAATCGATTTTCTATAACTGTATGCACATGTATCACATCGTGCCATCCGAGTCCTGTCACAGGGCAAACCAAGAAATACAGGACTCGGTCGGGAGCTTTAGATTTATCTGCCGATGCAGATACTAAGGTCTTCTTTTCTACACATGGCTATGGTCCCACGAGACCCCTCCCTCAACTAGTGAAAGGCAACACAAGAGAAAATCTTGCATGAGAACTACACTCCGGCCAGCCCACATCCTACGGCCTACCTCACCTATAATTAGATAGCAATTATGGTCTGTTGGGTGTTCCCTGCCTTTCCGTACGTACACGCTTGCCTCAAGATGGTAGATGATCGACGAACTTGCTATCTCGGGCACCTTATGTATCCGCCGACTCACTGCTATCCACCCCAGTCTTTAGGTCGCTCGCATAGCAACCAAGGCATATTCTTGGTTCTTCTACCGCAGACATCAACCTCTCGTGAGCCTAGTGTAATGACCTGGCAGCTCACAGAGGGATCCCAAGAATATCCTCACGTTCCCCGAAGCCGCTGCTTCGTTACCCGGTTCGTTGGAGCCTTTATCTAAATCAGATAGCCTGCTCCTACACGCATACTTAAACGTTGACCTAACGTATCGGGTTACTAATCTATCTAAGAAATGGTCCAAATTTCCTTGACTAAGAATTATTACTTAGTTTCCCTTAACTAAGGTTTACCACTTAGCCTTCTTTCCATAATCCTTGTTAACTATGGTTATTTACCTAATCCTCCGAATTAGGGTTTATCTAATGGGTTAAGTGTCATTTAAGTCCATAACTTAGCCCGTCTACAAACCACGTCAAAATTGGCTAAGTATCAAAGTCCAAGACCTAACCCTACAAACCATGTGTCAAGTTGGCTAAGTATATTAAGCAATCCATAACTTAACCTCGTCTAATTATCATTTTAGATTGGTTAATTAGATAAATTAACTTGACCTTGTCTAATTACCGAGTCATATCGGTCAAGCGCATTCAAACAATTCGTGGCTTAGCCTTATCATGTTTTCACGTTAGATTGGTTAAGTATAGGTTAACTCAACCACATCAAGTTAACGAGTTAGATTGGTTAAGTATAGGTCACTTAACCTCATCAAATTAACGAGTTAGATTGGTTAAGTATAGGTCACTTAACCTCATCAAATCATCGTGTTACATTAGTTAAGTGTTTAACTTAACCCTATTAAATTACCAAGTTGGATTAATTAAGTCTAGGCTAACTTAACCCCATTAAATTACCAAGTCGGATTAATTAAGTCTAGGCTAACTTAACCCCATCGAATTACCGTGTTTAGATTAGTTAAGTGTGGATTACTTAACCCCATCCCCTAATTACCGTGGTTAGGTTAGTTAAGTGTGGATTACTTAACCCCATCCCCTAATTACCGTGGTTAGGTTAGTTAAGTCTGAATTACTTAACCTCATCTAATTACCCAGTCGGATTAGTTAAGTGTAAATTACTTAACCCCATCTCCTAATCATCTTACATGGTTAAGAGTCATTAAGGAAATCAAGCCCGGTCCCACTTAACCTACCCATTCGTGTCATATCGGTTAAGTGTTATTAGTCAAATTTACTTAACCTTACCATGTGGCATTAATTTAATTAATGCACTCTTAACCTCTCACATTAGACCTTGTTGTGGTTACTAGTTAAGCCGGGCAGGTCCGGGTAGATTTACACCACAACCTAGTCTAACCTCGGGTCTTAAGCGCGACATGACCAACTTCTCACATTGGGTCCTATTGTTTGCAACTACTAGTTAGGCCGGTTGGTTCCGGGTAGTTTTACGTTGCAAACTCAACCCAACCTCGAGTTGGCCACACTCATATTATCTAAGTTCATCATGTTTCCAAAACATGTTACAAGTTTTCAAGCATTTGGGTAGACCTAACTTAATAGGTAAATTCCCAAAGGGTAGACCTAACTTAATAGGTAAATTCCCAATCTCATGTTTTTATGCATACTTACATGCCAACTTCCATGTTATCTTTCAAGTCATATTTTCAAGTATAAACACATGTCATATTCAAGTTAAGATTTAACGACATGTTCATGTTTATCTAACTACCCAAAATCGTGTTTTCCCAACACAAGCAAAGCGAGTCAACATAGTAAGGATACCATGTCACATATTGGTCTCAAAACATGCATGATGCCAAAAAGGGCTTGGCTTCCACATGCATAACATCATAAAGGGATTGGCCATAAACATGCATAGTGTCATAAGGTAACTTGGCCACAAACATGCATATTATCAAAAAGGGTTTTGCCATAAACATGCAGAACTTAAAAGAGTGGATTGGCCACGAGCATGCATAATCTCATAAAGGATTTGGCCACAAACTTGCATGTTAGCATAAGGGGTTTGGGTTCATAAACATGCATAAGCCCCAAAATCTTGTCTTAGCCAATGTTTCACAAGTAAAGTGGTTCCTAAAGGTTCATGCTAGCATTTCATGCATAAAGATCCAAACTTGCAAGATAAACTAGGTTATGCATAGCATGAGAGGCATGATTAAGTCACTCACATGGCCTAAAATCATAAACATGAACACAAGAGGCAAGGTAAGGTTCATATAGGTTCGCATAATCATGTTTAGCCTCATTTTATCCCATGCCATTATCAAAACTACCGTTTCCATCTAAAAGTAGCTAGAACTTACATAGTTAGGCCTAGGGAAAGAAGCATGAATCATCTTGGCTAAGAAAGGTGCCTCCTTTGTAGAAGAATCGTCCTGGAACTCGCATAGCAATGTGGACTTGGCCTTGATTTGGTGTAGCAAGCTTGTACCTTTTGATTTGAACTTGATTTGGATGCATAGGCTCTAGGGATTGGAGATGGAGGCCATGATCAAAATTGATTTTCGCAGCATTTAGTTGCTAGGTTTGATTTTTAGGGATTTAGGTTAGGTTTAGGGTCTTTTTATAGAGATTAGGATAGTTTTAGGCCCTTAGATTAACCCTAGGATAGATTAGGACCATCAGATCTCGGAAGTTTCCAGAATCAGCCCAAGAACAAGACCAGGTGAGCCAAACAGGTGCGCCAGGCAACTTGCCCCGGCCACCCCCTGTCGACAGGCAAGTCGACAGGGCTGTCGACTTGGTCTGGGCCCAAGTCGACAGGCCTGTCGACAGCCCTGTCGACATGGCCTAGGCGGGGGAAACTTCCCGCCTAGCCCCAGATCTGATTTCCAAAACTGTTTTCCAAAATTCAAATTCCCAGAAATCTTCTTTGGGCCTTTAACGGGTCATACGGACTCCGATTTTCGAAAACTCGGACTCTATTTCGCGTATTTTTCCGAGACGAACGCAAAGGCATAGCCCATTTTACTTGATTCAGAATTTAAAATTAAATTCTGCCTTGATTCTCGTTTTAACATGTTATCGAAAAATACGGGTTGTTACATCTTTGGTTAAAAGCCCGGTGTTTATATCGCTATCCGGCCATATCTTAATGGTGTCGGCAATGAACGGGTGCCCCTCGGGGAGGCCTTGGGTTAACTATTACATTGTTCTTGAGGGTTGACTTTAATTCATTTGCTGAGTTCTTATTGTGACTGGTTAGAACTAGAACTTCGGGCTTTGTTATTAAGAGTGTGCCTCTACGGTGGAATTCAGAACTTGGTCCGCAGTCTGGATGTCACATTGTTTAGGTTTAATGTTCTTGATGCCTCTCATTTATGGCTTCATATTTTATACCCTTTGTGACATGAAATGCAAAGATGTTTGTGCTCCCTAGGTTGGAGGTGCGCTATAGCATTCATTGAGCTTTGCCTGGCTTAAAATGTGCTTTTATCTACTTAAAAGGCCTGTAATCAAGATTGACGTTATCAGCTTGATATAAAAGCTTGCAAATGTACGATTATAGATAGGTAAATAGTTTCTTTCATTAATTTGTACAAACTTCGCACGATATTCACAATGCATGACGTTATTTACAATTCATGATGTATGTATCATGAGAAGTATGTGAAAGAAATTTCAAATAAAATAACGATGAAGGTGAATGTTATTCCATGCTCAAGAGAGTGCGATTCCATCTGTCGTTTTTAGCTCAAAAGTGCCATCTGCGAATTTTTGGCTGACCATGTACGGTCCCTCCCAATTGGGTCCAAATACCATTGTTCCTGTCATAATTCTCTTCAGGACGAGGTCTCCGATTTGAAAAGTTCTTTGCTTGACTTTTGTATTGAAATATCTAGCTACCTTCCGTTGATGGGCCGCTATTTTAAGCTCTGCTTCTTTTCGCTTTTCCTCGAGTAAATCAAGCGCCTCCAACTGTAGCTTTTCATTCTCCTTCTGATTAAAGTGGATTCTGCAGTGAGTTTGCACTTCTAGTTCCACTGAGATCATAGCTTCCGACCCGAATGCAAGTGAGAATGGGGTGTGGCCCGTGGCAGTTTTATGCGTTGTCCGGTATGACCATAATGCAAAGGGATGTTCATCAACCCAGTTGCCTTTGGCTTTCTCGAGACGCTTCTTGATGGTTGACTTTAGTATTTTGTTAATGGCTTCCACTTGCCCATTTGCTTGTGGATGGGCCACAGCTGCAAAACTCTTTTTGACCTTATATTAAGCTCAGAAGTCTAAGAATTTATTGCTTTCAAACTGGGTTCCATTATCGGTATTGATCTTCTGCGGTACTCCAAACCTGAAAATGTTGTTTTTAAAGAAAAAATTGATCACTTTCTTTGATGTGATAGTAGCTAAAGGTTCTGCTTCAGCCCATTTGGTAAAGTAGTCGACGACTACTATGGCGTATCTCATATTCGCTTTTGCGGTTGGTAACATCCCAATCAAATCTATGCCCCAGATGGCGAATGGTTATGGACTGACCATTTGAGTTAGTTCCATGGGAGGTGCCCTTTGAATCTTCGAGAATCTTTGGCACTTGTCACACTTCTTTACATAAGTCATGGCATCTAGGTTTACATCAGGCCAGAAATAGCCATATCGCAGAACTTTCTTGGCTAACGTTTGACCGCAGGTGTGTCCTTCACATGCTCCCTCGTGCACTTCAGCCAAATTTGCTATAGATTCCTTCTTGGTCACACATCGCAGTAATGGCATGGAGAATCCTCGTCCGTATAACCTTCCGTCTTGAACGAGTTACAAAGGGGTCTTGCGCAATATCCTCCTTTTGCTTTTCCATTCTTCAGGAAGTGTCCCGTTGAGAATATATTCTTTGATTGGAGTCACCCATGACGTAGGTTCCTCAGTGGTTTCCATTATCCAGTCAACACTTGCTTGCTCAATGGTAGGGGTAGAAAGGACATCGACGGGGATTAAACCCAGCAGTTGAGCATCTGATGAACTGGCATACTTGGAAAGAGAATCTTCTTTTGCGTTCTGTTCTCTTGGGAAGTGAGATATAACATAGTGATCGAGGTTGTTTAGAAGTTCCATAGCTTTGATTAGATAAGAGGGGGATTCCCAGTTTTGGTTTGGAACTCTTCGCGCACTTGACCCACCACCAACTGAGAGTCGCTAAGAATCCGCAAAGTTTTTAGGTTTAGTTCTTTTGCCAATTTTAATCCTGTTATTAATGCTTCATATTCGGCCTCATTATTAGTTGATGGAAATTATAATCTCAATGCGTAGCATAAAGAGTGACCCTCTGGGGTTTCCAAGACAATTCCAGCCCCTGAGCAATAGTCATTTCTGGATCCATCAAAGTAAAGCTTCCAAGTAGCTTCTATTTCCGCTGGTTCCTTAACCTCTTCTCCTCTGTCTGTGAACTCATCTATAAAATCTGCTAAGGCTTGGCCATTAATATCTCTTCGAGGATGGTAGGTGATGTCGTATTGACTTAACTCAATGTTCCATTTTAATAACCTTCCTGAAGTCTCTGGGCGAAAGAGAACTTGTCACCTTGATAGGGTGAGATTGGAGATACGGTCTCAACTTTTTTGAGGCAACGAGAAGGAATTATGCGAGCTTCTCCAGCTTAGGGTAATTTAATTCTGCCCCGTTAAGCCTCTTACTGATGTAATACACTGGCAATTGTACTCCTGCCTCTTCTCGAATTAGTGTTGCACTCAAGGCATGTAATGAAACTGCTAGATATAAAAATAAATCCTCCCCATCTTTAGGTTTCAATAACATTGGCGATGATTCCATATGTCTTATCAACTCCTCGAAAGCCTCCTTGCACTCTGAGGTCCACTGAAAGTCCTTCTTTCCTTTTTTCAAAGCATCGAAAAGCGGAATACACCGATCTATTGCTTTGGAAATGAATTGGTTCAATGCTGCTACCTTCCCATTTAAGCTTTGTAGCTCCTTTTTCGTCCTTGGGGCCCGCATTTCCCTTAAAGCCGCAATTTGAGAGGAATTCGCTTCGATGCCCCTGGCATTGATGATAAAACCGAGAAATTTCCCCGAAGAGACTCCGAACGAACATTTTAACGGGTTTAATTTTATCCCGTATTTCCTGAGTATGTGAAACATTTCTGCCAAATCCTCGAGATGATTTTCGACCTTCTTTGATTTGACTAGCATATCGTCTACATATACTTCCACCGTATTCCTTATTTGAGATTTAAACATGGAGTTTACAAGACGTTGGTAGGTTGCCCTTGCGTTTTTTATCCCAAATGGCATGACCCTATAGTGATCTATATCGAATGCATCCAAATGATTCGCGAGTGAAAGATTGATTAGGAGATTCTTTGTCCAAAGAGGAACTCTAACAGTTCTACTCCATCTCCATCTAATCTCTATGAATCTACAAGCTCCTTCATCATCTCTAATAGATTTGAGTGTGATTTGTGAGTAAAAGAGTGATAATATTGTAAGAGAGAATTTGATCTTGTAATCTTTCATTTTGGTAATGAAATTCTTTACGAGAGTGGACGTAGATCCTCATTGGATTGAACCACTATAAAATTATTTGCGTACTACTTGCATTTGGATTGTTGTGTGGCCCTACTATTTCATTTTTGTGAAAACTTCTTGTATATTTTTGGTGTTTGCCCAATTTTGGGACAAACACTCTACTTCTCTTAATACTTCAAAACAATTATTCTTTTTAATCCTAGTCTTAATTCTCTAAATAGCCCTTCCAACAATTATCCCTATTTTTTAACTACTGTGAGGGGTTGGTTTTTGCATCACCCAATCCAAACGGTTCATCATCTTTCATATTTGTCGATCAACCCGTACTACGCTTAAACTACCCCTACTTCACTTAATACTTTAAAGCAACCCTTCTTTTCAATCCTGACCCTAATTAACTAAATAGCCCTTACTTCCAACAGGTACACTATTTTTTAACTACTGTGAAGTGTTGGTTTTTGCAACACCCAATCCAATGATTCATCATGTCTCATATTTGTCGATCGACCCCTACTATGCTTAAACTACCCTTACTTCTCTTAATACTTCAAAACAACCCTAACCCTAATTTTATGAATAGCCCTTATTTCCAACAATTACCCCCTATTTTTAAACTTCTGTGAAGGGTTGGTTTTTGCAGCACCCAATCCAAACGATTCATCATCTTTCATATTTGTCGATCTACCCCTACTATGCTTAAACTACCCCTACTTCTCTTAGTACTTCAAACCAACCATTTTTTAAATTTTACCCCTAATTCTCTAAATAGCCTTACTTCCAACAATCACCCCTATTTTTTAACTTCTACGAAGGGTTGGTTTTTACAGCACCCAATCCAAACGATTCATCATCTTTCATATTTGTCGATCTACCCCTACTATGCTTAAACTACCCCTACTTCTCTTAGTACTTCAAAACAACCCTTCTTTTTAATTCTACCCCTAATTCTCTAAATAGCCTTACTTCCAACAATCACTCCAATTTTTTAACTTTTGCGAAGGGTTGGTTTTTGCAGCACCCAATCCAAATGATTCATCATATTTTATATTTGTCGATCTACCCATACTATGCTTAAACTTACCATGTTTCTGTTAATACATCAAAACGTTCCTTCTTTTTAATCCTACCCCTAATTCTCTAAATAGCAATTCCCTCCAAAAATTACCCCTATTTTTTAACACCTGTGAAGGGTCAGTTTTTACGGTACCCAATCCAAATGATTCATTATCTTTCATATTTGTCGATCAGCCCTTACTTACAATAATTGCGCCTATCGTTTCACTACTTTGAAGGGCTGGTTTTTGAAGCACCCAATCCAAACGATTCATAATCTTTCATATTTGTCGATCTACCTCTACTATGCTTAAACTACCCTTACTTCTCTTTATATTCAAAAAATCCCTTCATTTTAATCCTACCCCTAATTCTCTAAATAGCCTTTACTTCCAACAATTCCCCCTATTTTTTAACTACTGTGAAGGGTTGGGTTTTGCAGCACCTAATCCAAAAAATTCATCATCTTTAATATTTGTCGATATACCCCTACTATGCATAAAATACCCCTACTTCTCTTAATACTTCAAAACAACCTTTCTTTTTAATCCTACACCTAATTATCTAAATAGCTATAACTTATAACAATTACCCCTACTTTTTAACTACAAGAAGGGTTGGTTTTTGCGACACCCAATCTGTAATGACCCGCATTTTCTACGATATAATAATTAATTAATTTAATTATTGAAATAGTGATTAAGAGAATATAATGGTCGTTGAATTAAATAAGAGTGAATATTTCATTAAAATAATAATTAAATAATATATTTATTTCTGGAATAATCAGAATTGGCTGAAATGGCGATATGGTGTGAAATGGGAAATTCAAAATATATAATTCAGTTTATAGTTGAATTACAATGACGAATATATTATTTGAACGAAGTTTGAACGTATAATTATATTATCATTAAAATCGAGCTTGAAATGGCACTGTAGTTCGTAATTTGGCGATTTGAACTTCAATTGAATGTACAGGATTCGTTTTAAGCCGGATTTCTATGAAACAAGAAACGTTAGGAGCTGGTGAAGTATATTTTTCTAATGGAAGAGAAAAATCGGGATTTCGTCATGTAGATTTTGATTTATATTCAAATGAAATTTTAGAAAAGTCGCTATGGAATTCCCTTTATAATTTATTTATATTTTAAAAGGATTTAAATATAAATCGAATATCGATATAACTCTAATGATTAAATATCGAGTTAGAAACCCATATAGGATTATTCTGGAGCTGTATGGTGTTCCACTGTGAATATATAAGATAATATAAAATTATTTATATTTAATATAAATTGATTTAAATATATTTATATATTTAAATGGTTTATTTAGAGCTTTAAAAATAGCCACTTTTGCAAACGAAGTCGGAATTCAACGAAACTAATTTTGTTGGATCCGCAATGTTAAATTATCATTAGATTTCATTTTTCGTGATTTTTGAAGTCAGTATTTGGCCGTACCGATTTTTAATGTGAAATACAATAGTTAATTTGACCTTTAAAAATACGCAGTGTGAGCAAACTGAGTCGGAATTCGACGAAACCAGTTTCGTTGGGACCGTAATGTCGAACTGTTGCTGCACGTCAATTTTCGTGATTTTTGGGTATCGTGTGTGATCGCAGGAATTTTAGAGGACGAGTACGAGCAGTAGTTGATTAAAAATAAAATAAAATAATCAAATTAAAAATATCCTAAGTAAATCCCTGGACCTAAGCAGGCCACCCATCCTCTTCTCAACCACAAACTGTGAGTTTAAAACCAAATCCAAGCTGCCACAAAATTTAGAAACCTACTTGAGAATCCAAAACTAGAAAATCAATGTAAAATCAAAATAAATTCCCATAAAAATCTACAAATCTCTAAACATATATTTCTGAGTTCGTCCTTTCATTTTCTTCAATCTGGAAGTATTCTTGTTTGGTGCAGTGAGAATTGGGTTTGCTGGAAACACACCAGCGTGAGCTAGGGTTAGAGGTTGGGTAAGAATGGTAGTTCGATTCAAGAAATGGGTTTTGTATTTGAGTTCAGAAAGGAAAACCGCATCAGTTTGTGAAGTCTGGTGGAGTTCAATGGGATATAGTGTCGTGTGATACTCTGTGTTGTGCGGAAGGGTGGGAATCGCTATTTGTACGGTGGTGCTTGTTGGTCATAATGGTGGTAGAGTGAAAGAGAAGGTATAGAGGAGTTGAATCATACATTTTGTTTGGAATATAATCAAGAGAAGGGGGAGCAAGGATCGGCTATGTCCTGTTTGGGTATGGCGTGTGTTTCCTGGAAGAAGAAAAGGATAATTAAGCCGTTAAGAGAGGATGACGTGGCTCAAAGGATTGGTTGAGGTTAATTAACCATTAATTATTTACTTAGCGAGGTTTAAATAATGTATTAACTTCTAAATCGTATAACTTCGTTATACCTTATCATAATTTGAAAAACGAGATCCTTTAGGATCGTATGGACAGACACTACCCAATGGAACTGGCCGGGAGTGGATTGGAGTCGATTACAATTTATAGTAAAATAAATTGTCCGTCTAAATCAAGCGATAGTTATCGTTATTAACGATGATCGTCCAATGTGAGTAAAACTCACCAACTCTGAACATTTATAACTTTATAACGTATTTTGAGAACTGTTAATCATCTGTTGATTGCTATGTGTTAACTGTTTGGTTGAATTGCTTGTGTATTGGTTGAAATTGTAGATAACAATATATATAAATCGTTAATCGAATATTGATTCTGTTTATCAGAATATTTTATATTCGTGATATTTGTGTTGTTTAACATCTGTGATGCAGGGAAACAGGTTGGAGGGGTCCAACTGAACTCCTCAATATTTATAATACTATTTTGTTCATATATTGAGTTATATGATGTGATATGAAATCTGTTGATGATTTTATAAGTTTGAGTGATAACGATCATTGTTATATGGTACGTTAAATACCATAAGAAATACTGGGATGTAAAAAGGGAATTTTCAAAGTATTTTTGAGAATAATTTATTTATATAAAATCAATGGTTTTTATATAAAAGGAAAAAGGATTTTATAAAAGGAAATAATTATAAAATCAAAAGAGTTAAAAGGAAATATATTTGTAAAACAAATATAAAGAAAATATATTTGTAAAACAAATATAAAGGAAATATATTTGTAAAACAAATATAAAGGAAAATATTTGCAAAACAATTAGAATAGAAAAAGGAATATTTGTAAAACAATTACAAATATAAATAAAAAGGGAAAACATTTGTAAAACATTTACAAATGGAATTGGAAAGAAAATATTTGTAAAACATTTACAAATAGAATTTAAAAGGAAACATTTTTAAAACATTTACAAATAGATTAAATGGAAATATTTATTTATAGGAAATAAATAGAATGTTATAAAGGAAATATTTATTTGTTAAATAAATAGGAAAGATAAAAGAGATATTTATTTGTTAAATAAATAGGAAAGACAAAGGAAATATTTATTTGTTAAATAAATAGGAAAGAGAAAAGAAATATTTATTTGTTAAATAAATAGGAAAGATAAAAGAAATATTTATTTGTTAAATAAATAGGAAAGATAAAAGAAATATTTAATTGCTAAATAAATAGGAAAGATAAAAGAAATATTTATTTGTTAAATAAATAGAAGTGAAAAGGGAATAGTTATTTGTTAATTAAACAAATAGAAAAGGAAATGATTCAAAGGAATTAATCAAACGAGATAATTCAAAGGAGTAAATCAAAGGAGTCAATTCAAAGGAGTTAATCCGAAAGAGTTAATCGGAATGAGTTAATCGAATATTAGTTATTCGATTAGAGTTAATTGATAAGCGTTAATTGAATAGATTTAATCAAATATAGTTTATTCGAGTAGAATTAAAGGAGTTAATCGAATATAGTTTATTCGAATGGAATTAAAGGAGTTAATCGAATATTGGTTATTCGAAGGAGTTAATCGAATATAGTTTATTCGAGTATAATTAAAGGAGTTAATCGAATATAGTTTATTCGAATAGAATTAAAGGAGTTATCAAATCTAGTTATTTGAAAGGAGTTAATCGAATATAGTTTATTCGAATAGAATTAAAGGAGTTATCGAATATAGTTATTCGAAAGGAGTTAAGTGAATAGAGTTAATCAAAAAGAGTTAATCAAATAGAGTTAATCGACTAGAGTTAATCAAATAGAGTTAATCGATTAGAGTTAAATCAAAAAGATTTAATCCAATAGAGTTAATTGATAAGAGTTAATAGAATAGAGTTAATCGAATATTGTTTTTCCGAAGAAAGGTTTCCGAATCTAGTTATTCGTAAGAGAGATTATCGAATATAGTTATTCGAAGGGAGGAGTTATCGAATAGAGATTACTCGAAAGAGAGTTACGTGAGGAAGCGTTAATGGTTTAAAATATAAACTTTGACTATTTCGAAGTTAAAACGTTGTTCAGTTAAGGTCTAAGAGGTAATTATACCCCAACTTGATTGACTTTCTTCTTAACTAAGGAATGGTAAGGTTTGATAGTGAACGATGGTTAAGTGAATTCGGTAAATGGTTGGAGTTGGCACATCGATGGTTTGTTCAAACATCTGTCTAAGTCCAATGTAAGAGTTTTGGAATTGTTTTCCAAATAAGAATCAGAAATGTTTTCTAATATAGAAAACAGGAAATGGAAATGTTTTCCATTGTTAATAATGTATATTTTCTAAAAATTAGAAAATAAGAAACATTGAATATATGGAAACAGGAAATGACAAATGAAATAAATCAATGGTTAATTAATTTAAAGGATAAAAAGTGATTGATCGATGTAATTTCCATCTAGAAATAAGATCGTTGTTTGCACATGTATTTTTCTTTGATCGTTAAATCATCGACTATCGAAGTTTTAGACCATTTTAACGTTGTTAAAATGGAGAGTGCGGTTGGATTATTATCCAAAGAACCACTCTGTATTGACTTAAGCATTGCGAATCATATATGCCAAAGAAATTTGAAGATGTAGTAAAGTGCAAGGGATGTTGTATAAATCTTAGGTAAAGATTGCCTAAGATGGATGTACTGAATAGTGCCTTCGGTTTGTCCAGTCCCACGATGACCTATATGGAAGAATGTCTGATAGAGTATATTTAATAGATCCTGTAAGTTGATCTCTTCAAACGTACGTATGTTTGGTGGAGGAGAAATTCATTTCTCTTAGCTGTATACCTGTGGTATTTTTGGGGAAATCAATTTGTGATTTGGCGGGTATGACGATGTGGCATTCAAAGTGAATAGATGTGTGATCTGTCAGAGATAAGCGTGGCCTCTAGCCTCACAACCGGGAAATAACAGAAATCGGGCAGGTAGCATGGCTATGTAGGTCACACCTATTAGTGTGTATAATCACCTGATCTAGAGTTTCTTTTACTTCTAAAAATCTATTGTTGATGTTGTCCCATTAGGGAAACGGTTGCTGATCCCAACCGTTGGTGAAATACATTCGATACACTCAAGCGAAATGAGTGGTCGGTCATGTGTGGCCGGGTTGCAAGATGTTCTTATTGAACCCAGTATATTCCTCTCTAGAGGTACACTAGCGAATGGTGGTTCCATACCTTGTCATAGTTGGAAATCCATTACCCAATACGTGCTTGCGATTTTGATTGTATACTATATATGTAGAACGTGAGATGGAAGCGTTTCTTCTAGATGATTATTATATTGTGGTTGATAGACATTATTATAATATCAAAAGGTTTTTGATATAAAGATAATTTGAATTCTCATAAGGGAAAAACCCGTGGTCTTATGGGATATCATTTACTTGTTCGAACTGTTCTAAACTATTTTACTCACACCAGTCCCTTGACTGACCCGGAGTTTATTTTGTTTTTGTTTTCCCTAAACTCTTGGGTGCCCAATTTTGTACATGCAGTCAAGTAGTCAAGAATTTACAGATATACTAGAAGAGCTTGGAGCAGGAGGCTTCATGATTATATAACTATAGTTATTTCCGTTGTGTTGTAAGTTTTGTACTTTGATAATGTTATTGTATACATATACTGATTTTATTTCAAGGATATGTTATCTATTATATGTTGTTCATTCCGCTGTGAGATTCGTGTTACTCTGATGTTGTATCTTCTTCTTCTTCTATTCTAAGTTTCTATCTTATCTATCCTCACCCTCTAATTTCTTTCTATTAACTTTTCGGTATTTTTCGATGTTTGTTTAGTCATCATTGAGTTTATGGCGATAACCAAAGTCGACAAAACCCGGGTCGTTACAGTTGGTATCAGAGCAAAGGTTAAGTATTACCTTGGCTCTGTTGCGTGACTCAGTAGAGATGGGGTTAGCAATACCCTAGATTGATTTTGAGTGTATATATACGAGTGAACGTATTTGTTATTTGATATAAAAATTTGTTTTATATTATGGAGATTTATTGATTGAGTGGCTTATGAATTTCTGGTCGATCAGTTTGGTCCACTTTATCGGTAGGGATTTATAAACACTCGAATACGATAAACCAGCACTGTATGTTTTGAAAAAGGGTAAACGAAATAATTTTACCCAAATTATATTTTGATATAAAGGATTTATATCGGAGTGATTATAATATATTGCATATATTGGTTGTTATTTTAATCGAGTAAGGTTATAAAAAGTAAAATGGTTATGTAAGTAACTAATCAGAATTCATATAAGTGTAGTATATGAAATCAGATGAATTAAAGCTGAATTTGAACCAGAAATTGAATTAAAACTCTGGGAAATTGGATAAGTGTTTGTAAATGAATTGGGATTAAAAATAAGGAAAATTTAAGATCTTGGGAGATTTTAATTGTTTTACAAGCAGTGTGAATTATATTTTGAAATGAATTTCAAAGTGGACATGTTTAGAAATGGTTTTATAGTATTGAACTCACTTTGATCGCTGGAAAATAGATTCTGATGATGACAGCTGCATCACCAGTATTCACTTTCGAGTTGTAAGTGACGGATTACTACCTAAAAGATTTTGCTTTTGAATTGTTTGAGAGAAACAAGTTGTTGAAATCCAAAATGGAATATTTGGTTTTAGAAAAGCAAAGCTGTTTAAAACTCTTCTGAAGAGACCGTTTGAATTAAAAACTAATTTAAACAGAAATTTGTGAAACCGAGCTAGAACTGAATTGAAACCAATTAGCTGGAAATTGAATTGGATACGATATATCAAGTAGAATCAGATTTGAAATTGTGAAATAGAATCTGAAATGGTATTGGATTGATGAGTTAAGAATTTAAAAATCGAAAATGGAACTTTGATTTGAAATTGAATGCGACTTAGGTATAAGCGAATGGTTGGATGTATGGATAAAAACAGATTGGAGCTTGATTGGGATGACCCTTGTATCTGCTGAATTCATAACAGGTGGAAAGGATATAATGATATGCCGACAAACAAGGTACAAGTTTATATTTGATATAAGCATGATATTTATGAGCCAAAATCGGCAAGCTGCGTGGCTGTTTGTTTTATTTTGGGTTGGAGATGGCCCAGAGAGGCGAGTTGGTGTTTTACCGATAGGGCTGTACAAAGGAGGTTATGGCGAAATTTTCCAGAAATTTAGGGAGTTAGAAAATTTTAGGATTTTTGAAAATATTCGCTAATAGAATTGAATTAATAATTTAATTAAAATTTAATTAGTCCAATGGAAACTAAAGTTGAGAAGTGAACAAATAAGTCTGGCCAGTCGATAGGGTTTGTTTTCTACCTTACCAATTTCAAGGACGAAATTATTTTAAGTGGGGAAGAATGTAATGACCCGCATTTTCAGCGATATAATAATTAATTAATTTAATTATTGAAATAGCGATTAAGAGAATATAATGGTCGTTGAATTAAATAAGAGTGAATATTTAATTAAAATAATAATTAAATAATATATTTAATTCTGGAATAATCAAAATTGGCTGAAATGGCGATACGGTGTGAATTAGGAATTTCAAAATATATTATTCAGTTTAGAGTTGAATTATTATGACGAATATATTATTTGATAGAAGTTTGAATGTATAATTATATTATAATTAAAATCGAGCTTAAAATGGCGCTGCAGTTCGTAATTTGGCGATTTGAACTTCAACTGAATGTACAGGATTCGTTTTAAGCCGGATTTCTGTGAAACAAGAAACTTTAAGAGCTAGTGAAGTATATTTTTCTAATGGAAGATAAAAATTGGGATTTCGTCGTATAGATTTTGATTTATGTCCAAATCAAATTTTAGAAAAGTCGCTATGGAATTCCCTTTATAATTTATTTATATTTTAAAAGGATTTAAATATAAATCGAATATCGATATAACTCTGATGATGAAATATCGAGTTAGAAACCCATATAGGATTATTCTGGAGCTGTATGGTATTCCACTATGAATATATACGATAATATAAATTTATTTATATTTAATTTAAATAGCTTTAAATATATTTATATATTTAAATGGGTTATTTAGAGATTTAAAAATAGCCACTTTTGCAAACGAAGTCGGAATTCGATGAAACTAATTTTGTTGGATCTGCAATGTTAAATTATCGTTAGATTTCAAATTCCATGATTTTTGAAGTTAGTATGAGGTCGTACCAATTTTTAATGTGAAATACAGTCGATAATTTGACCTTTAAAATACGCAGTGTGAGCAAACAGAGTCGGAATTCGACGAAACCTGTTTCGTTGGGACCGTAATGTCGAACTGTAGCTGCACGTCAATTTTCGTGATTTTTGGGTTTCGTTTGTGATCGCAGGAATTTTAGAGGACGAGTACGAGAAGTAGTTGATTAAAAATAAAATAAAATAAAATAATCAAATTAAAAATATCCTAAGTAAATCCCTGGACCTAAGTAGGCCACCCATCCTCTTTTCAGCCTCAAACCGTGAATTTAAAACCAAATCCAAGCAGCCACAAAATTTAGAAACCAACGTGAGAATCCAAAACTAGAAAATCAATGTAAAATCAAAATAAATTGCCATAAAAATCTACAAATCTCTAAACATATATTTCTAAGTTCGTCCTTTCAATTTCTTCGATCTTGAAGTATTCTTGTTTGGTGCGGTGAGAACTGGGTTCGCTGGAAACCCACCAGCGTGAGCTAGGATTAGAGGTTGGGTAAGAATGGTAGTTCGATTCAAGAAATGGGTTTTGTATTTGAGTTCAGGAGGGAAAACCGCATGAGTTTGTGAAGTCTGGTGGTGTTCGACGGGATATAGTGTCGCGTGATTCTCTGTGTTGTGCGGAAGGGTGGGAATCGCCATTTGTACGATGGTGCGAGTTGGTCGTAATGATGGTAGAGTGAAAGAGAAGGTATAGAGGAGTTGAACCATACATTTTGTTTGGAATATAATCAAGAGAAGGGGGAGCAAGTATCGGCCATGTCCTGTTTGGGTATGGCGTGTGTTTCCTGGAAGAGAAAAGGATGATGTGGCCGTTAAGAGAGGATGACATGGCTCAAATGATTGGTTGAGGTTAATTAACCATTAATTATTTACTTAGCGAGGTTTAAATAATGTATTAACTTTTAAATCGTATAACTTCGTCACACCTTATCAGAATTTGACGAAACGGGATTCGTTAGGATCGTATGGACGGACACTACCCAATGGAACTGACCGAGAGTGGATTGGAGTCCGTTACAATTTATAGCAAAATAAATTGTCCGTCTGAATCAAGCGATGGTTATCGTTATTAACGATGATCATCCAATGTGAGTAAAACTCAACTACTCTGAACAGTTATATTTTTATAACCTATTTTTAGAACTGTTAATCATTTGTTGATTGCTGTGTGTTAACTGTTTGGTTGAATTGCTTGTGTATTGGTTGAAATTGTAGATAACAATATATATATAAATCATTAATCAAATATTGATTCTGTTTATCATAATATTTTATATTCGTGATATTTGTGTTGTTTAACATCTGTGATGCAGGGAAACAGGTTGGAGGGGTCCAACTGGACTCCTCAATACTTATATTACTTTCTGTTCATATATTGTGTTATATGATGTGATATGAAATCTGTTGATGATTTTATATGTTTGAACGATACCGATCATTGTTATATGGTACGTTAAATACCATAAGAAATACTGGGATGTAAAAAAGGGATTTTCAAAGTATTTTTGAAAATAATTTATTTATATAAAATCAATGGATTTTATATAAAAGGAAAAAGGATTTTATAAAAGGAAATAATTATAAAATCAAAAGAGTAAAAGGAAATATATTTGTAAAACAAATATAAAGGAAATATATTTGTAAACCAAATATAAAGGAAATATATTTGTAAAACAAATATAAAGAAAAATATTTGCAAAACAAATAGAATAGAAAACGGAATATTTGTAAAACAATTACAAATAGAAATAAAAAGGGAAAACATTTGTAAAACATTTACAAATGGAATTGGAAAGAAAATATTTGTAAAATATTTACAAATAGAATTTAAAAGGAAACATTTGTAAAACATTTACAAATAGATTAAATGGAAATATTTATTTATAGGAAATAAATAGAATGTTATAAAGGATATATTTAAATTTTAAATAAATAGGAAAGATAAAGAAATATTTATTTGTTAAATAATTAAGAAAGATAAAGAAATATTTATTTGTTAAATAAATAGGAAAGATAAAAGAAATATTTATTTGTTAAATAAATAGGAAAGATAAAGGAAATATTTATTTGTTAAATAAATAGGAAAGACAAAAGAAATATTTTTTTGTTAAATAAATAGGAAAGATAAACATAATATTTATTTGTTAAATAAACAGGAAAGATAAAAGTAATATTTATTTGCTAAATAAATAGGAAAGATAAAGAAATATTTATTTGTTAAATAAATAGAAGTGAAAAGGGAATAGTTATTTGTTAAATAAACAAATAGAAAAGGAAATCATTCAAAGGAATTAATCAAACGAGATAATTCAAAGGAGTTAATTCAAAGGAGTTAATCCAAAAGAGTTAATCAAAATGAGTTAATCGAACATTAGTTATTCAATTAGAGTTCATTGATAAGAGTTAATTGAATAGAGTTAATCGAATATAGTTTATTCGAATAGAATTAAAGGAGTTAATCAAATATAGTTTATTCGAATGGAATTAAAGGAGTTAATCGAATATTGGTTATTCGAAGGAGTTAATCGAATATAGTTTATCCGAGTAGAATTAAAGTAGTTAATCTGTAATAACCCGGAAAATGTGAACTAATTTAAAATTTTTAAATTAGGTTATTACCAAAGAATTTGAATAATTGAAATAGAATATTTCAATAAAATATAGAATTGGGTATGGTATGGCAGTTTGAAATTTTGAATACAAACTTTGTCTGACTGTACCGGGTGGAAAATATAACGGATTTTAGCAAAACTGAAAATATTTAAATCTGTTTATGAATACCTTTCTAACGAATCTGAAAATCAAAATTTCATAACGGGAATCAAAAGTTATGGCCAAATGAATTTTCAGAAAGGTCGCTATATAGCATATATAGCCCTTGAAAATTGATATTTTGCATACGACCTCGGAATTCGACGAAACCACTTTTGTTGGGTCCGGGATGTCAAATTATTGCTAAGTTTCAAATTTCATAATTTTTGAATCAAGTATGTGAGCGGGGCAAAAGAAAATGTGATTGGTCAAATTCTGTTAAAATGGGTCGACCTAAAAATGGCCGTTTTTCAAACGAGCTCAGAATTCGACGAAACAGGTTTTGTTAGGACCGTATCGTCAAAACAAAGCTAGATTTATTTTTTGGAATTTTTCGATTCAGTTTGTGGCCCTGGCAAATTGAAATGCACGTTTAAATTAAATATCGAATGTTGTATATTTTAAATTGAAAAATAACTGACTGTAACAGTCGAATTGGCCAACGAAACATATCCCATTGCGTCCGGAATGGGGGTATTTAGCTAGGGGCGATAGTCGTTGGGTTTAAAAAGGAGTCCGTTTGCAAAAATACTATTTAAAACTTCCTATAAAGCTCTGACCAATAGGAATTTTTCTTTTATAAAATAAAATAAAAATAAAATAAAAATACGAAGGAACCCTAGCCGCCAGCGATTTGGACGACGTAGGAAGGTCGAAACTTCTCATCGATTTTGCCGCCGCGTCAGTCGATTTTGCCGCCTCCGCCTGTTAAAGCTTCTGACCGCCTTCGCCTCCTCTATCAATCCGACCAAGCCACGCCTCCATCCATCAACTGTAGACGTCGGAATTCGACCAGGAAGTCGCGCCTTTTAGAGCGCCGCCGCGACCCACAGGAGCCACCGAATCCATCGCCACCACCGCCGATCTGAAGGTGATTCGTAGCTCTCTGACGCCGTGTGGTCTGATCGAAGCAACGAGGTACGATTTGGCTTGAAAATCGAGACCTAGTTTTGAAGTTTTAAAAACTTTTCTGATGTGAATTTCTGAAATGAAAATATCACTTTTAATTGTTGCAAAACTTTGAAAAATAATATCTTTTTCATTCTTTAACGAAATTCGATGAAACAGGAGACACCGTGACCGCAAGGAGGCTCTCTACATTCTAGAAGAAGCCGCGGATTTTTCTGACCTTCCTACGAATTTTAGCACTGCAATAACCAATGTGAGGAATCTAAACTATTTGTGTGAATGAAATCGTGTTGTATAAATTATATAAGCGAAGTGTAAATTATATACGCTTTGTATACCTCATGTACATGTGTTGTATAAGTTATATTAGCGATGTATAAATTATACAAGCATTGTTTGAAACATATATGCTTTGAATTGTGATGAAATGCAAGTGAATTATTATACTTTATATATATATATACTCCCCTCGTCCACAGACCATGGACGATATTTATTGCTTGTGATTGACGTGATATTATATGGTATGAGGAATGGTTGGAAATAATTGTTGTGGTTGATATTGTGGTTGAAAAATACCTTTGCGGTTGAAAAATACCCTCTTGTGGTTGAAAAAAATTAGAATAGGATTGTGGAATTGAAAATAAAACATGTCGCATGCGTGCGAACTAGATGCATGATCCCCATTGTCAAAAACCGCGAGGTTTTAAGGTAGAGCGAGGAGCCGTACTAGGGACGGTCCCGGTTTTAACTACCCTGCCATTATGCTGCCGAAATTTTCTGAAATATTTATGTGTTAGAATAATTTTCATTCATTGAAATAAATTATATAAACTATATCGAATATTCATGTGTTGAGTTGCAATTCATTCGTTGAGTTGAAATTCATTTGTTGAATATTATTTGAATTTAAAGAAATGGCTTCAGCGATAAAAATCACATTTTTATATATATACAAACTATATCAAATATTCATGTGTTGAGTTGCAATTCATTCGTTGAGTTAAAATTCATGTGTTGAATATTATTTGAATTTAAACAAATAGCTTTAGCGATAAAAATCACATTTTTATATATACAAACTATATAGAATATTCATGTGTTGAATTGCAATTTGTTCATCGAGTTGAAATTCATGTGTTGAATGTTATCATCTTTTAAAAATAAAATGAATCGACAATAAAACTACACCTTTATTGTGAACATGAAGTGTTAAAAAAATACACACGTGTCGAATAAATATTTTTGATGATAAAAATATTTCTTTTATCATGTATACGCCTAGATAAAAATACACATGTGTCGAATAAATATTTTTGATGATAAAAATATTTCTTTTATCATGTATACGCCTAGATAAAAATACACACGTGTCGAATAAATATTTTTGATGATAAAAATATTTCTTTTATCATGTATACGCTTAGATAAAAATACACACCTGTCGAACAAATATTTTTGATGATAAAAAATATTTCTTTTATCATGTATACGCTTAGATAAAAATACACACGTGTTGAAATAAATAATAGTTTGCTAGAAATATTATTATTAGCTTTGTTTTGCATATATATACATGTGTTGAACAAGAAAAATGGATTAGCTGTAGAGTAAAGAAATTATTTGCGTGCCCGACAAATAGGTAAACCTTGATGAGTTGGCTGCGCAATTTTATTTATATATCAACTCCTGTGAATGCCATTGGATGCGGAGTGCTGGTTATTCTGTGTGAAATAATAAACGTCGCCATAGGATAGTAACAATTAATTTTGAACTACACTACATGGCATACTTCTCGACGATAGGCATACTTCATCTTATCCCACATAAGCAATTGGAGCTTGTGTGACGAGGTGGAAGATTTACCATACAAGCAAGAGGCTTGTATGGCGATGACTATATACTACAGGTTGAACTGATGACTGATATGGACAATATAAAATATAACGATAAATTGCCAGATTAATAAAAAAACCCACACGGGTCTGGAGTTGACAATAATCACGTTGCTCTAGTTATTAGATACGGCACATGGACTATTTATTTCCACACGGAAATGGGGTGACGAGAATTTATTCTCTGGAGTGATTATCAGTACATGCTCCCCCGTAAACACCAAAATATATCACTATAAATATGTGAATGCTTTTTAGGATTTATTGGGTACCTAATACGGCCCAATAAATTTCCAAACCCCTCCCCGTACAAAGGAGGTTATGGCGAAATTTTTCGAAATATTAAAGCGTTAGTGAAATATTTGAAGTGAAAATGATGTTGAAAATACAGAATGAACTATAGTTGAAATAATAGAATGAACTATATTTATATATATAAATATAAATATAATTAAAAGGAATAGAGGCCGTGCAATTCTTGTTTCAGAATCGTAATTTGAGACGATTAGTGCGAGAAATCCGACCATCGGATTTTCCCGAAACCGCAACCACTGGGTTCGCCTAGGAAATATCTTTCCAACGGCACCAACCTTGTAAAAATCCAACGGTTGGATTGTCCGGAATGTTTAATTTAAATCTGAAGAAAAACAGCGCCAGAATCGTTTATATTTATATATAAATATAAATATAATTAAATTAAATCGAATAACGACGCTGCAGTTCGAATTTTGAAACTGTAACTTCAGACGACTAGTGTGGAAGATCCGACCGTCGGATTCTCGCGATACTGGAACCGTTGGGTTCGCTTTGGGAATATCTTCCCACTGATACAGACTTTGTAGAAATCCCACGGTTAGATTTTCCGATATGTGTAAAACAAATTAAGGGAAAAACAGCGCCAGTGTCACGACACGACCTGAAACGTCGTTTAATTAAATATGGCCATTTTTAAATATATAAAAATGGCGAAAAATAGTTATAAAATATTATAAGCAACATTGATTGAAAGTAATACAATTGGGCTTGAATTGTTTGATATTTGATGGTTGTATGTGCTTAACATGAAAATAACACTAAATAACTGAAAGATGGATGTCGAATAATATAACCATATAAAGAATCGATTTAAATTCTAATGACGTGAATTACTTGAAAAGGCCGAGCTAACCCTCATTTCAAATAATTTATCGAGCGATTCGAATTGGAAAATGCAAAGACGATTCAAGACCGACGATCTTCTTATCGGTTGGATGGGCGCTACTGAGGTTCCTGACCGGAGTAGCTACCGGAAAGGGACGGAAGTAGTAGCCGTCTGAACGTATGTGTTGATTGGACGAATATACGAGGAATTTGACGCCTCCGGTTTCATTCAGACCCAGAACGGACTTGTAAATGGACTGTGTGTCTGACATTGGATTTTGTTCTATACTGATTGATCCCTGTTAAATATATATCTGTTTGGCAGCAGAGAATTTATTCTTTTGCTTAACGCCCTTCTCTGAGACGTACGAGCTCAGAGGTTATATATCGATGGAAATCAATCGTATGGAGTGGACTGCCTATGTGGCATGCCAAGATGCTGTAATCAAGGCTTCTGTTGCAAAGCAAAGTCTTGTGGTTGATGATCAATGCACGGTCTACGTGGCCTAGCTTTGTGTATAGCGTGGATTCGCGAGCCTCACACCTCGGTATGAGTTAAAAACGGGATACGGACCGCTGGGAGAGCACGACGTTTCTTTCTAGCTATGGTGGTGTCAGTGACTTACCAGCCCTGACATTTATATCTATTTTTCACCTATGTGGTTGTTGGAATGCGACGGGCCTCGATTATAGGTCTGCAAGGACCGGGAAACGTGTGTTCAGGAATAAATAATCCTCAAACGTAAGAGAGGACCGGTCCAGCCGATCCAAGGTTGCCCAGAGTGTGTAGTCCTGAGACGTTTGCTAGAATGTCTCGAAGCAGAGAGGAGCTTGCCCCTTGCCTCGACTCATGACGGAAATCCAATTTCCAATACGAAATAACGGACTTGATTGTAGAACTAGTATGGCGACATAGTGGTATGGGGCACTTATGCCGTCTATGATTGATATTTATGATGCTATTCATTTTTGAAACATATATGCACTAGTAACAATATCAAATGATTTTGCTTTATACATATCAAGCATATTTGGCCCTTATAAGGTAAAACTCTATCCTCCGGCTTGCATTGCATTGTATGATCGGACCTGAGTCTTATAATGGCTTCATTCTTTCGAAAAGCATTGCGTTGTTTTAAAATAATTTACTTTGTTTTAAATGCACTAGCAATCACTGGAGTAAACTCGTTCCGCGAAAGTGGCGTGGTCCTATGATTTGCTATTACTGTCGTTTAACTGTTAAATAGATTCCTCATACCAGTCCCCATGACTGACTCGTTGTTTGTTTCACTTTGCAAACGTGGGTGCCCTTATTTTCACATGGGCAGCCTAGTACACAGGTGACAGGTTGTTTTTGGCTCTGCACTGTTGCATGGAGTGCATTTTGGCTCATGGCGAGGCTGACTTCATAGAGACGACTTTGACATTTTCCGCCATTACTGTACTTATATTATGATTCCGCCACTGGCGATGCAGACTGATTTACTTTCCGTATTCTTATTGTATGTATATGTACCGCCATCGGCGATGTAGACTGATACGCTTATTATGTCTCACTGCATGTATGTATTCCGCCTCTAGCGATGATGACTGATCACTTTCCCTTTCTATTTACTAAGTTATATCCCACGCTATGCTATTCTGATGTTATTACATGTTGTGATTCCGCTGTCATATCCATGTTAAATTATTCTATTTATTGTTTCTGCTATTATCTGTTCTCTGCTATGATGATTAATGTGTTATATTCCAATGATTATACTTAATACCGCCCCTCGGATTTTGGGATCGTCACAGTTGGTATCAGAGCTTTGGTTAACCTTAGTTCCCGGATCTAGCACATTAAACACCTTGTCAGAATAGAATCAGTAGTGTTCTAATGCGAGTAGCTCATTAGAGATAGGATTAGCAATGTCCTAGAATGAGCTAAGCAGATTAGCAAAACAATTTGATTAGTACATCATCATTATCTTTCCTTGTATTCCCCTGCTTTATCATTTATGAAAATTATCAAATCGGTGAGCTTGACTCTTTTCTTGCTTATACAGTACTCTTAGATGGATACACGAGCAGCAGCAGCTAGAGGAGGCCGTGGAGGCCGAGGAGAGGCAGCAGGAGGACGGGGGAATATCCCCGTAGTGGTGGAAGGCCCTATTGTTCAGCCACCAGCACCTGAAGACTTTGAGCTAGACAAAGTAGTGAAGAGGTATAGGAATCTTGGGGGAAAACCCTTTACTGGCACTGGTACAGTGACCGAGGCTATAGCTTGGTTGAAGACCTGTGAGAAAATCTTTGAAGGCATGGGTATGGGAACCAACAACAAAGCACAACTTGGTATTTGGCTCCTTCAGGAGGAAGCAGAGCTGTGGTGGGATGCCATTACCTCAGAGGATGCAGCAGGTACTGTCAGGACCTGGGAGCAATTCAAAACTATGTTCAATGAGAAGTTTGTACCTAAACAGGCTCTAGAGAGGATGCGAGAGCAGTTTGCTAATCTCCAGCAAGGAGATCTCTCTATTCAGGATTAGCTAAATAAGTTCACCCAGTTGTCGCGCTATGCTCCAGAGCTGATTATGACCAACAAAGCAAAGAACAAGAGATTCATATTTGGGCTAAAGCGCAAGTACCATGATAGAGCTATGAGCAACATCAAACTCTCCTTTTCAGAACTAGTAGAAATGGCTTGCAATTATGAAGACATGGATGAAAGGCACGCTAGCCAAGACGGCGCCAAAAGCCAAGCTGGAAACAAGCGCAAAGCTTCAACAGATCAACCCGAGTCTAGCATTACCGCGGCCGCTACTCAGAAACCTGCAAAGATCCCGAAAGGAAATTGCTACAACTGCGGGAAGCCAGGTCATTTTTCAAATGTATGCAAAGCCCCGAGGAAGCCAAAGGCAAATGACTCAGCCGAATGCTACAACTGCCATAAGAAGGGGCACTATAGAAGGAACTGTCCTCTGAAGCAGAATGCACAAGTGGCTCATGTGTATGACGGGAAGACCCCGCCAGCTACCACAGATGGATCAGGTAAACCCGACGTCTTGGGAGGTACCCTTACCATTAAAAATATTCCTGTTTCTGTACTTTTTGATACTGGTGCATCACGTAGCTTCATTTCTGGTAACATTGTTCATAAGTTAAAATTGAAACAAGGAAAACTTAAAGAACCAATTAAAGTTCAAAACCCGATAGGAGGTTCTGTTAGTCTCAGTACATATTGTAAAGTACCTATTTCCTTCTCTCGTTACCAGTTCTCTTTTAAAGTGATTGTCATGGACCTTTACGAATTTGATATTATACTGGGGCTAGACTGGCTGACAAAGTATAGTGCTGAAGTTAGATGTGCCGAAAGAATCGTGAAAGTTAAAACAAAATTAGGGAATATCACTATACCATGTCTCGGTTCAGAAATTAATAGAACAGAATTTTGGTCTTCTTTAGAAGTTATTCCCCCTTCATTAGAAAAGATACCGGTCGTTAAAAACTATGCGGATGTGTTTGAAGAAGTGGAAAACTTACCGCCGCAAATAGAAATTGAATTCAGGATAGATCTAATTCCTAATGCCCGACCAGTAGTACATCCAATTAGAAGAATGGCCTCGAAAGAAAAGGAAGAGTTAAGTAGTCAAACCCGAGAATTACTTTGGAAAGGTCTGATCACACCGAGTTTTTCAACGTGGGGAGCAGCAGTAGTATTTGTCCCGAAATCAGACGGTACTCTCAGACTTTGTGTTGATTACCGAGATCTCAATAAACAGACAATGAAGAACAAATATCCCTTGCCCCGAATAGACGATTTGTTAGATCAATTAAATGGAGCGACAGTATTCTCCAGAATGGACCTAGCTACAGGTTTCCACCAATTACGTATAGCCGAAGACTGTGTTCCTTTGACAGCCTTCAGGGGTCCCGATTTATTCTACGAATGGTTAGTAATGTCGTTCGGCTTGTGTAACGCTCCGGCATACTTCGTTGATCTAATGAACAGAGTGTTCCGTGGTGTATTGAATAAATTTGTTCTGGTCTTCATCGATGACATTTTAATCTACTCTAAGTTGGAAGATGAGCATGCAAAACATTTAGAAGAAGTGTTGAAAATTCTAAGGGGAAATGTCTTGAAAGCTAAATTTTATAAATGTGTCTTCTAGCAGAATGAAGTTAAATTCCTAGGCCACGTCGTATCAAAGGAAGGAATTGCTGTAGATCCAAGCAAAATTACAGCGATTAAGAACTGGAAACAACCTACTACGCCCACCGAAGTTCGAAGTTTCCTTGGATTGGCCAGTTACTATCAGAAATTCGTTCAGGATTTTTCAAAGCTATCGGGTGTATTGGCAAAGCTTACAAAGAAACATGAGAAATTCAAATGGACTCCCGAATGTGAAGAAGATTTCCAGGAACTGAAACTGAAGTTGACAACCGCTCCAGTATTGACAATTATAGAGGGTAACCAAGACTTGACTGTATGGACATACGCTTCTATTAGAGGGCTAGGCGCAGTATTAATGCAAAAAGGCCAAGTGATTGCTTATGCCAGCCGTCAGCTGAAGCCACATGAAAGGAACTATGCAACTCATGATCTTGAGTTATTAGCTATCGTGTTTGCTTTAAGAATCTGGAGGCATTATTTACTGGGCGAGAAGTTCGAGCTATTTACCGATCATCAATCCTTGAAATATCTATTCACTCAGAAAGATCAAACTTGAGACAACAGCGTTGGTTAGAATTCCTTGCAGCATACGACTTTGAAATTCTATACACTCCAGGGAAAGCCAATGTTGTAGCAGATGCGCTCAGCAGAAAGAATGAAATCATTGCCAGTTTTATCATCACGTCTTCATTAATAGACAGGATCTCGACCCTTCAAAAAGAGGATAATTTTGTAAAAGTAATGATCAAAAGGATCAATGGAGGCGTAGACTCCAGCTTCCAAGTGGATAGTGAGGGGGTTTTGAGATTAAAAGGAAGAATTTGTGTTCCCGACATCTCCGAGCTAAAAAGAGAAATACTGGATGAGTGCCACAAGTCCAAACTAAGTATCCATCCCGGTGTGAGCAAAGTGTATAACGATATCAAGCGCACCTTCTGGTGGAAGGCGATGAAAAGAGATATCTCATTATATGTTAGCAGATGCCCCACTTGCCAACTAGTTAAGAGAGATCAGCAGAAATTGGCTGGATTATTACAACCCTTAGAAATTCCAGGATGGAAGTGGGAACAAATTTCGATGGATTTCATCGATGGCTTGCCTCGAACTAAGAAAGGAAACGACAGTATATGGGTAATCGCAGATCGCTTCACGAAGACTGCCCATTTCATACCTGTCCGATCCAACAGAATGGCTCAAACTCTAGCACAGATTTACTTCAAAGAAATAGTTAAACTACATGGAGTACCGCTCAATATAGTCAGTGATAGAGATCCCCTATTTACTAGCAAATTCTGGGAAGCATTCCAGACAGAATTGGGAAACAAATTGAATCTAAGCACCGCTTATCACCCTCAGACAGACGGCCAAACTGAGCGGGTGAATAGAATTTTAGAAGATCTACTGCGGGCTTGTGTTATTGATTTTGGAGGCTCATGGGAAGATCACATACATTTAGCCGAATTCTCTTACAACAATAGCTATCTAGCAAGTTTGGGAATGTCTCCATTTGAAGCATTATACGGTAGACCGTGCAGATCTCCCGCATGTTGGGTAGAACCTGCCAACAGACTTGTGTTAGGGCCCGATATGATTCAAGAAGCATCGGATAAAGTCGATTTCATTAAGAAGCGATTGAAAACCGCACAGAGCCGACAGAAAAGTTATGCTGATGCGAGAAGGAGGGATATATCGTTTGTCGTTGGCAATTATGTTTATTTAAGAGTTTCTCCAATGCAGGGAGTAATCAGATTTGGCAAGACTGGGAAGTTGGCACCGAGATTTATTGGTCCCTTTCCTATACTTGAACGGATTGGATCTCTTGCATATAGGGTTTCATTACCTGATTGGTTTCCTGGTATACATGATGTGTTCCACGTATCTCAACTCAGAAAACATGTTCATGATCCTGATCTTGTTGTGGAAGAAGAAGCGCAACATGATATTGACATAACTCCAGAATTAGCACTCAGAAGAGAGCCATTAAAGATAGTTGGCAAAGAAACTAGAGAGCTAAGGAGGAAAAAGATTCATCTAGTCAAAGTGCAGTGGAGTAGTGATCCTAGAGACTGTACTTGGGAGACTGAGGAAAGCATTAAACAAGCCTATCCCAAATGCAGGGTGGACATCTCTGACTAACTCCGGTGCAAGGTACCTTTACAATACTTTGCATTTACATTTTATTTCCTACTTAGCTGTTATTTCCTTTTCGAGGACGAAAAGTTTTAAGTGGGGGAGATTGTAATAACCCGGAAAATGTGAACTAATTTAAAATTTTTAAATTAGGTTATTACCAAAGAATTGAATAATTGAAATAGAATATTTCAATAAAATATAGAATTGGGTATAGTATGGCAGTTTGATATTTTGAATACAAATTTTGTCTGACTGTACCGGGTGGAAAATATAACGGATTTTAGCGAAACTTAAAATATTTAAATCAGTTTATGATTACCTTTCTAACGAATCTGAAAAATCGAAATTTCATAACGGGAATCAAAAGTTATGGCCAAATGAATTTTCAGAAAGTTCGCTATATAGCATATATAGCCCATGAAATTTGATATTTTGCATATGACCTCGGAATTCGACGAAACCACTTTTGTTGGGTCCGGGATGTCAAATTATTGCTAAGTTTCAAATTTCATAATTTTTGAAGCAAGTATGTGAGCGGGGCAAAAGAAAATGTGATTGGTCAAATTCTGTTAAAATGGGTCGACCTAAAAATGGCCGTTTTTCAATCGAGCTCAGAATTCGACGAAACTGGTTTTGTTAGGACCGTATCGTTATAACAAAGCTAGATTTATTTTTCTGGAATTTTTCGATTCAGTTTGTGGCCCTGGCAAATTGAAATGCTCGTTTAAATTAAATATCGAATGTTGTATATTTTAAATTGAAAAATAACTGACTGTAACAGTCGAGTTGGCCAACGAAACATATCCCATTGTGTCCGGAATGGGGGTATTTAGCTAGGGGTGACAGTCGTTGGGTTTAAAAAGGAGTCCGTTTTCAAAAACACTATTTAAAACTTCCTATAAAGCTCTGACCAATAGGAATTTTTCTTTTATAAAAAAAATAAAATAAAAATAAAAATACGAAGGAACCCTAGCCGCCAGCGATTTGGACGACGTAGGGAGCTCGAAACTTCTCGTCGATTTTGCCACCGCCTCAGTCGATTTCGCCGCCTCCGCCTGTTGAAGCTTCTGACCGCCTTCGCCTCCTGTATCAATCCGACCAAGCCACGCCTCCATTCATCAACTGTAGACGTCGGAATTCGACCAGGAAGTCGCGCCTTTTAGAGCGCCGCCGCGACCCACAGGAGCCACCGAATCCATCGCCACCACCGCCGATCTGAAGGTGATTCGTAGCTCTCTGACGCCGTGTGGTCTGATCGAAGCAACGAGGTACAGTTTGGCTTAAAAATCGAGACCTAGTTTTGAAGTTTTAAAAACTTTTCTGATGTGAATTTCTGAAATGAAAATAACACTTTTAAGTGTTGCAAAACTTTGAAAAATAATATCTTTTTCGTTCTTTAACGAAATTCGATGAAACAGGAGACACCGTGACCATAAGGAGGCTCTCTACATTCTAGAAGAAGCCGCGGATTTTTCTGACCTTCCTACGATTTTTAGCACTGCAATAACCAATGTGAGGAATCTAAACTATTTGTGTGAATGAAATCGTGTTGTATAAATTATATAAGCGAAGTGTAAATTATATACACATTGTATACCTCATGTACATGTGTTGTATAAGTTATATTAGCAATGTATAAATTATACAAGCGTTGTTTGAAACATATATGCTTTGAATTGTGATGAAATGCAAGTGAATTATTATATATATATATATATATATATATACTGTGACGATCCCAAAATCCGAGGGGTGGTATTAAGGATAATCATTGGAATATAACACATTAGTCATCATAGCAGAGTACAGATAATAGCAGAAACAATAAATAGAATAATTTTACATGGATATGACAGCGGAATCACAACATGTAATAACATCAGAATAGCATAACGTGGGATATAACTTAGTAAATAAAAAGGAAAGTGATCAGTCATCATCGCCAGAGGCGGAATACATACATGCAGTGAGACATAATAAGGGTATCAGTCTACATCGCCGAAGGCGGAATACATATACATATAGCAAGAGATACGGAAAGTAAATCAGTCTGCATCGCCCGTGGCGGAATCATAATATAAGTACAGTAATGGCGGAAAATGTCAAAGTCATCTCTGTGAAGTCAGCCTCGCCATGAGCCAAAAATGCACTCTATGCAGCAGTGCAGAGCCAAAAACAACCCGTCACCTGTGAACTAGGCTGCCCGTGTGAAAATAAGGGCACCCGCGTTTGCAAAGTGAAACAAACAACGAGTCAGTCATGGGGACTGGTATGAGGAATCTATTTAACAGTTAAACAACAGTAATAAGCAAATCATAGGACCATGCCACTTTCGCGGAACGGGTTTACTCCAGTGATTGCTAGTGCATTTAAAACAAATAAATTCTTTTAAAGCAACGCAATGCTTTTAAAAAGAATGAAGCCATTATAAGACTCAGGTCCCATCACACAATGTAACGCAAGCCGGAGGATAGAGTTTTACCTTATAATAGCCAAATATGCTTGATACGTATAAAGCAAAATCATTTGATATTATTACTAGTGCATATATGTTTCAAAAATGAATAGCATCATAAATATCAATCATAGGCGGCATAACTACCATCTACTATGTCGCCATACTAGTTCTACAATCAAGTCCGTTATTTCGTATTGGAAATTGGATTTCTGTCATGAGTCGAGGCAAGGGGCAAGCTCCTCTTCGCTTCGAGACACTCTAGCAAATGCCTCGGGACTACACACTCTGGGTAACCCCTGGATCTTCAGGGCCGGTCCTCTCTAACGTTTGAGGATTGGAAATTCCTGAACACACGTTCCCTGGTCCTTACAGACCTATAATCGAGGCGCCTCGCATTCCAACAACCACATAGGTGAAAAATAGATAAAAATGTCAGGGCTGGCAAGTCACTGACACCACCATAACTAGAAAGAAACGTCGTGCTCTCCCTGCAGTCCGTATCCCGTTTTTAACTCATACCGAGGTGTGAGGCTCGCGAATCTACGAAATACACAAAGCTAGGTCACGTAGACCTTGTTTTGATCATCATCCACAAGACTTTGCTTTGCAACAGAAGCCTTGATCATAGCAACTTGGCATGCCACATAGGCAGTCCACTCCATACGATTGATTTCCATCGATATATAACCCCTGAGCTCGTACGTCTCAGAGAAGGGCGTTAAGCAAAAGAATAAATTCTCCGCCGCCAAACAGATATATATTTAACAGAGATCAATCAGTATAGAACAAAATCCAATGTCAGACACACAGTCCATTTACAAGTCCGTTCTGGGTCTGAACGAAACCGGAGGCGTCAAATCCTCGCAAATCCGTACAATCAACACATACGTTCAGACGGCTACTACTTCCGTCCACTTCCGGTAGCTACTCCGGTCAGGAACCTCAGTAGCGCCCATCCAACCGATAAGAAGATCGTCGGTCTTGAGTCATCTTTGCATTTTCCAATTCGAATCGCTCGATAAATTATTTGAAATGAGGATTAGCTCGGCCTTTTCAAATAATTCACGTCATTAGAATTTAAATCGATTCTTTTTATTGTTATATTATTCGACATCCATCTTTCAGTTCTTTAGTGTTATTTTCGCGTCAAACACATACAACCATCAAACATCAAACAATTCAAGCCCAATTGGTTTATTTTCAATCAGTGTTGCTTATAATATTTTATAACGATTTTTCGCCATTTTTATTTATTTAAAAATGGCCATATTTAATTAAACGACGTTTCAGGTCGTGTCGTGACACTGGCGCTATTTTTCCCTTGATTTGCTTTACACATATCGGAAAATCTAACCGTTGGATTTCTACAAAGTCTATATCAGTGGGAAGATATTCCCATAGCGAACCCAACGGTTCGAGTTTCGTGAGAATCCGACGGTCGGATCTTCCACACTAGTCGTTTGAAGTTACAGTTTCAAAATTCGAACTACAACGTCGCTATTCGATTTAAATTAAATTATATTTATATTTATATATAAATATAAACGATTCTGGCTCTGTTTTTCCCTAATTTGAAATAAACATTCCGGACAATACAACTGTTGGATTTTTACAAGGTTGGTGCCGTTGGAAAGATATTTCCAAGGCGAACCCAACGGTTGCGGTTTCGGGAAAATCCGATGGTCGGATTTCTCGCACTAATCGTTTCAAATTATGATTTCGAAACACGAACTGCATGACCTCTATTCCTTTTAATCATATATATATATATATATATAAATATAGTTCATTCTATAATTTCAACTATAGTTCATTCTATAATTTCAACTTCGTTTTCACTTCAAATATTTCACTAACGCCTTAATATTTCGAAAAATTTCGCAATAACCTCCTTTGTACGGGGAGGGGTTTGGAAATTTATTGGGCCGTATTAGGTACCCAATAAATCCTAAAAAGCATTCACATTTTTATAGTGACATATTCTGGTGTTTACGGGGGAGCATGTACTGATAATCACTCCAGAGAATAAATTCCCGTCACCCCGTTTCCGTGTGGAAATAAATAGTCCATGTGCCATATCTAATAACTAGAGCGACGTGATTATTGTCAACTCCAGACCCGTGTGGGGTTTTTATTAATCTGGCAATTTATCGTTATATTTTATATAGTCCATATCAGTCATCAGTTCAACCTGTAGTACATAGTCATCGCCATACAAGCCTCTTGCTTGTATGGTAAATCTTCCACCTCGTCACACATGCTCCAATTGCTTATGTGGAATATGATGAAGTATGCCTACCGTCAAGAAGTATGCGATGTAGTGTAGTTCAAAATTAATTGTTACTACCCTATGGCGTTATTTATTATTTCACACAGAATAACCAGCACTCCGCATCCAATGGCATTCACAGGAGTTGATATATAAATAAAATTGCGCAGCCAACTCATCAAGGTTTACCTATTTGTTGGGCACGCAAATAATTTCTTTACTCTACAGCTAATCCATTTTTCCTGTTCAACACATGTATATATATGCAGAACAAAGCTAATAATAATATTATTTCTAGCAAACTATTATTTATTTCAACACATGTGTATTTTTATCAAAGCGTATACATGATAAAAGAAATATTTTTATCATCAAAAATATTTATTCAACCCGTGTGTATTTTTAACACTCCATATTCACAATAAAAATATAGTTTTCATTGTCGATTCATTTTATTTTAAAATACGATAACATTCAACACATGAATTTCAACTCGACGAACGAATTGCAACTCAACACATGAATATTCGATATAGTTTGTATATATATAAAAATGTGATTTTTATCGCTAAAGCTATTTGTTTAAATTCAAATAATATTGAACACATGAATCTCAACTCAACGAATGAATTGCAACTCAACACATGAATATTCGATATAGTTTGTATATATACAAAAATGTGATTTTTATCGCTAAAGCCATTTGTTTAAATTCAAATAATATCCAACACATGAATCTCAACTCAACGAATGAATTGCATCTCAACACATGAATATTCTATATAGTTTGTATATATATAAAAATGTGATTTTTATCGCTAAAGCTATTTGTTTAAATTCAAATAATATTCAACACATGAATCTCAACTCAACGAATGAATTGCAACTCAACACATGAATATTCGATATAGCATATGTAATTTATTTCAACGAATGAAAATTATTCTAACACATAAGTATTTCAGAAAATTTCGGCAGCATAACGGCAGGGTAGTTAAAACCGGGACCGTCCCTAGTACGGCTCCTCGCTCTACCTTAAAACCTCGCGGTTTTAGACAATGGGGATCATGCATCTAGTTCGCACGCAGGCGGCATGTTTTATTTTCAATTCCACAATCCTATTCTAATTTGTTTCAACCACAAGAGGGTATTTTTCAAACACAAAGGTATTTTTCAACCATAATATCAACCACAAACAATTATTTCCAACCATTCGTCATACCAGATAATATCACATCAATCACAAGCAATAAATATCATCCATGGTCTGTGGACGAGGGGAGTATGTATATATATATATATATATATATATATATAATATAGTAATTCACTTGCATTTCATCACAATTCAAAGCATATATGTCTCATTCAACGCTTGTATAATTTATACATCGCTAATATAACTTATACAACACATGTACATGAGGTATACAATGCGTATATAATTTACACTTCGCTTATATAATTTATACAACACGATTTCATTCACACAAATAGTTTAGATTCCTTACATTGGTTATGGCAGTGCTAAAAATCGTAGGAAGGTCAGAAAAATCCGCGGCTTCTTCTAGAATGTAGAGAGCCTCCTTGTGGTCGCGGTGTCTCCTGTTTTATCGAATATCGTTAACATAGCAAAAAGATACGATTTTTACAAGTTTGCAACGCTTTATAGTGTAAAAATCATTTGAAAATGGGGTTAGCCGTATACCTCCTTTGAATTCGAAAACTAGGGTTAAACTTTTCGGCAAAACCGCGAAGCGATAGGACGAACGGCCAGCGCTACGTCGAAGAGGAAGGGAAGAGCTTCCCGTCGCTACCCGAGATGATCAGCTCGGTGGTCCCTGGCACCCACGGCGGCGGCGCGAAGTTCGGGCTTTCTCGGCGCGATATCTCCCTCTACACTCAACGATAATTCTTGAAATTGATATGGATTTGAAGATCTCTGAACGCTCTTCAAAATGGATCTGAGTTTGCTTGATTTCGTTGTGTGGTTGTGGAGAAATTGAAGAGAGAAGCTCGGAGCTTTATTCCGCCTCGCGCCTGGAAGAACGATGAGGGAGAAAAGATCTGATTGGTCGGCTCCTTTTATTTTAATTTTTTAATTTATTTAATTCCAAAAATACCCCCTTCCACAGACGAACTCGAAATCAAACCCAACGACTGTCGCCCCTAGCTAATTACCCCCATTCCGAACACAATGGGATATGTTTCACAAGCCAATTCGACTATTACAGTCAGTTATTCTTCAAATTAAAATATAAAACATTCGATATTTAATTTAAACGTACATTTCAATTTGCCAGGGCCACAAACTGAATCGAAAAATTCCAGAAAAATAAATCTAGCTTTGTTTTGACGATACGGTCCTAACAAAACGAGTTTCGTCGAATTCTGAGCTCGTTTGAAAAACGGCCATTTTTAGGTCGACCCATTTTAACAGAATTTGACCAATCACATTTTCTTTTGCCCCGCTCACATACTAGCTTCAAAAATTACGAAATTTGAAACATAGCAATAATTTGACATCCCGGACCCAACAAAAGTGGTTTCGTCAAATTCCGAGGTCATATGCAAAATATCAATTTTCAAGGGCTATATATGCTATATAGCGACCTTTCTGAAAATTCATTTGGCCATAACTTTTGATTCCCGCTATGAAACTTCGATTTTTCGGATTCGTTAGAAAGGCATTGATATACAGATTTAAATATTTTCAATTTCGCTAAAATCCGTTATATTTTCCACCCGGTACAGTCGGACAAAGTTTGTATTCGAAATTTCAAACTGCAATACTATACCCAATTCTATATTTTATTGAAATAGGCTATTTCAATTATTCAAATTTCTTTGGTAATAACCTAATTTAAAAATTTTAAATTGGTTCACATTTTCCGGGTTATTAAAATCTCCCCCACTTAAAACTTTTCGTCCTCGAAAAGGAAATAACAGCTAAGCAGGAAATAAAATGTAAATGCAAAGTATTGTAAGGGTACCTTGCACCGGAGTTAGTCAGAGATGTCCACCCTGCATTTGGGATAGGCTTGTTTAATGCTTTCCTCAGTCTCCCAAGTACAGTCTCTAGGATCACTACTCCACTGCACTTTTACTAGATGAATCTTTTTCCTCCTTAGCTCTCTAGTTTCTTTGCCAACTATCTTTAATGGCTCTCTTCTGAGTGCTAATTCTGGAGTTATGTCAATATCATGTTGCGCTGCTTCTTCCACAACAAGATCTGGATCATGAACATGTTTTCTATGTTGAGATACGTGGAACACATCATGTATACCAGGCAACCAATTAGGTAATGAAACCTTATATGCAAGAGTTCCAATCCGTTCATGTATAGGAAAGGGACCAATAAATCTCGGTGCCAACTTCCCAGTTTTGCCAAATCTGATTACTCCCCGCATTGGAGAAACTCTTAAATAAACATAATCGCCAACGGCAAACGATATATCTCTCCTTCTCGCATCAGCATAACTTTTCTGTTGGCTCTGTGCGGTTTTTAGTCGCTTCTTATTGAAATCGACTTTATCCGATGCTTCTTGAATCATATCGGGCCCTAACACAAGTCTGTTGCCAGGTTCTACCCAACATGCGGGAGATCTGCACGGTCTACCGTATAATGCTTCAAATGGAGACATTCCCAAACTTGCTTGATAGCTATTATTGTAAGAGAATTCGGCTAGATGTAAGTGATCTTCCCATGAGCCTCCAAAATCGATAACGCAAGCCCGCAGTAAATCTTCTAAAATTCTATTCACCCGCTCAGTTTGGCCATCTGTCTGAGGGTGATAAGCGGTGCTTAGATTCAATTTGTTTCCTAATTCTGTCTGGAATGCTTCCCAGAATTTGCTAGTAAATAGGGGATCTCTATCACTGACTATATTGAGCGACACTCCATGAAGTTTAACTATTTCTTTGAAGTAAATCTGTGCTAGACTTTGAGCCGTTCTGTTGGATCGGACAGGTATGAAATGGGCAGTCTTCGTGAAGCGATCCACGATTACCCATATACTGTCGTTTCCTTTCTTAGTTCGAGGCAAGCCATCGATGAAATCCATCGAGATTTTCTCCCACTTCCATCCTGGAATTTCTAAGGGTTGTAATAATCCAGCCAATTTCTGCTGATCACTCTTAACTAGCTGACAAGTTGGGCATCTACTGACATATAATGAGATATCTCTTTTCAAAGCTCTCCACCAGAATGTGCGTTTGATATCGTTATACATTTTGCTCACACCGAGATGGTTACTTAATTTGGACTTGTGGCACTCATCAAGTATTTCTCTTCTGAGCTCAGGGAGGTTTGGGATGCAAATTCTGCCCTTTAATCATAGAACCCCTTTGTCATCGAGTCAGAAACTTGTGGATTCACCTCCCTTGACTCTCTGACTTATTCTTTGAATAAATTCATCGTCTTTCTGAAGGGTCGAGATCCTGTCTATTAATGAAGACGTGATGACAAAACTGGCGATGATTTCATTCTTTCTGCTGAGCGCATCTGCTACAACATTGACTTTCCCTGGAGTGTATAGAATTTCAAAATCATATGCTGCAAGGAATTCTAACCAACGCTGTTGTCTCGAATTTAGATCTTTCTGATTGAATAGATATTCAAGGATTGATGATCGGTAAATAGTTTGAACTTCTCACCCAGTAAATAATGCCTCCAGATTCTTAAAGCAAACACGATAGCTAATAACTCAAGATCATGAGGTGCATAGTTTCTTTCATGCGGCTTCAGCTGACGGCTGGCATAAGCGACCACTTGGCCTTTTTGCATTAGTACTGCTCCTAGCCCTCCGATAGAAGCATCTGTCCATACAGTCAAGTCTTGGTTACCTTCTATAATGGTCAATACTGGAGCGGTTGTCAACTTCAGTTTCAACTCCTGGAAAGCTTCTTCACATTCGGGAGTCCATTTGAATTTCTCATGCTTCTTTGTAAGCTTTGTCAATACACCAGATATCTTTGAAAAATCCTGAACGAATTTCCGATAGTAACTAGCCAATCCAAGGAAACTTCGAACTTCTGTGGGGGTAGTAGGTTATTTCCAGTTCTGAATCGCTGTAATTTTGCTTGGATCTGCAGCAATTCCTTCTTTTGATACGACATGGCCTAGGAACTTAACTTCATTCTGCCAGAAGACACATTTAGAAAATTTAGCTTTCAAGACATTTCTCCTCAGAATTTTCAACACTTGTTCTAAATGTTTTGCATGCTCATCTTCCGACTTGGAGTAGATTAAAATGTCATCGATGAAGACTAGAACAAATTTATTCAACACACCTCGGAACACTCTGTTCATAAGATCAACGAAGTATGCCGGAGCGTTACACAAACCGAACGGCATTACTAACCATTCGTAAAATAAATCGGGACCCCTGAAGGCTGTCAAAGGAACACAGTCTTCGGCTATACGTAATTGGTGGAAACCTGTAGCTAGGTCCATTCTAGAGAATACCGTTGCTCCATTTAATTGATCCAACAGATCATCAATACGTGGCAAGGGATATTTGTTCTTCAGTGTCTGCTTATTGAGATCTCGGTAATCAACACAAAGTCTTAGAGTACCGTATGATTTCGGGACAAATACTACTGCTGCTCCCCACGCTGAAAAGCTCGGTCTGATCAGACCTTTCCAAAGCAATTCTCGGGCTTGACTACTTAACTCTTCTTTCTCTTTCTGGGCCATTCTTCTTATTGGAAGTACTACTAGTCGGGCGTTAGGAATTAGATCTATTCTAAATTCAATCTCTCTTTGCGGCGGTAAGTTTTCCACTTCTTCAAACACATCCGCATAATTTTTCACGACCGGTATCTTTTCTATCGAAGGGGGAGTAACTGCTAAAGAAGACCAAAATTCTGTTCTATTAATTTCTGCACCGAGACATGGTATAGTGATATGCCCTGATTTTGTTTCAACTTTCACGATTCTTTCGGCACATCTAACTTCGGCCTTATATTGTGTCAACCAGTCCAAACCGAGAATAACATCGAATTCCGATAAATCCATGACTATTAAGTTGATGGGAAACTTGTAACATGAATAAGAGATAGGCATTCTGCAGTACAAACTAAGACTAACAGAAGCTCCAATCGGGTTTTGAACTTTAATTGGTTCGTTTAGAATTCTTCGTTTCAATTTTAACTTGTGAACAATGTTACCAGAAATGAAGCTACGTGATGCACCAGTATCAAAAAGTATAGAAACAGGAATATTTTTAATAGTAAGGGTACCTCCCAAGACGTCGGGTTTACCTGATCCATCGGTGGTAGCTGGCGGGGTCTTCCCGTCATACACATGAGCCACTTGTGCATTCTGCTTCAGAGGACAGTTCCTGCTATAGTGCCCCTTCTTATGGCAGTTGTAGCATTCGGTTGAGTCATTTGCCTTTGGCTTCGTTGGGGCTTTGCATACATTAGAAAAGTGACCTGGCTTCCCGCAGTTGTAGCAATTTCCTTTGGGGATCTTTCCAGGTTTCTGGGTAGCGGCCGCGGTAATGCTAGACTCGGGTTGATCTGTTGAAGCCTTGCGCTTATTCCCATCTTGGCTTTTGTCGCGGTCTTGGCTAGCGTGCCTCTCATCCATATCTTCATAATTGCAAGCCATTTCTACTAATTCTGAAAAAGAGAGTTTGATGTTACTCATAGCTCGGTCATGGTACTTGCGCTTTAGCCCAAATATGAATCTCTTGTTCTTTGCTTTGTTGGTCATAATCAGCTCTGGAGCATAGCACGACAATTGGGTGAACTTATTTAGGTAATCTTGAATAGAGAGATCTCCTTGCCGGAGATTAGCAAACTGCTCTCGCATCCTCTCTAGAGCCTGTTCAGGAACAAACTTCTCATTGAACATAGTTTTGAATTGCTCCCAGGTTCTGACAGTACCTGCGGCATCCACTGAGGTAATGGCATCCCACCACAGTTCTGCTTCCTCCTGAAGGAGCCAAATGCCAAGTCGTGCTTTGTTGTTGGTTCCCATACCCATGCCTTCAAAGATTTTCTCATAGGTCTTCAACCAAGCTATTGTCTCGGTCACTGTACCAGTGCCAGTAAAGGGTTTTCCCCCAAGGTTCCTGTACCTCTTCGCTACTTTGTCTAGCTCAAATTCTTCGGGTGCTGGTGGCTGAACAATAGGGCCTTCCACAACTACGGGGATATTCCCTCGTCCTCATGCTGCATCTTCTCGGCCTCCACGGCCTCCTCTAGCTGCTCCTGCTCGTGTAGCCATCTAAGAGAATACTGTATAAGCAAGAAAAAAGTCAAGCTCACAGATTTGATAATTTTCATAAATGATAAAGTAGGGGAATACAAGGAAAGATAATGATGATGTACTGATCAAATTCTTTTGCTAATATGCTTAGCTCATTCTAGGACATTGCTAATCCTATCTCTAATGAGCTACTCGCATTAGAACACTACTGATTCTGTTCTGACGAGGTATTTAATGTGTTAGATCCCGGAACTAAGGTTAACCAAAGCTCTGATACCAACTGTGACGATCCCAAAATCCGAGGGGCGGTATTTAGGATAATCATTGGAATATAACACATTAATCATCATAGCAGAGTACAGATAATAGCAAAAAAAATAAATAGAATAATTTTACATGGATATGACAGCGGAATCACAACATGTAATAACATCAGAATAGCATAACGTGGGATATAACTTAGTAAATAAAAAGGAAAGTGATCAGTCATCATCGCCAGAGGCGGAATACATACATGTAGTGAGACATAATAAGGGAATCAGTCTACATCGCCGAAGGCGGAATACATATACATATAGTAAGAGATACGGAAAGTAAATCAGTCTGCATCGCCCGTGGCGGAATCATAATATAAGTACAGTAATGGCGGAAAATGTCAAAGTCATCTCTGTGAAGTCAGCCTCGCCATGAGCCAAAAATGCACTCTATGCAGCAGTGTAGAGCCAAGAACAACCTGTCACCTGTGAACTAGGCTGCCCGTGTGAAAATAAGGGCACCCGCGTTTGCAAAGTGAAACAAACAATGAGTCAGTCCGGGGGACTGGTATAAGGAATTTATTTAACAGTTAAACAACAGTAATAAGCAAATCATAGGACCACGCCACTTTCACGGAATGGGTTTACTCCAGTGATTGCTAGTGCATTTAAAACAAATAAATTCTTTTAAAACAACGCAATGCTTTTAAAAAGAATGAATCCATTATAAGACTCAGGTCCCATCACACAATGCAACGCAAGCCGGAGGATTGAGTTTTACCTTATAATAGCCAAATATGCTTGATACGTATAAAGCAATATCATTTGATATTATTACTAGTGCATATATGTTTCCAAAATGAATAGCATCATAAATATCAATCATAGGCGGCATAGCTACCATCTACTATGTCGCCATACTAGTTCTACAATCAAGTCCGTTATTTCATATTGGAAATTGGATTTCTGTCATGAGTCGAGGCAAGGGGCAAGCTCCTCTCCGCTTCGAGACACTCTAGCAAATGCCTCGGGACTACACACTCTGGGTAACCCCTGGATCTTCAGGGCCTGTAACACCCCACCTCCGCTAGGGTCACTCGCAAAGGAATGCACTAGCTTTAGAGGGGCATTATTGGTAAATATGCACATAAATATCACAAGACAGAACATATAAAATAGCGGAAGTAAAATCGAACTTTCATAAACATGAATACATAAGGTCTAAAGCCTTTTACATCAGAGTACATCAAAACCTGTCTTGCAATAGTAAAGAAGCATAAAGACTTTTTCATTAATTATTCCCCAAATATAAACAGTAAAGTAGCCATAGCCAGGAAAAGTCCAAGCCATCCATGAGGACCTTCAAGCAGAAGAAGTCCGAACCAAACAGCAGTGTTTCCTCCCTGTAACCTGGGGGGGGGGGAAACGGAAGAAAAGAGGCGAAACAAAACGGGTCAGTCAAAAAGACTGAGTAAGCCCTATCTACTATTAGTATAAAAACTAGTAAAGTTAACTGACATGAGAAGCTGAGATGAACATAAGCATGATAACAAGATAGATAAGCTAAATCAAAATAACAGGATGAACTACTGAACTCAGATAAACTAAGATGTCATGATAAATTACGATGTCAAGACAAAACAAGGTATCACATCGTCAGGTGCCTATCAAGTATAATATCCCAAGATATCTATCACGTATAACGTCCCATGGTATCTATCCTGTATATCTGCTCTGCACCTACCGTACTAGTATCCCAACTGTATTACGTGTTATCCGTGAATGACCCTTACTCAAAAGTCGTGTAATGGTCCCTGTCAACCTAATATGCCGCATATATAGGTTACTCAACTCATATGTTTCTTTCCATGTATAAGTTCAGTTCTTTGCCATAGGCTATACAGGCTTTCCCACGTAAACGGTTTATCCTTGAAGTTGTTTTGGACTGCAACCCTTGATCTAGTTGTGTTTCCTTACCATGAACTATCGCGTGTCCACTTAGGATTTATGCCACCTAGGACCGCTAGGGTTTATGCTACCTAATGAACGTTTCCGTGTCTCGGTTTGGGTTTTGGCCACCTAGGACCACTAGGGATTACGCCACCCGTCAACCGCGCCCTTGATCCCACGTATGTATCGTGAATCGTTTTCCATGTCTAGATGCACATGTTCCCCAATGTGCCATCCGAGTTCCGTGCCAGGGCAAATCAAGAAATACGGAACTCGGTCGGGAGCTTTAAATCGTCTGCCGATGCAGATATCTAGGTCTGTTTTTGTACCCGTGGCTATGGTCCCACGTGACCCCTCCCTCAACTACTAAAAGGCAATCCAAGAAAAATCATGTATAAGAACCACTCCACGGCCCCACTATAGCCCACTTTCCTACGGGCCAACCTCACCCATGACTCGATAGCAAGCACATGGTCTGTTGGGGGTCCCCTGCCTTTCCGCACGTACACGATTGACTAAAGATGGTAGGTAGTCAGCGATGCGCTATCCAGGGCAAAAACAAGAATCGTCGACTCCACGCTAATCCATCCCAGTCTTTAGGTTGCTCGCATAGCAACCAAGGCATACTCTTGGTCCTTCTAACGCAGACCTTAACCTCTCATGGGCCTAGTATAATTACTTGGCAGCCCACAGAGGGATCCCAAGAATATCCTCACGTCCACCGAAGCTTCCACTTCGGCACCCAGTGCGCTGGAGCTTTTATCCAAGTCAGATAACTTGCTCCCCCTCATATACTAAGCGATGACCTACCGTATCAGGTTACTCATCGTTTTGAGAATTAGTCCTATGTCCTTAGCTAAGAATTATTACTTAGTTACCCTAAACTAAGGTTTACCACTTAGCTTCCTTTCCCGTTATCCTTGATTAACCACGGTTTTCTACCTAGTTCTTCTAGCTAGGGTTTGTCTATTGGGTTAAGTGTTATCATTCAAGTCCATGACTTAACCCACCCACGAATCACGTCAAAGATTGGCTAAGTATTTAAGTTCAAGACTTAGTCCCACAAGTTGGTTAAGTGTACCCAGAGGCTCATGAGTTAACCCTATCAAGTCAAATTGGTCAAGTACTAGCTTACCTTAATCCTATCGGATTATCTTGCAAGATCGATTAAGCATAGATTATCTTAATCCCATCAAATTATCGAGTCGGATTGGTTAAGTATAGGTTGGCTTAACCCCATCCTCTAATCGTACTACAATGGTTAAGTATATTCTAAAAAGGTCTTATGACTTAACCTTATCAGGTCCGCGTATTAGATTGGTTAAGTGTAGGTTACTTAACCCCATCAAGTCATCATGTATAATTGGTTAAGTATAAGTTGCTTAACCCCATTAAATTATCACGTTAAGTTGGTTAAGTATTGGTTACTTAACCTCATTGAATTACCAAGTTTAAGTTGGTTAAGTGTTTAACTTAACCCCATCGAATTACCGTGTTTAGATTAGTTAAGTGTGGATTACTTAACCCCATCTAATTACCGTGGTTAGATTAGTTAAGCCTTAATTACTTAACCCCATCTAATTACCGAGTCGGATTAGTTAAGTGTAAATTACTTAACCCCATCCCCTAATCATCTTGCATGGTTAAGTGTCACTAAGAAATCAAACCCGATCCCACTTAACCTTATCAAGTTATCATGTTGGATTGATTAAGTATTGGTTAACTTAATCCCCGTCCACTAGTCGTATAAAAATGGTTAAGTGTCATTAGGCAAATCAAATCACTTAACCTACCCAACCTTGTCATGTTTTGTTAAGTATCATTAGCCTAATCAATTTACTTAACCCCTTTATCCATGTCATATTTGGTTAAGAGTCAGTAATCAAATTAACTTAACCCTATCATGTGACATTAATTACTTAATGCACCCCAACCTCTCACATTAGACTTTGTTGTGGTTACTAGTTAAGCCTGTCGGTTCCGGGTAGCTTTACACCACAACTTGGTCTAACCTCGGGTTCAAGCACAACATGACCAACTTCTCATATTGGGTCCTATTGTTTGCAACTACTAGTTAGGCCGGTCGGTTCCGGGTAGTTTTACGTTGCAAACTCAACCCAACCTCGAGTTGGCCACACTTATATTATCTAAGTGTCATGTTCATCATGTTTCCAAAACATGTTACAAGTTTTTCAAGCATTTGGGTAGACCTAACTTAATAGGTAAATTCCCAAAGGGTAGACCTAACTTAATAGGTAAATTCCTAAGCTTATGTTTTTATGCATACTTACATGTCATCTTTACATGTTATATTTCAAGCCATGTTTTCAAGTTGTATTTTCATGTCATTAGAAATTACCCATAACATAACCCAATGCTTTTAAACTCGCATATATGTTCGCAACAACGTAATGGATTAAAAGAAGAGACTTGGCAAAGGAATGACAAAAATGGGTATTAAGACACAAGTTAATCATGGTGGCAAATGAGGCACAAATGTGTTCATTAGCTTGCACGTTACATTCTTAAGCCTCAAAAACATGCATAAACCCAAACTTGGCACATAAGCGAATCATGGTGACAAAAGACATGGAATGATGGCTAGAAACTCACATATATCATCATATACGTATTATGACTTCATATGAAAGTTGACATAATGATTATGAAGATTCTCATGTTGCATAATGCAACATTTCAACATAAAGGTTGTGGCTTTTAGCTCATAGGATCAAGATAATGACTTCATAAACTTGCATAACATGATATCATGCATCATTCTCAATGATCAAACCCAAACTTTTAACATGCATTTTTAACTTCATAGTTAATATCTAAGAGTAGGGAAGGGCTTACATTGCTATGAAGGCCTAAATCGATTAAACTAAAGCTTGTAATGAAGCCTATGCATGCCATCACCCAAAAACCCAAAGATGGATGCTCCTAATCAACAAATACACCATCTTTATGAACAAAGACCAAAACTTTTGCCTTGAAATCAACTTGAGGAGCTCTCATACTAACATAGGGACTCTCTAATACTCTCATGATCATGAAACCTCTCATAGAAATGAAGTGGAGGCTAGGATAGTTGAGTGGAGGCCATGAGAGTAGAAATTTGGCCATAGTTTAGTTACATGAGTGAATAATGAGGGTTTAGGGGGGGGGGGGGTTAGGGGCTTATTTATAGAAGATTAGACTAGTTAGGACCCTTAGATTAACCCTAGGACCAACCTGAACCGTCAGATTTCAAACCAGGCCCAAAAACCTAGCCAAGATGGAAACAGGTGCACCAGGCAAGACTGCTCGTCTGAGCCAGGTCGACAGCCAAGTCGACTCCCAAGTCGACAGGGCTGTCGACTTGGGTACTGTGGCGGGAATTTTTCCCACCTGGCCCAACTGGCCCAATTTTCCAAATTCAAGTTTGAATTTGAAATCTGTTTTTACTTAGAAATTTTCTGAAAACTTCGTTGGGCCTTAATTGGGTCATAAGGACTCCGATTTTCGAAAACTCGGACTCTATTTCGCGTATTTTTCCGAGACGAACGCAATGGCACAGCCCGTTTAACTTGATTCAGAATTTAAAATTAAATTCTGCCTCGATTCTTGTCTTAATCATGTTATCGAAATGCGGGTTGTTACATTCTCCCCACCTTTTAGGATTTCGTCCCCGAAATCTCCAAGTTAGGAAGAATATATCCTACCATCCATCATCCATCTACTCAAAACATCATCCACAAGCAACCATTGTCCTTAGATGATTTCTAATGCTGTATGAGTATATGCAAAACGTGTGTGTACATGTTCCTTAGCTAATGCTAATGATCAGGCCTGAATAATCTTTCTAATGCAAAAATATGTATAGTGCCATGAATCCAACATGTATGCAAATAGTCCTAGTCCTATAGATACTGTATGCGTGCACAATCATTCATTCATATGCAACAACCGCATGATAACACATTCAATTTCATCCATAAATAAGTATAAACACTCGTGCATATGCAATATGAAACGTGACCGAGTCGAGCTAGTATCTAATGTGTATTCGCGCATCCACGAGCAACCACTTGCAACCACTTGCAACCATATCAATCATAACATGTTTCAAATACATGTTTACATCCATAGGGTTCTACCTAGGATTCCCTGAAACAGGGTCAAGAAGATAAACAAGACAAACTCCTTATGGGGTTTGTAACAGAAAATAGGACCAAGAGGATGTCCACAAAAGATAGCCTACAAGTAAGCTCTACAGAAAACAGGGATCAAGGATATACTCCCAAAAAGAGATATCATGCGCATATCTAGTCTTTGACCATCAAAGTCGTACTTCCTTGAGCTCAACTCCATTGTGCCTTGACCGTCTTTTAACTTCGCGATTTCGTAGCTTCTTATTTCCTGTTTCCCATAACATGAGCTGGAACTCATTTCTTTGTCACCTCTCGTTCCACTCGCACACTTAGCGCAAACATGACTGCGTACTCATGATCTCATGCAAGCTTTCCAAAATTCACTAGTGAATCTCGGACCTCGTACCATAAGGTATTCCATGTAGTAGAACTTTCTCTTGAAAGTAAACAGATGCCAACCGGGTTATCAAGTGCACTTACTAGGGTGATTTCCATAACCCATGCATAAGTGAAATAAACCATCCGTCTTATCGGCGAACACCACTTGATCGGGCTTCAAATTTCCAATAAAGGTATCAAGGGATTCTAGGTAACTAATCATGACCGAACCCAAAAGGTTCCACGAGACTTCGAGGGCTAGTCAAGAGTCTAACTACCCTTCTATCAAAACCGAGAGTGGCACCCCTTACTGGATAACCACTTCATCCCCAGAATCCATCCATAACCGAGGCACGTCATTCTCAAATCCAAAACAAGTCATGAATAAAGGGACCGATTCTCCACAGGACTTGAGACAAAAATGGGATTCTCTATTACGCTAGTACTTAAGGTGCAGAGACTCAACTACCGAAGCGGACTTAAATGATACGATGGTCAAACCAAAGTCCTAACGGGATGATAGAGAAGAAAAGCTAAACCTTTAACAAGATCGTTACCCTCCTTTCGTGGTACCCTAGAAATGAGAGCATACTACTGCCCTCCCGATGATCTTGTCCTTGTCCCATGATACTTAACTATCCGCCCCGTTTCACCATGCCAAAGGTACTCTCTCGTCATGGGTTTCATTGTTCATCTTTCTCTCTCATTCTGGGTTGAGCCATACCAACAAGTTGCTCATCCTTAAACTCGTATCCTTTACCCTTGCTCTTTATTATCCTTTCTTGTAACACGGCAATGGGTCTCTCGAGAACCACCTCCATCGTACGGGAAACACCTACGTGGCTAGACAAAGATTAGTCACAGTGAGAACTACTGTGACCACAGATGGAGAAAAGAAAGGAAACGAGATTTAATCAAGGAATCAAAGGATGGTGCTAATGGCTTTTGGGGAATAGCCTTTTCTTTTTAAAAGAAAACTTTCTTGAAAAATGCTTCTTTATAAACGATTTTAAAATAGTTTTCAGAAGGTCTTTAAAAACTTTTGCCCAGTCTGGTAACCTTCTGCTCTGATACCAAATGTAACACCCCACCTCCGCTAGGGTCACTCGCAAAGGAATGCACTAGCTTTAGAGGGGCATTATTGGTAAACATGCACAGAAATATCACAAGACAGAACATATAAAATAGCGGAAGTAAAATCGAACTTTCATAAACATGAATACATAAGGTCTAAAGCCTTTTACATCAGAGTACATCAAAACCTGTCTTGCAATAGTAAAGAAGCATAAAGACTTTTTCATAAATTATTCCCCAAATAAAAACAGTAAAGTAGTCATAGCCAGGAAAAGTCCAAGCCATCCATGAGGACCTTCAAGCAGAAGAAGTCTGAACCAAACAGCAGTGTTTCCTCCCTGTAACCTGGGGGGGGGGGGGGGGGAAACGGAAGAAAATAGGTGAAGCAAAACGGGTCAGTCAAAAAGACTGAGTAAGCCCTATCTACTATTAGTATAAAAACTAGTAAAGTTAACTGACATGAGAAGCTGAGATGAACATAAGCATGATAACAAGATAGATAAGCTAAATCAAAATTACAGGATGAACTACTGAACTCAGATAAACTAAGATGTCATGATAAATTACGATGTCAAGACAAAACAAGGTATCACATCGTCAGGTCCCTATCAAGTATAATATCACAAGATATCTATCACGTATAACGTCCCATGGTATCTATCCTGTATATCTGCTCTGCACCTACCATACTAGTATCCCAACTGTATTACGTGTTATCCGTGAATTACCCTTACTCAAAAGTCGTGTAATGGTCCCTGTCAACCTAATATGCCGCATATATAGGTTACTCAACTAATATGTTTCTTTCCATGTATAAGTTCAGTTCTTTGCCGTAGGCTGTACGGGCTTTCCCATGTAAACGGTTTATCCTTGAAGTTGTTTTGGACTGCAACCCTTGATCTAGTTGTGTTTCCTTACCATGAACTATCGCGCGTCCACTTAGGATTTATGCCACCTAGGACCGCTAGGGATTATGCTACCTAATGAACGTTTCCGTGTCTCGGTTTGGGTTTTGGCCACCTAGGACCACTAGGGATTAGGCCACCCGTCAACCGCGCCCTTGATCCCACGTATGTATCGTGAATCGTTTTCCATGTCTAGATGCACATGTTCCCCAATGTGCCATCCGAGTTCCATGCCAGGGCAAATCAAGAAATACGGAACTCGGTCGGGAGCTTTAAATCGTCTGCCGATGCAGATATCAAGGTCTGTTTTTGTACCCGTGGCTATGGTCCCACGTGACCCCTCCCTCAACTACTGAAAGGCAATCCAAGAAAAATCATGTATAAGAACCACTCCACGGCCCCACTATAGCCCACTTTCCTACGGGCCAACCTCACCCATGACTCGATAGCAAGCACATGGTCTGTTGGGGGTCCCCTGCCTTTCCGCACGTACACGATTGACTAAAGATGGTAGGTAGTCGGCGATGCGCTATCCAGGGCAAAAACAAGAATCGTCGACTCCACGCTAATCCATCCCAGTCTTTAGGTTGCTCGCATAGCAACCAAGGCATACTCTTGGTCCTTCTTACGCAGACCTTAACCTCTCATGGGCCTAGTATAATTACCTGGCAGCCCACAGAGGGATCCCAAGAATATCCTCACGTCCCCCGAAGCTTCCACTTCGGCACCCAGTGCGCTGGAGCTTTTATCCAAGTCAGATAACTTGCTCCCCCTCGTATACTAAGCGATGACCTACCATATCAGGTTACTCATCGTTTTGAGAATTAGTCCTATGTCCTTAGCTAAGAATTATTACTTAGTTACCCTTAACTAAGGTTTACCACTTAGCTTCCTTTCCCGTTATCCTTGATTAACCACGGTTTTCTACCTAGTTCTTCTAGCTAGGGTTTGTCTATTGGGTTAAGTGTTATCATTCAAGTCCATGACTTAACCCGCCCACGAATCACGTCAAAGATTGGCTAAGTATTTAAGTTCAAGACTTAGTCCCACAAGTTGGTTAAGTGTACCCAGAGGCTCATGACTTAACCCTATCAAGTCAAATTGGTCAAGTACTAGCTTACCTTAATCCTATCGGATTATCTTGCTAGATCGATTAAGCATAGATTATCTTAATCCCATCAAATTATCGAGTCGGATTGGTTAAGTATAGGTTGGCTTAACCCCATCCTCTAATCGTACTACAATGGTTAAGTATATTCTAAAAAGGTCTTGTGACTTAACCTTATCAGGTCCGCGTATTAGATTGGTTAAGTGTAGGTTACTTAACCCCATCAAGTCATCATGTATAATTGGTTAAGTATAAGTTGCTTAACCCCATTAAATTATCACGTTAAGTTGGTTAAGTATTGGTTACTTAACCTCATTGAATTACCAAGTTTAAGTTGGTTAAGTGTTTAACTTAACCCCATTGAATTACCGTGTTTAGATTAGTTAAGTGTGGATTACTTAACCCCATCTAATTACCGTGGTTAGATTAGTTAAGCCTTAATTACTTAACCCCATCTAATTACCGAGTCGGATTAGTTAAGTGTAAATTACTTAACCCCATCCCCTAATCATCTTGCGTGGTTAAGTGTCACTAAGAAATCAAACCCGATCCCACTTAACCTTATCAAGTTATCATGTTGGATTGATTAAGTATTGGTTAACTTAATCCTCGTCCACTAGTCGTATAAAAATGGTTAAGTGTCATTAGGCAAATCAAATCACTTAACCTACCCAACCTTGTCATGTTTTGTTAAGTATCATTAGCCTAATCAATTTACTTAACCCCTTTATCCATGTCATATTTGGTTAAGAGTCATTAATCAAATTAACTTAACCCTATCATGTGACATTAATTACTTAATGCACCCCAACCTCTCACATTAGACTTTGTTGTGGTTACTAGTTAAGCCGGTCGGTTCCGGGTAGCTTTACACCACAACTTGGTCTAACCTCGGGTTCAAGCACAACATGACCAACTTCTCACATTGGGTCCTATTGTTTGCAACTACTAGTTAGGCCGGTCGGTTCCGGGTAGTTTTACGTTGCAAACTTAACCCAACCTCGAGTTGGCCACACTTATATTATCTAAGTGTCATGTTCATCATGTTTCCAAAACATGTTACAAGTTTTTCAAGCATTTGGGTAGACCTAACTTAATAGGTAAATTCCCAAAGGGTAGACCTAACTTAATAGGTAAATTCCCAAGCTTATGTTTTTATGCATACTTACATGTCATCTTTACATGTTATATTTCAAGCCATGTTTTCAAGTTGTATTTTCATGTCATTAGAAATTACCCATAACATAACCCAATGCTTTTAAACTCGCATATATGTTCGCAACAACGTAATGGATTAAAAGAAGAGACTTGGCAAAGGAATGACAAAAATGGGTATTAAGCCACAAGTTAATCATGGTGGCAAATGAGGCACAAATGTGTTCATTAGCTTGCATGTTACATTCTTAAGCCTCAAAAACATGCATAAACCCAAACTTGGCACATAAGCGAATCATGGTGACAAAAGACGTGGAATGATGGCTAGAAACTCACATATATCATCATATACGGATTATGACTTCATATGAAAGTTGACATAATGATTATGAAGATTCTCATTTTGCATAATGCAACATTTCAACATAAAGGTTGTGGCTTTTAGCTCATAGGATCAAGATAATGACTTCATAAACTTGCATAACATGATATCATGCATCATTCTCAATGATCAAACCCAAACTTTTAACATGCATTTTTAACTTCATAGTAAATATCTAAGAGTAGGGAAGGGCTTACGTTGCTATGAAGGCCTAAATCGATTAAACTAAAGCTTGTAATGAATCCTATGCATGCCATCACCCAAAAACCCAAAGATGGATGCTCCAAATCAACAAATACACCATCTTTATGAACAAAGACCAAAACTTTTGCCTTGAAATCAACTTGAGGAGCTCTCATACTAACATAGGGACTCTCTAATACTCTCATGATCATGAAACCTCTCATGGAAATGAAGTGGAGGCTAGGATAGTTGAGTGGAGGCCATGAGAGTAGAAATTTGGCCATTGTTTAGTTACATGAGTGAATAATGAGGGTTTAGGGGTGGGGGGGGTTAGGGGCTTATTTATAGAAGATTAGGCTAGTTAGGACCCTTAGATTAACCCTAGGACCAACCTGAACCGTCAGATTTCAAACCAGGCCCAAAAACCTAGCCAAGATAGAAACAGGTGCACCAGGCAAGACTGCTCGTCTGAGCCAGGTCGACAGCCAAGTCGACAGGGCTGTCGACTTGGTCAGACCAAGTCGACTCCCAAGTCGACAGGGCTGTCGACTTGGGTACTGTGGCGGGAATTTTTCCCGCCTGGCCCAACTGGCCCAATTTTCCAAATTCAAGTTTGAATTTGAAATCTGTTTTTACTTAGAAATTTTCTGAAAACTTCGTTGGGCCTTAATTGGGTCATACGGACTCCGATTTTCGAAAACTCGGACTCTATTTCGCGTATTTTTCCGAGACGAACGCAATGGCACAGCCCGTTTAACTTGATTCAGAATTTAAAATTAAATTCTGCCTCGATTCTTGTCTTAATCATGTTATCGAAATGCGGGTTGTTACAGGGCCGGTCCTCTCTTACGTTTGAGGATTGGAAATTCCTGAACACACGTTCCCCGGTCCTTACAGACACATAATCGAGGCGCCTCGCATTCCAACAACCACATAGGTGAAAAATAGATAAAAATGTCAGGGCTGGTAAGTCACTGACACCACCATAACTAGAAAGAAACGTCGTGCTCTCCCTGCAGTCCGTCCGTATCCCGTTTTTAACTCATACCGAGGTGTCAGGCTCGCGAATCTACGAAATACACAAAGCTAGGTCACGTAGACCTTGCTTTGATCATCACCCATAAGACTTTGCTTTGCAACAGAAGCCTTGATCATAGCAACTTGGCATGCCACATAGGCAGTCCACTCCATACGATTGATTTCCATCGATATATAACTCCTGAGCTCGTACGTCTCAGAGAAGGGCGTTAAGCAAAAGAATAAATTCTCCGCCGCCAAACAGATATATATTTAACAGAGATCAATTAGTATAGAACAAAATCCAATGTCAGACACACAGTCCATTTACAAGTCCGTTCTGGGTTTGAACGAAACCGGAGGTGCCAAATCCTCGCAAATCCGTACAATCAACACATACGTTCAGACGGCTACTACTTCCGTCACCTTCCGGTAGCTGCTCCGGTCAGGAACCTCAGTAGCGCCCATCCAACCGATACGAAGATCGTCGGTCTTGAATCATCTTTGCATTTTCCAATTCGAATCGCTCGATAAATTATTTGAAATGAGGATTAGCTCGGCCTTTTCAAATAATTCACGTCATTAGAATTTAAATCGATTCTTTTTATGGTTATATTATTCGACATCCATCTTTCAGTTCTTTAGTGTTATTTTCGCGTCAAACACATACAACCATCAAAAATCAAACAATTCAAGCCCAATTGGTTTATTTTCAATCAATGTTGCTTATAATATTTTATAACGATTTTTCGCCATTTTTATTTATTTAAAACTGGCCATATTTAATTAAACGACGTTTCAGGTCGTGTCGTGACACTGGCGCTGTTTTTCGCTTGATTTGTTTTACACATATCGGAAAATCTAACCGTTGGATTTCTACAAAGTCTATATCAGTGGGAAGATATTCCCAAAGCGAACCCAACGGTTCCAGTTTCGTGAGAATCCGACGGTCGGATCTTCCACACTAGTCGTTTGAAGTTACGATTTCAAAATTCGAACTGCAGCGTCGCTATTCGATTTAAATTAAATTTATATTTATATTTATATATAAATATAAATGATTCTGGCATTGTTTTTCTTCAGATTTAAATTAAACATTCTGGACAATCCAAGATGTTGTGAATTTATTCTTTTGCTTAACACCCTTCTCTGAGACGTACGAGCTCAGAGGTTATATATCGATGGAAATCAATCGTATGGAGTGGACTGCCTATGTGGCATGCCAAGATGTTGTGATCAAGGCTTCTGTTGCAAAGCATGGCCTAGCTTTGTGTATATCGTGGATTCGCGAGCCTCACACCTCGGTATGAGTTAAAAACGGGATACGGACCGCTGGGAGAGCACGACGTTTCTTTCTAGCTATGGTGCTGTCAGTGACTTACCAGCCCTGACATTTATATCTATTTTTCACCTATGTGGTTGTTGGAATGCGAGGCGCCTCGATTATAGGTCTGCAAGGACCGGGAAACGTGTGTTCAGGAATAAATAATCCTCAAATGTAAGAGAGGACCGGCCCAGCCGATCCAGGGTTGCCCAGAGTGTGTAGTCCTGAGACGTTTGCTAGAATGTCTCGAAGCGGAGAGGAGCTTGCCCCTTGCCTCGACTCATGACGGAAATCCAATTTCCAATACGAAATAACGAACTTGATTGTAGAACTAGTATGGCGACATAGTGGTATAGGGCACTTATGCCGTCTATGATTGATATTTATGATGCTATTCATTTTTGAAACATATATGCACTAGTAATAATATCAAATGATATTGCTTTATACGTATCAAGCATATTTGGCCCTTATAAGGTAAAACTCTATCCTCCGGCTTGCGTTGCATTGTATGATGGGACCTGAGTCTTATAATGGCTTCATTCTTTCAAAAAGCATTGCGTTGTTTTAAAAGAATTTACTTTGTTTTAAATGCACTAGCAATCACTGGAGTAAACCCGTTCCGCGAAAGTGGCGTGGTCCTATGATTTGCTATTACTGTCGTTTAACTGTTAAATAGATTACTCATACCAGTCCCCATGACTGAATCGTTGTTTGTTTCACTTTGCAAACGTGGGTGCCCTTATTTTCACACGAGCAGCCTAGTAAACAGGTGACAGGTTGTTTTTGGCTCTGCACTGTTGCATGGAGTGCATTTTGGCTCATGGCGAGGCTGACTTCACAGAGACGACTTTGACATTTTCCGCCATTACTGTACTTATATTATGATTCCGCCACTAGCGATGCAGACTGATTTACTTTCCGTATTTCTTATTGTATATATATGTACCGCCTTCGGCAATGTAGACTGATACCCTTATTATGTCTCACTGCATGTATGTATTCCGCCTCTGGCGATGATGACTGATCACTTCCCTTTCTATTTACTAAGTTATATCCCACGCTATGCTATTCTGATGTTATTACATGTTGTGATTCCGCTGTCATATCCATGTAAAATTATTCTATTTATTGTTTCTGCTATTATCTGTTCTTTGCTATAATGATTAATGTGTTATATTCCAATGATTATCCTTAATACCGCCCCTCGGATTTTGGGATCGTCACATAATCGAATATAGTTTATTCGAATAGAATTAAATGAGTTATCAAATCTAGTTATTTAAAAGGAGTTAATCGAATATAGTTTATTCGAATAGAATTAAAGGAGTTATCGATTGTAGTTATTCGAAAGGAGTTAAGTGAATAGAGTTAATCAAAAAGAGTTAATCAAATAGAGTTAATCGATTAGAGTTAATCAAATAGAGTCAATCGATTAGAGTTAAATCAAAAATAGTTAATCCAATAGAGTTAATTGATAAGAGTTATTTGAATAGAGTTAATCGAATATAGTTTATTCAAAGAAAGGTTTCCGAATCTAGTTATTCATAAGAGAGATTATCAAATATAGTTATTCGAAGGGAGGAGTTATCGAATAGAGATTATTCGAAAGAGAGTGACGTAAGGAAGTGTTAAAGGTTTAAAATATAAACTTTTACTATTTCGACGTTAAAACGTTGTTCAGTTAAGGTCTGAGAGGTAATTATACCCCAACTTGATTGACTTCCTTCTTAACTAAGGAATGGTAAGGTTTGATAGTGAATGATGGTTAAGTGAATTCAGTAAATTGTTGGAGTTGGCATAGCGATGGTTTGTTTAAACATCTATCTAAGTCCAATGTAAGAGTTTCGGAAATGTTTTCCGAATAAGAATCAGAAATGTTTTCTAATATAGAAAACAGGAAATGGAAATGTTTTCCATTGTTAATAACATATATCTTCTAAAAATTGGAAAATAAGAAACGTTGGATATATGGAAACAGGAAATGACAAATGAAATAAATTAATGATAAATTAATTTAAAGGATAAAAATTTATTGGTGATTGATCGATGTAATTTCCATCTAGAAATAAGATCGTTGTTTGCACACATGGTTTGCTTTAATAGTTAACTCATCGACTATCGAAGTTTTAGACCATTTTAACGTTGTTAATATGGAGAGACAGGTTGGATTATTATCCAAAGAACCACTCTGTATTGACATAAGCGTTGCGAATCATATATGCCAAAGAAATTTGAAGACAGAGTAAAGTGCAAGGGCTGTTGTATCAATCTTAGGTAAAGATTGCCTAAGGTGGATGTACTGAATAGGGCCGTCAGTTTGTCCAGTCCCAGGATGACCTGTATGGAAGAATGTCTGACAGAGTATATTTAATTGATCGTGTAAGTTGATCTCTTCAAACGTACGTACGTTTGGTGGCGGAGGAATTCGTTTCTCTTAGCTATATACCCGTGGTATTTTTAGGGAAATCAATTTGGGATTTGGCGGGTATGACAATGTGGCATTCAAAGTGAATAGATGTGTGATCTGTCAGAGATAAGCGTGGCCTCTAGCCTCACAACCGGGAAATGATAGAAATCAGGCAGGCAGCATGGCTATGTTGGTCGCACCTATTAGTGTGTATAATCACCTGATCTAGAGTTTAATTTACTTCTAAAAATCTATTGTTGATGTTGTCCCATTCGGGAAACGGTTGCCGATCCCAACCGTTGGTGATATACATTCGATACACTCAAGCGAATTGAGTGGTCGGTCATGTGTGGCTGGATTGCAAGATGTTCTTGTTAACCCAGGGTATTCCTCTCTGGAGTGGTTCCGTACCTTGTCATAGTTGGAAATCCATTACCCAATACGTGCTTGCGATTTTGATTGTATACTATATATGTAGAACGTGAGATGGATGAGTTTCCGCTAGATGATTATTATATTGTGGTTGATAGACATTATTATAATATCGAAAGGTTTTTGATATAAAGATAATTTGGACTCTCATAAGGGAAAAACCTATTCCGTTATATGGCGTGGTCTTATGGCATATCATCTACTTGTTCGAACTTTTTTAAACTATTTTACTCACACCAGTCCCATGACTGACCCGGAATTTATTTTGTTTTTGTTTTCCCTAAACTCTTTGGTGCCCAAATTTTTACTGGCAGTCAAGTAGTCAGGAATTTACAAATATACTGGAAGAGCTTGGAGCAGGAGGCTTCAGGATTATATAGCTATAGTTATTTCCGCTGTGTTATAAGCGTTTACTCTGATAATGTTATTGTATACATATACTGATTTTATTTCAAGGATATGTTATCTATCATATGTCGTTCATTCCGCTGTGAGATTCATGTTACTCTGATGTTGTATCTTCTTCTTCTTCTATTCTAAGTTTCAATCTTACCTATCCTCACCCACTAATTTCTTTCCATTAACTTTCCGGTATTTTTCGATGTTTGGTTAGTCATCATTGAGTTTGTGGCGATAACCAAAGTCGACAAAAGCCGGGTCGTTACACAATCCAATGATTCATCATGTCTCATATTTGTCGATATACCACTATTATGCTCAAACTACCCCTACTTCTCTTAATACTTCAAAACTGCTCATCTTTTTAATCGTACCCTAATTCTACAAATAGCCATTACTTCCAACAATTACCCCTATTTTTTAACTTCTGTGAAGGGTTGGTTTTTGCTGGACCCAATCCAAATGATTCATCATCATTCATATTTGTTGATCTACCCCTACAATGCTTAAACTACCCCTACTTCTCTTTGTACTTCAAAACAACCCTTATTTTTAATCCTACCCCTAATTCTCTAAATAGCCCTTACTTCCAAGAATCGCCGCTATTTTCTAACTTCTGTGAAGGGTTGTTTTTGCAGCATCCAATCCAAACGATTCATCATCATTTATATTTGTCGATCGACCCCTACTATGCTTAAACAACCCATACTTCTCTTAATACTTCAAAACAGCCCTTCTTTTTAATCCTATCCCTAATTATCCAAACAGCCCTTACTTCAAATAATTACCCCTATTTTATAACTACTGTGAATGGTTGGTTTTTGTAGCACCCAATCTAAATGATTCATCATCTTTCAAATTTGTCATTCTACCCCTACTATGCTTAAACTACCCCTTCTTCTCTTAATAGCTCAAAACAGCCCTTATTTTCAATCCTACCCCTAGCTTTGTAAATATCCCTTCCTTCCAACAATTACCCCTTTTTTTAAATACTCTGAACGGTTGGTTTTTGCAGCAGCCAATCGAAATGGTTCATCATTTTTCATATTTGTCGATCTACCCCTATTATGCTTAAAGTATCCCTACTTCTCTTAACACTTCAAAAAAACTTTTCTTTTTAATCCTACCCCTAATTCAATAAATAGCCATTCCCTCCAACAATTACCCCTATTTTTTAACACCTGTGAAGGGTTGGTTTTTGTAGCAATTAATCCAAGCGATTCATCATCTTTCATATTTGTCGATCTACCTCTACTATGCTTAAACTACCTCTACTTCTCTTAATACTTCAAAGCAACTATTATTTTTAATCCTACCCTTAATTCTCTAAATAGCCCTTCCAACAATTACCCCTATTTTTTAACTATTGTGAATTGTTGGTTTTTGCATCAACCAATCCAAACGGTTCATCATCTTTCATATTTGTCGATCTACCCCTACTATGCTTAAACTACCCCTACTTCTCTTAGTACTTCAAAACAACCCTTCTTTTTAATCCTACCCCTAATTCTTTAAATAGCCCTTACTTTCAACGATTACCCTTTTTTTAACTACTGTGAAGGGTTAATTTTTGCAGCACCCAATCCAAACGATTCATAATCTTTCATATTTGTCTATCTACCCCTACTATTTTTAAACTACCCCTACTTCTCTTTATACTTCAAAAAAGCGCTTCGTTTTAATCCTACCCCTATTTCTCTAAATCGCCCTTACATCCAACAATTACCCCTATTTGTTAACCACTATGAAGGGTTGGTTTTTGCAGCACCAAATCCAGAAGATTCATCATCTTTCATATTAGTCGATCTACCCTTACTATGCTTAAACAACCCCTACTTCTCTTAATACTTCAAAATAGCCCTTCTTTTTAATCCTACCCTAAATTCTCTAAATATCTCTTACATCCAACAATTACCCCTATGTTTTAACTTCTGTGAAGGGTTGGTTTTTGCAACACCCAATCCAAATAATTCATCATCTTTCATATTTGTCGATCTACCCCTACTATGCTTAAACTAACCCTACTCCTCTTAATACTTCAAAACAACCCTTCTTTTTAATCCTACCCTTAATTTTCTAAATAGCCCTTACTTCCAACAATAACCCTTCTTTTTCACTACTGTGAAGGGTTGGTTTTCGCAGCACCCAATCCAAACGATTCATCATCTTTCATATTTGTTGATCTACCCCCACTATGCTTAAACTACAAATACTTCTCTTAATACTTCAAAATAGACTTTCTTTTTAATCTTATCCCTAATTCTCCAAATAGCCCTTACTTCCAATAATTACCCATATTTTTTAACTACTGTGAATGGTTGGTTTTTGCAGCACCCAATCTAAATGATTCATCATCTTTCATATTTCTCAGCCTACCCCTACTATGCTTAAACTACCCCATCTTCTCTTAATAGCTCAAAACAGCCCTTGTTTTTAATCCTATCCCTAACTCCGTAAACATCCCTTCCTTAAAACAATTACCCCTTTTTTTAACTACTATGAATGGTTGGTTTTTGCAGCACCCAATCGAAATGATTCATCATTTTTTATATTTGTCGATTTACCCCTACTATGCTTAAAGTACCCCTACTTCTCTTAACACTTCAAAACAACTTTTCTTTTTAATCCTACCCCTAATTCTCTAAATAGCCCTTCCCTCGAACAATTACCCCTATTTTTTAACATCTGTGAAGGGTTGGTTTTTGTAGCACTTAATCAAAACGATTCATCATCTTTCATATTTGTCGATCTACCCCTACTATGCAAACTACATCTACTTCTCTTAATACTTCAAAACAATTATTTTTTTAATCCTACCCCTAATTCTCTAAATAGCCCTTCCAATAATTACCCCTATTTTTTAACTACTGTGAAGGGTTGGTTTTTGCAGCACCCAATCCAAACGATTAATCATCTTTCATATTTGTCGATCTACCCATACTATGCTTAAACTACCCCTACTTCTCTTAGTACTTCGAAACAACCCTTCTTTTTAATCCTACCCCTAATTCTTTAAATAGCCTTTACTTTCAATGATTACCTATTTTTTACTACTGTGAAGGGTTGATTTTTGCAACACCCAATCCAAACGATTCATAATCTTTCATATTTGTCTATCTACCCATACTATGCTTAAACTACCCCTACTTCTCTTTATACTTCAAAAAAGCGCTTCTTTTTAATCCTACCCTATTTCTCTAAATAGCCCTTACATCCAACAACTACCCCTATTTTTTAACCACTATGAAGGGTTGGTTTTTGCAGCACCCAATCCAGAAGATTCACCATCTTTCATATTAGTCGATCTAACCTTACTATGCTTAAACAACCCCTACTTCTCTTAATACTTCAGAACAGCCCTTCTATTTAATCCTACCCTAAATTCACTAAATAGCTCTTACATCCAACAATTACCCCTATGTTTTAACTTCTTTGAAGGGTTGGTTTTTGCAACACCCAATCCAAAAAATTCATCATCTTTCATATTTGTCGATCTACCCCTACTATGCTTAAACTAACCGTACTCCTCTTAATACTTCAAAACAACCCTTCTTTTTAATCCTACCCCTAATTTTCTAAATAGCTCTTACTTCTAACAATAACCCTTCTTTTTTACTACTGTGAAGGGTTGGTTTTAGCAACACCCAATTCAAACGATTCATCATCATTCATATTTGTTGATCTACCCCCACTATGCTTAAACTACAAATACTTCTCTTAATACTTAAAATAGCCCTTCTTTTTAATCTTTTCCCTAATTCTCCAAATAGCCCTTACTTCCAATAATTACCCCTATTTTTTAACTACTATGAATGGTTGGTTTTTGAAGCACCCAACCTAAATGATTCATCATCTTTCATATTTGTCAGTCTACCCCTACTATGCTTAAACTACCCCATCTTGTCTTAATAGCTCAAAACAACCCTTCTTTTTAATCCTATCCCTAACTCCATAAACATCCATTCCTTACAACAATTACCCCTTTTTTTAACTACTATGAAGGGTTGGTTTTTGCAGCACCCAATCGAAATGATTCATCATTTCTTATATTTGTCGATCTACCCCTACTATGCTTAAAGTACCCCTACTTCTCTTAACACTTCAAAACAACTTTTATTTAAAATCCTACCCCTAATTCTCTAAATAGCCCTTCCCTCGAACAATTTCCCCTATTTTTTAACATCTATGAAGGGTTGGTTTTTGTAGCACTTAATCCAAACGATTCATCATCTTTCATATTTGTCGATCTACACCTACTATGCTTAAACTACCTCTACTTCTATTAATACTTCAAAACAAATATTCTTTTTAATCCTACCCCTAATTCTCTAAATAGCCCTTCCAATAATTACCCCTATTTTTTAACTACTGTGAAGGGTTGGTTTTTGCAGCACCCAATCCAAACGATTCATTATCTTTCATATTTGTCGATCTACCCCTACTATGCTTAAACTACCCCTACTTCTCTTAGTACTTCAAAACAACCCTTCTTCTTAACCTACCCCTAATTCTTTAAATAGCCCTTACTTTCAATGATTACCTTTTTTTTTTTACTACTGTGAAGGGTTGATTTTTGCAACACCCAATCCAAACGATTCATAATCTTTCATATTTGTCTATCTACACCTACTATGCTTAAACTACCCCTACTTCTCTTTATACTTCAAAAAAGCGCTTCTTTTTAATACTACCCCTATTTCTCTAAATAGCCCTTACATCCAACAACTACCCCTATTTGTTAACTACTATGAAGGGTTGGTTTATGCAGCACCCAATCTAGACGATTCATCATCTTTCATATTAGTCGATCTGCCCTTACTATGCTTAAACAACCCCTACTTCTCTTAATACTTCAAAACAGCCCCTCTTTTTAAACCTACCCTAAATTCTCTAAATAGCTCATACATCCGACAATTACCCCTATGTTTTAACTTCTGTCAAGGGTTGGTTTTTGCAACACCCAATCCAAACGATTCATCATCTTTCATATTTGTCGATCTACCCCGACTATGCTTAATCTACCCCTACTTCTCTTAATACTTCAAAACAACCCTTCTTTTTAATCCTTCCCCTAATTTTCTAAATAGCCCTTACTTCCAACAATAACCCCTTTTTTTACTACTGTGAAGGATTGGTTTTTGCAGCACCCAATCCAAACGATTCATCATCTTTCGTATTTGTTGATCTACCCCTACTGTGCTCAAACTAGCCATACTTCACTTAATACGTCAAAACAGTCCTTTTTTTAATCCTACCCCTAATTCCCCAAATAGCCCTTAAACTAAACTTCTTCTCTTAATAGCTCAAAACAACCCTTCTTTTTAATCCTACCCCTAACTCCGTAAACATCTCTTCCTTACAACAATTACCCCTTTTTATAACTACTATGAAGGGTTGGTTTTTGCAACACCCGATCGAAATGATTCATCATTTTTCATATTTGTCGATCTACCCCTACAATGCTTAAAGTACCCCTACTTCTCTTAACACTTAAAAAAAACTTTTCTTTTTAACCCTAACCCGAATTCTCTAAATAGCCCTTACCTCCAACAATTACCCCTATTTTTTAACATCTGTGAAGGGTTGGTTTTTGTAGCACTTAATCCAAACGATTCGTCATCTTTCATATTTGTCGATCTACCCCTACTATGCTTAAACTACCTCTACATCTCTGAATACTTCAAAACAACTATTCTTTTTAATCGTACCACTAATTCTATAAATAACCCTTCCAATAATTACCCCTATTTTTTAACTACTATGAAGGGTTGGTTTTTGCAGCACCCAATCGAAATGATTCATCATTTCTACTATGCTTAAAGTACCCCTACTTCTCTTAACACTTCAAAACAACTTTTATTTTTAATCCTACCCCTAATTCTCTAAATAGCCCTTACCTCCAACAATTACCCATATTTTTTAACATCTGTGAAGGGTTGGTTTTTGTAGCACTTAATCCAAACGATTCATCATCTTTCATATTTGTCGATCTACCCCTACTATGCTTAAACTACCTCTACATCTCTGAATACTTCAAAACAACTATTCTTTTTAATCGTACCACTAATTCTATAAATAGCCCTTCCAATAATTACCCCTATTTTTTAACTACTATGAAGGGTTGGTTTTTGCAACACCCAATCCAAACGGTTCATCATCTTTCATATTTGTCGATCTACCCCTACTATGCTTAAACTACCCCTACTTCTCTTAGTACTTCAAAAAAGACCTTCTTTTTAATCCTACCCCTAATTCTCTAAATAGCCCTTACTTTCAATGATTACCATTTTTTTACTACTATGAAGGGTTGATCTTTGCAGCACCGAATCCAAACGATTCATAATCTTTCATATTTGTCTGTCTACCCCTACTATGCTTAAACTACCCCTACTTCTCTATATACTTCAAAAAAGCGCTTCTTTTTAATCCTACCCCTAATTCTCTAAATAGCCCTTACTTCCAACAATTAGCCCTATTTTTTAACTACCGTGAAGGGTTGGTTTTTGCAGCACCCAATCCTGAAGATTCATTATCTTTCATATTAGTCGATCTACCCTTACTATGCTTAAACAACCCCTACTTCTCTTAGTACTACAAAACAGCCCTTCTTTTTAATCCTACCCTGAATTCTCTAAATAGCTCTTACATCCAACAATTACCTCTATGTTTTAACTTTTGTGAAGGGTTAGTTTTTGCAACACCCAATCCAAACGATTCATCATCTTTCATATTTGTCGATCTACCCCTACTATGCTTAAACTACCCCTACTTCTCTTAATACTTCAAAACAACCCTTCTTTTTAAACCTACCCCTAATTTTCTAAATTACCCTTACTTCCAACAAAAACCCCTTTTTTTACTACTGTGAAGGGTTGATTATTGCAGCACCCAATCCAAACGATTCATCATCTTTCATATTTGTTGATCTACCTCTACTATGCTTAAACTACCCATACTTTTCTTAATACTTCGAAACAACCCTTCTTTTTAATCCTATCCCTAATTCTCTAAAGAGACCTTACTCCAATAATTACTCCTATTTTTTAACTATTGTGAATGGTTGGTTTTTGTAGCACCCAATCTAAATGATTCATCATCTTTCATATTTGTCAGTCTACCCCTACTATACTTAAATTACCCTTCTTCTCTTAATAGCTCAAAACTGCCCTTCTTCTTAATCCAACCCCAATTCTCTAAATAGCCCTTCCCCCCAACAAATACCCCTATTTTTTAACATCTGTGAAGGGTTGGTTTTTGTAGCACTTAATCCAAACGATTCATCATCTTTCATATTTGTCGATCTATACCTACTATGCTTAAACTACCTCTACTTCTCTTAATGCTTCAAAACAACTATTCTTTTTAACCCTACCCCTAATTCTCTAAATAGCTCTTCGAACAATTACCCCTATTTTTTAACTACTGTGAAGGGTTGGTTTTTGTAGCACCCAATCCAAATGGTTCATCATCTTTCATATTTGTCGATCTATCCCTACTATGCTTAAACTACCCCTACTTCTCTTAGTACTTCAAAATAGCCCTTCATTTTAATCCCACCCCTAATTCTCTAAATATCCCTTACTTTAAATAATTACCCTATTTTTCTTTTACTACTGCGAAGGGTTGATCTTTGCAGCACCCAATCCAAACGATTCATAATCTTTCATATTTGTCTATCTATCCCTATGATGCTTAAACTACCCCTACTTCTCTTTATACTTGCTTCTTTTTAATCGTACCCCTAATTCTCTAAATAGCCCTTACATCCATAAATTACCCATATTTTTTAACTACCGTGAAGGGTTGGTTTTTGCAGCACCTAATCCAGAAGATTCATCATCTTTCACATTAGTCGATCTACCCTTACTATGCTTAAACAACCCTACTTTCTTAATACTTAAAACAGACCTTCTTTTTAATCCTACCCTAAATTCTCTAAATAGCTCTTACATTCAACAATTACCCCTATGTTTTAACTTCTGTGAAGGGTTGGTTTTTGCGACACCCAATCCAAACGATTCACCATCTTTCATATTTGTCGATCAACCCCTATTATGCTTAAACTACCCCCACTACTCTTAATACTTCAAAACAACCCTTCTTTTTAATCCTACCCCTAATTTTCTAAATAGCCCTTACTTCCAACAATAACCGCTTTTTTTACTACTGTGAAGGGTTGGTTTTTGCAGCACCCAATCCAAACGATTCATCATCTTTCATATTTGTTGATCTACCCGTACTATGCTTAAACTACCAATACTTCCCTTAATACTTCAAAATAGCCCTTCTTTTTAATCCTATCCCTAATTCTCCAAATAGCCCTTACTTCCAATAATTACCCCTATTTTTTAACTACTGTGAATGGTTGGTCTTTGCAGCACCCAATCTAAATGATTCAACATCTTTCATATTTGTCAGTCTGCCCCTACTATGCTTAAACTACCCTTCTTCTCTTAATAGCTCAAAACAACCCTTCTTTTCAATCCTCCCCCTAACTCTGTAAACAGCCCTGCCTTCCAACAATTACCCTTTTTTTTAACTACTATGAAGGGTTGGTTTTTGTAGCACCCAATCGAAATGATTCATCATTTTTCATATTTGTCAATCTACCCCTACTGTGCTTAAAGTATGCCTACTTCTCTTAACACTTCAAAACAACTTTTCTTTTTAATTCTACCCCTAATTCTCTAAATAGCACTTACCTCCAAAAATTACACCTATTTTTTAACATCTGTGAAGGGTTGGTTTTTGTAGCACTTAATCCAAACGATTCATCATCTTTCATATTTGTCGATCTACCCCTACTATGCTTAAACTACCTCTACTTCTCTTAATACTTCAAAACAACTATTATTTTTAATCCTACCCCTAATTCTCTAAATAGCCTTCCAACAATTACCCCTATTTTTTAACTACTTTGAAGGGTTGATTTTTGCAGCACCCAATCCAAGAGGTTCAATATCTTTCATATTTGTCGATCTACCGCTACTATGCTTAAACTACACCTACTGCTCTTAGTACTTTAAAACAACCCTTCTTTTTAATCCTACCCCTGATTATATAAAAAGCCCTTACTTTCGATGATTACCCTTTTTTTTACTACTGTGAAGGGTTGATTTTTGCAGCACCCAATCCAAACGATTAATAATCTTTCATATTTGTCTATCTATCCCTACTATGCTTAAACTACCCCTACTTCTCTTTATACTTCAAAAAAGCGCTTCTTTTTAATCCTACCCCTAATTCTCTAAATACCCCTTACATCAGACAATTACCCCTATTTTTTAACAACAGTGAAGGGTTGGTTTTTGCAGCACCCCATCCAAAAGATTCATCATCTTTCATATTTGTCGATCTACCCTTACTATGCTTAATCAACCAATACTTCTCTTAATACTTCAAAACGACCCTTCTTTTTAATCCTACCCTAAATTCTCTAAATAGCTCTTACATCCAACAATTACCCCAATGTTTTAACTTCTGTGAAGTGTTGGTTTTCGCAACACCCAATCCAAATGATTCATCATCTTTCATATTTTTCGATCTACCCCAACTATGCTGAAACTACCCTTACGTCTCTTAATACTTCAAAACAACCCTTCTTTTTAATCCTACCCCTAATTTTCTAAATAGCCCTTACTTCCAACAATAACCCCTTTTTTTACTACTGTGAAGGGTTGGTTTTTGTAGCACCCAATCCAAACGATTCATCGTCTTTCATATTTGTTGATCTACCCCTACTATGCTTAAACTACCCATACTTCTCTTAATACTTCAAAACAACCCTTCTTTTTAATCCTATCCCTAATTCACCAAATAGCACTTACTTCCAATAATTACCCCTATTTTTTAACTACTGTGAATGGTTGGTTTTTGCAGCAACCAATCTAAATGATTCATCATCTTTCATATTTGTCAGTCTACCCCTACTATGCTTAAACTACCCCTTCTTCTCTTAATAGCTCAAAACAGCCCTTCTTTTTAATCCTACCCGGCTACCCTAACTGAGTAAACAACCCTTCCTTACAACAATTACCCCTTTTTTTAACTACTATGAAGGGTTGGTTTTTGCAGCACCCAATCGAAATGATTCATCATTTTTCATACTTTTCAATCTACCCCTACTATGCTTAAATACCCCTACATCTCTTAACCCTTCAAAACAACTTTTCTTTTTAATCCTACCCCTAATTCTCTAAGTAGCCCTTCCCTCCAATAATTACCCCTATTTTTTAACATCTGTGTAGGGTTGGTTTTTGCAGTACTTAATCCAAACGATTCATCATCTTTCATATTATTCGATCTACCCCTACTATGCTTCAACTACCTCTACTTCTCTTAATACTTCAAAACAACTATTCTTTTTAATCCTACACCTAATTCTCTAAATAGACTTTCCAAAAATTCCACCTATTTTTTAACTACTGTGAAGGGTTGGTTTTTGCAGCACCCAATCCAAACGGTTCATCATCTTTCATATTTCTCGACCTACCCCTACTATGCTTAAACTACCCCTACTTCTCTTAGTACTTCAAAACAGCCCTTCTTTTTAATCCTTCCCCTAATTCTCTAAGTAGCCCTTACTTTCAATGATTACCCCTATTCTTTTTACTACTGTGAAGGGTTGATTTTTGCAGCACCAAATCCAAATGATTCATAATCTTTCATATTTGTCTATCTATCCATACTATGCTTAAAGTACCCCTACTTCTCTTTATACTTCAAAAAAGCCCATATTTTTAATCCTACCCCTAATTCTCTAAATAGCCCTTACATCCAACAATTACCCCTATTTTTTAACTACTATGAAGGGTTGGTTTTTGCAGCAACCAGTCCAGGAGATTCATCATCTTTCATATTTGTCGATCTACCCCTACTATGCTTAAACATCCCCTACTTCTCTTAATACTTCAAAATAGCCCTTCTTTTTAATCCTACCCTTAATTCTCTAAACATACCTTACATCAAACAATTACCCCTATGTTTTAACTTCTGTGAAGGATTGGTTTTTGCAACACCCTATCCAAACGATTCATTATCTTTCATATTTGTCAATCTACCCCTACTATGCTTAAACTATCCCTACTACTCTTAATACTTCAAAATAACCCTTCGTTTTAGTCCCACCCATAATTTTCTAAATAGCCCTTACTTCCAAAAATAACCCCTTTTTTACTACTGTGAAGGGTTGATTTTTGCAGCACGTAATCCAAACGATTCATCATCTTTCATATTTGCTGATCTACCCCTACTATGTTTAAACTACCCCTATTCTCTCAATACTTCAAAACAGCCCTTCTTTTTAATCATACCCCTAATACTCTAAATAACCCTTACTTCCAACAATTACTCCTATTTTTTAACTTCTGTGAAGCGCTAGTTTTTGTAGCACACAATCCAAGCGATTCATCATCTTTCATATTTGTCGATCTACCTCAACTTCCCTTAATACTTCAAAACAACCCTTATTTTTAATCCTACCCCTAATTCTCTAAATAGCCCTTACTTCCTACAATTATCCCTATTTGTTAACTATTGTGAAGGGATTGTTTTTGACGCACCCAATCCAAACGATTCATCATCTTTCATATAAGTAGATCGACCCATACTATGCTTAAACTACCCCTACTTCTCTTAGTACTTCAAAACAACCCTTCTTTTTAATCCTACTCCTAATTCTATAAATATCCCTTACTTGCGACAATTACCCCTATTTTTTAACTACTGTGAAGGATCGGTTTTTGTAGCAACCAATCAAACGATTCATCATCTTTTATATTCGTCGATCTACCCCTATTATGCTTAAACTATCCCTGCTTATGTTAATACTTCAAAACAATTCTTCTTTTTAATCGTACACCTAATTCTCTAAATATCCCTTACCTCCAACAATAACCCTATTTTTTAACTACTGTAAAGGATTGGTTTTTGCACCACCCAATCCAAATGATTCATCATTTTTCATATATGTCGATCTACCCCTACTATGCTTAAAATATCCCTACTTCTCTTAATACTTCAAAACAGTCCTTCTTTTAAATCCTACCCCTAATTCTTTTATAGCCCTTGCTTCTAATGATTACGCCTATTTTTCACTACTGTAAAGGGCTAATTTTGCAGCATCCAATCCAAACGATTTATAATCTTTCATATTTGTCGATCTACCTCCACTACACTTAAACTACCTCTACTTCTCTTAATACTTCAAACCAACCCTTCTTTTCAATCCTACCCCTAATTCGTTAAATAGCCTTTACTTCCAACAGTTATGCCTATCTTTTTACAACTGTGAAGGGTTGGTTTTTACAGCACCCAATCCAAACGATTCATAATATTTCATATTAGTCAACCTACCACTATATGCTTAAACTAACCCTACTTCTCTTAATACTTCAAAACAACCTGTCTCTTTAATCCAACCCCTAATTCTATGAATAACCCTTCCTTCCAAAAGTTACCCCTATTTTTTAACTTCTATGAAGGGTTGGTTTTTGATGCACCCAATCCATATGATTCATCTTCTTTTATATTTGTCGATCAACTCCTATTATACTGAAACTACCCCTACTTGTCCTAATACTTCAAAACAATCCTTCTTTTTAATCCTTCCCCTAATTATCTAAATATCCCTTACTTCCAAAATTTAAGCCTATCTTTTTACTACTTTAAAGGGTTGGTTTTTGCAGCCCCCGAAAACGATTCATAATCTTTCATATTTGTCGATCTACCCCTATTATGCTTAAACTAACCCTACTTCTCTTTATACTTCGAAACAACCTTCTTTTTAATCCTACCCCTAATACTTTAAATAGCCCTTACTTCCAACAATTACCCCTATTTTTTGACTACTGCGAAGGGTTGGTTTTTGCAGCACCGAATCCGAACGATTCGTCATCTTTAATACTTGTTGATATACCCCTACTATGCTTAAACTACCCCTACTTCTCTTAAGACTTCAAAGAAACCCTTCTTTTCAATTCTAACCCTAATTAACTAAATAGCCCTAACTTCCAACAAGTACCCCTATTTTTTAACTACTGCGAAGTGTTGGTTTTTGCAACACCCAATTCAACGATTCATTATGTCTCATATTTGACGATCTACACCTACTATGCTAAAACTGCCCCTACTTCTCTTAATACATCAAAACAAACCTTCCCTAATTCTACAATAGGCCCTTACTTCCAACAATTACCCCTACTTTTTAACTTCGATGAAGGGTTGGTTTTTGCAGCACCCAATCCAAACGATTCATCATCATTCATATTTGTTGATCAACCCTTACTATGCTTATACTACCCCTACTTCTCTTAGTACTTCAAAACAACCCTTCTTTTTAATACTACCCCTAATTCTCTAAGTAGCCCTTACTTCCAAGAATCGCCTCTATTTTTAACTTCCGTGAAGGGTTTGTTTTTGCAGCATCCAATCCGAACGATTCATCATCATGCATATTTATCGATCTACCCCTACTATGCTTAAACTACCCCTACGTCTCCTAATACTTCAAAACAACACTTCTTTTTAATCCTACAACTAATTCGCTAAATAGCCCAAACTTCCAACAATTGCCCTATTTTTTAACTACTGTGAAGGGTTGGTTTTTGCAGCACCCAATCTAAATGATTCATCTTCTTTCATATTTGTCGATCTACACATACTATGCTTAAACTACCCCTGCTTCGCTTAATATTTCAAAACAACCCTTATTTTTAATCCTATACCTAATTCTCTAAATAACCCCTACTTCCAATAATTACCGCTTTTTTAACTACTATGAAGGGTTGGTTTTTGCAGCACCCAATCCAAACGATTCATCATCTTTTATATTTGTCGATCAGCCCTTACTTCCAACAATAAAGCCTATCTTTTTACTACTATGAAGGGTTGGTTTTTGCAGCACCCAATCCAAACGATTCATAATCTTTCATATTTGTCGTTCTACCCCTACTATGCTTAAACTACCCGTACCTCTCTTTATACTTCAAAAAAGCCCTTAATTTTAATCCTACCCCTAGTACTCTAAATAGCCCTTACTTCCGACAATTCCCCCTATTTTTAAACTACTATGAAGGTTTGGTTTTTGCCACACCTAATCCAAACATTTCATCATCTTTAATATTTGTCGATATACCTATACTATGCTTAAACTGTCCCTACTTCTCTTAATACTTCAAAACAACCCTTCTTTTTAATCTTACCCCTAATTATTTAAATAACCCTTACTTCCAACAATTACCCCTACTTTTTGACAATTGTGAAGGGTTGGTTTTTGCGACACCCAATCCAACGATTCATCATGTCTCATATTTGTCGATCTACCCCTATTATGCCTAAACTACCCTTACTTCTCTTAATTCTTCAAAACAACTCTTCTTTTTAATACTACCCCTAATTCTATAAATAGCCCTCACTTCCAACAATTACCCCTATTTTTTTACTTCGGTGAAAGGTTGGTTTTTGCAGCACCCAATCCAAATGATTCATCATCATTCATATTTGTTGATCTACCTCTACTAGGCTTAAACTACCCCAACTTCTCTTAGTACTTCAAAACAACCCTTCTTTTTAATCCTACGCCTAATTCTCTAAGTAGCCCTTACTTCCAAGGATCACCCCTATTTTTTAACTTTCGTGAAGGGTTGGTTTTTGCAGCATCCAATCCAAACGATTCATCATCTTTTATATTTGTCGGTCTACCCCTACTATACTTAAACTATCCCTACTTCTCCTAATACTTCAAAACAACACTTCTTTTTAATCCTAAACCTAATTCGCTAAATAGCCCTTACTTCCAAATATTGCCCTATTTTTTAACTACTGTGAAGTGTTGGTTTTTGCAGCACCCAATCTAAATGATTCATCATCTTTCATATTTGTCGATCTAACCATACTACACTTAAATTACCCCTACTTCTCTTAATATTTCAAACCAACCCTTCTTTTTAATCCTATCCCTAATTCTCTAAATAAACCTTACTTCCAACAATTATCCCTTTTTTTAACTACTGTGAAGGGTTGGTTTTTGCAGCACCCAATCCAAACGATTCATCGTCTTTCATACTTGTCGATCAGCCCTTATGTCTAACAATAACGCCTATCTTTTTACTACTATGAAGGGCTGGTTTTTGCAGCACCCAATCGAAACGATTCATAATCTTTCATATTTGCCGTTCTACCCCTACTATGCTTAAACTACCCCGACCTCTCTTTATACTTCAAAAAACCCTTCTTTTTAATCCTAACCCTAATACTCTAAATATCCCTGACTTCCAACAATTACCGCTATTTTTTAACTACTACGAAGGGTTAGTTTTTGTACCACCCATTCCAGACGATTCATCATCTTTAATATTCGTCGATATACCCCTACCATGCTTAAACTACCCCTACTTCTCTTAATACTTTAAAACAACCATCCTTTTTAATCCTTCCCCTGATTATCTAAATAGCCCTTACTTCCAACAATCACCCCTATTTTTTAACTACTGTGAATGGTTGGTTTTTGCAGCACCCAATCCAAACGATCCATCATCTTTCATATTTGTCGATCTACCCCTACTACGCTTAAACTAACCCTACTTCTCTTAGTACTTCAAAACAACCCTTATTTTTAATCCTACCCCAAATTCTCTAAATAGGCTTTACTTCCCACAATCACCCCTACTTTTTAACTTTTGTGAAGTGTTGGCTTTTGCAGCATCCAATCCAAACGATTCATCATCTTTTATATTTGTCAATCTACCCCTACTATTCTTTAAATATCCCTACTTCTCTAAATACTTCAAAACAACCCTTCTTTTTAGTCATACCCCTAATTCTATAAATAGCCCTTACTTTCAACAATTTCCCTATTTTTTAAATACTGTGAAGAATTGGTTTTTGCTGCATCCAATCTACTTGAAAACAACCCTTCTTTTTAATCCTACCCCAAATTCAATAAATAGCCCTTACTTCCAAAAACTACCCCTATTTTTTAACTTCTGTGAGGGGTTGATTTTTGCAGTACCCAATCCAAACGATTCATCATCTTTCATATTTGTCGATCTACCCCTAATATGCTTAAATTTCCCCTAATTATCTTAGTACTTCAAAACAACCCTTCTTTTTAATCCTACCCCTAATTTTATAAATAGGCCTACTTTCAAAAATCACCCCTATATTTTAACTTATGTAAAGAGTTGGTTTTTGAAGCATCTAATCCAAATGATTCATCATCTTTTATATTCGTCGATATACACCTACTATGCTTAAACTATCCCTACTTCTATTAATACTTCAAAACAACCTTTCTTTTTAATTATACCCCTAATTCTCAAAATAGCCCTTCCAACAATTGCCTTATTTTTTAACTAGTGTGAAGGGTTGGTTTTTGCAGCACCTAATATAAATGATTCATTATCTTTCATATTTGTCGATCTACCCCTACTATGCTTAAACTACCTCTATTTCTCTTAATAATTCAAAACGACCCTTCTTTTTAGTGCTATCGCTAATCCTCTAAATAGCCCTTACTTCCAACAATTATCCCTTTTTTTAATTACTGTGAAGGGTTGGTTTTTGCAGCACCCAATCCAAACGATTCATAATCGTTCATATTTGTCGATCTACCCCTACTATGCTTAAACTACCCCTACTTCTCTTCATACTCCAAAACAGTCCTTCTTTTTAATCCTGCCCTTGATTCTCTAAATATCCCTTACTTCCAACAATAACGCCTATCTTTTTACTACTGTGAAGGGTTAGTTTTTACAGCAGCCAATCCAAACGATTCATAATCTTTCATATTTGTCGATCTACCCCTACTATGCCTAAACTACCCCTACTCTCTCAATACTTCAAAACAACCCTTCTTTCTTATCCTATCCCTAATTCTCTAAATAGCCCTTACTCCCAAAAATTACCTCTTTTTTAACTATTGTGAAGTGTTGGTTTTTGCAGCATCCAATCCAAACGATTCATAATCTTTCATATTTGTCGATCCACCCTTACTATGCTTAAACTACCCCTACTTCTCTTAATACTCCAAAACAGTCCTTCATTTTAATCCTACCCCTAATTCTCAAAATAGCCCTTACATCCAACAATTACACCTTGTTAGACCAAAAAATGGTCCTAACACCCACTTGATAATGTTTCGTAGAGAATAATGAGGAATCATGAACAAAAAGCAAGAAAAATCAATCAACACATGGAATATATAGTGGTCCGGCGTTAACAAGCCTACATCCACTTCATAGCTTCTCAATTCATTCAGAAACTACAAATACAATGAGTACTGACGCTCAAGCACTCAATTACAATGAATAATACTCTCCGAATTCATTGATTTTATTAAAGAGGATGAAGGTTCTTTGTTGGTAGCCATGGCCGAAATAGATAGAGCTTCCTTGAGGCCAAAAAGTCCCCTTAAATGATGTGTTGTATGTGTATTTATAGGTAGAAATTCGGTTAGGGTTGAGTGGCCATGTGGCAGCTTCAGAGTAAATCTCGAAGTAGTGGAGAACATAGGGAAATGGTCTTTAACTGCCCAGAATTCGGTTAGGGGTAGAGACCCTATCCGGTTGGCCCGATCCGGATAACCCGATCCGGATGACCCGATCCGGTTTACCCGATCCGGATGACCCGATCCGGTTTACCCGATCCGGTTTGGTTGGTCAGAAATATTCGCTTTAGCTTGATCCGAAATGGTGGAATCCAACCCGAAGCTTATGTGCACAGAAATACAAGTTTTCCCATCCTTCATTACTTCGTCCAAGCAGATGTCGATCTCTGGTAGTTCATACTCAAGCCCTGAGTGGCCTTCCTGATAGAGTTCTTCGGCTTTGGATAGTCTGGTCACAAAGCAGGCTAACATTTTGCCCCCCAAAGTACATCTTGTTGCAAATAAGATGTGCTTTGAATAAGTCGAGATGAATCTTTTTGGATCTTTTTCTGTATAAATGGCTTGTCATATGCCGCATTGCTTCCGTTGATGCTTATCGGGCCAAACTTCATGGCTAGAGTGGTCAAGATGATCAAATAATCATTTAGACTTCGTCGAATCAAGAGGTAGAATTCCTTCATCATAGGTCATGCGGTATGTTTGGCTCCCGTGTGAGATCGTACATGTAAAAGTTGATGCCAAACGACGCCATCTTCCTAAACAAGTCAAGTGCATTACTAAGCTAAGATTTCTTTAATGTATAAGTCAATGTATACAATAGCCGTCCAAGTCATAGTATGGTGTCAGAATCTTCATATCTTGAGCTAGCATCTGGACCGTTCGGATAGAGCGCATCAGAGTCGGCATATGAATTTGTCATTTTTGCTTGGATTTGAACTATCTCGATATCAGGATATTAATCTAGGACTCCATGATTGCATCTAATCGTAATAATAGTGCATCCGAAAGCCATGATCACTTCAGATTGTTTTATAATCCCATGATCGCATACGAGTCAGTACGAGATGTTGTTGAAAACATGCAAGCCAATAGCTGGTAGGATTATCACAATTGTAAGGCAGCAGAGGAGTTCATCATACTCTCCATTTGATGCAGTTGCAGATCAAGTCTTTGAATTCTTGCTTGATTCGTAATTTCGCTCACTTGGATGGTCGGGATGAATCACGTCATATTTTAAAGATATAATGTATATGTTCTGAATCATGCAATGAGTCAGGGTCATGTTTAAAGTCAATCTGTCGGTTGAAGTTGATGTTCCTAGCATTAGTGGAGGACGAGCGAAGTCAGTGCTTATGCCCCCAGCATTGTAGGGGGTTATGATAGGTCAATCGGACATCCAATCTTTTAGCCTTTATACTTTTTTCTGCCGCATCGGGTTAGATATGTAGGTTCAACAATCTTAGTCACCCTGTGTCGTTATGTGCACATTCCCAAGTCATTAAGGTTTGGAGTCGTATATGCGAATGGTCGAATCACATTCGCGTTGGGGTCAACCCATCTGTTTAACCAGAAAGCAGTGATCGCCTTATTGAGTATATCAGCAAACTTAGATACTCACCTCGCATCAGCTGCAGAGTTGAGTAAGCTCGTCAATCTTGCAAGCGAGCGAACGTCGTTAGTGAGTTATTCGAGCTCCTTCATTCACGCTTTGGCATAATCCGAAATAGCTATCATAGTCTTGTTGAGTCTATCTCCCATGCTTGGTTGCATTAAGCTTGACAATCAAGACCGCGGGCCCGATTAATGGTTGGTCATTTCCAGAATTGTAAATTCCTGTTAGTCTTTCCTGGGGCTTTTCTTTTTCCTTTATTATTTCAAGAGTCAGATTGTGCTCCATTCTGTCGTGAAGACATTGAGATCATCCATTTCAACATTAGCACACTCTTATTGCACGAATCTGTCTGTCTTAGGATAGGATTTTCCAACGTTTCTAGGAGAATCTCATGGCAGAGAGATATCGAGGTTTGTTTCAGAGGTGAATCCGCCAAGTCCTCTTGGTGGGTCTCGATGCAAAGAGATTTTGAAGTTTGAGATATCCAGAATACCGGATACTACAGCAATCAACGCTATATATGGTCCAGGTCGATTTACCGATGCCATTGCGGCGTTGAATCTTTCAAGGAATGCATGCAGGGTCTCACCTGATCTCTGTTGAAACATTAATTGATGTTGCCAATTTGGCCCTCATCTTTGAGAAGTTGTCGCTAATTACCTAATTTAGCGCTAGTGCCCCTGGTATGAAGTCTTAAATTGGGTGGAAGCCGGTTTCTGGCTTCTTGGTTGCGCATATTTAATAGCAGTCAATCAAGCTTCTGTTTTTTTTTATTCTGGATGGTGATCCGCTACTCGGATGTATGAAGGTTGTTCTTGAGGATCCATTCTTCTGCTTATAGTCTAGGTTATTATGAAGCTCAGATAATCGTAAATGTGCCTAAAGCTGGCGGATAGTTAGATGATGATGTTCGAAGCTCTTATCCCATACTCCCCATCCATGGGGATTTTACTAAACGGTGGTCATCAAATCCACGTATTCTCTGAATTCATACTCCCTCATCGAGCTGTGAGTTAGTGTTTGATAGAAAATGATTTATTCGTGTCCAGCTCATGTTAGTCCTTGGTCTCCCATCCAAGCTTTGAGGTTCGGAGTCGGATGGCAATGAAGTTAGACTATAGCTTTCTCGTATGCTCTCGTCTTCCCCTTACATGGGGAGCCTCATGTTGAGGTTGAGCTGGATTTTAAACATTCCTCCGAATTGGAGCAAAGGTTGGTCGGGCTTCGTTTAATTTTTCGGTGGCTCTTGCATATCCATCGTTTTCATCCAAAATGTTACAGTCGGAAGTTGCATGCTACAAATGCCTGGGAGGAGGTTGGTTGCATCTTGTTTCATTAAAGACGACTATGCCAACTTGTCCAGGGTCCCATATGATCTGGACCATGGAGCAAGGAGTGTTTGAGCCAAGTTCGTTGTCGCTTGAATTTCCATGTTGCTCGCTCCAGCGAGTTAGCCATAGTTACTCGGCCTTCCATCTATCCAAGTAAAAAAGTTATCCATCATTTTCTGTCGTTTCCAGAGAAGTTTGTCTCACTGAGCCATCTGAGTTCTCAAATCAGCGAGGGTACCATCTATTTCATATCTAGCTTGACATGCTGAGGGATCATTGCAAGAAGAAATTTGCTGACTTCCTTCGTTCCAAGCGCCTTCTGCGCCAATATCCTCAGCACGGAAGAAATTTCTAACTTCCTTCTTCTTAGCCTTTGAGTTTGAGTGTCAGACAATTTGCCTCCTCGCAAGTTAGAGGTTAAAGTAATGGTGTCCTCCTTTATATGGGGTCTTTCAACCGGGAATTCGGTCTGGACTAGCATATGTACGTTCATTCTGCATCCATTTCGTGGCCCTCAAGCAGCAATGTGGCCCCAGTCCAGGGGTAATGGCGAAAGGTCGGTAGTTGTATCACCTCCCATTCAAATTTAGACATGGATGCATGGAAAAGAGACAATGCTTTATAAGCTTATGTGCTCGAGTTATCCAAGTGCTCGAGTTATCACGTTTTCCATTCAATGTATTTGCGACGTAGCACTCGTCGTTGCACTTGGGCTATGGCTAGTCACACATGGGTGTGTATGTTGATTTGATATATGACTCTTAGGACCTCCTTTCGGTGATTGCATTGAGTCGTCTGGGAAGCTTAGCATTAGAAGTCGACGTCATTCCTTCAAACACGACTTCTTTGTTGTTGTACGTGAGTATCCCTGGTGTCTTTGCTTTGTATCTGTACATAATCTTGCAATTCGAAAAAGAATAGTCAGCTTAGTCTTGCAAGCTACTAAGTCAATCTTTAAGTCACAAGCAGTTGTAGCTCTAAACGAAAACATGTTGAGTGCTAATCTATCTATCACAGAATTATTAAATGTCAAAGTGTCAGGTGTCGTAGTTTGGAGGTATAGTGTCTGCAGCCTCCATTTAATTTTGAAACACGGGTCTCGTCCGAAGCGTGTTTGAAGTTAATCCAGAAATCTATGTCCGTGCCCCCAGCGTTGATGGGAACCGGATTAAGTCATTCGGATGTCCGATCCGTAAGCCCTTTATAATCCTGTCCTCAGTCGGAGGGCAATGAAGATTGCATGCACGTCGCAGCATTGTCCTTTATACTCTCTCCCAAGTCATGAGAGTTAGAGTTATGGGTTTAGTGGTCTTAAGTCATGGTGCACCATTCGCACTAACCCAACAGATTTATACTCTCTCTCAAGTCGTGAGAGTTAGAGTTATGGACGTCGCGGTTCGTCCTTTATACTCTCCCAAAGTCGGTTTGGGTTAGAGTTGTGGATCGAGTGGTCTTAAATCTTGGCGCGCCTGTTACACTCGTCCTAAGTTTATACTCATATCCAAGCTTTGAGGATTAGAGTTAGTCGGGCAAACAGTCGGGTCATATTTGCCTTAGCGTCGTCCCTTTGCTCCCATGTCAAGGGCAAAGGTCGCCATCGGGGATGATCGGTTCTCACCCCTATTGAGTTTATACTCCTCCCTTCCGAAGCATGGGAAAGAGTTAGATACGTCGTTAGAGAGCGGTCGAGTCATACTCATCCTCGTCTTAACATATCTCTTTTGCCCCCACTTCGAAGGTAAAAGTTATCTCGTTCATGGTATTGTACCTGTCACTGTTGCACTCTTCCCATCAGATCAAGGGATAGAGTCGTCGATCTACCGAGTGATTATGTCACACTCGAATACATTTCTATGTCTTGCGTGGCGAATCAATGGATAGATGATGAGGAGGCCTCATTAGTATGTCCATATATGGATAACACAGGTCGAACTCGTGTGCATTTACTCTCTTGCCCCCACGTCAAGGGCAAAGAGTCGGTGAATGAATGGTCGAACTTCTTTTGCTTTAGAATGTTGTCATTAGGCCAATAGTAAGCGGGTGAAGGGTCGAATCACGTTCGCCAAAGCTTTACATTCCTCCGATCAAACTATGGCAGGAGTTGTCGGTACCAAACCTCGGGTATCTGCAACATTCATATACGAATTTGCATGAGTTAATAATGTCAATAACTCAAGAAGTATGTAAAGGAAAAATGCATGATTGGAAAATAAGTATGTTGATAGGCGGTGCTGCCTCCTTTATTTGGATTTATGTAATTCGATGGCATTGACTGCAGGATCTGATTGTATGGACGGTCGAACCGCGTCCATCTGGAGTCGGATCTCAACTCTGAAATGCAATGATCGATGCACAATTATCTTGAGATCTGCCACGTGTGAGCCAAGGAGTGGATGGTCACCTCGGATCCATCTTAAGGTATACAACTTCTCTCAGGCGAAGGACGTGGCTCTGTAAACGAGCAGTTCAATCGGGCTCGTTACGGCAATGCTCCATAATTCTTCCTGTAGGTGCTCAAAGTTTGATCGGTACCAGATTCGGGTACCTACATCATCCACATATAAATTCATTTGAGTTAGTTACATCAATAACTCATAAAGCATGGAAATATAAGAGTCATGGTTAAAAAGTAATCCTGTTAAAGGAATGAATATCATTCTGTGCGAAGATGGCATTGCACGCTCTTTGCAGGTCCATTTTTCCTCACTACATCTCTGTCAGGGGATGGCTGTCAAAATCTTTAGTTGGCGATGAATGTCTTTTCAAACCGTTGTGGGGTGGCGGTCCCAAGAATTAACAGACCTTGAAAGAGGACTTGGAGTGACAAAGGCAATTAGGTAAATACTATAAGCGAATGACGAGGTCGCATCTTATTTGAATCGCCTTCTTGCCCCCATGCTAAGGGCAAGGATTGAGTATAAGGGAGTCATGGCTGCTAGGGGGATAGTCATACTTCATACATCCACAGATATGCCTTTAGTCCCACGTTGGGAATAAGATCTAATGCACAGATAATCAATCAGCATCCAGGCTTAAGTGCTCTAAACCTTTAACTTGCCACCTCCATCGAGTAACATCTCCTAATTAGCCAAATAGCAGGCTCTTCCAGTAACATGGTCTCTATGGACCATTCCCATTCCATCTTTCATTAGGAATTTTAGCAATAGATACCAGGGCGTAATGTAAGCTCTAATCGCCGCTAGAGCTGGTCAGTTTAGACCTTAGTCAGATAAACTTGACTACAATAGCATGGCTTCCAAGGCTTGAAGTAATGTTCACGTTTTCTATCACAATTTATGTATGAAGTCGAGAGCTAACGGTCGATTCATATTTGTTTTGATCTCGAACTCTCATCTCTTGATAAAGGTCATATGGGGACTGGTGAGCAGTCAAGTTGCTATCATCCGAGCAAAGATTCATATGTCCAATCATGGCCTGCAGGGGTTCAGCTGTTACCTATCCATGGGCACCAAAGTATGTTGACCTAACCCTTATTCAATGGAAATCAGTCTTCCTCAATGCGATTGACAGCAAATAGCCATTGCAAAGGTTAGCTAAGTTCTTCGGGAGGTGAGACGCAGGACATTTTATTCATCACATCATACAATTGAAGTGTAGCTTTGGGATGTTGGGATCCTTAGCTGCTTTCTGGTATCCCACTATTGACAATCATGGTCACTAAGATCATATGAATCATCTTTGAAGTAGTGTTCGAACTGTTCTATATAACTGTCATTCGATGCTCCGCCGATTGGACAGGTTTAAGTCATATAAATGGGATGGTCACTACTCATTAGGGAACAACATCAGTTGCATTGCTGAAATCTACACTATCGGAGTTCCAGAAGATGAGGCTACTATTAGACAATCATTATCTCGTATACTGTCGTTGATAGCAAGCTGAATCTGACTGACAGCTCCTCCCATTGAATGGCATCGGCAAATAGAGGCTATGGCTTCTGGAGGAATCCTAGTCGCTGCCATTTGGTTGTCATATTCTTTGACTATCCACCTTATCTTCATTAACTAACTTTGATGAATACTGTTGGTCAAAATATACGTCGAGCCGAAGGCGAGCCGTGCTCCGAGCCGAAGGCGAGGCCGTCAGCGGGTCCGGGCGCAGCGCCGGCGGGGGTCCGGGGCCCCGCAGTCCCTCCGAGCCTTTTCTGGAATGATCTTAAAAATGTATTTTTTCCAAAAATAGCTGTTTCGGGTCGGATCGGATCATGCCTTCAAATTTGCGGTTCGGTGATTGTCTTCATGTCGGGTCGGATCAGACTACTTCCTCCGAGCCGGATCGGAGACGTCATTAGCTAGTCGGTTCGGTATATATGAAAGAGCCGGTTCAGATCTCCTCCTCCTGTTCGGATCGGTCTTCCCTACCCTGCATCTCCACTTTCCTGCGGTTTGGGTCGTGGCACCATCTTTGGCTCGGTTCGGAGATGCATCATTGGGTCGGTTCGGGCCTTCCCATGCAGCTCGGATCGGGGATATGCCTTCGGGTTGGTTCGGGTATGTTATCGAATCGGATCGGATCTGGTATGTCATCAGCAGGCAGCCGGTTCGGATCTCCCCCTCTGGTTCGGATCAGATGTTCTTTTTCAGGTTGGGTAAGACCCGATCCGACCCCCTGTGGGAGATTGGACTGCGCCTCATCTACATCCGATCCAAGGGCTTCAACTGCATCTGATCTGGTCTCTTTGCCTGCATCCGATCCGGTCTCTTCGTCTGCATCCGAACCTGTCCCTTCGCCTGCATCCGAACCTGTCTCTTCGCCTGCATCTGATTCAAAAGCTTTGCTGGACTCTGTTTTCGATCTTCAGCGATTGCTTCTACATGGCATGGTGGCGACTTCATTTCTGTTAATCTCCACAATTGCAAAGTAAATAGAATTCATAGGATTTCCTCATCGGACTTGGCAATCCAATAAGTAGATTGGAGAATCCTTAAGCGCTGAGAATCTTCATTTCTCAGTGAAAGCACCAAAATGTTAGACCAAAAAATGGTCCTAACACCCACTTGATAATGTTTTGTAGAGAATAATGAGGAATCATGAACAAAAAGCAAGAAAAATCAATCAACACACGGAATTTATAGTGGTTCGGCGTTAACAAGCCTACATCCACTTCATAGCTTCTCAATTCATTCAGAAACTACCAATACAATGAGTATTGACGCTCAAGCACTCAATTACAATGAATAATACTCTCCGAATTCATTGATTTTATTAAAGAGGATGAAGGTTCTTTGTTGGTAGCCATGGCCGAAATAGATAGAGCTTCCTTGAGGCCAAAAAGTCCCCTTAAATGATGTGTTGTACGTGTATTTATAGGTAGAAATTCGGTTAGGGTTGAGTGGCCACGTGGCAGCTTCAGAGTAAATCTCGGAAGTAGTGGAGAACATTGGGAAATGGTCTTTAACTGCCCAGAATTCGGTTAGGGGTAGAGACCCGATCCGGTTGGCCCGATCCGGATAACCCGATCCGGATGACCCGATCCGGATGACCCGATCCGGATGACCCGATCCGGTTTACACGATCCGGTTTGGTTGGTCACAAATATTTGGTTTAGCTTGATCCGAAATGGTGGAATCCAACCCGAAGCTTATGTGCACAGAAATACGAGTTTTCCCATCCTTCATTACTTCGTCCAACCAGATGTCGATCTCTGGTAGTTCATACTCAAGCCCTGAGTGGCCTTCCTGATAGAGTTCTTCGGCTTTGGATAGTCTGGTCACAAAGCAGGCTAACACACCTATTTTTTAACTAGTGTGAAGGGTGGGTTTTTGCATCACCGAATCCAAACGATTCATCATCTTTCATATTTGTCGATCTACCCCTACTATGCTTAAACTACATCTACTTCTCTTAATACTTCAAAACAACCATGCGTTTTAATCGTACCCCTAATTATCTAAATAGCCCTTACTTACAACAATTACCCCTATTTTTAGCTACTATGAAGGGTTGGTTTTTGCAGCACCCAATCCAATGATTTATCTTGTCACATATTTGTCAATCTACCGCTACCATGTTTAAACTACCCATACTTCTCTTAATACGTCAAAACATCCCTTCTTTTTAATCCTACGCCTAATTCTATAAGTAGCCCTTACTTCCAACGATTACCCCTAATTTTTAACTTCTTTGAAGGATTGTTTTTTGCAGCACCCAATCCAAACGATTCATCATCTTTCATATTTGTCGATCTACCCCTACTATGCTTAAACTACCCTTACTTCTTTTAGTACTTCAAAACAACCCTTCTTTTTTATCCAACCCCTAATTCTCTAAATAGCCTTTACTTCCGAAATCAGCCCAGTTTTTTAAATTCTGTGAAGATTTGGTTTTTGCAGCATCCAATCCAAACGATTCATCATCATTTATATTTGTCGATCTACCCTTACTATGCTCAAACTATCCCTACTTCTCTAAATACTTCAAAACAACCCTTATTTTTAACCCTACCCCTAATTCTTTAATTAGCCCTTACTTTAAATAAATACCCCTATTTTTTACCCACTGTGAAGAGTTGTTTTTTGCATCACCCAATCCAAACGATTCATCATCTTTCATATTTGTCAATATACCCCTACTATGCTTAAACTACCCCTACTTATCTTTATACTTCAAAACAACCCTTATTTTTAATCCTATCCCTTATTCTCTAAATGGACCGTACTTCCAACAAATAACCCTTTTTTTAACTACTATGAAGGGTTGGTTTTTGCTGCACCCAATCCAAACGATTCATCATGTCTCATATTGGTCGATCTACCCCTACTATGCTTAAACTACCCTTACTTCTCTTAATACTTAAAAATGACCCTTCAATTTAATCCTACCCCAAATTGTATAAATAACCCTAACTTCCAACAGTTAACCTTTTTTTTTAACTTCTGTGAAGGGTTGATTTTTCTAGCACCCAATCCAAACTTTTCAACATCTTTCATACATGTCGATCTACCCCTACTATGGTTAAACTTCCCCTACTTATCTTTATACTTCAAAACAACCCTTCTTTTTAATCCTACCCCTAATTATCTAAATATCCCTTACTTCCAAAAATCTCCCCTATTTTTTAACTTCTGTGAAGAGTTGGTTTTTGAAGCATCCAATCCAAACAATTCATCTTCTTTTATATTCGTCGATCTACCACTACTATGCTTAAACCATCCTGACCTCTCTTACTACTTCAAAACAACCTTTCTTTTTAATCATACCCCTAATATTCTAAATAGCCCTTACTTCCAACAATTGCCCTATTTTTTAACTACTGCGAAGGGTTGGTTTTTACTGCAACCAATCTATATGATTCATCATCTTTCGTATATGTCGATATACCCCTATTATGCTTAAACTACCTTCACTTCTCTTAATACTTCAAGACAACCCTTCTTTTTAATCCTATCCATAATTCTCTAAATAGCCCTTACTTCCAACAATTACCCCTTTTTTCAATTACTATGAAGGGTTGGTTTTTGCAGCACCCAATCCAAACGATTCATAATCTTACATATTTTTCGATCTACCTCTACTATGCTAAAACTACGCCTACGTTCCTTAATACTCGAAAAAAGTCCTTTTTAATCTTGCCCCTAATTCTCTAAATATCCCTTACTTCCAACAATTACGCCTATCTTTTTACTACTGTGAAGGGTTAGTTTTTGCAGCACCCAATCCAAATGATTCATAATCTTTCATATTTGTCGATCTACCCCTACTATGCTTAAACTACCCCAACTTCTCTCAATACTTAAAAACAAACCTACTTTTTAATCCTATCTCCAATTCTCTAAATAGCCCTTACTTCCAAAAATTACCTCTTTTCTAACTATTGTGAAGCGTTGGTTTTTGCAGCACCCAATCCAAATGATTCATAATCTTTCATATTTGTCGATCTACCTCCACTATGCTTAAACTAACCCAACTTCTCTTAATACTTCAAAACAATCCTTCTTTTTAATCCTACCCCTAATTCTCTAAATATCCCTTACTTCCAAAAATTACGACTATCTTTTTACTACTGTGAAGGGTTAGTTTTTGTAGCACCCAATCCAAATGATTCATAATCTTTCATATTTATCGATCTACCCCTACTATGCTTAAACTACCCCAACTTCTCTCAATACTTAAAAACAAACCTACTTTTTAATCCTATCTCTAATTCTCTAAATAGCCCATACTTCCAAAAATTACCTCTTTTTTAACTATTGTGAAGCGTTGGTTTTTGCAGCACCCAATCCAAATGATTCATAATTTTTCATATTTGTCGATCTACCTCCACTATGTTTAAACTAACCCAACTTCTCTTAATACTTCAAAACAATCGTTCTTTTTAATCCTACCCCTAATTCTCTAAATATCCGTTACTTCCAAAAATTACGACTATCTTTTTACTACTGTGAAGGGTTAGATTTTGCAGCACCCAATCCAAACGATTCATAATCTTTCATATTTATCGATCTATCCCTACTATGCTTAAACTACCCCTACTTATCTTAATACTCCAAAGCATCCCTTCTTTTTAATCCTACCACTAATTATCAAAATAGCCCTTACATCCAACAATTACACCTATTTTTTAACTACTGTGAAGAATGGGTTTTTGCAGCACCCAATCCAAACGATTTATCATCTTTCATATTTGTCGATCTCCCCCTACTATGCTTAAACTACATCTACTTCTCTTAATACTTCAAAACAAATATTCTTTTTAATCTTACCCCTAATTCTCTAAATTGCCCCTTATTCCAACAATTACACATATTTTTTAACTACTGTGAAGGGTGGGTTTTTGCAGCACCCAATTCAAATGATTCATCATCTTTCATATTTGTCGATCTACCCCTACTATGCTTAAACTACCCATACTTCTCTTAATACTTCAAAACATCCCTTCTTTTTAATCCTATCCCTTGTTCTCTAAATAGCCCTTACTTCCAACAATTACCCCTGTTTTTAAACAACTGTGAAGGGTTGGTTTTTGAAGCACCCAATCTAAATTATTTATCATCTTTCATATTTGTCGATCTACCCCAACAATGCTTAAACTACCCCTACTTCTCTTAATACTTCAAAACAACCTTCTTTTTAATCCTACCCTTAATTCTCTAAATATACCTTCCTTCCAAAAATTACCCATATTTTATAACAAGTTCGAAGGGTTGGTTTTTACAGCACGCAATCCAAATGATTTATCATCTATCATATTTGTCGATCTAACCCTACTATGCTTAAACTACCCCTGCTTCTCTTAACACTTCAAAACATTCCTTCTTTTAATCCTTCCCCTAATTCTCTAAATAGCCATTCCCTCCAACAATCAACCCTATTTTTTAACACCTGCGAAGGGTTGGTTTTTGCAGCATCCAATCCAAACGATTCATCATCTTTCATATTTGTCGATCAGCCCTTACTTCCAACAATTACGCCTATCTTTTTACTACTGTGAAGGGTTAGTTTTTATAGCAACCTATCCAAAGATTCATACTCTTTCATATTTGTTGGTCTACCCTACTATGCTTAAACTACCCCTACTTCTCTTTATATTACAAAAAATCCCTTCTTATTAATCATATCCCCAATTCTCTAAATACACCTTACTTCAAACAATTACCCCTATTTTTTTACTCCTACGAAGTGTTGATTTTTGCAGCACCCAATCAAAACGATTCATCGTCTTTATTATTTGTCGATCTACCCCAACTATGCTGAAAATACCCCTACTTCTCTTAATACTTAAAAACAACCCTTCTTTTTAATCCTACCCCTAATTCTCTAAATAGCCCTTACCTTCAACCATTACCCTTTTTTTACTACTGTGAAGGGTTGGTTTTTGAAGCACCCAATCCAAAATATTCATCATCTTTCATATTCGTCGATCTACCCCTACTATGCTTAAACTACCCCTACTTATCTTAACACTTCAAAACAGTTTTTCTTTTTAAGCCTACCACTAATTCTCTAAATAGCCCTTATTTCCAACAGTTGCCCCTATTCTTTAACTACTATGAAGGGTTCGTTTTTGCAACACCCATTCTAAATTATTCATCAGCTTTCATATTTGTCGATCTACCCCTACCATGCTTAAACTACTCCTACTTCTCTTAATACTTCAAAACAACCCTTCTTTTTAATCCTATACCTAATTGTCTAAATTGCCCTTTCTTCAACATTTAACCATTTTTTTAACTACTGCAAAGGGTTGGTTTTTGCAGCACCCAATCCAAACGATTCATAATTTATCATATTTGTCGATCTACCTCTACTTTGCTTAAACGACCCCGACTTATGTTAAGACTTAAAAACAACCATTCTTTTTAATCCTACCCCTAATTCTCTAAATAACCCTTCCATCCAACATTTACCACTATTTTTTAACTATTGTGAAGGGTTGGTTTTTGCAGCACCCAATCCGATTGATTGATCATCTTTCATATTTGTCGATCTACACTTACTATGCTTAAACAACCCATACTTCTCTTAATACTTCAAAACATTCCTTCTTTTTAATCCTACCCCTAAATCTGTAATTAACCCTTATTTCCAAAAGTTACCCCATTTTTTTTACTTCTATGAAGGGTTGGTTTTTAGAGCAACCAATCCAAATGATTCATCATCTTTCGTACTTGTTGATCTACCCCTACTATGCTTAAACTACCACTACTTCTCTTAATTCTTCAAAACAACCCTTCTTTTTAAACCTACCACTAATTCTCTAAATAGCCCTTACTTCCAACAATTACCCCTATTTTTGTACTTATGTGAAGGGTTGGTTTTTTCAGCACACAACCCAAACGATTCATCATCTTTCATATTTGTCGATCTACCCCTACTTCTCTTAATACTTCAAAAAACCCTTCTTTTTAATCCTACCCCTAATTCTCTAGATATCCCTTACTTCCAACAATTACCCCTATTTAGTAACTACTGTGAAGGATTGGTTTTTGCAGAACTCAATCCAAACGATTCATCTTCTTTCATATTTGTTGATCTACCCCTACTATGCTTAAACTATCCCTACTTATTTTAATACTTCAAAACAACCCTTATTTCTAGTCCTGCCCCTAATTCTCTAAATAGCCCTTACGTCCAACAATTATCCCTATTTTTTATCTAATGTAAAGGGTTGGTTTTTGAAGCATCCAATCCAAATGATTCATCATGTTTAATATTTATCGATCTACCCCTAGTATGCTAAAACTACCCCTACTTCTCTTAATACTTCAAAACAATCCTTCTTTTTTATTCCTACCCCTAATTCTATAAATAGCACTTACTTCCAACAATTACTCCTATTTTTTAACTTCTGCGAAGGGTTAGTTTTTGCAGCACACAATCCAAACAATTCATCATCTTTCATATTTGTAGTTCTACCCATACTTCTAGTAATACTTAAAAACAACCCTTCTTTTTAATCCTACACCTAATTCTCCAAATATCCCTTACTTCCAACAATTACGCCTATCTTTTTACTACTGTGAAGGGTTAGTTTTTGCAGCACCCAATCCAAATGATTCATAATCTTTCATATTTGTCGATCTACCCCTACTATGCTTAAACTACCCCAACTTCTCTCAATACTTAAAAACAAACCTTCTTTTTAATCCTAACTCTAATTCTCTAAATAGCCCTTACTTCCAAAAATTACCTCTTTTTTAACTATTGTGAAGCGTTGGTTTTTGCAGCACCCAATCCAAATGATTCATAATCTTTCATATTTGTCGATCTACCTCCACTATGCTTAAACTAACCCAACTTCTCTTAATACTTTAAAACAATCCTTCTTTTTAATCCTACCCCTAATTCTCTAAATATCCCTTACTTCCAAAAATTACGACTATCTTTTTACTACTGTGAAGGGTTAGTTTTTGCAGCACCCAATCCAAACGATTCATAATCTTTCATATTTATCGATCTACCCCTACTACGCTTAAACTACCCCAACTTCTCTCAATACATAAAAACAAACCTACTTTTTAATCCTATCTCTAATTCTCTAAATAGCCCTTACTTCCAAAAATTGCCTCTTTTTTAACTATTGTGAAGCGTTGGTTTTTGCAGCACCCAATCCAAGTGATTCATAATTTTTCATATTTGTCGATCTACCTCCACTATGCTTAAACTAACCCAACTTCTCTTAATACTTCAAAACAATCCTTCTTTTTAATCTTACCCCTAATTCTCTAAATATCCCTTACTTCCAAAAATTACGACTAACTTTTTACTACTGTGAAGGGTTAGTTTTTGCAGCACCCAATCCAAACGATTCATAATCTTTCATATTTATCGATCTACCCCTACTATGCTTAAACTACCACTACTTCTCTTAATACTCCAAAACAGCCCTTCTTTTTAACCCTACCCCTAATTCTCAAAATAGCCCTTACATCCAACAATAACACCTATTTTTTAACTACTGTGAAGAATGGGTTTTTGCAGCACCCAATCCAAACGATTTATCATCCTTCATATTTGTCGATCTCCCCTTACTATGCTTAAACTACATCTATTCTCTTAATACTTCAGAACAACTATTCTTTTTAATCTTACCCCTAATTCTCTAAATAGCCCCTTATTCCAACAATTACACATATTATTTAACTACTGTGAAGGGTGGGTTTTTGCAGCACCCAATTCAAATGATTCATCATCTTTCATATTTGTCAATTTACCCCTACTATGCTTAAACTACCCATACTTTTTTAATACTTCAAAACATCCCTTCTTTTTAATCCTATCCCTAGTTCTCTAAATAGCCCTTACTTCCAATAATTACCCATGTTTTTAAACAACTATGAAGGGTTGGATTTTGAAGCACCCAATCTAAATTATTTATCATCTTTCATATTTGTCGATCTACCCCTACAATGCTTAAACTACCCCTACTTCTCTTAATACTTCAAAACAACCTTCGTTTTAATCCTACCCTTAATTCTCTAAACAGACCTTCCTTCCAACAATTACCCATATTTTATAACAAGTTCGAAGGGTTGGTTTTTACAGCACACAATCCAAATGATTCATCATCTATTATATTTGTCGATCTAACCCTACTATGCTTAAACTACCCCTACTTCTCTTAACACTTCAAAACATTCCTTCTTTTAATCCTACCCCTAATTCTCTAAATAGCCATTCCCTCCAACAATCAACCCTATTTTTTAACATCTGCGAATAGTTTGTTTTTGCAGCATCCAATCCAAACGATTCATCATCTTCCATATTTGTCGATCAGCCCTTACTTCCAACAATTACGCCTGTCTTTTTACTACTGTGAAGGGTTGGTTTTTGCAGCAGCCAATCCAAAGATTCATACTCTTTCATATTTGTTGGTCTACCCTACTATGCTTAAACTACCCCTACTTCTCTTTATATTACAAAAAAATCCCTTCTTATTAACCATATCCCCAATTCTCTAAATACACCTTACTTCAAACAATTACCCCTATTTTTTAACTACTACGAAGTGTTGGTTTTTGCAACACCCAATCAAAACGATTCATCGTTTTATTATTTGTCGATCTACCCCAACTATGCTGAAACTACCCATACTTCTCTTAATACTTAAAAACAACCCTTCTTTTTAATCCTACCCCTAATTCTCTAAATAGCCCTTACCTTCAACAATTAACCCTTTTTTTACTATTGTGAAGGGTTGGTTTTTGAAGCACTCAATCCAAAATATTCATCATCTTTCATATTCGTCGATCTACCCCTACTATGCTTAAACTACCCCTACTTATTTAACACTTCAAAAAAGTTTTTCTTTTTAAGCCTACCACTAATTCTCTAAATCGCCCTTACTTCCAACAATTGCCCCTATTCTTTAACCACTATGAAGGGTTGGTTTTTGCAAAACCCATTCTAAATTATTCATCAGTTTTCATATTTGTCGATCTACCCCTACCATGCTTAAACTACTCCTACTTCTCTTAATACTTCAAAACAACCCTTCTTTTTAATCCTATCCCTAATTGTCTAAATAGCCCTTTCTTCAACAATTAACCATTTTTTTAACTACTGCGAAGGGTTGGTTTTTGCAGCACCCAATCCAAACGATTCATAATTTATCATATTTGTCGATCTACCTCTACTTTGCTTAAACGACCCCGACTTCTGTTAAGACTTAAAAACAACCATTCTTTTTAATCTTTCCCCTAATTCTCTAAATAACCCTTCCATCCAACATTTACCACTGTTTTTTAACTATTGTGAAGGGTTGGTTTTTGCAGCACCCAATCCGAATGATTGATCAACTTTCATATTTGTCGATCTACACTTACTATGCTTAAACAACCCATACTTCTCTTAATACTTCAAAACATTACTTCTTTTTAATCCTACCCATAAATCTCTAATTAACCCTTACTTCAAAAGTTACCCCAATTTTTTAACTTCTATGAAGTGTTGGTTTATAGAGCACCCAATCCAAATGATTCATCATCTTTCATATTTGTTGATCTACCCCTACTATGCTTAAACTACCCCTACTTCTCTTAATTCTTCAAAACAACCCTTCTTTTTAAAGCTACCACTAATTCTCTTAATAGCCCTTACTTCCAACAATTACCCCTATTTTTTTACTTATGTGAAGGGTTGGTTTTTTCAGCACACAACCCAAACGATTCATCATCTTTCATATTTGTCGATCTACCCCTACTTCTCTTAATACTTCAAAAAACCCTTATTTTTAATCCTACCCCTAATTCTCTAGATAGCCCTTACTTCCAACAATTACCCCTATTTTTTAACTACTGTGAAGGATTGGTTTTTGCCAGACTCAATCCAAAGGATTCATCGTCTTTCATATTTGTTGATCTATCCCTACTACGCTTAAACTATCCCTACTTCTTTTAATACTTCAAAACAACCCTTATTTTTAATCCTACCCCTAATTCTCTAAATAGCCCTTACTTCCAACAATTACCACTATTTTTTAACTAACGTAAAGGGTTGGTTTTTGAAGCATCCAATCCAAATGATTATTCATGTTTAATATTTGTCGATCTACCCCTAGTATGCTTAAACTACCCCTACTTCTCTTAATACTTCAAAACAACCCTTCTTTTTAAATCCTACCCCTAATTCTATAAATAGCACTTACTTCCAACAATTACTCCTATTTTTTTAGTTCTGTGAAGGGTTGGTTTTTGCAGCACACAATCCAAACAATTCATCATCTTTCATATTCGTAGTTCTACCCATACTTCTCGTAATACTTCAAAACAACCCTTCTTTTTAATCCTACACCTAATTCTCCAAATAGCCCTTACTTCCAACAATTACCCCTATTTTTTAACAACTGTGAAGGGTTGGTTTTTGTAGCACCCAATCCAAACGATTCATCATCTTTCATATTTGTCGATCTACCCCTACTATGCTTAGACTACCCCTACTTCTCTTAATGCTTCGAAACAACTATTCTTTTTAATCCTACCCCTAATTATCTAAATAGCCCTTACTTTCAACAATTACCCCTATTTTTTAACTACTATGAAGGGTTGGTTTTTGCAGCACCCAATCTAATTGATTCATCATCTTTCATATTTGTCGATCTACCCCTACTATGCTTAAACTACCCCCACTTCTCTTAATACTTAAAAACAACCCTTCTTTTTTAATCCAACCCCTAATTCTATAAATAGCCCTTCCAATAGTTACCCCTATTTTTTAACAACTTTCAAGGGTTGGTTTTTGCGGCACCAAATCTAAATGATTCATCATCTGTCATATTTGTTGGTCTACCACTACTATGCTTAAACTACCCGTTCTTCTCTTAATACTTCGAAACAGTCCTATTTAATGCTACCCCTAATTCTCTAAATAGCCCTAACTACCAACAATTGCACTATTTTTCAACTACTGTGAAGGGTTGGTTTTTGCGGCACCCAATCTAAAAGATTCATCATCTTTCATATTTGTCGATTTACCTCTACTATGCTTAAACTACTCCTACTTCTCTTAATACTTAAAAACAAACCTTCTTTTTAAACATATCTCTAATTCTCTAAATAGCCCTTACTTGCAACAATTAACCCTTTTTTTAACTACTATGAAGGGTTGGGTTTGCAGCACCCAATCCAAACGATTCATAATTTTTTATATTTGTCGATCTACCACTACTATGCTTAAACGACCCCGACTTCTGTTAAGACTTCAAAACAACCATTCTTTTTAATCCTACCCCTAATTCTCTAAATAACCCTTCCTTCCAACAATTGCCCTATTTTTCAACTTCTGTGAAGGGTTGGTTTTTGCAGCACCCTATCTAAATAAATCATCATCTTTCATATTTGTCGATCTACCCCTACTATGCTTAAACTACCCCTACTTCTCTTACTACTTCAAAACCGCCCTTCTTTTTAATCCTGTCCCTAATTCTGTAAATATCCCTTACTTCAAATATTTTCCCCTATTTTTTAAATACCTCTACTTTTATTATTGTTTTCCTTTATTCATTTTTTATTCATTTATTTCAAATTATTTTTTCTTTCTTTGTAAACCGAGTATCATTCTACTTCTATAAAGGTTTGGTTTTTGCAGCACCCAATCAAAAGGATTCGTCATCTTTTATATCTGTCGATCTACCCCTACTTCATTTAATACTTCAGAACATCCCTTCTTTTTAATCCTACCCCTCTACTTTTATTATTGTTTTACCTTATTTATTTATTTTGCATTATTCATTTCTTTCTTTGTAAACCAATTATCATTCTATTTCTGTGAAGTGTTGGTGTTTGCAGCACCCAATTCAAACTATTCATCATCTTTCATATTTGTCGACCTACCCATACTAAGCTTTTACTACCGCTTACTTTTATTGTTTTTTTCTTTATTCATTTCATAGCCCTTACCTACAATAATTACCCCTATTTTTTAACTACTTTGAAGGATTGGTTTTTGCAGCACCCAATCCAAACGATTCATCATTTTTCACATTTGTTGATCTATGCCTACTATGCTTAAACTACCTTAATTCTCTTAATACTTCAGAACAACCCTTCTTTTTGATCCTACCTCTAATTCTCTAAATAGCCCTTACTTCCAACAATTACCCCATTTTTTGAACAACTGTGAATGGTTGTCTTTTGCAGCACCCAATCCAAACGATTCATCATCTTTCATATTTGTCTATCTACCGCAACAATGCTTAGACTACCCCTACTTCACTTAATGCTTCGAAATATCTATTATTTTTAACTCTACCCCTAATTCTCTAAATAGCCCTTACTTCCAACAATTACCCCTATTTTTTAACTACTGTGAAGGGTTGGTTTTTGCAGCGCCCAATCTAATTTATTCATCGTCTTTCATATTTGTCGATCTACCTCTATTATAACTGAACTACCCCTACTTCTCTAAAGACTTAAAAACAACCCTTCTTTTTTAATCCAACCCCTAATCCTCTATATAGCCTTTCCAACAATTACCCCCATTTTTTAACTTCTGTGAAAGGTTGGTTTTTGCAGCACCCAATCTAAATGATTCATCATCTTTCATATTTGTCGATCTACCACCACTACGCTTAAACTACCCCAACTTCTCTTAATACTTCAAAACAGTCCTTCTTTTTAATCCTATCCCTAATTCTCTAAATAGCCTTTACTTCCAACAATTGCCCTATTTTTCAACTACTATGAAGGGTTGGTTTTTGCAACACCCAATCTAAATGATTCATCATTTTTCATATTTGTCGATCTACCCCTACTATGCTTAAACTACCCCTACTTCTCTTACTGCTTCAAAACAACCCATCTTTTTAATGCTACCGCTAATTCTCTAAATAGCCCTTAATTCCAACAATCACCCCTATTTTTTAAATACCCCTACTTTTATTATTGTTTTCCATTATTCATTTTTTTATTCATTTATTTCATATTATTAATTTCTATCTTTGTAAACCGAATATCATTCTACTTCTGTGAAGTGTTGGTTTTTGCAGCACCCAATCAAAACGATTCGTCATCTTTAATGTATGTCGATCTACCACTACTTCATTTAATACTACCAAACATCCCTTCTTTTTAATCCTACCCCTACTACCCCCTACATTTATTATTGTTTTCCTTTATTTATTTCCTTATTTAATTATTATTTTGCATTATTCATTTCTTTCTTTGTAAACCAATTATCATTCTACTTCTGTGAAGGGTTGGGTTTTGCAGCACCCAATCCAAACTATTCATCATCTTTCATATTTGTCGATCTACCCCTACTAAGCTTAAACTACCTCCTGGTTTTATTATTGTTTTTCTTTATTCATTTCATAGCCCTTACTTTCAATAATTACCCCTATTTTTTAACTACTTTGAAGGAATGGTTTTTGCAGTACCAATCCAAACGATTCATCATCTTTCATATTTGTCGATTTACGCCTACTATGCTTAAATTACCCCTTATTCTCTTAATACTTCAAAACAACCCTTATTTTTAGTCCTACCCCTAATTCTCTAAATATCCATTCCAATAGTTACCGCTATTTTTTAACTTTTGTGAAGGGTTGGTTTTTGCAGCACCCAATCCATATGATTCATCATCTTTTATATTTCTCGATATACCCCTACAATGCTTAAACTACCGATACTTCTCTTAATACTTCAAAACAGTCCTTCTTTTTGATCCAAACCCTAATTCTCTAAATAGCCCTTACTTCCAACAGTTACGCCTATCTTTATACTATTGTGAAGGGTTGGTTTTTGCAGAACCAAATCCAAACGATTCATCATTTTTCACATTTGTCGATCTACCCCGACTATGCTTAAACTATCCCTACTTCTCTAAATACTTCAAAACAACCCTTCTTTTTAATCCTACCCCTAATTCTCTAAATAGCCCTTACTTTCAACAATTGCCCTATTTTTTAACTACTGTGAAGAATTGGTTTTTGCAGCACCCAATCTGAATGATTCATCATGTCTCATATTTGTCGATCTACCCCTACTAAGCTTAAATTACCCCTACTTCTCTTAATACTTCAAAACAAACTTTCTTTTTCATCCTACCCCAAATTCAATAAGCCCTTTCTTCCAACAATTACCCCAATTTTTTAACTTCTGTGAAGGGTTGATTTTTGCAGCAACCAATCCAAACGATTCATCATCTTTCATATTTGTCCATCTACCCCTACTATGCTTGAACTTACCCTACTTATCTTAGTACTTCAAAACAACCCTTCTTTTTAATCCTAACCCTAATTCAATAAATAGCCCTACTTCCAAAAATCACCCTTATTTTTTAACTTATGTGAAGAGTTGGTTTTGGAAGCATCCAATCCAAACGATTCATCATCTTTTATATTCGTCGATCTATCCCTACTATGCTTAAACTGTCCCTACTTCTATTAATACTTCAAAACAACCTTTCTTTTTAATCACACCCCTAATTCTCTAAATAGCCCTTACTTCCAACAATTGTCCTAATTTTTAACTATTCTGAAGGGTTGATTTTTGCAGCCCCCAATCTAAATGATTCATCATCTTTCATATTTGTCGATCTACTCCTACTATGCTTAAACTACCTCTACTTCTCCTAATAATTCAAAAAAAAGCTTTCTTTTAAATCCTATCCCTAATTCTATAAATAGCCCTTATTTCCAACAATTACCCCTTTTTTAATTACTGTGAAGGGTTGGTTTTTGCAGCACCGAATACAAACGATTCATAATCGTTCATATTTGTCGATCTACCTCTACTATGCTTAAACTACCCCTACTTCTCTTAATACCCCAAAACAGTCCTTCTTTTTAATCATTCCCCTAATTCTCTAAATATCCCTTACTTACAACAATTACGCCTATCTTTTTAGTACTGTGGAGGGTTAGTTTTTGCAGCACCAAATCCAAACGATTCATAATCTTTCATATTTGTCGATCTACCCCTACTATGCTTAAACTACGCCTACTTCTCTCAATACTTCAAAACAACGCTTCTTTTTTATCCCATCCCTAATTCTCTAAATAGCCCTTACTTCCAAAAATTACCTCTTTTTTAACTATTGTGAAGGGTTGGTTTTTGCAGCACCCAATCCAAACGATTCATAATCTTTCATATTTGTCGATCTACCCTTACTATGCTTAAACTACCCCTGCTTCTCTTAATATTCCAAAACAGCCCTTCATTTTAATCCTACCCCTAACTCTCAAAATAGCCCTTACATCCAACAATTACACCTATTTTTTAACTACTGTGAATGGTGGGTTTTTGTAGAACCCAATCTAAACGATTCACCTTCTTTCATATTTATCGATCTACCCCTGCTACGCTTAAACTACATCTACTTCTCTTAATACTTCAAAACAACCATTCTTTTTAATCCTACCCCTTATTATCTAAATAGCCCTTACTTCCAACAATTACCCCTATTTTTTAGCTACTGTGAAGGGTTGGTTTTTGCAACACCCAATCCAGTGATTCATCATGTCTCATATTTATCGATCTACCCCTACTATACGTAAACTACCCCTACTTCTCTTAATACATCAAAACATCACTTCTTTTTAATCCTATCCCTAATTCTATAAATAGCCCTTACTTCCAACAATTACCCCTATTTTTTAACTTCTTTGAAGGGTTGGTTTTTGCAGCACCCAATCCAAACGATTCATCATCTTTCATGTTTGTCCATCTACCCCTACTATGCTTGAACTTACCCTACTTATCTTAGTACTTCAAAACAACCCTTCTTTTTAATCCTAACCCTAATTCTATAAATAGCCCTACTTCCAATAATCACCCCTATTTTTTAACTTATGTGAAGAGTTGGTTTTGGAAGCATCCAATCCAAACGATTCATCATCTTTTATATTCGTCGATCTATCCCTACTATGCTTAAACTATCCCTACTTCTATTAATACTTCAAAACAACCTTTCTTTTTAATCACACCCCTAATTCTCTAAATAGCCCTTACTTCCAACAATTGTCCTAATTTTTAACTGTTCTGAAGGGTTGATTTTTGCAGCACCCAATCTAAATGATTCATCATCTTTCATATTTGTCGATCTACCCCTACTATGCTTAAACTACCTCTACTTCTCCTAATAATTCAAAAAAAACCTTCTTTTAAATCCTATCCCTAATTCTATAAATAGCCCTTACTTCCAACAATTACCCTTTTTTTAATTACTGTGAAGGGTTGGTTTTTGCAGCACCCATCTACCCTTACTATGCTTAAATTATCCCTACTTCTCTTAGTACTTCAAAACAACCATTCTTTTTAATCCAAACCCTAATTCTCTAAATAGCCTTTACTTCCAACAATCACACCTATTTATTAACTTCTGTGAAGTGTTGGTTTTTGTAGAATCCAATCCAAACGATTCATCATCTTTTATATTTGTCAATCTACCCCTACTATGCTTAAAATATCCCTACCTCTCTAAATACTTCGAAATAACCCTTCTTTTTAATACTACCCATAATTCTCTAAATAGCCCTTACTTCCAACAATTGCCCTATTTTTTAACTACTGTGAAGGTTTGGTTTTTGCAGCACCCAATCCAAACGATTCATCAACTTTCATATTTGTCGATCTACCCCTACTATGCTTAAACTACCCCTACTTCTCTTAATACTTCAAAATAACCCTTATTTTTAATCCAATCCCTAATTCTCTAAATAGTCCTTGCTTCCAACAATTAACCCTTTTTTAACTACTATGAAGGGTTGGTTTTTGCTGCACCCAATCCAAACGATTCATAATATTTCATATTTGTCGATCTACCCCTACTTCTCTTTGTACTTCAAAGAAGCCCTTCTTTTTAATCCTACCACAAATTCTCTAATTAGCCCTTACTTCAAATAATTTCCCCTATTCTTTAACCATTGTGAAGAGTTGTTTTTTGCAGCACCCAATACAAATGATTCATCATCTTTAATATTTGTCGACATAACCCAACTATGCTTAAACTACCCCTACTTCTCTTAATACTACAAAACAACCCTTCTTTTTAATCCTACCCCAAATTATATAAATATCCCTTACTTCCAACAATTACCCCTATTTTTTAACTACTGTGAAGGGTTGGTTTTTGCAGCACCCAATCCAACGATTCATCATGTCTCATATTTGTCGATCTACCCCTACTATTCTTAAACTACCTATACTTCTCTTAATACTTCAAAACGACCCTTCTTTTTAATCCGACCCAAAATTCTGTAAATAGCCCTTACTTCCAATAATTACCCTTATTTTTTTAACTTTTGTGAAGGGTTGATTTTTTGCAACATCCAATCCAAACGATTCATCATCTTTCATATTTGTCGATCTACCCCTACTATTCTTAAACTTCCCCCACTTATACTTATACTTCAAAACAACCCTTCTTTTTAATCCCACCCCTAATTATCTAAATAGCCCTTACTTCCAAAAATCACCCATATTTTTTAACTTCTGTGAAGAGTTGGTTTTTGAAGCATCCAATCCAAACGATTCATCGTCTTTTATATTCGTCGATCTACCCCTACTATGCTTAAACTATCACTACTTCTCTTAATTCTTCAAAACATCCTTTCTTTTTAATCATACCCCTAATTCTCTAAATAAGCCTTACTTCCACCAATTGCCTTGTTTTTTAACTACTGCGAAGGGTTAGTTTTTGCAGCACCCAATCAAAATGATTCATCATCTTTCATATTTGTCGATATACCCCTGCTATGCTTAAACTACCTTTACTTCTCTTAATACTTCAAAACAAACCTTCTTTTTAATCCTATCCCTAATTCTCTAAATAGCCCTTACTTCCAACAATTACCCCTTTTTTTAATTACTGTGAAGAGTTGGTTTTTGCAGCACCCAATCCAAACGATTCCTAATCTTTCTTATTTGTCGATCTTCCTCTACTATGCTTAAACTACACCTACTTCTCTTAACACTCCAAAACAGTCCTTCTTTTTAATCTTGCCCTAAATTCTCTAAATATTCATTACTTCCAACAATTACGCCTATCATTTTACTACTGTGAAGGGTTAGTTTTTGCAGCACCCAATCCAAACGATTCATAATCTTTCATATTTGTCGAACTAGCCCTACTATGGTTAAACTACCCCAACTTCTCTCAATACTTCAAAACAAAACTTATTTTTAATCCTATCGCTAATCTCTAAATAGCCCTTACTTACAAAAATTACCTCTTTTTTAACTATTGTGAAGCGTTGGTTTTTGCAGCACCCAATCCCAATGATTCATAATCTTTCATATTTGTCGATCTACCTCCAGTATGCTTAAACTAGCCCTACTTCTCTTAATACTTCAAAACCACCCTTCTTTTTAATCCTGCCCTTATTCTCTAAATATCCCTTACTTCCAACAATTACGACTATCTTTTTACTACTGTGAAGGGTTGGTTTTTGCAGCACCCAATCCAAACGATTCATAATCTTTCATATTTGTCGATCTACCCCTACTATGCTTAAACTACCCCTACTTCTCTTAATACTCCAAAATAGACCTTCTTTTTAATCCTACCCCTAATTCTCAAAATAGCCCTTACATCCAACAATTACGCCTATTTTTTAACTACTGTGAAGGGTGGGTTTTTGCAGTACCCAATCCAAACGATTCATCATCTTTCATATTTGTCGATCTCCTCATACTATGCTTAAACTACCTCTACTTCTCTTAATACTTCAAATTAGCTATTCTTTTTAATCTTACCCCTAATTCTCTAAATAGCCCCTTATTCCAACAATTACCCTAATTTTTTAACTACTGTGAAAGGTTGGTTTTTGCAGCACCCAATTCTAATGATTCATCATCTTTTATATTTGTCGATCTACCCCTACTATGCTTAAACTACACATACTTCTCTTAATACTTCAAAACATCCCTTCTTTTTAATCCTATCCCTAGTTCTCTAAATAGCCCTTACTTTCAACAATTACCCCTGTTTTTTAACTACTGTGAAGGGTTGGTTTTTCAGCACCCAATCTGAATTATTTATCATCTTTCATATTTGTCGATCTACCCTACTATGCTTAAACTACCCCTACTTCTCTTAATATTTAAAAACAACCTTTCTTTTTAATCCTACCCTTAATTCTCTAAACGGACCTTCCTACAATTACCCATATTTTATAACAAGTAAGAAGGGTTGGTTTTTGCACCATGCAATCCAAATGATTCATCATCTTTCATATTGTCGATCTAACCCAACTATGCTTAAACTACCCCTACTTCTCTTAACACTTCAAAACATTCCTTCTATTTAATCCTACCCGTAATTCTCTAAATCGCCATTCCCTCCAACAATCACCCCTATTTTTTAACATTTGTGAAGGGTTGGTTTTTGCAGCATCCAATCCAAACGATTCATCATCTTTCATATTTGTCGATCTGCCCTTACTTCCAACAATTACGCCTATCTTTTTACTACTGTCAAGGGTCGGTTTTTGCAGCACTCAATCCAAACGACTCATAATCTTTAATATTTGTCGGTCTACCCTGCTACGCTTAAACTACCCCTACTTCTCTTTATATTACAAAAAATCCATTCTTTTCAATCGTGTCCCCAATTCTCTAAATAGACCGTACTTCAAACAATTACCCCTATTTTTTAATTACTATGAAGGGTTGGTTTTTGCAGCACCCAATCCAAACGATTCATCGTCTTTATTATTTGTCGATCTACCCCTACTATGCTTAAACTACCCCTACTTCTCTTAATACTAAAAAACAACCCTTCTTTTTAATCCTACCCCTAATTCTCCAAATAGCCCTTACCTCCAAAAATTGCCCCTTTTTTTACTACTGTGAAGGGTTGGTTATTGAAGCACCCAATCCAAACGATTCATTATCTTTCATATTCGTCGATCTTCCCCTACTACGCTTAAACTACCCCTACTTATCTTAGCACTTCAAAACAGTCCCTCTTTTTAATCCAACCACTAATTATCTAAATAGCCCTTACTTCCAACAATTGCCCCTATTTTTTAACTACTATATAGGGTTGGTTTTTGCAACACCCAATCTAAATGATTCATCTACTTTCATATTTGTCGCTCTACCCCTATCATGCTTAAACTACCCCTACTTCTCTTAATACTTGAAAACAACCGTTCTTTTTAATCCTACCCCTAATTCTGTAAATAGCCCTTACTTCCAACAATTACCGCTATTTTTTAAATACCCCTACTTTTATTATTGTTTTTCTTTATTCATTTTTATTCTTTTATTTTGCATTATTTTTTCTTTCTTTGGAAACCGAGTGTCATTCTACTTCTGTGAAGGGTGTTTTTGCAGCACCCAATCAAAACGATTCGTCATCTTTCAAATCTGTTGATCTACCCCTACTTCATTTAAAACTTCAAAACATCCCTTCTTTTTAATCCTATCTCTCTACTTTTGTTATTGTTTTCCTTTATTTATTTCTTTATTCAATTTTTTTTGCATTACTCATTTCTTTCTTTGTAAACCAATTATCATTCTATTTCTGTGAATGGTTGGTTTTTGGAGCACCCAATTTAAACTATTCATCATCTTTAATATTTGTCGATCTAGCCCTACTAAGCTTAAACTACCTCCTGCTTTTATTATTGTTTTTCATTATTCATTTCATAGCCCTTACATCCAATAATTACCCCTATTTTTTAACTACTTTGAAGGATTCGTTTTTGCAGCACCCAATCCAAACGATTCATCTTCTTTCATATTTATCAATCTACGCCTACTATGCTTAAACTACCCCTAATTCTCTTAATACTTTGAAACAACCCTTCTTTTTGATCCTACCCCTAATTCTCTAAATAGCCCTTACTTCCAACAATTACCCCATTTTTTAACAACTGTGAAGGGTTGGCTTTTGCAGTACCCAATCCAAACGATTCATCATCTTTCATTTTTGTCGATCTACCACTACTATGCTTAGACTACCCCTACTTCTCTTAATGCTTGAAAACATCTATTATTTTTAACCCTACCCCTAATTCTCTAAATAGACCTTACTACCAACAATAACCCCTATTTTTTAACTACTGTGAAGGGTTGGTTTTGCAGGGCCCAATCAAATTTATTCATCGTCTTTCATATTTGTCGATCTACCTCTACTATCTCTGAACTACCCCTACTTCTCTTAATACTTAAAAATTAACCCTTCTTTTTTAATCCAACCCCTAATTCTCTATATAGCCTTTCCAACAACTGTGAAAAACACGGTGAAAAACACGGTGAAACATTGGATTAAAAATCAACCCTTCTTTAACAACTGTGAAGGGTTGGTTTTTGCAGCACCCAATCTAAATGATTCATCATCTTTCATATTTTTCGATCTACCACTACTATGGTTAAACTACCCCTACTTCTCTTAATACTTCAAAACAGTGCTTCTTTTTAATCATACCCCTAATTCTCTAAATAGCCCTTACTTCCGAAAATTGCCCTATTTTTCAACTACTATGAGGGGTTGGTTTTTTCAGCACCCAATCTAAATGATTCATCATTTTTCATATTTGTCGATCTACTCCTACTATGCTTAAACTACCCCTATTTCTCTTACTACTTCAAAACAACCCATCTTTTTAATCCTACCTCTAGTACTCTAAATATCCCTTACTTCAACCAATCACCCCTATTTTTTAAATACCCCTACTTTTATTATTGTTTTCCATTATTCATTTTTTTATTCATTTATTTCATATTATTTATTTCTATATTTGTAAACCGAGTATCGTTCTACTTCTGTGAAGTGTTGGTTTTTGAAGCACCCAATCAAAACGATTCGTCATCTTTCATGTCTGTCGATCTACCCCTACTACGCCCTACTTTTATGATTGTTTTCCTTTATTTATTTCCTTATTCATTTTTTTTTTTTGCATTTTTCATTTCATTCTTTGTAAACCATTTATCATTCTACTTCTGCGAAGGGTTGGTTTTTGCAGCACCCAATCCAAACTATTCATCATCTTTCATATTTGTCGATCTATCCCTACTAAGCTTAAACTACCTCCTGGTTTTATTATTGTTTTTCTTTATTCATTTTATAGCCCTTACTTCCAATAATTACCCCTATTTTTTAACTACTTTGAAGGATTGGTTTTTGCAGTACCAATCCAAACTATTCATCATCTTTCATATTTGTCGATCTACGCCTACTATGCTTAAACTACCCCTAATTCTCTTTATACTTCAAAACAACCCTTATTTTTAATCCTACCCCTAATTCTCAAAATATCCCTTCCAATATTTATCCCTATTTTTAACTTCTTTGAAGGGTTGGTTTTTGCAGCACCCAATCCATATGATTCATCATCTTTTATATTTGTCGATATAACCCTACTATGCTTAAACTACCCATACTTCTCTTAATACTTCAAAACAGTCCTTCTTTTTAATCCAACACCTAATTCTCTAAATAGCCCTTACTTCCAACACTTACGCCTATCTTTATACTATTGTGAAGGGTTGGTTTTTGCAGAACCCAATCCAAACGATTCATCATTTTTCACATTTGTCGATCTACCCCTACAATGCTTAAACTACCCCTATTTCTCTTAGTACTTCAAAACAATCCTTGGTTTTAATCCTACACCTAGTTCCCTAAATAGCCCTTGCTTCCAACGATTACCCCTAATTTTTTTTTACTACTGCGAAGGGCTGGTTTTTGCAGCACACAATCCAAACAATTCATAGTCTTTCATATTTGTCGATCTACCCCTACTATGCTTAAACTAACCCTACTTCTCTTAATACTTCAAGACAGTCATTCTTTTTAATCCATCCCCTAATTCTCTAAATAGCCCCTAGTACCAACAATTACGCATATCTTTTGACTACTATGAAGGGTTGGTTTTTCCAGCACACAATCCAAATGGTTCATAATCTTTCATATTTGTCAATCTACCCCTACTATGCTTAAACTACCCCATTTTCTCTTAATACTTCAGAACAGTCCTTCTTTTTAATCCATCCCCTAATTCTTTAACTAGCCCTTACTTCCAACATTTACGCCTATCTTTGTACTACTGTCAAGGGTTGGTTTTTTCCGCGCACAATCCATATGATTGATCATCTTTCATATTTGTCCATCTAACCCTATTATGCTTATACTACACCTACTTCACTTAATACTTCAAAACAATTACCCCTATTTTTTAATACTTTGAATTTTTGGTTTTTGCAGCACCCAATCCAAACGATTCATAATCTTTCATATTTGTCGATCTACCCCTACTTATATTAATACTTCAAAATAGCCCTTCTTTTTAATCTTACCCCTAATTTTTTAAATAGCCCTTACTTCCAACAATTACCCCTATTTTTTAACTATTGTAAAGAGTTGGTTTTTGCAGCACCCAATCCAATGGATTCATCATCTTTCATATTTGTCGATCTACCCCTACCGTGCTTAAACTACTCCTGCTTCTCTTGGTACTTCAAAACATTCCTTCTTTTCAATCCTAACCCTAATTCTCTAAATAGCCCTTACTTCCAACAATTACTCCAATTTTTTAACTATTGTGAAGGGTTGGTCTTTGCAGCATCCAGTCTAAATGATTCATCATCTTTCAAATTTGTCGATCTGCCCCTACTATGCTTAAACTACCTCTACTTCTCGTAATACTTCAAAACAGCAATTCTGTTTAATCCTAACCCTAATTCTCTAAATAGCCCTTTAATCCTAAACCTAATTCTCTTAATACTATGCTTAAACAACCCATACTACTCTTAATGCTTTAAAACATCCCTTCTTTTTAATCCTATACCTGATTCTCCAAATAGCCCTTACTTCCAACAATTAACCATATTTTTAACTACTATGAAAGGTTGGTTTTTGCATCACTCTATCTAAATTATTTATCATCTTTCATATTTGTCGATCTACCCATACAATGCTTAAACTACTCCTACTTCTCTTAATACTTCATAACAACCCTTCTTTTTAATCCTACCCCTAATTCTCTAAAAATCAGTCCATCAAACAATTACCCCTATTTTTTAACAACAATGAATGGTTGGTTTTTGCAGCACCTAATCCAAATGATTCATCATCTTTTATAATTGTCGATCTACCCTTACTCTTCTTAAACTACCACTACTTCCCTTAATACTTGAAATCATTCCTTCTTTTTAATCCTGCCCCTAATTCTCTAAATAGCAATTCCCTCGAACAATTACCTCAATTTTTTAACATCTGCGAAGGGTTGGTTTTTGCAGCACCCAATTCAAATGATTCATCATCTTTCATGTTTGTCGATCAGCCCCTACTTCTAAACAATCACGCCTATCTTTTTACTACTGCGAACGGTTGGTTTTTGCAGCGCCCAATACAAACGATTCAAAATCTTTCCTATTTGTCGATCTACCCCTACTGTGCTTAAACTACCCGTACTTCTCTTTATACTTCAAAAAAGCCCTTCTTTTTAATCCTAACCCTAATTCTCTAAATAGCCCTTACTTCTAACAATTACCCCTATTTTTTAACTACTGTGAAGGGTTGGTTTTTGCAACACCCTGTCCAAACGATTCATCATCTTAAATATTTGTCGATATACCCCTACTATGCTTAAACTATCCCTACTTCTCTTAAAACTTCAAAGCAACCCTTCTTTCTAGTCCTAACCTTAATTATCTAAATAGACCCTACTTACAACAATTACCCATATTTTTTACCTACTGTGAAGTTTTGGTTTTTGCAACACCCAATCCAACGATTCATCATGTCTCATATTTGTCTATCTACCCCTAGTATGCTTAAACTACCCCTACTTCTCTTATTACTTCAAAACAATCCTTTTTTTAATCGTATCCCTAATTCTATAAATAGCCCTTACTTTCACAATTACCCCTATTTTTTAAATTCTGTGATGGGTAGGTTTTTGCAGCACCCAATCCAAACAATTAATCATCTTTCAAATTTTTCGGTCTACCCCTACTATGCTTGAACTACAACTACTTCTCTTAGTACTTCAAAACAACCCTTCTTTTTAAATCTACCCCTAATTCTCTAAATAGCCCTTACTTTCAATGATTACCGCTGTTTTTTTACTACTCTGATGGTTTAATTTTTGCGGCACCCAATCCAAAAAATTCATAATCTTTTATATTTTTCGATCTAACTCTACAATGCTTAAACTACCCCTACTTCTCTTAATACTTCAAAACAGTCTTTATTTTTAATCCAACCCCTAATTCTCTAAATGGCCCTTACTTCCAACAATTACGCCTATTTTTGTACTACTGTGAAGAGTTGGTTTTTTGCAGTACCCAATCCAAACGATTCATCATCTTTCATATTTGTCGATCTACCCCTGCTATGCTTAAACTACGCCTACTTCTCTTAATACTTCAAAATAGTTACCCCTAATTTTTACTACTGTGAATTGTTGGTTTTTGCAGCACCCAATCCAAAAAATTCATAATCTTTCATATTTGTCGATCTACCCCTACTTCTCTTAATATTTCAAAATAGCCCTTCTTTTTAATCTTACCCCTAGTTCTTTAAATAGCACTTACTTACAACAATTACCACTATTTTTTAACTATTGTGGAGGGTTTGTTTTTGCTGCACCCAATCCAAATGATGCATAATCTTTTATATTTGTCGATCTACCCATACTATGCTTAAACTACCCCTACTTCTCTTTATACTTCAAATAAGTCCTTTATTTTAATCCTACCCCTAGTTCTCTAAATAGTTCTTACTTCCAACAATTCCCCCTATTTTTTAACTACTTTGAAGGGTTGATTTTTGCAGCACCCAATCCAAATAATTCATCATCTTTAATATTTGTCGACATACCCCTACAATGCTTAAACTACCCCTACTTCTCTTAATACTTCAAAACAATACTTCTTTTTAATCTTGCCCCTAATTGTCTAAATAGCCCTTACTTCTAACAATTACCCCTTACTTCAAACCAGCCCTTCTTTTTAATCTTACCCCTAATTCTATAAATTGCCCTTAGTTCCAACAATTACCCCTATTTTTTAACTTCTTTGAAGGGTTAGTTTTTTCAGCATCTAATCCAAACGATTCATCGTGTTTTATATTTTTCGATCTACCCCTACTATGCTTAAACTATCCCTACTTCTCTTAATACTTCAAAACAACCCTTCTTTTTAATCCTACACCTAATTCTCTAAATATCGCTTACTTCCAACAATTGCCCTATTTCTTAACTACTGTGAAGGGTTGGTTTTTGCAGCATCCAATCTAAATGATAAATCATCTTTCATATTTGTCGATCTACCCTTACTATCCATAAACTACCCCTACTTTTCTTAATACTTCAAAACAACCCTTCTTTTTAATCCTATCCATAATTCTTTAAATAATACTTACTTCCAATTATTACCCCTTTTTTAACTACTGTGAAGGGTTGGTTTTTGCAGCACCCAATCCAAACAATTCATCATTGTTCATATTTGTCGATCAACCCTTACGTCCAATAATTACGCCTATCTTTTTACCACTGTGAAGGGTAGGTTTTTGCAGCACCCAATCCAAATGATTCATAATCTTTCATATTTTTCGATCTATCCCTACTATGCTTGAACTACCCCTACTTCTCTTTATACTTCAAAAAAGCCCTTCTTTTTAATCCTACCCCTAATACTCTAAATAGCCTTTACTGCCAACAATTACCCCCATTTTTTAACTACTGTGAGGGGTTGGTTTTTGCAGCACCCATTCCAAAGGATTCATCGCCTTTAATGTTTGTCGATATAGACCTACTATGCTCAAACAACCCCTACTTCTCTTTATACTTCAAAACAACCCTTCTTTTAAATCCTACCCCTAATTGTCTAAATAGCCCTTACTTCCAAAAATTACCCCTATTTTTTAACTACTGTGAAGGGTTGGTTTTTGTAGCACCCAGTCCAACGATTCATCATGTCTCATATTTGTCGATCTAGCCCTACTGTGCTTAAACTACCCCTACTTCTCTTAATACGTCAAAACATACCTTCTTTTTAATCTGACCCCTAATTCTATAAATAGCCCTTACTTCCAACAATTACCCTATTTTTTAACTTCTGTGTAGGGTTGGTTTTTGCAGCACCCAATCCAAACGATTCAACATCTTTCATATTTGTCGATCTACCCCTACTATGCTTAAACTAGCCCTACTTCTCTTAGTATTTCAAAACAACCCTTATTTTTAATCCTACCCCTAATTCTATAAATAGCGTTTACTTCGAACAATCACCCCTATTTTTTAACTTTTGTGAAGTGTTGGTGTCTGCAGCATCCAATCCAAACTATTCATTATCTTTTATATTTGTCGATCTACCCCTACTATGCTTAAACTATCCCTACTTCTCTAAATAGTTCAAAACAACCCTTCTTTTTAATCCTACCCGTAATTCTCTAAACAGCCCTTACTTCCAACAATTGCCGTATTTTTTAACTACTATGAAGGGTTGGTTTTTGCAGCACCCAATCTGAATGATTCATCATCTTTCATATTTGTCGATCTACCTCTACTATGCTTAAACTATCCCTACTTCTCTTAAGACTTCAAAACAAACCTTCTTTTTAATCCTACCCCTAATTATCTAAATATCCCTTACTTCCAATAATTACCCCTTTTTTTAACTACAATGAAGGGTTGGTTTTTGTTGCACCCAATCCAAACGATTCACAATCTTTCATATTTGTCGACCTACCCCTACTTCTATTTATACTTCAAAAAAACCCTTCTTTTTAATCCTACCCCTGATTATCTAAATAGCCCTTACTTCCAACAATTAACCCTATTTTTTAACTACTATGAAGGTTTGGTTTTTGCAGCACCCAATCCGAATGAGATTCATCATCTTTAATATTTGTCGATATATCCCAATTATGCTTAAACTACTCCTACTTCTCTTAATACTTCAAAACAACCATTCTTTTTGATCCTACTCCTAATTATCTAAATAGCTCTTACTTCCAACAATTACCCTTATTTTTTAACTACTTTGAAGGGTTGGTTTATGTAGCACCCAATCCAACGATTCATCATGTCTCATATTTGTCGAACTACCCCTACTATGCTTAAACTACCCCTACTTCTCTTAATACTTCAAAATAGACCTTCTTTTTAATCCTACCCCTAATTCTATAAATAGCCCTTATTTCCAAAAATTACCCCTATTTTTTAACTTCTGCGAAGGGTTGGTTTTTGCAGCACCCAATCCAAACAATTCGTCATCTTTCATATTTGTCGATCTACCTCTACTTTGCTTAAACTACCCCTACTTCTCTTAGTACTTCAAAACAACCCTTCTTTTTAATCCTACCCCTGATTCTCTAAATAGCCCTTACTTCCAAGAATCGCCCCTGTTTTTTAACTTCTGTGAAGGGTTGGTTTTTGAAGCATCCAATCCAAACGATTCATCATCTTTTATATTTGTCGATCCACCCCTACTACGCTTAAACTGTCCATACTTCTCTTAATACTTCAAAACAACCCTTCTTTTTAATCCTAAACCTAATTCTCTAATAACCCATACTTCAACCAATTGCCCATTTTTTTAACTACTGTGAAGGGTTGGTTTTGTAGCACCAAATTTAAATGATTCATTAACTTTCATGTTTGTCGATCTATCGCTACTATGCTTAAACTACCCCTACTTCTCTTAATACATCAAAACAACCCTTCTCTTTCATCCTATCCCTAATTCTTTAAATATACTTTACTTCCAACAATTACCCCTTTTTTAACTACTATGAAGGGTTGGTTTTTGAAGCACCCGATCCAAACGATTCATCATTTTCATATTTGTCGATCAGCCCTTACGTCCAACAATTACGCCGAGCTTTTTACTTTTGTGAAGGGTTGGTTTTTGGAGCACCCAATCGAAACGATTCATAATCTTTCATATTTGTCGATATACCCCTGCTATGCTTAAAATACCCCTACTTCTCTTTGTACTTCAAAAAATCCCTTCTTTTTAATCCTACCCTAATACTCTATATATCCCTTACTTCCAACAATTTCCCCTATTTTTTAACTACTGTGAAGGGTTGGTTTTTATAGCACCCATTCCAAATGATTCATCGTCTTTAATATTTGTCGATATACCCCTCCTATGCTTAAACTACACCTACTTCTCTTAATACTTCAAAACAACCCTTCTTTTTAGTCCTACCCCTAATTATCTAAACAGCCATTACTTCCAACAATTACCCCTATTTTTTAACTACTGTGAATGGTTGGTTTTTACAGCACCCAATCCAACGATTCATCATGTCTCATATTTGTTGATCTACACCTACTATGCTTAAACTACTCCTACTTCTCTTAATACTTCAAAACAACCCTTCTTTTTAATCCTACCCAAAATTCTATAAATAACCCATACTTCCAACAATTACCCCTATTTTTTAACTTTTGTGAAGTGTTGATTTTTGCAACACCCAGTCCAACGATTCATCATGTCTCATATTTGTCGTTCTACCTCTACTATGCTTAAACTACCCCTACTTCTCTTAATGCTTCAAAACATCCCTTCTTTTTAATCCTACCCCTGATTCAATAAATAGCACATACTTGCAACAATTACCCCAATTTTTTAACTTCTGTGAAGGATTGGTTTTTGCAGCCTCCGATCCAAACGATTCATGATCCTTTATATTTGTCGATCTAACCCTACTATAACACGACACCTCCGTTAAGGTCACTCACAAAGGGAATGCCTTAACTTCGGTGGGGCACTTTTGGTAAAAGATGCAGATAAATTACAAGACAGATAAATTAAACAGCGGAAAATTAAACTTTACTTCATTGATAAAACAGTTTGTATAACAATTTTTTTTGCAATACTAGAGTATATGTCTTACATATCAAAATAAAGAAGCATAAAATAACATTTATATTCCCAATGTAGCATGAGCCCGCCATAGAAATGGAAAGGAGAATCCAAGCAAAACTTCGACTAATCTTCAAGCTTGGAAGGATATGTGGTCCAAACTAGGCTGAGATATTCCCTCCCTGACTACCTCGGGGGGGGGGGGGGGGGACAAAAGATAAGAGGCGAAAGCAAACTAGGTCAGACATAAGTCTGGTAAGCTCAGTGATTCTTATCATTTAAACGGGGAAAAAGGGTCATGATATGAATAAACTAAATATAAGACTAAACCATAGTAACAAGATAACATGGGATATGATATGGCAAGATAAACTGAATGCACTGATAAACTGGACATACGGATAAACTGAATATACTTCTACTCCTTCTCTGCTTCGCGACTACCCTGTTATACTGATTTCTATATCTCTGCACTACCTAACTAGTGTCCAAACTAGTAATCCATATAAAATGATCATATGATAATCTGATCCCAATCCCCGTGATTGTGGTTGCCTTCAGCTGTACATCTATTATGGGGATTCCATTTATTACCTAGATCTAATCTAGGGTTTACTATCGTGCGCTTCCTAGATTCAACCAGGGTTTACGCTACCCAGGGCCATTTCGGTTTATGCTACCTATTAAACGATTCTCGGATTCAGGGTTTATGCGACCTAGGTCCAACTAGGGATTATGCTACCTATCGAACTATGCCCCCTAGGCTAGGACACACTACCCGGAGCGGTATATGTTCCTAGACCTTCCCCACGTATGTGTCGTGAATAGTTATCGATGTCTAGATGCACATGTCCTTTATATGTGCAACCCGAGTCCTGTGGCCGGGCTAGTCAAGAAACAGGGAACTCGGTCGGGAGGTTTCAGATATCTACCGATTGAAGATGCTAAGGTCTGCTTTTACAGTGGCTATGGTCCCACTAAACCCCTCCCTCAACTAACAAATGAAAGGCACCCAAGAAAATCAAGAATGAGAACTGTACGCAGGCCCCTCTATGCCCCACAAACCTATGGGCCAACCTCACCCATAACTAGATTGCAAGTATATGGTTTGTTGGAGTTCTCCGCCCTTCCGCATCACGTATCTCGACTGACTCAAGATGGTAGGTAGACGACGAGTTACTACCATAGGGCAAAACCTGGTTTTGCCGAATCACGCTGGTAAATCCTAGTCTTTAGGTTGCCTTATTATTACAACAAAGGCATACCCTTGGCTCTTCTAACGCAGACCTTAACCTCTGTGAGCCTAGGAGGATCATCAGCAGCCTCACAGAGGGATACCAAGAGTACCCTCACGTCCCCTCGAAGCTGCGTGCTTCGTAACCCAGTTCGTTGGAGCCTTCTTCATGATCAGACGGACATTCGCTCCTTCTCGTGTTCTACGTGGCTTTCTTGACTAAGTTTTACTACTTAGTTCTCTTAACTAAGGTTTACTACTTAGTTCTCTTTCTCGTCATGTTGGATTGGTTAAGGGTCATCAATCAATTCAAGTTAACTTAACCCATTCACTTTCCATGCTAAATTGGTTAAGTGTTATCCAGTAGTTCATGTTGACTTAACCTACCCATATATCATGTCAAATTGGTTAAGTGTTCCTTAACCCTACTCGTTTATCAGGTTATACTGGTTAAGTGTCTCTCTTTAACTTAACCCAGTTTATTCATCATGCTATAATGGCTAAGTGTTCTAAGTTTACTTAACCCCACCATCTAGTCTAGTTAGCATGTTAAACATTTACTTAACCTTACCCACTTGTCAAGTTAACATGTTATAATGGTTAAGTGCTTCCTTAGTTACTTAACCCCCACAAATCTTGCCTTGTTAACATGTTAAGTTGGTTAAGTGTCCAAATTAACTTAACCCCTATCAATCTTGTCTAGTTAACATGTTGAATTGGCTAATTGTTTTTTCAATTACTTAACCCCACCCTTCTTGTCCTTTTAACATGTTAAGTTGGTTAAGTGTTTCCTTATTTACTTAACTTCACCATTTATAGCCTGATTGTTCATCAGCTTTAATTAATTAATTAAAGCACCAACCACTCACATTAGACATGTATTGTTGTGGTTACTGGATGTGTCGGTCGGTCCCGGGCAGTTTTTACACCACAACTTAGTCTAACCTCGGGTCTTTCTGAGCTTGATGCACTAACCTCTCACATTAGACAGGTATTGTTTCGGCTTCTGGATGTGCCGGGCGGTTCCGGGCAGTTTTACACCACAAATCAATCTAACCTCGGGTTAGGCATTTTACTCTTCTCTTATTTACATATTTACTATTTATGTAAATTTTCCATAAATCAATTTAGCCTAGATCATATTTATTTGTCATGCTAATTAACATACTTATATTCTATGCCCAAAACTTGATTTACCTATCAATTAACCCAACTTGCAGTTCATGTCAAAACTAGATTTAATATTCTAGTCTAGAGTTTATGTCCAAAACTTGGTTTGCATGCCAATTACATACTTCGCGGCCAATTGAAATTTATCAACTTATGCTTAAGTCTAATATGCATGTAAATTATTCACTATCATACCCAATTTAGATTATGCCAGCATATTTATTATGCCAAATTAACTTAATTAAGCTATGCCCAATCAACGCATCATAATCGTACATATAACATGATTTCACAAGTTTTCTAAGTACTCATAAAATGGCACTAACAAAAGGAATAGGGGATAAGCAAAAGAATTGATATAAAAGAATAGGCATGCTAAATAATGGCTCCACAGGTTAGATGTACATAATAGTGAATAGGAATAAACTAGCCAAGTTACACACTAAATATGAACCCAACATAACTAAGGGAATATGCATAGGTGATTTGGTCCAACATAATGCCAGTTCAAGGTAAAACATGATTGGTTAATTGAAATAATGGGAATAGTCATAAGCAACTAACTACAATAGTTACAGGCAATTAACCACAATAGTCATGGGCGACTAATCATAGTAATTTCATAATCAATGTCATAGGCAATAGGCTCATAGTCATGAATCATATGCAATAGTCTCAAAATTATGAATCATAGTCATAGTCAAAGGCAATATTCTTATAGTCATAGTCATATGTAATTGTCTCTTTGTCATGAATCATTGTCATAAGCGATAGTTTCATGGGCAACAGTTTCATAGTCATAGTCTTAGGCAAAAGTCCCATAATCATAGTCATTGGCAATTAGCCATAATAAGTTCTAGGCCACAATCGATAATCATATCCAAAGGCATAGATAACGTTAGATTTGACATAAGCATGTATCAAAGATAATTAACTTGCAAATAGGCACAGTTCTATATTTTAATTTATTACATTCACGAGTCCAATTACACGTTCAAATCTAAAGAATAACCGAACTTATAGTGATTGGTTTAGAAAAGGCGATAAGATAGCGTTGTGGTGATTTGCTATGCTTCGCGTGACGTTGCTTGAAGCAGAATGCCTATGGTCCAACTTGAAGCTTTAACTTGATTCTCTTTTAATTCTATTTAGTTTGGAAGAAGATGCATTAATCCCAGTTTTGATTCCAGCAGAGTAGCGACGCCATTTTTTATTTTTTTGATTAAAATAGAGGCAGAGTATAGGCAGAATGAAATTGTGTGGAGAAAGTGAAGTTTTGGGGCGTTTATATAGCGTAGAACTCATGAATTTGGTCCAAAAATCAGCCCGGATACATAAAATGAATTTTGTCTCGGATCTGGGAATACAGGGAAGGTCGACCCTAAGGTCGACCTGCTAAGGTTGACCCCCAGGTCGACCTTGGGGCGGGGGGGGGGGGGGGGGGGGGGGGAGGGAGGTCGACACTAAGGTTGACCCCCTGGTCGACCTAGGTCCTGGGTGGGGAATTTCCCGCCCAGCCCGCTTCTGGGTTCTGTTTTGAATTTTGAATTCAGTTCCAAGCTGTTTTCTTTATTTTGAATTTCTGAAACTTCTGAAGGCCATAACTCCTTCATACGGAGTCCGATTTACGCAAAATCGGACTATATATCAAGTAGAATTCCGAGACGAAGCAATGGCGCAACACCTTTCCCTTAATTCTTCTTTTACAAATTAATTATACTTTGATTTGTTACTTTCATGTCCACCGGGGTGTTACACCTATTATGCTCAAACTATCCCTTCTTCTCCAAATACTTCAAAACAACCCTTCTTTTTAATCCTACCCCTAATTCTCTAAATAGCCTTACTCACAACAATTGCCCTATTTTTTAACAACTGTAAAGGATTGGTTTTTGCAGCACCCAATCTGATTGATTCATCATCTTTCATATTTGTTGATCTACACCTACTATGCTTAAACTACCCCTATTTCTCTTAATACTTCAAAACATTCCTTCTTTTTAATCCTACCCCTAATTCTCTTAATAGCCATTGCCTCCAACAATTACCCCTATTTTTTAACATCTGTGAAGGGTTGGTTTTGCAGCACCCAATCCAAACGATTCATCATCTTTCATATTTGTCGATCAGATTACGCCTATCTTTATACTACTGTGAAGGGTTTGTTTTTGCAGCACCCAATCCAAACGATTCATAATCTTTTATATTTGTCGATCTAACCCTACTATGCTTAAACTACCCCTACTTCTCTTTATACATCAAATAAGTCCTTCATTTTAATCCTACCCCTAATTCTCTAAATAGTTCTTACTTCCAACAATTCCCCCTATTTTTTAACTACTGTGAAGGGTTGGTTTTTGCAGCACCCAATCCAAACAATTCATCATCTTTAATATTTGTCGATATACCCCTACAATGCTTAAACTACCCCTACTTCTCTTAATACTTCAAAACAACCCTACTTATTAATCCTACACCTAATTATCTAAATAGCCATTACTTCCAACAATTACCCCTACTTTTTAACTACTGTGAAGGGTTGGTTTTTGCAAAACCCAATCCAACGATTCATCATGTCTCATATTTGTCGATATAATCCTACTATGCTTAAACTACCGTACTTCTCTTAATACTTCAAACCAACCCTTCTTTTTAATCCTACCCCTAATTCTATAAATTGCCCTTACTTCCAAAAATTAGCCCTATATTTTAACTTCTTTGAAGGGTTAGTTTTTTCAGCATCCAATCCAAACGATTCATCGTCTTTTATATTTTACGATCTACCCCTACTATCCTTAAACTATCCCTACTTCTCTTAATACTTCAAAAACACCCTTCTTTTTAATCCTACGCCTAATTCTCTAAATAACACTTACTTCCAACAATTGCCCTATTTTTTAACTACTGTGAAGGGTTGTTTTTGCAGCATCCAATCTAAATGATTCATCATCTTTCATATTTGTCGATCTACCCTTACTATGCTTAAACCACCCCTACTTTTCTTAATACTTCAAAACAACCCTTCTTTTTAATCCTATCCGTAATTCTTTGAATAGCCCTTACTTCCAACAATTGCCTCTTTTTTAACTACTGCGAAGGGTTCGTTTTTGCAGCACCCAATCCAAATGATTCATCATCTTTCATATATTTCGATGAGTCCTTACGTCCAACAATTACGCCTATATTTTTACTACTGTTAAGGGTAGGTTTTTGCAGCACCCACTATGCTTAAACTACCGCTACTTCTCTTTATACTTCCAAAAAGCCCTTCTTTTTTATCCTACCCCTAATACTCTAAATAGCCTTTACTTCCAACATTTACACCCAGTTTTTAACAACTGTGAAGTGTTGGTTTTTGTAGCACCCATTCCAAACAATTCACCGCCTTTAATGTTTGTCGATATAGCCCTACTATGCTCAAACTACCCCTACTTCTCTTAATACTTCAAAACAACCCTTCTTTTTAATACTAACCCTAATTATCTAAATAGCCCTTACTTCTAACAATTACCCCTATTTTTTAACTACTGTGAAGGGTTGGTTTTTGCAGCACCCAGTCCAACGATTCATCATGTCTCATATTTGTCGATCTACCCCTACAGTGCATAAACTACCCCTACTTCTCTTAATACTACAAAACATACCTTCTTTTAAATCTGACCCCTAATTCTATAAATAGCCCTTACTTCCAACAATTACCCTATTTTTTAACTTCTGTGAAGGGTTGGTTTTTGCAGCACCCAATCCAAACGATTCATCATCTTTCATATTTGTCGATCTGCCCCTACTATGCTTAAACTACCCCTACTTCACTTAGTACTTCAAAACAACCCTTCTTTTTAATCCTACCCCTAATTCTCTAAATAGCCTTTACTTCCAACAATCACCCCTATTTTTTAACTTCTGTGAAGTGTTGGTGTTTGCAGCATCCAATCCAAACTATTCATCATCTTTTATATTTGTCGATCTACCCCTACTATGCTTAAACTATCCCTACTTCTCTAAATACTTCAAAACAGCCCTTCTTTTTAATTCTACCCCTAATTCTCTAAATAGCCCTTACTTCCAACAATTGCCGTATTTTTTAACTACTATGAAGGGTTGGTTTTTACAGCACCCAATCTGAATGATTCATCTTCTTTAATATTTGTTGATCTACCCCTACAATGCTTAAACTATCCCTACTTCTCTTAATACTTCGAAACAACCCTTCTTTTTAATCCTACCCCAAATTCTCTAAATAGCCCTTACTTCCAATAATTACCCCTTTTTTTAACTACTGTGAAGGGTTGGTTTTTGCTGCACCGAATCCAAACGATTCATAATCTTTCATATTTGTCGATCTAACCCTACTTCTGTTTATACTTCAAAAAAACCCTTCTTTTTAATCCTACCCCTAATTTTATAAATAGCCCTACTTCAAACAATTACCCCTATTTTTTTACTACTGTGAAGGGTTGGTTTTTGAAGCACCCAATCCAAATGATTCATCATCTTTCATATTTGTCAATCTACCCCTACCGTGCTTAAACAACTCCTGCTTCTCTTGTTACTTCAAAACATTCCTTCTTTTTAATCCTAACCCTAATTCTCTAAATAGCCCTTACTTCCAACAATTACTCCTATTTTTTAGCAATTTTGTAGGGTTTGTTTTTGCAGCATCCAGTCTAAATGATTCATCATCTTTCAAGTTTGTCGATCTGCCCCTACTATGCTTAAACTACCTCTACTTCTCTTAATACTTCAAAACAGCTATTCTGTTTAGTCCTAAGCCTAATTCTCTAAATAGCCCTTTAATCCTAACCCTAATTCTCTTAATACTATGCTTAAACTACCCATACCTCTCTTAATACTTCAAAACATCCCTTCTTTTTAATCCTATACCTGATTCTCTAAATATCCCTTAATTCCAACAATTAACCATATTTTTAACTACTATGAAAGGTTGGTTTTTGCATCACCCTATCTAAATTATTTATCGTCTTTCATATTGGTCGATCTACCCATACAATATTTAAACTACCCCTACTTCTCTTAATACTTCATAACAAACCTTCTTTTTAATTCTACCCCTAATTCTCTAAAAACCCTTCCTTCAAACAATTACCCCTATTTTTTAGCAACTATGAATGGTTTGTTTTTGTAGCACCTAATCCAAATGATTCATAATCTTTTATAATTGTCGATCTACCCTTACTTTTCTGAAACTACCCCTACTTCCCTTAATACTTGAAAACATTCCTTCTTTTTAATCCTACCCCTAATTCTCTAAATAGCAATTCCCTCCAACAATTACCTCTATTTTTCAACATCTGCGAAGGGTTGGTTTTTGCCGCACCCAATTCAAATGATTCATCATCTTTCATGTTTGTCGATTAGCCCCTACTTCTAACAATCACGCCTATCTTTTTACTATTGTGAACGGTTGGTTTTTGTAGCACCCAATCCAAACAATTCAAAATCTTTCATATTTGTCAATCTAGCCCTACTGTGCTTAAACAACCCCTACTTCTCTTTATACTTCAAAAAAGCCCTTCTTTTTTATCCTACCCCTAATTCTCTAAATAGTGCTTAATACTAACAATTACCCCTTTTTTTTAACTACTGTGAAGGGTTGGTTTTTGCAGCATCCTATCCAAACGATTCATCATCTTTAATATTTGTCGATATACCCCTACTATGCTTAAACAACACCTACTTCTCTTAAAACTTCAAAGCAGCCCTTCTTTCTAGTCCTAACCCTAATTATCTAAATATACCTTACTTCCAACAATTACCCATATTTTTTACCTACTGTGAAGTTTTGATTTTTGCAACACCCAATTCAACGATTCATCATGTCTCATATTTATCGATCTACCCCAAGTATGCTTAAACTACCCCTACTTCTCTTATTACTTGAAAACAACCCTTTTTTAATCATATTCCTAATTCTATAAATAGCCCTTACTTTCACAATTACCTCTATTTTTTAAATTCTGTGAAGTGTAGGTTTTTGCAGCACCCAATCCAAAAAATTAATCATCTTTCATATTTTTCGGTCTACCCCTACTATGCTTAAACTACCACTACTTCTCTTAGTACTTCAAAACAACCCTTCTTTTTAATTCTACCAGTAATTCTCTAAATATCCCTTACTTTCAATGATTACCCATGTTTTTTTACTACTATGATGGGTTAATTTTTGTAGCACCCACTCCATACAATTCATAATCTTTTATATTTGTCGATCTAACTCTACTATACTTAAACTACCCCTACTTCTCTTAATACTTCAAAACAGTATTTCTTTTTAATCCAACCCCTAATTCTCTAAATGGTCCTTACTTCCAACAATTACGCCTATTTTTGTACTACTGTGAAGGGTTGGTTTTTTGGAGTACCCAATCCAAATGATTCATCATCTTTCATATTTGTCGATCTACCCCTACTATGCTTAAACTACGCATACTTCTCTTAATACTTCAAAATAGTTACCCTTAGTTTTTTACTACTGTGAATTGTTGGTTTTTACAGCACCCAATCCAAACGATTCATAATCTTTCATATTTGTCGATCTACCCCTATTTCTCTTAATACTTCAAAATAGCCCTTCTTTTTAATCTTACCACTAATTCTTTAAATAGCCCTTACTTACAACAATTACCCCTATTTTTTAAATATTGTGTAGGGTTTGTTTTTGCAGCACCCAATCCAAACGATTCATCATCTTTCATATTTGTCCATCTACCCCTACCGTGCTTAAACTACTCCAACTTCTCTTGGTACTTCAAAGCATCCCTTCTTTTTAATCCGAATTCTAATTCTCTAAATAGCCCTTACTTCCAAAAAGTACTCCTATTCTTTAACTATTGTGAAGGGATGGTTTTTGCAGCATCCAGTCTAAATGATTCATCATCTTTCATATTTGTCGATCTGCCCCTACTATGATTAAACTACATCTACTTCTCTAAATAATTCAAAACAACTATTCTATTTAATCCTACCCCTAATTCTCTAAATAGCCCTTTATTCCAACAATTACCCATATTTTTTAACTGCTGTGAAGGATTGGTTTTTGCACCACCCAATTCAAATGATTCATCATCTTTCATATTTTCGATCTAACCTATTATGCTAAAACTACCCATACTTCTCTTGTTACGTCAAAACAACCCTTCTTTTTAATTGTAATGACCCGGATTCTTATGGGTTAATTTTAAATATTTAATATGGATTTAAATATTGGGTGGATAAATATAAATGGAATTTTTATATTTAGTTAACGATTTAATAATCGATTTCGATTTAATATTGAATATATTAAATTATCAGAATACGAAAATGGATTTAGTTGAATTCAAAATTTTATTTGAATTAAATACTGTTCAAATAATTAATAGGAAATTTTATTTGAATTTATAACGATAATGATATTTATCCATTTATCGAGGAAATAAATAGTCTGAAATTAATTTATACTGAATTAAATTAATATCTGTTCCGGGTGATCGAACTGGACCTCGGTACTTATCCCAGTGGGTTCAGAATAGTGATTTTACCCTAGAATGGACAGTTGTTGGGTTCAGAGAGGAGTTCTGAATCATGTTGGTATTTTAATTTAAGGACACCGGTCCTAAAATAAATCAAAATAAATAAAATAGCATAGTTTTATGTGGATGCAAAAGAAACGCCAAAGCTTAAAAACAAAAGGATAGAAAATGGCCACGCAAATTCATTTTTTGCCACATCATTCCTTTTTAAAACCACTATTCCCCTTTCCTACAAAATCCATCCTCATTCAGTTTACAAATCAAAACCGAAAGCCTCAAAATCAATATGAGTGGCGCAGCTTTTACAAATCGAAGTCGCCTCTAAACGTTTCTTCCCTTCCTGTATCTTTCGATTATAGCTTCTGAACCACCAATCCTTCTATTACAAAGCAAATCAAAGATTAGTACCGAGTATTTGCATAGACTTAGGCTAGTTCGTGATAAGGATTTTCGAGATCGATGTCTGTGGGAGGAGGCGATTTCGGCAGCACTAATGGTGGTCATCGAGTCGCGGTTGCTTTAGCTACAGTGAGGTGACAAAATCGCGATGTATAGTATTTGAAGCGAAGTGGTATTTGTGCAGTTTTGGGTCTGATGGAAATTGGGACAGTGCGTTTTTCCAGATGGAGTTCGAAGTTCTAATGGGCGATTTCAACGTGGGTGCGATGTACAATAATGAACTGGATGGATTTTGGAGGGGGGTCAATAGTTGAAAATTTAGGGGAGTTCATTACTGATGAAGGAGGGATCGGAGTGTTCGATTGAGGCAGGTAGGTTTAAGAGATGGACTGTGGTTTTGGGAAGGTCATGTTTGGTTTGGCAGTGAGGGATGAGCTCAGATTTATTTGTTTAGGGGAGTACCGCGAGTTCATAAAGAAACTGATGTTGAGGCATAAGATTCAATGAAGGATGCTGGAGTGTCGGCTTTGGATACGGTGGTTCATGGTGCCCGGTTGATCGAATTTGTGGAGTAGGCGTCTACAGTAGGAGCAAGAGTGGATGTCGGAATTGGCAGTAAATTGCTGATGGGAGCTCGGCTTTTCTGGGCAGCATGATGAATATCTGAAGAAGGGGAACGAGTTTTTCGTAAGAGAAGAAAGAGGATCAGGGATATATTGAGTTGGCATCATAATTGTTCAGGAAACAAGGTATACGATTTTTCGTAATTTAAAATACATGGGAATTAATTTATTTATATGTTAAATTAATTTAATAATCATCTACATGAAATAAATTAAATAATCTAGGTATTGATAGATTTATTCGCAATGGATTCAGATTGAGATAAGTCTGGAGCTAGTTTGGATTTTAGATAATCAGAAATGAATCGTTATTTCAACAATAAAAATCACGGTGAGTAAATCTCACTCTGTTTTATTTAAAAATATCTTAGTTATCTAGGATTGGTTGACTATTATATATATATTGGGTTGATGATTGGTTGGATTCCCGCAGTTTCATTAGCGGATGCCCGCGGTACCATAGCGGATGATTACCCTATACGCCCCACGCTATGATTAGTGGATGACCTTCATACCGCGATATCCTGCCTCGAAGCAGGATGGGTATTACTATGTTGACTAACGTCTGTGGATGCAGGAAAACAGGTTGGAGGAATCCAACTAGATTCCTCAAAAATATATTATCTGTTTGTTGTTTGTTTGATTTCATATATATTCCTATATGATGTGTTAAAATCAAATGATTGAAAATTGGTTCATTTGATTGTTGAAATTATCCCTGGGCTTGAATATTGATCTATAAAAATATCGTAAAGGGTATTTGAGATTTTAAAATGGAAATTCTATTTTTATAAATAGAATTTGAATTTTTAATAAAACTATAGAAAATATTAACTTGTTTGAAGGTATATATAAAACAAGTATGGAATTTATAAACTTTGTTTATAAATGAAAATATGGGATTTGAATCGAATTTACAAACTTTGTTTATAAATGAAAATATGGGATTTGAATCGAATTTATAAACGTTGTTTATAAATGAAAATATGGGATTTGAATTGAATTTATAAACGTTGTTTATAAATGGAAAGGTGGGATTTGAATTGAAGTTATAAACGTTGTTTATAAAAAATGCCGAGAATTCAAATGAAGTTTAAATAAAGAGAATTCAAATAGAATTGAATTGGAATTTGAATAGAGAAGTCGATAAGGAAACGAGAGTATGACTGTAATTAGAATTTATTAGTATGCAGTTAAAATATATTTGAACGTGTCATGTTCAAATATGAAGGCGAAATAGACTGGAATGTTAAGTAACAGATTTAATTAACAAATTGAGTTAAAACGATTGGTATAGTTAAAATAGATTGGACAGGCATAAATATACAGGAGACAGGTATGGAATAAAGTATAGAAGTGAAATAAATAGAATGCCCGACAAAAAGGTACGTATTTAATTTCCATATGAGATTTTATGCGCCGTATCGGCTAGCCGCTTGGCTTTTTCTTTTTCTTTTTGAGATGAGAAGGACCGGGAAAGCTATTTGAAATTTCCCGATGCTCCCGGTACAAAGGAGGTTATGGCGAATTTTTCCGGGAATTTAAGGAGATAGAATATTTTTAAGATAATTTGATGGGTAGAAATTAACATATCAAAATATATAGAAGCCGATAAGGAAACGAACTTAGAAATAGAATAGTATAATCAAAAAGGAAGACTAGGAATAAAATCTCGAAAGAATAAAAGAGAAAGTTTATATGTGTTTAAAAGTGAATCAGTAGTTGTATGGTATTGATTATTCGAGTAAGTAGTTTTATCTGTTTTGACGTTATAAATGTTATTTAGTCAAGGTCTGAGAGGTAGTTATACCCCAACTTGATTGATTTCATTATTAGCAAATAAATAGTAAGATTTCAGGCTCGAAGATCAAAGTTGGATAAAAGTTAGTTGAATATAGTATTTGGGTTGTCGTAACGATGTTTTACACAACATCCGTTTTAACCCAAATGAGTGTAATTTGGAAATAGAAATAAAGGATATTTCCTAAGTATAGGAATAAACGAGATTGTAAAAGAGCTAAGTAATTGGAATATTTTCCAATTATAAATAACATATATTTTCTAAAGTTTAGAAAATAAAAGAAGGCGATATATGGAAATGTTTTTTTCCAAATAACGGATAAGGCCAATATGGTTATTGAAAATATTTGGTTAACAAATATTGATAAGAAATAGAGAAGAGATTTAATTAATGGAATATTAATTAAAGGTTCATTGATTTGTTGGATGTTTGGATGAACACTTGTTTTATTCGATAGTTAAATCATCGACTATCGAAACACTTGTTTTTATTCGATAGTTAAATCACAGACTATCGAAGTTTTGACCATCGTTGTCAATATGGAGAGACCGGTTGGATTATTATCCTAAGAACCACTCCATATCGGCAGTAGCATGCGAATCAGATTATATAAAGATAATCGAAGACGGAGTAGAGTGCAAGGACTTTTCTATTAATAGAAATAGTGCCTTCGGTTCATCCTGTTCCTGGGTGACTTGTATGGATGAATGTCTGACAGAGTATTTCCAGACGATCACATATATTGATTTCTCCAACCGTACCAAGAGTGGAAGCGGAGAAGGAAACTTCTTTTAGCTAACACATAATGTATTGTTGTAGACGTCAAATCGGTGACTTGATGGATTTGACGATGTGGCATTCAAAGTGAATCTGGTATGATGATAAAGCGTAGCTTCTAGCCTCATCATCCGGTAAATGACAGAAATCGGGCAGGCAGCATGGCTAAGTCGGTCGCACCGAAGTAGGGTGTATAATCACCTGATCTAGAGTTTCATTTACTTCTAAAAATCTATTGTTGATGCTGTCCCATTCGGGAAACGGTTGCTGATCCCAACTGTTGGTGATATACATTCGATACACTCAAGCGAAATGAGTGGTCGGTCGTGTGTGGCCGGGTTGCAAGATGTTCTTGTTGAACCCAGTGTATTCCTCTCTAGAGGTACATTAGCGAAAGGTGGTTCCATACCTTGTCATAGTTGGAAATCCATTACCCAATACGTGCTTGCGGTTTTGATTGTATACTATATATGTAGAACGTGAGATGAAAGCGTTTCTGCTAGATGATTATATATATACTGTGGTTGATAGACATTATTATAATATCAAAGGGTTTTTGATATAAAGATATTTTGGATTCTCATAAGGGAAAAACCCGTTCCGTTATGCGGCGTGGTCTTATGAGATATCGTTTACTTGTTCGAATTGTTTTTAAACTGTTTTATTCATACCAGTCCCATGACTGACCCGGAGTTTACTTTGTTGTTTTCCCTAAACTCTTGGGTGCCTAAATTTGTATGGGCAGTCAAGTAGTCAGGATTTTACAGATATACTGGAAGAGGTGGAGCAGGAGGCTTCAGGATCATATAGATATAGTTTATTTCCGCTGTGTTGTAAGTATTGTACTCTGATAATGTATTGTATACATATAATGATTTATCTCAAGGATATGTTATCTATTATATGTTATTCATTCCGCTGTGAGATTCGTGTTACTCCGATGTTGTGTTCTTCTTCTTCTATTCTAAGTTTCTATCTTATCTTTCCTCACCCTCTAATTTCTTTCACTAATTACCAGGATTTTTCGATGTTTTGGTTATCGACATCGAGCTTATGACGATAACCAAAGTCGCTAAAAATCCGGGTCGTTACAGTTGGTATCAGAGCTTAAGTTAAGAATTACTTGGCTCTGTGGCGTGACTCGGTAGAGATAGGGTTAGTAATACCCTAGATTGAGTTTGAGTGTATATATATACGAGTGAGCATATTTGTTATTTGATATAAAAACCGTTTTATATTGTGTTGACTAGTCTGTTGAGTGGATTATAAATTTTGGTCGAATCGTGGGACGCTACGATGTCGATAGGAGTTTATAAACACTTGAACAGAAGATTGGACACGATATTGTTTTTAAATAGTTAAGTTGATTGTTAGGATTAAAATCAAATTAGATTATAAAAACTGAAATAGTTATATATATAACCAATGGAATTTGTATATGAAATCAAATATACAAATGAGATAAATTGAAATTTGAATTCCAACCAGAATTCAGAATTTAAAATCCTGGGAGTTTGGAAAATATTTTTCTAAATGGATTTTGAAAGAAATATAGCACTGAACTCATTCAGTAGCTGGGAAATAATTCTGATGATGGTCGCAACATCACCAGTGTTCATTTTCGAGTTTCTAAGTGACGAATTGTTGCCTTAGAAAAGTTTTGATGGAAATTTGTTTGAAAGGAAAACAAGTTGTTTGAAAATTCAAATGTTTTGAATTTGAGATAGATATAAATATATGTATATATTTATATAACTTCAAAGGAATTTTGAAATGGGAATTGGAATATAGATTTCAAATAGAAGTAAAATAATGGAATTTGAATATATATATAATTCAAATAGAAGTGAAATAGAATTTGAATTCAAATAGATTTGAATAAAGAAAAGTCAAATAGAGATTTGAATATTAGAATTCAAATGGAATTTGGTTAAATAGAATTTCAAAGAGAATATAAAGTGGAGGTTGAATATTAGAATTCAAAGAAAATATAAAGTTTGAAATAGAATTTGAATTCAAAGGAGTTAAAATAGAATTTAAATTCAAAGGATTTCAAATAGAAATTGAACAAAGGAATTTAAATAGAAATCGAATAAAGGATTTCAGATGGAATTTGAATAAGGGATTTGAAATGGGTTTTGAATAAAGGATTTCAAATAGAAATTGAAGATAAAAAATTCAAATAGAATTTGAAGATAAGAAATTGAAATAGAATTTGAATAGAAGAAAAATGAAAAATTCAAGTAGAAATTGAATAGAAGGAAATTCAAATATAGAGTTTGAATAAAGAAATTCAATGGAATTTGAATATTGTAAGTATATAGGATTTGAATATTAGAAGTGAAATAGATCGGGAATATTGTGAAATGGATTGGATATATATTAAAAATATATCAGAATGGAGTTGAAATTAATATAAACAAAGTTAGAACGTTTATATTTATAATTATAATTAAAACGAGCTCGTCGTAGCGCGACAGTTCGCAAATTGGCAATTCGAACTTCAATTTAGTATACAAAACTCAATTGAAGTCGGAATTCTGTGAAACAAGAATCGTCAGGACCGGTTGAATAATAGTTTTCTAATGAAAGAGAAAAATCTAGATTTCGCTGTATTGATTTTGAGTTATGTCAAAATCAAATTTTTAGAAAAGCAGTGCCAGAACCATTATAAAACCATAACGGTTTAAATTAAATAAATAAAAGGATTTTTAGGAAATAAAATCCGAATTGGCATTAGAAAAATCCAGACTGGAGATATAAAGTAAATATGAACTCCAGTGAAGTAAGTGAAATGATTTTTAAGACAAAAATCATATTTTAAATGGTTAAATAGAATTAACTAAATTGGAAAATAATTAGTTAAATAAAAATTTGAATCGAAATTGGGTTTTTGATAAGTGAAAGAGATTGAGAGTTTATATTCGAAATCGAATATATAACCCGAGTTGAAATATAATTAGATTAGTTATAATTAAGTTGACATATATTTGAACAAGTTATATTCAAATAAAAAGGGTGAAATAGGCAAAACGGTTAATTAGCAACTAGTTAATGGGAATTTGAATGATTGAAATTAAATTTAACTTAAGTAAGTTAAATGGATCGAAATGAATAAATTGAGTAAAATCAATGTGAATGAAATATGAATTGGGTGTGAATGAAGGAAAAACCAAAAGAGTTAAAAAGAAAATATATTTGTAAGACAAATATAAAGGAAATATATTTGTAACACAAATACAAAGGAAGTTATGTGCAAACAAATAGAAGGAGAAATATTTGTAAAAACATTTACAAATAGAATTTAAAAGGGAATATTTGTAAAACATTTACAAATAGATTAGATGGAAATATTTATTTGTTAAATAAATAGAATTTAATCGAAGGGATATTTAGAAGATGAATAGGAAATGGAAATCTGCTTTAACAGATAAATAGAAAAAATTAATTTATAAATAACAGTTTATAAATTAAATATTTATCATTCGATAAATGGAATATATAAGTCTGAACTTATATAGAGAAAGGATATTGGTTTTTAACACCGATAGTTTTAAATAGAAGGGGTACACAACACTTGTATAAGTGAGGTAACGTTATTAAAGAGAACATTTATAAAGTGAAGAACCGTTACTAAAAGTAAATCTTTATAAATGAATAAACATTATCCAATAGGAATTATTCGAATAAGAGAAGTCGATTAGAGTTAGAAATAATCGATTAGAGTTAGAATAAATCGATTAAAGAAAGAATTAACCAATTAGGGTTAATCAGTTAGGGTTAATCCGTAGAGTTAAATGAATATTGTTATTCTATTAGAATTTATCGAATATTTGTTATTCAAATAAAGAGTTAACCAGATAAAGTTAATTGAACATAGTTAATCGAATTAGAATTTAATTGAATGATAGTAATTCAATTAAAGTTGATCGAATATAGTACTGAGATAAAATTAGCCAAATATAGTTACTCAGGATATGTTGCCATTTCGTACGACTGCTAGCGTAATTCGCAGGGCTGCAGATAGCCTAGGGCGGTCGGATGTTTCCTGGGGGAATCAGGCATAACCATTGTGATCGCTGCGATCTAGAGTCAAGCGAATGGAGTTAAATCAAATATTAGTTTATTCGAATAGAACTAAAAGAGTTATCGAATATAGTTTATTCGAAAGGAATTATCGAATTTGGTTATTCGAAAGGAGTTATCAATTATTAGTTAATCGAAGGAGTTATCGATTATTAGTAAATCAAAGGAGTTATCGATTATAGTTTAATCGAAAAGAGTTATCGATTAATTTAATCGAAGTGAGTTATAGAATATGGGTTATTCGAAGGAGTTATCGAATATAGCTTATTCGGAAGGAGTTAAGTGAAAAGAGCTAATCAAATAGAGTTAATTGATAAGAGTAAATTGAATAGAGTAAATCGAATATAGTTTATTCGAAGAAAGGTTTTCGAATCTAGTTATTCGAAAGATAGACTATCAAATATAGTTATTCGAAGGGAGGAGTTATCGAATATGGATTTATTCGAAAGAAAGTTACGTAAGGAAGTTTGAAATGTCGAGTTTCAACATAAATGGAGTTTGAAAAGTAATAGGTTGGTAGCACTTTTCCTACCTTAGCAATTTCGAGGACGAAATTATTTTAAGTGGGGAAGAATGTAATGACCCGGATTCTTATGGGTTAATTTTAAATATTTAATATGGATTTAAATATTGGGTGGATAAATATAAATGGAATTTTTATATTTAGTTAACGATTTAATAATCGATATCGATTTAATATTGAATATATTAAATTTTCAGAATACGAAAATGGATTTAGTTGAATTCAAAATTTTATTTGAATTAAATACTGTTCAAATAATTAATAGGAAATTTATTTGAATTTATAACGATAATGATATTTATCCATTTATCGAGGAAATAAATTGTCTGAAATTAATTTATACAGAATTAAATTAATATCTGTTCCGGGTGATCGAACTGGACCTCGGTACTTATCCCAGTGGGTTCAGAATAGTGATTTTACCCTAGAATGGACAGTTGTTGGGTTCAGAGAGGAGTTCTGAATCATGTTGGTATTTTAATTTAAGGACACCGGTCCTAAAATAAATCAAAATAAATAAAATAGCATAGTTTTATGTGGATGCAAAAGAAACGCCAAAGCTTAAAAACAAAAGGATAGAAAATGGCCACGCAAATTCATTTTTTGCCACATCATTCCTTTTTAAAACCACTATTCCCCTTTCCTACTAAATCCATCCTCATTCAGTTTACAAATCAAAACCGAAAGCCTCAAAATCAATATAAGTGGCGCAGCTTTTACAAATCGAAGTCGCCTCTAAACGTTTCTTCCCTTCCTGTATCTTTCGATTATAGCTTCTGAACCACCAATCCTTCTATTACAAAGCAAATCGAAGATTAGTACCGAGTATTTGCATAGACTTGGGCTAGTTCGTGATAAGGATTTTCGAGATCGATGCCTGTGGGAGGAGGCGATTTTGGCAGCACTAATGGTGGTCATCGAGTCGCAGTTGCTTTAGCTACAGTGAGGTGACAAAATCGCGATGTATAGTATTTGAAGCGAAGTGGTATTTGTGCAGTTTTGGGTCTAATGGAAATTGTGATAGTGCGTTTTTCCAGATGGAGTTCGAAGTTCTAATGGGGGATTTCAACGTGGGTGCGATGTACAATAACGAACTGGATGGATTTTGGAGGGGGGTCGATAGTTGAAAATTTAGGGGAGTTCATTATTGATGAAGGAGGGATCGGAGTGTTCGATTGAGGCAGGTAGGTTTAAGAGATGGACTGTGGTTTTGGGAAGGTCATGTTTGGTTTGGTAGTGAGGGATGAGCTCAGATTTATTTGTTTAGGGGAGTACCGCGAGTTCATAAAGAAACTGATGTTGAGGCATAAGATTCAATGAAGGATGCTGGAGTGTCGGCTTTGGATACGGTGGTTCATGGTGCCCGGTTGATCGAATTTGTGGAGTAGGCGTCTACAGTAGGAGCAAGAGTGGATGTCGGAATTGGCAGTAAATTGCTGATGGGAGCTCGGCTTTTCTGGGCAGCATGATGAATATCTGAAGAAGGGGAACGAGTTTTTCGTAAGAGAAGAAAGAGGATCAGGGATATATTGAGTTGGCATCATAATTGTTCAGGAAACAAGGTATACGATTTTTCGTAATTTAAAATACATGGGAATTAATTTATTTATATGTTAAATTAATTTAATAATCATCTACATGAAATAAATTAAATAATCTAGGTATTGATAGATTTATTCGCAATGGATTCAGATTGAGATAAGTCTGGAGCTAGTTTGGATTTTAGATAATCAGAAATGAATCGTTATTTCAACAATAAAAATCACGGTGAGTAAATCTCACTCTGTTTTATTTAAAAATATCTTAGTTATCTAGGATTGGTTGACTATTATATATATATTGGGTTGATGATTGGTTGGATTCCCGCAGTTTCATTAGCGGATGCCCGCGGTACCATAGCGGATGATTACTCTATACGCCCCACGCTATGATTAGTGGATGACCTTCATACCGCGATATCCTGCCTCGAAGCAGGATGGGTATTACTATGTTGACTAACGTCTGTGGATGCAGGAAAACAGGTTAGAGGAATCCAACTAGATTCCTCAAAAATATATTATCTGTTTGTTGTTTGTTTGATTTCATATATATTCCTATATGATGTGTTAAAATCAAATGATTGAAAATAGGTTGATTTGATTGTTGAAATTATCCCTGGGCTTGAATATTGATCTATAAAAATATCGTAAAGGGTATTTGAGATTTTAAAATGGAAATTCTATTTTTATAAATAGAATTTGAATTTTTAATAAAACTATAGAAAATATTAACTTGTTTGAAGGTATATATAAAACAAGTATGGGATTTATAAACTTTGTTTATAAATGAAAATATGGGATTTGAATCGAATTTACAAACTTTGTTTATAAATGAAAATATGGGATTTGAATCGAATTTATAAACGTTGTTTATAAATGAAAATATGGGATTTGAATTGAATTTATAAACGTTGTTTATAAATGGAAAGGTGGGATTTGAATTGAAGTTATAAACGTTGTTTATAAAAAATGCCGAGAATTCAAATGAAGTCTAAATAAAGAGAATTCAAATAGAATTGAATTGGAATTTGAATAGAGAAGTCGATAAGGAAACGAGAGTATGACTGTAATTAGAATTTGTTAATATGCAGTTAAAATATATTTGAACGTGTCATGTTCAAATATGAAGGTGAAATAGACTGGAAAGTTAAGTAACAGATTTAATTAACAAATTGAGTTAAAACGATTGGTATAGTTAAAATAGATTGGACAGGCATAAATATACAGGAGACAGGTATGGAATAAAGTATAGAAGTGAAATAAATAGAATGCCCAACAAAAAGGTACGTATTTAATTTCCATATGAGATTTTATGCGCCGTATCGGCTAGCCGCTTGGCCTTTTCTTTTTCTTTTTGAGATGAGAAGGACCGGGAAAGCTATTTGAAATTTCCCGATGCTCCCGGTACAAAGGAGGTTATGGCGAATTTTTCCGGGAATTTAAGGAGATAGAATATTTTTAAGATAATTTGATGGGTAGAAATTAACATATCAAAATATATAGAAGCCGATAAGGAAACGAACTTAGAAATAGAATAGTATAATCAAAAAGGAAGACTAGGAATAAAATCTCGAAAGAATAAAAGAGAAAGTTTATATGTGTTTAAAAGTGAATCAGTAGTTGTATGGTATTGATTATTCGAGTAAGTAGTTTTATCTGTTTTGACGTTATAAATGTTATTCAGTCAAGGTCTGAGAGGTAGTTATACCCCAACTTGATTGATTTCATTATTAGCAAATAAATAGTAAGATTTCAGGCTCGAAGATCAATGTTGGATAAAAGTTAGTTGAATATAGTATTTGGGTTGTCGTAACGATGTTTTACACAACATTCGTTTTAACCCAAATGAGTGTAATTTGGAAATAGAAATAAAGGATATTTCCTAAGTATAGGAATAAACGAGATTGTAAAAGAGCTAAGTAATTGGAATATTTTCCAATTATAAATAACATATATTTTCTAAAGTTTAGAAAATAAAAGAAGGCGATATATGGAAATGTTTTTTTCCAAATAACGGATAAGGCCAATATGGTTATTGAAAATATTTGGTTAACAAATATTGATAAGAAATAGAGAAGAGATTTAATTAATGGAATATTAATTAAAGGTTCAGTGATTTGTTGGATGTTTGGATGAACACTTGTTTTATTCGATAGTTAAATCATCGACTATCGAAACACTTGTTTTTATTCGATAGTTAAATCACAGACTATCGAAGTTTTGACCATCGTTGTCAATATGGAGAGACCGGTTGGATTATTATCCGAAGAACCACTCCATATTGGCAGTAGCGTGCGAATCAGATTATATAAAGATAATCGAAGACGGAGTAGAGTGCAAGGACTTTTTCTATTAATAGAAATAGTGCCTTCGGTTCATCCTGTTCCTGGGTGACTTGTATGTATGAATGTCTGACAGAGTATTTCCAGACGATCACGTATATTGATTTCTCCAACCGTACCAAAAGTGGAAGCGGAGAAGGAAACTTCTTTTAGCTAACACATAATGTATTGTTGTAGACGTCAAATCGGTGACTTGATGGATTTGACGATGTGGCATTCAAAGTGAATCTGGTATGATGATAAAGCGTAGCTTCTAGCCTCATCATCCGGTAAATGACAGAAATCGGGCAGGCAGCATGGCTAAGTCGGTCGCACCGAAGTAGGGTGTATAATCACCTGATCTAGAGTTTTGTTTACTTCTAAAAATCTATTGTTGATGCTGTCCCATTCGGGAAACGGTTGCTGATCCCAACTGTTGGTGATATACATTCGATACACTCAAGCGAAATGAGTGGTCGGTCATGTGTGGCCGGGTTGCAAGATGTTCTTGTTGAACCCAGTGTATTCCTCTCTAGAGGTACATTAGCGAAAGGTGGTTCCATACCTTGTCATAGTTGGAAATCCATTACCCAATACGTGCTTGCGGTTTTGATTGTATACTATATATGTAGAACGTGAGATGAAAGCGTTTCTGCTAGATGATTATATATATACTGTGGTTGATAGACATTATTATAATATCAAAGGGTTTTTGATATAAAGATATTTTGGATTCTCATAAGGGAAAAACCCGTTCCGTTATGCGGCGTGGTCTTATGAGATATCGTTTACTTGTTCGAATTGTTTTTAAACTGTTTTACTCATACCAGTCCCATGACTGACCCGGAGTTTACTTTGTTGTTTTCCCTAAACTCTTGGGTGCCTAAATTTGTATGGGCAGTCAAGTAGTCAGGATTTTATAGATATACTAGAAGAGCTGGAGCAGGAGGCTTCAGGATCATATAGCTATAGTTTATTTCCGCTGTGTTGTAAGTATTGTACTCTGATAATGTATTGTATACATATAATGATTTATTTCAAGGATGTGTTATCTATTATATGTTATTCATTCCGCTGTGAGATTCGTGTTACTCCGATGTTGTGTTCTTCTTCTTCTATTCTAAGTTTCTATCTTATCTTTCCTCACCCTCTAATTTCTTTCACTAATTACCAGGATTTTTCGATGTTTTGGTTATCGACATCGAGCTTATGACGATAACCAAAGTCGCTAAAAATCCGGGTCGTTACATTAATCCTATCCCTTATTCTCTAAAAAGCACTTACTTTCAACAATTACCCCTATTTTTTGACTACTGTGAAAGTTTGGTTTTTGCATCACCTTATCTAAATTATTTATCATGTTTCATATTTGTCGATTGACCCGTACTATGCTTAAACTACCCATGCTTCTCTTAATACTTCCAAACAGTCCTTCTTTTGAATCCTACCCGTAATTCTCTAAACAGCCCTTCCTTCAAAAAAAATCCCCTATTTTTTAACAACTATGAATGGTTGGTTTTTGCAACACCCAATCCAAATGATTCATCATCTTTTATATTTGTCGATCTTCCCCTATTATTCTTAAACTACCCCTACTTCTCTTAATACTTGAAAACATTCCTTCTTTTTAATCCAACCCTTAATTCTCTAAATAGCCATACCCCCCAACAATTACCCCTATTTTTTAACATCTGCGAAGGGTTGGTTTTTGCAGCACCCAATTCAAATGATTCATCATCTTTCATATTTGTCGATCAGCCCCTACGTCCAACAATTACGCCTATCTTTTTACTACTTTGGAGGGTTGGTTTTTCAAGCACCCAATCCAAACGATTCATAATCTTTCATATTTGTCGATCTACCCCTATTGTGCTTAAACTACCCCTACTTCTCTTTATACTTCAAAATACCCTTCTTTTTAATCCTACCCCTAATTCTCCAAATAGACCTTACTTCTAATAATTACACCTATTTTTTAACTACTATGAAGGGTTGGTTTTTGCAACAGCCAATCCAAACGATTCATCATCTTTAATATTTGTCGATATACCCCTACTATGCTTAAACTACCCTTACTTCTCCTAAAACTTCAAATCAACCCTTCTTTTAGGTCCTAACCCTAATTATATAAATAGCCCTTACTTCCCACAATTACCCCTATTTTTTAACTACCGTGAAGTGTTGGTTTTTGCAACACCCAATACAACGATTCATCATGTCTTATATTTGTCGATCTACCCCTACTATGCTTAAACAATCCCTACTTCTTTTAATACTTCAAAACATCCCTTCTTTATAATCTTATCCCAAATTCTACAAATAGCCCTTGCTTCCTACAATTACCCCTATTTTTAACTTCTGTGAAGGGTTGGTTTTTGCAGCACTCAATCCAAACGATTCATCGTCTTTCATATTTGTTGATCTGCCCCTACTATGTTTAAAATACCCCTACTTCTCTTAGTACTTCGAAAAAACCCTTCTTTTTAATTCTACCACTTATTCTCTAAATAGCCTTACTTCCAATAATCACCCCTATTGTTTAACTTCTGCGAACGTTTGGTTTTTGCAGCATCCAATACAAACGATTAATCATCTTTTATATTTGTTGATCTACCCCTACTATGCTTAGACTATCCCTACTTCTCTTAATACTTCAAAACAACCTTTCTTTTTAATCCTACCCCTAATTCTCTATATAGCCCTTACTTGCAACAATGCCCTATTTTTTAACTACTGTGAAGGGTTTGTTTTTGAAGCACCCAATCCAAATGATTCATCATCTTTTATATTCGTCGATCTACCCCTACTATGCTTAAACTACCCCTACTTCTCTTAATACTTCAAAACATTCCTTCTTTTTAATCCTACCCCTAATTATCTTAATAGCCATTTCCTCCAACAATTACCCCTATTTTTTAACATCTGTGAAGGGTTGGTTTTTGCAGCACCCAATCCAAACGATTCATCATCTTTCATATTTGTTGATCAGATTACGCGTATCTTTATACAACTATGAAGGGTTTGTTTTTGCAGCACCTAATCCAAACGATTCATAATATTTTATATTTGTTGATCTACCCCTACTATGCTTAAACTATCCCTACTTCTCTTAATACTTCAAAACAACCCTTCTTTTTAATCCTACACCTAATTCTCTAAATAGCCCTTACTTCCAACAATTGCCTTATTTTTTAACTACTGTGAAGGGTTGGTTTTTGCAGCATCCAATCTAAATGATTCATCATCTTTCATATTTGTCGATCTACCCTTACTATGCTTAAACTACCCATACTTTTCTTAATACTTCAAAACAACCCTTCTTTTTAATCCTATCCATAATTCTTTAAATAGCCCTTACTTCCAACGATTATCCCTTTTTTGACTGCTGTGAAGGGTTGGTTTTTGCAGCACCCAATCCAAGCGATTCACCATCTTTCATATTTGTCGATCATCCCTTACGTCCAACAATTACGCCTATCTTTTTACTACTATAAAGGGTAGGTTTTTCAGCACCCAATTCAAATGATTCATAATCTTTCATATTTTTCGATCTACCCCTACTATGCTTAATCTACCCCTACTTGTCTTTATACTTAAAAAAAGCCCTTCTTTTTAATCCTACCCCTTATACTCTAAATAGCCTTTACTTCCAACAATTACCCCCGTTTTTTAACTATTGTGAAGGGTTGGTTTTTGCAGCACCCATTCCAAATGATTCATCGCCATTAATGTTCGTAGATATAGCCCTACCACGCTCAAACTACCCCTAGTTCTCTTAATACTTCAAAACAACCTTTCTTTTTAATCCTACCGCTAATTATATAAATAGCCCTTACTTCCAACAATTACCCCTATTTTTTAACTACTGTGAAGGGTTTGTTTTTGCAGCACCCAGTCCAACGATTGATCAAGTCTCATATTTGTCGATCTACCCCTACTGTTCTTAAACTACCCCTACTTCTTTTAATACTTCTAAAAATATCTACTTTTTAATTAGACCCTTAATTCTATAAATAGCCCTTACTTCCAACAATTACCCTATTTTTTAACTTCTGTGAAGGGTTGGTTTTTGCAGCACCCAATCCAAACGATTCATCATCTTTCATATTTGTCGATCTACCCCTACTATGCTTAAACTACCCCTACTTTTCTTAGTACTTCAAAACAACCCTTCTTTCCCTAATTCACAAAATAGCCCATACTTCCAAAAATCACCCCTATTTTTTAACTTCTGTGAAGTGTTGGTGTTTGCAGCATCCAATCCAAACTATTCATCATCTTTTATATTTGTCGATCAACCTCTACTATGCTTAAACTATCCATACTTCTCTAAATACTCCAAAACAACCCTTCTTTTTAATCCTACCCCTAATCCTCTAAAGAGCCCTTACTTCCAACAATTGTCGTATTTTTTAACTACTATGAAGGGTTGGTTTTTGCAGCACCCAATCTGAATGATTCATCATCTTTCATATTTGTCGATCTGCCCTTACTTTGCTTAAACTATCCCTACTTCTCTTAAGACTTCAAAACAACCCTTCTTTTTAATCCTACCCCTAATTCTCTAAATAGCCCTTACTTCCAATAATTACCCCTTTTTTGAACTACTGTGAAGGGTTGATTTTTGTTGCACCCAATCCAAACGATTCATAATCTTTCATATTTGTCGACCTACCCCTACTTCTGTTTGGACTTCAAAAAAAACCTTCTTTTTAATCCTACCCCTAATTTTCTAAATAGTCCTTACTTCCAACAATTACCCCTATTTTTTAACTACTGTGAAGGGTTGGTTTTTGCAGCACCCAATCCAAATGATTCATCATCTTTAATATTTGTCGATACACCCCAACTATGCTTAAACTACCCCTACTTCTCTTAATACTTCAAAACAACCCTTCTTTTTAATCCTACTCCTAATTATCTAAATAGCCCTTACTTTCAACAATTACTCTTATTTTTTAACTACTTTGAAGGGTTGGTTTTTGTAGCACCCAATCCAACGATTCATCATGTCTCATATTTGTCGATCTACCCCTACTATGCTTAAACTACCCGTACTTCTCTTAATACTTCAAAACAGCTCTTCTTTTTAATCCTACCCCTAATTCTATAAATAGCCCTTACTTCCAAAACTTACCCCAATGTTTTAACTTCTGTGAAGGGTTGGTTTTTGCACCACCCAATCCAATCGATTCACTATCTTTCATATTTGTCGATTTACCTCTACTTTGCTTAAACTACCCCTACTTCTCTTAGTACTTCAAAACAACTCTTCTTTTTAATCCTACCCCTAATTCTCTAAATAGCCCTTACTTCCAAGAATCGCCCTTATTTTTTAACTTTTGTGAAGGGTTGGTTTTTGAAGCATCCAATCCAAACGATTCATCATCTTTTATATTTGTCGATCCACACCTACTACGCTTAAACTATCCCTACTTCTCTTAATACTTCAAAACAACCCTTCTTTTTAGTCTAATAACCCTTACTTCAACCAACTGCCCAATTTTTTAACTACTGTGAAGGGTTGGTTTTGTAGCACCCAATCTAAATGATTCATCATCTTTCATGTTTGTCGATCTACCCCTACTATGCTTAAACTACCCCTACTTCTCTTAATACTTCAAAACAACCCTTCTTTTTAATCATATCCCTAATTCTCTAAATATCCCTTACTTCCAACAATTACCCCTTTTTTAACTACTGTGAAGTGTTGGTTTTTGCAGCACCCGAACCAAACGATTCATCATTTTCATATTTGTCGATCAGCCCTTAAGTCCAACAAATACGCCTAGCTTTTTACTATTGTGAAGGGTTGGTTTTTGGGGCACCCAATCCAAACGATTCATAATCTTTCATATTTGTCGATTTGCTCCTGCTATGCTTAAACTACACCTACTTCTCTTTATACTTCAAAAAATCCCTTCTTTTTAATCCTACCCTTAGTACTCTATATATCCCTTACTTCCGACAATTATCCCTATTTTTTAACTACTGTGAAGAGTTGGTTTTTGCAACACCCATTCCAAATGATTCATCGTCTTTAATATTTGTCAATATACCCCTCCTATGCTTAAACTACACCTACTTCTCTTAATACTTCAAAACAACCCTTCTTTTTAGTCTTACCCCTAATTATCTAAATAGCCATTACTTCCAACAATTACCCCTATTTTTTAACTACTGTGAAGGGTTGGTTTTCACAACACCCAATCCAACGATTCATCATGTCTCATATTTGTTGATCTACACCTACTATGCTTAAACAACCCTTACTTCTCTTAATACTTCAAAACAACCCTTCTTTTTAATCCTACCCAAAATTCTATAAATAACCCATACTTCCAACAATTACCCCTATTTTTTAACTTCTATGAAGGGTTGATTTTTGCAACACCCAGTCCAACGATTCATCATGTCTCATATTTGTCGTTCTACCCCTACTATGCTTAAACTACCCCTACTTCTCTTAATGCTTAAAAACATCCCTTCTTTTTAATCCTACCCCTGATTCTACAAATAGCACTTACTTGCAACAATTACCCCTATTTTTCAACTTCTGTGAAGGGTTTGTTTTTGCAGCATCCGATCCAAACGATTCATCATCCTTTATATTTGTCGATCTACCCCTACTATAACACGACACCTTCGTTAAGGTCACTCACAAAGGGAACGCCTTAACTTCGGTGGGGCGCTTTTGGTAAAAGATGCAGATAAATTACAAGACAGATAAATTTAAACAGCGGAAAATTAAACTTTACTTCATTGATAAAACAGTTTGTATAACAATTTTTTTGCAATACTAGAGTATATGTCTTACATGTCAAAATAAAGAAGCATAAAATAACATTTATATTCCCAATGTAGCATGAGCCCGCCATAGAAATGGAAAGGAGAATCCAAGCAAAACTTCGACTAATCTTCAAGCTTGGAAGGATATGTGGTCCAAACTAGGCTGAGCTATTCCCTCCCTGACTACCTTGGGGGGGACCCAAAGATAAGAGGCGAAAGCAAACTAGGTCAGACATAAGTCTGGTAAGCTCAGTGATTCTTAGCATTTAAATGGGGGAAAAAGGGTCATGACGTGAATAAACTAAATATAAGACTAAACCATAGTAACAAGATAACGTGGGATATGATATGGCAAGATAAACTGAATGTACTGATAAACTGGACATACTGATAAACTGAATATACTTCTACTCCTTCTATGCTTCGTGACTACCCTGTTATACTGATTTCTATATCTCTGCACTACCTAACTAGTGTCCAAACTAGTAATCTATATAAAATGATCATATGATAATCTGATCCCAATCCCCGTGATTGTGGTTGCCTTCAGGTGTACATCTATTATGGGGATTCCATTTATTACCTAGATCTAATTTAGGGTTTACTATCGTGCGCTTCCTAGATTCAACCAGGGTTTACGCTACCCAGGGCCATTGGGGTTTATGCTACCTATTGAACGCTTCTCGGATTCAGGGTTTATGCGACCTAGGTCCAACTAGGGATTATGCTACCAATCGAAGGATGCCCCCTAGGCTAGGACACACTACCCGGAGCGGTATATGTTCCTAGACCTTTCCCACGTATGTGTCGTGAATCTTTATCGATGTCCAGATGCACATGTCCTTTATATGTGCGACCCGAGTCCTTTGGCAGGGCTAGTCAAGAAACACGGAACTCGGTCCGGAGGTTTCAGATATCTGCTGATTGCAGATGCTAAGGATTGCTTTTATAGTGGCTATGGTCCCACTAAACCCCTCTCTCAACTAACAAATGAAAGGCACCCAAGAAAATCAAGAATGAGAACTGTACGTAGGCCCCTCTATGCCCCACAAACCTATGGGCCAACCTCACCCATAACTAGATAGCAAGTATATAGTCTGTTGGAGTTCTCCGCCCATCCGCTTCATGTATCTCGACTAACTCGAGATGGTTGGTAGACGACGAGTTGCTATCATAGGGCAAAAGCTGGTTTTGCCAAATCACGCTGGTCCATCCTAGTCTTTAGGTTGCCTTATTATTACAACCAAGGCATACCCTTGGCTCTTCTAACAGAGACCTTAACCTCTGTGAGCCCAGGAGGATCATCAGCAGCCTCACAGAGGGATACCAAGAGTACCCTCACGTCCCCTCGAAGTCGCGTGCTTCGTAACCCAGTTCGTTGAAGCCTTCTTCATGATCAGACGAACATTCGCTCCTTCCCGTGTCCTACGTGGCTTTCTTGACTAAGTTTTACTAATTTTTTCTCTTAACTAAGGTTTACTACTTAGTTCTCTTTCTTGTCATGTTGGATTGGTTAAGGGTCATCAGTCAATTCAAGTTAACTTAACCCATTCACTTGTCATGCTAAATTGGTTAAGTGTTATCCAGTAGTTCATGTTGACTTAACCTACCCATATATCATGTCAAATTGGTTAAGTGTTCCTTAACCTTACTTGTTTATTAGGTTATACTGGTTAAGTGTCTCTCTTTAACTTAACCCTGTTTATTCATCATGCTATAACGGCTATGTGTTCTAAGTTTACTTAACCCCACCATCTAGTCTAGTTAGCATGTTAAACATTTACTTAACCTTACCCACTTGTCAAGTTAACATGTTATAGTGGTTAAGTGTTCCTTAGTTACTTAACCCCCACAAATCTTGCCTTGTTAACATGTTAAGTTGGTTAAGTGTCCAAATTAACTTAACCCCTATCAATCTTGTCTGGTTAACATGTTGAATTGGCTAATTGTTTTCTCAATTACTTAACCCCACCCTTCTTGTCCTTTTAACATGTTAAGTTGGTTAAGTGTTTCCTTATTTACTTAACCTCACCATTTATAGCCTAATTGTTCATCAGCTTTAATTAATTAATTAAAGCACCAACCACTCACATTAGACAGGTATTGTTGTGGTTACTGGATATGCCGGTCGGTTCCGGGCAGTTTTTACACCACAACTCAGTCTAACCTCGGGTCTTTCTGTGCTTGATGCACTAACCTCTCACATTAGACAGGTACTGTTTCGTCTATTTGATGTGTCGGGCGGTTCTGGGCAGTTTTACACCACAACTCAATCTAACCTCGGGTTAGGCATTTTCCTCTTCTCTAATTTACATATTTACTATTTATGTAAATTTTCCATAAATCAATTTAGCCTAGATCATATTCATTTGTCATGCTAATTAACATACTTATATTATATGCCCAAAACATGATTTACCTATCAATTAACCCAACTTGCAGTTCATGTCAAAAGTTGATTTAATATTATAGTCTAGAGTTTATGTCCAAAACTTGGTTTACATGCCAATTACATACTTTGCGGCCAATTGAAATTTATCAACTTATTCCTAAGTCTAATATGCATGTAAATTATTCACTATTATACCCAATTCAGATTATGCCAACATATTTATTATGCCAAATTAAATTAATTAAGCTACGCCCAATCAACGCATCATAATCGTACGTATAACATGATTTCACAAGTTTTCTAAGTACTCATGAAATGGCACTAACAAAAGGAATAGGGGATAAGCAGAAGAATTTATATTAAAGAATAGGCATGCTAAATAATGGCTCTATAGGTTAGATGTACATAATAGTGAATAGGAATAAACTAGCCAAGTTACACACTAAATATGAGATCCAACATAATTAAGGGAATAAGCATAGGTGATTTGGTCCAACATAATGCCAGTAAAAGGTAAAACATGATTGGTTAATGGTAATAATGGGAATAGGCATAAGCAACTAACTACAATGTTATAGGCAATTAACCACAATAGTCAAGGGCGACTAATCATAATAATTTCTTAATCAATGTCATAGGCAATAGTCTCATAGTCATGAATCATATGCATCAGTCTCAAAATTATGAATCATAGTCATAGTCATAAGCAATAGTCTTATAGGCATAGTCATATGTAATAGTCGCTTTGTCATGAATCATAGTCGTAGGCGATTGTTTCATGGGCAACAATTTCATAGTCATAGTCTTAGGAAAAAGTCCCATAATCATAGTCATTGGCAATTAGCCACAATAAGTTCTAGGCCATAATCGATAATCATATCCAAAGGCATGGATAACGTTAGATTTGACATAAGCATGAATCAAAGATAATTAACTTGCAAATAGGCACAGTTCTATATTTTAATTTATTACATTCACGAGTCCAATTACATGTTCAAAACTAAAGAATAACCGAACTTATAGTGATCGGTTTATAAAAGGCGATAAGATAGCGTTATGGTGATTTGCTATGCTTCCCGTGACGCTGTTTGAAGCCGAATGCCTATGGTCCAACTTGAAGCTTTAACAAATTCTCTTTTAATTCTATTTAGTTTGGAAGAAGATGCATTAATCCCAGTTTTGATTCCAGCAGAGTAGCGACGCCATCTTTTATTTTTCTGATTAGAATAGAGGCAGAGTATAGGCAGAATGAAATTGCGTGGAGAAAGTGAAGTTTGGGGGCGTTTATATAGCGTAGAACTCACGAATTTGGTCCAGAAATCAGCCCGGATACATAAAAATGAATTCTGCCTCGGATCTGGAAGAACAGGGCAGGTCGAACCCTAGGTCGACCCCCAGGTCGACCTGGGGGGGGGGGGGGGGGGGAGGTCGACACTAAGGTTGACCCCCTGGTCGACCTGGGTTCTGGGTGGGAAATTTCCCGCCCAACCCGCTTCTGGGTTCTGTTTAGAATTTTGAATTCAGTTTCGAGCTATTTTCTTAATTTTGAATTTCTGAAACTTCTGAAGGCCATAACTCCTTTATACGGAGTCCGATTTACGCCAAAATCGGACTCTATCTCAAGCATAATTCCGAGACGAACGCAATGGCGCAACCCGTTTCCCTTAATTCTTCATTTACAAATTAATTATACTTTGATTTGTTACTTTCATGTCCACTGGGGTGTTACACCTATTATGCTGAAACTATCCCTTCTTCTCCAAATACTTCAAAACAACCCTTCTTTTTAGTCCTACCCCTAATTCTCTAAATAGCCTTACTTGCAACAATTGCCTATTTTTTAACTACTGTAAAGGGTTGGTTTTTGCAGCACCCAATCTGAATGATTCATCATGTTTCATATTTGTCGATCTACCCATACTATGCTTAAACTACCCCTACTTCTCTTAATACTTCAAAACAACCCTTCTTTTTAATCCTATTCGTATTTCTCTAAATATCCCTTACTTCCAACAATTACCCATTTTTTAACTACTGTGAAGGGTTGGTTTTTGCTACACCCAATCCAAACGATTCATAATCTTTCATATTTGTCGATCTACCCCTACTTCTCTTTCTACTCCAAAAAACCACTTCTTTTTAATCCTACCCCTAGTTCTCTTAATACCCCTTAATTCCAACAATTTACCCTATTTTTTAACTATTGTGAAGGGTTGGTTTTTGCAGCACCCAATCCAAACGATTCATCATCTTTAATATTTGTCGATATACCTAAACTGTGCTTAAACTACCCAATCTTCTCTTAATACTTCGAAACAACACTTCTTTTTAATCCTATCCCTAATAATCTAAATAGCCCTTACTTCCAACAATTACCCCTATTTTTTAACTAATGTGAAGGGTTGGTTTTTTCAGCACCCAATCCAACGATTCATCATGCTCATATTTGTCGATCTACCCCTACTATGCTTAAACTACCCATACTTCTCTTAATACTTCAAAACGACCCTTTTTTTTAATCCTAACCCTAATTCTATAAATAGCCCTTACTTCCAACAATTCCCCTATTTGTTAACTTTTGTGAAGGGTTGGTTTTTGCAGCACCCAATCCAAACGATTCATCATCTTTCATATTTGTCGATCTACCTCTACTTTGTTTAAACTACACCTGCTTCTCTTAGTACTTCAAAACAACCCTTCTTATTAATGCTACCCCTAATTTTCTAAATAGCCCTTACTTCCAAGAATCGCCCATATTTTTTAACTTCTGTGAAGGGTTGGTTTTTGCGGCATCCAATCCAAACGATTCATCATCTTTTATATTTGTCGCTCCACCCCTAATATGCATAAACTATCCCTACTTGTCTTAATTCTTGAAAACAACTCTCCTTTTTAATCCTACACCTAATTATCTTATTAGTCCTTACTTCAACAAATTGCCCTATTTTTTAACTACTGTGCAGGGTTGGTTTTTGCAGCACCCAATCTAAATGATTCATTATCTTTCGTATTTGTCGATCTACCACTACTATGCTCAAACTACCCCTACTTCTCTTAATACTTCAAAACAAACCTTCTTTTTAATCCTATCCCTAATTCTCTAAATAACACTTACTTCCAACAATTACCCGTTTTTTTAACTATTGTGAAGGGTTGGATTTTGCAGCACCCAATCAAAATGATTCATCATCTTTCACATTTGTCGATCAGCCCTTACGTCCAACAATTATGCCTATCTTTTTACTACTGCGAAGGGTTGGTTTTTGCAGCACCCAATCCAAATGATTCATAGTCTTTCATATTTGTCAATCTACCCCAACTATGCTTAAACTAGCCCTACTTCTCTTGATACTTCAAAAAAGCCCTTTTTTAATCCTACCCCTAGTACTCTAAATAGCCCTTGCTTCCAACAATTACCCCTATTTTTTAACTACATTGAAGGGTTGATTTTTGCAACACCCATTCCAAACGATTCATCGCCTTTAATATTTGTCGATATACTCCTACTATGCTTAAACTACCCCTAGTTCTCTTAATATTTCAAAACAACCCTTCTTTTTAATGATACCCCTAATTATCTAAATATCCCTTACTTCCAACAATCACCCCCATTTTTTAACTACTGTGAAGGGTTAGTTTTTGCAGCACCCAATCCAACGATTCATCATATCCCATATTTGTCGATCTACCCCTACTATGCTTAAACTATCCCTACTTCTCTTAATACTTCAAAACATCCCTTCTTTCTAATCCTACCCCTAATTCTATAAATAGTCCTTACTTCCAACAATTACCCCTATTTTTTAAATTCTTTGAAGGGTTGGTTTTCGCAACACCCAATCTAAACGATTCATCATCTTTCATATTTGTCGATCTACCCCTACTATGCTTAAACTACACATACTTCTCTTAGTACTTCAAAAAAAAACCTTATTTTTAATCCTACACCTAATTCTCTAAATAGCCTTTACTTCCAACAATCACCGCTATTTTTCAACTTCTGCGAAGTGCTTGTTTTTGCAGCATCCAATCCAAACGATTCATCATCTTTTATCTTTGTCGATCTACCCCTACTATGCTTTAACTATCCCTACTTCTCTAAATACTTTGAAACAACCCTTCTTTTTAATCCTACCTCTAATTCTCTGAATAGCCCTTTTTTCCAACAATTGCCCTATTTTTTAACTACTGTGAAGAGTTGGTTTTTGCAGCACCCAATCTAAATTATTTATCATCTTCCATATTAGTCGATCTACCCCTACTTCTCTTAATACGTCGAAACAACCCTTCTTTTTAATCCTACCCTTAATTCTCTAAACAGACCTTCCTTCCAACAATTACCCCTATTTTTGAACAACTATGATGGGTTGGTTTTTAAAGCACCCAATCGAAATGATTCATCATATTTCATATTTGTCGATTTACCCCTACTATGCTTAAATTGCCCCTACTTCTTTTAATACTTCAAAACATTCCTTCTTTTTAATCCTACCCCTAGTTCTCTAAATTGCCACTCCCTCCAACAATCACCCCTATTTTTTAACATCTGTGATGGGTTGGTTTTTGCTGCATCCAATCCAAATGATTCATCATCTTTCATATTTGTCGATCAGCCCTTACTTCCAACAATTAAGCCTATATTTTTAGTATTGTGAAGGGTTGGTTTTTGCAGCACCCAATCCAAACGATTCATAATCTTTCATATTTATCGGTCTACCGTACTATGCTTAAACTACCCCTACTTCTCGTTATACTTCAAAAAAATCCCTTCTTATTACCCCTATTTTTTAACTACTATGAAGGGTTGGTTTTTACAACACCCAATCCAAACGATTCATCACCTTTATTATTTGTCGATCTACTCCTACTATGCTTAAACAAGCCCTACTTCTCTTAATAGTTCAAAACAACCCTTCTTTTTAATACTACCCCTAATTCTCTAAATAGCCCTTACTTCCAACAATTACCCCTTTTTTTACTACTGTGAAGGGTTGGTTTTTGAAGCACCCAATCCAAATGAATCATCATCTTTCATATTTGTCGATCTACCCCTACTATGCTTAAACAACGCCTGCTTCTCTTAATACTTCAAAATAACCCTTCTTTTTTATCCTTACCCAAATTCTATAAATAGTCGTTACTTCCAACAATTACCCTTATTTTTTATCTTCTGTGAACGATTGATATTTGCTGCACCCAATCCAAACGATTCATCATCTTTCATATTTGTCGATCTACCCCTACTATGCTTATACTACACCTACTTATCTTAGTACTTCAAAACAACCCTTCTTTTTCATCCTACCCCTGATTGTCTAAATAGCAATTACTTCAAACAATCACCCCTATTTTTTAACTTCTGTGAAGAGTTGGTTTTTGCAGCATCCAATCCAAACTATTCATCATCTTTTATATTTGTTGATCTACCCCTACTATGCTTAAACTATCCCTACTTCTCTTGATACTTCAAAACAACCCTTCTTTTTAATCCTACCCCTAATTATCTAAATAGCCCTTACTTCCAATAATTGCCCTATTTTTTAACTACTATGAAGGGTTCGTTTTTGCAGCACCCAATCTAAATGATTCATCATCTTTCATATTTGTCGATCTACCCCCACTATGCTTAAACTACCTCTACTTCTCTTAATACATCAAAACAACTCTTCTTTTTAATCCTGCCCCTTATTCTCTAAATAGCCGTTACTTCCAACAATTACCCTTTTTTTTAATTACTATGAAGGGTTGTTTTCTGCTGCACCCAATCAAAACGATTCGTAATCTTTCATATTTGTCGATCTACCTCTATTATGCTTAAACTACCCCTACTTCTCTTAATACTCCAAATATGTACTTATTTTTAATCCTGCCCCTAATTCTCTAAATATACCTTACTTCCAACAATTACGCCTATCATTTTACTACTGTGAAGGGTCAGTTTTTGCAGCACCCAATCCAAACGATTCATTATCTTACATATTTGTCGATCTACCCCTATTATGCTTAAACTACACCTACATCTCTCATTACTTCAAAACAACTCTTCTTTTTAGTCCTATCCCTAATTCTCTAACTAGCCCTCACTTCCAAAAATTACATCTTTTTTACTATTTTGAAGCGTTGTTTTTTGCAGCACCCAATCTAGACGATTCATAATCTTTCATATTTGTCGATCTGCCTCTACTATGCTTAAACTAACCCTACTTCTCTTAATACTTCAAAAATGTCCTTCTTTTTAATCCTGCCCCTAATTCTCTAAAAATCCCTCACTTCCAACAATTACGACTATCTTTTTACTACTGTGAAGGGTTGGTTTTTGCAGCTCCCAATCCAAACGATTCATAATCTTTCATATTTGTCGATCTACACCTACTATGCTTAAACTACCCCTACTTCTCTTAATACTTCAAAACAGCCCTTCTTTTTAATCATACCTCTAATTCTCTAAATAGCCCTTACATCTAACAATTAAACCTACTTTAACTACTTTGAAGGTTTGGTTTTGCAGCACCCATTCCAAACGATTCATCATCTTTCATATTTGTCGATCTACACCTACTATGCTTAAACTAACTCTACTTCTCTTAATACCTCAAAATAGCTATTCTTTTTAATCTTACCCCTAATTCTCTAAATAGCCCTTTCTTCCAACAATTACCCCTATTTTTTAACTACTGTGAAGGGTTGGTTTTTGCAGCACCCAATTCAAACGATTCATCATCTTTCATATTTGTGGATCTACCTCTACTGTGCTTAAACTACCCGTACTTCTCTTAATACTTCAAAACAGCCCTTCTTTTTAATCCTACCCCTAGTTCTCTAAACAACCCTTACTTCCAACAATTACCCCTATTTTTAAACTTTAACACCCCGTATTTTCTGAGAATATTAAAAAAAATGGTTAATTATGAAGAAGTCATTTAGCCTTGAAGTTTATTTGCATATGAGAGTAATATATATAGATATATATAAAAATTAAATAAATAAACACGCCAAAAAGGTTCAAAACAGCGAATTGGGAGGGGGAATAACCGAACTGGCCCATTTTTTAGGTCGACCCAAGCCACGCTGGGTCGACTAGGGGTTAATCCAGGGTGTTTGGCTGTCATCTCATGGGCCGATTCGCTCAAATGCAGATTTTGCATTTGAATGGTTCTCATGATTCAGGGTTAATCTAACGGTCCTAAATAACTTCCTACACCTATATATACATCCCTAACCTAAACCTAAATCTCATATACAATTCTCCAGCCTCCATTGCTCTCTTCCTCTCTAAAAATAAATAAATCAATGGTGTCTCTACTCTGCTGAAACCTAAGCTAGGACTTGTGCTTCTTCTTCCTCCAATTCTGATTAGGATTAAAAGAGAACAGCTACAACACCTTTTTCTTTTAGAATCTAACCAAGGCAAGTGCAGTTATTTTCCGATATAAACTTTAATTATAATTGTGACATGATTGTAAATCTGAATTTGAGATTGCGTATGTTCTATTCTGATCTATTTTATTCTATATCTCTTTCTTCTTTCTGTTCTGTAGCCAGGCTACCCCGATCCTGCGACAAATCTCATAAGAGATTAACGCACGAACGTTAAACTTTGGGATAAATAATGAATGATGGTATAATTGGACATGTCTAATCTGTGACTAAAAGGACATAGGTTGTAAACTAGATTTAGATCTGTGCATATTCTGTCAATTGGAAGAAGAGGAACCATTGTATATTAACATGTGACTTGAGACATTGGACATAACGCATATTTTTGTGTTAAAGATCTGTTATAATTGAAAGTTCTAGATTGTTGGGCATATTGTTTATATAGAAATTCATGATTTGGGATAAAAAGGGAATATGACTTAGGTGTGAAGATTTATGTTAAGATTTGATAACTATTAAATGTGAATAACACCTGAGTGGGAGATTTTTGAATATATGACATGCATTGAAATCGATAGCTATATTTGGTATAATTTATATGTGAATCTTTTGTACTAGGCAAGTTTCACTAAATTTGAGACGTGTGTTATATGGTAAATTATGACCATAATCTGTGCCTTGTAAATTCAATGCAAACGTCGGGTATATGATCATAATGTGAATCATGTCAACTACTTACGCATGCAAACTTAGGCCAAATTTATAATTAGGCAAGATATGTTTATGAAACTTTAAGGAATGATTAAATCTGTTATATTGCCTAATTTGCTAGTTCTGTTATATTGCCTAATCTGCTAGATCTGTTATATTGCCTAATCTGCTAGATATGTTATACTGCCTAATCTGCTAGATCTGCTATATTGCCTAATCTGCTAGATCTGTTATATTACCTAATCTGCTAGATCTGTTATATTGCCTAATCTGCTAGTTCTGTTATATTGCCTAAACTGCTAATTAGATTGATTTGCCTAATATGCTAATTATGTTAATTTTGCCTCATCTGCTAAATCTGTTAAATCGCCTAATTTGCAAGATTTGTTATCTGTTTAATCTGTTGAATGGCGTAATCTGTTGGAACTGAAATGCTGAAATTCGAAGTATGTAATCCTGTAGGCTTGATTTAAAATTGAGCAAAACTTGTTAATAGAACCTCGAATAATCTGCTATAAAGAAGTTAATTTGTTAAAATCTGTGAATGAGCACATTTGTTAAACATAAAACATGGCTAACTCGAGGTTAGAATGAGTTTGCGGCGTAATTCTGCCCGGAACCGGCCGGCACATTCCAGTGGCCGCAAACAATAGGTTCTAATGTGAGAAGTTAGTTATAACGTGCTTAAAACCTGAGGTTAGACTCATTTTGCGGCAGAAACCTGCCCGGAACCAACCGGCCTAACCAGTGGCCGCAAACTGTCAGTCTAATGTGAGAGGTCTGAGCATTAATCAAAATCTAAGATAAATATGATGTCTAAAATGTGTTGGGTGGATAAGGTTATACCAACTGGACTGATAAATTTAACAAACCCGTTTCGTGAATCTGTAGGCCCAATTACAAAATTAAACAATCTGTAAGTCTGTTAAAACAGTACATCTGATCCGTTAGTCCGAAAACTTGTTAACTTGAATGTCCGATCTGTGAACTAGTAAATCTGAACTCTGTTGTCTAAAACCTGTAACAAGTTAATCTGAAATCTGTTAATCTGGGGACACAAGGTTAGGAGGGGAAATAGTTGTGTCATCTGTTGTTTGGGACCCATATTAGTCAGTAACCCTTTCTGGTATCAAAACTTTGACCCAACAGTAGGTAGGGTCCGGGCACGCTTACTGAACTAATTATAAGCGGTTCATTCTAATAATGGCGAGGGGTGTTGATGGTGCGTTCCAACCGGGTCATGTGCATGCATGGATCCCAGTCTGCCTCTGAGGATATAAGACGCCGTGACATCTGTAAATAGGTCTGTGTCATTCAAAGGTTGCCACTTTAGGGAATGATACACCCTGGGGCTGGCACAGGGTATTTATGTATTAGGGAGCCGATCGCTTGGGGTAGGTTTTTAGGGTACACTTAGTTCTGTTTGTTTCTGTTGGTACCGTCTGTTTCTGTTGGGTGGTAACACCTGTCTGTTTCGTCGTGGCACAGGGTATTTATGTAACCAAGCTTCTGTTGAAATAAAGTTATAAATTTTTCAAGTACTGTTTTATCTGTCTTGTAAGTTTCTGTTCTGTTTACTAAAATGCTCCACCAAAGCTAAGGCATTCCCTTGTGAGTGACCTTAACGGAGGTGGGGTGTTACACTTGGTATCAGAGCTGAAGGTTACCAGATTTGATAAAAAGTTTTGAAAACTGTTTTCAAAAATGATTTAAAAAGGAAGTATTTTCAAAAGTAAAGCTTATTTTTGAAAAATAAAATAAATAATCCCCAAAAGCCATATATCTTTATTTCGATTCTTTGTTTCGAGTTCCTTCCTCTTTCCCTCTTTGAATCTCTTCCTCCACGTATAGATGCTTTTTCTAAGATATGTAAGGACTTCCGTGCGATGGGCGGAAAACCGCTTTATGGGACTGAGACGTTGTCGAGGCTAGAAGTTAGCTGAACGAAGTGGAGGGCTTGTTGGTACCTTTGAGATAGACGATGGGAGGAAGGTTCAACCAGCTGCTTGGTTAATGAAGGATGAAGCTTCATTTTGGTGGAAGGTCACGAATGGAGAACGTACATGGGATACATGGATAGGACACACGATAAGAAAGTGGATCCAAAGAAGGGCACTTGCTTCAACTGTGGTGAGATGGGACACTTCACTAGGGGCTGCCCGAAGAAACGAGGACAAGGGCAGAGGGCAGGACCAACTGCTGGAGGGAAGGTGAACACTCTCTAGGCTAGTGGACAGGATAGGATTAGGAAAACATTCTATAGGAGGTTTAATTTCTTTATCTGATTATTGAGTTAAAACTCTTTCTGATTCTGGCATTTTGATTCTATAATCGATACTCTGCACTTTAATACTAGTATTGTTTCTGATTACGCTGTAGACTCAAACCCATTAGGGTTATGACTCATCTGGTAGTTATAAATTGTGGTTTGAGAGATATTTGTGTTAGGCGTCAAGTAGGATGCATACATTCTGGGTTTTATCATGCTTAGTTTTCTAAGAATCATTTGGTAATCTGATCTGTACTAGTAGTTTGTAAATATCTGAATATCTTTGATAAGGTTAAGATTTCCAGTTTTGACATTGTCTAAAGAGGGTAATCCTCTAGGTGTCAATCTGATGTTGATTTCGGTCTTCGGGGTTGATACTTAGGGGAATTATTTTATCAACCAATGTCTAATGGGAACCAAGTCTTCGTTTTATTTGTACTAGCTTCCATAATTCGACTGTATCGTATCGATCAAATCTTCGAACTTTAGGTAGAAACTAATGGGTGTAAACGTGTGTTTGAGACATGTTATGTTTGATGGTTGCAAGTGGATGCAAGTGGTTGCTAGTGGTTGCTCGTGGATGCATATACACAAACTAGGCACTAGATCGGCTCAAAAACACTCTCATACTGCATATGGATGTGTGTGCATTTTTCAATTTTTGTGGATGCAGAATGATTGACTCCTCACATGGATGTTGCATTTGGATGAATGGTTATACATTCATATAGAAATGATGTGTATCAAATAGGATTTCTTGCATACATATTTAGACTCATGACACTAACATGATTCGCATTAAGGAGGTCAACTGGATCAGTAGACCGCCTGATTTTACATTAGATAAGAAACATATACACACACTTTGCATATGTTCATAAGACATTAGAAACCTTTTAAGAAAAATGGATGCCTGTGATTGAATGGTTAAGTAAATGGATGTTGGATGTTAGGATACATTCTTCTTAACTTGAAGATTTCGGGGACGAAATCCTATAAGGAGGGGAGAATGTAACACCCCGTATTTTCTGAGAATATTAAAAAAAATGGTTAATTATGAAGAAGTTATTAAGCCTTGAAGTTTATATGCATATGAGAGAAATATATATAGATATATATAAAAATTAAATAAATAAACATGCAAAAAAGGTTCAAAACAGCGAATTGGGAGCGGGGATAACCGAACCAGCCCATTTTTGAGGTCGACCGAAGCTCCGCTTGGTCGACTAGGGGTTAATCCAGGGTGTTTGGCTATCATCCCGTGGGACGATTCGCTCAAATGCAGATTTTGCATTTTAATGGTTCTCATGATTTAGGGTTAATCTAATGGTCCTAAAAAACTTCCTACACCTATATATACATCCCTAACCTAAACCTAAATCTCATATACAATTCTCTAGCCTCCATTGCTCTCTTCCTCTCTAAAAATAGATAAATCAATGGCGTCTCTACTCTGCTGAAACCTAAGCTAGGACTTGTGTAACACCCCACATCCGTTAGTGTCACTCACAAAGGGAATGCACTAAGTTCTGTGGAGCATTTTGTGTAAAAGATGCAGATAAATTACAAGACAGCTAGAAATTAAACAGCGGAAAATAAAACTTTGATTTATTGATAAAATAGTTTGTACAATGATTTCTTTACATTATCAGAGTATCATCTGTCTTATAAAATAAAGAAGCATAAAACAACATTTATATTCCCCAATTTTAGAAAGAGCCAGCCATAGCATTTGAAAAGAGAATCCAAGCAAACTTCGACAAATCTTCAAGCTGGGAAAGAGTGGCAGTTCAACTTAACCTGAGCTAAACTATTCCCTCCTTTACTACCGGGGGGGAGGGAGGAAGAAAAGAAGACGAAAGAAAAACAGAGTCAGACATAAAGCCTGAGTAAGTTCAATAACTTATAGCATGAGAACATGGAAAAACAAAATGACATGAATTAACTGAATACAAGATTACACCATGACGATAGGGTCAACAAGATTAGACAAGGTAATCATAAGATATGCTAAGATAAGATAAACTGGATACGCTCTAATACTTTCGCCGCTTCTGTAACAACCCGGATTTCGAGCGACTTTGGTTATCGACATAAGCACGATGTCGATAACCAAAACGTCGAAAAATCCTGGTAATTAGTGAAAGAAATTAGAGGGTGAGAATAGATAAGATAGAAAATTAGAATAGATGAAGAAGAAGAACACAACATCAGAGTAACACGAATCTCACAGCGGAACGAATAAATATATTTCATAACATAACTTTGAAATACAAACTTGGTACTTGAATATAAATATCATTATCAAAGTACGGCACTTACAACACAGCGGAAATAAACTATAGCTGTATGATCCTGAAGCCTCCTGCTCCAAGCTCTTCCAGTATATCTGTAAATCCCGACTACTTGACTGCCCGTACAAATTTAGGCACCCAAGAGTTTAGGGAAAACAACAAAATAAACTCTGGGTCAGTCATGGGACTGGTGTGAGTAAAACAGTTTAAAACAGTTATACAGGTATATGATATCTCATAAGACCACGCCGCATAACGGAATGGGTTTTTCCCTTATGAGAATCCAAAATATCTTTATGTCAACAACATTTTGATATTATAATAATGTCTATCAACCACAGTATATATATAATCATCTAGCAGAAACGCTTTCATCTCACGTCCTACATATATAGTATACAATCAAAACCGCAAGCACGTATTGGGTAATGGATTTCCAACTATGACAAGGTATGGATTCACCTTTCGCTCGTGTACCTCTAGAGAGGAATACACTGGGTTCAACAAGAACATCTTGCAACCCGGACACACATGACCGACCACTCATTTCGCTTGAGTGTATCGAATGTATATCACCAACAGTTGGGATCAGCAACCGTTTCCCGAATGGGACAGCATCAACAATAGATTTTTAGAAGTAAATGAAACTCTAGATCAGGTGATTATACACCCTACTTCGGTGCGACCGACTTAGCCATGCTGCCTGCCCGATTTCTGTCATTTACCGGATGTGCGGCTAGAAGCTACGCTTTATCATACAATATTCACTTTGAATGTCACATCGTCAAATCCATCAAATCACCGATCGACGTCCTCAACCATACATTACGCGTTAGCTAAAAGAAGTTTCCTTCTCCGCTTCCACTCTTGGTACAGTTAGAGGAATCGACATATGTGATCGTCAGGAAATACTCTGTCGGACATCCGTCCATACAAGTCATCCAAGAACAGGATGAACCGAAGGCACTATTCTGTAAACAGGATAGCCCTTGCATAACTCCGTCTTCAATTTCCTTTGGCATATATGATTCGCAACGCTTATGCCAATACAGAGTGGTTCTTTGGATAATAATCCAACCGGTCTCTCCATATTAACAACGTTAAAATGGTCAAAACTTCAATAGTCTTTGATTTAACTATCGAATAAAAACAAGTGTGCAAACAACGATAATATTTCCAAATGGAAATTATATCGATCAAACATCATTTAACATTCATCTCTTTATTTCATAAATTTACTTATCTCCTGTTTCCCTATATTCAATATTTCTTATTTTCTAAATTTGGGAAAATATACGTTATTAACAATGGAAAAACATTTCCATTTCTTGTTTTCTTTATTAGAAAACATTTCTGGTTTCTTATTTGGAAAACATTTCCAAAGCTTCTTCATTGGACTTAGACAGATGTTAAAACAAACCATCGTGATGCCAACTGTAACAACCCGTATTTTTGAATAACATGTTATAACATAAATGGAGGCAGAATTAAACTGTAAAATCTGAATCAAGAGAAACGGGCTATGCCATTGCGTTCGTCTCGGAAAAATACGCGAAATAGAGTCCGAGTTTTTGAAAATCGGAGTCCGTATGACCAAGATATGGCCTCGCGAAGTTTCACGAAAAATTCCCAAATTAAAGTATACTTAATTAAGTGAAATGGGTTGCGCAGAGAAATATATATATATATATATATATATATATATATATTGATATATATATATATATAATTGAAAATTAAATAAATAAATATGCAAAAATGTTCAAAATAGCGAATTGGGAGAGGGGAATAACCGAACCGGCCGATTTTTGAGTTCGACCCGAGCCCGCTGGGTCGACTAGGGGTTAATCCAGGGTGTTTGGCTGTCAACCCGTGCGCCGATTCGATCAAATGCAGATTTTGCATTTGGATGGTTCTCATGGTTCATCTTTAATCTAAAGGCCCTAGATGGTTCCTACACTTGACTTCTTCCCCAAGACATGCTTTGATGGCTTGGATTGAATCTAGGTTTAATCCTATGGCCAAAAACACTTGCCTAATCTATAAATAAGACCCTAACCTACCCTAAATCATCATTATTCATTCATACAACTAAACTATGGCAAAATCAATCCTCTCATGGCCTCCACTCTCTTCATAAAATTCCTAAATAAATTCCTAAGTGATTTTCCATGCATACAAGTGTTTTCAAACTTGTATGAGCATCATTAGCTTGCATTCAAGTCAAGTTTATATATTTGCATCATAAAGAAAGAGTCTTGATCATTTTGGCTCAAGGGTTTTGCTTGCATTTTGGGTTTAATTGATTTCATAAGGGCTTTGTCATATTTTTGTGACTTCTTAAGCATTGTAAGCCCTATTCTACTTTCATACTTAAACTCTAAAGTTAAATGTATGATATGCAAGTTTATATGCAAGTTTATCATGTTGTGATATGCAAGTTTATCATGTTGTGATATGCAAGTTTATCATGTTGTGATGTGCAAGTTTATATGCAAGTATGCCAAGTTATGTTATGCAAGTTTGGGTTGAACATTTTGTTCACGCTATCATGTTATGCAAGCTTATTTTGCGTTTATGAACATAAAGCTTTAAGCTTTATGCCAAAGGTTGCATTTTAGCAACATGTAAGTTATCATATCTCTTATGATAACTTGCATGTGAGGCTAAATGCGAACTTATGGCCATCTCTACATGTCATTTAGCACCATGTATCACCAATATGCTAAGTTTGGTTTTATGCATGCTTTTGAGGCCTAAAAATGTAATATGCAAGTGTATGAACATATGAACATTTCATATGCCACCATGTTAAGCTTGTGGCTTCAATACCTTTATGTCATGATTATGCCAGGTTCCCTCTTTCTATCCTTTATGCGCTATTGCGATATGTAAGCGATGGGATTGCGTTTGGGGTTGGGTAAACTTAAAAGACATAAAACATAATCTTGGGAATTTACCTATTAAGTTAGGTCTACCCATTGGGAATTTACCTATTAAGTTAGCTCTACCCAATTGCTTGAAAACTTGTAACATGTTTTGGAAACATGATGGACATGACACTTAGAAAAGATAAGTGTGGCCAACTCGAGGTTGGGTTGAGTTTGTAGCATAAACCTACCCGGAACCGACCGGCTTAACTAGTTGCTACAAACAATAGGACCCAATGTGAGACGTTGGTCATGTTGTACCTTGAACCCGAGGTTAGACCAAGTTGTGGTGTAAAGCTACCCAGACCCGCCCGGCTTAACTAGTAACCACAACATGGTCTAATGTGAGAGGTTTAGGCGCATTAAATTAATTAATGCCTCGTGATTAGGGTTAAGTCATGGTCCACTTAATACTTAACCAATTTGGGCTTGGTAGATTAATCGGGGTTAAGTCGTGAACTCATCGTTACACTTAACCAAGTTAATCCAGGATTAGCAAGAGGGTTAAACTGTACTTAACCCACTAGATAAATCCTAGCAATGGGGGCCCACTCCAGCAGTAATCCCAAGTTAGTATCATCATGACCCTAGGGACTAGGCTAGGGTGGGGGCACGATTACTGGACTGGAGGTAAGTGACCAAAAGCGACGGCAGAGGGTACGCCGGTGTAGTTCCGGGCGGACTCTGGTCGTGCACATAGTCCGTAGCCGGAGAAAACATGCACGGGTACCAGTAGATCGGGACTGTGCACTCATGTTCATGGTGTCCAGGGGTTGACACCCTAGGGCTTTATACACCCGAAGGGTGGACCCGGCACAGTTCGACTACAATTATGATTGGGCCGTATTGACACCAACACGTGACGAGTTAGGCTTAGGGAGCCGATCGACTAGACCGTTTGGTTGGACCTTGTATTAGGGTCATTTCATGTTATTGGGCCAAAGCTTGGGCCAAGGGATCAATACTTGTTTATTCAAGTCATGTTAGTTTGCTAGTACACCTGTGGTGCAAAACCTTAATCCTGATTATGCGATGACACCTTTATCTACCTTGTTAGTTAATCATCATGCTAGTATATTGTTATCCTTATGTTCATCCCTGCTGCTCATGCCAGTTAACTTTATCAGTTTACATAGATTGTAGTAGGGCTTACTCAGTCTTTTTGACTGACCTGTTTTCTTTCGCCTCTTTTCTTCCGTTCCCCCCCCCCAGGTTCTCAGGGAGGGAATACTGGAGCTTAGCTTGGATTTCGGATTGCTTGCTTGTGGGATTTCAGCTCATGTACGGTTTCGACATGAAGCTAGCTATGGTTACCACTTAATTGGGGATAGCACTTATTTATTTCAGTTTTTCAGTAGATGTTGTTTTATCTAGACTTGTATATTTGGAAAGCTATGTTGTACCAGACTTGTTTTGAAATGTTTTGAAATCTTCCGCTGTTTTATCTATGTTATTTACTCTGTTTACATATATACATATGTTCTTGTTCTGCCTTGATATATCATTATGCATGTTTACCTGATTCAAATGCCCCTCCGAAGTCAGAGTGCTTGCAAGAGCCACCCTGGTGGAGGTGGGGTGTTACATTTGGTATCAGAGCATATGGTACGAGAAGGAACAAAAAGGCTTTTAGAAAACTTTTGGAAAACTATTTTCAAAACCATGTATAAAGTATTTTCCAAAGAAAAGTCTAGTTTATTTTAAAGGCTATTCCCCAAAAAGCCATTAGCAAAATTCCTTCATTTTTCTCCATTCTGAATCTGTCTTTTTCTTCGTTTTCAGTATGGCCGATAACTTTGCTATTCCGGAGGGAGTACACGTACCTTTTTGGTATAGGAGACTTTTGGAGGCTAGGGCGACCGAAGCCGGCCCCGCATATGTTCCTCCTCCTCCTCCTCCTCCGGTAGTTAATGTTCCTCCTCCTCCTCCGGTGGTTAATGTTCCTCCTCCTCCTGTCGTTGAGGTTCCTCTTCCTCCTCCCCCTCAGCATCCTCAAGTGGACTTCGCAAAGACTTGCAAAGATTTCAAAGCAATGGGTGGCAAGAACTTTCAAGGCACTGAGACTTTTGTAGAGGCCAGAAATTGGTTGAAAGAGACCGAGGATTTGATTGCTATCTTTGGGTTAGACGATCAGAGGAAGCTCTTGTTGGCGGTTTGGCTTATGAAGGATGAAGCCGCTTATTGGTGGGAAGTCACCAATGGTACTAGGCCTGTTGAGACTTGGGCCGATTTCAGGGCAAGGTTCATGCTTAAGTTTCTATCTTCTGCTGAGGAGAATCTGCAAATGGAGAGGTTCATAACTTTGAAACAAGGAGATATGTCTGTCAAAGAATATGTGAACAAGTTCAATCAGTTAGCTCGTTTTGGCTTGGATATGGTGAATACTCCTCAGAAGAAGGCTCTTCGTTTTGCTAGAGGATTGAATGAGCCGTTGCAGGGATTGGCTATGTCACATATTCCCCATGGGGCCACGTTTGAGAGTTTGGTTGATATGGCGTTACTTCAGGGAGATGTCAGGAAAGAAACCAAGATGAATGATACTCAAGCCAAGAAGACTGATTCCCAGGGAAAAGGAAATCAGGGTAATCCAAGTGGTCAGAGAAGTCAAGGCAATCAGAACAAGAACAAGAGTCAAGGCAACAAAGGGAACAACAACAAGGGCAATAACAACAAGGGCAAGAACAACAAGGGGAAGTGCCATTATTGCGGTTCAGTTGGGCATCTTATTAAGGATTGTAAGAAGAGGAAAAGGAAGAATGGTGAATGCTTTTTCTGCGGTGAGACTGGACATTTCAGTAAGGATTGCCCGAGGAAGCAAGGGCAAGGCCAGGGTCAGACTCAGCGTGCTGGACCTTCAGGAGGGCAAGTTCATGCTCTCAATGTCGCTCCAGTTCCCGATCGAGGTAGTATTTCTGTTGAGAGCCTTGTATATATTTCTGATTTTCCAGTTCGTACCTTGTTTGATTCTGGTGCATCGCATAGTTTTATCTCATCTGATCTTGTTGATAGTTTGCACCTTAGTACTAGCTTGGTAGATGATCCCGACTGTGTCTCAAATCCTATTGGGGGTTCCGCCCATTTATATATGATATGTGGGGATTTGAGGATCTCTATACTGAGTGTAGAGTTCTTGTGCAGTGCTTATGTTCTTGGTTTTAGGGGATACAGATTGATATTGGGCATGGATTGGCTGTCCAGATATGGAGCCATTCTTGATTGTGAGCATAGGGTTGTGAGGCTCGTGACTCGCCTCGGAAACACCCTAGAGATTTCTTGTGATCCAAGAGGTCCCGTCATGTTGTGCTATCTGGAATCACTCGACTCGTCAATGGAAACTCTTCAGTCTGTGAGAGTGGTTCGAGAGTATCCGGATGTTTTCGATGAAGTTAGGGGGTTGCCCCCTAAGCGAGAGATTGATTTCCGCATTTATCTGGTGGATAATGCAAAGCCTGTTTCTTTGCCCGTTCGGCACATGGCTCCACGTGAAAGGCGGGAGCTAAGTAAGCAAGTGAAAGAGTTGCTTGAGAAGAACTTCATTAGACGAAGTATATCTGAATGGGGAGCGCCTGTGTTATTTTCTACCAAGGCGGATGGTTCTCTCCGACTTTGCGTTGACTATCGAGAGTTGAATAAGCTGACTAAGAAGAACAGACACCCGTTACCGAGGATTGATGATCTCTTTGACCAGCTTGTCGGTGCTTCTGTTTTCTCTCAGCTTGATCTTGCTACGGGGTTCCATCAGCTCAGGGTAGCTGAAGATAGTATAGACAAGACTGCGTTCAGAACTCCAGATGGATTCTTCGAATGGCTTGTCATGCCGTTCGGCTTGACTAATGCACGCGCATATTTCGATGACTTGATGAGTAGGGTGTTCAGGGAGTTCTTGAACAAGTTTGTCGTGGTCTTCGTAGATGATATTCTGATCTTCTCTAAGGATGAGGAAGAGCACGCAAGGCATCTCATGGAGGTGATGGATACGCTTAGAGCGCACCAGTTGAAGGCCAAGTTCTCCAAGTGTCACTTTTGGAGAAGGGAAGTTAGATTCCTTTGGCATATAGTATCTAAGCAAGGCTTAGCGGTGGATCCCGCTAAGGTAGTGGCAGTGCAGGATTGGAAGACTCCAAGGAATGCAACCGAAGTGAGAAGTTTTCTAGGTCTTGCGGGTTTCTACCGGAAGTTCATCAAGGACTTCGCAAAGATATCCGCTCCTCTCACTAAATTGACGAAGAAGAATTTAGTTTTTGCTTGGAGCATAGAATGAGAGCTTGCTTTTCAGAAGCTCAAGAGAGCCCTCACATCAGCACCTGTTCTAGCTTTGCCCAATGGAGGGAAGTTATTTACCGTATACACCGATGCATGTGGCACGGGGTTAGGAGCTGTTCTTATGCAAGAAGGAAGAGTGATATGCTTTGGCGGTAGACAACTCAAAGTGCATGAGAAGAATTATCCCACTCATGACTTAGAGTTGGCAGCAATAGTATATGCACTCAAGGCTTGGCGCCATTATCTTCTGGGAGAAAGATTTGAGCTTTATACCGATCACAAGTCAATGAAGTATCTCTTTTCTCAGAAGGATCTAAATCTGAGGCAACAAAGATGGATGGAATTCTTGGCGTCCTACGATTTTGAGATAGCTTATACCCCTGGCAAGGGGAATGTGGTAGCAGATGCATTGAGTAGAAGAAGGTTGACCCTAAGTCCTCTATTCGTTGAGATGAAGAATTTAGAGTATGTGGCAACCTTTGATTTCTCTTTGGCGATTGAGTCGATGACCGGTTCTTTAGCATCTCTGGAACTCAGACCTACCCTTCTTGATCAAGTTGGGGCTTCGCAGAGAGAAGACCCTCAGATAGTTGAGATTATGGATAAGCTAATTCGAGGAGAGATGTCTAGTCATCTCGCTCGATATTCTATTGATGACAAGGGTTGGCTGAGGAGAGACGGAAGGTTATGTGTTCCAATGGTAGAAGATCTAGTAAGAAGAGTTCTTGAGGAAGCGCATCGCTCTAAGTTGACTATACATCCGGGCGGAGATAAGATGTATAAAGATATGAAGCGCATTTTCTTTTGGCCTGGGATGAAGAAGGATGTGGCAGAATTTGTCTCTAGATGTATCATTTGCCAGCAAGTTAAGGCCGAGTCAAAGAAGCCCGGTGGGCTATTGCATCCTCTAGACGTTCCACTATTGAAGTGGGAGAGTATTTCCATGGATTTTATCGATGGGCTACCAAGGTCAAGGAAAGGGAATACGAGCATTTGGGTTATTGTGGATAGACTTACGAAGAGTGTTCATTTCATTCCGGTGAAGAGCAAGAGGACCGCATCTTGGCTAGCGTCTGTATATCTTCGTGAGATTGTGAGACTACATGGAGTCCCTTCTAGTATAGTCAGTGACCATGACCCAATCTTTACAAGTCAATTCTGGAATAGCTTGCGAGAAGCTGTGGGCACAAGGTTGAATCTAAGTACGGCTTATCACCCACAGACGGACGGTCAAACCGAAGGGTGAATAGGGTACTCGAGGATCTGTTGAGGCTTTGTATTCTGGATTTTGGTGGTACTTGGGAAGACCATCTTCCTCTTGTTGAGTTTGCATATAATAACAGTTATCAGGCAAGCATAGGGATGGCACCATTTGAAGCTTTATATGGGAGGCCGTGCAAGTCGCCTACATGTTGGTGGGAGACCACAAATGAGCTTATACTTGGGCCTGATATGATCAGAGATACATCCGAGAAGATCGAGTTGATTCGGAGACGGATGAAAGCGGCCCAAGACCGACAGAAATCCTATGCTGATAAGCGAAGAACGGATTTGGAGTTTGATGTTGGGGATATGGTTTTCGTGAAGGTTTCTCCTTTGTGGAATGTGGTCCGATTTGGAGCTGTTGGGAAGTTGGCACCGAGGTTTGTTGGACCATTCCCTATTATAGAGAGGATCGGGCAGATGGCTTATAGAGTGAAGTTGCCCGAGAAGCTTGCTGGAGTACACGATGTTTTTCATGTCTCGCATCTCCGGAAGTGTTTACATGAATCAGCAGAGGTTGTTGAGCCAAGTGTTTTAAAAGATGTAGAAGTGGAGAAAGAGGCTAACTTGAGGAGAGCTCCGATTCGTATCTTGGGGACGGAGACCAAGAAGCTAAGGAATCGAGAGGTCAAATTGGTGAAGGTTCAATGGGGTGAAGCCGAAGAAGACGCAACTTGGGAAACCGAGGAGAAGATGCGTGGGCTTTATCCATTCCTTTTTGAGGGTACACTCTCAATCTCTTTTCTTTGTTAGCATATGTTTCTCTTTGCTATCCATTTTTATCTAGTTTATCGTGTTAATCTTGTCATGAGAACCTTAGGTAGAAACCCTTTGGATGAAACATGTGTTTGAAACATGTTATGCTTGATGGTTGCAAGTGGTTGCAAGTGGTTGCAAGTGGATACTCGTGGATGCATAATACACGTTAGGCCCTGAGATCGGCTCACACACTTTCATACCGCATATGCATGAGTGTTTATGCTTATTCATGGATGAAAACTTGTTATGCTATCACGTGGATGTTGCATATGGATGAATGTTATGTGCACTCATGTAGAGATTATAAATTATGTTAGGAATTTGCATACATATGGACTCATTTCACTAACATATTTTGCATTAAGGGGGTTTATTGAATCAGTAACCTCCTGATTTTTGCATTAGATAAGTACATATACACACACCTTTGCATATGATCATACAGCATTTAGAACCTTTTAAGGACAATGATTGCTCGTGGATGATGTTTTGAGTAGATGGATGATGGATGGTAGGATACGTTCTTCCTAACTTGGAGATTTCGGGCCTTTAAGGAGGGAAGAATGTAACAACCCGTATTTTTGAATAACATGTTATAACATAAATGGAGGCAGAATTAAACTGTAAAATCTGAATCAAGGGAAACGGGCTATGCCATTGCGTTCGTCTCGGAAAAATACGCGAAATAGAGTCCGAGTTTTCGAAAATCGGAGTCCGTATGACCAAGATATGGCCTCGCGAAGTTTCACGAAAAATTCCCAAATTAAAGTATTCTTAATTAAGTGAAATGGGTTGCGCAGAGAAATATATATGTATTGATATATATATATATATATATATATATATATATATATATAATTGAAAATTAAATAAATAAATATGTAAAAATGTTCAAAACAGCGAACTGGGAGAGAGGAATAACCGAACCGGCCGATTTTTGAGGTCGACCCGAGCCCGCTGGGTCGACTAGGGGTTAATCCAGGGTGTTTGGCTGTCAACCCGTGGGCCGATTCGCTCAAATGTAGATTTTGCATTTGGATGGTTCTCATGGTTCATCTTTAATCTAAAGGCCCTAGATGGTTCCTACACTTGACTTCTTCCCCAAGACATGCTTTGATGGCTTGGATTGAATCTAGGTTTAATCCTATGACCTAAAACACTTGCCTAATCTATAAATAAGACCCTAACCTACCCTAAATCATCATTATTCATTCATACAACTAAACTATGGCAAAATCAATCCTCTCATGGCCTCCACTCTCTTCATAAAATTCCTAAATAAATTCCTAAGTGATTTTCCATGCATACAAGTGTTTTAAACTTGTATGAGCATCATTAGCTTGCATTCAAGTCAAGTTTATATATTTGCATCATAAAGAAAGAGTCTTGATCATTTTGGCTCAAGGGTTTTGCTTGCATTTTGGGTTTAATTGATTTCATAAGGGCTTTGTCATATTTTTGTGACTTCTTAAGCATTGTAAGCCCTATTCTACTTTCATACTTAAACTCTAAAGTTAAATGTATGATATGCAAGTTTATCATGTTGTGATATGCAAGTTTATCATGTTGTGATATGCAAGTTTATATGCAAGTTTATCATGTTGTGATATGCAAGTTTATATGCAAGTATGCCAAGTTATGTTATGCAAGTTTGGGTTGAACATTTTGTTCATGCTATCATGTTATGCAAGCTTATTTTGGGTTTATGAACATAAAGCTTTAAGCTTTATGCCAAAGGTTGCATTTTAGCAACATGTAAGTTATCATATCTCTTATGATAACTTGCATGTGAGGCTGAATGCGAACTTATGGCCATCTCTACATGTCATTTAGCACCATGTATCACCAATATGCTAAGTTTGGTTTTATGCATGCTTTTGAGGCCTAAAAATGTAATATGCAAGTGTATGAACATATGAACATTTCATATGCCACCATGTTAAGCTTGTGGCTTCAATACCTTTATGTCATGATTATGCCAGGTTCCCTCTTTCTATCCTTTATGCACTATTGCGATATGTAAGCGATGGGATTGCGTTTGGGGTTGGGTAAACTTAAAAGACATAAAACATAAGCTTGGGAATTTACCTATTAAGTTAGGTCTACCCATTGGGAATTTACCTATTAAGTTAGATCTACCCAATTGCTTGAAAACTTGTAACATGTTTTGGAAACATGATGGACATGACACTTAGAAAAGATAAGTGTGGCCAACTCGAGGTTGGGTTGAGTTTGTAGCGTAAACCTACCCGGAACCGACCGGCTTAACTAGTTGCTACAAACAATAGGACCCAATGTGAGAAGTTGGTCATGTTGTACCTTGAACTCGAGGTTAGACCAAGTTGTGGTGTAAAGCTACCCGGACCCGCCCGGCTTAACTAGTAACCACAACAAGGTCTAATGTGAGAGTTTAAGGCACATTAAATTAATTAATGCCTCGTGATTAGGGTTAAGTCATGGTCCACTTAATACTTAACCAATTTGGGCTTGGTAGATTAATCGGGGTTAAGTCGTGAACTCATCGTTACACTTAACCAAGTTAATCCAGGATTAGCAAGAGGGTTAAACCGTACTTAACCCACTAGAAAAATCCTAGCAATGGGGGCCCACTCCAGTAGTAATCACAAGTTAGTATCATCATGATCCTAGGGACTAGGCTAGGGTGGGGGCACGATTACTGGACTGGAGGTAAGTGACCAAAAGCGACGGCAGAGGGTACGCCGGTGTAGTTCCGGGCGGACTCTGGTCGTGCACATAGTCCGTAGCCGGAGAAAACATGCACGGGTACCAGTAGATCGGGACTGTGCACTCATGTTCATGGTTTCCAGGGGTTGACACCCTAGGGCTTGATACACCCGATGGGTGGACCCGGCACAGTTCGACTACAATTATGATTGGGTCGTATTGACACCAACACGTGACGAGTTAGGCTTAGGGAGCCGATCGACTAGACCGTTTGGTTGGACCTTGTATTAGGGTCATTTCATGTTATTGGGCCAAACCTTGGGCCAAGGGATCAATACTTGTTTATTCAAGTCATGTTAGTTTACTAGTACACCTGTGGTGCAAAACCTTAATCCTGATTATGCGATGACACCTTTATCTACCTTGTTAGTTAATCATCATGCTAGTATATTGTTATCCTTATGTTCATCCCTGCTGCTCATGCCAGTTAACTTTATCAGTTTACATTGATTGTAGTAGGGCTTACTCAGTCTTTTTGACTGACCTGTTTTCTTTTGCCTCTTTTCTTCCGTTCCCCCCCCCCCCCCCCCCCAGGTTCTCAGGGAGGGAATACTGGAGCTTAGCATGGTTTCGGATTGCTTGCTTATGGGATTTCAGCTCATGTACGGTTTCGACATGAAGCTAGCTATGGTTACCACTTAATTGGGGATAGCACTTATTTATTTCAGTTTTTCAGTTGATGTTGTTTTATCTAGACTTGTTTATTTGGAAAGCTATGTTGTACCAGACTTGTTTTGAAATGTTTTGAAATCTTCCGCTGTTTTATCTATGTTATTTACTCTGTTTACATATATACATATGTTCTTGTTCTGCCTTGATATATCATTATGCATGTTAACCTGATTCAAACGCCCCTCCAAAGTCAGAGTGCTTGCAAGAGCCACCCTGGTGGAGGTGGGGTGTTACACCAACTCAAACAATTTCCTTTACTGCCGAACCTTAACTATTCCTTAGTTAAAAACGAAGCCAATCAAGTTGGGGTAGAACTACCTCTCAGACCTTAACTGAACAACATTTCTAACTTTGAAATAGGCAAAGTTCACTTTATATTCCTTAACAAACTTCCTTACTTAACCCTCCTTCGAATAACTATATTCAATTGACTCTTATCAATTAACTCTATTGGACTAACCCCTATCAATTAACTCTATTGGACTAACACTATTTGACTAACGCTATTTATTTACTCATTTCACTTACTCTTTACGAATAAACTATATTCGATAATTCCTTTTACTTTCTATTCGAATAACTATATTTGATTAACTCATTTGCTTCTATTCGAATAACTATATTCGATTTAACTCATTTGCTTCTATTCTAATCGATTAAACTAACATCGATTATCTCCTTTCAACTTTATTCTCTAATCGATTAACTAACATCGATTAACTTCTTTTTAACTTTATTCTCTACTCGATTAACTAACATCGATTAACTTCTTTTACCTTAACACTAATCGATTAACTAACATCGATTAACTTCCTTTTAACTTTATTCTCTAATCGATTAACTAACATCGATTAACTTCTTTTACCTTAACACTAATCGATTAACTAACATCGATTAACTTCTTTTTAACTTTATTCTCTAATCGATTAACTAACATCGATTAACTTCTTTTTAACTTTATTCTCTAATCGATTAACTAACATCGATTAACTTCTTTTACTTTATTCTCTAATCGATTAACTAACATCGATTAACTTCTTTTTAACTTTATTCTCTAATCGATTAACTAACATCGATTAACTTCTTTTACTTTATTCTCTAATCGATTAACTAACATCGATTAACTTCTTTTACTTTAACACTAATCGATTAACTAACATCGATTAACTTCTTTTGATAAACTACGATTTTCCGTTACAACTATTTCCTTTTTATAACTTTTACTTACCGTTACAAATATTTCCTATTTATAACTTCTATTTACCGTTACAAATATTTCCTATTTATAACTTCTATTTACCGTTACTGTTAGCCTACTTTGTGAACTAGGCAACACAAAGTCAAGAAACCAAACATTGAAGGGCATTTTTAATTAGAAGACTTCGGTTCGGATTGGAGAAGACACTACAATCTAGATTAGATAGCAGCAGCTGTTCGGATCGGGTCAGAGCAAACTATCGGTTTGGGTCGGATAGAGCTTTCTGTTCGGATCGGTGAACTCCTATTGAGTAAATTGGTAAGGCGTATCTAATCGGATCGGAGGGCAACTAAATCTCGATTGGATCGGAAAGCCACCTGTTTGCCACGAAAATGGATCGGAGTGGAGCAGATTAGAGAAGAAGAAAGCATTGCATCCAAGCCAATCCGGTTCGGATCGGGTATCCCGATCCGAACCCCTTATCTGTGCGTCTCCGACCCGAACCCATGTTCCCTGTTATTCTCCTGCAAAAGCGCCTGGATATCCGGACCGGCTATGACCAGTTCCTACCTATAACGTCTGTTCCTTTGATGCGTTGTCAACATAATATTTCATCCGAACCCGAAGATGGTGGGATGGACGACATGTGGCCCCGACCCGGATCCAGTTTCAAGCAAATTCACACCTATAAATACCCCGTCTGGAGACAAAGAGAAGGATCTTTTTTCAGCACTTTGAGAATTCAACTACCTCCATCATCCGAACTCCATTACTCCCGGAGAATCCAAATCATCTTTCATTCTTTGTTTTAGTCAATTGAGTGAACACAAGTGAGTTGTGAGTGGAATTGAGTGAATCTTACATTGTATTTGCAACTGAATTATTGAATATAGTGAAAGATAAGTGGACGTAGGCATTTCTTCGCCGAATCACTATAAATCCTGCGTGTTCATTTTTATTTTTGTCTCATTTCATCTTGCTTATAATCAACTTGGGTGTTAGAACCACTTTTGGGTCTAACATTTTGGTGCTTTCACTGAGAACCCTCATCTAAATTCTTTATTTTCCGGGATCTCTTTCTACTTTTTGGACCGTTGAGTTCAAAGAAGTGAATCCTAAAGTTTCTCCGCTTTTTTACATTCGTTGAAGTGATTGTCAAAGACTCATGGCCAAAGGAAAAGGCAAGGAAGTTCATTCTGTTCGAGGAAATGGAGCTGGCGAAGATCCGCAAAATGCTGTTGTAACAAGGTCTCGGGGGCAGAGTTCAGCAGCAGGAAGAATCAATGCAGGAAATCCGAGCCGACAGCAGGGGGAGAGCTCCGATCCGATCCGGGTAGGAGACTCTGAAGCAGTGCATTCCCCCAATCTGAACCGACCCGAGCTGCTCGCTGCGTACCGATCCGACCAGGCACCCCAGCTCCGATCCGATCCGACCTCTTACCTCCGACCCGACCCGATGCTTGGTGAAGCTGGAACCTCTACTCGAGTCCCTACGAATGCTCCAATTCCAGCCGCCAGGGTTGGTGATCAGGTCAATCCATCTGCGCCCATCACTCATGGAGATTTTTCGCGCTTGCTTGACATGCTTGAGAGCACAAGGGAAGCCATGAAAGTTCACGAGCGCACTAATCTCATGATGCAGGAAAATATGAGGCTCATGAGTCGGGAGATTAGTGAACTCCGTCGACAAAGAACTCCATCACCAGTTCGTCACACACCAGTAGATCAATCTTCATCTTCCGAGGAAGAGAGGCCCCGTGAGCGAAGGCCACTCGAGCGACCTCAGAACGTGGAGCAGCTGACATTTGGATCTTTGGGATCTCGTGAGGATATCACACGAGCATTAGGAAATAATGACCCCACCCGGGGGCAAAGACTCCAGTCCCCTCCTCCCGAGATCGACCGGGAACGCAGGGAACGGAATCGAGCAGAGGCAGCTCGAAGAAGAAGGGCATCCCCTGAGCAAGAGCCCAGAAGGAACTCGGATACTAGAGCCAGGGAACCTGAGCGGCCCCTAACTAATGCTGATGTACAGGCAATGGTTCGCCAAATTATGTCCGAGAGCCGGAATTATACAAATGAAGACTATGGCATTGAGCGAAGCCATACTCCCTTCACCGACGATATCCTCGACTTCCAATTTCCCCGACGCTTTAACTTGCCACAAATGGACAAGTACAACGGAAGAACTGATCCGGGACAGCATTTGATGCGGTATTCGTGGCTCATGAATGCTGCAGCTGCCCCAGATGAAGTGAAGTGCAAAGCATTCCCAATCTACCTAGAAGATGTGGCATTGTTCTGGTTTACCCGACTTCCTCCTCGTTCGATTTCTAATTACAAGGAACTAAGCGAGCGTTTCATGAACCAGTTCCGACTACACGCCCGAAAGTCCAAAAGTGTTATTGAATTATCGAGAATCAAATAGGCACCAGGAGAATCTTTAAGGGCATATCTTGATCGTTTTAACCAAGCTGTAACTGAGGTCAGTGACCCGCATGAGCCCACTATTCTGATGGCATTGAAGGAAGGAGTCGATCCTGAATCTGAGTTTGGAGACTACCTTTCTGGGAAGACACCCCCCACAAGGGAGATATTCTACGAAAAGGCCGATATTTATTTAAGGCGAGAGGAGGCCAGGGCAAACCGAAAGAGAAAGTCTGAGACGGCTTCAAAGGAGAATGTGCAAAGTAATATCGCCGTGAAGCAGTCGGGGGAGAATTCTGGCAAGGTTGAAGTAAATGTAGGAAACAAGGGTGGAAACAGCAATACTGGAAGTGGGGGAAACAACAACAATAACCGCAATTCGAACGGTAACAGAAGAAACAGAAATAGGGGAAGTGACCCTAACAAAAGACCCCGATTCCAGAACTACGAGAATTATACACCATTGAACGACACCCTGGAAAATATTTACCTGGATACGTACAATGTGTTGCAGTACAAAAGACCGCCACCTCGTGATTCGACCGAGAAAGAAATGGCGACAGGGAAATTTTGCTTGTTTCACGGAACTCACGGGCATTCAACTAATGAATGTCGGCATTTGAGGGATGTGATTGAGAAACTGTTGCGTGAAGGGAAGTTGGATGAGTACAAGGTTGCCCCGAGAGACAGGGGGCAAGGTGAGCAGGCTCCAAAACAGATTGTACCTGCTCCCAAGCCTACAGCGCAGCAGAAAGGTAAAGGAATTGTTATCAACTCCATAGTAGGCGGACCTCACCCGGCAATCCGAAGTTTCAGATCAATGGATCAATATGTGAATGCTGCCAAGCATCTAGACGTGAATGAAGGTGATGATTTGGAAGATGTCACCCCCATAAAACAACAGAAGACCATGTTCGACGAAGTGGTATTTCGCAGTCGAGACAATACTGGGATACAATCACCCACCAATGATCCGTTGGTTATTACTACCACCATTGGGCCAGCCTTGGTCCATAAGGTATTAGTAGACAATGGAAGTTCCGTTAATATTTTGTTCAAGAAGTCATTTGATCAGATGAAGCTTGAGTCCGAAGATCTGAAACCTTGTGAAGGATGGATTAGAGGCTTCAACGGGGCGACGACAGCTCCCATGGGATACATAGAGTTGCCCGTGACCCTGGGGCAAGGAGAACGTAGAAGAGTGCGAATGCGTCAGTTCGTGGTATTGGACATAGATTCGCCTTATAACGCATTTTTGGGGAGACCTGCCCTCGCTGAATTTAGAGTTTGTATCGCCCCTTGGTGCTTGTTGCTTAAGTTCCCAACCGAAGCCGGAACTGGAGTAATGAGAGGGGATCAAGTTTCCGGACGGGCCTGCTATGTGGCCGAACTAAAGATTTTGATGAAAGGATTTAATGCTGAGAGTAAGGATGCCTCGTCTCCCTCAAAGGGGGACTCGGCATAGCAATTAGAGAGATTGACCCCGAGGGAGTTGCCCAAAGGAACGCCTGAAACCTGGATCCCAGAAAAGACGAGGAACCAGAGGCTAGGAATGCAACTCCTAATGAAGCGACAGTGGAAATTCCCATTGATAAAGCTGATCCGACGAAAGTTTTGAAGATTGGTTCTCAATTGGATCCACGTCGTGCTGAAGAACTAACGGACTTCTTGAAGGCAAACTTAGACATGTTCGCCTGGACCCATGCTGACATGTGTGGGATATCACCATCCATTATAAGTCACAAATTGAATGTAAATCCGAAGCATCCGCCTGTGAAGCAAAAGAGACGCATGCTGGGCCCAGAGAGGTCGGCTGCTCTCAAAGAGGAAGTAGAGAAGTTGAAGCAGAATGGATTTATTCGAGATTCGACATATCCCGACTGGATATCGAATCCCGTCTTAGTAAAAAAGCCAAACGGAAAGTGGCGGACTTGCATTGATTTTTCAGATTTAAATAAGGCTTGCCCGAAAGATAGTTTCCCACTTCCCAGGATTGACCAGCTTGTAGATTCGACAGCAGGTCATGAACTTCTCTCTTTCATGGACGCATATTCTGGATACAACCAAATTCCCATGCACGTACCAGACCAAGAGCATACGAGTTTCATTACGAATTTGGGGCTATATTGTTATGTTGTAATGCCATCCGGGTTAAAAAACGCTGGAGCTACTTATCAGCGCTTGGTAAATAGAATGTTTTATGATCAAATAGGAAAAACTATGGAAGTTTATGTGGATGATATGCTTGTCAAATCAAAGCAGTCTTCCAGTCATACGCAAGACTTAGCGGAAATGTTTGGTATCTTGCGAAAGTACCGGATGAAATTGAATCCTCTGAAATGCTCATTTGGAGTGGCATCGGGGAAGTTGCTTGGCTTTATTGTGAGTTCCCGAGGAATTGAAATCAACCCTAGCCAGATAGCAGCGATTAGAAACATCGAAGAACCGAGGAGAATTAAAGACGTCCAAAGTCTGGCAGGGAAAGTAGCGGCGCTGAGTAGATTCATCTCCAAAGCCACAGATAAATGTGTTCCGTTTTTTGGTTTGATAAAAAGGGGAAAGAAGAACTTCCAGTGGACTCCGGATTGTGTTGAGGCCTTTCAAAATCTGTTAGAACTGCTAGAGAAACCGCCGATTTTATCAAAGCCCGTAGATCACGAAGAATTATTTGTTTATTTGGCAGTCTCGGCCCATGCTGTCAGCACGGCTCTGGTTCGAGAAGAAGACAAAGTACAAAGGCCGGTGTATTATGTAAGCAAGAAATTAGCAGCGGCAGAGCGCAATTACCCAAAAATTGAGAAGCTCGCTTACAGCCTCCTGATCGCATCCCGAAAACTTCGTCACTATTTCCAAGCGCATCCAATAACCATATACACCGACCAGCCCTTAAGGCAGGTATTGCATAGACCCGAAGCATCGGGAAGGTTGATCAAATGGAACATAGAACTAAGTCAGTTTGATTTGAATTTTCAACCACGAAAGTCAATCAGGGGGCAAGCTCTAGCAGACTTTATTGCGGAGTTCACCATTCCAGAGGAGGAAATAATCAATGACCGAGTGGTTAAATCCGAGGATGAGCTAGAGATGAACCCGTGGAAATTATATACAGATGGAGCTAAGAATGACCGAAGGTCCGGAGCTGGAATTGTCTTAGTCACTCCCGAGGGACGGTCATTATATTATGCCCTGCGATTAGAATTTTCGGCAACTAACAATGACTCTGAATATGAAGCCCAGATTGCCGGGCTGAAACTTGCTAAAGACCTCGGAGTAAAAATGATGGACATATTTTGTGACTCTAAGATTGTTGTTTGTCAAGTACGAGAGGAATTCGTGGCTCGAGGACCTCGACTTATCGCCTACCTCAAGAAAGTGAAAGAGCTATTGAATAGCTTAGAGCGGTACAACATAACACATATCCCCAGAGTTGAAAACCAGAAAGCGGATAGACTGGCAAAGCTGGCTAGTTCCGACAATCCAGAAGAGACTGAAATAATTCCAATTGAAACGTTGGAGTCGCCAAGCTTTGAGTCAATGGAAATTGAATTCGCTTTTGAAGCGGAACCAGAGAAGGAGTCATGGATGACTCCAATTAAGAATTTCCTTAAGAATGGGAAACTCCCATCGAAGAAGAGTGAGAAAAGAGCTGTAGTTCGCAAAGCTACCAGATATGTCATACAAGATGATACTCTCTATAGACAAGGATTTTCTATGCCCCTGTTACGATGTATAGCACACGACGACATCAAGCGTGTACTAAGAGAAGTACACGAAGGTGAGTGTGGAGATCATACAGGAGGTCAAACTTTAGCAAAGAAAATATTGCGGTACGGATACTTCTGGCCTACGATCAACAAAGATGCAGCTGATTATTCACGACGCTGCGATAAGTGCCAGAGATTTCAACAAAACTTGTCCTCCCCTCCGCTGCTTCAGCACTTCCTTACCCGAACCGAACCCAATTCCTATTCTCCCCTGTCTCGTCTTCAAATTTCACTAGACCCAAACGAAGTTAAGCGTTTATGTGCTTGAACATTTAACGCTGGATCCCAATGACCCCCGTTGCTACCTCGAGACGGCGAAGACGCCATCAACGACGATGACAAACGGTGGAGGAGATCCAGGCGTCGGAGTTCAACAAACACCACACTCCAATCGCTCGATTTAAAAGCAAATTCTAGTTGAAATTAGTTATTACATAAAAAATCGGAGATTTAAAATACCTAGATGTGTTATTCGAAGATTGAAACGAGGAGTTTGGAGTTTTTAGATTTTTTAGGAAGTGGGGTTTCGGTATAAAGCTGGGAGAACAAGAATTATGGGAGTAAAGAAGGTAGAAGAGTATGGGTGGTTGAGTTTATATACGACGTGAGATGGCTCTTTGTATTCCCCGTATTTTACTCCGTTCGGACCGAGTCCAAGCCAGCCCACGTCTTCTGGCCCATCAACCCAGTGCAAAGCGAAACAGGAAGAAAAGGTGCTCGGGTCGGACACCGAACCGGGTAGAAATCTGTGCATTCCTCTAGCATTCGAATTGGATTTAAAAGAAAAACTAGGAAGGAACATACCTGAGAAGAATACTATATGTTGAGAAGGACTTCTGGACTTGACTCAAAAATGAAGAAAATGAATCAAGTGTTTCACGACATATATATAAGCAATAAGAGACATGTCTTCATGAAGCAACGCATCTTCACAAACGAACAGAAGCGACTTTCTGACTGTTCTGATTAAAGGACTAGCATTTCAAACGACATCAAAGCACGCTTCGTATACAACAGAAGCATCCCTTGAGGGGGCAAAATGTTAGCCTACTTTGTGAACTAGGCAACACAAAGTCAAGAAACCAAACATTGAAGGGCATTTTTAATTAGAAGACTTCGGTTCGGATTGGAGAAGAAACTACATTCTAGATTAGATAGCAGCAGCTGTTCGGATCGGGTCAGAGCAAACTATCGGTTCGGGTCGGATAGAGCTTTCTGTTCGGATCGGTGAACTCCTATTGAGTAAATTGGTATGGCGTATCTAATCGGATCGGAGGGCAACTAAATCTCGATTGGATCGGAAAGCCAGCTGTTTGCCACGAAAATGGATCGGAGCGGAGAAGATTAGAGAAGAAGAAAGCATTGCTTCCAAGCCAATCCGGTTCGGATCGGGTATCCCGATACGAACCCCTTATCTGCGCGTCTCCGACCCGAACCCATGTTCCCTGTTATTCTCCTGCAAAAGCGCCTGGATATCCGGACCGGCTATGACCAGTTCCTACCCATAAGGTCTGTTCCTTTGATGCGTTGTCAACATAATATTTCATCCGAACCCGAAGATGGTGGGATGGACGACATGTGGCCCCGACCCGGATCCAGTTTCAAGCAAATTCACACCTATAAATACCCCGTCTGGAGACAAAGAGAAGGATCTTTTTTCAGCACTTTGAGAATTCAACTACCTCCATCATCCGAACTCCATTACTCCCGGAGAATCCAAATCATCTATCATTCTTTGTTTTAGTCAATTGAGTGAACACAAGTGAGTTATGAGTGGAATTGAGTGAATCTTACATTGTATTTGCAACTGAATTATTGAATATAGTGAAAGATAAGTGGACGTAGGCATTTCTTCGCCGAACCACTATAAATCCTGCGTATTCATTTTTATTTTTGTCTCATTTCATCTTGCTTATAATCAACTTGGGTGTTAGAACCACTTTTGGGTCTAACAGTTACAAACATTTCCTATTTATAACTTCTATTTACCGTTACAAATATTTCCTATTTATAACTTCTATTATAACTTCTATTTACCGTTACAAATATTTCCTATTTATAACTTCTATTTACCGTTACAAATATTTCCTATTTATAACTTCTATTTATTTTCTAAATAAATATTCCTTTTCTATTTCTATTTATTTTCTAAATAAATATCCCTTTTATAAAACCGTGTTCGTTTTATAAATATTTCCTTTTATAAAATCCTGTGATTTTATAAAATTCCTTTATTTCAATATACATTGAAATACTTCTTTTTTTCCATCCCAGGGTTTCTTATGATATTTAAAATATCGAATAACAATGATCAATATCATTCCAACACCCATAATCCATAACAGATTATATAACACATCATATATCACAATATATGAAAACAGTAAAATAAATGTTGAGGAATCCAGTTGGATTCCTCCAACCTGTCTCCCTGCATCACAGATGTTAAAGAATATAGATAATATCACTTTTCATTTCTATATGATATATTCTGTTAAACAGAATCAAATATAGAAAATTTAACTAAATGACTAGCAGTTCAATCAAACAGTAAACATACATTAAATCAACCAATATCTAACAGTTCTAAAAATACAACATGAAATTATAAACTATTCAGAGTTAGTGAGATTTACTCACCTTGCGCGTTAACCGTTGAATAACGGTTTGCGTTATTTTGACTTCGACGGACAATTTATTTCTCCATAAATTGTAACGAGCTCGGATTCACTCCCCGTCAGTCTCATTGTGTTGCTCCCGTCCATACGATCCTATCGGATCCTGTTTTCTCGAATTCGGTCCACGTGTGAATAAGTTATGCTTATTTAAAGTTAATACCCTAAGATATTTAAATTAAAAACTTAATTTATTTTATATGGGCTTTACCCTTGCAGATCTGGCCCATAACCATCCACTATCCGCTCCCATCAAAACCCGCTACCGTATCTTCTTTCTGTCTTCTTCCTTTAATTATTTTTCCTACCCGTATTGATAACTCAGGACTCCACGTTTCTCCCCTTCCCAAAACAAATAATGCATCCCTCTCTGTTCACAAAACATGAACGGAAATCACCACTTCTCTGATACAAACCACCAGTATTTGTTTGTCTCCTTTTTGAACATATATGTGTATGTATATTTATTCCCACAACCTTTTCTACTCTTCATCATGCAAGATGCCCGACCCTCCTTTTACCCGCCAGTATCACACGTTGCATCTGCAACTTCAACCCCTCCTATTCACTTCATTGGTCATAACTTGTTTCTCAACTTCCCTTATGATTTAAAGACTCCTTCAATCCAACGTGCTGGCTAATTTCCCCATCCTCCTAGCATGGTTATAGCAAGTACATTAAGTGCCGCAAGTTTTAAAGTGTTCACATCATCGATTAAATAAATATGTTAATTAACCTTACTAATCCTCGTCTGTTCTCAATTATGGTCTTCACACCATCAATACCCAAATACCCTGCCAAGAACTCGTTCCCTAGACGCACGCTGTACCTCCAACAGCGAACACAAACTTCTATGAACCCTTCAAAAGCCATACCTCTTCGTTCACTCGAGCTCAAGCTCGCGCCTCACTGCCATCGCGTCGAGCTGCCCTGGCTTCACTGGAAAATATTGAACAACAGGAAAGTCGCACCGCATCCTAACCGAAGACCACCAGGTCGAAGCTCCGGAGTACACGAGTTCAGAGAACCCAAAATTTTCCGATTTCATTTAGTATTGAGGAAGGCTTAATCAAATGAAGAAAACGAAATTGGAGGTCTTGTTTAGCTACGTTGACTAGGGAAGAGAAAGAATCAAATTTGTTTAGAATGGTGGTGTATTTATATCGGTGTATTACTTTAGTGTTAAGACATGATGGTGTAGTTTCCACGTTCTGGCATTTTGATTCTCACGTTGTCGTTTGGGTTTTGTGGTTAGAACTTGCGGTTGGGAAAAATGAGAACCGTGGCTTCTTGTTTGGTCACACACGAGTTAAGATATTTTTATGTGTAAAAGTTTTAGTGTACCCCATCACGAAATAAAGATTTTCCTTCCTTTACAAACTGTTGTCGACAGAAGTGAACATACCGTTGTAATCAGCTCGGTGCCATGATCCCAAAAATATAAAAATACCGGTAGATTAACTCATATTTTGAAACCTCAAAATATCCGTACAGGGTGCCAAATACTCCAAATAAAAAGTCGCATATTTAATTAATTAAAAATTACAGTAAAATTCTAAAAATTAAATTATCGATATGTCTCAAAAGAACCTTGTCTAAATTCAAACCCGATCTCTAGTTATATCGAATAAACCGTTACGGTCGATAACCGATTCTATAGCGACTAATTTGAAATTTGATTTGGACATATCTCAAAATCTACACGATGAAATCCCGATTTTTCTCTTCCACTAGAAAGATATACTCCACCAGCTCCACATGTTTCTTGTTTCATAGAAATCCGGCTTAAAACGAATCCTGTACATTCAGTTGAAGTACGAATTGCCAATTTACGAACTGCAGTGCTATTTCGAGCTCGTTTATAAATATATTATAAACTATACGTTCAACTATCGACGATTGAATATATTCGTTATTCAAATTAAATTCCAAGCTGAATTAAATATCACAGATGATCCGGTTCACACCATATCGTCATTTCGGCCAATTCCGATTATTTAAAATTAAATATTCACCATTATTTAATTAACGACGATTTTATTCCCTAAATCACTATTTATATAATTAAATAAATTAATCATGATACCCCTGCCAATGCGGGTCATTACAATCTTCCCCACTTAAAATAATTTCGTCCTCGAAATTGCTAAAATTAGAGGACGACCCTATCGACTAGTTAGAACATATTTGTTCACTCCTTAACTTCAATTTCCAACGGGGCCAATTTAAATTTAATTAAATTATTAATTCTTATTATCGAAAATTTTTAAAAATCCTGAAAATTTCCTAACTCCTTAACTCTTCGAAAAATTTCGCCAACACCTCCTTTGTACTGGTCAAACTCCAACTCGCCTCTCTGGGCTATCTCCAACCCAAAAGAAAATCAAACAGCCAAGCGGCTTGCCAATTCGGCTCATCAACAGCTCATACCCATATATAATATAAACTGGTACCTTTTTGTTGGGCATATCAAGATATCCTTTACATCTGCTGCCAATTCTACATAGGCCAATACTAATTCAGTCAACTCCTGTCAGTTTGTTCTCAACCAAATCATTCGCTTATACTTAAGTCGAATTCCATTCAAATTCCAATTCCAGATTCCAAATACTTAACTTCCCAATCCAATTTTCATTTCAGATTCTTATCTCGACAATCCAATTTTATTCAAGAATAAAAAATTTTCCTGATATCGTTCTATTTCCATTCAGTTTTCACTTAACTGTTTCAATTCAATTTCAGCTTACTTCCGCAAACTTCTATTTTAAATTTGTTCTTAATTCAAACAGTCTCTTCCTTGGAATTTTAAACAGTTTACTTTTTCAAAAATAAAATTTTCCTTTTTTTGAAATTCAACTGAGCCCATAATTAATATTCTATTAGTTAAATCACTTCTATATTTCTTTATCAATATTTGTTAACCAAATATTTTCAACAACCAAATATTTTCAATAACCATATTGGCCCTTTTATGTTAATTGGAAAACATTTCCGAATATCGCCTTCCTTTATTTCCTAAATTAATAACCTTTATAATCCTATTTAATTCGAAAATACTCCAATTACTTATCTCTTTCCGACCTCGTTTATTTCTATACTTAGGAAATATTTATTCTTCTATTTCCAAGTTTACATTTATTTGGTTAAAACAGATGTTGTGTAAAACATCGTTACGACAACCCAAATACTATATTCAACTAACTCTTATTCAACATTGATCTTCGAGCCTGAAATCTTACTGTTCATTTGTTAATAATGCAATCAATCAAGTTGGGGTATAACTACCTCTCAGACCTTGACTGAATAACATTTATAACGTCAAAACAGATAAAACAACTTACTCGAATAATCAATACCATACAACTACTTATTCATTTTTAAACACATATACACTTTCTCTTTCTATTCTTACTAGATTCTATTCTAGACTTCCTTTTTGATTATACTATTCTATTTCTAAGTTCGTTTTCTTATCGACTTCTATATACATAAATCGATACGATGATTTTTACCTATCAAATCATCTTAAAAATATTCTAACTCCTTAAATTCCCGGAAAATTCGCCATAACCTCCTTTGTACCGGGAGCATCGGGAAATTCCAAATAGCTTTCCCAGTCCTTCTCATCTCAAAAAGAAAAAGAAAAAGCCAAGCGGCTAGCCGATACGGCGCTTAAAATCTCATATATGAATTAAATACATACCTTTCGTCGAGCATTCTATTTATATACCTTCATACCTTATCCATACCTATCTCATGTATATCCATACATTTCTAATTCATTCCAACTTAATCCAATCATTTTAACTTAGTTCGTTAAGTGATTTTCAAATTACTGGTTTTCCCATTTCACCTTCATATTTGAGTATAACATGTTCAAATATATTTTAACTTGTTTATCAACTAATTGAATTCCTTTTCAATTTTATTTGAATCTTCTATATTCAAATTTCATTTTCACTTTCGATATTCAAATCCTATATTTGAAATCTCTTATATTTTCTATATCCAAACGCCATTTGAATTTCTATATTCAAATTCTATATCACTTCCATTTAATTTCATATATTCAAACTCCCTTTGAATTTCTATATTCAATTTCTATTTGAATTCTCTTTATTCAAATCCCCTTTGAATTTTCTATATTCAAATCCTATGTTTGAACTTCCTTTCTTCAAATTCCTTTTCAAACTTTCTTTATTCATTCTTCACATAAGTCTCGATTTCAATTCCTTTTGAAATCGATATTACTACCTTTGGAAAATAGGTTCCCCTTTCAATTTAATACTTGTATTTTTTTTTTCCAATGATAATTCTTTTCACTTCATTTTATAAACTTCGTTTATAAAAGAACTATTTATAAACTTCGTTTATAAAGGAACTTCTCGTTTTATTTCTTTTAAAACAAGTTAATATTTCAAATCTATTTCAAAATTCAAATTCTATATTTTAAATTCTATTTTGAAATTCAACACACTTGTCTTTCCCAAAACAAATTCAAATCAGTATCTTTGGTAGTAATTCGTCACTTACAACTCGAAAATGAATACTGATGATGCAGCTGTCATCATCAGAATCTATTTTCCAGCGATCGAAGTGAGTTCAATACTATAAAACCATTTCTAAACATTTCCACTTTGAAATTCATTTCAAAATATAATTCACACTGCTTGTAAAACATTTAAAATCTCCCAGGATCTTAAATTTTCCTTATTTTTAATCCCAATCCATTTACAAACACTTATCCAATTCTCCAGAGTCTTAACTTCAATTCTGGTTTGAATTTCATATTTAACTCATCTGATTTCACGTATTTCACTTATATGAATTCTGATTGGTTATTTACATAACCATTTAATTTATAATCTTACTTGATTATAATAACAACCAATATATTCGATATATATCAAAATATACGTTGGGTAAACTATTTCGTTTACCCTCTTTCAAAACATACCATGATGGTTCATCGTATTCAAGTGTTTAGTAACTCCTACCGATACAGTGGATCAAACTGATCGACCAAAACTCATAAACGACTCAACCAATGAATCTCCACAATATAAAACAAATTTTTATATCAATAACAAATACGTTCACTCGTATATATACACTCAAACTCAATCTAGGGTATTACTAACCCTATCTCTACCGAGTCACGCCACAGAGCCAAGTAATTCTTAACTTAAGCTCTGATACCAACTGTAACGACCCGGATTTCGAGCGACTTTGGTTATCGACATAAGCACGATGTCGATAACCAAAACGTCGAAAAATCCTGGTAATTAGTGAAAGAAATTAGAGGGTGAGAATAGATAAGATAGAAAATTAGAATAGAAGAAGAAGAACACAACATCAGAGTAACACGAATCTCACAGCGGAACGAATAAATATATTTCATAACATAAATTTGAAATACAAACTTGGTACTTGAATATACATATCATTATCAAAGTACAACACTTACAACATAGCGGAAATAAACTATAGCTATATGATCCTGAAGCCTCCTGCTCCAAGCTCTTCCAGTATATCTGTAATCCCGACTACTTGACTGCCCGTACAAATTTAGGCACCCAAGAGTTTAGGGAAAACAACAAAATAAACTCCGGGTCAGTCATGGGACTGGTGTGAGTAAAACAGTTTAAAACAGTTATACAGGTATATGATATCTCATAAGACCACGCCGCATAACGGAACGGGTTTTTCCCTTATGAGAATCCAAAATATCTTTATATCAACAACCTTTTGATATTATAATAATGTCTATCAACCACAGTATATATATAATCATCTAGCAGAAACGCTTTCATCTCACGTCCTACATATATAGTATACAATCAAAACCGCAAGCACGTAGTGGGTAATGGATTTCCAACTATGACAAGGTATGGATTCACCTTTCGCTCGTGTACCTCTAGAGAGGAATACACTGGGTTCAACTAGAACATCTTGCAACCCGGCCACACATGACCGACCACTCATTTCCCTTGAGTGTATCGAATGTATATCACCAACAGTTGGGATCAGCAACCGTTTCCCGAATGGGACAGCATCAACAATAGATTTTTAGAAGTAAATGAAACTCTAGATCAGGCGATTATACACCCTACTTCGGTGCGACCGACTTAGCCATGCTGCTTGCCCGATTTCTGTCATTTACCGGATGTGAGGCTAGAAGCTACGCTTTATCATACCAGATTCACTTTGAATGTCACATCGTCAAATCCATCAAATCACCGATCGACGTCCTCAACCATACATTACGCGTTAGCTAAAAGAAGTTTCCTTCTCCGCTTCCACTCTTGGTATAGTTGGAGAAATCGATATATGTGATCGTCAGGAAATACTCTGTCGGACATCCGTCCATACAAGTCATCCAGGAACAGGATGAACCGAAGGCACTATTCTGTAAATAGGATAGCCCTTGCATAACTCCGTCTTCAATTTCCTTTGGCATATATGATTCGCAACGCTTATGCCAATACAGAGTGGTTCTTTGGATAATAATCCAACCGGTCTCTCCATATTAACAACGTTAAAATGGTCAAAACTTCGATAGTCTGTGATTTAACTATCGAATAAAAACAAGTTTGCAAACAACGATAATATTTCCAAATGGAAATTATATCGATCAAACATCATTTAACATTCATCTCTTTATTTCATAAATTTAGTTATCTCCTGTTTCCCTATATTCAATATTTCTTATTTTCTAAATTTGGGAAAATATACGTTATTAACAATGGAAAAACATTTCCATTTCTTGTTTTCTTTATTAGAAAAAATTTCTGGTTTCTTATTTGGAAAACATTTCCAAAGCTTCTTCATTGGACTTAGCCAGATGTTTAAACAAACCATCGCGATGCCAACTCAAACAATTTCCTTTACTGCCGAACCTTAACTATTCCTTAGTTAAAAACGAAGCCAATCAAGTTGGGGTAGAACTACCTCTCAGACCTTAACTGAACAACATTTCTAACTTTGAAATAGGCAAATTTCACTTTATATTCCTTAACAAACTTCCTTACTTAACCCTCCTTCGAATAACTATATTCGATTGACTCTTATCAATTAACTCTATTGGACTAACCCCTATCAATTAACTCTATTGGACTAACACTATTTGACTAACGCTATTTATTTACTCATTTCACTTACTCTTTACGAATAAACTATATTCGATAATTCCTTTTACTTTCTATTCGAATAACTATATTCGATTAACTCATTTGCTTCTATTCGAATAACTATATTCGATTTAACTCATTTGCTTCTATTCTAATCGATTAAACTAACATCGATTATCTCCTTTCAACTTTATTCTCTAATCGATTAACTAACATCGATTAACTTCTTTTTAACTTTATTCTCTAATCGATTAACTAACATCGATTAACTTCTTTTACCTTAACACTAATCGATTAACTAACATCGATTAACTTCCTTTTAACTTTATTCTCTAATCGATTAACTAACATCGATTAACTTCTTTTACCTTAACACTAATCGATTAACTAACATCGATTAACTTCTTTTTAACTTTATTCTCTAATCGATTAACTAACATCGATTAACTTCTTTTTAACTTTATTCTCTAATCGATTAACTAACATCGATTAACTTCTTTTACTTTATTCTCTAATCGATTAACTAACATCGATTAACTTCTTTTTAACTTTATTCTCTAATCGATTAACTAACATCGATTAACTTCTTTTACTTTATTCTCTAATCGATTAACTAACATCGATTAACTTCTTTTACTTTAACACTAATCGATTAACTAACATCGATTAACTTCTTTTGATAAACTACGTTTTCCGTTACAACTATTTCCTTTTTATAACGTTTACTTACCGTTACAAATATATCCTATTTATAACTTCTATTTACCGTTACAAATATTTCCTATTTATAACTTCTATTTACCGTTACAAATATTTCCTATTTATAACTTCTATTTACCGTTACAAACATTTCCTATTTATAACTTCTATTTACCGTTACAAATATTTCCTATTTATAACTTCTATTTACCGTTACAAATATTTCCTATTTATAACTTCTATTTACCGTTACAAATATTTCCTATTTATAACTTCTATTTATTTTCTAAATAAATATTCCTTTTCTATTTCTATTTATTTTCTAAATAAATATCCCTTTTATAAAACCGTGTTCGTTTTATAAATATTTCCTTTTATAAAATCCTGTGATTTTATAAAATTCCTTTATTTCAATATACATTGACATACTTCTTTTTTTTCATCCCAGGGTTTCTTATGATATTTAAAATATCGAATAACAATGATCGATATCATTCCAACACCCATAATCCATAACAGATTATATAGCACATCATATATCACAATATATGAAAACAGTAAAATAAATGTTGAGGAATCCAGTTGGATTCCTCCAACCTGTCTCCTTGCATCACCGATGTTAAACAATATAGATAACATCACTTTTCAGTTCTATATGATATATTCTATTAAACAGAATCAAATATAGAAAATTTAACTAACTGACTAGCAGTTCAATCAAACAGTCAACATACAGTAAATCAACCAATGTCTAACAGTTCTAAAAATACAACATGAAATTATAAACTGTTCAGAGTTAGTGAGATTTACTCACCTTGCGCATTAACCGTTGAATAACGGTTTGCGTTATTTTGACTTCGACGGACAATTTATTACTCCATAAATTGTAACGAGCTCGGATTCACTCCCCGTCAGTCTCATTGTGTTGCTCCCGTCCATACGATCCTATCGGATCCTGTTTTATCGAATTCGGTCCACGTGTGAATAAGTTATGCTTATTTAAAGTTAATACCCTAAGATATTTAAATTAAAAACTTAATTTATTTTATATGGGCTTTACCCTTGCAGATCTGGCCCATAACCATCCACTATCCGCTCCCATCAAAACCCGCTACCGTATCTTCTTTCTGTCTTCTTCCTTTAATTATTTTTCCTACCCGTATTGACAACTCAGCACTCCACGTTTCTCCCCTTCCCAAAACAAATAATGCATCCCTCTCTGTTCACAAAACATGAACGGAAATCACCACTTCTCTGATACAAACCACCAGTATTTGTTTGTCTCCTTTTTGAACATATATGTGTATGTATATTTCTTCCCACAACCTTTTCTACTCTTCATCATGCAAGATGCCCGACCCTCCTTTTATCCGCCAGTATCACATGTTGCATCTGCAACTTCAACCCCTCCTATTCACTTCATTGGTCATAACTTGTTTCTCAACTTCCCTTATGATTTAAAGACTCCTTCAATCCAATGTGTTGGCTAATTTCCCCATCCTCCTAGCATGGTTTTAGCAAGTACATTAAGTGCCGCAAGTTTTAAAGTGTTCACATCATTGATTAAATAAATATGTTAATTAACCTTACTAATCCTCGTCTGTTCTCAATTACGGTCTTCACACCATCAATACCCAAATACCCTGCCAAGAACTCGTGCCCTAGACGCACGCTGTACCTCCAACAGCGAACACAAACTTCTGTGAACCCTTCAAAAACCATACCTCTTCGTTCACTCGAGCTCAAGCTCGCGCCTCACTGCCATCGCGTCGAGCTGCCCTGGCTTCACTGGAAAATATCGAACAACAGGAAAGTCGCACCGCATCCTAACCAAAGACCACCAGGTCGAAGCTCCGGAGTACACGAGTTCAGAGAACCCAAAATTTTCCGATTTCATTTAATATTGAGGAAGGTTTAATCAAATGAAGAAAACGAAATTGGCGGTCTTGTTTAGCTACGTTGACTAGGGAAGAGAAAGAATCAAATTTGGTTAGAATGGTGGTGTATTTATATCGGTGTATTACTTTAGTGTTAAGACATGATGGTGTAGTTTCCACGTTCTGGCATTTTGATTCTCACGTTTTCGTTTGGGTTTTGTGGTTAGAACTTGCGGTTGGGAAAAATGAGAACCGTGGCTTCTTGTTTGGTCACACACGAGTTAAGATATTTTTATGTGTAAAAGTTTTAGTGTACCCCATCATGAAATAAAGAACTTCCTTCCTTTTCAAACTATTGTCGACAGAAGTAAACATACCACTGTAATCAGCTCGGTGCCATGATCCCAAAAATATAAAAATACCGGTAGATTAACTCATATTTTGAAACCTCAAAATATCCATACAGGGTGCCAAATACTCCAAATAAAAAGTCGCATATTTAATTAATTAAAAATTACAGTAAAATTCTAAAAATTAAATTATCGATATGTCTCAAGAGAACCTTGTCTAAATTCAAACCCGATCTCTAGTTATATCGAATAAACCGTTACCGTCGATAACCGATTCTATAATGACTAATTTGAAATTTGATTTGGACATATCTCAAAATCTACACGACGAAATACCGATTTTTCTCTTCCACTAGAAAGATATACTCCACCAGCTCCACATGTTTCTTGTTTCATAGAAATCCGGCTTAAAACGAATCCTGTACATTCAGTTGAAGTTCGAGTTGCCAATTTACGAACTACAGAGTGGTATATGTTCCTATACTTCCCCACGCATGTATCACGAATCGTTATCGCTTGTCTAGATGAACATGTCCTGTAATGTGCGGTCCGAGTCCTATGACAGGGAAAATCAAGGAATACAGAACTCGGTCGGGAGCTTTCAGATATCTGCCGATGCAGATGCTAAGGCCTATTTTTATTCCAGTGGATATGGTCCCACTTGACCCCTCCCTCAACTAATGAAAGGCACACATTGTTAAATGAGAACTATACGTCGGCCCCCGGTGCCCCTCTATCCTATGGCCATCCTCACCCATAACTAGATAGCAAGTCTATGGTCTTTTGGAGTTCTCCGCCTTTCCGCTTCATGTATCTCGATTGACTGAAGATGGATGGTAGACGACGAGTTGCTATCATAGGGCTACCGTTTTCTCGCCGAATCACGCCGGTCCATCCTAGTCTTTAGGTTGCCATATATTGCAACCAAGGCATACCACTGTTCTTCTACGCAGAGCTTAACCTCTGTGAGCCCAAGAGGATCATCTGCAGCCTCACAGAGGGATACCAAGAGTACCCTCACGTCCCCTCGAAACCTCGGGCTTCGTAACCCAATTCGTTGGAGCCTTCTTTCTACTCAGACGTACATTCGCTCCTTCCCGTGTTATACTAAGAATTACTACTTAGTTTTACTAACTAAGATTTACCACTTAGTTTCCAGAATCGTTGTTTTCTAGGGTTTACTACTTAGTTCCCTTTCCCGTCAATTTGGATTTGTTAAGTGTCATTAGTCAATTCAAACCAACTTAAACCTCTTCATTCATCCTGTTATACTGGTTAAGTGTTATCAGTAATTCTTGTTGACTTAACCCCACCACAAACCAAGTTATATTGGTTAAGTATTTCTTATTACTTAACCCTACCCATTCACCCTGTATTGGTTATGTGTTCCTTTTTAACTTAACCTTGCCCGTCTGTCTTAACTAACATGTTATTAATGGTTAAGTGTTATCCCTTCATGTTTAGACTTAACCCTATTATTTTATCACAACCTGATGGTTAAGTGTTCAAGTTTACTTAACCCTACGGTCGAGCCGAGATAACGTATCAAATTGGCTAAGTGTATTTACTTAACCCCAACCTCTAGTCTAGTTAACATGTTAATTTGGCTAAGTGTTTTCTTAGATACTTAACCCCTACAAATCTGGTCTTGTTACCATAAGTTTGGTTAAGTGTCCCTATGGACTTAGCCCTCCCATTCTAGCTCGACTGTGTTAAGTTGGTTAAGTGTTCCTATGGACATAACCCTCCCATTCTAGCTTAACTATGTTAAGTGTCAGTCTGAACCTAACCCCACCCATCAGTTTAGTTATCTTGTTGAATTGGTTAAGTGTCATAGTTAACTTAACCCTACCTTTCTTGTTCGAGCTTTAACTAAATAAATTAAAGCCGCGACCACTCACATTAGACATATATTGTTGCGAATACTGGATGTGTCGGTTGGTTCCGGGCAGGTTTACATTGATCCACCCTGAGATGTCGTGCCAACCTCCAACAAATGCAAAGCCTGTCACCGACCTCCACAGCTCTAAAAGCCCGGTCCACTTCCAAAGAACCACGAGCTAATGCCCCCGTTCCAACTGCATGTCCGTGCCACTGTGCTTCTTCTTGTTCTCCACAAATTTGAAATGTCTGGAGCTTCACAAAATGGCTGCGCCTCCCCTTGATTTCTACTTGTGCACGTTAAACGTGACCCTCACCTCACTACCGCTCCTTTCTTCTTCCCTCCAGCAACTCCATACTTCTCTCTCGCAACATCGCTTCTTGTTTCATATGCTATATACACATCAACTATTAGCTGAATACCCTAATACAGTTTAGTCCTTCACGATTTCATCCCTTAAACCCATTTGGTTATCTACCTCTTCGAAGTCACTCTCTCCAGTCTGTTGTCGACATTCGCGAGCCATCACTGTTGCTCATTACGTGCTGCTTCTACTTCCTTCACGCCACGCAACACCCGCTGCATCAACCTCCACGCACCCCATAGCTTTGGATGCCACTGTTCACATCTGTCTTGCTTGTTCCTGATCTCGCGGCCATGCATCCATGTTGTTTAAGTAGAAATAAATAAGCCGGTTTTTGGTTTCATTGTTCCAGAGAAGAGCAATGCTATATATATAGGCGATGATAATTGTGATAAGAACAATGTTATTTCAGCTGAGGGGTAGAGAGTAGATTAGGTGTATGGGTTTGCACGGAGTTAGGGAATGAGCTTATTAATGTTGCACAGAAAAGATTGGTCAACCGCTTGTGTTTTCATTTCAGAGTATGGGATGGTTGCGTGTTGTTTTATTTGGTGAGAGATGTTATATAGAATGATGGCTTTATATAATATAAGGTATATATTTTTATATAATGGAAAGTTGCTTCAATATCACGCCCAGTTGTGTTTTGGAAATTGCAAAGTATGGCTATAGTTTCCTTTGTTGGATATTGCCGAAATATGATGACATATGATATTTTGTATATACTTTTATTTCTTGTTTGCTTGCTTTAAAACAAAGCAGAGAGGATGCTTTCAAACATTAGAAGTAGGTGACATTTTTCTTCCTTGGTTAGGCTTAACTTAGGACATGCTGTCTTAAATGAGGCGGCATGCTGTATTAATGAGGCATGGTTATGGTCACTTCAAAAGTTAGGTGATATTTGTTTCATATAGTTATATTTTTAGGGTACTGTATTATACACAATTTTATCATTTACAAACCGCTATTGACAAAAATAAAAATACCGCTGTGTCGAGCAATGTCCAACGATCCCAAAAATATAATAATATCGGTAGGTTAACTTATATTGTGAAAACCCCAAAATGCTGATATATGGCGCAAAATACTCCAATTTAAATAAATAAATTTGATATAAAATCCATTTATATCACCAAATTAATATTTAAACAGTTTTAAATGTTCGAATTTAGCATCCAAAAATCGGGAATGTTACACCAAGCGTACGAACAATTTCTTTATTGATTATTTATTGGTTGAAACCCCCACATGGGTCTTGGGAAGATATTCTATTAATACATCTCCCTTGTGATTAGTTGTATGTCAATCAATGGATTGACGGACTGTTATAAGCGTTATTAATTATTTAATGCTTATATAGTTGAGAATGCACTTTGGTTGTTATTTGGATGTTTATTGATTATTTAATATTATTGTTGAATACATGCAATGTATGAAATCCATATAATTAAAATTTTACGGTAATTGATTGAATCATATTCCAATTCGGAAATAACGAATATTTTATTCTAATATTCAGTGAATAATCAAAAATATGATTTTGATGTTCGATTTTGGACGGACACGGAAATATTGAAATACTCTAAGTTTAAAAAGATAAAAGATATTTTTATCTGAATAAAATGCTTAACAACTAGAATAAAGAATTGAAATGATTTTAATCTAACCAGAGTTTTTCAACGAATGAATTGGAATGGATTTGAAAGGACATAATCTCCGAAATATTTCGATATTGGATTCCATGATTACACAGATATTGTTGAGGAATTTGGAAGATACAAATATCATTATTCCTAATACGATATCCGTTGGTTTCAAAATTTGATATTGAATATAAGTCGATTTGATTTATATTTAGAGCCTTGTATTTAATATGAAATTGGATTTTTAGGTTTATCGTGAATGGTGTCTTCAATAACATTGTTCTTAAACCTAGTTGAGAAAAGAATAAATCTTTTAACTAAGATTTAATGAAGTTTTCTAATTAACAAATATAATTGGAATTAAATGGTAGTTGACTCTGGGTTGATTGTGAATTGTGTTTTAAATGACACTAGTTCTTAAACCCGATTAACAGTGAAGTTAAGATTTGGGATTTATAAATCTTTATGATAAGATTTAATGGAAAATTTCCAAAGTAAAGTTTTCCAATTTAATAAAAGAAATTGGAATTGAATGGAATTAAATTTAGAAATAATCGAGACGAACTTCTGTGAAGGAAGGCGTTTACTATTTATGGAATTTAAGAAGGCTTTGCCATTATTCCATTTATAGTATTAGACCGATACAGAAACTTATATCGATTATATACTGTTATGATTTCCATGAAGGTTCCATTTTAATGGAAGGTGATTTTGGGTTTATCATGAACTGTGTCTTAAGTGACATTGGTTCTTTAACCCAGTTAAAGGAAGGATTAATTTTATTAAAGTTGAAGAATCATTAAGTAATGATTTTTGAGATCAAAACTAAGTGGGTTTTTAACGAATCTTTATTTAGATTGAAATAAGAATGAGGTATGTAAATTTACCAAATTCAAGAAATGATCGAGATATGGATTACCACCAGTTTTACTCCATGCGTTAGTTAAATCTCTAATTATTTCTTAACATGAAATGGTAATTAAATCACTGATAACACTGTGGGTATTGGATATCGAGTAACACCAGTTTTTGCTCCATGGGATGAATATGTTGGGATTGAGATAATGAAATGAAGGATTACTTCAGCAAGGCTCGTTAATCCCGACTAATTTGATAAACCTTAACTTGGTTTAACTTGTGAAAAGATATTACAAAATCTTTTGAAATGATTTTCAAGAGAAAGATTTAAACAAGAGGTTTAAATCAATTAAATCTTTGATAATATTTAAGGGAATATTTCCCAGTATAAGAATATTTAAATAAAATAATATTCTGAATTGGAATGTGGTGTATGATGTGTTTTTATAGAACTTGATTTAAGGTACGCGAGTTGTTCGGAAGGACCGGGTTTAACCCATTCTGAATAACTGATACGACGATTGAAAGTCAAAGATATGGAGATGGTGGTTGAAGACCAGAGATCTTCTCATCGTTTGGATGATTACCGATGTCTTGATTGGGTCGTACACCCAAGACAAAGTAATAAGTGGTGGTCGTCCAGACGTACTTGGAGATCGACCAGATATGCGAGGGCCTCTCTCTTGTATTAGACATATGGGACGAGGAATAAGGTGACTCCGGTTTCGTTCATACCCAGAACGGACTTGTAAATGGATTGTGTATCTGACATTGTATTCCTTTTTGCTGTTTTAGTTGATCTCTGCTAAATGTATATACGTTTGGTGGAAGAGAATTTATTCTCTTTCTTAACACCCTTCTCTGAGACTTACGAGCTTAGAGGTTATATACTGGTAGATGATCAATGATAGGCATGGATTGACAATGTGGCATGCCGAGTTGCACGGATCAAGGCTTTTGCTGAAAAGCAGAGTCTTGTGGCTGATGATCAAAGCATAGGTTTTATATAGCGTAACTTTGTGTGTCGAGACGTGACTTCGACGAGTTTCACAACCCATGAATGATTGAGGCCGGATAATAAACGGCATGAGAGAATCTGGGATCTGGGTGCCCCGACACGGGTGGCACTCCATTGTAGCATGAAGGATCTAATGGGATCTGGGAGCCCCGATAAGGGTGATTCTTCAACCGGCATGAAGGATTCAGATTCGCCCTTAAAATGGAAAAGATTAGTGATGGAAAGAAAGCTTCAGCCATTGATGGAATCCATTTCCAATACAAACCTTTACGATTTTTAATTGTAACCTATGTATGTAGTCGTAGTACACTACGTCTGCTATGATTGATATATTTATTTGTGAATAATGAACTTTACATTATGCACTACTTATAATAAAAGAGGATTGTAGTATCAAGAATTTGGCTATTATAAGGGAAAACTCTATCCTCCTGTTTCCGTTGCATTGTTTGATGGGATGGAGTCTTATAATGGTCTCATTGTTCTTTTCTTTAGCATTACGAGTTTGTTTTATGGTATTCAGGGGAGGAAACCCCTTCCTTGTCATACGGCGTGGTCCCGTGATTTACTAAACTTTAAAATAAAGTTATTAACTATTTTAGTTCTCACACCAATCTCATGCCTGACTCGGAGTTTATTGTTTCTACCTAAACTATGGGTAACCATATTTTCCACAAGGGCAGTTAGTAGTTTTGGTCTTCACAGATATTTCTTTTCACAGGATCTTGGATTACGGCTGGAGCTATATTCGGAATGCTTTGTATCCGTGTATCTCTTCAGTTGTGGTTGTAGATGATTTCCGCTGTATATTATACTTATGTATTATTTTTCCGCTGCATTGTAATTTAATTCTCTAATAATTTTTTAATGTATATTATTTATTTGAACTCTGAGATCCTGTACTCTGACGTAAATTGTTGTAATAGAAATGAAATGTTCTCCTGTTTATGTTCTGATGCGTCGTGTTCTCATTACAATCCGCGTTCTTCCATCTCTTCGGAGGCTGGGTGAGTTCGGGTAGTAACACTTTCTGTACCAACAATCATATTAGGCCTGATTTGATTGATGGTTATTTAATTATGAAACAAATAATTGTGAGAATAAAATAAGTTCACTGATTCAATACTCGACATTACATGGCCTTTTTTATTAAAAATAATTAACAAAGGTTAATTTGAAACTCTTTAATCTTTCAATATTACGAATATAGCTTTTCACTTCTTATTTAACATAAGATTTATTTTCAAAACTATTTTATTTTTATACTTAGGAAAATTTCTTATAATCACATCAAGTTTGCTATTCTACTATCATTTTCAAAGCATTTGTTATATCATTTATCATTACCTATAATTGGGAAAATCAATTCAACTTATTATTCGTAAAATAACGTTACGAAATCTCCTTTGTTTCATTGTTTGAAAACAAAATCCAACACTTCTCCTTTTAGAATAGACTCATTTCAAAACTCAACTTTTCATTCCCTTTTTCTTTGAAAATATCGTTATATTTTCATAAATCTCCTTTTTATTTCAGTTACTTTGGAAATATAATTATATAAATTCTGAAATCTTTTTTTGTAGTTGAAAACACTCTCATTTCTTATTCATGCATTTATATACTTCGACATCCATTAGTCCCTTACCGTAAATTGGTAAGCGAATAATTCCCTAAGTATCTTCCCCGAAGACCGAAATCAACATCAGATTAACGCATCAACATCAGATTAACACTTATAAAATAACTCAACTTAACCAATCGCCAATTAGGTTCCAATTATTTAATTTCTTATTTTAACTCCTTATCAACCCATATTATTCCACTTTCAATCCATTCAACCATTTCCCGCTTTAAAAATCTTATTTCAATTCCATTTATTTTACTTAATTTCATTATTAAGTAATACTAATTTAAAATTAACGATTTAACACCTCATCCCATTGTATAAATTTCGTTTATATAACTATGGTTTAATATAAACCCTTTTGTTCTCAATTTCCTTCTACTCAATTCAAATGTTAAGTAAACGTCTAATTTAAGCTATCGTATTCACTTATAATCCCTTTTATGACTTTGCTACAAAAAAATCGGGTTTTAATATAAAACCCTTTCACAAATTCCTTCCACAATCCAATTAGATTTCATTTCGACTTTGTTTGCTTTTTAAGTGAATTTCAATTAAAAGTAATCTCCTAAATTATTATTAATTAAAATAATAATTTACTTTAAACATTAACTACTATAGAGGTAATTAATTAATTTATTAACTAAAATAAATAGTAAATTCCTTTTTAATTCTTATTAAAATTACAACAAATATTCATTAAGCTACTTCATTAGATTAATGCAACAAATTTAATAATTATGGTTAAAATGGTTGACATTGTCAACTCAAACACGGTTATCTCGTTAACCTATTTCAATTAGTCATTCCCCTTAAATTTATTTATATTATAATTAATTTATATAATTTCATTTAATTGTTTCTAAAAAATACTTATCCAACTCTTAACTGTTTGGTTAATCTCTTCTCATTTGCTTATAGATCTTATTAACATAAGAATTTGCTTTATAAAATAATTTAATACTCGCTTATGAATTGAAATAATAAATATTAAATATTTATTTCCTTTATATAACTTTTATTCAAATAAAAAATTTAAAATACAACTAGTTTAAAAAAAATTATAACTTCATTACCGTCGATTCACCAGGCGATAAGTCAATATTTCAAAACGATTGATTTATATGCCATATACTACGAATTACTTAACCAATATTACTCATTGGTTTAAACAAAACAAATGTTGAATTGTAGGTCAACGGTCAACAACCAAATCAATCGTTCAATTCATATAATGATAATATGAAAAATAAATAACATTTAATATATTTGAGGAATCCCGTTTGATCCCTTCGACCTATCCTTCCCTACATCAAAATGGGCCATCTCAAATTATATCATCCAATTCAATATTCAGATATAATTGCTAACAATCAACCAATAACATTAATTTAAACATCCAATTATTAAATTTATACATTTATATTATTATTAATGTAACCAACAAGACAAGTTACCTTTTTTGGGACTAATCTTTTAAATAACGATTTGGTGTTTCATCGAAATTAAACAAACGTTTAATTCCATGAGTTCAATCAACATATGAACATATAATTAATAAACAATAAACCATGAGTAATTATAGCACACAATTATAAAACCCGACTTATATAAAATATAAGTTGGAAGAACTAAGTGAGTAAACTCACTTTGATTACGTTTATTGTTGATTTCGTTTCCTGCTGGTTACAGTCGTATCCGAAACTATTCCATGATGTAGTGTTTGTCACCACGATCGTAATGCATCTTAGTTGGTCAAATTCTGTTCATATTTGCACAATTTGTAAATATTTTAAGTTAACGAATTAATTTATACAATATTTTCTTTAATCTTATAATTAACAATATTAATTGAATGTTAGTTAGGTAAATTACTTGGGCTATCTAAACCAAGCCGACACTTCTGTTGATTCAGAAACCAGCCCGACTTAGTTTGTTTCCTTCTGATTTTGGTTCCTGCTTTTTTTCCAAAAGCTAGATATCAGCAAATTTTAAATAAAACACAATTAGTTTCCTAATTACACATTATATAGGTTAATTACGTTTAAAAAAACTGCGGCCTGACTTCCTTTTGAAAACTCAGTCTTGTTTCCTTTGTTGCCGACTTATTCCCCGTAACATGCTTCAACCAACCCAAGTCGCCTTAAAAAACGACTGCCCCAAATCCAACATCGGAGCTCAATCACACCATCACTCACCGTGCCTCCGCTCAAGCTCCCATACGATTCGATGTCCCTAGTAGCTCTAGAAACCCCACGAACCGAACGCACTTTAAAACCATGATCCGGCCAACCCAAGTTGACAACCACCATCGTCACCGTTGATCGGGCATAACTCGTCGAGCTGAAGGTCTTTACAGTTGGAAGTCTTGTGAGATGATGATCGGAATAACTGATTTGAGAGGAAAAATTTGAGAAAATTTTGTTCGATCGTTTATACATGGCGGCTTACTGATAGTTGACCAAATTCTAGGGTTATGACCTTTTAGGTTAATTTATAGGAAAGAGATTTAATAAAATAATATTAAACAAAACTTAAGCACAAAGTATCAAGTTAAAAAAAGCATACATGATCTCAAATCTAGATGAAACTTTTAATCCTAGCATAGAAAAATATTTCAGACATGATGGGATAGATTTCGCTGAATTCCAATATCATTTATAAAAACGCCTTTATAATTCATAGGCGAAAAATCACGCCTTTAAAATTCCCACGATCAAAAAATAAATCCAATCAACTTAAAACTTTCAAATTCTACTTGTTTCTTACGGATCCAATTAAATTTGTTTCGTTAAAATAAGAGTTCGTGTAGCCCGTTTATTCCTCTAAAGTTACCCCTGTCTAAATGATATAAACAATTAAATTAAAATCTAAGCATTTATCATTGTCACGATCAAACAGTAAGTCCGATCGATATTAAAATTGAAATCCTACAATAAATAGCTAACACGAATCCAATGGCACAAGTTTTGTCGCATTCCGAGACTGTTTCCCGGTACGTTATTTTATACGCCAAACAACGCTATTTTGAAAACCAAAATACCCGGTCTTCAAAAATAACAAATAATATATTTATCCTGACTCTAAACATCAATACGAATTCAATGGAATTCGTTTCGTGGCTTAATTCGATCGTTATTGCAAGTTATTAATAAATTCGTATTCAAATCAGACTAAATTTTTTAAATTAATCGTTATAATTTATAAATGATTTCACAGTGACTATTTTAATTTTTGGATTAGACATAACCAACAATCGATAACACAAAATCTCGATTTTTCTCTTTCATTAGAAAATTATAATCAACTAGATTCAAACGTTTCTTGTTTCAAAGAAATCCAACTTTTATCGGATCCTGTATATTCAATTAAAGTTCAAATGGTAAATTACGAACTACCGTGCTATGTCGAGCTCGTTTTATATTATATATTAATTTTAACGTTTAAACTTCGTTATAATAAATGAATCTAATATTAAAATCCGTTAATAATCCAAATCAATATTTAAAATAATAAAATATATTCAAATATATGACTACCAAAAATACGGGACATTACAGATATGAGTAACTAGTTTTTGTGAGGATCGCTAATCCTGATAAGGCTTATGAACCTTAATTTAAGGAAAATTTGTGAAAAGAATATTATATTATCTTTTGAAATGGTTACCAAGGAAAGATTTACACTAGAAGTTCAAATGATATAAATCTTTAAGTAGATTTATAGGATAAATTCCCAATGTAAATAATATTTGAACAAAAGAATATTTTGGAATGGAATGAGACTTATGATATGTTTATATATCACTTAGTTTTAATGATTCGATAGTTATTTAGAAAGTCTGGGTCCCAACCCATTCTGAATAACTAATGCGACGATAGTTGAAGATATTGAAGACGGTGGTTGAAGACCGGAGATCTTCACATCATTTGAATTATTGCTGATGTCTCAATTGGAATGTACATCCATGACGAGGTTATAAGTGACCGTTTTCTAGACGTACTTTGAGACTGACCAGATATGCAGTACAAGAAAAAGTAGAGTGGACACCACAGTTTTAACATCGCTCGTAAATTCAGTCGATGTCTAAAGGTTTTTAACATCGACAAATTTTAAAGTGATGTTGTTGGTTTCCCAAACATCGATTTATTTAACGGCTGATGTCTTAAATACACTTTTAAAAAATTGAACTTAGGCCATAGGGAAAATCTTGGCTATTACATCACTTGTTAAAATAGCTGTTGTCTATTACATCATTTGTTAAATGTATTATTGTTAATGATTAATAATTAGTAAATTATAGATAATATTTATTAATTATATTTTATAGTAAATATTTTATAGTAATTATAGTTAATATTTATTAATTATAGTTAATATTTATTAATTATATTATAAATAGTAAATTATAGTCAATATTTTTTTTATAGTTAATATTTATTAATTATAGTTAATATTTATTAATTATATTTTATAGTAAAATTATATCTTACATTAATAAATAAATTGAAATGTGCTTTAACATAAATTATATTTTATAGTCTATATTTTTTAGTAGTTATAGTTAATATTTATTAATTATATTATAATTAGTAAATTATAGTAAAAAAAATTTAGTAATTATAGTTAATATTTATTAATTATAGTAATATTATAATTAGCAAATTATAGTTAATATTTTTTAGTACTTATAGTTAATATTTATTAACCATAGTTAATATTTATTATTTATAGTATAATTAGTAAATTATAGTTAATATTTTTTAGTAATTATAATTATTATTGATTAATTACAGTCAATATTATAATTAGTTTTAACCGACCTTTTGGTCTGGTTCCCAAAAGTGCGCATGGCACGCTCGACTCTACATATCACGTGATATTACACCATAGAAGTATTGCCAACACCATCAAGGGGCCCAGTACCATAAGACTCGAGTCGGGCAGCTAGCAGAATGTCACATCCCTTGGATGCGACATCCATTAATACCCCTTGAATCCTCATGTGTCGGCCCTCGGCACCCAATTAGTATCCCTCTAAGGGATACGAACTTCTCTAACCCCTCACGGGGTTCGAAATTCTCTAACCCTTCTCGGGTTCGAAATTCTCTAACCCTTCTCGGGGTTCGAAATTCTCCAACCCCTCTCGGGGTTCGAAATTCTCCAACACCTCTCGGGGTTCGAAATTCTCCAACCCCTCTCGGGTTCGAAATTTTCTAACCCCTCTCGGGGTTCGAAATTCTCTAACCTCTTTGGGGATCGAAATTCTCTAACCCCTCACGGCCCCTCTCGGGTTCGAAATTCTCTAACCCCTCTCGGGGTTCGAAATTCTCTAACCCCTCACAGGGTTCAAATTTTCTGGAGGGGGCATGCTTTAGGGTTTGAAAAGTACCTTTGTGGTCCCCTACTCTCACCTACCCACGCCTAACCTCTTCACTATAAATACCCGCTCACTTCCTATTTTCAAAGGGTTGGTCAAAGCTCTCTCTCAAGAGCTCTAATGGCTTCCTCTCAAGCTTTAATGGCTTCCAAGGAAGAAGATGAATATGTTCAAACCCATGAGCATACTCATGAAGGTTTAGCCATGCCTTTGGACCTTGGCATCACCTTCGGCCAAGTCACCACCACTTCCACCCGACGAAGAAGAAGATAGCCTCGGCACCGTCGCCTCGGCCCCGATCCATCCATGGGAATCGAAACCCGAACCCCACAGGGTTCGACACTCGAACCCCCACGTGCTTCGAAGCTCTCTCTCCTTGGATCTCGGCCTCGACCCCGCCTCGCGCGGACACTCGATCTCGACTCCGCCTCTCTCGGACACTTGATTCTGCCTCCCGCGGACACTCGGCCTCGACTCTGCAATACTCGGCCAGGATTCCGCCTCCCGCGCGCACTCGGCCTCGACTCCGCAACACTCGGCCACAACTCCGCCTCCAGCAGACACTCGGCCCGGACTCCGCCTCCCGTAGAAACTCGGCCACAACTCCGCCTCTCGTGAACACTCAGCTATGACTCTGCCTCCAGTAGACACTCAACGTCGACTCCGCATCAATCGGCATGGACTCCGCCTCCCATGGACACTCGGCCTCAACTTTGCATCACTCGGACTCGAATCCACCTCTCGCGAACACTCGGCCTCAAATCCACCTCCCGCGAAAACTCGGCCATGACTCCACCTCCTGCGGATACTCGGCCTCGACTCCGTCTTCCACGGACACTCGGCCTCGACTTCGCCTCCCGAGAACACTCGGCCTTGAATCCCCATCACTCGGCCTCGACTTCGCCTCCCGTGGACACTTGACCTCGACTCCGCATCACTCGGCCTCGACTCCGGCTCTCGCGGACACTCGGCCTCGACTCCGCCTCCCGCAAAGCCTCATGCAGATACTCGGCCTCGACTCCACCTTTCGCGACACTCCGCCTCGACTTCACATCACTCGGGCTCGAATCCACCTCCTGCGAACACTCGGCCTCGGCTCAGCATTATCATCCCCTCGACTAATCCCGCCTAGTAAAGAAGTTCGACAACACGGAAGATCGACGACAAGGACTAGTAGTGTAACACCTCGTAAATTCTAATAATATTAAAATAGAGAATTAAAGGATACTTAATTTTTAAAAGAAGAATTAAGGGAAACAGGTTACACCATTGTGTTTTTCTCGGAATTCTGCTTGGAATAGAGTCCAAGTATGCATAAATCGGACATCGTATGAAGAAGTTATGGCCTTTAGAAGATTCAAGGAAAAATCAGAAATTAAATAATAAAATAAACCCAGCCAGGTCGACCTAGAGGTCGACCAACCTTAAGGGGGTCAACCTAGAGGTCGACCTTCCCTAAGGTAGGTCGACCTATTTGGCCAGATCTGGGCTGAATTCGATTTTTGGCGCCTGGACTGTTTTTCTGACTTGATTCGTTGGTTCCTAAGTTATATAAACACATCTAATCTAACCCTAATTTCATTACACAAATTCATGACGTCTCCATGCTGTCTCTCTCTAAACTCTCCTAGCCTCCACCATTAAAATAAATCTAATTCTCCATTAAAGCAAGTTAGAGTTCTTCAAGTTGGAGTTAAAAGAGAATAGAATGGCAATAGAACTGCAACAACAAATTCTATTCTAATCCAAACACTGTAAGATCATGTTATTTTCAGGTTTAAATCTCTAATGGCAATCTTGGCATGTAATAAAATGAATCTAAGTCTATGCTTGATGATAAGACAATCTTTTCATATTTATTCCTATATTTCTATTGAATCTACGATTTTAAATGCCTAAGAAGTTAATATATTGATTCAATCAAGCCTATCTTTGTTGTACCTCAATTCTATCGAATCTGTAATCCTCTTATGTTCATTTTGACAGATCTATCATTATAATCCCTGTTTTTATGCCTACTCTCCTTTATGTTCCTTCTTTCTTACCCTTTTTTTATGAATCTAGATTAACCTTGAATCTAGACTGAATCTTGTTATACATGCGATTGGAATGCGGTGATATTGGGGAATAATCTATTACATAATAGTGGAACATAATTTGTAACTTGTGATTGGGGAATAATTGTTATTATTGCGAACTTGGGGTAAGTTGGAATATTAAATCTAGATTGGGTGTAAGCTGTAAATTGGAATAGTCAAACTAGATTGGGCATAACTATTGGTTGGGATGCCAAGCATAATGTATATTGTGATTTTGGGGCATGACTATATTTGCAAATTCGGGAAGATTTGGTATAACCTGTTTTGAGTAATAAATTGTAATTGAGTTAGTGAGGCATAACTTGCAATTGGACTTGTTGGGCATAACTTGAAAATTGGAACATAACTAGTTTCTTGAATTTGGGTAGTTTGGCACAAACTGTAAAATATGTAACTTGGCATATTGAATTTAGATTTGGCATGCATTGTAAAATATGTAAATTGGCTAAAGACGAACATGGCTAACCCGAGGTTAGATTGAGTTTGTGGTATAATTCTGCCCGTAACCGCCCAGCACATACAGCAACCGCAAACAATAGGTCTAATGTGAGAGGTTAGTCATAACATGCCAAGACCCGAGGTTAGAATGAGTTGTGGTAGAAGTCTGCCCGAAACCGCCCGGCACATCCAGCAACCGCAACAATAAGTCTAATGTGAGATGTTGGTGCATTAATAATTAATTAATGCTAATGAAAACATGACGAATGGTGGGGTTAAGTTCATAGGAAACACTTAATCAATATAACATGATGAATGGTTGGGTTAAGTTAATAGGAAACACTTAACCAATACAACATGATGAATGAGTAGGGTTAGGTTAATAAGAAACACTTAACCAATATAACGGGATGAACGAGCAGGGTTAAGTTAATGAGAAACACTTAACCAATATAACGTGATGAACGAGTGGGGTTAAGTTATTGGGAAACACTTAACCGATTTAACATGATGAATGAGTAGGGTTAAGTTAATGAGAAACACTTAACCAATATAACATGATGAACGAGTGGGGTTAAGTTAATAGGAAACACTTAACCAATCTAACATGGTGAATGAGAAGGGTTAAGTTAATAAGAAACACTTAACAAACATGACATGATGTGTGGGTGGGTTGAGTTAAAATGAATAGACAACACTTAACCAATACGACATGATATGTGGGTGGGTTAAGTTAACTTGAATAGATGGATAACACTAAACCACTTTATGGGGTATACGAATAGACCCTAGGAAACCCTAATAATGAGGGACCCGTTTCAGCAGTAACCCACATGATATAACACGATACCCTGAGCTAGGCAGGGTGGGGCACGATTACTGGGCTGATTATAAGCGGTCAAAATGTAATGGCAAGGGGTATGTCAGTGCGGGTTTCGATGGATTACGGGCGTGCACATATTCCGGAATGGAAAAAGCAGGCACTGGGTACCACTAGTTATACACTGTGGTGATGCACCTTAAGGGGGGACCGACATAGGGTATCTACACGCATGAGAGGGCCAATTGACACATGGCAAGTTAATAGAAGTAGGGAGCCGATCGATAGGGTAGTAAGGATACATCTAACATATTCATGGCAATTGGGATGATTGAGGTGGGATCCTCATAATAGATGTACTCCTAAAGGCTACAACAATTGCGGGGATTGGGGTCATATTATTATTTTATACAGAATACTAGTTGGACACTAGTTAAGTGGTGCGGAAATATAGAAATCTGAATAACATGGTAGTAACGAAGCAGAGAAAGAGTAAAAGCACACTTAGTTTATCTTGCCTTATCATATCCTGTGCTTATCTTATTTTATCTTGTCATCTCTGTTATCACAGTGTTGTCTTATATTCGATTTATTCATGTCATGTTCCCTTTACCTGTTTACATACTGAAAGTTACTGGACTTACCAGGCTTTATGTCTGACCCGTTTTCTTTCATCTTCATTTCTTCCGTTTCCCCCTAGGTAGTTAAGGACGGAATAGCTCATCTTAGTTCGGACTGTTTCTCTTTCCAAGCCTGAAGATTCTTTGATGTATTGCTTGGATCCTCTGTCTTTGGCTATGGTTGTGTTTGCACTTTTTTGGTGACTTCTGCTACTTTGCAACTATGTTTTATGCTTCTTATATACTTGGATGTTTTTGAATCAAGACAGAAGTTTTATGTAATGCTTTTAAGTATGAGTGAGTCAATTGTTGTAAAAGCTTGACTGAACTATGTTGTTAATAAAATGACTTTATTTTCCGATGGTTTATTTGTCTGTCTTGTAATTTATCTGCATCTTTTACCTATAACGCTTCACTGAAATTAATGCATTCCCTTTGTGACTGACATTAATGGAGGTGGGGTGTCACAAGTAGGATATAGTCAATCATTGTAGCTTCTTGTAATAGTGCCTTACTGTACTTTGTTATATTGGAATAAAATCAGTACAGGTTTCAAAGTGGACGTAGGCCCTGACAGGCTAAACCGTTATAAATAACTGTGCCCTTTACTTTTCCGCACATTATTACTGCATCTCCTATACTTTTCCGCTCTCGACATAAAGTTTTAAAATTTTGGAACTCTCTGGTGTTGACGACAATTTTAGGCGTCAAGATTTGGCGCACCAGGAAGGGGTGAGTAAAGCACGCATCTACGGTCGATCTTCTGTCACTTCCTTCGAGGAATCAAAACCTCACCTTTCCTTCTACTTGGTTTGCAGGACCTTGGCCGTTACTTAGGTTTTCTCAGGCTTACCAACCAAACCTATCGACAATGGTCAGCAAAGGAAAGGATCCTATGGTCGGACCTTCTACTGTCAATCCTGATTCGGAATTTTCCTCCTTAGCCTCGACTTTTCGAAGCTCCGACCAACATAAACGCTCCTAGCCTCGACGCATTCGTCGATCAAGCCTGATTTAACGAAACATCATGAAAGTTTGGTGAAACCCGACGATGCCTTGTCCACAAGACGCGCCAGTACATCAGATTAACCTAAAGGCTTCAACCATATGATCGATGGGACATTCTCTGCCTTTATGCAGACTTGGGCATCAGCCTTAATCAACTAATGCCTTCGCTCAAACGCGACGAAGCTAATTCTTCCTATCGATTCTCAACCACAAGTTTGTCTCTGCTACTCGAATTCCACCTTGTCCCCCGAGAAAACTTCTCGAAAACGGCAAGAAAGGGAAAATCTATCACTGACGAACCATCTAACAAAAGTCAAGTTACTCTGATCCGCCAGCGACCTCTTTCTGACATCCTGTCCATTACTGACGTGGCCCAAGCTCCGGCCACGAGGCCCTAGTCACTCAAGCGCAGCTTCTCGTGCTTACCCCAAAGATCGAGCAACAACTCACATCTCAAATCTGGCAAGATAGAGAGTCGATCTGTCGTCCTCAACGACATGCTGAACTAGACATCACCCGTTTTACGATAAACAGAGCGTATCATAGAGAGAAGTCAAGTTGTTTCTTTGTCGCAACTACCCATCCCGACTTCGACACACTTTAGGTTCCTTTCATAACCTGTAGTTGAGTCCGCTTACGTTGGTAAGCGACCAAAGAATCAAAGTCCCCTCCAGCCTGTCGCAATTGATAGTGGTAATCTTCGGCAAACCCAAGCGGCAGATAATCCGGCCAAAATGGATCTCCTTCCACTCGTGGACCCGAAGCTCCCGTGACTCAAATGCAGGTTGATATACACGTAAATGTGTATATTTTATCCACATATTTATCTTGTTTTATCTTTAAAATAAAAGATATTGTGTATTTATAGTTGTGTTTCCAGATTATTTGAGATGAATGGATGAATGCACTTAATTGTTGAAAAGCTTGAAGAATTTGTGCAAGAAGATTGTTCAATTTTAGAGCAGGATTAAAGCTTGAAGATCTGAAGAAATTTTGCTGTTCAACCAACTTCTGCTGCATATTTTAAAGCTAAGATTCGATGCTTTTCTGATCACTTGGAGTTCTTATTCATACTCAAAGCAATTGGAGCTGAAACCCGCAAGCTAGTTTCTCTACATGCGTTCGTTACCCCATTTGCAAGGCGTCTTACTCAAGCTGCATTCACATTAGCTCATTTGCAAGGCCTCTTAATCAAGCTGCGTTCGCACTTGGCTTATGTGTTATTTGGGATAAATCTTTAGTCCCACATTGTGAAATTAGCCTCTTAGCCTTGGCCAACGCAACTATGAATACATTGTATCTCCTTCATGTAAAAACACACTTAGTTTTATTCTGTAATCCTCTGTTTGGAATAAAACTCTTCTTTCTCTCTTCTATTTAGTTTTTGTGCATTTTATTTATGTTTATTATTTTATTTTCTTTTCTTTTAGCTATGTCTAGCTAATCCCCTTTAATTAGGGGGTGATGACGCTTAAATTAGATTTAATATGAATCACATAGCCAAAAAGATGAGAACTTCATGTATATAGATCTAGATTTGAACCAAGGGTTAGATCTGAACCTTCATACTCTATGTCATTTAAGAGCCGTGCTCCTTCAAAGGTTATATTCGAGTTCGCTCTGACACTTATCAGATTTCGACCTAATTTTTAGGGTTTTTGAAATAGAGTAGTGAATCTGTCCTGATAGCCTATGGTTGTTTAAGAGCTTGCTCCTGCATATGTTATGCTTCTTTTTATTCACATGTTTGTTTCTAAAAACCTACTTATCGTTGATTCATGTTTGTGACAGAAACATGAATTAGATCTGTATTAATCTGTTTGGTTATTAATTCATATTAATTTTGTTTATGTCATTACTCCCTAATTTCTTTCAATTATTATTAAAAACTATTTTTTTTGGTTATTTTCTGTTTATTTCAACCAATCAAACTTTTGGGATAACTGGATCGGATTTACTAGTTTAAATATTTTTGGTCCTAGAGTTCGACAACCTCTACACCAGTTCTTGTTGTTTAGGAAAGTCGAATGAATTTAACAGTTGTTTACAATTGTTCAATTTGTTTGTAAACAAATTTTGGCGCCGTTGCCGGGACCAAAATAATTTCTATTAGCATATCATTTGGGTTATATTTTATTTTATTTTTTTATTTTTATTTTCTTCCTTTTGTTCTCTTTTATATATAAAAAAAATCTTGCTCAGACGATGTGATATTCAATTATTGATACTAAAATCTATAAGAAAAGAGAAAAAAAACTTGCTACTTTTATTTCAATTTCTTTTCCTTTTGTTTGCTTTTGTTTGCTTTCATATATAGAGAAAATTATTAATTGGTCTGGTTTGGTATTATTTAGTGAAACCGTAATCCTCCAAACAAGAGTAAAAACAAACACTTGCCTTTTGTTTCAATTTCCTTCCCGTTTTCAATACAAGTTTCTCTTTCTTTCATTTATTTCTTTCCACTTTTGTGTATCCTCTATAATTTCTGCAATCTCCTTTTTCCAAACATTCTTACAATTTCTTCCCTTTTCTATTTACACAACAACAAAAAATTATTGCGTTCTTTTTGTTCATTTCTTTCCACTTTTGTGTTTCTTCAACCATAATCATCTGCTGAAATTTCCCTTTAAATCTCCCCATTATCAAGCAACAACAACGCAAATCCAAACCAGAACATACCACAAAACCTCACAACATTCCAATCTGATCATCCGCAAATTTCCATCAACCATCATCACAAACACGCAAGCCAAACTTCACCCTTCTGTCCCCACTTCTTCCTGCCACCCTACATCACGCAGAAGCCACAACACTCACATCGTCATCAAACCAGCAATTCAAGACTCGCAATATCATACTGCCTGATCCGCACCAACTCCACTACTGTCCACACGATACCATCCTTCCTCCAATCACCTACATCAGTAGCGCACGCTGCTTCACTGTCCAAACCCAGCACAAAAACCCTCTTTCATAAACTCATTCAGCAAGTTCACCTACCATGATCCACACAGAAACCTGCCATACATCAACCACAACCCATTTCACCAACATTCGGCAGTTTATTCGTCATCATAATACCAACCTCAAACCGCGAACAAACTTATCTCCGACCCCCAACTCCTCTCAGCTACATTCCGCCTGAACTCCTCTTCACTGGCACAAAAAAAAACACGATCCCAATACACTTCCGGCAATTCGCCAATTCGCGATCCCAAGACGAAGATCGGAACGCCGAAACCTAGCTGGAATTTGATTGATTTTGATTTTAAAAAACAAAAAAAACAAAAAAAGGGATGGCATATTTGTTTTGTGAACGCGTGAAACCACTTGGAAACGTCTGTATTTGGCTTGGCTGGCGTACTTTGAATTTGGAAACTTCTGTTTTGAATTTTCTTTAAACACAAGTGTGGTTTGATCAGTGAGTTTTGTGTTCTAGGGGAGTGAATTTGACACGGTGGATTGCAAGACGTGTTTTAATTGCTTGAGTGAGTGACTGATTTTGTTTTAGAGTAAAATTTGTTTTTGTTTAGTTCCAATCACAACTTAATTTTTGTTTAAGTTTAGATATAGATTAGTCATTTTGTTAGTTTAATTTTCATTTTATTTCTTCCTTCCAATTTTTTAATTTTATTTTTGTTTGTTTCTTTTCTTTTCTTTTCAAAAGAAAAAAAATTACAAAGACAGAGAACAAAGGCGAAAACGAGAAAAGAATTCAAGTGAACAAACAAGAATTTCAGAGATCATCCAATTTGCAATTAGTAGAAAAAGAATTGTTGGAGTGGTTGTACACCAAGTGGAGTATGAAGCGCTACTCAGTTGCACTTGACGGACTGCCGATCTAAGTAAGTGTTTTCTAAACTCTACAGGTGCTCTGCTGCAAAGAAAAAGTATATACAAATTGCTTGTAAAGATTTTCTACAGGTGTCGCGACTTGCTTGTAAATTTTTTATTTCTGCAATTTATTTTTCTCTAACTGTTTTCTTTACTAGTTTTTAATTTATTTGCATTGTTATTTGTTTGCATTTGCATAAAAAAAATTCCAAAAGCAAAATAAAAACTCATTCGTAGTTGCATTGTAATTCACGTTTATTTGCTGTTTTGCATTCATCTTATTTTATTTCTTTATTTTTTAGGATATTGATATATTTTGGCAAATTGGTTTATTTCTAACGAATTATTTCTCGGTGTCTAGACTGCGACAGAGTAATAACCGTTTATAAATATTAGGGTGATTCGTAAATATTCTATCGATTGTTCCTCTGAAGGTACTTAAAACTTCAGTTGCATTGCTAGGGTGATTCCTGGTGCACCGATAACTCCTGAACGTTAACAGGCTGAAAAATCTTTTGTTAAAATTAATCTAACCGTCATTATATAATTTTAGAAAATCTGTAAATAATTAGTTTGCATTCATATAGCTGCATTAGGTTCATGCATACATAAAAAAAATCAAAATTCTTCAAAAAAGGAAAAAATTGAAAAATAAAAAAATTAAATTTTTTTTAAAGCCCTCGTTAGTTCTGTAGTTTTCGAAAATTCCCATTTTCAATTTTTTTTTCTCTCTCTCACCTATTTTCGAACTTTCTCCATTGTCTGAATTTCTTTGGCAAACTCTCTTCTTCTTTCTGGTGTATGCAAACTTGGACCCGTGACCAAGAATCTCATCGTTTAGTTCGAGTCAAACAACCTTCTCTTTCCCCAAAATCCAATTTACTCAAACAATCCTGAGAAATGGATGAAGAAGCCACACCTAGAACTCTTATAGATAGATACCTCCCCGAGCGGGTTTCTATTCATTCTTGCATCATATTGCCCGCCCCAACGAGTAACCACTTTGAAATTCATTTGAATCACATAAAAACTCTCCCAAAATTCGGCAATCTTGAACGTGATAATCCTTACATTTTCTTAACTAAATTTGAACAACTTTTGCAACCATGAAATTTCAACAATTAAGTGATGATGGAATCAAACTTAGGTTAATACCATTTGCCCTTACCGACTATGCCAAAAAATGGATGTATAGATTGCCTTCAAATACGATAGCAACTTGGGAGCAATTTATGAATCATTTTATGAAGAAATTTTACCCCTTGGAAAAAACATCCAAATTTCGAAACGAAATCGTTAATTTTCATCAATTTGGGGGTGAATCCTTTGCAAAATATTTCAAAAGATTTAAAAACTTCTATTCAAATGTACACATCACAATGTCGAAAAATGGACTCTTTGTCAAATTTTATACGATGGACTTGAAAATATCTCTCGAACCATGCTCGAATCAATGTTCCAAGGAAACTTCCTAGCACAACATCACAATGCCGCTTGGCAATTTCTTGAAAATTTGGCCAAAAAATCAGCTCAATGGGAAAGACCTAACGAGAAATCGATTTATTCAAGACCAAACGCTCATTTGGTAGGATCTTCAGTGGCCTTTGAAACAAAAATAGACGCGATGATAACCAAATTTGATAATGTCCTTTCATCAACTCAAATAAATCAACCTCAAGCAGCTCAACCCTCATGTTACAAATGTAACGATCCTAACCACATTGTCGATCAGTGCCCACATTCGTTAGAACAACTTAATGCATTTAATAAAGTTAGGAACGGCCCATTCTCCCTAACGTACAATCCGGGTTGGAGATACCATCCTAACTTCTCGTGGGCCCAGAACAATGCAAATTCGAATTTGGTTCGACCATCTTTTCAACCAATTTCGAATAATTCTTCAAATCCTCCCATTCAACAAAATCAATTTCAAAATCTTGCGCCACCTTCTCAAAATCAAGCGCAACAATCTTTTGTTGCACAAGACGATAAACGATTGACTTCACTTGAGGATACTCTCAAAGAGTTGACTAAAGCAATGACTCAAAATATCCAATCAAATAGCAATCTTCAAAACTCGTTCAACTCATATATGAAAAACACGAATCAAAACATGGGTGAACTTCAAAAACAAATGTCTCAACTCAACGCTAGATTAAGTGAAAGGGAAACGGGTATGTTTCCTAATCAACCCATCCAAAACCCTAGAGGACAAAATCCGATCTCCAACCAAATTCACATCATTCAAGATTCAAACGTTAGTCACTTGGAAATCATGACTCTTAAATCTGGCAAAAAGATTGACAACCATGTGGTCAACCCAAATGATTTACGGGACGGTCTTCCAAACCCTACTGAAAATTCGACCAACTCGGACCAAAAAATTGAGCCAATTTCTGATAAGGACCATTGATCGTCGCTTTCTAATAAATAGAAAAGCGCGAATTTTAAATAAATACTGCAAGCGGACAGGTGTGTAGCATATAGGTCGAACACAGGGAGGCAAATTAAAAATTATTATTTATAGAATTTCGTGGGCAAGTTAGATGATTTTCGAGGTTGGTTTTGAAAGAAAACGAAATTGAAACTTCAATTTAACTAATATTGAATTGAATCAGATATAAATCTAATCAAATCTGTTTCAATCCAATATTGATCAAGGGAAGCAGTAAAAAGAAAAAAAATTAAAATTGCAGAAAAAGAATAACAACAAAAAGCAAAATTAGGATTATCGTTGAAACTAATCAAACGACTAATCACTAATATAAAAATGTAAAATACAATTGGTGTTCTACCAAAACTAATTGTGAAGACAACACCAATTGCTAAGAAAAAGAAAAATGCTAGAAAATAAAATAAGAAGAACTTTGTTAATGAAGAAGAAATAGAAAATGGGATGGTGGCTACAATGATATTTCAAGGGTATTTATAGGAGATATCCAAACCCTAACCCCAATACAATGATAAATGGGCCTTAGGGAATTCATAAAAGAGTTTACAATTAGAATTACAAATGGGCCTTAGTGAAATCTAGTAAATTTGGGCCTTTTGTCATTTGGAACAAGTTCTAGCCCTTTTCTCCTTTTCTCTTGCAAGCCTCCTTTAATTTGTGATGTGCATTGCCTTTTTATCAATCATTTTCTTGTCCAACAGCAACTAGATGTGAGATCTTCATATACAATTCTTCAAAATGTAAATATATAGCAATTTGATCTTTATTTCTTTACTTTTCTGGTTGCATGCGGGCTGGGTTGGAATATCTGTAAAAGTGGCAAAACAATACCAAAGTAATATTTATTTATATACAAAAGATAAGATATAAGAGCATAAAATAAACACATTTCTATGTTAATCAAATACACCCACACTTATCTTTTACTCGTCCTCGAGTAAAAATAAAAATAAAAACTAACTACATAGGTCACACTTTCGTAGGAAACACGATTTCATTGAGTGTATGCAACAAGCCGTTAAACCTCTAGGTGTCCCTAGTAGGACGAGTGGTGTCTCGTGAGGGTTTTCCGCGGATACTACCCACAAAATCCAAATGCAGTATGATATGGCTTTAATGTAACTACATGAATGCAATGGACATACGCAAATAAAAACAAAAAATGAAAACACGACTTGTTTCAGGAAAGTGGTACAACAAATTAAGTTAACAATTTCTAATCAGTTTATTTTATTTTAGATATCTCAACTTGTCACAAATTTTCAATATAAATCAAGTTTTCAAATGTTAAATTCCAGTTTGGCCAGTTGGTTCGGTCGATAACATAGTGCAGCCATGAAATAAATTCTTAGTTTGCTTGTCACAGTTTGTAAAGTTGTATTGTTTTTTCCTCGTGTATGGCTAGTCAAATCAATACGGTCAAGAAGTGTTTGGGCATCATCGCTTATTCTCTATCTCTATAAAAATTGAAATTTACGATTAATTACATACACCTAACTCAGAAGACCAAGGTTTACCACCCAGGCACTGCCTCGCGGACTAACGGAGAGTGGGTAAAGATCTTGGCGGATTGTGCAGACCGACTTTGACTTTGTCAACAGCGTGTCGGTAATCCTTAGGTGTCCAATCTCATAAAATGAGACCAAGATATTCCAACGCTGACGTTGTCAACAGCATGTCGGATAGAGCTTGGTGGGTTTGCACACCAACGCTTGATATACAAGCAATGTTGGATACCCTTGGATTGATATTATTATTATTGAAAATATAAAAATAAGAGAGATATACGTGAATTCAGCTTAACACAACTTAGTTTTAAAGATTCGAAAAGCCAATATAAGTATTTTAAGTCCTCCACTTATTTAATCAAAGACTACAATATAGAATAAACTTCATGGCCATCACCTAAGAATCTCTCTATGTACCAGTTACACTATTATCCCTCAAAATTCAACTTTTCATTATATTTCTTATTCGATCTTAGTCGAGAGAAAAAAAATACAATCAACTGATTAACAATCGTTAACTTATTTTGTTGTATCAATCTAAAATGTGTCGTATTTTCAACAAACAAAATGGCATGTTACTACGATCGAAAATGCGTGATGGTGTTATATAAATGCATGAAAATGAAAAGGAAAAGTTAAAGAAGAATAAAAATTAATGCAATGCAGACCCCCCCAACACTTGAACTAAACAGTGTCCACATTGTTACGTTTCCTAAATTTGAAAGATCATACCCAAAGATGGATTAAATGTAAAATGATTTATAAAATGAAATGCAGTTTAACTATATGTACGAATGGATCATATGTACAATGATATATGTGTTTACGATGCTTGGGATGCAAAGAATGCCACCAACTTTTTCCTCCACACTTGGTTCTAGCTATATGAGTCCCACTCCCACTGTGTTTAGGCATGTTTTCTAACAAGAAAGAGTTTTTGAAAACCATGTCATCTTTATACCTCGATTTATAGTCTAGTAAATGAATGTTCAGTGTCGTCCTAACATGAAGTTTTTCAACAAAGCTGTAATTCCAAAAATAGTTCATGTGTTCAACAAATTAATTAGTGTAATTTTTCAAAAATTTGTGCTCGTATATAAATTCAGTGAAATTTGAAACCTGAGTGTTGTTCAAGACTATGTGATCACATTTCTCATCATTAACTGACAACGTATTTTCGACACTGACAATTTCATGTTCGTTTGAAATTTTCTCAAAGTTAAAATTTTGGAACTCGTGATGTGAATCTACTTCTTTCTCATTTGGCAAGTCAACCTCATACAATCCAAAGAATTCATGTTCGTTAAAATCTTTTTCCAATTTTGAGTTTTCGAAAAATTCAACATTTTTACTCTGTTCAATTTCTAAAATTTCAAGTTACTCGCAGCCTGAAAGAGAAAGATCAAAATCTAAGTTTAAATCTTTTTCCTGAAAAGAGTTGAAGTCCAAATCATTTACTGAATTGTGAACAACTGCATTTAGATGGTGTAACACCCCGTGTATTCTATAACAGTGAAATTCACAAATTAAAGTATAACTAATTTCAAATTAAAGAATTAAGGGAAACGGGATACGCCATTGCGTTCGTCTCGGAATTCTGCTTGAGATAGAATCCGAGTTTGTATAAAACGGAATCCGTATGAAGAAGATATGGCCTCCGGAATTTTCAGAATTTAGTTTAAAATTCAAACAGACCAAAACAGCTCAGATAAACCAATTCAAAATTCAAAATCGGGCCGGATTGGCCAGGGCGGGAATTTTCCCGCCCAAGGCACCCAGGTCGACTGGGTAGTCGACCTGGGTCACCCGTGTCGACTGCCAAGTCGACCCGGTGTCGACTGGCGTGTCGACCTGGCCCCTGAGCCAGGTCGAACCTAGGCCCCCCTGGCTGGCTTGGTCTGTGTTTAGTTGATTTTCTGAGCCTTGCCTTGTCACTTGGGCTAGGTGTCAGCTCCTGGTTGGTCTCTCCTTCAAACGAACGGCTATTATTACACCAAGCTCCATCGACGGTCCTAATCAACTCACAAACTCTGTAAAAAGGACCTAAGACTCACCCTAATTCACACAAACAAAAATGGAGATGAGACCGTCATGCTGCTGAGGAAAGACTAAGAATAGCCGTCAGGAATTGAGAGACAATTAGGAGATAATTCGAAAGCTTAAAGCAACGTCAATTAAATCAAAACAACGCCACAACAAAGGATAACATCTGCAAATTCAGAATTCAGATTCCTGAATTGAAGATTCGTCATACGTTGTAAGTAGAGTGCTATTCCGATGCGAATAAATAATTGTGTTTTGATATTTGTAAAGTGAGAAATGGAATTGTGGCGATAATAATCTATATTTGTATGTTGCTTTGATTCTAAATGATTTGGAAATGTTATGGTATACGATTGGATATTTGCAAGTATATGATTTATGGTGGAAGTTAACAACCATATGTTGTGGTATTTTATTTGGGATTCATACAAGTATATGATTTATGTTAATAACCATATGTTGTAGTATTTTAATTGGGATTCATACAAGTATATGATTCATGTTAACAACCATATGTCGTGGTATTTTATTTAGAATTCTTGCGAGTATATGATTCACTATTATGCCAATATGATGTACATACTTTTATGATCACTTTTAGTGTGTAATTGGACTAGACTAAGTACTATGGTTTATATTAATCTTTGTTGGAATTGGCAAATCATACTTTTGTATTAGAAACAAAAGTAAGCATTTTTATACATGACTAAACTATGTTTGGTGTTATGCCTAGTTGAAACCATGTTTAGGCCTATGTTGTTATAAAAATCTTATGGTGATATATGTAACACATAAATTAAGTTAGATTTACATTCCAATTGCAAGTTTACATGAATAGATTAAAAACCATGATTCATGTTTAGGTATGTTTATGCTATGATCATATGAATAGAATGATTCATGTTTAAGTATGTATATGCCATGATTATATGATGTTACCATGCAAGTTCACATATGCCTAATTCATGTAAATTAGATCGTCATGTTGCAAGTTCATGCGTTCACACTCCCCTTTTTATGTCACTTAGAATATATAAACACCATGTTATAAGCCTCCCCTTTTTCATGTGGCTAAGTTGGGTTTAAATAATTAAACCCAACATATGTTATATTTTAGTGAACGTATAAAACGAGGGTAATAACGATGGGGTTAAAACATAGAACATATGTGTGGCATATTTGACGCATGCCAACAACCATGAAAAATAATTAAGTGGCATAAATAAATTTTACCCAATAAAGATGAATTTGAATAATGGGCCGCAAATATTTACATATAAAAAGGAAAGAGACAAAATATGTAAATGTAGATAATAGATGTGTTTAACCCGAGGTTGGATTGAGTTGTGATGTAAACCTGCCCGGAACAGCCCGGCTGTCCAGTAGTCACAACAACACCTATCCAATGTGGGTGGTTAAACACAGAGCCTAATAAGGACCCGAGGTTAGACTGAGTTGTGGCGTAAGACTGCCCGGACCCAACCGGCAACCGGCAGCCACAACAATACCTGTCTAATGTGAGAGGTCGAGGCTTTAATAAGACAATTAAGGCTGAGTCAGGATTAATAGGATTAAGTAAATTAAATTAATACTTAATCAAAATGGAACATGCTAAACTATACAGACTGATTGGGGGTTAGGTTTACAAAACACTTAACCAACTTAGCATGTTGGCTAGAAATAGAAAACCTAGTAGCGGGGGACCCTTCTCAGCGGTAACCCTACAAGGTGTATCAGGATACCGTGAACTAGGCAGGGTAGGGCACGATTACTGGGCTGACTATAAGAGGTCAAATCGACGGCGGTGGTGTAGCAGTGTAGGTTCTAACGGGGTGCGGGCATGCACACACACCGGCGCAGAAAAATAAGGCACTGGGCACCAGTAGCATACCTGTGCATTCTAGGATTGTGTCGGGCCGCCACCATGGGACTTGATACACCCCATGGTGGGACCAGCATAGGTAACTACAATATCGGGGGCCATAAGACACATGTAACTATGCGAATAAGAGCCGATCATCAGAAATGGATCACTTCACCCTGATTATGGGGTGTCTGTTGGGAACTAGTTTATACGGGTACAGAGATTAATTTGGGGTACGATAGCATATTCGACTCTAGACAACTTAACTTAGTTTATGGTGCTTTCCCATTTCCAGTTTATACTTATCATACCCAGTTCTTTATTCATATACTGAATAGTCCTAGACTTACTCAGGCTTTATGTCCGACTCTACTTTTCTTTCGTCTTCTTTCCTTTCGTTTCCCCCCCAGGTCCACATGGAGGGAATACCGCAGCTTGATCAGCTTTCACAACTAGCTTGAAGAGAAAGAATGTATTGCTTGGATCTTTTTCGTTTTGGACTATGGCTTTGGACAGCAATTATGGGACTTATGTAGTTTATTTATGTTTTCTTTATGCTTCTTTAAATAATGTAATCAAGACAGTTACGAAGATGTTATGTTTTTGGAAGTATTGTAAGACAAATTATGACAAGGTTTCTGTAACACGTATTTTGTTGAAATAAAAGTTGTTGTTGTTTTCCGCTGTTCAAAAATATGTGTTCTTATATCTGTCTTGTATATCTGTGACTTATACTTATAAACCTCCACCAAAATTAGGGCATTCCCTTTGAGAGTGACCCTAACGGAGGTGGGGTGTTTCACTTGGTATCAGAGCATAGGTTTACCAGATAAGATAAAAAGTTTTGAAAAATTCATTTCCAAAAAGAAAAATTTAAAGAAGCATTTTTAAAGATAAAATGTTATTTTATTTTAAAAAGGCGAAGTCCCCCAAAGCTATAGGTACTATCTTTCATCCTTCGTTTTGAATCTATCCTTTTTGTTTCAGCATGTCCGAAGAACTTAACTTGCTAGAGGATATACCAATACCTGGTTGGTTTAGACGATTCATAGAAGCAAGGGCCAATCAGCCAGGTCCCACTATTGCTCCTCCCCTAGCTGTAGGAAATCATCTAGCTGTCGCAGCACCTCTTCCTGCACCTCCTCCGCGGGGTAATACTTTTTCTAAGATATGTAAAGATTTCAAAGCTATGGGAGGGAAGGACTTTCATGGAACGGAGTCGTTCGTGGCAGCTAGAAATTGGCTAAAGGAAACCGAGGACTTATTCGTCATCTTTTAGGTAGAAGATAGGCAGAAGGTACAACTGGCAGTATGGCTACTTAAAGGCGAGGCTTCCTACTGGTGGGAAGTCACCAATGCAGAAAGACCAGTGGAAACATGGGAGGACTTTAGGGCAAGGTTTAAGGCTAAATTTCTCTCAGACGCTGAAAGGAGACTGCAGTTGGAAAAATTCTTATTTCTTAAGCAAGGGAATATGACAGTCAAAGAGTATGTTAATCAGTTCGATGAGTTGGCTAGGTTCGGACTGGACCTAGTCAACACCCCGCACAAGAAGGCCCTCTGCTTTGTCAAGGGGTTGAATGAGCCATTACACAATTTGGCCATGACCCATATACCCATGGGAGCTAGGTATGAAAGGTTGTTGCAGATGGCATTGCTGAATGAAGAAGATAAGGCCAAGAAGGAGACAAAGGCAGAAAACTCTCAAGGGAAGAAAGAGGGTTTGCAACCTAAGAAGACAGACTTTAAGAAGGGCGGGAAAGACAACAAAGAGAAGAGGAAGTGTAATTTCTGTGGCAAAGTGGGGCACTTAGTGAAAGATTGCCGGAAAAAGAAGGCCAAGATGAATGGTGGGTGCTTTTCTTGCGGTGAGACAGGCCACATGGCTAAGGATTGCCCGAAGAAACGAGGACAGGGGCAGAGTGCTGGATCCACCTCAGGGGCACAGGTTCATGTGCTAGAGGCGCCACATCTGCAACAACGAGGTATAAATACTTCTGTAGAAAGTGTAGTTTATCTTTATGATCACCCAGTTCGCACTTTATTTGATTCTGGTGCATCACACTCCTTTATCTCGTCTGCTTTAGTAGAATCTCTGCACCTGGAAACTAGTATGGTAGAGGACCCCTTAATTGTTTCAAATCCAACTGGGGGCCCAGCTTATTTATCTATGATCTGTGTGGGATTGAAAATTTCTATTCTAAGCGTAGAATTTAAATGTAGTGCCTTTGTTTTGGGATTTTCGGGATATGGTTTGATTTTGGGCATGGATTGGCTATCCAGTAATGGGGCCATCCTTGATTGTGAGAAAAGGTTTGTTAGGCTCCTGACCCAGCTCGGTAACACTTTGGAAATTACTTGTAATCCCTTGTATGCGGTTATTCTTAGTTATCTTGAATCGCTAGATGCCTCTGTCGACAATTTGCAATCGGTTAGAGTGGTCCGGGAATATCCGGATGTCTTCGAAGAGGCGAGGAGCTTGCCTCCGAAGCGGGAGATAGACTTCCGTATATATCTTATAGATAATGCAAAGCCCGTTGCGTTGCCCGTTAGACACATGGCTCCACGGGAAAGGAAGGAGCTCAGTAAACAGATTAAAGAACTTCTAGAGAAGGGGTTCATTAGAAGGAGCATTTCAGAATGGGGCGCTCCAGTGGTGTTCGCTACAAAGGCGGATGGTTCACTCCGTCTATGTGTTGACTATAGGGAGCTCAACAAACTAACAAAAAAGAATAGGCATCCTCTCCCCAGAATTGACGATCTGTTTGATCAGCTTGTAGGAGCGTCTGTTTTCTCCCAACTCGATTTAGCGACCGGATTTCATCAGCTAAGAGTGGCTGAAGATAGCATCGATAAGACAACATTCAGAACCCCAGACGGTTTCTTTGAATGGCTTTTCATGCCTTTTGGCTTGACAAATGCACCTGCTTACTTCGTGGACCTAATGAGTAGGGTGTTCAGAGATTTCCTCAACAAGTTCGTAGTGGTTTTCGTAGACGATATATTGATCTTCTCAAAGAGTGAAGAGGAGCATGCCAAGCACCTAAGGGCAATCATGGAAACTCTGTGAGTCCATCAGCTAAAAGCCAAATTCTCCAAATGCCACTTTTGGAGAGAAGAAGTGAGATTCCTTGGGCACATAGTATCCAAAGAAGGGTTAGCTGTGGACCCTGCTAAGGTAGTAACGGTATAGGATTGGAAGACACCAAGGAATGCAACTGAGGTCCGAAGTTTTCTAGGACTAGCAGGTTTCTATTGAAAATTCATAAGGGATTTTGCGAAAATCTCATCTCCGCTCACAAGGCTGACCAAGAAGAATCTATTGTTCAATTGGGACTTGGATTGCGAGTTTGGTTTCCAACGGCTAAAAAGGGCTCTTACAACAACCCTAGTTTTGACGTTGCCAGATGGAAGCAAGATGTTCACAGTTTATACAAATGCATGTGGGACAGGGCTAGGCGCTGTCTTAATGCAAGAAGGAAGGGTAGTAGCTTATGGCAGAAGACAATTGAAAGTTCATGAAAAGAACTACCCAACCCACGATCTTGAGTTAGCCGCCATCGTCTTTGCACTCAAGTCTTGGTGACACTATCTCCTAGGTGAGAAGTTCGAACTTTACACTGACCATAAATCGTTGAAATATCTTTTCTCGCAAAAAGATCTTTACTTGAGGCAACAGAGATGGATGGTGTTTCTTGCCTCGTACGATTTCGAGATCTCCTACACTCCGGGCAAAGGCAACGTAGTGGCAGATGCGTTGAGCCAAAAGAAACTAAACCTAAGCCCGCTGTTTGTTGAAAGACAAAGCCTAGAGTTTATAGCCAGCTTTGACTTTAGGCCCTCCTCCGATTTTTTACCAGGCTTGCTAGCATCTCTCGAAGTACGCCCGACTTTAGTGGACTCAATAGGGATAGCACAACGCGATGACCCTCAGCTTGTGGAGATGATTGATGGGCTAATTAGGGGTGAGACTTCAAGTCACCTCAACAGATACTCCATCGACGATCAGGGGTGGCTAAGGCGAGACGGAAGACTATGCGTCCCACATACAAGGGATTTGGTAAAGACGGTTCTCGAGGAAGCACATCACTCCAAGATGACGATACACCCAGGCGGAGATAAAATGTACAAGGACATAAAGAGAACTTTCTTTTGGAATGGCATGAAGAAGGACGTGGCAGATTTCGTTTCTAAGTGTATGGTGTGCCAACAGGTTAAAGCGGAACAGAAAAAGCCTGGCGGTCTGCTCCATCCTCTAGAGGTCCCGCAGTGGAAGTGGGATAGCATCTCAATGGACTTCATTGATGGGCTGCCTAGGTCTAGATGAGGCAATACTAGCATTTGGGTAATAGTGGATAGGCTTACTAAAAGCGCCCACTTTTTACATGTGAAGAGTAAAAGAACTGCCTCATCCCTAGCATCTCTTTACCTCAAGGAAATTGTTCGACTCCATGGAATACCCTCCAGCATTGTTAGTGACCGAGACCCTATCTTCACAAGTGAGTTTTGGCGGAGTCTGCAAGAAGCGGTAGGCACACAGTTATGCTTGAGCACAGCCTATCACCCCCAAACCGACGGCCAGAAGGAAAGAGTGAACAGAGTTTTGGAGGACATTTTAAGACTGTGCATCCTTGACTTCAGAGGGACGTGGGAAGACCATCTTCCTTTGGTGGAAGTTGCCTACAACAACAGCTACCAAGCATCCATCGGAATGGCGCCCTTGGAAGCTTTATATGGAAGACCGTGCCGATCGCCCACTTGTTGGTGGGAGTCTACTGACAAGCTCATACTTGGACCAGATATGATCCGAGAGACTTCAGAAAAAGTAGACTTAATACGGAGAAGAATGAAGACAGCGCAAGACAGACAAAAATCCTACGCCGACAAGAGGAGGACCGACCTTGAATTTGAGGTTGGGGACAGAGTTTTTCTTAAGGTACCTCCGTTAAGGAACGTTGTTCGTTTTAGGACCACAGGGAAGCTAGCACCAAGGTTCGTAGGGCCATTCCCTATCATCGAGGAAATTGGGAAAATGGCCTATAGATTAGAGTTACCCGAAAAGATGGCCGGAGTTCACAACGTTTTTCACGTTTCGCACCTCCGAAAATGTCTACATGAATCTGCTGAAGTGGTAGAGCCAAATATCCTAGAAGAAGCTGAAGTGGAACGCGAAGCAACCGTGAGGAAAGTTCCAACCCGCATATTAGTAACGGAAGTGAAGAAGCTACGCAACCGCGAAGTCAAGCTCATCAAAGTTCAGTGGAGCGACGCCGAGGGAGACAAAACTTGGGAAACTGAAGCTAGAATATGCGCAGCCTACCCTTTTCTTTTCGAGGGTACATCTTTGATCTTTCTTTTTCCTTAAGTTGCGCTTTTATCTATCTTTTTAGGTATATCTCCTTGACCTTATCTTTTAGGAAGAAACCCTTTGGATGAAAACATGTAATTGAAACATGTTATGGATGATGGTTGCAAGTGGTTGCAAGTGATTGCTAGTGGTGGCTCGTGGTTGCATATACACACACAATCTAGGTTGTAGATCGGATCAGTCACTTCATAATGCATATGCATAAATGTATTTATATTCGTATATGGTTGAAGTTTAATGTGTTGTCATATGGATGTTGCATTTGTATGAATGATTGTGCACTCATGTAGAATCATGAATAGGAGAATTTGCATACATAATGGATTCATGGCACTTACATAATTCGCATTAAGGAGGTCAACTGAATCAGTAGACCACCTGATTTTGCATTAGATAAGTACATGTACACACACTTCGCATATGATCATGAAGCATTAGAAGTTTTTTTTAAGGACAATGAATGCTCGTGTTTGATGAATGAGTAGATGGATGTTTGGATGTTAGGATATACATTCTTCCTGAACTTGAAGATTTCGGGGACGAAATCCTTTTAAGTGGGGGAGAATGTAACACCTCGTGTATTCTATAACAGTGAAATTCACAAATTAAAGTATAACTAATTTCAAATTAAAGTATTAAGGGAAACGGGATACGCCATTGCGTTCATCTCGGAATTCTGCTTGAGATAGAGTCTGAGTTTGCATAAAACGGACTCCGTATGAAGAAGATACGGCCTCCAGAAGTTTCAGAATTTAGTTTAAAATTCAAACAGACCAAAACAGCTCAGAAAAACCAATTCAAAATTCAAAATCGGGCCGGATTGGCCAGGGCGGGAATTTTCCCGCCTAAGGCACCCAGGTCGACTAGGTAGTCGACCAGGGGCTACCCAGGTCGATTGGGTAGTCGACCTGGGTCACCCGTGTCGACTGCCAAGTCGACACGGTGTCGACTGGCGTGTCGACCTGGCCCCTGAGCCAGGTCGAACCCAGCCCCCCTGGCTGGCCTGGTCTGTGTTTAGTCGATTTTATGAGCCTTGCCTTGTCACTAGTGCTAGGTGTCAGCTCCTGGTTGGTCTCTCCTTCAAACGAACGGCTATTATTACACCAAGCTCCATTGACGGTCCTAATCAACTCACAAACTCTGTAAAAAGGACCTAAGACTCACCCTAATTCACACAAACAAAAATGGAGATGAGACTGTCATGCTGCTGAGGAAAGACTAGGAATAGCCGTCAGGAATTGAGAGACAATTAGGAGATAATTCGAAAGTTTAAAGCAACCTCAATTAAATCAAAACAACGCCTACAACAAAGGATAGCATCTCGAAATTCGGAATTCAGATTCCTGAATTGAAGATTCGTCATACGTTGTAAGTAGAGTGCTATTCCGATGCGAATAAATAATTGTGTTTTGATTTGTGTAAAGTGAGAAATGGAATTGTGGCGATAATAATCTATATTTGTATGTTGCTTTGATTCTAAACGATTTGGAAATATTATGGTATACGATTGGATATTTGCAAGTATATGGTTTATGGTGGAAGTTAACAACCATATGTTATGGTATTTTATTTGGGATTCATACAAGTATATGATTTATGTTAACAACCATATGTTGTAGTATTTTAATTGGGATTCATACAAGTATATGATTCATGTTAACAACCATATGTCGTGGTATTTTATTTAGAATTCTTGCAAGTATATGATTCACTATTATGCCAATATGATGTACATACTTTTATGATCACTTTTAGTGTGTAATTGGACTCGACAAAGTACTATGGTTTATATGAATCTATGTTGGAATTGGCAAATCATACTTTTGTATTAGAAACAAAAGTAAGCATTTTTATACATGACTAAACTATGTTTGGTGTTATGCCTAGTTGAAACCATGTTAAGGCCTATGTTGTTATAAAAATCTTATGGTGATATATGTAACACATAAATTAAGTTAGATTTACATTCCAATTGCAAGTTTACATGAATAGATTAAAAACCATGATTCATGTTTAGGTATGTTTATGCTATGATCATATGAATAGAATGATTCATGTTTAAGTATGTTTATGCCATGATTATATGCTGTTACCATGCAAGTTCACATATGCCTAATTCATGTAAATTAGATCGTTATGTTGCAAGTTCATGCGTTCACACTCCCCTTTTTATGTCACTTAGAATATATAAACACCATGTTATAAGCCTCCCCTTTTTCATGTGGCTAAGTTGGTTTAAATAATTAAACCCAACATATGTTATATTTTAGTGAACGTATAAAATGGGGTTAATAACGATGGGGTTAAAACATAGAACATATGTGTGGCATGTTTGACGCATGCCAACAACCATGAAAAATAATTAAGTGGCATAAATAAATTTTACCCAATAAAGATGAATTTGAATAATGGGCCGCAAATATTTACATATAAAAAGGAAAGAGACAAAATATGTAAATGTAGAAAATACGATGTGTTTAACCCGAGGTTGGATTGAGTCGTGATGTAAACTTGCCCGAAACCGCCCGGTTGTCCAGTAGTAACAACGACACCTATCCAATGTGGGTGGTTAAACACAGAGCCCAATAAGGACCTGAGGTTAGACTAAGTTGTGGCATAAGACTGCCCGGACCCAACCGGCAATAGGCAGCCACAACAATACCTGTCTAATGTGAGAGGTCGAGGCTTTAATAAGACAATTAATGCTGAGTCAGGATTAATAGGATTAAGTAAATTAAATTAATACATAATCAAAATGGAACATGCTAAACTATACAGACTGATTGGGGGTTAGATTTACAAAACACTTAACCAACTTAGCATGTTGGCTAGAAATACAAAACCTAGTAGCGGGGGACCCTTTTCAGCAGTAACCCTACAAGGTGTATCACGATACCCTGAACTAGGCAGGGTGGGGCACGATTACTGGGCTGACTGTAAGAGGTCAAATCGACGGCGGCGGTGCAGCAGTGTAGGTTCTAACGGGGTGCGGGCATGCACACACCCCGGTGCAGAAAAATAAGGCACTGGGCACCAGTAGCATACCTGTGCATTCTAGGATTGTGTCGGGCCGCCACCATGGGACTTGATACACCCCATGGTTGGACCAACATAGGTAACTACAACATCGGGGGCCGTAAGACACATGTAACTATACGAATAGGAGCCGATCATCAGAAATGGATCACTTCACCCTGATTAAGGGGTGCCTGTTGGGAACTAGTTTATATGGGTACAGAGATTAATTTGGGGTACGATAGTATATTCGACTCTAGACAACTTAACTTAGTTTATGGTGCTTTCCCATTTCCAGTTTATGCTTATCATACCTAGTTCTTTATTCATAGACCGAATAGTCCTAGACTTACTCAGGCTTTATGTCGGACTCTACTTTTCTTTCGTCCCCCCCCCCCCCCCCCAGGTCCACAGGGAGGGAATACCGCAGCTTGATCAGCTTTCACATCCAGCTTGAAGAGAAAGAATGTATTGCTTGGATCTTTTTCTTTTTGGACTATGGCTTTGGATAGCAATTATGGGACTTATGCAGTTTATTTATGTTTTCTTTATGCTTCTTTAAATAATGTAATCAAGACAGTTACGAAGATGTTATGTTTTTGGAAGTATTGTACGACAAATTATGACATGGTTTGTGTAACACGTATTTTGTTGAAATAAAAGTTGTTGTTGTTTTCTGCTGTTCAAAAATATGTGTTCTTATATCTGTCTTGTATATCTGTGACTTAAACTTATAAACCTCCACCAAAATTAGGGCATTCCCTTTGAGAGTGACCCTAACGGAGGTGGGGTGTTTCAGATGGTTATTCTCAATTTCGAAAGTTGTTATCTGAAAATTTTCACTATCAGTAAAGAATGGATTATCTTCTGATTCATTGCTTGTTTGAATTTGATTTTGTTGCTCTTGTTGTTCTTTCAAATATGCCATTAAACAAAGAAGTTCATCCATCTTTTTATTTAGCCTTTCTTCCCTCTCATCAAAATGACATTCTTCATAATCGTTGATTTGAAAGCTCTCATTTTGGATTTCTTGATTCTCAAAATTATAGTCCACATCAATTTCACAATTAAAATTATTTCCAATGTGGTGGTTGTTTGAATTTTTAGAAAAATGACAATGATATTGGAAATCATTTTGATTTTGAAAATTAGGTTCATAACCAAAACTGTCGAAATTCGAGGGAAAATTGCAATTTTGGTCATATTAAAGATGTGGATATGGGTTGTTATTTTGAAGATTTTGATCGATTTGAAAATCATTTTCATATCCAAAATTATTTTCGAATTGGTTTCCAACCCCCTATTGATGTTGATCAAAGCTATATTGGGATTCAAAGCCATTTTGATGTGGATGTGGCCCATAATCGAAATTATTAAAATTTGAGTTGAAATCGTAATTTCGATCATATCAATGATTTTGAAAATGTTGGTCATTTGGGAAATTTTGAAAATTGTTGGCATTGGGCTCACGAAATTTTGGAAAATCTTGCTTCATGAGTTGTAATTCAAAATCATACTCTTCAAGAGGACGTCTACTCTGATTATTATCCCATATTTCTCTCAATGATTTTTTTGAATCAGATATTTAAAAAAAATCACAGCAAGACAGAAATTATTCTTAGTTTAAAATAATATAAAAGAATGAGTTGTGCTCTATTAATTAACTGACTCAATTAGAAGGGGGAAGAGGGTCTTATGGCCGTTCACGTATAGTATAAATACTAAGGGATACAACCAATGTTTTACGGGTAGTATGCAACCACTTTTGCTTATAGTTCAATAAATTGAACTACTATATATTCGCAATCCAATTATACAAGACAATCAACTTCACAAAGCACCACTTTTCAATTATATTATTTTGCAAATCAAATCAAGTGTTAAATTTGAAAATTGACGAGAGTGATTAGTTTTGGAAACTCGTTTCTCACAAACAGATTCAGAAATATCAGTCACAGAACAGTCACAGAATAATAGCAGAAAATTAAAATATTTTACAAGCAAGTCGCTGCCCCTGCAGAAGATTTTTACAAGCAATTTCTATATAATTTTCAAAGCAGCTGCAGCACCTGTAGAGTTCAGAAAATTTTACAGTGGTGTAACACCCCACCTCCGTTAAGGTCACTCACAAAGGGAATGCCTTAACTTTGGTGGAGCATTTTAGTAAACAGAACAGAAACCTACAAGACAGATAAAACAGTACTTGAAAATTTTTAACTTTATTACAGCGGAAACAGAAATTAATATGGTTACATCCTTTCAATTTCAGAATTCAAGTACAAAATATCAGTCTTGTACAAAAGCCTTCAAAATGCATAATTTAAAATCATAATCCCCATGGAACGGAAGCTATACAGAGCCAAGCCATACTTTAAGCACTTCAAGCAAAGAGAAATCCGGATCAAGCTAAAGTATTTCCCTCCTTGGATAACCTGGGGGGAAACGGAAGAAAGGAGGCGAAACAACAAGGGTCAGACAAAAAGTCTGGCAAGTCCAGTGACTTTCAGCATATGAACAGATAATAATAATATGATATGAACATAAAACTGGATGTGAGATAACTATAACAGATGTAGCAGATATAACAGAAAAACAGAATGATATAAACTATTGTTTTACACTTCTCTGCACTAATACTAGTATAGCAGAATTAGGTGTCACCCTAATGTCTAAATTGAAGCAGGAACGGGTACAAAATACTTTAACAGAAACAGAATGCTAATAATGGGCATTTACTACCCGATCAGAAACAGACAGAAGAAGAAACAGATTTATCCCTATGGAGACAGAATGTGGAATTAGGTGTACACTAGTAATGGGCCTTTACCACCCGAACAGACGGTACCACACAGAAATAGACAGGTGTTACCACCCAACAGAAACAGACGGTACCAACAGAAACAGACAGAACTAAGCGTACCCTAAAACCCTACCCCAAGCGATCGGCTCCCTAATACATAAATATCCTGTGTCGGCCCCACAGTAGGGTGTATCACTCCCTAAAGTGACAACCAATTGGCACAGACCTATTTACAGATGTCACGGCGTCTTACATCCTCAGAGGCAGACCGGGATCCATGCACGCACATGACCCGGTTGGAACGCACCATCAACACCCCTCGCCATTATCAGAATGAACCACTTATAATTAGTTCAGTAAGCGTGCCCGGACCCTACCTACTGTTGGGTCAAAGTTTTGATACCAGAAAGGGTTACTGACTAATATGGGTCCCAAACAACAGATGACACAAGTAATTCCCCTCCTAACCTTGTGTCCCCAGACTAACAGATTTCAGATTTACAAGTTCAGACATACAGAATTCAGATTTACTAATTCACAAATTAAGTTAACAAGTTTTCAGACTAACAGGTCAGATGTACAGATTTTTCAGATTTGTCTAACTTTGTATTGGGCCTACAGATTCATGGACGGGTTTTACTACATCTATTAATCCCTTTGGTTTAACCCTATTTTCCCCAATACGTTTTAGACGTCATTCTTATCTTAGATTTTGCATTAATTAATTATTAATGCACAGACTTCTCACATTAGGTCGGTAGCTTGTGGCCGCTGGATATGCCGGGCGGTTCCGGGCAGACTTCTGCCACAAGCCAGACCTAACCTCGTGTCTTACGCATGTTATGACTAACTTCTCACATTAGAACCTATTGTTTGCGGCCACTGGATGTGCCGGGCGGTTCCGGGCAGATTTACGCCGCAAACTCATTCTAACCTCGAGTTAGCCATGTTTATCTTTGCGGCCAATTAATTAATAATTTACCGTTTATGCGCAAGCCCAATATATATGCCAATTCAGATTATATCAATAACAGGATGATTATATCAACATAGCAGATAACAAATTTTATATGACTTAACGGATTTAACAGATTTAGCAACTTAGCAGATTTTGGCATATAACAGGTTAGGCATTTCAACCGACAAATTTAACAGATTAGGCATTTCAATCTAATTAGCAGTCTAGGCAATATAACAAAACTAGTAGTTTAGGCAACTTGACAAATTAGCAGATTTAGCAAATTTAATATTTCTAAAAGTTCTATTTACATGCCTTTCCCAATCATAAATTGGCCTAAATTCATATGCCTACATAATTGTCCTGATTCACAACATATACTCCATGTTTGCATAAGCGCGGAATATGGACATAATTTGCCATATAACATATGTTCCAATTTTTGTTAAACTAGCATCTTACAGCAGATTCACATATAAATTATACCAAATATAACCATTAATTTCAATGCATGCCATATATCCAAAAATCCCTATTTAGGTGTAATCACAATAATAGATATCCTAATTAATGTAAATCTTTACACCTAAGTTTCCATATCTTCTTCTTTTTGAGTCATGAATCATTATGCAAACTATACCCAACAATATAAATCTTTAAATCATATCTTCTAAAAATCAGATCTTGACTTTTATATGCATTTTGTCCAAAGTCTCAAATCATATGTAATCTTACAATGGTTCCTCTTTTCTTCTATCATAGAATATGCATAGATCCAAATCTAGTTTACAACATATGCTCATTAATTACAGTTCTAAATTACAACATAACTATGCATACAACATGCATAAATTATATGTTCATAGTCAAATTTATGCATATGTCCAATATATTTTATGCCTCAGACCTAAAGTCATACATTCAATTTAGTCTTGTCAAATTTCGCATCATTCATTATTTATCCCAAAATTTGCGTTCATACGTTCATCTCTTATGAGATTAGGCACAGGCTCGTGGTAGCCTGGCTATAAAAACAGAAAAGAAGAAAAGGGATACAGAACAGTCACAGAAAAACAAATATGATAGAAGAGAATATATATACAATCTCAGATTCAGAATTAAAAACATATCAAAATTATAATTAACGTTTATAGCGGAAAATAACTGTACTTGCCTTGATTGGATTAAAGAAAGAACTTTGACTTGTTGTAGAATCTTTGCAGAAACTTTAATCTCTAGTTTGAATTGAGTTGCTTAGGTTGATGTTGATTATCTTCTAGTTTTAATTCCAGCAGAGCAGCGACGCCATTTTTATTTTTTTATTAGAAGAAGAGAGCAATGGAGGCTAGAGAATTGTGTAAGAAACCTAGGTAGAGTCTAGGGTCATTTTTATAGAGTTTATGAACTGATTAGGACCATCGATATTGCTTGGATTGATCGTAGCCATTCATTCGAAAGAGAGACCAATTAGAGCCTGCCACCTAGCCCTAATGACAAAGCATGCTTCTGGAAATCGACCAATATAGACTAGGCCAGCCAGGGTGGACTGGGTTCGACCTGGGTCTGGACCAGGTCGACAGCCCTGTCGACCTGGCTAGACCAGGTCGACAGCCCAGTCGACCTGGGTGTCTTAGGCGGGACTTTTCCCGCCCTGGCCAATTGGGCCCGATTTTTAATTTTAGACTTGATTCAAAAACTTCCGGAGGCTATATCTTCTTCATACGGACTCTGTTTTTCGAAAACTCGGACTCTATTTCGCGTATTTTTCCGAGACGAACGCAATGGCGTATCCCGTTTCCCTTAGTTCTTTGATTTCAAATTAATTATACTTTAATTTGTTAATTCCACAGTTATATAATACACGGGGTGTTACATTCTCCCCCACTTAAAAGGATTTCGTCCCCGAAATCTTCAAGTTAAGAAGAATGTGTCCTACCATCCAATCACCCATCTACTCAACCATCATCCACAAGCATCCATTGTCCTTAGAAAACTTCTAATGTTGTATGAACATATGCAAAAGTGTGTGTATATGTTCCTTATCTAATGCAAAGATCAGGCGGTCTACTGATTCAGTTGACCTCCATAATGCGAATTATGTCAGTGCCATGAGTCCAACATGTATGCAATAGAATTCTGATGATATATATTATTTATATATGAGTGCACAACCATTCACTCAAATGCAACATCCATGTGCTGAATCAACCAATTTGCATCCACAAGAATTGAAAAATGCTCACCCATCCATATGCAGTATGAGAGTGTTTTCGAGCCGATCTAGTGCCTAGTGTGTGTATATGCATCCACGGGCAACCACTAGCAACCACTTGCATCCACTTGCAACCATCAAACATAACATGTCTCAAACACATGTTTACACCCATTAGTTTCTACCTAAAGTTCAAATATTCGATCGATAGGATACAGTCGAATGATGGAAGCGAGTACAGATAGAACGAAAATTTGGTTCCCATTAGACATGGGTCCTAAGTATCGGCCCCAAAGACCGAAACCAATATCAAATTGACACACTACGAAAAATCAGAATGTCTGCGTCATACTTGACGCCTAACACAGATATCCCTCAAACCCCAGTCTCAAACAGATGATCCATAACCCTTATGGGTCTGAGTCTATAGCGGAATTCAGAAATAATACTAGCATTAAAGTGCAGAGTATCGATTACAAAATCAAAATACCAAAATCAGAAAAAGTCACAATCAGATAAAGAAATTAAACCTACTATAGAAATTTTCCTATTTCTATCCTAGCCACTAGCCTCAAGAGTGTTCGCCTGCCCTCCTTGTCCTCGTCTCTTCGGGCAGTCCCTAGTGAAGTGTCCCATCTCCCCACAGTTGAAGCAAGCGCCCTTCCTTTTTCTGCAATCCTTGTTCAGATGAGTTGAGCTCCCACAAGTAAAGCACTTTTTCCCCTTCTTATCTTCAGGCTTCTCATCCTTCTTTTGTGTTTCCTTTTTGGGCCCCGCTTTCTTATTCTGTGGTTCTTCCTTCTTTGTCTCTTTCGGGCCCTTGTCTTCCTCGTGCAGTAGTGCCATATCCACCAATTTCTCGTAAGTTGCTCCCATGGGTACATGGGTCATGGCTAGGCTGTGCAGTGGCTCATTCAATCCTTTAACAAAGCGGAGAGCCTTTTTATGCTGAGTGTTGACTAAATCCAATCCGAATCTTGCTAGTTGGTTGAACTGGTTGACGTATTCCTTGACCGTCATACTTCCTTGCTTAAGAGACAAGAACTTTTCCAATTGTAAACTTCGTTCAGCTTGCGAGAGGAATTTTGTCTCAAACCTTGTTCTGAAATCCATCCATGTCTCAATCGGCCTCTCGGCGTTAGTGACTTCCCACCAGTAGGAAGCTTCGTCTTTGAGCAGCCATACTGCCAACTATACCTTCTGCCTATCGTCCACCTCGAAGATAACGAATAGATCCTCAGTTTCTTTGAGCCAATTCCTTGCTTCTACGAATGATTCAGTTCCTTTGAAATCCTTCCCACCCATGGCCCTAAAATCTCTACAGATCTTTGAGAAAGCAATTGCACGAGGAGGGGGTGGACGAGGGGGATCATTTGCTGGACCTGCAGCGGCGGTCCTAGCCTCAAGATATTGACGAAACCAACCGGGTACATGAACACCCTCTGGTATCTCAGATGCTTCAGACATGCTGGAACGAAAAAGGAAAGGTTCAATACAAAAAGGACTGAAAGAAAGATATATGGCTCTTGGGGATCATGTTTTTCAAAATAAGCTTTATTTTTGAAAATACTTCCTTTCAAAACCTTTTTGAAAACAGTTTTCAAAAACTTTACCCAATCTGGTAACCTTCAGCTCTGATACCAAGTGTAACACCCCACCTCCGTTAAGGTCACTCACAAAGGGAATGCCTTAACTTTGGTGGAGCATTTTAGTAAACAGAACAGAAACTTACAAGACAGATAAAACAGTACTTGAAAAAGTTTAACTTTATTACAGCGGAAACAGAAATTAATATGGTTACATCCTTTCAATTTCAGAATTCAAGTACAAAATATCAGTCTTGTACAAAAGCCTTCAAAATGCATAATTTAAAATCATAATCCCCATGGAACGGAAGCTATACAGAGCCAAGCCATACTTTAAGCACTTCAAGCAAAGAGAAATCCGGATCAAGCTAAAGTATTTCCCTCCTTGGATAACCTGGGGGGGAAACGGAAGAAAGGAGGCGAAACAACAAGGGTCAGACAAAAAGTCAGGCAAGTCCAGTGACTTTCAGCATATGAACAGATAATAATAATATGATATGAACATAAAACTGAATGTGAGATAACTATAACAGATGTAGCAGATATAACAGAAAAACAGAATGATATAAACTATTGTTTTACACTTCTCTGCACTAATACTAGTATAGCAGAATTAGGTGTCACCCTAATGTCTAAATTGAAGCAGGAACGGGTACAAAATACTTTAACAGAAATAGAATGCTAATAATGGGCCTTTACTACCCGATCAGAAACAGACAGAAGAAGAAACAGATTTATCCCTATGGAGACAGAATGTGGAATTAGGTGTACACTAGTAATGGGCCTTTACCACCCGAACAGACGGTACCACACAGAAATAGACAGGTGTTACCACCCAACAGAAACAGACGGTACCAACAGAAACAGACAGAACTAAGCGTAACCTAAAACCCTACCCCAAGCGATCGGCTCCCTAATACATAAATATCCTGTGTCGGCCCCACAGTAGGGTGTATCACTCCCTAAAGTGACAACCAATTGGCACAGACCTATTTACAGATGTCACGGCGTCTTACATCCTCTGAGGCAGACCGGGATCCATGCACGCACATGACCCGGTTGGAACGCACCATCAACACCCCTCGCCATTATCAGAATGAACCACTTATAATTAGTTCAGTAAGCGTGCCCGGACCCTACCTACTGTTGGGTCAAAGTTTTAATACCAGAAAGGGTTACTGACTAATATGGGTCCCAAACAACAGATGACACAAGTAATTCCCCTCCTAACCTTGTGTCCCCAGACTAACAGATTTCAGATTTACAAGTTCAGACATACAGAATTCAGATTTACTAATTCACAAATTAAGTTAACAAGTTTTCAGACTAACAGGTCAGATGTACAGATTTTTCAGATTTGTCTAACTTTGTATTGGGCCTACAGATTCATGGACGGGTTTTACTACATCTATTAATCCCTTTGGTTTAACCCTATTTTCCCCAATACGTTTTAAACGTCATTCTTATCTTAGATTTCGCATTAATTAATTATTAATGCACAGACTTCTCACATTAGGTCGGTAGCTTGTGGCCGCTGGATATGCCGGGCGGTTCCGGGCAGACTTCTGCCACAAGCCAGACCTAACCTCGTGTCTTACGCATGTTATGACTAACTTCTCACATTAGAACCTATTGTTTGCGGCCACTGGATGTGCCGGGCGGTTCCGGGAAGATTTACGCCGCAAACTCATTCTAACCTCGAGTTAGCCATGTTTATCTTTGCGGCCAATTAATTAATAATTTACCGTTTATGCGCACGCCCAATATATATGCCAATTCAGATTATATCAATAACAGGATGATTATATCAACATAGCAGATAACAGATTTTATATGACTTAACGGATTTAACAGATTTAGCAACTTAGCAGATTTTGGCATATAACAGGTTAGGCATTTCAACCGACAAATTTAACAGATTAGGCATTTCAATCTAATTAGCAGTCTAGGCAATATAAAAAACTAGTAGTTTAGGCTACTTGACAAATTAGCAGATTTAGCAAATTTAATATTTCTAAAAGTTCTATTTACATGCCTTGCCCAATCATAAATTGGCCTAAATTCATATGCCTACATAATTGTCATGATTCACAACATATACTCCATGTTTGCATAAGCGCAGAATATGGACATAATTTGCCATATAACATATGTTCCAATTTTTGTTAAACTAGCATCTTACAGCAGATTCACATATAAATTATACCAAATATAACCATTAATTTCAATGCATGCCATATATCCAAAAATCCCTATTTAGGTGTAATCATAATAATAGATATCCTAATTAATGTAAATCTTTACACCTAAGTTTCCATATCTTCTTCTTTTTGAGTCATGAATCATTATGCAAACTATACCCAACAATATAAATCTTTAAATCATATCTTCTAAAAATCAGATCTTGACTTTTATATGCATTTTGTCCAAAGTCTCAAATCATATGTAATCTTACAATGGTTCCTCTTTTCTTCTATCATAGAATATGCATAGATCCAAATCTAGTTTACAACATATGCTCATTAATTACAGTTCTAAATTACAACATAACTATGCATACAACATGCATAAATTATATGTTCATAGTCAAATTTATGCATATGTCCAATATATTTTATGCCTCAGACCTAAAGTCATACATTCAATTTAGTCTTGTCAAATTTCGCATCATTCATTATTTATCCCAAAATTTGCGTTCATACGTTCATCTCTTATGAGATTAGGCACAGGCTCGTGGTAGCCTGGCTATAAAAACTGAAAAGAAGAAAAGGGATACAGAACAGTCACAGAAAAAGAAATCTGACAGAAGAGAATATATATACAATCTCAGATTCAGAATTAAAAACATATCAAAATTATAATTAACGTTTATAGCGGAAAATAACTGTACTTGCCTTGATTGGATTAAAGAAAGAACTTTAACTTGTTGTAGAATCTTTGCAGAAACTTTAATCTCTAGTTTGAATTGAGTTGCTTAGGCTGATGTTGATTATCTTCTAGTTTTAATTCCAGCAGAGCAGCGACGCCATTTTTATTTTTTTATTAGAAGAAGAGAGCAATGGAGGCTAGAGAATTGTGTAAGAAACCTAGGTAGAGTCTAGGGTCATTTTTATAGAGTTTATGAACTGATTAGGACCATCGATGTTGCTTGGATTGATCGTAGCCATTCATTCGAAAGAGAGACCAATTAGAGCCTGCCACCTAGCCCTAATGACAAAGCATGCTTCTGGAAATCGACCAATATAGACTAGGCCAGCCAGGGTGGACTGGGTTCGACCTGGGTCTGGACCAGGTCGACAGCCCTGTCGACCTGGCTAGACCAGGTCGACAGCCCAGTCGACCTGGGTGTCTTAGGCGGGACTTTTCCCGCCCTGGCCAATTGGGCCCGATTTTTAATTTTAGACTTGATTCAAAAACTTCCGGAGGCTATATCTTCTTCATACGGACTCCGTTTTTCGAAAACTCGGACTCTATTTCGCGTATTTTTCCGAGACGAACGCAATGGCGTATCCCGTTTCCCTTAGTTCTTTGATTTCAAATTAATTATACTTTAATTTGTTAATTCCACAGTTATAGAATACACGGGGTGTTACAAGTGGTGTATGGCTATCCATCCAGAAAATTTGAGTAATGCTAGCTATTCAACTCCACTGTTTTGCTATTTGAAAACGACTGACCTTGAATTTCCTACCTTGAATTCCTTCTTTACTTTGATTTTTGAGTTCAGTTGATTTTTTTTTTTGAAGCAACAAAAAAAACAAAAAAACAAAAGCAGAAAGCTAAATAGAAATTAAAACAAACTAAAAAAAAGAACTAAACTAAACCAGAAAACAAAACAAAAGAACTAGGCGCAACAAAGACCCAAAAATAAAAAAAGAAAAAAAACTAGGCTAAACACATAAATTCAAACCACTCAAATCTAGTTTCTTCCTTCCTCTTTTTTTTGAGTTTTTTTTTTTTTTTTGGAAAGCAAATAAAAAAAATTCAAAGGAATAAACAAATAGCACGTAAAACCAAGGTCGAATGTGCCAATGAGAACGTATTTGTCCCAACAAAACCAACGCACTCACCAATCAAAACAATTAAAACCAGTACCCACACGCCCCTTGTTTTTTTTTCTCCAACAAACGCACCACCCTATTATGTTTATTTTTTGGGAACAAATCAGCTTTACTCTGGAAACAATCGACCCTCCCCTAAGAAAAATCACACACGCCTATAAAATACCACAAATAACTGCACTCAAAATCAATTTGGGGTATTCACGATTTGGATTCCAATCGTATTTTTGGCAGGAGTCATCGATTTGTGGTGACGGAGATTATGAATTCGGATCTGAGGTGCGGATTGGGGATGAATGTGTAATGAAGAGGTTCGTGCCTTGTGCAAACTGTGTTAGTCTATGAGGGGTATGGTGGTAGAGCAGTTCGGTGGAGGCAGTGATGAACGGTATTCAATTTGGACTTCAGTGTTCGAGAATTATAGTGGACGTGTGGTTTGTGCAGAGGTCCTCGGTGATTTGTATTGTCTTGAGGATGGGTGTCGTGATTGAGTTGAATATGGGTTTTGCTGTGACAGATTTCTAATGAATGCGATTTGGGTGATTTGGTGTGTGCGGTAATTGAAGGAACGATGAAGTGTGGCAAAACTGAAGGGGTCGAGGAACTAATGAACTCGGGTAGTTGGTGAGAGATGCTTTGACGTGGAGTGTTGGTATGGTTTTGAGTTTTTGTGGAGGTGTGGTTGTGAAATGAAGTTGGGTTTTTGGAAAGGGTGTATGGTGAAGTCTGGAGTGACCAAATGTGTGGAGGAGTTGACTTTGTGAAATGGAGTTGAATTTGTGGAGATTGCGTGAAGATGGATGTGAGGCAGAGGGGTTTAAACGGTGTATGGCAGAAAATGGAAAACAAATGCAGATGATGGTGTTCGGGTCGGGAAACAGATCAGGATGGGGTTGTGGTCAGGATTTGCGGTTTGGACGGTGGGGGAAACTACTGTAGGATTGGGTTGAGGAAGTGTTGACTATTGCAGGAGATGTTAAATGCGAAGTTAGTGGTTTATGGAGTATGATGTATTGGTTATAGAGGACGATTGCAACAGTTAGCTTGAAGATGGGGAAAGTTTGTTGTGATGGAATCACAAAGGAAGGATGACCTATGCGTGAGGTTGATGATTGGTGCTTGGGTAAAAGTTGAATTTGGAGACGGGTGGTGTGGGTTTTGGCAAAACTGATGATGGAACCTATGGATGAAAATCGGTTGTTTTTTTGGATGTGGGATATGTGGGTGCTGAAGTGTTTTGGCAAGGGCTTGAAGGTGATTGGGAACAGTTTGAACTGTGGTATTGGGTTTGTGGAGTTGCTGAGGTATGTTGAAATGTTTAGTGAAAGGGGTTTGAAGGATGGACGTGATGAGAAATAGGAGGAGGCTGGTCAGACTGGGAACGGTGATGGATTTGCTGTTGTCACGAAGATGAACATGGCTGTATGGTTTGATGATAAAGAAGTGGTAGGTGCGTTGCAACAGTTATAGTAGATTTGGATGTGATGGTTTTGTAAGATCAAACTGCGTGATTGATGGTGCTGGGTAGGTGGTTGTTGACGTGGAGCAGAGGGTGTTCGGTGAAACGAAGTTTGGACGGATAGGTGAAACAGGTGCTACTTTTGCGGCTGTAGGAGAAAAAAAATTGGAGAGAAACTTTTATTTATTTATTTTATTTGTTTTTCGTTTGAGACTTGTAAAAGAAAAATGTAAGAACTTGGAAAGAAATAGATTGTAGAAATTGGAAAGGCAAAAGAAGGGAAAGAAACAAATTAGAAAAAGAAAGGGATACTGAAAGAAAAAAATATAAAAAAGGGGATTTTTTTTGAAAATTGTAAAGAAGAAAAAAAATTGTACAAAGAAAGGAAAGAAATAGATGGGAGAAGGGGAAACAAATTAAAACAAAGATTAGCAAGATTTTTTTTCTTTTGATTTAGAAGAATACGGTATCAACTTATAATAACAAATCAACCTATCAAGAATTTTTTTCTATATCTATACACAAGAAAACAAAAGAAAAAAATAAAAATAAAAACTAACACGAATCAGAAATTTAATAAATAATAAAATTTAAATGTTACCTCGCCGGCAACGACGCCAAAAACTTGATCGTCGCTTTCTAATAAATAGAAAAGCGCGAATTTTAAATAAATACTGCAAGCGCACAGGTGTATTGCATACAGGTCGAACACAGGGAGGCAAATTAAAAATTAATATTAATAGAATTTCATGGGCGAGTTAGACGATTTTCGAGGTTGGTTTTGAAAGAAAACGAAATTGAAACTTCAATTAAACTATTATTGAATTGAATCAGATCTAAATCTAATCAAATCTGTTTCAATCCAATATTGATCTAGGGAAGCAGTAAAAAGAACAAAAATTAACATTGCAGAAAAAGAACAACAAAATGTAAAATTAGGATTGTCGTTGGAACTAATCAAACGACTAATCACTAATAAAAAAAATGTAAAATACAATTGGTGTTCTACCAAAACCAATTGTGAAGACAACACAAATTGCTAAGAAAAAGAAAAATGCTAGAAAATAAAAGAAGAAGAACTTTGTTAATGAAGAAGAAATAGAAAATGGGATGGTGGCTACAATGATATTACAAGGGTATTTATAGGAGATATACAAACCCTAACCCTAACCCTAATACAATGATAAATGGGCCTTAGGGAATTCATAAAAGAGTTTAAAATGAGAATTACAAATGGGCCTTAGTGAAATCTAGTAAATTTGGGCCTTTTGTCATTTGGAACAAGTTCTAGGCCTTTTCTCCTATTCTCTTGCAAGCCTCCTTTAATTTGAGTTGTGCATGGCTTTTTTATCAATCATTTTCTTGTCCAACAGCAACTAGATGTGAGATCTTCATCTACAATTCTTCAAAATGTAAATATATAGCAATTTGATCCCTATTTCTCTACTTTTCTGGTTGCATGCGGGTTGGGTTGGAATATCTGTAAAAGTGACAAAACAATACCCAAGTAATATTTATTTATATACAAAAGATAAGATATAAGAGCATAAAATAAATACATTTCTATGTTAATCAACCATCCTCAAACTCAAGTAGCCCAACCTACTAAGTTGTCTATTCCATTTCCTCATAGACTCCAACCTAGGAAAAAGACGGACCAGATAAAAAAGATCCTAGAAATATTCAAGCAAGTTAAAGTGAACATTCCTCTTTTAGATATCATTCAACAAGTTCCACTGTACGCGAAATTTCTAAAAGATTTGTGCACTCAAAAGCGTCATACACATGTACCTAAGAAAGTGTTTCTAGCTGCAACTCTAAGCGAAGTCTTGTTCCAATCAATGCCAGTGAAATACAAAGGTCCTTGCTGCCCCACGATATCATGTACTATTGGGGACAAGAAAATCGATACATGCTTGCTAGACTTAGGTGCTAGTGCTAACTTGCTTCCATATTCCGTCTACCGCCAATTAGGTCTAGGAGAACTGAAACCCACCTAGGTTACCCTTCAGCTTGCTGACCGTTCAATCAAGAATCCTATGGGCGAAATCGAGGATGTCTTGATAAAAGTAGGTGAATTCATCTTTCCAGTTGACTTCATTGTCTTAGAAACTCAACATGTGAGCAATCCTGCGAACCAGATTCCTTTGATTTTAGGACGACCTTTCTTAGAAACCGCTAATGCGCTTATCAACTGTAGAAACGGTTCTATGAAACTTTCTTTTGGTAACATGACCATCGAGCTAAACATCTTTTGAACCGAAAACTCTCTTGACTCTTATTTGGACTAGTTTTCTGAAATCCATGCAGTCCACGATAATGAACCTGAGCTTGACCATTTGAACAACGAAATTGAATCAAATTACGAAACATTGTTTCAAAATGTCCCTGAAAATATCTCTGAATCTATTCCTGTCGAGCCGCTCACAACTGAGCCTATCCCTCAACCAATTTCTTCGGTTGAGTCGTCTCCTAAACCCGAACTCAAAATGCTTCCCAGTCATCTTAAGTATGCTTACTTAAGAGACGATGAAACTCTTCCTGTCATTATCGCTTCTGGACTTACTGTAGAGCAGGAATAATTGCTCCTTCCCATCCTTAAGAAAAATAAGGAAGCAATTGGTTGGTCCATGGCTGATATTAAGGGGATTAGTCCTTCAATAGTCCAACATCGAATTCACCTTATAGATGATGCCAAGCCTACTCGTGATCCCCAGCGTCGACTAAACCCCATCATGAAAGAAGCTGTTCGTGTTGAAATCCTTAAATGTCTTGACAATGTAGGTTAGTCCAATTCATGTCGTTCCTAAAAAATTAGGGATAACTGTGATCCAAAATGTAGCTAATGAGCTTATCCCAACCCGCACTCAGACAGGTTGGCATGTTTGTATTGATTATAGGAAACTGAATGCTACAACATGTAAGGATCATTTCCCTTAGCCATTCATTGATCAAATGTTAGAACGACTTGCCAGTCACGAGTACTACTGTTACCTTGACGGGTACTCGGGATATAATCAAATTCCTATAGCTCTTGAGGACCAAGAAAAAACCACTTTCACTTGTCCTTTTGGTACATTTGTGTACCGTCGTATGCCTTTTGGTCTCCGTAATGCACCTACAACCTTTCAGAGGTGCATGATTAGCATTTTTTCTGATATGATCGAGCGATTTTTGGAAGATTTCATGGATGATTTTTCCATCTTTGGGGATTCTTACACTGAGTGTTTACATTACCTTGACCTTGTTCTTAACCATTGCAAAGATAAACATTTAACTCTTAATTGGAAAAAATGTCACTTCATGGTCAAACATGACATTGTTTTGGGACATGTCATCTGTAATAAAGGAATTGATTTAGACAAAGCCAAAATCGAAGTTATCTCTAATCTTCCCATTCCCAAGTCCATTAAGGACATCCGATCCTTTTTAGGTCATGCTGGCTTTTACCGTCGTTTTATAAAGGACTTTAGCAAAATCACTCGACCTTTGACTAATCTTCTTGGTAAGGATGTTCCTTTTGACTTCAACTCTGACTGTATTTCAGCTTTTGAGCATCTCAAAAATGAACTTGTCTCTGCTCCTATCATCTGCTCTCCCAACTGGAAGCTGCATTTTGAAATCATGTGTGACGCCTCGAATTTCGCTGTAGGTGCTGTCTTAGGACAACGTATTGATAAAATTCTTAATGTCATTTACTACGCGAGTAAGACTTTGAACGACAGTCAAATCAATTATACGACCACTGAAAAGGAACTTTTGGCAGTCGTTTTCGCTCTAGAAAAATTCAGACTCTATCTAGTTGGCTCACACATCACTGTTCAACTGATCACTCCGCACTTAGATACCTTTTCTCTAAAAAGGATGCTAAGGCTCGTCTCATTCGTTGGATCCTTCTACTTCAAGAATTTGTCATTACCATTAAGGATAAAAAAGGATCTGACAAAGTTATAGTGGACCACTTGTTTCGTCTTCCAAATGCCCCGTCTTCTTCTCTCCCGATCAACGAGAATTTTTCGGACGAATAGCTCTTTTCTTTATCAACTGATCCTTGGTTCGCTGACATTGTCAAATACTTAGTCACCAAGCAAACCCCTTCGTTATGGTCTAAGCAGGATAAACACAAATTCTTTTCCCAAGTGAAACATTTTTATTGGGACGACCCTTATCTTTTCAAGTACTGTCCCGACCAAATCATCCGAAGGTGTGTTCCCGACACTGAAACTCGCAGTGTCCTCTCTTTATGTCATGACCAAGCCTGTGGTGGTCACTTCGGTCCCAAAAAGACAACCGAAAAGTTTCTCCAATTAGGTTTCTGCTGGCCCAACCTTTTCAAAGACGCTTACGAATTTTGCAAAACTTATGATCGATGTCAATTCTTTGGGAAAATTGGTAAATGAAATATGATGCCTCTACACCCCATTCAAGAAATTGAAATTTTGGACATTTGAGGCATAGATTCATGGACCCTTCCCTAATTCTTTTGGGAACCTTTATATTCTCTTAGCCGTTGATTATGTTTCTAAATGGGTCGAAGGTGTTCCATGCAAAACAAATGATAACAAGGTTGTTGTGCGCTTCTTAAAAGAAAACATCTTTTCTAGGTTTGGCACACCTCGCGCAATAATCAGCGACAACGGAACACACTTTTGTAACCGTTCTTTTGAAGCCCTCATGAGAAAGTATTCGATAACCCACAAGTTATCCGCTCTTACCATCCTCAAACTTGTTGGAAAGTTGAAGTATCGAATAGGCAAATTAAACAGATCCTGGAGAAAACTGTAAATTGAAATCGCAAAGATTGGTCCCAAAAGTTAACCGTTGCTCTTTGGGCTTACCGCACTGCTTTCAAAACAAATTTAGGTATGTCCCTTTATCAGCTGATTTTTGGTAAGCCATGTCACTTTCCAGTTGAACTAGAACATAGGGCGTTATGGGCAATAAAAACTTTAAATCTTGACTTAGAGCAAGCAGGTGAACTTAGAAAACTTCAACTTGATGAAATTCGAAATGATGCATATGAAAACGAAAGAATTTTATGGACAAAACGAAAGTTTTTCATGATAAATCAATTTTACGTAAAACTTTCATGCCAGGTCAAAAAGTTATGTTGTATGACTCAAGATTGTATTTATTTCAAAGTAAGTTAAAATCTAGATGGACAGGACCTTACACTATACGGACTGTTTTTCCGTATGGTGCGGTAGAAATTGAGAATCCAACGAAATTGAGAATCCAACCGATGGATCATCCTATAAGGTCAATGGTCAACGCCTTAAACCTTACTTGGAACCAATACCCAACAAAGAGGAAGAGTTCGTGGTCCTCCATGAGCTACACTACATTCGGTAAGAAGCACTAACCCTCTTTTATACATATGTAAATATTATCTTATTTTCCTTCCCTTTCACTAAGATATGTCTGCTTGACGACTGTGAGGACACAGTCACACTCAGGTGTGAGGGGGGTAATTTACATTACATCAGCAATCAAATTTTATGAACTAGGTCATTCATTGATCAAGGATTAATTTAAATTCATAAATAACACATTGATTCTTGTTTGATAAGTTGAATTGTTGGACGATGAGAATGAACATTATTTAGTCAATGAGTTGTAATGTGTCTTTTTAAGATGCGAGCTTGAGACTGTGCAGACGTTAGTCGTGCTCTGGAGTAAGCGTGTTAACTTTGTTATACATGTTAGAATGTGCAAGTAAAAATAATAATAATAAATCGAATAAAATTGATTTTGCACCTACATTTGTTGAATTTTCTGAGTTTGTTTTCATGCATAATTTTTTTCTTACTCGAATTGTCAAACTTGTAAGTTCTAAATTCCACTTGGCCCAATTAAGGAGTAATGACTCATTGTAGCATTCTTCTTCGACACCCCACATTATTCAAACCTAAGTTTTAGTCGATTTACATACATGTTTCGACAAGTTTATCTTATATTGGTATACTTAATAAACATTTACTGATTTATTTTCAAAGGTTCAAAACAGTCACTTTTTATACCAATGTTAAACTACTCACTCCATACTTTTTTTTTTTTTTGAAAACCCAGGAGAACCCGGCGTGCCGGTAAACTCCTGAGGAGGGTACAGTAAAGCCGTCCGCTAATCCAGGCCCCCATACCCCCGGGTAAATTTATGTAGGATGGGGAAGCGCATGGTAGGAATCGAACCATCGACCTTTTACCTGGAAGTTAGGCCTCCTTTCCACTACGCCGCACCCGCGGACACCCACTCCATACTTGTTTTAAGGTAGGATAACTATATACCACATCTATTTTATATGGGTTATCTATCTTACGAAACTTTGATTATCTTTCCTTTCAGGTTTTCATATAACATCAATCTAGACTTGTGTGTTGAATTAGGGTTATGGAAGTGGAGTAACTAGGGCACAAAATTTTCCTTTCATGAAGTTTTGGTTATGATTCGCTTAGTCGGGGAGGAATCAAATGAAATAACGTACGGTATTAATCAATTCCATCTCCACTCATCATTCATCATGCAGTTATGAAAATAAAAAAATAAAAAAAAATAAAAAAAAAATGAAAAAAGAAAAAAAGGAAATAAACAGAAAATCTCTGAGAAAAGAATAGTCATTTATCATTGTTGACTATAAAGCATTCATTTCCATTCCATCCACATCCATCATACCATACTGAGAAGCGAGGATTGTAGTAGAGGAGATGAAAGGAAACAAAACATCTGTATGTGCCTTAGTATTACTTTATCTTTTGTAGCTTGAAGTTCAACTAATACAATTGCCCTCTTATCTATAATATTTTTAGAACTTACAAATTTTCCTTCATCTATGCATAACTCACATCCAATACAGTACAGTTACACTGGTGCAAAATTATTCAAAAAAAAGAGAGAATAAATAAATGATTGGGTGCACATTGTCGACATGTAGAACTTGGTTGACACCACGCACTTAACCTTCAAGACAATTACAGTGTTATCAAGGAATTACGATTCAGCTTGAAATTTTTTATTCATTTTTGCACCATTAATGGGATGGACAATTTAGGACTAAACCGTTATTATTGAAGTTAGGTAAAGTCCTTGGAATGTGAATGACCTTAAATATATCATTTGATTAATCCGCGTACATAAGACGCTTTGGATTTTGTGGCTAGTATCCGCTAAAAACCCTCACGAGACAACACTCGTCCTACTAGGGACACCTAGGGGTTTAATGGCTTGTTGCATATGCTAAATGCAATCGTGTTTCCTACGAAAGTGTGACATATCTTGGTTTAGTTTATTCGAGGACGAATAAAAAGATAAGTGTGGGGGTATTTGATATACACGTAAATGTGTATATTTTGTCCGCATTATCTTGTTTTATCTTTAAAATAACTGATATTGCGTATTTATAGTTGTGTTTCCAGATTATTTGAGATGAATGGATGAATGCACTAAATTGTTGAAAAGTTTGAAGAATTTGTGCAAGAAGGGTGTTGATATTTAGAGTTGGATTAAAGCTTGAAGATCTGAAGAAATGTTGTTGTTCAACCAACTTCTGCTGCATATTTTAAAGTTAAGATTCAATGCTTTTCTGATCACTTGGAGTTCTTATTCATACTCAAGGCAATTGGAGTTGAAGCCCGCAACTTATTTTCTCTGCATGCATTCACATTAGCCCATTTGCAAGGCGTCTTACTCAAGCTGCGTTCACATTAGCTCATTTGCAAGGCCTCTTACTCAAGCTGCGTTTGCACTGGCTTATGTGTTATTCGGGATAAATCTTTAGTCCCACATTGTGTAATTAGCCTCTTAGCCTTGGCCAATGCAACTATAAATACATTGTATCTCTTTCATGTAAAAACACACTTAGTTTTATTCTGTAATCCTCTGCTTGGAAAAAAAACTCTTCTTTCTCTCTTCTATTTAGTTTTTGTGCATTTTATTTTTGTTTATTATTTTCTTTTTATTTTCTTTTCTTTTAGCTATGTCTAGCTAATCCCCTTTAATTAGGGGGTGATGACGCTTAAATTAGATTCAATATGAATCACATAGCCAAAAAGATGAGAACTTCATGTATATAGATCAAGATTTGAACCAAGGGTTAGATCTGAACCTTCATACTCTATGTCGTTTAGGAGCTGAGCTCCTTCACAGGGTATATTCGAGTTCGGTCTAACATTTATCAGATTTCGACCTAATTTTTATGGTTTTATAAATAGAGTAGTGAATCTATCCTGATAGCCTATGGTTGTTTAAGAGCTTGCTCCTGCATATGTTATGCTTGTTGTTATTCACATGTTTGTTTCTAAAAACCTACTTATCGTTGATTCATGTTTGTGACAGAAACATGAATTAGATCTGTATTAATCTATTTGGTTATGAATTCATATTAATCCTATTAATGTCATTACTCCCTAATTTCTTTCAATTATTATTAAAAACTCTTTTTGTTTTGTTTATTTTCTGTTAATTTCAACCAATCAAACTTTTGGGATAACTTGATTGGATTTACTAGTTTAAATATTTTTGGTCCGAGAGTTCGACACCCTCTACAACAATCCTTGTTCTTTAGGAAAGCCGAAAGAATTTAACTGTTGTTTACAATGGTTCAATTTGTTCACAAACACAGGTTCACGCGCTTAATAAGAGGTATGAGAATACAACTGTCGAACTTGACTAGGCGTCAAAGGATAACATCAACCCTATGTGATGACTTAAAAAATGTCAATGCATCGTCACTCGACTTCAGCTTGCCCAGAACAACGCCTGCTTGCGGCGTACCATACCGGAAACTTCTTCCTTCGAATCGAGGGGCCCACATCAAAGAAGGAGATTCAGCCTCATTAGCCACTACGAATGGCACATAGATTCATCACACGCTGCCAACACCCCGAAGTGCAAGTGCTTCCCCGTCCTTATACAAGACGTGGCTATACCATGGTTCTCTCAACTTCCGCCAAGGTCCATCCCAACTTTCAATCGACTCGCTTAGAGCCTGGTCATGCAATCTAGGATGCATGTCACCATGCCCAAAGTCGCCTTCTTAGTCTAGAACCTCAACTAAGGCACCCGTGAGATTCTATAAAGTTTCCTCGCAAGTTCTATCACTGCCTTGGCCGAAGATTCGGAAACTTACCTCTCGGTTCGTACCTGTCCAACTTACAAAGAAAATAACACTTCATTCCAAATTTAAGGCATAGGCCGGCTCAAAGCAATTAAGGACTCGGGAGACCTTCTATGAGAACGCCAACTATTTCCTATGCCAAGAGCTAGCACAAAGGAATCGAGCTTCTCACCTTAGCACTTTGCTTCGAGATGAAGCCCGGAGCCCCAATAGCTCTAATCCTATCGCTGCGCACTACCTTGCTCATGCCGGCAACATCAAAGATGTTCGCAAAAATAAGGGAAAGCATCTTCGACTTCCATCTTTCCACGATTACACTACTCTCAGTAACAACCCCGAGGATGTTTGCCTTGCAACCTGCAGTTCCCAATCATAAAAAAGGGTAAGTCCTAAGAGCCGAACGAGCACATTAAGGGACTTTACAGAACATCGTTGGTTCCATAACATCCACGGACATGGAACAAACAACTTTCGCCACTCGGGAGACAACGTCGAGAAACTCATCCGCAAGGATCACCTCGAGCGGCATCAACAAGATCCACTACATGGGATTTCCAAGACGCTCAACGCTCACCAAAGACTGCAACTAACCAGACCCCGATCGACTGTTAGATCACTCCAGGTCATCTCCTCAGCTCATCCACACTGCAGTGTCAATGAGCAGTCGCACCTCACGACTCGCCTTGTATGGGTCGCCTCTCGTATCATTTCAGCTAATATTAAATCTAAAGTGTTGTAACTCGGCTAGACGACCTATATTTGATTTAGAATCAACAATTACAACCAAATCTACATCTCAGACCCAAGAGCGGGACTCTTGGCTCACACCTCGAATCGATGACGAGGCCAAGCATAATACCCCATTCAAACGTCTCTGGACTTGGGGGTAGTCCGTCAGCCGAATAAGCTCAATGATGACCACTAGTTCGACTTCGCCCAATCTGAAGGGTCTCGACCCAAGCGACACATGGTGAACCAGAGGCATCCCTGAACCCTGTCGAATTCGAGTCTCTCGATAGTGGGACTTCGAACGAATCCGGAGGGCAGTACCGAGTCATGGTACTAGAGCACTCAGGACCACAACCTCCATAGAGCAATGGACTCTAGGTTGTCATTGGAGATACTAACTTGCAATTCATTCTTACCTCTGCCTCCCTCAACGGAAGCGAAACAGAAACGATAAGAAAGATCTCTTCTCCAAAAGACACCTCCTCTTCGCCATGCCATGGCTTTTTCCCTCCATCGTATGCTCCGGTCACCCTCTACTTAGCTAGGGGCACACCGGGAGGCACTACCGGAGCCCCGACCGGGAGTAAGCCTGGGGGCATTGGTCTTCCACTAGCCCTACAACCATTCTCCATGATGCAGTGGTCCCTGGGGTTGTCATTGGAGACATAGGCTCGTGACCCGTTCCCACCTTTTCCTCCCTTATCGAAAGAGAAACGGGAATGAAAGCAAGCTTTCTTCATCAAAGGACACCTCCCCTTCACTGTGTCCTAGCCGGTTTCCTTAACACTTAACTCCTGGCCACCCCCAGTCAGTTATGGGCACACCAGTAAAGTACTACCGGAGGCACATTTGGAAGCAGGCCCGAGATTACCAGTCCTCCATCAGCCCTACGACCATCCTCTATGATATAGCAATCCCTAAGGTCATCATTGGAGATATCATCTTGCGACTCATTACCACCGTCAGCTCACACATAAAAAAAAAGAGTGATTCAATAACATGAACAAGGCATACACATTAATATTTAAAGATCAAAAAATAGGGCCTTGGGCACAGATGCCGATGGAAATGCCTATTGATAAAGGGTCGCAACCTTTTCAACAGTCATTACCGTTGTCATTCAAACAAGAAGTACCCCTTCATGAATATATGCCTCATTCTAGCCTATACATAGGTCTGCGAAAGTCAAATCAAATATATATATATATATATATATGGAAACGGAAAGCAAGACCTCTTCTCCAAAGCACACCTCCTCTCCATTGTGTCGTAGCTATCTTCCTCCCTTTGAGCTCCAGCAACCCTCCATTTAACTGGGAGCACGACTGGAAGCTCTACCCGAGGCCCAATCGAGCCCTAGCCCACGAAGTGGCCAAATATAAATAACCACACACTCGAATCTTGGTCCCGCACCACCCGCTCACTGAGACCGAGGTAAAATCGTTCCTCCTTCAAATCCCAATATTTGGAGGTAGCCTACAAGCCCACGAAGTAGACACCTACTCGCGTGGCTACTCAGAGGTCCGTCGAGTCTTTGCGTAGAACCAAGGCCGACAATAAGTCGTTCCCACAGCCCTATGCTCTCAAGGCATAGGTGTGATCCACGACCACGATCGGACCTATGGCTAATAATTGGGATCCTCTCCGGCGAATGAATGACGCACACGAGTTTTCTCGAAGAACGAGGGGAGAACGAAATATCGGAAGAATTGCCTATCCTTCAAACTACTTGGACTTCATCCGGGCAGTCCAAGGCAGAAGGTACACACCCGGTTTCCCATAACACAGGGCTTCTGAGCTGAGGGAAGCCCTCTGGAAACTGGGGTTAGTCTCTATACTTGGGGAACTTCCAACTAGAGACCCCTGATCAAATTTCTGTAAGCACAACAATGAGTCCGCTTATGCAAGTACGGGGCGCCGAAAATCATAAGAGGAACATTTGAGCGCTTAACACGAAACGTGATATTTCCTTTTCACACACACAAGTTACAGACTACATGTCTAACTTCTAACTTTTCGTCTCTAATTACAAGGTGTACATGAAAACCACACTATATCTTAAAGGACCAAAAGCGAGGGCCACACTTGCATAAATTATCGGTCTCCAAAGTATCTATAATTTCCATGATAATTACTGATGCTACTCATCCTTCCCTTTTTCTCCATGCAGGTTCGACACCAAGCACGTCACTTTCCATCCAGAGCCGCCTCCGCCCTCTTCTCATCTTCACTTTACAAGAGTAACAGAATCATGAGACGGCGATGTGCACCTCCCGCCATCATCCTCGCCGCTTGCAATCTCCATAGCCTTTCCAAGGGACCCGCATGGCAATAGCTTAAGGGCGATTTAAGAAGCAAGGGCCAACACCGCCTTAGTTTCTCCCCGATCCTTCTTGGCCTTCGACCCCGCTAGAAGTGCGGCCTTCTGAATAGCCTCCTACATGGCCTGAAGTCGCGTAGCGGTACGCGTTTGAGTTTTACTAAAGGTCTTCTCGATGCCCTTTGGATGGCACTATCGACGACTTCCATTTTTTGGCCTCTTCAGCGGCCCTCTCCTTCTCCATCTCAGTATCGACCTATTCACTCGCCACTATAGCGACAGCTCTCTCCTCATCACCCGGTCTAGCCTTTGCCCATGCCTCTCGTATAGCAGCCTCATCCAAATCCTCTTCTCCTCCAGCTCCACAGACTTTGCCACCATCTAAGCTCCCTGATCTTCCACCACAACTTGCATTAATGGCACACTTGCATCAGCTACATCTGCCAACTGAGCGCTTTAGCCATCCACAACTTCTCCTCCTTCGAAAAGACTTATAAATGTCAGATCCCAAATCCACTTACGAGAACATATCCATGGGTTCTCCTACCTCTCCAGTGTGTTCTCGCTGTAGCCCAAATCCAAACTCGGAGGCTCGAAGGAGCATGGGGGCAAAGCCTAGCATCGCCTCCCGCCAAGAGAGCATGACTGCACAGCAAAAGATGCAACTATTTGGTTTTTGAATGTTTGACTCTTGCATTATCTTCAATGGGAAGCTACACGGGCGCATGTGCAACCCTCTACCAATTCTTGCACCGGCTTTGCCATCGCAGGAACTGAGGCGATCCCCACCAGTTCCCATGCTGACATGACCATCGCCGCATCCTTCGGAGTAACCTTTTTTGTGAGAAGCATCAACCTCATGACAAGGGTGACCTAGAACCGAAAGCTCAAGTCTCGGAAACTTTTGACCTTCCGCCAATACCAGGTGGGACTGGCATAGAAGCTTGAACTCGACAACAAGAGGAACAATACAATCATTAATCCCCCGAGGAACGGTAGAATTTGGATTAGTCCTCCTCGCATGAGATATTGAACGCACACCACGATACACCTTTCCTAAGTCATCATGTTCCCTTGACTTGTTCATCAGGTTCCCAAAGTCTCGATGCCCCACCAGCAAAATCGTACTTACATGCAACACGAAGCTGACGTGCATTTCTCGATGCAAAGGTTTCCCACTTACAAGCACATCGGAATGCAATGGCAACCTTTAGCCTCGACAACTAAAGCCGTGACCATCACCAACCACCGGTGCGACGCTTGAGTCGAGAGGCGACTACAACATGATTGGTTTGTGGATCGGACCCCGAGACTAACAGCTCCACAATGTGTCCACATCTTACGTGCACATCCGAGCCGCTAGTCCCAACGAGTCCATTCCTCGATTGCCATGCCGCAAGGCCTCAACTCACCAATCCTGATCTGATCACGCGTCAACGCGCAAAGTCTCAAGTTCACTAGCTCAAGCTCGAGGCCAAAGGTCGACAAAGTCAATGGAATATGAGATTCTTTGTCGTGCTCTCGCGCACCCGCGAAGTTACCATTCCTTGTAACAACCCGAATTTTGATAATATGTTAAAACAAGAAAACAAGGCAGAATTAAATTTTAAAATAAGAATCAGGGAAAATGGGTTGCGCCATTACGTTCGTCTCGGAATTCTACATGAAATAGAGTCCGAGTTTTCGAAATTCGGAGTCCGGATGAAGAAGTTATGGCCTTCAGAAGATTCAGCAGATTTTAGGCAGCACTGGACTAGGGGGTCGGCCTACCCCCTACCCCCCCCCCCCCCCCCACAAAGTCGACCATAGGGTCGACCTACCCCCCAGGTCGACCATAGTGTCGACCTCCCCCCTTACAAGTCAACCTGGTCGGCCTATTTCGCCCCAGAACCCATTTTTGAAGCCCGGTACGTGTTTTGATGGTCCAGATTGACTCTAGGGTAGATCTAAGAGCCTAAATAAGCTCCTACATCTATAAAAATACTCTAAGACTTATCCTAATTCATAACAAATCATTCCTACACCTAAATGCTGCTGAATTCCCTCTTAAATCATGGTCGCCGTCTCAAATCAAAGTACAAGCATTCAAACTCAAATCAATTCAAAGAACAAAGCTTCAACAATGATTCAAAACAATAGATCAACAAATTTCAGTTCTTAATTCGCTAGCCATGCTTTGTAAGTTCTAGTTATTTTCAGATCTAAACATTTAAATTTAATATGGACATGTGATGAAGTTAAATTGGACTTTTGATTCAAGTCTATTCATGTTCCTTCTTGGATCTTGATTTTGGGAACTTGTCTGTCTTTATTCCCATGTCTAGTTCATGATTTATTCAACCTATTGTAAATCAGTTTATTGATTCATGCTGATATTATTATCAAGTTGTAATCTTCATGCCTGTGATGATGTTTTTCCCTCTGATCTTATTTTTTTGCAAAATTCTACCTTCCCCTATTTATTTTCTTTTTAATGAACCTTGGTCAATTTCGGACCTTGGCCAAAAATCGTGATTTGCGTATGATATGTATACGGGGGAATTATGGGATTATTGCCTATATGAATATAATGTAATAATTGGCAACATGAAATTGGATATTATCATTGTATTTGCAAGTTAGGGCTTGATCTGTAAATTTTGGTATAATCTTGTTATGATAAAATTTGCATAAATATTATATACATGGAATTTGGCACATATTGGATCTATGAAATGTAACATGAAATTTGGTATATATAACATGTATGTAATTTGGCATGTAAATTAAATCAAAAGATTTGGCTTATGTTAATTAGGTACATGTAGAATTTGGAATTCGAACATGAAAGCAATTGTAAACTTGATAATTGGCATAAACATGTATTATGAACTTGGGAAACTGGCATGTATTGTAATAAAAAAATTATAGTTTGGGATAACTACATCATGAATCATGATTTGGGTTTATTTGGGCATGGAACTTGATACATGTAATTTTGGATAGAACTTGATATGGGTAAAATGGCATAAACTTGGCGTACATGTAAATAGGCAAGAATTGGATATATGTAAACTGACTAGAATTAGGTACATATATAAATTGGCATATGTTTATTAATATGTAAAGTTGGGAATTTTGATCTATATGACACATATGTAATTAACATTAAATTGTTAACATACTTACATATAAAGAACAAATATGTAAATTTAGAAAATACGAAATGCTTAACCCGAGGTTGGATTGAGTTGTGATGTAAACCTGCCCGGACCCGCCCGGCTGTCCAGTAATCACAACAATACCTATTCAATGTGGGAGGTTAAGGCATTGAGCCCAATAAGGACCCGAGGTTAGACTGAGTTGCGTTGTAAACCCGCCCGAAACTGACCGGCTGTCCAGTAACTGCAACAATACCTGTCTAATGTGAGTGGTTGGCGCTTTAATGAATAAGTTAAAGCTAAGTCAGGATTGATAGGGTTGAATAAACTAAGAATGCTTAACCAGCATAACACGTTATCCAGAGGATGGGTTAAGTAATATGGCTATGCTTATGACACTTAACCGTTATAACATGACTAGCAGATGGGTTGGTTTAAGTTGAATGGGTTGATAACACCCAATCGAAATAACCTGATGCGTGGTAGGGTTAAGTAAACAGACGAGGGTAACACTTAACCATTATAATATGACTAGTGGATGGGGTTAAGTTAACATGCACCCAACCAATATAACGAGATGTGTGGTAAGGTTAAGTAATAACAGAGAGTAACACTTAATCGTCACAACATGATAAGTAGATGGGCTAAGTCAACGTACACTTAACCAATATGACATGACATGCGGTGGGGTTAACTTAACACAAGGGAGGACACTTAGCCGGTATAACAAAACTTGCGGCAGGGTCAAGTAACACAAGGAGCAACACTTAACCGATATAACATGATATGTGGTAGGGTTAAGTCATGAACCACTTGAATAAACCTATCCAATTTGACACGATGATTTGGTAGGGTTAAGTCATGAACCGCTTGAATATACTTAACCAATTTGACACATGATTCGTAGGGCTAAGTCATGAACTTGAACGACAACACTTAGCCAATTTGACATGACAGGTAGACGGGTTAAGTCACGAACTTGAATGACTACACTTAACCAACTGGACATGCTAGACTGATGGGGTTAAGTCTCAAATTTAAATGACAACACTTAACATGCTGGACGGAAACCCTAGTTACGCGGTCCTTTTCAGCAGTAACCCACTAGATGTATCATGGTACCCTGGAACTAGGCAGGGTGGGGCACGATTACGGGGCTGATTGTAAGCGACCAGAACGACGGCTGAGTTGGTGCGCCATTGTAGGTTCAGGCGGACTATGGTCGTGCACCTAGTCCGGAGTTGAAAAAGCAGGCATTGGGCACCAGTAGGTTTACACTGTGCATGCTTGATTCGTGTCGGTGGTTGGCACCCTAGGGCTTGATACACCCTAGGGTGGACCTAGCACAAGTGACTACATTTCGTGATTGGGCCGTATGACACAGACACATGAACGAGATAGGACTTGTAGGGAGCCGATCGATTAATAAATCGTTTCGTGGGACCAAGTAATGGGTCATTTCATGACATTGGTCAAGGGATCATTTCATAGTCAACACATGACACGGGTTGGGATACTAGTACGGGTGGTGCAGAGCAAATAGATATCATAGAAATATTTTCATGGCGAAGTAGAGAAATCTTGCGATGCTTGATAGAAATCTTGCGAATTTATACTTAGTTTATCTTGAATGGGAACCTTGCGATGTTACACTTGACAAAAATCATATGAGGTTATTCTTAGTTATCTTTCCTGTAGCTTATCTTGTCATCATGCTTATGTTTACTTTCAGTTTATTCATTCCATGTTATTTTTACCTGTTTCTATGCTGAAAGTCACTAGGACTTACTCAGTCTTTATGACTGACCCGTTTTGTTTCGCCTCTTTTTCTTCCGTTTCCCCCCCCCCCCCACCAGGTTCGCAGGGTGGGAATACAGCTTAGTTCGGATCTTACCAAGCTCCAAGGCTCTTTCTTGTATGGCTTGGATTTCTCTTGGCTATGGCTTGCTTTGCTTTATTGGGGAATACTACAACTTATTTTATGCTTCTTTGTTTTTGAGCAAGACAGATATTTTAACTATGTAATTGGGTATTGGAAGTTGATGGTCTTTTATTGTAAACAATTATATTTAATAAATGATTTGAAGTACTTCCACTTTACTTTCCGTTGTTTTATATATGTCTGTCTTGTAATATTTCTGTTCCAGTACCCACAATGCTCCAATGAAGTTAAGGCATTCCCTTTGTGAGTGACCATAACGAATGTGGGGTTTTACATTTGGTATCAGAGCAGAAGGTTACTAGACTGGGCAAAAGCTTTTAAAAACTCTCTGAAATTATTTTCAAATCGTTTACAAAGAAGCATATTCTAAGAAAAGTTTTATTTTACAAAAGGCATATTCCCCAAAGACATATGCACTATCTTTTGATTCTCTCCTTGAGTCTCTTCTCTCTTTCTTTTTCACCATAGTTTGTAGGCATACGACACATGTCGGAGGGCAAAGTAGTGTTCAACCTCCATCTGTAGCCACAGTAGTTTTACTTGTGACTAATCTTATTTCAAGCTTTGTAGGGTTGTCGTGCGATGGAAGTAGCTTTCGAGAAACTTGTCAACAAGCTATACAAGGATAGTAAGAACGAGGATAAAGAACACAAGTCTAAGAATGAGAAATTTATTGATATGGCTTAATCCGCGAAGGAGGAAAAGGTGAAAAGGAAGAGGCTAAAGTGAAAGAATAATAAAACCTATGACAAGAAAGAGTATCATTAGTATGGTAAAAAGGGACATGTAGTTAAGTGTTATAGGACAAGGACAAGGGCAAAGGACAAGATCGTCGAGAGGGCAATTGTATGCTCTCACTACTAGCGTACCTAAGAGAGGTGGTAGCGTTTATGTTAAAGGTTTAGCTTTTCTTTTCTATCATCCGGTTAGAACTTTGTTTTTGCACATCGCATCCTTTTTAATTCAACTTCGATAATTGAGTCTATACACCTTAGTACTAGCATAGTTGTTAGCTTGCTTTGCGAACAGGCTACCCAAAGCCAAGGACTTGAGTACGAACTTACATTGATTGGAGATCACCTGGATGGAGTGATAGAATGTTGGAAAACTTGAATTATACATGCAGATGTCACCGGATCGGATCCCCCTTTCGGATCGGATCGGATCCCCCATTTGGATCGGATCGGAGTGCCCACCTATCCGATCCGCCCGTTGCCTGCTGCTCCATTACGTGGCCTATTTTCTAGCCTGCAAAAGAGGAGCTACCATCTCCCCTTCCCCCCACGTTCTCCACTCTCTTATAACCAGCTCCGAAGCCTTCCAGAAGTTGCCACATGGCCACTCAACCCTAACCGAATTACCAGCCTATAAATACATCATAATACAGCAAATGAGGGGGACTTTTGCTCTCTGGGAACCCTATGTATTTCGGCCATGGCTACCAATAGTGGAGAACCACCTTCCTCATCAATGAAAACCAATGAATTCAGAGAGAACCATTCATTGTAAATGAGTGATTGAATGCCTATGCTTATTGTAATTGTAATTTCTAAATGAAATGAGGAATCCTGAAGTGGATGTAGGCTCGTTAATGCCGAACCACTATAAATCTTGTGTTTAGATTGATTTTCTATGCTTTTATATTATTCTTCTCGATTATTCTATACAAATCCTAGACAATTGGGTGTTAGTGCCATTTTTTGGTCTAACATTTTGGTGCTTTCACCGAGAAGTGAAGATTCTCAGCATATAAGGATTCTCCCTTCTACTAATGGATCTGCAAGTCTAATGAGGAAATCCTGTGAATATATTGACTCTGCAATAGTGGAGATCACCAGAAGTGAAGACATCTCTACGCCAGCAACCGCCAAAGATTAGAAACAGGTTCGAAGAAAGCTTCTGAGTTGGATCGGAACATCTTCCAGTTCAGATGAGGCATTCGGTTCGGATGTAAAGGAAGGGACCGGGTCAAATACAAATGAAAGTTTTGGATCGGATAGAAAGGAGGGGCGCTGGTGCGAATGAAGAAAGGATAAGCTCCGGATCGGATGGAATCGAACTGATTCGCTCGTGCTCGAGAGTTGATATGATCCGCTCGAATGAAGTAGGACCGACCCGACCCGAAGTGACTTGCTCAATCCGACTCGAGGGCTCAGCCCCGATCAGATGACATAGCCGAACCGACCACATGATGATGCTCTGATCCGGATCATAAGAACTAATCTGGTCCGACATGAAATAGGCTCCTCGATCCGAACCGAGTGTTATCATCTAGTGGGATCTGACCTGTGGACGTAATTCAATCCGGAGTGGCACCCGATCCGACCAACTAATGATGCTCCGACCCGAACCGAAGGAGCTTGTTCGATCCGGATATGTGACTCGAACCGTGACTTGAAGGCAACTTCCGATCCGACCCGAAATAGCTATTTTTGGGGGAAAATGCATTTTTCGGATCATTTCAGAAAAGGCTCCATCTACCAAAATCGAAAAAATCGTGCGGTTCACCCTCCGAAGAACTTGGCAAACCTTTGCAATTGATGTTTGCTATCAACTGCATCGAGGAGGACTGATTTCCATGAATAAGGGTTAAGTCAACATACTTTGGTGCCCATATTTAGGTACTAGTTGAACCACCACACGCCACGATTCGACCTATGGATCCTTCCCTGGATTATAGCAACTTGACTGCTCACTAGCCACCATACGACCTTGGTCAAATGATGAGATCTCGAGATCAAAGTAAATATGAATCAACCATTAGCTCTCTACTTCTTATTTCCATTGTGACATAACGCATGAATATTTCTTAAAGTCTCGCAAGCTATGCTATCATACCCAAGTTTATCTGATCAAGGTCTAGACCGACCAGCTCCGGCAGAATTAAGAGCTTACATTGCATCCTAGTGTCTACTGCTCAATCCCCAAGCATTAGCCGAATCCATCGCTGAATTTACCATTCTCGAAGAGGATATGTTAGATGAAGAAGATAGCCCTTCAAAACGAAAAATGAATAAAAGCACCTGTTACTGTATACTGACGGTGCAATGAATGATCGATGAACCGCCGGCGTTGGAGATGTATTGATTGGAATGAAATTCCAGATGAAGTGGTTATAACTCGTAGCTTACCTAGAACAGGTAGAAGAGCTGTTGGATGGATTGGAACATTACAGCATATCTTACTTCCTACGAACGGAAAATCAAAAGGTCAATAATCCAGCCAAGTTAGATAGTTCCGACAACTCAGAAGAGAGTCATAGACAACCCCATGATGAACTTCCTGCAGCATGGAATGCATTTAGCAAGGAGAAGTGAAAGGTGTGCCATCGCTCTTTATGCCTCGAGATATGACATGCAAGGTGACAATGCTTATTTCCCTTAGAAGGTTGTCCCAAGATAGACACCAACGAGCCTTATTGCTGAATTCACCGCCCTAAATGATTGGACAAAATCACTAATCAGCCTCCCGCTAGATGGGAGATGAACGCGAATGAAACTTTTGACAAACGACATTTTGCAGTTAGAAAGTAAAGATTTACACTTTCACTCCCTTCGTCGAGGATTAGTCAAGTAACTCGTGTCCCAGACATTGGGTGCAACCGGAGATTCGAACGTCGTTTGCTCATGATTACATCATCTAAGTCAAAGCTGATACATAACAGGCTTGCATGATAAATTGCCGTAGCCTTTCCCTAAAATTGACGAGTTAAAAGTTTATAGCACTTAAGCCTAGATGCTGATTGATTATCTGTCCATTAGATCTTATTCCCGACATGGGATTGATGGCATATATGAGAATGGATGAGATATAACTATCATCCTAGCAGCCATATCCTATTTCCTAACATGGAAAGCACAAAAGCTTCTATGAGCATGGATACATTGTTCTCCTGTCAATTACTGTCCTAGTACCAACGTGATGATACGCCACCATTAGCGATACATACATGACTCTCTAACACTCAATCCTTGCCCTTAGCGGGGGGCAAGAAGGCGATTCAAAGGAGATGCAACCTCGTCATTCGCTTACCGTATTTACCTAACTGCTTTTGTCGCTCCAAGACCTTAATCAAGGTCTGTTCATTCTCGGGACCGCCATCCCACGACAGTTTGAAAAGACGTTCATCACCAGCTAAAGATTTTGGTAGCCATCTCCGATAGAGATTTTCGAGGCAAAATAGACCTGCAAAGATCATGCAATGCCATTTACGCATAGAATGATATTCATTCCTTTAACAGGATTACTCTTTAACCATAACTCTTATATATTTTCATGCTTTGTGAGTTATTGATGTAATTAACTCAGATGAATTGATATGTGGATGGTGTAGGTACCTAGGATTTGATACCGATCGGACTTCTAACACCCGCATATGGAATTATGGAGCAGTATCATAACGAGCCTGACTGAACTGCTCATTTATAAAGCCACGCCCTCCGCCTAAAAAAGGTTGTATAGCTCAAGGTGAATATGAGATGACCATCCACTCCTAGACTCATACGTGGCAGAGCTAAAGATAATTATGCATTGACTTTAGCATTTCAAAGTCGGAATCCGATTTCAGATAGATGCAGTTCGACTGTTTACATGGCTCGATCCTATATTTGATGCCACCAGACTACATGAATCCAACTAAAAGAGGCGGCACTACCCCTTGATATGCTTACTTTTCAATCATGCAATTTACTTTTACATGCTTCCCGAGTTATTGACATGACTAACTCATGTGATATGAATGATGTATGTACCTGAGGTTCGGTGCCAATCACTCCTTCCGTAGATTGATCGGAGGAACGCAAAGCCTTGGCGGAAGTGATCTGACCATTTGCCCGACTGACTCTAATCCTAAGAGTTTAGATAGATGTATGAACCTAGGACGAGTGTGAGGGGCACCCAAAGATTAAAGACCAATCGATCCATGACTCTAACTCTCATGATTTGAGAGAGCGTTTAAAGGACGATACTGCACTGTCCGACCAAACTCCATCCCATGAGTCGACAGGACGAAAGAGACTTGATTATTGCAAATGGCCACCTTTACCCATGAATCAGGGATTATGAGGTAGCGCATCGGCGAGTGTGATCCGACCGCTTGCCCGAAAACACTCCATCCGCCAGAGTGAAGCGTGGAGTAAGGACTAAAACCGAGTTTGAGAATGACACTCGAAACTGTGGACTCCCGCTCTTGGTAATAGAGTGTAGAAGGAGCGCTGGGGGGAATGATGCGACAGTTCGCCTAAATAAATCTAACCTCATGACTTGAGGAAGAGTATAAAGGATGGGAAGACGACGTCCACAGGGCGTGAAGGTGCACCACGATTAAAGACCGCCTTGACCACACTCTACCCTTGGCATCCGACGGGAGAGTATAAAGGCGCTAGGGACTGGCGCCACAAGAACTCCTACCCTGCTGAAGGATCGGGGAGCAGACTGAAAGCTGAGTTCGAACTCTATCCTGGGCATATGAAAGGAGAGTATAAAGGCATGTTGATTGAATGCCATAAAAGGGCTCCTACCCCACTGCAGTATCGGGGGCAAGATTGAAAGCTGAGCCCGAAACCTTCATGTCCAGACATGGGGGCAATGCACTATCGATCCTAATCAATCTCGAACAAGCCTTGGCCCGGCACCTTACTCACGATTGATTGGGAGCATACTCACACAACACACCCCTACGATATTTGCAATATGACATACCATTTATTTGCAGAAATTTTGACTTGCAGGGTCACTAAGTTAAAACTCTCATCCGATTTGTGATGTAATTTATTGTTCATTTCTTAGATTAGTAATGTTTCGATTACAAGTACATTTGATTGAAATATATAACAAACTTGCAAGTGTGTGATATTGCAGGAATACCACTTTGTTTGTTGATGGCAGATTTACAGAGGACAACTGGTCAAGAATGTGAGGCCCGCACTCACAACAATAGCAGGCCAGTGGAATACAAACAAAGGGCTACATCCAGATGGCTGATGCTGATACCCAATGCTAAACTTCTCATGCGACTCAAGGAGACAACCAAAAGGAGGCCTTGAGAGTGAGATGTTTAATGACGTATTACACGACTTAGTGCACCGACCGAAAGGAGGCCCTGAGAGTGATATATCAAATCAGCATACACACCCACATGTGACTGGCCACAGCCCAAGTGCAACAACAAGTGCCACTTCGCAAATACACTGATTGGAAAATACGATAACATGAGCTGCTTGGGGACCACGTAATGGATGCAGAGTGGACATCCATTTGCAGACCCCATACAAAGGGGGACGCCATTACTTCGACCTCTAGCATGCAAGGAAGCGGATTGCTTGATACTCCGACTCAAAGGCTAAGGAGAAGGAAGATAGAAATTTCTTCCGTGTTGAGGATATTGGCACAAAAGGCGCTAGGAATGAAGGAAGTCAGCAGATTTCTTCTTGTGATGATCCCTCAGCATGTCAAGCTAGATATGAAATGGATGGTATCCTTGTTGATCTGAGAACTTAGATGGCTCAACGAAATGAACTTCTCTAGAAACAACATAAAATGATGGATAACCTCTTTACTTGGATAGATGGAAGGCCAAGTAACTACGACTTACTCGCTGAAGCGAGCACTGTGGGAATTCAAGCGACAATGAACGTGGCTTAAACACTCCCTGCTCCGTGGTCCAGATCATAAGAAACCCTAGGACAAGTTGGCATAGTCATCTTTAATGAAACAAGGTGCAATCAACCTCCTTCCAGGCATGTGCGGCACGCGACTTCTGACCGTAACATTCTAGATGAAAACGACGACAATGAAAAAGCCACTATAAACTTAAACGGAGTCTGACCAACCTCTGTTCCAATTCTGATGAATGCTTCAAATCCAACTAAATTTCAACATGAAGTTCCCCATTCCTTAGTGCAGGAGGCAAGTGGAAGCATTTGAAGTCACTATAATTTAATCTTATTGCCACCCGACTCTAATCCTCAGAGCTTGGATGAGAGACCAAAGATCAACATAAGCGGGACACGAGCAAATCATTTTGTATCAAACTTTATCTCACGACTTAATGAGGGAGAATGAATTCAGAGAAGACATGGATTTGATGCTCACTGCATAACAAAACCCCCACAGATGGGGGCATGAGATACAAGTTTCGAGTAATGTAATTCGGTTATTCTCGGAATTTATGCACATTTACCATCATTAGAGTTTCGCAAGATCCTAGACTACCAACAAAAGAATGACTCCTTAAGACTAACCCGCACACATCCGAGCAACGGATCACCATCCAGAATTAAGGGGCAGAAGCCTGAATGACGGCTATTATATGCGCAACCAAGAAGCCAGAGAACTGCCTTCCACTCGCTTCAAGACTTCATACCGGGGGCACCAGGGCTAAATTGGACAATTGGCGACAACTTCTCAAAGACGAGGGCCAGATTTCCAACATTAATGGATGCTTCAACAGAACTCCGGCGAGACCCTACATGCATTCCTTGAAAGATTCAAAGCCGCAATGGCACTGGTAAATCGACCTGGACCATATATGGTGTTGATTGCAGTAGTATCCGGTATTCTGGATATCTCTAACTTCAAAATCTCCCTGCATCGAGACCCACCAAGAGGACTTGGCAGATTCACTTCTGAAACAAACCTCGGTATCTCTCTACCATGAGAATTTCCTAGAAAGGTTGGAAAATCTTATCTTGAGATAGACAAATTCATGTGATAAGAAGGCGCAAATGTTGAAATGGATGATCTCAATGTCTTCACGACAAAATGGAGCACCGTCTAACTCTTGAAATGATAAAGGCAAAAGAAAAAATCCAGGAAAAGATCCAAAAAGATTCAGCTCGACTTATTCAAAGCACATCTCATCTGCGATAAGATGTACATTGGGGGGCAAAATGTTAGGCTGCTTTGTGAACATGCTACCCAAAGCCAAGGACTTGAGTACGAACTTACATTGATTGGAGATCACCTGGATGGAATGATAGAATGTTGGAAAACTTGAATTATACATGCAGATTTCACCGGATCGAATCCCCCTTTCGAATCGAATCGGATCCCCCTTTCTGATCGGATTGGATCCCCCATTCGGATCGGACCTGAGTGCCCCCCTATCTGATCCGCCCATTGCCTGCTACTCCATAACGTGGCGTATTTTCTAGCCTGCAAAAGAGGAGCTACCATCTCCCCTTCCCCCCATGTTCTCCACTCTCTTATAACCAACTCCGAAGCCTTCCAGAAGCTGCCACGTGGCCACTCAACCCTAACCGAATTTCCAGCCTATAAATACATCATAATACAACAAATGAGGGGGACTTTTGCCCTATGGGAACCCTATGTATTTCGGCCGTGGCTACCAACAGTGGAGAACCACCTTCCTCTTCAATAAAAATCCATGAATTCAGAGAGAATCATTCATTGTAATTGAGTGATTGAATGCCTATGCTTATTGTAATTGTAATTTCTGAATGAAATGAGGAATCCTGAAGTGGATGTAGGCTCGTTAACACCGAACCACTATAAATCTTGTGTGTTGATTGATTTTCTATGCTTTTATATTATTCTTCTCGATTATTCTATACAAATCCTAGACAATTGGGTGTTAGTGCCATTTTTTGGTCTAACAGTAGTAGAGGATCCCATTTTTGTCTCAAATCCAGTTGGAGAATCGGCTCATTTATTCATGACTTGTTTGGATTTGAGAGTGTCTATGCTAAGCGTTGTGTTTAGAAGAAATGCTTATGTTTTTGGGCTATGGGTTGAATCTAGGGATGGGGTGGTTATCCAGCAATGGTACCATTCTCGAGTATGAAAAGAGGGTAGTTAGACTCTTGACTTGCCTCGGTAATGCCCTCGAAGTCTAGTGTAACCCGGAGGATTATGCCATGCTTAGTAACCTAGAATCTCTTGATACATTTGTTGATCCGCTCGAGTAGTGTTCACCACTAAGGTGGATGGTTCATTTCGCTTACGCATAAGTTATAGTTATCACCCTAGTAAGTACACTTGGTAACATGGTTGGCATCTGTTTATTTTCAAGTGATAGTTCTTCTGCGTGGAATACATTATAGTAGGTAAACGAGATCCAGGATTCACTAGTGAATTTTGGAGAGCTTGCATGAAACCATGAGTACGCAGATATGTTTGAGCCGAGTATACTAGAAGGGGAATAAGTGAAGGTGGAACGAGAGGCAACAGTGAAATGAGTTCCAACTCATATTTTGGAAACAAGAATTAAGAAGCTATGAAATTGTGAAGTTAAGGACGGTCAAAGCACAATGGAGTTAAGCTCAAGGAAATGTGACTTAGGAGATTGAAGACTAGATACGCGCATCATATCTCTTTCTAAGAGTATATACTTGATCCCTATTTTCCTGTAGATTTTACTTGCATGCTATCTTTTATGTATATCGTATCGGTTCTATTCTCAATCCTATTTCTACTACGAACCCCATAGGGAGTATGACTTATCTGTTAGTAATACATGTTGGGGCTTGAGGGTGTCCGTTGGGCTGACTAAACTTTTGGGTTTTATAGGATACGGGTTGGTTTTAGAAAGGGATTTCCTTGTGACCTAAAAGGAGTCCAATATGCTTTGTTTCCTAGAATCATATATATTGGTTGGGTTGAGTAATTCTTTGGGTGTCAGCCTGATGTTGATTCCGGTCTTCGGGGCTGGTGCTTAGGGAGTTCTTCCCCTAATCAGTATATATGTGACGTAGATTTCCAGTTCTGACATTGACTAATGGGCACAAAGTTTTTACTTGCTTCAATCATTCGACTATACCTTTAGGTAGGAACATGATTAACATAGAAATGTGTTTATTTTATGCTATTATATCTGATTTTTTTTATATAAATAAATATTACTTGGGTATTGTTTTGTTGCTTTTACAGATATTCCAACCCAGCCCGCATGCAACCAGAAAAGTAGAGAAATAGAGATCAGATTGCTATATATTTACAGTTTGAAGAATTGTAGATGAAGATCTCACATCTAGTTGTTGTTGGATAAGAAAACAATTGATAAAAATGCCATGCACATCTCAAATTAAAGGAGACTTGCAAGAGAAAAAGAGAAAAGGCCTAGAACTTGTTGCAAATGACAAAAGGCCCATTTGTAATTCTCATTGTAAACTCTTTTGTGAATTCCCTAAGGCGCTGTTATCATTGTATTAGGGTTAGGGTTTGGTTATCTCCTATAAATACCCTTGTAATATCATTGTAGCCACCATCCTATTCTCTATTCCATCACTCGATTAATAAAAATTCTTCTTCTTTTATTTTCTAGCATTTTTCTATTTTCTTAGTGATTAGTGTTGTCTACATGATTAGATTCGGTAGAGCACCAATTGTATTTTACATTTTTTTTAGTGATTAGTCATTTGATTAGTTTCAACGACAATCCTAGTTTTGTTTCCTGTTTGTTATTTTGATTTCTGCAATTTCAATTTCTGTTTTATTTTTACTGCTTCCTTAGGTCAATTGGGTTGAATACAGATTTGATTAGATTCAGATTTGATTCAATTCAATAATAGTTTAATTGCTGTTCCAATTTCGTTTGCTTTCAAAACCAACCTCGAAGATTTGTCTAACTCGCCCAAGAGATTGTTTAAATAATATTTTTTAATTACACCTCCCTGTGTTCGACCTGTATGCTACACACCTGTACGCTTGCAGTAATTTAATTTAAAATTCACGCTTTTCTAATTCAATAGAAAGCGACGATCAAGTTTTTGGCACCGCTGTCGAGGAGGCAACATTTGAATTTTATTATTTATTTAATTTCTGATTCATGTTAGTTTTTGTTTTATTTTTATTTTATACTTTTTTCTTTTTTTTCTTCTTTATATAAAAAAAATCTTGCTGCTTTTCAATCGATTTCTTTCCAACTTTCAAATCATTCCATTTTTCATTTTTTTTCCTTTTACAACTCTTTCCCCTTTTCAACAATAAAAAAAAAACTTTCCATTTTTTTTTATTTTCTGCTTTTTTTTTCTCTACTCCTTTCCATTTCTTTTCTTTCCCCCTTTTACATCATTTACATTTACGTATCCTTTCTTTACAAGGTTTAAAAAAAAATTAAAGTAACAAATTTCTTTCCCTTTATCTTCGCAGTTTCTTTCCTCTTTTCAATTTCAAAAAAAAAAAAAAGAATACAAATTTCTTTCCTATGATATTCCTCATTTTCTTCTATAATTTCTCTGCTACGAACAAAACATTTACCATCTTTCATCTCTCTCACGCAAGTCCGTCAATTCAAACAATCCATCTGCACCATATCATCTCAGCTACATCTACCAACATCCACAAACCAAAGCTCACCGTGCTCAACATACCAGATCCCAAACAGACCATAAAATACCATCCCATCCAATACCCCCAAACAATCATCAATTCTTATATCCCTTGTCCAAACCTGTCATCCACTGGTCATCAATCACCCCATCTTTCGTCTTGCCATTAATCACCAATCACACACAGTTAAATCAGCTCCTATACCATTTGTCCAAACTTTTTCAGTCATAATCCAACTCCCTGTCCTCACCTACAACATACAATAACCCGCCCAAACCATACCCCAATCAAATAGAAACCATAACCGAACAACTTCAACTTAGTTCACCATACCCAAACCTAACCGACAATCCGCACCCTGCTACACCACAAAAATCCAAACCTGAGTACCTCACACACAAATCGAACTCTCCAGCTTCAAGTTATCCCAAATCCAACAACTTCGATCCCAAACCCGAATTGAAACCAACTGATCACCGATCCTCCCACAAAACAAACGTCAAACTCCCCCCCCCCCCCCCCCCCACACTGTTTTGTTCGCAATAGTCAACTCGAATCCATCGTACTATGCTCCAAAACCCCAAATCAAAGCCATTCGAATACGCCCAATCACCACGTCACAAATCCCAGTCCGCTCTTCGAAATTCGCCTTCAACCCAATAGAACATCGCCTCAAACCCTGTTCGAACTTCGATGCCGTAATCGAACATCGCTGCATCTGATTCTAACTCAGAAATCCCGAAGGAATTTTTCAATTACTTATAGAAGGGAGCTTGCGTTTGATTTGAGAACAAAGGGGGTGCAAGATTTTTTTACTTGTTTTTTGGGTTCATTGAAATTTTGATTTTTGAGGAATTAATAGAGTGTTGAGTTTTGTGAAGAGAAAAGGGGTGCGCGATTTGTAGTTGTTGTGGCTTGTTTTTTGGAGTATTTTTTTCCTTATTTTGAACGTTTGAAGTGCGTGTGGTCCCTTAGTTTCAATACCTAGGTCTTGTTTTATTTTTATTCTTTTTAATTTATTTTATTTTTTCTTCCCTTTATTTCTTCTTTCTTATTCAGTTTTCTTTCTCTTCTTTTTGCAACCTTTGAGTGCTTAGGTAATTGTTTTAGTTTGAGTTTTTTTATTGTTTATTTTGTATTATTTAAAAAAAGAAGAAGTAAGGAGTTTCAAATCATTTCAAAGCCCAACGAGAAGTGAAGAGTCAACCAAGCGATACAAAGGATTCAAAAGTCAAACAATATACAAACAATTGATTTGAATTATCTATGAAGTCTAACAGCTCTAGACGGACAGCCATACCCCACTGTAAAATTCTCTAAACTCTACAGGTGCTCTGCTGCAAATAAAAATATATAGAAATTGCTTGTAAAAATCTTCTGCAGGGGCAGCGGTTTGCTTGTACAATTTTTTTAATTCTGCAGTTATTATTCTGTGATTATTCTGTGACTGTTCTGTGACTGATATTTCTAAATCTGTCTGTGAGGAACGAATTTCCATAACTAAAATCATCACGCTCATCGTTTTTCCAATTCGGAAACTTGATTTGAATTGTAAAATAATATAATTGAAAAGTGGTGTTTTGTGAAGTTGACTGTCTCGTATAATTGGATCGCGGATATATAGTAGGTCAATTTATTGAACTATTAGCAAAAGAGGTTGCATACTACCCGTAAAACATTGGTCGTTTCCCTTAGTATTTATAATATACGTGAACGACCATAAGACCCTCTTCCCCCTTCTAATAAAGACAGTTAATTAATAGAGCACAACTCATTCTTTTGTACTATTTTGAACTAAGAATAATTTCTGTTTTGCTTTGGTTTCATTCAAATGTCTGATTCAAAAAAAATCATTGAGAGATATGTGGGATAACAATCGGAGTAGACGTCCTCTTGAAGAGTATGAATATGAGTTACAACTCATAAGGAAAGATTTTCCAAAATTTCATGAGCCCAATATTAACAATTTCAAAAAATTTCCAAATGACCAATATTTTCAAAATCATGGATATGATTGAAATGGCGACTTCAATTCAAATTTCAATAATTTCGATTATGGGCCACATCAACATCAAAATAACTTTGAAACCTAAGATAGCTTTGATCAACATCAATATGGGATTGTAAACCAAAATTTCCGAAGTTATAGCCCATATCAACATCTTGATAATAACCAAAATTGCAATTTTCCGCTGAATTTCAACAGTATTAGTTACGAACATAACTTTTATGATCAAAATGATTTCCAATATCGTTGTCAGTTCTCTGAAAATTCAAACTACTACCACATTGGAAATAATATTGTTAGACCAAAAAGTGGTTCTAACACCCAAATTGACTGAAATCAGAATAAAATAAGATCAAAAGTAAAATGGAGACACAGAATTTATAGTGGTTCGACGTTGAAAGGCCTACGTCCACTTATCAATCACTATTCTCGATGATATAGTTGCAATTACAATGAGATATTTACTCAATTTCACTCACAACTCACATACATTCACTCAATTGTCTCAAAACAAAAGTCGAAAGACAATTTGGATTATCTGGGAGTGATGGAATTCGGCTTATGAAAGTGTTTTAACTCTCAAAGTGCCAAAAAGAAGATCCCTTTAATTGTCTCTAGGCAAGGTATTTATAGGTGAAAATTTAGTCAGAACCCGATCCGGATCGGAGCCACGTGTCTTCCATCCCATCGTCCTCGAGTTCGGATAGATACTAGTGCTGAAAGCGCATCAGAGTTGTGGTCATCGTGGGTAGGAACTAGTCATAACCGCTCCGAATAATCAGGCGATCGTGGGGGGAAGTGATGTGGAATATGGGTTCGGATCGGAGGAGCGTGCAGAAGGGGTTCGGATCGGGACATCCGATCCGACCCGAACTAAGCTGAAACTAAGTCCTTATCCATTTTGCTCTGCTCCGTTCCGACCTGGTAGTAGCTCACCAATATGACTGATGATAACTCTCTGATCCGACTGGTTATAGCTCTCCGACCCGAATAGTAGCAGCTCTCCGATCCGATCCGCTATGGCGCTTTCTAAGTTCTTCAACGCTTTACATCTCGACTTTGTGTTGCCCAGTTCACAAAGTGGGCTAACATTTTGCCCCCTCAAAGGATTCTTCTGTTGGAGACGGAGCATTCTTTGATTATCATTGCATATCGCCTTCTAAGTAATCTTTCCTTTGATTTTCCTTGTGCTTTCATCCTCTTCTTCGAGTTTTAAATTAATTCACATGCCATGCTGAGATATGACACTCTGTTCAGCTTGGATTCCGACCCGAACGGATCCCCTTCTTCTTCTATTTCGCATTGGACTAGTGGGCCAAGCTGCGTTACTGGGCTTTCGAGCCGGTCCGAACGGGGATACGAATAGTCACCTTGCTTTTTTATATAAGTCCAGCCTTCATTTTCCTTTCACTTTCTTTTTCATTCGTCATTTTGCAAGTTCTGTTCCGAAACTCTAGGATTCAAAAGAGAAAAACTTTTAACAATTCTCGTGCGAATCTCCAGCTCATCCACCTTGGTAGGTTTAAATCCTTGATCGACTTCATGATAATAGGTTATAATTGAAATTTATGGTCAATTCGACGGACTTGGATGTGGTTTCCACGCTACAACACCCTTTCCCTTCGTTATTGTCATTGGTGGCTCCGTTGCTACTTTGAGGCGTTGGAAGAGGGATTCGTAGTTTGTTCGATCATGACTGGGGCGTCGGAGATGAGATTGGGTCTAAGATTAAAGAAGAGGAAGAAGAAGAAGATCATAGGGAGTCGGTTCGGGCGATGGAGTATGGAGAACAGAGGAAAAGAAAAGAAAGAGAAATCCAGAAGGTAGGATCGGGTCGGGGCAAGCTGTTAAAGGGGTGAATGAAGCGCATCTAACCGGATCGGGTCGGACTGCAGGATAAAGGAGAACAGAGGCATGATTGCTTTATCCGACCCGAACTGTTTGGGGAATCTATTTCTGAACCGATCCGATTTTGATTCCTGGGCTTCAATGTTTGTCCGAGCCCAAGGCATGGCTACGCCTCCGATCCGATCCCAATGAATACGCCCGAACCGAACCGAAGAGCAGTCCAACTTAATGCATAAAAACTCATTTAACCGGCCCAATCAACTCTTTCCATAATCTTCAACTTAATGGACAGTTAGGATAGCGCCCTGCGAACATAAATGGACATCAAGACTTGCCTTGATGCTTATTACCTTGCCAAGATTTTGCATCGCACTTTCAAACATTAACTTTACACTTTCTGCATACACTGTTCACACTTTAGTTTGTACACATGCACGGGGAGATACGGGCCAATTTACTCTAACTTGTGCTATTGCTTCTTCAATAGTTTTGTGACCATGACATCCAGACGCTCCTCTAGACTAGCAGAGAAGAAGGAGGCCCCAGAGACATCCAACAAAATTACTCTTGAGGACATATCTTCTTCCTCGGATCCAGAATGGAATGACGAGGGCTCAGACTACGAGGTTGGAACTCGCGAAAGTGACAACGTGTCTTCGGAGGGTGGAGTTTCTCTAGGTAGTGAAGAGGAAGGAGGAATTGGTGATAACCGAGCTCCTGATGAATTTGAATCCGCCATCATATTGGAATCACCTCAAGATTCTGTCGAATCGACGATCAACAATGACAGACTTCTCCGCATTTGTCTAAAGTACGGGATACTAAAGAGGGACACCCTGGTGCCTTCGAAAACTGACCGTCCTCATAATCCCCCAGAGGGGTATATGGCAATCACTCGGTTGATGTGCATGGTCGGGGTTATTCCTCCATTTTCTCCTTTCGTCGTCGATTTTTTAAGACAAATGCGGATTGCCCCCATGCAGCTGCATCCCAATTCCTATGCTTACTTGTACACTCTATACGTAGCGTATTGTGAGATCTTAGGCATAGAGCTCACTTTTGACGACGTTCACTTTTTCTATAACTTCAAGCACCAGACTCGAGAGACCCCTTCTTTCTGTTACTTCGAGTCTGTCCCTAAGAGGAAAATAATTCCAGCACCATTCAGTAGCAAAGCTGGGGACTCCAGGCTGGAATGGTTTTATGTAAAGCAACAACCAGGGTGTACTAGGAGGTGGACGAAATCAAGTAAAGCACTGGTTTTATAAATCCCGATTCTGTACATTCAAATCACCACATTAATTCGTTTTTCTATTTGTTTGCAGTTGACAACCCAAAACAAATATCGGACCAAGTATTCTTTGATCGGATGCACCAGCTCCTTAATGGTGATCAGAAATTTTTAACTATTGATGAAGTCATTAAGGACGAATATCTTCACCTTCATGGATTGCTGTCCATTACCCGTTGAATTGGTCACGGGACGGCTCCGTATGTATATATTCCTCCAGTGGATGTAGTCCCAGAGACAGGGGAAGGTTCGGGAGCTCCTACAGTGCCTCTTCAAATTTCACCCTCTCCATCTTCTACTCAAGATGATGAATTGGCTAACATGGCCAAAAAGCATCGCGAAGGGTATACTGTTCCTGAGGATGCCATTTCTCCGGAAAGGTCGACGTCTTCCAAAGAGTCGCTGATTGATGCTTCCGAGGGAGATGTCCCTAGTACTGATGACACATTATTTCAGGGTTTGGGGGATCTCCCCTTACCTGAAACTATATACACTTCAGAAGATTTTAGGAAGAATCCTTTAGTTTTCACTTCTTCCGAAGAGACCACTCCTGCTAAGGCCAAAGAGCCCGCTCATACCAGTCTAACTTCGGACTCGGGTTTGTCGGGGGGAACACCACTTAGGACGCACTTTACACAATAACACCATAATTCACAGCACCTCGCTTTGTGAAAATATTGATCCTGAATTTCATTTGTTTTGTTGTGCAGACACGATGTCCCGATCTTACTATGATATCAGGAAACTCCGGCGCAGCATGTCAAATCCGCCCTATGATACTGGGCATGATCGCCGTGAAGATCGCGGTAGGGAGGAGAGAAGGCCCTATGATTCTTATCGCTCGCAAACCTCGCGCTCTCGCTCTCCTGTCCGGACAGACCCGGAGCGATATAAAGGTTACCAAGGTCGTCGGGAAGAGGACAGGCCGCAATCAAAAGACTCAACCTCTTCTCAAGATAAGCACAGTAGGGAGAGGAGTCCGCCAAAATATACTGAATCACGAAGCAAGCGTAAGGTCCCTGCTACACGGCCTAGAATGGATAAAGGGGCTATTGAGTCCTCCACGCACAGGGATACTGAGCTGACAATCCCCGCCCCTCCGCCGCTAGACGCTGAAACTGCAATTAAGCAGGCGTATCTGGAGAAGCAATTTCCTGAACATTACTTCGAAAACTTGACTTTTTTACCTGCCCTTGAGCCTATTTCTTCAAGGTGGGAAGATGAGGCCAAAGAAAAGATAGATGCGGTCGAGAAACAGTATTCGGAGATGTTTAAGTATTCACGCAACCTTTCCAGAATCATCCGCACTTTGATCACAAATGCTGACTCGATGCAAAAAACCGCAGAAGACGATGCAAAGGCCTTAAAGAATCTAGGAAAAGATTTGGAGGATACACAAGCCCAGCTTGCTGTTGCTCAATGGGATGTTACTAGCTTCAAGCAGCAATTTGAAGATATGCAAAAACGCTATCATGATTTGCTTGAGTCCCATACCCAGGAGCGTTCGGAGCTGAAAAAGCAAGCCGAAGATGCCAAGTCAGATGCTGCCAGAACGCGACTTGCATACGCTGACCTTGAGCGGAAGAATGCAGAGTTAGCAAGAAGGAATGCTGAACTGGGAAAGAAAAATGCTGACTTGGCTTCTAATCTAGTGGAGGCGGAGAACAGGGCTGCCCTAGCGGAGGGTAACGTCGAATGTGCTATTAAATCCGCTGAAGAAGCCCGTAAACAACTGTCGGAGGCTGAGGGAGAGGTTCAGGGTTTCGGTGAATTAATGATTGAATTCTTTGCGCACATCATCCGCCGCCGAAACATTTCTTGGATTGAAGATTATCCATCTACTCTAGTCCAAGTATGGAGTCAGATCGTTGAGTGGGAGAAAGAGGAGCTCAAGGTTGACTCCATTGACGAGGACAAGCTGATGGAGAAATATTTACGAGATGATGAACCAGAACGCCTAGCCGAAGGGCGCCGCCTCATTGCTGCTGTTATGGACGAAGAGAGGCTGAAGGCTAAGCTAAAGAACATTCCCGAGGCTGGTTCTTCCTCTACTGCCTCTGCAACTTCTGAAGTAGAGGGATACGATCCTGAAAACCCGGGGATCCCTCGGACAACTCTTTTATCCCCTATACCCGAAACGGCATCGGAGACAGCAGTCACTCCAGCAGAGAAGTCTTCGGAAGGTATCTCTACATTTTCACCTCAGTTCGTCAAAGTTATCTCTACCTTTCATCATGTGACTGAGCAATCGATGAAGAACCCATTATTTTCTCCTGAGTTGATAACTGTTGCTTCTCACTCTGCAGGTATTGAACCGCCTAAGGATGACGCTACTCCTCATGATGACGAGATGATAGATGCCTTGAAGGATGATGATGGCGACGGGGGACATGAGGAAGACCCTGAGGTGGCTATAGTCGGGGAGTCGAAGAATGCTGATGATGTTACCTTAGCTGCACTGAAATCTGACCACGATAAACGCATGCAGCTTAAATCTGAAGACTTAGACCCTGAAAGCCTTAAGCCCCTCGCAGTAGTGGATGCGGGATCAAGGTTAGTTGTTAAACTTTCGACTAGATCCATTACAGAGGAAATTGCTAAAAAGTCTTCTCTTGATTCGAGTGCTCCGCCTTCCGGGAAGAAGTCGACTGACTCCAGCACTTCAGCTTCAGGGAAGAAAAAGTCGAAGCGCATCCTGACGGAGGCCGAGAAAGAGGCGAGGGATGCGGAGAAGGCTGCTAAGAAGTTCAAGTCCTCTTCGAAGTCCAAATGACGGAGTGTCTTGCGTTATTTTAGCGTTTGATTGACCAATAATTGTTGCTGTAAGGGTGGCTGTTGCACCTTCTTTTTGCCTGTTTTCCTGTACAAATTCATTCATTTGTAAATAAAAAATAATTCATTTTCTGCAATGTCTGTTAGTTATTAGTTTTGCACTTATGTACGAATGCATGTCCTACTATAGTTGTGTAATGAAGTTATGGTGGGGGGAAATATGTGTATACATATATGCCCCAGTCAATCTCGAAAAACTATTCAAGACTTAGTCAAGTAGTCTGAATGTCCCCGATTTTTCGACGGGATTGCATTCTCTAGGCCGTCAATGCCTGTCGTTTTTTCTGGCATTTTTTATACTCTCCTGTCTTATACTCAGGTTAGAGTTCTTACTGAGGCGGTCTCTTGTCTGGGTGCACCTTCACGCCTCAGAGGACGTCGTCTTCCCGTCCTTTATACTCTCTCAATTCTCGAGAGTTAGAGTTAAGAATGTCGTCTTCCCATTCTTTTATGTCTTATCGCACAAATAGTCGTTGTGCTTTTTCCTGCGTATAAACTTTTTTCAACCTTTCAGGTTTTAAATCATCTTATATTCCATAATCGCAACAGAATGGTAGATGAAGGTATATATAATGCATGAAAGTAAATGAAACACGATATTTTTATAGTGGTTCGGCTAAGTCGTAGCCTACGTCCACTTTATAGTTCTTTTTTCATATCATCAGACTTTCCTAAGGCAAGTCGTGCCTTTTTACAGAGTTCATAAGAAAAACAGCAAAGAGTACAACATTTCTACTTCAAATATCGCATCAAGTGTTGGGCATTCCATGCCCTAGGTACCTCTTCGCCATCTACGGTCGATAACCAGAAGGTTCCTGTTTCAAGTTTCCGTTGGATGACAAAAGGTCCTTCCCACTTTGGACCGAGGTGAGGAAGGGATGGAAAGACTCTCTTTAGCACTAAATCTCCGGGTTCAAAAGTCCTAAGACGAACTTTTTTGTCATAATAGCGTGCCATCTGACGTCGATGTCTTGAGGCGCGCAAACCTACTTCGTCCATTTTTTCTTCGATTTCATCAAGAGACTCGAGTAAGAGTGCCCGATTCGTCATCGGGTCATAATATGTCACTCTGTGGGAGGGAACCTCAAGCTCTACTGAAATTACTGCTTCTGAACCAAAAGAGAGAGAGAAAGGGGTATGACCGGTAGTTGTCTTAAATGTTGTTCGATATGCCCACAAAGCTAAGGGCAATTCGTCAACCCATTTTGCCTTTGCGCGCTCTAACCGTTTCTTGAGGATGGATTTTATAACTTTGTTTATTGCTTCTACTTGCCCGTTCGACTGCGGATAGACAACCGCAGTGTACCGTTTGTCGATCTTATACTTCTGGCAGAAATTTCTGAATTCAGCACCGTCGAACTGGGTTCCGTTATCAGTTATAATGGTCCTTGGAATCCCGAATCGGCATATAATATTTCTAACCACAAAACTTATCACCTTTCTCGCCGTGATTTTGGTTAGGGGCTCAGCTTCCACCCACTTCGTAAAATAGTCCACAACGACTATTGCATATTTCGCTCCTCCTTTAGCAATTGGTAGAACTCCGATGTTATCAATTCCCCACGTGGCAAAAGGCCAAGGACTCACCATCGACTTGAGTTGGGTCGACGGTGCTCTGGGGATTTTGGCGAATCTCTGGCACTTGTCGCAGCGTCGTGAATAATCATCTGCATCTTTATTAATTGTGGGCCAGAAGTATCCATACCGCAATATCTTTTTCGCTAAAGTCTGACCTCTTTTATGATCTCCACACTCACCTTCGTGTACTTCTCTTAGTACACGTTTGATGTCGTTGTGTGCTATACATCGTAACAGGGGCATAGAAAATCCTTGTCTATAAAGAGTATCATCTTGAAGGATGTATCTGGTAGCCTTGCGAACTATAGCCCGTCTCCCACTCTTCTTTGATGGGAGTATTCCATTCTTAAGAAAATTCTTAATTGGGGTCATGCATGACTCCTTCTTCGGTTCTGCTTCAAAAGCGAACTCAATTTTCATCGACTCAAAGCTTGGCGATTCCAACGTTTCAATTGGAATTATTTCATTTTCTTCCGGGTTGTCGGAACTAGCTAGCTTTGCCAGCCTTTCTGCCTTCTGGTTTTCGGCTCTTGGGATATGCGTTATGTTGTACCGCTCCAGGTTGCTCAACAGCTTTTCCACTTTCCCGAGGTAGGCGATAAGTCGAGGTCCCCGAGCCACAAACTTTTAATGATGACGCAGAGAAATTTTTAATGATGACGCAGAGAAATCTTGCGATGCTTGATAGAAATCTTGCGAATTTATACTTAGTTTATCTCGAATGGGAACCTTGCGATGTTATACTTGACAAAAATCATATGAGGTTATTCTTAGTTATCTTTCATGTAGCTTATCTTGTCATCATGCTTATGTTTACTTTCATTTTATTCATGCCATGTTATCTTTACCTGTTTCTATGCTGAAAGTCACTAGGACTTACTCAATCTTTATGACTGATCCGTTTTGTTTCGCCTCTTTTTCTTCCGTTTCCCCCCCAGGTTCGCAGGATGGGAATACAGCTTAGTTGGGATGTTACCAAGCTCCAAGGCTCTTTCTTGTACGGCTTTGATTTCTCTTGGCTATGGCTTGCTTTGCTTTATTGGGGAATACTACAACTTATTCTATGCTTCTTTGTTTTTGAGCAAGACAGATATTTTAACTATGTAATTGGGTATTGGAAGTTGATGGGCTTTTATTGTAAACAATTATATTTAATAAATGATTTGAAGTATTTCCACTTTACTTTCCGCTGTTTTATATATGTCTGTCTTGTAATATTTCTGTTCCAGTACCCATAATGCTCCATTGAAGTTAAGGCATTCCCTTTATGAGTGACCTTGACGGATGTGGGGTGGTACATTCCTCAAACAAGCTTCAAGCCCTTGAGAAACCTAGAGGATTTGTTAAGCATTTGAGATACGAAGTCCAATCCCGTATCCACGCACACTTGACGACTCTTCCCCGAATTTCCAATCCCGATTCCGAAAATCAACCACTCCATGTTCTTGAGTGCCAATCCCAAAAGTCTTCTCACTTTCCATAACCCTCCTCCTTTCTCCCGGATACTTAAAACAACTAGAACACCCAAAGTACAAAAGCAGTATTTTGTACCCTTCATGCCTTAAGCCGATTTACTGTTCGAAGGAGAGAAGAAAGGAAGCAAACGCACCTATGGGATCAGCACGCTCCAAGCAAACCTTTTAGGGTCGGAATTCGGGATCGCACGCCAAGCTATGGTCACATTCATTTGTCTTCAAATCCTCGACTACCAAATCGCTCACGACTCAACAACTACTTGTATGCTCACCAAATGCCCAACCATCAAAGTGCATGCACTTGGAACTTGGGTCCAATCTCGCCTCAAAGGAAAATCTACACGATCACATGCCACAACATATTCCAAGTATCGTCCTTACGACGACCTTCGCATAGTCGAGTTACCGGAACTTCAACCATTGGGACCGGCTTGCTCTTATGAACAATTCATGGCTCAACTTTGACCGTTGAGCCGTTTCATCCTTATTAATCCAAGTAATTCAGCGGCGCACACCAAGCCATCAAGCTCTAGTTCAATGACAATCCTATAGCAACATTATTTGATTGCACGTCGAAGCCATGCCAATGACTACGCATACACACTTTCAAAATATCAATCGAGCAAATCAACTTGATTTGTTAACCAAATGTGCACTCACAAGCCTTAATGTCTTAAGTTTATGCACTAAACGATCAACTCTCGATCTTGAAAACCTTTCAAAAGCTAAATTACGCAATCACAAGCCCATGGCATACAATTCGCCTTCATGAAACCCATATTCCAAATCGGATCGCATCGCGCGAAACCACATGCACTCTTATGGGCGCATATGTGACTTTGATCCACCAACGAATCGCTTGCACTTTGAAACGATTGGGAGACGGAGACTAATGGTCAACCTCCTTTACCTAAGGAAATTGAGCGCCTTAGGTAGGCTAACACCACAGCGGCAAGACTCAGGTGAGTCAAAGATCTTAATAACACCAGAGTCCTAAACTCATACCGATAGGTTTCAATAATGCGCCCCAAAGGCTCCAAAGCAGCGCATTCTCGGCACACAACTCAAGGAAAAGGTCATGACCAATCATTAAGCATGGTACAGAGAACTTTCCGTCCATCTCCAGACCTATCTTACTTCAAAGCACGCCTTGCTCACACAAGGCATACTTTGAGGGGGAAAATGTTAACCGACATTTTGGTCCGGTCCCAAAAGTATGCAAGGCACGCTCGACTCAACATATTGCGCGATATTACAGCCCAGAGGTGTTGCCAACACCGTCAAGGGGCCCAGTACCATAAGACTCGAGTCAGGCAGCTAGTAGAATGTCGCATCCGTTGGATGCGACATCCAATAATATCCCTCAGATCCTCATGTGTCGCCCCTCAGCACCCAATTCGTATCACCCTAAGGGATACAAACTTCTATAACCCCTCACGGGGTTCAAAATTCTCTAACCCTTCTCGAGTTCAAAATTCTCTAACCCCTCTCGGGGTTCAAAATTCTCTAACCCCTCTCGAGGTTCGAAATTCTCTAACCCCTCACGGGGTTCAAAATTCTATAACCCCTCATGGGGTTCGAAATTCTCTAACCCCTCTCGGGGCTCGAAATTCTCTAACCCATCAAGGGGTTCGAAATTCAAAATTCACTAACCCCTCTCGGACTCGAAATTCTCTAACCCCTCTCGGGGTTCGAAATTCTCTAACCCCTCAAGGCCCCTCTTGGGTTAGAAATTCTAAAACCCCTCTCGGGGTTAAAAATTCTCTATCCCCTCTCGGGTTCAAAATTCTCTAACCCCTCTCAGGGTTCGAAATACTCTAATCCCTCACGAGGTTCGAAATTTCTGAAAGGGGCATGCTTTTGGGTTCGAAAAGTACTTTTGTGGTCCCCTACTCTCACCTACCCTCACCTAACCTCGACACTATAAATGCCCCCACACTTCCCACTTTCAAAGGGTTGGTTCAAGCTCTCTCTCAAGAGCTCTAATGGCTTCGTCTCAAGATTTAATGGCTTCCAAGGAAGAAGATGAATATGCTCAAACCCATGAGCATACTCATGAAGGTTTAGCCATGCCTTCGGACCTTGACATCACCTTCGGCCAAGTCACCACCACTTCCACATGACGAAGAAGAAGATAGCGTCGGCACCCTCGCCTCGGCCCCGATCCTTCCACGGGAATCGAAACCTGAACCCCCAGGGTTCGAAACTAGAACCTCAAAGGGTTCGACACTCGAACCCCAAGGGGTTCGACACTCTCTCTCCTTGGATCTTAGCCTCGACCCCGCCTCTCGCGGATACTCGACTCCGCCTCTCGCGGACACTCGACCTCGACTCCGCCTCCCTTGGACACTCGGCCTCGACTCCGCCTCCCGCGGACACTCGGCCTCGACTGCGCAACACTCGGCCGCGACTACGGCTCCCGTGGACACTCGGCCTCGACTCCGCCTCCTGCAGATACTTAGCCTCGACTGCGCCTCCCGCGAACACTCAACCATGACTCTGTCTCCCGTGGACACTTAGCCTCGACTTCGCCTCCCGCGGACACTCGGCCTCGACTCCGCATTACTCAGCCTCGACTCCACCTCTCGCGGACACTCGACCTCGAATCCATCTTCCGCGAACACTCGGCCACGACTCCGCCTCATGCGAATACTTGGCCTCGACTCCGCCTCCCGCGAACACTCGGCCTCGACTCCGCCTCCCGCGAACACTTGGCCTCGACTCCGCCTCCTGCGGACAATCGGCCTCGACTCTGCATCACTCAGCCTCAACTCCGCCGACACTCGGCCTCGACTCCGCCTCTCGTGGATACCCGGCCTCAACTCCGCCTACTGCGAGCACTCGGACATGAATCCGCCTCCCGTGGATACTTAGCCTCGACTCCGCCTCCCATTGAGACTCGGCCTCGGCTCCGCATCAATCGGCCTCGAATCTGCCTCCCGCAGACACTTGGCCTCGACTCAGCATCTTCATCCCCTCGACTAAACCCGCCTAGCAAGGAAGTTCGACAGCAAGGAAGATCGACGACAAGGACTAGTAGGATATAGTCAATAATTGTAGCTTCTTGTAATAGTGCCTTACTGTACTTTGTTATAATGGAATAAAATCAGTACAGATTTCAAAGTGGATGTAGGCCCCGACGGGCCGAACCACTATAAATAATTATGTCCTTTACTTTCCCATACATTATTACTGCATCTCCTATACTTCTCCACTCTGGAAAAAAAGTTTCAAATTTCTGGAACTCTCAAGTGTTGACGACAATTTTAGGCATCAACAATTGGTAAATTATAGTTAATATTTTATAGTAATTATAGTTAATATTTATTAATTATATTTTATAGTAAAATTATGTATTATTGCTGAGATGGTTTGTACCCAAAAATTATTAAAATAGATGTTGTCTACTACGGTTGACATCCAAAAAGGGTATATCTTGTTTCTTAGCAAAATACAAATTAGAAAAACTCTTACATTAATAAATAAATTGAAATGTTCTTTAACATCAGTTCTATGCATCCTTTACATCAGCTTCATGCGTGATGTTAAAGGTCAGTCATAATTTGATTCAATCCGCACCCTCCAAAATATCCTATATATAGTTGCTGATCAATTCTCTAATCCGCAACTATCAAAATGCTCCAATCAGCCTCTTCCACATCATCAGCAATTCCCCTTCTCCTTTATTCACCGAATCAAATCCGTTCCTTTCTTATTTTTATTTCTTCTAGCGAACACAGTTATCCCTAATTAAAATCCATGGCATTCGAAAATTCTCCATCCCCAAATCGAAATCGCTCCTCCATCGTTCCATCATTCATTTTACGCTACGCTTTCCCGCTTAATTTTTCGCACCCAATAAAAATCAGTGCTGCCTTTTTCCCTCTATTTCACGCATCTACTCACTTTTCAGAATTGGGGGAAAACAGGTAGCTCTCCACTCATCTAATTTTCAAATTAAATAAACAAGGGACAACATTATCTATTTATTGTTCTTTATTGCAACTCAATGCATTGGGTCTTCTTCCAAGGTGAGCTGTTCAAGGTGAGTTATTAAGTTCTGTTGTGCTTCCAGTTGTTAATTTCTTGATGATATTTGTAACAGCCCACCATTTTGACCGCCCCTGATCAGTGTTTAGACCAACTCGAAGCGTTCAAAACGATGGATTGTTATTGGCTTACAGGGTTTAAAATGGAATTTAACACAGAATGGCTGTGCTCAACAATAATTGCAAAATAAAATTTTATTCAAATATCAGAGTTTACAATATTTTGTACAGCGGAAAAATTTTATACAAAAAAATTCTTTTAATAAATTACGGCTTTTGTCGAGCTTTGCACGCACATACGTCTTCTTCCACATCTCCCCTTTAACAGCAAACCATTGCATCTAAACACTAGGGAACTGACCCAAAACATTAAGCAACAAAACAATAGGAGCGACGAAGCTCACTGCGCAGATCCCTGCTAAATTAACCCTCTATGACGAGTTTGTTACATAATAAGGCAAAATTATCAGTGAACAAAAGATGGAGGGTGTTTCACTAACCTTTAAAGCAACAAATCCTCGAAAATTAACCACTCTTTCTTTTCCTTATTCAATTAGCCTTAACATGCTAAGAGTAGTATATTAACTAGTATTAGAGACACAAACAAAATATCAGCCATGCCACGGTATACATTTTGACATGGTACTTTACTGCTTACCATGCATAAGCATTTTGATGTTGCAAACCATAGGCATACACATATCATAAGTCATTTTGCTGAAATTATCCTTTCTTGCTGTATGCACATGCCAATACAGATTATGAACAACTAAATTTTAAAATGTGCTTAATTATATATGTTTACATATAGACACGTTTGCTCAAGATTCATGCCGACCTAAAGCAGATTTCAACCCTGGGTTTATTAACATTCAATTTTGTCATTTATTTGTTTTGAAAAATTTTGTTTGCAAACTTAACGGAATATAAAGAAAACATAGACAATTTCCAAATGAATTAGCTCACTAATTGACAAAACAGCTATGTTAAAGTATGCCCACTGAGCATATGTTGATAATAACTAACAACCAGTGTAATAACCAGTGTAACAAATTTATATAATTATTGCAAAAATAAAACACCATTAACTTCAAGGTTGAAACGGGTTTATCCACTCTTAATATTATATTGGTAAAAGGTTATTACTTGACTAAAATTTACTGTCCTGCTAACAGTCAGTTGCATGAATTGGACTTCTCAATTGGTTTGCATCTATGACTCTGTAACTCACCATAGAACCTACTGGAAGCAATAACCATGTATGAATTGTATAACAAAAACATAAAAACATGTATGAATTGTACGCATGTCATGTAGGGTAATGAATACAAAGAATAAAATAAGCAAAATTAGGAACCCATGAACCAAGACAACCAAACTGCAAATGAGATACCATCAATTAAAGGTGCCTTGTAACCCTTCTAGTATGCATTTAAACATATAAACACACACTTACCCTTAATAAAGTTGCCATAGAAAAGCTTTTCAAAAACGGATTTCATGAAACAACCATAGCAGTATTTCCAACAAACATGTGCAACATGAAAGCGAAAACCAAAGGTGTATATATATACGGGTTTAACGTTTAGACAAACAAAGGTATAACCAAACTATCCTCAGCAAGTCAGTGCATAAGTCTCTTTTTTCCAGTTTCACAGTAGCTTGCGCAACAAACAAGATAGCAAATTCACGCGATAGAAATCAATAACTACAGCTAATATTTCTAGATAAAAACTGAGGTTAAAATTCTTGAAAAAAAGTAAATCGTGAGACAAAACTCACCTATGACAGAAAGAGGCGGTTTCAAAAGCAGGGGTTCACAGATTTCGACGTAGCGGCTCGACCTTGAAGGTGCCAGTGAACTGATGCCAGTCAATGCGTGGAGGGCGGCCGGCGCAATGGGCTCCGATGCTTCTCATGGTGCAAACACGCGGAAAGGAAAAGGGAAAAGCCTGAGAGGAAGAGGGTGCTTTAATCTCACGGTGGACCAGGAAATAGGAGGCGACGGTGGAAGTCTTGATGAAGCAGAGAGGGTCATCGGTCCATGGTGGCACGCTGTGATGAGCTACAGGCGGAGCAGCTATCTCGAGGGTACAAGGGAGAAGTGGATTTCGATCAGCGGTGGAGGAGATGTTTTAGGTAGAGCCATCATCGAATTTAGCAAGAACGATTTGGAAAAAAAATCATGAGAACTGATTTCGGAATAAAATGATAATGAACGGCTGAAGAGATATAAGAGGGGGCGGTGAAGATTGAGAACAAAACGAAGTTCCCCTAAGAGTATCCCCCCTCTCCTTTTAAAACGGAAGGATACACCAGTTTAAAGAACGATTGAACGAAGGATCCAGATAAACCTAGAAAACATGGTACCCAATTTAAATCTAAACAAAGTAAATTATGAATAAAACCCTAAATTAAGCTTAAAAATCAAAATATATTTTTCCCATACGATAAATTAAATGTTAACGTTTAACTTCAAACTCAAGTTCTCATAAAATAAGTAAACTAAATTTCTTAATTAAATCACAAGATCCATATTTCAAAATTGAATTTTATCCCCAACTGTTCAAATAATCTAAAATATCACCCATAATAGATAAAATTCCCAATATAAATTTTTATTTCCGCGTTAAATCTTAATTTAATTTATGTTTTAAACATCAAAATCTCTGTAACAATCACCTTCCAAAAATTTGGGTTGTTACAATATTACTAAGTTGTTGTTGGATTTGATTTGTTCAACATACCAGTATCCTCTATTAATCTGTTATTCAGATTGCAAATCATTATGTTTTAACTATTGACTTATATTATCTAGATATGTTGTCACTTTGGGCGTTGTTCTTGCATTGTGCTCTACTTTAAAGCGATCACTTCTTCCATAGGTTTGAATTTTGCACAAGTTTTTTGCATTATTCCTGATACTGATTACCGACTGTGATTTTTCATCGTATTTTCCTTGTTGAACTTTAATTATCAGAAGTAATTTATGTACTATGTGATTAAATGGATGAATAGCATGAATTCATGTTAAAACTGTGAATGACACATATTAGTTTCACTATACCTGATGATGATTGCTGAATCTGTCATATATCGTAATTGACAAAATGTTCCAAATGTTGTATTGTGTTACAACAAACTATCAGAAGTAATATATTCACCAACTGATAATATGCTTAAAATATATCCAGGTGATACTGAAATGTGCTCTTCATTATTTTCTCAGCCAAGAATGTTAATGGCAATGTCTAGGGATGGGTTATTACATGCTTTTTTTTGCAGCTGTGAATGAAAACACTCAAGTTCCAGTGAGTAGCACCATCCTGACTGGACTTAATGCAGCTACCTTGGCATTTTACATGGATGTAGCTCAACTGACAGGAATGGTGAACATGTATGTATATATATATATATATATATATATATATATATATATATATATATATATATATATATATACAAATATAGCATAGGAATGATTTAAAGTGTTCACTTGTTTGGGATCCTGTAACGTCCCGTATTTTTATGGGTTAATAATTAATTAATTTAATTAATTAAATGTTGATTTGGTAATTTAATTGACCTAAATTAAATAATATTGAATATTTAATTAATATTAAATAATAGAATAATATATTTAATTCCAAAATAGTAAGAATTTGTAGAATTCACAATATTGTGTGATTGGATAGTGTAAGAGATTTGGTTGAGTTTAGATTCGAAATATAATAACGAATCTATTTCATTAAAAATGTTTGAACGTATAATTTATAATTATATATAAAACGAACCTGAAACGTTGCGGTAGTTCATAATTTGAGTTTTGAACTTCAAATGGATATACAGAATCCGTTTTAAGTCGGATTTCTATGAAACAAGAAATGTTGGAATCTGTTAAGCTATATTTTTCTAATGGAAGAGAAAAATCGAGATTTCGCCTTTTAAATTGTGAGTTATGTCAAAACCAAATTTCCAGAAAAACGCTATGGAATTCCTTTATAATTTATAACGTTTTATTTACGTTATAAGAGGGTTTTTCAATATGAATTGAATATCGATTTAATTGGAATGTTGGGATATCGAGTATATGTTTATTTTGGAGTTGTATGATATTCTATGTCGATATATACGATAATATTAAATTATTATTTAATTTAATTATTTTTAAGTATATATTAATATATTTATTGGTCTATTTAGAGCTTCAGAAAATAGCCATTTTTACAAACGACCTCCGAATTCGACGAAACCAATTTTATAAAATCCATAATGATCAATTATTGTTAGATTTCAATTTCCGTGATTTTTGGAGTCAGTATGAGGTCATACGGATTTTTAATGTGAAAAACAGTCGATAATCTGACCTTTAAAAATAAGCTGTGTGAGCAAACGGATTCGGAATTCGACGAAACAAGTTCCGCTGGGTCCGTAATGTCAAACTCTAGTTGTATGACCATTCTCATGATTTTTGGATATCGTGTGTGATCCCATGGAATTTTAGAAGACCAATACAATTAACGTTATAATATGAATTAATATAAATAAACTGAATGAAGCTTCCAACGCAAGACAAACATATGTTATAAATACATCACATACCCCCTAACCCTAAAGAACTCGTTTCCTGGTCAAATTATTATCCGCCGCCATCAGAAATTATTCCACAGTTAAAACCCAATCTTCATAAAATCCAAACAAACTTCTATAAATCTCGTAGTTAATATATTTGCAACCATCACAGCTCATTCTTCGATTCCATATGAATTTTGGGGTTACTCAAGTCACTACTTGTCACTGGAATTTTTGAGGTAGCTACTAGGGCTACGCGATTTGGAAGTTTGAAGCATTTATGGGTGAATCAAAGCACGGAATGAAGACCGTGGATGTAAGGCGCACCTGTGGTAAGGTTTTGGGGCAAAACGGTGATACTCGAGTTCGATACTGATATAGAAGATCTACCGAAGTTCGACGACGCATTTTGAATGGGAAGCACGAGTTGTGCGATTTGAGTATTGTCTGAACGAGGAGGGAACGAGACAAATGTTGTTGATTTTTATTTGATGTTAAGGGGAGTGAAGAGGGAGGTATTTGGATGGAAGAACGTCGGTTATGGGTGTTACTGGAGGATGGGTGTTACTGGAGGATGGGATTTCATTTTCCTTGGATCAAGAGGAAGATGAAAACCATGGTTTGGGTTTATGGAAGTAAGTGGGCTAACGTTGTTGAAAGGGTTAAGGCCCATTAGAAAGTAGAAAAATCCAAGTTTTTTATTTTCATTTAAATGTATATTCACTTATAAGTATCATAACTTTATCGTATGATATTAGAATCGTACGAAAAAAGATCCCACATGATCGTATGAACGACGGCTACACTCGGGAACAGGTCTGGAATGATTCAGAGCTGAATGGAAATTATGACGACATAAAACGCCTGAATAAGATCAACGACCATTAATCGTAAATCAATGATTAATGTCCAATGTGAGTAAAACTCACTAACTCTATCCAGTTTATATTTTTATAAACGTATTTTAGAATTGATAAAAATGATTGAATGTTGTGTGTGATAGTTGTTTGAATGATTGCTAGTTAATTGTTTGAAAATGTAGATATAGTTATAAATATAAAACGTTAGTTTAATATTGATTTTGTTTACCAGGATATTTCATGTTGAAATGAAATATATGTTATTTATGTTACTTAACATCTGTGGATGCAGGGAAATAGGTTGGAGGGATCCGATTGGATTCCTCAACATTTATTTTACTGTTTTTCATATATAGTGATATATGATGTGATATATATTTGTCATTTATTATGTGTGTTTAGATGATATTGATCATGTTATTTGGTATTTTAAATACCATAATAAATACTGGAATGTAAAAAGGGAATTTTCAAAGTGTATATTGAAAATAATATATTAATAAAATCAAAGGATTTTATAAAAGGAATTATTTATAAAATCATAGGATTTTATAAAAGGAATTATTTGGAAAATAAATAGAATTATAAAAGGAAATATTTGGAAAATAGATATTAAATAAAAATATGTTTTTAACAGATAAATGAAGAAGATAAATTTATAAATAATGTTTTATAAATTAAGTAAAAATATTTATCATTGGATAAATGGAATACATAAGTCAGAACTTATATAGTGAAGTAAGAATCGATTTTAACATCGATATTTGAACTGAATATGAACGTAGAGTTAACGAGACTTATTCATGGAATTATTAAGTGTTGAATATAAAATAAGATTTCATATGAATTGTTTATAAATAGAATATTTAAAATAAGATATTATTTTAAATACGAAACCAAACTGTTTTAATTATATAAAGGATATGTTATTCATACTGAATATGGATAATGGATTAAGGAAAGTATTTTGCGAAGAAGAAGATTATAAAGAATATTTTATTCATATTTTATATGAATAATGGATTAAATAAATGTTTTGAAAATAAAAAGATTTATAAAGAAGATCGGATTTGAAGTAGAAATTCAAAGGGGAGTTTGGATGGAGTCCAATAGAGTTATTCGAATATTAGTTATTTAAATAAAGAGTTAATCAAATAGAGTTAATCGGGTATTAGTTATGCGAAAGAGAGTTAATCGAATATTAGTTATTCGAATAAAGAGTTAATCAAATAGAGTTAATCGAGTATTAGTTATTCGAAAGAGAGTTAATCGAGTATTAGTTATTCGAATAAAGAGTTAATCAAATAGAGTTAATCGAATATTAGTTATTCGAATAAAGAGTTAATCGAATATAGTTTATTTGAAGGAGTTAATCGAATATAGTTTATTCGAAGGAGTTAATCGAATATAGTTTATTCGAAGGAGAGATTATCGAATATAGTTTATTCGAAGGAGAGATTATCGAATATAGTTTATTCGAAGGAGATATTATCGAATATTAGTTATTCAAAAGTAGTTAATCGAATATTAGTTATTCGAAAAGGTGTTAAATCGAATATTAGATATTCGAAAGAGAGTTAATTGAGTATAAGTTATTTGAAGGTGAGTTAATCAAATACTAGTTATTTGAAAGAGAGTTGATCGAATATTAGTTATTCGACAGAGAGTTAATCAAATATAAGTTATTCGAAGGAGAGTTGATCGAATAGAGATTACACGAAAGGGAATTATGCATCGAATTTGATTATAGCGAATTCGGGAAAGTATTATTTACTTTTCGGTTTTTAATCAAGATTTACTAATTTATTTATAAATTAGTTGTTTGTATATTTATTCAAATCCAGAAATACAAGTTAGATTTTTAAGTTAGATATATCAGAAGTCGGATTTATAACGTTAGCGTTATAATAAATGTTTTTCATAAAAGAAGTGGATTCGTAATCTGAATCCGAGAATTTGCATAAGCAATGATTGTAGAAATTGGAGCGGTGAGCTTTATCAATTGCAAGGTTGAGAGCATTGTTCAGTTAAGGTCTGAGAGTTAATTATACCCCAACTTGATTGACTTCGTAATTGACTAAGAAATAGTTGAGGTTCGATGGAGAAGATTGGTTAGAGATAGCGTTAAGTAATAAGCTATTAATGGATTGAGGGGACATAACGATGTTTTATACAACGTTCACTTGAAATCCATATAAATGATTTTTGGAAATGTTTTCCAAATATAATCAAAGATATTTTCTAAGCATAGAAAATGAAATGTTCTGCTGATAATAAATTAAGTAATAGAGTTAAGCAAGATTAGAAACTGACTAGAGATTAGTAAATAAGCAATGGAAATGTTTTCCAATGTTAACAACATATATTTTCTAAATATAGAAAATAAGGAGATATGAATATATATATATATATATGTATGTATGTATGATGATTGATCAACAGAAATTCCATTTGGAAATAAGATCGTTGTTTGTACACATGTTTTTATTTGATAGTTAAATCACCGACTATCAAAGTTTTTTACCATTTTTACGTTGTTAATATGGGGAGACTGGTTGATTTATTATCCGAAGAACCACTCCGTGTTGGCATAAGCATTGCAAATCAAGTATGCGGAATATAATTGAAGACGGAGTAAAGTGCAAGGGCTATTTTGTTAATCCTAGGTAGAAATTGCCTAAGATGGATTCACATAATAGTGCCTTTGGTTTGTCCAGTCCCTGGACAACTTGTATGGACGAATGTCTGACAGAGTATGCCTAATAGATCATATATACATTGATCTCTTAAAATGTAGTACGTTTAGTGGCGGAGGAATTCGTTTCTCTTAGCTTTATACATGTGATACCTCTAGGGAAATCGATAATGATTTAACGGGTATGACGATGTAGCATTCAAAGTAAATGAAGATATGATATGTAAAAAGGTAAGTTATGGCCTCTAGCCTCATAACTGTGAAATGAAAAAAAATCGGGCAGGCAGCATGGCTATGTGGGTAGCTCCCATTAGGGTGTTTAATCACCTATCAAGAGAATATTCATTTCCTTCTTTAATCTATCGTTGCTGTCCTTTATCGGGAAACGGTTGCCGATCCCAACCGTTGGTGATATACATTCGATACACTCAAGCGAAATGAGTGGTCGGTCATGTGTGGCTGAGTTGCAAACTCAATGTATTCTCCTCTAGAGATACACTATCAGAAGGTGGTTCCATACCTTGTCCTAGTTGGAAATCCATTACCCAATACGCACCCGCGGTTTTTGATTGTATACTATGTACGTGGAACGTGACATGAAAGCATTTCAGCTAGATTGTTATTTACTTGATCTAGACATTATTATAATATCAGACAAGTATTGATTTTAAAGAATGATTTAGGTTATCGTAAGGTAAAACCCATCCGTGTTTATATGTGGATTGGTCTTACGATATTCCTTTCTTTTGAAAGGATTTGAAAAGTTAAACCAAGTGTTTGGAGTTTATTCACACCAGTCCCATGACTAACCCAGAGTTTATCTTTGTTTTGTTTTTCTCTAACTCTTAGGTGCCAATTTTGTACGGGCAGTCAAGTAGTCGGGATTTTACAGATATACTTGGAGAGCTTGGAGCAGGACGCTTTAGGATTATATAGCTATTGTTAATTTCCGCTGTGTTGTAAGTGTTGTACTCTGATAATGTTGTTATATACACCAGTATGTAAGGCACGTCCGATGGACGTGTGCATAGAAAAATGTGATGAAGTTGAAAATATAATAAACTATGCATGGTTCTTAACTTAATCGTTTATTAATTCGGTTGAAGGGCTGTAGTTGCATTGTATATAAGAACAAACTATGTAATTGAACAATGATACCAATAACCCAGAATGATACATTTACAATGAAATGTAATATATGTTGTGTCTATGACAGTCAATGTTCCTGTATGTCAAAACATCATTTTGCGTCTCGCTATCCATTTTTTTAGTTCTGTTTCGTATGTATATCTCCCATTCATTTTATTCGTATCTATCTCATTTTTTTTGGTGAATTGGAAGCTAAATATATTAAATAATCAATCTCAACCTAAAAATCCATGGTTTCCGTAGAAATACAGTATTAGACGTATTTTGAAATTGTTGCTCTTTATTTTTTCAATGAGCTTTTCTCCTCCTAATATGACCACATAACAACTGTGGCCAATTAAATAATCAGGAAGAACATTAAAATTCTAAGCCTTCATAGACCGTATAATTTATAACCTAACTTTCCATGAATATAATTTATAATATAACTCTGTAGAAAGAAAAAAAACTAATGTTTGTTGCATGCATGTGCTTAATGGCTTGTGGTGGCAAGCGTATATACATTACCCCTAGTTAAAAGTTCAAATCATAGTAACAAACAATTCATATTTACCTAAAATTATTCCAAATAAAAACGTATCCTTTGTTTTTATTTCATTTGTCACTTGGTCTCCCTCTCAATCGTACTATGCTTCCATAATTTTGTTTATCTTTAACTTTTTAAATTTGTATCGAGTTAGTAACAATAACAGAGCCTACATGAGCCGAAGTTGTAAGAATATGGCGCTCTCTCTTTTTATTTAAAAGTAAACATCCTAATATTTACATCTACATACAATTCTCACATGCTGTTACGAAAGAGCAAAAAGAAAATGCTACATAAATAATATATAAAAATTTTACCAAATGAACTCTATGCAAGTCTCACTACTTCGCCAATTTTACATGTTTCATACAGATCTTCTATAAGCATCATCAGAGCCTCAGACTCTTCTTACATACTGACAACTCTCTCATACTGTAACAACCCGTATCTTCGATAACCTGTTATAACGTAAATCGAGGCAGAATTTAATTCTAAAATCTGAATCAAGGGAAACGGGCTATGCCATTGCGTTCGTCTCGGAAAAATACGCGAAATAGAGTCTGAGTTTTCGAAAATCGGAGTCCGTATGAAGAAGATATGGACGAATGAAGTTAGGCAGAAAAACCGAAAACTAGCCAGAATGCACTGGCGCACTTGTGAAGTGCGCCAACACAAAAATGCACTGGCGCACTTGTGAAGTGCGCCAACACATTTTTACACTGGCGCACTTGGGAAGTGCGCCCGTGTCGAGCCAGGAAACCTGCACAGTTTCTAGAGAGTTCTGTGGTTGGGTGCACCAGTTTGGGGTTTGGGCTTGGTCTTAGGGCTGGTTTCTGGAAGGTTCCGAAATCTAAGGGTCCTAATCTAATTTAGGGTTAATCTAAGGGCCTAAAACACTTGCCTAATCTATAAATAAGACCCTAACCTACCCTAAATCATTCATTATTCATTCTAGCAACTAAACTATGTCAAAATCAAACCTCTCATGGCCTCCACTCTCTTCATACAATTCCTAAATCAATTCCTAAGTGATTTTCCATGCATACAAGTGTTTTTAGACTTGTATGATCATCATTAGCTTGCATTCAAGTCTTGTTTCTCTATTGGCATCATAAAGGGAGAGTTTTGATCAAGTTTGCTTGCATTTTTGGGGTTTAATTAGTTGCATAAGGGGTTTCTTACATTTGCTAAACTCATTTGAGTCCGCATAAGCATTGTAAGCCCTATTCCTTTCATACTTGAACTTTAAGGTTAAATGTATGATATGCAAGTTTTCTATGATGTGTTATGCAAGTTTCCTATGATGTGTCATGCAAGTTTTGTTATGCAAGTTGATATGCAAGTTGTCATATATTATGCAAGTTTTGTTATGCAAGTTGATATGCAAGTTGCCATATGTTATGCAAGTTTTGTTATGCAAGTTGATATGCAAGTTGCCATATGTTATGCAAGTTTTGTTATGCAAGTTGATATGCAAGTTGTCATATGTTATACAAGTTTTTTTGTATGCAAGTTTGATATGCAAGTTGTCATATGTTATGCAAGTTTTGTATGCAAGTTTGATATGCAAGTTGTCATATGTTATGCAAGTTTTGTATGCAAGTTTGATATGCAAGTTGTTATATGTTATGCAAGTTTTGTATGCAAGTTGATATGCAAGTTTATCATGTTGTAATATGCAAGTTGATATGCAAGTTTATCATGTTGTAATATGCAAGTTTATAGGCAAGTATGTCATGTTATGGTATGCAAGTATGTTATGCAAGTTTGGGGTTGAACATTTTGTTCATGCTATCATGTTATGCATGCTTTTGAGGCCTAATGCAAGTATATGAACATATGTACATTTCATATGCCACCATGTTGAACTTGTGGCTTCAACACTTTTATGTCATGATTATGCCAAGTTCCCTCTTTCTATCCTTTATGCGCTATTGCGATATGTAAGCGATGGGATTGCGTTTGGGGTTGGGTAAACTTAAAAGACATAAAAACATAAGCTTGGGAATTTACCTATTAAGTTAGGTCTACCCATTGAGAATTTACCTATTAAGTTAGGTCTACCCAATTGCTTGAAAAACTTGTAATGTGTTTTGGAAACATGGTGGACATGACACTTAGAAAAGATAAGTGTGACCAACTCGAGGTTGGGTTGAGTTTGTAGCGTAAACCTACCCGGAACCGACCGGCTTAACTAGTTTCTACAAACAATAGGACCCAATGTGAGAAGTTGGTCATGTTGTACCTTGAACCCGAGGTTAGACCAAGTTGTGGTGTAAAGCTACCCGGACCCGCCAGCTTAACTAGTAACCACAACAAAGTCTAATGTGAGAGGTTAAGGCGCATTAATTAATTAATGCCTTGTGATTAGGGTTAAGTCATGGACCGCTGGAATACTTAACCAATGAAAACACGATGGGTTGGTAGGGTTAAGTCATGAACCTTGGGTACACTTAACCAACTTGGTACTTGAATGAGTTGGGTTAACCACGTTAACCCATTAAGGAAACCCTAGTTGCGTGGTCCTTTGCACCAGTAACCCTCTTAGTTGTATCATGACACCCTAGGGACTAGGCTAGGGAGGGGCACGATTACTGGGATGCCATGTAAGCGACCAAACGACGGCTGAGTAGGTGCGCCGATGTGGGTTCAGGCGGGCCATGATCGTGCACATGGTCCGGAGTTGAAAAAAGCAGGCACGGGCACCAGTAGGTTTAAACTGTGCGTGCTTGGTTTGTGTCGGTGGTTGACACCCTAGGACTTGATACACCCTAGGGTGGACCTAGCACAGTTTAGCTACACTTCGTAGTTGGGCCGTATGACACAGACACTTGACGAGTTAGGCTTTAGGGAGCCGATCGACTAGACCGTGCTAGTTGGACCTTGGTTTGGGTCATTCATGATGTTGGGCCAAACTTGGGCCTGGGGATCACTTCTTGTTTACACTTTGGACCCCGTATTGGGGTCACTTCATGTTATTGGGCCAAAGCTTGGGCCAAGAGATCAATACTTGTTTATTTAAGTCATGTTAGTTTACTAGTACACCTGTGGTGCAAAACCTTAATCCTGATTATGCGATGACACCTTTATCTACCTTGATAGTTAATCATCATGCTAGTATGTTGTTATCCTTATGTTCATCCCTTGCTGCCCATACCAGTTAACTTTATCAGTTTACATTGATTGTAGTAGGGCTTACTCAGTCTTTTTGACTGACCTGTTTTCTTTCGCCTCTTTTCTTCCGTTCCCCCCCCCCCCCCAGGTTCTCAGGGAGGGAATACAGGAGCCTAGCTTGGATTTTGGATTACTTGCTTGTGGGATTTCAGTACATGTACGCTTTCTACATGAAGCTAGCTATGGTTCTCACGTATTTTGGGGATAGCACTTATGTATTTCTGTTTTCAGATGATGTTGTTTTATCTAGACTTGTTTATTGGGAAAATTGATATTATGTTGTACCAGACTTGTTTTGAAATGGTTTAAATCTTCCGCTGTTTTATCTATGTTATTTACTCTGTTTACATATATACATATGTTCTTGTTCTGCCTTGATATATCATTTTGCATGTTTACCTGATTCAAACGCCCCTCCAAAGTCAGTGCACTTGCAAGAGTGGTATTGGCGGAGGTGGGGTGTTACACATACCCTTTGACTGCTTCAGTGCTAAAAATGTCGTGGTCTCTGCATCAACAATTTTGTAACCTAAGCTCCCAGCAGAGGGTCCTTGCTTAGTTGATTTTTTTTTATTTTGATGGAAGGCTTCTACATTTTTGAGGAGTTCAATCAGTTCTGCATTTTTCATTTAGGTCGACTCAAAGTTTTTAGTTGAAAGACGAAGGTGACTTAAGTGGGTGGCAAAGACTTTGAGGTAGTAGAAATGGAAGCAAAAAGGAAAATTGCAGTTGCTGAAAATGAGTCCTTACGGTGTCACCAATAATGGCTTCCGATGCAACAGAAAAATATTGCCTTTTGCCTTTGATGCATTATTGTTTCATTCAATTTGAATGTCTCCCGACCCTATAAAAACATCAACAGAAACACAAAAAAGGCCCCTTGTGTTGGGCATATACCATTTTATATTAGACCTTTAGTTCATAGAACTGAACATATACCTTTTTGTGGTGGTTGATAGAATTTTGTCTTTTGTCGTATAATATCCTGTATTTTCTATTGCTCCAAACCAAATAAAATCTTTCCTCCAAATAACATCTTTACATAATTTAACTCTGCTTTGCCAGCAGATCTACGCTCTGAGTCATTCTGATTCGCTGCTAGTTCATCTTTGCAACGCAACAACACATCCATCTAGAGTCCAGTATCGCATAATCGCATGGACACACATAGGGACGACCTCGTCCAAGCGTAGAAACCACTGCATAAACAATTAAGTTCAAGATCTGTATACTTTGAAGGAAAAACGAATCCATTAGACAGGCTCCATTATCTCTTGAGGCAATTAGTTATACGTACATGAAACATCAAATACAGTAGTGAAAATTAATAAAAATGGATTTTTGTTATATTCACTCCTTTCACCTCACTGTCAATGCACATAATATAACATGGTAGTCACAAGCATACTTCTATTAAAATGGGTCACTTTTTTTAAATGGTTCATATGTGTAATTAATGTAGTGGACTTCAGTGAATTTAATATCATGCAAGCGGGCATCAACAAAAAAAGAAAAGAAAAAAAGGAAGAACTCTATGTATATTATGCAAGGATAAATAAGCTAGCAGATAGTGTGAATATGATGTGATGTTTTTTTTTATTATAGCCTGATGTTAAGCTATTCATAGCAGATTTTGATGGACAGCCTCCACATTTTTGAGGAGTTTTAGTCGCAAAGGATGGATCTTTTAGTACGTACCCTGTCTGCAACTTTTAAGTTCTGTTCTGGTGAATAAGCCGCCTAAATTTAGGACCAAGTATCCTTTTGATATTAGCTGGTAGTCGAAGTCTTTGCTTCATAAAACTAACAACACGCTTTTGCTATTTTGGTGAATAAGCCGCCTGAATATGGCATTCTAGGTTGGTTCTTAATTCATATGTTCCATCAATTCCGTTGATATGCCACAGAGATACACTTTCCCATAAAATATATCAATTCCGTTGATATGGCATTCTAGGTTGTTTGCAGTCTCCATAAAATATATTTCTTTACAAATTGAATTTTCTTGTCATAGTAGGTTGTTTCAAACTACCTTTAATGTTCAGTAACCCTTACACCACCTTTTGCATGCCAATTGCTCTATAATTGCAGTTAAATCCACCTACATAGCAGCTAACAGTATGAGTAAAATATTTAAAAACCTAAAATTACATGCATGAAAAAAATGATAAGAAATCAAAATGTTACTTCAACAAATATTGCAAAAACAAAAATGTAGTCCCGATTGCGCTGCATATTCAGAAAGGAACTCTCTCGATCAAACACCTGAATGCAGCATCCGTACTTTTATACTCGTGCATTCTCTGTTGTTTCACTATCTTTTTCAAATCCAATTCAAGTGCACCACCCGGTTATTCACTTCCACTTTGTGACCTCTCTACAATCTGGTTTTAGTTTGAAGATTGCAATTGACATGTATCGCTATGAGTAAATATTTTAGAGTTTATTTTCAACAGACCAACGTGATTCTTAGGGCAATCGATTCTACAACTGCCTTTAATATTCTTTAAAAGTTCTCTAATAGAAAATTTTCTAAAAGTGGTTGTATAAAGTTATCAAAAAATATCTATATTCGTGATACGTAAAAGAAAAAAAAGTGCCAAAGATTGGACTTATGTAAATTGAATTAATTCAAGCATCACCTAAAGAAAACTTAGATGTAAATGACTGGCCAAAGAGAAGCATTTATATGTAAGGAAAAAAAAATACAAAATTTACTTTAAACATATGGTTTCTTGGGCTTAAGCCAAAGTATGTATATTATTTTTCTTATTGATTGACGTCAAATTATGAGTTTTTCTTTTCCTTATATTTGATTATTTTCCTACCAATATGTGACTGAAAATTTGACTTAAAAACCAATATAGTTATTGTGATTTTTATTTGTTTGCAGCATAAAATTTTTGAACTTTCAGCGTGTAGCTGTGTGAAATAAAATTTAGATTTAGTTCATTAAAATGCCTTATTATACATGAAAAACCTCTTGCCTCAGAAAAGAATGTTAGTAAGAATCAATTAAATGATGAAAAAAAATTTGTAGAGAGGAGGAGAAACAAAACATAGAAATAAAAGGATTAGCATACATATACTACAATAGGTAAACACATATATAAAGATTCATTATATGATTATTATATAGTCGTCAAGGAATATGTGACTTTGTAAAGTCTAATTTAAAGTAATATACAGTGGAAATAGAAGTGATGTTGCACCTTTAAAAGAAGTAAAAGTTATAAGCTTGATCTCAGATTCTTCATTTGATTCCTCAAACACTATCCGAAAAGGTAGCAGACAAAAAATTAGTAAAGTTAAGATACAACTTAGCCTGAAGCGGTATTGGATCTACCATGTGCCAGTTTATTATTCAAAAGGCTTTGAAGTAAAAATTTAAACAGAACAAAATTTCAACCAAAAGCAGAAATCATGATAATTTGGAGTGGAAAAAACATATATTTATTGTAATTTAGTTATTATATATATACAGACACACACACATATATCACAGTTCACCACTTTACACTAATATCAAGCTAACTGTCATATACCGTATTGGAGTAAAGTTTGTCACTTTATACTAACATCAGGCTAACTGTGAATAAATTTGGTTTCATTATGATATGTTCCTATGCCTGCCAATAATCAATTCGGTTTCACATTAGACGGCCAATTTATGGCGTGTAAATGATGTTTGTTAAAAAAATATCTATTAATACATGTTAAAGATAAAAAAATAATAATAGAAAAACCACGAAAAAAGTGCTAAAACAATTGAGAACATTTTTGATGAATGTAAAAGAGATAGCTTTGTTTTCACCGAAAGTGAAAATAGAATCATGTTTCCATTGGTAAAACATCAGTTTCATGTACCTCCATTTCTCAGAATCCCCTCAACTCTTTTGTCATCGAGTGTACCTCAACTCGGACACATTTATTTATGCAACGACTCAAATTTTTAACATGTTGGTCGATATGAATTTGAACACGAATCTATACATCTCATAATACCGAAAACAGCGAAATTATTATTAAAATAAATTATCATGTAAAGAAAAAAGATTGTAAACCAAACTTAGCGAATGAATGTTTCACCTATGATCCGCCTTTCTGAGATCAAAAATTCTATATTCCTAGTCAATTAAAGCAGTGAAATCTGTATTAAAATAAATTATCATGTAAAGAAAAATCAATTTCCAACTTACAAAAATTGCAAACAAAAATCAGCAAAATGAATGTTTTACCTATGTTCCGCAACTTTGAGATAAAAAAAATCACCATTCCAAGTCGATTAGAACAGGGAAATCTAGTATAAAGTTATAGTTACCTAGTAGAAAGACCTGAATCAGATTTCATGAATCTGATGTAAGCTTTTGGCTTCTCCATGGTAGTGTACCTGCTTTACCATTGAAATTATGTACATATTGAGCTTATTTACTTTTTTCTTTTTGACATTAAACGTATACATTCAACAATGTCTGAATAAACAAACCATAAATTTGCAGAAATAATTTAGAAAATCATGTTATAAATTAAATTATTTCATCTTGAATGATTGCTAAGATGTCCATACTCTTAATTTCTCCACTCACTTTATCATGACTAATCTGAATCTCAAAGTGGTTCCTTCCCTTCCTTTTATTGTGACAATTGGATACAATATCTAAAGAGTTAGGTAATGATAGAGCTGCATGAAAAAAGAATTAACTACATGATAAAAAAAGATGGTGATATTGTTCACTATAGGAAAAAGGGTTTTATGCAAATTCCAAAAATAATACAGCATCTGTATTTGAAAACAATCCAAGCTTATTTATACCTCCGTATCCACACAAAAATTAATGAAGTGTTTTAAACGCAATACGCTAAAATAACAAAATGAAGTCATGCATAATTTGTAAATATTTCAACTTTTTAGCATTATTCTTAGGCGGATAGCTTATAAAATAAAGTTTTATAGAAATAGTAGCTATAATGGGAATTGTAAATTAGAGTTGTACATCAATTAAGAACTCCAATTTAAGTAAGCTGAAAAGGTGTAATGCCCATTTGAATCCAAGCAAGGGTTACAACCACTTCAATCACAGACCATATTCAAATAATCAGTATTTAGAATCAATAATTTTAGATCATCACATAAAGTAACAATCATAAGAGAACACAGAAGAAACAATAACAAAATTTTCTTGAATTAATCCACTGTTTTTCTCCAAATTACCAATTATAATCTTGTTATAGTTTATAGAACAACAGCCTCTATTTGTTTGACAATCATAAAATTGATAATTTATTTGATTCAAGTTGATGGAACAATTGAAGAATAAAGTAAGTTTGAAATTTTTCTTCCAACTTTAATCAATTAGGATCTCCTTTACTTTTTCAAAATATTTAACGTAGCATGTAGCCATCACCGCAAGTTCACAGTCGATAAACCTAGTCATGATGCTTCTTCCACCACCAATGCCATCGCCAACAGTCTAGAATGCCGCTGCAGAACCAAAAACTGCACGTCGTTCAATTGCCAAATCATCCTTAAACTCGAGCGATTCCAACTCAAATGCACTCTGTAAAGCCTAATCAATCTATAGATTTTAACAGTAAACATTCAAAAGAAATAATCAAATCATTCGTACAATTAGTTCACAGCAAAACAACGTTACCATTGAGTTCTCGCATCTTTTTCTCTATTCAAAAAATTTAGGTTTTGTCCCTTTTGGATCTGCGTCGTGGCCGAAAGAGCAATATGAAAGACGTACAACAAAGATAACTAATCGATTGCATCTTTAGGTTACGTTAGTGAGTGAAAGAGATTGGAAATTAAAGAAAATGAGGAAATAACAGTTATTGAAAGAGAACGTGAGGAAGGAAAGTCGAAATGGAGATTAGAAACTGAGACTACCCAAAATCCCGTTCTCACGGAAACAGGGTTATCTTTGGAATATAACACAGAAACAGATAATAGCAGAACAAAATTAAATAAATACACCAGATAATGAACAACAGAATATACTAGATAAAAGTAATCATCAGAGTTACACAGTATACAGGATCTTACTTAGTACAAATACAGTTCAGCTATACATAAATGTCTACAGTGGAAATAAACAAAATATGTACAATAGGAGCTGAACAGCATAAAAAGAAATAAATGATAGAATCCATCTTCAGCTCCAGCTGTCCAGAAAGAACCAGCTAAACCTGAATACAAGGCTGCCCGTGTAGAAAAAGGGGCACCCGAGTTTGAAAGTGAAACAAACTACGAGTCAGTCATGGGACTGGTATGAGAAATCCATTCGACACATATATAATATGGCTAATCATAGGACCACGCCACTTTCGTGGAACGGGTTTACTCCATTGGATTGCTAGTGCTTTAAAACAAATCTTTCTTTTAAACATCGTTATGCTTTTTATAAAAATGAAGCCGTTATAAGACTCAGTTCCCATCACACAATGCAACGCAAACCGGAGGATAGAGTTTTTACCTTATAACGGCCAAATATGCTTGATACGAATAAAACAAAGGCATTTGATATTATTGCTAGTGTTTATATGTTTGGAAAACTTTTTCAAATCATAACTATCAATCATAGACGGCATTAATGCCCCATACCACTATGTCGCCATATATAGGTATACAATCAAAACCGCATGATGTCGTATTTGGAAATTGGATTTCCGTCATGAACCAAGGCAAAAGATAGTCCATACCGAATTCGAGACGCTCTAGCCCGCCCCTCAAGAACAGCCGCAACTGCCCCCTGGATCATCAGGGCCGGTCCACCGATGTGGATTATTATGCCTGAACACTACGTCTCCCCGCCCTTTGGGGCGTAAACGAGCCAACGAATGACTCCGACGGACCTGGATGGTCCGATCAAACCGAGGCGCCTCGCAACAGCAACAACCACATAGGTGAAAAGTATATAAATGTCAGGGCTGGTAGGTCACTGACACCACCCTAGCTAGAAAGAAACGCAGGCCCTCCCTGATGTCCTCTCCCGTTTTAGGTTCATACCGGGGTGTGAGGCTCGCGAATTCACGTTATACACAAAGCTACGCCACACAGGCGGTGCTTTGATCATCACCACAAGACTTTGCTTTTCAACAGAAGCCCTGATCACTGCATCTTAGCATGCCACACAGGCAATTCATGCCATGCGACTGATGTCCATCGATATACAACCTCTGAGCTCGTGCGTCTCAGAGAAGGGCGTTAAGCAAAAGAATAAATTCTTTGCCGCCAAACAGATGTATATTTAACAGAAATCAATCAACACAGAATAAACTCCAATGTCAGACACACAGTCCATTTACAAGTCCGTTCTGGGTCGGAACGAAACTGGAGGCACTAAATACCTCGCAAACCCTTCGATCACCATGTACGTCTGGACGATCACCACTCATTATCCATATTTCGGGATGCCTCCCAATCAGGACCTCGGTTACCATCCAAACGAGGTGAAGATCTCCGGTCTTCGACCACCGTCTTCATCTTCGACTTTCAATCGTCGATCGATTATTTGAAATGAGAATTAACTCGGCCTTTTCAAATAATTCACGTATATTTAGAATTTCAAATCAATTTATTTTAATGGTTAAATTATTCGACAACATCAATTTTGTTCTTTAATGTAATTTTCACACCAAACACATTCAACCATCAAATACAACATAAATCGAACAAATTCAGTTTATTTCTATTCCATATCGCTTATGATATTTTATAACTATTTATCGCTATTTTTATTTATTTTAAAATAGCTATTTTATTTAAAACGACGCTTCGGGCCATAAAGCGGCCGTGGCGCTGTTTTTCTTCAAATTTGATTTACACATATTTGAAAATCTAACCGTTGGATCTTCACAAAATTTACATCATTAGAAAGGTCTTTTCAAAACGAATCCAACGGTTCCAGTTTCGGGAAAATCCGACGGTCGGATCTCCCGGTACAATCGTTTGAAGTTTCGATTCCAAAATACGAACTGCAGCGTCGTTATTCGATTAAATATAATTATATATATATATAATCGTTTCTGGCGCTGTTTTTCTTCAGATTTGAATTAAACATTCCAGACAGTCCAACCGTTGGATTTTTGCAAGGTTGGTGCCGTTGGGAAGATATTTCCAAGGCGAACCCGACGGTTGAGGTTTCGGGAAAATCCAATGGTCGGATTTCCCGCACTAGTCGTTTGAAATCATGGTTTCAAAATACGAACTTCACGGCTCCGTTTCGTTTTGATTTTATTTATATTTATATATTTATATAAATATAGTTCATTCAATGATTCCCATATCGTTTTCACTTCAAATATTTTTCTAACACCTTAAAATTTTGGAAAATTTCGCCATAACCTCCCCTGCACCGGGAGCATCGGGAAATCGCAAATAGCTTTCCCGGTCCTTCTAATCTCAAAAAGAAAAAGAAAAAGCCAAGCGGCTAGCCAACAGGCTCATAAAATCATCACCCAAACAAAACAGTAAATGTGTACCTATTTGTCGGGCACAAAATTTTATTCCTCTTCTCTAGCCCCTTTGCTATAACCTGTTCAATGAATATGCATGTACATATATATACAGTTCTTATCATTTATCCTTTTCTATTCAACTTCATATTTGATTTCTATTCAACTTCATATTTGATTTCTATTTGGTTTAAAAACATCATTCATTCTAATGTTACATAAATAGGTGCAAATCATTTCATTAGCTAATTAATGAATATTTCAACTCATATATGTTTATTTTGAACAAGTGACTATTTTTAACCCTTCACATTTCAACGATTTATGCATACAATAAAAATGTGATTTTTATTGTAAAACAATTCATTTCAAAACACTATTTTTCTATATAGTTCATATAGGTGACAAAAATAGGATTTTATATATATAGATAAAAGGTGATTTTTATTATCAAACAATTTATTTCAAAATATGAATACCATTCAACACATGAATTTCTAATCAACGAATGAATATCAATTCAACACATGAATGTTTTCTATAGTTTTTATATATAGATAAATGGTGATTTTTATAATCAAACAATTTATTTCAAAATATGAATACCATTCAACACATGAATTTCTAATCAACGAATGAATATCAATTCAACACATGAATGTTTTCTATAGTTTTTATATATAGATAAAAGGTGATTTTTATAATCAAACAATTTATTTCAAAATATGAATACCATTCAACACATGAATTTCTAATCAACGAATGAATATCAATTCAACACATGAATGTTTTATATTCAATGAATAAATATAGTTTAAGCATATGAAAATAATTCAAACACACGAATATTATTCAAAATTTCGGCAGCATAACGGCAGGGTAGTTAAAACCGGGACCGTCCCTAGTACGGCTCCTCGCTCTACCTTAAAACCTCGCGGTTTTTGACAATGGTAATCATGCATCTAGTTCGCACGCAGGCGGCATGTATATATTTATTTCATTTCCACAAACTAATCCTATGTGGTTTCAACCAAATATTTCTCAACCACAAATGGGTATTTTTCAATCACAATCAACCAATATCAATCACAAACAATCCCAAACAATCATTCGCTATCAATCAATTTTCACAACAATTTCAACCAATAAATATCGTCCATGGTTTGTGGACGACGGGCGTATATATATATATATATTTATATATAGCAATTCACTTTTATTTCAACACACATATATATATATATATATATATATATATAGTAAAAGAAATTGAAGAGTGAGAAATTCTCACTAATAGCTATCCAATACTATGACTCTTCCTTTATAGAAATCTTCGCCAATCTCGCCTTTCGTCACTTTCGTTGCCCGTATTCTCTACATATGTAAAAATCGAATTTTTACTATGTTATTCAATATATAAAAATCGAATTTTGACTTCGCTATTCAATATATAAAGATCATATTTTAAAAATAAAGATTATATTTTTATTGCTTTAAAAATATAAAGATCATATCTTACTTCTTCTACTTAATAAAAATTCCGTCTTTTCTATTTTAAAAATATGATCTTTTCTATTCTAAAAATCTGATCTTTTCTATTTTAAAAATATGATCTTTTCTATTCTAAAGTTTAAATCTTTTTCTATTCTAAAGTTTAAATCTTTTCTATTTTAAAGCTCAAACCTTTTCTATTTTAAAGCTCAAACCTTTTTCCTTTTAAAGTTCAAACCTTTTCTATTTTAAAGCTCAAATCTTTTCTATTTTAAAGCTCAAATCTTTTCTATTTTAAAGCTCAAACCTTTTTCCTTTTAAAGTTCAAACCTTTTCTATTTAAAAGCTCAAACCTTTTTCTTTTTCAAGTTTAAATCTTTTCTTTTATAAAGTTTAAATCTTTTCTGTTTTAAAATCAGTTTTAAATCTTTTAAAAAAAATCAATAAGTATTTCAGAATTAAAATAAAAATAAAAATAAAATACTTACTGTATTTAAATGGGAAAAAAGGGGGGGGGGGACTGCTGCTGCTCTTGGCGGCGTCGGGGAGGTCGCGGTTGGAGGGACAGGCGGAGCTGGCTTCGAAGGGGCGGCGGCAGGCGGGGCTAGGGTTAGGGCTCGCGGATTTGGGGCTTGGTGGTTTTCTCGTGGCGATGGGGTCTTCCAGTTGGAGGAGGAGATGGTGGGCGTTGGTGGCGGCTTGGCGAGGTCGGAGGGTGGCGATCGACAGGCGCGGTGGACGGAGATGGCGGCGGCCCTGCTGCTCCGTTCTTCTTCTTTTCCTTTTCTTTTTCTTTTTTTTTGTTTTCTGTTTTATGAAATCGGGGGGGGGGGGGGGCAGAAAGAAAGTAAAAGGGAGGGAAATATTTTTTTTATTATTATTAATTAAATTAATTGCATAAAGTTGACTTTTACCCACGACCTCGAAACGAGGCCCACCGCCTGTCGTCCATAGCGTTTAACCCCCATTTCGAACACAATGGGATATGTATCGCAAGCTGATTTGATCGTTACAATCAGTTTCCGTTGAATTTACATTTAAATCACTATATTGAATTTTAAACGTACATTTCAAATTACCGGAGCCACATACTAACTAGAAAAATTCCAGAAAAATATTTTCTCGCTTCGTATTGATGATACGGTCCTAACAAAACTAGTTTCGTCGAATTCTGAGACCGTTTGAAAAATGGCCAATTTCCAGTCGATTGAAATCAACTGAATCCGGCCAAACGCGTTTTCCTTTTCCACGCTCACATATTGATTCGAAAAATTATGAAATTTGAAACCTAACAATAACTTGACTCTGCGGATCCAACAAAAGTGGTTTCGTCGAAATCCGAGGTCATTGGCAAAATGTCCATTTTTAAGGGCCTGAATTCCATAGCGACTATTCAGAATTTTCAACTGGACACATCTTTTGACTCCCGCTATCAAATTTCGATTGGTCAGATTCGTTGGAAAGATATCATCAATTAGATCCTAATGTTTTTGGTTTCACTAAAATCCGGATTGTTTTGCACCCGGTATATTCAATTGAAGTTTGAAATCGAATTATCGAACTACCGCGGTATTTTCAATTCTATATATAATTATAATTAATTATATTCGTTTTCAAATGTCGATTCAAACTCAGTTTTCATCGCCGTTGTTTAAAATATTTATTTTAAATATTTAAAATCCATTATTTTAGCCAATTTAAAATTTTTAAATTGGTTCATATTTTCTGGGTCGTTACAGAAACTGAAGAAGATGAGGAAGTAGGATGAGCGAGAAATGTGTCAGTTGTTTTCGTGGTTTGGAGGAGAACGTGGGAGGAGAATGACCAAAATAGCCACTACTTGCATCACATAATAGGAAGGTTAATTTAGTCATTTCAAAAGCTTCATTTCAAGGTATTCTCATTATAATATAGATATAATATTTTTATTTCAAAGTTATGTTGTATTTTATTTGTTCCACTGTGAGATTCGTGTTTACTCTGATGATGTAAGTTCTTCTTCTTCTATTCTAATTTTCTATCTTATCTATTCTCACCCTCTATTTTCTTTCATTAACTATCCGATATTTCGGATGCTTGAGTAGTCGATAATTAGTTTATGTCGATGCCGAGGATCGCTAAAACCCTGGGTCGCTACAGATCCCATCTGTAATGTCCCGTATTTTGGGTAGTCAGATATTTAATATAATTTATTATTTTAAATATTTTATTGAGAATATTAATCTATTTAATATTGAATTAATTTATAAAATGGAAATTAAATGTTAATTTATATTGGATATAAATCGAGCTCGTAAATGGCGCGGTAGTTCGTTATTTACGATTTGAACTTTAACTAGAAATACAAGATCCGTTTTAAGTCGGATTTTTATGAAACAAGAAACGTGTGAATCTTATTGTTGATAGTTTTCATATTAAAGAGAAAAATTCAGATTTCGTGTTATAGATTGTTAGTTATGTCCAAATCAATTTTGAAGAAAAACGCTATGGAAATCGTTATTAAAATATAATGTTTATTAATTAATTTAATAGGATTGTTATATAAATTTGGATAACGGTTAACTCGAAATCGATGATATTAAGTTGTATAATTTATATTTAAGTTGTATATATGTTTTGTTTGGATATATATGATAAAAATAATTTATTATTATTTTATTGAATTAATTTGGAATTTGTATTAATATTTTATTAATATTATATAAGAGTTAAAAATATCCACTTTTGCAAACAGTCTCAGTTTTCGATGGAACTAGTCTCACTAGAACCGTATCGTCAAATCATTGTAAGAAAATCAAGTTTTGTGGCCAACCAATGTCGTATGTGACTTCGGTGGCCAAAAACGCCTTTTTTTAATTTAATTGTTTATAAAATTTTGACATAGGGAACTTTTTAGGAATAGACGATTGGACAAACAAACTCCAAATTTAACGAAACAAGATTCATTGAAACCGTTAGGAAGAAGTCTAGTAACATGTCAATGTATCATATTTTTAGGATTTTTTCTGTAATTATAGGAATTTTAAACGCTTGATTTTTCATAGATATTTACAAAGGACTTTTCACAAACGACCTCGTAATTCGACGAAACCTGTCCCATCGGGTCCGGAATATTTATTTATGTTAAGATTACCTTGTTTTGTCGAAAACAAAGATTGTATGGATTTGTTTTAAGACGATACTTCGTGTGTAACGAATTAGATAATAAAATATTATTAAAATCTATCCCAAGCCCTATATAAAGCAACGTTATAACCTAATTCCCTCATTTAAAATCAATTCTTCGATTAAACGCATTTTCCGCCGTCATGGAAAAAAATCGAATGAACCATATCTTCAAAAGCTTACTCCTCTTAAACCATCAAATCTGAGCATAAATTGAACAAAACTCCAACATCAAACTAGTTCAGGGCAGCAAGCTTTACTTGTTGATTGGTTGTGATCGAATGATTCAATTTGTGGTGATTGATTTTCATCTCAAAAGGGGTTGCGGTTTCAGCCTTGTTTCAGGCGATTTAGGGCATCAAACCGCCTGGAGTTCGGAGCGACGGACATCGAGGTTGAGGCGGTCGATAGAGCGGTTACTGATGAAACTCTGGTGGCATAAGGAAGTCGTGGCAGTCGGAAGTGGATGTCGAGCCTTTGGCTCGGACGAGGATGGATCAAGAAGTACGTGGAGATAGGAGGTCAGGGGGCGTTGTCGGAAGTGCTCAGTCCAACCATCGGCGGAGGAGCTGAAGTCCGACGGTGAGGAGTTCAACTCTATAAAGTTGATGTTTTGAAGCTAAACGAATGAAGTAGGAAAGCCTTTGGAAGGAAGCAATACTCGCAGAATAGAAATAAACGTGCGTTGTTTTGCAAACAAAGGGGTCGGGCCCTTTGTGCTCCAATCAAATAAAATCATGGCAGCAGTCAGTTTGTTTCAACTAGGGAAGAATCGCCGGTTTAATTGAAGAAAATGGAAACAATATTTCATGAAGCAGGTTATGTTTTTGGAAGGGAGGAATTAGGTGAGGATAGAGAACCGTTCGTGAGTGAATTGAACCATCAGCCTATCTAGTTTGAACGTAATTAACTTTATGATGAGAATTAAAGGTTTAATTAATGTTAATTTTATAGTTAGTTAATTGTTAAACAAGTGATTAGAAAGTAAAATTAATTAAGGGTTAGGCTATTATTTCTAAACAGAGATAAGCTAGTTTGATAAGCAAAGGAATTGACTGTTAATAGTCTTAGACCGTAATTTGTTAAGTTAATAATCAGGGAATTTAATTAGCTTAATAGAATTTTATTAGCTTAAACACTTTAATAATTTTTTCATATATACAGAAAGGGAACCAATGATTTTATCAGGCTTGATCACCGAGTAGCATGTAATCTGTTAAACTAAAACTAACCAGTCTGTTATAACGTTCACAAGTAACTAGTTTGAATTTAATTATTAGTTAAGGATAAATTAGGTAAATGAAAATAGCATAATCTTATAACGTGAATATCTTTTTACTTCGGTACTGGAATGGAACAAAGTACAAACCAAGGAGCTTAGGGATTGTAATGACGAATCATACATTATGGAACCATTCTGAAATAGAAACGGATGCAATTGGAATCGACTGAAATCGAGCCGTCCAACGAACGAATTCAAAGTGAGTTAAACTCACTCAGTTTTCTTCCGACTTATATTTTATATAAGTTGGGTTTTATTTTGTGTGTTGTGAATGCTAATTGTTGTTATGTGCTGAATGTTTACATATTTATTGTGTGAACTGTTTGAATTGTTTTGTTAGTACTAAATAAATTGATTATTGTTAAATAGTCGTTAATTGTTGTTAATAGAAATTATCAGTTAAATTAGTTGAATAATATTGTTTGAGATAACGTATTTGGATGCAGGGAAAAACAGGTTGGAGGGATCCAACTAGATTCCTCACAGTAGTTGTTAACATTTATTATATTGTAATATATGTTGAATAATATGAAATGGTGATGCAGGGATTAACAGGTTGGAGGAATCCAACAGGATTCCTCACTGATATTGATAATGTTTATCAATATGATTTGTGTGTTCATTTGGATGTGAAATTGGTTTATATTTCACGGTTCGGTACTATAGCAGATACTTACCTCTTTAGTACTGTCGAGTAAAAGGAATGATTTTTCAAAATCAATAATAATTGGATTTCGATTGGTTTCAAAGATATGAATATATTTTTATATCGATTTGAAATGCGATTTCGATGGTAGAAATAACGGTCAAAGTAAATTTACAATTTTTATTATTATATAAAATATAAATAATAGAGATGTAAGATATTATTAAATAAATGTTTAAACGATATAATTTATCGTGTTGGCTATTTAAATAGTGAAATGGTTTTGTAAAAGCCTTAACGGTCGTAAAGGAAGTTTAAATGGGGTTCAAATTAGTGAAATAGAATAAGTGAATCGTGAATATACGATAATACATAGAAGAATTCAAGAAGTGATATTTTTGAAATAAATTATCGGCTTTAACAAACGTTGTTTAAAAATATAAGAAATGTGATAAAATAACATTTCATGAATAAGACTAACAAATCGATGGGTTTGGAAATGAGTATTGATTGAGAATGGAAATTCATATTCTTGAACTGAAGTCGGATTTGCAAGTATAAATATGGATTTATAAATGAGATTTTTAAATGGGTTTGGGATTTATCAATGGGTTTCGGTTGAAATGACAAATATGAAATTATAATTGGTTTTAATCCGATAGTTGAAATAGATTGTTAAATCAAGATTTTCCCAAAATATAATATAATTGGGTATATGAGTATTAGTTGATTTACATGTGAAAGAGTTGTAAAATAAATGCCTAAGATAAGGGAATTGGATACATATAAATTGAAAGGTTAGAAAATGATATGGAATGGCTAAGTGAGTTTTATTCCGAGGTTCGGAATGTGGTATTCCGAAGTTTGGAATGATTAATGGAAGAGAGTTTATTCCGAGGTTCGAAAATGTTAACTGAAGGTAGGAGTAAAATGAGATTTAAGAGTTTGGAAATGTGTTTTGTAATGTTCGTTACAAACGAGATGAACTATTTTTAGATATAAGATTCAATAAAGGGTTATAATATGTCTTTAGACAACGAATAAGTTGTCGAGTATTATTTTGATAGAAAATGTGTTAAATGAAAGTAAATTGGCTTTGAAATGAAATCTGTAACGTCTGTTACAGATGATAAGTTGAATTGTGTAACGTCCCAGAATTTCGGCAATATAAAAATATTGATTTCAAATTTGGACAAGATTCTTTTGAGGCGTAGTTATAATTTAATTTTTAGAATTTTACTGAAATTTTTATTTTGGAAAATAAGCAACTTTTTATTTGGAGTATTTTGCACCCTACACCAGCATTGTGGGGTTTTACCGTATAAGTTAACCTACCGATATTATTATATTTTTGGGATCATGGCACCACGGTGGACACAACTGTATCTTTATTTCTGTCCATAGCGGCTCGTATATGAATAGAATTTTATATAAAATAAAACGCTAAACCTTATAATTCAATAACTCATCTTCTATGAAGCTCCTGCTAATGATACGTGATAAAATTTAACTTGTCCTTTTGGTCTAAACTAGCAAATGCCAAACATTTGAACTAAAAACAATTTTTATCTCCTAGTATAAAGTATCCTCTTTGCGTGTTGTATTGGACATACCCATACTTGAAAATTCTAATTAAATTTAATGGACCCACGTCATCGAAGCATGCTTAGGTTTTTATGAATTTGTTATTTTTATGAAATAAAAATTTGAAATAACTTTAAAATTAATTTTTATATACTATTTGATTTAAAACAAACTCAGGAAATTTATTAAATTATGTTATTGAACAAAAATTGGTCCTAAATAAAATTTATGATATTATTAATGTGATTTATTAATTTTTGTTGAAAGATTGTTTGGAAATAATGCGTTCTCTATAGAAGAAATAAATTCCAATACATACATTTATAAACGTTGTGCCGAATAAAAGAGATTTACATGACTAACCGGTTTGAATTTTTAATGTTAAGATTCCTTTGTTGTTTAATGCGAAAGTTATAGAAAGGCAAGAGTTGCTACCGTTATTAATCAAGAAATGAATTATCTTAATTTTGATCTGGTAATTTGGTTTAAAAGGAAAGATGTATGGCTAATGTGAACATGGAATTTTATTTTTGAACATAACATTTACTATTAAAAATGAGATGGCATTCAAGCATTTTTACCAAGATCTAACGGTATTACAAGTTTGAACCGTAACAATGAAAATAAGATTAACTTTGAAATAAATCTTGAACTTAATTTTGGTAAGAAAAAATACGCCTACGCTTTGAATTCAATTCAGGATTCGGATAATTATTTAACATTCATTCTAAAAATAAAATAAAAGGTCACATAACTTTCTTATAGCCACCATTAAAACAATAAATTATGCATTCATTACTTTCCGTTATGTAATTTCCTTTTGAATTTTTAATACGAAATAAAGGTTAATAAATGTTGATTAGACTAACATGACATGTCTAGTCAATTAATTTATTCACTTGTAACATACTACATATGTAGAAACTCTAGTGAGGAATAAAACAAAGTATATAACGAAATATGTATATACATTATATGAAAATATGTACAGGCATTGTATGGAAATATACATACATAAATGAAATATATAAAATGGTCATTAAATGAAATATTCCTTAGATAGTTAAAAATATATTTCGTTAGGCAAAAGCATCGCCATTAGCATATTAGTGAAATATAAAATCATAAATAAAGGAAAGTCGCCTCTTTTATATAATAAATAAAATTTGAAATCATATTCAATGAGGCATGTCATTCATTGCAAGGAAAATAAGAAAAAAGAAAAAAAAATGACAACGATAACAATAATTGCCGCATGCGTTTCATTCATACTCTTTAATTCTTTATGTTGTCTCTCTTCTTTTCCTATACATATATGCCATGCTTTATACCTTTTATAAATACAAGAGAGAAAAAAAAGAAAAAAAAGGATAAGATAGGCAATTATCAAACTAAAGGTTATTTAATATATTGTTATTATATATAGACCTTTATCTCACATAGATTAACACCTCATTAATAATTTTAAGTTTGAATTTCAAAAGTCTTTTGAAGAAATAAATGATAATGTTGAGAAACAAATTAAGGGAGAAGTGAATGCCAATGGATTTTGCATAAATTCATGTGCATGCCTTTTCAATATCAGGAAAGACAAATACATTTAACATAAATATGCATGCATTCATTCATCTCCTTCACATTTTAAACGTTGATGCCTCTTTTTACTTCTACATTTTACACCATTTTTAAGTCAAGTTATCAAAACGCATGCTACAATTTAGTGCATGCACTTACAAGTCTCTTTCTCTCTCTCTCCCCTTCCTAACTAATAAATAAATATATATATATAAATGTTGCTTTCTCTTTATGTTTCATAATTTACAATTTTCAGGTGAATTCAACTTAGTCTCAAAACTTGCCACAAATAAATAAATAAATAAATAAAAACGCATGAGACATAAATGTGAAAGGTCATGCATCTCATTTTTTTCACATAACACATGCACCTTCAATTTCTTTCTATGCATTAGGTTATACGTAATTTACTGCTAGAAATAAATATTAATTAGACCGACACCTCATTCCTAGTCATCAAATTTATATCTTTAATAACCTACCGTATGTAAAGAGCTCCTTTCAGAAATAAATCACATATCCTACTCAATTCCATTCCTCAATCTTTTTTTTTTTCTCTTCTTCTCTGCAATTCTTCCTATAAATTTTAAATCTTCTTCCTCTTCTCCACATAAAAATAAATAAACCTAAAATTTCTTTCTGGTTTCATCAGCCTCCCCTCCCCTTTCAACGTGCAGTCGGCCGATTCTCCTACCGTGCCTCCAATGTGGTGCAAAATCGAATCAAAGATTGCAACAAAACCGAACACATACTGCTGAAATAAAAATAAAGGTTTGCAATACTTTATTTTCGTCGCAAATTCATTTTAATTTCTAAAAATCATAACTTTCTCATACGAAATCGAAATCCAGAAATTCCAGTTGCATTAGAATCGTGGCGACGAGATTTAAGTTTCAGAACTGACTAGAAGCAATTTGGAGCCAGTTAGAATTTCAAGAAAATTTAGATCTGAATCGACAAAATAAAGAACACTGTGAGATTTCTATTTTTATTAAATAATTAAAATTTAATTATTTTGTTGCTATTTGAAATCAATGTATGTATGTAATGAAATCAGATCTGTGGTTCGCGATTGAAATTTGTTGATTGTTGCTTATGGTTGAATATGATGCTCTTGTTTGTTCATCTAAATCTACGATGAAAATTCATTCGCTTGAATCTATAGTTTGCTGTTAGACTTGGATTAGAAATAAAAATCATGTTTTTATTTTTGATCCAGGAGTATGTTTGTTTTATAATAAAGTTTGTATCTTTTATCTAGATTCATGGTTATTTACTCGCTTATAATAAAGATATAATCTTTGTTTAATACATTAACATTGAAATTGTTCACAATAAAAATATCACTTTTATTGTTTTCACGACTATGGTTTTTGTAAGGATTAAAATTGGAATAAAATATTTTCATTTTTATTTTTAATTAGTTACAATGACATTAAATTGAGATAAAAACTTTTATTTTATTTTCAATTAGTTCCAATGAAATAGAGTTGAGATTTAAAAGTAACATTTTTATTTTCTTTTATATACAATAAAAGTATAGAATAAAAGGTAACATTTTTATTGTCATTTTAGAGACAATAAAAGGAATAGATTTAAAAGAAACATTTTTATTTTCATTTTATTTTCAATAAAAAGAACAATTTTTTTATTGCCATTTTCCTTTTTAAATAAAAAGAACAATTTTGGTGCCATTTTCTTTTTGACTAAAAAGAACTTATTTTTAGCGTCGATTTGTTTCAACTAAAAAAGAACATATTTTTATGTAATATTGATTTAAATAAAATGAAGTAATATTAAAAATTACATTTTTAATGTAGCATTGTTTTTAATAAAAAGAAGTAACATAAAAGATTATGTTATTATTGTTCATTGTTTTCAATATGAAGATTGTACATAAAAAAATACATTTTTAATGTAGTTTAGATTTCATTCAAAAGATTAAAAAAAAATAAAGATTACATTTTTCTAGTAATATTGTTACTTGAAAAGAATAGAAATTTAATATTATATTTTATTTGTAATTTTGTCGCATTAGAATTGATAAAACAAAAATTATCATTTTTGTTGAATTAGAATTGACAAAATAAAAATTGTCAACAAAGACAAAATTATTATTTTCATTCGTTCGTTGTAATATAATTGTATACAATATAAAAGAGACATTTTTACCATCGTGTTATATATTGTATGTTACACTTCCATTAACAAGTTATCCGACTTGTTTATGTGATTGGAACGATAATTTTCACACATCGTCCAAGTGCACAAATAATTTATTTGTTTGTTGGATGAAACCCCACACGGGTTTTGAGATGATGTTGACATACACTAATCTCAATATTTAGTTGTAAAATGCGCTCTGGTTGTAAATGGATGTTTAATGAGTATTTATCATGACGGTTGAATATATGCAATGTATGAAAACCATATAACTGAAACTATATGGTTATTGATTGAGTCACATTCCAATTCAGAAATATATAATATTTTAGAAAGGATTTGGATGGAAAATTCCATATTTGAAAAGGTAAAAATATATTTTTATCGAAATGGACTAGTTATTAACTAGAATTATAACTCAATGTTTTTTTAAGCCAAAGAATTGGGTTTGGGTTTGTCGTGAATGGTGTCTTAAATAACACTGTTCTTAAACCCCGTATCGAAAGGTATAAATCTTTTAATTAAGATTATTAGAGTTTTTCGGTTATATTTAGTAATTGAAATAAAATGAATTGTGAATTGGGTTTATTATGAACTGTGTTTTAAAAGACATTCGTTCTTTAATCCGGTTAATAGTGAAAATAAAATTTGGAATTTATTAATCTTTTATTAAGATTTTAAATGAAAGTTTTATAAGGTAAAATTTTCCAATTTAATTTGAACTGAATGAAATTTGATTTAATAATAATCGAGATGAGCTTCTGTGAATGAAGACCGTTATTATATATGGAATTTAAAAGGCCTTGCCGTTATTCCATTTATATTATTAGTCCAATACAAAAATTCATAACGATTATATATATTGATCTAATTTATGTGAAAATTCCATATTTAGTGAAATATGACTTTGGGTTTGTCGTGAGCTACGTTTTAAATGACATTGGTTCTTTAACCTAGTTAAAGATAGGATATATTTTCCTAAAGTTAAATAATCATAAAATAATGACTTTTGATATTAAAACTAAATTGGAGTTTTAATAAAACCTTTGAAATGGATAACCAAAGAAAGATTAAAGAATAAACTTTTAAAAGATTTGTCTTTGATAAAATTAACGGGAACCTTTCCCTAATACTATGAATATTTAAATAGAAATGTTCTAAATTGGAATGAGTCATTGGTTGTGTCTTTATAGCACTTTGTTATTAATTTTAAATATGTAAGTTTTTCGGAAAGACCAGGTTTAACCCATTCCGAATAATTAATACGACGACCAAAAGTCGAAGACGAAGACGGTAGTAGAAGACCGGAGTTCTTCACATCGTATGGATGATTACTGATGTCTTGATTGGGCTGATCACCCAAGACAAGGTAATAAGTGGTGACCGTTCAGACGTACTTGGAGATCGACGGATATGCGAGAACCTCTCTTTCCTATTGGACATATGGAACGAGGAATAAGGTATCTCCAGTTTCATTCAGACCCAAAACGGACTTGTAAATGGATTGTATGTCTGACATTGTATTCCTTTATACTGTATTCGTTGAACTCTACTAATTATATATTTCTGTTTGGTGGTGTAGAATTTATTCTTTGCTTAACACCCTTCTCTAAGACATATGAGATTAGAGGTTATATATATATTGGTAGATGATCAATGATATGGTATGGTCTGACAATGTGGAATGCTAATATGCTATGATCAAGGCTTTTGTTGAAAAGCAGAGCCTTGTGGTTGATGATCAAAGCATAGCTTTAATTAGCATAGCTTTGTGTATAGCGTTACTTCACGAGCCTCACACCCCAGTTTGAGTCTAAAACGGAGCAAGGGAACGCAGGGCGAGCAGCACGTTTTTTTCTAGCTAGGAGTAGTGTCAGAGTTTTTCAAAGCCCTGACATTTTACTTATGTGGATGATGGAATGAGGCGCCTCAGATATTGGTCCTTAGTGGCTAAAATGATAGGTTCTATAGGACCGGGAAACGTGTGTTCAAGAATTGTCAATGCACAAAAGTAAGCGTGGACCGGCCCTGCAGGATCCAAGGGTTCGCCGACGTCCGAATCCTGGTCATCTGGCTAGAGGTGACCCGAATCGGTAAGGACATCGTTCCTAGCCTTGACTCATGATGGAAACCCAGATTCCAATACGACACTTTTACGGTTTTAGTTGTAGAGCCTAGTATGGCGACATGATATATGGTACCCATGCCGTCTAGGATTGATACATTTATTTTCGAAATTGATTTCTACACTATGCACTTATAGTATAATAAAAGATGAATTTCGCTTACCAAGCATGTGTGATCATTATAAGGTAAAACTCTATCCTCCGGTTTGTGTTGCATTGTGTGATGGGACTTGAGTCTTATAATGATTTCATTTTTCTAAAAGCATTGCGTTGTTTTCAGTAATAATAATTTTCTTTATTTTATGTACTGGAAATCCATTGGAGTAAACCCGTTCCGCATTAGCGGCATGGTCTTTTGATTAGCTTTATCTTTATTACTTAAGTTAAGTTAGATTTCTCATACCAGTCTCATGACTGGCCTGTAGTTTGTTTTTCCTTTGCAAACTCAGGTGCCCATATTTTCCACACGGGCAGTCCAATAGTTTGTTTTGCAGATACCCTTTCTTATGAGAAGGATTCTGGATTGAAGCTTAAAAATGTATCCAGAGCATTAGTCTTCCACTGTGTTTGTTTATTAGTTCCGCTGCATTGTTTAAATTTATTTGTAAATTAATCTTCCGCTGTATCTTCCGATGTACTCTGATATTCTGTACTCTGATGTAAAATTGTTATGATGTAATAAAAGTCTACTGTTATTTGTTTTGATGTGTTGTATGCCCAAAGTTGATGTATTCGAGGATTTCCAACCTTTGAATCAGACTTGTGTGGTTTATGGTCGATTCAAAGGGCGGGGATTTTTGGGTCATTTCATCTGGTATCATAGCTTTGGTTAGCTCAAATCTTTGGGGTACAACTCGTTAGAACATAATACAAGACTCATCAGAGGTAGGATTAGTAATATCCTATTAAAAGAATACTCATTAGAGATAAGATCAGTAGCATCCTAGAATGAGAAAACTAATTAGAGATGGGGTTAGAAATGCCCTAGAATGAGTTGGAGTAACAAGTTTATAATTAACGTATTTGTGATTATATATAATCTAATTTTAGAAAATATGATTTTTGAATATATAAAAGATATATATATATATTTTAAAAGCTAATCAACTAATTGATTGATGGTTGTGTTGTGTGATTAATAGTCCAACTAATAAAATGATTGATACTAATAAAAGAATGAAAATTGAATTGATTAGTAAAACAACTTTTTGCTCAGTTCCTTTTCGAGGACGCAAAGATTTTAAGTGGGGGAGACGGTAACAACCTGGAATTTCAGAACAAATTTTAAATTTTAATTTAAGCTATTTTGAGGAATATGGAGTATAAATTTGTTATTTTTACGAAATAAAAATTTGAAATAACTTTAAAATTAGTTTTTATATACTATTTGATTTAAAACAAACTTAGGAAAATTATTAAATTATGTTATTGAATATAAATTGGTCCTAAATAAAATTTATGATATTATTAATGTGATTTATTAATTTTTGCTGAAAGATTGTTTGGAAATAATGTGTTCATTATAGAAGAAATAAATTCCAATACATACGTTTATAAACATTGTACCGAATAAACGAGATTTACATGACTAACCGGTTCGAATTTTTAACGTTAAGATTCCTTTGTTGTTTAATACGAAAGTTATAGAAAGGCAAGAGTTACTACCGTTATTAATCAAGAAATGAATTATTTTAATTTTGATCTGGTAATTTGGTTTAAAAGGAAAGATCTTTGGTTAATGTGAACATGGACTTTTATTTTGGAACATTACATTTACTATTAAAAATGAGATGGAATTCAAACATTTCTACCAAGATCTAACGGTATTAAAAGTTTGAACCGTAACAATGAAAATAATATTAATTTTGAAATAAATTTTGAACTTAATTTTGGTAAGAAAAGATATGCCTACGCCTGGAATTCAATTTAGGATTTGGATAATTATTTAACATTCATTCTAAAAATAAAATAAAAGGTCACATAACTTTCTTATAGCCACCATTAAAACAATAAATTATGCATTCATTACTTTCCGTTATGTAATTTCCTTTTGAATTTTTAATAGGAAATAAAGGTTAATAAATGTTGATTAGACTACCATGACATGTCTAGTCAACTAATTTATTCACTTGTAACCTACTACATATGTAGAGACTCAAGTGAGGAATAAAACAAAGTATATAACCAAATATGTATATACATTATTTAAAAATATGTATAGGCGTTGTATGGAAATATACATACATAAATGCAATATATAAAATGGTCATTAAATGAAATATTCCTTAGATAGTTAAAAATATATTTTGTTAGACAAAAGCATCGCCATTAGCATATTAGTGAAATATAAAATCATAAATAAAGGAAAGTCGCCTCTTTTATATAATAAATTAAATTTGAAATCATATTCAATGAGGCATGCCATTCATTGCAAGGAAAATAAGAAAAAAAAATAATGAAAATGATAACAATAATTGCCACATGCGTTTCATTCATACTCTTTAATTCTTTATGTTATCTCTCTTCTTTTCCTATACATATACTCCATACTATATACCTTTTATAAATACAAGAGAAAAAAAGGATAAGATAGGAAATTATCAAATTAAAGGTTATTTAATATATTGTTATTATATATAGACCTTTATCTCACATAGATTAACACCTCATTAATAATTTTAACTTTGAACTTCAAAAGTCTTTTGAAGAAATAAATGATAATGTTGTGAAACAAATTAAGGGAGAAGTGAATGCCAATGGATTTGGCATAAATTCATGCGCACGCCTTTTCAGCATCAGGAAGGACAAATGCATTTAACATAAATATGCATGCATTCATTCATCTCCTTCACATTTTAAACGTTGTTGTCTCTCTTTACTTCTTCATTTTACACGCTTTTTAAGTCAAGTTATCAAAACACATGCTACATTTTAATGCATGCACTTACAAGTCTCTCTCTCTCTCTCCCCTTCCTTACTAATAAACAAATATATACATATAAATGTTTCTTTCTCTTTATGTTTCATAATTTCCAATTTTCAAGTGAATTCAACTTAGTCTCAAAACTTGCCACAAATAAATAAATAAATAAATAAAAATGCATGAGACATAAATGTGAAAGGTCATGCATCTCATTTTTTTCACATAACACATGCACCTTCAATTTCTTTCTATGCATTAGGTTATACGTAATTTACTGCTAGAAATAAATATTATAGACCGACACCTCATTCCTAGTCATCAAATTTATTTATTTCATAACCTACCGTATGTGAAGAGCCCCTTTCAGAAATAAATCACATGTCCTACTCAATTTCATTCCTCAATTTTTTTTTCTCTTCTTCTCTGCAATTCTCTTCTATAAATTTTAAATCTTCTCCCTCTTCTCCACATGAAAATAAATAAACCTAAAATTTCTTTCTACTTTCATCAGCCTCCCCTCCCCCTTCAACGTGCAGTCGGCCGATTCTCCTACCGTGCCACCAATGTGGAGCAAAATCGAATCAAAGATTGGAACAAAACCGAACATATACGGTTGAAATAAAAATAAAGGTTTGTAATACTTATTTCCGTCGCAAATTCATTTAATTTCTAGAAATCATAACCTTCACATACGAAATCGAAATTCAAAAATTCCAGTTGCGTTAGAATCGTGGCGACGAGATCTACATTTCAGAACTGACTAGAAGCGATTTTGAGCCAGTTAGAATTTCAAGAAAATTTAGATCTGAATCGACAAAATAAAGAATACTGTGAGATTTCTATTTTTATTAAATAACTATAATTTAATTGTTTTATTGCTATTTAAAATCAATGTATGTATATAATGAAATCAGATCTGTGATTTGCGATTGAAATTTGTTGATTGTTGCTTATGTGTATAACCCGAAAATTCGGGCCAGTTTAAAATTTTTAAATTGGCAATTTTAATGAATTTCTAATATTTAAAATAGATTATTTTAAATAATAATGGCGAAAATTTATTTTGAATATAATTCGAACGTATATATTTATATAGTTCGTCGTTAGAATATAATTATTTATTTTAAATTATAAAAGGAATTGAAAATGGCGCGGTAGTTCGATAATTCGATTTTAAACTTCAAATGAATGTATCGGATACAAAATAAACCGGAATTTAGCGAGACCAAAAATATTAGAATCTATTTGAGAATATCTTTCCAATGAATCCGAAAAATCAAAATTTCATTACGGGAATCAAAAGATATGGCCAAATGAAATTTCAGAATAGTCGCTATGGAATTCTAGCCCTTAAAAATAGCCATTTTGCAAACGACCTCGGATTTCGACGAAACCACTTTTGTTGGATCCGCGATGTCAAGTTATTGCTAGGTTTCAAATTTCGTAATTTTTCGAATCAATATGTGAGCGTGGCAAAGGAAAACGCGTTTGACCAGTTTTAGTTGATTTTAATCGACTGGAAATTGGCCATTTTTCTAACGGTCTCAGAATTCGACGAAACTAGTTTTGTTAGGACCGTATCGTCAATATGAAGCTAGAAAATATTTTTCGGGAATTTTTAGAGTTAGTATGTGGCCCCAGTAATTCAAAATGTACATTTAAAATTCAATATAATGATTTAAATGTAAATTTGGCGAAAACTAAACGAAACGATCGAATTGGCTTACGTAACATATCCCATTGTGTTCAGAATATTGGTAATTAGCTAGGGGTGATAGTCGTTGGGCCCGATTTTGTGTTTGATTTAAATAGCAACTTTTCGAAGAAATAAATTAATTAAATAATAAATATTATTATATAACCCCTATCCCGTTATCTCCTATTATACGGTCAACGCTTCAATAAAAAAAAGAAGAGAAAAACGGGATCGTGGTTCCCTGTGGCCCCCCCTCGATCTCGTCGCGCCGCCTCCAGGCGCGCACCACCGCCTCCATCGACTCAACCCTCCCTCTGGTGCTCAACCCTCCTCCCATCGCCTCTCTCCACTCGAAATTCCATAGCCCCAAAACCAGAAAAAGCCCTAGCCCCAACCCTAAAACCCATCGCCGCCCTCTTGCACAGCCACCTCCGACGCTGCGAGCCACCCACGACCACCACACAGCGCCTGCGCCCCCCTTCACGCGCCACCTCAGCCCAACCCCACCCCTACGCTGTAAGTTTTGTTGATTTTATTTTCCTTTTTTTTTATTTATCTATATGTAATAGCGAATGTTATGATTTTTGATCCATGAAAGATTGGATCTTTAACATTAGAAAAAAAGCTTATATTTTTATAATGAATAGATTGAAATTTTCATTTGAAAAGATTTAATTTTCTTGTATGAACGAAAGCGAAAAGGTTTGATTTTTAAACAATATAAAGGTTTGATTTTTAATTTGAATAAAGGTTTGAATATTTTTTTATATAGCGTAAGGAATAAAAATATAATTTTTATATAATATAGATAATAAAAATTCGATCTTCATTAAGTAGAAGTAATAAAAATATAATTTTTATAAGGTAGAAGTACTAAAAATTTGATCTTTATATAATAGAAGATATAAAAATACTATTTTTATATAAGTAGTGTATTGAAAATAAAATTTCTATATAATAGAGAATATAAAAATATTATCTTTATATATGTAGCGAAATAAAAATCTGATTTTTATTATATATATGTTGAAATAAAAATGTGATTGTTATAGCGATGAAATAAAAGTTCGATCTTTTTATATGAAATAGAATTATAAAAATATAATTTTTATATAGAATGAAGCGTAAAAAAATATATAGGAAGTAGAAATAAAAATATGATTTTTATTTATTGAAATGAAGTGATAAAAATATAATTTTTATTGTAAACAGCGTGAAATGGTTGAGTGGGAATGTCGAGCAAATCCAAGCCATTCAGCAGTTCAAAAGCAAAGCACGGCGGAGTGGAACCCTCTATGAGAACTCCTCACCTTTAATTTTGTTTTCTAGTTATGTGATATATACTAGGATGCAGACGGTGTTTAGTAGCACCCGACACCCGTCGTCCATAGACCATGGACGGCTTGTTTGATTGATTGCATGTTGTTGTGAAAATTGATTGTGTGCTGTGCTGTGAAATAAAATATTTATATAAGAAATATTTTATAGTTAAAAATAGAATTTTTAACGTGTATATAAAATGAAAAGAATATTTATAAACAAATCAGATGATTTGTTTATATCCACACATTTGACTGATATTGATTGGGACGATAAATTTTACACATCGCCCAACTGCACAAATAAAAACTGTGGTTGATTGATTGAAACCCCACACGGGTATTGGGATGAGATTTGATGTACACTAATCCCGATTGTTTAGTTGTATGTCAATCGATTGATCGACAGGTTGTATAAGCGTCGAATATTTATATTTAATGCTTATACAGTGTAAAATGCACTTTGGATGATGGTTGATTATTTATCGTTGCTATTATATACATGTGTTGTAGAAAATCCATATAATTCACGTTATATGGTAATTGATTGGGCCTCATTCTAATTTGGAAAATAAAGAATAGAAATATATATTCATGTGTTGAATAAAAGCCGTGCTGATTAGATTGACGCCATTTTGACGTGAACGATGTTTATATCGATTATATTCGTTTTTAAAATGAATATAGAAAAGAAGTGATTTCAAAATCTGATATTTTGAAATGAATTGAAATTCGAATTAGATTGAAGTAAATTGAAATTCAAATTAGATTGAAGTGAGTTGAAATTCGAATTAGATTGAAGTGAATTGAAATTCGAATTAAATTGAAATAGAATTGAAATCGATTTGAACTGAATTTAAAACGAATTTATTTTAGAAAATTCAATTTTGATTTGAATTTGAGATGGAAGTTAAAATCGTTTTGAATTGAAATCGACGAAATATATATTATATATATTATATATATAATATAATGGCCTGAATAGAACGCGCCGTGCTGCGGCAGTTTGTGAATTTCGACCATTGACTTCGTATTGACGTTGCGGGAGATCCGACCGTCAGATTCTCCTAAAACCGGAACCGTTGGGTTCGTATCGAAAAGTGTTTTCTAACGAATATTAGAAATTAGAAATCTAATGGTTGGATTTGGAATTATGTCCAAATCAAATTTGAAAAAGGTCGATGTAAGTGCAGTTCGATGGCCGTTGATGGAAATCGACTGTACGGGCCTTGATAAAATTATTAAAAAATATTAATAATTTGTGCAAAATCATCGGAAATGATTTGTGATGAATTGGGATGAAAAACTCCATATTTGAAAAGATAAGAATAAATTTTTATCGAAATGAACTAGTTTGACTAGAATTATAATTTATTTACTTTTAAATAAATAAATTGGATTTGAAATGGTTTTGAAAATAACCAGAATTTCCAATATATATATTGGAAATGGATTTGAATCGAAATTATCTTTGGAATATTTCAATGTGGGATTTTGTGATTATACAGATATTGTTATGGAAATTTGGAAGATATATTTATATCGTTATTTCCAATACGATATTTGTTGGTCGTAGAATTTGATATTGAATATAAGCCGATATATTTTCTATTCAGAGCCTTGTATTTAATATCAAATGTGATTTGGGTTTGTCGTGAATGGTGTCTTTATTAACACTGTTCTTAAACCCAGTTGTGAAAAAGATTAAATCTTTTTGTTTAGATTTAATAAAGGGTACCAATTAAATAATATTTAATTGGAATTGAATTGGAATTGATTTTTGGGTTTATCGTGAACGGTGTTTTAAATAACATTTGTTCTTTAACCCGATAATTAATGGAATGTGATTTTGGGTTGTCGTGTACGGTATCTTTAATAATACTGTTCTTAGACCCAATGGAGTTAAGAAAATCAAAAATTAACTAAAGATTAGTTAAGTTGAATGATTTCTTGGGTATTGATCAGATGTTGGTTTCGGCCTTCGGGGTTAATACTTAGGGAATTGCTCACTTGTTAATTTACGGTTAGGGACTGATTGAAATGTGATGTGATGTTGGGTTTATCGTGAATCGTGTTTTAAATGACATTGGTTCTTTAACCCAGTTAAAGATTAAAACTGAGTGGAGTTTTATTGAATCTTTAATTAGAATGAAATGATCGAGAATGGAGTATCACCAGTTTTGCTCTAGGCGATAGTTAAATCTTTGATTAGATTTGAACGTGAGATGGTAATTGAATTTACCGATAACACCGTGGTGTTAGATATGAAGTATGACCAGTTTTACTTCATGGGATGAAGTAGGTTGGGATTGGGAAGTAAAATAAATGATTACTTCGGTGTGGTTCGCTAATCCCGACTAGTTTGAATTGATATTCAAAAGAAGATTAAAGAATAAATTTAAAGGATTTATCTTTGATAAAATTAATGGGAACCTTTCCCAAAGAATAAGAATATTTGAATAAAAGAATATTCTGAATTGGAATGAGGCGTATGTTGTGTTTGTGTAACACTTTTATAATATATACGCGAGTTATTCAGAAAGACCGGGTTTATCCCATTCTGAATAACTGTTTCGACGTGGTGTCGAAGATGAAGACGGTGGTCGAAAATCGGAAGTCTTCACATCGTTTGGGTGATTACTGATGATCTTGATTGGGTTGTACACCCCAGATGAGGGAATCAGTTGGTGATCGTCCAGACGTACTTGGAGATCGATGGATACGCGAGGAAAGTGCCTCTGGTTTCGTTCATACCCAGAACGGACTTGTAAATGGACTGTGTGTCTGACATTGGATTTCATTCTGTGTGACTGATATCGGTTGCATAGAGTGGTTTGCCTATGTGGCATGCTAAGATGCAAATGATCAAGGCTTTTGTTGAAAAGCAGAGTCTTGTGGTTGATGATCAAAGCACGACCTTTGTGGCATAGCTTTGTGTAACGTGAATTCGCGAACCTCACACCCCGGTTGTGAACCAGAAACGGGGGAGGACCTCAGGGAGGTCATGCGTTTCCTTATAGCTAGGGTGGTGTCAGTGACCTACCGGCCCTGACATTTATATACTTTTCACCTGTGTGGTTGTTGTTGTTGCGAGGCGCCTCGGTTAGATCGGACGATCCGGGTCCGATGGAGTCATTTAGTTGGCTCACTTACGCCCCAAAGGGCGGGGAAACGCAGTGTTCAGGATTTTTGATCCACATCGGTGGACCGGCCCTGACGATCCAAGGGTCACTCGGGCTCTGATCCTGAGACTCGGGCTAGACAGTCTCGAATCGGTAGAGGACTATCTTTTGCCTCGGCTCATAGATGGAAATCCAACTTCCAAATACGTGACTTTGCGGTTTTAATTGTAAACCTATATATGGCGACATAGTGTTAAGGGGCATTTATGCCACCTATGATTGATACTTATGATTTGAAATTGTTTTGACACTATACACTTATAGTAATAATAAAACATGAAATTTCACGTACCAAGCATTCTTGGCTATTATAAGGTAAAAGCCTATCCTTCGGCTTGCGTTGCATTATGTGATGGGACCGAGGTCTTATAATAGCTTCATTGTTCTTTATTTAGCATTGCGCTGTTGTTTCATGCACTGGTGTTCTTGGGAGGAAACCCGTTCCGTGTTATACGGCGTGGTCCCTTGATTTACCTAACTTGAAAATAAAGATTAATAACTGTTTTAATTCTCACACAAGTCACATGACTGACCTGGAGTTTATTGTTTTAACCTAAACTCTGGGAGCCCTTATTTTGCACGGGCAGCTAGTAGTTTTGGTTTTGCAGATTGATCTACACAGGAACCTGGTTTACAGCTGGAATGATGTTCGGAAAGCTTTGTATCCATATATCTCCTTCAGTTGTATTTTGTATTATTTTCTGCTGCTATATAATTTATTGTAATCTCTGATATTTATCGAATGTATTTTATTTGTTAATACTCTGTATATTATTGTATTCTAATGAATTATTGTAATATACAATGAAACGTTCTTCCGTCTGTGTTCTGATTTGTCATGTTCTCCAAAACAATCAGGGGTTTCGAACGGTCTTAATCGGTTTAGCAACTGATTCGGATCGAGCGAAATTCCTTTTCGTCACATTATGATTGAATATGATGCTCTTGTTTGTTCATCTAAATCAACGATGAAAATTCATTCGCTTGAATCTATTTTTTGCTGTTAGACTTGGATTTGAAAAACAAATCAAGTTTTTATTTTAGATCTAGGAGTATATGTTTGACTTATAATAAACTTTGTATCTTTTATCTAGATTCATGTTTATTGACTCGCTTATACAATAAAGATATAATCTTTGTTTAATACATGAACATTGAAATTGTTCACAATAAAAATATCATTTTTATTGTTTACACGACTATGGTTTTTGTAAGGATTAAAATTGGAATAAAATATTTTCATTTTTATTTCCAATTTGTTACAATGACATTAAATTGAGATAAAAACTTTCATTTTTATTTTCAATTAATTCCAATGAAATAGAGTTGAGATTTAAAAGTAACATTTTTATTTTCTTTTATATACAATAAAATTATAGATTAAAAGGTAACATTTTTATTGTCATTTTAGAGACAATAAAAGGAATAAATTTAAAAGAAACATTTTTATTTTTATTTTCATTTTATTTGCAATAAAAAGAACAATTTTTTTTATTGCCATTTTCTTTTTGAAATAAAAAGAACAATTTTGGTGTCATTTTCTTTTTGACTAAAAAGAACTTATTTTTAACGTCGATTTGTTTCAACTAAAAAAGAACATATTTTTATGTAATATTGATTTCAATAAAAAGAAGTAACATTAAAAATTACATTTTTAATGTAGCATTGTTTTCAATAAAAAGAAGTAACATAAAAGATTATATTTTTATTGTTCATTATTTTCAATATAAAGATTGTACATAATAAATTACATTTTTAATGTAGTTTAGATTTCGTTGAAAAGATTTAAAAAAATAAAGATTACATTTTTATTGTAATATTGTTCATTGAAAAGAATTGAAATTTAATATTACATTTTATTTGTAATTTTTCGCATTAAAATTGATAAAACAAAAATTATCATTTTTGTCGCTTTGGATTTGTCAAAAAAAAAAATTAGCATTTTTTCGCCTTTGAATTACCAAAATAGATTAATCATTTTTGTTGAATTAGAATTGACAAAATAGAAATTGTCAACAAAGACAAAATTATTATTTTCATTCGTTCGTTGTAATATAATTGTATACAATATAAAAGAGACATTTTTACCGTCGTGTTATATATTGTATGTTACACTTCCATTAACAAGTTATCCGACTTGTTTATGTGATTGGGACGATAATTTCCACACATCACCCAAGTGCACAATTAATTAATTTGTTTGTTGGATGAAACCCCGCATGGGTTTTGGGATGATATTGACATACACTAATCCCAATATTTAGTTGTAAAATGCACTCTGGTTGTAAATGGATGTTTAATGGCTATTTATCATGACGGTTGAATATACGCAATGTATGAAAACCATATAACTGAAACTATATGGTTATTGATTGAGTCACATTCCAATTCAGAAATATAGAATATTTTATAAAGGATTTGGATGGAAAAATCCATATTTGAAAAGGTAAAAATATATTTTTATCGAAATGAACTAGTTATTAACTAGAATTATAACTCAATGTTTTTTTAAGCCAAAGAATTGGGTTTGGGTTTGTCGTGAATGGTGTCTTAAATAACTCTGTTCTTAAACCCCATACGGAAAGGTATAAATCTTTTAATTAATATTATTAGAGTTTTTCAATTATATTTAGTAATTGAAATAAAATGAATTGTGAATTGGGTTTATTGTGAAACGTGTTTTAAAAGACATTCGTTTTTAATCCGATTAACAGTGAAAATATAATTTAGAATTTGTAAATCTTTTATTAAGATTTTAAATGAAAGTTTTATAAGGTAAAATTTTCCAATTTAATATATTTAATTGGAATTGAATGAAATTCCGATACAGAAATTTATATCGATTATATATATATATTGATCTAATTTCTTTGAAAATTCCATATTTAATGAAATATGACTTTGGGTTTGTCGTGAGCTACGTTTTAAATGACATTGGTTCTTTAACCTAGTTAAAGATAGGATATATTTTCCTAAAGTTAAATATTCATAAAATAACGATTTTTGACATTAAAAATAAATTGGAGTTTTAATAAAATCTTTGAAATGGATAACCAACGAAAGATTAAAGTACAAAATTTTTAAAAAATTTATCTTTGATAAAATTAATGGGAACCTTTCCCTAATAGTATGAATGTTTAAATAGAAATATTCTGAATTGGAATGAGGCGTTAGTTGTGTCTTTATAGAACTTTGTTATTAATTTTAAATACATAAGTTGTTCGAAAAGACCGAGTAACCCATTCCGAACAATTAATATGACGACCAAAAGTCGAAGATGAAGACAGTGGTAGAAGACCGGAGTTCTTCACATCGTCTAGATGATTGCTGATGTCTTGATTGGGCTGATCCCCCAAGACAAGGTTATAAGTGGTGATCATTTAGAAGTACTTGGAGATCGACGGATATGCGAGAACCTATCTTCCCTATTGGACATATGGAACGAGGACTAAGGTATCTCCGGTTTCGTTCAGACCCAGAACGGACTTGTAAATGGATTGTATGTCTGACATTGTATTCCTTTATACTGTATTTGTTGAACTCTACTAATTATATATTTCTGTTTGGTGGCGGTGAATTTATTCTTTGCTTAGCACCCTTCTCTAAGACATATGAGCTTAGAGGTCATATATATTGGTAGATGATCAATGTTATGGTATGGTCTGATAATGTGGCATGCTAAGATGCAATGACCAAGGCTTTTGTTGAAAAGCAGAGCCTTGTGGTTGATGATCAAAGCATAGCTTTAATTAGCATAGCTTTGTGTATAGCGTTACTTCACGAGCCTCACACCCCGGTTTGAGTCTAAAACAGAGCAAGGGAACGCAGGGAGAGCAGCACGTTTCTTTCTAGCTAGGAGTGGTGTCAGCGTTTTTCGAAGCCCTGACATTTTACTTATGTGGATGATGGAATGAGGTGCCTCGGATATTGGTCCCTAGTGGCCAAAATGATATGCTCTATAGGACCGGGAAATGTGTGTTCAGGAATTGCCAATCCACAAACGTAAGCATGGACCGGCCCTGCAGGATCCAAGGGTTCTCCAGCGTCCGAATCCTGGGCATCTAGCTAGAGGTGACCCGAATCGGTAAGGAGATCGTTCCTTGCCTTGACTCATGATGGAAACCCAATTTCCAATACAACACTTTTACGGTTTTAGTTGTAGAGCCTAGTATGGCGACATGATATATGGTACCCATGCCGTCTAGGATTGATACATTTATTTTCAATATTGATTTCTACACTATGCACTTATAGTATAATAAAAGATGAATTTTACGTACCAAGCATGTTTGATCATTATAAGGTAAAACTCTATCCTCCCGTTTGCATTGCACTGTGTGATGGGACTTGAGTCTTATAATGTTTTCATTTTTCTAAATGCATTGCGCTGTTTTCAATAATAATAATTTTCTTTATTTTATGCACTGGCAATCCATTGGAGTAAACCCGTTTCGCGTTTGCGGCATGGTCCTTTGATTAGCTTTATCTTTATTACTTAAGTTAAGTTTGATTTCTCATACCAGTCCTATGACTGACCTGCAGTTTGTTTTTCCCTTGCAAACTCGGGTGCCCATATTTTCCACACGGGCAGTCGAGTTGTTTGTTTTGCAGATACCCTTTCTTATGAGCAGGATTCTGGATTGAAGCTTAAAGCTTTGTCTAGAGCATTGATAGTCTTCCGCTGTTTTTGTTTATTAGTTCCGCTGCATTGTATAAATTTATTTGTAAATTAATCTTCTGTTGTATCTGTTGACGCTAAAAATTGTCGTTAACACTCAAGATTCTTAATTACTTAAGAATATTCGTTTCGTGTAGGAAATTAAGTGTGGAAAAGCGTATAAATCACACAAGAGATTTATAGTGGTTCGGCCCCGTGAGGGCCCTACGTCCACTTTGAAGGTGTTGTTGGTATTTTATTAATAATGGAGAATTACAAGCATGTAAGCATCATATGACATCCTTGTACAAGTATTTCTAAGGATTTGAGGGTCATATATGTCATATGTAAATATTAGGGAAAAATACAATTTTTCCCTTCTTCTTCCTCAAATGGAAGATGCCATTAAAGTACTCTCTTGGAGATTCACAAGAGATGCCAACATGAAAAAATCCAACCCCTTTGAAGTGAATGGTAGTGGGGTATTTATAGTGGAGTGGTTAGGTGGGAGTAGGTAGGAGTAGGTAGAAATAGGGGACCACATACCAAAATTCGTATCCCATAGGCCAAAAGCTCCGTTTTTCGTACCCCAGGCAGGGTTCAAAAATTCGAACCCTCGAGGGATTCGATTTTTGAACCTCTCGGGTTCGAAATTCAAACCCCGAGCGGAGGTTCGAAATTCGAACCCCGAGGGGGTTCGATTTCAAACCACGTGGGTTCGAAATTCGAACCCTGTGTGGGTTCGAATTTCGAACCCCGTGGGATATGAATTTTGAGCTCCTTCGGTGTTCGAAATTTGTACCCCTAGGTGTACGAAGTAACGTTGAGTTAACGGATGGGGACTCGTTCTCGGACTATTGCCTCTTCGTGGTTCGAGTGTGGTTCGAGTGTGATTCGAGTGATGTTTTGGAGATGTGACAAGGTCGTGGTGGGCGCGATCCCTTCTCGGCTCACTCCGGTGACTCCCTGGCGACACTCACCTTTGTTTTTGTGTGATGCATCAGGTTGAGCGTATCGTGTATTCTTTTGGGAACCATACCAAAATACCGGTTAACATTTTCCCTCCAAAGTACATCTTGTCTTGGCATGATGTGCTTTGAGTTGTAGAGGCATAAATGAATCATCGATTTCCTTGTAAATCTAAGTGGAAAAATAGATGTTAGTGATTGAAAATGAGTTATTGTTGTTGAGATGCCGTCGCAATGTGGCGTGGTACATGAGCATTAGTCGAGCTAATTTTCGTTGTTAGTAGCAATACGCGGGTGTGCTCGGGCATCGTCGTTATCTGGAAGATATATGTATACGTATGTACATATATATTATATATATGGTGATATATATATATATATATATTAATTTTTTTTGAAGTGCTTGAACCCTAGCGGTTCGAGGTTTCGAACCTGGAGGGTCCAAGAGCTCGAACCGGAGGGGTTCGGAGTCTCGAACCTGAAGGTTTGAAATTTCGAACCAGATGGTTCGAAATTCTCGAACCCGCAGGTTCGAGGTTTCGAACCCGAGGGGTTTAGAATCTCGAACCCGAGGTTCGAAATTCTCGAACCCTCGGGCGGTTATTATAAATAGGGGGTTCCCCCCATAACTTCTTTTCTTATTTTCTCGTCACCGCAATTAAATTTCGAACCCGAGCTTTTGCCCTTAGAACTTTTTAGTTTCGAACCAAGGTAGGTTCGAGTTGGGGCTTTGTGCGTCGAACTTGAGAGGAGAAGGTCGAGGAAGCGTAGGAAAGGGAGGAAGTGGAGAGGTTCAAACTTAGTAGGTTCGAAATTTGATCCCGAGCGGGTTCGAAATTTAGATTCCCATGTAGGGTTCGAGATTTTGAACCCGCGTAGGGTTCATGATCTAGAACCCCCATAGGGTTCGTGATCTCGAATCCGCATGTGGTCTGAGATCACGAACACGTGAGATCTCGAACCCGAGTGTGGTTCGAGATTTCGAACCCGCGCAGGGTTCAAGATTTCGAACCTGTGTTGGGTTCGAAATTTTTGAACCGGCGTTGGGTTCGTGATTTTCGAACCTGCGTAGTGTTCGAGACTTTCGAGCCCCGTTTATGTGGGTACGAACCTCGCGATTGATCTTGTCTTGTCGACTCTGTTGCTCCTGCTTGACTACTCTAATGCGATTTTGCTATCAGTCTACGCTTTCACATATGGTAGAGCATAAGTTCGGACTTTGATTGGACTGTTTAGACTTATGTGAACTTTTTTCAAATGCATACATTGTATTTGCATAACATAACACTGCACGCACATGTTAGCTTACACCAACACGAGGGATAAAGGTCATTCTGATTCGATGTCTAACACTGTTGTGTTAAAGTATAGTTGGAAATATGAGCACAATGAAGACCCGGTCCATGTCTGGGCGTACTTCGGAAACCGAAGCCTTTTTGGTTTCACCACATTCCTCAGGTTCCCTGAGCAGTGCTGGCTCGTCAGGAAGCTAGTTTGAGACTGGATCTTCCCATTCCCAAGCAATGAACTCAACAGAATCAGCTGAGCATGTGCAACCATTGGAGTGAAAATATTCCCCGATTCATCACGAGGAGCAGGAGAATGTAGATATCATTGTTGGCGATGTGCCGGTGGCACCAGATATGTTGGATGATGCTAAGATAATTAAGAACCCGCCGGACTCAGTGCCATCCCGTATGGATGCGTCGGCAGTTAGAAAAATTGTAACACCCCACACCCGCTATAGTCACTCACTATGGGAATGCCATAGCATCGGTGGAGTATTTTTAGTGAGTATAGAACAGTAAAATTACAACAAGACAGATATAATGTAATACTTGAAAATTTAAAACATCATCTCATAGCAGCGGAAAGTAAAACATGTTTGGTTACATCATAAAACCATAACAAGAGTCAAGTACAAAATATCCATCCTGAATAAAATAAGTACATAATCCCACTACTCATAACAAATAGCCATAACAGAAAAGATAAGATAAGCTGAGCTCTACATCTACGGTCCAAGCTCCAAGAGATAGATAAAGCAAACTGATCAAAGCCCACTAGCACTAGGCCCAACCTGAGGACCTGAAGGAAAAAGATAAAAACAACGGGGGTCAGACATAAGCCTGAGTGAACCCTATCTCCTTAATAATACAATTATTAAAGTAATTAGGGTATGATATGAACTCGGTATGGTATCTTTGGGGATAATGACTACACTAAGTTGCCCACGAACGCAGGACGAACTAAGATAACCGTAAAGACGCATCTACCCACCCAAGGATAATTACTAACTGCACCACACCAGTCACTCCTACTCAAAGGTTGATCCCACCCAAGGATATCAAAGATAGATATAACCAGTAGTTTCCTGTACCCTAGTTGACTACATAGGTGCCGTCTGCCCCTATCTCTACTAGGTGTACCCCACTACCCTAAGCGATCGGCTCCCTAACGTAGGTATCCGTGCTGGGCCCACAGTGGGGTGTATCATTCCCCAAAGTGGCAACCCAAAAGCAACACCGGTGCACGGGTTATACCTACACGATGCAACAACGTCTTACCTCCCAGTCCCGGGCCCACACACGCATATGAAACCCGATGGGCCTGCGTTGCCACCGCTAACCCCGTTTTGGCCACTTATAGACAAGCCCAGTATGCGTGTCCCGTCCTCGGCTTGGGCCGAGCTACAAAGATACATATGGGATACTGGTTGTAATGGGCCCTCCACAAGCTACCCACCAGAGCTTGTTATTAATCTAGTGTTCCCCACTTAACCCTTTAATCATGTTTAATTACATGTTTCACTTGGTTAAGTATTCTAATCGTATTTTCTATTGCCACCCAAGGCAACCCACTAGATTCCTCATGCCACCCAAGGCACCCACTTAACCCCTCATGTCCCACTACATGCTAATATGGTTAAGTGTTTCTTAATTAATTAAGACCGTGATCCCCATAAAGACCTCCCACATTAGACTGGCTGTTATGACCGCCTGGTTAAGCCGGTAGGGTCCGGGCAGTCTTACGTCATAACAGAGTCTAACCTCGTGTCTTTACTTTAATCACGTATTTAATTTGTGCCTAAGACCTCTCACATTAGACTGGCTGTTATGACCGCCTGGTTAAGCCGGTAGGGTCCGGGCAGTCTTACGTCATAACAGAGCCTAACCTCGTGTCTTAGTCGATTAATTACACCTAATTAATCACCCCCATATTAATTATCCCTAATTAATATCAATTTATTCATAACATGGGTAGACCTAACTCAATAGGTAAATTCCCATGGGGTAGACCTAACTCAATAGGTAAATTCCCACTTATGTTAATTAATTTTTTATGGTATGCTTAATCATACCCATTTCAACATACTTTTAATTAACATATTAATTAACCCCATCGTTCCCCACGTAAATCGTCATTATGACATAACATAATAAAGGGAAGATTTACCACACATAACATGGGTTTAGCATATAACTTTATCATGGGTTAAGAGGATGTCAACTTGCATATATGAGCATGTATTAACCCAACTATATTCAACCCAAACTTGCATATTATCAAACATGTGTCTTACATAACATGTTGCATATGAACTTACATATCATCAAACATGTGATTTGCATAACATGTTGCATATGAACTTACATATCATCATACATGTGATTTGCATAACATGTAGAACTTGCATTTTAGCATATACTTAACTTGCATAAGCACTCACATACTTGCATAAGCATTCATATACTTGCATAAGCTTGCATATCATGTTAAACTTGCATTTCAACATATACATAACTTGCATAAACATTCACATACTTGCATAGGCTTGCATATTATGTTAAACTTGCATTTCAACATATACATAACTTGCATAAACATTCACATACTTGCATAGGCTTGCATATTATGTTAAACTTGCATTTCAACATATACATAACTTGCATAAACATTCACATACTTGCATAGGCTTGCATATTATGTTAAACTTGCATTTCAACATATACATAACTTGCATAAACATTCATATACTTGCATAAGATGTTAAACATGCATATAAGCATATACATGACTTGCATAAGTACTCACATACTTGCATAACATGTTTGCATAATGGATCCATATTCACTTAGTGTTGTGCATCATAAACATCATGAAACAACTTGCATAAAAATATCATGATTACATATTATGAAACTTGCATGACATAAGGCATATAACTTGCAAAACACATAATATTCACTACATCAAGCTTGCATAAATATATGGATCCACAAACATAGCCATACTTTATCACATCTTATCATAATCAATTCAATAATTGATTATTAAGGGGATAGAAGCTCACCAAAACAAGATTAGCAAGTTAAATGAAGCAAATCCCAATGATTAAGTAGAAGAAGATGTAGATTAGCTTGCAAACCCTCTTAGGATTTTTAGTGGAGGCTCTCCAATTTTCTAAGTGGTGGCATAATGGCCTTAGATCTATTTTTGGTAAGGATAAGAGGGGTATTAGGGTGTATATATAGATTAGTTAGATGTTTTAGGACCATAGGATATACCCTAGAACCAATCCTAGCCTTTAAAGCATGTCTTGGGGAAGAAGTCAAGTGTAGGAACCATTTAGGGCCCAAAAAAAACAGCCCAAAACTCATCCCGGGCCTCAAAACATGAGCAGTTTTCGTTTTTGATTTTTCGTGAAACTTTGACGGGCCATAACTTGGTCATACGGACTCCGATTTACGAAAACTCGGACTCTATTTCGCGTATTTTTCTGAGACGAACGCAATGGCACAGCCCATTTCCCCTGATTCAGAATATTAAATTTAATTCTGCTCTGATTTATGTTATAACAAGTTGTTTAACATACGGGGTGTTACATTCTCCCCTACTTAAAGGATTTCGTCCCCGAAATCTCTAAGTCAAGAAGAACGTATCCTACCAACCAAACAACCATCTACTCAACCATCAAACACTGGCATCCATTGTCCTTAAAGTTTCTAATGTTGTATGAACATATGCAAAAAGTGTGTGTATATGTTCCCTATCTAATGCAAAATCAGGCGGTCTACTGATTCAGTTGACCTCCTTAATGCAAACCATGATAGTGCCATGCATCCAATATGTATGCGAAAGAACCCTATCGACACATACTATTTCTACATGCGTGCACAATCATTCACCGAATAAATGCATCATCCATATGATAGCACAACCATCATACATCCATTAATATAGCTACCTACACACATTTATATGCAATATGCAATATGAAGTGATTGAGCCGATCTAGTGCCTAAAGTGTGTGTATATACATCCACGAGCAACCACTAGCAAACACTTGCATCCACTTGCATCCATCAATCATAACATGTCTCAAACACATGTTTCAACCATAGGTTTACCCTATCTAAAAGGTCAAAGGTGCTAACGAGAGGACATACTAAGGACAAGATAAGTACAAGATAGGCAATAAAGGAGAAGTTAAAGAACATACTCTCGAAAAGAAAAGGGTACAAAGAACGCATCTTCGCTTCTGTCTCCCAAGTAGCATTGCTCTCGTCATCTCCCCATTGCACTTTGACTAGCTGAACCTCTCTGTTTCTCAACTTCTTAATCTCTGACCCAAGGATGCGAGTAGGAGCTCGTCGAATCGTCGCATCACGCTCTACTTCCACTTCTCTAAGCAAGCTCGGCTCTACCACCTCTGCGGTCTCATGTAGGCACTTCCTCAAATGTGACACATGGAAAACATCATGTATACCACTAAGTCTGTCTGGCAACTCCACCCTATATGCCATCCGTCCAATTCTTTCCTTGACAGGAAACGGTCCTACAAACCTCGGTGCTAACTTCCCAGCGGATCCAAAGCGAACAACATTCCGTAATGGAGACACTTTGACAAAAACCATGTCCCCAACTTCAAACTCAAGATCAGTCCTCCTCTTATCTGCATAAGATTTCTGTCTGTCTTGCGCTGCTTTCATCCTTCTTCGAATCAAATCAACCTTCTCTGAAGTCTCTCTAACCATATCGGGCCCTAGCAAGATCTTATCCGTAGATTCCCACCAACATGTAGGTGATCGACAAGGCCTTCCATAAAGAGCTTCAAAAGGTGCCATGCCAATACTAGACTGGAAGCTGTTGTTATATGCAAACTCCACCAAAGGAAGATGCTCTTCCCATGTACCTCCAAAATCCAAGATACAAAGCCTCAAAAGGTCTTCCAAAACACGGTTCACCCTCTCGGTCTGGCCGTCTGTCTGAGGATGATATGCGGTGCTCAAACACAACTGAGTCCCCACCGCCTCCTGTAAACTCTTCCAAAACTCACTAGTGAAGATAGGATCTCGATCACTCACTATGCTGGAAGGTACCCCATGCAATCGAACTATCTCTCGAACATAGACTGAAGCAAGCCATGGAGCAGTCCTCTTACTCTTTACGGGTATGAAATGGGCGCTTTTAGTAAGTCTATCAACCACGACCCAAATTCCTGTATTGCCCTTCCTCGATCTCGGTAAACCATCAACGAAGTCCATCGAGACACTATCCCACTTCCATATCGGAACTTCCAAAGGATGAAGCAACCCACCTGGCTTCTTTTGCTCTGCTTTTACTTGTTGGCACACCAAGCATCTAGCAACATACTCGGCCACATCTTTCTTCATACCGGCCCAAAAGAAAACTCGCCTCATGTCTTGGTACATCTTATCCCCACCGGGATGTATGGTCATCCTCGAACGATGTGCATCATCAAGTATAGCCTTCCTCAAGTCTTCATCTTGCGGTACACAAAGTCTACCGTCTCTACGCAACCACCCCCTATCATCTAGGGTGTACCTATTCAAATGGCTGGACGACTCCCCCCTTATGAGCTTCTCTACCAACTCAACCAACTGTGGGTCGTCTCGCTGTGCCTCGCCAACTCGTCCCAAAAGAGTAGGTCTAACCTCTAAGGATGCTAGCAAACCGGGTACCAAGTCAACAGAAGGTCTGAAGTCAAACATCGAGATAAACTCCAAGCTTCTCCGTTCCACAAACAACGGACTCAAGGACAACCTTTTTCTGCTTAAGGCATCTGCCACCACGTTACCCTTGCCAGGGGTATATGCTATCTCGAAATCATAGGATGCTAAGAACTCCATCCACCTTTGCTGTCTCAAGTTCAAATCCTTCTGAGAAAACAAGTACTTCAAAGATTTGTGATCGGTGAACAACTCAAATCTCTCACCAAGAAGATAATGGCGCCAGATCTTGAGCGCAAAAACGATAGCGGCCAACTCTAGGTCATGGACAGGGTAATTTTTCTCATGCGCCCTCAACTGCCTCCCACCATAGGCTATTACCCTTCCCTCTTGCATCAAGACTGCGCCTAGTCCTGTCCCACAAGCATCAGTATAAACAACGAACGGCTTACTCCCATCTGGCAGCACTAAAACTGGAGCAGTGGTTAAAGCTCTCTTTAACCATCGGAATGCATCCTCACAATCCACATCCCATGTGAAAACCTGATTCTTCTTTGTCAAGCGAGTTAATGGGGCTGATATCTTCGCGAAGTCCTTGATAAACTTCCTATAGTAGCCAGCCAACCCCAAGAAACTCCTCACCTCGGTAGCATTCTTCGGAGCCTTCCAATCTTGGATAGATACTACCTTTGCAGGATCCACAGCTATCCCTTCCTTAGAGACCACGTGCCCTAAGAATCGCACTTCCTTCCTCCAAAAGTGACATTTAGAAAACTTAGCCTTCAGGCTATGCGCTCGAAGAGTCTCCAACACTTCCCTAAGATGTAGGGCATGCTCTTCCTCACTCTTGGAGAAGACCAAGATGTCATCCACAAAGACCACCACGAACTTGTTAAGATACTCCCTGAACACCCTACTCATCAGATCAACGAAATATGCAGGGGCGTTCGTCAAACCAAATGGCATCACAAGCCACTCATAAAAACCATCCGGAGTCCTGAAGGCAGTCTTCTCTACACTATCCTCAGCCACTCTCAACTGATGAAACCCCGTGGCTAAGTCCAACTGCGAAAACACTGAAGCGCCAACTAACTGATCGAAGAGATCATCAATCCTCGGCAATGTGTGTTTATTCTTCTTTGTGAGCTTGTTGAGTTCTCTATAGTCAACACAAAGTCCGAGGGACCCATCTGCCTTTGTAGCAAAAACCACCGGAGCACCCCACTCCGATATACTTCGTCTTATGAACCCCTTCTCAAGCAACTCCCCTACTTGCTTATTGAGTTCCCTCCTTTCACGAGGAGCCATGTGGCGCATTGGCAAAGATATTGGTTTAGCATTGTCCACAAGATAGATTCGGAAGTCAATCTCCCGCTTCGGAGGTAAGCCCTTCACCTCCTCAAACACATCCGGATATTCCCGGACCACTCTGACAGATTGCAGACTCTCGACCGAAGCATCGAGCGATTCAAGATAACTTAGCATAATAGACTCCATGGGATTACAAGAGATCTCGAGAGTGTTACCCAAGCGGGTCATCAGCCTAACAACTCTCCTTTCACAATCAAGAACGGCACCATTACTGGATAACCAGTCCATGCCCAAAATCAACCCATAGCCCGTGAAGCCCAAAACAAAAGCATCACATCTAAACTCAACGCTAAGTATAGAAATCTTCAAACCCAAACACATCATGGACAAATAAGTGGAGCCTCCAATTGGGTTTGAAACAACCAAGGGATCATCTACTAGACTGGTGTCTAAGTGCAGTGACTCAACTAAAGATGATGAGATAAACGAATGAGATGCGCCAGAGTCAAACAATGTACGGACAGGATGATCTAATAGATAAACTAGACTTTCAACAGAAATAGTTCTACCTCTTTCCTGAAGTGGTGGAACCGCGAGAGCCTGAACTTGCCCCCTTGCCTGACCCGGTGCCATAAGAGCTTGCACCTGTCCTCCTGAGGTAGATCCCGTCCTCTGCCCCTTCTAAGGACAGTCCTTCACCAGATGCCCTGCTTCGCCACAGTGGAAGCAGCCAGTCTTCTTCTTCTTGCGACAATCCTTGCTTAGGTGGCCTGGTGTCCCACAATTGAAGCACTTCTTCTTCTTCCCCTTGCCACCATTGCCTTTCCCATTCTTGTTTTGCTGTTGCTGTTGAGGTCTCTTCTGATCTCCTTTCTTCTCGGGTGCTTTACTAGTATTGGGACCCTTCTCTTCCTCATACACAAGTGCCATGTCAACTAGCTTCTCAAAGGTAGCCCCCATAGGAATGTGAGTCATAGCCAATCCATGCATCGGTTCGTTCAAGCCCCTAACGAACCTCAAAGCTTTCTTCTCCGGGGTATTCACCATATCTATGCCAAACCTTGCCAACTGATTGAACTTGTTGACATACTCCTTCACTAATAAGTTCCCTTGCTTCAAGTTCAAGAACCTTTCCATATACAGATTTTCTTCTGCCCTTGAGAGAAACTTTGCCACAAACCTCTGTCTGAAATCCGCCCAAGAATCAACAAGGCGCTCTCCATTAGTGACCTCCCACCAGAACGAGGCCTCTCCCTTCATTAACCAAGCAGCTAACTTAACTTTCTTTGCTTCTTCCATCTCAAAGATGTCTATCAACTCTTCCACCTCCTTAAGCCAATCCCTAGCTTCCACAAAAGTCTCTGATCCTAGAAAAGGTTTCCCTCCCATAGTCTTGAATTCCTTACAAGTCTTAGCAAAAGTAACCACACGAGGAGGATGAGGAGGAAGATCGGGTATAACTGGTGGTGGAGGAACATTAGCTGGCCCTGCAGCGGCGGCCCTAGCCTCCATCAATCTCCTATACCATGCTGGTATTGCTACACCCTCCGGAAAGTTAAGATCTTCAGCCATGCTGAAACGAAAAAAGGAAAGATTCAAACGGAGAATTCGAAAGATAGAGATATGGCTATCTGGGATTATGCTTTTCTTTCAAAATCTTTACTCTTAAAAGACATGTTTTTGAAAATACTTTCTTCTAAAATATTCTTAGAAAATAGTTTTTCTTAAAAAATTTATCTGTTCTGGTAACCTTAAGCTCTGATACCACGCGTAACACCCCACACCCGCTATAGTCACTCACTAAGGGAATGCCATAGCATCGGTGGAGTATTTTTAGTGAGTATAGAACAGTAAAATTACAACAAGACAGATATAATGTAATACTTGAAAATTTAAAACATCATCTCATAGCAGCGGAAAGTAAAACATGTTTGGTTACATCATAAAACCATAACAAGAGTCAAGTACAAAATATCCATCCTGAATAAAATAAGTACATAATCCCACTACTCATAACAAATAGCCATAACAGAAAAGATAAGATAAGCTGAGCTCTACATCTACGGTCCAAGCTCCAAGAGATAGATAAAGCAAACTGATCAAAGCCCACTAGCACTAGGCCCAACCTGAGGACCTGAAGGAAAAAGATAAAAACAACGGGGGTCGGACATAAGCCTGAGTGAACCCTATCTCCTTAATAATACAATTATTAAAGTAATTAGGGTATGATATGAACTCGGTATGGTATCTTTGGGGATAATGACTACACTAAGTTGCCCACGAACACAGGACGAACTAAGATAACCGTAAAGACGCATCTACCCACCCAAGGATAATTACTAACTGCACCACACCAGTCACTCCTACTCAAAGGTTGATCCCACCCAAGGATATCAAAGATAGATATAACCAGTAGTTTCCTGTACCCTAGTTGACTACATAGGTGCCGTCTGCCCCTATCTCTACTAGGTGTACCCCACTACCCTAAGCGATCGGCTCCCTAACGTAGGTATCCGTGCTGGGCCCACAGTGGGGTGTATCATTCCCCAAAGTGGCAACCCAAAAGCAACACCGGTGCACGGGTTATACCTACACGATGCAACAACGTCTTACCTCCCAGTCCCGGGCCCACACACGCATATGAAACCCGATGGGCCTGCGTTGCCACCGCTAACCCCGTTTTGGCCACTTATAGACAAGCCCAGTATGCGTGTCCCGTCCTCGGCTTGGGCCGAGCTACAAAGATACATATGGGATACTGGTTGTAATGGGCCCTCCACAAGCTACCCACCAGAGCTTGTTATTAATCTAGTGTTCCCCACTTAACCCTTTAATCATGTTTAATTACATGTTTCACTTGGTTAAGTATTCTAATCGTATTTTCTATTGCCACCCAAGGCAACCCACTAGATTCCTCATGCCACCCAAGGCACCCACTTAACCCCACATGTCCCACTACATGCTAATATGGTTAAGTGTTTCTTAATTAATTAAGACCGTGATCCCCATAAAGACCTCCCACATTAGACTGGCTGTTATGACCGCCTGGTTAAGCCGGTAGGGTCCGGGCAGTCTTACGTCATAACAGAGTCTAACCTCGTGTCTTTACTTTAATCACGTATTTAATTTGTGCCTAAGACCTCTCACATTAGACTGGCTGTTATGACCGCCTGGTTAAGCCGGTAGGGTCCGGGCAGTCTTACGTCATAACAGAGCCTAACCTCGTGTCTTAGTCGATTAATTACACCTAATTAATCACCCCTATATTAATTATCCCTAATTAATATCAATTTATTCATAACATGGGTAGACCTAACTCAATAGGTAAATTCCCATGGGGTAGACCTAACTCAATAGGTAAATTCCCACTTATGTTAATTAATTTTTTATGGTATGCTTAATCATACCCATTTCAACATACTTTTAATTAACATATTAATTAACCCCATCGTTCCCCACGTAAATCGTCATTATGACATAACATAATAAAGGGAAGATTTACCACACATAACATGGGTTTAGCATATAACTTTATCATGGGTTAAGAGGATGTCAACTTGCATATATGAGCATGTATTAACCCAACTATATTCAACCCAAACTTGCATATTATCAAACATGTGTCTTACATAACATGTTGCATATGAACTTACATATCATCAAACATGTGATTTGCATAACATGTTGCATATGAATTTACATATCATCATACATGTGGTTTGCATAACATGTAGAACTTGCATTTTAGCATATACTTAACTTGAATAAGCACTCACATACTTGCATAAGCATTCATATACTTGCATAAGCTTGCATATCATGTTAAACTTGCATTTCAACATATACATAACTTGCATAAACATTCACATACTTGCATAGGCTTGCATATTATGTTAAACTTGCATTTCAACATATACATAACTTGCATAAACATTCACATACTTGCATAGGCTTGCATATTATGTTAAACTTGCATTTCAACATATACATAACTTGCATAAACATTCACATACTTGCATAGGCTTGCATATTATGTTAAACTTGCATTTCAACATATACATAACTTGCATAAACATTCATATACTTGCATAAGATGTTAAACATGCATATAAGCATATACATGACTTGCATAAGTACTCACATACTTGCATAACATGTTTGCATAATGGATCCATATTCACTTAGTGTTTTGCATCATAAACATCATGAAACAACTTGCATAAAAATATCATGATTACATATTATGAAACTTGCATGACATAAGGCATATAACTTGCAAAACACATAATATTCACTACATCAAGCTTGCATAAATATATGGATCCACAAACATAGCCATACTTTATCACATCTTATCATAATCAATTCAATAATTGATTATTAAGGGGATAGAAGCTCACCAAAACAAGATTAGCAAGTTAAATGAAGCAAATCCCAATGATTAAGTAGAAGAAGATGTAGATTAGCTTGCAAACCCTCTTAGGATTTTTAGTGGAGGCTCTCCAATTTTCTAAGTGGTGGCATAATGGCCTTAGATCTATTTTTGGTAAGGATAAGGGGGGTATTAGGGTGTATATATAGATTAGTTAGATGTTTTAGGACCATAGGATATACCCTAGAACCAATCCTAGCCTTTAAAGCATGTCTTGGGGAAGAAGTCAAGTGTAGGAACCATTTAGGGCCCAAAAAAAACAGCCCAAAACTCATCCCGGGCCTCAAAACATGAGCAGTTTTCGTTTTTGATTTTTCGTGAAACTTTGACGGGCCATAACTTGGTCATACGGACTCCGATTTACGAAAACTCGGACTCTATTTCGCGTATTTTTCCGAGACGAACGCAATGGCACAGCCCGTTTCCCCTGATTCAGAATATTAAATTTAATTCTGCTCTGATTTATGTTATAACAAGTTATTTAACATACGGGGTGTTACAAAAATGGCTTTACGTTTTAACATTCCCGTGGATGATGCTCGAGCCCCAGTAGAAGGAGATCGGGCTCACATGCCCCCCGAAGGCATTACGGTGTGGAATCGACAAGTTTGTATAGTCGGATGTGTTCCCCCTGCCAATGACTTTATTCGGGATATGTTATGCTACTTTCGTATCGTACCCTCACAGCTGCATCCGAATTCTTATGCGTCGCTCTTGGGCACTCACGTTTTGTACCGGGAACATTTAAGACTTGTGCCGACGGGGGATGATATTAGCTATCTGTTTAGTCTGCGGCAGAGAACAGGCACATCTTAATTTCACCTCGAGGCCTCGCCCAAGACCAAGTTTTTCATTAGGAAGTGGCTAACCCGACTGTTTATAAGTACGAGTGGTTCTTCGTTTGATGTCCCCCTGGATTTGCAAGGAGGTGGTTAGAAGGAAGTATGTCTTTTGGACTTTGTTCTTTGTCGAAATATTTACGAGTTTGAAATCTTATATATGGTCTTGTTATAACAATATAGGGGAACTGGTAGCGTCCATCGGTGCCGAATATCAGCAACGCCTTGAAGCGTTACGAGCGATCCCCGAGGAGCACCGTTCCACTGATACCGTTATAAGCGAGGATCACCTCCGTTGTGCTGGGTTACTTTCTGCTAACCAAGCCATCATTAGACAGGCTGTTACTCGTAGGGAACAGAGGAAAGAAGGAAAGAAAACCCGTGAGGCTGTTGGTCAAAAAAGGCAAATAGCTGCAAAGGGCGCAGGACCATCCAAGGCTGCTAAAGTGCACTAGGAGGCTGTTGAAGGAAAGACGGGAGGTGAGGAGGCTACTGCCTGGGATATAGATTCATTAACTGCTCTAATTCTACCGGCACCTGGCGATGTAGGAGAAGGAGCAGTGGTGGGGGCTCAATCTCCGGTTGTCGTCTCCGAATCCGCCCGCGATCTTGAAAGGAAGGGCCAATTCGATGACCTTAATAAGCTTCCCTTCGAGCCCCCTACCGGGCTTGCCGTCATGAGCACAGATGAGTTGGACGTGGCTGCAGGGGTATACACTCCCTCAGGCGGAGCCATATCTGGTTTGTTGAGAGAACACTTAGGATGCATTCATTCATAAGCACAACATTGCAACATTTTCCTGTTTGAACGAAGTGCTGAGGTTCTAATTTTAGCTATTTTGCTTTACAGGTGATATGACCAGAGGGAGAAGAGGCAGAGGTTACGGGCGCGGAGGTCGCTGGTACCCCCGGAGTTCCTTCTTGGAAGGCTTCCAACGCGGATCTAGTTTATATGGAAGCACTCCACCCCCTCCAGCCCGACATTTTGGACATAGTTCTTGGGATCGTCCTCGGCAATCTCCTCCCCCTCCCCTCCTAGGGGGTCTGGTGCCGTCATTCGACTTGCCACTGTGGTCCCGCGAGACTCGTCTTCGGCGGTTCCCCCACCTGTGGCACCGATGCACCCCGTTCAAGTCTCAGGAGCGGGAGAGTCATCGATGAGTTATGCACGGCAAATAGCCACCGCACAGACAAGGAAAGACTTGCCAGCATCCAGTCCCCGTGAGCTTACCCCGCAGGAGAGGGTGCTGGTACTGAAGGAGAAGTTACCGAATCACTATTTAGATGAGATAACGTTCGTTCCTGATATCAGCCCGATCCCTCGAGCGGATGATGAGGCGGTATGGTAGAAAGTGAAGGCTCCATACTACCAGGCTAGGCAACTCAACCTTTATTCTTTGGGTCTTTCTAAGCTGATAAAAAAGAAGAACTTGGAGCTCATCAATCAATGACTCACTATCGATGCTGAGCGAACCACTGTTACCAACTTAAATAAAGAAATAGATTGGTTTGCCCCAGTGTTGCATATGTTTCTTTGTTATTTTTGTGTCTTTGGAGGCTAACTACCGATTTCATAATTGCAGAGGAGATAAAACAGACATATGAGCAGCAGAAGAGGGAGAAGGAGCATGCAGAGCAGGCTTTTAAGGATACCGTGGCCTCGCTAACCATGAGAAATACAACCTTGGAGCGTGACAATAGTGATCTGAAAAAGGTATATGCTGAACTGGAGAAAGACAACGAGCATGTGTCTCAGCTTCAACAAGAAAACGAGAGGCTACGTCAAGAGGCTGCTGATCTGAGGAGCCAGTTAGTTGAAGCCAACAAAGCTAAGGAAAAAATGGAAACTACTAGCCGGGATGTGTTAGATTCCTTGGAGGGGCTCAAGGCTGAGCACACGAGAGAGGTAGAACAACTACAGGAGGAGATCGAGGGTAAGGAAATCGAGGTCGCTTTATCTCTCGAGGAGGGACATGTATGTGAAAATACTGAAGACCCGTGGGATTTCGTGGACCATTAATTACCCTCAAACGTTAGATGAGAACTGGGAGAGGCTGCTACCTTATGAGTCTAGTTTGCGCCGGATTAACATGGCGAACCTTGATGTGAACCAGCTGATGAAAGATATATTGGCTAGCGATGAGATTGCCACACTGGAAGAGGGAAGGAGATTGTTGGCGGAGGAAGGCGAGAGAGAGAGGTTGGATCTCAGAGCGGTTGAGATGGGAAAAAGTAAAGTCTCCGACATGGTAGTCATCGAGGAGACCCTTGAAGAGAGTTCGTCTCGACCCCCTATCCCGGAGACTATTACCTCTGTTGATCCTAGTGCTCCGATTCATGCCTAGACTGAGTATGATCCCGAGAATCCGAGATTTGGAATATCTGAGCTCACTCCGCCTCATGTAACGAGCGCACTTTCAGTCATTCTCCTACCATCCCCGTTTGGAGGTAAATTTTCTTTACCGTGCATTCCTGAAGAAGATGCGGTTACTGAGTTTATGGACTAACCGATTGTGTCTCCTTGCACAGCTGTTGCTGGAACTGCTGCAACACTGGGTTTTGGCCCTATGTTATCTCAAGGAGAAGGGTCTGGATTACCTGGGATGCATTCTGAGGGAGGTGATCGATTGGACACTTTTTCTAACATCGATCTAGGGCCTAATGTTTATATGGATGTAATGTCGGAGGATGGAGAGATCCCTGTAGACGGTCAGAGTGGTCATGCTGTAAGCTTTGTGGAGGCTGACGTGCCTTCGATGGCTGACCTGGTGGCGGCCCAGAAGGCCCAAATGACTCTTAAGGCTGAGGAGCAGGAGGCGAGATAGGGTGAGGCCGGCATCTTGGACGCGAGAGATAAGGCCATGAGAGAGGCTGAAAAACAAACGGCTGCCATTGTGGAAAAGGCCAAGGCTGAGGCCGAAGTGAAGGCAGAGAGGATTGCTGAGGAGGCCCATCCAAAGAGGCTTGCGGATGAGGCTACGACGAAGAGGGCGGAAGTTGAGGTTAGGAAGATGGGAGAGGATGATGCTCTAAGAAGGGCCACTGATACTATTGAGAACAAATCCAAAAAGCTAGCCGATAGGAGAGCCGCGAGAGAGGCGGAGAAAGTAGGGCGAGGGAGACAGTCGCCTCTTGAAGGAAAGTCGGCTGTGTTGGGCCTTGGATCAAGCGCTGCCCCCAAGCCCATGCCGCATACCACTCAAGCCGACATTATTGATATTACTGAGATCTCGAGCGGAGAGGGAGAAGGAGGTCGCTGTCTGTCAATCACTCATGAGTCTGAGAGGCCCCCGAAGGATAAAGGCGGACGAGGAGGATCTGGGAGGAAGAGGCACTCTTCTGGCGGGGATCTGTCCAATGCTGAATCTGCAAAGAAAACAAAGAAAAAGAAGCACGGAAGGCATTAGTAACCGTAGTGGACATTACCGTTGTTTTTTATTCGTAGGCCGATTAGTATACGCGAGTACGGCCCTCGCTTTTGGTCATTAAGGGAATGGTGTGGTTTTATGTGTACACACTGCCATTAGAAAGTAAAAATGTTAGACACGTAGAATGTATTTCGCATGTATGAAATGAAAATTGAATTTCGTGTGTGTGAAATGTGAGCTGTTATTTCGTATGTGTGAAATGTAAGCTATTATTTCGTGTGTGTGAAATGTGAGCTGTTATTTCGTGTGTGAAATGTAAGCTGTTATTTCATGTGTGTGAAATGTAAACATCACGTTCCATTGTTAAGTGCTCGAATGGTCATCTTATGTTTTCGGGCGTCCCGTACTAGCATAAGCGTGACCATTGTCATACTTAACGAAATGTGATCGGGAGTCTCTAGTATGGGAGTAACCCGAGTATAGAGACTATCCCCGATTCTAGTTTGGGGGCTGAATCCCTCAGCTCAGGAGCCCCGCAGTTGGTCAGGAATCGGGTCAAGACCTTCTGTCTTGGACCGCCCGGATGATTTCCAAGTCAGTTGAAGGCGGGGACATTGCGATTTGTCCGATTTGTTGCTCTCTGGTCGTCCTTCGGGAGAACGTGTGGGCATCGTTTGTTCGCCAAAGAGGGTCCCGATCATCAGCCCATAGGGTCCGATCATGGCCTTGGACCGCACCTATGCCTTGAGAGCGTAGGGCCGGTGAAACGATTTAATGTCGCCCTTGGTGTTGCGCCAAGACTCGACAGTGCCTGTGAGTAGCCGTGTGGGTAGGTGTCTACCTCGTGGGCAGGTAGGCTTCCTCCAAATCCTAGGATTTGAAGGCGGAACGATTTTACCTTGGTCTTGGTGCATGGCTAGGCGAGGGATCAAGATTCGAGTGTGAGGTAATTTATACTCGGATGCTTCGTGGGCTAGGGCTCGAGTGGCGATACTGGCTCCCGTGCTCGAGGTGTTGATCGAGGCCGATATGGAAGATCGAGAATCGAAGGTGTCATCGGCTCCCATGCGGGGTGCCGATGTCGTGCCCAACTCTCGATGCATGCAAATCGTATAAGACGGTATTGTTGTATATAACAGTGTTGTATACACAATTATATGATTTTTGTTTGATGATAACAACCAAATATATTTTATTATTGAATGTGTTTGTAACTGTACTGGTATACTACACAACAGACAGGATTATAATATTTTTATTTAAATAAAATATAACTGTACAGAAATTTAAAAAATCACACAGTATTTTATTTAAATAAAAATATTTTATTTCAATATCAAAAAGTACATCCTTTATAACTCCACTATTTGACATACTACATTTCATTCATACAACTCTGTCACTCCCTCTATACAACTACATTTACATTCACATATACAAATACTCTCATACATTGACACTGTTTTTTTTTTCTTTCTGTCTTCTGTCTTCCATCTTCTGTCTTCACAGCCTTCTGTCAAGTCCTGTCTTCATACCTGTCACAAGAAGAACACACAGTAGACTGCAACAAAAATAAAATAGAATAAAAGCAAATAAAATTTATTTTTAAATTTTATTTGCCTCAGAATTACGGTGTGTTTCTTATCATTTTTCTAGAGTTGTTATGCAGGGACAGAAAAATCTTGTCTGATGGCTGCATGTACACACGTATATACGTGTGCACTGCCTCGCCAATATCGTGAGCAACTGAGGAGTAGCCACAATGACCATCTCGACTCAGTGCAAGTCAAAAAAATTAACCAAGAACAAATGCAAACTGAAAATGGACAAAAATAATCAAAGCATGTAGAAGTGATCAAGCAGCAAAGAAGAATGACAGTTTTTAGTTCAGTCGAGACTAATACAGGAAGCAAAAGGTTAGCAACATGGTGAAAGAAAGGCATCAACAAGGATTGGAAAATCAGTTGAGACAGTAGCAAATATACCAGTATGCAACCACAAATACAAGCAGCAATGGAAAGAAAGTCACTACAACATGAATAAAACAGTGGTCAAGTGCAAGGGTCAAACATACATGGTCGAACCAGCAAGTTTCTTTTGACAAGACAAATAAGATCAAAACTCATGAAACAATATATACATGAACAAGTCACAAGATCAAATGACAGCAAATCTACAGCATGGTGACAAGTGATCGAGATATATACATAAGCAATAATCACATAGCCAGTTGGATCCACAAACATGTGTGCATGGTACTGCAATGAACAACTACTAAAGGAACAGTGCAAGTTCATGGGTGTGTAGAATGGTCGAGCGTATATACATGGATGCTTGTATTCATAAATATGGATGAGAACATATACAAATCAGAACTGCACAAAATTGTCAAGCAAGCATGCATGTTTTCAGAAATGGTTCAACTCAAATATGGTCAGAGAAATGCAATGAATTAGTGGTCATTCTCCAAATTCTTATGAGCAAAATACGGCTCAAAGCGTATTTCCAGAAAGTAATAGCATTCAAGAAGCAAGACCAGAGAAATTTAAATTAAACTTGTAAATATCATATGTACACTACTTGGCTAGACACAACATACTTCAAGATGTGATACAACATAATGGTACAACAGTGCACAAAAGCATATATGAACAGAGCATGGTCAAGTGTACATGTTGAACTCAAGATACATGATCAAAGCAGCAACATGGTGGAGCAAAACTGAGGTGCAAGTCTATATAGCAACAGTTCTAGGTCGAGTGTGCAAGGCATATAAGAGTTTATAGGTCATTTCAATGTGATGTGGTGGTGTAGCACAAGTACATAGGAGCATTTACAAGTGCAGTCACAAAGAGGAGCAACAGGATGGACTACACTAATATAAACAAGGAATTCAAATGATCAAGTGATTGGTCAAAGACAGATCCAAGTAGTATAAACAATACAAAGCATGTAGTAACAGTCATACAAGTGCAGTACCCATTTTGATAAGTAAAGAGTTAACATGGTATCAGAGCAGGTATTTTTTATTTTATTTTTAACTCTAGAGTCATGAATTTGTCAAACAACGCTTTTTCTGAGGGTCAGTCCATAGCTAGGCCACCAATGTTTAATGGAACCGATTATGCCTATTGGAAAGCTAGGATGAAAATTTACTTAAGTTCTGTCGATTATGATGTGTGGGATATTATTGAAACGGGTTATAGATCTCCCACTGTTATTGTTAGTGGTCTTGAAATTCCTAAATCAAAAGATAGGTGGGATGCTAATGATAAAAAATTATTTTCAACTAATGCCAAAGCGATGAATGCTTTAATCTGTGCTCTTGATAAAACTGAATTTAATCGAATTTCTCATTGTGAGACTGCGCAGGAAATATGGCATACGTTGGAGGTCACACATGAAGGTACATCTCAAGTAAAGGAATCTCGTCTCGCTCTACTCAGCAACGAATATGAAAATTTCTCTATGCAAAAAGACGAAGATATAAAAGAGATGTATGGACGCTTCTCATCACTGGTCTACAATGCAAAAGCTCTTGGCAAAACCTATACCGAAGTGGAATTGATCAGAAAAATAGTGAGAGTGCTACCGATGAATTTTGAAGCAAAGGTGACGGCAATTCAAGAATCAAAAGATCTGAATAAAGTAAGCATGGAAGAGTTGATCGGAAATCTGATTACTTACGAGATGGAATTAAAAGCAAGAGAAGAACGAAAGGATTCTGAATCAAAGAAAAAGACGATCGCTCTAAATAATTCTGTTGAAAGTAATGATGATGATCCCGCTGAAGAGGTAGCCATGGTTTTGAAAAAGTGGGCCAAAGGAAAATACAAACCACGAAAGAAAATTTTAAAAACCGACAAGTTCGAAAGTTCAGATAATTCAGACGATGAAGTGTTTTGCTACAATTGCAAGAAACCCGGTCATATCAAACCAAATTACCCACAGCTTAAAAATGAAAAGAGGAAGAAGTTCAGAAGGAAGAAGAAGGCTTTTGCTGCTACATGGGATGACGAGGAAGGAGAAGAAGTTTCTGAAAGTGATGAAGAAGAAGCTAATTTGTGTCTTATGGCTCAATCTGATTCAGAAGGTAGTGAAGAGGATTCTAGTGAGGTATCGAATATTACTTATAAAGATTTAATTTTAACGTGTGACGATCTCACGAAAACTGTTGATTCTCTTGAACTAAAAGTTAAGAAATTAAAATCTGATAGGTCAAAACTAGTTCAAGAAAATAACAGGTTAGAAACAAAACTTGAAAAAGTTAAGAATTCACCGTTTTCAGAATGCGAAAAATGTCAATTTTTGAGTAACGATTTTTTGAAATTAAAAACTAATCTTGAGTTACTTAAAAGTGAAAACATGAATTTGAAAAATGAAAATCATGTTTTTGAAAAGGTGATTGAAAAGTTTAGAGAATCTGAAAAACTTGATTTTGAAAAGCGAAAACAATTTGAAATTGAAATTTCCAAGTCCGATGCTAGAATCAAAGCACTTGAAAACGAAAATTTGATTTTAAAACAAACTGATGCTGAAAAAAGGAAAATTGCTATTAATCGTTGTTCAAATTTAATGAAAGAAAATAGCGATCTTAAATTTAAAATTCAACGACTTGAGTCAGCTTTGACTAAATTTTCTAAAGGAGAGAAATCGTTGAATATGTTGTTAAAAAATCAATTTTTTGTTCAGAATAAAAAGGGACTTGGATTTGAATCAGATCAAGTTAAAAAAACAAAATTTTAATGATTTTAAAAATCCTTTAATTGGCTTTGAAAACAATCAAATTGAATTTTTGAAATTTAATAATTTCAAAGGGTTTTTAAATCATAAACAAATTGATAACTCGTTTAAAAACAATTCATTTAAATCTGTTTGGATTCCAAAAATTAACAAAATAAATTTAAGCAAATCTAAACAAATTTGGGTTCCAAAGGGTACGCTAGTGAATAGTAATGGATTGTTATATAAACGGGTTTGGGTACCAAAACGTGTAAACGAAAATAAGAGTGGTAAAACAACTTTTGTTAGACCACTCGATTATATAAACATTTAGGTACTGTGGGAGGCTGAGGAACAACTGTGCTTAAGTTAGATAAAATTCAAGTTGATTCATATATTGAATTATTTGGAGTTCCTTAGCCATAGATTCAGAGTTGGAGATTCATTGCATCACGTTGATTATGGTAAGTCAGGTATGATCTCTAAACTCGTACTTTTGTTCCTTTTAATTTATTTTTACTTGGCTGTTTTTGAAATCATTCGTTATGGATTGTTGAAATTCTTGGATTATAATTTTTTTGATGATTTCAAATAATTATCTTCAGATTTGATAAGTTGACTGTTTCTTGAGTTTGTCCAAAAATTCTCAGAAAATATCACTTGTGATTCTTGCTTTGAAAATAATCTTGTGCTGCTCTGATAAGGAAATTGATTTGATTCATTGGTGATTAAATGATAAGTTGGAAAATCAGTGACTGGATTTAGTTAAAATTCATAGGCAATTTGAATTGAATTAATATACAAATGGTTTTAAAAATTGTCTAGGAGCAACCAGTGTTAAAAAATATATAAATGATTTTCAACTTGCATTTTCAAAAACTCCTCTTGAAATTAATATTTTCAATTTTAAAATTATTTTTGATTATTTATTCAAAAATTGAAATTATTGATTAATTTGAACCATTTTGTGACTCATCAAAATCGATAATAGATTTATGAAATTGTGATGAGTTGTGACTATGGTATAATTCTTAACTAGAGGAGATATTATTTTAAATCACATGATGATTGGACAGATTTTATAATATCTTTGAATTAGAGCTTATTTCACGACCATCTTCTATATCTACCATATTTCTGTCATTCATCATGGTTTTATTTAATTTGGGGAGTTCTAATTATTCTTGAAATTAAAATAAAAAAAATAAAATAATAATAATAATAATAAATTATCCTTGGTATTCACTCCCATTTAAAAATCCTCACGGTTATGCGTTGGTGAATTACCTTAATTTCTATGTGCTTCCATTCTCACTTAAAAGACCTTTGGGCTGTGCATGGATGGAACTCATTAGAGAGGATAAAGTTAAGTTACTACTAACCCCATTTAAAAGACCTTTGGGCTATGCGTGGTTAGAAAGTGCTTAACACATTTTTTTTGAGCATATTTAAAATCTTTAAAATTTATTTTCAAATATTCAATTTTTATTGAACTCTCCTCATTGTATAAAATCCATCGTAAATCCATTCATTCTGAAAGTGAAATTTGCTTCTGATTTAAAGATTATTATGATTTTTGTTTGATTAAATGGGTTTTACGATATATATTCTCTCTCTTGATTTGAATTTTTATTTTTAGTCCATATTCATCATTGTTTCGATTTCTATTATCCTTTTGATGATAACAAAAGGGGGAGAATGGTCAAGATTTTGATTAATGAGTATTTAATTCAAAAATATTTTAAGATTGGAAATTAAATATCTAGATGGATAATGGTCAATTGGATTTCATCATTCATATTTTTTCCACATATATAGGGGGAGTTCAGTTGTAGGGGGAGCATACAAATAGGGGGAGTAATATATTTCACGATCAAACACATTCAAAATCTTTTATTTGTTTGTCATCATCAAAAGGGTGAGATTGTTGTATATAACAGTGTTGTATACACAATTATATGATTATTGTTTGATGATAACAACCAAATATATTTTATTATTGAATGTGTTTGTAACTGTACTGGTATACTACACAACAGACAGGATTACAATATTTTTATTTAAATAAAATATAACTGTACAGAAATTTAAAAAATCACACAGTATTTTATTTAAATAAAAATATTTTATTTCAATATCAAAAAGTACATCCTTTATAACTCCACTATTTGACATACTACATTTCATTCGTACAACTCTGTCACTCCCTCTATACAACTACATTTACATTCACATATACAAATACTCTCATACATTGACACTGTTAATTTTTTTTCTTTCTTTCTTCTGTCTTCCATCTTCTGTCTTCACAGCCTTCTATCAAGTCCTGTCTTCATACCTGTCACAAGAAGAACACACAGTAGACTGCAACAAAAATAAAATAGAATAAAAGAAAATAAAATTTATTTTTAAATTTTATTTGCCTCAGAATTACGGTGTGTTTCTTATCATTTTTCTAGACTTGATATGCAGGGACAGAAAAATCTTGTCTGATGGCTGCATGTACACACGTATATACGTGTGCACTGCCTCGCCAATATTGTGAGCAACTGAGGAGTAGCCACAATGACCGTCTCGACTCAGTGCACGTCAAAAAAAAATTAACCAAGAACAAATGCAAACTGAAAATGGACAAAAATAATCAAAGCATGTAGAAGTGATCAAGCAGCAAAGAAGAATGACAGTTTTTAGTTCAGTCGAGACTAATAAAGGAAGCAAAAGGTTAGCAACATGGTGAAAGAAAGGCATCAACAAGGACTGGAAAATCAGTTGAGACAGTAGCAAATATACCAGTATGCAACCACAAATACAAGCAGAAATGGAAAGAAAGTCACTACAACATGAATAAAACAGTGGTCAAGTGCAAGGGTCAAACATACATGGTTGAACCAGCAAGTTTCTTTTGACAAGACAAATAAGATCAAAACTCATGAAACAACATATACATGAACAAGTCACAAGATCAAATGACAGCAAATCTACAGCATGGTGACAAGTGATCGAGATATATACATAAGCAATAATCACATAGCCAGTTGGATCCACAAACATGTGTGCATGGTACTGCAATGAACAACTACTAAAGGAACATTGCAAGTTCATGGGTGTGTAGAATGGTCGAGCGTATATACATGGATGCTTGTATTCATAAATATGGATGAGAACATATACAAATCAGAACTGCACAAAATTGTCAAGCAAGCATGCATGTTTTCAGAAATGGTTCAACTCAAATATGGTCAGAGAAATGCAATGAATTAGTGGTCATTCTCCAAATTCTTATGAGCAAAATACGGCTCAAAGCGTATTTCCAGAAAGTAATAGCATTCAAGAAGCAAGACCAGAGAAATTTAAATTAAACTTGTAAATATCATATGTACACTACTTGGATAGACACAGCATACTTCAAGATGTGATACAGCATAATGGTACAACAGTGCACAAAAGCATATATGAACAGAGCATGGTCAAGTGTACATGCTGTACTCAAGATACATGATCAAAGCAGCAACATGGTGGAGCAAAACTGAGGTGCAAGTCTATATAGCAACAGTTCTAGGTCGAGTGTGCAAGGCATATAAGAGTTTATAGGTCATTTCAATGTTATGTGGTGGTGTAGCACAAGTACATAGGAGCATTTACAAGTGCAGTCACAAAGAGGAGCAACAGGATGGACTACACTAATATAAACAAGGAATTCAAATGATCAAGTGATTGGTCAAAGACAGATCCAAGTAGTATAAACAATACAAAGCATGTAGTAACAGTCATACAAGTGCAGTACCCATTTTGATCAGTAAAGAGTTAACATGGTAATCAAGCATGGAATTTTTTTCTTAGCAATCAAAAGAATAAAATCAGAAAGTGTAACCAAAATGGAATCTGCTCGTCTAAAGTATCAGAAAATTGCAAGGCAAAGTCAAGCAAAGCATTTGGTTTTAGGTAAATCAAAATCAGGATGGCATCTGTTCTTATCAGTGTTCTATGGAGCAGAAGCATCGAATAGTCGAATTCGAAATTTACTCTAGAACTGGTCAACCAGGAAATATAAATGTGCCTCCAGAAAAAAATTGTTCTAAGTTAAATTCGACATTGACCAATTCTAAGGCCAGAATCTAACTTGCAAAATATTCCACAATTTATCTCGTCAGTTTGAAAATTTCCAAATATTATCAAGTCAAAATCCAGAAGTCACGAAAAAATTCATTCAAGAACAAATCAAAGAAACCCCAAAAATAGAGAAAGGGTTTCAAGCCCAAAAATTTACCACTACCAAGTCAAACGAATAAGAAATCAGAGCATATATCTCGGATTTACAATCTTATATAAACACCAATCATCATCGGCTATCATAATCCAAGTTCGAACAAGCTAAAAGCAGAAATTCGAATTAAATTCATACCAGAGAAAAAGGAGATTACTTGGATCCAAATCAACGCTCATCAACGTTCAATCGAAGAAGAAGATAGTCACTGAATAATCAGAGACTCACACGATAGAGCGACGGCCTTCAGGTTGAAAGAGAATCGAAACCCTGAATCAACAAATTCCCAAATCAATCAATAGACGCCAGAAACTGAAGCGAAAATTATTCGAGCATCAGAAAATCGGATTTCATCAACCAAGCTTCGCAATTTAGGGATTTAGAGGAAACCCTAGAATAATTACAGCCGCCATATTTTTGTTTTCCAGAGAGAATTAAAGGAAGTCGGGCTCAAGTAAAAAGTGGTGGAGCAAAATAAGAAGGGGCGGCCAAGTCTATATCAAAGACCAAGTTTTTAAGAAGGATTTTTAAAACAAAACTAGGGTTTTAAACTAGGGTCTCCATTTTAATCTTTTTTATTGTTTTCAACTTTATAATCAGTCTAGAGTTTTCTAGTTTGTCTCTAAAACTAGGGAGACGAATTACAGGGTTTGTAATTCGGGGAAATCTGGTTTTGGGGATAAAAACCTGTGCAGGGTTTTGAGCGTAGGGTTAAGAACAGTTGGAAGCGAGTGTCGCGAGTTTACAGGGGATTGTAAGCGTAGAGATTGTTTTAACTCCTAGTAGAAACCTCGGGGAATGCAGCAGTAGGCAGGGTTTTGCCGAAGCTAGGTATATCTGTGTGTTATTTATTTTCCGCATTTATTTTGATTATTATCTGTGCTGTGATTATTTAATTACTCTGTGAAAATATGCGATAAACCCTATTCACCCCCCCTCTATGGTTAATTTAGATCCTACAGGTATCTTGCATGGAATAAGTAAGGGGCAATGATTGGAAATTGTGGAAACAGAACATCCTTTTTACTAGTAACTTTGGCAGTAATAGCCTTTACAATGTTTGGGTTACAAGACATTGTGAAGAACATGAAACCTAAGACTAAGTTAAGTGAAGTAGCGGCAGATGTGTTCGCTATTCAATGCCCTCTGGAGTTCGGCTCCATCCACTATAGCAAGCTTGAAAGTCCCATTATTGAGTTTGCGTTGGATAATGTACGGGCCTTCCCAACGGGGACTGGGTCCAGTTGGTGGAGGGAAGACCCGTTTTAGGACGAGATCGCCGATGTTGAGGTCCTTCTAGCGGACGCGAGAGTTATAGTATCGGGCGACTCGTAGTTGTTGGGCAGCGGCCCTGAGTTCAGCTTCGTTTCTTTTCACTCCGATTAGGTTTAGTGATCCCATGAGTAGGTCTTGATTGGTGCGAGGATCGAAATAGGTAACTCGGTGAGATTGAAGCTTTAACTCAATGGGGAGGATGACTTCAGATCCATAGGTAAGGGCGAATGGAGTGTGGCCGGTTGCCATCTTATGGGTGGTCCGGTAGGCCCATAGGGCCAGAGGGAGCTCATCTGCCCACATGCCCCCAGCCTTCTCCAAGCGCTTCTTGATTATGGACTTGAGCACTTTGTTGACCGCCTCGACTTGCCTATTGGCTTGAGGATGAGCCACTGCTGAGAATCTTTTTTCGATGCCATGCCGCTGACAGAAAACCTTGAATTCTGCGCTTTCAAATTGAGTACCATTATCGGTAATGATGGCTTGGGGGACCTCATAACGGGTGATGATATTGCGAACGACGAAGTTGATTACTTTCTTGGTAGTGATTCTGGCGAGAGCTACCGCCCCTGCCCATTTGGTGAAGTAATCGACTACGACGATGGCATATCATAATCTGCCCTTTGCAACTGATAGAGTTCCGATAATATCTATTCCCCACATGGAGAATGACCAAGGACTGGCCATTTGCGTTAGTTCGGTAGGAGGGGCTCGTGGTATCTTCGAGAAGCGCTGGCACTTATCGCACTTCCAGGCGTAGTCCACGGCATCTTGATCGAGTGTGGGCTAGAAGTAACCTTGCCTGATGATCTTTTTTGCTAAGGTTTGCCCCCCGGTGTGGTCGCCGCATTCACCATCGTGTACGTCTGCTAAAATGTGGTCTATGTCATTATGGGCGACACACCGTAGTAGTGGGACAAAGAAACCTCTGCGGTAGAGCACCCCGTCCATCATGATGTAGCGAGATGATTGACGGGTGAGCGCTTTCCTTTGTTTATAGCGTTCTGGAAAGGTTCCATGCTGGAAGTAGTTTTTGATGGGTGTCATCCAGGACTCAGGTTCGCCTGCGATGTTGATAACCGGCTCTTCTTGTGGCGGGTTGATGCTCGAAGCCTCGAGTACTTCAATCGGAGCAATTCCCATGAACTGTATATCGTATGAGCTTGCCAGTTTGGCCAGTGAGTCGGCCTTTTCGTTTTTCTCTCGCGGGATATGCGTGATGATTAAATGATCGAAGCTGGTGAGCAGTACCTGAACCTAGGCTAGATAGGGAGAGATTCGTGGCCCTTTAGCTTGGTATTCCCCATGTACCTGGCGCATAATGAGTTGTGAATCGGAGAAGATCTGGATAGCCTTGATATGTAGCTCAACTGCAATTCTTAGTCCGGCTATCAGGGCTTCGTATTCTACATCGTTATTGGTGGCAGGGAAATTAAGCCTTAGAGCATAGCATATTGCGCGCTTCTCTGGTGTGATGAGCACGACTCTAGCTCCGGAGCACTTGGCATTTGAGGATCCATCTACAAACAGTTGCCATTAGAGATCGGGAGTGCTTGAATCATCGATCGGGGGTTCCTCGGGAGCGGTGAATTCTACAATGAAGTCTGCTAGTGCCTGCCCGAGGATATCCCGTCGAGGAATGAAAGTGATCTCGAATTGTCTTAGCTCGATATTCCATTTTAGACGTCTCCCAGATACTTCGGGTCGCTGCAATACCAGTCGCAGAGGCTGGTCAGTGTACACCTTGATTGGGTGTGATTGGAATTTGGGTTAACGCTTTCGGGAATAGATCAATAAGCAGTAAGCTAGCTTCTCGAGCCTAGGATAATTCTTTTCCGCTCCCGCCAATCTTTTACTGATGTAGTAGACGGGTCTTTGGATGCGATCCTCGATGTATATTAGTTTTGAGTTGATTGCCTGAGCAGAAATAGCCAAATAAACATATAATCTTTGTGGTCCATTGGCTTGGATAGGATAGGTGGTCGCTCTAAGTGATTCAGAAGGTCGTCGAACGCGGCAACGCATTATGAGTTCCATTTGAAGTTGCGCCTCCCTTTTCGAAGTAAGTCGAAGAAGGGTATGCATTTGTCGGTGGCTTTGGATCTGAACCTACTTAAAGCGACAACCTTTCCGTTTAAGCTTTGGACATCTTTGATGTTTCGGGGAGTTCGAATGTTTCAAATAGCTTGGATCTTATCAGGGTTAGATTCGATGCCTCATGAGTTCACGATGAAACCTAGGAATTTCCCTGAAGTGACTCCGAAGGAGCACTTCATGGGGTTGTGCTTCATGTTGTATTGGCGGAGGACATCGAACATTTCGGAAAGATCGTGAACGTGGTCGCTAGACTATTTTTATTTTACGAGCATGTCGTCTTTGTATACCTTCATGGTATTTCCAATCAGTTTCTTGAAGATATTATTGACCATACATTGGTAAGTGGCTCCGGCATTCTTGAGACCAAAAGGCATGACGCGGTAACAGTAGAGCCCGGGATCGGTTATAAAAGAGGTGTGATCTTGATCGGGACGGTACATCAGAATTTGGTTGTAACCTGAGTACGCATCCATAAAAGATAGGAGTTGATATCCGGCGGTCGAGTCGACGAGCCGGTCGATCTTCAGGAGTGGGAAACTATCTTTGGGACATGCCTTGTTAAGGTCAGAAAAGTCGATGCACGTCCGCCACTTACCATTGGGTTTTTTGACTAGAACCGGATTGGACACCCATTCTGGTTAGTCGGCTTCTCGAATGAAGTTGTTGTCATATAACCGATCTACGTCTTCATTAGGCGCACTGGACCTTTAGGTGCCCAGGAAGCGGTGCTTTTGTTTGATCGGGGTATACTTATCGTCAATGTTTAGCTGGTGACATGCGGTCATAGGGTGGATGCCCTTCATGTCAGAGTGAGTCCAAGCGAACACGTCCAGATTATCCCATAGGAAATTCGCTAGATTGATTTTTAACATGGGGTGGAGCCGTGATCCAATTTTTAAGACCTTGGACGGATCATCGGGGTTAACAGAGATATCCTCGGTTGGTTCAACGGGAGTAGTCGTTTCATGCTCGGGCTCTTCGCCTTCCCTTGGGTCGAGAGAGTCGAAAAGGCGAGAGTGGAGCCTAAGCCGGGGCTCATACGCCGTTGATTGCTATGCAGATGTATGTTTGGCGCAGAGGGGCAAAGGCTCTGATTTGCCCTTGTCCCTGTTGCGCGCGTTAATCCATTCCATGGAATAGCAATCTCGAGTGGCCTCTTGGTCACCTTTAACTGTGCCAATCCCGTTGTCAATCGGGAACTTCATTAGCATTGACCATGGCGATAAGCATACTCTGAATTATGTGAGAAATGGTCATCCAAAGAAACCGTTGAAGGGAGTATCGATATCGATGAATATGAAGGTGAGAACACGGACCAGACTCTGATCCCCTTTGCCGAACTCAACTGGTAGGTCGATCTTGCCCACGGGTAGACTAGATGATCCATTGAAACCGTGGATCGTGCAGTGGCAAGGCTTCAGATCTTTAGTTTCCATTTTCATTTGATCGTAATCAGCTTTGAAGATGATGTTGACCGAGCTTCCAGAATCGATTAGTATCCTACGGACTGATGCGGGTCCAATCTGAGCTGTGATAACGAGAGGATCTGTAGTTGGGAGATCAAATCACGTAGATTTCCTCTCTTGAAAGATGATGTCCTCTTGCATTGTTCTCTGGAGCTTGGATGGAGTGGAAGCATCTGGTGCTGAACAAGCTTCGAGAGTTGCATGTTTAATGGAGCTCACGTATTCTCTCATCTTTCGGAAACTTTCATGCGTGGGATATGGCCCACCACATATGGTGTTGATCACAATGCCCCGCCTTTGATTTGTTGGCCCGGGATTAGCTTGGGCCGGTGCCGGAGGTGTGGTGTAGAAGGACCTGGAGCTGCCTCAGGAGGGAACGGGGCTTGGACATACTTAGGGGTGTAAATCAGTCGGACCGGACCGGACGGAGGTGTGTTCAGTTTATGTCCTAAAAAAAATCGGACCGAACACGGACCGGACCAAATTTTTTCTCGGAAAAATTTTGTTGTTCTGATTCGTGTCCAAAATAAAATCGGTCGGACACGGACATAGTCGGACTCGGTCGGACAGGGCTAATTATATCACATTTTGTACATTTTACTAGATTTTCTCTAAACTATACGCCGAATTTCAAATAATTCGGATGAATTCGGACGAGCCCGGACTGAACATGATTTTTTCTTGTACAAATCTTGTTGTCCTAACTCGTGTCCTAAATGAAAATCGGACGGATTCGGATGGACGTATTTCGGTCACGGACAAGACCGGAAGTCGGACATTCGAACAAAATTTATAGCCCTAGACATACTGTTCATGACGTTTTTCTCGGATAAGCTTCTCAATAGCATCTCTGAGGTGACGGCACTCGTTAGTATTGTGTCCTTACATATCGTGGTATTGGCAGTATTAACCAGAATTCTTTTCGTGATCCGTCGACTCCATAAATTTGGGTTTCTTGTAATCAAGCATATTGAAAGTGGCCAAGTATATGGTCTCCATATCCTCGTTCAGAGGAGTGTAAGTTTCGTATGCTTGATGGCGACCGGACTTCTTGAGGTCTATCGGAGCCTGATTGTCATTGCGATTGCCATCCTTAGCGTTTTTTGGCTTTGGTTTATAGGGGCCTGCCCCCTTGTTTCTGCCGAATGGACTCCCTGTCTGCTGGATTTGGACATTGTCATTGGCTATGTCAGCTTGCGAGTTGCCGAGGTAATTAGTGCAGGAGCCTCTACTACACCGGGCTTCTTCTTGACGCAAGTATTGATCAGCCTTTTCGTAGAACGTATCGAGGCTTTTGGGTTGCTTTCGGTCAATCCAAGCCCCGAATTCGGAATTTGGGAGGACACCCTTTGCCAGTTGGAACAGCACGGTGCGAGGTTCAGGGTCATCGACCTCGGTCAAGGCGGCGTTGAATCGAGACAAGTAGCTTTTAAGAGACTCTGAAGGTCCTTGATATAAGTTGGACAACGTGAGAGCATTTTTCGGAGTCAGGACATGCATTCGGAACTGCCTAACCAAAGCCGTGGCAAGCTGACCGAAGGTATTGACAGATTTGAGTGGAAGGCATGAGAACCAGTGCAAAGCGGTGCCTGATAGGCAGGCTGCGAAACATTTGCATTTGACTGGGTCTGTAGCCCGGCTAGAGTCCGTTTTCCACTCATAGCGATTAAGGAATGCGCACGGATCAGTGGTGCCATCATAAAGCGCAATCCGTGGAATGACGAAGCGTCGAGGCCACTCCGCTTCATGTACGATCCTTGTAAAGGGGTTACGCCTTAGGTGAGCTTCCCATGGTACGTTTGAGTTTCTTCGCATGTCTCGTATGATTCTTCGGACCATGTCAGGAAGGTAAGCAGGATGCGGTTCCTTTGGTGGGATCCACGGATGTTGGCGAGCCTCGGGCGTTCATTCTCTCGGTCGCCTTCTATGATGCACATCGGGCTCAACCTCTTCCATGTCGTCGACATCGATGACTCGATTTCGATTCGGGGGGTGAGTTTGAGCGGGTTGACATGTCTCTTGGATCGGAGGAGCTCGAGGCTGGTGTCCTACTGGAGAGGTTTGTTCCTAATCTTCAGCTTCGACAGTTGGGTTGTGTCGAGGAGGAGAAGGTAGATTGCTTGGACCTAGCTCATCATTGATAATTAGTCAGGAGCAATCACGTCGATAATCATTTCGACTGTAGGTGACTGTTGGTTGATCGTCATTCCCATTGTCGTTGTCGTTAGTAGGGGCGTTAGCGCGAGCGGCAACATTGTTAATGAGGTTGAACCTTCTTCTCTGATGTGGGCCCCTTGATTCGGAAGAAGAGGTTTCTGAGATAGTACGCATTGGTCGAGCATTGTTTGGGGTGAGCTGAAGTCGCATGACAATACGTTGACTTTCTTGAAGTTGGCGCATAAGTTCTATGTTATTCCTTAGCGCTTGGTTAAGCTCGAGAGCGGTATTATGGCACTTCTCGGTGAGCACGTGAAGTTGCGCTTATGTCGCGGGCGCTTCGGGATCCACATGAGCAGGGACGTTAGCTGTGGTCGGGATATCTACCGGCTGAGGTGGCTGGGATGTACCAGCCTCGGCTGCGGCCGAAGGGCCAATTGCCGCATTCTTTGGTCGCTTTGCCATCGTACGCGGACTCGACGGTAGGTTGAGCTAGGAACCTTAAAGGCGCGTCGAAGTCGAGATGGAGGTTTACGACAAAGGAGCGACTTCGAGTTTTCTCAGTGAAAGCACCAAAATGTTGACGCTCAAAATTGTCGTCAACACTCAAGATTCTTAATTACTTAATAATATTCGTTTCGCATTGGAAATTAAGTGCGGAAAAGCATATAAATCACACAAGAGATTTATAGTGGTTTGGCCCCGCGAGGGACCTACGTCCACTTTGAAGGTGTTGTTGGTATTTTATTAATAATGGAGAATTACAAACATGTAAGCGTGATATGACATCCTTGTACAAGTATTTCTAAGGATTTAAGGGTCATATATGTCATATGTCAATATTAGGGAAAATTACAATTTTGCTCTTCTTCTTCCTCAAATGGAAGATGCCATTAAAGTACTCTCTTGGAGCTTCACAAGAGATGCCAACATGAAAAAATCCAACCCCTTTGAAGCGAATGGTAGTGGGGTATTTATAGTGAAGTGGTTTGGTGGAAGTAGGTAGGAGTAGGTAGAAATAGGGGACCACATACCAAAATTCGTATCCCACAAGCCAAAAGCTCCGTTTTTCGTACCCAGGCAGGGTTTGAAATTTCGAACCCCATGGGGTTCAAAATTTCAAACCCCACAGGTTCGAGAATTCGAACCCTCGAGGGGTTCGATTTTCGAACCTCTTGGGTTCGATTTTCAAACCACGTAGGTTCGAAATTCGAACCCCGAAGGGGTTCGATTTCAAACCACGTGGATTCGAAATTCAAATCCTGTATGGGTTCGAAATTCGTACCCCCAGGGGTATGAAGAAACGTTGAGCTAACGGATGGGTACTCTTTCTCGGACTGTTGCCTCTCCGTGGTTCGAGGTGTGATTCGAGTGATGTTTTGGAGATGTGACGAGGTCTTGGTAGGCGCGATCCCTTCTCAGCTCACTCCGGTGACTTTGTGGGGACACTCTCGCCTTTGTTTTTGTGCGATGCATCAGGTTGAGCGCATCGTGTATTCTTTTCGGAAACGGACCAAAATACCATTTAACAGTATCTTTCGATGTACTCTAATATTCTGCACTCTGATGTAAATTGTTATGATGTAATAAAAGTCTGTTGTTATTTGTTCGGATGTGTTGTATGCCCAAAGTTGATGTATTCGAGGATTTATAACCATTGAATCAGACTTGTTTGGTTTATGGTCGATTCAAAGGACGGGGATTTTCGGGTCATTACATGAACCATAAATGCGCCATACCCTAGCACTTAGAGTACCACCTAAGAACATGTCCTGTAGCTTAACCCTTAAGCATCTCCTATCCATATAGACATACACGTTTCCTTCTACGCATTCTGAAAATAACTTAGTAGCTTCCTCCATTCTTGCATGAAGGAAAAACAATTCGATCTTCAATATAGAAAAATAAAAATCAATTAAAATAAAATGGTCGAGTTTCTTTTCTGGAGAAGTGTTCTTCGTGCAGCATGGTCTTGGATGATTGTGCACGCCTGTACACGGTTGGAAGGGCTGTCTTGCGTTAAGCCTAAGGCTTCAAATTCCTTATCACAGTGATGACGTTCGGCCAAATCAAGGTTGGAAGAGCGTTCACAAAAGGGGAAACGAGCTAAAGCAAATTGGTCACAACAACTTTACTGCTTCATTTCTTCAATTCTTTTTTCATGAGATCATCTGGTTTTCAAGGAGCTTTGACTCTTTTAGATTTCATATATATAGCGCGATCCACTGTCTGGGTATAAACTTCTTTTCAAGAAGAACGAGCGGAGGAGGCACTATAGTGTGCGTTTACATGAAGGGTAGTATGAAGTGAAACCACGCATGGAATTATGAGGTATGGGTGCGTGCCAGGTTATGGGTACGTGAAGGCATGGAAAAAGTAAATGTACAGGAGCTGATGGCATTGTATAGGAGAATGATATTCTCTTTTTGTATCATTAAGAAGAAAGTAGGTGCAGTTGGTTTCCATTCTGGTTGTGTGGTGAATGAGTCAAACCGGGTTTGAAGAATACTGTTGTTGGAGGAGCACGATAGACCGGATAATATAATAGCAAACAAGGTATGTCAATGAGGAGAATACTGAGAGGGGGAAGGCTAATAGGTGAGATAGTTGTTAGCGTTTTGGAGAGTGTACTGTTGTACAAGCGGTTGACTTTTGAACAAAGGGAGGAGCATTATATTATCGGAGAAGAGAAGGATTAAGGTGCGGGTTATATTTAAATGGGCTGAACCGTGTTTCGAGAGGAGGACCAAGGACTATATGAAAAATGGTTTAGATGGTGAAATATGTGTACTGTTCAGTACGTGATGAGGAAGTGGACTTCCGGGTTCTCTCTTATGATGTCGGTTGGTGTTTAAAACGGTGGAGGGGTGACTACTATTGGGGTGTGCTTGCGATATTATTTCTGGAGTCGTTGTTTGAGGTATTTACGGAAATATCAGATGGTTGGGTGGTTACTATTAGAAGATGGGTCGAGTTTTATATAGTTAGGCCCATACTAAATAAGAAATAATGGCGATTGTTTTATATGGAAGGAGATCTTGGAGATCCAAGACATGGAGATGGCGTGTCCATTGGAGCGGCATGTTAAAGCAAAAGAAGATGGAATATTATTTATAGCTGATCAAATCAACTGACACAAATCGTTATTTAACGGTTAACGCGCAAGGTGAGTAAATTCACTGACTCTATTCTATTTAAAAATATTATAATTATAATATTGGTTGAATGTTGTGTGATGGTTGTTTAGGTAGATTACAATTAAATTGGTCGAAATATATATATATATATATATATATATATATATATATATATATATATATATATATATATATATATCGTTGCATATGTACACCTCATTGGTTGGATACTGATTCCATCGATTATAATATTCCCTAATATAGAATTAGTGATAATTGTGTATACTAACATCTATGGATGCAGGAAACCGGTTGGAAGAATCCAACCGGAGTCCTCAATTTTTATATGTACTGTTGTTATATATTATTTATATGTGCATTGTTTGAACCCAAATGACATTGAAACCCTGTGTGAATATTAATGTGGAATGTAAATTCAACGTTATTTTGATAAACGATATCAATTTAGAAAGTGGCAACAGTCGACCATAAACCCATCTTTATGTTAAGAAGTTGATTGGCCGTCAGGCAAATCGAATAAGTTAAGTTATAAAAATTATATTTTTATAATTAAAGCAAAATTTAAACTATAATAGAAGTTCTATTATAAACTGGTATTTTACAGTTTTTATAAAGTAAATATAATGATTGTTTGACATTTAAATAAGTTTATAAAGCTGTAATTATCTAGCAGGTAAATATTGGATAATTATTCTAAGACAATCGGTTAAAGAATATTTTTGGATTTATTATGTTAATCAAATGAAGGGAAGTAATTAAGATCAGTTAACGAATTAACTGATGGGTTGAAGTTGATTAAATCAACTGTTTTATTATAAATTGATTATTATATTAATTGGCCTTAAATTCATCTAACGAAAATAGCCTGGCAATAACTCGATCAAAGTTAATAAGATTTATTATTATTTATTATTAATTAATGAAGGATTTTTGAACTAATATAATTAGTTATTTAAAATGAAGCTTGTTTTACTTCAGCAACGATGAAGTAAAATATTATTATTGCTTCTTAAGTAGATCTCATGTAAGACGTTATTAAGTTGGTAATGAGATGTTACATGCAAAGTAAAGTGTGAGAAGACAAAGAACGTAAATGGATTTTGGTAAAAGAAGTTATAAATATAATTGTATAATGAAGACAAAGCGAAGAGTTAATATTCAATATAGATAGTTGTAAACAATTGAGTTTTCAGAATAAGGATATGGCATCTAATTAAGTAAGAAAATATGGGTTAATAAATATTATAGATAATAAGGAGTTTAGAGTTATGGCTTATATCTATTCTAAGATAAGAACGTTGGAGATCAAGGTCTGAGAGGTAAATAAAATACCCCAACTTGAACGACTTCACTATTATCGAGGAATGATATCAGTTTGTAACGGAAAGAAATGTCGAGATTAGTTATAAAAGAGATATTGTAGCGCATTGCAAGTTTTTGAACTATAACGATAAATTAACGTTGTTGATCAAGCTTAAGCGTGATTGTTATATATAGCACTATTCCTAGGGAATGAAAAAAGTTTGGTTTGAAATCCACTTACTCTAAAGTAATTAGTAACGATGTTTATCCAAAGAAATAAAAGAATGAGTTTAGAAAGAGAAATGGTAGAATCGTTTCAGAAAATGATGACATCATTTCGATGTTTGGAATATGATTAGAACTGAATAACACTATTAGGAATTGGAACTATAATTCGACGATGTCGAATGTATTAAAGTAAATTATTTTTAGGAATTATAATCTGAGAGGATAGTTAATATTTAGTTTAAATCAACAAATTATAATAGGATATGTAATCAATATCTAGTTATAAACTTGATACTAATTTAACAAGAAGTTGACTTAGGAACAGAGTTTATAAAGTGGAATGGGAATATAAACGAGGTTTCGGTAAACAAGATAAGGGTATTCAGTACTTGTATAAAGAGTTATTTGATAAAGGAGATGATATTCACATTTTAAAGTGAATAATGTTTTAAAAGGGAACGTTGGGCAAATTAAAATGTTTATAGTAAAATTGGAAATATTTTGCCAATGTAGATAGGGTATATTATCCAAGGGTAGAAAATAAAGAATGTGAAAAGAATGGAAATGTTTCGAACGTTAATAACGTGTATTTTCTGGAACATGGGAGAATAAGAGTTTATAATAACTGGGAATGTTTTCCAAGAAGTGTGGAAAGGCTAAAACTGGGTTTGAGAAATATCTGGTAAGGTATGAGAATTTGAATAATAAAAATGAATGTTAAATAAAAGTGCCCGTGTTTGTGTGATGGTTGGTTGTACATTTGAATGAATGTTTATTTTTACTTCAATAGATAAATAACCGACCATCGAAGTGTTTTGACCATCGTTGTCAATACGGAGAGATCAGTTGGATATATTATCCGGAAACCACTCCGTATAAGCATAAGCGCTACGAAATTGATTATGCTGAAGACAATTGAAGATGGAGTGAAATGCAAAGGTCGTTCTGCTCCAGAATAGTGCTTCTGTTTTTCCAGTCCCAGGAAAACTTGTATGGACGAATGTATGATAGAGTATTCTTAACCGATCACATAAGATGATCTTTTAGGGTATTACGTCTGGCGGTTGAGGAATTCGTTCCTCTTAGCTTTTTATACCCGTAATATTTTGGAAGATTAACAAGTGATTGACGGGTTTGACGATGTGGCATTCAAAGTGAAAGGTTGCCAGATATTCTGAACAGATAGACGTAGCCTCTAGCCTCACAACCGGGAAGTAACAAAAGTTGGGCTAGGCAGCATGGCTAGTTGGGTCATACCCAAGCAGGGTGTATTGTCATCGATCTAGAGAAAATTCATATTGTCCTTCTTTTTGATTATGTATCTTCGGATTACGGTTGGATGGCCAACAACCATGGATGACAATATATTCTCTACACACAAGCTAAATGAGTGGGCGGTCATGTGTTGCCGGGTTGCAAGACGTTCTTGTTGAACCCCAGTGTAATCCCTCTAGAGTATACTGATCGGAAAGGTGCTCCTATACCTTGTCAGTTGGAATCCAATCTCCAATAAGCGCCCTGCGGTTTTTTATTATATACTATATATACGTAGAGCGTGAGATGCAAGCGTTCTGCTACTTGGTTATTTACTTGATTTACATCACTACTATAATATCAGAATGGTATTGTAATGGCGGGGGATTTTCGACCCTGAAAATCAACATAAATACACTGTCAATTTCTCGAGCATCGAAAATACCGGGACATTAATAGAAGAATTAAGAGGATGAGATAGATAAGATAGAACTAATAGAATAGAAGAAGAAGAAGATTACAACTGAACAGTATCAAAGTAAACACGAATCTCACAGCGGAACAATAAAATGTATTATATAACATAACTTTGAAATAAAAATCTGAATTTGTATATACATACCATTATCAGAGTACAATACATCATATCACAGCGGAAATAATCTCTAAATACTAATGGTGAAGCCTTCTGCTTTGAGCTTCTCCAAGTGAATCTGCAAAGCCTCAAACACTTGACTGCCCGTACAAATTTGGGCACCCAAGAGTTTAGGGAAAACAAACAAAATAAACTCTGGGTCAGTCATGGGACTGGTGTGAGTAAATTCCGACCATACTGTTTAATTTTGAAAAATCCTTTTCAAAACAAGAAGATAATAGTAAGACCAGCCCACACATAAACATGGACGGTTTTTACCTTACTATAACCCAAATTACCTTGATATCAAAACCAGTGATATTATGATAATGTCTAAACAAATAATTATCCAAGTAGCAGAACGCTTGCATCTCATGCTCCACATATATATAGTATAAAATCATAAATCATAGGGCGCTTATCGGAGAATGGATTCCAACAGACAAGGTATGGGAGCACCTTCTGAATAGTGTACTCTAGAGGGCTTACACTCAGGGTTCAACAAGAACGTCTTGCAACCCGGCCACACATGACAGACCACTCATTTAGCTTGAGTGTATCGAATATATTGCCACCACGGTTGTAGGCTATCCAACCGTCATCCGAAGATACAGAATCAAAAAGAAGTATAAATATGAATTTTCTCTAGATCGGTGACAATACACCCTGCTTGGGGATTACGCAACTAGCCATGCTTCCTAGCCCAACTTTTGTTACTTCCGGTTGTGAGGCTAGAGGCTACGACTATTTTTAAAACATCCAATCACCATTCACTTTTGAATGCCACATCATCAAATCCGTAATCACATATTGATTACACAAATGCACACTGGGTGTAGAATAAAGAGAAGTTACCTTCTCCCCACCAACTCGGTATATTCGTAAAAATCAACGGTGTGACCGTTGGAAATACTCTGTCAGACACTCGTCCATACAAGTTGTCCTGGGACTGGACAAACAAAAACACCATTCTAGAACTGGACGACCCTTGCATCTAATTCCGTCTTCATTTATCTTCAACATATCTAATTCGCAGTGCTTTCTCCTATACGGAGTGGTTTTCGGATAATAAATCCAACCGGTCTCTCCATATTGACAACGATGGTCAAAACACTTCGATAGTCGGTTATTTAACTATCGAGGTAAAACAAACATTCATTCAAATGAACAACTAAACATCATACAATCACGGGCACTTTTTGTTTAACATTCGACTTTATTATTCGAATTCCCATATCTTACCAGATATTTCTCAACCCCCATTCTAGCCGTTTTACACTTCTTGGAAAACATTTACCATTTATTATAAATTCTTATTCTCTCATGTTTCAGAAAACATACGTTATTAACGTTCGAAACATTTCCATTCTTTTCACGTTCTTTATTTCGTACACTTGGATAATATACTCGAACTATATTGGAAAAATATTTCCAATTCCATTTTAAATATTTTAATCTGCCAAGCGTTCACTTTAAAACATTATTCACTTTAAAATGTGAATATCATTTCTATTATAAAAATCTGAACACCTTTATCAATATACTCATTATTCAAGTAGTAAATACCGTTATCTTGTTTTCCAAAATCTCTTTTATATTCCGACTTCATTTTATAAACTCTGATTCTAAGTCAACTTCTTGTTAAATCAATATCAAGTCTATAATTAATATTGATTACATATCCTTCTATAATTTATTGGTTTAGACCTAAATATTAACCATCCTATCAGATTATAATTCCTAAAAATAATTTACTTTTAATACATTCGACATCGTCGAATTCTAGTTCCAAATCCTAACGGTTTAATTCTAATCACATTTCGAACATCGAATGTAATAACCCGGAAAATCTGGGCCAGTTTAAAATTTTTATTTTGGCAATTTTAGTGAATTTTGAACATTTAAAATGAATTATTTTTAATAATATCGACGAGAAATTTATTTTGAATAAAATTCGACGTATATATTATATATGTCGTCGTTAGAATATAAATATTTATATATAATTATAATAGGAATTGAAAATGGCGCGGTAGTTCGATAATTCGATTTCAAACTTCAATTGAATGTACCGGGTGCAAAACAAACCGGATTTTAGTGAAACCAAAAATAATAGGATCTATTTAATGATACCTTTCCAAAGAATCCGAAAGATCAAAATTTCATAGCGGGAATTAAAAGATATGTCCAGTTGAAAATTCTGAATAGTCGCTATGGAATTCAGGCCCTTAAAAATAGACATTTTGCAAATGACCTCGGATTTCGACGAAACCACTTTTGTTGGATCCGTGATGTTAAATTATTGCTAGATTCCAAATTTCATAATTTTTCGAATCAATATGTGAGCGTGGCAAAGGAAAACGCGTTTGACCAGTTTCAGTTGATTTTAATCGACTGGAAAATGGCCATTTTTCCAACGACCTCAGAATTCGACGAAACTAGTTTTGTTAGGACCGTATTGTCAATACGAAGCTAGAAAATATTTTTCGGGAATTTTTAGAGTTAATATGTGACCCCGGTAATTTGAAATGTACGTTTAAAATTCAATATAGTGATTTAAATGTAAATTTAACAGAAACTGATTCAAACGATCAAATCAACCTACGATACATATCCCGTTGTGTTCGGAATAGGGGTAATATGCTAGGGACGATAGTCGGTGGGTTCGATTCTGAGTTCGTATGTAAAATTCAACTTCTTTGAAAATAAAATAATAAAATAAATAAATAAATAAAAATATATATAAACCCCCCCATATTTTCCCTTCCCCCGTTCATTCGATCAGATTAAAAAAGAAGAAGGAAGAGACGGACGCGGGGTGGGGGGGAACTCGCCGCCGCCCTTGCTTCCCCTCCTCGACCTCGCGACAGCCTCCCCCCTCTTCCCCTGACCTCGCGATGCCCACCTCCTCCCTGTAGCCGCCCTCTCCTCTTCTTCCTCCTCTTCCTTTCTTCTCTCTCCACCGCAGCCTCAGCTGCATCGCCCCCCCCCCCCCCCGATGAGCCACCGCCGCTTCCTCCTCCTCCCCTTCCCTTCGCCTGCGACGCCCGACCCCACCCAGACCCGAACCCGCAAACCCCCCCTTCTTCGGCAAATTGACTGTAAGTTTTTCATGTTAATTTTGTTTTTATTTATATACTTTATTTACTTTATTATTTATTTTTCATATTAGGATTTCTAAAAGAAAGTATAGAAAAGTTTGATTTTAAGGCAAGATTTGATTTTTATTTGGTAAAAGATATGATCTTTATATTTTTAAAGTAATAAAAATATGATTTTTATATTTTTAAAGTATTAAAAATGTAGTCTTTATTATATAGCGATTACAAAAATATGATTTTTATATTTTTAAAGTATTAAAAATATGATTTTTATATTTTTAAAGTATTAAAAATATAGTTTTTATATTTTTAAAGAATTAAAAATATAATCTTTACTGTATAGAAGTGGTAGAAATATGATTTTTGTTTAGGTAGAGAATTAAAAATATAATTTTTACATGATAAGAATATTAAAAATATCATCTTTATATAGGAAGCAAAATAAAGACGATATTTTTAAAAGTGAAAAGACGATATTTTTAAAAGTGAAAAGACGATATTTTGATATGGGTAGTGAAGTAAAAATATGATTTTTACTTTGAGAAAAATACAATTTTTACATTATAGAAAAGGCAAAATCCTTATATGGAAAATAGCGTGATAAAAATATAAATTTTATCTGAATAGCAAAGTAAAAATTCGATTTTTCTATATTGAAAAGTGAAGTAAAACAATGATTTTCCTTATAAGAAGTTGAATAGTAAAAATATGATTTTTCCTTATACGAAGTTGAATAGAAAAATATGATTTCTATAATTAAAAAGGTATAATCTTTATATAGATAGTAACGGTATAAAAATAGAATTTTTCTCTATAGAAATAGCGATGAAAATTCTATCTTTACAAATATGAAATAGCGATGAAAATTCTATCTTTACAAATAAGAAATAGCGATGAAAATTCTATCTTTACAAATATGAAACAGCGATGAAAATTCTATCTTTACAAATATGAAATAGTGATGAAAATTCTATCTTTACAAATATGAAATAGCGAGGAAATTTCTATTTTTACATTATAGAAATAGCGATGAAAATTCTATTTTCACAATATGAAGTTAGCGATAAAAATATGATCTTTATATCATAGGAAATATAAAAATGTGATTTTTATATATACAGTGTATACGGGCGACGAAAGTAACAAAAGATGCGATAGCGATGAAGATTTCTGCAAAGAAGAGCCGAGGCGTCTGGTTTATGTAACGGCTGGAAATTTCCGACTCCTCGAGAGTCGGAAATTCCGAGACGTTAGTGAAAGAATTTAGAAGGTGAGAAAGAAAAGATAGAACTAATAGAATAGAAGAAGAAGAAGAACATCAGAATCATCAGAGTAACACGAATCTCACAGCGGAACGAATAACATATAATATATAACATAGCCTTGAAGTAAACAGTTATATATATACAATAGCACTTATCAGAGTACAACACTTACAACACAGCGGAAATAACTATAGCTATAGAATCTTGCAGCCTCCTGCTCCAAGCTCTCCAAGCATATCTGTAAATCCCGACTACTTGACTGCCCGTACAAATTTAGGCACCCAAGAGTTTAGGGAAAACAACAAAGTAAACTCCAGGTCAGTCATGGGACTGGTATGGGTAAAACAGTTTAAAACAATTGAACAGGTATATGATATCTCATAAGACCACACCGTAAATACGGAACGGGTTTTTCCCTTATGAGTATCTGAACAACTTTGACAAGCAATATCATTGTGATATTATAATAATGTCTAAGTACAAATAGGTATCAATCTAGCAGAAACGCTTGCATCTCACGTTCTACATACATAGTATAAAATCATAAACCGCAGGGCGCTTATCGGAAAATGGATTCCAACAGACAAGGTATGGGAGCACCTTATGAATAGTGTACTCTAGAGGTGATACACTCAGGTTCAACAAGAACGTCTTGCAACCCGGCCACACATGACCGCTCACTCATTTAGCTTGAGTGTCGCGAATATATTGCCACCACGGTTATAGGCCATCAAACCGTCATCCGAAGATACAGAATCAAAAAGAAGTATAAATATGGATATTCCCTAGATCGGTGATAATACACCCTGCTTGGGGATGACCCAACTAGCCATGCTGCCTAGCCCAACTTTTGTTACTTCCCGGTGTGAGGCTAGAAGCTACGTCTATCTTCAGAACATCTGATCACGATTCACTTTGAATGCCACATCGTCGTACCCGCCAAATCACAAATTGACTTATCCAAAAATAACATGGGTATATAGCTAAGAGAAACGAGTTCCTCCGCCACCAAACGTGAATACGTTTGAACAGATCAACTTACGCGATCCATTGGATATACTCTGTCAGACCTTCTTCCATATACGTTGTCCTGGGACTGGACAAACCGAAGGTACTATTCAGTATATCCATCTTAGTCACTATTATCTAAGACTTATACAACAGCCCTTGCACTTTACTCCGTCTTCAATTTATATTTGGCAGATATTGCTCGCAACGCTTATGCCAATACAGAGTGGTTCTTTGGATAATAATCCAACCGGTCTCTCCATATTAACAACGTTAAAATGGTAAAACCTTTGATAGTCTGTGATTCAACTATCAAATGAAAACATGTCGGTGTACAAACAACGATCTTATTCCGAAATGGAAATTCGATCGATCAACCATCATATGTTCATATTTCCTTATTTCATATATTTAGAAAATATATGTTATTAATCATTGGAAAACATTTCCATAGCTTATTTTCACATCACTATTATTTCGCAACTATCAGTCCCTAACTGTATCTAGTATGAGAACAATTCTCTAAGTATCAATCCGGAAGGTCGAAACCAACATCAGATCGTCACTTAGAAAACCGTTCAACTTACCCTCTCCAGTTAGTTTCTGAATTTGCTTAACTCTATTTCTTAAATTCTTATTATGAAAACATTTCATTTTCTATGTTTAGAAAACATATCTGACTATATTTGGAAAACGTTTCCAAAACTCATTTACGGATTTCCAATGAACGTTGTATAAAACATCGTTTCGCTTAATCCATTTATCGCTTATTACTTAACTATATTCTAAATCAACCTTTTAGATCGAACCACAACTATTCCTTTGTCAATTATGAAGTCAATCAAGTTGGGGTATAATTACCTCTCAGACCTTAATTGAACAACGTCCTTTACTGTGAAATAGATGAAGCTCGTCACTCACTTTTTCCAATCATCTGTTTACGCAAATTCTCGGATTCAGGTTACGAATCCACTTCTTATATGACAACGTTTGATTTTAACTATAACGTTATAATTCCAACTTCTGCAATATCTAACCTAAATTATAACTTTATCTCCTAACTCGAATAATTTAACAGACACCTAATTTCTAAATCAATAACTCAATCTTGATTTAAACCCTGGAAAGTAATAGTACTTTCCCGAATTCGCTATAATCGAATTCGACATATAACTCTCTTTCGAGTAATCTCTATTTGATTAACTCTTCTTCGAATAACCTATATTCGATTATCTCTCTTCGAATATCTCATATTCGAAATCTCTCTCTTTCGAATAAACAATATTCGATCTCTTTCTTTCGAATATGCTATATTCGAAAATCTCCTTTCGATTTACTAATCGATAACTCCTTTCGATCAAAATAAAATCGATAACTCCTTTAACTCTATTCGAATAACTAATATTCGACTAACTCCTTTGGATCAACTCATTTGATTAACTCCTTCGAATAACTAATTCGAATAACTTACCTTCGAATAACCAATATTCGATTTACTCTAACTCGATTAACTTAATTCTAATCGATTTACTCCATTTCGATTCAACTTAATTCAAATCGATTAACTTAACTCAAATTGATTAACTCCTTTCGAATAACTAAATTCGATTTAACTCTAATTGAATAACTAATATTCAATTAACTCTTACGTGTTTAACTCTATTTGAATAAGTAATTCGAATCACTCTAATGTGTTTAACTCTATTCAAATATCAAATTCGAATAACTCATTTCGAATAACTAAATTCGATTAACTCTTTTAACTTTACTCGAATGACTATATTCGATTTACACCTTCTTTCGAATAACTATATTCGATTAACTCTTCGACTAACTCCTTTGGATTAACTAACTTCGAATAACTCCTTTGGATTAGCTAACTTCGAATAACTCCTTTGGATTAACTAACTTCGAATAACTCCTTCGGATTAACTCTTCGAATGAATAATATTCGATAACTCTTCTCAAATGAATAACATTTGATTTTCTCCATTCGAATAAACTATATTCGATAACTCTTCTCAAATGAATAACATTTGATTTCTCCACTCGAATAAACTATATTCGATTACTCTTCTCTCGAATACCCTATATTCGATAACTCTACTTCGGATATGTGATATTCGACAACTCTACTCGATTAACTTTACTTGGATAACTCTAACTGATCCACTCTGACTGGTCAACTTTAACTTGTCAACTCTAACTGGTCAACTCTAACTGATCAACTCTAACTGATCAACCCTAACTGGTCAACTCTAACTGGTCAACTCTAACTGATCAACTCAAACTGGTTAACTCAAATGGTTAACTCTAATTGGTTAACTCAAATGGTTTACCCTAACTTGATTTACTTGACTCGATTAACTGAACTAATCCACTAAGTTTAACTTAGTTAATTCACGTTGATTAACTCTAGCCGGTTCACTTAGTTTAACTCAACTAATTTACTTCGATTAACCACTTAGTTAACTTAACTAATTCACATCGATTAATCCTTTAGTTTAACTTAACTAATTCACATCGATTAATCCTTTAGTTTAACTTAACTAATTCACATCGATTAATCATTTAGTTTAACTTAACAAATTCACTTTGATTCACCGCTTAGTTTAACTTAACTAATTTACTTTGGTTAACCACTTAGTTTAACTTAACTAATTCACTTTGATTAACCACTTAGTTTAACTTAACTAATTCACTTCGTTTAACTCAACCAATTCACTTGGTTAACTCGACTAATTCACTTGGTTAACTCCTATTTATTTAACAAATAAATATCTTCTTTAGTTTAATTCTATTTATTTAATCTCTAAATAAATACCCTTTATAATATTCTATTTATTTAATCTCTAAATAAATATCCTTTATATTTGTTCTAACGAATATAATTTCTTTATATTTTGACTAACAAATATATCCTCTTATATTCGATTAACATATATATTCCCTTATATTGATTTACAAATAAAACTCTTTTATATTTGTTTTACCAACTATATTCCTTAATATTCAAAAATCCTTTTTCTTATATATATATATATATAAAATCCCTTGATTTTATATAAATAAACTATTTTCAAAATATACTTTGAAAGCCCCTCACCTACATTCTGGTATTTCTCATGGTATTTAACACACCATATAACAACGATAAATATCGTCCCACCACACCTAATTACACAGATTATATACATCACATTATATATCACAATATAAAAATCACAGTAAAATAACTGTTGAGGAATCCAGTTGGATTCCTCCAACCTGTTTCCCTGCACCACAGATGTTAGACAATACAACAACATCGATTTCACTTCACTGTGAAATATTCTGATAGCAGAATCAACGTATGACTATTTAACGGTTTATATATATACGTAAATATATATATAAAATCTCTACTAACTGACTAGAAGTTCAATCAAACAGTCAACACACGGTCAAACAGTCAATCAGATAATATTTTAACAGTTCTAAGAATACAACGTGAAAATAAAACTGTTTAGAGTTTGTGAGATTTACTCACCTTAGCGCGTTAACCGTTAAATAATGATTTGCAACAGTTGGTTAGCCTGTCAAAAAAATCCGGCAGCTCAGTCGTCCCCCATCCGATCCGATTGAATACACCATTTATGCAGTGTATTTCAGTACGTCATCAGTCGCCATAAACAATCGCATATAGATAAACATCTTTCTATAGAGAAATATTTTCTAAACCAAACACCCCTTCTAGCTGCACTTCAATAACCAACCTCGCGGTGATCAACAAAATGAACAGTTCGAACTCATGCCATCAGCCATTTTGCAAGTTCCCATCATCACCGCACATTTACACGTACCAAACCTCATTCCAAAAGCTGTCGCTCCTCCCTCAACTTCGGTACGTCAACTCCACCATTCATGTTCGAACAAAAACCCATGCAAACTCCTTCTTGCCCCTGTACACACATTCGCACCACGCTTCTGTTCCTCTCTCTTACAACAACTCAATGCACCAGCTCCCTTTATTTTTTTCCATTGCCGCATACTTTGAGCTCCAAGCAAAACAACTGCTGAACCCATGTTTTCAACCCCACTGTTACCTTCCTGTTTGCTTAACTGCGAAACCGACTCCCCTTTCTCTCTCCTCGGCTGCACCTCGTTCAACTCCAACCGTACTACCGCTTAACGTGCTACAGTGATTCCTTCTTCTACACACAAACGCCTACCAGAGGACTCAACCCAACTGCCGAGTCCAAACATCAAGTCTCCACGTCCAGTATAGGGCGCCGGTCTTCTCTGCAGTTGTATTTTGCCAAACCAGGTCTTCGGACCTCTCTGGATCTCGTTCGTGCCTAGAGCTGCTTAGGAGCTCCAAATTATTTCTGTCGCAAGCCTAGGTTTACTGGAGAATTTTCCGAACTCTAGAATATTGATCGCGATTTGCTTAGGAGGAAATTAACGAAGGCGTCTTGGGTATTTGATCTTGTTTTATTTTGTGAACCGAAAACAATTGAACGATGATAACAGTGTGTATTTATAAAGGGTGTTCGAATGTTTTTAACTGTTGAAGTGTGGGATCACTTGAGCCATTCCTTTCTGTTTGATGTGGGATTACTTTAGCCATGCCTTCCGTTGAAATGTGGGATTACTTTAGCCATTCCTTTCTGATGACAACGTGGGATTACTTTAGCCATGCTTTCCTGTTTAATACTTCAGTATTGTTCACGGATTTCTATCGACGGAAATAAACATACTGTTGTGATAAGAAAGACGCCACGACTCCAAAAATATAATGACACCGGTAGACGGACTAACATTTTGAAACTTCAAAATGTTGATTACAGGGTGCAAAATACTCCAAATAAAAAGTTGCTTATTTAATTAATTAAAAATTACAGTAAAATTCTAAAAATTATTTTATTACTGTTTCTCAAAAGAACCATGTCTAAATTCCAATATGATATCTAGTTATATCGAATAAACCGATACGGTCGATAAACGATTCTATAGCGACTATTTCAAATTTTGATTTGGACGTGAATCAAAATCTACACGACGAAATCCCGATTTTTCTCTTCCACTAGAAAGATATACTCCACCAGCTCCACACGTTTCTTGTTTCACAGAAATCCGGCTTAAAATGAATCATGTACATTCAGTTAAAGTTCAAATCGCCAAATTGCGAACTGCCGCGACGTTTCAGGTTCGTTTTAATGATAATTATAAATTATAAGTTCGAACGTTGTACTTTAAATTATCGATATCGCCAAATCGATATATAAATCATTAAATAAATTAATTATTCAACAGCTAACAAAACGCGCCATTACAGACTTCCCCCCTTAAAATAATTTCGTCCTCGAAATTGCTAAGTTTGAAAAATGCTACTAACTCTACTAACTAGATTTAAAAATCTTTTTTTGTTTACCTCTAAATTTCAGTTTTCAACTGAACCAATTAATATCGAATAAAATATTAATTTACTTCGACTAACTAAATTTTCAAAAATCCTGAAAATTTTCTAATACCTTAAATTTTCGAAAAATTTCGCCATAACCTCCTTTGTACGGCTCAATACGTCAAACCACAACTCGCCTCTCTAGGCCTCCTCCAATCCAAAAGGAAATCAAAATAGCCAAGCGGCTTGCCAATTCGGCTCATAAAATCCAAACTCATACATGATATAAACTTGTACCTTTTTGTCGGGCATTTAACTCTATCCCTTGCATCTGCTACCACTTCAACATATACCAATGTTATCCATTCTAATTGATCTCCAATCAGTTCATATCCTCAAATCCAAATCGAATTTCATTCGAACTCTAATATCAAATTCCAAATTATTGACTTATCAATTTGGTTCCATTCTAGATTATCTCTAATCCAATTCAATTTTATTTAACTCGGTTCAAGTTAAATTTCAATTTATTTTTACCATCTCATTTTATTTAACTTCATTAGTTAAATTTTAATTCCAAAACTTAAGTTCCTGGGTTTCTTTCAAATCAATTTGAAATCATAATGCCAATTCAAAACCTTTGAATTTCTAAACAACTTGTTTTCTCAAAACAATTCAAAAACAAAACCTTTGGTAGTAATCCGTCACTTAGAACTCGAAAATGAACACTGATGATGTCTAGATTCATCATCAGAATCTATTTTCCAGCTATCGAAGTGAGTTCAATACTATATCATTTTCAATTGGAAAAACATTTTCAAAATCTCCCAAGAACTTAAAATTTCCTTATTTTAAATTCCAAATTCTGATTTAGATTCATATTTAATTCAAACTATTTCATATATTACATTCATATGAATTCTGATTGGTCATTTATAACCATTTCACCCTTTTATAATCTTATTCGATTATAATAACAACCAACACAATCAATATACTATAATAATTTCAAGATATATATTTCTTCTATAAACAAATGTATTTTGGGAAAAATTATTTCATTTACCCTCTTTCAAAACATACCATGACGGTTCATCGTATTCGAGTGTTTAGTAACCCTTATCGATACAGTGGATCAACTGATCGACCAGAATTCATAAGCCACTCAACCAATAAATCTCCACAATATAAAACCATTTTATATTGAATAACAATTACGCGCTCATATATATACACTCAAACTCAATCTAGGATATTTCTAATCCCATCTCTACTGAGTTACGCCACAGAGCCAAGGTATTACTTAACTTAAGCTCTGATACCTACTGTAACGGCTGGAAATTTCCGACTCCTCGAGAGTCGGAAATTCCGAGACGTTAGTGAAAGAATTTAGAAGGTGAGAAAGAAAAGATAGAACTAATAGAATAGAAGAAGAAGAAGAAGAAGAACATCAGAATCATCAGAGTAACACGAATCTCACAGCGGAACGAATAACATATAATATATAACATAGCCTTGAAGTAAACAGTTATATATATACAATAGCACTTATCAGAGTACAACACTTACAACACAGCGGAAATAACTATAGCTATAGAATCTTGCAGCCTCCTGCTCCAAGCTCTCCAAGCATATCTGTAAATCCCGACTACTTGACTGCCCGTACAAATTTAGGCACCCAAGAGTTTAGGGAAAACAACAAAGTAAACTCCGGGTCAGTCATGGGACTGGTATGAGTAAAACAGTTTAAAACAATTGAACAGGTATATGATATCTCATAAGACCACGCCGTAAATACGGAACGGGTTTTTCCCTTATGAGTATCTGAACAACTTTGACAAGCAATATCATTGTGATATTATAATAATGTCTAAGTACAAATAGGTATCAATCTAGCAGAAACGCTTGCATCTCACGTTCTACATACATAGTATAAAATCATAAACCGCAGGGCGCTTATCGGAAAATGGATTCCAACAGACAAGGTACGGGAGCACCATCTGAATAGTGTACTCTAGAGGTGATACACTCAGGTTCAACAAGAACGTCTTGCAACCCGGCCACACATGACCGCTCACTCATTTAGCTTGAGTGTCGCGAATATATTTCCACCACGGTTATAGGCCATCAAACCGTCATCCGAAGATACAGAATCAAAAAGAAGTATAAATATGGATATTCCCTAGATCGGTGATAATACACCCTGCTTGGGGATGACCAAACTAGCCATGCTGCCTAGCCCAACTTTTGTTACTTCCCGGTGTGAGGCTAGAAGCTACGTCTATCTTCAGAACATCTGATCACGATTCACTTTGAATGCCACATCGTCATACCCGCCAAATCACAAATTGACTTATCCAAAAATAACATGGGTATATAGCTAAGAGAAACGAATTCCTCCGCCACCAAACGTGAATACGTTTGAACAGATCAACTTACGCGATCCATTGGATATACTCTGTCAGACCTTCTTCCATATACGTTGTCCAAGGACTGGACAAACCGAAGGTACTATTCAGTATATCCATCTTAGTCACTGTTATCTAAGACTTATACAACAGCCCTTGCACTTTACTCCGTCTTCAATTTATCTTTGGCAGATATTTCTCGCAACGCTTATGCCAATACAGAGTGGTTCTTTGGATAATAATCCAACCGGTCTCTCCATATTAACAATGTTAAAATGGTAAAAACTTTGATAGTCTGTGATTCAACTATCAAATGATAACATGTCAGTGTACAAACAACGATCTTATTCCCAAATGGAAATTCGATCGATCAACCATCATATGTTCATATTTCCTTATTTCATATATTTAGAAAATATATGTTACTAATCATTGGAAAACATTTCCATAGCTTATTTTCACATCACTATTATTTCGCAACTATCAGTCCCTAACTGTAACTAGTATGAGAACAATTCTCTAAGTATCAATCCGGAAGGTCGAAACCAACATCAGATCGTCACTTAGAAAACCGTTCAACTTACCCTCTCCTGTTAGTTTTTGAATTTACTTAACTCTATTTCTTAAATTCTTATTATGAAAACATTTCATTTTCTATGTTTAGAAAACATATCTGACTATATTTGGAAAACGTTTCCAAAACTCATTTACGGATTTCCAATGAACGTTGTATAAAACATCGTTTCGCTTAATCCATTTATCGCTTATTACTTAACTATATTTAAAATCAACCTTTTAGATCGAACCACAACTATTCCTTTGTCAATTCTGAAGTCAATCAAGTTGGGGTATAATTACCTCTCAGACCTTAATTGAACAACGTCCTTTACTATGAAATAGATGAAGCTCGTCACTCACTTTTTCCAATCATCTGTTTACGCAAATTCTCGGATTCAGGTTACGAATCCACTTCTTATATGACAACGTTTGATTTTAACTATAACGTTATAATTCCAACTTCTGCAATATCTAACCTAAATTATAACTTTATCTCCTAACTCGAATAATTTAACAGACACCTAATTTCTAAATCAATAACTCAATCTTGATTTAAACCCTGGAAAGTAAATAGCACTTTCCCGAATTCGCTATAATCGAATTCGACATATAACTCTCTTTCGAGTAATCTCTATTTGATTAAATCTTCTTCGAATAACCTATATTCGATTATCTCTCTTCGAATATCTCATATTCGAAATCTCTCTCTTTCGAATAAACAATATTCGATCTCTTTCTTTCGAATATGCTATATTCGAAAATCTCCTTTCGATTTACTAATCGATAACTCCTTTCGATCAAACTAAAATCGATAACTCCTTTAACTCTATTCGAATAACTAATATTCGACTAACTCCTTTGGATCAACTCATTTGATTAACTCCTTCGAATAACTAATTCGAATAACTTACCTTCGAATAACCAATATTCGATTTACTCTAACTCGATTAACTTAATTCTAATCGATTTACTCCATTTCGATTCAACTTAATTCAAATCGATTAACTTAACTCAAATTGATTAACTCCTTTCGAATAACTAAATTCGATTTAACTCTAATTGAATAACTAATATTCAATTAACTCTTACGTGTTTAACTCTATTTGAATAAGTAATTCGAATCACTCTAATGTGTTTAACTCTATTCAAATATCAAATTCGAATAACTCATTTCGAATAACTAAATTCGATTAACTCTTTTAACTTTACTCGAATAACTATATTCGATTTACACCTTCTTTCGAATAACTATATTCGATTAACTCTTCGACTAACTCCTTTGGATTAACTAACTTCGAATAACTCCTTCGGATTAACTCTTCGAATGAATAATATTCGATAACTCTTCTCAAATGAATAACATTTGATTTTCTCCACTCGAATAAACTATATTCGATAACTCTTCTCAAATGAATAACATTTGATTTCTCCACTCGAATAAACTATATTCGATTACTCTTCTCTCGAATACCCTATATTCGATAACTCTACTTCGGATATGTGATATTCGACAACTCTACTCGATTAACTCTACTTGGATAACTCTAACTGATCCACTCTAACTGGTCAACTTTAACTGGTCAACTCTAACTGGTCAACTCTAACTGATCAACTCTAACTGATCAACCCTAACTGGTCAACTCTAACTGGTCAACTCTAACTGATCAACTCAAACTGGTTAACTCAAATGGTTAACTCTAACTGGTTAACTCAAATGGTTTACCCTAACTTGATTTACTTGACTCGATTAACTGAACTAATCCACTTAGTTTAACTTAGTTAATTCACGTTGATTAACTCTAGCCGGTTCACTTAGTTTAACTCAACTAATTTACTTCGATTAACCACTTAGTTAACTTAACTAATTCACATCGATTAATCCTTTAGTTTAACTTAACTAATTCACATCGATTAATCCTTTAGTTTAACTTAACTAATTCACATCGATTAATCATTTAGTTTAACTTAACAAATTCACTTTGATTCACCGCTTAGTTTAACTTAACTAATTTACTTTGGTTAACCACTTAGTTTAACTTAACTAATTCACTTTGATTAACCACTTAGTTTAACTTAACTAATTCACTTCGTTTAACTCAACCAATTCACTTGGTTAACTCGACTAATTCACTTGGTTAACTCCTATTTATTTAACAAATAAATATCTTCTTTAGTTTAATTCTATTTATTTAATCTCTAAATAAATACCCTTTATAATATTCTATTTATTTAATCTCTAAATAAATATCCTTTATATTTGTTCTAACGAATATAATTTCTTTATATTTTGACTAACAAATATATCCTCTTATATTCGATTAACATATATATTCCCTTATATTGATTTACAAATAAAACTCTTTTATATTTGTTTTACCAACTATATTCCTTAATATTCAAAAATCCTTTTTCTTATATATATATATATATATATAATCCCTTGATTTTATATAAATAAACTATTTTCAAAATATACTTTGAAAACCCCTCTCCTACATTCTGGTATTTCTCATGGTATTTAACACACCATATAACAACGATAAATATCGTCCCACCACACCTAATTACACAGATTATATACATCACATTATATATCACAATATAAAAATCACAGTAAAATAACTGTTGAGGAATCCAGTTGGATTCCTCCAACCTGTTTCCCTGCACCACATATGTTAGACAATACAACAACATCGATTTCACTTCACTGTGAAATATTCTGATAGCAGAATCAACGTATGACTATTTAACGGTTTATATATACACGTAAATATATATATATAAAATATCTACTAACTGAGTAGCAGTTCAATCAAACAGTCAACACACGGTCAAACAGTCAATCAGATAATATTTTAACAGTTCTAAGAATACAACGTGAAAATAAAACTGTTTAGAGTTTGTGAGATTTACTCACCTTGGCGCGTTAACCGTTAAATAATGATTTGCAACAGTTGGTTAGCCTGTCAAAAAAATCCGGCAGCTCAGTCGTCCCCCATCCGATCCGATTGAATACACCATTTATGCAGTGTATTTCAGTACGTCATCAGTCGCCATAAACAATCGCATATAGATAAACATCTTTCTATAGAGAAATATTTTCTAAACCAAACACCCCTTCTAGCTGCACTTCAATAACCAATCTCGCGGTGATCAACAAAATGAACAGTTCGAACTCATGCCATCAGCCATTTCGCAAGTTCCCATCATCACCGCACATTTACACGTACCAAACCTCATTCCAAAAGCTGTCGCTCCTCCCTCAACTTCGGTACGTCAACTCCACCATTCATGTTCGAACAAAAACCCATGCAAACTCCTTCTTGCCCCTGTACACACATTCGCACCACGCTTCTGTTCCTCTCTCTTACAACAACTCAATGCACCAGCTCCCTTTATTTTTTTCCATTGCCGCATACTTTGAGCTCCAAGCAAAACAACTGCTGAACCCATGTTTTCAACCCCACTGTTACCTTCCTGTTTGCTTAACTGCGAAACCGACTCCCCTTTCCCTCTCCTCGGCTGCACCTCGTTCAACTCCAACCGTACTACCGCTTAACATGCTACAGTGATTCCTTCTTCTACACACAAACGCCTACCAGAGGACTCAACCCAACTGCCGAGTCCAAACATCAAGTCTCCACGTCCAGTATAGGGCGCCGGTCTTCTCTGCAGTTGTATTTTGCCAAACCAGGTCTTCGGACCTCTCTGGATCTCGTTCGTGCCTAGAGCTGCTTAGGAGCTCCAAATTATTTCTGTCGCAAGCCTAGGTTTACTGGAGAATTTTCCGGACTCTAGAATATTGATCGCGATTTGCTTAGGAGGAAATTAACGAAGGCGTCTTGGGTATTTGATCTTGTTTTATTTTGTGAACCGAAAACAATTGAACGATGATAACAGTGTGTATTTATAAAGGGTGTTCGAATGTTTTTAACTGTTGAAGTGTGGGATCACTTGAGCCATTCCTTTCTGTTTGATGTGGGATTACATTAGCCATGCCTTCCGTTGAAATGTGGGATTACTTTAGCCATTCCTTTCTGATGACAACGTGGGATTACTTTAGCCATGCTTTCCTGTTTAATACTTCAGTATTGTTCATGGATTTCTATCGACGGAAATAAACATACTGTTGTGATAAGAAAGACGCCACGACTCCAAAAATATAATGATACCGGTAGACGGACTCACATTTTGAAACTTCAAAATGTTGATTACAGGGTGCAAAATACTCCAAATAAAAAGTTGCTTATTTAATTAATTAAAAATTACAGTAAAATTCTAAAAATTATTTTATTACTGTTTCTCAAAAGAACCCTGTCTAAATTCCAATCTGATATCTAGTTATATCGAATAAACCGATACGGTCGATAAACGATTCTATAGCGACTATTTCAAATTTTGATTTGGACGTGAATCAAAATCTACACGACGAAATCCCGATTTTTCTCTTCCACTAGAAAGATATACTCCACCAGCTCCACACGTTTCTTGTTTCACAGAAATCCAGCTTAAAATGAATCATGTACATTCAGTTGAAGTTCAAATCGCCAAATTGCGAACTGCCACGACGTTTCAGGTTCGTTTTAATTATAATTATAAATTATAAGTTCGAACGTTGTACTTTAAGTTATCGATATCGCCAAATCGATATATAAATCATTAAATAAATTAATTATTCAACAGCTAACAAAACGCGCCATTACAGTTTAGCAATTAGGTGAGAACTTCTCACTCAAAACTTCTTTTTCTAGTTATATATATATATACTAGGATGCGGCCGGTGCTTAGCAGCACCCGACACCCGTCATCCACAGACCATGGATGGCTTGTTTGTTAAATTGTTTGGTTGTGTAGTTGGTTAGTCTAATTGGTTTGAATTGAATTGTTTGGTGAAATGGAATTGATTTGATTGATGTGTGAATGGCGTGGGCCTTCACTAGACCGGGGATAAGGCTAGGCCTTGTCCCGTTTCTAGTATCGTGCCGTTATGCCGCCGAAATTTTCTAAAATATGTTAGAAAAATAAAAATATCATTTTTATTGTGTAAATGAACTGAATAGAAATTCAAGTATTGAAATAAATATTTTTGACGTTAAAAATATAATTTTTAACGTGAAAGTGAATAAATGAATATTTATAAACAAATCGACCGATTTGTTTATATATACTGATTTGACTGATATCGATTGGGTCGATAAATTTTACACGTCGCTCAACTGCACAACTAAAATCTGTGTTTGATTGTTTGAAACCCCACACGGGTGTTGGGATGAAATTTGAAGTTCACTCATCCTGATTGATTAAATATGTTGATCGATTGATTGACAGGCTGTTATAAGCGTTAGATATTTATATTTGATGCTTATACAGTGTAGTGCACTTTAGTTGATGGTTGATTATATTTCAATGCTATTATATACATGTGTTGTATGGAATCCATATAATTAACATTATATGGTGATTGATTGGGCCTCATTCCAATCGGGAAAATAATGAATATTATAAAAGATAATTCATGTGTTGAATATAAAAATAGTCATGTGTTGACAATGTCCAGGTGTTGAGTGAAATATTTTAAATAATAAAAATTACATCTTTATCATATTTACGATTAGAACTACTTCCCAGTAGAAGTCTAATTGAAAATCAAACGATAGATACCAGAGTTTTATAAAATATTTTACATAACAAAAATAGTGATGTGTTGACAGTACTCGTGTGTTGAGATTAGTCGTGTGTTGAAAGAAATATAGATTCATGTGTTGAATGGGATAAATATTCATTTGTTGGATAGAATAAAGAAGTTTTGAAAATACAAAGCCATGTTGATTAGAGATGCGTTATTTTGACGCGAACGATATTTATATCGATTTTATTCGGTGTATAATGAATATTGAAAAGTGATTTCAAAATTAAATATTTTGAAATGAAATTTAAATTGAATTAGATTAAAATTCGAATTGAATAGGAATCGAATTTGAATTCGAATAAAATAGAAATGAATTCAAATTGAATTAAATTGAAATTGAAATTTAAAACGAATTGAAATTTTATTGAATCAATTTGAAATGAATTCGAATCGAATAGAAAATGAATTCGATTCGAATTGAATAGAAAGTGAATCTGAATTCGAATAAAATTTAAAACGATTTGAAATTGAATATAGAAGTTAAATTGTTTTAGAAACGAATGTAGAACCATTTATAAAATTCGTTTTAAAAGGAAATCGACGAAATATATATATATATATTATATATATATATAATGGCCTGAATTGAACGCGCCGCGCCGCGGCAGTTCGTGAATTTCGACCATTTATTTCAAACGGACATTGCGGGAGATCCGACCGTCGGATTCTCCTAAAACCGGAACCGTTGGGTTCGTATCGAAAAGAGCTTTCCAAAGAATATTAGAAATTTGAAATCTAAAAGATGGATTTGGAATTATGTCCAAATCAATTTCAGAAAAGGTCGCTGTAAGTGCAGTTCGATGGCCGTTGATGGAAATCGACTGTACGGGCCTTGATAAAATTATTAAAAATATTAATAATTTGTGTAAAATCATAATATGTGATTTGGGAAAAATTGAGCTGAAGAATTCCACATTTGAAAAGATAAAAATAGATTTTTATCGAAATGAACTAGTTTGAACTAGAATCAAAATCAATTTATTTTTGAAATAAATAAATTGAATTTGAAAGTGATTTTAAAAATAATCGATATTTCCAATACGTGAATTGGACTGGAGTTGAATCGAAATTATCTTCGGAATATTTCGATGTTGGATTTCGTGACTATACAAATATTGTTATAGGGATTTGAAAGATATATTTTATATCGTTATTTCCAATACGATATTTGTTGGTTTCAGAATTTGATATTGAATATAAGCCGATATATTTTCTATTCATAGCCTTGTATTTAATATCGAATGTGATCTGGGTTTATTGTGAATCGTGTTTTAGATGACATTGGTTCTTTACCCCGGTGAAAGGCAAGATGTTGATTTTTGAAAAGATTAAAACTAAGTGGAGTTTTAATGAATCTTTAATTAGATTAAAATGTGAATTGATAATTTAAATTATCAAACCTGAAAAGTGATCGAGAGTGGAGTATCACCAGTTTTACTCCAAAGCGATAGTTAAATCTTTAATTAGATTTGAACGTGAAATGGTAATTAATTTTACCGATAACACCGTGGTGTTAGATGTGGAGTATTACCAGTTTTCTCCATGGGATATATAGGTTGGGATTGGGAAATAAACTAAATAATTACTTCGGCGTGGTTCGTTAATCCCGACTAGTTTGAAATGATATCCAAAGGAAGATTAAAGAATAAATTTAGAAGAATTTATCTTTGATAAAATTAATGGGAACCTTTCCCTAAGAATGTGATTTTGTGAATAAAAGAATATTCTGAATTGGAATGAGGCATTTCTTGTGTTTGTGTAACATTCGTTTATTATATACGTGGGTTATTCAGAAAGGCCGGGTTTATACCCATTCTGAATAACCGATTCGACGAGATGTCGAAGATGAAGACGGTGGTAGAAGACCGGAAGTCTTCACATTGTTTGGGTGATTACTGATGATCTTGATGGGGCTATACACCCAGGATGAGGGAAACAGTTGGTGATCGTCCAGATGTACCTGGAGATGGATGGATATGCGAGGAAAGTGCCTCCGGTTTCGTTCAGACCCAGAACGAACTTGTAAATGGATTGTGTGTCTGACATTGGATTTTATTCTGTGTTGATTGATCTCTATTAAATATACATCTGTTTGGCGGCGGAGAATTTATTCTCTTGCTTAACGCCCTTCTCTGAGACGTACGAGCTCAGAGGTTGTATATCGATGGACATCAGTCGCATGGAGTGAATTGCCAGTGTGGCATGCGTAAGTGGCAATTGATCAAGGCTTTTGTTGAAAAGCAAAGTCTTGTGGTTGATGATCAAAGCACGGCCTGTGTGGCGTAGCTTTGTGTATAGCGTGAATTCGCGAGCCTCACACCTCGGTATGAGTCAAAAACGGGAGATGGACCGCTGGGAGAGCACGACGTTTCTTTCTAGTTAGGGTGGTGTCAGTGACCTACCAGCCCTGACATTTATATACTTTTCACCTGTGTGGTTGTTGGATACGAGGCGCCTCGGATATAGGTCTGTAAGGACCGGGAAACGTGTGTTCAGGAATTGCCAATCCTCAAAAGTAAGAGAGGACCGGCCCAGCCGATTCCAAGGATCATAGTGGGGTCCTGAGGCATTTGCTAGAGTGTCTCGAACGCGGAGAGGAGCTTGCCTCTTGCCTCGACTCATGACGGAAATCCAATTTCCAATACGTGTATTGCGGTTTTAATTGTAGAACTAGTATGGCGACATGATATATGGTACCCATGCCGTCTATGATTGATATTTATGATTGAAATTGTTTTGACACTATACACTTATTATAGTATCAAATGATTTGTTTTTAAACGTACCAAGCATGTTTGGCTATTATAAGGGAAAACCCTATCCTCCGGCTTGCGTTGCATTGTGTGATGGAACCTGGGTCTTATAATAGCTTCATTTTTCCAAAGAGCATTGCGCTGTTTTGTCATATGCACTAGTATTCTTGGGAGGAAACCCGTTCCATGTTATACGACGTGGTCCCTTGAATTACTATCTTTAAAGTAAAGTTTTAAATAACTGTTTTAGTTCTCACACCAGTCCCATGACTGACCTGGAGTTTATTGTTTTGACCTAAACTCTGGGTGCCCCTATTTTCCGCACGGGCAGCTAGTAGTTTTGGTTTTGCAGATTTTTATTCACAGGGTCCTGATTTACAGCTGGAACAATGCTCGGAAAGCTCTGTATCCGTGTATCACTTCTAGTTGTGATTTTGTATTATTTTCCCCTGCTTTGTAATTTATTGTAATATCTGATATTTGTCGAATGTAATTTATTCATTTATACTCTGTATATTCTTGTATCTGATGGAATTGTTGTAATAGCAATGAAATGTTCTTCTGTTTGCATTCTATTTTGTCTTGTCCTCAATTCTATCCGTGCTTTCCTTCACGGGGAAGTTCGGGTCGTCTCAGTTTGGTATCAGAGCTTTGGTTTACAGAGCTCGAGAACAAGACACATTAGAACCATACGAAAGAATTCATCAGATATTGGATTATTAATATCCAATTAGAATGACTCTTTAGAGATAGGATCAGTAGTATCCTAGAACGAGTGTGAAGAGTATATTTTTCAAATGAAAACAATTTTGTTTTGAAAATTTAAATCGCTTTATACGTATTTGATTATTTATTTATTTTGAATATGGACAATCCAATATATAAAGATTTCGCGTATACGCGTCATGAACGTATATTCGAAGTTTTAATATACTGGGTAGATATAGAATCACAATCTAGACATCCGAGGATGATTCTGATGATGGTGCATCATCATCAGTATTCATATTCGAATTTCGAAGGTGTGATTTCTATATATTTCCATCAGACTGGTGTGAGAACCAAAACTAATATAGATAGATTCATTGTTGTGATTTGGCATCAAAAACATGATTTTTAATATATGTATCAAAGTTATGAATTTGAAACTCTAATTCACTAATTGATTGATGTTTGTGTTGTTTGTTTATTTGTTTGATAATTTTGAACCATTAAGCCTAATTGTATCAAATATTGAATTATATTGAAAATTGGTCGCAACTGCTTGAATATACATATACTTACATTGAATTGGTCATAGCAAGGAGGCTAGAGCCGAAGAATAAAATTTGTTTGCCCGACAAATAGGTACATGTTTACTACATAGTTTACTGTTTTGTTTGGGTGATGATGATTTTATGAGCCTATTGGCTAGCCGCTTGGCTTTTTCTTTTTCTTTTTGAGATTAGAAGGACTGGGGAAGCTATTTGAAATTCCCCGATGCTCCCGGTGCAGGGGAGGTTATGGCGAAATTTTTCGAAAATTTAGGGTGTTAGCCAAATTTTTGAAGAATTTGAAAATTCTCAGAAACTGTAAAGTTGGAGAATGGAAGCCAGATCGAATGTAGAGCTTATTAATCAAACCACTCTCGACTTCGTTCCTTTTCGAGGACGAAAAGTTTTAAGTGGGGGAGATTGTAATAACCCGGAAAATCTGGGCCAGTTTAAAAATTTTATTTTGGCAATTTTAGTGAATTTTGAACATTTAAAATGAATTATTTTAAATAATATCGACGAGAAATTTATTTTGAATAGAATTCTACGTATATATTATATATGTCATCGTTAGAATATAAATATTTATATATAATTATAATAGGAATTGAAAATGGCGCGGTAGTTCGATAATTCGATTTCAAACTTCAATTGAATGTACCGGGTGCAAAACAAACCGGATTTTAGTGAAACCAAAAATAATAGGATCTATTTGATGATACCTTTCCAACGAATCTGAAAGATCAAAATTTCATAGCGGGAATTAAAAGATATGTCCAGTTGAAAATTCTGAATAGTCGCTATGGAATTCAGGCCCTTAAAAATAGACATTTTGCAAATGACCTCGGATTTCGACGAAACCACTTTTGTTGGATCCGTGATGTTAAATTATTGCTAGATTCCAAATTTCATAATTTTTCGAATCAATATGTGAGCGTGGCAAAGGAAAACGCGTTTGACCAGTTTTAGTTGATTTTAATCGACTGGAAAATGGCCATTTTTCCAACGATCTCAGAATTCGACGAAACTAGTTTTGTTAGGACCGTATCGTCAATACGAAGCTAGAAAATATTTTTCGGGAATTTTTAGAGTTAATATGCGACCCCGTTATTTGAAATGTACGTTTAAAATTCAATATAGTGATTTAAATGTAAATTTAACGGAAACTGATTCAAACGATCAAATCAACCTACGATACATATCCCATTGTGTTCGGAATAGAGGTTATATGCTAGGGACGACAGTCGGTGGGTTCGATTCTGAGTTTGTATGTAAAAGTCAACTTCTTTGAAAATAAAATAATAAAATAATAAAATATAAACCCCCCCTATATTTTCCCTTCCCCCGTTCATTCGATCAGATTAAAATAAAAAATAAAAAAAAGGAAGAGACGGACGCGGGGTGGGGGGGAACTCGTTGCCGCCCTTGCTTCCCCTCCTCGACCTCGCGATAGCCTCCCCCCTCTTCCCCTGACCTCGCGATGCCCACCTCCTCCCTGTAGCCGCCCTCTCCTCTTCTTCCTCCTCTTCCTCCTCTTCCTTTCTTCTCTCTCCACCGCAGCCTCAGCCGCATCGCCCCCCTCCCCCCGATGAGCCACCGCCGCTTCCTCCTCCTCCCCTTCCCTTCGCCTGCGACGCCCGACCCCACCCAGACCCGAACCCGCAAACCCCCCCCCCCCTTCTTCGGCAAATTGACTGTAAGTTTTTCATGTTAATTTTGTTTTTATTTATATACTTTATTTACTTTATTAATTATTTTTCAGATTAGGATTTGTAAAAGAAAGTATAGAAAAGTTTGATTTTAAGGCAAGATTTGATTTTTATTTGGTAAAAGATATGATCTTTATATTTTTAAAGTAATAAAAATATGATTTTTATATTTTTAAAGTATTAAAAATGTAGTCTTTATTATATAGCGATTACAAAAATATGATTTTTATATTTTTAAAGTATTAAAAATATAGTTTTTATATTTTTAAAGAATTAAAAATATAATCTTTACTGTATAGAAGTGGTAGAAATATGATTTTTGATTAGGTAGAGAATTAAAAATATAATTTTTACATGATAAGAATATTAAAAATATCATCTTTATATAGGAAGCAAAATAAAGACGATATTTTTAAAAGTGAAAAGACGATATTTTTAAAAGTGAAAAGGCGATATTTTGATATGGGTAGTGAAGTAAAAATATGATTTTTACTGTGAGAAAAATATAATTTTTACATTATAGAAAAGGCAAAATCCTTATATGGAAAATAGCGTGATAAAAATATAAATTTTATCTGAATAGCGAAGTAAAAATTCGATTTTTCTATATTGAAAAGTGAAGTAAAAAGATGATTTTCCTTATAAGAAGTTGAATAGTAAAAATATGATTTTTCCTTATACGAAGTTGAATAGAAAAATATGATTTCTATAATTAAAAAGGTATAATCTTTATATAGATAGTAACGGTATAAAAATAGAATTTTTCTCTATAGAAATAGCGATGAAAATTCTATATTTACAAATATGAAATAGCGATGAAAATTCTATCTTTACAAATAAGAAATAGCGATGAAAATTCTATCTTTACAAATATGAAATAGCGATGAAAATTCTATCTTTACAAATATGAAATAGCGATGAAAATTCTATCTTTACTAATATGAAATAGCGAGGAAATTTCTATTTTTACATTATAGAAATAGCGATGAAAATCTATTTTCACAATATGAAGTTAGCGATAAAAATATGATCTTTATATCATAGGAAATATAAAAATGTGATTTTTATATATACAGTGTATACGGGCGACGAAAGTAACAAAAGATGCGATAGCGATGAAGATTTCTGCAAAGAAGAGCCGAGGCGTCTGGTTTAGCAAATAGGTGAGAACTTCTCACTCAAAACTTCTTTTTCTAGTTATATATATATATATATATATATATATATATATATACTAGGATGCAGACGGTGCTTAGCAGCACCCGACACCCGTCATCCACAGACCATGGATGGCTTGTTTGTTAAATTGTTTGGTTGTGTAGTTGGTTAGTCTAATTGGTTTGAATTGAATTGTTTGGTGAAATGGAATTGATTTGATTGATGTGTGAATGGCGTGGGCCTTCACTAGACCGGGGATAAGGCTAGGCCTTGTCCCGTTTCTAGTATCGTGCCGTTATGCCGCCGAAATTTTCTAAAATATGTTAGAAAAATAAAAATATCATTTTTATTGTGTAAATGAACTGAATAGAAATTCAAGTGTTGAAATAAATATTTTTGACGTTAAAAATATAATTTTTAACGTGAAAGTGAATAAATGAATATTTATAAACAAATCGACCGATTTGTTTATATACACTGATTTGACTGATATCGATTGGGTCGATAAATTTTACACGTCGCCCAACTGCACAACTAAAATCTGTGTTTGATTGTTTGAAACCCCACACGGGTGTTGGGATGAAATTTGAAGTTCACTCATCCTTATTGATTAAATATGTTGATCGATTGATTGACAGGCTGTTATAAGCGTTAGATATTTATATTTGATGCTTATACAGTGTAGTGCACTTTAGTTGATGGTTGATTATTTTTCAATGCTATTATATACATGTGTTGTATGGAATCCATATAATTAACATTATATGGTGATTGATTGGGCCTCATTCCAATCGGGAAAATAATGAATATTATAAAAGATAATTCATGTGTTGAATATAAAAATAGTCATGTGTTGACAATGTCCAGGTGTTGAGTGAAATATTTTAAATAATAAAAATTACATCTTTATCATATTTACGATTAGAACTACTTCCCAGTAGAAGTCTAATTGAAAATCAAACGATAGATACCATAGTTTTATAAAATATTTTACATAACAAAAATAGTGATGTGTTGACAGTACTCGTGTGTTGAGATTAGTCGTGTGTTGAAAGAAATATAGATTCATGTGTTGAATGGGATAAATATTCATTTGTTGGATAGAATAAAGAAGTTTTGAAAATACAAAGCCGTGTTGATTAGAGATGCGTTATTTTGACGCGAACGATATTTATATCGATTTTATTCGTTGTATAATGAATATTGAAAAGTGATTTCAAAATTAAATATTTTGAAATGAAATTCAAATTGAATTAGATTAAAATTCGAATTGAATAGGAATCGAATTTGAATTCGAATAAAACAGAAATGAATTCAAATTGAATTAAATTGAAATTGAAATTTAAAACGAATTGAAATTTTATTGAATCAATTTGAAATGAATTCGAATCGAATAGAAAATGAATTCGATTCGAATTGAATAGAAAGTGAATCTGAATTCGAATAAAATTTAAAACGATTTGAAATTGAATATAGAAGTTAAATTGTTTTAGAAACGAATGCAGAACCATTTATAAAATTCGTTTTAAAAGGAAATCGACGAAATATATATATATATATATTATATATATATAATGGCCTGAATTGAACGCGCCGCGCCGCGGCAGTTCATGAATTTCGACCATTTATTTCAAACGGACATTGCGGGAGATCCGACCGTCGGATTCTCCTAAAACCGGAACTGTTGGGTTCGTATCGAAAAGAGCTTTCCAATGAATATTAGAAATTTGAAATCTAACGGATGGATTTGGAATTATGTCCAAATCAATTTCAGAAAAGGTCGTTGTAAGTGCAGTTCGATGGCCGTTGATGGAAATCGACTGTACGGGCCTTGATAAAATTATTAAAAATATTGATAATTTGTGTAAAATCATAATATGTGATTTGGGAAAAATTGAGCTGAAGAATTCCACATTTGAAAAGATAAAAATAGATTTTTATCGAAATGAACTAGTTTGAACTAGAATCAAAATCAATTTATTTTTGAAATAAATAAATTGAATTTGAAAGTGATTTTAAAAATAATCGATATTTCCAATACGTGAATTGGACGGGAGTTGAATCGAAATTATCTTCGGAATATTTCGATGTTGGATTTCGTGACTATACAAATATTGTTATGGGGATTTGAAAGATATATTTTATATCGTTATTTCCAATACGATATTTGTTGGTTTCAGAATTTGATATTGAATATAAGCCGATATATTTTCTATTCAGAGCCTTGTATTTAATATCGAATGTGATCTGGGTTTATCGTGAATCGTGTTTTAGATGACATTGGTTCTTTACCCCAGTTAAAGGCAAGATGTTGATTTTTGAAAAGATTAAAACTAAGTGGAGTTTTAATGAATCTTTAATTAGATTAAAATGTGAATTGATAATTTAAATTATCAAACCTGAAAAGTGATCGAGAGTGGAGTATCACCAGTTTTACTCCAAAGCGATAGTTAAATCTTTAATTAGATTTGAACATGAAATGGTAATTAATTTTACCGATAACACCGTGGTGTTAGATGTGGAGTATTACCAGTTTTCTCCTTGGGATATATAGGTTGGGATTGGGAAATAAACTAAATAATTACTTCTGCGTGGTTCGTTAATCCCGACTAGTTTGAAATGATATCCAAAGGAAGATTAAAGAATAAATTTAGAAGAATTTATCTTTGATAAAATTAATGGGAACCTTTCCCTAAGAATGTGATTTTGTGAATAAAAGAATATTCTGAATTGGAATGAGGTGTTTGTTGTGTTTGTGTAACATTCGTTTATTATATACGTGGGTTATTCAGAAAGGCCGGGTATATACCCATTCTGAATAACCGATTCGACGAGATGTCGAAGATGAAGACGGTGGTAGAAGACCGGAAGTCTTCACATCGTTTGGGTGATTACTGATGATCTTGATGGGGCTATACACCCAGGATGAGGGAAACAGGTTGTGATCGTCCAGATGTACCTGGAGATGGATGGATATGCGAGGAAAGTGCCTCCGGTTTCGTTCAGACCCAGAACGAACTTGTAAATGGATTGTGTGTCTGACATTGGATTTTATTCTGTGTTGATTGATCTCTATTAAATATACATCTGTTTGGCGGCGGAGAATTTATTCTCTTGCTTAACGCCCTTCTCTGAGACGTACGAGCTCAGAGGTAGTATATCGATGGACATCAGTCGCATGGACTGAATTGCCAGTGTGGCATGCGTAAGTGGCAATTGATCAAGGCTTCTATTGAAAAGCAAAGTCTTGTGGTTGATGATCAAAGCACGGCCTGTGTGGCGTAGCTTTGTGTATAGCGTGAATTCGCGAGCCTCACACCTCTGTATGAGTCAAAAACGGGAGATGGACCACTGGGAGAGCACGATGTTTCTTTCTAGCTAGGGTGGTGTCAGTGACCTACCAGCCCTGACATTTATATACTTTTCACCTGTGTGGTTGTTGGATACGAGGCGCCTCGGATATAGGTCTGTAAGGACCGGGAAACGTGTGTTCAGGAATTGCCAATCCTCAAAAGTAAGAGAGGACCGGCCCAGCCGATTCCAAGGATCATAGTGGGGTCCTGAGGCATTTGCTAGAGTGTCTCGAACGCGGAGAGGAGCTTGCCCCTTGCCTCGACTCATGACGGAAATCCGATTTCCAATACGTGTATTGCGGTTTTAATTGTAGAACTAGTATGGCGACATGATATATGGTACCCATGCCGTCTATGATTGATATTTATGATTGAAATTGTTTTGACACTATACACTTATTATAGTATCAAATGATTTGTTTTTAAACGTACCAAGCATGTTTGGCTATTATAAGGGAAAACCCTATCCTCCGGCTTGCGTTGCATTGTGTGATGGGACCTGGGTCTTATAATAGCTTCATTTTTCCAAAGAGCATTGCGCTGTTTTGTTATATGCACTAGTATTCTTGGGAGAAACCCGTTCCGTGTTATACGGCGTGGTCACTTGAATTACTATCTTTAAAGTAAAGTTTTAAATAACTGTTTTAGTTCTCACACCTGTAACGACCCGAAAATCTGGGCCAGTTTAAAATTTTTATTTTGGCAATTTTAGCGAATTGTGATTATTTAAAATGAATTATTTTAAATAATATCGACGAGAAAATTTCTTTTGAATAAAATTCAATCGTATATAGTTATATAGATCGCCGTTAGAATATAATAATTATTTATATTTATAAAAGGAATTGAAAATGACGCGGTAGTTCGATAATTCGATTTCAAACTTCAATTGAATGTACCGGGTGCAAAACAATCCGGATTTTAGTGAAACCAAAAATAATGGGATCTAATTGATAATATCTTTCCAATGAATCCGACAAATCAAAATTTCATAGCGGGAATAAAAAGATATGTCCAGTTGAAAATTCTGAATAGTCGTTATGGAATTCAGGCCCTTAAAAATGGACATTTTGCAAATGACCTCGGATTTCGACGAAACCAGTTTTGTTGGGTCCGTGATGTCAAATTATTGCTAGGTTCCAAATTTCATAATTTTCTGAATCAATATGTGAGCGTGGCAATGGAAAACGCGTTTGGCCAGTTTCAGTTGATTTTAATCGACTGGAAAATGGCCATTTTTCAAACGGTCTGAGAATTCGACGAAACTAGTTTTGTTAGGACCGTATCGTCAATACGAAGCTAGAAAATATTTTTCTGGAATTTTTCTAGTTAGTATGTAACCCCGGTAAATTGAAATTTACGTTTAAAATTCAATATTGTTATTTAAATGTAAATTCAACAGAAACTAATCTAAACGATCAAATCAGCTTGCGATACATATCCCATTGTGTTCGGAATGGGGGTAATTAGCTATGGACGGCAGGCGGTGGGTCTCGTTTCGATTTCGAATAAAAAGTCAACTTTATATAGAAAATTAAATTAAATAAATAATTAAAAAAACCTTTTCTCCCCCTTATTTCCCTCTGCACCCCCCCCCCCCCCCGCGATTTCATTAAGCAGAAAGAAAAAAAAAATCAAATCGCCTCCCCCCCCTCTTGGTCGACGGCGCCGCCACCAGGGGGGACCACCGCCCTTCTCCCCTCTGCTCCGCCAACCTCCTCCAACCTCCTACCTCGTGACGCCCTCCTCTTCTCCTCCTCAAATTGCGACGAAACCCCTCTCCCCCCCCCCCCCCCCGTCGCTTTCACCTGCCGCAGCCCCCCCAACCTCCTACTTCGCGAACCCCCCCCAGCTTCATCGATTAACGCGCCACCGCCCTGCCATTCCCACCATGTCCTCCTCAGCTCCCCTGAAGCCCGTCAGTGCCTCCCGCCACCTCAGAGTGCCCCCTTGGCCTCCCTCCCCTTTTGAAAATGTGAGCCATCCTTCTTTTTTTTTTTATTATTCATTTTGTTAATTTAGCTTAGTTATATACATAGCTAGCATTAAAAATTCAAGAAGTGTGTTTTTTTTTATATAGAAAGGTATGACTTTTAAAAATGAAATGGTAAGGTAAAAATACGATCTTCATGAGGTGAAAAGTTATGATTTTTGAAGGTAAAAAGGATTGATTTTTCATGATAAGAAGGGGAGATATTTTTCATTGTAAAAATTAGATTTTTAATATGATATTGAAGTTATAAAAATACGATCTTTGGTATAAAATTGAAGTAGTAAAGATATGATTTTTATCGTCTTGAAAGCAAAGTAAAAATATAATTTTTATATTAGTAGAAGGTTAAAAATATGATTTTTATTTTTTTAAAGTAATAAAAATATGATTTTTATATTTTTAAAGTATTAAAAATATAGTCTTTACTATATAGATGATATAAAAATATGATCTTTATAAGGTAGCGATATTAAAAATATAATCTTTTATATTGTAGAAAGATTAAAAATATAATTTTTACATGATAGGAATATTAAAAATGTCATATTTGTATATGTAGCAAAATAAAAATGTGATTTTTCTATTTTGAATAACGAAGTAAAAATTCGATTTTTATATATTGAATAGCAGAGTAAAAATTCGATTTTTATATATTGAATAGCAGAGTAAAAATTCGATTTCTATATATTGAATAGCAGAGTAAAAATTCGATTTCTATATATTGAATAACAGAGTAAAAATGTGATTTTTATATATTGAATAGCGAAGTGAAAATTCGATTTTTACATATGTAGAGAATACGGGCAGTGAAAAGTGACAAGAGGCAAGAACGGCGAAGATTTCTATAAATGAAGTGTCGTGAAGTTGGATAGCTATTGGTGAGAATTTCTCTCTTTAATTTAGTTTTCTAGTTATATATATATACTAGGATGCAGACGGTGCTTAGTAGCACCCGACACAATCATCCACAGACCATGGACTTGTTTGTTTGGTTGCATAGATTAGTCAGATTATTTGATTTGAATTTGGTTGTTTGGTGAATTTGATTGATGTGTGAATGACGTGGGCCTTCACTAGACCGGGGATAAGGCTAGGCCTTGTCCCGTTTCTAGTATCGTGCCGTTATGCCGCCGAAATTTTCTAAAATATGTTAGAAAAATAAAAATATCATTTTATTGAATAAATGAACTGAATAGAACATTCATAAGTTAAATAAAATATCTTATCGTTAAAAATATAGTTTTAACATGGAAGTAAATAAAATAAAATATTGATTTACAAACCGGACGGTTCGTTTATGTGCACCTATTTGAAGGACATTGATTGGGTCGATAGATTTTACACATCGCCCAACTGCACAACTAAAATCTGTGTTTGATTGTTTGAAACCCCACACGGGTGTTGGGATGAAATTTGAAGTCCACTCATCCTGATTGATTAAATATGTCGATCGATTGATTGACAGGCTGTTATAAGCGTTAGATATCTATATTTGATGCTTATACAGTGTAGTGCACTTTGGTTGATGGTTGATTATTTTGCAATGCTATTATATACGTGAGATGTATGAAAATCCATACAATTAACTTTATATGGTGATTGATTGGGCCTCATTCCAATTTAGAAAATAAAGAACAATATAAAGTAAATGTTCATGTGTTGACTGTACTCATCCATTGAGATTAGTCATGTGTTGAACGAAATATTTGAAATAAAAATATTTTGATAATAAGAAATATTTGAAATAGAATATTTGAAAATAGAAATACATTAAGCCGTGTTGATTAGATTGACGCCATTTTGACGTGAACGATATTTATATCGATTTTATTGATTTCGAAATGAATTGAATTGAAAACGATTTCGAAATGAATTGAATTGAAAACGATTTCGAAATGAATTGAATTGAAAACCATTTCGAAATGAATTGAATTGAAAACGATTTCGAAATGAATCGAATTGAAAACCAATTTGAATTGAATCGAATAGAAAACCAATTTGAATTGAATCGAATAGAAAACGACTGTGGAATTGAATTAAATTGAAAACGAATTCAAATTGAATTGAAAGCGAATTGAAATGAATTCAAATTGAATTGAATAGAAATGAATTTTAAAACGAATTTATAAAGAAGAATTCAATTTTGATTTGAATTGAAATGGAAGTTGAAATTGTTTTTGAAACGAATTTAAAACTATTTATATAATTCGTTTTAAATAGAAATCGACGAAATATATATATTATATATATATATATATATATATATATATATATATATATATAATATAATGGCCTGAATAGAACGCGCCGCGCCACGGCAGTTCGCGAATTTCGACCATTTATTTCAAACGGACATTACGGGAGATCCGACCGTCGGATTCTCCTAAAACCGGAACCGTTGGGTTCATATCGAAAAGATCTTTCTAACGAATATTAGAAATTTGAAATCTAACGGTTGGATTTGGAGATATGTCCAAATCAAATTTGAAAAAGGTCGCTGTAAGTGCAGTTCGATGGCCGTTGATGGAAATCGACTGTACGGGCCTTGATAAAATTATTAAAAATTGTAATAATTTGTGTAAAATCATAAGAAATGATTTAGAAAGAATCGGGATGAAAAACTCCATATTTGAAAAGATAAAAATAGATTTTTATCGAAATGAACTAGTTTTGAACTAGAATTATAATTCTATTTATTTTTAAGTAAATAAATTGAATTTGAAAAAGGGTTTTAAAAATAACCAGAATTTCCAATGATTGCATTGGAGTGGATTTGAATCGAGATTGTCTTCGGAATATTTCGATGTTGGAATTCGTGATTATACAGATGTTGTTATGGAAATTTGAAAGATATATATTTATATCGTTATTTCCAATACGACATTTGTTAGTCGTTGAATTTGATATTGAATATAAGCCGATATATTTTCTATTCAGAGCCTTGTATTGAATATCAAATGTGATTTGGGTTTGTCGTGAATGGTGTCTTCATTAACACTGTTCTTGAACCCAGTTGAGAAAAGATTAAATCTTTTTATTTAGATTTAATGAAGTGTACCAATTAAATGATATTTAATTGGAATTGAATTGATATTGAGTTTTGGGTTTATCGTGGACAGTGTTTTAAATAACACTCGTTCTTTAACCCGATAATTAATGGAATGTGATTTTGGGTTTATCGTGAACCGTGTTTTTAAATGACACTGATTCTTTAACCCAGTTAACGATTAAAACTAAGTGGAGTTTTAATGAATCTTTAATTAGATTGAAAAGATCGAGAATGGAGTATCACCAGTTTTATTCCAGGCGATAGTTAAATCTTTTAATTAGATTTGAACGTGAAATGGTAATTGAATTTGCCGATAACACTGTGGTGTTAGATATGAAGTATTACCAGTTTTACTTCATGGGATGAATAGGTTGGGATTGGGAAATTAAAACAAATGATTACTTCGGTAAGTTTCGTTAATCCCGACTAGTTGAATCGAAATTCAAAAGGATAGATTAAAGAATAAATATAAAGAATTTATCTTTGATAAAATTAATGGGAACCTTTCCATATGAATGTGAAATTTAGAAACTAACTGTCGGTTAGCTAAGTAGAATGGTTTCCTGGATATTGATCTGATGTTGGTTTCGGCCTTCGGGGTTAATATTTGGGGAATTATTCTCTTGATTAATTTACAGTTAGTGACTGATGAATTGGAATGAGGCGTATGTTGTGTTTGTGTAACACTTACTTAAAATATACGCGAGTTATTCGGAAAGACCGGGTTTATCCCATTCTGAATAACTGATACGACGATAAGTCGAAGATGAAGACGATGGTCGAAGACCGGAGGTCTTCACGTCGTTTGGGTGATTACTGATGATCTTGATTGGGCTGTACACCCAAGAAGATGGAAACAGTTGGTGATCGTCCAGACGTGCTTGGAGATCGATGGATATGCGGGGTACTAGGTGCCTCCGGTTTCGTTCAGACCTAGAGCGAACTTGTAAATGGACTGTGTGTCTGACATTGGATTTTAGTCCGTGCGATTGATCTCTATTAAATATATATCTGTTTGGCGGCGGAGAATTTATTCTCTTGCTTAACGCCCTTATCTGAGACGTACGAGCTCAGGGGTTATATATTGATGGATATCAAACGCATGGAGTGAATTGCCTGTGTGGCATGCCTAAGTGGTAATTGATCAAGGCTTCTGTTGAAAAGCAAAGTCTTGTGGTGATCATCAAAGCACGGCCTTTGTGGCATAGCTTTGTGTAACGTTTACTTCGCGAGTTTCACACCCGGTATGAACCAAAAACGGGAGAGGACGTCATGGAGGGCATGAGTTTCTTTCTAGCTAGAAGTGGCGTCAGTGGTTTTACACGCCCTGACGAGTTTGACTTATGTGGTTGTTGCTGTTGCGAGGCGCCTCGGTTTGATTGGACGATCCGGGTCCGATGGAGTCATTTAGTTAGCTCACCTACGCCCCATAGGGCGGGGAAACGCATGTTCAGGGTTTAAGTTTAATCCACATCGGTGGACTGGCCTTGAGGATCCAAGGGCCCACCTGTGTCTGGGTCCTGAGGGGCGGGCTAGAGCGTCTCGAATCGGTTGAGGACTATCTTTTGCCTCGGTTCATAGATGGAAATCCAATTTCCAAATACGTGACTTTGCGATTTTGATTGTATAACCTATATATGGCGACATAGTGGTATGGGGCATTCATGCCGCCTATGATTGATACTTATGATTTGAAGTTGTTTTATACACTATACACTTAAAATAGTATCAAATGATTTCTTTTAAACGTATCAAGCATTCTTGGCTATTATAAGGTAAAAACCCTATCCTCCGGCTTGCGTTGCATTGTGTGATGGGAACTGGGTCTTATAATAGCTTCATTCTTCTTTATTTAGCATTGCACTGTTTGTTTTATGCACTGGTATTCTTAGGAGGAAACCCGTTCCGTGTTATACAGCGTGGTCCCTTGATTTACCTAACTTTAAAATAAAGATTTACAACTGTTTTAGTTCTCACACCAGTCCCATGACTGACCTGGAGTTTATTGTTTTAACCTAAACTCTGGGTGCCCTTATTTTCGACACGAGCAGCTAGTAGTTTTGGTTTTGCAGATTTATATTCACAGGATCCTGGTTTACAGCTGGAATGATATCCGGAAAGCTTTGTATCCGTATATCTACTTCTAGTGTGTTGTATTATTTTCCGCTGCGATGTATTTAAATGTAATTTAAATCTCTGATATTTCTGTGTAATATTCATTCATACTCTGTATATTCTTGTAATCTGATGCATTGTTGTAATAACAGTGGAATGTTCTTTCGTCTGCGTTCTGTTTTGTCGTGTTCTCAAATGATAGGGCATTTCGAACGGTCTGGGTCGGTTTAGAGACTGGTTCGGACCGAGCGAAATTCCTGCTCGTCACAATACCAGTCCCATGACTGACCTGGAGTTTATTGTTTTGACCTAAACTCTGGGTGCCCCTATTTTCCGCACGGGCAGCTAGTAGTTTTGGTTTTGCAGATTTATATTCACAGGGTCCTGATTTACAGCTGGAACAATGCTCGGAAAGCTCTGTATCCGTGTATCACTTCTAGTTGTGATTTGTATTATTTTCCGCTGCTTTGTAATTTATTGTAATATCTGATATTTGTCGAATGTAATTTATTCATTTATACTCTGTATATTCTTGTATCTGATGGAATTGTTGTAATAGCAATGAAATGTTCTTCTGTTTGCGTTCTATTTTGTCTTGTCCTCAATTCTATCCGTGCTTTCCTTCACGGGGAAGTTCGGGTCGTCTCATCGAAATGCTATCATCGTTTTCTAACACGATTCTCCAATTTCTCTTTCTAAACTTATTCTTATATTTTCTTTGGACAAATGTCGTTATTTATTTCTTTAGACCAAGTGGATTTCAACTAAACTGTTTCCATTCACTAGGAAGTGCTACTATATAAAAATCATGCTTAAGTTTGGTTAACAGCGTTTATTTTATCGCTACAGTTCAAAACTTGTCATACGCTGTAATATCCTCCTTTATAATTAATCTTGACATAACAGTCGTGCTTAAACCTAGTCAACAACGTTTATTATATCTCTATAGTTCTAAGATTTGCAATACGCGGCCGTATTCCTTTTATACTAATCTTGACATAACTGACACGCTTAAACCTAGTCAACAGCGTATATTATATCGCTATAGTTCTAAGATTGGCAATACGCTGCCGTATTCCTTTTATACTAATCTTGACATAACTGACATGCTTAAACCTAGTCAACAGCGTTTATTATATCGCTATAGTTCTAAGATTGGAAATACGCTGCCGTATTCCTTTTATACTAATCTTGACATCTCTTTCCGTCACAAACTGATATCGTTCCTCGATAATAGTGAAGTCGTTCAAGTTGGGGTATTCTATTTACCTCTCAGACCTTGATCGACAACGTTCTTACCTTAGAACAGATATAAGTCTGTATTCTAATCCCTTATTACTTATAATATTCATCAAATCGTATTTCCTTGTTTTATTTTGGAATATGGTTTTATAACACCATATTCATACTTTGAAATCTTCGTTGTTTATTATTATTTATTTCAAACATTACTCTTTGCTTTAACTTCATTCCACCGTTCTCTTTATAACTTCTTTACAAGGACCCAGTTAATCTAATAATCATTTTCAATTAAACAGTTGATTTAAATCAACTTCATTCCATCAGTAAATTCATCAACTGATTTTAATTACTTCTTACCATTAGATTAATATATTTAATCTAATAACATTTCTAAACTGTTTTTCTTAAAATAATTCCCAAATACTTAATCGTCGGATAATTTCTGCTTTTATAAACTTATTTAAATGTCAACAATCATTTTTATTTACTTTATAAAAACGAACTCTAAAATACTGGTTTATAATAGAACTTCTATTATAATTTAAAACTTTGATTTAATTATAAAAATAAAATTTTTATAATTAACTTCGTTGATTTGCCTGACGGTCAATCAACTTCAAAACGATGGGTTTATGGTCGTCTATTGTCACTTTCTAAATTGATAGCGTTTATTTATTTAATCATAACAAATGTCAAATTACCATTCAACAGTAACATTCACATGGGGTTTTACTGTCATTTGGGTTCAAACAGTGCATACATATAAAACAAATAGTACACAGAAATACTGAGGAATCCGGTTGTATTCCTCCAACCGGTTTCCCGCATCCACAGATGTCAATCAAACAATTATCACTGATTCCATACTAGGGAATATTAAATTGACGGAAATCAGTATCTAACATATGCAACGATATATTTTTCAACCAATTTAATTGTGATCTATCTAAACAACCATCACGCAGTATTCAACCAACATTATAATATTTAAAATAGATCAGAGTTAGTGATTTTACTCACTTTCGCGCGTTAACCATTTAAATAACGATTTACGTCGGTCGATAGATCTGAGCAGGAGTTTTTAATTTCGTCTAGAATCATAACATGCTCCAAATCGCTTCCATCCAGTTTCAGTATCCAGTTTGCGACCATACAATTCCAACGCGACAAACAGCGTTAAATTCCTTTTATACTTGCTCGGCTCAATCCCAGAAGTCAGAGCCCGCTTTCTTCCTCTTCTTTTCCAATATGTTTCACAGCAACTCCAACCCCCTCGGGTTCTTCAGAAAGAACACGTCCTCAATCGTCCGGCCACCTTCATTAACTCTCCATCGAAACACCACCAGACACAACAGCTTCGAACTCTGCCCCCCCTTCTCCTATTTCGTAAATGTCTTCCCATCATCCCAAGCTTGCATCACCTCCACACATTCATGCACGCGGCCAAGCATGTATTCGCCGAGCTCCACTGATACAATGCGTCCATCCCTTCATCAGTACTTAACTCCTGAATGGAACATCACTTCAATGCAATCCCATACACCAACATCTCTACTAACCTGCATGCTCCATCAGTTGCCTCCACATGTCAGTACATCCTCCTCCTAACTACTTCTCTAACGTGTACATGGTACACAGTATTTCCTAACCCAAAAACTCCTCCACTTCAAAGTTCCTTCTGCCACGTATGTACCCACGCGCCAGCCCAATACTTCATCTCCTACTGTCGCATGTAATCCCTTACAGCCTCATTTCCCCTTCACCGAAAGTTATGCAATCACCACCAACCTTCAGCTCTTCGCAAGAGCTTCACCTTTCCGAAATAAAACATACCATTCCCAGAAACAAAACTCGACAACGATCCATTCCTGCTGCTCCTGAAAACCGAACTCCATGCCCAGACTTTCCGCGAGCTTTACACCGTTCATTTCTATGCACAGAAAACTCCTGTAGCCTTCCGTTACTCTCCCCGCGACCTGCTCATCACTCTCTACTATTCGCCGCCACCCAGTTCCGCACTTCCATATTTTATGAGGGGTTTTTAATTTGATTTTCTTCCATTTGGTTTGCTTTTTACGTGAAGAACAGAGGAGAGGGGATGATGTATTTATATTGTTGAAAAACTTAATTGTTAAGCAGTAGCAGGTACCCTAAGTCTAGGTTAGGTTATGTGTTTGCATTTCCTTCGCTGTGAAGTAATAGGGTTTGTATATCAACTAGGTTAGGCACTGTTTGCTGCATGATGGGTTGGCACGTTCTTATGGTAGGAACCTAAAGTTGCTAGTCTTAGGGTCATGGTGGCAGTAGTCTTTGTGGAGAAAATATCTGCATATTATATATATATATATATATATATTATCTTAGGGATGAAGTATAGTGTCATGTATACAAACTGAATTCCGTTCATATATGAGCTGCCACGGACAGGAGTAAGATTACGGTCGTGCTCAACGAGGTGTCATGGTCCCAAAAATGTAAAAATACCGGTAGTTTGACTCATATTTTGAAATCCCAAAATATCGATACAGGGTGCGAAATACTCCCAATAAAAAGTTGCTTATTTAATTATTTAAAAATTACAGTAAAATTCTAAAAATTAAATTATCGCTACGCCTCAAAAGAACCTTGTCCCGATTTGCAATCGATATCAAGTTATATTCAAATAACCGTTACGGTCGATATACGATTTCACAACGACTTTCTGAATATTTGATTTGGACATATCTTGCAATATATTCGATGAAATCTTGGTTTTTCACTTCTTTTTGAAAAATACAGTTCAACAGATTCCAACGTTTCTTGTTTCGCAGAAATCCGGTTAATAACGGATCCTGTATACTCCGTTGAAGTTCAGAACGTTAAATTACGAACTGCAGCGTCGTTATGAGCTCGATTAATTTTAATATATATTTTTCTACGTTCAACTTTGTTTTTATTTAATATATAAATCCATTTATGTTTCAAATTCGATATTCAAACTGATTTAAATATTCAAATTCAAACCGTTTAAAATGCGGGACGTTACAGGTATTGATTGCAAAAGTGGTTTGGGTTATAGCCCTACAACAAATATGTCTATTCACAGCATTGAAAAAACACTATTATAGCCTTTAACAGCGTTTTGATGAATGCTGTCTATCAACACGTTGTTTTAGGTCCTGGATATATCACAGCATTTTCAAGAATGTTGTAGAAAATTGACATATTACAGTGTTTCAAATGGTGTTGTGCTTATGTTTATGCAGCGTTTTATATTGTTTCAGAAATGTTGTTATCTTCCCTTTTCTACAGCGTTTAGCCACATATCACAGCTTTTCTCGAAGTTTACAAGTTCTTTACTATCACAACGTTTTGCCACATATCACAACGTTTCTAGAAGTTTACATGTTCTTTACTATCACAACGTTTTGCCACATGTTACAGCATTTCTGGAAGTTTACATGTTCTTTACTATCACAGCGTTTTTCCACATATCACAACGTTATTTGCATCTATCACAACATTTACATATCATAGTACCAAAATATTCATGCACAAACATATCAACAACATGTAAATATATATCAACCAAATAATTATATAATACAATATTCATACACAAAGACATCATCAATAAACAAACTTTACAAAATTTCCATAAAAAAATAACACCATAAACTAAATTTACACAATATCCATAGAACAAAGTCACAATATCTACAAATAAAACAAAATTTCCATCAAATAATTTTGCACCGAATACCAATAAAATGAACATCTAAAAGTTACCGCTTTCTCCGTAATCAGATACCATAAGCGATCTTTTTATTGGGGTATCTTCGGAAGAGCCTAACTATATTCTGATTATAGCTGAATGCACAACGATGCCCATCTCCAATACCTATACACATTTGTTCATATTAGCATTTGGTCATTCTTATACATTAACAGGAAAGCAATGCTCGACAACAAGAAAAAGGAATACAAGAAGAAAGTTGAAGATAACAACATAGCATACTTGGTAATATTTTATAATAGCTAGTTAATTTTTATAATGCTCAGTTAATTTTTAATTATTACAATTATTATTATAGAATATTTGGTAATCTTTTATATTTTTATATACTTCGTTAACTTTTATAAACTACATGTTTGTTTTTATAAATGTAGTCAACTTAGTTAAATTTTTATACTATTTAGTTAATTTTAATAATACTTAGTTAATTTTTAATTATTGCTATAATTATTATAGAATACTTGGTAATATTTTATATTTTTATAAACTTAGTTAACTTTTATGAACTAAACTTCTAATTTTTTATAAATTTAGCAAACTTAGTTAATTTTTATAATAATTAGTTAATTTTTATAATAATTAGACAATTTTTATAATTGTTAGTTAATTTTCATAATAGTTAGTTAATTTTTAAAAAAATTAGTAAACTTAGTTAATTTTTATATTACTTAGTTGATTTTTATAAAAGTTAGTTAATTTTTATAATAGTTAGTTAATTTTTATAAAATTAGTGAACTTAATTAATTTTTTATAATAGTTAGTTAATTTTTATAATACCTAGTTAACTTTATAATACTTTGTTAATTTTATAAAACTTAGTTAACTTTATAATACTTAGTTAATTTTATAATACTTAGCTAATACTTAGTTAATTTTTATAATACTTAGTTAATTTTTTATAAAATTAGTAAACTTAGTTAATTTTTATAATACTTAGTTAATTTTTAAAATAGTTAGTTAATTTTTATAATAGTTAGGTAATTTTTATAAAATTAGTAAACTTAATTAATTTTTATAATAGCTAGTTAATTTTAAAATACTTAGTTAATTTTATAAAACTTGGTAAATTTTATAATACTTAGTTAATTTTATAGTACTTAGTTAATACTTAGTTAATGTTTTATAAAATTAGTAAACTTAGTTAATTTTTATAATACTTAGTTAATTTTTATAATAGTTAGTTAATTTTTATAATACTATTATAAATATTATTGCTATTATTATTATGAAAGTTTACTTATGTTTTGTATTTTTATGTACTTTGTTAATCCTACATGAATGCCATGAACATGTAGTGTGATGAATATAATTAATTATAGAAAAATATGCAGAAGCATCGTAATCATCTTCGTCATTGGAAAAGCTCAAGGCATGTCTCATTAACAAAAGGGCCATATGGTGCACAAGAAAAACAAGTAATAAGTTGACATCGCATACAACCAACCGGTCGATAGAAAGAAAACTAGAAACAGCAGCAAATTTCAGACGTCTGAAACTATTTTCAGATGTCTAACCTAGTTCAGACGTCTGAAAATAAGTTCCAGACGTCTGTAATGGATTTCGGCCAACACCCTAAGGCCATTTTAGACGTCTGAAATTTATTTCAAACATATGAAAATGTTCTCGGGCAATTCCTAGGCTTGGTACAGATGTCCGAAACTTATTTCAGACGTCTGACCTGTTTTGTTATTGTTTCCCAGTGGGCTTTGATAAATATACCTGCTAATGAAGGGCATACTAAACATTATGTTTGTTCATATTGCTATAAAGTACATACCTACTTGATTGAATGCATCCGACAGTACATTCCAGCATACTTGATACCAGCAATTGTTAAATGACCTGATGTGTCTCAAATTATAAAACATACATAAAATAAAACAATGGTTAAGTATGCCTATTAATAAGAACATATGATTACATAAATTTATAAATAATTTAAAATCAGAATAATTGACCATATGTTCATCATTTATAAGCACATAGAAGAAATTTATATAAGAACTGCGGAAACTTACACACTTGAAACCTTGTAGATGAAGAAATTTATATAAGAACTGCAGAAATTTTTACTTTATCATAGAAATTTCCCCTAGATGGAACATATGTAACAACGAAGAAGATGTTGCAACAAAATGAACATATAAAAATTCAAACTTAGCTCCTCACACTTTTTGATCTTCTCATCCCTCAGCACTCTTTTTTTTTTTAATTTACTTATTCACAATTTATATAGGGTAGTAAACTCAATTTCACAGTTTTCCAAAGACCGAGCACTTATACTGAAATGACCAATGAAACTAATTCCACTTATACTTTGATTCATGAAATGAATTGGCCTTACACTATTTTGCAGTCAAATGAATTGATCTTTGTACAGTTTGTATCATATAAATTAGTTGAAACAACATGCATTAATCAAAACTGAGATGGTGATAATTTTGTAGTATGAATTGATCTTTATACTTTGATTCAAATAAATTCATATAATTTTCTCTTATACCATTTTGCCATAAAATGAACTGATCTTTATATACTGAAATTACTACCAGTTTTCAAATTAAGCTAAATTATTTACTAGTTTTAGAAATTGAACTAAAATATAAAAATAAAAAAACTTACTTTCAGGAAGTTTCATAGCCCAAGTTGGTTTATACATGGATCCATCCTAGATGCTGTTGGTGCATTGCATTGAGATCATTCTACAACAAGACAAATATTTTAGAAATCCATTACAGTTCAAGGATATGAATTGTTGGAAATGTTTTACAAACATTATGTGAATTATTAAAAATGATTGAATAAGTGTATGAATGGCTCCTATGTTTGAGTAGTCCCACATCATGGGATTATAGGGAAGAGGCAAGGATTTATACTTGTTTCTAAGAAGTCATGTTGGGGCCTTGGGCTCCCAATACATGCATTGTTGTGAGGAGGGAGACCATGCATCATGACCACCACACACGCGCGCGCGACCGACCGACCCGACCCGGCCCGGCCCGGTTCGGTTCAGTTCGGGCTCGGGCTCGGGCTTGGGCTTTGTGGTGTAGGCACTTATATTTTTGGACCATAAAACTTAGTTGTTTTCGAACCGTTTTTTATGGAAAAATTTTTTTGCGCACCGATATTTATTCTGCAACGGAAAAATTTTTGCAACGGTAAAATAATTAATCCCCCCGAAATTTTAGCAGATCCGATATTTTCTCCCAAAACCTAATTCTCGTTCTATATATACTATTTTATCTGAGACGAGAAAAACACCGAATTTTATATTCTCTTCTTCTCAGCCGCCATTAAAACTTCTAACAAATTTCGAGCAGTATTTTTCCCGAAAGTGCAAATCTGCACTGATTTGTTTGTGCAAGCAAATCAGTTACTATTTTAGAGGCTGTTTTATCCTAGAGGCGGCGGCGAAGGAACGAATTGGTTTGCACCTCTGACCAAATCGCCGAATCGTCTTCAAGAAAGAGACCTAGTCCGCGACTCAGCCATTGTTTTCCAAAAATTTGAAGACGAACTGAAACAATGGCCTCGAACTCAACCATGGACGATTCTGCTCCTCCTTCTGCTTTTCACGGCCCTCTGGTGACTGCTGCTCCTTTCAAGTTCGAAGGTTTGCATTTCAAGCGCTGGCGTCAGAAGATGGAGTTCTTCCTCACGATCAGGAAGGTGGTGGCTGCTCTGACTGCTGAAAAACCGCAGCTACCAGAAAAGCCTGACGAGACTGATGCAGCAAAGATGGCATCATGGACTGAACAGTCAAAGCAACTGCAGACCTGGACTGAACAGGATTACTTATGCAAGAATTTTATACTGAATGGACTGAGCGATGATCTGTATGATTATTATAACTCAGATGAAAAGACAACAAAAGAGATCTGGGAAGCACTGAAGAAGAAATATGATACAGAGGAGGCAGGGGCAAAGAAATATGCTGTGAGCCGCTATTTAAAATACCAGATGACTGATGATAGATCGGTAGAGATGCAGTCTCATGAGCTGCAGAAAATAGCTCATGAGATCATCTCCGAAGGTATGGTCTTGGACGAACAATTTCAAATTGCTGTTATCATTGACAAATTACCCCCAGGCTGGAAAGTTTTTAAGAATGTCTTGCGACATAAGACTAAGGAATTTTCCTTAGAAAGCTTGATTACACGCCTCCGTATTGAGGAGGAGGCACGCAAGCAGGACCAGAAAGAAGAGGTGCTGATTGTGAATAACAACAGTACTAAGAAGACCACTCCCGCTGTTCTGAAACCAAATCAGAAATCTTTTAAGAATCAGAACAGGCGCAACAAACAGAATGGGAATCCGCAAGGAAACCCAAAAGGACAGCAGAAACTAGCCCAAAAGAATGACTCTGGACAGTTGTTTCTTTGTTACAACTGTGGAAAACCAGGGCATATGGCCCGAAAGTGCCGGAACAGGCCAAGCTCTGCACCGCAGGCTAACCTGACTGAGGAGCCTCTTACGGCTATGGTTACTGAGATTCACCTTGTTGGTGGATCAGAGGGTTGGTGGGTAGACACTGGTGCTTCTCGCCATGTCTGCTATGATCGTGGCATGTTCTCTACATACACGGCTGCTGAAAATCAGAAAGTGTTGTTGGGAGACTCTCACACCACTACAGTTGCGGGGATTGGAAACGTGGAACTTAAGTTCACCTCTGGAAAAACTGTAATTCTGAAAGATGTTATGCACACTCCAGAGATAAGAAAGAATCTGGTCTCTGGCTTCCTCCTTAATAAGGCTGGTTTCACTCAAGTTATTGGGGCTGATTTGTACACTCTTACTTATAAGGGAACTTTTGTGGGAAAGGGTTATGCTTGTGAGGGTATGTTTAAACTGAATGTTGAATCTAATAAAGTGACTACTTCTGCTTACATGTTGTGTGATTTTAATATCTGGCATTTTAGATTATGTCATGTTAATAATCGAATTATTCGTAATATGAGCACCCTAGATATGATACCTAAAATGACAGAATCTGAATCTGATAAATGTGAATTCTGTACACAAGCTAAAATCACAAAGAAACCTCACAAATCTGTTGATAGAGTTTCTGAACCATTAGACTTGATTCATTCTGACATATGTGAACTTGATGGCACTTTAACTAGACAGGGACATCGTTATTTTATCACTTTTATTGATGACTGCTCTGATTTCACATATGTATATCTTATGAAAAATAAAAGTGATGCTTTTGACATGTTTAAAACATTCAAAACTGAGATTGAGAATCAAGCAAATAGAAAAATTAAGAGACTTCGTAGTGATAGAGGAACAGAATATGAATCTAATTCTATTCTGGATTTCTATAAACAACATGGTATAGTACATGAGAGAACTGCACCCTACTCACCTGAAATGAACGGTAAAGCAGAAAGGAAAAATAGGACCTTTACCGAGCTAGTAGTTGCCATATTATTAAATTCTGGTGCAGCAAAACATTGGTGGGGGGATATTTTATTGACTGTATGCTAAGTTCTGAATAGAATCCCTAAATCTAAGAATAAAATTTCACCTTATGAAATTTTAAAGAATCATAAACCCAATGTCTCATACTTTAGAACTTGGGGTTGTTTAGCATATGTTCGCATTCCAGACCCTAAGAGAATAAAATTGGCAAGTAGAGCATATGAATGTGCATTTATAGGCTATGCTATTAATAGCAAAGCATATAGATTTTATGACCTTAATGCACATAATATAATTGAATCAAACGATGCCGACTTTTATGAAACTAAATTTCCTTTCAAATTAAGGAATAGTGGGGGCACTTCAAATATGCCTATTAGAACAGAACTTAATGAAAATTCTGAAGCTGAACCTAGAAGAAGTAAAAGAGCAAGAACCATAAAAGACTTTGGTTCAGATTTTTGTGCTTTTACTATTGAGGAGGATCCTATAAACCTCCAAGAAGCCTTATCTTCTTTAGATGCCGATTTCTGGCAAGAGGCTATAAACGATGAGATGGATTCTTTAGAATCCAATAAGACTTGGCACTTGGTAGACTTACCCCCTGGTTGTAAGTCTATAGGCTGTAAATGGGTACTTAAAAAGAAATTAAAACCTGATGACACTATAGATAAATATAAAGCACGACTAGTAGCTAAAGGTTTTAAACAAAAGGAAAATATAGACTTCTTTGACACTTTTTCACCTGTAACTAGAATAACATCCATTCGGGTATTAATCTCACTTGCTTCCATTCATAATTTACTTATACACCAAATGGATGTTAAAACTGCTTTTTTGAACGGTGAATTAGACGAAGAAATTTATATGGACCAGCCTGAAGGATTTGTAGTACATGGTCAAGAACATAAAGTATGTAAATTGGATAAATCATTATATGGTTTAAAACAAGCACCTAAACAATGGCATGAAAAATTTGATAACTTAATCATTTCAAATGGTTTTAAAGTTAATGAAAGTGACAAATGCATTTATTACAAATCTGAGAATGACATTTGCACTATTATATGCCTTTATGTAGATGACCTACTCATTTTTGGGTCAAATATTCATGCCATAAACTCAGTCAAATCCTTATTAAGTGTCAATTTTGATATGAAAGATCTAGGTGAAGCGAGTGTAATCCTTGGTATTAAGATTACTAGGTCAGAAAAGGGAATTTCTTTGGATCAATCTCATTACATTGAGAAGATACTAAAGAAATATAATTACTTTGACTGTAAACCTGCAAGTACGCCATATGATCACAATGTAAAGTTATTTAAGAACACTGGTGAAGGTGTAAGACAGTCTGATTATGCGAGCATCATTGGCAGCCTTCGGTATGCCACTGATTGTACTAGACCCGACATTGCCTATGTCGTGGGATTATTGTGCAGGTTTACCAGTAGACCTAGTATAGAGCACTGGCAAGCTATTGAAAGGGTAATGAGATACCTTAAACGAACCATGAACCTTGGATTACATTATGAAAGGTTTCCAGCTGTACTTGAAGGATATTCCGATGCAGACTGGAATACCTTATCTGATGATTCTAAAGCGACCAGTGGCTATATATTTAGCATCGCTGGAGGAGCTGTTTCTTGGAAATCCAAGAAACAGACTATTTTGGCTCAGTCTACTATGGAGTCTGAGATGATAGCACTAGCTACAGCTAGTGAAGAGGCAGAGTACTTGAGAAATCTGCTAGCTGAGATTCCCTTATGGGAAAAACCGATACCGGCTGTGTTGATACATTGCGATAGTACCGCGGCTATTGCAAAAGTTCAGAACCGATATTATAACGGTAAGAGACGACAAATACGTCGTAAGCACAGTACGGTTAGAGAACTACTTTCCACAGGTACCGTTAGAGTGGATTACGTACGTAGTGAGGAAAATTTGGCGGATCCTTTGACGAAAGGACTATCCAGAGAGAAAGTCCATAACTATTCTAAAAGAATGGGACTATTGCCCCTAGATTGTTGACTCACGCACAATGGTAACCCGACCTAAATGACTGGAGATCCCAAGAACTAGGTTCAATGGGTAATAACAAGTTGTGTAGTGATATGAGTTGAACATGCTATTTAATGAACCAAGAAGCATGTATTCCTGAAGTGATTAGAGGATGAGTTAATAGAAACTCTTAATGAGATCTATACTCTATTTGGAGTGGAGTACCTACCTTCAGGAGTGCTCTTGATAGACTCACCTTTGTGAATGTGGAAATGTGGTCGTTTCCTATGGAGTTTGGGCAAAACTTCTAGAGCATTCACTAAACTGGGATAGACGTGCAGGGCCATAAATGCACGGGCTTATCTGATTGCACTATAGAAAAGGTTGTGTGTGGTTTGATGTCAGGAATAGAGTTCAAGACTACGTGTCACTCTAGTAAAAACTGAATCTTACTCACTATGCAAAGGTTCAAGTCCTTGGACACCTTTGTTTATGCACAATCTTATGTTTTTAAGAAACTGCTCGAAAATATTTTTAAAAATTCAAGTGGGGGATTGTTGGAAATGTTTTACAAACATTATGTGAATTATTAAAAATGATTGAATAAGTGTATGAATGGCTCCTATGTTTGAGTAGTCCCACATCATGGGATTATAGGGAAGAGGAAAGGATTTATACTTGTTTCTAAGAAGTCATGTTGGGGCCTTGGGCTCCCAATACATGCATTGTTGTGAGGAGGGAGACCATGCATCATGACCACCACACACGCGCGCGCGACCGACCGACCCGACCCGGCCCGGCCCGGTTCGGTTTGGGCTCGGGCTTGGGCTTTGTGGTGTAGGCACTTATATTTTTGGACCATAAAACTTAGTTGTTTTCGAACCGTTTTTTATGGAAAAATTATTTTGCGCACCGATATTTATTCTGCAACGGAAAAATTTTTGCAACGGTAAAATAATTAATCCCCCCGAAATTTTAGCAGATCCGATATTTTCTCCCAAAACCTAATTCTCGTTCTATATATACTATTTTATCTGAGACGAGAAAAACACCGAATTTTCTATTCTCTTCTTCTCAGCCGCCATTAAAACTTCTAACAAATTTCGAGCAGTATTTTTCCCGAAAGTGCAAATCTGCACTGATTTGTTTGTGCAAGCAAATCAGTTACTATTTTAGAGGCTGTTTTATCCTAGAGGCGGCGGCGAAGGAACGAATTGGTTCGCACCTCTGACCAAATCGCCGAATCGTCTTCAAGAAAGCGACCTAGTCCGCGACTCAGCCATTGTTTTCCAACATGAATAACCAAAAAAATTAAATCATTTCTGACAAAACTAATAACACTACTAGCTTCAAAAAGGTGCGTGCAAAACTAATAACACTACTAGCTTGAAAAAGGGAAGATGACATACTGTCAATTTCTGGACTAGTTTTACACGTCATTAGTGGAGTGACAATTTCTGGAATCGACAAGGCTCTGGACATTGCCATGAATGACTTATGGTCAGCATCAGCTTCTCATGCTCCTAATCAAACACTAATAATGAATACAACAAGAATGAAATCATAGTAAATCAAGAAACAATAATACATAACTTATATTTAAGATCTGAATGATCAGAGATATTTTCAGGTTGGACTCAAACTGACAAAAGCAGTTCATAATTCATCAAAATATCACCAGTCATGTATAAAGTTATGAGATCTCGGACCACTATGTTTGCCCATCTATTGAAGGAGCACTCTTTATCAAATTAATACCACATACTTAAATATAAATAAAGAGAGTATCAAGAGAATAGGAAATATACCCCTTTCTTCATGCTATTCTGCTGCTCGTTCTCTTTTTTTCTCCAACTGTTCTGAAATGTCTATACTTGAATAATGCTTATCATTTGCAAGCCAGAAAGAAGAAGAAATTACTACCATGTCCTGCGAATAAGCATGTTCAAATTTTTTGGCGAGTTAATATCAATAGAATACCTAATGAAATCAGAACTATCCTCGGTAAAAGACTCAGGTTTTGGCTTTTTTATTTTTTCAGGAAGATAAGCTTCGTATATCAAATTCACAGCTGCATTGCCCCCGCTATCTATCAGTCAATCAACTTGCTCGTCCATCCACTCATCTAATTTGGTAGACATAACAGTTTCTAAATTATTCGCATGTAAAAAACAAAATGGGAACCCCATACAAATATAACATAAACCCCATACAAGTATAGCATCCTGACTGCATTGGTGACCAGTTATATAGACACATAAAAAACTCATTAGTTTAGAGATGCCATACCAACCAATGGAATAGTCAGATGCCTACATTTATCTAAAGTTTATATGATTTCTGACAGAAAATTAGTGTGATAGAAAATGCATCCATAGTCAGTGTTACATTCTCCTAGTTTAAATGCTCAATTTGATAAAAAACAATTAGGAGAGTGGGACAACCAATACAGCCTCAATCCTCAAGGAAAATCAGTTGAATAATAATGTCTTAGCAGATTAAAATGAATGGGGAAGTTTACTCGAAGATCACACATCTGTATTGATCAGAATAAAATGAATGCAAGGATCACAAGTAAGCAATGCGGAAATTTACTCAAAGATCAGACACCTGTATTGACTAGGATTAAATGGATGCAAGGATCAAAATTAATTATACAAACTATAAAGCAAGCGACTTAGACTAACTTGGTTTGAATATCCTTGAGCATCGTCAAGTAAGTTCGAGCATCAGGAATTCCTTTTGTTCGTTGTTCAATGGTGAATTTGAACTTTTGAGATTCGTTTAAACGACCCGCCCTGTCTGGGAAAAAAAAAGTTGAGTGATAAGTCACATCCATAGATAAGCAAATGGATTATAGCAAAAACATTGACCATTGAAAATGAGAACGCTGATTGCCAATATGTTGTCGAACAAAAAATAAATATATTAGGTGCAATAAATATACTTTTCCCTTACAGTCTTTATAACATCGGCATAGTGCTTCACTGCAGCAGGATCCTCAGGATCAATAATGATTCTTTCCTTGCGAAATATATTAAGGGCTGTCTTAAATTTGTTCTTCACATCATAAAAGAAGTTCTTCAACATCTCTAAAAGAGAAAGTGTATGTCACTAGCCAGTAAACAAGGCGTTTAATAAAAGATGTAATGAACCGAACAGCCAAAATTTAGGTGACCAACACCTAGAGTTATATTTTTATTTCTTGACTATTAAATTGATACGGGGTTAATACAAGATTTATTTTTTGGCTCCTTCATTCCCCAAATCTAATATACGATAGTATGCGTCAATTAGTTGTCTGGTGAACCCACTGGTAGTTACCTTGAGCATCATCACTAGCTTGTTGAATATCAAAATAACTAAAATATTACTGGATCTCTACAACTACAATCCAATTAAGATGTGGTTCTCAAATTTTAATTCAAACTTTAAGTTAAAATCATGATTGAGAAAACTTATTCAATATATACTGAAATGAAAAATGCCAAGACATCAACTGAAAATATGTATCCAAATTCCATACAAATAGTTTTGATTTTAATCAATTGGAAAATCAATTGGAACTTGGAAAGCCATTTCAGATTGCGGTACCTGTATCCAAATGAATAAAAATTAATTGGAAAAAAAAGATACATCAGTGAAAATGAGAGTATTGTTGTACTAGTACTCAAATGATAGAGCAAACCTGGATAACAAAATTCCAACACCGCAAAGACAAATTCCGTATAACTTATTAACCAAAAAAAGAGGAAGCAAAGATAAAACAAAAGCATTATTTATCAGTTTAATAACAAAAGGGGAAAAACAACTAACCAAGTATAATTTTCTTGATATCTCTTGCTCTTCTTGCTACCTCAAGATGGAGTTCGAAAGAGCTTGGTTTATTCATTTCCTTGTCAGATGCACAGCTGGTGTTCTCCGTTTTCATGCTTCTCAATTTAATAAAGAATGTACCATTAGGCCAGAGAATCAGCTAGGAATAATGATATACAATATTGCTTGAAATAAACACATATGTTTATGTATAAAGAACGAGTCCGAATAAATCTAAACATCGACTTTCTTGTAGAGACCTTGTGTGACAACTATTTTAAAACAAAAGATTACAAGAGCTTGTGCCCTTTAAAAAAACTAAACCCCAACCAGACTACTAGTTCTGGTCAAGTGATAACACAAAAATAAACGACTATGATCCTTTTCATGTAGTTGCAAAATGAATAACAAAGATACAGGAGGCGGACACAATCAAACTATCTACATATTTATTTAACTTAGAAAATCAGATAATTATACCTATTCAAGCTTCCTGCTTAGAATTCAATATACCACTTTATCAGCCTATACGATAATGAAAATAGCACATATGAGAAGGGCTTATGTTGGTTAAATATGAACGAATGCTATACTGAGCTTCACATACTATCAAAAATTACTAAATCTCCCGTTCATGTTGATCTATGACTCCGTGTGGAATGGAGTAAACATATTTTTGTGGAGTGAATTATACAGCAGTCTATACAAGTCGAATCACGTGGAATTATTAACAGGTGTATTTTACCTACAGTATGAAGATGTGTAGATCAACAGGGACGGATCGTACACATTTTTAATTTATAAGGAGGGAGGAAAAAACAGAACTATGTTGGAAATGTCTCATATAACTTGGTGCATAACAGCATGCTCCTCTTAAAATCAATCTTTTATGGTTATCAGTAAAGGGATGAATATAAATAACCTAAGCCTTGGCATGAAGAACTTCAAGCAGTTCATATGCAGCAAGGGAATTTGAGCTCTGCTGGATGGTCTTTACTGCATGGTCGTCTGTTGCATCTTTCACAACTGGATCATGAGCAGGCACATCATGCCATCCAGTTGGACGATCACCTGTCAAATGTACTCTAGCTACATCAAATATGCTATTTTTACAGTCATAACATAATATGAAAAATACTCAATACATCGACAGGAAGAAACAACCACCACCTATATCACTTGAGAAATTTCCACATTCTTTGTTTCAGTGAGATTGCCAACGTTGGAGGCATTGATGTCAATGCTTACCTTAGCATTCTGAGTGTGGTTTACACGAGGTTGAATGGAGACAGGATAGGAGTTCTCTACCTGGATTTGAAAAAACAAGGAGATATATGAAGTTAAATTGGTATCCCAAGTAATATTTTCACTTGAAAGTTGAAAATACGACAATGGGAAAAAGAAAAGAAGAATCTCCGTTATTAGTACAAAAGTAAAAACCGAATATGTAGCGACCCGGTTTTTAGCAATCTTGGTTATCCGATATATAATACATATCGAACATCCAAGGACCGAAAATAACCGAATAGTTAATGAAAGAAATTAGAGGGTGAGAATAGATAAGATAGAAATTTAGAATAGAATAAGAAGAAGACAACAACATCATCAGAGTAACACGAACCTCACAACGGAACGAATAAAATATAACATAACTTTGAAATATAAATCTGTACTTGAATATACATATCATTATCAAGTACAACACTTACAACACAGCGGAATAATAATAGCTATATAATCCTGAAGCCTCCTACTCCAGCTCTTCAAGTATCTGTAAATCCCGACTACTTGACTGCTCGTACAAAATTGAGCACCCAAGAGTTTAGGGAAAACAAAACAAAATAAACTCCGGGTCAGTCATGGGACTGGTATGAGTAAAACAGTTTAAAACAGTTTGAACAAGTGAACGATATCTCATAAGACCACGCCGTATAACGGAACGGGTTTTTCCCTTATGAGAATCCAAAATATCTTTATATCAGAAACCTTTTGATATTATAATAATGTCTATCAATCACAATATAATAATCATCTAGCAGAAACGCTTTCATCTCACGTTCTACATACATAGTATACAATCAAAATCGCAAGCACATATTGGGTAATGGATTTCCAACTATGAGAAGGTATGGAACCACCTTTCCCTAGTGTACCTCTAGAGAGGAATACACTGGGTTCAACAAGAACATCTTGCAACCCGGCCACACATGACCGACCACTCATTTCGCTTGAGTGTATCGAATGTATATCACCAATGGTTGGGATCAGCAACCGTTTCCCGAATGGGACAGCATCGACAATAGATTTTTAGAATGAAATGAATATCTCTAGATAGGTGATTATACACTCTAATGGTAGCTACCCACATAGCCATGCTGCCTGCCCGATTTTTGTCATTTACCGGATGTGAGGCTAGATGCTACGCTTATCCTTTACACGCCACATCTTCATTCACTTAGAATGTCACATCGTCATACCCGCCAAATCACAAATTGATTTATCCAAAAACAACACGGGTATACAGCTAAGAGAAACAAATTCCTCCACCACCAAACGTGAATACGTTTGAAGAGATCAACTTACGCGATCTATTAGATATACTCTGTCAGACCTTCGTCCATACATATTGTCCTGGGACTGAACAAAATGAAGGAACTATCCAGTACATCCATCTTAGGCACTGTTATCTAAGACTTATACAATAGCCCTTGCACTTTACTCCGTCTTCAATTATCTTTGACATATATAATTCACAACGCTTATGCCAATACAGAGTTGTTCTTTGGAAAATAGTCCAACCGGTCTCTCCGTATTAACAAGGTTAAAATGGTCAAAACTTTGATAGTCTGTGATTTAACTATCAAAGAAAAACAAGTGTGCAAACAACGATATTATTTCCAAATGGAAATTATATTGATCAATCATCATTAACCACATATATATATATATTCCCATTTTCTATGTTTAGAAAATATATGTTATTAACACTAGAAAACATTTCCATGGCTTACTTACGTATCACTATTCTTCCACATCTATCAGACTCTAACTATAAACTAACAAGAGAACAACTTCCTAAGTATAAACCCCGAAGGCCGAAACCAACATCAGATCGATACTTAGGAAAACATTCAACTTATTAATCTCTAGTCAGTTTCTAATTTCTGTTTAACTCCATTACTTTAACTCTATTCGATTAACTCTATTTGATTAACTCAAATTCGAATAACTAATATCTGTTTTAAATTTATTTCGAATAACTATATTCGATTTAACTCCATTTTTTTACTAACTCACTTTGATTATCTTAACTTGCTAACTCAAATTGAACGACTTAACTTGCTAACTCAAATTTGATTAACTCGACTAACTTCACCCATTTGGTTAACTTGACTAACTAACTCAATCAACTTGGTTTGATCAACTCATTTAACTTGGTTTGACTAACTTATTTGACAAATCTGGTTTAACTAACTCATTTGACAAATTCCTTTTAAGAATCCTATTTATTCCCTAAATAAATATTCTCCTTTTAAAATTCTATTTATTTCCTAAATAAATAATCCTTCTAGATTCTTATTTATTTCTAAATAAGTACCTCCTTTATAACTTCTATTTATTTCTAAATAAATAATTCCTTTTATAACCTTTATTTGTAAATGTTTTACAAATATTTCTCTTCCTATATTTGTCTAGTTATTTTCTAAATAAATAATCCTCTTATACTTCTATTTATTTCTAAATAAATATTCCATTCAATTCAATTTATTTATTAAATAAATATTCCTTTTAAAAAACTTTATTCGTTTTATAAATATTTTCCTTTTATCTTTTCCTGTTTATTTTCCCAAAATATTTCCATTTTGATATTCTATTTGTCTTATAAATAAATATCCTCCTTTATAAACTCCTATTTATTTTCTAAGTAAATGTTCTCCTTTATAAAATACTATTTATTTTCTAAGTACTTTATTTTCAAAATATTCCCTTTTATAAAATCGGTTGATTTTATAAAATTCCTTTATTTCAATATACATTGAAATATTTCTTTTCACATCCCAGGGTCACTTATGATATTTAAAATGGCAAACCACAATGATCAATATCATTTAACACACATAATCAAATAGATTATAAAACACATCATATATTTCAATACATGAACAGAACAGTATTATAAATATAAGTGCACTTTTAAGTTCAAGTCCAAGTCCATTCATGTCCATTCCAATCCATTAACATGGATCACATATGTCACTTACTTTTAAAGTAAGAATCAAGTTAACATTTTAACATAAGCTACCAACATTCAAGCAACTTTAAGCATAGTTAAAACATGCAAAAGGGTTTATGTTTGCTGTCCTAAATAGTGAGTAAACTCACCTTAATCCTTAGCAAATCCAAGATCCAAGAATAAGAATAAAGATCCAAGAATAAGAACAAAGATCCAAGCTAGTAACCTCTTTCCTTTCCTTGCTTTCACTTGTTTTTCTTGCTTCCTCCTCTACCACCACCATTACTCAAGAAGAAGCCATTAATATAGCTTAAGAAGAAGAAGAAGAAGAAGAAAAGAAATTGTGTAGAATTCCTAAGGGTATGCCTCCCTTTATATAGCCTTAGGATTGTGAATGGGAAAAGACCAAAATGCCCCTAAAACCCTAATCTTACATATGAAGTATTATTACTTTTGCTCATTTTCCTTATTTGCTCATTTTCCTTATTTGCTCATTTTTCCTTATTTGCTCATTTTCCTTATTTGCTCATTTCTTTCAAATGAAGTATTACCATTTTTGCTCATTTTCCTTATTTGCTCATTTTTCCTTATTTGCTCATTTTCCTAATTTGCTCATTTTCCTAAATATCTTGCCTATGTCATGCATGACATCATCCAGATATTTAGTTAACCATAAATACTAAAAATATTTTTATTTGCTAATCACTTTCCTAATGATTAATTAGACGTTCACTAAAATTTTCAACAACTTTTAGTGATGAAATAGCCATTTATTGATAAAACGATTTTTGGTCATTTTATCAATATTTTACCAAAAATATATTTTGAAAGCATTTTTCCAAAACGAGTCTAGTATCATTAATTATTAATTAAATATTCCAAGTTATTTAATTAAACGACCGTTTAATTCTCTTAATCACCTTTTAAATAATTAAATATATTAATTATTATATCGCTGAAAACGCGGGTCATTGCATTCTTCCCCACTTAAAATAATTTCGTCCTCGAAATTGCTAAGGTAGGAAACCAACCCTATCGACTGGTCAGAACTTATTTGTCCACTTCTTAACTCCAGTTTCAACTGAACCAATTTAATTTCAATTAAATATATTTTTTTAACAAAGAAAATTTTCAAAAATCCTGAAATTTTCCTAATGCCTTAACTTTTCGAAAAATTTCGCCATAACCTCTTTTGTACAGCCCTATCGGTAAAACCACAACTCGCTACTCTAGGCCTTCTCCAACCCAAAAGAAAATCAAACGGCCAAGCGGCTTGCTAATTCGGCTAATAAATTCCAAACTCATAACAAATATAAACTTGTACCTTTTTGTCGGGTATATCATTATTTCCCTTCCATCTGCTACCAACTCAACATATAACATTATAATCAAACTCCAATTGATTTATTATTAAATCCAATCATTCGTTTATACTCAAGCCAAATTCCATTTCAAACTCAAGTAATATTCTTGATTCTAAACTCTTAAGTCATCAACTCAATTCCATTCCAGATTATTCTCTAATCAAATCCAGTTTTATTTAACTTAGTTCAAGTTAAATCTTAATTTATTTTTACTTACACCATCTCAATCCATTTAACATTTTAAGTTAAATTTAAATTCTAAAATTTTAATTCCCTGGGTTCATTTCAAATTAATTTGAAATCGTAATACCAATTCAATGCCTTTGAATTTCTAAATAACTTGTTTTCTCAAAACAATTCCAAAAACAAAATCTTTGGTAGTAATCCGTCACTTAGAACTCGAAAATGAACACTGATGTAACGACCTGCATTCTACGCATTGGAAGATCGTAGAATATTTATTTCTTTTTCTTAGTAAGTCGTATGGTCGTGTACTTTTGGGAAACGACTAGTAGGGTCATTTCCCATGTTCATGATTTTTGTCGATTTTTAAATGACCGTTTTACCCCTAGTTATCACTGTTTTGGCCATAACTTTTGACTGGGAAGGAATTTTGACCTGAAACCATTTCCATTGGCTCTGGATGATTGTTTCTCTTTCCGTAGAGTGGTCACATTAGTCAAACGGACTCACTGTTTGGGAGATATGGCTGAAAAAAGTTTCAGATGGTGAAAAACAGCTTAATTGGGCTTAACCGGGTGATTAGCAACTAGGCCCACAGGGGAATTTTGGGTTTAGAGGTATAGGAAGACTGATTAGGGTTAGGTTATCACTTTCATTTCAGTTTTGAGCCGCCACAAACCTTCTTGAGACCTTAGTAATGGCTTCCATCCTCTAAAACCTCTCCAAAACACATTTTTTGTGAAGATTAAGCCTAAACTACATCAAAGCAAGGCCAAATAGCAACAAAGCAAGGTTGGAGCTGCTGCTATACATAGGAATTCGACCCAAACAGAGAGTATTTCAGATTTGGTGTTTCATTTGTGGCCAAGGTGAGTGATTTGCATAGTTTTTGCACTAATTACGGTAATTAAGGGTAATTAGTGAAGATTAGCGAATTTATACACTAATAAATTCTGGAAAAATGCTTAGAAATTCTTAAATAATATTTCATGCCTCTGTTAGAAAATTTAGACGATTTGATTAAGTTTTACTAAGTATGTGCTTAAACATGATTAAGAGGGACTATAGGAAATTGTGAGGTTTAGCCACTTTTGATCCATTTTGGTTCATTTGAATTGTTGTTAGCTGTTTGTGGTTGTTTTTACATGTTGCTATGACTCTATGGTATGTTTTATGATTGATTAGAATAGTTAGATTGGTCGAAAATGCCGTCGAATGGCGTAGAAAGCTCGCTGGAAAGTTGCAGAAGTGTGCAGGTTCCGAACCGGTTCGGATCAGAGTAAGGGGTCGGATCGGACTTGTGAACTGACCAAGGAAATTCGAATTGGATTGGAACTTGTCACTGGAGGAGGCTTGGCGAGAAGGAAGGCCGTTTACTTAGAGTTGGAGTGGACAAGGGGATCGGATCGGAGGAATAATTGGAGGCCAGATCGGATCGACTTGGAGACGTAGGGCTGGGATCGGAAGTAGACATTTGGGGAGAACTAGCAAGAGGGAAGGCCAAGCGGATCAGATGGCAAGGAGGGATCGGATCGGAATACATGAAGAAATAAGGGAGCGGATCGGAGCACTGGAAGGAAGGACACCCGACCCGACCCGGAGGAGGACACCGACCCGACCCGAAGTGGAGTACCCGACCCGAACCGAATGGAAAGATGACAAGGAGGGAGGACCGAACCGAACCGACGAGGGTAATGACCACCGAACCGAACCGTATTCTAGGGCTGCTACTGCACGACAACTCTTCTGAAGACCCACTCCAATTAGACCAAACCCGAGATGCAAAGGTTGTCCAAATAAGAAGTTAGAGCTTAAGATTCAGATGGGAATCAACGAGTTCGCTTCATGGTTGGGCTTTGCTGCGGGACGCGTGCCAAGGGGTTATCGACGTCTATAGCTTTGGACCACTATGGTAGGAGGTACGAAGGCGGATTCAGGGCCATTATGGCATCGGTAGAACCAAGGGATACAACCAATGAAGTGGGTCATTGAAATGTTTGGTCATGACTCTATATGTTTAGCTTGGTCATAGCAGGGTTTCTACAAGTCGGGATTCGTCGTTACCTCAATTTTGTCTAGTGTTCCAAAGTGGTGATGTCGTATGCTTTACGCACAGAGTGAGAGATGTTAGGATGGTTGCTATGGATGGTTTGTTTGCTATCATTATGACATACACACCCCACCCCCGTATTCTTTACACTATTCATTATGGCACCTTGGAGTATTGTACGGTATGTGGTACTAACTCTTTGGTTGCAGGTCCAGGTTCAGGTATGGTTTAGTATACCTGTTATCATTCTGTTTAGATGCTTATCGCTCACACCAGGCTTTATGTCTGACCCAGAGTTTTATGTCTCTTCTTATTACTCTGGGTGCTCACACGAGCAGACTAGAGACAGGTTAGCTGGTGATGCACGGGTAGATGATCCGGAGACGAGCAGGAGGCTTCCACGTAATATATATAGTATTCTCCCTATGTTGTTGAAGATCACTGCTTGGGCATTGGTGGTGCATCTTCTACTTTAGTTTTCTTTTGTTAGAGACAGTAAATTTGGAAAATTGTAATAAGCTGTATTTGGATTTCCACTGCTCTGATGTTGACATTGATTATTAGTTATCAGCTTATGCACTGTCTCGCCAGTTTTATGTCAAGTATGTTATTATTATATTTTATCCCAGTGCGCTGTGAGACATTCTACAGGTTCCTTGATTAGTTCATTCTCTTCTTTCTTTTCTTATGATGACCGTTCCGTGCCAGTTGGACATGTGTACAGCGCACACTTAGAGGAAGTGTCGGTTGGTGCGGGGCGGGCCGTCACACTTGGTATCAGAGCTCTAGGTTGCGTAGTTAACCTAGGGCAGTTATCAGGGAGAGATAATATACGTATACGAGAGAGCGTATTTGTGATTACTTTGGTTTTTAAAAGCTATATATATATTATTACTATTATAAGGATGAAGTCGTACTGCACTAGCACCACTATGGAGTCATTAATCGTTTCCTTTTTCAGATTGACGATGAGCCGATATACTAGAGGTGCTGGTAGGGGAGCCAATAATGGGGATGCTGCTGACATGAGGACGGTGTTTACGGACTTCATGAGAGAGATGCTTAGAGATGTACAGAGGGCAGCTCCCAATGGTGGAAATGGTGGTGGTCCAATAGTGCAGGCGCCAAGAGTCGACTTCGCCAAGCTGAATAAGGATTATACTAGCCTTGGTGGGAAGCCTTTCCACGGAACGGAGTCGGCCACGGATGTTCAGGATTGGTTGGATAGTTGCGAAAGTATCTTCGAGGATTTGGGTATCGAGGATGCGATGAAGAGAAAGCTAGCGTCCCGTCAGCTACAAGGGCGGGCAATGAATTGGTGGAATGCTATAAAGGCAGCTACTCCCGAAGATCAGATTACTTGGGAGCAGTTTAAGGCTCGCTTTAGTGAGAAGTTAATTCCAGCTGCTCAGAAGTCAATGCTGTTTAAGAAGTTCTTGGAGCTCAAGCAGAATGGCAGAGCTGTCTCGGAGTACATTGCTGAATTTGACACTTTGTCAAAATATGGGTTATCTCTTATTGATACTGCCGAGAAGAAGAATGAGAAATTCATAACCGGTTTGGACCAGTACTTGGGGGGAAAACTTATTAACCACATCGATGAGACGTTTGAATCGATTGTGGGGAAAGCATTAAGATCAGAAAGTCTCTACCCTAAGTCGAAGACTGAGGTTGCATCTGTAGAAGAGCCAAAACCACAAGCAAGTGGTGGAGGCAAGGGTGGTTCCCAGAATAAAAGAAAGCAGAGTCAGACTAAGGATGGCCAGAAGAAAAAGAATAAACAAGATGTTGAGTGCTTCAGCTGTGGTAAGAAAGGCCATTATGCTAGTAATTGTCGGGCCAAGCCAGCGGATAGGAAGTGCTTCAACTGTGGCCAAATGGGACATCGCAAGGACAAGTGTCCGCAACCCCCTAAAGAAAAGCAAATGGTGAAAGCATACGCCCTTAATGCTATTCCTTCTTCGTCGAATGCCCCAACTGCGGCGGAGAAGGGAAAGAATGTCGTCATTCAAGGTATGCTTTCTGTTTATGATGTTCCTGTTAGAGTTTTGTTTGATACCGAAGCTTCCAGTTCTTTCATATCTAGTGACCTGGTAGATAGGTTGGGATTGGAGCCCGAGATTGTCGATAGACCTTTAGTAGTGACGAACCCGATTGGTGGTTCTACTAGCCTTAGCATGATTTGTCGTAATGTGGTCTTATCGAGTCATGGATGCATGTTTGTTTGTGATTGCTTTGTTTTGGGCTTTACTGGGTTTGGCATTATTTTGGGAGTAGATTGGCTCCAAAGATACGGGGTGGTGGTAGACTGTGAGGGCTTTTTGGTGACAGCTAGAGCGGATGATGGGCGGAGGATAGTGTTTGGTGGTCTACCTAGTAAGGGGGTATTGGCTAGTTTTCTAAACTCCCTTGACATTCCGCATAGTGAGTTGTCAGGTTTGCCCGTGGTTGGCCAGTATCCGGATGTTTTCGAAGAAGTGACTGGACTTCCACCACACCGAGAGATTGAGTTTCGTATTGATTTGGTAAAGGATGCCAGGCCTATAGTGATGCCACTTCGTCGTATGGCACCAAGAGAGCAGCGAGAGCTCGGGGTGCAAGTCAGCGATCTTTTGAAGAAGGGATTTATCAGAAGGAGTGTTTCTGAATGGGGAGCACCAGTTGTGTTTGCTACCAAGGCGGATGGTTCCCTTCGTTTGTGTGTAGACTACCGCGAGTTGAATAAAGTGACGAGGAAGAACAAGTATCCTCTACTGCGGATAGATGATTTGTTCGATCAGTTGAGTGGCGCGAGAGTATTTTCTCAGTTGGATCTCGCGACAGGTTTTCATCAGCTTAGAGTGGAAGCTGAGAGTATAGCTAAAACGGCATTTCGGACGCCGTCTGGGTTTTATGAGTGGTTGGTCATGCCATTCGGGCCGACCAATGCCCCAGCATATTTTGTGGATCTTATGAATAGGGTATTCAGAGATCAGTTGAATAAGTTTGTCCTTGTGTTCGTTGATGATATTTTGGTCTACTCGAGGACAGAGGAAGAACACAAGGGACATTTAAGAATAGTGATGGAGGTGTTGAGAAAACACCAATTAAAAGCAAAGTTTTCTAAGTGTCACTTCTGGAAAAGAGAAGTGAGGTTCTTGGGCCATGTTGTATCAGAGAATGGTATTGCCGTGGACCCGGCGAAGGTGGCTACGGTACAGGATTGGCCTACGCCCAGGAACGCAACAGATGTAAGAAGTTTCTTGGGATTAGCTGGATATTATCGTAAGTTTATCCAAGGTTTCTCCAAGGTAGCAGCACCATTGACCCAGTTGACCAAGAAGAATCAAGCTTTTGTCTGGGATGAAAGGTGCGAGAATGCATTCAGAAGTCTAAAGGACAAGTTGACAAGCGCACCAGTGTTAGTCATTCCTAAGGGGGATGAAGAGATGACGGTATACACGGATGCCTGTGGTACCGGACTGGGTGCTGTATTGATGCAAGGTGGTAGGGTTGTAGCTTACGCAAGTCGGCAATTGAAACCGCACGAGAGAAGATACCCTACCCATGATTTAGAATTGGCAGCGATCGTGTTCGCGTTAAAGATGTGGAGACATTATCTCTTGGGAGAAAGATTTGAGCTGTTTACAGATCATAAGTCGTTAAGGTATCTCTTCTCTCAGAAAGATCTGAATCTCCGTCAGCAGAGATGGTTAGAGTTCTTGGCTTCCTATGATTTTGACATCGCATACACACCGGGAAAGGGCAATGCGGTGGCTGATGCATTGAGTAGAAGACATGCCAGCTTAGGGGCTATGTTCCTTAAATGGAAGCAACTGAAGTTTATCGCGGGGTTTGATTTCAGACCGAAGTGCGAATTGGATCCAGAAATGTTAGCAAGTTTGATGATCAGACCCACTTTAATTGAGCGGATCGGCTCTAGTCAGAGGGACGATCCTAACCTATTGGAAATCATCTCCAAGTTAGAGATGGGTATCGATGAGGAGATGAACAAGTATGGGCTTGATCGAGATAGATGGCTTAGAAAGAATGGAAAGCTTGTTGTACCCAATGTCAATGGATTGAGGGATGAAGTGCTTAGAGAATGTCATCACTCAAAGCTGACTATACACCCCGGTGGTAACAAGATGTATCGAGATATGAAGCAGACTTACTACTGGGAAGGGATGAAAAGAGACGTTGGGAAGTTTATATCCAAGTGCATGAATTTCCAGCTAGTTAAAGCCGAGCAAAAGAAGCCTAGTGGGTTGTTACAGCCCTTAGAAATTCCCAAATGGAAATGGGAGCAAGTCTCGATGGATTTCATCGATGGTTTACCAAGGACTAGATCGGGATATGACAGCATTTGGGTAATTGTAGATCGACTGATTAAAAGTGCAAGGTTTATACCAGTCAAATCGACCAGAACGGCAGCTAAGTTAGCAGAATTGTATATGAAGTGGGTAGTGAGATTTCATGGAGTACCTAAAGGCATTGTGAGTGACCGAGACCCGTTGTTCACTAGTGGGTTTTGGAAGAGCTTACAAGAGGCTCTAGGGTCAGGGTTACAACTCAGTACCGCATATCATCCTCAGACCGACGGCCAGACGGAGAGGGTGAATCGCATATTGGAAGATCTCTTGAGAGCTTGTATATTGGATTTTGGTGGATCATGGGATGACCATTTGCATCTAGTAGAGTTTGCATATAATAATAGCTACCAATCTAGTATCGGTATGGCTCCATATGAAGCTTTGTATGGAAGACCGTGCAACTCACCATCATGTTGGATAGAGACCGGCGAGAAGTTTGTGCTTGGACCAGATGTGGTGAGAGAAACGTCGGATAAGATTAAGATCATTCAGCAACGAATGAAAGCTGCTCAAGATAGGCAGAAGAGCTATGCTGATAAGAGGAGAAGAGACTTGAAATTCTCCGTTGGCGACTTGGTGTTTGTCAAGATTTCTCCGTTGAAGAGCGTAATACGATTTGGAAGGAGAGGCAAGTTGGCACCAAGATTTGTTGGCCCATTCCCTGTTCTTGAACTAGTCGGGAATTTGGCATATAGAATTGACTTACCAGAGAAGATGGCAGGAGTTCACAACGTATTTCATGTTTCCCAACTAAGGAAGTTCGTTCACGACTCAGATATGACTATTCCACCTGATCAGTTAGAGGACTTCGAAGTAGAACCCGAGGCGGTTGGGAACCGCAAGCCGGCCCGTATTGTCGAGCACGACATGAAGCAACTTCAAAGGAAGGCAGTGAAGTTAGTCAAGGTTCAGTGGGGTGAGGACGAGAATGATTGTACTTGGGAGACAGAGGAGGACATTAGGAAGACACACCCAGAACTCTTTGCTTGGTAAGATTTTATTAGCGATTTAGTTTTCCGCATGCTAGGTTATGTTTGTTTTGCTTGTTTTGCATGTTTGGTTGCTGTGAATGATTGTTAGGCATGCGGGATTCATTGTTTGTTTCTTTGTTAAGGAATTTCGGGGGCGAAATTTCTTAAGGGGGGGAGAATGTAACGACTTGCATTCTACGCATCGGAAGATCGTAGAATATTTATTTCTTTTTCTTAGTAAGTCGTATGGTCGTGTACTTTTGGGAAACGACTAGTAGGGTCATTTCCCATGTTCATGATTTTTTTCAATTTTTAAATGACCGTTTTACCCCTAGTTATCACTGTTTTGGCCATAACTTTTGACCGGGTAGGAATTTTGACCTGAAACCACTTCCATTGGCTCTGGATGATGGTTTCTCTTTCCGTAGAGTGGTCACAATAGTCAAACGGACTCACTGTTTGGGAGATATGGCTGAAACAAGTTTCAGATGGTGAAAAACAGCTTAATTGGGCTTAACCGGGTGATTAGCAACTAGGCCCACAGGGGAATTTCGGGTTTAGAGGTATAGGAAGACTGATTAGGGTTAGGTTATCACTTTCATTTCAGTTTTGAGCCGCCACAAACCTTCTTGAGACCTTAGTAATGGCTTCCATCCTCTAAAACCTCTCCAAAACACATTTTTAGTGAAGATTAAGCCTAAACTACATCAAAGCAAGGCCAAATAGCAACAAAGCAAGGTTGGAGCTGCTGCTATACATAGGAATTCGACCCAAACAGAGAGTATTTTAGATTTGGTGTTTCATTTGTGGCCAAGGTGAGTGATTTGCATAGTTTTTGCACTAATTACGGTAATTAAGGGTAATTAGTGAAGATTAGCGAATTTATACACTAATAAATTATGGAAAAATGCTTAGAAATTCTTAAATAATATTTCATGCCTCTGTTAGAAAATTTAGACGATTTGATTAAGTTTTACTAAGTATGTGCTTAAACATGATTAAGAGGGACTATAGGAAAATGTGAGGTTTAGCCACTTTTGATCCATTTTGGTTCATTTGAATTGTTGTTAGCTGTTTGTGGTTGTTCTTACATGTTGCTATGACTCTATGGTATGTTTTATGATTGATTAGAATAGTTAGATTGGTCGAAAATGCCGTCGAATGGCGTAGAAAGCTCGCTGGAAAGTTGCAGAAGTGTGCAGGTTCCGAACCGGTTCGGATCGGAGTAAGGGGTCGGATCGGACTTGTGAACTGACCAAGGAAATTCGAACTGGATTGGAACTTGTCACTGGAGGAGGCTTGGCGAGAAGGAAGGCCGTTTACTTAGAGTTGGAGTGGACAAGGGGATCGGATCGGAGGAATAATTGGAGGCCAGATCGGATCGACTTGGAGACGCAGGGCTCAGATCGGAAGTAGACATTTGGGGAGAACTAGCAAGAGGGAAGGCCAAGCGGATCAGATGGCAAGGAGGGATCGGATCGGAATACGTGAATAAATGAGGGAGCGGATCGGAGCACTGGAAGGAAGGACACCCGTCCCGACCCGGAGGAGGACACCGACCCGACCCGAAGTGGAGTACCCGACCCGAACCGAATGGAAAGATGACAAGGAAGGAGGACCGAGCCGAACCGACGAGGGTAATGACCACCGAACCGAACCGTATTCTAGGGCTGCTACTGCACGACAACTCTTATGAAGACCCACTCCAATTCGACCAAACCCGAGATGCAAAGGTAGTCCAAATAAGAAGTTAGAGCTTAAGATTCAGATGGGAATCAACGAGTTCGCTTTATGGTTGGGCTTTGCTGCGGGACGCGTGCCAAGGGGTTATCGACGTCTATAGCTTTGGACCACTATGGTAGGAGGTACGAAGGCGGATTCAGGGCCATTATGGCATCGGTAGAACCAAGGGCTACAACCAATGAAGTGGGTCATTGAAATGTTTGGTCATGACTCTATATGTTTAGCTTGGTCATAGCAGGGTTTCTACAAGTCGGGATTCGTCGTTACCTCAATTTTTTCTAGTGTTCCAAAGTGGTAGATGTCGTATGCTTTACGCACTGAGTGAGAGATGTTAGGATGGTTGCTATGGATGGTTTGTTTGCTATCATTATGACATACACACCCCACCCCCGTATTCTTTACACTATTCATTATGGCACCTTGGAGTATTGTACGGTATGTGGTACTAACTCTTTGGTTGCAGGTCCAGGTTCAGGTATGGTTTAGTATACTTGTTATCATTCTGTTTAGATGCTTATCGCTCACACCAGGCTTTATGTCTGACCCAGAGTTTTATGTCTCTTCTTATTACTCTGGGTGCTCACACGAGCAGACTAGAGACAGGTTAGCTGGTGATGCACGGGTAGATGATCCGGAGACGAGCAGGAGGCTTCCACGTAATATATATAGTATTCTCCCTGTGTTGTTGAAGATCACTGCTTGGGCATTGGTGGTGCATCTTCTACTTTAGTTTTCTTTTGTTAGAGACAGTAAATTTGGAAAATTGTAATAAGCTGTATTTGGATTTCCGCTGCTCTGATGTTGACATTGATTATTAGTTATCAGCTTATGCACTGTCTCGCCTGTTTTATGTCAAGTATGTTATTATTATATTTTATCCCAGTGCGCTGTGAGACATTCTACAGGTTCCTTGATTAGTTCATTCTCTTCTTTCTTTACTTATGACGACCGTTCCGTGCCAGTTGGACATGTGTACAGCGCACACTTGGAGGAAGTGTCGGTTGGTGCGGGGCGGGCTGTCACAACTGATGATGTCTTGATTCATCATCAGAATCTATTTTCCAACTATCAAGCTGAGTTCAATACTATATCACTTTCAGTTTGAAAAATGTTTTCAAAATCTCCTAGGAACTTAAAATTCTCTTATACTAAATTTAATTCCATTTACAAACACCTTTTCAAATTCTAGGAATTTTAATCCCCATTCTGATTCAAATTTCAGATTTAATTCAATTAATTTCACTTATGTGAATTTTATTTGGTTATATATATATATATATACATATATAACCATCTCCATTATAATCTTACTTGATTATAATAACAAATATACTTTGGGTAAAATTATTTCATTTACCATCTTTTCAAAACATACCATGACGGTTCACCGTATTCGAGTGTTTATAAACTCCTACTGATACAGTGGATCAAACTGATTGACCAGAACTTTTAAACAACTCAACCAATAAATCTCCACAATATAAATTCACTTTATATTGAATACCAAATACGCTCTCGTATGTATACACTCAAACTCAATCTAGGGTATTACTAACCCCATCTCCACCGAGTCACGCCACAGAGCCAAGGTAATTACTTAACCTTAAGCTCTGATACCAACTGTAACGACCCGATTTTTAGCGATCTTGGTTATCCGATATATAACACATATCGAACATCCAAGGACCGAAAATAACCGAATAATTAATGAAAGAAATTAGAGGGTGAGAATAGATAAGATAGAAACTTAGAATAGAAGAAGAAGAAGACAACAACATCATCAGAGTAACACGAACCTCACAACGGAACGAATAAAATATAACATAACTTTGAAATACAAATCTGTACTTGAATATACATATCATTATCAAGTACAACACTTACAACACAGCGGAATAATAATAGCTATATAATCCTGAAGCCTCCTACGCTAGCTCTTCAAGTATATGTAAATCCCGACTACTTGACTGCTCGTACAAAATTGAGCACCCAAGAGTTTAGGGAAAACAAAACAAAATAAACTCCGGGTCAGTCATGGGACTAGTATGAGTAAAACAGTTTAAAACAGTTTGAACAAGTGAACGATATCTCATAAGACCACGCCGTATAATGGAACGGGTTTTTCCCTTATGAGAATCCAAAATATCTTTATATCAGAAACCTTTTGATATTATAATAATGTCTATCAATCACAATATAATAATCATCTGGCAGAAACGCTTTCATCTCACGTTCTACATACATAATATAAAATCAAAATCGCAAGCACGTATTGGGTAATGGATTTCCAACTATGACAAGGTATGGAACCACCTTTTGCTAGTGTACCTCTAGAGAGGAATAAACTGGGTTCAACAAGAACATCTTGCAACCCGGCCACACATGACCGACCACTCATTTCACTTGAGTGTATCGAACGTATATCACCAACGGTTGGGATCAACAACCATTTCCCGAATGGGACAGCATCGACAATAGATTTTTAGAATGAAATGAATATCTCTAGATAGGTGATTATACACCCTAATGGGAGCTACCCACATAGCCATGTTGCCTGCCCGATTTTTTTCATTTACCGGATGTGAGGCTAGAAGCTACGCTTATCCTTTACACGCCACATCTTCAGTCACTTAGAAAGTCACATCGTCATACCTACCAAATCAAAAATTGATTTATCCAAAAATAACACGGGTATACAGCTAAGAGAAACGAATTCCTCCGCCACCAAACATGAATACGTTTGAAGAGGTCAACTTACACGATCTATTAGATATACTCTGTCAGACCTTCGTCCATACATATTGTCCTGGGACTGGACAAAATGAAGGCACTATCCAGTACGTCCATCTTAGGCACTGTTATCTAAGACTTATACAATAGTCCTTGCACTTTACACCGTCTTCAATTATCTTTGACATATATAATTCAAAATGCTTATGCCAATACAGAGTGGTTCTTTGGAAAATAATCCAACCGGTCTCTCCATATTAACAAGGTTAAAATGGTCAAAACTTTGATAGTCTGTGATTTAACTATCAAAGAAAAACAAGTGTGCGAACAACGATATTATTTCCAAATGGAAATTATATCGATCAATCATCATTAAATATATATATATATATATATTTATATATTCTCATTTTCTATGTTTAGAAAATATATGTTATTAACACTGGAAAACATTTCCATGGCTTACTTACGTATCACTATTCTTCCACATCTATCAGACTCTAACTATAAACTAACAAGAGAACAACTTCCTAAGTATAAACCCCGAAGGCCGAAACCAACATCAGATCGATACTCAGGAAACCATTCAACTTATTAATCTCTATTCATTTTCTAGTTTCTGTTTAACTCCATTACTTTAACTCTATTCGATTAACTCTATTTGATTAACTCAAATTCGAATAACTAATATCTGTTTTAACTTTATTTCGAATAACTATATTCGATTTAACTCCATTTTTTTACTAACTCACTTTGATTATCTTAACTTGCTAACTCAAATTGAATGACTTAACTTGCTAACTCAAATTTGATTAACTCGACTAACTTCACCCATTTGGTTAACTTGACTAACTAACTCAATCAACTTGGTTTGATCAACTAATTTAACTTGGTCTGACTAACTTATTTGACAAATCTGGTTTAACTAACTCATTTGACAAATCCCTTTAATAATCCTATTTATTCCCTAAATAAATTTTCTCCTTTTAAAATTCTATTTATTTCCTAAATAAATAATCCTTCTAGATTCTTATTTATTTCTAAATAAGTACCTCCTTTATAACTTCTATTTATTTCTAAATAAATAATTCCTTTTATAACCTTTATTTGTAAATGTTTTACAAATATTTCTCTTCCTATATTTGTCTATTTATTTTCTAAATAAATAATCCTCTTATACTTCTATTTATTTCTAAATAAATATTCCATTCAATTCAATTTATTTATTAAATAAATATTCCTTTTATAAAACATTATTCGTTTTATAAATATTTTCCTTTTATCTTTATCCTGTTTATTTTCCCAAAATATTTCCTTTTTGATATTCTATTTGTCTTATAAATAAATATCCTCCTTTATAAACTGCTATTTATTTTCTAAGTAAATGTTCTCCTTTATAAAATACTATTTATTTTCTAAGTACTTTATTTTCAAAATATTCCCTTTTATAAAATCGATTGATTTTATAAAATTCCTTTATTTCAATATACATTGAAATATTTCTTTTCACATCCCAGGGTCACTTATGATATTTAAAATGGCGAACCACAATGATCAATATCATTTAACACACATAATCAAACAGATTATAAAACACATCATATATTTCAATACATGAACAGAACAGTATTATAAATATAAGTGCACTTTTAAGTTCAAGTCCAAGTCCATTCAAGTCCATTCCAATCCATTAACGTGGATCACATATGTCACTTACTTTTAAAGTAAGAATCAAGTTAACATTTTAACATAAGCTACCAACATTCAAGCAACTTTAAGCATAGTTAAAACATGCAAAAGGGTTTATGTTTGCTGTCCTAAATAGTGATTAAACTCACCTTAATCCTTACCAAATCCAAGATCCAAGAATAAGAATAAAGATCCAAGAATAAGAACAAAGATCCAAGCTAGTAACCTCTTTCCTTTCCTTGCTTTCACTTGCTTTTTCTTGCTTCCTCGTCTACCACCACCATTACTCAAGAAGAAGCCATTAATATAGCTTAAGAAGAAGAAGAAGAAGAAGAAGAAAAGAAATTGTGTAGAATTCCTAAGGGTATGCCTCCCTTTATATAGCCTTAGGAATGTGAATGGGAAAAGACCAAAATGCCCCTAAAACCCTAATCTTACATATGAAGTATTACTACTTTTGCTCATTTTCCTTATTTGCTCATTTTCCTTATTTGCTCATTTTTCCTTATTTGCTCATTTTCCTTATTTGCTCATTTCTTTCAAATGAAGTATTACTATTTTTGCTCATTTTCTTTATTTGCTCATTTTTCCTTATTTGCTCATTTTCCTTATTGGCTCATTTTCCTAAATATCTTGCCTATGTCATGCATGACATCATCCAGATATTTAGTTAACCATAAATACTAAAAATATTTTTATTTGCTAATCACTTTCCTAATGATTAATTAGACATTCACTAAAATTTTCAACAACTTTTACTGATAAAATAGCCATTTATTGATAAAACGATTTTTGGTCATTTTATCAATATTTTACCAAAAATATATTTTTGAAAGCATTTTTCCAAAACGAGTCTAGTATCATTAATTATTAATTAAATATTCCAAGTTATTTAATTAAACGACCGTTTAATTCTCTTAATCACCTTTTAAATAATTAAATATATTAATTATTATATCGCTGAAAACGCGGGTCATTACATTCTTCCCCACTTAAAATAATTTCGTCCTCGAAATTGCTAAGGTAGGAAACAAACCCTATCGACTGGTCAGAACTTATTTGTCCACTTCTTAACTCCAGTTTCAACTGAACCAATTTAATTTCAATTAAATATTTTTTTTTAACAACGAAAATTTTCAAAAATCCTGAAATTTTTCTAATGCCTTAACATTTCGAAAAATTTCGCCATAACCTCCTTTGTACAGCCCTATCGGTAAAACCACAACTCGCCACTCTAGGCCTTCTCCAACCCAAAAGAAAATCAAACAGCCAAGCGGCTTGCTAATTCGGCTAATAAATTCCAAACTCATATCAAATATAAACTTGTACCTTTTTGTCGGGCATATCATTATTTCCCTTCCATCTGCTACCAACTCAACATATAACATTATAATCAAACTCCAATTGATTTATTATTAAATCCAATCATTCGTTTATACTCAAGACAAATTCCATTTCAAACTCAAGTAATATTCTTGATTCTAAACTCTTAAGTCATCAACTCAATTCCATTCCAGATTATTCTCTAATCAAATCCAGTTTTATTTAACTTAGTTCAAGTTAAATCTTAATTTATTTTTACTTCTACCATCTCAATCCATTTAACATTTCAAGTTAAATTTAAATTCTAAAATTTTAATTCCCTGGGTTCATTTCAAATTAATTTGAAATCGTAATACCAATTCAAAGCCTTTGAATTTCTAAATAACTTGTTTTCCCAAAACAATTCCAAAAACAAAATCTTTGGTAGTAATCCGTCACTTAGAACTCGAAAATGAACACTGATGATGTCTAGATTCATCATCAGAATCTATTTTCCAGCTATCAAGGTGAGTTCAATACTATATCACTTTCAGTTTGAAAAATGTTTTCAAAATCTCCCAGGAACTTAAAATTCTCTTATACTCAATTTAATTCCATTTACAAACACTTTTTCAAATTCTAGGAATTTTAATCCCCATTCTAATTCTAATTTCAGATTTAATTCAATTCATTTCACTTATGTGAATTTTATTTGGTTATATATATATATACACATATATAACCATCTCCATTATAATCTTACTTGATTATAATAACAAATATACTTTGGGTAAAATTATTTCATTTACCATCTTTTCAAAACATACCATGACGGTTCAACGTATTCGAGTGTTTATAAACTCCTACTGATACAGTGGATCAAACTGATCGACCAGAACTTTTAAACAACTCAACCAATAAATCTCCACAATATAAATTCACTTTATATCGAATACCAAATACGCTCTCGTATGTATACACTCAAACTCAATCTAGGGTATTACTAACCCCATCTCCACCGAGTCACGCAAAGCTAAGGTAATTACTTAACCTTAAACTCTGATACCAACTGTAACGACCCGGTTTTTAGCGATCTTGGTTATCCGATATATAACACATATCGAACATCCAAGGACCGAAAATAACCGAATAGTTTATGAAAGAAATTAGAGGGTGAGAATAGATAAGATAGAAACTTAGAATAGAAGAAGAAGAAGACAACAACATCATCAGAGTAACACGAACCTCACAACGGAACGAATAAAATATAACATAACTTTGAAATACAAATCTGTACTTGAATATACATATCATTATCAAGTACAACACTTACAACACAGCAGAATAATATTAGCTATATAATCCTAAAGCCTCCTGCGCTAGCTCTTCAAGTATATGTAAATCCCGACTACTTGACTACTCGTACAAAATTGAGCACCCAAGAGTTTAGGGAAAACAAAACAAAATAAACTCCGGGTCAGTCATGGGACTGGTATGAGTAAAACAGTTTAAAACAGTTTGAACAAGTGAACGATATCTCATAAGACCACGCCGTATTATGGAACGGGTTTTTCCCTTATGAGAATCCAAAATATCTTTATATCAGAAACCTTTTGATATTATAATAATGTCTATCAATCACAATATAATAATCATCTAGCAGAAACGCTTTCATCTCACGTTCTACATACATAGTATAAAATCAAAATCGCAAGCACGTATTGGGTAATGGATTTCCAACTATGACAAGGTATGGAACCACCTTTCGCTAGTGTACCTCTAGAGAGGAATACACTGGGTTCAACAAGAACATCTTGCAACCCGGCCACATATGACCGACCACTCATTTCACTTGAGTGTATTGAATGTATATCACCAACGGTTGGGATCAGCAACCATTTCCCGAATGGGACAGCATCGACAATAAATTTTTAGAATGAAATGAATATCTCTAGATAGGTGATTATACAGCCTAATGGGAGCTACCCACATAGTCATGCTGCCTGCCCGATTTTTGTCATTTACCGGATGTGAGGCTAGAAGCTACGCTTATCCTTTACACGCCACATCTTCATTCAATTAGAAAGTCACATCGTCATACCTACCAAATCACAAATTGATTTATTCAAAAATAACACTGGTATACAGCTAAGAGAAACAAATTCCTCCGCCACCAAACATGAATACGTTTGAAGAGGTCAACTTACACGATCTATTAGATATACTCTGTCAGACCTTCATCCATACATATTGTCCTGGGACTGGACAAAATGAAGGCACTATCCAGTACATCCATCTTAGGCACTGTTATCTAAGACTTATACAATAGCCCTTGCACTTTACTCCTTCTTCAATTATCTTTGACATATATAATTCAAAATGCTTATGCCAATACAGAGTGGTTCTTTGGAAAATAATCCAACCGTTCTCTCCATATTAACAAGGTTAAAATGGTCAAAACTTTGATAGTCTGTGATTTAACTATCAAAGAAAAACAAGTGTGCAAACAACGATATAATTTCCAAATGGAAATTATATCGATCAATCATCATTTCCAAAACGAGTCTAGTATCATTAAATATTAATTAAATATTCCAAGTTATTTAATTAAACGACCGTTTAATTCTCTTAATCACCTTTTAAATAATTAAATAAATTAATTATTATATCGTTGAAAACGCGGGTCATTACAGAATATGATGCTGGTTATAACCTGTATGCTATATTAGTGTAAAACAAAAACTGAAACTTGATCACCCTTAGTTTTTTGTTTGCCAAAGTTTGCCTCTCCATTTTTCTCTATTAGATCAGCCTCCCTCATACTTGCAATTACAGTGTGTATTACCTTGCTTCTGTTTTACTAATCGTTTCAATAAACTATCAGGACAACATTCAAACTATTATTAATGATTAACATCGAACTTATATCATATTAATACATTTCACGAATTAAGCGAAATGTATGTTCAAATTTGGAAACGATAAAGCCAGGCGTACATCCATTGGAAACGATAAAGTCAGGCATACATGCCAAACTGTATTAGTGTCAGCAATAATATAACAATACATATGTAATTGGTTTTTGAATTTTGGGGAACAAGTGTTTTCACCGTTTTAACACAAAATACAGGACAAAAATCAAAGCCTGTAGTTGATTATTTTTAAGTCAAAGGTATTTTGTTTCTTACCAGTGTTAAGGCACTAATCAATGCATGAAGATCTTCCAAATTAATAAAAGGATATATATATATATATATATATATATATATATATTTACATATAAATAAAATTACATTGTTTCATGTTGTACGTTCGCATATATAGTCTTCAATATATACTGCAACATTCTTTATAAACTGCTAATCGGACTTGCCAAAATACTCATCTGCTTCACGTAAATCTTTTAGACAAGTGCTATCGGTTTCATCTTCAGCAATTACTCTATCATGTATGACAATATATATATTGCTCATAACCAGTCGACAATTACACACAAATGTAATAAAGAATAATTATAAATTAGCTGTGCATTTACCTTGAAAGAAAAAACAGCTCTCTGATCTCTTTCAGGGCCAACTTCAGGTTCCAAGGCTCCTTGCGCTTCAAGTTCTAGTCTGAGCGAAGCCTGATGATTATATTACACCTAGCTATCCTCATTATACATTAATTTTCCAGTAATCTATGCATGCAGCTGCAGATTATAATCTGGGAATTCCACCCACCAAATTTTTTCCTTTTTTCTAAAATACTATCTATTTACTTCAAAATCTTCAATCTACTTTTCAATACTTGAGTTAGACCATGATAAAATTTACTTAGAACTTAACTGACAGAACAAAGATGAATTAGATACTAATGATTGTAACATAAACCAACCAAATCGTATATGTGAAATAATGACAACTGAAGTGCGCTATAGCTACCTTCATGAATTTCTCCCAGAGCGAAATTGGTTTTGAATCTGTATCCTAACCAAAACTATCACCACCGACTTCATCGAAGCTCTCCTCCCCGGAGTCGGAAATTGGATCTGGCTTGACTTCGGAAATTTCATAAATGGATCGGGAGTCGAGTTCGATTTCACTGCCGCTGCTGTGGTCGTCCAAAGTGAGAGGAGTGTAAACGAGGAAGGAAGAAGATGGAGAGAGAAGGGACCAGTTACTGGATTGGATTTCTTGGAGGATGGATAATTAAAAAGTTTGTGGATTTTTACTTGGAGTGCGCCGCCGAAATTAGCAAAAGTGGAGCGAACGAAAATAATTTCATTCTTTAAAATTTCCCAGCGTTTTTAATGTTAAAACCACATATTAACATTTGTATTTGACAACAAGGAGGACAAAACGCTGTCTATTGGTATTGTGAATGGGTACATTTCTTGTAGTGTAGTAAGGTAAAAACCGTCCATGTTTATGTGTGGGCTGGTCTTACTATTATCCTTTTGTTTCAAAAGGATTTTCAAAGTTAAAACAGTTTGGTTGAAGTTTACTCACACTAGTCCCATGACTGACCTAGAGTTTATTTGTTTGTTTTTCCCTAAACTCTTGGGTGCCCATATTTGTACGGGCAGTCAAGTGTTCAGGCTTTTACAGATACACTTGGAGGAGCTGGAAGCAGAAGGCTTCACCACTAGTTATGTAGAAATTATTTCCGCTGCGATGTATATGAGTTATACTCTGATATGGTATGTATATACAAATTCAATTTTGTATTTCAAAGTTATGTATACATTATGTTTTATTCGTTTCGCGGTGAGATTCGTGTTTACTCTAATTCTGTTCAGTTGTGTTCTTCTTCCTCTTATATTCTATTAGTTCTATCTTTTATCTTTCTCATCCTCTTATTTCTTTCTATTAATGACCCAGTATTTCTGATGCTTGAATAGCCAACGTTGTGTTTTATGGTGATTTTCAGGGTCAAAAATTCCGCGGCCGTTACAGTGGTATCAGAGCTGAAGGTTAAGTAATTACCTTAGCTATGTGGCATAACTCAATAGAGATGGAGTTAGTGATACTCTAGATTGAGTTTGAGTGTATAAATATGAGCGCGTATTTGTAGATTTGTATAAAAACTATTTTGTATTGTGTTGATTAATCTGTTGACTGGTATATAAATTCGAGATCGACGCGTTTAGCTGACGTGGTTGATAGGAATTTATAAACACTTGGATAGAGGAATTCGATATAGTATTGTTTTAAAAGCTGGGTAAATAAAATAAATCACCCAAAATATGTTTGATATAAAAGAAGTATATATCTTGAGATTATTATAGTGTATTAGATGTGTGGATCGTTATTATGATCGAATAAGATTTATAATTGAGTTGGTTATATAAATAACCAATCGATATATTATATAAGTATAATGTACAAAATCAGATGGATTAAATCTGAATTTAAAACCAGAATTGAAATAAAACTCTAGAAACTTGGTAAGGTGTTGTAAATGAATTTTGAATTGAACATATGGAAAATTTAAAATCCTGGGAGAGGTTTGGAAATGTATTTCAAGCCTTTTTGAAAGGTTATTGGAAGAAAATTTCAAGATAAAAGTGTTTGAAAAATAAGTTTAGAATGTGATATAGTATTAAACCCACTTCGGCAATTGGAAATAATACCGGTGATGGATGGCCACATCATCAGTATTCATTTTTGAGTTTCTAAAGTGACAGATTACTACCAAAAGATATTGTTTTGAAATTGTTTTGAATCCTGAAAAGGACTATTTATTCTAGAAAGGCAAAGCTGTTTAAAAACTCCCGGGATGATATTATTTTGAATTAAAACAAGTATACAAGATGAATTTGTAATAATGGAAATAAATTTTACTTAAGAAGTTAAGTAAAGATTGTCAAAGCAAATGGAAAATGGTGCTGAAATAAAATAGTAATTGAATTGAAGCCAGTAAAATGGAAATCGTATTGGAATAGAATTTAATTTGGCAAAGTAATTGAATTGGTGAAATGATAATTTCGAATTGGAGTTTGAACTGGGATTTGGCTTGGGTCCTAGAGAATGATTGGAGGTGGATAAGTGGATTAGAGATCAATATTTGGAATGCATGGGTATATGCTGATGGAATATCAAATGGAAATGTTAGAATTGGATGCCCAACCAAAAAGGTACATGTTTATATTTATACGAGTATGAGATTTTTATGAGTCTGTTTGGCATGCCGTTTGGCTATTTGATTTTCTTTTGAATTGGAGAAGGCCCAGAGAGGCAAGTTGTAGTAGTACTGAATGAGCCACACAGAGGAGATGCCGGCAAAATTCTCCGAAAACTTAAGCCATTAGGAAATTTTCAGAATTTCTGAAAGTATACATTAGTAAGAAGGAATTAATTTTAATTAGAATTAATCGGTTCTGTTGAAAACTGAATTTAAGAAATTAAATAAAAGATTTTTAACCTGGTTATAATATGAATTGTAGCACTTTTTTACCTTAGTAATTTGGGGGACGAAATTCTTTTAAGGGGGAAGGAATGTAACGTCCCAGAATTTTGGCAATATAACAATATGATTTCGAATTTGGACAAGATTCTTTTGAGGCGTAGTTATAATTTAATTTTTAGAATTTTACTAAAAAATTTATTTTGGAAAATAAGCAACTTTTTATTTGGAGTATTTTGCACTCTATATCAGGATTGTGGGGTTTCACAATATAAGTTAACCTACCAATATTATTATATTTTTGGGATCGTGGCACTATGGTGGACACAACTGTATCTTTATTTCTATCCATAGCGGCTTATATATGAATAGAATTTTATATAACATAACACGCTAAACTTTATAATTCAATAACTCATCTTCTATGAATCTCCTGCTAATGATACGTGATAAAATTTAACTTGTCCTTTTGGTCTAAACCAGCAAATGCCAAACATTTGACCTAAAAACAATTTTTATCTCCTAGTATAAAGTATCCTCTTTGCGTGCTGTACTGGACGTACCCATACTTGAAAAATCTAATCAAATTTAACGAACCCACGTCGTCGAAGCATGCTTAGACCAACCCCAACGCGGGGTTGGTTGGGGAGCAACCGACCCCCAACGGGGGGTCGGTAAGTCCCATCTGGGTTGCCTTGGCAACCCCGAAGGTTGCCAAGGCAACCCAGAGGGTTGCTTTAATCATAAGCCATATCCGGCTTATTAAAAGCCAGATATGGCTTATACGGCTTATTTAAAGCCGTATAAGGGAGAAATTCATTTCCCCCTTATATGGCTTTAAATAAGCCGTATAAGGGGGTGGACAGTTAATTCTGTCCACCCCCTTATACGGCTTTAATAATGCCGTATAAGGGCAACGGTTATTTTTGTAGCCGTTGCTCCTTATCCGCTCCCTTATCCGTACCCCTTACCTCCTCTATATACACATCAAATTTTTACTTTCAACCACACTTCTTTCTCTTCTATCTTACCAAATATATCACATACAAGTATCTTGATCATCCAATTGTGATGTCGAATAAACCAAGCAGCAAGAATAACAAAAGAAAATCAAAGATGGCGTCACAAAGCAATCCAAGGCCATACAACTTTCATCCAGAGCAGCAAGATTTTCCAACGCAAACTTCTTATCAACGCAATGAACATTTTAACTCAGGTACAATGCACAACACTTCTACTTGTTATCCACCGCAGCAAAATCAGAATTTCTACCCGTCACAACAAAATTCTAATCATTTTCAAAACACTCAAGTATCCGCCTATGGGCATAACTCCTCGTTTCAACAATCATTTAGCAGTCAACCATATTCATCTCCTAGTAGCCAACATGAAGCGACATTTCCAAATAATTCTCCCCAACTATGTAGAAACTTGAACATGTTGTACGGTGATGATAGTGTAGAAAACAACGAAATGGGAATTGATATCAATGAGATTCCCGATTCAGTTATGAATCGTCCGCCTGCGAAGGTTGCGAAAATGGTCAAATGGACACATGATGAACAAGGTGAACTAGCGTTTTGTTGGGTTCAGTGTTCGAAAGATAACGTGAAAGGAACTAATCAAACTAAAAATTCTTTTTGGAGTTCGGTTTGTAAATTATTCAACAGTCGAAGTCCGTATAAGCCTCCGAGATCGATTGACTCTTTGAAGCAGTCGTGGAAGAGAATCAATGCTTGTTGTCAACTTTGGAAAGGAATAATGAGTGGGTTGGCTAGCAGACAGCAAAGCGGAGCAAACGACATGGACTTGGTACTAACTTTGAATACACCGTTTTCATTTCTCATTTTTTATCCTATTTTCGTTCAAGTTAATTACTGGAATGCAGCTTAGCAGAGCAAATGAAGTGTATATGGCCAAATCAAAGAACCAACCTTTCACTATGCACAATTGCTATGATATACTTGTGCGAGAAGATAAATGGAGCAATATGCGACAGGAGCATACAACACAGCGGTTCATGCCACTATGGCCGAGCGAAGATGTTAGTCCCGGGAGCTTTGGTGCAAACGAAGAAACCCCTTTTACAAGCGGTTCAGGAGGACGTCCACCTGGGAAGTACAAAGCGAATAAAAAGGCTTCGAAAGATTACAGCCAGTATTACGAGCAACTCGATGGACGTATGGCAGCCGCGGAGGAATCAAACCAGCAGTACTTGGAAACAAAGGAAGCATCCAGAATAGAGAGAAGAGAGGGAGCAGCGGAAAAACAATGACGACATGAAGAGCTTCAACAAATGAGAATCAACGAATTAGAGTTACGAAGAGAAGAGTTAGCTCGACAACAAAGTGTAGATGATTTTGCACTTATGAGTGTCAAACTGGACGATCTAAATCCAATTCAAAGGAGGTACATGGAAAAACGACTTGAGGAGTTCGTGTAACAACCCGAAAATCTGGGCCAGTTTAAAATTTTTATTTTGGCAATTTTATCGAATTTTGATTATTTAAAATGGATTATTTTAAATAAAATCAACGAGAAATTTATTTTGAATATAATTCGAACGTATATATTATACGCGTCGTCGTTAGAATATAAATATTTATATATAATTATAAAAGGAATAGAAAATGGCGCGGTAGTTCGATAATTCGATTTCAAACTTCAATTGAATGTACCGGGTGCAAAACAATCCGGATTTTATTGAAACCAAAAACATTAGGATCTAATTGATGATATCTTTCTAACGGATGTAAGAAACTGAGATTTCACTTTAAAAATTGAGAGATATGTCCAGTTGAAAATTCTGAATAGTCGCTATGGAATTCAGGCCCTTAAAAATGGACATTTTGCAAACGACCTCGGATTTCGACGAAACCAGTTTTGTTGGGTCCGGGATGTAAAGTTATTGCTAGATTCCAAATTTCATAATTTTTCGAATCAATATGTGAGCGTGGCAAAGGAAAACGCGTTTGACCAGTTTCAGTTGATTTTAATCGACTGGAAATTGGCCATTTTTCAAACGGTCTCAGAATTCGACGAAACTAGTTTTGTTAGGACCGTATCGTCAATACGAAGCTAGAAAATATTTTTCTGGAATTTTTCTAGTTAGTATGTGACCCCGGTAATTTGAAATGTACGTTTAAAATTCAATATAGTGATTTAAATGAAAATTCAAAAGGAAACCGATGGTAACGATCAAACCAGCTTGCGATACATATCCCATTGTGTTCGGAATGGGGGTAAAACGCTATGGACGACAGTCGGTGGGCCTCGGTTAGAGGTCGTATGTAAAAGTCAACTTTTAAAATAATAAAATAATAAAATGAATAAATATAAAAATTTAATTAAACCCTCTTCCCTTATATCAGGCCCCCCCCCCCCCCGTTCTAAATAATTCCTACAGAAGGAAAAAAAAAAAAATCTCTGTCGCTCAGCCCTAATCGCCTCCTCCCTAGGCCTCGTCGGACCACCGCCAGGATTGGCCGCAGCCTCGCCCCTCCTCATCTTCCTCTCTCCGCTGATCGAACCCCCCCCCCCCCCCCATCGCTAAACCCACCGCGATGACGCCTCCCACAACCGCCACGCCTTCCCTTTTCTCCTCCGATCCCTGTGCCGTCATCGACCCCCACCTCGATCCCCTCTTCTCCTTTTGCTACCCCCCCCTCGAGTTCAACCAGCGACAACTCCGACCCCCCCCCTGCGCTGACGTCAGCAACCGCCACCCCGAGCCCCCTGTAAGTTTTTTTAATTTTATTTATTTTATATTTATTATATAAACTGAATTATATTTATTATATAAACTAGATTTTATAAAACTGATTTGTAATTGATTTTAAAAACTGAATTTTCTTTATTTTTAAAACTGTTTTTTTTTATTATTACTTTAAAGCTAATTTTTATTTTTATTTTATGTAGTAAAGTGATAAAAATATAATCTTTATATTTTTAAAGTGTTAAAAATATGATTTTTATATTGTTAAAGTATTAAAAATATAATCTTTATAGGATAGAGGATAAAGATATCATCTTTGTGTATGTAACGAAATAAAAATCTGATTTTTATTTTATATACGTTGAGATAAAGTGTTTATTTTTATAAAGGCGAAAACTTTATTTTTATAAAGGCGAAAACTTTATTTTTATAAAGGCGAAAACTTTATTTTTATAAAGGCGAAAACTTTATTTTTGAAAAGGCTAAATCTTTATTTTAGAAAAGGCGAAATCTTTATATGGAAAATAGCGTGATAAAAATATAATTTTTATCTTTGAGCAACGAAGTAAAAATATAATTTTTATCAATGAACTTCGAACTAAAAATTTGATTTTTATATATTGAATAGCATACTAAAAATATGATTTTTATATAATAGAGGATATATAAAAATGTGATTTTTATATATATAGTGACTACGGGCAACGAAGATGACGAAGATGCGATGACGTTGAAGATTTCTATCAATGAAGTGCCGTGGAGCTAGGATAGCTATATGTGAGAATTTCTCACCTTTCTATTTTATTTCTAGTTATATATATATACTAGGATGCAGACGGTGCTTAGTAGCACCCGACACAATCGTCCACAGACCATGGACTTGTTTGTTTGACAGTTTGGTGATTGATTGCGATATTGGTTTGAATGTGGTTTGTGGTGTGAAAAATCGAATCGATAAATTGGTTAGGATTAGACGTGCGCCGTTATAAGGCGAAGGAGTAAGGCTAGGTTAGATCCTTACTCCAAAGTTTGTGGTTTGCATAACGAATTGATTTGATTGATGTGTGAATGGCGTGGGCCTTCACTAGACCGGGGATAAGGCTAGGCCTTGTCCCGTTTCTAGTATCGTGTCGTTATGCCGCCGAAATTTTCTAAAATATGTTAGAAAAATAAAAATATCATTTTATTGAATAAATGAATTGAATAGAAATTCATAGGTTGAAATAAAATGTTTTATCGTTAAAAATATAATTTTTAACGTGAATATGAAAATAGTGAAGTGAATAAATAAATATTCATTTACAAACCAGATGGTTTGTTTATGTACACTTATTTGAATGACATTGATTGGGTCGATAAATTTTACACATCGCCCAACTGCACAAATAAAATATGTGTTTGATTGTTTGAAACCCCACACGGGTGTTGGGATGAAATTTGAGGTTCACTCATCCTGATTTATTAAATATGTCGATCGGTTGATTGACAGGCTGTTTTAAGCGTTAGATATCTATATTTGATGCTTATACAGTGTAGTGCACTTTGGTTGATGGTTGATTATTTTTCAATGCTATTATACATGTGTTGTATGAAGATCCATATAATTAACTTTATATGGTAATTGATTGGGCCTCATTCCAGTTTAGAAATAGAAATATTTGAAATAGAAATATTTGAAATAGAATATTTGAAAATAGAAATTTATGAAGCCGTGTTGATTAGATTGACGCCATTTTGACGTGAACGATATTTATATCGATTTTAAACGATTTCGAAATGAATTGAATTGAAAACGATTTCGAAATGAATTGAATTGAAAATATTTCGAAATAAATTGAATTGAAAACGATTTCGAAATGAATTGAATTGAAAACGATTTCGAAATGAAGTGAAAACGAATTCAAATTGAATTGAAAGCGAATTGAAATGAATTCAAATTGAATTGAAATTTGAATTGATAGAAATGAATTTTAAAACGAATTTATAAGGAAGAATTCAATTTTGCTTTGAATTGAAATGGAAGTTGAAATAGGTTTTGAAACGATTTTAAAACTATTTATATAATTCGTTTTGAATAGGAATCGACGAAATATATATTATATATATTTTATATATAATATAATGGCCTGAATAGAACGCGCCGCGCCGCGGCAGTTCGCGAATTTCGACCATTTATTTCAAACGGACATTACGGGAGATCCGACCGTCGGATTCTCCTAAAACCGGAACCGTTGGGTTCGTATCGAAAAGAGCTTTCTAATGAATGTTAGAAATTTGAAATCTAACGGTTGGATTTGGAGATACGTCCAAATCAAATTGGAAAAAGGTCGCTGTAAGTGCAGTTCGATGGCCGTTGATGGAAATCGACTGTACGTGCCTTGATAAAATTATTAAAAATAGTAATAATTTGTGTAAAATCATAAGAAATGATTTGTGAAAGTTTGGGATGAAAAACTCCATATTTGAAAAGATAAAAATAGATTTTTATCGAAATGAACTAGTTTTGAACTAGAATTATAATTCTATTTATTTTTAAATAAATAAATTGAATTCGAAAAGGGTTTTAAAAGTAACCAAAATTCCAGTGATTGCATTGGAGTGGATTTGAATCGAAATTGTCTTCGGAATATTTCGATGTTGGAATTCGTGATATTACAGGTGTTGTTATGGAAATTTGAAAGATATATATTTGTATCGTTATTTCCAATACGACATTTGTTAGTCGTAGAATTCGATATTGAATATAAGCCGATATATTTTCTATTCAGAGCCTTGTATTGAATATCGAATGTGATTTGGGTTTGTCGCGAATGGTGTCTTTACTAACACTGTTCTTGAACCCAGTTGAGAAAAGATTAAATCTTTTTATTTAGATTTAATGAAGTGTACCAATTAAATAATATTTAATTGGAATTGAATTGATATTGATTTTTGGGTTTATCGTGAACAGTGTTTTAAATAACACTTGTTCTTTAACCCGATAATTAGTGAATGCGATTTGGGTTTTGTCGCGAATGGTGTCTTCACTAACACTGTTCTTGAACCCAGTTGAGAAAAGATTAAATCTTTTTATTTAGATTTAATGAAGTGTACCAATTAAATGATATTTAATTGGAATTGAATTGATATTGATTTTTGGGTTTATCGTGAACAGTGTTTTAAATAACACTTGTTCTTTAACCCGATAATTAATGAATGTGATTTGGGTTTGTCGTGAATGGTGTCTTCACTAACACTGTTCTTGAACCCAGTTGAGAAAAGATTAAATCTTTTGATTTAGATTTAATGAAGTGCACCAATTAAATAATATTTAATTGGAATTGAATGGATATTGATTTTTGGGTTTATCGTGAACAGTGTTTTAAATAACACTTGTTCTTTAACCCGATAATTAATGGGATGTGACTTTGGGTTTATCGTGAACCGTGTTTTAAATGACACTGATTCTTTAACCCAGTCACAGATTAAAGCTAAGTGGAGTTTTAATGAATCTTTAATTAGATTGAAAAGATCGAGAATGGAGTATCACCAGTTTTGCTCCAGGCGATAGTTAAATCTTTAATTAGATTTGAACGTGGAATTTAGAAACTAACTGTCGGTTAGCCAAGCAGAAGGGTTTTCTGGATATTGATCTGATGTTGGTTTCGGCCTTCGGGGTTAATATTTGGGGAATTATTCTCTTGATTAATTTACGGTTAGTGACTAATGAATTGGAATGAGGCGTATGTTGTGTTTGTGTAACACTTTTATAAAATATACGCGAGTTATTCGGGAAGACCGGGTTTATCCCATTCTGAATAACTGATACGACGATAAGTCGAAGATGAAGACGATGGTCGAAGACCGGAGGTCTTCACGTCGTTTGGGGGATAACTGATGATCTTGATTGGGCTGTACACCCAAGAAGATGGAAACAGTTAGTGATCGTCCAGACGTACTTGGAGATCGATGGATATGCGGGGTACTAGGTGCCTCCGGTTTCGTTCAGACCCAGAACGGACTTGTAAATGGACTGTGTGTCTGACATCGGATTTCATTCTGTGTGACTGATATCGGTTGCATAGGATGGTTTGCCTGTGTGGCATGCTAAGATGCAAATGATCAAGGCTTCTGTTGAAAAGCAAAGTCTTGTGGTGATGATCAAAGCACGGCCTTTGTGGCGTAGCTTTGTGTAACGTTTACCTCGCGTGTTTCACACCAGGTATGAACCAAAAACGGGAGACGGACCTCAGGGAGGGCATGCGTTTCTTCCTAGTTAGAAGTGGCGTCAGTGGTTTTACACGCCCTGACGAGTTTGACTTATGTGGTTGTTGCTGTTGCGAGGCGCCTCGGATTGATCGGTCGTTCTCGAACCGATGGAGTCATTTAGTTGGCTCGTTTACGCCCCATAGGGCGGAGAAACGCATGTTCAGGCATTTTAATCCACTCCGTGTGGACCGGCCCTGACGATCCAAGGGTCACTCGAGCTCTGATCCTGAGACTCGGACTAGGCAGTCTCGAATCGGTTGAGGACTATCTTTTGCCTCGGTTCATAGATGGAAATCCAATTTCCAAATACGTGACTTTGCGGTTTTATTTGTAAACCTATATATGGCGACATGATATATGGTACCCATGCCGCCTATGATTGATACTTATGATTTGAAGTTGTTTTATGCACTATGCACTTATTATAGTATCAAATGATTTGTTTTAAACGTATCAAGCATTCTTTGGCTGTTATAAGGGAAAACCCTATCCCCCGGCTTGCGTTGCATTGTGTGATAGGACCTGGGTCTTATAACAGCTTCATCTTTCTTTATTTAGCATTGCGCTGTTTGTTTTATGCACTGGTATTCTTGGGAGGAAACCCGTTCCGTGTTATACGGCGTGGTCCCTTGATCTACCTAATGATTTAAAATAAAGATTAACTGTTATAGTTCTCACACCAGTCACATGACTGACCTGGAGTTTATTGTTTTAACCTAAACTCTGGGTGCCCCTATTTTTGACACGGGCAGCTAGTAGTTTTGGTTTTGCAGATTTATATTCACAGGATCCTGGTTTACAGCTGGAACGATATCCGGAAAGCTTTGTATCCGTATATCTCTTCTAGTTGTGTATTGTATTATTTTCCGCTGCGATGTATTTAAATGTAATTTAAATCTCTGATATTTCTGTGTAATATTCATTTATACTCTGTATATTCTTGTAATCTGATACATTGTTGTAATATACAATGAAATGTTCTTCTGTATGCGTTCTGTTGTGGTTTGTTCTCGAACTATCCGACGCTTTCCTTTACGGGGAAGTTGCGGGTCTTTACACGTGGTATCAGAGCTTTGGTTTACAAAGCTCAGAGAACAAGGCACATTAGAACCATACGAAAGAATTCATCAGATATTGGGTTAGTAAAATCCAATGGGAATGACTCGTTAGAGATGGGATCAGTAGTATCCTAGAACGAGTGTGAAGAGTATATTTTTCAAATGAAAACATTCTTTATTTTGAAAATTTAAATCAACTATTCGTATTTGATTATTTATTTATATTGATTTGGACAATGCAGTATATAAAGATTTTGGGTATACGTCTGATCCACGTGTATTCGAAGTTTTAATATATTGGATAGATATAGCATCACACTCTAGTCGCCCGGAGATGATTCTACTGATGACTATATAGCATCAGTAGTGTGTGTTCGAGTTTCGAAGGTGTGATTTTCTATATATTTCCATTAGGCTGGTGTGAGAACCCAAAACTTATATATAGCTAGAATTCATCGTTGTGATTTGGCATCAAAAACATGATTTTTGTATATATATCAAATTATGAATTTGAAACGTTAAATTCACTAATTGATTGATGTTTGTGTTGTTTGTTAAATTGTTTGATAATTTTTAACCAATTAGCCTGATTGAATCATATATTGACTTATATTGAAAATTGGTCGCATTTGTTTGCATATACATATATATCATTGAACAGGTCATAGCAAGGAGGCTAAAGCCAGAGAATAAAATTTGTTTGCCCGACAAATAGGTACATGTTTACTACATAATTTCCTGTTTTGTTTGGGTGATGATGATTTTGTGAGCCTATTGGCTAGCCGCTTGGCTTTTTCTTTTTCTTTTTGAGATCTGAAGGACCGGGGAAGCTATTTGAAATTCCCCGATGCTCCCGGTGCAGGGGAGGTTATGGCGAAATTTTTCAAAAATTTAGGGTGTTAGCCAAATTTTTGAGATTTTAGAAAATTCTCAGAAACTAAAGAGTTGGAGAATAGAAGCCAGACCGAGCGTAGGGCTGAATAATCAAACCACTTTCGACTTTGTTCCTTTTCGGGGACGAAAAGTTTTAAGTGGGGGAGATTGTAACAACCCGAAAATCTGGGCCAGTTTAAAATTTTTATTTTGGCAATTTTATCGAATTTTGATTATTTAAAATGGATTATTTTAAATAAAATCAACGAGAAATTTATTTTGAATATAATTCGAACGTATATATTATACGCGTCGTCGTTAGAATATAAATATTTATATATAATTATAAAAGAAATAGAAAATGGCGCGGTAGTTCGATAATTCGATTTCAAACTTCAATTGAATGTACCGGGTGCAAAACAATCCGGATTTTATTGAAACCAAAAACATTAGGATCTAATTGATGATATCTTTCTAACGGATGTAAGAAACTGAGATTTCACTTTAAAAATTGAGAGATATGTCCAGTTGAAAATTCTGAATAGTCGCTATGGAATTCAGGCCCTTAAAAATGGACATTTTGCAAACGACCTCGGATTTCGACGAAACCAGTTTTGTTGGGTCCGGGATGTAAAGTTATTGCTAGATTCCAAATTTCATAATTTTTCGAATCAATATGTGAGCGTGGCAAAGGAAAACGCGTTTGACCAGTTTCAGTTGATTTTAATCGACTGGAAATTGGCCATTTTTCAAACGGTCTCAGAATTCGACGAAACTAGTTTTGTTAGGACCGTATCGTCAATACGAAGCTAGAAAATATTTTTCTGGAATTTTTCTAGTTAGTATGTGACCCCGGTAATTTGAAATGTACGTTTAAAATTCAATATAGTGATTTAAATGAAAATTCAAAAGGAAACCGATGGTAACGATCAAACCAGCTTGCGATACATATCCCATTGTGTTCGGAATGGGGGTAAAACGCTATGGACGACAGTCGGTGGGCCTCGGTTAGAGGTCGTATGTAAAAGTCAACTTTTAAAATAATAAAATAATAAAATAAATAAATATAAAAATTTAATTAAACCCTCTTCCCTTATATCAGGCCCCCCCCCCGTTCTAAATAATTCCTACAGAAGGAAAAAAAAAAAAAAAAAAAAAATCTCTGTCGCTCAGCCCTAATCGCCTCCTCCCTAGGCCTCGTCGGACCACCGCCAGGATTGGCCGCAGCCTCGCCCCTCCTCATCTTCCTCTCTCCGCTGATCGAACCCCCCCCCCCCCCCCCCCATCGCTAAACCCACCGCGATGACGCCTCCCACAACCGCCACGCCTTCCCTTTTCTCCTCCGATCCCTGTGCCGTCATCGACCCCCACCTCGATCCCCTCTTCTCCTTTTGCTACCCCCCCTCGAGTTCAACCAGCGACAACTCCGACCCCCCCCCCCTGCGCTGACGTCAGCAACCGCCACCCCGAGCCCCCTGTAAGTTTTTTTAATTTTATTTATTTTATATTTATTATATAAACTGAATTATATTTATTATATAAACTAGATTTTATAAAACTGATTTGTAATTGATTTTAAAAACTGAATTTTCTTTATTTTTAAAACTGTTTTTTTTATTATTACTTTAAAGCTAATTTTTATTTTTATTTTATGTAGTAAAGTGATAAAAATATAATCTTTATATTTTTAAAGTGTTAAAAATATGATTTTTATATTGATAAAGTATTAAAAATATAATCTTTATAGGATAGAGGATAAAGATATCATCTTTGTGTATGTAACGAAATAAAAATCTGATTTTTATTTTATATACGTTGAGATAAAGTGTTTATTTTTATAAAGGCGAAAACTTTATTTTTATAAAGGCGAAAACTTTATTTTTATAAAGGCGAAAACTTTATTTTTATAAAGGCGAAAACTTTATTTTTGAAAAGGCTAAATCTTTATTTTAGAAAAGGCGAAATCTTTATATGGAAAATAGCGTGATAAAAATATAATTTTTATCTTTGAGCAACGAAGTAAAAATATAATTTTTATCAATGAACTTCGAACTAAAAATTTGATTTTTATATATTGAATAGCATACTAAAAATATGATTTTTATATAATAGAGGATATATAAAAATGTGATTTTTATATATATAGTGACTACGGGCAACGAAGATGACGAAGATGCGATGACGTTGAAGATTTCTATCAATGAAGTGCCGTGGAGCTAGGATAGCTATATGTGAGAATTTCTCACCTTTCTATTTTATTTCTAGTTATATATATATACTAGGATGCAGACGGTGCTTAGTAGCACCCGACACAATCGTCCACAGACCATGGACTTGTTTGTTTGACAGTTTGGTGATTGATTGCGATATTGGTTTGAATGTGGTTTGTGGTGTGAAAAATCGAATCGATAAATTGGTTAGGATTAGACGTGCGCCGTTATAAGGCGAAGGAGTAAGGCTAGGTTAGATCCTTACTCCAAAGTTTGTGGTTTGCATAACGAATTGATTTGATTGATGTGTGAATGGCGTGGGCCTTCACTAGACCGGGGATAAGGCTAGGCCTTGTCCCGTTTCTAGTATCGTGCCGTTATGCCGCCGAAATTTTCTAAAATATGTTAGAAAAATAAAAATATCATTTTATTGAATAAATGAATTGAATAGAAATTCATAGGTTGAAATAAAATGTTTTATCGTTAAAAATATAATTTTTAACGTGAATATGAAAATAGTGAAGTGAATAAATAAATATTCATTTACAAACCAGATGGTTTGTTTATGTACACTTATTTGAATGACATTGATTGGGTCGATAAATTTTACACATCGCCCAACTGCACAAATAAAATATGTGTTTGATTGTTTGAAACCCCACACGGGTGTTGGGATGAAATTTGAGGTTCACTCATCCTGATTTATTAAATATGTCGATCGGTTGATTGACAGGCTGTTTTAAGCGTTAGATATCTATATTTGATGCTTATACAGTGTAGTGCACTTTGGTTGATGGTTGATTATTTTTCAATGCTATTATACATGTGTTGTATGAAGATCCATATAATTAACTTTATATGGTAATTGATTGGGCCTCATTCCAGTTTAGAAATAGAAATATTTGAAATAGAAATATTTGAAATAGAATATTTGAAAATAGAAATTTATGAAGCCGTGTTGATTAGATTGACGCCATTTTGACGTGAACGATATTTATATCGATTTTAAACGATTTCGAAATGAATTGAATTGAAAACGATTTCGAAATGAATTGAATTGAAAATATTTCGAAATAAATTGAATTGAAAACGATTTCGAAATGAATTGAATTGAAAACGATTTCGAAATGAAGTGAAAACGAATTCAAATTGAATTGAAAGCGAATTGAAATGAATTCAAATTGAATTGAAATTTGAATTGATAGAAATGAATTTTAAAACGAATTTATAAGGAAGAATTCAATTTTGCTTTGAATTGAAATGGAAGTTGAAATAGGTTTTGAAACGATTTTAAAACTATTTATATAATTCGTTTTGAATAGGAATCGACGAAATATATATTATATATATTTTATATATAATATAATGGCCTGAATAGAACGCGCCGCGCCGCGGCAGTTCGCGAATTTCGACCATTTATTTCAAACGGACATTACGGGAGATCCGACCGTCGGATTCTCCTAAAACCGGAACCGTTGGGTTCGTATCGAAAAGAGCTTTCTAATGAATGTTAGAAATTTGAAATCTAACGGTTGGATTTGGAGATACGTCCAAATCAAATTGGAAAAAGGTCGCTGTAAGTGCAGTTCGATGGCCGTTGATGGAAATCGACTGTACGTGCCTTGATAAAATTATTAAAAATAGTAATAATTTGTGTAAAATCATAAGAAATGATTTGTGAAAGTTTGGGATGAAAAACTCCATATTTGAAAAGATAAAAATAGATTTTTATCGAAATGAACTAGTTTTGAACTAGAATTATAATTCTATTTATTTTTAAATAAATAAATTGAATTCGAAAAGGGTTTTAAAAGTAACCAAAATTCCAATGATTGCATTGGAGTGGATTTGAATCGAAATTGTCTTCGGAATATTTCGATGTTGGAATTCGTGATATTACAGGTGTTGTTATGGAAATTTGAAAGATATATATTTGTATCGTTATTTCCAATACGACATTTGTTAGTCGTAGAATTCGATATTGAATATAAGCCGATATATTTTCTATTCAGAGCCTTGTATTGAATATCGAATGTGATTTGGGTTTGTCGCGAATGGTGTCTTTACTAACACTGTTCTTGAACCCAGTTGAGAAAAGATTAAATCTTTTTATTTAGATTTAATGAAGTGTACCAATTAAATAATATTTAATTGGAATTGAATTGATATTGATTTTTGGGTTTATCGTGAACAGTGTTTTAAATAACACTTGTTCTTTAACCCGATAATTAGTGAATGTGATTTGGGTTTTGTCGCGAATGGTGTCTTCACTAACACTGTTCTTGAACCCAGTTGAGAAAAGATTAAATCTTTTTATTTAGATTTAATGAAGTGTACCAATTAAATGATATTTAATTGGAATTGAATTGATATTGATTTTTGGGTTTATCGTGAACAGTGTTTTAAATAACACTTGTTCTTTAACCCGATAATTAATGAATGTGATTTGGGTTTGTCGTGAATGGTGTCTTCACTAACACTGTTCTTAAACCCAGTTGAGAAAAGATTAAATCTTTTGATTTAGATTTAATGAAGTGCACCAATTAAATAATATTTAATTGGAATTGAATGGATATTGATTTTTGGGTTTATCGTGAACAGTGTTTTAAATAACACTTGTTCTTTAACCCGATAATTAATGGGATGTGACTTTGGGTTTATCGTGAACCGTGTTTTAAATGACACTGATTCTTTAACCCAGTCACAGATTAAAGCTAAGTGGAGTTTTAATGAATCTTTAATTAGATTGAAAAGATCGAGAATGGAGTATCACCAGTTTTGCTCCAGGCGATAGTTAAATCTTTAATTAGATTTGAACGTGGAATTTAGAAACTAACTGTCGGTTAGCCAAGCAGAAGGGTTTTCTGGATATTGATCTGATGTTGGTTTCGGCCTTCGGGGTTAATATTTGGGGAATTATTCTCTTGATTAATTTACGGTTAGTGACTAATGAATTGGAATGAGGCGTATGTTGTGTTTGTGTAACACTTTTATAAAATATACGCGAGTTATTCGGGAAGACCGGGTTTATCCCATTCTGAATAACTGATACGACGATAAGTCGAAGATGAAGACGATGGTCGAAGACCGGAGGTCTTCACGTCGTTTGGGGGATAACTGATGATCTTGATTGGGCTGTACACCCAAGAAGATGGAAACAGTTAGTGATCGTCCAGACGTACTTGGAGATCGATGGATATGCGGGGTACTAGGTGCCTCCGGTTTCGTTCAGACCCAGAACGGACTTGTAAATGGACTGTGTGTCTGACATCGGATTTCATTCTGTGTGACTGATATCGGTTGCATAGGATGGTTTGCCTGTGTGGCATGCTAAGATGCAAATGATCAAGGCTTCTGTTGAAAAGCAAAGTCTTGTGGTGATGATCAAAGCACGGCCTTTGTGGCGTAGCTTTGTGTAACGTTTACCTCGCGTGTTTCACACCAGGTATGAACCAAAAACGGGAGACGGACCTCAGGGAGGGCATGCGTTTCTTCCTAGTTAGAAGTGGCGTCAGTGGTTTTACACGCCCTGACGAGTTTGACTTATGTGGTTGTTGCTGTTGCGAGGCGCCTCGGATTGATCGGTCGTTCTCGAACCGATGGAGTCATTTAGTTGGCTCGTTTACGCCCCATAGGGCGGAGAAACGCATGTTCAGGCATTTTAATCCACTCCGTGTGGACCGGCCCTGACGATCCAAGGGTCACTCGAGCTCTGATCCTGAGACTCGGACTAGGCAGTCTCGAATCGGTTGAGGACTATCTTTTGCCTCGGTTCATAGATGGAAATCCAATTTCCAAATACGTGACTTTGCGGTTTTATTTGTAAACCTATATATGGCGACATGATATATGGTACCCATGCCGCCTATGATTGATACTTATGATTTGAAGTTGTTTTATGCACTATGCACTTATTATAGTATCAAATGATTTGTTTTAAACGTATCAAGCATTCTTTGGCTGTTATAAGGGAAAACCCTATCCCCCGGCTTGCGTTGCATTGTGTGATAGGACCTGGGTCTTATAACAGCTTCATCTTTCTTTATTTAGCATTGCGCTGTTTGTTTTATGCACTGGTATTCTTGGGAGGAAACCCGTTCCGTGTTATACGGCGTGGTCCCTTGATCTACCTAATGATTTAAAATAAAGATTAACTGTTATAGTTCTCACACCAGTCACATGACTGACCTGGAGTTTATTGTTTTAACCTAAACTCTGGGTGCCCCTATTTTTGACACGGGCAGCTAGTAGTTTTGGTTTTGCAGATTTATATTCACAGGATCCTGGTTTACAGCTGGAACGATATCCGGAAAGCTTTGTATCCGTATATCTCTTCTAGTTGTGTATTGTATTATTTTCCGCTGCGATGTATTTAAATGTAATTTAAATCTCTGATATTTCTGTGTAATATTCATTTATACTCTGTATATTCTTGTAATCTGATACATTGTTGTAATATACAATGAAATGTTCTTCTGTATGCGTTCTGTTGTGGTTTGTTCTCGAACTATCCGACGCTTTCCTTTACGGGGAAGTTGCGGGTCTTTACAGTTCGAGAAACGTAACGCACTTTAGGCAGTTTCAGTGATATGTTCTAATTTAAGTGTAGTTGTGTTTAAGTGAATGTTGTTATTTTAGTATTTTAATTCAGGTCTTGTACTTTAAGTTTATAATTAAGTTGTATTGCCCTTTGAAATGTTACTCGGTGAATGAGGTATTAGTTGCAGCAATATTATAAAATGTCATAACAGAACGAGATTACGGAGTACAGTTGGCAGGGAAGGAAAGCATAGAAGCATTAATTTAAAATAAAATATAAATAATAAGTACGTAAGCACACTAAATCGTAGATACTAACGGCTTCACTACAATCATTAAGACAGTAATTTTCTATTGGTTTCCCGCATGCTCCCAATAGTGTTCAACAAGCTCTTCTCGTAATTCTAGATTAGCTTGTGGATCTTGCACCTCTTCCATTCACTGCAAGTATTCTGCAAATGTATTTGGGTCCTTATATGGTTTTTTCCTAAATTCCACCGCAATGTCCGGGTAGTTTCGAAGTTGGAGTTCATATCCTCCTCGTTCTTCTTCAACAATCATATTATGTAAAATAATGCAACAGTACATGATGTCAGCTATAACAGATTTATCGTGGAAGTGTACTTCGTTTCGCAGTATGTGGAACCTACCTTGAAGTACTCCAAATGCCCTTTCTATATCTTTCCTCAAGCTCTCTTGTTGTTTCGTGAATAAGGCTTCTTTTGCATTGTTTGGTTTTTTGTATGCTTGCACTAGTGTCTTCCATTTCGGATATATTCCATCTACAAGATAATAACCAACGGAATGTTCTGATTCACCAATTTTGTAGTTGCAAGGTGGTGAGAGGTCATTGTACAAATCGTTAAACACATAGGATTGTCGTAATACATTAATATCGTTAAGCGATCCAGGAACACCAAAAAAAGCATGCCATATATAAAGGTCAAACGATGCAAAAGCTTCTAAAATCATCGTAGCCTTTTTCATATGACCTTTGTATTGTCCTTGCAGTGCCACTGGACAATTTTCCCATGTCCAGTGCATACAATCCAAGCTACCCAACATACCTGGAAATCCACGTTGATCCCCCATAAGTAATAATCTAGCAGTGTCATGAGCTGTTGGGGATCTAAGATATTCTTCACCGAACTCACGTACAACGGTTTTGCAAAATTGCTTCAAGCATTCTACGGTCGTTGACTCACCAATTCTGATTTTGTCGTCCAACGAATCAGCGGAACTTGCATAGCAAAGCATACGTAGTGCGGCAGTAACTTTTTGCAGTGGTGAAATGCCCAGTTCTTTGATGGCATTTCTTCTGTGTGTGAAATATACGTTGGTTGCAGAAACTTTGGTAAGTACTCGAGTAAATATAGTTTTCGACATACGAAATCTTCGGCGGAAATAAACATCAACGTATACGGGTTTTGCCATGAAGTAATCCCTGACCAGTTGATTGTGTCCAGCGGGATAGACCCGTCCGTATCGCAAATCCTTTCTACCATCAGTGCTTCCACCTTGGGTTGACATTGAGCTTTCAGCAGTATCTCGTTCTATCGCATATCTTGTTTCTTCATGAAAAGAGTGTAGTTCTCTTTTACGATGCGCAAAATATTCATCTGACGTTGAGGAGGACGAAGAGCTAGAAGCACAACACCATAAATTTTTTAAGGCACCCATTGGTTAGCCAATATGTTTTGGATGAATTCGAATATGTTTTGATTATATGAAATATGAGCAGATGACAGCACTTTAAATATAATGGTATATGCACCTTGGATATAGCGACAAACACATTGCTTGTCTTGTAGCGGAAGTGACAATTTCATTACACGACACTTTCAATAAAAAGATGCAACCACATAATTGTCTCACTAGTATCCAAATATTGTCATAGATGCAACCAAATGATGGTATCACGGGTATTCAATTAAAGGATGCAACCAAATAATTGTATCACATGTATCCAATTATTGTCATAGATGCAACCAAATAATTGTATCACGGGTATTCAATTAAAGGATGCAACCAAGTAATTGTATCACGGGTATCCAATTATTGTTCTGCTCTACTAGTCATTCAATTAAAAGTCCTATTGTATGCCAATAATTTCTCCATCTTGGTCGCGTATACGTATATAAATATGCCCTATTTTCATCCTATAAACAACCAACACTTCATACCGTATTAAACTATATCATTGTACCCTCAACTTGTTTCTGCTTCAGCAATGGCAAACTGGGATATTGATGATGAAGAGATGAACAAATGCTACGACGCGTTTGAACTCTCACGTCAAGTCCTACGTAGTAAGAAGGGCAAGGAACAAGTTGTTCAAGATAACGAGGAACCTTCCGTTCCGCCGAAGACGAAAAAAGTTTCGCTCACTGCTCGTTTACGCGCAGTTGTTTCAAATCGAACGCCTGGCAAACAGATATTATACGAAGGACGTGTTGTCAAGGCGCTACACCCCATTGGGCCCACAGTACCGGGTGGGGAGTACCCAATTTGTCGTTGCAGGGACGAATCGATCGTGGTTGTAGCTAAAACGGAACAAAATGCTGGTCGTCGTTTTTTTGGTTGCGCTTCGTTTGAGGACCACCGGTATTACCCGAACGAAGTCCAATGTCGTAATTTTATGCAGTGGCTTGACCCGCCAATGTGTGAACGAGGACTGCAGTACGCCTTAGAAGCGCAGGCGGAAATAAGGCGCTTGCAGAAGATAGTTGTTGAGGCAACTAGACTTGGGTTTGTCAGAAATGCGTAGTATCGTTGGTTACAAACTAAGTTCCTGTTTATTGTTGTTGCACTTTGTGAATGTTGGTTCTTTGTTTTCGCATTTGCGTATGTACCAGGTTCCAGTTCTATGTTGTTTAAGTTTTTCTCTTTTGGATGAATGAAGTACTTTAAAATTGGTTTACGACCTACGTACCTTGAGATACGAGCTTGTTTGCCACTACTTATTTAAATAAGGGGTATCACATTTGTACAGTAGCTTGAATTGTGATATTAAGTGTGTACAGTTTACCGGACGCGACAACTCAATAATTGTGATACTGAAACCACTTTAGTTGAAACCATGGATCGTCCCGTATACCGAACCCATTATCTTGAAACCAAGCGTGGGTTTTGACCAATCACATTGATGTCGGTTGGTGAAGATTCCGTGTTTGATGACAAACAACGTGCATGGTTCAATATTTTACTGACACAAACAATATTACGCATAAAGATACATCCAACGATAAACATACAGATACAGGAGTTTATAAAGATACAACGTTTTGGAGACGTCTAATCCAAAATGATAAACATAAAGATACAGTAGGTAATGCTCAGTCTCAAGGGAGTCTCATAATGCTCAATCGCAGTTGGTCGACATCCTTTTGGAGACGTCTACTCTCCTGTTCTAGTTCATTCGCATATGTTATTCCCCGTGAACACAAAGGTGGGTCTATCCATTCCGTGTAACTGCAACCATTTGGATATGCTGGACATTGCTGCATGCGCCGACCAATATTGTTGCCCTCTGCTCGAACTACAACCTCAACCGCATAACCGCATTTGCAACGAACTGGATATGAATTAACTTCATGCTCATTTGGTGGTACTCGATAAAACTCTACTTCTTGCGTTGGTTGAGCGATTGGCTGTTCATATGACAATCCGGCAGGTGGTACAAGAGCTTGATGTGGAAGTTGAATGTTACCCTGTAGATGTGTTGGTCCACTATGGGGTCTTATTTCGGTGAGAAACTCTAATTCATCTGCAAGCTCCTTTAGCCTTATCTCTTCATACGCCTGGTCATCTGAGTTTGTAGCTGATGACCAAGAAGACATCTGCAATGAGTGCTAAGCGACGTGGTTAATGTATTAATGGGATGAAAGATATTTGAGTGAGGCAAGTTGGTAGTTACTTAGACATATATTTATAGGCGGATAGTTTTCACGAATTGGTAAAACAAATAATGCTCAAGTGGATGACCCTCGGGCGCTGTTCACGCGTGATGCGTAAGTCATATCACGGGAAACACTCATGTGGCTGAGTATTCAAATCTCACATAAAGGTGTACAGTTGCACAGTAACATAGCTGAGGGAATCTGCTGCTTTTGAAATAAAGTATATGTCGGTAGCTTCCCTTCTTTCTATGTATTTATATCCCCAAGTATTTTGCTCTTTCCGCTCAGAAAACATTAACTCCACGTTTACAAATTGAGATATGGAAAATTGGGAAAATAACTATGGGGGTTACGCTAATCATCGAACTGGAAAAAAAATAGTACTTGAAGGGAAGGTTTCCGAACCACTGCGGGCTGTTGTAGCCAACCCTATCTGCCTATGTGGTCAAGAATCGATTGTGGCTGTCGCTGAGACTGAAAAAGATGTCGGTCATCGGTTTTTTTGTTGTGACGCATACGAGGGCCACAAGGTTTTTCCGGATGAAATTGAATGTTGTTATTTTAAGCAGTGGATTGACCCGCCAATGTGCGAACATGGACGTCAGTATGCACTGGAATCGCAAGCCGAAATAAAACGTTTGAAGAAGGTTGTTGGGGATAAAACTATAGCTGGACCTTTCCCAAGGCCGTGGTAGGTGTATTGATTTATGTAATATGTATTTGATGTTTCCTAAGTCTGGATTTATGTTTTAGTTTGAATGTATTATTATAACGTGTTGTACCTATATGGTTGTAGTGTTGATTTTTAATATTCGTATTGTATGTTTTATCGTATCATAAAGTGTTGTACCTTCATGGTTGTACTGAAGATTTATAAAATATTAGGTTCTATCGTACCTTTATGGTTGCAACCTTTGGGGTTAAAGCAGTGTACACCTAAGGACCATTTCAACTAATGTGCTATGACATGTCAGTGCCCGCGGGATGACCCTAGTTTTTGACTTTTCTTCAATAAAGGTCGACAAGTCCCCTTGATTTCGGCTTTGTTTTATGAAAGCAGTCGTCGGCTCATCGATAATCGTTACGAGTTGTCACGTCAGGCTGTTTCTATGCGCTGGAGAATCTATAGCACGTTACCCTAGTGGTGAAGAGTGTTGTCTTGTCATATGTTTGTATCATACAACTCAATTACTGATGATAGATCTTTACCATTAACCAACCCCCGTGTTGAAATAGTTTACAATTCTTCCCCACAATCATACCTACAACTTTGTCAGTTCTACAACAACCACGACGATAAGGTGAGATACTTGTACCCTCCTTTCCTTCTAAATGGTTACCTAATTACGTGTATACATAATATGTTTCTTGTTTTTGTGTAGCTTAAATGGACGATTGGGTAATAATTGATGAACTCGTAGATAGAATGTTTGATGAGTATGAACGGAACAAGAAGGAGGAAAAGGATGGTGGTTTAGTTCAAGATACACGAGCGAAAGAGGCGGATGAAGCAGTTCATACTGAAGTTGTTCGTGGTACTCAAAAAATAGTACAAGTTCAAAAACCAAAAAGACGTCCACGCAAAAACATAGCAAGTCTAGTGGTTAACCGTAATCGTCCCAACCAAAGTGATGCTAGCTCCAGTGGTACTACTACAGAACTCTCTTCTCATGACTTACTTATACTCATGAAATGCTATATAGAAGTTGATAAAAGAGAATTACTGCTGTTGCAAAATGGAGGTGGGTTCACCCAAGAAGAATTTTGGTCCATGGTAACAAGATTAAATAACAATCATCATAAATGTACCACTACACGAACTTCTGCTGAAATTCATGTGGCTCATCGGCGTTTCGTTAATACCTGTGAACGATACCAGATGATTATACAGACGGTTGAAAATGAAAACAAATTTAAAACGAATCGGGCTACTTATGATTCTCGTTACCTTGCAGAGTACGGGACTGATTTTGTTGGGTACGAAGCCTACAAACTACGTTATACTTGGATAACCCGAAGACGGAGTTGACTAGGCTAATGAATTTGTATATTGCTTGTATGTGCATCGTCATTTTAGTACTTATTTCATTGTTATCTCTGGTAAGCAATATTAAGATTCCTTAAATATTTCAAACAGTAATTTAAAATACACCCCACAATAAAATCCAGTGATTATAAAAAAACTCGTACGCACGATCACGCAGATTACATATAATGCACAACAAGCATATAACATAAAAAAACACAACGGTTACACATAAGGACGTACAAGCAGAGTACACTTTACAGGGTAATACAAATACAAAACATACGGTTCAATAACCTACTTAAAATGGACAACACGGTAAAACAAAGATACAGGCAAATACAACATGCACGTCTACTAAATAAGATACAACTAATCATCATCTAGATCCGCATGCACCATCTCCACATCCTCAATATCGTCGTTGCCTGGGACGAATGTCTGTCTATATCCGTACCGCTCCTCATCAGCGCTCCTCAGCTCGTTCATATGAGCAGTCAACTCTTCTATGCTCCTTTGATGCTCGCGATACATTGCCTGACGCAGACCTAACGTCATCTGATAAAGATCCTGATAAGAAAAAACAGCTGGATCTGGATACTCCGTTACTTCTGGTCGTGGTATACCAATATACCTATCAGATCCGTATGTAGTTGGTACTGCAACAGTCCAACCGTAGTCTGGCACCTCGGATGAGCGTGGAGGAGGTGGATCCTGTGGAGCATGGTAAACCTGCGTGGACTGTGAAACATCAAGTACAAAAGGGGGCTCAACGCCAGTACGGAGTACAGAAGGGCCAACCAAGTCAACGGATGCAGCATGCACAAAACTCCCGGTCTGAGGTGGGGAGTAATACTGACGCCAGAAAGAAATATAATCCCTACCAGTAAGAATGAAATCACTGGCAGGCCACCACACGTCTGCATGCTCCTGTAAAGCACTAGTACTATAAACCCTGGGAATAGCTGTATGTGGGTGTGGATCATCAGGAACAGCATCCCCATCATATATCTGTCTCCAACAACGTTCCCCTAAGTACCAGAAGCAACCTAAACTAGGGGGGCATGATACTAGTGGAAACCGCCTCGAAGATAGATATTGAGCATGCACCGACGGAGGGTCAGCAAGAACCCGTGACTCATCAAAGGGATGCCAGATAACCGCATCACGCGTCCTCCGCAACTCAATCTGATTGCGAGCTATAGCAAATACATGTCGTGCCTGTCCTCCATGCACCAGTCTACGGTTACCGACACTCCACGCTCTTACTCTTGGATAGAAAGTGGATAGTGATGGATCCACGGTGGGAAAAGACAAATTGTGGAAGTACTCAAAGTACCAGTACTGTAAAATCTCCCAAAAACCAGTAATCGAACCCACCCTAGTCCGAACGACACACTGAAGATCCAATGACCTATACAGGTATGCTAAAATAGGTGTTCCCCAATCATACACAGTCGGACTGCCATCAAATGAAAACGGTTCAACTACCGCCACATAACCACACGACAATGAGCTCGAAGAATTTGTGAAAAATAAATTTCCCATCATATACAAAACAAATAAGCGTGCAATCTCCAAATGATGAACTTTAGGTTGCTTTGTCAATAATTTCTGTATTGCTAGTTTTATACCAGAGCATTTAATTTGGAAACTACTGGTGATTGAGTCATTTGGATTAAGATGTGGAAATAACGTACGGAGAGTAACGTAGTTCTGGTACACCTCATCATACAGCAAAGGAGCCCCTTGGCCTATGGCAAGACCAGTAATCATAGAAAAGTCTAGTGGTGTGATTCCCATCTCCCCAAAACCAAAGTGGAATGTATGAGTAGTTTTCCACCAACAAGCAGCCAATGCACAACATAATTGAACATCATTATTTAAAAGACGTTCGATACCTATTTAACGAATAATTATGAAGTTATAACGAATGTAAGAAAACGGTAATAGTAAGTACATACGACGAGAATACGTACTCAGAAAGTCGCCCAAACCAATACTACTGAGAAATGTATGAATAGTAGCATCTGTATCATACTCACGAATCTGACTATACATACGAACAACACCAGCCCAAGACCCACGCGTTCGCTCGCTTCGAGCCTAATATTACAAATGAGACTTACTTATTTTATGTCCGACATTACGACAGTAATATTTAATAAGTAAAACGTACCGATATGTCGACTAACGTGCTGACGTGCTCCTCTCTATCCTCCAACTTACGAAAATCGGCCAATTGCTTATCAGGTCTTAAATTTGGATCCCGGTGCGACTCCAAAACGTCGGTTCTCCTAGCAACTCGTCTTCTTATAACGGACGGTGGTTCACGGTCTTCCGTACCCTCACTCGAAACGTTTTGTTCTACCGCTTCGTGCTCTTCAATTGGATCTACATTCCGGCTTCGTCTACCGCTGCCTCGAAAAGCCCTCATAACACGTTTCATATTTTTTTTTAAAGGAAACCTAGGCTGGAAACAGGAAAAGAAAGGAGGAAAGGAGAAGGAGGAGGAAGGTGAAGAAGAGTGGCAGCGGCGAAGGGTTGGAATTATTATTTTTTTATATCAGTGTTATCCGGCTTTTATAAAGCCGGATAAAAACAAATTTTTTATCCAGCTTTTTAAAAGCCGGATAACCCCTATAAGCAACTCACCCCGTTGGGGTGAGTTGCTTCCCCAACCAGCGTGATGGGATGTCCCCAACACGTTGTGTTGGGGATGCTCTTAGGTCTTAAGCTAATTAAATGAACCATAAATGCGTCATACCCTAGCACTAAGAGTACCACCTAAGAACATGTCCTATAGCTTAACCCTTAAGCTTCTCCTATCCATATAAATGTACACGTTTCCTTCTACTCATTCTGAAAATAACTTAGTAGCTTCCTCCATTCTTGCGTGAAGGAAAAACAATTCTATCTTCAATATAGAAAAATAAAAACCAATTAAGATAAAATGGCCGGGTTTCTTTTCTGGAGAAGTGTTCTTCGTGCAACATGGTCTTGGATGAGTGTGCACGCCTGTACACGGTTGGAAGGGCCGAGCTGTCTTGCGTTAAGCCTAAGGCTTCAAATTCGTCATCACAGTGATGACGTTCGGCCAAATCAAGGTTAGAAGAGCGTTCACAAAAGGGGAGACGAGCTAAAACAAATTGGTCGACACATCAACTTTACTTGTGTCCTACGAATAAGCATGTTCAAATTTTTTGGCGAGTTAATATCAATAACATACCTAATGAAATCAGAACTATCCTCGGTAAAAGACTCAGGTTTTGGCTTTTTTATTTTTTCAGGAAGATAAGCTTCGTATATCAAATTCACAGTTGCATTTCCCCCGCTATCGATCAGTGAATCAATTTGCTCGTCCGTCCACTCATCTAATTTGGTAGACATAACAGTTTATAAACTATTTGCATGTAAAAAAACAAAATAGGAAACCCATACAAATATAACATAAACCCCATATAAGTATAGCATCCTGACTGCATTGGTGAATGGTTTTATAGACACATAAAAAACTCATTAGTTTAGAGATGCCATACCAACCAATGGAATAGTCAGATGCCTACAGTTAACTAAAGTTTAAATGATTTCTGACAGGAGATCAGTGTGATAGAAAATGCATCCATAGTCAGTGTTACATTCTCCTAGTTTAAATGCTCAATTTGTTAACAAACAATTAGCAGAGTGGGACAGCCAATACAGCCTTAATCCTCAAGGAAAATCAGTTGAATAACAATGTCTTAGCAGAATAAAATGACTGGGGAAGTTTACTCGAAGATCACACATCTGTATTGATCAGAATAAAATGAATGCAAGGATCATAGCTAAGCAATGCGGAAATTTACTCAAAGATCAGACACCTGTATTGACCAGGATTAAATGGACGCAAGGATCAAAGTTAATTATACAAACTATAAAGCAAGCGACTTAGACTAACTTGATTCGAATATCCTTGAGTGTCGTCACGTAAGTACGAGCATCAGGAATTCCTTTTGTTCGTTGTTCAATGGTGAATTTGAACTTTTGAGATTCGTTCAAAAGACCCGGCCTGTGTGTGAAAAAAAGAAGTTGAGTGATAAGTCACATCCATAGATAAGAAAATGCATTATAGCAAAAACATTGACCATTGAAAATGAGAACGCTGATTGCCAATATGTTGTCGAACCGAAAAATTAATATATTGGGTGCAATAAACATACTTTTCCCTTGCAGTCTTTATAACATCTGCATAGTGCTTCACTGCAGCAGGATTCTCAAGATCGATAATGATTCTTTCCTTGCGAAATATATTAAGGGCCGTCTCAAATTTGTTCTTCACATCATAAAAGATGTTCTTCAACATCTCTAAAAGATAAAGTGTATGTCACTAGCCAGTAAACAAGGTGTTTAATAAAAGATGTAATGAACTGAACAACCAAAATTTAGGTGACCAACACCTAGAGTTATATTTTTATTTATTGACTATTAAATTGGATATGGGGTTAATACCAGATTTATTTTTTGGCTCCTTCATTCCCCAAATCTAATATACGATAGTATGCGTCAACTAGTTGTCTGGTGAACCCATCAGCAGTTACCTTGAGCATCATCACTGGCATGTTGAATATCAAAATAACTAAAATATTACTGGATATCTACAACTACAATCCAATTATGATGTGGTTCTCAAATTTTAATTCAAACTTTAAGTTAAAAGCATGATTGGGAAAACTTATTCAATATATACTGAAATGAAAAATGCCGAGACATCAACTGAAAATATGTATCCAAATTCCATACAAATAGTTTTGATTTTAATCAATAAGAAAATCAATTGGAACTTGGAAAGCCATTTCAGATTGCGGTACTTGCATCCAAATGAATAATAATTAATTGGAAAAAAAAGATACATCAGCGAAAATGAGAGAATTGGTCTACTAGTAGTAAAATGATAGAGCAAACATGGTTAACAAAATTCCATCATAGCAAAGACAAATTCCATATAACTTATTAACCAAAAAAAAGGAAGCAAAGATAAAACAAGAGCATTATTTATCAGTTTAATTAAAAAAGGGGAAAAACAACTGACCAAGTATAATTTTCTTGATATCGCTTTCTCTTCTTGCTGCCTCAAGCTGGAGTTCGAAAGAGCTTGGTTTATTCGATTCCTTGTCAGATGCACAGCTGGTGTTCTCCGTTTTCATGCTTCTCAATTTAATAAAGAATGTACCATTAGGCCAGAGAATCTGCTAAGAATAATGATATACAATATTACTTGAAATAAACACATATGTTTATGTATAAAGAACGAGTTCGAATAAATCTAAACATCGACTTTCCGGTTGAGACCTTATGTGACAACTATTTTAAAACAAAAGATTACAAGAGCTTGTGCCTTTAAAAAAAATAAACCCCAGCCAGACTACTAGTTCTGGTCAAGTGATAACACAAAAATAAACGACTATGATCCTTTGCATGTAGTTGCAAAATGAATAACAAAGATACAAGAGGCGGACACAATCAAACTATCTACATATTTATTTATCTTAGAAAATCAGATAATTATACCTATTCAAGCTTCCTTCTTAGAATTATGAGTTCAATATACCACTTTATCAGCCTATACAATAATGAAAATAGCACGTATGAGAAGGGCTTATGTTGGTTAAATATGAATGAATGCTATACTGAGCTTCACATACTATCAAAAATTACTAATTCTCCCGTTCATGTTGATCTATGACTTTTTGTGGAATGGAGTAAACATATTCTTGTGGAGTGAATTATACAGTAGTCAATATAAGTCGAATCACGTGGAATTATTAACAGGTGTATTTTACCTACGGTATGAAGATGTGTAGATCAACAGGGATGGATCATACACTTTTTTAATTTATAAGGAGGGAGGAAAAACAGAACTATGTCGGAAACGTCTCATATAACTTGGTGCATAACAGCATGCTCCTCTTAAAATCAATCTTTTATGTTTATCAATAAAGGCATGAATATAAATAACCTCAGCCTTTGTAACACCCCACCTCCGTTAAGGACACTCACAAAGGGAATGCCTTAACTTTGGTGGAGCATTTTAGTAAACAGAACAGAAAATTTCAAGATAGATAAACAATGCTTGAGAAATTATAACTTTATTACAGCTAAAAATAGAAATCAGTATGGTTACATCTTTACAAAAAAACTCAAGTACATAAATATCAGTCTTGTTCAGAAAATCATCAGAGTACAAAAACTTTAAAATCATAATCCCCACAGAACAGAAGCTATACAGAGCCAAGCCATACTTTAAGCACTTCAAGCAGAAGGAATCTGGATCAAGCTAAAGTATTCCCTCCTTGGATAACCTGGGGGAATGGAAGAAAAAGGGGCGAAAACAAGCAAGGTCAGACATAAAGTCTGGCAAGTCCAGTGATTTTCGGTTATGAACATTTAATAATAACATGACATGAAAATAAAACTGGATGAGAGATAACAGTAACAGGTGTAGCGGATATAACAGAAGAACAGAATAATATAAGCTATTACTTTACACTTCTCTGCACTAATACTAGTATAACAGGATTAGGTGTCACCCCAATGTCTAAACTGAACAGAAACAGGAACAGAATAATTTCCACAGAACAAAATGCTAGTAATGGGCCTTTATTATCCCAACAGAAACAGACAGAAACAGAATGCTAATAATGGGCCTTTACCACCCGAACAGAAAGTACAGAAACAGAAATAGATTAATCCCTACGGAAACAGAATGTAGAATTAGGTGTACACTAGTAAATGGGCCTTTACCACCCAAACAAATGGTACCACGCAGAAACAGACAGGTGTTACCACCCAACAGAAACAGACGGTACCCCACAGAAATAGACAAAGCTAAGTGTACCCCAAATCCTACCCCACGCGATCGGCTCCCTATTACATAAATACCCTTTGCCAGCCCCACAGAAGGGTGTATCATTCCCTAAAGTGGCAACCTTTAAATGACACAGACCTATTTACAGATGTCATGACGTCTTACATCCACAGAGGCAGGCCGGGATCCATGCACGCACATAACCCGGTTGGAACGCACCATCAACACCCCTCGCCATTATCAGAATGAACCGCTTATAATTTGTTCAGTAAGCGTGCCCGGACCCTACCTACTGTTGGGTCGAAGTTTTGATACTAGAAAGGGTTACTGACTAATATGGGTCCCAAACAATAGACGACACAAGTATTTTCCCTCCTAACCTTGTGACCCAGACTAACAGATTTCAGATTAACTTGTTTACAAGTTCACACATACAGAGTTCAGGTCAACTAGTTCGCAGATCAGAAAATCAAGTTAATAAGTTTTCAAACTAAAGGATCAGACATACAGATTTAACAAATTTACAGACTTGTCTAACTTTGTACTAGGCCTACAGATTCATGAAACAGGTTTATTAATTTCATTAGTCCAGTTGGTTTAACCCTATCCACCCAACACGTTTTAGACATCATATTTATCTCAGATTTTCATTAATTAAATATGAATGCCCAGACCTCTCACATTACACTGACAGTTTGCGGCTACTGGTTAGGTCGGTTGGTTCCGGGCTGGTTTCTATCACAAACTGAGTCTAACCTTGGGTTTCAAGCATGCTATGACCAACTTCTCGCATTAGAACCTATTGTTTGCGGCCACTGGATGTGTCGGGCGGTTCCGGGAAGGATTAAGCCGCAAACTCATTCTAACCTCGAGTTAGCCATGTATATCTTTGCGGCCAATTAATTAATAATTTACCATTTATGCTCATGCCTAATATACATGTCAATTATTTATAACTATAGCCAATTCAGATTATATCAATAACAGACTAAATATATCAACTCAACAGATATAGCAGATAACAGATTTCGCAGATTTGGCGACTTAACAGATTTAGCAGATTTAACAATTTAGGAGATTTAGCATATTACAGATTAGGCATTTTCAGCAGACTTAGCAGATGACAGATTTGGTAGATGAACAGATCTAGCAGATTAGGCAATATAACAGAACTAGCAGATTAGGCAACAAAACTCGCACATTAGGCAATACAGCAGATTTAATAATTCCTTAAAGTTCATAAACATATCTTGCCTAATTGTAAATTTGGCCTAAGTTTGCATGCCTAAATAGTTGTCATGATTCACAATATGATCATATACCCCACGTTTGCATTGAATTTACATGGCACAGATTATGATCATAATTTACCATATAACACATGTCCCAAAATCTACTTAAACTTGCCTAGTACAAAAGGATTCACATACAAATTATACCAAATATAGCCATCGATTTCAATGCATGTCATATATTCAAAAATTTCCCACTTAGGTGTTATTCACATTTAATAGTTATCAAATCTTAATATGGATCTTCACACCTAAGTCATATTCTCTTTTTATCTCAAGTCATGAATTATAACAGATCTTAATTCAAAATATGTGTTATGTCCAAAGTCTCAAGTCACATGTTAACATACAATGGTTCCTCTTCTTCCAATTCACAGAATATGCATAAATCTAAGTCTAGTTTACAACCTATGTCCTTTTTCTTAAATCAGTCACAGATTAGCCATGTCCTATTTATGCCATTATTCATTATTTGTCCCAAAGTTTAACGTTTGTGCGTTAATCTCTTATGAGATTTGGCGCAGGCTCGTGGTAGCCTGGCTATAGAACAGAAAGAAGAAAGAGATACATAATAAAATAGATCAGAACAGAACATGCACAACCTCAAATTCAGATTTACAATCATGTCACAATTATAATTAAAGTTTATATCGGAAAATAACTGCACTTGCCTTGATTGGAATAAAGAAGAAGAAGAGTTGCAATTGTTCTCTTTTAATTTTATTCAGTTTGGAAGAAGATGCTTTAGTCCTAGTTCCAGTTCAGATTTCAGTAGAGTAGCGACGCCATTTTTACTTCAATTAGAACAGAGGCAGAGTATAGGCAGAATGAAATGGTGTAGAGGGAATGAGGCTAGGGGGCTGTTTATATAGGTTTACAGTTATGAATCTTGTTAGAAAATCGGGTCAAAAATATCAGAATGCATCAGGTTCAGGAAATGGGTTCAAGAGGCAGGTCGACCCCCAGGTCAACTACCTAGTCGACCTGGTCAGGGGCGGTAGACTACCCAGTCGACTCCCCAGTCGACCTGGGTCCTGGGCAGGAAATTTCCCGCCCAGCCCGCTTCTGGGTTTGAAATCGAATTTTGAATTCGATTTTTGAGCTGTTTAAAATTCCTGAAACTTCGGAGGGTCATATCTCCTTCATACGGACTCCGATTCTTGCAAACTCGGACTCGCTTCCAAGCAGAATTCCGAGACGAACGCAATGGCGCAACCCGTTTCCCTTGATTCTTATTTTAAAGTTTAATTCTGCCTTGATTTGTGATTCTTATATTTACAGAAAATACTGGGTGTTACATTCTCCCCTCCTTAAAGGATTTCGTCCCCGAAATCTTCAAGTTAAGAAGATTGTGTCCTACCATCCAGTCATCCATCTACTCAATCATCAATCACTGGCGTCCATTGTCCTTAGAAACCTCTAATGTTGTATGAACATATGCAAAAGTGTGTGTATATGTTCCTTATCTAATGCAAAGATCAGGCGGTCCACTGATTCAGTTGACCTCCTTAATGCGAATTATGCCAGTGCCATTAGTCCAACATGTATGCAATTTTCCTACTTGATACATATCATTTCTATATGGGTGCACAATCGTTCAGTCATATGCAACATCCATGTGCTGAGTCAATCATTTTACATCCACAAAAATTGAAAATGCTCACACATCCATATGCAGTATGAGAGTGTTTTCGAGCCGATCTAGTGCCTAGTGTGTGTATATGCATCCACGAGCAACCACTTGCATCCACTTGCAACCATCAAACATAACATGTCTCAAACACATGTTTACACCCATTAGTTTCTACCTAAAGTTCGAAGATTCGATCGATAAGATACAGTCGAATGATGGAATCGAGTACAGATAAAACAAAAATTTGGTTCCCATTAGACATTGGTTGAGAGAATAGTATCCCCTAAGTATCAACCCCGAAGACCGAAACCAACATCAGATTGATGCCCAGAGGATTACCCTCTTTAGACAATGTCAAAACTGGAAATCTTAACCTTATCAGAAATATTCAGATATTTACAGATTACTGGTATAGATTAGATTACCGAATGATTCTTAGGAAACTAAGCATGATAAAACCCAGAATGTACGCGTCCTACTTAACACCTAACACAGATATCTCTCAAACCCCAATCTATCACAAATAGATGAGCCATAACCCTTATGTGTTGGATCTAGAATAACCATAGAGGGGGGGGGGTGAATAGGGTTTTTCACAGTTTTTAAAACTGAATTGAAAAACTGACAGGAAATTAAAATGATAAACAGATCACAGAACATAGCAGAAACAGAAATGCAGAAAATAAATCACACACAGTATACCCAGCTTCGGCAAACCCTGCCTACTGCTGCATTTCTAAGGTTTCTACTAGGTGATAGAACAGATCCCGCATACAAGACCACGTACACTCGCAAACCCTGCTCCTATTCTAACCCTACGCTCAAAACCGTAGACTGATCGATATCCCCTCGATCAGATTTCCCCTGATTACAACCCCGTAATCAGTGTACCCTAGTTTTTACACAGACTCTAGTAAACTGCTAGAATTATACAGACTCTAGAAACTGATCGATGGTTTACAAACAAATTAAAACAATACAAAATAAAATAAACTAAAGCAAAAACCCTAGGAGATAAATAACAAGGGTCATCCCCTTTTAGCCTTTAAACAAAAACGTGGCCGGCCCAATATCCTTTAGGCCATTGTCATTCTTGTTTGCCCGATCTTCTTTGTCCCTAAAAAAAATGGCGGCTAGGGTTCTGAAACTTCCTCCCCAAATCGAATCGACTGCTTGAAGAATTCTGAAACTCTGATGCTTCACTTTAGTTGATGCTGGTCGATTGATGCTCCTCTCCGATTTGGGCTTTCTCTCGATTGAAAACAAGTGAGTAGCTTCTGATTTTAATCGATTACTGCTCTTTGAAATTGTGGGTTCTGTTTTTCGATGATTCTTGCCAGTGATGTATTGGTGTTTACATAGGGATTACCAACCCGAAAAAATTCTCTGATTTCAATTAACTGGCTTGACTGATTTTTCGGGTTTCCCCTTTTGACAAACTCTTGATAAAAACGGCTTTAATTTATCTGCGTGAATTTCTTGATTGAAAGTTTGTGGCCCCTTTTTGATTGCTCTCGATTAGAGCCGTGAATTTGTGATTGAATTGTGATAAAGACTTGCCGAATATATATTGAAAAATCCATTTGCAATTCTTGCCATTTTTGGTTCCTGGAATTGTTTCTGAAAGCACCTTGATTGAAAACTGAACTTGATTTGCACACGTATTCTCTTGCCTTATATGAATGAATGGATTTGTACACAGATTGAATTCTTGCCATTAAAATTTTACTGCGATTTTCTGGAAATTGTTCTTGCCAAAATCATTTTTGCTGAGTTGTTATTCTTGCCAAAAACAGTTTGCCAATTTCTGGAACATAAGTTCTTGGCCCCCACGTGAATTGATACTTGCCTTAAAGGTTCAGTCTTGAATGAAATTTGGAAATAGAAATTATTCCCTTGCTCGAAATAGAATCCATGACTCAATGGTTTTCTGGAAACATTTCTGACCTTGTCATAAAAGAAAATTGATTGTGTAATTCAGGAAACAGTTTAAGCACTTGCCAAAATGTTTTCTTGTGTGATTTCTGTTCTTCCTTAAAACTATTCCTTGATTGAAACTAATTCTGGAAATAAACTCTTTGCGCAAGAACATTTTGCTGTAATTATTCATGCTCACATTCATTTGTTGCATTGATTACTTGCGTGATATATTCACTGGCCTGTAATCCTGATGCTCTGATTAATTTTGAAGAAATACTTACATGATTTCTCAGTGTTTTCTCTTGCCATTTAAGAGCTTGCCAATTTTGTTGCATATGAGATAATTCTGGAAATGTTAATATGCATGTCTCCATATATTTCCAGAAATGCTGTTGCACTAAATATTTGACACATGATTCATTCTTCATTTCAGCTGTATTTGTGAACATGAATTTTCTTGATTACTTGACACAAATTGATTAATCTGCCGTTCATATGTTGCCATACTGACATGAAATTGCTACATTGGCACCCTTGAGTTTTGCCATTCCAGTTGCTGCTTGCATTTGTACATGCTTGTGAACACTTTGCTATTGTTGTTGAGCTGCATTGATATACACTTGAGCATGATCATGCACATTTCTGCTTTATCATCACTTGTACATGCTTCATGAGTTTGTGATAATGAAAGTGCACCACTGTATCACTATGTATCATTCATTTGTGAACTGCACCATCCATGTTGCACCATTTCTTGAGCATGCTGGTCCACTTGCACCACTCTCTTGCTTCTTGAAAACTGTTTTCTCGCCATATTTAGAAATCTGACCTGTTTGAACTTGATCCATTCATCTTGCATGTTGCTGAACTTGATCATTTGGACTTGTAGAGCTGCTATGATCCACTATACTCCATGCTTGCCTCTTTTGACAATGCTGTGCACCTTGATGTACACAGTTTACACTTGCTAGAGTTTGCTGCTATGATCCTTTCACTTTGAAATACATTGCTTTGTTTCATACTGTATTGCACACTAACAAACAGTTTTGGGCTGATCTGCCTTTTGCTGTCCATCATTACATGTCCATTCTTGTTTTATGTGCATACTGCATTTGCTGTTTTTGACATTGTTGCTCGACCACTTCATTACTGTTTTGATCACAAGACTTGTACTACCTTGCCACTTGTATTGAGCTCGACCATTTTAATATGTTGTGTTTATGTATGACTGAGTGACAATGAATGAACTGTACTGAGGAGCTGTGAGAGAATTGTACAAATATATGTAATAAACAAATTTGATTGAAATAAAATATCATTTTATTGTTGTCAAACGAACTTGTCTATTATATTCTGTTTATATACAAGTACAATATACAGTGAATGTTTAAATAGTGGAGTTATACAGAGTTGTTCTGTTTGAATGTTAGAGATATAATATTCAATACAAATATTATATTCCTATCTGTGTTGTATATATAAAACATTACAATAACAAACACATTTATAATAATATATATTTGTTTGTTATCATCAAACAAAAATCATATAATTGTGTATACAACTGCGTTATATACAACATTATGGGTTTGAGTCTACAGCGGAATCAGAAACAATACTAGTATTAAAGTGCAGAGTATCGATTACAGAATCAAAATGCCAGAATCAGAAAGAGTTTTAACTTAACAATCCGATAAGAAAATTAAACCTTCTACATAAATTTTCTTATTTCTACCCTATCTACCAGTCACTTGAGCATTCGCCTGTCCTCCAGAAGTGAGTTCTGCCATCTGCCCTTGCCCTCGTTTCTTCGGGCAGTCCCTAGTGAAGTGTCCTATCTCACCATAGTTAAAGCAAGTGCCCTTCCTTTTTCTGCAATCCTTGTTCAGATGAGTCGAGCTTCCACAAGTAAAGCACTTTTTCTCCTTCTTATCTTCGGACTTCTCATCCTTCTTTTGTGTTTCCTTTTTAGGCCATGCTTTCTTGTTCTGTGGTTCTTCCTTCTTTGACTCTTTCTCGCCCTTGTCTTCCTCATGCAGTAGAGCCATGTCCACCAATTTCTCGTAAGTTGCTCCCATGGGTACATGGGTCATGGCTAGGCTGTACAGTGGCTCGTTAAATCCTTTAACAAAGCGGAGAGCCTTTTTATGCTGAGTGTTAACCAAATCCAGTCCGAACCTAGCCAGTTGGTTGAACTGGTTGACGTATTCCTTGACCGTTATACTTCCTTGCTAAAGAGATAAGAACTTTTCCAGTTGTAGACTTCGCTCAGCTTGCGAGAGGAATTTCGTATCAAACCTTGTTCTGAAATCTATCCATGTTTCAACCGGCCTCTCGGCGTTAGTGACTTCCCACCAATAGGAAGCTTCGTCTTTGAGCAACCATACTACCAACTGTACCTTCTGCCTATCGTCCACCTCGAAGATAACGAATAGATCCTCAGTTTCTTTGAGCCAGTTCCTCGCTACTACGAATGATTCAGTTCCCTTGAAATCCTTTCCACCCATGGCCCTAAAATCTCTACAGATCTTTGGGAAAGAAATTGCACGAGGAGGGGGTGGAGGAGGGGGATCATTTGCTGGACCTGCGGCGGCGGTCCTAGCCTCAAGATATTGACGAAACTAACCGGGTGCATGAACACCCTCTGGTATCTCAGATGCTTCGGACATGTTGAAACGAAAGAAAAAGGATTCAAAACGGATAACTGAAAAGATATATATATGGCTTTCGGCGATTATTTGTTTTTCTTTCAAAATAAGCTTTATTTTTGAAAATATTTCCTTTCAAAACCTTTTTGAATATAGTTTTCGAAAACTTTACCCAATCTGGTAACCTTCAACTCTGATACGAAGTGTAACACCCCACCTCCGTTAAGGACACTCACAAAGGGAATGCCTTAACTTTGGTGGAGCATTTTAGTAAACAGAACAGAAAATTTCAAGACAGATAAACAGTATTTGAGAAATTATAACTTTATTATAGCTGGAAACAGAAATCAATATGCTTACATCTTTACATAAAAACTCAAGTACATAAATATCAGTCTTGTTCAGAAAATCATCAGAGTACAAAAACTTTAAAATCATAATCCCCATAAACAGAAGCTATACAGAGCCAAGTCATACTTTAAGCACTTCAAGCAAAAGGAATCTGGATCAAGCTAAAATATTCCCTCCTTGGATAACCTGGGGGAACGGAAGAAAAAGGGGCGAAAACAAGCAAGCTCAGACATAAAGTCTGGCAATTCAAGTGATTTTCAGTTATGAACAGATAATAATAACATGACATGAAAATAAAACTGGATGAGAGATAACAGTAACAGGTGTTGCGGATATAACAGAAGAACAGAATAATATAAGCTATTACTTTACACTTCTCTGCACTAATACTAGTATAACAGGATTAGGTGTCACCCCAACGTCTAAACTAAACAGAAACAGGAACAGAATAATTTCCACAGAAGAGAATGCTAGTAATGGGCCTTTATTATCCCAACAGAAACAGACAGAAACAGAATGCTAATAATGGGCCTTTACCACCCGAACAGAAAGTACAGAAACAGAAATAGATTAATCCCTACGGAAACAGAATGTAGAATTAGGTGTACACTAGTAAATGGGCCTTTACCACCCAAACAAATGGTACCACGCAGAAACAGACAGGTGTTACCACCCAACAGAAACAGACGGTACCCCACAGAAATAGACAAAGCTACGTGTACCCCAAACCCTACCCCACGCAATCGGCTCCCTATTACATAAATACCCTTTTCCAGCCCCACAGAAGGGTGTATCATTCCCTAAAGTGGCAACCTTTAAATGACACAGACCTATTTACAGATGTCACGACGTCTTACATCCACAGAGGCAGGTCGGGATCCATGAACGCACATAACCCGGTTGGAACGCACCATCAACACCCCTCGCCATTATCAGAATGAACCGCTTATAATTAGTTCAGTAAGCGTGCCCGGACCCTACCTACTGTTGGGTCGAAGTTTTGATACTAGAAAGGGTAACTGACTAATATGGGTCCCAAACAATAGATGACACAAGTATTTTCCCTCCTAACCTTGTGACCCAGACTAACAGATTTCAGATTAACTTGTTTACAAGTTCACACATACAGAGTTCAGGTCAACTAGTTCGCAGATCAGAAAATCAAGTTAATAAGTTTTCAAACTAACGGATCAGACATACAGATTTAACAAATTTATAGACTTGTCTAACTTTGTACTAGGCCTACAGATTCATGAAACAGGTTTATTAATTTCATTAGTCCAGTTGGTTTAACCCCATCCACCCAACACGTTTTAGACATCATATTTATCTCAGAATTCCATTAATTAAATATGAATGCCCAGACCTCTCACATTACACTGACAGTTTGCGGCTACTGGTTAGGTCGGTTGGTTCCGGGCTGGTTTCTATCACAAACTGAGTCTAACCCTGGGTTTCAAGCATGCTATGACTAACTTCTCACATTAGAACCTGTTGTTTGCGGCCACTGGATGTGCCGGGCGGTTTCGGGCAGGATTACGCTGCAAACTCATTCTAACCTCGAGTTAGCCATGTATATCTTTGTGGCCAATTAATTAATAATTTACCATTTATGCCCATGCCTAATATACATGTCAATTATTTATAACTATAGCCAATTCAGATTATATCAATAACAGACTAAATATATCAACTCAATAGATATAGCAGATAACAGATTTCGCAGATTTGGCGACTTAACGGATTTAGCAGATTAAACAATTTAGGAGATTTTGCATATAACAGATTAGGCATTTTCAACAGACTTAGCGGATGACAGATTTGGCAGATGAACAGATCTAGCAGATTAGGCAATATAACAGAACTAGCAGATTAGGCAACAGAACTCGCACATTAGGCAATACAGCAGATTAAATAATTCCTTAAAGTTCATAAACATATCTTGCCTAATTATAAATTTTGCCTAAGTTTGCATGCCTAAATAGTTGTCATGATTCACAATATGATCATATACCCCACGTTTGCATTGAATTTACATGGCACAGATTATGGTCATAATTTACCATATAATACATGTCCCAAAATCTACTTAAACTTGCCTAGTACAAAAGGATTCACATACAAATTATACCAAATATAGCCATCGATTTCAATGCATGTCATATATTCAAAAATTTCCCACTTAGGTGTTATTCACATTTAATAGTTATCAAATCTTAATATAGATCTTCACACCTAAGTCATATTCTCTTTTTATCTCAAGTCATGAATTATTATAGATCTTAATTCAAAATATGTGTTATGTCCAAAGTCTCAAGTCACATGTTAACATACAATGGTTCCTCTTCTTCCAATTCACAGAATATGCATAAATCTAAGTCTAGTTTACAACCTATGTCCTTTTTCTTAAATCAGCCACAGATTAGCCATGTCCTATTTATTCCATTATTCATTATTTGTCCCAAAGTTTAACGTTTGTGCGTTAATCTCTTATGAGATTTGGCGCAGGCTCGCGGTAGCCTGGCTATAGAACAGAAAGAAGAAAGAGATACAGAATAAAATAGGTCAGAGCATAACATACACAACCTCAAATTCAGATTTACAATCATGTCACAATTATAATTAAAGTTTATATCAGAAAATAACTGCACTTGCCTTGATTGGATTAAAGAAGAAGAAGAGTTGCAGTTGTTCACTTTTAATTTTATTCAGTTTGGAAGAAGATGCTTTAGTCCTAGTTCCAGTTCAGATTTCAGCAGAGTAGCGACGCCATTTTTACTTCAATTAGAACAGAGGCAGAGTATATGCAAAATGAAATGGTGTAAAGAGAATGAGGCTAGGGGGTTATTTATATAGGTTTAGAGTTATGAATCTGGTCAGAAAATTGGGTCAAAAACATTAGAATGCATCAGGTTCAGGAAATGGGTTCGAGAGGCAGGTCGACCCCCAGGTCGACTACCCAGTCGACCTGGTCGGGGGGGGGAGGGGAGGGGGGGTCGACTACCCAGTCGACTCCCCAGTCGACCTGGGTCCTGGGCAGGAAATTTCCCGCCCAGCCCGCTTATGGGTTTGAAATCGAATTTTGAATTCGATTTTTGAGCTGTTTTCGATTCTGAAAATTTCTGAAACTTCGGAGGGTCATATCTCCCTCAAACGAACTCTGATTCTTGCAAACTCGGACTCGTTTCCAAGCAGAATTCCGAGAAAAATGTAATGGCCCAACCTGTTTCCCTTGATTCTTACTTTAAAGTTTAATTATGCCTTGATTTGTGATTCTTATATTTACAGAAAATACGGGGTGTTACAGCCTTGGCATGAAGAACTTCAAGCAGTTCATATGCAGCAAGGGAATTTGAGCTCTGTTGGATGGTCTTTACTGCATGGTCTGTTGCATCTTTCACAACTGGATCATGAGAAGGCACATCATGACATCTAGTTGGATGATCACCTGTCAAATGTACTCTAGCTACATCAAATATGTTATTTTTACAGTCATAACATAATATGAAAAATACTCAACACAACGATAGGAAGACACAATCACCTCCTATATCACTTGAGCAATTTCCACATTCTTTGTTTCAGTGAGATTGCCAACGCTGGCGCCATTGATGTCAATGCATACCTTAGCATTCTGAGTGTGGTTTACACGAGGTTAAATGGAGATAGGATAGGAGTTCTCTACCTGGATTTGAAAAAAACAAGGAGATATTATGTTGAAAATACGACAATGGGAAAAGGAAAAGAAGAATCTCCGTTATTAGTACAAAACTAAAAACCAAATATAATGCTGGTTATAACCTGCATGCTATATTAGTGTAAAACAAAAACTGAAACTTGATCACCCTCGGTTTCTTTTTTTCACCAAAGTTTGCCTCTCCATTTTTCTCTATTAGATCAGTCTCCCTCATACTTGCAAATACAGTGTGTATTACTCAACTTTGGTTTTATTAATCGTTTCAATAAACTATCAGGACAACATTCAAAACTATTATTAATGATTAACATCGAACTTATATCATATTAATACATTTCATGAATTAAGCGAAATGTATGTTCAAATTTGGAAACGATAAAGACAGGCATACATCCATTGGAAATGATAAAGTCAGGCATACATGCCAAACTGTATTAGTGTCAGCAATAGTATAACAATACATATGTAATTGGTTTCTGAATTTTTGGGAACAAGTGTTTTCTTCGTTTTAACACAAAATACAGGACAAAAATCAAAGCCTGTAGTTGATTATTTTTAAGTCAAAGGTATTTTATTTCTAACCAGTGTTAAGGCACTAATCAATGCATGAAGATCTTCCAAATTAATTAAAGGAAATATATATATATATATATATATACATATAAATAAAATTACATTGTTTCATGTTGTATGTTCGCATATATAGTCTTCAATATATACTGCAGCATTCTTTATAAACTGCTAATCGAACTTACCAAAATACTCATCTACTTCACGTAAATCTTTTAGACAAGTGCTATCGGTTTCATCTTCAACAATTACTCTATCATGTATGACAATATATATATTTCTCATAACCAGTCTACAATTACATACAAATGTAATAAAGAATAATTATAAAATAGCTGAGCATTTACCTTGAAAGCAAAAACAACTCACTGATCTCTTTCAGGGCCAGCTTCAGGTTCCGAGGGTCCTTGAGCTTCAAGTTCTAGTCTGAGCGAAGCCTGATGATTATATTACACCAACCTATCCTCATTATACATTAATCAATGCGTGCAGCTGCAGATTATAATCTGGGAATTCCACCCACCATATTTTTTCCTTTTTTCTAAAATACTATCTATTTACTTCAAAATCTTCAATCTACTTTTCAATACTTGAGTAAGACCATGATAAAATTTACTTAGAACTTAACTGACAGAACAAAGATGAATTAGATACTAATGATTGTAACATAAACCAACCAAATCGTATATGTGAAATAATGACAACATAAGTGCGCTATAGCTGCCTACATGAATTTCTCCTGGAGCGAAATTGGTTTCGAATCTGTACCCTAACAACAACTATCACCACCGATTTCATCGAAGCTCTCCTCCCCGGAGTCGGAAATTGGTTCTGGCTCGACTTCGGAAATTTCGGAAGTGGATCGGGAGTCGAGTTCGATTTCACTGCCGCTGCTGTGGTCGTCCAAATTGAGAGGAGTGTTAACGAAGAAGGAAGAAGATGGAGAGAGAAGGGGCCAGTTACTGGATTGGATTTCATGGAGGATGGATAATTAAAAAGTTTGTGGATTTTTACTTGGAGTGCGCCGCTGAAATTAATAGAAGTGGAGCGAACGAAAATAATTTCTTGCTCAGCGTTTTTAATGTTAAAACCACATATTAACATCTGTATTTGACAACAAGGAGGACAAAACGCTGTCTATTGGTATTGTGAATGGGTACATTTCTTGTAGTGTAGTAAGGTAAAAACCGTCCATGTTTATGTGTGGTCTGGTCATACTATTATCCTTTTGTTTCAAAAGGATTTTCAACGTTAAAACAGTTTGGTTGAAGTTTACTCACACCATGTGACGGCCCTCCCCGCACCAACCGACATTTCCTCCAAAAGTGCGCTGTGCACATGTCCAGCTAGCACGGGACGGTCGTCAGAAGAAAAGAAAGAAGACGAAGGATCAACAAGAAACCTGTAGAATGTCTCACAGCGCATAGAACAAAATATAATAACAACATACATGACATAAAACAGGCAAGACAGTGCATAAGCTGAAAACAAACTGAGCATTATAGCAGCGGAAATCCAAAATACAACTTATTACAATTTCAAAATACTTTCTCTAAAGCAAAAGCAAGATAAGGAAGGTACACTACTAATGCCCAAGTAGTGACCACCAACGGCACATGGAGAATATTTGTAGATATCATACGTAGGAGCCTCCTGCTCGTCTTCGAATCAGCTACTCGTGCATCACCAGCTAACCTGTCTCTGGTCTGCTCGTGTGAGCACCCATAGTAATAAGAAGAGACATAAAACTCTAGGTCAGAAAAAAGTCTGGTATGAGCGATAAGCAGCTAAACAGAACAATAACAGGTATACTAAACCATACCTGAACCTGGACCTGCAACCAAAGAGTTAGCACTACATACTGTACAACACTCTATGGTGCCACTAACATATGGTGTATAAGCATACGGGGGTGGGGGTGTGCATGTCATAGTGATGGTGAACAATCAAGCATAGCAACCATCCTCACATCTCTCACTCAATGCGTAAAGCATAGATATTCACCACTTCGATCACCTTAATACCTTGCTACGATCACCTTGCCCCATGAAGTCATAAATGGCTTCACTGCACCGATACATAGCCACTAATCCTTCGCTATGTCCACTTGCCCCATGGAGTTATTCACCCCATCTGCGCTGGCTCAAAGCCTTACTAATCCTTTACTATGTCCACTTTGCCCCATGGAGTTGTTCACCCCATCTGCGCTGGTTCATAGTCTTACTAATCGTTTACTATGTCCACTTTGCCCCTCGAGTCATGATGACTCTACTGCACTAGCTCATAGTCTTACTACGATCACTTTGCCCCTCGAGTCACAGTGACTCTAGTGCATTGATAACGTAGTCCTCTCATTCATGGTGAATCGAAGTTATAAACGTCGACAACTCCTTAGCACACGTCCCGCAGCAAAGTCCAATCAAGAAGTGAACTCATTGGTTCCCAACTGGATCCTGAGCTCTAACTTCCATTTGGACTACCTTTGCATCTCGGGTTTTTGGTCATCACAGGATCGGTTCGGATTCCCTCTTAACAATTGGTTCGGTTCGGCCTTCAACATCCTCCACCGGATCGGATCGGGTTCTCCAGCACGCCACGGTTTGGGTCGTCATCACCCTCATTGGGTCGGGCTGGGTCTCAAAGCTCAATCGCCACAGATCGGTTCGGAGATGGCTAAACGGATCGGATCGGGGTCCTTCTGGCGATTCGGGTCGGGGTACTCTCCTCCAGGCCAAGCACAATGGTTTGTGCTCACCATCTTTGAACGGATCGGGTCGGAGCTGCTGGCGGATCGTGGGGAAGAGTCCAACATCGGTTCGGTTCGGGTCTTCATTGCCGATCCGCTCTGGTCCAGTATCCTGCATTTTCCTACAACTTTCAGCGACGGTTTATACGCCTCTCGACAGCGTTTTCGACCATTCTGACTATTCTAATAAACCACAAAGCATACCATACAGTCATAGCAACACATAGAAGTGACCTCAAACACCAAAACATCAATATGATAGGTTTAAATGGATCAAACATAGCCAAAACCTCATATTTTCCCTTTAACATGTTCAAGCATAACTAATGATAGTGTAACACCCCGTATGTTAAATAACTTGTTATAACATAAATCAGAGCAGAATTAAATTTAATATTCTGAATCAGGGGAAACGGGCTGTGCCATTGCGTTCGTCTCGGAAAAATACGCGAAATAGAGTCCGAGTTTTCGTAAATCGGAGTCCGTATGACCAAGTTATGGCCCGTCAAAGTTTCACGAAAAATCAAAAACGAAAACTGCTCATGTTTTGAGGCCCGGGATGAGTTTTGGGCTGTTTTTTTTTGGGCCCTAAATGGTTCCTACACTTGACTTCTTCCCCAAGACATGCTTTAAGGGCTAGGATTGGTTCTAGGGTATATCCTATGGTCCTAAAACATCTAACTAATCTATATATACACCCTAATACCCCCCTTATCCTTACCAAAAATAGATCTAAGGCCATTATGCCACCACTTAGAAAATTGGAGAGCCTCCACTAAAAATCCTAAGAGGGTTTGCAAGCTAATCTACATCTTCTTCTACTTAATCATTGGGATTTGCTTCATTTAACTTGCTAATCTTGTTTTGGTGAGCTTCTATCCCCTTAATAATCAATTATTGAATTGATTATGATAAGATGTGATAAAGTATGGCTATGTTTGTGGATCCATATATTTATGCAAGCTTGATGTAGTGAATATTATGTGTTTTGCAAGTTATATGCCTTATGTCATGCAAGTTTCATAATATGTAATCATGATATTTTTATGCAAGTTGTTTCATGATGTTTATGATGCAAAACACTAAGTGAATATGGATCCATTATGCAAACATGTTATGCAAGTATGTGAGTACTTATGCAAGTCATGTATATGCTTATATGCATGTTTAACATCTTATGCAAGTATATGAATGTTTATGCAAGTTATGTATATGTTGAAATGCAAGTTTAACATAATATGCAAGCCTATGCAAGTATGTGAATGTTTATGCAAGTTATGTATATGTTGAAATGCAAGTTTAACATAATATGCAAGCCTATGCAAGTATGTGAATGTTTATGCAAGTTATGTATATGTTGAAATGCAAGTTTAACATGATATGCAAGCTTATGCAAGTATATGAATGCTTATGCAAGTATGTGAGTGCTTATGCAAGTTAAGTATATGCTAAAATGCAAGTTCTACATGTTATGCAAATCACATGTATGATGATATGTAAGTTCATATGCAACATGTTATGCAAATCACATGTTTGATGATATGTAAGTTCATATGCAACATGTTATGTAAGACACATGTTTGATAATATGCAAGTTTGGGTTGAATATAGTTGGGTTAATACATGCTCATATATGCAAGTTGACATCCTCTTAACCCATTATAAAGTTATATGCTAAACCCATGTTATGTGTGGTAAATCTTCCCTTTATTATGTTATGTCATAATGACGATTTACGTGGGGAACGATGGGGTTAATTAATATGTTAATTAAAAGTATGTTGAAATGGGTATGATTAAGCATACCATAAAAAATTAATTAACATAAGTGGGAATTTACCTATTGAGTTAGGTCTACCCCATGGGAATTTACCTATTGAGTTAGGTCTACCCATGTTATGAATAAATTGATATTAATTAGGGATAATTAATATGGGGGTGATTAATTAGGTGTAATTAATCGACTAAGACACGAGGTTAGGCTCTGTTATGACGTAAGACTGCCCGGACCCTACCGGCTTAACCAGGCGGTCATAACAGCCAGTCTAATGTGAGAGGTCTTAGGCACAAATTAAATACGTGATTAAAGTAAAGACACGAGGTTAGACTCTGTTATGACGTAAGACTGCCCGGACCCTACCGGCTTAACCAGGCGGTCATAACAGCCAGTCTAATGTGGGAGGTCTTTATGGGGAATCACGGTCTTAATTAATTAAGAAACACTTAACCATATTAGCATGTAGTGGGACATGAGGGGTTAAGTGGGTGCCTTGGGTGGCATGAGGAATCTAGTGGGTTGCCTTGGGTGGCAATAGAAAATACGATTAGAATACTTAACCAAGTGAAACATGTAATTAAACATGATTAAAGGGTTAAGTGGGGAACACTAGATTAATAACAAGCTCTGGTGGGTAGCTTGTGGAGGGCCCATTACAACCAGTATCCCATATGTATCTTTGTAGCTCGGCCCAAGCCGAGGACGGGACACGCATACTGGGCTTGTCTATAAGTGGCCAAAACGGGGTTAGCGGTGGCAACGCAGGCCCATCGGGTTTCATATGCGTGTGTGGGCCCGGGACTGGGAGGTAAGACGTTGTTGCATCGTGTAGGTATAACCCGTGCACCGGTGTTGCTTTTGGGTTGCCACTTTGGGGAATGATACACCCCACTGTGGGCCCAGCACGGATACCTACGTTAGGGAGCCGATCGCTTAGGGTAGTGGGGTACACCTAGTAGAGATAGGGGCAGACGGCACCTATGTAGTCAACTAGGGTACAGGAAACTACTGGTTATATCTATCTTTGATATCCTTGGGTGGGATCAACCTTTGAGTAGGAGTGACTGGTGTGGTGCAGTTAGTAATTATCCTTGGGTGGGTAGATGCGTCTTTACGGTTATCTTAGTTCGTCCTGTGTTCGTGGGCAACTTAGTGTAGTCATTATCCCCAAAGATACCATACCGAGTTCATATCATACCCTAATTACTTTAATAATTGTATTATTAAGGAGATAGGGTTCACTCAGGCTTATGTCTGACCCCCGTTGTTTTTATCTTTTTCCTTCAGGTCCTCAGGTTGGGCCTAGTGCTAGTGGGCTTTGATCAGTTTGCTTTATCTATCTCTTGGAGCTTGGACCGTAGATGTAGAGCTCAGCTTATCTTATCTTTTCTGTTATGGCTATTTGTTATGAGTAGTGGGATTATGTACTTATTTTATTCAGGATGGATATTTTGTACTTGACTCTTGTTATGGTTTTATGATGTAACCAAACATGTTTTACTTTCCGCTGCTATGAGATGATGTTTTAAATTTTCAAGTATTACATTATATCTGTCTTGTTGTAATTTTACTGTTCTATACTCACTAAAAATACTCCACCGATGCTATGGCATTCCCTTAGTGAGTGACTATAGCGGGTGTGGGGTGTTACAGATAGGATTAGCAAAACTTAACCAAATTAACCCAACTTTTTAACAGAGGTCTAAAACAATATTTAAGAATTTATACATATTTTTCCAGATTTTTAACATGCATAAATTCGCTAATTATCACTAATCACCCCTTAATCCTCCAAATTTTGGGATTAGCAAAATTAGTCGAAATTAACCCAAATTCTTATTAGAGGCATAAAATGATGTTTTAGAATTTTAGGAATTTTTCTAGATTTTTCTGAGCCATAATTTCGCTAATTTTCGTTAATTACCATAATTAGCCATGATTAGTGGAAAAAGCAAGCTAATCACTCACCTTAGCCGCAAATAAAACTTGGATTTGAAATAAATCTCTGATTTGGTGAAGATCCCAATGCAAAACAGCAGCTCTAATGTTGATTTGGTGTTGATCACTCTTGGTTTGATGTTGCTAAGCCCAATCTTCAAGTAGAAAGTGATTTGGAGGTGATTTAGAGGTTGGAGGCCATTTTTAGGGTTTCTTAGAGGTAAGTGGAGGCTAGAAAACTGAAATGAAATGAAACCCTAACTCATTTCAGCCTCCCCATAACCCTAATCCCGAAATGGGTTATGGACCCATTCACTAATCACCCTATTTGGCCCGGTTAAGCAGTTTTTCACCTTCCAAACCTTATTTCAGCCATATCTCCCAAACAGTAAGTCCGATTTTCACATGTGACCACTCTACGGAAAGGTAAACCATCATCCGAAGCCAATGGAAGTGATTTCAGGTCAAAACTCCTTTCCAATCAAAATTATGGCCGAAACAAGATCAGTTAGGGGGCAAAACGGTCATTTAAAAATCGGCAAAAATCATGAACATGGTAAATTACCCCAATAGTCGTTTCCCAAAGCCACATGACCATACAACTTCATATAAGAAAGAAATAAATATTCTACAATTCTCCGATGCGTAGAATGAGGGTTGTTACACACTAGTCCCACGACTGACCCATAGTTCATTTGTTTGTTTTCCCCTAAACTCTTAGGTTCCCATATTTGTACGGGCAGTCAGGTGTTCAGGCATTTACAGATACACTTGGAGGAGCTGGAAGCAGAAGGCTTCACCACTAGATATGTAGAAATTATTTCCACTGCGATGTATATGAGTTATACTCTGATATGGTATGTATATACAAATTCAATTTTGTATTTCAAAGTTATGTATACATTATATTTTATTCGTTTCGCTGTGAGATTCGTGTGATTCTGTTCAGTTGTGTTCTTCTTACTCTTCTATTCCATTTGTTCTATCTTTTATCTTTCTCATCCTTTTATTTCTTTCTATTAATGACCCGGTATTTCCGATGCTTGAATAGTCAACGTTGTGTTTTATGTTGATTTTCAGGGTCGAAAACTCTGCGACCGTTACTGTGGTATCAGGGCTGAAGGTTAAGTAATTACCTTGGCTCTGTGGCATAACTCAATATAGATGGAGTTAGTAATACTCTAGATTGAGTTTGATTGTATAAATATGAGCACGTATTTGTAGATTTGTATAAAAACTATTTTGTATTGTGATGATTAATCTGTTGAGTGGTATATAAATTCGAGATCGACGCGTTTAGCTGACGTTGTTGATAGGAATTTATAAACACTTGGATAGAGGAATTCGACATAGTATTATTTTAAAAGCTGGGTAAATAAAATAAATTACCCAAAATCTATTTGATATAAAAGAAGTATATGTCTTGAGATTATTATAGTATATTAGATGTGTGGATCGTTATTATGATCGAATAAGATTTTTAATTGAGTTGGTTATATAAATAACCAATCGATATATTATATAAGTATAATATACAAAATCAGATGGATTAAATCTGAATTTAAAACCAGAATTGAAATAAAACACTAGAAACTTGGAAAGGCGTTGTAAATGAATTTTGAATTGAACATATGGAAAATTTAAAATCCTGGGAGAGGTTTGGTAATGTATTTCAAGCCTTTTTGAAAGGATATTGGAAGAAAATTTCAAGATAAAAGTGTTTGAAAAATAAGTTTTGAATGTGATATAGTATTAAACTCACTTCGGCAGCCGGAAAATAATACCAATGATGGATGGCCACATCATCCGTATTCATTTTTGAGTTTCTAAAGTGACGTATTACTACCAAAAGATATTGTTTTGAAATTGTTTTGAATCCTGAAAAGGACTATTTATTCTAGAAAGGCAAAGCTGTTTAAAAACTCCCGGGACGATATTGTTTTGAATTAAAACATGTATACAAGATGAATTTGTAACAATGGAAATAAATTTTACTTAAGAAGTTAAGTAAAGATTGTCAAAGCAAATGGAGATTGACAAAAACAGTTAAGGAAAAATTAAATTTGATCGAAAATGGTGCTGAAATAAAATTGAAATTGAATTAAAGCCAGTAAAATGGAAATCGTATTGGAATAGAATTTAACTTGGCAAAGTAATTGAATTGGTGAAATGAGAATTTGGAATTGGAGTTTGAACTGGGATTTGGCTTGGGTGCTAGGGAATGATTGGAGTTGGATAAGTGGATTGGAGATCAATATTTGGAATGCATGGGTATATGCTGATGGAATATCAATGGAAAAGTTAGAATTGGATGCCCAACCAAAAAGGTACATGTTTATATTTATACGAGTATGAGATTTTTATGAGTCTGTTTGGCAAGCCGTTTGGCTATTTGATTTTCTTTTGAATTGGAGAAGACCCAGAGAGGCAAGTTGTAGTAGTACTGAATGTGCCGCACAGAGGAGATGCTGGCGAAATTCTCCGAAAATTTAAGCCATTAGGAAATTTTCAGAATTTCTGAAAGAATTCATTAGTAAGAAGGAATTAATTTTAATTAGAATTAATCGGTTGTGTTGAAAATGAATTTAAGAAATTAAATAAAAGATTTTTTAACAATGTTATAATATGAGTTGTAGCACTTTTCTACCTTAGTAATTTCGGGGACGAAATTCTTTTAAGTGGGAAGGAATGCAACGTCCCAAAATTTTGGCAATATAACAATAGTGATTTCGAATTTGGACAAGATTATTTTGAGGCGTAGTTATAATTTAATTTTTAGAATTTTACTGAAATTTTTATTTTGGAAAATAAGCAACTTTTAATTTGAAATATTTTGCACCCTATATCAGCATTGTAGGGTTTCACGATATAAGTTAACCTACCGATATTATTATATTTTTGGGATCGTGGTACCACGGTGGACACAACTGTATCTTTATTTCTATCCATAGCTACTCATATATGAATAGAATTATATATAACATAATACGCTAAACTTTATAATTCAATAACTCATCTTCTATGAAGCTCCTGCTAATGATACACGATAAAATTTAACTTGTCCTTTTGGTCTAAACCAGCAAAGGCCAAACATTTGAGCTAAAAACAATTTTTACTTATCTCCTAGTATAAAGTATCCTCTTTGTGTGTTGTACTGGACATACCCATACTTGAAAAATATAATCAAATTTAATGAACCCACGTCGTCGAAGCATGCTTAGGTCTTAAGCTAATTAAATGAACCATAATTGCGCCATACCCCAGCACTAAGAGTACCACCTAAGAACATGTCCTATAGCTTAACCCTTAAGCTTCTCCTATCCATATAAATGTACACATTTCCTTCTACTCATTCTGAAAATAACTTAGTAGCTACCTCCATTCTTGCGTGAAGGAAAAACAATTCTATCTTCAATATAGAAAAATAAAAACCAATTAAGATAAAATGGCCGGGTTTCTTTTCTGGAGAAGTGTTCTTCGTGCAGCATGGTCTTGGATGAGTGTGCACGCCTGTACATGGTTGGAAGGGCCGGGCTATCTTGCGTTAAGCCTAAGGCTTCAAATTCCTAATCATAGTGATGACGTTCGGCCAAATCAAGGTTGGAAGAGCGTTCACAAAAGGGGAGACGAGCTAAAACAAATTGGTCGGCATAGCAACTTTACTGCTTCATTTCTTCAATTCTTTTTCACACGAGATCATCTGGTTTTCAAGGAGCTTTGACTCTTTTAGTTTATATATATATATATATATATATATATATATATATAACGCGATCCACTGTCTGGGTATAAACTTGTTTTCAAGAAGAACGAGTGGAGGAGGCAACAAAGTGCGCGTTTACATGAAGGGTAGCATAAAGTGAAACCACGCATGGAATTATGAGTTGGGGGTGCATGCCAGGTTATGGGTACGTGAAGGCGTGGGGAAAGTAAATGTACAGGAGCTGATGGCATTGTACAGGAGAATGATATTCTCTTTTTTGTATCATGAAGAAGAAAGTAGGTGCAGTTGGTTTCCATTCTGGTTGTGTAGTGAATAGGTCAAACCGGGTTTGAAGAATACTGCTGTTGGAAGAAGAACTTGGAGATCCAAGACATGGAGATGGCGTGTCCATTGGAGCGGCATGTTAAAGCAGAAGAAGATGGAATATTATTTATCGCGGGTCTATTGCGGAATGGACCGAGTAAGTGAAGCCCAATTATTGTTAATTATTTAAGTTAGGATTTAATTTAGGTAGCGCATTAAATTGATAATTAAATATCTCGTCCGTGCGTGGGAAGAATTACGGACGGTCTGTCACGTTGAAATCAAAGGGTAGCGGGCTACGTGTTGGAGTAGATCCGGAGTAGGCTGGAACTCGGTTGAATTTTAAGACAAATTTAACGGTTGATCAAATCAACTGACGCAAATCGTTATTTAACAGTTAACGCGCAAGATGAGAAAATTCACTGATTCTATTTTATTTTAAAATATTATAATTATGTTTTAATATTGGTTAAATGCTATGTGATGGTCGTTAAGGTAGATTACTGTTAACTCCATTAAACTACGATCACCAAAAAGATGATGGATCGGTCATACTGCTGCTTCTTAGAGTCAGTCAGTCATCGTCAAAGCACTCGGTCGGACTGGTCAGTAGCAACGGGTTGGTGGATACTAAAGCATCGGGTCGGTCAGTTCCAATACATCGGGTCGGTCGACGCTGCTTCAATGCTTACGGGTCGGCTCCATTTAGAATAAGCATGGCAAAAGTGTAAATAATAAGCTTAAAAGGCCATGCAGCAGATGTATTCTATGGACAAGTGAAGACATATATGTGAGTGGCGAAGTCATCTGGTCAGTCACAATGTTTGATGCGTGAAAGTATTATTCTGGTCAGTCATTTAGTATATAGACAGAGCGGAGATGTTTCCATTTAAGTTGGATCAGTCCTATCTCCTAAAGCAAGTGGGTGTGGAACAGTATAGCATGTTACGCATGCAAGCATAGTAATTACATAAATGGTGCCAGGCATTCCAATGTAAACAAGTTATGTTAATGTAAATAATGGCATAACCAAGGTACACGTGGCCACATGTGAATTCCTAGCACTTCACATCATAGATTGGCTTCATAATAATCATGTGGTTCGGTATTGAAGCCAACACGTGGTCGGTCACTACATGTATAATTTGGGTCGGCACTAATATAAAAGTGGAAGCATACATGATCGGTCATGTGAAAACAAACGAAGCTGGTCGGTTCCTAATGATAACCGTATGCCAACCCATCACCAACGAAGCGCCAACCTAGTGCCAACCATACAGTTGAAATTACAAGTATGCCACTACCCCTCATCTCCGACTATAAATACACCATATATTTCATATTCAAAAGGGGGGACAGAAAAAATATTTCAACGACGAAGTGCCGCCGAATTAGAAGCTCATCTTCACCTTCATTAATGGCTTCCAACAACCAAACTGCTCTTGTTCAACCTAAAATGGATCAAATCCATTCGAATCACCATTAAAAAACCCTCCAACACAATTCAAACGCTCTCAAATCTCCTCTAGTCATCTCCTAAGTCTAAATCTAACGCTAATTCGGTATGAAATCGATGAAGACCATTCAATTGCCAAATTGATTGAAGATTCATATGTTCGCCATTCCAAAGCAAGAGAGCTCTCCAATTTTTTGGCCGATTCAAGCGTGATTTAGATTGTAAAAAGTGTGAAAAGAGAGGAAGAATAGAGATGTATGTAGAGAGAGGATTCATGTATGTTGTAAAGATAATTTTCATAGTGAGAAGAGATTGAAAAGTGGACGTAGATCTATAAGATCAAACCACTATAAAAGTTTCCGTTTCGTTTTACTTGCTTTTTGGTCACTATTATTTTGTGTTGCGGCTCCACATTTTCACACCATATACTTGGTTACGTGCATTTCTAATAGTTTGAGTGTTTGGCCATTTTTGACTAAAAACATTTAGGCGCCCACCATGGGGCCGCGTTCGCACTTCTTCCTAACTCGACAAGGTTACAAACTCCGCATCGAAGATCCGAGCCTGCTTTCACGATAGATTCCCTGGATCTTTGTAACACCCCACATCCGTTAGTGTCACTCACAAAGGGAATGCACTAAGTTCTGTGGAGCATTATGGGTAAAAGATGCAGATAAATTACAAGACAGACAAACATTAAACAGCGGAAAATAAAACTTTGCTTTATTGATAAAATAATTTGTACAAGGTTCCTTTACAATATCAGAGTATCAACTGTCTTTACAAAATAAAGAAGCATAAAACACATTTATATTCCCCAATGTAACAAAAGCTAGCCATAGCAATCCAAAGCCGATGCATCCAAGATTCTTCAAGCTTGGAAAGAGAAATCATCCCAAAACAAATCTGAGCTATCCTATTTCCTCCTTAACAACCTGGGGGGGGGGGGAGAACGGAAGAAAGAAGACAAAAGAAAAACAGAGTCAGACATAATGCCTGAGTAAGTTCAGTAACTTCTAGCATGTGAACATGGAAAACAAAACGACATGAATTAACTGAATACAAGATTACACCATGACGATAGGGTCAACAAGATTAGACAAGGTAGTCACAAGATATGCTAAGATAAACTGGATACGCTCTAATACTTTCGCTGCTTCGCTATTTACTTGTTATACTGGTTTCTATATCTCTGCACCGCCTAACTAGTGTTTCAACTAGTAACGATAACGTGATCCCAATCCCTGTATTTTCCATCGCCTTCAGGCATCCATTTATTAGTTGTTACCTAGATCTAATCTAGGGTTTTCTATCCACTTCTTTCTAGATTTAACTATAGTTTTACGCTATCAGCTGAACGCTTTTCGAGTTCAGGGTTTATGCCACCTAGTCCAACTAGGGATTACGCTACCTGTCGAACAATGCCCCCAAGTCTAGGACACACTACCTAGAGTGGTATATGCTCCTAGGCTTCCCCACGCATGTATCGCGAATCGTTATCGCTTGTCTAGATGCACATGTCCTGTAATGTGCGATCCGAGTCCTGTGACAGGGCAAATCAAGGAATACAGAACTCGGTCGGGAGCTTTCGGATATCTGCCGATGCAGATGCTAAGGTCTGTTTTTATTCCAGTGGCTATGGTCCCACTTGACCCCTCCCTCAACTAATGAAAGGCACACCATGTAAAATGAGAACTATACGTCGGCCCCCGATGCCCCACTATCCTATGGCCATCCGCAACCATAACTAGATAGCAAGTATATGGTCTTTTGGAGTTCTCCGCCTTTCCGCTTCACGTATCTCGATTGACTCAAGATGGATGGTAGACGACGAGTTGCTATCACAGGGCTACCGTCTTCTCGCCGAATCACGCTGGTCCATCCTAGTCTTTAGGTTGCCACATATATATATTGCAACCAAGGCATACCCTCGGTTCTTCTAACGCAGACCTTAACCTCTGTGAGCCCAGGATGATCATCTGCAGCCTCACAGAGGGATACCAAGAGTACCCTCACGTCCCCCCGAAGCCTCGGGCTTCGTAACCCAATTCGTTGGAGCCTTCTTAAAACCATATGGATGTCCGCTCCTTCGTGTTATACTATGAATTACTACTTAGTTCTACTAACTAAGGTTGACCACTTAGTTTCCAAATTCCTTGTTTTCTTAACTAAGTTTACTACTTAATCCCTTTTTCAACTGAGGTTTACTATTTAGTTTTCTTTCTCGCCAGGTTGGGTTGGTTAAGTGTCTTTAGTCGATTGAAGCTATCTTAACCCTCTTCCCTTATCCTATTACACTGGTTAAGTGTTATCCCTTTATGCTTTTTACTTAACCCTATTCATTTATCATATTCTGATGGTTAAGCATTCAAGTTTACTTAACCCTATGGTCTAGTCCAGCTAACATAATAATTTGGCTAAGTGTATAACTTAACCCCAACCTCTAGTCTAATTAACATGTTAAATTGGCTAAGTGTATTAACTTTACTTAACCCCACCTTCTAGTCTAGTCAACATGTTAATTTGGCTAAGTATTCCCATGGACTTAATCCTCCCATTCTAGCTTTAACTGTGCTATGTTGGTTAAGTGTTCCTTAACCTTCCCATTCTAGCTTTAATTAATAAATTAAAGCCGCAACCTCTCACATTAGACATATATTGCTGCGGTTACTGGATGTGCCGGTAGGTTCCGGGCAGGTTTACACCGCAACTCAGTCTAACCTCGGGTTAGGCATATTCATGTTTTCTAAGTTCAAAGGGTTTTTGATTAATTTCCAAATCTGGTCTTGAAAACAACCATCCCGTCCTTCGGATCAGTTAGGGATTGCCAGGGAGGGCAGGAAACTTGTATTTTCCAAACCCAAGCCTAGACACTATCCTCTCTGTCACCCTAGAACCTTCTGGTCTATGTGTTATAAAAAGGGGTGTTATCAAAATACTTTTCTTTTGTTTATAAATTGTTAACAATTTATTTCAAAAGCCCATTTCCCCTTTTTAGACAAATTTGGCCTATATTTATTTGTCAAGCCTACTAGTATACTTATATTCTAGGCCCAAGTCCTAACCCAACATGCAGTTTAAGCCATTTCCTATTTCATTGCCGAAACTAGATTAAATATCCTAGTTTATAATTTATGGCCAAAACTTAACCAAGTTACATATTTTGTGGTAAATGAACAATTTAACATTTATGACGAATTCTATAAGTAAATTACTCCTAATTTACTTATTTCATTACTACTCTTTTAATGTACATTGTCACATTTATTATTATAGCCCATTCTCTCTTATTTATCATATTTATACTTTTTGGTATGTAAATTATACCAAATTTAGTGTCGCTAACCATAATTTATTCTAAACATGACAATTGCTCACAATTATGAATAAATTCAAAATTGTGCTAATATACTTATTCCAAATCAACCTTAATTAACCCAATCTTGGTTTAACATCCTAATTCACAATTTATGGCAAAACTAGAATTATTTTTCTAGTTTACATTTTATGCCTAAAATTTAGCTTACTTACTAACGCTAAATTTAATATGTCAAAATCACATATTACCTAATCCATGTCAATTTCCCTGTTTTCATTTTAATATGCATGTCATAATACATATTCCAAATTATGCCAATTTCCAAGTTTACAATTACGTTCATATTCATTTCCATGTTTTTCCCCAAATCGCATTCTCACCGTTCGAATAATCGTGATTCAACCTAGATTATAAATAAATCTAGATTCGTAGATAAAAAGGGAATGAATCAATATGACAAGAAGGAATAATTGGCATAAAAAGGTTTGGATAACAATGTAGGTTCAAAAATATGGGTAGACCTAACTAAATAGGTAAATTCCCACTAACTTAAAACCAAAGAATGGGCAAAATAGGTTCAAGAACGTGGGTAGACCTAACTTAATAGGTAAATTCCCACTGTGTTAAACCAAAGAAAAACCAAGGAACAGGTAGAATAAATAATTGGGTTTAGACCCAACTTCTCAATCACAAAACTAAAGCAATATTTTCCTAATCATAAATCATGGGTGTCAAAATCATAGTTGTCCTCATTATGTCATAAGTAATAGTTTATGTCCAAATCAAAGGTATAGGCCTAGTCAAGGAAATAATCCTTGTAGTCACAGTCACAGTCATAGGAAATGTCCATAGTCATATGCGATGTTCATAGTCCAAAAGGGAAAATAATTCCCATGGTCATAAGTCATTGTCATAGGCAATGTTTATATGTCCCAAAATCAAAGGATTATGTCATAGTCCAAAGGCATATGCTTTCAAAGGCCACAGTTCTATAGTCATAGTCACGGTTACAGTCTTATTTGTCCTTGAATCATAACAGTTCTTAATTCAGTCCAAGAGTATAAACACAGATTCGAAGAGAGAGAGAGAGATTTGGCATATTCCTTTATTCCATTAATTTCATGTCACAAATAAAACAAAATATTCAGATCTAGAAATAACCAACATACAGAAAATAGATCTAGAAAAGAAGGAAAGCGTGGCTATGATTCGTGCGTCGTTGCTTGAAACTTGTTTGAGCTAGCCTTTGAATTCTTCACTTGAAACTTTGATTTGAATCCTTAAAAGTCTTTTAGCAGCATCTCCTCGTCTTGAATCATATTTTATTTTATTTATTTAAGAAAATTTAGAGGAGGGGAAAAAGCCATGAATCTTAGCAGCATAAGGATAGAAGAGAATTGGTGCAAAGAGAATGAAGACTAGGGCTGTTTATATAGCTGCTCAAGACCTTATCGTACACGCAGCGCTGAGTCAGCATTGAACCTAGTTAAGAAAATAGTCCAGGTACGTAGATGAATCTAGCCAAACCTTATCATACACGCAGTGCTGAGTCAGCATTGGGTCCCACAAGCTATTTTGGCGTAAAAGTTTGATTTTCAAACTTTTGAATTTCTGGAATTTATTTAACTGTTTTATTCACATGAAATATTCTTATATGTTTACAATTCCTCTAACGACCATTTTACGCGTATATATATACGCACAACTTTCATTTTATTTTCAAAATTCAAATGATGTTGCCATATTCATTGACTGTAGCCTTATCTTGAATTTTATCTTTCGTATACATACATTTTTGCATATATATATATATATATATATTTATATTCTCATATGTATATATATATTTTCTTTATTTCCTTATATGTACGTTCTTATCCTTTCAAATTTTGAATTTGTATACGTACATATATTTGCATGTTCAGTTGGCCCTCTCTAAAACAAAGATAAAAAAATTATGCTGCCGCCGGGGTTCGAACCCCCGACCTCTATGCTACAAATCCAATGCCTCAACCAACTGAGCTACAGAGGCTTTTGTTAATAAGTCTTAGAACAATAATAATTATTGTTCTCTCCTTACTTCTCTTTTTTCATGTTAGTTACGATACTTAAACTAAACAACTGCATGGATCTTTTTTTTTCTTTTAAAAATTAATTGTACTTTAATTTATGAATCTTAATGTCACAGAATTACGGGGTGTTACATTCTCCCCCACTTAAAAGGATTTCGTCCCCGAAATCTTCATGTTAGGAAGAATGTGTCTTACCATCCAATCACCCATCTACTCAACCATTCAATCACAGGCATTCATTGTCCTTAAAAGATTTCTAATGCTTTCATGTTCATATGCATAGTGTGTGTATATGTCTCTATCTAATGCAAAATCAGGCGGTCTACTGATTCAGTTGACCTCCTTAATGCAAATCATGTTAGTGCCATGCGTCCAATCATGCATGCAAACATCCCTAGTCATGTAAATACTACATGCGTGCACAGCCATTCATCCATATGCAACGTCCATATGATATCATATCAAGTTCAACTTATAAACAAATGCATATATGTAAATGCAATATGAGAGCGTCCGAACTTGATCTAGTGCCTAATATGTATGCATATGCATCCACGAGCAACCATTTGCAACCACTTGCAACCATTCAACCATAACATGTTTCAAATACATGTTTACATCCATTTGCTTCTACCTAAGGATCGCAGATACGACCTAGAGGATATACTTTGGAAAGAGAGAAACAACTACGCGTAAAGCTCCTAAACAGAGAAATCAAGGATGCACCCTTAAGGAAAAAGGGCATGTTGCTAGTATCTAGCCTTCTTGAGCTTTACTCCACTGTATCTTAACCAATTTATCTTCACGATTGTGAAGTTCCTAACCTCCATTTCCAAAATAAATAGATGTCAATCACGGTACCAAGTATACGTACTAAGATGATTAGAGGTTTCCCTCTTATCCGTCATGCCATAACTATAAGAGTCGAAAGGTCACTACATGCTCTTTGGGGTGCCTACCACAACTATTCATCTCTCCCGCAAACCATCCAAACCGAACTCGACATTCCTCAAGTACAAGCCCCAAAGGCCTAAACCAATATCAGACAAGCACCCAAGGAATATCTCCCCGAATTTAGACGATCTACGTGAGATGATATAAGAAAACTCAATAGCTATTCTCAAATCCCTACTAAAAAAATAAACTGGTCGGACCACCAATTGGATTTGAGACTCTAGTGGGATCTTTCTACTATACAAGTACTATGGTGCAGAGACCCAACTATGGAAGTGGATATGAACAAATGAAAAGCGCTAGAACCTAAGGAAATAGCACGAACAGAAAACTAGACTCTTCCAACCGAACTACCTTTCTCCTAGGTGCGCTTCGTGGCGAAAGCATGTACTTGTCCTTCTGAAAATCTTGTCCTCGTTCTTGCCCTTGTCCTTAAGTATATGCCCTATCATACCCTGGTAAAAATACTTCCTCTTGTCTTAGGTTTTATAATTTCTTCCTCCTTCGTGTGCTAAGTCTACATCCATGAATTCCTCATCCTAGGGTTGTGCTCTTTTGCCAAACTCCTCATCCTTTTCCGTGTGTAACCACATTGGCAAATCTCTCGAAAGCCGCCTCCATCGCATGGAAAACCCTATAACCTTGAAAGAAGACTGGTCGTAAGCGAAACAACTATGGCTATAGATGGAAGTCGGGCACTACTTCGCCCTTCGATGAGGTTACCTCCCAGAAAGCCAGGAGCCCCAGAGACTCAAGAAAGAAGGAGACAAGAATTCAAACAGAGGAAGAGGAGACAATGCGTATGGCTTTGGGGAATATGCCTTTATAACAAATCATTTCTTTTAAAAATGCTTCTTTAAAAACCTTTTGAAAATAATTTTTCAAATCTTTTATCTGATCCGGTAACCTTCAGCTCTGATACCACGTGTAACACCCCACATCCGTTAGTGTCACTCACAAAGGGAATGCACTAAGTTCTGTGGAGCATTATGGGTAAAAGATGCAGATAAATTACAAGACAGACAAACATTAAACAGCGGAAAATAAAACTTTGCTTTATTGACAAAATAATTTGTACAAGGTTCCTTTACAATATCAGAGTATCAACTGTCTTTACAAAATAAAGAAGCATAAAATACATTTATATTCCCCAATGTAACAAAAGCTAGCCATAGCAATCCAAAGCCGATGCATCCAAGATTCTTCAAGCTTGGAAAGAGAAATCATCCCAAAACAAATCTGAGCTATCCTATTTCCTCCTTAACAACCTGGGGGGGGGGGGAGAACGGAAGAAAGAAGACGAAAGAAAAACAGAGTCAGACATAAAGCCTGAGTAAGTTCAGTAACTTCTAGCATGTGAACATGGAAAACAAAACGACATGAATTAACTGAATACAAGATTACACCATGACGATAGGGTCAACAAGATTAGACAAGGTAGTCACAAGATATGCTAAGATAAACTGGATACGCTCTAATACTTTCGCTGCTTCGCTATTTACTTGTTATACTGGTTTCTATATCTCTGCACCGCCTAACTAGTGTTTCAACTAGTAACGATAACGTGATCCCAATCCCTGTATTTTCCATCGCCTTCAGGCATCCATTTATTAGTTGTTACCTAGATCTAATCTAGGGTTTTCTATCCACTGCTTTCTAGATTTAACTATAGTTTTACGCTATCTGCTGAACGCTTTTCGAGTTCAGGGTTTATGCGACCTAGTCCAACTAGGGATTACGCTACCTGTCGAACAATGCCCCCAAGTCTAGGACACACTACCTAGAGTGGTATATGCTCCTAGGCTTCCCCACGCATGTATCGCGAATCGTTATCGCTTGTCTAGATGCACATGTCCTGTAATGTGCGATCTGAGTCCTGTGACAGGGCAAATCAAGGAATACAGAACTCGGTCGGGAGCTTTCGGATATCTGCCGATGCAGATGCTAAGGTCTGTTTTTATTCCAGTGGCTATGGTCCCACTTGACCCCTCCCTCAACTAATGAAAGGCACACCTTGTAAAATGAGAACTATACGCCGGCCCCCGGTGCCCCACTATCCTATGGCCATCCGCAACCATAACTAGATAGCAAGTATATGGTCTTTTGGAGTTCTCCGCCTTTCCGCTTCACGTATCTCGATTGACTCAAGATGGATGGTAGACGACGAGTTGCTATCACAGGGCTACCGTCTTCTCGCCGAATCACGCTGGTCCATCCTAGTCTTTAGGTTGCCACATATATATATATTGCAACCAAGGCATACCCTCGGTTCTTCTAACGCAGACCTTAACCTCTGTGAGCCCAGGATGATCATCTACAGCCTCACAGAGGGTACCAAGAGTACCCTCACGTCCCCCCGAAGCCTCGGGCTTCGTAACCCAATTCGTTGGAGCCTTCTTAAAACCATATGGATGTCCGCTCCTTCGTGTTATACTAAGAATTACTACTTAGTTCTACTAACTAAGGTTTACCACTTAGTTTCCAAATTCCTTGTTTTCTTAACTAAGTTTACTACTTAGTCCCTTTTTCAACTGAGGTTTACTATTTAGTTTTCTTTCTCGCCATGTTGGGTTGGTTAAGTGTCTTTAGTCGATTGAAGCTATCTTAACCCTCTTCCCTTATCCTATTACACTGGTTAAGTGTTATCCCTTTATGCTTTTTACTTAACCCTATTCATTTATCATATTCTGAAGGTTAAGCATTCAAGTTTACTTAACCCTATGGTCTAGTCCAGCTAACATATTAATTTGGGTAAGTGTATAACTTAACCCCAACCTCTAGTCTAATTAACATGTTAAATTGGCTAAGTGTATTAACTTTACTTAACCCCACCTTCTAGTCTAGTCAACATGTTAATTTGGCTAAGTATTCCCATGGACTTAATCCTCCCATTCTAGCTTTAACTGTGCTAAGTTGGTTAAGTGTTCCTTAACCTTCCCATTCTAGCTTTAATTAATAAATTAAAGCCGCAACCTCTCACATTAAACATATATTGCTGCGGTTACTGGATGTGCCGGTCGGTTCAGGGCAGGTTTACACCGCAACTCAGTCTAACCTCGGGTTAGGCATATTCATGTTTTCTAAGTTCAAAGGGTTTTTGATTAATTTCCAAATCTGGTCTTGAAAACAACCATCCCGTCCTTAGGATCAGTTAGGGATAGCCAGGGAGGGCAGGAAACTTGTATTTTCCAAACCCAAGCCTAGACACTATCCTCTCTGTCACCCTAGAACCTTCTGGTCTATGTGTTATAAAAAGGGGTGTTATCAAAATACTTTTCTTTTGTTTATAAATTGTTAACAATTTATTTCAAAAGCCCATTTCCCCTTTTTAGACAAATTTGGCCTATATTTATTTGTCAAGCCTACTAGTATACTTATATTCTAGGCCCAAGTCCTAACCCAACATGCAGTTTAAGCCATTTCCTATTTCATTGCCGAAACTAGATTAAATATCCTAGTTTATAATTTATGGCCAAAACTTAACCAAGTTACATATTTTGTGGTAAATGAACAATTTAACATTTATGACGAATTCTATAAGTAAATTACTCCTAATTTACTTATTTCATTACTACTCTTTTAGTGTACATTGTCACATTTATTATTATAGCCCATTCTCTCTTATTTATCATATTTATACTTTTTGGTATGTAAATTATACCAAATTTAGTGTCGCTAACCATAATTTATTCTAAACATGACAATTGCTCACAATTATGAATAAATTCAAAATTGTGCTAATATACTTATTCCAAATCAACCTTAATTAACCCAATCTTGGTTTAACATCCAAATTCACAATTTATGGCAAAACTAGAATTATTTTTCTAGTTTACATTTTATGCCTAAAATTTAGCTTACTTACTAACGCTAAATTTAATATGTTAAAATCACATATTACCTAATCCATGTCAATTTCCCCGTTTTCATTTTAATATGCATGTCATAATACATATTCCAAATTATGCCAATTTCCAAGTTTACAATTACGTTCATATTCATTTCCATGTTTTTCCCCAAATCGCATTCCCACCGTTCGAATAATCGTGATTCAACCTAGATTATAAATAAATCTAGATTCGTAGATAAAAAGGGAATGAATCAAAATGACAAGAAGGAATAATTGGCATAAAAAGGTTTGGATAACAATGTAGGTTCAAGAATATGGGTAGACCTAACTAAATAGGTAAATTCCCACTGTCTTAAAACCAAAGAATGGGCAAAATAGGTTCAAGAACGTGGGTAGACCTAACTTAATAGGTAAATTCCCACTGTCTTAAAACCAAAGAAAAACCAAGGAACAGGTAGAATAAATAATTGGGTTTAGACCCAATTCTCAATCACAAAACTAAAGCAATATTTTCCTAATCATAAATCATGGGTGTCAAAATCACAGTTGTCCTCATTATGTCATAAGTAATAGTTTATGTCCAAATCAAAGGTATAGGCCTAATCAAGGAAATAATCCTTGTAGTCACAGTCACAGTCATAGGAAATGTCCATAGTCATATGCGATGTTCATAGTCCAAAAGGGAAAATAATTCCCATGGTCATAAGTCATTGTCATAGGCAATGTTTATATGTCCCAAAATCAAAGGCTTGTGTCATAGTCCAAAGGCATATGCTTTCAAAGGCCACAGTTCTTTAGTCATAGTCACGGTTACAGTCTTATTTGTCCTTGAATCATAACAGTTCTTAATTCAGTCCAAGAGTATAAACACAGATTCGAAGAGAGAGAGAGAGAGATTTGGCATATTCCTTTATTCCTTTAATTTCATGTCACAAATAAAACAAAATATTCAGATCTACAAATAACCAACTTACAGAAAATAGATCTAGAAAAGAAGGAATGCGTGGCTATGATTTGTGCGTCGTTGCTTGAAACTTGTTTGAGCTAGCCTTTGAATTCTTCACTTGAAACTTTGATTTGAATCCTTAAAAGTCTTTTAGCAGCATCTCCTCGTCTTGAATCATATTTTATTTTATTTATTTAAGAAAATTTAGAGGAGGGGAAGAAGCCATGAATCTTAGCAGCATAAGGATAGAAGAGAATTGGTGCAAAGAGAATGAAGACTAGGGCTGTTTATATAGATGCTCAAGACCTTATCGTACACGCAGCGCTGAGTCAGCATTGAACCTAGTTAAGAAAATAGTCCAGGTACATAGACGAATCTAGCCAAACCTTATCATACACGCAGTGCTGAGTCAGCATTGGGTCCCATAAGCTATTTTGGCGTAAAAGTTTGATTTTCAAACTTTTGAATTTCTGGAATTTATTTAACTGTTTTATTCACATGAAATATTCTTATATGTATACAATTCCTCTAACGACCATTTTACGCGTATATATATACGCATAACTTTCATTTTATTTTCAAAATTCAAATGATGTTGCCATATTTCATTGACTGTAGCCTTATCTTGAATTTTATCTTTCGTATACATACATTTTTGCATATATATATATATATATATATATTTATATTCTCATATGTATATATATATTTTCTTTATTTCCTTATATGTACGTTCTTATCCTTTCAAATTTTGAATTTGTATACGTACATATATTTGCATGTTCAGTTGGCCCTCTCTAAAACAAAGATAAAAAAATTATGCCGCCGCCGGGGTTCGAACCCCCGACCTCTATGCTACAAATCCAATGCCTCAACCAACTGAGCTACAGAGGATTTTGTTAATAAGTCTTAGAACAATAATAATTATTGTTCTCTCCTTACTTCTCTTTTTTCATGTTAGTTACGATACTTAAACTAAACAACTGCATGGATCTTTTTTTTTCTTTTAAAAATTAATTGTACTTTAATTTATGAATCTTAATGTCAAAGAATTACGGGGTGTTACAATCTTAGATCCAGGCGAAATGATAGATCCTCTTCGAAGTTCAAATTCATGTCCGAGATAATGGCGAAATCTAAGAAAATCGCAAGTAAAAGAATTGGAGAAACCGGCAACGTTGACGATGTTGCTAACAATGAAGCTACACCGCTAACCAACCACTTCGAGATTGGTCAAAACCCTACGACCGTAGCCGGAGTGACTAAAGACGAACTAGACGCCGTTGTCGCTAATCTAAACCAATGGATGAAAGCTTCTAATAAAGCCTTGTTGGATGCTAACCAAGCTCTAATGGACAGAATGAATGCCCTCATGAATGCCCAAGCGAGTCTTGTTCCTCCTCAAAAGGTTCATGTCAACCTAGAAGATAACATGAATTCAGTAGCTTTTTATCATCATCCCGACAAAGATATGGACGCCCCTGATGGATGGGAGAGGGATAAAAACGAAGCTGATCTTCCGGATTCGAAGCCGAGAGCTAAAGCCCATTCCGATCAAAGGACCCGAAGAGTGGCGAGTTCTGAAAATGGGGCACCTTCTTGTAGTGAAGAAAAAGACCCAGATCCTCTAAACGCGATCTCTCGCCGAGGCGAGCATCCGGAAAAGAGATCGAAGTTTGCTCTTCGGAATGTAACACCCCACCTCTGCTAGGGTCACTCACAAAGGGAATGCACTAGCTTTGGTGGAGCAATGTCTAGCTAAACATACGTAGGAATATTACAAGACAGAACATATAAAACAGCGGAAGGAAAACCAAATTTCATTTCTTTAAAATCTAGTAAGGTCTAAAGCCTTTTACATCAAAATGCCATTAAATCCATTACATCGAAATCTGTCTTGCAATAGTAAAGAAGCATAAAACCATAGTCTTAAATCATTCCCCAAGTAAAACAGTAAAGCAGCCATAGCCAAGAAAGGTCCAAGCCATATATTATGATCTTTAAGCAGAAAGAAGTCCAAATTAAGTAGTAGTGTTTCCTCCATGAGAACCTGGGGGGAACGGAAGAAAAAGAGGCGAAACAAAACGGGTCAGTCATACAGACTGGTAAGTCCTAGTGACTTTCATCATAGAAACAAGTAAAGATAACATGACATATATAAACTGAAAGTAAACATAAGGATGATGACAAGATAGGCAAGTTAAACTAAGATAACAAGATAAACTACACAAACAAGGTAAACTAAGGTAACAAGATAAACTATGCTAAAGCATCGCATGTTCAACATTCTCTGCACCAATACTAGTCTAACAGAATTAGTTGTTATCCTAATGTCTAAACAGAAACGGAAATAGAAACAGGGTGATCTTTATAGAAATAGTAATGGGCTTTTACCTCCCTAACAGGAACAGAAACATAAATTGGCCTTTACCAGCTGTACTAGTAACCCAACCTGTGTCATGTATTAACTATGAAATGATCCCTTGCCCAATATCATGAAATGACCCATTACTTGGTCCCATGAAACGATCTATTAATCGATCGGCTCCCTACAAGTTCTAGCTTGTAATGTGTCTGTGTCATACGGCCGTATCACGAATGTAGTCACTTGTGCTAGGTCCACCATAGGGTGTATCAAGCCCTAGGGTGCCAACCACCGACACGAATCAAGAACGCACAGTGTAAACCTACTGGTGCCCAATGCCTGCTTTTTCTACTTCAGACTACGTGCACGACCATAGTCCGCCTGAACCTACAATGGCGCACCAACTCAGCCGTCGTTCTGGTCGCTTACAATCAGCCCAGTAATCTTGCCCCACCCTGCCTAGTTCCAGGGTACCATGATACATCTAGTGGGTTACTACTGAAAAGGATCGCGTAACTAGGGTTTCTGTCCAGCAGGTTAAGTGTTGTCATTTAAATTCGAGACTTAACCCCATCAGTCTAGCATGTCAAGTTGGTTAAGTGTGGTCATTCAAGTTCGTGACTTAACCCGTCTACGTGTCATGTAAAATTGGCTAAGTGTTGTCGTTCATGTTCATGACTTAGCCCTACAAATCATGTGTCAAGTTGGTTAAGTATGTTCAAGCGGTTCATGACTTAACCCTAACAAATCATCGTGTAAAATTGGTTAAGTATGTTCAAGCGGTTCATGACTTAACCCTATCAAGTCATCGTGTCAAATTGGTTAAGTATATTCAAGAAGTTCATGGCTTAACCCTACCAAATCATCGCGTCAAATTAGTTAAGTATATTCAAGCGGTTCATGAATTAACCCTATCAAGTCATCGTGTCAAATTGGTTAAGTATATTCAAGCGGTTCATGACTTAACCCGATCAAGTCATCGTGTCAAATTGGTTAAGTATATTCAAGCGGTTCATGACTTAACCCTACCAAATCATCGCATCAAATTGGTTAAGTATATTCAAGCGGTTCATGACTTAACCCTATCAAGTCATCGTGTCAATTTTGTATTCAAGTTATTCCCATCGTATCAATTTCATGCTATTTGTCGCGTTCCATAATTACCTAAAAACATGGTTTGACTACCAGATTCTATTTTCTTTAATTATGTTCCAAGGATCTTAACAACATATCCGATTTCCAAGTTCACAATCCCCGTTCATGACAATTATCAAGTTTACGATCACTTCCGTGTTCAAGTTATGCCAATTCAAGTCCAAGCTAATTACAAATCTATGTTCAACGAAATCGGTGTATAATAGTTTAACACATCATAGGCATGTGAATAGGATCCAGAACAACAATATGTAAATTAAGGTTTAAGAATATAGATAGACTTGCATTAATACTAAATTCAAGATTCAAGAGAGAGTAGGGTGAAAACTGAATTAAAAAGTCTTATCATCAAGTCAAGGTCCAAGAATTCATTTTACAATCTAGCGTTTGAATAATAAACTAGGTCCAACAACATGAATGGGCATGATTCAGTCGATAAGAAATAACCCAAAATCATAGATTCAAGAAGAGACAAGAACAGATCCAAATAGATAATCAAGCTTAGGTCCAATTTCATTTTATTCCATGTCCATATTAAATTTAACAAGTTTCAATCTCAAAGTAACTAGAACTTACAGATCGTGGTCTAAGAAATTGAGATGCAAAAGTTGAATCTAGAAACTAGTCGTCGATTTGTTGATTCGATGAATTTTGATTTGATTGCAGAAGTAAACCCCCAACATGCAATCCCTAGCCGTAGTCTTCAAGAATAAGTCTTCGTGTTTTATTTTAATTTACTTAATTTAATTTACCTTAATTTAATTTAGAGGGAGAAGAAGAATCCATGTCCATTAAGAATTTGTGCAGCATAACGTTAGAGAAGAATGGTGTAAAGAGAATGAGGCTAGGAGGCTGTTTAAATAGGTTTAGAGTCATGAATCTGGACTGAAAACGTGTCCAAAAACATCATAATGAACCCAGGCTGATAACCAGGTTTTGGCACCAGGTCGACCTGGTCCCTGGGAGGTCGACCACAGTGTCGACCCCCAGGATGACCTGGTCCTGGGCGGGAAATTTCCCGCCCAGTATGTCCTGGGGTTTGAATTCGAATTTCGAATTTGAATTTCGAGCTGTTTTTGATTCTGAAAATTTCTAAAACTTCGGAGGGTCATAACATGGTCATACGGACTCCGTTTTTCGAAAACTCGGACTCGTTTTCAAGTAGAATTTCGAGACGAATACAATGGCGCAACCCGTTTCCCTTAATTATTAATTTAGAATTTAGTTCTGCCTTGATTTGTGGTTTTAATATGTTATTAAAATACGGGTTGTTACACGGATGTAACTCAAAGGAGTATATCGAAGACATGGTAAAACAAATCATGAAAGATTGCATGGCCTGAAATGAAAGTGAAAGGAAATAGGACTTCTCGCCTAGAAAAAATCCGTTCACTAAGCGGATCCGCAAAGCTGAGTTACCCAAAAAGTTCACTCATCCTACCCTGCCTCCATACAATGGGATTTCTGATCCAAATCACTTCCTCTATAGGTACGAATGGCACATGAATGCAGCTAAGGCATCCGATGAAGTCAAATGCTTGTGCTTTCCCCTCTATCTAGAAGGTGTAGCGTCATTGTGGCTCACAAGGCTCCCACCCAAATCCGTCAACAGATTTGACGATTTGACTTAGTAATTCAAAGAGCAATTCAGGTTGCATGCTATTAAGGCTAAGGACGTCATTTCTCTTACATATATGAAGCAGAATTCTAGAGAGTCTGTTAAAGCCTTCCTCAAGAGATTCAATGCTTTCAATCTGAAGTACGGAATCTCGAGCCGCGCATGATCTTAATGTCTCTAATCGGCACCATAGACGAAAATAGCGAATTCGGCAGACGGATCAAAATGAAAGAGCCAAATACGCTAGAGAAGTTCTATAACAAGGCGGAGGAGTACATGAGAGTCGATAATAATCTTGTGCCTCTACAGATTATTGATGCTAACCCGCTCCTTTAAGCTCCCAAGAATGTTGCTTCTTAGTATAATCAGAAGAACACTCAGGGGCAGAAGCGAGCCAACGATGGGAAAGACAACAAGGCTAACAAGAAATTCCGCTTTTATAACCCGTCCAAGCTCACTCCTCTGCATGACACCATTGAGAACATCTTCTTTGCCACAAAGAATTCTGAAAACTATCCAGAACCATCAAAGATAAGGGTTTCAAAGAACGCTATGGACTCTAGAAAGTTTTGTCGATACCACAAACAGCCAGGTCATGATACCGATGAGTGTAGAATTCTCCAAATCATAATTGAGGAGCTGATTCGGAATAGAAAACTACAACAGTATGTGAAGGATCCACAATCCTCAAACACCGCTCAAGCTCCTCAGGGGCAAATCTCTCCCTTGGTTCAACAGGACCAGACAATCGAGTAAAAACTTGTTCTAGGCCGATCATCAACTAAGGGATAATGGGACTCTCACCTCAATGGCTCGAAATAAGCGATTACCATCGCTACTTCTTTACTTACTGCTTTATTACATGCTTTACTTTACGTTTTGCTTTATGTTATATTATGAACTCTTTGTAACGAACGTGTAATAATTATACTAAATAATATCTCTATGAATGAATCCCTTCTTACCTGTATGAATCTCTTCCTTGCAAAGTTTTCGATAATTCAGAATTTGCTAAAAAACGATTCTTCATTACATGCTAACGGACGAGTGCTTGCTTCTTCGAAACCTAATGAAACATGGGAAACCCTATAACACCTATTCAAGAATGGAGTGAAAAAAATGTCAACATGCCACAATACAATGATAGAAGAACACCATCTTGAAGGGTGAACAAAAGGAGTTGCCAAAAATCAAACGGTGGAGAGGTCAACAAGCGAACTCAAAGTCAATGTCATGGTTTGATATTCTTAAGAGGCAGCTCATGCCCAACTGTGAACACTTGCCATAATCTAGTGCTTCCAGTAGGAGGTCGATGTTTGCTCCACGGAATAACACAAACCTTACAAAGTCCAAAAGGGTACAACCTCTCAGTCCAACTGCAATCACCTACTATAGTTAAGCACATTCGAAGCAACGACTGATGTTTAACTTAAGGAGCGGTCAAACAATGAGCAAGCGCCAAGGAATATCAACACAAGGATTTCAAGTTTCACTAAAAGGGGAAGTTCCCCTAGTAAGCGATAAAGTCCCTGATTCCTTAATGAGGTTCACTCGCGGAGTTGACCATCTGATAAATTGAGATCGCTCACCCAGTTGGGCATCCGATAAATTGAGATGGCTCACCAAGTCGAACAACCGTTAAAGGAACAGAAGGCTATCTAGAATGTTGATTCCTTAATGAGGTTAGTTCGCGGAGTTGACCATCCGATAAATTGAGATCTCTCACCCAGTTGAGAATCCGATAAATTGAGATGGCTCACCAAGTCAAACAACCGATAATGGAACAGGCGGCTATCCAAAGTGTTGATTCCTTAATGAGGTTCGCTCGTGGAGTTGACCATCCGATAAATTGAGATGGCTCACCAAGTCGAACAACAGATAAAGGAACAAACATCAAATCCCAAGTCCTCTCCTAGCGGGGGCATCCAACACAAAGTCCTCCCCGAATGGGGGAACAAAACCCAAAGTCCTCCCTTAGCGGGGGCACCATACATAAGACCTTCTCTAAGGAGAAGTCCTAAACCAGTCGGCTAAATCGAAATTCCTATTGAATTGACAAAACTCAAGGATTCCTAACATGCAAGCAAGCTTAAGCGGCTCTGCCCAACAAAAAAAGAAACTTCTAGTTTGTTGATTACAATCAAGGAAAACCCGACAAACTAATTACATAGAATTTTTAAACTTGTGATAACCCACAGTTTAAAGACAACACCATGGCTTGAATTTCAAATACTCTAAATCCATCCAACGACCGTAATCGCTTTGGCATTGGAAACTCAAATCAAAGCCCCGATCTGCTCAGGTACACGTTACATAAAACATAAACCATTACACAAGATCATAAAGTTCATTATAAAGATGTAACTTGGAATCTACAATCAATATACATGTTGATTAGTGGAACTCAAGTGCTGTTATGAATTCAAATTCGAATACCGTGTCTATGCAAACAACATTTAACGAATCTTAAATCATTAAGCAAAATAGTTTTGCATAAGCACGACATTCAATTCACTATAAGTCGTTTATAAATGGTTAACTAATCTGTTATTGATGTGGACGATTGATAGCAACATATAAGTCCAAAATTGTGCAAGTGCATGTTTTCATTACAGAACAAGTATAATGAAGCATATCGACAACAATGTCCATTTCGAAGCCTGCACCTCTCGCAAGCAAAAGATACAAGCTTCGAGGGGTAACTGTCAACTCCATTAAACTACAATCACCAAAATGATGATGGATCGGTCATACTACTGCTTCTCAGATTCGGTCGGTCATCGTCAAAGCACTCAGTCGGACTGATCAGTAGCAACGGGTCGGTCGATACTAAAGCATCGGGTCGGTCGGTTCTAATACATTGGGTCAGTTGACGCTGCTCCAATGCTTACGCGTCGGCTCCATTTAGAATAAGCATGGAAAATCTTAAATAATAAGCTTAAAAGGCCATGCAGTAGATGTATTCTATGGACACGTGAAGACATATACGTGAGCGGCGAAGTCGTCTGGTCCGTCACAATGTTTGAGGCATGAAAGTATTATTCTGGTCGGTCATTTAGTATATACATGGAGTTGAGATGTTACCATTTAAGTTGGATAGGTCCTATCTCCAAAAGCAAGTGGGTGTGGAATAGTATAGCATGTAACGCATGAAAACATAGTAATTACATAAATGGTGCCAGGCATTCCAATGTAAACAAGTTATGTTAATGTAAATAATGGCATAAGCTAGGTACACGTGGCCACATGTGAATTCCTAGCATTTCACATCATAGTTTGGCTTCATAATAATGTAAGGAGCATTCATGAAGAAGGGAGTGGTTAACGTGGCAAAGTGATAATCACGCGGTTCGATATTGAAGTCAGCACGTGGTCGGTCACTGCATGTATAACTTGGGTCAGCACTAATATAAAAGCGGAAGCATACATGGTCGCCCCTGTGCAAACAAACGAAGCTGGTCGGTTCCTAATGACAACCGCATGCCAACCTATCGCAAACGAAGCGCCAACCTAGTGCCAACCACACACTTCAAATTACAAGTATGCCACTACCCCTCTTCTCCGACTATAAATACCCCCTATATTTCATATTCAAAAGGGGGGACGGAAAAAACAATTCAACGACGAAGTGTCGCCGAATTAGAAGCTCATCTTCACCTTCATTAATGGCTTCCAACAACCAAACTACTCTTCTTCAACCTAAAATGGATCAAATCCATTTGAATCACCATTAAAAATCCCTCACCAAATTCAAACGCTCTCGAATCTTCTCTAATCATCTCCCAATTCTAAATCTAACGCTAATTCGCCATGACATCGATGAAGACCATTCAATTGCCAAATAGATTGAATATTCATATGTTCGCCATTACAAAACAAAAGATCTCACCAATTTTTTGGCTGATTCAAGTGAGATTTAGATTGTAAAAAGAGTGAAAAGAGAGGAAGAAGAGAGATGTTTGTAGAGAGAGGATTCATGTATGTCGTAAAACTAATTTGCATAGTGAGAAGAGATTGAAAAGTGGACGTAGATCTATAAGATCGAACCACTATAAAATTTTCTGTGTCCTTTTACTTGCTTTTTGCTCGCTATTATTTTGTGTTGTGGCTCCACATTTTCACACCATATACTTGGTTACGTGCATCTCTAGCATTTTGAGTGTTTGGCCATTTTTTGGTTAAAACAATTACAATTAAATTGGTTGAAATATATATATATCGTTGCATATGTACACCTCATTGGTTGGATACTGATTCCATCAATTATAATATTCCCTAGTATAGAATCAGTGATAATTGTGTGGACTAACATCTGTGGATGCAGGAAACCGGTTGGAAGAATCCAACCAGATTCCTCAATTTTTATATGTACTGTTGTTTTATATTATTTATATGTGCACTGTTTGAACCCAAATGACATTGAAACCCTGTGTGATTATTGATGTTGAATGGAAATTCAATGTTATTTTGATAAATGATATCAATTTAGAAAGTGGCAACAGTCGACCATAAACTCATCTTTATGTTAAGAAGTTGATTGGCCGTCAGGCAAATCAACGAAGTTAAGTTATAGAAATTATATTTTTATAATTAAAGCAAAGTTTAAACTATAATAGAAGTTCTATTATAAACTAGTATTTTACAGTTTTTATAAAGTAAATATAACGATTGTTTGACATTTAAATAAGTTTATAAAGCTGTAATTGTCCTGCAAGTAAATATTGGATAATTATTCTAAGACAATCGGTTAAAGAATATTTTTGGATTTACTATATTAATAAAATGAAGAGAAGTAATTAAGATCAGTTAACAAATTAACTGATGGGTTGAAGTTGATTAAATCAACTGCTTTATTATAAATTGATTATTAGATTAATTGGCCTTAAATTCATCTAACGAAAATAGCTTGGCAATAACTTGATCAAAGTTAATAAGATTTCTTATTAATTATTATTAATTAATGAAGGATTATTAAACTAATATAATTAGTTATTTTAGATGAAGTAAATTGTTTTACTTCAGCAATGATGAAGTAAAATAATATTATTGTTTCTTAAATAGATCTCATATAAGACGTTATTAAATTGGTAATGAGATGTTACATGCAAAGTAAAGTGTGAGAAGACAAAGAACGTAAATGAATTTTGGTAAAATAAGTTATAAATATAATTGTATAATGAAGATAAAGCGAAGAGTTAATGTTTAATATAAATAGTTTTAAACAACTGAGTATTCAGAATAAGGATATAGCGTCAAATTAAGCAAGAAAATACGGGTTAATTGAATATTATAGATAATAAGGAGTTTAGAGTTACGACTTGTATCTATTCTAAGATAAGAACGTTGGCGATCAAGGTCTGAGAAGTAAATAAAATACCCAAACTTGAACGACTTCACTATTATCGAGGAATGATATCAGTTTGTAACGGAAAGAAATGTCGAGATTAGTTATAAAAGAGATATTGCAGCGCATTGCAAGTTTTTGAACTGTAACGATAAATTAACGTTGTTGATCAAGCTTAAGCGTGATTGTTATATATAGCACTATTCCTAGGGAATGAAAATAGTTTGGTTTGAAATCCACTTATTCTAAAGTAATAAGTAACGATGTTTATCCAAAGAAATAAAATAATGTGTTTGGAAAGAGAAATTGGAGAATCGTTTCAGAAAACGATGACATCATTTCGATGTTTGGAATATGATTAGAACTGAATAACACTATTAGGAATTGGAATTATAATTCGACGATGTAGAATGTATCAAAGTAAATTATTTTTAGGAATTATAATCTGATAGGATAGTTAATATTTAGTTTAAATCAACAAATTATAATAGGATTTGTAATCAACATCTAGTTATAAACTTGATATTGATTTAACAAGAAGTTGACTTAGGAACAGAGTTTATAAAGTGGAATGGCAACATAAAAGAGGTTTCGGTAAACAAGATAAGGGTATTTAGTACTTGAATAAAGAGTTATTTGATAAAGGAGATGATATTCACATTTTAAAGTGAATAACGTTTTAAAAGTGAATGTTGGGCAGATTAAAATGTTTATTGTAAAATTGGAAATATTTTGCCAATGTAGATAGGGTATATTATCCAAGTGTAGAAAATAAAGAATGTGAAAAGAATGGAAATGTTTCGAACGTTAATAACATATATTTTCTGGAACATGGGAGAATAAGTGTTTATAATAACTGGGAATGTTTTCCAAGAAGTGTGGAAAGGCTAAAACAAGGTTTGAGAAATATCTGGTAAGATATGGGAATTTGAATAATAAAAATGAATGTTAAATAAAAGTGCCCGTGTTTGTGTGATGGTTGGTTGTACATTTGAATGAATGTTTATTTTTACTTTGATAGTTAAATAACCGACTATCGAAGTTTTTTGACCATCGTTGTCAATACGGAGAGACCAGTTGGATATATTATCCGGAAACCACTCTGTATAGGCATAAGCGCTACGAATTAGATTATGCTGAAGATAATTGAAGACGGAGAGAAATGCAAAGGTCGTCCTGTCCCAGGACAACTTGTATGGACGAATGTCTGATAGAGTATTCTTAACCGATCACATAAGACTATCTTTTAGGGTATTACGTCTGGTGGTGGAGTAATTTATTCCTCTTAGCTTTTTATACTGATAATATTTTGGAAGATTAACTAGTGATTGACGGGTTTGACGATGTGGCATTCAAAGTGAAAGGTGGCTAGCTGTTTTGAAAAGACAGACATAGCCTCTAGCTTCACAACCTGTAGGTAACAAAAGTTGGGCTAGGCAGCATAGCTAGTTGGGTCATACCGAAGCAGGGTGTATTGTCATTGATCTGGAGAAAATTCATATTGTTCTTCTTTTTGATTCTGTATCTTCAGATTACAGTTGGATGGCCAACAACCGTGGGTGAAAATATATTTGCTACACTCAAGCTAAATGAGTGGGCGGTCATGTGTGGCCGGGTTGCAAGACGTTCTTGTTGAACCCCAGTGTAATCCCTCTAGAGTACACTGATTGGAAAGGTGCTCCCATACCTTGTCAGTTGGAATCCAATCTCCAATAAGCGCCCTATGGTTTTTGATTATATACTATATATATGTAGAGCGTGAGATGCAAGCGTTCTGCTACTTGGTTATTTACTTGATTTACATCACTACTATAATATTAGAATGGTATTGATTTCAAAAGTGGTTTGTGTTATAGTAAGGTAAAAACCGTCCATGTTTATGTGTGGGTTGGTCTTACTATTATCCATTTGTTTCAAAAGGATTTTCAAAGTTAAAACGGTATGGTTGAAGTTTACTCACACCAGTCCCATGACTGACCCAGAGTTTATTTTGTTTGTTTTTCCCTAAACTCTTGGGTGCCCATATTTGTACGGGCAGTCAAGTGTTCAGGCTTTTACAGATACACTTGGAGGAGCTGGAAGCAAAAGTCTTCACTACTAGTTATGTAAAAATTATTTCCGCTGCGATGTATATGAGTTATACTCTGATATGGTATGTATATACAAATTTAATTTTGTATTTCAAAGTTATGTATACATTATATTTTATTCGTTCCGCTGTGAGATTCGTGTTCACTCTGATTCTGTTTAGTTGTGTTCATCTTACTCTTATATACTATTAGTTCTATCTTTTATGTTTCTCATCCTCTTACTTCTTTCTATTAATGACCCGGTATTTCCGATGCTTGAATAGTCAACGTTGTGTTTTATGTTGATTTTCAGGGTCGAAAATTCCGCGACCGTTACAAATTGTTTGATAAATATCAATATAAGACTTTGAAAAGATATCAATATAATAATTGTATAAGATATTAATATTAGATTTATAAAAGCTTTGTTTATGCAGTTTTAAACAAATGAAATTGTGTTGTGGAAAATAATTTGTAATATAATAATAAAGAGATATTAAGAAATTGTCATATGGATTCTATTTAAAACAGAATCGAAGCTCGTATAAAATAGGGTAAAGGATTATTAACGTAAATATAAAGAATTTAATAAGAGTTTACTTAATAATTAGTTAAGTAAATGTGGTCGAGATTTAAATAGGTTTCAAAAAGGAACGTGTTGGTAGTAAACTTCTATTTATTCTGAAGATATGAATGTTGTTGGTCAGGGTCTGAGAGGTAAACAAAATACCCCAACTAGAATGACTCCAGGATTATCCAAGGATAGTATTAGTTTATAAACAAGAGTAGTTGAGGGAAACATAAGTTATGATTTCCCTAAATGATAATATAAACTGTTTTCGAAAAGTTTATAAGTTGAATAAAAATGAATTTGGAGAATATTCTTATTTTAAAATAAAAAGTAAAAGAGGTGGTTCAAATATTTGGAAATATAAAGTATTAATTAATGACTAGTTAATCAAAGAGGCTAAATGATGCTGGGTACCGAATCGGTAAAGTTATTTTATTTTTATGGATGAATGGTTGTTTATTGGATTGTTAAATAACCGACTATCAAACCTGACCTAAACGATGTTGGTATGGAAAGACCGGGATAGGATTTATATTCGAAAACCATTCCAAACCCGCAAATACGTGAAGATGCTAATTGAAGATGGAGTAATTGAAGACTATGGATCTTCATGAGCGAAAGGATTATTTGTTAAAACTCTCTGGTTTTGCGGCCAAAGGTACTTCGACAGTGGTTTTGTCGTGATCAGAATCTTTTGGATTTGCAAGGACTACTCGCTATTGATCCATAGGGTAATTCACGGATGCGGTAGGAGAGTGCCTTCGGTTTGTCCAGTCCTAGGAAAACTTGTATGGACGAGTGTCTAACAGAGTATTTCCAAAAGGGTCACGTACGTTGATTTCTTCAAACGTACCATATTTGATAGAAGAGAAAAGGCCTTTCTCTTAGCCTAATAACTAGATTATTTTTGTGGAAGTCAATTAGTGGTTTCCTAGAGGATCTGATGATGTGACGTTCAAAGTAAATGGTGGTGTGCTATCTTAAAAAGGTAAATTTCAAACCTCAAGCCTCACAACTGGGAAATGACAAAAATTGGGCAGGCAACATGGCTATGTGGGTCGCACCCATTAGGGTGTATAATAACCTATCTAGAGAAATTTCATTTCCTTCTTTAATCTATTGATGTTGTCCCTTTTCGGGAAATGGTTGCTGATCTCAACCGTTGGTGATATACATTCGGTACTCTTAAGCGAAATGAGGAGCCGGTCATGTGTGGTCGGGTTACAAGATGTTCTTGTTGAACCCAGTGTATTCTGCTCTAGAGATACACTATCAGCAGGTGGTTCCATACCTTGTCATAGTCGGAATCCAATATCCAATAAGAGCCCACGGTTTTTGATTATAGACTATATATGTAAAGCGTGAGATGCAAGCGTTCTGCTAGATGATTATTTATTTGATGTAGACATTATTATTATATCAGAAGAGATATGATTTTATTAATTGTTTGGATTATCGTAAAGTAAAAACCATCCGTTTTTATGTGTGGATTGGTCTTATGATTATCCTTTTCTTTTGAAAAGAAATGTTTTATGATAACCATAAACTAGTGTGTTTTTCTCACTCTGGTCCACCAGACTGATCCGTGTGTTTGTAACGCTCGGGTTAGACCGGGTTGTACCGGTTTAGGTTATCGGATATTGTGAAGAGACGAGCTGGAAGAGTTCAGACGTGTGATATTATCTAGTATGTATTGTGCTGTGTGTAGTATATGAGGACAGGTTATTCTAACTGTCCGGATGTGTTGATGTACTCTGATGATTGTTAGTTTTTATTTCAAAACTCTCTATAAAGATTTAATTCTATACTATATTTTGTTCCGCTGCGATGTGAAAATCTGTGTTGTGTTGGTTCTTCTTCTTCTTCTATTCTAACTTTCTTTCTTATCCCACCCTCTAATTTCTTTCATTAACTTTCTGGATGTTTGGTACTTGAGTTTGGACATGGGAGGTATTTGTGCCATAAATTCAAGTATCGAATTTTTTCGGTTCGTTACAGTTGGTATCAGAGCAATGGTTTAGTAATAACCTTGGCCCTTTGGTATACCTCGATAGAGATGGGGTTAGTAATACCCTAGATTGAGTTGAGTGTATATATATGAGAGCGCGTATTTGAAAATTTTATATATAAATGTTTTTGTATTGTGTTGTTTGATCGGTTCAAGTGTTGAGAAGCATTGAACTGGAAATGGATACAATATTGTTTTGTAAAGAGGGTAAATGGAATAATTTTGCCCAAATCATATTTTTATATAGAAAGTAAATAATTTTATCAAATTATTTTGACATTGGTTTGTTTGTTTGTTTGATTTATTTGAATAGAATTCAAATTGTATTAAATTTTGAAATGGTAATACAGCCAAAAGAGAAATCTCAATGTGAAATTAGTAGATAAGACTAGATGAATCAGAATTTAACTTAAGATAAGTTAAAAACCGAATGAATCAGGATGAATGACTTTTGAAATAAAATCAGAAGTGGAATTATGAAATAGAAGTAAACAAATTTTAAAAATCAATTAGTTAATTGGAATTTGGAATTGATTTAATAACAATGGAATGAAAATCAATCTGATATAAATCGATTGATATAAAGCCTAAGTGAGTGTTATTAAAAAAATATTAATATTGAATGTAAATTCAATTGGTTTGTTTATGTGATTGTGAATTGTTTGTTATTGGATAATAGATTGTTTGAATTGAAATAATCAACAGTTTAATGGAGTGGAATGAATTAGAAAACAAAGAAATGAATTCCAGAATTATAAATTGGAATGAAACCGCTTATGAATTAAAATTGAATGATTTAACCCTATATTAGTTATTTGCATTATATTGAGTTAAGTGCAGGTTATAAGAAGGAAGAGCTTTTAACTGCTTTACTTTGCGATTAGAGTTGGGTTGCCCAACAGATAGGTAAACCTAAATTATATTGATTGGGATTTTGATTTTTATACCCCTGAGTTGGGTAGCCTCTTCGCTTTTTATTTTTGGACCGATGTGAGGCCCGGAGTGGCGTTTGTAGTTGTTTAGATCAAGCCGTACAGGGGAAACTCCGCCAAATTTTTCCATAAATTTAAGTGTTAGAAATTTTTTGATATTTTTGATTTGCAATATTAAATTGATTTTTGATTTAAATGAATAGGATTTTGAAAAGTGAATGAGTTTGTATATTTTTCCTTCCTTAGTAATTTCGGGGACGAAATTATTCTAAAGGCGGGAGAATGTAATGTCCCGTATTTTCTGTAGTCAGATATTTAATATGATTTATTATTTTAAATTTTTTATTGAGAACATCAATCGATTTAATATTGAATTCATTTATAAAATGGAAATTAAATGTTAATTTATATTAAATATAAATCAAGCTCGTAAATGGCGCGGTAGTTTGTAATTTACGATTTGAACTTTAACTGGAAATACCTGATCCATTTTAAGTCAGATTTCTATGAAACAAGAAACGTGTGAATCTTATTGTTGATAATTTTCATATGAAGGAGAAAATTTCAGATTTCGTGTTATAGATTGTTAGTTATGTCAAAATCAATTTTGGAGAAAAACGCTATGGAAATCGTTATTAAAATATAACGTTTATTGATTAATTTAATAGGGTTGTTATATAAATTTGGATAACGGTTAACTCGAAATCAATGATATTGAGTTGTATAATTTATATTTAAGTTGTATAGATATTTTGTTTGGATATATATGTTAAAAATAATTTATTATTATTTGATTGAATTAATTTGGAATTTATATTAATATTATATAAGCATTAGAAAGCCACTTTTGCAAACAGTCTCAGTTTTCGATGAAACTAGTCTCATTGGAACCATATCGTCAAATCATTGTAAGAAAATCATGTTTTGTGGCAAACCGATGTCGTATGTGACTTCGGTGGCCAAAAACGCCTTTGTTTTAATTTAATTGTTTATACAATTTTGAAATGGTTAACTTTTTAGGAATAGACGACTAGCCAAACAAACTCAAAATTTAACGAAACAAGATTCATTGAAACCGTTAGGAAGAGGTCTAGTAAAATGTCAAGGTCTCATATTTTTAGAATTTTTTCTGTAATTATAGAAATTTTAAATGCTTGATTTTTCATTGATATTTACAAAGGACTTTTCACAGACGACTTCAGTATTCGACGAAACCTGTCCCATCGGGTCCGGAATATTTTTTTATGTTAAGATTACCTTGTTTTGTCAAAAACAGAGATTGTATGGATTTGTTTTAAGACGATACTTCGTGTGTAAGGAATTAGATAATAAAATATTATTAAAATCTATCCCAAGCCCTATATAAAGCAACGTTATTACCTAATTCACTCATTCAAAATCAATTCTGCAGTCAAACACATTTTCCGCCATAATGGAAAAAAATCGAACGAACCATATCTTCAAGAGCTTGCTCCTCTTAAAACATCAAATCTGAGCATAAATTGAACAAAAATCCAACATCAAACTAGTTCAGGGCATCAAGCTCTACTTGTTGATCGGTTGTGATTGAATGATTCGATCTGTGGTGATCGATTTTCATCTCAAAATGGGTTGCGGTTTCAGCCTTGTTTCAGGCGATTTAGAGCATCGTACCGCCTGGAGTTCGAAGAGACGGACATCCAGGTTGAGGCGGTTGATAGAGCAGTTACTGATGAAACTCCGGTGGCGTGAGGAAGTCATGGAAGTTGAAAGTGGATGTCGAGCCTTTGGCTCGAACGAGGATGGATCAAGTAGTACGCGGAGATAGGAGGTCAGGGCGCATTGTCGGAAGTGCTCAGACCAACCACCGGTGGAGGAGCTGAAGTCCGACGGTGAGGAGTTCAACTCTGTAAAGTTGACGTTCTGAAGCTAAATGAATGAAGTAGGAAAGCCTTTGGAAGGAAGTAATACGCGCAGAACAGAAATAGACGTGCGTTCTTTTGCAAACATAGGGGTTGGACCCTTTGTGCTCCAATCAAATGAAATCATGGCAGCAGTTGATTTGTTTCAACTAGTGAAGCATCAGCGGTTTAACTGAAGAAAATGGAAACAGTATTTCATGAAGCAGGTTATGTTTTTGGAAGGGAGGAATCAGGTAAGGACAGAGAACCGTTCATGAATGAATTGAACCATCAGCCTATCTAGTTTAAACGTAATTAACGTTATGATGAGAATTAAAGGTTTTGATTAATGTTAATTTTATAGTTAGTTAATTGTTAAACAAGTGATTAGAAAGTAAAACTTAATTAAGGGTTAGGCTATTATTTTTAAACAGAGATAAGCTAGTTTGATAAACAAAGGAATTGACTGTTAATAATCTTAGACCGTAATTTGTTAAGTTAATAATTAGGGAATTTAATTAGCTTAATAGAATTTTATTAGCTTAAACACTTTAATAATTTTGTCTTATATACAGAAAGGGAACCAACGATTTTATCAGGCTTGATCACTGAGTAGCATGTAATCTGTTAAACTAAAACTAACCAGTCTGTTATAATGTTCACAAGTAATTATTCTAAATTTAATTATTAGTTAAGGATAAATTAGGTGAATGAAAATAGCATATTATTATAACGTGAATATCTTTTTATGTCGGTACCAGAATCGAACAAAGTACAAACCAAGGAGCTTCGGGATCGTAATGACGAATCAACATTATGGAACCATTCTGAAACAGAAATGGACACAATTGGAATCGACTGAAATCGAACCGTCCAACGAACGAATTCAAAGTGAGTTAAACTAACTCAATTTTCTTTCCACTTATATTTTATATAAGTTGGGTTTTATTTTGTGTGCTATGAATGCAAATTGTTGTTGTGTGCTGAATGTTTACATATTTATTGTGTGAACTATTTGAATGGTTTTGTTAGTAATAAATAAATTGATTATTGTTAAATAATTGTTAATTGTTGTTAATAGAAATTATAAGTTAAATTAGTTGAATGATATTATTTGAGATAACGTATTTGGATACAGGGCAAAACAAGTTAGAGGCATCGAACTGGATTCCTTACAGTAGTTGTTAACATTTATTATATTGTAGTACATGTTGAATAATATGAAATGGTGATGCAGGGATTAACAGGTTGTAGGAATCCAACAGGATTCCTCATTGATATTGATAATGTTTATCAATATGATTTGTTTGTTCATTTGGATGTGAAATTGGTTTATATTTCACGGTTCGGTACTATAGCAAATACTTATCTCTTTAGTACCATCGAGTAAAAGGAGTGATTTTTCGAAATCAATATTAAGTGGATTTCGAGTGGTTTCAAAGATATGAATATATTTTGTATATGGATTTGAAATGCGATTTTGATGGTAGAAATAATGGTCGAAGTAAATTTACAATTTTTATTAATATATAAAAATATAAATTATAGAGATGTAAGGTATTATTAAATAAATACTTAAACGATATAATTTATTTTGTTGGCTATTTAAATAGTGAAACGGTTTTGTAAAAGCCTTAATGGTCGTAAAGGAAGTTTAAATGGAGTTCAAATTAGTGAAATAGAATAAGTGAATCGTGGATATATGATAATATATAGAAGAATTCAAGAAGTGATATTTTTGAAATAAATTATCGGCTTTAACAAATGTTGTTAAAAATATAAGAAATGTGATTAAATAACATTTCACGAATAAGATTAACAAATTGATGGATTTGGAAACGAGTATTGATTGAGAATGGAATTTCATCTTCTTAAACTGAAGTCGGATTTGCAAGTATAAATATGGATTTATAAATGGGTTTGACATTTATTAATGGGTTTCAGTTGGAATGACAAATATAAAATTATAATTGGTTTTAATCTGATAGTTGAAATAGGTTGTTAAATCAAGATTTTCCCAAAATATAATATAATTGTGTATATGAGTATTAGTTGATTTATATGTGAAAGATTGTAAAATAAATGCCTAAGATAAGGGAATTGGATACATATAAATTGAATGGTTAGAAAATGATATGGAATGGCTAAGTGAGTTTTATTTCGATGTTCGGAATGTGGTATTCCGAAGTTCGGAACGATCAATGGAAGAGAGTTTGTTCCGAGGTTCAGAATATGGAATTCCGAAGTTCGGAACTGTTAACTGAAGGTAGGAGTAAAATGAGATTTAAGGGTTTGGAAATGTGTTTTTTAACGTTTGTTACAAACGAGATGAACTATTTTTAGATATAAGACTTAATAAAGGGTTATTATATGTCTTTAGACAATGAATAAGTTGTTGAGTATTATTTTGAAGAAAATGTGTTAAATGAAAGTAAATTGGCTTTAAAATGAAATCTGTAACGTGTGTTACAGATGATAAGTTGAATTGTTTGATAAATATCAATATAAGACTTTGAAAAGATATCAATATAATAATTGTATAAGATATTAATATAAGATTTATAAAAGCTTTGTTTATGCGGTTTTAAACAAATGAAATTGTGTTGTGGAAAATAATTTGTAATATAATAATAAAGAGATATTAAGAAATTGTCATAAGGATTCTATTTATAACAGAATCGAAGCTCGTATAAAATAGGGTAAAGGATTATTAACGTAAATATAAAGAGTTTAATAAGAGTTTACTTAATAATTAGTTAAGTAAATGTGGTCGAGATTTAAATAGGTTTCAAAAGGGAACATGTGGGTAATAAACTTCTATTTATTCTGAAGATATGAATGTTGTTGGTCAAGGTCCAAGTGGTAAATAAAATACCGCAACTTGAATGACTCCATGATTATCCAAGGATAGTATTAGTTTATAAACAAGAGTAGTTGAGGGAAACATAAGATATGATTTCCCTAAATGATAATATAAACTTTTTTCGAAAAGTTCATAAGTCAAATAAAAATGAATTTGGAGAATATTCTTATTTTATAATAAGAAGTAAAAGAGGTGGGTCAAATATTTGGAAATATGAAGTATTAATTAACTACTAGTTAATTAAAGAGGCTAAATGATGCTGGGTACTGAATCGGTAAAGTTATTTTATTTTTATGGATGAATGGTTGTTTATTGGATAGTTAAATAACTGACTATCAAACCTGACGTAAACAATGTTGGTACGGAAAGACCGGGATCGAATTTATATTCGAAAACCATTCCGAACCCGCAAATACGTGAAGATGCTGATTGAAAATGGAGTAATTAAAGACCGTGGATCTTCATGAGCGAAAGGATTATTTGTCAAAACTCTCTTGTTTAGCGACCAGAGGTACTTCGACAGTGGTTCTATCGTGATTGGAATCTTTCGGATTTGCAAGGACTACTTGTTATTGATCCATAAGGTAATTCACAGATGCAATAGGATAGTGCCTTCGGTTTGTCCAGTCCTAGGACAACTTGTATGGACGAGTGTCTGACAGAGTATTTCCAAATGGGTCGCATACGTTGATTTCTTCAAACGTACCACAGTTAATGGTAGAGAAAATGCCTTTCTCTTAGCCTAATAACTAAAGTATTTTTGTGGACATCAATTAGTGATTTCCTAGAGGATCTGATGATGTGACGTTCAAAGTAAATGGTAGTGTTGAAACGACCCGAAATTCCCCTTGCGGGAAATCGCGGATTTAGTTGAGAACATGACAAATCATAACATAAACAGAATAACGTTTCATTGTAATTACAACAATCTGACATCAAAGTACATAATACACAGAGTATAAATGAATATTATACATTTAACATAACAAAGTTTAAAATACATAGCAGCGGAAAATAATAAACAACACAAATGGGAGAAATATACGGGTATAGAGCTTCCCGAATATAACTCCATCTGTAGGTCAGGATCCTATGAAAATAAAGAACCTGCAAACCAAAACTACGAGCCGCCCATGCGGAAAATAAGGGCATCTAGAGTTTAGGTTAAAACAATAAACTCCAAGTCAGTCATGGGACTGGTGTGAGAACTAAAACAGTTATTTACTAAATTTTAAAGTTAAGTAAATCAAGGGACCACGCCGTATAACATGGAATGGGTTTCCTCCCAAGAATACTAGTGCGTAAAACTAACAACGCAATGCTAAATAAATAAGATGAAGCCATTATAAGACTCAAGTCCCATCACACAATGCAACGCAAGCCGGAGGATAGAGTTTTACTTTATAATAGCCAAATATGCTTGGTACGTGAAATTATTCTTTTTATTATTACTGTAAGTGAATAAAACAACTTCAAATATAAATGTATCAATCATAGATGGCATAGTACCCCATCCTACTATGTCGCCATACTAGGCTATACAACTAAAATCGAAAGTCGCGTATTGGAAATTGGATTCTATCTGTGAACCAAGGCAAAGGATGTTCCTTTCCGAATTCGAGACTGTAACACCCCGCCTCCGCTAGGGTCACTCGCAAAGGAATGCACTAGCTTTAGAGGGGCATTATTGGTAAACATGCACAGAAATATCACAAGACAGAACATATATAAACAGCGGAAGTAAAATCAAACTTTCATAACATGAATAAATGAGGTCTAAAGCCTTTTACATCAGAGTACATCAAAACCTGTCTTGCAATAGTAAAGAAGCATAAAGACTTTTTTATAAATTATTCCCCAAGTAACAGTAAAGTAGCCATAGCCAAGAGAAGTCCAAGCCATCCATGATGACCTTCAAGCGGAAGAAGTCCGAACTAAACAGCATTGTTTCCTCCCTGAAACCTGGGGGGGGGGGGAACGGAAGAAAAGAGGCGAAACAAAACGGGTCAGTCAAAAAGACTGAGTAAGTCCTATCTACTTCCAGTATAAAAACAGGTAAAGGTAACATGACATGCATAAACTGAAAGTAAACATAAGGATAACTACAAGATAGATAAACCAGGGTAGCCGGTTGAACTACTGTGGCAAGGTAAACTAAGGTATCATGATAAACTACGGTGTTATGATAAGTCAAGGCATCACATCGTCAGATTTCTATCGAGTACATTATCCCAAGGTATCTACCCCGTCTAACATCCCACGGTATCTATTATGTATATTCTTCCTAGTTCTAACATGTATATTTGCTCTGTACCTCTCGTACTAGTATCCCTACCCGCGTCATGTGTTAACCATGAATGTCCCTTACTCAAAGTCGTGTAATGGTCCATGTCAACCTAATATATCGCATATATAGGTTACTCAAATCATATGTTTCTTTCCATGTATATAAGTTCAGTCCTTTGCCGTACCTCGTACGGGCTTCCTCATGTCGTATTATCCTTGAAATCGTTTGGACTGTCACCCTTGTTCTAGCTAGGCTCTTCCATATGAATCATCGTTTGAACTAATAGGACTTTCGCCACCTAGCACCACTAGGGATTACGCTTACCTATTGCACGCTTTCGTATTTCGTTTTGGGTTAAACCACCTAGGCCACTAGGGATTACGCTAACCCTCAACCGCGCCCTTTTTCCCACGCATTCATCGTGAATCGTTTTTCAATTACTGCATGCACATGTATCACATCGTGCCACCCGAGTCCTGTCACAGGGCAAACCAAGAAATACAGGACTTGGTCGGGAGCTTTAGATTTATCTGCCGATGCAGATACTAAGGTCTGCTTTTCTACACGTGGCTATGGTCCCACGAGACCCCTCCCTCAACTAGTGAAAGGCAACACAAGAGAAAATCTTGTATGAGAACGACACTCCGGCCAGCCCACATCCTACGGCCTACCTCACCCATAATTAGATAGCAAATTATGGTCTGTTGGGTGTTCCCTGCCTTTCCGTACGTACACGCTTGACTCAAGATGGTAGATGATCGACGAACTTGCTATCTCGGGCACCTTATGTATTCGCCGACTCACTGCTATCCACCCCAGTCTTTAGGTCGCTCGCATAGCAACCAAGGCATATTCTTGGTTCTTCTACCGCAGACCTCAACCTCTCGTGAGCCTAGTATAATGACCTGGCAGCTCACAGAGGGATACTAAGAATATCCTCACGTTCCCCGAAGCCGCTGCTTCGTTACCCAGTTCGTTGGAGCCTTTATCTAAATCAGATAGCCTGCTCCTACACGCATACTTAAACGTTGACCTAACGTATCGGGTTACTAATCTATCTAAGAAATGGTACAAATTTCCTTGACTAAGAATTATTACTTAGTTTCCCTTAACTAAGGTTTACCACTTAGCCTTATTTCCATAATCCTTGTTAACTATGGTTATTTACCTAATCCTCCGAATTAGGGTTTATCTAATGGGTTATAAGTGTCACTTAAGTTCATAACTTAGCCCGTCTACAAACCATGTCAAAATTGGCTAAGTATACAAGTCCAAGACTTAACCCTACAAACCATGTGTCAAGTTGGTTAAGTATACCAAGGAATCCATGACTTAACCTCGTCTAATTATCATTTTAGATTGGTTAATTATATAAATTAACTTGACCTTGTCATCAAATCGGTCAAGCGTATTCAAGTGATTCGTGACTTAGCCTTATCATGTTTTCACGTTAGATTGGTTAAGTATAGATTAACTTAACCTCATCAAATTAACGAGTTAGATTGGTTAAGTATAGGTCACTTAACCTCATCAAATCATCGTGTTAAATTAGTTAAGTGTTTAACTTAACCCCATTAAATTACCAAGTTGGATTAATTAAGTCTAGGCTAACTTAACCAAATCCGATTACCATGTTTAGATTAGTTAAGCCTAATCTTAACCCCATCCATTACTGTATTATACGGTTAAGTGTCATTAAGAAAATTTACTTAACCTTATCGCGTTATCGTGTTGGATTGATTAAGTGTTGGTTAACTTAATCCCGTCCACTAGTCGTATAAAAATGGTCAAGTGTCATTAGGCAAATCAAGTTACTTAACCTACCCAAGCTTATCATGTTTTGTTAAGTATCATTAGCCTAATAAAATTACTTAACCCATTTGTCCATATCATATTTGGTTAAGCCTCATTAAACAAATTAACTTAACCCTATTATGTGGCATTAATTTAATTAATGCACCCTCAACCTCTCACATTAGACCTTGTTGTGGTTACTAGTTAAGCCGGGCGGGTCCGGGTAGATTTTACACCACAACTTAGTCTAACCTCGGGTCTTAAGCGCGACATGACCAACTTCTCACATTGGGTCCTATTGTTTGCAACTACTAGTTAGGCCGGTCGGTTCCGGGTAGTTTTACGTTGCAAACTCAACCCAACCTCGAGTTGGCCATACTCATATTATCTAAGTTCATCATGTTTCCAAAACATGTTACAAGTTTTCGAGCATTTGGGTAGACCTAACTTAATAGGTAAATTCCCAAAGGGTAGACCTAACTTAATAGGTAAATTCCCAAGCTCATGTTTTTATGCATCCTTACATGTCATATTCAAGTTAAGATTTTGCGACATGTTCATGTTTATCTAACTACCCAAAATCGTGTTTTCCCAACGCAAGCAAAGCGAGTCAACATAGTAAGGATACTATGTCACATATTGGTCTCAAAACATGCATGATGCCAAAAAGGGCTTGGCTTCCACATGCATAACATCATAAAGGGGTTGGCCATAGACATGCATAGTGTCATAAGGTAATTTGGCCACAAACATGCATATTATCAAAAAGGGATTTGGCCATAAACATGCACAACTTAAAAAGAGTGGATTGGCCACGAGCATGCATAATCTCATAGAAGACTTGGCCACAAACTTACATGATAGCATAAGGGGTTTGGGTTCATAAACATGCATAAGCCCCAAAATCTTGCCTTAGCCAATGTTTCATAAGTAAAGTGGTTCCTAAAGATTCATGCTAGCATTTCATGCATAAAGATCCAAACTTGCAAGTTAAACTAGGTTATGCATAGCATGAGAGGCATGATTAAGTCACTCACATGGCCTAAGATCATAAATATGAACACAAGAGGCATGGTAAGGTTCATATAGATTCGCATAATCATGTTTAGCCTCATTTTATCCCATGTCAACATTAAAAATACCGTTTTGATCCAAAAGTAGCTAGAACTTACATAGTTAGGCCTAGGGAAAGGAGCATGAATCATCTTGGCTAAGAAAGGTGCCTCCTTTGTAGAAGAATCGTCATGGAACTCGCATAGCAATGTTGATTTGGCCTTGATTTGGTGTAGCAAGCTTGCACCTTTTGATTTGAACTTGATTTGAGTGCATAGGCTCTAGGGATTTGAGATGGAGGCCATGAGAGTAGAAATTTGGCCATAGTTTAGTTACATGAGTGAATAATGAGGGTTTAGGGGTAGGTTTAGGGTCTTTTTATAGAGATTAGGATAGTTTTAGGCCCTTAGATTAACCCTAGGACCAACCTGAACCGTCAGATTTCAAACCAGGTCCAAAAACCTAGCCAAGATAGAAAATAGGTGCACCAGACCAGAATCAGCCGACAGGGCAAGTCGACAGCCCTGTCGACATGCCTGTCGACATGCCTGTCGACATGCATGTCGACATGCCTGTCGACATGCCTGTCGACATGTCTGGGCGGGAATTTTCCCGCCTGGCCCCATTTCTGCATGTTTCGAAATTCAAATTTCCCGAAAACTTCTTTGGGCCTTAACCGGGTTATACGGACTCCGATTTTCGAAAACTCGGACTCTGTTTCGCGTATTTTTCCGAGACGAACGCAATGGCATAGCCCGTTTTACTTGATTCAGAATTTAAAATGAAATTCTGCCTTGATTCTCGTTTTAACATGTTATTGAAATACGGGTTGTTACATTCTCCCCAGCTTTTAGGATTTCGTCCCCGAAATCTCTAAGTTAGGAAGAACATATCCTACCATCCATCATCCATCTACTCAAAACATCATCCACAAGCAACCATTGTCCTTAGATGATTTCTAATGCCGTATGAATATATGCAAAACGTGTGTGTACATGTTCCTTAGCTAATGCTAATGATTAGGCCTGAAAAATCTTTTGAATGCAAAAATATGTTTTGTGCCATGAATCCAACATGTATGCAAATAGTCCTAGTCATATATATGCACTATATGCGTGCACAAAAATTCATCCATATGCAACGTCCACATGGTAACACATTCAATTTCATCCATAAACAAGTATAAATACTCGTGTATATGCAACATGAAATGTGATCGCGTCAATCTAGTATCTAACGTGTATTCGCGCATCCACGAGCAACCACTTGCAATCATTTGCAACCACATCAACCATAACATGTTTCAAATACATGTTTACATCCATAGGGTTCTACCTAAGATTCCCTAAAATAAGATCGAGAGGGTAAACAAAGCAAACTCCTTACGGGGTTTGCAACAGAAACAGGACCGAGAGGATATCCATAAAAGATAGCCTACACGCAAGCTCAACAGAAAACAGGGGTCGAGGATATATTCCAAAAAGAGATATCATGCACGTATTTAGTCTTCAGTCTCCTGCGTCGCACTACCTTGAGCTTAGTTCCATCGTGCCTTGACCGCCCCTTTTTTCTTCACGATTTCGCAGCTTCTTACTTCCTGTTTCCATAACATGAGTTGGAACTCGTTCCTTCGCCGCCTCTCGTTCCACTTGCACTTATCCTTTTCCTAAAATACTTGACGCAAACATGACTGCGTACTCATGATCTCATGCAAGCTTTCCAAAATTCATTAATGAATCTCGGACCTCGTACCACAAGGTATACCACATAGAAGAACTTTCTCTTGAAAGTAAACAGATGCCAACCAGGTTGTCAAGCGCACTTGCTAAGGTGATTTCTATAACCCATGCATAAGTGAAATAAACCATCCGTCTTATCGGCGAACACCACTTGATTGGGCTTCCAATTTCCCATAAAGGCATCAAGGGATTCTAAGTAACTAACCATGACCGAACCCAAAAGGTTACACGAGACTTCGAGGGTTAGTCAAGGGTCCAACTACCCTTCTACCAAAACCGAGAGTGGCACCCCTTACTGGATAACCACTTCATCCCTAGAATCCATCCACACTTATAAACATAAGCATTATTTCCAAGCTCAACACTTGATATAGACATTCTCAAATCCAAACAAGCTATGAATAAATGGACCGATCTTTCAATAGGACTTGAGACAAAAGCGGGATTCTCTACTACGCTAGTACTAAGGTGCAGAGACTCAACTATCGAAGCGGACTTAAAAGATGCGGTGATCAAAACAAAGTCCCGACGGGATGATAGAGAAGAAAACTAAACCTTTAACAAGATCGTTACCCTCCTTCCGAGGTACCCTAGCCATGAGAGCATACTATTGCCCTCCGAATGATCTTGTCCCTGTTCCATGATACTTAACTATCCATCCCGTTTCACCCTGCCAAAGGTACTCTCTCGTCATCGGTTTCATTGTTCATCTTTCTCCCTCCTTTGAGGACTAAGCCATACCAACAAGTTGCTCATCCTTGAGCTCGTATCCTTTATCCTTGTTCTTACTATCCTTTCATGCATAACTCTGCAACGGTCTCTCGAGAACCACCTCCATCGTACGGGAAATACTTACGCAGCTAGAAAGACTAGTCGCAGTCAAAACCACTGTGACTACAGATGGAGGAAAGAAAAGAAAAGAGATTAAATCAAGGAAACAAGGATGATGCTAATGGCCTTTGGGGAATAGCCTTTTTCTTTTAAAAGAAAACTTTCTTGAAAAATGCTTCTTTATAAACGATTTTCAAATAGTTTTCAGAAGGTCTTTAAAAACTTTTGCCCAGTCTGGTAACCTTCTGCTCTGATACCAAATGTAACACCCCGCCTCCGCTAGGGTCACTCGCAAAGGAATGCACTAGCTTTAGAGGGGCATTATTGGTAAACATGCACAGAAATATCACAAGACAGAACATATATAAACAGCGGAAGTAAAATCAAACTTTCATAACATGAATAAATGAGGTCTAAAGCCTTTTACATCAGAGTACATCAAAACCTGTCTTGCAATAGTAAAGAAGCATAAAGACTTTTTTATAAATTATTCCCCAAGTAATAGTAAAGTAGCCATAGCCAAGAGAAGTCCAAGCCATCCATGATGACCTTCAAGCGGAAGAAGTCCGAACTAAACAGCATTGTTTCCTCCCTGAAACCTGGGGGGGGGGAAACGGAAGAAAAGAGGCGAAACAAAACGGGTCAGTCAAAAAGACTGAGTAAGTCCTATCTACTTCCAGTATAAAAACAGGTAAAGGTAACATGACATGCATAAACTGAAAGTAAACATAAGGATAACTACAAGATAGATAAACCAGGGTAGCCGGTTGAACTACTGTGGCAAGGTAAACTAAGGTATCATGATAAACTACGGTGTTATGATAAGTCAAGGCATCACATCGTCAGATTTCTATCGAGTACATTATCCCAAGGTATCTACCCCGTCTAACATCCCACGGTATCTATTATGTATATTCTTCCTAGTTCTAACATGTATATTTGCTCTGTACCTCTCGTACTAGTATCCCTACCCGCGTCATGTGTTAACCATGAATGTCCCTTACTCAAAGTCGTGTAATGGTCCATGTCAACCTAATATATCGCATATATAGGTTACTCAAATCATATGTTTCTTTCCATGTATATAAGTTCAGTCCTTTGCCGTACCTCGTACGGGCTTCCTCATGTCGTATTATCCTTGAAATCGTTTGGACTGTCACCCTTGTTCTAGCTAGGCTCTTCCATATGAATCATCGTTTGAACTAATAGGACTTTCGCCACCTAGCACCACTAGGGATTACGCTTACCTATTGCACGCTTTCGTATTTCGTTTTGGGTTAAACCACCTAGGCCACTAGGGATTACGCTAACCCTCAACCGCGCCCTTTTTCCCACGCATTCATCGTGAATCGTTTTTCTATTACTGCATGCACATGTATCACATCGTGCCACCCGAGTCCTGTCACAGGGCAAACCAAGAAATACAGGACTCGGTCGGGAGCTTTAGATTTATCTGCCGATGCAGATACTAAGGTCTGCTTTTCTACACGTGGCTATGGTCCCACGAGACCCCTCCCTCAACTAGTGAAAGGCAACACAAGAGAAAATCTTGTATGAGAACGACACTCCGGCCAGCCCACATCCTACGGCCTACCTCACCCATAATTAGATAGCAAATTATGGTCTGTTGGGTGTTCCCTGCCTTTCCGTACGTACACGCTTGACTCAAGATGGTAGATGATCGACGAACTTGCTATCTCGGGCACCTTATGTATTCGCCGACTCACTGCTATCCACCCCAGTCTTTAGGTCGCTCGCATAGCAACCAAGGCATATTCTTGGTTCTTCTACCACAGACCTCAACCTCTCGTGAGCCTAGTATAATGACCTGGCAGCTCACAGAGGGATCCCAAGAATATCCTCACGTTCCCCGAAGCCGCTGCTTCGTTACCCAGTTCGTTGGAGCCTTTATCTAAATCAGATAGCCTGCTCCTACACGCATACTTAAACGTTGACCTAACGTATCGGGTTACTAATCTATCTAAGAAATGGTCCAAATTTCCTTGACTAAGAATTATTACTTAGTTTCCCTTAACTAAGGTTTACCACTTAGCCTTATTTCCATAATCCTTGTTAACTATGGTTATTTACCTAATCCTCCGAATTAGGGTTTATCTAATGGGTTATAAGTGTCACTTAAGTTCATAACTTAGCCCGTCTACAAACCATGTCAAAATTGGCTAAGTATACAAGTCCAAGACTTAACCCTACAAACCATGTGTCAAGTTGGTTAAGTATACCAAGGAATCCATGACTTAACCTCGTCTAATTATCATTTTAGATTGGTTAATTATATAAATTAACTTGACCTTGTCATCAAATCGGTCAAGCGTATTCAAGTGATTCGTGACTTAGCCTTATCATGTTTTCACGTTAGATTGGTTAAGTATAGATTAACTTAACCTCATCAAATTAACGAGTTAGATTGGTTAAGTATAGGTCACTTAACCTCATCAAATCATCGTGTTAAATTAGTTAAGTGTTTAACTTAACCCCATTAAATTACCAAGTTGGATTAATTAAGTCTAGGCTAACTTAACCAAATCCGATTACCATGTTTAGATTAGTTAAGCCTAATCTTAACCCCATCCATTACTGTATTATACGGTTAAGTGTCATTAAGAAAATTTACTTAACCTTATCGCGTTATCGTGTTGGATTGATTAAGTGTTGGTTAACTTAATCCCGTCCACTAGTCGTATAAAAATGGTCAAGTGTCATTAGGCAAATCAAGTTACTTAACCTACCCAAGCTTATCATGTTTTGTTAAGTATCATTAGCCTAATAAAATTACTTAACCCATTTGTCCATATCATATTTGGTTAAGCCTCATTAAACAAATTAACTTAACCCTATTATGTGGCACTAATTTAATTAATGCACCCTCAACCTCTCACATTAGACCTTGTTGTGGTTACTAGTTAAGCCGGGCGGGTCCGGGTAGATTTTACACCACAACTTAGTCTAACCTCGGGTCTTAAGCGCGACATGACCAACTTCTCACATTGGGTCCTATTGTTTGCAACTACTAGTTAGGCCGGTCGGTTCCGGGTAGTTTTACGTTGCAAACTCAACCCAACCTCGAGTTGGCCATACTCATATTATCTAAGTTCATCATGTTTCCAAAACATTTTACAAGTTTTCGAGCATTTGGGTAGACCTAACTTAATAGGTAAATTCCCAAAGGGTAGACCTAACTTAATAGGTAAATTCCCAAGCTCATGTTTTTATGCATCCTTACATGTCATATTCAAGTTAAGATTTTGCGACATGTTCATGTTTATCTAACTACCCAAAATCGTGTTTTCCCAACGCAAGCAAAGCGAGTCAACATAGTAAGGATACTATGTCACATATTGGTCTCAAAACATGCATGATGCCAAAAAGGGCTTGGCTTCCACATGCATAACATCATAAAGGGTTTGGCCATAGACATGCATAGTGTCATAAGGTAATTTGGCCACAAACATGCATATTATCAAAAAGGGATTTGGCCATAAACATGCACAACTTAAAAAGAGGGGATTGGCCACGAGCATGCATAATCTCATAGAAGACTTGGCCACAAACTTACATGATAGCATAAGGGGTTTGGGTTCATAAACATGCATAAGCCCCAAAATCTTGCCTTAGCCAATGTTTCATAAGTAAAGTGGTTCCTAAAGATTCATGCTAGCATTTCATGCATAAAGATCCAAACTTGCAAGTTAAACTAGGTTATGCATAGCATGAGAGGCATGATTAAGTCACTCACATGGCCTAAGATCATAAATATGAACACAAGAGGCATGGTAAGGTTCATATAGATTCGCATAATCATGTTTAGCCTCATTTTATCCCATGTCAACATTAAAAATACCGTTTTGATCCAAAAGTAGCTAGAACTTACATAGTTAGGCCTAGGGAAAGGAGCATGAATCATCTTGGCTAAGAAAGGTGCCTCCTTTGTAGAAGAATCGTCATGGAACTCGCATAGCAATGTTGATTTGGCCTTGATTTGGTGTAGCAAGCTTGCACCTTTTGATTTGAACTTGATTTGAGTTCAAAGGCTCTAGGGATTTGAGATGGAGGCCATGAGAGTAGAAATTTGGCCATAGTTTAGTTACATGAGTGAATAATGAGGGTTTAGGGGTAGGTTTAGGGTCTTTTTATAGAGATTAGGATAGTTTTAGGCCCTTAGATTAACCCTAGGACCAACCTGAACCGTCAGATTTCAAACTAGGCCCAAAAACCTAGCCAAGATAGAAAATAGGTGCACCAGACCAGAATCAGCCGACAGGGCAAGTCGACAGCCCTGTCGACATGCCTATCGACATGCCTGTCGACATGCATGTCGACATGCCTGTCGACATGCCTGTCGACATGTCTGGGCGGGAATTTTCCCGCCTGGCCCCATTTCTGCATGTTTCGAAATTCAAATTTCCCGAAAACTTCTTTGGGCCTTAACCGGGTTATACGGACTCCGATTTTCGAAAACTCGGACTCTATTTCGCGTATTTTTCCGAGACGAACGCAATGGCATAGCCCGTTTTACTTGATTCAGAATTTAAAATGAAATTCTGCCTTGATTCTCGTTTTAACATGTTATTGAAATACAGGTTGTTACAGAGACTCTCTGTCCCGATCCTCAGGTTCAGCCACAACTGCACTTGGATCTTGTATGGCCGGTCCAACGCTAAGTTCAATCGTCGGATTAGTAATGCCTGAAAAATACGTTTCCCCGCCCTATGGGGCGTAAATCTGGTCAATACGTCGACCATCAAATCCAAGGCACCACGCTATCCATCATCCACATAGGTAAAAATATTAATGTTTGGGCTCTATACCATGACACCACCTCTAGCTAGAAGGAAACGCATGCACTCCCTGTTATCCCATCCGGTTTTTGGTTCACACCGGGGTGTGAAGCTCGCGAATCAACGCTATAACATGAAGCAATGCTATTTAAAGTTGTGCTTCGATCATCATCCACAAGGCCCCGCTTTTCAACAAAAGCCTTGATCCATGCACACTCAATATGCCACATTACAAATTCATGCCATATAATTGATCATCTACCAATATATATATAACCTCTATGCTCGTAAGTCTCAGAGAAGGGGTGTTAAGCAAAAGAATAAATTCTCCACCACCCACAGATATATATTCTTAGCAGAGATCAAAGAATACAGTGCGAAATATAATGTCTGACATACAATCCATTTGCAAGTCCGTTCTGGGACCGAACGAAACCGGAGGTACCTTATTCCTCGCCCATATGTCCAATACAAGAGAGAGGTCCTCGCATATCCGGTCGATCTCCAAGTACGTCTGGACGACCACCACTATAACCCTGTCTTGGGTGTACAGCCCAATCAAGGGACCAGTAATCATCCTTACGATGTGAACATCTCCGGTCTTCGACCAACGTCTTCATCATCGACATAGTCGTCGTAATAGTTATTTGGATTAGGTTAAACCCGACCTTTCCGAATAACTCGCGTATTTCATAAACAAGTGCTATACAAACACAACATACGCCTCATTCCAATTCAAAATATTCTCGGGATAGGTTCCCATTAATTTTATCCAAGATAAGTTCATTTAAACTTATTCTTTATTCTGCCTTTGGAAATCATTTCAAAATATTGTATATTATCTTTTCGCAATTCAAACCAATAGGTTTATCGAACTAGTCGGGATTAACGCTTTTCGATGTAATCATTTATTTTATTATTCCAACCCCAACCTATTCATCCTATGGAGTAAAACTGGCGGTACTCCATATCTAACACCCAAGTGTTCTTGGTAAATTCAATTACCGTTCAACGACTCAAATCTAATTAAAGATTTTACTATCGCATGGAGCAAAACTGGTGGTACTCCATTCTCAATTCATTCATGAATTCGGTAAGTTTAATTACCTTATTCACTTTTAATCTAACTAAAGATTAATCAAAACACTCAGTTTTAATCTCAAACATGATTACTTAATGATTATTCATTTTTAGGAAATCAATCCTGTTTTTAATTGGATTAAAGAATGAGTGTCATTTAAAACACCATTCACGATAAATCCAAAATCATATTCCATTCCATATGGAATCTTCACAGAAATCCAATTAGTTGTAATCAATATGAATGTCCATGTCAGACTAATAATAAAAATGGAATAACGACAATGCCTTTTAAATTCCATGTATATTATCGGCCTTCCTTCACAGAATCTCATTTCGATTATTAATAAATCGAATTCTACTCAATTCCAATTTAATGTATTAAATTGGAAAATTCCAATAAATCATATTTAAAAGATTAATAAATTCCAAATCGCAATTCACTGTTAATTGGGTTAAAGAACTAAAGTCCTTTAAAACACAGTTCACGATAAACCCAAAATCAACTTCAATTTACTTCCAATTGTATTCATAAATTGGAAAATCTCATTAAATCTTAATTAAAAGATTTATTCTTTTCTCATGTGGGTTTAAGAATAATATTACTAAAGATACCATTCACGACAAACTCCAAATCAAATTTAATATTAAACATAAGATCCTGAATAGAAATTATATCGACTTATATTCAATATTAAATTCTGAAACCAACAGATGTCTTATCGGGAATAACGATATTGATATCTTCCAAATTCCCATCACAATATCCGTATAACCACAGAATCCAATAACGATATAATTCGAAGATTATTTCCATTCAATTCCATTCCAATATATATATATATTGGAAATTCCTTTTTATATTAAACCATTCTAAATCCTTTTATTTATTTATAAAAATAAATAAATCACTTATTCTGATAAAAATATCTTTTATCTTCATATATTTGGAATATTTCATCCAAAACCATTTATTACGATTTTACATAATTTTTTGCTATTTTTATTTCTTTAAAAATAGGTCTATTCAATCAAATGGCGTTTTAGGTCATTTAATTTCACTGGCGCGGGTTTTATTCAAATTTGAATTTGACTTTTGTCAAAATCCAACCATTAGATATCAAATCCCTTATACTCATTCAACTCATTCGAAAGCTCTTTTCGATACGAACCCATAGGATCTGATTTCAGGAGTGTTATCCACCAAATTATCATGGATATATTTTGATTGATCAAGGCATAGTGGGACGATCAAAGACTGTTAGGGCAAGAGGTTTGATTGGTATCAGGGTAGCTACAACCGATCGGTAGAAGATGCAGGTCCGCACCACGTGAACATAATCCAGGCATACCAATCGGGAGAAGCATCTGAGACACCGACCGGTCAGCATGCAGTGATAGCGATTAATATAAGGAGTAAGCTCATAGCATGTCCAAGATGCTACGAAGCACCAATCGGTCAAAGGGAAGGTGCACCGTTCGGTCAAGAGCATTGGAATAGTCAAGACATGAGCACATCATACCTCTGGAGCCATGACATACCGACCGGCAGAGACGGAGATACCGATTGGGTCAGCCAGTATGAAAGCATGGATGGAAAACAAGACATACCGATTGGGTCAAGAGCATAAGACCCGGATCGGTATAGAAGATGTAGGTTCTTCATCTCACTGGCATCCGGATGCACCGACCGGGTAGGACTTGGACATACCGATCGAGCAAGGACTACATGACAACTGGATACGGGTTGGTGACAGCTGGCCAGTGGAATTTATGTAAATACCTGAATATCCCGATCGGTGGTACTGGGCAGCCTACTTCTCCATTCTCCACACCAATAAATAGTGGGCCAACCGCTTCGTTTGGGGGGATCGAATCCTGAGACCACGAAGTGCTTCCCATTTCCTTCTAGATCCATTCCTTGAAGGTTTCATTGATTCTTCTCCATTTCCATTGAAGATTCTCCTCCTTCTCTGCCATGGCCAGCATTAAATCCGCCAAAGCGATTGAAAGGTTGAAGATTCCTCCTCTACGAGTAGAGATCCTTGAAGAAATTCGTTCAATCTACCTTGGATCGCTCCATTCCCACATCTATCTATGTCAATCTCCATGAATCCGAAGTTAATATGCTCTTGTACGTGAGGGAGAGATGTATTTTGTTGTAAAGAGAGAGATAAGTAACTTGTAAACATTCAAGTAGTAATAAAATTGCTTTTTGTTTCTATTTTTTGCTTTTTACAATGAAAACTATGGCCTCACTTATCTTCTCATAACGTGTTTTCCGTAGCACCTCTGTGTTTATGCTAAATTTGGAGCAAACAGTTGGCGCCCACTGTGGGGCCGGGTTTTCTCCATTCCGTTCTCCCCACTCCCTCAAGGCCAAGTTCCATGTGTGATTCGTGAAGTTGTGGTCCTGCTTCTACGTTTAGGCTTTCAAGGCTTAAGATTCAGGCTATTCAACTTTTTTTTTTCAATTTCCGAAGTTCACCGAGTATAATGGCTGGTTTTAAGAGAGTCAGCAGAGCGACCAACTGAATGACAAGGTGGATGTCATCGCGAAGATGTTACTTGAAAAGCTAGATACACTCTTCGACGCACGAGCCAATCCTGGGCCTCCCAAAGTTGTCGTAGACATTGGAGAAAAAGAGGGCTCTTCCGCTTCAGATCCGAGTCGCTCTCATTTTGAAGTCGAAGACAACAACGGTGCCCAAGACAAATCTGACGGTCTGAAGGCTCATACTCTACACCATATTCAGAAGAATACAACTCGGAGCGCCATTAGTCCTGCAGAAGGGGCACCCTCCAAGAAGGGTAAAGGGCACCAAAACCTGAACCTTAAACAGGCCGGTAAGGGAGCTGATGCCTGCTCCGTAGGATGAATCGATGACGAGAATTATCTCTCTGATATGTTAAAACAGATAATGACGGAGAACATAACTCGGAACGACAACGAAAAGAAGTGGGAATTCTCACCAAGCAAAATGCCCTTAACTGAGAGGATTCGAATGGCCAAGTTTCCCAAAACAATTGTGCCTCCGACCATCACTCCGTATGGTGGAACAGGGGGTCCTAGCATATTTCTTTTCGAGTATGATCAACATATGAGTGGCTCGAGAGCCATGGATGAGGTCAAATGCTTATTCTTCCCTGTATATCTCGAACGGGTAGCTTCCCTATTGTTCATACGGTTTCCACCAAAGAAGGTAGCTGATTTTATGGGTCTAGCAAAAATGTTTCAGGAGCAATTTCGGCTATTCTGCATGAAGGCAAAGGATGTCATGTCACTCAATGACGTGGTGCAGAAGCTGACAGAGACCAAAAGAGCTTTCTTGACCCGCTTCAACGTTGCTGCTGCTGAAGTAGGAAACACTGAGCCGCGAATGATTTTGATGGCTTTGCGTCATACCGTCGACGAGGGATCGAAGCTGGGAAAGTGGTTAAAGAAGATGGAACCAAATTCTGTTAAAAGATCTTATAAGAAAGCTGACGAGTTAATGCGTATTGAGGAAGATCCCATAGTTACCTGGGTAGCTAAGGAAAGTAGCCTTGCTCAATTTTAGAAAGGTGGTGAGGCGAAGGTTGAGCAGAAGGGGGAGAGTCAAAAGAGAACAAAACCTATAAGAAGGTGAGGTTTTATAACCCAAATGAACTAATCCCACTCAACACGACTATCGAAGAAATCTTCCTTGCGACCAATGACAAAGGTATTTTCCTAGAAGTAAAGCCACAGAGGGTTACCAATCAAGCTGCCAATTCCGGAAAATACTGCATGTATCATAAGCAGCCTGGGCATACCGTCAATGAGTGCAGGCACCTTCGGTCATTTATTGAAGAGCTCATAAGAAATGGCGATCTCCAAGAATACGTCTTGAAATCTCAGGAAGATCGAGGTCGGAAGGTGTCAACAGGATAAGGGGCATCTGGAAAAAGAGCTAAGGCTCCTGTAGACACAAGGCTTATTATCAATACGATTTCTGGAGGACCACACCCAGTTGGGGACAGTTGGGATGATATGGAAAGATATGCCGAGGAATTGAAAAGTGTGTTAGAAGAAGAGAAGTCCCTGTCTTTGAGCAGCACCGGTTTATTGAAGATGCCTAGGACTGTGATCGAAGATATAGTCTTCAAGGACAGAGATTCGGATGGTCTTCTTTCACCTACCATTGATCCCATGACAATTACTGTTGGCATTGGACCAGCAATAGTCAGAAAAGTTCTAGTGGACACTGGGGCATCGGTGAATGTGCTTTTCAAAATCACCTTCGACAGAATGAAGTTGTTAATGAGGAATGTGCATGCTGTTAAGAATAAGATACATAGGTTTACTGGCTAGCCTACACAGCCGATTGGTGAGATTGATCTAGAAGTCGAGCTAGCAGATGACAAAGGACACAGGGTGTCGATGGTACAAACTTTTGTTGTGATTGATGAGCTGTCAGCTTACAATGCGTTCTTAGGAAGGCCAACGTTGACAGGCAATTAGATCGCTTTAGCTCCTTGGTGCTTGATGATGAAATTCCCGACTGAGACGGGAATGGGAGTGATTAAAGGGGATCCGATCACATCAAGAGATTGTTATATGAACGAGTTGCGCGAGAATAGAAGAAAAGAATTGGGCAAGGAAACAAGTACGGGGGGCTCCCTCCGTATTCGTGAACCCGCTTCATAGCAACTAAAGCAGGCCCTTGCACTGGTGAGATAGCGGAGCGCAAAAAGATATTGGTCCTAGAAAATCCAGTGCAAGAGAGGAAGGATTGGTTCCAGCTAAGATCACTCTTTCTGTTGCTGTAAATCCTAAAGATCCTAATCGTATGCTGAATATTGGGTCTCAGCTAGATCCAAAGTTGAGAAGTCAGTTGATTGTTTTCTTAAGAGAAAATCTAGATGTGTTCGCATGGGATCATTCCGACATGTGTGGGATTTCGCCAGATATTGTTGTCCACAGATTGAATATAGACCCACGTGTACCATCAGTAAAGCAGAAAAGGAGAACAAGAGGGAGAGATCAATAGCCTTGAAAGAAGAGGTTGACAGGTTGATGAAGAATGGCTTTATTCGAGACTCTACCTATCCCGACTGGGTCTCCAATCCTGTGTTGGTAAAAAAGGCAAAAGGCAAATAGCATGTCTGCATTGATTATTCCGATCTGAATAAAGCATGTCCGAAGAATAGCTTCCCTCTTCCGAGAATAGATCAGCTCGTAGATTCTACTGCATGGCATGAGTTGCTGTCCTTCATGGATGCATACTACGGATATAATGAAATTATGATGTATGGGCCCGATCAGGATAAAACTAGTTTTATTACTGACAAGGGTTTGTATTGTTACAGGGTTATGACATTTGGCCTGAAGAATGCTGGAGCGACTTACCAAAGACTTGTGAATGCAATGTTCAAAGAGCAGTTTGGGAAAACAATGGAAGTCTATGTTGACGACATGTTGGTGAAGTAAAAGAGAGCACTCGATCATCTAGAGAACTTGGAGCAAATGTTAGATGTCCTGCGAAAGTACGGCATGAAGATGAATCCTTTGAAATGTTCTTTTGGAGTTAGATCTGGAAAGTTCCTAGGGTTCATTGTCAATGCTAGAGGAATTGAAGCTAATCCGGCACAGATTTCTGCTTTGAGAGAATTGTGTCCTCCGAGGACCAAGTGGGTGCTTCAGAACCTTAACGGAAAGATCGTTGCTTTGAACCGATTCATTTCAAAAGCAACTTCTTTGATGCTCTTAGAAAAGGGAAGAAGGATGTTCAGTGGACTCCGGAATGCCAGAAGTCGTTTGAAGATCTTGTAGAGCATATAAAGACACCCTCGATGTTATCTAAGCCCAAAGATGGGGAAGATCTGTTCCTATATTTGGCAGTGTCCGCACATGCTTTGAGCGCAGCTTCGGTGAGAGAAGACTCAAAGGTTCAGAGGCCTGTTTATTACATCAGTAAGAGACTGACTGGGGCAGATCTCAATTATCTGAAGTTAGAGAAGCTTGCATATTGCTTGTTGATTGCCTCTAAGAAGCTCAGATCGTATTTTCAAGCCCATCCGATAAGAGTCCTCACCGACCAGCCGCTGAGGCAAGTCTTGTTTCGTCCATAAACCTCAGGGAGATTTTTGAAATGGAATATTGAACCGAGTCAGTATGACATCACTTACCACCCTTGGAAGGCTATTAATGGACAGTCGCTTGCAGAGTTCATTGATCCAGGAGAAGAGCAGGAAGATAGACCCAATATTGGGGATAAGAGTCATTGGAAGTTATTTGTCAATGGTGCATCGAATCGTAACTGCTCAGGGGAAGGGGTGATTCTTGAGACCCCCGAAGGGACAAGCCTTTGCTATGCACTAAGACTAGAATTTCCATCAACAAATAACGAAGCCGAATACGAAGCCCTGATAGCCGGAATAAGGTTGTCAAAGGAACTGCAGTTGAAAGTGGTGCAAATTTTTAGTCATTCACAAATAGTGGTGTGCCAGGTTAAGAAGGAGTTCTAAGCTAAGGGAGGCAACTTTCCATCATATCTTGTTAAGACTTGGGAGCTGCTTGAGTTCTTTGACCATTATACCATATCCCACATTCCTCGTGAGCAGAATACTAAAGCAGATTCACTCGCAAAGCTGGCTAGCACGGGGGATGCACAGCAAATGAGGTTGGTTCCAGTAGAAGTACTATCAAGTCCTAGTATTGAGCAGGTGGATGTAGATTGGATCATGGAAGCGGCCGAAGAGCCAGATTCATGGATGACTCCTATTAAAGAGTACTTGTTGACTGAGCCACTCCCAGTAGAAGCAAAGAAGCGAAGAAAGATCTTACGAAAAGCACCGTTGTATCTTATCCAGGACAGATGACTCTATCGGCGTGGTTTCTCTATGCCGCTCCTTCGCTGTGTTATCAAAGAAGAACCAAGTGCAATCCTGACAGAACTGCATAGCAGTGAGTGCGTAGGACATACTGGAGGGCAGACCTTAGCCAAGAAAGTCTTGCGATATGGCTATTTCTAGCTAGATGTGAACAAAGACTCCGCAGCATTCACCAGGAAATGTGATAGAAGTCAGAGGTTTGCTAAGATTCCGAGGGCTCCGTCCACTGAGCTGAGTCAGATGGTCAGCCTATGGCCGTTTGCCGTCTGGGGCATCGACCTCATTGAAGCGCTTCCTACTTCAAAGTCAAGCTTTAAATACGCCATTGTAGCCGTTGATTACTTCGCCAAATGGGCCGAGGCTGAGCCGTTAACCACCATAACTTCAAAGAAGGTTATTAATTTTGTTTTGAAAAATATTATCTGCAGGTTCGGTGTGCGACAAAAGACAGTAATGGACAATGGCACACAGTTCGAAAGCGTAGAATTTCAGAACGTCTGCACCAAGTATGCTATTTAAAAGTGTTTTGCGGCGGTGGTCCATCCACAGGCCAACGGGCAGGTGGAAGCGATTAATAAGCTCATAAAATCAACCATCAAAAAACGCCTTGAGAAAGCTAAAGGGGGTTGGTTGGAAGAACTTCCACTCGCACTATTGGCATACCGCACAACGCATTAAACTACGACCGGGCACACCCCATTTTCTCTTGCATTTGGTTCGGAAGCAATGATCCCTGCAGAATTGGAAGTACCCACTCACAGAAGGATCCACTTCAACCAAGAGGAAAATGAAAAGCTGCAACTTGAAGCCCTTGACCAGCTGGAGGAAAAAAGGGATGAAGCTGAACTAAGGATAGCTGCTCTCCAAAGAAAAGTGGCGAGACATTTCAACTCCAAGGTCAAGCATAGAACTTTTGAAGTGGGAGACCTAGTCCTGAAGAAAGTGATGACCGGCACCGGTGTGTTTGGCCCAAACTGGGAAGGTCCCTTTGTCATACATTAGAAGCTCCGAAATGGCACTTTTAAGCTAGCAACCACTGATGGACTTGTCATTCCATGGGCTTGGAATATCAAGCACCTCCGATGCTATTTCACCTGATTCTCTTTTCGAATTTTATGTACAAAGATATGAATGAATGATTGCAAAGTTTGTAATTGAAGCTCTGTACATATTAATAAAAGAAGAATCTTTGATTGGCGCACTTGCAAATGTTTGTTACTTACTTATGAAATTGCTTAAATTTGATCTTATTATAGGTGGCTTAGATAAGCATAGGCCCATTCGTGACTCAACAAAACCTGGTGGCCGCTATAGCACAGCCCGATGGGGATAGCTCAAGCGGTTAATCATCCGAGTGCCATTCGCCACTAGCACAAAAGCAGTAAGAGTGGCCTTACAAGTAGACGACACCAGGAAAAGAATGATCACGCGGTGCAACGCTTAAGCTATGAACCTAAAAACTATGTGTTTTACCATAAGGGCACCTTTCTAAGTGAAAAGGTCTAAGGCCCTAGTTCCATAAATCGTGATTGATCTGATAAGGGAACTAATGTCTGTCTTAGGAAACAATACAGCACCAAGCTGGAAGTCCAGCACACAAAAAACCTAGCCGGTAGGCGGAGTCTTGGCTAGGTCCTTCGAGGCCCGGTTTAACGGGTCGGAGGAAAGCTAAACTTAGGCCCGTTGAACGGGGGTGTCCAGGGTAGTTCCTTCGAGGCCTAGCTCAACAGGTTGGGGGAAAGCTGACTTTGGACTCAAAGAGAAATCCTAGCCGGTAGGCATCCATGTAGGTTCCTTCGAGGCCCGACAAAACGGGTCGGAGGAAAGCTAAACGTGGGCTTGCTGAATGGGGATGTCCGGTTTAGCTTTACCGATGTTGGAATTATCCCGCGGGAGGAGAAGCAAACAACGGATCAAAGAGAAATCCTAGCCGGTAGCCATCCATGTTGGTTCCTTCGAGGCCCGACATAATGGGCCGGGGGAAAGCTGAACGTGGGCTTGCTGAACGGGGGTGTCCGGTTTAGCTTTACCGATGTCGGAATTATCCGGCGGGAGGAGAAGCAAACATCGGATCAAAGAGAAATCCTAGCCGCAAGGGGGTATCCAATATAGTTTCTCCGAGGCCTAATCTGTTAGGTCGGACGAGACGAATATTGGATTAAGTTCAAATATAAGACCTCCACTGGGGGCACAAGACTCAAAGACCACCACTGGGGCAAAAAACCCGAAGACCTCCACTGGGGGCACAAGGCCCAAAGACCTTTCCGAAGGGCATCCAACCTTAAATTGGGTCCTATAAATTCGACTATTGGTTGGGCGTCAAAACACCAAACCAAGACCGATAGCAGGAGTTGTAACAACCTTTGGTGTGGGGGGCATAACTACCACTAGTAAAATAAATAGTGTTTAACATACACACCAACAGGTTATTCCAACTCCGCAGAGCATTGCAAATTCACGCTTGAAGTAAAAGTGACTCGTGTTACATGTAAGCAAGAAGTATAGTAAAGCTGGAATGAAAGCTATAATACAATAAGTAAAGCATCATTTCATTACATCAACATGAGCAGAAATCAGAATACTGTTTTACCAACAACAAAGAGTCAAACACAAAGGTCACAAATTCGGACACGCATAAAAGTAGAAAGCATAAAGTCAGGAGCGAGGGCCGGCACTCGCATATACAACCGGTCTAAGTATGGTCACAAAAGTAAAAGGATAGGCAATCGTAATCAGCTTTACTTCTTCTTCTTGTCACTTGACCTGAGAGTTGGCTTGGAAGCAGGAGGAGGAGTCCCGGCTGGTCGACTGTCATCCCCGATTACTGAATCGCTTGGATTGTCCTGCGAGGATATAGAGATGATCCATCCTTTCTTTGAGATGCCACATTTCCTGCTTCTATGACCCTTATCACAAGAAGATTTAGCGTTTTGGTTCCCTAAATAAGCAAGTGGTATATCATCATCATGATCAGAATCTTCTTCGCTGGGAATGTAATCAAAATCTTCATCCAGGTTGGCAATTACGGGAATCTTCGGCTCCTATGATTCTGGGATGTTAGGACTGAGTAAAGAGGAGTCCGGAATAGGAGGGACCGATGAAAAAGTTCAGGCCACAACTGTAGCTTCAACCATGGTTGTTTTGCCTAAAGCAGGATTATACAGTGGAGATTAGACCTAAAGCGGATGAACAATAAGTATGAAATGTAGTTGTCCAAGGTGACGAGCATAGGTAGTCCAAGAACGAAGTAGGCAGGACAGTTTCAATGTTAGCTGTGGCTTCGAGAATTATTTGGACGGTCCTGTGTTCAATCTTCCACCGCTTCAAGTTGTCATCGTCGTCGTCATTGCTCCCATTATGCTCCATGGTGATAGGCGCATCTGAAGTGGTCTCTTTTCCTTTGGAAGCATCAGGAAGGGAGACCTGGATTCCCAAGCTAGAGGCTGCAGCAATGAGTGTACCTTGAGGTTGATCTCCAAAGGGCCCCACATGAGAATCCATCATATTCCGCAATTCCTGTAGCTGAGCCTTGCCCTTCGCAAAAGCATTGCGGGATTCTTCAGAAGATCTTCAATGAGCTCACTCTCGCTAAGATCACTTGTCATTAATCTCCAATACTCGCTCCCAGACTAAAGCCAGAGTAATTGGAAATTTATCTTCTAAGTAATAGAGGCTATCCTTGCTAATGACGCTGCTGACATAGAAGTTGAATAAAGTAGTTTCAGCAGCTTCTTGGGCTTCTTGAAGGGCAGCACTAGCCCGAGATTTATCTTCTTCGAGTGTAGAAATTTTTTCTCGGAGCACAACGTTTTCGTTTTGGAAAAGTGGCAACCTGAGATTCAGCGAGTTGGCGAGCATTGTAGTCCTCGTGAGCTTGTTTTTTTAGAGTAACAAGTTCTTCTTTAAGCCTTCGGTTTTCGTCCGCTAGACCAGGCAAGCTTGTTTATTTCACAGCGAAGGATGCGATTGTTTTGTCATGGGAAATTATAGCTTTGATAAGTATAGCTTTATCATTCTCTAAAGTGAAGACTCGGTCCAGATGTTCTCCATTGAGCTGCTGAAGGCCAAAGGCAAATGTTTTCCAAGACTCGAGCTATTTTTCGACGGTCTTTGATGTTGCATCAACTTGCGCCTCGGCTTGGCCTAGGGCGACATCAAATTGTGAGGCCAAATGTCCCTTAACAGTGGCAAGTTCATCAAGGATGGTCTTTTTGCTAGCCCATTCAACTTCCGGATTGAATTTCAGGCTTTGTAGGTTCCAATTTCTAAAACATTTTGCAAGTTCAGAGGTACATGGCCTGGGCTCGTATCGAGGCCTATTGATGATCATCTGAAGGTCGGTTGGGTTTGAAGCATCTGATCTAGGAGGTTCTTCAGAAATTCCTGCATCGGGGAGATTGTATTCATCACCCAACCAATTACGTTGCCTTCTCTCCTCATCATCGTCCTCTTCCTGAAGTCGTCTCTTTTCTCTGTGAAGCTCTAACTCTCTGACCGACTCTCTGACATTAAGAGATTCTCGGGGCACGGTCGATGGTTGTAATCTTTGATGATGTTGGGGTCGTGAAGAGTGCCTGGAATGCCTTAAGAAGTGTTTGGGATCGCGTTTGCTAAATTTTTCATTGAAATCTTGTAACACCCCGAAAATTCTATAACGTTAAACTTCATAAATTAAAGTTTAATTAATTCTAAATGGAAGAATTAATGGAAATGGCTTATGCCATTGCGTTCGTCTCGGAATTCTACTTGAGATCAAGTTCAATTTTGCGTGAATCAGACTCCGTATGAAGGAGTTATGACCTTCGGAAGTTTCAGAATTAAATTCAAAACAGCTCAGTTCAAATTCAAAATTCGAAAAATGGACTCAAACTGGGCTGGACGGAAAAATTCCCGCCCAGTGACCAGGTTGACCATAGGGTCGACCATGGTATCGACCTGGTCACCTGAGGTCGACCGTGGTGTCGACCTGGGTGTCGACCTGCCTGGTCGACCTGGCTGGCTGGATCAGGCTCTGGCTCGAATTTCTGTGGCTTGGTGTGTCAAAAGGGCTGACCTGTCACCTCTTGATTGGCTCTTTGGACTTTGTATGGTCTGGATTCCTCCTGTCTTCATCTGACGGCTCAAAACAATCTGAAACTCTATAAATGCACCCTATGTATCGACTTAAATTCACATAAAAAATAAGATTGGAGTCGTCATGCTGCCGGGGAGGAATTGAGTGTAGCCATTAAGAGGGAGGAGCTTAGAGACGAATCAAATTAAGAAGAAAACTAAAGCTTAATCAAATTATTCAATGCAACTTTGCTACTTAAAGGAGAGCATCTCCAAATCAGAATAAAGAATTCAGAAAACAAGAATTCATCACACGTTGTAAGTATAGTGATCTTACAGAATATGAATAGAAACTGTGACGTGACTGGATGTAAATGAAAACAGATTTGTATTGTTATGACGATGTGAATTCTGTATATTGTAATGATTCTATCATGATTTGTGTATTGATATTTGTGGCATAAATTTATTGATGCAAGACTATTGGACATTTGTATATTAAAAATATAGCATTTGCAAGTTTGTGGCAAGAACAAGAAATCGATTCCCTTATGTTTACATCGATAGTATGGACTATATACATCCTTTAAGTCTAAAATTTAGACTTATGTAACATGTTCTAGATTGAGACCTTTATGCCTATGTAACCTAAAAACCTATGTATATATCTTATGTTCATTGCAAGTATAATTTGGATCGATGCCAAGTACAGTTTGGGTTGCATAGACTATGCAAGTTCATGTTGAAATAAGGTATATGGTTAGATGTTAAAATTGGACATTTTTGTTAATATACAACATGCTAGTTTTGTGATTGACATTATGCCAAGTTGAACATGTTTAAACCCAAGTTTGTATAAACCAAAACTATGCCATTTCTTATGACACCTCTTTAGTTATATGCCTATCAAAATTTGCAATTTCACTCGACCCATTGCTTATGTTAGTTGAATCGCTAAATTGCAAGCTCATGCGCCTCACACCTTTTGTATTGTAAAATATTACATGTTCTTGATTTCCCCTTTTCTCATGTTTATAAAGTTGGGCTGAATTGTGTCAAGCCCAACATTTGTTATAACGTTGCGAACGTACAAACGGGGGTAATAGCGTTGGGTGTAAAACATGAAAATGTATATGTTGGCATGTTTGGCACATGCCAACGACTGTGACATTTAAGCGGTAAGAATTATTATACCCAAGAACAAAGGACATGACATTTACATATAAAATTGAGAAATGATAAAATATGTAAATTTAGAAAATACGATATGATTAATCCGAGGTTGGATTGAGTTGTGACGTAAATCTTCCCGGACCCGCCCGGCTGTCCAGTAATCACAACAATACCTATCCAATGCGGGTGGTTAAGCATTTATCCCAATAAGGACCCGAGGTTAGACTGAGCTACGGTGTAAACCTGCCCGGAACCAACCGACAAATCCAGTAACCGTAGCAATAACTGTCTAATGTGAGTGGTCAGTGCTTTAAGAGGCTAAGGACAGATGGTAGGGTTAAGTCAACTGAAAACACTTAACCAAATTCAACATATTAACAAGAATTGATGGGTAAGGTTAGGTAAATACAGACACTTAACCACTTAGCATGTTTGACAAGAAAACCCTAGTAACTAGGGACTCGTTTCAACAGTAACCCAAATTAGGTATCATGGTACCTTGAAACTAGGCAGGGTGGGGCACGATTACTGGGCTGATTGTAAGCAGTCAATAACGGCAATGTTTGGTGCACAGTGTGGGTTCTAACGGAGTGCGGGCGTGCACACACTCCGGAGTAGACAAACAGGGCACTGGGGGCACCAGTAGTATAACCTATGCCTTCTAGAAATTGTGTCGGGGCCGCCACCATGGGTCTTGATACACCCCATGGTGGGACCAGCATAGGTATCTACACTTCTTGGGGGAGCCGTAAGACACATGTGCGTGTAGGAGCCGATCTTTAGAAAATAAAAAAGGATCACTTCACCCTCAGCATGGGGTGCCTGTTAAAATAAGTTCTAGTAGATGCAGAGATATAGTGTGGGTGCGATAGTATATTCGATTCTAGACTACACTCCCTTAGCTTATGATACTTTCCTGTTTTCAGTTTATATCTATCATGCCCTTTTTCGTATTCACATACTGAAAAGTCACTAGATTTACTCAGGCTTTATGTCTGACTCTGTTTTCTTTTCGTCTTCTTTTCTTTCGTTTCCCCCAGGTCCACAGGGAGGAAACAACCCAGCTTAGCCAGACTCTTTGCAAGCTTCAAGAACGTAGATGTATGGTTTGGATCTCTTTTACTTGGATCATGGCTTTGGATATCACTATGGGGATTTTGTTACTTTAATTATGTTTTATGCTTCTTTAATAATCAGGACAATATTGAGTATGTAATGTTTCTTTTTCTTGGATGTATTTTGAAACAATTATGGAAATGTTTTGTATGAACACATATCTTGTGAAACAAAAGTCTGTTGTTTCCGCTGTTTTAAATATATGTGTTTATATCTGTCTTGTGCTTATCTATGACTTATACTTAAAAACCTCCACAAAAATTAGGGCATTCCCTTTGTGAGTGACCCTAACGGAGGTGGGGTGTTTCACTTGGTATCAGAGCATAGGTTTACGAGATAAGATAAAAGTTTTTGAAATTGTCTTCAAAAGAAAGTTTAAAGAAGCCTTTTTTTAGAAAAAGTGTTATATTTTAAAAGGCAGAATCCCCCAAAGCCATATGCGGTATCTCTCTCTATCCTTAGTTTCGAATCTTTCCATTCTGTTTCAGCATGTCTGGAGACCTTAACCTTCCTGAAGGAGTAGCGATACCCGGCTGGTCTAGGAGGTACTTAGAAGCTAGGGCCAATGGCACGGGCCCAGCAGACCTTCCTCCTCCAGTGGCAGCGGTTCCTCCTCCTCCTCCTCGTGGAAATGCCTTCTTAAAAACATGTAGAGACTTCAAGGCTATGGGTGGAAAAGACTTTCATGAGACAGAATCCTTTGTAGGAGCAAGAAACTGGCTAAAAGAGACAGAGGATCTGTTTATCATCTTCGGAGTTGATGACAGGCAAAAGATACAGCTAGTAGTGTGGTTGCTTTAAGATGAAGCTTCCTATTGGTGGTAAATTACTAATGCTCAGAGGGAAGTAGAAACATGGGAAGATTTCAGGACAAGGTTTGAGATGAAATTCCTTTCCCAAGATGAAAGAAGCCTGCAAGTGGAGAAGTTCCTAACACTTAAACAAGGGAGCATGACGATCAGGTAGTACGTCAATCAGTTTAATCAGTTGGCCAGATTTGGGCTAGACTTAGTATTCGCTTTGTCAAAGGTTTGAATGAGCCTCTACACAGCCTTTCTATGGCCCATTTATCCACGGGAGCGGCTTATGAAAGCTTGGTGGACATGGCGTTGCTACACGAGGAAGACAATGGCAAGAATGAGACTAAAGTGGAAGAAAAGAAAGAGGGTTTACAGCCTAAGAAAACAGACTTCAAGAAAGGAGAGAAGAACAAAAAGTCCCGTGAGAGGAGAAAGTGCAATTTCTGTGGCATAGTTGGACATATAGAGAAAGACTACCGAAAGAAGAAGGCGAAGATGGGTGGTTGCTTCCATTGCGGGGAGATGGGGCACCAAGCTAAGGACTGCTCAAAGAAGAGAGGGAAGGGACAGAAAGCCGGATCCACTTCAGGGGGTCAGCTTCATGCTTTAGTGGCACCTCCGCAGGAACGAGGTAGTAATATTTCTGTAGAAAGTGTAGTCTATCTTTATGATCATCCAGTTCGCACACTTTTTGATTCTGGCGCATCACACTCCTTTATTTCGTCTGCTTTAGTAGAATCTCTGCATCTAGACACTAATATGGTAGAGGATCCCTTTGTAGTTGCAAATCCAATTGGTAGCTACGCTTGCTTGTCAATGGTTTGTTTGGGTTTGAAAATCTCTATTCTCAGCATTGAGTTTAGTTGTAATGCCTTTGTTTTGGGCTTCTCAGGATATGGTTTGATCTTAGGCATGGACTGGTTATCCAGTAACGGTGCCATTCTCGATTGTGAGAAAAGAGTAGTTAGGCTCTTGACTCGGCTTGGTAACACTCTAGAAATTTCTTGTAATCCCTTGAATGTTGTTATGCTTAGTTATCTAGAGTCGCTTGATGCTTCTGAAGAGAATTTGCAGTCAGTTAGAGTAGTTCGGGAATATCCGGATGTCTTTGAGGTGGTGAAGGGCTTACCTCCGAGGCGGGAAGTAGACTTCCGCATATACCTTGTGGATAGCGCAAAGCTGTAGCTTTACCTATTAGACACACGGCTCCAAAGGAGAGAAAGGATCCCAGTAAGCAGGTTAAAGAACTTCTCGAAAAGGGGTTCATTAGACGGAGCATTTCGGAATGGGGTGCTCCAGTGGTGTTCGCAACCAAAGCAGACGGTTCGCTTCGCCTTTGCATCGACTATAGGGTGTTAAACAAATTGACCAAGAAAACAGGCACCCTCTTCCCCGAATCGACGATTTGTTTGATCAGCTTGTAGGTGCGTCGGTTTTCTTCCAACTTGATCTGGCAACTGGGTTCCATCAGCTAAGTGTAGCTGAAGATAGTATTGATAAAACGGCGTTCAGAACCCCAGACGGTTTCTTCGAGTGGCTTGTCATGCCTTTCGGCTTGACAAATGCACCCACTTATTTCGTAGACCTAATGAGTAGAGTGTTTAGAGAATTTCTCAACAAATTTGTGGTTGTCTTCGTGGACGATATTTTAATCTTCTCAAAGAATGAGGAAGAGCATGCTCAACATATGAAAGAAATCATGGATACTCTCCAAGCACATCAACTAAAGGCAAAATTTTCCAAATGCCACTTTTGGAGGGAAGAAGTAAGATTTCATGGGCATGTAGTATACAAAGAAGGGTTGGCCATGGACCTCGTGAAAGTAGTTGTGGTGCAAGACTAGAAGGCACCAAGAAACGCAACCGAAGTCCGAAGTTTTCTAGTACTAGCCGGTTTCTACCGAAAATTCATTAGGGATTTCGCGAAAATCTCAACCCCACTCACAAGGCTAACAAGATAGAATTTAGCATTTGCTTGGGATTTGGACTGCGACATTGCATTCCAACGCCTAAAAAGGTCTCTTACAACAGCCCCAGTTCTAACTCTACCTGACGGAAGCAAATTGTTCACAGTATACACAGATGCATGTGGAACAGGACTAGGCGCCGTTCTAATGCAAGAAGGAAGGGTAGTAGCTTATGGGGGAAGGCAACTAAAAGTTCATGAAAAGAACTACCCTACTCGCGACCTTGAGTTGGCCGCCATTGTCTTTGCACTAAAGTCTTGGCGCCATTATCTCCTAGGTGTGAAGTTCGAATTATACACTGACCATAAACCATTTAAATATCTCTTCTCGCAGAAGGATCTTAACTTGAGGCAGCAAAGGTGGATGGAGTTTCTTGCCTCGTATGATTTTGAAATTTCCTATACTATCCGCAAAGGCAACGTAGTGGCAGACGCGTTGAGCCGAAAGAAACTGACCCTAAGCCCGCTCTTTTTAGAAAGGCAAAGCTTGGAGTATATAGCCAGTTTTAACTTTAGGCCCTCCTCTGATTTTGTACCAGGGTTGTTAGCATCTCTTGAAGTGCGCCCCAATCTTTTGGATACAATAGGGACCGCACAACATGAAGACCCTCAGCTAGTAGAAGTGCTTGATAAGGTAATTAGGGCTGAGACTTCTAGTCACCTCAATAGGTACTCTATCGATGATAAAGGCTGGCTGAGATGCGATGGAAGAATATACGTCCCATAAACAAGGGAGTTGGTAAAGAAGGTTCTTGAGGAGTCACATCATTCCAAGATGACAATACACCCTGGCGGGGATAAAATGTACAAGGATATAAAGAGAGTTTTCTTTTGGAGCGGCATGAAAAAGGATGTGGCAGATTTTGTTTCTAAATGTATAATATGCCAACAGGTCAAGGCGGAATAGAAAAAGCCTGGAGGACTTCTTCACCCCCTAGAGGTCCCATAGTGGAAGTGGGATAGCATTTCAATGGACTTCGTTGATGGGGTGCCTAGGTCAAGAAGGGGGAATACTACATTTGGGTAATAGTGGATAGGCTTACAAAAAGAGCCCACTTTTTACCTGTCAAGAGTAGAAGGACTGCCTCATCTTTAGCATCTCTTTACCTTAAGGAGATAGTTCGACTCCATGGGATACCCTCCAGCATTGTTAGTGACCGAGACCCAATCTTCACAAGCGAGTTTTGGCGGAGTCTGCAAGAAGCTATAGGCACACAGTTATGTTTGAGCACGGCCTATCACCCCCAAATCTATGGCCAGACGGAAAGGGTGAATTAATTTTTAGAGGATATTTTAAGACTTTGCGTCCTTGACTTTGGAGATACATGGGAAGATCACCTTCCTTTATTGGAATTTGCCTACAACAACAGCTACCAAGCTACCATAGGAATGCGCCCTTCGAAGCTCTGTATGGAAGACCGTGCAAATCACCAACTTGTTGGTGGGAGTCTACAGACAAACTTATACTTGGGCCGTACATGATTCGAGAGACTTCAGAGAAAGTGGACTTGATACGAAGAAGGATGAAGACAGCCTAAGACAGAAAAAAATCCTACGCAGATAAGAGAAGGACCGACCTTGAGTTTGAGGTTGGGGACAGGGTTTTCCTTAAGGTATCTCCTTTAAGAAACGTCGTTCGCTTTGGATCCACTAGGAAGTCAGCATCCAGATTTTTAGGGCCGTTTCCTATCATCGAGAAGGATGGGAAGATGGCCTATAGATTAGAGCTACCCAAGAGGCTAGCCGGAGTTCACAACGTCTTTCATGTTTCTCACCTTCGGAAGTGTTTACATGAGTCTGCGGAAGTGGTGGAGCCTAGCATTCTAGAAGAAGCCGAAGTGGAACGTGAAGCAACTATAAGGAGAGCTCCAACTCGCATCTTAGGAACTAAAGTGAAAAAGCTATGCAATCGCGAAGTCAAGCTCGTCAAAGTTCAGTGGAGCGACGCCGAGGAAGACGCGACTTGGGAAACTGAGGACAGAATACGCGCTGCCTACCTTTTTCTTTTTGAGGGTACATCTTTGGTCTCTCTTTTTCCTTAAGTTATGCTTTATCTATCTTTTTAGGTATATCTCCTCGGTCCTTTTTCCTAAATCCTTAGGTAGAAAACAAATGGACGCAAACATGTATTTGAAAACATGTTATGGATGATGGCTGCATGTGGTTGCAAGTGATTGCTAGTGGTTGCTCGTGGATGCATATACACACACACCCTAGGTTTTAGATCGGCTCAGTCACTTCATATTGCATATGCATATATGTATTCTCATTTGTACATGGTTGAAACTTGATATGCTGTCATATGGTTGTCGCATTTGTATGAATAGTTGAGCACTCATTTAAAATTATGAGTAGGAAAAATTTGCATACATAATGGATTCATGACACTTACATGATTCGCATTTAGGAGGTCAACTGAATCGGTAGACCGCCTAATTTTTGCATTAGATAAGGACATGTACACACACTATGCATAAAAATCATGAAGCATTAGAAGTGTTTAAGGACAATGGACACCTGTGTTTGTTGGTTGAGTAGATGGACGATTGGATGATAGGATATACATTCTTCCTAACTTGAAGATTTCGGGGACGAAATCCTTTTAAGAGGGGGAGAATGTAACACCCAGAAAATTTTATAAAGTTAAACTTCATAAATTAAAGTGTATTTAATTCTAAATGGAAGAATTAAGGGAAATGGCTTAAGCCATTGCATTCATCTCGGAATTCTACTTGAGATAGTGTCCGAGTTTGCGTGAATTAGACTCCGTACGACGGAGTTATGACCATCGGAAGTTTCAGAATTAAATTCAAAATTCAAAACATCTCAGTTCAAATTCAAAATTCGAAAAACGGACTCAAACTGGGCTGGGCGGGAAAATTCCAGTCCTGTGACCAGGTCGACCATGGTATCGACCTGGTCACCCCGGGTCGACCATGGTGTCGACCTGGGTGTCGACCTGCTTGGTTGACCTGGCTGGCTGGATCTGGCTCGAATTTCTGTGGCTCGGTGTGTCATAAGGGCTGACGTGTCACCTCTTGATTGGCTCTTTAGACTTTGTATGGTCTGGATTCCTCCTGTCTTCATCTGACGGCTCAAAACAATCTGAAACTCTATAAATACACCCTAAGTCTCAACTAAAATTCACATAAAAAAATAAGATTGGAGTCGTCATGCTGCCAGGGAGGAATTGAGCGTAGCCGTCAAGAGGGAGGAGCTTAGAGAAGAATCAAATTAAGAAGAAAACTAAAGCTTAATCAAATTATTCAATGCAACTTTGCTACCCAAAGGAGAGCATCTCCAAATCAGAATACAGAATTCAGTAAACAAGAATTCATCACACGTTGTAAGTATAGTGATCTTTCAGAATATGAATAGAAACTATGACGTGCTTCGATGTAAATGAAAACAGAATTGTATTGTTATGATGATGTGAATTCTGTGTATTGTAATGATTCTATCATGATTTGTGTTTTGATATTTGTGGCATAAATTTATTGATGCAAGACTATTGGACATTTGTATATGAAAAATATAGCATTTGCAAGTTTTTGGCAAGAACTAGAAATCGATTCCTTTATGTTCACATCGATAGTATGGACTATATACATCCTTTAAGTCTAAAATTTAGACTTATGTAACATGTTCTAGATTGAGACCTTTATGCCTATGTAACCTAAAAACCTCTGTATACATCTTATGTTCATTGCAAGTATAATTTGGATCGATGCCAAGTACAGTTTGGGTTGCATAAACTATGCAAGTTCGTGTTGAAATAGGTTATATGATTAGAGGTTAAAATTGGACATTTTTGTGAATATACAACATGCTAGTTTTGTGATTGACATTATGCCAAGTTGAACATGTTTAAACCCAAGTTTGTATAAACCAACACTATGCCATTTCATATGACACCACTTTAGTTATATATCTATCAAAATTTGCATGTTCACTCGACCCATTGCTTATGTTAGTTGAATCGCTAAATTGCAAGTTCATGCACCACACACCTTTTTGTATTGTAAAATATTACATGTTTTTGATTTCCCCTTTTCTCATATTTATAAAGTTGGGCTGAATTGTGTCAAGCCCAACATTTGTTATAACGTTGCGAACGTACAAACGGGGGTAATAGTGTTGGGTGTAAAACATGAAAATGTATATGTTGGCATGTTTGGCACATGCCAACGACTGTGACATTTTAGCGGTATGAATTTTTATACCCAAGAACAAAGGACATGACATTTACATATAAAATTGAGAAATGATAAAATATGTAAATTTAGAAAATACGATATGCTTAATCTGAGGTTGGATTGAGTTGTGACGTAAATCTGCCCGGACCCGCCCGGCTGTCCAGTAGTCACAACAACACCTATCCAATGTGGGTGGTTAAGCATTTAGCCCAATAAGGACCCGAGGTTAGACTGAGCTATGGTGTAAACCTGCCCGGAACCAACCGACACATCTAGTAACTGTAGCAAAATTGTCTAATGTGAGTGGTCGGTGCTTTAAGAGGCTAAGGACAGATGGTAGGGTTAAGTAAACTGAAAATACTTAACCAAATTCAACATATTAAAAAGAATTGATGGGTAAGGTTAGGTAAATACAGACACTTAACAACTTAGCATGTTTGACTAGAAAACCCTAGTAACGAGGGACTCGTTTCAGTAGTAACCCAAATTAGGTATCATGGTACCCTGAAACTAGGTAGGGTGGGGCACGATTACTCGGCTGATTGTAAGCGGTCAATAACGGCAATGTTTGGTGCACAGTGTGGGTTCTAACGGGGTGCGGGCGTGCACACACTCCAGAGCAGTCAAACAGGGCACTGGGGGCACTAGTAGTATAACCTATGCCTTCTAGAAATTGTGTCGAGGCCGCCACAATGGGTCTTGATACACCCCATGGTGGGACCAGCATAGGTATCTACACTTCTTGGGGGAGCCGTAAGACACATGTGCATGTAGGAGCCGATCTTTAGAAAATCAAAAAGGATCACTTCACCCTCAGCATGGGGTGCCTGTTAAAATAAGTTCTAGTAGATGCAGAGATATATTGTGGGTGCGATAGTATATTCGATTCTAGACTACACTCCCTTAGCTTATGATACTTTCCTGTTTTCAGTTTACATCTATCGTGCCCTTTTTATTATTCACATACTGAAGAGTCACTAGATTTACTCAGGCTTTATGTCTGACTCTGTTTTCTTTTCGTCTTCTTATCTTTCGTTCCCCCCCCCCCCCCCATGTCCACCGGGAGGAAACAACCCAGCTTAGCCAGACTCTTTGCAAGCTTCAAGACCGTAGATGTATGGTTTGGATCTCTTTTGCTTGGATCATGGCTTTGGATATCACAATGGGGATTTTGTTACTTTAATTATGTTTTATGCTTCTTTAATAATGAAGAAGTATTGAGTATGTAATGTTTCTTTTTCTTGGATGTATTTTGAAACAATTATGGAAATGTTTTGTATGAACACGTATCTTGTTAAATAAAAGTCTGTTATTTCCACTGTTTTAAATATATGTGTTTATATCTGTCTTGTGTTTATCTGTGACTTATACTTAAAAACCTCAACCAAAATTAGGGCAATCCCTTTGTGAGTGACCCTAATGGAGGTGGGGTGTTTCAAATCTTTCATAAAAGAGGATTTCGTTCCCGCTCCTGAAAGTGAGAAGGATTCAAGAGTTAGAAGTGGTAACAAAAACACTGAGATATATAGAGCGAAAGTGAAGACAACTTAAATAATTCAGGAAAATGTTCGTTAACAGACCAAGTCATAAAGGTGAATCTAAAGAAACACCTAAGTTCACAGGAGATTCACCTGGAGGGGCAATAGGAGTTTCAAGTGCTGGTTTTTTAGCTACGGGTTCAGAAGATTGCATCACAACGTCACGTGAAAATAGATCCTTGGCCGTGCTAAGATCGCCCAAGCCATGGAAGGTGCCGCAAGAAGTCTCCTTACGGATGCCCTGTGTGATGGGACTCTCACTAGTCATGTTAATATCTGGAATGTCGGTGGACATTGCCTCAGCATTTGAAGGCTTCTCAGGCCCTTTTGAGGGGTCAGGAGTGGCATCTAGAGAGGTTTTGTATTTCTCAACGGGCTCGGATATCATCGGGATGCTCTTCCCCTCAAAAGTTTGAAGCTCCTCATCCTCCTCGATTTGGCTCAATTTTGATTTCGAGAGTGATTGGTTGCTACTTGCCGGATCTGAGCATTTCTTTAATGCAGCTTTCTTAGCAGAAGATTTCTGAGTGACCTCCTTCTTAAAGTCTGGATCTAGTATCAGGGTGCGGGTGGAATCAAGTAGGTGTTATTCGTGAAGGAATTGCTCTGTAATCAGGAATTTCATGGTACATTCATTCTCTGGAATAGCTACCAGAGAGCTAAGCAAGTCCTCGTCCACATCACTTTCATCCAGGTTAGCAGACGGAGTTTCCGAAAAACAATAAAGAAAGAGTTCAGTCTGCAAGTCGGAAAGATTTCAAATAAGTAGAAGTACTCACCTCCTTCCATCCATCTACCCAAGAAGTTTTCTAGGCATTGAATGTAGCAGTAGTGGTCTATATAGCCTTTGGAACTTTCTACCAAGACCGTAATGATTTTTGAATGCTTTGCTTCAAAGAAGAAGATAGAAGATTTCTCTCTCTTTTTAAAGGAATATAGTGAGCAGATTTCTTTAAACGAAGGCGCTCGTTGTTTTGCTCTCATAAACAATATGTATATGCCAATCAGAATGGCGTAACCATTGGGGTGTATTTGCATAGGGGCAATCGCTAAATGTCTCAATATTTCCTCTATGAATGGATTGAAGGGAGGAACAACTCCTGCCATTAACATGTATCTGTTTACTGCTATAAACCCCGGAGGTGGGGAATAAGCAAACTCTTTTTCCCCAGGAAGCCAAGCCTCCGTTCCTTTAATTCTGAACTGGAGGCATAGGTTCTTATAAGCTTGAAGACCAATTTTTGTTGTAGTTCTTTCAGACGGGATTCCGACCATAGGTCGAGGCGCAGGGAACTCCGGCTCAACCTCCAATTCTGGGGTGTTATCTGTCTTAGTAAGCAAAGGCTAGTTAGAAGTTATGGCTTCGGTGGGCTTGAGTGCTTCCTCAGGTTGATCATGTGATTGTTTTCGAGTCATCATTCTTATAAGGATAATGGTACTCGAAAAACAAATAACAAGTGCGTACTTCCTAAAATAAGAGGTGTTATATGCAGTAATATGAAAAAAGAACTTGAAGTCTACAATTGACTGATCGGTTCTAAATTAAAGTATGAACTAACATCTAAATGGATGAAACTTGTATAAAGAGCAGAATTATTAAATGGACATCAAGTCATTATAATACAAGTAAACCGTTTAGATAAAAGTCATATAAATACTGTGTGTAAGCTCTCTAATGGATTATCTAATTTGTCACTAACATGGGCAGTCAATGACAGAGTATATTATGCCCAAAAATATACAAATAACTCATTATAGGGAAGGTAACTACAAAAGTGGTAAGCATCAAAGTTGTTAATAAACAGGAGGTTAAGGGGAAGTGTGGAAAATAAAAGAATCATCGATCAGTCTCCAGGGGCATACCGATCGGTATACCAATCCACTAGAAGATTGGATAACCGACCGGTACACCAGAGTATACCGATAGGTATGCCAATTCCCTAGAGGACTGGATAACTGATCTGTACACCAGAATATACCGACTGGTATACCAATCCACTAGAGGATTGGATAATCGATCGGTACACCTGAGCATATCGATCGGCACGCTAATTCCCTAGAGGATTGGTTAGCCGATCGGTACTTAGGGACATACCGATCGATAGTTAGCCTGGTCCGGGCAGTTTTCCTCTTTTCAACGATTGAATCGATGCTTGCGTTCCCCTGAACCTTTATTTACACTCAACCAAGTACAATCACAAAATAACCAACTCCAGTGACAAGGGAAAAATTGTGTAAAGCTAAGGGTTTATGGATTGGGCATTTCATCAAACATCATGCGTGCAAAAGCTAGGGTTAAACTAAGATGAATCTAAGGTTGTTCGAGACTCATCCTACACCTAACCTGATCAACATCCAAACACCCCAGCATTAAACTAGTACACCAGCACCCTCGATTCCTCCTCTAACTCAAACTAGTTCGTTTTAGATCCAAAAAACCTGGTATCGCTGAATTATAATGCAAGTTTAAGCGGGTTAATACCTGCGATTGTTTGGGTTCGGATGGCAGCGGTTGATCCGAACTTGGAAGCTTCGAGGAGGGGTTCGAAGTGGACATAAACTGGAAACCGCGTGTTTGGGGGTGCGAGATTGGTCGGAAAAAAGGACTAGAGGAATTTCTTAAGTTGAATTTCGCTTAGGAGTTTCAAGCCGCCATTAAAACAGAAGGATGGAGTGCTAGATTGAAATGAAGGGAAGGGGAAGAGTCTCGGGTCTTATAAGGAGTGCACCGGTCGGGTAAGCTTGTGAAGGGAAAGCCCGCCTAAGGCCCAACTTGTTTGACCACCTTTGGTTGCACCGACCGGCCCGCCAAAGCCCCTCGATCCAACTCGTTCAACCCAGATCGCTTAAATAGTGTTCAACTCAACGCTTCGTGAATGCAATGCTGATTTAAAGCAAAGAAATTTGTTTGTGATCCTTCAATCCGTAATGAAGGTGTTTATTTCGAGGTTCCCAATTTTATAAACAAAATTGAGAACCCCGAGGGGCAAATGTTATCCACCAAATTATCATGGATATATTTTGATTGATCAAAGCATAGTGGGACGATCAAGGGAAACTAGGGCAAGAGGTTTGATTGGTATCAGGGTAGCTACAACCGATCGGTAGAAGATGCAGGTCCGTACCACATGAACACAATCTAGGCATACCGATCGGGAGAAGCATCTGAGACACCGACCGATCAGCATGCAGTGATAGCGATCAGTAAGAAGTAAGCTCACAGCATGTCCAAGATGTTACAAAGCACCGATCGGTCAAAGGGAAGGTCCATCGATCGGTCAGGAGCACTGAAAAGTCAAGACATGAGCACATCATACCTCTGGAGCCATGACATACCGACCAGTAGGGACGGAGATACCGATTGGGTCTACCAGCATGAAAGCATGGATGGCAAACAAGACATACCGATCGGGTTGAGAGCATAAAACCCCGATCGGTATAGAAGATGCAGGTTCTTCATCTCACTGGCATCCGGATGCACCGACCGGGTAGGACATGGACATACCGATCGGGCAGGGACCACATGACAACTGGATACGGGTTGGCGACAGCTGGTCAGTGGCTTTTCTGTAAATACTTGAATATCCCGATCGGTGGTACTGGGCAGCCTATTTCTCCATTCTCCACACCTATAAATAGAGGGCCAACCCCTTCATTTAGGGGGATCGAATCCTGATACCACGAAGTGCTGCCCATTTCCTTCTAGAGCCATTCCTTGAAGGTTTCATTGATTCTTCTCCATCTCCATTGAAGATTCTCCTCCTTCTCCGACATGACCACCATTAAAACCGCCTAAGCGAATGAAAGGTTGAAGACTCCTCCTATACGAGTAGAGATCCTTAAATAAATTCATTCAATCTACCTTGGATAGCTCGATTCCCACATCAATCTATGTCAATCTCAATGAATCTGAAGGCAATATGCTCTTGTATGTGAGGGAGAGATATATTTTGTTGTAAACAGAGAGATAAGTAACTTATAAACATTCAAGTAGTAATAAAATTACTTTCTATTTCTATTTTTTGCTTTTTACAATGAAAACTATGGCCTTGCTTATCTTCTCATAACATGCTCTCCGTAGCACCTCTGTGTTTGTGCCAAATTTGGAGCAAACAAGAAGAATTCGACGGTCGGATCTTCCGCTACGTCAAATCGAAGTTAATGGTCAAAATTCGCGAACGGTCACGGCGCGAAACGTTCTATTCGAACCATTATAATATACATAAATAAAATATATTTCATCGATTTCTATTCAAAACGTATTTTATAAAAACGTTTATAAATTCATTTGAAAATGATTCCAACTTGCATTTCAATTTTAAATCAAAATTGAATTTTCCATATTATTATAATATCATAATAATAATCTTTTCAAAATGTTTTATCTTGAAATCTCTTCCTTTTCCATATTCATTTTAAAATGAATTAAATCGATATAAACATCCGTTCGAATCAAAATAGCGCAATTCTACTTAATTCAGCTATATATATTTAAATATATTCATGCCCATCCAAAATGGACATCAAAACCAAATTTTGATTATTCACTGAATATTATTTAAAAATATTCATTTATTTTCCGAATTGGAGTAAGGCCCAATCAATCACCATATAATTTTAGTTATATTGATTTCACACATCGCATGTATACAACCATAATGATGAATAATCATCAAACATCCAAATAACAACCAGAGTGCATTCTACAACTAATCACAAGGGAGATGTGTGATCAGAATATCATCCCCAGACCCGTGTGGGGTTTCATCCATCAAATAATAATATTTATTTGTGCACTTTAGCGAGTGTGGAAATTATCATCACAATCGATATCATAAAAATAAGCGAATCATAAATAAGTCGTCCAACTTGTAAATGGACGTGTATTTCTATTTTTAACTATCCAATTGTGACGATAGAGAATTTCGCTCGATCTGAATCGATCGTAAAACCGATCAAGACCGTTCGAAACCCCTGATCGTATGAGAACAGGACAAACCAGAACACAAATAGAAGAACATTTCATTGTTTATTACAACAATTCCATCAGAATACAAGAATATTACAGAGTATGAATGAATAAAATACATTCAATAAATATCAGAGATTACAATAAATTTACATAGCAGTGGAAAAACAATACAAACACAACTGAAAGTAATACACGGATACAGAACTTTCCGAGCATCGTTCCAGCTGTAAATCAGGTTCCTGTGAATATAAATCTGCAAAACCAAAACTACTAGCTGCCTGTGCGGAAAACAAGGGCACCCAGAGTTTAGGTTAAAACAATAAACTCCAGGTCAGTCATGTGATTGGTGAGAGAACTAAAACAGTTATAAATTTGGTTTTTAAAGTTCGGTAAAACAAGGGACCATGCCGTATAACACAGAATGGATTTTTACCCCAAGAATACCAGTGCAAAACAAATAGCGCAATGCTAAATAAAGAACAATGAAGCTGTTATAAGACCCAGGTCCCATCACACAATGCAACGCAAGCCGAAGGATAGGGTTTTCCCTTATAACAGTCAAATAATGCTTGATACGTGAAATTTGATCTTTTATTATTACTATAAGTGAGGAAAACAAATTCAATCATAATATACAAATCATAGACGGCATAGTATCCCATGCTACTATGTCGCCATACTAGGCTCTACAAATAAAACTGAATGACACATATTGGAAATTGGATTCCATCATGAGTCGAGGCAAGGGGCAAGCTCCTCTCCGTTTCGAGACACTCTAGCAAATGTCTCAGGACCCCACTTTGATCCTTGGAATCGGTTGGGCCGATCCTCACTTACTTTCAAGGATTAGTATTCCTGAACACACGTTTCCCGGTCCTAACAGACCTAATATCGAGGCGTCTAATCCAACAACCACAAAGGTGAAAAAGTATATAAATGTCAACTAGTTTAAGCACTGTCACCACCCATAGCTAGAAAGAAACGTCGTGTTCTCCCAACGGTCCGTATCCCGTTTTTGACTTATACCGAGGTGTGAGGCTCGCGAATTCACGCTATACACAAAGCTGCGGCACACAGGCCGTGCTTTGATCATCGACCACAAGACTTTGCTTTTCAACAAAAGCCATGATCATCTGCCACTTAGGCAAGCCACACCGGCAATTCACTCCATGCGACTGATGTCCATCGATATACAACCTCTGAGCTCGTACGTCTCAGAGTAGGGCGTTAAGCAAGAGAATAAATTCTCCGCCGCCAAACAGATATATATTTAATAGAGATCAATCAACACAAAATAAAATCCAATGTCAGACACACGGTCCATTTACACGTTCGTTCTGGGTCTGAACGAAACCGGAGGCACTTTCCTCGCATATCCATCGATCTCCAAGTACGTCTGGACGATCGTCAACTGATTCCCTCATCTTGGGTGTACAGCTCAATCAAGATCATCAGTAATCACCCAAACGATGTGAAGACTTCCGGTCTTCAACCACCGTCTTCATCTTCGACATATCATCGAATCGGTTATTCAGAATGGGTGTAAACCCGGCCTTTCTGAATAACCCACGTATATAATAAACAAATGTTACACAAACAAAACATACGCCTCATTCCAATTTATCAGTCACTAAATTTCACATTCTTAGGGAAAGGTTCCCATTAATTTTATCAAAGATAAATTCTTTGAAATATATTCTTTAATCTTCTTTTGAATATCATTTCAAACTAGTCGGGATTAACGAACCACACCGAAGTAATTATTTATTTTATTTCCCAATCCCAACCTATTTATCCCATGAGGCAAAACTGGTAAAACCCCATATCTAACACCACAGTATTATCGGTAAAATTAATTACCATTTCACGTTCAAATCTAATTAAAGATTTAACTATCGCTTGGAGCAAAACTGGTGATACTCCATTTTCGATCATTTCCTATATTTGATAATTTATATTATCAATTCCTATTTCAATCTAATTAAAGATTCATTGAAACTCCTTTTACTAGGTTAAAAACTAATGTCATTTAAAACACAGTTCACGGTAAACCCAAATCACGTTCCATTTATTATCGGGCTAAAGAACAAGTGTTATTTAAAACACGGTTCACGATAAACCCAAAAACAAATTCTAATTCAATTCCAATTAAATATTTTAATTAATTGGTATACTTTATTAAATCTAAATAAAAAGATTTAATCTTTTCTCAACTGGGTTTAAGAACAGTGTTGATGAAGACACCATTCCCGATAAACCCAAATCCCATTTGATATTAAATACAAGGCTCTGAAAAGAAAATATATCGGCTTATATTCAATATCAAATTCTGAAATCAACAAATACCGTATTGGTAATAACGATATAAAATATATCTTCCAAATTTCCTTTACAATTTTCGCATAATCCCGAATCTAATCATCGAAATATTCCAAAGATAATTTCGATTCAAATCCATTTCAATTTAGATATTGGAAATTCTTGTTATTATTAGAACAATTTTCAAATTCAATTTATTTAATTCAAAAATAAATTGGTTTTAATTCTAGTTCAAAACTAGTTCATTTTGATAAAAAGACATTTTATCTTCTCAAATATGGGATATTTCACCCCAGTTCTTCCCAAATCATTTATCTTGATTTTACACAAATTATTGATATTTTTAATAATTTTATCAAGGCCCATACAGTCGATTTCCTACAATGGCCATCAAACTGCACTTACAACGACTTTTTTGAATTTTATTTGGACGTATCTCCAAATCCAACCGTTAGATTTCTAATTTCTAATATTCATTGGAAAGCTCTTTTCGATTCGAACCCAACGGTTCCAGTTTGAGGAGAATCCGACGGCCGGATCTCCCGTAATGTCCGTTCGAATCAATGGTCGAAATTTTTGAACTGCCGCAGTGCGGCACGTTCTATTCAGGCCATTATATTATATATATAATATATATAATATATATTTTGTCGATTTCTATTTAAAACGAATTTTATAAATAGTTTTAAATTCAGTTTCAAAACGATTTCAACTTCTTATTCAATTTCAAATCGAAAGTGAATTTTTCCTTTTAAATTCATTTCAAATTGATTTCAATTCAAATCGATTTCAATTCAATTTCAGTTCGTTTTAAATTTCATTCAAAACGATTTCAATTCGTTTTTAATTCAATTTCAATTTAATTCAATTTGGATTCATTTCTATTCAATTCGAATTCAAATTCACTTTCTGTTCAATTCGAATCGAATTCATTTTCTATTCGATTTGAATTCATTTCAATTTCACTTCAATTTGAATTCATTTCAAATTAATTCAATTATATTTCAATTTCAATTTTAATTTAATTTAATTCGAATTTCATTTTAAAATATTCAATTTTGAAATCACTTTTCAATATTCATTATAAAGCGAATAAAATCGATATAAATATCGTTCGCGTCAAAATAACGCATCTCTAATCAACACGGCTTTATATTTTTCAAAAAACTTCTATATTCTTTTCAACAAATGAATATTTATTCTATTCAACACATGAATCTATATTTCTTTCAACACATGACTAATCTCAACAAATGAGTACTGTCAACATGTGACTATTTTTGTTATGTAATATATTTTATAAAATTTTGATATAGATATTAATTTTTATTGTTAAAATATTTCGTTCAACACATGAATCTATATATATATATATATATATATATTTCCCAACACATGAATATATATAATTTTTAACACAAGAATATATATTTCTTCATATCCTTTATTTTCTAAATTGGAATGAGGCCCAATCATTTACCATATAATGTTATTTATATGGATTTCACAAAACACATGTGTATAATAGCAACAAAAAATAATAAACCATCATCCAAAGTGCACAACACAACTGTTTGTCAACCTATCGGTCGACACACAACTAATTATTGGGACTAGTGTACGTCAACTATCATCCCAATACCCGTGTGGGATTTCACATCAACAAGCACTGAATATTATTTGTGCAGTTGGGCGACGTGTAAAATTTATCGTCCCAATCAATGTCAGTTAAAACAGTGTACAGAAACAAATCATCTAATTTGTAAATGATTATTTTATTTTATTCACACACGTTAAAAATTATATTTTTAACGATAAAATATTTTATTTCAACATATGAATTTCTATTCAGTTCATTCTTCAATAAAATGATATTTTTATTTTTCTAACTTATTTTAGAAAATTTCGGCGGCATAGCGGCATGATACTAGAAACGGGACAAGGCCTAACGTTATTCCCGGTCTAGTGATGGCCCACGCCATACACATATCAATCAAATCAATTTCATTTCGCCAAACAATCATATTCAAATCAAATAATCTAACCAACTATACAACCAAACAAACAAGTCCATGGTCTGTGGACGATGATGTCGGGTGCCACTAAACACCGTCTGCATCCTAGTATATATTTATATAACTAGAAAAATAAATTTAAAGTGAGAAGTTCTCACCGAGGGTTCCACTCCGCCGTGCTTTGCTTTCAAACGGCTGAACCGTCTGGATTCCTATGAAATTCTAATTCAGTTCTCGTCACGCTGTTCAAATAAAAATTATATTTTTATCACTTCATTCAATAAATAAAAATCGTATTTTTATTTCTTCTTCTTTATATATTTTTACAACGCTTCTCTCTATATAAAAATAATATTTCTATTTCATGTATATAAAGATCGAATTTGTACTACCTATATAATATAAAAACCATATTTTTACTTCACTAAAAAAATCATATTTTGTTACATATATAAATATAACATTTTTATATATCTACTACTTATATAAAGATCGAATTTTTATTTCATCACTATAAAAATCACTTCTTTATCTCAACATATACATAATAAAAATCATATCTTTAATCTCTACATATAATAAAAATTATATTTTTTTTCCAACGCCACTTGCCATATAAAAATTATATTTTTATATCGCTATATATGTAAAAACCCGGAAATTCTGAGCCAATTTAAAATTTTTATTTTGGCAATTTTAATGAATTTTGAATATTTAAAATGAATTATTTTAAATAATATCGATGAGAAATTTATTTTGAATAGAATTAGAACGTGTATATTTATATAGATCGTCGTTAGAATATAAATATTAATTTTAAATTATAAAAGGAATTGAAAACGGCGCGGTAGTTCGATAATTCGATTTCAAACTTCAAATGAATGTACAGGATTCAAAATAAACCGGATTTTAGTGAAACCGAAAATAATAGAATCTGTTTGATAATATCTTTCCAACGAATCCGAAAAATCAAAATTTCATAGTGAGAATCAAAAGTAATGTCCAAATGAAAATCCAGAATAGTCGCTATGGAATTCTGGCCCTTAAAAATGGTAATTTTGCAAACGACCTCGGATTTCGACGAAACCACTTTTGTTGGATCCGTGATGTGAAGTTATTGATAGATTCCAAATTTCATAATTTTTCGTATCAATATGTGAGCGTGGCAAAGGAAAACGCGTTTGACCAGTTTTAGTTGATTTTAATCAACTGGAAAATGACCATTTTTCAAACGATTTCAGAATTTGACGAAACTAGTTTTGTTAGGACCGTATAGTCAATACAAAGCTAGAAAATATTTTTCTAGAATTTTTCTAGTTAGTATGTGACCTTGGTAATTTGAAATGTGCGTTCAAATTCAATATATAGAGTCATATGTTGATTTTGATGAAAACTGATCGAAACGATCGAATCAGCCTACGATACATACCCCATTGTGTTCGGAATGGGGGTAAAATGCTAGGGATGACAGGCGGTGAGTCTCGTTTAGAGGTCAAATGTAAAAGTCAACTTTTTGAATTAAATAATAAAATAAAAATATCCTCCTCTCTCCTCATATCCTATACCTTGGCCCCTCCCCCTCTCGTTCTTCATTAGATCCAGAACAAAAAAGAGGAAACAAACGATCGATGCTCCAGCCCCCACCTCCCGCCACCGTTCATCCTCCACCCGCCTCCTCCGATTGCGATGTCGCCCTCTCCTCTTCCTCCTCCTCTCTCGCCTTCATCTCCTCCTCCTGGAACGCAACCGACCTCGCCCCCCCCCCCCCCCCCCCAAAACGAAACCCTAGCATCGCCGACCCCCTCAGGCGGACCCACCACATCCCCAAACCCCCCTCCACCTCTGAAGAACCGCCACTCGACGTAAACCCCATCCCCTCCTCGATTTCGGCGAAGAACCCCTCCTCTCCTTCAAAGACAATGTAAGTTTTAATTTCAAGTTTTATTTATTTTCCTTGAGTTAAAAACTGAATTTTTATTCGATAGGGAAGTAAAAGATAGAATTTTTATATGATAAGGAAGTTAAAAATACAAATTTTTATCGTATGTAAAGGTTGAAAATATAATTTTCATATTATATAGATAATAAAAATGTGATCTTTATATCGTAGGATATAAAAAGATGATATTTTTATGTAGTGAAAGACGACATTTTTAAAGTAGGAAAAGGCGAAATCTTTATATTAGAAAAGGCGAAATCTTTATATTTGAAAAGGCGAAATCTTTATGTATAGAATAACATGACAAAAATATAATCTTTATTATATGAACACCGTTATAAAAATAGAATTTTTATCTATATAGTAGCGATGTAAAAATAGAATTTTTATCTATATAGTAGCGATGTAAAAATAGAATTTTTATCTATATAGCAGCGATGTAAAAATAGAAATTTTATCTATATAGTAGCGCTATAAAAATAGCATTTTTTATATACATAGCAACAATATAAAAATGTGATTTTTATATATGTAGTGGCTACGGGCAACGAAAGTGACAAAAGGCGAGAACGGCGAAGACTTCTACATAAGAAGAGTGGAGATGTTTGGATTAGCTAGCTAGTGAGAACTTCTAACCTTTAATTTTATTTTTCTAGTTAATAATATATACTAGGATGCTGACGGTGTTTAGTAGCACCCGAAACCCGTCGTCCACAGACCATGGACGGCTTGTATGCTTGTTTGTTTTGTTTGATTTTGATGTGTAGTTGATTGTGTGATGTGAAATGAAATAAAATATTTATATAGAAAATAAATATTGTATAGTTAAAAATAGAATTTTTAATGTGTATATATAAAATGAAATAAATAGTTATAAACAAATCGGACGATTTGTTTATATACACATATTTGACTGATATTGATTGGGACGATAAATTCTACACATCGCCCAACTGCACTAATAATATTCAGTGTTTGTTGATGTGAAACCCCACACGGGTATTGGGATGATATTTGAAGTACACTAGTCCCAATAATTAGTTGTGTGTCGATCGATAGGTTGACATACAGTTGTGATGTGCACTTTTGATGATGGTTGATATTTATCGTTGCTGTGATATACATGTGTTGTATGGAATCCATATAATTAATATTATATGGTGATTGATTGGGCCTCATTCCAGGCGAGAACGGCGAAGACTTCTACATAAGAAGAATGGAGATGTTTGGATTAGCTAGCTGGTGAGAACTGCTCACCTTTAATTTTATTTTTCTAGTTAATAATATATAATAGGATGCTGACGGTGTTTAGTAGCACCCGACACCCGTCGTCCACAGACCATGGACGGCTTGTATGCTTGTTTGATTTGTTTGATTTTGATGTGTAGTTGATTGTGTGATGTGAAATGAAATAAAATATTTATATAGAAAATAAATATTGTATAGTTAAAAATAGAATTTTTAACGTGTATATATAAAATGAAATAAATAGTTATAAACAAATCGAACGATTTGTTTATATACACATATTTGACTGATATTGATTGGGACGATAAATTTTACACATCGCCCAACTGCACAAATAATATTTAGTGTTTGTTGATGTGAAACCCCACACGGGTAATAGGATGATATTCGAAGTACACTAGTCCCAATAATTAGTTGTGTGTCGATCGATAGGTTGACATACAGATGTGATGTGCACTTTTGATGATGGTTGATATTTATCATTGCTGTGACATACATGTGTTGTATGGAATCCATATAATTAACATTATATGGTGATTGATTGGGCCTCATTCTAGTTGAGAAAATAAAGAATATTATAAAATAATAGTCACGTGTTGACAGTACTCATGTGTTGAGATTAGTCAAGTGTTGAAAGAAATATAGATTCATGTGTTGAATAGAATAAATATTCATTTGTTGAATAGAATAACGAAGTGATTGAAATATATAAAGCCGTGTTGATTAGTGATGCGCCATTTTGACGCGAACGATATTTATATCGATTTTATTCGAATATAGAAAAAGGAAGTGATTTCAAAATATAACGTTTTGAAAATATTATCATTGATGATATGGAATATTCAATTTTGATTTAAAATTGAATATGAAGTTGAAATTGTTTTGAAAACGAATTTAAAATGAATTATAAAATACGTTTTGAATTGAAATCGACCAAATATATAATATATATATATATATATTAAATGGCCTGAATAGAACGCGCCGCGCCGCGGCAGTTCGCGAATTTCGACCATTGACTTCGAATTGACGTTACGGGAGATCCGACCGTCGGATTATCCTGAAACCGAAACCGTTGGGTTCGTATCGAAAAGAGTTTTCCAATGAATATTTGAAATTTGAAATCTAACGGTTGGATTTGGAGATACGTACCAATCAAATTTAGAAAAGGTCTCTGTAAGTGCAGTTCGACGACCGTTATTGGAAATCGACTGTACGGGCCTTGATAAAATTATTAAAAATGTTAATAATATGTGTAAAATCATAATAAGTGATTTGCGAAGAATTGGGATGAAAACTCCATATTTGAAAAGATAAAAATATATTTTTATCGAAATGAAATAGTTTTGAACTATAATTAAAATCAATTTATCTTAAAAATAAATAAGTTGAATTTGAAAGTGGCTTTAAAAATAATCAAAATTCCAATACGTGAATTGGGATAGATTTGAATCGAAATTATTTTCGGAATATTTCGTTGTTGGATTTTGTGATTATACAAATATGGTTGAGGGAATCTGAAAGATATATTCATATCGTTATTTCCAATACGATATTTGTTGGTTTCAGAATTTGATATTGAATATAAGCTAGTATATTTTCTATTTAGAGCCTTGTATTTAATATCAAATGTGATTTGGGTTTGTCGTGAATGGTATCTTCATTAACACTGTTCTTAAGCCCAGTTGAGAAAAGGATTGAATCTTTCTATTTAGATTTAATGAAGTGTATCAATTAAATAATATTTAATTGGAATGGAATTTAAAAGTGATTTTGGGTTTATCGTGAATCGTGTTTTAGATTACATTGGTTCTTTAACCCAGTTAAAGACAGGATATTGATTTTTGAAAAGATTAAAACTAAGTGGAGTTTTAATGAATCTAAAATTAAGTTGAAATGTGAATTGATAATTTAAATTATCAAATTTGGAAAGTGATCGAAGATGGGGTATCACCAGTTTTGCTCCAAAACGATAGTAAAAATCTTTAATTAGATTTAACGTGAAATGGTAATTAATTCTACCGATAGCACCGTGGTGTTAGATATGAAGTATGACCAGTTTTACTTCATGGGATGAATAGGTTGGGATTGGGAAATAAAATAAATAATTACTTCGGTGTGGTTCGCTAATCCCGACTAGTTTGAAATGATATCCAAAGGAAGATTAAAGAATAAATTTAGAAGAATTTATCTTTGATAAAATTAATGGGAACCTTTCCCTGAGAATGTGATTTTTTGAATAAAAGAATATTCTGAATTGGAATGAGGCGTTTGTTGTGCTTGTGTAACATTTGTTTATTATATACGTGGCTTATTCGGAAAGGCCGGGATTATACCCATTCTGAACAACCGATTCGACGTTATGTTGAAGATGAAGACGGTGGTTGATGACCGGAAGTCTTCACATCGTTTGGGTAATTACTGATGATCTTGATTGGGATGTACACCCAAGATGAGGGAAACAGTTGGTGATCGTCCAGACGTACTTGGAGATCGATGGATATGCGAGGAAAGTGCCTCCGGTTTCGTTCAGACCCAGAACGAACTTGTAAATGGATTGTGTGTCTAACATTGGATTTTATTCTGTGTTGATTGATCTTTGTTAAATATACATCTGTTTGGCGGTGGAGAATTTATTCTCTTGCTTAACGCCCTTCCCTGAGACGTACGAGCTCAGAGGTTGTATATCGATGAACATCAGTCGCATGGAGTGAATTGCCAGTGTGGCACACGTAAGTGGCAATTAATCAAGGCTTTTGTTGAAAAGCAAAGTCTTGTGGTTGATAATCAAAGCACGGCCTGTATGGCGCAGCTTTGTGTATAGCATGAATTTGCGAGCCTCACACCTCGGTATGAGTCAAATACGGGATACGGACCGTTGGGAGAACACGACGTTTCTTTCTAACTATGGGTGATGTCAGTGACCTACCAGCCCTGACATTTATATACTTTTTACCTGTGTGGATGTTGGATGAGGCGCCTCGATATTAGGTCTGTTAGGACCGGGAAACGTGTGTTCAGGAATCGCCAATCCTCAAAAGTAAGAGAGGACCGGCCCAACCGATTCCAAGGATCAAAGTAGGGTCCTGAGACATTTGCTAGAGTGTCTCGAACGGAGAGGAGCTTGCCCCTTGCCTCGACTCATGATGAAATCCAATTTCCAATAAGAAATTGCGGATGTGATTGTATTACTAGTATGGCGACATAGTAGACGGTAGCTATGCCGCCTAGGATTGATATTTATGATTGAATTTGCATTTGAAACATATATGCACTAGTAATAATATCAAACACTTTTGTTTTATACGTTCCAAGCATGTTTGGCTATTATAAGGGAAAACCCTATCCTTCGGCTTGCGTTGCATTGTGTGATGGGACCTGGGTCTTATAATAGCTTCATTTTTCGAAAAGCATTGCGCTGTTTATTTATATGCACTGATGTTCTTGGGAGGAAACCCGTTCCGTGTTATACGGCGTGGTCCCTTGATTTACCGAACTTTAAAATAAGAATTAATAACTATTTTAGTTCTCACACCAGTCACATGACTGTCCTAGAGTTTATTATTTTAACCAAAACTCTGGGTGCCCTTATTTTGACACGGGCATCTAGTAGTTTTGGTCTTACAGATTTATATCCACAGGAACCTGGTTTACAGCTGGAGTGATGTTCGAAAAGCTTTGTATCTGTATTTCTCCTTCAGTTGTATTTTGTATTATTTTCCGCTACTATGTAGTTTATTGTAATCTCTGATATTTATCGAATGTATTTTATTCATTCATACTCTGTATATTCTTGTATTCTAATGGAATTTTTGTAATATACAATGAAATGTTCTTCTGCATGTGTTCTATTTTGTCTTGTACTCACGGTAATTCGTTCTTTCTCTTCTCTTCGGAGATGGGGAAGTTTGGGTCGTCACATTTGGTATCAGAGCTTTGGTTTACAGAGCTCGAGAATAAGACACATTAGAACCGAACGAAAGAATTCATCAGATATTGGATTAGTAAGATCCAATTAGAATGACTCGTTAGAGATAGGATCAGTTGTATCCTAGAACGAGTGTGAAGAGTATATTTTTAAAAATAAAAACCAACTTTGTTTTGAAATTTAAATCGTTTTATACGTATTTGAATATTTATTTATTTTGAATTTGGACAATCGAGTATATAAAGGTTTCGCGTATACGCGTCATGAACGTATATTCGAAGTTTTAATATACTGGATAGATATAGAATCACATTCTAGTCGCCCGGAGATGGTACTGATAATTGTCATGACATCATCAGTATTTATGTTCGAGTGACGAAGGTGTGATATATATATTTCCATTAGACTGGTGTGAGAACCAAAACTAGATAGGTTTATTGTTGTGATTTGGCATCAAAAACATGTTTTTCTGTATATATATATATCAAATTATGAATTTGAAAAGCTAATTCACTAATTGATTGATGGTTGTGTTGTATGACTTTTTATTTAAACCATTATGTGAATGAATGTTGAATTTAGACCTAATTGAACCAAATATTGAATTGTATTGTAAATTATTTGCAAATGCATGCATATGCATATATATATATATATATATGTTTGAACAGGTAAATGGATTAGCTGTTGAGTAAAGAATTTATTTGCGTGCCCGACAAATAGGTAAACCTTAATGAGTTGGATGCGCACTTTTATTATTATATCAACTCCTGTGAGTGCCATTGGATGCGGAGTGCTGGTTATTCTGTGTGTAATTAATAAATGTCGCAATAGGATAGTAACAATTAATTTTGAACTACACTGCATGGCATACTTCCTGAAGATGGCAAACTTCTTAATATCGCATACTTCATCATATACTACACAAGCATTTGGAGCTTGTGTGACGAGGTGGAAGATTTACCATACGAGCGAGAGGCTTGTATGGCGATGACTATATATTACAGGTTGAATTGATGACAGATATGGACTATATATTACAGGTTGAACTGATGACTGATATGGTCAATATAAAATTGTAACGGTAAAATTTCCAGATTAATAAAAACCCCACACGGGTCTGGAGTTGACAATAATCACGTCTCTCTAGTCATTAGATACGGCACATGGATTATTTATTTCCCACACGGGACGATGTGACGAGAATTTATTCTCTAGAGCAATTAAAATACACACTCCCTCAGGCTTTGACAAGGTGACGAGAATTTATTCTCTGGAGTTATTATCTATACACGCTCCCCTGTAAACACCAGAATATATCACTATAAATATGTGTATGCTTTATAGGATTTATTGGGTACCTAATATGGCCCAATAAATTTCCAAACCCCTCCCCGTACAAAGGAGGTTATGGCGAAATTTTTCGAAAATTCCGGGTGTTAGCCAAATTTTTGAAGAATTTGAAAATTCTCAGAAACTGAAAAGTTGGAGAATGTAAGCCATAATGAAAGTTGAGTTGGTTTTTAAAACAAATTTCGGCTTCGTTCCTTTTCGGGGACGAAAAGTTTTAAGTGGGGGAGAATGTAACAACCCGGAAATTCTGAGCCAATTTAAAATTTTTATTTTGGCAATTTTAATGAATTTTGAATATTTAAAATGAATTATTTTAAATAATATTGACGATAAATTTATTTTGAATAGAATTAGAACGTGTATATTTATATAGATCGTCGTTAGAATATAAATATTAATTTTAAATTATAAAGGAATTGAAAATGGCGCGGTAGTTCGATAATTCGATTTCAAACTTCAAATGAATGTACACGATTCAAAATAAACCGGATTTTAGTGAAATCGAAATAATAGAATCTGTTTGATAATATCTTTCCAACGAATCCGAAAAATCAAAATTTCATAGCGTGAATCAAAAGTTATGTCCAAATGAAAATCCAGAATAGTCGCTATGGAATTCTGGCCCTTAAAATGGTAATTTTGCAAACGACTTCGGATTTCGACGAAACCACTTTGTTGTATCCGTGATGTGAAGATATTGCTAGATTCCAAATTTCATAATTTTTTGAATCAATATGTGAGCATGGCAAAGGAAAACGCGTTTGACCAGTTTCAGTTGATTTTAATCGACTGGAAAATGGCCATTTTTCAAATGATCTCAGTATTTGACGAAACTAGTTTTGTTAGGACCATATAGTCAATACGAAGCTAGAAAAAAAAATTCTGGAATTTTTCTAGTTAGTATGTGACCCCGATAATTTGAAATGTGCATTCAAATTCAATATATAGAGTTATATGTTGATTTTGACGAAAACTGGTCGGAACGATGGAATCAGCCTACGATACATACCCCATTGTGTTCGGAATGGGGGTAAAACGCTAGGGACGACAGGCGGTGGGTCTCGTTTAGAGGTCAAATGTAAAAGTCAACTTTTTGAATTAAATAATAAAATAAAAATATCCTCCTCTGTCCTCATATCCTATACCTTGGCCCCTCCCACTCTCGTTCTTCATTCGATCCAGAAAAAAAAGAGGAAAAAACGATCGATGCTCCAGCCCCCACCTCCCGCCGCCGTTCATCCTCCACCCGCCTCCTCTGATTGCGACGCCGCCCTCTCCTCTTCCTCCTCCTCTCTCGCCTTCATCTCCTCCTCTTGGAACGCATACGAGCTCGCCCCCCCTCAAACCGAAACCCTAGCATCGCCGACCCCCTCAGGCGGACCCCGCCACATCCCCAAACCCCCCTCCACCTTTGAAGAACCGCCACCCGACGTGAAACTCCCTCCCCTCCTCGATTTCCGCGAAGAACCCCTCCTCTCCTTCAAAGACAATGTAAGTTTTAATTTCAAGTTTTATTTATTTTCCTTAAGTTAAAAACTGAATTTTTATTCGATAGGGAAGTTAAAGATAAAATTTTTATATGATAAGGAAGTTAAAAATATAAATTTTTATCGTATGTAAAGGTTGAAAATATAATTTTCATATTATATAGATAATAAAAATGTGATCTTTATATGGTAGGATATAAAAAGACGATATTTTTATGTAGTGAAAGACGACATTTTTAAAGTAGGAAAAGGCGAAATCTTTATATTAGAAAAGGCGAAATCTTTATATTAGAAAAGGCGAAATCATTATATTTGAAAAGGCGAAATCTTTATGTGTAGAATAATGTGATAAAAATATAATCTTTATTATATGAACAACGTTATAAAAATAGAATTTTTATCTATATAGTAGCGATGTAAAAATAATTTTTTTATCTATATAGTAGCGATGTAAAAATAATTTTTTTATCTATATAGTAGCGATGTAAAAATAGAATTTTTATCTATATAGTAGCGATATAAAAATAGGATTTTTATATACATAGCAACAATATAAAATTGTTATTTTTATATACGTAGTGGCTACGGACAACGAAAGTGACAAAAGGCGAGAACGACGAAGACTTCTACATAAGAAGAGTGGAGATGTTTGGATTAGCTAGCTAGTGAGAACTTCTAACCTTTAATTTTATTTTTCTAGTTAATAATATATACTAGGATGCTGACGGTGTTTAGTAGCACCCGAAACCCGTCGTCCACAGACCATGGACGGCTTGTATGCTTGTTTGTTTTGTTTGATTTTGATGTGTAGTTGATTGTGTGATGTGAAATGAAATAAAATATTTATATAGAAAATAAATATTGTATAGTTAAAAATAGAATTTTTAATGTGTATATATAAAATGAAATAAATAGTTATAAACAAATCGGACGATTTGTTTATATACACATATTTGACTGATATTGATTGGGACGATAAATTCTACACATCGCCCAACTGCACTAATAATATTCAGTGTTTGTTGATGTGAAACCCCACACGGGTATTGGGATGATATTTGAAGTACACTAGTCCCAATAATTAGTTGTGTGTCGATCGATAGGTTGACATACAGTTGTGATGTGCACTTTGATGATGGTTGATATTTATCGTTGCTGTGATATACATGTGTTGTATGGAATCCATATAATTAATATTATATGGTGATTGATTGGGCCTCATTCCAGTTGAGAAAATAAAGAATATTATAAAATAATAGTCACGTATTGACAGTACTCATGTGTTGAGATCAGTCAAGTGTTGAAAGAAATATAGATTCATGTGTTAATAGAATAAATATTCATTTGTTGAATAGAATAACGAAGTTATTGAAATATATAAAGCCGTGTTGATTAGTGATGCGCCATTTTGACACGAACAATATTTATATCGATTTTATTTGAATATAGAAAAAGGAAGTGATTTCAAAATATAACGTTTTGAAAATATTATCATTGATTATATGGAATATTCAATTTTGATTTAATATTGAATATGAAGTTGAAATTGTTTTGAAAACGAATTTAAAACGAATCATAAAATACGTTTTGAATTGAAATCGACCAAATATATAATATATATATTAAATGGCCTGAATAGAACGCGCCGCGCCGCGGCAGTTCGCGAATTTCGACCATTAACTTCGAATTGACGTTATGGGAGATCCGACCGTCGGATTATCCTAAAACTGGAACCGTTGGGTTCGTATCAAAAAGATTTTTACAATGAATATTTGAAATTTGAAATCTAACGGTTGGATTTGGAGATACGTACAAATCAAATTTAGAAAAGGTCATTGTAAGTGCTGTTCGACGACCATTATTGGAAATAGACTGTACGGGCCTTGATAAAATTACTAAAAACATTAATAATTTGTGTAAAATCATAATAAGTGATTTGCGAAGAATTGGGATGAAAACTCCATATTTGAAAAGATAAAAATAGATTTTTATCGAAATGAACTAGTTTTGAACTAAAATTAAAATCAATTTATCTTAGAAATAAATAAGTTGAATTTGAAAGTGGCTTTAAAAATAATCAGAATTCCAATACGTGAATTGGGATGGATTTTAATCGAAATTATTTTCAGAATATTTCGATGTTGGATTTTGTGATTATACAAATATGGTTGTGGGAATTTAAAAGATATATTCATATCGTTATTTCCAATACGATATTTGTTGGTTTCAGAATTTGATATTGAATATAAGCCGGTATATTTTCTATTCAGAGCCTTGTATTTAATATCAAATGCGATTTGGGTTTGTCATGAATGGTGTCTTCATTAACACTGTTCTGAAGCCCAGTTGAGAAAAGGATTGAATCTTTCTATTTAGATTTAATGAAGTGTATCAATTAAATAATATTTAATTGGAATGGAATTTAAAAGTGATTTTGGGTTTTAGTGAATCGTATTTTAGATGTCATTGGTTCTTTAACCCAGGAAATTAAGTTGAAATGTGAATTGATAATTTAAATTATCAAATTTGGAAATTGATCGGAGATGGGGTATCACCAGTTTTGCTCCAAAACGATAGTAAAAATCTTTAATTAGATTTAACGTGAAATGGTAATTAATTTTACCAATAGCACCGTGGTGTTAGATATGAAGTATGACCAGTTTTACTTCATGGGATGAATAGGTTGGGATTGGGAAATAAAATAAATAATTACTTCGGTGTGGTTCGCTAATCCCGACTAGTTTGAAGTGATATCCAATGAAGATTAAAGAATAAATTTAGAAGAATTTATATTTGATAAAATTAATGGGAACCTTTCCCTGAGAATGTGATTTTGTGAATAAACGAATATTCTAAATTGGAATGAGGCGTTTGTTGTGTTTGTGTAACATTTGTTTATTATATACGTGGGTTATTCAGAAAGGCCGAGTTTATACCCATTCTGAATAACCGATTCGACGTTATGTCGAAGATGAAGACGGTGGTTGAAGACCGGATGTCTTCACATCGTTTGGGTAATTACTGATGATCTTGATTGGGCTGTACACCCAAGATGAGGGAAACAGTTGGTGATCGTCCAGACGTACTTGGAGATCGATGGATATGCGAGGAAAGTGCCTCCGGTTTCGTTCAGACCCAGAACGAACTTGTAAATGGATTGTGTGTCTGACATTGGATTTTATTCTGTGTTGATTGATCTTTGTTAAATATACATCTGTTTGGCAACGGAGAATTTATTCTCTTGCTTAGCATCCTTCTCTGAGACGTACAAGCTCAGAGGTTGTATATCGATGGACATCAGTCGCATGGGGTGAATTGCCAGTGTGGCACGCGTAAGTGGCAATTGATCAAGGCTTTTGTTGAAAAGCAAAGTCTTATGGTTGATGATCAAAGCACGGCCTGTGTGGCGCAACTTTGTGTATAACGTGAATTCGCGAGCCTCACACCTCGGTATGAGTCAAAAACGGGATATGGACCGTTGGGAGAATACGACGTTTCTTTCTAGCTATGGGTGATTTCAGTGACCTACTAGCCCTGACATTTATATACTTTTTACCTGTGTGGATGTTGGATGAGGCTCCTCGATATTAGGTCTGTTAGGACCGGGAAACGTGTGTTCAGGAATTGCCTATCCTCAAAAGTAAGAGAGGGCCGGCCCAACCGATTCCAAGGATCAAAGTGGGGTCCTGAGACATTTGCTAGAGTGTCTCGAACGGAGAGGAGCTTGTCCTTTGCCTTGACTCATGATGGAATCCAATTTCCAAAACGAAAATGCGGATGTGATTGTATTACTAGTATGGCGAAATAGTAGATGGTAGCTATGCCGCCTTGGATTGATATTTATGATTGAATTTTCTTTTGAAACATATATGCACTAGTAATAGTATCAAACACATTTGTTTTATACGTACCAAGCATGTTTGTCTATTATAAGGGAAAACCCTATCCTCCGGCTTGCGTTGCATTGTGTGATGGGACCTGGGTCTTATAATAGCTTCATTTTTCGAAAAGCATTCGCTGTTTATTTATATGCACTGGTGTTCTTAGGAGGAAACCCGTTCCGTGTTATACGGCGTGGTCCCTTGATTTACCGAACTTTAAAATAAGAATTAATAACTGTTTTAGTTCTCACACCAGTCACATGACTGACCTAGAGTTTATTGTTTTAACCTAAACTCTGGGTGCCCTTATTTTGACACGGGCAGCTAGTAGTATAGGTTTTGTAGATTTATATCCACAGGAACCTGGTTTACAGCGGGAATGATGTTCGGAAAGCTTTGTATCTGTATATCTCCTTCAGTTGTATTTTGTATTATTTTCCGCTGCTAAGTAATTTATTGTATCTCTGATATTTATCGAATGTATTTTATTCATTCATACTCTGTATATTCTTGTATTCTGTTGGAATTGTTGTAATACACAATGAAATGTTCTTCTGCATGTGTTCTATTTTGTCTTGTACTCACGGTAATTCGTTCTTTCTCTTCTCTTCGGAGATGGGGAAGTTCGGGTCGTCGCTATATATATATATATATATATATATATATATATATATATATATATATATATATATATATAAGATCCTATCTTTATCCTCGCCATTTTATCTTCTCAAATTGATGTATTTTATATTTTCCAATCAAAGTATTTTATATTTTCAAATCAAAGTGTTTTCATATTTTCAAACTAAGAAAAATCATTTCTTTGTATATTTAAAAATCCAATCTTTTTATAAACAAAAACCAAATCTTTCTATATAAACAAAATCTTTAACATCATAAAAATCAAATCTTTTTGTTATATAAAAATTAAACATTTCTACTATATAAAAATTTCATCTTTATCCATAGTAAAAATCTAATTTTTATCTACAATAAAAATCTAAATTAAATTTTGTTATCATAAATATCCTATCTTCCTTACCTAAAATTCATTATCTTTTACATTGCTTTTAATATATAAATTACTTACAGTTTTTAGCGAATGGGGGAGGGGACTTTTTGCGCGTTACCGGAGGCGGAGGGGCTGCGTCGGCTTAGGGAAGGGGCAGGGTTCGGTTTTGATGGCCGCGGGTGGCGGCACAGGGCTCGGGTGTGGTTCAGGAGGTGGCGGGCTTCGATTTGGGCCTGGGGCTTAAAGGGGGTCGATTTGGTTAAAGAAGGGGAAGAGGAAGTCGAGGTGGCACAAGGGGGAGGGTCTTGTGATCTCGGCGGAGGGGCGGTGTCCTTGGAAGGACCGATGGCGGCTGTATAGGGGGGGCAACGCGATCTCACTTTTTTTTATTCTTCTGAATGGTGGAATGATTTTAACGGGGGGGGGGGGGGGGGGGTTGAGAAGTTAAAGGGAGAGGGTGAATTATTTTTATATTATTTTATTTCAAAAAAGTTGACTTTTTATTTCGACCTCGAAACGAGGCCCACCGCCTGTCGTCCATATCTAATTACCCCCATTTCGAACACAATGGGATATGTATCGTAGACTGATTTGATCATTTCGATCAGTTTTCGTCAAAATCAACATATAACTCTATATATTGAATTTGAACACGCATTTCAATTTACCGGGGTCACATACTAACTCGAAAAATTCCAGAAAAATATTTTCTAGCTTCGTATTGGCGATACGGTCCTAACAAAACTAGTTTCGTCGAATTCTGAGACCGTTTGAAAAATGGCCATTTTCCAGATGATTAAAATCAACTAAAACTAGCCAAATGCGTTTTCTATTGCCACGCTCACATATTGAATCAAAAAATTACGAAAATTGGAATTTAGAAATAACTTGACATCACGGATCCAACAAAAGTGGTTTCGTCGAAATCCGAGGTCGTTTGCAAAATTTCCATTTTTAAGGGCCAGAATTCCACAGCGACTATTCTGAATTTTCATTTGGGCATAACTTTTGATTCCCGCTATGAAATTTTGATTTTTTGGATTCGTTGGAAAGATATTCTCAATTAGATTCTATTATTTTTGTTTTCGCTAAATCTGGTTTATTTTGAATCCTGTACATTCATTTGAAGTTTGAAATCGAATTATCGAACTACCGCACCATTTTCAATTCCTTTTATAATTTAAAATAAATATTTATATTCTAACGACGAACTATATAAATATATACACTCGAATTCTATTCAAAAATAAATTTTTTGTTGTTATTATTTAAAATAATTCATTTTAAATATTCAAAATTCATTAAAATTGCCAAAATAAAATTTTTAATCTAGCTCAGATTTTCAGGTTGTTACAATCTCCCCCACTTAAAACTTTTCGTCCCCGAAAAGGAACGAAGCTGAAAGTTGTTTAACTAATCAACTCAACTTTCATTGTTTACGCTACGGCTTAAGTTCTTCAACTTTTCAGTTTCTTAGAACTATTCAAATTTTTCAAAAATTTGGCTAACACCCAAAATTTCCGAAAAATTTCGCCATAACCTCCCCTGCACCGGGGACTTCGAGATATTTCATATAGCCTCCCATGGCCTTTTTCAATCCAAAAGAAAAGGAAAAAGCCAATCGGCTCACAAAATCACCCAAAACTCAAGAAATACAATAAACATGTACCTATTTGTCGGGCAAACAATTTTATTCCTCTTCTCTAGCCTCCTTGCTATGACCTGTTCAATGTATATATATGTACATGTATGCAAATTCAAATAATTTTTAATACAGTTCAATATCCGGTTCAATTTGGCCTAAATTCGTCGTTCATTCATATAATGGTTTAAAAGAATAATCATACAACACAACCATCAATCAATTAGTGAATTAATGTTTCAAATTCATAATTTTGATATATCTATACAAAAAATCATGTTTTTGATGCCAATTCACAATAAATATATCCTATCTAGTTTTGGTTCTCACACCAGTCTAAAGGAAATATATAGATATCACTCCTTTCGAAACTCGAATACAAATTCTGATGATGTAGCTACAATCATCAGAATCATCTCCGGGCGACTAGAGTATGATTCTATATCTATCTAGTATATTAAAACTTCAAATATTCGTTTGCAAGGCGTATATGCAAAATCTTTATATATTGGATTGTCCAAATTCAAATAAAATAAATATTCAAATACATATAAAATGGTTTAAATTTTCAGAACAAAACTGGTTTTCATTTTTATTTTAAAAATAACTCTCTTTCGACTCGTTCTAGGATACTACTGATCTTATCTCTAACGAGTCATTCTCATTGGATATTACTAATCCAATATCTGATGAATTCTTCCGTTTGGTCCTAATGTGCCATGTTCTCGAGCTTTATAAACCAAAGCTCTGATATCAAATGTGATGGCAAGGAATTCCGCTAGATCCGAATTGATCGTAAAACCGATCAAGACCGTTTGAAACCCCTGATCGTATGAGAACAAGACAAACCAGAACACAAACAGAAGAACATTTCATTGTTTATTACAATAATTCCATCAGAATACAGGAATATTACAAAGTATGAATGAATAAAATACATTCAATAAATATCAGAGATTACAATAAATTTACATAGCAGCGGAAAAACAATACAAACACAACTGAAAGTAATACACGGATACAGAGCTTTACTAGCATCGTTCCTGCAGTAAATCAGGTTCCTGTGAATATAAATCTGCAAAACCAAAACTACTAGCTGCCCGTGCGGAAAATAAGGGCACCCAGAGTTTAGGTTAAAACAATAAACTCCAGGTCAGTCATGTGACTGGTGTGAGAACTAAACAGTTATATTTTTTTTTAAAGTTCGGTAAAACAAGGGACCACGCCGTATAACACGAAACGGGTTTTTACCCCAAGAATACCAGTGCAAAACAAACAGCACAATGCTAAATAAAGAATAATGAAGCTGTTATAAGACCCAGTCCCATCACACAATGCAACGCAAGCCAAAGGATAGGGTTTTCCCTTATAACAGCCAAATAATGCTTGATACATGAAATTTGATCTTTTATTATTTCTATAAGTGAAGAAAACAACTTCAATCATAATATATAAATCATAGACGGCATAGTATCCCATGCTACTATGTCGCCATACTAGGCTCTACAAATAAAACTGAATGACACGTATTGGAAATTGGATTCCATCATGAGTCGAGGCAAAGGGAAAGCTCCTCTCCGTTTCGAGACACTCTAGCAAATGTCTCAGGACCCCACTTTGATCCTTGGAATCGGTTGGGCCGGTCCTCGCTTACTTTCGAGGAATAGTATTTCTGAACAAACGTTTCCCGGTCCTAACAGTCCTAATATCGAGGCGCCTCGTCCAACAACCAGAAAGGTGAAAAAGTATATAAATGTCGGCCAGTTTAAGCACTGATACCACCCATAGATAGAAAGAAACGTCGTGTTCTCCCAACGGTCCGTATCCCGTTTTTGACTCATACCGAGGTGTGAGGCTCGTGAATTCACGCTACACACAAAGCTGCGCCACACAGGCCGTGCTTTGATCTCAACCACAAGACTTTGCTTTTCAATAAAAGCCTTGATCATCTGCCACTTAGGCATGCTACACCGGCAATTCACTCCATGCGACTGATGTCCATCGATATACAACCTCTGAGCTCGTACATCTCAGAGAAGGGCGTTAAGCAAGAGAATAAATTCTCCGCCGCCAAACAGATGTATATTTAATAGAGATCAATCAAGTCAGAATAAAATCCAATGTCAGACATACAGTCCATTTACACGTTCGTTCTGGGTCTGAACGAAACCGGAGGCACTTTCCTTGCATATCCATCGATCTCCAAGTACGTCTGGACGATCATCAACTGATTCCCTCATCTTGGGTGTACAGCCCAGTCAAGATCGTCAGTAATCACCCAAACGATGTGAAGACTTACGGTCTTCAACCACCATCTTCAACTTTGACATATCGTCGAATCGATTATTCAGAATGGGTATAAACCAGGCCTTTCTGAATAACCCACGTATATAATAAACAAATGTTACACAAACACAACATACGCCTCATTCCAATTTATCAGTCTCTAAATTTCACATTCTTAGGGAAAGGTTCCCATTATTTTTATCAAAGATAAATTCTTTGAAATTTATTCTTTAATCTTCCTTTGAATATCATTTCAAACTAGTCGGGATTAACGAACCACACCGAAGTAATTATTTATTTTATTTCCTAATCCCAATCTATTTATCCCATGAGGAAAAACTGGTAATACCCCATATCTAACACCACGGTATTATCGGTAAAATTAATTACCATTTCACGTTCAAATCTAATTAAAGATTTAACTATCGCTTGGAGCAAAACTGGTGATACTCCATTTTCGATCATTTCCTATATTTGATAATTTATATTATCAATTCCTATTTCAATCTAATTAAAGATTCAAACTCCTTTTACTGGGTTAAAGAACTAATGTCATTTAAAACACAGTTCACGGTAAACCCAAATCGCATTCTATTTATTATCGGGCTAAAGAACAAGTGTTATTTAAAACACCGTACACGATAAACCCAAAAACAAATTTTAATATAATTCAAATTGAATATTTTAATTAATTGGTATACTTTATTAAATCTAAATAAAAAGATTTAATCTTTTCTCAATTGGGTTTAAGAACAGTGTTGATGAAGACACCATTCACAACAAACCCAAATCCCATTTGATATTAAATACAAGGCTCTGAATAGAAAATATATCGACTTATATTCAATATCAAATTTTGAAATCAACAAATACCGTATTGGAAATAACAATATAAAATATACCTTCCAAATTTCGTTTACAATATTCATATAATCCCGAATCTAATCATCGAAATATTCCAAAGATAATTTCGATTCAAATCCATTCCAATTCAGATATTGGAAATTCTGGTTATTATTAGAAACATTTTCAAATTCAATTTATCTATTTCAAAAATAAATTGGTTTTAATTTTAGCTCAAAACTAGTTCATTTTGATAAAAATACATTTTATCTTCTCAAATATTGGATATTTCACCCCAGTTCTTCCCAAATCATTTATCTTGATTTTACACAAATTATTGATATTTTAAATAATTTTATCAAGGCCCATACAGTCGATTTCCTACAATGGCCATCGAACTGCACTTACATTGACCTTTTCTGAATTTGATTTGGACGTATCTACAAATCCAACCGTTAGATTTCTAATTTCTAATATTCATTGGATAGCTCTTTTCGATTCGAACCCAACGGTTCCGGTTTGAGGAGAATCCAACGACCGGATCTCCCGTATTGTCGGTTCGAAGTCAATGGTCGAAATTTTCGAACTGCCGCAGTGCGGAGCATTCTATTCAGGCCATTATATTATATATATAATATATATTTCGTCGATTTCTATTTAAAACTAATTTTATAAATAGTTTTAAATTCAGTTTCAAAACGATTTCAACTTCTTATTCAATTTCAAATCAAAAGTGAATTTTTCCTTTTAAATTCATTTTAAATTGATTTCAATTCTAATCGATTTCAATTCAATTTCAGTTCATTTTAAATTTCATTCAAAACGATTTCAATTCGTTTTTAATTCAATTTCAATTTAATTCAATTTCAATTCATTTCTCTTCAATTCGAATTCAAATTCACTTTCTGTTCAATTTGAATCGAATTCATTTTCTACTCGATTTGAATTCATTTCAATTTCACTTCAATTTGAATTCATTTCAAATTGATTCAGTTAAATTTCAATTTGAATTTTAATTTAATTTAATTCGAATTTCATTTCAAAATATTCAATTTTGAAATCACTTTTCAATATTCATTATAAAATGAATAAAATCGATATAAATATCGTTTGCGTCAAAATAACGCATCTCTAATCAACACGGCTTTATATTTTTCAAAAAACTTCTTTATTCTATTCAACAAATGAATAGTTATTCTATTCAACACATGAATCTATATTTTTTTCAACACATGGCTAATCTCAACAAATGAGTACTGTCAACACGTGACTATTTTTGTTATGTAATATATTTTTTAAAATTTTGATAAAGATGTTAATTTTTATTGTTAAAATATTTCGTTCAACACATGAATATATATATATATATATATATATATATTTTTCCCAACACATGAATATATATAATTTTTAACACATGAGTATATATTTCTTTATATCCTTTATTTTCTAAATTGGAATGAGGCCCAATCAATTACCGTATAATGTTAATTATACGGATTTCACACAACACATGCATATAATAGCAACAATAAATAATCAACCATCATCCAAAGTGCACAACACAACTGTCTGTCAACCTATCGGTCGACACACAACTAATTATTGGGACTAGTGTATGTCAACTATCATCCCAATACCCGTGTGGGTTTCACATCAACAAACACTGAATATTATTTGTGCAGTTGGGCGACGTGTAAAATTTATCGTCCCAATCAATATCAGTTAAAACTGTGTACATAAACAAATCGTCTGATTTGTAAATGATTATTTTATTTTATTCACACACGTTAAAAATTATATTTTTAACGATAAAATATTTTATTTCAACACATGAATTTCTATTCAGTTCATTCTTCAATAAAGTTATATTTTTATTTTTCTAACTTATTTTAGAAAATTTCGGCGGCATAACGGCACGATACTAAAAACAGGACAAGGCCTAGCCTTATCCTCGGTCTAGTAATGGCCCACGCCATACACATATCAATTAAATCAATTTCATTTCGCCAAACAATCAAATTCAAATCAAGTAATCTAACCAACTATACAACCAAACAAACAAGTACATGGTCTATGGACGATGATGTCGGGTGCTACTAAACACCGTCTGCATCCTAGTATATATTTATATAACTAGAAAAATAAATTTAAAGTGAGAAGTTCTCACCGAGGGTTCCACTCCGCCGTGCTTTGCTTTTGAACTGCTGAACCGTCTGGATTCCTTTGAAATTCCAATTCAGTTCTCGTCACGCTGTTCAAATAAAAATTATATTTTTATCACTTCATTCAATAAATAAAAATCGTATTTTTATTACTTCTTCTTTATATATTTTTACAACGCTTCTCTCTATATAAAAATAATATTTCTATTTCATGTATATAAAGATCGAATTTTTACTACCTATATAATATAAAAACTGTATTTTTACTTCACTAAAAAAATCATATTTTGTTACATATATAAAGATAACATTTTTATATATCTACTACTTATATAAAGATCGAATTTTTATTTCATCGCTATAAAAATCACATCTTTATCTCAACATATACATAATAAAAATCATATCTTTAATCTCTACATATAATAAAAATTATATATTTTTTCCAACGCCGCTTGCCATATAAAAATTATATTTTTATATCGCTATATATATATATAATATCCTATCTTTATCCTCGCCATTTTATCTTCTCAAATCAATGTATTTTATATTTTCCAATCAAAGTGTTTTATATTTTCAAATCAAAGTGTTTTCGTATTTTCAAACTAAGAAAAATCATTTCTTTGTATATTTTAAAATCCAATCTTTTTATAAGGAAAAAACAAATCTTTCTATATAAACAAAATCTTTAACATCATAAAAATCAAATCTTTTTGTTATATAAAAATTAAACATTTCTACTATATAAAAATTTCATCTTTATCTATAGTAAAAATCTAATTTTTATCTATAATAAAAATCTAAATTAAATTTTCTTATCATAAATATCCTATCTTCCTTACCTAAAAATCATTATATTTCACATTGCTTTTAATATATAAATTACTTACAGTTTTTAGCGAATGGGGGAGGGGACTTTCTGTGCGTTAGTGGAGGCGGAGGGGCTGCGTCGGCTTGAGGGAAGGGGCAGGGTTCGGTTTTTGTGGCCGCGGGTGGCAGCACAGGGCATGGGCGCGGCTCAGGAGGTGGCGGGCTTCGATTTGGCGTTGGGGGCTTAAAGGGAGACGATTTGGTTAAAGAAGGGAAAGAAGAAGTCGAGGTGGCACGAGGGGGAGGGTCTGGTGATCTTAGCAAAGGGGCGGTGTCCTTGGAAGGACCGACGGTGGCGGTATAGGGGGGGCGACGCGATCTCCCCTTTTTTTATTCTTCTGGACAGTGTAATGATTTTAACGAGGGGGGCTGAGAAGTTAAAGGGAGAGGGTGAATTATTTTTATATTATTTTATTTCAAAAAAGTTGACTTTTTATTTAGACCTCGAAACGAGGCCCACCGCCTGTCGTCCATAACTAATTACCCCCATTTCGAACACAATGGGATATGTATTGTAGACTGATTTGATCTTTTCGATCAGTTTTCGTCAAAATCAACATATAACTCTATATATTGAATTTGAACGCGCATTTCAATTTACCGGGGTCACATACTAACTCGTAAAATTCCAGAAAAATATTTTCTAGCTTCGTATTGGTGATACGGTCCTAACAAAACTAGCTTCATCAAATTCTGAGATCGTTTGAAAAATGGCCATTTTCCAGACGATTAAAATCAACTAAAACTAGCCAAACGCGTTTTCCTTTGCCACGCTCACATATTGAATCAAAAAATTATGAAAATTGGAATCTAGAAATAACTTGACATCACGGATTCAACAAAAGTGGTTCCGTCGAAATCCGAGGTCATTTGCAAAATTTCCATTTTTAAGGGCCAAAATTCCACATCGACTTTTCTGAATTTTCAACTGGGCATAACTTTTGATTCCGGCTATGAAATTTTGATTTTTCAGATTCGTTGGAAAGATATTCTCAATTAGATTCTATTATTTTCGGTTTTGCTAAATTCCGTTTTACTTTGAATCCTGTACATTCATTTGAAGTTTTAAATCGAATTATCGAACTACCGCGCCATTTTCAATTCCTTTTATAATTTAAAATAAATATTTATATCCTAACGACAAACTATATAAATATATACGTTCGAATTCTATTCAAAAATAAATTTTTCGTCGTTATTATTTAAAATAATTCATTTTAAATATTCAAAATTCATTAAAATTGCCAAAATAAAAATTTTAAACTGGCTCAGATTTTCAGGTTGTTACAGCAATAATATTTTAACATTTTCCTAACATGTTAAATATTTATAAATTTCAATCGTTTTATTTTTCCATATCACAACCAAGTAAAATCTAAACAAACAAATCACTCAATTAACAATCAACATAGCATCCATGGTTTCAATCATAAAAATAGTGTCATGAGCTACTAAGCTCCGTCTACAACCTATGTTTATAATAACAAAATTTTAAAAGGGTTGAGTGAGAAAATGTTCTCACCTTGGGTTTCAACTCCACCATTCTTTGATTTTCGATCCTAACGCATCCCTACGTTAAACATCATATTTTTAACTAATCAATATTATTTCATAGTATGACTATTTTATAAACACATACACATGATAGAAATCATATTTCTAACTTTCTAAAAATATTTTCATAGCTCGACTATTTTTATAATAGCATACCTAGGCTAAAAATTATATTTTTATCTTTCTAAAAATATTTTCGTATCATTAAAAATTGTATTTTCATTTCATAAAAATCACGTCTTTCTATTCACAAAAATCCTATTGTTTTCCTAAACATAGAAACTAAAAATCAGATTTTTCGTAGTTCAAAAATTAGGAAACTTATTATTTTCGATCGCTGGAAATGTTGAAGCTCGCTCTAGAGGCTGAAGGGTCCTCGAATCCGCGATGGCCTTCTCCTGGGTGCTGCGGGAACAATGGAGGGGGAAGGGGAGAGTGGTGGTGGTTTTCTGCGAAGTTGGGTGCGGTTTTTGTGAGGCTCAGGGGGTCTGGAGGTTCGCGACAAGGAGGGGTGGGCCAGAGGCGACGGGAAAGACGGCGCAGCGTTGCTGGTGGTGTGGGGGAGGCTTCGACGGTCGGTAGCGGGCCCTCAGAGGTGGCAACGGTCGAGCTTCGGGTGCTAGGGCACCGGTATTTGTTTCCTGAACGGGGAGACAGCGTAGGATGAAGGAGAGAGGGGGAATCCTCTTGAGGCGCAGCGCTGGTGATGGCCAGAGCCCGGTGGTGGCGATTTCCGTCAGCCTTCCTTTGATTGCGGGCTTCGATTTTTAATTTAGGTTTGAGGAAGAAATTGGTTTTAATGGGGGGGGGGTAATGGTATATATATATTTACATATATATATATATATTATTTTAATTAAAAAAAAGTTGACTTTTCTCCCTAAGCCCAAACGAGACCCAACGACTTTCGCCCCTAGCTAAATACCCCCATTCCAAACACAATGGGATATCTTTTGTAAGCCGGTTCAACTGTTTCGATAGATCTTCATCAAATTTAAATTAATATCCTTTTTAAATTTGAATTTAATGCACGTTTTAATTTACTGGGGCATATATTAAATCCAAAAATTTCAGAAAAATAAATCTAGCTATGTTTTGACTATACGGTCCCATAGGAACTTGTTTCATCAAATTCCGAGTCCGTTTGCAAAATTGCCCTTTTTCGAGTCGATTAAATTTACAACTTAAACTGTAGGTACCTTTAGGTGTGCCACGTTCACATATTAATTCGAAAAATTTTGAATTTTGGAAACTAACAATAATTTGACCTTACGAATCAGTAGAAAGTGGTATCGTCGAATTCGGAGGTCGTTTGCAAAATTTCCATTTTTAAGGGCTTATATATATTAAACATATATTAAATTCTATAAATTCTACAGTGCCATTTCTAAATTTTAATTTTGTCATAACTTACTGTTTATAAAGTGAAATCTAAATTTCTTACATTCATTAGAAAGATATCGTCAATATGATTCTAGCGTTTCTAGTTTTATTCAATTCTGACTTATAATGAATTTTATATATTTAATTGAATTTAGAAATCGAATTTTCAAACTACTGCGCTATTTCAGGCTCGTAATATAATTAATATAAATTTCTAAACTCAAGTTTTGTTTTATATAAATTTTCAGTCATTATTATTTAAAATATTCATTTTAAATGTCCAAAATTCATTAAAATAGCTAAAATAAAAATTTTAAATTGGTTCTGAAATTACGGGTTATTACATTCTCCCCAAATTAAAATATTTTCGTCCTCGAAAAGGAACGGAGTTGAAAGTTGTTTTACCAATCAACTCAACTTTCATTTTGATCGTTATGGCTTAAGTTCTTCAACTTTTCAGTTTCTAAGAACTTTTCAAATTTTTCAAAAATTTGGCTAACACCCTAAATTTTTGAAAAATTTCGCCATAACCTCCTTTGTACGGGGAGCATCGGGAAAATCCCCAAACCGCCACACAGGCCCTCTCATCTCAAAAAGAAAAAGAAACAGCCAAGCGACTAGCTAATCGGCTCATAAAATCATCAAAAACCCAAACAAATCAATAAATATGTACCTATTTGTCGGGCATACAATTTTATTCCTCTTCTCCAGCCTCCTTGCTATGACCTATTCAATGTATAAGCATGTACATGTATGCAAATATAATCAGTTTTCAATTTAGTTCTATTTTGGTTCAAGTTGACTTTCTTTAGCTTCATGTTCATAATGGTTCCATTGTTCCAATAATTTTATTAATTCAACTCATTACCAAACAAACAATCAGCAATCAATTAGTTGATTAATTTTCAAAAATGTAGCTTATATGTATATATCTAAATAAAATCACATTTTGATGCCAAATCACAACAATAAACTTAACTAAGTTTTGGTTCTCACACCAGTCAGCTGGAAATATATAGATATCCCACTTTCGAAACTCGGGAATAAATAATGATGATGGAGCTCCATCATCAGAATCATCCTCGGGCGACTAGAGTGTGATCCTATATCTAGCTAGTACATTTGAGACTTCGAATACACACTAGCTAGGCATACATGCAAAATCTACTAGTACTCGGTAGTCCAAATCAATTAACATAAAATATCCAAATACGTATAATAAAGTATAAATTTTCAAAACTAATTTATTTTTAGAAAATTATACTCTTTTGAGTCATTCTAGGGTATTACTAACCCTATCTCTAACGAGTCATTCCCATAGGATGTTACTAAGCCTATCTCTAACGAATTCTTCTATCGGTTCTAATATGTCTTATTCTCGAGCTTTGTAAACCAAAGCTCTGATTCCAAGTTGAAATGACCTGAAATCCCCCTTGCAGGAAATCATGGATTGAGTTGAGAACATGAAAATCAGAATATAAACAGAAGGACATTTCGTTGTAATTACAACAATTTCACATCAAAGTACAGAATACACAAAGTATAAATGAATATTATACATTTAACATAACAAAGTTTAAAATACATAGCAGCGGAAAATAATAAACAACACAAATGGGAGAAATATACGGGTACAGAGCTTCCTGAATATAGCTCCATCCGTAGGTCAGGATCCTGTGAAAATAAAGAACCTGCAAAACAAAACTACTAGCTGCCCGTGCGGAAAATAAGGGCACCCAGAGTTTAGGTTAAAACAATAAACTCCAAGTCAGTCATATGACTGGCGTGAGAACTAAAGCAGTTATTTACGAAATTTTAAAGTTAAGTAAATCAAGGGACTACGCCATATAACACGAAATGGGTTTCCTCCCAAGAATACCAATGCATTAAACTAGCAACGCAATGCTAAATAAATAAGATGAAGCCATTATAAGACTCAGGTCCTATCACACAAGCAACGCAAGCTAGAGGATAGAGTTTTACCTTATAATGGCCAAATATGCTTGGTATGCGAAATTATTCTTTTTATTATTACTATAAGTGAAGAAAACAACTTCAAATATAAATGTATCAATCATAGACGGCATAGTACCCCATCCTACTATGTCACCATACTAGGCTATACAACTAAAATCGAAAGTCGCATATTGGAAATTGGATTCTATCTGTGAACCAAGGCAAAGGATGTTCCTTACCAAATTCGAGACTCTCTAGCTCGAGCCTCAGGTTCAGCCGCAAGTGCACCTCGATCTTGCAGGGCCGGTCCAAAGCTAAGTGCAATCGTCGGATTAGTAATGCCAGAACAATACGTTTCCCCGCCCTATAGGGCGTAAATCTGGTCAGTATGTCGACCATCAAATCCGAGGTGCCTCGCTATCCATCATCCACATAAGTAAAAATATAAATGTCTGGGCTCTATACCATGACACCACCTCAAGCTAGAAGGAAACGCATGCACTCCGTGCTGTCCCATCCTGTTTCTGGTTCACACCGGGGTGTGAATCTCGCGAGTCAACGCTACAACACGAAGATATGCTATTTAAAGTCGTGCTTAGATCATCATCTATAAGGCCTTGGTTTTCAACAAAAGCCTTGATCTATGCATACTCAGTATGCCACCTTATCAATTCATGCCATATAATTGATCATCTACCAATATATATATATATATATATATATATAACCTCTAAGCTCGTAAGTCTGAGAGAAGGGGTGTTAAGAAAGAGAACAAATTCTCCGCCATCCACAGAAATATATTCTTAGCAGAGATCAAAGAATATAGTGCGAAATATAATGTCAGACATAGAATCCATTTGCAAGTCCTTTTTGGGTCTGAACGAAGCCGAAGGCACCTTATTCCTCGCCCATATATCCAATACAGGAGAGAGGTCCTCGCATATCCGGTCGATCTCCAAGTACGTCTGGACGACCACCACTATAACCCTGTCTTGGGTGTACAGCCCAATCAACGTATCAGTAATCATCCCTATGATGTGAAGATCTCCAGTCTTAGACCACCATCTTCATCATCGACATAGTCGTCGTAACAGTTTTTCGGAATGGGTTAAACCCAGCCTTTCCAAATAACTCGCGTATTTCATAAACAATTGCTATACAAACACAGCATACGCCTCATTCCAATTCAGAATATTCTCGGGATAGGTTCCTATTAATTTTATCAAAGATAAATTCATTAAAAATTATTCTTTATTCTTCCTTCGGAAATCATTTCAAAAGATTGTATATTATCGTTTCGCAATTAAACCAATTAAGGTTTATCGAGCTAGTCGGGATTAACGCCTTATCGATGTAATCATTTATTTTATTATTCCAATCATAACCTACTCATCTCATGGAGTAAAACTGGCAGTACTCCGTATCTAACACCCAAGTATTCGTGGTAAATTCAATTACTGTTCAACGCCTCAAATCTAATTAAAGATTTAACTATCGCATGCAGCAAAACCGATGGTACTCCATTCTCAATTCATTCATGAATTCAGTAAGTTTAATTACCTTATTCACTTTTAATCTAATTAAAGATTTGTTAAAACTCTCTGTTTTAATCTCAAAAATTATTACTTAATGATTATTCATTTTTAGGAAATCAATCCTGTCTTTAATTGGATTAAAGAAAGAATGTCATTTAAAACACTGTTCACGATAAATCCAAAATCATATTCCATTCCATATGGAATCTTCACAGAAATCCAATCAGTCGTAATCAATATGAATGTCCATGTCAGACTAATAATATAAATGGAATAACCGCAAAGCCTTTTAAATTCCATATATATTATCGGCCTTCCTTCACAGAATCTCATTTCGATTATTAATAAATCGAATTCTACTCAATTCCAATTGAATGTATTAAATTGGAAAATTCTTCTTTGGAAAATTCCATTAAATCTTATTTAAAAGATTAATAAATTCCAACTCACAATTCACTTTTAATTGGGTTAAAGAACTAATGTCTTTAAAACACAGTTCACGATAAACCCAAAATCAACTTCCATTTACTTCCAATTGTATACATAAATTGGAAAATCTCATTAAATCTTAATTAAAAGATTTATTCTTTTCTCATGTGGGTTTAAGAACAGTATTACTAAAGATACCATTCACGACAAACCCGAAATCCAATTTAATATTAAATATAAGATCCTGAATAGAAATTATACCGACTTATATTCAATATTAAATTCTGAAGCCAACAGATGTCATATCGGGAATAACGATATCGATATCTTCCAAATTCCTATCACAATATCCGTATAATCGCGGAATCCAATATCGAAATAATTCGAAGATTATTTCCATTCAAATCCATTCCAATATATATATATATATATATTGGAAATTCCTGTTTATATTAAACCATTCTAAATCCTTTTATTTATTTATAAAAATAAATAAATCACTTATTCTGATAAAAATATCTTTTATCTTCATATATTTGGAATATTTCATCCAAAACCATTTCTAACCATTTATTATGATTTTACATAAATTTTCCCTATTTTTATTTCTTTAAAAATAGGCCTATTCAATTAACTGACGTTTTAGGTCATTTAATTTCACTGGCGCTGTTTTTATTCAAATTTGAATTTGACTTTTCTCAAAATCCAACCGTTAGATTTCAAACCCTTTATACTCATTCGAAAGCTCTTTTCGATACGAACCCGTAGGTTCCGGTTTCAAAAGAATCCGACGGTCGGATCTTCCACTACGTCAAATCGAAGTTAATGGTCGAAATTCGCGAACGGTCGTGGCGCAAAACGTTCTATTCGAAACATTATAATATATATATATATAATACTTCATCGATTTCTATTCAAAACGCATTTTATGAAAACGTTTATAAATTCATTTGAAAACGATTCCAACTTGCATTTTAATTTTAAATCAAAATTGAATTTTCCATATTATTATAATATCATAATAATAATCTTTTCAAAATATTTTATTTTGAAATCTCTTCCTTTTCCATATTCATTTTAAAATGAATAAAATCGATATAAACATCTGTTCGAATCAAAATTGCGCAAATCTACTTAACTCGGCTATATATATTTAAATGTATTCGTGCCCATCCAAAATCGAACATCAAAACCAAATTTTGATTATTCACTGAATATTATATAAAAATATTCGTTTATTTTCCAAATTGGAATAAGGCCCAATCAATCACCATATAATTTTAGTTATATGGATTCACACATCGCACGTATACAACCATAATGATGAATAATCATCGAACATCCAAATAACAACCAGAGTGCACTCTACAACTAATCACAAGGGAGAAGTGTGATCAGAATATCAACCCCAGACTCATGTGGGGTTTCATCCATCAAATAATATTTGTGCACTTGAGCGATGTATGGAAATTATCGTCACAATCGATATCATAAAAATAGGCGAATCATAAACAAGTCGTCCGACTTGTACATAGATGTGTATTTCTATTTTCAACTATCCAATAATATTTTACCATTTTCCTAACATGTTAAATATTTATAAATTTCAATCGCTTTATTTTTCCATATCACAACCAAGTAAAATCCAAACAAACAAATCACTCAATCAACAATCAACAAAGCATCCATGGTTTCAATCATAAAAATAGTGTCAGGAGCTACTAAGCTCCGTCTACAACCTATGTTTATAATAACATAATCTTAAAAGGGTTGAGTGAGAAAATGTTCTCACCTTGGGTTTCCACTCCACCATTCTTTGATTTTCGATCCTATCGCATTCCTACATTAAAAAACATATTTTTAACTAATCAATATAGTATGACTATTTTATAAACACGTACACATGGTAAAAGTAATATTTTTAACTTTATGAAATTATTTTCATAGCTCGACTATTTTTTGAATGACATACCTAGGCTAAAAATTATATTTTTATCTTTCTAAAAATATTTTCATATCATTAAAAATTATATTTTCATATCATAAAAATCATGTCTTTCTATTCACAAAAATCCTATTTTTTTCCTAAACATAGAAATTAAAAATCAGATTTTTCATAGTTTAAAAATTAGTAAACTTACTATTTTCGATCGCTGGAAATGTTGAAGCTCGCTCTAGAGGCTACAAGGTCCTCGAACTCGCGATTGCCTTCTCCTTTGTGCTCTCGAACAATGGACGGAGAAGGGGAGAGTGGTGGAGGTTGCCTGCAATGTGGGTTGCGGTTTTGTGAGGCTCAGGGGATCTAGAGGTTCGCGACAAGGAGGGGTGGGCCAGAGGCGAGGGGAAAGATGGCGCAGCATCGTTGGTGGTGTGGGGGAGGCTACGACGGTCGACGGTGGCCCCTCAGAGGCGGCGGCAGTTGAGCTCCGGGTGCTAGGGCATGGGTTTTTGTTTCGTTAATAGGGAGACAGCGGAGGAGGAAGGAGAGAGGGGGGCGGGAAATCCGCCTGAGGCGCGACGCTGGTGGTGGCGATTTCCGTCGCCCTTTCTCTGATTGCGGGCTTCGATTTTTAATTTAGTTTTGAGGAAGAAAATAGTTTTAACGGGGGGGTAATGGTGTGTGTGTGTGTATATATATATAATTTAATTAAAAAAAATTTACTTCTCACCGCTAGCCCAAACGAGACCCAATGACTTTCGTCCCTAGCAAAGTACCCCCATTCCGAACACAATGGGATATCTTTCGTAAGCCGGATCAGCTGTTTTGATAGGTTTTCATCAAATTTAAATTTAAATTAATATCCTTTTTAAAATCGAATTTAATGTATGTTTTAATTTATCGAGACCATCCAAAAATTCCGGAAAAATAAATCTAGCTATGTTTTGACGATACGGTCCCATAGAAACTGGTTTCATCAAATTCCGAGTCCGTTTGCAAAATGGCCCTTTTTCCAGTCGATTAAATTTACAACCGAAACTGTAGGTACCTTTAGGTGTGCCACGCTCACATATTAATTCCAAAAATTACGAATTTTGGAAACTAACAATAATTTGTCATTACGAATCCATAGAAAGTGGTTTCATCGAATTAAGAGGTCATTTGCAAAATATCCATTTTTAAGGGCTTATATATATTAAAATAGATATTAAATTCTATAAATTCTACTTCGCTATTTCTGAATTTTAATTTTGTCATAACTTACTATTTTTAAAGTGAAATCTGAATTTCTTTCATTCATTAGAAAGATATTGTCAATAAAATCCTAGCGTTTCCAGTTTTATTCAGTTTTGACTTATAATGAATTTTATATATTTAATTGATATTTAAAATCGAATTTTCAAACTACCGCGCCGTTTCAGGCTCGTAATATAATTTATATAAATTTCTAAACTCATGTTTCATTTTATATAAATTTTCAGTTGTTATTATTTGAAATATTCATTTTAAATATCCAAAATTCAATAAAATAGCTAAAATAGAATTTTTAAATTGGTTCTGAAATTACGGGTTATTACAGGTGTGCTATCTTAAAAAGGTAAATTTCAAACCTCAAGCCTCACAACTGGGAAATGACAAAAATCGGGCAGGCAGCATGGCTATGTGGGTCGCACCCGTTTGGGTGTATAATCACCTATCTAGAGAAATTTCATTTCCTTCTTTAATCTATCGATGCTGTCCCTTTTCAGGAAACGTTTGCTGATCCCAACCATTGGTGATATACATTCGGTACTCTCAAGCGAAATAAGGGGACGGTCATGTGTGGCCGAGTTACAAGATGTTCTTGTTGAACCCAGTGTATTCTACTCTAGAGATACACTATCGATAGGTGGTTCCATACCTTGTCATAGTCGAAATCCAATCCCCAATAAGAGCCTGCATTTTTTTATTATAGACTATATATAGAGAGCGTGAGATTCAAGCGTTCTGCTAGATGATTATTTATTTGATGTAGACATTATTATAATATCAGAAGAGATATGATTTTAGTAATTTTTTTGGTTATCGTAACGTAAAAACCACCCGTTTTTATGTGTGGATTGGTCTTACGATTATCCTTTTCTTTTGAAAAGAAATGTTTTAACTTTAAAATCAAGTTGGATGATAACCATAAACTAGTGTGTTTTTCTACCTCGGGTCCACCAGACTGATCCGTGTGTTTGTAACGCTCGGGTTAGACCGGGTTGTACAGGTTCAGGATATCGGATGTTGTGAAGAGACGAGTTGAAAGAGTTCAGACGTGTCATATTATCTAGCATGTATTCTGCTGTGTGTAGTACATGAGGACAGGTTATTCTAACTGTCCGGATGTGTTGACGTACTCTGATGATTGTAAGTTTTTATTTCAAAGCTCTCTATAAAGATTTAATTTTATATTATATTTTGTTCCGCTGCGATGTGAGACTCTGTGTTGTGTTGGTTCTTCTTCTTCTATTCTAACTTTCTTTCTTTCTTATCTCACCCTCTAATTTCTTTCATTAACTTTCTGGATGTTTGGTACTTGAGTTTGGCATGGGAGGTATTTGTGTCGTAAATTGGAGCATCGAATTTTTTCGGGTCGTTACACCATCATTTAGCGGGTTTATAGCATGCATTGAGTGATACTGCCCTCGCTTTAATGTTCCCCTGTTATTTATACTTGGCCTGTGTTGTTGGCATATGTTTGTTTGTGCTTGGTTCACTTGAAATTTTGGAACCCTTTTGCTATGTACACCATAATTATGTTGCAAGTATTTGGCTGTAGTATATTTGAAATCAGCTTGTGGTCTTGATGTTGGCATGTGCATGTATATATTTGCACCATAGTTTAAACCCATGGTTCATGACTGCTCTTTGTTGCCTGAGCTGACCTGATTTCTACAAGGTTGTAGCGTTCTTTTTTATGTTGTGTCATTTTCCATTGCATTTGCCATATCCCATTTTCATGCATGTGTCGTGATAGGTACAGAAGAATGGACAGCTGGAGCGGAAGCTAGATAATGAAAATCAAGATCAAGTCAACTAGAGTGATGAGTGTTGTAGCTGTTGAGTCAAGGAATTCATGGAGTTTTGATTACTGACAAAAGAAATGATTCATGATCGACAAAAAGAAGATGATTAATGGTTCGACAAAGATACGAAGAGCTACATATGGTATTTTATATTAGAGGTTGATTATTTAGTGAATTAGTAGTGTTATTAATGTTAAAATCTATCCTCAGATAATCATATACCTCAGAATTGTGAATATATATAAGTTTGTGTGCACATTCATGATGGTTTCTGGACAAAACCGGTCGACCGGTAGAAATCCAGCGGTCGACCGTTTCTGCCGAGAAATCACAATGAACATGCACACATACACATAACGTATATATATTTTCAAAATCCTGTCTACTGGTATTTTTGACCTGTCGACTGTTTTCTTCCAGAGAGCAACTCTTCAAATAGACACCTCCTTTCATCAATAGTTGCTTCTCTTCCTTTTCACCAAAGAACATTTCTCTTCTTTGTTTCCCTTCACCAATGGTTACAACTGTTTATTGATTATATAAACATCGTTAAACCATCATCCAAATAACTTAACTGATCTTAATTCCTTCATCTATCTTGTTTTCTACTTGATATTCTAAAAAGCGCTCATGTTCAACAAAATATCATTCGAATCTCAGAACTTATTTAGTATTCTTGTGATTCAATACGATATCCATTTCCAATTCTTCACATACGTCAAATTCTATTTGGGGATAAGATTATAGGAAGGGTGTACTACATGTGACAAATCCATGTTGTAAAGAGCACATATTGTCAACAAACAATTGTATTCGTGTTGATTGAAGTCCTCATTGTGTTAGAGGCATGAAATCCCGTTCGGCTGCTCGGGTGTTGTAAACCTGTTCCTCCAGGTGAAGCGAGGTTATTGATTAGTGGAAATCCAGAGAGAGGTCTAGGATTGGACGTAGGACGGTGCTCCGAACCAGTTTAAAAATTGCTGGTGTCTTTTAATTTACTTTCTGCATTTACTTTTATCTATGACATATTTTGTTTGTGAATATTTATTCGCACAACTATTGTATAATACAGGTTATCATATCATATTCCGCATAGCCATATTTAAAGATCCTGCATAAGTCGCTCACACTGACTTTTCATTTGGTATCAGAGCAAGGTCATCATTTAACCGTAACAAGGTTATTTGGTATATTCTAGTATTGTGACAAATAACACAAGCACAAGTTCTAGCACATACACAGAAGGTCAATCAACACAAAGACCTCCATTCTTTAATGGTCACAATTATAGTTATTGGGCAACACGTATGTCAGTATTTATGCAATCAGTTAATTATGATGCTTGGAATGCTACTCAAAAAGAAATAGTGAATCCAACAATTGAATATTCTGAATGGACACTAACTGAGAAAACAGCAGCAGCTACAAATGCAAAAGCTGTAAAAATGTTATTTTGTGCATTAGATCAAAATGAATATAACCGTGTCTGTATCTGTACCACTGCATATCAAATTTGGCAAACATTGAAAACTACTCATGATGGTACTAACAAGGTAAAAGAAGCCAAAATAGCCATGTTGAAAAGTCAGTTTCAAAATTTTAAGATGAAACCAAATGAGTCAATCAATGATATGTATTCAAGGTTTCAAACTATTCATCATGCACTTATCGGATTATGGCAAAAATATTCTGATTTTGATGTAGTTTCAACAGTCCTACATTCTTTGACTAGTCAATGGGAAGGAAAAGTATTATAAATTAAGGAAGCTAATGATCTTTCAACCATAAAGCCAGATGAATTGATAGGAAATCTAATGTCCTATGAAGCTAATTTGCAGGCTAGAGAGGAACAAAAAGAGAAAAAGAAAAATGTGGCGTTTCACGCTGAAAAAAATGAAGACAATTCAGATTCTAAGGATGAAGATCTATTATTCATTGCAAAAGGATTCAAGAAATTCTTAAAGTAACGAAAAGCTAGTTGTTATAACAAAAAGAAATTTGGAAAAAATAAACCTTCATCATCAAGTGCTTCAACTATCACAAAAAGGGACATATGCAAAAGGATTGTCTGGAGCAAAAGAAGAAATCAGAAAAATTCAAAAAGGACAAATCAAAGAAGTGAGCATTCTCAGAGACATGGGATGATTCAAACTCGTCTTCATCGGAAAGTGAAAGTGATTCAAAAAGCGAACAAGAAAATGTTTGTTTCATGGCAACAGAAGATGAGGTACAAATTCCCACAATTAATGAAATACTTGATATTAATGCTGAATTGATAGTTAAATATAAAGACATGAAATGAAAATTCAAAGAGGCCAAAGCTGATTTAAGTAGAGCAGAGCTTGAACGAGATATGTTAAAAGACAAGAAGAAAATATTAGAAGAAGAACTTGAATAAATTCAAGAATCATCATCTTATATTGATTCTCAATTATCTCTTTTGAGTCAAGAAATTAAAACTCAAAAAGATAAAAATGATGCTCTTATGACTGAAAATCATGAGCTTAAGGCAAAAGTCAAAGTCCTAGATCTAGTAAAGGCTAGTTTACAAACTAAGTTAGATAATATTACTCAAAATGTTTCTAACTTCAACAAAGGTCGAGAAAACTTGACAAAAATCATTGAGAGTTCACAATCTGCTTCAAATAAACAAGGTTTGGGATATAAGAAACAAGAAGTCAAGAAATATTTTAGTTATGAAAGTAAGAAAAATATAGTTGTATAAGAAACTGAAGCTAAGAAAAATCTTAGTTTATTATATTCCAAGTCAAAACCAGTTGTGAAATTTCAAAAGAAAAATGTCAAGTTTATCAAAATATGGGTCCCTAAAACAAATAACAATTTGATTAGGAACAAATATATTTAGCACTTTATGAATTCTGTGCATCACAATTCTAATTATGTATATAAAGGGGATACCGGACTCGTATGGTTTTGGACTCCTAAGACCTAACTCTTAGGACCCCATGAAAAAGTGGGTACCATGGACTTAATTTTATTTTTTGCAGGTCCCACTTAAGAGAAGAGGAAGATGAGGATAAAACCGAATCTGAGTCATCTTAGATTTGCATCTCTTTGGTTTATCTTATCTTTTGCTTATGATGTTATGACTTCTCTTGCTTTTTAAACATGATCCAGCACCTGTGCGTAAATAGTGCTGTGTATTTTATTTAACGTAGACTTGGTTGTGTATGTTATGACTTTTAGATCTATGTTGTGACTTTGTGCATGGTTATGACACGATTATGGGATGTTTTATGACATGCATTAAATCTGATAGTATCATGTACATCATTACCTATTTTATTTATCTACTCCTTTTTGTCGATGACAAAGGGGAAGAAAAGTGGTGCTAACAGTGTTATGTAGGAATTATAGTTCATAAATTCAGGGGGAGATTATATACAGGGGGAGTTTTCAAAATTTCAGAGTTATGTTGTCATCAATCAAAAAGAGGGAGAATGTTGAGTCAAGGAATTCATGGAGTTTTGGTTACTGACAAAAGAAATGATTCACGATCGACAAAAGAAGATGATCAATGGTTCGATAAAGATACAAAGAGCTACATATGGTATTTTATATTAGAGGTTGATTATTTAGTGAATTAATAGTGTTATTAATGTTAAAATCTATCCGCAAATAATGATATACCTCAGAATTGTGAATATATATAAATATATGTATGTGTGCACATTCATAATTGTTTCTGGACAAAACCGGTCGACCGGTAGAAATCCAGCGATCGACTATTTCTGCCTAGAAAACACCATGAACAAGCACATATACACATAACATGTATATATTTTCAAAATCCTGCCTACTGGTGATTTTTGACCGGTCGACCATTTTCTTCCAGAGAGAAACTCTTCGAATAGACACCTCCTTTCATCAATAGTTGTTTCTCTTCCTTTTCACCAAAGAACATCTCTCTTCTTTGTTTCTCTTCACCAATGGTTACAACTGTTTATTGATTATATAAACATCGTTAAACCATCATCCAAATAATTTAATTGATATTAATTCTTTCATCTATCTTGTTTTCTACTTGATATTCTAAAAAGCGCTCATATTCAACAAAATAGCGTTTGAATCTCAAAACTTATTTAATATTCTTGTGATTCAATACGATATCCGCTTCATAATCTTCACATACATCAAATTCTATTTGAGGATAAGATTATACGAAGGGTGTACTATAAGTGACAAATCCGAGTTGTAAAGAACACATATTATCAACAAACAACTGTATTCGTATTGATTGAAGTCCTCAGTGTGTTAGACGCGTGAAATCCCGTTCGGCTGCTCGGGTGTTGTAAACCTGTTCCTCCAGGTGAAACGAGGTTGTTGATTAGTGGAAATCCAGAGAGAGGTCTAGGATTGGACGTAGGACGATGCTTCGAACCAGTATAAAAATTCCTGGTGTCTTTTACTTTACTTTCTGCACTTACTTTTATCTGTGATATATTTTGTTTGTGAATATTTATTCGCATAACTATTGTATAATACAAGTTATCATATCATATTCCCCATTGCCATATTTAAAGATCCTGCATAAGTCGCTCACACCGACTTTTCAATAGCTAGGTGGCAATGTAAAATTGATTATGTAATGTATTGAATTGTGTATGAGAAATGTGAAAGTGAAATAGTTGGAGTTATTAATTTATGCTATTTCATACGTTGAAATAAAATATTTAATTAAATAAAAATATTATTTGAATATTAAATTTTGTGCAATAGTATTTCATTTAATAAATATTTATTTCTGTGTGTGAGATGAGAAAACAACATAAACAAGCCATCATAGACATCAGTTAAAAGCTGATATGGTAAAAAAGTCATGACAACAATTAATTAATTAAAATATGATGTCTTAATGCTGTTTTGACATCGTCTTTTAACTGATGTAAAAAAGGGGTATTTTAGACACCACCGATGAAGACATCACTCCATAAAAATGAAAACATCCATTTTTAACCGATGTCTATGTGAAGTTTTCTTATAGTGATGCAAGGGCCTATCTCCCTTAGGGGACGAGGAATAAGGTGCCTTTGGTTTCGTTTTGACCTTGAACGAACTTGTAAATGGATTGTGTGTTTGACATTGTAGTTCATAACATAACCGATTATTTGATATTGATGATATATCTGTGGTGGCGAAGAATTTATTCTCTTAGCCTAACACCCTTTTTTGAGACGTATGAGCTCAATGGTTATATTATTAGTAGAAACTGATCAAATGTGTGAACTGATAATGTGACATGCGATGATGTTGATTGATCAATGCTTTTGTTGAAAAGTAGAGCTTTGTGCATGATGATCAAAGCATGGCTAATATGGCGTAGCCTTGTATTGAAATGTGACTTCGTCAAGTCCCACATCCCGTGAATAGCCGAAAATAGGATGAAGGACCGTAGGGAAAGGACACGTTTCCTTCTAGCTAAAAGTTATGCCATAGTATAGATCTTAGGCATATTTACTTATGTGGATGTTAGAATCGAGGCACCTCGGATGATGGTCAATGTGCCAACCAGTATGAAGGTCTGATAGGACCACGAAACGTTGTGTTCAATAATTGTCCAACTCACCAGGAATTGGTGGGCCGGCTCATGTCCGTGTGGTCATGGACATCTTGCTAGAGACGTTTCGAATCAGATAAGGAAGATCCTTTGCTTTGGACATTGATGGAATCCCAACTTCCCATACGAACCTTGCGTTTTCAGTTGTAAACTTATATGGCGACATAATAGGATGAGGTATTATGCTGTCTGAGATTTATACATTTACTTTCGAAATTGTTTTCAACACTTTGACACTAATAATAATAATATCAAATGATTTAGATTTTTCCGTATCAAGCATGTTTGGCCATTACAAGGTAAAAATATATCATCTAGTTTGCGCTTGCATTATGTGATGGGAATTGAAACTTATAATGACTACATTTTTCAAAAAGCATTGCGTGATTTGTTTTTATTTTTGGTATTCATATAGAAGAAAACCGTTCCGTGTCATACGGCGTGGTCACGTGAATTACCCGACTTTAAAATAAAGTTTTATAACTAATTTTAGTTCTCACACCAGTCCCATGATTGACTTGGAGTTTATTGTTTCCCACCTAAACTCTGGGTGCCAATATTTTCCACACGGGCAGCTAGTAGTTTTGATTTTTGCAGATATTCCTTAAAAATGATCCTGGATTATGGCTGCAACTGTACTCTGGATTACTTTGTAATCTTTTACTGTTTGTATTTATGTATTTATGTTTCCGCTGTCTAATGTAATTTATTATTTTATAATATTGTCCACTGTGTTGTAATTATCTATACTCTGATATAAATTCTTGTACTCTGATGTAAAATTGTTGTAATAGCAATGAAATTTTCTCTTATGTTTTATTCCGATGTGTTGTACCCATAACAATCTCTCATTTTGAACGTTTCAAAATTGGTTTAATTATTCGACTTCAGGATTTTCAAAAAGGCGGATCTTCACATTTGGTATCGGAGCTTTGTTTACAAAGCATTGAGGGTATGACTCATTGGAATAAGACGAAAGAATCATCAAAGGTAGGATTAGTAACATCTTATAAAAGAATACTCATCAGAGATAGGATCTGTAGTATTCTAGAATGAGTAACTCATTAGAGGTGGGGTTAGTAGTTCCCTTGAATTAGTTGAGAGTTATATTTTTATAAGAGACGTATTTGTTATTACCTTATGTATAATCTGACTTTTAAAATATATTTTGTATATATAAAATACTTATGTTTTGACAACATTTAAATTTGAATGTTAATCAATAAATTGATTGTTGGATGTGATGTTTGATTGGTAGTTTAATTTCTTAAGATTTGATTAAGAACTTAAAATATTTGATTAAGATAAGTAAATGGGATTTTCGCTGATTTTTGAACAGTCGATAAATTCTGATACACATTAGGATTAATCTTATAAAGGAAGTTGGGTTCAGGATTTTGGATAGTGAATATACATAAAAACCCATTTGTTGTTTTATTTAAAAGGAGTCAGTTTAAAATTATGTTCTGATTTGAAATTCTTGTTTTAAATTATAGAAGGTAAGTAGTTGCCAGTTAGACAGTGTGTGTAACAAGCCGAAAAATCGGAACCAATTTAAAAAAAATTATTTTAGAAAATTTTAATGAATTTTGACAATATAAAATAATTTATTTAAATAATAATGATCACAAATTTGATTTAAATCGAAGTTAGAATGAATGATTTAATTTTTATTATAGAAAGAGTTAGAAATAACGCGTAGTTTGAAAAGTCAAACTTGAACTTTGACTGACCCTACAGGATGCAAAATTTAACGGATTTTAGTGAAACAAAAAATATTAGAATCTATTTAAAAATATCTTTCCAATGAATCCGAAAAATCGAAATTTCATAACGGGAATTAAAAGTTATGGCCAATTCAATATTTAGAAAGGTCGCTATGAAATTTATAAGGGCCAAAATGCTACATTTTGCAGAATAAGGAATTAGGACCCGAAACCATCTCCATTGGTTTTAGAATGTTGTTTACGTATAAAAATGACTATAAGAACTTATATTTTTGAGTTTCGGAAAAATTCCACTATTTTTGGTATTTTTAAATATTAAAATATACACCTGAAAAATAGAATTTTTGCAAACGAACTCCGAATTCGACGAAACCAGTTTCTAAGGATTCAGAATATTAAATTAAGGTAAAATTCTAAAATTTATAATTTTTGGAATTATTTTGTGGCCTGTATAATTTTTACAGTGGAAATACAGCCTATTTTCAGACTTCAGAAATTTATAATAAATTCATACGGAATCGGAAAATTACGAAATCAGGTTCGTTGGGTTCGTAATGACCTGAAATAATTATGTTTAAAAATTTATTAATTTTAAAATTCACATGTATTTATAAGAATTTCAGAATTGAAGAAAACAGTTGAAAATTGAGTAATTGGGCACGTAATGATATTTGGGCCCAAACCAAAATTAAACCCATGGTATATATTATCTTTTTTCTGAGATTTAGGGCTGAAATTCGAAATACACAGCAGCCGCTTCTCTTTTCCATCATTTTTCTCAATTTCCATGGCGGCTCTCTCTTCCTCTAAAATTTGTCGAAAATAAAATCTCTTCAAACCATAGCAAATTATATGTCCTCTCGAAGGTCTCGACGATACGAAGCTAGTGGTGTAGTCGGTTTTGTCAAACAGCGCTCGGATTCGCCGGAATCTCGTCTTAAAGTTCGCTGTTTTCGAAATTCAGAAGCTCAAAACGTAAATCAAGAAATTCCCGTGAATCGAGGAAGAATTAGACGAAGTCACTAACACGGAAGTTCTTCGTCTACGTGAGGTGGAGGTGCTCGCCAAATTTCAGGCTGTTTGGAGGTGTGAGGCGGCCTGTGGGACCCGCGAGGCGAAATCCGTTCTAGTCGATTTCCTGATGATCGGAGAAGCTTTAGGGGCGGCTCTTTCTGGTGGTGGTGCGTCTCACCAAGACGAAGACGTTGGCGGTGGTCCCGTGGAGTCAGGTGGCCTGAAGCAGCGGCAAATCGCGGTCAAAGTTCGGCGGTGAACAGTGTTTCGCGGTCAACGGGCTGAGGGTATTTTCTATTTTATTTTTAAATTATTTAATTAATTTCCAGAACTTTAAAATTGCATAACTCACTCATACGAAGTCGAAAATCGACGATTTCAGGTGCGTTGGGATCGTGGCGACGAGATGGACGCGTGGACACTAATTTTGTCCAATTCTGAGACAGTGAAATTTTTAGGTATTTTCACGAATATTAATTAATTATTTAATTACCCGATCTTTAAAAATTCATAACTCTTTCATACGAGGTCCGTTTGATGAACCGTAAATTGCGTTGGAATCACAAAATTAAGAGCTTCGCGATGGCGCAGACCGCAGCTGAAAAGGGGATAGTAAAATTTTGGCCAAAATTTCAATGTGAGGATTCTAATTTTATTTGTTTAATTAATTATAAATTATTTTCTTGCATTAAACGTAATTGTTTGATCATTTAATTCTGACCTGAAAAGTTGGGTGTTGTTTGAAATGATAATTGTTATTCGATGTCTAGTAGAAAGATCATAATAAAAATTTTAATCTTTTGTTTTGATTTATAGATAAAATTTTAATCTTTTATCATGATTTACAAATCAAAGTTTTGATTTTTATTTTGAAATGAATAACATTAATAAAGATTCGATCTTTAAAATGAATCTTTGTTTTTGTTTGTATAAAATGAATCTTTGTTTTATTTATAAAACATGAAATCTTTTATTTTTATTTATAAAGATTAAAACTTTATAAAAATTTAAACTTTGATTTCGTTAACAAAGATTACAACTTTGATTTGGTTTGCAAAGATTACAACTTTGATTTTGGTTACAAAAATTACAACTTTGTTTTTTTTTATTATAATAAAAAAAAGGCTAAATCTTTTTATGTTGAAAATAAGGAGACAATATTTTTATGTTTTAAAATAAAAAGACAATCTTTTTATATTGAAACAAAAGATGTAATTTTGACGATGAAAATAAGAAGATGATCTTTTAATATTTAAAATAGAGGAGTTATCATTTTTACATTGTAAAATAGAAAAGGTCATATTTTTACATTACAAAATAGGTTAATCCTTTTTTTTACACCTTCCTTTGTAAATGATAAGACCAAAAATATGTTATTCACATTATTGATGTTTATATGGTGAAAGAAAAGAAACAAAGTTTTGTTATTCATTTTGTTTACATTGCTTTTGTAAATAAATGAACAGAAATATAAAGAAAAATCATTTTTCTATGTAAAACAAAAGAGAACATAATTTGTGAATTGTTTTTATTTATTTATATGTAAAACAAAAGAGAACATAATGGGTAAATCATATTGTTTACATTTTATATGGAAACCAAAGGAGAACATAATGTGTGAACGGTTTTTGTTTACATTTTCTTTGTAAAAGAAAAAGAGTAAAACATGTTAATCATTTTGTTTACATTTTCTTTGTAAAAGAAAAAGAGTAAAACATGTTAATCATTTTGTTTACATTTTCTTTGTAAAAGAAAAAGAGTAAAACATGTTAATCACTTTGTTTACATTTTCATTGAAAAGGAAAAAAAGTAAAACATGTTAACCAGTTATGTAAATAAGAAGAATGGAATTTAGAAATACACATTTTATTTACATTTTCTATTGTAAAAGAAAAAGAACAAAATTTGTGAATCATTTTATTTTCATTTTCTATTGTAAATGAAAAGGATAAATGTGTGAATCATTATATTTACATTTTCAAATGTAAAATCAAAAGAACAAAATATATGAATCATTTTATTTACATTTTTTTTTATTGTAAATGAGAAGAACAAAATATGTGAATTACTTATTTACCTTTTCAATTGTAACTAAAAAGAATAAAATTTAGAAATATATTTATTTACATTTTCTATAGTAGGTAAAAATAGAATTGTTAATATTGAATATTTTATCGTCATTTTGAATGCGGTAAAAATTGAATTGTTAATGCTGAATATTTTGTCGTCATTTTGAATGCGGTAAAAATAGAATTGTTAATGTTGAATATTTTATCGTCATTTTGAACGCGGTGAAAATAGAATGGTTAATGTTGTCATTTTTATCGACATTTTTAGTGCGATAAAAATAGACAATGTTAGTGATTCATTTTTATTGACATTCTTGGTGCGATAAAAATAGACAATGTTAGTGATTCATTTTTATTGACAATCTTGGTGCGATAAAAATAGACAATGTTAGTGATTCATTTTTATCGACATTCTTGGTGCGATAAAAATAGACAATGTTAGTGATTCATTTTTATCGACATTTTTAGCGCGATAGAAATAGACAATGTTAGTGGTTCATTTTTTATCGACATTTTTGGTGCGATAGAAAATAAAAAGAACAGGAACATGAGAATCATTTATTTACAACTCCTATTGTAAATGAAAAGAGTAAAAAATATGAGGACCACTTTATTTACAACTTCTTTTGTAAATGAAAAGACCAGAATATGTTGATCATTTTATTGGTATTTCTATGGTAAATAAAAAAGAACAAGACATGTGAATCCTTTTTATTTTCATTTTCTATTGTAAATGAAAAGGAACAACATTCTTGTCAAGGCTTGATTAGTGAATTTGAATTGACATGTCAAAATTAGAAAATGAACCTTTCTATACATTAAAAGGATTAGTTAAAAATGAACATTTTGTGTCATTAAAAAGGATTAATTAGACATGAACATTTTGTGTCATTAAAAAGGATTAATTAGAAATGAACACTTGGTGTCATAAAAAAAAGAAAAATTAAAAATAAACATTTTTTTTTATGCATAAGAAAAGAGATTAAAACAAAATACTCATTTTTGTATATTAAAAGTGAATTAGACAAAATGGACATTTTTGGCACATTAAAATGAATGAAGTTAAAATAGACATCTTTATTCATTGAAAAAGATTAGACAAAATTCTCATTTTGTTGCATTAGAAGTTAAGAAACAAAATCATCATATTTGTTTATGTTGAGAAAAAGAATGGATTTAAAATGTATGTTTTCATACATTAAAGAGAATGAATTAAGGATGTATATTTTTATACATTAAAAATAATGAAGTCAAATATTCATTTTGTCATTAAAACGAATGAGACCAAAAATATGCATTTTTGGTAAATAAATAAAAGTCACGATTTTTATTGTCATATGCTCATAATAAAGAGTATTGAAATATTTGCCTGTGATGCTGTATTTTGATGTGTTAAATGTGATGTTAGTATATTCAAAATTGAGTATTACACTTCCATTTACAAGTCATCCGACTTGTTTATGTGATTGGGACGATTATTTTTACACATCGCCCAAGTGCACAAATAATTTATTATTTGTTTGTTGGCTGAAAACCCCACACGGGTATTGGGACGATACTTGACTGACACAAATCCCAATGTTTAATTATATGTCTATCGATTGATCGACAGGCTGCGATGAGCGTTATTGTTTTATTTTAATGCTCACACAGTTGACATTGTCACTCTGGTTGTTAATGGATGGATTGAGGATTATTTCCTATTATTACCCTATACATGAAATGTATGAAACCCATATGACCCAAATTATGTGGTACACGGTTGAGTCGCATTCCAATGCAGAATTTCTTTTTAAATAAAGAATTTTTATATAATAAAAGGATTTTTGTAAAATAAAAGATTTTGTATTATAAAGTATATTTTACATTCAGAATCTTTTATATTTAGAATATTTTATTGATTATTTTAAAATTTGTTTTTTTTATATAGTAATGAATTAATATCTTTAAGATAAATATTTTATTTAAGATTATTAGATTTTAACAATTATGTTTGGTGATTGATATGTAGATTGGATTTGTAGTGGGCGATGTTTAAATAACATTTATCCTTTAATCCAATTTACATTGAAATTACTATTTGAAATTTATAAATCTATTTTATAAATTAAATCAAAATGGGAATATTAATAAATCTTTTTAGAAAGATTAAAATGTAATTTATTTTATCTTTGATAAAATTAATGAGAACCTTTTAACATAAATAATAATTTTTATTTAAAAGGATATTCAAAGTTGGAATGTGGCGTATAGTTGGTTTTAATTACAAATACGCGAGTTATTCAGAAAGACCGGGTCTAACCCATTTTGAATAATCATCACGACGATCAAGAGTCGAAGATGAAGACGGTGACTGAAGACCGGAGAGCTTCACATCGTTTGGTTGATGGTGACTGATATCTTGAATTGGGACTGATCCCCCAAGGCAAGGTAAAAAGTGATGATCTTCCAGACGTACTGGAGATCGACGGATACGTTGTTTCGTTCAGACCCAGAACGGACTTGTAAATGGATAGCATGCCTGACATTGAAATTTATTTCATGTAATTAAATTGGTTTTTATTTAATATATAAATGCATGGTGGCGGAGGATTTATTCTCTTGCTTAACACCCTTTTGTATGTTAAATAATTACCGATCGCATGATATGAGTTGTTGATGTGGTATGCCAAGTTGCACTTGATCAAGGCTTATTGTTGCAAAGCAGAGCCTTGTGGTTGATGATCAAAGCATAGCCTGTTTAGGCATAGCTTTGTGTATGACGTGACCTCACGAGCCTCACAGCCCGGTAGAGTCTAAAACGGGAGAAGGGAACGCAGGGAGTGCACACGTTTCTTTCTAGCTAGAGTGGTGCCAGGGACCTACCAGCGCTGGCATTTATTCATTGTGGTTGTTGGATTGTTCGAGGCCTCGGGGTTATGCGGTCGCCACTGGCCGTAGTATAGGTCCAAAAGGACCGGGAAGCGTGTGTTCAGGCATAACCAATCCACAAAAGTAAGTGTGGACCGGCCCTGCAGGATCCAAGGGTTGGACAGAGTACCAATCCTGGGGCATTGCTAGAGTGTCTCGAATCGGTAAGGATCTCCTCCCTAGCCTTGACTCTGATGGAAACCCAAATTTCCAATACGACATCACGCGGTTTTGATTGTATACCTATATATGGCGACATAGTGGGATGGGGCACTCATGCCGTCTAGGATTAATACATTTACTTTGATGTATTTCAAATTGGTTGTACACTATTATTATATAATACCGTGTTTATCGTATCAAGCATCTTTTGATCATTATAAGGTAAAACCCTATCCTCCGGTTTGCGTTGCATTGTGTGATGGGACTTGGGTCTTATAATGGTTTCATTTTTCAAAAAAAGCATTGCGTTATTTTGACGATTTACTTTAGTCATGCACTGGCAATCCATAGGAGAAAACCCGTTCCGCGAAAGTGGCGTGGTCCTGTGATTAGCCTTATTATATTATATAGGTTAAGTAGAATTCTCACACCAGTCCCATGACTGACCTGTAGTTTGTCCACTGGCAAACTCGGGTGCCCATATTTTCCACACGGGCAGTCGAGTAGCTATTTTTTTGCAGATATATTAAACAGGATTCTGGGTTGAAGCTTAAAGATGTATCCAGAGATAGAGAGTCTTCCGCTGTGTTCTTTCGTTGCAGTATATTACATCTTTTTTTTGTATTTATCTTCCGCTGTAATTATATTCCAATGTATTCTGATATGTATATTCTGTACTCTGATGTAACATTATATGATGATATGTTATAAAAGTCTTCTGTTGTTGTTTTAATATGTTGTATGCCCAAAGTTAAAGTATTCGTAGATTTTCACTTTTTACGTCAGACCTGTGTGGTTTATGGTCGATTCAAAGGGTGGGAATTTGCGGGTCTTTACAGTTGGTATCAGAGCTCTGGTTAGCTCAAATCTTTGGGGTACAACTTGTTAGAACTGAACAAAAGACTCATCAGAGATTGGATTAGTAATGTCTAATAAGAATACTCATTAGAGATAGGATCAGTAGTATCCTAGAATGAGTAAACTCGTTAGAGATGGGGTTAGTAATGCCTTAGAACGAGTTCAGAGTTACGAATTTATAATTAACGTATTTTTGATATTTATAATATATTTTGTGAAATATGATTTTTATATATATAAAGTTATGTATATTTTGATAAGATAATCAACCATTAAAATTTAAAAGTAAGATAGTTAATTTTACAATTTTTAGCTACGTTCCTTTTCGAGGACGAAAAGTTTTTAAGTGGGGGCGATTGTAACAACCCGAAAAATCGGAACCAATTTAAAAAAAATTATTTTAGAAAATTTTAATGAATTTTGACAATATAAAATAATTTATTTAAATAATAATGATCACAAATTTGATTTAAATCGAAGTTAGAATGAATGATTTAATTTTTATTATAGAAAGAGTTAGAAATAACGCGTAGTTTGAAAAGTCAAACTTGAACTTTGACTGACCCTACAGGATGCAAAATTTAACGGATTTTAGTGAAACCAAAAATATTAGAATCTATTTAAAAATATCTTTCCAACAAATCCGAAAAATCGAAATTTCATAACGGGAATTAAAAGTTATGGCCAATTCAATATTTAGAAAGGTCGCTACGAAATTTATAAGGGCCAAAATGCTACATTTTGCAGAATAAGGAATTAGGACCCGAAACCATCTCCATTGGTTTTAGAATGTTGTTTACGTATAAAAATGACTATAAGAACTTATATTTTTGAGTTTCGGAAAAATTCCACTATTTTTGGTATTTTTAAATATTAAAATATACACCTGAAAAATAGAATTTTTGCAAACGAACTCCGAATTCGACGAAACCAGTTTCTATGGATTTAGAATATTAAATTAAGGTAAAATTCTAAAATTTATAATTTTTGGAATTATTTTGTGGCCTGTATAATTTTTACAGTGGAAATACAGCCTATTTTCAGACTTCGGAAATTTATAATAAATTCATACGGAATCGGAAAATTACGAAATCAGGTTCGTTGGGTTCGTAATGACCTGAAATAATTATGTTTAAAAATTTATTAATTTTGAAATTCGCATGTATTTATAAGAATTTCTGAATTAAAGAAAACAGTTGAAAATTGAGTAATTGGGCACGTAATGATATTTGGGCCCAAACCAAAATTAAACCCATGGTATATATTATCTTTTTTCTGAGATTTAGGGCTGAAATTCGAAATACACAGCAGCCACTTCTCTTTTCCATCATTTTTCTCAATTTCCATGGCGGCTCTCTCTTCCTCTAAAATTTGTCGAAAATAAAATCTCTTCAAACCATAGCAAATTATATGTCCTCTCGAAGGTCTCGACGATACGAAGCTAGTGGTGTAGTCGGTTTTGTCAAACAGCGCTCGGATTCGCCGGAATCTCGTCTTAAAGTTCGCTGTTTTCGAAATTCAGAAGCTCAAAACGTAAATCAAGAAATTCCCGTGAATCGAGGAAGAATTAGACGAAGTCACGAACACGGAAGTTCTTCGTCTACGTGAGGTGGAGGTGCTCGCCAAATTTCAGGCAGTTTGGAGGTGTGAGGCGGCCAGTGGGACCCGCGAGGCGAAATCCGTTCTAGTCGATTTCCCGATGATCGGAGAAGCTTTAGGGGCGGCTCTTTCTGGGGGTGGTGCGTCTCACCAAGGCGAAGACGTTGGCGGTGGTCCCGTGGCGTCAGGTGGCCTGAAGCAGCGGCAAATCGCGGTCAAAGTTCGGCGGTGAACAGTGTTTCGCGGTCAACGGGCTGAGGGTATTTTCTATTTTATTTTTAAATTATTTAATTAATTTCCAGAACTTTAAAATTGCATAACTCACTCATACGAAGTCGAAAATCGACGATTTAAGGTGCGTTAGGATCGTGGCGACGAGATGGACGCGTGGACACTAATTTTGTCCAATTCTGAGACAGTGAAATTTTTAGGTATTTTCACGAATATTAATTAATTATTTAATTACCCGATCTTTAAAAATTCATAACTCTTTCATACGAGGTCCGTTTGATGAACCGTAAATTGCGTTGGAATCACAAAATTAAGAGCTTCGCGATGGCGTAGACCGCAGCTGAAAAGGGGATAGTAAAATTTTGGCCAAAATTTCAATGTGAGGATTCTAATTTTATTTGTTTAATTAATTATAAATTATTTTCTTGCATTAAACGTAATTGTTTGATCATTTAATTCTGACCTGAAAAGTTGGGTGTTGTTTGAAATGATAATTGTTATTCGATGTCTAGTAGAAAGATCATAATAAAAATTTTAATCTTTTGTTTTGATTTATTGATAAAATTTTAATCTTTTATCATGATTTACAAATCAAAGTTTTGATTTTTATTTTGAAATGAATAACATTAATAAAGATTCGATCTTTAAAATGAATCTTTGTTTTTGTTTGTATAAAATGAATCTTTGTTTTATTTATAAAACATGAAATCTTTTATTTTTATTTATAAAGATTAAAACTTTATAAAAATTTAAACTTTGATTTCGTTAACAAAGATTACAACTTTGATTTGGTTTGCAAAGATTACAACTTTGATTTTGGTTACAAAAATTACAACTTTGTTTTTTTTGATTATAATAAAAAAAAAGGCTAAATCTTTTTATGTTGAAAATAAGGAGACAATATTTTTATGTTTTAAAATAAAAAGACAATCTTTTTATATTGAAACAAAAGATGTAATTTTGACGATGAAAATAAGAAGATGATCTTTTTATATTTAAAATAGAGGAGTTATCATTTTTACATTGTAAAATAGAAAAGGTCATATTTTTACATTACAAAATAGGTTAATCCTTTTTTTTACACCTTCCTTTGTAAATGATAAGACCAAAAATATGTTATTCACATTATTGATGTTTATATGGTGAAAGAAAAGAAACAAAGTTTTGTTATTCATTTTGTTTACATTGCTTTTGTAAATAAATGAATAGAAATATAAAGAAAAATCATTTTTCTATGTAAAACAAAAGAGAACATAATTTGTGAATTGTTTTTATTTACATTTATATGTAAAACAAAAGAGAACATAATGGGTAAATCATATTGTTTACATTTTATATGGAAACCAAAGGAGAACATAATGTGTGAACGGTTTTTGTTTACATTTTCTTTGTAAAAGTAAAAGAGTAAAACATGTTAATCATTTTGTTTACATTTTCTTTGTAAAAGAAAAAGAGTAAAACATGTTAATCATTTTGTTTACATTTTCTTTGTAAAAGAAAAAGAGTAAAACATGTTAATCACTTTGTTTACATTTTCATTGAAAAGGAAAAAAAGTAAAACATGTTAACCAGTTATGTAAATAAGAAGAATGGAATTTAGAAATACACATTTTATTTACATTTTCTATTGTAAAAGAAAAAGAACAAAATTTGTGAATCATTTTATTTTCATTTTCTATTGTAAATGAAAAGGATAAATGTGTGAATCATTATATTTACATTTTCAAATGTAAAATCAAAAGAACAAAATATATGAATCATTTTATTTACATTTTTTTTATTGTAAATGAGAAGAACAAAATATGTGAATTACTTATTTACCTTTTCAATTGTAACTAAAAAGAATAAAATTTAGAAATATATTTATTTACATTTTCTATAATAGGTAAAAATAGAATTGTTAATATTGAATATTTTATCGTCATTTTGAATGCGGTAAAAATTGAATTGTTAATGCTGAATATTTTGTCGTCATTTTGAATGCGGTAAAAATAGAATTGTTAATGTTGAATATTTTATCGTCATTTTGAACGCGGTGAAAATAGAATGGTTAATGTTGTCATTTTTATCGACATTTTTAGTGCGATAAAAATAGACAATGTTAGTGATTCATTTTTATTGACATTCTTGGTGCGATAAAAATAGACAATGTTAGTGATTCATTTTTATTGACATTCTTGGTGCGATAAAAATAGACAATGTTAGTGATTCATTTTTATCGACATTCTTGGTCCAATAAAAATAGACAATGTTAGTGATTCATTTTTATCGACATTTTTAGCGTGATAGAAATAGACAATGTTAGTGATTCATTTTTTATTGACATTTTTGGTGCGATAGAAAATAAAAAGAACAGGAACATGAGAATCATTTATTTACAACTCCTATTGTAAATGAAAAGAGTAAAAAATATGAGGACCACTTTATTTACAACTTCTTTTGTAAATGAAAAGACCAGAATATGTTGATCATTTTATTGGTATTTCTATGGTAAATAAAAAAGAACAAGACATGTGAATCCTTTTTATTTTCATTTTCTATTGTAAATGAAAAAGAACAACATTCTTGTCAAGGCTTGATTAGTGAATTTGAATTGACATGTCAAAATAATGAATACTTGGTGTCATAAAAAAAAGAAAAATTAAAAATAAACATTTTTTTTATGCATAAGAAAAGAGATTAAAACAAAATACTCATTTTTGTATATTAAAAGTGAATTAGACAAAATGGACATTTTTGGCACATTAAAATGAATGAAGTAAAAATAGACATCTTTATTCATTGAAAAAGATTAGACAAAATTCTCATTTTGTTGCATTAGAAGTTAAGAAACAAAATCATCATATTTGTTTATGTTGAGAAAAAGAATGGATTTAAAATGTATGTTTTCATACATTAAAGAGAATGAATTAAGGATGTATATTTTTATACATTAAAAATAATGAAGTCAAATATTCATTTTGTCATTAAAATGAATGAGACCAAAAATATGCATTTTTGGTAAATAAATAAAAGTCATGATTTTTATTGTCATATGCTCATAATAAAGAGTATTGAAATATTTGCCTGTGATGCAGTATTTTGATGTGTTAAATGTGATGTTAGTATATTCAAAATTGAGTATTACACTTCCATTTACAAGTCATCCGACTTGTTTATGTGATTGGGACGATTATTTTTACACATCGCCCAAGTGCACAAATAATTTATTATTTGTTTGTTGGCTGAAAACCCCACACGGGTATTGGGACGATACTTGACTGACACAAATCCCAATGTTTAATTATATGTCTATCGATTGATCGACAAGCTGCGATGAGCGTTATTGTTTTATTTTAATGCTCACACAGTTGACATTGTCACTCTGGTTGTTAATGGATGGATTAAGGATTATTTCCTATTATTACCCTATACATGAAATGTATGAAACCCATATGACCCAAATTATGTGGTACATGGTTGAGTCGCATTCCAATGCAGAATTTCTTTTTAAATAAAGAATTTTTATATTATAAAAGGATTTTTGTAAAATAAAAGATTTTGTATTATAAAGTATATTTTACATTCAGAATCTTTTATATTTAGAATATTTTATTGATTATTTTAAAATGTGTTTTTTTTATATAGTAATGAATTAATATCTTTAAGATAAATATTTTATTTAAGATTATTAGATTTTAACAATTATGTTTGGTGATTGATATGTAGATTGAATTTGTAGTGGGCAATGTTTAAATAACATTTATCCTTTAATCCAATTTACATTGAAATTACTATTTGAAATTTATAAATCTATTTTATAAATTAAATCAAAATGGGAATATTAATAAATCTTTTTAGAATGATTAAAATGTAATTTATTTTATCTTTGATAAAATTAATGAGAACCTTTTAACATAAATAATAATTTTTATTTAAAAGGATATTCAAAGTTGGAATGTGGCGTATAGTTGGTTTTAATTACAAATACGCGAGTTATTCAGAAAGACCGGGTCTAACCCATTTTGAATAATCATCACGACGATCAAGAGTCGAAGATGAAGACGGTGACTGAAGACCGGAGAGCTTCACATCGTTTGGTTGATGGTGACTGATATCTTGAATTGGGACTGATCCCCCAAGGCAAGGTAAAAAGTGATGATCTTCCAGACGTACTGGAGATCGACGGATACGTTGTTTCGTTCAGACCCAGAACGGACTTGTAAATGGATAGCATGCCTGACATTGAAATTTATTTCATGTAATTAAATTGGTTTTTATTTAATATATAAATGCATGGTGGCGGAGGATTTATTCTCTTGCTTAACACCCTTTTGTATGTTAAATAATTACCGATCGCATGATATGAGTTGTTGATGTGGTATGCCAAGTTGCACTTGATCAAGGCTTATTGTTGCAAAGCAGAGCCTTGTGGTTGATGATCAAAGCATAGCCTGTTTATGCATAGCTTTGTGTATGACGTGACCTCACGAGCCTCACAGCCCGGTAGAGTCTAAAACGGGAGAAGGGAACGCAGGGAGTGCACACGTTTCTTTCTAGCTAGAGTGGTGCCAGGGACCTACCAGCGCTGGCATTTATTCATTGTGGTTGTTGGATTGTTCGAGGCCTCGGGGTTATGCGGTCGCCACTGGCCGTAGTATAGGTCCAAAAGGACCGGGAAGCGTGTGTTCAGGCATAACCAATCCACAAAAGTAAGTGTGGACCGGCCCTGCAGGATCCAAGGGTTGGACAGAGTACCAATCCTGGGGCATTGCTAGAGTGTCTCGAATCGGTAAGGATCTCCTCCCTAGCCTTGACTCAGCTGGAAACCCAAATTTCCAATACGACATCACGCGGTTTTGATTGTATACCTATATATGGCGACATAGTGGGATGGGGCACTCATGCCGTCTAGGATTAATACATTTACTTTGATGTATTTCAAATTGGTTGTACACTATTATTATATAATACCGTGTTTATCGTATCAAGCATCTTTTGATCATTATAAGGTAAAACCCTATCCTCCGGTTTGCGTTGCATTGTGTGATGGGACTTGGGTCTTATAATGGTTTCATTTTTCAAAAAAAGAATTGCGTTATTTTGACGATTTACTTTAGTCATGCACTGGCATTCCATAGGAGAAAACCCATTCCGCGAAAGTGGCGTGGTCCTGTGATTAGCCTTATTATATTATATAGGTTAAGTAGAATTCTCACACCAGTCCCATGACTGACCTGTAGTTTGTCCACTGGCAAACTCGGGTGCCCATATTTTCCACACGGGCAGTCGAGTAGCTATTTTTTTGCAGATATATTAAACAGGATTCTGGGTTGAAGCTTAAAGCTGTGTCCAGAGATAGAGAGTCTTCCGCTGTGTTCTTCCGTTGCAGTATATTACATCTTTTTTTTTTGTATTTATCTTCCGCTGTAATTATGTTCCAATGTACTCTGATATGTATATTCTGTACTCTGATGTAACATTATATGATGATATGTTATAAAAGTCTTCCGTTGTTGTTTTAATATGTTGTATGCCCAAAGTTAAAGTATTCGTAGATTTTCACTTTTTGGGTCAGACCTGTGTGGTTTATGGTCGATTCAAAGGGTGGGAATTTGCGGGTCTTTACAGTGTGTAGCACATTTCCTACCATCTTCTTTGTCTAGAAGTTCACCTGACAGTTCAGATGATAGTTCTTCAGCCTCGTAGTATGCGGATAGCGTTGAGAGTCTTTCTAGTCACAGTAGCGCTAGCCAGTACATGTCCGATGCTACCTCAGTTTACAGCCCTTTGTCTCTATGTTTTTGCATCGAGAATTCTTTGTAGGTGAAGAGATTTCAAAGCGCCTTATTACTTCCCAAATAAATCCTTCTACATCTAGACACTGGTTCAAAAGAATACGCAAGAAAAGCGAGACCAAAGGAGGTCATAGATTCGGATTGTGACTCAGATAATGCTTCTATGGACTTGGACTCAGATGAATCTGAGGATTCAAGGGCAGATGAAGATTGGATGACGACGAGTTTCAGTTTGATGCAGACCGTCATGTGGTGATGTGGGATCCATTTCATGTTGCACCTCCAGCAGTGGATATTCATGCACCTCCGATGGTGTAGATTATCCCAGACTAAGTTCCATAGATAGTCCCTGAGATAGTATACTACATGCCAAAGTTTGATTAACCTGCCCTATCAATACCTGAGCTAGATGGACCCATTTGGGATCCGCAACAGTTGGGACAAGAGGTGGATATATTGATTGATGGTTTAGCTCAGTATGAAGCACCAGAGGAGCTTCCAGTTTGGGACCTTACTCCTGAGTTACAGGATGTTGTTGAGCCATGGATAGCTCCAGAGTTACATGAGCCAGTTGATCCCCTAATCGAGCCAGAGTTATATAAGGCAGATGTCCACTGATCAAGGAGCCAGTTGAGCCATAGCTTGAGCCGCTGATTGAGCCAGAGATTGAGGGACAAGGCTATGATGCAGATGAGGAGGATGACGAAGATGTAGTTTTATTGGCCTGATCATGACAGTGATAATGATGAGCTAGATGATTTCTGGAAAGAGGAGGAGATACTAGCCAATTGGGTTGGTGAGCCCTTAGATGGGGAGGATGTTGGTCAGGAGCCTGAGGAGATATCACTTTTTAGGCCCTCAGATCATGACTCAAGAGATGAGTAGGGAGCTGGTTGTTGCTAGTCTGTATATATATAATGTATATGTAGTAGGTCTAGTTTTGGTGCAGTCTAGGCACTAGTTGTATATTTTGGGATATAGTGCCATTTTGACATTGTATAGACCACCTCAAGTATGTAGCTACGCAGGTTGGTATGGATAGGTGCATATACATAGCTTATACCTTGAGTAGCACTATACACTGGGGTATATGTTATGTCTGTGATTAATATTTCGGTTGTGACATGATGAGATATAGCATGATATGATACTTTTGTTCTAGCAGCGTTCTTTCAGTATTGTTTTAGCATGTTTCATTATCCTTTTCTTTCCTTTTCTTCATTCCTTTTCAAGGACGAAAAGTTTTTAAGTGGGGGAGAATGTAATGACCCAGAAATTCTGATATTTTGAAAACTCGAGTTTTCAAGAACTCGGAATAACCATGCATAGTTCTGGATACATACACTCTTTTTTAAATAGATTTCAAAAAGTATAATTGTTAGTTAAGCTGTTCAAACAGTTTTAGCAACTTATCAGTTTAAGCAATTTTGGTTAGAAACACTATTCTCCAAATTATAAATTTTGATATTTTGAGTTAAGAATTTGTATACGACTTATTAAATAGTTAAGGTAAGGTTAGAGAACTTCTAAAATTGATTTAAAAAGTTAATTATATTAAAATTCAATATTTTAATATTATTCTGATAACTTGAAAATAGACCATTTTTGAAATAGTCTCGAAATCTAACGAAACCACTTTTATCGAATCCGAAACATCAAAATATGATGAGGTTTAAAATTTCAAGTCAAATGGAGTTAATGTGTAAGCATATGAAATATAATCGTAAGTTGTTTAATCAGTTGAAATTTAGTAAAAGCTAGAAATAAGACGATTTTTCAAATGGTCTTCGAATTCGATGAGACCAGGTTCTTTGGAACCGTAATTGTGAAACATAGCGAGATTTCAAGTTCCCTAATTTTTGGATTTAGTATGTGGTCGTACAACTTGAAGGAAGGTTACCTGGCATAATTAATTAAGTGAGACTAATCCACTTGCACACTAATTCCTATAACACATACAAATTAGACAACTAAGGTACTCTCTTGTACACTTATCCAACTCTTCCTACCCTTGTTACTAAAGGCATAAGCTACTTTCTTTTGTTTTTATTTTATTTTCCTTTTCATTTCCTTTATCTTCTTCGTTTTAATTCCTCAAACACACTAACCCTTCTCCTCCCACCTTAAGCCCAATGCCACCCATCACTACTCCTCCACTACTGCCACCTCCCTGCATAGCACCACCCACTCACCAGTAGCTCCCTCTCTGGCCATGGGCCCCCTCTAACTCCAAATCCCTCTATTCTCTTTTAAAATCACAAAGACACCTCCTTTCTTCACTAATCCAGTTTTACACCACCAAAATCACCTCCTGTGGGCCCCACACCACCATGCCTTGAAACCAACCACCTCCATCAGCATGCGCCTCCCCCGTACAGCCCAATTCAAGGCCTCCGCTTGTCCTCAAACCCTAAAACCACATAAAAAATTAGTTTTCCTCTTGATTTACATCATAAAGCTTATATAAATATATATAATATTAGCTAGTGAATTTGAGGTGGAAAGGAGCAAGCTTGGTTTCGTTGGAAGCTTGTGAAGTCCTACATTGAAGTGTCATGGAGTAGGAATTTCTAGGGTGAGAAATCCGTAACCAAATTAGTTAACTATAGTTTATGCTGTGAAACATTTGATTGATATGTGGTTGAATTGGTGATGAACTGTGATGTGATTTGTATGTTGAATTGGGTTAGTTATCATGTTAATATAATGTTAAAATGTTCATGGTAGTTGTGCTAGGGTTAAACACTCATTTATAAGTTAAACATTGCATTAACGATCACTTGTTTAAGTCAAGTAGATTTGGTAAAAGTATGACATAAAATGGATAAGTTAACATTGATTATTTGATACTAATATGGAATTGGTAAATTGAATTTGATATTTGTTGATATGAATGGTATTGTTAAATACAATAATCTTTGGGTTAATAATGTTTAATATCTTATTTAACCACGGTTGATTTGGGTTATGTGTTAACAACTTTTACACTTAGGTCAAAGAAGCCAATGTGTGAAAATTGGATTTTAATAGTTGTTTACAACTATTATTCGATGCATATAATGTGTGAAATCCATATAAATGGAATTAGATGGTAGTTGTGTGAATTTGATGTCCGGTTTTTGATGGACTTATAAGGTATTGACGAATATTCGTAATTGGAACCAAATAATTTGAATCTATTTTCATATAGATACGGCCTGTTCAAGTTTTACTTTTGAAATGAATAGTAACTATTGAAAGTAAAATTCAGTTAGGCTATCTTGAAAACGTTTTAAAAGATTCTTTTCAAAAGTATCTTATTTATATAACAAATGTCAATAGAGTTTGGACTTAAAATAATAAGTTTCAAAAAGCATATTTTTTTTTTAATGATTTGAATAGTACTAAAATGACTTAACATGAGAATATCTGATTATGAAGTAAAATAATTCAATTAGGGTTTCCAATAATCATTATATACAATTTATATGATTACAAAATTATATTGGAAACGTTTCGATTTATTTTTAATTATAAATTAAATTTGGTCTGAATAGGACTTATCACGTAGCGACAACTCACGAACTTGGACACGTAACTTTGAATTGACATACCGGGAGGTCCGACCGTCGGATTCTCCCGAAACAAAAATGTTGGGTCCGAAATGAAAAGAGATTTCAAATGGAATAAAAAAATTTAAGGTCCAATGGTTAAATTTCAAAACAAGTCCAAATTTGTTTTCGGGAAGATCGCTATGGGTGTAGTTTGGTGACCGGAAATTGGAAACCGGCTATAAGGACCTTATAAGAATTATTAAAAATATGAATAAATTATGATGTATCAGAATAAACGGTTTAAAAAGGTTTTGGATTGAATATTCCAAGCTTTTGGAAAGATAAAAGATATTTTATCTTAATGAGCTTGTTAATAACTAAAATAAATTACCAAAAGGAATATGCAATGATTCTTAAGAGTATAGTCTAGTACCACCTGTGAGATCTAACTGGAAATTATTCCATAAGGCGAGGGGTGGGAAGAACCAAAATGACATCGGAAATTTGACTCGGAATAGAAAAGTTTTTTGTAAAGAAAAGATCCAATGTTTAAAATAAAATGTTAAAATGAAAAGGGTTTAAATGTAACCAAAGTTTTCCAATGTATGAATTAGACTGGATTTGGATGGAAATATTCCTCGGATATTTCAATATTGGATTCCGTAATCATAAAGATACTATTAGAGAAATTTGGAAGATATTGATAACGTTATTCCTTATACGGTGTCGATTGGTTTCAGAATTTGATATTGAATATGTAATAGCCTGCATTTTACGTATCAGAGGATCGTAAAATATATTTATTTTTTTCCTTAAGGGTTGGATCATTCTCGAGTTTTGATATGTTGTTTATGGGAATGTGAGATATGTCCATAATTTTTACCAATTTTGTTTGTGACCATTTTTCCCCTGTCAGTCTTGTACAGTCATGTATTTTGACTCGGATCGAATCAGGTGCTGAAATCAGTCTCATTGGAAAGGAATTGATGTTTCCTATTCCGTAGAGTGGTCACCTTAAAGATTTGGCTCAGTAGTTTGTGAGGAATCGCTGTTTTAAGTTTTTGCAGTTGGTTGTTCGCATTTGTTAAGCCATAATGGGCTAATTTGGGGAAGCCCATTAGTGGGCTGGTGGGAGGCTATAAATGAGGGACAGGAGCATGGAGAAGAGTTTACTTTCTATATTCCCTCATTTGTAAGAGCTTCTGGTCATCCATTACTCCATCTTCTCCACCTTTCCACCATTAAAATCGAGATCTAAGAGAGAGGATCGAAGATCTACGTCGTTTCAAGCTAGATCTAAATCAATTGAAGCGAATGCTCATCGAATTGAAGAGTGTGGATCAAATTATTCGCTGTTCGGATCTAGATCTAAGCATATTTGAGTTTTTCTAGAGATTAGGTGAGTGATGTGCATCTCTCACAGGGATTCAAGCAAGTATATGGGTTGTATTCACATATTTTCATCATTTTAGATCGATTTCTCCTAGATCTACACCATGGTAAGCTTATTTTCATATGAATCGCCATAGGATATAATTTAGCAATTTAAAACCAGTAATTTTTATGCTATTTCATATGTTTATGCAAGTTAGATCCATAATTTAGTTCATATGTCCATTTATCGTGATTTTGATGAAGTTGCATAATTTTGGTGAAAATCGTCATATTCATGTTGTTAGTGATTTCATAACATGCTTACAGTTGTATTGGATGAATCAGATGAGTAGATTTCATTGATCTTGTCCTTCTACGAAGTTTTGGTTAAATTTAGTGATGGATTGGACCGGTACACGTCATGGGTAGAGCATGGTGTTCAATCGGTTGGAGAATGGCTTAGGGAACAAGCCACAGGGGTTCGGTCGTACAGAACGGGCTCGGTCATAGGCTGGTCGAGTGGCATGGGGTCGGTCATGGTCTGGTCGAGTGGAATAGTGCATGTAATGGATGGGTCATTCATGCAAATAAATGGGGTCAGTCAGCATTTGGGTTCATCTAAGCGGGTCATTCATACTTCCAAGAGGCTGGTCGGTCAGTCTTTGGTTGGTTGGGCAAGCAAAGGGGTCGGTTGCACCAAGGGGGTCGGTCGTACCAAGGGGTCAGTCGCACCAAGAAGACATATGGTAGTTTCTATAAAAAATTGGGTACAACCGAGATTTCAACAAAAGGACCTGAAAAACATTTCGGCCAAAAGTACGCTCTAAATGCTGTGGTTGATGTCATGAACGCCATGGTTCATTTCATAAAAAATGGATGTAACACTATGAATTGGGTTGAACCATATATTGATGTTATTTGGTTCAGTGATGTTGTGACTTTGAGGTGAATTCAAGTAGGAATATTCGAAGTGTTGAAAGTGTACGTTGATCAGTATGGAACAACAAATGAGATGACAATTCAAAGGTTGTGTTTTGAGTTGGTGGATAATGGTTGCTCGAGAAGGTTGCTTGATCTATGGGAAGTCATCGGGTTTGATGACTAGAGATGCGAAGGTCGAGAGATTATCGTTGTCATAGATTCTAATAGGTTCAAAACAGAGGTACAATAGAGTTATCTAAAAGACCGTAAAATTGCTGGTTGTGTACCCCGAGTATCGTTGAAAGGTCTAGGTACATATCGTTGAAAGGCGTATATAGATTCCTTTAGAATTGGGGTTACCATTAGCCCTTGACATATAGCAAGGTTGGCCGTCATACGATCAATGATGGTTTCGAAGCGGGATTTTCGGTGGTAGCCAAAGTCTGTCATGATTGATTATTTTCCTTGTTTGTACCGTCTCACATAAATTTTCCAACGTCGAAGGAGTTGTTTCTTAGGTGCTTGTCTGATATTGGTTTAGGCCTATGGGGCTTGAGGTTGAGGGATGTTGAATTCGATTAGAATGGTTTACATGAGATACATATAATCTGGATGCTATGATTGCTCGTGGAGTTTGCTTCCGATTATCATGAATAAATGGTTGTTCTGGTTTTCATGGATGGATGGTTGAAATGTTTGATGTCAAGGCTATCACTGTTCGATGTGGGTACACGAGGTTGAGTTGTTCATTGTTATTATGGGTAGATTGGTTTGTTTATTTACCCACTCTCATATAATTTATTGACGATGTCAAATAGCTGTTTTATCGCTCACTAAGACTATTGTCTGACTCAAGGTTTTATGTTTCCCTCTTATTAACTTAGGTTGTTCGTCCGGTTGTGAATGGAAAGACTGAGTAGCAGGTGACAGATGATAGTTTGGTGAGACGATGATGCTGATTGATGGTGAGCTGGAGGTTTACGTACTGGTTTTATTACTATCTAGTATTTGTTTTCGCTGTTTGTTTTTCTTCTCTGAGTGCTGTAGTGAGGCAAATTTGTATAAACACTATTGTTGTTATCCAGGTATATGGATATTACTTTCTAGTTGTTATGAAAGTTTAGTGTTTTCCGTTTCACTAGTATTATTGTCTATTGTATATGTTCTATTATAATTTATCCTTGCGATGTGCGCTGTACGACAAGTTCCGATGGTGTTATCATACCTGGATGATCGTCCATAGCTGCCTGGAACATCTTTCAACACATTATTTCCCTTGTTTAGTGCAAGGGTTGTAGGCGATCGTCATAGAATATAAGTCAATACGATATCTATTTAAAGCCTTATATTTGATATCAAATTGGATTTTGTGTTTGTCGTAAATGATTTTTTGAATAACGCCTATTTTGAACCCCATTAAAGACATGATTTATTCCCAAGGTTAAATAATCATTAAATAATGACTTTTGGGGATTCGAACTAAGTTTGAGTTTTAATCAATCTTTAATTAGATTTAAAAAGAAAGAAGGCAGTTAAACTTAACAGGCGCAAGGGGCGTTAGATATGGAGTACCACCAGTTTTGGTCCACGGTATGAATAGGTTGGAAATGGGATAGCGATATGAATAATTGCTTTTGTCAGGCTCGATAATCCCGATAAGGCTTATAAACCTTAATTTAAGGCAAGTTTGTGGAAAGAAGTTATATAACCTTTGGAAGTGGTTTCTATGGAAAGATTTAGACAAGAAGTTTAAATGATGTAAATCTTTGGTAATATTTATGGGAGTAATTCTAAGGTAAAGAATATTCGAATAAAAGAATATTTTGTAATGGAATGTGACTTATGATATGTTTATATATCACTTAGTTTAAATGATGCAATAGATATTTATAAAGACCGGGTCCCAACCCATTCTGAATAAATTATATGACGATAGTCGAAGATATTGAAGATGATGGTTGAAGACCAGAGACCTTCACATTGTTTGGATTATTGATGATGCCTCGATTGGGATGCACATCCAAGACGAATTTATAAGTGGTGGTCGTCTAGACATACTTGAAGATTTACCAGATATGCAAGTGCCTCTCTCCCTAAGGAGACGAGGAATAAGGTGCCTTCGTTTTCTTTCAGACCCAGAACGAACTTGTAAATGGATTGTGTGTTTGACATACATAACCGATTTGTCTCTATTGATGATATATATGTGGTGGCGGAGAATTTATTCTCTTAGCTTAACACCCTTCTTTGAGACATATGAGCTCAAATGTTATATTAGTAATAGAAATCGATCATAGATGTGAATTGATAATGTGACATGCTAAGTTGTCGATTGATCAAAGCTTTTGTGGAAGAGAAGAGCTTTGTGGATGATGATCAAAGTATGGTTGTGTGAGAACCCATAATTTTATGACCCTAAAATTATATTGATCTCAATTAAATATGTATATTTGTGAATATATATACATTTAGGTTGGATAAAGAAATAAATCATTCGTGTGTTATGATAAAAATATATAATAGTGTTCTTGATTGATTGGTGAACAAATATGCATGTTAATTGTATGCTTTGTGTGATATTCAAATATGCTTAAATGTTATAAAATGGGTTTAAAGTTTTATAAAGGGCAATATTAAAACCCTAGGGGAAAAATGGACAATAAAAAATTAAGGCAAATCAATAAAAATCAATCATCCCACATCAAAATGGAGACAGATTTGTGATGAAGATGAATTCAGGAGGGAAGGCAGCATGAATCCGAGAGTTAGAAAGCGAAGTCGAGATCTCAGAGGAGTGAAGTCCAGGCTAAATCATATGTGAGTGTATTTTCTTCCCTTTAGGCATTAAGACCTCAAATAGCTAGCCCATTTTGTTGTTTGTTTTTCTGAATGCTCAATATAATAAGACATACTTGCCGGATGTGTGATTCTTAAATTGATATGGGTGATTTAAGTGAATGGATGTTTGATTGTTGGTTGCTTATCATTTGTTGAGTGTAGATCTGATTTAAAAATTAAAGAGGATTTTATAAGAAAAATTTGCAGATCTGAACATCTATAGTGATGTTAATCTGTATATACATTTGGAATGAGATACAAAATTAAGAGGATATATGGGTTTACATGCATATAAATGTAGGTATATGTGTATCAGGAGTGAACTACCAGTTAGGGTTGGTTAATTGATATGAACAGAAGTGAGTGTTCTGAAAATACATTTATATACACCTTGACTGATATCAAAAGGGGTAAACATGCTGTTAGCTCTAAATGATTTATAAATGTGGGTTGGTTGTTAGGTTACTTATAACAGTAAGATAACCTGCTATATTTATATTTTTTGTTTCAAATACCTAAGTTAATGATGTGATTAACTGATGCATACTATTTTCTGGTATTAAATGAACATATTTATACATATATGCATGGAAAATTGTATTGTATATATGCATTAGAACTGAGTCCAGAAATTAAACAAGAGTGTATGTACATATATGCGTTGTAAATAATCTGCTGTATGATTTATTAACCAAGTGGGTATTATATATATATTTGCATAAAGAGGTAAGTATATATATGTATACATACCAGCAATAAATTGTTAGGTGGAGATTGGTTTCATTACATTAACAGGTATATATGTATATACCTATGTATAAACCTGTTGAGGATGATTGAATAAGGTTAATACATTTGAATTGCGTGGACTGTTTTTCACCTGCCATGACTGATTTTGGAAGTAAGTTGCCGTACACGTATATATGGTTGAACGTGAGTGAGTTAGTCTTTATGTCATGAACTGCTATATGTATATTATATGTGTGCGTGTACAGTTTGTTGTGCATAATTTTGGACTTATTGATTTGTTGATATACTGTGTGCTAGCAGTAAAAACTCATCAAGTATAAAAACTGCTAATATTATGTTAGCCTGATTTAGGTAGTTTAATAAACATGCACATTTATTTATGAATATATGACCTACTATGCATTTGTTTAATCAAGTTACTATATGCATATTATATGGTGAACCCATAACCTGCTACCCATTGGCCTAAACAGTTTAATGATACATGGATTCCTTGGTAATACATAAAACTGCTATACGTATATTGCTGTATGGGCAAACTTAGTGTGCATATTCTGTGCATACTGATATGATGACATAAATGGTGTTAGTGGTAAAGATTCATTAAGTATAGTAACTACTATGAACAAGTTAGCTTAAACATCATCATATCCTTAATTGAAGGTAAACTTATATACAGTCATTGTTAGGGGTTCATGACTGTTTGGGGTATAATGTTTAAGTGGTTGATGCAATCTGGTTTGCATTACTATTTCTGCCCAGTGTAAGTAAATAAGCATCTTTCAGTTTATATTCGTCTAAAAGGAAATGTTTATACCGTATCAAGTTAAAATAGTCAGTATACAGGTAAGGGATTTCATAAAACTGAAATATACTAGTCTATCTGGTTTATACATATCCGCATGAGTTCCAGTATATGGCACATATTTTACACTTAAAGATATAAAGTGGTAACTGTTGTTTGAAGTATAAATTAAAAGAATATGAATCATGTCATAATGCCAAATGTTTTATAACTACACTCAAACCAGACGTTTTATGTCTGACCCTGTGGATTGCCCATGCAATCTCTGGGGTGTATCATTCAAACGAAACAGTCCGGAGACTATGTTTTACAGGTTAGGATGCTCCTTTTTCAGCTGCTCACTGAGTTAAAGTTTGGACAGTTAAATGCATAGAAGTCAGTACTCATTTGAAGTGTTACTTGCATTTGGGACTTTGTATATACTTTATAGTTTTGTGCATAATGTGTTGTTTTGGATACAAAATGGTTTGTAAACTATATTATGTTCAAAGTGTGACTGAACTGAAATATATATATATATATATATATATATATATATATATTGTAAATTCATAGAAATATGTAACGCTTGTGTATTTTGTATTTTAAATACAGTTCTATCGTGGAATGTATGGGTTTGAGGTTTGCTTTTACATGCTGTTTTGAAAGGATTTATTAATTTTGTGCTTATAAGTGGGTAAGGCATACAAACAATGTATGCATGTGCCCACTTGGCTACACAGCAAGCATTTGTTTGGGATTAAGAAGTGGTGCTTGTTTTTCTATATATATATATATATATACTGTGTTATGCAAATGAGCCACTGTTGTGGTATATTGTGAGTGTTGGATACAAGTATGTATATCATGTGGTTGGTACTGCTAAAGGAATCATGCTATATATAACAATATATAGATGTGGTTTCTCAAAAGTAGCCAATCCATTAAATAAAGTGTTTAGTAAGTTTTATGAAGGTGCTTGTTCAATGCTGCATACAAGTGTTGTTGCGTGTGTGCACCTTTGTGTGTGACTAGAAAGGGTAGCATACGAACTAATGTGTGTGTATATGTGAGAACCCAAACCACGAGACACAGCGGTAAGGGTAATCTTTGGGAATATAACACATAAACAGGTAATTAGCAGAACAGAAATAAATAACAGAATATACTGGATATAATAAACATCAGAGTTACACAGTTTACAGGATCATACTTAGTACAAATACATTTCAGCTATACATATATGTCTACAGCGGAAAACAACATAATATGTACAATTGGAGCTGAACAACATAAAAAGAGATAAATGATAGAATCCATCTTCAGCTCTAGCTATCCAGAAAGATCCTGCTAAAACCTGAATACAAGGCTGCCCGTGTAGAAATAGGGGCACCCGAGTTTGCAAGTGAAACAAACTACGAGTCAGTCATGAGAATGATATGAGAAATCTACTTAACACAATTTACAATATGGCAAATCATAGGACCACGCCACTTTCGCGGAACGGGTTTACTCCAGTGATTGCCAGTGCTAAAAAACAAGTTATTCTTTTAAACATCGCAATGCTTTTTATAAAAATGAAGCCATTATAAGACTCAGGTCCCATCACACAATGCAACACAAACCGAAGGATAGAGTTTTACCTTATAATGGCCAAAATATGCTTGATACGATCAAAACAAATCATTGGATATTATTGCTAGTGTTTATATGTTTCAAAAACAATTTGAATCATAACTATCAATCATAGACAGCATGGGTACCATATATCATGTCGCCATATATATATACAATCAAAACCGCACGATGTCGTATTTGGAAATTGGATTTCCGTCATGAACCGAGGCAAGGGATCATCCTCACCGATTCGAGACTGTCTAGCCCGAGTCTCAGGACCCAGACTCAGGTGGGCCCTTGGATCGTCAGGGCCGGTCCACCGATGTGGATTAAAATTTCTGAACACTACGTTTCCCCGCCCTTTGGGGCGTAAATGAGTCAACGAATGACTCCATCGGTCCCGGATCGACCGATAAAATCGAGGCGCCTCGCAACAGCAACAACCACACAAGTGAAAGTAATATAAATGTCAGGGCTGGTAGGTCACTGACACCACCCTAGCTAGAAAGAAACGCATGTCCTCCCTGATGTCCTCTCCCGTTTCTGGTCCATACCGGGGTGTGAGGTTCGCGAAGCAACGATATAACACAAAGCTATGCCACACAGGTGGTGCTTTGATCATCAACTACAAAGCTCTGCTTTTCAACAAAAGCTTTGATCACAGCATCTCTGTATGCCATGTTGTCAATATGCAACATCATACACACATCCATTTACAAGTCTGTTCTGGGTCTGAACGAATCCGGAGGATCTGGATTCCTCGCATATTTACACAATTGACATGTACGTCCCGACGGTTACTACTTCAGCCCCTTCTAGGTAGCAACTCCTATCTGGAGCATCAATAGCACCTCTCCATTCGACGTGAAGATCATCGGTCTTGCACCGTCTTCATATCTTCGACCTTCAATCGTCGATCAATTATTTGAAATGAGAATTAACTCAGCCTTTTCAAATAATTCATGTATATTTAATATTTCAAATCAATTAATTTCGATGGTTAAATTATTCGACATCAATCATTTTGTTCTTTAATATAATTTTCACACCAAACACATTCAACCATCAAATATCTGATAAACCGAGCAAATGTAGTTTATTTTCATTCCATATCGTTTATAATATTTTATTACGATTTATCGCTATTTTTATTTATTTAAAAATAGCCAATTCATTCGAACAACGCTTCAGGCCATAACGCGGCCGTGGCGCTGTTTTTCTTCAGATTTGATTTACACATATCCGAAAATCTAACCGTTGGATCTTCACAAATTTTATATCATTAGAAAGATCTTTTCAAAACGAATCCAACGGTTTTAGTTTTGGGGAAATCCGACGGTCGGATCTCCCACAATAATCATTTGAAGTTTCGATTTCAAATATCGAACTGCAGCGTCGTTATTCAATTTATTATAATTATAATTATATATATATAATTATAATCGATTCTGGCGCTGTTTTTCTTCAGATTTGAATTAAACATTCCAGGCAATCCAACCGTTGGATCTTTACACAGTTGGTTCCATTGGAAAGATATTTCCAAGGCGAACCCAACGGTTGTGGTTTCGGGAAAATCCGATGGTCGGATCTCCCGCAATAATCATTTGAAATCACGGTTTCAAAATACGAACTACAGCTTCGTTATTCGATATATTTTAATTATATATATTTCTATATAATTCTTTCTTCGATTCAAAACCATATTCACTTCGTACTATCGATAAAAATGATATTTTTATCAAACAGATATTTATTTCAACACATCACCATTTTCAATTGTTCATGTATATAGTAAAAATGTGATTTTTATAGTAAAACAATTCATTTCAAAACCCGGTTATTTTATATAGTTCAAACAGGTGATAAAAATGTGATTTTTAATATAAAACAATTTATTTCAAAACACAATTATTTTAGAAGTTCAAACAGGTGATAAAAATGTGATTTTTAATATAAAACAATTTATTTCAAAACATGATTATTTTATATAGTTCAAACAGGTGATAAAAATGTGATTTTTAATATAAAACAATTTATTTCAAAACACGAGTATTTTATATAGTTCAAACAGGTGATAAAAATGTTATTTTTAATATAAAACAATTTATTTCAAAACATGATTATTTTATATACATGAATTTCTATTCAACAAATGAATATAGTTTAAACAAATGAAAAAAAATCAAACACCGAAAGATTTCAGGAAATTTCGGCATCATAACGGCAGGGTAGTTAAAACCGGAACCGTATCGATGTATGGCTCCTCGCTCTACCTTAAAACCTTGAGGTTTTTGACAATGGGGATTCATGCATCTAGTTCGCACGCAGGCGACATGTTTTATTTTCATTTCCACAACCTATTTTATTTTTGTTTTCAACCACAAATGGGTATTTTTCAACCACGATCAATCATTCGCATCATTCACCAAATTTCACATCAACCAAATAATCCAAACAACAACACAACCAATAAATATCGTCCATGGTCTGTGGACGAGGGGAGTATATATATAAAAAAATATATATATTTGTATATATTATATAAATATATTTCAATTCACTTCAACACAATTCAATATCGTTTCATTGCATATATAATTTTTACAACGCATATATAACTTATACATCGACCATACAACTTATACAACGCTTATACATAAGATGTACAACGCTTATATAACTCATACATCAACTATATAATTTATACGTCGTTGTTATTCCATATCGTTTATAAATTAGATATATCACATTGGGTTCCACTCAACCAAAAATTGCAGAAGGCTCAGAAAAATACGCGGTCTCTTCTAAAATGTAGAGGACGTCCTCATGGTCACTGTGTCTCCTGTTTCATCGAATTTCATCAATATATGAAAAAGATATGATTTTTCAAAGCTTGGAACACTATAAAGTGTTTAAATCATATAAATAAATCACCTTTATCGTTGGTTAAAACAAGGGTTTGAATTTTTCGCGAAATACTAGCGATATTGGGATGATCGGAGGTGATGACGTGGAAGAGGGAGGAGAGGGGAGTCGGCGCAGGGTGGTTTGGTGATGATCGGTGGTCGGATCTGGTCGTGGCGGCGCTGGGAAGTGGCGAACTTGGCGGGCTCGATTCAGGCGATAGAGGCGACGAGGGGGGTGGTGATTGGGTCGGATTTGAAGAGGAGGAGGCGCGTCGACGGAGGTAGGTGGCGGTCGCTGGTGATGGCCGTGGCGGCGGCAAAGTGGATGGGAAGGGGGAGCGTGTCAGCCGTCGTTCAGGGGGGGAGGGTATCAGAAAGAAGACGGGGAAAGAGAAAATGAACTGACCAATGATATTTTTTTTATTTATCTATATTTTTTTCTCAAAAATACCCCTTGACACTCACGAACTCCAATCCAAACCCAACGACTGTCGTTCTTAGCGTTTTACCCCCATTCCGAACACAATGGGATATGTTTCGAAGGCACATTCGAATGTTTCAGTCAGTTTTCATTCAAATTAAAATATAAAACATTCAATATTTAATTTGAACGTACATTTCAATTTGCCGGGGCCACATACTAACTCGAAAAATTCCTGAAAAATAAATCTAGCTATGTTTTGATGATACGGTCCAAACAAAACTAGTTTCGTCGAATTTTGAGACCGTTTGTAAAATGGCCCATTTCTGGCCGATCCAATTTAACTGTAAATGACCAAAACACATTTTCCTTTGCCACGCTCACATACCAGCTTCAAAAATTATGAAATTTGAAACCTAGCAATAATCTGACATCCCGGATCCAACAAAAGTGGTTTCGTCGAATTCCGAGGTCGTATGAAAAATGTCTATTTTCAAGGGCGATATATATATATTAAAATATATATAAATTCCACAATGACCTTTCTGAAAATTCATTTGGCCATAACTTTTGATTTCTGCTATGAAATCTTGATTTTTCAGATTCGTTAGAAAGATATTTCCAAACAGATTTAAATATTTCTTTTTTCGCTGAAATCCGATTTATTTTGCATCTTGCACATTCAATCAAAGTTTGAATTCAAATTTTCAAACTGTAGGGTCTCCAGGCCTTGTTTTATAATTAAAATAAATTTTTATATTCTAATTTCGAATCAAACCTATTTTTCATCACTATTATTTAAAATATTCATTTTAAATATTTAAAATTCACTATTTTAGCCAATTAAAAAAATTTAAACTGGTTCAGATTTTCCGGGTTGTTACAATCTCCCCCACTTAAAACTTTTCGTCCCCGAAAAGGAACAAAGTCGAAAGTGGTTTTATTTATCAAGTCTACGTTCAATCTGGCTTCCATTTTCCAACTTTTCAGTTTCTGAGAATTTTCAAATTCTTAAAAAGTTTGGCTAACACCCGGAATTTTCGAAAAATTTCGCCATAACCTCCTGTGTACGGGGAGGGTTTTGGAAATTTATTGGGCCGTATTAGGTACCCAATAAATCCTATAAAGCATACACATATTTATAGTGATATATTCTAGTGTTTACAGGGGAGCGTGTATAGATAATAACTCCAGAGAATAAATTCTCGTCACCCTGTCAAAGCTTGAGGGATTGTGTATTTTTAATGCTCCAGAGGATAAATCCTCGTCACCTCGTCCCGTGTGGGAAATAAATAGTCCATGTGCCGTATCTAATAACTAAAGAGACGTGGTTATTGTCAACTCCAGACCCGTGTGGGGTTTTTATTAATCTGGCAATTTACCGTTACAATTTAAATAGTCCATATCAGTCATCAATTCAACCTGTAAAATATAGTCATCGCCATACAAGCCTCTCGCTCGTATGGTAAATCTTCTACCTCGTCACACAAGCTCCAAATGCTTACGTGGTATATGATGAAGTATCACTATCTTCAAGAAGTATGCCATGTAGTGTAGTTCAAAATTAATTGTTACTATCCTATGGCGACATTTATTAATTACACACAGAATAACCAGCACTCCGCATCCAATGGCATTCACAGGAGTTGATATAATAATAAAAGTGCGCATCCAACTCATTAAGGTTTACCTATTTGTCGGGGACGCAAATAAAATCTTTACTAAACAGCTAATCCATTTACCTGTTCAAATATATATAATGCACATGTATATATTTCTAATTAATTCTCTAATCAGTTCAATGTGTGGTTTATTCGAATAAATCCTACCATTCATTCTATTATTGATTTAATTAACTATCATTCTAACAATTTAATTAATCCAATCAACAATCACATAACCCAAACATCAAACAATTTATTTTTAACTTTTCACAAATATATTTGTTAATTCATATATTCTTTTAAATCATTCAGACTATATAATTAAAATTCTATATTCATGAAAAGGAAACAACAACAATATAGAGAACACAATGGAAATGGAAAAATATGGTAATTGTACCTTGCACCAGAGTCAATCAGAGATATCCACTCTGCACTTAGGATAGGCTTTCTGCATGCTTTCCTCTGTTTCCCAAATACATTCTCGCGGATCTCCACTCCATTGCACTTTGACTAAGTGAACCTTCTTGTTCCTCAGCTCTTTGGTATCTTTGCCAATAATTTTGATCGGCTCTTTTCTCACAGCTAATTCGGGAGTAATATCTATGTCCCATTGAGCTGATTCTTCCACGATCAAATTAGGATCATGTACATGCTTTCGAAGTTGAGATACGTGAAATACATCATGTACTCCAGGCAGCCAATTTGGTAACTGAACCCTATAAGCGAGAGTTCCAATCCGTTTTAGAATAGGAAACTGGCCAATGAATTTAGGCGCCAATTTCCTCGTCTTACCGAACCGGATCACCCCTCTCATCGGAGTTACCTTCAAGTACACATGGCCGCCAACAACGAATGATATATCCCTTCTTCTCTTATCTTCATAGCTCTTTTGTCGGCTTTGAGCGGCTAGTAATTGTTTCTTAACGAAGTCGACTTTATCTACAGCTTCGTGAACCATATTAGGCCCCAATACGAGTCTATTACCATGTTCTACCCAACAAGCAGGGGATCAGCACGGTCTACCATACAATGCTTCGAATGGTGACATGTTCAGGCTCGCTTGGTAGCTGTTGTTGTATGAGAACTCGGCCAAATGTAAATGGTCTTCCCATGATCCGCCAAAATCTAAAATACAAGCCCACAATAAATCTTCCAAAATACGATTCACCCTCTCAGTCTAACCATCTGTCTGAGGATGATATGCGGTGCTCAAGTTCAGTTTCATTCCCAATTCTGCTTGGAATGCTTCCCAGAATTTACTAGCAAAAATCGGGTCACGATCACTAACGATGCTCATGGGAACTCCGTGTAGTCTAACAATTTCCTTGAAATATATCTGCGCCAGACTCTGAGCAGTTCTATTCGATCTGACAGGTATGAAATGGGCGGTCTTTGTGAAACGATCTACGATCACCCAAATACTGTCATTTCCTTCCCTGGTTCTGGGCAAACCATCTATGAAATCCATAGAAATCTATTCCCACTTTCCACCTGGCACTTCTAAAGGTTGCAACAATCCAACGAGTTTTTGCTGATCGCTTTTGATTTGCTGACAGGTGGAACACCGGCTAACATATAAGGAGATATCCCGTTTCATAGATCTCCACCAGAATGTGCATTTGATATCGTTATACATCTTGCTCACTCCTGGATGGATACTAAGCTTGGCTTTGTGACATTCATCCAATACTTATCTCCGGAGTTCGGCAATGTTTGGCACACAGATTCGGCCTTTCAACCTTAGGATCCCATATTCATCTATCTGAAAACTCATGGTCTCGCCTTTCTGTATTATCTCTTTGATTCTTTGAATGAAGGGATCAACGCTCTAAAGAGCAGATATTTTATTGATCAATGAAGTCGTAATAATAAAGATGGCGATTATTACGTTCTTTCTACTCAGCGCATCCGCCACAACATTGGCTTTCCCTGGAGTGTACAAAATCTCAAAATCGTACGCAGCAAGAAATTCTAGCCAACGCTGCTGTCTCAGATTCAAATCTTTCTGTGTGAATAAATATTTCAATGACTGATGGTCTGTATACAGCTCGAATTTCTCACCCAAAAGTTAGTGCCTCCAGATTTTCAAGGAAAATACGATGGCTAACAGCTCAAGATCATGAGTAACGTAGTTCTTCTCATGTGTTTTCAGTTGACGGCTGGCATAAGCAATCACTTTACCTCTTTGCATTAACACTGCACCAAGGCCTTCTCTAGATGCGTCAGTAAAGACTTTCAAGTCCTCATTGCCATCAATTATTGTTAACACTGGGGCAGTTGTCAGTTTCAATTTGAGCTCTTGGAAAGCTTCTTCACATACCGGAGTCCAATTGAATATCGAATGTTTCTTAGTCAGTTTCGTTAAGGAACTGGATGTCTTCGCAAAATCCATAATGAAATTCCTATAGTAACTAGCTAACCCGAGAAAACTTCTGACTTCTGTGGGTGTACGAGGCTGTTTCCAATTCTGAATAGCCGTGATTTTACTGGGATCCACTGAAATTCCTTGCTTTGACACAACGTTGCCAAGAAATTTGACTTCTTCTTGCCAGAATATACACTTGGAAAACTTTGCTTTTAAAACATTCTTTCTCAAAATTTCTAACACCTGTTCCAAACGTTTTCCATGTTCGCTTTATGACTTAGAGAAGATCAGGATATCATCAATGAAAACCAGAACAAATTTGTTCAAAACTCCTCTGAATAATCTGTTCATTAGATCGACGAAATAGGCTGGAGCGTTACATAAGCTGAACGACATTACCAACCACTCGTAAAATAAGTCCGGACCTCTGAATGCTGTCAACGAAACACACTCTTTGGCAATACAAAGTTGATGGAAACCTGTAGCTAGGTCCATTCGAGAAAATACTTGTGCCCCATTCAATCGGTCCAACAAATCATCAATCCGCGACAATGGATATTTATTTTTCAATGTTTGCTTATTCAAGTCACGATAATCTACACATAGTCTGAGAGTACCATCTGACTTCGGGACAAATACCACTGTTGCTCCCCAATCAGAGAAACTAGGTCTGATCAGACCTTTCCATAAGAGCTGTCGAGTTTGATTATCTAGCTCATCTTTCTCTTTCAAGGTCATCCTTCGAATAGCGTGAACCACTGGCCTTGCGTTGGGGACTAAAGCGATCTTGAAATCAATTTCTCTCTGCGGAGGTAAGCTAACAACTTCTTCGAACACCTCCGCGTAGTTCTTGACAACCGGTATATTTTCAATGTCCACCGGAATATTCTCCTCAGCGACAGGAACTAGTTCTATTTGGGCAGGAGAAACATCTAAAGCTGCCCAGAAGTCTTTTCTATTTGAATTCGGTCCTTCACATAGAATGGTTATATAATTGTCGGATTTAATCTTCGCCCTTACGACTCTGTCGGCGCATTTAACCTCAGCTTCATATTTGGTTAACCAATCCATCCCCAGAATAAGATCAAATCTTGTAAAATTCATGACGATCGCAAAAGTGGGGAACCGATAAAAAGAAAAAGAAATAGGCACTCCACAAACCCAACTAAGATTAATGGAACCCCCAACCGGGTTATGGACAGTCATTGGTTCTTTGAGCTTTTCAACTTCAAATCCAGCTTCTTAACCGCATTCTTCGCAATAAAGCTTCGCGACGTGCCTGTATCAAACAGTACTTTAACTGGAATATCTTTGACATTAAGCGTGCCTTCTAAGACATCCGACTTCTTCTGACTAGTGGAGGGTTCTGAAGCTTCAGCCACTTCATTTACCTGTACCATTTCAGATCTCTTTGATAACTGGAGATTCTTTGCAATTTGATCGGCCCGGTGGCACTTATAGCATCCCCTATTCTCACGAGACTTGTCCTCGGATTAAAATCCTTCCTTTCTCTGCATTTTCAAAGATTTACAATTCCTGGTCAAATGCCCTTGCTTATTGCAGTTATTGCATGTGGCCTTCGTTACAGGTTCTTTCTCGGATTTAACCCTTTTCTTGTTGACTCTAGGCTTCTTTCTGACCCCAGACGTTGTACTTGACTCTGGGATATCAGCTTCAGTTTTTTTCTTGTTGCTTGAACTACATTCGTCTTCGTCTCGCAACATACCTTTCTTATCAAGATCCTCATACTGGTAAGCCATGTAAATCATTTCAGAAAAAGGAAGCTTCACATGTCTTATTACACTATTCTGATACTTTCTTCGAAGGCCATGAATAAACCTCAGATTCTTCCTCTTCGGATTCTCAATTAAATGAGGGGCAAAACGAGAAAGTTCATTGAATTTCTTATGATATTCTGGAATATCCATGTCTCCTTGGGTCAGATAGTAGAATTCATCACCTAATCGCTCAGTTGCTTCTGGAGGAGTAAATCTTTCTTGAAAAATTTCTTTGAATCTATCCCAGGTGATATATCCTTCTGGATTATCTTTAATAAACGAATCCCACCAGAACAAGGCTTCATCTTTGAGTGCCTACGAAGCCACTAACCTTTTCTAGTCATCCCTCAGCGGGAGACGTTCAAGAATTCTTTCAGCAGAACACATCCAATCCTGGTTTTGACTACTGGATTCATTTCCCAAAAATGGTACTCCAGCCAGATTTCGATACTTCTTTAATAAAGCTTCTAGATCTGGTTTTGCATTCCTTCTGTTTCTGACACTCATATTCTAGTACTTCTACAAATAGGAGATCAAGCGTCAGGTCAACAAAAAAATAATTTAAATATATGCTTCTATCGGTGTATTTCATTCTGCTTTCCTCATGCAAGGATATTACTGATCCTATCTGTATTGAGTTACTCGCCCTAGAACACTACTGGTTCTATTTCTGATGAGCTCGTTCATATGTTATATTCCAAGCTTAACCAGAGCTCTAATACCACGTTTGTGAGAACCCAAACCCCGTGGCACGGCGGTAAGGGTAATCTTTGGGAATATAACACATAAACAGATAATTAGCAGAACAGAAATATATAACAGAATATACTGGATATAATAAACATCAGAGTTACACAGTATACATGTTCATACTTAGTACAAATACATTTCAGCTATACATAAATGTCTACAGCGGAAAACAACATAATATGTACAATAGGAGCTGAACAACATAAAAAGAGATAAATGATAGAATCCATCTTCAGCTCCAGCTATCCAGAAAGAGCCTGCTAAAACCTGAATACAAGGCTACCCGTGTAGAAATAGGGGCACCCGAATTTGCAAGTGAAACAAACTACGAGTCAGTCATGGGACTGGTATGAGAAATCTACTTAACACAATTTACAATATGGCAAATCATAGGACCACGCCACTTTCGCGGAACGGGTTTACTCTAGTGATTGCCAGTGCTCAAAAACAAGTTATTCTTTTAAACTTCGCAATGCTTTTTATAAAAATGAAGCCATTATAAGACTTAGGTCCCATCAAACAATGCAACACAAACCGGAGGATAGAGTTTTACCTTATAATGGCCAAAATATGCTTGATACGATCAAAACAAATCATTGGATATTATTGCTAGTGTTTATATGTTTCAAAAACAATTTGAATCATAACTATCAATCATAGATGGCATGGGTACCATATATCATGTCGCCATATATATATACAATCAAAACCGCACGATGTCGTATTTGGAAATTGGATTTCCGTCATGAACCGAGGCAAGGGATCGTCCTCACCGATTCTGAAACACCCCACCTCCGTTAGGGTCACTCTCAAAGGGAATGCCCTAATTTTGGTGGAGGTTTATAAGTATAAGTCACAGATATACAAGACAGATATAAAAACACATATTTGTAAACAGCAGAAAAGTGGTAACTTTTATTTCATAAAAGCAAATACGTGTTACAACAACATCACCATGATTGTCTTACATCCTTTCCAAAATCATAACATAAAACTTTCATAATCTGTCTTGATTACATTATTTAAAGAAGCTTAAAGAAAACATAAATAAACTGCAAAAGCCCCATAGTTGCTGTCCAAAGCCATAGTTCAAAACGAAAAAGTCCAAGCAATACATTTCTCCTCTTCAAGCTGGATATTAAGGCTGGTCAAGCTGCAGTGTTCCCTCCCTGTGGACCTTGGGGGGGGGGGGGGGGAACGGAAGAAAAGAAGACGAAAGAAAAGTAGAGTCAGACATAAAGCCTGAGTAAGTCTAGGACTATTCTGTCTATGAATAAAGAACTGGGTATGATAAGTATAAACAAGAAGTGGGAAAGCACTATAAACTTAGTTAAGTTGTCTAGGGTCGAATATACTATCGTACCCCATGTTAATCTCTGAACCCATATAAACTAGTTTCCAACTGGCACCCCATAATCAGGGTGAAGTGATCCATTCTATGATGATCGGCTCCTACTCGCATAGTTACATGTGTCTTACGGCCCCCGATGTTGTAGTTACCTATGCTGGTCCCACCATGGGGTGTATCAAGTCCCATGGCAGCAGCCCGACACAACCTTAGAATGCACAGGTATGCTACTGGTGCCCAGTGCTTTATTTTTCTACGCCGGAGTGTGTGCACGCCCGCACCCCGTTAGAACCTACACTGCTACACCACCGCCGTCGATTTGACCTCTTACAATCAGCCCAGTAATCGTGCCCCACCCTGCCTAGTTTCAGGGTATCATGATACACCTTATAGGGTTACTGCTGAAAAGGGTCCCCCGCTACTAGGTTTTCTATTTCTAGCCAACATGCTAAGTTGGTTAAGTGTTTTATAACCTAACCCCCCAATCAGTCTGTTTAGTTTAGCATGTTCCATTTTGATTAAGTCTTTAGTTCACTTAATCCTAACAATCCTGACTCAGCCTTAATTGTCTTATTAAAGCCTTGACCTCTCACATTAGACAGGTATTGTTGTGGCTGCCTGTTGCCGGTTGGTTCCGGGCAGTCTTACGCCACAACTCAGTCTAACCTCGGGTCCTTATTGGGCTCCATGTTTAACCACCCACATTGGATAGGTATTGTTGTGACTACTGGACAGCCGGGCGGTTCCGGGCAGGTTTACATCACAACTCAATCCAACCTCGGGTTAAACACATCGTATGTTCTACATTTACATATTTTGTCTTTCTTATTTATTTTCTTATATGTAAATATTTGCGGCCCATTATTAAAAATCAATGGTGTGAAGGTTACACCAATCATGGGCCCAACCCATACTTGAATTTGGGCCCCTTTTCTTTATATTTTCATTTATTAATTAATTTGGCCCAACGCTATTTACCCCCGTTTAATTCGCTCGTTTATTATATATATGTTGGGCTTAGCCTTTTTAGGCCCAACTTAGCCACGTGAAAAGGGGAGGCTTAAAGCATGATTACATACACAAGAAGGGGAATGTGAACGCATGAACTTGCAACATAACGTTGGAACTACAAAATAGAAACTGGTGTACTTGCATAGTAGTAATGTATACTTTGGTCATAAAGCATAAGTGACATGAATCAAAGCATGTAAACTTGTAGTTGAGATAAGAATCTAAACTGGATATCATTATTGACACATAGTCTTAACTACAACATAAACCTATGTTTTTATTTAGGCATAATGTCAAACATAAGCAAATCATGTTCATAAGATTCCTACATGTTTACAAAGGGGTTTACTTTTGTTACTAATACAAAAGCATAGTTCAACTTGAATTATTCCAACTTAAATCATGATTTTAAATCTATTCACCTAACCATGGCGCACATATACTTATGGCATAAATATTTCTAAACATGAAATCATGATTTTTACTTTAGTCATGCAAACTTGCAAATGGGATTTTGAATCTAACCTAGCTATGTACCACATATGTCATCATATAATTCTTGTTAACAATATAGACCTAACATGGTTTTCAATTATGCAAAATATCAATCATAGCCTAGTCATATTCATAAGTTCGCAAAGAGGTTTTCTAGTACAAAAGTATGGCTTAATACATAGATCATGATGCCAAATTTTCAACAAAATTTCATATGAATTATAACCCAAATTTGTTCCAATTACTCACAAAAATGATTTTTGTACAAAAATACACATTATGATGACATAGTAGCAAAACCCCAAACTTGCATGAATTTCAATTAAACAACTACATACATGTAGCTTCAACATGAATTACATAATTTGCGAATATTCCAAACGTATACTTGCATAAAACTACCGCAAACATGTAGTTTTTATAATGAATAACATGCTTTGCGAATATCCAAACGTATACTTGCATAAAACTACCGCAAACATGTAGTTTTTATAATGAATAACATAATTTGAGAATATCCAAACGTATACAATATTCCAAATCGATAAGAATCATAGTAACGCACAAATATGAATTACTTTATCACCACAAATCAAGTATACAAACCAACACAATTATTTGTTCATACCAAAATAATACTCTACTTACAATTGTGTGGTGAATTCTCCAATTTAGGGATTTGGAGATGCGATTCCTTGTTGATTTGATTTGTTTAAGTTGCTTTATGCTTTAGAATTTTCCTCCTAGTCTTCTCCCAAATTGGTGGCTACTCCTAGTCGTTCCTCAGCAGCATGATGGCTTTGTTCTTATTTTTGAATGAATAGATTAGGTTGAGTCTAGGGTCATTTTTATAGAGTTTATGAACTGATTAGGACCATCGATGTTGCTTGGATTGATCATAGCCATTCATTCGAAAGAGAGACCAATTAGAGCCTGCCACCTAGCCCTAATGACAAAGCATGCTTCTGAAAATCGACCAACATAGACTAGGCCAGCCAGGGTGGACTGGGTTCGACCTGGGTCTGGACCAGGTCGACAGCCCTGTCGACAGCCCTGTCGACCTGGCTAGACCAGGTCGACAGCCCAGTCGACCTGGGTGCCTTAGGCGGGAATTTTCCCGCCTTGGCCATTTGGGCCCGATTTTTAATTTTAAATTTGTTTTTCTGAGCTGTTCGAATTTTAAACTTAATTCAGAAACTTCCGGAGGCTATATCTTCTTCATACGGACTCCGTTTTTCGAAAACTCGGACTCTATTTCGCGTATTTTTCCGAGACGAACGCAATGGCGTATCCCGTTTCCCTTAGTTCTTTGATTTAAAATTAATTATACTTTAATTTGTTAATTTCACAGTTATAGAATACACGGGGTGTTACATTCTCCCCCACTTAAAAGGATTTCGTCCCCGAAATCTTCAAGTTTAGGAAAATGTATATCCTAACATCCAATCATCCATCTACTCATCCATCAAACACGAGCTTCCATTGTCCTTAAAAGACTTCTAATGCTTCATGATCATATGCGAAGTGTGTGTGTACATGAACTTATCTAATGCAAAATCAGGCGGTCTACTGATTCAGTTGACCTCCTTAATGCGAATTATGTAAGTGCCATGAATCCATCATGTATGCAAATTTTCCTATTCATGATTCTACATGGGTGCACAATCATTCAATACAAATGCAACATCCATATGACAACACATTAAAGTTCAACCACATACGAATGCAAACATATATGCATATGCAATATGAAGTGACTGAGCCGATCTAAAACCTAGATTGTGTGTGTATATGCAACCACGAGCAACCACTAGCAATCACTTGCAACCACTTGCAACCATCATCCATAACATGTTTCAATTACATGTTTTCATCCAAAGGGTTTCTACCTAAAAGATAAGGTCGAGGAAATATACCTAAAAAGATAGATAAAAGCGCGACTTAAGGAAAAAGAAAGATCAAGGATGTACCCTCGAAAAGAAAAGGGTAAGCAGTGCGTATTCTAGCTTCAGTTTCCCAAGTCGCATCTCCCTCGGCGTCGCTCCACTGAACTTTGACGAGCCTGACTTCGCGGTTGCGTAGCTTCTTCACTTCCGTTCCTAAGATGCGGGTTGGAACTTTTCTTATGGTTGCTTCGCGTTCCACTTCGGCCTCTTCGAGGATATTTGGCTCTACCACTTCAACAGACTCATGTAGACATTTTCGGAGATGTGAAACGTGAAAAACGTTGTGGACTCCGACCAACTTCTCGGGTAGCTCTAATCTATAGGCCATTTTCCCAATTTTCTCGATGATAGGGAATGGCCCTACGAACCTTGGTGCTAGTTTTCCTTTGGTTCCAAAACGAACAACGTTTCTTAGCGGAGATACCTTGAGAAGAACTCTGTCTCCAACCTCAAATTCAAGGTCGGTCCTTCTCTTGTCGGCATAGGACTTTTGTCTGTCTTGGGCCGTCTTCATCCTTCTTTGTATTAAGTCTACTTTCTCTGAAGTCTCTCGGATCATATCTGGTCCAAGTATGAGCTTATCAGTAGACTCCCACCAACAAGTGGGCGATCGACACGGTCTTCCATATAAAGCTTTGAAGGGCGCCATTCCGATGGTTGCTTGATAGCTGTTGTTGTAGGCAAATTCCACCAAAGGAAGGTGGTCTTCCCATGTCCCTCCGAAGTCAAGGACGCATAGTCTTAAAAGGTCCTCCAAAACTCGGTTCACTCTTTCTGTTTGGCCGTCGGTTTGGGGATGATAGGCTGTGCTCAAGCATAACTGCGTTCCTACTGCTTCTTGCAGACTCCGCCAAAACTCGCTGGTGAAGATGGGGTCTCGGTCACTAACAATGCTAGATGGTATTCCATGGAGTCGAACGATTTCTTTGAGGTAAAGTGATGCCAAGGATGAGGCAGTTCTTTTACTTTTGACAGGTAAAAAGTGGGCGCTTTTAGTAAGCCTATCCACTATTACCCAAATGCTAGTGTTGCCTCTCCTAGACCTAGGCAGCCCCTCGATGAAGTCCATTGATATGCTATCCCACTTCCACTGTGGGACCTCTAGAGGATGTAGTAGTCCGCCAGGATTTTTCTGTTCCGCTTTAACCTGTTGGCACACCATACACTTAGAAACGAATTCTGCCACGTCCTTTTTCATGCCGTTCCAGAAGAAAGTCCTTTTTATGTCTTTGTACATTTTATCTCCGCCTGGGTGTATCGTCATCTTGGAGTGATGTGCTTCCTCGAGAACCTTCTTTACTAAATCTTTTGTTTGTGGGACGCATAGTCTTCCGTCTCGCCTTAGCAAACCCTTATCGTCGATGGAGTATCTTTTGAGGTGACTTGAAGTCTCACCCCTAATTAGCCTACCAATCATTTCCACAAGCTGAGGGTCTTCGCGTTGTGCTGTCCCTACTAAATCCACTAAAGTTGGCCGTACTTCGAGAGATGCTAGTAAGCCTGGTACGAAATCGGAGGAGGGCCTAAAGTCGAAGCTGGCTATAAACTCTAGGCTTTGTCTTTCAACAAACAACGGGCTTAGGGTCAATTTCTTTTGGCTCAACGCGTCTGCAACTACGTTGCCTTTGCCCGGAGTATAGGAGATTTCGAAATCGTACGAGGCAAGAAACTCCATCCATCTCTGTTGCCTCAAGTTAAGATCCTTCTGCGAGAAAAGATATTTCAACGATTTATGGTCAGTGTAAAGTTCGAACTTCTCACCTAGGAGATAGTGTCGCCAAGACTTGAGTGCAAAGACAATGGCGGCTAACTCAAGATCGTGGGTTGGGTAGTTCTTTTCGTGCACTTTCAACTGCCTCCCGCCATAAGCTACTACCCTTCCTTCTTGCATTAAGACGGCGCCTAGCCCTGTCCCACATGCATCCGTATAAACAGTGAACATCTTGATCCCATCTGGCAGCGTCAAAACTGGGGCTGTTGTGAGAGCCCTTTTCAGTCGTTGGAAAGCAAACTCGCAATCCAAGTCCCAATTGAACACTAGATTCTTCTTGGTCAATTTCGTGAGCGGAGCTGAGATTTTCGCAAAATCCCTTATGAATTTTCGATAGAAACCTGCTAGTCCTAGAAAGCTTCGGACCTCAGTTGCATTCCTTGGTGTCTTCCAATCCTGTACCGCCACTACCTTAGCAGGGTCCACTGCTAACCCTTGTTTGGATACTATGTGCCCAAGGAACCTCACCTCTTCTCTCCAAAAGTGACATTTGGAGAATTTGGCTTTTAGTTGATGGACTCACAAAGTTTCCATGATTGCCCTTAAGTGTTGAGCATGTTCCTCTTCACTCTTTGAGAAGATAAGGATATCATCTACGAAGACCACTACGAATTTGTTGAGGAAATCTCTAAATACCCTACTCATCAGGTCCACGAAGTAAGCAGGTGCATTTGTCAAACCGAAAGGCATGACAAGCCATTCAAAGAAGCCGTCTGGGGTTCTGAATGCCGTTTTATCGATGCTATTTTCAGCCACCCTTAGCTGATGAAAACCGGTTGCTAAATCGAGTTGGGAGAAAACAGACGCTCCTACAAGCTGGTCAAATAAATCGTCAATTCTAGGGAGAGGGTGCCTATTCTTTTTCGTTAGCTTGTTGAGCTCCCTATAGTCAATACATAGACGGAGTGAACCATCCGCCTTTGTAGCGAACACCACAGGAGCGCCCCATTCAGAAATGCTCCTCCTAATGAACCCCTTTTCTAGAAGCTCTTTAATCTGTTTACTGAGCTCTTTCCTTTCTCGTGGAGCCATGTGTCTAACGGGCAACGCAACGGGCTTTGCATTATCTACAAGATATATGCGGAAGTCTATTTCCCGCTTCGGAGGCAAGCCCTTCACCTCTTCGAAGACATCCGGATATTCCCGGACCACTCTAACTGATTGCAAATTTTCAACAGAGGCATCTAGCGATTCAAGATAACTAAGCATAACCGCATACGAGGGATTACAAGAAATTTCCAAAGTATTACCGAGCTGGGTTAGGAGCCTAACAACCCTTTTCTCACAATCAAGGATGGCCCCATTACTGGATAGCCAATCCATACCCAAAATTAAACCATACCCCGAAAAGCCCAAAACAAAGGCACTACGGTGAAATTCTACGCTTAGAATAGAAATTTTCAATCCCAAACAGATCATAGACAAATGAGCTGGGCCCCCAATTGGGTTTGAAACAATTAAGGGGTCATCTACCATACTAGTTTTTAGGTGCAGAGATTCTACTAAAGCAGACGAGATAAAGGAGTGTGATGCGCCAGAATCAAATAAAGTGCGAACGGGGTGATCATAAAGATAAACTACACTTTCTACAGAAGTATTTATACCTCGCTGTTGCAAAGGTGGTGCTTCTAGCACATGAACCTGTGCCCCTGAGGTGGATCCAGCCCTCTGCCCCTGTCCTCGTTTCTTTGGGCAATCCTTAGCCCTGTGGCCTGTCTCACCGCAAGAAAAACACCCACCATTCTCCATGGCCTTCTTTTTCCGGCAGTCCTTTACTAAGTGCCCCACTTTGCCACAGAAATTACACTTCCTCTTCTCTTTGTTGCCTTTCCCGCCTTTCTTAAAGTCCGTCTTCTTAGGCTGCAAACCCTCTTTCTTCCCTTGAGAGCTTTCTGCCTTTGTCTCCTTCTTACCCTTATCCTCCTCATTCAGCAATGCCATTTGCACCAATCTTTCATACGTGGCCCCCATGGGTATATGGGTCATGGCCAAACTGTGTAATGGCTCATTTAACCCTTTGATGAAACGGAGAGCCTTCTTGTGCGGGGTGTTGACTAGGTCTAGCCCAAACCTAGCCAGCTCATCGAACTGATTCACATACTCTCTGACTGTCTTGTTCCCTTGCTTAAGAAATAAGAATTTTTCCAACTGCAAGCTCCTTTCCGCATCCGAGAGAAATTTAGTCTCAAACCTTACCCTAAAGTCCTCCCATGTCTCCACTGGTCTTTCTGCATTAGTGACTTCCCACCAGTAGGAAGCCTCGCCCTTTAATAGCCATACTGCCAGTTGTACTTTTTGTCTATCTTCTACCTCAAAGATGATGAATAGGTCCTCAGTTTCTTTCAGCCAATTTCTAGCTGCCACGAAGGACTCAGTTCCATGGAAATCCTTTCCTCCCATAGCTTTAAGATCTTTACATATCTTAGCAAACGTGTTTCCCCGTGGAGGAGGTGGAGGAAAAGGTGCCGCTGCAGCTGGATGATTTCCTACAGTTGGGGGAGGAGGAACGGTAGGACCTGGCTGAGTGGCCCTTGCTTCTAAGAACCGTCTAAACCAACCAGGTATTGGTACCCCTTCCGGCAAGTTAAGTTCTTCGGACATGCTGAAACAAAAAAGGATAGATTCAAAACGAAGGATAAGAGATAGTACCTATGGCTTTGGGGAGTGGACTTTGCCTTTTTAAAATAAAATAATATTTTTCTTCTAAAATTACTTCTTTAAATTTCCTTTTTGAAACTAAATTTTCAAAACTTTTTATCTTATCTGGTAAACCTATGCTCTGATACCAAGTGAAACACCCCACCTCCGTTAGGGTCACCCTCTAAGGGAATGCCCTAATTTTGGTGGAGGTTTATAAGTATAAGTCACAGATATACAAGACAGATAAAAAAACACATATTTGTAAACAACAGAAAAGTGGCAACTTTTATTTCATAAAAGCAAATACGTGTTACAACAACATCACCATGATTGTCTTACATCCTTTCCAAAATCATAACATAACACTTTCATAATCTGTCTTGATTACATTATTTAAAGAAGCTTAAAGAAAACATAAATAAACTGCAAAAGCCCCATAGTTGCTGTCCAAAGCCATAGTTCAAAACGAAAAAGTCCAAGCAATACATTTCTCCTCTTCAAGCTGGATATTAAGGCTGGTCAAGCTGCAGTGTTCCCTCCCTGTGGACATGGGGGGGGGGGGGGGAACGGAAGAAAAGAAGACGAAAGAAAAGTAGAGTCAGACATAAAGCCTGAGTAAGTCTAGGACTATTCTGTCTATGAATAAAGAACTGGGTATGATAAGTATAAACAAGAAGTGGGAAAGCACTATAAACTTAGTTAAGTTGTCTAGGGTCGAATATACTATCGTACCCCATGTTAATCTCTGAACCCATATAAACTAGTTTCCAACTGGCACCCCATAATCAGGGTGAAGTGATCCATTCTATGATGATCGGCTCCTACTCGCATAGTTACATGTGTCTTATGGCCCCCGATGTTGTAGTTACCTATGCTGGTCCCACCATGGGGTGTATCAAGTGCCATGGCAGCGGCCCGACACAACCTTAGAATGCACAGGTATGCTACTGGTGCCCAGTGCTTTATTTTTCTGCGCCGGAGTGTGTGCACGCCCGCACCCCGTTAGAACCTACACTGCTACACCACCGCCGTCGATTTGACCTCTTACAATCAGCCCAGTAATCGTGCCCCACCCTGCCTAGTTTCAGGGTATCATGATACACCTTATAGGGTTACTGCTGAAAAGGGTCCCCCGCTACTAGGTTTTCTATTTCTAGCCAACATGCTAAGTTGGTTAAGTGTTTTATAACCTAACCCCCCAATCAGTCTGTTTAGTTTAGCATGTTCCATTTTGATTAAGTCTTTAGTTCACTTAATCCTAACAATCCTGACTCAGCCTTAATTGTCTTATTAAAGCCTTGACCTCTCACATTAGACAGGTATTGTTGTGGCTGCCTGTTGCCGGTTGGTTCCGGGCAATCTTACGCCACAACTCAGTCTAACCTCGGGTCCTTATTGGGCTCCATGTTTAACCACCCACATTGGATAGGTATTGTTGTGACTACTGGATAGCCGGGCGGTTCCGGGCAGGTTTACATCACAACTCAATCCAACCTCGGGTTAAACACATCGTATGTTCTACATTTACATATTTTGTCTTTCTTCTTTATTTTCTTATATGTAAATATTTGCGGCCCATTATTAAAAATCAATGGTGTGAAGGTTACACCAATCATGGGCCCAACCCATACTTGAATTTGGGCCCCTTTTCTTTATATTTTCATTTATTAATTAATTTGGCCCAACGCTATTTACCCCCGTTTAATTCGCTCGTTTATTATATATATGTTGGGCTTAGCCTTTTTAGGCCCAACTTAGCCACGTGAAAAGGGGAGGCTTAAAGCATGATTACATACACAAGAAGGGGAATGTGAACGCATGAACTTGCAACATAACGTTGGAACTACAAAATAGAAACTGGTGTACTTGCATAGTAGTAATGTATACTTTGGTCATAAAGCATAAGTTACATGAATCAAAGCATGTAAACTTGTAGTTGAGATAAGAATCTAAATTGGATATCATTATTGACACATAGTCTTAACTACAACATAAACCTATGTTTTTATTTAGGCATAATGTCAAACATAAGCAAATCATGTTCATAAGATTCCTACATGTTTACAAAGGGGTTTACTTTTGTTACTAATACAAAAGCATAGTTCAACTTGAATTATTCCAACTTAAATCATGATTTTAAATCTATTCACCTAACCATGGCGCACATATACTTATGGCATAAATATTTCTAAACATGAAATCATGATTTTTGCTTTAGTCATGCAAACTTGCAAATGGGATTTTGAATCTAACCTAGCTATGTACCACATATGTCATCATATAATTCTTGTTAACAATATAGACCTAACATGGTTTTCAATTATGCAAAGTATCAATCATAGCCTAGTCATATTCATAAGTTCGCAAAGAGGTTTTCTAGTTCAAAAGTACGGCTTAATACATAGATCATGATGCCAAATTTTCAACAAAATTTCATATGAATTATAATAACCCAAATTTGTTCCAATTACTCACAAAAATGATTTTTGTACAAAAATACACATTATGATGACATAGTAGCAAAACCCCAAACTTGCATGAATTTCAATTAAACAACTACATACATGTAGCTTCAACATGAATTACATAATTTGCGAATATTCCAAACGTATACTTGCATAAAACTACCGCAAACATGTAGTTTTTATAATGAATAACATGCTTTGCGAATATCCAAACGTATACTTGCATAAAACTACCGCAAACATGTAGTTTTTATAATGAATAACATAATTTGAGAATATCCAAACGTATACAATATTCCAAATCGATAAGAATCATAGTAACGCACAAATATGAATTACTTTATCACCACAAATCAAGTATACAAACCAACACAATTATTTGTTCATACCAAAATAATACTCTACTTACAATTGTGTGGCGAATTCTCCAATTTAGGGATTTGGAGATGCGATTCCTTGTTGATTTGATTTGTTTAAGTTGCTTTATGCTTTAGAATTTTCCTCCTAGTCTTCTCCCAAATTGGTGGCTACTCCTAGTCGTTCCTCAGCAGCATGATGGCTTTGTTCTTATTTTTGAATGAATAGATTAGGTTGAGTCTAGGGTCATTTTTATAGAGTTTATGAACTGATTAGGACCATCGATGTTGCTTGGATTGATCGTAGCCATTCATTCGAAAGAGAGACCAATTAGAGCCTGCCACGTAGCCCTAATGACAAAGCATGCTTCTGAAAATCGACCAACATAGACTAGGCCAGCCAGGGTGGACTGGGTTCGACCTGGGTCTGGACCAGGTCGACAGCCCTGTCGACAGCCCTGTCGACCTGGCTAGACCAGGTCGACAGCCCAGTCGACCTGGGTGCCTTAGGCGGGAATTTTCCCGCCCTGGCCAATTGGGCCCGATTTTTAATTTTAAACTTGTTTTTCTGAGCTGTTCGAATTTTAAACTTAATTCAGAAACTTCCGGAGGCTATATCTTCTTCATATGGACTCCGTTTTTCGAAAACTCGGACTCTATTTCGCGTATTTTTCCGAGACGAACACAATGGCGTATCCCGTTTCCCTTAGTTATTTGATTTCAAATTAATTATACTTTAATTTGTTAATTTCACAATTATAGAATACACGGGGTGTTACAGATTCGAGACTGTCTAGCCCGAGTCTCAGGACCCAGACTCTGGTGGGCCCTTGGATCGTCAGGGCCGGTCCACCAATGTGGATTAAAATTCTTGAACACTACGTTTCCCCGCCCTTTGGGGGCGTAAATGAGTCAACGAATGAATCCATCGGTCCCGGATCAACCGATAAAATCGAGGCGCCTCGTAACAGCAACGACCACACAAGTGAAAGTAATATAAATGTCAGGGCTGGTAGGTCACTGACACCACCCTAGCTAGAAAGTAATGCATGTCCTCCCTGATGTCCTCTCCCGTTTCTGGTCCATACCGGGGTGTGAGGTTCGCGAAGCAACGATATAACACAAAGCTATGCCACACAGGCGGTGCTTTTATCATCAACCACAAAGCTCTGCTTTTCAACAAAAGCTTTGATCACAGCATCTCTGTATGCCACGTTGTCAATATACAATGTCAGACACACATCCATTTACAAGTTCGTTCTGGGTCTGAACGAATCCGGAGGATCTGGATTCCTCGCATATTTACACAATTGACACGTACGTCCGGACAGTTACTACTTCAGTCCCTTCTAGGTAGCTACTCCGATCTGGAGCATCAATAGCACCTCTCCATTCGACGTGAAGATCATCGGTCTTGCACCGTCTTCATATCTTCGACCTTCAATCGTCGATCAATTATTTGAAATGAGAATTAACTCGGCCTTTTCAAATAATTCATGTATATTTAATATTTCAAATCAATTAATTTCGATGGTTAAATTATTCGACATCAATCATTTTGTTCTTTAATGTAATTTTCACAACAAACACATTCAACCATCAAATATCTGTTAAACCAAGAAAATGTAGTTTATTTTCATTCCATATCGTTTATAATATTTTATTACGATTTATCGATATTTTTATTTATTTAAAAATAGCCAATTCATTCGAACAACGCTTCAGGCGATAACGCGGTCGTTGCGCTGTTTTTCTTCAGATTTGATTTACACATATCTAAAAATCTAACCGTTGGATCTTCACAAATTTTATATTATTAGAAAGATCTTTTCAAAACGAATCCAACGGTTTCAGTTTTGGGGAAATCCGACAGTCGGATCTCCCACAATAATCATTTGAAGTTTCGATTTCAAATATCGAACTGCAGCGTCGTTATTCGATTTATTATAATTATAATTATATATATATAATTATAATCGATTCTGGCACTGTTTTTCTTCAGATTTGAATTAAACATTCCAGACAGTCCAACCGTTGGATCTTTACACAGTTGGTGCCATTGGAAAGATATTTCCAAGGCGAACCCAACGGTTGTGGTTTCGGGAAAATCCGATGGTCGGATCTCCCGCAATAATCATTTGAAATCACGGTTTCAAAATACGAACTGCGGCTTCGTTATTCGATATATTTTAATTATATATATTTATATATAATTCTTTCTTTGATTCAAAACCAGATTCACTTCGTACTATCGATAAAAATGATATTTTTATCAAGCAGATATTTATTTCAACACATCACCATTTTCAATTGTTCATGTATATAGTAAAAATGTGATTTTTATTGTAAAACAATTCATTTCAAAACCTGATTATTTTATATAGTTCAAACAGGTGATAAAAATGTGATTTTTAATATAAAACAATTTATTTCAAAACACGATTATTTTATATAGTTCAAACATGTGATAAAAATGTGATTTTTAATATAAAACCATTTATTTGAAAACACGATTATTTTATATAGTTCAAACAGGTGATAAAAATGTGATTTTTAATATAAAACAATTTATTTCAATGCAAAGAAAATTATTACTTGAAACTTATTTGTGAATCATTTTAAATTGGATTCAATATAACTAGTGAAAAAGAAAAATGCTCAGAAAAAATTTGTAAGTGAATTAGAACTGCATGAATTGGTTTATGTTATTATCATGATTTTGATTGAATCATATGGTGTGATTTATTTAATATGCATAGTAATTATAACCTTTGAACAAGTATATGCATATGATTTTAGAACACTAGAACATAATGTGGTCTGATAGATGTTGGGTACAAGGCAATGACATCTGTTTATGTTGCTTATGTCTTGCATTCAAAAGAGACTAGGGGTGCAATGGATAGTCATGTGCTGAACCTCTAGTTTCACAAATATTTGCTTAAATATAAATTGTGATTTAACAAGGCTTATCAAATAAATAAGCACTAGTTAAAGCATTATGGTTGGAAACGAAGGCTTTAGGGTGTGCCAAATTAAACACTCATGGCCACATAATGTTAGAAATGTAAAAGAGGTAGAAAATACCCAAGTTATATCCATGCTAGACACTGTGAATAGCATATTTGAGAATTTGACTTTTAATTATGCTAAGTGTAATTTGGATGATGTATTGAATTGACTGAACATTAGTAAGCTAGTTGGGTGCTACTATTTGAAAGTAATTTGACTTTTACTTATGTTGAAAAAATGTTGGGTGTTTACATAAGTGATGTTTGCCATGACTGATGAATGTGTGGCTGATATTGCTAGATATATTTGATTCATTTTTGAGGGCAGTGGGTACTCAGGGGTTGTGAATGGGTCAAATAAGAAAAAAGCAAAAGAAACACTTATTGTTAAACTAAGGACTAATCAGGTTAGGAAGGTTATCTTGAGCAGCTTGGCATGGGGTACAATGCAAGCTTGTACACGGCTTGTTTAAGTCCAGAAACCTAAGTGTCTGGAAACAGTTTGGGGGTTCTAGACAGTGTGCACCATTGAATCAAGTATAATATAACCTGATTAGAAATGAAAGATATAGATGAGTCTATAAATAAATTTATAGAAGACATAGGCCCACTGGAGTACATTAGAGAATGTTGGGGAGGGTGGGATATGTGAGTATAAATTTGTTTGATGATACAGTTATTTTATGTGAATGATTGCATACTAGATGTACATGATGGATGCTCATGTTTGATAATTTGCATGGATAATTATTGTGTGGAATTGTGTGTTGAACTAACGATCAATTATGATCAAACGATTAAAATGTTGCAAGTGTTAATTTGAAGAACACTGATAAATACACACATATAACTTTAATGTGATGATATTTACACGCACACCAGTGAATATAGTAAAATAATACTGAAGTAATTGTTTGGTGTGTTGTAGGTTAAAATTATAATGGACTCTAGAATATGTCAATATAAGTTTGTTAAGTAAACGAGAAAAACATTGATGATACTTGTATTGACTTCGGGTTAGCTAAGTGTGAAAAAATTTGAAATATTTGATTTACATGTTGTGTACATGAATGTGGCTTGCTATTGAATTTACCCTATTGTTTTGAATAAATTGATACTTGGGAAGGGAGTACGATTTAAATAAGGATAAATGAAGCGAGAAAACTTAGTAATAAACTAAGGATAACGTCACCTATATCAAGTTGCGTATGGGGTAAGTGGATGCTGCAAATTTGGTTGGCTTGCCACATAAGGGTGGTGTGAGTCTGCACATGGCTTGTTTTAAAGCCCTAAGGTTTGTGTCTGGGAACAGTGAGGGAGATCCAAGGCAGTGTGCACTAGTGGACCTATAAATATGGTATTGGACCTAAAAATATGTTAATAGTACACACAAGGGATGATAGGCTAATAGTTTAGGGGAGTCATGGATTGGTGATTTCTAGTAGATACTCTAGCATTAAATCATGTGTGCATGTATGTATGTGTGCTCTATTGCGAACAGTGAGTAATTAATATGTGGCTATATTAATTTTGAAAGAAAAAACCCATGTATGACAATGGTTGATTGATGTAACTGAGTTGATATATATCAATAAATTCAGTTTAGATAAGTAAATAGTAAAAACCTGTTTATTGTAAGTTTACTAGAAGTAAGATACTAATGTGGGTATGTTTATAAATGGATGATGAATTTGTGATAAACCATTATCACTAAGTGATATGCACATATTTGCTAAAAATTTGGTGTTAAAACCTTTGGTTGATCATTGTGCTATCAGTATAGAAATATAATGTTCAATTTGTTAGATGCTTTTCAATTTTTTTTCTTTTTGAACTGATTGTATATGGGCATAATTATAATTGATTTATGTTAAATCACATCCCATAGAGACCATGTCTATAGGTTATAAATTGCAAATAACTCCGATCATGCTTGTGTTATGATGTCTTTAAAATCTGTGTGTTTGTCATTACAAAAAATATAAGGACAAGAAAGAAGTAAGGTGTCAGGCAGTAGGAAAGTAGGTTTCCAGCTTGTGTCTCATACCAGAAAATAAGTAAAAACACTTTATCCTTGTTTTGCAGCAACAAAGAACACCAATAGCAATGCTTATGACAAATAAGATGATCTTCACCATGCATTAAGATTCCTTTGAAAATGGCATTGTTGTGCTTTGTTTATATACATGATGGTATGTATAAGATTTCATGACTGGAGTATACTTATTAATGTACAAATCAAAGTCAGTAATTATAGTAGAGTGTTTGGCAGTGGGAATTGAGGTTTCCTGCTTATGTCACTCACTTGAAAATGACATGGGTGTAATGTTTTTCATGTGCTGATCTCATGATCATATAAAAATCCAACAAGGAGTTAAGTATAGTAATAAGAAAACCATATAGCTTATGAAATATTGAGCACCTTAGGGATTTATTCTCCGAAATAAGAGAAACTGACTTAAGAATGCATTAATAAATAAAACTCTAGTTACAAAAAGAAAATTGGTTTGAACCATTTTTGAATGTTTCAGTAGAAGTTGGTTTGTATGTTTGAATGCTGCATTGATGCGTAACCCATTATTTGATTCGGTTTTGATGTTAATTGGTTACATCACATACTTGGGGTGTGCATGAATAAATTGTGGGACACAACTTCTAAAAGGAGGGGTGAATGTGATAACCGAAAATTTTATGACCCTAAAATTATATTGATCTCAATTAAATATGTATATTTGTGAATATATGTACATTTAGGTTGGATAAAGAAATTAATCATTTGTGTGTATATGATAAAAATATATAATAGTGTTCTTGATTGATTGGTGAACAAATGTGCATGTTAATTGTATACTTTGTGTGATATACAAATATGCTTAAATGTTATAAAATGGGTTTAAAATTTTACAACGGCCAATATTAAAACCCTAGGGGCAAAATGGACAATTAACACTAGAGAAACCCTAGCTGTATTTCCAAGAAAACAAAAGGAAAGGTCGGCCACCCTGGTTTTCATTTTTCTCTCATTCATAACGAAATAAGAAAAAAAATGGCAGTAAGCCCTAGCCGATCAAAAATTAAGGCAAATCAATAAAAATCGATCATCCTACATCAAAATGGAGACAGATTTGTGATGAAGATGAATTCAAGAAGGAAGGCAGCATGAATCCGAGAGTTAGAAAGCGAAGTCGTGATCTCAGAAGAGTGAAGTCGATGATAAATCATATGTGAGTGTATTTTCTTCCCTTTAGGCATTAAGACCTCAAATAGGCAGCCCATTTTGTTGTTTGTTTTTTTGAATGCTCAATATAATAAGACATACTTGCCCGATGTGTGATTCTTAAATTGATATGTGTAACACCCCGTATTTTCTGTAAACATAAGAGTTAAAAATCAAGGTATAATTAATTTTTAAGAAATAAGGGAAACGGGTTGCGCCATTGTGTTCGTCTCGGAAAAATACGTGAAATAGTGTCCGAATTTGCGTAAATCGGAGTCTGTATGAAGAAGATATGGACGAACGAAGTTAGGCAGAAAAACCGGAAACAGGCCAGAATACACTGGCGCACTTGTGAAGTGCACCAGTACAAAAATACACTGGCGCACCTGCCAAGTGCGCCCATACAAATCCAGCACCGAATTCTGGAGTGTTCTGAGGTGACGTGTCTTCTTTTGAGTGGCTGGATGATGTGTATTCGAGCTGTGCGATTCTGATGACTTCTGGACTGATCTGAAGGCTCTAAATCACCCTATCCTCCTATAAATAAATCCCTAACCTAAACCTAAGTCTCTTACACAATTCTCTAGCCTCCATTGCTCTCTTCTTCTAATTAAAAATAAAAATGGCGCCGCTACTCTGCTAGAATCAAAACTAGAAGTCAATCAACATCATCCTAAATTCAAATTTGAGATAAAAGCTTCTGCAACAATTCTGTAACAACTAAAGTTCTTCCTTTAATCCAATCAAGGCAAGTACAGTTATTTTCTGCTATAAACATTAATTATAATTCTGATATGCTTTTAAATCTGAATCTGAGATTGTATATCTGTCAGATCTGTTTTTCTGTGACTGTTCTGTATCCCTTTCTGCTTCCTTTCTGTTTCTATAGCCAGGCTACCACGAGCCTGTGCCTAATCTCATAAGAGATTAACGTATTAACGCAAATTTTGGGATAAATAATGAATGATGCGAAATTTGACGAGACTGAATTGAACATATGACTTTAGATCTGAGGCATAAAATATATTGACATATGACTTGGGATTGGATGCATGAATTTGATTGTAAACATATAATTTATATATGTTGTATGCATAGTGTACGTTGTAATCTAGATCTGTAACTAATTAGAGAAATGAACATATGTTATTTAGATCTGTAATTAATTAGAAAAATAAGCATATGTTATAAACTAGTTTTAGACCTATGCATATTCTGTGATAAAAGAAGAAGAGGAACCACTATAAGATTACATATGATTTGAGACTTTGGACAAAATGCATATAAAAGTCAAGATCTGATTTTTAGAAGATATGATTTAAAGATTTAGATTGTTGGGTATAGTTTGCATAATGATTCATGACTTAAAAAGAAGAAGATATGGAAACTTAGGTGTAAAGATTTACATTAATTAGGATATCTATTATTGTGATTACACCTAAATAGGGATTTTTGGATATATGGCATGCATTGAAATTAATGGTTATATTTGGTATAATTTATATGTGAATCTGCTGTAAAATGCTAGTTTAACAAAAAATTTGGAACATATGTTATATGGGAAATTATGTCCATATTCCGCGCTTATGCAAACATGGAGTATATGTTGTGAATCATGACAATTATGTAGGCATATGAATTTAGGCCAATTTATGATTAGGCAAGGCATGTAAATAGAACCTTTAGAAATATTATATTTGCTAAATCTGCTAATTTGCCAAGTTGCCTAAACTGCTAGTTTTGTTATATTGCATAGACTGCTAATTAGATTGAAATGCCTAATCTGTTAAATTTGTCGGTCGAAATGCCTAACCTGTTATATGCCAAAATCTGCTAAGTTGCTAAATCTGTTAAATCCGTTAAGTCATATAAAATCTGTTATCTGCTAAAATCTGTTATCTGCTGTGTTGATATAATCATCCTGTTATTGATATAATCTGAATTGGCATATATATTGGGTGTGCGCATAAACGGTAAATTATTAATTAATTGGCCGCAAAGATAAACGTGACTAACTCGAGGTTAGAATGAGTTTGCAGCGTAATTCTGCCCGGAACCGCCCGGCACATCCAGTGGCCGCAAACAATAGGTTCTAATGTGAGAAGTTAGTCATAACCTGCTTAAGACACGAGGTTAGGTCTGGCTTGTGGCAGAAGTCTGCCCGGAACCGCCCGGCCCATCCAGCGGCCACAAGCTAGCGACCTAATGTGAGAGGTCTGGGCATTAATAATTAATTAATGCAAATCTAAGATAAGAATGACGTCTAAAACGTATTGGGGAAAAATAGGGTTAAACCAACTGGATTAATAGGTGTAGTAAACCCGTCCATGAATCTGTAGGCCCAATACAAAGTTAGACAAATCTGAAAAATCTGTACATCTGATCTGTTAGTCTGAAAACTTGTTAACTTAATCTGTGAACTAGTAAATCTGAATTCTGTATGTCTGAACTTGTAAACAAGTTAATCTGAGATCTGTTAGTCTGGGGACATAAGGTTAGGAGGGGAATTACTTGTGTCATCTGTTGTTTAGGACCCATATTAGTCAGTAACCCTTTCTGGTATCAGAACTTTGACCCAAAAGTAGGTAGGGTCCGGGCACGCTTACTGAACTAATTATAAATGGTTCATTCTGATAATGGCAAGGGGTGTTGATGGTGCGTTCCAACCAGGTAATGTGCGTGCATGGATCTCGGTCTGCCTCTGAGGATGTAAGACGCCGTGACATCTGTAAATAGGTCTGTGCCAATTGGTTGTCACTTTAGGGAGTGATACACCCTACTGTGGGGCCGACACAGGATATTTATGTATTAGGGAGCCGATCGCTTGGGGTAGGGTTTTAGGGTACGCTTAGTTCTGTCTGTTTCTGTTGGTATCGTCTGTTTCTGTTGGGTGGTAACACCTGTCTGTTTTTGTGTGGTACCGTCTGTTCGGGTGGTAAAGGCCCATTACTAGTGTACATCTAATTCTACATTCTGTTTCCATAGGGATTAATCTGTTTCCGAATCTGTCTGTTTCTAATCGGGTAGTAAAGGCCCATTATTAGCATCCTGTTTCTGTTAAATTATTCTGTACCCGTTTCTATTTCAGTTTAGACATTAGGGTGACACCTAATTCTGTTATACTAGTATTAGTGCAGAGAAGTGTAAAGCAATAGTCTATGTCATTCTGTTCTTCTGTTATATCTGCTACACCTGTTACAGTTATCTCTCATCCAGTTTTATGTTCATGTCATATTATTATTATCTGTTCATATGCTGAAACTCACTGGACTTGCCAGACTTTTTGTCTGACCCTTGTTGTTTCGCCTCCTTTCTTCCGTTCCCCCCAGGTTATCCAAGGAGGGAATACTTTAGCTTGATCCGGATTTCTCTCTGCTTGAAGTGCTTAAAGTATGGCTTGGCTCTGTATAGCTCCGGTTCTATGGGGATTATGATTTTAAAACATGCATTTTGAAGGCTTTTGTACAAGACTGATATTTGTACTTTAATTCTGAGATTTGAAAGGATGTAACCATATTGATTTCTGCTTCTACTGTAATAAAGTTAAAAATTTTCAAGTACTGTTTTATCTGTCTTGTAAGTTTCTGTTCTGTTTACTAAAATGCTCCACCAATGTTAAGGCATTCCCTTTGTGAGTGACCTTGACGGAGGTGGGGAGTTACACTTGGTATCAGAGCTGAAGGTTACCAGATTGGGTAAAGTTTTTGAAAACTATTTTCAAAAAGGTTTTGGAAGGAAGTATTTTCAAAAATAAAGCTTATTTTGAAAAACATGATCCCCAAGAGCCATATATCTTTATTTCAGTCCTTTTTGTATTGAACCTTTCCTTTTTCGTTTCAGCATGTCTGAAGCATCTGAGATACCAGAGTGTGTTCATGTACCCGGTTGGTTTCATCAATATCTTGAGGCTAGGACCGCCGCTGCAGGTCCAGCAAATGACCCCCTCCTCCACCCTCTCCTCGTGCAATTGCTTTCTCAAAGATCTGTAGAGATTTTAGGGCCATGGGTGGGAAGGATTTCAAAGGAACTGAATCATTCGTAGAAGCAAGGAATTGGCTCAAAGAAACTGAGGATCTATTCGTTATCTTCGAGGTGGACGATAGGCAGAAGGTACAGTTGGCAGTATGGTTGCTCAAAGACGAAGCTTCCTACTGGTGGGAAGTCACTAACTCCGAGAGGCCGGTTGAGACATGGATGGATTTCAGAACAAGGTTTGAGACAAAATTCCTCTCGCAAGCTGAACGAAGTTTACAATTGGAAAAGTTCTTATCTCTTAAGCAAGGAAGTATGACGGTCAAGGAATACGTCAACCAGTTCAACCAACTGGCTAGGTTCGGGTTGGATTTAGTCAACACTCAGCATAAAAAGGCTCTTCGCTTTGTTAAAGGATTGAACGAGCCACTGCACAGCCTAGCCATGACCCATGTACCCATGGGAGCAACTTACGAGAAATTGGTGGATATGGCACTACTGCACGAGGAAGAAAAGGGCCCGAAAGAGACAAAGAAGGAAGAACCACAGAATAAGAAAGCGGGGCCCAAAAAGGAAACACAAAAGAAGGATGAGAAGTCTGAAGATAAGAAGGGGAAAAAGTGCTTTACTTGTGGGAGGTCGACTCATCTGAACAAGGATTGCAGAAAAAGGAAGGGCGCTTGCTTCAACTGTGGGGAGATGGGACACTTCACTAGGGACTGCCCGAAGAGACGAGGACAAGGAGGGCAGGCGAACACTCTTGAGGCTAGTGGCTAGGATAGAAATAGGAAAATTTCTATAGTAGGTTTAATTTCTTTATCTGATTATGGAGTTAAGACTTTTTCTGATTCTGGTATTTTGATTTTGTAATCGATACTCTGCACTTTAATACTAGTAGTATTTCTGAATTCCGCTATAGACTCAGACCCATAAGGGTTATGGATCATCTGTTTGAGATTGGGGTTTGAGGGATATCTGTGTTAGGCATCAAGTATGACGCATACATTCTGAGTTTTCGTGGGGTATGATTTTATCATGCTTAGCTTCCTAAGAATCATTAGGGAACCTGATCTGTACCAGTAGTATGTAAATATCTAAATACTTTTGATAGGATTTCCAGTTTTGACATTGTCTAAAGAAGGTAATCCTCTGGGTGTCAATTTGATGTTGGTTTCGGTCTTTGGGGCCGATACTTAGGACCCATGTCTAATGGGAACCAAATTTTCATTCTATCTGTACTTGCTTCCATCATTCGACTGTATCCTATCAATCGAATCTTCGAACTTTAGGTAGAAACTAATGGGTGTAAACATGTGTTTGAGACATGTTATGTTTGATGGTTGCAAGTGGATGCAAGTGGTTGCTAGTGGTTGCCTGTGGATGCATATACACACACTAGGCACTAGATCAGCTCGAAAACACTCTCATACTGCATATGGATGGGTGAGCATTTTTCAATTCTTGTGGATGCAAAATGATTGATTCAGCACATGGATGTTGCATTTGAGTGAATGATTGTGCACTCATATAGAAATAATATATATCATTAGAATTCTATTGCATACATGTTGGACTCATGGCACTGACATAATTCGCATTAAGGAGGTCAACTGAATCAGTAGACCGCCTGATCTTTGCATTAGATAAGGAACATATACACACACTTTTGCATATGTTCATACAACATTAGAAGTTTTCTAAGGACAATGGATGCTTGTGGATGATGGTTGAGTAGATGGGTGATTGGATAGTAGGACACATTCTTCTTAACTTGAAGATTTCGGGGACGAAATCCTATAAGGAGGGGAGAATGTAACACCCCGTATTTTCTGTAAACATAAGAGTTAAAAATCAAGGTATAATTAATTTTTAGGAGAAGAAATAAGGGAAACGGGTTGCGCCATTGTGTTCGTCTCGGAAAAATACGCGAAATAGAGTCCGAATTTGCGTAAATCGGAGTCTGTATGAAGAAGATATGGACGAACGAAGTTAGGCAGAAAAACCGGAAACAGGCCAGAATACACTGGCGCACTTGTGAAGTGCGCCAGTACAAAAATACACTGGCGCACCTGCCAAGTGCGCCCATACAAATCCAGCACCGAATTCTGGAGTGTTCTGATGTGACGTGTCTTCTTTTGAGTGGCTGGATGATGTGTATTCGAGCTGTGCGATTCTGATGACTTCTGGACTGATCTGAAGGCTCTAAATCACCCTATCCTCCTATAAATACATCCCTAACCTAAACCTAAGTCTCTAACACAATTCTCTAGCCTCCATTGCTCTCTTCTTCTAATTAAAAATAAAAATGGCGCCGCTACTCTGCTAGAATCAAAACTAGAAGTCAATCAACATCATCCTAAATTCAAATTTGAGATAAAAGCTTCTGAGACAATTCTGTAACAACTAAAGTTCTTCCTTTAATCCAATCAAGGCAAGTACAGTTATTTTCTGCTATAAACATTAATTATAATTCTGATATGCTTTTAAATCTGAATCTGAGATTGTATATCTGTCAGATCTGTTTTTCTGTGACTGTTCTGTATCCCTTTCTGCTTCCTTTCTGTTTCTATAGCCAGGCTACCACGAGCCTGTGCCTAATCTCATAAGAGATTAACGTATGAACGCAAATTTTGGGATAAATAATGAATGATGCGAAATTTGACGAGATTGAATTGAACATATGACTTTAGATCTGAGGCATAAAATATATTGACATATGACTTGGGATTGGATGCATGAATTTGACTGTAAACATATAATTTATATATGTTGTATGCATAGTGTACGTTGTAATCTAGATCTGTAACTAATTAGAGAAATGAACATATGTTATTTAGATCTGTAATTAATTAGAAAAATAAGCATATGTTATAAACTAGTTTTAGACCTATGCATATTCTGTGATAAAAGAAGAAGAGGAACCACTATAAGATTACATATGATTTGAGACTTTGGACAAAATGCATACAAAAGTCAAGATCTGATTTTTAGAAGATATGATTTAAAGATTTAGATTGTTGGGTATAGTTTGCATAATGATTCATGACTTAAAAAGAAGAAGATATGGAAACTTAGGTGTAAAGATTTACATTAATTAGGATATCTATTATTGTGATTACACCTAAATAGGGATTTTTGGATATATGGCATGCATTGAAATTAATGGTTATATTTGGTATAATTTATATGTGAATCTGCTGTAAAATGCTAGTTTAACAAAAAAATTGGAACATATGTTATATGGGAAATTATGTCCATATTCCGCGCTTATGCAAACATGGAGTATATGTTGTGAATCATGACAATTATGTAGGCATATGAATTTAGGCCAATTTATGATTAGGCAAGGCATGTAAATAGAACCTTTAGAAATATTAAATTTGCTAAATCTGCTAATTTGCCAAGTTGCCTAAACTGCTAGTTTTGTTATATTGCATAGACTGCTAATTAGATTGAAATTCCTAATCTGTTAAATTTGTCGGTTGAAATGCCTAACCTGTTATATGCCAAAATCTGCTAAGTTGCTAAATCTGTTAAATTCGTTAAGTCATATAAAATCTGTTATCTGCTAAAATCTGTTATCTGCTGTGTTGATATAATCATCCTGTTATTGATATAATCTGAATTGGCATATATATTGGGTGTGCGCATAAACGGTAAATTATTAATTAATTGGCCGCAAAGATAAACGTGACTAACTCGAGGTTAGAATGAGTTTGCGGCGTAATTCTGCCCGGAACCGCCCGGCACATCCAGTGGCCGCAAACAATAGGTTCTAATGTGAGAAGTTAGTCATAACCTGCTTAAGACACGAGGTTAGGTCTGGCTTGTGGCAGAAGTCTGCCCGGAACCGCCCGGCCCATCCAGCGGCCACAAGCTAGCGACCTAATGTGAGAGGTCTGGGCATTAATAATTAATTAATGCAAATCTAAGATAAGAATGACGTCTAAAACATATTGGGGAAAAATAGGGTTAAACCAACTGGATTAATAGGTGTAGTAAACCCGTCCATGAATCTGTAGGCCCAATACAAAGTTAGACAAATCTGAAAAATCTGTACATCTGATCTGTTAGTCTGAAAACTTGTTAACTTAATCTGTGAACTAGTAAATCTGAATTCTGTATGTCTGAACTTGTAAACAAGTTAATCTGACATCTGTTAGTCTGGGGACACAAGGTTAGGAGGGGAATTACTTGTGTCATCTGTTGTTTGGGACCCATATTAGTCAGTAACCCTTTCTGGTATCAAAACTTTGACCCAACAGTAGGTAGGGTCCGGGCACGCTTACTGAACTAATTATAAATGGTTCATTCTGATAATGGCGAGGGGTGTTGATGGTGCGTTCCAACCAGGTCATGTGCGTGCATGGATCTTGGTCTGCCTCTGAGGATGTAAGACGCCGTGACATCTGTAAATAGGTCTGTGCCAATTGGTTGTCACTTTAGGGAGTGATACACCCTACTGTGGGGCCGACACAGGATATTTATGTATTAGGGAGCCGATCGCTTGGGGTAGGGTTTTAGGGTACGCTTAGTTCTGTCTGTTTCTGTTGGTATCGTCTGTTTCTGTTGGGTGGTAACACCTGTCTGTTTCTGTGTGGTACCGTCTGTTCGGGTGGTAAAGGCCCATTACTAGTGTACATCTAATTCTACATTCTGTTTCCATAGGGATTAATCTGTTTCCGAATCTGTCTGTTTCTGATCGGGTAGTAAAGGCCCATTATTAGCATCCTGTTTCTGTTAAATTATTCTGTACCCGTTTCTATTTCAGTTTAGACATTAGGGTGACACCTAATTCTGTTATACTAGTATTAGTGCAGAGAAGTGTAAAGCAATAGTCTATGTCATTCTGTTCTTCTGTTATATCTGCTACACCTGTTACAGTTATCTCTCATCCAGTTTTATGTTCATGTCATATTATTATTATCTGTTCATATGCTGAAACTCACAGGACTTGCCAGACTTTTTGTCTGACCCTTGTTGTTTCGCCTCCTTTCTTCCGTTCCCCCCCAGGTTATCCAAGGAGGGAATACTTTAGCTTGATCCGGATTTCTCTCTGCTTGAAGTGCTTAAAGTATGGCTTGGCTCTGTATAGCTCCGGTTCTATGGGGATTATGATTTTAAAACATGCATTTTGAAGGCTTTTGTACAAGACTGATATATGTACTTCAATTCTGAGATTTGAAAGGATGTAACCATATTGATTTCTGCTTCTACTGTAATAAAGTTAAAATTTTTCAAGTACTGTTTTATCTGTCTTGTAAGTTTCTGTTCTGTTTACTAAAATGCTCCACCAATGTTAAGGCATTCCCTTTGTGAGTGACCTTAACGGAGGTGGGGTGTTACAATATGGGTGATTTTCGTGAATGGATGTTTGATTGTTGGTTGCCTATCATTTGTTGAGTGTAGATCTGATTTAAAAATAAAAGAGGATTTTATAAGAAAAATTTGCAGATCTGAACGTCTATAGTGATGTTAATCTGTAGATACATTTGGAATGAGATACAAAATTAAGAGGATATATGGGTATGCATGCATATAAATGTAGGTATGTGTGTATCAGGAATGAACTGCCAGTTAGGGTTGGTTAATTGATATGAACAGAAGTGGATGTTCAGAAAATACATTTATATACACCATGATTGATATCAAAAGGGGTGAACATGCTTGTTAGCTGTAACTGATTTATAAATGTGGGTTGGTTGTTAGGTTACTTATAACAGTAAGATAACCTGCTATATTTATATTTTTTTGTTTCAAATACCTAAGTTAATGATGTGCATACTATTTTATGGTATTAAATGAACATATATATATATATATATGCATTGAAAATTGTATTGTATATATGTATTAGAACTGAGTTCAGAAATTAAACAATAGTGTATGTACATATATGCATTGTAAATAATCTGCTGTATGATTTATTAACCAAGTGGGTATTATATATATATATTTGCATAAAGAGGTTAGTATACACACACACACACACATATACCAGCAATAAATTGTTAGGTGGAGATTGGTTACCTATGTATATACCTGTTGAGTTTGATTGAATAAGGTTAATAAATTTGAATTGCGTTGACTGTTTTTCACCTGCCATGACTGATTTTGGAAGTAAGTTGCCGTACACATATATATGGTTGAACGTGAGTGAGTTGGTCTCTGTGTCATGAACTGCTATATGTATATTATATGTGTGCGTGTACAGTCTGTTGTGCATAATTTTGGACTTATTGATTTGTTGATATACTGTATGCTAGCAGTAAAAACTCATAAAGTATAAAAACTGCTAATATTATGTTAGCCTGATTTAGGTAGTTTAATAAACATGCACATTTACAATCAATGCTGCATACAAGTGTTGTTCCATGTGTGCACCTTTGTGTGTGACTGGAAAGGGTAGCATACGAACTAATGTGTGTGTATACCAGTCCAGTTCACAAAATTCTTCTTTTATAGTTTAAAGTAAAGTCTGTTACACATATATGTAAGCTGCAGTGTTATGTGGTTGAGAGTTGGTAGTGGTTCTAGCATTTCAATATTAAAATTTATAAAATGCTTGGATGTATAACTGGGCTAGTTTATTAAAGCCAAATGTAATTATTCTACATTACCTAACAAGTCAGCCAGAGCTTTATAAAGTTATCTATTTTGAGACAATGATTTAATGAAGGAAAAACAAGTTTATTTAACCTTGTTTAAGCTGCGAATATGACTAATTATTTTTAGTTAATCGAATACACTTTACTACTTGATGTGACTTTGATATAAGTGAAGAAGACTTGTATATCTTCATATATACCAGTTAGATTTTGAATTATACTAGTATTTTTATATTTGGGTTGAAAGATCCTGGAATTCAAGGGTTATAAGAAGATAACCCGTGAGTAGAGGACTCAAGGCTGTTGAAATTTATGATAAAAAAAAGAAAATTGTTTTGAAAATTCGTGGGGTCTTTTTAGGTTGGTATAGCGTAGCTTAGTGTTCAAACGTGACTTCGTCAAGCCTCACAATCCGTGAATGACTGTATATAGGATGAAGGACCACAGAGAAAGGACATGCATTTCCTTCTAGCTAAAAGTCATGTTATGGTATGGAGCCTAGATAGATCTTCTTTTATGTGGATGTTGGAATCGATGCGCCTTAGATGATGGTCAATGTACCGACCCGTATAAAGGTTTGATAGGACAGAGGAACGTTATGTTCAAATAATTGTCCAACTCACTTAGAATTGGTGGGCCAGCTCTATCGCTCCAAGGGTCATATGCGTGTGGTCCTCGACATCTTGCTAGAGATGGTCTGAATCGGATAAGGAAGATCCTTTGTCTTAATCATTAATGGAATCCCAAATTCAAATACAAACCTTGCATTTTCAGTTGTTAACCTATATGGCGACATAATAGAATGAGATATTATGTCGTCTAAGATTTATACATTTACTTTCGAAATTGTTTTCAACACTTAGATATTAATAATTATATCAAATGATTTATATTTTTGTGTATCAAGAATGTTTGGCCATTATAAGGTAAAACCCTATCCCTCGGATTGCGCTTGCATTATGTGATGAGACTTGAGTCTTATAAAGGCTTCATTTTTCAAAAAACATTGCCTGGTTTGTTTTAAATTTTGGTATTCATTTGGAGGAAACCCTTTCCGTGCCATACGGTGTGGTCCCGTGATTTACCCAACCTTAAAATAAAGTTTTATAACTAATTTTAGTCTCACACCAGTCCCATGTCTGACTTAGAGTTTATTGTTTCCCACCTAACTCTAGGTGCCCATATTTTCCACATGGGCAGCTAGTAGTTTTGGTTTTGCAGGTATTCTTTGAACATAATCCTGAAGTATGCTTGGTGTTGTACTCTGGATTACTTTGTAATCTTCCGCTGTTTGTATTTATGTATTTATGTTTCTACTATCTAATGTAATTTATTATTCTATGATATTTTCTGCTCTTTAGTAATTATTTGTATTTTGATATAAAACTGTTGAAATAACAATGAAATGTCCTCTTGTGTTTTTTTCCGATGCGTTGTACCCATAACAATCTGTCGTTTTGAACGTTTCAAGATTGGTTTAATTATAGACTTGAGGCAGTCAAAAAGGCGGGTCATCACATAAACGGATTGGCGTAATGTAATTCCAATTAAAAATGGGATTTGTATAGCAAAGTATAAAGAGGAAGGTTAATATTAAGGTCAAAAGGTCATAATTGACCGAGATTTCCCAAAGTAAGGTTATGATTTATAAAACCATAGTTTAAATAAAATAGTAATAAAGGTTCAATTGATGTTACAAGTAATATGGATTTTTGAGTTATGGACTTGTATCTATCTCAAAATAAGAACGTTGTCGATCAAGGTTTGAGAGTTTAATTAAATACCCCAACCTGAACGACTTCATTATTATCGAGGGTGGTATTAGTTTGTAACGGTAAAGGATGTTGAAACTAGTTTATTATTTTCCATAAGAGAAATATTGTAACATTATTTGCAAGATTTTAAAATGTAGTTAAACTATTGGGTTTTAATTAAATGGCGTATAATTTAACATTGTTTGGGCCAAGTTTAAATATGATTATATCTATATCTTTTGGTTAAATATATAACACTACATTCTAGATAATGGGAATAATAGGGTTTTAAATACACTTATTTAAAATAATAAGTAAATGGCGCTAGTTTTTTCAAAAAATAATTGAATAAAGGTTATGTTGGGTAGGAAATAAAGGAAAGATTTGCAATTGAAATTATATATCTCCATATGTATCAGTATTAAATTGTGATCTTCAAAGTTTGGAGTTTGATAAAGCCATTTGGGTTTATATAATAATAAATATGTCGTTTGACATTGTTAAACCCATGTAAGAATTGATAATTGGATTTATATCATTAAATATATCGATTTTTTTCCAAAGCAAAGGAAAGATAAGGGAGATTTTGAAGAATCAAAAGTAATATTTCCAAGATAAAGGAAATGGAAAGGTTTTATGGAAATGTAATGATATGTTCGAGGTAAAGGAATAAAGAGGATTTTGGTAAATACGCTATTTTGAAGTATTAAGAAGAGTTATTGCTTTCAAATGATGAAACAAAAGAGATTCGTCGAGATAAGAATATATAATCGATTTTAGAATCGATGGATGGTTGTAATGATTGGTTTGAATAACTTATTCAACGTAGTAAGTAAACGGCTATGGTTTTTCTAAAGAAATGTTAATAGGTTTGGGTTGGAAACGAAGATGAATATTTGAAATTTGAACGTATATTGCCATAAGGGCCATTATTACAAGGTTAAAACTAAATAAAAGCTCTTGGGTTTGTAGTAAAGACTATGTCATACAACATTTGTTTTAACCCACATAAGTTTGGTAATAAATACTATACCAATTAGTTAGTTATAAAAATATTTTCGAACGTAAAGGAAATAGAAAGGAGTTTTTTGAATATATTCCCAAAGGAAATAATATAGAAATAGGTTTGTGAAATTATAATGATGTTTTCAAAGTAAAAGAAATATAAAGAAGAGGTTTGGTGAATACAATTATTTAAAGATAAGTTATGGTAAGTATTTCCAAAGTAATGGAAACAGGAGTGTTTTGTTGAGATGAATATAGAGAATGATATCTAAGAATCAATTAAGAGTTTTAAATAAATGATTTTAAATGAAAAGGCCGGCACTAACAATATACTTGGCCATACTATTTGAAATTGATAGTTAAAAACCGGACTATCAATAAAATATCTTATTGGACATTTGACGTGTTATTTCGAAGAAACTTGGGTGAGAATTAGACCCAAAAGCACTTCGAACCAACATTACGTTCGAAACTAATTTGCAGGGATGCGTATGAATATAGGGCATTGATGATCATAGTTCTTCGTAAACGGATGAACTACGGTTTATATCTAGGTGGCTCCCACAAAAGAGATAAACTGTGATTCTATCGTGGTTGAAATCTAAGGATTTCAAGGACTACTCGCTACTGATCTTTGGGGGTGATTCCTATATAGGATGCGGTAAAAGTGTGCCTTTGGTTCATCCTGTTCGTGGAGGACGTATATGAACGAATGTCTGATAGAGTATTTCCTAAGGGTCACATACGTTGATTTTGCCAAATATACCAAGTTTGGTGGCGGAGAAGGAAACTTCTTTTAGCTTAACACCCAAAGTTTATTTGTGGACGTCAAATAGTGATTTGATAGATGTGACAATGTGACATTCAAAGTGAATGGTGATGTGATGTTCTAAAAAGGTAAACATGACCTTAAGCCTCATCAACCGTGAAATGCAATAAATCGGGCACCAACATGGCTATGTGGGTCATAGCTAGGGTGTATTGTCACTATCTAGAGAAAATTCTTATTGTTCTTATTTTGTTTTTGCATCTCCATGTAATACGGTGGTTGCGCAACCATTGGGTGACAATATATTCGATACACTCGAGTTGAATGAGTGGTCGGTCATGTGTGGCCGGGTCGCTAGATGTTATTGTTGAACCCCGGTGTATCCCCTCTAGAGTACATTGATCGGAAGGTAGCCTCATCCCTTATTATGTTGGAAATCCAAACTCCAATATGAGCCGTACGTTTTTTAGTTGTATACTAACTATGTTGGAAAGTGAGATGCAAGCTTTCTCCTATATTCATATTTATTTTTGGATTAATAGACATTATTATAATATCACTAGATTTTGATATAAAAAGTGATTTAGGGACCGTAAGGTAAAAACACGTACATGTTTATGTATGGTCGTGTCTGACGAGAGTTCCATTCTTTCAAAGGATTTTGACGTGCACGTAAAAATGCGCATTTATGGTCATACATTTATTCTTGTTTTAGTTAAATAAATAACATAATTGGCTATTTTTACATGTTTTAACCAGTAACCCAAAATTCTTAAATTATCATACATGCGTATTCATATTGCGGCAAAATGGTTATTTGTGCACGCATTTATTTTTTATAAAATTTACTTGTTCATTTTCATGTTATTTTATAGGAATTTGGCTACAAATACAAGTGGTCTAACGAAGGATATGCAAGCACAAAGACGAGATCAATGAATGGAGATGTAATTAATTCACATAGAAGTTAGTAGAATACCCTACCAATTATCACTCTCTATTTAATGGAACAATTAGAAGCTAATGTATTGGCTGATGGAGAAAATAGGCTTCATGCACTTTTAAGGATTAATTAGTGGATAAAAACAATGGAAGCTTCATGAAGATGGTATTTTTGGTATCCCCAACAAAAGGAATTATGATTTTAAGGTTTTAGAACATGTATAAATATCCCCTTTTATGTTGATGTAAATATCCTCTCTTTTAGTTAGTTTTGTAAAAGGATCAATTTTCTCTTTAATGGCTTCTTTGCCACTTTCCTCTTATGTAATCCTTTTTTCTAATGCAATTATAATTAATGTTCTTTTATTTAATGATTATTTCTTTATGTTAGTAGCGTATATTTACATTTCATGCAAGTAGATTAGATTAATTTTATGCTTGTTAATTAGTTTTGTTCCTTTTTTTTTCTTTTTCCTTTTTTACATTGCAAGTTATTTTTGTTGATAAGATAACAAACATGAGTAGCTAAATCCCTACAACTTAGGGATAATGAAGCTCTGTAATCATTAGCTTCAACATTTTTTGATTTTGTGTTCTATTTTTTTGTGCTTAATGAAAATGGTAGAAGTGGTTAAACTTTTTGTTTAGCTTTGAATTTGATAATCTATATTGTTGACATGAAATAGACTATGCTTAAACAAACTAAACACAAATTGCTTCTTCGTCTAAATATGATTATGACAAAGAATTGATTGTTTAAATTGAAATTTGATGGCCTATATTTCTAATTAATAGTTAATATGCCATGGTTAAAATAGATTTTATTTCCATCTTTTGTCCTTTTCATGAGAGTTAAACAAGTGGGTTGGTGGTTGTGTTGAAGTTTAATGGCTTATGTTGGGCTAATCAATAGCAAAAATATGACATGCTTAGGATAAACACATTAACTAATCATACTTATAACCAAAAAAGAGAGATCATAATTTCATAATTTGTTAAACTATATGATCTAGAAAGTGGATTTATTCCTAGGTTGCCATCTAATCTTATAGTTTTTATCTATCTTAGTTTGTTGGTTTAATTGTAGTTAGTTAATATTTATCTTAACATTGTTTTGATTTGATTGAGTAGAATCTTAAATTACTTCTTTTCCTGTGGATCGAATCGTATTCGCTACGTACTACAAGTGTATTCCATGCGCTTGTGGTTTATATACACTTCGACGGTTTCCTAATTAATAGAATATTCGTCCTCGAACAAGTTTTTGGCCCCGTTGCCGAGGAAAGTTAATTAATTTTGATTTTATTCTTTGAATTAATTTTTTTGTTTGTTGTTCTCTTTAATAAAAAGATTGTGTGTTTGTTTCGTTCCATTTTGTTCACTTTTGTTTGCTCGTGTGTGTTTTCTCATTTTCTTTTAGTGTTAGGTTTTATTTCAAATAAATTGTGTTATATCTTTCATTTGAGTTAGTTTTTTTATTGTGTGTGCGTTCATTTGCTTTCATCTAGCAAATTTGTTTTCCTTTATTTTTGTTTTTCTTTACATTTAAAAAAGAAAGGAAAAAAAACTGCATTTCATTTTACATTTTCTGTTCATTGTTTTCTTTTCTGTGTTTTGTTCATTTAGTTAGCATTGTTCCTTTGGTTTCTGTGCATAGTTGTTTGCATCTTTCAGTTCTTGTTTTCATCTATGTTCTTTGAAACATCAGTGCAATTCAGTTAAAAACAAATGCTTCCTTTCCATAAAAAAATGCATTCATACATGAACCGAAGTTACAATTTACACAAGTCTTCTCTCTATTTACATTTCTCTTTTTTCTCTCTCCTCTCTGATTTACAATTTTCTATTCAAAAACTCATAGTTTCACTGTTTATGTTCTTCTATTTCCAATTTTTTGTTTCATCTATTCTGCACTTCATAAAATCCACACCACAATGCAACTTCTCCCATCATCCAACTGCATAACCTGCCATACACAAGTGTAGTTTGCATTACTTCCTGTCCCTGAACCAGACTCCGATCAACCATCCACACATCCACATCCATACCAAACTATCCTACAAAATGCTACATCATCCCCTTAACCTCATTCAATAGACTTCCATAAACATTGCCACACCTCTTCATGCACAAACGACTCCATTCTTCCACTCAGTAGCTCAAAACCAAACTTCAGCACATTACAACCATTTCAAGTCCACTATCTACCTTCCATCTTCAACTAGTCACCACAAAACATTCATATAACCATCAAACCAAATTCAAGATGCAACACTTCGTCTCCCCACTGCCCTAACAACAACTACCATCTATCCTCAGTGCATACAAAACGAAGCTAACCTCACAGTCCCCCCTGAAATATGAACTGCCCTGTGCACAGATCACGACTGTCAATCCGCATCCCAACTTCAAACATCCTCATGTTCTCACCATCAAATTACACTTCACAAACCAGTACCAAACAAACAAGCAACCAAACTCGTCTACATTCACACTACCATATCAACAAGTTCACTTCCATCTGCATTTACATACATACAAGTGACATCCCACATCCATTAGTGTCACTCTTTATCAGAATCTCACAAGACAGATAAGTAAAAATTGCAGCGGAGTTAAAATTTCATTGTTCAATAGAAAAACATCGTAGTCTCAAAACCAGTTACAACACTAGGCTAAAATACTGAAACCAAATACATCAAACCAAAAAATATGTCATGCTAAAAACATCAGAGTACAAAAATGTTGAGTCATAATCCCCACAAGTATCCATAATAAAGTGGACAAATGGTCGAAGTGGTACATTAAAGAAGATCCAAATTTAAGCAAAAATAGAAGAGAGAGAATGTCCTAATCACGACCGAGCATTCCCACACTGAGAACCGGGGGAAGGGTAGGAAGAAAGAGAGAAAGGGAAACAAAAAGGACCATACATAAAGTCTGGAGAGTCTAGTGACTTTTAGCATATAAAGAAATAAAGGTATCAAGACAGGTAAATAAAACTGGATGAGAGATAACAGTAACATATAGCATGTATTGTAACACCCCGTAATTTAAGGAAACATTAATAACTGAAAAACTAAAGAATACTTAATTAAATATTGGGAATTAAGTAAACCGACTATACCAAGTAAACCGACTGTACCATTGCATTCGTCTCGGAATTCTAGTCCAGATCGACTGCAAGTTTGCATAAAACGGATAAGGTAAGAGGAAGTTATAGGACTTGGAAGTTTGTATACATATAAGCCACACATATATATACAATTAAAACTAGAATTAGAACAGAACGTAAGCGGGAAAAGTAGGTGGGAATGGAACGACCCATGCTTAGGTGGGGTCAACCTACGGGTTGACTCAAGGCCAAGTGGGTCGAACCAAGGGATGATGGGTCAACCCACCCCCGATTCGGCGAGGTGCATATTTCTGTTTCTGGACTTATTTGTGTGGGCCAACATTTTTATTGCTTACCTACACTAAAACTATCTTCATTCTTCTTCCTCAAAACTCTGTTCTAAAATAAAACAATGGATATAATGAAATGCTGCCTGACTTTAGATTGAATTCTTCTGCAACTTGAAGACTATCTCCCGCAATATCTGCATACATATACTTTCTGTATTCTAATCCGGTCTCTGTGAGTTCATGTTACTTTTAGATATGAAATTTAATAGTAATCCTGACATGTTAATAAACCTGAATCTGAGACTATGCCTGAAAATTAACTGATTCAAATCTAAATGGTTTTCTGTAATTACATGTACCTCTGATCTGCTATTTAGTGTTGTTATATGCCTATTCCTGTTCTTCTTCCCTCTCCTTTCCCTATTTCTTTCAATAAGTCTAGGCTGCCTTTGAGCCTAGACCAATCTCGCTGAGATATACATACAAACGAAATTGGGATAATTGGGGAATGTTTGGTGATCAGAATAAAAGAGGGAAATTTGGGTACATACCTTATACTATGGAATATAATTGAAAATTTGGATTTGTATAAACATGTAAATCTGTAGGCTTAATGCAAAATTAAGTGAAACATGTAAATGAAACAGTTGGTAACCCGTTAAATCTGATACATATAAAGGGTTAAGTAAATCTGATACATCTGTAGGGTTAAGTAAATCTGATACATATGTGAGGTTAAGTAAACCTAATACATCTGTTGGGTTAAGTAAATATGATACATCCGTGGGGTTAAGTAAACCTGATACATTTGTCGGGTTAAGTAAATCGGTACATCTATGGGGTTAAGAAAATCTTATACATCTATGGGGTTAAGTGAACTTGTTAAATCTATGAATCTGTTAATCTATAAGAGTTAACTCGTTAAAATCCTAATTGTTTGGAGACACAAGCTTAGGGGGTTTGGCTTGTATCATCTGTTGTTTTGGATCCATATCAATCAGTAACCCTTTCTGGTATCAGATGGGGAACCCCGCACTAGGTAGAGGTCAGAGGACACTTACTGAACTGATTGTAAGAGGTTCATCTGGACGGGGGTGTTTGATGGCACGTTCCAACGGAGTCATGTGCGTGCATGGGTCCATCCTGCGGGAAAAAATAAGCTGTTGTAGCACCGGTAAATAGGTCTGTGTCTTTCTGTAAGTTGCCAATTTAGAGGATGTTACTCCCTACTATGGGGCTGGCACATGATATTTACACAATTGGGACCCGATCGGCTGGGTAGTAATTAGGGTACATGTAGTCCCGATGTTTTGTCTCTGATTAGGTACCTGTCATTTCTGTTGGGTAAATCCCGTTATGTAACTACAGTACACCTAATCCTACCATTAAATTTCTTTGGGGATCATTCTGTTTCTGTACGCCTAGCCTGTTGATTGTTCATGTTGGTTAAATCCCATTGTGTAGCTAATGTACACCTAATCCTGTTGTTTCTGTTGAGTGATTAAGGTAACACCTAATCCTGTTATACTAGTATTGGTGCAAAGAAAAGTAAGTGAAAAGCATAACTTGGTCAATATTACCTTTTTTTTATCCTGTACATCCTCTTTATATTTGTTACTATTATCTCTCATCTAGTTTTATTTACCTGTCTTGATACTTTTATATGTTTGTATGCTAAAAGTCACCGCACTCGCTAGACTTTATGTCTGACCCTTTTTGTTTCCCTTTCTCTCTTTCTTTCCTATTCACCCCAAGGTTCTCAGGATAGGAACGCTCAGTCGTGATTAGGACTTTCTCTCTCTTCTGTTTCTGCTTGGATCTAGATCTGCTTTGATGTGTCTCTTCCATTTCCTATCAACTTTGTTATGGCTACTTATGGGGACCATGGCTTTACATTTCTATACTGTGATGATTTTTAGTACAAGATAGATGTTTTTAGTTGATTTATTTGGTTTTAGAATTTTAGTCTGATGTTGTAACTGGATTTACGACCATGATGTTTATTTTCTGTGAACAAATGAATTTTTAAAATTTCCGCTGTTATTTTATGTGTGTCTTGTGAAATTATGTTCTGTTTACTTATATCGCTTCACGAAACTTAATGCATTCCCTTAGTGAGTGACATTAACGGACTTGGGGTGTTACATTTGGTATCAGATTTGAAGGTTACAAGATCAGATATATGTTTTGAAAATTGTCTTCAAAATAAAGTAGTTTCTAAGGGAAAAGTCTGTTTTTGAAAAACATATTCCCCAAATCCATATAAAATGTCTTTTCAATTCTCTGTTTGAATCCCTTTTCTTCTCTTTTCAGCTTGTCTACAATACTTTATCTTCCTGAGGGCGTGAACCTAACTGCGTGGTTCTGTCGGTATCTAGAGGCTATGACACCTACCTGAGCCCCTAATTCCTCACCTCTAGCTGCACCTGAAGAACCTCAACTTCCTCGTCTAGCCTTTTCTAAGCTTTGTAAAGACTTTTGCATGATGGGTGGGAAGCCTTTTGGTGGTTCTAAGAGTTATCTTGAGGCACGCAATTGGCTACAAGAAACCGAAAGTGTTTTCGATCTTTTGAGCTTGATGATTTTATAAATATACAATTGATAGGATGGCAGCTCAAGGACGAGGTTTCATTTTGGTGGGAAGTGACACAGGTAGGACGTCCAATGAAAACTTGGGATGATTTTCAATAGAGATTCAAGATGAAGTTTCTCTCTTAGGTAGAAGAAGGAATTCAAATGGAGATATTTTTAGCCCTTAAGCAAGGAGACATGTCTGTCAAAGAATATGTCAACAAGTTTAGCTGGTTAGCGAGATTTGGTCTAGAGTTGGTGAATACCCCGCACAGGAAAGCTTGGAGGTTTGTGAGAGGATTGAGTCATCCTCTTTAGGACCTGGCATTGCCTCATATACCGATGGGAGCAACTTTAGAAAGGCTTTTTGAATGGCCCTGATGTAAGAAGATGGTAAGGATGAGAGGAAAGAGGTTGAGACTGATAATGCTCAAAATAAGAAAGTGTGGCCCAAGAAAGAAACATAGAAGAAGGGTGGAAATCTGAGAACAAGAAGGAAAAGAGATGCCATGGTTGTGGGAGCTTGGGTCATTTGGTCAAGGATTGCAGAAAAAGGAAAGGGGCTTGCTTCAATTATGCTGAAATGGGGCACTTTACAACAGTATGCCAAAGAAGCTAGGATAAGGCTAAAGGGCCGGATCTTCTAAGGGCAGGTTCATGCACTCGAGGCTAGTGGAACGGACAGAGGTAGGAAGGTTTCTGTTGAAGGTTTAGTTTCCCTATCTGATTATCCTATTAGGACTTTTTTGATTCTAGCGCTTCTCATTCTTTTATATCTAAATCTGTGGTTGAGTCTCTTCACCTTAATACTTGTCTTGTTTCTGATCCCGTTGTAGTCTCAAACCACATAGAGGGTATGACTCATCTGTTTGTGATATGCCAGGGTTTGAGGATATCTGTGTTAGGCGTCGAGTTAGACTACGACGCATATGTTCTGGGTTTTAGGGGATATGGCCTGATTCTAGGGATGGATTGGCTAGCCATGTGTGTTGCCTTCCTAGACGAGCGGAGGATCGTTAGAATTTTGACTAGCCAAGGAAAGACTCTTGAGATTACCTATGACACAAAGGGTTCTATCATGCTTAGCTTCCTAGAATCACTTGATGCTTTTTTCGATAATATGGGATCTGTACCCATGGTATGTGAGTATCCGGATGTTTTTGATGAGGTTAGAGGTCTTCCTTTGAGGCGTGAGATTGATTTCCGGATCTACTTGGTAGATAATGCAAAGCCAGTCACATTGCTTGTGCGCCACATGGCCCCCAGAGAGAGGAGGGGGCTCATCAAACAAGTTAGGGAGCTACTTGAGAAAGAGTTTATTAGGCGAAGTATATCAGAATGGGGTGCTTTAGTTGTTTTCGCAACCAAGGCGGATGGCTCACTTCATCCGTGTGGATTATAGGCAGTTGAATAAGCTCACGAAGAAGATAGGCACCAATCTGGCGCATCTATTTTCTTGTAGTTAGATTTGGCCACGAGGTTTCATTAGTTGAGGATGGCTGAGGAAAATATAGATAAAACTATTTTTGGGACTCCGGATGGTTTCTTTGAGTGGCTAGTCTTGCCTTTTGGGCTGACTAATGCTCCTGCATATTTTGTAGATCTGATGAGTAGGGTGTTTAGGGAGATTTTGAATAAGTTTGTTGTGGTCTTTATGGATGATATTCTGATCTTTTATAAGAGTGAAGAAGAGCATGCCCTACATTTAAGGGAAGTTTTGGGGACTCTCAGAAGACATCCACTCAAGGCGAAATTCTTCAAATGCCACTTTCGGAGAAAGGAAGTAAGGTTTCTAGGGCATGTGGTTTCCGAGGAAGGGATAGTAGTGGATCCCGCGAAAGTGGTTGCAGTTAAAGATAGGAAGATTCCAAAGAACGCAACGGAAGTGAAACGACCCTGAATCCCCCTGCGGGAAATCGCGGATTGAGTTGAGAACATGACAAATCAGAACATAAATAGAAGAACATTTCATTGTTATTACAACAATTTCACATCATAGTACATAATATACAGAGTATGAAGAAAGATTACACTTCGAAAATATTAAATCAGAGAATAATACATAGCAGCGGAAAAAAACAATAAATAACACAAATGGAAATAATAAACGGGTACAGAGCTCCCCGAGTATAGCTCCATCAGTAGGTGAGGATCTTGTAAAAATAAAGAACCTGCAAACCAAAACTACCAGCTGCCCGTGTGGAAAATAAGGGAACCTAGAGTTTAGGTTAAAATAGTAAACTCCAAGTCAGTCATGGTACTCGTGTGAGAACTAAAACAGTTATTAACTTTTTATTCTTAAAGTTAAGTATATCAAGGTACCACGCCGTATAACACGGAATGGGTTTCCTCCCAAGAATACCAGTGCATAAAACAACAGCGCAATGCTAAATAAATAAATGAAGCCATTATAAGACTCAGGTCCCATCACACAATGCAACGAAAGCCGGAGGATAGAGTTTTACCTTATAATGGACAAATATGCTAGGTACGCGAAATTCATCTTTTATTATTACTATAAGTGAAGAAAAAAACATCAAATATAAATGTATCAGTTATAGACGGCATAGTAACCCATCCTACTATGTCGCCATACTTGGCTCTACAATAAAAACCGAAAGTTGCGTATTGGAATTTGGATTCCATATATGAGTCGGGGCAAAGGATGTTCCCCACCGATTCGAGACACTCTAGCACATGTCTCAGGAACACACCTACGGGCAACCCTGGATCTTGCAAGGCCGGTCCATACTTACATTTTGTGGATTAGTTATTCCTAAACATCCGTTTCCCGGTCCTATAAGACCTAACTGTGAGTCTCCTACGGGACTCAATACCGAGGTGACTCGCAACTCCAACAACCACATACGTAAAAATAATATAAATGTCTGGGCTCCATACCATGACACCACCCATAGCTAGAAAGAAACGGCATGCACTCCTTGCTGTCCCATCCCGTTTTTGATTCATACCGAGGTGTGAGGCTCGCGAATTAACGCTACAAAACGAAGTTATGCTATTTAAAGTCGTGCTTCGATCATCATCCACAAGCCCCTACTTTTCAACAAAAGCCTTGATCCATGCATACTCAGTATGCCACACTATCAATACATTCCATACAAATTGATCATCTACTAATATATATAACCTCTCAGCTCGTACGTCTTAGAGAAGGGGTGTTAAGCAAGAGAACAAATTCTCCACCACCCACAGATATATTCTTAGTAGAGATCAAAGAATACAGTGCGAAATATAATGTCAGACATACAATCCATTTGCAAGTCCGTTCTGGGTCTGAACGAAACCGGAGGCACCTTATTCCTCTCCCATATGTTCAACACAGGAGAGAGGTCCTCGCATATCCGGTCGATCTCCAAGTACGTCTGGACGACCACCACTATAACCCTTTCTTGGGTGTATAGCCCAATCAAGGCATCAGTAATCATCCCTACAATGTGAAGAACTCCGGTCTTCAACCATCGTCTTCATTGTCGACTCATTCGTCGTAACGGTTATTCCGAATGGGTTAAACGCGGCCTTTCCTAATAACTCGCGTATTGCGTAAACAAGTGCTACAAAACAAAACATATGCCTCATTCCATTTCAGAATATTCCTGAAATAGGTTCGCATTATTTTTATCAAAGATAAGTTCATTTAAACTTGTTCTTTATTCTTCCTTTGGAAATCATTTCCAAAGATTTTATATTATCTTTTCATAATTCAAACCAATTAAGGTTCATCCAACTAGTCGGGATTAACATCTTACCGAAGTAATCATTTATTTTATTATTACAATCCCAACCTATTCATCCCATGGAGTAAAACTGGCGGTACTCCATATCTTACACGCACTGTGTTTTTGGTAAATTCAATTACCATTCAACGCCTCAAATCTAATTAAAGATTTAACTATCGCTTGGAGCAAAACTGGTGGTACTCCATTCTCAATTCATTCATGAATTCAGTAAGTTTAATTACCTTATTCACTTTTAATCTAATTAAAGATTCATTAAAGCTCTCAGTTTTAATCAAAATTCATTACTTAATGATTATTCATTTTTAATAAATCAATCCTGCCTTTAATTGGATTAAAGAGCGAATGTCATTTAAAACACCATTCATGACAAATGAAAAATCATGTTCCATTTCATATGGAATCTTCACAGAAATCCTATCAACCATAATCAATATGAATGTGTCAGACTAATAATATAAATGAAATAACGGTAAAACCTTTTAAATTCCATATATATTATCGGCCTTCCTTCACAGAATCTCATTTCGATTATTAATAAATCGAATTCTACTCTATTCCAATTTAATGTATTAAATTGGAAAACTCTTCTTCAGAAAATTCTATTAAATCTTATTTAAAAGGTTAATAAATTCCAAATCATAATTCACTGTTAATTGGGTTAAAGAACTAATGTCATTTAAAACACAGTTCACGATAAACCCAAAATCAACTTCTATTTACTTCCAATTGTATTCATAAATTGGAAAATCTCTTTAAATCTTAATTAAAAGATTTATTCTTTTCTCATACGGGTTTAAGAACGGTATTATTAAAGATACCATTCACGAAAAACCCAAACTACAATTTAATATTAAATATAAGATCATGAATAGAAATTATATCGACTTATATTCAATATTAAATTCTGAAACCAACAGATGTCATATCGGGAATAACAATACCGATAACTTCCAAATTCCCATCACAATACCCATATATTCACGGAATCCAATATCGAAATAATCCGAAGATTATTTCAATTCAAATCCATTCCAATATCCAATATATATATATATATATATATATATATTGAAAATTCCTGTTTATATTAAACCATTATAAATCCTTTCTATTTATTTATAAAAATAAATAAATCACTATTCTGATAAAAATATCTTTTATCTTCATATATTAGGAATATTTCATTCAAAACCATTTCTAATCCTTTATTATGATTTTATATAATTTTTCCCTATTTTTATTTATTTAAAAATAGGCCTATTAAATTAAATGATGTTTTAGGTCATTTAATTTCACTAGTGCTGTTTTTATTTAAATTTAGATTTCACTTTTCTCAAAATCCAACTGTTAGATTTCAAATCTTTTATACTCGTTCAAATGCTCTTTTCGATACGAACTCGTGGTTTTAGGAGAATCTGAAGGTCGGATCTTCCGCTACGTCCAATCGAAGTTAATGGTCGAAATTCGCGAATGGTCGCGGCGCGAAACGTTCTATTCAAACCACTATAATATATATATATATATGTATGTATATATATATAATATTTCATCGATTTCCATTCAAAATGTATTTTATAAAACGTTTATAAATTCGTTTGAAGCAATTCCGACTTGCATTTCAATTTTAAATCAAAGTTGAATTTTCCTTATTATTATAATATCATAATAATAATCTTTTCAAAATATTTTATTTTGAAATCTATTTCTTTTTCATATTCATTATAAAATGAATAAAATCGATTTAGAAATCCGTTCGAGTCAAAACACCGCAAATATACTTAACTCGGTTTTAAACATTGAAATATATTCGTGTCCATCCAAAATCGGACATCAAAATCATATTTTGATTATTCAATGAATATTACATAAAAATATTCGTTTATTTCCGAATTGGAATAAGGCCCCATCAATCACCATATAATTTTAGTTATACGGATTTCACACATTGCATGTATACAACCATAATGACGAATAATCATCAAACTTCCAAATAACAACTAGAGTGCACACTACAGCTAATCACAAGGGAGATGTGTGATCAGAATATCTCCCCCAGACCCGTGTAGGGTTTCATCCATCAAATAATAATATTTATTTGTGCAGTTGGGCGATGTGTGAAGATTATTGTCCCAATCGATATCATAAAAATAGGCGAATCATAAACAAGTCGTCCGACTTGTAAATGGATGTGTATTTCTATTTTTAACTATCCAATGATATTTAAATATTTTTCTAACACGTTAAATATTTATAAATTTTAATCATTTTATTTTTCCATATCACATCCAAGTAAAATCGAAACAAACAAATCACTCAATCAACAATTAACATAACATCCATGGTTTCAACATGAAAATAGTTTCGGGGCTACTAAGCCCCGTCTCTAACCTATGTTTATAATAACATAAATTTAAAAACTTGAGTGAGAAAATGTTCTCACCTTGGGTTTCCACTCCACCATTCTTTGGTTTTATCCGTATAGAATTCCTACGTTAAAAATCATATTTTAACTCATTAATAATTATTTCATTGTATGACTATTTTATTCATGTCATTCCTACGATAAAAATTCTATTTTGATCCTTCTGAAAATAATTTCATAACTTGACTATTTTTAAAATAACATACATAAGATAAAAATCATATTTTTATCTTTCTAAAAATATTATTTTTATATAACTAAAAATTATATCCTTACTTAATCAAAAATCTTATTTTTTTCTTCTTCTAAAAATCGTATTTTTGATTTCATAAAAATCCTATTTTTCATTTCATAAAAGTCGAACCTTTTCTAAATTCAAAATCAAATCTTTCCTATATTAAAAATCAAATCTTTATGTTTCTAAAAATCATACCTTCTCATGAATAAAATCGAATCTTTATGTGAATAAAAGCCATATTTTTATATGGATAAAAATCATGTTTTTATCTTAATAAAATTCATAGTTTTATATTTTCAAAAATCATATATTTATAAGCGATAAATCCATATATTCAGTAACGATAAAATCATATATTCATTAAGGATAAAATCATATATTTCATTAAAAAAAAATCTCCACTTAAGAAATTAGAATTTCGTATCATAAAAATTAGAATTTCCAATCATAAAGCTTAGAATTTCATAGGATAAAAATAAAATAAGGAACTTACTTTTTTTTCTAGCGTTTGATTTTTTTCTCGGAGCAGCCGGGGTTCATCTGAGTTGGTGGAGATTGAAGGGCGAAGATACTACGGCTCAGCGATTCAGTGATGGTCTGCTGTTGGAGATTGGGGAATGCGGTTTCAATCGATGAAAGGGGGTTTGCCTCGCCTGCGGAGGAGAGAGGAAGGGGAGCCCCGGCGTTTGAGCTGCTGCGGTGGTCGGAAGGGCGTCGGAGAAGGGCGGTGGTCCTTCGATTTGGAGGAGCGGGTTCAGTAAGGGGGTACGGGGTGTTGGGGGTCTCGCGGATCCAGAGAGGAGGAGCGGGGAGATAAGGGAAGGTAGAGGGGGAAAGGGAGGTGGCGGAGATGCCGGAGGTCGGCGGCGGGTGAACGACGATGGCGATTGTCAGATTTTTTTTCTTATTTTTTTTTTCTGATTTGAAGAAATGAAATGGGAAAGAGGAGAGGGGTTTTATGTAAATTTATATTACTATTTTATTATTATTATTTTTTTCAAAAAAGTTGACTTTTAATCCGAAGTCCAAACGGGACCCAACGACTTTCGCCCTCAGCTAAATACCCTCATTCCGAACACAATGGGATATGTTTTGTAAGCCAGTTCGTCTGTTTCGATAGGTTTTCATCAAATTTAAAATATAAATTAATATGCCTTTTAAATTTGAATTTAACATATGTTTTAATTTACCGAGGCTACATACTGACTCCTATAATTATGAATAAATAAATTTTACTATGTTTTGACAATACGGTCCCATAGGAACTACTTTCGTCAAATTCCGAGTCTGTTTGTAAAATGGCCCTTTTTCCAGTTGATTAAATTTACAACTGAAACCGTAGGTTCCTTTAAGTGTGCCACGCCCACATATTAGGTCCAAAATTTATGAATTTCGAAACCCAGTAGTAATTTGACATTCCATATCCATAGAAAGTGGTTTCATCGAATTCGGAGGCCGTTTGCAAAATTTTCATTTTAAAGGGCTTATATATATATATTCCATAGCGCTATTTTTAAATTTTAAATTTGTCATAACTTACTGCTTTTAAAGTGAAATCTAAATTTCTTACATTCATTATAAAGATATAGTCCATCCGATCCCAGTTTTTCCAGTTTTATCTAATTCTGACTTATAATGAATTTTATATATTTAGTTGAAATTTGAAATCGAAATTTCAAACTACCGCGCCGTTTCAGGCTCATAATATAATTAATATAAATTTCTAAACTCAAGTTTAGTTTTAAATAAATTTTCAGTCGTTTTTATTTTAAATGTTCATTTTAAATATCCAAAATTCATTAAAATAGCTAAAATAAAAATTTTAAATTGGTTCTGAAATTACAGGTTATTACATTCTTCCCAGCTTAAAATCTTTTCCTCCTCGAAAAGGAACAGAGTTGAAAGTTGTTATACAAATCTACTCAACTTTCAGTTTATTTGTTATGGCTTAAGTTCTTCAACTTTTCAGTTTCTAAGAACTTTTTTAGTTTTTCAAAAATTTGGCTAACACCCTAAATTTTTGAAAAATTTCGCCATAACCTCCTTTGTACGGGGAGCATCGGGAAAATTCCCAAACCCCCAGATATGCCCTCTCATCTCAAAAAGAAAAAGAAACAACCAAGCGGCTAGTGTAACAACCCGTATTTTCAATAACCTGTAATAACATAAATCGAGGCAGAATTTAATTCTAAAATGGGAATCAAGGGAAACGGGCTATGCCATTGTGTTCGTCTCGGAAAAATACGCGAAATAGAGTCCGAGTTTTCGAAAATCGGAGTCCGTATGACCAAGATATGGCCTCGCGAAGTTTCACGAAAATTCCCAAATTAAAGTATACTTAATTAAGTGAAATGGGTTGTGTAGATATATATATATATATATATATATATATTGATATATATATATATATATATATATATATATATAATTGAAAATTTAATAAATAAATATGCAAAAATGCTCAAAACAGCGAATTGGGAGAGGGGAATAACCGAACCGGCCGATTTTTGAAGTCGACCCGAGCCCGCTGGGTCGACTAGGGGTTAATCCAGGGTGTTTGGCTGTCAACCCGTGGGCCGATTCGCTCAAGTGCAGATTTTGCATTTGAATGGTTCTCATGGTCCATCTTTAATCTAAAGGCCCTAGATGGTTCCTACACTTGACTTCTTCCCCAAGACATGCTTTGATGGCTTGGATTGAATCTAGGGTTAATCCTATGGCCTAAAACACTTGCCTAATCTATAAATAAGACCCTAACCTACCCTAATTCATTCATAATTAAACCTAGTGACTAAACTATGGCAAAATGCTAGCTCTCATGGCCTCCACTAATTTTATGAAGAGGGTTGCATACTAATCACTCTCTAATCAACTTCTAATCCCTTCTTAGCATCTTAATCTTCTTCATTTGGTGTTCAAAGTTGCTAGTTGTGAGTTTCTATCACTTTGATGATCTTTTGGTAAACTAATTAGATGAGATGTGATGAGATTTATGGTTTTGTATGTGGGTTAATGAGCTTTGAATCATATGATATGATGTTAGCATTAATCTTATGTTTATGCATGTTGAGTATGTAAGCTTATGCAAGTTTAATATGATGTATGTTATGTTTGCATGATGCTAAATATGCAAGTTGTGGGCTATGTAATCATATGCATGTTATGCAAGTTCATGGTAATATGCTATGCAAGTTACATGTTTGTTAATATGCAAGTTACATGTTTGTTAATATGCAAGTTACATGTATGTAAATATGCAAGTTACATGTTTGTTAATATGCAAGTTACATGTTTGTTAATATGCAAGTTACATGTATGTAAATATGCAAGTTACATGTTTCTTTATATGCAAGTTACATGTTTGTTAATATGCGAGTTACATGTATGTAAATATGCAAGTTACATGTTTATTAATATGCAAGTTCATGATGACACATTATGCAAGTCTATAAGCTAATATGCAAGTTTGTTATGCAAAATGAATATGTAAGTTATGTGACATATTATATGCAAGTTATGTGACATGTTATGCAAGTTCATATGCAAGTTATGTGTTTGTTAATATGCAAGATGGCACCTTTGAAACATGTTCATTCATATGCAAGTTGACACCTTTTATATGTGTTATATCATGAACGAAATTACGTGGGAACGATGGGGTAATTAAATGCATAAGTTAATAAGATTGTGTGAAATTAATATAATTATGCATAACACAAAATAAATAAACATAGTATGGGAATTTGCCTATTTGGTTAGGTGTACCCATACTATGTGTTGGGAATTTACCTATTGAGTTAGGTCTACCCCATGGGAATTTACCTATTAAGTTAGGTCTACCCATGTTAAGAAAACTTGATTAATTAGGGATAATTAATATAAAATTATGAGGGTGATTAATTAGGTGTAATTAATTGACTAAGACACGAGGTTGGACTCAGTTGTAGCGTAAAACTGCCCGGACCCAACCGGCTTAACCAGTTGCTACAAATGTTAGCCCAATGTGAGAGGTCTTAGGCACAAACTAAATACGTAATTAATGTAAAGACACGAGGTTAGACTCTGTTATGACATAAGGCTGCCCGGACCCAACCGGCTTAACCAGCGGTCATAAAAGACAGTCTAATGTGAGAGGTCTTTACAAAGGTTACGTTCTTAATTAATTAATTAAGAAACACTTAACCACATTAGCATGTAGAGGGACATGAGGGGTTAAGTGGGTGCCTCGGGTGGCATGAGAAAATCTAGTGGTTGCCTTGGGTGGCAATAGAAAATACGATTAGAATACTTAACCAAAATAGAACATGTAATTAAAACATGATTAAAGGGTTAAGTGGGATATACTAGAAAAAGGGACAAGCTTAGGTGGGTAGCTTGTGGAGGCCCATTTCAACCAGTAACCCATACGTATCTTTGTGGGCTCGACCCATGTCGAGGACGGGACACGCATACTGGGCTTGATTGTAAGAGGCAAACGGGTTAGCGGTGGCAACGCAAGTCCAACGGGCTTCATATGCGTGAGTGGGCCCGGGCTGGTAGGTAAGCCGTTGTTGCATCGAGTAGATATAAGCCGTGCACTTTTATTTTCATCAGGTTGCCACATTGGGGAATGATACATCCCACGGTGGGGCCAGCACGGGTATCTACGTTAGGGAGCCGATCGAATGGGAAGTAGTGTGTACACCTAGTGGATTGTAGGGCCCCGTGGCGCCTACTTGGTCACCTAGGGGTACGCAGGTGCTAATTAGTAAATTTTATAAGTCCTTGGGTGGGATCAACCTTTAAGTTAGGAACGACTGTTGTGGTGCAGTTTAGTAATTTACCTTAGGGAGGGTAGATGCGTCTTTATCCTTTATCTTCGTTTAGTTGACTGCTTAGGGTAGCCATTCATCCCTATATGTTACCGTATATCAGTTTATGTCTTCTCTGGTTACTTTAACGATTGTATTGTTAAAGTTATAGGACTCGCTCAGACTTATGTCTGACCCTGTTGTTTTTATCTTTTTCCCAACCCTCAGGTCCTACGGTGGATCCTAGCAGTAGTGGAGCTTGATCGGATTGCTGTTCCAGTCTTTAGGAGCTTGGATAGATGTAAAGCTCCAGTTATCCAGTTATCTTTTCTTTTGTTTGGCTATTGTATGAGAGTGGGATTATGTACTTCTTTATTTTGATGGATATTGTACTTGACCTTTATTGAGGTTTTATGATGTAACCAGACATGTTTTACTTCCGCTGTTATGAGATGATGTTTTAAAATTTCAAGTACTATTTATATCTGTCTTGTTGTAATTTTTCTGTTCTATATTCACTAAAATACTCCACCGATGCTATGGCATTCCCTTAGTGAGTGATCATAGCGGGAGTGGGGTGTTACACGTGGTATCAGAGCTTAAGGTTACCAGAACAGATAAAATTTTTGAGAAAAACTACTTTCTAAGAGTATTTTCGAAGAAAGTATTTTTAAAAGCATGTCTTCTAAGAGAAAAAGTTTTTGAAAAAGAAAAGCATAATCCCCAATAGCCATATCTTTATCTTTCGGAATCTCCTTTTTGAATCTTTCCTCTTTCGTTTCAGCATGGCTGAAGATCTTAACATCCCGGAGGGTTTAGTTATACCACTATGGTATAGGAGGTTGCAAGAGGCTAGGGCCGCGGCTGCGGGTCCGGCCAATGCTACTACACCAGAGACAACCGCTCCTCCTCCTCAGCCTAGAGTGGATAATTTTGCTAAGGTTTGCAAGGAGTTCAAGGCTATAGGAGGAAAACCTTTTCTTGGTTCAGAGACTTTCGTAGAGGCTAGAGATTGGCTTAAGGAAGTGGAAGAGTTGCTAGATATCTTTGAAGTGGAAGAGGGAAAGAAAGTCAAGTTGGCGGCTTGGTTAATGAAGGGAGAGGCCTCATTCTGGTGGGAGGTCACTAATGGAGAACGCCCTGTTGACTCTTGGGCAGATTTTAAGCAAAGGTTTGGGGCTAAGTTTCTCTCAAGGGCGGAAGAGAATCTGTTTATGGAGAAGTTCTTGAATTTGAAGCAAGGGAATCTCACGGTGAAAGAATATGTCAACAAATTCAATCAATTAGCAAGGTTTGACATAGAGTTGGTGAATACACCGGAGAAGAAGGCTTTGAGGTTCGTTAGAGGCTTGAACGAACCATTGCAAGGAATAGCTATGACTCACATTCCTATGGGGGCCACTTTTGAGAAGCTTGTCTACATGGCACTTATGCATGAGGATGATAAGAATTCTAAGGCACCAGAGAAAAAGGGGGATCAGAAGAAACCGCAACAGCAACAACAAGGCAAGGGCGGAAAAGGCAATGGTGACAAAAAGAAGACGAAGAAGAAGTGCTTCAATTGTGGAACACCAGGACACCTCAGTAAGGATTGTCGCAAAAAGAAGAGGACCGGTTGCTTTCATTGTGGTGAAGCAGGGCATCTTGTGAAAAACTGCCCAAAGAAGGGGCAGAAGACGGGGTCTACCTCAGGAGGCCAGGTGCAAGCTCTTATAGCACCACCTCAGTCAGGGGGGCAAGTTCAGGTTCTCTCAGTTCCACCGATTCAGCAGAGAGGTAGAACTATTTCCGTTGAAAGTCTGGTTTTTCTGTTTGATCATCCAGTTCGTACTTTGTTTGACTCTGGCGCATCGCATTCTTTTATCTCATCATCGTTAGTTGAGTCACTGCACTTAGACACCAGTCTAGTTGATGATCCCTTGGTTGTCTCAAACCCAATTGGGGGCTCCATATATCTGTCTATGATATGTTTGGGTTTGAAGATTTCTATACTTAGCGTTGAGTTTAGATGTGATGCTTTTGTATTGGGCTTCACGGGCTATGGGTTGATCTTGGGCATGGACTGGTTATCCAGTAATGGTGCCGTTCTTGATTGCGAAAGGAGAGTTGTCAGGCTCATGACCCGCTTGGGTAACACTCTCGAGATCTCTTGCAATCCCATGGAATCTGTTTTGCTAAGTTATCTTGAATCGCTCGATGCTTCGGTCGAAAGTTTGTGTTCTGTCAGAGTAGTCCGGGAATATCCGGATGTGTTTGAAGAAGTAAAGGGTTTGCCTCCGAAGCGGGAGATAGATTTCCGAATTTATTTGGTGGATAATGCCAAACCAGTGTCTTTGCCAGTACGCCACATGGCTCCTCGTGAGAGAAGAGAACTTCATAAGCAAGTAGGGGAGTTGCTTGAGAAGGGGTTCATAAGGCGAAGTATATCGGAGTGGGGAGCTCCAGTAGTGTTTGCCACGAAGGCGGATGGGTCCCTCAGACTTTGTGTGGATTATAGGGAACTTAATAAGCTCACGAAGAAGAATAGACACCCATTACCGAGGATAGATGATCTCTTTGATCAGTTGGTTGGCGCGTCAGTATTTTCGCAGATGGACTTAGCTACAGGGTTTCATCAGTTAAGAGTGGCGGAGGACAGTATAGAGAAGACTGCTTTCCGGACTCCGGATGGTTTTTATGAGTGGCTAGTGATGCCATTTGGGTTGACAAACGCCCCCGCATACTTTGTTGATCTCATGAGTAGAGTGTTCAGAGAGTATCTGAATAAGTTTGTAGTAGTTTTTGTGGATGACATCTTGGTCTTTTCCAAGAATGAAGAAGAGCATGCCTTACATCTCAAGGAAGTGTTGGAGACTCTTCGAGCGCATAGTCTTAAAGCTAAATTCTCTAAATGCCATTTTTGGAGAAGAGAAGTGCGATTCTTAGGGCATGTGGTCTCTAAGGAAGGGATAGCTGTGGATCCCGCAAAGATAGTATCTATCCAGGATTGGAAAGTTCCTAGAAATGCTACCGAGGTAAGAAGTTTCTTGGGGTTGGCAGGATATTATAGGAAGTTCATCAAAGACTTCGCGAAGATATCAGCCCCATTAACCCGCTTGACGAAGAAGAATCTGGTTTTCTCATGGGATGTAGATTGTGATGATGCTTTCCGACGGTTAAAGAGAGCTTTGACCACCGCTCCAGTTTTAGTGCTTCCAGATGGGAGTAAGCCGTTTGTTGTTTATACCGATGCTTGTGGAACAGGATTAGGCGCAGTCTTGATGCAGGAGGGAAGGGTAATAGCCTATGGAGGGAGACAATTGAGAGTGCATGAGAAGAATTACCCTACCCATGATCTAGAGTTGGCCGCGATTGTTTTCGCACTTAAGTCTTGGCGCCATTATCTTCTTGGTGAGAGATTCGAGTTGTTCACCGACCATAAATCATTGAAGTACTTATTCTCTCAGAAGGATTTAAACTTAAGACAGCAAAGGTGGATGGAGTTCTTAGCATCCTATGATTTCGAGATAGCGTATACCCCTGGTAAGGGTAACGTGGTGGCAGACGCCTTAAGTAGAAAAAGGCTATCTTTGAGTCCATTGTTCGTGGAACGACGAAGCTTGGAGTTTCTTTCTTTGTTTGACTTCAGACCTTCTGTTGATTTTGTACCTGGTTTGTTGGCATCCTTGGAGGTTAGACCTACTCTTTTGAGACGGATTGGCGAGGCTCAGCGAGACGACCCACAGTTGGTTGTGTTGGTAGAGAAGCTTATAAGAGGGGAGTCGTCCAGCCATTTGGGTAGATACACCATAGATGATAAGGGATGGTTGCATAGAGACGGTAGACTTTGTGTACCGCAAGATGAGGGTTTGAAGAAGGCTATTTTGGATGATGCACATCGTTCAAGAATGACTATTCATCCCGGTGGAGACAAAATGTACCAAGACATGAAGAGAGTTTTCTTCTGGGCCGGTATGAAGAAAGATGTGGCCGAGTATGTGGCTAGATGCTTAGTGTGCCAACAAGTTAAAGTGGAGCAAAGGAAACCCGGTGGGTTGCTACACCCATTGGAAGTTCCACAGTGGAAGTGGGATAGTGTCTCGATGGATTTCATCGACGGGTTACCGAGATCGAGGAAGGGCAATACGGGAATTTGGGTTGTGGTAGACAGACTTACAAAGAGTGCCCATTTTATACCCGTAAAGAGTAAGAGGACCGCTCCATGGCTTGCTTCAGTCTATGTTAGAGAGATTGTTAGATTGCATGGCGTACCATCCAGCATTGTGAGTGATCGAGATCCTATTTTCACTAGTGAGTTTTGGAGAAGTTTGCAAGAGGCGGTAGGGACTCAGTTGTGTTTGAGCACCGCATATCATCCTCAGACGGACGGTCAGACCGAGAGGGTGAACCGTATCTTAGAAGATCTTTTGAGGCTTTGTATCTTGGATTTTGGAGGTACATGGGAAGAACATCTTCCTTTGGTGGAGTTCGCATATAATAACAGCTTTCAGTCCAGTATTGGTATGGCTCCTTTCGAAGCTCTTTATGGAAGGCCTTGTCGATCTCCTACATGTTGGTGGGAATCTACGGATAAGATCTTGCTTGGGCCGGATATGGTTAGAGAGACTTCAGAAAAGATTGATTTAATTCGAAAAAGGATGAAAGCAGCGCAAGATAGACAGAAATCTTATGCGGATCGGAGAAGGACGGATCTTGAGTTTGAGGTTGGGGACATGGTTTTTGTCAAAGTATCTCCATTGAGAAATGTTGTTCGCTTTGGGTCCGTAGGGAAGTTAGCACCGAGATTTGTTGGGCCGTTTCCTATTAAGGAAAGGATTGGACGGATGGCATATAGGGTGGAGTTGCCCGACAGACTTAGTGGTGTTCATGATGTATTCCATGTATCACATTTGAGGAAGTGCTTACATGAGACCGCGGAGGTGGTAGAGCCGAGCTTGCTTAGAGATGTAGAGGTAGAGCGTGATGCGACGATTCGACGAGCTCCTACTCGCATCCTTGGGTCAGAAACTAGGAAGTTGAGGAACAGAGAAGTTCAGCTAGTTAAAGTGCAATGGGGAGATGACGAAAGCAATGCTACTTGGGAGACGGAAGCAAAGATGCGTTCTTTGTATCCATTTCTTTTTGAGAGTATGTCTTTTAACTTCTCCTTTATTGCTTGTCTAGTACTTATCTTATCTTTAGTATATCCTCTCGCTAATACCTATGACCTTTAGATAGGGTAAAACCTATGGTTGAAACATGTGTTTGAAACATGTTATGGTTGATGGATGCATATGGATGCAATTGTTTGCTAGTGGTTGCTCGTGGATGCATATACACACACATTAGGCACTAGATCGGCTCAGTCACTTCATGTTGCATATTGCATAAATGGATGTGGTAGTTAGATTGATGGATGTATCATGGCTGTGTTATCATATGGATGATGCATTTTTGTGTATGGTTGTGCACGCATGTAGAAATTTGTATGTGTCAATAGGGTTTCGCATACATATTGGATGCATGGCACTATCATGGTTTGCATTAAGGAGGTTTACTGTATCAGTAACCGCCTGATTTTCGCATTAGGTAAGTACATATACACACACTTTTGCATATATCCATCCAGCATTTAGAATCTTGTAAGGACAATGATTGCTCGTGGATGATGCTTTGAGTAGATGGATGATTGGATGGTAGGATACGTTCTTCCTAACTTGAAGATTTCGGGGACGAAATCCTTTAAGGAGGGGAGAATGTAACAACCCGTATTTTCAATAACCTGTAATAACATAAATCGAGGCAGAATTTAATTCTAAAATGGGAATCAAGGGAAACGGGCTATGCCATTGTGTTCGTCTCGGAAAAATACGCGAAATAGAGTCCGAGTTTTCGAAAATCGGAGTCCGTATGACCAAGATATGGCCTCGCGAAGTTTCACGAAAATTCCCAAATTAAAGTATACTTAATTAAGTGAAATGGGTTGTGTAGATATATATATATATATATATATATATATATATATATTGATATATATATATATATATATATATATAATTGAAAATTTAATAAATAAATATGCAAAAATGCTCAAAACAGCGAATTGGGAGAGGGGAATAACCGAACCGGCCGATTTTTGAAGTCGACCCGAGCCCGCTGGGTCGACTAGGGGTTAATCCAGGGTGTTTGGCTGTCAACCCGTGGGCCGATTCGCTCAAGTGCAGATTTTGCATTTGAATGGTTCTCATGGTCCATCTTTAATCTAAAGGCCCTAGATGGTTCCTACACTTGACTTCTTCCCCAAGACATGCTTTGATGGCTTGGATTGAATCTAGGGTTAATCCTATGGCCTAAAACACTTGCCTAATCTATAAATAAGACCCTAACCTACCCTAATTCATTCATAATTAAACCTAGTGACTAAACTATGGCAAAATGCTAGCTCTCATGGCCTCCACTAATTTTATGAAGAGGGTTGCATACTAATCACTCTCTAATCAACTTCTAATCCCTTCTTAGCATCTTAATCTTCTTCATTTGGTGTTCAAAGTTGCTAGTTGTGAGTTTCTATCACTTTGATGATCTTTTGGTAAACTAATTAGATGAGATGTGATGAGATTTATGGTTTTGTATGTGGGTTAATGAGCTTTGAATCATATGATATGATGTTAGCATTAATCTTATGTTTATGCATGTTGAGTATGTAAGCTTATGCAAGTTTAATATGATGTATGTTATGTTTGCATGATGCTAAATATGCAAGTTGTGGGCTATGTAATCATATGCATGTTATGCAAGTTCATGGTAATATGCTATGCAAGTTACATGTTTGTTAATATGCAAGTTACATGTTTGTTAATATGCAAGTTACATGTATGTAAATATGCAAGTTACATGTTTGTTAATATGCAAGTTACATGTTTGTTAATATGCAAGTTACATGTATGTAAATATGCAAGTTACATGTTTCTTTATATGCAAGTTACATGTTTGTTAATATGCGAGTTACATGTATGTAAATATGCAAGTTACATGTTTATTAATATGCAAGTTCATGATGACACATTATGCAAGTCTATAAGCTAATATGCAAGTTTGTTATGCAAAATGAATATGTAAGTTATGTGACATATTATATGCAAGTTATGTGACATGTTATGCAAGTTCATATGCAAGTTATGTGTTTGTTAATATGCAAGATGGCACCTTTGAAACATGTTCATTCATATGCAAGTTGACACCTTTTATATGTGTTATATCATGAACGAAATTACGTGGGAACGATGGGGTAATTAAATGCATAAGTTAATAAGATTGTGTGAAATTAATATAATTATGCATAACACAAAATAAATAAACATAGTATGGGAATTTGCCTATTTGGTTAGGTGTACCCATACTATGTGTTGGGAATTTACCTATTGAGTTAGGTCTACCCCATGGGAATTTACCTATTAAGTTAGGTCTACCCATGTTAAGAAAACTTGATTAATTAGGGATAATTAATATAAAATTATGAGGGTGATTAATTAGGTGTAATTAATTGACTAAGACACGAGGTTGGACTCAGTTGTAGCGTAAAACTGCCCGGACCCAACCGGCTTAACCAGTTGCTACAAATGTTAGCCCAATGTGAGAGGTCTTAGGCACAAACTAAATACGTAATTAATGTAAAGACACGAGGTTAGACTCTGTTATGACATAAGGCTGCCCGGACCCAACCGGCTTAACCAGCGGTCATAAAAGACAGTCTAATGTGAGAGGTCTTTACAAAGGTTACGTTCTTAATTAATTAATTAAGAAACACTTAACCACATTAGCATGTAGAGGGACATGAGGGGTTAAGTGGGTGCCTCGGGTGGCATGAGAAAATCTAGTGGTTGCCTTGGGTGGCAATAGAAAATACGATTAGAATACTTAACCAAAATAGAACATGTAATTAAAACATGATTAAAGGGTTAAGTGGGATATACTAGAAAAAGGGACAAGCTTAGGTGGGTAGCTTGTGGAGGCCCATTTCAACCAGTAACCCATACGTATCTTTGTGGGCTCGACCCATGTCGAGGACGGGACACGCATACTGGGCTTGACTGTAAGAGGCAAACGGGTTAGCGGTGGCAACGCAAGTCCAACGGGCTTCATATGCGTGAGTGGGCCCGGGCTGGTAGGTAAGCCGTTGTTGCATCGAGTAGATATAAGCCGTGCACTTTTATTTTCATCAGGTTGCCACATTGGGGAATGATACATCCCACGGTGGGGCCAGCACGGGTATCTACGTTAGGGAGCCGATCGAATGGGAAGTAGTGTGTACACCTAGTGGATTGTAGGGCCCCGTGGCGCCTACTTGGTCACCTAGGGGTACACAGGTGCTAATTAGTAAATTTTATAAGTCCTTGGGTGGGATCAACCTTTAAGTTAGGAACGACTGTTGTGGTGCAGTTTAGTAATTTACCTTAGGGAGGGTAGATGCGTCTTTATCCTTTATCTTCGTTTAGTTGACTGCTTAGGGTAGCCATTCATCCCTATATGTTACCGTATATCAGTTTATGTCTTCTCTGGTTACTTTAACGATTGTATTGTTAAAGTTATAGGACTCGCTCAGACTTATGTCTGACCCTGTTGTTTTTATCTTTTTCCCAACCCTCAGGTCCTACGGTGGATCCTAGCAGTAGTGGAGCTTGATCGGATTGCTGTTCCAGTCTTTAGGAGCTTGGATAGATGTAAAGCTCCAGTTATCCAGTTATCTTTTCTTTTGTTTGGCTATTGTATGAGAGTGGGATTATGTACTTCTTTATTTTGATGGATATTGTACTTGACCTTTATTGAGGTTTTATGATGTAACCAGACATGTTTTACTTCCGCTGTTATGAGATGATGTTTTAAAATTTCAAGTACTATTTATATCTGTCTTGTTGTAATTTTTCTGTTCTATATTCACTAAAATACTCCACCGATGCTATGGCATTCCCTTAGTGAGTGATCATAGCGGGAGTGGGGTGTTACAGCTAGCCAATCGGCTCATAAAATCATCAAATACCCAAACAAATCAATAAATATGTACCTATTTGTCGGGCATACAATTTTATTCCTCTTCTCTAGCCTCCTTGCTATGACCTGTTCAATGTATTAGCATGTACGTGTATGCAAATGAAATCAAATTTCAATTCAGTCCAATTTTGGTTCAATTTGGCATACTTTAACATTCATTCTTTAAATGCATTTCATCGTTCCAATTCTTTTATTAGTTCAACTAATAATCACACATCTCAGTCAGTAATCAATTTGTTGATTAATTTTCAAAAATGTATCTTTTATGTATATATATCGAAAAATCACATTCTTGATGCCAAATCATAACAACTACCTTAACTGAGTTTTGGTTTTCACACCAGTCAATTGGAAATATATAGATATCCCACTTTCGAAACTCGAACATAGAGTCTGATGATATCATGATAATCACCAGAATCATCCCAGGGCGACTAGAGTGTGATTCTATATCTATCCTGTAACAACACGGAATTTCAGAGCCAATTTAAAATTTTTAATTTGGCTATTTTAATGAATTTTGAATATTTAAAATTATTTATTTTAAATAATAACGACTTAAAATTTAGTTTAATTGAAGTTTGAACTTAAAATTTTAATTTAATTATATTACGAGCCTGAAATGGCGGGGTTGTTTGAAAATTCGACTTCAAATTTCAATTTGACATACATAATTCAATATAAGTCAGAATTGAATGAAACTGGAAATGCTAGGATCAAATTGAATATATCTTTCTAAAGAATTTTAGAAATCTAGATTTTACTTTATAAATGGTAAGTTACGACCAAATCAAAATTTAGAAAATGTCGCTATAGATTTTATATATAATTTCAATATATATAAGCCCTTAAAAATGAAAATTTTGCAAACGACTTCCGAATTCGATGAAACCACTTTCTATGCATCTGGAATGTCATATTATTGTTAGTTTCCAAAATTCTTAATTTTTGGAGCTAGTATGTGAGCGGGGCACACTTTAAGGCACCTTGAGTTTCAGTTGTAAATTCGATCGACTGGAAAAAGGCCATTTTGCAAACGCACTCAGAATTTGACGAAGCCAGTTCCTATAGGACCGTATCGTCAAAACATAGCCAGATTTATTTTTCGGGAATTTTTGGAGTCAGTATGTGGCCCCAGTAAATTAAAACATACGTTGAAATCAAATTTAAAAACATATATTAATTTAAATGTAAATTTGATAAAAACTGATTGAAACATCCGAACCGGCTTATGAAACATATCCCATTATGTTCAGAATGGGGGCATTTATCTAGAGGCAACAGTCGTTGGGTTTCGTTGGTAGTTCGGAAATTAAACAAGCTAAATTGGAATTAAAATAATATATATATATATATATATATTATATAAACCCTACTTAATACCCTAAACCCAATTCCATCATTCAGACCAAATCGCACCGCCCTCAAATTAAAAACTAACTGCTAAAAAGACGTTCTTTATTTCCTAAATTTTCTCATGATTTAGATTGAATTAAACTTTGATTCGAAAACATAAATCAAAGGGAAGGTTCTGATCTTCAAACTCATATAGACATGATTGATTTTAGAGACAGGGTTCGATAGAATTTTCCTCTCAAACTTGTCGACTTCACTGCGGGTTCCAGTGCCAGTGGGGCCATCGAGATGGCCACGGTGGCCAGGGTAGGGAGGGGATGGTCATACCTTCGACATAGGCCCCTCTGATGGTGGTCCGGTCCTTTGTAGGCGCGATGGATGTGAGCCCCAAATTCGAACAATGGGTTCGATTCACCAGTAGAAGGATGGGATAAGAAGAAGATAGGATTAGGGCGGCTAATCAAAGGTGATTAAGATTAAGGATTTGATTATCATAAGTTTAATTAATAATGTAAAAGTTTAAACTATCATATCTTCTTCATACGAATACAGAATCACGCATATCCGGGCTCGTTGGAATCGTCTTGGAATACACTACGCAATGGAACAAGTTTGGACTGATTTGGAGCTAGCTACGAATTTAGGCAAAAGAAAATCCAAGGTGAAATTTCTAAACTCACTTTTAAAAAGGGTTTATAAAATTATGAAATCATGTTATGCGATGTAGAAAAATCATTATGAGATGAAATAATTTTTAGCAAGTTAAAAAAATGGTTTTTAACTTTTGAATGTGTTAAATAAAAATGTTTGAATGTAACACCCTGCATTTTAATATAATAAAAATGTAAAATATATTCATATGCATGGATATATATATATATATATATATATATATATATATATGTTGGTGATGTACATTTTAAAATTAATACGTATGTTGAAGATAAGAGAATTTATACGATAACAGTGTGTGTGACAAAAAGATAAAAAAATAAGGATACTTAATTTAAATATCAGGAATTAAGCAAAACGGATATCACCATTGCGTTCATCTCGGAATTCTGCTTGGGATAAAGTCCAAGTTTGCATAAAACGGATAAAGTATGAAGAATTTATAAGCCGTAGAAGTTTGTATACGCGTAGGAAGAATATATATACACATATAAGGTCCAGAAATTCAAACAGATTCGAAAACACTGAAAAGCGGGTTGAGCGTGAAAATTCCCGCTCTAGGGTGTCGAACCCCCAGGGTGGTCGTCGACACTGGTGTCGACCCCCTATAGGGGTGTCGACCCCCCTAGGAGGGTGTCGACCCCTATCGGTCCAGATCTGTGTGACGATTTTTGGAATGTAAGGGCTAATGTGGCGAGTTCTGATTGGATGGATGACATGTCTTGGTTGCTTGGATGGATCAGATGAATCCTAAACTAATCCTAAGGCCCTAATGTACTTGCTACACCTGTATAAACATGTCTAAACCTAAAACCAAATTCATTCTATCTTCTTAACCTAGCCTCCATGCTGTTCATCTCAGAAACCGTGGCCTCTTCCTCCTTCTTTTTTTTCCCCAAGGAATTCTTAAATCTAATCTCTTTTCTTCCTCTCCAAATCTCTTAATAAAAAAAAGAAGATTAGAACATCAAGTTTAAAGAGAAAGAGATTTACAATTTACGCTGCACAAAGAAAAGGGACGAACCAAAAGATAAATCAAATCTATGAATTGGAGAGCAAATCATTGTGAGTGGATTTAAATTATCCTTGTGAATAATAGTATGCATATCATTTAGAAATTCCCCAAGTTGATTTTTTAATTCAATTAAAATGTTACACCTTTTATTTTATGCATATTATGTTCTTCTTCCCCTTTCCTTTTTATTTTTATCGGCTGGGCTAACTTCGAGCCTAGTCCAAATCTCATGGAGAATATGCGTACGAGAAACATTGAAATATTGGAAAAGATGTTTGGAAATTTGGGAATAATATGTGATTGGGAAATTGAAACAATGGGTGTGATGAATTTTGGGCAAAAACTGTGATTGGGGAATTGTGGATAACTTATGACATATTGGGGAGTTGTTGTAACTTACAATCACTTGAAATTGGGAATATTGGTAATTTGGCACATAACTGTAGATAATAATCTAGAACATTAAAGAAAATAAGAGCAATTCAAATGTGAAACAATGGGATATGCTTGGGTAATAAAAAGGGTTATGGAAAGAAGGTATTTTGGTTTAAAATCATATGTATAAACCATTGGTATATAAGAAATTCTAGAATTGAGAAGATTGAACAGTATTTGATTTGATAATACTTGAAAGAGAAATAAACTATGCATGTAACAAATGATTAGGCGCAAATAGTCAACTTGCAAGAAAAGAATACAATAAGGTTTTGAAAAGAGAATACGCCTAAGAACTAAACCGCATCTAGGCTAGAGGTTAGTTACACTTGTGGTATAAGCATGCCCGAAACAGCCCAGCAAATCCAGCAACCATAGTGGAGAATCTAATGTGGGAGGCCTAGCATGTACATGTGAAATGGTACTAAGACACGAGGTTAGATTGTGTTTGCGGTATAAGCCTGCCCGGAACCGCCCGGCATATCCAGCAACTGCATATGGTTAATCTAATGTGAGAGGTCTAGTGCGTAAACATATAAATACATATGTTTATATAAAAAGGTTGGATGAAATCACTTGAGTTAATTAGAACACTTAACCAAGATAGCACATGTGTTGTAACAAGAACATAATGAGAAAAAGGGGTTAAGTGGGTTTGCTTAAATGAGTAGGTGGGGTTAAGTCAATTTAGGTAGATAAACGACACTTAACTAATAAAACATGTGATTGAATAAGTGGATGGGGTTAAGTCAACTTGGGTTCTAGACAAACTTAACCAACATGGTAACATTGTAGTAAAGAAGAATGGGAGATGATAGGAACCTATCATAAACATAAACTGTAAAGCAATAGTGTGTAGTCTGTTGATGAAGATGACATATATGAATAACATAACAAGAGATTGGTCAGTAAACCTTAGCTAAAAGGAACTAAGTAGACAACGCTAAAGAGAACTTGTCAGTAAACCTTAGTTAAAGGGACTAAGTAGACAAAGATAAAGAGAACTTAATAGCAAACCTTAGTTAAGAGAACTAAGTAAACAACAATGGATGGTGGCGACATCAACAGATGAGAATATAATTGAATAAAAAGATATGAGGAAAGACTTATGAAAGAAATAAGTCAAGATGAATAACGTGTCGTATGATTATTAAATAGCTTCAAAAAAGGATAAGTTGTAAATGAGAATTAATAAGCAAGCGGAACTTGGCAATTTGAATAAATGACAATGAACGGACATGTTACGAATGGTAGGGTTAAGTTAACGTATGAATAGGAAACGCTTAACCAGTACAACATGTTAATTAGACAAATGGGTAGGGTTAAGTTATACTGAGAACACTTAACTGTTATAACATGTTGATTACGAAACCCTAGTAACAGAGACCCATTTCAGTAGTAACCCACATGGATGTATCATGGTACCCTGAACTAGGCAAGGAGGGGCACGATTACTCGGCTTATTATAAGCGATCAAAATAGCGGTAGTTGGTGCGTCAGTGTAGGTTCCAACGGAGTATGGGCGTGCACGTACTCCGGAGTGGAAAAGCAGGCACTGGGTAACAGTAGTATATACTGTGCATCTAGAATCGTGTCGGGTCGCCATTATAGGGATTGATACACCCTATGGTGGGACCAGCACAGGGTATCTACAGTCAAGAGGGGCCGAATGACACGAGTAACAAGTAAACACATGCGAGTAGGAACCGATCGAATAAAGGATCGATTTGTCATGAATACACGATGCTAGTTTGAAACATTTGCTAGTAGGTCCCGAGTTCCATGTTTCTTGATTAGCCCTACCACGGAACTCGGGCGCACATATAGAGAACATGTGCAATAGACAACGTGAACGATTAAAGATACATACGTGGGAAAGTCTAGGTACACTCATGTCGCTCTGGGTGGTGTATCGTAAACTATGGGCCATTATTTGATAATAGAACCTAACATGAAAGATGGCAGTCTGAACGTTTACATATATATACATAAATTCGTACGACATTCGGGCGTAGGATAAGGGACTGCATATATTTCTGCAGGGATACGGTGGAGATCGTGCGAGTGGGGTGCTACGGGGTGTACCTCCGTTTGGGGGTAGCTACATATACACTATATTAGGTTATTCTACTAGGGAGTAGATGGGTGTAACATGTGTAAGCCTTGAATGCTAATAACACAGAAAAGCTAATAAATAAGAAAATGTAATTGAACGGTATATGTAGGATTATCGAGAAGTATAATTTAAATTCATTCACACAGAACTTATGTTCTGACCCCCTCCTCATAACATTCGCAGGTTAGGTTCATGATAGAGACTGTATTGCTTTGGATACTGATTTTGCAGTATTATTATTAAGATAAAGCTATGTTTTAGTTACATTATATTTTATTCCTTCCGTTGTAGGATGTTTTCCGAACTCTGAAATGTTTCATGTCTCTGTCCTTTCTGCAGGATACCAAAGCAAAACAACTTGGGTTTCGATGGATTAGGTTTTTGAACAAAAATTCGGTCCGTCGGAACGCGGGTTGTCACATTTGGTATCAGAGCTTAGATTTAGGATTCCTATATAGATAGTGAGTGAACGTATTTGTATTTTCTAAAATATAAATATATATATTATATATATAAACCTAGACCCATAGAGAAGCCCACTAAATATAGAAAGAGTTGGGATATCTGTTTTGTACACTAAAAATGAACATAGGAATTTTAAGACCCTTAAGTGGAATGGATGAAAAGTGTAAAACATGACTTGGCATTGGAGAAAGAAAATATCCCATAAGATGGAAACTGGAATGTTAGTATTTCAGATTAGTGGATTTAGAAGTGGAACCTTAGAAACTAGAAAGTGGAAAATGGGTTAGGAATATATATCGTCGAGAAAATTGAATTTGTGAAAGTATATAGAAAAGCCTAGTTGAGTTGAAAGATCCACTTTGAGTCTAACCCAATGGTTAACTTTTAAGGACTAGAATTTATAAAAGTTTTTGTGGTGTTTTCAAGTTGTAATCTTAAAAGTATTTTTGATATTTGTAAGATGCATATTGGGTTTTAAAGCAAAGTGGGGGTATACGTTGTAAATTAATGATTTCTTGTTTCAAAATCTCTTATGAAAAAGGTGCATATTATAGAGCATATATATAGCTCGGTAGTTTTCATATTATAATATATGAAAGGATTGAAGAGAAAGTATTGCGTTTTGAAAGTTTTGAAATCTTTATTCTATATACAATAAATTTTGGTTATTGTTTTTTAAAAAAAAAAAATAAGTTTTGGTGGGTGGACAAAATGAGTTGTAGGAATTAAGAATAGAGTTGATGTTTGCACCTTGTAGCGAGTAGTTAAATTAACATCGTAAGTATAAACAATGTAATCCATAGTTGTCCTTGTCTACTCCAGTTTTGTGATTTAAAAAAAATTGTTTTGCATTTTTTCTAGCAACATGTTTTTTTTATGGTTGGCAAAGGCAAGTTTTTGAGAAAATGATAAAAGTTTTACCACTTTTAGTTTTTGAAAGAAATATGCAATGCAAAGAAAAAGTGGCCCAAACCATGCTTTTAAAAGAATGTAGTAGATAAGGATTAGTACCTAGGAAAGACGGGAAATTTGTGAAGCCATAAAGTAAATAACAAAGATTATCCTAGAATAATAAGAAATTAAAGAACTAGAACCTAACTGGAGATTTGTAGAGTGGTTCTCTGAGTATCAATCTGATGATGATTTTGGTCTTCAAGGTTGATGCTTAGGGAATTATTCTCTTACCAATTTTCGGTCAAAGATTAGCTAATATTAAACTAATGAAAAATTCCCGTAGATTGCGTGAACATTTAGGAAACGTTGGTTTGTTGCTTGAGAGAAAGAGAGTAAAGTATAGGCTGATAATACACAGCAAGGACTAGTAGTGACTACTAGGTAGTGAAGGGCAAGTAAGTGGGTAGATCCTGTTGTGTGGGCTCGTAACCATCTGAGATGACAAAGTCCTAAGATTCTTGGCCCGTAGTAGTAGCTGTGTAGGAGGCTGTTAAGTTGAAAACATAAAAGCTTATTTGAAAAATAAATTTACGTAATTGGATTAAGTCAAATAAGCAAAGAAAGAGAATAGCCTAACTAACAAGAAAACAACATATTCAGTGAAGCAACAAAACGTGACGGGAAAAGAAAATGAAAATCTTAAGAAAAGTTGAATAAAAATAAAATTATTCCAAGATAAGAAGAAAAGAGAAAAGAAAGTTTTCTTATGTGATTGTGCTAGGATAGGAAAGTAGGAAGTTTTTATAGAATAGTTATGTAAAAATCCAAGTACAATTATAAAAGGTGCAACGGAAAATGTAAATTCTTCTGTTTGATACCTTTTTAACATAAGAAATCAAATTTAGAAAATTAGATTTTTCTAAATTTCCAATTTAATGATGGTTGATAGGGTTTTGGATGCAACAATTGGATGAACTATGCTATTACTCCGTAAGGGTGTGGGAAAATTTAGGTGAAAAATGTTTTGATTTTCAAAAATATTGCATTTATATAGAACTGCAAGTATATTTAGGATGTGAGCATCATGTTTTGAAATTGTTTTTGAAAGTTTGCATACATATAGGTTGATCCAAATTAGGCATACATGCATTACGATGATGTATTTCACTTTGCACATGCGCACAATATTTGCAAAAACTGGGTGCACACATGATGGTTGGACAAATATGCGAGGGATTATCTATTTTACCCCTATCGAATTTCGGGGATGAAATTCCTTAAGGGTTGGAGAATGTAACACCCCGCATTTTAATATAATAAAAATGTAAAATATATTCATATGCATGGATATATATATATATATGGTGGTGATGTGCAGTTTAAAATTAATACGTACGTTGAAGATAAGAGAATTTATACGATAATAGTGCGTGTAACAGAAAGATAACAAAATAAGGATACTTAATTTAAATATCAGGAATTAAGCAAAACATACATCACCATTGCGTTCATCTCGGAATTCTGCTTGGGATAGAGTCCAAGTTTGCATAAAACCGGATAACGTATGAAGTAGTTATAAGCCGTTGAAGTTTGTATACACGTAGGAAGAATATATATACGTATAAGGTCCAGAAATTCAAACAGATTCGAAAACGGTCAAAAGCGGGTTGAGCGCGAAAATTCCTGCTCGAGGGTATCGACCCCCCTATAGGGGTGTTGACATAGGTGTCGACCCCCCTAGGAGGGTGTCGACCCCTATCGGTCCAGATCTGTGTGACGATTTTTTGGAGTGTGAGGGCTGATGTGGCGAGTTCTGATTGGATGGATGATGTGTCTTGGTTTCTTGTATGGATCAGATGAATCCTAAACTAATCCTAAGGCCCTAATACACTCGCTACACCTATATAAACATGTCTAAACCTAAAACCTAATTCATTCTATCTTCTTAACCTAGCCTCCATGTTGTTCATCTCAGAAACCATGGCCTCCTCCTCCTCCTCCTCGTTCTTCTTCTTCCACAAGAAATTCTTAAATCTAATCTCTTTTCTTCCTCTCCAAATCTCTTAATAAAATAAAAGAAGATTAGAACATCAAGTTTAAAGAGAAAGAGTTTCAGATTTACAATTTACGCTGCGCAAAGAAAAGGGACGAACCAAAAGACAAATCAAATCTATGAATTGGAGAGAAAATCACTGTGAGTGGATTTAAATTATCCTTGTGAATAATAGTATGTGTATCGTTTAGCAATTCCCCAAGTTAATTGTTTAATTCAATTAAAATGTTACAGCTTTTATTTTATGCGTATTCTGTTCTTCTTCCCCTTTCCTTTTTATTTTTATAGGTTGGGCTAACTTCGAGCCTAGTTCAAATCTCGTGGAGAATATGCGTACGAACAACATTGAAATATTGGAAAAGATGTTTGGAAATTTGGGAACAATATGTGATTGGGAAATTGAGACAATAGGTATGATGAATTTTGGGAAAAAACTGTGATTGGGGAATTGTGGATAACTTATGACAAAATTTGATATTGGGGAGTTGTTGTATAACTTACAATCACTTGAAATTGTGAATATCGGTAATTTGGCACATAACTGTAGATAATAATCTAGAACATTAACGAAAATATGTGCAGTTCAAATCTGAAACAATGGGATATGCTTGGGTAATAAAAGGGTTATGGAAAGAAGGTATTTTGGTTTAAAATCATATGTATAAACCATAGGTATATAAGAAAAGATAGAATTGAGAAGATTGATCAGTGTTTGAATTGATAATACTTGAAAGAGAAATAAACTATGCGTGTAACAAATGATTAGGCGTAAATAGTCAACTTGCAAGAAAAGAATACAATAAGGTTTTGAAAAGAGAATACGCCTAAGAACTAAACCACGTCTAGGCCCGAGGTTAGATTACACTTGCGGTATAAGCCTGCCCGGAACCGCCCGTCAAATCCAGCAACCACAAATGGATAATCTAATGTGGGAGGCCTAGCGTGTACATTTGAAATGGTAATAAGACACGAGGTTAGATTGTGTTTGCGGTATAAGCCTGCCCGAAACCGCCCGGCATATCCAGCAACCGCAAAAGGTTAATCTAATGTGAGAGGTCTAGTGCATAAACATATAAATACATATGTTTATATAAATTGGTTGGATGAAATCACATGAGTTAATTAGAACACTTAACCAAGATAGCACACGTGTTGTAACACAAACATAATGAGAAAAAGGGGTTAAGTGGGTTTGCTTAAATGAGTAGGTGGGGTTAAGTCAATTTAGGTAGATGAACGACACTTAACCAATAAAACATGTGATTGAATAAGTGGATGGGGTTAAGTCAACTTGAGTTATAGACAAACTTAACCAACATGGTAATATTGCAGTAAAGAAGAATGGGAGATGATAGGAACCTATCATAAACATAAACTGTAAAGCAATAATGTGTAGTCTGTTGATGAAGATGACATATATGAATAACATAACAAGAGATTGGTCGAGTTGAGTAATTCTCTGAGTGTAAATCTGATGTTGATTTCGGTCTTCGTGTTGATACTTAGGGTGTTATTCTCTTACCAATGTAAATATGAACGATAAAGAGAACTTGTCAGTAAACCTTAGTTAAAAGGAACTAAGTAGACAACGATAAAGAGAACTTGTCAATAAACCTTAGTTAAAAGGAACTAAGTAGACAACGCTAAAGAGAACTTGCCAGTAAACCACAGTTAAAGGGACTAATTAGACAACGATAAAGAGAACTTAATAGCAAACCTTAGTTAAAAGAACTATGTAAATAACAATGGATCGTGGCGACATCAACAAATGAGAATATAATTGAATAAGAATATATGAGGTAAGACTTATGAAAGAAATAAGTCAAGATGAATAACGTGTCGTATGCTTATTAAATAACTTAAAAAAAAGGATAAGTTGTAAATGAGAATTAATAAGCAAGCGGAACTTGGCAATTTGAATAAATGCCAATGAACGGACATGTTACGAATGGTAGGGTTAAGTTAACGTATGAATAGGCAACGCTTAACCAGTACATCATGTTAATTAGACAGATGGGTGGGGTCAAGTTATACTGAGAACTTTTAACTATTATAACATGTTGATTAGGAAACTCTAGTAACGGAGACCCATTTCACCAGTAACCCACATGGATGTATCACGGTACCCTGAACTAGGCAGGGTGGGGCACGATTACTGGGCTGATTATAAGCGATAAAAATAGCTGTAGTTGGTATGCTAGTGTAGGATCCGACGGAGTATGGGCGTGCACGTACTCCGGAGTAGAAAAAGCAGGCACCGGGTACTAGTAGTATATACTGTGCATCTAGAATCGTGTCGGGTCGCCATTATAGGGATTGATACAGCCTATGGTGGGGCCAGCACAGGGTATCTACAATCAAGAGGGGTCGAATGACACGGGTAACAAGTAAACACATGCGAGTAGAAACCGATCGAATAAAGGATCGATTTGTCATGAACACATGATGCTAGTTTGAAACATTTGCTACTGGGTACCGAGTTCCATGTTTCTTGATTAGCCTACCACGGAACTCGGGCGCACATATAGAGAACATGTGCAATAGACAACGTGAACGATTAATGATACATACGTGGGAAAGTCTAAGTACACTCATGTCTCTCTAGGTGGTGTATTGTAGACTAGGGGGCATTATTTGATAATAGAACCTAACTTGAAAGATGGTAGTTTGAACGTTTGCATATATATATATATATACATATATACATAAATTCGTACGACATTCGGGCGTAGGATAAGGGACAGCGTATATTTCTGTAGGGATACGGTGGAGTCCGTGCGAGTGGGGTACTATGGGGTGTACCTCAGTTTGGGGGTAGCTACACTATATTAGGTTAATCTACTAGGGAGTAGATGGGTGCGACATGTGTAAGTCTTGAATGCTAATAACACAGACAACCTAATAAATAAGAAAATGTAATTCAACTTTATATGTAGGATTATCCAGAAGTATAATTTAAATTCATTCACGCAGAACTTATGTTCAGACCCCTTCCTCATAACATTCGCAGGTTAGGTTCATGACAGAGACTGTATAGCTTTAGATACTGATTTATCTGTATTATTATTAAGGTAAAGCTATGTTTTAATTACATTATATTTTACTCCTTCTTCTGTGAGATGTTTTCCGAACTTTGACATGTTTCATGTCTCTGTCTTCTCTGCAGGATACCAGAGCAAAACAACTCGGGTTTCAAAGGATTGGGTTTTTGAACAAAAATTCGGTCCGTCGGAACGTAGGTTGTCACACTGAACAATAAAAATATCAATTTTATTGTATGTATCAACCATAAAAAATATTCATGTGTTGAGTAAAATGTTTGAACAATAAAGATATCATTTTTATTGTATGTATGAACCATTAAAAATATTCATGTGTTGAGTAAAATGTTTGATCAATAAAAATATCATTTTTGTTCTGTGTATGAACCAGTAAAAATAACCATATGTTGAAATATATTTTTGTTAGTTAAAAATATCATTTTTAACATATACATGATTTGTATAAAATAGTCATGAGTGAATGAAAATGTTTGAATAATAAAAATTACATTTTTATTGTATCAATGAACTATTAAAAATAGTCATGTGTTGAAATAAATGTTCGTTTGTTAAAAATATTATTTTTAACATGTATATGAGTTATATAAAATACTCATGCTTAGAAATGAATGCTAGTTGACTGAAAATATTATCTTTGACATATATATAAGTCATATAAAATAGACATGTCATAGAAAAATCATTAAATCGTTAAAATAGGATTTTGATCGTATGTATGTCAATATAAAAATAGTCAAGCTATGGAATTATCCTTAGAAAGATAATATGAGAATATATATACGTTGTAAGAATATATATATATATATATATGTGTGTGTGTGTGTGTGTGTTGTAAGAAAATATATATACGTTGTATGAATATATACATAAGCGTTGTAAGAAAATATATATGTATTGTAAGAAAATATATGTATGTTGTATGAATATATACATAAGCGTTGTATGACTACATAAGCATTGTATAACTATATAAACGTTGTATAAATATATATAGGCATTGTATGAATATATATATATATAAATATATATATACTTTGTATATAATTATATGATAGCGTTGTATGAAGGTGTGTGTATATATATATATATATGCGATATATATATATATATATATAATTGCCATAAAATGAAATATTCATTAGTTAGTTAAAAATATGATCATTAACTTATGTATGCGACATATAAAGTTCACTTGCAATGAAAATAAGGAATGTGACATGCATACAAAAGCAAAATGAAAATGGATAGAAATTGCATACATGTACATGCATATATATTGAACAGGTCATAGCAAGGAGGCTAGAGAAGAGGAATAAAATTGTATGCCCGACAAATAGGTATCTATTTACTACTTTGTTTGGGTTTGATGATTTTATGAGCCAATTAGCTAGCCGCTTGGCTGTTTCTTTTTCTTTTTGAGATGAGAGGGCCTGTGTGGTGGTTTGGTGATTTTCCCGATGCTCCCCGTACAAAGGAGGTTATGGCGAAAATTTTCGAAAATTTAGGGTGTTTGCCAAATTTCTGAAAAATTAAAAAGTTCTTAGAAATTGAAAAGTTTAAGAACTTGAGCCAGAATAGACATTTAAATTGTTTTCAAACGAATATATAACATTTATAAATACGTTTTATATAGGAAATCGACGATATATATATTATATATATATAAATGGTTTGAATAGAACGCGTCGCGCAGCGACCGTTCGCGAATTTCGACCATTAACTTCGATTGGACGATACAGAAGATCCTACCGTCGGATTCTACTGAAACCAGAACCTACGAGTTCGTATCTAAAAGAGCTTTCATATGATAATAAGAGATTTGAGATCCAACGGTTAGATTTTGAGAAATGTTTAATTCAATTTCGAATAAAAATAGCGCTAGTGCCGTTAAATGACATGAAACGTCGTTTATTTGAAACGGCCTATTTTTAAATAAATAAAAATAGGGAAAAATTATGTAAAATCATAATAAATGATTTAAAAGGGTGGGTGAAATATTCCATGTTTATGAAGATAAAAGATATTCTTATCAGGATAAGTGATTTATTTTCTTTTATAAATAAATAAAAGAATTTAAAGTGGTTTTAATTAACCAGAAATTTCCAATGAATATATTGGAATAGATTTGAATGGAAATAATCTTCGGAATATTTCGATATTGGATTCCGTGATTATACGGATATTGTTATCGGAATTTGGAAGATATCGATATCGTTATTCCCGATATGATATCTGTTGGTTTCAGAATTTGATATTGAACATAAGTCGACACTACTTCTATTTAGAGCCTTGTGTTTAATATCAAATTGGATTTTGTATATGAAGATTAAAAATAAGAAGATTTTTTAACAAATCTTTGATTAGATTTGAATGGATAGATGGTAATTAAATTTACTAAAACACCAAATTTGGTTATTGATGTGTTGTGATTGACTTATAGTTGATTGATTGTACGGATTGTGCTTGACCAATTTATGAGCAAATATATGCTTTTACCTTTAGCATTGGGTTACGTATAAATACTTGTATGCTATCACCGTGTGAAACATTTCACGATTTGACTATAAGGTGGTTGGCGATGATGTTCATTTCAAATTTAATGAATGATTGTGAAAGGTGATTTTCTTATGTGAAAAGAAATGTATTCCCGATTTTGGACAGGGAATGTTTTATAAAATGTTTTATAAAACAAAAAGGATTTCGAGGGCTAAAAACCGATGATTCCGAAATAATTTGGAAATATATTATGTGTTTGACATTGTAGTTCATTGCGTAACCGATTAGTTGCTATTGATGATGTATCTGTGTAGTGGCGGAGAATTTATTCTTTTGCCTAGCACCCTTCTTTAAGACGTACGAGCTCAAAGGTTATGTGATTAATAGTGACTGATCATATGTGTGAATTGCTGATGTGAAGTACTATAGTTTGAAAGTACTTGTGATTATTATGTTGTGAAATGATTTTCCTTACTTCGGGATATAAAATGATTTAGTATGTGGCTAAAGATGCGGGTGATCCGAAAGGGACTAAAAGTGGAAGGGCGGTGTATGGTTTCCCCCGTAGGAAGTGCATCGTCAGTGTAGGATTCCCTGAGAGCGTAGGAAGTGCATATATATATATATATATATATATATATATATATATATCAAGTTGGTTTAGGCGCCCATAGCCTCGTCATGAGGGAAGATTCCTGATATTTGGTTGCATAGTTGTTTGTATGCATTGTTATGTTTTGGAATTCATATTTCCAAATGTTTAGTTTTGAGATCCCGAAGTGAAATCTACTTTGATATAAAAGTTAGATATGTATTTCAAATGATATGAAATAAGAAATTGGGAATAAAGTCCAAAGGAATAATTTTTGTAAAGTGAATTGGATTTGAAAAATCTAAGTTTGGGGATTAGGCCTGAGCGGGTAGATTGGAATTGCATGTTGATTGATGCATTATAGATCCATATCTTTATTTATGTTAGTTGTATGTACACTGGCAATCTAGTGGAGGAAACCCGTTACACGTTAGCGGCATGGTCCAATGATATGCCTTAAACTTGAATAAGTTTATAACTGTTTAGAGTTTCTCACACCAGTCCCATGACTGACTCGTAGTTTTTTTTCCCTTGCAAACTCGGGTGCCCATATTTTCCACACGGGCAGTCGAGTAGTTTATTTTGCAGATATGTTGAGCAGGATTCTAGATTGAGGCTTATAGCTGTGTCTAGAGCATTTATAGTTTTCCGCTGTGTTAGTTTATTTGTTTCTGCTGTGCATTGTACTACATTTATTGTAATTTATCTTTCGCTGTATTATTATTTCGATGTACTCTGATATTCTATAATTTGATGTTACATTATTATGATGTAATAAAAGTCTTCTGTTGTTGTTCTGATGTTGTTGTATACCCAGAGTTAGCGAACCGGCGATTTCCCACGAGGGTGATTTTTGTGTCACTACATATCCAGTATATTTGAGACTTCATATACATGCTAGGTAGGCGTATATGCAAAATATACTAATACTCGATAGTCCAAAATCAATTAAAATAAAATACTCAAATATGTATAATAAGTAAAAATTTTTCAAAACTAATTTGTTTTTAGAAAATTATACTCTTTTGACTCATTCTAGGGTATTACTAACCCTGTCTCTAACGAGTCATTCTTATAGGATGTTACTAATCATATCTCTGATGAATTCTTTCATTCAGTTTTACTGTGTCTTGTTCTCGAGCTTTTTAAAGAAAAGCTCTAATACCAAACTGAAACAACCCGGAATCCCCCTTGCGGAAAATCGCGGATTGAGTTGAGAACACGATAAATCAGAACATAAACAGAAGAACATTTCATTGTTATTACAACAATTTTACATCAGAGTACAGAATACACAGAGTATGAAGAAATATTACACTTTGAAAATACTAAATCAGAGAATAATACATAGGGGCAGAAAATAATAAATAACACAAATGGAAATAATACATGGGTACAGAGCTCCCCGAGTATAACTCCATCTGTAGGTCAGGATCCTGTAAAAATAAAGAACCTGCAAACCAAAACTACCAGCTGCCCATGTGGAAAATAAGGGCACCCAGAGTTTAGGTTAAAACAACAAACTCCAAGTCAGTCATGGGACTGGCGTGAGAACTAAAATAGTTATTAACTTTTTATTCTTAAAGTTAAGTATATCAGGGGACCACACCGTATAACACGGAACGGGTTTCCTCCCAAGAATACTAGTGCATAAAACAACAGCGTAATGCTAAATAAATAATTGAAGCCATTATAAGGCTTAGGTCCTATCACAGATTGCAACTCAAGCCGGAGGATAGAGTTCTACCTTATAATGGCCAAATATGATTGGTACGCGAAATTCATCTTTTATTATTACTATAAGTGAAGAAAACAACTTCAAATATAAATGTATCAATCATAGACGGCATTGTACCCCATCCTACTATGTCGCCACACCAGGCTCTACAATAAAAACCGAAAGTAGCGTATTGGAAATTGGATTCCATCTATGAGTCGGGGCAAAGGATGTTACCCTCTGATTCGAGACACTCTAGCACATGTCTCAGGATCACACCTACAGGCAACACTGGATCTTGCAAGGTCGGTCCACACTTACATTTTGTGGATTAGTTATTCCTGGACATTCGTTTTCTGGTCCTATAGGACCTAACTGTGAGTCTCCTACGGGACTAAATACCGAGGCGCCTCACAACTCCAACAACCACATAGGTAAAAATAATATAAATGTCCGGGCTCCATACTATGCACCACACATAGCTAGAAAGAAACGGCATGCACTCCTTGCTGTTCCATCCCGTATTTGACTCATACTGAGGTGTGAGGCTCGCGAATTAACGCTACAACACGAAGCTATGCTATTTAAAGACGTGCTTCGATCATCATCCACAAGGCCCTGCTTTTCAACAAAAGCCTTAATCCATGCATACTCAATGTGCTACACTATCAATACATTCCATATAAATTGATCATCTACTAATATATATAACCTCTGAGCTCGTACGTCTTAGAGAATGGGTGTTAAGCAAGAGAATAAATTCTACACCACCCACAGATATATTCTTAGTAGAGATCAAAGAATACAGTGCGAAATATAATGTCAGACATACAATCCATTTGCAAGTCCGTTCTGGGTCTGAACGAAACCGGAGGCACCTTATTCCTCTCCCATATGTTCAACACAGGAGAGAGGTCCTCGCATACCCGGTCGATCTCCAAGTACGTCTGGACGACCACCACTATAACCTTGTCTTGGTTGTACAACCCAATAAAGGCATCAGTAATCATCCCTACGATGTGAAGATCTTCGGTCTTCCACCATCGTCTTCATCATCGACTCAGTCGTCGTAACAGTTATTCAGAATGGGTTAAATCCGACCTTTTCGAATAACTTGCGTATTTCATAAACAAGTGCTATAAAACACAACACTTGCCTCATTCCAATTCAGAATATTCTTGGGATAGGTTCCCATTAGTTTTATCAAAGATAAATTCATTTAAACTTATTCTTTATTCTGCCTTTGGAAATCATTTCAAAAGATTTTATATTATCTTTTCACAACTCAAACCAATTATGGTTCATCCAACTAGTCAGGATTAACGTCTTACCGAAGTAATCATTTATTTTGTTATTACAATCCCAACCTATTCATCCCATGGAGAAAACTAGCGGTACTCCATATCTAACACCCACTGTGTTCTTGGTAAATTCAATTACCGTTCAATGCCTCAAATCTAATTAAAGATTTAACTATCGCATGGAGAAAAATTGGTGGTACTCCATTCTCAATTCATTCATGAATTCGGTAAGTTTAATTACCTTATTCACTTTTAATCTAATTAAAGATTCATTAAAACTCTCAGTTTTAATCTCAAAAATGATTACTTAATGATTATTCATTTTTAGGAAATCAATCCTGTCTTTAATTGGATTAAAGAGTGAATGTCATTTAAAACACCATTCACGGTAAATCCAAAATCATATTCCATTTCATATGGAATCTTCACAGACATCTGATCAGCCATAATCAATATGAATGTCAATGTCAGAATAATAATATAAATGGAATAATGGAAAAGCCTTTTAAATTCCATATATATTGTCGGCCTTCCTTCACAGAATCTCATTTCGATTATTAATAAATCGAATTCTACTCAATTCCAATTTAGTGTATCAAAATTGGAAAACTCTTCTTCGGAAAATTCTTTTAAATCTTTTAATAAATTCCAAATCACAATTCACTGTTAATTGGGTTAAAGAACTAATGTCATTTAAAACACAGTTCACGATAAACCCAAAATCAACTTCCGTTTACTTCCAATTGTATTCATAAATTGGATAATCTCATTAAATCTTAATTAAAAGATTTATTGTTTTCTCATATGGGTTTAAGAACGATATTATTAAAGATTACATTCACGAAAAACACAAACTCCAATTTAATATTAAATATAAGATCCTGAATAGAAATTATATCGAGTTATATTCAATATTGAAATCTGAAACCAACAGACGTCATATCGGGAATAATGATATCGATATGTTCCAAATTCCCATCACAATACTCGTATAATTACGGAATCCAATATCGAAATAATCCAAAGATTATTTTCATTCAAATCCATTCAAATATATACGTGTGTATATATATATATATATATATATATATATATATATTGGAAATTCCTGTGTATATTAAACCATTCTAAATCCTTTTTATTTATTTATAAAAATAAGTAAATCACTATTCTGATAAAAATAACTTTTATCTTCATATATTTCGAATATTTCATCCATAACCATTTCTAATCATTTATTATGATTTTACATAATTTCCCCCATTTTTATTTATTTAAAAATAGGCCTATTTAATTAAATGATGTTTCAGGTCATTTAATTTTACTGGCGCTGTTTTTATTCAAATTTGGAATTGACTTTTCTCAAAATCCAACCGTTAGATTTCAAATCTTTTATTCTCATTCGAAATCTCTTTTTGATACGATCCCGTTGGTTCCGGTTTCAGAAGAATCCGACGGTCGGATCTTCCGCTACGTCCAATCGAAGTTAATGGTCGAAATTCGGGGGCGGTCGCGGCACAAAATGTTCTATTCGAACAATTATAATATATATATATATAATATTTCATCTATTTCTACTCAAAACGTATTTTATAAAATGTTCATAAATTTGTTTGAAAGCGATTCCAACATGTATTTCAATTTTAAATCAAAGTGGAATTTTCCTGATTATTATAATATCATAATAATAATCTTTTCAAAATATTTTATTTTTAAATCCATTCCTTTTTCATATTCATTAGAAAATGAATAAAATCTATTTAAAAATCCATTCGAGTCAAAACAACGCAAATATACTTAACTCGGCTTTATACATTGAAATATATTCGTGTCCATCCAAAATCGGACATCAAAATCATATTTTGATTAGTCACTGAATATTACATAAAAAAATTCGTTTATTTCCAAATTGGAATAAGGCCCAATCAATCACCATATAATTTTAGTTATATGGATTTCACACATCGCTTGTATACAACCATAATGATGAATAATCATCAAACATCCAAATAACAACGAGAGTGCACACTACAGCTAATCACAAGGGAGATGTGTGATCAGAATATCTTCCCCAGGCCCGTGTTGAGTTTCATCCATCAAATAATAATATTTATTTGTGCACTTGGGTGATGTGTGAAGATTATCATCCCAATCGATATCATAAAAATAGGCGAACCATAAACAAGTCGTCCGACTTGTAAATGGATGTGTATTTCTATTTTTAACTATCCAGTGATATTTAAATATTTTTCTAACACATTAAATATTTATAAATCTTAATAATTTTATTTTTCCATATCACATCCAAGTAAAATCAAAACAAACAAATCACTCAATCAACAATCAACATATCATCCACGGTTTCAACATTAAAATAGTGTCGGGGGCTACTAAGCCCCGTCTCAAACCTACGTTTATAATAACATAAATTTAAAAACTTGAGTGAGAAAATGTTCTCATCTTGGGTTTCCACTCCACCATTCTTTGGTTTTATCCATATAGAATTCCTAGGTTAAAAATCTTATTTTAACTCATTAATAATTATTTCATTGTATGACTATTTTATTCATGACATTCATATGATAAAAATTCTATTTTGATCTTTCTGAAAATAATTTCATAACTTGACTATTTTTTAAAAAGCATACATAAGATAAAAATCATATTTTTATTTTTCAAAAAATATTATTTTTATATAACTAAAAATTATATCTTTACTTAATCAGAAATATATTTTTTCTTCTTTTAAAAATCGTATTTTTGATTTAATAAAAATCCTATTTTTCATTTCATAAAAATCAAACATTTCTAAATTCAAAATCAAATCTTTCCTATATTAAAAATCAAATCTTTATGTTTCTCAAAATCATACCTTCTCATGATTAAAAATCGAATCTTTATGTGAATAAAAACCATATTTCTATATGGATAAAAATCATGTTTTTATCTTAATAAAATCATAGTTTTATATTTTCAAAAATCATATATTCGTAAACGATAAATCCATATATTCATTAACGATAAAATCATATATTATTTCATTTAAAAAAAATCTTCACTTAAGAAATTAGAATTCCATACCATAAAAATTAGAATTTCCTATCATAAAGCTTAGAATTTCATAGGATAAAAATAAAATAAGGAACTTACTTTTTTTCCTAGGGTTTTGACTTTTCTCTCAGAGCAGCCGGGGTTCATCAGAGTTAGTGGAGATCGATGGGCGGAGATGCTGCGGCTCAGCGATGTGGTGATGGTCTGTTGTTGGAGATTGGGGAATGCGGTTTCAATCGATGAAATGGGGTTTGCCTCGCTTGTGGAGGAGAGAGGACGGGGAGCCCCAGCGTCTGAGCTGTTGCGGTGGTCGGTACGGCATCGGAGAAGGGCGGTCGTCCTTCGATTTGGAGGAGCGGGTTAAGAAAGGAGGTACGGGATATTGAGAGTCTCGCGGATCCAGAGAGGAGGAGCATGGAGATAAGGTAAGGCGGAGGGGGAAGGGGAGGCGATGGCGATGCCGGAGGCCAGCGGAGGGTGAACGACTATGGCGATCGTCGGATTTTTTTTTTCTATTTTCTTTTTTTTCCTGATTCAAGGAAATGAAATGGGAAAGAGGAAAGGGGTTTATTGTAAATTTGTATTTTATTTTCTTATTATTATTATTTTCAAAAAAGTTGACTTTTAATCCGAAGTCCAACCGGGACCCAACGACTTTCGCTCCTAGCTAAATACTCCCATTCCAAACACAATGTGATATGTTTCATAAGCCAGTTTGGCTGTTTCGATATGTTTTCATCAAATTTAAAATATAAATTAATACGTCTTTTAAATTTGAATTTAACGTATGTTTTAATTTACTGGGGCCACATACTGACTCCTAAAATTACGAATAAATAAATCTCGCTATGCTTTGACAATACGGTCCCATAGGAACTTGTTTCATCAAATTCCGAGTTCGTTTGCAAAATGGCCCTTTTTCTAGTCGATTAAATTTACAACTCAAACCGTAGGTGCCTTTAAGTGTGCCACACCCACATATTAGTTCCAAAAATTATGAATTTTGAAACCTAGCAATAATTTAACATTCCGGATCCATAGAAAGTGGTTTCGTCGAATTCGGAGGTCATTTGCAAAATTTCCATTTTTAAGGGCTTATATATATTAAAATATATATAAAAAATATATAAATTCCATAGCTCTATTTCTAAATTTTAAATTTGTCATAACTTACTGTTTTTAAAGTGAAATCTAAATTTCTTACATTCATTAGAAAGATATAGTCCATTCGATCCTAGCATTTCCAGTTTTAACCAATTCTGACTTATAATGAATTTTATATATTTAATTGAAATTTGAAATCGAAATTTCAAACTACCGCGCTGTTTTAGGCTCGTAACACAATTAATGTAACACCCCGTAATTCTGTAACATTATGTTTCACAAAATTTAAGTATAATTAAATTTTAGAAGAAGAATTAAGGGAAACGGGTTACGCCAATGCGTTCGACTCGAAATTCTACTTGAGAAAGAGTCCGAGTTTGCGTAAATTGGACTCCGTATGAAAAAGATATCCTTAAATTAAACAGTGCAGCAAAACATGAAAAAAAAGAGGAATGAGAAAAGAATATTGTTTAGCATTGTTCTATCTTTCTTAAGCAAAAGACTTAGTAGCTCATTTGGTTGGAACACATGACTTTCATACAAGAGGTACAGAGTTTGATCCCCGCCAGCGCCCTATTTTTTGTTTTAGGGGAAGGGCTTAAAATAGCCTAGTGTGAGCGCAGTTCAAAAAGTGGTTTAGTGTGAAAATGGGTAATTGGGAAGATAGATAAAAAGAAAAAGAAAATGAATATATATATAATATATATATACACATATACGTATACATACACACACACACACACACACACACACATATATATATATATATATATATATATATATATATATATATATATATATATGACATGTACGCATCATGAGGCGTACGTTGTGCATTTTTGGTTGCCAAGAACTGTTTTTTTAAACTGGCCTTCTCTGATTGGATATATGACAAATATTTAACATATTAGTACATATGTGCATTTATGTCATAAACATACAAATATAATAAAAATGTGTGGATAGATGCAGTAAAAAGAAATATTTATGCATACAGTAAATGGGGATTTTTAAAGAGGAAGAATATGTATACGGTAAATGGAAGATGTATCTATTAAATATGTATTTATGTTTGATGGATTGACGATAAATAATAAATGTTGATAATGTACATCAAGAGAGTAATTATGGCATAAGTGAATTAGGAATTATTTATATATTGAATTTGTCCTAAATGAGAAGTGTGTACGTTGTAGAATATATATATATATATATACATATATATGCTAAAACGTGAAATTACATGTAATTGGAATAGTAATTATGACACAATTTAAAATGGGGGTAATTTACATGCATAGTAATTATGACACAATTTAAAATAGGAGTAATTTACAGTCCTTAATTGTGAACATAATTGGCCTCTTTTGAAATTGATGGCCTTGATTAACCCTAGCATCATCAGACGGCTCAAATTAAAATACAATTCTATATAAGCAACCTAGGTCTCCTACTAAAATTCATAAGAAAATAAGACTTGGAGCCGTCATGCTGCTGGGAGCAAGCCAAGAGTAGCCTCCGTTTGTAGAAAGCTATGAGACGAACACAAAACCAATTCAAAGATAAATCAAATACAACAAACGTCTACACCCAAGGAGTGCTTTACAATTTAAGAACTCAGAATCTAGAATTCAAGTTCATCGATCGTTGTAAGTATAGTGGCTTTTTAGATGGGAATGCGATTATGACTTGATTTGATGTAAATTGTAATATGGAATTATATCAGTGTGGATGATGTTGTTTTATATTTGTTATTTGTGATCATTTGAATGTTGTGGTGATTGAATCTTTTATGTATTGTGAATCAAACAATCAACACCTTATGCGAATTGTATGTATACAGTTAGATCTAAATATATGCTTATGCAAGTTATAGGTTGCAAGTAAGATTTACACAAATGTTTATATGATTCATGTAGGCTCTATGTATATATTTTTTAAACCAACTGTGCCTACATGGCTAGAATAGATCTATATTCACATGTTCTTATGCAAGTGAGAACTTATAATCGGATCCAAGTCAAGATCCGTTTAGGATTGATATGAAAGTTTATTGTTAGATCTATGTTTATACATATGTGTTGCAAGTTCACACCCTTAATTGGTTGTCAAATTATACATATATGTAACGACCCAGAAAATCTGAACCAATTTAAAAATTTTAAATTGGCTAAAAGAATGGATTTTAAATATTTAAAATAAATATTTTCAATAATTGAGATGGAAAGTGAGTTTGAATCGACAATTGAAAACGAATATAATTTATTATAATTATAAACAAGGCCTGAAAAGGCACTGCAATTTCAAAAATTGGATTTAAACTTTGTTGGACTGTACCGGGAGCAAAACAGTCCGAATTTTAGTGAAACCAAAAATATTTAAATCTGTTAGTGAATACCTTTCTAACGAATCTGAAAAATCGAATTTTCATAGCGGAAAGCAAAAGTTATGGCCGAATGAATTTTCAGTACGGTCGCTATGGAATTTATATAGCCCGTGAAATTGGCCATTTTGCATACGACCTCGGAATTCGACGAAACCACTTTTGTTGGATCCGGGGTGTGAAGTTATTGCTAGGTTTCAAATTTCATAATTTTTGAAGCTAGTATGAGAGCGTGGCAAAGGAAAACGTATTTTGGTAAATTACAGTTAAATTGGATCGACTAAAAATGGGCCATTTTGCAAACGGTCTCAGAATTCGACGAAACTAGTTTTGTTGGGACCGTATCGTCAAAACATAGCTAGATTTATTTTTCTGGAATTTTTTGAATCAGTTTGTGGCCCTGGAAAATTGAAATGTACGTTCAAATTAAATATTGAATGTTTTATATTTTAATTTAAAGGAAATCTGACTGAAATAGTCGAATGGGCCTACGAAACATATCCCATTGTGTTCGGAATGGGGGTAAAAATGCTAGGGGCGACAGTCGTTCAGTTTGATTTCGAATCCGTTTAAGAAAACCCTAATTTTTTGAATAAATATATATACGGACCAATCAGATTTTAAAGAAATAAAAAAAATTTATCGTTTCTCTCTCCCCGCTGGACCGATTAACGGCGGAACCCCTTCGCGCCTTCTCCCCTCAAATTCGACCCCTCCGTTCATCGTTGACCAGCGCCACCACCCAAAATCGAATAGCCTCCCTCCCCTCTTCACATCCGACCAGGCCTCGACCCCCCATGCCCCTCCAGCGTCGCGAATCGTGCCTCTGAAGTGGCCGACTTTGAGTCGCCGCCGTGGGTCGGAACCGCCATCGAACTGGACGAGGCTGGTGGCGCAGGGAAGCTCTCTCGGAGCTCTACGACGCTGGATGATCTGATCGTGGCAACACTTCGCGGTTTGAACGAGATTTCAAAACCTAGTTTCGAACAAAAAAACAGGTAACGGCTGTGTTAAAATTGAACTGATTTTAACACTTTAAAGTGTTGCAAACTTTGAAAAATCATATCTTTATCATATGTTAACGAAATTCGATGAAACAGGAAACATCGTGACCGTGTGGACGTCTTCTACATTTTAGAAGAGACCGCATATTTTTCTGAGCCTTCTGCTATTTTTGGTGGAGTGGAACCCAATATGAGATTTCTAATTTAAAAATAATATGGAAAATGACGATGTATAAATTATATAGTCGATGTATGAGTTATGTAAGCGTTGTACACCTCATGTATAAGCGTTGTACAAGTTGTACGTTCGATGTATAAGTTGTATATGCGTTGTAAAAATTATATATGTGTTGAAATAAAAGTGAATTGCTATATATATATATATATATATATATATATATATATATATATATATACACACGCCCCACATCCACAAACCATGGATGATATTTATTGATTGTGTTTGATGTGAAAATTGATTGATAGCGAATGATTGTTTGGGATTGTTTGTGGTTGATATTGATTGATTGTGGTTGAAAAATACCCGTTTGTGGTTGAAAAATATTTGGTTGAAACCACATAGGATTAGTTTGTGGAAATGAAATGAATATATACATGCCGCCTGCGTGCGAACTAGATGCATGATCCCCATTGTCAAAAACCGCGACGTTTTAAGGTAGAGCGAGGAGCCGTACTAGGGACGGTCCCGGTTTTAACTACCCTGCCGTTATGCTGCCGAAATTTTGAATAATTTTCATGTGTTTGAATTATTTTCATTTGCTGAAACTATATTTATTCATTGTTTAGAAAACCTTCATGTGTTGAATCGATATTCATTCGTTGATTAGAAATTCATGTGTTGAATGGTATTCGTGTTTTAAATATAAAAATCACATTTTTATCTATATATAGAAACTATAGAAAACCTTCATGTGTTGAATCGATATTCATTCGTTGATTAGAAATTCATGTGTTGAATGGTATTCGTGTTTTAAATATAAAAATCACATTTTTATCTATATATAGAAACTATAGAAAACCTTCATGTGTTGAATCAATATTCATTCGTTGATTAGAAATTCATGTGTTGAATGGTATTCGCGTTTTAAATATAAAAATCACATTTTTATCTATATATAGAAGCTATAAAAAACCTTCATGTGTTGAATCGATATTCATTCGTTGATTTGAAATTCATGTGTTGAATGGTATACATATTTTGAGATAAATTGTTTGATAATAAAAATCCTATTTTTTTATCACCAATATAAACTATATAGCATAATAATCTTTTGAAATGAATTGTTTTACAATAAAAATCACATTTTTATTTTATGCATGAATCGTTGAAATGTGAAGTGTTAAAAATAGCCACTCGTTCAAATAAATATATATGAGTTGAAATATTCATTAATTAGCTAATGGTATGATTTGTGCCTATACATGCAACATTAGAATGAATGGTGTTTTTAAACCAAATGGAAATCAAATATGAATTTGAATGGAAAATGATAAATGATAAGAACTGTATATATGTACATGCATATTTATTGAACAGGTTATAGCAAAGGGGCTAGAGAAGAGGAATAAAATTTTGTGCCCGACAAATAGGTACACATTTACTGTTTTGTTTGGGTGATGATTTTATGAGCCTGTTGGCTAGCCGCTTGGCCTTTTCTTTTTCTTTTCAACATGAGACGCCCGTGTGGCTATTTGGGAATTTTCCCAGCCCCTCCCGTACAAAGGAGGTTATGGCGAAATTTTCCAAAATTTTAAGGCGTTAGTGAAATATTTGAAGTGGAAACGATATTGAAATTGTTGAATGAGCTATATTTATATAAATATATAAATATAAATAAAATTAAAACGAAACGTGGCAGTGCAGTTCGTATTTTGAAACCGTGATTTCAAACAACTAGTACGGGAAATCCGACCATTGGATTTTCCCGAAACCGCAACTGTCGGGTTCGCCTTGGAAATATCTTTCCAACGGCACCAACCTTGTGAAAATCCAACGGTTGGATTGTCTGGAATGTTTAATTCAAATCTGAAGAAAAACAACGCCAGAAACGATTATATCTATCTATATATATATAAATATAATTATATTTAATCGAATAAGGACGCTGCAGTTCGTATTTTGAAATCGAAACTTCAAACGATTGTACCGGGAGATCCGACCATCGGATTTTCCCGAAATTAGAACCGTTGGATTCGTTTTGAAAAGACCTTTCTCATGATGTAAATTTTGTTAAGATCCAATGGTTAGATTTTCAAATATGTGTAAATCAAATCTGAAGAAAAATAGCGCCACGGCCGCGTTATGGCCCGAAGCGTCGTTTTGAATAAATGGGCTATTTTAAAATAAATAAAAATAGCGATAAATCGTTATAACATATCATAAACGATATGGAATGGAAATAAACTGAGGTTGCTTGATTTATGTGATATTTGATTGTTGAATGTGTTTGGTGTGAAAATTACATTAAAGAACAAAATTGGTGTTATCGAATGATTTAACCATTGAAATAAATTAATTTGAAATTCTAAATATACGTGAATTATTTGAAAAGGCCGGGTTAATTCTCATTTCAAATAATTGACCGACGATTGAAATTCGAAGATGAAGACGGTGGTCGAAGACCGGAGAACTTCACCTCGTTTGGATGGTAACCGAGGTCCTAATTGGGAGGTATCCCGAAATATGGATAATGAGTGGTGATTGTCCCGATGTACGTGGTGATCGATGGGTTTGCGAGGTATTTAGTGCCTCCAGTTTCGTTCAGACCCAGAACGGACTTGTAAATGGACTGTGTGTCTGACATTGGATTTTATTCTGTGTTGATTGATCCCTATTAAATATACATCTGTTTGGCGGTAGAGAATTTATTCTTTTGCTTAACGCCCTTCTCTGAAACGCACGAGCTCAAAGGTTGTATATTAATGGACATCAGTCGCATGGCATGAATTGCCTGTGTGGCATGCTAAGATGTAGTGATCAGGGCTTCTGTTGAAAAGCAAAGTCTTGTGGTGATGATCAAAGCACCGCTTGTGTGGCGTAGCTTTGTGTATAATGTGAATTCGCGAGCCTCACACCCCGGTATGAACCAGAAACGGGAGAAGGACCTCAGGGAGGGCATGCGTTTCTTTCTAGCTAGGGTGGTGTCAGTGACCTACCAGCCCTGAAATTTATATATACTTTTCACCTATGTGGTTGTTGCTGTTGTGAGGCACCTCGGTTTGATCGGACGATCCGGGTCCGATGGAGTCATTCGTTGGCTCGTTTACGCCCCAAAGGGCGGGGAAACGCATTGTTCAGGCATTTTAATCCACATCGGTGGACCGGCCCTGTCGCTCCAAAGGCTTGACTGGGTACTTTCCTGAGACATGGGCTAGATTGTCTCGAATTCGGTAAGGACTATCTTTTGCCTTGGTTCATGACGGAAATCCAATTTCCAAATACGTGACTGTGCGGTTTTGATTGTATACCTATATATGGCGACATAGTGGTATGGGGCATTAATGCCGTTTATGATTAATAGTTATGATTCAATTGTTTTCAAAACATATGAACACTAGCAATAATATCAAATGCCTTTGTTTTATTCGTATCAAGATATCTTGGCCGTTATAAGGTAAAAACTCTATCCTCCGGTTTGCGTTGCATTGTGTGATGGGAACTGAGTCTTATAATGGCTTCATTTTTATAAAATACATTGTGTTGTTTAAAAGAACTATTTGTTTTAAAGCACTGGCAATCCAATGGAGTAAACCCGTTCCACGAAAGTGGCGTGGTCCTGTGATTAGCCTAAATATATATGTGTTGAGTAGATTTCTCATACCAGTCCCATGACTCACTCGTAGTTTGTTTCACTTTCAAACTCGGGTGCCCCTTTTTCTACATCGGCAGCCTTGTATTCAGGTTTAGCTGGTTCTTTCTAGATAGCTGGAGATGAAGATGGATTCTATCATTTATCTCTTTTTATGTTGTTCAGCTCCTATTGTAATTGTTTTCCGCTGTAGACATTTATGTATAGCTGAACTGTATTTGTACTAAGTAAGATCCTGTGTACTGTGTAACTCTGATGATTACTTTATCCAGTATATTCTATTGTTCATTATCTGGTGTATTTATTTAATTTTGTTCTGTTATTATTTGTTTCTGTGTTATATTCCAAAGATAACCCTTGCCGCCGTCAGTACGGGGTTTTGGGGTCGTCTCAACGTGGTATCAGAGCTTTGGTTAAGCTTAGTTCTGGAATATAGCATTTGAACGAACTCGTCAGAAATAGAACCAGTAGTGTTTTAGGACGGGTAACTCTATACAGATAGGATCAGTAATATCCTAGTATGAGTAGCACAATGAAATAACACCTCGATAGACACATTTACTTTGAAGTATATGTTTCTATATTTTAAATCATCTTTTCTGTGACCTGACACTTGATCTGCTGTTTGCAGAAGTACTAGAAAATGAGTGTCAGAAACAGAAGGAATGCAGAACCGGATATTGAGGCCCTATTGATCAAATATCGAAATATGGGTGGAATACCGTTCTCTGGTGAAGAATCTATTATGAAGACACAGGCTTGGATTCGTTCGGCTGAAAAGATCTTCGATGGTTTAAAGCTGAGGGATGACCTGAAAAGATTACTGGCCACCTAGGCACTCAAAGATGAAGCTTTGTTCTGGTGGGATTCAGTTATAGAGAATAATCCAGAAGGTGATATCACCTGGGACAGATTCAAAGTGACTTTCCTAGAAAGATTTACTCCTCCAGAAGCGACCGAGCGATTATGTGACGAATTTTCTTATCTGATACAAGGTGATATGACCATCCCAGAATATCATAAGAAATTCAATGAACTTTCTCACTTTGCTCCTCATCTGATTAAAGACCCAAAGAGGAAGAATCTTAGATTCATTCACGGGCTTCAAAGAAAATATTAGAATAGTGTAATGAGGAATGTAAAGTTGTCTTTCTCTGAAATGATTTATATGGCTTATCAGTATGAAGATCTCCATAGGAAAGGCATGTTGCGAGATGAAGAAGAAGTCAGTTCTAGCGATAAGGTTGAATCTGAAACTGATCGTCCTGAGGCCAGTACAGTGTCTGAAGTTAGTAAGAAGCCCAAAGCTGATCGAAAAAGGGCCAGATCCGAAAAAGAACCAGTAACGACAGCTGTATGCAGTAACTGCCATAAACAGGGGCATTTGACTAGGAGTTGTAAACCCTCGAAGAAGCTAAGGAAAGATGAAACTAAATCCGGTAAGAAGTTCCAAGAGAATAGAAAGTGCAGTACCTGTCTCTTTTTCTTGCTATAAATTCCCTATTATCTCTATCGTCATGAATTTTAATGAATTCGATCTTATTCTGGGATTGGATTGGCTAACCATATATGAAGCAGAGGTTAGATGCGCCGAGAGAGTTGTTAAGGCAAAGGCACAGTCGGGGAATTATATAACCATATTATGTGAAGGCCCGACATCAAATAGAAAGGACTTCTGGGCAGCTTTGGATGTTTCTGCAGCCCAAATAGAAAGTATCCCTGAAGTCGCGGAGAATATTCCTAACTGTAACACCCCACTCCCGCTATGATCACTCACTAAGGGAATTCCATAGCATCGGTGGAGTATTTTAGTGAATATAGAACAGAAAAATTACAACAAGACAGATATAAATAGTACTTGAAATTTTAAAACATCATCTCATAACAGCGGAAGTAAAACATGTCTGGTTACATCATAAAACCACAATAAAAGTCAAGTACAATATCCATCAAAATAAAGAAGTACATAATCCCACTCTCATACAATAGCCATGACAAAGAAAAGATAACTGGGTAACTGGAGCTTTACATCTATCCAAGCTCCTAAAGACTGGAACAACAATCCGATCAAGCTCCACTACTGCTAGGATCCACCGTAGGACCTGAGGGTTGGGAAAAAGATAAAAACAACGGGGTCAGACATAAGTCTGAGCGAGTCCTATAACTTTAACAATACAATCTTTAAAGTAACCAGAGAAGACATAAACTGATATACAGTAACTAATGGGGATGAATGGCTACACTAAGCAGTCAACTAAACTAAGATAAAAGATAAAGACGCATCTACCCTTCCAAAGGTAAATTACTAAACTGCACCACACCAGTCATTCCTAACTTAAAGGTTGATCCCACCCATGGACTTATAAAATTAACTTAATAGTTCTCTCGTACCCCTAGGTGACTAAGTAGACGCCACGGGGCCCTACAATCCACTAGGTGTACACACTACTCCCCATTCGATCGGCTCCCTAACGTAGATACCCATGCTGGCCCCACCGTGGGGTGTACCATTCCCCAACGTGGCAACCTGATAAAATTAACGGTGCACGGCTTATATCTACACGATGCAACAACGTCTTATTTACCAGCCCGGGTCCACACACGCCTATGAAATCCGTTGGTCATGCGTTGCCACCGCTAACCCATTTTGGCCTCTTATAGTCAAGCCCAGTATGCGTGTCCCGTCCTCGACATGGGTCGAGCCCACTAAGATACGTATGGGTTACTGGTTGAAATGGGCCCCCAGCACAAGCCATCCCCCTAAGCTTGGCCCACACACTAGAGTTTCCCACTTAACCCTTTAATCATGTTTAATTACATGTTTCATCTTGGTTAAGTATTTAATCATATTTTCTATTGGCAACCGCTAGCAATTTCCACATACCACCCAAGGTACCCACTTAACCCCCATGCCCCACTACATGCTTATCTGGTTAAGTGTTTCTTAATTGATTAACACCGTAACCGTGTAAAGGACCCCTCACATCGGACCGTCATTTGTAGATGCCTGGTTAAGCCGGTAGGTTCCGGGCAGTCTTACACTACAAACGGGTCCAACTTCGTGTCATTTACCCTTGTTACGTATTTAATTTATGATTAAGACCCCTCACATTGGACCGTCATTTGTAGATGCCTGGTTAAGCCGGTAAACTCCGGGCAGTCTTACACTACAAACGGGTCCAACCTCGTGTCTTAATCGATTAATTACTCCTAATTAATCACCCCCATAATTTGTGTTAATTATCATGTTTATTTTAGGAATATGGGTACACCTAACTTAATAGGCAAATTCCCAACTCCAAAGTGTGGGTACAGCTAACTTAATAGGCAAATTCCCAACACATAGTATGGGTACACCTAACTTAATAGGCAAATTCCCATACTATGTTCATTTATTTTATGTTATGCATAATTATATTAATTTCACACAATCTTATTAACATATGCATTTAATTAACCCCATCGTTCCCACGTAATTTCGTTCTCATGACATAACACATATAAAAGGTGTCAACTTGCATATGTATGAACATGTTTCAAAGGTGCCATCTTGCATATTAACAAACACATAACTTGCATATGAACTTGCATAACATGTCACATAACTTGCATATAATCTTGTATAACATGTCACTTAACTTGCATATAATTTTGTATAACATGTCACATAACTTGCATATAATCTTGTATAACATGTCACATAACTTGCATACAAACATGTCACATAACTTGCATATTAACTTGTATAACATGTCACATAACTTGCATATTAACTTGCATAACATGTTACATAAACTTACATATTAACAAATACATGACTAGCATATAATATGTCACATAACTTGCATATGAACTTGCATAACAGATTACATGACTTGCATATGAACCCATAAACTTGCATATGAACTTATAAACTTGCTTATGATCTCATAAACTTGCATATGAACTTATAAACTTGCATATGAACTTGCATAACATGTTACATGACTTGCATATGAACTCATAAACTTGCATATGAACTTGCATAACATGTTACATACTTGCACATGAACTCATAAACTTGCATATGAAGAAACATACAACTTGCATAATTATCATACATGTAACTTGCATATTATCATACATGTAACTTGCATATTAACATATGATCCCAAAGCACAAAACTTGCATAACCCACATACATTAGCAAACTAACATCATGTCATATGACTTAAAACCCATTAATCCCCAAACAAAACCATATGATCTCATCATATCTCATCTACTTAGTTTAGCAATTGATTATTAGAGTGATAGAAACTCACAACTAGCAAATTTGCACTCCAAATGAAGAAGATTAAGATGCTTAGAATGGATTAGAGGTTGATTAGAGAGTGGTTAGCTTGCAACCCTCTTCATAAATTAGTGGAGGCTCCTTCTAAGATTTAATTTGGCGGCATGTAGCCCTCAATTCTATTTTCAGTATGGATTAGGGTAGGTTTAGGGTGTATTTATAGATTAGGTGAGTGTTTTAGGCCCTTAGATTAACCGTAAATTAGATTAGGACCCTTAGATTTCGGAACTCTCCAGAAACCAGCCCTAAGACCAGGCCCAAACCCCAAACTGGTACACCCAACCACAGAACTCTCTAGAAACTGTGCAGGTTTTCTGTCCCGACATGGGCGCACTTCCCAAGTGCGCCAGTGTATTTTTGTACTGGCGCACTTCACAAGTGCGCCAGTGCATTTCTGGCCTGTTTCGAGTTTTTCTGCCTAACTTTGTTCGTCCATATCTCTTTCATACGGTACCCGTTTTACGCAAAATCGGACTCTATTTCGCGTATTTTTCCGAGACGAACGCAATGACGCAGCCCGTTTCCCCTGATTCTCATATCTGAGATTAATTATACTTTAATTACTAACCATTAGTGTTAATTGAAATTCGGGGTGTTACATTCTCCCCTACTTAAAGGATTTCGTCCTCGAAATCTCTAAGTCAAGAAGAACGTATCCTACCAACCAAACAACCATCTACTAAACCATCAACCACAAGCAACCATTATCCTTAGAAACTTCTAATGATGTATGAACATATGCAGAAAGTGTGTGTATATGTCCGTATACTAATGCAAAATCAGGCGGTCTACTGATTAAGTCGACCTCCTTAATGCAAACCATGATAGTGCCATGCATCCAATATGTATGCGAAACCCTATTGACACATACAATTTCTATATGCGTGCACAACCATACACAAAAATGCATCATCCACATGATAACAAAGCCATGATACATCCATCAATCTAACTACCACATCCATTTATGCGATATGCAACATGAAGTGACTGAGCCGATCTAGTGCCTAATGTGTGTGTATATGCATCCACGAGCAACCACTAGCAAACAATTGCATCCACATGCATCCATCAACCATAACATGTTTCAAACACATGTTTCAACCATAGGCTTTACCCTATCTAAAGGTCATAGGTACTAGCGAGAGGATATACTAAAGATAAGATTAGTACTAGACAAGCGATAAAGGAGAAGTTAAAAGACAGACTCTCAAAAAGAAATGGGTACAAAGAACGCATCTTCGCTTCCGTCTCCCAAGTAGCATTGCTTTCGTCATCTCCCCATTGCACTTTAACTAGCTGAACTTCTCTGTTCCTCAACTTCCTAGTTTCTGACCCAAGGATGCGAGTAGGAGCTCGTCGAATAGTCGCATCACGCTCTACCTCTACATCTCTAAGAAAGCTCGGCTCTACCACCTCTGCGGTCTCATGTAAGCACTTCCTCAAATGTGATACATGGAATACATCATGAACACCACTAAGTCTGTCGGGCAACTCCACCCTATATGCCTTCCGTCCAATCCTTTCCTTAATAGGAAACGGCCCAACAAACCTCGGTGCTAACTTCCCAACGGACCCAAAGCGAACAACATTTCTCAACGGAGATACTTTGACAAAAACCATGTCCCCAACCTCAAACTCAAGATCCGTCCTTCTCCGATCCGCATAAGATTTCTGTCTATCTTGCGCTGCCTTCATCCTTCTTCGAATCAAATCAATCTACTCTGAAGTCTCTCTAACCATATCTGGCCCAAGCAAGATCTTATCCGTAGATTCCCACCAACATGTAGGAGATCGACAAGGCCTTCCATAAAGAGCTTCGAAAGGTGCCATGCCAATACTAGACTGAAAGCTGTTATTGTATGCGAACTCCACCAAAGGAAGATGTTCTTCCCATGTACCTCCAAAATCCAAGATACAAAGTCTCAGGAGATCTTCTAAGATACGATTCACCCTCTCGGTCTGACCGTCCGTCTGAGGATGATATGCGGTGCTCAAACACAACTGAGTCCCTACCGCCTCTTGTAAACTTCTCCAAAACTCACTAGTGAAGATAGGATCTCGATCACTCACAATGCTGGATGGTACGCCATGCAATCTAACAATCTCTCTAATATAGACTGAAGTAAGCCATGGAGCGGTCCTCTTACTCTTCACGGGTATAAAATGGGCACTCTTGGTAAGTCTGTCTACCATAACCCAAATTCCCGTATTGCCCTTCCTCGATCTCGGTAACCCATCGATAAAATCCATCGAGACACTATCCCACTTCCATTGCGGAACTTCCAATGGGTGTAGCGACCCACCGGGTTTCCTTTGCTCTGCTTTAACTTGTTGGCACACTAAGCATCTAGCCACATACTCGGCCAGATCTTTCTTCATACCGGCCCAGAAGAAAACTCTCTTCATGTCTTGGTACATTTTGTCTCCACCGGGATGAATAGTCATCCTTGAACGATGTGCATCATCCAAAATAGCCTTCTTCAAACCCTCATCTTGCGGTACACAAAGTCTACCGTCTCTATGCAACCATCCCCTATCATCTCTGGTGTATCTACCCAAATGGCTGGACGACTCCCCCCTTATAAGCTTCTCTACCAACTCAACCAACTGTGGGTCGTCTCGCTGAGCCTTGCCAATCCGTCCCAAAAGAGTAGGTCTAACCTCCAAGGATGCCAACAAACCAGGTACAAAGTCAACAGAAGGTCTGAAGTCGAACAAAGAAAGAAACTCCAAGCTTCGCCGTTCCACGAACAATGGACTCAAAGATAGCCTTTTTCTACTCAAGGCGTCCGCCACCACGTTACCCTTGCCAGGGGTATACGCTATCTTGAAATCATAGGATGCTAAGAACTCCATCCACCTTTGCTGTCTTAAGTTTAAATCCTTCTGAGAGAATAAGTACTTCAATGATTTATGGTCAGTGAACAACTCGAATCTCTCACCAAGAAGATAATGGCGCCAAGACTTAAGTGCGAAAACAATCGCGGCCAACTCTAGATCGTGGGTAGGGTAATTCTTCTCATGCACTCTCAACTGCCTCCCTCCATAGGCTATTACCCTTCCCTCCTGCATCAAGACTGCGTCTAATCCTGTCCCACAAGCATCGGTATAAACAACAAACGGCTTACTCCCATCTGGAAGCACTAAAACTGGAGCGGTGGTCAAAGCTCTCTTTAACCGTCGGAAAGCATCATCACAATCTACGTCCCATGAGAAAACCAGATTCTTCTTCGTCAAGCGGGTTAATGGGGCTGATATCTTCGCGAAGTCTTTGATGAACTTCCTATAATATCCTGCCAACCCCAAGAAACTTCTTACTTCGGTAGCATTTCTAGGAACTTTCCAATCCTGGATAGATACTATCCTTGCGGGATCCACAGCTATCCCTTCCTTAGAGACCACATGCCCTAAGAATCGCACTTCTCTTCTCCAAAAATGACATTTAGAGAATTTAGCTTTAAGACTATGTGTTCGAAGAGTCTCCAATACTTCTCTGAGATGTAAGGCATGCTCTTCTTCACTCTTGGAGAAGACCAAGATGTCATCCACAAAGACCACTACAAACTTATTCAGATACTCTCTGAACACTCTACTCATCAGATCAACAAAGTATGCAGGGGCGTTTGTCAACCCAAATGGCATCACAAGCCACTCATAAAAACCATCCGGAGTCCGGAAAGCAGTCTTCTCTATACTGTCCTCCGCCACTCTCAACTGATGAAACCCTGTAGCTAAGTCCATCTGCGAAAACACTGAGGTGCCAACCGACTGATCAAAGAGATCATCTATCCTCGGTAATGGGTGTCTATTCTTCTTCGTGAGCTTATTAAGTTCTCTATAATCCACACAAAGTCTGAGGGACCCATCCGCCTTCGTGGAAAACACTACTGGAGCTCCCCACTCCGATATACTTCGCCTTATGAACCCCTTCTCAAGCAACTCCCCTACTTGCTTATGAAGTTCTCTTCTCTCACGAGGAGCCATGTGGCGCACTGGCAAAGACACTAGTTTGGCATTATCCGCCAAATAAATTCGGAAATCTATCTCCCGCTTCGGAGGCAAACCCTTCACCTCTTCAAACACATCCGGATATTCCTGGACCACTTTGACAGAACGCAAACTCTCGACCGAAGCATCGAGCGATTCAAGATAACTTAGCAAAACAGATTCCATGGGATTACAAGAGATCTCGAGAGTATTACCCAAGCGGGTCATAAGCCTGACAACTCTCCTTTCACAATCAAGAACGGCACCATTACTGGATAACCAGTCCATGCCCAAAATCAACCCATAGCCCGTGAAGCCCAATACAAAACATCACATCCAAATTCAACGCTAAGTATAGAAATCTTCAAACCCAAACATATCATAGACAGATATATGGAGCCCCCAATTGGGTTTGAAACAACCAAGGGATCATCAACTAGACTGGTGTCTAAGTGCAGTGACTCAACTAACGATGATGAGATAAAAGAATGCGATGCGCCAGAGTCAAACAAAGTACGAACTGGATGATCAAACAGAAAAACCAGACTTTCAACGGAAATAGTTCTACCTCTCTGCTGAATCGGTGGAACTGAGAGAGCCTGAACTTGCCCCCCTGCCTGAGGTGGTGCCATAAGAGCTTGCACCTGACCTCCTGAGGTAGGCCTCGTCTTCTGCCCCTTCTTTGGGCAGTCCTTCATAAGATGTCCTGCTTCACCACAATGAAAGCAACCGGTCTTCTTCTTTTTGCGACAATCCTTGCTGAGGTGGCCTGGGGTCCCACAATTGAAGCACTTCTTCTTCTTCTTCCCCTTGTCACCATTGCCTTTTCCACCCTTGCCTTGTTGTTGTTGTTGCGGTTTCTTCTGATCCCCCTTCTTCTCTGGTGCCTTAGAACTCTTATCATCCTCATGCATAAGTGCCATGTAGACAAGCTTCTCAAAGGTGGCCCCCATAGGAATGTGAGTCATAGCTATTCCTTGCAATGGTTCGTTCAAGCCTCTAACGAACCTCAAAGCCTTCTTCTCCGGTGTATTCACCAACTCTATGCCAAACCTTGCTAATTGATTGAATTTGTTGACATATTCTTTCACCGTGAGATTCCCTTGCTTCAAATTCAAGAACTTCTCCATAAACATATTCTCTTCCGCCCTTGAGAGAAACTTAGCCCCAAACCTTTGCTTGAAATCTGCCCAAGAGTCAACAGGGCGTTCTCCATTAGTGACCTCCCACCAGAATGAGGCCTCTCCCTTCATTAACCAAGCCGCCAACTTGACTTTCTTTCCCTCTTCCACTTCAAAGATATCTAGCAACTCTTCCAATTCCTTGAGCCAATCTTTAGCCTCTACGAAAGTCTCTGAACCTAGAAAAGGTTTTCCTCCTATAGCCTTGAACTCCTTGCAAATCTTAGCAAAATTATCCACTCTAGGCTGAGGAGGAGGAGCGGTTGCCTCTGGTGTAGTAGCATTGGCTGGACCCGCAGCCGCGGCCCTAGCCTCTTGTAACCTCCTATACCATAGTGGTATAACTAAGCCCTCCGGGATGTTAAGATCTTCAGCCACGCTGAACCGAAAGAGGAAAGATTCAAAAAGGAGATTCCGAAAGATAAAGATATGGCTATTGGGGATTATGCTTTTCTTTTTCAAAAACTTTTCTCTTAAAAGACATGTTTTTGAAAATACTTTTTCCAAAAAAATAATACCTTTACTATTTTCTAAAAAAAATGTATTTTTCTCAAAAATTTATCTGTTCCGGTAGCCTTCAGCTCTGATACCACGTGTAACACCCCACTCCCGCTATGATCACTCACTAAGGGAATGCCATAGCATCGGTGGAGTATTTTAGTGAATATAGAACAGAAAAATTACAACAAGACAGATATAAATAGTACTTGAAATTTTAAAACATCATCTCATAACAGCGGAAGTAAAACATGTCTGGTTATATCATAAAACCACAATAAAAGTCAAGTACAATATCCATCAAAATAAAGAAGTACATAATCCCACTCTCATACAATAGCCATGACAAAGAAAAGATAACTGGGTAACTGGAGCTTTACATCTGTCCAAGCTCCTAAAGACTGGAACAGCAATCCGATCAAGCTCCACTACTGCTAGGATCCACCGTAGGACCTGAGGGTTGGGAAAAAGATAAAAACAACGGGGTCAGACATAAGTCTGAGCGAGTCCTATAACTTTAACAATACAATTGTTAAAGTAACCAGAGAAGACATAAACTGATATACGGTAACTAATGGGGATGAATGGCTACACTAAGCAGTCAACTAAACTAAGATAAAAGATAAAGACGCATCTACCCTTCCAAAGGTAAATTACTAAACTGCACCACACCAGTCGTTCCTAACTTAAAGGTTGATCTAACCCATGGACTTATAAAATTAACTTAATAGTTCTCGCGTACCCCTAGGTGACTAAGTAGACGCCACGGGGCCCTACAATCCACTAGGTGTACACACTACTCCCCATTCGATCGGCTCCCTAACGTAGATACCCGTGCTGGCCCCACCGTGGGGTGTACCATTCCCCAACGTGGCAACCTGATAAAATTAACGGTGCACGGCTTATATCTACACGATGCAACAACGTCTTATTTACCAACCCGGGTCCACACACGCCTATGAAACCCGTTGGTCATGCGTTGCCACCGCTAACCCATTTTGGCCTCTTATAGTCAAGCCCAGTATGCGTGTCCCGTCCTCGACATGGGTCGAGCCCACTAAGATACGTATGGGTTACTGGTTGAAATGGGCCCCCAGCACAAGCCATCCCCCTAAGCTTGGCCCACACACTAGTGTTTCCCACTTAAACCTTTAATCATGTTTAATTACATGTTTCATCTTGGTTAAGTATTTAATCATATTTTCTATTGGCAACCACTAGCAATTTCCACATACCACCCAAGGTACCCACTTAACCCCCATGCCCCACTACATGCTTATCTGGTTAAGTGTTTCTTAATTGATTAACACCGTAACCATGTAAAGGACCCCTCACATCGGACCGTCATTTGTAAATGCCTCGTTAAGTCGGTAGGTTCCGGCCAGTCTTACACTACAAACGGGTCCAACTTCGTGTCATTTACCCTTGTTACGTATTTAATTTATGATTAAGACCCCTCACATTGGACCGTCATTTGTAGATGCCTGGTTAAGCCGGTAACTCCGTGCAGTCTTACACTACAAACGGGTCCAACCTCGTGTCTTAATCGATTAATTACTCCTAATTAATCACCCCCATAATTTGTGTTAATTATCATGTTTATTTTAGGAATATGGGTACACCTAACTTAATAGGCAAATTCCCAACTCCAAAGTGTGGGTACACCTAACTTAATAGGCAAATTCCCAACACATAGTATGGGTACACCTAACTTAATAGGCAAATTCCCATACTATGTTCATTTATTTTATGTTATGCATAATTATATTAATTTTACACAATCTTATTAACATATGCATTTAATTAACCCCATCGTTCCCACGTAATTTCGTTCTCATGACATAACACATATAAAAGGTGTCAACTTGCATATGTATGAACATGTTTCAAAGGTGCCATCTTGCATATTAACAAACACATAACTTGCATATGAACTTGCATAACATGTCACATAACTTGCATATAATCTTGTATAACATGTCACTTAACTTGCATATAATCTTGTATAACATGTCACATAACTTGCATATATTCTTGTATAACATGTCACATAACTTGCATACAAACATGTCACATAACTTGCATATTAACTTGTATAACATGTCACATAACTTGCATATTAACTTGCATAACATGTTACATAAACTTACATATTAACAAATACATGACTTGCATATAATATGTCACATAACTTGCATATGAACTTGCATAACATATTACATGACTTGCATATGAACCCATAAACTTGCATATGAACTTATAAACTTGCATATGATCTCATAAACTTGCATATGAACTTGCATAACATGTTACATGACTTGCATATGAACTCATAAACTTGCATATGAACTTGCATAACATGTTACATACTTGCACATGAACTCATAATCTTGCATATGAAGAAACATACAACTTGCATAATTATCATACATGTAACTTGCATATTATCATACATGTAACTTGCATATTAACATATGATCACAAAGCACAAAACTTGCATAACCCACATACATTAGCAAACTAACATCATGTCATATGACTTAAAACCCATTAATCCCCAAACAAAACCATATGATCTCATCATATCTCATCTACTTAGTTTAGCAATTGATCATTAGAGTGATAGAAACTCACAACTAGCAAATTTGCACTCCAAATGAAGAAGATTAAGATGCTTAGAATGGATTAGAGGTTGATTAGAGAGTGATTAGCTTGCAACCCTCTTCATAAATTAGTGGAGGCTCCTTCTAAGATTTAATTTGGCGGCATGTAGCCCTCAATTTTATTTTTAGTATGGATTAGGGTAGGTTTAGGGTGTATTTATAGATTAGGTGAGTGTTTTAGGCCCTTAGATTAACCCTAAATTAGATTAGGACCCTTAGATTTCGGAACTCTCCAGAAACCAGCCCTAAGACCAGGCCCAAACCCCAAACTGGTGCACCCAACCACAGAACTCTCTAGAAACTGTGCAGGTTTTCTGTCCCGACATGGGCGCACTTCCCAAGTGCGCCAGTGTAATTTTGTACTGGCGCACTTCACAAGTGCGCCAGTGCATTTCTGGCCTGTTTCGGGTTTTTCTGCCTAACTTCGTTCGTCCATATCTCTTTCATACGGTACTCGTTTTATGCAAACTCGGACTCTATTTCGCATATTTTTCCGAGACAAACGCAATGACGTAGCCCATTTCCCCTGATTCTCATATCTGAGATTAATTATACTTTAATTACTAACCATTAGTGTTAATTGAAATTCGGGGTGTTACACTAACCTCATCAAAGACATTCCTGTCGTCAAGAACTATGCGGATGTGTTCGAAGAAGTTGTTCGCTTACCTCCGCAGAGAGAAATAGATTTTAAAATTGCTTTAATTCCCAATGCAAGGCCGGTAGTTCACGCTATACGAAGAATGTCCTTGAAAGAGAAGGAGGAATTAGACAATCAAACAAAGACAGCTGGTATGGAAGGGTCTGATCAGGCCTAGTTTCTCTGATTGGGGAGCAGCAGTGGTGTTTGTCCCAAAATCTGACGGTACTCTACGTCTATGTGTGGATTATCGTGATTTGAACAAACAAACAATAAAGAACAAATATCCATTGCCGCGGATTGATTATTTGTTGGATCGATTAAATGGAGCACAAGTATTTTCACGAATGGACCTAGGTACAGGCTTCCATCAACGTCGAATTGCCGAAGAGTGTGTTCCAATGACAGCATTCAGAGGTCCCGACTTATTCTACGAGTGGTTAGTAATGCTGTTCGGCTTATGTAACGCTCCAGCTTACTTCGTCGATCTGATGAATAGAGTGTTCAGAGAGGTTTTGAATAAATTTGTTCTGGTTTTCATTGACTATATTCTAATCTTCTCTAAGTCAAAGGTCGAACATGAAAAGCTTCTGGAACAGGTTCTAGAAATCCTCAGAAAGAATGTGTTGAAAGCCAAATTTTCCAAATGTATCTTTGGCAAGATGAAGTAAAATTTCTAGGCCACGTCGTATCAAAAGAAGGAATTGCTGTGGATCCAAGCAAAATCAGAGCTATTCGAAATTGGAAACATCCCAGTACCCCCACTGAAGTCCGCAGTTTTCTCGGATTGGCTAGCTATTATCGGAAGTTCGTTAAAGACTTTTCGAAGATATCTGGTCATTTAACAAAGCTTACAAAGAAGCACTCTAAATTCAAATGGACCCCAGAAAGTGAGGAGGCTTTTGAAGAGCTAAAGTTGAGATTAACAACTGCTCCAGTGCTAACCATCATCGATGGCAACCAGGATTTAAAGGGCTGGACAGATGCTTCTAGAGATGGCCTGGGCGCACTGTTAATGCAAAGGGGCCAATTGATTGCTTATGCTAGCCGTCAACTGAAGCCACACGAGAAGAACTACGTAACTCATGATCTTGAGTTATTGCCTATTGTGTTCGCTTTGAAAATCTGGAGGCACTATCTTCTGTGTGAGAGATTTGAACTGTTTACAGATCACCAGTCGTTAAAGTAACTGTTTACTCAGAAGGACTTGAATTTGAGGCAGCAACGTTGGCTGGAGTTTCTTGCAGCATATGACTTTGAAATTATATATACTCCAGGGAAAGCTAATGTCGTGGCCGATGCGCTGAGCCGAAAAAATGTAATGATCGCCGGCTTTATTATCACGACTTCCTTGATTGACAAAATACCTATTCTTCAGAAGGAGGATAACTTTATTAAGGATATGATCAAAAGGATTCAGAAAGGCGAACCCTCGTGTTTTAAAATAGATTACGACGAGACCTTGAGGTTGAAAGGAAGGATTTGTGTTCTTGATATCCTAGAGTTAAAAAGGGAAGTGTTGGACGAGTGTCACAAGTCCAAGCTGAGTATCCATCCTGGTGTGGCCAAAATGTATAACGATCTCAAACGAACATTCTGGTGGAAGGCTATGAAAAGAGATGTTTCAATATATGTTAGTCGATGCCCTACTTGCCAACTGGTCAAGGGCGACCAACAGAAATTGGCTGGATTATTACAACCGCTGGAAGTTCCTAGTTGGAAGTGGGAACATATTTCTATGGATTTCATTGATGGTTTGCCCAGAACCAGAAAAGGAAATGACAATATTTGTGTGATCGTAGATCGCTTCACGAAGACCGCCCATTTCATACCTGTCAGATCAAACAGAACTGCTCAAAGTCTGGCGCAGATATACTTCAGGGAAATAGTTAGACTACATGGAGTGCCGCTCAGTATAGTCAGTGATAGAGATACAATATTTACTAGTAAATTCTAGGCGGCATTTCAAGTCGAGCTGGGAACGAAGTTGAACTTAAGCACCGCTTATCATCCTCAGACGGACGGTCAGACTGAGAGGGTGAATCGTATTTTAGAAGATCTATTGCAGGCTTGTGTTATAGATTTCGGTGGATCATGGGAAGACAATCTGCATTTGGCTGAATTCTCTTATAACAACAACTACCAGGCAAGTCTGACAATGTCGCCATTCGAAGCATTGTATGGTAGACCGTGCCGATCTCCTGCTTGTTGGGTCGAGCCAGGTAATAGACTTGTGTTGGGTCCTGATATGATTCGAGAAGCTGCCGACAAAGTCGATTTTATTAAGAAGCGATTACTCGCCGCTCAAAGCCGACAAAAGAGCTATGCCGATAGAAGAAGACGAGATATATCCTTTGCTGTTGGCGACTACGTGTATTTGAAAGTATCGCCGATGAGAGGAGTTATCCGGTTCGGTAAAACTGGAAAGTTGGCGCCCAAATTCATTGGTCCGTTTCCTATTCTAGAACGGATTGGAACCCTCTCTTATAGGGTCAAATTGCCAGATTGGTTGCCTGGGGTTCATGATGTATTTCATATATCTCAACTTCGAAAGCGCGTTCATGATCCAGACTTGATCGTGGAAGAAGCAGCTCAACAGGATATTGAAATTACTCCAGAATTAGCTGTGAGAAGGGAGCCACTAAAGATCATCGGCAAAGAAACCAAAGAGCCGAGGAACAAGAAGGTTCACTTAGTCAAAGTGCAGTGGAGTGGAGATCCGCGAGATTGTACTTGGGAAACTGAGGAGAGCATTCAGAAAGCTTATCCTAGATGCCGAGTAGATATCTCTGATTGACTCTGGTGCAGGGTACATTTACCCTACTTTGCATTACCATTTAATTATCTATTCTGTTGCTATTTTCTTCCCATGGATGTGCACTATTTATTCTATACTCTGAATGATTTTTAAAGGAGTATAGAAGTTGATCAGTAGATTTTTGAAAGGTTAAAGCGATTGGATTGTTGGTTGTGTTGTGTGATTGTAGATTTATCAAACCACATTCGACTTTGTTCCTTTTCGCGGACAAAAAGTTTTAAGTGGGGGAGATTGTAACGACCCAGAAAATCTGAACCAATTTAAAAATTTTAAATTGGCTAAAAGAATGGATTTTAAATATTTAAAATAAATATTTTCAATAATTGAGATGGAAAGTGAGTTTGAATCGACAATTGAGAACGAATATAATTTATTATAATTATAAACAAGGCCTGAAAAGGCGCTGCAAATTCAAAAATTGGATTCAAAGTTTGTTGGACTCTACCGGGAGCAAAACAATCCGGATTTTAGTGAAACCAAAAATATTTAAATCTGTTAGTGAATACCTTTCTAACGAATCTGAAAAATCGAATTTTCATAGCAGAAAGCAAAAGTTATGGCCGAATGAATTTTCAGAACGGTCGCTATGGAATTTATATAGCCCGTTAAATTGGCCATTTTGCATACGACCTCGGAAATCGACGAAACCACTTTTGTTGGATCCGGGGTGTGAAGTTATTGCTAGGTTTCAAATTTCATAATTTTTGAAGCTAGTATGTGAGCGTGGCAATGGAAAACGTATTTTGGTCAATTACAGTTAAATTGGATCGACCAAAAATGGGCCTTTTTGCAAACGGTCTCAGAATTCGACGAAACTAGTTTTGTTGGGACCGTATCGTCAAAACGTAGCTAGATTTATTTTTCTGGAATTTTTCGAATCAGTTTGTGGCCCTGGCAAATTGAAATGTACGTTCAAATTAAATATTGAATGTTTTATATTTTAATTTAAAGGAAATCTAACTGAAATAGTCGAATGGGCCTACGAAACATATCCCATTGTGTTCGGAATGGGGGTAAAATGCTAGGGGCGACAGTCGTTGAGTTTGATTTCGAATCCGTTTAAGAAAACCCTAATTTTTTGAATAAATATATACGGACCAATCAGATTTTAAAGAAATAAAAAAAAAGAAAATTATCGTTTCTCTCTCCCCGCTGGACCGATTAACGACGGAACCCCTTTGCGCCTACTCCCCTAAAATTCGACGCCTCCGTTCATCGTTGACCAGCGCCACCACCCAAAATCGAATCGCCTCCCTCCCCTTTTCACATCCGACCAGGCCTCGACCCCCCAAGCCCCGCCAGCATCGCGAATCGTGCCTCTGAAGTGGCCGACTTTGAGTCGCCGCCGTGGGTCGGAACCGCCATCGAACTGGACGAGGCTGGTGGCGCAGGGAAGCTCTCTCGGAGCTCTACGACGTTGGATGATCTGATCGTGGCAACACTTCGCGGTTTAAACGAGATTTCAAAAACTAGTTTCGAAGAAAAAAACAGGTAACGGCTGTGTTAAAATTGAACTGATTTTAACACTTTAAAGTGTTGCAAACTTTGAAAAATCATATCTTTATAACATGTTAACGAAATTCGATGAAACAGGAAACATCGTGACCGTGTGTACGTCTTCTACATTTTAGAAGAGACCGCATATTTTTCTGAGCCTTCTGCTATTTTTGGTGGAGTGGAACCCAATGTGAGATTTCTAATTTAAAAATAATATGGAAAATGACGATGTATAAATTATATAGTCGATGTATGAGTTATATAAGAGTTGTACACCTCATGTATAAGCGTTGTATAAGTTGTACGTTCGATGTATAAGTTGTATATGCGTTGTAAAAATTATATATGTGTTGAAATAAAAGTGAATTGCTATATATATATATATATATATATATATATATATATATACACGCCCCTCATCCACAAACCATGGATGATATTTATTGATTGTGTTTGATGTGAAAATTGATTGATAGCGAATGATTGGTTGGGATTGTTAGTGGTCGATATTGATTGATTGTGGTTGAAAAATACCTGTTTGTGGTTGAAAAATATTTGGTTGAAACCACATAGGATTAGTTTGTGGAAATGAAATGAATATATACATGCCGCCTGCGTGCGAACTAGATGCATGATCTCCATTGTCAAAAACCGCGAGGTTTTAAGGTAGAGCGAGGAGCCGTACTACGGACAGTCCCGGTTTTAACTACCCTGCCGTTATGCTGCCGAAATTTTGAATAATATTCATGTGTTTGAATTATTTTCATTTGCTGAAACTATATTTATTCATTGTATAGAAAACCTACATGTGTTGAATCGATATTCATTCGTTGATTAGAAATTCATGTGTTGAATGGTATTCGTGTTTTAAATATAAAAATCACATTTTTATCTATATATAGAAACTATAGAAAACCTTCATGTGTTGAATCGATATTCATTCGTTGATTAGAAATTCATGTGTTGAATGGTATTCGTGTTTTAAATATAAAAATCACATTTTTATCTATATATAGAAACTATAGAAAACCTTCATGTGTTGAATCGATATTCATTCGTTGATTAGAAATTCATGTGTTGAATGGTATTCGGGTTTTAAATATAAAAATCACATTTTTATCTATATATAGAAGCTATAGAAAACCTTCATGTGTTGAATCGATATTCATTCGTTGATTTGAAATTCATGTGTTGAATGGTATTCATATTTTGAGATAAATTGTTTGATAATAAAAATCCTATTTTTTTATCACCTATATAAACTATATAGCATAATAGTGTTTTGAAATGAATTGTTTTACAATAAAAATAACATTTTTATTTTATGCATGAATCGTTGAAATGTGAAGTGTTAAAAATAGCCACTCGTTCAAATAAATATATATGAGTTGAGATATTCATTAATTAGCTAATGATATGATTTGTGCCTATATATGCAACAATAGAATGAATGGTGTTTTTAAACCAAATGGAAATCAAATATGAAGTTGAATGGAAAATGATAAATGATAAGAACTGTATATATGTACATGCATATTTATTGAACAGGTTATAACAAAGGGGCTAGAGAAGAGGAATAAAATTTTGTGCCCGACAAATAGGTACACATTTACTGTTTTGTTTGGGTGATGATTTTATGAGACTGTTGGCTAGCCGCTTGGCTTTTTCTTTTTCTTTTCGACATGAGACGCCTGTGTGGCTATTTGGGAATTTTCCCAGCCCCTCCCGTACAAAGGAGGTTATGGCGAAATTTTCCAACATTTTAAGGCGTTAGTGAAATATTTGAAGTGGAAACGTTATTGAAATTGTTGAATGAACTATATTTATATAAATATATAAATATAAATAAAATTAAAACGAAACGTGGCCGTGCAGTTCGTATTTTGAAACCGTGATTTCAAACAACTAGTACGGGAAATCCAACCATTGGATTTTCCCGAAACCGCAACCGTCGGGTTCGCCTTGGAAATATCTTTCCAAAGGCACCAACCTTGTGAAAATCCAACGGTTGGATTGCCTGGAATGTTTAATTCAAATCTGAAGAAAAACAGCGCCAGAAACGATTATATTTATATATATAAATATAATTATATTTAATCGAATAAAGACGCTGCAGTTCGTATTTTGAAATCGAAACTTCAAACGATTGTACCGAGAGATCCGACCGTCGGATTTTCCCGAAATTGGAACCATTGGATTCGTTTTGAAAAGACCTTTCTCATGATGTAAATTTTGTTAAGATCCAACAGTTAGATTTTCAAATATGTGTAAATCAGATCTGAAGAAAAACAGCGCCACGGCCGCGTTATGGCCCGAGGCGTCGTTTTGAATAAATGAGCTATTTTAAAATAAATAAAAATAGCGATAAATCGTTATAACATATCATAAACGATATGGAATGGAAATAAACTGAGGTTGCTTGATTTATGTGATATTTGATGGTTGAATGTGTTTGGTGTGAAAATTACATTAAAGAACAAAATTGGTATTATCGAATGATTTAACCATTGAAATAAATTAATTTAAAATTCTAAATATACGTGAATTATTTGAAAAGGCCGAGTTAATTCTCATTTCAAATAATTGACCGACGATTGAAATTCGAAGATGAAGACGGTGGTCGAAGACCAGAGATCTTCACCTCGTTTGGATGGTAACCGAGGTCCTGATTGGGAGGCATCCCGAAATATGGATAATGAGTGGTGATTGTCCCGACGTACGTGGTGATCGATGGGTTTGCGAGGTATTTAGTGCCTCCGGTTTCGTTCATACCCAGAACGGACTTGTAAATGGACTGTGTGTCTGACATTGGATTTTATTCTGTGTTGATTGATCCCTATTAAATATACATCTGTTTGGCGGCGGATAATTTATTCTTTTGCTTAACGCCCTTCTCTGAAACGCACGAGCTCAGAGGTTGTATATTGATGGACATCAGTCGCATGGCATGAATTGCCTGTGTGGCATGCTAAGATGCAGTGATCAGGGCTTCTGTTGAAAAGCAAAGTCTTGTGGTGATGATCAAAGCACCGCCTGTATGGCGAAGCTTTGTGTATAATGTGAATTCGCGAGCTTCACACCCCGGTATGAACCAGAAACGGGAGAAGGACCTCAGGGAGGGCATGCGTTTTGTAACACCCCGAATTTTCTATTAACACTAAAGTTGCTAAAATAATAATAAGTGTGTAGAAGAGGGGATGTATCTATTATGAATATAAAAATATTAATAAGTATGTAAGAGAGGGGATGTATTTAATATGAATATAAAAATATTAATAAGTGTGTAAGAGAGGGGATGTATCTAATATGAATATAAAAATATTAATAAGTGTATAAGAGAGGGGATGTATCTAATATGAATATAAAAATATTAATAAGTGTGTGAGAGAGGGGATGTATCTAATATGTATATAAAAACAATAATAAGTAAAGGGGGATGTATCTAATATGTACATTGTAGAAAATATATATATATTTATGACATGAATAGAAGTTTATTAATATGCTGAGTGTTTGCTGAGTCACTTCTGACTCATTGCTGAGTCACTTCTGACTCATTGCTGAGTCAACAAGATAAACCCCATCTTGTCTGAACGGCTGCGGTTATTTCTAGGTTAAATTTAATGGCCTAAATGAATTCTAAAATCTATAAATAAGTGGGTAGACCCTAGACCTAAATCACTTGTAAAATTAGAGAAGCTACCGTCATGCTGCTGCTATGGAGTTCAGCATAGCCGTCACAAACTAAGAAGAGGAAGCCTAATCATCTACAACTAAATCTACACAAATCAAATCAAAAGATCTCTCTTTCTCTAATTCTTTTCTTTTGTTGGTGAGTATGATGATTCTCACAAGACTATTACAAACTAATTTGACTCAGTTATGAATGGATCACAAGAAAGTGATGTGATTTGTAATTGTAAATTCTATATATTGTGGATCTCTTATTATGTTATTATGTTGTCGTATGATGTAAATTATATATGCTATGTCATGCTATGTTGTAAATTCTCTTATGCTATGTCATGCTATGTTGAGAATCATGTCAAGCTATGTTATACTATCATACTATGCCATGTTATAAATCATGCTATATTATGTTGTAAAATCATGATGTTGTTGGAACATGCTTAAAGTTATGTTTTTTTAATTTAAATGGATCTTGTTTATGGGAATTTGCCTATTAGGTTAGGTGTACCCATAAACTTGAAACTATAATTAAATAAAACTTGAATATCGGAATTTGCCTATTGAGTTAGGTGTACCCATATAAAACCATGTTGTTAAAAAATTAGATTATGTTGATTCACACATGTTCATATGTAAGTTTATGAAAATTGATTGAGATTATATTAGGTGAATTTTGAACAAGTTGACACCTTTAGGTCCATGACATGTATAATCTATGCAAGTTGGACATATGCAAGTTTCACCCCTTATTATGATTCATTTGGTCACATATACATGTTGTTATTATGATAATCTCTTTTATGCTATGAGTTAGGCTATTCGAGTCTAACATATATTTTGCGAATAAACGTTCAAACGTGGGGTAGGGGTAATATTAGGAATTAATAAATTGGGTGCAATTTTGTAAGATTTTGCATACCATGAATGGATGTCCATAATTGAGTCAATTATGGACATTGTTAAAAATTGGAAGTAATTAATAATTCAAGTAGGGAATTATTAAAATTGGGGGAAAGTGGATTATTATTAATAATCAATGCTTAGGACACGAGGTTGGACCCGTTTGTGATGTAAACCTGCCCGGACCCGCCCGGCAAATCCAGTAGTCACAAATGTCGGCCCAATGTGAGAGGTCCTAGGCCCAAACTAAAGCATAACAGTTGTAAAGACACGAGGTTAGACTCTTTTATGGTGTAAGACTGCCCGGACCCGCCCGGCAAATCCAGCTGCCATAAATGCCAGTCTAATGTGAGAGGTCTTTATGAGGTTATGGCCTTAATGAACTAAGAAATACTTAACCAGATAATCATGTAAGGTGGGACATGGGGGTTAAGTAGGTGCCTTGGGTGGCATGAGGAATCTGGTGGTTGCCTTTAGAGGCATTTGAAATACGATTAGACTTAACCAAACACACATGTAAATGAACATGACTAAGTGGGTTAAGTGGGATGGACTAATGGGGACAAGCTTAGGTGGAATGCTTGTGGTAAATAGTGGGTGCCCATTTCAACCAGTATCCCAAAACGTATCTTTGTGGGCTCGACCCAAGTCGAGGACGGGACACGCATACTGGGTTTGACTATAAGAGGCCAAAACAGGGAGCGGTGGCAACGCAAGTCCAACGGGTTTCATATGCGTGTGTGGACCCGGGCTGGTAGGTAAGACGTTGTTGCATCGTGTAGGTATAAGCCGTGCATGTCCGTTGTATCAGGTTGCCACTTTAGGGGAGTGATACACCCCACTGTGGGGCCAGCACGGGTATCTACGAGTTAGGGAGCCGATCGAATAATGGGAAGTAGGGTACACCTAGTGGAGATAGGGGCAGGCGGCACCTATGTAGTCAGCTAGGGGTATGTAAAGCCATTGGGAAAGTTTCTAAGTGAAGCTAAGTGGGATGAATCTTTAGGGTGACTGGTGTGGTGCAGTATAGTGTTTATCCTTTAGTATTTAGGAGCGCCTATAACGTTGCCTTTAGCGATTGTCTATGTCCTTAATCTGCTCTTCATAGACATTTTCTTGTTTTCCAGCTTATGCCTTATTCCAGTTATTTTGGTAATAGTATTGTAGAATTATCATATTCACCAGACTTTATGTCTGACCCCCTCTTTTCCATCCTTTTCTCTCTTCAGGTCCGCAGGTTGGGCCAAGTTCTAGTGGAGTCTAGTTGGATCGCTTATCTTCTGGAAAGCTTGGACTGCTGAAGTAAAGTCCAGCTTGTTATCTTTCTTTTTAATGGCTATTCATGTAATGGGATTATGTACTTGTTTTATCAAGATAGATATTGTACTTGACATTGAATATGGTGTTATGATGTAATCAAACATGTTTTGACTTCTGCTACAATGAAATAAAGTTTTTGAATTTCCAAGTACTATTTTATATCTGTCTTGTTGTAATTTTACTATTCTATATTCACTTAAAACCTCCATGGAAGTTAATGCATTCCCTTTGTGAGTGACATTAATGGACGTGGGGTGTTACACGTGGTATCAGAGCATAAGGTTACCAGAACAGATAAAAAAATTTTTTTAGAAATTTTTTTTTTCTAAAGTATTTTTGGAAGAAGTGCTTTCAAAAAAAAAACATGTTATTTAGAGAGAGTTTTTATGAAAAACATAATCCCAAATAGCCACATCCTTATCTTTATCTTTCGAATTCTCCATTTTGAATCTTTCCTTTTTCGTTTCAGCATGGCTGAAGATCTTAATCTCCCAGAAGGTGTGACGATTCCAGGGTGGTTTAGGAGATACTTGGAGGCTAGGGCCACCACTGCTGGCCCAGCGGATACTCCTCCACCCCTAGTTGCACCCATTCCTCCTCCTCCTCCTCCTCGTGTTGACACTTTTGCAAAGACGTGCAAGGAATTCAAGGCTATGGGAGGAAAAACTTTTCAAGGGACTGAGACGTTTGTGGAGGCCAGAGATTGGCTTAAGGAGACTGAGGAATTGTTGGTTATCTTTGAAGTGGAAGATGGGAGGAAAGTCCGTTTAGCTGCTTGGTTAATGAAGGGAGAGGCCTCGTTTTGGTGGGAGGTCACTAACGGGGAACGTCCAGTTGATTCATGGGCGGATTTCAGCCGAAGGTTTGAGGCAAAGTTTCTTTCAAGGGCAGAGGAGAACTTAAATATGGAAAAATTCCTGGCACTAAAACAAGGGAGCTCATCAGTAAAGGAATATGTCAATAAATTTAATCAGTTAGCAAGGTTTGGCTTGGAGTTGGTGAACACGCCAGAGAAGAAAGTTTTGAGGTTCGTTAGAGGCTTGAATGAACCGTTGCAAGGGTTGGCTATGACCCACATCCCTATGGGAGCCACCTTTGAAAAGCTAGTAGAAATGGCACTTATGCATGAGGATAAGGCAGTTGAAAAGAAAAGGGATCAGAAGAAACCCCAACAGCAAAATAAGAAGGGTGGTAAAAACAATAATGGCAAAGGGAAGAAGAAATGCTTCAATTGTGGGACGCCTGGCCATCTCAGCAAAGATTGTAGAAAGAAAAAGAAGACTGGTTGTTTTCATTGTGGAGATGCGGGACATTTAGTGAAGGACTGTCCAAAGAAGGGGCAGAGGGCAGGGTCTACCTCGGGAGGACAGGTGCAGGCTCTTATGGCACCAGGGCAGGCAAGGGGGCAAGTTCAGGCTATTGCGGCCCCACCGCTGCAAGAAAGAGGTAGAACAATTTCTGTTGAAAGCTTAGTTTTTCTGTTTGATCATCCTGTCCGTACCTTATTCGATTCTGGCGCATCTCATTCGTTTATCTCTGCATCATTAGTTGAATCACTGCACTTGAACACCAGTTTAGTAGAGGATCCCTTGGTCGTTTCAAATCCAATTGGGGGTTCGGCTCATTTGACCATGATATGTTTGGATTTGAAAATCTCTATACTTGGCGTTGAATTTAGATGTGATGCTTATGTATTGGGCTTCACGGGCTATGGGCTAATTTTAGGAATGGATTGGTTGTCTAGAAATAGGGCCATTCTTGATTGTGAAAGGAGAGTAGTTAGGCTTGTGACTCGCCTTGGTAATGCTCTCGACATCTTTTGTAATCCCATAATGTAACACCCCGCCTCCGCTAGGGTCACTCGCAAAGGAATGCACTAGCTTTAGAGGGGCATTATTGGTAAACATGCACAGAAATATCACAAGACAGAACATATATAAATAGCGGAAGTAAAATCAAACTCTCATAACATGAATAAATAAGGTCTAAAGCCTTTTACATCAAAGTACATCAAAACCTGTCTTGCAATAGTAAAGAAGCATAAAGACTTTTTAGTAAATTATTCCCCGAGTAAAACAGTAAAGTAGCCATAGCCAAGAGAAGTCCAAGCCATCCATGATGACCTTCAAGCAGAAGAAGTCCGAACTAAACAGCATTGTTTCCTCCCTGAAACCTGGGGCGGGGGGGGGGGGGGGGAAACGGAAGAAAAGAGGCGAAACAAAACGGGTCAGTCAAAAAGACTGAGTAAGTCCTATCTACTTCCAGTATAAAAACAGGTAAAGGTAACATGGCATGCATAAACTGAAAGTAAACATAAGGATAACTACAAGATAGATAAACCAGGATAGCCGGTTGAACTACTGCGGCAAGGTAAACTAAGGTATCATGATATACTACGGTGTTATGATAAGTCAAGGTATCACATCGTCAGATTTCTATCGAGTACGTTATCCCAAGGTATCTACCCCGTCTAACATCCCACGGTATCTATTATGTATATTCTTCCTAGTTCTAACATGTATATTTGCTCTGCACCTCTCGTACTAGTATCCCTACCCGCGTCATGTGTTAACCATGAATGTCCCTTGCCCCATGTCATGAAATGGTCCATGTCAACCTAATATATCGCATATATAGGTTACTCAAATCATATGTTTCTTTCCATGTATATAAGTTCAGTCCTTTGCCGTACCTCGTACGGGCTTCCTCATGTCGTATTATCCTTGAAACCGTTTGGACTGTCACCCTTGTTCTAGCTAGGCTCTTCCATATGAATCATCGTTTGAACTACTAGGACTTACGCCACCTAGCACCACTAGGGATTACGCTTACCTATTGCACGCTTTCGTATTTCGGTTTGGGTTAAACCACCTAGGCCACTAGGGATTACGCTAACCCTCAACCGCGCCCTTTTTCCCACGCATTCATCGTGAATCGTTTTTCTATAACTGTATGCACATGCATCACATCGTGCCATCCGAGTCCTGTCACAGGGCAATACCAGAAATACAGGACTCGGTCGGGAGCTTTAGATTTATCTGCCGATGCAGATACTAAGGTCTACTTTTCTACACGTGGCTATGGTCCCACGAGACCCCTCCCTCAACTAATGAAAGGCAACACAAGAGAAAATCTTGCATGAGAACTACACTCCGGCCAGCCCAAATCCTACGGCCTACCTCACCCATAATTAGATAGCAATTATGGTCTGTTGGGTGTTCCCTGCCTTTCCGTACGTACACGCTTGACTCAAGATGGTAGATGATCGACGAACTTGCTATCTCGGGCACCTTATGTATTCGTCGACTCACTGCAATCCACCCCAGTCTTTAGGTCGCTCGCATAGCAACCAAGGCATATTCTTGGTTCTTCTACCGCAGACCTCAACCTCTCGTGAGCCTAGTATAATGACCTGGCAGCTCACAGAGGGATCCCAAGAATATCCTCACGTTCCCCGAAGCCGCTGCTTCGTTACCCAGTTCGTTGGAGCCTTTATCTAAATCAGATAGCCTACTCCTTCACGCATACTTAAACGTTGACCTAACGTATCGGGTTACTAATCTATCAAAGAAATGGTCCAAATTTCCTTGACTAAGAATTATTACTTAGTTTCCCTTAACTAAGGTTTACCACTTAGCCTTATTTCCATAATCCTTGTTAACTATGGTTATTTACCTAATCCTCCGAATTAGGGTTTACCTAATGGGTTAAGTGTCACTTAAGTTCATAACTTAGCCCGTCTACAAACCATGTCAAAATTGGCTAAGTATCCAAGTCCCAGACTTAACCCTACAAACCATGTGTCAAGTTGGCTAAGTATATTAAGCAATCCATAACTTAACCTCGTCTAATTATCATTTTAGATTGGTTAACTATATAAATTAACTTGACCTTGTCAAATTACCGAGTCAAATCGGTCAAGCGTATTCAAGTGATTCGTGACTTAGCCTTATCATGTTTTCACGTTAGATTGGTTAAGTATAGATTAACTTAACCTCATCAAATTAACGAGTTGGATTGGTTAAGTATAGGTCACTTAACCTCATCAAATTAACGAGTTGGATTGGTTAAGTATAGGTCACTTAAACTCATCAAATCATCGTGTTAAATTAGTTAAGTGTTTAACTTAACCCCATTAAATTACTAAGTTGGATTAATTAAGTCTAGGCTAACTTAACCCCATCCGATTACCATGTTTAGATTAGTTAAGCCTAATCTTAACCCCATCCATTAACTGTATTATAGGGTTAAGTGTCATTAAGAAAATTTACTTAACCTTATCACGTTATCGTGTTGGATTGATTAAGTGTTGGTTAACTTAATCCCGTCCACTAGTCATATAAAAATGGTCAAGTGTCATTAGGCAAATCAAGTTACTTAACCTACCCAAGCTTATCATGTTTTGTTAAGTATCATTAGCCTAATCAAATTACTTAACCCATTTGTCCATATCATATTTGGTTAAGCCTCATTAATCAAATTAACTTAACCCTATTATGTGGCATTAATTTAATTAATGCACCCTCAACCTCTCACATTAGACCTTGTTGTGGTTACTAGTTAAGCCGGGCGGGTCCGGGTAGATTTACACCACAACCTAGTCTAACCTCGGGTCTTAAGCGCGACATGACCAACTTCTCACATTGGGTCCTGTTGTTTGCAACTACTAGTTAGGCCGGTCGGTTCCGGGTAGTTTTACGTTGCAAACTCAACCCAACCTCGAGTTGGCCATACTTATATTATCTAATTTCATCATGTTTCCAAAACATGTTACAAGTTTTCAAGCATTTGGGTAGACCTAACTTAATAGGTAAATTCCCAAAGGGTAGACCTAACTTAATAGGTAAATTCCCAAGCTCATGTTTTTATGCATACTTACATGTCAACTTCCAAGTCATATTTTCAAGTATAAACACATGTTCATGTTTATCTAACTACCCAAAATCGTGTTTTCCCAATGCAAGCAAAGCGAGTCAACATAGTAAGGATACTATGTCACATATTGGTCTCAAAACATGCATGATGCCAAAAAGGGCTTGGCTTCCACATGCATAACATCATAAAGGGATTAGCCATAAACATGCATAGTGTCATAAGGTAATTTGGCCACAAACATGCATATTATCAAAAGGGGTTTGGCCATAAACATGCACAACTTAAAAGGGGGGGGGGATTGGCCACGAGCATGCATAATCTCATAAAGGATTTGTCCACAAACTTGCATGTTAGCATAAGGGGTTTGGGTTCATAAACATGCATAAGCCCCAAAATCTTGTCTTAGCCAATGTTTCACACGTAAAGTGGTTCCTAAAGGTTCATGCTAGCATTTCATGCATAAAGATCCAAACTTGCAAGTTAAACTAGGTTATGCATAGCATGAGAGGCATGATTAAGTCACTCACATGGCCTAAGATCATAAATATGAACACAAGAGGCATGGTAAGGTTCATATAGGTTCGCATAATCATGTTTAGCCTCATTTTATCCCATGTCATTATCAAAACTACCGTTTCCATCTAAAAGTAGCTAGAACTTACATAGTTAGGCCTAGGGAAAGGAGCATGAATCATCTTGGCTAAGAAAGGTGCCTCTTTTGTAGAAGAATCGTCATGGAACTCGCATAGCAATGTTGATTTGGCCTTGATTTGGTGTAGCAAGCTTGCACCCTTTGATTTGAACTTGATTTGGATGCATAGGCTCTAGGGATTTGAGATGGAGGCCATGATCAAAATTGATTTTGGCAGCATTTAGTTGCTAGGTTTGATTTTTAGGGATTTAGGTTAGGTTTAGGGTCTTTTTATAGAGATTAGGATAGTTTTAGGCCCTTAGATTAACCCTAGGATAGATTAGGACCATCAGATCTCGGAAGTTTCCAGAATCAGCCCAAGAACAAGACCAGGTGAGCCAAACAGGTGCGCCAGGCAACTTGCCCCGGCCACCCCCTGTCGACAGGCAAGTCGACAGGGCTGTCGACTTGGTCTTGGCCCAAGTCGACAGGCCTGTCGACAGCCCTGTCGACATGGCCTAGGCGGGGAAACTTCCCGCCTAGCCCCAGATCTGATTTCCAAAACTGTTTTCCGAAATTCAAATTCCCAGAAATCTTCTTTGGGCCTTTAACGGGTCATACGGACTCCGATTCTCGAAAACTCGGACTCTATTTCGCGTATTTTTCCGAGACGAACGCAATGGCACAGACCGTTTCACTTGATTCAGAATCTATAATTTAATTCTGTCTTGATTCTTGATTTAATGTGTTATCGAAAAATACAGGTTGTTACATTCTCCCCACCTTTTAGGATTTCGTCCCCGAAATCTCCAAGTTAGGAAGAACATATCCTAACATCCATCATCCATCTACTCAAAACATCATCCACAAGCAACCATTGTCCTTAGATGATTTCTAATGCTGTATGAATATATGCATAACGTGTGTGTACATGTTCCTTAGCTAATGCTAATGATCAGGCCTGAAAAATCTTTTGAATGCAAAAATATGTTTAGTGCTATGAATCCATCATGTATGCAAATAGTCCTAGTCATATACACTATATGCGTGCACAAACATTCAACCATATGCAACATCCGCATGATAACACATTCAATTTCATCCATAAACATGTATAAATACTCGTGCATATGCAATATGAAATGTGACCGAGTCGAGCTAATATCTAATGTAAATTCGTGCATCCACGAGCAACCACTTGCAACCCTTTGCAACCATATCAATCATAACATGTTTCAAATACATGTTTACATCCATAGGGTTCTACCTAAGATTCCCTGAAATAGGGTCGAGAAGATAAACAGGACAAACTCCTTACGGGGTTTGTAACAGAAAATAGGACCGAGAGGATGTCCACAAAAGATAGCCTACAAGTAAGCTCTACAGAAAACAGGGATCAAGGATATACTCCCAAAAAGAGATATCATGCGCGTATCTAGTCTTTGACCATCAAAGTCGTACTTCCTTGAGCTCAATTTCCTTGTGCCTTGACCGTCTTTGCGATTCCTTAGCTTCTTATTTCCTGTTTCCATAACATGAGCTGGAACTCATTCCTTCATCGCCTCTCGTTCCACTTGCACTTATCCTTTTTTCTAAAATACTTGACGCAAACATGACTGCGTACTCATGATCTCATGCAAGCTTTTCCAAAATTCACTAATGAATCTCGGACCTCGTACCACAAGGTATACCACATAAAGGAACTTTCTCTTGAAAGTAAACAGATGCCAACCAGGTTATCAAGCGCACTTACTAAGGTGATTTCATGCATAAGTGAAATAAACCATCCGTCTTATCAGCGAACACCACTCGATTGGGCTTCCAATTTCCCATAAAGGCATCAAGGGATTCTAAGTAACTAACCATTACCGAACCCAAAAGGTTACATGAGACTTCGAGGGTAAGTCAAGAGTCCAACTACCCTTCTATCAAAACCGAGAGTGGCACCCCTTACTGGATAACCACTTCGTCCCTAGAATCCATCCATAACCGAGGCATGTCATTCTCAAATCCAAAACAAGTCATGAGTAAATGGACCGATCTTCCAATAGGACTTGAGACAAAACGGGATCCTCTACTACGCTAGTACTAAGGTGCAGAGACTCAACTACCGAAGCAGACTTAAATGATACGAACAACGAAGTCCTAACTTGATGGTAGAGAAGAAAAGCTAAACCTTTGACAAGATCGTTACCCTCCTTCCGAGGTACTCTAGAAATGAGAGCATACTATTGCCCTCCGAATGATCTTGTCCCTGTTCCATGATACTTAACTATCTATCCCGTTTCACTATGCCAAAGGTACCCTCTCGTCATGGGTTTCATTGTTCATCTTTCTCCCTCCTTTGAGGACTAAGCCATACCAACAAGTTGCTCATCCTTAAGCTCGTATCCTTTATCCTTCTTTCTCACGATCCTTTCTTATAACGCGGTCACTGGTCTCTCGAGAACCACCTCCATCGTATGGAAAACACTTTCGTAGGTAGAAAAGACTAGTCGCAGTTAAAACTACGGTGACTACAGATGGAGGAAGGAAAAGAGACTCAATCAAGGAAACAAGGATAGTGCTAATGGCCTTTGGGGAATAGCCTTTTTCTTTTAAAAGAAAATTTTCGTGAAAAATGCTTCTTTGTAAACGGTTTTTAAATAGTTTTCAGAAGGTCTTTAAAAACTTTTGCCCAGTCTGGTAACCTTCTACTCTGATACCAAATGTAACACCCCGCCTCCGCTAGGGTCACTCGCAAAGGAATGCACTAGCTTTAGAGGGGCATTATTGGTAAACATGCACAGAAATATCACAAGACAGAACATATATAAATAGCGGAAGTAAAATCAAACTCTCATAACATGAATAAATAAGGTCTAAAGCCTTTTACATCAGAGTACATCAAAACCTGTCTTGCAATAGTAAAGAAGCATAAAGACTTTTTAGTAAATTATTCCCCAAGTAAAACAGTAAAGTAGCCATAGCCAAGAGAAGTCCAAGCCATCCATGATGACCTTCAAGCAGAAGAAGTCCGAACTAAACAGCATTGTTTCCTCCCTGAAACCTGGGGGGGGGGGGGGAACGGAAGAAAAGAGGCGAAACAAAACGGGTCAGTCAAAAAGACTGAGTAAGTCCTATCTACTTCCAGTATAAAAACAGGTAAAGGTAACATGACATGCATAAACTGAAAGTAAACATAAGGATAACTACAAGATAGATAAACCAGGATAGCCGGTTGAACTACTGCGGCAAGGTAAACTAAGGTATCATGATATACTACGGTGTTATGATAAGTCAAGGTATCACATCGTCATATTTCTATCGAGTACATTATCCCAAGGTATCTACCCCATCTAACATCCCACGGTATCTATTATGTATATTCTTCCTAGTTCTAACATGTATATTTGCTCTGCACCTCTCGTACTAGTATCCCTACCCGCGTCATGTGTTAACCATGAATGTCCCTTGCCCCATGTCATGAAATGGTCCATGTCAACCTAATATATCGCATATATAGGTTACTGAAATCATATGTTTCTTTGCATGTATATAAGTTCAGTCCTTTGCCGTACCTCGTACGGGCTTCCTCATGTCGTATTATCCTTGAAACCGTTTGGACTGTCACCCTTGTTCTAGCTAGGCTCTTCCATATGAATCATCGTTTGAACTACTAGGACTTACGCCACCTAGCACCACTAGGGATTACGCTTACCTATTGCACGCTTTCGTATTTCGGTTTGGGTTAAACCACCTAGGCCACTAGGGATTACGCTAACCCTCAACCGCGCCCTTTTTCCCACGCATTCATCGTGAATCGTTTTTCTATAACTGTATGCACATGCATCACATCGTGCCATCCGAGTCCTATCACAGGGCAATACCATAAATACAGGACTCGGTCGGGAGCTTTAGATTTATCTGCCGATGCAGATACTAAGGTCTGCTTTTCTACACGTGGCTATGGTCCCACGAGACCCCTCCCTCAACTAATGAAAGGCAACACAAGAGAAAATCTTGCATGAGAACTACACTCCGGCCAGCCCAAATCCTACGGCCTACCTCACCCATAATTAGATAGCAATTATGGTCTGTTGGGTGTTCCCTGCCTTTCCGTACGTACACGCTTGACTCAAGATGGTAGATGATCGACGAACTTGCTATCTCGGGCACCTTATGTATTCGTCGACTCACTGCTATCCACCCCAGTCTTTAGGTCGCTCGCATAGCAACCAAGGCATATTCTTGGTTCTTCTACCGCAGACCTCAACCTCTCGTGAGCCTAGTATAATGACCTGGCAGCTCACAGAGGGATCCCAAGAATATCCTCACGTTCCCCGAAGCCGCTGCTTCGTTACCCAGTTCGTTGGAGCCTTTATCTAAATCAGATAGCCTGCTCCTTCACGCATACTTAAACGTTGACCTAACGTATCGGGTTACTAATCTATCTAAGAAATGGTCCAAATTTCCTTGACTAAGAATTATTACTTAGTTTCCTTTAACTAAGGTTTACCACTTAGCCTTATTTCCATAATCCTTGTTAACTATGGTTATTTACCTAATCCTCCGAATTAGGGTTTACCTAATGGGTTAAGTGTCACTTAAGTTCATAACTTAGCCCGTCTACAAACCATGTCAAAATTGGCTAAGTATCCAAGTCCCAGACTTAACCCTACAAACCATGTGTCAAGTTGGCTAAGTATATTAAGCAATCCATAACTTAACCTCGTCTAATTATCATTTTAGATTGGTTAACTATATAAATTAACTTGACCTTGTCAAATTACCGAGTCAAATCGGTCAAGCGTATTCAAGTGATTCGTGACTTAGCCTTATCATGTTTTCACGTTAGATTGGTTAAGTATAGATTAACTTAACCTCATCAAATTAACGAGTTGGATTGGTTAAGTATAGGTCACTTAACCTCATCAAATTAACGAGTTGGATTGGTTAAGTATAGGTCACTTAACCTCATCAAATCATCGTGTTAAATTAGTTAAGTGTTTAACTTAACCCCATTAAATTACTAAGTTGGATTAATTAAGTCTAGGCTAACTTAACCCCATCCGATTACCATGTTTAGATTAGTTAAGCCTAATCTTAACCCCATCCATTAACTGTATTATACGGTTAAGTGTCATTAAGAAAATTTACTTAACCTTATCACGTTATCGTGTTGGATTGATTAAGTGTTGGTTAACTTAATCCCGTCCACTAGTCGTATAAAAATGGTCACGTGTCATTAGGCAAATCAAGTTACTTAACCTACCCAAGCTTATCATGTTTTGTTAAGTATCATTAGCCTAATCAAATTACTTAACCCATTTGTCCATATCATATTTGGTTAAGCCTCATTAATCAAATTAACTTAACCCTATTATGTGGCATTAATTTAATTAATGCACCCTCAACCTCTCACATTAGACCTTGTTGTGGTTACTAGTTAAGCCGGGCGGGTCCGGGTAGATTTACACCACAACCTAGTCTAACCTCGGGTCTTAAGCGCGACATGACCAACTTCTCACATTGGGTCCTGTTGTTTGCAACTACTAGTTAGGCCGGTCGGTTCCGGGTAGTTTTACGTTGCAAACTCAACCCAACCTCGAGTTGGCCATACTTATATTATCTAAGTTCATCATGTTTCCAAAACATGTTACAAGTTTTCAAGCATTTGGGAAGACCTAACTTAATAGGTAAATTCCCAAAGGGTAGACCTAACTTAATAGGTAAATTCCCAAGCTCATGTTTTTATGCAACTTACATGTCAACTTCCAAGTCATATTTTCAAGTATAAACACATGTTCATGTTTATCTAACTACCCAAAATCGTGTTTTCCCAACGCAAGAAAAGCGAGTCAACATAGTAAGGATACTATGTCACATATTGGTCTCAAAACATGCATGATGCCAAAAAGGGCTTGGCTTCCACATGCATAACATCATAAAGGGATTAGCCATAAACATGCATAGTGTCATAAGGTAATTTGGCCATAAACATACATATTATCAAAAGGGGTTTGGCCATAAACATGCACAACTTAAAAGGTGGGGGGATTGGCCACGAGCATGCATAATCTCATAAAGGATTTGGCCACAAACTTGCATGTTAGCATAAGGGGTTTGGGTTCATAAACATGCATAAGCCCCAAAATCTTGTCTTAGCCAATGTTTCACATGTAAAGTGGTTCCTAAAGGTTCATGCTAGCATTTCATGCATAAAGATCCAAACTTGCAAGTTAAACTAGGTTATGCATAGCATGAGAGGCATGATTAAGTCACTCACATGGCCTAAGATCATAAATATGAACACAAGAGGCATGGTAAGGTTCATATAGGTTCGCATAATCATGTTTAGCCTCATTTTATCCCATGTCATTATCAAAACTACCGTTTCCATCTAAAAGTAGCTAGAACTTACATAGTTAGGCCTAGGGAAAGGAGCATGAATCATATTGGCTAAGAAAGGTGCCTCCTTTGTAGAAGAATCGTCATGGAACTCGCATAGCAATGTTGATTTGGCCTTGATTTGGTGTAGCAAGCTTGCACCCTTTGATTTGAACTTGATTTGGATGCATAGGCTCTAGGGATTTGAGATGGAGGCCATGATCAAAATTGATTTTGGCAGCATTTAGTTGCTAGGTTTGATTTTTAGGGATTTAGGTTAGGTTTAGGGTCTTTTTATAGAGATTAGGATAGTTTTAGGCCCTTAGATTAACCCTAGGATAGATTAGGACCATCAGATCTCGGAAGTTTCCAGAATCAGCCCAAGAACAAGACCAGGTGAGCCAAACAGGTGCGCCAGGCAACTTGCCCCGGCCACCCCCTGTCGACAGGCAAGTCGACAGGGCTGTCGACTTGGTCTTGGCCCAAGTCGACAGGCCTGTCGACAGCCCTGTCGACATGGCCTAGGCGGGGAAACTTCCCGCCTAGCCCCAGATCTGATTTCCAAAACTGTTTTCCGAAATTCAAATTCCCAGAAATCTTCTTTGGGCCTTTAACGGGTCATACGGACTCCGATTCTCGAAAACTCGGACTCTATTTCGCGTATTTTTCCGAGACGAACGCAATGGCATAGACCGTTTCACTTGATTCAGAATCTATAATTTAATTCTGTCTTGATTCTTGATTTAACGTGTTATCGAAAAATACGGGTTGTTACACATAAATTCCGTTATGCTAAGTTATCTTGAATCGCTTGACGCGTCTGTAGAGAACCTGCGATCGGTAGAAGTGGTCCGGGAATATCCGGATGTGTTTGAGGAGGTGAAGGGCATACCTCCAAAGCGGGAGATAGACTTTCGAATTTATCTTGTGGATAATGCTAAACCCGTATCTTTGCCAGTGCGCCACATGGCTCCTCGTGAAAGGAGGGAACTCAATAAGCAAGTAAAGGAGTTGCTTGAGAAGGGGTTCATAAGACGTAGTATATCGGAGTGGGGTGCTCCAGTAGTTTTTGCCACAAAGGCGGATGGGTCTCTTAGACTTTGTATGGACTATAGAGAACTAAACAAGCTTACTAAAAAGAACCGACACCCACTGCCGAGGATTGACGATCTCTTTGATCAGTTAGTTGGCGCCTCAGTGTTTTCGCAGTTGGACTTAGCCACTGGCTTTCATCAACTGAGAGTGGCTGAGGATAGTATAGATAAGACTGCTTTTAGGACTCCTGATGGACTCTATGAATGGCTAGTGATGCCCTTTGGTTTGACAAACGCCCCTGCATATTTTGTTGATTTGATGAGTAGGGTGTTTAGGGAATACCTTAACAAATTCATGGTAGTCTTTGTGGATGACATCTTAGTCTTTTCTAAGAATAAAGGAGAGCACTCCCTACATCTTAGGGAAGTGTTGGAAACCCTTCGAGCGCATAACCTTAAAGCAAAATTTTCTAAGTGTCACTTCTGGAGGAAGGAAGTACGGTTCTTAGGGCACGTGGTTTCCAAAGAAGGGATAGCAGTGGATCCCGCAAAGGTGGTGGCCATCCAAGATTGGAAGGTCCCTAAAAATGCAACCGAAGTAAGAAGTTTCTTGGGGTTGGCTGGCTATTATAGGAAGTTTATCAAAGACTTCGCAAAAATATCAGCTCCATTAACACGGTTAACGAAGAAGAACCTAGTTTTTACGTGGTACAAAGATTGCGATGATGCGTTCCAACGTTTAAAGAGAGCCTTAACTTCAGCCCCAGTCTTAGTGCTGCCAGACGGGAATAAACCGTTTACCATCTATACTGATGCTTGTGGGACGGGACTTGGCGCGGTCCTCATGCAAGAGGGAAGAGTAATAGCCTATGGTGGAAGGCAGTTGAGGGTTCATGAAAAGAATTACCCCACGCATGACTTAGAGCTAGCCGCAATTGTTTTCGCGCTTAAGTCTTGGCATCACTATCTTCTTGGTGAGAAATTCGAACTGTTCACTGACCACAAATCATTAAAATACTTATTCTCTCAGAAGGATTTGAATTTAAGGCAGCAACGGTGGATGGAATTCTTAGCCTCCTACGATTTTGAAATAGCATATACCCCGGGCAAGGGTAACGTGGTGGCAGACGCCTTAAGTAGGAAAAGGTTGTCCTTGAGTCCGTTGTTTGTTGAACGACAAAGCTTAGAATTCATCTCTATGTTTGACTTTAGACCCTCCGTTGACTTAGTACCCGGTCTGTTAGCATCCTTGGAGGTTAGACCTACACTTCTAGGACGGGTTGGTGAGGCACAGCGAGACGACCCGCAGTTGGTTGAGATAGTAGAAAAGCTCAAAGGGGGGGAGTCGTCAAGCCATCTTTGTAGGTATACCCTAGACGATAAGGGTTGGTTACGAAGGGATAATAGACTTTGTGTACCACAAGACGAAGACTTAAGGAAGGCCATTCTTGATGATGCTCATCGCTCAAAAATGACCATTCATCCCGGCGGGGATAAGATGTACAAAGATATGAAGCGGGTTTTCTTTTGGGCCGGTATGAAAAAGGATGTGGCCCAGTACGTCGCTAGATGCTTGGTGTGCCAACGAGTTAAAGCAGAACAAAAGAAACCCGGTGGGTTGCTTCACCCATTAGAAGTTCCACTATGGAAATGGGAAAGCATCTCAATGGATTTTGTGGATGGATTACCAAGATCAAGGAAGGGTAACACGGGGATTTGGGTTATAGTAGATAGACTTACTAAAAGCGCCCATTTTATTCCCGTGAAAAGTAAGAGGACTGCTCCGTGGTTGGCTTCTGTATACATTAAGGAGATAGTTCGTTTGCACGGTATTCCTTCTAGTATAGTAAGCGACCGTGACCCCATCTTTACTAGCGAATTTTGGAAGATTTTACAAGAGGCGGTAGGGACTCACCTATGTTTGAGCACCGCATATCATCCTCAGACAGAAGGCCAGACCAAGAGGGTGAATCGTATTCTAGAGGATCTTTTAAGGCTTTGTATCCTAGACTTTGGGGGTACATGGGAAGAGCACCTTCCGTTAGTAGAATTCGCATATAATAATAGCTTTCAGTCTAGTATTGGCATGGCACCTTTCGAAGCTCTTTATGGAAGGCCTTGTCGTTCGCCTACATGTTGGTGGGAATCTACCGATAAAATCCTACTTGGGCCCGATATGGTTAGGGAAACCTCGGAGAAGATTGAGTTGATTCGAAGGAGGATGAAAGCAGCACAAGATAGGCAAAAATCGTATGCTGATAAGAGGAGGACAGATCTTGAGTTTGACATTGGGGACATGGTTTTTATCAAAGTATCTCCGTTACAGAATGTTGTTCGCTTTGGGTCCGTGGGGAAATTAGCACCAAGGTTTGTAGGGCCGTTTCCTGTAAAAAACAGGATTGGGAAGATGGCATATAGGGTGGAGTTGCCTGAGAAACTTAGTGGAGTACACGACGTATTCCATGTATCACATTTGAGGAAGTGTTTGCACAAGACCGCGGACGTGGTAGAGCCGAGCTTGCTTAAAGAGGTGGAAATAGAGTGTGATGCAACAATCAGACGAGCTCCTACATGCATTCTTGGGTCGGAGATCAAAAAGTTGAGGAATCGAGAGGTCAGACTGGTTAAAGTGCAATGGGGAGATGATGAGAGCAACGCAACTTGGGAGACAGAAGAGAAGATGCGTTCGTTGTACCCTTTTCTTTTTGAGGGTATGTCTTTTAATTTCTCCTTTATCGCTTAGCTTATCTTATCTTATCTTTAGTATGTCCTCTCATTAGTATCTTTGACCTTTAGTTAGGATAATCCTATAGTTGAAACATGTGTTTGAGACATGTTATGTATGATGGATGCAAAATGGATGCAAGTGTTTGCTAGTGGTTGCTCGTGGATGCATATATACACACACTTTAGGCACTAGATCGGCTCAGTCACTACATATTGCATATTGCATATATATATGGATGTATTTAGTAAAATGGATGAACGATGGTTGTATTATCATGTGGATGCTGCATTCAGATGATGGTTGTGCACGCATATAGAAGTATTATGTAGCATTAAGAATCTTTTGCATACATAATGGATGCATGGCACGATCATAGTTGCATTAAGGAGGTCAACTGAATCAGTGGACCGCCTGATTTTGCATTAGATACGGACATATACACACACTGTGCATTTAAACATGAAAGCATTAGAAGTCTGTAAGGACAATGGATGCCTGTGTATGATGGATGAGTAGATGGACGTTTGGATGGTAGGATATACATTCTTCCAGACTTGAAGATTTCGGGGACGAAATCGTAAAAGGAGGGGAGAATGTAACACCTCGAATTTTCTATTAACACTAAAGTTGCTAAAATAATAATAAGTGTGTAGAAGAGGGGATGTATCTATTATGAATATAAAAATATTAATAAGTATGTAAGAGAGGGGATGTATTTAATATGAATATAAAAATATTAATAAGTGTGTAAGAGAGGGGATGTATCTAATATGAATATAAAAATATTAATAAGTGTATAAGAGAGGGGATGTATCTAATATGAATATAAAAATATTAATAAGTGTGTGAGAGAGGGGATGTATCTAATATGTATATAAAAAAAATAATAAGTAAAGGGGGATGTATCTAATATGTACATTGTAGAAAATATATATATTTATGACATGAATAGAAGTTTATTAATATGCTGAGTGTTTGCTGAGTCACTTCTGACTCATTGCTGAGTCAACAAGATAAACCCCATCTTGTCTGAACGGCTGCGGTTATTTCTAGGTTAAATTTAATGGCCTAAATGAATTCTAAAATCTATAAATAAGTGGGTAGACCCTAGACCTAAATCACTTGTAAAATTAGAGAAGCTACCGTCATGCTGCTGCTATGGAGTTCAGCATAGCCGTCACAAACTAAGAAGAGGAAGCCTAATCATCTACAACTAAATCTACACAAATCAAATCAAAAGATCTCTCTTTCTCTAATTCTTTTCTTTTGTTGGTGAGTATGATGATTCTCACAAGACTATTACAAACTAATTTGACTCAGTTATGAATGGATCACAAGAAAGTGATGTGATTTGTAATTGTAAATTCTATATATTGTGGATCTCTTATTATGTTATTATGTTGTCGTATGATGTAAATTATATATGCTATGTCATGCTATGTTGTAAATTCTCTTATGCTATGTCATGCTATGTTGAGAATCATGTCAAGCTATGTTATACTATCATACTATGCCATGTTATAAATCATGCTATATTATGTTGTAAAATCATGATGTTGTTGGAATATGCTTAAAGTTATGTTTTTTTAATTTAAATGGATCTTGTTTATGGGAATTTGCCTATTAGGTTAGGTGTACCCATAAACTTGAAACTATAATTAAATAAAACTTGAATATGGGAATTTGCCTATTGAGTTAGGTGTACCCATATAAAACCATGTTGTTAAAAAATTAGATTATGTTGATTCACACATGTTCATATGTAAGTTTATGAAAATTGATTGAGATTATATTAGGTGAATTTTGAACAAGTTGACACCTTTAGGTCCATGACATGTATAATCTATGCAAGTTGGACATATGCAAGTTTCACCCTTATTATGATTCATTTGGTCACATATACATGTTGTTATTATGATAATCTCTTTTATGCTATGAGTTAGGCTATTCGAGTCTAACATATATTTTGCGAATAAACGTTCAAACGTGGGGTAGGGGTAATATTAGGAATTAATAAATTGGGTGCAATTTTGTAAGATTTTGCATACCATGAATGGATGTCCATAATTGAGTCAATTATGGACATTGTTAAAAATTGGAAGTAATTAATAATTCATGTAGGGAATTATTAAAATTGGGGGAAAGTGGATTATTATTAATAATCAATGCTTAGGACACGAGGTTGGACCCGTTTGTGATGTAAACCTGCCCGGACCCGCCCGGCAAATCCAGTAGTCACAAATGTCGGCCCAATGTGAGAGGTCCTAGGCCCAAACTAAAGCATAACAGTTGTAAAGACACGAGGTTAGACTCTTTTATGGTGTAAGACTGCCCGGACCCGCCCGGCAAATCCAGTTGCCATAAATGCCAGTCTAATGTGAGAGGTCTTTATGAGGTTATGGCCTTAATGAACTAAGAAATACTTAACCAGATAATCATGTAAGGTGGGACATGGGGGTTAAGTAGGTGCCTTGGGTGGCATGAGGAATCTGGTGGTTGCCTTTAGAGGCATTTGAAATACGATTAGACTTAACCAAACACACATGTAAATGAACATGACTAACTGGGTTAAGTGGGATGGACTAATGGGGACAAGCTTAGGTGGAATGCTTGTGGTAAATAGTGGGGGCCCATTTCAACCAGTATCCCAAAACGTATCTTTGTAGGCTCGACCCAAGTCGAGGACGGGACACGCATACTGGGTTTGACTATAAGAGGCCAAAACAGGGAGCGGTGGCAACGCAAGTCCAACGGGTTTCATATGCGTGTGTGGACCCGGGCTGGTAGGTAAGACGTTGTTGCATCGTGTAGGTATAAGCCGTGCATGTCCGTTGTATCAGGTTGCCACTTTAGGGGAGTGATACACCCCACTGTGGGGCCAGCACGGGTATCTACGAGTTAAGGAGCCGATCGAATAATGGGAAGTAGGGTACACCTAGTGGAGATAGGGGCAGGCGGCACCTATGTAGTCAGCTAGGGGTACATAAAGCCATTGGGAAAGTTTCTAAGTGAAGCTAAGTGGGATGAATCTTTAGGGTGACTGGTGTGGTGCAGTATAGTGTTTATCCTTTAGTATTTAGGAGAGCCTATAACGTTGCCTTTAGCGATTGTCTATGTCCTTAATCTGCTCTTCATAGACATTTTCTTGTTTTCCAGCTTATGCCTTAGTCCAGTTATTTTGGTAATAGTATTGTAGAATTATCATATTCACCAGACTTTATGTCTGACCCCCTCTTTTCCATCCTTTTCTCCCTTCAGGTCCGCAGGTTGGGCCAAGTTCTAGTGGAGTCTAGTTGGATCGCTTATCTTCTGGAAAGCTTGGACTGCTGAAGTAAAGTCCAGCTTGTTATCTTTCTTTTTAATGGCTATTCATGTAATGGGATTATGTACTTGTTTTATCAAGATAGATATTGTACTTGACATTGAATATGGTGTTATGATGTAATCAAACATGTTTTGACTTCTGCTACAATGAAATAAAGTTTTTGAATTTCCAAGTACTATTTTATATCTGTCTTGTTGTAATTTTACTGTTCTATATTCACTTAAAACCTCCATGGAAGTTAATGCATTCCCTTTGTGAGTGACATTAATGGACGTGGGGTGTTACACGTTTCTTTCTAGCTAGGGTGGTGTCAGTGACCTACCAGCCCTGACATTTATATATACTTTTCACCTATGTGGTTGTTGCTGTTGCGAGGCGCCTCGGTTTGATCGGACAATCCGGGTCCGATGGAGTCATTCGTTGGCTCGTTTACGCCCCAAAGGGCGGGGAAACGCATTGTTCAGGCATTTTAATCCACATCGGTGGACCGGCCTAGTCGCTCCAAAGGCTTGACTGATTACTTGCCTGAGACATGGGCTAGATTGTCTTGAATTCGGTAAGGACTATCTTTTGCCTTGGTTCATGACAGAAATCCAATTTCCAAATACGTGACTCTGCGGTTTTGATTGTATACCTATATATGGCGACATAGTGGTATGGGGCATTAATGCCGTCTATGATTGATAGTTATGATTCAATTGTTTTCAAAACATATGAACACTAGCAATAATATCAAATGCCTTTGTTTTATTCGTATCAAGCATATCTTGGCCGTTATAAGGTAAAAACTCTATCCTCCGGTTTGCGTTGCATTGTGTGATGGGAACTGAGTCTTCTAATGGCTTCATTTTTATAAAATACATTGCATTGTTTAAAAGAAAGATTTGTTTTAAAGCACTGGCAATCCAATGGAGTAATCTCGTTCCACGAAAGTGGCGTGTTCCTGAGATTAGCCAAAATATATATGTGTTGAGTAGATTTCTCATACCGGTCCCGTGACTAACTCGTAGTTTGTTTCACTTTCAAACTCGGGTGCCCCTTTTTCTACACAGGCAGCCTTGTATTCAGGTTTAGCTCGTTCTTTCTGGATAGATAGAGATGAAGATGGATTCTATCATTTATCTCTTTTTATGCTGTTCAGCTCCTATTGTACATATTTTGTTTGTTTTCCGCTGTAGACATTTATGTATAGTTGAACTGTATGTGTACTAAGTAAGATCCTGTGTACTGTGTAATTCTGATGATTACTTTATCCAGTATATTCTATTGTTCATTATCTGGTGTATTTATTTAATTCTGTTCTGTTATTATCTGTTTCTGTGTTATATTCCAAAGATAACCCTTGCCGCCGTCAGTACGGGGTTTTGGGGTCGTCTCAATATAGTTTTGTCTTACGCCTGTTTTATGTTTGAGGTTATGCCTAGACCTATGCATTAACATGTTATACCATGTTGTAGTGGATTCATATGACACCTATTAGGTTATACTATGTTATACCCTTATGTTAGGCTAAAACTATATGATTCATGTGACACTTATTTAACTAGGCCCAATATTTATATGCAAGTTTGTGGCATGTTATGCAATGTTATGATATTCATGTCGATTATTTTGCAAGTTCACACCTATGATATTTATGTTGATTATTCTGCAAGTTCACACCTATGATGTTCATAATGACTATGCCGAGAATGCCAAGTTTGCACCTATGACATGTTTATGTTAATGAATTATTTTTATGTCAATTTTGTGTACGCTAAATTAGGCTAAGTTTTTAGCCTAATATTATATGTCAAAATCATGCGGATGGAAAATTAGGCTAAGATTGTTAGCCTAATATTTAGACGGGGTAACGTTGGGTAAAATTGGTAATTATAGGAAACTTGACATAAATTGATTAAAAATCACATAGGTGATTTATGGCATGAAACGGTGTAAATTATGTACCTAAACTAATGAACTTGATTAGAAACAAATTTGGGCAATGACATGAATTCTGGATAATTTACATATATAAAATGTAAATTTACACAATACGAGTATGCTTAACCCGAGGTTCGATTGAGTTGTGATGTAAACCTACCCGGACCCGCCTGGCTGTCCAGTAATCACAACAATACCTATCCAATGTGAGAGGTTAAGGCATTGAGCTCAATAAAGACCCGAGGTTAGACTGAGTTGTGGCATAAGACTGCCCGGAACCGACCGACATACAGGCAGCCACAACAATACCTGTCTAATGTGAGTGGTTGGTGCTTTAATAAGACAATTAAAGCTAAGTTAGGATTGGTAGGATTAAGTTAACTAAAACACTTAACCAACTCAACATGTTAACTAAATCTGATGGGTGGGGGTTAATCTGAACACTTAACCAACTTAACATGTTAACAAGACAAGACTTGTAGGGGTTAAGTAACTAAGAAAACACTTAGCCAAATTAACATGTTGACTAGATTAAAAGGTGGGGTTAAGTAAAGTTAATACACTTAGCCAATTTAACATGTTAACTAGACTAGAGGTTGGGGTTAAGTAAATTTAATACACTTAGCCAATTTAATATGTTAGCTGGACTAGAGGGTAGGGTTGAGTAAACTTAGAACACTTAACCATCATAGTGTGATAAATGAATAGGGTTAAGTTAAAACATGAAGGGACAATACTTAACCATTAGAACATGTTAATTAAACATATGTTAGGGTTAAGTTAACTAAGGGAACACTTAACCGTTATAACATGTTAGTTAAAACAGATGGACAAGGTTAGGTTAAAAGGGATACTTAACCAATACAAGATGAATGGGTAGGGTTAAGTAATAAGAAATACTTAACCAAGATAACTTGGTTTGTGATAGGGTTAAGTCAACATGAACTGCTGATAACACTTAGCCAGTTGATTATGTCAAAGGAATGTGTTAAGCTAACTTGAATTGACTAATGACACTTAACCAATCCAAGTTGATGAGAAAGAGAACTAAGTAGTAAACCTTAGTTAAGAAAACTAAGCAGTAAACCTTAATAGAACACGAGAAGGAGCGAACGTCCATCTGAGTTTAAAGAAGGCTCCAACGAATTGAGTTACGAAGCCCGAGGCTTCGAGGGGACGTGAGGGTACTCTTGGTATCCCTCTGTGAGGTTGCAGATGATCCTCCTGGGCTCACAGAGGTTAAGGCCTGCGTTAGAAGAACCAAGGGTATGCCTTGCTTGCAATACAAGGCAACCTAAAGACTAGGATGGACCAGCGTGATTCGGCGAGACCAGTAGCCCTGTGATAGCAACTCGTCATATACCTACCATCTTGAGTCAATCGTAGTACATATACGAAAAGGCAGAGAACTCCCAACAGACTATATACTTGTTATCTAGTTATGGCCGAGGCTGGCCAATAGGAAAGTGGGGCATAGGTGGCAAGAGTACAGTTCTCGTGCTTGATTTTCTTGGATTGCCTTTCATTAGTTGAAGGAGGGGTTACATGGGACCATATCCACTGGTAGAAAAAATAGACCTTAGCATCTGCGTCGGCAGATAACTTAAAGCTCCCGACCGTGTTCCATATTTCTTGATTAAGCCCTGTCACGGGACTCGGGCCGCACATATAGAGGACATGTGCAACTAGATATATAGCACGTTTACGATACGATTGGGACGCCAAGTCTAGGAACACTTATCACTCTAGGTAGTGTGTCCTAGACTAAGGGGCATCGTTCGACATGTAGCATAATCCCTAGTTGGACCTAGGTGGCATAAACCCTGAATCCGAGAAGCGTTCAATAGGTAACATAAACCCTAGTTGGATCTAGGTCGTGTAAACCCTAGTTGAATCTAGGAAGCGCTCGATAAGAAAACCCTAGATTAGATCTAGGTAGTAAATAATAGATGTATACCTAAAGGCAACCGCAATTACAGGGATTGGGATCACGTTATCATCTTTATACAGATTACTAGTTGGGATACTAGTTAGGTGGTGCAGAGATATAGAATGGGGTGTGATAGTATATCTGGTTTAAACTGTCTTGCTTTGGTTTATATTAGTCTGTTATTCTGATACTGTCCCATTTTCCAGTTTACTCCTGTCATGAACTTTATCATGTTCACTTGCTAAAAGCCACTAGACTTACTCAGGCTTTAGCTCTGCTTAGTATGGACTGTTACTCTTTCCAAGCTTAAAGACTCTTGGATATATCGCTTCAGACTCTCTTTTCCGCTGCTTTGGCTGGCTTATGCTACATTGGGGAATATAAATGTTATTTCATGCTTCTTTGTCTTGTAAGACAGATGATACTCTGGTATTGGAAAGCAATCGTTGTACAAACTATTTTATCAATAAAGTAAAGATTTATTTTCCGTTGTTTTTTTTTCTGTCTTGTAATTCATCTGCATCTTTTACCTTAAATGCTCCACAGAACTTAGTGCATTCCCTTTGTGAGTGACAGTAATGGATGTGGGGGTTACAATTAATATAAATTTCTACACTCAAGTTTCGTTTTAAATAAATTTTCAGTCGTTTTTATTTAAAATATTCATTTTAAATATCCAAAATTCATTAAAATAGCCAAAATAAAATTTTTAAATTGGTTCTGAAATTTTGGGTTATTACAGGAAGTAAGGAGTTTTCTTAGTTTAGCGGGCTACTATAGAAAGTTTATAAAGGACTTTGCAAAGATATCAGCCCCACTCACTAGACTGACGAAGAAGAACCTGACCTTTTCTTGGAGCATGGATTGTGAGGATGCTTTCCAGCATTGAAAAGGGCTCTGACAACAACCCCTGTTTTGACATTGCCTGATGGGAGCAAGGTGTTTGTAGTATATACGGATGCCTGTGGCACATGGCTTTGTATCGTCATGATGCAAGAGTGAAGGGTAGTATGCTGCGGCAGTAGGCAGTTGAGGGTCCATGAAATGAAATACCCTACCTATGACTCGGAGTTGGCTGCTATAGTGTCCGCGCTTAAGTCATGGTGACATTTTCTACTTGGAGAGAAGTTTGAGCTTTACACGAATCATAAGTCGCTGAAGTATCTGTTTTCTCAAAATGATCTCAACTTGAGGTAGCAAAGATGGATGGAGTTCCTAGCGTCCTACAATTTTGAGATAGCTTATACCCCTGGCAAGGATAATGTGGTGGCGGACGCATTGAGTAGGGAAAGGATGACCTTGAGTTCTCTGTTCGTACAGAGGTGGAGCTTAGAGTACATACTAACCTTCGATTCTAGGCCATCTACGGATCTTACCCCTGGTTTCTTGGCATCTTTAGAGGCGTAGTGTAATAGCCCGAATTTCGATAGACCAATTTTTTTTCAAAATTCTAACCCATCGAAACACATGTTGGTTTGTTTGGTATCCTGGAGAAAAGACAGAGATAAAGAAAGTATCAGAGTTCAGAAAACATCTCACAGCGGAATGGAATAAAATATAATATAATCAAATATAGCCTTACCAAGATATTAATAATGCCTAACCAATAACCAAAGCTCACATATCTCTGCAAAAAACCTAAACTGCGAATATGTTATGTGCAGGGGGTCAGAACTCAAATTCTGATGACCAGATTTAAACTTACACATTTTGAATAACCCTATATATACCGTTCAGTTACACTTTCTTATTTATTAGGTGACTTGTGTTAATAGCACTCAAGGCTTACACACATGTTGCACCCATCTACTCCCTAGTAGATCAACCTAATACAATATATGTAGCTACCCCCAATATTAAGTTACACCCCATGGTACCCTACTCGCACTATCTCCGACATAATGCCATAGAAGTATACGCAGTCTTTTATACTATGCCGGAGCAACATAAAAATCTCTATACGTTCAGCATAGAACCACAATTGTCATGCTACGCAAGCGTACAGACTGCCACCTTCGAACCATTCTATTGAATCAGATTCCATCACAGAGTAATGCCCTAGAGTCTATGACACAACACCCAGAGAAGACATGCATGTATCTTGATTTTCTCACGTATGTATCGTCAATCGTACTCAATGCATCAACCTCTATGATACACCATGTGGAACGGTATGCGTGTATCTGTACATATTACCTATTGTGCACCGAGTTCCGTAAAAAGGCTGCATCAGATACACAGAACTTGATCGAGAGCCTTTTTCAGACATCTGTTTACACATATGCTATGGTCTGCATTTTCAGTGGCTATGGTCCCACCTGACCCCTCCCTCAACTAATGAAAAACAACATACTAGAACTAAGTGACCATCCTAATAGCCAATCTAAACATACATGTGGTCCCTCATCCAATGACCTGATAGTGAAGACCAATGACCACTTGGTTTAGCTCTAATCTTTCCGCATCAAGCTGACTGTTGATGACAGTACCCGACGGTTACTATCTTTTAGACAGTTATGACCCAGCCCATATACAGGCAACAGAAAAAGATCATCGATTCACTTATGCCACCTTACAGCCTTTTGACTGCCTACTATCGTAGGAGTCAAGGTATACTCAGATGGTAGTAACACGCAGACCTAACCTCTGCGAGCACAGCCTGAACGCAGTCACCACATAGAGGTCTACCATGAGTACCCTCCATGAACCCGGAAGCCGCGTGCTTCCCTTCCAGTCCTTCGGATCTAGCATAATATCAACAGAATGACAGGTAGAACAGACAGAATAATCAAATGGATTTGCGCTCCCCTTGTGCCTCATGACACCACGATCATCTACCCCGTTGGGTTATTCTCCTTCAGACGTATGGACTTGTCCAAACGCATTAGGTTAATGTGTTATTAGGCCCTATGTGTAACCATTTAATTACGCGTTTTCTCTTCCTCACCAGATTTCCAATTAACTTGGTTATTTCCAATTATATTAACTTCTTGTTCAAGTTACCTAGTTCCTTTTGGTTATTAATTTTTATATGTAAATTAACCCATTTAAGTTCATTAATAAGCCTTTAACGTGTTATTCTTATCAACAGGATTCAGATCCTCAAGTCTACAGATTACTTAATTTGTAATTCAGTACAAGTTGTCTTATTTCATAAGTTTTAACTTCTTTTCTCTACTTATCACTAACAACAGGTTTGCAGATTTACAGATTACTTAATTTGTAACTAAGTACAACTTATTTCATTCCATTTTCTCTATCGTTTATTATAACTTACATTACAATTCCCACTTGTCCCTAGGGCAAGCCTACCTATTATCTTTCGTTCTCATATTCAGACTCATTCATAATAGGTTATTACCATTCCCTGTTCATTCTAATTCTTATACTGTTGTAATTCATTATCCTTTATCCACTATAATTTATGTTCCTTATTTTATTAAGGAAAATACTTCATGCACCTTATTAGTTTGACTTACAAAATGATACAGTGATTTATTTTCATAACGTATTCTCATTTAGACCTGTAGCTGCGAGTAATTTCATTTATTTTACTTTGTTCACTGTGGCCTACTTCCAACAACGTCCTCAGAAACAACTTACTTTAAGGAAATACATCACTTATCCTTCGATGCCAACTAACTCAGTCCATTATATACCTTCCCTTTCTTGTTTTCGGAGTTGGGCATTTAATTACCATTTCATGTAATATTCTTATTTTCATCTTAATTCTCAGTTTAGATTTCAGAATTACAGTATCGTAGAAGTTTCAGAATTCAGTTAAAGGATACAATTCAGATTTGATACAATAGTAGTAAATTCAACACAATTCAGCAGGTTATACATTTCAGCAGGTTTCACTTAATTCTACAGATTTAAAAGGTTTTCAGATTCAACAGGTTTTCAGATTCAATGAGTTTTCTTTTCAGCATATTAACATTTCATCATATTTATTATACATAGTAACAGGGAATGCCAAACGATAGATATATCGCTATCAAAAGGTATAACTTAAATCCACTTACTTAACAGCTTTCCAATCCTTGAATATGATCCAGATTTTTTGTTCTGTGGTTTTCGTAGCGGAATCTAATACCAAACAACCACAGATTCACAAATCTGATGCTAAAAGAAGAGGGAAAGAAAGGAAGATGCCTAAACAGATCAGACTCGAGAACTTGCCTCACGTATATCAGAATTCTAGATGCCTATATTATAGATTTACATCTCTCATCTTCAGACCTTGAATCATAAGCCTAAGAACTAATATTTTATTTTCTGAAATGGTTTGGAGGAAGAAGAGAATGGCAAAGCCTAGGGCGCATCTGAGAAAATATGAGAATAAAGACAGGCTCTACTAGTCTATTTACAGGCATATCATAAAAGTATGAACCATCGGATTAAATTAAATATAATCTGAACCGCTTACATCAGCAGAAAAGCTCTCACATGCATGCACAGAAGTAGGTTTGGTCGACCCACCTAACACTTGGGTCGACCAGTAGGTCGACCCAGCCACCCTTGGGTCGACCCATGGGTCGACCCAGGCACAACTTGTGTCGACCCACTTGGGTCCAGGTGCACTATTTAGTTGCGTTGTTAATCTTTTTTAACATTTATTAACTAAATGTTCATTACTTGATGTTTGTAATGTTTACTTTTTAAATGTTCAATCTCTTTCATGTTTTACCCTCCTTTAATTAACTATGCCACTTTTGTATACTTATTAGATTTGAAATTCAAATTTATGCGTGCATATATGCATGCCCTCTTTGAGTTTCTTTCTTGTTAATCAAAGCAATTTATGATGCTTTGTTTTATTCCTTTAATGCACTCTAATTCCACAGATAGTTAATTTCTTTGTTCATTTTCCATTTATTATGCATTAGTTACGTTCTACTTTTTAACTTGCACATTTTGAATTTCAGATGTTATGTATATACAAATATATACAACTTCTTTTACCGCATGCATTATATTTTAAAATTATTGCATTAATTTTCCTTCTTTATATGCTTGCACTCTTTTCTCTAATGCATTCCCTTTTTAACATTATTGCATGCAACTTAATTGCATTGCATGCATTTCCTTATTCTTTTCTGTATTAATTTTATGCATTACATACATTACTTTATTAATTCTTTCTTCTTGTTTTCTTGCACATATTTTAAATTTTCTTAATAATAAATGTTCCATGCATATATGTACTTATATGCATTATTTCTTATTTTATTCTTATAAAATGCGGGGTGTTACATTCTTCTACCCTTAAGAAATTACATCCCTGAAATTTTATAAGGGTAAAATCAATTAATTCCTCGCATAATATACATCCATCATGTGTGCATCCAATTTTTGCAAACATCTGTGCACTCATGCAGAATGTAATACAACATAGTAATACATGTATGCCTAAGCGGTACCTCCTATATGTATGCAAATTTATCAAAAATACTTTTAAAAATATGATGCACATATCCTAAATATACTGGCAGTTCTACATCAATGAAATAACTTGAAAATAAAAATACTTTTTCATCCAAATTTTCCTACACTCTTGCCGAGTAAGAGTGCAGTTCATCCAATTGTTGCATCCAAAATCCTACCAACCATCTTTAAATTTCGAATTTTAGAAAAAACTAATTTTCTAAATTCAATTTTTTATGTCATAAAAAGGTAGAAAAAGGAAATCTTCACATCCTCCACTTATCTTTTAGTATCCTTTTCTACCTGTACTTGGATTTCATGCAACTAATCTATAAAGATTTCCTATTTTCCTATCCAAGCACAAACCACATAAGAAAATTTTCTTTGTTACAGATTTTCTTTAACTGTCATGTCTTTTGCTTTACTGAATTCTTTTGTTTCCTTTTTAGTTATGTAATTTATCATTTCTAATCTTATTTAACTTAATGCACTAATCTATGTTTAGTTTTCAAATAGGCCTTCTAATCCTTCAACTAAAACAGGAAAACAAACGCTCTACACGGCTATTACTAAGGGCCCAGAATCTCAGGACTATGTCCCTTCAGACATAAAGGTTCAAACCACAGGATCAATGACAGGTTTACGTATTACCCTAACTACCCAACAGGAACAAAATAACAGAACGATCACAACAGAAATATAATATCGGGTTTTACCCCAACAAGAAATTAACAACTGGATATAAAGATTTGCTTGGCCTTCACTATTTAGTTGGCATCACAAGTCCCAGTTGTGTACCAATAGTCATTTCCAAGCAACACCCTAGGCTTTTCAATGCTAATGCATTCTACGGGAACTTACCATTATTCCAAGATAATCCTCGCTATCTACTTTATAGCCTCAAAGCTTTTCCCGTGTTCCCTAGGCACTAATCCTTACCTACTCCGTAAATTTAAAACACGGTTTGGTTCTCTCATTTCATTTTTCTTCCAAAATTAAAAGTATCGAAACTTTATTTTCCCCATCAAAACATACTTTTGCTAAACCATACAAATATGTCATTTCATAAAAAAATGCAAATCAATTTTTTTTTTCTCAAATCACAAAAACTGCAGTAGACAAGAATAACTATTCCTAAATCAGGTTTACAACTGCTATTGCTTACAATGTCAGTTCAGTTACCTTCACATCTACTCTATTCTTAATTTCTACAAATCATGTTGTCCCCCCAACAAAATTTTCTTTGTAAAACAATTATAAAAAATAATTGTCAAAAGAATAGAAATTTCAAAATTTTCTATATTGAAAATTCTAGTTTTCAACAAAATGCACCATTTTCTTTGTTTTACTTTTTAATCCTTTCATTCAATATACATGGAAACTAGCAAGCTATACATGCTCTATAATATGCAACTATTACTAAGTGAATTTCACTTTAGACAAAATTTTCACAAGAAATCACTGTTTCCAAAATTTACCCTATTTTATTACAAAACTCAGTATGTACAAATATGTTTCTTGCATATTTATTTCAAGCATCGAAAACACTTTTAAGATCAAAACTTGAAAACACCATAAACCATCTTCCAAAAGTTTTTACAATTTCAAGTTCTTAAAAGTTAACAATGGGGCTAGACTCAAAGTCGTTTTTCAACTTAACTAGGCTTTCATAGACACTCCCACAAAGTCAATTCTCTCAACTATATATATTCCTAATCCATTTTCCTCTTTTTAACCCTTTCCAATTTATAATGTTTTACTGCCTAACCCACTAACCTGAAATACTAACATACGGGATCCACCTTTCTCCAATACTAAGCATATTGTACACTTCCTACCCAAATTACCTAAGGGTCTCAGATTTCCATGTTCATTCCCTTGTTGTACAAAACAGATATCCCGACTCTTACCATATTCATACCCTTTCCATTTGGTGGGTTCCTCTATGGATCTAGGTATATATATAATATATTCATATTTAAAAAAATACAAATTCGTTCACTAACTATCTATATAGCAATCTTAAACAAAGGCTCTGATACCAAATGTAACAAACCTAATTCTGAAAGACCGATTTTTTTTTTTCAAAATTCTAATTCATTGAAAATCGTGTTGGTTTGTTTGGTATCCTGCAGAAAAGACAGAGATAAAGAACATACGAGAGACCAAAAAACATCTCACGGTGGAGCGGAATAAAATAAAATATAATCAAACCCTTACCAAGATATCAATACTGCCTAACCAGTATCCAAAGCTAACATATCTCTGCCACAAATCTTACCTGCGAGTATTTTAAGAGGTGGGGGCCAGAACACAAGTTCGGGTGACTAGATTTAAACTAACACATTCTGAATAAGCCTACAAATACCATTCAGTTACATTTTATTATTTATTAGGTTACTTGTTATTGGGCCAAAAAGTGGTTCTAACACAACGAACTTTAATTCGTAGAGAATTATAATCGAAAACTAAACAAAAAGCATAAAGCACACATGATTTATAGTGGTTCAGCGTTAACGAGCCTACGTCCACATTATATGATTCCGGTTATCTGATTGAATACAAGTAAAATCGAAATCTCTACTTAATCTCACTATTACAATAATATATCACTCAATAATACCAAATAAACTCAGCAATTTGGAGTTATATCTGAATAATAACGAAGGAGATATGACAATGGTGGAAGAAGAACTCTCATATGCCAAAAGATCCTAAAAATGACAAGTCTTGGGCTATTTATAGGAAAATTCTACTGGCAGGACGCGAGATAACGTGGCGCTCATCCCGGAAATCTCGGAGTTGTTCGTGAGTGAGTGGAGAGACGGTTACAACAACTGTCATTGACACGTGATGATCTTTCTGTGATCTTCGGCTCGTGGAGGACGTAGAGCTTGAATAAGTCTTGGCTTCTTTCTCGTGTAGCAATGGAGGGGTCAGCTCGCCATAAACTGACCAGATCGAGTGCTTTGGAGATTTACAAAAAATGTCCCTCAAGCTTGCGAATAGGTAGTAACGATCCGGTAGCTTCGAACTGGGCTCCACGAGTCGTATTCCCTGAATCATGTATTTTAAGCTAGAGTCTCCATCTTGAGATAATAAGTGTTCAAATTCTTTTCTCATCTAATCGTGAATACTTGAGCTTTATGTGGCTTAGTCACAAAGCAAGCTAACATTTTCCCCCCTCGAAGTACATTTGATTAGGGATGAGACGTGCTTCGAAACAATTGATCTATTCATTCTTGAACTAGTGAGCGCTAACAGACGTGTCTATCTGTATGGTCGTGTCATTTCAAAAAATCTTATCTTTTAATTTTTTGAGATGAGTATGAATACAGAATCAAGTTTCCAGTTATTTCTGTCATGCTTCTCGATATCCAGCTTCAAGTCATATTGCGAATGTTTCCGTAGGTAAACTTTTTCAACTCCTACCAAATATAATTGGAAAAAATTGAATCATTTAGGATATCGCTCTGTTAGTTTTCTTTTATGTATGCACAAATAATTTTCAATCGTCTCCCTTTTAATTTTCCCTGCCTCTTAATCAGATATATGACCCTTCGATTAGGTCAGGTTTGTAATCATCGAACCATAGCCAGACACAACCGGCGGGTGTTTCTTTTTGAGTCGGGTTGGGTTGTGCACACGAGTCATCATAGGCCGAAGCCCCACTACTCTACATCGGGCCTTAGGATCACACCATATGGTCGGATAAATGGGTATACAAATGGTTCAACGCCCACCATATATAAGGCCTTTTCACCATCCCTTTTCATTTACTTTTTCACTGTTGTAAAAACATTTTACACTACACGAAATCCTAATCCCCAATTTCTATCGATTTTCCAAAATTTCAGATTCGATTTGATAGGTAAAAATGAATCAATTTTTCCCAATTTCAATTGTTTTTCTTCGATCTGAATTGTGGGTCAAATTAGATGCTTGTTTTCCTTTGATTTTATCGTCTTTCGTTGATAATTTTGCTGCCATCATCGCTGATGTCATCACCGACATTGATTGCCATTGATCACCTTCAGGCGATGGTCAGTGGGGTATGTGGTTTAGGGCTACACATAACCCATATCCAATCCGACCCAACCCACTAACCCGACCCAACCCACATAAACCCAAACTAACCCATCCTAGTTCAGGTCGGATATGGGTTACATATTGTAACCCATAATATATATGGGTCGGGTTTGGTATTTTGCTCAAAGCAACTTTATTTTAACCCAACCCAACTCTATATTATAGAACTAATTTAATATAAGCCCACTTAAAATTAGAATAGTATAATCATAGAATAATGTTTATGTGTTCTATAGTAAATATACAAAAAAACTTATTTCATGTCAATGCAAACTAGACAGAATTTGGCAAATATATTTTGAAAAACATTTTAATGTATTTTGAAATGAAACACTTGTTTTACTATGCAGTAAACTAATTTCATATAATGTATTTTGTAATGAAATCTTAACAAAATATGTCTTAAAATGAATAACTTATTTTAAATGCATAATGCTAGGTAACACCTAATGTATTATGCTTAATATGTTAATATTATTTAAAAAAAATCCTTTATATTATATTTTTTATTGTATTCAAGCAACCGAACCAAACCCTACTAAACTCGACCCAACTCATACTTCAACCCAACCAATATCCAACCTCATATAGAGTCGGATATGGGTTGAACTACCTCAAACACATACCTATGCGGGTCGGTTAAAGTATTTGGTCTAACTCGACCCAACCCATACATTATGCAGCCCTAGAGTGGTTTCAGATTTGTTGTTGAATTCGTGAGAATTTGTGGTGATTCGTAGGATGAGAAGAGAAGGATGGATCACCTGAAGTCATCTTCATGTTTGGGGATTAATCATGGTGTTGAGGATGAAGGCTTAGAGGAGCAGTATATTTTGGTAAAAGTGGGTCATGGTAGCGGTGGGAGGTAAGCGATGGGTCGGGTCGAGCCTTAGCGACCCAATCCCACGGCGTGTCCCAGTCAGGTTTGCAAGCTGGCTTTAAATGCGAGTCCTACTGAAGTATACGACACGCTTCCAATCATGCAAGGGTCAGGAGTTTTAAAGGCACGAGTCGATGCTCAATTGCGACCCCTACCGAATGGGGCGATCCTATTAGAGTAGTGAGCTGATACACGAGCGAACGCGGTCCTATCTCATTGCTTGATTGGACCATAACCACAAACTGATGTCTTCCGCGAGCCAAGTTATGTGTCCGAGCCGGGCCAAATAGCGAACCACATTAAACACTTGAAACGATTATAATCTATGATTCCAATCATTTTAGCTACTTGAAATCACTGAACATGCTAACTTATATCTCAACTAAAATCATCTACAATTTAAGAATACTGATGGACAGTTAGGATAAAGCCTTCGAACTGATTACCCTAGACTGGATATGGGCATCACCTAAATAACATATGATGACCGACTTGCCCATTTATCTGTTAACGTCATGCTTTCTCTTATTAGTACTACACTCACTGGTACACACAAACACTTGCACACACATGGGTCATGGGAAACTATACTATAATCATCGATGTTTATTCATCAGTAGAACAAATATGCCTGATAGACGCTCAACCAGACTGTCTACAAAGAGTGCAACTCCAGAGTCCTCTCAATATTACAAATCCTAGTGTATTTCCTTCTGAATCATACTTTTCAAATGTAGGCTCGGAGTTTGAAGTAAATATCCATGAAGAGGCGACATCGCCTGGAAGCGTAGTATCACTTGATGAAGAAGAAGAGGAAGGTGGGATTGGAGACGATCGAGCTCCCAATGAGTTTGAGAGCACCACAAGATTAATTAATCCAAGCAACTATATGGCTTCCACTCTCGATGAAACTAAAATTAGAAGAGTATGCTTAAGGCACAACATACTGTAGGTGGATATAAAAGTAGAGAACGAAACAGATAGACCCTATTCTGCTTCGGAGGGGTATATGGAAATCAGCAAAGTAATGTGTTGAATAGGTGCCATACCTCCGTTCCTGCCAATCGTCGTCGATTTTTTAAGACGACTACATATTGCTTCGATGCAACTTTACCCCGTTGCTTGTGCTACATAGTATACTTAGTACATAACCTCTAAGGAAATCCTGGGTACCAAGCTTTTCTTCAAAGATTTGAATTTCTTTTTCCATTTCAAGCATTGCTCGAAGGGAACCCCATCTTTTGTCTTCTTCGATTCAGTCCCAAGCAGAAAAGTCTTGACTGAAGGACACAACAACTTAGGTGATGTCAAATCTGACTGGTTTTACATCAAACACCAAGCGGGCTATGCAAGAAGATGGATTTAGTCGAGTATGCTATAGATTTGTAAACATCTGCTTTGGACATACAAGTTGGTTCACTAATCTTTCTTTTCTTTTGGCAGTTCCCAATCCCAAGAAGGAGGAGGGTGAGATATACGAAGATCGTTTGTCCCATATTAAGTTGGGTAATCCTAATTTCCTCAGCATCAGGAAATGTGTAGTGGATGAGAACTTTCACAGACACCATTTATTAGACATCAGACGAAGCCTCGGTCAATGAGGCAAGCCCTACAGATACATGCCCCTAGTCCAAGCTCCTATAACTCTCGGGGAATCCAGTAGCATGCCCCCATTTGAGGGGTAGGTGATAATATAAAAGGAAAAGCCGATTGAGCTTCGCAAGAGTCCTTCACCAATACAAACTCAAGATGATGAAACTATAAACGTATATACTTGAGGCAAGTCACAAGGCGATAAACTAAAGGACACTTCTATTTCTGAGAGAAACCCTTCACCCTAGACACCGCCGTCTACTAAATCTCCAGTGCATGACTCCTGGACAGAAGAAGAAATAATTTGGGGTCTAACCAAGCTTCGTTTGCCTGATGACATCTATTCTTCTCAGGATATCGGGACAGGGACTTTCTTTCCTACCTCCGAAGAAGAACCCACTCCCATTAAAGCTGGAGAAACCGCACTGACAAGCCTGATTCTGGGCTCCAGTCTGTTGGGGGGAGCACATAGGACACACATTGCACTCGCACTGCACGTCCTAACAATTATGCACTATGTTGACCCAGAATCTTTATACTTGTTTATCACTTTGCCGGTAAAATGACTCGTCTTTGTCATCCTCCTAGAGACCTTCGCGAAAGTATGTCCACTTTCGATCTTGATAGCGAGCATGATCGTGGCGACGACCGTGGGAGAGATAGCAGGAGGCATCATAAATCTCATCGCCCTTACTCTTCACGCTTTTGCTCTCCCTCCAGGTATGATACTGAGAAACATAAGGGTTAGCAAAACCATCGCGAAGCAGATAAAACGGCTTCTAAGGCCCCAATCCCTCCAAAAAGTACTCACTCCCTAGACAAGCCAACTAGAAAGAATTCTGATCCGAAGGAAAAATCGAAAAAGTTAGGAAAGGGGCAGGAAAAAAGTAAAGTTGCTCTTGTGTCCTCCAAGTAATGCAATATTGACATCACTACTACGATGCCAGTAGTTCTCACTATTGAAATTCATGCAAAGTCGAAGGTCTTGCAGGAATAGTTTCTAGATTTTCACTTCCGGAACATGCACTTTGTTCCGAATCTCGAGCCAGTTCCTGAAGATTGGGCCACAAATATCAAGGGCCAAGTTGACTTTGTAGCTAAGCAGTATTATGCAAAGAAGAAATATGCCAAAAAGCTCTCCGAGATCATTCATAATCTTATAGTGGTTGTGAACGATGCGAAGGAAAAGGTTGAGTATGATGTAAAGGCCAGAGATAAGGCCGAGAAGGAACTGGAGGATGTGCAAGCTTAGCTTGCCCTTGCTCAGCGAGCTGCTGAAAACTACAAGAAGCAATACAAAGATAAGAAGAAATGCTTCCATACTGAGCTCAATTCTAATAGCAAGGAGCACATGGCCATGAAGAAAGAAATAGAGGATCTCAAGTCAGCTAATATCGAGCTGAAACTATCATATGTTTGTGTCGCTGAAGAGAAAACTGTCTGGGAGAAAGAAATTGCCAGTATGAAGGCCAAACTGGCTGAGGCTAAAGAGAGAGCCGTCCTAGCCGAAGGAAATGTCAGCATAACATTTAAGTCTGCTTCTGATGATATCACCAAATGGTCGCGACCGAGATAGAGTTAGAGGGATTTTCAGAGTTTCTAATCGATTTATTTGCTCAAGTGCTCTGAGCCCGCGACATATCCTGGGTTGAAAACTATCCAACAATTTTAGTTGATGTATGGGACCAGATCATCGAGGACAAGAATCAAAGTTTAAAGGTCGAGACTATTGATGAGGAGAAGCTTATGGAAAAGTATTTAAGGGGTGAGGAGCCTGATCGTTTAGCTGAAGGGAGACGGTTGATCAAGGAAGCCATGGAAAAGGAGAAGCGTCAAATCAAAGGAAAGGAAGTGATCGTGGGAGTTTCTAGTTCAGATGTTGAGCCTAAGGCTATCACGGTCGAGGAGTATGACCCTGAGAGTCCACAAATTTCCAAAGCCCCTCTTCCACCTCCTATTACCGAAATTTGTACAGCTGCTCCTTGTGAACAATGAGTCGAAGGTATCTCTACTTTTTCTCCATAATTTGTTGAAGCTGTTATAACTTGTCATCGCATTGTGAAGCAAATGATTGAAAGTACTATGTTTTCTCCAGAAATAATAACCATTGCTTCATGTTGTTCATGTGTCAAACCCGTAGAAGGGACTGTGGAAAAACAAGTGGAGGCTGAAGCTGCTGATAAAGCTATCATACCATCAAGTGTTGGGACTCCCAAGGATGGGGACCTGATCGATGATTCAAAAGATACCGATGGTGATGATGATGTTGTTGTAACCGGAGCCACAAACGAGGATAAGAGTATGACTTTAGCTGATAGGAAAGCTATGCAAGATGATCTTTTGAAAGCTAAGACCCAGGAAGAGCCTTTGAACATAGATCCTCTTGCTACAGTTGCCCCGGGGTATGGGTTGATTTTAATGCTCCCAAAGGCGAAGTCGATTACCTCCCAACTGGCATCTCAGTTCTCCAAAGCTCCGCAAGATCCCCCTTTGGAGAAGAAGATGGGAAGAAAGCGTATTATCTTTGATGTTGACAAGCTGGAAAAGGAGAAACATAAGAAGGAGAAAAAATCCAAGCCATCAACAAAATCTATGTAGAGTTCATTTGCTTGTATTTTCTTTAGATTTCCACTGGCCCTTTGTTGTTGTTGTTGCGAGTGCAGCCCTCTCGTTTTAACTAGCTTTATTTGTAATCCTGCATTTAGTTAATAAATTTGTTTCTTTTGCAATTTCATGTACATACGAATTTATCATACTTAGTCATATATGAGAGCACCTAAATCGTAAATAAGTTATAACAAGATCACATCATATGTCAGTTAAGGGTGTCAAAGAAATGTCCCTGTAAAGAAAAAGAAAAAAAAAATCCTATGATGTAAATCACTACTAAGTGTTAATCAATAACAAGCATATCATGTCGTAGTCATCATATGAGTGTGATATGTATGACCCCAATCAATCGTGAACATAGTGCTTGGCCGGGGCTTGTTTAGGATTGATTAGGATGATAGTGTGGTGCCCCCTAGACCAGAAATGAGGATTGATTAGAATTTCGAGGCATTATATGGACGACATTGCAGATCACCAATTTTTTGGTGGGAGTCTACAGATAGGCTTCTACTTGGGCCTGACATAATTAAGGAGACTTCAAAGAAGATTGATTTTATCCGCCGACGTATGAAGATAGCTCAGGACATGCAGAAGTTCCACACAGATAAGAGAAGGATTGATATATAATTCAAGGTAGGAGACATGGTTTTCATCAAAGTATTGCCTCTGAGGAACGTGGTTCACTATGGATCTATAGGGAAATCAGCACTAGGGTTTGTAGGGCCATTGTGACCAGCCGAATTCTGACGAACCGATTTTTTTCCAAAATTCTAATCCATCGAAACTCAAGTTGGTTTGCTCTGGTATCCTGCAGAAAATACAAAGACATAAAAATATATCAGAGCTCAGCAAACATCTCACAGTGGAAAGGATAAAATATAATGTAATCAAAATATAGCTTTACCTTTATACTAATACTGCTTAACCAGTTTCCAAAGCTATCATATCTCTAGCACAAATCTAACCTGTGAGTATGTTATGAGGAGTGGGTCAGAACACAAGTTCTGGTGACTGAATTTAAACTACACACTCTGAATAATCCTACATATACCGTTCAGTTACATTTTCTTATTTATTGGGTTATTTGTGTTAACAACGCCCCACGATTACACACACACACATCGTACCCATCTATTCCCTAGTAGATTAACCTAATATAGTGTATATGTAGCTACCCCCGAACTAAGGTACACCCCATGGTACCATACTCACATGGTCTCCTATGTAACACCACATTAATATACGCTGTCCCTCATCCTACACCAAAGTGTGGTGCAAATCTTTATATATAACAACGCTACGTTTCGCAAAGAACCATTATTTTTGTGCTACATAAGCATACTGACTGCTATCCTCCAACTTTTTAATCGAGTTAGATTCCTCCATCGAGTAATGCCCTAGAGCCTACGATACACCATCCAGAGCAGACATTCATGTACCTAGACTATCCCACGTACGTATCGTTAATCGTATTCGATGCCTAAACCGAACACCCCTTGTGCGTGTGTACACTTGGTTTCGTGGCAGGACTATACAAGAAACATAGAACTCGGTCGGGAGCTTTCCTCATATCTGTGAAGGCCTGCCTTTAAGAGTCTCGTCACACAAATATCCCTAGGGTTTGTTTTCTATGGTGGCTGTGGCCCTACCTCAGCCCCTCCCTCAACTAGTAAAGACTACAAGAGCTAAGCGACAAGCCCCAAACAAACAATCTAAACATCCAATTGTCGTCTCCCCTCAACCACCGTGCCTCGATATTGAAAGGTTGATGGCGTCTTGGGTTTAACTCTAGTCTTTCCGCATCCCGTTGGATGTCGATGACAGGCACTCGACGACCTACTATCCTTTTCTTGTCCTGACCCTCCACCACCCGTCGTGAGGCAATCGCCAAGCCACCTTTAGTGTCACCGCGTAACAACATTCTGACTGCCATGCTACTATTGTAGTCAAGGCCCACCCACCTTATAGTAACGCGTAGACCCAACCTCTGTGATCCTAGCTCGAAGCTTAACCACCACAAAGGAATAGGAGCACCTTTAACATCTCAGGAAGCCGCATGCTTCTCCTTTCAGTCCTTTGGCGTCGATCGGATGAACATGCGCTTCCCTCGTGCCTTATGACACCATGATGATCTACCTCATTGGGCTATTCATCCTCAAACGTACGGACTGTTCCTAGCGCCTCAGTTTAATGTGTTGTTAGACCCTTTGTCTAATCATTAATTATGCGCTTGCTCTACCTCGTCAGATTTCCCATTAACTTGGTTGTTCCCATTTTCCTTGACTTCTTATTCAAGTTACCAAGTTCCTCTTGCTTATTAATTTCGTTTATAACTTAATCCACTTAAGTTCATAAACAAGCCTACAACATGTTATTCTCTAGATTGTAGTTCAAGGTTCATATCCTACAATCTCTTTGCGCTATTCATTATCCCATCTTATGGTTATTAAACATGTCCCACTTAATTTATAATTAAGTGTATCTTAATTCACATGTTATCTTGTTAACATGTCACTTATTATTTATTACTATATACAACTTGTTTCATTCCATAAGTTTGCCTCCTTCCTTCTTATTTAATCATAATTTCTTCTTACACCACCACTATAACTTACCTTATTCCATAAGTTATCCTATTTTCTTTATCGTTTATTATAACCTAAGTTATAATTTTCACTTGTCCCTAGGACAAGCTTACCTCTTAGACAACCTTTTCATTAGCGTCATTACTTATAATAGGTTTTTACCATTCCCCATTCATTTCATTCATTCTACTATTGTAATATATATACGTTCCTTATTTTATAAAGGAAAACAATTCATTCACATCATTAGTTTGTCATACACAAGAAATAAGTGATTTATTTTCATAATGTATTCCCATCCGAATCCATAGTTGCAAGTAATTTTTTTTGTTTCAATTTCTTTATGGTGGCCTACTTGCAACAACGTTCTCTGAAATAGGTCACTTAGGGAAATACATCATTTTTCCTTTGTACCCCACTAACTCAGCCCATTACACACATCCCCTTCTCTATTTTCTGAATTAGGCATTTAATTTGTAATTCACTGAAATCTTTTCTTTTTAACTGCAATAAGTGTATTTAACTTATTTTCCTTAATGTCTTCTGCGTACATATATTTCATTCATATGCTTAGGCATTAGTCCTCTCACATTAAATTAACACTTGTGGATGCTTGATATGCTGGGCGGTTCCGGGCAGACTTCTACCACAAGAGTAATCTAACCTCGTGTCATGATGTCGTTTTGTATATACGCTATAGGCCTCTCACTTTATATTTACACTTGTGGACGTTGGATGTGCCGGGCGGTTCCGGGCAGACTTCTAATATAACTGCAATCTAACCTTGTGCCTAGGCGCGGTTTAGTTTTAGGCATATTCATTCAAAAAACTCTATTTTGTCAAATCATTCTTAATTTCATATTAATCATGTCACTTGTTCTTCTTAACATGTAATTTACTTTATTAAAATAAAGTGCAATCATTCCAATTCTATCGATTGTTCATGTTAATTGCATTTTATGCCCCAAATTAAATTCTTTGATTCAATTTGTATCATTTACCCAAAATTCTCAATTTAAGTTGTGCCCATAATTCCAACCATAAGTTGTGCCCCAAATTACAGTCTTAGGTTCTCAATTAAGCGATATCCCCATATCCCCTTCTTCATTATCATACCCAAACCTTTCCAATTTTCCCAATTTCGTTCGTGTGCATATTTCAGCGAGATTGACCTTGGCTCGAAGGTAGCCTACTCTTAAAAATAAAAAGGGAAATTAGAGGGAGAAGAATAGAATAAACATATAACTAGGACTGTAATGTTTAGCATGTTCATCAAATTAATCTTTACATTAATGGGGAATGTCGAACGATGCATATACCATTATTCAAAAGGAATATTTTAAATCCACTCACCTAAATGCTTTCCAAACCCTGAATCCGATCCAAATCTAGCATTCCATGGTTCCCCTAACTGGATTAAGAACCAAAAAACCATGGATCTACAATTTTAACCCAAAGAAAGAGAAAGGAGAAGAAGAGAACTAAATAGATCAGATCCAAGAACATACCTATCAACGATTAGAAATCTGAACACCTTTTTATTTCTATTCACCCTTTTCCTCCAATCTGGATTCATAATTTTCCTAATCTAATTATTTTATTTTCTGAAGAAATATGAGGAGGAAGAAGAATGGCAGAGCCTAGGCGGCGTCTCAAAAAATATGAGATTTAGGTTAGGCTCTGCTAGCCTATTTATAGGTTTATCAGAGAAACTAGGCTCTTTGGATTAAATAAAAATCCATCATAACCATACACTTAATATAAAACATTAATACAAAGAAAAGGAAGCAGGTGCGATGCACCCATGCGCAGGGGCCGACTTCCCTGCATGGGTGTCGACATAGATGTTGACACCTATGTCGACCCCCCTTGTGGGTGTCGACACCCCCACCCCTATATATATTTTTTAATTTTTTTTCTTTTTCTTTTCTTTGTTCGCGCGCATAATCTTGAAATTGATTTATGTTTATTCGTATTCAATTCTTATGCATTTGCAAAGCCTCTCTATGCGAAAAATCGTTTATTTTGTTCCAATTTTAACCTTCTCAAATCAATTAATATCTAATTTTTCTCATTTTAAACATCCTTCTTATTAAACTCTCTCTAATTAAACTGCTTTCATATAAAACCTGCTTTCACACTAAACCGCTTTTCATATTAAATCTTTTCGTATAAATCTACCATCTTCAAAGCATAAATTTTATTTACCTTCTTTCTTTTTGCACTCAATTTATGCACTCAATGTATAATTAATTTCTCATTATATATTCTTTGATTTATCTTCTTATACATCACCTTGTAAATTTGAATGACATGTTTATGCATGCGTTATCTTTATTATTAATCTGTTAATAATCTTCCTCTTTTTATTCTGCATGCACTGATATGTTACTCTATTTAACACATTACATTCAAATTATTGCTTGCATTTATCGATTCATTTTTATTTATTTTCATGCATGCACTCACATGCACATTTTTAATTGCATTAAAAATGCAGGGTGTTGCATTCTCCCACCCATAGAGAATTTCATCCCAAAAATTTTATAGGGGTTAAATAGATAATCACTCGCATAATATACATCCATCATGTGTGAATCCTATTTTTACAAACTTAGTGCATTTGTGAAAAGTGTAATACATCATAGTAATGCGTGTATGCCTAAACGGTACCTCCTATATGTATGCAAATTTTTCAAAAATCGATTTAAAACATGATGCTCACATCCTAAATATACTAGCAGTTCTACATGAATGCAATATTTTGAAAATCCAAATATCTTTTCACCCAAATTTTCCCACACTTTTACTGAATAAGAGCATAGTTCATCCAATTGTTGCATCCAAAATCCTACCAACCATCTTTAAAGTTCAAAATTTAGAAAAATCTAATTTTCTAAACTCGATTTCTTATTTTACAAAAAGGTATAAAATGAAAAAATTCACATCTTCTGTTTTTCTTTTATGTACCTTTTCTAATTGTACTTGGATTTTATGTAACTATTATATAAATATTCCCTATTTTCCTATCCAAGCACAGCCCACGTAAGAAAACTTCTTTTTCTTTTCAACTTTTCTCAAAATTTTCATTTCTCTTAACTGTCATGTTTGTTGCTTTACTGAATTTATTGTTTTCACTTTTAGTTATGCTATTTTTCTTTCATAGCTTATTTAACTTAATCCAATGATCTAAGTTTATTTTTCAAATAAGCCTTTCCATCTTTCAAGTAAAACAGGAAAAACAAATATCCTACACAACTACTACCAAGAGCCAAGAATCTTAGGACTGTGTCATCTCCGACAATTACAAGTCCAAACAATAGTATCTATACTCTTACTTGCCCTTCACTACCTAGTAGTCACTACTAGTTCTTGCTCTGTAGTGCTAGCTTATATTTTTTCAAGAAATAATCCTAGGCTTTACAATGCTTATGCATTCTACGAGAATTTTTCATTATTCCAAGATAATCTTTGCTATTTACTTCATAGCCTCAAATTTTTCCCGTTCTTCCTAGGCACTAATCCTTACCTACTCCATTCTTTTCAAAACATGGTTTGGCCTTTTTTTTCATCACAATTTCCTTCCAAAAATTGAAAGTGCTTAAACTTTATTTCCTCCACCAAAAATTACTTTTTCCAAACCATAAAAACATATTACAATATAAAAAAATGCAAAACATTTTTTTTTCAAATCATAAAACTGGAGTAGATAAGTACAACTATCTCTCAATCGGGTTTACATTGTTTCTACTTACAATGTCAGTTCAATTACTTGCTACAAGGTGTAAACATTTACTCTATTCTTAATTTTCTACAGCTTATTTTGTCCTCCCAACAAAATTTTTCTTTTTAAAACAATAATCAAAATTTATTGTCAAACGAATAGAGATTTCAAAACTTCCTTTACAAAATGGAACATTTTGTATACTTTACTTTTCAATCCTTCCATATATTATAATATGAAAACTAGCGAGCTATACATGTTATATAACATGCACCTTTTCATGAGAGAATTCTTTTTAAATAAGAAATCATTGTTTTCCTAAAAAATATACCCCATTTTACTTAAAAACCCAATATGCATTTTCAAATATATTTCTCTATATATTTTCTTCAAACATCAAAAATACTTTTAAGATTACAATTTGAAAACACCACAAATCATCTTCAAAAGCTTTTTAAAATTTTCAAGTTCTTAAAAGTTAACAATAGGGTTAGACTCAATGTGGGTTTCCAACTCAACTAGGCTTTCCTAGACACTCCCATGAAGTCAATTCTCTCAACTATATATATTCCTAATCCATTTTCCACTTTTCAACCTTTTTCCAATTTACCAGGTTTCACTACCAAACACACAAACCTAAAATATTAACATTTCAGTTATTGTCACATGGGATACACCTTTCTCCAATACAAAACATATTGTGCACTTTCCCCCCAAATTACCTAAGGGTAATTCTATGTTCATTTCTTTAGTGTACAAAACCGATATCCCATTTCTTTTCATATTTTACTCTTTCTGTTTAGTGGGCTCCTTTATGGATCTAGGTTTATATATATAATGTATTTATATTTGGAAAAAAATACAAATACATTCACTCACTATCATTATAGGGATCCTAAATCGAAGCACTGATTCCAGATGTAACAACCCGAATTTCGATGGACCGAATTTTTCAAATTATAATCCATCGAAACTCGTGTTGGTTTGCTCTGGTATCCTACAAAAAAGACAGAGACATAAAAATATATCAGAGCTCATTAAACATCTCACAGCGGAATGGATAAAATATAATGTAATCAAAATATAGCTTTACATTTGTAATGACCCGGGGATTTCGCGACCTTGGTTATCGACATATAAACACCATGTCGACTAATCAAGCATCGGAAAAACCAGATAGTTAATTAAAGAAACTAGAGGGTGAGAATAGATAAGATAGAAACTTAGAATAGAAGAAGAAGAAGAACATACATCATCAGAGTGAAACACGAATCTCACAGCGAAACGAATAAAATATAACATGACTTTTGAAATACAAACAGTATGTATACAGTAACACTTACAACACAGTGGAAATAAACAATAGCTATAATCCTGAAGCCTCTTGCTCCAAGCTCTCCAAGTATATCTGTAAATACCGACAACTTGACTGCCCGTACAAATTTACGCACCCAAGAGTTTAGGGAAAACAAAACAAAATAAACTCCGGGTCAATCATGGGACTGGTGTGAAAAAACTCCAAACACTTGGTTTAACTTTCAAAATCCTTTTAAAAGAAAGAATAATTGTAAGACCAATCCACACATAAACACGGATGGTTTTTACCTTACAATAACCCAAATCATCTTTGAAAATCAATACTTGTCTGATATTATAAAAATGTCTAATTACAAGTAATATCAATCTAGTAGAACGCTTGCATCTCACGTTCTACATACATAGTATACAATCAAAACCACGGGCGCTTATTGGATAATGGATTCCGACTATGACAAGGTATGGAATCACCTGCTGCTCGTGTATCTCTAGAGGAGAATACACCGGGTTCAACAAGAACATCTTGCAACCCGACCACACATGACCGACCACTCATTTCGCTTGAGTGTATCGAATGTATATCACCAACGTTTGGGATCAGCGACCATTTCCAGATAAGGAACAACATTGATAGATTAAAGAAGCAAATGAATATTCTCTAGATAGGTGATTGTACACCCTATTAGGTGCGATCTACATATCCATGCTGCCTGCCTGATTTTTTTCATTTACGGGATGTGAGGCTAGAAGCTACGCTTATCTTTTTACATATCATATCTTCATTTACTTTGAATGTTACATCGTCATACCCGCCAAATCATTTTCGATTTCCCTAACGGCATCATGGGTACAAATCTAAGACAAACGAATTCCTCCTCCACCAGTGTAATACGTTTGAGGAGATCAACATATATGATTCGTTAGGAGTACTCTGTCAGACATTTGTCCATACAAGTTGTCCTGGGACTGGACAAACCGAAGGCACTATTCCGTACATCCGTCTTAGGCAATCTCTACCTAAGACTTATACAACAGCCCCTGCACTTTACACCGTCTTCAAATATCTTTAGCATATATGATTCGCAATGCTTATGCCAATACGGAGTGGTTCTTCGGATAATAATCCAGCCGGTCTCTCCATATTAACAACGTAAAATGGTCAAAAACTTTGATAGTCGGTGATTTAACTATCAAATGAAAACAAGTGTGCAAACAACGATCATATTTCGTTATGGAAATTTATACTGATCAATCATTATATATATATATATATATTCATATTTCCCTATTTTCTATATTTAGAAAATATACGTCATTAACATTGGAAAACATTCCCATTGCTTATTTACATATCACATATAAACACCATGTCGACTAATCAAGCATCGTAAAAACCGGATAGTTAATTAAAGAAAGTAGAGGGTGAGAATAGATAAGATAGAAACTTAGAATTGAAGAAGAAGAAGAACATACATCATCAGAGTGAAACACGAATCTCACAGCGAAATGAATAAAATATAACATGACTTTTGAAAATACAAACAGTATGTATACAGTAACACTTACAACACAGTGGAAATAAACAATAGTTATAATCCTGAAGCCTCCTGCTCCAAGCTCGCCAAGTATATCTGTAAATCCCGACTACTTGACTGCCCGTACAAATTTTGGCACCCAAGAGTTTAGGGAAAACAAAACAAAATAAACTCCAGGTCAATCATGGGACTGGTGTGAAAAAACTCCAAACACTTGGTTTAACTTTCAAAATCCTTTTAAAAGAAAGAATAATCGTAAGACCAATCCACACACAAACACGGATGGTTTTTACCTTACAATAACCCAAATCATCTTTGAAAATCAATACTTGTCTGATATTATAAAAATGTCTAATTACGAGTAATATCAATCTAGTAGAACGCTTGCATCTCACGTTCCACATACATAGTATATAATCAAAACCACGGGCGCTTATTGGATAATGGATTCCGACTATGACAAGGTATGGAATCACCTGCTGCTCGTGTATCTCTAGAGGAGAATACACTGGGTTCAACAAGAACATCTTGCAACCCGGCCACACATGACCCGTAACAACCCGTATTTCGATAACATGATTAAGACGAGAATCAAGGCAGAATTTAATTTTAAATTCTGAATCAGGTGAAACGGGCTATGCCATAGCGTTCGTCTCGGAAAAATACGCGAAATAGAGTCCGAGTTTTCGAAAATCGGAGTCCGTATGACCAAGATATGGCCTCGCGAAGTTTCACGAAAAATTCCCAAATTAAAGGATACTTAATTAAGTGAAATGGGTTGCGCAGAGAAATATATATATATTGATATATATATATATATATATATATAATTGAAAATTAAATAAATAAATATGCAAAAATGTTCAAAACAGCGAATTGGGAGAGGGGAATAACCGAACCGGCCGATTTTTGAGGTCGACCCGAGCCTGTTGGGTCGACCAGGGGTTAATCCAGGGTGTTTGGCTGTCAACCCGTGGGCCGATTCGCTCAAATGCAGATTTTGCATTTGGATGGTTCTCATGGTTCATCTTTAATCTAAAGGCCCTAGATGGTTCCTACACTTGACTTCTTCCCCAAGACATACTTTGGTGGCTTGGATTGAATCTAGGTTTAATCCTATGGCCTAAAACACTTGCCTAATCTATAAATAAGCCCCTAACCTACCCCTAAACCCTCATTATTCATTCATGCAACTAAATTATGGCAAAATTGCTACTCTCATGGCCTCCACTCAACTATCCTAGCCTCCACTTCATTTCTATGAGAGGTTTCATGATAATGAGAGTATTAGAGAGTCCCTATGTTAGTATGAGAGCTTCTCAAGTTGATTTCAAGGCAAAAGCTTTGATCTTTGTTCATAAAGATGGTATTTTTGTTGATTTGGAGTGTTCATCTTTGGGTTTTTGGGTGATGGCATGCATAGGCTTCATCACAATCTTTGTTTTGCATTTCGATTTGTGCCTTCATAGCTATGTAAGCCCTTCCCTACTCTTAGATATTAACTATGAAGTTAAATGTTCATGTTGAAAGTTTGGGTTTGATTAATTAGAATGATGCATGCTATCATGTTATGCAAGTTTATGAAGTCATTATCTTGATCTTATGAACTAAAAGCCACAACCTTTATGTTGAAATGTTGCATTATGCAACATGAGAATCTTCATAATCATTATGTCAACTTGCATATGAAGTCATAATCCTTATATGATGGTATATGCGAGTTTCTAGCCATCATTCCATGTCTTTTGTCACCATGATTCGCTTATGTACCAAGTTTGGGTTGATGCATGTTTTTGAGGCTTAAGAATGTAACATGCAAGCTAATGAACACATTTGTGCCTCATTTGCCACCATGATTAACTTGTGGCTTAATACCCATTTTTGTCATTCTTTTGCCAAGTCTCTTCTTTTAATCCATCACGTTGTTGCGAACGTATATGCTAGTTTAAAAAGCGTTGGGGTCACATTATGGGGAAACATAATGACATGAATATGACTTGGGTAAATGGGTATAAACATGACAACATGTAACGTTAAATATGACATGTGTTTATACTTGAAAACATGACTTGAAGTATAACATGGAAGTTGACATGTAAGTATGCATAAAAACATAAGCTTGGGAATTTACCTATTAAGTTAGGTCTACCCATTGGGAATTTACCTATTAAGTTAGGTCTACCCAATTGCTTGAAAACTTGACTATGAACATGACACTAGACTAAACATGAAAGTGGCCAACTCGAGGTTGGGTTGAGTTTGCAACGTAAAACTACCCGGAACCGACCGGCCTAACTAGTAGTTGCAAACAATAGGACCCAATGTGAGAAGTTGGTCATGTTGTGCTTGAACCCGAGGTTAGACCAAGTTGTGGTGTAAAGCTACCCGGAACCGACCGGCTTAACTAGTAACCACAACAAAGTCTAATGTGAGAGGTTGGGGTGCATTAAGTAATTAATGCCACATGATATTATTAAGTTAATTTGATTAACGACTCTTAACCAAATATGACATGGGTAAATGGGTTAAGTAAATAGGTTAGGCTAATGATACTTAACAAAACATGACAAGGTTGGGTAGGTTAAGTGATTTGATTTGCCTAATGACGCTTAACCATTTTTATACGACTAGTGGACGGGGATTAAGTTAACCAACACTTAATCAATCCAACATGATAATTTGGCAAGGTTAAGTAAGTTTTCTTAATGACACTTAACCATACAAGATGATTAGGGGATGGGGTTAAGTAATTTGCACCTAACTAATCCGACACGGTAATTAGATGGGGTTAAGTAATCCACACTTAACTAATCTAAACACGGTAATTCGATGGGGTTAAGTTAAACACTTAACCAATTTAAACTCGGTAATTCAATGAGGTTAAGTAACCAATACTTAACTAACTTAACGTGATAATTTAATGGGGTTAAGCAACTTATACTTAACCAATTATACATGATGATTTGATGGGGTTAAGTAACTTACACTTAACCAATCTAATACGCGGACCTGATAAGGTTAAGTCACAAGACCTTTTTAGAATATACTTAACCATTGTAGTACGATTAGAGGATGGGGTTAAGTCAACCTGTACTTAACCAATCCGACTCGATAATTTGATGGGATTAAGATAATCTATGCTTAATCGATCTAGCAAGATAATCCGATAGGATTAAGGTAAGCTAGTACTTGACCAATTTGACTTGATAGGGTTAAGTCATGAGCCTATGGGTACACTTAACCAACTTGTGGGACTAAGTCTTGAACTTAAATACTTAGCCAATCTTTGACGTGATTCGTGGGCGGGTTAAGTCATGGACTTGAATGATAACACTTAACCCAATAGACAAACCCTAGCTAGAAGAACTAGGTAGAAAATCGTGGTTAATCAAGGATAACGGGAAAGGAAGCTAAGTGGTAAACCTTAGTTAAGGGTAACTAAGTAATAATTCTTAGCTAAGGAAATAGGACTAATTCTCAAAACGATGAGTAACCTGATACGGTAGGTCATCACTTTGTATACGAGGGGGAGCAAGTTATCTGACTTGGATAAAAGCTCCAGCGCACTGGGTGCCGAAGTGGAAGCTTCGGGGGACGTGAGGATATTCTTGGGATCCCTCTATGGGCTGCCAGGTAATTATACTAGGCCCATGAGAGGTTAAGGTCTGCGTTAGAAGGACCAAGAGTATGCCTTGGTTGCTATGCGAGCAACCTAAAGACTAGGATGGATTAGCGTGGAGTCGACGATTCTTGTTTTTGCCCTGGATAGCGCATCGCCGACTACCTACCATCTTTAGTCAATCGTGTACGTGCGGAAAGGCAGGGAACCCCCAACAGACCATGTGCTTGCTATCAAGTCATGGGTGAGGTTTGCCCGTAGGAAAGTGGGCTATAGTGGGGCCGTGGAGTGGTTCTTATACATGATTTTTCTTGGATTGCCTTTCAGTAGTTGAGGGAGGGGTCACGTGGGACCATAGCCACGGGTACAAAAACAGACCTTGATATCTGCATCGGCAGACGATTTAAAGCTCCCGACCGAGTTCCGTATTTCTTGATTTGCCCTGGCACGGAACTCGGATGGCACATTGGGGAACATGTGCATCTAGACATGGAAAACGATTCACGATACATACGTGGGATCAAGGGCGCGGTTGACGGGTGGCGTAATCCCTAGTGGTCCTAGGTGGCCAAAACCCAAACCGAGACACGGAAACGTTCATTTGGTAGCATAATCCCTAGCGGTCCTAGGTGGCATAAATCCTAAGTGGACGCGCGATAGTTCATGGTAAGGAAACACAACTAGATCAAGGGTTGCAGTCCAAAACAACTTCAAGGATAAACCGTTTACATGGGAAAGCCCGTACAGCCTACGGCAAAGGACTGAACTTATACATGGAAAGAAACATATGAGTTGAGTAACCTATATATGCGGCATATTTGGTTGACATGGACCATTACACGACTTTTGAGTAAGGGTTATTCACGGATAACACGTAATACAGTTGGGGTACTTGTACGGTAGGTGCAGAGCAGATATACAGGATAGATGCCATGGGACGTTATACGCGATAGATATCTTGGGATATTATACTTGATAGAAACCTGACAATGTGATACCTTGTTTTATCTTGACACCGTAGTTTATCACGACACCCTAGTTTATCTGAGTTCAGTAGTTCATCCTGTTATTTTGATTTAGCTTATCTATCTTGTTATCATGCTTATGTTCATCTCAGTTTCTCATGTCAGTTAACTTTACTAGTTTTTATACTAATAGTAGATAGGGCTTACTCAGTCTTTTTGAATGACCCGTTTTGTTTCGCCTCTTTTCTTCCGTTTCCCCCCCCAGGTTACAGGGAGGAAACACTGCTGTTTAGTTCGGACTTCTTCTGCTTGAAGGTCATCATGGATGGCTTGGACTTTTCCTGGCTATGGCTACTTTACTGTTTTTACTTGGGGAATAATTTATGAAAATGTCTTTATGCTTATTTACTATTGCAAGACAGGTTTTGATGTACTCTGATGTAAAAGGCTTTAGACCTTATTTATTCATGTTTATGAAAGTTCAATTTACTTCCGCTATTTTATATGTTCTGTCTTGTGATATTTCTGTGCATGTTTACCAATAATGCCCCTCTAAAGCTAGTGCATTCCTTTGCGAGTGACCCTAGCGGAGGCGGGGTGTTACACGTGGTATCAGAGCAGAAGGTTACCAGACTGGGCAAAAGTTTTTAAAGACCTTCAGAAAACTATTTGAAAATCGTTTATAAAGAAGCATTTTTCAAGAAAATTTTCTTTTAAAAGAAAAGGCTATTCCCCAAAGGCCATTAGCACTATCCTTGTTTCCTTAATTGAATCTCTTTTCCTTTCTTTCCTCCATCTGTAGTCACAGTGGTTTTAACTGCGACTAGTCTTTTCTATCTACGAAAGTGCTTTCCATGCGATGGAGGTGGTTCTCGAGAGACCAGTGGCCGCGTTATAAGAAAGGATAGTGAGAAACAGGATAAAGGATACGAGCTTAAGGATGAGCAACTGGTTGGTATGGCTTAGTCCACAAAGGAGGGAGAAAGACGAACAATGAAACCCATGACGAGAGAGTACCTTTGGCATGGTAAAACGGGGTGGATAGTTAAGTATTATGGGACAAGGACAAGATCATCGGGAGGGTAATAGTATGCTCTTATTTCTAGGGTACCTCGGAAGGAGGGTAACGATCTTGTTAAAAGTTTATCTCTTCTTTTCTATCATCCCGCCAAGACTTTGTTTTGATCCCCGCATCATTTAAGTTTGCTTCGATAGTTGAGTCTCTGCACCTTAAGTACTAGCGTAATAGAGAATCCCATTTTTGTCTCAAGTCCTGTGGAGAACCGGTCCATTTATTCATGACTTGTTTTGGATTTGAGAATAACATGCCTCGGTTATGAATGAAGTGGTTATCCAGTAAGGGGTGCCACTCTCGGTTTTGATAGGAGGGTAGTTAGACTCTTTGACTAGCCTTGGTAATACCCTCGAAGTCTCGTGTAACCTTTTTGGGTTCGGTCATGATTAATTACTTAGAATCCCTTGATGCCTTTATTGGAAATTTGAAGCCCGATCGAGTGGTGTTCGCCGATAAGACGGATGGTTTATTTCACTTATGCACGGGTTATGGAAATCACCCAAGTAAGTGCGCTTGATAACCTGGTTGGCATCTGTTTACTTTCAAGAGAAAGTTCTTCTACGTGGAATACCTTGTGGTACGAGGTCCGAGATTCACTAGTGAATTTTGGAAAGCTTGCATGAGATCATGAGTACGCAGTCATGTTTGCGTCAAGTATTCTAGGAAAAGGATAAGTGCAAGTGGAACGAGAGGCGACAAAGAAATGAGTTCTAGCTCATGTTATGGAAACAGGAAATAAGAAGCTGCGAAATCGTGAAGTTAAAAGACGGTCAAGGCACGATGGAATTAAGCTCAGGAAAGACGACTTTGATGGTCAAAGACTAGATACGCGCATGATATCTCTTTTTGGGAGTATATTCTTGATCCCTGTTTTCGGTAGAGCTTACTTGTAGGCTATCTTTTGTGGACATCCTCTCGGTCCTATTTTCTGTTACAAACCCCGTAAGGAGTTTGTCTTGTTTATCTTCTCGACCCTGTTTCAGGGAATCCTAGGTAGAACCCTATGGATGTAAACATATATTTGAAACTTGTTATGATTGATATGGTTGCAAGTGGTTGCAAGTGTTTGCTCATGGATGCGCGAATACACATTAGATACTAGCTCGACTCGGTCACATTTCATATTGCATATGCACGAGTATTTATACTTGTTTATGGATGAAATCGAGTGTATTATCATGCGGTTGTTGCATATGAATGAATGATTGTGCACGCATATAGTATCTATATGACTAGGACTATTTGCATACACGTTGGATACATGGCACTATACATATTTTTGCATTAGAAAGATTATTCAGGCCTGATCATTAGCATTAGCTAAGGAACATGTACACACACGTCTTGCATATATTAATACAGCATTAGAAATCATCTAAGGACAATGGTTGCTTGTGGATGATGTTTTGAGTAGATGGATGATGGACGGTAGGATATGTTCTTCCTAACTTGGAGATTTCGGGGACGAAATCCAAAAAGGTGGGGAGAATGTAACAACCCGTATTTCGATAACATGATTAAGACGAGAATCAAGGAAGAAGTTAATTTTAAATTCTGAATCATGTGAAACGGGCTATGCCATTGCGTTCGTCTTGGAAAAATACGCGAAATAGAGTCCGAGTTTTCGAAAATCGGAGTCCGTATGACCAAGATATGGCCTCGCGAAGTTTCACGAAAAATTCGCAAATTAAAGGATACTTAATTAAGTGAAATGGGTTGCGCAGAGAAATATATATATATTGATATATATATATATATATATATAATTGAAAATTAAATAAATAAATATGCAAAAATGTTCAAAACAGCGAATTGGGAGAGGGGAATAACCGAACCGGCCGATTTTTGAGGTCGACCCGAGCCCGCTGGGTCGACCAGGGGTTAATCCAGGGTGTTTGGCTGTCAACCCGTGGGCCGATTCGCTCAAATGCAGATTTTGCATTTGGATGGTTCTCATGGTTCATCTTTAATCTAAAGGCCCTAGATGGTTCCTACACTTGACTTCTTCCCCAAGACATACTTTGGTGGCTTGGATTGAATCTAGGTTTAATCCTATGGCCTAAAACACTTGCCTAATCTATAAATAAGCCCCTAACCTACCCCTAAACCCTCATTATTCATTCATGCAACTAAACTATGGCAAAATTGCTACTCTCATGGCCTCCACTCAACTATCCTAGCCTCCACTTCATTTCTATGAGAGGTTTCATGATCATGAGAGTATTAGAGAGTTCCTATGTTAGTATGAGAGCTTCTCAAGTTGATTTCAAGGAAAAAGCTTTGATCTTTGTTCATAAAGATGGTATTTTTGTTGATTTGGAGTGTTCATCTTTGGGTTTTTGGGTGATGGCATGCATAGGCTTCATCACAATCTTTGTTTTGCATTTCGATTTGTGCCTTCATAGCTATGTAAGCCCTTCCCTACTCTTAGATATTAACTATGAAGTTTAATGTTCATGTTGAAAGTTTGGGTTTGATTAATTAGAATGATGCATGCTATCATGTTATGCAAGTTTATGAAGTCATTATCTTGATCTTATGAACTAAAAGCCACAACCTTTATGTTGAAATGTTGCATTATGCAACATGAGAATCTTCATAATCATTATGTCAACTTGCATATGAAGTCATAATCCTTATATGATGGTATATGCGAGTTTCTAGCCATCATTCCATGTCTTTTGTCACCATGATTCGCTTATGTACCAAGTTTGGGTTGATGCATGTTTTTGAGGCTTAAGAATGTAACATGCAAGCTAATGAACACATTTGTGCCTCATTTGCCACCATGATTAACTTGTGGCTTAATACCCATTTTTGTCATTCTTTTGCCAAGTCTCTTCTTTTAATCCATCACGTTGTTGCGAACGTATATGCTAGTTTAAAAAGCGTTGGGGTCACATTATGGGGAAACATAATGACATGAATATGACTTGGGTAAATGGGTATAAACATGACAACATGTAACGTTAAATATGACATGTGTTTATACTTGAAAACATGACTTGAAGTATAACATGGAAGTTTACATGTAAGTATGCATAAAAACATAAGCTTGGGAATTTACCTATTAAGTTAGGTCTACCCATTGGGAATTTACCTATTAAGTTAGGTCTACCCAATTGCTTGAAAACTTGACTATGAACATGACACTAGACTAAACATGAATGTGGCCAACTCGAGGTTGGGTTGAGTTTGCAACGTAAAACTACTCGGAACCGACCGGCCTAACTAGTAGTTGCAAACAATAGGACCCAATGTGAGAAGTTGGTCATGTTGTGCTTGAACCCGAGGTTAGACCAAGTTGTGGTGTAAAGCTACCCGGAACCGACCGGCTTAACTAGTAACCACAACAAAGTCTAATGTGAGAGGTTGGGGTGCATTAAGTAATTAATGCTACATGATATGGTTAAGTTAATTTGATTAATGACTCTTAACCAAATATGACATGGGTAAATGGGTTAAGTAAATAGGTTAGGCTAATGATACTTAACAAAACATGACAAGGTTGGGTAGGTTAAGCGATTTGATTTGCCTAATGACGCTTAACCATTTTTATACGACTAGTGGACGGGGATTAAGTTAACCAACACTTAATCAATCCAACATAATAATTTGGCAAGGTTAAGTAAGTTTTCTTAATGACACTAAACCATACAAGATGATTAGGGGATGGGGTTAAGTAATTTGCACCTAACTAATCCGACACGGTAATTAGATGGGGTTAAGTAATCCACACTTAACTAATCTAAACACGGTAATTCGATGGGGTTAAGTTAAACACATAACCAATTTAAACTCGGTAATTCAATGTGGTTAAGTAACCAATACTTAACTAACTTAACGTGATAATTTAATGGGGTTAAGCAACTTATACTTAACCAATTATACATGATGATTTGATGGGGTTAAGTAACTTACACTTAACCAATCTAATACGCGGACCTGATAAGGTTAAGTCACGAGATCTTTTTAGAATATACTTAACCATTGTAGTACGATTAGAGGATGGGGTTAAGTCAACATATACTTAACCAATCCGACTCGATAATTTGATGGGATTAAGATAATCTATGCTTAATCGATCTAGCAAGATAATCCGATAGGATTAAGGTAAGCTAGTACTTGACCAATTTGACTTGATAGGGTTAAGTCATGAGCCTCTGGGTACACTTACCCAACTTGTGGGACTAAGTCTTGAACTTAAATACTTAGCCAATCTTTGACGTGATTCGTGGGCGGGTTAAGTCATGGACTTGAATGATAACACTTAACCCAATAGACAAACCCTAGCTAGAAGAACTAGGTAGAAAACCGTGGTTAATCAAGGATAACGGGAAAGGAAGCTAAGTGGTAAACCTTAGTTAAGGGTAACTAAGTAATAATTCTTAGCTAAGGACATAGGACTAATTCTCAAAACGATGAGTAACCTGATACGGTAGGTCATCACTTAGTATACGAGGGGGAGCAAGTTATCTGACTTGGATAAAAGCTCCAGCGCACTGGGTGCCGAAGTGGAAGCTTCGGGGGACGTAAGGATATTCTTGGGATCCCTCTGTGGGCTGCCAGGTAATTATACTAGGCCCATGAGAGGTTAAGGTCTGCGTTAGAAGGACCAAGAGTATGCCTTGGTTGCTATGCGAGCCACCTAAAGACTGGGATGGATTAGCGTGGAGTCGACGATTCTTGTTTTTGCCCTGGATAGCGCATCGCCAACTACCTACCATCTTTAGTCAATCGTGTACGTGCGGAAAGGCAGGGAACCCCCAACAGACCATGTGCTTGCTATCGTGTCATGGGTGAGGTTGGCCCGTAGGAAAGTGGGCTATAGTGGGGCCGTGGAGTGGTTCTTTTACATGATTTTTCTTGGATTGCCTTTCAGTAGTTGAGGGAGGGGTCACGTGGGACCATAGCCACGGGTACAAAAACAGACCTTGATATCTGCATCGGCAGATGATTTAAAGCTCCCGACCGAGTTCCGTATTTCTTGATTTGCCCTGGCACGGAACTCGGATGGCACATTGGGGAACATGTGCATCTAGACATGGAAAACGATTCACGATACATACGTGGGATCAAGGGCGCGGTTGACGGGTGGTGTAATCCCTAGTGGTCCTAGGTGGCCAAAACCCAAACCGAGACACGGAAACATTCATTAGGTAGCATAATCCCTAGCGGTCCTAGGTGGCATAAATCCTAAGTGGACGCGCGATAGTTCATGGTAAGGAAACACAACTAGATCAAGGGTTGCAGTCCAAAACAACTTCAAGGATAAACCGTTTACATGGGAAAGCCCGTACAGCCTACGGCAAAGGACTGAACTTATACATGGAAAGAAACATATGAGTTGAGTAACCTATATATGCGGCATATTAGGTTGACATGGACCATTACACGAGTTTTGAGTAAGGGTCATTCACGGATAACACGTAATACAGTTGGGGTACTAGTACGGTAGGTGCAGAGCAGATATACAGGATAGATGCCATGGGACGTTATGCGCGATAGATATCTTGGGATATTATACTTGTTAGAAACCTGACAATGTGATACCTTGTTTTATCTTGACACCGTAGTTTATCACGACACCCTAGTTTATCTGAGTTCAGTAGTTCATCCTGTTATTTTTATTTAGCTTATCTATCTTGTTATCATGCTTATGTTCATCTCAGTTTCTCATGTCAGTTAACTTTACTAGTTTTTATACTAATAGTAGATAGGGCTTACTCAGTCTTTTTGACTTACCCGTTTTGTTTCGCCTCTTTTCTTCCGTTTCCCCCCCAGGTTACAGGGAGGAAACACTGCTGTTTAGTTCGGACTTCTTCTGCTTGAAGGTCATCATGGATGGCTTGGACTTTTCCTGGCTATGGCTACTTTACTGTTTTTACTTGGGGAATAATTTATGAAAATGTCTTTATGCTTCTTTACTATAGCAAGTCAGGTTTTGATGTACTCTGATGTAAAAGGCTTTAGACCTTATTTATTCATGTTTATGAAAGTTCGATTTTACTACCGCTATTTTATATGTTCTGTCTTGTGATATTTCTGTGCATGTTTACCAATAATGCCCCTCTAAAGCTAGTGCATTCCTTTGCGAGTCACCCTAGCGGAGGCGGGGTGTTACATGACCGACCACTCATTTCGCTTGAGTGTATCGAATGTATATCAATAACGGTTGGGATCAGCGACCGTTTCCCGATAAGGGACAACATTGATAGATTAAAGAAGCAAATGAATATTCTTTAGATAGGTGATTGTACACCCTATTAGGTGCAATCTACATAGCCATGCTGCCTGCCTGATTTTTTTCATTTACCGGATGTGAGGCTAGAAGCTACGCTTATCTTTTTACCTATCATATCTTCATTTACTTTGAATGTTACATCGTCATACCCGCCAAATCATTTTCGATTTCCCTAACGGCATCATGCGTATAAATCTAAGACAAACGAATTCCTCCTCCACCAATGTAATACGTTTGAGGAGATCAACATATATGATTCGTTAGGAGTACTCTGTCAATACCCATAATTCTCTAAGTAGCCCTTACTACCAACAATTGCCCCTATTTTTTAGTTACTGTGAAGGTTTGGTTTTTGCAGCACCCAATTAAAATGATTCATCATCTTTCATATTTGTCGATCTACCCCTACTTCTCTTAATACTTCAAAACAATCCATCTTTTAAATACAACCCCTAATTCTCTAAATAGCCCTTACTTCCAACAAACACACTATTCTTTTTACTACTGTGAAGGGTTGTTTTTTGTAGCACCCAATCTAAATGATTCATCATCTTTTAAATTTGTTGATCTACCCCTTCTATGCTTAACCTGCCCCTACTTCTCTTAATACTTCAAAACAACCCTTCTTTTTAATCATACCCCTAATTCTCTAAATAACCCTTACTTCCAACAATTACCCCTATTTTTTAACTACTATAAAGGGTCGGTTTTTGTAGCACCCAATTCAAACGATTCATAATCTTTCATATTTGTCGATCTACCTTTACTATGCTTAAACTGCCCCTATTTCTCTTAATATTTCAAAACATCCCTTCTTTTTAATCTTATCCCTAATTATCTAAATAGCTCTTACTTCTAACAATTACCCCTGTCTTTTTACTACTATGAAGGGTTGGTTTTTGCAGCGCCCAATCTAAAAGATTCCTCATTTTTTTTTATTTGTCGATCTACCCCTACTATGCTTAATCTACCCCTACTTCTCTTAATACTTCAAAACATCCCTGCTTTTTAAGCCTACCCCTAATTCTCTAAATAGCCCTTCCTTTCAACAATTACCTCTATTTTTTAACTATCATGAAGGATTTGTTTTTGTAGCACCCAATCCAAACCATTCATCCTCTTTCACATTTGTTGATCTACCCCTACTATGCTTATACTACCCCTACTTCTCTTAATATTTCAAAACTACCCTTCTATCTAATCTTACCCCTAATTCTCTGAATAGCCCTTACTTCCAAAATTTACCCCTATTGTTAACCTTTTGTGAAGGGGTGGTATTTGTAGCACCCAAGTGTGATGGCCCGCCCCGCACCAACCGACATTTACTCCAAAAATGCGTTGTACACATGTCCAGTTAGTACGGAACGGTCGCCAAAGAAAGGAAAGAAGAGAATGAACTAACAAGTAACCTATAGAATGTCTCACAGTGCATAGGATAAAATATAATAACAACATACTTGACATAAAATAGGTGAGACAGTGCATAAGCTGAGAATAAACTAACATAAAGCGGAAAATCCAAGTACAGCTTATGATCCAAAGCAAACATTATTACAACTTTTTCAAACTATCTCAAAAAGCAAAGCCCAGATAAAGGAGGTGAACTACTAATGCCCAAGTAGCGACCACCAACGACACAGGGAGAATATCTATATAACATACGTGGAAGCCTCCTGCTCGCCTCCGAATCAGCTACTCGCGCATCACCAACTAACATGTCTCTAGTCTGCTCGTGCGAGCACCCAGAGTAATAGGAAGAGACATTTAGCTCTGGGTCAGACAAAAAGTCTGGTATGAGCGATAAGCATCTAAACAGAACAATAACAGGTATACTAAACCATACCTAAACCTGGACCTGCAACCAAAGATTTAGCACTACATACTGTACGACACTCTAAGGTGCCATTAACATATGGTGTGAAGATACGGGGGTGGGGGTGTGCATGTCTTAGTGATGGCAAACAATCAAGCATAGCAAACATCCTCACATCTCTCACTCAAGTGCATAAAGCATACGACATTCACAACTTTGATCACCCAGTACTTTGCTACGATCACCTTTCCCCATGAAGTCATAATGGCTTCATCTGCGCTGATCCATAGCCACTAATCCTTCGCTATGTCCACTTGCCCCATGGAGTTATTCACCCCATCTGCGCTAGCTCATATCCTTACTAATCCTTGACTATGTCCACTTGCCCCATGGAGTTATTCACCCCATCTGCGCTGGCTCATAGTCCTACTAATCCTTTACTATGTCCACTTGCCCCATGGAGTTATTCACCCCATCTGCGCTGGCTCATAGTCCTACTACGATCACTTTGCCCCTCGAGTCATAGTGACTCTACTGCAGTGATAACGTATTCCTCTCATTCATGGTGAATCGAAGTTATGAACGTCGACAACTTCTTAGCACACGTCCCGCAGCAAAGCCCAATCATGAAGTGAACTCGTTGGTTCCCAACAGGATCCTAAGCTCTAGCTTCCAACTTGGACTACCTTTGCATCTCGGGTTTTTTGGTCAATACTGGATCGGTTCAGATTCCTCCTTGCCATCGGTTCGGTTCGGTCATAGATATTCCCCTCTGGCGGTTCGGTTCGGGTGTATGCATCTCGTTCAGTGTGACGCTTCAGCAACTGGTTCAGTTCGGGTTTGATTGCTCCATCGGTTCGATTCCGGTCCCCTGACACAATCCTGTCCGTCCTTCTCACTTAGCTCCTAGCATGGCCTTCTGGTCCGATCTGATCCGCTTCCTTATTCCCATCCGCTCCGATCCCTATTCCTATTCCCATCTGCTCCAATCCGATCCCCCTTCCTTAGCCCGATCTGATCCTAGATCAACCTTTGTGGCCTTCCTTTTTTCCATACTTCTCTTGTGCTAAGCTACGGTTCGGTTCGGTGATCCTTTGCTCGGTCCGAGCCCATCCATCCGATCCGATCCGAAAGCCTGCACTGTTTTTCTGCAACTTTTCCAGCGAGTGTTTTACGCCATTCGACGACGTTTTCGACCATTCTAAGTATTCAAATCAATCACAAAGCATACCACAAAGTCATAGCAACAAGTAGAAGTGACCTCAAACACAAAAACATCAATATGATAGGTTAAAATGGATCAAATATAGCCAAAACCCCAAATTTTCCCTTAAGCATGTTTAGGTGAAACCAATGATATGATTAGCAAAACTTAATCAAATTAACCCAAATTCATATCAGAGGTCTAAGACATCATTTCGAGTTTTATAAATATTTTTCCAGAATTTTATCATGTTTAAATTCGCTAATTAGTACTAATTACCCTTAATTAGCCATGATTAGTGAGGAACTATGCAAATCACTTACCTTAACCACAAATAGAACTTAAATCTGAAATAAAACTCTGATTTGGTGCGATTCCCAATACTAAACAGCAGCTCTAATGTTGATTTGGTGAAGGTCTCCCTTGATTTGATGTTGCTAAGCTTAATCCTTGATTAGAAGGTGATTTGGAGGTGATTTAGAGGTTGGAGGCCATTTTTAGGGTTTCTAAGAGGTAAATGGAGGCTAGAAAACTGAAATGGAATGAAAACCTAACTCATTTCAGCCTCCCCATAACCCTAATCCTGAAATGGGTTATGGGCCCATTCAATAATCAACCTATTTGGCCCGGTATACAGTTTTTCACCTTCCAAACATTATTTCAGCTATATCTCCCGAACGGTAAGTCCGTTCTCATATGTGACCACTGGACGAAAAGCTAAACCATCAAACGAATCTAATGGAAGTGGTTTCAGGTCAAAATTCCTTTCCAATCAAAAGTTATGGCCTAAACAGGATCAGCTAGGGGCAAAACGATCATTTAAAAATCGGCAAAAATTATGAACATGGAAAATGACTCTAATGATTGTTTCCCAAAGTTACATGACCATACGACTTCATATGGAAAAGAAATAAATATCCTACGATCCCCCAATGCGTAGAATGCGGGTTGTTACACCATTCCAAATGATTCATCGTCTTTCAAATTTGTCGATCTACCCCAACTATGCTTAATCTACCCCTACTTCTCTTAATACACAAAAACAACCCTTCTTTTAATCCTATCCCTAATTCTGTAAATAGCCCTTACTTCCGACAATTACCCTTATCTTTTTACTACTATTAAGGATTGGTTTTTGCAGCACCTAATCCAAACGATTCATCATCTTTCATATTTGTCGATCTACACCTATTATGCTTAAACTACCCTACTTATCTTAATACTTCAAAACAGCCCTTCTTTTTAATCCTACACCTAGATCTCTAAATAGCCCTTCATTCCAACAATTACCCCTATTTTTTAACTATTGTGACGGATTGGTTTTTGCAGCACCCAATCCAAACGATTCATAATCTTTAATATTTGTCGATCAACCCCTACTATGCTTAAAGTACCCCTACTTCTCTTAATATTTCAAAACAACCCTTCTTTTTAATCCTACCTCTAATTCTCTAAATATCACTTACTTCCAACAATTACGCCTATCTTTTTGCTACTATAAAGGGTTGGTTTTTGCAGCACCCAATCAAAATGATTCGTCAGCTTTCATATTTGTCGATCTACCCCTATATGCTTAAACAACCCATACTTCTCTTAATACTTCAAAAAAAACCTTCTTTTTAATCCTACCCCTAATTCTCCAAATAGCTCTTACTTCCAAACAATCAAAATGATTCATCATATTTCATATTTGTCGATCTACCCCAACTATGTTTAATATTTCAAAATAGTCCATCTTTTATATACTTCCCCTAATTCTCTAAATAGCCCTAACTTCCAACAATTACCCCTATCTTTTTACTACTGTGAAGGGTTGGTTTTTTCGGCATCCAATCCAAACGATGCATTATCTTCCATATTTGTCGATCTACCCCTCCTATGCTTAAACAACCACTACTTCTCTTAATACTTCAAAACAACCCTTCCTTTTAATTGTACCACTAATTCTCTAAATAGCCCTTACTTCCAACAATTACCTCTGTCTTTTAACTACTGTGAAGGGTTGGTTTTTGTAGCGCCCAATCAAAACGATTTCTCCACTTTCATATTTGTTGATCTACCCGTACTATGGTTAAACTACCCCTACTTCTCTTAATACTTCAAAATAGCCCTTCTTTTTAATCCTATCCCTAATTCTCTAAATAGCCCTTACTTCCAACAATTACCCATATCTTTTTACTACTGTGAAGGGTTGGTTATCGCAGCATCTGATCCAACCGATTCATCATCTTTTATATTTGTCGATCTACCCCTACTATGCTTAATCTACCCCTACTTCTCTTAATACTTCAAAATAGCCCTTCTTTTTAATCCTACCCTTAATTCTCCAAATAGCCCTTACTTCCAATAATTACCCCTATTTTTTAGCTTTTGTGAAGGGATTGTTTTTCTATCACCCAATCAAAATGATTCATCATCTTTCACATTTGTTGATCTACTACTACTATGCTTAATCTACCCCTACTTCTCTTAATACTTAAAAAATAGTCCTTCTTTTAATCCTGCACCTAATTCTGTAAATAGCCCTTACTTCCAACAATTACCCCTATCTTTTTACTACTGTGAAGGATGGGTTTTTGCAACACATAATCCAAACGATTCATCATCTTTCATATTTGTCGATCTACCCCTACTACGCTTAAACCACCCCAACTTATCTTAATACTTCAAAACAGCCCTTCATTTTAATCCAACCCCAAATTCTCTAAATAGCCCTTCCTTCCAACAATTACCCGTATTTTTTAACTATTGTGAAGGACTGACTTCTGCAGAACCAATCAAAACGATTCAACATTTTTCATATTTGTCGATCTACCCCTCTTATGCTTGAACTACCCCTACATCTCTTAATACTTCAAAACAGCCATTCTTTTAATCGTACCCCTAATTCTCTAAACAACCCAAGTTCCAACAATTTCCCCTATTTTTTAACTACTGTGAAGGTTTGGTTTTTGCAGCACTCAATAAAAGCGTTCATCATCTTTCATATTTGTCGATCTACCCCTACTTCTCTTAATACTTCAAAACAATCCTTCTTTTAAATCCTACCCCTAATTATCTAATTAGCCATTACATCCAACAATTACCCCTATATTTTTACTACTGTGAAGGGTTGGTTTTTGCAGCACCCAATCCAAACGATTCAAAATCTTTTATATTTGTTGATCTACCCCTACTATGCTTAAACTGCCCCTACTTCTCATAATACTTTAAAACAGCCCTTCTTTTTAATCGTACCCCTAATTCTCTAAACAACCCTTACTTCCAACAATTTCCGCTATTTTTTAACTACTGTGAAGTGTTTATTTTTTTGCACCCAATTCAAACGATTGATCATCTTTCATATTTGTCTATCTACCCCTACTATGCTTAAACTGCCCCTACTTCTCTTAATACATCAAAATAACCCTTCTTTTTAATCCTATCCCTAATACTCTAAATAGCCGTTACTTCCAACAATTACCCCGATCTTTTTACTACTATGAAGGGCTGGTTTTTGCAGCGCCCAATCCAAACGATTCATCATTTTTTTATTCGTCGATCCACCCCTACTATGCTTAATCTACCCCTACTTCTCTTAATACTTCAAAACAACCCTGTTTTTTAAGCATGCACCTAATTCTTTATATAGCCCTTCCTTTCAACAAATACCACTATTTTTTAACTATCATAAAGGATTGGTTTTTGCAGCACCCAAACCAAACCATTCATCATCTTTCACATTTGTCGATCTACCCCTACTATGCTTAAACTACCCCTATTTCTCTTAATACTTCAAAACAACCCTTCTTTTCTATCCTACCCCTAATTCTCTAAATAGCCCTTACTTCCAATAATTTCCCCTATTTTTTAACTTCTGTGAAGTGTTGGTTTTTTGCAGCACCCAATCCAAATTATTCAACATCTTTCATAATTGTCGAACGACCCCTACTATGCTTAAACAACCCTACTTCTCTTAATACTTTAGAACAGTCCTTCTTTTTAATCCTACCTCTAATTCTCTAGATAGCCCTTACTTTCAACAATTACACCTAGCTTTTTACTACTGTGAAGGGTTGGTTTTTGCGGCAACCAATCCAAACGATTCATCATCTTCCATATTTGTCGATCTACCCCTCCTAAGCTTAAACTACCCCTACTTCTATTAATACTTCAAAACAACCATTCTTTTTAATCATACCACTAATTCTCTAAATAGCCCTTACTTCCAACAATTACCCTATTTTTTAACTACTGTGAAGGGTTGATTTTTGCAGTACCCAATCCAAACGATTCATCATCTTTCATATTTGTCGATCTGCCCCTACTTCTCTTAATACTTCAAAACAGTCCTTCTTTTAAATCCTACCCCTAATTCTCTAAATAGATCATACTACCAACAATTACACCTATCTTTTTACTACTGTGAAGGTTTGGTTTTTGCAGCACCCAATCCATATGATTCATCATCTTTTATATTTGTCGATCTACCCCTACTATGCTTAAACTGCTCTACTTCCCTTAATACTTCAAAACATCCCTTCTTTTTAATTGTACCCCTAATTCTCTAAATAACCCTTACTTTCAACAATTACCCCTATTTTTTAACTATTGTGAAGGGTTGGTTTTTTTAGCATCCAATTCAATTGATTCATCATCTTTCATATTTGTCGACCTACCCCTACTATGCTTAAACTGCCCCTACTTCTCTTAATACTTCAAAAAATCCCTTCTTTTTTAATCCTATCCCTAATTCTCTTTAACACCCCATATTTTCTGTGAACAAAAGAGTAAAAAATAAGAGAATAATTAAATTGTAACAGAATAGTTAAGGGAAACGGGTTACGCCATTGTGTTCGTCTTGAAATTCTGCTTGGAATAGAGTCCAAGTTTGCGTAAATCGGACATGGCATGAAGAAGGTATGGCCTTCGGAAGTTTCAATAAAAACCTACCTAAAATTCAAAAATTCAGATTCGAAATTCAAAACAGACACCCGGGCTGGGCGGGAAAAATTTACACCCCGGACCCAGGTCGACACTAGGTTCAACCTGGGTTGCAGGTCGACAGTAGGGTCGACCTGGGGGTCGACTTACCCCTTATTTCCAGATCCGTGCATAGATACATTTTTCTGTATTTAGACGCCCGTTCTGACCAGATTCGTGACCCCTATGCTATTTAGACACCCCCAAACCTCACCTTCTCTCCACACAATTTCATTTTGCCTATAATTTGCCGCTATTCTTATTAAAATAAAATAATGGATTCTCTACTCTGCTGGAATCAAAACTAGAACTAGTGCATCTTCTTCCAATTTGAATAAAATTAAAAGAGAACAACTATTTTCTAATCTAATTGATAGTCTACGTCAAAGGAGAGTTATTCAGTGTCAGAATGCAGATTCCAGAATACAAGAATCGTTCCCTTTTTGTGAGTACTGTTATTTTCGGATATAAACTTTTAATATGATCTTGACATGGTTATAAATCTGAATCTGAGGTTATGCATATTCTTATCTGTCAGATCTGTTTTTCTGTGACTATTATGTATCTCTTTCTTCTTTCTGCTCTATAGCCAGGCTACCACGAGCCTGATCCAAATCTCATAAGAGATTAACGCACGAACTCTAAATTTTGGAAAAAATAATGGATGATGCATAATTGGACATGACTGATCTGTGAATAATTTGAGAAAAGGGACATATGTTGTAAATTAGATCTAGATCTGTGCATACTCTGTGATTTGGAAGAAGAGGAATCATTGTATGATAACATATGACTTGAAACTTGGGGACATAATGCTTATAAAAATTAAGATCTGATTTTGATAGGATATAATTTAAAGACCTAGATTTTTTGGGTATATTTTATATAATGATTCATGACATGAAAAAGGAACATGAAACTTAGGCATAAAGACCAATATTAAAATAGAATAATAATTAATGCAAATACACCTAAAAGTGGATTTTTGGATATTTGGCATTAAAGGATATAATTTGGCATAATTCATAGCATGACTTGGGGGCTTTTAGAGAATGTTCTGTACTTTGCAAAGTTTAAACTAAAATTTGGGGGCATATATTGTATTAAGAATTATGACCATGATTTGGGCATGTAAGTTTATGCTTAATTTATTATTAGGCAAGATATGTAAATATAATTTTAAGAAATGTTTAATCTGCTAGATCTATTATCTATTTAATCTGTTGAATTGCCTAATCTGTTGAAAGCGGAATAATTGTAATTTGGGTAAGAAAATCCGTAGGCTCGATCTAAGATTGAGTTAAACATGTTAATGGAAATTTGATTAATCTGTTGAAACCTGTAAAGAAGTTTAATCTGTTAAATGGACAAAATTAGTCTGATATCTATATAATCTGTATTGGAATAAGAATGCTGAGACACGAGGTTAGAGTCATGTTTGCGGTAGAAGCCTGCCCGGAACCAACCGGCTTAACCAGCAGCCGCAAACTGCCAGTCTAATGTGAGAAATCGTAGACATAATTAAAAGATGCTTAGACACGAGGTTAGGTCTGGCTTGTGGCAGAAGTCTGCCCGGAACCGCTCGGCACATCCAGCAGCCACAAGCTACCGACCTAATGTGAGAGGTCTATGCATTAATAATCAATTAATGCAAATCTAAGATAAATATAGTGCCTAAAATGTGTTTGGTGGATAGGGTTAAATCAATTGGACTGATAAATCTAATAAACCCTTTTCGTGAATCTGTTGGCCCAATACAAAGTTAGGTAAAACAATCTGTAAGTCTGTTAATCTGTATATTTGATACATTAGTCTGAGAACTTGTTAATCTGTACATCTGATCCGTTAGTCTGAAAACCTATTAACTTGTATGTCTGATTTGAAAACTAGTTAACCTGAACTTTGTACATCTAAAATCTATAAAAAAGTTAATCTGAAATCTGTTAGTCTGGGGACACAAGGTTAGGGAGGGGTAATTACTTGTGTCATCTGTTGTTTGGGACCCATATTAGTCAGTAACCCTTTCTGGTATCAAAACTATGACCAACCAATAAGAGGGGTCCGGGCATGCTTACTGAACTAAATGTAAGAGGTTCACTCTGATAATGGCGAGGGGTGTTGATGGCGCATTCCAACCGGGTCATGTGCATGCATGGATCCGGTCTGCTCTGAGGATGTAAGACACCGTGAAATCTGTAAATAGGTTTGTGTCTATAGGTTGCCACTTTAGGGAGTGATACACCCTTCTGTGGGGCCGGCACAGGGTATTTATGTATTAGGGAGCCTATCGCTTGGGGTAGAACTTAGGGTACACTTAGTTCTATCTGTTTCTGTGGGGTACCGTTTGTTTCTGTCGGGGTGATAACACCTGTCTGTTTCTATGTGGTACCGTCTGTTAGTGTGGTAAAGGCCCATTACTAGTGTACAACTAATTCTAATATTCTGTTTCCGTAGGGGTTATTCTGTTTTTGTCTCTGTTCGGGTGGTAAAGGCCCATTACTAGTATTTCTGTTTCTTTAACCATCTGTCTCTGTTCGGGTGGTAAAGGCCCATTACAAGCATTTCTGTTTCTGTAACCGTCTGTCTCTGTTCGGGTGGTAAAGGCCCATTACTAGCATTTCTGTTTCTGTAACCGTCTGTCTGTGTTCGGGTGGTAAAGGCCCATTACTAGCATTTCTTTTTCTGTAACCGTCTGTCTTTGTTTGGGTGGTAAAGGCCCATTACTAGCATTCTGTTTCTGTACGTCTGTCTCTGTTCGGGTAGTAAAGGCCCATTACCAACATCGTGTATCTGAAGAGAACATTTTGTTTAGACATTTGGTTAACACCTAATCATGTTATACTAGTATTAGTGAAGAGAAATGAAAACTTAGTAAGAAGCTTAGCTTAGCCTATATCATTTTGTTTTTTCTTTTAACATGCTATTTCTGTCAAGTTATCTCTCATCCAGTTTTACTTACATGTCATGATACTATTATATGTTTATATGCTGAAAGTCACGGGACTCATGTCTGACCTAGTTTGTTTGTCATCTATTCTTTACGTTTCTCCCCCCTAGGTGCTCAGGATGGAAACGTAGGAGCTTGATTCCGATTCTCTCTGCTTGAAATGTTTGAAGAATTGCTTGGCCTTGACTTTATCTTTCCATGGCAGTTATGTCAGGGATTATGCTTTAAAAACTATGCATTATGAAGGCTTTTGTACAAGACCGATATTTTTGTACTTGAATTCCGATATTGTCGTTTTGAAAGATGTAACTAAACTCATTTATATTTCTGTTGTTATAAAGTTATAAAATTTCAACTACTATTTAATCTGTCTTGTAAATTTCTATTTTGTTTACTTATAACGTTTGGCCGAAGTTAAGGCATTCCCTTTGCGACTGACCTTAACGGAAGTGGGGTGTTGCACACTCTAAATTGTCCTTACACCAGAAATGCCAATTAAGCAGTGCTTTGAGCTGTACCAAAATCGATTTTGCAGTGTTTTGAGCCGTATCAAAAAATGGCGTCTTTGTCATTTGATATGGCCTTAAGCCGTATCAAATGCATGAATTGATATGGCTCCAAGCCGTATCAAATTCATGGATCGATACGGCTCAAAGCCTTATCAAATTCATGGATTGATACGGCTTTGAGCCGTATCAATTCATGCATTTGATAGGTCTTTGAGCCATATCAATCCCTTAGATTGATATGGCTCGTAACCATATCTATTTTTTTTTTAAGAAAAACATTATCCTACAATTAAATACATTTAACAAAATATGAAAGAAAATTTAATGCATTAAAATTCTGTCATTCACTATTACATTGTTACAATTACATTGTGTATTACATTGCATTTCATTCTAATACAAAACATAATTACAAAATGAATTACTCGTACATGCATATCCTTTCCATTCTGGAACATGATCTGCCATTAATTTCTTACCAATGTTTACCATTTTAGCTTTACTGAATTTTGCACAAATCTACAACAGACATAACATAATAAGGATCAAACATGAGCAATGAATATTGGAGCAAATACAAGTGGCATATACATGCAATAGTGCTCTTCACTCGTTTGACACACTAATATGAGTAATCAGGATAAAGTCATTGAATATATAAGGGAAGATTCTAGTTGGAAAATTTCTGATGATATTGTAGGAATTGAGGTTGAGAATACAGTTAATAGAAATAACCAAAATGAGAGAAATAGTGATGTTTTAGTCAGTCATGATGTCTCTAATTCTAGGCAGCATGGTTTTGATAATCTAACAGTGACCAAAAAGAAAGTGTCCTTGTTTTCATGTAACAGTGGAAAATATGATAATAATACTTGCATGTATAATGAAATGTGCACCACCAGTAATGTACAAGGATGTGTAATGGAAACGAACTTGTTAGATGGAGAATAGCATGCAACCTGTGAATAAGAGTAAAACCAAAAAACAGAATGCTAATTCGCTCCTATTATCTCCTTCTAATGATAGAAAAAATAGAACAGATTAAAAAAAGGAGTAGATACCGATCAAGGCAAAGACAATGATGACATTTTATCTCTTGTTCACTAGTGTGAATATGTTACTTTATCATCGGTAAAGTTGAACGTGTTAATGGGAAGATTTATTTTTGTTGGTTAACCTATTATTAACATGTTAGATTTTATCGACATGTGGAGTAGATATGATAGTTGATTCAACACCTTACTTCTTTTAAAAAATGAAATAAAATTCTATGATGAATGACGATGATTCATATATAACAAAAAGATTATGACCGCTGTCTCGAATAAGTAAATTGCATATATCATGTCTAATATTACAATATTTTGCTTGTAAGTTAAAATGGAAGAATTCTGATCCCTATTAAGTGCAACAAAAGCAACATCATTAAAGCTTCCATTTTCCATAAGTAGAATATACAGGAGCAAGATTCAAGCTCCATGGTTTTGTACAATGTTTGATTGGCATGAAACATTTGACCAATGTGTATGTTATATTAAATTTTTGGCAGAGTTTCCTAGAAATAATTTAACGCAATCAAAGTAAAACAGACAAACATTTGTTTAGTAACTAGCTTCATAAAAATCTACTGGCACGTGATTTATGTTCTGTAGATATGTTGTGAAATGAAATCATAGACTAAATAATAATAATACTTCAGTTCTTAGTAACAAGTGCATGTGGAATTTATTAGTATAAATTTTACTAAGTGGAGATAACTGGTGATACCACCATCTGTTTAGTAATATCCTATTCAACACATCAAGGTATGTCTGCACTTTGCACAAACACACACTTAAATATCGTAGCAAGTGGGCATGTTTTACTAAGTTAGCATTTTAGGTGATGTATTTGCTGCGAGCTTATTAAAAAAATGCACTTGATGAATCCCTTATTGAGCATCCTCAGGTTGATTAAATCTTACTATAGTCCTCGATCTAGTCCTACCAGATATAGGTTTAGAAGATGGAAAACTCGTGAGGAAATATTGTGTTTTCCAAAGTGTCTCATGAGCACCAGCTGCCAAATGAACCCCAAGACCAACAGCTTCAAGCTAGACACTCCTCAAAAAAGCTACGGCTCTTGTAAACATAATTACAACATAATTATTTCGATAAAATTTTCAGTAAATGTTCCAGCTGAAATGAAATAGATTATAAGCTATAAGATTGCTGAATTTGCTTATTAAACGTAATCCAAAAACCTTAACACAGCTAGTTTCTTTGTATTTGATTTGATTTACCTTTCATAGCCAGAAAAGTCATATCTAGGGTACAAAAACACATAAGGACTAACAATTAACAAAGCTTAAGCATACCTCTCTACAGTCCCTTAAGTAGCTTTTGATCTTTCTTGTAACTTTTAACTGCCAACGAAACCAATTTTGAAGTTCCAGAACTAACAACCAATAATGATCTAATTGGAGCAAGACCCTTCAATAATTTATGAACCTGGATTATACAAACACATTATAATAGCACGAGATAGACATTATAATCAACACAATAAATAGATGGGAAACCTGATTTTGAGATATATTGTAATGACCTGCATTGGCATAGGTGTTATAATTAATTTATTTTTTATTGAAATGGTGGTTTAAAGAATTTAATGGTCCTGGAATTAAATAATGATGAATATTTATTTAAAATAATAAATTAAATAATATATTTAATTCTGATATAATCAGAATTGGCTGAAATGACGATATGGTGCGAACCAGATCATCTGTGATGTTTAATTCAGCTTGGAATTGAATTTGAATAACGAATATATTATATAAACGACAGTTTGAACGTATAATTTTGTTATAATTAATATCAAGCTTGAAATGGCGCTGCAGTTCGTAAATTGACGATTCGAACTTCAACTGAATGTACAGGATTTGTTTTAAGCCGGATTTCTGTGAAGCAAGAAACGTGTGGAGCTGGTGGAGTATATTTTCTAGTGGAAGAGAAAAATCGGGATTTCGTCGTGTAGATTTTGAGATACGTCCAAATAAAATTTTAGAAAAGTCGTTGTGGAATTCCTTTATAGTTTATAAATGAATTATTTATATTTTAAAAAGGGATTTCAATATAAATCGAATATAGGGTTGACCCAGATTGAAAATATAAAGTTAGAAATTCATATAGGAATATTCTAGAGCTATATGGTATTCCACTGTGAATATATACGATAATATTTATTTATAAATATTTAATTTAATTATATTTAAATATATTTTAATGGGTCGTTCAGAGCTTTATAAATAGCCAGTTTTGCAAACAACCTCGGAATTCGACAAAGCTAATCTTGTTGGATCCACAACATCAAATAGTTGTTAGATTTTCAGTTTCGTGATTTTTAGAGTCACTGTGTGGTCATACGGATTTTTAGAGTGAAAAACAGTCAGTATTTTGACGGTTAAAAATACGTTGTGTGAGCAAACGTAGTCAGAATTCAACGAAACCAGTTTCGTTTGGACCATAATGTCGAACTATAGCTGCATGTCCAGTATCGTGATTTTTGGGTGTCGTGTGTGATCACGTGGATTTTTAGAAGGCAAAAAAACAATAAAATGGAATATAAAAATATTAAAGCTTCACTATAAATACCACACCCCATCCCTTCACCTAATTTTTTTCTCCCATAAGTCAACAGACATCCAGCCTCCACTTGAAAGCAAAAATGAGAGAAAATCGTGAGATCTAAAAATCAAAATCAAATAGTATAAATTCCTATAAATCCCGTTGTGTATATCTTTTGATTGCCAGTGTGATGCTCATCATTTTCGTATCAGTTTTACATAGCTCGAAGCTGCTTACTTCGCTAGCAGTCTTCCAGTGTGAGGTTAGGGTTAGAGAAATTGGAGAGGTGAAGCCGTAATTTGCAAAACTGAGTTCATATTTGGGTTTAGTCTATGAATGGCACTTGCGAGCACCATTTTTTGTGAGGGCGATGAGATTTTGTTCGGTATATGAACAGAAACTGAGGAAAGAGATGGTGACGCAACTAATTTCGAGTGTGGTGTTTTTGAGATGAAATGGAAGAGGGTGGATAGTGGAGTAGTTCGGTGGTGTTGCTCTTGATTTCCGTTGAGAAACGATGTGGTTTGTAGGGTTCAAAAATCACGATAATGTCCTGTAAAGGAGCGACGGGTTTTGAAGCTATTGTGGAAGAAAGTGAATGGCGGGTCTGGGCTGAAGTAAATGGAGATGGGCCGGGAAACTAAAGGTTAAGGCCCCTTATTAAAAATCCAAGTTTTTATTTCTATTTAAAGTGTAATAACTTGTAACTCTAATATCTTGCTCATTTATTATCGGAATTGGACAAAACGATATACGATGGGATCGTATGAACGAGAGCTTCACAATGAAGCTGACTGGAAGTTGATTGGGGCTCGTATAAATTTATGGCAAAATAAATTGTTTGATTCGAATCAAACAAACAGTTTATCGTTCTTTAACAATGAACTGCCAATGTGAGTAAATCTCACTAACTCTGAACAGTTTATAAATTCATGTTGTATTTTTAGAACTATTAAATATTGGCTGATTGACTGTGTGTTGATTGTTTGATTGAACTGCTAGTCAGTTAGTTGAATTTCTATATTGATTCTGTTCAACAGAATATATCATATTGAACTAAAAGTGATGTTATCTATATTGTTTAACATCTGTGATGCAGGGAAACAGGATGGATGAATCCAACTGGGTTCCTCAACATTTATTTTACTGTTTTTCATATATTGTGATATATGATGTGATATATAATCTGTTGTCGATTATATGTGTTTGGACGATACTGATCATCGTGATTTGATATGTTGAATACCATAACATACCGAAATGTTGATAAGGAAATATTTTCAAAGTGATATTTGAAATAAAATATTTATAAATAAGAAATATTTATAAATTGGAATATTTATAAATAGGAGATATTTAGAAAAAGGGAAAACGTTATAAAAAGGAAACCTTTATAAAGCGAATAAAGGAGTTAAATCGAATATGGTATTCGAAAGTAGTAAATCGAATATGGTATTCGAAAGGAGTTAAATCGAATAAGGTATTCGAAAGTAGTAAATCGAATATGGTATTCGAAAATAGTAAATCGAATAAGGTATTTGAAAGGAGTTAAGTCGAATATGGTATCCAAAAGTAGTAAATCGAATTAGTTATTCGAAAGGGGTTAGTCGAGTCGGGTCAGTTGAATAGAGTTAATCGAATATAGTTTATTCGAATAGGTAAAATGAGTTAATCGAATATAGTTTATTCGAATAGAATAAAGTAGTTAATCAAATATATAGTTTATTCAAATAGAATAAAGGAGTTAATCGAATATAGTTTATTCGAATAGAGTAAAAGGAGTTAATCGAATATAGTTTATTCGAACAGAATAAAGGAGTTAATCGAATATATAGTTTATTCAAATAGAATAAAAGTGTTAATCGAATATAGTTTATTCGAATTGAGTAAAAGGAGTTAATCGAATATATAGTTTATTCAAATAGAATCAAAAGAGTTATCGAATATAGTTTATTCGATAAGAGTTAAGTTAATAGAGTTAGAGTTAAATCAAAAGAGTTAAGTGAATAGAATAAATTGAATAGAGTTATCGAATATACCTTATCGAAGGAAAGAATTATCGAATAGAAAAGATTTGAAAAAGAGTTACGTAAGGAAGTTTGTTAAAGAAATAGAAGGGTGAACTTTGTCTATTTCAAGGTTAGAAACGTTGTTCAGTTAAGGTCTGAGAGGTCGTATTACCCTAAATTGATTGACTTCATTTTTAACAAAGGAATGGTTAAGGTTCGACAGTAAAGGATGGTTAAGTGAATTTAGTAATTAAAGGAAATGGTTTGAGTTGGCATCGCGATTGTTTGTTTAAAGATCTGTCTAAGTCCAATGAAGAAGCTTTGGAAATGTTTTCCAAATAAGAAACAAGAAATGTTTTCTGATATAGAAAACAAGAAATGGAAATGTTTTCCAATGGTAATAACATATATTTTCTAAATTTAGAAAATAAGAAATGTTGAATGATGATTGATCGATATAATTTCCTCTTGGAAATAATATGTTGTTTGCACACGTGTTTTTCTTCGATAGTTGAATCACAGACTATTGAAGTTTTTAACCATTTTAACGTTGTTAATATGGAGAGACTGGTTGGATTTTTATCCAAAGAACCACTCTGTATCGGCATAAGCGTTGCGAATCATATATGCCAATGATAATTGAAGACGGACAAAAGTGCAAGGGCTATTGTATAAATCTTAGATAATAGTGCCTATGATGGATATACTGAATAGTGCCTCCGTTTAATCCTGTTCCTTGATGACTTGTATGGATGGATGTCTGACAGAGTATTTCCAGACGATCACGTATATTGAATTCTCCAACCGTACCAAGAGTGGAAGTGGTGAAGGAAACTTCTTTTAGCTAACACATAATGTATAGTTGAGGACGTCAATCAGTGATTTGATGGATTTGACGATGTGGCATTCAAAGTGAATCTGGTGTGATGATAAAGTGTAGCTTCTAGCCTCACATCCGGTAAATGAAAGAAATCGTGCGGGCAGCATGGCTAAGTCGGTCGCACTGAAGTAGGGTGTATAATCATCTGATCTAGAGTTCCATTTACTTCTAAAAATTTATTGTCGATACTGTCCCATTCGGGAAACGGTTGCTGATCCCAACCGTTGGTGATATACATTCGATACACTCAAGCGAAATGAGTGGTCGGTCATGTGTGGCCGGGTTGCAAGATGTTCTTGTTGAACCCAGTGTATTCCTTTCTAGAGGTACACTAGCGAAAGGTGGTTCCATACCTTGTCATATTTGGAAATCCATTGCCCAATACGTGCTTGCAGTTTTGATTGTATACTATATATGTAGAACGTGAGATGAAAGCGTTTCTGCTATATGATTATTATATTGTGGTTGATAAACATTATTATAATATCAAAATGTTTTTGATATAAAGATAATTTGGATTCTCATAAGGGAAAAACCCGTTCCGTTATACGGCGTGGTCTTATGAGATATCGATTACCTACTTGAACTGTTTTAAACTGTTTTACTCATACCAGTCCTATGACCGACCCGGAGTTTATTTGTTTGTTTCCCTAAACTCTTGGGTGCCTAATTTTATACGGGCAGTCAAGTAGTCGGGATTTACAGATATACTGGAAGAGCTTGGGGCAGGACGCTTCTGGATTATATAGCTATAGTTATTTCCGCTATGTAGTAAGTGTTGTACTTTGATAAATGATATGTATATTCAAGTACAGATTTGTATTTCAAAGTTATGTTATGAAATATATTTATTCATTCCGCTGTGAGATTCGTGTTACTCTGATATTGTTTTCTTCTTCTTCTTCTATTCTAAGTTTCTATCTTATCTTTCCTCAACCTCTAATTTCTTTCATTAATGATCGGTATTTTTCGATGTTTGGTTAGTCGTCATCGTGTTTATGTCGATAACCAAATTCGTCAAAATCCGGGTCATTGCAATTGGTATCAGAGCTTAAGTTAAGTGATTTACCTTGGCTCTGTGGTGTGACTCGGTAGAGATAGGGTTAGTAATACCCTAGATTGAGTTGAGCGTATATATACGAGTAAACGTATTTGTTATTGATATAAAAATTTGTTTTAAATTGTGTAGATTTATTGGTTGAGTTGTTTATGAGTAATGGTCGATCAGTTTGATCCACTGTATCGGTAGGAGTTACTAAACACTCGAACACGATGGGTCGACACGATATGATTTGAAAAGAGGGTAAATTAAAATAAGTCTACCCAAGGTATATCTTGATATAGAGAAGATATATATATATATATATCAAAATTTTAATATAGTGAATGTTAGACCAAAAAGTGGTTCTAACACCCAAATTGACAAAAACCAGAATAAAATAAGATCAAAAGTAAAATGGAGACACAGAATTTATAGTGGTTCGGCGTTGAAAAGCCTACGCCCACTTGTCAATAACTATTCTCGATGATATAGTTGCAATTACAATGAGATATTCACTCAATTCCACTCACAACTCACATACATTCACTCAATTGTCTCAAAACAAATGTTGAAAGACGATTTGGATTATATGGGAGTGCTGGAATTCGGTTTAAGGAAGTGGATGAACTCTCAAAGTGCCAAAAAGAAGATCCCTTTAATTGTCTCCAGGCAGGGTATTTATAGGTGAAAATTTAGTCAGAACCCGATCCGGATCGGAGCTACGTGTCCTCCATCCCGTCGTCCTCGGGTTCGGATGGACTCCAGTGCTGACAGAGCATCAGAATAGAGATTATCGTGGGTAGGAACTAGTCATAACCGCTCCGCATCTTCAGGCGATCGTGGGGGGAAGTGACGTGGATTACAGGTTCTGTTCAGAGGAGCCTGCAGAGGGGGTTCGGATCAGGGTATCCGATCTGACCCGGATTAACTTAAAACTGAGTTCTTATCCACTTTGCTTTGCTCCGTTCCGACCTGGTAGTAGGTTGCCCTCCGGTTCGACTGATAGTAGGTAGCCCTCCGATCCGAATAGCAGCGTCTCTCCGATCCGAACAGTAACATCTCTCCGATCCGATCTTCTATGATGCTTTCTAATTTCTTCAACGTTTTACATCTCGACTTTGTGTTGCCAAGTTCACAAAGTGGGCTAACATTTTGCCCCCTCAAAGGATGCTTCTGTTGGAGACGGAGCATGCTTTGATTATCATTGCACATCACCTACTAGGTAATTTTCCCTTTGATTTTCCTTGTGCTTTCATCCTCTTCTTCGAATTTCAATTTAATTTACATGCCATGCTGAGATATGACACTCTGTTCGACTTGGATTCCGACCCGAACGCATCCCATTCTTCTTCTATTTCACGTTGGACTAATGGGCCAAGCTGCGTTACTGGGCTATCGAGCTGGTCCGAACGGGGATACGAATAGTCACCTTGCTTTTATATAAGTCCAGCCATCATTTTCCTTTCACTTTCTTTTTATTCTATCGTTTTGCGAGCTTGGGTTTGAAACTCCAGAATTCAAAAGAGAAGAACGTTTTACAATTCTCGTTCGAATCTCCAGCTTATCCACCTTGGTAGGTCTAAATCCCTGACCGACCTCATTATAATAGGTTTTAATTGAAACTTATGATTAATTCGATCGATCTGAATGTGATTTCCATGCTACAGCATCCTCTTCCTTCGTTATTGTCGTTGGTGGCTTCGTTGCTACTCCAAGACGTTGGAAGAGGGAGTCGTAGTTTGTTCGGTCATGACTGGGGCGTTGGAAATGATATTGGGTCTAATACTAAAGAAGAGGAAGAAGAAGAAGATCACAGGGAGTCCGTTCGGGCGATGGAGTATGGAAAGTGGAGAAAGGGAAAAAGAAAAGAAATCTAGAAGGTTGGATCGGGTCGGGGCAAATAGTTAAAGAAGGGGGGAATGGAGCCCACCTAACCGGATCGAGACGGACTGTAGGATAAAGGAGAAGGGAGGCATGACTCCCTAATCCCACCCGAACCGTTTGGGGAATCTACTTACTAGCCGATCCAATTATGAATCCGAGCCGATCTGATTTTGATTCCTGGGCTTCAATGTTTGTCCGAGCCCAAAGCAGGGCTACGCCTCCGTACCGATCCCAATGGATGTGCCTGAACCGAACCGGAGAGCAGTCCAACTTAAGGCATAAAAACTCGTTTAACTGGCCCAATCAACTCTTGGCATAATCTTCAACTTAATGGATAGTTAGGATAGTGCCTTGTGAACATAACTGGACATCAAGAACTGCCTTGATCCTTATTACTTTGCCAAAATTTTGCATCGCACTTTCAAATATTAAGTTTACACTTTCTGCATAAACTGTTTACACTTTAGTTTGCACACTTGCACGGGGGGATACGGGCCAATTTACTCTAACTTGTGCTATTGCTTCTTCAATAGTTTTGTGACCATGAGACCCAGACGATCTTCTAGACTAGCCGGGCAGAAGGAGGCCCCGGAGACATCCAACAAAATTACTCTTGAGGACATATCTTCTCCATCGGATCCAGAATGGAATGATGAGGGCTCAGACTACGAGGTTGGAACTCACGAAAGAGACAATGCATCTTCGGAGGGTGGAGTTTCCCTAGGTTGTGAACAGGAAGGAGGGATTGGCGACGACCGAGCTCCTGACGAATTTGAATCTGCCGTCATATTGGAATCACCCCAAGATTCTATTGAATCGACGATCGACAACGATAGACTTATCCGAATTTGTCTAAAATATGAGATACTAAAAAGGGACACCCTGGTGCCTTCGAGAACCGACCGTCCCCACAATCCTCCAGAAGGGTATATGGCAATTACTTGGTTGATGTGCATGGTCGGTGCTATCCTTCCATTTTCTCCTTTCATCGTCGATTTTCTAAGACAAATGCGGATTGCCCCCATGCAGCTGCACCCTAATTCTTATGCTTACTTGTACACGTTATATGTATCGTACCGTGAGATCTTAGGCATAGAGCTCACTTTTGATGACGTTCATTTCTTCTATAACTTCAAGCATCGGACTCGAGAGACTCCTTCTTTCTGTTACTTTGAGTCTGTCCCTAAGAGGAAAATAATTCCAGCGCCATTCAATAGTAAAGCTGGGGATTCCAAGCTGGAATGGTTTTATGTGAAGCGACAACCAGGGTGTGCTAGGAGGTGGACGAAATCAAGTAAAGCACTGGTTTTCTAAATCTCGAATCTATACAGTTAAGCCATCGCCTTAACTCGTTTTTCTTTTTGTTTGCAGTCGATAACCCAAAACAAATACCAGACCAAGTATTCTTTGACCGGATGCATCAGCTCCTTAACGGCGATCAGAAGTTTTTAACTATTGCCGAAGTCCTTAAGGATGAATATCTTCATTTTCATGGGTTGCTATCTGTTACTCGTAGCATTGGTCGTGGGGCGGCTCCATATGTATATATTCCCCCAGTGGACGTAATCCCTGAAACGGGCGAAAGTTCGAGAGCTCCTACAGTGCCTCTTCAAGCTTCACCCTATCCTTCTTCTACCCAAGATGATGAATTGGCTAACATGGCCGAAAAGCATCGCGAAGTGTATACTGTTCCCGAGGCTTCCATTTCTCCGGAAAGGTCAACGTCTTCCAAAGAGTCTCCGATCGATGCTTCTGAAGGAGATGTCCCTAGCACTGATGACCCCATGTTTCAGGGTTTGGGGGATCTCCCCTTACCTGAAACCATTTACACTTCAGAGGATTTTAGGAAGAATCCTTTTGTCTTCACTTCTTCTGAGGAGACCACTCCTGCTAAGGCTAAAGTGCCCGCCCGTACTAGTCTAGCTTCGGACTCGGGTTGGTTGGGGGAAAAACACCACTTAGGACATACTTTACACAATAACATTACAGCTCACTGCATCTTTCTCTTTGTGAAAATATTGGTTCTGAATTTCATTTGTCTTGTTGTGCAGGCACGATGTCCCGATCTTACTATGATATTAGGAAACTCTGCTGCAGCATGTCTAATCCACCTTATCATACTGCGTGTGATCGCCGCGACGATCGCAGTAGGGAGGAGAGAAGGCCCTATGAACCCTATCGCTCTTGAACCTCGCGTTCTCGCTCTCCTGTCCGACGGACCCAGAGAGATATAAAGGTTACCAAGGTCGTCGGGAAGAGGACATGCCGCAACCAAAAGACTCAACCTCTTCTCAAGAAAAGCGCAGCAGCGAGAGGAGTCCGCCAAAAGATACTGAGTCACGAAGTAAGCGTAAGGTCCCTGCTACACAGTCTAGAACGGATAAGGAGGCTATTGAGTCCTCCACGCACAGGGATACTGAGCTGACAATTCCTGCCCTCCGCCGCTAGACGTTGAATCTGCAGTTTAGCGGGCGTATCTGGGGAAGCAATTTCCTGAACATTACTTCGAGAACTTGACTTTTTTACCTGCCCTCGAGCCTATTTCTTCAAGGTGGGCAGATAAGGCCAAAGCAAAGATAGATGCCGTCGAGAACCAATATTCTGAAATGTTCAAGTACTCACGCAACCTTTCCAGAATCATCCGTACTTTAATCACGAATGCTGATTCGATGCAAAAAACTGCTGAAGACGATGCAAAGGCCTTAAAGAATCTAGGAAAAGATTTGGGGGATACACAGGCCCAACTTGCTGTTGCTCAACGGGATGCTACTAGCTTCAAACAACAATTTGAAGATATGCTAAAACGTAACCATGATTTGCTTGAATCCAATACTCAAGAGCATTCTAAGTTAAAAAAAGCAAGCCGAAGATGCTAAGTCAGATGCTGCTAAAACGCGCCTTGCTTACGCTGACCTTGAACGGAAAAATGCCGAGTTAGCGAGGAGGAATGCTGAACTAGAAAAGAAAAATGATGACTTGGCTTCTAAGCTAATGGAGGCGGAGATCAGGGCTGCCCTAGCGGAGGGTAACGTCGAGTGTGCTATCCAATCCTCCGAAGAAGCCCGCAAACAACTGTCGGAGGTTGAGGGAGAGGTTCAAGGTTTCGGCGAATTAATGATTGAATTCTTTGCGCACATCATCCGCCGTCGAAACATTTCTTGGATTGAAGATTATCCATCTACTCTATTCCAAGTATGGAGTCAGATCGTTGAGTGGGAGAAAGAGGAGCTCAAGGTTGACTCCATTGACGAGGACAAGCTGATGGAGAAATATTTACGAGATGATGTACCAGAACGCCTAGCCGAAGGGCGTCGCCTCATTGCTGCTGCTATTGACGAAGAGAAGTTGAAGGCTAAACCAAAGAACATTCCCGAGGCTGGTTCCTCTTCTACTTCTCCCGCAACTTCTGAAATAGAGGGATATGATCCTGAAAACCCAGGGATCCCTCGAACAACTCTTTTATCCCCTATTATCGAAACGACATCGGAGACAGCAGTTACTCCAGCCGAGAAGTCTTCGGAAGGTATTTCTACATTTTCACCTCAATTCGTCAAGGCTATCTCTACCTTTCGCCACGTGATTGAGCAATCGATGAAAAATCCATTATTTTCTCCTGAGTTGATAACTGTTGCTTCTCACTCTATAGGTATTGAGCCATCTGGAAAGACAGATGTGTCCCAGGAAACCGCCTCTGGGCCGGAGCCTACGGAGAAGGCAAAAGGGGGAAAGGACAAGGCTGCTCCCATAGATTTGGGAGAAGGAAGCGAACCGTCTAAGGCTGACACTACTCGTGATGACAAAATGATAGATGCCTTAAAGGACGATTGCGGCGACGGTGGACATGAGGAAGATCCAGAGGTGGCAATAGTCGGGGAGTCGAAAAGCGCTGATGATATTACCTTAGCTGCACTGAAAGCTGACCAAGATAAACACATGCAGCTTAAATCTGAAGACTTAGACCCTGAAAGCCTTAAGCCCCTCGCCGTAGTGGATGCGGGATCAAGGTTAGTTGTTTAGCTTTCGACTAGATCCATTACAGAAGAACTTGCTAAAAAGTCTTCTCTTGATTCCAGCGCTCCGCCTTCCGGGAAGAAATCGACTGATTCCAGCACCTCAGCTTCAGGGAAGAAAAAGTCAAAGCGCATCCTGACGGAGGCCGAGAAAGAGGCGAGAGATGCGGAGAAGGCTGCTAAGAAGTCCAAGCCCTCTTCAAAGTCCAAATGATGAAGTGTCTTACGTTATTTTAGCGTTTGATTGAACTATAATTGTTGCTGTAAGGGTGGCCCTTGCACCTTCTTTTTGCCTGTTTTCTGGTTCAAATTCATTCATTTGTAAATAAAAAATAATTCATTTTCTGCAATGGCTGTTAGTCATTAGTTTTGCACTTATGTAAGAATGCATGTCTTACCATAGTTGTGTAATGAAGTTATGGTGGGGAAATATGTGTATACATATATGCCCCCAGTCAATCTCAAAAAACTATTCAAGACTTAATCAAGTAGTATGAATGTCCCCGATTTTTCGACTGGATTGCATTCTCTATGCCGTTAATGTCTGTCGCTTTTTCTGGCATTTTTTATACTCTCCTGTCTTATACTTAGGTTAGAGTTCTTACTGAGGAGGTCTCTTGTCTGGGTGCACCTTCACGCCTCAGAGGACGTCGTCTTCCCGTCCTTTATACTCTCTCTCAATTCTCGAGACTTAGAGTTAAGAATGTAGTCTTCCCATTCTTTTATGTCTTATCGCACATACAGTCGTTGTGCTTTTTCCTGCATATAAACTGTTTTCAACCTTTCAGGTTTTAAATCATCTAATATTCCATAATCGCAACAGAATAGCAGATGAAGGTATATATATAATGCATAAAAGTAAACGACACACGATATTTTTATAGTGGTTCGGCTAAGTCGTAGCCTACATCCAATTTATAGTTCTTTATTCATATCATTAGACTTTCCTAAGGCAAGTCGTGCCTTTTTACAGAGTTCATAAGAAAAATAGCAAAGAGCACAACATTTATAATCCAAATATCGCATCAAGTGTTGGGCATTCCATGCCCTAGGTACCTCTTCGCCATCTACGGTCGTTAACTTGAAGGTTCCTGTTTCAAGTTTCCGTTGGATGACAAAGGGTCCTTCCCACTTTGGACCGAGGTGAGGAAGGGATGGAAATACTCTGTTTAGCACCAAATCTCCTGGTTCAAAAGTCCTAAGCCAAACTTTTTTGTCGTAATAGCGTGCCATCTGACGTCGATGTCTCGCCGCGCGCAAATCTGCTTCATCCCTTTTTTCTTCGATTTCATCAAGAGACTCGAGTAAGAGTGCCCGACTCGTCATCGGGTCATAATACGTCACCCGGTGGGAGGGAACCTCAACCTCTACTGGAATTACTGCTTCTGAACCAAAAGAAAGAGAGAAAGGGGTATGACCAGTAGCTGTCTTAAATGTAGTCCGATATGTCCACAAAGCTAAGGACAATTCGTCAACCCATTTTGCCTTTGTGCGCTCTAACCGTTTCTTGAGGATGGATTTTATAACTTGTTTATTGCTTCTACTTGCCCGTTCGACTGTGGATAGGCAACCGCAGTGTACCGTTTGTCGATCCTATATTTCTGGCAGAAATTTCTGAATTCAGCACCATCGAACTGGGTTCCGTTATCAGTTATAATGGTCCTTGGGATCCCGAATCTGCATATAATATTTCTAACCACAAAACTTATCATCTTTCTCGCCGTGATATTGGTTAGGGGCTCAGCTTCCACCCACTTCGTAAAATAGTCCACAGCGACTATTGCATACTTCGCTCCTCCTTAAGCAATTGGTAGAACTCCGATGATATCAATTCCCCACATGGCAAAAGGCCAAGGACTCACCATCTATTTGAGTTGGGTTGACAGTGCTCTGGGGATTTTGGCAAATCTCTGGCACTTATCGCAGCGTCGTGAATAATCAGCCGCATCTTTGTTAATTGTGGGCCAGAAGTATCCATACCGCAATATCTTTTTCGCTAAAGTCTGACCTCCTGTATGATCTCCACACACACCTTCGTGTACTTCTCTTAGTACACGTTTGATGTCGTCGTTTGCTATACATCGTAACAGGGGCATAGAAAATCCTTGTCTATAAAGAGTATCATCTTAAAGAATGTATCTGGTAGCCTTGCGAACTATAGCCCGTCTCTCACTCTTCTTTGATGGGAGTGTCCCATTCTTAAGGAAGTTCTTAATTGGGGTCATCCATGACTCCTTCTCCTGTTCCGCTTCGAAAGCGAACTCAATTTCCATCGACTCAAAGCTTGGCGATTCCAACGTTTCAATTGGAATTGTTTCAGTTTCTTCCGGGTTATCGGAACTAGCTAGCTTTGCCAGCCTGTCTGCCTTCTGGTTTTCGGCTCTTGGGATATGCGTTATGTTATACTGCTCCAGGTTGCTCAAAAGATTTTCCACTTTCCTGAGGGAGGCAATGAGTCGAGGTCCCCGAGCCACAAACTCCTTTCGCACTTGGCAAACTACGATTTTGGAGTGGAAGAATATGTCCAACGTTTTTATTCCGAGGTCTTTAGCAAGCTTCAAACCGGAAATCAGGGCTTCATATTCAGAATTTTTGTTAGTCTCCGAAAATTCTAATCGTAGAGCGTAACATAACGACTATCCTTCAGGAGTGATTAAGACGATTCCCGCTCCGGACCTTCGGTCGTTCTTGGCTCCGCCAGTGTATAGCTTCCAACGATCTAATTTTAACTCATCTTCGGACTTGACCACTTTGTCATCGATTATTTCCTCCTCTGGGATTGTGAACTCTGCTATAAAGTTAGCCAGAGCCTGCCCCCTGATCGACCTCCGCGTCTGAAAATTTAAGTCAAACTGACTTAATTCAATATTCCATTTAATCAATCGTCCCGATGCTTCGGGTCTCTGCAACACTTTCCTTAGAGGTTGGTCAGTGTATATGGTTATTGGGTGAGCTTGGAAATAGTGACGAAGTTTTCGGGAGGCGAATAGGAGGCTGTAAGCGAGCTTCTCAATCTTTGGGTTGTTGAGTTCTGCTGCTGCCAATTTCTTGCTTACTTAATATACTGGCCTTTGCACTTTGTCTTCTTCTCGAATCAAGGCCGTGCTAACAGCGTGAGCCGAAACTGCTAAGTAAACAAATAACTATTCGTGATCCACTAGCTTTGACAAAATCGTCGGTTTTTCTAGCAATTCCAATAAATTTCGAAAGGCCTCAACACAGTCCGGAGTCCACTCGAAGTTCTTCTTTCCCCTTTTAATCAAATAAAAAAATGGGACGCATTTTGTAACACCCCACACCCGCTAAGTTCACTCACTAAGGGAATGCCTTAACTTCGGTGGAGCATTTTAAGTGAATATAGAATAGAAAAATTACAACAAGACAGATATAAATAATTGAAAATCTAAAACATCATTTCATTGCAACAAAAGGTAAACATGTTTAGTTACAAAACCATAAAGAGTCAAGTACTAAATATCCATCCTGATAAAAACATAAGTACATAATCCCACTACATAAACAATAGACGTAATAGAAAAGATAAGCTGGGCTTTACGTCATGGTCCAAGCTCCAAAAGATAGATAAAGAAATCTGATCAAAGCCCACTAGCGCTAGGCCCAACATGAGGACCTGAGGGGGGAAAAGATAAAAATAACGGGGTTAGACATAAGTCTGAGTGAGCCCTATAACTTTAACAACACAATCATTAAAGTAATTAGGGTATGATATAAACTTGGTACGGGATGACTGGGGATAAATGACTACACTAAGTAGCCCACTAGACATAGGATGAACTAAGATAACGGTAAAGACGCATCTACCCACCCAAGGGTAATTACTAACTGCACCACACCAGTCATTCCTACTTAAAGGTTGATCCCACCCAAGGACTTTAGAAAACTTACCCAGTAGTTCCGTGTACCCCTAGCTGACTACATAGATGTCGTCTGCCCCTATCTCCACTAGGTGTACCCACTACTCCCCAAGCGATCGGCTCCCTACCGTAGATACCCGTGCTGGCCCCACAGTGGGGTGTATCACTCCCCAAAGTGGCAACCCGATACAACCAATGGTGCACGGCTTATACCTACACGATGCAACAACGTCTTACCTACCAGCCCAGGTACACACACGCATATGAAACCCGTTGGACTTGCATTGCCACCGCTAACCCGTTTTGGCCTCTTATAGTCAAGCCCAACACGCGTGTCCCGTCCTCGACATGGGTCGAGCCCAATAAGATACATATGGGTTACTGGTTGAAATGGGCCCCCACAAGCTACCCACCTAAGCTTGTCTCTTTATCTAGTGCATCCCACTTAACCCTTTAATCATGTTTAATTACATGTTTCCACTCGGTTAAGTATTCTAATCGTATTTTCTATTGCCACCCAAGGCAACCCACTAGATTTCCACATGCCACCTAAGGCACTTACTTGATTTCCACATGCCACCCAAGGCACCCACTTAACCCCTCATGCCCACTACATGCTTATCTGGTTAAGTGTTTCTTAATTGATTAAGAACGTAACCATTGTAAAGACCTCTCACATTAGACTATCTTTTATGGCAGTTGGATTTGCCGGTTGGGTCCGGGCAGCCTTACGCCATAACTGAGTCTAACCTCGTGTCTATACACTTGTCACGTATTTAGTTTGTGCCTAAGACCTCTCACATTTGGCCAATCATTTGTAGCCACTGGATTTGCCGGTCGGTTCCAGGCAGTCTTATGCTACAAAAGGGTCCAACCTCGTGTCTTAGTCGATTAATTACACCTAATTAATCACCCCCATATTTCGAATTAATTTTCCCTAATTAATTCCAATTTTAACGATGTACATAATTGACTCAATTATGTCCATCCACTTTATGGTATGCATAATCATACCAACTTCACACCATTTCATCAACATGTATATTAACCCCATCGTTCCCCACGTAATTCGCTAACATGACATAAAAGGGAAGATTCATCACAAGTACAATGGGTTCAACTTGCATAACATTAGCATCAACATGGGTTTTAAAGTTGTCAACATGCATATAGCATCAACCCAACTAGCATAAATAATCAACCCAAACTTGCATGAATCACATACGTCATAAAGAGGGTAACTTGCATAAGCTACTTATGTCATTCAAAGGGGTAAACTTGCATATGTATGTATGACATACAAAGGGGTTAACTTGCATATGTATGCATATCATACAAAGGTGTAAACTTGCACATGTTACTTGCATATAATCAAACACCATACTTGCATAACATGTCATATGTGAACTTGCATATAATCATACACCAAACTTGCATACAAATCATATATGAACTTGCATATAATCATACACCAAACTTGCATAATCATGGTGTCATAATGGATCAATGTTTATCATAGCAATTTGCATAACTAGCATCATGAACACATAGCCTAACACTTGCATAACTTGCATAACATCATGATCATATAGCATATAACTTGCATAACTTGCATAACATCATGAACATGTAGCATATGACTTGCATAACATCATGAACATGTAGCATATAACTTGAATAACTTGCATAACATCATGATCATATAGCATATGACTTGCATAACTTGCATAACATCATGAACACATAGCACATAACTTGCATAACTTGCATAACATCACAAACACATAGCATATGATAACATAATCTTGCATTGATCCGCATTCATAGCCATAACCTCATTATATCCTATCATAATCATTTCAACAATTGGTCACTAAAGCTATAGAAACTCACAACTTGTTGATTAGCACTCCTAAGAAGAAGATTAAGTTGCTAGAGTTGATTAGAGGTTGACTTGAGAGGCTATCTTCTTCTACAAATGGATGGAGGCTCCTTTAAGTTGCATTTTGACGTCATAACGGTGTTGTATCTACTTTAATTATGAATTAGGGTAGTATTAGGGTGTATTTATAGAGTAGTTAGGTGTTTTAGGCCATTAGATTAACCCTAAATCAGATTAGAGCCGTCAGATCTCGTCCTAGCCACCAAGCACAGCCCCAAAGTCAAGATGGTGCTCCCAGGTCACACAGACCGACAGGGGGGGGGTCCACCCCTTTGTCGACCGCTGGGTCGACCCCTAGGGAGGGGGTCGACACCCATGTCGACCCTAGGGTCGACTCCCTCTTCCTGGCGGTAATTTTTCCCGCCTCTTCTGAAATGTGAAATTTCTGTTTTTATATCTGTTTTGAATTTCTCAAAACTTCTTCGGGCCTTAACTGGGTCATACGGACTCCGATTTTCGAAAACTCGGACTCTATTTCGCGTATTTTTCCGAGGCGAACGCAATGGCATAGCCCGTTTCCCCTGATTCAAATTTTAAAATTTATTTCTGCCCTGGTTTGTATTATAACAAGTTATTCAACAAACGGGGTGTTACATTCTCCCCTACTTAAAAGGATTTCGTCCCCGAAATCTCTAAGTCAAGAAGAACGTATCCTACCATCCAAACAACCATCTACTAAACCATCAAACACTGGCATCCATTGTCCTTAGAGTTTCTAATGTTGTATGAACATATGCAAAGAGTGTGTGTATATGTTCCCTATCTAATGCAAAATCAGGCGGTCTACTGATTCAGTTGACCTCCTTAATGCAAACCATGATAGTGCCATGCATCCAATATGTATGCGAAAGAACCCTATCGACACATACTATTTCTACATGAGTGCACAATCATTCACCAAAATGCATCATTCATATGATAGCACAACCATTATACATCCATTAATATAGCTACCTACACACAATTATATGCAATATGCAATATGAAGTGACTGAGCCGATCTAGTGCCTAGAGTGTGTGTATATGCATCCACGAGCAAGCACTAGCAAACACTTGCATCCACTCGCATCCATCAAACATAACATGTCTCAAACACATGTTTCAATCATAGGTTTACCCTATCTAAAGGTCAAAGATACTAATGAGAGGACATACTAAAAATAAGATAAGTACTAGACAAATGATAAAGGAGAAGTCACAAGACATACCCTCAAAAAGGAATGGGTACAATGAACGCATCTTCGCTTCTGTCTCCCAAGTAGCATTGCTCTCATCCTCTCCCCATTGCACTTTGACTAGTCGCACCTCTCTATTCCTCAACTTCCTAATCTCTGACCCAAGGATGCGAGTAGGAGCTCGTCGAATAGTTGCATCACGCTCTACCTCCACTTCTCTAAGCAAGCTTGGCTCTACCACCTCTGCGGTCTCATGTAGGCACTTCCTCAAATGTGACACATGGAATACATCATGTACCCCACTAAGTCTCTCGGGTAAATCCACTTTATATGCCATCTTCCAATCCTTTCCTTAATAGGAAACGGTCCAACAAATCTTGGAGCTAATGTGACGGCAAGGAATTTCGCTCGGTCCGAACCAGTCGCTAAACCGATCCAGGCCGTTCGAAACGCCCTATCGTTTGAGAACGAGACAAAACAGAAAGCATACCAAAGAACATTTCGTTTTATATTACAACAATGCATCAGATTACAAGAATATACAGAGTATAAATGAATAAATATTACACAGAAATATCAGAGATTTAAATTACATTTAAATACATCGCAGCGGAAAATAATACAATACACAACTAGAAGAGATATACGGATACAAAGCTTTCCGGATATCGTTCCAGCTGTAAACCAGGATCCTGTGAATATAAATCTGCAAAACCAAAACTACTAGCTGCCCGTGTCAAAATAGGGGCACCCAGAGTTTAGGTTAAAACAATAAACTCCAGGTCAGTCATGTGACTGGTGTGAGAACTAAAACAGTTATCTTTATTTTTAAAGTTAGGTAAAACAAGGGACCACGCCGTATAACACGGAACGGGTTTCCTCCCAAGATAACCAGTGCATAAAACAAACAGCGCAATGCTAAATAAAGAAAAATGAAGCTGTTATAAGACCCAGGTCCCATCACACAATGCAACGCAGCCGAGGATAGGGTTTTCCCTTATAACAGCCAAAAAATGCTTGATACGTTTAAAACAAATCGTTTGATACTATTATAAGTGCATAGTGTATAAAACAACTTCAAATCATAAGTATCAATCATAGGCGGCATGAGCGCCCCATCCCACTATGTCACCATACTAGGTTCTACAATTAAAACCGCAAATGTCACGTATTTGGAAATTGGATTTCCATCTATGAACCGAGGCAAAAGATAGTCCTCAACCGTTTCAGACAATCTAGCCCATGTCTAGGCAAGTACTCAGTCAAGCCTTGGAGCGACATGGCCGGTCCACCGATGTGGATTAAACTTAAACCCTGAACATGCGTTCCCCCGCCCTTTGGGGCGTAAATGAGCCAACGAATGACTCCATCGGACCCGGATCGTCCGATCAAACCGAGGCGCCTCGCAACAGCAACAACCACATAAGTCAAACTCGTCAGGGCGTGTAAAACCACTGACGCCACTTCTAGCTAGAAAGAAACGCATGCCCTCCCTGAGGTCCGTCTCCCGTTTTTGGTTCATACCGGGTGTGAAACACGCGAAGTAAACGTTACACAAAGCTACGCCACAAAGGCCGTGCTTTGATCATCACCACAAGACTTTGCTTTTCAACAGAAGCCTCGATCAATAGCCACTTAGGCATGCCACACAGGCAATTCACTCCATGCGTTTGATATCCATCAATATATAACCCCTGAGCTCGTACGTCTCAGAGAAGGGCGTTAAGCAAGAGAATAAATTCTCCGCCGCCAAACAGATATATATTTAATAGAGATCAATCACACGGACTAAAATCCAATGTCAGACACACAGTCCATTTACAAGTCCGTTCTGGGTCTGAACGAAACCGGAGGCACCTAGTACCCCGCATATCCATCGATCTCCAAGTATGTCTGGACGATCACTAACTGTTTCCATCTTCTTGGGTGTACAGCCCAATCAAGATCATCAGTAACTATCCAAACGACGTGAAGACCTCCGGTCTTCGACCATCGTCTTCATCTTCGACTTATCGTCGTATCAGTTATTCAGAATGGGATAAACCCGGTCTTTCCGAATAACTCGCGTATATTTTATAAAAGTGCTACACAAACACAACATACGCCTCATTCCAATTCATCAGTCACTAACCGCAAATTAATCAAGAGAATAGTTCCCCAAATATTAACCCCGAAGGCCGAGACCAACATCAGATCAATATCCAGAAAACCATTCTGCTTGGCTAACCGACAGTTAGTTTCTAAATTTCACATTCATAGGGAAAGATTCCCATTAATTTTATCAAAGATAAATTCCTTGAATTTATTCTTTGATCTACTTTTGAATTTCGATTCAACTAGTCGGGATTTACGAAACTTATTGAAGTAATCATTTGTTTTAATTTCCCAATCCCAACCTATTCATCCCATGAAGTAAAACTGGTAATACTTCATACCTAACACCACGGTGTTATCGGTAAATTCAATTACCATTTCACGTTCAAATCTAATTAAAGATTTGACTATCGCCTGGAGCAAAAGTGGTGATACTCCATTCTCGACCATTTCAATCTAATTAAAGATTCATTAAAACTCAACTTAGTTTTAATCGTTAACTGGGTTAAAGAATCCGTGTCATTTAAAAACACAGTTCACAATAAACCCAAAATCACCTTCATTAATTATCGGGTTAAAGAACGAGTGTTATTTAAAACACTGTTCACGATAAACCCAAAAATCAATAACAATTCAATTCCAATTAAATATTATTTAATTGGTACACTTCATTAAATCTAAATAAAAAGATTTAATCTTTTCTCAACTGGGTTCAAGAACAGTGTTAGTGAAGACACCATTCACGACAAACCCCAAATCACATTTGATATTCAATACAAGGCTCTGAATAGAAAATATATCGGCTTATATTCAATATCAAATTCTACGACTAACAAATGTCGTATTGGAAATAACGATATAAATATATCTTTCAAATTTCCATAACAACACCTGTATAATCACGAATTTCAACATCGAAATATTCCGAAGACAATTTCGATTCAAATCCACTCCAATGCAATCATTGGAAATTCTGGTTATTTTTAAAACCCTTTTCAAATTCAATTTATTTATTTAAAAATAAATAGAATTATATTTCTGGTTCAAAACTAGTTCATTTCGAAAAAAATCTATTTTTATCTTTTCAAATATGGAGTTTTTCATCCCAATTCTTTCTAAATCATTTCTTATGATTTTACACAAATTATTACTATTTTTAATAATTTTATCAAGGCCCGTACAGTCGATTTCCATCAATGGCCATCGAACTGCACTTATAGCGACCTTTTTCAAATTTGATTTGGACATAATTCCAAATCCAACCATTAGATTTCTAATTTCTAATATCTGTTAGAAAGCTCTTTTCATTACGAACCCAACGGTTCCGGTTTTAGGAGAATCCGACGGTCGGATCTCCCGTAATGCCCGTTTGAAATAAATGGTCGAAATTCACGAAATGCCGCGGCGCGGCGCGTTCTATTCAGGCCATTATATTATATATATAATATATATTTCGTCGATTTCTATTTAAAACGAATTATATAAATAGTTTTAAAATTCATTTCAAAAGCAATTTCAACTTTCATTTAAATTCAAATCAAAATTGAATTCTTCTTTATAAATTCGTTTTAAATATTCATTTCTATTCAATTCAAATTTCAATTCAATTTGAATTCATATTCAATTCAATTCATTTCGAAATCGTTTTCAATTCAATTCATTTCGAAATCGTTTTCAATTCAATTCATTTCGAAATCGTTTTCAATTCAATTCATTTCGAAATCGTTTTCAATTCAATTCATTTCGAAATCGTTTTCAATTCAATTCATTTCGAAATCGTTTTCAATTCAATTCATTTCGAAATCGTTATATATTCTATTCATTTCGAAATCGTTATATATTCAATTCATTTCGAAATCGTTATATATTCAATTCATTTCGAAATCGTTATATATTCAATTCATTTCGAAATCGAATAAAATCGATATAAATATCGTTCACGTCAAAATGGCGTCAATCTAATCAACACGGCTTCATAAATTTCTATTTTCTAATATTCTATTTCAAATATTTCTTTTCCAAAATAGTTGTTATTATCAAAATATTTCGTTCAACACATGACCAATCTCAATGGATTAGTACTGTCAACACATGAACCTTTATTTTATATTATTCTTTGTTTTTCAAATTGGAATGAGGCCCAATCAATTACCATATAAGGTTAATTATACGGATTTTCATACAACACATGTATAATAGCATTGAAAAATAATCAACCATCAACCAAAGTGCACTACACTGTATAAGCATCAAATATTGGTATCTAACGCTTATAACAGCCTGTCAATCAATCGATCGACATATTTAATCAATCAGGATGAGTGAACTTCAAATTTCATCCCAACACCCGTGTGGGGTTTCAAACAATCAAACACAGATTTTATTTGTGCAGTTGGGCGATGTGTAAAATTTATCGACCCAATCAATGTCAGTCAAATCAGTGTATATAAACAAATCGGCCGATTTGTTTATAAATATTTATTTATTCACTTTCACGTTAAAAATTATATTTTCAACGATAAAACATTTTATTCAACCTATGAATATTCTATTCGGTTCATTTATTCAATAAAATGATATTTTTATTTTTCTAACATATTTTAGAAAATTTCGGCGGCATAACGGCACGATACTAGAAACGGGACGAGGCCTAGCCTTATCCCCGGTCTAGTGAAGGCCCACGCCATTCACACATCAATCAAAATCACCAAACAACCAAATTCAAATCAAATCATATAACTAATCTATGCAACCAAACAAACAAGTCCATGGTCTGTGGACGATTGTGTCGGGTGCTACTAAGCACCGTCTGCATCCTAGTATATATATATAATTAGAAAAGAAATTGAAAGGTGAGAAATTCTCACCAATAGCTATCCAGCTCCACGGCACTTCCAATGCAAGAAATCTTCAACGTTCTTGCCTTTTTGTCATCTTCGTTGCCCGTAGCCACAACATATGTAAAAATCACATTTTTACTTCGTTATTCAATATATAAAAATCATATTTTTTATTTCGAAGTTCAATATATAAAAATCCTATTTTTCTATCGAAGTTCAATATATAAAAATCCTATTTTTCTATCGAAGTTCAATATATAAAAATCTTATTTTTATTTCGATGTTCAACATATAAAAATCCTATTTTTATATCGAAGTTCAATATATAAAAATCCTATTTTTCTATCGAAGTTCAATATATAAAAATCCTATTTTTTATTTCGAAGTTCAATATATAAAAATCCTATTTTTCTATCGAAGTTCAATATATAAAAATCCTATTTTTTATTTCGAAGTTCAATATATAAACATCCTATTTTTCTATCGAAGTAAAATCAGTTCTTTATAATATGTTATTTGTATATAATAATAAAAAAATCTGATTTTTATTCTATGTTATCTATATATAAAAAATCTGGAAATAAAATAATGCCATTTACCTTAGTCAGTTTCTCTTCTAGGTTAGGCAAAATCGCAAAACCCATAACCCTCCCTTTCTCGTTTGAAAACCCATTGCCATCTTCATTTGGAAAAGCCCGCCGCAGATGAAGCCTCCAACCAAGATCTGACGTCTCCTTTTCGATCGCCAGGACCTCCTCTTCCAACGCCTCAAATATAGAGCAACTCGACGGTCTTCTCCACCGGTATTCTGACCTCGAACGGCGAGGCTTCCAAGGGAGGGGCAGGCCACAACGACCATTGATACTCCATCTTCGTCGCACAGATTGGAGAGCACGAGGTGCTTAACATTTTTGTAGTTTGGAGTGAGGCCATTGACACGAGGATTAGGCATCAAAATAGGAAAAGGGATTGAATCATGCTGATCGTTCGTTCTTGCCTGGTGGAGGCGGAAATTGGTGAAAGTTTGACCACGAAATGTTTTGACCGAGGGTTTGGCAAAGGAAGAATATATATATTTAATAATATTTTATCCATATATTACTCGTTTAGTCTTCGAACCCCAAACGAAACCCAAAAACTGTCGGCTCTAGCTAAATACCCTCATTCCGAACACAATGGAAAATGTTTCGCAAGCCTGTTCGGCTGTTATGCTAAGTTTCCATCAAATTTTAAATATAAATCAATATATATTCTATTCAAACGTACATTTCAAATTACCGGGGCCATATACTAACTAGAAAAATTCCAGAAAAATAATTTCTAGCTTCGTGTTGACGATACGGTCCTAACAAAACTTGTTTCGTCAAATTCTGAGACCGTTTGAAAAATGGCCAATTTCCAGTCGATTAAAATCAACTGAAACTGGTCAAACGCGTTTTCCTTTGCCACGCTCACAAACTGATTCAGAAAATTATGGAATTTGGAACCTGGCAATAACTTTACACTGCGGATCCAACGAAAGTGGTTTCGTCGAAATCCGAGATCATTTGCAAAATTTCCATTTTTAAGGGCCTGAATTCCATAGCGACTATTCAGAATTTTCAACTGGACATATCTTTCTATTCCTGCCATGAAATTTTGATTTTTCGGATTTGTTGGAAAGATATTATCAAATAGATCCTATCATTTTTGGTTTCACTAAAATCCGGATTGTTTTGCACCCGGTACATTCAATTGAAGTTTGAAATCGAATTATCGAACTACCGCGCCATTTTCAATTCCTTTTATAATTATATATAAATATTTATATTCTAACGACGACGCGTATAATATATACATTATAATTATATTCAAAATAAATTTCTCGTCGATATTATTTAAAATAATTCATTTTAAATAATCAAAATTCGCTAAAATTGCCAAAATAAAAATTATAAACTGGCCCAGATTTTCTGGGTTATTACAATCTCCCCCACTTAAAACTTTTCATCCCCGAAAAGGAACAAAGTCGAAAGTGGTTTGATTAATCAACTCTACGTTCGATCTGGCTTTCATTCTCCAACTTTTCAGTTTCTGAGAATTTTCAAAATTTCAAAAATTTGGCTAACACCCTAAATTTTTGAAAAATTTCGCCATAACCTCCCCTGCACCGGGAGCATCGGGGAATTTCAAATAGCTTCCCCGGTCCTTCAGATCTCAAAAAGAAAAAAAAAAGCCAAGCGGCTAGCCAATAGGCTCATAAAATCATCATCACCCAAGAAAAACAGTAATTTATGTAGTAAACATGTACCTATTTGTCGGGCAAACAAATTTTATTCTCTGCTCTAGCCTCCTTGCTATGACCTGTTCAATGTAAGTATATGTATATGCAAGCAAATACAACCAATTTTCAATACAATTCAATATTTGATTCGATTAGGCTAAATGGCTAAAAATTATCAAATAAATAAACAACCAACACCAACATCAATCAATTAGTGAATTTAACGTTTCAAATTCATAATTTTGATATATATACAGAAATCATGTTTTTGATGCCAAATCACAACAATGTATTCTAGCTATATTAGTTTTGGTTCTCACACCAGTCTAATGGAAATATATAGAAAGTCACACCTTCGAAACTCGAACATAAATGTTGATGATGCGATCGCTATCATCAATACCATCTTCGGGCGACTAGAGTGCGATACTATATCTATCCAATATATTAAAACTTTGAATATACGCTAGCTAGGCGCATACGCAAAAATCTTTATATACTGAATTGTCCAAATCTTATAAATATATAATCAAATACGAAAAATTGATTTTAAATTTTCAAAACAAAATTGACTTTCACTCTAAAAATATACTCTTCACACTCGTTCTAGGATACTACTGATCCTATCTCTAACGAGTCATTCTAATTGGATATTACTAATCCAATATCTGATGAATTCTTTCGTACGGTTCTAATGTGTCTTGTTCTCTGAGCTTTGTAAACCAAAGCTCGGATACCAACTGTGACGGCAAGGAATTTCGCTCGGTCCGAACCAGTCGCTAAACCGATCCAGGCCGTTCGAAACGCCCTATCATTTGAGAACAAGACAAAACAGAACGCATACCAAAGAAAATTTCGTTGTATATTACAACAATGCATCAGATTACAAGAATATACAGAGTATAAATGAATAAATATTACACAGAAATATTAGAGATTTAAATTACATTTAAATACATCGCAGCGGAAAATAATACAATACACAACTAGAAGAGATATACGGATACAAAGCTTTCCGGATATCGTTCCAGCTATAAACCAGGATCCTGTGAATATAAATCTGCAAAACCAAAACTACTAGCTGCCCGTGTCAAAATAGGGGCACCCAGAGTTTAGGTTAAAACAATAAACTCCATGTCAGTCATGTGACTGGTGTGAGAACTAAAACAGTTATCTTTATTTTTAAAGTTAGGTAAAACAAGGGACCACGCCGTACAACACGGAACGGGTTTCCTCCCAAGAATACCAGTGCATAAAACAAACAGCGCAATGCTAAATAAAGAAAAATGAAGCTATTATAAGACCCAGGTCCCATCACACAATGCAACGCAGCCGAGGATAGGGTTTTCCCTTATAACAGCCAAAAAATGCTTGATACGTTTAAAACAAATCGTTTGATACTATTATAAGTGCATAGTGTATAAAACAACTTCAAATCATAAGTATCAATCATAGGCGGCATGAGCGCCCCATCCCACTATGTCACCATACTAGGTTCTACAATTAAAACCGCAAATGTCACGTATTTGGAAATTGGATTTCCATCTATGAACCGAGGCAAAAGATAGTCCTCAACCGTTTCAGAAAATCTAGCCCATGTCTAGGCAAGTACTCAGTCAAGCCTTGGAGCGACAGGGCCAGTCCACCGATGTGGATAAAACTTAAACCCTGAACATGCGTTCCCCCGCCCTTTGGGGCGTAAATGAGCCAACGAATGACTCCATCGGACCCGGATCGTCCGATCAAACCGAGGCGCCTCGCAACAGCAACAACCACATAAGTCAAACTCGTCAGGGGGTGTAAAACCACTGACGCCACTTCTAGCTAGAAAGAAACGCATGCCCTCCCTGAGGTCCGTCTCCCGTTTTTGGTTCATACCGGGTGTGAAACACGCGAAGTAAACGTTACACAAAGCTACGCCACAAAGGCCGTGCTTTGATCATCACCACAAGACTTTTCTTTTCAACAGAAGCCTCGATCAATTGCCACTTAGGCATGCCACACAGGCAATTCACTCCATGCGTTTGATATCCATCAATATATAACCCCTGAGCTCGTACGTCTCAGAGAAGGGCGTTAAGCAAGAGAATAAATTCTCCGCCGCCAAACAGATATATATTTAATAGAGATCAATCACACGGACTAAAATCCAATGTCAGACACACAGTCCATTTACAAGTCCGTTCTCGGTCTGAACGAAACTGGAGGCACCTAGTACCCCGCATATCCATCGATCTCCAAGTACGTCTGGACGATCACTAACTGTTTCCATCTTCTTGGGTGTACAGCCCAATCAAGATCATCAGTAACTATCCAAACGACGTGAAGACCTCCGGTCTTCGACCATCGTCTTCATCTTCGACTTATCGTCGTATCAGTTATTCAGAATGGGATAAACCCGGTCTTTCCGAATAACTCGCGTATATTTTATAAAAGTGCTACACAAACACAACATACGCCTCATTCCAATTCATCAGTCACTAACCGCAAATTAATCAAGAGAATAGTTCCCCAAATATTAACCCCGAAGGCCCAGACCAACATCAGATCAATATCCAGAAAACCATTCTGCTTGGCTAACCGACAGTTAGTTTCTAAATTTCACATTCATAGGGAAAGATTCCCATTAATTTTATCAAAGATAAATTCCTTGAATTTATTCTTTGATCTACTTTTGAATTTCGATTCAACTAGTCGGGATTTACGAAACTTACTGAAGTAATCATTTGTTTTAATTTCCCAATCCCAACCTATTCATCCCATGAAGTAAAACTGGTAATACTTTATACCTAACACCACGGTGTTATCGGTAAATTCAATTACCATTTCACGTTCAAATCTAATTAAAGATTTGACTATCGCCTGGAGCAAAACTGGTGATACTCCATTCTCGACCATTTCAATCTAATTAAAGATTCATTAAAACTCAACTTAGTTTTAATCGTTAACTGGGTTAAAGAATCCGTGTCATTTAAAAACACAGTTCACAATAAACCCAAAATCACCTTCATTAATTATCGGGTTAAAGAACGAGTGTTATTTAAAACACTGTTCACGATAAACCCAAAAATCAATACCAATTCAATTCCAATTAAATATTATTTAATTGGTACACTTCATTAAATCTAAATAAAAAGATTTAATCTTTTCTCAACTGGGTTCAAGAACAGTGTTAGTGAAGACACCATTCACGATAAACCCCAAATCACATTTGATATTCAATACAAGGCTCTGAAGAGAAAATATATCGGCTTATATTCAATATCAAATTCTACGACTAACAAATGTCGTATTGGAAATAACGATATAAATATATCTTTCAAATTTCCATAACAACACCTGTATAATCACGAATTTCAACATCGAAATATTCCGAAGACAATTTCGATTCAAATCCACTCCAATGCAATCATTGGAAACTCTGGTTATTTTTAAAACCCTTTTCAAATTCAATTTATTTATTTAAAAATAAATAGAATTATATTTCTGGTTCAAAACTAGTTCATTTCGATAAAAATCTATTTTTATCTTTTCAAATATGGAGTTTTTCATCCCAATTCTTTCTAAATAATTTCTTATGATTTTACACAAATTATTACTATTTTTAATAATTTTATCAAGGCCCGTACAGTCGATTTCCATCAATGGCCATCGAACTGCACTTATAGCGACCTTTTTCAAATTTGATTTGGACATAATTCCAAATCCAACCGTTAGATTTCTAATTTCTAATATCCGTTAGAAAGCTCTTTTCGATACGAACCCAACGGTTCCGGTTTTAGGAGAATCCGACGGTCGGATCTCCCGTAATGCCCGTTTGAAATAAATAGTCGAAATTCACGAACTGCCGCGGCGCGGCGCGTTCTATTCAGGCCATTATATTATATATATAATATATATTTCGTCGATTTCTATTTAAAACGAATTATATAAATAGTTTTAAAATTCATTTCAAAAGCAATTTCAACTTTCATTTCAATTCAAATCAAAATTGAATTCTTCTTTATAAATTCGTTTTAAATATTCATTTCTATTCAATTCAATTTTCAATTCATTTCGAAATCGTTTTCAATTCAATTCATTTCGAAATCGTTTTCAATTCAATTCATTTCGAAATCGTTTTCAATTCAATTCATTTCGAAATCGTTTTCAATTCAATTCATTTCGAAATCGTTTTCAATTCAATTCATTTCGAAATCATTTTCAATTCAATTCATTTCGAAATCGTTATATATTCTATTCATTTCGAAATCGTTATATATTCAATTCATTTCGAAATCGTTATATATTCAATTCATTTCGAAATCGTTATATATTCAATTCATTTCGAAATCGAATAAAATCGATATAAATATCGTTCACGTTAAAATGGCGTCAATCTAATCAACACGGCTTCATAAATTTCTATTTTCAAATATTCTATTTCAAATATTTCTTTTTCAAAATAGTTGTTATTATCAAAATATTTCGTTCAACACATGACCAATCTCAATGGATGAGTACTGTCAACACATGAACCTTTATTTTATATTATTCTTTATTTTTCAAATTGGAATGAGGCCCAATCAATTACCATATAAGGTTAATTATACGGATTTTCATACAACACATGTATAATAGCATTGAAAAATAATCAACCATCAACCAAAGTGCACTACACTGTATAAGCATCAAATATTGGTATCTAACGCTTATAACAGCCTGTCAATCAATCGATCGACATATTTAATCAATCAGGATGAGTGAACTTCAAATTTCAACCCAACACCCGTGTGGGGTTTCAAACAATCAAACACAGATTATATTTGTGCAGTTGGGCGATGTGTAAAATTTATCGACCCAATCAATGTCAGTTAAATCAGTGTATATAAACAAATCGGCCGATTTGTTTTTAAATATTTATTTATTCACTTTCACGTTAAAAATTATATTTTCAACGATAAAACATTTTATTCAACCTATGAATATTCTATTCGGTTCATTTATTCAATAAAATGATATTTTTATTTTTCTAACATATTTTAGAAAATTTCGGCGGCATAACGGCACGATACTAGAAACGGGACGAGGCCTAGCCTTATCCCCGGTCTAGTGAAGGCCCACGCCATTCACACATCAATCAAAATCACCAAACAACCAAATTCAAATCAAATCATATAACTAATCTATGCAACCAAACAAGCAAGTCCATGGTCTGTGGACGATTGTGTCGGGTGCTACTAAGCACCGTCTGCATCCTAGTATATATATATAATTAGAAAAGAAATTGAAAGGTGAGAAATTCTCACCAATAGCTATCCAGCTCCATGGCACTTCCAATGCAAGAAATCTTCAACGTTCTTGCCCTTTTGTCATCTTCGTTGCCCGTAGCCACAACATATGTAAAAATCACATTTTTACTTCGTTATTCAATATATAAAAATCATATTTTTTATTTCGAAGTTCAATATATAAAAATCCTATTTTTCTATCGAAGTTCAATATATAAAAATCCTATTTTTCTATCGAAGTTCAATATATAAAAATCCTATTTTTATTTCGATGTTCAACATATAAAAATCCTATTTTTATATCGAAGTTCAATATATAAAAATCCTATTTTTCTATCGAAGTTCAATATATAAAAATCCTATTTTTTATTTCGAAGTTCAATATATAAAAATCCTATTTTTCTATCGAAGTTCAATATATAAAAATCCTATTTTTTATTTCGAAGTTCAATATATAAACATCCTATTTTTCTATCGAAGTAAAATCAGTTCTTTATAATATGTTATTTGTATATATAAAAAAAATCTGATTTTTATTCTATGTTATCTATATATAAAAAATCTGGAAATAAAATAATGCCATTTACCTTAGTCACTTTCTCTTCTAGGTTAGGCAAAATCGCAAAACCCATAACCCTCCCTTTCTCGTTTGAAAACCCATTGCCATCTTCATTTGGAAAAGCCCGCCGCAGATGAAGCCTCCGACCAAGATCTGACGTCTCCTTTTCGATCGCCAGGACCTCCTCTTCCAACGCCTCAAATATAGAGCAACTCGATGGTCTTCTCCACCGGTATTCTGACCTCGAACGGCGAGGCTTCCAAGGGAGGGGCAGGCCACAACGACCATTGATACTCCATCTTCGTCGCACAAATTGGAGAGCACGAGGTGCTTAACATTTTTGCAGTTTGGAGTGAGGCCATTGATACGAGGATTAGGCATTAAAATAGGAAAAGGGATTGAATCATGCTGATCGTTGTTCTTGCCTGGTGGAGGCGGAAATTGGTGAAAGTTTGACCACAAAATGTTTTGACCGAGGGTTTGGCAGAGGAAGAATATATATATTTATATATTTAATAATATTTTATCCATATATTACTCGTTTAGTCTTCGAACCCCAAACGAAACCCAAAAACTGTCGCCTCTAGCTAAATACCCTCATTCCGAACACAATGGAATATGTTTCGCAAGCCTGTTTGGCTGTTATGCTAAGTTTCCATCAAATTTTAAATATAAATCAATATATATTCTATTGAAACGTACATTTCAAATTACCGGGGCCATATACTAACTAGAAAAATTCCAGAAAAATAATTTCTAGCTTCGTGTTGACGATACGGTCCTAACAAAACTAGTTTCGTCAAATTCTGAGACCGTTTGAAAAATGGCCAATTTCCAGTCGATTAAAATCAACTGAAACTGGTCAAACGCGTTTTCCTTTGCCACGCTCACAAACTGATTCAGAAAATTATGAAATTTGGAACCTGGCAATAACTTTACACTGCGGATCCAACGAAAGTGGTTTCGTCGAAATCCGAGATCATTTGCAAAATTTCCATTTTTAAGGGCCTGAATTCCATAGCGACTATTCAGAATTTTCAACTGGACATATCTTTTGATTCCTGCCATGAAATTTCGATTTTTCGGATTCGTTGGAAAGATATTATCAAATAGATCCTATCATTTTTGGTTTCACTAAAATCCGGATTGTTTTGCACCCGGTACATTCAATTGAAGTTTGAAATCGAATTATCGAACTACCGCGCCATTTTCAATTCCTTTTATAATTATATATAAATATTTATATTCTAACGACGACGCGTATAATATATACGTTATAATTATATTCAAAATAAATTTCTCGTCGATATTATTTAAAATAATTCATTTTAAATAATCAAAATTCGCTAAAATTGCCAAAATAAAAATTTTAAACTGGCCCAGATTTTCCGGGTTATTACAGCTAACTTCCCAACGGACCCAAAGCGGACAACATTCCGTAATGGGGATACTTTAACAAAGACCATGTCCCCAACATCAAACTCCAGATCCGTCCTCCTCTTATCCGCGTAAGATTTCTGTCTTTCTTGCACTGCTTTCATCCTTCTTCGAATCAAATCAATCTTCTCCGAAGTCTCTCTAACCATATCGGGCCCAAGCAAGATCTTATTCGTAGATTCCCACCAACATGTAGGTGATCGACAAGGCCTTCCATAAAGAGCTTCGAAAGGAGCCATACCAATACTAGACTGAAAGCTATTATTATACGCGAACTCCACCAATGGAAGATGCTCTTCCCATGCACCTCCAAAATCTAAGATACAAAGCCTCAAAAGTTCTTCCAGAACACGATTCACCCTCTCGGTCTGGCCGTCCGTCTGAGGATGATATGCGGTGCTCAAACACAACTAAGTCCCTACCGCCTCTTGTAAACTCCTCCAAAACTCGCTAGTGAAGATATGATCTCGATCGCTCACTATGCTAGAGGGTACTCCATGCAATCGAACTATCTCTCGAAGATAAACTGAAGCTAGCCATGGTGCAGTCCTCATGCTCTTTACGGGTATAAAATGGGCACTCTTAGTAAGTCTGTCTACCACAACCCAAATTCCCGTATTACCCTTCCTTGATCTAGGTAACCCATCAATAAAATCCATCAAAACGTTATCCCACTTCCATTGCGGAACTTCCGATGGGTGAAGCTACCCACCAGGTTTCTTTTGCTCCGCTTTCACTTGTTGGCACACCAAGCATCTAGCGACATACTCGGCCACATCTTTCTTCATACCGGCCCAAAAGAAAACTCGCTTCATGTCTTGGTACATCTTGTCCCCACCGGGATGAATGGTCATCCTAGAACGATGTGCATCATCAAGAATAGCCTTCCTCAAACCCTTGTCTTGTGGTACACAAAGTCTACCGTCTCTACGCAAGCACCCCCTATCGTCTAGGGTTTACCTACTCAAATGGCTGGACGACTCCCCCCTTATGAGCCTCTCTACTAACTCAACCAACTGTGGGTCGTCCCGCTGTGCCTCGCCAATCCGTCCCAAAAGAGTAGGTCTGACCTCCAAGGATGCTAGCAAACAGGGTATATAGTCAACGGAAGGTCTGAAATCAAACATCGAGATAAATTCCAAGCTTCGTCGTTCCACGAAAAATGGACTCAAGGACAACCTTTTTCTACTCATGGCGTCCGCCACCACGTTACCCTTGCCAGGGGTATACGCTATCTCGAAATCATAGGATGCTAAGAACTCCATCCACCTTTGCTGCCTCAAGTTCAAATCCTTCCGAGAAAACAAGTACTTCAATGATTTGTGGTCAGTGAAGAACTCGAACCTCTCTCCCAGAAGATAATGGTGCCAAATCTTAAGCGCAAAAACAATAGCGGCCAACTCTAGATCATGGGTAGGGTAATTTTTCTCATGCGCCCTCAACTGCCTTCCACCGTAGGCTATTACCCTTCCCTCTTGCATTAAGACTGCGCCCAGTCCTATTCCACAAGCATCGGTATAAACAACAAATGGCTTACTCCCATCTGGCAACACAAAGACTGGAGTTGTTGTTAAAGTTTTTTTTAACCGTCGGAACCCATCATCACAATCTACGTCCCATACAAAGACTAGATTCTTCTTCGTCAAGCGAGTTAATGGGGCTGATATCTTCGCGAAGTCCTTGATAAACTTCCTACAGTAGCCAGCCAACACCAAGAAACTCCTCACCTCGGTAGCATTCTTCGGAACCTTCCAATCTTGGATGGACACTACCTTCGCGGGATCCACAGCTATCCCTTCCTTGGAGACCACGTGCCCCAAGAACCGCACTTCCTTCCTCCAGAAGTGACATTTAGAGAATTTAGCCTTAAGGCTATGCGCTCGAAGAGTCTCCAACACTTCCCTAAGATGTAGGGCATGCTCTTCTTCACTCTTAGAAAAGACTAAGATGTCATCCACAAAGACCACCACGAACTTATTAAGGTACTCCCTGAACACCCTACTCATCAAATCAACAAAGTATGCTGGGGCGTTCGTCAAACCAAATGGCATCACCAGCCACTCATAGAAACCATCAAGAGTCCTAAAGGAAGTCCTGTCTATGCTATCCTCAGCCACCCTCAACTGATGAAACCCCGTGGCCAAGTCCAACTGCGAAAACACTGAGGCGCCAACCCACTGATCAAAGAGATCATCAATCCTCGGCAATGGGTGTCTATTCTTCTTTGTGAGCTTATTGAGTTCTCTATAGTCTACAAAAAGTCTGCGGGACCCATTCGCCTTCGTGGCAAAAACTACTGGAGCACCCCACTCCGATATACTTCGTCTTATGAACCCCTTCTCAAGCAACTCCCCTACTTGCTTATGGAGTTCCCTCCTCTCACGAGGAGCCATGTCGCGCACTGGTAAAGACACTGGTTTAGCATTATCCACCAGATATATTCGGAAGTCTATCTCCCGCTTTGGAGGTAAGCCCTTCACCTCCTCCAACACATCCGAGTATTCCCGGACCACTCTAACAGATCGCAAACTCTCGACTGAAGCATCAAGCGATTCAAGATAACTTAGCATAACAGATTCCATGGGATTACAAGAAATCTCGAGAGTGTTACCCAAACGGGTCATGAGCCTAACAACTCTCCTTTCGCAATCAAGAACGGCACCATTACTGGATAACCAGTCCATGCCCAAAATCAACCTATAGCCCGTGAAGCCCAAAACAAAAGCATCACATCTAAACTCAACGCCAAGTATAGAAATTTTCAAACCCAAACATATCATGGACAAATTAGTGGAGCCCCCGATTGGGTTTGAAACAACCAAGGGATCATCTACTATACTGGTGTCTAAGTGCAGTGACTCAACTAATGATGATGAGATAAACGAATGCGATGCGCCAGAGTCAAACAATGTACGAACAGGATGATCAAATAGAAAAACCAGACTTTTAACGGAAATAGTTCTACCTCTTTCCTGAATCGGTGGAACCGCGAGAACCTGAACTTGCCCCCTTGCCTGACCTGGTACCATAAGATCTTGCACCTGTCCCACTGAGGTAGATCCCGTCCTTTGCCCCTTCTTAGTGCAATCCTTCACTAGATGCCCTGCTTCGCCACAGTGGAAGCAACCCGTCTTCTTCTTCTTCCGACAATCTTTGCTTAGGTGGCCTGGTATCCCGCAATTGAAGCACTTCTTCTTTCCCTTGCCACTGTTGCCTTTCCCACCCTTGTTTTGCTGTTGTTGTTGAGGTCTCTTCTGATCTCCTTTCTTCTCGGGTGCCTTATTAGCATTGGGACCCTTCTCTTCCTCATGCATGAGTGCCATGTCTACTAGCTTCTCAAAGGTGGCCCCCATAGGGATGTGAGTCATAGCCAATCCATGCATCGGTTCATTCAAGCCCTTAACGAACCTCAAAGCCTTCTTCTCCGGTGTATTCACCATGTCTATGCCAAACCTTGCCAATTGATTAAACTTGTTGACATATTCCTTCACCGAGAGGTTTCCTTGCTTTAGAGTCAAGAACCTTTCCATATACAAGTTTTCCTCCGCCCTTGAGAGAAACTTTGCCACAAATCTTTGCCTGAAATCCGTCCAAGAGTCAACAGGGCGTTCTCCATTAGTGACCTCCCACCAGAATGAGGCCTCTCCCTTCATTAACCAAGCAGCTAACATGACTTTCTTTCCTTCTTCCGTCTCAAAGATATCTATCAACTCTTCCACCTCCTTAATCCTATCTCTAGCCTCCACAAAAGTTTCTGATCCTTGAAAAGGTTTCCCTCCCATAGCTATAAATTCCTTGCAAGTCTTAGCAAAAGTATCCGTGCGAGGAGGAGGAGGGGGAGGAGGAAGATCGGGTGCTACTGTTGGTGGAGGAACATTTGCTGGACCCGCAGTGGCGGCCCTAGCCTCCATCAATCTCCTATACCATACTGGTATCACTACACCCTCCGGAAAGTTAAGATCTTCAGCCATGCTGAAATGAAAAATGAAAGATTCAAAATGGAGAATTCGAAAGATAAAGATATGGCTATTGGGGATTATGCTTTTCTTTCAAAAACCTTTCTCTTTAAAGACATGTTTTTGAAAACACTTCTTCCAAAAATGTTTTTAGAAAAATAGTTTTCTAAAAATTTTATTTGTCCTGGTAACCTTCGCTCTGATACCACGTGTAACACCACACACCCGCTAAGGTCACTCACCAAGGGAATGCCTTAACTTCGGTGGAGCATTTTAAGTGAATATAGAACAGAAAAATTACAACAAGACAGATATAAATACTTGAAAATCTAAAACATCATTTCATTGCAGCAGAAGGTAAACATGTTTTGTTACAACACCATAAAGAGTCAAGTACTAAATATCCATCCTGATAAAAACATAAGTACATAATCCCACTACATAAACAATATCCATAATAGAAAAGATAAGTTGGGCTTTACGTCACGGTCCAAGCTCCAAAAGATAGATAAAGAAATCTGATCAAAGCCCACTAGTGCTAGGCCCAACCTGAGGACCTGAGGGGGAAAAAGATAAAAATAATGGGGTCAGACATAAGTCTGAGTGAGCCCTATAACTTTAACAACACATTCATTAAAGTAATTAGGGTATGATATAAACTTGGTACGGGATGACTGGGGATAAATGACTACACTAAGTAGCCCACTAGACATAGGATGAACTAAGATAACGGTAAAGACCCATCTACCCACCCAAGGGTAATTACTAACTGCACCACACCAGTCATTCCTACTTAAAGGTTAATCCCACCCAAGGACTTTAGAAAACTTACCCAGTAGTTCCGTGTACCCCTAGCTAACTACATAGGTGCCGTCTGCCCCTATCTCCACTAGGTGTACCAACTACTCCCCAAGCGATCGGCTCCCTACCGTAGATACCCGTGCTGGCCCCACAGTGGGGTGTATCACTCCCCAAAGTGGCAACCCGACACAACCAATGGTGCACGGCTTATACCTACACGATGCAACAACGTCTTACCTACCAGCCCGGGTCCACACACGCATATGAAACCCGTTGGACTTGCGTTGCCACCGCTAACCCGTTTTGGCCTCTTATAGTCAAGCCCAGTACGCGTGTCCCATCCTCGACATGGGTCGAGCCCAATAAGATACATATGGGTTACTGGTTGAAATGGGCCCCCACAAGCTACCTACCTAAGCTTGTCTCTTTATCTAGTGCATCCCACTTAACCCTTTAATCATGTTTAATTACATGTTTCCACTCGGTTAAGTATTTTATCGTATTTTCTATTGCCACCCAAGGCAACCCACTAGATTTCAACATGCCACCCAAGGCACTTACTTGATTTCCACATGCCACCCAAGGCACCCACTTAACCCCTCATGCCCACTACATGCTTATCTGGTTAAGTGTTTCTTAATTGATTAAGAACGTAACCGTTGTAAAGACCTCTCACATTAGACTATCTTTTATGGCAGCTGGATTTGCCGGTTGGGTCCGGGCAGCCTTATGCCATAAGCGAGTCTAACCTCGTGTCTATACACTTGTCATGTATTTAGTTTGTGCCTAAGACCTCTCACATTGGGCCAATCATTTGTAGCCGCTGGATTTGCCGGTCGGTTCCGGGCAGTCTTATGCTACAAAAGGGTCCAACCTCGTGTCTTAGTCGATTAATTACACCTAATCAATCACCCCCATATTTCGAATTAATTTCCCCAATTATTTCCAATTTTAACGATGTACATAATTGACTCAATTATGTCCATCCACTTTATGGTATGCATAATCATACCAACTTCACACCATTTCATTAACATGTATATTAACCCCATCGTTCCCCACGTAATTCGCTAACATGACATAAAAGGGAAGATTCATCACAAATACAATGGGAACATTAGCATCAACATGGGTTTTAAAGGTGTCAACATGCATATAGCATCAACCCAACTAGCATAAATAATCAACCCAAACTTGCATGAATCACATATGTCATAAAGAGGGTAACTTGCATAAGCTACTTATGTCATTCAAAGGGGTAAACTTGCATATGTATATATGACATACAAAGTGGTTAACTTGCATATGTATGCATATCATACAAAGGTGTAAACTTGCACATGTAACTTGCATATAATCAAACACCATACTTGCATAACATGTCATATGTGAACTTGCGTATAATCATACACCAAACTTGCATACAAATCATATATGAACTTGCATATAATCATACACCAAACTTGCATAATCATGGTGTCATAATGGATCAATATTTATCATAGCAATTTGCATAACTAGCATCATGAACACATAGCCTAACACTTGCATAACTTGCATAACATCATGATCATATAGCACATAACTTGCATAACTTACATAACATCATGAACATGTAGCATATGACTTGCATAACTTGCATAACATCATGAACATTGATATACACGTAAATGTGTATATTTTATCCTCTTATTTATCTTATTTTCCCTTTAAAATAATTGATACTTTGTATTTATAGCTGTATTTTCAGATTGTTGACAAGAAGCATGGTTTAGAGCATTTGATGGATAAAGAATGAAGAATTTGCTTAAAAAGAGTGAAGTTTAAAATTGCTAAAGCTTGAAGAGTCTGAAGCTTGAAGAACGGTTGCAATTATATTTCAGTTAAGAAGATTTGGCTCAATAAAGACTCAAACCGCATTCACATTAGCTCATTAGGAAGGCCTCTTACTCATGTTGCGTTCACACTAGCCTATTTGCTAAACCACTCACTCTAAAGCTGCGTTCACACTGGCTTATGTGTTATTTGGGTTATTTCTTTAGTCCCACATTATGTAATTAGCTAGATAGCCTTTGTCATATCAACTATAAATACCTTGTATCTCATTCATTGTAAAAACACATTAGGTTTTATTCTGTAATTCTCTTCTTGGAATAAAATCATTCTCTCCCTTTCTTTTTTACTTTTTGTTTATTTTATTTATGTTCATGTTATTTATTTTCTTTTTCTCTTCTTCTTTAGCTATGTCTAGCTAATACCCTTTGATTAGGGGGTGATGACGCTGATAGTATGATTCAATATGAATAACATAGCCAAAAGATGAGGACTGTATACATGTAGATCTGGATCTGAATTAAGGGTTAGATCTGAACCTTCATATTTTGTGTCGTTTAAGAGCTATGATCCTTCACAGGATATATTCATGTTCGATCTAACGTTTATCAGATCTAGATCTAATTTTAGGGTTTTAGAAATTAATTAGTGAATCTGTCCTGATAGTCTATGGTTGTAGAGCTGAGCTCCTGCATAGGCTATGCTTGTCGTTATTTACATATTTGTTTCTAAAAACCTATTATCGTTGATTCATGTTTGTGACAGAAACATGTATTAGATCTGGTTAATCTTTTGGCTATTGATGATTATGAATCTGATCTATGTCATTATCCCCTAATTGCTTTCACTTATTGTTAAAACTCTCTTTTATTTAATTTTGCTATTTTCTTTGTTTTCAACCAATCAAAAGTTAGGGATAACTTGATTGGATTTATTAATTAAAATATTTTTGGTCCCAGAGTTCGACACCCTCTACAACAATCCTTGTTTTTTAGGAAAGCCGAACGGATTAAACAATTGTTTACAGTTGTTAATTTGTTCGCAAACAAACATGTAGCATATAACTTGTATAACTTGCATAACATCATGATCATATAGCATATGACTTGCATAACTTGCATAACATCATGAACACATAGCACATAACTTGCATAACTTGTATAACATCACAAACACATAGCATATGATAACATAATCTTGCATTGATCCACATTCATAGCCATAACCTCATTATATCCTATCATAATGATTTCAACAATTGGTCATTAAGGCTATAGAAACTCACAACTTGTTGATTAGCACTCCTAAGAAGAAGATTAAGTTGCTAGAGTTGATTAGAGGTTGATTTGAGAGGCTATCTTCTTCTACAAATTGATGGATGCTCCTTCAAGTTGCATTTTGATGGCATAACGGTGTTTATCTATTTTTAGTATGAATTATGGTAGTCTTAGGGTGTATTTATAGAGTAGTTAGGTGTTTTAGGCCATTAGATTAACCCTAAATCAGATTAGAGTCGTCAGATCTCGTCCTAGCCACCAAGCACAGCCCCAAAGTCAAGATGGTGCACCCAGGTCACACAGACCGACAGGGGGGGGGGGGGTCGACCCCTGTGTCGACCCCTGGGTCGACCCCTAGGGAGGGGGTCGACACCGATGTCGACCTTAGGGCCGACTCCCTCTGCCTGGCGGGAATTTTTCCCGCCTCTTCTGAAATGTGAAATTTCTGTTTTTAAATCTGTTCTGAATTTCTGAAAACTTCTTCGGGCCTTAACTAGGTCATACGGACTCCAATTTTCGAAAACTCGGACTCTATTTCGCGTATTTTTCCGAGACGAACGCAATGGCACAGCCCGTTTCCCCTGATTCAGATTTTAAAATTTAATTCTTCCCTGGTTTATATTATAACAAGTTATTCAACATACGGGGTGTTACATATTTGTCCGTGGCTTTGGAGATAAACCTACTCAACGCGGCTACTTTCCCCGTAAGACTTTGGACATCTTTAATTCTCCTCGGTTCTTCAATGTTTCTAATCGCTGCTATTTGGCTGGGATTGATTTCAATCCCTCAGGAGCTCACAATGAAGCCTAGAAGATTTCCCGATGCCACTCCAAATGAACATTTCAAAGGATTCAACTTCATCCGATACTTTCGTAGGATACCGAACATTTCTGCCAAGTCTTGCGTATGGCTGGAGGACTGTTTCGATTTGACAAGCGTATCATCCACATAAACTTCCATAGTCTTCCCTATTTGATTATAAAACATCCTGTTCACCAAGCGCTGATAAGTGGCTCCAGCGTTTTTCAATCCGAACGGCATGACCACGTAACAGTATAACCCCAAATTTGTAATGAAGCTCGTGTGTTCTTGATCCGGCACGTGCATAGGAATTTGGTTGTACCGGAATATGCGTTTATGAAAGAAAGAAGTTCGTGTCCCGCTGTCGAATCTACAAGCTGGTCAATCCTGGGAAGTGGGAAACTATCTTTCGGGCAAGCTTTGTTCAAATCTGAAAAATCAATGCAAGTCCGCCATTTTCCATTCGGCTTCTTTACTAAGACGGGATTCAATATCTAGTCGGGATATGTCGAATCTCTAATAAATCTGTTCTGTTTCAGCTTCTCCACTTCTTCTTTCAGAGCGGCCGACCTCTCTGGGCCCAGCATACGTCTCTTTTGCTTTACAGGCGGGTGTTTCGGGCTTACATTTAGTGAATGATTTATGACGGATCGCGATATCCCACACATGTTGGCGTGGGTCCAGGCAAATACGTCCAAGTTTGCCTTCAGGATGTCAGTTAGCTCTTTGGCCCGACGTGGATCCAACTGGGATCCAATCTTCAAAACTCTTGTTGGATCAGCTTCATCAAAGGGAATGTCCACTGTCGCTTCATTAGGAGTTGCATTTCTAGTCTCTGGTTCCTAGTCTTTTCTGGGATCCAGGTCTTCAAGCGTTCCTTTGGGCAACTCCTTCTGGGCCGATCCCTCTAATTGCTATGCCGAGCGCTCCTTTGGAGGAGGCGAGGCACCTTTACTCTCAATGTTAAGTCCCTTCATCAACATCTTTAATTCGGCAACATAGCAGGCCCGTCCGGAGACTTGATTTCCTTTCACTACTCCGGTTCCTGCTTCAGTTGGGAACTTAAGCAATAAACACCAAGGGGCGATGCAAGCCCTGAACTCAGAAAGGGTAGGCCTTCCCAAAAATGCATTATAAGGCGAATCTACATCCAATACTACGAACTGAGGCATCCGTACTCTTCGGTGTTCTCCTTGCCCCAAGGTTACGGGCAATTCTATGTACCCCATTGGAGCTGTCGATGCTCCGTTGAAGCCTCGGATCCAACCTTCGCATGGCTTCAAATCTTCAGATTCAAGCTTCATCTGATCGAATGACTTTTTAAATAAAATATTAACAGAGCTTCCACTGTCTACTAACACCTTATGAACCAAGGCCGGCCCAATGGTGGTGGTAATGACTAACGGATCATCGGTGGGTGACTGGATCCCAGTATTATCTCTGCTACGGAATACCACATCATCAAACATTGTCTTCTATTGCTTTATGGGAGGGATATCTTCCAAATCATCACATTCATCCACATCTACGTGCTTGGCTGCGTTTACATATTGATCCATTGCTCTAAAACTGTGGATCGCTGGGTGGGGTCCACCCACTATGGAGTTGATAACAATTCCCTTGCCTTTCGGCTGCGTTGTAGGCTTGGGAGCAGATTGGATCTGTTTTGGAGCCTGTTCTCCTTGCCCCTTGTCTCTCGGGGCAACCTTATATTCATCCAATTTCCCTTCGCATAGCAGCTTCTCAATCACGTCTCTCAAATGTCGACATTCATTAGTTGAATGCCCATGAGTTCCATGAAACAAACAAAACTTTCCAGTTGCCATTTCTTTCTCCGTTGAGTCGCGAGGTGGCGGTCTTTTATATTGCAAAACATTGTATGTATCGAAGTAAATGTTCTCCAGAGTGTCGTTCAACGGTGTATAATTCTCATAAGTATGGAACCAGGGTCTTTTGTTAGGATCACTTCCCCTATTTCTATTTCTTCTGTTACCATTCGCGTTACGGTTGTTGTTGTTGCCCCCATTTCCATTATTGTCGTTTCCACTCTTGTTTCCCACATTCACCTCAACTTTTCCAGAACTTTCTCCAGACTGCTTCACGGCGACATTACTCTGAACATTCTCTTTCGAAGCCGCTCCAGACTTTCTCTTTCGGTTTTCCCTGGCCTACTCTCGTCTTAACTGAATGCCGGCCTTTTCATAGAACAACTCTCTCGTGGGAGATGGCTTCCCAGAAAGGTAATCTACAAATTCGGAGTCAGGATCGACTCCTTCCATCAAAGCCATCAAGATGGTGGGCTCGTGCGGATCACTAACTTCAGTCACAGCTAAGTTGAAACGGTCGAGGTATGACCTCAAAGACTCTCCCGGCGCCTGCTTAATTCTTGATAATTCAATAACTCTCTTAGACTTTCGGGTATGGAGTCGGAACTGATTCATAAAACGTTCGCTTAATTCCCTATAATTCGTTATCGACCGAGGGGGAAGTCGGGTAAACCATAGCAGCGCCACATCTTCTAAATAGATCGGGAATGCTTTACACTTCACTGCGTCAGGAGCAGCAGCAGCATTCATGAGCCATGAGTATCGCATCAAATGCTGTCCCGGATCGGTTCTCCCATTGTACTTGTCCATCTGCGGCAGGTTAAAACGTCGGGGAAATTGAAAGTTGAGGATGTCATCAGTGAAAGGGGTATGGCTTCGCTCAATGCCATAATCTTCATTGGTGTAGTTCCGGCTTTCGGACATAATCTGGCGTACCATATCCCATACGACAGCATTAGTCAGGGGTCGTTCAGGCTCCCTGGCCCTAGTATCCGGGTTCCTTCTAGGCTCTTGTTCAGGAGATGCCCTTCTTCTGATGTTTGGGTTTCCTCTAGGCTCTTGCTCAAGGGACGACCTTCTTCTTTGAGCTGCTTCTGCTCTGCTTCTTTCCCTACGCTCCCGGTCGATCTCGGGAGGTAGGGGCTGGAGCATCTTCCCTTGAGTGGGATTGGTAAGGTTAGGGTCTCTAGGTAATACATGGGATCCCTGCATCGGTAACAACATCGGCTCTCTCAAGCTTGGATCATTGGGTCCTAGTACTCGTGCAGCATCCTTGCGGGAACCCAAAGACCCGAACGTCAGCTGCTCCAAATTCTGAGGTCGTTCGAGCAGCATTCTTTCACGGGGCCGTTCTTCCTCGGAAGAAGAAGAATGATCCATAGGTGTGTGGCGAACCGAGGATGGGGTTCTCTGTCTATGGAGTTCGCTAATTTCCCTGCTCATGAGTCTCATGTTTTCTTGCATCATGAGATTGGTGCGCTCATGGATTTTCATAGCCTCCCTAGTACTCTCAAGCATGTCAAGTAGGCGCGAGAAATCTCCTTGAGTAATAGGCACAGATGGATTGACCTGATCATTGACCCTGGTGGCTGGAGTCGGAGCATTTGTGGAGGCTCGAGTGGAGGTTCCAACATCACCAAGTGTCGGGTCGGTTCAGAGATGGGCAATCAGGTCGGGTCGGAGCTGGGAGACCTGTTCGGGTCGGAGCTGGGAAGCCAAGTCGGATCGGTGTAGGGTGAGTTGCTCGGGTCGGTTCAGGTTGGGGGAGTGCACTGCTTCAGATTCACCTACCCGGATCGAATCGGAGCTCTCCCCTTGAGTGCGGTTCGGATTTCCTATATCAGTTCGTTCCACATTTTCCTGATCTTCACCAACTCCGTTCCCTCGACTAATTTGAACTTCCTTGCCTTTTCCTTTGGCCATAGTTTTTCAACAATCAATCAACAAATATTCAGGAGCGTCGAAACTTGAGGATTAACTTCTTTGAACTCAACGGTCCAAAAAGTAGAACGATAATCCCGAAAAACAGAGAATTCAGATGTTTCTCAGTGAAAGCACCAAAATGTTAGACCAAAAAGTGGTTCTAACACCCAAATTGACAAAAACCAGAATAAAATAAGATCAAAAGTAAAATGGAGACACGGAATTTGTAGTGGTTCGGCATTGAAAAGCCTACGTCCACTTGTCAATCACTATTCTCGATGATATAGTTGCAATTACAATGAGATATTCACTCAATTCCACTCACAACTCACATACATTCACTCAATTGTCTCAAAACAAATGTTGAAAGACGATTTGGATTATACGGGAGTGCTGCAATTCGGTTTAAGGAAGTGGTTGAACTCTCAAAGTGCCAAAAAGAAGATCCCTTTAATTATCTCCAGGCAGGGTATTTATAGGTGAAAATTTAGTCAGAACCCGATCCGGATCGGAGCTACGTGTCCTCCATCCCATCGTCCTCGGGTTCGGATGGACTCCAGTGCTGACAGCGCATCAGAATAGAGATTGTCGTGGGTAGGAACTAGTCATAACCGCTCCGCATCTTCAGGCGATCGTAGGGGGAAGTGACGTGGATTACAGGTTCGGTTTAGAGGAGCCTGCAGAGGGGGTTCGGATCGGGGTATCCGATCCGACCTGGATTAACTTAAAACTGAGTTCTTATCCACTTTGCTCTGCTCCGTTCCGACCCGATAGTAGGTAGCCCTCCGGCCCGACTGATAGTAGGTAGCCCTCCGATCCGAATGGCAGCGTCTCTCCGATCCGAACAGCAACATCTCCCCGATCCGATCCGCTATGATGCTTTCTAAGTTCTTCAACATTTTACATCTTGACTTTGTGTTGCCTAGTTCACAAAGTGGGTTAACAGTGAATATATTGGTTGTGATTATAATCGAGTAAGATGATAAATTAAATGGTTATGTAAATAACCAATCACAATTCATATAAGTGAAATACATCAAATCAGATGAGTTAAATCTGAAATTTAAAGCAGAAATCGAATTAAAATTCTGGAAAATTGGATAAGTGTTTGTAAATCGATTTGGATTAAAAATAAGGAAAATTTAAGATCCTGGGAGATTTTAAATTGTTTTACAAGCAGTGTGAATTATATTTTGAAATGAATTTCAAACTGGAAATGTTTAGAAATGGTTTTATAGTATTGAACTCACTTCGATCGCTGGAAAATAGATTCTGATGATGACAGCTGCATCATCAGTATTCATTTTCGAGTTGTAAGTGACGAATTGCTATCAGAGATACTGTTTTGAATTTGTTTTGGGAAAGACAAGTTTTGTTGAATTTCAAAATGGGATTTATAATAAAGAACGAATAAAAAAAGAAGTTTGAAATAGAAATTGAATATAGAAATTCAAAGGGAGTTTGAATATATGAAATTCAATGGAATTGAAATAGAAATTGAATATAGAATTTCAAAGGGAGTTTGAATATATGAAATTCAATGGAATTGAAATAGAAATTGAATATAGAAATTCAAAAGGAATTCAAATATAGAATTTGAATATATGGAATTTGAATATAGAATTCAAAAGGATTTCAAATATAGAATTTGAATATATGGAATTTGAATTTAGAATTCAAAAGGAATTCAAATATAGAATTTGAATATATGGAATTTGAATATAGAAGTTCAAATGGGATTTATAATATAGAATTTGAATAGGATTTGATATATAGAATTTGAATACATAAAATATAAAGGAATTCAAATATAGGATTTGAATATCGAAAGTGAAATAGAATTTGAATATTGAATTCAAATGGAATTTAAACTATAGAATGTGAATAAAATTTGTATAGAAATTGTAGAGAATTAACTAAGTCGAAGAGGAATTAGTTAATCGAGTTTTGATTTTGAAGTTGAACTTTGAAAGGTGAATTGAATTTGTAAATGGATATTCGAAATCGAATATAGAACTTAAATTTGAAATTTTGATTCAAATTAGTTAATAAGCAAGTTAAAATATATTTGAACATGTCATGTTCGGATATAAAAGTGAAATAGACTAAAGAGTTAATTAACAAATTAATTAACGAATTGAGTTAAAATGATCAGGTATAGTTAAAATAGATTGGGCAGGTATAAATATACATGAGATAGGTATGGATAAGGTATGAAGGTATCTAAATAGAATGCTCGACGAAAAGGTATGTATTTAATTCATATATGAGATTTTATGCGCAGTATCGGCAAGCCGCTTGGCTTTTTCTTTTTCTTTTGGATTGGTGAGGGCCATGGGAGGCTATTTGAAATATCCCGATGCTCCTGGTACAAAGGAGGTTATGGCGAATTTTTCCGGGAATTTAAGGAGTTAGAATATTTTTAAGTTAATTTGATAGTTAGAATCAATGTATCGATATATATATATATATATATATATATATATATATATATATAAGTCGTTAAGGAAACGAACTTAGAAATAGAATAGAGAAATCAAAAAGGACGACTAAGAATAAATTCTATTAAGAATAGAAAGAGGAAGCGTATATGTGTTTAAAAGTGAATAAGTAGTTGTATGTTATTGATTATTCGAATAAGTAGTCATATCTGTTTTGATGTTATAAATGTTATTCAGTCAAGGTCTGATAGGTAGTTATACCCCAACTTCATCGATTTCATTATTAACAAATAAATAGTAAGATTTCAGGCTCGAAGATCAATGTTGAATAAGAGTTAGTTGAATGTAGTATTTGGGTTGTCGTAACGATGTTTTACACAACATCCGTTTTAACCCAAATAAGTGTAAGCTTGGAAATATAATAAAGAATATTTCCTGAGTATAGAAATAAATGAGATCGGAAAAGAGATAAGTAATTGGAATATTTTCCAATTATAAATAGCATATATTTTCTAAAGTTTAGAAAATAATGGAAGGCGATATTCAGACATGTTTTTCAAATAACATAAAAGGCTAATATGGTTATTGAAAATATTTGGTTAACAAATATTGATAAAGAAATAGAGAAGTGATTTAACTAATGGAATATTAATTAAGGGCTCATTGACATGTTCAAAAGGAAAATTTTATTTTTGAAAAGAGTAAACTGTTTAAAAACTCCCAGGGAAAGACTATATGAATTAAAAACAAATTTAACAGAAATTTGTGAAAGAAAAATTGAATTAAAGTAGAGCCAATAAAGTGGTAACTGAGATTGAATTAGAATGATATTAAGACAAATTGGATTGTGAGATTCAATTGTGAAGTGTAATGTGATAATCAAGTTAAGTGTTGGGAATCGAGAAGAAACTCGAGATGAAATGATATTTGGCTTGGATATAAATGAACGGTGGTGTTGTGGATAAAAGCAGATTGGAATTTGATTGGGATGACCCTTGTATCCGCTGAATTGATAACAGGTGGAAAGGATATAATGATATGCCGACAAAAGGTACAAGTTTATATTTCTATTGGATATAAGATTTATGAGCCGAATCGGCTAGCCGCTTGGCTGTTTGATTTTCTTTTGGGTTAGAGATGGCCCAAAGAGGCGAGTTGGAGTTTGACCAATTGACCAGTAAAAGGAGGTGCTGGCAAAAATTTTCGAAAAGTTAAGGCATTAGAAAATTTTTAGGATTTTTTAAAATTTTCTTTGATAAGAATTAATTAATAATTTAATTGAAATTAAATTGGTTCAGTTGAAACTGAAGTTAAGAAGTGAACAAATATGTTCTAACCAGTCGATAGGGTCGTCCCCTACCTTTTAGCAATTTCGAGGACGAAATTATTTTAAGTAGGAAAGATTGTAATGACCCGCATTGGCAGAGGTATTATAATTAATTTATTTAATTATTGAAATGGTAGTTTAAAGAATTTAATGGTCGTGGAATTAAATAATGATGAATATTTATTTAAAATAATAAATTAAATAATATATTTAATTCTGAAATAATCAGAATTGGCTGAAATGACGATATGGTGTGAACCATATCATCTGTGATATTTAATTCAACTTGGAATTGAATTTGAATAACGAATATATTATATAAACGACAGTTTGAATGTATGATTTTATTATAATTAAAATCAAGCTTGAAATGGCGCTGCAGTTCGTAAATTGGCGATTCGAACATCAACTGAATGTACAGGATTCGTCTTAAGCCGGATTTCTGTGAAACAAGAAAAGTGTCAAGCTGGTGGAGTATATCTTTCTAGTGGAAGAGAAAAATCGGGATTTCGTTGTGTAGATTTTGAGATACGTCCAAATCAAATTTTAGAAAAGTCGCTGTGGAATTCATTTATAGTTTATAAATGAATTATTTATATTTTAAAAAGGGATTTCAGTATAAATCGAATATCGGGTTGACCCAGATTGAAAATATCAAGTTAGAAATTCATATCGGAATATTCTAGAGCTGTATGGTATTCCACTGTGAATATATACGATAATATTTATTTATAAACATTTAATTTAATTATATTTAAATATATTTATATATTTAAATGGGTCGTTCAGAGCTTTAAAAATAGCCTGTTTTGCAAACAACCTCGGAATTCGAAGAAACTAATCTTGTTGGATCCGCAGCATCAAATAGTTGTTGGATTTCCAGTTTCATGATTTTTACAGTCACTGTGTGGTCATATGGATTTTTAGAGTGAAAAACAGTTAGTATTTTGACGGTTAAAAATACGCTGTGTGAGCAAACGGAGTCGGAATTCGACGAAACCAGTTTCGTTGGGATCGTAACGTCGAACTATAACTGCATGTCCAGTTTCGTGTTTTTTTGGTGTCGTGTGTGATCACATGGATTTTTAGAAGGCAAAAATAAAATAAAATGGAATATAAAAATATTAAAGCTTCACTATAAATACTACACCCCATCCCTTAACCTAATTTTTTTCTCCCATAAGTCAACAGACATCCAGCCTCCACTTGAAAGCAAAAATGAGAGAAAATCATGAGATCTAAAAATCAAAATCAAATGGTATCAATTCCTATAAATCCCGTTGTGTATATCTTTGGATTGCCAGTGTGATGCTCATCATTTTCGTATCAGTTTTACATGGCTCGAAGCTGCTTACTTCGCTAGCAGTCTTCCAGCATGAGGTTAGGGTTAGAGAATTTGGAGAGGTGAAGCCGTAATTTGCAAAACTGAGTTCATATTTGGTTTTCAGTCTATGAATGGCACTTGCGAGCACCATTTTTATGAGGGCGATGAGATTTTGTTTGGTATATGAACAGTAACTGAGGAAAGAGATGGCGACGCAACCGATTTCGAGTGTGGTGTTTTTGAGATGAAATGGAAGAGGGTGTATAGTGGAGTGGTTCGGCGGTGTTGGTCTTGATTTCCGTTGAGAAACGATGTGGTTTGTAGGGTTCAAAAATCACGATTATGTCCTGTAAACGAGCAACGGGTTTTAAAGCTATTGGGGATGAAAGTGAACGGCAGATCTGGGCTGAAGTAAATGGAGATGGGCCGGGAAACTAAAGGCTAAGGCCCACTTATTAAAAATCCAAGTTTTTATTTCTATTTAAAGTGTAATAACTTGTAACTCTAATATCTTGCTCATATATTATCGGAATTGGACAAAACGAGATCCGATGGGATCGTATGAACGAGAGCTTCATAGTGAAGCCGAATGGAAGTGGATTGGGGCTCGTATAAATTTATGGCCAAATAAATTGTTTGATTCAAATCAAACAAATAGTTTATCGTTCTTTAACGCTGAACTGCCATTGTGAGTAAATCTTACTAACTCTGAACAGTTTATAAATTCATGTTGTATTTTTAGAACTGTTAAATATTGGCCGATTGACTGTGTGTTGACTGTTTGAGTGAACTGCTAGTCAGTTAGTTGAATTTGTATATTGATTCTGTTCAACAGAATATATCATATGGAACTGAAAGTGATGTTATCTATATTGTTTAACTTCTGTGATGCCGTGAAACAGGTTGGAGGAATGCAACTGGGTTCCTCAACATTAATTTTATTGTTTTTCATATATTGCGATATATGATGTGATATATAACCTGTTGTCGATTATATGTGTTTGGACGATACAGATCATCGTGATTTGATATGTTGAATACCATAACATAACGAAATGTTGGTAAGGGAATATTTTCAATCTGATATTTGAAATAAAATATTTATAAATGGAATATTTATAAATAAGAAATATTTATAAATTGGAATATATATAAAAAGGAGATATTTAGAAAAAGGGAAAACTTTATAAAAAGGAAACCTTTATAAAGCAAATAAAGGAGTTAAATCGAATATGGTATTCGAAAGAAGTAAATCGAATATGTTGTTCGAAAGGAATTAATTCGAATATGGTATTCGAAAGTAGTAAATCGAATATGGTATTCGAAAGTAGTAAATCGAATATGGTATTTGAAAGGAGTTAAATCGAATATGGTATTCGAATGTAGTAAATCGAATTAGTTATTCGAAAGTGGTTAGTCGAGTCGGGTCAGTTGAATAGAGTTAATCGAATATAGTTTATTCGAATAGGTAAAAGGAGTTAATCGAATATAGTTTATTCGAATAGGTAAAAGGAGTTAATCGAATATATAGTTTATTCAAATTGAATAAAGGAGTTAATCGAATATAGTTTATTCGAATAGAGTAAAAGGGGTTAATTGAATATAGTTTATTCGAATAGAATAAAGGAGTTAATCGAATATATAGTTTATTCAAATATAATAAAGGAGTTAATCGAATATAGTTTATTCGAATAGAGTAAAAGGAGATAATCGAATATAGTTTATTCGAATAGAGTAAAATGAGTTAATCGAATATATAGTTTATTCAAATAGAATCAAAAGAGTTATCGAATATAGTTTATTCGATAAGAGTTAAGTGAATAGAGTTAGAGTTAAATCAAAAGAGTTAAGTGAATAGAATAAATTGAATAGAGTTATCAAATATATCTTATCGAAGGAAAGAATTATCGAATAGAAAAGATTTGAAACAGAGTTACGTAAGGAAGTTTGTTAAAGAATTAGAAGGGTGAACTTTGCCTATTTCAAGGTTAGAAACGTTGTTCTGTTAAGGTCTGAGAGGTAGTATTACTCCAACTTTATTAACTTCCTTTTTAACTAAGGAATGGTTAAGGTTCGACAGTAAAGGATGGTTAAGTGAATTTAGTATTTAAAGGAAATGGTTTGAGTTGGTATCGTGATTGTTTATTTAAAGATCTGTCTAAGTCCAATGAAGAAGGTTTGGAAATGTTTTACAAATAAGAAACCAGAAATGTTTTCTGATATAGAAAACAAGAAATGGAAATGTTTTCCAATGGTAATAACATATATTTTCTAAATTTAGAAAATAAGAAATGTTGAATGATGATTGATCGATATAATTTCCTCTTGGAAATAATATCGTTGTTTGCACACATGTTTTTCTTCGATAGTTAAATCACAGACTATCGAAGTTTTTAACCATTTTATCGTTGTTAATATGAAGAGACAGGTTGGATTTTTATCCAAAGAACCACTCTGTTTTGGCATAAGCGTTGCGAATCATATATGCCAAAGATGATTGAAGACGGAGTAAAGTGCAAGGGCTATTGTATAAGTCTAAGTCTTAGATAACTGCCTAAGATGGATATACTGAATAGTGCCTTCGGTTCATCTTGTTCCTGGATGACTTGTATGGACGGATGTCTGACAGAGTATTTTCAGACGATCACATATATTGATTTCTCCAACCGTACCAAGAGTGGAAGCGGAGAAGGAAACTTCTTTTAGCTAACACATAATGTATAGTTGAGGACGTCAATCGGTGATTTGATGGATTTGACGATGTGGCATTCAAAGTGAATATGGTGTGATGATAAAGCGTTGCTTCTAGCCTCACATCCGGTAAATGACAGAAATCGGGCAGGCAGCATGGCTAAGTCGGTCGCACCGAAGTAGGGTGTATAATCACCTGATATAGAGTTTCATTTACTTCTAAAAATCTATTGTCGATACTGTCCCATTCGGGAAACGGTTGCTGATCCCAACCGTTGGTGATATACATTCGATACACTCAAGCGAAATGAGTGGTCGGTCATGTGTGGCTGGGTTGCAAGATGTTCTTGTTGAGCCCAGTGTATTCCTTTCTAGAGGTACACTAGCGAAAGGTGGTTCCATACCTTGTCGTAGTTGGAAATCCATTGCCCAATACGTGCTTGTGGTTTTGATTGTATACTATATTTGTAGAATGTGAGATGAAAGCGTTTTTGCTATATGATTATTATATTGTGGTTGATAGACATTATTATAATATCGAAAGGTTTTTGATATAAAGATAATTTGGATTCTCTTAGGGGAAAAACCTGTTCCGTTATACGGCGTGGTCTTATGAGATATTGATTATCTGCTTGAACTGTTTTAAACTGTTTTACTCATACCAGTCCCATGACTGTCCCGGAGTTTATTTGTTTGTTTCCCTAAACTCTTGGGTGCCTAATTTTGTACGGGCAGTCAAGTAGTCGGGATTTACAGTTATACTGGAAGAGCTTGGAGCGGGAGGCTTCAGGATTATATAGCTATAGTTATTTTCGCTGTGTTGTAATTGTTGTACTTTGATAAATGATATGTATATTCAAGTACAGATTTGTATTTCAAAGTTATGTTACGAAATATATTTATTCGTTCCGCTGTGAGATTCGTGTTACTCTGATATTATGTTCTTCTTCTTCTTCTATTCTAAGTTTCTATCTTATCTTTCCTCACCCTTTAATTTCTTTCATTAATGATCGGTATTTTTCAATGTTTGGTTAGTCGTCATCGTGTTTATGTCGATAACCAAAGTCGTCAAAATTGGGGTCATTACATATATCTTCCAACGACTGTCCACCTATTGTTTCACCTATGCTGGCCAGACCATAAACATCAATAGCAGAACATTTATTCAGTTTTAATTCAATTCCCTGTGCAAACCAATGATGAATAATCAACACATACTAAATGAATAACCATGCTTGAATAACCTAGAGGAAACGGTTACCAGCTTTCTCGATTTGATTAAAGTAAAATTCAGTTACTCTATAAGGTCATATCAAATGTACGCTCAAACCATATAAAATCATTGAAGAGAAATTTCCACAAAAGCAGCATCATTCAATTTTCATGGGAAAAGCCTCATATTGGCTGTACAAAACTGAATTTGAATGAAGCCTCAAAAGTCAATACAAAAAACGCAAGCATTGGAGGTGTATATAGGTCCACAGGAACCATGACGACCAACTTTTACTAGGCTACTTGGAAAGAATTGGATTTCCAATGTATTATTATATTTTTTATATATAAGCAAATTCTATATATATATATATATATATATACATAGTAGTTAAGAAAAAGGATTTAAAGTCAATACATTGGCTACTGGCTACAATATATAAACCATATGCTTTAAAAATAAATTTAAAAAGTACATAAACAGTCTGGTTTTTGTTTACACATACCTCTACATGACACATGTAGTCTTCAAACCCCACACCAAAAATCATACAATATATGTAACACCCCGTATTTCTAATAATAGTGATGTTCACAAATTAAAAAAAATGGTTAATTATGAAGAAGTTATTAAGCCTTGAAGTTTGTATGCATATGAGAGAAATATATATAGATATATATAAAAATTAAATAAATAAACATGCAAAAAAGGTTCAAAACAGCGAATTGGGAAGGGGGAATAACCGAACCGGCCCATTTTTGAGGTCGACCCGAACCCCATAGGGTCGACTAGGGGTTAATCCAGGGTGTTTGGCTGTCATCCCGTGGGCCGATTCGCTCAAATGCAGATTTTGAATTTGAATGGTTCTCATGATTCAGGGTTAATCTAATGGTCCTAAATAACTTCCCACACATATATATACATCCCTAACCTAAACCTATATCTCATATACAATTCTCTAGCCTCCATTGCTCTCTTCCTCTCTAAAAATAAATAAATCAATGGCGTCTCTACTCTGCTGAAACCTAAGCTAGGACTTGTGTTTCTTCTTCCTCCAATTCTGATTAGGATTAAAAGAGAAAAGCTACAACACCTTTTTCTTTTAGAATCCAACCAAGGCAAGTGCAGTTATTTTCCGATATAAACTTTAATTATTATTATGACATGATTGTAAATATGAATTTGAGATTGCGTATGTTTTGTTCTGATCTATTTTATTCTATATCTCTTTCTTCTTTCTGTTCTATAGCCAGACCGAGCCTGCGCCAAATCTCATAAGAGATTACTGCACGAACGTTAAACTTTGAAATAAATAATGAATGATGGCATAATTGGACATGGCTAATCTGTGACTAAAAGGACATAGGTTGTAAACTAGATTTAGATCTGTGCATATTCTGTGAATTGGAAGAAAAGGAACCATTGTATATTAACATGTGACTTGAGACAATGGACATAACGCATATTTTTGAATTAAAGATCTGTTATAATTTAAAGTTCTAGATTGTTGGGCATATTGTTTATATAGAAATTCTTGATTTGGGATAAAAAGGGAATATGACTTAGGTGTGAAGATTTATGTTAAGATTTGATAACTATTAAATGTGAATAACACATAAGTGGGAGATTTTTGAATATATGACATGCATTGAAATCGATGGCTATATTTGGTATAATTTATATGTGAATCTTTTGTACTAGGCAAGTTTAACTAAATTTGAGACGTGTGTTATATGGTAAATTATGACCATAATCTGTGCCATATAAATTCAATGCAAACGTGGGGTATATGATCATAATGTGAATCATGACAACTATTTAGGCATGCAAACTTAGGCCAAATTTATAATTAGGCAAGATATGTTTATGAAATTTTAAGGAATGATTAAATCTGTTACACGGCCTAATCTGCTAGTTCTGTTATATTGCCTAATTTGCTAGTTCTGTTACATTGCCTAATCTGCTAGTTCTGCTATAATCTGCTATATCTGTTCATATACCAAATCTGTCATCTGCTAAGTCTGCTGAAGATGCCTAAACTGTTATATGCTAAATCTGCTAAACTACTTAACCTGCTGAATCCGTTAAGTCGCCTATTCTGCTAAATCTGTTACCTGCCATATCTGTTGAGTTGATATATTTAGTCTGTTATTGACATAATCTAAATTGGCTATAATTATGAAAATTGACATGTATATTAGGTGTGGGTATAAATGGTAAATCATTAATTAATTGGCCGCAAAGATAAACATGGCTAACTCGAGGTTAGAATGAGTTTGCGGCGTAATTCTGCCCGGAACCGCCCGGCATATCCAGTGGCCGCAAACAATAGGTTCTAATGTGAGAAGTTAGTCATAACGTGCTTGAAACCCGAGGTTAGACTCTGTTTGCGACAGAAACCTGCCCGGAACCAACCGGCCTAACCAGTAGCCGCAAACGATCAGTCTAATGTGAGAGGTCTGGGCATTAATATTTAATTAATGAAAATCTGAGATAAATATAATGTGTTGGGCGGATAGGGTTAAACTCACTAGACTGATGAATTTAATAAATCTGTTCCGTGAATCTGTAGGCCCAATTACAAAGTTAGACAAATCTGTAAGTCTATTAATCTGTAACTAGTTAATCTGTAAGCATGTTAATCTGAAATCAGCTAATCTGTAAGTCTGTTAATCTGTATATCTGATCTGTTAGTCTGAAAACTTGTCTGTGAACTAGTTGATCTGAATTCTGTATGTCTGAACCTATAAACAAGTTAATTTGAAATCTGTTAGTCTTGGGACACAAGGTTAGGAGGGGAATTACTTGTGTCATCTGTTGTTTGGGACCCATATTAGTCAGTAACCCTTTCTAATATCAAAACTTTGACCCAACAGTAGGTAGGGTCCGGGCACGCTTACTGAACTAATTATAAGCGGTTCATTCTGATAATGGCGAGGGGTGTTGATGGTGCGTTCCAACCGGGTCATGTGGGTGCATGGATCCCGGTCTGCCTCTGAGGATGTAAGACGCCGTGACATCTGTAAATAGGTCTGTGCCAATTGGTTGTCACTTTAGGGAGTGATACACCCTAATGTGGGGCCGACACAGGATATTTATGTATTAGGGAGCCGATCGCTTGGGGGTAGGGTTTTAGGGTACACTTAGTTCTGTCTGTTTCTGTTGGTACCGTCTGTTTCTGTTGGGTGGTAACACCTGTCTGTTTCTGCGTGGTACCATCTGTTCGGGTGGTAAAGGCCCATTACTAGTGTACACCTAATTCTACATTCTGTTTCCGTAGGGATTAATCTGTTTTTGCTTCTGTCTGTTTCTGATCGGGTAGTAAAGGCCCATTATTAGCATCCTGTTTCTGTTAAATTATTCTGTACCCGTTTCCGTTTCAATTTAGACATTAGGGTGACACTGTAATTTTGTTATACTAGTATTAGTGCAGAGAAGTGTAAAGCAATTGTTTATGTCATTCTGTTCTTCTGTTATATCTGCTACAACTGTTACAGTTATCTCTCATCCAGTTTTATGTTCATGTCATATTATTATTATCTGTTCATATGCTGAAAGTCACTGGACTTGCCAGACTTTTTGTCTGACCCTTGTTGTTTCGCCTCCTTTCTTTCGTTCCCCCCCACCAGGTTATCCAAGGAGGGAATACTTTAGCTTGATCCGGATTTCTCTCTGCTTGAAGTGCTTAAAGTATGGCTTGGCTCTGTATAACTCCCGTTCTATGGGGATTATGATTTTAATCCATGCATTTTGAAGGCTTTTGTACAAGGCTGATATTTGTACTTGAATTCTAAGATTTGAAAGGATGTAACCATATTAATTTCTGTTTCCGCTGTAATAAAGATATAATTTTCCAAGTACTGTTTTATCTGTCTTGTAAGTTTCTGTTCTGTTTACTAAAATGCTCCACCAAAGTTAAGGCATTCCCTTTTTGAGTGACCTTAACGGAGGTGGGGTGTTACACTTGGTATCAGAGCTGAAGATTACCAGATTTGATAAAAAGTTTTTGAAAACCATGTTTTAAAAAGGAAGTATTTTCAAAAGTAAAGCTTATTTTGAAAAAAAAAACATAATCCCCAAAAGCCATATATCTTTCTTTCGATTCTTTGTTTCGAGTTCCTTCCTCTTTCCCTTTTGAATCTCTTCCTCCGCGTATAGATGCTTTTTCTAAGATATGTAAGAACTTCTGTGCGATGGGCGGAAAACCGCTTTATGGGACTGAGACGTTGTCGAGGCTAGAAGTTGGCTGAATGAAGTGGAGGACTTGTTGGTACCTTTGAGATAGACGATGGGAGGAAGGTTCAACCAGCTGCTTGGTTAATGAATGATGAAGCTTCATTTTGGTGGAAGGTCACGAATGGAGAACGTACATGGGAGACATGGATAGGACACACGATAAGAAAGTGGATCCAAAGAAGGCTGCTTGCTTCAACTGTGGTAAGATGGGACACTTCACTAAGGACTGCCCGAAGAAACGAGGGCAAGGGCAGAAGATAGGACCTACTTCTGGAGGGCCGGCGAACACTCTCGAGGCTAGTGGATAGGATAGAATTAGGAAAACTTTTTGTGAGAAGTTTAATTTCTTTATCTGATTGTTGAGTTAAACTCTTTCTGATTCTGGCATTTTGATTCTGTAATCGATACTCTGCACTTTAATACTAGTATTGATTCTGATTCCGCTGTAGACTCAAACCCATAAGGGTTATGATTAATCTTTTTGTGATAGATAAGGGTTTGAGAGATATCTGTGTTAGGTGTCAAGTATGACGCATACATTCTATGGTTTTGTGGGATATGATTTTATCATGCTTAGCTTCCTAAGAATCATTAGGGAACCTGATCTGTATCAGTAGTCTGTAAATATCTGAATAATTTTGATTTCCAGTTCTGACATTGTCTAAAGAGGGTAATCCTCTGAGTGTCAATCTGATATTGATTTCAGTCTTTTGGGTTGATACTTAGGGGAATTATTTTCTCAACCAATGTCTAATGGGAACCAAGTCTTCGTTCTATCTGTACTCGCTTCCATCATTCGACTGTATTCTATCGATCGAATCTTCGAACTTTAGGTAGAAACTAACGGGTGTAAACATGTGTTTGAGACATGTTATGTTTGATGGTTGCATGTGGATGCAAGTGGTTGCTAGTGGTTGCTCGTGGATGCATATACACACACTATGCACTAGATCGGCTCGAAAACACTCTCATACTGCATATGGATGTGTGAGCATTTTTCAATTTTTGTGGATGCAAAATGATTGACTCAGCACATGGATGTTGCATATGACTGAATGGTTGTGCACTCATATAGAAATGATATGTATCAAGTAGGAAAATTGCATACTATAACAACCCGTATTTTCAATAAACTGTTATAACATAAATCAAGGCAGAATTTAATTCAAAAATCAGAAACAGGGGAAACGGGCTATGCCATTGCGATCGTCTCGGAAAAATACGCGAAATAGAGTCCGAGTTTTCGAAAATCGGAGTCCGTATGACCCAGTTAAGGCCCATTGAAGTTTTCAGAAACTTCTATGCTAAAGACAGATTTAATTTTCAAATCAAAAACAGGGATTAGGGCTAATCTGGGTTAGGCGGGAAAATTCCCGCCAGGGGGCCCATGTCGACAGGCATGTCGACAGGGCACCCAGGGAGTCGACAGCCCTGTCGACAGCCCTGTCGACAGGGGGTGCCCAGGCAGCTCAGCCTGGTGCACCATTTCTGATTTGGGTTGGGTCAAGTGGCTTGGTTCTAGAGAAATCCGAGATCTGACGGGCCAAACCTAATCTAGGGTTAATCCTAGGGCTAAAAACACTCTAATCTTCTATAAATATACCCCTAATCCTACCCTAAAGCCTCATTAATCAATCTAGCAACTAAACTATGTCAATTTGAATCCTCAAATGGCCTCCACCTAAAACCTAGCCTCCACCTTCCTCAAAGTTAAATCCTATGAAGATATGATGATCATACAACCTTTTCTATGTTGTATGAGTGCTTAATAACTTGCATACTTCATTAAGTAGCAAGTTTGATTTCCTAAGTTTGTGTTTTTGGGATCTTGCAAAAGGGTTTTCTTATTTGAGGCTTTGTTTTGAGTTTTTTAAAAAGGGCTTCTTCATCTTATTTGGTGGATTTGTGACTTGTTTATATTTGTAAGCCCTCTTACCTTCACTTTACAAACTCTAAAGTTAATGTTTGGTGAAAGTTGAGATTTATGTGAGTTTAGTTGATTATGCATGCTTATGCGAACTCACTATGTCATGTTTTATATGATTCATAAGTTATGCATGCTTATGCGAACTCATTATACCATGTTTTACATGTTTCACAAGTTATGCATGCATATGCGAGATTACTATGCCATGTCTTACATGTTTCACAAGTTATGCATGCTTATGCGAGTTTATTATATCATGTTCTACATGTTTCATGGGTTATGCATGTTCATGCAAGTTCATCTTACCATGTTATGCAAGTTTAATGGATTATGCATGCTTATGCAAGTTCATCTTACCATGTTATGCAAGTTTAATGGATTATGCATGCTTATGCAAGTTCATCTCACCATGTTATGCAAGTTTAATGGATTATGCATGTTCACCTTACCATGTTATGCATATTTAATAAGCTAAGCATGTTAATGCGAATTTACCATGACATGATTTGCAAGCCTAACATGTATGCATGTTTATTATGACATGTGAAGTTCATCATGTATGTTATGCCAAGTTACCTTTTATACCCTTATACGTTATGACGAATATGTAAGCGAGATAATGACGTTGGGAGGGTTTGGGTAAACTTAAAAATACATGGAACTAAAAGATTGGGAATTTACCTATTAAGTTAGGTCTACCCCTTGGGAATTTACCTATTAAGTTAGGTCTACCCAAGTATATGTTAACTTGTAAAAATGTTCTAAAGTGGACATGACATTAGATAACATGATATGGCCAACTCGAGGTTAGACCTAGTTGTGGTGTAAATCTTCCCAGGTAACCACAACGTGGGGTCTAATGTGGGTAGTTGGTCATGTTGCACCATAAGACCCGAGGTTAGACCTAGACGTGGTGTAAATCTTCCCAGGTAACCACGGATGTCTAATGTGAGAGGTTGGGTGCGTTAAGTAATTAATGCCTCATGATTAGGGTTAAGTCATGGCCCACTAATACTTAACCAATAATGGGGATGCGAGGATTAGATGGGTTAAGTGGTTACACTTAACTAATTTAATCCAGGATTAGTGAGGGGTTAAAACCACCCTTAACCCTCTTAGAAACCCTAGCAACGTGGTCTGTTCCAGCAGTAATCCCTGTTTGGTATCATTCACAACCCTAGAAGCTAGGCTAGGGCGGGGCACGATTACTGGACTGATGTAAGCGACCAAAGCGACGGCTGAGTGGTACAGCGGTGCGGGTCCGGCGGGCTACGGACGTGCACGTAGTCCGATGTTGGACAAACTCGAGGCACGGGTACCAGTAGGCTTAGACTGTGCACTATTGCTTAGGTGTCTGGGGTTGCCACTTTAGGGCTTGATACACCCGAAGGTGGACCCAGCACAGTCTGACTACATCCATGTGGGCCGTATGGACACCAACACTTGACGTGTTAGGTTTATAGGGAGCCGATCGACTAGACCGTTGGGCTGGGCCTTATACTAAGGTCACTTCATGTTATTGGGCCAAAGTTTGGGCTAGGGGATCAAAATCTGTTTTGTGGGTTTGCTAGTACACTGTGGTGCAAAGTTTAACCTCGTCTATGTGATGTCACCTTTATCTATTGCCAGTATGTTCATCTCAGTTTCCATCATACGGTTAACTTTATTAGTTTATAGATTGATCGTAGTAGGGCTTACCAGTCTTTTTGACTGACCTGTTTTCCTTTCGCTTCTTTTCTTCCGTTTCCCCCCCCTCCCCCACAGGTTCTCAGGGAGGGACTACATCTGCTTAGTGGATCTTTGACTTGCTTGTTGGATAGCTCATGTATGGATCTGAGCTAGCTGTGGCTTATCTTTTATTTCTGGGGACTAGTACTGATGTTTTACCATGTATTTTGTTATCACGTATCTAGACTTATGTTGTATTTTGGATTATGACATTTTGATAGTATGTACTTGACTATGTTGGTTTTCTGAGATGATTATAGATGGGTTTTTATCTGCTACCGCTGCTTTACTTATATATATTCTGTCTTGTGATATCTCTGTGCAAGTTTTACCTTCACAATAACGCCCCTCCAAAGCTAGTACATTCTAAGGAGTGATCCTAGTGGAGGTGGGGTGTTACATTTTGGTATCAGAGCACGAGGTTAACAAGATTGAACAAAACTTTTGAAAAAAAAAAAACCCCTTTTGAAAAACTATTTTCAAAAACCTACTAAGTATTTTCCAAAATAAAGTCTAGATTATTTTAAGGCTAATCCCCAAAAGCCATCAGCATTATCATTCGTTCCCTTGACCTGATCTTATCTTATCTTTTGTTTCAGTATGGCTGAGAATCTTGACATCCCAGATGGAGTGAACGTACCACTCTGGTATAGGAGACTCCAAGAAGCTAGGGCGGCAGCTGGTCCCGCCAACCCTACTCCCACTCCTCCTCCCGTAGTTGAGAATCCTATCCCTAATATCCCTCCTCCGGTGGTTCCTGCTCCCCCGCCTCCAGCAGCTAATATTCCCCCTCCCGTTGCCAATGTTCCTCCCCCTCCCGTCGCTGAGGCTCCTCTTCCTCCTCCTCCCCCTCAGCATCCTCAGATTGAGTTTACAAAGGTTTGTAAAGACTTCAAGGCAATGGGAGGTAAGAATTTCCTAGGCACGGAATCTTTCGTTGAAGCTAGGAATTGGCTGAAGGACACGGAGGACTTGTTTGCTATCTTTGGGATTGATGACGAGAGGAAAATCTTATTGACCGTATGGCTTTTGAAGGATGAGGCGGCCTATTGGTGGGAGGTCACCAATGGGACGAGGCCCGTTGAGACCTGGGCCGATTTGAGGGCTAGATTTGTGACCAAGTTTCTATCTTCAGCCGAGGCGAATTTACAAATGGAGAAGTTCATTTCATTAAAGCAAGGTGATATGTCGATCAAGGAGTATGTGAACAAGTTTAATCAGCTGGCCCGCTTTGGTTTGGATATAGTGAACACCCCGGAGAAGAAGGCTCTTCGATTTGCCAGAGGATTGAATGAGCCGCTACAAGGCTTGGCGATGTCACATATTCCGCATGGAGCCACTTTCGAGAGTTTGGTCAATATGGCTCTGCTTCAGGGAGAGGGAAAGAAGGAAGTCAAGTCAGGCGATACTCAAGCAAAGAAGGCTGATTCGTAAGGCAAAGGCAACCAAGGTCAAAGCAGTCAAGGAAATCAGAATAAGAACAAGAAGGGCAACAACAAAGGCAAGGGGAAGTGCAATTACTGTGGCATAGCTGGGCACTTTGCTAAGGATTGCAGGAAGAAGAAAAGGAAGCTTAGTGGAGGATGCTTTTCTTGTGGAGAGACTGGGCACTTCAGCAAAGAATGCCCAAAGAAGAAAGGACAGGGTGGACCTTCAGGAGGGCAAGTTCATGCTCTCAACGCCGCTACAGTTCCCGAGCGAGGTAGTGTTTCTGTTGAGAACCTTGTTTATATCTCTAATCTTCCAGTACGTACCTTGTTTGACTCCGGTGCATCACATAGCTTTATTTCATCTAATCTTGTTGATAGCTTGCACCTCAGTACTAGCTTAGTGGATGATCCCGTTTGTGTCTCGAATCCCATTGGGGGTTCTGCTCATCTATCTATGATATGTGAGGATCTGAAGATCTCTATACTCAGCTTTGAATTCTTGTGTAGTGCGTATGTTCTAGGTTTCAGGGGATACGGATTGATCTTGGGCATGGATTGGCTGTCTAGATATGGAGCCATTCTGGATTGTGAGCATAGGGTTGTAAGGCTTGTGACTCGCCTGGGCAACACCTTAGAGATTTCATGCAATCCGAAGAATCCCGTCATGTTATGCTATCTAGAATCTCTCGACTCATCAGAGGAGGCCCTTCAATCTGTAAGGGTGGTCCGGGATTATCCAGATGTGTTTGAAGAAGTTAAGGGGTTGCCCCCTAAACGAGAGATTGACTTTCGCATCTATCTGGTAGATAATGCTAAACCTGTTTCTTTGCCCGTTCGGCATATGGCTCCGCGTGAGAGACGGAAGCTGAGCAAGCAAGTGAAAGAACTGCTTGAGAAGGGCTTCATCAGAAGGAGTATATCCGAATGGGGAGCGCCTGTGGTGTTTGCAACTAAGGCAGATGGCTCTCTTCGACTCTGTGTGGATTATATAGAATTGAATAAGCTGACTAAGAAGAACAGACACCCGTTACCGAGGATCGACGATCTCTTTGATCAACTTGTTGGTGCTTCTGTTTTCTCTCAGCTTGACCTTGCTACGGGCTTTCATCAGCTCAGAGTGGCTGAAGACAGTATAGTCAAAACTGCATTCAGAACTCCAGACGGATTCTTTGAATGGCTTGTCATGCCGTTCGGTTTGACAAACGCACCCGCGTATTTTGTGGACTTAATGAGTAGGGTGTTTCGGGAGTTCTTGAATAAGTTTGTCGTGGTCTTTGTTGATGATATTCTGGTCTTCTCCAAGGATGAGGAAGAGCATGCGAGGGACCTAGTAGAGGTGATGGATACACTCAAAGCACACCAGTTAAAAGCCAAGTTCTCCAAGTGCCACTTTTGGAGAAGGGAAGTCAGATTTCTGGGGCATATCGTATACAAGCAAGGCTTGGCAGTGGATCCCGCTAAGGTGGTTGCCGTTCAGGATTGGAAGACTCCAAAGAATGCAACCGAGGTGAGGAGCTTTCTGGGTCTTGCGGGTTTCTATCGGAAGTTCATCAAGGACTTCGCGAAGATATCCGCTCCTCTTACTAAGTTGACGAAGAAGAACTTAGTCTTTGCTTGGGATATGGATTGTGAGCTTGCTTTTCAGAAGCTCAAGAGAGCCCTTACCTCCGCACCAGTTCTAGCCTTACCCGATGGTGGTAAGATATTTACCGTGTACACCGATGCTTGTGGCACGGGATTGGGTGCCGTTCTGATGCAAGAGGGCAGAGTTATATGTTTTGGTGGGAGGCAACTTAAGGTGCACGAGCGGAATTATCCCACTCATGATCTAGAGCTGGCAGCGATTGTATATGCGCTCAAAGCATGGCGTCATTATCTTCTGGGAGAGAGATTTGAGTTATATACTGATCATAAGTCTTTGAAGTATCTCTTTTCGCAGAAAGACCTGAACTTAAGACAACAGAGATGGATGGAATTTTTGGCTTCCTATGATTTTGAGATATCCTATACCCCTGGCAAGGGGAATGTTGTAGCGGATGCGTTGAGTTGGAAAAGGTTGACACTAAGTCCTCTATTTGTTGAGATGAAGAATTTAGAGTTCTTAGCGACCTTTGATTTCTCTTTGGCAATGGAGTCGGTGACCGGTTCTTTGGCATCTTTAGAGCTCAGGCCTACCCTCCTAGATCAAGTTGGGGCTTCACAAAAGGAAGACCCTCAGATAATTGAGATCTTGGATAAGCTGGTTCGAGGGGAGACATCTAGTCACCTTGCTCGATATTCTATAGACGATAAGGGTTGGCTGAGGAGAGATGGAAGGCTTTGTGTCCCGATGGTAGAAGACTTGGTGAGGAAAGTTCTCGAGGAAGCACATCGCTCCAAGATGACCATACATCCAGGGGGTGATAAGATGTATAAGGACATGAAGCGCGTTTTCTTCTGGCCTGGAATGAAAAAGGATGTGGCGGAGTTTGTCTCGAGATGTGTTATTTGTCAAAGAGTAAAAGCTGAGTCGAAGAAGCCTGGTGGGCTATTACATCCGCTAGAGGTCCCGCTATGGAAGTGGGAGAGCATTTCTATGGACTTTATAGATGGGCTTCCAAGGTCCAGGAAGGGGAATACGAGCATATGGGTCATTGTGGATAGGCTCACGAAGAGTGCTCATTTTATCCCAGTAAAGAGCAAAAGGACAGCATCTGGACTAGCATCAGTATATCTTCGTGAGATAATGCGACTACATGGAGTCCCTTCCAGCATAGTCAGTGACCGAGACCCCATCTTTACTAGTCAGTTCTGGAACAGCTTGCAGGAGGCTATGGGCACGAAATTGAACCTGAGTACGGCCTATCACCCACAAACAGACGGCCAAACAGAAAGAGTGAATAGGGTACTTGAGGACTTGTTGAGGCTTTGCATCCTGGATTTTGGTGGTACTTGGGAAGACCATCTTCCTCTTGTCGAGTTTGCGTACAACAACAGTTATCAGGCGAGCATAGGGATGGCGCCGTTTGAGGCTTTATATGGGAGGCCGTGCAAGTCACCTACATGTTGGTGGGAGTCCACAGATAAGCTTATACTTGGACCCGACATGATTAGGGACACATCCGAGAAGGTCGAATTGATTAGAAGACGGATGAAAGCGGCCCAAGACCGGCAGAAATCCTATGCTGACAGGCGAAGGTCCGAATTGGAGTTTGAGGTTGGGGACAAGGTTTTCGTGAAGGTTTCTCCTTTGCGGAATGTGGTCCGGTTTGGAGCTATTGGGAAGCTAGCACCAAGATTTGTTGGACCCTTCCCCATCATTGGGAGGATTGGGAAGATGGCTTATAAAGTGCAATTGCCCGAGAAGCTGTCCGGAGTGCATAATGTCTTTCATGTCTCGCATCTCCGAAAGTGCCTGCACGAGTCCGCTGAGGTGGTTGAACCTAGCATGCTTGAAGACGTGGAAGTAGAGAAAGAAGCAACTTTAAGAAGAGCTCCGATTCGTATCTTGGGGACAGAGACCAAGAAGCTAAGGAATCGTGAGGTCAGATTGGTGAAAGTTCAATGGGGTGAAGCCGAAGAAGACGCAACTTGGGAAACCGAGGAGAAAATGCGTGGGCTTTATCCATTTCTTTTTGAGGGTACACTCTCAATCTCTTTTGTTAAGTATATCTTTCTCTTTTCTATCCATATTTATCTAGTTATCGTGCTAAACTTGTCATGAGAACCTTAGGTAGAAACCCTTTTGGATGAAACATGTGCTTGAGACATGTTATGTTTGATGGTTGCAAGTGGTTGCAAGTGTTTGCAAGTGGTTACTCGTGGATGCATGATACACATTAGGCACTAGATCGGCTCACACACTCCTCATATTGCATATGCATGAGTGTTTATGCTTATTCTTGGACGAACTTTGTATGCAATCACATGGATGTTGCATATGGGTGTATGGTTGAGCACGCATATAGAGATTATACATTATGATAGGGGTTTGCATACATATGGATACATTTCACTAACATATTTTGCATTGATCATTGCATTGGATAGGTACATATACACACACTTTTGCATATGTACATACAGCATTTAGAATCCTTTAAGGACAATGGTTGCTCGTGGATGATGTTTTGAGTAGATGGATGTTGGATGGTAGGATATGTTCTTCCTAACCTGAAGATTTCGGGGACGAAATCCTTTAAGGAGGGGAGAATATAACAACCCGTATTTTCAATAAACTGTTATAACATAAATCGAGGCAGAATTTAATTCAAAAATCAGAAACAGGGGAAACGAGCTATGCCATTGCGATCGTCTCGGAAAAATACGTGAAATAGAGTCCGAGTTTTCGAAAATCGGAGTCCGTATGACCCAGTTAAGGCCCATTGAAGTTTTCAGAAACTTCTATGCTAAAGACAGATTTAATTTTCAAATCAAAAACAGGGATTAGGGCTAATCTGGGTTAGGCGGGAAAATTCCCGCCAGGGGGCCCATGTCGACAGGCATGTCGACAGGGCACCCAGGGAGTCGACAGCCCTGTCGACAGCCCTGTCGACAGGGGGTGCCCAGGCAGCTCAGCCTGGTGCACCATTTCTGATTTGGGTTGGGTCAAGTGGCTTGGTTCTAGAGAAATCCGAGATCTGACGGGCCAAACCTAATCTAGGGTTAATCCTAGGGCTAAAAACACTCTAATCTTCTATAAATATACCCCTAATCCTACCCTAAAGCCTCATTAATCAATCTAGCAACTAAACTATGTCAATTTGAATCCTCAAATGGCCTCCACCTAAAACCTAGCCTCCACCTTCCTCAAAGTTAAATCCTATGAAGATATGATGATCATACAACCTTTTCTATGTTGTATGAGTGCTTAATAACTTGCATACTTCATTAAGTAGCAAGTTTGATTTGCTAAGTTTGTGTTTTTGGGATCTTGCAAAAGGGTTTTCTTATTTGAGGCTTTGTTTTGAGTTTTTTAAAAAGGGCTTCTTCATCTTATTTGGTGGATTTGTGACTTGTTTATATTTGTAAGCCCTCTTACCTTCACTTTACAAACTCTAAAGTTAATGTTTGGTGAAAGTTGAGATTTATGTGAGTTTAGTTGATTATGCATGCTTATGCGAACTCACTATGTCATGTTTTATATGATTCATAAGTTATGCATGCTTATGCGAACTCATTATACCATGTTTTACATGTTTCACAAGTTATGCATGCATATGCGAGATTACTATGCCATGTCTTACATGTTTCACAAGTTATGCATGCTTATGCGAGTTTATTATATCATGTTCTACATGTTTCATGGGTTATGCATGTTCATGCAAGTTCATCTTACCATGTTATGCAAGTTTAATGGATTATGCATGCTTATGCAAGTTCATCTTACCATGTTATGCAAGTTTAATGGATTATGCATGCTTATGCAAGTTCATCTCACCATGTTATGCAAGTTTAATGGATTATGCATGTTCACCTTACCATGTTATGCATATTTAATAAGCTAAGCATGTTAATGCGAATTTACCATGACATGATTTGCAAGCCTAACATGTATGCATGTTTATTATGACATGTGAAGTTCATCATGTATGTTATGCCAAGTTACCTTTTATACCCTTATACGTTATGACGAATATGTAAGCGAGATAATGACGTTGGGAGGGTTTGGGTAAACTTAAAAATACATGGAACTAAAAGATTGGGAATTTACCTATTAAGTTAGGTCTACCCCTTGGGAATTTACCTATTAAGTTAGGTCTACCCAAGTATATGTTAACTTGTAAAAATGTTCTAAAGTGGACATGACATTAGATAACATGATATGGCCAACTCGAGGTTAGACCTAGTTGTGGTGTAAATCTTCCCAGGTAACCACAACGTGGGGTCTAATGTGGGTAGTTGGTCATGTTGCACCATAAGACCCGAGGTTAGACCTAGACGTGGTGTAAATCTTCCCAGGTAACCACGGATGTCTAATGTGAGAGGTTGGGTGCGTTAAGTAATTAATGCCTCATGATTAGGGTTAAGTCATGGCCCACTAATACTTAACCAATAATGGGGATGCGAGGATTAGATGGGGTTAAGTGGTTACACTTAACTAATTTAATCCAGGATTAGTGAGGGGTTAAAACCACCCTTAACCCTCTTAGAAACCCTAGCAACGTGGTCTGTTCCAGCAGTAATCCCGGTTTGGTATCATTCACAACCCTAGAAGCTAGGCTAGGGCGGGGCACGATTACTGGACTGATGTAAGCGACCAAAGCGACGGCTGAGTGGTACAGCGGTGCGGGTCCGGCAGGCTACGGACGTGCACGTAGTCCGATGTTGGACAAACTCGAGGCACGAGTACCAGTAGGCTTAGACTGTGCACTATTGCTTAGGTGTCTGGGGTTGCCACTTTAGGGCTTGATACACCCGAAGGTGGACCCAGCACAGTCTGACTACATCCATGTGGGCCGTATGGACACCAACACTTGACGTGTTAGGTTTATAGGGAGCCGATCGACTAGACCGTTGGGCTGGGCCTTATACTAAGGTCACTTCATGTTATTGGGCCAAAGTTTGGGCTAGGGGATCAAAATCTGTTTTGTGGGTTTGCTAGTACACTGTGGTGCAAAGTTTAACCTCGTCTATGTGATGTCACCTTTATCTATTGCCAGTATGTTCATCTCAGTTTCCATCATACGGTTAACTTTATTAGTTTATAGATTGATCGTAGTAGGGCTTACCATTCTTTTTGACTGACCTGTTTTCCTTTCGCTTCTTTTCTTCCGTTCCCCCCCCCCCACAGGTTCTCAGGGAGGGACTACATCTGCTTAGTGGATCTTTGACTTGCTTGTTGGATAGCTCATGTATGGATCTGAGCTAGCTGTGGCTTATCTTTTATTTCTGGGGATTAGTACTGATGTTTTACCATGTATTTTGTTATCACGTATCTAGACTTATGTTGTATTTTGGATTATGACATTTTGATAGTATGTACTTGACTATGTTGGTTTTCTGAGATGATTATAGATGGGTTTTTATCTGCTACCGCTGCTTTACTTATATATATTCTGTCTTGTGATATCTCTGTGCAAGTTTTACCTTCACAATAACGCCCCTCCAAAGCTAGTACATTCTAAGGAGTGATCCTAGTGGAGGTGGGGTGTTACACATACATGTTGGACTCATGGCACTGACATAATTCGCATTAAGGAGGTCAGCTGAATCAGTGGACCGCCTGATCTTTGCATTAGATAAGGAACATATAAACACACCTTTGCATATGTTCATACAACATTAGAATTTTCTAAGGACAATGGACGCTAGTGATTGATGATTGAGTAGATGGATGTTGGATGGTAGGACACATTCTTCTTAACTTGAAGATTTCGGGGACGAAATCCTTTAAGGAGGGGAGAATCTAACACCCTGTATTTCAAATAATAGTGATGTTCACAAAATAAAAAAAATGGTTAATTATGAAGAAGTTGTTAAGCCTTGAAGTTTGTATGCATATGAGAGAAATATATATAGATATATATAAAAATTAAATAAATAAACATGCAAAAAAGGTTCAAAACAGCGAATTGGGAGGGGGAATAACCGAACCGGCCCATTTTTGAGGTCGACCCGAGCCCCATTGGGTCGACTAGGGGTTAATCCTGGGTGTTTGGCTGTCATCCCGTGGGCCGATTCGCTCAAATGCAGATTTTGCATTTGAATTGTTCTCATGATTCAGGGTTAATCTAATGGTCCTAAATAACTTCCTACACCTATATATACATCCCTAACCTAAACCTAAATCTCATATACAATTCTCTAGCCTCCATTGCTCTCTTCCTCTCTAAAAATAAATAAATCAATGGCGTCTCTACTCTGCTGAAACCTAAGCTAAGACTTGTGTTTCTTCTTCCTCCAATTCTGATTAGGATTAAAAGAGAACAGCTACAACACCTTTTTATTTTAGAATCCAACCAAGGCAAGTGCAGTTATTTTCCGATATAAACTTTAATTATAATTGTGACATGATTGTAAATCCGAATTTGAGATTGCGTATGTTCTATTCTGATCTATTTTATTCTATATCTCTTTCTTCTTTCTGTTCTATAGCCAGACTACACCGAGCCTGCGCCAAACCTCATAAGAGATTAATGCACGAACGTTAAACTTTGGGATAAATAATGAATGATGGCATAATTGGACATGGCTAATCTGTGACTAAAAGGACATAGGTTGTAAACTAGATTTAGATCTGTGCATATTCTGTGAATTGGAAGAAAAGGAACCATTGTATATTAACATGTGACTTGAGACATTGGACATAACGCATATTTTTGAATTAAAGATCTGTTATAATTTAAAGTTCTAGATTGTTGGGCACATTGTTTATATAGAAATTCATGATTTGGGATAAAAAGGGAATATGACTTAGGTGTGAAGATTTATGTTAAGATTTGATAACTATTAAATGTGAATAACACCTAAGTGGGAGATTTTTGAATATATGACATGCATTGAAATCGATGGCTATATTTGGTATAATTTATATGTGAATCTTTTGTACTAGGCAAGTTTAACTAAATTTGAGACGTGTGTTATATGGTAAATTATGACCATAATCTGTGCCATATAAATTCAATGCAAACGTGGGGTATATGATCATAATGTGAATCATGACAACTATTTAGGCATGCAAACTTAGGCCAAATTTATAATTAGGCAAGATATGTTTATGAAACTTTAAGGAATGATTAAATCTGTTATATGGCCTAATCTGCTAGTTCTGTTATATTGCCTAATTTGCTAGTTCTGTTACATTGCCTAATCTGCTAGTTCTGCTATAATCTGCTATATCTATTCATATACCAAATCTGTCATCTGCTAAGTCTGCTGAAGATGCCTAAACTGTTATATGCTAAATCTGGTAAACTGCTTAATCTGCTGAATCCGTTAAGTCGCCTAATTTGCTAAATTTGTTATCTGCCATATCTGTTGAGTTGATATATTTAGTCTATTATTGACATAATCTGAATTGGCTATAATTATGAAAATTGACATGTATATTAGGCATTGGTATAAATGGTAAATCATTAATTAATTGGCCGCAAAGATAAACTTGGCTAACTCGAGGTTAGAACGAGTTTGCGGTGTAATTCTGCCCGGAACCGCCCGTCATATCCAGTGGCCGCAAACAATAGGTTCTAATGTGGGAAGTTAGTCATAACGTGCTTGAAACCTGAGGTTAGACTCAGTTTGCGACGGAAACCTGCCCGGAACCAACCGGCCTAACCAGTAGCCGCAAACTATCAGTCTAATGTGAGAGGTCTGGGCATTAATATTTAATTAATGAAAATCTGAGATAAATATAATGTGTTGGGCGGATAGGGTTAAACTCACTAGACTGATGAATTTAATAAATCTGTTCCGTGAATCTGTAGGCCCAATTACAAAGTTAGACTAATCTGTAAGTCTGTTAATCTGTAACTAGTTAATCTGTAAGCCTGTTAATCTGAAATCAGCTAATCTGTAAGTTTGTTAATCTGTATATCTGATTTGTTAGTCTGAAAACTTATCTGTGAACTAGTTGATCTGAATTCTGTATGTCTGAACCTATAAACAAGTTAATTTGAAATCTGTTAGTCTGGGGACACAAGGTTAGGAGGGGAATTACTTGTGTCATCTGTTGTTTGGGACCCATATTAGTCAGTAACCCTTTCAGGTATCAAAACTTTGACCCAACAGTAGGTAGGGTCCGGGCACGCTTACTGAACTAATTATAAGCGGTTCATTCTGATAATGGCGAGGGGTGTTGATGGTGCGTTCCAACCGGGTCATGTGCGTGCATGGATCCCGGTCTGCCTCTGAGGATGTAAGACGCCGTGACATCTGTAAATAGGTCTGTGCCAATTGGTTGTCACTTTAGGGAGTGATACACCCTACTGTGGGGCCGACACAGGATATTTATGTATTAGGGAGCCGATCGCTTGGGGGTAGGGTTTTAGTGTACACTTAGTTCTGTCTGTTTCTGTTGGTACCGTCTGTTTCTGTTGGGTGGTAACACCTGTCTGTTTCTGCTTGGTACCATCTGTTCGGGTGGTAAAGGCCCATTACTAGTGTACACCTAATTCTACATTCTGTTTCCGTAGGGATTAATCTGTTTTTGCTTCTGTCTGTTTCTGATCGGGTAGTAAAGACCCATTATTAGCATCCTGTTTCTGTTAAATTATTCTGTACCCGTTTCCGTTTCAGTTTAGACATTAGGGTGGCACCGTAATTCTGTTATACTAGTATTAGTGCAGAGAAGTGTAAAGCAATTGTTTATGTCATTCTGTTCTTCTGTTATATCTGCTACAACCATTACAGTTATCTCTCATCTAGTTTTATGTTCATGTCATATTATTATTATCTGTTCATATGCTGAAAGACACTGGACTTGCCAGACTTTTTGTCTGACCCTTGTTGTTTCGCCTCCTTTCTTTCGTTCCCCCCCCACCAGGTTAACCAAGGAGGGAATACTTTAGTTTGATCCGGATTTCTCTCTGCTTGAAGTGCTTAAAGTATGGCTTGGCTTTGTATAGCTCCCGTTCTATGGGGATTATGATTTTAATCAATGCATTTTGAAGGCTTTTGTACAAGACTGATATTTGTACTTGAATTTTGAGATTTGAAAGGATGTAACCATATTGATTTCCATTTCCGCTGTAATAAAGATAAAATTTTCCAAGTACTGTTTTATTTGTCTTGTAAGTTTCTGTTCTGTTTACTAAAATGCTCCACCAAAGTTAAGGCATTCCCTTCGTGAGTGACCTTAACGGAGGTGGGGTGTTACAATATAGGATTCACTGAAGCTATCTTTATCAAAAGGAACTGAAGATGATGCAACGAATTTGGTTAGGCCTACAAATGGAGAAAAGAAAAACAATTTGTTAGCATTTAGAGTAGCAAAAAGGTATTTATATAAACTCGGTTCCGCAACTGTGTTTGCGAACTCGGTTTCGGACTGAGTTCGCAAACTCGGTTCTGGACTGAGTTCGGAAACTCGGTTCGAAACGAGTTTGCTGCAAACACGTTTCAAAACCGTTTTGCTGCAACTCAGTTTCAGAACGAGTTTAGTGCAAACTCAGTTTCGTAACAAGTTTGCTGCGAACTTAGTTTCGGAACTGAGTTTGCGAACTCAGTTCCGGGACTGAGTTTGCGAACTCAGTTCCGGGACTGAGTTTGCGAACTCAGTTCCGGAATTAACTCGATCTGGAAATAAACTCAGTTCCGGACTGAATTTGCAAACTAAGTCTTCCGAAATGAGGTTGCAAGTTCGGAATTGAGTTTGCAAACTCAGTCCGGAACATTAACAAAACTTGTGTCCACCCTAATCCAAAGTGATCAATATCTGCAGGATCTAACATTGTTGATGCTGCCTCGCAAAAATCAAGTAAACAATCAACAAATTACCGATATCTTCTGCAATCGGAAACATAAGCCCATGTGTATAAGTTCTCACCAGCTTGACTGCTGTTATTATAGTGCTGACATCTTCTACGCAACTGATGAGTTCTATAAACTGAAATCTTTATCATTGCCTGAATTCACTGAAGAACTTATTATTGAGTGTGATGCGAGTAGTTCGGGAATACTATAACAGATAATTATTTATACAAAACAATGTTCGCGTAAAGTACTATCAACTTTGTTAGTATAAAATACTATAAAATGAAATGGGTTAACCATATGTTTGTATAAAATACTATAAAATAAACCGAAATAGTATATACTGCAGTATTTTATCGTTTGTGTTTCATGCTCTTCACATCGACTTCATCTATTTGAATCACTGTCCTCAAACACGTCTACTACTATCAGCAAATTCAAAATCATCCAGACATTCCCCGTCGATGGCATTTTTTGTTCATAGCTTAGAAGGAAATCCAATCATTGACATCAAAACAAACACAATAAGTCTTCCAATAACAACCTGTAGCTTCTCCTCCACACATTTCTAATGCCCCATCCACGGGTAGCTTTAGCCAGTTAGCCCTCTGGTTGCAACAATCTACCTGCTTGGTCTTGTACGGCTGTACCCACTGATGTCCTCCATCCACTCACCTCCTTCAATCACCCAGACTGCACCTCCGAACCACAATCGTAATCATCAAACCCAAATCACTACTAACCTAAGATTGTTTTTAATAACTAGCTCGTAAAACTTAAGATGGATTGAATTTAAACAAGAAATAAAGCTTTTGATTGCATGCAATTAAATGAATTGGTAAAAGCCTTACCTTTCGATACCAGATCTGGAAAATCAAATATTGAATTAAGATCTGGGCTTGATGAATTACCTTGGTTCGATATGTCCTTCCCTTAGCATGTAGCGATGAATTCAGATCTTGAGGAGCTGCCAAATGATTTCTGTAATTTTGAGCTGAGAACCCTAAATTGGCTTGTTGCTGAGATGACTGATAATCAAGGGGAAAAGCCGATCTGAAATCTGAGTCTGATTTAAAATTTGTCTTTGATTGAGATTTGGAAATCGAATTTACTGAGATTTGAAAATCGGATTTACTGAGAAATTGAAATTGGCTAAAAAATAAAAGAAGCGAGAAGGGGAGGGACGAAAAAAAACTAGGAAGGAAAATTATCGTTGTGTTTTGATACGGCTAAAGACCCTATTATATGAACTACTCCAAACCTTATGCGATCTACGGTTGGATCTTAAGGGATAAAGAAGGTGTGGATTGGTTGAGTGGTAGCAATTGAAATTTGATATGGTTATGAGCCCTATCAAGTTTGATATGGCTTAAAGCTGTATCATATCTCAGAAATCTGGTGTGTCAAATTAGCTGTTTTGGTGTAGTGTTACTTCCAACAATTACCCCTATCTTTTTACTACTATGAAGGGTTGGTTTTTGCAGCGCCCAATCCAAATGATTCATCATTTTTTTTATTTTTTGATCTACCCCTACTATGCTTAATCTACCCCTACTTCTTTTAATACTTCGAAATAGCCCTTCTTTTTAAGCCTACACCTAATTCTCTAAATAGCCCTTCCTTTCAACAATTACCCCTATTTTTTAACTATCGTGAAGGATTGGTTTTTGCAATGCCCAATCCAAACCATTCATCATCTTTCACATTTGACGATCTACCCCTACTATGCTTAAATCTTAAATATTTGTCGATCTACCCTACTATGCTTAAAGTATCCATACTTCTCTTAATATTTCAAAACAACCCTTCTTTTTAATCCTACCCCTAATTCTCTAAGTATCTCTTACTTCCAACAATTATACCTATCTTTTTACTACTGTGAAGGGTTGGTATTTTTAGCACCCAATCAAAACGATTCGTCAACTTTCATATTTGTCGATCTACCCCAATTATGCTTAAACAACCCCTACTTCTCTTAATATTTCAAGACAGCCCTTCTTTTTAATCCTACCCCTAATTCTCCAAATAGCACTACCATCCAACAACTACCCCTATTTTTTAACTTCTATGAAGGGTTTGTTTTTGCAGCACCCAATCTAAATGATTCATCGTCTTTTATATTTGTCGATCTACCCCTACTATGCTTAATACCCCTACTTCTCTTATACTTCAAAACAGTCCTTTTAAATCCTTCCCCTAATTCTCTAAATAACCCTTACTTCCAACAATTACCCCTATCTTTTAACCACTGTGAAGGGTTGGTTTTTTCAGCACCCAATCCAAACGATTCATCATCTTCCATATTTGTCAATCTACCCCTCCTATGCTTAAACTACCCCTACTTCTCTTAATACTTCAAAACAGTGCATATTTTTAATGGTATCCCTAATTCTCTAAATAGTCCTTACTTCCAACAATTACACCTATTTTTTTACTATTGTGAGGGGTTGCATTTTGCAACACCTAATCCAAACGATTAATCATCTTTCATATTGTCGATCTACCCCTCCTATGCTTAAAATACCCCTATTTCTCTTAATAATTCAAAATAACCCTTCTTTTTAATCGTACCACTAAATCGCTAAATAGCCCTTACTTCCAAAAATTATCCCTACTTTTTTACTACTGTGAAGGGTTGGTTTTTGTAGCACACAATCCAAACGATTCATCATCTTTCATATTCGTCAATCTACCCCCGCTTCTCTTAATATTTCAAAACAATAATTCTTTTAAATCCTACCCCTAATATTCTAAATAGCCCTTACTTCCAATAATAACCCTGTAACACCCCGTATTTTCTGTGAAGGTATAAGTAACAAATCAGAGGATAATTAATTTTTAAAATAAGAATCAAGGGAAACGGGTTGCGCCATTTTGTTCGTCTCGGAATTCTTCTTGGAAACGAGTCCGAGTTTGCAAGAATCGGAGTCCGTGTGAGGGAGGTATGACCCTCCGAAGTTTCAGGAATTTTCAGAATCGAAAACAGATCGAAATTCAAATTCAAAATTTGAATTCAAACCCAGAAGCGGGCTCGGCGGGAAATTTCCGGGCCAGAACACAGGTCGACTGGGTAGTCGCCCCCCCCCCCCCGACCAGGTCGACTAGGTAGTCGACCCCTCCCCCTGGCCAGGTCGACTAGGTAGTCGACCTGGGGGTCGACCTGCTCCCGAAATCCAGTTTTTGAACCTAGTTCTTTCTGATGTATTTGGTCACGTTTTCTACCTAGGTTCGTCCGCCTAACCCAAAATAAACAGCCCTCTTGCCTCATTCTCTCTACACCATTTCATTCTGCCTATACTCTGCCTCTTTTCTAATTAAATAAAATAATGGCGTTGCTACTCTGCTGAAATCTGAACTGGAACTAGGACTAAAGCACCTTCTTCCAACCTGATTAGAATTAAAAGCTAAATCAAATCTCAAATCAGAGATTAGAGCTACGATAACAATTAAAGAAGAGTAATTCATCATTTCTGCATCAACACCAGTTTATTTCCTTTCTTAAACCACGAAAGGCAAGTGCAGTTATTTTCCGATATAAACTTTAATCATAATTATAACATGATTATAAATCTGAATTTGAGATTGCGTATGTTCTGTTCTGATCTATTTTGTTCTGTATCTCTTCTTCTTTCTGTTCTATAGCCAGGCTACTACGAGCCTGCGCCAATATCCTAAGAGATTAATGCACGCACGCTAAATTGTTTGGGACAAAAAATGAATGTGGCATAATTGGACATGGCTAATCTGTGACTAATTTAAGAAAAAGGACATAGGTTGTAAACTAGATTTAGATCTATACATATTCTGTGAATTAGAAGAAGAGGAACCATGGTATGTTAACATGTGACTTGAGACATTGGACACAACGCATATTCTGAATTAAGATCTGTTCTAACAAGATTGTTGGGCATATTGTTTATATAACAATTCATGATTTGAAAGAGAATATGACTTAGGTGTGAAGATCTATATTAAGATTTGATAACTATCAAATGTGAATAACAACTAAGTAGGAAATTTTTGAATATATGACATGCATTGAAATCGATGGCTTTATTTGGTATAATATATATGTGAATCTTTTGTACTAGGCAAGTTGAACTAAATTGGGACATGTAAATTATGACCATAATCTGTGACATGTAAATTCAATGCAAACGTGGGGTATATGATCATAGTCTGAATCATGACAACTATTTAGACATGCAAACTTAGGCCAAATTTATGATTAGGCAAGATATGTTTGTGAATCTTTAAGGAATGATTAAATCTGTTATATTTTCCTAATTTGCTAGTTCGGTTATATTGCCTAATCTGCTAGTTCTTTTATATTGCCTAATCTGCTAGTTCAGTTAAACTGCCTAATCTGCTAGTTCTGTTATATTGCTTAATCTGCTAGTTCTGCTATATTGCTTAATCTGCTAGATTTGTTCATCTGCCAAATCTATCATCTCCTAAGTCTGCTAAAAATGCCTAATATGCTAAATTGCTTAATCTGGTGAATCCGTCAAGTCGCCTAATCTGCGAAATCTGTTATCTGCTATTTCTGTTGAGTTGATATATTTAGTCTGTTATTTACATAATCTGAATTGGCTATAGTTATGAATAATTGACATTAGGCGTGGGCATGAAAGGTAAATTGTTAATTAATTGGCCGCAAAGATAAACATGGCTGACTCGAGGTTAGAACGAGTTTGCGGTGTAATTCTGCTCGGAACCACCCGGCACATCAAGTGGCCGCAAACAATAGGTTCTAATGTGAGAAGTTAATCGTAACGTGCTCGAAACCCGAGGTTAGACTCAGTTTGCGGCAGAAATCTACCCGAAACTAACTGGCCGAACCAGTAGCTGCAAACTGTCAGTCTAATGTGAGAGGTCTGGGCATTAATATTTAATAATGAAAATCTGAGATAAATATGACGTCTAAAACGTGTTGGGCGGATAGGGTTAAACCCACTAGACTGATGAATTTAATAAATCTGTTCCGTGAATCTGTAGGCCCAATTACAAAGTTAGACAAATCTGTAAGTCTGTTAATCTTTAAGTGGTTAACCGGTAAGTCTGTTAAATCTGTATATCTGATCCGTTAGTCTGAAAACTTGTCTGTGAACTAGTTGATCTGAATTCTGTATGTCTGAACTTGTAAACATGTTAATCTGAAATATGTTAGTTTGGGGGCACAAGGATAGGAAGGGAATTACTTGTGTCATCTGTTGTTTGGGACCCATATTAGTCAGTAACCATTTCTGGTATCATAACTTTCACCCAACAGTAGGTAGGGTCCGGGCACGCTTACTGAACTAATTATAAGCGGTTCATTCTGATAATGGCGAGGGGTGTTGATGGTGCGTTCCAACTGGGTCATGTGCGTGCATGGATCCCGGTCTGCCTCTGAGGATGTAAGACGCCGTGATATTTGTAAATAGGTCTGTGTCATTTAAAGGTTGCCACTTTGGGAAGTGATACACCCTTTTGTGGGGCTGGCACAGGGTATTTATGTATTAGGGAGCCGATCGCTTGGGGTAGGGTTTTAGGGTACACTTAGTTCTATCTGTTTTTGTCGGTACCGTCTGTTTCTGTTGGGTGGTAACACCTGTCTGTTTCTGCGTCGTACGATCTGTTGGGGTGGTAAAGGCCCATTACTAGTGTACACCTAATTCTACATTCTGTTTCCGTAGGGATTAATCTATTTCTGCTTCTGTCTGTTTTTGTTCGGGTGGTAAAGGCCCATTACTAGTGTACACCTAATTCTACATTCTGTTTTCGTAGGGATTAATCCGTTTCTGCTTCTGTCTGTTTCTTCTCGGGTGGTAAAGGCCCATTACTTGTGTACACCTAATTCTACATTTTGTTTCCATAGGGATTAATCTATTTCTGTCCGTTTCTGCTGGGGTGGTAAAGGCCCATTACTAGCGTTCTCTTCTATGGAAATTATTCTATACCCGTTTCTGTTTCAGTTTAGACATTAGGGTGACAACTAAATCTGTTATACTAGTATTAGTGCAGAGAAGTGTAATGCAATAGCTTATATCATTCTGTTCTTCTGTTATATCTGTTACACCTGTTACAGTTATCTCTCATCCAGATTTATTTTCATGTCATATTATTATTTTCTGTTCATAACTGAAAATCACTTGACTTGCCAGACTTTTTTTCTGACCCTTGTTGTTTCGCCTCCTTTCTTCCGTTTCCCCCTCCCAGGTTTTGTAGAAGGGAATACTCTAGCTTGATCCAGATTTCTTCTGCTTGAAGTGCTTAAAGTATGGCTTGTCTTCTTCTATGGGGATTATGATTTTAAACTATGCATTCTGAAGGCTTTTGTACAAGACTAATATTTTGTACTTGAATTCTGATATTGTGATTTGAAAGGATGTAACCAGGCTTATTTCGGTTTCTATTGAAATAAAGATGTAAAATTTTCAAGTACTGTTTTATCTGTCTTGTAAGTTTCTGTTCTTTTTACTAAAATGCTCCACCAAAGTTAAGGCATTCCCTTTGTGAGTGACCTTAATGGGGGTGGGGTGTTACACTTGGTATCAGAGCCGAAGGTTACCAGATTGGGTAAAGTTTTAGAAAACTATTTTCAAAAAGGTTTTGAAAGGAAGTATTTTAAAAAATAAAGCTTATTTTGAAAAACATGATACCCAAGAGCCATATATCTTTCCTTCAGTCCTTTTTATATTTGTTAGATCAAAATTTGGATCTAACACCCAAATTATTCTGAAGCTTATAGAATTTCAACTGAAGAATGAGAAAAAAGGGAATAACACACAGAATTTATAGTGGTTCGGCGTTAACGAGCCTACGTCCACTTTATATATTATTGATTATACTTTGATAACTAATACAATCAAGAATTTCTCTCAATATTTCAGTAGTTTGACAACAATGGCGGATTTAGCACTCAATATTGCCAAAAAGATCCCAAAAAATGCCAAGCTCCGGGCTATATATAGCTGATTTTGTCAGGCGAATCGTGGTAGCACGTGGCACGAATCCCGAGAACATCAGATCGCATCGCCACCGTTGAGGAAATGGTCAAATTAGCCGTTGTGGACAGGTGTCACGATCTGCTTGATAATCGGATCGTGCAGATGGGGAGAATCAGCCCAAATGATGGTTAGGGACACGTGTCGCTAGATCCGTGCGATTCGGATCGCTGAAGACTAGCTCGCGCTTGAACGGGTCAGAGGGTTTGCCATGCATCAGAGAATCAGATCGGTTCGCTCTGGGCAACAATATCAGTTCGGATCGGATCGAGCCGCATAGAGGTCTCGTTCCGCTGATGGAATAGGCGAGTCGATAGTGTGCGATCCGATGTTGGGCGAGACGATGGTGCGATCCATTCTTTCATATCCTGAGAGAACGTAGTTTCATGCTTTCTTCTTATGAATGATCCTGGGTGGCTTGGTCAAAAAGTTATCCTACATTTTGCCCCCTCGAAGTATGTTTTATCGATGATGGAACATGCTTCGAAACTACAGAATCGCCTTTTCATAGCGAGTCGCGAATCAGAGAACGACTCTCTTTCTGGGATTTTTCTGAATTTATCAATTCGTTTCGCAAGCTCGAGTCGCGGTCCGTTAGAGGGATATTCGTTCCACTCTTGGGTGTGTGCTTGGGCCTCGGAACGAAACAGGCTCCTCCTCGATTCGTTGTGGGCTTTTGGTTCGCGGCCCATCGGTCTTCCGTGGATCGAATAGGACAAAGAATGGAGATAAACGGTCGCCCTCTTTGCCTATATAAGCCGACCCTCCCCTCTTCACTTTCCTTCTTCTTTCTTTTTGTCGTATCGTTTCGCCTGCTCCGTCGAGGAACTAACCCCAGTATTTCGATCCTTCAAATACCCGATCACTTTCCCAATTTTTCAGAAAGGTAATCCCACGGAAAACATCCTTACTCGTAAACGCTGCTGTTTCACGAACTTTTTCGAATAATTTGTGGAAAAAACGATGGAAATTTGCGATTTTTGGGGAATCCATCGAGACGCCATGGCTGACGGGCGTAGAGCTCGGAGTTCGAGGGTGAGAAGAAGAGATGGAAAACGAAGGAGGAAGAAGAAGAGAGGAGGCCGGTTCGGATCGTGGGCAAGGAGAGGAGAAGATGAAGGCGAGACGAATGATCGTGGTGGCAGCAAAGGCGCGTATCGTGGGGGTTGCAATGGTTCGTGAAGGAGCGATCCCCTTGGCCTGCGATCCGATGGGGGCGATCCCTCTGCCTTGCGATCCAAAAAGGGGCGATCCTTCTGCCTTGCGTTCCAGGAGGGGAGATCCCTCTGCCTTGCGATTCGACTCATTGCTGACGATGCAGAGAAATTTCAAACTTTAATCAACGCCTTGTCACCATAAAATTCTGAATAGTTAGGATAGAGCCTTGACGTTGGACTTTCTGGACTAAATGACCACACAATCTGACTGAATATGACGACTAATTTTTCTGATAATCATGATTGCTTTCACGCTTTATTTTTAATGCGCACACAGAAGCACACACACCGACACTTGCACACACGGGGGACGGGTAGTGTTAATCTTATTGTTCATATTTTCTCGTCCTAGCAGCAATGTCGAATGATCACTCTTCTTCAAGATCCGTAGCAGAAGTGGAATCCGAGATTCCTGAACAGTACAACCCCGAAATTCCTCCAATCAGTCCGGGAGGTGAAGATTCTGGATCTGAATACGAAGCCACAGAGTCAGATCCGGTAGAAAGTACTTCATCCAGCAACGATTCTGAGATAGATGGGCGAGCTCCCGACGAGATCCCCGGCGCGCTCGGAATAGATAAATTCTCTGATTCTTTAGCATCTAAGCTCAATGATATAAAGCTTAAACGAATCTGCTTGAGGCACAGAATTCCTTGGGATGATGTCTTGACGCCCGGTAGCGAAGATAGACCCCACCTAGCTCCAGAAGGATATATGGCGATTAGCCGAACCATGTGTTTGGTAGGGGCCATCCCTCCGTTCCCTCCGATTGCCATCGAAACTTTAAGACGACTGGGAATCGCTCCGATGCAACTCCATCCGGACGCCTACGCATCGCTATATACCCTGTACATTGCATATGCGGAGATCTTACATGCCGAACTTAAATTCAGAGATTTGACATTTTTCTTTCTTTTCAAGCACCGTTCTTCAGCAACTCCAAATTTTTCTTTCTTTAAATCAGTGGCGAATAGGAAGGTTCTGTACGATGGGTATAGCAATATAGGGGACCCTAAATCTGATTGGTTTTATATAAGGAAACAGGCCGCATGCTCACGAAGATGGCTCAAATCAAGTAACTTTTAAGCTTCTAATCGAATATCTTGTTCAAGAAGTTTAGGCGTTAACATTCTCCCTCCTTTTTCTTTGTTTCAAACAGATCATGTCTTCTCGAAAACAGAGGGTCCACTATACAACAACCGGTTGTCCATTCTTTTACAAAGCAGATCCGACTTTCTAAGGATCAAAAAATGCATTACTGATGACAATCTTCATAAGCATCATCTTCTAGACAGAAGATTTGGACTTGGCACCGGCGGCAAACCTTATAAGTACGTACCCCCAACAGAGGGAGAGGGAACTTCACAAGCGATAGAAACAACTAAATTTCGCAAGAGTCCTTCTCCGATAGTCATCCAAGACGATGAAGACTTGAACATATACAGAGGGGATGAGGCCCGCGGTGACGTGTCCAAGGAAATTCCTATTTCTGCTCCAATCGAAACCGTTGCTGCCGATGACTTGACAGAAGAGCAGTTATTTGACGAGCTGAATAAAATCCCTTTACCCGATGTTGTATATACAGAAAATGACTTTGAAGAGGGGCCTTTCTTCCTTGCTACTGAAGAGACCAGTGCTCCAACTAGAGGACGAGAAACTGGTCAGATGAGCCTGTCTTCGGGCCCGGGTCTGTTAGGGGGAATTATATGGGATGCACACATCACACACACTGTCTGACTCTGCACTCCTATATCGTGAGTATTCAAAGTCTTAATGTGATCTTTTCCTTTTTTGTAGGAACGATGTCTCGCAGGAAATCTTACTCGTATCATTCTCTTCGTGAGGGCACACCCAGCCTTCGCCCGGATACTGAGCGCTCTCGTGGTCCTTCTTATAGGCCGAGTTCCTCGCAACCTCGATCTCCACCAAAATCAACCTCTACCAGGCCTTCAAGCCATTCGACAGTTCCGACAGGGGGAAAGAAACTTCCAAAAGAGTTAACTCCTCCAAAGAGTGCACCTTCCCACAGCCGGTCGTCCTAAAGGCATCACGAATCTAAAGATAGGGACAAAGATTCATCCAAAGAGACTGAGAAGGAGAGGAGTGACATTGTCCCCACCAGTCAACTAGAGTTAGCTGCCCCCGGGTCACGGGATTACGTCCATGGTCCCGAGATCCAAGGTAGGCTGGGAAAGCTGCGGGAACAATTTCCAGGCATATTCTTTGACAGGATGGTGTTTGTTCCTGCCTTGGAACCGGTCCCTAAAATTGGGATAATGAAGTTATCGGGCACATCCAGCACGCAGCCAGGCAATATGAGATGATGAAAAAACACGCAGTTAACCTTTCGGAAGTCATCCGGACACTCGAAATAGAAGCACACAGATCTAAAGCGAAACTTGAAAATAATGAAAGGGCTAGGACAAAATTAGAGAAGGACCTGGAAGAAGCTCAGACCCAGCTTGCTTTAGCACGGAGGGACGCTAAAAATTATAAGACTGAATTAGAGAATGACAAGCAGCGCTTTCATTCAGAACTGGACTCCAATAGCCAAGAGAAAATGGCCTTAAAGAAGGAGGTTGAAGATCTCAAAATGGCCAACATCGAGTTGAAAACAGCACAAGGCCATTTTGAAGCTGAGAAGGCTGCTTGGGAGGCAGAAAAAGCGAGTTTAAAAGAGAGTTCGGCTCTGCCTAAAGCAGAAAAGGTGATTTTGAATGAGCAGGTCTCGGATGCGGAGAGAAGGGCAGCCCTCGCCGAAAAGAACGTTGAAAGTGCCATTGAATTGGCCACTGCTTCTAACAGCAAGCTCCTTGCAAGAGAGAAGGAGATTGAGGGGTTTGAAGAGATGATTTTCGATTTTCTTGGCCAGGTTCTCAAAACTCGTAACATCTCGTGGATCCCAGATTACCATGTTACTTTGGCCAATTTATGGGATGCCATTGTGGAGGGCGAAAAACACAGATTGGGGGTCGAAGAGATCGATGAGGATGAATTGATGAAGAGCATCCTATCAGACAATGAGCCTGAGGACCTGGCAGAGGGTCGTCGCCTAATTCTGGCGGAAATGGAAAAGGAGAGGGCCCCGGCTAAGGGTAAAGGAAAAGCCGATGAGGGCTCGAGTTCGGCTGTGGAGCCCAAGACCTCCGGGGTTGAGGAATACCATCCCGATGATCCATTAATTCCTTTGGTTCGAACTCCCATAGTCATTGGAGCCTCTGCAACTACTCAAGAAGGAGCCTCTGCTAAAGGTATCTCTCTCTTTTCCCCACAATTTGTCAAAGCAATTGTGAATTGTCGTCGTGTGGTAAAACAACCACTTGAATTAGTAACGTGTGTTCCTCGTAATACATGTGGCGAGCCCGTCGACACGGGGGCTGAAAAAGAGAAAGAAGTGGAGAAGGAGGCTGTCTTGCCAGGTGCTGGTATTGATGTATCAAAGCAGGCCGAGGTCACAACAGCAGAAAGAAGCATCCCGGCACCTAGCACCGATGTACCCAAAGATGCTGAAACTATCGAAGTTTTGAAAGATATGGATGGTCGCCATGTAGATGACGAAGAGGACATTATCGGCACCAAAAAGGCCGACGATGATGACGAGGAAACCTTGGCCAGCCGAAAAGCCAGACAGGAGAAAGAGTTGGCTTCGAAGAAGGTGGGAGATGAGGCTTTGGACATAGTTCCTCTTGCAGAATTCGATCCCAAAACTGGGATGATTGTGAAAATCCAGCCCAAATCCATCAGCCGACAGCTTCACTTTGCAAACCCCGATGACTTCCCGGCTTCCTTCTCTGGTAGAAGCAAGAGAAAAGAGGTGGAAGAGGAGACTTTAGAGGAGTCGGATGTTCCCCTCATAGACAAGCGGAAGAGGAAGAAAGGGGATCCATCTGAAGCCGACAAGGAGAGGCTGGAGAGGCAGAAGCAAGAGAAGAGGCCAAAGCGTAAATAGGATGTTTGTTGATATTTTGTCTTTAGGTTTTCCACTGGCCAGGAAGTGTAATTGTGAGACTGACCCTCACCTTCTTTTCTAGGCTGCTTTTCACTTTGTTGATTCTCAGTACATATATAAAAGTTTATCTCTTTTTGCATCCTTATGTACGTGTATTCAAATAAACTTTCCATGCTTAGTCATAGGCCATCTAATAATAATTAAAAATCAGTCAGACAACAGATAGCCAAGGAAAAAATTTCATGCTGCGTTGCTATTTTAAAGCTCAGTATATGTATATGAGTATATGTGCTCCCAATCAGCTGTTATCATAGCGCCTGACGGGGGTTTTCTTAAAATTGGTTAGCCTTGTTGGCAGGTTGCCCCCTATTTCTGAATATGGGGGACTTAGAAGATTTCATAGGATAATTGTTCTTGTGGCACCGAATTTCTGACACCTTTCTCAGTGCTTAATTACAGACTTCTTTATACTCTCCTATCGGTTGCCAAGGTTAGAGTTTGAATTCAGTAGTTCAGTCGGTCCCCGATCCTTTAGCAGGGAAAAAGTTCTTTCTCAGCGCTCAATCGGAGACGCTTTTATACTCTCTCTCTCTCTGGAGAGTTAGAGTTCGAGCTCAGCGATTCACTCGCTCCTATATCCTTCAGCGGGAAAGGAGCTCTTTCTCAGCGCTCAATCGGAGACGCTTTTATACTCTCTCTCTCTCTCTAGAGAGTTAGAGTTCGAGCTCAGCGATTCATTCGCTCCCCGATCCTTCAGCGGGGAAGGAGCTCTTTCTCAGCGCTCAATCGGAGACGCTTTTATACTCTCTCTCTCTCTCTCTCTGGAGAGTTAGAGTCACGGATTAAGCGGTCTGCGATCATGTATGTTCATCAAACTCGTCCTAGGTGTATATTTTAATCCAAGCTCCGAGGATTGAAACCAGTTGGACAAGCAGTTGGAGCCCTTACCAAGGCTTTGAGTTCCCCCAAACAGTCTACGGGAGGAACGGTTGGCAACAGACTTCGGGTACCTGCACTATTCTTTTGATTTTCATAAAAATAGATAGGCAGATAAATAAAAATGCAATAAAGGTAAATGACACACAATATTTTATAGTGGTTCGGTCGAATCATGACCTACGTCCACTTTATAATCTTTTGCTTTAAGGAATCAGACTACTCTAGGCAAGTCATGCCTTGTACATGGTTTTAATCAAAGCAAAAGAATAAATTTGAAACTTTCATGTTAAATACGGCCGTAAATGTTGGGCATTCCACACTCTGGGGATTTCCTTTCCATCTACGGTTGCCAGCTTGAAGGTTCCATTATCAAGCTTGCTCAGAATGGAGTACGGTCCTACCCACTTCGCTCCCATATGAGTTGGGGGTGGGAAGACACGTTTCAGAACCAAGTCTCCGAGTTCCCAGGTTCGAGCTCGAACCTTTTTATTGTAATATCGGGCGACCTGTTGTTTGCATCTCAAGGAACGCAGGTCGGCTTCATCCCTCTTTTCTTCGATCATATCCAGGGACTCAAGGAGAAATTCATTATTGGTCATTGGATCATAATAAGTCACCCGGTGAGAAGGTACCTTTATCTCAACCGGAATGACTGCTTCCGTTCCAAAAGCAAGGGAGAACGGGGTATGTCATGTTGCCGATTTATATGTTGTCCTGTAGGCCCATAGTGCTAAGGGCAATTCATCAGCCCACATGGCTCTAGCCCGCTTCATTCTTCTTTTCAGAATGGACTTAATTACTTTGTTTGCCGCTTCGACTTGCCCGTTCGATTGTGGGTGTGCCACAGAGGTGTACTGATTCTCGATGTGGTATTTTTGGCAGAAGTTTCTGAATTCAGCACTATCGAACTGAGTTCCGTTGTCTGTTATTACAATCTTTGGAATCCCAAATCGACAGATTATGTTTCTTACGATAAAGTTGATCACTCGTTTGGTTGTGATTGTAGTTAGTGGTTCAGCCTCCACCCACTTAGTGAAATAATCTACGGCCACAATAGCGAACTTTGCTCCGCCCCTTGCTATGGGGAGACTTCCAATGATATCAATTCCCCACATAGCGAAAGGCCATGGACTCATCATTGTTTTTTACTGACTAGGAGGTGCTCTAGGTATCTTTGAAAATCTCTGGCACGCATCACACCATCATGCATATCTTGCTGCGTCCTTGTTTATGGTAGGCCAGAAATAACCATGCCGCAACACCTTTTTTGCCAAAGTTTGCCCTCCAGTGTGGTCGCCACATTCGCCTTCGTGGACTTCTTGCAGCACACGTTTGATGTCATCGTGGGCTACACACCGAAGGAGGGGCACTGAAAACCCTTGTCTGTAAAGAACTCAGCCTTGCAGAACGTATCGGGCCGCTTTACGAATCACCTTACGCCTCTCGCTTTTCTTGGTCGGAAGCGTTCCATCCATCATAAATTTTTTTAGGGGGGTCATCCAGGACTCCCTTTCTGGTTCCGTCTCCAGTACTAGGTCAATTTCCATCTGATCTATGCTAGGGGACCGAAGCACTTCAACGGGGGCTAGCCCAGTCACTTCAGGATCGTCAGAACTAGCCATCTTTGCCAACTTGTCGGCCTGCTGATTCTCTGACCGCGGGATATGAGATATGCTATAGTGATCAAAATCATTCAGCAGTTCTTTCACTTTCTTTAAGTATAAAATCAATATCGTACTTTTAGCTTGGAATCTTCCAGTGACTTGATTCACAACTAACTTGGAGTCGCAGAAGATGTTCAGCTTTGTGACTTCTAGTTCCTTCGCAATCTTTAATCCGGCTATAAGAGCTTCATATTTCGAATCGTTGTTAGTGGCATGAAACTCCATTCAGATTGCATAGGTTATCAATCGTTTCTCGGGGGTTTCAAGCACTATTCCAGCGCCGGATCTTTCGTCGTTCCTAGCGCCATCAGTATACAATCTCCAGGCATTGGGATCAAAAAGTAACTTTGAAGGATCAACTTCCTCGTTTGCTATATCTTCCTCAGGGATAGTGAACTCTGCTATGAAGTCGGTTATCACTTGCCCCCGAATTGACCGTCTGGGCTGAAAGTTCAAATCAAATTGACTTAACTCAATATTCCATTTGAGTAACCTTCCAGATGCCTCCGGTCTCTGTAGAACTTGCTTGAGTGGATGATCGGTGTATATGGTGATAGGATGTGCCTGAAAATAATGCCGAAGCTTTCTAGAGGCGATCAGTAAACTATACGCCAACTTCTCTATCCGTGGATAATTACGCTCTGCTGCTGTCAATATTTTTCTCACATAATACACAGGTCTTTGGACCTTATCCTCTTCCCTTACCAATGCTGAGCTGATCGCATGGGATGACACCGCCAAATACACGAATAAATCCTCGTGATCTATTGGCTTAGATAAAATCGGAGGTTTCTCCAAGTGCCTGAGCAAATTATGAAACGCTTCTACGTAGTCGGGTGTCCATTTGAAGTGGCGTTTTCCTCGCTTTATTAATTCAAAGAATGGGATGCACTTATCCGTAGCCCTGGAGATAAATCTGCTCAATGCGACCACTTTTCCGGTAAGGCTTTGCACATCCCTAATTTTCCTCGGTTCCTGAATGTCTCTGATTGCCGCGATCTGATCTGGATTAATCTCAATACTGCGGGAACTGACAATGAATCCCAAGAATTTTCCAGAAGCAACACCGAACGAACATTTGGTCGGGTTGAGTTTCATTCCGTACTTTCGAAGAATGCCGAACATCTCTGCCAAGTCAGTAGTGTGTTGAGAAGATTGCCTGGACTTAACCAACATAACGTCGACGTATACTTCCATTGTTTTCCCGATCTGGTTATAAAACATCCTGTTGACCAAACGTTGATATGTAGCGCCTGCATTCTTCAAACCAAAGGGCATCACCACGTAACAATATAATCCCAGATCCGTGATAAAACTAGTGTGCTCTTGATCTGGAACATGCATCGAAATCTGGTTGTATCCTGAATAAGCATCCATAAATGAGAGAAGCTCGTGACCTGCCGTCGAGTCTACCAACTGGTCAATCCGAGGTAACGGGAAACTATCTTTTGGACAGGCTTTGTTCAAATCCGAGAAGTCGATACACGTTCGCTACTTCCCGTTGGCCTTCTTTACCAGGACTGGATTCGAAATCCAGTCTGGGTAGGTCGAGTCTCTGATAAATCCATTACTCTTTAGCTTTCCAACTTCTTCTTTCAAGGTAGCGGACCTCTCTGGGCCCAGCATTCGCCTTTTTTGCTTTACTGGAGGATATTTAGGGTCAATGCTTAAGGAATGGCTCATGATTGATGGGGATATCCCACACATGTCCGCGTGGGTCCAAGCAAATACATCCAAATTGTTTTTTAAGAAACCCGTCAATTCTTTAGCAAGATTCGGACTTAACTGGGATCCAATCTTAAGGACCTTCTCCGGGTCACTATCATCGATCGGTACATCCACAGTTGTCTCGTTGGGAGTCGCCATTCTGCCCCCGGGTTCTTGATCCTCTCTGGGATCTATATCCTCGGGCATCTCTCTGGGCGACTCTCCAACGACTATCCTCTTTGGTTGCTATAAGGTCTCTGCCCCCGAAGGGGGAGAGGTGCCTTTAGTTTCGATATCCCCTCCATTACGAAGTAACTTTAGTTCGGCAACATAACACGCTCGCGCAGCAACTTGATCCCCTCTGATGATACCAAAGCCAGCTTCTGTGGGGAATTTCAATAACAAGCACCGGGGGGCTATACAGGCTCTGAACTTTGCAAGGGTCGGTCGATCCAAAAAGGCATTGTAGGGCGATTCAACATCCAAAACCACAAAGGGAAGGATTCTCACTCTCTGGCGTTCTCCTTCCCTAAGTGTAACTGGTAACTCTACATAACCCATCGGAGCGGTGGATGCTCCATTGAATCCACGGATCCATCCTTGGCAGGGCTTCAAGTCTTTTATTTCGAGATTCATCTGGTCAAAGGTCTTTTTGAAAAGAATATTGACGGAACTCCCGTTGTCCACTAGAACCTTATGAACAGTGGCCGGTCCAATGGGTACTGTAATTACAAGTGGATCTTCAGTTGGAGCATGGACTCCGATGCTTTCTCGTTCTCGGAAAACAACATCATCGGTCATCATCTTCTGCTGCTTCACCGGGGTACTGTCCTCGGGGTTGCTACATTCCCCTACCTCGAGGTGTTGTTTGGCCGCATTGACGTATTGATCTAATGATTTGGAACTGTGCCCGGCGAGATAAAGTCCTCTGATCACGGTATTAATAACAATATTCTTTCCTTTTTGCTGGGCAGTCGGCGTAGTAGCAAGTTGATTCTGGTTCTGATTTGGGGCCTGCACTGCTTGCCCCTTGTCCCTGGGCGTTACTCTGTATTCATCTAGCTTTCCTTCTCGAAGCAGCCTTTCGACTACATCTCTTAGGTGACGGCATTCATTCGTCGAATGGCCGTGAATTTGATGAAAGAAGCAAATCTTCCCTGTTTCACGCTCTTTCTCCGTCGACTCTCTGGGAGGTGGCCTCTTATTCTGGAGGACTTCATATGCATCCATGAAGATATTTTCCAGAGTGTCATTTATTGGTGTATAACTTTCAAAGGCCCTAGGACGAGTCCTTCTCTAGGAGTCGTTCCCTCGGTTCCTCTTCCGGTTGTTGTCGTTACCATTATTATTGTTGTTACCTGGCTGACGACCACCCTGATTCTGATTTCCGACATTTACTTCAACATTCCCCGAGCTGTCTCCTGTCTGCTTAATGGCGACATTGCTCTGGATTTCCACCTTATTGGCTGTTTTTGCTTTTCGGTTAGCATATACCTCTTCCCGGCGTAAATGTACGTTGGCTTTCTCGTAGAATAACTCTCTGGTGTGGGGCGGTTTGCCTGCCAGGTACCTCCCGAATTCAGTGTCCTTATCTACTCCGTTAATCAGAGCTGCGACAACGGTCGGTTCATGGGGATCTTTAACCTCAGTAGCGGCCAAATTGAAACGATCTAGGTACACCCTTAAACTCTCGCCTGGTCGCTGCTTGACAAGGAACAAATCGATCACACTTTTTGTCTTCTGTGCGTAGATACGGAATTGTTCCACGAACTTCTCACTCAACTCCCTGAAGCTAGAAATCGATCTCGTCGACAAACGAGTAAACCATAACAAAGCCACATCCTCCAGGAATATGGGGAACGCTTTGCACTTAACAGCGTCAGAGGCTGTGGCAGCGGTCATTGACCAAGAGTATCTCATCAGATGCTGGACAGGATCAGATCTTCTCGCGTATCGGTTCATTTGTGGAATGTTGAAACGCCTTGGAAAAGTTGCATCCAAAATATCATCAGTGAAAGGGGTGTGACTGCGGTCGATCCCCCAATCTTCATTTCGTTGTCCACGGCTATCTGCCAGAATCTGGTGGACCATGGCTGCGACATTTGCACTGGTCAAAGGAGGTTCAGGGTCAGTGCCTCTGGCCCAGCGGGGTTCTCTGATATCTCTTCGGGGAGCGGTCGCAAAATCCGAGGCTCGGATAGGGCTTCGTTGCCCCCTATTACCATGAATATGTGCGCGACGACGGGGGCGACGGGGCTGAGGTAGCCTGTTATGCATAGGACTGTCCATATCTCGAGCCCTGGGAGTTGTAGCTTGATCATTCACATTACGGTTTGAGGGCCACGCCCCCAGCGCTTCTTCTTCCTGTGATGGCAGTGTTCCGAACCGAAGTTGCTCTATGTTCTCGGCTCTCTCATACGGTCGTCGCGGAGGTCTTGGCGATTCCTCATACGAAGAAGAATATCCCGGAGTGGGTGAACGAACCGGCGGCATTCTTTGCCTTGCGAGTTCGTCAAGCCTTCTATCCATAGCCGTCAAATTTTGCCGTAGGATGGAACTTTCCTGCCTTTGGGCAGCCAACTCATCAAACAATCTATCCCACATTTTGGCGAAGCGAGAGAGATCCCCCTCAGTGACAGGAGCAGCAGGATCATATTGCTCATGATCACTCTCTCTTATGCGCAAAGAGCTCGAGCCGGGTCGAGCAGAGGGGCCAGGACGATAGGAGCGGGTCATAGGTTCCTTTCCAGGTCGAGTTGTAGTCTGATCATCAATTCGGATAGCTGCGGTTCGTGGATGGCGACTCGCTGCGCCCCCCTGAGGTCGACTCGTGGTCGTGGTACGCGGAGGCTGCGAGGCGTTACCTCGGGAACGAGTGACAACCCCTTCAGCGGCCCGGATCGTCTCGTTCTCATCGACTCGGAGCGTGGTGTCTTCATCGGATCGGTTCGCCCCCTGCGCTCTGCGATCCAGAGTTTCTTCATTGCCCAGCTCGTGCACACTCTCTTCAATCGTTTCGTTGGTCTGTGAAGCTCGCACTTCCTTAGATCTTTTTCCAGCCATGATATCTGAATCGCTGGAATCTTCAAAGAACTGAATAGTGAAACTTTAGGACTGAGTTCTCAGTGAAAGCACCAAAATGTTAGATCAAAATTTGGATCTAACACCCAAATTATTCTGAAGCTTATAGAATTTCAACTGAAGAATGAGAAAAAAGGGAATAACGCACAGAATTTATAGTGGTTCGGTGTTAACGAGCCTACGTCCACTTTATATATTATTCATTATACTTTGATAACTAATACAATCAAGAATTTCTCTCAATATTTCAGTAGTTTGACAACAATGGCGGATTTAGCACTCAATATTGCCAAAAAGATCCCAAAAAATGCCAAGCTCCGGGCTATTTATAGCTGATTTTGTCAGGCGGGTCATGGTAGCACGTGGCACAAATCCCGAGAACATCGGATCGCATCGCCACCGTTGAGGAAATGGTCAAATTACCCGTTGTGGATAGGTGTCGCGATCTGCTTGATAATCGGATCGTGCAGATGGGGAGAATCAGCCCAAATGACGCTTAGGGACACGTGTCGCTAGATCCGTCCGATTCTGATCGCTGAAGACTAGCTCGCGCTTGGACGGGTCAGAGGGTTCGCCATGCATCAGGGAATCGGATCGGTTCGCTGTGGGCAACAATACCAGTTCGGACCGGATCGAGCCGCATAGAGGTCTCGTTCCGCTTATGGAATAGGCGAGTCGATAGTGTGCGATCCGATGGTGGGCGAGACGATGGTGCGATCCATTCTTTCATATCTTGAGAGAACGTAGTTCCATGCTTTCTTCTTATGAATGATCCTGGGTGGCTTGGTCAAAAAGCTAGCCAACAGTATTGAATTTTTCCTTTTTTGTTTCAGCATGTCTGAAGCAACTGAGATACCATAGGGTGTTCACGTACCCGGTTGGTTTCGTCAATATCTTGAGGCTAGGAGCGCCGTCGCAGTTCCAGCAAATGATCCCCCTCCTCCGCCCCCTCCTCGTGCAATTGCTTTCTCAAAGATCTGTAGAGATTTTAGGGCCATGGGTGGAAAGGATTTCAAGGGAACTGAATCATTTTTAGAGGCGAGGAACTGGCTCAAAGAAACTGAGGTTCTATTCATTATCTTCGAGGTGGATGATGGGCAGAAGGTACAGTTGGCGGTATGGTTGCTCAAAGACAAAGCTTCCTATTAGTGGGAAGTCACTAACGCCGAGAGGCCGGTTGAGACATGGATGGATTTCAGAACAAGGTTTGAGACAAAATTCCTCTCGCAAGCTGAACGAAGTTTACAACTGGAAAAGTTCTTATCTCTTACGCAAGGAAGTATGACGGTCAAGGCGTACGTCAACCAGTTCAACCAACTGGCTAGGTTCGGATTGGATTTAGTCAACACTCATCATAAAAAGGCTCTCCGCTTTGTTAAAGGATTGAACGAGCCACTGCACAGCCTAGCCATGACCCATGTACCCATGGGAGCGAATTACGAGAAATTGGTGGACATGGCACTACTGCACGAGGAAGACAAGGGCTCGAAAGAGACAAAGAAGGAAGAACCACAAAATAAGAAAGCATGGCCCAAAAAGGAAACACAAAAGAAGGATGAGAAGTCTGAAGATAAGAAGGAAGCTCGACTCATCTGAACAAGGATTGCAGAAAATGGAAGGGCACTTGCTTCAACTGTGGTGAGATGGGACACTTCACTAGGGACTGCCCGAAGAAACGAGGGTAAGGACAGAGGGCAGAACACACTTCTAGAGGACAGGCGAATGCTCAAGGGACTAGTAGATAGGGTAGAAATAAGAAAATTTAAGTAGGAGGTTTAATTTTGTTATCTGATTGTTGAGTTCAAACTCTTTCTGATTCTGGCATTTTGATTCTGTAATCGATACTCTGCACTTTAATACTGGTATTGTTTCTGATTCCGCTATAGACCCAAATCCATAAGGGTTATGAATCATCTGTTTGTGATTGGGTTTTGAGAGATATTCGTGTTAGGCGTCAAGTAGGACGCATACATTCTGGGATTTATCATGCTTAGTTTCCTAAGAATCATTTGGTAATCTGATCTATACCAGCAATTTGTAAATATCGGAATATTTCTGACAAGGTTAGGATTTCCAGTTTTGACATTATCTAAAGAGGGTAATCCTCTGGGTGTCAATCTGATGCTGGTTTTGGTCTTCAGGGCTGATACTTAGGAACCATGTCTAATGGGAACCAAGTTTTTGTTTTATCTGTACTCGCTTCCATCATTCGACTGTATCCTACCGATCGAATCTTCGAACTTTAGGTAGAAACTAATGGGTGTAAACATGTGTTTGAGACATGTTATGTTTGATGGTTGCAAGTGGATGCAAGTGGTTGCTAGTGGTTGCCCGTGGATGCATACACACACACTAGGAACTAGATCGGCTTGAAAACACTCTCACACTGCATATGGATGTGTGAGCATTTTCAATTTTTGTGGATGCAAATTGATTGACTCAGCACATGGATGTTGCATATGACTGAATGGTTGTGCACTCATATAGAAATGATATGTATCAAGTAGGAAAATTGCATACATGTTGGACTCATGGCACTGGCATAATTCGCATTAAGGAGGTCAACTGAATCAGTGGACCGCCTGATCTTTGCATTAGATAAGGAACATATACACACACTTTTGCATATGTTCATACGACATTAGAAGTTTCTAAGGACAATGGACACTAGTGATTAATGATTGAGTAGATGGATGTTGGATGGTAGGACACATTCTTCTTAACTTGAAGATTTCGGGGACTAAATCCTTTAAGGAGGGGAGAATGTAACACCCCGTATTTTCGGTGAACGTATAAGTAACAAATCAGAGGATAATTAATTTTTAAAATAAGAATCAAGGGAAATGGGTTGTGCCATTGTGTTCATCTCGGAATTCTGGTTGGAAACGAGTCCGAGTTTGCAAGAATCGGAGTCCGTATGAGGGAGATACGACCCTTCGAAGTTTTAGGAATTTGCAGACTCGAAAACAGCTCGAAATTTGAATTCAAAATTCGAATTCAAACCCAGAAGCGGGCTAGGCGGGAAATTTCCCGCCCAGGACCCAGGTCGACTGGGGAGTCGACTGGGTAGTCGACCCCCCCTCCTCGACCAGGTCGACTGGGGATTCGACTGGGTAGTTGACCCCCCTGATTAGGTCGACTGGGTAGTCGACCTAGGGGGTCGACCTGCTCCCGAAATCTAGTTTTTGAACCTGGTTCATTCTGACGTACTTGGTCACGTTTTCTGCCTAGGTTCGTCCGCCTAACCCTATACAAACAACCCTCTAGCCTCATTCTCTCTACACCATTTCATTCTGCCTATACTCTGCCTTTGTTCTAATTAAATAAAATAATGGCGTCGCTACTCTGCTGAAATCTGAACTGGAACTAGGACTAAAGCACCTTCTTCCAACCTGATTAGAATTAAAAGCTAAATCAAATCTCAAATCAGAGTTTAGAGCTACAACAACAATTAAAGAAGAGTAACTCAGCCTTTCTGCATCAGCACCAGTTTATTTCCTTTCTTATACCACGAAAGGCAAGTGCAGTTATATTCCGATATAAACTTTAATCATAATTATGACATGATTGTAAATCTGAATTTGAGATTGTGTATGTTCTGTTCTGATCTATTTTATTTTGTATCTCTTCTTCTTTCTGTTCTATAGCCAGTCTACTACGTGCCTACGCCAATCTCCTAAGAGATTAACGCACGAACGCTTAAATGTTTAGGACAAATAATGAATGTGGCATAATTGGACATGGCTAATCTGTGACGGATTTAAGAAAAAGGACATAGGTTGCAAACTAGATTTAGATCTATACATATTCTGTGAATTGGAAGAAGAGGAACCATGGTATGTTAACATGTGACTTGATACATTGGACACAATGCATATTCTGAATTAAGATCTGTTATAACAAGTTTGTTAGGCATATTGTTTATATAACAATTCTTGATTTGAAAGAGAATATGACTTAGGTGTGAAGATCTATATTAAGATTTGATAACTATCAAATGTGAATAACAACTAAGTAGGGAATTTTTGAATATATGACATGCATTGAAATCGATGGCTATATTTGGTATAATATATATGTGAATCTTTTGTACTAGGCAAGTTGAACTAAATTGGGACATGTAAATTATGACCATAATCTGTGACATGTAAATTCAATGCAAACGTGGGGTATATGATCATAGTGTGAATTATGACAACTATTTAGGCATGCAAACTTAGGCCAAATTTATAATTAGGCAAGATATGTTTGTGAAACTTTAAGGAATGATTAAATCTGTTATATTTGCCTAATTTCCTAGTTCGGTTATATTACCTAATCTGCTAGTTCTGTTATATTGCCTAATCTGCTAATTTTGTTATATTGCCTAATCTGCTAGTTCTGTTATATTGCTTAATCTGCTAGTTCTGCTATATTGCCTAATCTGCTACATCTGTTCATCTGCCAAATCTGTCATCTGCTAAGTCTGTTAACAATGCCTAATCTGTTATATGCTAAATCTGCTAAATTGCTTAGTCTGGTGAATCCGTCAAGTCGCCTAATCTGCGAAATCTGTTATCTGCTATATCTGTTGAGTTGATATATTTAATCTGTTATTGACATAATCTGAATTGGCTATAGTTATGAATAATTGCCATTAGGCATGGGCATAAAAGGTAAATTATTAATTAATTGGCCGCAAAGATTAACATGGCTGACTCGAGGTTAGAATGAGTTTGCGGTGTAATTCTGCCTGGAACCACCCCGCACATCCAGTGGCCGCAAACAATAGGTTCTAATGTATGAAGATAGTCATAACGTGCTTGAAACCCGAGGTTAGACTCAGTTTGCGGCAGAAATCTGCCCGGAACCAACCAGCCTAACCAGTAGCCTCAAACTGTTAGTCTAATGTGAGAGGTCTGGGCATTAATATTTAATTAATGAAAATCTGAGATAAATATGATGTCTAAAACGTGTTGGGCGGATAGGGTTAAGCCCACTAGACTGATGAATTTAATAAATCTGTTCTGTGAATCTGTAGGCCCAATTACAAAGTTAGACAAATCTGTAAGTCTGTTAATCTATAACAGGTTAATCGGTAAGTCTGTTAAATCTGTATATCTAATCTGTTATTCTGAAAACTTGTCTGTGAACTAGTTGATCAGAATTCTGTATGTCTGAACTTGTAAACAAGTTAATCTGAAATATGTTAGTCTGGGGACACAAGGATAGGAAGGGAATTACTTGTATCATTTTTTGTTTGGGACCCATATTAGTCAGTAACCCTTTCTGGTATCAAAACTTTGACCCAATAGTTGGTAGAGTCCGGGCAGGCTTACTGAACTAATTATAAGCGGTTCATTCTGATAATGGAGAGGGGTGTTGATGGTGCGTTCCAACCAGGTCATGTGTGTGCATGGATCCCGGTCTGCCTCTGAGGATGTAAGACGTCGTGACATCTGTAAATAGGTCTGTGTCATTTAAAGGTTGCCACTTTGGGAAGTGATACACCCTTTAGTGGGGATGGCACCAGGTATTTAGTTAATGGGGAGCCGATCGCTTGGGTAGGGTTTTAGGGTACACTTAGTTCTGTCTGTTTCTGTTCGTACCGTCTGTTTCTGTTGGGTGGTAACACCTGTCTGTTTCTGCGTGGTACCATCTGTTGGGGTGGTTAAGGCCCATTACTAGTGTACACCTAATTCTACAATCTGTTTCCGTTGGGATTAATCTGTTTCTGCTTCTGTCTGTTTCTGTTCGGGTGGTAAAGGCCCATTACTAGTGTACACCTAATTCCACATTCTGTTTCCGTCGGGATTAATGTTAGCCCACTTTGTGAACTGGGCAACACAAAGTCGAGACGTGAAACGTTGAAGAATTATAGAGCATGATAGCGGGTCGGATCGGAGGAATGTAGCGGATCGGATCGGAGAGACGTTGCTGATCGGATCGGAGAGCCGCTACTGTTTGGTTCAAGGAGACACTGCTATCCGGATCGGAGAGTTGCCTACTGTCAGTCGGAGTGGAGGGCCACCTACTTGCTACAGAGACAGATGGGAACTGAGCAGAGCAAAGTGAATAAAGATTTAGTTCTAAGTTAATCCGGGTCGGATCGGGTTCTCCGATCCGAAACCCCTTTACAGGCTCCTCCGAACCGAACCAGTAATCCACACCGCTTTCCCCCATAATCGCCTGAAGATGCGGAGCAGTTGTGACCAGTTCTTGCTCACAACGTCCACTGCACCGATGCGTTGTCAACACTGAAATCCATCCGAACCCGAGGATGATGGGATGGAAGACACATGGCTCCGATCCGGATCGAGTTCTGAGAAAATTTTCACCTATAAATACCCTGTCTGGAGACAATGAAAAGGATCTTCTTTTTGGCACTTTTGAGAATTCAACCACTTTCATAACTCAAATTCCAGCACTCCCGGATAATCCAAATCATTTTTCAACATTTGTTTTTATACAATTGAGTGAATGTATGTGAGTTGTGAGAGAAATTGAGTGAATATCTCATTGTAATTACAACAATATCATTGAGAATAGTGATTGACAAGTGGACGTAGGCTTTTCTTCGCCGAACCACTATAAATTCTGTGTCTTCATTTTACTTTTGATCCTATTTCATTTTTCTTTCAATCAGTATGGGTGTTAGAACCACTTTTTGGTCTAACATTTTGGTGATTTCACTGAGAATCATCTAAATTCTCTGTTTTTCATGATTATTGTTCTACTTTTTGGACCGTTGAGTTCAAAGAAGTTAATCCTCAAGTTTCAATGCTCTTGGATACTTGTTGAATTGATTGTTGAAGAACTATGGCCAAAGGAAAAGGCAAGTAAGTTAAACTAGTCGAGGAAATGGATATGGCGAAGATCAGCAAAATGCGGTCTTGACAAGGTCTCGTGGGCAGAGCTCAGCAGCAGGACGGACCGATACAGGAAATCCGAACTGCCTTCAGGGGGAGAGCTCCGATCCGATCCGGGTAGGAGAATCTGAAGCAGTGCATTCCCCCAACCTGAACCGACCCGAGCAACTTGCCCTACACCGACCTGATATGGCTTTCCAGCTAAGACCCGAACAGGCTTCCCAGCTCCGACCCGACCCGATTTCCCATCTCCGAACCGACCCATCACTTGGTGATGTTGGAACCTCTACTCGAGCCCCTACAAATGCTCCGATTCCAGCCACCAGGGTTGTAACAACCCGTATTTCGATAACATGATTAAAGACGAGAATCAAGGCAGAATTTAATTCTAAATTCTGAATCAAGTGAAACGGGCTATGCCATTGCGTTCGTCTCGGAAAAATACGCGTAATAGAGTCCGAGTTTTCGAAAATCGGAGTCCGTATGACCAAGATATGGCCTCGCGAAGTTTCACGAAAAATTCCCAAATTAAAGTATACTTAATTAAGTGAAATGGGTTGTGCAGAGAAATATATATATTGATATATATATATATATAATTGAAAATTAAATAAATAAATATGCAAAAATGTTCAAAACAGCGAATTGGGAGAGGGGAATAACCAAACCGGCCGATTTTTAAGGTCGACCCGAGCTCGCTGGGTCGACTAGGGGTTAATCCAGGGTGTTTGGCTGTCAACCCGTGGGCTGATTCGCTCAAATGCAGATTTTGCATTTGGATGGTTCTCATGGTTCATCTTTAATCTAAAGGCCTTAGATGGTTCCTACACTTGACTTCTTCCCCAAGACATGCTTTGATGGCTTGGATTGAATCTAGGTTTAATCCTATGGCCTAAAACACTTGCCTAATCTATAAATAAGACCCTAACCTATCCTAAATCCTCATTATTCATTCATGCAACTAAACTATGGCAAAATTGCTACTTTCATGGCCTCCACTCAACTATCCTAGCCTCCACTTCATTTCTATGAGAGGTTTCATGATCATGAGAGTATTAGAGAGTCCCTATGTTAGTATGAGAGCTTCTCAAGTTGATTTCAAGGCAAAAGCTTTGATCTTTGTTCATAAAGATGGTATTTTTGTTGATTTGGAGTGTTCATCTTTGGGTTTTTGGGTGATGGCATGCATAGGCTTCATCACAAGCTTTAGATTAATCGATTTAGGCCTTCATAGCAATGTAAGCCCTTTCCCTACTCTTAGATATTAACTATGAAGTTAAATGTTCATGTTGCAAGTTTGGGTTTGATCATTGAGTATGATACATGCTATCATGTTATGCAAGTTTATGAAGTCATTATCTTGATCTTATGAGCTAAAAGCCACAACCTTTATGTTGAAATGTTGCATTATGCAACATGAGAATCTTCATAATCATTATGTCAACTTGCATATGAAGTCATAATCCGTATATGATGATATATGCGAGTTTCTAGCCATCATTCCATGTCTTTTGTCACCATGATTCGCTTATGTGCCAAGTTTGGGTTTATGCATAACATGCAAGCTAATGAACACATTTGTGCCTCATTTTCCACCATGATAAACTTGTGGCTTAATACCCATTTTTGTCATTCCTTTGCCAAGTCTCTTCTTTTAATCCATTACGTTGTTGCGAACGTATATGCGAGTTTAAAAGCATTGGGTTATGTTATGGGTAATTTCTAATGACATGAAAATACAACTTGAAAACATGGCTTGAAATGTAACATGGAAGATGACATGTAAGTATGCATAAAAACATAAGCTTGGGAATTTACCTATTAAGTTAGGTCTACCCTTTGGGAATTTACCTATTAAGTTAGGTCTACCCAAATGCTTGAAAAACTTGTAACATGTTTTGGAAACATGATGGACATGACACTTAGATAATATAAGTGTGGCCAACTCGAGGTTCGGTTGAGTTTGCAACGTAAAACTACCCGGAACCGACCGGCCTAACTAGTAGTTCCAAACAATAGGACCCAATGTGAGAAGTTGGTCATGTTGTGCTTGAACCCGAGATTAGACCAAGTTGTGGTGTAAAGCTACCCGGAACCGACCGGCTTAACTAGTAACCACAACAAAGTCTAATGTGAGAGGTTGGGGTGCATTAAGTAATTAATGCCACATGATAGGGTTAAGTTAATTTGATTAATGACTCTTAACCAAATATGACATGGGTAAATGGGTTAAGTAAATTGGTTAGGCTAATGATACTTAACAAAACATGACAAGGTTGGGTAGGTTAAGTGATTTGATTTGCCTAATGACGCTTAACCATTTTTATACGACTTGTGGATGGGGATTAAGTTAACCAACACTTAATCAATCCAACATGATAATTTGGCAAGGTTAAGTAAGTTTTCTTAATGACACTTAACCATACAAGATGATTAGGGGATGGGGTTAAGTAATTTGCACCTAACTAATCCGACACGGTAATTAGATGGGGTTAAGTAATCCACACTTAACTAATCTAAACACGGTAATTCGATGGGGTTAAGTTAAACACTTAACCAATTTAAACTCGGTAATTCAATGAGGTTAAGTAACCAATACTTAACCAACTTAACGTGATAATTTAATGGGGTTAAGCAACTTATACTTAACCAATTATACATGATGATTTGATGGGGTTAAGTAACTTACACTTAACCAATCTAATACGCGGACCTGTTAAGGTTAAGTCACAAGACCTTTTTAGAATATACTTAACCATTGTAGTACGATTAGAGGATGGGGTTAAGCCAACCTATACTTAACCAATCCGACTCGATAATTTGATGGGATTAAGATAATCTATGCTTAATCGATCTAGCAAGATAATCCGATAGGATTAAGGTAAGCTAGTACTTGACCAATTTGACTTGATAGGGTTAAGTCATGAGCCTCTGGGTACACTTAACCAACTTGTGGGACTAAGTCTGGAACTTAAATACTTAGCCAATCTTTGACGTGATTCGTGGGCGGGTTAAGTCATGGACTTGAATGATAACACTTAACCCAATAGACAAACCCTAGCTAGAAGAACTAGGTAGAAAACCGTGGTTAATCAAGGATAACGGGAAAGAAAGCTAAGTGGTAAACCTTAGTTAAGGGTAACTAAGTAATAATTCTTAGCTAAGGACATAGGACTAATTCTCAAAACGATGAGTAACCTGATACGGTAGGTCATCGCTTAGTATACGAGGGGGAGCAAGTTATCTGACTTGGATAAAAGCTCCAGCGCACTGGGTGCCGAAGTGGAAGCTTCGGGGGACGTGAGGATATTCTTGGGATCCCTCTGTGGGCTGCCAGGTAATTATACTAGGCCCATGAGAGGTTAAGTTCTGCGTTAGAAGGACCAAGAGTATGCCTTGGTTGCTATGCGAGCAACCTAAAGACTAGGATGGATTAGCGTGGGGTCGACGATTCTTGTTTTTGCCCTGGATAGCACATCGCCGACTACCTACCATCTTTAGTTAATCGTGTACGTGCGGAAAGGCAGGGAACCCCCAACAGACCATGTGCTTGCTATCGAGTCATGGGTGAGGTTGGCCCGTAGGAAAGTGGGATATAGTGGGGCCGTGGAGTGGTTCTTATACATGATTTTTCTTGGATTGCCTTTCAGTAGTTGAGGGAGGGGTCACGTGGGACCATAGCCACGGGTACAAAAACAGACCTTGATATCTGCATCGGTAGACAATTTAAAGCTCCCGACCGAGTTCCGTATTTCTTGATTTGCCCTGGCACGGAACTCGGATGGCACATTGGGGAACATGTGCATCTAGACATGGAAAACGATTCACGATACATACGTGGGATCAAGGGCGCGGTTGACGGGTGGCGTAATCCCTAGTGGTCCTAGGTGGCCAAAACCCAAACCGAGACACGGAAACGTTCATTAGGTAGCATAATCCCTAGCGGTCCTAGGTGGCATAAATCCTAAGTGGACGCGCGATAGTTCATGGTAAGGAAACACAACTAGATCAAGGGTTGCAGTCCAAAACAACTTCAAGGATAAACCGTTTACATGGGAAAGCCCGTACAGCCTACGGCAAAGAACTGAACTTATACATGGAAAGAAACATATGAGTTGAGTAACCTATATATGCGGCATATTAGGTTGACAGGGACCATTACACGACTTTTGAGTAAGGGTCATTCACGGATAACACGTAATACAGTTGGGATACTAGTAAGGTAGGTGCAGAGCAGATGTACAGGATAGATACCATGGGACGTTATACGTGATAGATATCTTGGGGTATTATACTTGATAGAAACCTGACGATGTGATACCTTGTTTTATCTTGACATCGTAATTTATCATGACACCTTAGTTCACCTGAGTTCAGTAGTTCATCCTGTTATTTTGATTTTGCTTATCTATCTTGTTATCATGCTTATGTTCATCTCAGCTTCTCATGTCAGTTAACTTTACTAGTTTTTATACTAATAGTAGATAGGGCTTACTCATTCTTTTTGACTGACCCGTTTTGTTTCGCCTCTTTTCTTCCGTTCCCCCCCAGGTTACAGGGAGGAAATACTGCTGTTTAGTTTGGACTTCTTCTGCTTGAAGGTCATCATGGATGGCTTGGACTTTTCTTGGCTATGGCTACTTTACTGTCTTTATTTGGGGAATAATTTATGAAAAAGTCTTTATGCTTCTTTACTATTGCAAGACAGGTTTTGATGTACTCTGATGTAAAAGGCTTTAGACCTTAATTATAAATGTTTATGAAAGTTCGATTTTACTTCCGCTATTTTATATGTTCTGTCTTGTGATATTTCTGTGCATGTTTACCAATAATGCCCCTCTAAAGCTAGTGCATTCCTTTGTGAGTGACACTAGCGGAGGCGGGGTGTTACACGTGGTATCAGAGCAGAAGGTTACCAGACTGGGCAAAAGTTTTTAAAGACCTTCTGAAAACTATTTGAAAACCGTTTACAAAGAAGCATTTTTTTTAGAAAATTTTCTTTTAAAAGAAAAAGGCTATTCCCCAAAGGCCATTAGCACTATCCTTGTTTCCTTAATTGAGTCTCTTTTCCTTTCTTTCCTCCATCTGTAGTCACAGTAGTTTTAACTGCGACTAGTCTTTTCTACCTACGAAAGTGCTTTCCATACGATGGAGGTGGTTCTCGAGAGACCAGTGGCCGCGTTATAAGAAAGGATCGTGAGAAAGAAGGATAAAGGATACGAGCTTAAGGATGAGAAACTTGTTGGTATGGCTTAAAGGAGGGAGAAAGATGAACAATGAAACCCATGACGAGAGAGTACCTTTGGCATGGTAAAACGGGGCGGATAGTTAAGTATTATGGGACAAGGACAAGATCATCGGGAGGGCAGTAGTATGCTCTCATTTCTAGAGTACCTCGGAAGGAGGGTAACGATCTTGTTAAAGGATTAGCTTTTCTTCTCTATCATCCCGTTAGGACTTCGTTGTTCGTATCATTTAAGTCTGCTTCGATAGTTGAGTCTCTGCACTTTAAGTACTAGCGTAATAGAGAATCCCATTTTTGTCTCAAAGTCCTATTGGAGAATCAGTCCATTTATACATGACTTGTTTGGATTTGGGAATGTCTATGCCAAGTGTTGAGTTTGGAAATAATGCTTATGTTTTTAAGCTATGGATGGATTCTAGGGAGGAAGTGGTTATCCAGTAAGGGGTGCCACTCTCGGTTTTGATAGGAGGGTAGTTAGACTCTTGACTAGCCTTGGTAATACCCTCGAAGTCTCGTGTAACCTTTTGGGTTCGGTCATGGTTAGTTACTTAGAATCCCTTGATGCCTTTATTGGAAATTTGAAACCTGATCGAGTGGTGTTCGCCAATAAGACGGATGGTTCATTTCACTTATGTAAGGGGTATAGAAATCACCCTAGTAAGTGCACTTGGTAACCTGGTTGACATCTGTTTACTTTCAAGAGAAAGTTCTTCTACATGGAATACCTTATAGTATATAAATGAGATCCAAGATTCACTAGTGAATTTTGGAGGGCTCGCATGGAATCATGAGTACGAAGGTTTGAGCCAAGTATTCTAGATTAAGAATAAGTGGAAGTGGAACGAAAGGCCACGAGGAAATGAGTTCCAACTCATGTTATGGAAACAGGAAAAATAAGGAGCTACGAAACCATGAAGTTGAAGGATGGTCAAAGCACAAAGGAATTAAGCTCAAGGAAATATGACTTTGAAGGTCAAAGACTAGATACACGCATGATATCTCTTTTTGGGAGTAAATCCTTGATCCCTGTTTTCTGTAGAGCTTACTTGTAGGCTATCTTTTGTGGACATCCTCTTGGTCCTATTTTCTGTTACAAACCCCATAAGGAGTTTGTCTTGTTTATCTTCTCGACCCTATTTCAGGGAATCCTAGGTAGAACCCTATGGATGTAAACATGTATTTGAAACATGTTATGATTGATATGGTTGCAAGTGGTTGCAAGTGGTTGCTCGTGGATGCGCGAATACACATTAGATACTAGCTCGACGCGGTCACATTTCATATTGCATATGCACGAGTATTTATACTTGTTTATGGATGAAATCGAATGTGTTATCATGCGGTTGTTGCATATGAGTGAATGATTGTGCACGCATATAGTATCTATATGGCTAGGACTATTTGCATACATGTTCGATTCATGGCACTATACATATTTTTGCATTAGAAAGATTATTCAGGCCTGATCATTAGCATTAGCTAAGGAACATGTACACACACGTCTTGCATATATTCATACAGCATTAGAAATCATCTAAGGACAATGGTTGCTCGTGGATGATGTTTTGAGTAGATGGATGATGGATGGTAGGATATGTTCTTCCTAACTTGGAGATTTCGGGGACGAAATCCTAAAAGGTGGGGAGAATGTAACAACCCGTATTTCGATAACATGATTAAAGACGAGAATCAAGGCATAATTTAATTTTAAATTCTGAATCAAGTGAAACGGGCTATGCCATTGCGTTCGACTCGGAAAAATACGCGAAATACAGTCCGAGTTTTCGAAAATCGGAGTCCGTATGACCAAGATATGGCCTCGCGAAGTTTCACGAAAAATTCCCAAATTAAAGTATACTTAATTAAGTGTAATGGGTTGCGCAGAGAAATATATATATATATTGATATATATATATATATATAATTGAAAATTAAATAAATAAATATGAAAAAATGTTCAAAACAGCGAATTGGGAGAGGGGAATAACCGAACCGGCCGATTTTTGAGGTCGACCCGAGCACGCTGGGTCGACTAGGGGTTAATCCAGGGTGTTTGGCTGTCAACCCGTGGGCTGATTCGCTCAAATGCAGATTTTACATTTGGATGGTTCTCATGGTTCATCTTTAATCTAAAGGCCCTAGATGGTTCCTACACTTGACTTCTTCCCCAAGACATGCTTTGATGGCTTGGATTGAATCTAGGTTTAATCCTATGGCATAAAACACTTGCCTAATCTATAAATAAGACCCTAACCTATCCTAAATCCTCATTATTCATTCATGCAACTAAACTATGGCAAAATTGCTACTCTCATGGCCTCCACTCAACTATCCTAGCCTCCACTTCATTTCTATGAGAGGTTTCATGATCATGAGAGTATTAGAGAGTCCCTATGTTAGTATGAGAGCTTCTCAAGTTGATTTCAAGGCAAAAGCTTTGATCTTTGTTCATAAAGATGGTATTTTTGTTGATTTGGAGTGTTCATCTTTGGGTTTTTGGGTGATGGCATGCATAGGCTTCATCACAAGCTTCAGATTAATCGATTTAGGCCTTCATAGCAATGTAAGCCCTTACCCTACTCTTAGATATTAACTATGAAGTTAAATGTTCATGTTGCAAGTTTGGGTTTGATCATTGAGTATGATACATGCTATCATGTTATGCAAGTTTATGAAGTCATTATCTTGATCTTATGAGCTAAAAGCCACAACCTTTATGTTGAAATGTTGCATTATGCAACATGAGAATCTTCATAATCATTATGTCAACTTGCATATGAAGTCATAATCCGTATATGATGATATATGCGAGTTTCTAGCCATCATTCCATGTCTTTTGTCACCATGATTCGCTTATGTGCCAAGTTTGGGTTTATGCATGTTTTTGGGGATTAAGAATGTAACATGCAAGCTAATGAACACATTTGTGCCTCATTTGCCACCATGATTAACTTGTGGCTTAATACCCATTTTTGTCATTCCTTTGCCAAGTCTCTTCTTTTAATCCATTACGTTGTTGCGAACGTATATGCGAGTTTAAAAGCATTGGGTAATTTCTAATGACATGAAAATACAACTTGAAAACATGGCTTGAAATATAACATGGAAGATGACATGTAAGTATGCATAAAAACATAAGCTTGGGAATTTACCTATTAAGTTAGGTCTACCCTTTGGGAATTTACCTATTAAGTTAGGTCTACCCATATGCTTGAAAAACTTGTAACATGTTTTGGAAACATGATGGACATGACACTTAGATAATATAAGTGTGGCCAACTCGAGGTTGGGTTGAGTTTGCAACGTAAAACTACCCGGAACCGACGGCCTAACTAGTAGTTGCAAACAATAGGACCCAATGTGAGAAGTTGGTCATGTTGTGCTTGAACCCGAGGTTAGACCAAGTTGTGGTGTAAAGCTACCCGGAACCGACCGGCTTAACTAGTAACCACAACAAAGTCTAATGTGAGAGGTTGGGGTGCATTAAGTAATTAATGCCACATGATAGGGTTAAGTTAATTTGATTAATGACTCTTAACCAAATATGACATCGGTAAATGGGTTAAGTAAATTGGTTAGGCTAATGATACTTAACAAAACATGACAAGGTTGGGTAGGTTAAGTGATTTGATTTGCCTAATGACGCTTAACCATTTTTATACGACTAGTGGACGGGGATTAAGTTAACCAACACTTAATCAATCCAACATGATAATTTGGCAAGGTTAAGTAAGTTTTCTTAATGACACTTAACCATACAAGATGATTAGGGGATGGGGTTAAGTAATTTGCACCTAACTAATCCGACACGGTAATTAGATGGGGTTAAGTAATCCACACTTAACTAATCTAAACACGGTAATTCGATGGGGTTAAGTTAAACACTTAACCAATTTAAACTCGGTAATTCAATGAGGTTAAGTAACCAATACTTAACCAACTTAACGTGATAATTTAATGGGGTTAAGCAACTTATACTTAACCAATTATACATGATGATTTGATGGGGGTTAAGTAACTTACACTTAACCAATCTAATACGCGGACCTGATAAGGTTAAGTCACAAGACCTTTTTAGAATATACTTAACCATTGTAGTACGATTAGAGGATGGGATTAAGCCAACCTATACTTAACCAATCCGACTCGATAATTTGATGGGATTAAGATAATCTATGCTTAATCGATCTAGCAAGATAATCCGATAGGATTAAGGTAAGCTAGTACTTGACCAATTTGACTTGATAGGGTTAAGTCATGAGCCTCTGGGTACACTTAACCAACTTGTGGGACTAAGTCTTGAACTTAAATACTTAGCCAATCTTTGACGTGACTCGTGGGCGGGTTAAGTCATGGACTTGAATGATAACACTTAACCCAATAGACAAACCCTAGCTAGAAGAACTAGGTAGAAAACCGTGGTTAATCAAGGATAACGGGAAAGGAAGCTAAGTGGTAAACCTTAGTTAAGGGTAACTAAGTAATAATTCTTAGCTAAGGACATAGGACTAATTCTCAAAACGATGAGTAACCTGATACGGTAGGTCATCGCTTAGTATACGAGGGGGAGCAAGTTATCTGACTTGGATAAAAGCTCCAGCGCACTGGGTGCCGAAGTGGAAGCTTCGGGGGACGTGAGGATATTCTTGGGATCCCTCTGTGGGCTGCCAGGTAATTATACTAGCCCCATGAGAGGTTAAGGTCTGCGTTAGAAGGACCAAGAGTATGCCTTGGTTGCTATGCGAGCAACCTAAAGACTGGGATGGATTAGCGTGGAGTCGACGATTCTTGTTTTTGCCCTGGATAGCGCATCGCCGACTACCTACCATCTTTAGTCAATCGTGTACGTGCGGAAAGGCAGGGAACCCCCAACATACCATGTGCTTGCTATCGAGTCATGGGTGAGGTTGGCCCGTAGGAAAGTGGGCTATAGTGGGGCCGTGGAGTGGTTCTTATACATGATTTTTCTTGGATTGCCTTTCAGTAGTTGAGGGAGGGGTCACGTGGGACCATAACCACGGGTACAAAAACAGACCTTGATATCTGCATCGGCAGACAATTTAAAGCTCCCGACCGAGTTCCGTATTTCTTGATTTGCCTTGGCACGGAACTCGGATGGCACATTGGGGAACATGTGCATCTAGACATGGAAAACGATTCACGATACATACGTGGGATCAAGGGCGCGGTTGACGGGTGGCGTAATCCCTAGTGGTCCTAGGTGGCCAAAACCCAAACCGAGACACGGAAACGTTCATTAGGTAGCATAATCCCTAGCGGTCCTAGGTGGCATAAATCCTAAGTGGACACGCGATAGTTCATGGTAAGGAAACACAACTAGATCAAGGGTTGCAGTCCAAAACAACTTCAAGGATAAACCGTTTACATGGGAAAGCCCGTACAGCCTACGGCAAAGAACTGAACTTATACATGGAAAGAAACATATGAGTTGAGTAACCTATATATGCGGCATATTAGGTTGACAGGGACCATTACACGACTTTTGAGTAAGGGTCATTCACGGATAACACGTAATACAGTTGGGATACTAGTACGGTAGGTGCAGAGCAGATGTACAGGATAGATACCATGGGACGTTATACGTGATAGATATCTTGGGATATTATACTTGATAGAAACCTGACGATGTGATACCTTGTTTTATCTTGACATCGTAATTTATCATGACACCTTAGTTCACCTGAGTTCAGTAGTTCATCCTGTTATTTTGATTTAGCTTACCTATCTTGTTATCATGCTTATGTTCATCTCAGCTTCTCATGTCAGTTAACTTTACTAGTTTTTATACTAATAGTAGATAGGGCTTACTCAGTCTTTTTGACTGACCCGTTTTGTTTCGCCTCTTTTCTTCCGTTTCCCCCCAGGTTACAGGGAGGAAATACTGCTGTTTAGTTTGGACTTCTTCTGCTTGAAGGTCATCATGGATGGCTTGGACTTTTCTTGGCTATGGCTACTTTACTGTCTTTATTTGGGGAATAATTTATGAAAAAGTCTTTATGCTTCTTTACTATTGCAAGACAGGTTTTGATGTACTCTGATGTAAAAGGCTTTAGACCTTAATTATAAATGTTTATGAAAGTTCGATTTTACTTCCGCTATTTTATATGTTCTGTCTTGTGATATTTTTGTGCATGTTTACCAATAATGCCCCTCTAAAGCTAGTGCATTCCTTTGTGAGTGACCCTAGCGGAGGCGGGGTGTTACACGTGGTATCAGAGCAGAAGGTTACCAGACTGGGCAAAAGTTTTTAAAGACCTTCTGAAAACTATTTGAAAACCGTTTACAAAGAAGCATTTTTTTAGAAAATTTTCTTTTAAAAGAAAAAGGCTATTCCCCAAAGGCCATTAGCACTATCCTTGTTTCCTTAATTGAGTCTCTTTTCCTTTCTTTCCTCCATCTGTAGTCACAGTAGTTTTAACTGCGACTAGTCTTTTCTACCTACGAAAGTGCTTTCCATACGATGGAGGTGGTTCTCGAGAGACCAGTGGTCGCGTTATAAGAAAGGATCGTGAGAAAGAAGGATAAAGGATACGAGCTTAAGGATGAGCAACTTGTTGGTATGGCTTAAAGGAGGGAGAAAGATGAACAATGAAACCCATGACGAGAGAGTACCTTTGGCATGGTAAAACGGGGTGGATAGTTAAGTATTATGGGACAAGGACAAGATCATCGGGAGGGCAGTAGTATGCTCTCATTTCTAGAGTACCTCGGAAGGAGGGTAACGATCTTGTTAAAGGTTTAGCTTTTCTTCTCTATCATCCCGTTAGGACTTCGTTGTTCGTATCATTTAAGTCTGCTTCGATAGTTGAGTCTCTGCACCTTAAGTACTAGCGTAATAGAGAATCCCATTTTTGTCTCAAAGTCCTATTGGAGAATCAGTCCATTTATACATGACTTATTTGGATTTGGGAATGTCTATGCCAAGTGTTGAGTTTGGAAATAATGCTTATGTTTTTAAGCTATGGATGGATTCTAGGGATGAAGTGGTTATCCAGTAAGGGGTGCCACCCTCGGTTTTGATAGGAGGGTAGTTAGACTCTTGACTAGCCTTGGTAATACCCTCGAAGTCTCGTGTAACCTTTTGGGTTCGGTCATGGTTAGTTACTTAGAATCCCTTGATGCCTTTATTGGAAATTTGAAACCCGATCGAGTGGTGTTCGCCAATAAGACGGATGGTTCATTTCACTTATGTAAGGGGTATAGAAATCACCCTAGTAAGTGCACTTGGTAACCTGGTTGACATCTGTTTACTTTCAAGAGAAAGTTCTTCTATATGGAATACCTTATAGTATATAAACGAGATCCAAGATTCACTAGTTAAATTTGGAGGGCTCGCATGGAATCATGAGTACGAAGGTTTGAGCCAAGTATTCTAGATTAAGAATAAGTGGAAGTGGAACGAAAGGCGACGAGGAAATGAGTTCCAACTCATGTTATGGAAACAGGAAAAATAAGGAGCTACGAAACCATGAAGTTGAAGGATGGTCAAAGCACAAAGGAATTAAGCTCAAGGAAATATGACTTTGAAGGTCAAAGACTAGATACACGCATGATATCTCTTTTTGGGAGTATATCCTTGATCCCTGTTTTCTGTAGAGCTTACTTGTAGGCTATCTTTTGTGGACATCCTCTTGGTCCTATTTTCTGTTACAAACCCCATAAGGAGTTTGTCTTGTTTATCTTCTCGACCCTATTTCAGGGAATCCTAGGTAGAACCCTATGGATGTAAACATGTATTTGAAACATGTTATGATTGATACGGTTGCAAGTGGTTGCAAGTGGTTGCTCGTGGATGCGCGAATACACATTAGATACTAGCTCGACGCGGTCACATTTCATATTGCATATGCACGAGTATTTATACTTGTTTATGGATGAAATCGAATGTGTTATCATGCGGTTGTTGCATATGAATGAATGATTGTGCACGCATATAGTATCTATATGGCTAGGACTATTTGCATACATGTTGGATTCATGGCACTATACATATTTTTTCATTAGAAAGATTATTCAGGCCTGATCATTAGCATTAGCTAAGGAACATGTACACACACGTCTTGCATATATTCATACAGCATTAGAAATCATCTAAGGACAATGGTTGCTCGTGGATGATGTTTTGAGTAGATGGATGATGGATGGTAGGATATGTTCTTCCTAACTTGGAGATTTCGGGGACGAAATCCTAAAAGGTGGATGATGGGTGTTACAAGGGTCAATGATCAGGTCAATCCATCCGCGCCCACTACTCAAGGAGATTTCTCGCGCCTACTTGACATGCTTGATAATACTAGGGAGGCTATGAAAATCCACGAGCGCACCAATCTCATGATGCAAGAAAATATGAGAATCATGAACAGGGAAATTAGCAAACTCCGTAGACAGGGAACCCCATCCCCGATTCGCCACTCACCAATGGATCAGTCTTCTTCTTCCGAGGAAGAACGGCCCCGTGAACGAAGGTCGCTCGAACGACCTCAGAATTTGGAGCAGCTGACGTTCGGATCTTTGGGGTCTCGCGAGGAAATTGCACGAGCACCAGGAACCAATGATCCAGGCTTAAGAGACCCTCACCATACTAATCCCACTCAGGGGCAGACGCTCCAGCCCCCTCCTCCCGAGTTCGATCGGGGCCGTAGGGAATGAAGTAGAGCAGAAGCAGCTCAAAGAAGAAGGGCATCTCCTGAACAAGAGCCCAGAAGGAACCCTGATACCAGGGCCAAGGAACCTGAACGGCCCCTCGCTAATGCTGATGTACAGGCAATGGTACGCCAGATTATGTCCGAAAGTCGGAACTATACAAATGAAGATTATGGCATTGAGCGAAGCCATACTCCTTTCACTGACGACATCCTCGACTTTCAGTTTCCCCAGCGTTTTAACCTGCCGCAGATGGACAAGTACAATGGGAGAACCGATCCGGGACAGCATTTGATGCGATACTCGTGGCTCATGAATGCTGCTGCTGCTCCTGACGCGGTGAAGTGTAAAGCATTCCCGATATATTTAGAAGATGTGGCGCTGCTATGGTTTACCCGACTTCCCCTTCGTTCGATATCGAATTATAGGGAATTGAGCGAACGTTTTATGAATCAGTTCCGACTACATACCCGAAAGTCCAAAAGTGTTATTGAATTATCAAGAATTAAGCAGGCGCCAGGAGAGTCTTTGAGGTCATATCTTGACCGTTTCAACTTAGCTGTGACTGAAGTTAGTGACCCGCATGAGCCCACCATCTCGATGGCTTTGAAGGAAGGAGTCGATCCTGACTTCGAGTTTGGAGATTACCTTTCTGGGAAGACACCCTCCACGAGAGAGATATTCTATGAAAAGGCCGATATTTATTTAAGACGAGAGGAGGTCAGGGCAAACCGAAAGAGAAAATCTGGAGCGGCTTCAAAAGAGAATGTTCAGAGTAATGTCGTCGTGAAACAGTCTGGAGAAAGTTCTGGAAAAGTTGAAGTGAATGTCGGAAACAAGAGTGGAAACGACAATTCTGGAAACGGGGGCAACAACAATAACCGTAACGCGAACGGTAACAGAAGAAATAGAAATAGGGGAGGTGATCCTAAAAAAGACACCGATTCTAGACTTATGAGAATTATACACCGTTGAACGACACTCTGGAGAACATTTACTTGGATACATACAATGTTTTGCAATATAAAAGACCGCCACCTCGTGACTCAACGTAGAAAGAAATGGCAAATGGAAAGTTTTGTTTGTTTCATGGGACTCATGGGCATTCAACCAATGAATGTCGACATTTGAGAGACGTGATTGAGAAGCTGTTGCGCGAAGGGAAACTGGATGAATATAAGGTTGCCCCGAGGGACAGGGGGCAAGGAGAGCAGGCTCCAAAACAGACTCAATCTGCTCCCAAGCCTACAGCGCAGCAGAAAGGCAAGGGGATTGTTATCAACTCCATAGTGGGTGGACCTCACCCAGCAATCCGTAGTTTTAGAGCAATGGATCAATATGTAAATGCTGCCAAGCATGTAGATGTGAATGAAGGTGATGATTTGGAAGATATCGCCCCCATAAAGCAACAGAAGTCAATGTTTGACGACGTGGTATTCCGTAGCAGAGATATTACCGGGATCCAGTCACCCACCGATGATCCATTGGTCATTACTACCACCATTGGGCCGGACTTGGTTCATAAGGTGTTAGTAGACAACGCAAGCTCTGTTAATATTTTATTTAAAAAGTCATTCGATCAAATGAAGCTTGAATCTGAAGATTTGAAGCCATGCGAAGGTTGGATCCGAGGCTTCAACGGGGCATCGACGGCTCCAATGGGGTACATAGAATTGCCCGTAACCTTGGGGCTAGGAGAACGCCGAAGAGTACAGATGCTACAGTTCATAGTGTTGGACGTAGATTCGCCTTATAATGCATTTTTGGGAAGACCTGCCCTTGCTGAGTTCAGGGCTTGCATCGCCCGTTGGTGATTATTGCTTAAGTTCCCGACTAAAGCCGGAACTGGAGTAATGAGAGGGGATCAAGTTTCCGGACAGGCTTGCTATGTTGCCGAATTAAAGATGTTGATGAAAGGACTTAACATCGAGAGTAAAGATGCCTCGCCTCCCCCAAAGGGGGGCTCGGCATAGCAATTAGAGGGATCGGCCCCGAAGGAGTTGCCCAAAGGAACGCCTGAAGACCTGGATCCCAGAAAAGACGAGGAACCAGAGACTAGAAATGCAACTCCTAATGAAGCGACAGTGGACATTCCTATTAATGAATCTGATCCAACAAGAGTTTTGAAGATTGGATCTCAGTTGGATCCACGTCGGGCCAAAGAACTAGCTGACTTCCTGAAGGCAAACTTGGACGTGTTTGCCCGGACCCACGCTGACATGTGTGGGATATCGCCATCCAACATATGTCACTTACTAAATGTAAATCCGAAACATCCGCCTGTAAAGCAAAAGAGACGTATACTGGGCCCAGAGAGGTCGGCTGCTCTCAAAGAAGAAGTGGAGAAACTGAAGCAGAACGGATTTATTCGAGATTCGACATATCCCGACTGGATATCGAATCCCGTATTAGTAAAGAAGCCGAATGGAAAGCGGCGGACTTGTATCGATTTTTTTAGATTTGAACAAAGCTTGCCCGAAAGATAGTTTCCCACTTTCCAGGATTGACCAGCTTGTAGATTCGACAGCGGGACATGAACTTCAATCTTTCATGGATGCATATTCCGGATACAACCAAATTCCTATGCACGTGCCAGATCAAGAACACACGAGCTTCATTACAAACTTGGGGTTATACTGTTATGTGGTCATGTCGTTCGGACTGAAAAACGCCGGAGCCACTTATCAACGCCTAGTGAACAGGATATTTTATAATCAAATAGGGAAGACTACGGAAGTTTATGTGGATGATATGCTTGTCAAATCTAAACAGTCCTTCAGCCATACGCAAGACTTGGCAGAAATGTTTGGTATCCTGCGAAAGTATCGGATGAAGTTGAATCCTTTGAAATGTTCATTTGGAGTGGCATCGGGAAAATTTCTAGGCTTCATTGTGAGCTCCCGAGGAATTGAAATCAATCCCAGCCAAATAGCAGCGATTAGAAACATTGAAGAGCCGAGGAAAATTAAAGACGTCTAAAGTCTTGCGGGGAAAATACCTGCGTTGAGTAGGTTTATCTCCAAAGCCACGGACAAATGCTTTCCGTTTTTTGATTTGATTAAAAAGGGAAAAAAGAACTTCGAATGGACTCCGGACTGTGTTGAGGCCTTTCGAAATTTATTGGAATTGTTAGAAAAACCACCGATTTTGTCAAAACCAGTGGATCATGAAGAGTTATTTGTTTACTTGGTAGTTTCGGCTCACGCTGTTAGCACAGCCTTGGTTCGAGAAGAAGACAAAGTGCAAAGGCCAGTATATTATGTAAGCAAGAAATTGGCAGCGGCAGAACGCAACTACCCAAAGATTGAGAAGCTCGCTTATAGCCTCCTAATCGCATCCCGAAAAATTTGTCACTATTTTGAAGCTCATCCAATAACCATATACACTGACCAGCCTCTGAGGCACGTGTTGCAGAGACCCGAAGCATCGGGACGGTTAATTAAATGGAATATTGAATTAAGTCAGTTTGATTTAAATTTTCAGCCACGAAGATCGATCAGGGGGCAAGCTCTGGCAGACCTTATAGCAGAGTTCACCATCCCAGAGGAGGAAGTAATCGATGACAGAGTGGTCAAGTCCGAAGATGAGTTAAAGATAGAACCATGGAAGCTATACACAGATGAAGCCAAGAACGACCGAAGGTCCGGAGCTGGAATCGTCTTAGTCACTCCTGAAGGACGGTCGTTATATTACGCTCTACGATTAGAATTTTCGATGAATAACAATGACTCTGAATACAAAGCCATGATTGCCGGGCTGAAGATTGCTAAAGACCTCAGAATAAAAATGTTGGACATATTCTGTGACTCCAAGATCGTTGTTTGCCAAGTGTGAGAGGAATTTGTGGCTCGGGGACCTCGACTTATCGCGTACCTCGGGAAAGTGAAAATGCTATTGAGCAACCTGGAGCGGTACAGTATAACACATATCCCAAGAGCCGAAAACTAGAAGGCAGACAGGCTGGCAAAGCTAGCTAGTTCCGACAATCCAGAAGAAACTGAAATAATTCCAATTGAAACGTTGGAATCGCCAAGCTTTGAGTCAATGGAAATTGAGTTCGCTTTCGAAGCGGAACCGGAGAAGGAGTCGTGGATGACCCCAATTAAGAACTTCCTTAAGAATGGGACACTCCCATCAAAGAAGAGTGAGAGAAGGGCTACAGTTTGCAAGGCTACCAGATATGTCTTACAAGATGATACTCTTTACAGGCAATGATTTTCTATGCCCCTGTTACGATGTATAGCACACGACGACATCAGACGTGTACTAAGAGAAGTACATGAAGGTGAGTGTGGAGATCATATAGGAGGTCAGACTTTAGCGAAAAAGATATTGCGATATGGATACTTCTGGCCCACGATTAATAAAGATGCAGCTGATTATTCACGACGCTGCGATAAGTGCCAGAGATTCGCCAAAATCCCCAGAGCACCGTCGACCCAACTCAAATCGATGGTGAGTCCTTGGCCTTTTGCCACGTGGGGAATTTATATTGTTAGATCAAAATTTGGACCTAACACCCAAATTATTCTGAATCTTATAGAGTTTCAACTGATGAATGAGGAAAAAGAAAATAACACGCAGAATTTATAGTGGTTCGGCGTTAACGAGCCTACGTCCACTTTATATATTATTGATTATACTTTGAAAGCTAATACAATCAAGGATTTCTCTCAATACTCTAGTAGTCTGACAATAATGGCGGATTCAGTACTCAATATTGCCAAAAAGCTCCCAAAAAGTGCCAAGCTCTGGGCTATTTATAGCTGATTTTGTCAGGCGGGTCGTGGTAACACGTGGCACGAATCCCGAGAACATCGGATCGCATCGCCTCCATTGAAGAAATAGTCAAATTAGCCGTTATGGACAGGTGTCGCGATCCCCTTGAAAATCGGATCGTGCAGATGTGGAGAATCGGTCAAAATAACGGTTGGGGACACATGTTGCTAGATCCGTGCGTCTCGGATCGCTGAAGACTAGCTCACGCTTGAACGGGTCAGAGGGTTCGCCATGCATCAGGGGATCGGATCGGTCTACGCTGGGGAACAATATAAGTTCGGATCGTGTCGCATAGAGGTTTCGTTTCGCTGATGAAACAGGGGGCGATATGTCGAGATGCAATCCGATGGTGGGCGAGTCGATAGTGTGCGATCCGTTCTTTCATGCACTTGGGGAATATAGTTTCATACCTTCCTTTTGTGAGTGAACCTGGGTGGCTTGATCAAAAAGCTAGCCAACATTTTGCCCCCTCGAAGTATGTTTTATTGATGATGGAACATGCTTCGAATACTTTAGGATCATCTTTTCACAACGAGTCGCCAATCAGTGAATGATTCCTTTTCTAGGACTTTTCAAAGCCTTCATTACTGAATTTATCTATTCGGATCGCGTGCTCGAGTCGCGGTCCGTTATCAAGCCATTTGTTTCGTTCTTTGGTGTGCACTTGGGCCTCTTCATGGAACGGAACGAGACGGGCTCCTCTTCGAGACGTGGTGGGCTTTTGGTCCATGGCCCGCCTAATTTCGTGGATCGAATAGAACAAAAAAGGGGAGACAAACGGTCGCCCTTTTGCCTATATAAGTCAATCCTCCCCTCTTCACTTTCTTCCTTCCTTTTTCTGTCGTATCGTTTCGCCTGCATTGTTGAAGAACGAACCCTAGTTTTTCAAACCTTTGAAAATCCGAGGATTTTCCCAATTTTTAGAAAGGTAACTCCACCAAAAGCACCCTTACTCGTAATCGCTGTTGTTTATGAATTTTTTCGACTAGCTTGAGGGAAGAAACGGTGGAATATCGTGATTTTTAGGGGAATCCTCGAGGCGCCATGGCTGATGGGTTCAAGGGTTGGAGTTCGGAGATGAGAAGGAGAGGAGAAAAACGGAGGAAGAAGAAGAAGGAAAACCGGTTCGGATCGGGGGCAAGGAGAGGAAAGGAAGAAGATGAAGGCGAGTGGCGAGACGGAGGGTCGTGAAGATGGCAGAGGCACGTACCGTGCGGGTGCTGCAACGATTCGGCAAAGACCCCGATCACTTAATTTCACGATCCGTGAGGGGGCGATCCGAAGGGGGGCGATCCCTTTACCTTGCGATCCGACTCGTAGTTCACGATCCAAATGAATTTCGAATTTTAAACGATGCCTTGTCACCATAAAATTCTGGACAGTTAGGCTAGGGCCTTGATGTTGGACTTTCTGGACTAAATGACCACATAATTTGACTGCATATGACGACTAATATTTTGATGATCTTGATAGCTTTCACGCTTTATCTTTAATGCACACACAAGCACACACACCGGCACTTGTACACACGGGGGACGGGTAGTATTAATCTCGTTGTTCATGTTTTCTCGTTCTATCAGTAATGTCGAATAATCAATCTCCTTCAAGATCCACAACAGAAGCGGAATCTGAGGTTCCTGAATGGTACAACCCCGAGATTCCTCCAATCAATCCAGGAGGTGAAGATTCTGGATCTGAATACGAGGCAACAGAGTCAAATACGTCCGAAAGTACTTCATCTAGCGATGAGTCTGAGATAGATGGGCGAGCTCCCGACGAGATTCCAAGCGCACTCGAAATAGATAAATTCTCTGATTCTTTAGCATCTAAGCTCGACGATATAATGCTTAAAAGAATCTGCTTGAGACACGGGATTCCTTGGGACGATGTCTTGACACCCGGAAGCGAAGATAGACCCACCTAGCTCCGGAAGGATATATGGCAATCAGTCGAACCGTGTGCTTGGTAGAAGCTATTCCTCCAATTCCTCCGATTTCCATCGAAACTTTAAGACGACTGGGTATTGCTCCGATGCAGCTTTATCCTAACGCCTACGCATCTCTATACACCCTATATGTTGCATACGCAGAGATCCTACACGCCGAACTTAAATTCAGAGATTTGACATTCTTCTTTCTTTTCAAGCACCATTCTTCGGCAACTCCAAATTTCTCTTTCTTTGAATCGGTGGCGAATAGGAAGGTTCTGTACGATGGATATAGCAATATAGGGGATCCTAAGTCTGATTGGTTTTATATAAAGAAACAGGTCGGATGCTCAAGAAGATGGCTCAAATCAAGTAAACTTTAAGCTTTTAATCGAATATCTTGTTCAAGAGGTCTAGGCGTTAACATTCTCCCCCCTTTTTCTTTGTCTTAAACAGATCACGTCTTCCCGAAAACAGAGGGTCCACTATACAACAATCGATTGTCCATTCTTCTACAAAGCAGATCCGAATTTCTAAGGATCAAAAAATGCATTACTAATGAAAATCTTCAGAAGCATCATCTTCTGGATAGAAGATTTGGACTTGGCACTGGCGGCAAACCTTATAAGTACGTGCCCCCAACGGAGGGAGAGGAAACTTCGCAAGCGGTAGAAACAACTAAGTTTCGCAAGAGTCCTTCTCCGATAGTCATCCAAGACGATGATGACCTAAACATATACAGAGGGGATGAGGTCCGCGGTGACATGTCCAAGGAAATACCGATTTCTATTCCAATCGAAACCGCTGCTCCCGATGATTTGACAGAAGAGCGGTTATTTGACGAGTTGAACAAAATTCCTCTACCCGATGATGTATATACAGAGAAGGACTTTGAAGGGGGGCCTTTCTTCCCTGTTTCTGAAGAGACCATCGCTCCAACTAGAGAACAAGAAACTGGTCAGATGAGCCAGTCTTCAGGCCCAGGTCTGTTAGGGGGGATTATATGGGATGCACAAATCACACACACTGTCCGACCCTGCACTCTTATATCGTGAATATTCAAAGTTTTAACATGCTTTTCCCTTTTTTGCAGGAACGATGTCCCGCAGGAAATCTTACTCTTATCGTTCTCTTCGTGAGGGCACACCCAGTCTTCATCCGGGTACTGAGCATTCTCGCGGCCCTTCTCACAAGTGGACTTCCTCGCAACCTCGGTCTCCACCAAAATCGACCTCTACCAAGCCCTCCAGTTATCCGGCAGTTCCTACAGGGGGAAAGAAACTTCCTAAAGAGTTAACTCCTCCAAAGAGTGCACCTTCCCACAGCCGGTCGTCAAAAAGGCATCACGAATCTAAAGATAAGGGCAAGGATCCATCCAAAGAGTCTGAAAAGGAGAGGAGTGACATCGTCCCTTCCAGCCAGCCAGAGTTGGCTGCCCCTGGGTCACGGGATTACATGCACAGTCCCGAGATTCAAGGTAGGCTGGAAAAGTTGCGGGAACAATTCCCAGACATATTCTTTGACCGAATGACATTTGTTCCAGCCTTGGAACCGGTCCCCAAGAACTGGGATAGCGAAGTTGTCGGGCACATCCGCCATGTTGCTAGGCAATATGAGATGATGAAAAAACATGCAGTTAACCTTTCATAAGTCATCCGATCGCTTGAAATAGAAGCACACAGATCTAAGGCGAAACTTGAAAACAACGAAAGGGCCATGGCAAAAATGGAGAAGTACCTGGAAGATGCTCAATCCCAGCTTGCTTTAGCACGGAGGGATGCTGAAAATTATAAGATTGAATTAGAGAATGCTAAGAAGCACTTTCATTCGGAACTTGACTCCAATAGCCAAGAGAAAATGGCCTTAAAGAAGGAGGTTGAAGATCTCAAAATGGCCAACATCGAGTTGAAATCAGCACAAGGCCATTTTGAAGCTGAGAGAGCTGCTTGGGAGGCAGAAAAGGCAAGTTTAAAAGAAAGTTTGGCTTTGGCTAAAGCAGAAAAGGTGATTTTAAATGATTAGGTCTCGGACGCGGAGAGACGGGCAGCTCTCGCAGAAAAGAATGTTGAAAGTGCCATCGAATTGGCCACTGCTTCTAACAACAAGCTCCTCGAAAGAGAGAAGGAAATCGAGGGGTTTGAAGAGATGATTTTTGACTTCCTTGGCCAGGTTCTCAAAACTCGGAACATCTCGTGGATCCCGGATTACCACGTTACTTTAGCCAATTTATGGGATGGCATTGTTGAGGGTGAAAAGCAGAGATTGGGGGTCGAAGAAATTGATGAGGATGGGTTGATGAAGAGCGTCTTAAGGGATAATGAGCCTGAGGATTTAGCAGAGGGTCGTCGTCTGATTCTAGCGGAGATGGAAAAGGAGAGGGCCCTGGCTAAAGGTAAAGGCAAGGCTGACGAGGGTTCGAGTTCAACCGTGGAGCCCAAGACCTCCGGGGTTTAGGAATACCACCCCGATGATCCATTAATCCCTTTGGGTCTAACTCCCGTGGTTATCGGAGCCTCTGCAACTACTCAAGAGGGAGCATTTGCGGAAGGTATGGCTCTCTTTTCCCCACAATTTGTCAAAGCAATTGTGAATTGTCGTCGTCTGGTAGAAAAACCAATTGAATCAGTAATGTGTGTTCCTCCTGATACAGGTGGCGAGCCCGTCGACAAGGGTGCTGAAAAAGAAAAAGAAGTGGAGAAGGAGGCTGTCTCGCCAGGTGCTGGTATTGACATATCAAAGCAGGCTGAGGTCACAACAGCAGAAAGAAGTATCCCGGTACCTAGTACTGACGTTCCCAAAGATGCTGAGACCATCGAAGCCTTGAAAGACATGGATGGGCGCCATGTAGATGATGGAGAAGACATTATCGGCGCCAAAAAAGCCGACGACGATGACGACGAAACCTTGGCCAGCCGAAAGGCTAGGCAGGAGAAAGAGATGGTTTCGAAAAAGGTGGGAGATGAGGCTTTGGACGTAGTCCCTCTTGTAGAATTCGATCCCAAAACTAGGATGATTGGGAAAATCCCGCCCAAATCCATCAGCCGACAGCTGCACTTTGCAAACCCCGACGACTTCCCGGCTTCCCTTTCTGATAGAAGGAAGAGAAAAGAGGTGGAAGAGGAATCTTCAGAGGAGTCGGATGTTCCTCTCATAGACAAAAGGAAGAGGAAGAGATGGGGTCAGAACGATGCCGACAAGGCGAAGCTGGAGAGTCAGAAGCAGGAGAAGAGGCCAAAGCGTAAGTAGGATATTGTTGCTTGTTGATATTTTGTCTTTAGATTTTCCACTGGCCAGGAAGTGTAATTGTGAGACTGGCCCTCACTTTCCTTTCTAGGTTGTTTTTCACTTTGTTGGTTCGCAGTATATAAATGAAAGTTTATCTCTTTTTGCATCATTGTGTACCTGTATTCAAATAAACTTTCCATGTTTAGTCATAGGCCATCTAATAATAGTTACAGGTCAATCAAATAACAGAAAGAAAAATTTTCGTGCTGCGTTGCTGTATTAAAGCTCAGTATATGTATATGAGTATATGTGCCCCCAATCAGTTGTTATTATGGCGCCTGACTGGGGTTTACTAAGGATTGGTTAGTATTGTCGGCAGGTTCCCCCTATTTCTGAATATGGGGGACTTCGAAAATTTCATAGGATAATTGTTTTTGTGGCACCGAATTTCTGGCACCTTTCTCAGTGCTTAATCACAGACTTCTTTGTACTCACCTGACGGTTGCCAAGGTTAGAGTTTGAATTCGGTAGTTCAGTCGGTCCCCGATCCTTGAGCAGGGAAGAAGTTCTTTCTCAGTGCTCAATCGGAGACGCTTTTATACTCTCTCTCTCTCTCTCCGGAGAGTTAGAGTTTGAGCTCAGCGATTCATTCGCTCCCCGATCCTTCAGTAGGGAAGGAGCTCTTTCTCAGCGCTCAGTCGGAGACGCTTTTTTACTCTCTCTCTCTCTGGAGAGTTAGAGTTCGAGCTCAGCAATTCATTCGCTCCCCGATCCTTCAGCGGGGAAGGAGCTCTTTCTCAGCGCTCAATCGGAGACGCTTTTATACTCTCTCTCTCACTGGAGAGTTAGAGTTCAAGCTCAGCAATTCATTCGCTCCCCGATCCTTCAGCGGGGAAGGAGCTCTTTCTCAGCGCTCAGTCGGAGACGCTTTTATAATCTCTCTCTCTCTCTGGAGAGTTAGAGTCACGGATCAAGCGGTCTGCAATCATGCACGCTCATCAAACTCGTCTTAGGTTCACATTTTAATCCAAGCTCCGAGGATTAAATCCAGTCGGACAAGCAGTTGGAGCTTTTGCCAAGGCTTTGAGTTCCTCCGAACAGTCTACGGGAGGAACAGTTGGCACCAGACTTCGGGTACCTGCATTATTCACGCCGACTTCCATAAAAATAAACAGGCAGATAAATAAGGATGCAATAAAGGTAAATGACACACAATATTTTTATAGTGGTTCGGTCGAATCATGACCTACGTCCACTTTATAATTTTTGCTTCAAGGAATCAAACTATTCTAGGCTAGTCATGCCTTATACATGGTTTTCAACAAAGCAAAAGAACAGATTTGAAACTTTTTATGCTAAGTATGGCCTTAAATGTTGGGCATTCCACACTTTGGGGATTTCCCTTCCTTCTACGGTTGCCAGCTTGAAGGTTCCATTATCAAGCTTGCTCAGAATGGAGTACGGTCCTTCCCACTTTGCTCCCATATGAGTTGGGGGTGGAAAGACACGTTTCAGAACCAAGTCTTCGGGTCCCCAGGTTCGGGCTCGAACCTTTTTGTTGTAATATCAAGCGATCTGTTGCTTGCATCTCAAGGCACACAGATCCGCCTCATCCCTCTTTTCTTTGATCATATCCAGGGACTCAAGGAGCAATTCATTATTGGTCATCGGATCATAATAAGTAACCCGGTGAGAAGGTACCTTTATCTCAACCGGGATGACTGCTTCCGTTCCAAAGGCAAGGGAGAACGGGGTATGTCCTATTGCCAATTTATATGTTGTCCTGTAGGCCCATAGTACCAAGGGCAATTCATCTGCCCACATGGCTCTGGCCCGCTTCAGTCTTCTTTTCAGAATAGACTTAATCACTTTATTCGCCGCTTCGACTTGTCCATTCGATTGCGGGTGCGCCACAGAGGTGTATCGATTCTCAATGTGGTATTTCTGGCAGAAATTTCTGAATTCGGCACTATCGAACTGAGTTCTGTTATCCGTTATTACAATCTTTGGAATCCCAAATCGACAGATGATGTTTCTCATGATAAAGTTGATCACTCGTTTGGTTGTGATCGTAGTTATTGGCTCAGCCTCGACCCACTTAGTGAAATAATCCATGGCCACAATAGCAAACTTTGCTCCGCCCCTTGCTATGGGGAGACTTCCAATGATATCAATTCCCCACATAGCGAAAGGCCATGGGCTCATCATTGTTTTTAACTGATTAGGAGGTGCTCTAGGTATCTTCGAAAATCTCTGGCACGCATCACACCGTCGTGCATATCTCGCTGCATCCTTGTTTATGGTAGGCCAGAAATAACCATGCCGCAACACCTTTTTTGCCAAAGTTTGCCCTCCTGTGTGGTCACCACATTCGCCTTCGTGGACCTCTTGCAGCACACGTTTGATGTCATCGTGGGCTATACACCAAAGGAGGGGCATTGAAAACCCTTGTCCGTAGAGAACTCCGCCTTGCAGAACGTATCGGGCGGCTTTATGAATTACCTTACGCCTCTCGCTTTTCTTGGTTGGAAGCATTCCATTCATCAGGAAATTATTTAGAGGGGTCATCCAAGACTCCATTTCTGGTTCCGTCTCTAGTATTAGGTCGATTTCCATTTGATCTATGCTGGGGGACCGAAGTACTTCAACGGGGGCTAGCCCAGTCACTTCAGGGTCGTCGGAACTAGCCATCTTCGCCAACATATCCGCCTGCTGATTCTCTGACCGCGGAATATGAGATATGCTGTAGTGATCAAAATCGTTCAGCAACTCTTCAGTTTCTTTAAGTATAAAATCAATCTTGCACTTTTAGCTTGGAATTTTACAGTAACTTGGTTCACAACTAACTTGGAGTCGCAGAAGATGTTCAGCTTTGTGACCTCTAATTCCTTTGCGATCCTCAATCCGGCTATCAGGGCTTCATATTCGGAATCGTTGTTAGTGGCATGAAACTCCATCCGGATTGCATAGGTTATCAATCATTTCTCGGGGGTTTCAAGCACTATTTCAACGCCGGATCTTTCGTCATTCCTAGCGCCATCAGTATACAATCTCCAGGCATTGGGATCGAAAAGTAATTTTGAAGGATTGTCCTCTTCACTGGCTATATCTTCCTCCGGTACGGTAAACTCTGCTATGAAGTCGGCTATCACTTGCCCTCGAATTGACCGTCTGGGCTGAAAGTTCAAATCAAATTGACTTAACTCAATATTCCATTTGAGTAACCTTCCAGATGCCTCTGGTCTCTGTAGGACTTGCTTGAGTGGATGATCGGTGTATATGGTAATAGGATGCGCCTGAAAATAATGTCGAAGCTTTCTAGAGGCGATCAGCAAACTATATGCCAACTTTTCTATCCTTGGATAATTACGCTCTGCTGCCGTCAATTTTTTGCTCACGTAATACACAGGTCTTTGGATCTTATCCTCTTCTCTTACCAACGCTGAGCTGATCGCATGGGATGACACTGCCAGATACACGAATAAGTCCTCGTGATCCATTGGCTTAGATAATATCGGGAGTTTCTCCAGATGCCTGAGTAAATTCTGAAATGCTTCTACGTAGTCGGGCGTACATTTGAAGTGGCGTTTCCCCCGCTTTATTAATTCGAAGAATGGGATGCACTTGTCCGTAGCCCTGTAGATAAATCTGCTTAGTGCGGCCACTTTTGCTGCAAGGCTTTGCACATCCCTAATTTGCCTAGGTTCCTGAATGTCTCTGATTGCCGCGATCTGGTCTGGATTAATCTCAATTCCGTGGGAACTGACGATGAATCCCAAGAATTTTCCGGAGGTAACACCGAATGAACATTTGGTTGGGTTGAGTTTCATTCCGTACTTTCGAAGAATGCTGAACATCTCTGCCAAGTCAGTAGTGTGTTGAGAAGATTGCTTGGACTTAACCAACATATCGTCGACGTATACTTCCATTGTTTTCCCAATCTGGTTATAAAACATTCTGTTGACTAAACATTGATATGTAGCGCCCGCATTCTTCAAGCCAAAGGGCATCACCACATAACAATATAATGCCAGATCCATGATGAAAGTAGTGTGTTCTTGATCCGGAACATGCATCGGAATCTGGTTATATCCTGAATAAGCATCCATAAATGAGAGAAGCTCATGACCCGCCGTCGAGTCTACCAACTGGTCAATCCGGGGCAATGGGAAACTATCTTTTGGACAGGCTTTGTTCAAATCCGAGAAGTCGATACATGTTTGCCACTTCCCGTTGGCCTTCTTTACCAGGACTGGATTCGAAATCCAGTTTGGGTAGGTCGAGTCTCTGATAAATCCATTACTCTTTAGCTTTCCAACTTCTTCTTTCAAGGCAGCGGACCTCTCTGGGCCCAACATTCGCCTTTTTTGCTTTACCGGAGGATGTTTAGGGTCAATGCTTAAGGAATGGCTCATGATTGATGGGGATATCCCACACATGTCCGCGTGGGTCCAAGCAAATACATCCAAGTTGTTTTTTAAGAAATCCATCAATTCTTCAGCGCGATTCGGATTTAACTGGGATCCAATCTTAAGGACCTTCTCCGGGTCACTATCATCGATCGGTACATCCACAGTTGTCTCATTGGGAGTCGCCATTCTGCCCCCGGGTTCTTGATCCTCTCTGGGATCTATATCCTCGGGCATCTCTCTGGGCGACTCTCCAATGACTATCCTCTTTGGTTGCTATAAGGTCTCCGCCCCCGTAAGGGGAGAAGCGCCTTTAGTTTCAATGTCCCCTCCATTGCGAAGTAACTTTAGTTCGGCAACATAACATGCTCGCGCAGCAACCTGATCCCCTCTGACGATACCAATGCCAGCTTCTGTGGGGAATTTCAATAACAAGCACCAGGGGGCTATACAGGCTCTAAACTTTGCGAGGGCCGGTCGGCCCGAGAAGGCATTATAGGGCGATTCAACATCCAAAACCACGAAGGGAAGGATTCTCACTCTCTGGCGTTCTCCTTCCCCAAGTGTAACTAGTAACTCTACATAACCCATTTGAGCGGTAGATGCTCCGTTGAATCCACGGATCCATCCTTGGCAGGGCTTCAAGTCTTTTATTTTGAGGTTCATCTGGTCAAATGTCCTTTTGAAAAGAATGTTGACAGAACTCCCGTTGTCCACTAATATCTTATGAACAGTGGCTGGTCCAATAGGTACTGTAATTACAAATGGATCTTCATTCGGAGCATGAACTCCAATTCTTTCTCGTTCTCGGAAAACGACATCATCGGTCTTCATCTTTTGTTGCTTTACCGGGATATTGTCCTCAGGGTTGCTACACTCCCCTACCTTGAGGTGTTGCTTTGCTGCATTGACATATTGGTCTAATGCCTTAGAGCTATGCCCGACAAGATAAAGTCCTCCGATTACGGTATTGATAACCATGTTCTTTCCCTTTTGCTGGGCAGTCGGCCTAGCAGCAAGTTGATTCTGGTTCTGATTTGGGGTCTGTATTACTTGCTCCCTATCTCTGGGCGTTACTCTGTATTCATCTAACTTTCCTTCTCGAAGCAGCCTTTCGACTACATCTCTTAGGTGACGACATTCATTTGTCGAATGGCCGTAAATCTGATAAAAGAGACAAAACTTCCCCGTTTCACGTTCTTTCTCCGTCGACTCTCTGGGAGGTGGCCTCTTATCCTGGAGGACTTCATACGCATCCATGAAGATATTTTCCAGAGTATCATTTATTGGTGTATAACTTTCAAAGGCCCTGGGACGAGTCCTTATTTGGGAGTCGTTCCCTTGGTTCCTCTTCCGGTTGTTGCCGTTACCATTATTATTGTTGTTACCTGACTGACGACCACACTGATTCCGATTTCCGACATTAACCTCGACTTTCCCCGAGCTGTCTCCTGTCTGCTTTATAGCCACGTTGCTCTAGATTTCCTCCTTATCAGTTGTTTTTGCCTTTCGGTTAGCATATACCTCTTCCTGGCGTAAATGTGCGTTAGCTTTTTCGTAGAATAACTCTCTAGTATAGGGTGGTTTGCCTGCCAGGTATCTCCCGAATTCAGTGTCTTTATCTACTCCGTCAATCAGTGCTGCGACAACGGTCGGTTCATTGGGATCTTTAACCTCAGTAGTGGCCAAATTGAAACGATCCAGGTACACCCTCAAACTCTCGCCTGGTCGCTGCTTGACAAGGAATAAGTCAATCACACTTTTTGTTTTTTGTGCATAGATACGGAATTGTTCTACGAACTTCTCACTCAACTCCCTGAAGCTAGAAATCAATCTTGCTGGAAAGCGAGTAAGCCATAACAATGCTACATCCTCCAAGAATATGGGAAACGCTTTGCACTTGACAGTGTCAGAGGCTGCGGCAGCGGTCATTGACAAAGAATATCTCATCAGATGCTGGACAGGATCAGACCTACCCGCATATCGGTTCATCAGTGACATGTTGAAACGCCTCGGGAAAGTCGCATCCAAAATATCATCAGTGAAAGAGGTGTGACTGCGGTCAATTCCACAATCTTCGTTCCGTTGTCCACAGCTATCTTCCAGAATCTGATGGATCATGGCTGCAACATTTGCACTGGTAAGCGGAGGTTCAGGGTCAGTGCCTCTGGTTCGGCGGGGTTCTCTAATCTCTCTTCCGGGAGTAGTCACAAAATCCGGGGCTCGGATAGGGCTCCGTTGCCCCCTGTTACCATGAGCATGTGCGCGGCCACGGGGCTGAGGAAGTCTGTTATGCACAGGACTGTCCACATCTCGAGTCCTTGGAGTTGTGGCTTGATCGTTCACATTACGGTTTGAGGGCCCCGCCCCCAGTTCTTCTTCTTCTCGTGATTGCAGGGTTCCAAACTGAAGCTGCTCTATGTTTTCGGCTCTTTCATACGGTCGTCGAGGAGGTCTCGGTGATTCCTCAGAAGAAGACGAATATCCTGGAGTGAGTGGACGTACCGGCGGCGTCCATTGCCTTGCGAGCTCATCGAGCCTTCTATCCATAGTAGTCAAATTTTGTCGTAGGACAGAGCTTTCCTGCCTTTGGGCAGCCAATTCATCAAACAACCTCTCCCACATTTCAGAAAAGCGAGAGAGATCCCCCTCAGTAACGGGAGCAGCAGGATCATATTGATCATCATCACTTTCTCTTATGCGCAAAGATCTTGAGCCAGGTCGAGCGGAGGTTCCAGGACGGTAGGAGCCAGCCATAGGCTCCTTTCCAGGTCGAGTTGTAGTCTGGTCATCAATTCGAATCGCTGTGGTTCGAGGATGTCGGCTCGCAACGCCCCCCTGAGATCGATTCGCGGTCGCGGTGCGTGGAGGATTCGAGACGTTGCCTCGGGATCGAGTAACAACCCCTTCAGCAGTCTGGATCGCCTCGTTCTCGTCGACTCGGAGCGTGGGGTCTTCATCGGATCGGTTCGCCCCCAGCGCTCCGCGATCCAGAGTCTCCTCATTGCCTAGCTCGTGCACACTTTCTTCAATTGTTTCATTGGTTTGCGAAGCTCGTGCTTCCTTAGATCTTTTTCCAGCCATGATATCCGAATCGCTGGAGCCCTCAAAGAACTGAACAGTGAAACTTTAGGATTGTTTTCTCAGTGAAAGCACCAAAATGTTAGATCAAAATTTGGACCTAACACCCAAATTATTCTGAATCTTATAGAGTTTCAACTAAAGAATGAGGAAAAAGAAAATAACACGCAGAATTTATAGTGGTTCGGCATTAACGAGCTTACGTCCACTTTATATTTTATTGATTATACTTTGAAAGCTAATACAATCATGGATTTCTCTCAATACTCTAGTAGTCTGACAATAATGGCGGATTCAGTACTCAATATTGCCAAAAAGCTCCCAAAAAGTGCCAAGCTCTGGGCTATTTATAGCTAATTTTGTCAGGCGGGTCGGGGTAACACGTGGAACGAATCCCGAGAACATCGGATCGCATCGCCTCCATTGAAGAAATAGTCAAATTAGCCGTTGTGGACAGGTGTCGCGATCCCCTTGAAAATCGGATAGTGCAGATGGAGAGAATCGGTAAAAATAACGGTTGGGGACACGTGTTGCTAGATCCGTGTGTCTCGGATCGTTGAAGACTAGCTCACGCTTGAACGGGTCAGAGGGTTCGCCATGCATCAGGGGATCGGATCGGTCTACGCTGGGGAACAATATAAGTTCGGATCGTGTCGCGTAGAGGTTTCGTTTCGCTGATGAAACAGGGGGCGATCCGTCGAGATGCGATCCGATGGTGGGCGAGTCGATAGTGTGCGATCCGTTCTTTCATGCACTTGGGGAATATAGTTTCATACCTTCCTTTTGTGAGTGAACCTGGGTGGCTTGATCAAAAAGCTAGCCAACAGATATCATTGGATTTCTGCCAATTGCTAAAGGGGGAGCGAAATATGCAATAGTCGCTGTGGACTATTTTACGAAGTGGGTGGAAGCTGAGCCCCTAACCAAGATCACGGCGAGAAAAGTGATAAGTTTTGTGGTTAGAAATATTATATGCTGATTCGGGATCCCAAGAACTATTGTAACTGATAACGGAACCCAGTTCGATGGTGCTGAATTCAGAAATTTCTGCCAGAAATATAAGATCGACAAACGGTATACTGCGGTTGCTTATCCGCAGTCGAACGGGCAAGTAGAATCAATAAACAAAGTTATAAAATCCATCCTCAAGAAACGGTTAGAGCGCGCAAAGGAAAAATGGGTTGACGAATTGCCCTTAGCTTTATGGGCATATCGAACAACATTTAAGACAGCTACTGGTCATACCCCTTTCTCTCTCTCATTTGGTTCAGAAGCAGTAATTCCAGTAGAGCTTGAAGTTCCTTCCCACCGGGTGACGTATTATGACCCAATGACGAATCGGGTGCTCTTACTCGAGTCCCTTGATGAAATCAAAGAAAAAAGGGACGAAGCGGATTTGCGTGAGGCAAGACATCGACGTCAGATGGCACGCTATTACGACAAAAAAGTTCATCTTAGGACTTTTGAACCAGGAGATTTGGTGCTAAAGAGAATTTTTCCATCCCTTCCTCACCTCGGTCCGAAGTGGGAAGGACCCTTTGTCATCCAACGGAAACTTGAAAAAGGAACCTTCAAGTTAACGACCATAGATGGCGAAGAAGTACCTAGGGCATGGAACGCCCAACACTTGATGCGATATTTGGATTAGAAATATTGTATTCTTTGTTATTTTTCTTATGAACTCTGTAAAAAGGCACGACTTGCCTTAGGAAAATCTGATGATATGAATAAAGGACTATAAAGTGGACGTAGGCTACGACTTAGCCGAACCACTATAAAAATATTGTGTGTTATTTACTTTCATGCATTATATATATACATTCATCGACTATTCTGTTGTAATTGTGGAATATAAGATGATTCAAAAACTGAAAGGTTGACAACAGTTTAAACGTAAGAAAAAGCACAATGACTACTTGTGCGATAAGACATAAAAGAATGGGAAAACGACATTCTTAACTCTAACTCTCCAGAGAGAGAGAGAGAGAGTATAAAAGCGTCTCTGATTGAGCGCTGAGAAAAAGGTCCTTCCCCGCTGAACGATGGGGGAGCGAATAAATTGCTGAGTTCGAACTCTAACTCTCCAGAGAGAGAGAGTATAAAAGGACGATAAGACGATGTCCTCTGAGGCGTGAAGGTGCACCCAGACAAGAGACCGCCTCAGTAATAACTCTAACCTGAGTATAAGACAGGAGAGTATAAAAGAAATGCCAGAAAAAACGACAGGCGTTGATGACACAGAGAATGCAATCCCGTCAGAAAATCGGGAGCATTCAGATTACTTGATTAAGCCTTGAATAGTTTTTTGAGATTGAATGGGGGCATATATGTATACACATATTTCCTCCCTCCGTAACTTCATTACATAACTATAATAAGACATGCATTCTTACATAAGTGCAGAACTAATGACTAACAGACATTGCAGAAAATGAATTATTTTTTATTTACGAATAAATGAATTTGCACAGGAAAATAGCCAAAAAGAAGGTGCAAGAGCCACCCTCATAGCTACAATTATTCGTCAACCAAATGCTAAAACAACACAAGACAACCCACTATTTAGATTTCGAGTGAGGCTTGGACTTCTTGGCGGCTTTCTCCTCATCCTTTGACTCTCTCTCGGCCTCCGTCAAGATGTGCTTTGATTTTTTTCTTTCCTGAAGATGCGGCGCTGGAATCGGTTGACTTCTTCCCGGAGGGCGGAGCGCTGGAATCAAGAGAAGATTTTTTAGCGAATTCCTCTGTAATAGATCAAGTTGAAAGCTTAACAACTAACCTTGATCCCGCATCAACAACTGCGAGAGGCTTGAGGATTTCAGGGTCCAAGTCTTCAGCTTTTAACTGCAAGCGTTTATCTTGGTCAGCTTTCATTGCATCCAAAGTAACGTCATCTGCACTTTTCGACTCCCCGACTATTGTCACCTCTGGATCTTCCTCATGTCCTCCGTCGCCACTATCATCCTTTAAGGCGGCTATCATTTCTTCATCACGGGGAGTGTCAGCCTTAGGCGGTTCGCTTCCTTCTCCCAAGTCTGTAGGAGCAGCCTTGTCCTTTCCTCCTTTTGCCTTTTCCGTAGGCCCTGTACCAGAGGCGGCTCCCTGAGTCACATCTATCTTTTCGGATGGATCAATACCTACAGAGTGAGAAGCAACAGTTATCAACTCAGGAGAAAATATTGGGTTTTTCATCGATTGCTCAATCACGTGGCGAAGGGTAGAAATAGCCTTGATGAATTGAGGAGAAAAGGTAGGGATACCTTCCGAAGACTTCTCGGCAGGTGTAACTGCTGTCTCTGATGCCATTTCGGGAATAGGGGATAGCAGAGTTGTTCGAGGGATTCCCGGGTTTTCAAGATCATACCCCTCTACTTCAGAAGTTGCGGGGGAAGTAGAAGAGGAACCAGCCTCGGGAACGTTCTTCTGTTTAGTCCTCCGCCTCTCTTCTTCCATAGCATCAGCAATGAGGCGGCGCCCTTCAGCTAGGCGTTCTGGCTCATCATCCCTTAAGTATTTTTCCATCAGCTTGTCCTCATCGATGGAATCAACCTTGAGCTCCTCTTTTTCCCACTCAACGATCTGACTCCATACTTGGACTAGAGTAATGGATAATCCTCAATCCAAGAAATGTTCCGGCGACGGATAATATGTGCGAAGAATTCAATCATTAATTCGCCGAAACCCTGAATCTCTGCCTCCGCCTCTGACAATTGTTTGCGGGCCTCCTCAGCGCATTTGATAGCACATTCGACGTTGCCCTCCGCCAGGGCAGCCCTGTTCTCCGCCTCCATTATCTTTGGAGCCAAGTCAGCATTTTTCTTTTCTAGCTCAGCATTCCTCCTTGCCAACTCGGCATTTTTCCGTTCAAGGTCAGTGTAAGCAAGGCGCGTTTTAGCGGCATCTGACTTAGCATCTTCAGCTTGCTTCTTTAGCTCAGAACGCTCTTGAGTGTGAGATTCAAGCAAATCACGATAACGTTTTTGCATATCTTCAAATTGTTGTTTGAAGTTAGTAGCGTCCCTTTGAGCAACAGCAAGCTGGGCCTGTGTGTCCTCTAAATCTTTTTCTAGATTCTTTAAGGCCTTTGCATCTTCTTCCGCGGTTTTTTGCATCGAATCAGCATTCGTGATTAGAGTACGAATGATTCTGGAAAGCCGGCGTGAATATTTGAACATTTCAAAATACTGTTTTTCGACCGCATCTATTTTTGCTTTGGCCTCATCTGCCCACCTGGAAGAAATTGGCTCGAGGGCAGGTAAAAAAGTCAGGTTCTCGAAGTAATGTTCGGGAAATTGCTCCTCCAAATACGCCCGCTTGATTGCAGTTTCAGCATCTAGTGGTGGAGGGGCGGGGATCGTCAATTCAGTATCCATGTGCGTGGAGGACTCAATAGTTTCTTTATTTGTTCTAGGCCGTTTAGCAGGGACCTTGCATTTACTCCGTGACTCAGTATCTTTTGGTGGACTTCTCTCTCTGCTGCGCTTTTCTTGGGAAGAGGTGGAGTCTTTTGGTTGCGGCATGTCCTCCTCCCTACGACCTTGATAACCTTTATATCTCTCTGGGTCCGTCCGAATGGGAGAGCGAGAACGCGAGGTTCGAGAGCGATAGGGTTCATAAGGCCTTCTCTCCTCCCTACCGCGATCGTCGCGGCGATCATACTCAATATCATAAGTGGATTAGACATGCTATGGCAGAGCTTCCTGATATCATAGTAAGATCGGGACATCGTGCCTGCACAATAAGACAAATGAAATTCAGTATCAATAGTTTCGCAGAGAAAGAGGTGCAATGAATGGTAATGCTATTGTGTATAGTGTGTCCTAAGTGGTGTGTTTCCCCCCAACCAACCCGAGTCCGAAGCTAGACTAGTATGGGCAGGCTCTTTGGCCTTAGCAGGAGTAGTCTCTTCCGAAGAGGTGAAAACTAGAGGATCCTTCCTAAAATCCTCTGAAGTGTATATAGTTTCAGGTAAGGGGAGATCCCCCAAACCCTGAAATAATGGATCATCAGTGCTAGGGACGTCTCCCTCGGAAGCATCAGTTGGGGGATCTTTAGAAGACATTGACCTTTCTGGAGAAATGGCGTCCTCAGGAACAGTATACCCCTCGCGATGCTTTTCGGCCAAGTTAGCCAATTCATCATCTTGAGTAGAAGATGGAGAGGGTGAAGTTTGGAGAGGCGTTGTAGGTGCTCCCGAACCTTCCCCTGTCTCTGGGACTACATCTACTGGAGGAATATAAACATATGGAGCCGTCCCGTGATCAATACTACGTGTAACAGATAGCAACCCGTGAAAGTGAAGATATTCGTCCTTAAGGACTTCATCAATAGTCAAGAACTTCTGATCGCCATTAAGGAGCTGGTGCATCCGGTTAAAGAATACTTGGTCTGATATTTGTTTTGGGTTATCGACTGCAAACAAAAAGAAAAACGATTTAAGGCGATGACTTGAATGTATAGAGCCAAGATTTAGAAAATCAGTGCTTTACTTGATTTCGTCCACCTCCTGGCACATCTAGGTTGTTGCTTCACATAAAACCATTCCAGCCTGGAATCTCCAGCTTTACTACTGAATGGCGCTGAAATTATTTTCCTCTTAGGGACAGACTCAAAATAGCAAAAAGAAGGAGTCTCTCGAGTCCGATGTTTGAAGTTGTAGAAGAAGTGAACGTCATCGAAAGTGAGCTCTATGCCTAAGATCTCACGGTATGCTATATACAAGGTGTGTAAGTAAGCATAAGAATTGGGATGCAGCTGCATGGGGGCAATCCGCATTTGTCTTAGAAAATCAACGATGAAGGGAGAAAATGGAGGGATAGCACCAACCATGCCCATCAACCGAGTAATTGCCATATACCCTTCTAGAGGGTTGTGGGGACGGTCAGTTCTCGAAGGCACTAGGGTGTCCCTTTGTAGTATCCCGTATTTTAAACAAATCCGGATAAGTTTGTCGTTGTAGATTGTTGATTCAACAAATTCTTGGGGTGATTCCAATATGACAGCCGATTCAAACTCATCAGGAGCTCGGTCGTCACCAATCCCTCCTTCCTCCTAAAAACCTAGAGAAACTTCATCCTCCGAAGACACTTTGTCACTTTCGCGATTTCCAACCTCGTAATCTGAACCCTCATCATTCCATTCTGGATCCAAAGGGGAAGATATGTCCTCAAGAGTAACTTTGTTGGATGTCTCCGGGGCCTCTATCTTCGCAGCTATTCTAGAAGAGCGTCTGGCTCTCATGGTCATAAAACTATTGAAGAAGCAATTGCACAAATTAGAGTAAATTAGCCCGTATCCCACCGTGCATGTGTGCAAACTAAAGTGTGAACAGTGTATGCAGAAAGTGTAAAGTAAATGTTTAAAAGTGTGACGCAAAAGTTTGACAAAGTATAAAGAATTGAAGTAGTTCTTGATGTCCGGTTACGTTCGCAAGGCACTATCCTAACTGTCCATTAAGTTGAAGATTATGCCAAAAGTTGATTGGGCCAGTTAAACAAGTTTTTAGGCATTAAGATGGACTGCCCTTCGGTTTGGTTCGGGCGCATTCATTGGGATCGGATCGAGGACGTGGCCTTGTCTTGGGTTCGGATAAACTTTGAAACTCAGAAATCAAAGTCGGATCGACTCGGAGGTAGATTCCCCTAACGGTTCGGATCGGACAATGTAGTCATGCATCTCCTCCTTTATTTTACAGTCCGACCCGATCCGGTTAGGTGAACACCCTTCTCCTCGTTTTCACTTTCCGGTCCGATCCGATTTTGAGAATCTTCTCCGACCCGACTCGGTCAGATGAACCCCTTCCTCCTATTCACTCTTATGCCTCTTCACCCAAACCGATCCCAAACCTTTCCCTCTTATTCTTCTTCTCCATCCTCTTTCTTTCTTAACGAACACCAAAGCCAGTCTCGTGCCAAACACCCAAATCAAAGCCAAGCATTTATGCGCTGGCACATTCAACAACGGATTCTAACCCCCTCCGTTACTACCTCGAGATGGCGACGAGGCTACTTACGATGATGACGAGGGGGGTCACGGTGTCAAGGTCATCCAAGTTCCATGCTCAAATCGTCCGAATCATCCACAAATTCGAATCGAGATCAATTAAAAAGGAATTATCTAAAGTTTTGTAACCTACCTATGTAATTACTCCGAGAATTAAAAGGAATTTTGATACTTCATAAATTAGGGTTTCTCTTTTTGCAAAACCTGGGGGGTGCTAATAATGAAGGAAAGAAGGAAGAAAGGGATGAACAGAGAATTTATATAGATTTGAAATGGCTCTTAGTATTCCCCAGCACTTCATTCCGATCGGACCGGAGTGCTGGCCCATATAGTTATTTAGCTCATTCATTCAGTGAAAAATAGAGAGAAGAGGGGGTCTATTCGGATCGGAATCCGAACCAAACCGAATTCTGTAAATCTGCAGAGAATTAAATCGAAGTTCGAAGAAGAAGATGAAAACACAAGGAAAATCAAAGGAAAAATTGCCTAGAAGACGCTGTGCAATGATAATCAAAGCATGCTCCGTCTCCAACAGAAGCATCCTTTGAGGGGGGTAAATGTTAGCCCACTTTGTGAATGGGGCAACACAAAGTCGAGACGTGAAACGTTGAAGAACTTAGAGAGCATCATAGCGGGTCGGATCGGAGGAATGTAGCGGATCGGATCGGAGAGACGTTGCTGATCGGATCGGAGAGCCGCTACTGTTTGGTTCAAGGAGACACTGTTATCAGGATCGGAGAGTTGCCTACTGTCAGTCGGAGCGGAGGGCCACCTACTTGCTACAGAGACAGATCGGAACGGAGCGGAGCAAAGTGAATAAAGATTTAGTTCTAAGTTAATCCGGGTCGGATCGGGTTCTCCGATCCGAACCCCTTTACTGGCTCCTCCGAACCGAACCAATAATCCACACCGCTTTCCCCCATGATCGCCTGAAGATGCGGAGCGGTTGTGACCAGTTCTTGCCCACGACGTCCACTGCACTGATGCGTTGTCAACACTGAAATCCATCCGAACCCGAGGATGATGGGATGGAAGACACGTGGCTCCGATCCAGATCGGGTTCTGAGCAAATTTTCACCTATAAATACCCTGTCTGGAGACAATGAAAAGGATCTTCTTTTTGGCACTTTTGAAAATTCAACCACTTTCATAACTCGAATTCCAGCACTCCCGGATAATCCAAATCGTCTTTCAACATTTGTTTTTATACAATTTAGTGAATGTATGTGAGTTGTGAGAGAAATTGAGTGAATATCTCATTGTAATTGCAACAATATCATTGAGAATAGTGACTGACAAGTGGACGTAGGCTTTTCTTCGCCGAACCACTATAAATTTTGTGTCTTCATTTTACTTTTGATCCTATTTCATTTTGCTTTTAATCAATTTGGGTGTTAGAACCACTTTTTGGTCTAACACGTAGGGATTAACCTGTTTTTGCTTCTGTCTGTTTCTGTTCGGGTGGTAAAGGCCCAATACTAATGTACACCTAATTCTAAATTCTGTTTCCATAGGTATTAATCTGTTTCTGTCCGTTCCTGCAAGGGTGTTAAAGGCCCATCATTAGCATTCTGTTTCTGTCCGTTTCTGTTGGGGTGGTAAAGGCCCATTACTAGCATTCTCTTCTGTGGAAATTATTCTGTACCCGTTTATGTTTGAGTTTCAACATTAGGGTGACACCTAATTCTATTATACTAGTATTAGTGCAGAGAAGTGTAAAGCAATAGCTTATATCATTATGTTCTTCTATTATATCTGTTACACCTGTTATAGTTATCTCTCATCCAGTTTTATTTTCATGTCATGTTATTATTATCTGTTCATAGCTGAAAATCACTGGACTTGCTAGACTTTTTGTCTGACTCTTGTTGTTTTGCCTCCTTTCTTCCGTTCCCCCCCCCCCTAGGTTTTGTAGAAGAGAATACTCTAGCTTGATCCAGATTTCTTCTGCTTGAAGGGCTTAAAGTATGGCTTGTCTTCTTCTGTGGGGATTGTGATTTTAAACTATGCATTCTGAAGGCTTTTGTACAAGACTGATATTTTGTACTTGAATTCTGATATTGTGATATAAAAGGATGTAACCAAGCTTATTTCGGTTTCTGTTGAAATAAAGTTATAAATTTTTCAAGTACTGTTTTATCTGTCTTGTAAGTTTCTGTTCTGTTTACTAAAATGCTCCACCAAAGTTAAGGCATTTCCTTTGTGAGTGACCTTAACGGAGGTGGGGTGTTACAAACCCCTATCTTTTTACTAACGTGAAGGGTTGGTTTTTGCAGCACCCAATCAAAATGATTCGTCAGCTTTCACATTTGTCGATCCACCCCTACTATGCTTAAACTACCCTTGCATTCTTAATACTTCAAAACAGCCCTTCTTTTTAATCCTTCCCTAATTCTTCAAATAGCCCTTACTTCCAACAATTATACCTATTTTTTAACTACTGCGAAGGGTTGGTTTTTGCAACACCCAATCAAAACGATTCATCATCTTCCATATTTGTCGATGTACTCCTACTATGATTAAACTACCCCTTCTCCACTTAATACTTCACAAAACATCCCTTCTTTTTAATCCTATTCCTAATTCTCCAAATTGACCTTTCTTCCAACAATTACCCCTATCTTTTTACTACTGCGAATGGTTGGTTTTTGCAGCACCCAATCCAAATGATTCATCATCTTTCATATTGGTCGATCTACCCTCCTGTTCTTAAACTACACCTACTTCTCTTAATACTTCAAAACTGTCCTTCTTTTAAATCCTTCCCCTAATTCTCTAATGTGACGGCCGGGAATTTCGCTCGATCTGAATCAGTCGTTAAACCGATCTAGACCGTTCGAAACCCCTGATCGTTTGAGAACAAGGCAAATCAGAACACAAACAGAAGAACATTTCATTGTTATTACAACAATTCCATTAAATACAAGAATATACAGAGTATAAATGAATAAATTACATTCGATAAATATCAGAGATTACAATAAATTACATAGCAGCGGAAAATAATACAAAAGCACAACTGAAGGTGATATACGGATACAGAGCTTTCCGGATATCATTCCAGCTGTAAACCAGGATCCCGTGAATATAAATCTGCAAAACCAAAACTACTAGCTGCCCATGCGGAAAATAGGGGCACCCAGAGTTTAGGTTAAAACAATAAACTCCAGGTCAGTCATGTGACTGGTGTGAGAACTAAAACCATTATTTAATTCAATTTTAAAACAGAGTAATTCAAGGGACCACGCCGTATAACACGGAACGGGTTTCCTCCCAAGAATACCAGTGCATAGAATAAACAACGCAATGCTTTTTCGAAAAATGAAGCTATTATAAGACCCAGGTCCCATCACACAATGCAACGCAAGCCGGAGGATAGGGTTTTCCCTTATAATAGCCAAACATGCTTGGTACATTTAAAACAAATCATTTGATACTATAATAAGTGTATAGTGTCAAAACAATTTCAATCATAAATATCAATCATAGACGGCATAGCATCCCATGCTACTATGTCGCCATACTAGGCTCTACAAATAAAACCGAAATACACGTTTTGGAAATTGGATTTCCGTCATGAGTCGAGGCAAGGGGCAAGCCCCTCTCCGCTTTCGAGACACTCTAGCAAATGTCCCAGGGCTACGCACTCTGGGCAACCCCTGGATCTTCAGGGCCGGTCCTCACTTACGTTAGAGGATTAGTTATGCCTGAACACATGTTTCCCGGTCCTTACAGACCTAAAATCGAGGCGCCTAATCCAACAACCACAAAGGTGAAAAGTATATAAATGTCAGGGCTGGTAAGTCACTGACACCACCAAAGCTAGAAAGAAACGTCGTGCTCTCCCTGTAGTCCTTATCCCGTTTTTGACTCATACCGAGGTGTGAGGCTCGCGAATTCACGTTATACACAAAGCTGCCACGTAGGCGTGCTTTGATCATCAACCACAAGACTTTGCTTTTCAACAGAAGCCTTGATCAATGCATCTTAGTGTGCCACACATGCAGTTCATGCCATGCGATTGATATCTATCGATATATAACCTCTAAGCTCGTACGTCTCAGAGAAGGGCGTTAAGCAAGAGAATAAATTCTCCACCGCCAAACAGATATGTATTTAACAGAAATCAATCAACACAGAATGAAATCCAATGTCAGACACACAATCCATTTACAAGTTTGTTCTGGGTCTGAACGAAACCGGAGGCACTTTCCTCGCTTATCCATCCATCTCCAAGTACGTCTGGACAACCACCAACTATTTCCATCCTCTTAGGTGTACAGCCCAATCAAGATCGTCAGTAATTATCCAAACGACGTGAAGACTTCCGGTCTTCAACCACCGTCTTCAACTTCGACATATCGTCGAATCGGTTATTCAGAATGGGTATAAACCCGGACTTTCCGAACAACCCGCGTATATTAAAAACAAATGTTACACAAACAAAACATACGCCTCATTCCAATTCTGAATATTCTGTTATTTAAATATTCACATCTTTTGGGAAAGGTTCCCATTAATTTTATCCAAGATAAATTCTTTAAAATTTGTCCTTTAATCTTCCTTTGGACGTCATTTCAAACCAAATTATGGTTTTTCTAAACTAGTCGGGATTAGCGAACCACACCGAAGTAATTATTTATTTTATTACCCAATCCCAACCTATTCATCCCATGAAGAAAAACTGGTAATACTCCATATCTAATGCCACGGTGTTATCGTTAAAATTAATTACCATTTCACGTTCAAATCTAATTAAAGATTTAACTATCGCTTGGGAGCAAAACTAGTGATACTCCATTCTCGCTCATTTTCTAAATTTGATAATTTAGATCATCAATCCCCATTTCAATTTGATTGCAGATTCATTAAAACTCCCTTTTACTGGGTTAAAGAACTAGTGTCATTTAAAACACAGTTCACGATAAACCCACAAATCAATTCTATTTAAAATCCATTTCAAATACATTAGGAATTCCGATTATTTAAAACACCTTTTTAAATCTAATTTATTTATAAAAAAAATAATTGGGTTTTAAATTTAGTTCAAACTAGTTCATTTCGATAAAAATCTATTTTTATCTTTTCAAATATGGAGTTTTTCATCCCAACTTTTCCAAAATCATTTCTTATGATTTTAGACAAATTATTACTATTTTTAATAATTATATTAAGGCTCGTACAGTCGTTTCCTTCAATGGTCATCGAACTGCACTTACAGCGACCTTTTCCTAATTTGATTTGGACGTATCTCCAAATCCAACCGTTAGATTTCAAATTTCTAATATTCGTTAGATAGCTCTTTTCGATATGAACCCAACGGTTCCGGTTTTAGGAGAATCCGACGGTCGGATCTCCCGTAATGTCTGTTTGAAATAAATGGTCGAAAATCGCGAAATACCGCGGCGCGGCGCGTTATATTCAGGCCATTATATTATATATATATATAATATATATAATATATTTCGTCAATCCTATTTTTAAACGAATTTTATAAATAGTTTTGAATTCGTTTCAAAAACATTTCAACTTCCATTTCAAATCAAATCAAAATTGAATTCTTCCTTATAAATTCATTTTTAAAATTCATTTCTATTCAATTCAAATTTCAATTCAATTTGAATTCATTGCAATTTGTTTTCAATTCGAATCGAATTCGTATTCAATTCAATTCAAATTCGTTTTCTATTCAATTCAATTCAAATTCGTTTTCTATTCAATTCAATTCAAATTGGTTTTATATTCAATTGAAATCAAATTCGTTATTTATTCAATTTATTTTCTATTCAATTCATTTCGAATTCGTTTTCCATTCAATTCAATTCAAATTCGTTTTCTATTCAATTCAATTCAAATTGGTTTTCAATTCGATTCAATTCAAATTGGTTTTCTATTCGATTCAATTCAAATTGGTTTTCTATTTTCAAATATTCTATTTCAAATGTTTCCTATTATCAAAATATTTCTATTTGTCAACACACGACTAATCTCAATGAATGAGTACCGTCCACGTGTGACTATTTTTGTTAAAATATTTCGTTCAACACATGACTAACCTCAACGAATGAGTACTGTCAACACATGAACCTTTATTTTATATTGATAAAGTTGTAAAATTTATTATTAAAATATTTCGTTCAACACATGACTAATCTCAACGGATGAGTACAATCAACACATGAACCTTTATTTTATATTGATAAAGATGTAAAATTTATTATTAAAATATTTCGTTCAACACATGACTAATCTCAACGGATGAGTACAGTCAACACATGAACCTTTATTTTATAATATTCTTTGTTTTTCAAATTGGAATGAGGCCCAATCAATTACCATATAATGTTAATTATATGGATTTTCATACATCACACGTATATAATAGCATTGAAAAATAATCAACCATCAACCAAAGTGCACTACACTGTATAAGCATCAAATATAAATATCTAATGCTTATAACAGCGTGTCAATCAATCGATCGACATATTTAATCAATCAGGATGAGTGAACTTCAAATTTCATCCCAACACCCGTGTGGGGTTTTAAACAATCAAACACAGATTTTAGTTGTGCAGTCGGGCGATGTGTAAAATTTATCGACCCAATCAATATCAGTCAAATCAGTGTATATAAACAAATCGGCCGCTTTGCTTATAAATAATAATTTATTTACATTCACGTTAAAAATCATATTTTTAAAGATAAAACATTTTATTCCAACACATGAATTTCTATTATTCATTTACACAATAAAATGATATTTTTATTTTCCTAACTTATTTTAGAAAATTTCGGCGGCATAACGACATGATACTAGAAACGGGACGAGGCCTAGCCTTATCCCCGGTCTAGTGAAGGCCCACGCCGTTCACACATCAATCAAAATCACCAAACAACCAAATTCAAATCAAATCATCTAACTAATCTATGCAACCAAACAAACAAGTCCATGGTCTGTGGACGATTGTGTCGGGTGCTACTAAGCACCGTCTGCATCCTAGTATATATATATATATATATATATATATATATATATATATATAACTAGAAAATGAGATTGAAAGGTGAGAAATTCTCACCGATAGCTATCCAAACTTCACGACACTTCTATTGTAGAGATCTTCGTCGTTTTCGCCTTTTTGTCGCTTTCGTTGCCCGTAGCCACTATATATATGAAAATCGAATTATTATCTCGCTATTCAATATATAAAAATCGAATTTTTACTTCAATGTCATATAGATGAAAATTCCATTTCAAAAATATAGATCTCGCCTTTTCAAAAATAAAGATTTCGCCTTTATAAAAATAAAGATTTTGCCTTTTCAAATATATCATTATAAAAATCACATTTTTATCTTTCTACACATATAAAGATGGTATTTTTAATATTCCTATCATGTAAAAATTGTATTTTTAATTCTCTACATAAACAAAAATCATATTTTTACATCTTCTATATAGAAAAGATTATATTTTTAATACTTTAAAAATATAAAAATCATATTTTTATTATCGCCACCATATAAAGATCATATTTTTATCATCTCTATTTTATAAAAATCATATTTTTATTACTTCTACTTTATAAAAATCGAATCTTTATAAATTCAAAATCGCATTTTTCTTCTAAACCATTTCATATAAAAATGATTATATTTTTCTTCATGATAAAAATCATTTCACATTGTACAATAAAAATCAATTCTTTCTAAACAATCAAGATCATTTCTTTATAAACAATAAAAATCGGTTCTTTAAAATATTTATATATATAAAAAAAACTGATTATTGAAAATAAAATTAAATAATTAAAACTTACAGTGTTGCAGAAAGAGGAGGGGGATGGTGCGTCGGGGGGGTTTCTGGTGCTCCTAAGAGGCGGCGGTCGGGTTGGGTTTTGGGCGTGAGGGTTTTCAGAGAAGGGAGGGAAAGGAGATCGAATCGAAGAGGGGGAAGGAGGGTTTGATGTCGGCGTTCGTGAGTGGTGGCACTCCTCGTTGGCGGCAACGAGTTCGAAACTGGGGGGGGGGGGGGGGCTGTAGCTCGCGTCGGTTGAAGAGGGGGAGGCGACGCTTGAGGTGGGGCGTGGCCGTCGTCGGTCATCAGGGGGAGGCGGCTTCCATCTTCGTCGAATCCTTTTTTTTATCTCCCTGAAATCGAATGGTGAAGAATGAAAAGGGGAGAGAGAAAGCATAGAGTGGGGGTTAAGTGAAATAAGGGTTGACCCCCTTTTTTTAATTTAATTTAATCCCAAAAACCAACTTTTATTTTCGACCTCAAAACGAGGCCCACCGCCCATCGCCCATAGCGTTTTACCCCCATTCCGAACACAATGCGATATGTATCGTAAGCTGATTCGATCATTTTGATCAGTTTCCATTGAATTTACATTTAAATCATTATATTGAATTTGAACGCGCATTTCAATTTACCGGGGTCACATACTAACTAGAAAAAATTTCAAAAAATATTTTCTAGCTTCGTATTGACGATACGGTCATAACAAAACTAGTTTCGTCAAATTCTGAGACCGTTTGAAAAATGGCCATTTTCCAGTTGATTAAAATCAACTGAAACTGGTCAAACGCGTTTTCCTATGCCACGCACACATATTGAATCGAAAAATTATGAAATTTGAAACCTAGCAATAACTTAACATCACGGACCCAACAAAAGTGGTTTCGTCAAAATCCGAGGTCGTTTGCAAAATTCCCATTTTTAAGGGCCTGAATTCCAAAGCGACTATTCAGAATTTTCAACTAGACATATCTTTTGATTCCCGCTATGAAATTTTGATTTTTCGGATTCCTTCGAAAGATATCATCAATTAGATCCTATTGTTTTTGGTTTCGCTAAAATCCGGATTATTTTTCACCCGGTACATTCAATTGAAGTTTGAAATCGAATTATCGAACTACCGCGCCATTCTCAATTCTATTTATAATTGTAAATAAAAGTATATATTCTAACGACGACGTATATAATATATACGTCTGAATTATATTCAAAATAAATTTTCGTCGATATTATTTAAAATAATCTATTTTAAATATTCAACCTTCGCTAAAATCGCCAAAATAAAAATTTTAAACTAGTCCAGAATTTCCGGGTTATTACAATCTCCCTCACTTAAAACTTTTCATCCCCGAAAAGGAACAAAGTAGAAAGTGGTTAGATAAATCAGCTCTACGTTCGATCTGGCTTCCATTCTCCAACTTTTCAGTTTCTGAGAATTTTCAAATTTTCAAAAATTTGACTAACACCCTAAATTTTCGAAAATTTTCGCCATAACCTCCCCTGCACCGGGAGCCACGGGAAAATCCCGAAATTGCCATATAGGCCTTCTGATCTTAAAAAGAAAAAGAAAAAGCCAAGCGGCTAGCCAATAGGCTCATAAAATCATCATCACCCAAACAAAACAGTAAATTATAGTAAACATGTACCTATTTGTTGGGCAACCAAATTTTATTCTCTGCTCTAGCCTCCTTGCTATGACCTATTCCATGTAAGTGCATGTATATGCATGAAAATGCGACCAATTTTCGATATAGTTCAATGTTTGGTTCAATTAGGCATAATGGTTCAAAATTATCAGACAAATAAACAAACAACACAAACATCAATCAATTAGTGGATTAACATTTCAAATTCATAAATTTTGATATATATACTGAAAATCATGTTTTTGATGCCAATTCACAACAATGTGTTCTAACTATATAAGGTTGTGTTCTCACACCAGTTTAATGGAAATATATATATCACACCTTCGTCACTCGAAAATAAATGCTGATGATGTTTCGAACCACCATCAGAACATCTCCAGGCTACTAGAATGTGATTCTATATCTATTCAGCATATTAAAACTTCGAATATACGTTCATGACGCGTATATGCAAAACCTTTATATATTGGATTGTCCATATTCAATACAAATAAAATATTCAAATACGTATAAAACGATTTAAATTTTCAAAATAAAATTGTTTTCAATTGAAAAATATACTCTTCAAACCCGTTCTAGGATACTACTGATCCTATCTCTAACGAGTCATTCTAATTGGATATTACTAACCCAATATCTGATGAATTCTTTCGTATGTTTCTAATGTGCCTTGTTCTCGAGCTCTGTAAACCAAAGCTCTGATAACAAATGTGACGGCCGTGAATTTCGCTCGATCCGAATTAGTCGTTAAACCGATCTAGACCGTTCGAAACCCCTGATCGTTTGAGAACAGGGCAAATCAGAACACAAACAGAAGAACATTTCATTGTTATTACAACAATTCCATCAGATACAAGAATATACAGAGTGTAAATGAATAAATTACATTCGATAAATATCAGAGATTACAATAAATTACATAGCAGCGGAAAATAATACAAAAGCACAACTGAAGGTGATATACGGATACAGAGCATTCTGGATATCATTCCACCTGTAAACCAGGATCCTGTGAATATAAATCTGCAAAACCAAAACTACTAGCTGCCCGTGCAGAAAATAGGGGCACCCAGAGTTTAGGTTAAAATAATAAACTCCAGGTCAGTCATGTGACTGGTGTGAGAACTAAAACAGTTATTTAATTCAATTTTAAAAGAGAGTAATTCAAGGGACCACGCCGTATAACACGGAACGGGTTTCCTCCAAAGAATACCAGTGCATAGAATAAAAAACGCAATGCTTTTTCGAAAAATGAAGCTATTATAAGACCTAGGTCCCATCACACAATGCAACGCAGGCCGGAGGATAGGGTTTTCCCTTATAATAACCAAACATTCTTGGTACGTTTAAAACAAATCATTTGATACTATAATAAGTGTATTGTGTCAAAACAATTTCAATCGTAAATATCAATCATAGACGGCATAGCATCCCATGCTACTATGTCGCCATACTAGGCTCTACAAATAAAACCGAAATACACGTATTGGAAATTGGATTTCCATCATGAGTCGAGGTAAGGGGCAAGCTCCTCTCCGCTTTCGAGACACTCTAGCAAATGTCCCAACGCTACGCACTCTGTGCAACCCCTGGATCTTCAGGGCCGGTCCTCACTTACGTTAGAGGATTAGTTATGCCTGAACACACGTTTCCCGGTCCTTACAGACCTAAAATCGAGGCGCCTCATCCAACAACCACATAGGTGAAAAGTATATAAATGTCAGGGCTGGTAAGTCACTGACACCACCAAAGCTAGAAAGAAACGTCGTGCTCTCCGTGCAGTCCTTATCCCGTTTTTGACTCATACCGAGGTGTGAGGCTCGCGAATTCACGTTATACACAAAGCTGCCACGTAGGCGTGCTTTGATCATCAACCACAAGACTTTGCTTTTCAACAGAATCCTTGATCAATGCATCTTAGCATGCCACACAGGCAGTTTATGCCATGCGATTGATATCTATCGATATATAACCTCTAAGCTCGTACGTCTCAGAGAAGGGCGTTAAGCAAGAGAATAAATTCTCCGCCGCCAAACAGATATATATTTAACAGAAATCAATCAACATAGAATGAAATCCAATGTCAGAAACACAATCCATTTACAAGTTCGTTCTGGGTCTGAACGAAACCGGAGGCACTTTCCTCGCTTATCCATCCATCTCCAAATACGTCTGGAGGACCACCAACTATTTCCATCCTATTGGGTGTACAGCCCAATCAAGGTCGTCAGTAATTATCCAAACGACGTGAAGACTTCCGGTCTTCAACCACCGTCTTCATCTTCGACATATCGTCGAATCGGTTATTCAGAATGGGTATAAACCCGGACTTTCCGAACAACCCGCGTATATTTAAAACAAATGTTACACAAACACAACATACGCCTCATTCCAATTCTGAATATTCTGTTATTTAAATATTCACATCTTTTGGGAAAGGTTCCCATTAATTTTATCCAAGATAAATTCTTTAAAATTTATCTTTAATCTTCCTTTGGACGTCATTTCAAACCAAATTATGGTTTTTCTAAACTAGTCGAGATTAGCGAACCACACCGAAGTAATTATTTATTTTATTTCCCAATCCCAACCTATTCATCTCATGAATAAAAACTGGTAATACTCCATATCTAATGCCACGGTGTTATCGGTAAAATTAATTACCATTTCACGTTCAAATCTAATTAAAGATTTAACTATCGCTTTGGAGCAAAACTGGTGATACTCCATTCTCGCTCATTTTCTAAATTTTATAATTTAGATCATCAATCCCCATTTCAATTTAATTGCAGATTCATCAAAACTCCCTTTTACTGGGTTAAAGAACTAGTGTCATTTAAAACACAGTTCACGATAAACCCACAAATCAATTCTATTTAAAATCCATTTCAAATATATTAGGAATTCCGATTTAAAACCCCTTTTTAAATCTAATTTATTTATAAAAAAATAATTGGGTTTTAAATTTAGTTCAAACTAGTTTATTTCGATAAAAATTTATTTTTATCTTTTCAAATATGGAGTTTTCATCCCAACTTTTCCCAAATCATTTTTTATGATTTTACACAAATAATTACTATTTTTAATAATTTTATCAAGGCCCGTACAGTCGATTTCCATCAACGGCCATCGAACTGCACTTACAACGACCTTTTCCTAATTTGATTTGGACATATCTCCAAATCCAACCTTTAGATTTCAAATTTCTAATATTCGTTAGAAAGCTCTTTTCGATATGAACCCAACGGTTCCGGTTTTAGTAGAATCCGACTGTCGGATCTCCCGTAATGTCTGTTTGAAATAAATGGTCGAAATTCGCGAACTGCTGCGGCGCGGCGCGTTCTATTCAGGCCATTATATTATATATATATAATATATTTCGTCGATTCTATTTTTAAACGAATTTTATAAATACTTTTGAATTCGTTTCAAAAACATTTCAACTTCCATTTCAAATCAAATCAAAATTGAATTCTTCCTTATAAATTCATTTTTAAAATTCATTTCTATTCAATTCAAATTTCAATTCAATTTGAATTCATTGCAATTTGTTTTCAATTCGAATCGAATTCGTTTTCAATTCAATTCGAATTCGTTTTCTATTCAATTCAATTCAAATTCGTTTTCTATTCAATTCAATTCAATTTCGTTTTATATTCAATTGAAATCAAATTCGTTATCTATTCAATTTATTTTCTATTCAATTCATTTCGAATTCGTTTTCCATTCAATTCAATTGAAATTCGGTTTCTATTCAATTCAATTCAAATTGGTTTTCAATTCGATTCAATTCAAATTGGTTTTCCATTCGATTCAATTCAAATTGGTTTTCTATTTTCAAATATTCTATTTCAAATATTTCTTATTATCAAAATATTTCTATTTGTCAACACACGACTAATCTCAACGAATGAGTACCGTCCACGTGTGACTATTTTTGTTAAAATATTTCGTTCAACACATGACTAACCTCAACGAATGAGTACCGTCAACACATGAACCTTTATTTTATATTGATAAAGATGTAAAATTTATTATTAAAATATTTCGTTCAACACATGACTAATCTCAACAAATGAGTACAGTCAATACATGAACCTTTATTTTATATTGATAAAGATGTAAAATTTATTATTAAAATATTTCGTTCAACACATGACTAATCTCAACGGATGAGTACAGTCAACACATGAACCTTTATTTTATAATATTCTTTATTTTTCAAATTGGAATGAGGCCCAATCAATTACCATATAATGTTAATTATATGGATTTTCATACATCACACGTATATAATAGCATTGAAAAATAATCAACCATCAACAAAAGTGCACTACACTGTATAAGCATCAAATATAAGTATCTAACGCTTATAACAGCCTGTCAATCAATCGATCGACATATTTAATCAATCAGGATGAGTGAACTTCAAATTTCATCCCAACACCAGTGTGGGGTTTTAAACAATCAAACACAGATTTTAGTTGTGCAGTTGGGCGATGTGTTAAATTTATCGACCCAATCAATATCAGTCAAATCAGTGTATATAAACAAATCGGCCGATTTGCTTGTAAATATTCATTTATTCACATTCACGTTAAAAATTATATTTTTAACGATAAAACATTTTATTCCAACACATAAATTTCTATTATTCATTTACACAATAAAATGATATTTTTATTTTCCTAACTTATTTTAGAAAATTTCGGCGGCATAACGGCACGATACTAGAAACGGGACGAGGCCTAGCCTTATCCCCGGTCTAGTGAAGGCCCACGCCATTCACACATCAATCAAAATCACCAAACAAACAAATTCAAATCAAATCATCTAACTAATCTATGTAACCAAACAAACAAGTCCATGGTCTGTGGACGATTGTGTCGGGTGCTACTAAGCACCGTCTGCATCCTAGTATATATATATAACTAGAAAATGAGATTGAAAGGTGAGAAATTCTCACCGATAGCTATCCAAACTTCTCGACACTTCTATTGTAGAGATCTTCGTCGTTTTCGCCTTTTTGTCGCTTTCGTTGCCCGTAGCCACTATATATATGAAAATCGTATTATTATCTCGCTATTCAATATATAAAAATCGAATTTTTACTTCGATGTCATATAGATAAAAATTCCATTTCAAAAATATCGATCCCGCCTTTTCAAAAATATAGATTTCGCCTTTATAAAAATAAAGATTTCGCCTAATAAAATTAAAGATTTCGCCTTTTCAAATATATCATTATAAAAATCACATTTTTATCTTTCTACACATATAAAGACGGTATTTTTAATATTCCTATCATGTAAAAATTATATTTTTAATTCTATACATAAACAAAAATCATATTTTTACATCTTCTATATAGTAAAGATTATATTTTTAATAATTTCGCCACCATATAAAGATCATATTTTTATCGTCTCTATTTTATAAAAATCATATTTTTATTACTTCTACTTTATAAAAATCGAATCTTTATAAATTCAAAATCGCATTTTTCTTCTAAACCATTTCATATAAAAATGATTATATTTTTCTTCATGATAAAAATCATTTCACATTGTACAATAAAAATCAATTCTTTCTAAACAATCAGGATCATTTCTTTATAAACAATAAAAATCGGTTCTTTAAAATATTTATATATATAAAAAAAACTGATTATTGAAAATAAAATTAAATAATTAAAACTTAAAGTATTGCAGAAAGAGGAGGGGGATGGTGCGTCGGAGGGGTTGCTGGTGCTCCTGACAGGCGGCGGTCGGGTTGGGTTTTGGGCGTGAGTATTTCAGAGAAGGGAGGGAAAGGAGGATATCGAATCGAAGAGGGGGAAGGAGGGGTTGATGGCGGCGTTCGCGGGTGGTGGCACTCCTCGTTGGCGGCGACGAGTTCGAAACTGGGGGGGGGGGCTGTAGCTCGCGTCGGTTGAAGAGGGGGAGGCGGCGCTTGAGGTGGGGCGTGGCCGTTGTCGGTCATCATGGGGAGGCGGCTTCCTTCTTCGTCGAATCCCTTTTTTTTATTTATCTCCCTGAAATCGAACGGTGAAGAATGAAAAGGGTAGAGAGAAAGCATAGAGTGGGGGTTAAGTAAAATAAGGGTTAACCCCCTTTTTTTAATTTAATTTAATCCCAAAAAGCAACTTTTATTTTCGACCTCAAAACGAGGCCCACCGCCTGTCGCCCATAGCGTTTTACCCCATTCCGAACACAATGGGATATGTATCGTAAGCTGATTTGATCATTTTGATCAGTTTCCGTTGAATTTACATTTAAATCATTATATTGAATTTGAACGCGCATTTCAATTTACCGGGATCACATACTAACTAGAAAAAATTTGAAAAATATTTTCTAGCTTCGTATTGACGATACGGTCCTAACAAAACTAGTTTCGTCAAATTCTGAGACCGTTTGAAAAATGGCCATTTTCCAGTTGATTAAAATCAACTAAAACTGGTCAAACGCGTTTTCCTATGCCACGCTCACATATTGAATCGAAAAATTATGAAATTTGAAACCTAGCAATAACTTAACATCACGGACCCAACAATAGTGGTTTCGTCAAAATCCGAGGTCGTTTGCAAAATTCCCATTTTTAAGGGCCTGAATTCCATAGCGACTATTCAGAATTTTCAACTGGACATATCTTTTGATTCCCGCTATGAAATTTTGATTTTTCAGATTCGTTGGAAAGATATCATCAATTAGATCCTATTGTTTTTGGTTTCGCTAAAATCCGAATTATTTTGCACTCGGTACATTCAATTGAAGTTTGAAATCGAATTATCGAACTACCGCGCCATTTTCAATTCTATTTATAATTGTAAATAAAAGTATATATTCTAACGACGACGTATATAATATATACGTCCGAATTATATTCAAAGTAAATTTTTGTCGATATTATTTATAATAATATATTTTAAATATTCAACCTTCGCTAAAATCGCCAAAATAATAATTTTAAGCTGGTCCGGAATTTCCGGGTTATTACATCTAAATAGCCCTTACATCGAAAAATTACCCCTATCTTTTTACAACTATGAAGGGTTGGTTCAATCTACCCCTACTATGCTCAATCTACCCCTACTTCTCTTAATACTTCAAAACAGCCCTGCTTTTTAAGCCTACACCTAATTCTCTAAATAGCCCTTCCTTTCAACAATTACCCCTATTTTTTAACTATCGTAACGGATTGGTTTTTGCAGCACCTAATCCGAACCATTCATCGTCTTTCACATTTGTCGATCTACCCCTACAATGCTTAAACTACCACTACTTATCTTAATACTTCAAAACAGCCCTTCTTTTTAATCCTACACCTAGTTCTCCAAATAGCCATTCATTCCAACAATTACCCCTATTGTTGAACTATTGTGAAGGATTGGTTTTTGCAGCACCCAATCCAAACGATTCATAGTCTTAAATATTTGTCGATCTACCCCTACTATGCTTAAAGTAACCCTACTTCTCTTAATATTTCAAAACAACCTTTCTTTTTAATCTTACCCCTAATTCTCCAACTAGCCCGTGCTTCCAACAATTACCCCTATTTTTTAACTTTTGTGAAGAGTTTGTTTTTTTTGCAGCGCCCAATCTAAATGATTCATCATCTTTCATATTTGTCGATGTACCCCTATTATGCTTAATACCCCTGCTTCTCTTAATACTTCAAAACTGTCCTTCTTTTAAATCCTTACCCTAATTCTCTAAATAGCCCTTACTTCCAACAATTACCCCAATCTTTTTACTACTATGAAAGGTTGGTTTTTTAAGCACGCAATCCGAACAATTCATCATCTTCCATATTTGTCAATCTACACCTCCTATGCTTAAACTACCCCAACTGTGCTTATTACTTAAAAACATACCTTCTTTTTAATCGTACCCCAAATTCTCTAAATAGCCCTTACTTCCAACAATTACCCCTACTTTTTTTACTACTGTGAAGGGTTGCGTTTTGCAACACCCAATCGAAACGATTAATCATCTTTCATGTTGTCGATCTACCCCACCTATGCTTAAACTACCCCTACTTCTCAGTATTTTAAACATCCCTTCTTTTTAACCAATCCTTTTTCTAACAATTACCCCTATTTTTTTTACTAGTGTGAAGGGTTGCGTTTTGCAACACCCAATCCAAACGATTCATCATCTTTCATATTTGTCGATCTACCCCTCCTATGCTAAAACTACCCCTACTTCTCTTAATAATTCAAAACAACCCTTCTTTTTAATCGTACCCCTAATTCTCTAAATAGCCCTTACTTCCAAAAATTACCGCTATTTTTAACTACTTTGAAGGTTTGGTTTTTGTAGCACCCCATCCAAACGATTCATCATCTTTCATATTTATTGATATACCCCAACTTCTCTTAATACTTCAAAATAGCCCTTCTTTTAAATCCTACCCCTAATTCTCTAAATAACTCCTACTTCCAATAATTACCGATATCTTTTTACTACTATGAAGGGTTGGTTTTTGCAGCACCCAATCCAAACGATTCATCATCTTTTATATTTGTCGATCTACCCCTACTATGCTTAAACTACCACTACTTCTCTTAATACTTCAAAATAGCCTTTTTTAATCGTATCCTTAATTTTCTAAATAGCCCATATTTCCAACAATTAACTCTATCTTTTTACTACTATGAAGGTTTGGTTTTTGCAGCACCCAATCCAAACGATTCTTCGTTTTTTGTATTTGTCGATCTACCCCAACTATGCTTAATCTACCCCTACTTCTCTTAATACTTCAAAATAGCCCTTCTTTGTAAGCCTACCCTAATTATCTAAATAGCCCTTCCTTTCAACAATTAGACCTATTTTTTAACTATTGTGAAGGATTGGTTTTTGTAGCACCCAATCCAAAAGATTCATAATCTTTCTTATTTCTCGATCTATCCCTACTATGCTTAACCTACCCCTACTTCTGTTAATACTTCAAAACAACCCTTCTTTTTAATCCTCCACCTAATTCTCAAAATAGCCCATACTTCCAAAAATTACCCCTATTTTTTAACTTTTGCGAAGGGTTGGTTTTTGTAGCACCCAATCCAAACGATTAATCATGTTTCATATTTGTCGATCTACCCCTACTATGCTTAAACTACCCCTAGTTATCTTAATACTTCAAAACATCCCTTCTTTTAAATCCTACCCCTAATTCTCTAAATAACGCTTCCTCCCAACAATTACCCCTATTTTTTAACTATTGTGACGGATTGGTTTCTGTAGCACCCAATCAAAACGATTCATCATCTTTCATATTTCTGCAGCACCCAATCCAAACGATTCATCATGTTTCATATTTGTCGATCTACCCCTACTATGTTTAAACTACCCTACTTCTCTTAAGACTTCAAAACAACCCTTCTTTTTAATCCTACCCCTAATTCTCTAAATAGCCCTTATTTCCAACAATTTCCCCTATTTTTTTACTTTTGTGAAGGGTTAGTTTTTTGCCGCACCCAATCCAAATGATTCGTCGTCTTTCATATTTGTCGATCTACCCCTACTATGCTTAAACTGCCCCTACTATTCTTAATACTTCAAAACAGACCGTCTTTTAAATTCCACCCTTAATTCTATAAATAGCCCTTACTTCCAATAATTACCTCTATCTTTTTGCTAATGTAAAGGGTTGGTTTTTGCAGCACCCAATCCAAACAATTGATCATCTTTTATATTTGTTGATCTACCCCTACTATGCTTAAAATGCCCCTACTTATCTTAATACTTCAAAACAGCCCTTCTTTTTAATCGTACCCCTAATTCTCTAAATTACCCTTACTTCCAACAATTACCCCTGTTTTTTAACTACTGTGAAGGGTTTGTTTTTTGTAGCACCCAATTCAAACGATTCATCATCTTTCATATTTGTCGATCTACCCCTACTATACTTAAACTGGCCCTACATCTCTTAATACTTCAAAACATCCCTTCTTTTTAATCCTACCCCTAATTCTCTAAATTGCCCTTACTTCCAACAATTACCCCTATCTTTTTACTACTACGAAGGGTTTGTTTTTGCAGCGCCGAATCCAAACGATTCATCATTTTTTTTATTCGTCGATCTACCGCTACTATGCTTAATCTACCCCTACTTCTCTTAATACTTTAAAATAGCCCTGCTTTTTAAGCCTACACCTAATTCTCTAAATAGACCTTCCTTTCAAAAATTACCCCTATTTTTTAACTATCGTGAAGGATTTGTTTTTGCAGCACCAATCCAAACCTTTCATCTTCTTTCAAATTTGACGATCTACCCCTACTATGCTTAAACCACCACTACTTATCTTAATACTTCAAAACAACCCTTCTTTTAAATCCTACACCTATTTATCAAAATAGCCCTTCATTCCAACAATTACCCCTATTGTTTAACTATTTTGAAGGATTGGTTTTTGCAGCACCCAATCCAAACAATTCATAATCTTAAATATTTGTCGATCTACCTCTACTATGCTTAAAGCACCCCTACTTCTCTTAATATTTCAAAACAACCATTCTATTTAATCCTATCCCTAATTCTCTAAATAGCCCTCACTTCCAAATATTATACCTATCTTTTTACTAGTGTGAAGGGTTGGTTTTTGTAGCACCCAATCAGAACGATTCGTCGGCTTTGATATTTGTCGATCTACACCTACTATGCTTAAACAACCCCTACTTCACTTAAAACTTCAAAACATCCCTTCTTTTTAATCTTACCCCTAATTCACCAAATAACCCTTACTTCCAATAATTACCCCTATTTTTTAACTTCTGTGAAGAGTTTGTTTTTGCAGCACCCAGTCTAAATGATTCATCATCTTTCATATACATCGATCTACCCCCACTATTCTAAATACCCCTACTTCTCTTAACACTTCAAAACAGTCCTTCTTTTAAATCCTTCCCTTAATTCTCTAAATTGCCCTTACTTCCAACCATTACTGTAACACCCCGAATTTTCGAATAATCAGATTAACTAAATCTAGGAATACTTAATTTCAAATGTGGGAATTAAGCGAAACGGGTCGTTGCATTGCGTTCATCTCGGAATTCTGCTTGAGGTAGAGTCCGAGTTTGCGTAAAATGGATATCGTATGAAGAAGATATGGACGAACGAAGTTTAAAAAAAAATTGCACTGGCGCACTTGGGAAGTGCGCCAGTACAAATTTGCATTGGTGCACTTCCCAAGTGCGCCCAGTCCGAGAGAAAACCTGCACAGCCATCTGGTTCGAACGGTGAGTCAGTGCTGAGTCATTTCTGACTAGTTAATGAGTCATTGGGGTTTTTGAACAGTTCTAATCTGGACTGAATGGTTTTGATTAACCCTAAGAACATGCGACGGCTTAAATTAATTCATAACTATATAAAAAGACCCATAGACTCAAACCCTAAATCAGAATTAAAACTAAACCTATGGCAGTCATGCTGTTGTCTTGAACCCTAGAGCAGCCGCCACCAAAATTAAGAGGAAGAACAGCAACCAAATCAGAACTACTCAACCCTAACAACGAATCTTCATCAATGGAGCGCTAATTCAACTCCAGAAATTAGAATTTAGAACTCAAGATTGCTTTTGAGTTGTGAGTTCGATCACCTTAACAAAATATTTGCTAAATCAGTTATGATGTGATATACGTTGGATAATAAGTTGTGGTTTTGAATCTAATTCATATGTTTAATCAAGTATGTTAACTTGATTCATATTATATGATGTTATGAAAGTTTTATATGTGATGTTATGCAAGTTTCACATATGATGTTATGCAAGTTTTATATATGATGTTATGCTTGTTTCACATATGATGTTATGCATGTTTTATATATGATGTTATGCCAGTTTCACATACGATGTTATGCAAGTTAAATATATGATGTTATGCTAGTTTCATATATGATGTTATGCAAGTTTTATATATATGATGTTATGCAAGTTTTGTATATGATGTTATGTAAGTTTGGATCTAAAATATATGTTGGTAGTTCATGATGTTAACTTGTGTTAATAAATCCCTTTTTATAATCCAACCACCTAGGTTTATAACATTAGTTTTTATGTGAATATGGATGTGGAACATATGCTAGTTCGTATAGGTATAACGTTCACAAGCAAGTTTAAGTGATAATTGGATTCATATGCATATGTACAAGTTCACGCCTTTAAAGTTTAGATCCACATTCAAGTTGAGATTTTTATGTTGAATCTATGACATGCCTAGTTATGAAAGTTTACGCCTTTATGTGGATCCATTGTTTACTCAAGTTAACACCTTTATTGGATCCATAGTTATGCAAGATGACACCTTTATGTTTAGGTTGACAACATACGCAGTTTATGTAAGTTTGTGATAATTACTTAGGCTAGTTGGGTGTAAAATTATGTTCATACATGCAACCCCACACCTTTTATATCTATGATTTTTGATCCTTGGTAACACAAAGACTATGCAAGTATGTTGAAATTCTTAATTGTAAGTTTGATGCAAATTGATCTATTATTGTGTGTATGTGAATTTGTGATGTTTATTCTTTTTTTAAGTATTAGACTAATTGCTAGTCTAATATGAATATGTCATGTTGAGCGAACTAATGACGGGGGTATGAAGGGGATAATATTAAATTGGCATGTAATGGCATAAAAAGGCGTGTAATTAATTTTAAGAAATAAAATTAATTAGTAATGAAATTGGTATAATTTATATACCATAAATAGATGAGCATAAATGCCTTAAAAGGCATAAAATATAATTGTGGTGAAAATGGGTATGATTTTACATACCATAAATGGATGGACATAATTGAGTCAATTATGGACATCGTTAAATTTGGAATTGATTGATAATTTGAATAGGGAAAGTAATTCAAATTGGGGAATAATTAATTAGAGTAATTAATCGTCTAAGACACGTGGTTAGACTCTTTTGTGGTGTAAGACTGCCCGGACCCGCCCGTCAAATCCAGCTGCCACAAATGTCAGTCTAATGTGAGAGGTCTTAGGCATAAACTAAATATGTAACAGTTGTAAGGACATGAGGTTAGATTCTTTTGTGGTGTAAGACTGCCCGGACCCGCCCGGCAAATCCAGCTGCCACAAATGTCAGTCTGATGTGAGAGGTCTTTATGAGGTTACAGTCTTAATGAATTAAGAAACACTTAACCAGATAAGCATGTAGTGGGACATGAGGGGGTTAAGTGGGTGCCATGGGTGGCATGTGGAATCTAGTGGGTGCCTTGGTTGGCATGAGGAAATACGATTAGTAACACTTAACCAAGGTAAAACATGTAAGTGGGACATAGGGGTTAAGTGGGTGCCTTGGGTGACATGTGGAATTACTAATAGAAACACTTAACCAAGATTGAAACATGTAACTGAAACATGAATAAGAAGTGGGGTTAAGTGGGAAATACTAGAGGGGACCAAGCTTAGGTGGATAGCTTGTGTCAAGTCGTGGGGGCCCATTTCAACCAGTAACACATACGTATCTTTGTGGGCTCGACCCAAGTCGAGGACGGGACACACATACTGGACTTGACTGTAAGAGGCCAAACCGGGTTAGCGCTGGCAACGCAAGTCCAACGGGTTCATATGCGTGTGTGGACCCGGGCTAGTAGGTAGGACGTTGTTGCATCGTGTAGGTATAAGCTGTGCATTCTTGGTTGTATAGGGTTGCCACTTTGGGGAGTGATATACCCCACTGTGGGGCCAGCACGGGTATCTACGAGTTAGGGAGCCGATAGAATGGGGCAGGGTAGTGGGTACACCTAGTGAAGATAGGAGTAGACGACACCTATGTAGTCAGCTAGGGGTACACGAAGCTACCACTATTATTAATAATTACTAAGGGGGTACACCTAGTGGAGATAGGAGCAGGCGGCACCTATGACGTCAGCTAGGAGTACATAGAATTACCATTATTACTTAATGAAGGGGAACACCTAGTAGGGATAGGTACACGCTGGGTACCAATGATAGCAACTAGAGATATACAGCCAAACATGGAGGATAGTGGGTACATCTAGTAGTACACGAAGCTATCATCAATCTATTTAGCCAAGAGGGATCTAAATTCTAGAGTGACTAGTAGGGGTGCAGTTAGCGTTAGTACAGTACAGTATGGTACAGTACGGTTGAGTATAGTAATTATCCTATATAGATTAGGAAGCGCCATTTACGTTATCTTTGTTTCTCTTGATTGCCTTGCCATACCCATGTGGTTCACACATCATTACCTTATTCTCCAGCTTATATCTTATCATAACGCTTTAATAATTATGTTGTTAGATTTATCGCACTCGCCAGACTTTATGTCTTACCCCTTTTGTTTCCACCTTTTTTCTTCCTTCCCCCCCCCCCCCAAGGTTCTATGGGTGGGACTAGTACTTGTGGAGCTTGATTGGGATCTCTTTGGGAGCACTTGGATTTGGATTGCCGAAGTAAAGTTCATCCTATCATTTTCTGTATGGCCATTTGTAGTAGTGGGATTATATACTTTGTTTTATCAAGACGGATATTATGTACTTGACTTTGGTTTATGGTTTTTGATGATGTAACCAAACATATTTACCTTCTGCTGCAATAACTAAATATTTAAATTTTCAATTACTGCTTTATATCTGTCTTGTTGTGATTTTCTGTTCTATATTCACCTAAAATGCTCCACTGAAGTTAAGGCATTCCCTTTGCGAGTGGCCTTAATAGAGGTGGGGTGTTACACGTGGTATCAGAGCTGAAGGTTACCAGAACAGATAAGATATTTTGAAAAACTATTTTTCCAAAGCATATTTATAAAGAATACTTTCAAAAATATGTTGTAGAAGAGTATTTTTGAAAGAAAGGTTTATTAAAGAACATAATCCCCAAGTGCCGTATAGCCTTCCTTCGATTCCCCGTTTTGAATCTCTTCCTCTTTCTCTTTTTGAGTTTTCCCCCTCCGCATATGGATGCTTTTTTCTAAGATAAATAAGGACTTTCATACGAAGGACGGAAAACCATTTCAAGGGACTTAGACATTTTTTCGGCTAGAAGTTAGTCCAAGGAAGTGGAGGGCTTGTTGGTACCTTTAAGATAGACGATGGGAGGAAGGTTTAAATAGTTGTTGGGTTAACAAAGGACGAAGCTTCATCTTGGTGGGAGGTCACTAATGGAGAAGGTGAAGAAGAAGGCTAGTTGTTTTGGAGAAATAGGACACCTTAGGATTGTCCAAGGAGGCAAGGACAAAGTACACGATCTTCTGGAGGGTAGTTGTATTCCCTCATGGCTGGTATACCTTATGGGGGTAGGACCGTCTAGGTTGAAATTTGGTTTTCTTTATCATCCTGTTTGAACTTTGTTTGATTCTTGCACTTCATACTCGTTAGTATCTGCTTTGTTAGTTGAAACACTGCACCTAAATACTAGTTTACTTAAGGATCCCATCCTAGTCTCAAATCCTGTTGGTGGTTCGGCTCATCATTCAATGGTTTATCGGGATTTGAGAGTGTCTATCTTGGGCGTTTGATTTGAATGCAACGCCTTCGTCCTCGGTTTCACGGGCTATAGTTTTATTCTAGGTGTGGATTGGCTAGCCAGGCGGGCTGCCATCCTAGATTGTCAAAGTAGGGTAGTTAGAATATTGATTTGTTATGGAAAGACCCTCATATTTCTTGTGACCCTAGGGGTTCAGTGATGCTTAGCTTCCTAGAATCTTCTGACGCATCCAACGATGATTAGGAATCTGTTTGTGTGGTCCGTGAGTATGGAGATGTCTTTTATAAAGTGCGGGGTTTACCCAGAGGCGTGAAATAAGTTTTCGTAAGTGCTTAATAGATTAAGCAAAGCTAGTTGTGTAATCAGCGGTGGTTTTGGAGCAAGACTGGCAAGGACAGCCAGAGTCGGTCAAGTGCTCAATTGGTTGACCGTCTTACTAGTATCATCTCACGTAGGTCGTCTGAATTCGAAGGAGGTATCCCTTGGGTGTTTGTCTGATATTGGTTTAGGCCTTTGGGGCTGGCACTTGGGGATGTCGAGTTCGACTAGGATGGTCTGCATGAGAGATAGATAGTTGTGATGATTTTGTATGGGATAATATCCTGGTTTTCTCTAGAAGCAAAGAAGAGCCTGCCCTACGTCTTAGGGAAAGCTTAGGGACCCTACGAGTGCACCAGCTTAAAGCTAAGTTCTCCAAAATATCATTTTTGGAGGAAAGAAGTGATGAATCTTGGGCATGTTGTCTCTAGGAAAGGGTGATATGTTATGGTGGATGGAGTTCTTGGCGTCCTACGATTTCAAGATAGCATATATCCCTGACGACGGTAACATTGTGGCGGATGCATTGAGCAGGGAAAAGTTGACACTGAGTGCTTTGTTTGTCGAGCAGCGTAGCTTAGAGTTTATCTCTACCTTTGACTTTAGACCATCCAGTGATTTTGTACCCAGTTAGCTAGCATCCTTAGAGGTCAGACCTACGCATTTGGGACGGATTGGCAAGGCACAGCGAGACGACCCACAGTTGGTTGAGTTAGTATAGAAGCTCAAAAGAGGGGAGTCATCAAGCCATCTCCGTAGGTATACCCTAGATGATAAGAGTTGGTTATGTATGTACGGTAGACATTGTGTACCAAAAGACGATGACCTAAGGAAGACCATTCTTGATGATTCACATCGTTCAAAGATGACCATCCATCCCAGCGGGGACAAGATTTACATGGACATGAGACGAGTTTACTTTTGGGCCGAGTATGTCGTTAGATGCTTAGTGTGCCAACAAGTAAAAACAGAGAAAAAGAAGCCCATTGGATTGCTGCACCCATTTGAGGTCCCATAATGGAAGTGGGAAAGTGTTTTGATGGACTTTGTTGATGGATTACCAAGATCAAGGAAGGTAATGCGGGGATTTGGGTCGTGGTAGACAGACTTACTAAGGGCGCTCATTTCATTCCCGTAAAGAGTAACAGGACTGCTCCATGGTTAGCCTCCGTATACATAAGAGAGAGAGAGTTCGTTTGCACGGTGTTCCTTCTAGCATAGTGAGCGACCGCGATCCTATTTTCACCAGTGAATTTTGGAAAAGCTTACAAGAGGCGGTAGGGACTCAGTTATGTTTGAGCACCGCATATCATCCTCAGACGGACGGCCAGACCGAGAGGGTGAGTCGTATTCTAGAGGACCTATTGAGGTTATGTGTCTTAGATTTCGGGGGTACATGGGAGGAACATCTTTCGTTGGTAGAATTCGCATATAATAACAGCTTTCAGGCTAGCATTGGCATGGCACCATTCGAAGCTCTTTATGGACGGCCATGTCGTTCGCCTACATGTTGGTGGGAAGCTACAGATAAGATCTTGCTTGGGCCCAATATGATTAGAGAGACTTCGGAAAATATTGATTTGATCCGAAGAAGGATAAAGATGGTGCAAGATAGGCAGAAATCTTATGCAGACAAGAGGAGGTCAGATCTTGAGTTTGATGTTGGGGACATGATTTTTGTCAAGGTGTCTCCATTACGAAACGTCGTTCGCTTTGGGTCCGTTGGGAAGTTAGCACCAAGGTTCACAGGGCCATTTCCTATTAAGGAAAGGATTGGGTAGATGGCGTATAGAGTGGAGTTTCCCGAGAGACTTAGTGGTGTACACGATGTATTCCATGTATCACACTTGAGGAAGTGCTTGCACGAGACCGCGGAGGTGGTAGAGCCGAGCTTTCTTAGAGAGGTGGAGATCGAGCGTGATGCGACGAGCTCCTGCGCGCATTCTTAGCTCGGAGATTAGGAAGTTAAGGAATCGAGAGGTCAAGCTAGTCAAAGTGCAATTGGGAGATGATGAGAGCGACGCTACTTGGGAGACAGAAGCGAAGATGCGTTCATTATACCCTTTTCTTTTCAAGGGTATGTCTTTTAAATTTATCCTTTATCGCTTACCTTGTACTTATCTTATCTTATCTTTAGTATGTCCTCTCGCTAGTATCTTTGACCTTTAGATATGATAGTCCTATGGTTGAAACATGTGTTTGAGACATGTTATGTATGATGGATGCACGTGGATGCAAGTGTTTGCTAGTGGTTGCTCGTGGATCCATATACACACACTTTAGGCACTAGATCGACTCAGTCACTTCATGTCGCATATTGCATATAAATGTGCATACATATTTGAATAATGGATGAATAATGGTTGTACCATCATATGGATGTTGCATTTTGGTGAATGGTTGTGCACGCAAGTAGAAATGATATGTATCGATAGGGTTCTTTCGCATACATAATGGACGCATGGCACTATGATGGTTTGCATTAAGGAGGACAACTGAATCAGTAAACCGCCTGATTTTGCATTGGATAAGGAACATATACACACACTTCTTGCATATGTTCATACAACATTAGAAATTTTCTAAGGACAATGGATGCTTGTGGATGATGGTTGAGTAGATAGGTGATTGGATGGTAGGACACATTCTTCTTAAATTGAAGATTTCGGGGACGATATCCTTTAAGTAGGGGAGAATATAACACCCTGAATTTTCGAATAGTCAGATTAACTAAATCTAAGAATACTTAATTTCAAATGTGGGAACTAAGGGAAACGGGTCGTTCCATTGCGTTCGTCTCGGAATTCTGCTTGAGATAGAGTCCGAGTTTGCGTTAAACGGATACCGTATGTAACACCCCACATCCATTAGTGTCACTCACAAAGGGAATGCACTAAGTTCTGTGGAGCATTTTAGGGTAAAAGATGTAGATAAATTACAAGACAGACAAAATTAAAACAGCGGAAAATAAAACTTCACTTTATTGATAAAATAATTGGTACAACAATTGTTTTCCAATATCAGAGTATCATCTGTCTTACAAAATAAAGAAGCATAAAAATACATTTATATTCCCCAATGTAACATAAGCCAGCCATAGAAATCCAAAGCCGATGTATCCAAGAATCTTCAAGCTTGAAAAGAGCAACTGTCCCAAAACTAATCTGAGCTATACTATCCCCTCCTTAACTACCTGATTGGGGGGGGGGGGGGAACGGAAGAAAATAAGATGAAAGAAAACTGGGTCAGACATAAAGTCTGGTAAGTTCAGTTACTTCTAGCATGTGAACAAGGAAAAATAAAACGACATGACTTAACTGAATACAAGACCATACCAGGATGACAGGGCCAACAAGATAAGATAAGATTAACACAAGATATGTTAAGACAAGATAAATTGGATATGCTTTAATACTTTCTCCGCTTCGCTATTAACTTGTTATTATGGTTTCTATGTCTCTGCACCACCTAACTAGTGTCCCGACTAGTAATGCTAACGTGATCCCAATCCTGGTTGTTTCGGTTGCCTTCAGGCATACATTTATTGTTTATTACCTAGATTTAATCTAAGGTTCATGCTATCTACTGAACGTTGCCCTTTAGTCTAGGATACACTACCTAGAGTGGTATATGTTCCTAAACTTTCCCCACGCATGTATCGCGAATCGTTATCGCTTGTCTAGATGCACATGTCCTGTAATGTGCGGCCCGAGTTCCGTGTCAGGGCTTCTCTAGAAATACGGAACTCAGTCGGGAGCTTTCAGATATCTGCCGATGCAGATGCTAAAGTCTGTTTTTATTCCAGCGGCTATGGTCCACTTGACCCCTCCCTCAACTAATGAAAGGCACACCTTGAAAAATGAGAACTAAACGCAGGCCCCTTATGCCCCACTAACCTATGGCCATCCGCAACCATAACTAGATAGCAAGTATATGGTCTGTAGGAGTTCTCCGCCTTCCCGCTTCACGTATCTCGATTGACTGAAGATGGATAGTAGACGACGAGTTGCTATCACAGGGCTACCGTTTCCTCGTCGAATCACGCTGGTCCATCCTAGTCTTTAGGTTGCCATATATTGCAACCAAGGCATACCCTTAGGTCTTCTAACGCAGACCTTAACCTCTGTGAGCCCAGGAGAAACTTCTGCAGCCTCACAGAGGGATAACAAGAGTACCCTCACGTCCCCTCGAAGCCTCGGGCTTCGTAACCCAATTTGTTGGAGCCATCTTTAAAATTAGTTGGAAGTTCGCTCCTTCTCCTATTATACTAAGAATTATTACTTAGTTCTATTTTTCGTCAAGTTGGATTGGTTAAGTGTCATTAGTCAAGCTAACTTAACCCTCTTTGTTTATCCTGTTAAACTGGTTAAGTGTTATCAGTAATTCATGTTGACTTAACCCCACCACAAACCAAGTTATATTGGTTAAGTAATTCTTATTACTTAAACCTACCCATTCATCCTATATTCATTAAGTGTTCCATTTTAACTTAACATTGCCCATCTGTTTTAACTAACATGGTATTAATGGTTAAGTATTATCCCTTCATGTTTTAAACTTAACCTTATTCATTTATCACACTCTGATGGTAAAGTGTTCAAGTTTACTTAACCCTGCGGTCTAGTTCAGCTAACACATCAAATTGGCTAAGTGTATTAAATTTACATAACCCCAACCTCTAATCTAGTTAACATGTTAAATTGGCTAAGTGTATTAACTTTACTTAACCCCAACCTCTAGTCTAGTTAACATTTTAAATTTGGTTAAGTGTTCCCGTTGACTTAACCCACCCATTCTAGCTTAACTGTGTTAAGTTGGTTAAGTGTTCCTACGGACTTAACCCTCCCATTCTAGCTTAACTGTGTTAAGTGTCTGTATGAACCTAACCCCACCCATCGGTTTAGTTATCATGTTGAATTGGTTAAGTGTTTTAGTTAACTAAACCCTACCATTCTTGTTCCAGCTTTAATTAAATAAATTAAAGCCGCTACCACTCACATTAGACAGATATTGTTGCGATTACTGGATGTGCCGGTTGGTTCCGGGCAGGTTTACATCGCAACTCAGTCTAACCTCGGGTTAGGTGTATTCGTGTTTTCGAAGTTTAAAAGGGTTTTGATTAATTTCCAAATCCGATTTTGAAAGTAACCATCCCGTCCGTCGGATCAGTTAGGAAGAGCAGGAAACTTGTATTTTCCAAACCCAAGCCTAGACACTATCCTCTATGTCACCCTAGAACTTTCGGGTGTATTTATTAAAAGAGATGTCATTAATAAACCTTTCTTTTGTCTATAAACAAATTGTTAACAATTTGTCCTCAAAGTCCATTTTCTTTTCTTTTTTTTTTAAAATAAATTTGGCCTATACTATATTCATTTTCCATGCCCATTAGTATACTTATATTCTAGGCCCAAGTCTTGACTTACCTATTATTTAACCCAACTTGCAGTTTTAGGCCAACTTAGGTCTAATATTCTTATTTCATTGTCAAAACTAGATTTAATATTCTAGTTTATAATTTATGGCCAAAACTTAGTCTATGAACAATTTATCGTTTGTGACAAATTCTATACGTAAATTACTCCTAATTTACTTATTCCATTATTACTCTTTTAATGTACATTGTCACATTTATTATTATGGCCCGTTTTTCCAATTTATCATATTTATATTTTTTGGTATGTAAATTATACCAAATTAAGTGTCACTAACCATAATTATTCTAAACATGACAATTACTCGCAATTATGACTAAATTCAAAATTGTGCTAATATACTTATTATGCCAAATTAACTTTAATTTAGCCAATTCTGATTTAACAGCCTAATTCACAGTTTATGGCAAAACTAGAATTATTATTCTAGTTTACAGTTTTATGCCTAAAATTTAGCTTACTTGAAATTACTAAATTTAATATGTCATATTCCATCATTTATGTCAAATTTCCCAACTTGCGTTTTAATAGGCATGTCATAATACACATTCCAAATTATGCCAATTAATATGAATTTCATGTTGTACCCAAATCGTATTCCCATCGTTCGTATAATCGTGATTCATCCTAGATTGTAGATAAATCTAGGTTCATGGAAAAAAAGGGAATGAACCAAAATGCCATGAAAAGTTAAATATAATAACTGGCATAGGATGATAATTTACTAATTACAGATCTAACAAATTACACTGAATCAATTGATTTTAAGCATCGAAGGCCCATAGATCTGATAATATTATGACAAGGAAAGGGTTTAATAAATAACATAGGTTCATGTATATGGGTACATCTAACTTAATAAACAAATTCCTATAATCAAGATCCAAGGATAAGTAAGAATAGATTGAATCGATAATCAAGTTTAGATCCAATATCACAGTCATAATCCTAGGCAATAATGTCATGTTCATGAATCATAGGTAATTATCCACAATTGTCTTTTTCATAGTCATAGGCATTGGTTTATGTTCAAAGGCTTATGTTCATAGTCAAAGGCATATGGTTTCAACGCCCATTGTTTCATAGTCATAGTCTTAGGCATTGGAAATTTAGTCACAATATGTTCTAGGCCAAAATCAAGAATCAGATCCAAAGGTATGTACAAGCACAGATTCAATGAAATGATAAGGCATATTTCTTATATCCATTAATTTCATGTCACAAATAGAAAAAGGCGTTAAGATCTAAAAAGTAACCAACTTACAGAGATTAGATTCGTAGAAAAACAGTCATTGAATTCGTTTGAATCTTCACTTGAATCCTAGCTTGTTTTGAATCTTCTCTTGAAAGATTTGAGCAGCATTTCCTCGTCTTAGATTTATATTTTATTTTATTTATTTATTTTAGAGGAGGAGAAGAGGCTATGTCCACCGATAATTTATGCATCATAAGGTTAGAGAAGAATGGTGTAAAGAGAATGAGGCTAGGGGCTGTTTATATAGAGTTGCAAGTAAATGAGAGCCGTCGATGAAGCCAAGATTAATTCTAGCCGTTCGTTCTAAAAAGAAACCAATTATGTTCACCATTTCTTTCTTAATGTACATTTACAATTATTTGTCAATCCATATAAATACGTACACATTAGATACATCCCCCCTTTTCACACTTATTATTATTTTTGTATGCACATTAGATACATCCCCCCTTTACACACTTATTATTATTTTTATATGCACATTAGATACATCCCCTCTTTACACACTTATTATTATTTTTGTATGCACATTATATACATCTCACATTACACACTTATTATTATTTTTGCAACTTTAGTGTTAACAGAAAATTCGGGGTGTTACATTCTCCCCTCCTTTTAGGATTTCGTCCCCGAAATCTTCAAGTTACGAAGAATGTGTCCTGCCATCCAATCATCCAACTACTCAACCATTCAATCACAGGCATCCATTGTCCTTAAAAAAGACTTCTAATGCTTCATGATCATATGCATAGTGTGTGTACATGTCCTTATCTAATGCAAAATCAGGCGGTCTACTGATTCAGTTGACCTCCTTAATGCAATCCATGATAGTGCCATGCATCCATTATGTATGCAAAAGAACCCTAATGATACATATTATTTCTACATGCGCGCACAACCATTCATCCGAATGCAACATCCATATGATATCATAACCATCATACATCAATTAACGAAAAATAAACACGCATATATATGCAACATGAGGTGATTGAGCCGATCTAGTGCCTATGGTGTGTATATGCATCCACGAGCAACCACTTCCAACCATCAATCATAACATGTTTCAAATACATGTTTTCGTCCATTGGCTTCTACCTAAGGATCGATGATAGGTCCTAGAGGATATATTTTGGAAAGAGGGAAACAAGTATGCGTAAAGCTCCTACAAAACGAAATCAAGGATGTACCCTAAAGAAAAAGGGTATGATGCACATATCTAGTCTTCAGTCTTCTAAGTCGCATCTTCTTGAGCTTCACTATTCTGTACCTTATCTAATTTAACTTCACGATTGTGAAGTTTCTGACCTCCATTTCCAAAATAAACAGATGTCAACCATGGTACCAAGTGTATATATACTAGGATGATCAGAGGTCTCTCCTCTTAGCTTATCCATCATGCCATGATTATGAGGGTCAAAAGGTCACTACGTACTTTTTATCTCTCTTAAGGTTAGTCTCTTTTTTTTCTATTTAGAGCGCCTGCCACAACTATCCATCTTTCACGCAAACCATCCTAGTCGAACTCGACATTCCTCAAGTACAAGGCCCAAAGCCCTAAACCAATATCAGACAAGCACCCAAGGAATATCTCCTCCGAATTTAGACGATCTACGTGAGATGATATAAGAAAACTCGATAGCTACTCTCAAATCCCTACTAACCAAAAATAAATTGGTCAAACAACCAATTGGATTTGAGACTCTAGTGGGATCTTTCTACTATACAAGTACTAAGGTGCAGAGACTCAACTATGGAAGTAGACAAGAACAAATGCGAAGCGCTAAAACCGAAAGAGTACGAACAGAAAAACTAAACTCTTCCAACAAAACTCTACTACCTTTCTCCTAGGTACGCTTAGAGGTGAAAGTATGTACTTGCCCTTCTAAAAATTTTGTACATCGTTCTTGCCCTTGTCCTTGATTATATGCCCTATTATACCATAGTACAAATACTTCCTCTTGTCTTAGGTTTTATAATTCCTCATCCTTGGGTTATGCTCCTTAGCCAATCTCCCCATCCTCTTCTGTGTGTGATCATGTTGACAAATCCCTCGAAATTTTCCTCCATCGTACAGAATCCCCTACAAATCTTGAAAGAAAACTGGCCGCAGGTGAAACTACTACGGCTATAGATGGAAGTCGGGCACTACTTTGCCCTTCGATGAGGTTAACTCCCAGAAAGCCAAGAGCCCCAGAGACTCAAGAAAGAAGGAAACGAGGACACAAACAGAGAATCAAAAGATAGGGCTTATTGCTTTGGGGAATACGCCTTTTAAAACAAAACTTTTCTTTTGAAAATGCTTCTTTAAAAACTATTTTGAAAAATAATTTTTCAAATTTTTATCTGATCCGGTAACCTTCAGCTCTGATACCACGTGTAACACCCCACATCCGTTAGTGTCACTCACAAAGGGAATGCACTAAGTTCTGTGGAGCATTTTAGGGTAAAAGATGCAGATAAATTACAAGACAGACAAAATTAAAATAGCGGAAAATAAAACTTCACTTTATTGATAAAATAATTAGTACAACAATTGTTTTCCAATATCAGAGTATCATCTGTCTTACAAAATAAATAAGCATAAAAATACATTTATATTCCCCAATGTAACATAAGCCAGCCATAGCAATCCAAAGCCGATGTATCCAAGAGTCTTCAAGCTTGAAAAGAGCAACCGTCCCAAAACTAATCTGAGCTATACTATCTCCTCCTTAACTACCTTGGGGGGGGGGGGATGGAAGAAAAGAAGATGAAAGAAAACTGGTTCAAACATAAAGTCTGGTAAGTTCTGTTACTTCTAGCATGTGAACAGAGAAAAACAAAATGATATGAGTTAACTGAATACAAGACGATACCATGATGATAGGGTCAACAAGATAAGATAAGATTAACACAAGATATGCTAAGACAAGATAAATTGGATATGCTTTAATACTTTCTCCGCTTCGCTATTAACTTGTTATTATGGTTTCTATGTCTCCGCACCACCTAACTAGTGTCCCGACTATTAATGTTAACGTGATCCCAATCCTGGTTGTTTCGGTTGCCTTCAGGCATACATTTATTGTTTATTACCTAGATTTAATCTAGGGTTCATGCTATCTACTGAACGTTGCCCTTTAGTCTAGGATACACTACCTAGAGTGGTATATGTTCCTAAACTTTCCCCACGCATGTATCGCGAATCGTTATCGCTTGTCTAGATGCACATGTCGTGTAATGTGCTGCCCGAGTTCCGTGTCAGGGCTTCTCTAGAAATACGGAACTCGGTCGGGAGCTTTCAGATATCTGCCGATGCTGATTCTAAGGTCTGTTTTTATTCCAGTGGCTATGGTCCCACTTGACCCCTCCCTCAACTAATGAAAGGCACACCTTGAAAAATGAGAACTATACGCAGGCCCCTTATGCCCCACTAACCTATGGCTGAAACACCCGACCTCCGTTAGGGTCACTCTCAAAGGGAATGCCCTAATTTTGGTGGAGGTTTATAAGTATAAGTTACAGATATACAAGACAGATATAAGAACACATATTTGTAAACAACATAAAAACAGCAACTTTTATTTCATAAAAGCAAATACGTGTTACAACAACATTGCCATGATTGTCTTACATCCTTTCCAAAAACATAACATAACACTTTCATAATCTGTCTTGATTACATTATTTAAAGAAGCATAAGAAAAACATAAATAAAATGCAAAAGCCCCATAGTGGTTGTCCAAAGCCATAGTTCAAAACGAAAAGATCCAAGCAATACATTTCTCCTCTTCAAGCTGGGTATTAAGGCCGGTCAAGCTGCAGTGTTCCCTCCCTGTGGACCTGGGGGGGGGGGGGGGAACGGAAGAAAAGAAGACGAAAGAAAAGCAGAGTCAGACATAAAGCCTGAGTAAGTCTAGGACTATTCTGTCTATGAATAAAGAACTGGGTATGATAAGTATAAACAAGAAGTAGGAAAGCACTATAAACTTGGTTAAGTTGTCTAGGGCCAAATATACTATCGTACCCCATGTTAATCTCTGAACCCATATAAACTAGTTTCCAATTGGCACCCCATAATCAGGGTGAAGTGATCCATTCTATGATGATCGGCTCCTACTCGCATAGTTACATGTGTCTTACGGCCCCCGATGTTGTAGTTACCTATGATGGTCCCACCATGGGGTGTATCAAGTCCCATGGCGGCGGCCCGACACAATCCTAGAATGCACAGGTATGCTACTGGTGCCCAGTGCCTTATTTTTCTGCGCCGGAGTGTGTGCACGCCCGCACCCCGTTAGAACCTACACTGCTACACCACCGCCGTCGATTTGACCTCTTACAATCAGCCCAGTAATCGTGCCCCACCCTGCCTAGTTTCAGGGTATCATGATACACCTTCTAGGGTTACTGCTGAAAAGGATCCCCTGTTACTAGGTTTTCTATCTCTAGCCAACATGCTAAGTTGGTTAAGTGTTTTCTAACCTAACCCCCACCAGTCCGTTTAGTTTAGCATGTTCCATTTTGATTAAGTCTTTAGTCCACTTAATCCTAACAATCCTGACTCAGCTTTAATTGTCTTATTAAAGCCTTGACCTCTCACATTAGACAGGTATTGTTGGGGCTGCCTGTTGCCGGTTGGTTCCGGGCAGTCTTACGCCACAACTCAGTCTAACCTCGGGTCCTTATTGGGCTCCATGTTTAACCACCCACATTGGATAGGTATTGTTGTGACTACTGGACAGCCGGGCGGTTCCGGGCAGGTTTACATCACAACTCAATCCAACCTCGGGTTAAACACATCGTATTTTCTACATTTACATATTTTGTCTTTCTTCTTTATTTTTCTTATATGTAAATATTTGCGGCCCATTAAAAATCAATGGTGTGAAGGTTACACCAATCATGGGCCCAACCCATACTTGAATTTGGGCCCCTTTTCTTTATGTTTTCATTTATTAATAAATTTAACCCAACGTTATTTTCCCCCGTTTAATACGTCCGTTTATTATATATATATGTTGGGCTTAGCCTTTTTAAGCCCAACCTAGCCATGCGAAAAGGGGAGGCTTAAAGCGTGATTACATACACAAAAAGGGGAATGTGAACGCATGAACTTGCAACATGACGTTGGAACTACAAAATAGAAACTGGTGAACATGCATAGTAGTAACATATACTTTGGTCATAAAGCATAAGTGACATGAATCAAAGCATGTAAACTTGTAGTTAAGTTAAGAATATCACTATTGACACATAGGCTTAACTGCAACATAAACCTATATTTTATTTAGGCATAATGTCAAACATAAGCAAATCATGTTTATAAGATTACTACATGTTTACAAAGGTGCTTACTTTTGTGACTAATACAAAAGTATAATTCAACTAGAATTAATCCAACTTAATCATGAATCTAAATCTATTCACATAACCATGGCACACATATACTTATGGCATAAATATTTCTAACATGAAATCATGATTTTTACTTTAGTCATGCAAACTTGCAAATGGGATTTTGAATCTAACCTAGCTATGTACCACATATGTCATCATATAATTCTTGTTAACAATATAGACCTAACATGGTTTTCAATTATGCAAAATATCAATCATAGCCTAGTCATATTCATAAGTTCACAAAGAGGTTTTCTAGTACAAAAGTATGGCTTAATACATAGATCATGATGCCAAATTTTCAACATAATTTTATATGGATTATAATAACCCAAATTTGCTCCAATTACTCACAAAATGATTTTTGTATAAAAATACACATTATGATGGCATAGTAGCCAAACCCCAAACTTGCATGAGTTTCAATTAAACAACTACATACATGTAGCTTCAACATGGATTACATAATTTGCGAATATTCCGAACGTATACTTGCATAAAACTACCGCAAACATGTAGCTTTTATAATGAATAACATGCTTTGCGAATATCCAAACGTATACTTGCATAAAACTACCGCAAACATGTAGTTTTTATAATGAATAACATAATTTGAGAATATCCAAACATATACAATATTCCAAATCGATAAGAATCATAGTAACGCACAATTATGAATTACTTTATCACCACAAATCGAGTATACAAACCAACACAGTTATTTGTTCATACCAAAATAATACTCTACTTACAATTGTGTGGCGAATTCTCAAATTTAGGGATTTGAAGATGCGACTCCTTGTTGATTTGATTTGTTTAAGTTGCTTTATGCTTTAGAATTTTCCTCCTAGTCTTCTCCCAAATTGGTGGCTACTCCTAGTCGTTCCTCAGCAGCATGATGGCTTTGTTCTTATTTTTGAATGAATAGATTAGGTTGAGTCTAGGGTCATTTTTATAGAGTTTATGAACTGATTAGGACCATCGATGTTGCTTGGATTGATCGTAGCCATTCATTCGAAAGAGAGACCAATTAGTGCCTGCCACCTAGCCCTAATGACAAAGCATGCTTCTGAAAATCGGCCAAACACAGACCTGGCCAGCTAGGACTAGACCAGACCTGGCCAGCAGGTCATTTTTGACCTGGGCGCACTTGGCAGGTGCGCCAGGTCAAAAATGTACTGGCGCACTTCACAAGTGCGCCAGTGCATTTTTGTTCTGGCGCACTTCCCAAGTGCGCCAGTGCATTCTGACCCTTTTCCGGTTTTCCGCCCAACTTCGTTCGTTCATAACTTCTTCATACGATATCCGTTTCACGCAAACTCAGACTCTATCTCAAGTAGAATTCCGAGACGAACGCAATGGCATATCGCGTTTCCCTTAATTCTTTGATTTAAAATTAATTATACTTTAATTTATGAATTTCACAGTTATAGAATACACGGGGTGTTACATTCTCCCCCACTTAAAAGGATTTCGTCCCCGAAATCTTCAAGCTAGGAGGAATGTATATCCTAACAACCAGTCATCCATCTACTCATCCATCAAACACGAGCATCCATTGTCCTTAAAAGATTTCTAATGCTTCATGATCATATGCGAAGTGTGTGTGTACATGTACTTATCTAATGCAAAATCAGGCGGTCTACTGATTCAGTTGACCTCCTTAATGCGAATTATGTAAGTGCCATGAATCCATTATGTATGCAAATTTTCCTATTCATGATTCTACATGAGTGCACAATCATTCAATACAAATGTAACATCCATATGACAACACATTAGGGTTCAACCATATACGAATGCAAACATATATGCATATGCAATATGAAGTGACTGAGCCGATCTAAAACCTAGATTGTGTGTGTATATGCAACCACGAGCAACCACTAGCAATCACTTGCAACCACTTGCAACAATCATCCATAACATGTTTTAACTACATGTTTACGTCCAAAAATATTCTACCTATGGTTCTCAAGATAGGATCGAGGAGATATACCTAAAAAAAAGATATATAAAAGCGCAACTTAAGGAAAAAGAAAGATCAAGGATGTACCCTCGAAAAGAAAAGGGTAGGCAGTGCGTATTCTAGCTTCAGTTTCCCAAGTCGCGTCTCCCTCGGCGTCGCTCCACTGAACTTTGACGAGTTTGACTTCGCGGTTGCGTAGCTTTTTCACTTCCATTCCTAATATGCGGGTTGGAACTTTCCTTATGGTTGCTTCGCGTTCCACCTCTGCTTCTTCTAGGATATTTGGCTCTACCACTTCAGCAGACTCATGTAGACATTTTCGGAGATGTGAAACGTGAAAAACGTTGTGAACTCCGGCCAATTTCTCGGGTAGCTCTAATCTATAGGCCATTTTCCCAATTTTCTCGATGATAGGGAATGGCCCTACGAACCTTGGTGCTAGCTTTCCTGTGGTTCCAAAACGAACAACGTTCCTTAGCGGAGATACCTTAAGAAAAACTCTGTCCCCAACCTCAAATTCAAGGTCGGTTCTCCTCTTGTCGGCGTAGGACTTTTGTCTGTCCTGGGCCGTCTTCATCCTTCTTCGTATTAAGTCTACTTTCTCTGAAGTCTCTCAGATCATATCTGGTCCAAGTATGAGCTTATCAGTAGACTCCCACCAACAAGTGGGCGATCGGCACGGTCTTCCATATAAAGCTTCGAAGGGCGCCATTCCGATGGTTGCTTGATAACTGTTGTTGTAGGCAAATTCCACCAAAGGAAGGTGGTCTTCCCATGTCCCTCCGAAGTCAAGGACGCACAGTCTTAAAAGGTCCTCCAAAACTCTGTTCACTCTTTCTGTTTGGCCGTCGGTTTGGGGATGATAGGCTGTGCTCAAGCATAACTTCGTTCCTACTGCTTCTTGTAGACTCCGCCAAAACTCACTGGTGAAGATGGGGTCTCGGTCACTAACAATGCTGGATGGTATTCCATGGAGTCGAACGATTTCTTTGAGGTAAAGTGATGCTAGGGATGAGGCAGTTCTTTTACTTTTAACAGGTAAAAAGTGGGCGCTTTTAGTAAGCCTATCCACTATTACCCAAATGCTAGTGTTGCCCCTCCTAGACCTAGGCAGCCCATCGATGAAGTCCATTGAGATGCCATCCCACTTCCACTGCGGGATCTCCAGAGGATGTAGCAGTCCGCCAGGCTTTTTCTGTTCCGCCTTAACCCGTTGGCACACCATACACTTAGAAACGAATTCTGCCACGTCCTTTTTCATGCCGTTCCAGAAGAAAGTCCTTTTTATATCCTTGTACATTTTATCTCCGCCTGGGTGTATCGTCATCTTGGAGTGATGTGCTTCCTCGAGAACCTTTTTATTAAATCTTTTGTCTGTGGGACGCACAGTCTTCCGTCTCGTCTTAGCAATCCTTTATCGTCGATGGAGTATCTGTTGAGGTGACTTGAAGTCTCACCCCTAATTAGCCTATCAATTATTTCAACAAGCTGAGGGTCTTCGCGTTGCGCTGTCCCTACTGAATCCACTAAAGTTGGGCGCACTTCGAGAGATGCTAGCAAGCCTGGTACAAAATCGGAGGATGGCCTAAAGTCGAAGCTGGCTATAAACTCTAGGCTTTGTCTTTCAACAAACAATGGGCTTAGGGTCAATTTCTTTCGGCTCAACGCGTCTGCCACTACGTTGCCTTTGCCCGGAGTGTAGGAGATTTCGAAATCGTACAAGGCAAGAAACTCCATCCATCTCTGTTGCCTCAAGTTAAGGTCTTTCTGCGAGAAAAGATATTTCAACGATTTATGGTCAGTGTAACGTTCGAACTTCTCACCTAGGAGATAGTGCCGCCAAGACTTGAGTGCAAAGACGATGGCGGCCAACTCAAGATCGTGGGTTGGGTAGTTTTTTTCGTGCACCTTCAACTGCCTCCCGCCATAAGCTACTACCCTTCCTTCTTGCATTAAGACGGCGCCTAGCCCTGTCCCACATGCATCCGTATAAACAGTGAACATCTTGCTCCCATCTGGCAGCGTACAAACTGGGGTTGTTGTAAGAGCCCTTTTCAGTCGTTGGAAAACAAACTCGCAATCCAAGTCCCAATTGAACACTAGATTCTTCTTGGTCAATTTCGTGAGCGGGGCTGAGATTTTCGCAAAATCCCTTATGAACTTTCGATAGAAACCTGCTAGTCCTAGAAAACTTCGGACTTCAGTTGCATTCCTTGGTGTCTTCCAATCCTGTACCGCCACTACCTTAGCAGGGTCCACTGCTAACCCTTGTTTGGATACTATGTGCCCAAGGAACCTCACCTCTTCTCTCCAAAAGTGGCATTTGGAGAATTTGGCTTTTAGTTGATGGACTCGCAAAGTTTCCATGATTGCCCTTAAGTGTTGAGTATGTTCCTCTTCACTCTTTGAGAAAATAAGGATATCATCTACGAAGACCACTACGAACTTGTTGAGGAAATCTCTGAATACCCTACTCATCAGGTCTACGAAGTAAGCAGGTGCATTTGTCAGGCCGAAAGGCATGACAAGCCATTTAAAGAAGCCGTCTGGGGTTCTGAATGCTGTTTTATCGATGCTATCTTCAGCCACCCTTAGCTGATGAAAACCGGTTGCTAAATCGAGCTGGGAGAAAACAGACACTCCTACAAGCTGGTCAAATAAATCGTCAATTCTAGGGAGAGGGTGCCTATTCTTTTTCGTTAGCTTGTTGAGCTCCCTATAGTCAACACATAGACGGAGTGAACCATCCGCCTTTGTAGCGAACACCACTGGAGCGCCCCATTCTGAAATGCTCCTCCTAATGAACCCTTTTCTAGAAGCTCTTTAATCTGTTTACTGAGCTCTTTCCTTTCTCGTGGAGCCATGTGTCTAACGGGCAACGCAACGGGCTTTGCATTATCTACAAGATATATGCGGAAGTCTATTTCCCGCTTCGGAGGCAAGCTCTTCACCTCTTCGAAGACATCCGGATATTCCCGGACCACTTTAACTGATTGCAAATTTTCAACAGAGGCATCTAGCGATTCAAGGTAACTAAGCATAACCGCGTATGAGGGATTACAAGAAATTTCCCAAGCATTACCGAGCTGGGTTAGGAGCCTAACAACCCTTTTCTCACAATCAAGGATGGCCCCATTACTGGACAGCCAATCCATACCCAAAATCAAACCATACCCCGAAAAGCCCAAAACAAAGGCACTACATTGAAATTCTACACTTAGAATAGAAATTTTTAATCCCAAACAGATCATAGACAAATGAGCTGGGCCCCCAATTGGGTTTGAAACAATTAAGGGGTCCTCTACCATACTAGTTTTTAGGTGCAGAGATTCTACTAAAGCAGACGAGATAAAGGAGTGTGATGCGCCAGAATCAAATAAAGTGCGAACGGGGTGATCATAAAGATAAACTACACTTTCTACAGAAGTATTTATACCTCGCTGTTGCAGAGGTTGCGCTTCCAGCACATGAACCTGTGCCCCTGGGGTGGATCCAGCCCTCTGCCCCTGTCCTCGTTTCTTTGGACAATCCTTAGCCCTGTGGCCCGTCTCACTGCAAGAAAAGCACCCACCATTCTCCTTGGCCTTCTTTTTCCGGCAGTCCTTTACTAAGTGCCCCACTTTGCCATAGAAATTTCACTTCCTCTTCTCTTTGTTGCCTTTCCCGCCCTTCTTAAAGTCTGTCTTCTTAGGCTGCAAACCCTCTTTCTTCCCTTGAGAGCTTTCTGCCTTTGTCTCCTTCTTGCCCTTATCCTCTTCGTTCAGCAATGCCATTTACACCAGTCTTTCATACGTGGCTCCCATAGGTATATGGGTCATGGCCAAACTGTGTAATGGCTCATTCAACCCTTTGACGAAACAGAGAGCCTTCTTGTGCGGGGTGTTGACTAGGTCCAGCCCAAACCTAGCCAGCTCATCGAACTGATTCACATACTCTCCGACTGTCTTGTTCCCTTGCTTAAGAAATAAGAATTTTTCCAACTGCAAACTTCTTTCCGCATCTGAGAGAAATTTAGTCTCAAACCTTGCCCTAAATTCCTCCCATGTCTCCACTGGTCTTTCTGCATTAGTGACTTCCTACCAGTAGGAAGCCTCGCCCTTTAGTAGCCATACTGCCAGTTGCACTTTCTGTCTATCTTCTACCTCAAAGATGATGAATAAGTCCTCTGTTTCTTTCATCCAATTTCTAGCTGCCACGAAGGACTCAGTTCCATGGAAATCCTTTCCTCCCATAGCTTTAAAATCTTTACATATCTTAGCAAACGTGTTTCCCCGTGGAGGAGGTGGAGGAAGAGGTGCTGCTGCAGCTGGATGATTTCCTGCAGCTGGGGGAGGAGGAACGGTAGGACCTGGCTGAGTGGCCCTTGCTTCTAAGAACCGTCTAAACCAACCAGGTATTGGTACACCCTCTGGCAAGTTAAGTTCTTCGGACATGCTGAATCAAAAAGGATAGATTCAAAACGAAGGATAAGAGATAGTACCTATGACTTTGGGGAGTGGACTTTGCCTTTTTAAAATAAAATAATATTTTTCTTCTAAAATTGCTTCTTTAAATTTCTTTTTTTGAAAATAAATTTTCAAAACTTTTTATCTTATCTGGTAAACCTATGCTCTGATACCAAGTGAAACACCCCACCTCCGTTAGGGTCACTCTCAAAGGGAATGCCCTAATTTTGGTGGAGGTTTATAAGTATAAGTCACAGATATACAAGACAGATATAAGAACACATATTTGTAAACAGCAGAAAAACAGCAACTTTTATTTCATAAAAGCAAATACGTGTTACAACAACATTGCCATGATTGTCTTACATCCTTTCCAAAAACATAACATAACACTTTCATAATCTGTCTTGATTACATTATTTAAAGAAGCGTAAGAAAAACATAAATAAACTGCAAAAGCCCCATAGGGGTTGTCCAAAGCCATAGTTCAAAACGAAAAGATCCAAGCAATACATTTCTCCTCTTCAAGCTGGGTATTAAGGCCGGTCAAGCTGCAGTGTTCCCTCCCTGTGGACCTGGGGGGTGGGGGGGAAACGGAAGAAAAGAAGACGAAAGAAAAGCAGAGTCAGACATAAAGCCTGAGTAAGTCTAGGACTATATTGTCTATGAATAAAGAACTGGGTATGATAAGTATAAACAAGAAGTAGGAAAGCACTATAAACTTGGTTAAGTTGTCTAGGGTCGAATATACTATCGTACCCCATGTTAATCTCTGAACCCATATAAACTAGTTTCCAATTGGCACCCCATAATCAGGGTGAAGTGATCCATTCTATGATGATCGGCTCCTACTCGCATAGTTACATGTGTCTTACGGCCCCCGATGTTGTAGTTACCTATGCTGGTCCCACCATGGGGTGTATCAAGTCCCATGGCGGCGGCCCGACACAATCCTAGAATGCACAGGTATGCTACTGGTGCCCAGTGCCTTATTTTTCTGCGCGGGAGTGTGTGCACGCCCGCACCCCGTTAGAACCTACACTGCTACACCACCGCCGTCGATTTGACCTCTTACAATCAACCCAGTAATCGTGCCCCACCCTGCCTAGTTTCAGGGTATCATGATACACCTTCTAGGGTTACTGCTGAAAAGGGTCCCCCGTTACTAGGTTTTCTATCTCTAGCCAACATGCTAAGTTGGTTAAGTGTTTTCTAACCTAACCCCCACTAGTCCGTTTAGTTTAGCATGTTCCATTTTGATTAAGTCTTTAGTCCACTTAATCCTAACAATCCTGACTCAGCTTTAATTGTCTTATTAAAGCCTTGACCTCTCACATTAGACAGGTATTGTTGTGGCTGCCTATTGCCGGTTGGTTCCGGGCAGTCTTACGCCACAACTCAGTCTAACCTCGGGTCCTTATTGGGCTCCATGTTTAACCACCCACATTGGATAGGTATTGTTGTGACTACTGGACAGCCGGGCGGTTCCGGGCAGGTTTACATCACAACTCAATCCAACCTTGGGTTAAACACATCGTATTTTCTACATTTACATATTTTGTCTTTCTTCTTTATTTTTCTTATATGTAAATATTTGCGGCCCATTAAAAATCAATGGTGTGAAGGTTACACCAATCATGGGCCCAACCCATACTTGAATTTGGGCCCCTTTTCTTTATGTTTTCATTTATTAATAAATTTAACCCAACGTTATTTTCCCCCGTTTAATACGTCCGTTTATTATATATATATGTTGGGCTTAGCCTTTTTAAGCCCAACCTAGCCATGCGAAAAGGGGAGGCTTAAAGCGTGATTACATACACAAAAAGGGGAATGTGAACGCATGAACTTGCAACATGACGTTGGAACTACAAAATAGAAACTGGTGTACTTGCATAGTAGTAACATATACTTTGGTCATAAAGCATAAGTGACTGAATCAAAGCATGTAAACTTGTAGTTAAGTTAAGAATTTCACTATTGACACATAGGCTTAACTGCAACATAAACCTATATTTTATTTAGGCATAATTTCAAACATAAGCAAATCATGTTTATAAGATTACTACATGTTTACAAAGGTGCTTACTTTTGTGACTAATACAAAAGTATAATTCAACTAGAATTAATCCAACTTAATCATGATTCTAAATCTATTCACATAACCATGGCACACATATACTTATGGCATAAATATTTCTAACATGAAATCATGATTTTTACTTTAGTCATGCAAACTTGCAAATGGGATTTTGAATCTAACCTAGCTATGTACCACATATGTCATCATATAATTCTTGTTAACAATATAGACCTAACATGGTTTTCAATTATGCAAAATATCAATCATAGCCTAGTCATATTCATAAGTTCACAAAGAGGTTTTCTAGTACAAAAGTATGGCTTAATACATAGATCATGATGCCAAATTTTCAACATAATTTTATATGGATTATAATAACCCAAATTTGCTCCAATTACTCACAAAATGATTTTTGTATAAAAATACACATTACGATGGCATAGTAGCCAAACCCCAAACTTGCATGAATTTCAATTAAACAACTACATACATGTAGCTTCAACATGGATTACATAATTTGCGAATATTCCAAACGTATACTTGCATAAAACTACCGCAAACATGTAGCTTTTATAATGAATAACATGCTTTGCGAATATCAAAACGTATACTTGCATAAAACTACCGCAAACATGTAGTTTTTATAATGAATAACATAATTTGAGAATATCCAAACGTATACAATATTCCAAATCGATAAGAATCATAGTAACGCTCAATTATGAATTACTTTATCACCACAAATCGAGTATACAAACCAACACAGTTATTTGTTCATACCAAAATAATATTCTACTTACAATTGTGTGGCGAATTCTCAAATTTAGGGATTTGAAGATGCGACTCCTTGTTGATTTGATGTGTTTAAGTTGCTTTATGCTTTAGAATTTTCCTCCTAGTCTTCTCCCAAATTGGTGGCTACTCCTAGTCGTTCCTCAGCAACATGATGGCTTTGTTCTTATTTTTGAATGAATAGATTAGGTTGAGTCTAGGGTCATTTTTATAGAGTTTATGAACTGATTTGGACCATCGATGTTGCTTGGATTGATCGTACCCATTCATTCGAAAGAGAGACCAATTAGAGCCTGCCACCTAGCCCTAATGACAAAGCAAGCTTCTGAAAATCGGCCAAACACAGACCTGGCCAGCCAGGACTAGACCAGACCTGGCCAGCAGGTCATTTTTGACCTCGGCGCACTTGGCAGGTGCGCCAGGTCAAAAATGTACTGGCGCACTTCACAAGTGCGCCAGTGCATTTTTGTTCTGGCGCACTTCCCAAGTGCGCCAGTGCATTCTGACCCTTTTCCGGTTTTCCGCCCAACTTCGTTCGTCCATAACTTCTTCATACGATATCCGTTTCATGCAAACTCAGACTCTATCTCAAGTAGAATTCCGAGACGAACGCAATGGCGTATCCCGTTTCCCTTAATTCTTTGATTTAAAATTAATTATACTTTAATTTATGAATTTCACAGTTATAGAATACACGGGGTGTTACAATGGCCATCCGCAACCATAAATAGATAGCAAGTATATGGTCTGTAGGAGTTCTCCGCCTTCCCGCTTCACGTATCTCGATTGACTAAAGATGGATAGTAGACGACGAGTTGCTATCACAGGGCTTCCGCTTTCTCGTCGAATCACGCTGGTCCATCCTAGTCTTTAGGTTGCCATATATTGCAACCAAGGCATACCCTCAGTTCTTCTAACGCAGACCTTAACCTCTGTGAGCCCAGGAGAAACTTCTGCAGCCTCACAGAGGGATACCAAGAGTACCCTCACGTCCCCTCGAAGCCTCAGGCTTCGTAACCCAATTCGTTGGAGCCTTCTTTAAAATTAGTTGGACGTTCGCTCCTTCTCATGTTATACTAAGAATTACTACTTAGTTCACTTTTTCGTCAAGTTGGATTGGTTAAGTGTCATTAGTCAAGATAACTTAACCCTCTTTATTTATCCTGTTAAACTGGTTAAGTGTTATCAGTAATTCATGTTGACTTAACCCCACCACAAACCAAGTTATATTGGTTAAGTAATTCTTATTACTTAACCCTACCCATTCATCCTGTATTGGTTAAGTGTTCCTTTTTAACTTAACCTTGCCCATCTGTTTTAAATAACATGGTATTAATGGTTAAGTATTATCCCTTCATGTTTTAAACTTAACCTTATTCATTTATCACACTCTGATGGTTAAATGTTCAAGTTTACTTAACCCTACGGTCTAGTTCAGCTAACACATCATATTGGCTAAGTGTATTAAATTTACATAACCCCAACCTCTAGTCTAGTTAACATGTTAAATTGGCTAAGTGTATTAACTTTACTTAACCCCAACCTCTAGTCTAGTTAACATGTTAAATTTGGTTAAGTGTTCCTGTGGACTTAACCCTCCGATTCTAGCTTAACTGTGTTAAGTTGGTTAAGTGTTCCTACGGACTTAACCCTCCCATTCTAGCTTAACTGTGTTAAGTGTCTGTATGAACCTAACCCCACCCATCGGTTTAGTTATCATGTTCAATTGGTTAAGTGTTTTAGTTAACTTAACCCTACCATTCTTGTTCCAGCTTTAATTAAATAAATTAAAGCCGCTACCACTCACATTAGACAGATATTGTTGCGATTACTGGATGTGCCGGTTGATTCCGGGCAGGTTTACATCGCAACTCAGTCTAACCTCGGGCTAGGTGTATTCGTGTTTTCTAAGTTCAAATGGGTTTTGATTAATTTCCAAATCCGGTTTGGAAAGTAACCATCCCGTCCAACGGATCGGTTAGGGATAGCCAGGGAGAGCAGGAAACTTGTATTTTCCAAACCCAAGCCTAGACACTATCCTCTCTGTCACCCTAGAACTTTCTGGTGTATTTAGTAAAAGAGATGTCATTAATAAACCTTTCTTTTGTCTATAAATAAATTGTTAACAATTTATCCTCAAAGTCCATTTTCTTTTCTTTTTTTTTAAAATAAATTTGGCCTACACAATATTCATTTGCCATGCCCATTAGTATACTTATATTCTAGGCCCAAGTCTTGACTTACCTATTATTTAACCCAACTTGCAGTTTTAGGCCAACTTAGGTCTAATATTCTTATTTCATTGTCAAAACTAGATTTAATATTCTAGTTTATAATTTATGGCCAAAATTTAGTCTATGAACAATTTATCGTTTGTGACAAATTCTATAAGTAAATTACTCCTAATTTACTTATTCCATTATTACTCTTTTAATGTACATTTTCACATTTATTATTATGGCCCCTTTTTCCTATTTATCACATTTATATTTTTTGATATGTAAATTACACCAGATTAAGTGTCACTAACCATAATTATTCTAAACATGACAATTACTCGCAATTATGACTAAATTCAAAATTGTGCTAATATACTTATTATGCCAAATTAACTTTAATTTAGCCAATTCTGATTTAACAACCTAATTCATAGTTTATGGCAAAAGTAGAATTATTATTCTAGTTTACAGTTTTATGCCTAAAATTTAGCTTACTTGAAATTACTAAATTTTATATGTCATATTCCATCATTTATGTCAAATTTCCCAACTTGCGTTTTAATAGGCATGTCATAATACACATTCCAAATTATGCCAATTAATATGAATTTCATGTTGTATCCAAAACGTATTCCCATCGTTCGTATAATCGTGATTCATCCTAGATTATAGATAAATCTAGGTTCATGGAAAAAAAAGGAATGAACCAAAATTCCATGAAAAGATAAATATAATAACTGGCATAGGATGATAATTTACTAATTTCAGATCTAACAAATTACACTGAATCAATTGATTTTAAGCATCGAAGGCCCATAGATCTGATAATATTATGACATGGAAAGGGTTGAATAAATAACGTAGGTTCATGTATATGGGTACATCTAACTTAATAGACAAACTCCCATAATCAAGATCCAAGGATAATTAAGAATAGATTGAATCGATAATCAGGTTTAGATCCAATATCACAGTCATAATCCTAGGCAATAATATCATGTTCATGAATCATAGGTAACTATCCACAATTGTCTTTGTCATAGTCATAGGCATTGGTTTATGTTTAAAGGCATATGTTCATAGTCAACGGCATATGGTTTCAACGTCCATAGTTTCATAGTCATAGTCTTAGGCATTGGAAATTTAGTCACAATATGTTCTAGGCCAAAATCAAGAATCACATCCAAAGGTATATACAAGCACAGATTCAATGAAATGATAAGGCATATTTCTTATATCCATTAATTTTATGTCACAAATAGAAAAAGGCGTTCAGACCTAAAAAGTAACCAACATACAGAGGTTAGATTCGTAGAAAAACAGTCGTTGAAGTCGTTTGAATCTTCACTTGAATCCTAGCTTATTTTGAATCTTCTCTTGAAAGATTTGAGCAGCATTTCCTCGTCTTAGATTTATATTTTATTTTATTTATCTATACTATATTATAATTACTGAGTACAAAATGGAGAGTTCTCAGGCATTCTCAAATTCTAAAGGCAAAAGGTCACACTGAAATCATGTTTGCTTTCCACCTATATATTATTATAATCACCGACTAAAGAAATAGGCAGCCATTTCCACCTCCAATTGACAGAAATGAAAAGTCGGTCTCATGGAAATAACCTTCCGCCTCCTCTTTTGTTTGCTAACCCTAAGTTCGATTAGGGATTTGGCATCAAATTACTCTTCGAAAAGCCAAACATCGCGCCGCTCATCGTCAGGCATAGGTTTCCAATCTTGGCTTTTCCGGTCATTTTCCATCATCGATTTTCATGTGGCTTTTCCACCCTTAATTCTGCTACTTCATGTAATCACTGTCGTTTTGTATCGCCTTCTCTAGACGGTCCATTAAAGGTAGCTTTCATATTGTTGATTTTATACGCTCATTGTTTACCTGTGTTTCAACTATCACGGATTCATTCCTCAAGCATTTGAGATGATGCAACTAGATTGCTACAGATATCTGATGACACTTATGATGTTATATTCAAATTATTGTTGATTTTATCTGCAGAGGACATGCTACCTGCGAGCACTAACTGCAAGCGTGGTTTGCAAAGGTGAATATTTTGTTATTCCATGTTATGGATACATTAAATGAGATAATCATTCATTTCTACAGTATTCCAAATTAGATTAGATCACACAGAGCACGCCTGGTCATTAAGATTGCTCATTTAATCCAGTTTAAGTTGACTACATATATCATTTTTCCATACACTTCTGTATGAAAAAGATTGTTAAAACTAATTGGAAAAAAATGACTAATAACCTATAAGCTTCATAAGTGCTTTTTAGTTATATTTAGGAAACTGTTTATATGACCATCTTAAATGATTTTAAATTGCTTATTTTTTTGAATAAATTTACTAGACCACTTAAGTATGCATAATGTACTCTGTAAGTAATTATGGAATTCATGAATGTAGTTTATATGGTTGTAGAGTTATATTAGCCCTCTAAAACTGTTTCTCATTCTTCACGAAATAAGTTTCTATGTTTCATTTGTGCTTTTCAGGTCATATGATTTTAGAGCTATATAAGACAGATTGGTTTTCCCATTTTTATATTTAGATACTTTTCTGTACATATTCATATTTTAGACGTAAGATGGAACTCTCCGCTTGCAAATTGAATTTCAATGTTATTCATGTTTGTAATTGAAAAAAGAATAGAGTGATTAAAGAAGAGTATTTTTTGAGCAACTCAATATTAAAAACAAACCAGTGGCCATGCAGTCTATATTAAACTCATCGTATTAGTATGTGTATTTTAATGGAAATGTTCAATAGAACAGAATAGAGTGTATTTTTATTTTTTATCTCCTCACTTTTACATGTATTACCGTTTTGCATCACTACAGATTCTAACTATCCCCCAAAGACTACAAAATATATTAGAGTGCTTAAGCTAATCATGTGATCTGTTCAGTTTTCTCACTGTATTTTGAGTGATTTTTTTTTGTTCTTCTATTGGACTCATTTTTATGGCTCAAAAAATTAAAATAATCAACAATACTTATTTCTTTTGATTTAATTTTTATCGTTGTGTCTGTATCAAACAATGATTACAATTTATCTATAATTGTGTCCTCTAATTAAAATATTCGTTTATGTTTTATACATGTATTAAATATGAATTTACAATTTGTATTTATAATTAAGCATTTCTAGGTGACCAAAGTGGTGATTACTATGCTTGGCTTCTAGATCCTAAAAATAGGAAATAACAGTCCAACGTTTTGTCTAACAAGTGAAACATGGCCTTGGAGTTGATGCATCCATTTACAAGAGGTACTAGAACATTAAATATCGATTTTTTTGATGTATTGGTATATGAGTTTGCATTTTTTATGTGTATGCGCCCACTAAAGAGAATATGGTTACCTGCCTTTCAGTTAGATGCCTCTATGCTTATGTGCTCTCCATTAGGCATATATATTAGAAAGTCTAAACATACTTTGCTTCTAAGACAAGCATATTGAATCTGATAAGTATGTGTCTCATAATTTTTAGTACCTCTACACTGTGCAAGAAATAATATATACAGCTAAGCCTATTTGTATTTTGTTTTTTAGGGGACCTTGAACAAAACCATTTTTAGCAAATGTCGTTACTTATTAAAGTATTTAGGTACAAGGAAAAATTAGTGATGAGAAGTTAGTCAATGCTGGGAAAACCTTGATCATCAGGAAATTTCTTTGAGTCTGAACTTTTGCATTCTGTTCTTTCCTGCATTTAAACATTTTTATCTCTTCAGAGGCTATCTTTCTTACAATAATGTCAACAAATCCTCTTTCAAAACATCCATAACTACCATAAAGGGTTTGATTACTTGAAAACATATCTACAGTTGGTTCAAATACTTATAGTGTTTTGAATTTTTATCATTAGAAAATTTCTACTGTCAGTTCAAAGTGCTTTTATTTGGCAATATTATGTATGAGCCACTATTAGACAATCAGCAAAATATCCATGCAGATTGTAGATAGTGAATCATAAAATATACAGCTCCATATATTAATGTTTTCAACTATTATTATAACAAGGGATGCAATACATCCTTTACTTTTCTGTATTTAATCTTACATCTTTTTTTATGTGCCCTTTACTATTACTTTTTTGAAGTTTGGTACACCGGTTAGCTAAATACCAAATGTTATTTTTCTTCGGTCAATGGTCGCTTGAACCACGCCGTCAGTGCTTCTTCGTTATATGTAGGTTGTAATAGTTGGTCTATTGTATGTGAGAACATACCTATAATATATCATTAAAGTCGGGTAGGGAATGGTGAGCTCCGAAGCCCCTTTATAATTTCCTAGAAATCAATGGCAATAGGCCACGTTTATTCAAAACAAGAACTGTCACAGATACATCTTCCGTTTTCCTTTCACAAACCTTAAATTAAATTGTGGATATGGACTTTGATAGTTCTTAAGCATGTGATCGAGGCCCCTGAAATTATTTATTTTTCTCTTCTGCCCTCGCCTTTGTTTTCTTTCCACAAACCCAAATCTTTCTTTTATGATTTCTCACAACTCCCAGTATTCCAGGAACTTTTTTATTTAACTGCTCATGTAATAATTAAGACTATACAATAGTTTTAGTTTATACATCAACACCTCAGTTTTTCTAGATCGAAGAGATTTATTAAACAATCAGTGCTCTATTTGGATAATATTTTATCCATCATCTTACTTTTTTTTTTTTTTGGATTTGATTGTCAATTAATCTACTAAATCAGTTTTCTTTATAAAGATTTTTAAGACCTTTAAAATAATTTCAGTGTTACAATACGACAATGGATTTGAACACCACTATTTCAATGCTATTTTCTAAAATTTTCTGCATTAAAAAAACCACTTTATTAACTTTATACTTCATATTCAATTAGTGGAACAGAAATTAAATCGTTACTGATTGAGATTGAACATTAATCACTTATATTCCTTTTACAATAGTAAATACATTGCTTCATGTGAACTTCAAATGTGTTTTAATGGTTCTATTTTGTGCATTCGCTTAACATTTTAGTTATAATATTACAATCAATGCATTGATACTTCATGGTGTAGTGATAGGACCAGTAAGGAATAAACATATTAGGACTTATTGATCAACTGATTAATATATATTAACCAAAAATCCAACTGTTCTAATAAAAGATTAGATTAGATTTCTATCTTGATTTTTTTTCATTTCCGTTGTCAGGACAACTATTGGCATGATCTAATTTCACTGGATTTTCTAGGGTAATTTGTATGCAGTTACCTATTTTTTTTTTCATGTTATAACGAGTACTGTGGTATTTTATATATTGAAAACCCAAAGAGATACCAAGTGATAAGTTATACATGTGAGTCATGTTGCTGGTGCTACTCTGCAAAATTTCAAATTTCATTTTCCATGGAAGTTATGATGCTAATGCACAATAGTTAATGTATTCATCTATTCATATGTTACAGGTCCACTTCTAAGCGTCATCAAACTGTTAACTATTTACTCTACGCATGTTTCTTTTTCCAACTTGTGTGTTTTCTACAGTTTACCTTTATAATTTGCTCACCACTGAAAACTGAATATTCAAAAAAATAAGCATTAAAAGAGGTTGGCCGATCTAAGCATTTGATTATCACATTGAATATTTACAATTGTACCACATTACTTTTGTAGTCAGATAATAGTAAAAAAATTATTTACTCTTTTAAAATGATGATTTAACTAAACTATTAATGTCCAAATTGGGAACAAATGCTTTGTCGATTCGTTTCAATGTATGAAGGGAGTATATTTTATGCTAGAAGAAGCTTATTGTTAGATCTAACTATGGAGTTTACATAACTTTAATGATATGAATTTTTATTATTGTTTGTTCCTTTGTAGCCACACGGCCATAATTGTGTTTGAATAAACAAACTGTCATAGTAGAGCACGTTACAATTGTTTTTCTTTTTGTCTGCCATAGCAAACGCTTTGATGTGGTCTTATATTACGAATGTTCACAGTTTGATTTTTTTGATTTTTTTTAACACAACACATTGATAAGTACTCAAACAGTTTAAGGTTATTATTTTTGCTACAGTATGTCCAGAATCTCACAACTTTGCTCGACCTCTGCGTATATTGAAAAATCCTCCTGGTTATAGTTTATGCATCAAAATGTTAGCTCTAGCCGACTTGCAAACATTAGGGTACTTTTGCAAAAACATTAATCTGAAATTATTTGCCTTTAAGTTAAATCGAAACCAATCCAGATCTTTGTTTATGGATGCCGTAACCATCCTCATATCTCTATTATTTTTTATCCTCATCCTGTGCAGAAACAAGTTCAATTTTAATTAGATAATAATGGATTGGCTCTCTATGATTTGATTTACTATGGATTAAATAAACAATTTCATAAAAGTGGTTTACTTCAGGTCTTCAGCATCATTGAGAATTTTTTTTCACAACATCTCTACATTGGTTATTATTTATAAGTGTTGGTAATCAAGATTGTTTCATGAAACAGATGTCACTTAAGCTTGATCCGATTGTGGTGTTCAGTTTTTCTAAAACCCTTTGTTTGATAGTATAGTTGTCCCATTTGCTCATGAAATAATTGCTGATTAACACTGATATGTTTTAAAAAATCAGAACTAAATTTATATTAGAAAATGTAAGATGGATATACTTTTCTTATAAAGTCCAATGTGCATGGACTGCTGGTATATCCAGAACTAAGAAGAAAATTCTCTAATCATCAAAATAAGCTTCCAACCTTTATCTGTGGGGTTTTTAATTTTGTGTTTTTCTTTGTGTGTGCAATTATATGAAATTTTATAAATGTTAACCCTACGAACCAATTTACCTTGCACAGTACATGTATCTAACATGAGCTGTTTACAATACGACGTCCAAAAAACAAAGTATCAATGCATAAGATACCAAGTATATCAAAACACCGTCTAACGTAAGCATCATAGCTCCAATTTAAAGTTTCAGTATTATTGATTTGACCGCAAAATGTGTGAAGTTTATTTGACTCCATTAGCAGAGCACTTTGGAAAGCAATTTAGATCATTTTGAAGTGACGTCTTTGCATTATATTTGCATCTTATATCAAAGTTAAGGGCATTTTTTGTTGGAGGTACAGAAAAATAAGCCTTCCAAAACAGGGTCTACTGCTGCTTTTTCTTCTATTTGATTGATACATGATATACTTTTAATCCTACTAGCAATTTAAGACATACATAAAACTAACTTTGTTACAATCCACCAACTTATAAACTGTTGATTGTGTAATGCTTCTTTCCACGCGTTTCAGTATATTTTACTAAGAATAATATTATTATTTTTCTTTTGGGGTTAGCCATGTATTTAGTAAGGTTAGTGGTTGATGCTTACAGTAATAGCTGGATAATAATATATTCTTTAAATCATCGCAGATTCACTTATATTAATTTTTCCAGTTCGACAATAATATTTAGATATGTTTTCTATTCAATAAAAATATGGTTGGATGGTCTAGATGTGCTATTTTTTACTTTGTTGGCGTAATACTTTTCTATCTCATTCTGCTAAACTAAATGTACAATTTGTATCACTAGAAATGTTATTTTCTAATCAGCTATTCTGCTTAAGGATTGAATTTACTTTAGCTCAATTATTGCTTAGTGTAATTTTTTCCCGGTGATGATGAGTAATAATGCTTGGTAAGTAAAGTTTGCACCAAGTATGTGCTGGTTTTAGCCAATTTTACAGAAAATAGTTTTATTGTGACTTGGCTTGGTATGGTTTACTTTTTTCCTTCACTTTCGAATGCAACAGATAATATATTTCAACTCTTGATGAGACATTTGCATATATAGTTGTTATAAAGATGCCTTTAGGCACTCATAGGTTGTATAATCATTTTCTGAACCACGACCCTTTAAAAGAAAATGTCCTGTATATTCCATCTATAAAGGTACTTCTTTGTTGTATATGAGTTTATTTTAAATCATATTGGTTTTGGCATTGTCACGGTCTCTGTTTTTAGTTTTTGAAAGTCAAATTGAGGAGTATATTTTGTTCGGGTTGGATTCAAAATTATACTTTCTTCGACACAGTTAAGAACCGCTATTTCTGATGTTCTAGATTAAGAGTATCCAATGTACTTAAAAATATGGTGAAATATTTTTTCTTATTAAAATAGATCCTTTTTTCCTTACTGTTTGCTAATCCTCAAATATATTTTGTGTTATATATGTAGCAATCTATGGGCATAATTCCATTTACTGATCAACCAAAGTGGATGCCAAATGCAATTGAAGCAGTGTACATAGTTAAGGTTTGGTTACTTCGGTTGAGATAATGTGCACATGTAAGCATTTTTATTACTGTTCTAACATATGTATTTATCTTGGTGTAGATTGAGGATATACCCTGAGATGTGGCAATAACATGCATTTAGAAGTCAGTAGAGACATACATTAACTAGAAAATAACATATTTCTTCATTTCCCAATGTTCAAAATCCAATAAAACATGTGCCTAGCCTTTTGTTATATTTATTAGCTATGTTTTAATGTTTTATTTTGGAAATTTTGGAGAAGTACTCTTATTTTAACTTTCAATAACAGTTGTGCCATATTTTTATATTTCACATACTGCAAATATTGCATTTTCTTGAACTGCAAATATTTACAGTGAAATATGCAGCTATTCGCACCTTTGCAAAAAACAAGTTTAAAAAAAAGAAACTTATTTTTGTCATAAAAACCCGCGCTTAAGTAAATAATTTGGTTTTCGAAAAAGAAGGTTTGTTGGAAATAATTTTGATTGTGTGATTCAAAACCTATTTTTAAGAAGAGTTATTTGTGTATCGAAATTAAAATTAAGAAGCACATCCTAATTTTCACCTTTATTTATTACTACTGTACTTCTACTGAAAAAATTGTACTTCATAAAATTTGTAATTTAACCAACAGGTGCAAATCCAGAAACATGGAGATTGCATGATCCCTGCTTTTTGACTGGAGGTTGATATTGCCAAGTTCTAAATGGTGAATGTTGTATTGATGCATAAACTTCCTGTTGTATTGTTGCAGTTGGATTATTTGTATAAAATCTTACTTTTTTTTTTTGTCCAGCATGGGAGTATATTTGGTGTAGATGAGATATTTGTCCTTGATGAATGTATAGAATTGTAGTTTTTCATATATTTATTTCCCAGTTTCTCAGTTAACATTTATGATTGATGCAAACATGTGAATTTTCTGGAAGGGAAGCAAGAAAAGTAGTAAATGAATGTGTATCTTGAGTCTTTTAGCTTCAGCAGAGTGATAACAGACATCTATGTTTTCTTATGATAACGAAGGCTGATACATATTAGCATATTAGGTGCTATGGCAGGTTAGAGAAGCTGTTGACAGTGTAACCAAATATTAAGTATAATGGAATGTAACTCGGATGACATATTTTGTGTGTAAATTAAATTCTTTCAGTAAGCAAAATTTTAGAAAAAAATAATAAAAAAATAAAATAATAATAAAAAACTATAATTTAGGCATGGTAGGTGTTCAGAATGAGAAAATCATCACTATTATGGTAAGGTGCGGTCTACGGGAATTTTTATTGGAATATTACATGCGGTTTACATTGCTTAATTTTTTTTCTTTTTTTACGTTCATGGCTATAAACAATAGCTGTTAGCTATAACACAAATGATGTATTTTTCATTATTTTTATCATCTATGATCATGAGTATCTTCCGTCTGAATCCACATTACTTTTAAATTATGCTAATATTTCTATACTTAATTCATTGTTCATATATTTCATATTTTGGACGAGTTAAGTCTTTATATCACTCATAATGGTATATATCATTCTTAAATATTCATCATTTAAATATGATATCAACTATAGTTGTCAAAGACAATGTCTATGTAATATATACATATGTGTATAATTTACATTCAATTTTAGATACAAACCTGGAGTAAATAACAACAAGGTCCATAAATGGTTGATATAGTTCATACTTCAAACAGACAAAATCTTGGTGATGATTATAAAACAAATAACTATATGCATTGTTTTGATGACAGGTGCATTAAGTAACTTTAAAGTTGCTTTAAAAGTCGTTTTTTTCCTAATCCATTTATATATTCCATAACACTATAATATTCCAAATATCATAAGAACACCAGCTATTTGTAGTTATTTTTTTAGAAAAATGATGTGTGTGTGGATTTCCATATCCTTTTATGGGTGTTAGTGTAAAAAAATTGAAGTTTGTATATGATTTGGAATGTGAATTGAGGGGTTTATATAACAGAATTTTCATTTACAGGGCTTTTTTGTACAAAATAAATAGTTTTACAGACGACACTCCTAAAAGATAGTTTAAAGGACAATTTATAGAAAAAGATAAATGAATTTATCATTTTTTTTGACAAAAAAATAAATGAATTTATTTATTTTCTGTATAACTTAAAAAGATTAAATTTTTTTAAGTCTTTTTCACGTAAAATTGTCCTTATAACTTATTGTTCAGAAGTGTTGTCCTTAAAACTAATTATCCTGTAAAAAGAAACCCTTCAACCTCATTACCACTTTATATATATATATATATATGACATATGTTCCATAAAAAAATCATACATAAAATGGACTAAAATGGATCATTAATTCGTCAGCCAAGAACTTCGCACTTGAGATTTCATCAATATTAATAGGAGGTAGCATTTACCTTATTAACTTATTAGTCCGACAGGTTCAAACGATTGATTCCAGGATGTGTTTAATTAATTTTTCAGTAAGATGTTTGATTCCTAAGATTTGGAGTTTAAAAATCTTTTTTTGTGACTTAAAGCATTGCTGTTAATTAGCCTAGCCTTATTTTCTTCTCATGTCGATTCATTATGTACTTTTCGTTAAACCAAATTGATTATTATTCATCTTTAGGTGTGTAGTGATGATGATAGTATTTCTCTTATTTTATTTCCTACTGCGGATCTTTATACATATAATTGACCTACAAATAGATTCTGTTGCGGCATGCATAAGATACATTGTGTAATGCAATGATAGCTTTGATTACGAAAAAAGAAGGATGATTACAAAATTATAGCTTGAGCCCGTATGCGAAGCACGGGTTCACACTTGTTTATTTTAGAGGAGGAGAAGAAGCCATGTCCACCGATAATTTATGCATCATAAGGTTAGAGAAGAATGGTGTAAAGAGAATGAGGCTAGGGGCTGTTTATATAGAGTTGCAAGTAAATGAGAGCCGTCGATGAAGCCAAGATTAATTCTAGCCGTTCGTTCTAAAGAGAAACCAATTATGTTCACCATTTCTTCCTTAATGTACATTTACTATTATTTGTCAATCCATATAAATACGTACACATTAGATACATCCCCCCTTTTCACACTTATTATTATTATTTTTGTATGCACATTAGATACATCCCCCCTTTACACACTTACCATTATTTTTATATGCACATTAGATACATTCCCGCTTTACACACTTATTATTATTTTTGTATGCACATTAGATACATCCCCCCTTTACACACTTATTATTATTTTCGCAACTTTAGTGTTAACAGAAAATTCGGAGTGTTACACCGTATGAAGAAGATTTGGACGAACGAAGTTTGAAAAAAAAAATTTGCACTGGCGCACTTGGGAAGTGCGGCAGTGCAAATTTGCATTAGCGCACTTCCCAAGTGCGCCCAGGCCGAGAGAAAACCTGCACAGCCATCTGGTTCGAACGGTGAGTGAGTGTTGAGTCATTTCTGACTAGTTAATGAGTCATTAGGGTTTCTGGACAGTTCTAATATGGACTGAATGGTTTTGATTAACCCTAAGAACATCCGACGGCTTAAATTAATTCATAACTCGATAAAAAGACCCATAGACTCAAACCCTAAATCAGAATTAAAACTAAACCTATGGTCGTCATGCTGTTGTCTTGAACCCTAGAGGAGCCGCCACCAAAATTAAGAGGTAGAACAACAACCAAATCAGAACTACTCAACCCTAACAACGAATCTTCATCAAAGGAGCGCTAATTCAACTCCAGAAATCAGAATTCAGAACTCAAGACTGCTTTTGAGTTGTGAGTTCGATCACCTTAACAAAATAATTGCTAAATCAGTTATGATATGATATACGTTGGATTATAAGTTGTGGTTGTGAATCTAATTCATATGTTTAATCATGTATGTTAACTTGATTCATATTATATGATGTTATGAAAGTTTTATATGCGATGTTATGCAAGTTTCACATACGATGTTATGCAAGTTTTATATATGATGTTATGCCAGTTTCACATATGATGTTATGCAAGTTTTATATATGATGTTATGCTAGTTTCATATATGATGTTATGCAAGTTTTATATATGATGTTATGCAAGTTTTGTATATGATGTTATGTAAGTTTGGATCTAAAATATATGCTAGTAGTTCATGATGTTAACTTGTGTTAATGAATCCCTTTTTATAATCCAACCACTTAGGTTTATAACATTAGTTTTTATGCGAATATGGATGTGGAACATATGCTAGTTCTTATAGGTATTATGTTCATATGCAGGTTTAAGTGATAATTGGATTCATATGCATATGTAAAAGTTCACACCTTTAAAGTTTAGATCTATATTCAAGTTGACATTTTTATGTTGAATCTATGACATGCCTAGTTATGAAAGTTTATGCCTTTATGTGGATCCATAGTTTACTCAAGTTAACACATTTATTGGATCCATAGTTATGCAAGATGACACCTTTATGTTTAGGTTGACGACATACACAGTTTATGTAAGTTTGTGATAGTTACTTAGGCTAGTTGGGTGTAAAATTATGTTCATACATGCAACCCCACACCTTTTATATCTATGATTTTGGATCCTTGGTAATACAAAGACTATGCAAGTATGTTAAAATTCTTAATAGCAAGTTTGATGCAAATTGATCTATTATTGTGTGTATGTGAATTTGTGATGTTTAGTCTTTTTTTAATTATTAGACTAATTGCTAGTCTAATATGAATATGTCATGTTGAGCGAACGAATGACGGGGGTACGAAGGGGATAATATTAAATTGGCATGTAATGGCCTAAAAAGGCATGTAATTAATTTTAAGAAATAAAATTAATTAGTAATGAAATTGGCATAATTTATATACCATAAACAGATGAGCATAAATGCCTAAAAGGCATAAAATATAATTGTGGTGAAAATGGGTATGATTTTACATAACACAAATGGACGGACATAATTGAGTCAATTATGGACATCGTTAAATTTGCAATTGATTGATAATTTGAATAGGGAATGTAATTCAAATTGGGGAATAATTAATTAGAGTAATTAATCGTCTAAGACACGAGGTTAGGATCTTTTGTGGTGTAAGCCTGCCCGGACCCGCCCGGCAAATCCAGCTGCCACAAATGTCAGTCTAATGTGAGAGGTCTTAGGCATAAACTAAATACGTAACAGTTGTAAAGACACGAGGTTAGGCTCTTTTGTGGTGTAGGACTTCCCGGACCCGTCCGGCAAATCCAGCTGCCACAAATGTCAGCCTAATGTGAGAGGTCTTTATGAGGTTACGGTCTTAATGAATTAAGAACCACTTAACCAGATAAGCTTGTAGTGGGACATTAGGGGGTTAAGTGGGTGCCTTGAGTGGCATGTGAAATCTAGTGGGTGCCTTGGGTGGCATGAGGAAATACGATTAGTAACACTTAACCAAGGTAAAACATGTAAGTGGGACATAGGGGTTAAGTGGGTGCCTTGGGTGGCATGTGGAATTACGAATAGAAACCCTTAACCAAGATTGAAACATGTAATTGAAACAGGAATAAGAAGTGGGGCTAAGTGGAAATACTAGAGGGGACCAAGCTTAGGTGGATAGGTTGTGTCAAGTCATGGGGGCCCATTTCAACCAGTAACCCATACGTATCTTTGTGGGCTCGACCCAAGTCGAGGACGGGACACGCATACTGGGCTTGACTGTAAGAGGCCAAACCGGGTTAGCGGTGGCAACGCAAGTCCAACGGGTTCATATGCGTGTGTGGACCCGGGCTGGTAGGTAAGACGTTGTTGCATCGTGTAGGTATAAGCCGTGCAATCTTGGTTGTATCGGGTTTCTACTTTTGGGAGTGATACACCCCACACGGGTATCTACGAGTTAGGGAGCCGATCGAATGGGGCAGGGGAGTGGGTACACCTAGTGGAGATAGGAGCAGACGGCACCTATGTAGTCAGCTAGGGGTACACGAAGCTACCACTATTATTAATAATTACTAAGGGGGTACACTTGGTGGAGATATGAGCAGGCGGCACATATGACGTCAGCTAGGAGTACATAGAATTACCATTATTACTTAATGAAGGGGTAAATCTAGTTGGGATAGGTACACGTTGCGTACCTATGATAGCAACTTGAGATATACAGTCAAACATGGAGGATAGTGGGTACAACTAGTAGTACACGAAGCTATCATCGATCTATTTAGCCAAGAGGGATCAAAATTCTAGAGTGACTAGTAGGGGTGCAGTTAGTGTTAGTACAGTACAGTATGGTACAGTACGGTAGAGTATAGTAATTATCCTATATAGATTAGGAAGCGCCATTTACATTATCTTTGTTTCTCTTGATTGCCTTGCAAAACCCATGTGGTTCACACAGTCATTACATTATTCTCCAGCTTATATCTTATCGTATTGCTTTAATAATTATGTTGTTAGAGTTATCGCACTCGTCAGACTTTTTGTCTGACCCCCTTTGTTTCCATCTCTTTTCTTCCTCCCCCCCCCCCCCAGGTTCTAAGGGTGGGACTAGTACTTGTGGAGCTTGATTGGGATCTCTTTGGGAGCACTTGGATTTGGATTGCCGAAGTAAAGTTCAGTCTATCGTTTTCTGTATGTCCATTTGTAGTAGTGGGATTATGTACTTTGTTTTATCAAGATGGACATTACGTACTTGACTTTGGTTTATGGTTTTTGATGATGTAACCAAACATATTTACCTTCTGCTGCAATAAATAAAGTTTTAAATTTTCAATTACTGCTTTATATCTGTCTTGTTGTGATTTTCTGTTCTATATTCACCTAAAACTCTCCACTGAAGTTAAAGCATTCCCTTTGCGAGTGACCTTAATGGAGGTGGGGTGTTACAATTACCCATATCTTTTTACTACTGTTAGACCAAAAAATGGTTCTAACACCCAAATTGACTAAAATTCTAATGAAATAAGATCAAAACCAGAAAAGTGACACGAGATTTATAGTGGTTCGGCATTAAAGAACCTACGTCCACTTTATATCACTTTTCTTGATGATGAAGATGAAAGTACAACAAGATATTCACTCAACCTCACTCATTTTACATATAAATTCACTCAATAATATTTGAAATACACTCTAGATGATGATTTGAATTGATTAGTAGTGCTGGAATTCGGTTCTCAAGAATTCTCAAACTCTCAAAGTGCCATAAGTTCCCTTCAAATGCCTTTTGAGGTGGTATTTATAGGTGGAAAATATTCCTGAATTCGGATCGGACCGGGTCCACGTGGCTCCTATCCCGCCACTTTCGGGTTCATATGGATTTTAGTATTGATAGCGCACCGAGTTAGTGGCCAACATAGGTAGGAAATGGATGTAACCGCCCCAAATATCTAAGAGATCATAGGGGTGTAGAAGTTCAAACTTGGTTCGGATCAGATCGATTTAACAAATGGGGTTTGGATCGGATATACAATCCCCGATCCGGTCAGATTAGCACGCGCCCCTTTTCTCGCCGTATGTTGGTTTGATTTTGTCTGAAGTACTCCGACCCGATCCGGAAGCTTGGCAGAATTTTCTTCAACAACTGATTCTTTCGTCTTTGTGTAGCCTATTTCACAAAGTAGCCTAACATTTTGCCCCCTCAAGGGATACTGCTATCGAAGATGAAGTGTACCTGGATATCATATGTACATTGATCTTTAATTTTGAATCGTTGAGGAGTCATTTTCACTGATGTATAGAGATACGTCGTTTCAGAAAGCTGCGTCTCTTGATGTCTATATACACGTCATATAGCGTTTGGATTATTTCCTTTATTTTTAACAAATTTGAGAATCCTTTGCAATTTCCAGCAGTCCCTCCAGGTAATCTTTTTCTTTATTTTTCTTTAAACTCGGTTTAAATATCACTTCAGTGTGCGCTATTCCATCCGGGTTCGGGTCATATAAGCTCGCATTCCGGTCCGGATGGCTCTTGCTCTTCGACTTGTGATTTCTTAAACCAATGGGCCATGAGTATATACACGGGCTTATTTTCTAGTCTGGATAGGTTCCCTTTTAAATCCGCCATCACCAAAATAAGGGGCCAAACATATGTTTAGGGGTTCGGATTCCAGTCCAAACGGAGTGAAAAGAGGGAATAATAAGGGTCATCTCACACCCTATATAAATCCATTTCCCCATTTCCATCTTTTCTTCTTCTTTTTATTTCCATCACTTCCCCAGAAATTGCCCCAACAAGAGAACGAAATCCTAGACACCTAAAACCCAAAAACTCTCGTTCTAATTCCTGAATCAATCATATAGGTAGTTTTATAATCTTAAATCATCTCGCTATAATCGTTTTGAGTTTAGACTTGTGGTAAAATCGAACGATTTGGGCATGATCGTTGCTTGGCTTCGACGCCATGGCTTTCTCCTCCCACGCTATTGTCGTCGGTGGGTGCGCCATCACCTCGAGGCGTTGGGAGGTGGAAGATGGTATTTGCTCAGTCCCAATTGGAGTTTTGGAGACGGGATTGGGTTCGGTTGTGGTTGAGGAGGCAGAAAAAGACGAAAAACGTGGGGGATCGGTTCGGGTGAGGAAGCATGGGTGATGGAGGAGAAGAAAAGGGTGAGAGGTTCACAAGACCGGATCGGGTCGGAACAAAAGTTAAGGAGGGGAGGCGAAGTTTACTCTACCGGGTCGGGACAGAGTGAGAAACAAGGAAAAAGGGGCGTTGGTACTCAAGCCATACCGGTTCGCTCTGAATACACACTCCCGAACCGGTCCGGTTGGATGTTTACTTCTGACCAAAGCACGGTTTTGTATCTGATCCGATCCCAATGTGCATATCCGAACCGAACCGAAGCAGCGCAATCTTAAAGCACAAGAATTTTTCCAATTGGCTAAATCAATATTTGACGTAACTTCCAACTTCATAAACAGTTAGGATATGCCTTGCGAACACAAACGAACATCAAGAACTATTCCGAACATCACTTCATCGTAAGAACTTTACATTACGCTGCTAAGCGTTTGCTTTACATATATCGTACACACCTTACACACTTTAGTTCATACACATGTACAGGGGGACACGGGCTAATTTACTCTAATTTATGTTGTTGCTTCTTCGATAGTTTATTGACCATGGACGAGAGACATTCATCTCGATTAGCAGAAAAGAAAGAGGTCCCAGAGACATCCAAGAAAATCACTCTTGATGACATATCTTCTACCTCAGATCCAGAATGGGATGATGTGGGATCAGATTGTGAAGTAGGGGCGCATAATAGCGAAACACCATCTGACAGTGAAGTTTCTCAGGGCTGTGAAGAGGAAGGAGGGGATGGAGATAATCGAGCTCCTGACGAATTCGAGTCTGCCATCAAATTGGAATCACCTCAAGATTCTATTGAATCGGCGATTGACAACGACGGGATCATTCGAATATGCTTAAAGCACGGCATACTGAAAAAGGATACCCTGGTGCCATCGAAAACTGATCGTCCTCACAACCCTCCAGAAGGATTTATTGCAATCACCCGATTGATGTGCATGGTCGGGGCTATTCCGCCATTTTCTCCTTTCGTTATCGACTTTCTGAGATAGATGCGGATTGCCCCCATGCAGCTGCATCCCAACTCCTATGCTTACCTATATACCTTATATGTAGCATATCGTGAGATCTTGGGTATAAAGCTCACTTTTAATGACGTTCATTTCTTTTATAACTTCAAGCATCGGACTCGAGAAACTCCTTCTTTCTCTTACTTCGAATCGGTTGAAAAAAGGAAAATAATTTCAGATGTTCAGCAGTAAGGCCGGCGGTTCCGAACTGGAATGGTTTTATGTAAAACAATAGCCGAGACATGCAAGAAGATGGACAAAATCAAGTAAAGCATTAGTTTTCTAAATCTCAACTCTAAATGTCCACGCTGCCACATTTATCCGTTTTCTTTTTATTACAGTTGATAATCCAAAACAAATATCGGATCAAGTGTTCTTTAATCGGATGCACCGGCTCCTCAATGGCGACCAAAAATTTCCAATCATCGATAAAGTCCTGAAGGATGAATATCTTCATCTTCACGGGTTGCTGTCCATTACCCGAAGCATAGGTCACGGGTCAGGTCCATATGTGTACATCCCCCCAGTGGACGTAATCCCAGAAACGGGCGAAATTTTGAAAACTCCTACAATTCCACTTCAAGCTTCACCTTCTCCATCTTCGACTCAAGACGATGAGCCGGCCAACATGGCCGAAAAGCACAGGGAAGGGTACATTGTCCCCGAGGATGCAATCTCTCTGGAGAAGTCGACGTCTTCCAAAGAACCACCAATAGATGCTTCCCAGGGAGGTGCCCCTAGTAATGATGATCCTAAATTTTAGGGTTTAGGAGATCTCCCCTTACCTGGAACTATCTACACTTCAGAGGATTTTGGAACAAATCCTTTAGTTTTCACTTCCTCAGAAGGGACCACTCCCGCTAAGGACAAAGAGCCTACTCGCACTAGTCTGGCTTCAGATTCAGGTTTGTCGGGGGGAAAACACCACTTAGGATGCACTTAGCACAATAGCATCACATTTCACAGCACTTACCTTTTGTGAGAACACTGATTTTGAATTCCATTTGCATTGTTGCGCAGGAACAATGTCTCGTTCCCATTATGATATCTGGAAACTTCATCGCGGCATGACTGGCACCCCTTCTGACGCTGAGCGCGATCGTCACGAAGGCCGGGGAAGGGACGATAGAAGGCCTCATGACTCTTATCAGTCGCGGACCTCACGTTCTCGCTCCCCCGCCCGATCGGATTCAGAACGATACAGAAGCTACCAAGGCCGTCGAGGAGAATACATGTCGTAGTCAAAAGATCAAACCTCTTCTCAAGAAAAACGCAGTAGGGAAAGGAGCCCGTAGAAAGATACCGACTCGCGAGGCAAACATAAGGTTTCCGATAAGCGGCCTAGGAAGGGTGATACAGCCGTCGTGCCCGCTGATCCTAAGGATACTGAGCTAACATATCGCGCACCTCCACCATTGGATGCTGAAGCTAAAGTCAAGCGGGCATATTTGGAGAAAGAATTCCCCAAGCACTACTTTGAAAACCTGACTTTCTTACCCGCTCTCGAGTATATTTCCACAAGGTGGGCAGACGATGCCAAAGCGAAAATTGATGCAGTTGAAAAACGATATTTAGAGATGTTCAAGTATTCACTTAACCTCCCCATAATCATCCGAACTCTGATTACGGATACTGAGTCGATGAAAAATACTGCAGCAGCTGAAGCTAAAGCCCTGAAAAATTTAAGGAAAGATCTTGAGGACACACAGGCCCAAATCGCCGTTGCCCAGCGGAATGCTACCAACTTCAAGCAGCAATTTGAAGAGCTACAAAAACGTTATCATGACTTGCTCGAGTCTCACAATCAAGAGCGCTCGGAGTTGACAAAGCTAGCAGAAGATGCAAAGTCAGGTAATGCTAAAATGCAACTTGCCTACACCTCTTTGGAGCAAGAAAAGGCCGAGTTAGTGAGGAAGAATGTTGAATTGGAAAAGCGCAACGCTGACTTGGCTTCCAAGTTGGTGGAGGCCGAGAATAGGGCTGCCCTAGCGGAGGGTAATGTTGAAAGTGTTATTAAATCCGCCGAAGAAACTCGCAAGCAGCTGTCAGAGGCCGAGGAGGAAGTGCATTGTTTCGGCGAACTAATGATCGAATTCTTTGCGCATAATCCACCGTCGAAACATCTGTTGGATCGAAGATTATCCGACTACCTTGGTTCACGTATGGAGTCAAATTGTTGAATGGGAGAAAGAGGAGCTCAATGTAGATTCAATCGACAAAGACAAGCTTGTGGAAAAATATCTAAGAGATGATGAGCCAGCACGCCTGGCCGAGGGGCGTCACCTCATCGCTGCTGCTATGGAGGAGGAGAAGTGGATGGCCGAGCAAAAGAATGTCTCTAAGGCTGGTTCTTCTTCTACTGCCGCTGGAACTTCTAAAGCAGAGGGATATGACACCGAAAACCCGGGGATTCCTCGAGCATCTCTTTTATCCGCCATACCCGAGACGACGTCAGAGACGGTAGTTACTCCAGCTGAGAAATCATCGGAAGGTATTTCTACATTCTCGCCTCAATTCGTCAAGGCCGTCTTCACTTTTCATCACATAATCGGACAACTGATGGAGGATCCTTTATTTTCCCCGGAGTTGATAACTGTTAATTCTCATTATGTAGGTGTTGAACCGACCGAGAAGATTGGTGGGCCTCAAGGAACCACTGCTGGAGCAAAACCCATGGAGAAGGCTAAAGGGGGAAAGGACAAGGCTGCCACTATTGATTTAGGAGAAGGAACTGAACCGTCTAAGGCTGATGCTCCTCATGATGACGAGACGATAGACGCCTTGAAAGATGATGGCGGCAACGATGGACATGAGGAAGACCCTGAGGTGGACATAGTTGGGGAGTCAAAAAGTGCTGATGACATCACTTTGGCTGCACTGAAAGCTGAGCAAGACAAACGTATGTAGCTTAAAGTTGAAGACCTGAACCCCGAAAGATTTAATCCTCTTGCACTGGTGGATGCTGGATCAAGGTTAGTTGTTAAGATTTCGACTAGGTCTATTACAGAAGAGCTTGCTAAAAAGTCTTCTCTTGATTCCAGTGTTCCAACTCCTGGGAAAAAATCAACCGATTCCTGTACTTCGGTCACAGGTAGAAAAAAACTAAAGCGCGTTCTAACCGATGCCGAAAGGGAGGCGAAGGATGCTCAGAAAGCTGCTAAAAAAATACAAGTCCCCTCCAAGGTCTAAGTAATGAAGTGCTTTGTTTATGGCTTTTCGATTTGCCCGCAACTGTTGCAGCGAGCGCAACCCTCGCATCTTCTTTTTTGCTTGTTTTCCTTGTACAAACTCACATGTTTGTGAATAAAAATAGTTTATTTCCTACAATATCTGATAGTTGTTAGTTTAGTACTTAAATGAAAATACACAAGTATGTCAAATTAAAGACATATAATGAAGTCATTGCTGGAGGAAACATGTATACGCATACATGCCCCCAGTCAATCTTGAATGACTGAGGAAGAACAACTCAAGATTAAATTAAAGAGTCTAAATCTCCCCGATTCTCAAACGTGGGCCATATTCTTTTCATCATTGATGCCTGTTCTTTCTGGCATATTTATACTCTCCTGTCTCATATCCAGGTTAGAGTTTTCGCTGAGGCGGTCTATCATCCGGGTGCAACTTCACACCTCAGAGGACGTCGTCTTCCCGTCCTTTATACTCTCTCTCGATTCTTGAGAATTAGAGTTAAGAATGTCATCTTCCCATTCTTCTATGTCTTGTTGTACAAATAGTCGTTGTGTTTGTTGTTGCAAATAAGCCATCTCTGACTTTCCAAATTTTAATTTCACATTTCATATTCCACAGTCATAATAGAATAATAGTTGAAGACATAAATAATGCAGGAAAGTAAATGGCACACGATATTTTTATAGTGGTTCGGCTAAGTCGTAGCCTACATCCACTTTATAGTCCTTTGTTCGCATCAACAGACTTTTTTAAGGCAAGTCGTGCCTTTTTACAGGGTTCATAAAAAAACAAAAGAAAATACAACATCCCTAATTCAAATATCGCATCAAGTGTTGGGCATTCCAAGCCCTAGGCACTTCTTCACCATCTACTATCATTAACTTGGAGGCTCCTGTCTCAAGTTTCCGTTGGACGACGAATGGTCCTTTTCACTTTGGACCGAGATGAGGAAAGGATGGAAAAACTCGCTTTAGCACCAAATCACCTGGCTCAAAGGTTCTAAAGCGAACTTTCTTGTCATAATAGCGTACCATCTGACGTCGATGTCTTGACGCACGCAAGTCTGCCTCATCCCTTTTCTCTTCGACTTCCTCAAGGGACTCGAGGAGGAGTGCCCGATTCGTCATCGGGTCATAATATGTCACCCTGTGGGAGGGAACTTCAAGCTCTACCGGGATTACCGCTTCTTAACCAAATGAGAGAGAGAAAGGAGTAAGGCCGGTAGCTGTCTTAAACGTTATCCGAAATGCCCACAAAGCCAAGGCAATTCATCCACCCATTTTGCTTTTGCACGCTCCAACGGCTTCTTGAGGATGGATTTTGTGACTTTATTTATTGCTTCTACTTACCCATTCGACTGTCGATGAGCGACTGCAGTGTATCGCTTGTCAATCTTGTATTTCTGTCAGAAATTTCAGAATTCGGCGCCATCGAACTGGGTTCCATTAACCGTTATAATGGTCCTTGGAATCCGAAATCGGCATATGATATTTCTAACCCCGAAACTTATCACCTTTCTCGCAGTGATTTTGGTTAAGGGCTCAGCTTCCACCCACTTCGTAAAATAGTCTACGGCGACTATTGCATATTGCGCTCCTTCTTTGGCAATCGGTAGAACCCTGATGATGTCAATTCCCCACATGGAAAACGGCCACGGACTCACTATCGACTTTAGCTGGGTCAGTGGTGCTCTAGGGATTTTGGCGAACCTCTGGCATTTGTCGCAGTGTCTTGAGTAATCAGCTGCATATTTATTAATAGTGGGCCAGAAATACCCATACCGCAACACCTTTTTTGCTAATGTCTGACCCCCCGTATGATCTCCACACTCACCTTCGTGTACTTCCCTTAGTACACGCTCGATGTCGTCGTGCGTTATACACCGTAAAAGGGGCATAGAAAATCCTTGCCGAAAAAAGGTATTATCTTGAAGGACGTATCTGGTAGGTTTGCGAACTATGGCTCGCCTCTCACTTTTCTTTGGCAGGAGAACTCCATTTCTAAGGAAATTCTTGATTGGGGTCATCCACAACTCCCTCTCCGGTTCTACTTCGAAAGCTAATTCAATTTCCATTAACTCAAAGCTTGGCAATCCCAACGTCTCAATTGGAACCATTTCGGTTTCCTCCGGATTGTCGGAACTTGCCAGCTTCGGTAGCTGGTCTGCCTTCTGGTTTTCAGCTCTTAGGATATGCGATATGTTATGCCGTTTCAAGTTTCTCAATAACTCCTTCACCTTTCCAAGATAGGTAATAAGTCGAGGTCCCCGGGCCGCAAACTCCTTTCGCACTTAGCAGACGACTATTTTGGAACCGCAGAATATATCTAATGCCTTTATTCCGAATTCCTTAGCAAGTTTCAGCCCGACAATCAGGGCTTCATATTCAGAGTTATTATTTGTCGCTGAAAATTCTAGTCGTAGAGCGTAATATAACGATCATCCTTCAGGAGTAACTAAGACGACTCCGGCTCCGAACCTTCGGTCGTTCTTGGCTCCGTCTGTGTATAACTTCCATGGAACTAATTTTAATTCTTCCTCCGATTTGACCACCTTATCATCGATCGTCTCTTCCTTCGAAATTGTGAAATCTGTTATAAAGTCAGCCAAAGCTTGTCCCCTGATCGATCTTCGCGGCTGAAAGTTTAAATCAAACTGACTTAATTCAATATTCCACTCGATCAACCGTCTTGATGCTTCGGGTCTTTGCAACACCTGTCTCAGCGGGTGATCAGTGTATATGATTATTGGGTGAGCTTGAAAATAATGGCAAAGATTTCGCGAGGCGATCAGAAGGCTGTAAGCAAGCTTCTCAATCCTTGGGTAGTTACGTTCTACAGCTGCCAATTTCTTACTTACGTAATATACCGGCCTTTGCACCTTGTCTTCTTCCCGGACCAAGGCGGTGCTAACGGCGTGAGCCGATACTGCTAGATAAACAAACAGCTCTTCATGATCCACCAGCTTCGACAAAATCGGTCGTCTCTCTGGTAAGTCCAATAGATTTCAAAAGGCCTCAGCACAGTCCGGAGTCCATTCAAAATTTTTCTTTCCCCTTTTTATCAAGTCAAAAAATGGGACACATTTGTCTGTTGCTTTGGAGATAAATCTACTCAACGCAACCACCTTCCCTTCAAGACTTTGGACGTCTTTGATTCTTCGTGGTTCCTCAATGTTGCTTATCGCTGCTATTTGACTGGGATTAATTTCAATTCCCCCGGAGCTCACGATGAAACCCAGAAACTTTCTAGATGCCACTCCAAACGAGCACTCCAAAGGGTTTAGCTTCATTCGATAGTTTCGTAGGATACCGAACATCTCTGCCAAGTCATGCGTATGGCTAGAGGACTGCCTCGATTTGACAAGGATATCATCCACATAAACCTCCATGGTTTTCCCAATTTGGTTATAAAACATCCTATTCACCAAGCATTGGTAAGTAGCTCCAGCATTTTTCAATCCGAAAGACATGACCACGTAGCAGTACAACCCCAAATTTGTAATAAAGCTCGTGTGCTCTTGATCGGGCACATGCATGGGAATCTGGTTGAATCCAGAATATGCGTCCATAAAAGAAATAAGTTCTTGTCCCACCGTCGAATCCACAAGCTGGTCTATTCTGGGGAGTGGGAAGCTATCTTTTGGGCAGGCTTTGTTCAAGTATGAAAAATCAATACACGACCGCCACTTTCCGTTTGACTTCTTTACCAAAACAGGATTCGATATACAGTCGGGATATGTTGAATCTTTGATAAATCCGTTCTCTTTTAGCTTCTCAACTTCTTCTTTCTGAGCTGCCGACCTCTCTGGGCCCAACATACATCTCTTTTGCTTTACAGGCGGGTGTTTTGGGTTTATACTCAGCGAATGACTCATAATGGATGGTGATATCCAACACATGTCAGCGTGGGTCAAGGCAAACACATCCAAGTTTGCCTTCAGAAAGTTAGCCAGTTCTTTGGCTCGGTGCGGATCCAACTGGGATCCAATCTTCAAAACTTTTGTTGGATCAGCTTCATCAATGGGTATATCCACTGTCGTTTTGTTAGGATTTGCATTTCTATCCTCAGGTTCCTCATCTTCTCTGGGATCTAGGTCCTCAGGCATTCCCTTGGCAACTCCTTCGGGGATGATCCCTCTAATTGCTACGCCGAACCCTGCTTTGGGGGAGGTGAAGTAGTTTTAGTATCGATGTTGAGTCCCTTCATCAGCATCTTTAATTCAGCAATGTAACAAGCTCGCCCGGAGACTTGGTCTCCCCTCATTACTCCAGTTCCGGCTTTAGTTGGGAACTTTAGCAATAAGCACCATTGTGCGATACAAGCCCAGACTCGGATCCAACCTTCACAGGGCTTCAAATCTCCAGACTCGAGTCTCATCTGATCGAACGACTTCTTAAACAGAATGTTGACAGAGCTTCCATTGTCTACTAGTACCTTATGAACCAGTACCGGCCCAATGGTAGTGGTAATAACCAACGGATCTTCGGTAGGTGATTGGATTCCGGTATCGTCTTTGCTGCGGAACACCACATCATCGAACATTGTCCTCTGCTGTTTCACAGGGGTGATACCTTCCAAATCATTACACTAGTCCACATCTATGTGCTTAACTGCATTAACGTATTGGTCCATTGCTCTGAAAATATGGATAGCTGGATGGGGCCCACCTACTATGGTGTTAATGACAATCTCTTTGCCCATTTGTTGCGCTGTAGGCTTGGGAGCATATTGATTCTGGTTTGGGGCCTGTCCTCCTTACCACCTGTCGCTTGGGGCTGCCTTATATTCATCCAACTTCCCTTCACGCAACAACTTCTCAACCACATCTCTCAAGTGTCGACATTCGTTCGTTGAATTTCCGTGGGTTCCGTGAAATAAACAAAATTTTCCGGTAGCAATTTCTTTCTCTTTCGAATCTCATGGCGGTGGTTTATTGTATTGCAAAACATTATACATGTCCAAATAAATGTTCTCCAACGTATCATTCAACGGTGAATAATTTTCAAAAGTTTGGAACCGGGGTCTTTTGTCAGAGTTACTTCCTCAGTTCCAGTTTCTCCTATTACCATTCCCATTACGGTTTCTGTTGCCCCCGTTTCCATTATTATTGTTTCCATTCTTGTTTCCAACATTCACTTCGAATTTTCCAGGGATTTCTACAGATTGCTTTACAGCAACACTACTTTGAACAGCTTCTTTTGAGGCCTTTCCGGATTTCCTCTTTCTGTTTGCCCTTGCTTCCTCCCGTCTTAACTGAATATTGGCCTTCTCACAAAACAACTCTCTTATGGGAGGCCGCTTCCCAGAAAGATAATCTCCATACTCTGAATCAGGATCAACTCCCTCCATTAAGGCCATCAAGATGGTAGGCTCAGGTCGTTGACTTCTGTTACAGCTAAATTGAAACAATCTATATATGACTTCAAGGACTTACCCGGCGCTTGCTTAATTCTCGATAATTTGATAATAGTCTTAGACTTTTGGGTGTGAAATCGGAATTGATTCATAAAACATTCACTTAATTCTTTGAAATTCGATATCGATCGAGGAGGAAGTCGGGTAAACCATAGTAATGCTACGTCTTCTAAGTAAATCGGGAAAGCCTTACACTTCACAGCTTCAGGAGCGGCTCCAGCATTCATAAACCATGCGTATCGCATCAGATGTTGTCCCGGGTCAGTTCTCCTGTTATATCTATCCATCTACAGCAAATTAAATCGTTGGGGGAACTGAAAGTCAAGAATGTCATCAGTAAAGGGAGTATGGCTTCGCTCAATACCATAATATTCATTGGTGAAATTTCGACTTTCATACATGATCTGGTGTACCATAGCCCATACATCAACATTGGTCAAGGGCCGTTCAGGCTCCCTAGCTCTGACGTTCAGATTTCCTCTGGGCTCCTGATCATGGGACACCCTCCATCTTCTAGCGGCTTCTGCTCTGCTTTGTTCCCTATGTTCTCGGTCGATCTCGGGAGGAAGGGGCTGAAGCATTTGTCCCGGAGTGGGGTTGGTAAGGTTAGGATCTCTAGACAGAACATGTGATCCTCGCATTAGTAACAGCATAGGCTCTCTCAAGCTCGGGTCATCGGGTCCTAACACACGAGCAACGTCTTCGTGGGATCCCAGAGATCCGAAAGTCATTTGTTCCAAATTCTGAGGTCGTTCAAACGGCCTTCTTTCGCGAGGTCGCTCTTCCTCTGAGGAAGAAGACTAATCCATTGAAGTGTGATGAACTGGGGAAGGGGTCCTCGGCCTGCGAAGTTCGCCAATTTCCCTACTCATGATTCTCATATTCTCTTGCATCATAAGGTTGGTGCGCTCGTGGATTCTCATAGCCTTCCTAGTGCTCTCAAGCATTTCGAGAAGGCGCAAAAAATCTCCTTGGGTGACAGGCGCAGATGGATTGATCTGGTCATTGGTCGTGGTGGTTGGAATCGGAGCATTTGGAGGGGCTCGAGTAGAGGTTCCAGCATCACCTTGAGTCGGATCGGATCGGAGCAAAGTGACGTAGCCGGATCGGTTCGGGTTGGGGGAGCGCACCTCTTCAACATCTTCTACTCGGGTCGGATCGGAGCTTTCCCTCTGCGACCGGTTCGGATTTCCTGAGCCAGTCTGATCCGCTCCCGAGCTTTGCCCACGAGACCTCGTCATGACCGCGTTTTGCTGATCTTCACCAACTTCGTTACCTCGACCGGTTTGAACTTCCTTGCCTTTTCCTTTGGCCATAATTCTTCAACAATCAACCAACAAGTACTTAAAAGCATCGGAAATTGGCGATTAACTTCTTTGAACTCAACAGTCCAAAAAGTAGAACGATAATCCAGAAAAAATAGAGAATTCAAATGATTCTCAGTGAAAGCACAAAAATGTTAGATCAAAAAATGGTTCTAACACCCAAATTGACTAAAATTCTAATGAAATAAGATCAAAAACAGAAAAGAGACACGAGGTTTATAGTGGTTCGGCGTTAAAAAGCCTACGTACACTTTATATCACTTTGCTTGATGATGTAGATGAAAGTACAACAAGATATTCACTCAACCTCACTCATTTTACATATAAATTCACTCAATAATATTTGAAATACACTCTACATGATGATTTGAATTGATTAGTAGTGCTGGAATTCAGTTCTCAAGAATTCTCAAACTCTCAAAGTGCCAAAAGATCCCTTCAAATGCCTTTTCAGGTGGTATTTATATGTGGAAAATCTTCCTGAATTCGGATCGGACCTGGTCCACGTGGCCCCTATCGCGCCAATTTCGGGTTCATATGGATTTTAGTATTGACAGCGCACCGAGTTAGTGGCCGACATGGGTGAAGTGGATGTAACCGCCCCGGATATCTAGGAGATCATGGGGGTGTAGCAGTTGACAACTGGCTTCAGATCGGATCGATTTAACAAATAGGGTTCAGATCGGATATACCATCCCCGATCCGGTCAGATTGGCACGTGCCCCTTTTCACGCCGTATGTTGGTTTGTTTTGTCTGAAGTACTCCGATCCGGATGCTTGGAAGAATTTTCTTCAACAACTGATTCTTTCGTCTTTGTGTAGCCTATTTCACAATGTAACACCCCGCGAATTCTATAACTGTGAAATGCACAAATTAAAGTATAATTAATTTTAATCAAAGAACTAAGGGAAACGGGATACGCCATTGCGTTCGTCTCGGAAAAATACGCGAAATAGAGTCCGAGTTTTCGAAAAACGGAGTCCGTATGAAGAAGATATGGCCTTCGGAAGTTTTGAATTGAGTTTAAAATTCAAACAGAATAAAATAACACAGAATAATCAAGTTTAAATTCTAAAATGGGGCCCAATGGGCCAGGGCGGAAAACATCCGCCTAACGCGCCCAGGTCGACTGGGCTGTCGACCTGGCCTAACCAGGTCGACAGGGCTGTCGACAGGCATGTCGACCTGGTCCAGAGCCAGGTCGAACCCAGTCCAACCTGGCTGGCCTATTCTATGTTGGTCGATTTTCTGTGGTCTGCTTTGTCATTAGGGCTAGGTGGCGGGCTCTAATTGGTCTCTCCTTAGGATGAATGGCTACGATCAATCCAAGCAACATCAATGGTCCTAATCAGTTTATAACCTCTATAAAAACAACCCTAGACTAACCCTAATCTATTCATTCAAAAATAAGAACAAAGACGCCATGTTGCTGAGGAACGACTAGGGGTAGCCACCAATTGGAGAGGGGATTAGGAGGCAAAATTCTAAGGCATAAAGCAACTCAATCAAATCAAACCGCATCTTCTTATCCCTAAACTTGAGAATTCGCCTCACCATTGTAAGTAGAGTATTACTTTGGTATGAACAAATAACTGTGTTAGTTTGTATACTTGGATGTGGTGATAAATAATTCATAATTTGTGCGTTACTATGATTCTTATCGATTTGGCATATTGTATACGTTTGGATATTCTCGAATTATGTTATTCATTATAAAGAACTACATGCGGTAGTTCTATGCAAGTATACATTTGGAATATTCGCAAATTATGTAATCCATGTTGAAGCTACATGTATGTAGTTGATTGAAATTCATGCAAGTTTGGGGCTTTGCTATTATGCCATCATAATGTGTATTTTTATACAAACATCATTTTTGTGAAGTAATTGGAATAAGTTTGGGTTGTCATAATCCATATGAAATTAGGTTGAAAATTTGGCATCATGTATTAAGCCATGCTTTTGTACTAGAACACCTATTTGCAAACTTATGAATATGACTAGGCTATGATTGATAATTTGCATAATTGAAATTGTCAACAAGAATTATATGATGACATATGTGGTACATAGCTAGGTTAGGTTCAAAATCCCTTTTTGCAAGTTTACATGACTAAAGTAAAAATCATGATTTCATGTTAGAAATATTTATGCCATGGTTATGTGAACAAATACTTATGTCATGCTTATGTTTGGCATTATGCCATGCTTATGTTAGAAATATTTATGCCATGCTTATGTTTGACATTATGCCTAAATAAAAATATAGGTTCATGTTGTAGTTCTGACTATGTGTCAATAATGATACCCAATTTAGATTCTTATCTCAACTACAAGTTTACATGGCTTGATTCATGTCACCTATGCTTTATGACCAAAGTATATGTTACCACTATGCAAGTACACCAGTTTCTATTTTATATTTCCAACGTCATATTGCAAGTTCATGCGCTCACATTCCCCTCTTTGTGTATGTAATCACGCTTTAAGCCTCCCCTTTTCGCATGGCTAAGTTGGGCTTTAAAAGGCTAAGCCCAACATATATATAATAAACGGACGTGTTAAACGGGGGAAAATAACGTTCGGTTAAAATCACTAATGAATGAAAATATAAAATAGAAGGGCCCAAATTCAAGTATGGGTTGGGCCCATGATTGGTGTAACCTTTACACCATTAACTTAATAATTGGCCGCAAATATTTACATATAAGTAAAATAAAGAAGAAAGACAAAATATGTAAATGTAGAACAGACGATGTGTTTAACCCGAGGTTGGATTGAGTTGTGATGTAAACCTGCCCGGAACCGCCCGGCTGTCCAGTAGTCACAACAATACCTATCCAATGTGGGAGGTTAAACATGGAGCCCAATAAGGACCCGAGGTTAGACTGAGTTGTGGCGTAAGACTGCCCGGAACCAACCGGCAACAGGCAGCCACAACAATACCTGTCTAATGTGAGAGATCAGGGCCTTAATAAGACAATTAAGGCTGAGTCAGGATTGTTAGGATTAAGTGAACTAAAGACTTAATCAAAATAGAACATGCTAAATTAAACGGACTGGTGGGGGTTAGGTTAGAAAACACTTAATCAACTTAGCATGTTGGCTAGAGATAGAAAACCTAGTAACGGGGGACCCTTTTCAGCAGTAACCCTAGAAGGTGTATCAGGATACCCTGAAACTAGGCAGGGTGGGGCACGATTACTGGGCTGATTGTAAGAGGTCATATCGACGGCGGTGGTGTAGCAGTGTAGGTTCTAACGGGGTGCGGGCGTGCACACACCCCGGCGCAGAAAAATAAGGCACTGGGCACCAGTAGCATACCTGTGCATTCTAAGGTTGTGTCGGGACGCCGCCATGGGACTTGATACACCCCATGGTGGGACCAGCATAGGTAACTACAACATCGGGTGCCGTAAGACACATGTAATTATGCGAGTTGGAGCCGATCATCGTAGAACGGATCACATCACCCTGATTATGGGGTGCCAGTTGGAAACTAGTTTATATGGGTTCAGAGATTAACATGGGGTACGATAGTATATTCGACCCTAGACAACTTAACCAAGTTTATAGTACTTTCCCACTTCTTGTTTATACTTATCATACCCAGTTCTATATTCATAGACAAAATAGTGCTAGACTTACTCAGGCTTTATGTCTGACTCTACTTTTCTTTCGTCTTCTTTTCTTCCGTTTCCCCCCCCCCCCCCAGGTCCACAGGGAGGGAACACAGCAGCTTGACCAGCCTTAACATCCAGCTTGAAGAAGAGAAATGTATTGCTTGAACCTTTTCATTTTTAACTATGGCTTTGGACAATCACTATGGGGGCTTTTGCAGTCTATCTATGTTTTATTTATGCTTCTTTAAAAGATGTAATCAAGACAGATTATGAAAGTTTTATGTTATGTTTTGGAAAAGATGTAAGACAATTATGGTATTGTTGTAGCACGTATTTGCTTTCATGAAATAAAAGTTTGCTGTTTTTCCGCTGTTTACAAATATGTGTTCTTATATCTGTCTTGTATATCTGTGACTTATACTTATAAACCTCCACCAAATTTAGGGCATTCCCTTTGAGAGTGACCTTAACGGAGGTGGGGTGTTTCACTTGGTATCAGAGCATATGTTTACCAGATAAGATAAAAAGTTTTGAAAAATTATTTTCAAAAAGGAAATTTAAAGAAGCATTTTTAAAAAGAAAAATATTATTTTATTTTAAAAAGGCAAAGTCCACTCCCCAAATCCATAGGTACTATCTCTTATCCTTCGTTTTGAATCTATCCTTTTTGTTTCAACATGTCCGAAGATCTTAACTTGCCGGAAGGGGTGCCAATACCTGGTTGGTTTAGACGGTTCTTAGAAGCAAGAGCCACTCATCCAGGTCCTACCATTCCTCCTCCCCCAGCTGCCGGAAATCATCCAGCTGCAGCGGCACCTTTTCCTCCACCTCCTCCTCGGGGAAACACGTTTGCTAAGATATGTAAAGATTTTAAAGCTATGGGAGGAAGGGATTTTCATGGAACTGAGTCCTTCGTGGCAGCCTGAAATTGGCTGAAAGAAACTGAGGACCTATTCATCATCTTTGAGGTAGAGGATAGGCAAAAAGTACAGTTGGCGGTGTGGCTATTGAAGGGCGAGGCTTCCTACTGGTGGGAAGTCACTAATGCTGAAAGACCAGTGGAGACATGGGAGGACTTTAGGGCAAGGTTTGAGACTAAATTTCTCTCAGATGCGGAAAGAAGTTTGCAGTTGGAAAAATTCTTATTTCTTAAGCAAGGGGACAAGACAGTCAGAGAGTATGTGAATCAGTTCGATGAGCTGGCTAGGTTTGGGCTTGACCTAGTCAACACCCCGCACAAGAAGGCTCTCCATTTCGTCAAAGGGTTGAATGAGCCATTACACAGTTTGGCCATGACCCATATACCCATGGGAGCCACGTATGAAAGATTGGTGCAAATGGCATTGCTGAATGAAGAGGATAAGGGCAAGAAGGAGACAAAGGCAGAAAGCTCTCAAGGGAAGAAAGAGGGTTTGCAGCCTAAGAAGACAGACTTTAAGAAGGGCGGGAAAGGCAACAAAGAGAAGAGGAAGTGCAATTTCTGTGGCAAAGTGGGGCACTTAGTAAAGGACTGCCGGAAAAAGAAGGCCAAGGAGAATGGTTGGTGCTTTTCTTGCGGTGAGACAGGCCACAGGGCTAAGGATTGCCCAAAGAAACGAGGACAGGGGCAGAGGGCTGGATCCACCCCAGGGGCACAGGTTCATGTGCTGGAAGCGCCACCTCTGCAACAGCGAGGTATAAATACTTCTGTAGAAAGTGTAGTTTATCTTTATGATCACCCACTTCGCACTTTATTTGATTCTGGCGCATCGCACTCCTTTATCTCGTCTGCTTTAGTAGAATCTCTGCACCTAAAAACTAGTATGGTAGAGGACCCCTTAATTGTTTCAAACCCAATTGGGGGCCCAACTCATTTGTCTATGATCTGTGTGGGATTGAAAATTTCTATTCTAAGTGTAGAATTTCAATGTAGTGCCTTTGTTTTGGGCTTTTCGGGTTATGGTTTGATTTTGGGTATGGATTGGCTATCCAGTAATGGGGCCATCCTTGATTGTGAGAAAAGGGTTGTTAGGCTCCTAACCCAGCTCGGTTATACTTTGGAAATTTCTTGTAATCCCTCATATGCGGTTATGCTTAGTTATCTTGAATCGCTAGATGCCTCCGTTGAAAATTTGCAATCAGTTAGAGTGGTCCGGGAATATCCGGATGTCTTCGAAGAGGTGAAGGGCTTGCCTCCGAAGCGGGAAATAGACTTCTGCATATATCTTGTAGAAAATGCAATGCCCGTTGCGTTGCCCGTTAGACACATGGCTCCACGAGAAAGGAAAGAGCTCAGTAAACAGATTAAAGAGCTTCTAGAGAAGGGGTTCATTAGGAGGAGCATTTCAGAATGGGGCGCTCCGGTGGTGTTCGCTACAAAGGCGGATGGTTCACTCCGTCTATGTGTTGACTATAGGGAGCTCAACAAGCTAACGAAAAAGAATAGGCACCCTCTCCCTAGAATTGACGATTTATTTGACCAGCTTGTAGGAGCGTCTGTTTTCTCCCAACTCGATTTAGCTACCGGTTTTCATCAGCTAAGGGTGGCTGAAGATAGCATCGATAAAACGGCGTTCAGAACCCCAGACGGCTTCTTTGAATGGCTTGTCATGCCTTTCGGCTTGACAAATGCACCTGCTTACTTCGTGGACCTAATGAGTAGGGTATTTAGAGATTTCCTCAACAAATTCGTAGTAGTCTTCGTAGATGATATCCTTATCTTCTCAAAGAGTGAAGAGGAACATGCTCAGCACCTAAGGGCAATCATGGAAACTTTGCGAGTCCATCAACTAAAAGCCAAATTCTCCAAATGCCACTTTTGGAGAGAAGAGGTGAGGTTCCTTGGGCACATAGTATCCAAACAAGGGTTAGCAGTGGACCCTGCTAAGGTAGTGGCGGTACAGGATTGGAAGACACCAAGGAATGCAACTGAGGTCCGAAGCTTTCTAGGACTAGCAGGTTTCTATCGAAAATTCATAAGGGATTTTGCGAAAATCTCAGCTCCGCTCACAAAGTTGACCAAGAAGAATCTAGTGTTCAATTGGGATTTGGATTGCGAGTTTGCTTTCCAACGACTGAAAAGGGCTCTTACAACAGCCCCAGTTTTGACGCTGCCAGATGGGAGCAAGATGTTCACTGTTTATACGGATGCATGTGGGACAGGGCTAGGCGCCGTCTTAATGCAAGAAGGAAGGGTAGTAGCTTATGGCGGGAGGCAGTTGAAGGTGCACGAAAAGAACTACCCAACCCACGATCTTGAGTTAGCCGCCATCGTCTTTGCACTCAAGTCTTAGCGACACTATCTCCTAGGTGAGAAGTTCGAACTTTACACTGACCATAAATCGTTGAAATATCTTTTCTCGCAGAAGGATCTTAACTTGAGGAAACAAAGATGGATGGAGTTTCTTGCCTCGTACGATTTCGAAATCTCCTACACTCCGGGCAAAGGCAACGTAGTGGCAGACGCGTTGAGCCGAAAGAAATTGACCCTAAGCCCGTTGTTTGTTGAAAGACAAAGCCTAGAGTTTATAGCCAGCTTCGACTTTAGGCCTTCCTCCGATTTCGTACCAGGCTTGCTAGCATCCCTCGAAGTGCGCCCAACTTTAGTGGATTCAGTAGGGACAGCACAACACGAAGACCCTAAGCTTGTGGAAATAATTGATAGGCTAATTAGGGGTGAGACTTCAAGTCACCTCAACAGATACTCCATCGACGATAAGGGTTTGCTAAGGCGAGACGGAAGACTATGCGTCCCACAGACAAAAGATTTAATAAAGAAGGTTCTCGAGGAAGCACATCACTCCAAGATGACGATACACCCAAGCGGGGATAAAATGTACAAAGACATAAAAAGGACTTTCTTCTGGAACGGCATGAAAAAGGACGTGGCAGAGTTCGTTTCTAAGTGTATGGTGTGCCAACAGGTTAAGGCGGAACAGAAAAAGCCTGGCGGACTGCTACATCCTCTGGAGGTCCCGCAGTGGAAGTGGGATAGCATCTCAATGGACTTCATCGATGGGCTGCCTAGATCTAGGAGAGGCAACACTAGCATTTGGGTAATAGTGGATAGGCTTACTAAAAGCGCCCACTTTTTACCTGTCAAAAGTAAGAGAACTGCCTCATCCCTAGCATCACTTTACCTCAAGGAAATCATTCGACTCCATGGAATACCATCCAGCATTGTTAGTGACCGAGACCCCATCTTCACCAGTGAGTTTTGGCGGAGTCTGCAAGAAGCAGTAGGAACGCAGCTATGCTTGAGCATAGCCTATCATCCCCAAACCGACGGCCAAACAGAGAGAGTGAACAGAGTTTTGGAAGACCTTTTAAGGCTATGCGTCCTTGACTTCGGAGGGACATGGGAAGACCACCTTCCTTTGGTGGAATTCGCCTACAACAACAGCTATCAAGCAACCATCGGAATGGCGCCCTTCGAAGCTTTATATGGAAGACCGTGCCGATCGCCCACTTGTTGGTGGGAGTCTACTGATAAGCTCATACTTGGACCAGATATGATCCGAGAGACTTCAGAGAAAGTAGACTTAATACGAAGAAGTATGAAGACGGCCCAAGACAGGCAAAAGTCCTATGCTGACAAGAGAAGGACCGACCTTGAATTTGAGGTTGGAGACAGAGTTTTTCTCAAGGTATCACCACTAAGAAACATTGTTCGTTTTGGAACCACAGGAAAGCTAGCACCAAGGTTCGTAGGGCCATTCCCTATCATCGAGAAAATTGGGAAAATGGCCTATAGATTAGAGCTTCCCGAGAAGTTGGCTGGAGTCCACAACGTTTTTCACGTTTCGCATCTCAGAAAATGTCTACATGAGTCAGCTGAAGTGGTAGAGCCAAATATCCTCGAAGAGGCCGAAGTGGAACGCGAAGCAACCATAAGGAAAGTTCCAACCCGCATATTAGGAACGGAAGTGAAGAAGCTACGCAACCGCGAAGTCAAGCTCGTCAAAGTTCAGTGGAGCGACGCCGAGGGAGACGCGACTTGGGAAACTGAAGCTAGAATCCGTACAGCCTACCCTTTTCTGTTCAAGGGTACATCCTTGATCTTTCATTTTCCTTAAGTTGCGCTTTTATCTATCTTTTTAGGTATATTTCCTCGACCTTATCTTTTAGGTAGAAACCCTTTGGATGGAAACATGTAATTGAAACATGTTATGGATGATGGTTGCAAGTGGTTGCAAGTGGTCGCTAGTGGTTGCTCGTGGTTGCATATACACACACAATCTAGGTTTTAGATCGGCTCAGTCACTTCATATTGCATATGCATATATGTTTGCATTCATATGTGGTTGAACTTTAATGTGTTGTCAGGTGGATGTTGCATTTGTATTGAATGATTGTGCACTCATGTAGAATCAAGAATAGGAAAATTTGCATACATAATGGATTCATGGCACTTACATAATTCGCATTAAGGAGGTCAACTGAATCAGTAGACCGCCTGATTTTGCATTAGATAAGTACATGTACACACACTTCGCATATGATCATAAAGCATTAGAAGTCTGTTAAGGACAATGGATGCTCGTGTTTGATGGATGAGTAGATGGATGATTGGATGTTAGGATATACATTCCTCCTAACTTGAAGATTTCGGGGACGAAATCCTTTTAAGTGGGGGAGAATGTAACACCCCGCGAATTCTATAACTGTGAAATGCAAAAATTAAAGTATAATTAATTTTAATCAAAGAACTAAGGGAAACGGGATACGCCATTGCGTTCGTCTCGGAAAAATACGCGAAATAGAATCCGAGTTTTCGAAAAACTGAGTCCGTATGAAGAAGATATGGCCTTCGGAAGTTTTGAATTGAGTTTAAAATTCAAACAGAATAAAATAACACAGAATAATCAAGTTTAAATTCTAAAATGGGGCCCAATGGGCCAGGGCGGAAAACATCCGCCTAACGCGCCCAGGTCGACTGGGCTGTCGACCTGGCCTAACCTGGTCGACAGGGCTGTCGACAGGGCTGTCGACAGGCATGTCGACCTGGTCCAGAGCCAGGTCGAACCCAGTCTAACCTGGCTGGCCTATTCTATGTTGGTCGATTTTCTGTGGTCTGCTTTGTCATTAGGGCTAGGTGGCGGGCTCTAATTGGTCTCTCCTTAGGATGAATGGCTACGATCAATCCAAGCAACATCAATGGTCCTAATCAGTTTATAACCTCAATAAAAACAACCCTAGACTAACCCTAATCTATTCATTCAAAAATAAGAACAAAGCCGCCATGTTGCTGAGGAACGACTAGGGGTAGCCACCAATTGGAGAGGGGATTAGGAGGCAAAATTCTAAGGCATAAAGCAACTCAATCAAATCAAACCGCATCTTCTTATCCCTAAACTTGAGAATTCGCCTCACCATTGTAAGTAGAGTATTACTTTGGTATGAACAAATAACTGTGTTAGTTTGTATACTTGGATGTGGTGATAAATAATTCATAATTTGTGCGTTACTATGATTCTTATCGATTTGGCATATTGTATACGTTTGGATATTCTCGAATTATGTTATTCATTATAAAGAACTACATGCGGTAGTTCTATGCAAGTATACGTTTGGAATATTCGCAAATTATGTAATCCATGTTGAAGCTACATGTATGTAGTTGATTGAAATTCATGCAAGTTTGGGGCTTTGCTATTATGCCATCATAATGTGTATTTTTATACAAACATCATTTTTGTGAAGTAATTGGAATAAGTTTGGGTTGTCATAATCCATATGAAATTAGGTTGAAAATTTGGCATCATGTGTTAAGCCATGCTTTTGTACTAGAACACCTATTTGCAAACTTATGAATATGACTAGGCTATGATTGATAATTTGCATAATTGAAATTGTCAACAAGAATTATATGATGACATATGTGGTACATAGCTAGGTTAGGTTCAAAATCCCTTTTTGCAAGTTTACATGACTAAAGTAAAAATCATGATTTCATGTTAGAAATATTTATGCCATGGTTATGTGAACAAATACTTATGCCATGCTTATGTTTGACATTATGCCATGCTTATGTTAGAAATATTTATGCCATGCTTATGTTTGACATTATGCCTAAATAAAAATATAGGTTCATGTTGTAGTTCTGACTATGTGTCAATAATGATACCCAATTTAGATTCTTATCTCAACTACAAGTTTACATGGCTTGATTCATGTCACCTATGCTTTATGACCAAAGTATATGTTACCACTATGCAAGTACACCAGTTTCTATTTTATATTTCCAACGTCATATTGCAAGTTCATGCGCTCACATTCCCCTCTTTGTGTATGTAATCACGCTTTAAGCCTCCCCTTTTCGCATGGCTAAGTTGGGCTTTAAAAGGCTAAGCCCAACATATATATAATAAACGGACGTGTTAAACGGGGGAAAATAACGTTGGGTTAAAATCACTAATGAATGAAAATATAAAATAGAAGGGCCCAAATTCAAGTATGGGTTGGGCCCATGATTGGTGTAACCTTTACACCATTAACTTAATAATTGGCCGCAAATATTTACATATAAGTAAAATAAAGAAGAAAGACAAAATATGTAAATGTAGAACAGACGATGTGTTTAACCCGAGGTTGGATTGAGTTGTGATGTAAACCTGCCCGGAACCGCCCGGCTGTCCAGTAGTCACAACAATACCTATCCAATGTGGGAGGTTAAACATGGAGCCCAATAAGGACCCGAGGTTAGACTGAGTTGTGGCGTAAGACTGCCCGGAACCAACCGGCAACAGGCAGCCACAACAATACCTGTCTAATGTGAGAGGTCAGGGCCCTAATAAGACAATTAAGGCTGAGTCAGGATTGTTAGGATTAAGTGAACTAAAGACTTAATCAAAATAGAACATGCTAAATTAAACGGACTGGTGGGGGTTAGGTTAGAAAACACTTAACCAACTTAGCATGTTGGCTAGAGATAGAAAACCTAGTAACGGGGGACCCTTTTCAGCATTAACCCTATAAGGTGTATCAGGATACCCTGAAACTAGGCAGGGTGGGGCACGATTACTGGGCTGATTGTAAGAGGTCAAATCGACGGCGGTGGTGTAGCAGTGTAGGTTCTAACGGGGTGCGGGCGTGCACACACCCCGGCGCAGAAAAATAAGGCACTGGGCACCAGTAGCATACCTGTGCATTCTAAGGTTGTGTCGGGCCGCCGCCATGGGACTTGATACACCCCATGGTGGGACCAGCATAGGTAACTACAACATCGGGGGCCGTAAGACACATGTAATTATGCGAGTAGGAGCCGATCATCGTAGAACGGATCACATCATCCTGATTATGGGGTGCCAGTTGGAAACTAGTTTATATGGGTTCAGAGATTAACATGGGGTACGATAGTATATTCGACCCTAGACAACTTAACCAAGTTTATAGTACTTTCCCACTTCTTGTTTATACTTATCATACCCAGTTCTTTATTCATAGACAAAATAGTGCTAGACTTACTCAGGCTTTATGTCTGACTCTACTTTTCTTTCGTCTTCTTTTCTTCCGTTTCCCCCCCCCCCCCCAGGTCCACAGGGAGGGAACACAGCAGCTTGACCAGCCTTAACATCCAGCTTGAAGAAGAGAAATGTATTGCTTGAACCTTTTCATTTTGAACTATGGCTTTGGACAATCACTATGGGGGCTTTTGCAGTCTATCTATGTTTTATTTATGCTTCTTTAAAAGATGTAATCAAGACAGATTATGAAAGTTTTATGTTATGTTTTGGAAAAGATGTAAGACAATTATGGTATTGTTGTAGCACGTATTTGCTTTTATGAAATAAAAGTTTGCTGTTTTTCCGCTGTTTACAAATATGTGTTCTTATATCTGTCTTGTATATCTGTGACTTATACTTATAAACCTCCACCAAAATTAGGGCATTCCCTTTGAGAGTGACCCTAACGGAGGTGGGGTGTTTCACACAAAGTAGGCTAATAACTACTATGAATATCTGGTTTTTGAAGCACCCAATCCAAACGATTCATCATCTTTTATATTTGTCGATCTACCGTTACTATTCTTAAACTACCCCTACTTCTCTTAATACTTCAAAACAACCCTTCTTTTTAATCATTCCCCTAATTCTCCAAATATTCTTTACTTCAAAAAATTACACCTATTTTTTAACTACTGTGAAGGGTTGGTTTTTGTAGCAGCCAATCCACATGATTCATCTTCTTTCAAATTTATTGATCAACTGCTACTATGCTTAATCTACCCCTACTTCTCTTAATACTGAAAACCAATCCTTGTTTTAATCCTATCCCTAATTCTGCAAATAGCCCTTACTTTCAACAATTACCATTATATTTTTACTATTGTGAAGGATTGGTTTTTGCAGCACCTAATCCTAAGGATTCATCATCTTTCATATTTGTCGATCTACCCCTACTATGCTTAAGCTACTCCTACTTATCTTAATACTTCAAAACATCCCTTCTTTTTAACCCTACACATAATTCTCTAAATATCCCTTTCTTCCAACAATTACCCTTACTTGTGAACTATTGTGAAGGATTGGTTTTTGCAGCACTCAATCTAAACGATTCATCATCTTTAATATTTGTCGATCTACCCCTACTATGCTTAAAGTACCCCTACTTCTTTTAATATTTCAAGACAACCCTTCTTTTTAATCCTACCCCTAATTCTCTAAATAGCACTTACTTCCGACAATTACTCCTGTCTTCTTACTACTATAAAGGGTTGGTTTTTGCAGCACCAAATCAAAACGATTCGTCAGCTTTAATATTTGTCGATCTACCCCTACTATGCTTATACAACCCCTACTTCTCTTAATACTTCAAGACAACCCTTCTTTTTAATCCTTCCACTAATTCTCCAAATATCCTTTACTTCCAAAAATTACCCCTATTTTTTAACTTTTGTGAAGGGTTTGTTTTTGCAGCACCCAATCCAAATGATTAATCATCTTTCAAATTTGTCGATCTACCCCTACTATGCTTAATACCCCTTCTTCTCTTAATACTTCAAAACAGTCCGTCTTTTATATCCTTTCCCAAATTCTTTAATTAGCCCTTACTTCAAACAATTACCCCTATCTTTTTACTACTTGGAAGGTTTGGTTATTTCAGCACCCAATCCAAACGATTCATCATCTTCCGTTGTTGTTGATTAACCCCTCCTATACTTAAACTACCCCTACTTCTCTTAATAGTTCAAAACAGCTCTTCTTTTTAATCATACCCTTAATTCTCTAAATACCCCTTTGGAACAACCCGCATTTTACGTATCGGAAGATCGTAAAATATATTTGTTTTATTCTCTAAGGGTTGGAACATCCTCATATTTTAATATGTTGTTTACGGGGATGTGAGACATATCCATAATTTTTACCGATTTTGTTTATGACCATATTGCCCCTGCCAGGCTTGTATAGGGCATAACTTTTGACTCAGGTCAAATCAAAGGGTGATACCTATGCCATTGTAAAGGAATTGATTATTGCCTTTCCGTAGAGTGGTTACATTAAGGATTTGGCTCAGTGGTTTGAGAGAAATCGCTGTTTTAAGGTTTTTCAGTTGGTTTTTCAGGTTTGGAGAGCCTAATGGGCTGAATTGGAGAGGCCCATTAGTGGGATGGTGGAGTTTATAAATAGAGGGTGAGGGGTATGGAGAATAGGTTACTTATCCGATTCTCTCATTTGGAGGTCTTGTACTCCTTCTTTCTCTAAAACACTTTTTCACCATTGGAAATCCAATTCTAAGGAGGGAAATCGAAGATCTACACCATTCGAGGCTAGATTTGCATCGTTCCAAGGGCAAATTCAACAGATAAAGGAGCTTGGTTTAAAGTATTCGCTCTTCGGATTCATAATTCTATCATATTAGCTTGTTTGGAGAATCGGTGAGTGATCTACATCTCTCACATGAATGCAATGAAGTATATGAGTGTTTGTGCATGTTTCTCATCAAATTGGGATGTTTTACCATAGATTTACACGATTATAAGTTCATTTTCATACGCATCAGCCTATGATCTAATCTAACAACTTTTAATCGTTAATTTCATGTCATTTTACATGTTTATGTTAGTTAGATCTCTCATTTTGATCATACGTTCATTTTAATGGTTTTTGTTGAGATTTACACCATTTTTGTGGTAATTGTTATATTCATGTGGTTAGTAGTGTTATTATATGTTTATGATTGTATTTGATGATTTTGGTGGAGTTCGTTTCGTAGGATTCGTCGTTTGGCGAAGTTTTGCTCGAAATCGGAGTTGAATCACAATATGTAGAGTTTGGATCAGACCATAGTTGGATCGGACCACATTTGGACCGGACCATAAGTGAATCGAACGAAAGTGGATCGAATCGGACCAAAGTGGATCTGAATAGACCAAAGTTGGATCGGACCATTCTGGACAGCCATTTTTGGTCAGCCATTTCTGCAATTTCTGGGCAAGTTTTTCTTGTCGGACATTTCCGGTGATGATGTAACTTCAAATTGAATTCAATTAGGAAGTTTGGAAGTGTTCAAAAGCTTTCTAATTGGGGGTGATAATGCTGTAAACTGTATTGAACCTTATGTTGATTTTGTTTGGTTCGATAGTGATGATGGCTTCGACGAGAGTCCAGAAGAGGATGTTCGAAGTGATGTGATATGTTCGTTGATCGACGAAAAGCTACGAATAGGCAGACAACTCAAAGGTTGTGAGTTGGTGGATAATGGTTACTCGAGAAGGTCGCTTGAGTAGTAAATAGCTGTCAAGGTTGGACGACTAGAGATATTGAAGGCCAAGAGATTATCATTGTCGTAAGTTCTAGCAGGCTCAAAGCAGGGGTACAATGGGGGCACCCAATAGACCGGAAGGTTGTTGGTCGAGTACCTTAGGAATCGTTGAAAGGCCAAGTTGTCAAGGTTGGACATTGTCAAGGTTGGACATATGGAGTTTATACTAGGACTGGGGTTACCATTAGCCCTTGACATATGGCAAGGTTAGCCGTCATACGATTAACGACGGTTTCAAAGCAGGATTGGTGGTGATAGTCAGAGTCAGTCATCGATGATTGGTTGTTCTGTTTGTACTATCTCACATGGATTATCCAAAATCGAGGGTGATGTTCTTTGAGTGCTTAACTAATATTGGTTTAGGCCGTTGGGGAGAGTGGTTGGGGAATGTTAAACTCGATTAGGGTTGTCTGTGTGAGAGTTATATAATTTGGATGTTATGTGTGTTTTACAAGATTGAATGGTTGCTCTGGTTTCCATGTATGAATTGTTATTCCTTTGGGTGAATGGATTGTAAAGGCTATCACTGTCCGATGTGGGGAAGATAAGGTTGAGGTCTTCTCTGGTGTTATGGTAGATTAGTATGTTTATCTATCCCCTCTCATGCACTTTATTGTTGAAGTTTGTTAGTTGTTTTATCGCTCACTAAGACTGTTGTCTGACTCAAGGTTTTATGTATCCTCTTATTACCTTGGGTTGTTCATCCGATTATGGATGGGCAGACTAAGTAACAGATGACAGGTAATTATTTAGTGAGGACAACGATGCTGATCGATGGCGAACGGGGGCTCACGTACCCGTTTTACTACCAGCTAATAATTGGATTTCCACTGTTTGCTTTTTCTGAGTGATGTAGTGAGGCAACTTTGTATAAACACCATTTCCAAGTTTGTGGATCTTACTTTCTAGTTGTATGGAAGTCCAGTGTTTCTGCTTCACTATTATTACCTGTTGTATATGTTCTATTTTATTTTATCCTTGCACTGTGAGTTTTATGACATGTTCCGCTTGTGTTTTCCAACTTTGATGATTGTCCATGACGGCCTTGCGCATTTTTCAGCGCATTATTTCTCTTTTATAATGTGGGAGTTATGGGCGGTCTTCACATTTGGTATCAAGCTATGGCCAATGATTTTTGGCCAAAATTCAAGGATGTAATCACCTATGAGAGACGTACTTGTAGATTTCAGTTGGATGCTTAATATATATATTAGCATATGTAGTAGTAGCGGTTGTTTTCGTTTAGCAGTTTTTCTTGAAGGTGGCTAATTATTCTAAATTGCATATTTAGAATGAGTAGACGAGAATCAAGGCACGGTGGTAGGTGAGCCAATACTGGAGGGGGAAATGGTGCTGAACCTAATTACCCGGCCATGTTTGAAGCTATGGCAGAAGCAATTTTGCGAAGGGTACCCACTCTAGTGGCGGCAACGGTAGATGTTGGTGTGCGAGTTCCTAAGAGTAGTAGATTTTGCAAAGCTGTGCAAGGACTTTGCACCTATACGGGGAAAACCATTCAAGGGAACTGAACCAGGTGAAGGGGTTCAGAGGTGGATGGACTTATGTGTTCGAATCTTTAGAAACTTGGGTATTAAGGATGCAATAAAGAGAAAGCTTGCATCAAGGCAACTGCAGGACAGGGCCATGAAATGGTGGAATTCTGTTACACTCGAGACTCCAGAAGAAGAAATTTCATGGGAGCTATTACAAGCTATGTTTGAAGCTAAATTTATCTCCGCAGCTCAAAAATCTTCTCTATTCAAGAAGTTCATAGAGCTGAAACGGAATGATCGTTCTATGTTTGACTATATTTCTGATTTCGAAGCCTTGTCTAGATATGCTCGTTCGTACATTGATACATCATATCAGAAGAACGAGAAGTTTGTCTTAGGTTTGGAACCAGAGATTTGTGACAGACCCTTCATAGTGACTAATCCAATTGGGAGTTTGTCATATTTTTGCATGATATGTCGTGGTCAAGTGTTGTCGGGTCATGGTTGCTGTTTTATGTGTGATTGCTTTGTTCTTAACTTCGCTGGGTTTGGGATCATCTTGGGCATGAATTGGCTCAAGAAGTATGCGGCAAGGGTGAATTGCGAGAAGTTAGATGTGAGGGTTGGGGATGTGGAAGGGTGAAAGGTGTTGATTAGATGTCAGCATGAAGATGGGGTCTTCGTGAGTTATCTATATTCTCTTGCGATTCCATAAGAAGACCTGTCATCAGTGCTAATCACTAATGAGTATGTAGATGTCTTTGACGAGGTCAAAGGGTTGCCGCCGCATCGTGAGATCGAGTTTAGGATCGATTTGGTCGAAGGTGCTAGACCAATCGTTATGCCACTTATGCGGATGGCGCCTAGGGAACAGAGAGAGTTGGAGGTGTAATTTCGAGACCTCTTGGGAATAGGGTTCATTCGGAGGAGTGTATCTGAATGGGGTGCACCGGTCGTATTTGCAAACAAGGCGGTTGGCTCGTTAAGATTGTGTGTGGACTATCGTGGGCTGAACAAGGTGACAAAGAATAACAAGTATCCATTGAAAAGGATAAATGACTTGTTCGATCAGCTTCACGAAGCCAAAGTGTGTTCTCAGATGGATTTGGCAACGGGATTTCACCAGTTGATGGTGGCTTAGGATAGTCTTCCAAAGACTACTTTTAGGACACCATTTGGTTTCTTTGAATGGTTGCTGATGCCATTCGGGTTGACTATCGCGCCAACGTATTTTGTGGATCTTATGAATAGGGTGTTCAGAGATCAGTTTAAAAGGTTTGTGCTTGTGTTCGTGGATGATATTTTGGTTTACTCCAGAAATGAGGAAGAACATAAGATGCACTTGAGAGTTGTGTTAGAGATCTTGGGGAAGGATCAACTTAAGGCTAAGTTCTCAAAGTGTCACTTCTGGAAGGATGAAGTGAGTTTCCTATGTCATGTAGTTTTTGGAAAAGGGATAGTGGTTGACCCCGCTAAAGTTGCAGCAATCCAGGACTGGGATCGACCTAAGAATGCGATGGATGTTCGGTGTTTCCTTGGGTCGGCAGGATATTACCGATGGTTTATCAAGGATTTCTCCAAGGTAGCTGCACCGTTGACAGGATTGACAAAGAAGAACCAAGTATTCACATGGGATGCAAAGTGCGTAAATGCGTTCGGAATCCTGAAGGAGAGATTAACGAGTACACCTGTGTTGACCATTCCAAGTAGGAATGAAGAGATGGTGGTATATACCGATGCATGTGGTACTGGACTTGGAGCAGTAATAATGCAGAAGGATAAGGTTGTGGCCTATGCGAGTCGACAACTAAAGCCGCATGAGAGGAATTACCCAACTCATGATTTGGAGTTGGCGGCGATTGTGTTTGCTCTGAAGATACAGAGACATTTCTTGATGGGAGTTCGATTCGAGTTGTTTACGGATCATAAGTCATTGAAGTATATTTTCTCCCAAAAGGATTTGAATCTTCGGTAGCAAAGATGGTTAGAGTTTTTGGCGTCATATGATTTTGGTATAGCCTATACTCCTGGCAATGGCAACGTAGTTGCAGATGAATTAAGGCGAAGACACGCAAGTTTGGTGGCGATGTATTCGGAAGGAAGAGCCTCGAGTACTTAGCAAAGTCGATTTCATGCCAAGGTGTGAGTTGGAACCTGAAATGTTGGTAAGCTGGTCGATAAGACCTACTCTTATCGAAAGGATTGGCGAGAGCCAAAAGAAGGATGTGAAGCTTGTCGAGTTCATTCAAAAACTGGAACTAGAAGATAAAGAGTTCGATGTCGATCGAGAAGGTTGGCTTCGAAAGCAAGGGAGATTAGTTGTTCCGGATATTGACGGATTGAGGGATGAGGTTCTGAGAGAATGTCATCACTCAAAGCTGACGATTCATCCTGGTGGAAATAAGATGTATCAGGAAATGAGGAGAGTCTACTACTGGGAAGGGATGAAGCGAGATATTATAAAGTTCATTTCCAAGTGTATGAACTGTAAGTTGGTGAAAGCTGAACAGAAGAAGTCGAGTGGGTTGCTTCAGCCATTGGAAGTTCCTTCTTGGAAGTGTGAGCAAGTATCAATGGATTTTATCGATGGACTACCTAGAACCAGGGCTGGAAACAAGGGGATTTGGGTCATCGTGGATCGTCTGACCAAAAGTGCGAGATTCATTCCTGTCAAGGAAACTAGGACGACATCGAAATTGGCTGAACTTTATGTGAAATGGATAGTTCGATTCCATGGTGTCCCAAAGAGTACAGTAAGTGACGGAGATCCATTATTTACGAGTGAATTTTGGAAAAATTTGCAAGAAGATTTGGGAACCGAGTTGTGCTTGAGTACGACATACATCCCCAAACTGATGGTCAGACCGAGAGAGTCAATCGAGTTTTAGAAGATCTCCTGAGGGCTTGAGTGTTAGACTTCGAAGGATCATGGGAAGAACATCCACATCTAGTTGAGTTTTCGTATAATAATAGCTACCAGTCTAGCATTGGGATGGCCCCATACGAAGCATTATATGGAAGGCCGTGCAATTCTCCAGCCTGTTGGCTAGAAACTGGAGATAATGTAACACCCCGTAATTCTGTTAATATAAATATTCACAAATTAAGGAATAACTAATCTCAGATGTGAGAATTGTGGGAAATGGGTTGTGCTATTGTGTTCGTCTTGGAATTATAGTTAAAATAGAGTCCGAATTTGCGTGATTTGGACTTCGTATGAAGATGTTATGGCCATCGGAAGTTTCAGAAAATTCAAAATAGATTTCAGAAAATTTAAAATTTAAAATTCGAAGTCAAACAGGCTAGGCGGGAAATTTCCCGCCCAGCACCCCAGGTCGACTGGGTAGTCGACATCCCCCCAGGTCGACTTGGGAGTCGACTGGGCAGTCGACCTGGGTATCGACCTGGTCAAGTCGGCTAGGGTTTGACTGAGCCCAATCTTGAGCTGCTGATGTGTCTTTAGGGTTGAGTTGGCAAATTAAACGGTTCAGGTTAGTTCTGAGTTGATCTGACGGTCTAAATAAATCCTAAAATCTATAAATACCTAGGTAGACTCTCACTCTAATTCATATGAAAAATAGAATAGCCACCGTCATACCGCCGCCATGGAACTCAATGTAGCCGTCGCCTAATTAGAAGGAAGAAAGCTAATCAAAACCCTAATTCTACTCAACTCTACAGCAAATCAAGACTCTCTTTCTTCTCTAATTGTGAGTATGATGATCTTAACAAGATTATTATTAAATTAATTACATTAAGTTATGAATGGATTATAAGAAAATGATGTGAATTGTCATATATGTTGTTGTAAACCTTATGCTATCATGTATGTTGTAAATCCTATGTTATGTGATGATGATATCCTATATGTTGCAAATCATGCTTTGATGATATTGTATAGGTTGTAATTTTCTATGCTAAGTTGTGATAAATCATACATGTTATAAAGTCATGATGTTATTATCTATTCTAATTGGTTCATGTTAATCAAATCATAACGTTTGGGCTATGTTGATCTATATGACAAATCATGTATGCAAGTTTAGATTGATTAGTAAAGATTATGAACATATGCCATGACATCTATTTTGATCTAGAATTATGACATCTAGAATTATGCTATGACATATGTGAATTCTATGTATTAGATGCTAGTTCACACCATCATTATGTTGCCTAAACCATATATGCTAGTCCATACATGAATTTGGATTATGATCATATTATGTGAATTGTGACATTTTACCAAACAAGTTGACACCTTTAGGTCCATGACATGTGTAGTTTTATGCTAGTTTCACCCCTATTATAATTAGATCTATTTTATTTGTCTATATGTTGTGATAATTTATCTTTGTGCTATGAGTTAGACTATTCGTGTCTAACGTATATTTTGCATTGAATAAGCGAACGTATAACGTGGGGTATAGGTAATATTAAGTATTTAATATTAAGAAATTGGATGCAATTAATATGATTTTGCATGCCATGAGTGGATGGCCATAATTGAGTCAATTATGGACATCATTAAAATTGGAATTAATTAATAATTTGAATAGGGAATTATTAAAACTGGGGTAAAAGATTGTAAGTGTTAATCAATGCTTAGGACACGAGGTTGGACTCGTTTGTGACGTAAAACTGCCCAGACCCGCCCGTTAAATCCAGCAGTCACAAATGTCAGCCCAATGTGAGAGGTCCTAGGCCCAAATTAAAGCATAACAGTTGTAAAGACACGAGGCTAGGCTCTTTTGTGGTGTAAGACTGCCCGGAACCGCCCGGCAAATCCAGCTGCCATAAATGCCAGTCTAATGTGGGAGGTCTTTATGAGGTTATGGCCTGAATGAATTAAGAAATACTTAACCAAATAAACATGTAAGGCGGGAAATGGGGGTTAAGTAGGTGCCTTGGGTGGCATGAGGAATCTAGTGAGTGCCTTTAGTGGCATTTGAAATACGATTAGTAAGACTTAACCAAAGACACATGTAAATGAACATGACTAAGAGGGTTAAGTGGGATATACTAGTGGTGACAAGCTTAGGTGGATAGCTTGTGGGGGCCATTTTAACCAGTAAACCAAACATATCTTTGTGGGCTCGACCTAAGTCGAGGATGGGACACGCATACTGGGCTTGACTATAAGAGGCCAAACGGGGTAGCGGTGCCAACGCAAGTCCAACGGGTTTCATATGCATGTGTGGACCCGGGCTGGTAGGTAAGACGTTGTTGCATCGTTGAGGTATAAGCCGTGCATTCTCAAGTTGTATCGGGTTGCCACTTTAGGGGAGTGATACACCCCACTGTGGGGCCATCACGGGTATCTACGAGTAGGGAGCCGATCGAAAGTGGGTAGTGGGGTACACCTAGCGGAGATAGGGGCAGGCGGCACCTATGTAGTCAGCTAGGGGTACACGAAGCTATTTATATAATTTCTAAGTGAAGCAAGTGGGATCGACCTTTAGGGTGACTTATGCGGTGCAGTGTAGTAATTATTCGTTAGTAATTAGGTGTGCCTTTAACGTTATCTTTATCTGCTCTTCCATACCCAATAGTTCATAGACATTTCCTTGTTTCCAGCTTGTGCCTTAGTCTAGTTATTTTGATAATGGTATTGTTAGAATTATCATACTCGCCAGACTTTATGTTTGACCCCCTCCATTTCTATCCTTTTTCCCCCTCTAGCTCCTCAGGTTGGGCCCAGCTCTAGTGGAGTTTGATTGGATTGCTTCATCCTTCTTTGGAAAGCTTGGACCGCTGAAGTAAAGTCCAGCATGTTATCTTCTTTAATGGCTATTTATGTAATGGGGTTATGTATTTCGTTTTATCAAGATGGATATTGTACTTGACTCTGATTTATGGTTTTATGATGTAACAAACATGTTTAATTTCCACTGCAATAAAATAAAGTTTTAGATTTCCAAGTACTACTTATTATCTGTCTTGTTGTAATTTTTCTGTTCTATATTCACCTAAAACCTCCATGGAAGTTAATGCATTCCCTTTGTGAGTGACATTAATGGACGTGGGGTGTTACACGTGGTATCAGAGCGAGGTTACCAGAACAGATAAAATTTTTAGAAAAACTATTTTTCTAAAGTATTTTTGGAAGAAGTGTTTTCAAAAACATGTCTTAACGAGTTATTTAAAGAGAAAAGTTTTTATGAAAAACATAATCCCCAATAGCCATATATCTTTATATTTCGAATTCTCCATTTTTAATCTTTCCTTTTTCGTTTCAGCATGGCTGAATATTTTAACCTTCTGGACGGTGTACCAGGATGGTATAGGAGGTTATTAGAGGTTAGGGCCGCTGCAGGTCCGGCCAATGTTCCTCCACCACCAGTTGCATCCGCTCCTCCTCCTCCTCCTCGTGTAGATACTTGTGCAAAGACATGCAAGGAATTTAAGGCTATGGGTGGAAAACCTTTTCAAGGGTCAGAAACGTTTGTGGAAGCTAGAGATTGGCTTAAGGAGGTGGAAGAATTTCTAGAGATCTTTGAAGTAGAAGAAGGGAGGAAAGTCAAACTAGCAGCTTGGTTAATGAAGGGAGAGGCCTCGTTTTGGTGGGAGGTCACTAATGGGGAGCGTCCTGTTGATTCTTGGGCGGATTTCAGACGTAGGTTTGAGGCAAAGTTTCTTTCAAGGGCAGAAGAGAATCTATATATGGAAAGGTTCCTGACATTAAAGCAAGGAAGCTCATCAGTGAAAGAATATGTCAACAAATTTAATCAGTTAGCAAGGTTTGGCTTGGACTTAGTGAACACTCCAGAGAAGAGGGCCCCAAGGTTCGTTAATGGCTTGAATGAGCCGTTGCAGGGGTTGGCTATGACCAACATCCCTATGGGGGCCACCTTTGAGAAGCTAGTAGACACGGCACTCATGCACGAGGAGAAAGGCGCTAATGCTAATAAGGCACCCGAGAAGAAATGGGATCAGAAGAAACCTCAACAGCAAAACAAGAAGGGTGGTAAAGACAATAATGGCAAGGGAAAGAAGAAATGCTTTAACTGTGGGACACCAGGCCGTCTCAGCAAGGATTGCAGAAAGAAAAAGAAGACTGGTTGTTTTCACTGTGGCGAAGCGGGACATCTAGTGAAGGACTTCCCAAAGAAGGGGCAGAGGGCAGGGTCTACCTCGGGGGGACAGGTGCAGGCTCTTATGGCACCAGGGCAGGCAAGGGGACAAGATCAGGTTCTCGCGGTCCCACCGCTGCAAGAACGAGGTTGAACCATTTCTGTTGAAAGCTTAATTTTTCTGTTTGATCATCCTATCCGTACCTTATTCGATTCGGGCGCACCGCATTCGTTTATTTCTACATCATTAGTTGAATCACTGCACTTAAACACCAGTTAAGTAGAGGATCCCTTAGTTGTTTCAAATCCAATTGGGGGCTCAGCTTATTTGTCCATGATGTGTTTGGATTTGAAAATTTCTATACTTAGCGTTGAGTTTAGATGTGATGCTTATGTTTTGGGCTTCACTGGCTATGGGCTAATTTTAGGAATGGATTGGTTATCCAGAAGTGGAGCCGTTCTTGATTGTGAAAGGAGAGTAGTTAGGCTCATGACTCGCCTTGGCAACAATCTCGAAATCTTTTGTAATCCCATAGATTCCGTTATGCTAAGTTATCTAGAATCGTTTGACGCTTCTGTGGAGAATCTACGATCTGTTAGAGTGGTCCGAGAATACTCGGATGTGTTTGATGAGGTGAATGGCTTGCCTCCGAAGCGGGAGGCAGATTTTCGAATATATCTTGTAGATAATGAAAAACCAGTATCTTTGCCAGTACGCCTCATGGCTCCTCGTGAAAGGGGGGAACTCAATAAGCAAGTGAAGGAGTTGCTTGAGAAGGGGTTCATAAGACGTAGTATATCGGAGTGGGGTGCTCCAGTAGTATTTGCCACGAAGGCGGATGGGTCCCTTAGACTTTGTGTGGACTATAGAGAACTTAATAAGCTTACTAAGAAAAACAGACACCTACTGCCAAGGATTGACGATCTCTTCGATCAGTTAGTTGGCGCCTCCGTGTTTTCGCAGTTGGACTTAGCCACTTGTTTCCATCAGTTGAGAGTGGCTGAGGATAGCATAGACAAGACCGCCTTTAGGACTCTGGACGGTTTCTATGAATGGCTAGTGATGCCCTTCGGTTTGACAAACGCCCCCGCATACTTTTTTGATTTGATGAGTAGGGTGTTTAGGGAGTACCTTAACAAATTCATGGTAATCTTTGTAGACGACATCTTGATCTTTTCTAAGGATGAAGAAGAGCATGCCCTACATCTTAGGGAAGTGTTGGAGACTCTACGAGCGCATAACCTTAAAGCTTAATTTACTAAGTGTCACTTCTGGAGAGAGGAAGTGCGATTCTTAGGGCACGTGGTTTCCAAAGAAGGGATAGCTGTGGATCCCGCTAAGGTGGTGGCCATCCAAGATTGGAAGGTCCCTAAAAATGCTACCGAAGTAAGGAGTTTCTTGGGGTTGGCTGGTTCTATAGGAAGTTTATCAAAAGATTTCACTAAGATATCAGCTCCATTAACACGTTTGACGAAGAAGAACCTAGTTTTCACATGGGACATAGATTGTGATGATGCTTTCCAACGTTTGAAGAGAGCTTTGACTTCATCCCCAGTCTTACTGCTGCTAGACGGGAGTAAGTCGTTTGTTGTTTATACCGATGCATGTGGGACAGGACTAGGCGCGGTCTTATTGCAAGAGGGAAGGGTAATAGCCTATGGTGGAAGGCAGTTAAGGGTGCATGAGAAAAATTACCCTACGCATGACCTAGAGTTGTCCGCAATTGTTTTCGCGCTTAAGTCTTGGCACCATTATCTTCTTGGCGAGAAATTCGAATTGTTCACTGAGCACAAATTTTTAAAATACTTATTCTCTCAGAAGGACTTGAACTTAAGGCAGCAAAGGTGGATGGATTTCTTAGCGTCCTACGATTTCGAAATAGCATATGCCCCTGGTAAGGGTAACGTGGTGGCAGACGCCTTAAGTAGGAAAAGGTTGTCCTTGAGTCCGTTGTTTGTTGAACGGCGAAACTTAGAATTTATCTCTATGTTTGATTTTAGACCTTCCGTTGACTTTGTACCCGGTTTGCTAGCATCCTTGGAGGTCAGACCAACGCTTTTGGGACGGATTGGGGAGGCACAGCGAGACGACCGACAGTTGGTTGAGTTAGTAGAAAAGCTCAAAAGAGGGGAGTCATCAAGCTATCTCCGTAGGTATACCCTAGATGATAAGGTTTGGTTACGTAGGGATAGTAGACTTTGTGTACCTCGAGACGAAGGTTTGAGGAAGGGTATTCTTGACGAAGCACATCATTCGAAGATGACCATTCATCCAGGCGGAGACAAGACGTACAAAGACATGAAGCGAGTTTTCTTTTGGGCCGGTAAGAAGAGGGATGTGGCCGAGTATGTCGCTAGATGCTTGGTGTGCCAACAAGTAAAAGCGGAGCAAAAGAAACCCGGTGGGTTGCTGCACCCATTGGAGGTTCCACTATGGAAGTGGGATAGTGTCTCGATGGATTTTGTGGATGGATTACCAAGATCAAGGAAGGGTAATACGGGGATTTGGGTTATAGTCGATAGACTTACTAAGAGCGCCCATTTCATTCCTATGAAGGGTAAGAGGACTGCTCCATGGTAAGCTTCTGTATACGTTCGAGAGATAGTTCGTTTGCATGGAGTTCCTTCTAGCATAGTAAGCGACCGTGATCCTATCTTCACTAGAGAATTTTGGAAGAGCTTACAAGAGGCGGTAGATACTCAGTTATGTTTGGGCACCGCGTATCATCCTCAGACGGACGACCAGACCGAGAGGGTGAATCGGATTCTACAGGATCTTTTGAGGCTATCTATCCTAGACTTTGGGGGTACAAGGGAAGAGCATCTTCTGTTGGTAGAGTTCACATATAATAACAGCTTTCAATCTAGCATTGTCATGGCACCTTTCAAAGCTCTTTATGGACGACCTTGTCGTTTACCTACATGTTGGTGGGAATCTACGGATAAGATCTTACTTGGGCCCAATATGATTAGAGAGACTTCGGAAAAGATCGACTTGATTCGAAGGAGGATGAAGACGGCGCAAGATAGACAGAAATCTTCTGCAGAAAAAAGGAGGACAGATCTTGAGTTTGACGTTTTGGAAATGGTCTTTACCAAAGTGTCTCCATTACGGAACGTTGTTCGCATTGGGTCCGTTGGGAAATTAGCACCAAGGTTCGTAGGGCCGTTTCCTATTAAGGAGAAGATTGGACAGATGGCGTATAGAGTGGAGTTGCCTGAGAGACTTAGTGGTGTACACGATGTATTCCATGTGTCACATTTTAGGAAGTGCTTGCATGAGACCGCGGAGGTGGTAGAGACGAACTTGCTTAGAGAGGTGGAGATAGAGCGTGATGCTACGATTTGACGAGCTCCTAAATGCATTATTGGGTCGGAGATCAAGAAGTTGAGGAATCGAGAGGTCAGACTAGTCAAAGTGCAATGGGGAGATGATGAGAGCAATGCTACTTGGGAGACAGAAGCAAAGATGCATTCGTTGTACCCTTTTCTTTTTGATGGTATGTCTTTTAATTTCTCCGTTATCGCTTAGCTTGTAGTCATCTTATCTTTAGTATGTCCTCTCTCTAGTATCTTCGACCTTTAGTTAGGATAATACTATGGTTGAAACATGTGTTTGAGACATGTTATGTATGATGGATGCAAAGTGGATGCAAGTGTTTGCTAGTGGTTTCTCGTGGACACATATACACACACTATTAGGCACTAGATCGGCTTAGTCACTTCATATTGCATATTGCATATAAATGGATGTATTTAGTAAAATGGATGTATGATGATTGTTTTATCATATGGATGCTGCATTCAGATGATGATTGTGCACGCATATAGAGATAATATGTAGCATTAAGGAACTTTTGCATACATAGTGGATGCATGGAAATATCATGATTTGCATTAAGGAGGTCAACTGAACCAGTGGACCGCCTGATTTTGCATTAGATATGGACATATACACACACTATGCATTTAAACATGAAAGCACTAGAAGTCTATAAGGACAATGGATGCCTATGTTTGATGGTTGAGTAGATGGACGATTGGGTGTTAGGATATACATTCTTCTTGACTTGAAGATTTCAGGGTCGAAATCCTTTAAGGAGGGGAGAATGTAACACCCCGTAATTCTGTTAATATAAATATTCACAAATTAAAGAATAACTAATCTCAGACGTGAGAATTGTGGGAATCAAGTCACGCCATTGTGATCGTCTCGGAATTCTGGTTGAAATAGAGTCCGAGTTTGCGTGATTTGGACTTCGTATGAAGAAGTTATGGCCATCGGAAGTTTCAGAAAATTCCAAACAGATTTCAGAAAATTTGAAATTCGAAGTCAAACAGGCTAGGTGGGAAATTTCCTGCCCAGCACCCCAGGTCGACTGGGGAGTCGACTGGGCAGTCAACACCCCCCCCAGGTCGACTAGGGAGTCGACTGGGTAGTCAACCTGGGTGTTGACCTGGTTAAGTCGGCTAGGGTTTTACTGAGCCCAATCTTGATCTGCTGATGTGTCTTTTGGGTTGAGTTGGCAAATTAAACAGTTCAGGTTAGTTCTGAGTTGATCTGACGGTCTAAATAAATCCTAAACTCTATAAATACCTAGGTAGTCTCTCACTCTAATTCATATGAAAAATAGAACAGCCACTGTCATACCGCCGCCATGGAACTCAGTGTAGCCGCCGCCTACAAAGAAGGAAGAAAGCTAATCAAAACCCTAATTCTACTCAACTCTAAAGCAAATCAAGACTCTCTTTCTTCTCTAATTGTGATTATGATGATCTTAACAAGATTATTATTAAACTAATTAGATTAAGTTATGAATGGATTATAAGAAAATGATGTGAATTGTCATTTATGTTGTTGTAAACCTTATGCTATCATGTATGTTGTAAATCCTATGTTATGTGATGATGATATCCTATATGTTGTAAATCATGCTATGATGATATTGTATAGTTTGTAATTTTCTATGCTAAGTTGTGATAAATTATACATGTTATAAAGTCATGATGTTATTATCTATGCTAATTAGTTCATGTTAATCAAATCATAACGTTTGGGCTATGTTGATCTATATGACAAATCATGTATGCATGTTTAGATTGATTAGTAAAGATTATGAACATATGCCATGACATCTATTTAGATCTAGAATTATGACATCTAGAATTATGCTATGACATATGTGAATTCTATGTATTAGATGCTAGTTCACACCAACATTATGTTGCCTAAACCATATATGCTTGTCCCTACATGAATTTGGATTATGATCATATTATGCGAATTGTGACATTTTACTAAACAAGTTGACACCTTTATGTCCATGACATGTGTAGTTTAATGCAAGTTTCACCCCTATTATTATTTGTCTATATGTTGTGATAATTTATCTTTGTGCTATGAGTTTGACTATTTGAGTCTAACGTATATTTTGCGTTGAATAAGCGAACGTATAACGTGGGGTAGGGGTAATATTAAGGATTTAATATTAAGAAATTGGATGCAATTGATATGATTTTGCATGCCATGAGTGGATGGCCATAATTGAGTCAATTATGGACATCATTAAAATTTGAATTAATTAATAATTTGAATAGGGAATTATTAAAACTAGGGTAAAAGATTGTAAGTGTTAATCAATGCTTAGGACACGAGGTTGGACTCATTTGTAACGTAAAACTGCCCGGACCCTCCCGGCAAATCCAGTAGTCACAAATGTCAGCCCAATATGAGAGGTCCTAAGCCCAAATTAAAGCATAACAGTTGTAAAGACACGAGGTTAGGCTCTTTTATAGTGTAAGACCGCCCGGACCCGCTCGGCAAATCCAGCTGTCATAAATGCTAGTCTAATGTGGGAGGTCTTTATGAGGTTATGGCCTGAATGAATTAAGAAATACTTAACCAGATAAACATGTAAGGTTGGACATGGGGGTTAAGTAGGTGCCTTGGGTGGCATGAGGAATCTAGTGAGTGCCTTTAGTGGCATTTGAAATATGATTAGTAAGACTTAACCAAACACACATGTAAATGAACATGACTAAGAGGATTAAGTGGGTTATATTATTGGTAACAAGCTTAGGAGGATAGCTTGTGGGGGTCCATTTCAACCAGTAACCCAAACGTATCTTTGTGGGCTCGACCCTAGTCGAGGGCGGGACACGCATACTGGGCTTGACTATAAGAGGCCAAACGGGGTAGCGGTGCCAACGCAAGTCCAACGGGTTTCATATGCGTGTGTGGATCCGGGATGGTAGGTAAGACGTTGTTGCATCGTGTAGGTATAAGCCATGCATTCTCAAGTTGTATCGGGTTGCCACTTTAGGGGAGTGATACACCCCACTGTGGGGCCAGCACGGGTATCTACGAGTAGGGAGCCGATCGAAAGTGGTTAGTGGGGTACACCTAGCGAAGATAGGGGCAGGCGGCACCTATACAGTCAGCTAGGGGTACACGAAGCTATTTATATAATTTCTAAGTGAAGCAAGTGGGATCGACCTTTAGGGTGACTGGTGCGGTGCAGTGTAGTAATTATTCTAGTAATTAGGTGTGCCTTTAACGTTATGTTTACCTGCTCTTCCATACCCAATAGTTCATAGACATTTCCTTGTTTCCAGCTTATGCCTTAGTCTAGTTATTTTGATAATAGTATTGTTAGAATTATCATACTCGCCAGACTTTATGTTTGACCCCCTCCATTTCTATCCTTTTTCCCACTCCAGGTCCTCAGGTTGGGCCCAACTCTAGTGGAGTTTGATTGGATTGCTTCATCCCTCTTTGGAAAGCTTGGACCGCTGAAGTAAAGTCCAGCTTGTTATCTTCTTTAATGGCTATTTATGTAATGGGGTTATGTATTTCGTTTTATCAAGACGGATATTGTACTTGACTCTGATTTATGGTTTTATGATGTAACAAACATGTTTAATTTCTGCTGCAATAAAATAAAGTTTTAGATTTCCAAGTACTACTTATTATCTGTCTTGTTGTAATTTTTCTGTTCTATATTCACCTAAAACCTCCATGGAAGTTAATGCATTCCCTTTGTGAGTGACATTAATGGACATGGGATGTTACAAGTTGGTACTTGGGCCTGAGATGATTAGAGAAACCTCGAATTGTATCGAGACAATTCGACAACGAATGAAGGCAACCCAAGACCGTCAGAAGAGTTACGCCGACAAGCATTGTAAGGTATTGGAATTCAACATGGGCGATATGGTTTTCGTGAAAGCTTCGTCGTTGAAGCACATGGTTAGATCTGGTAATAAAGGAAATTTAGCTCCAAGGTTTGCTGGACCATTTCAGATAGTCGAGCGAATTGGAAAGCTCGCACACAGATTGGCGATACCCGGATGTCGAGTGTGCATAATGTGTTCCGTGTGTCATTTCTATGGAAATTCATGCACGATTCGAATATAGTGGTATCTCCAGAGCAGTACGAAGACTTAGAGACCGTAGTTTCGAGACCTCGTAAGCCACTTCGTGTTATGGGGAATGACACGAAACAACATAGAAGGAAGACGGTTAAGCTTGTGAAGGTGCAATGGAGTAAGGATGGAGATGATTGTACATTGGAGAAGGAATAGAGCATAAGAGCGACTCATCCAGAACTCTTCGTCGGTAGGACCCTTTAATATCGTATCTTCATTATATCATTGTATCTTGTTGTTGATTGCTAGAATTCTACATGTTAGGATAAGGCTATGGATGCCTGGCTTGATGGATGCTTGTTTGGATGATAGAATTGGCTTTTCATGGATGATAGGCATGCAGAATCGTTGTGATCACTTGGGTTTATTTGGAATTTCGGGGGCGAAATTCTTAAGGGAGGGAGAATGTAACCGCCCGCATTTTACGTATCGGAAGATCGTAAAAAAAAATATTCTCTAAGGGTTGCATCATTCTCATCTTTTAATATGTTGTTTATGGGGATGTGAGACATATCCATAATTTTTACCGATTTTGTTTGTGACAGTTTTGCCCCTGTCAGGCTTGTACAGGGCATAACATTCGACTCAGGTCAAAGCAGAGGGTGAGACCTATGCCATTGGAAAGGAATTGATGATTGTCTTTTCGTAGAGTGGTTACATTATGTATTTGGCTCAGTGGTTTGGTAGAAATCGCTGCTTTAAGGTTTTTTAGTTGGTTGTTCAGGTTTGGAGAGCCTAATGGGCAGAATTGGAGAGGCCCATTAGTGGGATGATGGAGTCTATAAATAGCAGGTGAGGGGTATGAAGAATAGGTTACTTCTCCCATTCTCTCATTTGGAGGTCTTTTACTCCTTTCTCTAAAACACTTTTTCACCATTACAAATCCAAATCTAAGGAGGGAAATCGAAGATCTACACCATTCGAGGTTAGATGTACATCGTTCAAAGGGAAAATTCATCGGATCAAGGAGCTTAATTTGAAGTATTCGCTGATCGGATTCATAATTCTAGCATTTTAGCTTGTTTTGGAGAATCGGTGAGTGATTTACATCTCTCACATGAATGCAATGAAGTATATGAGTGTTTGTGCATGTTTCTCATCAAATTGGGATGTTTTACCATAGATTTACACCATTATAAGTTCATTTCATATGCACTACCCTATGATCTAATCTAACAAGTTTTACTCGTTTATTTCATGTCATTTTAAATGTTTATGTTAGTTAGATCTCTCATTTTGATCATATGTTCATTTTAATGGTTTTTGGTGAGATTTACATCATTTTTGTGGTAATCGTTATATTCATGTGGTTAGTAGTGTTATGATATGTTTATGATTGTGTTTGATGATTTTGATTGAGTTTGTTTCGTCAGATTCGTCGTTTGGCGAAGTTTTGATCGAAATAAGAGTTGATTTGCAATATGTACGGTTTGGATCGGACCATAGTTGGATCGCACCACATTTGGACCGGACCATAAATTAATCAGACGAAAGTGGATCGGACGAAAGTGAATCGGATCGGACAAAAGTGGATCGGATCGGACCAAAGGGGATGTTTGAAGTGATGTGATATGTTCGTTGATCGGCGAAAAACAATGAATAGGCAGACAACTCAAAGCTCGTGAGGTGGTGGATAATGGTTTCTTGAGAAGGTCGCTTGAGTAGTAAATAGCTGTCAAGGTTGGATGACAAGAGATATTGAAGGATGAGAGATTATCGTTGTCGTAAGTTCTAGAAGGCTTGAAGCAGGGGTGCGATGGTGGCACCTAATAGACCGGAAGGTTGCTGGTCGAGTACCTTGGGTATCGTTGAAAGGCCTAGTTGTCAAGGTTGGACAGTGTCAAGGTTGGACATATGGATTTTATACTAGAACTGGGGTTACCATTAGCCCTTCACATATGGCAAGGTTGGCCGTCATACGATTAATGATGGTTTCAAAGCAGGATTGACGGTGATAGTCAGAGTCAGTCATGGATGATTGGTTGTTCTGTTTGTACTATCTCACATGAATTATCCAAAGTCGAGGGGGATGTTCTTTGAGTGCTTAACGGATATTGGTTTAGGCCTCTGGGGAGAGTGCTTGGGGAAAGTTAAACTCGATTAGGGTTGTCTATGTGAGACTTATATAATTTGGATGTTATGTGTGTTTTCCATGACTGAATGGTTGCTCTGGTTTCCACGTATGAATTGTTATTCCTTTGGTTGAATGGATTGTAAAGGATATCACTATCCTATGTGGGGAAGATAAGGTTGAGTTCTTTTCTGGTGTTATGGGTAGATTAGTATGTTTATCTATCCCCTCTTATACACTTTATTGTTGAAGTTTGTTAGCTATTTTATCGCTTACTAAGACTGTTGCTTGACTCAAGGTTTTATGTATCCTCTTATTACCTTGGGCTGTTGATCCGATTGTGGATGGGCAGACTTAGTAACAGGTGACAGGTAATGCTTTAGTGAGGACGACGATGCTGATTGATGGAGAGCAGGGGGCTCACGTACCAGTTTTACTACTAGCTAATAATTGGATTTCCACTGTTTTCTTTTTCTGAGTGATGTACTGAGGCAACTTTGTATAAACACCATTTCCAAGTTTGTGGATCTTACTTTCTAGTCCAGTGTTTTTGCTTCACTATTATTACCTGTTGTGTATGTTCTATTATATTTTATCCTTGTGCTGTTAGTTTTATGAAAGGTTCCGCTTGTGTTTTCCTACTATGATGATTGTCTATGACAACCTTGCACAATTTTCAGAGCATTATTTCTCTTGTATAATGCGTGGGTTATGGGCGGTCGTCACATCCTTACTTCCAACAATTACCCCTATTTTTTAACTAATATGAAGGGTTGCGTTTTGCAGCACCCAATCCAAATGATTCATCGTCTTTCATATTTGTCGATCTACCCCTCCTATGCTTAAACTACCCCTACTTCTTTTAATAATTCAAAATAGCCCTTCTTTTTAATCGTACCCGTAATTCGCTAAATAGCCCTTACTTCCAAAAATTACCCCTGTTTTTTAAATACTGTGAAGGGTTGGATTTTGCAGCACACAATCCAAACGATTCATCATCTTTCATATTTGTCGATCCACCCCTACTTCTCTTAATACTTCAAAACAATCCGTCTTTTAAATCCTACTCCTAATTCTCCAAATAGCCCTTACTTCCAAAAACTACCCCTATCTTTTTACTAATGTAAAGGGTTGGTTTTTGCTGCACCCAATCCGAACGATTCATCAACTTTTATATTTGTCTATCTAACCCTACTATGCTTAAACTACCCTAACTTCTCTTAATACTTCAAATAGACTTTTTTTAATCATACCCCTAATTCTCTAGATAGCCCTTACTTCCAACAATTACCCCTGTTTTTTAAGTACTGTGAAGGGTTTGTTTTTGAATCATCCAATTCAAATGATTCATCATCTTTCATATTTGTCGATCTACCCCTACTGTGCTTAAACCACCCCTACTTCTATTAATACTTCAAAACATCCCTTCTTTTTAATCATATCCCTAATTATATAAATAGCCCTTACTTCCAACAATTACCCCTATGTTTTTACTACTATGAAGGGTTAGTTTTTGGAGCACCCAATTCAAACGATTCATCATTTTTTTGTATTTGTCGATCTACCCCTACTTCTCTTACTACTTCAAAACAACCCTTATTTTTAACCCAACCCTAATTCTCTAAATAACACTACCTTACAACAACTACCCCTATTTTTTTCTATTGTGAAGGATTGGTTTTTGCAGCACCCAATCCAAACGATTCATCATCTTTCATATTTTTCGATCTACCCCTACTATGCTTAAACTATCCCTACTTCTCTTAATACTTCAAAACAACCTTTCTTTTTAATGCTAACCCTAATTCTCTAAATAGCCCTTACTTCCAACAATTATCCCTATTTTTTACCTTTTCTGAAGGGTTGGTTTTTATAGCACCAATCCAAATTATTCATCATCATTCATATTTGTCGATCTACCCCTTTTATGCTTAATCTACCCCTACTTCTCTTAATACTTAAAAACAATCCTTCTTTTACTCCTACCCCTAATTCTGTAAATAACCCTTACTTCCAACAATTATTCTTATATTTTTACTATTGTGAAGGATTGGTTTCCGCAGCACCTAAACCAAACGATTCATCATCTTTAGTTTTTGCCGATCTACCCCTACTATGCTTAAACTACCCCTACTTATCTTAATACTTCAAAACAACCATTCTTTTTAATCCTACACCTAATTCTCTAAAAAAATCCTTCCTTAAGACAATTACACCTATTTTTTAACTATTGTAAAGGATTGATTTTGGTAGCACCCAAGCCAAATGATTCATGGTCTTTAATATTTGTCGATCTACCCCTACTATGCTTTAGGTAACCCTACTTCTCTTTATATTTCAAAAGAACCCTTCTTTTTAATCCTACCCCTAATTATCTAAATAGCACTTACTTCCAACAATTGCGCATATCTTTTTACTACTGTGAAGGGTTGGTTTTTGCAGCACCCAATCAAAATGATTTGCCAGCTTTCGTGTTTGTTGATCTACGCCTACTACGCTTAAACTACCCCTACTTCACTTAATACTTCAAAACTACCCCTACTACGCTTAAACTACCTCTAATTCGCAAGTTTATTTTTGCTGGGAATCATGATATGATGCAAGTTTATTATTGTTGTGAATCATGATATGATGCAAGTTATTATGTTGAGAAACTATGAATCTATGCAAGTCGTTATGATGAATCTATGCAAGTCGTTATAATGAATCTATGCAAGTGGTTATTATGAATCTATGCAAGTTGTTATCATAAATCTATACAAGTCGTTATTATGCAAGTTGTTATCATGAATCTATGCAAATTATTATGAGATCATCTAAGTTACCTATGCAAGTTATTGTGTGATGAATTCATGAACCTATGCTTGTTGTTATGTTGTGGATCATGAACCTATGTAAGTCACCTATGTAAGAAGTTATGTTATGAATCATGCAAGTTGTTATATTGTGAATCTTGAACCTATATAAGTTGTTGACTATGATGAGAATCGTGAGCCTATATTAGTTGTTAATTCATGAACCTATGCAAGTTGTTATGAATCTATCCAAGTTGTTAATTATGTGGTGAATCATAATTATATGCGAATTTATCATGTCATTTTCCCTAGTTGTCATGCTTATGCCAAAAATTGTACTGAAACAATCACCTTATCATAACCTTTATTTTATTGTTGTGGCGAGGCTATTTTGTAGCCCCAATGACACCAAAAACGCAAACGGTTACGCTAGTTAAGAAACGGGGAAAAGGGGAATTTGTAATAGGCATAATTTACATAGTGATTATGTAAATTGGACACATGATTATAGTAGGGAAACATATAAATAATTACCTATTATTACATGGGTAAAAGTGGGTAAAAATGGTATAATTTGACTATAACCATTTATGGATAAGAAATCCAAATTGTTAATAAGATAGGTTTTGACACCTATGAAGAGGAAAGGATTAATTAATTAACTTAATTAATCAAAATAGGAATGTTTATGCGATTAAAGTCTGAAGATTTAATATTGAGAATTGGAATAAAATAAATTTGTGATGGAATTGGTATGATTTTTCATACCATAAATAGATGCACATAATTGAGTCAATTATGGCCATAGAGAAATTTGTAATTAATTGATAATTTGAATAGGGAAAGTAATTCAAATTGGGGGATGATTAATTTGGAGTAATTAATCGTATAAGACATGAGGTTAGGCTCTTTTGTGGTGTAAGACTGCCCGGACCCGCCCGGCAAATCCAGCTGCCACAAATGCTAGTCTAATGTGGGAGGTCTTAGGCATAAATTAAATACGTAACAGTTGTAAAGACACGAGGTTAGGCTCTTTTGTGGTGAAAGACTGCCCGGACCCGCCCGACAAATCCAACTGCCACAAATGCCAGTCTAATGTGAGAGGTCTTTATAAGGTTACGGCCTTAATGAATTAATAAACACTTAACCAGATAACCATGTAGTGGGACATGAGGTGGTTAAGTGGGTGCCTTGGGTGGCATGTGGAATTAAGCGGGTGCCTGGGGTGGCATGTGAAATACGATTAGATATTTCAATAATTAATTAATGCAAATCTGAGATAAATATGATGTCTAAAACGTGTTGGGGGATAGGGTTAAACCAACTGGACTGATGAATTTAACAAACCAATTTCGTGAATCTGTTGGCCCAATACAAAGTTAGACAATCTGTAAGTTTGTTAAATCTGTACATCTGATCCGTTAGTCTGAAAACTTGTTAACTTGATTGTTTGATCTGTGAACTAGTAAATCTGAACTCTATATGTCTGAAACTTGCAAACAAGTTAGTCTGAAATCTAAAATTTGTTAGTCTGGGGACACAAGGTTAGGATGGGTAATTACTTGTGTCATCTGTTGTGTGGGACCCATATTAGTCAATAACCCTTTCTGGTATCAAAACTATGACCCAACAGTAGGTAGGGTCCGGGCACGCTTACTGAACTAATTATAAGCGGTTCATTCTGATAATGGTGAGAGGTGTTAATGGTGCGTACCAATCGGGTCATGTGCGTGCATGGATCCCAGTCTGCCTCTTAGGATATAAGACGCCGTGACATCTATAAATAGGTCTGTTTCATTCAAAGGTTGCCACTTTAGGGAATGATACACCCTTTTGTGGGGCTGGCACAAGGTATTTATGTGTTAGGGAGCCGATCGCGTGGGGTAGGATTTAGGGTACACTTAGTTCTGTCTGTTCTATGGGGTTCCTTTTGTTTCTATTGGTTGGTAACACCTGTTTGTTTCTGCGTGGTACCGTCTGTTCGGGTGGTAAAGGGCCATCTACTAGTGTACACCTAATTCTAACATTCTGTTTCCGTAGGGATTATTCTATTTCCGTTTCTGTATTTGTTCGGGTGGTAAAGGCCCATTACTAGCATTTTGTTTCTGTACTTTCTGTTCGGGTGGTAAAGGCCCATTATTAGCATTATGTTTCTGTACCTTCTGTTAAGTTGGTTGAGGCCCATTATTCTATTTCTGTTTAGACATTAGGGTAACACCTAATCCTGTTATACTAGTAATAGTGCAGAGTAGGTTGTAATGAAGCATACATCTTACCTTATTTGTCCTATCATACCTGCCATCGGTACCGTGAATCCACTTATCCTCTTTGTATGCCTGTCATGTTTACCTTTATTTATTTACATGCTAAAAGTTACTGGACTCACCAGACGTATGTCAGACCTAGATTGTTTCACCTCTTTTCTTCCGTCCCCCCCCCCCCCCCCAGGTTCTCATGGAGGAAACACCCAGGTTTAGTCAGGATTTGGATATCATCTTCTAAGAGCTACTTCTGAAGTACGACTCGAGTCTCTGTTTCTTATATGCCTTGCTCTTTAATCTGGGGAATGATGATTTTCTTATAAAAACCTATGTACTCTGATGATATAAGACAGAAGTGTTTTGTTGTAATAGTTTTATGACTCATGGTATTATGTAACAAAGTATTTAGGAGATTTAATAAAGTTATTTGTTTCCGCTGCAAAAATTTTAAATCTGTCTTGTGATATTCTATTTCTGTTTACCAAAAACGCTCCACTGAAGTTAAGTAATTCACTTTGTGAGTGACCTTAGTGGAGGTGGGTTGTTACACTTGGTACCAGAGCTGAAGGTTACAGATTAGATAAAAGTTTTGAAAACATTTTTCAAAAAGGTTTTAAAAGAAAGTATTTTCAAAAAGGAAAGCCTGTTTTGAAAAAAAAAACATTCCCCGAAAAGCCATATGTAGTATCCTTCGGTCCCTTGTCTAAAATTTCTTCCTTTCATAGGATAGGCGAATGCTCTCGCGGCTGATGGATAGTATAGGGGTAGGAAAATTTATGTAGAAGGTTTAATTTCCTTATCTGGTTATGAAGCTAAGACTCTTTTTGATTCTGTAATCGAGACTCTGCACTTTAATACTAGTCTTGTTTCTGATCCCGTAGTTGTTTCAAACCACATTTGTGGTTCGGCTCAATTGTTAGTGGTTTGTAGGGGTTTGAAATTATCTGTGTTAGGCGTCAAAAATTTGAATGTGATATTTGTGTGCTCAAGTTTATGGGCTATGGATTGTATCTAAATGGACCAGCTTTCTATGTAGAGGGTTGTTCTAGATTTTGAGAGGAGGGTCGTTAAATTTCTAACTTGTCATGGGAAGACCCCAAAGTTTCTCAGGACCCGCAAGGGTATTTTATGCTTAGCTTTCTGAGAATCATTCTGTAATCTAATTTGTACCCGTTGTCTGTAAGTATCTGGATATATCTGAAGGATACAGGTTTTTACTCGAAGCATGAAGTAGATCTCCAGTTTTGACATTGTTTAATGGGGGTAATTCTTTGGTTGTCAGTCTGATGTTGATTTCGGTCTTAGGGGCTGGGACTTAGGGAATTATTCTCTTAACCGATGTCAAATGGGAACTGAGCTTTTGTTCTAGTTGTATCATTTGTTTATATCCCATCAATCAAATCTTTGACCTTTAGATAGGAAATACATGGATGTAAACATGTGCTTGGGACATGTTATGTTTGATAGTTGCAAGTGGATGCAAGTGTTTGCTAGTTGTTGCTCGTGGATGCATTTACACACACATTAGGTACTAGATCGGCACGAAAACACTCTCATACTGCATATGGATGTGTGAGCATTTTCAATTTTTGTGGTAGCAAAATGGTTGACTCATCACATGGATGTTGCATTTGGATGAATGATTGCGCAAACATTTAGAGATAATATGTATCAAATAGGAAAATTGCATACATGTTGGACACATGGCTCTGACATAATTCGCATTAAGGAGGTCAACTGAATCAGTAAACCGCCTGATCTTTGCATTAGATAAGGAACATATACACACTTTTTTTTGCATATTTTCATACTGCTTTAGAATTCTTTTAGGGACAATCGATGCTTGTGAATGATGGTTGAGTAGATGGGTGATCGGATGGTAGGACACATTCTTCTTAAATTGAAGATTTCGAGGACGAAATCCTTTAAGAAGGGGAGAATGTAACACCCCGAATTTTTGAATAATCATATTAACTATATTTTAGAATACTTAATTTCAAATATGGGAATTAAGGGAAACGGTTCGTTCCATTGCGTTCGTCTCGGAATTCTTCTTGAGATAGAGTCTGAGTTTGCGTAAAACGGATACCGTATGTAGAAGATATGGACGAACGAAGTTTGAAAAAAAAATGCACTGGCGCACTTGGGAAGTGTGCCAGTACAAATTTGCATTGGCGCACTTCCTAAGTGCGCCCAGGACAAGGGAAAACCTGCACAACCTTCTGGCTCGAACGGTGAGTCAGTGCTGAGTCATTTTTTGACTAGTTAATTAGTCATTAGGTTTTCTGGATAGTTCTGATCTGGACTGAGTGGTTTTGATTAACCCTAAGATCATCCGACGGCGATAATTAAATTGAAATTCTATATAAACATGTGTAGAACCAAACCCTAGAATCAAATCAAAAAAATTAGATCAGTAGCCGTCATGTTGTCACTACAAACCCTAGAGTTGCCACCACCAACTAGAAGCAAAGTAAAGCAACTCAATACAAATCAAATCAAGCGTAAAACTACAACAACGAAATTGTATACTACAAGGGAACGCTAATCAATTACGGAATACAGAACCCTGAACTCAAGACCCCTTATTCGGTTTCTTGTAGTCACTTTTAGGTTTAAATAAATAAAAGTGAATTGTGGTAGACTATGATTTCGGTATATGTTGTTTGTAGTTATGTAAGTTTATTATTATTGTAAATCATGATATGATGCAAGTTTATTATTGTTGTGAATCATGATATGATGCAAATTTATTATTGTTGTGAATCATGATATGATGCAAGTTATTATGTTGAGAAACTATGAATCTATGCAAGTCGTTATGATGAATCTATGCAAGTCGTTATCATGAATCTATGCAAGTGGTTATTATGAATCTATGCAAGTTGTTATCATGAATCTATGCAAGTCGTTATTATGCAAGTTGTTATCATGAATCTATGCAAGTCGTTATTATGCAAGTTGTTATCATGAATCTATGCAAATTATTATGAGATCATGGAAGTTACCTATGCAAGTTATTGTGTGATGAATTCATGAACCTATGCTAGTTGTTATGTTGTGGATCATGAACCTATGTAAGTCACCTATGTAAGAAGTTATGTTATGAATCATGCAAGTTGTTATATTGTGAATCTTGAACCTATATAAGTTGTTGACTACGATGAGAATCATGAACCTATGTTGGTTGTTAATTCATGAACCTATGCAAGTTGTTATGAATCTATGCAAGTTGTTAATTATGTGGTGAATCATAATTATATGCGAAGTTATCATGTCATTTTCCCAAGTTTCATGCTTATGCCAAAAATTGTACTGAAACAATCACCTTGTCATTCCCTTTATTTTATTGTTGTGGCAAGGCTATTTTGTAGCCTCAATGACGCCAAAAAGGCAAACGGTTGCGCTAGTTAAGAAACGGGGAAAAGGGGAATTTGTAATGGGAATAATTTACATAGTGATTATGTAAATTGGACACATGATTCTAGTAGGGAAACATACAAATAATTACCTATTATGACATGGGTAAAGTGGGTAAAAATGGTATAATTTGACTATAACCATTTATGGATAAGAAATCCAAATTGTTAATAAGATAGGTATTGACACCTATGAAGAGGAAAGGATTAATTAATTAACTTAATTAATCAAAAGAGGAATGTTTATGCAATTAAAGTCTGAAGATTTAATATTGAGAATTGGAATAAAATAAATTTATGATGGAATTGGTATGATTTTTCATACCATAAATAAATGGACATAATTGAGTCAATCGTGGCCATAGTGAAATTTGGAATTAATTGATAATTTGAATAGGGAAAGTAATTCAAATTGGAGGATGATTAATTAGGAGTAATTAATCGTCTAAGACATGAGGTTAGGCTCTTTTGTGGTGTAAGACTGCCCGGACCCCCACGGCAAATCCAGCTGCCACAAATGCCAGTCTAATGTGGGAGGTCTTAGGCATAAATTAAATACGTAACAGTTGTAAAGACACGAGGTTAGGCTCTTTTGTGGTGTAAGACTGCCCGGACCCGCCCGGCAAATCCAGCTGCCACAAACGCTAGTCTAATGTCAGAGGTCTTTATAAGGTTACGGCCTTAATGAATTAAGTAACACTTAACCAAATAAGCATGTAGTGGGGCATGAGGGGGTTAAGTGGGTGCCTTGGGTGGCATGTGGAATTAAGTGGGTATCAGGGGTGGCATGTGAAATACGATTAGATATTTCAATAATTAATCAATGCAAATCTGAGATAAATACGATGTCTAAAACGTGTTGGGGGGATAGGGTTAAACCAACTTGACTGGTGAATTTAACAAACCCATTTCGTGAATCTGTAGGCCCAATACAAAGTTAGACAATCTGCAAGTCTGTTAAATCTGTACATCTGATCCGTTAGTCTGAAAACTTGTTAACTAGATTATCTGATCTGTGAACAAGTAAATCTGAACCCTGTATGTCTGAAACATGTAAACAAGTTAGTCTGAAATCCAAAATCTGTTAGTCTGGGGACACAAGGTTAGGATGGGTAATTACTTGTGTCATCTGCTGTGTGGGACCCATATTAGTCAGTAAACATTTCTGGTATCAAAACTATGACCCAACAGTAGGTAGGGTCCGGGCATGCTTATTGAACTAATTATAAGCGGTTCATTCTGATAATGGCGAGGGGTGTTGATGGTGCGTTTCAACTGGGTCATGTGCGTGCATGGATCCCCGTCTGCCTCTGAGGATATAAGACGTCGTGACATCTATAAATAGGTCTGTGTCATTCAAAGGTTGCCACTTTAGGGAATGATACACACTTTTGTGGGGCTTGCACAGGGTATTTATGTGTTAGGGAGCCGATCGCGTGGGGTAGAATTTAGGGTACACTTAGTTCTGTTTGTTCTGTCGGGTACCGTCTGTTTCTGTTGGGTGGTAACACCTGTCTATTTCTGCATGGTACCGTCTGTTGGGGTGGTAAAGGCCCATCTACTAGTGTACACCTAATTCTAACATTCTGTTTCCGTAGGGATTATTCTGTTTCTGTTTCTGTCTCTGTTCGGGTGGTAAAGGCCCATTACTAGCATTCTGTTTCTGTACTTTCTGTTCAGGTGGTAAAGGCCCATTATTAGCATTATGTTTCTGTACCTTCTGTTGGGGTTGTAAAGGCCCATTAATCTGTTTCTGTTTTTTTTAGACATTAGGGTAACACCTAATCCTGTTATACTAGTAATAGTGCAGAGTAGGTTAAAGTGAAGCATACATCTTATGTTATTTGTCCTGTCATACCTGCCATCGGTACCGGGAATCCATTTATCCGCTTTGTATGTCTGTCATGTTTACCTTTATTTATTTACTGCCTAAAAGTTACTGGACTCACCAAACATATTTCTGACCTAGATTGTTTCGCCTCTTTTCCTCCTCCCCCCCCCCCCCCCCCCAGGTTCTCAGGGAGGAAACACCCAGGTTTAGTCAGGATTTGGATAACATCTTCTAGAAGCTACTTCTGAAGTATGAATCGAGTCTCTGTTTCTTATATGGCTTGCTCTTTAATCTGGGGAATGATGATTTTCTTGTAAAAACCTATGTACTCTGATGATATAAGACAAAAGTGTTTTGTTGTAATAGTTTTATGACTCATGGTATTATGTAACAAAGTATTTTGGAGATTTAATAAAGTTATTTGTTTCCACTGCCAAAATTTTATATCTATCATGTGATATTCTGTGTCTGTTTACCAAAAACGCTCCAATGAAGTTAAGGCATTCCCTTTGTGAGTGACCTTAACGGAGGTGGGGTGTTACAGTTGGTTTTTTGCAGCACCCAATCCAAATGATTCATAATGTTTCATATTTTTTGATCTACCCCTATTTAGCTTAAACTACCCGTACTTCCCTTAATACTTCAAACAACCATTCATTTTAATCCTACCCCAAATTCAGTAAATAGCCCTTAATTCCAACAATTGCCCCCATTTTTCAACTACTGTGAAGGGTTGGTTTTTGCAGCACCCAATCCAAACGGTTCATCATCTTTCATAATTGTCGATCTACCCCTGTTGCGCTTAAACTACCCCTACTTCAATTAATACTTCAAAAATACCCTTTTTTTAAATCTTACTCCTAATTCTCTAAATAGCCCTTACTTCTAACAATTACCCCTATTTTTCATCTTCTGTGAAGGGACAGTTTTTGTTGCACCCAATCCAAATGATTCATCATCTTTCATATTTGTCGATCTACCCCTACTATGCTTAAACTACCCCGACTTCTCTTAATACTTCAAAACTGCCCCTCTTTTTAATCCTACCTCGAATTCTCTAAATAGCCCTTACTTCCAATGTGAAGGATTGGTTTTTCGAGCACCCAATCCGAACGATTAATCATCTTTCACATTTGTCGATCTACCCCTACTTCTCTTAATACTTCAAAACAACCCTTCTTTTTAATTGTATTCCTAATTCTCTAAACTGCACTTCCTTCAAAAAATTACCCCTACTGTTTAACTTCTGTGATGGGTTGATTTTTGCAGCACCCAATCCAAATGATTCACAATCTTTCATATTTGTTGATCTACCCCTACTATGCTTAAACTACCCATATTTCTCTTAATACTTCAGAACAGTTCTTCTTTTTAATCCTATCTGTAATTCTCTAAATAGCCTTTACTTCCCACAATTACGCGTATCTTTTTACAACTTTGAAGTGTTGGTTTTCGCACCACCCAATCCAAACGATTCATAATCTTTCATATTCGTCGATCTACCCCTACTATGCTTAAACTACCCCTACTTATCTTAATACTTCAAAACAGTCCTTCTTTTTAATCCTACCCCTAATTCTCTAAATTGCCCTTACTTCCAATAGTTACCCCTATTTTTTAACTATTGTGAAGGGTTGGTTTTTGCAGCACCTAGTCTAAATGATTCATCATCTTTCTTATTTGTCGATCTACCCCTACTATGCTTAAACTACAACTACTTCTTTTAATACTTCAAAATAGCTATTCATTTTAATCCTATTCCTAATTCTCTAAATAACATTAATTCCAACAATAACTTCTATTTTAAACTTCTGTGAAGGGTTGGATTTTGCAACACCCAGTCCAAATGGTTCATCATCTTTCATATTCATCGATCTACCCCTACTATGCTTAAACTAACCCAACTTCTGTTAATACCTCAAAACAATTACCCCTATTTTTTAACAACTACGAAGGGTTGGTTTTTGCAGCACCCAATCCAAACGATTCAACATATTTCATATTTGTCGATCAACCCCTACTATTCTTAAACTACCCCTTCTTCTCATAGTACTTCAAAATAGCCATTCTTTATAATCCTATCCCTAATTCTCTAAATAGCCCTTACATCCAACAATTACCCCTATTTTTTAACAACTGTGAAGAGTTGGATTTTACAGCACCCAATCCAAATGATTCATCATCTTTCATATTTGTCGATCAGCCCCTACTATGCTTAAACTACCCCTACTTCTTTTAGTACTTCAAAACAGCCTTCTTTTTAATCCTACCCCTAATTCTCTGAATAGCCATTACCTCCAACAATTACCCCTGTTTTTTAACAACTGTGAATAGTTGGTTTTTGCAGCACCCAATCCAAAGGATTCATCATAATTTATATTTGTCAATCTACCCTTACTATGCTTAAACTACCCCTACTTCTCTTAATACTACAAAACAACCCTTCTTTTCAATCCGACCCCTAATTCTCTAAATAGCCATTGCTTCCAACAATTACGCCTATTTTTAACTACTATGAAGGGTTGATTTTTGCAGCACCCAATCCAAATGATTCATTATCTTTCATATTTGCCGATCTACCCCTACTATGCTTAAACTACCACTACTTCTCTTAATACTTCAAAACAGCCCTTCTTTTTAATCCTACCCCTAATTCTCTAAGTACCACTTACATCCAACAATCACACCTATTTTTTAACTACTGACAAGGATTGGTTTTTGTAGCACCCAATCCAAATGATTCATCATCTTTCATATTTGTCGATCTACCCCTACTATGCTTAAACTATGCCTACTTCTCTTAATACTTCAAAACAGTTACCCTGATTTTTTATCTACCGTGAAGGGTTGGTTTTTGCAGCACCCAATCCAAATGATCCATCGTCTTTCATATTTGGCGATCTATCCCTACTATGCTTAAACAACCCCTACTTCTCTTGAAACTTCAAAACAACCCTTCTTTTTAACCATACCTCTAATTCTCTAAACAGCCCTTCCTTCCACCAATTACCCCTATTTTTTATCTACTGCGAAGGGTTTGTTTTTGAAGCACCCAATCCAAGTGATTCATCATCTTTAATATTTTGTTGATCTACCCCTACTATGCTTAACTACCCAAACTTGTCTAAGTACTTCAAAATAGCCAATTTTTTATACCTACCTCTAATTCCCTAAATAGCCCTTCCTTCCACAAATTACCCGAACTTTTTAACTACTGTGAAGGGTTGGTTTTTGAAGCACCTAGTCCAAATGATTCATCATCTTTTATATTTGTCGATCTACCCCTACTATGCTTAAACTATTGTCTTAAAACTTGAAAACAGTCCTTTTTAATCCTACCCCTAATTCTCTAAATAGCCCGTACTTCCAAAAATTACGCCTATCTTTTTACTACTGTGAAGGGTTGGTTTTTGCAGAACCCAATCCAAATGATTCATAATCAATCATATTTGTCGATTTACCCCTTCTATGCTTAAACTACCCCTACTTCTCTTCATACTCCAAACCAGCCCTTCTTTTTAATCCTACTCCAAATTCTCTAATTGCCCTTACTTCCAACAATTACCCCTATTTTTTTATCTTTTGTGAAGTGTTGGTTTGTAATCCTACCCCTAATACTCCAAATAGCCCTTATTTCCAATGTGAATGATTGGTTTTAGCAACACCCAATCTAAACGATTCATCATCTTTTATATTTGTTGATCTACCCCTACTATGCTTAAACTACCCCGACTTCTCTCAATACTTCAAAACAGTCATTATTTTTAATCCTACCCCTAATTCTCTAAATAGCCCTTATTTCGAACAATTATCCCTATTTTTTAACTATTGTGAAGGGTTTGTTTTTGCAGCACCCAATCTAAATGATTCATTATCTTTCATATTTGTCGATCTACCCCTACTATGCATAAACTACCCTTACTTCTCTTAGTACTTAAAAACAGCTACTATTTTTAATCCTACCCCTAAATCTATAAATAGCCATTACTTCCAACAATTACCCCTATTTTTTTACTTCTGTGAAGGGTTGGTTTTTCAGTGCCCAATCCAAATGATTCATCATCTTTCATATTTGTCGATCTACCTCTACTATGCCGCAACTACCCCTACTTCTCCTAATGCTTTAAAACAACCCTTCTTTTTAATCCTACCCCTAATTCTCAAAGGAGCCCTTCCTTCCAACAAATACCTCTATTTTTTAACTTCTGTGATGGGTTGGTTTTTGCAGCACCCAATCCAAACGATTCATCATTTTTCATATTTGTTGATCTAACCCTAATCTGCTTAAACTACCCCTAAATTTTATTATTGTTATCCTTAATTCATTTCTTTATTCATTTATTTCGCATTATTCATTTCTTTCTTTGTAAATCAATTATCATTCTAATACTATGAAGGGTTCGTTTTTGCAGAACCCATTCCAAACGATTCATCATCTTTCTTATTTGTCAATCTACGCCTACATGCTTAAACAAACCCTACTTCTCTTAATACTTCAATACAACTCTTATTTTAATCCTGACCCTAATTCTCTAAATAACCCTTCCAACAATTACCCCTATTTTTTAACTTCTGTATAAGATTGGTTTTTTCATCACACAATCCAAATGATTCATCATCTTTCATATTTGTCGATCTACCCCCATTTCTCTTAATACTTCAAAACAACCCTTCTTTTTAATCCAACCCCTAATTCTATATACAACCCTTACTTCCAACAATTATGCCTAGATTTTTCCTACTGTGAAGGGTTGGTTTTTGTAGCACCTAGTCCAAATGATTTATCGTCTTTCATATTTGTCGATCCACCACTTCTATGCCTAAACTACCACCTACTTCTCTTAATACTTCAAAACAAACCTTCTTTTTAATCCTACCCCTAATCCTATAAACAGCCCTTACTTCCAACAATTACCCCTATTTTTGAACTTCTATAAAGGGTTGGTTTTTGCAGCACCTAATCCAAATGATTCATCATCTTTCATTTTTGTCGATCTACCCCTACTATGCCGCAACTACCCCTACTTCTCCTAATGCTTCAAAACAACCCTTCTTTTTAATCCCACCACTAATTCTCTAAGTAGCCCTTCCTTCCAACAAATACCTCTATTTTTTAACTTCTGTGATGGGTTGGTTTTTGCAGCACCCAATCCAAATGATTCATCATCTTTCATATTTGTTGATCTATTACTACTATGCTTAAACTTCTGCTACTTGTCTTCATACTTCAAAACAGTTCTTCTTTTATATGCTACCCCTAATTACCTAAATAGCCCTTACTTCCAGCAATTACCCCTATCTTTTTACTACTGTAAAGGGTAGGTTTCTGCAGCACCCGGTCCAAACGATTCATCATCTTTAATATTTGTCGATCTACCCCTACTATGCTTAAACAACCCCTACATTTCTTAATACTTTAAAACAACCCTTCTTTTTAATCATACCCCTAATTCTCTAAATAGCTATTACTTCCAACAATTACCCCCTTAATTTTATTATTGTTTTCATTTATTCATTTATTTTTTCATTTATTTTACATTATATATTTCTTTCTTTGTAAACCAATTATCATTCTACTTCTACGAAGGGTTGGTTTTTGCAGCATCCAATCTAAACGATTCATCATCTTTCATATTTGTCGACCCACCCCTACTATGCTTAAACTACGCCTACTTCTCTTAGTACTTCAAAACAGTCCTTCTTTTTAATCCTCCCGCTAATTCCCTAAATAGCCATTCATTCCAACAATTACCCCTATTTTTTTACAATTGTGATTTTTTTTTTTGCAGCACCCAATCCAAACGATTCATCATCTTTCATATTTTTTGATCTACCTGTACTTTGCTTAAACTACCACCTAACTTTTATTATTCTTTCCCTTAAATCATTTCTTTATTCATTTATTTCGCATTATTCAATTCTTTCTTTGTAAACCAATTATAATTCTACTACTATGAAGGGTTCATTTTTGCAGCATCCGGTCAAAATGATTCATCAACTTTCATATTTTTCGATCTACCCCTACTATTCTTAAACAACCCCTAATTCTCTTAATTCTTCAAAACAACCATTCTTTTTAATCCTTCCCCTCATTCTCTAAATAGCCATTCAAACAATTACCCTTATTTTTTAACTTCTATGAAGGGTTTGTTTTTGTAGCACACAATCCAAACGGTTCATCATATTTCATATTTGTCGATCTACCCCTACTTCTCTTAATACTTCAAAACAACCCTTCTTTTTAATCCAACCCCTAATTCTCTAAACAACCCTTACATCCAACAATTTTGCGCCTGTCATTTTCCTACTGTGAAGGGCTGGTTTTTGCAGCACCCAATCCAAATGATTCATCATCTTTCATATTTATCGAGATACCCCTACTATGCCTAAACTACACCATACATCTCTTAATACTTCAAAACAACCCTCCAATTTAATCCTACCCCTAGTTCTCAAAATAGCCCTTACTTCCAACAATTACCCTATTTTTTAACTTCTGCAAAGGGTTGGTTTTTGTAGCACCCAATCAAAATGATTCATCATCTTTCATATTTGTCGATCTACACTTCTATGCCTAAACTAACCCTACTTCTCTACATACTTCAAAACAACCTTTCTTTTTAATCCTACCTCTAATTCTCTAAATAGCCCTACATCCCATAATTACCCCTAGTTTTTAACTTCTGTGAAGGGTTTGTTTTTGCAGCACACAATCCAAAAGATTCATCATCTTTCATATTTGTCGATCCAATCTAAATAATTCATCATCTTTCATATTTGTCGATCTATCCCTACTATGTTTAAACTTCCCATATTTCTCTTAATACCTCAAAACAACCCTTCTTTTCAATCCTACCCCTAATTCTCTAAATAGTCCTTACTTCCAACAATTACCCCTATTTTTTAACTTCTGCAAAGGGTTGATTTTTGTAGCACCCAATCAAAATGATTCATCATCATTCATATTTGTCGATCTACCCCTACAGTGCCTAAACTACCCCTACTTCTCTTCATACTTCAAAACAACCTTTCTTTTTAGTCCTACCTCTAATTCTCTAAATAGCCTTACTTCCCATAATTACCCCTAATTTTTAACTTCTGTGAAGGGTTGGTTTTTGCAGCACACAATCCAAAAGATTCATCATCTTTCATATTTGTCAATCCAATCTAAATAATTCATCATCTTTCATATTTGTCGATCTATCCCTACTATGCATAAACTTCATATATTTCTCTTATTACTTCAAAACAACCCTTCTTTTTAATTCTACCCTTAACTTTCTAAATAGCCTTTACTTCAAACAATTACCTCTATTTTTTAACTAGTACGAAGGGTCGGTTTTTGCAGCACACAATCCAAATGATTCATCATCTTTCATATATGTCGATCTACCTCTACTATGCTTAAACTACCCCTACATCTCTTAATACTTGAAAACAGTCCTTCTTTTTTATCATACCCCTAATTATCTAGATAGCCATTCCTTCCAACAATTACCCCTATTTTTTAACTTTTATGAACGGATGGTTTTTGCAGCACCCAATCCAAACGATTTGTAATCTTTCATATTTGTCGATCCACCCCTACTATGCTTAAACTATCCTTACTTCTATTAATACTTCAAAACAACCCTTCTTTTTTATCCTACCCCTAATTCTCTAAACAAACCTTACTTCCAACAATTAAGCCTATCTTTTTACTACTGTGAAGGGTTGGTTTTTGCAGCACCCAATCCCAGCGATTCATAATCTTTCATATATCTCGATCTACACCTACTATGCTTAAACTACCCCTACTTCTCTTAATACTTCAAAACAGTCCTTTTTTTTAATCCTACCCCTAATTCTTTAAATAGCCCTCACTTCCAACAGTTACCCTATTTTTTAACTACTGTGAAGGGTTGGTTTTTGCAGAACCCAATCCAAACAATTCATCATCTTTTATATTTGTCGATCTACCGCTATAATGCTAAAACTACCAATACTTCTGTTAATACTTCAAAACATCACTTCTTTTTAATCCTATCCCTAATTCTCTAAATAGCCCTTACTTCCAACAAGTACCATTATTTTTTAAATACTATGAAGGGTTGGTTTTTGCAGCTCCCAATCCAAACGATTCATCATCTTTTATATTTTTCGATCTACCCCTACTATTCTTAAACTACCCCTACTTCTCTTAGTACTTCAAAACATTCCTTCTTTTCGATCCTATGCCTAATTCTCTAAATAGCCCTTACTTCCAACAATTAACCCTATTTTTTATCTACTGTGAAAGGTTGGTTTTCGCATCACCCAATCCGAATGAATCATCATCTTTCATATTTGTCGATCTACCCCTACTATTGTAGTAACCCGGATTTTGAGCGACTTTGGTTATCGACGTAAGCTCGACGTCGATAACCAAAACATCGAAAAATCCCGGTAATTAATGAAAGAAATTAGAAGGTGAGAATAGGTAAGATAGAACTTATAGAATAGAAGAAGAAGAAGAACAACATCATCAGAGTAAACACGAATCTCACAGCGGAACGAATAAAATATAACATAACATATCTTTGAAATAACATCAGTATATGTATACAATAACACATATCAGAGTACAACACTTAAAACAACAACGGAAATAATAATAGCTATAGAATCCTGAAGCCTCCTTCTCCAAGCTCTCCAAGTGTATCTGTAAAATTCCGACTACTTGACTGCCCGTACAAATTTAGGCACCCAAGAGTTTAGGGAAAACAACAAAATAAACTCCGGGTCAGTCATAGGACTGGTGTGAATAAACTCAAATCATTTAAACAGGTATATGATATCTCATAAGACCACGCCGTGAATACGGAACGGGTTTTTCCCTTATGAGAATCCAAATTACTTTTCAAAGCAATATCATTCTGATATTATAATAATGTCTAAGTACAAATAAATATCAATCTAGCAGAAACGCTTGCATCTCACGTTACTACATATATAGTATACAATCAAAATCGCAAGCACGTATTGGATTATTGGATTTCCAACTATGACAAGGTATGGAACCACCTTTCGATCAGTGTACTCTAGGAACTATACAATGGAGTTCAACAAGAACATCTTGTAACTCAGCCACACATGACCAACCACTCATTTCGCTTGAGTGTATCGAATGTACATCACCAACGGTTGGGATCAGCAAACGTTCCCGTATATATATGGGACAACATTGATAGATTTAAGAAACAAATGAATATTCACTAGATAGGTTATTATACACCCTACTTCGGTGCGACCGACTTAGCCATGCTGCCTGCCCGATTTCTGTCATTTACCGGATGTGAGGCTAGAAGCTACGCTTTATCGTCACATCAGATTCACTTCGAATGCCACATTGTTAGGTCCATCGAAAATCACTAATTGACGTTTACAACAGTACATTACGTGTTAGCCAAAGAAGTTTCTTTCTTCGCTTCCACTCTTGGTACGGTTGAAGAAATCAATGTACGTGACCTTTCTGGAAATACTCTGTCAGACATTCATTCATACAAGTCATCCTCATTCACTTAGAATGTCACATCGTCATACCCAACAAATCACAAATTGACTTATCCAAAAATAACACGGGTATACAGCTAAGAGAAACGAATTCCTCCGCCACCAAACGTGAATACGTTTGAACAGATAAAATTACGCGATCCATTGGATGTACTCTGTCAGACCTTCGTCCATACAAGTTGTCCTGGGACTAGACAAACCGAAGGCACTATTCTGTAAACAGGATAGCCCTTGCATTTTTCTCCGTCTTCAATTATCTTTGGCATATATGATTCGCGACGCTTATGCCAATACAACGTGGTTCTATGGATAATAATCCAACCGGTCTCTCCATATTAACAACGTTAAAATGGTCAAAACTTCGATAGTCTGTGAGTTAACTATCAAAGAAAAACAAGTGTGCAAACAACGATATTATTTCCACATGGAGAGTATATCGAACAAACATCATTTAACATAAATCTCTTTAGTTCATTTATTTACTTATCTCCTGTTTCCCTATATTCTAAATTCTTATTTCTCTTTTATCAGAAAACATTTCTGATTCTCGTTTGGAAAACATTTCCAAAACTCCTTTACGATCAAACCTTACCATTTCTTAGTTAAGAAGGAAGTCACTCAAGTTGGGGTATAATTACCGCTCAGACCTTAACTGAACAACGTTATAACTTTGAAATGGTCAAAGTTTATCTTTTAATCTTTAACAACTTCTTTACGCCTTTCTCGGATCCAATTTTACTAATCCACTTCTATATTTAAATCATTGGTTATAACGATAACGTTATAATCCCTACTTTCGAATTATCTAACTTTAATTATAACTTCTATTCTTATTAGTGAATAATTAACCTAACACTTATTTATTTATAAATAAATAAATCTCTATTTAGACACTGGAAAGTATAAGTACTTTCCCGAATTCGATATAATCGAATTTGCCGATTAACTCTCTTCGAGAAATCTCTATTTGATTAACTCTTCTTCGAATAACCTATATTCGATTAATTCCTTCCTTTTGAATATACTATATTTGATTACTCCTTCTCGAATAAACGATATTCGATAATCTCTCTTCGAATAACTAATATTCGATAACTCTTTCTTTTCAAATATCTCATATTTGAAAATCTCACTTCGATTAAACTATAATCGATAACTCCTTTCGATGAAACCAACATCGATAACTCATTTCGATGAAACTAACATCGATAACTCCTTTCGATGAAACTAACATCGATAACTCCTTTCGATGAAACTAACATCAATAACTCCTTTCGATGGAATTAACATCGATAACTCCTTTTGATGAAACTAACATCGATAACTCCTTTCGATGAAACTAACATCGATAACTCCTTTCGATGAAACTAACTTCGATTTATTTAACTCGACGAACTTAACTCGACTAACTTAACTAGACTCGACTAACTCGACTTACTTGGTTCGACCAATTCGATTCGATTAACTAGGCTCGACTAACTTGGTCGAACCACCCGATCAACTCAACTTATTTAACTTTAACTGGTTTTACTTGGTTTGACTAACTCAATTTATTAACTCGACTTACTTGACTAATTCAACTCGATTAACCTAACTTGATTTACTTATCTCGATTAACTGAACTAATCACTTTGATTAACTCGACTAATTCACTTTGGTTAACTTAACCAATTCACTTAACTAATTCACTTAGGTTAACTTAACTAATTCACTTAACTCCTGTCGAATAAACCATATCGATTAACTAACTTCGAATACCATATTCGATTAACTAACTTCGAATACCATATTCGATTAACTAACTTCGAATACCATATTCGATTTCTCCTTTTTGATAACGTTTATCCAATTAAAAAGATTCCCTTTTTACAACGTTTATTCATTTATAAAGATTTACTTTTTTTGTAATGGTTCTTCACTTTATAAATGTCCTTTTAATAACGTTTTCCTTTTTATAACGGTTTCCTTTTTATAACATCTTATTCCGTTATAAATAAATTTCCTTTTTATTAACTCTATTTGTAAATGGTTTACAAATATTTCCTTTTTCTATTTTATTCTATTTGCAAATGGTTTGCAAATATTTCCTTTTCAAATTTATTCTTAAAAATATTCTAACTCCTTAAATTCCCGGGAAAATTCGCCATAACCTCCTTTGTGTCGGGAGCATCGGGAAAATCCCCAAACCCGCCACACAGGCCTTTCCATTCAAAAAGAAATGTTTTGAATTTATTTTCCTTTTCAAAATATCTCCTATTTATAAATATCCCAATTTATAAATATTCCTTATTTATAAATATTTAAATTTATAAATATCTCTTATTTATAAATATTCCAATTTATAAATATTCTATTTTCAATATCACTTTGAAAATCTCCTTTATCAACATTTCGGTATGTTACGGTATTCAATCATAACAAATCATGATGTTCAATATCGTCCATACACACACCATCAACAACAAGTTAAAATTCACATCATATATCAAAATATATTAAAAACAATAAAATAACTGTTGAGGAATCCAGTCGGATTCTTCCAACCTGTTCTCCTGCATCCACAGATGTTACACAATAAAATTAACATCACTTGCAGTTCCATATGATATATTCGAATAAACAGAATCAATATAGAAATTCAACTAACTGACTAGCAGTTCAATCAAATAGTCAACCCACCGACAATCAACCAATATTTAACAGTTCTAAAAATACAACATGAAATTATAAACTGTTCAGAGTTGGTGAGTTTTACTCACATTGGACGATCATCGTCAATGACGATAACCATCGCTTGATTCAGACAATTTATTTTGCTATAAATTGTGACGGACTCCAATCTACTCCCAGTCAGTCCCATTGTGTAGGCAACGTCCCTGCGATCCCAACGCAACTTATGGTTTGCAATTCTGATTAGGTATGAGCGAGTTATTGAGTTTATAAATTTCGATATCGTATGATTTAAATTGAACTAACCCTTGACTTTATTTAAATGGGCTCACCCTCATTCCTAAAGGCCCATTCACATCAGATTGCACCCGTTCCTCTTCAAAGCCCATACTCTCCTTCTTCCACGATGTACAGATCGAACACCAGAAAACAAATACACCATTTCGAATTGCTTCATCACCAACTCCTCATCCTTTACTCCATGAATTCAAGCATTTCAACCACCATTTAACCCCTCGTCCGTTCCTCTTCAACCTCCTACCAGTTTTGCCAAACTCGATACAGCAGCCCTCGCGACTACTAGGACCTCGCGATCCTCCAGATGCCGTCGCACACCTCAGAAACTTCCACACTCGAGCCATTCAACCCCCTGAACTCGAATACATACCCTAAACTACACTCGAACGCATGAGGCCTTTGAAACCGACAAACCCTAATTGACGCTTCCTAAAACCAGCGTGCCAAGAACTGTGTCGAGATCAACATAAGGCATATCTGATTGAGGCTCTTTGTTTGAAGAACCCAAATATATGCAATATAGGATTTATTGATTTTCTTTTGAATTTACTATGAATTATTAAACAAATTCTTTGCTGTAGAAAGAAATGAGGATGGCGGCTACCAGTGAATTAGGTTTAAAGTTTGGTTGGTAGAGCATTTATAGGCAGAACAAATATCTAGATAGTTTATTTTTTTGATTATTTTATTTATTTATAAGCATACGCTGTTTATAATTATCCTATAAAATTCCTGTGAACACACACGATACCCAAAAATCACCAAACTGGACATGCAACTACAGCTCGACATTACGGTCCTAACGAAACTGGTTTCGTCGAATTCCGACTCCATATGCTCACACAGCGTATTTTTAACCGTCGAAATACTGACTGTTTCTCACTCTAAAAATCCGTACGGCCACACAGTGACTCTAAAAATCACGAAACTGGAAATCTAACAACTATTTGACTTTGCGGATCCAACAAAACTGGTTTCGTCGAATTCCGGCTTCGTTTGCAAAAGTGGCTATTTTTAACGCTTTGAATACCCCATTTAAATATATAAATATATTTAAATAAATTTAAATATTAATAATTTATATTGTCGTATATCTTCACATATGATATCGTACAGCTCCAGAATATCATATCAGAATATACAGTTTGATATTTCAGATTTATCGATATTCAGTTTATACCGAAAATCTATTTATAACGTATATAAAGCGTTGCAAATTATAAAGGAATTCTACAGCGACCTTTCTGAAATTTGATTTGGACGTACATCAAAATCTACACGACGAAATCCCGATTTTTCTCTTCCACTAGAAAGATATACTCCACCAGCTCCACACGTTTCTTGTTTCACAGAAATCCGGCTTAAAACGAATCCTGTATATCCAGTTGAAGTTCAAATTGCCAAATAGCGAACTGCAGCGCCATTTCAAGCTCGTTTATAAATATATTATAAACTATACGTTCCACTGTCGTCGATTCAATATATTCGTTATTATATTTCGAATCGAAACTCAACCACATCTCGTATACTATTCAATTCACACCCTATTGTGAATTCTACTATTTCTGACTATTTCGATATTTACAATTTATTATTCATTATAAATCTTAATTAAATATTCAATATTATTTAATTCACGTTCTCGATATCGATAAATCGATATTTAATAATTAAATAAATAAATTGTTCAATAGCTAAAATGCGGGTTACTAAAATCTTCCCCCCTTAATAAAATTTCGTCCTCGAAATTGCTAAGCTAGGGGATGACCCTATCTTCTGGGTAAAAATTTATCTGTTTACCTCTTGTCTCCGGTTTCAACTGAACCAATTAATATCGACTAAAATATTAATTTATTCCGACTAACTAAATTTTCAAAAATTTTGAAAATTTTCTAACACCTTAACTTTTCGAAAATTTTTGCCAGCACCTCCTTTGTACTGGTCAATATCTCAAACTCCAACTCGCCTCTCTGGGCCTTCATTAACCCAAAAGAAAATCAAACAGCCAAGCGGCTTGCCAATTCGCCTCATAAATCTCATATCCATATATAATATAAACTGGTACCTTTTTGTCGGGAATATCAACTCTATCACTTCCATATGCTATCAACTCAGCATATACCAGTGTTATTTCCATCAAATTCCAATCAGTTCATATCCTCAAAACCAAATCGAATTTCATTCGAACCCGAATATCAAATTCCAAATTATTGACTTATCAATTTGGTTCCATTCTAGATTATCTCTAACCCATTCAATTTTATTTAACTCAGTTCAAGTTAGTTTCAATTTATTTTTCTCAATTTTTACCATCTCAATCTCTTTAACTTCATAGGTTAAATTTATATTCCAGAATTTAAATTTCTGGGTTTATTTCAAATCAATTTGAAATCATAATACCAATTTAAAACCTTTGAATTTCTAAACACTTGTTTTCTCAAAACATTTCAAAAACAAAACCTTTGGTAGTAGTCCGTCACTTAGAAACTCGAAAATGAACACTGATGATGTCGCGATTCATCATCAGAATCTATTTTCCAGCTATCGAAGTGAGTTCAATACAATATCACCTTCAGTTTGAAAAAAGTTTTCAAAATCTCCCAGGAACTTAAAATTTCATTATTTTAATTCGAATCTGATTTAAATTCAGATTTTCTTCATTTTATTTCATATACTTTACTTATATGAATTCTGATTAGTCATTTATAATCATTTTACCTTTTTATAATCTTACTCGATTATAATAACAACCAACACAACCAATATACTATATCAAATATATTCGGGTGAAATTATTCCATTTACCCTCTTTCAAAACATACCATGACGGTTCATCGTATTCGAGTGTTTAGTAACCCCTATCGATACAGTGGATCAAACCGATCGACCAGAATTCACAAACAACTCAACCAATAAAACTCCACAATATAAAATCATTTTATATTAACTAACAAATATGTTCACTCGTATATATACACTCAAACTCAGTCTAGGATATTACTAATCCCATCTCTACTGAATCACGCCACAGAGCCAAGGTAATAACTAAACCAATGCTCTGATACCAACTGTAGTAACCCGGATTTTGAGCGACTTTGGTTATCGACGTAAGCTCGACGTCGATAACCAAAACATCAAAAATCCCGGTAATTAATGAAAGAAAATAGAAAGTGAGAATAGATAAGATAGATCTTATAGAATAGAAGAAGAAGAAGAACATCATCATCAGAGTAAACACGAATCTCACAGCGGAACGAATAAAATATAACATAACACTTCTTTGAAATAACATCAGTATATGTATACAATAACACTTATCAGAGTACAACACTTACAACAACAACGGAAATAATAATAGCTATAGAATCCTGAAGCCTCCTGCTCCAAGCTCTCCAAGTGTATCTGTAAAATCCCGACTACTTGACTGCCCGTACAAATTTAGGCACCCAAGAGTTTAGGGAAAACAACAAAATAAACTCCGGGTCAGTCATGGGACTGGTGTGAATAAACTCAAATCATTTAAACAGGTATATGATATCTCATAAGACCACGCCGTGAATACGGAATGGGTTTTTCCCTTATGAGAATCCAAATAACTTTTCAAAGCAATATCATTCTGATATTATAATAATGTCTAAGTACAAATAAATATCAATCTAGCAGAAACGCTTGCATCTCACGTTACTACATATATAGTATACAATCAAAATCGCAAGCACATATTGGATGATTGGATTTCCAACTATGACAAGGTATGGAACCACCTTTCGATCAGTGTACTCTAGGAACGATACACTGGAGTTCAATAAGAACATCTTGTAACTCAGCCACACATGACCGACCACTCATTTCGCTTGAGTGTATCGAATGTACATCACCAACGGTTGGGATCAGCAACCGTTCCCGTATATATATGGGACAGCATTGATAGATTTAAGAAACAAATGAATATTCACTAGATAGGTGATTATACACCCTACTTCGGTGCGACCGACTTAGCCATGCTGCCTGCCCGATTTCTGTCATTTACCGGATGTGAGGCTAGAAGCTACGCTTTATCATCACATCAGATTCACTTCAAATGCCACATTGTTAGGTCCATCGAAAATCACTAATTGACGTTTACAACAGTACATTACGTGTTAGCTAAAGAAGTTTCTTTCTTCGCTTCCACTCTTGGTACGGTTGAAGAAATCAATGTACGTGACCTTTCTGGAAATACTCTGTCAGACATTCATTCATACAAGTCATCCTCATTCACTTAGAATGTCACATCGTCATACCCGCCAAATCACAAATTGACTTATCCAAAAATAACACGGGTATACAGCTAAGAGAAACGAATTCCTCCGCCACCAAACGTGAATACGTTTGAACAGTTCAACTTACGCGATCCATTGGATGTACTCTGTCAGACCTTCGTCCATACAAGTTGTCCTGGGACTGGACAAACCGAAGGCACTATTCTGTAAATAGGATAGCCCTTGCATTTTTCTCCGTCTTCAAATATCTTTGGCATATATGATTCGCGACGCTTATGCCAATACAGAGTGGTTCTATGGATAATAATCCAACCGGTCTCTCCATATTAACAACGTTAAAATGGTCAAAACTTCGATAGTCTGTGAGTTAACTATCAAAGAAAAACAAGTGTGCAAACAACGATATTATTTCCACATGGAGATTATATCGAACAAACATCATTTAACATAAATCTCTTTAGTTCATTTATTTACTTATCTCCTGTTTCCCTATATTCTAAATTCTAATTTTTCTTTTATCAGAAAACATTTCTGATTCTCGTTTGGAAAACATTTCCAAAACTCCTTTACGATCAAACCTTACCATTTCTTAGTTAAGAAGGAAGTCACTCAAGTTGGGGTATAATTACCTCTCAGACCTTAACTGAACAACGTTATAACTTTGAAATGGTCAAATTTTATCTTTTAATCTTTAACAACTTCTTTACGCCTTTCTCGGATCCAATTTTACTAATTCACTTCTATATTTAAAACATTGGTTATAACGATAACGTTATAATCCCTACTTTCGAATTATCTAACTTTAATTATAACTTCTATTCTTATTAGTAAATAATTAACCTAACACTTATTTATTTATAAATAAATAAATCTCTATATAGACACTGGAAAGTATAAGTACTTTCCTGAATTCGATATAATCGAATTTACCGATTAACTCTCTTCGAGAAATCTCTATTTGATTAACTCTTCTTCGAATAACCTATATTCGATTAATTCCTTCCTTTCGAATATACTATATTTGATTACTCCTTCTCGAATAAACGATATTCGATAATCTCTCTTCGAATAACTAATATTCGATAACTCTTTCTTTTCAAATATCTCATATTTGAAAATCTCACTTCGATTAAACTATAATCGATAACTCCTTTCGATGAAACCAACATCGATAACTCATTTCGATGAAACTAACATCGATAACTCCTTTCGGTGAAACTAACATTGATAACTCCTTTCGATGAAACTAACATTGATAACTCCTATCGATGGAATTAACATCGATAACTCCTTTCGATGAAACTAACATCGATAACTCCTTTCGATGAAACTAACATCGATAACTCCTTTCGATGAAACTAACATCGATTTATTTAACTCGACTAACTTAACTCGACTAACTTAACTTGACTCGACTAACTCGACTTACTTGGTTCAACCAATTCGATTCGATTAACTAGGCTCGACTAACTTGGTCGAACCACCCGATCAACTCAACTTATTTAACTTTAACTGGATTTACTTGGTTTGACTAACTCAATTTATTAACTCGACTTACTTGACTAATTCAACTCGATTAACCTAACTTGATTTACTTATCTCGATTAACTGAACTAATCACTTTGATTAACTCGACTAATTCACTTTGGTTAACTTAACCAATTCACTTAACTAATTCACTTAGTTTAACTTAACTAATTCACTTAACTCCTGTCAAATAAACTACATCGATTAACTAACTTCGAATACCATATTCGATAAACTAACTTCGAATACCATATTCGATTTCTCCTTTCGAATGTCTATATTCGATTAACTAACTTCGAATACAATATTCGATTAACTAACTTCGAATACCATATTCGATTTCTCCTTTTTGATAACGTTTATCCATTTAAAAAGATTCCCTTTTTACAACGTTTATTCATTTATAAATATTTATTTTTTCGTAACGGTTCTTCACTTTATAAATGTCCTTTTAATAACGTTTTCCTTTTTATAATGGTTTCCTTTTTATAACATCTTATTCCGTTATAAATAAATTTCATTTTTATTAACTCTATTTGTAAATGGTTTACAAATATTTCCTTTTTCTATTTTATTCTATTTGCAAATGGTTTGCAAATATTTCCTTTTCAAATTTATTCTTAAAAATATTCTAACTCCTTAAATTCCCGGGAAAATTCGCCATAACCTCCTTTGTATCGGGAGCATCGGGAAAATCCCCAAACCCGCCACACAGGCCTTTCCAATCAAAAAGAAATGTTTTGAATTTATTTTCCTTTTCAAAATATCTCCTATTTATAAATATCCCAATTTATAAATATTCCTTATTTATAAATATTTAAATTTATAAATATCTCTTATTTATAAATATTCCAATTTATAAATATTCTATTTTCAATATCACTTTGAAAATCTCCTTTATCAACATTTCGGTATGTTATGGTATTCAATCATAACAAATCATGATGTTCAATATCGTCCATACACACACCATCAACAATAAGTTAAAATTCACATCATATATCAAAATATATGAAAAACAATAAAATAACTGTTGAGGAATCCAGTCGGATTCCTCCAACCTGTTCTCCTACATCCACAGATGTTACACAATAAAATTAACATCACTTGCAGTTCCATATGATATATTCTGATAAACAGAATCAATATAGAAATTCAACTAACTGACTAGCAGTTCAATCAAACAGTCAACCCACTGTCAATCAGCCAATATTTAACAGTTCTAAAAATACAACATGAAATTATAAACTGTTCAGAGTTGGTGAGTTTTACTCACATTGGACGATCATCGTCAATGACGATAACCATCTCTTGATTCAGACAATTTATTTTGCTATAAATGGTGACGGACTCCAATCTACTCCCAGTCAGTCCCATTGTGTAGGCAACGTCCCTGCGATCCCAACGCAACTTACGGTTTGCAATTCTGATTAGGTATGAGCGAGTTATTGAGTTTATAAATTTCGATAACGTATGATTTAAATTGAACTAACCCTTGACTTTATTTAAATGGGCTCACCCTCATTCCTAAAGGCCCATTCACATCAGATTGCACCCGTTCCTCTTCAAAGCCCATACTCTCCTTCTTCCACGATGTACAGATCGAACACCAGAAACCAAATACACCATTTCGAATTGCTTCATCACCAACTCCTCATCCTTTATTACATGAATTCAAGCATTTCAACCACCATTTAACCCCTCGTCCGTTCCTCTTCAACCTCCTACCAGTTTTGCCAAACTCGATACAGCAGCCCTCGCGACTACTAGGACCTCGCGATCCTCCAGATGCCGTCGCACACCTCAGAAACTTCCACACTCGAGCCATTCAACCCCCTGAACTCGAATACATACCCTAAACTACACTCGAACGCTTGAGGCCTTTGAAATCGACAAACCCTAATTGACGCTGCCTAAAACCAGCGTGCCAAGAACTATGTCGAGATCAACACAAGGCATGTCCGATTGACGCTCTTTGTTTGAAGAACCCAAATATATACAATATAGGATTTATTGATTTTCTTTTGAATTTACTATGAATTATGAAACAAATTCTTTGCTGTAGAAAGAAATGAGGATGGCGGCTACCAGTGAATTAGGTTTAAAGTTTGGTTGGTAGAGTATTTATAGGAAGAACAAATATCTAGATATTTTATTTTTTTGATTATTTTATTTATTTATAAGCATACGCTGTTTATAATTATCCTATAAAATTCCTGTGAACACACAAGATACCCAAAAATCACCAAACTGGACATGCAGCTACAGCTCGACATTACGGTCCTAACGAAACTGGTTTCGTCGAATTTCGACTCCATATGCTCACACAGCGTATTTTTAACCGTCGAAATACTGACTGTTTCTCACTCTAAAAATCCGTACGGCCACACAGTGACTCTAAAAATCACGAAACTGGAAATCTAACAACTATTTGACATGGCGGATCCAACAAAACTAGTTTCATCGAATTCCGGCTTCGTTTGCAAAAGTGGCTATTTTTAACGCTTTGAATAGCCCATTTAAATATATAAATATATTTAAATAAATTTAAATATTAATAATTTATATTGTCGTATATCTTCACATGTTATATCGTACTGCTCCAGAATATCATATCAGAATATACAGTTTGATATTTCAGATTTATCGATATTCAGTTTATACCGAAAATCTATTTATAACGTATATAAAGCGTTGCAAATTATAAAGGAATTCTACAGCGACCTTTCTGAAATTTGATTTGGACGTACATCAAAATCTACATGACGAAATCCCGATTTTTCTCTTCCACTAGAAAGATATACTCCACCAGCTCCACACGTTTCTTGTTTCACAGAAATCCGGCATAAAACGAATCATGTATATCCAGTTGAAGTTCAAATTGCCAAATAGCGAACTGCAGCGCAATTTCAAGCTCGTTTATAAATATATTATAAACTATACGTTCCACTGTCGTCGATTCAATATATTCGTTAATATATTTCGAATCGAAACTCAACCACATCTCGTATACTATTCAATTCACACTCTATTGTGAATTCTACTATTTCTGACTATTTCGATATTTACAATTTATTATTCATTATAAATCTTAATTAAATATTCAATATTATTTAATTCACGTTCTCGATATCGATAAATTGATATTTAATAATTAAATAAATAAATTGTTCAATAGCTAAAATGCGGGTTACTACAACTATGCTTAAACTATGCCTACTTCTCTTAATACTTCAAAACAGTCCTTCTTTTTAATCCTATCCCTAATTCTCTAAATAGCCCTTCCTTCCAACAATTACCCTATTTTTTAACTTCTGTGATGGGTTGGTTTTTGCAGCACCCAATCCAAACGATTCACAGTCTTTCATATTTGTCGATCTACCCCTACTATGCTTAAACTACCCATACTTATCTTAATACTTCAGAACAATCCTTCTTTTTAATCCTACCCCTAATTCTCTAAATAGCCCTAACTTCCGACAATTACGCCTATCTTTTTACTATTGTAAAGGGTGAGTTTTTGTAGCACTCAATCCAAACGACACATAATCTTTTAAATTTGTTAAACTACCCCTACTATGCTTAAACTACACCTACTTCTCTTAATACTTCGAAACAATCCTTTTTTAATCCTACCCCTAATTCTCTAAACAGCCCTTACTTCCAACAATTACTCCAATTTTTTAACTATTGTAAAGGGTTGGTTTTTGCAGCACCCAAACTAAATGATTCAACATCTTTCATATTTGTCAATCTGCTCCTACTATGCTTAAACTACCACTTCTTCTCTTAATACTTCAAAATAGCTATTCTTTTTAATCCTACCCCTAATTCTCTAAATAGCCATTACTTCCAACAATTACCCCTATTTTTTACCTTCTGTGAAGGGGTGGTTTTTGCATCACCCAATTCAAATGATTTATCATCATTCATATTTGTCGATTTACCCCTACTATGTTTAAACTAGGCTTACTTCTCTTAATACTTCAAAGCAGTCCTTATTTTTAATCCTATCCCTAATTCTCTAAATAGCCATTCCTTCTAGCAATTACCTCTATTTTTTAGCTTCTATGAAGAGTTGGTTTTTGCAGCATACAATCCAAATGATTCATCATCTTTCATATTTGTCGATCTACCCCTACTTTGCTTAAACTACCCATACTTCTCTTAATAATTCAAAACAATCCTTTTTTTAATCCTGGCCCTAATTCTCGTAATAACCTTTACTTCAAACAATTACCCCTATTTTTTAACTACTGTGAAGGGTTTGTTTTTGTAGCACCCAATCCAAACGATTCATTATCTTTCATTTTTGTCGATCCACCCCTACTATGCGTAAACTACCCCTACTTCTCTTAATGCTTCAAAACAACCGTTCTTTTTAATCCAACCCTAATTATCTAAATAGCCCTTACTTCCAACAATTACCAATATTTTTTATCTTCTGTGAAGGGTTGGTTTTTGCAGCACCCAATTCAAATGATTCATCATCTTTCATATTTGTCGATATACCCCTACTATACTTAAATTACCCCTACTTCACTTAATAATCCAGAAAAAAACCTTCTTTTTAATAATATCCCTGATTCTCTAAATAGCACTTCCATCCAACAAATACCCCTATTTTTTAACTTCTATGATGGGTTGGTTTTTGCAGCACCCAATCCAAATGATTCATAATCTTTCATATTTGTCGATCTACCCCTACTATGCTTAAACTACCCCTACTTCTCTTAATACTTCAAAACAGTCTTTCTTTTTAATCCTACCCCTAATTCTCTAAATAGCCCTCACTTCCAACAATTACGCCTTTCTTTTTACAACTGTGACGTGTTGGTTTTAGCAGCAACTAATCCAAAGGAATCATAATCTTTGAAATTTGTTAATCTACCCATACTATGCTTTAACTACCCCTACTACACTTAATACTTCAAAACAATCCTTTTTTTAATCCTACCCCTAATTCTCTAAATAGCGCTTACTTCGAACAATTACACCTATTTTTTAACTATTGTGAAGGGTTGGTTTTTGCAGCACCCAATTTAATGATTCATCATCTTTAATATTTGTCGATCTACCCCTACTATGCTTAAACTACCCTTATTTCTCTTAATACTTCAAAACAACTATTCCTTTTAATCCAACCACTAATTCTATAAAAAGCTATTACTTCCAATAATTACCCCTTCTTTTTAACTTCTATGAAGGGTTGGTTTTTGCAGTACCCAATCGATTCATCATATTTCATATATGTCGATCCACCCCTACTATGCTTAAACTACCCCTACTTCACTTAATACTTCAAAACAATCCTTCTTTTAAATCCTACCCATAATTCTCTAAATAGCCCATACTTATAACAATTACGCCTGTCTACTTTCTGCTGTGAAGGGTTGGTTTTTGTAGCACACAATCCAAACAATTCATAATCCTTCATATTTGTCGACCTACCCCAATTATGTTTAAATTACCCCCACTTCTCTTAATCTTCGAAACATTCCTTCTGTTTAATCCTACCCTGGATTCTCTAAATAACCCTTACTTCCAACAATTATGCCTATCATTTTACTACTGTGAAGGGTTGGTTTTTCTAGCACCAATCCAAACGATTAATTATCTTTCATATCTATCGAGCTACCCCTACATTGCTTAAACTACCCCTACTTCTCTTAATACTTCATAGTAATCCCTCTTTTTAATCCAACCCCTAATTCTCTAAAAATCCCTTACTACCAAAAATTACCCCTATTTCTTAACTACTGTGAAGGGTAGGTTTTCGTAGCACCCAATCCAAACCATTCATTATCTTTCATATTTGTCGATATACCCTACAATGCTAAACTACCCCTACTTCTCATAATACTTCAAAACAACCCTTGTTTTTAAACCTACCCCTAATTATCTAAATAGCCCTTACTTCCGACAATTACCCATATTTTTTATCTTCTTTGAAGGGTTGGTATTTTTAGCACCCAAACCAAATGATTCATCATCTTCCATATTTGTCGATCTACCCCTACTATGCTTAAACTACCCTTACTTCTCTTAATACCTCAAAACATCCCTTCTTTTTAATCCTACCCCTAATTCTCTAAATAGCCCTTGCTTCCAATGTGAAGGATTGGTTTTTGCAACACTCAATTCAAATGATTCATGATCTTTCATATTTGTTGATCTACCCCTATTATGCTTAAATTAACATTACTTCTCTTAATAATTCAAAAAAATCCTTCTTTTAAATACTATCCCTAATTCTTTAAATAACCCTTCCTTCCAAAAATTACACCTATTTTTTAACTTCTGTGATGGGTTGTTTTTTGGTGCACCCAATCCAAACGACTCATAATCTTTCATATTTGTCGATCTACCACTACTATGCTAAAACTACCCATACTTCTCTTAATACTTCAAAATAGTCATTTTTAATCCTACCCTTAATTATCTAAATAGCCCTTACTTCCAACAATTATGCCTTTCTTTTTACTACCGTGAAGGATTGTTTTTGCAGCACCCAATCCAAACGACTCATGATCTTTCAAATATGTTAATCTAGCCCTACAATGCTTAAACTACCCCTACTTCTCTTAATACTTCAAAATAGTCCTTTTTTTAATCCTACCCCTAATTCTCTAAATAGACTTTACTTCCAACAATTACCTCTATTTTTAACTATTGTGAAGGGTTCGTTTTAGCAACACCCAAACTAAATGATTCATCATCATTCATATTTGTCGATTTACCACTACTATGTTTAAACTAGCCTTACTTCTCTTAATACTTCAAAGTAGTCCTTATTTTTAATCCTATCCCTAATTCTCTAAATAGCCATTCCTTCTAGCAATTACCTCTATTTTTTAGCTTCTGTGAAGAGTTGGTTTTTGCAGCATCCAATCCAAATGATTCATCATCTTTCATATTTGTCGATCTACCCCTACTTTGCTTAAACTACCCATACTTCTCTTAATAATTCAAAACAATCATTTTTTTAATCGTAGCCCTAATTCTCTAAATAGCCTTTACTTCAAACAATTACCCCTATTTTTTAACTACTGTGAAGGGTTTGTTTTTGTAGCACCCAATCCAAACGATTCATTATCTTTCATTTTTGTCGATCCACCCCTACTATGCTTAAACTACCCCTACTTCTCTTAATGCTTCAAAACAACCCATCTTTTTAATCCAACCCTAATTATCTAAATAGCCCTTACTTCCAAAAATTACCAATATTTTTTATCTTCTATGAAGGGTTGGTTTTTGCAGCACCCAATTCAAATGATTCATCATCTTTCATGTTTGTCGATATACCCCTACTATACTTAAATTACCCCTACTTCACTTAATAATTCAAAAAAAAACCTTCTTTTTAATAATATCCCTGATTCTCTAAATAGCACTTCCATCCAACAAATACCCCTATTTTTTAACTTCTATGATGGGTTGGTTTTTGCAGCACCCAATCCAAATGATTCATAATCTTTCATATTTGTCGATCTACCCCTACTATGCTTAAACTACCCCTACTTCTCTTAATACTTCAAAACAGTCTTTCTTTTTAATCCTACCCCTAATTCTCTAAATAGCCCTTACTTCCAACAATTACGCCTTTCTTTTTACTACTGTGACGTGTTGGTTTTAGCAGCAACTAATCCAAACGAATCATAATCTTTAAAATTTGTTAATCTACCCATACTATGCTTTAACTACCCCTACTACACTTAATACTTCAAAACAATCCTTTTTTTAATCCTATCCCTAATTCTCTAAATAGCGCTTACTTCCAACAATTACACCTATTTTTTAACTATTGTGAAGGGTTGGTTTTTGCAACACCCAATTTAATGATTCATCATCTTTAATATTTGTCGATCTACCCCTACTATGCTTAAACTACCCTTATTTCTCTTAATACTTCAAAACAGCTATTCCTTTTAATCCAACCACTAATTCTATAAAAAGCTATTACTTCCAATAATTACCCCTACTTTTTAACTTCTATGTAGGGTTGGTTTTTGCAGTACCCAATCGATTCATCATATTTCATATATGTCGATCCACCCCTACTATGCTTAAACTACCCCTACTTCACTTAATACTTCAAAACAGTCCTTCTTTTAAATCCTACCCATAATTCTCTAAATAGCCCATACTTATAACAATTACGCCTGTCTACTTTCTGCAGTGAAGGGTTGGTTTTTGTAGCACACAATCCAAACAATTCGTAATCCTTCATATTTGTCGACCTACCCCAATTATGTTTAAATTACCCCCACTTCTCTTAATCTTCGAAACATTCCTTCTGTTTAATCCTACCCTGGATTCTCTAAATAACCCTTACTTCCAACAATTATGCCTATCTTTTTACTACTGTGAAGGGTTGGTTTTTCTAGCACCAATCCAAACGATTAATTATCTTTCATATCTATCGAGCTACCCCAACAATGCTTAAACTACCCCTACTTCTCTTAATACTTCATAGTTGTCCTTCTTTTTAATCCAACCCCTAATTCTCTAAATATCCCTTACTACCAAAAATTACCCCTATTTCTTAACTACTGTGAAGGATTGGTTTTTGTAGCACCCAATCCAAACGATTCATTATCTTTCATATTTGTCGATATACCCTACAATGCTAAAACTACCCCTACTTCTCTTAATACTTCAAAACAACCCTTGTTTTTAAACCTACCCCTAATTATCTAAATAGCCCTTACTTCCGACAATTACCCATATTTTTTATCTTCTTTGAAGGGTTGGTTTTTTTAGCACCCAAACCAAATGATTCATCATCTTCCATATTTGTCGATCTACCCCTACTATGCTTAAACTACCCTTACTTCTCTTAATACCTCAAAACATCCCTTCTGTTTAATCCGACCCCTAATTCTCTAAATGGCCCTTGCTTCCAATGTGAAGGATTGGTTTTTGCAACACCCAATTCAAATGATTCATCGTCTTTCATAATTGTTGATCTACCCCTACTATGCTTAAATTAACATTACTTCTCTTAATAATTCAAAAAAAATCCTTCTTTTAAATACTATCCCTAATTATTTAAATAACCCTTCCTTCCAAAAATTACACCTATTTTTTAACTTCTGTGATGGGTTGTTTTTTGGTGCACCCAATCCAAACGACTCATAATCTTTCATATTTGTCGATCTACCACTACTATGCTAAAACTACCCATACTTCTCTTAATACTTCAAAATAGTCCTTTTTAATCCTACCCTTAATTATCTAAATAGCCCTTACTTCCAACAATTATGCCTTTCTTTTTACTACCGTGAAGGATTGGTTTTTGCAGCACCCAATCCAAACGACTCATGATCTTTCAAATATCTTAATCTAGCCCTACAATGCTTAAACTACCCCTACTTCTCTTAATACTTCAAAATAGTCCTTTTTTTAATCCTACCCCTAATTCTCTAAATAGACTTTACTTCCAACAATTACCTCTAGTTTTAACTATTGTGAAGGGTTCGTTTTAGCAACACCCAAACTAAATGATTCATCATCATTCATATTTGTCGATTTACCCCTACTATGTTTAAACTAGCCTTACTTCTCTTAATACTTCAAAGTAGTCCTTATTTTTAATCCTATCCCTAATTCTCTAAATAGCCATTCCTTCTAGCAATTACCTCTATTTTTTAGCTTCTGTGAAGAGTTGGTTTTTGCAGTATCCAATCCAAATGATTCATCATCTTTCATATTTGTCGATCTACCCCTACTTTGCTTAAACTACCCATACTTCTCTTAATAATTCAAAACAATCCTTTTTTTAATCCTAGCCCTAATTCTCTAAATAGCCTTTACTTCAAACAATTACCCCTATTTTTTAACTACTGTGAAGGGTTTGTTTTTGTAGCACCCAATCCAAACGATTCATTATCTTTCATTTTTGTCGATCCTCCCCTACTATGCTTAAACTACCCCTACTTCTCTTAATGCTTCAAAACAACCCATCTTTTTAATCCAACCTTAATTATCTAAATAGCCCTTACTTCCAAAAATTACCAATATTTTTTATCTTCTATGAAGGGTTGGTTTTTGCAGCACCCAATTCAAATGATTCATCATCTTTCATATTTGTCGATATACCCCTACTATACTTAAATTACCCCTACTTCACTTAATAATTCAGAAAAAAAAACCTTCTTTTTAATAATATCCCTGATTCTCTAAATAGCACTTCCATCCAACAAATACCCCTATTTTTTAACTTCTATGATGGGTTGGTTTTTGCAGCACCCAATCCAAATGATTCATAATCTTTCATATTTGTCGATCTACCCCTACTATGCTTAAACTACCCCTACTTCTCTTAATACTTCAAAACAGTCTTTCTTTTTAATCCTACCCCTAATTCTCTAAATAGCCCTTACTTCCAACAATTACGCCTTTCTTTTTACTACTGTGACGTGTTGGTTTTAGCAGCAACTAATCCAAACGAATCATAATCTTTAAAATTTGTTAATCTACCCATACTATGCTTTAACTACCCCTACTACACTTAATACTTCAAAACAATCCTTTTTTTAATCCTACCCCTAATTCTCTAAATAGCGCTTACTTCCAACAATTACACCTATTTTTTAACTATTGTGAAGGGTTGGTTTTTGCAGCACCCAATTTAATGATTCATCATCTTTAATATTTGTCGATCTACCCCTACTATGCTTAAACTACCCTTATTTGTCTTAATACTTCAAAACAGCTATTCCTTTTAATCCAACCACTAATTCTATAAAAAGCTATTACTTCCAATAATTACCCCTACTTTTTAACTTCTATGTAGGGTTGGTTTTTGCAGTACCCAATCGATTCATCATATTTCATATATGTCGATCCACCCCTACTATGCTTAAACTACCCCTACTTCACTTAATACTTCAAAACAGTCCTTCTTTTAAATCCTACCCAAAATTCTCTAAATAGCCCATACTTATAACAATTACGCCAGTCTACTTTCTGCTGTGAAGGGTTGGTTTTTGTAGCACACAATCCAAACAATTCATAATCCTTCATATTTGTCGACCTACCCCAATTATGTTTAAATTACCCCCACTTCTCTTAATCTTCGAAACATTCCTTCTGTTTAATCCTACCCTGGATTCTCTAAATAACCCTTACTTCCAACAATTATGCCTATCTTTTTACTACTGTGAAGGGTTGGTTTTTCTAGCACCAATCCAAACGATTAATTATCTTTCATATCTATCGAGCTACCTCTACAATGCTTAAACTACCCCTACTTCTCTTAATACTTCATAGTTGTCCTTCTTTTTAATCCAACCCCTAATTCTCTAAATATCCCTTACTACCAAAAATTACCCCTATTTCTTAACTACTGTGAAGGATTGGTTTTTGTAGCACCCAATCCAAACGATTCATTATCTTTCATATTTGTCGATATACCCTACAATGCTAAAACTACCCCTACTTCTCTTAATACTTCAAAACAACCCTTGTTTTTAAACCTACCCCTAATTATCTAAATAGCCCTTACTTCCGACAATTACCCATATTTTTTATCTTCTTTGAAGGGTTGGTTTTTTTAGCACCCAAACCAAATGATTCATCATCTTCCATATTTGTCGATCTACCCCTACTATGCTTAAACTACCCTTACTTCTCTTAATACCTCAAAACATCCCTTTTTTTTAATCCTACCCCTAATTCTCTAAATGGCCCTTGCTTCCAATGTGAAGGATTGGTTTTTGCAACACCCAATTCAAATGATTCATCATCTTTCATATTTGTTGATCTACCCCTACTATGCTTAAATTAACATTACTTCTCTTAATAATTGAAAAAAAATCCTTCTTTTAAATACTATCCCTAATTCTTTAAATAACCCTTCCTTCCAAAAATTACACCTTTTTTTTAACTTCTGTGATGGGTTGTTTTTTGGTGCACCCAATCCAAACGACTCATAATCTTTCATATTTGTCGATCTACCACTACTATGCTAAAACTACCCATACTTCTCTTAATACTTCAAAACAGTCCTTTGAAATCCTATCCTTAATTATCTAAATAGCCCTTACTTCCAACAATTATGCCTTTCTTTTTACTACCATGAAGGATTGGTTTTTGCAGCACCCAATCCAAACGACTCATGATCTTTCAAATTTGTTAATATAGCCCTACAATGCTTAAACTACCCCTACTTCTCTTAATACTTCAAAATAGTCCATTTTTTAATCCTACCCCTAATTCTCTAAATAGACTTTACTTCCAGCAATTACCTCTATTTTTAACTACTGTGAAGGGTTCGTTTTAGCAACACCCAATCTAAATGATTCATCATCTTTCATATTTGTCGATCTACCCCTACTATGCTTAAACTACCCCTATTTCTCTTCATACTTCAAAACAACCCTTCTTTTTAAACCTACCCCTAATTCTCTAAATAGCCCGTACTTCCAACAATTACCCATATTTTTTATCTTCTGTGAAGGGTTGGTTTTTGCAGCACCCAATCCAAACGATTCATCAACTTTCATATTTGTCGATCTTCCCCTACTGTGCTTAAATTACCCCTACTTCTCTTAATACTTCAACACGGCAATTCTTTTTAATCTTACCCCTAATTCTATAAACAACCCTTCCTTCCAACAATTACCCCTATTTTTAACTACTGTGAAGGGTTGGTTTTTGAAGTACCTAATCCAAATAATTCTTCGTCTTTCATATTTGTCGATATACCCTTAATATGCTTAAACTACCCGGACTTCTCCTAATACTTCAAAATAGCTATTCTTTTTAATCCAACCTCTAATTATCTAAATATCCCTTACTTCCAACAATTACCCCTATTTTTTAACTACTGTGAAGGGTTTGTTTTTGAAGCACCCAATTCAAATGATTCATCATCTTTCATATTTGTCGATCTACCCCTACTACACTTAATACTTCAAAATAGTTACCTCTTATTGTTAACAACTGTTAAGGGTTGGTTTTTGCAGCAACCAATCCAAATGATTCATCATATTACATAATTCTAGATCTACCACATTCCAAAATAAGGAATGTTTTGAAGTATCAGGAGAAGTTGGGGTAGTTTGAGTATATTAGGGGTAGATCGACAAATATGAAAGATGATGAATCATTTGAATTGGGTGCGGCAAAAACCAACGCTTCATAGAAGTTAAAAAATAGGGGTAATTGTTGGAAGTAAGGGCTATTTAGAGAATTAGGGGTAGGATTTAAAAGAAGGGTTGTTTGAAGTGTTAAGAGAAGTAGGGGTAGTTTTTGCATAGTAGGGGTAGATCGACAAATATGAAAGATGATGAATCGTTTGAATTGGGTGTTGCAAAAACTAACCCTTCACAGTAGTCAAAAAATAGGGATGATTATTGGAAGTAAGGGCTAATTAGAGAATTTGGGGTACGATTAAAAAGTAGGGCTGTTTTGAGGTATTAAAAGAAGTATGGGTATTTTATGCATAGTAGGGGTAGATCGACAAATATAAATGATGATGAATCGTTTGGATTGGGTGCTACCAAAACCAACCCTTCATATTAGTGAAAAGATAGGGGTAATTGTTGGATGTTATGGCTATTTATAGAATTAGGCGTAGGATTTAAACGAAGGACTGTTTTGAAGTATTAAGAGAAGTAGGGGTAGTTTAAACATAGTAGGGGTAGATCGACAAATATAAAAGATGATGAATCGTTTCGATTGGGTGGTGCAAAAACCAATCCTTCACAATAGTAAATAGATAGGGGTAATTGTTGAAAGGAAGGGCTATTTTGAGAATTAGGACTTAAAAGAAGGACTGTTTTTAGTTATTAAGAGAAGTAGTGGTAGTTTAAGCATAGTAGGTGTAGAGCGACAAATATGAATGATGATGAATCATTTGTATTAGGTGCTGCAAAAACCAATCCTTCATAGTAGTTAATAAATAGGGGTAATTGTTGAAAGGAAGGGCTATTTAGAGAATTAGGGGTAGGATTAAAAAGAAGGGTTGTTTTGAAGTATTAAGAGAAGTACGGGTAGATTAAGCAAAGTAGGACTAGATCGACAAATATGAAAGATGATGAATCATTTGGATTGGGTGCTACAAAAACCAAACCTTCAAAAAAGGTAAAAAAAATAGGGGTAATTGTTGGAAGGAAGGGTTGTTTAGAGAATTATGGGTAGGATTAAAAAGAAGGGCAATTTTGAAGTATTGGGATAAGTAGGGGTAGTTCAAGCATAGTAGGGTAGATCGACAAACATGAAAGATAAATGAATCGTTTGGATTAGGTGCTACAAAAACCAATCCTCCACAGTAGTGAAAAGGTTGGGATAATTGTTGGAAGTTTAAGAGAAGTAGGGGTAGTTTAAGAACAGTAGAAGTAGATCAACAAATATAAAAGATGATGAATCATTTGGATTGGGTGCTGCAAAATCTAGTCCTTCACAATTGTTAAAAAATAGGGGTAATGGTTGAAAGGAAGGGCTATTAAGAGAATTAGGGGTAGGATTAAAAAGAAGGGCAATTTTGAAGTATTAAGATAAGTAGGGGTAATTTAAGCATAGTAGGGGTAGATCGACAAATATGAAAGATGGTGAATCATTTTTATTAGGTGCTGCAAAAACCAATCCTCCACAGTAGTGAAAAGGTAGAGGTAGTTGTTGGAAGTAAGGGATATTTAGAGAATTAGGGGCACAATTAAAAAGATGGGTTGTTTTGATGTATTAAGAGAAGTAGGGGTGGTATTAGCATAGTATGGGTAGATAGACAAATATAAAAGATGATGAATCATTTGGTTTGTGTGTTGCAAAAACCAATCCTTCGCAGTAGTAAACAGATAGGGGTAATTGTTGGAAGTAGGGGCTAGTTATAGAATTAGGGTTAGGATTTAAAAGAAGGATTGTTTTGAAGTATTAAGAGAAGTAGTGGTTGATTAAGCAGTGTAGGGGTAGATCGACAAATATGAAAGATGATGAATCGTTTGGATTGTGTGCTACAAAAACAAATCCTTCAAAATAGTTAAAAATAGGTGTAATTGTTGAAATAAAGGTCTATTTAGGGAATTAGGGTTAGGATTAAAAATAAGGGATGTTTTGAAGTATTACGAGAAGTAGGGGTATATTAATCATAGTGGGGGTAGATTGACAAATATGAAAGATGATGAATCATTTGGATTGGGTGCTACAAAAACCAACCATTCACAAAAGGTAAAAAATAGGGGTGATTGTTGGAAGTAAGGGCCATTTAGAGAATTAGGGGTAGGATTAAAAAGAAGAGTTGTTTTGAAGTGGTAAGATAAGTAGGGGTAGTTTATGCATAGTAGGGGTAGATCGACAAATATGAAAGATACCGAATCATTTGGGTTAGGTGCTGCAAAAACCAATCCTTCACAATAGTTAAAATATAGGGGTAATTGTTGGAAGTAAGGGCTATTTACAGAATTAGGGGCACGATTAAAAAGAAGAGTTGTTTTGAAGTATAAACAGAAGTAGGGGTAGTTTAAGCATTGTAGGGGTAGATAAACAAATATAAAAGATGATGAATCATTTGGTTTGTATGCTGCAAAAATCGACCTTTCACAGTAGATAAACGATCGGGGTAATAGTTGGAAGTAGGGGCTATTTATAGAATTTGTGGTAGGATTTAAAAGAAGGTTTGTTTTGATGTATTAAAAGATGTAGTGGTAGTTAAAGAAGAGTAGGGGTAGATCGACAAATATGAAAGATGATGAATTGTTTGGATTGGGTGCTACAAAAACCAATCCTTCACAATAGTTAAAAAATAGGGGTAATTGTTGAAAGGAAGGGCTATTTAGAGAATTAGTGGTAGGATTAAAAACAAGGGATGTTTTGAATTATTAAGAGAAGTTGGGGTAGATTAAGCATAGTAGGGGTAGATTGACAAATATGAAAGATGATGAATCATTTGGATTGGGTGCTACAAAAACCAACCCTTCACCAAAGGTAAAAAATTGGGGTAATTGTTGGAAGCAATAGCCATTTAGATAATTAGGGGTAGGATTAAAAAGAAGAGTTGTTTTGAAGTGGTAAGATAAGTAGGGGTAGTTTACGCATAGTAGGGGTAGATCGACAAATATGAAAGATAATGAATCGTTTGGATTGGGTGCTGCAAAAACCAATCCTTCACAATAGTTAAAATATAGGGGTAATTGTTGGAAGTAAGGGCTATTTACAGAATTAGGGCTAGGATAAAAAAGTGTTGTTTTGAAGTATTATGGGAATTAGGGGTAGTTTAAGCGTAGTAGGGGTAGATCGATAAATATGAAAGATTATGAATCGTTTGAATGGGGTGCTACAAAAACCAATCAATCACAATAGTTAAAAAATAGGGGTAATTGTTGGAAGGAAGGGATATTTAGAGAATTAGGGGTACGATTAATAAGAAGGGTTGTTTTGAAGTATTAAAAGAAGTGGGGGTAGTTTAAGCATAGTAGGGGTAGATCGACAAATATAAAAGATGATGAATCGTTTGGATTGGGTGATGCCAAAACCAAACATTCAAAGTAGTAAAAAGATAGGGGTAATTTTTGTATGTAATCGCTATTTATAGAATTAGGCGTAGGATTTAAATGAAGGACTGTTTTGAAGTACTAAGAGAAGTAGGGGTAGTTTAAGCATAGTAGGGGTAGATTGGCAAATATAAAAGGTGATGAATCTTTTGGAGTGGGTGCTGCAAAAACAAATCCTTCACTATAGTAAAAAGATAGGGGTAATTTTTGAAAGGAAGGGCTATTTAGAGAATTAGGGGTAGGATTTAAAAGAAGGACCGTTTTTAAGTATTAAGAGAAGTAGGGGTAGTTTAAGCATATTAGGGGTAGATCGACAAATATGAAAGATGATGAATCGTTTGGATTGGGTGCTGCAAAAACCAATCCTTCACAATAATTAATAAATATGGGAAATTGTTGAAAGGAAGGGTTATTTAGAGAATTAGGGGTAGGATTAAAAAAAAGGGTTGTTTTGAAGTATTAAGAAAAGTAGGGGTAGATTGAGCATAGTAGAGGTAGATCGACAAATATGAAAGATGATGAATCATTTGGATTGGGTGCTACAAAAACCAACCCTTCAAAAAAGGTAAAAAATAGGGGTAATTGTTAGAAGTAAGGGTTGTTTAGAGAATTATGGGTAGGATTAAAAAGAAGGGCAATTTGGAAGTATTAAGATAAGTAGGGGTAGTTTAAGCATAGTAGGGGTTGATCAACAAATATGAAAGATGATGAATTGTTTGGATTAGGTCCTGCAAAAACCAATCCTCCACAGTAGTGAAAAGGTATGGGTAATTGTTGGAAGGAAGGGCTATTTAAAGAATTAGGGGTAGGTTTAAAAAGAAGGGCAATTTTGAAGTATTATGATAAGTAGGGGTAGTTTAAGCAAAGTAGGGGTATTTCGACAAATATGAAAGATGATGAATCATTTGGATTAGGTGCTACAAAAACCAATCCTCCACAGTAGTGAAAAGGTTCGGATAATTGTTGGAAGTTTAAGAGAAGTAGGGGTAGTTTAAGCATAGTAGGAGTAGATCGACAAATATAAAAGATGAGGAATCGTTTGGATTGGGTGCTGCAAAAACCAGTCCTTCACAATTGTTAAAAAATAGGGGTAATGGTTGGAAGGAAGGGCTATTAAGAGAATTAGGGGTTGGATTAAAAAGAAGGGCAATTTTGAAGTATTAAGATAAGTAGGGGCAGTGTAAGCATATTAGGGGTAGATCGACAAATATGAAAGATGATGAATCATTTGGATTAGGAGCTGGAAAAACCAATCCTCCATAGTAGTGAAAAGGTAGAGGTAATTGTTGGAAGTAAAGGCTATTTAGAGAATTAGGGGCACGATTAAATTGACAGGTTGTTTTGAAGTATTAAGAGAAGTAGGGGTAGTTTTAGCATAGTAGGGGTAGATAGACAAATATAAAAGATGATGAATCATTTGGTTTGTGTGCTGCAAAAACCAATCCTTCACAGTAGTAATGTGATAACTCGTAACTTCCCCAGTAAGGAAAGCCCGGATTACCTTGAGAACACGACAAACTAGAAAGCAAACAGAAGCACATTTCATTATTTATTACAACAAGTCCATCAGAATACAAGAATATACAGAGTGTGAATAAATATTATACAACAAAATAATATCAGAGATTACAATAAATTACATAGCAGTGGAAAAATAATACAAAACACAACTGAAAGTAATACACGGATATAGAGCTTTCCGAGCATCGTTCCAGCCGTAAATCTGGATTCTGTGAATATAAATCTACAAAACCAAAACTATTAGCTGCCCGTGTGGAAAATAGGGGCACCCAGAGTTTATGTTAAAACAGTAAACTCCAGGTCAATCATGTGACTGGTGTGAGAACTAAAACAGTTATTAATCTTTATTTTAAAGTTCGGTAAATCAAGGGACCACGCCGTATAACACGGAACGGGTTTCCTCCCAAGAATAATAGTGCACAAAACAAACAGCGCAATGCTAAATAAAGAAAAATGAAGCTATTATAAGACCCAAGTCCCATCACACAATGCCACGCAAGCCGGAGGATAGGGTTTTTACCTTATAATAGCCAAAGCATGCTTGATACGTTTAAAACACATTATTTTGATATTACTATAAGTGTATAGTGTCAAAACAATTTCAATCATAAATATCAATCATTGGCAGCATGAATGACCCATACCACTAAGTCGCCATACTAGGTTCTACAAATAAAACCGCAATATCATGTGTTGGAAATTGGATTTCTGTCAAGAGTCGAGGCAAGGGGCAAGCTCCTCACTGCTTCGAGACACTCTAGCAAATGCCTCGGGACTACACACTCCGGGTAACCCCTGTAATCAGCTGGGCCGGTCCTCCCTTACGTTTGAGGATTAGTTATTCCTGAACACACGTTTCCCGGTCCTTACAGACCTAAATCCGAGGCGCCTCGCATTCCAACAACCACAAAGATGAAAATAATATAAATGTCAGCCAGTTTAAGCACTGACACCACCATAGCTAGAAAGAAACGTCGTGTTCTCCCAGCGGTTACTATCCTGTTATTGACTCATACCGAGGTGTGAGGCTCGCGAATCCACGCTATACACAAAGTTATGCCACGTAGGTCGTTCTTTGATCATCAACAACAAGACTTTGCTTTTCAACAGAAGCCTTGATCATTTGCCACTTAGGCGTGCCACCCTGGCAATTCATGCCATGCGACTGATGTCCATCGATATAAAACCTCTGAGCTTGTACGTCTCAAGGAAGGGCGTTAAGCAAGAGAATAAATTCTCCGCCGCCAAACAGATGTATATTTAATAGAGATCAGTCAACACAGAATAAAATCCAATGTCAGACACACAGTCCATTTACAAGTCCGTTCTGCGTCTGAGCGAAACCGGAGGCACTTTCCTCGCATATCCATCGATCTCCAAGTACGTCTAGACGATCACCAACTGATTCCCTCATCTTGGGTGTACAACCCAATCAAGATCATCATTAATCACCCAAACAATGTGAAGACTTCCGGTCTTCAACCACCGTCTCCACCTTTGACATCTCGTCAAATCGGTTATTCAGAATGGGTATAAACCCGGCCTTTCTGAATAACCCGCGTATATAATAAACAAATGTTACACAAACACAGCATAGGCCTCATTCCAATTCATCAGTCACTAACCGTAAATTAGCAAGAGAACAATTCCCCAAATATTAACCCCGAAGGCCGAAACCAACATCAGATCAATACCCAGCAAACCACTCATCTTAACTAACCTGCAGTTACTTTCTAAATTTAACATTCTTAGGGAAAGGTTCCCATTAATTTTATCAAAGATAAATTTTTCTAAATTTATTCTTTAATCTTCCTTTGAATATCATTTCAAACGATGTTAAGGTTTTCCAAACTAGTCGGGATTAGCGAACTACACTGAAGTAATTATTTATTTTATTTCCCAACCACAACCTATTCATCCCATGAAGCAAAACTGGTAATACTCCATATCTAACACCATGGTGTTATCGGTAAAATTAATTACCATTTCACGTTCAAATCTATTTAAGATTTAACTATCACTTTGGAGCAAAATTGGTGATACTCCATTCTTGCCCACTTTCCAAATTTGATAATTTAAATTATCAATTCACGTTTCAATCTATTTACAGATTCATTAAAACTCCTTTTTATGGGTCAAAGAACTAATGCCATTTAAAACACGGTTCATGATAAACCCAAATCACATTCTAATTATTATCGGGTTAAAGAACATGTGTTATTTAAAACACCGTTCACGATAAATCCACAAATCAATTCTAATTCAATTCCAATTAAATATATTAGAAATTCTGGTTATTTAAAACCCATTTCAAATCCAATTTATTTATTTAAAAATAATTGGGTTCTAATTTTAGTTCAAAACTAGTTCATTTCGATAAAAAACTATTTTTAACTTTTCAAATATGGAGTTTTCCATCCCGGTTTTCCTAAATCATATCTTATAATTTTACACAAATTATTACTATTTCTAATAATTTTATCAAGGCCCGTACAGTCGATTTCCAACAACAGCCATCGAACTGCACTTACAACGACCTTTTCCCAAATTGATTTGGACGAATCTCCAAATCCAACCGTTAGATTTCAAATTTCTAATATTCATTAGAAAGCTCTTTTCGATACAAACCCAACGGTTCCGGATTTAGGAGAATCCGATGGTCGGGTCTCCCGTAATGTCTGTTCGAAATCATTTGTCGAAATTCACGAACTGCCGCGGCGCGGCGCGTTCTATTCAGGCCATTATATATATAATATATATATTATATATACTTCTTCGATTTCCTTTTAAAACGAATTTTATAGATCGTTTCAAATTTGTTTCTATAACAACTTCAACTTTCATTTCAAATTCAAATCAAAATTGAATTTTCCATTATAAGTTCTTTTTACTTTCCTTTCTATTTGATTTCAATTCAAATCGAATTTTATTCGATTTGAATTCATTTTCTTTTCAATTCAATTCAGTTCGAATTCATTTTTATATTCAATTCAATTCGAATTCGTTTTATATTCAATTCAATTCGAATTCGTTTTATATTCAATTCAATTTGAATTAGTTTTATATTCAATTCAATTCAAATTCATTTTATATTCAATTCAATTCGAATTTTTTAATATGTTTTCAATATTCATTATAAAAACGAATATAATCAATATTAATATCGTTCACGTCAAAATAGCTCATCTCTAATCAACACGGCTTTATATATTTCAATAATTCCGTTATTCTATTCAACAAATAAATATTTATTCTATTCAACACATGAATCTATATTTCTTTCAACACATGACTAATCTCAACAAATGAGTACTGTCCGAATGTGACTATTTTTGTTATTCAATATATTTTATAAAATTATGATTTCTATCGTTTAATTTCTAATCAAACTCCAACTCTAAATTAGTAAGAGAACGATTCCCTAAGCATTAACCCCGAAGGACGAAACCAACATCAGATCAATACCCAGGAGACCACTCATCTTATCTATTTTCCAGTTAGTTTCTAATTTTATATATGATAAAGATGTAAATTTTATTGTTAAAATATTTCGTCCAACACATGACTAATCTCAACAAATGAGTACTGTCAACATATGAATCTATATTTTAAAATATTCTTTATTTTCTCAATTGGAATGAGGCCCAATCAATCACCATATAATGTTAATTATATGGATTCCATACAACACATGTATATAATGGCAACGATAAATAATCAACCATCATCCGAAGTGCACTGCAGAACTGCATAAGCATCAAATATAAATAATTAATGCTCACACAGTCTATCGACCAATCGATAGACATACAATTAAATAATTGGGATTAGTGTACGTCAAATCCTACCCCTAATTATTTTAAATCGTTTGGATTGGGACGACAAATCGTACCCCTAATTCATTTAAATCCTACCCCTATTTCTCTAAATAGCCCTTGTTTCCTACTATTACCCCTATCTTTTTACTACTGTGAAGGGTTGATTTTTGCAGCTCCCAATCAAAACGATTCATCATCTTTCATACTAGTCGATCTACTCCTCTATTGCTGAAACTACCCCTACTTCTGTTAATACTTCAAAACAACCCTTCTTTTTAATTGTACCCCTAATTATCTAAATAGCCCTTACTTCCAACAATTACCTCTATTTTTTAACTACTGTAAAGGGTTAGTTTTTGCAGCACCCAATCCAAAGGATTCATTATCTTTCGTATTTGTCGATCTATCTCTACTATGCTTAAACTACCCTTACTTCTCTTAATACTTCAATACGGTCCTTCTTTTAAATCCTACCCCTAATTCTCTAAATATCCATTACTTCCAACAATTACCCCTATCTTTTTACTACTGTGAAGGGTTGGTTTTTGCAGCACCCAATCCAAATGTTTCATCATCTTTTATATTTGTCGATCTATCCCTACTATGCTTAAATTACCCCTACTTCTCTTAACATTTCAAAACAGCCATTTTTTTTAATCATATCCCTAATTCTCTAAATAGCCCTTCCTTCAAACAATTATCCCTATGTTTTAACTATTGTGAAGGAATGGTTTTTTCAGCACCCAATCCAAATGATTCATCATCTTTCATATTTATCGATCTACCCCTACTATGCTTAAACTACCCCTACTTCTCTTAATACTTCAAAACAACCCTTCTTTTAATCCTACCCCTAATTCTCTAAATGGCCCTTAGTTCCAACAATTTACCCTATTGTTTTTCCTTTTGTGAAGGGTTGGTTTTTGTAGGACCCAATCCAAATGATTCATCATCTTTCATATTTGTTGATCTACCCCTACTATGCTTAATTTACCCCTACTTCTCTTAATACTTAAAAACAAGCTTTATTTTAATCCTACACCTAATTCCGTAAATAGCCCTTACTTCCAACAATTATCCTTATTTTTTACTATTCTTAAGGATTGTTTTTTGCAGCACCCAATCCAAACGATTCATCATCTTTCATATTTGTCGATCAACCCCTACTATTCTTAAACTACCTCTACTTCTCTTAATACATCAAAACAGTCCTTCTTTTAAATTCTACCCCTAATTCTCTAAATAGCCCATATTTCCAACAATTACCCCTATCTTTTTACTACTGTGAAGGGTTGGTTTTTGCAGCGCCCAATCCAATCGATTCATCATCTTTTATATTTGTCGATCTACCACTCTATTGCTTAAACTACCCCTACTTCATTTAATACTTCGAAACAGCCCTTCTTTTTAATTGAACCCCTAATTCCCTAAATAGCCTTTACTTCCAACAATTACTTATATTTTTTATCTACTGTGAAGGCTTGGTATTTGCAGCACACAATCCAAACGATTCATCATCTTTCATATTTTTCGATCTATCCCTATTATGCTTAAACTACCCCTACTTCTCTTAATACTTCAAAACCGTCCTTCTTTTAAATCCTACCCCTAATTCTCTAAATAGCCATTACTTCCAACAATTACTCCTATTTTTTTACTATTGTGAAGGGTTGGTTTTGGCAGCACCCAATCCAAATGATTCATCATCTTTTATATTTGTCGATCTACCCCTATTATGTTTAAACAACCCCACTTCTTTTAACACTTCAAAACAACCATCCTTTTTAATCGTACCCCTAGTTCTCTAAATATCCCTTCATTCCAACAATTACCCCTATTTTTAACTATTGTGAATGATTGGTTTTTGTAGCACCCAATCCAAACGATTCATAATCTTTCATATTTATCGATCTACCCCTACTATGCTTAAACTACCCCTAATTCTCTTAATACTTCAAAAGAACCCTTCTTTTTTATCCTACCCCTAATTCTGCAAATAGCCCTTACTTCCAACAATTACCCCTATATTATAACTATTGTGTAGGATTGGTTTTCGCAGCACCCAATCCAAACGATTCTTTATCTTTCATATTTTTCAATTTACCCCTACTATGCATAAACGACCCCTACTTATCTTACCACTTCAAAACGAATCTTCTTTTTAATCCTACCACTAATTCTCTAAATGGCCCTTTCTTCCAACAATTACCCATATTTTTTACCTTTGGTGAAGGGTTGGTTTTTGTAGCACCCAATCCAAATGAATCATCATCTTTCATATTTTTCAATCTACCCCTAATATGCTTAATCTACACCTACTTCTCTTAACACTTCAAAACATCCCTTCCTTTTAAACCTACCCCTAATTCTCTAAATAGCCCTTCCTTTCAACAATCACCCCTATTTTTTAAATATTGTGAAGGGTTGGTTTTTGTAGCACCCAATCCAATAAATTCATCATCTTTCATATTTGTCGATCTATCCCTACTCTGATTAAACTACCACAATATCTATTAATACTTCAAAACAATCCTTCTTTTAAATCCTACCCCTATTTCTATAAATAGCCCCTACTTCCAACAATTACCCCTATCATTTATCTACTGTGAAAGGTTGGTTTTTGCAGCACACAAACCAAATGATTCATTATCTTTTATATTTGTCTATCTACCCCTACTATGCTTAAACTACCCCTACTTCTGTTAATACTTCAAAACAACCCTTCTTTTTAATCGTGCCTCTAATTCTGTAAATAGCCCTTACTTCCAACAATTACCCTTATATTTTAACTATTGTGAAGGATTGGTTTTTGCAGCACCAAATCCAAATGATTCATTATCTTTCATATTTGTGGATCTACCCTTGGTATGCACAAACTACCCCTACTTATCTTACCACTTCAAAACAACTCTTCTTTTTAATCCTACCCCTAATTCTCTAAATGGCCCTTCCAACAATTACCCCTATTTTTTACCTTTTGTGAATGGTTGGTTTTTGTAGCTCCCAATCCAAATGATTCATCATCTTTCGTATTTGTCAACCTACCCCAACTATGCTTAATCTACCCCTACTTCTCTTAACACTTCAAAACATCCCTTCTTTTTAATCCTACCCCTAATTCCGTAAATAGCCCTTCCTTTCAACAATTACACCTATTTTTTAACTATTGTGAAGGATTGGTTTTTGTAGCACACAATCCAAACGATTCATCATCTTTCATATTTGTCGATCTGCTTGAACTACCACTACTTCTCTTAATACTTCAAAACAATCCTTCTTTTAAATCCTACCCCTAATTCTATAAATAACCCTTACTTCCAACAATTACCCCTATCTGTTTACTACTATGAAGGACTGGTTTTGTAGCACACGAACCAAATGATTCATCATCTTTTATATTTGTCTATCTACACCTACTTCCCTTAATACTTCAAAACAACCCTTCTTTTTAATCATGCCCCTAATTCTCTAAATAGCCCTTACTTCCAACAATTACCTCTACCTTTTCACTACTGTGGAGGATTGGTTTCTGCAGCACCTAATCCAAACGATTCACCATCTTTCATATTTGTCGATCTACCCCTACTATGCTTAAACTACCCCCACTTATCTTAATATTTCAAAATTGCCCTTTTTTATCCCACCCCTAATTCTCTTAATAGCCCTTCCTTCCAACCATTACCCTTATTTTTTAACAATTGTGAAGGACTGGTTTTTGCAGCACCCAATCCAAACGATTCATCATCTTTTATATTTGTCGACCAACTCCTACTATGCTTAAACTACCCCTACTTCTCTTAAATTTCAAACAATTATCCCAACCTTTTCAATACTGTGGAGGATTGGTTTTTGTAGCAACTAATCCAAACGATTCATCATCTTTCATATTTGTCGATCTACCCTTCTATGCTTAAACTACCCCTACTTATCTTAATACTTCAAAATTGCCCTTCTTTTTAAGCCTACCCCTAGTTCTTTAAATAGCCTTTCCTTCCAAGAGTTACCCCTACCTTTTCACTACTATGGAGGATTGGTTTTTACAGCACCTAATCCAAACAATTCATCATCTTTCATATTTGTCGATCTACCCCCACTATGCTTGAACTACCCCTACTTATCTTAATACTTCAAAATTGCCCTTCTTTTTAATCCTACCCATAATTCTCTAAACAGCACTTACTTTTAACAATTACCCTATTTTTTACCTGTAACACCCCACCTCCGCTAGGGTCACTCACAAAGGGAATGCCCTAGTTTTGGAGGTGTATTATCTAGTAAACAGGCACAGAGATAACACAAGACAGAACATAGATAAAATAGAGTATATAAGCAGCGGATATAAACTTTAAAAACAAATCTCATTACTGGAAAATAGAGTCAAAACCTCTTACATCAAAATGACAAGTCATTATTTCACTACATCAAGTTCTAAAGAAGCAAAGTACTTAAAACAACATAAGTAAAATATTATTCCCGAAAAAGTGCATGAGTGCAGCCATAGCATAACTCAAGACCAAACCGTACATGAGCTGTTAGAAAGCAAGCAAAGTCCAGGCTAGGAGCTAGAGTTTCCTCCCTAAGAACCTGGGGGGGAGGGGGGGGAACGAAAGACAAAGAGATGAAATAAAACGAGTCAGTCAAAAAGACTGGTAAGACCTAGTGACTATTAGCATAGAAACTAGTAAAGTTAACAAGACATGAGTAAACTGGAATTAAACATAGGAATGATGATAAGTATGACATGATAACTAAGCTAACAAGATAACTCAAGTCTAACATTGCGTATTCAAGGTTCTCCATACCAACATTACTGGTATACTAATCCCTTGTCAACTATAAATCAAGAAATAATCCCTTGGCCCAAAATCGTGAAGTGACCCAATTCAGGGTCCAACGGTATGATCTAATCGATCGGCTCCGTACAAGTCTAGCTCATCGTGTGTCTGTGTCATACGACCCTATCATGAACGTAGTCACCTGTGCTAGGTCCACCATAGAGTGTATCAAGCCCTAGGGTGCCGAACACCGACACGAATCAAGAATGCACAAATAATCCTACTAATGCCCAATGCCTGCTTTTCCAACACCGAACTAAGTGCACGACCCTAGTCCGCCTGAACATACAATGGCGCACCAACTCAGCCGTCGTTCTGGTCGCTTACAATCAGCCCTGCAATTGTGCCCCACCTGCCTCGTCCCAGTGTAACGTGATACATCTAGTGGGTTACTGCTGAAAGGGACCACATAACTAGGGTTTCGTTTAGCAGGTTAAGTTGTCATTTAAAATCGAAACTTAACCCCATCTACGTGTCATGTCAAATTGACTAAGTGTGTCGTTCTAGTTCAAGACTTAGTCCTACGAATCATGTGTCAGGTTGGTTAAGTGTGTTCAAGTGGTTGATGACTTAACCCTATCCAGTGGCATTAATTTACTTAATGCACCCCTAACCTCTCACATTAGACTTGGTTATGGTTACTGGATGTGTCGGGCGGGTCCGGGTAGTATTACACCATAACCTAGTCTAAGCTCGGGTTTCGAGTGCGATATGACCAATTAGTAACATTGGGTCCTATTGTTTGTAGTTACTGGATTCGTCGGGCGGTTCCGGGCAAATTTATACTGCAAACTCAACCCAACCTCGAGTTGGCCACGTTCAGGTTATCTAAGTGTCATGTCCCAAATTCATATTTTCAAGTATAATCTCATGTCAGGTTCATGTTCCTATCCAAGCTCAAGTTATAACGATATTCATCTTTTCAAGTTCATACTAAATTCAGGGTTTCCTAAACTACCCAAATCACATCCCCAACACTTGCAAATTCAAATCAAGGCAGTAGATGTAACTAGGGAATAACATAACAAGGATGGGTATAAAGTGGTAAAGGTGATTTCAAGGCAAGCATGGTGTAACTTGAGATATGATCATAACATCACTGGCATATGAAATAGGGTGATAAACATAGCAATAAATGACATAAGATGATAATCCTAAACTTGTGACTAGCAATAGTTTCAACATCACAACATCACATGCATGTTAAAATAATGATAGGGTTTAGGTTATGACATGAACAGGCCCCTAAATCAAGTTCTTATCAGTATTCCACAAATCAAGGTTCAATATGAACGGTACTAGGTTCAAGGTGAATAGATCTAGGGTGAACAAGAGTAGATCTAAAATAATAGATCATAAAGGAATATTCATACATCAAAGATATACAAGAGTAGGTCTCAAGTAGTTATCATGTTTATGTTCAACTACAGTTTACACATGTCCATATTAAGTTTAGAGTTTAGATCTAAGAGTAACTGGGACTTACAGATCGTGGTTTTTGAGAACTAAGAACAGAAATTGTCGTAGGATCGTTGTTGAGATGTTGATCTATTCCCTTGAATTGTTGTAGAAACGTTGGCCTTCGATTTGGATCTAGTTTGAATGTTTAAGCTTCAAGTTGGAGGCGGTGGCCATGGTTCAAGAGGAGACTTAGCAGCATAATGGTGTTAGAAAGATTTTTTGTGGGTTTGCCTAGGTCTTAGGGTGTTTTTATAGTTGCAACAACTAGTTTAGGCCACAGGATAAACCCTAGAATCGATCAGAACCGCAAAAAATCGTCACAGGCCCTCAAACAAGCCAACAGGGTCAAGCAGGAGCAACCAGGCCCAAACCAGGTTCGGGAACCAGGTCGACTCCCAAGTCGACTGCGCAGTCGACCTTGTCCTGGGGGTGTCGACTGCCCAGTCGACTCCCAGTCGAACTGGTGTAATACCCCGTGTATTCTATAATAGTGAATTTCACAAATTAAAGTATAATTAATTTCAAATCAAAGAATTAAGGGAAACGGGATACGCCATTGCGTTCGTCTCGGAATTCTTCTTGAAACAGAGTCCGAGTTTGCATAAAAATGGACTCCGTATGAGGGAGATATGGCCTTCGGAAGTTTCAAAATTTAGTTTAAAATTCAAACAGACAAAAACAACTCAGAAAACAAATGAAAATTTCAAAAATCAGGCCGGATTGGCCAGGGCGGGAATTTTCCCACCCAAGGCACCCAGTTCGACTGGGTGGTCGACCTGGGCTACCCAGGTCGACTGGGTAGTCGACCTGGGGCACCCAGGTCGACTACATAGTTGACCTGGGGGTCGACTGGGGTGTAGACCTGGCCCCTGAGCCAGGTCGAACCCAGCCCCCCTGGCTGGCCTAGTCTGTGTTTGGTCGAATTTCTGAGCCTTGCCTTGTCACTAGGGCTAGGTGTCAGCTCCTGATTGGTCTATCCTTCAAATGAATGGCTGATATTAATCCAAGCTCCATCGACGGTCCTAATCAATTCACAAACTCTATAAAAAGGGCCTAAGACTCCACCTAATTCATACAAGTAAAAATGAGAATGAGACCGTCATGCTGCTGAGGAAAGACTAAGAATAGCAGTCAAAATAGAGAGACGATTAGGAGACAATTCAAAAGCATAAAGCAATGATAACTAAATCAAAACAACGCCTACAACAAAGGATAGCATCTCCAAATTCAGAATTCATATTCCTGAATTGAAGATTCGTCATACGTTGTAAGTAGAGTGCTATTCCGATGTGAATGAACAATTGAGTTTTGATTTATGTAAAATGAGAAATGGAATTGTACTTAATTTAATTCATGATTGTATGTTGCTATGATTCTAATTCTGAATCGATTTGGGATATTGTGGTGTAACGATGTTAGACCTATTGGATATTTGCAAGTATATGATTCATGTTAACGACTATATGTTGTGGTAGTTTATCTGAGATTCATGCAAGTATATGATTCACTATTATGCCAATATGATGTACATACTTTTATGATCACTTTTAGTGTGTAATTGGATTCAACTAAGTATTATGGTTTATATGAATTTATGTTGGAATTGGCATCGTGATTCAAGCGTAAAACCATACTTTTGAATTAGAGACAAAAGTAAGCATCTTTATGAACATGACTAAACTATGTTTGGTGTAATGCCTAGTTGAAAACATGTTTTAAGCCTATGTTTTATCAAAATCATATGATGATATATGTGACACATAATTAAGTTAGATTTACATTCCAATTGCAAGTTTAAATGAATAGATTAAAAACCATGATTCATGTTTAGGTATGTTTATGCCATGGTTATATGAATAGAATGGTTCATGTTTAGGTATGTTTATGCCATGATTATATGAATAGAATGGTTCATGTTTAAGTATGTTTATGCCCTGATTATATGAATTGAATGATTCATGTTTAAGTATGTTTATCCCATGATTATATGCTATTACAATGCAAATTCACATGTGCCTAATTCATGTTAATTAGATCGTTATGTTGCAAGTTCATGCGTTCACACTCCCCTTTTTATGTTACTTAGAATATATAAACACCATGTTCTAAGCCTCCCCTTTTTCACGTGGCTAAGTTGGGTTTAAATGCTAAACCCAACATATGTTATATTTTAGCGAACGTATAAAACGGGGGTAATGATATTTGGGTTAAAATATAAAACATATGTGTTGGAATGTTTGACGCATGCCAACGACCTTGGAAAACAATTAAGTGGTATAAATTAATTTTACCCAATAAAGATGAATTTGAATAATGGGCCGCAAATATTTACATATAAAAAGGAAAGAGACAAAATATGTAAATTTAGAAAATAGGAGGTGTTTAACCCGAGGTTGGATTGAGTTGTGATGTAAACCTGCCCGGAACCGCCTGGCTGTCCAGTAGTCACAACAATACCTACCCAATGTGGGTGGTTAAACACGGAGCCCAATAAAGACCCGACGTTAGACTGAGTTGTGGCGTAAGACTGCCCGGACCCAACCGACAACAAGAAGCCACCACAATATCTGCCTAATGTGAGAGGTCGAGGCTTTAATAAGACAATTAAGGCTGATTCAGGATTGATAGGATTAAGTAAATTGAATTAATACTTAATCAAATGGAACATGCTAAACTATACAGACTGATTGGGGGTTTGGTTTACAAAACACTTAACCAACTTAGCATGTTGGCTGGAAATAGAAAACCTAGTAGCGGGGGACCCTTTTCAGCAGTAACCCTACAAGGTGTATCAGGATACCCTGAACTAGGCAGGGTGGGGCACGATTACTGGGTTGACTGTAAGAGGTCAAAATCGATGGCGGTGGTGCAGCAGTGTAGGTTCTAACAGGGTGCGGGCGTGCACACACTCCGGCGCAGAAAAATAAGGCACTGGGCAACAGTAGCATACCTATGCATTTTAGGATTGTTTCGGGCCGCCACCATGGGACTTGATACACCCCATGGTGGGACCAGCATTGGTAACTATAGCAACGGGGGTCGTAAGACACATGTAACTATGCGATTAGGAGCCGATCATTAGAAACGAATCACTTCACCCTGATTGTGGGGTGCCTGTTGGGAACTAGTTTATATGGATGCAGAGATTAATATGGGGTACGATAAGTACATTCGACTCTAGACAACTTAACCTAGTTTATAGTGCTTTCCCATTTCCAGTTTATACTTATCATGCCCAGTTCTTTATTCATAGACTGAATAGTCCTAGACTTACTCAGGCTTTATGTATGACTCTACTTTTCTTTCGTCTTCTTTTATTTCGTCCCCCCCCCTCCCCCAGGTCCACAGGGAGGGAATACCGCAGCTTGACCAGTTTTCACATCCAGCTTGAAGAAAAAGAATGTATTGCTTGGATCTTTTTCGTTTTGGACTATGGCTTTGGACAGCAATTATGGGACTTATGCAGTTTACTTATGTTTTTATGCTTCTTTAAATAATGTAATCAAGACAGTTGTGAAGATGTTATGTTTTTGGAAGTATTGTAAGACAGTTATGACATGGTTTGTGTAACACGTATTTTATTGAAATAAAAAGATTTATGTTGTTTTCCGCTGTTCAAAAATACGTGTATTTATATCTGTCTTGTGTATCGGTGACTTATACTTATAAACCTCCACCAAAATTAGGGCATTACCTTTGAGAGTGACCCTAACGGAGGTGGGGTGTTTGAACTGGGGTGCTGGGCGGTAAATTTCCCGGCCAGTCTGTCTGGGTTTTGAAATTCGAATTTGAACTCGAATTCGAACTGTTTTGAATTCTGAAAATTTCAGAAACTTTGGGGAGCCATAACTTGGTCATACGGACTCCGATTTTCGTAAAATCGGACTCGATTTCATGTAGAATTCCAAGTTGAATGCAATGGCGCAACCCGTTTCCCTTGGATCTAATTTTAATATATAATTCTGCATAGATTTATGGTTATAACACGTTATCAAAATACGGGTTGTTACATTCTCCCCTCCTTAAAGGATTTCGTCCCCGAAATCTCTAAGTTAGGAAGAACGTATCCTACCACCCATCATCCATCTACTCAAAATATCATCCACAAGCAAACATTGTCCTTACGAGATTTCTAATGTTGTATGAACGTATGCAGAAAGTGTGTGTATATGTTCCTTATCTAATGCAAATGATCAGGCCTGATTGATCTTTCTAATGCAAAATATGTTAAGTGTCATGAATCCAACATGTATGCAAATAATCCTAGTCACGTAACCACTATATGTGTGCACAAACATTCATCCATATGCAACATTTATATGATAACACATTCAATTTCATCCATAAATAAGTATAAACACTCATGCATATGCAATATGAAAATGTGTCTGAGCCGATCTAGTGCCTAATGTGTGTTATGCAACCACGAGCAATCACTTGTAACCACTTGCAACCATTTGCAAATATCAAGCATAACATGTTTCAAATACATGTTTACATTCATAGGATTCTACCTAAGGTTCTCAAGACAGGATCGAAAGGATATACAAGATAAAACAGAGTATCTAGGGAAAAGAGGTTAAAGATGTACCCCTAGAAGGTCCTTCTTGCGGTGCTTGCCCTTGCTTCTTAGGGCAGTTCTTGCTAATGTGTCCAGTTTCACCGCATTGAAAACATGCTCCTATCTTCATCTTCTTCTTCCTACAGTCCTGGACCATATGCCCGTCAATACCACAGAAGTTGCATTTTCTTTTCTCACGTGACTTGTCATTCTTGTTGTTGCTGTTCTTTCCTCCTTTCTCGGAGTCTACCTTCTTGTCTTGAGACTCATTCGCCTTGACCTTCTTCTTTCCACTCTCGTCTTCTTCATGAAGTAAGGCCATATTCACCAAGCTTTCAAAGGTCGGCCCCATAGGTACATGAGTCATGGCCATAGTGTGGTGTGGCCCGCTGAATCCTCGAGAAAAGTGTAGAGACTTCTTCTCAGTCGTGTTGACTAAGTCCAAACCAAACCGAGCAAGCTGATTAAGCTTATTCACGTATTCCCTAACTGACATGTCCCCTTGCTTGAGTGCCAGGAACCTCTCCATATGAACGCTAGCTTCTGCGGATGATAATAAGCCCAAACCTCTCTCTAAAGTCTGCCCAAGTCTAAATTGGCCTGGTAGCGTTGGTGACTTCCCACCAAAATGCAGTTTCGTCTTTCAACAACTATGCTGCCAACTGAACTTTCCTATGATCCTCCATATCGAAAATAACAAACAAGTCTTCAGTCTCTTTTAGCCAGTTTCGCGCCTCAACGAAGGTTTCAGTTCCGATGAAGTTCTTGCCGCCCATTCCTATAAATTCCTTGCATATTTTGGCGAAGGCGGTACCCAGAGGAGGAGGAGGAAGAACCATGGCCACCGGGGGAGGAGGAGGTGGGATATCTCCCGGGCCCGCGCCGTTGGCCGTAGCTTCCAAGTATCTTTGGAACCATCCAGGTATGGGTACTCCCTCAGGAAGGTTAAGATTAGACATGCTGAAAAGCGAAAAGGAAAAAGATTCAAACGAGGAAACAAAGGAAAGTGCTAATGGCTTTTGGGGAATAGCCTTTTCTTAAAAATAAAACTTTTCTTGAAAAATGCTTCTTTATAAACGGTTTTGAAAATAGTTTCAGAAGGTTTTTAAAACTTTTGCCCAGTCTGGTAACCTTCTGCTCTGATACCAAATGTAACACCCCACCTCCGCTAGGGTCACTCACACAGGGAATGCCCTAGTTTTGGAGGGGTATTATCTAGTAAACAGGCACAGAGATAACACAAGACAGAACATAGATAAAATAGAGTATATAAAGCATCGGATATAAACTTTAAAACCAAATCTCATTATTGAAAAATAGAGTCAAAACCTCTTACATCAAAATGCCATGTCATTATTTCATTACATCAAGTTCTATAGAAGCAAAGTACTTAAAACAACATAAGTAAAATATTATTCCCATAGCATAGCTCAAGACCAAACCGTACATGAGCAGTCAGAAAGCAAGCAAAGTCCAAGCTAAGAGCTAGAGTTTCCTTCCTGAGAACCCGGGGGGGCGAAAGACAAAGAGGCGAAAGAAAACGGGTTAGTTAAAAAGACTGGTAAGCCCTAGTGACTATCTGCATAGAAACTAGTAAAGTTAGCAAGACATGAATAAACTGGAATTAAACATAGGAATGATGATAAGTCTGACATGATAACTAAGCTAACAAGATAACTCAAGTCTAACATTGCGTATTCAAGGTTCGCCATACCAACTATACTGGTATACTAATCCCGTGTCAACTATAAATCTAGAAATAATCCCCTTGCCCAATATTGTGAAGTGACCCAATTCGGGGTCCAACGGTATGATCTAATCGATCGACTCCCTACAAGTCTAGCTCGTCATGTGTCTGTGTCATACGGCCCTATCATGAATGTAGTCACCTGTGCTAGGTCCACCATAGGGTGTATCAAGCACTAGGGTGCCAACCACCGACACGAATCAAGAATGCACAGATAATCCTATTGATGCCCAAAGCCTGCTTTTTCAACTCCGGACTAAGTGCACGACCCTAGTCTTCCTGAACCTACAATGGCGCACCAACTCAGCCGTCGTTCTAGTCACTTACAATCAGCCCAGCAATCGTGCCCCACCCTGCCTAGTCCCAGGGTACCGTGATACATCTAGTGGTTACTGCTGAAAAGGACCGCGTAACTAGGGTTTCGTTTAGCAGGTTAAGTTGTCATTTAAAATCGAGACTTAACCCCTTCTACGTGTCATGTCAAATTGACTAAGTGTGTCGTTCTAGTTCTAGACTTAGTCCTACGAATCATGTGTCAGGTTGGTTAAGTGTGTTCAAGCGGTTCATGACTTAACCCTATCCAATGGCATTAATTTACTTAATGCACCCCTAACCTTTCACGTTAGACTTAGTTATGGTTACTGGATGTGCCGGGCGGGTCCGGGCAGTTTTACACCATAACCTTGTCTAACCTCGGGTTTCGAGTGCGATATGACCAACTACTCACATTGGGTCCTATTGTTTGCAGTTACTGGAATCGCCGGGCGGTTCCGGGCAGATATATACTGCAAACTCAACCCAACCTCGAGTTTGCCATGTTCAAGTTATCTAAGTGTCATGTCCCAAATTCATATTTTCAAGTATAATTTCATGTCAAGTTCATGTTCCTATCCAAGCTCAAGTTATAACGATATTCATGTTTTCAAATTCATTCTAAATTCAGGTTTTCCTAAACTACCCAAATTGCATCCCCAACGCTCGCGAATTCGAATCAAGGCAATAGATGTAACTAGGGAATAACATAACAAGGATGGGTATAAAGTGGCAAAGGTGATTTCAAGGCAAGCATGGTGTAACTTGAGATATGATCATTACATCACTGGCATATGAAATAGGGTGATAAACATAGCAATAAATGACATAAGATGATAATCCTAAACTTGTGACTAGCAATAGTTTCAACATCGCAAAATCACAGGCATGTTAAAATAATGATAGGGTTTAGGTTATGACATGAACAGGCCCCTAAATCAAGTTCTTATCAGTATTCCACAAATCAAGGTTCAATATGAACGGTACTAGGTTCAAGGTGAATAGATCTACGGTGAACAAGAGTAGATCTAAAATAATAGATCAAAAAGTAATAGTCATAGATCAAAGATATACAAGAGTAGGTCTCAAGTATTTATCATCTTTATGATCAACTTCAATTTACACATGTCCATATTAAGTTTAGAGTTTAGATCTATGAGTATCTGGGACTTACAGATCGTGGTTTTTGAGAACTAAGAACAGAAATTGTCGAAGGATCGTTGTTGAGATGTTGATCTATTCCCTTGAATTGTTGTAGAAACGTTGGCCTTCGATTTAGATCTAGTTTGAATGTTTAAGCTTCAAGTTGGAGGCGGCGGCCATGGTTCAAGAGGAGACTTAGCAGCATAATGGTGTTAGAAAGATTTGTTGTGGATTAGCCTAGGTCTTAGGGTGTTATTATAGTTGCAACAACTAATTTAGGCCATAGTATAAACCCTAGAATCGATTTGAACTGTCAAAAATCGTCACAGGCCCCCAAACAAGACAACAGGGTCAAGCAGGAGCAACCAGGCCCAAACAAGGTTCGGGGACCAGGTTGACAGCCAAGTCGACTGCGCAGTCGACCTGGTCCTGGGGGTGTCGACTGCCCAGTCGATTCCCCAGTCGACCTGGGGTGTTGGGAGGGAAATTTCCCGCCCAGTCTGTCTGGGTTTTGAAATTGGAATTTAAACTCGAATTCGAACGGTTTTGAACTCTGAAAATTTCTGAAACTTTAGGGAGCCATAACTTGGTCATACGGACTCCGATTTTCGAAAACTCGGACTCGATTTCATGCAGAATTCCGAGACGAACGGAATGACGCAACTTCTTTCCCTTGGTTCTTATTTTAAAATTTAATTCTGCCAAGATTTATGGTTATAACACATTATCAAAATACGGGTTGTTACATTACCTTTTTTGAAGGGTTGGTTATTGTAGCACCCAATCCAAATGATTCATCATCTTTCATATTTGACGATCTACCCCCACTTTGCTTAATCTACCCCTACTTCTCTTAATACTTCAAAACAACCTTTCTTTTTAATCCTACCCCTAATTCTCTAAATAGCCCTTCGTTTCTACAATTACCTGTATTTATTAACTATTGTGAAGGATTGGTTTTTGCAGCACCCAATCCAAACGATTCATCATCTTTCATATTTGTCGATCTGCCCCTACTATGCTTAAACTACCCCTACGTCTCTTAATACTTAAAAACAGTCCTTATTTAAAATCCTACCCCTAATTCTCTAAATAGCCCTTCCTTTCAACAATTACCCCTATCTTTTTATTATTTGAAGGATTGGTTCTTGTAGCACCCAAACCAAAACATTCATCATATTTTATATTTGCCAATCTAGCCTACTATGCTTAAACTACCCCTACTTCCCTTAATAATTCAAAACAGTCCTTCGTTTAAATCCTACGCCTAATTCTATAAATAACCATTACATCCAACAATTACCCCTATCTTTTTACTACCATGAAGGGTTGGTTTTGGCAGCACCCAATCCAAATGATTCATTAACATTTATATTTATCGATCTACCCCTACTATGCATAAAATACCCATACTTCTTTTAATACCTCAAAACAACCCTTCTTTTTAATCGTATGCCAAATTCTCTGATTAGCCCTTACTTCTAATAATCACCCCTATTTTTTAACTACTGTGAATGGTTGGTGTTTGCAGCACCCAATTCAAATGATTCATCATCTTTCATATTTTTCGATTTACCCCTACTACGCATAAACTACCCCCACTTCTCTTAACACTTCAAAACAACCCTTCATTTAAATCCTACCCCTAATTCTCTAAATAGCCCTTACTTCCAACAATTAACCGTATCTTTTTACTACTGTGGAGGGTTGGTTTTGGTAGCATCCAATCCAAACGATTCATCATCTTTTATATTTGTCGATCTACCCCTACTATGCTTAAACTACCCCCACTTCTTTTAATACTTCAAAACAACCCGTATTTTTAATCGTACCCCTAATTCTCTAAATATCCCTTCCTTCCAACAATTACCCCTATTTTTTAACTATTGTGAATGATTAGTTTTTGTAGCACCCAATCCAAATGATTCATAATCTTTCATATTTATCGATCTACCCCTACTATGCTTAAACTACCCCTAATTCTCTTAATACTTCAAAACAATCCTTCTTTTTTATCCTAACCCTAATTTTGTAAATAGAACTTACTTCCAACAATTACCCATATATTTTAACTATTGTGAAGGATTGGTTTTTGCAGCACCCAAACCAACCGATTCATTATCTTTCATATTGATCGATCTACCCCTACTTATCTTACCACTTCAAAACAACTCTTCTTTTTAATCCTACCCCTAATTCTCTAAATGGCCCTTGCTTCCAACAATTACCACTATTTTTTACCTTTGGTGAAGGGTTGGTTTTTGTAGAACCCAATCCAAATGATTCATCATCTTTCATATTTGTCAATCTACCCCAACAATGCTTAATCTACCCCTATGTAACACCCCGCGAATTCTATAACTGTGAAATTCACAAATTAAAGTATAATTGATTTCAAATCAAAGAACTAAGGGAAACGGGATAGGCCATTGCGTTCGTCTCGGAAAAATACGCGAAATAGAGTCCGAGTTTTCGAAAAACGGAGTCCGTATGAAGAAGATATGGCCTTCGGAAGTTTCTGAATTAAGTTTAAAATTCAAACAGAATAAAACAGCTCAGAAAAACAAGTTTAAATTCCAAAATCGGGCCCAATTGGCCAAGGCGGGAAAACTCCCGCCTAATGCACCCAGGTCGACTGGGCTGTCGACCTGGTCTAGCCAGGTCGACAGGGCTGTCGACCTGGTCCAGAGCCAGGTCGAACCCAGCCCAACCTGGCTGGCCTATTCTATGTTGGTCGATTTTCAGTAGTCTGCTTTGTCATTAGGGCTAGGTGGCAGGCTCTAATTGGTCTCTCTTTCGAATGAATGGCTACGATCAATCCAAGCAACATTGATGGTCCTAATCAGTTCATAAACCCTATAAAAATGACCCTAGACTCAACCTAATCTATTCATTCAAAAATAAGAACAAGGCCATCATGTTGCTGAGGAACGACTAAGAGTAGCCACCAATTGGAGAGAGGATTAGGAGGCAAATTCTAAAGCATAAAGCAACTTAATCAAATCAAATCAACAAGGAATCGCATCTCCAAATTCCTAAATTGGAGAATTCGCCACACAATTGTAAGTAGAGTATTATTTTGGTATGAACAAATAATTGTGTTGGTTTGTATACTTGATTTGTGGCGATAAAGTAATTCATATTTGTGCGTTACTATGATTCTTATCGATTTGGAATATTGTATACGTTTGGATATTCTCGAATTATGTTATTCATTATAAAAAAAAACTACATGTTTGCGGTAGTTTTATGCAAGTATACGTTTGGAATATTCGCAAATTATGTAATCCATGTTGAAGCTACATGTATGTAGTTGATTAATTGACATTCATGCAAGTTTGGGGTTTTGCTACTATGCCATCATAATGTATATTTTTGTACAAAAATCATTTTGTACGTAATTGGAACAAATTTGGGTTATTATAGTTCATATGAAACTATGTTGAAATTTTGGCACCATGATCTATTTATTAAGCCATGCTTTTGTACTAGAAAACCTATTTGCAAACTTATGAATATGACTAGGCTATGATTGATATTTTGCATAAATTGAAATCCATGTTAAGTCTATATTGTTAATAAGAATTATATGATGACATATGTGGTACATAGCTAGGTTAGATTCAAAATCCCTTTTGCAAGTTTGCATGACTAAAGTAAAAATCATGATTTCATGTTAGAAATATTTATGCCATGGTTATGTGAATAGATTTAAAATCATGATTAAGTTGAACTATACTTTTGTGTTAGTAACAAAAGTAAGCACCTTTGTAAACATGTAGTAATCTTATGAACATGAATTGCTTATGTTTGACATTATGCCTAAATAAAAATATAGGTTTATGTTGTAGTTAAGACTATGTGTCAATAATGATATCCAATTTAGATTCTTATCTCAACTACAAGTTTACATGCTTTGCTTCATGTCACTTATGCTTTATGACCAAAGTATACATTACTACTATACAAGTACACCAGTTTCTATTTTGTAGTTCCAACGTTATGTTGCAAGTTCATGCGTTCACATTCCCCTTCTTGTGTATGTAATCATGCTTTAAGCCTCCCCTTTTCGCATGGCTAGGTTGGGCTTAAAAAGGCTAAGCCCAACATATATCTAATAAACGAACGTGTTAAACGGGGGAAAATAACGTTGGGTTAAATTTATTAATAAATGAAAATATAAAGTAGAAGGGCCCAATTTCAAGTATGGGTTAGGCCCATGATTGGTGTAACCTTTACACCATTAACTTAATAATGGGCCGCAAATATTTACATATAAGAAAATAAAGAAGAAAGACAAAATATGTAAATGTAGAACATACGATGTGTTTAACCCGAGGTTGGATTGAGTTGTGATGTAAACCTGCCCGGAACCGCCCGGCTGTCCAGTAGTCACAACAATACCTATCCAATGTGGGAGGTTAAACATGGAGCCCAATAAGGACCCGAGGTTAGACTGAGTTTTGGCGTAAGACTGCCCGGAACCAACCGGCAACAGGCAGCCACAACAATACCTGTCTAATGTGAGAGGTAAAGGCTTTAATAAGGCAATTAAGGCTGAGTCAGGACTGTTAGGATTAAGTGAACTAAAGACTTAATCAAAATGGAACATGCTAGACTAAACGGACTGGTGGGGGTTAGGTTAGAAAACACTTAACCAACTTAGCATGTTGGCTAGAGATAGAAAACCTAGTAACGGGGGACCCTTTTCAGCAGTAACCCTAGAAGGTGTATCATGATACCCTGAAACTAGGCAGGGTGGGGCACGATTACTGGGCTGATTGTAAGAGGTCAAATCGACGGCGGTGGTGTAGCAGTGTAGGTTCTAACGGGGTGCGGGCATGCACACACTCCGGCGCGGAAAAATAAGGCACTGGACACCAGTAGCATACCTGTGCATTCTAGGATTATGTCGGGCCGCCACCATGGGACTTGATACACCCCATGTTGGGACCAGCATAGGTAACTACAACATCGGGGGCCGTAAGACACATGTAACTATGCGAGTAGGAGCCGATCATCATAGAATGGATCACTTCACCCTGATTATGGGGTGCCAGTTGGAAACTAGTTTATATGGGTTCAGAGATTAACATGGGGTACGATAGTATATTCGACCCTAGACAACTTAACCAAGTTTTTAGTGCTTTCCCACTTCTTGTTTATACTTATCATACCCAGTTCTTTATTCATAGACAGAATAGTCCTAGACATACTCAGGCTTTATGTCTGACTCTACTTTTCTTTCGTCTTCTTTTCTTCCGTTTCCCCCCTCCCCCCCCCCCAGCTCCACAGGGAGGAAACACTGCAGCTTGACCAGCCTTAACATCCAGCTTGAAGAGGAGAAATGTATTGCTTGGACCTTTTCGTTTTGAACTATGGCTTTGGACAACCACTATGGGGCTTTTGCAGTTTATCTATGTTTTCTTTATGCTTCTTTAAATAATGTAATCAAGACAGATTATGAAAGTGTTATGTTATGTTTTTGGAAAAGATGTAAGACAATTATGGAGATGTTGTTGTAGCACGTATTTGCTTTTATGAAATAAGAGTTGTGGTTTTTCCGCTGTTTACAAATATGTGTTCTTATATCTGTCTTGTATATCTATGACTTATACTTATAAACCTCCACCAAAATTAGGGCATTCCCTTTGAGAGTGACCCTAACGGAGGTGGGGTGTTTCACTTGGTATCAGAGCCTGGTTTACCAGATAAGATAAAAAGTTCTAAAAATTTATTTTCAAAAAGGAAATTTAAAGAAGCATTTTTTTTATTTTAAAAAGGCAAAGTCCCCCCCAAAGCCATAGGTACTATCTCTTATCCTTCGTTTTGAATCTATCCTTTTTGTTTCAGCATGTCCGAAGAACTTAACTTGCCGGAAGGGGTACCAATACCTGGTTGGTTTAGGCGGTTCTTAGAAGCAAGGGCCACTCAGCCAGGTCCTACCGTTCCTCCTCCCCCAGCTGTAGGAAATCATCCAGCTGCAGCGGCACCTTTTCCTCCACCTCCTCCACGGGGAAACACATTTGCTAAGATATGTAAAGATTTTAAAGCTATGGGAGGAAAGGATTTCCATGGAACTGAGTCCTTCGTGGCAGCTAGGAATTGGCTGAAAGAAACTGAGGACCTATTCATCATCTTTGAGGTAGAGGATAGACAAAAAGTACAATTGGCAGTGTGGCTATTGAAGGGCGAGGCTTCCTACTGGTGGGAAGTCACCAATGCTGAAAGACCAGTGGAGACATGGGAGGACTTTAGGGCAAGGTTTGAGACTAAATTTCTCTCAGATGCGGAAAGAAGTTTGCAGTTGGAAAAATTCTTATTTCTTAAGCAAGGGGACAAGACAGTCAGAGAGTATGTGAATCAGTTCGATGAGCTGGCTAGGTTTGGGCTTGACCTAGTCAATACCCCACACAAGAAGGCTCTCCGTTTCGTCAAAGGGTTGAATGAGCCATTACACAGTTTGGCCATGACCCATATACCCATGGGAGCCACATATGAAAGATTGGTGCAAATGGCATTGCTGAATGAAGAGGATAAGGGCAAGAAGGAGACAAAGGCAGAAAGCTCCCAAGGGAAGAAAGAGGGTTTGCAGCCTAAGAAGACAGACTTTAAGAAGGGCGGGAAAGGCAACAAAGAGAAGAGGAAGTGCAATTTCTGTGGCAAAGTGGGGCACTTAGTTAAGGACTGCGGGAAAAAGAAGGCCAAGGAGAATGGTGGGTGCTTTTCTTGCGGTGAGACAGGCCACAGGGCTAAGGACTGCCCAAAGAAACGAGGACAGGGGCAGAGGGCTGGATCCACCCCAGGGGCACAGGTTCATGTGCTGGAAGCGCCACCTCTGCAACAGCGAGGTATAAATACTTCTGTAGAAAGTGTAGTTTATCTTTATGATCACCCCGTTCGCACTTTATTTGATTCTGGCGCATCACACTCCTTTATCTCGTCTGCTTTAGTAGAATCTCTGCACCTAAAAACTAGTATGGTAGAGGACCCCTTAATTGTTTCAAACCCAATTGGGGGCCCAGCTCATTTGTCTATGATCTGTTTGGGATTGAAAATTTCTATTCTAAGTGTAGAATTTCAATGTAGTGCCTTTGTTTTGGGCTTTTCGGGTTATGGTTTGATTTTGGGTATGGATTGGCTATCCAGTAATAAGGCCATCCTTGATTGTGAGAAAAGGGTTGTTAGGCTCCTAACCCAGCTCGGTAATACTTTGGAAATTTCTTGTAATCCCTCGTATGCGGTTATGCTTAGTTATCTTGAATCGCTAGATGCCTCTGTTGAAAATTTGCAATCAGTTAGAGTGGTCCGGGAATATCCGCATGTCTTCGAAGAGGTGAAGGGCTTGCCTCCGAAGCGGGAAATAGACTTCCGCATATATCTTGTAGATAATGCAAAGCCCGTTGCGTTGCCCGTTAGACACATGGCTCCACGAGAAAGGAAAGAGCTCAGTAAACAGATTAAAGAGCTTCTAGAAAAGGGGTTCATTAGGAGAAGCATTTCAGAATGGGGCGCTCCAGTGGTGTTCGCTACAAAGGCGGATGGTTCACTCCGTCTATGTGTTGACTATAGGGAGCTCAACAAGCTAACGAAAAAGAATAGGCACCCTCTCCCTAGAATTGACGATTTATTTGACCAGCTTGTAGGAGCGTCTGTTTTCTCCCAACTCGATTTAGCAACCGGTTTTCATCAGCTAAGGGTAGCTGAAGATAGCATCGATAAAACGGCGTTCAGAACTCCAGACGGCTTCTTTGAATGGCTTGTCATGCCTTTCGGCTTGACAAATGCACCTGCTTACTTCGTGGACCTGATGAGTAGGGTATTTAGAGATTTCCCCAACAAATTCGTAGTGGTCTTCGTAGATGATATCCTTATCTTCTTAAAAAGTGAAGAGGAACATGCTCAGCACTTAAGGGCAATCATGGAAACTTTGCGAGTCCATCAACTAAAAGCCAAATTCTCCAAATGCCACTTTTGGAGAGAAGAGGTGAGGTTCCTTGGGCACATAGTATCCAAACAAGGGTTAACAGTGGACCCTGCTAAGGTAGTGGCGGTACAGGATTGGAAGACACCAAGGAATGCAACTGAGGTCCGAAGCTTTCTAGGACTAGCGGGTTTCTATCGAAAATTCATAAGGGATTTTGCGAAAATCTTAGCTCCGCTCACGAAATTGACCAAGAAGAATCTAGTGTTCAATTGGGACTTGGATTGCGAGTTTGCTTTCCAACGACTGAAAAGGGCTCTCACAACAGCCCCAGTTTTGACGCTGCCAGATGGGAGCAAGATGTTCACTGTTTATACGGATGCATGTGGGACAGGGCTAGGCGCCGTCTTAATGCAAGAAGGAAGAGTAGTAGCTTATGGCGGGAGGCAGTTGAAAGTGCACGAAAAGAACTACCCAACCCACGATCTTGAGTTAGCCGCCATCGTCTTTGCACTCAAGTCTTGGCGACACTATCTCCTAGGTGAGAAGTTCGAACTTTACACTGACCATAAATCGTTGAAATATCTTTTCTCGCAGAAGGATCTTAACTTGAGGCAACAAAGATGGATGGAGTTTCTTGCCTCGTACGATTTCGAAATCTCCTACACTCCGGGCAAAGGCAACGTAGTGGCAGACTCGTTGAGCCGAAAGAAATTGACCCTAAGCCCGTTGTTTGTTGAAAGACAAAGCCTAGAGTTTATAGCCAGCTTCGACTTTAGGCCTTCCTCCGATTTCGTACCAGGCTTGCTAGCATCTCTCGAAGTGCGCCCAACTTTAGTGGATTCAGTAGGGACAGCACAACGCGAAGACCCTCGGCTCGTGGAAACAATTGATAGGCTAATTAGGGGTGAGACTTCAAGTCACCTCAACAGATACTCCATCGACGATAAGGGTTTGCTAAGGCGAGACGGAAGACTATGCGTCCCACAAACAAAAGATTTAGTAAAGAAGGTTCTCGAGGAAGCACATCACTCCAAGATGACGATACACCCAGGCGGAGATAAAATGTACAAAGATATAAAAAGGACTTTCTTCTGGAGCGGCATGAAAAAGGACGTGGCAGAATTCGTTTCTAAGTGCATGGTGTGCCAACAGGTTAAGGCGGAACAGAAAAAGCCTGGCGGACTGCTACATCCTCTGGAGGTCCCGCAGTGGAAGTGGGATAGCATCTCAATGGACTTCATCGATGGGCTGCCTAGGTCTAGGAGAGGCAACACTAGCATTTGGGTAATAGTGGATAGGCTTACTAAAAGCGCCCACATTTTACCCGTCAAAAGTAAAAGAACTGCCTCATCCCTAGCATCACTTTACCTCAAGGAAATCATTCGACTCCATGGAATACCATCTAGCATTGTTAGTGACCGAGACCCTATCTTCACCAGTGAGTTTTGGCGGAGTCTGCAAGAAGCAGTAGGAACGCAGTTATGCTTGAGCACAGCCTATCATCCCCAAACTGACGGCAAAACAGAGAGAGTGAACAGAGTTTTGGAAGACCTTTTAAGGCTATGCGTCCTCGACTTCGGAGGGACATGGGAAGACCACCTTCCTTTGGTGGAATTTGCCTACAACAACAGGTATCAAGTAACCATCGGAATGGCGCCCTTCGAAGCTTTATATGGAAGACCGTGCCGATCGCCCACTTGTTGGTGGGAGTCTACTGATAAGCTCATACTTGGACCAGATATGATCCGAGAGACTTCAGAGAAAGTAGACTTAATACGAAGAAGGATGAAGACGGCCCAAGACAGACAAAAGTCCTATGCCGACAAGAGAAGGACCGACCTTGAATTTGAGGTTGGAGAAAGAGTTTTTCTCAAGGTATCACCACTAAGAAACGTTGTTCGTTTTGGAACCACAGGAAAACTGGCACCAAGATTCGTAGGGCCATTCCCTATCATCGAGAAAATTGGGAAAATGGCCTATAGATTAGAGCTACCCGAGAAGTTGGCTGGAGTCCACAACGTTTTTCACGTTTCACATCTCCGAAAATGTCTACATGAGTCTGCTGAGGTGGTTGAGCCAAATATCCTCGAAGAGGCCGAAGTGGAACGCGAAGCAACCATAAGAAAAGTTCCAACCCGCATATTAGGAACGGAAGTGAAGAAGCTACGCAACCGCGAAGTCAAGCTCGTCAAAGTTCAGTGGAGCGACGCCGAGGGAGACGCGACTTGGGAAACTGAAGATAGAATACGCACTGCCTACCCTTTTCTGTTCGAGGGTACATCCTTGATCTTTCCTTTTCCTTAAGTTGCGCTTTTATCTATCTTTTTAAGTATATTTCCTCGACCTTATCTTTTAGGTAGAAACCCTTTGGATGGAAACATGTAGTTGAAACATGTTATGGATGATGGTTGCAAGTGGTTGCAAGTGATTGCTAGTGGTTTGTCGTGGTTGCATATACACACACAATCTAGGTTTTAGATCGGCTCAGTCACTTCATATTGCATATGCATATATGTTTGCATTCGTATATGGTTGAACTCTAATATGTTGTCATATGGATGTTGCATTTGTATTGAATGGTTGTGCACTCATGTAGAATCATGAATAGCAAAATTTGCATACATAATGGATTCATGGCACTTACATAATTTGCATTAAGGAGGTCAACTGAATCAGTAGACCGCCTGATTATGCATTTGATAAGTACATGTACACACACACTTCGCATATGATCATGAAGCATTAGAAGTCTTTTAAGGACAATGGATGCTCGTGTTTGATGGATGAGTAGATGGATGATTGGATGTTAGGATATACATTCCTCCTAACTTGAAGATTTCGGGGACGAAATCCTTTTAAGTGGGGGAGAATGTAACACCCCGCGAATTCTATAACTGTGAAATTCACAAATTAAAGTATAATTGATTTCAAATCAAAGAACTAAGGGAAACAGGATACGCCATTGCGTTCGTCTCGGAAAAATACGCGAAATAGAGTCCGAGTTTTCGAAAAACGGAGTCCGTATGAAGAAGATATGGCCTTCGAAAGTTTCTGAATTAAGTTTAAAATTCAAACAGAATAAAACAGCTCAGAAAAACAAGTTTAAATTCCAAAATCGGGCCCAATTGGCCAAGGCGGGAAAACTCCCGCCTAATGCACCCAGGTCGACTGGGCTGTCGACCTGGTCTAGCCAGGTCGACAGGGCTGTCGACAGGGCTGTCGACCTGGTCCAGAGCCAGGTCGAACCCAGCCCAACCTGGCTGGCCTATTCTATGTTGGTCGATTTTCAGTAGTCTGCTTTGTCATTAGGGATAGGTGGCAGGCTCTAATTGGTCTCTCTTTCGAATGAATGGCTACGATCAATCCAAGCAACATCGATGGTCCTAATCAGTTCATAAGCCCTATAAAAATGACCCTAGACTCAACCTAATCTATTCATTCAAAAATAAGAACAAGGCCATCATGTTGCTGAGGAACGACTAAGAATAGCCAACAATTGGAGAGAGGATTAGGAGGCAAATTCTAAAGCATAAAGCAACTTAATCAAATCAAATCAACAAGGAATCGCATCTCCAAATTCCTAAATTGGAGAATTCGCCACACAATTGTAAGTAGAGTATTATTTTGGTATGAACATAATTGTGTTGGTTTGTATACTTGATTTGTGGCGATAAAGTAATTCATATTTGTGCGTTACTATGATTCTTATCGATTTGGAATATTGTATACGTTTGGATATTCTTGAATTATGTTATTCATTATAAAAAAAAAACTACATGTTTGCGGTAGTTTTATGCAAGTATACGTTTGGAATATTCGCAAATTATGTAATCCATGTTGAAGCTACATGTATGTAGTTGATTAATTGAAATTCATGCAAGTTTGGGGTTTTGCTACTATGCCATCATAATGTATATTTTTGTACAAAAATCATTTTGTACGTAATTGGAACAAATTTGGGTTATTATAGTTCATATGAAACTATGTTGAAATTTTGGCACCATGATCTATGTATTAAGCCATGCTTTTGTACTAGAAAACCTATTTGCAAACTTATGAATATGACTAGGCTATGATTGATATTTTGCATAAATTGAAATCCATGTTAAGTCTATATTGTTAATAAGAATTATATGATGACATATGTGGTACATAGCTAGGTTAGATTCAAAATCCCTTTTGCAAGTTTGCATGACTAAAGTAAAAATCATGATTTCATGTTAAAAATATTTATGCCATGGTTATGTGAATAGATTTAAAATCATGATTAAGTTGAACTATACTTTTGTGTTAGTAACAAAAGTAAGCACCTTTGTAAACATGTAGTAATCTTATGAACATGATTTGCTTATGTTTGACATTATGCCTAAATAAAAATATAGGTTTATGTTGTAGTTAAGACTATGTGTCAATAATGATATCCAATTTAGATTCTTATCTCAACTACAAGTTTACATGCTTTGATTCATGTCACTTATGCTTTATGACCAAAGTATACATTACTACTATGCAAGTACACCAGTTTCTATTTTGTAGTTCCAACGTTATGTTGCAAGTTCATGCGTTCACATTCCCCTTCTTGTGTATGTAATCATGCTTTAAGCCTCCCCTTTTCGCATGGCTAGGTTGGGCTTAAAAAGGCTAAGCCCAACATATATATAATAAACGAACGTGTTAAACGGGGGAAAATAACATTGGGTTAAATTTATTAATAAATGAAAATATAAAGTAGAAGGGCCCAAATTCAAGTATGGGTTGGGCCCATGATTGGTGTAACCTTTACACCATTAACTTAATAATGGGCCGCAAATATTTACATATAAGAAAATAAAGAAGAAAGACAAAATATGTAAATGTAGAACATACGATGTGTTTAACCCGAGGTTGGATTGAGTTGTGATGTAAACCTGCCCGGAACCGCCCGGTTGTCCAGTAGTCACAACAATACCTATCCAATGTGGGAGGTCAAACATGGAGCCCAATAAGGACCCGAGGTTAGACTGAGTTGTGGCGTAAGACTGCCCGGAACCAACCGGCAACAGGCAGCCACAACAATACCTGTCTAATGTGAGAGGTCAAGGCTTTAATAAGACAATTAAGGCTGAGTCGGGACTGTTAGGATTAAGTGAACTAAAGACTTAATCAAAATGGAACATGCTAGACTAAACGGACTGGTGGGGGTTAGGTTAGAAAACACTTAACCAACTTAGCATGTTGGCTAGAGATAGAAAACCTAGTAACGGGGGACCCTTTTCAGCAGTAACCCTAGAAGGTGTATCATGATACCCTGAAACTAGGCAGGGTGGGGCACGATTACTGGGCTGATTGTAAGAGGTCAAATCGACGGCGGTGGTGTAGCAGTGTAGGTTCTAACGGGGTGCGGGCGTGCACACACTCCGGCGTAGAAAAATAAGGCACTGGACACCAGTAGCATACCTGTGCATTCTAGGATTGTGTCGGGCCGCCACCATGGGACTTGATACACCCCATGGTGGGACCAGCATAGGTAACTACAACATCGGGGGCCGTAAGACACATGTAACTGTGCGAGTAGGAGCCGATCATCATAGAATGGATCACTTCACCCTGATTATGGGGTGCCAGTTGGAAACTAGTTTATATGGGTTCAGAGATTAACATGGGGTAAGATAGTATATTCGACCCTAGACAACTTAACCAAATTTATAGTGCTTTCCCACTTCTTGTTTATACTTATCATACCCAGTTCTTTATTCATAGACAGAATAGTCCTAGACTTACTCAGGCTTTATGTCTGACTCTACTTTTCTTTCGTCTTCTTTTCTTCCGTTCCCCCCCCCCCCCCAGGTCCACAGGGAGGAAACACTGCAGCTTGACCAGCCTTAACATCCAGCTTGAAGAGGAGAAATGTATTGCTTGGACCTTTTCGTTTTGAACTATGGCTTTGGACAACCACTATGGGGCTTTTGCAGTTTATCTATGTTTTCTTTATGCTTCTTTAAATAATGTAATCAAGACAGATTATGAAAGTGTTATGTTATGTTTTTGGAAAAGATGTAAGACAATTATGGTGATGTTGTTGTAGCACGTATTTTCTTTTATGAAATAAGAGTTGTGGTTTTTCCGCTGTTTACAAATATGTGTTCTTATATCTGTCTTGTATATCTATGACTTATACTTATAAACCTCCACCAAAATTAGGGCATTCCCTTTGAGAGTGACCCTAACGGAGGTGGGGTGTTTCACTTGGTATCAGAGCCAGGTTTACCAGATAAGATAAAAAGTTCTAAAAATTTATTTTCAAAAAGGAAATTTAAAGAAGCATTTCTTTTATTTTAAAAAGGCAAAGTCCCCCCCAAAGCCATAGGTACTATCTCTTATCCTTCGTTTTGAATCTATCCTTTTTGTTTCAGCATGTCCGAAGAACTTAACTTGCCGGAAGGGGTACCAATACCTGGTTGGTTTAGGCGGTTCTTAGAAGCAAGGGCCACTCAGCCAGGTCCTACCGTTCCTCCTCCCCCAGCTGCAGGAAATCATCCAGCTGCAGCGGCACCTTTTCCTCCACCTCCTCCACGGGGAAACACATTTGCTAAGATACGTAAAGATTTTAAAGCTATGGGAGGAAAGGATTTCCATGGAACTGAGTCCTTCGTGGCAGCTAGGAATTGGCTGAAAGAAACTGAGGACCTATTCATCATCTTTGAGGTAGAGGATAGACAAAAAGTACAATTGGCAGTGTGGCTATTGAAGGGCGAGGCTTCCTACTGGTGGGAAGTCACCAATGCTGAAAGACCAGTGGAGACATGGGAGGACTTTAGGGCAAGGTTTGAGACTAAATTTCTCTCACATGCAGAAAGAAGTTTGCAGTTGGAAAAATTCTTATTTCTTAAGCAAGGGGACAAGACAGTCAGAGAGTATGTGAATCAGTTCGATGAGCTGGCTAGGTTTGGGCTTGACCTAGTCAATACCCCGCACAAGAAGGCTCTCCGTTTCGTCAAAGGGTTGAATGAGCCATTACACAGTTTGGCCATGACCCATATACCCATGGGAGCCACGTATGAAAGATTGGTGCAAATGGCATTGCTGAATGAAGAGGATGAGGGCAAGAAGGAGACAAAGGCAGAAAGCTCTCAAGGGAAGAAAGAGGGTTTGCAGCCTAAGAAGACAGACTTTAAGAAGGGCGGGAAAGGCAACAAAGAGAAGAGGAAGTGCAATTTCTGTGGCAAAGTGGGGCACTTAGTTAAGGACTGCCGGAAAAAGAAGGCCAAGGAGAATGGTGGGTGCTTTTCTTGCGGTGAGACAGGCCACAGGGCTAAGGACTGCCCAAAGAAACGAGGACAGGGGCAGAGGGCTGGATCCACCCCAGGGGCACAGGTTCATGTGCTGGAAGCGCCACCTCTGCAACAGCGAGGTATAAATACTTCTGTAGAAAGTGTAGTTTATCTTTATGATCACCCCGTTCGCACTTTATTTGATTCTGGCGCATCACACTCCTTTATCTCGTCTGCTTTAGTAGAATCTCTGCACCTAAAAACTAGTATGGTAGAGGACCCCTTAATTGTTTCAAACCCAATTGGGGGCCCAGCTCATTTGTCTATGATCTGTTTGGGATTCAAAATTTCTATTCTAAGTGTACAATTTCAATGTAGTGCCTTTGTTTTGGGCTTTTCGGGTTATGGTTTGATTTTGGGTATGGATTGGCTATCCAGTAATGGGGCCATCCTTGATTGTGAGAAAAGGGTTGTTAGGCTCCTAACCCAGCTCGGTAATACTTTGGAAATTTCTTGTAATCCCTCGTATGCGGTTATGCTTAGTTATCTTGAATCGCTAGATGCCTCTGTTGAAAATTTGCAATCAGTTAGAGTGGTCCGGGAATATCCGGATGTCTTCGAAGAGGTGAAGGGCTTGCCTCCGAAGCGGGAAATAGACTTCCGCATATATCTTGTAGATAATGCAAAGCCCGTTGCGTTGCCCGTTAGACACATGGCTCCACGAGAAAGGAAAGAGCTCAGTAAACAGATTAAAGAGCTTCTAGAAAAGGGGTTCATTAGAAGAGCATTTCAAAATGGGGCGCTCCAGTGGTGTTCGCTACAAAGGCGGATGGTTCACTCCGTCTATGTGTTGACTATAGGGAGATCAACAAGCTAACGAAAAAGAATAGGCACCCTCTCCCTAGAATTGACGATTTATTTGACCAGCTTGTAGGAGCGTCTGTTTTCTCCCAACTCGATTTAGCAACCGGTTTTCATCAGCTAAGGGTAGCTGAAGATAGCATCGATAAAACGGCGTTCAGAACTCCAGACGGCTTCTTTGAATGGCTTGTCATTCCTTTCGGCTTGACAAATGCACCTGCTTACTTCGTGGACCTGATGAGTAGGGTATTTAGAGATTTCCTCAACAAATTCGTAGTGGTCTTCGTAGATGATATCCTTATCTTCTCAAAAAGTGAAGAGGAACATGCTCAGCACTTAAGGGCAATCATGGAAACTTTGCGAGTCCATCAACTAAAAGCCAAATTCTCCAAATGCCACTTTTGGAGAGAAGAGGTGAGGTTCCTTGGGCACATAGTATCCAAACAAGGGTTAGCAGTGGACCCTGCTAAGGTAGTGGCGGTACAGGATTGGAAGACACCAAGGAATGCAACTGAGGTCCGAAGCTTTCTAGGACTAGCGGGTTTCTATCGAAAATTCATAAGGGATTTTGCGAAAATCTCTGCTCCGCTCACGAAATTGACCAAGAAGAATCTAGTGTTCAATTGGGACTTGGATTGCGAGTTTGCTTTCCAACGACTGAAAAGGGCTCTCACAACAGCCCCAGTTTTGACGCTGCCAGATGGGAGCAAGATGTTCACTGTTTATACGGATGCATGTGGGACAGGGCTAGGCGCCGTCTTAATGCAAGAAGGAAGAGTAGTAGCTTATGGCGGGAGGCAGTTGAAAGTACACGAAAAGAACTACCCAACCCACGATCTTGAGTTAGCCGCCATCGTCTTTGCAATCAAGTCTTGGCGACACTATCTCCTAGGTGAGAAGTTCGAACTTTACACTGACCATAAATCGTTGAAATATCTTTTCTTGCAGAAGGATCTTAACTTGAGGCAACAAAGATGGATGGAGTTTCTTGCCTCGTACGATTTCGAAATCTCCTACACTCCGGGCAAAGGCAACGTAGTGGCAGACGCGTTGAGCCGAAAGAAATTGACCCTAAGCCCGTTGTTTGTTGAAAGACAAAGCCTAGAGTTTATAGCCAGCTTCGACTTTAGGCCTTCCTCCGATTTCGTACCAGGCTTGCTAGCATCTCTCGAAGTGCGCCCAACTTTAGTGGATTCAGTAGGGACAGCACAACGCGAAGACCCTCAGCTTGTGGAAACAATTGATATGCTAATTAGGGGTGAGACTTCAAGTCACCTCAACAGATACTCCATCGACGATAAGGGTTTGCTAAGGCGAGACGGAAGACTATGCGTCCCACAAACAAAAGATTTAGTAAAGAATGTTCTCGAGGAAGCACATCACTCCAAGATGACGATACACCCAGGCGGAGATAAAATGTACAAAGATATAAAAAGGACTTTCTTCTGGAGCGGCATGAAAAAGGACGTGGCAGAATTCGTTTCTAAGTGCATGGTGTGCCAACAGGTTAAGGCGGAACAGAAAAAGCCTGGCGGACTGCTACATCCTCTAGAGGTCCCGCAGTGGAAGTGGGATAGCATCTCAATGGACTTCATCGATGGGCTTCCTAGGTCTAGGAGAGGCAACACTAGCATTTGGGTAATAGTGGATAGGCTTACTAAAAGCGCCCACTTTTTACCCGTCAAAAGTAAAAGAACTGCCTCATCCCTAGCATCACTTTACCTCAAGGAAATCGTTCGACTCCATGGAATACCATCTAGCATTTTTAGTGACCGAGACCCCATCTTCACCAGTGAGTTTTGGCGGAGTCTGCAAGAAGCAGTAGGAACGCAGTTATGCTTGAGCACAGCCTATCATCCCCAAACCGACGGCCAAACAGAGAGAGTGAACAGAGTTTTGGAAGACCTTTTAAGGCTATGCGTCCTCGACTTCGGAGGGACATGGGAAGACCACCTTCCTTTGGTGGAATTTGCCTACAACAACGCTATCAAGTAACCATCGGAATGGCGCCCTTCGAAGCTTTATATGGAAGACCGTGCCGATCGCCCACTTGTTGGTGGGAGTCTACTGATAAGCTCATACTTGGACTAGATATGATCCGAGAGACTTCAGAGAAAGTAGACTTAATACGAAGAAGGATGAAGACGGCCCAAGACAGACAAAAGTCCTATGCCGACAAGAGAAGGACCGACCTTGAATTTGAGGTTGGAGACAGAGTTTTTCTCAAGGTATCACCACTAAGAAACGTTGTTCGTTTTGGAACCACAGGAAAACTGGCACCAAGGTTCGTAGGGCCATTCCCTATCATCGAGAAAATTAGGAAAATGGCATATAGATTAGAGCTACCCGAGAAGTTGGCTGGAGTCCACAACGTTTTTCACGTTTCACATCTCCGAAAATGTCTACATGAGTCTGCTGAGGTGGTAGAGCCAAATATCCTCGAAGAGGCCGAAGTGGAACGCGAAGCAACCATAAGAAAAGTTCCAACCCGCATATTAGGAACGGAAGTGAAGAAGCTACGCAACCGCGAAGTCAAGCTCGCCAAAGTTCAGTGGAGCGACGCCGAGGGAGACGCGACTTGGGAAACTGAAGATAGAATACGCACTGCCTACCCTTTTCTGTTCGAGGGTACATCCTTGATCTTTCCTTTTCCTTAAGTTGCGCTTTTATCTATCTTTTTAAGTATATTTCCTCGACCTTATCTTTTAGGTAGAAACCCTTTGGATGGAAACATGTAGTTGAAACATGTTATGGATGATGGTTGCAAGTGGTTGCAAGTGATTGCTAGTGGTTGCTCGTGGTTGCATATACACACACAATCTAGGTTTTAGATCGGCTCAGTCACTTCATATTGCATATGCATATATGTTTGCATTCGTATATGGTTGAACTCTAATATGTTGTAATATGGATGTTGCATTTGTATTGAATGGTTGTGCACTCATGTAGAATCATGAATAGGAAAATTTGCATACATAATGGATTCATGGCACTTACATAATTTTCATTAAGGAGGTCAACTGAATCAGTAGACCGCCTGATTTTGCATTTGATAAGTACATGTACACACACACTTCGCATATGATCATGAAGCATTAGAAGTCTTTTAAGGACAATGGATGCTCGTGTTTGATGGATGAGTAGATGGATGATTGGATGTTAGGATATACATTCCTCCTAACTTGAAGATTTCGGGGACGAAATCCTTTTAAGTGGGGGAGAATGTAACACCCCGCGAATTCTATAACTGTGAAATTCACAAATTAAAGTATAATTGATTTCAAATCAAAGAACTAAGGGAAACGGGATACGCCATTGCGTTCGTCTCGGAAAAATACGCGAAATAGAGTCCGAGTTTTCGAAAAACGGAGTCCGTATGAAGAAGATATGGCCTTCGGAAGTTTCTAAATTAAGTTTAAAATTCAAACAGAATAAAACAACTCAGAAAAACAAGTTTAGATTCCAAAATCGGGCCCAATTGGCCAAGGCGGGAAAACTCCCGCCTAATGCACCCAGGTCGACAGGGCTGTCGACAGGGCTGTCGATAGGGCTGTCGACCTGGTCCAGAGCCAGGTCGAACCCAGCCCAACCTGGCTGGCCTATTCTATGTTGGTCGATTTTCAGTAGTCTGCTTTGTCATTAGGGCTAGGTGGCAGGCTCTAATTGGTCTCTCTTTCGAATGAATGGCTATGATCAATCCAAGCAACATCGATGTTCCTAATCAGTTCATAAACCCTATAAAAATGACCCTAGATGTAACACCCCACGTCCATTAATGTCACTCACAAAGGGAATGCATTAACTTCCATGGAGGTTTTAAGTGAATATAGAACAGTAAAATTACAACAAGACAGATATAAAATAGTACTTGGAAATTCAAAAACTTTATTTCATTGTAGCAGAAGTCAAAACATGTTTGATTACATCATAACACCATATTCAATGTCAAGTACAATATCTATCTTGATAAAACAAGTACATAATCCCATTACATGAATAGCCATTAAAAAGAAAGATAACAAGCTGTACTTTACTTCAGCAGTCCAAGCTTTCCAGAAGATAAGCGATCCAACTAGACTCCACTAGAACTTGGCCCAACCTGCGGACCTGAAGGGAGAAAAAGGATGGAAAAGAGGGGGTCAGACATAAAGTCTGGTGAATATGATAATTCTACAATACTATTACCAAAATAACTGGACTAAGGCATAAGCTGGAAAACAAGAAAATGTCTATGAAGAGCAGATTAAGGACATAGACAATAGCTAAAGGCAACGTTATAGGCGCTCCTAAATACTAAAGGATAAACACTATACTGCACCACACCAGTCACCCTAAAGATTCATCCCACTCAGCTTCACTTAGAAACTTTCCCAATGGCTTTACGTACCCCTAGCTGACTACATAGGTGCCGCCTGCCCCTATCTCCACTAGGTGTACCCTACTTCCCATTATTCGATCGGCTCCCTAACTCGTAGATACCCGTGCTGGCCCCACAGTGGGGTGTATCACTCCCCTAAAGTGGCAACCTGATACAACGGACATGCACGGCTTATACCTACACGATGCAACAACGTCTTACCTACCAGCCCGGGTCCACACACGCATATGAAACCCGTTGGACTTGCGTTGCCACCGCTCCCTGTTTTGGCCTCTTATAGTCAAACCCAGTATGCGTGTCCCGTCCTCGACTTGGGTCGAGCCCATAAAGATACATTTTGGGATACTGGTTGAAATGGGCCCCCACTATTTACCACAAGCATTCCACCTAAGCTTGTCCCCATTAGTCCATCCCACTTAACCCACTTAGTCATGTTCATTTACATGTGTGTTTGGTTAAGTCTAATCGTATTTCAAATGCCTCTAAAGGCAACCACCAGATTCCTCATGCCACCCAAGGCACCTACTTAACCCCCATGTCCCACCTTACATGATTATCTGGTTAAGTATTTCTTAGTTCATTAAGGCCATAACCTCATAAAGACCTCTCACATTAGACTGGCATTTATGGCAGCTGGATTTGCCGGGCGGGTCCGGGCAGTCTTACACCATAAAAGAGTCTAACCTCATGTCTTTACAACTGTTATGCTTTAGTTTGGGCCTAGGACCTCTCACATTGGGCCGACATTTGTGACTACTGGATTTGCCGGGCGGGTCCGAGCAGGTTTACATCACAAACGGGTCCAACCTCGTGTCCTAAGCATTGATTATTAATAATAATCCACTTTCCCCCAATTTTAATAATTCCCTACTTGAATTATTAATTACTTCCAATTTTTAATAATGTCCATAATTGACTCAATTATGGACATTCATTCATGGTATGCAACATCTTACAAAATTGCACCCAATTTATTAATTCCTAATATTACTCATACCCCACGTTTGAACGTTTATTCGCAAAATATATGTTAGACTCGAATAGCCTAACTCATAGCATAAAAGAGATTATCATAATAACAACATGTATATGTGACCAAATGAATCATAATAAGGGGTGAAACTTGCATATGTCCAACTTGCATAGATTATACATGTCATGGATCTAAAGGTGTCAACTTGTTCAAAATTCACCTAATATGATCTCAATCAATTTTCATAAACTTACATATGAACATGTGTGAATCAACATCATCTATTTTTTTAACAACATGGTTTTATATGGGTACACATACTCAATAGGCAAATTCCCATAATCAAGTTTTATTTAATTATAGTTTCAAGTTTATGGGTACACCTAACCTAATAGGCAAATTCCCATAAACAAGATCCATTTAAATTAAGAAGAAAAAAACATAACTTTAAGCATGATCCAACAACATGATTTTTCAACATAATATAGCATGATTTATAACATGGCATAGTATGATAGTATAACATAGCTTGACATGATTCTCAACATAGCATAAGAGAATTTACAACATAGCATGACATAGCATATATAATTTACATCATACGACAACATAATAACATAATAAGAGATCCACAATATATAGAATTTACAATTACAAATCACATTACTTTCTTGTGATCCATTCATAACTGAGTCAAATTAGTTTGTAATAGTCTTGTGAGAATCATCATACTCACCAACAAAAGAAAAGAATTAGAGAAAGAGAGATCTTTTGATTTGATTTGTGTAGATTTAGTTGTAGATGATTAGGCTTCCTCTTCTTAGTTTGTGACGGCTATGTTGAACTCCATGGCAGCAGCATGACGGTAGCTTCTCTAATTTTACAAGTGATTTAGGTCTAGGGTCTACCCACTTATTTATAGATTTTAGAATTCATTTAGGCCATTAGATTTAACCTAGAAATAACCGCAGCCGTTCAAACAAGATGGGGTTTATCTTGTTGACTCAGCAATGAGTCAGAAGTGACTCAGCAAACACTCAGCATATTAATAAACTTCTATTCATGTCATAAATATATATATATATATTTTCTACAATGTACATATTAGATACATCCCCCTTTACTTATTATTGTTTTTATATACATATTAGATACATCCCCTCTCTCACACACTTATTAATATTTTTATATTCATATTAGATACATCCCCTCTCTTACACACTTATTAATATTTTTATATTCATATTAGATACATCCCCTCTCTCACACACTTATTAACATTTTTATATTCATATTAGATACATCCCCTCTCTTACATACTTATTAATATTTTTATATTCATATTAGATACATCCCCTCTTCTACACACTTATTATTATTTTAGCAACTTTAGTGTTAATAGAAAATTCGGGGTGTTACATTCTCCCCTCCTTTTAGGATTTCGTCCCCGAAATCTTCAAGTCTGGAAGAATGTATATCCTACCATCCAAACGTCCATCTACTCATCCATCATACACAGGCATCCATTGTCCTTAAAAGACTTCTAATGCTTTATGATCATATGCAAAGTGTGTGTACATGTCCTTACCTAATGCGAAATCAGGCGGTCTACTGATTCAGTTGACCTCCTTAATGCAAATTATGTAAGTGTCATGAATCCATTATGTATGCAAAAGATCCTAATTGCTTACATACTACTTCTATATGCGTGCACACCCATTCAACCGAATGCAACATCCATATGATGGTACAACCATTATACACCATTATACTAAATACATCCATATATATGCAATATGAAGTGACTGAGCCGATCTAGTGCCTAAAGTGTGTGTATATATGCATCCACGAGCAACCACTAGCAAACACATGCATCCATTTTGCATCCATCATACATAACATGTCTCAAACACATGTTTCAACCATAGGATTATCCTAACTAAAGGATCAAAGATACTAATGAGAGGACATACTAAAGATAAGATAAGATCAGCTAAGCGATAAAGGAGAAACTAAAAGACATACCCTCAAAAAGAAAAGGGTACAACGAACGCATCTTCTTTTCTGTCTTCCAAGTTGCGTTGCTCTCATCATCTCCCCATTGCACTTTAACCAGTCTGACCTCTCGATTCCTCAACTTTTTGATCTCCGACCCAAGAATGCATGTAGGAGCTCGTCTAATTGTTGCATCACGCTCTATTTCCACCTCTTTAAGCAAGCTCGGCTCTACCACCTCCGCGGTCTTGTGCAAACACTTCCTCAAATGTGATACATGGAATACGTCGTGTACTCCACTAAGTTTCTCAGGCAACTCCACCCTATATGCCATCTTCCCAATCCTATTTTTTATAGGAAACGGCCCTACAAACCTTGGTGCTAATTTCCCCACGGACCCAAAGCGAATAACATTCTGTAACGGAGATACTTTGATAAAAACCATGTCCCCAATGTCAAACTCAAGATCTGTCCTCCTCTTATCAGCATACGATTTCTGCCTATCTTGTGCTGCTTTCATCCTCCTTCGAATCAACTCAATCTTCTCCGAGGTTTCCCTAACCATATCGGGCCCAAGTAGGATTTTATCGGTAGATTCCCACCAACATGTAGGCGAACGGCAAGGCCTTCCATAAAGAGCTTCGAAAGGTGCCATGCCAATACTAGACTGAAAGCTATTATTATATGCGAATTCTACTAACGGAAGGTGCTCTTCCCATGTACCCCCAAAGTCTAGGATACAAAGCCTTAAAAGATCCTCTAGAATGCGATTCACCCTCTCGGTCTGGCCGTATGTCTGAGGATGATATGCGGTGCTCAAACATAGCTGAGTCCCTACCACCTCTTGTAAACTCTTCCAAAATTCGCTAGTAAAGATGGGGTCACGGTCGCTTACTATACTAGAAGGAATACCGTGCAAACGAACTATCTCCTTAATGTATACAGAAGCCAACCACGGAGCAGTCCTCTTACTTTTCACGGGAATAAAATGGGTGCTTTTAGTAAGTCTATATACTATAACCCAAATCCCCGTGTTACCCTTCCTTGATCTTGGTAATCCATCCACAAAATCCATTGAGATGCTTTCCCATTTCCATAGTGGAACTTCTAATGGGTGAAGCAACCCACCGGGTTTCTTTTGTTCTTCTTTAACTCGTTGGCACACCAAGCATCTAGCGACGTACTCGGCCACATCCTTTTTCATACCGGCCCAAAAGAAAACCCGCCTCATATCTTTGTACATCTTATCCCCGCCGGGATGAATGGTCATTTTTGAGCGATGAGCATCATCAAGAATGGCCTTCCTTAAGTCTTCGTCTTGTGGTACACAAAGTCTATTATCCCTTCGTAACCAACCCTTATCGTCTAGGGTATACCTACGAAGATGGCTTGACGACTCCCCCCCTTTGAGCTTTTCTACTATCTCAACCAACTGTGGGTCGTCTCGCTGTGCCTCACCAACCCGTCCTAGAAGTGTAGGTCTAACCTCCAAGGATGCTAACAGACCGGGTACTAAGTCAACGGAGGGTCTAAAGTCAAACATAGAGATGAATTCTAAGCTTTGTCGTTCAACAAACAACGGACTCAAGGACAACCTTTTCCTACTTAAGGCGTCTGCCACCACGTTACCCTTGCCCGGGGTATATGCTATTTCAAAATCGTAGGAGGCTAAGAATTCCATCCACCGTTGTTGCCTTAAATTCAAATCCTTCTGAGAGAATAAGTATTTTAATGATTTGTGGTCAGTGAACAGTTCGAATTTCTCACCAAGAAGATAGTGACGCCAAGACTTAAGCGCAAAAACAATTGCGGCTAGCTCTAAGTCATGCGTGGGGTAATTCTTTTCATGAACCCTCAACTGCCTTCCACCATAGGTTATTACTCTTCCCTCTTGCATGAGGACCGCGCCAAGTCCCGCCCCACAAGCATCAGTATAGATGGTAAACGGTTTATTCCCGTCTGGCAGCACTAAGACTGGGGCTGAAGTTAAGGCTCTCTTTAAACGTTGGAACGCATCATCGCAATCTTTGTCCCACGTAAAAACCAGGTTCTTCTTCGTTAACCGTGTTAATGGAGCTGATATTTTTGCGAAGTCTTTGATAAACTTCCTATAATAGCCAGCCAACCCCAAGAAACTTCTTACTTCGGTTGCATTTTTAGGGACCTTCCAATCTTGGATGGCCACCACCTTTGCGGGATCCACTACTATCCCTTCTTTGGAAACCACGTGCCCTAAGAACCGTACTTCCTTCCTCCAGAAGTGACACTTAGAAAATTTTGCCTTAAGGTTATGCGCTCGAAGGGTTTCCAACACTTCCCTAAGATGTAGGGAGTGCTCTTCTTTATTCTTAGAAAAGACTAAGATGTCATCCACAAAGACTACCACGAATTTGTTAAGGTATTCCCTAAACACCCTACTCATCAAATCAACAAAATATGCAGGGGCGTTTGTCAAACCAAAAGGCATCACTAGCCATTCATAGAATCCATCAGGAGTCCTAAAAGCAGTCTTATCTATACTATCCTCAGCCACTCTCAGTTGATGAAAGCCAGTGGCTAAGTCCAGCTGCGAAAACACTGAGGCGCCAACTAACTGATCAAAGAGATCGTCAATCCTCGGCAGTGGGTGTCGGTTCTTTTTAGTAAGCTTGTTTAGTTCTCTATAGTCCATACAAAGTCTAAGAGACCCATCCGCCTTTGTGGCAAAAACTACTGGAGCACCCCACTCCGATATACTACGTCTTATGAACCCCTTCTCAAGCAACTCCTTTACTTGCTTATTGAGTTCCCTCCTTTCACGAGGAGCCATGTGGCGCACTGGCAAAGATACGGGTTTAGCATTATCCACAAGATAAATTCGAAAGTCTATCTCCCGCTTTGGAGGTAAGCCCTTCACCTCCTCAAACACATCCGGATATTCCCGGACCACTTCTACCGATCGCAGGTTCTCTACAGACGCGTAAAGCTATTCAAGATAACTTAGCATAACGGAATTTATGGGATTACAAAAGATGTCGAGAGCATTACCAAGGCGAGTCACAAGCCTAACTACTCTCCTTTCACAATCAAGAATGGCCCTATTTCTAGACAACCAATCCATTCCTAAAATTAGCCCATAGCCCATGAAGCCCAATACATAAGCATCATATCTTAATTCAACGCTAAGTATAGAGATTTTCAAATCCAAACATATCATGGTCAAATGAGCCGAACCCCCAATTGGATTTGAAACGACCAAGGGATCCTCTACTAAACCGGTGTTCAAGTGCAGTGATTCAACTAATGATGCAGAGATAAACGAATGAGATGCGCCAGAATCGAATAAGGTACGGACAGGATGATCAAACAGAAAAACTAAGCTTTCAACAGAAATTGTTCTACCTCTTTCTTGCAGCGGTGGGGCCGCAATAGCCTGAACTTGCCCCCTTGCCTGCCCTAGTGCCATAAGAGCCTGCACCTGTCCTCCCGAGGTAGACCCTGCCCTCTGTCCCTTCTTTGGACAGTCCTTCACTAAATGTCCCGCATCTGCACAATGAAAACAACCAGTCTTCTTTTTCTTTCTACAATCTTTGCTGAGATGGCCAGGCGTCCCACAATTGAAGCATTTCTTCTTCCCTTTGCCATTATTGTTTTTACCACCCTTCTTATTTTGATGTTGGGGTTTCTTCTGATCCCCTTTCTTTTCAACTGCCTTATCCTCATGCATAAGTGCCATTTCTACTAGCTTTTCAAAGGTGGCTCCCATAGGGATGTGGGTCATATCCAACCCTTGCAACAGTTCATTCAAGCCTCTAACGAACCTCAAAGCTTTCTTCTCTGGCGTGTTCACCAACTCCAAGCCAAACCTTGCTATTTGATTAAATTTATTGACATATTCCTTTACTGATGAGCTCCCTTGCTTTAGTGCCAGGAATTTTTCCATATTTAAGTTCTCCTCTGCCCTTGAAAGAAACTTTGCCTCAAACCTTCGTCTGAAATCCGCCCATGAATCAACTGGACGTTCCCCGTTAGTGACCTCCCACCAAAACGAGGCCTCTCCCTTCATTAACCAAGCAGCTAAACGGACTTTCCTCCCATCTTCCACTTCAAAGATATCCAACAATTCCTCAGTCTCCTTAAGCCAATCTCTGGCCTCCACAAACGTCTCAGTCCCTTGAAAAGTTTTTCCTCCCATAGCCTTGAATTCCTTGCACGTCTTTGCAAAAGTGTCAACACGAGGAGGAGGAGGAGGAGGAGGAATGGGTGCAACTAGGGGTGGAGGAGTATCCGCTGGGCCTGCAGTGGTGGCCCTAGCCTCCAAGTATCTCCTAAACCACCCTGGAATCGTCACACCTTCTGGGAGATTAAGATCTTCAGCCATGCTGAAACGAAAAAGGAAAGATTCAAAATGGAGAATTCGAAAGATAAAGATAAGGATGTGGCTATTTTGGATTATGTTTTTCATAAAAACTCTCTTTAAATAACATGTTTTTTTTTTGAAAGCACTTCTTCCAAAAATACTTTAGAAAAAAAATATTTTTCTAAAAATTTTTTTTATCTGTTCTGGTAACCTTATGCTCTGATACCACGTGTAACACCCCACGTCCATTAATGTCACTCACAAAGGGAATGCATTAACTTCCATGGAGGTTTTAAGTGAATATAGAACAGTAAAATTACAACAAGACAGATATAAAATAGTACTTGGAAATTCAAAAACTTTATTTCATTGTAGCAGAAGTCAAAACATGTTTGATTACATTATAACACCATATTCAATGTCAAGTACAATATCTATCTTGATAAAACAAGTACATAATCCCATTACATGAATAGCCATTAAAAAGAAAGATAACAAGCTGGACTTTACTTCAGCAGTCCAAGCTTTCCAGAAGATAAGCGATCCAACTAGACTCCACTAGAACTTGGCCCAACCTGCGGACCTGAAGGGAGAAAAAGGATGGAAAAGAGGGGGTCAGACATAAAGTCTGGTGAATATGATAATTCTACAATACTATTACCAAAATAACTGGACTAAGGCATAAGCTGGAAAACAAGAAAATGTCTATGAAGAGCAGATTAAGGACATAGACAATCGCTAAAGGCAACGTTATAGGCGCTCCTAAATACTAAAGGATAAACACTATACTGCACCACACCAGTCACCCTAAAGATTCATCCCACTCAGCTTCACTTAGAAACTTTCCCAATGGCTTTACGTACCCCTAGCTGACTACATAGGTGCCGCCTGCCCCTATCTCCACTAGGTGTACCCTACTTCCCATTATTCGATCGGCTCCCTAACTCGTAGATACCCGTGCTGGCCCCACAGTGGGGTGTATCACTCCCTTAAAGTGGCAACCTGATACAACGGACATGCACGGCTTATACCTACAAGATGCAACAACGTCTTACCTACCAGCCCGGGTCCACACACGCATATGAAACCCGTTGGACTTGCGTTGCCACCGCTCCCTGTTTTGGCCTCTTATAGTCAAACCCAGTATGCGTGTCCCGTCCTCGACTTGGGTCGAGCCCATAAAGATACGTTTTGGGATACTGGTTGAAATGGGCCCCCACTATTTACCACAAGCATTCCACCTAAGCGTGTCCCCATTAGTCCATCCCACTTAACCCACTTAGTCATGTTCATTTACATGTGTGTTTGGTTAAGTCTAATCGTATTTCAAATGCCTCTAAAGGCAACCACCAGATTCCTCATGCCACCCAAGGCACCTACTTAACCCCCATGTCCCACCTTACATGATTATCTGGTTAAGTATTTCTTAGTTCATTAAGGCCATAACCTCATAAAGACCTCTCACATTAGACTGGCATTTATGGCAGCTGGATTTGCCGGGCGGGTCCGGGCAGTCTTACACCATAAAAGAGTCTAACCTCATGTCTTTACAACTGTTATGCTTTAGTTTGGGCCTAGGACCTCTCACATTGGGCCGACATTTGTGACTACTGGATTTGCCGGGCGGGTCCAGGCAGGTTTACATCACAAATGGGTCCAACCTCGTGTCCTAAGCATTGATTATTAATAATAATCCACTTTCCCCCAATTTTAATAATTCCCTACTTGAATTATTAATTACTTCCAATTTTTAACAATGTCCATAATTGACTCAATTATGGACATTCATTCATGGTATGCAACATCTTACAAAATTGCACCCAATTTATTAATTCCTAATATTACCCATACCCCACGTTTGAACGTTTATTCGCAAAATATATGTTAGACTCGAATAGCCTAACTCATAGCATAAAAGAGATTATCATAATAACAACATGTATATGTGACCAAATGAATCATAATAAGGGGTGAAACTTGCATATGTCCAACTTGCATAGATTATACATGTCATGGATCTAAAGTTGTCAACTTGTTCAAAATTCACCTAATATGATCTCAATCAATTTTCATAAACTTACATATGAACATGTGTGAATCAACATCATCTATTTTTTTAACAACATGGTTTTATATGGGTACACCTAACTCAATAGGCAAATTCCCATAATCAAGTTTTATTTAATTATAGTTTCAAGTTTATGGGTACACCTAACCTAATAGGCAAATTCCCATAAACAAGATCCATTTAAATTAAGAAAAAAAAAACATAACTTTAAGCATGATCCAACAACATGAATTTTCAACATAATATAGCATGATTTATAACATGGCATAGTATGATAGTATAACATAGCTTGACATGATTCTCAACATAGCACGACATAGCATAAGAGAATTTACAACATAGCATGGCATAGCATATATAATTTACATCATACGACAACTTAATAACATAATAAGAGATCCACAATATATAGAATTTACAATTACAAATCACATCACTTTCTTGTGATCCATTCATAACTGAGTCAAATTAGTTTGTAATAGTCTTGTGAGAATCATCATACTCACCAACAAAAGAAAAGAATTAGAGAAAGAGAGATCTTTTGATTTGATTTGTGTAGATTTAGTTGTAGATGATTAGGCTTCCTCTTCTTAGATTGTGACGGCTATGCTGAACTCCATGGCAGCAGCATGACGGTAGCTTCTCTAATTTTACAAGTGATTTAGGTCTAGGGTCTACCCACTTATTTATAGATTTTAGAATTCATTTAGGCCATTAGATTTAACATAGAAATAACCGTAGCCGTTCAAACAAGATGGGGTTTATCTTGTTGACTCAGCAATGAGTCAGAAGTGACTCAGCAAACACTCAGCATATTAATAAACTTCTATTCATGTCATAAATATATATATTTTTTCTACAATGTACATATTAGATACATCCCCCTTTACTTATTATTGTTTTTATATACATATTAGATACATCCCCTCTCTCACACACTTATTAATATTTTTATATTCATATTAGATACATCCCCTCTCTTACACACTTATTAATATTTTTATATTCATATTAGATACATCCCCTCTCTCACACACTTATTAACATTTTTATATTCATGTTAGATACATCCCCTCTCTTACATACTTATTAATATTTTTATATTCATATTAGATACATCCCCTCTTCTACACACTTATTATTATTTTAGCAACTTTTGTGTTAATAGAAAATTCGGGGTGTTACACTAGACTCAACCTAATCTATTCATTCAAAAATAAGAACAAGGCCATCATGTTGCTGAGGAACGACTAAGAGTAGCCACCAATTGGAGAGAGGATTAGGAGGCAAATTCTAAAGCATAAAGCAACTTAATCAAATCAAATCAACAAGGAATCGCATCTCCAAATTCCTAAATTGGAGAATTCGCCACACAATTGTAAGTAGAGTATTATTTTGGTATGAACAAATAATTGTGTTGGTTTGTATACTTGATTTGTGGCGATAAAGTAATTCATATTTGTTCGTTACTATGATTCTTATCGATTTGGAATATTGTATACGTTTGGATATTCTCGAATTATGTTATTCATTATAAAAAAAAACTACATGTTTGCGGTAGTTTTATGCAAGTATACGTTTGGAATATTCGCAAATTATGTAATCCATGTTGAAGCTACATGTATGTAGTTGATTAATTGAAATTCATGCAAGTTTGGGGTTTTGCTACTATGCCATCATAATGTATATTTTTGTACAAAAATCATTTTGTACATAATTGGAACAAATTTGGGTTATTATAGTTCATACGAAACTATGTTGAAATTTTGGCACCATGATTTATGTATTAAGCCATGCTTTTGTACTAGAAAACCTATTTGCAAACTTATGAATATGACTAGGCTATGATTGATATTTTGCATAAATTGAAATCCATGTTAAGTCTATATTGTTAATAAGAATTATATGATGACATATGTGGTACATAGCTAGGTTAGATTCAAAATCCCTTTTGCAAGTTTGCATGACTAAAGTAAAAATCATGATTTCATGTTAGAAATATTTATGCCATGGTTATGTGAATAGATTTAAAATCATGATTAAGTTGAACTATACTTTTGTGTTAGTAACAAAAGTAAGCACCTTTGTAAACATGTAGTAATCTTATGAACATGATTTGCTTATGTTTGACATTATGCCTAAATAAAAATATAGGTTTATGTTGTAGTTAAGACTATGTGTCAATAATGATATCCAATTTAGATTCTTATCCCAACTACAAGTTTACATGCTTTGATTCATGTCACTTATGCTTTATGACCAAAGTATACATTACTACTATGCAAGTACACCAGTTTCTATTTTGTAGTTCCAACGTTATGTTGCAAGTTCATGCGTTCACATTCCCCTTCTTGTGTATGTAATCATGCTTTAAGCCTCCCCTTTTCGCATGGCTAGGTTGGGCTTAAAAAGGCTAAGCCCAACATATATATAATAAACGAACGTGTTAAACGGGGGAAAATAACGTTGGGATAAATTTATTAATAAATGAAAATATAAAGTAGAAGGGCCCAAATTCAAGTATGGGTTGGGCCCATGATTGGTGTAACCTTTACACCATTAACTTAATAATGGGCCGCAAATATTTACGTATAAGAAAATAAAGAAGAAAGACAAAATATGTAAATGTAGAACATACGATGTGTTTAACCCGAGGTTGGATTGAGTTGTGATGTAAACCTGCCCGGAACCGCCCGGTTGTCCAGTAGTCACAACAATACCTATCCAATGTGGGAGGTTAAACATGGAGCCCAATAAGGACCCGAGGTTAGACTGAGTTGTAGCGTAAGACTGCCCGGAACCAACCGGCAACAGGCAGCCACAACAATACCTGTCTAATGTGAGAGGTCAAGGCTTTAATAAGACAATTAAGGCTGAGTCAGGACTGTTAGGATTAAGTGAACTAAAGACTTAATCAAAATGGAACATGCTAGACTAAACGGACTGGTGGGGGTTAGGTTAGAAAACACTTAACCAACTTAGCATGTTGGCTAGAGATAGAAAACCTAGTAACGGGGGACCCTTTTCAGCAGTAACCCTAGAAGGTGTATCATGATACCCTGAAACTAGGCAGGGTGGGGCACGATTACTGGGCTGATTGTAAGAGGTCAAATCGACGGCGGTGCTGTAGCAGTGTAGGTTCTAACGGGGTGCGGGCGTGCACACACTCCGGCGCAGAAAAATAAGGCACTGGACACCAGTAGCATACATGTGCATTCTAGGATTGTGTCGGGCCGCCACCATGGGACTTGATACACCCCATGGTGGGACCAGCATAGGTAACTACAACATCGGGGGCCGTAAGACACATGTAACTATGCGAGTAGGAGCAGATCATCATAGAATGGATCACTTCACCCTGATTATGGGGTGCCAGTTGGAAACTAGTTTATATGGGTTCAGAGATTAACATGGGGTACGATAGTATATTCGACCCTAGACAACTTAACCAAGTTTATAGTGCTTTCCCACTTCTTGTTTATACTTATCATACCCAGTTCTTTATTCATAGACAGAATAGTCCTAGACTTACTCAGGCTTTATGTCTGACTCTACTTTTCTTTCGTCTTCTTTTCTTCCGTTTCCCCCCCCCCCCCCCCCAAGGTCCACAAGGAGGAAACACTGCAGCTTGACCAGCCTTAGCATCCAGCTTGAAGAGGAGAAATGTATTGCTTGGACCTTTTCGTTTTGAACTATGGCTTTGGACAACCACTATGGGGCTTTTGCAGTTTATCTATGTTTTCTTTATGCTTCTTTAAATAATGTAATCAAGACAGATTATGAAAGTGTTATGTTATGTTTTTGGAAAAGATGTAAGACAATTATGGTGATGTTGTTGTAGCACGTATTTGCTTTTATGAAATAAGAGTTGTGGTCTTTCCGCTGTTTACAAATATGTGTTCTTATATCTGTCTTGTATATCTATGACTTATACTTATTAACCTCCACCAAAATTAGGGCATTCCCTTTGAGAGTGACCCTAACGGAGGTGGGGTGTTTCACCCTACTTCTCTTAATTCTTCAAAACATCCCTTCTTTTTAATCCTACCCCTAATCTCTAAATAGCCCTTCCTTTCAACAATTACCCTATTTTTCAACTATTGTGAAGGATTGGTTTTTGTAGCACTCAATCCAAACAATTCATCATCTTTCATATTTGTCGATCTACCCCTACTCTGCTTAAACTACCACTACATCTCTTAATATTTCAACACAATCCTTCTTTTAAATCCTACCCCTAATTCTATAAATAGCCCCTACTTCCAACAATTACCTCTATCGTTTACCTACTGTAAAATGTTGGTTTTTGCAGCACACAAACCAAATGATTCATCATCTTTTATATTTGTCTATCTACCCCTACTATGCTTAAACTACCCTTACTTCTGTTGATACTTCAAAACAACCCTTCTTTTTAATCGTGCCCCTAATTCTGTAAATAACCCTTACTTCCAACAATTACCCCTATATTTTAACCATTGTGAAGGATTGGTTTTTGTAGCACCTAATCCAAATGATTTATTATCTTTCATATTTGTCGATCTACCCCTACTTATCTTACAACTTCAAAACAACTCTTCTTTTTAATCCTACCCCTAATTATCTAAATGGCCCTTACTTCCAAAATTTACCCCTATTTTTTACCTTTTGTGAATGGTTGGTTTTTGCAGCACCCAATCCAGATGATTCACCATCTTTCATATTTGTCCATCTACCCCTACTATGCTTAATCTAGCCCTACTTTTCTTTATACTTCAAAACATCCATTCTTTTTAATCCTACCCCTAATTCTGTAAATAGCCCTTCCTTTCAACAATTACACCTATTTTTTAACTATTGTGAAGGATTGGTTTTTGTAGCACCCAATCCAAACGATTCATCATCTTTGATATTTGTCAATCTACCCCTGCTATGCTTAAACTACCACAACTTCTCTTAATACTTCAAATCAATTCTTTTTTTAAGTTCTACCCCTAATTCTATAAATAGCCCTTACTTCCAACAATTACCCCTATCTGTTTACTTGTAACAACCCGGAAATCTGAGCCAATTTAAAATTTTTATTTTGGCAATTTTTGCGAATTTTAATATTTAAAATGAATTATTTTAAATAATATCGACGAGAAATTTATTTTGAGTAGAATTCGAACGAATATTTATATAGATCATCGTTAGAATATAAATATTTATTTATTTATATAAAAGGAATTGAAAATGGAGCGGTAGTTCGATAATTCGATTTCAAATTTCAATTGAATGTACCGGGTGCAAAATAAACCGGATTTTAACGAACCAAAAATATTAGAATCTGTTTGAGAATATCTTTCCAAAGAATCCGAAATATCAAAATTTCATAGCGGGAATCAAAAGATACGCCCAGTTGAAAATTCAAAATAGTCGCTATGGAATTCTGGCCCTTAAAAATGGGAATTTTGTAAATGACCTCGGTTTTCGACGAAACTACTTTTGTTGGGTCCGGGATGTTAAATTATTGCTAGGTTTCAAAATTCGTAATTTTCTGAATCAATATGTGCGCGTGGCAAAGGAAAACGTGTTTTGACAATTTCAGTTGATTATAATCAACTGGAAAATGGCCATTTTTCAAATGATCTCAGAATTTGACGAAATTAGTTTTGTTAGGACCGTATCTTCAATACGAAGGTAGAAAATAATTTTCGGGAATTTTTAGAGCTAGTATGTGGCCTCGGTAAATTGAAATGCACGTTCAAATTCAATATATAGATTTATATGTTGATTTTGACGAAAACTGATCGAAACGATCGAATCAGCTTACGATACATATCCCACTGTTTCGGAATGGGGGTAATTAGCTATGGACGACAGGCGTTGGTTCCCGTTTCGAGGTCGAAATAAAAAGTACCTTTTTGAAATTAAATAATTAAATAAAATAAAATAAACCCCCCTTACTTTATCTTCCTCTCCCCATTGACTCAGTCATAACGAAATAAAATATAGAAAAAAAACCTACAGCTGAATCCCCGTCGCCTTCTACTTCCGTCCACCACTGTTCATCGTCGTCGCCTCCTCCTGTGCTACCGCCGCTGCTTTTCTTCTTCCTCCGCTCCTCCTTCCATCGAATCTCTACCTCGTTCCCCCTTCCTCCTCACGAAGACCGCGCCCCCCCCCCCCCTAAAATCGTATGCCCATTTCAGTCGCCTGCCAGCCCCGCAACCACCCACCGCCAGTTGGCCTCGCGCAGCACCTCCTCGCCCTCCAGCGAGCCCCCCCATCGCTCCTCCGTTCAAGTCACCCCGAAACCCCCAAAAACAGCCGTGCCCTGGCCAATGCAGACCCGTTTCACCACCACCGAAGCTCCGTAGCCCCATCGCCGATGGTCAGAGGTCGGAACCCCCACCCCTTTTCCTCTGAAAATCGAAAGTAACAATAAGTTTTAATTAATTTACTTCTTTTTTTTATTTATTCAAAGATTTTCAGTTGATAAAAGTAGTGATTTTTACCTTAACAAAGTAGCGATTTTTATTATAACAAAGAAGCGATTTTTTTGAAAAAAGATTGAATTTTTCCTATATAACATTAGTAAAAAGATTGGATTTTTCCTATATGAACATTAGCAAAAGGATTTGATTTTTATATATACAACAGCATAATAAAAATATGATTTTTATTATGAAGTAGTGAAGTAAAAATTCAATTTTAATATATTGAACAGCGAAGTAAAAATTCGATTTTTATATATGTAGTGACTATGGGCAGTGAAATTGACAAAAGGCGAGCACGACGTAGATTTCTACATATGAAGAGTCGTGGCGTTTGGATTAGCTAGTCGGTGAGAAATTCTCACTTTAAATTTTATTTTCTAGTTAAAAAAATATATACTAGGATGCAGACGGTGCTTAGCAGCACCCGACACTCCTCGTCCACAGACCATGGACAGCTTGTTTGTTTAGTTAATTGTTTGGTGATTGATTTATTTGTTTGGTTGATAAATTTGATTGAATTGATTGTGTGATGGGAAATGAAATAAAATATTTATATAGTTAAAAATATTTTATCATTAAAAATATAATTTTTAACGTGGATGTGAATAAATAAATCTTCATTTACAAACCGGACGGTTTGTTTATGTACACCTATTTGAAGGACATTGATTGGGACGACAAATTTTACACATCGCCCAACTGCACAAATAATATTCAGTGTTTGTGGATTGAAAACCCCGCACGGGTATTGGGATGATATTTGACGTGCACTAATCCTAATTATTTAATTGTATGTCGATCGATTGGTCGACAGACTGTGTGAGTGTTAATTATTTATATTTGATGCTTATGCAGTTGTGTAGTGCACTTTGGATGATGGTTGATTATTTATAGTTGCTATTATATACATGTGTTGTATGGAATCCATATAATTAACATTATATGGTGATTGATTGGGCCTCATTCCAATTGGGAAAATAAAGAATATTTTAAAATACAGGTTCATGTGTTGACAGTACTCATTTGTTGAGATTAGTCATGTGTTGGACGAAATATTTTAACAATAAAATTTACATCTTTATCATATATAAAATTAGGAACTAACTGGAAAATAGATAGATGAGTAGTCTCTTGGATATTGATCTGATGTTGGTTTCGGCCTTCGGGGTTAATGCTTAGGGAATCATTCTCTTACTAATTTACGGTTGGAGTCTGATTATAAATTAAATGATAGAAATCATAGTTTTATAAAACATATTGAATAACAAAAATAGTCACTTGTGGACAGTACTCATTTGTTGAGATTAGTCTTGTGTTGAAAGAAATATAGATTCATGTGTTGAATAGAATAATTATTCATTTGTTGAATAGAATAACGGAATTATTGAAATATATAAAGTCGTGTTGATTAGTGATGCGCTATTTTGACGCGAACGATATCTATATCGATTATATACGTTTTTATAATGAGTATTGAAAAGAGATTTAAAAATTCGAATTGAATTGAATATAAAACGAATTCGAATTGAATTGAATATAAAACTAATTCGAATTGAATTGAATATAAAACGAATTCGAATTGAATTGAATATAAAACGAATTCGAATTTAATTGAATATAAAACGAATTCGAATTGAATTGAATTGAAAAGAAAATGAATTCAAATCGAATAAAAATCGATTTGAATTGAAATCAAATAGAAAGGAAAATAAAAAGAATTTATAATGGAAAATTCAATTTTGATTTGAATTTGAAATGAAAGTTGAAGTTGTTTTAGAAACAAATTTGAAACGATCTATAAAATTCGTTTTAAAAAGAAATCGACGAAATATATATAATATATATTACATATATAATGGCCTGAACAGAACGCGCCGCGCCACGGCAGTTTGTGAATTTCGACCATTGATTTCAAATGGACATTACGAGAGATCCGACTGTCGGATTCTCCTAAAACCGGAACCATTGGGTTCGTATTAAAAATAGCTTTCCAATGAATATTAGAAATTTGAAATCTAACGGTTGGATTTGGAGATACGTCCAAATCAAATTGGGAAAAGCTCGTTGTAAGTGCAGTTCGATGGACATTGTTGGAAATCGACTGTATGGGCCTTGATAAAATTATTAAAAATAGTAATAATTTGTGTAAAATCATAAGATTTGATTTGGGAAAAACCGGGATGGAAAACTCCATATTTGAAAAGATAAAAATAGATTTTTATCGAAATGAACTATTTTTGAACTAAAATGAAAACCCTAATATATTTATATAAATAAACTGGATTTGAAATGGGTTTTAAATAATCAAAATTTCTAATATATTTAATTGGAATTGAAATATAATTGATTTGTGGGTTTATCGTGAACGGTGTTTTAAATAACACTTGTTCTTTAACCCGATAATAATTAGAATGTGATTTGGGTTTATCGTGAACTGTGTTTTAAATGGCATTAGTTCTTAAACCCAGAAAAAGTAGTTTTAATGAATCTGTAATAGATTGAAATGTGAATAGATAATTTAAATTATCAAATTTGGAAAGTAGGCGAGAATGAAGCATCACCAGTTTTGTGGCAAAGTGATAGTTAAATCTTTAAATAGATTTGAACGTGAAATGGTAATTAATTTTACCGATAGCACCGTGGTGTTAGATATGGAGTATTACCAGTTTTGCTTCATGGGATGAATAGGTTTGGGTTAGGAAATAAAATAAATAATTACTTCGGTGTAGTTCGCTAATCCCGACTAGTTTAGAAAACCTTAACTTCGTTTGAAATGATATTCAAAGGAAGATTAAAGAATAAATTTAGAAAAATTTATCTTTGATAAAATTAATGGGAACCTTACCCAAAGAATGTGAAATTTAGAAACTAACTGTAGGTTAGTTAGATGAGTGGTTTCTTGGGTATTGATCTGATGTTGGTTTCGGCCTTCGGGGTTAATATTTGGGGAAGTGTTCTCTTGCTAATTTACGGTTAGTGACTGATGAATTGGAATGAGGCGTATTTTGTGTTTGTGTAACATATGTTTATTATATACGTGGGTTATTTAGAAAGGCCGGGTTTATACCCATTCTGAATAACCGATTCGACGATATGTCGAAGGTGAAGATGGTGGTTGAAGACCGGAAGTCTTTACATCGTTTGGGTGATTACTAGTGATCTTGTTTGGGCTGTACACCCATGATGAGGGAATCAGTTGGTGTCCAGACGTAATTGGAGATCGATGGATATGCGAGGAAAGTGCCTTCAGTTTCGTTCAGACCCAGAACAAACTTGTAAATGGACTGTGTGTCTGACATTGGATTTTATTTTGCGTTGATTGATCTCTATTAAATATACATCTGTTTGGCGGCGGATAATTTATTCTCTTGCTTAACGCCCTTCCCTGAGACGTACGAGTTCAGAGGTTGTATATCGATGGACATCAGTCGCATGGCATGAATTGCCAGTGTGGCACGCCTAAGTGGCAAATGATCAAGGCTTCTGTTGAAAAGCAAAGTCTTGTGGTTGATGATCAAAGCACGACCTACGTGGCATAGCTTTGTGTATAGTGTGGATTCACGAGCCTCACACCTCGGTATGAGTCAAAAACGGGATAGTGACCGCTGGGAGAACACGATGTTTCTTTCTAGCTATGGTGGTGTCAGTGCTTAAACTGGTTGACATTTATATTATTTTCACCTTTGAGTGTAACGACCCGGAATTTTGGGGCCAATTTAAAAAATTTATTTTAGAAATTTTAATGGATTTTATATATTTAAAATAATCTATTTTAAATAAGAATGACTAAAAATTTACTTTAAAACGAATAAATTTAATTTAATTATAAAAGGAGTTTGAAACAGTGCTGCAGTTTGAAAATTCGATTTCAAACTTTGATTGATTATACAGAATTCATTTTAAATCAGAATTGAATGAAACAAGAAATATTTAAATATGTTTAATCATATCTTTCCAACGAATCTAAAAAACTGAAATTTGGCTTTAAAAATCAAAAGTTATGCCCAGTTTAAAATTTTGAAAAGTCGTTGTAGAATTTATTTATATTTTAATTAAGTATATTGGCCTTAAAAATAGCCATTTTGCAAACGACCTCGGTTTTCGATGAAACCACTTTTGTTGGAACTGGAATGTCAAATTATTGCTAAGTTTCAATTTTCATAATTTTTCGAATGAACATGTGAGCGTGGTAAAAGAAAATGTGTTTTGACTGTTTTAGTCAAATTTAATCGACTAGAAAAAGGCCATATTTCAAACGTTCTCAGAATTCGACGAAATTAGTCTCGTTAGAACCGTATTGTCAAAACATAACTAGAAATATTTTTTCTGTAATTTTTAGAGGTCGTATGTGGCGCAGGTGAATTTAAATATAAGATTGAATTAATTGAATAAATGATTTAAATATAAAATTAAATAAACAAGTCGGAGATGATCAAACGGGCTGACGAGGCCTAGTTCATTGCGTCCGGAACGTGGGTATTTTCCTAGGGTCAACTATTGTTGGGCTGGATTTGAAGATATTCTGAATGAACGGGCTTTTTTAAAGGATTAACGAATTAATTAGTATAATAAAATATATTATAAATATATGAAAATTCACTGAACCCTAATGCCACAAACACTACAGCCCCGGCTAGAAATGGAGCGCTGAAACGATGCGAACTTCTTCACTTAAATTCTCTTAATCTACTTAGAATTGAACTACAATTCCAAATCAAACATTGTCGAGCTTCGGGAGATCTCTGCGATGAACGGTGGTGATCGGGTACTGGAGGACGATGAGGCCGTGGTGGTGCCTCGAATTTGCCGCGACCGATCTGAAATTGGGGAGGCTAGGGGGTTGCGAGCGGTACGGGGTTCATGGAGCAGGTGGCTTCTTCAATGGGCGACAGGGTGGCATGCTCAGATCGGCGGTCGGTGGCCGTTGGTGAGGTGTGAAGGTGGTTTGTGGAGCGGTGTTTGGGTTCGATGCTTTCTGGAGAGCGTGTATACAAAGAAGAAGAAAGAAAGGGGAACGACAACACTTAAGCTAAGTGTGGTGGATTAAATTTAATTATAATTAAATAATGATAATAGAAAACGACCATAACTTATCCATTTTTTTCAGAATCGTACGGTTCAAGGTGCGTTGGATTCGTATTTCTGAGATTTACACGATGAAACCAAACAGATCCGAAACAGAGGAAATCAGGAGTTGTGGAAAAATCAACTCTGAACTGTACATAATTAATATCGAGGTGAGAAATTTTATTCTTTTTATTTTATAATTAAATTTTTTATCATAATTGTAGTGTTACTCTTGCGCTGTAATATTCTGCTGAATACCATACGTGATTTGATCTGTGATTTGTGTGCTCTGTTGATCTGTTAGAATTAGCATTTGTGTTAATTAGAATTGGATTAAACAAAGCTATTACCTTGTTTTATTAGGATTGTTGAATTAGCAATTAACATTGGGGTTAATTAGAATATTGGATTAAACAAAATTTATCATTTTGTTTATCAGATTTGTTGAAACCAGAATTAACCTTTTGTTAATTAAAATTAAATTAAACCAAGTTATCATTTCTAATGTAAATATAACAATCCCATTTTATAAGAATGAATTAAAACATTCTTTTGGGTCATTCTATAAGAATGAAAATTAAAACATTCTCTTTGGACATTTTAAAAGGATAAAACAAAAACATTCATTTTTGTTATTTCAAAAGAATAAATTGAGAACATTCATTTTGTCACTTTGGGAAGAATGAAGTAAATTCATTCATTTTGCCACTTTGAAAGAATGAAGTAGAAATGATCATTTATGTCACATTAAAAGGGATTTATTAGAAATGATCATTTATGTTACATTGAAAGGATTTGTTCAAAATTGCATTTTAGTTTACATCAAAAGTTTATAAACAAAATTCACATTTTCGTTTGCATTAAAAGTTTACAGGCAAAATTTAAAATTTTTTTTAATTAGATTATAAAGGACTAAAGAAAAAAAAACATTTTGTTATGAAGTGAAATAAAATAACATTTTTGTCAAAAGAATGATTAGTGAAATCATTCATTTTTGGTCATTTAAAGGAACTTGACAAAATTAACATTTTGTTCATTTAAAAAGGATTTGACAAAGTCAACATTTGGTTTATTTAAAAGGATTAGACAAAATTATTTGTTTTGGTCATTTTAAAAGAATGAATCTTTGTTTGAAAACTTATTAACATGTAATTTCCATTTTTAATGATAATCAGAATTAATTAAAAAGAATGAATCTTTGTTTGAAACTTGTGAACATGTAATTTACATTGTTATATAAATGAATTATTAAAAAGAATAAAACCTTGATTAGAATGTGTTAACAAGTAAAATTACATTTCTATGTAGTTAGTATTCGTCAATAAGAATTAAACAAAAATGTACATTTTATTCATTTACGGAGAATGTAATAAGAATATACATTTTTGTGTTAAAATATGTTAGTGAAGAAAAATTACATTTTTTGTGTAAAACATGTTATGTAAGTTAAGATATACATTTTGTTAATATTAAAAAGGATTATAACAAAATTCACATTTTGTTAATATTAAAAGGATTTTAACAAAATTCACATTTTGTTAACTGTTTATGGAAAGGAAACAAAAAGGACATTTTTCTATATTAAGAATGAATTAAACAAATGATCATATTTTTACAAGCAGAATATGTTGACATTAAAAATCTACCTTTTAATGTAAAATAGAATATTAGAGAAATGTTCATATTCTGACAAAGCAAAATATGTTAACATTAAAATCTTATATTCAAGAAAGAAATAGGAAAGTACATTTTTATATGTATTCAAAGAAAGGAATAACAGATTACAATTTTTGTATGTAATCAAAGAATGAAAATAAAAGGTTACATTTTCATGTAATAAAAGAAATAAAATATTTCATTTCTATGTGATATCAAAAATATTCATTTTGTCTTTTAGAAAGAATTTCACCAAAATATTCATTTTTGATCACTTAAAAGAATTTCACCAAAATATTCATTTCTGGTCAAAACTTGATTATCAAAAGAAAATGTATATTTTTATATATTAAAAAGGAATGGATATGAAATGTATATTTTTTTAATACATTAAAAGGGAATGAATTAGAAATGGGCATTTTTGTCATATTAAAAAGAACAAAGAGAAATCACATTTTTGTCATTAATAAGGATTAAAAACAAAAATATACATTTTTGTTCATTTAGAAGAAAGATTACATTTTGATCATTTAAAAGATTAGACAAAATTAACATATTTTGTTACATTGGTAAGATTAGACAAAATTAACATGTTTTGTTACATTGGAAAAGATTAGACAAAATTTGCATATTTTGTTACATTGGAAAGGATTAGACAAAAGTATCAAATTTTGTCACTTTAAAAGAATTAGAATAAAAGAGACATTTTTGTCATTGTAAAAAGGATGAAATAAAATATTTATTTTGTCATTAAAAAATGAATGAGACCAAAAATATACATTTTGGTAAATAAATGAGAGTGACTATTTTTATTGTCATTTGCCAACAATATAAAAGATGGAAATAAAAGACTAGAATTCTATTGCCTTTGGTTCACAATAAAGAGAATTGAAATTTTATGTTTATGATGTTGAAATGTTTGATGTGATAAATATAATGTTTGTATATTCAAATTGAATATTACACTCCCATTTACAAGTTACCCGACTTGTCTATGTGATTGGGACGATAATTTTCGCACATCGCCCAAGTGCACAAATAATTTATTATTTGGTTGATGGATGAAACACCACACGGGTATTGAGATGATATTGAATACACACTAATCCCAATATTTAGTTATCTATCAATCGATGGATTGACAGTCTGTGATGAGCTTTAGTTATTTACTATAATGCTCACACAATAATAAAATCCACTCTATTTTTTATTTGAATGTTTGATCATTATTTGTCATGATTGTTGATCACATACAATATATGGTTGTTGATTTAGTCACATTCCAATAAAGGGTATTCTAGAAAGAGTATTTTAGAAAATGTCTTAAAAAAGAATATTCCAGAATAGGAATATATTTTGAGAAAATATTTTTATTTAAATGAACTAGTTATTAACTAGCATAAATCATTAAATTAAGATTTAATGAAGTTTTCCAATTTGCCAATATTTAATTGAAGATTAAATTAAATAAATTGGATTTGGTTTATCATGAATAGTGTCTTAAATAACACTGTTCTTAAACCCCGTATGAAAAGAATAATCTTTTAATTCAGATTATTAAAGTTTTCGATTATATTTTGTAATTGAAATAAAAAAATGAGAGTTGGGTTTATTGTGAACTGTGTTTTTAAGCAACACTTGTTCTTTAACCCAACTGACAGTGAAAGTATGATTTGGAATTTATAAATCTTTCATTAAGATTTAAATGGAAAATTCCAAAAGTAAAGTTTTCCAATTTAATATATTAAATTGGAATTGAATAGAATTCGAATTAATTATAACCGAGATAAGATTCTTTAAAAGAAGACCGATACTACATATGGAATTTAAGAGGCTTTGCCGTTATTCCATTTATATTATTGGTCAGATACAGAAATTTATAGCGATTATATATTGATTTGATTTCTGTGAAGATTCTATATTTTATGGAAGATGATTTTGGGTTTATCGTGAACTATGTTTTAAATCACACTAGTTCTTTAACCCAGTTAAAAGTAAGATTAATTTCTTAAATTTAAATAAATCATTGAATAATGATTTGTTATATTTAAAACCAAATGGTGTTTTAAATAAATCTTTAAAAGAAAGATTTAAGAATAAATTTAAAGAATTTATCTTTGATAGAATAATATGAATATATTATTTAAAAGAATATTCTGAGTTGGAATGGGACATTGGATGTGTTTTATAGTACTTGATTTTTAATTACAAAAATACGCGAATTATTCGGAAAGACCGGGTTTATCCCATTCTGAATAATCACTACGATGATGAAGAGTCGAAGTTGAAGACGGTGATTGAAGACCGACGATCTTCACATCGAACGGATGTGTTGCTACTGAGACCATTGATGGAAGTAGCTACCATGAAGGAGGTTCAGTGGTGGCCGTCCGGACTATGGTTGATTGTTCGGATTTGGTTTTCGCTCAAACCCAGAGCATAAGCAAGTAAATGGATGCGTGTCTGACATTGGATTTCGTTCCATGTGAATTAAATCGATTTCTATTAATGTATGTTTGTTTGGTGGTGGGGAATTTATTTTCTACTTAACACCCTTGTATATATTAATAGTGATTGATCGCATGGCGCAAATTGTCAAAGTGGCACGCCAAGATGCAAATGATCAAGGCTTTTGTTGAAAAGCAGGGCCTTGTGGGATGATCAAAGCATAGCCTATTACGGCATTGCTTTGTATATTGCGTTACTTCGCGAGCCTCACACCCCGGTATGTGTCAAAAACGGGATTAGGACTGCAGGGAGTGCACACGTTTCTTTCTAGCAAGGATTGGTGTCAGTGCTTAAACTGGCTGACATTTTACTTATGCGGATGATGGATTTTGAGGCGCCTCGGATATCTATAGGCGGTTAGTGGTCATACTATAGGTCCAAAGGGACCGGGAAGCGTGTGTTTAGGCATAATTAATCCCCTACCCTTATGTAGGGACCGACCCTGAAGATCCAAGGGTTCACTGCGGGGATCCTGAGGCATTTTCTAGAGTGTCTCTAATCAGAGAGGAGCTTGCACCTAGCCTCGACTCATGATGGAAATCCAACTTTCGATACGACCTTGCGGTTTTGATTGTAGAACTAGTATGGCGATATGATATATGGTACCCATGCCGTCTAAGATTGATATATTATGATTGAAAGTGTTTTTGGAAACATATATACACTAATGATAATATCAAATCCATTTTTATCATATCAAGCTTTTTTGTCCATTATAAGGTAAAACCCTATCCTACGGTTTGCATTGCATTGTGTGATGGGACTTGGGACTTATAATGGTTTCATTTTTCTAAAAAGCATTGCATTGTTTAACGATTTACCTTATGTTTTGCACTGGCAATCCAATGGAGTAAACCCGTTTCGCGCTAGCGGCGTGGTCCTGTGATTAGCCTTATTATTAGATAGTTAAGTTAAGATTTCTCATACCAATCCCATGACTGACGTATAGTTTGTTTCACTGGCAAACTCGGGTGCCCATATTTTCCGCACAAGCAGTCGAGTAGCTTTTTTGCAGATATTTACAGGATCCTGGCTTACAGCTGAAGCAGTATTCGGAAAGCTCTGTATCCGTGTATTCCATCCAGTTGTATATTTGTATTATTTTTCCGCTTCTATTTAAATGTAATTTAAATCTCTGATATTATTGTATATCTATTGTGTAATTAAGTATTCATACTCTGCTATATTCTTGTACTCTGATGTAATTGTTGTAATCAGCAATAAAATGTTCCTTAGTTGAGTTCTGATGTGTATTGTTCTCAAAGCAGTCCAGGCTTTCCTTTACTGGGAAGTTTGGGTCGTTTCATTTTGTATCAGAGCTTTGGTTTACAGAGATCGAGAACAAGACGTATTAGAACCAAACGAAAGAACTCATCAGAGATTAGATTAATAATATCCAATAAGAATAACTCGTTAGAGATAGGATTAGTAGTATCCTAGAATGAGTGTGAAGAGTAGTATTTTCTTTAAGAATAAAAATGAAAACAAATTTAATTTTGAAAATTTTATCTTAAATATACGTATTTGAGTATATTATATTTTAACGTGGACAATCGAGTATATAAAGATTTTGAATATACGAGTAATTAACGGATATTCGAAGTTTTAATATACTGGATTGATATAGAATCACACTCTAGTCGCCCGAAGATGATTCTGATGATCGGTGCACCATCATCAGAGTTTATGTTCGAGTTTCGAAGGTGGTATATCTATATATTTTCATTGAATGGTATGAGGACCAAAACTTAGTAAGTACACATTGGTGTGATTTGCACTAAAAATATGATTTTTGGCCATATATAAAAGTTATGTATATTTGAAAAGTTAATCACCTAATTGATTGCTGGTTGTGATGTTTGATTACTGGTTTAACTAATAAAAGTATAGTAATGATAATTATTTTAACTAACAAAAAAATTATTGAAACAATAAATAAAATTTAAAGTTGAGTTGGTTAAATTAAACAACTTTTAGCTTCGTTCGTTTTCGAGCACGAAAAGATTTTAAGTGGGGGCGATTGTAACGACCCATAATTTTGGGGCCAATTTAAATTTTTTATTTTAAAATTTTAATGGATTTTATATATTTAAAATAATCTATTTTAAATAAGAACGACTAAAAATTTACTTTAAAACGAATAAATTTAATTTAATTATAAAAGTAGTTTGAAAATTTAATTTCAAACATTGACTGATTATACAGAATTCATTTTAAATCAGAATTGAACGAAACAATATATATTTAAATCTATTTAATCATATCTTTCTAACGAATCTGAAAAACTGAAATTTCGTTTTAAAAATCAAAAGTTATGTGCAGTTTAAAATTTTGAAAAGTCGTTGTAAAATTTATTTATATTTTAATTAAATATATTGGCCTTAAAAATAGCCATTTTGCAAACTACCTTGGTTTTCGACGAAACCACTTTTGTTGGAATCGGAATGTCAAATTATTGCTATGTTTCAATTTTAATAATTTTTCGAATTAATATGTGAGCGTAGTAAAAGAAAATGTGTTTTGACTGTTTCAGTCAAATTTAATCGACTAGAAAAAGGCCATTTTTCAAACGTTCTCAGAATTCGACAAAATTAGTCTCGTTAGAACCGTATTGTCAAAACAAATGTAGAAATAATTTTTCTGTAATTTTTAGAGGTCGTATGTGGCGCCGGTGAATTTAAATGTAAGATTGAATTAATTGAATAAATGATTTAAATATAAAATTAAATAAAACAAGCTGTAGATGATCAAACGGGCTGACGAGGCCTAGCCCATTGCGTCCGGAACGTGGGTATTTTCCTGGGGTCAACTATTGTTGGGTTGGATTTGAAGATATTCTGAATGAACGGGCTTTTAAAGGATTAATGAATTAATTAGTATAATAAAATATATTATAAATATATGAAAATTCGCTAAACCCTAATGCCACAAACACTACAGCCGCCGGTTAGAAATGGAGCGCTGAAACGATGCGAACTTCTTCACTTAAATTCTCTTAATCTACATAGAATTGAACTACAATTCCAAATCAAACATTGTCGAGCTTCGGGAGATCTCCGCAATGAACGATGGTGATTGGGTATTGGAGGACGATGAGGCCGTGGTGGTGCCTCGCAGTTGCCGCGACTGATCTGAAATTGGGGGGGTGGGCTAGGGGGTTGCGAGTGGTACGGGGTTCAGGGCGCAGGTGGCTTCTTCAAAGGGCGAGAGGGTGGCATGCTCAAATCGGCTGTCGGTGGCCGTTGGTGAGGTGCGAAGGTGGTTTGTGGAGCGGTGTTTGGGTTCGATGCTTTATGGAGAGCGTGTATACGAAGAAGAAGAATGAAAGGGGAACGACAATACTTATGCTAAGTGTGGTGGATTAAATTTAATTATAATTAAATAATGATAATAGAAAACGACCATAACTTATCCATTTTTTATCAGAATCGCACGGTTCAAGGTGCGTTGGATTCGTATTTCTGAGATTTACACGATGAAACCAAACAGATCATAACAGAGTAAATCAGGAGTTGTGGAAAAATCAACTCTGAATTGTACAGAATTAATATCGAGGTGAGAAATTTTATTCTTTTTATTTTATAATTAAAATTTGATATCATAATTGTAGTGTTACTCTTGCGCTGTAATATTCTGCTGAATACAATACGTGATTTGATCTGTGATTTGTGTGCTCTGTTGATTTGTTAGAATTAACAATTGTGTTAATTAGAACTGGATTAAACAAAGCTATTATCTTGTTTTATTAGGATTGTTGAATTAGCAATTAACATTGGGGTTAGTTAGAATATTGGATTAAACAAAATTTATCATTTTGTTTATCAGATTTGTTGAAACCAGAATTAACCTTTTGTTAGTTAAAATTGAATTAAACCAAGTTATCATTTCTAATGTAAATATAACAATCTCATTTTATAAGAATGAATTAAAACATTCTTTTGGGTCATTTTATAAGAATGAAAAATAAAACATTCTCTTTGGACATTTTAAAAGGATAAAACAAAAACATTCATTTTTTTATTTCAAAAGAATAAATTGAGAACATTCATTTTGTCACTTTGGGAAGAATGAAGTAAATTCGTTCATTTTTCCACTTTGAAAGAATGTAGTAGAAATGATCATTTATGTCACATTAAAAGGGATTTATTAGAAATGATCATTTATGTTACATTAAAAGGATTTGTTCAAAATTGCATTTTAGTTTACATCAAAAGTTTATAAACGAAATTCACATTTTCATTTGCATTAAAAATTTACAAGCAAAATTAACATTTTTGTTAATTAGATTATAAAGGACTAAAGAAAAAAAAAAGAACATTTTGTTATGAAGTGAAATAAAATAACATTTTTGTCAAACGAATGATTAGTGAAATCATTCATTTTTGGTCATTTAAAGGAACTTGACAAAATTAAAAAAAAATTCATTTAAAAAGGATTTGACAAAGTCAACATTTTATTTATTTAAAAGGATTAGACAAAATTATCAGTTTACTCATTTTAAAAGAATGAATCTTTGTTTGTAAACTTGTTAACATGTAATTTCTATTTTTAATGATAATTAGAATAAATTAAAAAGAATGAATCTTTGTTTGAAACTTGTGAACATGTAATTTACATTGTTATATAAATGAATTATTAAAAATAATAAAACCATGATTAGAATGTGTTAACATGTAAAATTACATTTCTATGTAGTTAGTATTCGTCAATAAGAATTAAACAAAAATGTACATTTTATTCATTTACAAAGGATGTAATAAGAATATTCATTTTTGTGTTAAAATATGTTAGTGAAGAAAAATTACATTTTTCGTGTAAAACATGTTATGTAAGTTAAGATATACATTTTGTTAATATTAAAAATGGATTATAACAAAATTCACATTTTGTTAATATTAAAAGGATATTAACAAAATTCACATTTTGTTAACATTTTAAGGAAAGGAAACAAAAAGGACATTTTTGTATATTAAGAATGAATTAGACAAATGATCATATTTTTACAAGCAGAATATGTTGACATTAAAAATCTACCTTTTAATGTAAAATAGAATAGTAGAGAAATGTTCATATTCTGACAAAGCAAAATATGTTAACATTAAAATCTTATATTCAAGAAAGAAATAGGAAAGTACATTTTTATATGTATTCAAAGAAAGAAATAACAGATTACAATTTTTGTATGTAATCAAAGCATGAAAAGAAAAGGTTACATTTTCATGTAATAAAAGAAATAAAAGATTTCATTTCTATGTGATATCAAAAATATTCATTTTGTCTTTTAGAAAGAATTTCACGAAAATATTCATTTTTGGTCACCTAAAAGAATTTCACCAAAATATTCATTTCTGGTCAAAACTTGATTATCAAATGAAAATGTATATTTTTATACATTAAAAAGGAATGGATATGAAATGTATTTTTTTTTATATACATTAAAAGGGAATGAATTAGAAATGGACATTTTTGTCATATCAAAAAGAACAAAGAGAAATCACATTTTTGTCATTAATAAGGATTAAAAAAAATTATACATTTTTGTTCATTTAAAAAAAGATTACATTTTGATCATTTAAAAGATTAGACAAAATTAACATATTTTGTTACATTGGTAAGATTAGACAAAATTAATATGTTTTGTTACATTTTTGTCATTAATAAGGATTAAAAACAAAAATATACATTTTTATTCATTTAGAAGAAAGATTACATTTTGATCATTTAAAAGATTAGACAAAATTAACATATTTTGTTACATTGGTATGATTAGACAAAATTAATATGTTTTGTTACATTGGTAAAGATTAGACAAAATTTGCATATTTTGTTACATTGGAAAGGATTAGACAAAAGTATCAAATTTTGTCACTTTGAAAGAATTAGAATAAAAGAGACATTTTTGTCATTGTAAAAAGGATGAAGTAAAATATTCATTTTGTCATTTAAAAATGAATGAGACCAAAAATATACATTTTGGTAAATAAATGAGTGTGATTATTTTTATTGTCATTTGCCAACAATAAAAAAGATGGAAATAAAAGTCTAAAATTCTATTGCCTTTGGTTCATAATAAAGAGAATTGAAATTATATTTTTATGATGTTGAAATGTTTGATGTGATAAATACAATGTTTGTATATTCAAATTGAATATTACACTCCCATTTACAAGTTACCCGACTTGTCTATGTGATTGGGACGATAATTTTCGCACATCGCCCAAGTGCACAAATAATTTATTATTTGGTTGATGGATGAAACCCCGCACATGTATCGGGATGATATTGGATACACACTTACCCCAATATTTAGTTATCTGTCAATCGATGGATTAACAGTCCGTGATGAGCGTTAATTATTTACTTTAATGCTCACACAGTTATAAAATCCACTCTGTTTGTTATTTGAATGTTTGATCATTATTTATCATGATTGTTGATCACATACAATATATGGTTTTTGATTTAGTCACGTTCCAATAAAGGGTATTCTAGAAAGAAAATTTTAGAAAATGTCTTAGAAAAGAATATTTCAGAATAGGAATATATTTTGAGAAAATATTTTTATTTAAATGAACTAGTTATTAACTAGAATAAATCATTAAATTAAGGTTTAATGAAGTTTTCCAATTTGCTAATATTTAATTGAAGATAAATTAAATAAATTGGATTTGGGTTTGTCGTGAATAGTGTCTTAAATAACACTGTTCTTAAACCCCGTATGAAAAGAATAATCTTTTAATTCAGATTATTAAAGTTTTCGATTATATTTTGTAATTGAAATAAAAAAATGAGAGTTGGGTTTATTGTGAACTGTGTTTTTAAGCGACACTTGTTCTTTAACCCAACTGACAGTGAAAGTATGATTTGGAATTTATAAATCTTTCATTAAGATTTAAATGGAAATTTTCCAAAAGTAAAGTTTTCCAATTTAATATATTAAATTGGAATTGAATAGAATTCGAATTAATTATAACCCAGAAAAGCTTCTGTAAAAGAAGACCGATACTACATATGGAATTTGAGAGGCTTTGCTGTTATTTCATTTATATTATTGGTTAGATACAGAAATTTATAGCGATTATATATTGATTTGATTTCTGTGAAGATTCCATATTTTATGGAATATGATTTTGGGTTTATCGTGAACTATGTTTTAAATGACACTAGTTCTTTAACCCTGTTAAGAGTAAGATTAATTTCTTAAATTTAAATAAATCATTGAATAATGATTTGTGATATTTAAAACCAAATGGTGTTTTAAATAAATTTTTAAAAGAAAAATTTAAGAATAAATTTAAAGAATTTATCTTTGATAGAATAATATGAATATATTATTTAAAAGAATATTCTTAGTTGGAATGGGACGTTGGATGTGTTTTATAGTACTTGATTTTTAATTACAAAAATACGCAAATTATTCGGAAAGACCGGGTTTATCCCATTCTGAATAATCACTACGACGATGAAGAGTCGAAGTTGAAGACGGTGATTGAAGACCGACGATCTTCACATCGAACGGATGTGTTGCTACTGAGACCCTTGATGGGAGTAGCTACCTTGAAGGAGGTTCAGTGGTGGCCGTCCGTACTATTGTTGATTGTTCGGATTTGGTTTTCGCTCAGACCCAGAGCATAAGTGTAATAACCCGAAAATCTGGGCCAGTTTAAAATTTTTATTTCGGCAATTTTAGCGAATTTTGAATATTTAAAATGAATTATTTTAAATAATATCGACGAAAATTTATTTTGAATATAGAAATTGAACGTATATATTACATACGTCGTCGTTAGAATATAAATAATTATATATAATTATAAATAGTATTGAAAAAGGCGCGGTAGTTCGATAATTCGATTTCAAACTTCAATTGAATGTACCGGGTGCAAAACAATCCGGATTTTAGTGAAACCAAAAACATTAGGATCTATTTGATAATATCTTTCCAACGAATCTGAAAAATCAAAATTTCATAGCGGGAATCAAAAGATATGTCCAGTTGAAAATTCTGAATAGTCGCTGTGGAATTCAAGCCCTTAAAAATCGAAATTTTGCAAACGACCTCGGATTTCGACGAAACCAGTTTTGTTGGATCCGTGATGTCAGATTATTGCTAGATTCCAATTTTCATAATTTTTCGAATCAATATGTGAGCGTAGCAAAGGAAAACGCGTTTGACCAGTTTCAGTTGATTTTAATCGATTGGAAAATGGCCATTTTTCTAACGGTCTCAGAATTCGACGAAACTAGTTTTGTTAGGACCGTTTCGTCAATACGAGGCTAGAAAATATTTTTCGGGAATTTTCCGAGTCCGTATGTGACCCCGGTAATTTGAAATGTACGTTTAAAATTCAATATAATGATTTAAATGTAAATTCAACGGAAACTGATCGAAACGATCGAATCAGCCTGCGATACATATCCCATTGTGTTCGGAAGAGGGGTGATTAGCTAGGGACGGCAGTCGGTGGGTTCGATTTTGAGTTTACAGTAAAAAGTTGCTTTATAAAAGAAAATTTAAAATAAAATAATAAATATATTATTAAATACACTCACCCTTACCCTCTCCTCCCTCAGAATAAAAACCCCGTTGACTTCGGATTTTTCCCAAATTGCCCCCCCCGATTCCAATCGTGCCGCCGCGTCAGGGGATCGCCGCTCCTCCACCACGAACGCGCACCCCATCCTCCTTCCTCACCGCCATCCACTTCCTCCATCGCCCTCCCCTCGGGCGACTGCACTCCACCGCACACCCGTCCACATCGCCCTCGCCCCCTACAGCTCCCCCTCCCCCTCCGTCCATCTCCGTTCCAACGCAAATTCAGTCACCTGAGGACCATCATGAGGCCATCGAGATGCGTGCAAGGGTAGGAGGAGGTCAAGTTCGAGTAGACGCGTCAAGTGGGGCCCGATAATCTGGGTCCGGTGGTGGGAATCAATTGAAGACGACGGTTTTGCATGGTGAACGGCAGTAGGTATTAACACAGTGAGTTTTTTTTATTTTATTTTATTTTATATAATTCCATTATTTTAAAATCAGTTTTAAAATAATAATAATATAATTAACATAGCTTAAAATTCAGTTTTATAAACATATGAATTATAGTTATAAGAATGTGATTTCTACATAAAGCTTTGATCTTTATAAAGGTCATATTTTTATAGAGTGAAAAGTTTGATTATTTTAATATAGAGAAAGACGAAATTTTTATATTATAAATGATGTAAAAATATGATTTTTTTTCTAAGAAAGAGAATATAAAAATTCGATTTTTATAATATATAGATAATAAAAATATTATCTTTATGTTGTAGAGGTAATAAAAATATAATTTTTATATGGTATAGATAATAAAAATTCGATCTTTATTATGTGGAAGATGTAAAAATATAATCTTTCATATTGTAGAAGAGTAAAAATGTGATTTTTATATATTGAACATCGAAGTAAAAATGTGATTTTTATATATTGAACATCGAAGTAAAAATGTGATTTTTATATATTGAACATCAGAGTAAAAATGTGATTTTTATATATTGAACATCAGAGTAAAAATGTGATTTTTATATATTGAACATCAGAGTAAAAATGTGATTTTTATATATTGAACATCGAAGTAAAAATGTGATTTTTATATATTGAACATCGAAGTAAAAATGTGATTTTTATATATTGAACATCAGAGTAAAAATGTGATTTTTATATATTGAACATCAGAGTAAAAATGTGATTTTTATATATTGAACATCAGAGTAAAAATGTGATTTTTATATATTGAACATCAGAGTAAAAATGTGATTTTTATATATTGAACATCGAAGTAAAAATGTGATTTTTATATATTGAACATCGAAGTAAAAATGTGATTTTTATATATTGAACATCGAAGTAAAAATGTGATTTTTATATATTGAACATCGAAGTAAAAATGTGATTTTTATATATTGAACATCGGAGTAAAAATGTGATTTTTATATATTGAACAACAAAGTAAAAATTCCATTTTTATCTATATGATAGCAAAGTAAAAATTCGATTTTTACATATGTAGAGAATACGGGCAACGAAAGCGACAAAAGGCGAGAATGGCGATGATTTCTCTAAAAGAAGAGTCAAGAAGATTGGATAGCTTTGGTGAGAATTTCTCACCTTTCAATTTAATTTTTTTTCTAGTTATAAATATATACTAGGATGCAGACGGTTTTTAGTAGCACCCGACACCCGTCATCCACAGACCATGGATGGCTTGTTTGTTAAATTGTTTGGTTGAGTAGTTAGTTAGAATATTTGATTGAATGGAATTGTTTGGTGAGATGAAATTGATTTGATTGATGTGTGAATGGCGTGGGCCTTCACTAGACCGGGGATAAGGCTAGGCCTCGTCCCGTTTCTAGTATCGTGCCGTTATGCCGCCGAAATTTTCTAAAATATGTTAGAAAAATAAAAATATCATTTTATTTAAAGAATGAACTGAATAGGAATTCATATGTTAGAATAAAATGTTTTATCGTTAAAAATATAATTTTTAACGTGAATATGAGTATAGTGAATGTGAATAAATAGATATTCATTTACAAACCGGACGGTTTGTTTATGTACATTGATTTGACTGACATTGATTGGGACGATAAATTTTACACATCGCCCAACTGCACAAATAAAAATCTGTGTTTGATTGTTTGAAACCCCACACGGGTGTTGGGATGAAATTTGAAGTTCACTCATCCTGATTGATTAAATATGTCGATCGATTGATTGACAGGCTGTTATAAGCGTCGAATATCTATATTTGATGCTTAGGCAGTGTAGTGCACTTTGGTTGATGGTTGATTATTTTCAATACTATTATATGCGTGTGATGTATGAAAATCCATAAAATTAACATTATATGGCGATTGATTGGGCCTCATTCCAATTTAGAAAATAAAGAATATTATAAAATAAAGGTTCATGTGTTGACTGTACTCATTCGTTGAGATTAGTCATGTGTTGAACGAAATAATTTAACAAAAATAGTCACACGTGGACAGTACTCATTCATTGAGATTAGTCGGGTGTTGACAAAAATAAATATTCATTTGTTGAATAGAATAAAGGAATATATGAAGCCGTGTTGATTAGATTGACTCCATTTTGACGTGAATGATATTTATATCGATTTTAATTCATTTTGAAATGAATTGAATATAAAACGATTTCGAAATGAATTGAATATAAAACGATTTCGAAATGAATTGAATATAAAACGATTTCGAAATGAATTGAATATAAAACGATTTCGAAATGAATTGAATATAAAACGATTACGAAATGAATTGAATTGAAAACGATTTCGAAATGAATTGAATTGAAAACGATTTCGAAATGAATTGAATTGAAAACGATTTCGAAATGAATTGAATATAAAACGATTTCGAAATGAATTGAATATAAAACGATTTCGAAATGAATTGAATATAAAACGATTTCGAAATGAATTGAATATAAAACGATTTCGAAATGAATTGAATTGAAAACGATTTCGAAATGAATTGAATTGAAAATGATTTCGAAATGAACTGAATTGAAAACGATTTCAAAATGAATTGAATTGAAAACGATTTCGAAATGAATTGAATTGAAAACGAATTCAAATTGAATTGAAAGCGAATTGAAATGAATTCAAATTGAATTGAAATTTGAATTGAATAGAAATGAATTTTGAAACGAATTTATAAAGAAGAATTCAATTTTGATTTGAATTGAAATGGAAGTTGAAATTGCTTTTGAAACAAATTTTAAAACTATTTATATAATTCGTTTTAAATAGAAATCGACGAAATATATATTATATATATATATAATATAATGGCCTGAATAGAACGCGCCGCGGCAGTTCGTGAATTTCGACCATTTATTTCAAACGGACATTACGGGAGATCCGACCATCGGATTCTCCTAAAACCGGAACCGTTGGGTTCGTATCGAAAAGAGCTTTCTAACGAATGTTAGAAATTTGAAATCTAACGGTTGGATTTGGAGATACGTCCAAATCAAATTCAAAAAAGGTCGTTGTAAGTGCAGTTCGATGGCCGTTGATGGAAATCGACTGTACGGGCCTTGATAAAATTATTAAAAATAGTAATAATTTTTGTAAAATCATAAGAAATGATTTGAGAAGAATTGGGATGAAAAACTCCATATTTGAAAAGATAGAAATAGATTTTTATCGAAGTAAACTAGTTTTGAACTAGAATTATAATTCTATTTATTTTTAAATAAATAAATTGAATTCGAAAGGGTTTTAAAAATAACCAGAATTTCCAATGATTGCATTGGAGTGGATTTGAATCAAAATTGTCTTCGGAATATTTCGATGTTGGAATTCATGATTATATGGAAGTTGTTATGGAAATTTGAAAGATATATATTTATATCGTTATTTCCAATACGACATTTGTTAATCGTAGAATTTGATATTGAATATAAGCCGATATATTTTCTATTCAGAGCCTTGTATTGAATATCAAATGTGATTTGGGTTTGTCGTGAATGGTGTCTTCACTAACACTGTTCTTGAACCCAGTTGAGAAAAGATTAAATCTTTTTATTTAGATTTAATGAAGTGTACCAATTAAATAATATTTAATTGGAATTGAATTGATATTGATTTTTGGGTTTATCGTGGACAGTGTTTTAAATAACACTCGTTCTTTAACCCGATAATTAATGAATGTGATTTTGGGTTTATCGTGAACTGTGTTTTAAATGACACTGATTCTTTAACCCAGTTAACAATTAAAACTAAGTGGAGTTTTAATGAATCTTTAATTAGATTGAAATGATCGAGAATGGAGTACCACCAGTTTTGCTCCAGGCGATAGTTAAATCTTTAATTAGATTTGAACGTGAAATGGTAATTGAATTTACCGATAACACTGTGGTGTTAGAGATGAAGTATTACCAGTTTTACTTCATGGGATAAATAGGTTGGGATTGGGAAATTAAAACAAATGATTACTTCGGTAAGTTTCGTTAATCCCGACTAGTTGAATCGAAATTCAAAAGTAGATTAAAGGATAAATTCAAGGAATTTATCTTTGATAAAATTAATGGGAACCTTTCCCTATGAACGTGAAATTTAGAAACTAACTGTCGGTTAGCCAAGCAGAATGGTTTTCTGGATATTGATCTGATGTTGGTTTTGGCCTTTGGGGTTAATATTTCGGGAATTATTCTCTTGATTAATTTACGGTTAGTGACTGACGAATTGGAATGAGGCGTATGTTGTGTTTGTGTAACACTTATTTAAAATATACGCGAGTTATTCGGAAAGACCGGGTTTATCCCATTCTGAATAACTGATACGTTGATAAGTCGAAGATGAAGACGGTGGTTGAAGACCAGAAGTCTTCACGTCGTTTGGGTGGTTACTAATGATCTTGATTGGGCTGTACACCCAAGAAGATGGAAACAGTTGGTGATCGTCCAGACGTACTTCGAGATCGATGGATATGCGAGGTACTAGGTGCCTCCGGTTTCGTTCAGACCCAGAACGGACTTGTAAATGGACGGTGTGTCTGACATTGGATTTTAGTCCGTGTGATTGATCTCTATTAAATATATATCTATTTGACGGCGGAGAAATTATTCTCTTGCTTAACGCCCTTTTCTGAGACGTACGAGCTCAGGGGTTATATATTGATGGATATCAAACGCATGGAGTGAATTGCCTGTGTGGCATGCCTAAGTGGCAATTGATCGAGGCTTCTGTTGAAAAGCAAAGTCTTGTGGTGATGATCAAAGCACAGCCTGTGTGGCACAGCTTTGTGTAACGTTGATTCGCGAGTATCACACCCGGTATGAACCAAAAACGGGAGACGGACATCAGGGAGGACACGCGTTTCTTTCTAGTTAAGAGTGGCGTCAGTGCTTGAACTGGCTGACGAGTTTGACTCATGTGGATGTTGCTTATTATTACGTGCTGAAAAGCGAGGCGCCTCGTGATATCGGTTTCGGCCGATGCTTCTGGTCGGTTGACGGGCCAGGCTTACACCCCAAAGGGTGGGGAAACGCATGTTCAGGCATTTTAATCCACATCGGTGGACCGGCCCTGACGATCCAAGGGTCACTCTAGCTCTGATCCTGAGGGGCGGACTAGAGCGTCTCGAATCGGTGAGGATCTTGCCCCTAGCCTCGGTTCATACCATAAATGATAACCCAACTTCCAATACGACGTCTTGCGGTTTTGATTGTAAACTTATATATGGCGACATAGTGTTATGGGGCATTCATGCCGCCTATGATTGATACTTATGATTTGAAGTTGTTTTATACACTATGCAATTATAATAGTATCAAATGATTTGTTTTAAACGTATCAAGCATTCTTTGGCTTTTATAAGGGAAAACCCTATCCCCCGGCTTGCGTTGCATTGTGTGATAGGACCTGGGTTTTATACAGCTTCATTTTTCTTTATTTAGCATTGCGTTGTTTGTTTCATGCACTGGTATTCTTGGGAGGAAACCCGTTCCGTGTTATACGGCGTGGTCCCTTGATTTACCTAACTTTAAAAACAAAGATTAATAACTGTTTTAGTTCTCACACCAGTCACATGACTGACCTGGAGTTTATTGTTTTAACCTAAACTCTGGGTGCCCTTATTTTGGCACGGGCAACTAGTAGTTTTGGTTTTGCAGATTTATATTCACAGGATCTTGTTTTACAGATGGAGCGATATCCGGAAAGCTTTGTATCCGTATATCTACTTCTAGTTGTGTATTGTATTATTTTCCGCTGCTATGTATTTAAATGTAATTTAAATCTCTGATATTTCTGTGTAATATTTATTTGTTTATACTCTGTATATTCTTGTATTCTGATGCATTGTTGTAATATACAATGAAATGTTCTTTTATATGCGTTCTGTTGTGGCTTGTTCTCGAACTATCCGCTCTTTCCTTTACGGGGAAGTTACGGGTTTTCACAGTTGGTATCAGAGCTTTGGTTTACAAAGCTAGAGAACAAGGGCACATTAGAACCATACGAAAGAATTCATCAGATATTGGATTAGTAATATCCAATGAGAATGACTCGTTAGAGATAGGATCAGTAGTATCCTAGAACGAGTGTGAAGAGTGTATTTAAAAAAAAATGAAATGGAATTTTGTTTTGAAAATTTAAAATCAACTATTCGTATTTGATTATTTATTTATATTGAGTTTGGACAATTTGGTATATAAAGAATTTGCATATACGCCTTGCAAACGTATATTCAAAGTTTTAATATATTGGATAGATATAGCATCACACTCTAGTCGCCCGGAGATGATTCTACTGATGACTATATAGCATCAGTAGTGTGTGTTCGAGTTTCGAAGGTGTGATTTTCTATATATTTCCATTAGACTGGTGTGAGAACCAAAACCAATATAGCTAGAACACATTGTTGTGAATTGGCATCAAAAACATGATTTGTGTACATGTATCAAAATTATGAATTTGAAAAGCTAATCAACTAATGGATTGATGTTTGTGTTGTTTATTTATTTGTTTGGTAATTTTGAACCATTACGCCTAATTGTACCAAATATTGAGTTGTATTGAAAATTGGTCGCATTTGCTTGCATATACATATACTTTCATTGAACAGGTCATAGCAAGGAGGCTAGAGCCGAAGAATAAAATTTGTTTGCCCGACAAATAGGTACATGTTTACTACATAATTTACTGTTTTGTTTGGGTGATGATGATTTTATGAGCCTATTGGCTAGCCGCTTGGCTTTTTCTTTTTCTTTTTGAGATCTGAAGGACCGGGGAAGCTATTTGAGATTTCCCGATGCTCCCACTGCAGGGGAGGTTATGGCGAATTTTTTTGAAAATTTAGGGTGTTAGCCAAATTTTTTGAAGAATTTGAAAATTCTTAGAAACTGAAAAGTTGGAGAATGGAAGCCAGATCGAACGTAGAGTTGAATGATCAAACAACTTTCGACTTTGTTCCTTTTCGGGGACGAAAAGTTTTAAGTGGGGGAGATTGTAATAACCCGAAAATCTGGGCCAGTTTAAAATTTTTATTTCGGCAATTTTAGCGAATTTTGAATATTTAAAATGAATTATTTTATATAATATCGACGAAAATTTATTTTGAATATAGAAATTGAACGTATATATTATATACGTCGTCGTTAGAATATAAATAATTATATATAATTATAAATAGTATTGAAAAAGGCGCGGTAGTTCGATAATTCGATTTCAAACTTCAATTGAATGTACCGGGTGCAAAACAATCCGGATTTTAGTGAAACCAAAAACATTAGGATCTATTTGATAATATCTTTCCAACGAATCTGAAAAATCAAAATTTCATAGCGGGAATCAAAAGATATGTCCAGTTGAAAATTCTGAATAGTCGCTGTGGAATTCAAGCCCTTAAAAATGGAAATTTTGCAAACGACCTCGGATTTCGACGAAACCAGTTTTGTTGGATCCGTGATGTCAGATTATTGCTAGATTCCAATTCTCATAATTTTTCGAATCAATATGTGAGCGTAGCAAAGGAAAACGCGTTTGACCAGTTTTAGTTGATTTTAATCGACTGGAAAATGGCCATTTTTCTAACGGTCTCAGAATTCGACGAAACTAGTTTTGTTAGGACCGTATCGTCAATACGAGGCTAGAAAATATTTTTCAGGAATTTTTCGAGTCCGTATGTGACCCCGGTAATTTGAAATGTACTTTTAAAATTCAATATAATGATTTAAATGTAAATTCAACGGAAACTGATCGAAACAATCGAATCAGCCTTCGATACATATCCCATTGTGTTCGGAAGAGGGGTGATTAGCTAGGGACGGCAGTCGGTGGGTTCGATTTTGAGTTTACAGTAAAAAGTTGCTTTATAAAAGAAAATTTAAAATAAAATAATAAATATATTATTAAATACACTCACCCTTACCCTCTTCTCCCTCAGAATAAAAAACCCCGTTGACTTCGGATTTTTCCCAAATCGCCCCCCCCGATTCCAATCGTGCCGCCGCGTCAGGGGATCGCCGCTCCTCCACCACGAAAGCGCACCCTATCCTCCTTCCTCACCGTCCTCCACTTCCTCCATCGCCCTCCCCTCGGGCGACTGCACTCCACCGCACACCCGTCCACATCGCCGTCGCCCCCTACATCTCCCCCTCCCCCTCCGTCCATCTCCGTTCCAACGCAAATTCAGTCACTTGAGGACCATCATGAGGCCATCGAGATGCGTGCAAGGATAGGAGGAGGTCAAGTTCGAGGAGACGCGTCAAGTGGGGCCCGATAATCTGGGTCCGGTGGTGGGAATCTGTTGAAGACGGCGGTTTTGCATGGTGAACGGCAGCAGGTATTAACACAGTGAGTTTTTTTATTTTATTTTATATAATTCCATTATTTTAAAATCAGTTTTAAAATAATAATAATATAATTAACATAGCTTAAAATTCAGTTTTATAAACATATGAATTATGGTTATAAGAATATGATTTCTACATAAAGCTTTGATCTTTATAAAGGTCATATTTTTATAGAGTGAAAAGTTTGATTATTTTTATATAGAGAAAGACGAAATTTTTATATTATAAATGATGTAAAAATATGATTTTTTCTAAGAAAGAGAATATAAAAATTCGATTTTTATAATATATAGATAATAAAAATATTATCTTTATGTTGTAGAGGTAATAAAAATATAATTTTTATATGGTATAGATAATAAAAATTCGATCTTTATTATGTGGAAGATGTAAAAATATAATCTTTCATATTGTAGAAGAGTAAAAATGTGATTTTTTATATTGAACATCGAAGTAAAAATGTGATTTTTATATATTGAACATCGAAGTAAATATGTGATTTTTATATATTGAACATCAGAGTAAAAATGTGATTTTTATATATTGAACATCAGAGTAAAAATGTGATTTTTATATATTGAACATCAGAGTAAAAATGTGATTTTTATATATTGAACATCAGAGTAAAAATGTGATTTTTATAAATTGAACATTAGAGTAAAAATGTGATTTTTATATATTGAACATCGAAGTAAAAATGTGATTTTATATATTGAACATCGAAGTAAAAATGTGATTTTTATATATTGAACATCGAAGTAAAAATGTGATTTTTATACATTGAACATCGAAGTAAAAATGTGATTTTTATATATTGAACATCCGAGTAAAAATGTGATTTTTATATATTGAACAACAAAGTAAAAATTCCATTTTTATCTATATGATAGCGAAGTAAAAATTCGATTTTTACATATGTAGAGAATACGGGCAACGAAAGCGACAAAAGGCGAGAATGGCGATGATTTCTCTAAAAGAAGAGTCAAGAAGATTGGATAGCTTTGGTGAGAATTTCTCACCTTTCAATTTAATTTTTTTTCTAGTTATAAATATATACTAGGATGCAGACGGTGTTTAGTAGCACCCGACACCCGTCATCCACAGACCATGGATGGCTTGTTTGTTAAATTGTTTGGTTGAGTAGTTAGTTAGAATATTTGATTGAATGGAATTGTTTGGTGAGATGAAATTGATTTGATTGATGTGTGAATGGCGTGGGCCTTCACTAGACCGGGGATAAGGCTAGGCCTCGTCCCGTTTCTAGTATCGTGCCGTTATGCCGTCGAAATTTTCTAAAATATGTTAGAAAAATAAAAATATCATTTTATTTAATGAATGAACTGAATAGGAATTCATATGTTAGAATAAAATGTTTTATCGTTAAAAATATAATTTTTAACGTGAATATGAGTATAGTGAATGTGAATAAATAGACATTCATTTACAAACCGGACGGTTTGTTTATGTACACTGATTTGACTGACATTGATTGGGACGATAAATTTTACACATCGCCCAACTGCACAAATAAAAATCTGTGTTTGATTGTTTGAAACCCCACACGGTTGTTGGGATGAAATTTGAAGTTCACTCATCCTGATTGATTAAATATGTCGATCGATTGATTGACAGGCTGTTATAAGCGTCGAATATCTATATTTGATGCTTAGGCAGTGTAGTGCACTTTGGTTGATGGTTGTTTATTTTCAATACTATTATATGCGTGTGATGTATGAAAATCCATATAATTAACATTATATCGCGATTGATTGGGCCTCATTCCAATTTAGAAAATAAAGAATATTATAAAATAAAGGTTCATGTGTTGACTGTACTCATCCGTTGAGATTAGTCATGTGTTGAACGAAATAATTTAACAAAAATAGTCACACGTGGACAGTACTCATTCATTGAGATTAGTCGGGTGTTGACAAAAATAAATATTCATTTGTTGAATAGAATAAAGGAATATATGAAGCCGTGTTGATTAGATTGACGCCATTTTGACGTGAGTGATATTTATATCGATTTTAATTCATTTTGAAATGAATTGAATATAAAACGATTTCGAAATGAATTGAATATAAAACGATTTCGAAATGAATTGAATATAAAACGATTTCGAAATGAATTGAATATAAAACGATTTTGAAATGAATTGAATATAAAACGATTTCGAAATGAATTGAATATAAAACGATTTCGAAATGAATTGAATTGAGAACGATTTCGAAATGAATTGAATTGAAAACGATTTCGAAATGAACTGAATTGAAAACGATTTCGAAATGAATTGAATATAAAACGATTTCGAAATGAATTGAATATAAAACGATTTCGAAATGAATTGAATATAAAACGATTTCGAAATGAATTGAATATAAAACGATTTCGAAATGAATTGAATTGAAAACGATTTCGAAATGAATTGAATTGAAAACGATTTCGAAATGAACTGAATTGAAAACGATTTCGAAATGAATTGAATTGAAAACGATTTCGAAATGAATTGAATTGAAAACGAATTCAAATTGAATTGAAAGCGAATTGAAATGAATTCAAATTGAATTGAAATTTGAATTGAATAGAAATGAATTTTAAAACGAATTTATAAAGAAGAACTCAATTTTGATTTGAATTGAAATGGAAGTTGAAATTTCTTTTGAAACGAATTTTAACACTATTTATATAATTCGTTTTAAATAGAAATCGATGAAATATATATTATATATATTATATATATAATATAATGGCCTGAATAGGACGCGCCGCGCCGCGGCAGTTCGTGAATTTCGACCATTTATTTCAAACGGACATTACGGGAGATCCGACCGTCGGATTCTCCTAAAACTGGAACCGTTGGGTTCGTATCGAAAAGAGCTTTCTAACGAATGTTAGAAATTTGAAATCTAATGGTTGGATTTGGAGATACGTCCAAATCAAATTCGAAAAAGGTCGTTGTAAGTGCACTTCGATGGCCGTTGATGGAAATCGACTGTACGGGCCTTGATAAAATTATTAAAAATAGTAATAATTTGTGTAAAATCATAAGAAATGATTTGAGAAGAGTTGGGATGAAAAACTCCATATTTGAAAAGATAAAAATAGATTTTTATCGAAGTAAACTAGTTTTGAACTAGAATTATAATTCTATTTATTTTTAAATAAATAAATCTAATTCGAAAGGGTTTTAAAAATAACCAGAATTTCCAACGATTGCATTGGAGTGGATTTGAATCGAAATTGTCTTCGGAATATTTCGATGTTGGAATTCGTGATTATACGGATGTTGTTATGGAAATTTGAAAGATATATATTTATATCGTTATTTCCAATACGACATTTGTTAATCGTAGAATTTGATATTGAATATAAGCCGATATATTTTATATTCAGAGCCTTGTATTGAATACCAAATGTGATTTGGGTTTGTCGTGAATGGTGTCTTCACTAACACTGTTCTTGAACCCAGTTGAGAAAAGATTAAATCTTTTTATTTAGATTTAATGAATTGTACTAATTAAATAATATTTAATTGGAATTGAATTGATATTGATTTTTGGGTTTATCGTGGACAGTGTTTTAAATAACACTCGTTCTTTAACCCGATAATTAATGAATGTGATTTTGGGTTTATCGTGAACTGTGTTTTAAATGACACTGATTCTTTAACCCAGTTAACAATTAAAACTAAGTGGAGTTTTAATGAATCTTTAATTAGATTGAAATGATCGAGAATGGAGTACCACCAGTTTTGCTCCAGGCGTTAGTTAAATCTTTAATTAGATTTGAACGTGAAATGGTAATTGAATTTACCGATAACACTGTGGTGTTAGAGATGAAGTATTACCAGTTTTACTTCATGGGATAAATAGGTTGGGATTGGGAAATTAAAACAAATGATTACTTCGGTAAGTTTCGTTAATCCCGACTAGTTGAATCGAAATTCAAAAGTAGGTTAAAGGATAAATTCAAGGAATTTATCTTTGATAAAATTAATGGGAACCTTTCCCTATGAACGTGAAATTTAGAAACTAACTGTCGGTTAGCCAAGCAGAATGGTTTTCTGGATATTGATCTGATGTTGGTTTCGGCCTTCGGGGTTAATATTTGGGGAATTATTCTCTTGATTAATTTACGGTTAGTGACTGACGAATTGGAATGAGGCGTATGTTGTGCTTGTTTAACACTTATTTAAAATATACGCGAGTTATTCGGAAAGACCGGGTTTATCCCATTCTGAATAACTGATACGACGATAAGTCGAAGATGAAGACGGTGGTCGAAGACCAGAAGTCTTCACGTCGTTTGGGTGGTTACTAATGATCTTGATTGGGCTGTACACCCAAGAAGATGGAAACAGTTGGTGATCGTCCAGACGTACTTCGAGATCGATGGAGGTGACGACCCGAACTTCCTCGGCCTCCGAAGAGAAGAGAAAGAACGAATTGTTTTGAGAACACGACAAAATAGAACGCATATAAAAGAACATTTCATTGTATATTACAACAATGCATCAGAATACAAGAATATGCAGAGTATAAATGAATATTACACAGAAATATCAGAGATTTAAATTACATTTAAATACATAGCAGCGGAAAATAATACAATGCACAACTAGAATGAGATATACGGATTATTTAAAATAATTCATTTTAAATACTAGAATGAGATATACGAACTATATAAATATATACGTTCGAATTCTATTCAAAATAAATTTCTCGTCGTTATTATTTAAAATAATTCATTTTAAATAATCAAAATTCGCTAAAATTGCCGAAATAAAAATTTTAAACTGGCCCAGATTTTCGGGTTGTTACAATCTCCCCCACTTAAAACTTTTCGTCCCCGAAAAGGAATAAAGTCGAATGTGGTTTGATTAATCAACTCTACGTTCGGTCTGACTTTCATTCTCCAACTTTTCAGTTTCTGAGAATTTTCAAATTCTTCAAAAATTTGGCTAACACCCTAAATTTTCGAAAAATTTCGCCATAACCTCCCCTGCACCGGGAGCCACGAGCAAATCCCGAAATTGCCATACAGGCCTTCTGATCTCAAAAAGAAAAAAGAAAATGCCAAGCGGCTAGCCAATAGGCTCATAAAATCATCATCACCCAAACAAAACAGTAAATTATGTAGTAAACATGTACCTATTTGTCGGGCAAACAAATTTTATTCTCTGCTCTAGCCTCCTTGCTATGACATGTTCAATGTAAGTACATGTATAAGCAAGCAAATGCGACCAATTTTCAATAATATTCACTATTTAGTTCTATTTGGCATAATGGTTCAAAAATTATCAAACAAATAAACAAACAACACAAACATCAATCAATTAGTGAATTAGATTTTCAAATTCATAATTTGATACATATACAAAAAATCATGTTTTTGATGCCAATTCACAACAAAGTGTTCTAGCTATATTGGTTTTGTTTCTCACACCAGTCAATAAGAAATATATAGAAATCTCACTTTCGTCACTCGAAAATAAATACTGGCGACGGTGCCCCATCACCAGAATTATCCTCGGGCAACTAGAGTGTGATTCTATAACTATCCAATGTATTAAAACTTCGAATACACGTTTGCAAGACATATATGCAAAATCTTTATATATCGGATTGTCCCGATCAATATAGAATAAATAATCAAATAAGAATAGTTGATTTAAATTTTCAAAACAAAAATTTGTTTTCATTTTAAAAAATATACTCTTCACACTCGTTCTAGGATACTACTGATCCCATCTCTAACGAGTCATCCCCATTGGATATTACTAATCCAATCATCTGATGAATTCTTTCGTTCGGTTCTAATGTGTCTTGTTCTCTAGCTTTGTAAACCAAAGCTCTGATACCAAATGTAAAAACCTGTAACTTCCCCGGTGAAGGAAAGCGCGGATAGTACGAGAACAAGTCACAACAGAACGCATCCAAAAGAACATTTCATTGTATATTACAACAATGCATCAGAATACAAGAATATACAGAGTATGAATAAATATATATTTTATTATATTTAATTTTCAAAAAGCAACTTTTTTATTTCGAACCCGAAACGAGACCCACCGACTATCGTCCATAGCTAATTACCCCCATTCCGAACACAATGGGATATGTATCGCAAGCTGATTCGATCGTTTCGATCAGTTTTCGTCAAAATCAACATATAACTCTATATATTGAATTTGAACGCACATTTCAATTTCCCGGAGCCACATACTAACTCTAAAAATTCCCGAAAAATATTTTCTAGATTCCTATTGACGATACGGTCCTAACGAAACTAATTTCATCAAATTTGAAGACCGTTTGAAAAATGACTATTTTCTAGTCGATTAAAATCAACTGAAACTGGTCAAACGCGTTTTACTTTGCCACGCTCGCATATTGACTCAAAAAATTATGAAATTTGAAACCTAGCAATAATTTGACACTGAGGATCCAACAAAAGTAGTTTCGTCGAAATCGGAGGTCGTTAGCAAAATTTCCATTTAAGGGCCGAAATTTCATAGCGACTATTCAGAATTTTCAACTGGACATATCTTTTGATTCCCGCTATGAAATTTTGATTTGTTGGGTTCGCTGGAAAGATATTCTCAAATAGATCCTAATGTTTTTGGTTTCACTAAAATCCGGATTGTTTTACACCCGGTACATTCAATTGAAGTTTGAAATCGAATTATTGAACTACCGCGCCATTTTCAATTCCTTTTATAAATATAAATAATTATTTATATTTTAACGACGAACTATATAAATATATACGTTCGAATTCTATTCAAAATAAATTTCTCGTCGTTATTATTTAAAATAATTCATTTTAAATAATCAAAATTCGCTAAAATTGCCGAAATACAATTTTTAAACTGGCCCAGATTTTCGGGTTGTTACAAAAAACCAACCCTTCACAGTAGTAAAAAGATAAGGTTTATTGTTGGAAGTAAGGGCTATTGATATAATTAGGAGTAGGATTTAAAAGAAGGACTGTTTTGAAGTATTAAGAGAAGTAGGGGTAGTTTAAGCCGAGTAGGGGTAGATCGACAAACATGAAAGATGACGAATCGTTTGGATTGGGTGCTACAAAAACCAATCCTTCACAATAGTTAAAAAATAGAGGTAATTGTTGAAAGGAAGGGCTATTTAGAGAATTGTGGTCGGATTAAAAAGAAGGGATGTTTTGAAGTATTAAGAGAAGTAGTGGTAGATTAAGCATAGTAGGGGTAGATCGACAAATATGAAGGACGATGAATCGTTTGAATTGGGTGCTACAAAACCAACCCTTCAGGAAAGGTAAAAAAATGGGGGTAATTGTTTGAAGTAAGTTCTTTTTAGAGAATTAGGTGTAGGATTAAAAGAAGAGTTTTTTCGACGTATTAAGAGAAGTAGGGGTAGTTTAAGCACAGTAGGGTTAGATCGACAAATATGCAAGATGATGAATCTTTTGGATTGGGTGCTACAAAAACCAATCCTTTACATTAGTTAAAAAATAGGGGTAATTGTTGAAAGGAAGGGCTATTTAAAGTATTGGAGATAGGATTAAAAAGAAGGGCTGTTTTAAAGTATCCAGAGAAGTTGGGGTAGATTAAGCACAGTAGTGGTAGAACGACAAATATAAAATATGATGAATTGTTTGGATTGGGTGCTGCAAAAACCAACCCTTCAATGTAGTATAAAGATAGGGGTAATTGTTGGAAGTAAGGGCTATTTAGAGAATTAGAGATAATATTAAAAAGAAGGGTTGTTTTGAAGTATTAAGAGAAGTAGGGGTAGTTTAAGCATAGTAGGGTTAGATCGACAAATATGAAAGATGTTGAATCGTTTGGATTCGATACTGCAAAAACCTATTGTATATGACGTAGTCGTATACACTATTATAAGATTTTTGTTTGATGATAACAACCAAATAAATATATATTAGAAATGTGTTTGAAATCGTACTGTTAATATACATCACAGACAGAAATATAATATTTATATTTAAATGGAATACGACTGCACTAGAATTGAATATTCAAACTGTATTCTATTTGAATATAATATAATATTCTATTTCAATAATCAAACAGTACAACTATTTAAAACTCCACTATTTGAACACATTTCAATTTCATATACATATCAGCTCCTCATTACAGAATAACTCAACACTGATTTTGTACATACATTCAGTCTCAACACTCATATTTACATACATACACTTTGACACATTTCACTGTTACACACACACTGTTCTTCTTTTCTGTCTTCTGTCTTCTGTCTTCTTGTCTTTTGTCTTCACAGCTTTCAGTCCAGTCTCATCTTCTTACCTGTCACACATGAAACAGAAACACACAGTATACTGCAATAGAAATAATACTGAATATATGCAAATATAAATTTTAATTTTAAAATTTTATTTGCCTCAGATTTCTGGTGTGTTTCTCATCATTTTTCATGACTTGATCTGATTTATAAAAACCATCAATCTGTGTCTAGACAACTTGTGATATTCACAGTGATACACTGTAAATACCACAAGGCAGACAACATATACATATCAATGCAGAGACAGGAAATCTCTTCTGATGGCTGCATATACACACATGTATAAATATACACGCGTGCACTGCCTCGCCAATCAGCAAGCAACTGAGGAGTAGCCACGTGGACCTGCTCGACTCAGTGCAACAATAATAAATATGGTCGAGGCAATCCAAAAACATTCATAGCAAGGGTTAATGAAATACGCTCAAGTCAAACCAGTATGGAACAGTGAAGCACAAATAAAGCAATCAGCAAATTGGTCGAGCTCAAACCAACAAACTAGTCGATGCACAAATATATGGTGGTGGTGCAACATGACCAAAGTTTCAGACATGTAATCATGGTAATGCAGCCAACAAAGTGCTCAAGGCAATTTCAGCTCAATTACAAGACTCAACACATCAATGCAGCATGACAAGCATGTACATGAAGGGTGGTGTAGTACATATTCAAGCACAGGAGCTCATATCAGTTCTGCAAATACAACTAAAAATGGTCCAGGCAGATTTAAAGTGGGAATAGCATATACATAGGGTGTGTATACACAGTTTAATGCTCAAGTGCATGCATCAGCTCAAATCAGCAATGCATATGTTTCAAGTGTGATCATTCATGTGCATGGTTAGGTGAAACTGTGTGCATGTCAGGAAAACTCAAGTGAAAAGCATTCATGCCAGGTAAATATTCATGCACAATTCAGGGACATATATACATGAATGGTGACAAGCATGGTGAAGTCACGTGGTCGAGGAGACAAAGCAAATGTATTGCTCAAGTATATATAAAGGCATGGTTCAGAAAATTTCATGAACCAGCATATTTCATCTCAGGTAAGCGTGTACAAGTGGTGATAATGCAGCATATACATTTCAAAGTGTACACAACATCTACAAACAAATGTTTCATGGGTGAACAAGAATCCATTTCCCAAACCCACCGGAGTCATTTCAATGATCATTCAAGGCAGCAAAATAGTAGATGTAAGATAATAACATATGCAAGTATGTATATACATATTTGTGTGTACGATATAACAGCTCAAGCATGAATAGATGCAAGTAAATTCATGTATAGCAACCAGGCAGTGTCAACACTGAGTCGAGCACAAGAATGACCAAGGCAGCTTAAATTTCATGAGAATCAAACTAATGGTGAAATGACACAAGTGCCAAATGAATGAACCAAATATATGTGCTAAAAGGATCATGCCCAGTCACGTGTGATGAACAAATCCAGTAAGAGTCTCAAGGAAACACTGAAGTATGGAAAGAAATGTATTGGCAAATTTTAAATTGCATTCCAGAAATGAGAGCAATTAAAATTCAATCAAGAAACATTTTTGTACTTTCAAAGGCAAGGATTAAATCTATCAATCAGGAATTTGAAAAAGGGAAATCCATTCAAAGCCGAGAATATCAGAATCATAAGTGGAAACAAAATCAGCAAGTGTTTTACATGGCAATATCTTTAAGGGAACGCAAATTATTCTTCTGAATTGCCATAACAAATCCAAGGAATCCAATTCAATTCAAAATCAAGAATTCCAAAAAAGGGGAAAGCCATTAAAGCCGAGAATTTCAGAACCATTCAAGAAAGTCAAAAGGAGGAAACAAACCGCAAATTATCAGCCAAGTCAATACGAGGAAATCAGATTCTATAGGAGTTTCTATAACCCTATAATACACTAATCATCATGGGCATAATCCGTACCCCAACTCACGAAAACATCAAAAAAAAAAATTCTCAAGTAAAATCGAGAGACTTACAGAGTTGAAGCAAGGAAAATCAAGCTTCGAATTCGTGCTTGAAGCCAACATCAATCAACCAAAGGAGCGACACTTTTCTGGAATCAATCAAAAAGCCAATTCGACGTAGAAGAAAACCCTAGCCCCAAAGTTTCAACCGCCATTGTTTTAAAAGAAAAAGAGATCGGGTGAACCAAAATAAATGGGCCGGCCGATTTTGGTCAAGGGTTTAGCATCTTCTTTTATTTAAAAAGGGGAGATTTAAACTTTGTTTTAAAAAGCCTAGTTTTTTTTTTTCATTTTTGTTCATTTATTTGTATTGTTTAATTTGAGTTGTAAAACCGACCTGAACAGTTCTAGAGTCTGTAAAATCTAGGGGTTTCAGTCAAGGTGTTGACTGACAGTTGACAGAGTCTGTAAAATCTGGGTTACTGGTCACGGAGTTGTAATCAGGGGAAATCTGATTGAGGGGATATCGATCAGTCTACGGTTTTGAGCGTAGGGTTAGAATAGGAGCAGGGTTTGCGAGTGTACACGGTCTTATATGCGGGAGCTGTTTTAACACCTAGTAGAAACCTTAGTGAATGCAGCAGTAGGCAGAGTCTGCCGAAGCTGGGTATATCTGTGTGTTATCTTCTTACTGCTCTCATTTCTCTGCTGGTTATCTGTGATGCAATTTATTTTAATAACTCTTTAAAACTGTGATAAACCCTATTCGCCCCCCCTCTAGGGTTAATCTAGATCCAACATTTGGTATCAGAGCAAGGTTTTTAATTTACTCTAGAATCATGTTTTCCCCTTGTTGTCAGTCTTCTGAGAGTCAGTCCAGTTCATCTCCAACTATTTTCAATGGAACAGATTATTCAAACTGGAAATCCGAAATAGAATTTTATTTAAAATCTGTTAATATTAAATGTTGGGATACTATTATAAATGGGAGTGATATGTCTGATAATAGAAACATTGTTTTCGATTCTCGTGCTATGAATATCATATTTGATTATCTCAGTACAGAACAGTTTATTCACGTATCTCATTGTTTGACTACGCAGGATGTCTGGAGAACTCTCAACAAGCTCTATGGAAAAACTGATGACTGCTCAAAACCCCATAATGTCAACTCAAATTCAGATCTGTGCTTAAAAGGAGAAACAGATGGATCAAACGATGGAGAATCAACAGATGCTTAAACTGAAGATCTCACATACGAGGATTTGGTTTATATGTGCACTGATTTAACTAAATCTGTTGATAAACTCCAATCTAAAAACAAATCTCTGAAATCTATGCATTCTGAGTTAATTGGAAAAATTGATGATTTGGAATCACAACTTAAATTGTTTGAAAACTCTTCAAAGTCTGATTGTAAAAATTGTCTGAAATTGGAAACCAATTTTGTTCATCTCAATAAAAATATTCAAAAGTTTGAAAAATAAATTTTTATCTTAAAAGAAAACAAGATTGAGTTATCAAGTTTGAATAATTTTTTACAAAAAGAATTTGAAATTTTTAAGACTGATATATATTCCAAATTTGAAATTGCTGAAAAGGAGAATTTGTTGAAATCTGACTTGATTTTGAAAGAACTGGAAAACGAGATTGAAAAATCCAAGAAATTTGGGTTTGAAAAAAAAAACTTTTTGAATCTGAGATTGTTGAGTACAAAACCAAAATTAATTTGCTTAAAGATGAAAATTTGGTTTTGAAGTCTGACTTTGAAAAATATAAGATCACTGAAAATCGTTGCTCAGATTTATTAAAAGAAAACCGTGATCTCAAAACAAAACTTCAACAACTTGAAACAACCTTGGCAAAATTTTCAAATAGTGAAAAGTCTTTAAATATGTTGTTGAAAAGTCAATTTTCATCAGGAAATAGAATTGGACTTGGTTTTGGGAAATCTGAGTTCTTTGAAAAGAGAAGTTCAAACTATTTTAAAAATCCTTCAATCTTCTTTGAAAAGTATCATCTTGATAATATGAACTTTGATAATTCAAAAAGATTTTTGAATCGAAAGCAAAATGCGAATTTGTTTTGTAATAATCCATCTAAGCAATCCTGGATCCCAAAAAGAGATAAAACAAACGTTGTTAAATTCAAACAGATATGGGTTCTAAAGGGAACAAAGGTAAATTCAGATGGATTGCTTTACAAACAGGTTTGGGTACCAAAACGAGCAAGTACAACTGTGAGTGGTTTTACTGTTTTTGTTAGACCACTCAATCCTCTAAACAGTTAGGTACCAAAGGAGGCCGAGGAACAACTGTGCTAAAAACTGAATTCAAACTGCGTCATATCATCAGGTTATTCACAGTTCCTTAGCCAAATCAGTTGAGTTAGAGATTCATTTGCTTACGTGGATTTCAGGTATATCTCTACACTCATTCTTTTGTATATTCTTTGTTTTTAATTTTTTTTATTTATTTTCCTCCTTCTATCTCTTCTGACTATTTCCTTTGATTTGTCACTGCTGCAATTTTATTTTTTCTTGTGCTTTCTTAACTTCCAATTGCAGTACTCATAATCTTGTGGAAATTTGCTTTATTTGAACCGAACTCTGATGTGTTAATTATTTCTAGATCTTGATGTTAATCTTGTAAATATCTGCAATTGTTTTGAAGTTTATTTTCTGAGTTATGAATTCATAACAGTGTTGATGTATTCTTGTCAAATCTTGAACACTGTTAATTAGAATTCTAAATTTTGAAGATCTGAAAATTTGATGAAGTTTCACACACCACTGCTGTGCTGAGTTTCTTCTAATTCATTTTAGAAAAGCTTGAAATATTATACTTATTACAGCACACCAATATTTATCAGTTGTGATAATTTCATTATTTTTCAGATTGGCTTGGATATTTTGAATTGTACTGAATCTGTGATACATCTTGGAATTCATCTTATATTCATGATCATTTTATTTGGAATTTGTCTGTTTGAAATCAACTGAAATTCATGATATTTTGAATTTCACACACCTCTTAAAATTAAAATTATCAATATTGTGTGACTGATTCATTATATCTCAAACCTTGACATCGATTCAATTGATTTCAAATAAATTATTATTTAATTGTGTAGATCATGAATATCTCTCATTTCTGGTATAAATGATCTGAAAGAACTCTTCTGTTTGTCAGAAATATTTTGGAAAAATTCTTTGAAAAATTGGGTCTGAAAATCACTGTTATTTCATGATTATTTGATTTAAATATTTGGTTGTTTTAAAATCATTTGAAATTATTGATTCATTGAATACCACACATATCCTGAATCTGAAACTAATAAATTGGTGTGATCGATTCATTGAATCTAGAGTTTCTTCATATTTCTCAAATGTTTTAAATCAACGGTATTTTTTAATCATTGGATCATGAAACATCTTGTGTGACCAACATCTCAACAAATCTGATTTGAAACTGTTTCTGCTGTGCTGCTCTGATACTGTCTTGAAATAACTGCCTGCTTTAATCTGACTGCTGCTCTGATAATTGTGCCAAATTTGTAGTCTTGTCTGTTTAGGCTTTGTGTTTTGAAATTTCTTTAATCTGAGATATCTAGGGTGTGAATAAAATTCCTCGATAAGGGAGACAACAATTGGTATCAGCTTTTTCATCCATCTGTTTGAATCTTCACCTTGTATAGACACCATACAAATTTTTTCCCCTGGTATAAATATGTATAAATTCCTCATGTAATTGTTTTTTAATTTTAAAATTATTTATTGATTATTCATTCAGAAATTGAAATCAATATCCATATTGAACTGTATTTATAATTCATCAAAATCATTATTAGATTTTGAAATTGTGATGAATTGTGACTGCAGTATATTTCACAACAAGAGGAGATTTTTTTCTGGATTTTCATGATGGTTGAATATTTATTATAATATCTTTGAATTGGCCATTATTTCACGATCATCTACTTTATCTATCATCTTTCTGCCATCCATGATAGTTCTATATTAATGTGGAGAGTTTGATATTTAAAAAAAAAATTGATTATCTTGAATAAACAGTGAAAATATTTATGATGGAATTGTGGCTATGTTATTATTATTCAGAATTAGTGATAATTGAAAATTTTCAATAATCCCAGTACAGTTGAGCATATTTCATAATATAATTAATTTAGAAATTTATTTCACACTCCATTTCTGTACCTACCACTTTTCTATCATCCATATTGATTTTATATATCGAGGAGTTTTTCTTTTTGAAACAGAAAAAGATAATAATATAATGTTCATAAGTATTTCTCTAACCTCATTTAAAAATCCAAGCTCTGGTTATGCATGGTTACGAGATTACTTATATTTAAGCTGCAACTGATCTCATTTAAAAATCCAAGATCTGCTTATGTGTGGTCAGTGTGCTCTTAAATTAAAAGAAAAAGAAAAGAAAATAATTTGGATAAAATAAAGATTTATATGAAATTCTCCTTGGTGTTTATAAAAACCAGCCTATCAATCCATCTTCTATCTGTGAAATGTGTTGAAATATTATGACGTATTATGATTTGTTGATTGATAGATATTGGGATTTGAGATTATTCGATCTTGTCACTTAAATTGAATTATTAATTATAGTCCAAATCCATCACTGCTTTTGTGCTTTATTTTTTTAAAATCCTTTGAAAATAATTGGAAATGAATTGTTTTTTTTAAGACTCTCCATTTTATATAAAATTCATCGTATATTCTGCATTCTCTACAATGTGAAATATGCCACCTGTTCTTAGAATATTATGATTTTTGTTTGACTGATTGAAATTTATGATGATCGTTCTTCCTCTTATGCTGAAATTTTATTTTTTGGTCATGTTTCATCTGTATTTTAAATTCTGTATCCTTTTGATGATAACAAAAGGGGGAGAATGGGTTGAGATTTTGATTTATGAGTGAATATTTGATAAATATTTTTAATTTTGAAAATTCATTATTATTCATACATTTCACTCATGCGCAGTTATAGGGGGAGTTATCTGTTGTAGGGGGAGCAAATAAATAGGGGGAGTTCAATATTCACTGTCAAACACATTTATTACGATCAAAATCTTTTATTTGTTTGTCATCATCAAAAGGGGGAGATTGTTGTATATGACGTAGTCGTATACACTATTATAAGATTTTTGTTTGATGATAACAACCAAATAAATATATATTATAAATGTGTTTGAAATCGTACTATTAATATACATCACAGACAGAAATATAATATTTATATTTAAATGGAATACGACTGCACTAGAATTGAATATTCAAACTGTATTCTATTTGAATATAATATAATATTCTATTTCAATAATCATACAGTACAACTATTTAAAACTCCACTATTTGAACACATTTCAATTTCATATACATATCAGCTCCTCATTAAAGAATAACTCAACACTCATTTTGTACATACATTCAGTCTCAACACTCATATTTACATACATACACTTTGACACATTTCACTGTTACACACACACTGTTCTTGTTTTCTGTCTTTTGTCTTTTGTCTTCACAACTTTCAGTCCAGTCTCATCTTCTTACCTGTCACACATGAAACAGAAACACACAGTATACTGCAATAGAAATAATACTGAATATATGCAAATATAAATTTTAATTTTAAAATTTTATTTGCCTCAGATTTCTGGTGTGTTTCTCATAATTTTTCATGACTTGATCTGATTTATAAAAACCATCAATCTGTGTCTAGACAACTTGTGATATTCACAGTGATACACTGTAAATACCACAAGGCAGACAACATATACATATCAATGCAGGGACAGGAAATCTCTTCTGATGGCTGCATATACACACGTGTATAAATATACACGCGTGCACTGCCTCGCCAATCAGCAAGCAACTGAGGAGTAGCCACGTGGACCTGCTCGACTCAGTGCAACAATAATAAATATGGTCGAGGCAATCCAAAAACATTCAAAGCAAGGGTCAATGAAATACGCTCAAGTCAAACCAGTATGGAACAGTGAAGCATAAATAAAGCAATCAGCAAATTGGTCGAGCTCAAACCAACAAACTAGTCGATGCACAAATATATGGTGGTGGTGCAACATGACCAAAGTTTCAGACATGTAATCATGGTAATGCAGCCAACAAAGTGCTCAAGGCAATTTCAGCTCAATTACAAGACTCAACACATCAATGCTGCATGACAAGCATGTACATGAAGGGTGGTGTAGTACATATTCAAGCAGAGGAGCTCATATCAGTTCTGCAAATACAACTAAAAATGGTCCAGGAAGATTTAAAGTGGGAATAGCATATACATAGGGTGTGTATACACAGTTTAATGCTCAAGTGCATGCATCAGCTCAAATCAGTAATGCATATGTTTCAAGTGTGATAATTCATGTGCATGGTTAGGTGAAACTGTGTGCATGTCAGGAAAACTCAAGTGACAAGCATTCATGCCAGGTAAATATTCATGCACAATTCAGGGACATATATACATGAATGGTGACAAGCATGGTGAAGTCACGTGGTCGAGGAGACAAAGCAAATGTATTGCTCATGTATATATAAAGGCATGGTTCAGAAAATTTCATGAACCAGCATATTTCATCTCAGGTAAGCGTGTACAAGTGGTGATAATGCAGCATATACATTTCAAAGTGTACACAACATCTACAAACAAATGTTTCATGGGTGAACAAGAATCCATTTCCCAAACCCACTGGAGTCATTTCAATGATCATTCAAGGCAGCAAAACAGTAGATGTAAGAAAATAACATATGCAAGTATGTATACACATATTTGTGTGTACGATATAACAGCTCAAGCATGAATAGATGCAAGTAAATTCATGTATAGCAACCAGGCAGTGTCAACACTGAGTCGAGCACAAGAATGACCAAGGCAGCTTAAATTTCATGAGACTCAAACTAATGGTGAAATGACACAAGTGCCAAATAAATGTACCAAATATATGTGCTAAAAGGATCATGCCCGGTCACGTGTGATGAACAAATCCAGTAAGAGTCTCAAGGAAACACTGAAGTATTGAAAGAAATGTATTGGCAAATTTTAAATTGCATTCCAGAAATGAGAGCAATTAAAATTCAATCAAGAAACACTTTTGTACTTTCAAAGGCAAGGATTAAATCTATCAATCAGGAATTTCAAAAAGGGAAATCCATTCAAAGCCGAGAATATCAGAATCATAAGTGGAAACAAAATCAGCAAGTGTTTTACATGGCAATATCTTTAAGGGAACGCAAATTATTCTTCTGAATTGCCATAACAAATCCAAGGAATCCAATTCAATTCAAAATCAAGAATTCCAAAAAAGGGGAAAGCCATTAAAGCCGAGAATTTCAGAACCATTCAAGAAAGTCAAAAGGAGGAAACAAACCGCAAATTATCAGCCAAGTCAATACGAGGAAATCAGATTCTATAGGAGTTTCTATAACCCTATAATACACTAATCATCATGGGCATAATCCGTACCCCAACTCACGAAAACATCAAAAAAAAAATCTCAAGTAAAATCGAGAGACTTACAGAGTTGAAGCAAGGAAAATCAAGCTTCGAATTCGTGCTTGAAGCCAACATCGATCAACCAAAGGAGCGACACTTTTCTGGAATCAATCAAAAAGGCAATTCGACGTAGAAGAAAACCCTAGCCCCAAAGTTTCAGCCGCCATTGTTTTAAAAGAAAAAGAGATCGGGTGAACCAAAATAAATGGGCTGGCCGATTTTGGTCAAGGGTTTAGCATCTTCTTTTATTTAAAAAGGGGAGATTTAAACTTTGTTTTAAAAAGCCTAGTTTTTTTTTTTCAATTTTGTTCATTTATTTGTATTGTTTAATTTGAGTTGTAAAACCGACCTGAACAGTTCTAGAGTCTGTAAAATCTAGGGGTTTCAGTCAGGGTGTTGACTGACAGTTGACAGATTCTGTAAAATCTGGGTTACTGGTCACGGAGTTGTAATCAGGGGAAATCTGATTGAGGGGATATCGATCAGTCTACGGTTTTGAGCGTATGGTTAGAATAGGAGCAGGGTTTGCGAGTGTACATGGTCTTGTATGCGGGAGCTGTTTTAACACCTAGTAGAAACCTTAGTGAATGCAACAGTAGGCAGTGTCTGCCAAGCTGGGTATATCAGTGTGTTATCTTCTTACTGCTCTCATTTCTCTGCTGGTTATCTGTGATGCAATTTATTTTAATAACTCTTTAAAACTGTGATAAACCCTATTCACCCCCCCTCTAGGGTTAATCTAGATCCAACAAAACCAACCCTTCACAGTAGTCAAAAGATAGGGGTAATTGTTGGAAGTAAGGGCTATTTAGAGAATTAGGGGTAGGATATAAAAGTAGGACTGTTTTGAAGTATTAAGAGAAGTTGGGGTAGTTTAAGCATAATAGGTGTAGATCGACAAAAATGAAAGATGATGAATCATTTGGATTGGGTGCTGTAAAAACCAATCCTTCATAATAGTTAAAAAATAGGGGTAATTGTTGGATGGAAGGACTATTTAGAGAATTAGGGGTACAATTAAAATGACGGGTTGTTTTGAAGTATTAAGAGAAGTAGGGGTAGTTTAAGCGTACTAGGGATAGATCGACAAAAATAAAAGATGATAAATCGTTTGGATTGGGTGCTGCAAAAACCAACCCTTCATAGTAGTAAAAAGATAGTTGTAATTGTTGTAAGTATGGAATATTTAGGGAACTATGGGTAGGATTTAAAAGGACTGTTTTGAAGTATTAAGAGTAGTAGGGGTAGTTTAATCATAGTAGGGATAGATCGATAGATATGAAAGATGATGAAACGTTTGGATTGGGTGCTGCAAAAACCAACCTTTCGCAGTAGTTAAAAAATAGAGGTAATTGTTGGAAGTAAGGGCTACTTAGAGAATTAGGGGTATGATTAAAAAGAAGGGTTATTTTAAAATATTAAGAGAAGTAGGGGTAGTTTAAGCATAGGAGGGGTAGATCGAAAAATATGAAAGATGATGAATCGTTTGGATTGGGTGCTGCAAAAACCAACCCTTCATAGTAGTAAAAAAATAGGGGTAATTGTTGGAAGTAAGGGATATTTATAGAATTTGGGGTAGGATTTAACAGAAGGACTGTTTTGAAGTATTAAGAGAAGTTGGGGTAGTTTAAGCATAGTAGGGGTAGATCGACTAAAATGAAAGATGATAAATCATTTGAATTGGGTTCTGTAAAAACCAACATTCACATAAGTTAAAAAATAGGGGTAATTGTTGGATGTAAGGGCTATTTACACTACAACAAAAACACCATATTACAACTTTAATTTTACAACGGTGCATAAAGCACCGTTGTAATAGATCCTTTTTTACAACGGTGCAAAACGCACTGTTGTAATAAATGTTTTTTACAACGATAAAATAATCACTGTTGTAAAGAACATATTATATTACCTATCACAACTTTAATTTTACAACGGTGCATTAATCACCGTTGTAATAGATTCTTTTTTACAACGGTGCAATAATCACTGTTGTAAAGAACATATATATTACCATATTACAACTTTAATTTTACAACGGTGCAAAAGCACCATTGTAATAGATCCTCTTTTACAACCTTGCAAAACGCACTGCTGTAATAAACATATATATCACAACTTTTCATTTTATTCGTTGTAATTGAGATGCCTAGTGCAAACTTCATGTTTATAATATCTATATTTAATAACTAATTATATTGATACTTAATAATAATAATAATTAATAATTAACTTGGGAATCAATATTATTTATCAATAATTATTAAATAAGTAATAGTTAATAAGTAGTAATTTATTTTTAATAGTTAATGTATGTTAACTACTTACTAATTAATAGTAACATAAGCTTTTTATAAGTATTAATAGTAACATAAGCCTTTTGACATCGGTTCAATCCAATATTTATTCCTTTTCCATCGGTTCGATTTCCCTTTCTCCTTTTTCTCGTATTCCACCGCAAACCCTAACTCCCCTTTCGATAATCCGGTCGCCATAGCGATCTCCTCCACTTCACATCGCCACTGCTCGATTGATCCAGATCACTATTTCTCCAGCTGCACTGCTCATCGCCGAATTTTTTTTCTTTGAAAGTCTTAATAATCATTTTTGGCCACTGCGCTGCGGCACGGGTTCGGGGGCATCGCCCCCAAAAAAAAAATTAGGTCGTTTTCTTCAAATATAGACCGTACCCGATTTTTTTTTTAAATATACATTTTTTCTTCGAAAATCAAAACATTTAGGCTCCGAAACAAAATGCTTTTTGGCTTCAAACGAAAATCATAACACTTCCGCTCTTCTTTTCTAATTAGATCACCCTAGCATGAAATAATTAACATTAATAATTCCGTTCAATAATTAAAATAATAAATAACATTCAATAATTATAAAGTAATATCTTGTACGTACATTGCAATTTTCGTTTCCTATACACCGATTTTTTTTTCCTCCACCAGCCCGCCTAGTATGTCCCTAAATTTTCATCTTCCCTCCACATGCCCTCTTTTCTAACTGAACGGTCCAGATAACCCAATTAAATTTCGAGATCCATCTCAAACAATAAACCCTAACTCATGATTCTTTAATGGCCGCCTCAAACAATGAAAACCCTGGCTCATGCGATCTCTACCAGCCTCTAACTCCACCGCCCTAATTAAACTTACGATACCCAACAACACCACCCCAATTAAACTCACGATACCCAACATCACTTCTAACAGCACCACCTCCTTCTTCGACGACGATCTGCAGCGAATCCGATGTTGTGCCCTTCCGATGTTGCAGCCCTTGCCGCTTTGACTCATGTCGATTTTTTTGGAGCACGGATTACAGTTGCAGGGACAAATCGCTTGAAAGGTACGTATTCTTTGATCTTTCCTTGTCCAGTTTTTTATATTGAAATACTGCACAAAATATTGCACTACTTAGATGTCACAAAAGCACTTGTATTTGCCTGGTTCGTTCTCCTTTGGTTTTGTCATGAACTGTATTAGCAATTGGCTTAATTCCCTTTTTTTGGTTCAATTAAGTCTCTGTTATACGAGTTTGAAGGATAAAAAATTGGTTGGGCTAAATATAGATATAGTTTAAAGGATAAACTTGACGGTAAAAAATAAGCTTTTTGTAGTCAAGCTGGTAAGTAATTATTATGCCAGAGGCTGTCAAGTTATAGTTTGCAGCGTTACCATCAAAATTTTAAAGCAGATTCATTTTAAAGTTCCTGATCTGTCGTATTATTGTTATAACAGTTACTTAATAAGTGTTTCTGGCTTGTAATTCCAAAAGTTAATGCAGTTTTACATTCATTACTATGTACAAGTACCATGGTAGAAAACAAATATCATTATTTGCTTGAAATGTAACTTAAATAGCATATTTTGTCAAATTTGTGTCACTCAAAATAGACAAGATAACTGATTGTTGTTTGATTCAGAAACCATTTATACCATTGTATGCATACAGTTCCCAAATATATGACCTATATCACAACTTGGCATTGGAATGACAAGATGGAGCAACACATACAATAAACAGAAATGCATTCTAGTGCGGTTAGAACTTAGAACCATATGTTTGCTTTCTATCTGCTATGTTATGATCATGGGTTAAGCATTCAAACACAAATAGATGCACATATGGTTCAGCAAGTCGAATGCGACCAATTAACCGACACACTGAAAGCAATTCACTACCATTCAAAATCTTCAAATAAGTACTAGTAGTTTCGAAATAGAGATGATATTACAACTAAAATCCATAAAAGCCTAGTTAACAATGTAAGCTTGTGAGAAAACAAGGATTCAGCAAGAAGGTAATAAGCCAAAAAAGTTAGTTGTAACAGAAACCATATTATATATCTTACATTACAAAAAGTCCACTGTTACGTTAGAGGGCAAAGCACATATCACAAGTTTTTGCCTTCCTTTGTTTTGATGTTTTAAGCATTCATTTGATTTCCTGGGAAACCAGCAAACATGCCTTGGTCATTTCCTAGCAAACCAGTAAAGGTGATAACTTTTTGCAAATTACTATTCATTTGATGTTTTAAGTACTCTTTCTCTTCTACTTTGTCTTCTTCTTTACTTACAGACTAAGTTCTTACCTGATATTATCAGGTTCAAGAATCTCAAGTCGCTTGAAATATGCGGTGTGTTGCTCACTGATGCTGAGCATGATGTTGAAATGGATGATCGATTGGATGCTAGAGCATAAAGACTCGGTGTATGTCAGTGTGTATGTATATTTATACGAAAGTGTGTATGTAACTGAGTGTATTGAGGATCAGTTTGTAGTGAGGAATGTATGTATTGTTATGACTGTATTATGTAAAAGTGAGTTGTACGGTAGTGGATCACAAAGTTGTACTAATTCAAATATTGAAATAAAATATTTAATTGATTATTTCAGTTCTGGGTAGTATCATTTTATTCAATATAAATATTTATTTTTATATGAAATGTAAAGTATAACGAAACAAAAATCATATTATTATAATTAATTGTAGTAGGACTTACTACAACGGTGAAAAAAGTTGTAATATGTATTACTACAACAGTGCAAAAATGTTGTAATATGTATTACTACAACGGTGGAAAACAGTTGTAAAATAAACATTTAACAACGGTGTCGCAACGGTGTATAAAAGTTGTAAAAGATTTCAGTCTATTACAACTTGTTAATACACGACGGTGGCTCCACCGTTGTAAAAAGTCTTTTACAACTGTTTTCCACCGTTGTAATAGGGTCATTTTGTTGTAGTTTTAGAGAATTAGGGTAGAATTTAAAAGTAGGTCTGTTTTGAAGTATTAAGAGAAGTATAGGTAGTTTAATAATAGTAGGGATATATCGACAAATATGAATGATGGTGAATCGTTTGGATTATGTGCTGCAAAAACCAATCCTTCACAGAAGTAAAAAGACAGGGGTAATTGTTTGGAGTAAGGGTTATTTAGAGAATTAGGAGTACGATTAAAAAGAAGGGTTGTTTTGAAGTATTAAGAGAAGTAGGGGTAGTTTAAGTATAGTAGGGGTAGATCAACAAATATGAAAGACGGTGAATCATTTCGATTGGGTGCTGCAAAAACCAATTCTTTAAAATAGTTTAAAAAATTGGGGTAATTGTTGAAAGGAAGGGCTATTTAGAGAATTAGGGGTAGTATTAAAAGGAAGGGTTGTTTTGAAATATTAAGAGATGAAGGGGTAGATTAAACATAGTAGGGGTATATCGACAAATATGAAAGATGATGAATCATTTGGATTGGGTGCTACAAAAACCAATCATTCACAAAAGGTAAAAAATATGGGTAATTGTTGGAAGCAAGGGTTGTTAAGAGAATTAGGTGTAGGAGTAAAAAGAAGGGTTGTTTTGAAGTATTAAGAGAAGTAGGGGTAGTTTAAGCATAGTAGGGGTAGATCGAAAAATATGAAAGATGATGAATCGTTTTGATTGGGTGCTGCTAAAACCAATCCTTCACAATAATTGAAAAATGTGGGTAATTGTTGGTAGGAAGGGTTTACTAGATAATTAGGGGTAGGATTAAAAAGAAGGGTTGTTTTGAAATATTAAGATAAGTAGGGGTAGTTTAATCATAGTAGGGTTAGATCGACAAATATGAAAGATGGTGAATCGTTTGGCTTGGGCGCTGCAAAAACCATCCCTTCACAAAAGGTAAAAAATAGGGGTAATTGTTGGAAGTAAGGGCTATTTATAGAATTAGGGGGAGTATTAAAAATAAGGGTGGTTTTGAGGTATTAATAGAAGTAGGGATAGTTTTAGCATAGTAGTGGTAGATCGATAAACATGAAAGATGATGAATCATTTGGATTCAGTGCTAAGAAAACCAAGCCTTCACAATAGTCAAAAAGTAGGGGTAATTGTATGAAGGAAGAGCTATTTAGAGAATTAGGGGTACGGTTAAAAAGAAGGGTTATTTAGAGAATTAGGGTGCTGAATAACCAATCCTTCACAATAGTTAAAAAGTAGGGGTAATTGTTGGAAGGAAGGGCTATTTAGAGAATTAGGGGTACGATTAAAAAGAAGGGTTGTTTTGAAGTATTAAGAGAAGTAGGGGTAGTTTAAGAATAATAAGGGTTGATCGACAAATATAAAAGATGATAAATCGTTTGGATTGGGTGCTGCAAAAACCAACCCTTCACAGTAGTAAAAAGATAGGGGAAATTGTTGGAAACAAGGTCTATTTAGAGAATTAGGGTTTAAAAGAAAGACTGTTTTGAAGTATTAAGAGAAGTAGGGGTAGTTTAAGAATAGTAGGGGTAGATCGACAAATATGAAAGTTGATGAATAATTTCGATTGGATGCGACAAAAACTAATCCTTCACAATAGTTAAAAAATAGAGGTAACTGTTCAAAGGTAGGAATATTTAGAGAATTAGGATTAGGATTAAAAAGAAGGGCTGTTTTGAAGCATTAAGAGAAGTAGGGGTAGATTAAGCATAGTAGGGGTGGATCGAAAAATATGAGAGCTAATGAATCATTTGGATTGGGTGCTACAAAAACCAACCCTTAACAAAAGGTAAAAAATATGGGTAATTGTTGGAAGTAAGGGCTATTTAGAGAATTATGGAGAGGATTAAAAAGAAGGGTAGTTTTGAAGTATTAAGTGAAGTAGGGGTAGTTAAGCATAAAAGGGGTAGATTGATAAATATGCCAGATGAGGAATCATTTGGATTAGGTGCTGAACAACCAATCCTTCACAATAGTTAAAAAGTAGGGGTAATTGTTGGAAGGAAGGGCTATTTAGAGAATTAGGGGTACGATTAAAAAGAAGGGTTGTTTTGAAGTATTAAGTGAAGTAGGGGTAGTCTAAGCATAATAGGGGTAGATCGACAAATATAAAAGATAATGAATCGTTTGGATTGGGTGCTGGAAAAACGAACCCTTCACAGTAGTAAAAAGATAGGGGTAATTATTGGAAATAAGGGCTATTTAGAAAATTAGTGGTAGGATTTAAAAGAAAGGCAGTTTTGGAATACTAAGAGAAGTAGGGGTAGTTTAAGAATAGTAGGGGTAAATCAACAAATATGAAAGATGACGAATCTTTTCGATTGAGTGTTGCAAAAACCAATCCTTCACAATGGTTAAAAAATAGGGGTAATTGTTGATAGGAAAGGCTATTTATAGAATTAGGGGTTGGATTAAGAAGAAGGGATGTTTTGATGTATTAAGAGAAGTAGGGGTAGATTATGCATAATAAGGGCAGATCGACAAATATGAAAGATGATGAATCATTTGGATTGGGTGCTACAAAAACCAAAACTTCAAAAAAGGTAAAAAATAGTGGTATTTGTTGGAATTAAGGGCTATTTGGAGAATTAGGGGTAGGATTAAAAAGAAGTGTTGCTTTGAAGTATTACGAGAAGTAGGTGTAGTTTAAGCATAGTAGGGGTAGATAGACAAGTATGAAAGGCGATGAATCATTTGGATTGGGTGCTGCAAAAACCAATCCGTTACAATAGTTAAAAAATAGGGGTGATTGTTGGAAGTAAGGGTTAATTATAGGTGTAGGATTAAAAGAAGGACTGTTTTTATGTATTAAGAGAAGTAGGGGTAGATTAAGCATTGTAGGGGTAGATGGACAAGTATGAAAGATGATGAATCATTTGGATTGGGTGCTACAAAAACCAGCCCTTCCCAAAAGGTAAAAAATAGGGGTAATTTTTGGAAGTAAGGGCTGTTTAGAAAATTAGGGGTAGGATTAAAAAGAAGTGTTGCTTTGAAATATTATGAGAAGTAGGGGTAGTTTAAGCATAACAGGGGTAGTGTAACAGCCCGCAACTCCGTTCACGCAAGATATTGTCCCTAACTTAGCAACTGTATAGGTGTGGAGTTTTGTTCCTCAAAAGGCCTCGGCAAGTTTCGAGATCCGCCAACACATGGCGTTGCCACACAGGCTGAGCCAACCTCCCTACTAACACCGATATTGTCCCTACTTTGCCACCTCTCGGGTGTATGGTTTTCCATCACTCGGCCTCGGCATTAGTAAGAGATGGGCTCTACTATATAAGTACTCACTTCACACAGGCTTCCATGATGTGGGACTTAGGGGTGTCACATTCTCCCCTCCTATAGAGCCCAACGTCCCTGTTGGCTCACAAACACCTCACCCAAGCACTATGGTCCACACAGGAGCTACAATTCCGGTTGGGTATTGGCTCTGATACCACTGTAACAGCCCGCACCTCCATTCACGCAAGATATTGTCCCCAACATAGCCACCGTATAGGTGTGGGGTTTTGTTCCTCAAAAGGCCTCGGCAAGTTTCGAGATCCACCAACACATGGCGTTGCCACACATGATGAGCCAACCTCCCTACTAACACCGATATTTTTCCCTACTTTGCCACCTCTCAGGTGTAGGGTTTTCCATCACTAGGCCTCGGCATTAGTAAGAGATGGGCTCTACTATATAAGTACTCACTTCACATAGGCTTCCATGATGTGGGACTTAGGGGTGTTACAGGTAGATCGACAAATATGAAAGATGATGAATCGTTTGGATTGGGTGCTGCAAAAACCAATCCATCACAATAGTTAAAAAGAAGGGGTGATTGTTGGAAGTAAGGGTTGTTTTGAATTATTAAGAGAAGTAGGTGTAGATTAAGCATTGTAGGGTTAGATGGACAAATATGAAAGATGATGAATCATTTGGATTGGGTGCTACAAAAACCAGCCCTTCACAAAATGTATAAAATAAGGGTAATTGTTGGAAGTAAGGGCTATTTATTGAATTAGGGGTAGGATTAAAAAGAAGAGTTGTTTTGATGTATTAAGAGAAGTAGGGCAGTTTAAGCATAGGAGGGGTAGTTCAACAAATATTAAAGATGATGAATCGTTTGGATTGGGTGCGGCGAAAAAAAACCCTTCGTAGTAGTTAAAAAAATAGGGTTAATTTTCAGAAATAAGGGCTTGTAACGACCCGAAATTTTGGGGCCAATTTAAAAATTTTATTTTAGAAATTTTAACGGATTTTTAATATTTAAAATAAATTATATTAAATAATAACAACTAAAAATTTATTTTTAAGCGAATAAATTTAATTTAATTATAAAAGGAGTTTAAAACAAAGCTGCAGTTTGAAAATTTAAATTTGAACTTTGACTGAATGTATAGGATTCATTTTAAGTCAGAATTGAGAGAAACAAGAAATATTTAAATCTGTTTAATCATATCTTTCTAACGAATCTGAAAAACTGAGATTTCACTTTGTAAATCAAAAGTTATGCTCAGTTTAAAATTTAGAAAAGTCGTTGTAGAATTTATATATATTTTAATATAAAATATTGGCCTTGAAAATAGTCATTTTTCAAACGACCTCGGTTTTCGACGAAACCGCTTTGGTTGGAGCCGGAATGTCGAATTATAGCTAAGTTTCAATTTTCATAATTTTTCGAATTAATATGTGAGCGTGGCAAAAGAAAACGTGTTCTGTCAGTTTCAGTCAAATTTAAGCGACTTGAAAATAGCCATTTTTCCAAAAGTCTTAGAATTCGACGAAATTAGTCTTGTTAGAGCCGTATCGCCAAAACACAACCAGAAATAATTTTTCTGTAATTTGTAGAGGTAGTATGTGGCCCCGGTGAATTTAAATGTAAGATTGAATTAATTAAATAAATGATTTATATAATAAATTAAGTAAATTCCGATCGTAACAGCCGAATTGGGTTACGATACATGTTCCATTGCGTCCGGGACGGGGGTTATTGACTAAGGGCGACACTCGTTGGGTTTGATTTGGGGTTAGCAGTGATAAACAAATAAAAATTGGAATTCACTAATTAAAATAAAATAAAATACGTTGTAAATACACTATAAATACTGTTGGAATACGGCCTCATACACAACCCTAATAGCCTATTAGTACAGCCGCCACATCTTGCCTCTTCAATGGCCAGGAAACTCCACAATTATTTTGCTAATTACTTCCAATCCCTCAAACAATTCAAAGAGATAGCAAACAAAAATCGAAGAACAACTGGTGAGCTTTAAAATCATACGGACAATATCGGATTTAAAGGGGTGTACAGCGAGAATTTGGGGCTCAAAGGTGGACGGTTTGGTGCGGATTTCAGGGAGGTTGGAGGCTGCGAGCGGAGTGCTACTCCTGGGGGAAGATGGCGATGCATAGGGCTTTAACGTAGTGGTATTCGATCAGCGGATGGTGGTCTCAATTCTTGTGCGCAGGGGTCTTTGGGTATGCAGTTTCATGGGTTTCACGTTACAACAACTAACGATAGAGCGGAAGAAGATGATTAAAGGGGTAAAGGCAACGCATAAGCCTAGTGTAATTAATTTAATTCTAATTAAATTGTGTTAAACTAAAAACGATCATATCTCATTCAAATCAAATCGGATTTCGATGATTTCAGGTTCATCAGAACTGAATTGACAAGATCTACAACATGACACTGACGAGATCTGAAAAGGAGCAAATCAGAATTTAGAGGAATTTCAGATCTGAATTATTCATAATTCAGAACCTATCTATGAGATTTCTATTTTATAATTTAAATTTAATTATTTACTGAATTGAGACATGTATATTTATTTCCTATAAAATTCATGTGATGTTGAATACCTCTGTTGAAATGTTGATTTGTGTTATAGTTGCTATGAACCGCTAAATTGAATTGTGTCTATTGATGTTTGTTAAAATTTTGTGTATACAATAAAAACCATGTTTTTATTGCATATATAAAATTCATGATATATTTTGGTTGTTATAAAATAGTTGGAAATAAACATATCCTGTTTGTGTAGTTGAAAACAAAAATATTCTGTTTGTTTTGTTGAGAACAATATCTCACGTTTGTTAATTTTGTTGAAACCAAATGTCAGTTTGGTTAACTAGAAATTTGTCAACGAATAAAATTACTCTTTTAATTTGCTAAGTTTATAGAGAATTGTTTACATATAAAGTATCCTTTTATACGATATTAGAAAAACATCAATTTTATAAGAGAAGGGCATGTTAATTAAAAACATCAATTTTGTTACAGAAATCAAAAAGGACAAATTTCAACGTTAAATTTGTTGAAATAAAATTGGACATTATTTCACCGTCACTTTGTTGAAATTAAAACAACACGTTGTCACCGTCTTAATTAAGAAGTATCATTTTTGCATTAAAAAGATTAGGATTAAAAGTTATCACTTTTATTATATCAAAAGATTTAAAACAAATTGGCCATCATTGTTGCATTGAAATTTAACAAACAAAATATTCATTTTGTTAAATAGAGGAGTGTTAAAAACAAAATATTCATTTCGGTTAAATAGAAGAGGGTTAAAAATCAAAAATCATATTTTTGTCAAACATATTTGTGTCAAGACAAAATATCATTTTGTTGAATTATATTTGTGTCACATAAAAGGATCATTCTTTTTAGGTTGAACTAGATTGGTCACACAAAAACACCATGTTTATGTTAATTTAGAATGGTCACATAAAAACATCACCTTTATGTTAATTTAGTTTTTTCATATAAAAAACGTCATTTTTATGTTGATTTAGAGTTGTCAATACTATTAAAACTACGCCATTTTGTTTACATTATTGAATTGAAATAGAATGGTCAATTCAATAACATTATCATCTTGTTTATACAATGAATTAAAAATAGAATTATCAATTTAAAGAAAAGATTACAATTTCCATTTGCAAATTTTGATGCAAATAAATATCATATTAAAAGGTGAATTTTTATTTGTAAATAAAACATGAAATAAAAAGATAAATTTTTATTTGCATTCTTTGGTGATAGTAAAACATTAAAATGAAAGTTGCATTTTTATTTGCATTTATTAATGCAAATAAAGCATAGTTCTAAAAAGGTTATATTTTTATTTATAATATAGATACAAATTAAAAACATGATTGGTAAAATTACATTTTTTTTTTGCAATTTTAGATGCAAAAAAATTAAAAAAAAAATTAAAGTTACATTGTTGTTTGCAAATTTAGATGCAAACAAATATTGAAATTATAATTACATGTTTTAGAAACAAAAATATGGTAACATTAAAAATCATATTTTTAATGTTATGAATGAAATGAATAGGAGAATTACATTATTTATTTTTAATGTAATTAAAAATAAAATGATTTCATTTTTCAATGTAATTAGAAATGAAATAAAATGATTACATTTTTAATGTAATTAAAAATGAAACAGAAAGAGCGCAATTTTCAATGTGAATAAAGAATGAAAGAAGGATGTAAAAAGTTGCATTTTTAATTGCATTTTTAGATGCAAATAAAAGCTTAAATTAAAGTACTTTTTTTTATTTACATTGTAAATGTAAATGAAACCAAGAATTAAAAGATTAGACAAAAATAGTCATTTTGTTACATTGAAAAGATTTGACAAAGGTATCATATTTTGTTACATGGAAAAGATTAGACAAAAGTATCTTATTTTGTTACATTGAAAGGAATTTGACAAAGGTATCACATTTTGTGCACAAAAAGAATTAGACAAAATTACAATTCTTGTCACTTTAAAAGAACTAGAATAAAAGAGACACTTTTGTCATTTTAAAAAGAATGAAGTAAAATATTCATTTTGTCATTTAATAAATGAAGGGGACCAAAATATACATTTTGGTGAATGAATAAAAGTTAAAAATTTTATTGCCACTTGTCAACAACAAAAATAATTGAAATATATGGCCGTGATGTTGAAATATTTGATGTGTTAAATATAATGTTTAGTATATTCAAGTTTGAATATTACACTTCCATTTACAAGTTACCCGACTTGTTTATGTGATTGGGACGATAATTTTCACACATCGCCCAAGTGCACAAATAATTTTTTTTTGTTTGATAGATGAAACCCCACACGGGTATTGGGATGATATTAGACGCACACTAATCCCAATATTTAGTTATCTATCAATCAATGGATTGACAGTCTGTGATGAGCGTTAGTTATTTACATTAATGCTCACACAATTATAAATTCCACTTTGGGTGTTATTTGAATGCTTGGTAATTATTTATCATGATTGTCGATTACATACAATATATGGTTGTTGATTGAGTCACATTCCAATAAAGAATATTTTAGAAAATGTCTTAGAAAAAGAATATATTTTGGAAAATTATATTTTATTGAATGAATTAGTTATTAACTAAAATAAATCATTAAATTAAGATTTAATGAAGTTTTCAAAATTAGTGACTGGATTTTGGGTTTGTCGTGAATGGTGACTTCAATAACACCTTTTTTAAACCAAGTTAAGAAATGAATAAATCTTTTAATTAAGTTTATTAAAAGTTTTCAATTTATATTTAGTAATTGAAATAAGATAAAATGTGAGTCGGGTTTATTGTAAACTATGTTTCTAAGCGACATTTGTTCTTTAACCCAACTGACAGTGAAAATATGATTTTGAATTTATAAATCTTTTATTAAGATTTAAATGCGAATTTTCCAAAAGTAAAGTTTTCCAATTTAATATATTAAATTGGAATTGAATGGAATTCGAGTTGAGAATAATCGGGATAAGCTTCTGTAAAAGAAGATCGATACTACATGTGAATTTAAAAGGCTTTGCCGTTATTCCATTTATATTGTTGATCAGATACAGAAATTTACAGCGATTACATATTGATTTGATTTCTGTGAAGATTCCATATTTTATGGAAGATGATTTTGGGTTTACCGTGAACTATGTTTTAAATGACATTAGTTCTTTAACCCAGTTAAAGTTAAGATTAATTTCTTAAACTCAAATAATCATTGAATAATGATTTTTGGTATTTAAACCCAATTGAAGTTTTGGTAAATATTTAAAGAAAGGATTTAAGGAAAATTTAAAGAATTTATCTTGGATATAATAATGCGAATATCTATTAGAAGAATATTCTGAGTTGGAATGAGGCGTTGGATGTGTTCTTATAGTACTTGATTTTTAATTATAAAATACGTGAGTTATTCGGAAAGACCGGGTTTAACCCATTCCGAATAATTACTACGACGATGAAGAGTCAAAGATGAAGACGGTGTTTGATGACCGACGATCTTCACATCGAATGGATGTGTTGCTACAGAGACCCTTGATGGGAGTAGCTACCTTGAAGGGGCTTCAGTGGTGGCCGTCCGAACTATTGTTGATTGTTCGGATTTGGTTTTCGCTTAGATCCAGAGCATAAGCTAATAAATGGATCCGTGTCTGACATTGGATTTCGTTCCATGTGAATTAAATCGATTTCTGTTAATGTATGTCTGTTTGGTGGTGGAGGATTTATTCTCTACTTAACACCCTGGTATATATTAATAGTGATTGATCGCATGGCGTGAATTGTCAATGTGGCATGCCAAGATGATTATCAAGGCTTTTGTTGTAAAGCAGGGCCTTGTGGGATGATCAAAGCATAGCCTAATACAGCATAGCTTTGTGTATATCGTGACATCGGGAGCCTCACACCCCGGTATGATTCAAAAACGGGATATGGACCTTAGGGAGTGCACACTTTTCTTTCAAGCTAGTGGTAGTGTCAGTGCTTAAACTGGCTGACATTTTACTTATGTGGATGATGGATTTTGAGGCGCCTCGGATTTTTATAGGCCGATAGTGGTCATATTATAGGTTCAAAGGAACCGGGAAACGTGTGTTCAGGCATAACTAATCCACTGCCGATAGGCGGGGACCGGCCCTACCGCTCCAAGGGTTCACTGCGGGGGATCCTGAGGCATTTGCTAGAGTGTCTTGAATTGAAGAGGAGCTTGCCCCTAGCCTCGACTCATGATGGAAATCCAATTTCCAATACGACCTTGCGGTTTTGATTGTAGAACTAGTATGGCGACATAGTAGGATGGGGTACTATGCCGTCTATGATTAATACATTATGATTGAAATTGTTTTTGAAATACATATATACCCATAGATATACACACTAATATCAAATCCATTTTTATCGTATCAAGCATCTTTTGACCAATATAAGGTAAAACCCTATCCTCCGGTTTGCGTTGCATTGTGTGATGGGACTTGGGTATTATAATGGTTTCATTTTTCTAAAAAGCATTGCGTTGTTTAACGTTTTACTTTATTTTATGCACTGGCAATCCAATGGAGTTAACCCGTTCCACGTTAGCGGCGTGGTCCTGTGATTAGCCTTATTAGATAAGTTCAGTTAAGATTTCTCATACCAGTCCCATGACTGACCTGTAGTTTGTTCACTGGCAAATTCGGGTGCCCATATTTTCCACACGGGCAATCGAGTAGCTTTTTGCAGATATATTTACAGGATCCTGGCTTACAGCTGAAGCGGTATTTGGAAAGCTCTATATCCTTGTATTCCTTTCAGTTGTATATTTGTATTATTTTTCCGCTGCTATTTAATGTAATTTAAAACTCTGATGTGATTGTATTTCTATTTCTGTAATAAGTATTCATACTCTGTTACATTCTTGTACACTGATGTAATTGTTGTAATCAGCAATAAAATGTTCTTCAGTTTGTATTCTGATGTGTGTTGTTTTCCAAGCAATCCAAGCTTTCCTTTATAGGGAAGTTTGGGTCGTCACAGGGCTATTTAGAGAATTAGGGATAGGATTAAAAAGAAGGGTTGTTTTTGTTGGATCTAGATTAATCCTAGAGGGGGGGGGGTGAATAGGGTTAATCACAGTTTTTAAACTGAATTGAAAAATTGACAGGATATTAAAATAATAAACAGATCACAGAATGCAGCAGAAATAAAAGTGCAGAAAATAAATCACACACAGATATACCCAACTTCGGCAAAACCCTGCCTACTGCTGCATTCCTAAGGTTTCTACTAGGTGTTATAAACAGATCCCGCATACAGGACCATGTACACTCGCAACGCCTGCTCCTATCCTAACCCTACGCTCAAAACCCTAGACTGATTGATATTAACTCGATCAGATTTCCCGAATTATAAACCCTGTAACTTGTAACACAGATTTTACAGACTCCAGTGGACTGCCAGTCAACACCCTGACTGGAACTCTAGAATTTTACAGACTTCTAGAAAAACTGTTCAGAATTGTTTTTAGAAGAAAAATTAAAACAAAACAAAATTAAATAAACAAAGAAAACCCTGGGTGTTTAAATATAAGGGGTCATCCCCTTTTAGCCTTTAAACAAAACTTGGCCGGCCCAAAATACTTTAGTCCCTTGTCATTTCTATTTGCCCGATTCTCTTCTACTCTGGAAAATTAAATGGCGGCTAGGGTTTTTAGTGTTTGCTCCCAAATTCAATCGCGACAGCTTCAGGTTGATGTAATCTAGTTCTCTGATGTGTTCCTCGTCGATGCTCAAATTTGCGTGGCTCTCTGATGCTTCGATTTGGTATCTTGGTGACCGAAAAACAATGGATGAATTTTGTGAGTTCCTCTGAAATTTATTCTTCGGTTTTATGCTTGAAATTGATTGTGTTGGTTTTCGATACCCTTGCCTATGATGTAAGAGGTGTTTAAATAGGGTAGAGTCAAAACCCTAAAACTCTGATTTCATCGTCTAACTTGAAATGATTTGGTGCGTGCTTTCTTTTTTTGGTTGCTCTGATTGATTGCACATTTCCCCTTTTTGATTTCCCTTTTGATTGCTTGGCTTAATTGATGAAAGTTGTTGCCTTGAGCACTCGATTATCTCGGCATTAATAAACATGCGTGATTTCCTGGAAATAAAATTGTGATTCCTTGCATTAAAAGGCCTGCGAATTTCCTGATTAAATTCTTGCCAAAATTGTCTTTCTGGAATTGCTGAAAACTAACTAGACTTGTTCTTCTTGAATGCACTGTTGTTGCTTAATTTCTGGAAATGTTTAAAAACAATTTTGTTGCCAAATATTGTTGTGCATGTCTTTCCTGAAAATTGATTTTCTGCCAAAAATAAGAAACAAAACTGAAAAGTTTCTTCAATATTGTTTAAAAAATATTCTTTGGCAAAATATATTGACTGCCTTAACTTGTGCATTTCTATGATTTTCTTTTCTGGAAATAAAAGCATGATTTCTAAACTCATTTTAAAACTTGCCAAAACTGTTGTTAATTTATGTAAACCAATTTTCAATTTTCCCTTTGTCCACATATGAATGTTGATTTCAGTAAATCATTTGTCTGCATTCCTTGCCATGTTTAAAAATAAATTCACCATTTATTTCATGAAATTTCTTGAACATGACTTGATTGCTCATTGTGGTTCATGCATGATTAATTACAAAACTTATTGCTGCATTGCTTAGATTTCCTGCTTGACTCGTTTACGGATTTGCTCCATTATATATATTTGCATATATACATTGACACATTGAGCTGCACCATCCATTGCTTGATCTGTGCACAGACTTGCACCAAGCTGCTGCATTATATATGCACACCCATACATTTCTTTATTGCTTTGTGAATATCTGTTGTAATCTGGACTACATATTAGCTGCTCGATCATTTGTCTGAACATCCCATGCAGTATTGAACTTTTGAATAATGCCATAGCATTTGACTGATCTGCCATTCTTTGATGTACTTGCACAAACTTGCTGACACATTTTCCTTGCTATTGCCCATGTTTTGCTTGTGAACTTGGACTGGTCAGACCATCTCGAACCAGTCTTGATCATGAACTTGTTTATTTTCATGCTGTGTACAAACATTACATATATCACACTTGCTGTTGCCGTGTAGACTAAAAATCTGATGCATATACACTTGAAATATCATCACTTAATCTTTGTTGTGTAACACCACCATGCACATTACCATGAACATGAATTTGTTGACATGTTTCACCTTGTTTTTGCTACTACACCATACAGTATTGACATGCTTGACCGAGTATGACATGTACTCTTTGTTTCATTGTGCTCGGCCATTTATATTTGGCTGCCTAGATCACTTTGCTGCTGTCTTGTTTGTATTTGAACCATTATGTTAAATGCCATTGTCTCGACCACTTTTGCACTTGAACTGTCTTGACTCTTGCTTGTCATTTCTGAAAATATACTTGTATTGGTTGCTTGGCATTTGAATATTTGCTTTGTACTTTGAGGTGTGTTGACTTTGTTTTCATGAGCACTGAGTTGAGAAGGTCCACGTGGCTACTCCTCAGTTTCACGCTGATTGGCGAGGCAGTGTACATGTGTATATTTATACGCGTGTGTATATGCAGTCGATCAAAAATTTTTCCTGTCCCTGTACATATACAAACTGTCTGTCTAGACACAGATGAATCAGATCAAGTCATGAAAAATGATGAGAAACACACCAGAAAACTGAGGCAAATAAAAAATTTAAAAATAAAAATTATATTCGCATGTGTTCAGTATTATTTCTATTGCAGTGTACTGTTTGTTTCTGTTTCATGTGACAGGTGATGATTACTGGACTGACTGTGAAGTGCTGTGAAGACAAAAAATAAAAGACAGAAGACAGTGAAAATAAGAAGAGTGTTAGTGTGTCTGTGTAAATATATATGAATCTGTGTAAATAGAATTGTATATATGAAATGCAAACTGAGTGAATGTATGAATGTCATAGTGAGGAGCTAATGTATATGAAAGAGTGATTGTACTGATTATTTGTAATAAACAAAATCTTGTTTGAAATAAAAAAATATTATTTCATTGTTGTCAAACAGATTTGTCTATTCTATTCTGTTTATTTGTAAGTACAAATATGTGAAGTGATTAAATAGTGGAGTTAAAATAGATGTACTGTTTGAATGTTAGAAATATAATATTTGCATTTTAAATAAAATACAGTAAATATTTGAATTTCTGTATAGATGTATTTTATTTAAATATAAATATTACATTCCTGTCTGTAATGTAAATATAGAACAGTACAGTAACAAACACATTTGTAAAATATATTTGGTTGTTATCATCAAACAAAAATCATATAATTGTGTATACAACACCGTTATATACAACAATCTCCCCTTTTTGATGATGACAAACAAATAAAATATTTTGAATCCAACAAATGTATTGTTTTACAGTGAAAATTGAACTCCCCCTATTTAGCAATCCAACAAATGTGTTGTTTTACAGTGAAAATTGAACTCCCCCTATTTATTAGCTCCCCCTACAACAGAAAACTTCCCCTATAACTGTGCATGAGTGAATATGAACTGAATAATGAATTTTCAAAATTAAAAATATTTATAAAATATTCACTCATAAATCAAAATCTAATCCATTCTCCCCCTTTTGTTTTCATCAAAAGGACACAGAATTTAAAATACAGATGAAACACGACAAAAAAAAAAAATTTAGCATAAGAGGAAGAATAATCATCATAAATCTCAATCAGTCAAACAAAAATCATAATATACTGAGAACTAGTGGCATATTTCACATTGTGGATAATGACGGATTTACGATGAAATTCATATAAATGGAGAGAGTTAAAAAATGAGTTCCAATTATTTTCCAAAGAATTTTTTTAAAAAAAAATTGAGATTCAAAAATAGTGATGGATTTTGGACTAAAGTTAATAATTCAATTTAAGTGAAAACATCGTATAATCTCAAATCCCAATAGCTATCAATCAACAAATCATAATACGTCATAAGATATTAATATATTTCACAGATTGGAAGATGGATTGATAGGCTGGTTTTTATACTCAGAGGAGAATTTCAAATTTATTTCTATTTTTAGCACTTTATTTCCTTTTTTTTTAATTTAAGAGCACACTGACCACGCATAACCAGAGCTTGGATTTTTAAATGGGATCAGTCGCATCTTAAATTGTAAGACGTCTCATAACCATGCATAACCAGAGCTTGGATTTTTAAATGAGGTTAGAGACACTCTTATAAATTAATTATACTTTTATCATTTTCAGCTTTATAAAGGAAAAAAACTCCTTGGTATATGAAACCAATACGGATGATAGAAATGTGGTAGGTACAGAAATGGACTGTGAAATAAATTTCTAAATTAATTATATTATGAAATAAGCTCGACTGTACCAGAATTATTGAAAATTTTCAATTATCACTAATTTTGAAAAATAATACAGTCCCATTTCTATCACAAATAATTTTCATTGTTTTAAAAATAAGATGATTTTCCTTAAAAAAAATAAACTCTTCAAATTAATATTAAATCATGATGGATGGCAGACGAGTGATAGATAAAGGAGATGGTCGTGAAATAATTGCCAGTTCAAAGATATTATAATAAATATTCAACCATCATGAACATCCAAATATATTCTCCTCTTATTGTGAAACATACTGCAGTCACAATTCATCACAATTTCAAAATCTAATAATAATTTTGATGAATTACAAATACAGTTCAATTTGGATATTGATTTCAATATCGGAATGAATAATCAATAAATAATTCAAAATTGAAAATCAATTACAAAAAGAATTTATACAGATTTATACAAGGGAAAAAAATGCGTATGGTGTCTATACAAGGTGAAAATTTGAATCTCAGTACAGATGGGTGAGACAAATATAAGGCGCTTCCGATACCACTTGGTGTCTCTATTTACGAGGAATTTTAACATGATACTAAACAATAATGTCATAGACAAAAGAATTATTAAGTATCAAGCCCAAACAAACGAGATAATAGATTATGCACATGCATCAGAGCAGCAAACAGATGATTCCGAAACAAACATTTTTCAAAAGAATTTTTCACAAATTTTTCTGACAATTACAAGACAAATTTCAAATCATTTACATCAAGATTGATTAATAATTCATGATCCAAAAATAGTGGTTTATTTAAAATCACTTGAAAAAAAATGTACATCTTGAGATACAATGAATCAATTAAACAGGATAATAAATTCAGATCTGAGAGGTGTGTAAGATTCAAAATATCATAAATTTTCAAGTGATCTCAAACAAACAAAAAACAAACAAACTAGATGATCATGAATAACAACGGATTTCAAGATGTAAGCAAGGATTCAAGACCAAACAAAATATCCAAGCCAATCTGAAAATCAATGAAATTACCACAACTGGTAAATAGCAGAGTGTTGTAATGAGTATAATATTTCAAGCTTTTCTAAAATGAATTAGAATAAACTCAGAACAGCAGAGATGTGTGATATTTCAATTGTTTTTCATATCTTCAAAAAAAATTCAGAATTCATATTAACGGTGTTCAAGATATGATACGAATACATCAACACTGTTATGAATTCAGAAAACAGAAAATAAACCTCAAAACAATTGCAGAATTTACAAGCTTAAATTCAAGATCTGGGAATGGTTAAAACATTAGAGTATTATATAAATGAAGTGAATTTCTAGCATTCTACAATTGGAAGTTTAAGGAAGCCCAGAATAAAAATAATAATAATATGGTAGTGACAAATCAAAAACAAAAGATAGAATGGGGTAGAAGGAGGAATAAACAAAATAAAAAAATATTTACAAAGTTTAGTTTAGAGATCATACCAGAATATGATATAAGCAAAAAAATCTCTAACTCAACATACATGGCTAAGGAACTGGGAATGATACAGAAATATAGTCCAGCTTGGTTTCAAATCTCTTTTTGCACAGCAATCCCTCAGCCTCCTCCGGTACCAAACAGTTTATAGAATCGAGTGGTCTAACAAAGTTTGTAAAACCACTCACAGTTTTATTCACATATTTTGGTACCCAGACTTGTTTATATAACTAACCATCAGAATTAACCTTTGTACCCTTAGGAACCCAGATCTGTTTGAAGTTAACTGAATTCGTTTTATTTCCTTTTGGGATCCAGATATGTTTAAGCGATTTATTATAAAATAATTTTTCATTTTGTTTTTGTTTCAAAAATCCTTTGGAATTTTCAAAGTTTAGATTTTCAAGTCCATTCTTTTCAAAGCAGTTTAGAGGATTTTTAAAAACATTTGAACTGCGATTTTCAAAAACATTTGTATTCCCAAATCCAAGACCATGTTTATTTCCAATAAAATTTTGGTTTTGCAACAACATATTCAACGACTTTTCACTATTAGAAAATTTAGTCAAAGTTGACTCTAGTCGTTGAATTTTGAATTTAAGATCACCGTTCTCTTTTATTAAATCTAAACAGCGGTTATCAATGATCTTCCTTTCAGCATTATATTGTTTCAAAACCAAATTTTCAGATTCAAGTGATTTAATTTTGGTTTGGGATTCAGCAATTTCAAACTCAAAATGTTTTCGACTTTTAGACTCAAATTTCTTGAAATTTTCAATCTCGTTTTCAAGTTCTTTCAAAATCGAATTCGATTTCAACAAATTTTCTTTTTCAGCAATTTCAAGTTTGGAATGAATATTAGTTTTAAAAATTTCAAATTCCTTTTGCAGATGATTGTTCAAACTTGATAACTCAATCTTGTTGTTTTTTAAGATCAGAATTTCATTTTCAAACTTTTGAATAATTTTATTGAGATGAACAAGATTGGTTTCCAATTTCAAACAATTTTTGCAATCAGAATTTGAAGAATTTTTAAAATATTCAAGCTGTGATTCCAAATCATCAATTTTGCTGGTCAACTCAGAATTCCTAGATTTTAGAGATTTGTTTTTAGATTTAATTTTATCAACAGATTTAGTTAAATCAACACACATATAAACCAAATCTTCATATGAGATATTTTCGACTTCAGCATCCGTTGATTCTCCATCATCTGATCCTTCTGAATTTTCATTTGTAAATCCTGTTAAATAGAATTCTGAATCTGAGTTGACATTCTGGGGTTTTGAGCTATTGTCAGATTTTCCATACTTCGTATTGAGAGTATCCCAGATTTCCTGTGCAGATAAACAATGTGAGATCAGACTGTATTGATCATCATCAAGATAAGAATATAGAATATGTGTAGCACGAGAATTAAAAACTTTATCTACCACATCGTACCCATTGATAATAACATCCCAACATTTAATATTAACAGATTTTAAATAAAATTCCATTCTGGATTTCCAGTTTAAAAAATTTGTTCCAGTGAAAATAGTTGGAGATGAACTGGACTGACTCTCACTAAACTGACAACTAGGATTACCCATGTCTCTAGAGCTAAAGAAAATACCTGCTCTGATACCAAATGTTGGATCTAGATTAACCCTAGAGGGGGGGGGGGGTGAATAGGGTTTATCACAGTTTTTAAACTGAATTGAAAAATTGACAGGATATTAAAATAATAAACAGATCACAGAATGTAACATAAATAAAAGTGCAGAAAATAAATCACACACAGATATACCCAGCTTCGGCAAAACCCTGCCTATTGCTGCATTCCTAAGGTTTCTACTAGGTGTTATAAACAGATCCCGCATACAAGACCATGTACACTCGCAGCGCCTGCTCCTGTCCTAACCCCACGCTCAAAACCCTAGACTGATTGATATTCACTCGATCAGATTTCCCGAATTACAAACCCTGTAACTCATAACCCAGATTTTACAGACTCCAGTGGACTGCCAGTCAACACCCTGACTGGAACTCTAGAATTTTACAGACTTCTAGAAAAACTGTTCAGAATTGTTTTCAGAAGAAAAATTAAAAACAGAATTAAATAAACTAATAAAACCCTAGGTGTTTAAATATAAGGGGTCATCCCCTTTTAGCCTTTAAACAAAACTTGGCCGGCCCAAAATACTTTAGTCCCTTGTCATTTTTATTTGCCTGATTCCCTTCTACTCTGGAAAAATAAATGGCGGCTAGGGTTTTTAGTGTTTGCTCCCAAATTCAATCGCGATAGCTTCAGGTTGATGTAATCTAGTTCTCTGATGTGTTCCTCGTCGATGCTCAAATTTGCGTGGCTCTCTGATGCTTCGATTTGGTATCTTGGTGACCGAAAAACAATGGATGAATTTTGTGAGTTCCTCTGAAATTTATTCTTCGGTTTTATGCTTGAAATTGATTGTGTTGGTTTTCGATACCCTTGCCTATGATGTAAGAGGTGTTTAAATAGGGTAGGGTCAAAACCCTAAAATTCTGATTTCATCGTCTGACTTGAAATGATTTGGTGCGTGCTTTCTTCTTTTGGTTGCTCTGATTGATTGCACGTTTCCCCTTTTTGATTTCCCTTTTGATTGCTTGGCTTAATTGATGAAAGTTGTTGCCTTGAGCACTCGATTATCTCAGCATTAATAAACATGCGTGATTTCCTGGAAATAAAATTGTGATTCCTTGCATTAAAAGGCCTGCGAATTTCCTGATTAAATTCTTGCCAAAATTGTCTTTCTGGAATTGCTGAAAACTAACTAGACTTGTTCTTCTTGAATGCATTGTTGTTGCTTAATTTCTGGAAATGTTTAAAAACAATTCTTTTGCCAAATATTGTTGTGCATGTCTTTCCTGAAAATTGATTTTCTGCCAAAAATAAGAAACAAAACTGAAAAGTTTCTTCAATATTGTTTAAAAAATATTCTTTGGCAAAATATATTGACTGCCTTAACGTGTGCATTTCTGTGATTTTCTTTTCTGGAAATAAAAGCATGATTTCTAAACTCATTTTAAAACTTGCCAAAACTGTTTTGTTAATTTATGGAAACCAATTTTCAATTTTCCCTTTGTCCATATATGAATGTTGATTTTAGTAAATCATTTGTCTTCATTACTTGCCATGTTTTAAAAAAAAATATTCACCATTTATTTCATGAATTTTTTTGAACATGACTTGATTGCTCATTGTGGTTCATGCATGATTAATTACAAAACTTATTGCTGCATTGCTTAGATTTCCTGCTTGACTCGTTTACGAATTTGCTCCATTATATATATTTGCATATATACATTGACACATTGAGCTGCACCATCCATTGCTTGATCTGTGCACAGACTTGCACCATGCTGCGGCACTATATATGCACACCCATACATGTCTTTACTGCTTTGTGAATATCTGTTGTAATCTGGACTACATATTTGTTGCTCGATCATTTGTCTGAACATCCCATGCAGTATTGAACTTTTGAATAATGCCATAGCATTTGACTGATCTGCCATGCTTTGATGTACTTGCACAAACTTGCTGACACATTTTCCTTGCTATTGCCCCTGTTTTGCTTGTGAACTTGGACTGGTCAGACCATCTCGAACCAGTCTTGATCATGAACTTGGTTATTTTCATGCTGTGTACATACACTACATATATCACACTTGCTATTGCCGTGTAGACTGAAAATCTGATGCATATACACTTGAAATATCATCACTTAATCTTGCTGTGTAACACCACCATGCACATTACCATGAACATGAACTTAGTTGACATGTTTCACCTTGTTTTTGCTGCTACACCATACAGTATTGACATGCTTGACCCAATATGACATGTACTCTTTGTTTCATTGTGCTCGGCCATTTATATTTGGCGGCCTAGATCACTTTGCTGATGTCTTGTTTGTATTTGAACCATTATGTTAAATGCCACTGTCTTGACCACTTTTGCACTTGAACCGTCTTGACTCTTGCTTGTCATTTCTGAAAATATACTTGTATTGGTTGCTTGGCATTTGAATATTTGCTTTGTAGTTTGAGGTGTGTTGACATTGTTTTCATGTGCACTGAGTTGAGAAGGTCCACGTGGCTACTCCTCAGTTTCACGCTGATTGGCGAGGCAGTGTGCATGTGTATATTTATACGCGTGTGTATACGCAGTCGATCAAAAATTTTTCATGTCCCTGTACATATACAAACTGTCTTTCTAGACACACATGAATCAGATCAAGTCATGAAAAATGATGAGAAACACACCAGAAAACTGAGGCAAATAAAAAATTTAAAAATAAAAATTGTATTCGCATGTGTTCAGTATTATTTCTATTGCAGTGTACAGTGTGTTTCTTTTTCATGTGACAGGTGATGATTACTGGACTGACTGTGAAGTGCTGTGAAGACAAAAAATAAAAGACAGAAGACAGTGAAAATAAGAAGAGTGTCAGTGTGTCTGTGTAAATATATATGAATCTGTGTAAATGGAATTGTATATATGAAATGCAAACTGAGTGAATGTATGAATGTCATAGTGAGGAGCTAATGTATATGAAAGAGTGATTGTACTGATTATTTGTAATAAACAAAATCTTGTTTGAAATAAAAAAATATTATTTCATTGTTGTCAAAAAGATTTGTCTATTCTATTCTGTTTATTTGTAAGTACAAATATGTGAAGTGATTAAATAGTGGAGTTAAAATAGATGTACTGTCTGAATGTTAGAAATATAATATTTGTATTTTAAATAAAATACAGTAAATATTTGAATTTCTGTATAGATGTATTTTATTTAAATATAAATATTACATTCCTGCCTGTGATGTAAATATAGAACAGTACAGTAACAAACACATTTATAAAATATATTTGTTTGTTATCATCAAACAAAAATCATATAATTGTGTATACAACACCGTTATATACAATAGTTTTGTGCAGTATTAAGAGGTATAGGTGTAGTTTAAGCATAGTAGGGGTAGATGGACAAATATGAAAGATGATGAATCATTTGGATTCAATGCTACAAAAACCAACACTTCACAGTAGTAAACAGGTAGGGGTAATTGTTGGAAGTAATGGCTATTTAGAGAATTAGGGGTAGGATTTAAAAGAAAGATTGTTTTGGAGTATTAGGAGAAGTAGGTGTAGTCTATACATAGTAGGGATAGATCGAAAAATATGAAATATAATGAATCGTTTGGATTGGGTGCTGCAAAAATGAACCCTTCATAGTAGTTAAAAAATAGAGGTAATTGTTAGAATTAAGGGCTATTTAGAGAATTAGGAGTACGATTAAAAAGAAGGGTTGTTTCGAAGTATTAAGAGAAGTTGGGGTAGTTTAATCATAGTAGGGGTAGATCGACAAATATGAAAGATGATGAATCATTTTGATTGGTTGCTGCAAAAACCAACCCTTCACAGAAGTTAAAAAATAGGGGTAATTGTCGGAAGTAAGGGATATTTAGATAATTGGGCGTAGGATTTAAAAGAAGGGTTGTTTTGAAGTATTAAGAGGAGTAGGGGTGGTTTAAGCATAGTAGGGGTAGATCGGAAAATATGAAAGATGATGAATCATTTGGATTGGGTGCTGCAAAAACCAATCCGTCACAATAGTTAAAAAATAGTGGTAATTGATGGATTGAATGGCTATTTAGATAATTAGGGGTAGGATTAAAAAGAAGGGTTGTTTTGAAGTACTAAGATAAGTAGGGACAGTTTAAGCATGGTTGGGGTAGGTCGACAACTATGAAAGATAATGAATCGTTTGGATTACGTGCTGCAAAAACTAATTCTTCATAGTAGTAAAAAGATAGGAGTAATTGTTGGAAGTAAGGGTTATTTAGAGAATTAGGGGTACAATTAAAAAGAAGGGTTGTATTGAAGTATTAAGAGAAGTAAGGGTAGCTTAAGCATAGTAGGGGTAGATTGGCAAATATAAAAGATCTTGAATCATTTGGATTAGTTGCTGCAAAAACCAACCCTTCACAGTAGTAGAAAGGTAGGCGTAATTGTTGGAAATAAGGGCTATTTACAGATTTAGGGGTAGGATCCAAAAGAAAGATTGTTTTGAAGTATTAAGAGAAGTAGGGGTAGTTTAAGCATAGTAGGGGTAGATCGACAAATATGAATGACGATGAAACATTTAGATTGGGTGCTACAAAAACTAATCCTTCACAATAGTTAAAAAATAGGGATAATTGTTGAAAGTAATGGCTATTTAGAGAATTAGGGGTAGGATTATAATGAAGGGTTGTTTTGGAGTATTAAGGGAAGTAGGGGTAGATTAAGCATAGTAGGGGTAGATCGACAAATATGGAAGATGATGAATCATTTGGATTGGGTGCTACAACAACCAACCCTTCACAAAAGGTAAAAAATAGGGGTAATTTTTAGAATTAAAGGCTGTTTAGAGAATTATAGTAGGATTTAAAAGATGGGTTGTTTTGAAGTATTAAGAGAATTAGGGGTAGTTTAAGCATAGTAGGGGTAGATCCACAAATATGAAAGATGATGAATCGTTTGGATTGGGTGCAGCAAAAACCAACCATTCACAAAAGGTAAAAAATATGGGTAATTGTTGGAAGTATGGGTTGTTTAGAGAATTAGGGGTAGGAGTAAAAATAAGGGTTGTTTTGAAGTATTAAGAGAAGTAGGGGTAGTTTAAGCATAGTAGGGGTAGATCGATAAATATGAAAGGTGATGAATCATTTGGATTGGGTGCTGCAAAAACCAATCCTTCACAATAATTGAAAAATAAGGGTAATTGTTGGAAGGAAGGGCTTACTAGAGAATTAGGGGTAGGATTAAAAAGAAGGGTAGTTTTGAAATATTAAGATAAGTAGGGCTGGTTTAAGCATAGTAGGAGTAGATCGACAAATATGAAAGATGGTGAATCGTTTGGATTGGGTGCTGCAAAAACCAACCCTTCACAAAAGGTTAAAAATAGGGGTAATTGTTGGAAGTAAGGACTATTTAAAGAATTAGGGGGAGGATTAAAAAGAAGGGAGGTTTTGAGGTATTAAGAGAAGTAGTTGTAGTTTAAGCATAGTAGGGGTAGATCGATAAATATGAAAGATGATGAATCATTCGGATTGGGTACTGCGAAATCCAATTCTTCACAATAGTTAAAAAGTAGGGGTAATTGTTGGAAGGAAGGGCTATTTAGAGAATTAGGGTTACGATTAAAAAGAAGGGATGTTTTGAAGTATTAAGAGAAGTAGGGGTAGTTTAAGCATAATAGGGGTAGACCGACAAATATAAAAGATGATGAATCGTTTGGATTGGGTTCTGCAAAAACCAACCCTTCACAGTAGTAAAAAGACAGGGGTAATTGTTGGAAATAAGGGCTATTTAGAGAATTAGGATTTAAAAGAAAGACTGTTTTGAAGCATTAAGAGAAGTAGGGGTAGGTTAAGCATAGTAGGGGTAGATCGAAAAATATGAAAGATGATGAATCATTTGGATTGGGTGCTACAAAAACCAACCCTTCATAAAAGGTAAAAAATAGGGGTAATTGTTGGAAGTAAGGGCTCTTTATAAAATTAGGGTGAGTATTAAAAAGAAGGGTTGTTTTGAAGTATTAAGAGAAGTAGGGGTAGTTAAGTATAATAGGGGTAGATCAAGAAATATGCAAAATGAGGAATCATTTGGATTGGGTACTGCAAAAACCAATCCTTCAAAATAGTTAAAAAGTAGGGGTAATTGTTGGAAGGAATGGAAATTTAGAGAGTTTGGGGTACGATTAAAAAGAAGGGCTGTTTTGAAGTATTAAGTGAAGTAGGGGTAGTTTAAGCATAATAGGGGTAGATTGAAAAATATATAAGATAATGAATCGTTTGGATTGGGTGCTGCAAAAACCAACCCTACACAGTAGTAAAAAGATAGGGGTAATTTGAAATAAGGTCTATTTAGAGAATTAGGTGTAGGATTTAAAAGAAAGGCTGTTTTGAAGTATTAAGAGAAGTGGGGGTAGTTTAAGCATAATAGGGGTAAATCAACAAATATGAAAGAAGATGAATCGTTTCGTTTGGGTGGTGCAAAAACCAATCCTTCACAATAGTTAAAAAATAGGGGTAATTGTTGAAAGAAAAGGCTATTTATAGAATTAGGGGTTGGATTAAAAAGAAGGGCTGTTTTGAAGTATTAAGAGAAGTAGGGGTAGATTAAGTATAATAGGGACAGATCGACAAATATGAAAGATGATGAATCATTTGGATTGGGTGCTACAAAAATCAACACTTCACAAAAGGTAAAAAATAGGGGTAATTTTTGGAAGTAAGGGTTGTTTAGAGAATTAGGGGTAGGATTAAAAAGAAGTGTTGCTTTGAAGTATTACGAGAAGTAGGGGTAGTTTAAGCATAACAAGGGTAGTGTAACAGCCCGCATCTCCGTTCATGCAAGTTATTGTCCCAAACTTAGCTACCGTATAGGTGTGGGATTTTGTTCCTCAAAAGGTCTTGGCAAGTTTCGAGATCCACCAACACATGGCGTTGCCACATAGGCTGAGCCAACCTCCCTACTAACACCCATATTGTCCCTACTTTGCCACCTCTCAGGTGTTGGGTTTTCCATCACTAGGCCTCGGCATTAGTAAGAGATGGGCTCTACTATATAAGTACTCACTTCACATAGGCTTCCATGATGCGGGACTTAGGGGTGTTACATTCTCCCCTCCTATAGAGCCCAACGTCCCTGTTGGCTCACAAAAACCTCACCCAAGCACTGTGGTCCACACAGTAGCCACAATTCCGGTTGGGTATTGTCTTTGATACCACTATAACAGCCCGCACCTCCGTTCATGCAAGATATTGTCCCAACTTAGCCACCGTATAGGTGTGGGGTTTTGTTCCTTAAAAGGCCTCGGCAAGTTTCGAGATCAACCAACACATGGCATTGCCACGCATGCTGAGCCAACCTCCCTACTAACACCGATATTTTTCCCTACTTTTCCACCTCTCAGGTGTAGGGTTTTCCATCACTAGGCCTCGGCATTAGTAAGAGATGGGCTCTTCTATATAAGTACTCACTTCACACAGGCTTCCATGATGTGGGACTTAGGGATGTTACAGGTAAATCAACAAATATGAAAGATGATGAATCGTTTGGATTGGGTGTTGCAGAACCCAATCCATCACAATAGTTCAAAAGAATGGGTGATTGTTGGAAGTAAGGGTTGTTTTGAAGTATTAAGAGAAGTAGGGGTAGATTAAGCATTGTAGGGGAAGATGGACAAATATGAAAGATGATGAATCATTTGGATTGGGTGCTACAAAAACCAGCCCTTCACAAAATGTATAAAATCGGGGTAATTGTTGGAAGTAAGGGCTATTTAGTGAATTAGGGGTAGGATTAAAAAGATGAGTTGTTTTGATGTATTAAGAGAAGTAGAGCAGTTTAAGCATAGGAGGGGTAAGACAACAAATATGAAAGATGACGAATCATTTGGATTGGGTGCGACGAAAAAAAAACCCTTCGCATAGTTAAAAAATAGGGTTAATTTTCAGAAGTAAGGGCTATTTATAGAATTAGGGATAGGATTAAAAAGAAGGGTTTTTTTGTGAAGTATTAAGAGGTATAGGTGTAGTTTAAGCATAGTAGGGGTAGATGGACAAACATGAAAGATGATGAATCATTTGGATTCGGTGCTGCAAAAACCAACCCTTCACAGTAGTAAAAAGATAGGGGTAATTGTTGGATGTAATGGCAATTTAGAGAATTAGGGTTAGGATTTAAAAGAAGGAATGTTTTGGAGTATTAAGAGAAGTAGGTGTAGTTTAAGCATAGTAGGGATAGATCAACAAATATGAAATATAATGAATCGTTTGGATTAGGTGCTGCAAAAACCAACCCTTCATAGTAGTTAAAAAAATAGAGGTAATTGTTGGAAGTAAGGGCTATTTAGAGAATTAGGAGTATGATTAAAAAGAAGGGTTTTTTTGAATTATTAAGAGAAATAGGGCTAGTTTAAGCATAGGAGGGGTAGATAGACAAATATGAAAGATGATGAATCATTTGGATTATGTGCTACAAAAACTAACCCTTCACAGTAGTAAAAAGATAGGGGTAATTGCTGGAAGTAAGGGCTATTTAGTGAATTAGGGGTAGGATTTAAAAGTAGGACTGTTTTGAAGTATTAAGAGAAGTTGGGTTAGTTTAAGCATAGTAGGGGTAGATCGACAAATATGAAAGATGACGAATCATTTTTATTGGGTGCTGCAAAAACCAACCCTTCACAGAATTTAAAAAATAGGGGTAATTGTTGGAAGTAATGGATATTTAGAGAATTGGGGGTAGGATTTAAAAGAAGGGTTGTTTTGAAGTATTAAGAGGAGTAGGGGTAGTTTAAGCATAGTAGGGGTAGATCTACAAATATGAAAGATGATGAATCATTTGGACTGGGTGCTGCAAAAACCAATCCTTCACAATAGTTAAAAATAGTGGTAATTGTTGGAAGGAATGGCTATTTAGATAATTAGGGGTAGGTTTAAAAAGAAGGGTTGTTTTGAAGTAATAAGATAAGTAGGGACAGTTTAAGCATGGTAGGGGTAGATAGACAAATATGAAAGATAATGAATCTTTTGGATTATGTGCTACAAAAAGTAATCCTTCACAGTAGTAAAAAGATAGGTGTAATTGATGGAAGTAAGGGCTATTTAGAGAATTTGGGGTACGATTAAAAAGAAGGGTTGTTTTGAAGTATTAAGAGAAGTAAGGGTAGCTTAAGCATAGTAGGGGTAGATTGGCAAATATAAAAGATCATGAATCATTTGGATTGGGTGCTGCAAAAACCAACCCTTCACAGTAGTAAAAAGATAGTGGTAATTGTTGGAAATAAGGGCTATTTACGGAGTTAGGGGTACGATTTAAAAGAAAGATTGTTTCGATGTATTAAGAGAAGTAGGGGTAGTTTATGCATAGTAGGGGTGGATCGACAAATATGAAAGACGATGAATAGTTTCGATTGGGTGCTACAAAAACTAATCCTTCACAATAGTTAAAAAATAGGGATAATTGTAACACCCCACATCCGTTAGTGTCACTCACAAAGGGAATGCACTAAGTTCTGTGGATCATTTAGGGTAAAAGATGTAGATAAATTACAAGACAGACAGAAATTAAACAGCGGAAAATAAAACTTTGCTTTATTGATAAAATAGTTTGTACAATGGTTTCTTTACAATATCAGAGTATCATCTATCTTACAAAATAAAGAAGCACAAAAACAACATTTATATTCCTCGATTTTAGCAAGAGCCAGCCACAGCATCTGAAAAGAGAATCCAAGAAAACTTCGACAAATATTCAACCTGGGAAGGAGTGGCAGTCCAACTTAACCTGGGCTAAACTATTCCCTCCTTTACTACCTGTGGGGGGGGGGGGGGGGGACCGAAGGAAAGAAGACGAAAGAAAAACAGAGTCAGACATAAAGCCTGAGTAAGTTCAGTAACTTCTAGCATGTGAACATGGAAAACAAAACGACATGAATTAACTGAATACAAGATTACACCATGACGATAGGGTCAACATGATTAGACAAGGTAGTCACAAGATATGCTAAGATAAGATAAACTGGATACGCTCTAATACTTTCGCCGCTTCGCTATTTCCTTGTTATACTGGTTTCTATTTCACTGCACCGCCTATCTAGCGTCCCAACTAGTAACGATAACATGATCCCTATCCCTGTATTTTCCATTGCCTTCCGGCATACATTCATTATTTTTTACCCAGATCAAATCTAGGGTTTTCTATCGAGTGCTTTCTAGATTTAACTAGACTTTACGCTATCTGCTGAACGCTTCTCGGATTCAGGATTTATGCCACCTAGTCCAACTAGGGATTATGCTACCTGTCGAACGATGCCCCCAAGTCTAGGACACACTACCTAGAGTGGTATATGTTCCTATACTTCCCCGTGCATGTATCGTGAATCGTTATCACTTGTCTAGATGTACACGTCCTGTAATGTGCGGTCCGAGTCCTGTGACAGGGCAAATCAAGGAATTCAGAACTCAGTCGGGAGCTTTCAAATATCTGCCGATGCAGTTGCTAAGGTCTGTTTTTATTCCAGTGGCTATGTTCCCACTTGACCCCTCTCTCAAATAATGAAAGGCACACCTTGTAAAATGAGAACTATACGCTGGCCCCCGGTGCCCCTCTATCCTATGGCTATCTTCACCCATAACTAGATAGCAAGTATATGGTCTTTTGGAGTTCTCCGCCTTTCCGCTTCACGTATCTCGATTGACTCAAGATCGATGGTAGACGACGAGTTGCTATCACACGGCTACCGTTTTCTCGTCGAATCACGCCGGTCCATCCTGGTCTTTAGGTTGCCATGTATTGCAACCAAGTCATACCCCTGGTTCTTCTACGCAGACCTTAACCTCCGTGAGCCCAGAAGGATCATCTACAGCCTCACAGAGGGATACCAAGAGTACCCTCACGTCCCCTCGAAGCCTCGGGCTTCGTAACCCAATTCGTTGGAGCCTTCTTTCTACTCAGACGAATATTCGCTCCTTCCGGTGTTATACTAAGAATTACTACTTAGTTTTACTAACTAAGATTTACCACTTAGTTTCCAGAATCGTTGTTTTCTTAACTAAGGTTTACTACTTAGTTACCTTTTCCGTCAATTTGGATTGGCTAAGTGTCATTAGTCAATTCAAGCCAACTTAACCCTCTTCATTCATACTGTTATACTGGTTAAGTGTTATCAGTAATTCATGTTGACTTAACCCCACCACAAACCAAGTTATATTGGTTAAGTATTTTTTATTACTTAACCCTACACATTCACCCAGTATTGGTTAAGTGTTCCTTTTTAACTTAAACTTGCCCGTCTGTCTTAACTAACATGTTATTAATGGTTAAGTATTATCCCTTCATGTTTAGACTTAACCCTATTCTTTTATCACAATCAGATGGTTAAGTGTTCAAGTTTACTTAACCCTACGGTCTAGCCTAGATAACATATCAAACTGGCTAAGTGTATTTACTTAACCCCAACCTCTAGTCTAGTTAACATGTTAATTGGGCTAAGTGTATCAACTTTACTTAACCCCACCTTCTAGTCTAGTTAACATGTTAGTTTGGCTAAGTGTTTTCTTAGTTACATAACACCTACAAATCTGGTCTTGTTCCCATAAGTTTGGTTAAGTGTCCCTATGGACTTAGCCCTCCCATTCTAGCTTGACTGTGTTAAGTTGGTTAAGTGTTCCTATAGACTTAACCCTCCCATTCTAACTTAACTGTGTCTGTATGAACCTAACCCCACCCATCGGTTTGGTTATCTTGTTTAATTGGTTAAGTGTCTTAGTTAACTTAACCCTACCATTCTTGTTCTAGCTTTAAATAAATAAATAAAAGTCGCTACCACTCACATTAGACTGATATTGTTGCGATTACTGGATGTGCCGGTTGGTTCCGGGCAGGTTTACATCGCAACTCAGTCTAACCTCGAGTTAGGCATATTCGTGTTTTCTAAGTTCAAAAGGGTTTTGGTTAATTTTTAAATCAGGTTTTGAAAGTAACCATCCCGTCCGTCGGATCAATTAGGGATAGCCAGGGAGAGCAGGAAACTTGTATTTTCCAAACCCAAGCCTAGACACTATCCTCTCTGTCACCCTAGAACTTTCTGGTGTACCAATAAAAGAGATGTCGTTAATAAACCTTTAATTTGTCTAAATTTTCATTTCCTCATTTAGGCCAAATTCTATAAGTAAATTATTCCTAATTTACTTATTTCCTAATTACCCTTTTAATGTAAACTGTCAACATTTATTCTTATGGCCCATTTTCCCCTTTATATCATATTTATGCCTTTTGGTATGTAAACTATACCAATTAAGTATCACTAACCATGATTTTGCTAAACCTGACGGTTATTCCCAATTAGGCCAATTTCAAATTTATACCAATGTACTTATTACGCCAAATTAGCTAATCCAATCCTTATTTAACATTCTAATTACAGTTCACGTCAAACAAGACTTATTATTCTAGTTCATAACTCATGTAAATGCTAGATTTACAAGTCAATACTAGATTCAACTTACACATCCTATAATTCATGTTAAATTTATCCAATTTGTATTTCTATGAACATGCCATAATTCATGTTCCCAATTTATGCCAAATTCCAAGTTTATAACTATGTTTTTAGTACATTTCACATTATGCCCAAATCGTATTCCCACCATTCGTATAATTGCGATTCAATCTAGATTATGGATAAATCTACACTCGTAGAAAATAAGGAATGAACCAAAGATGCTATGAAAAAGGATGGACATAATAACTAGCATAAAAGGTTTGAATAACGATGTAGGTTCAAGAACATGAGTAGACCTAACTTAATAGGTAAATTCACAAGGTCTAAAACCAAGGATAGACAGAATAGAGACGCAGGTTCAAGAACATGGGTAGACCTAACTTAATAGGTAAATTCCCATGGTCTAAAACCAAAGAAAACGAAGGACAGGCAGAGTAAATAATCGGGTTTAATCTCATAATCACAGAATTTAAGCAACACTTTCCTAGTCATGAATCATAGGTGTTTAATCACAGATGTCCTTGTTATGTCATAGGCAATAGTTTATGTTTTCTAATCAAAGGCATAGGTTTAGTCAAGGAAATAATCCTCATAGTCACAGTCATAGTCATAGGCAATGTTCGTAGTCATAGGCAATGTCCATAGTCATAGGCAATGTTCATAGTCATAGGCAATGCCTAGTTGGTTATCGAATCATAACAATTCTTAATTAGGTCCAAAGATATAGGCACAGGTTCGAATAGAAAGATTTGGCATATTCTTTTATTCCTTTAATTTCATGTCACGAACAGAGAGAAACGTTCAAATCTAAAAATAACTGACATACAGAGATTTAGATTAGAAAAGAAAGATGGCGTTGCTATGATTTGTGCAACATCAGCCTTTGATCCTTATCTTGAACCTTTATTCTTGATTTGAATCTCTTCTGGACAATTTGAGCAGCATAACCTTGTCTTGGATTTTCGTAGTATTTTCTTATATTTATTTATTTATATATATTTCCTCAGAGGCAGCATAAGGATAGAAAATAATTGTGAATAGAGAAGGAGACTAGGGCTGTTTATATAGTGTATAAGTCAACGAATCTGGTCAGAATGGCGTCCGGATACAGAGAAATGGATCAGGTTCAGAAAGCTGGAAAAAGCGGGGGGGGGGGGGGGGAGGGGGGGTCGACTACCCAGTCGACTCGCCAGTTGACCTGGGGGGGTGGGTGGGTCGACTACCCAGTCGACTCCCCAGTCGACCTTGGGGGGAGCTACCCAGTCGACTCCCCAGTCGAACTGGGTCCTAGGCGGGAAATTTCCCGCCCAGCCCGCTTCTGAGTCTGTTTTGAAATTTGAACTTTGCTGAAACTTCCGGCGGCCATATCTTCCTCATACAGACTCCGATTTACGCAAACTCGGACTCGTTTTCATGCAGAATTCCGAGACGAACGCAATGGCGCAGCCCGTTTCTCTTGATTTTGAAACTAACTTTTAATTCTGCCTTGATTTGTGAATCTTAGCGTTACAGAATTACGGGGTGTTACAATAATTGTTGAAAGTAATGGCTATTTAGATAATTAGGGGTAGGATTATAAAGAATTGTTGTTTTCGAGTATTAAGGGAAGTAGGGGTTGATTAAGCATGGTAGGGGTAGATCGACAAATATGGAAGATGATGAATCATTTGGATTGGGTGCTACAAAAACCAACCCTTCACAAAAGGTAAAAAATAGGGGTAATTGTTTGAAGTAAGGGCTGGTTAGAGAATTAGGGGTCGGATTGAAAAGAAGGGTTGTTTTGAAATATTACGAGAGTTAGGGGTAGTTTAAGCATAGTAGGGGTAGATCCACAAATATGAAAGATGATGAATCATTTGGATTGGGTGCTGCAAAAACCAACCATTCACAAAAGGTAAAAAACATGGGTAATTGTTGGAAGTAACGATTGTTTAGAGAATTAGGGGTAGGAGTAAAAAGAAGGGTGTAATGACCCGAAAATCCGATCCAGTTTGACCTGACCAAAAACACAAGTCCAACCCCAAATTAAACTGAAAATCAGGAAATTAATAGAAAGAAAACAGAGGGTGAGAATAGATAAGATAGAAACTTAGAATAGAAGAAGAAGAAGAACACAATATCAGAGTAACACGAACCTCACAGCGGAACGAATAACATATAATATATATAACATAACTTGAAATATACATATGTACTTGGATATACATCATTATCAAGGTACAACACTTACAACATAGCGGAAATAATTATCGCTATATAATCCTGAAGCCTCCTGCTCCAAGTTCTTCCAGTATATCTGTAAATCCTGGCTACTTGACTGCCCATACAAAATTGGGCACCCAAGAGTTTACGGAAAACAACAAAATAAATTCTGGGTCAATCATGGGACTGGTACGAGTAAAACAATTTAAAACGGTTTGAACAAGTAAACGATATCTCACAAGAGCGCGCCGTATAACGGAACGGGTTTTTCACTTATGTGAATACAAAATATCTTTATATCATAAACCTTTTGATGTTATAATAATGTCTATCAACCACAACTATAATAATCATCTAGCAGAAACGCTTCCATCTCATGTTCTACATATATAGTATACAATCAAAATCGTAAGCACGTATTGGGTAATGGATTTCCAACTATGACAAGGTATGGAACCACCTTTTGCTAGTGTATCTCTAGAAAGGAATACACTGGGTTCAACAAGAACATCCTACAACCTGGCCACACATGACCGACCACTCATTTCGCTTGAGTGTATCGAATGTATATCACCAACGATTGGGATCAGCAACAGTTTCCCGAATGGGACAGTATCGACAATAGATTTTTAGAAATAAATGAAACTCTAGATCTGGTGATTATACACCCTACTTCGGAGCGACCAACTTAGCCATGCTGGCTACTCGATTTCTGTCATTTACCGGTTGATGAGGCTTGAGGTTACGCTTCATCATCACATCAGATTCACTTCCAATGCCACATTGTCAGATCCATCGTCCAGGAACAGGATGAACCGAAGGTACTGTTCAGTATATCCATCTTAGACACTATTATCTAAGACTTATACCATAGCCCTTGCACTTTACTCCGTCTTCAATTATCTTTGGCTTATATGATTCGCACCGCTTATGCCAATACAGAGTGGTTCTTTGGATAATAATCCAACCGGTCTCTCCATATTAACAACGTTAAAATGGTCAAAACTTCGATAGTCTGTGATTTAACCATTAAAGAAAACACGTGTGCAAACACCGATATTATTTCTCAATGGAAATTCTTTCAATCAATTATCAATCATATATATATATATATATATATATATATATATATATATATATATATATATATATATATATGTTGGCTCGCTTTTTGACCAAGCCACCAAGGATCATTCGTAAGAGGAAAGCAGGAAACCACAGTATCTAAGGACATGAAGGAATGGATCGCGCACCATCGTCTCGCCCAATATCGATTCGCGTACCATCGTCTCGACCACCGTCGGATCGCGTACCATCGTCTCGCCCAATATCGGATCGCGTCTCTACGGATCGCCCCATCTCACCAGCGAACGACGTAGCCGGGCGATCCGATCCAAACTTACATTGTTACCCCGAGCGAACCGATCCGATCCCCTGGTGCATGGCGAACCCTCTGACCTGTTCAAGCGCGAGCTAGTCTTCAGCGATCCGAATCGCACGGATCTGACGACACGTGTCCCTAACCGATTCTCCCCATCTGCACGATCCGATTTTCAAGCAGATCACGACACCTGTCCACAACGGCTAATTTGACTGTTTCTCCAACGGTGGCGATGCGATCCGATGCTCTCGGGATTCGTGCCACGTGTCCACGATCCGCCTGACAAAATCAGCTATAAATAGCCCAGAGCTTGGCATTTTTCGAGATCTTTTTGGCAATATTGAGTACTGAATCCGCCATTGTTGTCAAACTACTAAAATATTGAGAGAAATCATTGTTGTACTAGCTTTTAAAGCATAATCAATAATATATAAAGTGGACGTAGGCTCGTTAACGCCGAACCACTACAAATTCTGAGTGTTATTTTCTTTTTCCTTGTTCTTCATTTGAAATTCTCTACTGTTCATAACAATTTGGGTGTTAGGTCCAAATTTCGATCTAACATTTTTGGTGCTTTCATTGAGAGACTCAGTCCTAAAGTTTCACTATTCGCTTCTTTGAGGATTCCAGCGATTCGGATATCATGGCTGGAAAAAGATCTAAAGCTTCGCAGACCAACGAAACGATTGAGGAGAGTGTGCACGAACTGGGCAACGAAGGAACTCTGGATCGCGGAGTGCAGGGGGCGAACCGATCCGACGAAGACACCACGTTCCGAGTCAACGAGAACGAGACGATCCGTGCCACTGAAGGGGTTGTTACTTGATCTCGAGGTAACACCTCGCAGCCTCCGCATACCACGACCACGAGTCGATCTCAGGGGGGCGCAGCGAATCGCCCTCCGCGAACCGCAGCTATCCGAGCTAATGGACAGACTACAACTCGACCTGGAAAAGAACCTATGACCCACTCCTATCGTCCTGGAACCTCTGCTCGACCCAGTTCGAGCTCTTTGCGCATAAGAGAGAATGATGATGACCACTATGATCCTGCTGCTCCTATCACTGAGGGGGATCTCTCTCGCTTCGCCGAAATGTGGGATAGGTTGTTTGATGAGTTGGCTGCCCAAAGGCAGGAAAGTTCCATCCTACGGCAAAATTTGATGGCTATGGATAGAAGACTTGATGAGCTAGCAAGGCAAAGAGCATCGCCGGTTCGTCCACTCACCCCAGTATATTCTTCTTCGTCTGAAGAATCGCCGAGACCTCCGCGGCGACCGTATGAGAGAGCCGAAAACATAGAACAGCTTCGGTTCGGGACCCTGCCCTCACAGGAAGAAGAAGAACTAGGGGCTGGGCCCACAAACCGTAATGTGAATGGTCAAGCAACGGCTCTCAGGACTCGAGATGTGAACAGTCCTGTGCATAACAGACCACCTCAGCCTCGTCGCCGCACGCATACTCATGATAACAGGGGGCAGCGAAGCCCTGTCCGAGCCCCGGATTTTGTGGTTGCTTCCCGAAGAGAGATCAGAGAACCTCGTCGGGCCAGAGGCACTGACCCTGAACCTCCTTTGACCAGTGCAAATGTTGCAGCCATGGTCCACCAGATTCTGGCCGACAGCCGCGGACAGCGGAACGGAGATTGGGGGATCGACCGCAGTCATACTCCTTTTACTAACGATATTTTGGATGCGACTTTTCCAAGGCGTTTCAACATGCCACAAATGAACCGATATGCGGGAAGATCTGATCCTGTCCAGCATCTAATGAGATACTCTTGGTCGATGACCGCTGCCGCCGCTTCTGACGCGGTTAAGTGTAAAGCGTTTCCCATATTCCTGGAGGACGTGGCTTTGTTATGGTTTACTCACCTGCCGGCGAGATCGATTTCTAGCTTCAGGGAGCTGAGCGAGAAGTTCGTAGAACAATTCCGTATCTACGCACAGAAGACAAAAAGCGTGATCGATTTATTCCTTGTCAAACAGCGACCAGGCGAGAGTCTAAAGATGTACCTGGATCATTTCAATTTGGCTGCCACTGAGGTTAAAGATCCTCATGAACCGACCATTATCGCAGCACTGATTGACGGAGTGGATAAGGACACTGAATTCGGGAGGTACTTGGCAGGCAAACCGCCCCACACTAGAGAGTTATTCTATGAGAAAGCCAACGTACATCTACGCCGGGAAGAGGTATACGCAAACCAAAAGGTTAAAACAACTGATAAGGAGGAAATTCAGAGCAATGTCGCCATCAAACAGACTGGAGACAGCTCGGGGAAAGTTGAAGTTAACGTCGGAAATCAGAATCAGGGTGGTCGCCAGCCAGGTAACAACAATAACAATGGTAACGGCAACAACCGGAAGAGGGGTCGAGGGAACGACTCCTAGAGAAGGACTCGTCCCAGGGCCTTTGAAAGTTATACACCCATAAGTGATACTCTGGAAAATATCTTCATGGATGCGTACGAAGTCCTCCAGAATAAGAGGCCACCTCCTAGAGAGTCGACAGAGAAAGAGCGTGAGACAGGGAAGTTTTGTCTCTTTCATCAAATCCCTGGCCATTCGACGAATGAATGTCGTCACCTGAGGGATGTAGTCGAAAGGCTGCTTGGAGAAGGAAAGCTAGATGAATACAGAGTAACGCCTAGGGACAGGGGGCAAGCAGTGCAGGCCCCGAATCAAAACCAAAATCAACTTGCTGCTAGGCCGACTGCTCAGCAAAAAGGAAAGAATATTGTTATCAATACCGTGATCGGAGGACTTTATCTTGCTGGGCACAGTTCCAAAGCATTGGATCAATACGTCAATGTGGCCAAACAACACCTCGAGGTGGGGGAATGTAGCAACCCCGAGGACAGTATCCCGGTGAAGCAGCAGAAGATGATGACCGATGATGTTGTTTTCCGAGAACGAGAAAGCATCGGAGTCCATGCTCCAACTGAAGATCCACTTGTAATTACGATACCCATTGGGCCAGCCACTGTTCATAAGGTTCTGGTGGACAACGGGAGTTCCGTTAATATTCTTTTCAAAAAGGCCTTTGACCAGATGAATCTTGAAATAAAAGACTTGAAGCCCTGCCAAGGATGGATCCGTGGATTCAACGGAGCATCCACCGCTCCGATGGGTTATGTAGAGTTGCCAGTTACACTTGGGGAAGGAGAATGCCAGAGAGTGAGAATCCTTCCCTTTGTGGTTTTGGATGTTGAATCGCCATACAATGCCTTCTTGGGCCGACCGGCCCTCGCAAAGTTCAGAGCCTGTATAGCCCCCTGGTGCTTGTTATTGAAATTCCCCACAGAAGCTGGCATTGGTATCGTCAGGGGGGATCAAGTTGTTGCGCGAGCGTGTTATGTTGCCGAACTAAAGTTACTTCGCAATGGAGGGGATATCGAAACTAAAGGCACTTCTCCCCCTTCGGGGGCGGAGACCTTGTAGCAACCAAAGAGGATAATCGTTGGAGAGTCGCCCAGAGAGATGCCCGAGGATATAGATCCCAGATAGGATCAAGAACCCGGGGGCAGAATGGAGACTCCCAACGAGGCAACTGTGGATGTACCAATCGATGACAGTGACCCGGAGAAGGTCCTTAAGATTGGATCCCAGTTAAGTCCGAATCTTGCTAAAGAATTGACGGATTTCTTAAAGAACAATTTGGACGTATTTGCTTGGACCCACGCGGACATGTGTGTTATATCCCCATCAATCATGAGCCATTCCTTGAGCATTGACCCCAAACATCCTCCAGTAAAGCAAGAAAGGCGAATGCTGGGTCCAGAGAGGTCCGCTGCCTTGAAAGAAGAGGTTGGAAAGCTAAAGAGTAATGGGTTTATCAGAGATTCAACCTACCCAGACTGGATTTCGAACCCAGTCCTGGTAAAGAAGGCCAACGGGAAGTGGCGAACGTGTATCGATTTCTCGGATTTGAACAAAGCCTGTCCAAAGGATAGTTTCCCATTACCTCGAATTGACCAGTTGGTAGACTTGACGGCAGGTCACGAGCTTCTCTCATTTATGGATGCTTATTCAGGATACAACCAAATTCCGATGCATGTTCCAGATCAAGAGCACACTAGTTTTATCACTGATTAGGGATTATATTGTTATGTGGTAATTCCCTTTGGTTTGAAGAAAGCAGGCGCTACATATCAACGTTTGGTCAACAGAATGTTTTATAACCAAATTGGGAAAACAATGGAAGTATACGTCGACGATATGTTGGTTAAGTCCAAGCAATCTTCTCAACACACTACTGACTTGGCGGAGATGTTCGGCATTCTTCGAAAGTATGGAATGAAACTCAATCCAACCAAATGTTCATTCGGTATTGCTTCTGGAAAATTCTTGGGATTCATTGTCAGTTCCCGCGGTATCGAGATTAATCCAGACCAGATCGCGGCAATCAGAAACATTCAGGAACCTAGGCAAATTAGGGATGTGCAAAGCCTTGCCGGAAAAGTGGCCGCACTAAGCAGATTTATCTCCAGGGCTACGGATAAGTGCATCCCATTCTTCGAATTAATAAAGCGAGGAAAACGCCACTTTAAATGGACACCTGACTGCGTAGAAGCGTTTCAGAATTTGCTCAGGCACTTGGAACCTCCGATTCTATCTAAACCAATAGATCACGAGGATTTATTCGTGTATTTGGCAGTGTCATCCCATGCGATCAGCTCAGCGTTGGTAAGGGAAGAGGATAAGGTCCAAAGACCTGTGTATTATGTGAGCAAAAAATTGACAGCAGCAGAGCGTAATTATCCACGAATAGAGAAGCTGGCGTATAGTTTACTGATTGCCTCCAGAAAACTTCGGCACTACTTTCAGGCACATCCTATCACCATATACACTGATCATCCACTCAAGCAAGTTTTACAGAGACCGGAGTCATCTGGAAGGTTACTCAAATGGAATATTGAGTTAAGTCAATTTGACTTGAACTTTCAGCCCAGACGGTCAATTCGGGGGCAAGTGATAGCCGACTTCATAGCAGAGTTCACTATTCCTGAAGAAGATATAGCAAACAAAGAAGTGGAACCTTCAAAGTTACTTTTCGATCCTAATGCCTGGAGATTTTATACTGATGGCGCTAGGAATGACGAAAGATCCGGCGCTGGAATAGTGTTTGAAACCCCCGAGAAACGATTGATAACCTATGCAATCCGAATGGAGTTTCAGGCCACTAACAACGATTCCGAATATGAAGCTCTGATAGCCGGATTAAAGATTGCAAAGGATCTAGAAGTCACAAAGCTTAACATCTTCCGCGACTCCAAGTTAGTTGTGAATCAAGTCACTGGAAGATTCCAAGCTAAAAGTGCAAGATTGATTCTATACTTAAAGAAAGTGAAAGAACTGCTGAATGATTTTGATCACTACAGCATATCTCATATTCCGCGGTCAGAAAATCAGCAGGCAGACAAGTTGGCAAAGATGGCTAGTTCTAACGATCCTGAAGTGATTGGGCTAGCCCCCGTTGAAGTACTTCGGTCCCCCAGCATAGATCAGATGGAAATCGACCTAGTACTAGAGACGGAACCAGAAAGGGAGTCCTGGATGACCGCTATAAAGAATTTCCTAATGGGTGGAACGCTTCCGACCAAGAAAAGCGAAAGGCGTAAAGTGATTCGTAAAACCGCCCGATACGTTTTGCAAGGCGGAGTTCTTTGCAGACAAGGGTTTTCAATGCCCCTCCTTCGGTGTGTAGCCCACGATGACATTAAACGTGTGTTGCAAGAAGTCCACGAAGGCGAATGTGGCGACCACACTGGAGGGCAAACTTTGGCAAAAAAGGTATTACGGCATTGTTATTTCAGGCCTACCATAAACAAGGATGCAGTAAGATATGTGCGAAGATGTGATGCGTGCCAATGGTTTTCAAAGATACCTAGAGCGCCTCCAAGTCAGTTAAAAACAATGATGAGTCCATGGCCTTTCGCTATGTGGGGAATTGATATCATAGGAAGTCTCCCCATAGCAAGGGGCGGAGCGAAGTTCGCTATTGTGACCGTAGATTATTTCACTAAGTGGGTCGAGGCAGAACCACTAACTACAATCACAACTAAACGAGTGATCAACTTCATCGTGAGAAACATCATCTGTCGATTTGGGATTCCAAAGATTGTGATAACAGACAACGGAACTCAGTTCGATAGTGCTGAATTCAGAAATTTCTGCCAAAAATACCACATCGAGAATCGGTACACCTCCGTGGCACACCCACAATCGAACGGGCAAGTCGAAGCAGCAAATAAAGTAATTAAGTCTATTCTGAAAAGAATAATGAAGCGGGCTAGAGCCATGTGGGCTGATGAATTGCCCTTGGCACTATGGGCCTACAGGACAACATATAAATCAGCAACAGGACATACCCCGTTCTCCCTTGCTTTAGGAACGGAAGCAGTCATCCCGGTTGAGATAAAGGTACCTTCTCATCGGGTGACCTATTATGATCCAATGACCAATAATAAATTGCTCCTTGAGTCCTTGGATATGATCCAAGAAAAGAGGGATGAAGCAGACCTGCGTGCCCTGAGATGCAAATAACAGGTCACCCGATATTATAACAAAAAGGTCCGAGCCCGAACCTGGGAACCTGGAGACTTGGTTCTGAAACGTGTCTTTCCACCCCCAACTCATTTGGGAGCGAAGTGGGAAGGACCGTTCTCTATTCTGAGCAAGCTTGATAATGGAACCTTCAAGCTGTCAACCGTAGATGGAAAGGAAATCCCCAGAGTGTGGAATGCCCAACATTTACGGCCATATTTAACATGAGAAGTTTCAAATTTATTCTTTTGCTTTGTAAAAAAAAAAAAAAACTATGTACAGGGCATGACTTGCCTAGAACAGTCTGATTCCTTAAAGCAAGTGATTATAAAGTGGACGTAGGTCATGATTCGACCGAACCACTATAAAAATACTGTGTGTCATTTGCCTTTATTGCATCTTTATTTATTTTCCTGTTTATTTTTATGAAAATCAATGTGAATAATGCAGGTACTCGAAGTCCGGTGCCAACCGTTCCCCCCGTAGACTAATCGGAGGAACCTAAAGCCTTGGCAAAGGCTCCAACTGCTTGTCCGACTAGTTTTAATCCACGAAGCATGGGTTAAAGTGTACACCTAGGATGAGTTTGATGAGCATGCATGATTGCAGACTGCTTGAAACATAAACTCTAACTCTCCAGAGAGAGAGAGAGTATAAAGGCGTCTCTGATTGAGCGCTGAGAAATAGCTCCTTCCCCGCTGAAGGATCGGGGAGCGAGTGAATCGCTGAGCTCGAACTCTAACTCTCCAGAGAGAGAGAGTATAAAGGCATCTCCGATTGAGCGCTGAGAAATAGCTCCTTCCCCGCTGAAGGATCGGGGAGCGAGTGAATCGCTGAGCTCGAACTCTAACTCTCCAGAGAGAGAGAGAGTATAAAGGCGTCTCCGATTGAGCATTGAGAAATAGCTCCTTCCCCGCTGAAGGATCGGGGAGCGAATGAATCGCCAAGCGCAAAACTCTAACTCTCCGGAGAGAGAGACAGTATAAAAGCGTCTCCGATTGAGCGCTGAGAAAGAACTTATTCCCTGCTAAAGGAACAAGGGCTGACTGAACTACTATTATCCCATGAAATCTCCTATACCCCCGTATTCAGAAATAGGGGGCAACTTGCCGACAGTACTAATCAATCCCTAGTAAACCCCAGTCAGATGCTACGGTAACAACTGATTGGGGGGCACCATGCACTCATATGCAAACACTAAACTTTGATACAACAGTGTAACATAGCATGAACATTCTTCTTCCTGTTGATTGACTGCTTTATAATTATTAATAGTTGGCTAATGACTAAACATGGAAAGTTTCTCTGAATACATGTACATAATGATGCAAAGAGAGATAAACCCTTGTTTATATACTGCGAATCGACAAAGTGAAAAACAACCTAGAAACAAAAGTGAGGACCAGTCTCACAATTACACTTTCTGGCCAGTAGAAAAACCTAAAGACAAAATATCAACAAACAACAAACATCCTATTTACGCTTTGACCTCTTCTCTTGCTTCTACCTCTCCAACCTCTCCTTGTCGGCTTCAGATGGGTCCCCTTTCTTCCTCTTCCGCTTGTCTACGAGGGGAACATCCGACTCCTCTGAAGTCTCCTCTTCCACCTCTTTTCTCTTGCTTCTACTAGAGAAGGAAGCCAGGAAGTCATCGGGGTTTGCGAAGTGAAGCTGCCGGCTGATGGACTTGGGCTGGATTTTCACAATCATCCCAGTTTTGGGATCGAATTCTGCAAGAGGGACTACGTCCAAAGCCTCATCTCCCACCTTCTTTAAAGCCAACTCTTTCTCTTGTCTGGCTTTTCGACTGGCCAGGGGTTCCTCGTCATCATCATCATCATCGGCCTTTTTGGTGCCGGTAATGTCCTCTTCGTCATCCACATGACGACCATCCATGTCTTTTAAAGCTTCGATAGTCTCAGCATCTTTGGGTACATCGGTGCTAGGTGTCGGGATGCTTCCTTCTACTGTTGTGACCTCGACCCGCTCTGAAACATCAATACCAGCACCCGGCAGGGCAGCCTCCTTCTCCACTTCTCTCTCTTTTTCAGCACCCTTGTCGACGGGCTCGCCACCTGCATTACGAGAAACACACATTACTAATTCAATTGGTTGTTCTGCCAGACGACGACAATTCGCAATTGCTTTAGCAAATTGCGGGGAAAAGAGAGAGATACCTTCAGCAGATGCTCCCTCTTGAGTAGTTCCAGGTGCTCCAACAACCACGGGAGTTAGGCCCAAAGGGATTAGCGGATCATCAGGATGGTACTCCTCAACTCCGGAGGTTTTAGGCTTCGCGGCGGAACTGGAACCTTCGTCAATTTTGCTTTTACCTTTAGTCAAGGGTCTCTCCTTTTCCATTTCCGCCAGGATTAGGCGACGACCTTCTACCAGGTCCTCAGGCTCGTTGTCTCTTAGGATGCTCTTCATCAATTCATCCTCACTGATTTCTTCGACCCCCAGTCTATGTTTTTCGCCCTCCACAATGGCATCCCATAAGTTGGCCAAAGTAACATGGTAATCCGGGATCCATGAGATGTTGCGAGTTTTGAGAACCTGGCCAAGGAAATCGAAAATCATCTCTTCAAACCCCTCAATCTCTTTCTCTCTTGCAAGGAGTTTGTTGTTAGAGGCAGTGGCCATTTCAATGGCGCTTTCAACGTTCTTTTCAGCGAGAGCTGCCCGTCTCTCCGCGTCCGCAACCTGGTCATTCAAGATCACCTTTTCTGCTTTTGCCAGAGCCAAACTTTCTTTTAGACTCGCTTTTTCCGCCTCCCAAGCAGCCCTCTCAGCTTCAAAATGGCCTTGTGCTGTTTTCAACTCGATGTTGGCCATTTTTAGATCTTCAACCTCCTTCTTTAACGCCATTTTCTCTTGACTATTGGAGTCCAGCTCTGAATGAAAGCGCTGCTTGGCATTCTCTAATTCAGTCTTATAATTTTCAGCGTCCCTCCGTGCTAAAGCAAGCTGGGCCTGAGCATCTTCCAGGTCCTTCTCCAATTTTGTCCTAACCCTCTCGTTGTTTTCAAGTTTTGCTTTAGATCTGTGAGCTTCTATTTCAAGTGTTCGGATGACTTCCGAAAGATTAACTGCGTGTTTTTTCATCATCTCGTATTGTTTGGTAACATGGCGGATGTGTCCGACAACTTCGCTATCCCAGTTCTTGGGGACCGGTTCCAAGGCTGGAACAAATGTCATCCGGTCAAAGAATATATCTGGGAATTGTTCCCGAAGCTTTTCCAACCTGCCTTGAATCTCGGAACCATGCATGTAATCCCGTGACCCTGGGGGAGCCAACTCTGGCTGACTAGAAAGAACAACATCACTTCTCTCCTTTTCAGACTCTTTGGACAAGTCTTTGCCCCTATCTTTAGATTCGTGATGCCTCTTGGATGACCGATTGTGAGAAGGAGCACTCTTTGGAGGAGTTAACTCTTTAGGAAGCTTCTTTCCCCCTGTAGGAACTGCGGGGAGACTGGAAGGTTTGGTGGAAGTCGATTTTGGGGGAGATCGAGGTTGCAAGGAACTCGGCCTATGAGAAGGACCACTAGAGCGCTCAGTATCCGGGCGAAGGCTAGGTGTGCCCTCACGAAGAGAACGATACGAATAAGATTTCCTGCGGGACATCGCTCCTGTAAAAAAGAAAGAAGAGCATATTAAAACTTTGAATACCCACGATATAATAGTGCAGGGTCAGACAGCGTGTGTGATGTGTGCATCCCATATAACTCCCCCTAACATACCCGGGCTTGGAGACAGGCTCATCTGACCAGTTTCTCGTCCCCTAGGTTGAGCGATCGCCTCTTCGGAAGCAGAGAAGAAAGGCTCCTCTCCGAAGACTTTTTCTGTATATACAATATCGGGTAGAGGGATTTTATTCAGCTCGTCAAATAACTGCTCTTCTGTCAAGTCATCGGGAGCAACGGTTTCAATTGGAACAGAAATAGGAATTTCCTTGGACACGTCATCGCGGACCTCATCCCCTCTGTATATGTTCAGGTCCTCATCATCTTGGATGACTATCGGAGAATGGCTCTTGCGAAACTTAGTTGTCTCTGCCGCTTGCGAAGTTCCCTCTCCTTCCGTTGGGGGCACATACTTATAAGGTTTGCCGCCAGTGCCAAGTCCAAATCTTCTGTCTAGAAGACGATGCTTGTGAAGATTGTCATCAGTAATGCATTTTTGATCCTTAGAAAGTCGGATCTGCTCTGTGAAAGAATGGATAATCGATGGTTATATAACGGACCCTCCGTTTTCGGGAAGATATGATCTGTTTAAGACAAAGAAAAAGGCGAAAAAATGTTAATACTTAGACTCCTTGAGCAAGATGTTTGATTAGGAGATCGAAGTTTACTTGATTTGAGCCATCTTCGTGAGCATCCGGCCTGTTTCCTTATATAAAACCAATCAGATTTAGGGTCCCCTATATTGCTATACCCATCGTACAGAATCTTTCTGTTCGCCACTGATTCGAAGAAAGAAAAGTTTGGAGTTGCCGAAGAACGGTGCTTGAAAAGAAAGAAGAATACCAGATCTCTGAATTTAAGTTCGGCATGCAGGATCTCCGCATATGCAACATATAGTAAGTATAGAGATGCGTAGGCGTTTGGATGAAGCTACATCGGAGCAATGCCTAGTCGTTTTAAAGTTTCGATGGCAATCGGGGGAAACGGAGGGATGGCTCCTACTAGACACATTGTTCGACTAATCACCATATACCCTTCCGATGCTAGGTGGGGTCTATCTTCGCTTCCAGGCGTCAAGACATCGTCCCAAGGAATGCCGTGTCTTAAGCAGATTCTTTTAAGTTTTATCTCGTCAAGCTTGGATGCTAAAGAATCAGAAAATTTGTCTATCCCGAGTGCGCCTGGGATCTCGTCAGGAGCTCGCTCATCAGTCTCAGAATTGTTGCTGGATGAAGTACTTTCTGTCGGATCTGATTCTGTGGCTTCGTACTCAGATCCAGAATCTTCACCTCCCAGATTGACTGGAGGAATTTCAGGGTTGTACTGTTCGGGAGTCTCGGATTCCGCTTCTGTCACGGATCTTGAAGAAGAATGATCATTCGACATTGCTGCTAGGACGAGAAAATATGAACAATAAGATTAACACTACCCGTCCCCCGTGTGTGCAAGTGCAGGTGTGTGTGCTTGTGTGTGCGCATTAAAAATAAAGCATGAAAGCAATCAAGGTTATCAGAAGCATTAGTCGTCATATGCAGTCAAATTATGAGGTCATTTAGTCCAGAGAGTTCAACGTCACGGCTCTAGCCTAACTGTTCAGAGTTTTATGGTGACAAGGCATTGATTAAAGTCTGAAATTTCTTTGTATCGTCAGCTATGAGTCGGATCGCAAAGCAGAGGGATCGCCCTTTTCGGATCGCATAGCAGAGGGATCGCCCCTTTCGGATCGCATGGCAGAGGGATCGCCCCTTTCGGATCGCCGGGCGAAGGGATCGCTCCTCCACGAACCGTTGCGAACCGCACGATATGTCCCTTGCTGCCACCACGATCTTTCGTCTCGCCACTCGCTTTCGTCTTCTCTTCTTGACCACGAACCGAACTGGCCTTCTTTCTTCTTCTTCTTCCTCCTTCGTTTTCCTCCTCTCCTTTCCATCCTCGAACTCCGAGCAACACACCAGTTAGCCATGGCGTTTTGATGATTTCGTTAGAAAAGCACAAATTTCCATCGTTTCTAGTCGAGAAAGTTCATGAAAAAGCGGCGTTCACGAATAAGAATACTTTTTGTGAAGTTACCATTCTAAAGATTGAGAGAATGCTTGGATTTTTGAAGGTTTGGAAAATTTGGGTTCGTTCTTCGATAACGCGAGACGATTCGGCGGAAAGAAAGAAGAAGGGGAATGAAGAGGAGAGGGTCGGCTTATATAGGCAAAGAGGGCGACCGTTTGTCTCCCTTTCTTTGTCCTATTCGGTCCAAGAAACGTCATGCAGGCCACGATCCAAAGCTTGTATCGCATAGAAGCCCATGGACCGCCTCAAACGATGGCCCACCAAACTCAAAGCCCGACACGACACGAAGGAAAGTCCGCCTCGTTTCGCACAAAGGCCTAGATACTCAGCTCGAGACGAGCACGTGACCACTCAGACCGTGGCGCTCTATGGCGATCCGATTCATGCATGCGTTGATTTGAACCAATGAGACTGTTGATTTACGCCCCTTCAGGAAAAGGTAGATTAGAATCTTCGAAGCATGTTCAATCATCGATAAAACATACTTCGAGGGGGCAAAATGTTGGCTCGTTTTTTGACCAAGCCACCCAGGATCATTCGTAAGAGGAAAGCAGGAAACCACTGTATATAAGGACATGAAGGAATGGATCGCGCACCATCGTCTCGCCCAATATCGATTCGCGTACCATCGTCTCGACCACCGTCGGATCGCGTACCATCGTCTCGCCCAATATCGGATCGCGTCTCTACGGATCGCCCCATCTCACCAGCGAACGACGTAGCCGGGCGATCCGATCCAAACATACATTGTTACCCCGAGCGAACCGATCCGATCCCCTGGTGCATGGCGAACCCTCTGACCTGTTCAAGCGCGAGCTAGTCTTCAGCGATATGAATCGCACGGATCTGGCGACACGTGTCCCTAACCGTCACTTGGACCGATTCTCCCCATCTGCACGATCCGATTTTCAAGCAGATCACGACACCTGTCCACAACGGCTAATTTGACTGTTTCTCCAACGGTGGCGATGCGATCCGATGCTCTCGGGATTCGTGCCACGTGTCCACGATCCGCCTGACAAAATCAGCTATAAATAGCCCAGAGCTTGGCATTTTTCGAGACCTTTTTGGCAATATTGAGTACTGAATCCGCCATTGTTGTCAAACTACCGAAATATTGAGAGAAATCATTGTTGTACTGGCTTTTAAAGCATAATCAATAATATATAAAGTGGACGTAGGCTCGTTAACGCCGAACCACTATAAATTCTGAGTGTTATTTTCTTTTTCCTTGTTCTTCATTTGAAATTCTCTACTGTTCATAACAATTTGGGTGTTAGGTCCAAATTTCGATCTAACAATATATATACTCATACTTCCTATTTCAATATTTGATTACTTTTCTGATTCTATTTGGAAAACATTTCCAAATCTTCTTTACTTGGATTTAAAACAGATTGTTTAAATCAACATCGCGACGACAACTCAAACCACTATACTTATTTACTAAATTCACCTAACCACTTTCACTCTCAAACCTTAACCATTTCTAAATTTAAAATGAAGTCAATCAAGTTGGGGTATAACCACCTCTCAGACCTTAATCGAACAACATTTCAAATCTCGAAATAGGTTAAGTTCATCTTTTAACTCTTTAACACTTCCTTACATAACTCTCGTTCAAATAAATCTCTATTCGATAACTCCTCCCTTCGAATAACTATATTTGATAATCTCTCTTACGAATGACTAGATTCGAAAACCCTTCTTCGAATAAACTATATTCAATTAACTATATTTATTTAACCCTAATCGATTAACTCTTTTTACTTAACTCCTTACTTAACTCCTTTCGAATAAATAATTCGATAACTCCTTTCGAATAACTAATTCGATAACTCCTTTCGATTAAGCTATAATCGATAACTCCTTTCGAATAACTAATTCGATAACTCCTTTGTGTTTAACTCTATTCAAATAACTAATTCGGATAACTCTTATTTATTTAACTCTATTCGAATAACTAAATTCGATTAACTCCATTTGAATAACTCTAGTTCGATTTAACTCTATTCAATAACTCTAGTTCGGTTTCACTCTATTCAATAACTCTAGTTCGATTTAACTCTATCGATTAACTCTAACTGGTTAACTCTATCTAACCAACTCGACTCGACTAACCCTTTTCGAATAACATATTCGATTTACTAACTTTCGAATACCATATTTGATTTGACTAACTTTCGAATACCATATTTGAATAACTCCCTTCGCATAACTATATTCAATTTAACTCCTTTTAATTAACTTCTTTTGATTTGCTCCTTTCAACTCTATTCGAATAACTAAATTCGATAACTCTTTTAACTCTATTTCTTTAGCAAATAAATATTCTTTTCAATTCTATTTAAAATGTTTTACAAATATTTTCTCTTTGCATTTGTTGAACAAATATTTCCCTTTACATTTGTTTTACCAAACCATTTCCTTTATATTTGTTTGACAAATATATTCTTTTAACCCTTTTGATTATTATACTTATTTCCTTTTCTAAAAATCCTTTTTCCTTTTATATATAAAATCCCGTGATTTTATATAATTAAATTATTTTCAAATTATTCTTTGAAAATCTCTTTTTCCCATTCCGGTATTTCTATGGTACTTAACACATCAAATAACGATGACCAATATCGTCCAAACACATGTAATCAACCATGGATTATAAATCACATCATATATCACAATATATGAAAAAGGATAAAATAATTTTTGTGGAATCCAGTCGGATTCCACCAACCTGTTTCCCTGCATCGTAGATGTTAAACAATATAGATAACATCACTTTCAGTTCCATATGATATATTCTGTTAAACAGAATCAATATAGAAATTCACTAACTGACTAGCAATTCTATCAAACAGTCAACACACAGTCAATCAGCCAATATTTAATAGTTCGAAAAATACAACCTGAAATTATAAACTGTTCAGAGTTAGTGAGAATTACTCACTTTTGCAGTTCATCGTTAAAGAACGATAAACTGTTTGTTTTTTTTGAATCAAACAATTTATTTCGCCATAAATTCATACGAGCCGCAATCCACTTTCAGTCAGCTTCACTGTGAAGCTCTCGTCCATACGATTCCAATGCAACTTACGGTTCATGATTCTGATTTCGTATGGAAAAGATATAAATTATACAAGTTATACGGTTATTAAAAATTTAAATTAAAATTAAATTTTTAATTAAATTATGGGCTTGCTCTTTTCTTAAGGCCCATTAACCAAATTAAAGACCCAACCCGTATGGACTCTTCTCCCCCAAATTAAAATCATGAACTCCAGGCTTTCACCGTTGCCAGTTCCAACTTCCTCCCATCCTCGTTCCTTCTCTGATCATCCGAAATCCAAACGATCATCACCATTTCAATGCTCTTCAACTCCTCCTTCATCTCACACCATTACCACCAAACTCGCACCTTAATTGGACATTTGCTTCGCCCCCGAACTTTCGAACCACCACTACAGGTATCGACATTGATCCTTACGGGTTCCCTCAAAATAACCTCAAACAACCTGAATCTCATCGCGACCTCAAATACATCCATGAAATCTCACATCGATGCTCTCATATGCCAAAACGACGAACCCTAGACCCACGCTGATCAATTTCAGCGAACCTAAAACAATTTGAATGCTTTAAAACCCATATGAGATTGAAGTGGACGACTTCAGGAATCGAAATATGTTTATGGTTTGATTTATAAAAGTTTCCTTCTATTTCTTTGGATTTCCAAAGGAGATTTTTTTTCCGATTTCATCAAATACTGGCGGCTCACTTTTTGATCGTAGAAAAAATGAAATTAGGTTAGGAGAAAGTTTAAGGGGGTATTTATAGGCAATTTAGATATTTTAGATATTTTATTTTTAGTAAATTATCCATCAATTTCGTCTTTTAAAAATTCGCATGATCACACACAACATTCAAAAATCATGAAACTTGACATGTAGCTAGAATACGACATTACGGTCCCAACGAAACTGGATTCATCGAATTCCGACTTCGTATGCTCACACAGCGTATTTTTAACAGTCAAAATACTGACTGTTTTTCACTCTAAAATTCATACGGCCACACAGTGACCCCAAAAATCACGAAACTGGAAATCTAGCAACTATTTGACATTGTAGATCCAACAAAATTAGTTTCGTCGAATTCCAAATTCGTTTGCAAAACTGGCTATTTTTAAAGCTCTAAATGACCCATATAAATATATAAATATATTTAAATATAATTAAATTTAATATTTAAAAATAAATATTATCGTACATATTCACAACAGAATATCATACAGCTCTAGAATACTACTCTATGAATTTCTAACTTGATATTTCAAATCCTGATTAAATCGATATTTGATTTATATTGAAATTCCTTTTTAAAATGTAAATAATTCCTTTATAAATTATAAAGGAATTCCATAGTGACTTTTCTGAAATTTGATTTGGACGTTCATCAAAATCTACATGACGAAATCCCGATTTTTCCTCTTCCACTAGAAAGATATACTCCACCAGCTCCACACGTTTCTTGTTTCATAGAAATCCGGCTTAAAATGAATCCTGTACATTCAGTTGAAGTTCGAATCGCCAACTTACGAACTGCAGCGCCATTTCGAGCTCGATTTTAATTATATTATAATTCTACGTTCAAACTGTCGTTATTTAAATATATTCGTTATTCTAATTTAATTCTATACCGAATTAAATATCACGGATGATCCAGTTCACACAATATCGCCATTTCAGCCAATTCTGATTATTTCAGAATTAAATATATTACTTAATTTATTATTTTAATTAAATATTCACTATTATTTAATTAAACCGCCATTAAATTCACTATATCACTATTTATATAATGAAATAAATTAATTATAATACCTCTGCCAATGCGGGTCATTACAAAGGGTTGTTTTGAAGTATTAAGAGAAGTAGGGGTAGTTTAAGTATAGTAGGGGTAGATCGATAAATATGAAAGATGATGAATCGTTTGGATTGGGTGCTGCAAAAACCAATCCTTCACAATAATTGAAAAATAAGGGTAATTGTTGGAAGGAAGGGCTTACTCGAGAATTAGGGGCAGGATTAAAAAGAAGGGTTGTTTTGAAATATTAAGATAAGTAGGGGTAGTTTAAGCATAGTAGGGGTAGATCGACAAATATGAAAGATGGTGAAACGTTTGGATTGAGTGCTGCCAAAACCAATCCTTCACAAAAGGTAAAAAATAGGGGTAATTTTTGGAAGTAAGGGCTATTTAGAGAATTAGGGGAAGGATTAAAAAGAAGGGAGGTTTTGAGGTATTAAGAGAAGTAGGGGTAGTTTAAGCATAGTAGGGGTAGATCGATAAATATGAAAGACGATGAATCATTTGGATGGGTGCTGCGAAAACCAGTTCTTCACAATAGTTAAAAAGTAGGGGTAATTGTTGGAAGGAAGGGCTATTTAGTGAATTAGGGGTACGATTAAAAGAAGGGTTGTTTTGAAGTATTAAGAGAAGTAGGGGTAGTTTAAGTATAATAGGGGTAGATCGACAAATATAAAAGATGATGAATCGTTTGGATTGGGTGCTGCAAAAACCAACCCTTCACAGTAGTAAAAAGATAGGGGTAATTGTTGGAAATAAGGGCTGTTTAGAGAATTAGGATTAGGATTTAAAAGAAAGTCTATTTTGAAGTATTAAGAAAAGTAGGGGTAGTTTAAGAATTGTAGGGGTAGATCGACAAATATGAAAGATGATGAATCGTTTCGATTGGGTGCGACAAAAACCAATCCTTCACAGTATTTAAAAAATAGGGGTAATTGTTGAAAGGAAGGGCTATTTAGAGAATTATGATTAGGATTAAAAAGAAGGGCTGTTTTGAAGCATTAAGAGAACTAGGGGTAGGTTAAGCATTGTAGGGGTAGAGCGAAAAATATGAAAGATGATGAATCATTTGGATTGGGTGTTACAAAAACTAATCCTTCACAAAAGGTAAAAAATAGGGGTAATTTTTGAAGTAAGGGCTCTTTATAAAATTAAGGGGAGGATTAAAAAGAAGGGTTGTTTTGAAGTATTAAGAGAAGTAGGGGTAGTTAAGCATAATAGCGGTAGATCAAGAAATATGCAAAATGAGGAATCATTTGGATTGGGTGCTGCAAAAACAATTCATTCATAATAGTTAAAAAGTAGGGGTAATTTTTGGAAGGAATGGCTATTTAGAGAGTTAGGGGTACGATTAAAAAGAAGGGTTGTTTTGAAGTATTAAGTGAAGTAGGGGTAGTTTAAGCATAATAGGGGTAGATCGAAAAATATATAAGATAATGAATCGTTTAGACTGGGTGCTGCAAAAACCAACCCTTCATGGTAGTAAAAAGATAGGGGTAATTGTTGGAGATAAGGGCTATTTAGTGAATTAGGGGTAGGATTTAAAAGAAAGGCTGTTTTGAAGTATTAAGAGAAGTAGGGGTAGTTTAAGCATAATAGGGGCAAATCGACAAATATGAAAGACGATGAATCGTTTCAATTGGGTGGTGCAAAAACCAATCTTTCACAATAGTTAAAAAATAGGGGTAATTTTTGAAAGGAAAGCCTATTTGTAGAATTAGGGGTTGGATTAAAAAGAAGGGCTGTTTTGAATTATTTAGTGAAGTTGGGGTAGATTAAGCATAATAGGGGCAGATCGACAAATAAGAAAGATGATGAATCATTTGGATTGGGTGCTACAAAAACCAACACTTCAGAAAAGGTAATAAATAGGGGTAATTTTTGGAAGTAAGGGTTATTTAGAGAATTAGGGGTAGGATTAAAAAGAAGTGTTGCATTGAAGTATAACGAGAAGTAGGGGTAGTTTGAGCATAACAGGGGTAGATCGACAAATATGAAAGATGATGAATCGTTTGGATTAGGTGCTGCAAAAACCAATCCATAACAATAGTTAAAAAATAGGGCTGATTTTTGGAAGTAAGGGCTAATTATAGGTGTAGGATTAAAAGAAGGGCTGTTTTTATGTATTAAGAGAAGTACGGGTAGATTAAGCATTGTAGGGGTAGATCGACAAATATGAAAGATGATGATTCATTTGGATTGGGTGCTACAAAAACCAGCCCTTCACAAATTGTAAAAAATAGTGGTAATTATTGGAAGTAAGGGCTATTTAGAGAATTAGGAGCAGGATTAAAAAAACAAGGGTTGTTTTGAAGTATTAAGAGAAGTAGAGCAGTTTAAGCATAGGAGGTGTAGGTCGACAAATATGAAAGATGATGAATCGTTCGGATGGTGTTAGACCAAAAATTGGGCCTAACACCCAAATGCAGATCACAGATCACTGAATGCTGAAAAGAGTGAATAAAGAGGAGACACACAAGGTTTTTATAGTGGTTCGGCTGTAGATGTGGCCTACGTCCACTTTATAATCTTATTATTATACGGACAGATTGCAAGAATCAGTTACGTGCAAGTACACAATCAGTGCGTTAATTGTATTGAAAAGAGAAGAATTTGAGTGTATGAAGGTGCAAAGTCCTTGCACTTTAGTAATGGTGGAAGCAGTGAAGAAGAACGGCCAAAAAGATCCTTGAAAAACCCTTCGAATGGTGTATTTATAGCCGTTTACAACAGGTGGATCGCGGGACACGTGGCACGCATCAGAAAAATCTCGAAAAGAGGTGGAAACGTCCAGAAATCAACTCCAAATCGTCATATGACATGTGTAATAAGATCCATGCAAGTTGGACTGAAAATAGCCTTGAGAAAAGGTCAGAACAAGCTGCGCAGGAGCAGGTGCGGGGATCGGATAGTGATGGGGTACATGGCACCCGATCCAGGATAATAGGAGCAAGATGTGGCATGAGAATAGGTCAAAACAGGGAGCGTATCTGCAGGTCTAAAGATCGGATCGCGATCATGGGGTCGGATCGTGGTCATGGGTCGGATCGTGATATGGCTATCACGAGCCGAGTCTGGTCGTGAGCGGCATGGTGAAGCTGGAGTGAAGTCCTGGCGATCGGGTCGGATCGTGAGATGTACCACGGATGGGTCATGGTCTGAGGAGGGCAATCCGATGAGGGGCGATCCGATGAGGGACGATCCGAGGGTGCGTGATCCATATTCCGATTGTGTGCTGCTTCGTTGCTTTATCCAGGAAATTGCCAGATTACACCAGTTTACGACAACGGGCATAACTTTCAAGCCGTAAGTCCGATTGAGCCAAACCGAAGCTCAAACCGAAGCTAACTTAGAGGGCTACAATAGTTACGGAGCTAAGCTCCGTAATTGCTGTTTTCGGGCCCAAAAGAGGTCATCTGATAGGAGTTTCGGGCTTGTTGATGTTCAGGATGTGATTTTGACCTAATCGATGCCTGTCTTCTGACGATGTTCTCCATATTCGAGTGTAATGCTATCCAGATATTCAGTGTGACAGCTTTTACCAAAAAGTGAGTCAACAGATTGGGTGCTGCAAAAAACAACACTTCGCAGTAGTTAAAGGATAGGGGTAATTTTCAAAAGTAAGGGGTATTTAAAGAATTAGGGATAGGATTAAAAAGAAGGGTTGTTTTGTGAAGTATTAAGAGGAGTAGGAGTAGTTTTGGCATAGTTGGGGTAGATGGACAAATATGAAAGATGATGAATCACTTGGATTGGGTGCTGCAAAAACCAACCCTTCATAGTGGTAAAAAATAGGGGTAATTGTTGGAATAAGGGTTGTTTAGAGAATTAGGAGTATGATTAAAAAGAAGGGTTATTTTGAAGTATTAAGAGAAGTAAGGGTAGTTTAAGCATAGGAGGGGTAGATCGACAAATATGAAAGATGATGAATATTTAGGATTGGGTGTTGCAAAAACCAACCGTTCATAGTAGTAAAAAGATATGGGTAATTGTTGGAAGTCAGGGCTATTTAGAGAATTAGGGGTAGGATTTAAAAGTAGGACTGTTTTGACGTATTAAGAGAAGTTGGGGTAGTTTAAGCATAGTAGAGGTAGATTGACAAATATGAAAGTTGATGAATCTTTTTGATTGGGTGCTACAAAAACCAACCCTTCACAGAAGTTAAAAAATAGGGGTAATTGTTGGAAGTAAGCCCTATTTAGAGAAATGGGGGTAGGATTTAAAAGAATGGTTGTTTTGAAGTATTAAGAGAAGTAGGGGTAGTTCAAGCATGGTAGGGGTAGATCGACAAATATGAAAGATGTTGAATCGTTTGGATTAGGAGCTGCAAAAAACAATAATTCACAGTAGTAAAAAGATAGGGGTAATTGTTGGAAGTAAGGGCTATTTACAGAATTAGGGGTACGATTAAAAAGAAGGGTTGTTTTGAAGTATTAAGAGAAGTAAGGGTAGCTTAAGCATAGTAGGGGTAGATTGGCAAATATAAAAGATGATGAATCATTTGGATTGGGTGCTGCAAAAACTAACCCTTCACAGTAGTAAAAAGATAGGGGTAATTGTTGGAAATAAGGGCTATTTAGGGAATTAGGAGTAGATTTAAAAGAAAGACTGTTTTGAAGTATTAAGAGAAGTAGGGGTAGTTTAAGCATAGTAGGGGTCGATCGACAAATATGAAAGACGATGAATCGTTTTGATTAGGTGCTACAAAAACTAATCCTTCACAATAGTTAAAAAAGTAGGGGTAATTGTTTAAAGTAATGGCTATTTCGAGAATTAGGGGTAGGATTATAAAGAAGGGCTGTTTTGAAGTATAAAGGGAAGTAGGGGTAGATTATGCATAGTAGGGGTTGATCGACAAATATGAAAGATGATGAATCATTTGTATTGGGTGCTACAAAAACCAACCCTTTACAAAAGGTAAAAAATAGGGGTAATTGCTTGAAGTAAGGTCTGTTTAGATAATTAGGAATAGGATTGAAAATAAGGTTTGTTTTGAAGTATTATGAGAATTAGGGGTAGTTTAAGCATAGTAGAGGTAGATCGACAAATATGAAAGAGGATGAATCGTTTGGATTGGGTGCTACAAAAACCAATCATTCACAATAGTTAAAAAATAGGGGTAATTGTTGGAAGTAAGGTCTATTTAGGGAATTGGGGGTATGATTTAAAAGAGGGGTTATTTTGAAGTATTAAGAGAAGTAGCGGTAGTTTACGCATAGTAGGGGTAGATAGACAAATATGAAAGATGATGAATCGTTTCGGTTGGGTGCTGGAAAATCCAATCCTTCACAATAGTTAAAAAATAGGGGTAACTGTTGAAAGGAAGGGCTATTTTGAGAATTAGGGGTAGTATTAAAAATAAGGACTGTTTTGAAGTATTAAGAGAAGTAGGGGTAGATTAAGCATAGTAGGGGTAGATCGACAAATATTAAAGATGATGAGTCATTTGGATTGGGTGCTACAAAAACACAAACTTTACAGAAGGTAAAAAAATAGGTTTAATTGTTGGAAGTATGCGCTATTTAGAGAATTAGGGGTAGGTTTAAAAAGAAGGGTTGTTTTGAAGTATTACGAGAATTAGGGGTAGTTTAAGCGTTGTTGGGGTATATCGACAAATATGAAAGATGTTGAAAAGTTTGGATTGGGTGCTGCAAAAACCAATCCTCCACAATAGTTAAAAAAAGGATAATTGTTGGAAGTGAGGGATATTTACAGAATTAGGTGTAGGATTGAAAGAAGTACGGTTTTTATGTATTAAGAGAAGTAGGGGTATATTAAGAATAGTAGGGGTAGGTCGACAAATATAAAAGATGAAGAATCATTTGGATTTGGTGGTACAAAAACCAACCCTTCACAAAAGGTAAAAAATAAGGGTAATTGTTGGAAGTAAGGGCTATTTAGACAATTAGGGGTTGGATAAAAAAAGGGTTGTTTTGAAGTATTAAGAGAAGTAGTTTAGTTTAAGCATAGGAGGGGTAGGTCGACAAATATGATTAAAAAGATTGGGTGCTGCAAAAACCAACCCTTCATAGTAATAAAAAGCTAGGGGTAATTTTCGGAAGTAAGGGCTATTTAGAGAATTAGGGATAAGATTAAAAAGAAGGGTTGTTTTGTGAAGTATTAAGAGGAGTACGGGTAGTTTAAGCATAGTAGGGGTAGATCGATAAATATGAAAGATGATGAATCGTTTGGATTGGGTTCTGCATTAACCTAACCCTTCACAGTAGCAAAAAGATAGGGGTAATTGTTGTAAGTAATGACTATTTAGAGAATGAGGTGTAGGATTTAAAAGAAGGACTGTTTTGAAGCATTAGGAGAAGTAGTGGTAGATTAAGCATAGTAGGCATAGATCAACAAATATGAAAGATGATGAATCGTTTGGATTGGGTGCCGCAAAAACCAACCCTTCGTAGTAGTTAAAAAATAGAGGTAATTGTTGGAAGTAAGGGATATATAGTGAAGGGATGTTTTGAATTATTAAGAGAAGTAATTGTTGGAAGTAAGGGGTACAATTTAAAAGAAGGGATGTTTTGAAGTATTAAGAGAAGTAGGGGTAGTTTAAACATAGGAGTGGTAGATCGACAAATAGGAAAGATGATGAATCATATGGATTGGGTAATTGTAGGAAGTAAGTGTTATTTAGAGAATTAGGGGTATGATTAAAAAGAAGGTCTTTTTTTTGAAGTATTCAGAGAAGTAGGGGTAGTTTAATTATAGTAGGGGAAGATCGGCAATTATAAAAGATGATGAATCATATGGATTGGGTGCTGCAAAAACCAACCCTTCACAGTAGCAAAAATATATGGGTAATTGTTGGAATTAAGGGCTATTTAGAGAATTAGGGGTAGGATTTAAAAGTAGGACTATTTTGAAGTATTAAGAGAAGTTGGAGTAGTTTAAGCATAGTAGGGGTAGATCGACAAATACGAAAGATGATGAATCATGTGGATTAGGTGCTGCAAAAACCAACCGTTCACAGAAGTTAAAAGATAGGGGTAGTTGTTGGAAGTAAGGGCTATTTAGATAATTGGGGGTTGGATTTAAAAGAAGGTTTTTTTTTGAAGTATTAAGAGAAGTAGGGGTAGTTTAAGCATGGTAGGGGTATATCGACAAATATGAAAGATGATGAATCCTTTGGATTGGTTGCTGCAAAAACCAATCCTTCATGATAGTTAAAAAATAGTGGTAATTGTTGGAAGGAATGGCTATTTAGATAATTAGGGGTAGGATTAAAAAGAAGGGTTGTTTCGAAGTATTAAGATAAGTAGGGACAGTTTGAGCATAGTAGGGGTAGATCGGCAAATATGAAAGATGATGAACCGTTTGGATTAGGTGCTACAAAAACCAATCCTTCACAATAGTAAAAAGACAGTGGTAATTGTTGGAAGTAAGGGCTATTTAGAGAATTAGGGGTACGATTAAAAGGAAGGGTTGTTTTGAAGTATTAATAGGAGTAGGGGTAGTTTAACCATAGTAGGGCTAGATCGCCAAATATAAAAGATGATGAATCATTTGGATTGGGTGCTGCTAAAACCAACCCTTCACATTGTAAAAAGATAGGGGTAATTATTGGAAACAATGGTTATTTATAGAATTAGGGGTAGGATTTAAAAGAAAGATTGTTTTGAAGTAATAAGAGAAGTAGGGGAAGTTTAAGCATAGTAGGGGTAGATCGACAAATATGAAAGACAATGAATCGTTTCGATTGGGTGCTGCAAAAACCAATCCTTCACAATAGTTAAAAAAATAGGGGTAATTGTTGAAAGGAATGGCTATTTAGAGAATTATGTGTAGGATTAAAAATAAGGGTTGTTTTGAAGTATTAAGAGAAGTAGGGGTAGATTAAGCATAGTAGGGGTACATCGACAAATATGAAAGATGATGAATCATTCGGATTGGGTTCTACAAAAACCAACCCTTCACAAAAGGTAAAAAATAGGGGTAATTGCTTAAAGTAAGGGTTGTTTAGAGAATTAGGGGTAGGATTTAAAAGAAGGGTTGTTTTGAAGTATTAAGAAAGTAGGGGTAGTTTAAGCATAGTAGAGGTAGATCGACAAATATGAAAGATAATGAATCGTTTGGATTGGGTGCTGCAAAAACCAATCCTTCACAACATTTAAAAAATAGGGGTGATTGTTGGAAGTAAAGGCTATTTACAGAACTAGGAGTAGGATTAAAAGAAGGACTGTTTTTAAGTATTAATAGAAGTAGGGGTAGATTAAGCATAGTAGCGGTAGATTGACAAATATGAAAGATGATGAATCATTTGGATTGGGGGCTAATAAAACCAATCCTTCACAAAAATTAAAAAATAGGGGTAATTGTTGGTTGTAAGGGATATTTAGATAATTAAGGGTAGGATTAAAAAGAAGGGTTGTTTTGAATTATTAAGAGAAATAGGGGTAGTTTAAGAATAGTAGGTGTAGATCCATAAATATGAAAGATGATAAATCATTTGGATTGGGTGCTGCAAAAACCAATCCTTCACAATAGTTAAGCAACAAGGGTAATTGTTGGAAGGAAGGGCAATTTAGAGAATTAGGGGTAGGTTTAAAAAGAAGGGTTGTTTTGAATTATTAAGAGAAGTAGGGGTAGTTTAAGCATAATAGGGGTAGGTCGACAAATATGAAGGATGATGAATCGTTAGGATTGGGAGCTGCCAAAACCAATCCGTTAACCGACGTATTGGTCCGGTTACCAAAAGTACACAAGACAAGCTCATCTCAACATATCGCGTGATATTACAGCCCCGAGGTGTCGCCAATATCATCCGGGGTCCAGTACCAGAAGACTCGAGTCTGGCCACTAGCAGGATGTCGCGTCCCTCGAATGCAACCTCAATCAGTATCCGTCTGCATCCATGCCGAAGGCTAGCCGTGCTCCGAGGCGAAGGCGAGCCGTCAAGCGGGTCCGGGCTCAACGCCGACAGGGGTCCGGTGACCCACCGCACGATTCATCCGATTTCCGCCAAAATATTTGCTGCCCAGAATTACCAGATCAACTCAAAGTCAAGATTTAGCCAACAATTTCAGCGAGCCCCGCCATTCCTCCAGCACATTCCCGAACAAAGGCCTTGACATCCCCGGACGCACCGACTAGGATTTCGAGCCCCCAAGCCACTCGGATAGACCTCGCGCCTCTCAAACGGAATTTTTGCACCCTCGAGAGGTGCGAAATTCCGCACCCTCGAGGTGCGAATTTTCGTACCTGCGAGGTGCGAAATTTCGAACCTTCGAGGTGCGAATTTTCGCACCCACAAGGTGCGAAATTCCATAACCTCGAGGTGCAAAATTTTGCACCCACGAGTTGCGAAATTCGAACCCTTTGGAAGAGGTGCGAAGAAACGAGGCCGAGGGCTGTACGCGCGAATTTTCTGTAGATGGTCCCCATTTCTATCGACTCCTACCTAACCACTTCCTATAAATACCCCATGGCCTCACACTTCAAAAGGGGGAGATTCTTGAGCTTTGATACTTCCATAGAGCTTCATTAATGACACCTCCTTTTTGAGGAAGAAGAAGGGCAAAATTGTCCATTTTACTATTTCTTGCAAATATGACTATTGTAACTTCATGTATCATAGTCAACAAATTTAATGAGACGGTCTCAAACTTGTAATCTTTCAAGTGATCAATAAAATTCCATAAACTCTTCAAAGTTGACGTAGGCCCTCACTGAGGCCGAACCACTATAAATCTCTTGTGCTATTTACTACTTATGTTCTATTTTATGTTCTTGTCTATGCGACCATATTTATAATTCCTAGTAATTGGGAATCTTTGGTGTTTACTACATTTTTGGCCATCAACACAATCCTTCACAATAGTTTAAAAATAGGGGTAATTGTTGGAAGAAAGGTAAATTAAAGAATTAGGGGAAGGATTAAAAGAAGGACTGTTTTTTAGTATTAAGAGAATTAGGGGTAGATTGAAAAATATGAAAGATGATGAATCATTTGGATTGGGTGCTACAAAAACCAACCTTTAGCAAAAGGTAAAAATCAGGGGTAATTGTAGGAAGTAAGGGCTATTTAGTGAATTAGGGGTAGGATTAAAAAGAAGTGTTGTTTTGTAGTATTAAGAGAAGTAGGGATAGTTTAAGCATAGTAAGGGTTGATCGACAAATATGAAAGATGATGAATTGTTTGGATTGTATGCTACAAAAACCAACCCTTCACAGTAGTTAAAAAATAGGGGTAATTGTAGGAAGTAAGGGCTTTTTAGAGAATTAGTGGTACGATTAAAAAGAAAGGATGTTTTGAAGTATTATGAGAAGTAGGGGTAGTTTAAGCATATGAGGGGTAGATCGACAAATATGAAAGATGATGAATCGTTTGGATTGGGTGTTGCAAAAACAAACCATTCACTATAGTAAAAAGATAAGGGTAATTGTTGGAACTAAGGGCTATTTAGAGAATTAGGCACATGATTAAAAAGAAAGGTTGTTTTGTGAAGTATTTAGAGGAGTTAGGGTAGTTTAGTCATAGTAGGGGTAGATCGACAAATATGAATGATGAAGACTCGTTTGGATTGGGTGCCGCAAAAACCAACCCTTCACAATAGTTAAAAAATAGGGGTAATTCTTGGAAGTAAGGGAAATTTAGAGAATTAGAGGTACGATAAAAAAGAAGGGATGTTTTGAAGTATTAAGAGAAGTAGGTGTAGTTTAAGCATAGTAGGGGTAAAGCGACAAATATGGAAGCTAACGAATCATTTTGTTGGGGTGCTACAAAAACCGACCCTTCACGTAGTAAAAAGACAGGCGTAATTGTTGGAAGTAAGGGTTATTTAGAGAATTAGTGGTATGATAAAAAATAAGGGTTGTTTTGAAATATTAAGAGAAGTAGGGGCACTTTAAGCATAGTGGGGGTAGATCGACAAATATTAAAGACGATGAATCGATTGGATTGGGTGCTGCAAAAACCAATCCTTCACAATAGTTAAAAATAGGGGTAATTGTTAGAAGAAAGGGTTATTTAGGGAATTAGGTGTACGATTAAAAAGAAGGGACGTTTTGAAGTATTAATATAAGTAGGTGGAGTTTAAGCATAGTAGGGGTAGGTCGACTAATACGAAAGATGATGAATCATTTGGATTAGGTGCAGCAAAAACCAATCCTTCACTGTAGTAAAAAGATTGGGGTAATTGTTGGAAGTGAGGGCTATTTACAGAATTAGGGATAGGACTTAAAAGGAAGACTGTTTTCAAGTATTAAGAGAAGTAGGGTTAGTTTAAGCATAGTAGGGTTAGATCGACAAATATAAAAGATGATTAATCGTTTCGATTGGGTTCTGCAAAAACCAATCCTTCACAATAGTTAAAATATAGGGGTAATTGTTGAAAGGAAGGGCTATTTAGAGAATTAGGGGTAAGAATAAAAAGAAGGGTTGTTTTGAAGTATTAAGAGAAGTAGGGGTAGATTAAGCATATTAGGGGTAGATCGACAAATATGAAAGAAGATGAATCACTTGGATTGATTTCTACAAAAACTGACCCTTCACAAAAGGCTAAAATTTGGGTAATTGTTGGAAGTAAGGGCTGTTTAGAGAATTAGGGGTCGGAGTAAAAAGATGGGTTGTTTTGAATTATTAAGAGAAGTAGGGGTAGTTTAAGCATAGTAGGGATATATCGACAAATATGAAAGATGATGAATCTTTTAGATTGGCTGCTGCAAAAACCTATCCTCCACAATAGTTAAAAAATAAGGGTTATTGTTGGAAGTAAAGGCTATTTACAGAATTAGGTATAGGATTAAAAGAAGGACTGTTTTTAAGTATTAAGAGAAGTAGGTGTAGACTAAGCATAGTAGGGGTAGATCGACAAATATGAAAGATGATGAATCATTTGGATTGGGTGCTACAAAACCAAGCCTTCACAAAAGGTAAAAAATAAGGGTAATTATTGGAAGTAAGGGCTATTTAGAGTAGGGGGAGGATTAAAAAGAAGGGTGGTTTTGAAGTATTAGGAGAAGTAGGGGTAGTTTAATCATAGTAGGGGTAGAACAATAAATATGAAAGATGACGAATCATTTGGTTTGGGTGCTGCAAAAACCAATCCTTCACAATAGTTAAAAAGTAGGGGTAATTGTTGGAGGGAAGGGCTATTCAGAGAATTAGGGGTACGATTAAAAAGAAGGGATGTTTTGAAGTATTAAGAGAAGTAGGAGTAGTTTAAGCATAATAGGGGTAGATCGAAAAATATAAAAGATGATGAATCGTTTGGATTGGGTGCTGCAAAAACCAACCCTTCACAGTAGTAAAAAGATATGGGCAATTGTTGGATATAAGGGACACTTAGAGAATTAGGGGTAGGATTAAAAAGAAGACTATTTTGAAGTATTAAGAGAAGTCGGGGTAGTTTAAGCATAGTAGGGGTAGATCGACAAGTATGAAAGCTGATTAATCGTTTCGATTGGGTGCTGCAAAAACCAATCCTTCACAATAGTTAAAAAATAGTGGTAATTGTTGAAAGGAAGGGTTATTTAGAGAATTATGCGTAGGATTAAAAAGAAGGGCTGTTTTGAAGTATTAAGAGAAGTAGGGGTAGATTAAGCATAGTAGGGGTAGATCGACAAACGTGAAGGATGATGAATCATTTGGATTGGTTGCTAAAAAAACCAACCCTTCACAAAAGGTTAAAAATAGGGTAAATTGTTGGAAGTAAGGGTTGTTTAGAGAATTAGGGGTAGGATTAAAAAAAGGGTTGTTCTGAAGTATTATGAAAAGTAGGGGTAGTTTAAGCATAATAGGGGTAGATCGATAAATATGAAAGATGATGAATCATTTGGATAGGGTGCTGCAAAAACTAATCCTTCACAATAGTTAAAAAGTAGGGGTAATTGTTGGAAGGAAGGGCTATTTAGAGAATTAGTGGTACGATTAAAAAGAAGGGCTGCTCTGAAGTATTAAGAGAAGTAAGGGTAGTTTGAGCATAATAGGGTTAGATAAACAAATATAAAAGATGATGAATCGTTTGGATTGGGCGCTGCAAAAACCAATCCTTCACAGTAGTAAAAAGATTGGGGTAATATTTGGAAATAAGGGCAATTTAGAAAATTAGGGGTAGGATTTGAAGAAAGACTGTTTTGAAGTATTAAGAGAAGTAGGGGTAGTTTAAGCATAGTAGGGGTAGATCGACAAATATGAAAGATGATGAATCGTTTCGATTTGATGCTACAAAAAACCAATCCTTCACAATAGTTAAAAATTATAAGTAATTGTAGAAAGGAAGGGCTATTTAGATAATTAGGGGTAGGAATAGAAAGGACTGTTTTGAACAATTAAAAGAAGTAGGTGTAATTTAAGCATAGTAGGGATACATCGACAAATATGAAAGATGATGAATCATTTGGATTGGGTGCTGCAAAAACCAACCCTTTACAGTAGTTAAAAAATAGAGGTAATTGTTGAAAGCAAGGCCCATTTAGAGAATTAGGGGTATGATTAAAAAGAAGGGTTGTTTTGTAGTATTAAGACAAGTAGGGATAGTTTAAGCATAGGAAGGGTAGATCGACAAATATGATAGATGATGAATCGTTTGGATTTTGTGCTACAAAAACCAACCCCTCATAGTAGTAAAAAGATAGGGGTAATTGTTGTAAGTAAGGGATGTTTAGAGAATTCGGGGTTGGATTTATAAGTAGGACTGTTTCGAAGTATTAAGAGAAGTTGGGGTAGTTTACGCATAGTAGGGGTAGATCGACAAATATGAAAGACGAAGAATCAATTGGATTGGGTGCTGCAAAAACCAACCCTTCACAGAAGTTAAAAAATAATGGTAATTGTTCGAAGTAAGGGCTATTTAGAGAATTGGGGGTAGGATTTAAAAAAAGTGTTGTTTTGAAGTATTAAGAGAAGTAGGGGTAGTTCAAGCATAGTAGGGTTAGATCGACAAATATGAAAGATGATGAATCATTTGGATTGGGTGCTGCAAAAACCAATCCTACACAATAGTTAAAAAATAGTAGTAATTGTTGGAAGGAAGGGCTATTTAGAGAACTAGGGGTAGGATTAAAAAGAAGGGTTGTTTTGAAATATTAAGATAAGTAGGGACAGTTTAAGCATAGTAGGGGTAGATCGACAAATATTAAAGATAATGTATCATTTGGAATAGGTGCTGCAAAAACTAATCCTTCACAGTAGTAAAAAGATATGGCTAATTGTTGGAAGTAAGTGTTATTTAGAGAATTAGGAGTATGATTAAAAAGAAGGTTTTTTTTTGAAGTATTCAGAGAAGTAAGGGTAGTTTAATTATAGTAGTGCTAGATCGGCAATTATAAAAGATGATGAATCATGTGGATTGGGTGCTGCAAAAACCAACCCTTCACAATAGCAAAAAGATTGCGATAATTGTTTGAAATAAGGGCTATTTAGAGAATAAATTGTAGGATTTAAAAGAAAGACTGTTTTGAAGTATTAAGAGAAGTAGCGGTAGTTTAAGCATAGTAGGGGTAGATCGACAAATGTGAAAGATGATGAATCTTTTCGTTTGGGTGCTACAAAAACCAATCCTTCAAATAGTTAAAAAATAGGGGTAATTTTTGAAAGGAATGGCAATTTAGAGAATTAGAGTTAAGAATAAAAAGAAGGGATGTTTTGAAGTATTGAGAGAATTAGGGGTAGATTAAGCATAGTAGGGGTAGATCGACATATATGAAAGATGATGAATCATTTGGATTGGGTGCTACAAAAACCAACCCTTCACAAAAGGTAAAAAATAGGGGTAATTGTTTGAAGTAAGGGCTGTTTAGAGAATTAGGGGTAGGATTAAAAGAAGTATGGGTAGTTTAAGCATAGTAGGGGTAATTGTTGGAAGTAAGGGCTATTTCCAGAATTTAGGGTAGGATTAAAAGAAGGATTGTTTTTAAGTATTAAGAGAAGTAGGGGTAGGTTATGCATAGTAGGGGTAGATCGACAAATATGAAAGATGATGAATCATTTGGATTGGGTGCTACAAAAACCAAACCTTCACAAAAAGTAAAAAAATAGGGGTAATTGTTAGTAGTAAGGACTGTTTGGAGAATTAGGGGGAGGATTAAAAAGAAGGGTTGTTTTGAAGTATTAAGAGAAGTAGGGGTAGTTAAAGCATAATAGGGTTAGATCGATAAATATGAAAGATGATGAATCAATTGGATTGGGTGCTGCAAAAACCAATCCTTCACAATAGTTAAAAAGTAGGGGTAATTGTTGGAAGGAATGGCTATTTGGAGAATTAGGGGTGCAATTAAAAAGAAGGGTTGTTTTGAAGTATTAAGAGAAGTAGTGGTAGTTTAAGCATAATAGGGGTAGATCGACAAATACAAAAGATGATGAATCATTTGGATTGGGTGCTGCAAAAACCAACCCTTCACAGTAGTAAAAAGATAGGGGTAATTGTTGGAAATAAGGGCTTTTTAGAAAATTAGGGGTAGGATTTAAAAGAAAGACTATTTTGAAGTATTAAGAGAAGTACGGGTAGTTTAAGCGTAGTAGGGGTAGATCAACAAATATGAAAGATGAAGAATCGTTTTGATTGGGTGCTGCAAAAAACCAATCCTTCACAATAGTTAAAAAATAGGGGTAATTATTGAAAGGATGGATATTTAGAGAATTAGGGGTAGGATTAAAAAAAGGGATGTTTTAAAGTATTTAGAGAAGTACCAACACTTCACAAAAGGTAAAAAATAGGGGTAATTTTTGGAAGTAATGTCAGTTTAGAGAATTAGGGACAGAATTAAAAAGAAGGGTTGTTTTAAAGTTTTACGAGATGTAGGGGTAGTTTAAGCATCGTAGGTGTAGATCGACAAATATGAAAGATGGTGAATCGTTTGGATTGGGTGCTGCAAAAACCAATCCTTCACAATAGTTAAAAAATAGTAGTAATTGTTGGAAGGAAGGGCTATTTAGATAATTAGGGGTAGGATTAAAAAGAAGGGTTGTTTTGAAATATTAAGATAAGTAGGGACAGTTTAAGAATAGTAGGGGTAGATCGACAAATATTAAAGATGATGAATCATTCGGATTAGGTGTTGCAAAAACTAATCCTTCACAGTAGTAAAAAGATAGGGGTAATTGTAGGAAGTAAGTGTTATTTAGAGAATTAGGGGTATGATTAAAAAGAAGGTCTTTTTTTTGAAGTATTCAGAGAAGTAGGAGTAGTTTAATTATAGTAGGGGAAGATCGGCAATTATAAAAGATGATGAATCATATGGATTGGGTGCTGCAAAAACCAACCCTTCACAATAGTAAAAAGATTGGGATAATTGTTTGAAATAAGGGCTATTTAGATATTAAATTGTAGGATTTAAAAGAAAGACTGTTTTGAAGTATTAAGAGAAGTAGGGGTAGTTTAAGCATAGTAGGGGTAGATCGACAAATATGAAAGATGATGAATCTTTTCGATTGGGTGCTACCTAAACCAATCCTTCACAATAGTTAAAAAATAGGGGTAATTGTTGAAAGGAATGACTATTTAGAGAATTAGGGGTAAGAATAAAAAGAAGGGATTTTTTGAAGTATTGAGAGAAGTAGGGGTAGATTAAGCATAGTAGGGGTAGATCGACATATATGAAAGATGATGAATCATTTGGATTGGGTGCTACAAAAACCAACCCTTCACAAAAGGTAAAAAATAGGGGTAATTGTTTGAAGTAAGGGCTGTTTAGAGAATTAGGGGTAGGATTAAAAAGAAGGGTTGTTTTGGAGTATTAAGAGAAGTATGGGTAGTTTAAGCATAGTAGGGGTAATTTTTGGAAGTAAGGGCTATTTACAGAATTAGGGGCAAGATTAAAAGAAGGATTGTTTTTAAGTATTAAGAGAAGTTGGGGTAGGTTAAGCATAGTAGGGGTAGATCGACAAGTATGAAAGATGATGAATCATTTGGATTGGGTGCTACAAAAACCAAACCTTCACAAAAAGGAAAAAATAAGCGGTAATTGTTGGTAGTAAGGACTGTTTGGAGAATTAGGGGTAGGATTAAAAAGAAGGGTTGCTTTGAAGTATTACGAGAAGTATGGGTAGTTTAAGTATAGTAGGGGTAGATCGACTAATATGAAAGATGATGAATTGTTTGGATTGGGTGCTGCAAAAACCAATCCTTCACAATAGTTAAAAATAGGGGTAATTGTTGGAAATAAGGGCTATTTACAGAATTAGGTGAAGGATTAAAAGAAGGACTGTTTATGTATAAAGCGAAGTAGGGGTAGATTAAGCATAGTAGGGGTAGATCAACAAATATGAAAGATGATGAATCATTGGAATTGGTTGCTACAAAAACCAACCCTTCACAAAAGGTAAAAAATTGGGGTAATTGATGGAAGTAAGGGCTATTTTGATAATTAGGCGGAGGATTAAAAAGAAGTGTTGTTTTGAAGTATTAAGAGAAGTAGGGGTAGTTTAAGCATAATAGGGGTAGATCGATAAATATGAAAGATGATGAATCATTTGGATTGGGTTCTTGCAAAAACTAATCCTTCACAATAGTTAAAAAGTAGGGGTAACTGTTGGAAGGAAGGGCTATTTAGAGAATTAGTGGTACGATTTAAAAGAAGGGCTGTTCTGAAGTATTAAGTGAAGTGGGGGTAGTTTAAGCATAATAGGGTTAGATAAACGAATATAAAAGATGATGAATCGTTCGGATTGGGTGCTGCAAAAACCAATCCTTCACTATAGTAAAAAGATTGGGGTAATTGTTGGTAATAAGGGCTATTTAGAAAATTAGGTGTAGGATTTAGAAGAAAGACTGTTTTGAAGTATTAAGAGAAGTTGGGGTAGTTTAAGCATAGTCGGGGTAGATCGACAAATATGAAAGATGATGAATCGTTTCGATTTGATGTGACAAAATACCAATCCTTCACAATAGTTAAAAAATAGAAGTAATTGTAGAAAGGAAGGGCTATTTAGATAATTAGGGGTAGGAATAAAAAGGACTGTTTTGAACAATTAAAGGAAGTAGGGGTAGTTTAAGCATAGTAGGGATACATCGACAAATATGGAAGATGATGAATCATTTGGATTGGGTGCTGCAAAAACCAACCCTTTACAGTAGTTAAAAAATAGAGGTAATTGTTGAAAGCAAAGGCCATTTTGAGAATTAGGGGTATGATTAAAAAGAAGGGTTGTTTTGAAGTATTAAGAGAAGTATGGGTAGTTTAAGCATAGGAAGGGTAGATCGACAAATATGATAGATGATGAATCGTTTGGATTGGGTGCTGCAAAAACCAACCCTTCATAGTAGTAAAAATATAGGGGTAATTGTTGGAAGTATGGGATATTTAGAGAATTAGGGTTTGGATTTATAAGTAGGACTGTTTTGAAGTATTAAGAGAAGTTGGGGTAGTTTAAGCATAGTAGGGGTAGATCGACAAATATGAAAGACGACGAATCAATTGGATAGGGTGCTACAAAAACCAACCCTTCACAGAAGTTAAAAAATAGCGGTAATTGTTGGAAGTAAGGGCTATTTAGAGAATTGGGGGTAGGATTTAAAAGAAGGGTTGTTCTGAAGTATTAAGAGAAGTAGGGGTAGTTCAAGCATAGTAGGGGTAGATCGACAAGTATGAATGATGATGAATCATTTGGATTGGGTGCTGCAAAAACCAATCCTTCACAATAGTTAAAAAATAGTAGTAATTTTTGGAAGGAAGGGCTAATTAGAGAATTAGGAGTAGGATTAAAAAGAAGGGTTGTTTTGAAATATTAAGATAAGTAGGGACAATTTAAGCATAGTAGGGGTAGATCGACAAATATTAAAGATGGTGAATCGTTTGGATTAGGTGCTACAAAAACTAATCCTTCAAAGTAGTAAAAGGATAGGGGTAATTGTTGGAAGTAAGTGTTATTTAGAGAATTAGGGGTATGATTAAAAAGAAGGTTTTTTTTGAAGTATTCAGAGAAGTAGGGGTAGTTTAATTATAGTAGGGCTAGATCGGCAATTATAAAAGATGATGAATCATGTGGATTGGGTGCTTCGAAAACAAACCCTTCACAATAGTAAAAATATTGCGATAATTGTTTGAAATAAGTGCTATTTAGAGAATAAATTGTAGGATTTAAAAGAAAGACTGTTTTGAAGTATTAAAAGAAGTAGCGTAGTTTAAGCATAGTAGGGGTAGATCGACAAATATAAAAGATGATGAATCTTTTCGATTGGGTGCTACAAAAACCAATCCTTCAAATAGTTTAAAAATAGTGGTAATTGTTGAAAGGAATGGCTATTTAGAGAATTAGGGGTAAGAATAAAAAGAAGGGATGTTTTGAAGTATTGAGAGAATTAGGGGTAGATTAAGCATAGTAGGGGTAGATCGACATATATGGAAAGATGATGAATCATTTGGATTGGGTGCTACAAAAACCAACCCTTCACAAAAGGTAAAAAATAGGGGTAATTGTTTGAAGTAAGGGCTGTTTAGAGAATTAGGGGTAGGATTAAAAAGAAGGGTTGTTTTGAAGTATTAAGAGAATTATGGGTAGTTTAAGCATAGTAGGGGTAATTGTTGGAAGTAAGGGCTATTTCCAGAATTTGGGGTAGGATTAAAAGAAGGATTGTTTTTAAGTATTAAGGGAAGTAGGGGTAGATTAAGCATAGTAGGGGTAGATCGACAAATATGAAAGATGATCAATCATTTGGATTAGGTGCTACAAAAACCAAACCTTCACAAAAAGTAAAAAATAGGGGTAATTGTTAGTAGTAAGTTGGAGAATTAGGGGTAGGATTAAAAAGAAGAGTTGTTTCGAAGTATTACGAGAAGTATGGATAGTTTAAGCATAGTAGGGGTAGATCGACAAATATGAAAGATGATGAATCATTTGGATTGGGTGCTGCAAAAACAAATCCTTCACAATAGTTAAAAATAGGGGTAATTGTTGGAAGTAAGGGCTATTTACAGAATTAGGTGATGGATTAAAAGAAGGACTGTTTTTATGTATAAAGAGAAGTAGGGGTAGATCAAGCGTAGTAGGGGTAGATCGACAAATATGAAAGATGATGAATCATTGGGATTGGGTGCTACAAAAACCAACCCTTCACAAAAGGTAAAAAATAGGGGTAATTGTTGGAAGTAAGGGCTATTTATAGAATTAGGGGAGTATTAAAAAGAAGGGTTGTTTTGAAGTATTAAGAGAAGTAGGGGTACTTAAAGCATAATAGGGTTAGATCGATAAATATGAAAGATGATGAATCAATTGGATTGGGTGCTGCAAAAACCAATCCTTCACAATAGTTAAAAAGTAGGGGTAATTGTTGGAAGGAATGGCTATTTGGAGAATTAGGGGTGCAATTAAAAAGAAGGGCTGTTTTGAAGTATTAAGAGAAGTAGGGGTAGTTTAAGCATAATAGGGGTAGATCGACAAATATAAAAGATGATGAATCGTTTTGATTGGGTGCTGCAAAAACCAACCCTTCACAGTAGTAAAAAGATAGGGGTAATTGTTGGAAATAAGGGCTATTTAGAAAATTAGGAATAGGATTTAAAAGAAAGACTGTTTTGAAGTATTAAGAGAAGTAGGGGTAGTTTAAGCATAGTAGGGGTAGATCAAAAAATATGAAAGATGATGAATCGTTTCGATTGGGTGCTGCAAAAAACCAATCCTTCACAATATTTAAAAAATAGGGGTAATTATTGAAAGGATGGCTATTTAGAGAATTAGGGGTTGGATTAAAAAAAGGGTTGTTTTAAAGTATTAAGAGAAGTACCAACACTTCACAAAAGGTAAAAAATAGGGGTAATTTTTGGAAGTAATGGCAGTTTAGAGAATTAGGGACAGAATTAAAAAGAAGGGTTGTTTTGAAGTTTTACTAGATGTAGGGGTAGTTTAAGCATCGTAAGTGTGAATCGACAAATATGAAAGATGGTGAATCATTCGGATTGGGTGCTGCAAAAACCAGTCCTTCACAATAGTTAAAAAATAGTAGTAATTGTTGGAAGGAAGGGCTATTTAGAGAATTAGGGGTAGGATTAAAAAGAAGGGCTGTTTTGAAATATTAAGATAAGTAGGGACAGTTTAAGCATAGTAGGGGTAGATCGACAAATATTAAAGATGATGAATCGTTCGGATTAAGTGCTGCAAAAACTAATCCTTCACAGTAGTAAAAAGGTAGGGGTAATTGTTGGAAGTAAGTGTTATTTAGAGAATTAGGGGTATGATTTTAAAGAAGGTCTTTTTTTTGAAGTATTCAAAGAAGTAGGGGTAGTTTAATTATAGTTGGGGTAGATCAGCAATTATAAAAGATGATGAATCATATGGATTGGGTGCTGTAAAAACAAACCCTTCACAATAGTAAAAAGAGTAGGATAATTTTTTGAAATAAGGGCTATTTAGATAATAAATTGTAGGATTTAAAAGAAAGACTGTTTTGAAGTATTAAGAGAAGTAGGGGTAGTTTAAGCATAGTAGGGGTAGATCGACAAATATGAAAGATGATGAATCTTTTCGATTGGGTGCTACAAAAACCAATCCTTCACAATAGTTAAAAAATAGGGGTAATTGTTGAAAGGAATGGCTATTTAAAAAATTAGGGGTGAGAATAAAAAGAAGGGATTTTTTGAAGTATTGAGAGAAGTAGGGGTAGATTAGGCATAGTAGGGGTAGATCGACATATATGAAAGATGATGAATCATTTGGATTGGGTGCTACAAAAACCAACCCTTCACAAAAGGTAAAAAATAGGGGTAATTGTTTGAAGTAAGGGTTGTTTAGAGAATTAGGGGTAGGATTAAAAAGAAGGGTTGTTTTGAAGCATTAAGAGAAGTATGGGTAGTTTAAGCATAGTAGGGGTAATTGTTGGATGTAAGGGCTATTTACAGAATTAGGGGTAGGATTAAAAGAAGGATTGTTTTTAAGTATTATGAGAAGTAGGGGTAGGTTAAGCATAGTAGGGGTAGATCGACAAATATGAAAGATGATGAATCTTTTGGATTGGGTGCTAAAAAACCAAATCTTCACAAAAAGGAAAAAATAGGGGTAATTTTTGGTAGTAAGGACTGTTTGGAGAATTAGGGGTAGGATTAAAAAGAAGGGCTATTTTGAAGTATTACAAGAAGCATGGGTAGTTTAAGCATAGTAGGGGTAGATCGACAAATATGAAAGATGATGAATCGTTTGGATTGGGTGCTGCAAAAACCAATCCTTCAAAATAGTTAAAAATATGAGTAATTGTTGGAAGTGAGGGCTATTTACAGAATTAGGTGAAGGATCAAAAGAATGATTGTTTTATGTATAAAGCAAAGTATGGGTAGATTAAGCGTAGTAGTGGTAGATCAATAAATATGAAAGATGATGAATCATTGGGATTGGGTGCTACAAAAACCAACCCTTCACAAAAGCTAAAAAATAGGGGTAATTGTTGGAAGTAAGGGCTATTTATAGAATTAGGGGGAGGATTAAAAAGAAGTGTTGTTTTGAAGTATTAAGAGAAGTAGGGGTAGTTTAAGCATAATAGGGTTAGATCGATAAATATGAAAGATGATGAATCATTCGGATTGGGTGCTGCAAAAACCAATCCTTCACAACAGTTAAAAAGTAGGAGTAATTGTTGGAAGGAATGGCTATTTGGAGAATTAGGGGTACAATTAAAAAGAAGTGCTATTTTGAAGTATTAAGAGAAGTGGGGGTAGTTTAAGCATAATAGGGGTAGATCGACAAATATAAAAGATGATGAATCGTTTGAATGGGGTGCTGCAAAAACCAACCCTTCACAGTAGTAAAAAGATAGGGGTAATTGTTGGAAATATAGGCTATTTAGAAAATTAGGGGTAGGATTTAAAAGAAAGACTGTTTTGAAGTATTAAGAGAAGTAGGGGTAGTTTAAGCATAGTAGGGGTAGATCAACAAATATGAAAGATGATGAATCGTTTCGATTGGGTGCTGCAAAAAACCAATCCTTCACAATAGTTAAAAAATCGGGGTAATTATTGAAAGGATGGCTATTTAGAGAATTAGGGGTAGGATTAAAAAAAGGGCTGTTTTAAAGTATTAAGAGATGTGGGGGTAGTTTAAGCATAGTAGGGGCAGATCGACAAATATGAAAGATGATGAATCATTTGGATTGGGTGCTACAAAAACCAACACTTCATAAAAGGTAAAAAATAGGGGTAATTGTTGGAAGTAAGGGCTATTTAGAGAATTAGGGGCAGGTGTAAAAGGAAGGGATGTTTTGAAGTATTAAGAGAAGTAGGGTAATTTAAGCATAGGTGGGGTAAGTCGATAAATATGAAAGATGATGAATCGTTTGGATTGGATGCTGCAAAAACCAATCCTTCACAGTAGTTAAAAATTAGGGGTAATTGTTGTTTGGAAGGGCTATTTAGAGAATTAGGGGTACGATTAAAAAGTAGGGCTGTTTTGAAGTATTAAGAGAAGTAGGGGTAGTTTAAGCATAATAGGGATATATCGAGAAATATAAAAGATGATGAATCGTTTGGATTGGGTGCTGCAAAAACCAACCCTTCACAGTAGTAAAAAGATAGGGGTAATTGTTGGAAATAAGGGCTATTTAGAGAATCAGGGATAGGATTTAAAAGAAAGACCGTTTTGAAGTATTAAGAGAAGTAGGGGTAGTTTAAGCAAAGTAGGGGTAGATCGACAAATATGAAAGATGATGAATCGTTTGGATTAGGTGCTTCAAAAACCAATCCTTCACAGTAGTAAAAAGATAGTGCTAATTGTTGGAAGTAAGGGCTATTTAGAGAATTAGGGGTAGGATTAAAAAGATGGGCTATTTTGAAGTATTAAGAGAAGTAGGGGTAGACTAAGCATAGTAGGGGTAGATCGACAAATATGAAAGATGATGAATCATTTGGATTGGGTGCTACAAAAACCAAACCTTCACAAAAAGTAAAAAAATAGGGGTAATTGTAACAACCCGTATTTTCAATAACCTGTAATAACATAAATCGAGGCAGAATTTAATTCTAAAATGGGAATCAAGGGAAACGGGCTATGCCATTGTGTTCGTCTCGGAAAAATACGCGAAATAGAGTCCGAGTTTTCGAAAATCGGAGTCCGTATGACCAAGATATGGCCTCGCGAAGTTTCACGAAAATTCCCAAATTAAAGTATACTTAATTAAGTGAAATGGGTTGTGTAGATATATATATATATATATATATATTGATATATATATATATATATATATATATATATAATTGAAAATTTAATAAATAAATATGCAAAAATGCTCAAAACAGCGAATTGGGAGAGGGGAATAACCGAACCGGCCGATTTTTGAAGTCGACCCGAGCCCGCTGGGTCGACTAGGGGTTAATCCAGGGTGTTTGGCTGTCAACCCGTGGGCCGATTCGCTCAAGTGCAGATTTTGCATTTGAATGGTTCTCATGGTCCATCTTTAATCTAAAGGCCCTAGATGGTTCCTACACTTGACTTCTTCCCCAAGACATGCTTTGATGGCTTGGATTGAATCTAGGGTTAATCCTATGGCCTAAAACACTTGCCTAATCTATAAATAAGACCCTAACCTACCCTAATTCATTCATAATTAAACCTAGTGACTAAACTATGGCAAAATGCTAGCTCTCATGGCCTCCACTAATTTTATGAAGAGGGTTGCATACTAATCACTCTCTAATCAACTTCTAATCCCTTCTTAGCATCTTAATCTTCTTCATTTGGTGTTCAAAGTTGCTAGTTGTGAGTTTCTATCACTTTGATGATCTTTTGGTAAACTAATTAGATGAGATGTGATGAGATTTATGGTTTTGTATGTGGGTTAATGAGCTTTGAATCATATGATATGATGTTAGCATTAATCTTATGTTTATGCATGTTGAGTATGTAAGCTTATGCAAGTTTAATATGATGTATGTTATGTTTGCATGATGCTAAATATGCAAGTTGTGGGCTATGTAATCATATGCATGTTATGCAAGTTCATGGTAATATGCTATGCAAGTTACATGTTTGTTAATATGCAAGTTACATGTTTGTTAATATGCAAGTTACATGTATGTAAATATGCAAGTTACATGTTTGTTAATATGCAAGTTACATGTTTGTTAATATGCAAGTTACATGTATGTAAATATGCAAGTTACATGTTTCTTTATATGCAAGTTACATGTTTGTTAATATGCGAGTTACATGTATGTAAATATGCAAGTTACATGTTTATTAATATGCAAGTTCATGATGACACATTATGCAAGTCTATAAGCTAATATGCAAGTTTGTTATGCAAAATGAATATGTAAGTTATGTGACATATTATATGCAAGTTATGTGACATGTTATGCAAGTTCATATGCAAGTTATGTGTTTGTTAATATGCAAGATGGCACCTTTGAAACATGTTCATTCATATGCAAGTTGACACCTTTTATATGTGTTATATCATGAACGAAATTACGTGGGAACGATGGGGTAATTAAATGCATAAGTTAATAAGATTGTGTGAAATTAATATAATTATGCATAACACAAAATAAATAAACATAGTATGGGAATTTGCCTATTTGGTTAGGTGTACCCATACTATGTGTTGGGAATTTACCTATTGAGTTAGGTCTACCCCATGGGAATTTACCTATTAAGTTAGGTCTACCCATGTTAAGAAAACTTGATTAATTAGGGATAATTAATATAAAATTATGAGGGTGATTAATTAGGTGTAATTAATTGACTAAGACACGAGGTTGGACTCAGTTGTAGCGTAAAACTGCCCGGACCCAACCGGCTTAACCAGTTGCTACAAATGTTAGCCCAATGTGAGAGGTCTTAGGCACAAACTAAATACGTAATTAATGTAAAGACACGAGGTTAGACTCTGTTATGACATAAGGCTGCCCGGACCCAACCGGCTTAACCAGCGGTCATAAAAGACAGTCTAATGTGAGAGGTCTTTACAAAGGTTACGTTCTTAATTAATTAATTAAGAAACACTTAACCACATTAGCATGTAGAGGGACATGAGGGGTTAAGTGGGTGCCTCGGGTGGCATGAGAAAATCTAGTGGTTGCCTTGGGTGGCAATAGAAAATACGATTAGAATACTTAACCAAAATAGAACATGTAATTAAAACATGATTAAAGGGTTAAGTGGGATATACTAGAAAAAGGGACAAGCTTAGGTGGGTAGCTTGTGGAGGCCCATTTCAACCAGTAACCCATACGTATCTTTGTGGGCTCGACCCATGTCGAGGACGGGACACGCATACTGGGCTTGACTGTAAGAGGCAAACGGGTTAGCGGTGGCAACGCAAGTCCAACGGGCTTCATATGCGTGAGTGGGCCCGGGCTGGTAGGTAAGCCGTTGTTGCATCGAGTAGATATAAGCCGTGCACCTTTAGTTTCATCAGGTTGCCACATTGGGGAATGATACATCCCACGGTGGGGCCAGCACGGGTATCTACGTTAGGGAGCCGATCGAATGGGAAGTAGTGTGTACACCTAGTGGATTGTAGGGCCCCGTGGCGCCTACTTGGTCACCTAGGGGTACGCAGGTACTAATTAGTAAATTTTATAAGTCCTTGGGTGGGATCAACCTTTAAGTTAGGAACGACTGGTGTGGTGCAGTTTAGTAATTTACCTTAGGGAGGGTAGATGCGTCTTTATCCTTTATCTTCGTTTAGTTGACTGCTTAGGGTAGCCATTCATCCCTATATGTTACCGTATATCAGTTTATGTCTTCTCTGGTTACTTTAACGATTGTATTGTTAAAGTTATAGGACTCGCTCAGACTTATGTCTGACCCTGTTGTTTTTATCTTTTTCCCAACCCTCAGGTCCTACGGTGGATCCCAGCAGTAGTGGAGCTTGATCGGATTGCTGTTCCAGTCTTTAGGAGCTTGGATAGATGTAAAGCTCCAGTTATCCAGTTATCTTTTCTTTTGTTTGGCTATTGTATGAGAGTGGGATTATGTACTTCTTTATTTTGATGGATATTGTACTTGACCTTTATTGTGGTTTTATGATGTAACCAGACATGTTTTACTTCCGCTGTTATGAGATGATGTTTTAAAATTTCAAGTACTATTTATATCTGTCTTGTTGTAATTTTTCTGTTCTATATTCACTAAAATACTCCACCGATGCTATGGCATTCCCTTAGTGAGTGATCATAGCGGGAGTGGGGTGTTACACGTGGTATCAGAGCTTAAGGTTACCAGAACAGATAAAATTTTTGAGAAAAACTACTTTCTAAGAGTATTTTCGAAGAAAGTATTTTTAAAAGCATGTCTTCTAAGAGAAAAAGTTTTTGAAAAAGAAAAGCATAATCCCCAATAGCCATATCTTTATCTTTCGGAATCTCCTTTTTGAATCTTTCCTCTTTCGTTTCAGCATGGCTGAAGATCTTAACATCCCGGAGGGTTTAGTTATACCACTATGGTATAGGAGGTTGCAAGAGGCTAGGGCCGCGGCTGCGGGTCCGGCCAATGCTACTACACCAGAGACAACCGCTCCTCCTCCTCAGCCTAGAGTGGATAATTTTGCTAAGGTTTGCAAGGAGTTCAAGGCTATAGGAGGAAAACCTTTTCTTGGTTCAGAGACTTTCGTAGAGGCTAGAGATTGGCTTAAGGAAGTGGAAGAGTTGCTAGATATCTTTGAAGTGGAAGAGGGAAAGAAAGTCAAGTTGGCGGCTTGGTTAATGAAGGGAGAGGCCTCATTCTGGTGGGAGGTCACTAATGGAGAACGCCCTGTTGACTCTTGGGCAGATTTTAAGCAAAGGTTTGGGGCTAAGTTTCTCTCAAGGGCGGAAGAGAATCTGTTTATGGAGAAGTTCTTGAATTTGAAGCAAGGGAATCTCACGGTGAAAGAATATGTCAACAAATTCAATCAATTAGCAAGGTTTGGCATAGAGTTGGTGAATACACCGGAGAAGAAGGCTTTGAGGTTCGTTAGAGGCTTGAACGAACCATTGCAAGGAATAGCTATGACTCACATTCCTATGGGGGCCACTTTTGAGAAGCTTGTCTACATGGCACTTATGCATGAGGATGATAAGAATTCTAAGGCACCAGAGAAAAAGGGGGATCAGAAGAAACCGCAACAGCAACAACAAGGCAAGGGCGGAAAAGGCAATGGTGACAAAAAGAAGACGAAGAAGAAGTGCTTCAATTGTGGAACACCAGGACACCTCAGTAAGGATTGTCGCAAAAAGAAGAAGACCGGTTGCTTTCATTGTGGTGAAGCAGGGCATCTTGTGAAAAACTGCCCAAAGAAGGGGCAGAAGACGGGGTCTACCTCAGGAGGCCAGGTGCAAGCTCTTATAGCACCACCTCAGTCAGGGGGGCAAGTTCAGGTTCTCTCAGTTCCACCGATTCAGCAGAGAGGTAGAACTATTTCCGTTGAAAGTCTGGTTTTTCTGTTTGATCATCCAGTTCGTACTTTGTTTGACTCTGGCGCATCGCATTCTTTTATCTCATCATCGTTAGTTGAGTCACTGCACTTCGACACCAGTCTAGTTGATGATCCCTTGGTTGTCTCAAACCCAATTGGGGGCTCCATATATCTGTCTATGATATGTTTGGGTTTGAAGATTTCTATACTTAGCGTTGAGTTTAGATGTGATGCTTTTGTATTGGGCTTCACGGGCTATGGGTTGATCTTGGGCATGGACTGGTTATCCAGTAATGGTGCCGTTCTTGATTGCGAAAGGAGAGTTGTCAGGCTCATGACCCGCTTGGGTAACACTCTCGAGATCTCTTGCAATCCCATGGAATCTGTTTTGCTAAGTTATCTTGAATCGCTCGATGCTTCGGTCGAAAGTTTGTGTTCTGTCAGAGTAGTCCGGGAATATCCGGATGTGTTTGAAGAAGTAAAGGGTTTGCCTCCGAAGCGGGAGATAGATTTCCGAATTTATTTGGTGGATAATGCCAAACCAGTGTCTTTGCCAGTACGCCACATGGCTCCTCGTGAGAGAAGAGAACTTCATAAGCAAGTAGGGGAGTTGCTTGAGAAGGGGTTCATAAGGCGAAGTATATCGGAGTGGGGAGCTCCAGTAGTGTTTGCCACGAAGGCGGATGGGTCCCTCAGACTTTGTGTGGATTATAGGGAACTTAATAAGCTCACGAAGAAGAATAGACACCCATTACCGAGGATAGATGATCTCTTTGATCAGTTGGTTGGCGCGTCAGTATTTTCGCAGATGGACTTAGCTACAGGGTTTCATCAGTTAAGAGTGGCGGAGGACAGTATAGAGAAGACTGCTTTCCGGACTCCGGATGGTTTTTATGAGTGGCTAGTGATGCCATTTGGGTTGACAAACGCCCCCGCATACTTTGTTGATCTCATGAGTAGAGTGTTCAGAGAGTATCTGAATAAGTTTGTAGTAGTTTTTGTGGATGACATCTTGGTCTTTTCCAAGAATGAAGAAGAGCATGCCTTACATCTCAAGGAAGTGTTGGAGACTCTTCGAGCGCATAGTCTTAAAGCTAAATTCTCTAAATGCCATTTTTGGAGAAGAGAAGTGCGATTCTTAGGGCATGTAGTCTCTAAGGAAGGGATAGCTGTGGATCCCGCAAAGATAGTATCTATCCAGGATTGGAAAGTTCCTAGAAATGCTACCGAGGTAAGAAGTTTCTTGGGGTTGGCAGGATATTATAGGAAGTTCATCAAAGACTTCGCGAAGATATCAGCCCCATTAACCCGCTTGACGAAGAAGAATCTGGTTTTCTCATGGGATGTAGATTGTGATGATGCTTTCCGACGGTTAAAGAGAGCTTTGACCACCGCTCCAGTTTTAGTGCTTCCAGATGGGAGTAAGCCGTTCGTTGTTTATACCGATGCTTGTGGAACAGGATTAGGCGCAGTCTTGATGCAGGAGGGAAGGGTAATAGCCTATGGAGGGAGACAATTGAGAGTGCATGAGAAGAATTACCCTACCCATGATCTAGAGTTGGCCGCGATTGTTTTCGCACTTAAGTCTTGGCGCCATTATCTTCTTGGTGAGAGATTCGAGTTGTTCACCGACCATAAATCATTGAAGTACTTATTCTCTCAGAAGGATTTAAACTTAAGACAGCAAAGGTGGATGGAGTTCTTAGCATCCTATGATTTCGAGATAGCGTATACCCCTGGTAAGGGTAACGTGGTGGCAGACGCCTTAAGTAGAAAAAGGCTATCTTTGAGTCCATTGTTCGTGGAACGACGAAGCTTGGAGTTTCTTTCTTTGTTTGACTTCAGACCTTCTGTTGATTTTGTACCTGGTTTGTTGGCATCCTTGGAGGTTAGACCTACTCTTTTGAGACGGATTGGCGAGGCTCAGCGAGACGACCCACAGTTGGTTGTGTTGGTAGAGAAGCTTATAAGAGGGGAGTCGTCCAGCCATTTGGGTAGATACACCATAGATGATAAGGGATGGTTGCATAGAGACGGTAGACTTTGTGTACCGCAAGATGAGGGTTTGAAGAAGGCTATTTTGGATGATGCACATCGTTCAAGAATGACTATTCATCCCGGTGGAGACAAAATGTACCAAGACATGAAGAGAGTTTTCTTCTGGGCCGGTATGAAGAAAGATGTGGCCGAGTATGTGGCTAGATGCTTAGTGTGCCAACAAGTTAAAGTGGAGCAAAGGAAACCCGGTGGGTTGCTACACCCATTGGAAGTTCCACAGTGGAAGTGGGATAGTGTCTCGATGGATTTCATCGACGGGTTACCGAGATCGAGGAAGGGCAATACGGGAATTTGGGTTGTGGTAGACAGACTTACCAAGAGTGCCCATTTTATACCCGTGAAGAGTAAGAGGACCGCTCCATGGCTTGCTTCAGTCTATGTTAGAGAGATTGTTAGATTGCATGGCGTACCATCCAGCATTGTGAGTGATCGAGATCCTATTTTCACTAGTGAGTTTTGGAGAAGTTTGCAAGAGGCGGTAGGGACTCAGTTGTGTTTGAGCACCGCATATCATCCTCAGACGGACGGTCAGACCGAGAGGGTGAACCGTATCTTAGAAGATCTTTTGAGGCTTTGTATCTTGGATTTTGGAGGTACATGGGAAGAACATCTTCCTTTGGTGGAGTTCGCATATAATAACAGCTTTCAGTCCAGTATTGGTATGGCTCCTTTCGAAGCTCTTTATGGAAGGCCTTGTCGATCTCCTACATGTTGGTGGGAATCTACGGATAAGATCTTGCTTGGGCCGGATATGGTTAGAGAGACTTCAGAGAAGATTGATTTAATTCGAAAAAGGATGAAAGCAGCGCAAGATAGACAGAAATCTTATGCGGATCGGAGAAGGACGGATCTTGAGTTTGAGGTTGGGGACATGGTTTTTGTCAAAATATCTCCATTGAGAAATGTTGTTCGCTTTGGGTCCGTAGGGAAGTTAGCACCGAGATTTGTTGGGCCGTTTCCTATTAAGGAAAGGATTGGACGGATGGCATATAGGGTGGAGTTGCCCGACAGACTTAGTGGTGTTCATGATGTATTCCATGTATCACATTTGAGGAAGTGCTTACATGAGACCGCGGAGGTGGTAGAGCCGAGCTTGCTTAGAGATGTAGAGGTAGAGCGTGATGCGACGATTCGACGAGCTCCTACTCGCATCCTTGGGTCAGAAACTAGGAAGTTGAGGAACAGAGAAGTTCAGCTAGTTAAAGTGCAATGGGGAGATGACGAAAGCAATGCTACTTGGGAGACGGAAGCAAAGATGCGTTCTTTGTATCCATTTCTTTTTGAGAGTATGTCTTTTAACTTCTCCTTTATTGCTTGTCTAGTACTTATCTTATCTTTAGTATATCCTCTCGCTAATACCTATGACCTTTAGATAGGGTAAAACCTATGGTTGAAACATGTGTTTGAAACATGTTATGGTTGATGGATGCATATGGATGCAATTGTTTGCTAGTGGTTGCTCGTGGATGCATATACACACACATTAGGCACTAGATCGGCTCAGTCACTTCATGTTGCATATTGCATAAATGGATGTGGTAGTTAGATTGATGGATGTATCATGGCTGTGTTATCATATGGATGATGCATTTTTGTGTATGGTTGTGCACGCATGTAGAAATTTGTATGTGTCAATAGGGTTTCGCATACATATTGGATGCATGGCACTATCATGGTTTGCATTAAGGAGGTTTACTGTATCAGTAACCGCCTGATTTTCGCATTAGGTAAGTACATATACACACACTTTTGCATATATCCATCCAGCATTTAGAATCTTGTAAGGACAATGATTGCTCGTGGATGATGCTTTGAGTAGATGGATGATTGGATGGTAGGATACGTTCTTCCTAACTTGAAGATTTCGGGGACGAAATCCTTTAAGGAGGGGAGAATGTAACAACCCGTATTTTCAATAACCTGTAATAACATAAATCGAGGCAGAATTTAATTCTAAAATGGGAATCAAGGGAAACGGGCTATGCCATTGTGTTCGTCTCGGAAAAATACGCGAAATAGAGTCCGAGTTTTCGAAAATCGGAGTCCGTATGACCAAGATATGGCCTCGCGAAGTTTCACGAAAATTCCCAAATTAAAGTATACTTAATTAAGTGAAATGGGTTGTGTAGATATATATATATATATATATATTGATATATATATATATATAATTGAAAATTTAATAAATAAATATGCAAAAATGCTCAAAACAGCGAATTGGGAGAGGGGAATAACCGAACCGGCCGATTTTTGAAGTCGACCCGAGCCCGCTGGGTCGACTAGGGGTTAATCCAGGGTGTTTGGCTGTCAACCCGTGGGCCGATTCGCTCAAGTGCAGATTTTGCATTTGAATGGTTCTCATGGTCCATCTTTAATCTAAAGGCCCTAGATGGTTCCTACACTTGACTTCTTCCCCAAGACATGCTTTGATGGCTTGGATTGAATCTAGGGTTAATCCTATGGCCTAAAACACTTGCCTAATCTATAAATAAGACCCTAACCTACCCTAATTCATTCATAATTAAACCTAGTGACTAAACTATGGCAAAATGCTAGCTCTCATGGCCTCCACTAATTTTATGAAGAGGGTTGCATACTAATCACTCTCTAATCAACTTCTAATCCCTTCTTAGCATCTTAATCTTCTTCATTTGGTGTTCAAAGTTGCTAGTTGTGAGTTTCTATCACTTTGATGATCTTTTGGTAAACTAATTAGATGAGATGTGATGAGATTTATGGTTTTGTATGTGGGTTAATGAGCTTTGAATCATATGATATGATGTTAGCATTAATCTTATGTTTATGCATGTTGAGTATGTAAGCTTATGCAAGTTTAATATGATGTATGTTATGTTTGCATGATGCTAAATATGCAAGTTGTGGGCTATGTAATCATATGCATGTTATGCAAGTTCATGGTAATATGCTATGCAAGTTACATGTTTGTTAATATGCAAGTTACATGTTTGTTAATATGCAAGTTACATGTATGTAAATATGCAAGTTACATGTTTGTTAATATGCAAGTTACATGTTTGTTAATATGCAAGTTACATGTATGTAAATATGCAAGTTACATGTTTCTTTATATGCAAGTTACATGTTTGTTAATATGCGAGTTACATGTATGTAAATATGCAAGTTACATGTTTATTAATATGCAAGTTCATGATGACACATTATGCAAGTCTATAAGCTAATATGCAAGTTTGTTATGCAAAATGAATATGTAAGTTATGTGACATATTATATGCAAGTTATGTGACATGTTATGCAAGTTCATATGCAAGTTATGTGTTTGTTAATATGCAAGATGGCACCTTTGAAACATGTTCATTCATATGCAAGTTGACACCTTTTATATGTGTTATATCATGAACGAAATTACGTGGGAACGATGGGGTAATTAAATGCATAAGTTAATAAGATTGTGTGAAATTAATATAATTATGCATAACACAAAATAAATAAACATAGTATGGGAATTTGCCTATTTGGTTAGGTGTACCCATACTATGTGTTGGGAATTTACCTATTGAGTTAGGTCTACCCCATGGGAATTTACCTATTAAGTTAGGTCTACCCATGTTAAGAAAACTTGATTAATTAGGGATAATTAATATAAAATTATGAGGGTGATTAATTAGGTGTAATTAATTGACTAAGACACGAGGTTGGACTCAGTTGTAGCGTAAAACTGCCCGGACCCAACCGGCTTAACCAGTTGCTACAAATGTTAGCCCAATGTGAGAGGTCTTAGGCACAAACTAAATACGTAATTAATGTAAAGACACGAGGTTAGACTCTGTTATGACATAAGGCTGCCCGGACCCAACCGGCTTAACCAGCGGTCATAAAAGACAGTCTAATGTGAGAGGTCTTTACAAAGGTTACGTTCTTAATTAATTAATTAAGAAACACTTAACCACATTAGCATGTAGAGGGACATGAGGGGTTAAGTGGGTGCCTCGGGTGGCATGAGAAAATCTAGTGGTTGCCTTGGGTGGCAATAGAAAATACGATTAGAATACTTAACCAAAATAGAACATGTAATTAAAACATGATTAAAGGGTTAAGTGGGATATACTAGAAAAAGGGACAAGCTTAGGTGGGTAGCTTGTGGAGGCCCATTTCAACCAGTAACCCATACGTATCTTTGTGGGCTCGACCCATGTCGAGGACGGGACACGCATACTGGGCTTGACTGTAAGAGGCAAACGGGTTAGCGGTGGCAACGCAAGTCCAACGGGCTTCATATGCGTGAGTGGGCCCGGGCTGGTAGGTAAGCCGTTGTTGCATCGAGTAGATATAAGCCGTGCACCTTTAGTTTCATCAGGTTGCCACATTGGGGAATGATACATCCCACGGTGGGGCCAGCACGGGTATCTACGTTAGGGAGCCGATCGAATGGGAAGTAGTGTGTACACCTAGTGGATTGTAGGGCCCCGTGGCGCCTACTTGGTCACCTAGTGGTACGCAGGTACTAATTAGTAAATTTTATAAGTCCTTGGGTGGGATCAACCTTTAAGTTAGGAACGACTGGTGTGGTGCAGTTTAGTAATTTACCTTAGGGAGGGTAGATGCGTCTTTATCCTTTATCTTCGTTTAGTTGACTGCTTAGGGTAGCCATTCATCCCTATATGTTACCGTATATCAGTTTATGTCTTCTCTGGTTACTTTAACGATTGTATTGTTAAAGTTATAGGACTCGCTCAGACTTATGTCTGACCCTGTTGTTTTTATCTTTTTCCCAACCCTCAGGTCCTACGGTGGATCCCAGCAGTAGTGGAGCTTGATCGGATTGCTGTTCCAGTCTTTAGGAGCTTGGATAGATGTAAAGCTCCAGTTATCCAGTTATCTTTTCTTTTGTTTGGCTATTGTATGAGAGTGGGATTATGTACTTCTTTATTTTGATGGATATTGTACTTGACCTTTATTGTGGTTTTATGATGTAACCAGACATGTTTTACTTCCGCTGTTATGAGATGATGTTTTAAAATTTCAAGTACTATTTATATCTGTCTTGTTGTAATTTTTCTGTTCTATATTCACTAAAATACTCCACCGATGCTATGGCATTCCCTTAGTGAGTGATCATAGCGGGAGTGGGGTGTTACAGTAATTGTTAGTAGTAAGGATTGTTTAGAGAATTAGGGGGAGGATTAAAAAGAAGGGTTGTTTTGAAGTATTAAGAGAAGTAGTGGTAGTTAAAGCATAATAGGGTTAGATCGATAAATATGAAAGATGATGAATCAATTGGATTGGGTGCTGCAAAATCCAATCCTTCACAATAGTTAAAAAGTAGGGGTAATTGTTGGAAGGAATGGCTATTTGGAGAATTAGGGGTGCAATTAAAAAGAAGGGCTGTTTTGAAGTATTAAGAGAAGTAGGGGTAGTTTAAGCATAATAGGGGTAGATCGACAAATACATAAGATGATGAATTGTTTGGATTGGGTGTTGCAAAAACCAACCCTTCATAGTAGTAAAAGGATAGGGGTACTTGTTGGAAATAAGGGCTATTTAGAAAATTAGGGGTAGGATTTAAAAGAAAGACTATTTTGAAGTATTAAGAGAAGTAGGGGTAGTTTAAGCGTAGTAGGGATAGATCAACAAATATGAAAGATGATGAATCGTTTCGATTGGGTGCTGCAAAAAACCAATCCTTCACAATAGTTAAAAAATAGGGGTAATTATTGAAAGGATGGATATTTAGAGAATTAGGGGTAGGATTAAAAAAAGGGCTGTTTTAAAGTATTAAGAGAAGTACGAACACTTCACAAAAGGTAAAAAAATAGGGGTAATTTTTGGAAGTAATGTCGGTTAATGAATTAGGGACAGAATTAAAAAGAAGGGTTGTTTTGAAGTTTTACGAGATGTAGGGGTAGTTTAAGCATCGTAGGTGTAGATCGACAAATATGAAAGATGGTGAATCGTTTGGATTGGGTGCTGCAAAAACCAATCCTTCACAATAGTTAAAAAATAGTAGTAATTGTTGGAAGGAAGGGCTATTTAGAGAATTAGGGGTAGGATTAAAAAGAAGGGATGTTTTGAAATATTAAGATAAGTAGGGACAGTTTAAGCATAGTAGGGGTAGATCGACAAATATTAAAGATGATGAATCATTCAGATTAGGTGCTGCAAAAACTAATCCTTCACAGTAGTAAAAAGATAGGGGTAATTGTAGGAAGTAAGTGTTATTTAGAGAATTAGGGGTATGATTAAAAAGAAGGTCTTTTTTTTTGAAGTATTCAGAGAAGTAGGGGTAGTTTAATTATAGTAGGGGAAGATCGGCAATTATAAATGATGATGAATCATATGGATTGGGTGCTGCAAAAACCAACCCTTCACAATAGTAAAAAGATTAGGATTATTTTTTGAAATAAGGGCTATTTAGATAATAAACTGTAGGATACAAAAGAAAGACTGTTTTGAAGTATTAAGAGAAGTAGGGGTAGTTTAAGCATAGTAGGGGTAGATCGACAAATATGAAAGAAGATGAATCTTTTCGATTGGGTGCTACAAAAACCAATCCTTCACAATAGTTAAAAAATAGGGATAATTGTTGAAAGGAATGGCTATTTAGAGAATTAGGGGTAAGAATAAAAAGAAGGGATTTTTTGAAGTATTGAGAGAAGTAGGGGTAGATTAAGCATAGTAGGGGTAGATCGACATATATGAAAGATGATGAATCATTTGGATTGGGTGCTACAAAAACCAACCCTTCACAAAAGGTAAAAAATAAGGGTGATTGTTTGAAGTAAGGGCTGTTTAGAGAATTAGGGGTAGGATTAAAAAGAAGGGTTGTTTTGAAGTATTAAGAGAAGTATGGGTAGTTTAAGCATAGTAGGGGTAATTGTTGGAAGTAAGGGCTATTTACAGAATTAGGGGTAGGATTAAAAGAAGGATTGTTTTTTAGTATTAAGATAAGTAGGGGTAGGTTAAGCATAGTAGGGGTAGATCGACAAGTATGAAAGATGATGAATCATTTGGATTGGGTGCTACAAAAACCAAACCTTCACAAAATGGAAAAAATAAGGGGTAATTGTTGGTAGTAAGGACTGTTTGGAGAATTAGGGGTAGGATTAAAAAGTAGGGTTGCTTTGAAGTATTAAGAGAAGTATGGGTAGTTTAAGCATAGTAGGGGATCGACAAATATGAAAGATGATGAATTGTTTGGACTGGGTGCTGCAAAAACCAATCCTTCACAATTGTTAAACATAGGGGTAATTATTGGAAATAAGGGCTATTTACAGAATTAGGTGAAGGATTAAAAGAAGGACTGTTTTATGTATAAAGCGAAGTGGGGGTAGAGTAAGCATAGTATGGGTAGATCAACAAATATGAAAGATGATGAATCATTGAGATTGGGTGCTACAAAAACAAACCCTTCACAAAAGGTAAAAAATAGGGGTAATTGATGGAAGTAAGGGCTATTTTGAGAATTAGGCGGAGGATTAAAAAGAAGTGTTGTTTTGAAGTATTAAGAGAAGTTGGGGTAGTTTAAGCATAATAGTGGTAGATCGATAAATATGAAAGATGATGAATCATTTGGATTGGGTGCTGCAAAAACTAGTCCTTCACAATAGTTAAAAAGTAGGGGTAACTGTTGGAAGGAAGGGCTATTTAGAGAATTAGTGGTACGATTAAAAAGAAGGGCTGTTCTGAAGTATTAAGAGAAGTGGGGGTAGTTTAAGCATAATAGGGTTAGATAAACAAATATAAAAGATGATGAATCGTTTGGATTGGGTGCTGCAAAAACCAATCCTTCACAGTAGTAAAAAGGTTGGGGTAATTGTTGGAAATAAGGGCTATTTAGAAAATTAGGGGTAGGATTCAGAAGAAAGACTGTTTTGAAGTATTAAGAGAAGTAGGGGTAGTTTAAGCATAGTAGGGGTAGATCGACAAATATGAAAGATGATGAATCATTTCGATTTGATGCGACAAAAAACCAATCCTTCACGATAGTTAAAAAATAGAAGTAATTGTAGAAAGGAAGGGCTATTTAGATAATTAGGGGTAGGAATAAAAAGGACTGTTTTGAACAATTAAAAGAAGGGGTAGTTTAAGCATAGTAGGGATACATCGACAAATATGAAAGATGATCAATCATTTGGATTGGGTGCTGCAAAAACCAACCCTTTACAGTAGTTAAAAAATAGAGGTAATTGTTGAAAGCAAGGGCCATTTAGAGAATTAGGGGTATGATTAAAAAGAAGGGTTGTTTTGAAGTATTAAGAGAAGTATGGGTAGTTTAAGCATAGGAAGGGTAGATCGACAAATATGATAGATGATGAATCGTTTGGATTGGGTGCTGCAAAAACCAGCCCTTCATAGTAGTAAAAATATAGGGGTAATTGTTGGAAGTAAGGGATATTTCGACAATTAGGGGTTGGATTTATAAGTAGGACTGTTTTGAAGCATTAAGAGAAGTTGGGGTAGTTTAAGCATAGTAGGGGTAGATCGACAAATATGAAAGACGACGAATCAATTGGATTGGGTACTGCAAAAACCAACCCTTCACAGAAGTAAAAAAATTGCGGTAATTGTTGGAAGTAAGGGCTATTTAGTGAATCGGGGGTAGGATTTAAAAGAAGGGTTGTTTTGAAGTATTAAGAGAAGTAGGGGTAGTTCAAGCATAGTAGGGTTAGATTGACAAGTATGAAAAATGATGAATCATTTGGATTGGGTGCTGCAAAAACCAATCCTTCACAATAGTTAAAAAATAGTAGTAATTGTTGGAAGGAAGGGCTATTTAGAGAATTAGGAGTAGGATTAAAAAGAAGGGTTGTTTTGAAATATTAAGATAAGTAGGGGCAGTTTAAGCATAGTAGGGGTAGATCGACAAATATTAAAGATGATGAATCGTTTGGATTAGGTGCTGCAAAAACTAATCCTTCACAGTAGTAAAAAGATAGGGGTAATTGTTGGAAGTAAGTGTTATTTAGAGAATTAGGGGTATGATTAAAAAGAAGGTTTTTTTTTTAAAGTATTCAGAGAAGTAGAGGTAGTTTAATTATAGTAGGGCCAGATCGGCAATTATAAAAGATGATGAATCATGTGGATTGGGTGCTGCGAAAACAAACCCTTCACAATAGTAAAAATATTGCGATAATTGTTTGAAATAAGTGCTATTTAGAGAATAAATTGTAGGATTCAAAAGAAAGACTGTTTTGAAGTATTAAGAGAAGTAGCGGTAGTTTAAGCATAGTAGGGGTAGATCGACAAATATGAAAGATGATGAATCTTTTCGATTGGGTTCTACAAAAACCAATCCTTCGAATAGTTAAAAAATAGTGGTAATTGTTGAAAGGAATGGCTATTTAGAGAACTAGGGGTAAGAATAAAAAGAAGGTGTAACACCCCGTATTTTCTGTAAACATAAGAGTTAAAAATCAAGGTGTAATTAATTTTTAGGAGAAGAAATAAGGGAAACGGGTTGCGCCATTGTGTTCATCTCAGAAAAATACGCGAAATAGAGTCCGAATTTGCGTAAATCGGAGTCCGTATGAAGAAGATATGGACGAACGAAGTTAGGCAAAAAAACCGGAAACAGGCCAGAATACACTGGCGGACTTGTGAAGTGCGCCAGTACAAAAATACACTGGCGCACCTGCCAAGTGCGCCCATACAAATCCAGCACCGAATTCTGGAGTGTTCTGAGGTGACGTGTCTTCTTTTGAGTGGCTGGATGATGTGTATTCGAGCTGTGCGATTCTGATGACTTCTGGACTGATCTGAAGGCTCTAAATCACCCTATCCTCCTATAAATACATCCCTAACCTAAACCTAGGTTTCTTACACAATTCTCTAGCCTCCATTGCTCTCTTCTTCTAATTAAAAATGAAAATGGCGTCGCTGCTCTGCTGGAATTAAAAAGGACTGATGTAAAAGCTAAATCAAATCTCAAATCAAAGGGTAGATCTACAACAACAATTAAAAAGGAATAATTCAGCATTTCTGCATCAACAACAGTTTATTATCCGTTCTTAAACCACGAAAGGCAAGTGCAGTTATTCTCCGCTATAAACGTTAATTATAATTTTGACATGCTTTTAAATCTGAGTTTGAGGTTGTATATATATTCTCTTCTGTTAGATCTGTTTTCTGTGACTATTCTGTATTCCTTTCTTCTTTTCTGTTTCTATAGCCAGGCTACCACGAGCCTGTGCCCAATCTCATAAAGAGATTAACGTATGAACGCAAAATTTGGGACAATTAATGAATGATGCGAAATTTGACAAGACTGAATTGAACGTATGACTTTAGATCTGAAGCATAAAATATATTGGACATGTGACTTAGGATTGGATGCATAAATTTGACTATGAACATGTAATTTATATATTGCATGCATAGAGTATGTTGTAATTTAGATCTATAACTAATTAGAGAAATGAACATATGATATTTAGATCTGTAATTAATTAGAAAAATGAGCATATGTTGTAAACTAGATTTAGATCTATGCATATTCTGTAATAAAAGTCAAGATATGATTTTTAGAAGATATAATTTAAAGATTTAGATTGTTGGGTACATTTTGCATTATGATTCATGACTTGAAAAGAAGAAGGATATGGAAAGTTAAGTGTAAAGATTTACATTAATTAGGATATCTATTATTGTGATTACACCTAAATAGGAATTTTTTGATATATGGCATGCATTGTAATTAATGATTATATTTGGTATAATTTACATGTAAAATGCTAGTTTAACAAAAATTGGAACATATGTTATATGGTAAATTGTGTCCATATTCTGCGCTATGTAAATTTATGCAAACGTGGAATATATGTTTATATTGTGAATCATGACAATTATGTAGGCATATGAACTTAGGCCTAATTTATGATTAGGCAAGGCATGTAAATAGAACCTTTAGAAATATTAAATCTGCTAAATCTGCTAATTTGCTAAGTTGCCTAAACTGCTAGTTCTGTTATATGGCCTAGACTGCTATTAAGATTGAAATGCCTAATATGTTAAATTTGTCTATTGAGATGCCTAATCTGTTATGTGCTAAAATCTGCTAAGTTGCTTAATCTGCTAAACCCGTTAAGTCGCCTAATCTGAAAAATCTGTTATATGTTAAATCTGTTACCTGCTATATCTGTTGTTTTGATATAATTAGTCTATTATTGGCGTAATTTGAATTGACTATAGTTATGAATAATTGACATGTATATTAGGCATAGGCATAAATGCTAAACTATTAATTAATTGGCCGCAAAGATAAATATGGCTAACTCGAGGTTAGAATGAGTTTGCGGCGTAAACCTGCCCGGAACCGCCCGGCATATCCAGTGGCCGCAAACAATAGGTTCTAATGTGAGAAGTTAGTCATAACATGCGCAAGACACGAGGTTAGGTTTGGCTTGTTGCAGAAGTCTGCCCGGAACCGCCCGGCATATCCAGCGGCCACAAGCTACCGACCTAATGTGAGAGGTCTGTGCATTAATATTTAATTAATGCAAATCTGAGATAAAATATGAGATAAAATCTAAGATAAGAATGACGTCTAAAACGTATTGGGGGAAAATAGGGTTAAACCAACTGGACTAATGAATTTAATGAACCCGTTTCGTGAATCCGTTGGCCCAATACAAAGTTAGATAATCTGGAACCAGTTAATCTGTAAGCCTGTTAATCCGAACATCTGATCCGTTAGTCTGAAAACCTGTTAACTTGATTGTCTGATCTGTGAACTAGTTAACCTAAGTTTTGTATGTCTGAAACTTGTAGACAAGTTAAGCTGAAATCTGTTAGTCTGGGGACACAAGGTTAGGAGGGGAATTACTTGTGTCATCTGTTGTTTGGGATCCATATTAGTCAGTAACCCTTTCTGGTATCAAAACTTTGACCCAACAGTAGGTAGGGTCCGGGCACGCTTACTGAACTAATTATAAGCGGTTCATTCTGATAATGGCGAGGGGTGTTGATGGTGCGTTCCAACCGGGTCATGTGCGTGCATGGATCCCGGTCTGCCTCTGAGGATGTAAGACGCCGTGACATCTGTAAATAGGTCTGTGTCATTCAAAGGTTGCCACTTTAGGGAATGATACACCCTTTGGTGGGGCTGGCATAGGGTATTTATGTATTAGGGAGTCGATCGCTTGGGGTAGGGTTTTAGGGTACACTTAGTTCTGTCTGTTTCTGTTGGTACCGTCTGTTTCTGTTGGGTGGCAACACCTGTCTGTTTCTGCGTGGTACCGTCTGATCGGGTGGTAAAGGCCCAATTACTAGTGTACACCTTATGCTACATTCTGCTTCTGTCTGTTTCTGATCGGGTGGTAAAGGCCCATTACTAGCGTGGAAATTATTCTGTACCTGTTTCTGTTTCAGTTTAGACATTAGGGTGATACCTAATTCTGTTATACTAGCATTAGTGCAGAGAAGTGTAAAGCAATAGTCTATGTCGTTCTGTTCTTCTGTTATATCTGCTACACTTGTTACAGTTATCTCTCATCCAGTTTTATGTTCATGTCATATTATTATTATCTGTTCATATGCTGAAAGTCACTGGACTTGCCAGACTTTTTGTCTGACCCTTGTTGTTTCGCCTCCTTTCTTCCGTTTCTCCCCCCCAGGTTATCCAAGGAGGGAATACTTTAGCTTGATCCGGATTTCTCTCTGCTTGAAGTGCTTAAAGTATGGCTTGGCTCTGTATAGCTCCCGTTCTATGGGGATTATGATTTTAAAACATGCATTTTGAAGGCTTTTGTACAAGACTGATATTTGTACTTGAATTCTGAGATTTGAAAGGATGTAACCATATTGATTTATGTCTCTACTGTAATAAAGTTAAAACTTTTCAAGTACTGTTTTATCTGTCTTGTAAGTTTCTGTTCTGTATACTAAAATGCTCCACCAAAGTTAAGGCATTCCCTTTGTGAGTGACCTTAACGGAGGTGGGGTGTTACAGAAGGGATGTTTTGAAGTATTGAGAGAATTAGGGGTAGATTAAGCATAGTAGGGGTAGATCGACATATATGGAAAGATGATGAATCATTTGGATTGGGTGCTACAAAAACCAACCCTTCACAAAAGGTAAAAAATAGGGGTAATGTTTGAAGTAAGGGCTGTTTAGAGAATTAGGGGTAGGATTAAAAAGAAGGGTTGTTTTGAAGTATTAAGAGAATTATGGGTAGTTTAAGCATAGTAGGGGTAATTGTTGGAAGTAAGGGCTATTTCCAGAATTTGGGGTAGGATTAAAAGAAGGATTGTTTTTAAGTATTAAGAGAAGTAGGGGTAGGTTAAGCATGGTAGGGGTAGATCGACAAATATGAAAGATGATGAATCATTTGGATTGGATGCTACAAAAACCAAACCTTCACAAAAAGTAAAAAATAGGGGTAATTGTTAGTAGTAAGTTGGAGAATTAGGGGTAGGATTAAAAAGAAGAGTTGTTTTGAAGTATTACGAGAAGTATGGATAGTTTAAGCATAGTAGGGGTAGATCGACAAATATGAAAGATGATGAATCATCTTTATTGGGTGCTGCAAAAACAAATCCTTCACAATAGTTAAAAATAGGGGTAACTGTTGGAAGTAAGGGCTATTTACAGAATTAGGTGAAGGATTAAAAGAAGGACTGTTTTTATGTATAAAGAGAAGTAGGGGTAGATTAAGCGTAGTAGGGGTAGATCGACAAATATGAAAGATGATGAATCATTGGGATTGGGTTCTACAAAAACCAATCCTTCACAAAAGGTAAAAAATAGGGGTAATTGTTGGAAGTAAGGGCTATTTATAGAATTAGGGGGAGGATTAAAAAGAAGGGTTGTTTTGAAGTATTAAGAGAAGTAGGGGTACTTAAAGCATAATAGGGTTAGATCGATAAATATGAAAGATGATGAATCAATTGGATTGGGTGCTGCAAAAACCAATCCTTCACAATAGTTAAAAAGTAGGGGTAATTGTTGGAAGGAATGGCTATTTGGAGAATTAGGGGTGCAATTAAAAAGAAGTGCTATTTTGAAGTATTAAGAGAAGTAGTGGTAGTTTAAGCATAATAGGGGTAGATCGACAAATATAAAAGATGATGAATCGTTTTGATTGGGTGCTGCAAAAACCAACCCTTTACAGTAGTAAAAAGATAGGGGTAATTCTTGGAAATAAGGGCTATTTAGAAAATTAGGGGTAGGATTTAAAAGAAAGACTGTTTTGAAGTATTAAGAGAAGTAGGGGTAGTTTAAGCATAGTAGGGGTAGATCAACAAATATGAAAGATGATGAATCGTTTCGATTGGGTGCTGCAAAAAACCAATCCTTCACAATAGTTAAAAAATAGGGGTAATTATTGAAAGGATGGATATTTAGAGAATTAGGGGTAGGATTAAAAAAAGGGCTGTTTTAAAGTATTAAGAGAAGTACCAACACTTCACAAAAGGTAAAAAATAGGGGTAATTTTTGGAAGTAATGGCAGTTTAGAGAATTAGGGACAGAATTAAAAAGAAGGGTTGTTTTGAAGTTTTACGAGATGTAGGGGTAGTTTAAGCATCGTAGGTGTAGATCGACAAATATGAAAGATGGTGAATCGTTTGGATTGGGTGCTGCAAAAACCAATCCTTCACAATAGTTAAAAAATAGTAGTAATTGTTGGAAGGAAGGACTATTTAGAGAATTAGGGGTAGGATTAAAAAGAAGGGCTGTTTTGAAATATTAAGATAAGTAGGGACAGTTTAAGCATAGTAGGGGTAGATCGACAAATATTAAAGATGATGAATTGTTCGGATTAGGTGCTGCAAAAACTAATCCTTCACAGTATAGGGGTAATTGTTGGAAGTAAGTGTTATTTAGAGAATTAGGGGTATGATTAAAAAGAAGGTCTTTATTTTGAAGTATTCAGATAAGTAGGGGTAGTTTAATTATAGTTGGGGTAGATCAGCAATTATATAAGATGATGAATCATATGGATTGGGTGCTGCAAAAACCAACCCTTCACATTAGTAAAAAGATTAGGATAATTTTTTGAAGTAAGGGCTATTTAGATAATAAATTGTAGGATATAAAAGAAAGACTGTTTTGAAGTATTAAGAGAAGTAGGGGTAGTTTAAGCATAGTAGGGGTAGATCGACAAATATGAAAGATGATGAATCTTTTCGATTGGGTGCTTCAAAAACCAATCCTTCACAATAGTTAAAAAATAGGGGTATTTGTTGAAAGGAATGGCTATTTAAAAAATTAGGGGTAAGGATAAAAAGAAGGGATGTTTTGAAGTATTTAGAGAAGTAGGGGTAGATTAAGCATAGTAGGGGTAGATCGACATATATTAAAGTTGATGAATCATTTGGATTGGGTGCTACAAAAACCAACCCTTCACAAAAGGTAAAAAATAGGGGTAATTGTTTGAAGTAAGGGCTGATTACAGAATTAGGGGTAGGACTAAAAAGAAGGGTTGTTTTGAAGTATTAAGAGAAGTATGGGTAGTTTAAGCATAGTAGGGGTAATTCTTGGAAGTAAGGGCTATTTACAGAATTAGGGGTAGGATTAAAAGAAGGATTGTTTTTAAGTATTATGAGAAGTAGGGGTAGGTTAAGCATAGTAGTAGTAGATCGACAAATATGAAAGATGATTAATCTTTTGGATTGGGTGCTAAAAAACCAAACCTTCACAAAAAGGAAAAAATAGGGGTAATTTTTGGTAGTAAGGACTGTTTGGAGAATTAGGGGTAGGATTAAAAAGAAGGGCTATTTTGAAGTATTACGAGAAGCATGGATAATTTAAGCATAGTAGGGGTAGATCGACAAATATGAAAGATGATGAATCCTTTGGATTGGGTGCTGCAAAAACCAATCCTTCAAAATAGTTAAAAATATGAGTAATTGTTGGAAGTAAGGGCTATTTACAGAATTAGGTGAAGGATCAAAAGAAGGATTGTTTTATGTATAAAGCAAAGTATGGGTAGATTAAGCGTAGTAGTGGTAGATCAATAAATATCAAAGATGATTAATCATTGGGATTGGGTGCTACAAAAACCAACCCTTCACAAAAGGTAAAAAATAGGGGTAATTGTTGGAAGTAAGGGCTATTTTGAGAATTAGGGGAAGGATTAAAAAGTAGGGTTGTTTTGAACTATTAAGAGAAGTAGGGGTAGTTTAAGCATAATAGGGTTAGATCGATAAATATGAAAGATGATGAATCATTCGGATTGGGTGCTGCAAAAACCAATCCTTCACAATAGTTAAAAAGTAGGGGTAATTGTTGGAAGGAATGGCTATTTGGAGAATTAGGGGTACAATTAAAAAGAAGGGCTATTTTGAAGTATTAAGAGAAGTGGGGGTAGTTTAAGCATAATAGGGGTAGATCGACAAATATAAAAGATGATGAATCGTTTGGATTAGGTGCTGCAAAAACCAACCCTTTACAGTAGTAAAAAGATAGGGGTAATTGTTGGAAATATAGGCTATTTAGAAAATTAGGGGTAAAAGAAAGACAATTTTGAAGTATTAAGAGAAGTAGGGGTAGTTTAAGCATAGAAGGTGTAGATCAACAAATATAAAAGATGATTAATCGTTTCGATTGGGTGCTGCAAAAAACCAATCCTTCACAATAGTTAAAAAATAGGGTAATTATGGAAAGGATGGCTATTTAGAGAAATAGGGGTAGGATTAAAAAAAGGGCTGTTTTAAAGTATTAAGAGTTGTGGGGGTAGTTTAAGCATAGTTGGGGCAGATCGACAAATATGAAAGATGATGAATCATTTGAATTGGGTGCTACAAAAATCAACACTTCATAAAAGGTAAAAAATAGGGGTAATTGTTGGAAGTAAGGGCTATTTAGAGAATTAGGGGCAGGTTTAAAAGGAAGGGTTGTTTTGAAGTATTAAGAGAAGTAGGGTAATTTAAGCATAGGTGGGGTAAGTCGATAAATATGAAAGATGATGAATCGTTTGAATTGGATGCTGCTAAAACCAATCCTTCACAGTAGTTAAAAATTAGGGGTAATTGTTGGTAGGAAGGGCTATTTAGAGAATTAGGGGTACGATTAAAAAGTAGGGATGTTTTGAAGTATTAAGAGAAGTAGGGGTAGTTTAAGCATAATAGGGATAGATCGAGAAATATAAAAGACGATGAATCGTTTGGATTGGGTGCTGCAAAAACCAACCCTTCACAATAGTAAAAAGATAGGGGTAATTGTTGGAAATAAGGGCTATTTAGAGAATTAGGGGTAGGATTTAAAGGAAAGACTGTTTTGATGTATTAAGAGAAGTAGGGGTAGTTTAAGCAAAGTAGGGGTAGATCGACAAATATGAAAGATGATGAATCGTTTGTATATGGTGCTGCAAAAACCAATCCTTCACAGTTGTAAAAAGATAGTGCTAATTGTTGGAAGTAAGGGCTATTTAGAGAATTAGGGGTAGGATTAAAAAGATGGGCTATTTTGAAGTATTAAGAGAAGTAGGGGTAGACTAAGCTTAGTAGGGGCAGATCGACAAATATGAAAGATGATGAATCATTTGGATTGGCTGCTACAAAAAAAAACACTTCACAATAGTTAAAAATAGGGGTAATTGTTGGAAGTAAGGGCTATTTGCAGAATTAGGTGTATGATTAATAGAAGGACTGTTTTTATGTATTAAGAGAAGTTGGGGAAGATTAAGCATAGTAGGAGTAGATGAACAAATATGAAAGATGATGAATCGTTTCGATTGGGTTCTGCAAAAACCAACCCTTCACGAAAGGTAAAAAATAGAGGTAACTGTTGGAAGTAAGGGCTATTTAGAGAATCAGGTGTAGGATTAAAAAGAAGGGCTGTTTCGAAGTATGAAGAGAAGTAGGGGTAGATTAAGCATAGTAGGGGTACATCGACAAATATGAAATATGATGCATCGTTTGGATTGGGTGCTACAAAAACCAACCCTTTACAGTAGTAAAAAGATAGGGGTAATGGTCGGAAGAATGGGTTATTTAGAGAATTAGGTATAGGATTAAAAAGAAGGGTTGTTTTCTAAAGTATTAAGAGGAGTAGGGGTAGTTTAAGCATAATAGGGGTAGATCGACAAGTATGAAAGATGATGAATCGTTTGGATTGGATGCTGAAAAAACCAACCCTTCACAGTAGTAAAAAGATTGGGGTAACTGTTGTAAGTAATGGCTGTTTAGAGAATTAGGGGTAGGATTTAAAAGAAGGACTGTTTTTAACTACTAAGAGAAGTAGGGGTAGTTTAAGCAAAGTAGGGATAAATCGACAAATATGAATGATGATGGATCGTTTGGATTGGGTGCTGCAAAAACCAACCCTTTACAGTAGTTAAAAAATAAAGGTAATTGTTGGAAGTAAGGGCTATATAGAGAATTAGGGCTATGATTAAAAAGAAGGGTTGATTAGAAGTATTATGAGAAGTAGGGGTAGTTTAAGCATAGGAAGTGTAGATCGACAAATATGAAAGATGATGAATCGTTTGGATTGGGTGCTGCAAAAATCAACCCTTCACAGTAGTAAGAAGATAGGGGTAATTGTTGGAACTAAGGGCTATTTAGAGAATTAGTGGTAGGATTTAAAAGTAGGACTGTTTTGGAGTATTAAGAGAAGTTGGGGTAGTTTATGAGAAGTAGGGGTAGTTTAAGGATAGGAAGTGTAGATCAACAAATATGAAAGATGATGAATTGTTTGGATTGGATTTGGTGCTGCAAAAACAAATATGAATGAGAAGCAGGGGTCGTCTTTAATAGTAGGGGTAGATCGACAAATATGAAAGACGACGAATCATTGGATTTGGTGCTGCAAAAACCAACACTTCACAGAAGTTAAAAAATTGGGGTAATTATCGGAATTAAGGGCTATTTAAAAATTGGGGGTAGGATTTAAAAGAAGGGTTGTTTTGAAGTATTGAGAGAAGTAGGGGTAGTTTAAGCATAGTAGGGATAGATCGTCAAGTATGAAAGATGATGAATCATTTGGATTGGGTGCTGCAAAAACCAATCCTTCACAACAGTTAAAAAATAGTGGTGATTGTTGGAAGGAAGGGCTACTTAGAGAATTAGGGGTAGGATTAAAAAGAAGGGTTGGTTTGAAGTATTAAGATAAGTTGGGACAGTTTAAGCGTAGTAGGGGTAGATCGACAAATATGAAAGATGATGAATCGTTTGGATTATGTGCTGCAAAAACCAATCCTTCACAGTAGTAAAAAGATAGGAGTAACTGTTGGAAGTAAGGGCTATTTAGATAATTAGGGGTACGATTAAAAAGAAGGGTTATTTTGAAGTATTAAGAGAAGTAGGGATAGTTTAAGCATAGTAGGGGTAGATCGACAAGTCTAAAAGATGATGAATCATTTGGATTGGGTGCTGCAAAAACCAACCCTTCACAGTAGTAAAAAGATAGGATAATTTTTGGAAAAAAGGGTTATTTAGAGAATTAATGGTAGGATTTAAAATAAAGACAGTTTTGAAGTATTAAGAGAAGTAGGGGTAGTTTAAGCATAGTAGGGGTAGGTCGACAAATAGGAAAGATGATGAATCGTTTCAATTGGGTGCTGCCAAAACCAATCCTTCACAATAGTTAAAAAATAGGGGTAATTTTTGAAAGGAATGGCTATTTAGAGAATTAGGTGTAGGATTAAAAAGAAGGGCTGTTTTAAATTATTAAGAGAAGTAGGGGTAGATTAAGCATAGTAGGGGTAGATCGACATATATGAAAGGTGATAAATCAATTGGATTGGGTGCTACAAAAACCAACCCTTCACAAAAGGTAAAAAATAGGGGTAATTGTTAGAAGTAAGGGCTATTTAGAGAATTAGGAGTAGGATTAAAAATAAGGGTTGTTTTGGACTATTAAGAGAAGTAGGGGTAGTTTAAGCATAGTAGAGGTAAACCGACAAATATGAAATATGATGAATCGTTTGGATTGGGTGCTGCAAAAACCAAAACTTCTAAATAGTTAAATAATAGGGGTAATTGATGGAAGTAAGGGAAATTTACATAATTAGGGGTAGGATTAAAAGAGCGACTGTTTTTTAGTATTAAGAGAAGTAGGGGTAGATTAAGCATAGTAGGGGTAGATCGACAAATATGAAAGATGAGGAATCATTTGGATTTGGTGCTACAAAAACCAAACCTTCACAAAAAGTAAAAAATAGGGGTAATTGTTGTAGTAAGGGCTATTTGGAGAATTAGGGGTAGGATTAAAAAGAAGGGTTGTTTCGACGTGTTAAGAGTAATAGGGGTTGTTTAAGAATAGTAGGGGTAGATCGATAATTATAAAAGATGATGAATCGTTTGGATTTGGTGCTGCAAATACCAATCCTTCATAATAGTTAAAAAATATGGGTAATTGTTGGAAGGAAGGGCTTTTTAGAAAATTAGGGGTAGGATTTAAAAGAAGGGTTGTTTTGAAGTATTAAGAGAAGTAGGGGTAGTTTAAGCACAGCAAGGGTAAATCGACAAATATGAAAGATGATGAATCGTTTGGATTGGGTGCTGCAAAACGAATCTGTTAACCGATCTTTTGGTATGGTTACCAAAATTGCACAAGACACACTCGCCTCAACATATCGCGTGATATTACAGCCCGGGGGCGTCGCCAATATCATACGGGGTCCAGCACTAGAAGACTTGAGTCTGGCCACTTGCAGGATGTCGCGTCTGTCGAACGCAACCTACATCAGTATCCGTCCGCATCCGAGCGAAGGCGAGCCGCGCTCCGAGCGGAAGGCGAGCCGTCAAGCGGGTCCGGGCGCAGCGCCGTGGGGGTCCGGGGACCCACTTCCCGATTCATCCGATTTCCGCCAACGAGTTTGTTGCCCAGAATTAGCAAGTCAGCTCAAAGTCAAGATTCAGCCAACTACTTCAGCGAGCCTCGCCGCTCCTCCAGCACATTCCCAAACCAAGGATTTCGAGTCCCTAAGCCTCTTGGACAAACCTCGCGCCTCTCAAACGGAATTTTCGTACCCCCAAGAGGTGCGAAATTCCGAACCCTCGAGGTGCGAAATTCCGCACCCTCAACGTGCAAATTTTCGTACACTCGAGCTGCGAAATTTTGCACCTGCGAGGTGCGTAATTTCGTACCTTCGAGTTATGAAATTTTACACCCGCGAGGTGCGAAATTTCAAACCCTCAAGGTATGAAATTTTGCACCGATGAAGTGCGAAATTCGCACCCACTGGAAGAGGTTCGAAAAAACGAGGCCAAGGGCTGTATGCGCGAATTTTCTGCAAATTATCCCCATATCTACCTACTCCTACCTAACCCCTACCTAACCACTTTCTATAAATACCCTATGGCCTCACACTTCAAAAGGGGGAGATTCTTGAGCTATGAGACTTCCATAGAGCTGCATTAATGGCACATCCTCTTTGAGGAAGAACAAGGGCAAAATTTCCCATTTTACTATTTCTTGCAAATATGACTATGGTAACTTCATGTATCATAGTCAACAAATGTAATGAGAGGGCCTCAACCTTGTAATCTTTCAAATGATTAATAATACTCCATCAACTCTTCAAAGCGGACGTAGGCCCTCACTTAGGCCGAACCGCTATAAATCTCTTGTGTTATTTATATCTTATTTCTATTTTATGTTCTTGTCCATGTGGCCATATTTATAATTCCTAGTAATTGGGAATCTTTGGTGTTTACGAATTTTTTTTCCTTCAACATAATCCTTTGCAATAGTTAAAAAATAGGGGTAATTGTTTGAAGTAAGGGTTATATAAAGAATTTGGTGAAGGATTAAAAGGAGGACTGCTTTTTAGTATTAGGAGATGTAGGGGTAGATTAAATATAGTAGGGGCGGGTCGACAAATATGAAAGATGATGAATCATTGGGATTGGGTGCTACAAAAACCAACCTTTCACAAAAGGTAAAAAATAGGGGTAATTGTTAGAAGTAAGGGCTATTTAGAGAATTAGGGGTAAGATTAAAAAGAAGTGTTGCTTTGAAGTATTAAGAGCAGCAGGGATAGCTTAAGCATAGTAGGGGTAGGTCGACAAATATGAAAGATGATGAATCGTTTGGATTGGATGCTGCAAAACCAACCCTCCACAGTAGTTAAATAATAGGGGTAATTGTTGGAAGTAAGGGCTATTTATAGAACTATTGGTACGATTAAAAAGATGGGTTGTTTTTTAAGTATTACGAGAAGTAGGGTTAGTATAAGCACAGGAGGGGTAAATCGACGAATATGAAGGATGATGAATCTTTTGGATTGGGTGCTGCAAAAACCAACCATTCATGGTAGTAAAAAGATAGGGGTAATTGTTGTAAGTAATTGCTATTTTGAGAATTAGGGATAGGATTAAAAAGAAGGGTTGTTTTGCGAAGTACTAAGAGGAGTTAAGGTAGTTTAAGCATAGTAGGGGTAGATCGACCAATGTGAAAGATGAAGAATCGTTTGGATTGGGTGCAGCAAAAAACAAACCTTCACAGTAGTTAAAAAATAGGGGTTGAAAGTAAGGGCTATTTAGAGAATTAGTGGTATGATAAAAAAGGGCAGTTTTGAAGTAATAAGAGAAGTAGGTGTAGTTTAAGCACAATAGGGGTAGATCGACAATTATGGAAGCCGACGAATCGTTTTCATTGGGTGCTGCGAAAACCAACCCTTCACAGTAGTAAAAAGATAAGCGTAATTGTGGGAAGTAAGGGCTATTTAGAGAATTAGGGGTAGGATTAAAAAGAAGGGTTGTTTTGAAATATTAAGAGAAATAGGGGTACTTTTAGCGTAGTAGGGATAGATCGACAAATATTAAAGATGATGAATCGTTTGGATTGGTTGCTGCAAAAACCAATCCTTCACAATAGTTAAAGCGGGGTAATTATTGGAATGAAGGGCTATTTAGAGAATTAGGTGTAGGATTAAAAAGAAGGGCTGTTTTTATGTATTAAGATAAGTAGGGGTTTTAAGCATAGTAGGGGTGGATCGACAAATATGAAAGATGATGAAACGTTTGGATTAGGTGCTGGAAAAACCAATCCTTCATAGTAGTAAAAATATATAGGTAATTGTTGGAAGTAAGGGCTATTTACAGAATTAGGGATAGGATTAAAAGGAGGACTATTTTTAAGATTAGGGGAATTAGGGGTAGACTATGCATAGTAGAGGTAGATCGACAAATATGAAAGATGATAAATCATTTGGATTGGGTGCAGCAAAAACCAACCCTTCACAAAAGGAAAAAAATAGGGGTAATTGTTGGAAGTAAGAGCTATTTACAGAATTAGGGGAAGGATTAAAAGAAGTATTGTTTTTAGTATTAAGAGAAGTAAGGATAGATTAATCATAATAGGGGTAGATCGACAAATATGAAAGATGATGAACCATTTGGATTGGATGCTACAAAAACCAACCCTTCAGAAAAGGTAAAAAATAGGGGTAATTGTTGGAATTAAGGGCTACTTAGAGAATTAGGGGTTGCATAAAAAAAAGGTTTGTTTTGAAGTGTTAGGAGAAGTAGGGGTAGTTTAAGCATAGTATGGGTAGATCGACAAATTTGAAAGATGATGAAACGTCTGGATTGGATGCTGGAAAAGCCAATCCTTCACAATAGTTAAAAATTAGGGGTAATTGTTGAAAGGAAGGGCTATTTAGAGAATTATGGGTAGGATTAAAAAGAAGGGTTGTTTTGAAGTATTTAGTGAAGTAGGGTTTGATCAACAAATATAAAAGATGATGAATCATTTGTATTCGGTGCTGCAAAAACCAACCCTTCATAATAGTAAAAAGATAGGGGTAATTGTTGGAAGTAAGGGCTATTTAGAGAAATAGAGACATGATTGAAAAAAGGGTTGTTTTGAAGTATTAAGAGAAGTAGTGGTAGTTTAACATAGTAATGATAGATCGATAAATATGAAAAATGATGAATTTTTTTGATTGGGTGCTGCAAAAACCAACCCTTCACAGTACTTAAAAAATGGTGGTAACTGTTTGACGTATGGGCTATTTAGATAATTAGGGGTACGATTAAAAATAAGGGTTGCTTTGAAGTATTAAGAGAAGTAAGGGAAGTTTAAGTATAGTAGTGGTTGATCGAAAAAAATAAAAAATAATGAATCGTTTGGATTGGGTGCTACAAAAACCAACCCTTCACTGTAGTAAAAAGATAGGTTTAATTGTTGGAAGTGAGGGATATTCAGAGAATTAGGGGTAGGATTGAAAAGAAGGACTTTTTTGAAGTATTAAGAGAAGTAGAGGTAGTTTAAGCATCATAGGGGTAGATCGACAAATATGAAAGATGATGAATCATTTGGATTGGGTGCTACAAAAACTAACCGTTCACAGTAGTTAAAAAATAGTGATAATTGTTGGAAGTAAGTGATATTTAGAAAATTAGAGTTACGATTAAAAAGAAGGGTTGTTCTGAAGTATTAAGAGAAGTAGGGGTAGTTTAAGCATATGAGCGGTAGATCGACAAATGTGAAAGATGATGGATCATTTGGATTCGGTGCTGCACAAACCAACCATTCACAGTAGTAAAAAGATAGGGGTTTCCGTTGGAAGTAAGGGCTATTTGGAGAATTAGGGATAGGATTAAAAAGAAGGGCTGTTTTGTGAAGTATTAAGAGGAGTAGGGATAGTTTTAGCATAGTTGGGTAGATCGACAAGTATGAACGATGACGAACCGTTTGGATTGGGTGCTGCAAAAACATACCCTTCATAGTAATTAAAAAATAGGGTAATTGTTGGATGTAAGTTCTATTTAGAGAATAAGGGGTAGGATTAAAAAGAAGGGTTCTTTTTAAATATTAAGAGACGTAGGGGTACTTTAAGCATAGTAGGGGTAGATGTCAAATATCAAAGATGATGAATCGATTGGATTGGGTGCTGCAAAAACCAATCCTTCACAATAGTTAAAAAATTGGGGTAATTGTTGTATGGAAGGCCTATCTAGAGAATTACGTGTAGGATTAAAAAGATAAGTAGGGGTAGTTTAAGCATAATAGGGGTAGATCGACAAATATGAAAGATGGTGAACCATTTGGATTAGGTGCTGCAAAAGCCAATCCTTCACAGTAGTAAAAAGATTGGGGTAATTTTTCGAAGTAATGGATACTTACAGAATTAGGGGTAGGATTAAAAGAAGGATTGTTTTTAAGTATTAAGAGAAGTAGGGGATAGACTAAGCATAGTAGGGGTAGATCGACAAATATGAAATATGATGAATCATTTGGATTGGTTGCTACAAGAACCTACCCTTCACAAACGGAAAAAAATTGGGGTAATTGTTAGAAGAAGTGTTATTTAGAGAATTAGGGGAATGATAAAAAAGAAGGGTTGTTTTGAAGTATTAAGAAAAGTAGGGGTAGTTTAAGCATAGTCGGGGTTGATCGACAAATATGAAAGATGTTGAATCATTTGGATTGGGTGCTGCAAAAACCAACCCCTCACAACACTTAAAAAATAGGTTAATTGTTGGAAGTAAGGGATATTTACAGAATTAGTGGTACGATTAAAAAGAAGGGCTCTTTTGAAGTACTAAGAAAATTAGGGGTAGTTTAAGCATAGGAGGGGTAGATCAACAAATATGAAAGATGATGAAACGTTTGGATTGGGTGTTGCAAAAACCAACCCTTCACTGTAGTAAAAAGATAGGGGTAATTTTTGGAATTAAGGATATTTAGAGAATTAGGGATTCGATTAAAAAGAAGGGCTATTTTGATGTATAAAGTTAAGTAGGGCTAGTTTAAGCATTGGAGGGGTAGATCGACAAATATGAAAGATGACGAATCATTTGGATTGGGTGCCTCAAAAACCAACCTTTCACAAAAGGTAAAAAATAGGGGTAATTGTTGGAAGAAGGGATGCTTAGAGAATTAGGGGAAGGATTAAAAAGAAGGGTTGTTTTGAAGCATTAAGAGAAGTAAGGGTAGTTTAAGCATAGTAGGGGTAGATCGACAAATACGAAAGATGATGAATTATTTGGTTTGGGAGCTGCAAAAACCAATCCTTCACAATAGTTAAAAATAGGTGTAATTGTCAAAAGGAAGGGTTATTTAGAGAATAAGGGGTAGGATTAAGACGAAGGGCTGTTTTGAAGTATTACGAGAAGTAGGGGTAGATTAAGCATAGTAGGGGATAGATCGACAAATATGAAAGATGATGAATCATTTGGATTGGGTGCTACAAAAACACCCCCTTCACCAAAGGTAAAAAATAGGGGTAATTTTTGGAAGTATGGGCTATTTAGAGAATTAGGGGTAGGATTAAAAAGAAGTGATGTTTTGATGTATTAACAGAAGTAGGGTAGTTTATGCATAGGAGGGGTTTGTCGATAAATATGAAAGATGATGAATCGTTTGGATTAGGTGCTGCAAAAACCAATCCTTAACAAAAGGTAAAAAATAGGGGTAATTGTTAAAAGTAAGGGCTATATAGAGAATTTGGGGTAGGATTAAAAAGAATGCTTGTTTTGAAGTATTAAGAGAAGTAGGGCAGTTTATGCATAGGAGGGTTATGTCGATAAATTTGAAAGATGATGAATCGTTTGGATTAGGTGCTGCAAAAACCAATCCTTCAAAGTAGTAAAAAGATATGGGTAATTGTTGGAAGTAAGTGATATTTACAGAATTAGGGATAGGATTAAAAGGTGGACTATTTTTAAGTATTAAGAGAAGTAGGGGTAGACTATGCATAGTAGGGGTAGATCGACAAATATGAAAGATAATAAATCATTTGGATTGGGTACTACAAAAACCAACCCTTCACAAAAGGTAAAAAATAGGGGTAATTGTAGGAAGAAGTGTTATTTAGACAATTACGGGAAGGATTAAAAAGAAGGGTTGTTTTGAAGTATTAAGAGAAGTAGGGGTAGTTTAAGCATAGTAGGCGTAGATCGACAAATATGAAAGAGGATGAATCACTCGAATTGGGTGCGGCAAAAAATAATCCTTCACAATAGTTAAAAAATAGGGGTAATTATTGAAAGTAAAGGCTATTTACAGAATTAGGGGAAGGATTAAATGAAGTATTGTTTTTTAGTATTAAGAGAAGTAGGGGGAGATTAAGCATAGTAGGGGTAGATCGACAAATATGAAAGATGATGAATCATTTGGATTGGAAGCTACAAAAACCAACCCTTCACAAAAGGTAAAAAATAGCGGTATTTGTTGGAAGTAAGGGCTATTTTGAGAATAAGAGTTGCATACAAAAAAGGGTTGTTTTGAAGTATAAAGAGAAGTAGGGGTAGTTTAAGCATTGTAGGGGTAGATCGACAAATTTGAAAGATGATGAATCATTTGGATTGGGTGTTGGAAAAACCAATCCTTCACAATAGTTAAAAATTGGGGGTAATTGTTAAAAGGAAGGGATATTTAGAGAATTAGGGGTAGGATTAAAAAAAGGGTTGTTTTGAAGTATTTAGAGAAGTAGGGGTAGATCGATAAATTTAATAGATGATGAGTCATTTGGATTCGGTGCTACAAAAACCAACCCTTCACTAAATTTGGAAGTAAGGACTATTTAGATAATTAGAGGTTGCATAAAAAAGGGTTGTTTTGAAGTATTAAGAGAAGTAGAGGTAGTTTAAGCATAGTAGGGGTAGAACAACAAATATGAAAGATGATGAATTGTTTGGATTGGGTGCTACAAAAACCGACCTTCATAGTAGTTAAAAAATAGGGGTAATTGTTGGAAATTAGGGCTATTTAAAGAATTAGTATTACGATTAAAAAGAAGGGCTGTTTTGAAGTATTAAGAGAAGTAGGGGTAGTCTTAGTATATGAGGGGTAGATCGACAAGCATGAAAGATGATGAATCATTTGGATTGGGTGTTGCAAAAACCAGCCGTTCACAGTAGTAAAAAGGTAGGGGTAATTGTTGGAAGTAAGGGCTATTAAGAGAATTAGGCATATGATTCAAAAGAAGGGCTTTTTTGTGAAGTAGTAAGAGGAGTAGAGGTAGTTTAAGAAAAATAGGAGTGGATCGACATGTATGAAAGATGATGAATCGTTTGGATTAGGTGCTGCAAAAATCAACCCATCATAGGAGTCGAAAAATATAAGTAATTGTTGATAATAAGGTCCGTTTAGAGAATTAGTGGTGTGACTAAAAAGAAGGGTTGTTTTGAAGTATTTACAGAAGTAGGGGTAGTATTAGCGTAGTAGGGGTAGATCGACAAATATGAAAGCTAACGAATCGTTTTGATTGGGTGCTGCAAAAACCAATCCTTCACAGTATTAAAAAGATAGGCGTAATTGTTGGAAATAAGGGTTATTTAGAGAATTACGGGTAGGATTAAAAAGAAGGGTTGTTTTTAAATATTAAGAAAAGTAGAGATACTTTAAGCATAGTAGAGGTAGATCGACAAATATTGAAGATGATGAATCGTTTGGATTAGGTGCTGCAAAAACCAATCCTTCACAATAGTTAATAAATAGTGGAAATTTTTGGAAGGAAGTTCTATATAGTGAATTAAGTGTAGGATTATAAAGACGTGCTGTTTTGAAGTATTAAGATAAGCAGGGGTAGTTTAAGCATAGTAGGGGTAGATCGACAAATATGAAAGATCTTGAATGGGTTGGATTAGATGCTGCAAAAGCCAATCCTTCACATTATTAAAAAGATAGGGGTAATTGTTGGAAGTAAGGGCTATTTAGAGAATTAGGGATAAGACTAAAAAGAAGGGCTTTTTGAAGTATTAAGAAAAGTAGGGGTAGTTTTAGCATAGTTGGGTTAGATCGACAAATATGAAATGTGATGAATCGTTTGGATTGGGTGCTGCAATAACTAACCCTTCATAGTAGTAAAAAGATAGGGGTAATTGTTGGAAGTAAGGAATATTTATAGAATTAGGGGTAGGGTTTAAAAGAAGGACTGTTTTGAAGTACTAAGAGAAGTAGGGGTAGTTTAAGCACGGTAGGGGAAGATCGACAAATATGAAAGATGATGGATCATTTGGATTGAGTGCTGCAAAAACCAATCATTCACAATAGCTAAAAAATAGGTGTAATTGTTGAAAGGAAGGGCTATTTAGTGAACTAGGGTAGGATTAAAAATAAAGGCTGTTTTGAATTACTAAGAGAAGTGGGGGCAGATTAAGCATAGTAGGGGTAAATCGACAAATATAAAAGATGATGAATCGTTTGGATTGGGTGCTGCAAAAACCAACCCTTCACAATAGTTAAAAAAATAGGGGTAATTGTTGGAAGTAAGAGTTGTTTAGAAAATTAGTGGTAGGATTTAAAAGAAGGACTGTTTTGAAGTAGTAAGAGAAGTAGGTGTAGTTTAAGCACAGTAGGGGTAGATCGACAAATATGAAAGATGATGAATCAATTGGATTGGATGCTGCAAAAACCAACCCTTCACAGTAGTTAAAAAATAGGTGTAATTGTTGGAAGTAAGGGCTATTTAGAGAATTAGGGGTACGATTAAAAAGAAGGGCAATTTTGAAGTATTAAGAGAAGTAGGGGTAGGTTAAGGATAGTAGGGGTAGATCGACAAATATAAAAGATGATGAATCGTTTGGATTGGGTGCGGCCAAAACCAACCGTTCACAGCAGTAAAAAGACAGGGGTAATTGTTGGAAGTAAGGGCTATTTTGAGAATTAGGTGTAGGATTTAAAAGGAGGACTGTTTTGAAGTATTAAGAGTAGTATGGGTAGTTTAAGCACGGTAGCGGTAGATCGACAAATAAGAAAGATGATGAATCGTTTGGATTGGGTGCTGCAAAAACCAATCCTTCACAATAGTTAAAAAATAGGGGTAATTGTTGAAAGGAAGGGCTATTTAGAGAATTAGGTGTAAGACTAAAAAGAAAGGTTGTTTTTAACTATTAAGAGAAGTGGGGGTAGATTAAGCATAGTTGGGGTAGATCGACAAATATAAAAGATGATGAATCGTTTGGATTGGGTGCTACAAAAACCAACCCTTCACAGTAGTTAAAAGATAAGGGTAATTGTTGGATGTAAGAGCTATTTAGAGAATTTGGGGTAGGATTTAAATGAAGGACTGTTTTGAAGAATTAAGAGAAGTAGGGGTAGTTTAAGCACAGTAGGGGTAGATCACAAATATGAAAGACGATGAATCGTTTGGATTGAGTGCTCCAAAAACAAACCCTTCTCAATAGTTAAAAAATAGGGGTAATTATTGGAAGGAAGTGCTATATAGTGAATTAAGTGAAGGATTAGAAAGAAGGGCTGTTTTGAAGTATTAAGATAAGTAGGGGTAGTTTAAGCATAGTAGGGGTAGATCGACAAATATGAAAGATGATGAATGGTTTGGATAAGGTGCAGCAAAAACCAATCCTTCACAGTAGTTAAAAGATTGGGTTAATTGTTGGAAGTAAGGGCAATTTAGAGAATTAGGGATAAAATTAAAAAGAAGGGCTGTTTTGAAGTATTAAGAGAAGTAGGGGTAGTTTAAGAATAGTGGGGGTAGATCGACAAATATAAAAGATGATGAATCATTTGGATTGGGTGCTGCAAAAACAAACCGTTCACAGTAGTAAAAATATAGGGGTAATTGTAGGAAGTTAGGGCTAGTTAGAGAATTAGGGGTAGGATTTAAAAGGAGGACTATTTTGAAGTATTAAGAGAAGTAGGGTTAGTTTAAGCACGATAGGTGTAGATCGATAAATATGAAAGATGATGAATCGTTTGGATTGGGTGCTGCAAAAACCAATCCTTCACAATAGTTAAAAAATAGGGGTGATTGTTGAAAGGAAGGGTTATTTAGAGAATTATGGGTAGGACTAAAAAGAAAGGCTGTTTTGAACAATTAAGTAAAGTGGGGGTAGATTAAGCATAGTAGGGGTAGATCGACAAATATAAAAATGATGAATCGTTTGGATAGGGTGCTTGTAACACCCCACATCCGTTAGTGTCACTCACAAAGGGAATGCACTAAGTTCTATGGAGTATTTAGGGTAAAAGATGCAGATAAATTACAAGACAGACAGAAATTAAACAGCGGAGAATAAAACTTTGTTTTATTGATAAAATAGTTTGTACAAAGATTTCTTTACAATATCAGAGTGTCATCTGTCTTACACAATAAAAAAGCATAAAACAACATTTATATTTCCCCAAATTTTAGCAAGAGCCAGCCATAGCATCTGATAAGAGAATCCAAGCAAACTTCGACAAATCTTCAAGTTGGGAAAGGGCGACAGTCCAACTTGACCTGAGCTATACTACTCCCTCCTCTACTACCTGGGTTGGGGGGGGGGGGGAACGGAAGAAAGGAAGACGAAAGAAAAACAGAGTCAGACATAAAGCTTGAGTAAGTTCAGTAACTTCTAGCATGTGAACATGGAAAACAAAACTACATGAATTAACTGAATACAAGATTATACCATGATGATAGGGTCAATAAGATTAGAGAAGGTAGTAACAAGATATGCTAAGATAAACTGGATACGCTCTAATACTTTTGCCGCTTCGCTATTTCCTTAATATTCTGGTTTCTATATCTCTGCACCGCCTATCTAGTGTCCCATCTAGTAACGATAACGTGATCCTAATCCCTGTATTTTCCATTGCCTTCCGGCATACATTCATTATTTATTACGTAGATCAAATCTAGGGTTTTCTATCAAGTGCTTTCTAGATTTAACTAGAGTTTTTCGCTACCTGCTGAACGCTTCTCGAGTTCAGGGTTTATGCCACCTAGTCCAACTAGGGATTACGCTACCTGTTGAACGATGCCCCCAAGTCTAGGACACACCACCTAGAGTGGCATATGTTCCTATATTTCCCCACGCATGTATCGCGAATCGTTATCGCTTGTCTAGATGCACATGTCCTGTAATGTGCGGTCCGAGTCCTGTGACAGGGCAAATCAAGGAATACAGGACTCGGTCGGGTGCTTTCAGATATCTGCCGATGCAGATGCTAAGGTCTATTTTTAATCCAGTGGCTATGGTCCCACTTGACCTCTCCCTCAAATAATGAAAGGCATACCTTGTAAAATGAGAACTATACGCCGGCCGCCGGTGCCCCACTATCTTATGGCCATCCCCAACAATAACTAGATAGCAAGTATATGGTCTTTTGGAGTTCTCCACCTTTCCGCTTCTCGTATCTCGACTGACTCAAGATGGATGGTAGACGATGAGTTGCTATCACAGGGCTATCGTTTGCTCGCCGAATCACGCCGGTCCATCCTAGTCTTTAGGTTGCCATGTATTGCAACCAAGGCATACCCCTGGTTCTTCTACGCAGACCTTAACCTCAGTGGGCCCAGGAGGATCATCTGAAGCCTCACAGAGGGATACCAAGAGTACCCTCACGTCCCCTCGAAGCCTCGGGCTTCGTAACCCAATTTGTTGGAGCCTTCTCTCTATTTAGACGGACATTCTCTCCTTCCCGTGTTATACTAAGAATTACTACTTAGTTCCCTTTCCCGTCAATTTGGATTGGTTAAGTGTCATTAGTCAATTCAAGCCAACTTAACCCTCTTCATTCATCCTGTTATACTGGTTAAGTGTTATCAGTAATTCCTGTTGACTTAACACCACCACAAACCAAGTTATATTGGTTAAGTATTTCTTATTACTTAACCTTACCCATTCACCCTGTATTGATTCAGTGTTCCTTTTTAACTTAACCTTGCCCGTCTGTTTTAACTTACTTGTTATTAATGGTTAAGTATTATCCCTTCATGTTTCAGACTTAACCCTATTCCTTTATCAAAATCTGATTGTTAAGTGTTCTAGTTTACTTAACCCTACGGTCTAGCCCAGCTAACATATCAAATTGGCTAAGTGTATTAAATCTTACTTAACCCCAACCTCTAACCTAGTTAACATGTAAATTTGGCTAAGTGTATTAACTTTACTTAACCCCTACAAGTCTCGTTTTGCTACCATGAGTTTGGTTAAGTGTCTTTATGGACTTAGCCCTCCCATTCTAGCTTAACTATGTTAAGTTGGTTAAGTGTTCTTATGGACTTAACCCTCCCTTTCTAGCTTAACTTTGTTAAGTTGGTTAAGTGTTCCTATGGACTTAACCCTCCCATTCTAGCTTAGCTGTATGAACCTAACCCCACCTACCAGTCTTGTTGTCATGTTGAGTTGGTTAAGTGTCTTAGTTAACTTAACCATAGCATTCTTGTTCTAGCTTTAACTAAATAAATTAAAGCCACGACCACTCACATTAGACAGATATTGTTGCGATTACTGGATGTGCCGGTTGGTTCCGGGCAGGTTTACATCGCAACTCAGTCTAACCTCAGATTAGGCCTATTCGTGTTTTCTAGTTCAAAGGGTTTTGATTAATTTTCAAATAAGGTTTTGAAAATAACCATCCCGTCCGTCGGATCATTTAGGGATAGCCAGGGAGAGCAGGAAATTTGTATTTTCCAAACCCAAGCCTAGACACTATCCTCTCTGTCACCCTAGAACTTTCTGGTGTTTCATTAAAAGAGATGTCGTTAATAAATCATTAATTTGTCTAGAATAATATTTCCTCATTTTGGACAAATTCTATAAGTAAATTAATCATAATTTACTTATTTCCCAATTTCTCTTTTAATGTAAATTATCAACATTTATTCTTACGGCCCATTTTCCCCTCTATATCATGTTTATGCTTTTTGGTATGTAAACCATACCAAATGAAGTGTCACTAACCATGATTCTGCTAATCCTAATAATTACCCCCAATTATGGCCAATTTTAAGTTTATGCCAATATACTTATCGAGCCAAATTAGCTAATCCAATTCTTATTAACATTCTAATTCACGTCAAACTAGACTTATTACTCTAGTTCACTTTTCATGTAAATGCTAGATTTACACGTCAATACAAGATTCAAATTACACATCTTATAATTCATGTCAAATATATCCAATTTGCATTTCTATGAACATGCCATAATACATGTTCCCAATTTATGCCAATTTCCAAGTTAAACTACGTTTTAGTAAATTTCATATTTTGCCCCAAATCGCATTCCCACCGTTCGTAAAATCGTGTTTCAATCTAGATTCTAGATTCGTAGCAAATAGGGAATGAACCAAAGATTGCTATGAAAAAGATAGATATAACAACTGGCATAAAATGGTTTTGAATAACGACGTAGGTTCAAGAACATGGGTAGACCTAACTAAATAGGTAAATTCCCAAGGTCTGAAACCAAGAATAGACAGAATAGAGATAGAGGTTCAAGAACATGGGTAGACCTAACTTAATAGGTAAATTCCCAAGGTCTAAAACCAAAGATAACCAAGAATAAACTGAATAGAAAGTCAGGCCTAGATCCAAAATAAACAACATGGTTTTATAACTACAATGTCATGGGCATAAATAATAATCTTATATTCATATTCATAGGCAATAATCCTCACAGTTCAATGAATCACAGTCTTAGGCGATGTTCATAGTCATAGGCAATAGTCCTCACAGTTCAATGAATCACATTCTTAGGCAATGTTCATAGTCATAGGCAACGTTCATACTCATAGGAAATATTCATAGTCATAGGCAATATTTTATGTCCCAAAATCAAAGGCTTATTTTCATAGTTCCAAGGCATATGGTTCCAAAGTCCATAGTTTCACCGTCACAGTCTTATTGGCCATTGAATCACAACAGTTCTTAATTAGGTCCAAAGGTACAAGAACTGATTCAAGAAGAAAGATTAGGCATAGTCTTTTATCCCTTTAATTTCATGTCGCGAATAAAAGCAAAACGTTCAAATCTAAAAATAACAGACTTACAGAGATAAGATTAGAATAGAAAGGAGGCGTTGCTATGATTCGTAGAAGATCATTCGTTGAAGTCGTTTGAACCTCCTTTTAAATCCTAGCTTGAATCTCTTCTTCTTGAAATTCTTTTGAGCAGCTTCTCCCCGTCTTGTTTTATTATATATATATATTATTTATTTATTTATATATTTTAGAGGAGGAGAAGAAGCCATGTCTAACTAGAATCTTCGTAGTATAAGGGTAGAAAAAGAATTTTGAATAGAGAAGAAGACCAGGGCTGCTTATATAGTGCTAGGCGGACGAACCTGGTCAGAAAACGAGACCAAATACAGCAGAACGAACGAGCTACAGAAAGTTGGAAAAAGCGGGCAGGACGACACCCGTGTCGACTGGGCAGTCGACACGGGGGGGGGGGGGGGGGGTGGGGGGGTCGACTGTGCAGTCGACACCCCTGTCGACTTGACCTAGGCGGGAATGTTCCCGCCCTGCCCCCTGCGCGTTTGATTTTCGAATTTAACTCTATTTTAAACTGTTTTGAACTTGGAATTTTCTGAAAACTTTGACGGGCCATATCTTGGTCATACTGACTCCGATTTTCGAAAACTCGGACTCTATTTCGCGTATTTTTCCGAGACGAACGCAATGGCGCAGCCCGTTTCCCTTGATTTTGATTTTAACTTTTAATTCTTCCTTGATTTGCAAATCTTAGTGTTACAGAATTACGGGGTGTTACATTCTCCCCCACTTAAAAGGATTTCGTCCCCGAAATCTCCAAGTTAGGAAGAATGTGTCCTACCATCCAATCACCCATCTACTCAACCATTCAGTCACAGTCATCCACTGTCCTTAAAAGATTTCTAATGCCTACATGTTCATATGCATAGTGTGTGTATATGTCTTTATCTAATGCAAAATCAGGCGGTCTACCGATTCGGTTGACCTCCTTAATGCGAATCATGTCAGTGCCATGCATCCAATCATGTATGCAAGCATCCCTAGTGATGTAAATACTACACGCATGCATAGGCATTCATCCATATGCAATATCCATATGATAACATATCAAGTTCAACATACAAACAAATACATATCTGTAAATGCAATATGAAAGCGTCCGAACTTGATCTAGTGCCTAATACGTATGCATATGCATTCACGAGCAACCATTTGCAACCACTTACAACCATTCAACCATAACATGTTTCAAACACATGTTTACATCCATTGGCTTCTACCTAAGGATCGATGATACGTCCTAGAGGATATACTTTGGAAAGATAGAAACAATTAAACAAAAGAAATCAAGGATGCACCCAAGGAAAAAGGGTATGATGCTAGTATCTAGCCTCCTTGAGCTTACTCCACTGTATCTTAACTAATTTAACTTCACGATTGTGAAGTTTCTGACCTCCATCTCTAAAGTAAACAGATGTCAGCTATGATACCAAGTGTATGTACTAGGATGATCTGAGATCTCTCCTCCTAGCTTATCCATCATGCCATAACTATAAGGGTCAAAAGGTCGCTACGTGCTTTTTGGAGTTCCTGCCACAACTATTCATCTCTCACGCAAACCACCCTAGTCGAACTCGACATTCCTCAAGTACAAGCCCTAAAGGCCTAAACCAATATTAGACAAGCATCCAAGGAATACCTCCTTCGAATTTAGACGAACTACGTGAGGTGATATAAGGAAACTCGATAGCTATTCTCAAATCCTACTGACCAAAAATAAACGGGTCGGACCACCAATTGGATTTGAGACTCTAGTGGGATCTTTCTACTATACAAGTACTATGGTGCAGAGACCCAACTATCGAAGTGGATATGAACAATTGAGAAGCGCTAGAACCTAAGGAAATAGCACGAACCGAAAACTAGACTCTTCCAACAGAACTTTACTACCTTTTTCCTAGGTACGCTTGGTGGTGAAATATGTACTTGCACTTCTGAAAATCTTGTTCCTCATTCTTGCCCTTGTCCCTAATTATATGCCCTATCATACCCTAGCAAAGATACTTCCTCTTGTCTTAGGTTTTATCGATGAATTCCTCATCCTCGGGTTATGCTCCTTAGCCAAACTCCTTATCCCCTTCTTTGTGTAGTCATGTTGACAAATCCCTCGAAAGTTGCCTCCATCGTACGGAAAATCCTACTAAGCTTGGAAGAAAACTAACCGCATGTGAAACTACTACGGTTATAGATGGAAGTCAGGCACTACTTCGCCCATCGATGAGGTTACCTCCCAGAAAGCCAGGAGCCCCAGAGACTCAAGAAAGAAGGAGACAAGAATTCAAACTGAGGAAGAGAAGACAATGCGTATGGCTTTAGGGAATATGCCTTTAAAACAAATCTTTTCTCTTGAAAATGCTTCTTTTAAAACCATTTTGAGTATAATTTTTCAAATCATTTATCTGATCCGGCAACCTTCAGCTCTGATACCACAAGTAGCACCCCACATTCGTTAGTGTCACTCACAAAGGGAATGCACTAAGTTTTGTGGATCATTTAGGGTAAAAGATGCAGATAAATTACAAGACAGACATAAATTAAACAGCGGAAAATAAAACTTTGCTTTATTGATAAAATAGTTTGTACAAAGATTTCTTTACAATATTAGAGTGTCATTTGTCTTACCCAATAAAGAAGCATAAAACAACATTTATATTTCCCCAAATTCTAGCAAGAGCCAGCCATAGCATCGGATAAGAGAATCCAAGCAAACTTTGACAAATTTTCAAGTTGGGAAAGAGTGACAGTCCAACTTGACCTGAGCTATACTACTCCCTCCTCTACTACATGGGGAGGGGAAACGGAAGAAAAGAAGACGAAAGAAAAACGGAGTCAGACATAAAGCCTGAGTAAGTTCAGTAACTTCTAGCATGTGAACATGGAAAATAAAACTACATGAATTAACTGAATACAAGATTACACCATGACGATAGGGTCAACAAGATTAGCCAAGGTAGTCACAAGATATGCTAAGATAAACTGGATACGCTCTAATACTTTCTCCGCTTTGCTATTTCCTTGTTATACTGGTTTCTATATCTCTGCACTGCCTATCTAGTGTCCCATCTAGTAACGATAACGTGATCCCAATCCCTGTATTTTCCATTGCCTTCCGGCATGCATTCATTATTTAATACCTAGATCAAATCTAGGGTTTTCTATCAAGGGCTTTCTAGATTTAACTAAAGTTTTTCGCTATCTGCTGAATGCTTCTCGAGTTCAGGGTTTATGCCACCTAGTCCAACTAGGGATTACGCTACCTGTCGAACGATGCCCCCAAGTCCAGGACACACCACCTAGACTGGTATATGTTCCTATATTTCCCCACGAATGTATCGCGAATCTTTATCGCTTGTCTAGATGCACATGTCATGTAATGTGCGGTCCGAGTCCTGTGGCAAGGCAAACAAGGAATACTGAACTCGGTCGGGAGCTTTCAGATATCTGTCGATGCAGATGCTAAGGTCTATTTTTATTCCAGTGGCTATGGTCCTACTTGACCCCTCGCTCAACTAATGAAACGCATACCTTGTAAAATGAGAACTATACGCCGGCCCACGGTGCCCCACTATCCTATGGCCATCCGCAACCATAACTAGATAGCAAGTATATGGTCTTTTGGAGTTCTCCGCCTTTCCGCTTCACGTATCTCGACTGACTCAAGACGAATGGTAGACGATGAGGTGCTATCACAGGGCTACCGTTTGCTCGCCGAATCACGCTGGTCCATCCTAGTCTTTAGGTTGCCATGTATTGCAACCAAGGCATACCCCTGGTTCTTCTACGCAGACCTTAACCTCAGTGGGCCCAGGCGGATCATCTGCAGCCTCACAGAGTGATACCAAGAGTACCCTCATGTCCCCTCGAAGCCTCGGGCTTCGTAACCCAATTCGTTGGAGCCTTCTCTCTATTCAGACGGACATTCGCTCCTTCCCGTGTTATACTAAGAATTACTACTTAGTTCCCTTTCCCGTCAATTTGGATTGGTTAAGTGTCATTAGTTAATTCAAGCCAACTTAACCCTCTTCATTCATCCTGTTATACTGGTTAAGTGTTATCAGTAATTCATGTCGACTTAACCCCGCCACAAACCAAGTTATATTGGTTAAGTATTTCTTATTACTTAACCTTACTCATTCACCCTGTATTGATTCAGTGTTCCTTTTTAACTTAACCTTGCCCGTCTGTTTTAACTAACCTGTTATTAACAGTTAAGTATTAGCCCTTCATGTTTTAGACTTAACCCTGTTCCTTTATCAAAATCTGATGGTTAAGTGTGCAAGTTTACTTAACCCTACGGTCTAGCCCAGCTAACATATCAAATTGGCTAAGTGTATTAAATCTTACTTAACCCCAACCTCTAGCCTAGTTAACATGTAAATTTGGCTAAGTTTATTAACTTTACTTAACCCCTACAAGTCTCGTTTTGCTACCTTGAGTTTGGTTAAGTGTCTCTATGGACTTAGCCGTCCCATTCTAGCTTAACTGTGTTAAGTTGGTTAAGTGTTCTTATGGACTTAACCATCCCTTTCTAGCTTAACTGTGTTAAGTTGGATAAGTGTTCCTATGGACTTCACCCTCCCATTCTAGCTTAACTGTGTGAACCTAACCCCACCTACCAGTCTTGTTATCATGTTGAGTTAGTTAAGTTTCTTAGTTAACTTAACCATAGCATTATTGTTCTAGCTTTAACTAAATAAATTAAAGCCAAGACCACTCACATTAGACAGATATTGTTGCGATTACTGGATGTGCCGGTTGGTTCCGGGCAGGTTTACAACGCAACTCAGTCTAACCTCGGGTTAGGCCTATTCGTGTTTTCTAGTTCAAAGGGTTTTGATTAATTTTCAAATCAGGTTTTTAAAATAACCATCCCGTCCGTCGGATCAGTTAGGGATAGCCAGGGAGAGCAGTAAACTTGTATTTTCCAAACCCAAGCCTAGACACTATCCTCTCTGTCACCCTAGAACTTTCTGGTGTTTCATTAAAAGAGATGTCGTTAATAAATCTTTAATTTGTCTAGATTAATATTTCCTCATTTAGGACAAATTCTCTATGTAAATTAATCCTAATCTACTTATTTCCCAATTTCTCTTTTAATGTAAATTATCAACATTTATTCTTACGGCCCATTTTCCCCTCTATATCATGTTTATGCTTTTTGGTTTGTAAACCATACCAAATGAAGTGTCACTAACCATGATTCTGCTAATACTGACAATTACCCCCAATTATGGCCAATTTCAAGTTTATACCAATATACCTATCTAGCCAAATTAGCTAATCCAATTCTTATTAACATTCTAATTCACGTCAAACTAGACTTATTACTCTAGTTCACTATTCATGTAAATGCTAGATTTACACGTCAATACAAGATTCAAATTACACATCTTATAATTCATGTCAAATTTATCCAATTTGCATTTTTATGAACATGCCATAATACATGTTCCCAATTTATGCCAATTTCCAAGTTAAACTACGTTTTAGTAAATTTCATATTTTGCCCCAAATCGCATTCCCACCGTTCGTAAAATCGTGTTTCAATCTAGATTCTAGATTCGTAGCAAATAGGGAATGAACCAAAGATTGCTATGAAAAGGATAGATATAACAACTGGCATAAAATGGTTTTGAATAACGACGTAGGTTCAAGAACATGGGTAGAACTAACTAAATCGGTAAATTCCCAAGGTCTAAAACCAAGAATAGACAGAGGTTCAAGAACATGGGTAGACATAACTTAATAGGTAAATTCCCAAGGTCTAAAACCAAAGATAACCAAGAATAAACTGAATAGAAAGTCAGTCCTAGATCCAAAATAAACAACATGGTTTTATAACTACAATGTCATGGGCATAAATAATAATCTTATATTCATAGTCATAGGCAATAATCCTCACAGTTCAATGAATCACAGTCTTAGGCGATGTTCATAGTCATAGGCAATAGTCCTCACATTTCAATGAATCACAGTCTTAGGCGATGTTCATAGTCATAGGGAACGTTCATAGTCATAGGAAATATTCATAGTCATAGGCAATATTTTATGTCCCAAAATCAAAGGCTTATGTTCATAGTTCCAAGGCATATGGTTCCAAAGTCCATTGTTTCACCGTCACAGTCTTATTGGTCATCGAATCACAATAGTTCTTAATTAGGTCCAAAGGTACAAGCACTGATTCAAGAAGAAAGATTAGGCATAGTCTTTTATCCCTTTAATTTCATGTCGTGAATAAAAGAAAAACGTTCAAATCTAAAAATAACTGACTTACATAGATTAGATTAGAATAGAAAGGAGGCGTTGCTATGATTCGTAGAAGATCATTCGTTGAAGTCGTTTGAACCTCCATTTGAATCCTAGCTTGAATCTCTTCTTCTTGAAAGTCTATTGAGCAGCATCTCCTCGTCTTGTATTATTTTATATATATTATCTATTTATTTATATATTTTAGAGGAGGAGAAGAAGCCATGTCTAACTAGAATCTTCGTAGCATAAGGGTAGAAAAAGAATTGTGAATAGAGAAGAAGACCAGGGCTGCTTATATAGTGCTAGGTGGATGAACCTGGTCAGAAAACGTGACCAAATACAGCAGAACGAACCAGCTACGGAAAGCTGGAAAAAGCGGGTAGGTCGACACCCGAGTCGACCGAGCAGTCGACACGGGGTGGTGGTGTCGACTGTGTAGTCAACACCCCTGTCGACTTGACCTGGGCGGGAATTTTCCCGCCCTGCCCCCTGCGCGTTTGAATTTCGAATTTAACTCTATTTAAAACTGTTTTGAATTTGGAATTTTCTGAAAACTTTGACGGGCCATATCTTGGTCATACGGACTCCGATTTTCAAAAACTCGGACTCTATTTCGCGTATTTTTCCGAGACGAACGCAATGGCGTAGCCCGTTTCCCTTGATTTATATATTAACTTTTAATTCTTCCTTTATTTGCAAATCTTAGTGTTACAGAATTACGGGGTGTTACAGTGCTGCAAAAACCAACCCTTCAAAGTAGTAAAAAGATAGGGTTAATTGTTGGAAGTAAGATCTATTTAGAGAATTAGGGGTAGGATTTAAAAGAAGGATTGTTTTGAAGTATTAACAGAAGTAGGGGTAGTATAATCATAGTAGGGGTAGATCGACAAATATGAAAGATGATGAATCGTTTGGATTGGTGCTGCAAAAACCAATCCTTCACAGTAGTTAAAAAATAGGGGAATTGTTGGAAGGAAGGGCTATATAGTGAATTAAGTGTAGGATTAAAATGAAGGGATGTTTTGAAGTATTAAGATAAGTAGGTGTAGTTTAATCATTGTAGGGGTAGATCGACAAATATGAAAGATGATGAATCGTTTGGATTAGGTGCTGCAAAAACCAATCCTTTATAGTCGTAAAAAGATTGGGGTAATTGTTGGAAGTAAGGGCTATTTAGAGAATTAGGGATAAGATTTAAAAGAAGGACTGTTTGGAAGTACTGAGAGAAGTAGAGGTAGTTTGAGCATAGTAGGGTTAGATCGACAAATATGAAAGATGATGAATTGTTTGGATTGGATGCTGCAAAAACCAAACCTTCACAGTAGTTAAAAAATAGGGGTAATTGTTGGAAGTAAGGGCTAATAGAGAATTGGCGGTACGATTAAAAAGAAGGGCTGTTTTGAAGTATTAAGAGAAGTAGGGGTAGTTTAAGCACAGTAGGGGTAGATCGACAAATATGAAAGATGATGAGTCCTTTGGATTGGGTGCTACAAAAACCAATCCTTCACAGTAGTAAAAAGATAACGATATTTGTTGGAAGTAAGGGCTATTTAGAGAATCAGGAATAGAATCAAAAAGAATGTCTGTTTTGATAAGTATTAAGAGGAGTAGTGGTAGTTTAGGCATATTAGGGGTAGATCGACAAATATGAAAGATGATGAATCGTTTTGATTGGGTGCTGCAAAAACCAACCCTTCACATTAGTTTAAAAATAGGGGTAATTTTTGGAAGTAAGGGCTATTTAGAGAATTAGTGGTACAATTAAAAAGAAGGGTTGTTTTGAAGTATTAAGAGCAGCAGGAGTAGTTTAAGCAAAGGTTGGGTAGATCGAAAAATATGAAAGATGATGAATCGTTTGGATTGGGTGCAGCAAAAAACAACCCTTCACAGTAGTAAAAAAATAAGGGTTATTGTTGGAAGTAAGGGATATATAGAGAATTAGGGATTGGATTAAAAAGAAGGTCTGGTTTGTGAAGTATTAAGAGGAGTAGGGGTAGTTTAAGCATAATAGGGGCAGTTCAAAAAATATGAAAGATGATGAATCGTTTGGATTGGGAACTGCAAAAACCAACCCTCCACAGTAGTTAAAAAATAGGGGTAATTGTTGGAAGTCAGGGTTATTTAGAGAATCAGTGATACGATGTAACAACCCACGTTCTACGCATCGGGGGATCGTGGGATATTTATTTCTTTCCCATGTGAAGTCGTATGGTAATCTAACTTTGAGAAACAACCATTAGGGCCATTTCCCATGTTCATGATTTTTGATGATTTCTAAATGACCGATTTGCCCCTTACTGATCTTGTTTCCGCCATAACTTTTGATTGGAAAGGAATTTTGACCTGAAACCAATTCCTTGGCTCCAGATGATGGTTTACCTTTCCGTAGAGTGGTCACATGTGAAAAACGGACTTACTGTTTGGCAGATATGGCTGAAATAAGGTTTGGAAGGTGAAAAACTGCTTAATTGGGCCAAATAGGGTGATTAGTGAATGGGCCCATAACCCATTTCGGGATTAGGGTTAAGGGGAGGCTGAAAAGAGTTAGGATTTCATCCCATTTCAGTTTTCCAGCCTCCACTTACCTCTAAGAAACCCTAAAAATGGCCTCCAACCTCTAAATCTCCTCCAAGTCACTTTCTACTTGAAGATTGGGCTTAGCAACATCAAATCAAGAGAGATCAACAACAAATCAACATTAGAGCTGCTGTTTAGCATTGATATTCACGTCCAAAAAGAGAATTATTTCAGTTTGAAGTTTTTTCGTGGCTAAGGTGAGTGATTTGCATAGTTCCTCACTAAGTATGGCTAATTAAGGGTAATTAGTGTTAATTAGCGAATTTAAACATGATAAAAATGTGGAAAAATATTTATAAAATTCCAAATGATGTCTTAGACCTCTGATATGAATTTGGGTTAATTTGATTAAGTTTTGCTAATCATATCATTAGTTTCACCTAAACACGCTTAAGGGAAAATATGGGGTTTTGGATATGTTTGATCCATTTTAACTATCATATTGTTTTTTTGGTGTTTTTGGTTGATTATACATGTTGCTATGACTGTATGGTATGCTTTGTGATTGATTAGAATAGTTGGAATGGTCGAAAACGCCGTCGAGTGGCGTAAACTGCTTGCTGGAGAAAGTGCAGAAAATTGGCCGATTCGGATTGGAACGGGGGAAAGAACCCGATCCGAACTACCTCCCTTAGCTGACCCGAACCGATTCGTGGGTATTTGCAACGATCCAGAACGGAGACCACGACCTGATGGTGGAAGGAGCTCGAACCCGAACCGCGTCACGTACTGGAGCACCCATCCGCTTGCACGATTCAAACCGTGGAGCATGGAGCACGATCCGAAGATGATCCATGACTCCCCCAGCAGCTCCGACTCGAACCAATGGATGGAGATGGATTTGGAGACCCCGACCCGACCCGTTGAGGTGTTGACGATCCGAACCGCCACCAGGTGGATACTACGAGCCGAACCGTGTTGACGATGGAGAGCTGGAGATCCGAACTGATCCGGTGATGACCAATAACCCAAGATGCAAAGGTAGTCCAAATGGAAGTTAGAACTCAGGATCCAGTTGGGACCCAATGAGTTCACTTCATGGTTGGGCTTTGCTGCGGTACGTGTGCCAAGGAGTTGTCGACGTTCATAACTTCGATTCACCATTGAAAATGAATGATGGGCTACTTATCAGTGCAGTAGAGTCACTATGACTCGAGGGACAAGTTGATGGTAGCAAAACTATGAGCCAGCACAGACGAGGTGAATAACTCCATGGGGCAAGTGGACATAGTAAAAGATTGGTAAGGCTATGAGCCAACGCAGATGGGTTGAACAACTCCATGGTGCAAGTGGACATAGCGAAGGATTTGTGGCTATGTATCAGTGCAGTGAAGCCATTTATGACTTCATGGGGCAAGGTGATCATAGCAAAGTATTAGGGTGATCGAAGTGGTGAATATCGTATGCTTTACGAACTGAGTGAGAGATGTGAGGATGGTTACTTTGCTTGATTGATGCCATCACTATGACATGCACACCCCCACCCCCGTATCTTTACACCATATGTTAGTGACACCTTAGAGTGTTGTACAGTATGCAGTGCTAACTCTTTGGTTGCAGGTCAAGGTTCAGGTATGGTTTAATATACCAGTTATTGTTCTGCTTAGATGCTTATCGCTCATACCAGACTTTTTGTCTAACCCAGAGTTTTATGTCTCTTCTTATTACTCTGGGTGCTCACACGAGCAGACTAGAGATAGGTTAGCTGGTGATGCGCGAGTAGCTGATTCGGAGGCGAGCAGGAGGCTTCCACGTATGATATATAGATATTCTCCCTGTGTTGTTGGTGGTTGCTACTTGGGCATTAGTAGTGTACCTCCCTTATCTTGCTTTTGCTTTTTGAGACAGTTTGAAAAGTTGTAATAATGTTAGCTTTGGATCATAAGCTGTACTTGGATTTTCCGCTGCTATGTTAGTTTGTTTTTAGCTTATGCACTGTCTCACCTGTTTTATGTCAAGTATGTTGTTATTATATTTTGTACCATGCGTTGTGAGACATTCTACAGGTTCCTTGTTAGTTCATTCTCTTCTTTCCTTTTCTTCTGCGACCGTCCCGTGCTAACTGGACATGTGTACAGCGCACTTTTGGAGTAAATGTCGGTTGGTGCGGGGCGGGCCGTCACATTTAGTATCAGAACTCTAGGTTGCGTAGTTAACATGGGGAAAGACACTAGGGAGAGATAGTACGTATATAAGAGTGCTTATTTGTGATTACTTTGGTTTTCAAAAACTATATATATACATACTATTAGTAGTATAAGAATGAAGTTGTACTGCACTAGCACCACTATGGGGTCGTTAATCGTTTTCTCTTTACAGATTGAACGATGAGTCGAGGCACCAGGGGTGCTGGTAGAGGGACCAATCATGAGAATGCTCCCGACATGAGGACAATGTTCACTAACTTCATGAGGGAGATTCTTAGGGATGTTCAAGGGCCAGTTCCCAAACCCGATAATGGTGGTGGTCTAGTAGTGCAGGCGCCTAGGGTCGATTTCGCCAAGTTGTGCAAGGATAACACTAACCTTGGTGGGAAGCCGTTCCAAGGAACGTAGACGGCCACAGATGTTCAGAATTGGTTGGATAGTTGTGATCGTATCTTTGACGACTTGGGTATTGAGGATGCGATGAAGAGAAGGCTAGCGTCTCGTCAGCTGCAAGGGCAAGCGATGAATTAGTGGAATGCCATTAGAACAGCTAGTCTAGAAGATCAAGTTACTTGGGATCAGTTCAAGGCTCGCTTTAGCGAGAAGTTCATTCCAGCTGCCCAGAAGTTAGTGTTGTTTAAGAGATTCTTAGAACTCAAGCAGAATGGTAGGGCAGTCTCTGACTATATTGCTGAGTTCGACACTTTGTCGAAGTATGGACTATCTCCTATCGATTCTCCTGAGAAGAAGAATGAGAAGTTCATTACTGGTTTGGATGGATACTTGGGGGAAAGGCATATTAACCACATCGATGAGACTTTTGAATCGGTTGTTGGAAAAGCTTTGAGATCAGAAAGTCTTTACCCTAAGCCAAAGACTGAGGCTGCATCTGCAGAAGGGCCGAAGCCGCAAGCAGGCGGTGGATGCAAGAATAACTCTCAGAATAAGAGGAAGCAGAACCAATCTAAGGATGGCCAGAAAAAGAGCAACAAAAATGTTAGTGCTTCAGCTGTGGTAAGAAGGGCCATTATGCCAAAGATTATCGGGCCAAGTCAGCGGATAAGAAGTGCTTCAACTGTGGCCTAGTGGGACATTTAAAGGATAAGTGTCCACAGCCTCCTAAAGAAAAGCAGATGGTGAAAGCATATGCCCTTAGCGCTATTCCTTCTTCGTCGAATGCCCCAACTGCAGCGGAGAAAGGGAAGAATGTCGTCATTCAAGGTACGCTTTCTATTTATGATGTACCAGTTCGAGTTTTGTTTGATACTGGGGCTTCACGTTCCTTCAAATCTAGTGACCTGGTGGATAGGTTGGGACTGGAACCCGAGTTAGTCGATAGACCGTTGGTTGTGACGAACCCGATTGGTGGTTCGACTAACCTTAGTATGATTTGCCGAAATTTGGTGTTATCGAGTCATGGATGTATGTTTGTTTATGATTGCTTTGTTTTGGGCTTTACTGGGTATGGCATTATATTGGGGGTCGATTGGCTCCAAAGATACGGGATGGTGGTAGACTGTGAGGGCTTTTTGGTTACAGTTAGGGCGGATGATGGGCGGAGGGTAGTGTTTGGTAGTCTACCTAGTGATGGGGTAATGGCTAGTTTTAAAAATTCCCTCGACATCCCGCATGATGAGTTGTCAGATGTGCCCGTGGTAGGCCAGTATCCGGACGTCTTCGAGGAAGTGACCGGCTTCCACCACACCGAGAGATTGTGTTCCGTACTGATTTAGTGAAAGATTCCAAACCTATAGTGATGCCACTTCATCGTATGGCACCAAGGGAGCAACGAGAGCTCGTGGTGCAAGTCAGCAATCTTTTGACGAAGGGGTTTATTAGAAGAAGTGTCTCCGAGTGGGGAGCACCAGTTGTGTTTGCCACTAAGGCAGATGGTTCCCTTCGTTTGTGTGTGGACTATCGCGAGTTGAATAAGGTGATGAGGAAGAATAAGTATCCTCTACCGCGGATAGATGATTTGTTTGATCAACTGGACGGAGCAAGAGTGTTCTCCTAGTTGGACCTCACGACAGGATTTCATCAGCTCCGAGTAGCGGATGAGAGTGTTACGAAAACGGCATTTAGGACACCGTCTGGATTCTATGAGTGGTTGGTCATGCCATTTGGGTTGACCAATGCACCAGCATACCTTGTGGATCTTATGAATCGAGTATTCAGAGATCAGTTGAATAAGTTTGTTCTTGTGTTCGTAGACGACATCCTTGTTTACTCGAGGACAGAGGAGGAACACAGGGGACGCCTGAGGATAGTGATGGAGGTGTTGAGGGAACACAAATTGAAAGCGAATTTCTCTAAGTGTCACTTCTGGAGAAGGGAAGTGAGATTCTTAGGCCATGTTGCTTTAGAGGATGGTATTGCCGCGGACCCTGCGAAGTTGGCAACGGTACAGGATTGGCCTACGCCCAAGAATGCAATAGATGTAAGAAGTTTCTTGGGGTTTGCTGGCTATTATCGTAAGTTTATCCAGGACTTCTCCAAGATAGCAGCACAGTTGACTCAGTTGACTAAGAAGAATCAGGCCTTCGTCAGGGATGGAGTGCATGAGACTGCATTCAAGAGTCTAAAAGAAAAGTTGACGCACGCGCCAGTGCTAGTCATTCCTAAAGGGAATGAAGAAATGACGGTATACACGGATGCTTGTGGTACCGGACTAGGTGCTGTATTGATGCAAGGAGGTAGGGTTGTAACTTTTGCTAGTCGACACTAAAGCCACATGAGAAAAGGTACCCTACCCATGATTTGGAAATAGCAGCGATCGTGTTTGCGCTGAAGATGTGGAGACATTATCTCTTGGGAGAAAGATTTGAGTTGTTTACCGATCATAAATCGTTAAAGTATCTCTTCTCTCAGAAAGATCTGAACCTCTGTCAGTAGAGATGGTTAGAGTTCTTGGCTTCGTATGATTTTGATATCGCATACACACCTGGGAAAGGTAATGCGGTAGCCGACGCCTTGAGTAGGAGACATGCCAGTTTAGGGGCTATGTTTCTTGAATGGAAGCAACTGGAGTATATCGCAGGGTTTGATTTCAGACCAAAGTGCAAATTGGATCCAGATATGCTAGCTAGTTTGGCGATCAAACCCACTTTGATAGAGCGAATTGGTTCCAGCCCGAGGGACGATCCTAATCTATTGGAAATCATCTCCAAGTTAGAAATGGGTATCGACGGTGAGGAGATGAATTTGTATGGGCTTGATCGAGATGGATGGCTTAAAAAGATTGGAAGACTAGTTGTACCCAACGTGAATGGTTTGAGAGATGAAGTGCTTAGAGAATGTCATCACTCAAAACTGACTATACACCCCGGTGGTGATAAGATATATCGAGACATGAGACAGACTTACTACTGGGAAGGGATGAAAAGAGAAGTTGAGAAGTTTATATCCAAATGCATGAATTGCCAGCTAGTTAAAGCCGAGCAAAAGAAGCCTAGTGGTTTGTTGCAACCATTAGAAATTCCCGAATGGAAATGGGAGCAAGTCTCGATGGATTTCATTGATGGTTTACCAAGGACTAGATCAGGACATGATGGCATTTGGGTAATTGTGGATCGATTGATTAAGAGTGCCAGATTTATACCAGTCAAATCGACCAGAACGGCAGCTAAGTTAGCAGAATTGTATATGAAGTGGGTAGTGAGATTTCATGGAGTACCTAAAAGCATTGTGAGTGACCGAGACACATTGTTTACTAGTGGATTTTGGAAGAGCTTACAAGAGGCTCTAGGGTCAGAATTACATCTCAGTACCACATATCATCCTTAGACCGACGGTCAGACGGAGAGGGTGAATCGTATATTGGAATATCTTTTGAGAGCTTGTATGTAACAACCAGAATTTTAATAACATGTTAGGACAAGAATCAAGGTAGAATTATATTTCAGAATAAGAATCAAGCGAAACGGGTTACGACGTTGCGTTCGTCTCGGAATTCTGGTTGGAAACGAGTTCGAAATTTCGTAAATCGGAGTCTGTATGACCGAGTTATGGCCTCTAGAAGTTTCACAAAAATCAGAAACGAAAACAGATTTTCGAATTTCAAAATTTAGCCCCAAACGGACTGGGTGGGAAATTTCCCGCCCAGCCCCAGGTCGACTGGGGAGTCGACTGGGGAGTCGACCCCCCAGGGACCAGGTCGACTGCCCAGTCGACCTGGGTTTCGACCTGGGTGTCGACTTCCTTGGTCGGACCAGGTCGGCCTGGGTGCACCTGCATGGTCTTTTGGCTCTAGTCTGGGGGCCTGTGACGATTTTGACAATTCAGATCTAAACTAGGGTTAATCTAAGGGCCTAAACTAGTCCTAACTCCAATAAAAACACCCTAAGACCTAACCGAAATCACTAAAAATCATTCTAGCAACTAAGTGCTGCCAAAATGCTCCTAAATCATGGTCTCCATCTTCATCATTGAAAGCTTGAGAGTTCTAAACTAAAGCTAAGGCAAAGGAGCAATCTTTCTCCATCAAATCAAGGAGCTACTTACATTCTCAAAGCTTCTAGTGTTGCTACATCATTCCTAGAGCTTCTACAACGATTCTATGATGATTCTTGCTCCTAATTCACTAGCCACGCTTTGTAAGTTCTAGCTACTTTTAGATATAAACGGTAGTTCTGATGTTGACATGGAATAAAATGAGATGAAACCTAAGTATGCTAGTCTATGTGAATCTAGTCTTGCCTCACTCTTGAACCTATGACTTTGGGTTATTTCTTAGTGATTAAATCATGCCACTCATGTTGTGTTTGACTTAGTTTATCATGCAAGATTGAATTTTTACTTATGGAATGTTGGCATGAACCCTTAGAACCATTTGGCTTGTGGAACATTCATATGAACTTGACTTGGGGCTTATGTATGTAAATGAACCTAAACCCCTCATGACCATTTACATGCCTATGATGATGAACCTAGTGTTATGCTATCATACATGCTTGAGGCCAATCCTTTTATGCTATCATACATGCTTGAGGCCATTCCTTTTATGCTATCATACATGTTTGAGGCCAATCCCTTTATGCTATCATACATGATTTGAGGCCAATATGTTGTCATATTATTCCTACTATGTTGACTCGCTTTCACTTGCATTGGGAATACACCTTGGGTAGTTTAGGCAAACGTGAGTTGGGCTATGAAATTTAACATGAATTAAGTAATGGGACAATGGGAACAAGTGTAAAACGTGGACTTTATCGTAGCCTAAATTTGACATGAACATGATAAGTAGGAAAACATGAAAGTGGCCAACTCGAGGTTGGTTTGAGTTTGTTGCATAAATCTGCCCGGAACCGCCCGGCAAATCCATTAGCTACAGACAATAGGACCCAATGTGAGAAGATGGTCATATCGCGCTCAAAAACCCGAGGTTAGACTAGGTTGTGGTGTAAAGCTGCCCGGACCCGCCCGGCGTAACCAGTTACCACAACAAAGTCTAATGTGAGAGGTTGGGGTGCATTAATTTACTTAATGCCACGTGATAAGGTTAAGTTAGATTGACTAATGGCACTTAACTGATATGACATGAATGGGTAGGTTAAGTAAGAACGGACTTGATTTCTTAAAGACACTTAACCATATAACATGATTAGCGGATGGGTTAGTTTAACCTAAATGGGTTGATAACACTCAACTGGGATAACGCGATGCTTGGTAGAGTTAAGTAAACCCGCAAGAATGATACTTGACCAATTATAAATACGACTAGTGGATGGGGTTAAGTTAACCTACACTTAACCAATCCGACTCGGTAATCTAATGGGGTTAAGTTAACTTACACTTAACCAATCTGACTTAATTATTTGATAGGGTTAAGTCACGAACCTCTTAACTATACTTAACCAATCCTACTCGATAATTTAATGGGGTTAAGTTAACCTACACTTAACCAATTTTACTCGGTAATTTGATGAGGTTAAGTTAACCTATACTTAACCAATCTAACACGGTGAATTTGATTGGGTTAAGTTAATCCATACTTAACCAATCTGATACGATAATCTAGGGTTAAGTCATGAACGTCTTGATATACTTAACCAACTTGATACATGGTTCGTAGGGCTAAGCCTTGAATTTGAATACTTAGCCAATTTTGACATGATTCATAGGCGGGGTAAGTCATGAACTCGAATAACAACACTTAACCCGTTAGACGAAACCCTAGTTCAGGGGACTAAGTGAAAAATCGTAGTTAATAAGCATAACGGGAAGGGAAACTAAGTGATAAACCTTAGCTAAGAATAACTAAGTAATAATTCTTAGTCAGGAAAATTGGACCAGTTCACAGATAGATGAGTAACCCGATACGGTAGGTCATTGTTTAAAACGAAACACACGAGGAGGAGCGAATATTTATCTGACTTAGATAAAGGCTCCAGAGAACGGGGTGTTGAAGCGGTGGCTTCAGGGGACGTGAGGGTACTCTTGGTATCCCTCTGTGAGGTTGAAGATGATCCTCTTGGGCTCACAGAGGTTAAGGTCTGCGGTAGAAGAACCAAGGGTATGCCTTGGTTGCTGTGCGAGCAACCTAAAGACTAGGGTGGATTAGCGTGGAGTCGGCGATATCTAGTTTAGCCCTGTGATAGCACGTCATCGACTACCTACCATCTTTAGTCAATCGTGTACTAGTATAGTTCTCGTGCATGATTTTCTTGGATTGCCTTTCAGTAGTTGAGGGAGGGGTCACGTGGGACCATAACCAACGGTAGAAAAACAGACCTTGATATCTGCATCGGCAGATAACCTAAGTCTCCCGACCGAGTCCTGTACTTCTTGATTAGCCCTGGCACGGGACTCGGATGGCACATTGACATACATGTGCATCTAGACATGGAAAAATGATTCACGATACATACGTGGAAAAAGGGGGCGTGATTGACGGGTAGCGTAATCCCTAGCGGTCCTAGGTGGCTAAAACCCAAAACCAAGTTATGAAAACGTTTAGTAAGTAGCGTATTCCCTAGTGGTCCTAGGTGGCTTAAACCCAAACCGAGTTACGAAAACGTTTAGTAGGTAGAGTAATCCCTATTGGTCATAGGTGGCATAAATCCTAGCCGAACATTCGAGAATTCATGGTAAGAAAACATAACTAGATAAAGGGTGACAGTCCAGACGATTTCAAGGATAATGGAACTACTTTGAAGTAGTGTAGAACTACGTGAGGAAGCCCGTAGGATTTACGGCAAAGGACTAAACATATACATGGAAATAAACATACGAGCTGGGAAAACCTATATTAGGTTGGCATGGACCATTTCATGACATTGGTTGAGGGACATTTTGTAGCTAACACATGAACGGGTTGGGATACTAGTACGGAAGGTGCAGGGAAAATATACTTGATAGAACCTTGGGACGTTATATTCAATAGAACCTTGGGATGTTATACTCGATAGAACCTTAGTATGTTATACTTGATTCATATTGACCGTAGTTTATCTTGATACAATAGTTCATCCTGCTACCTTAGTTTAGCTTGTCTATCTTGTCATCATCCTTATGTTTACTCTCAGTTATGCATGTCATGTTACCTTTACCTCTTTTTATGCTGGAAGTAGATAGGACTTACCAGTCTTTATGACTAACCCCGTTTTGTTTCGCCTCTTTTTCTTCCGTTCCCCCCCTCCCCCCGCCCCCCCAGGTTTACAGGGAGGAAATGATGCTACTTAGTGCGGATTTTCTGCTTCAAGATCATCATCTATGGCTTGGACTTTTCTTGGCTATGGCTATTTTACTGTTTTACTTGGGGAATAATTTATGACTATGGTTTTATGCTTCTTTAATATTGCAAGATAGGTTTTGATGTGAGAAATTTAATAGCACTTTGATGTAAAAGGTTTTAGATCATACTACTTTTATAAAGTAATAAAATCATGTTTTCTTCCACTGTTTTATATGTTCTTTCTTGTAATATTTCTGTGCATATTTACCTAGATAATACTCCACCAAAGCTAGTGCATTCCCTTTGTGAGTGACCCTAGCGGAAGTGGGGTGTTACATTTGGTATCAGAGCAGAAGGTTACCAGACTGGGCAAAAGTTTTAAAACCTTCTTGAAACTATTTGATAACCGTTTACAAAGAAGCATTTTTCAAGGAAAGTTTTTTTTTTAAAAAAAAAAGCTATTCCCCAATGGTCGTTAGCATTATCCTTTGTTTCCTTGATTGAATCTCTTTTCCTTTCTTTCTTCCACCTGTAGTCACAGCGGTTTGAACTGCGACTAATCTTTTCTAACTATGTCAGTATTTTCGGTACGATGGAGGCAGTTCTCGAGAGACTTGTTACCGCATTATAAGAAAGGATAGTAAGAACAAGGATAAAGGATACAAGCTTAAGGACAAGCAACTTGTTGGTATAGCTCAATCCACAAAGGAGGAAAAGGTTGAATGATAAAACCCATGACAAGAGAGAGTATCTCTAGTAGGATAAAAAGGGAAAGATAGTCAAAGTATTATGAGACGAGGACAAGATCATCGAGAGGGCAATTATATGCTCTCACTGTTAGCGTACCTAAGAAGGATGGTAACGTTTCTGTGAAAGGTTTAGCTTTTCTTCTCTATCATCCCGTCATGACTTTGTTTTGATCACCGCATCATTTAAGTCTGCTTCGATAGTTGAGTCTCTACACCTTCGTACTAGCATAGTAGAGGATCCCAATTTTTTTCTCAAATCTTGTTGAGGAATCGGTCCACTTATTCATGACTTGTTTGGATTGGAGGACGCCTAAGACTTTTGGGAATAATGCTTATGATTTTAAGCTATGGGTTGAATTCTAGGAATGGAGTGGTTATCCAGTAAGGGTGCCATTCTCGGTTTTGAAAGGAGGTTAGTTAGGCTCTTGACTTGCCCCGGTAATACCCCCGAAGTCTCGTGTAACCTTTAGGGTTCTGTCATGATTGGTTACCTAGAATCTCTTGATGCATTTGTTGGTACTCCGTTCGAGTAGAGTTCGCCGCTAAGGGGGATGGTTCATTTCGCTTGTGCATGAGTTATGGAAATCACTCTAGTAAGTACACTTGGTAACATGGTTCGCATCTGTTTGTTTTCAAGAGATAATAAAAGTGGAATGCGAGGCGACAATGAAATGAGTTCCAGCCCATATTTGGAAATAGGAGTTAAGAGGCCACGAAATCATGAAGTTAAAGATGGTCAAAGCACAATGGAATTAAGCTCAAGGAAATGTGACTTAGAAGATTGAAGACAAGATACGCGCATCATATCTCTTTTTAAGAGCATATTTTTTATCCTTGTTTTCCTGTAGGGCTTACCCGCTTGCTATCTTTTATGCATATCCTCTCGATCCTATTCTTGATCTTTTTTCTGTTGCAAACTCCATAGGGGGTATGGCTCATCGGTTAATAATACATGTCAAGGTTTGAAGGTGTCCGTTAGGTTGACTAAACCTTATGGGCTTTATAGAACATGGGTTGGGTTTAGAAAGGGATTTCTTGCAATCCAAAAGGAGTTTATCTTGCTTATCATCTCGGTCCTACCTTGAGGACCTTAGGTAGAACCTTGTGGATGTAAACATGTATTTGAAAACATGTTCTGATTGATATGGTTGCAAGTGGTTGCTCGTGGATGCGCAAATACACACTAGGCACTAGATCGGTTCAGTCACATTTCATATTTCATATGTATACGTGTTTATGCTTGTTTATGGATGGATTTGAATGTGTTATCATGTGAATATTGCATATAGATGAATGGTTGTGCACACATATAGTGTTTATGTGACTAGGACCATTTGCATACATGTGGATTCATGGCACTGAACATATTTTGCATTTAGAAGATCAATCAGGCCTGATCATTTGCATTAGATAAGGAACATTTACACACACTTTCTGCATATGTTCATACATCATTAGAAATCTCTTAAGGACAATGTTTGCTTGTGGATGATGTTTTGAGTAGATGGATGATGGATGGTAGGATACGTTCTTCCTAACTTAGAGATTTCGGGGATGAAATCCTTAATGGAGGGGAGAATGTAAGAACCCGAATTTTAATAACGTGTTAGGACAAGAATCAAGGTAGAATAAAATTCTAAAATAAGAATCAAGCAAAACGGGTTGTGCCGTTGCGTTTGTCTCGGAATTCTGGTTGGAAACGAGTCCGAAATTTCGTAAATCGGAGTCCGTATGACCGAGATATGTCCTCTAGAAGTTTCACGAAAAATCCGAAATGAAAACAGATTTTCGAATTTCAAAACTTAGCCCCAAACAGACGTGGTCGACTGGGGAGTCAACTGGGGAGTCGACCCCCGGAGACCAGGTCGACTGCCAGTCGACCTGGGTGTCGACTTCCCTGGTCGGACGTGGTCGGCCTGGGTGCAACTGCATGGTCTTTTGGCTCTGGTTTGGGGACCTGTGACGATTTTGACGGTTCAGATCTAAACTAGGGTTAATCTAAGGGCCTAAACTAGTCCTAACTCCTATAAAAACACCCTAAGACCTAACCTAAATCACTAAAAATCATTCTAGCAACTAAGTGCTGCCAAAATGCTCCTAAATTATGGCCTCCATCTTCATCATTGAAAGCTTGAGAGTTCTAAACTAAAGCTAAGGCAAAGGAGCAATCTTTCTCCATCAAATCAAGGAGCTACTTACATTATCAAGGCTTCTAGTGTTGCTACATAATTCCTAGAGCTTCTACAACGATTCTATGACGATTCTTGCTCCTAATTCACTAGCCACGCTTTGTAAGTTCTACCTACTTTTAGATCTAAACGGTAGTTCTAATGTTGACACGGAATAAAATGAGATGAAACCTAAGTATGCTAGTCTGTGTGAATTTAGTCTCGCCTCTCTCTTGAACCTATGACTTTGGGTTATTTCATAGTGATTAAATCATGCCACTCATGTTGTGTTTGAATTAGTTTATCATGCAAGATTGAATTTTTACTTATGGAATGTTGGCATGAACCCTTAGAACCATTTGGCTTGTGGAACATTCATATGAACTTGACTTGGGGCTTATGCATGTAAAAGAACCTAAACCCCTAATGACTATTTACTTGCCTATGATGATGAACCTAGTGTTATGCTATCATACATGCTTGAGGCCAATCCTTTTATGCTATCATACATGCTTGAGGCCAAACCTTTTATGCTATCATACATATTTGAGGCCTATCCCTTTATGCTATCATACATGATTTGAGGCCAATATATTGTCATATTATTCCTACTGTGTTGACTCGCTTTCACTTGCGTTGGGAGTACGCCTTGGGTCGTTTAGGCAAACGTGAGATTGGCTATGAAATTTTACATGAATTAAGTAATGGGACAATGGGCACAAGTGTAAAACGTGGACTTTGTCGCATAAATCTGCCCGGAACCGCCCTTAACCGCCCGGAACCGCCCGACAAATCCAGTAGCTACAGACAATAGGACCCAATGTGAGAAGTTGGTCATATCGCGCTCAAAAACCCGAGGTTAGACTAGGTTGTGGTGTAAAGCTGCCCGGACCCGCCCGGCGTAACCAGTAACCACAACAAAGTCTAATGTGAGAGGTTGGGGTGCATTAATTTACTTAATGCCACGTGATAAGGTTAAGTTAGTTTAACAAATGGCACTTAACCGATATGACATGAATGGGTAGGTTAAGTAAGACCGGACTTGATTTCTTAAAGACACTTAACCATATAACATGATTAGCGGATGGGTTAGTTTAACATAAATTGGTTGATAACACCCGACTGGGATAACGCGATGCGTGGTAGAGTTAAGTAAACCCGCAAGAATGATACTTGGCCAATTATAAATACGACTAGTGGACGAGGTTAAGTTAACCTACACTTAACCAATCCGACTCGGTAATTTAATTGGGTTAAGTTAACTTACACTTAACCAATCTGACTTGATTATTTGATAGGGTTAAGTCACAAACCTCTTAACTATACTTAACCAATCCTACTCGATAATTTAATGGGGTTAAGTTAACCTACACTTAACAAACTTTACTCGGTAATTTGATGAGGTTAAGTTAACCTATACTTAAACAATCTGACACGGTGAATTTGACAGAGTTAAGTTAATCCATACTTAACCAATCTGACACGATAATCCAGGGTTAACTCATGAATGTCTTAGTATACTTAACCAACTTGATACGTGGTTCGTAGGGCTAAGCCTTGAACTTGAATACTTAGCCAATTTTGACATGATTCGTAGGCGGGGTAAGTCATGAACTCGTCTGACAACACTTAACCCGTTAGACAAAACCCTAGTTCAGGGGACTAAGTGAAAAATCGTAGTTAATAAGCATAATGGGAAGGGAAACTAAGTGTAAAACCTTATGTAACACCCCACCTCCGCTAGGGTCACTCTTTCGGGGGCACTAGCTTCTGGGGGGCGTTAGAACTGGGTAAGCATGCATAACGATATATCAAGGCAGAACAAGAACATAAATATATATGTAAAACAGAGTAAGTGAGAATAAAACAGCGGAATATCTCAAACCATCTCAAAACAAGTCTAGTACATCATAAAGTCAACTGCCAAAAATAAACATGTCTAGTACATCATAAACAGAAATACTGAAATACATAGTGTTATCCCCAAAATAAAGATGATAAACCATAGCGAGCTCAATGTCCAGACATACATGAGCTATCCAGCGAACAAGCAAGCGATCCAAGCTAAGCACCACTGTTCCCTCCCTGAGAACCTGGGGGGGGGGGGGAAACGGAAGAAAAGAAGCAAAAGAAAACAGGTCAGTCAAAAAGACTGGTAAGCCCTACTACGATCAGTCTATAAACTAATAAAGTTAACATCATGGTGGAAACTGAGATAAACATACTGGCAGTAGATAAAGGTGTCATCACATAAAGAAGATTAAGCTTTGCACCACAGTGTACTAGCAAACTAACATAACAGGTATTGATCCCTCAGCCCAAACTTTGGCCCAATTGCATGAGGTGACCTTAATACAAGGTCCAGCGCAACGGTCTAGTAGATCGGCTCCCTATAAACCTAACACGTCAAGTGTTGGTGTCCATACGGCCCACATACGGTTGTAGTCAGACTGTGCTGGGTCCACCTTCGGGTGTATCAAGCCCTCGGGTGCCAACCCCAGACACCTAAGCAATAATGCACAGTCTAAACCTACTGGTACCGGTGCCTCGAGTTTGTCCAACACCGGACTACGTGCACGTCCGTAGCCCGCCTGGACCCGCACCGCTGTACCACTCAGCCGTCGCTTTGGTCGCTTACATCAGTCCAGTAATCGTGCCCCGCCCTAGCCTAGCCTCTAGGGTTGTGAATGATACCAAACTGGGATTACTGCTGGAACAGACCACGTTGCTAGGGTTTTCTAAGAGGGTTAAGTGTGGTTTAACCCCTCACTAATCATGGATTAAATTAGTTAAGTGTAACCAACAGTTCACCACTTAACCCCATTTAAACCCTCGTATCCCCAAAATTGGTTAAGTATTAGTGGGCCATGACTTAACCCTAATCATGAGGCATTAATTAATTTAATTGTGCCTTAACCTCTCACATTAGGCTTTGTTGCGGTTACTAGTTAAGCCGGGCGGGTCCGGGTAGCTTTACACCACAACTTGGTCTAACCTCGGGTCCAAGGTACACATGACCAACTTCTCACATTGGGTCTTATTGTTTGTAGCAACTAGTTAAGCCGGTCGGTTCCGGGTAGGTTTACGCTACAAACTCAACCCAACCTCGAGTTGGCCACACTTATGTTTTCTAAGTGTCATGTCCACTTTATTTTCAAAACATAATCACAAGTTTAACAAATACTTGGGTAGACCTAACTTAATAGGTAAATTCCCAAGGGATAGACCTAACTTAATAGGTAAATTCCCAATCTCATATTTTCATGTATTTTAAGTTTTACCCCAAACCCCCCAACGTCATTCTATCGCTTACATATTCATTATAACGCATAAAGGATAGAAAGAGGGAACTTGACACAACATACATGATGAATCTTACATATCATAATAAACATGCATAACATGTTGGACTCGCATAACTTAGCATAGTGAACTTGCATAAACATGCATAACTTGTTAAACTTGCAAATCATGGCCTAGTGAACTTGCATAAACATGCATAAATGGTTAAACTTGCAAATCATGGCCTAGTGAACTTGCATAAACATGCATAACTTGTCAAACATGTGTAACATAGCATAGTGAACTCGCATAAGCATGCATAACTTATTAAACATGCATAACATAGCATAGTGAACTCGCATAAGCATGCATAACTTATTAAACATGCATAACATAGCATAGTGAACTCGCATAAGCATGCATAACTTATTAAACATGCATAAATCCCAACTTTCATCACATTTTAACTTTAGAGTTTCTAAAATGAAGGTAAGAGGGCTTACAAATATTATGAAGACACAAATCTACTAATAAAGATTGAGAAGCCCTTTATGCAAGCATATAAAAACCCAAAACAAAGCTCCAATTAACAAAAATCCAAAAAACTTTAGCTTAGCAAATAAAGCTTGCAACTTGATGATGTATGCAAGCTAATGATCATTCAAACAACTTAGAAATGCTTGTATGAACATCAAAACCTTCATAGGAATGATTTTTGAAGAGGGTGGAGGCTAGGGTTTTTAGGTGGAGGCCATTTGAGAATTCAATTTGACATAGTTTGGTTGCTAGAATGAATAATGAGTGATTTAGGGTAGGTTAGGGTCTTATTTATAGATTAGGCTAGTGATTTAGACCATAGGATTAACCCTAGGTTGAATTAGGTCCATCAGATTTCGGAATTCTCCAGAACCAAGCCACACAACCAAGCCCAAATCAAAAATTGTGCGCCAGGCAAAACTGCCCGGCCACCCCGTGTCGACAGGGCTGTCGACAGGGCAGTCGACACCCTTAGACCCCTGTCGACATGCCTGTCGACATGGGGGTCTTGGCGGGAGTTTTCCCGCCTGACGCCAGTTTGCCCTAATCCTTGTTTTTAATTTAAAATTTAAATCTATTTTTGACATGGAAATTTCTGAAAACTTCGTTGGGCCTTAATCGGGTCATACGGACTCCGATTTTCGAAAACTCGGACTCTATTTCGCGTATTTTTCCGAGACGAACGCAATGGCATAGACCTTTTCCCTTGATTCAGATTTTTGAATTAAATTCTGCCTCGATTTATGTTATAACAGGTTATTGAAAGTACGTGTTGTTACATTCTCCCCTCCTTAAAGGATTTCGTCCCCGAAATCTTCAAGTTAGGAAGAACGTATCCTACCATCCAATCATCCATCTACTCAAAGCATCATCCACGAGCAATCATTGTCCTTAAAAGATTCTAAATGCTGTATGAACATATGCAAAAGTGTGTGTATATGTACTTATCTAATGCAAAGATCAATGCAAAATATGTTAGTGAAATGTATCCATATGTATGCAAATCCCTAACATAATGTATAATATCTACATTCGTGCTCAATCATACATCCATATGCAACATCCATGTGATTGCATACAAATTTCATCCAAGAATAAGCATAAACACTCATGCACATGCAATATGAGGAGTGTGTGAGCCGATCTAGTGCCTAATGTGTATCATGCATCCACGAGTAACCACTTGCAAACACTTGCAACCACTTGCAACCATCAAACATAACATGTCTCAAACACATGTTTCATCCAAAGGGTTTCTACCTAAGGTTCTCATGACAAGATTAGCACGATAACTAGGTAAACATGGATAGAAAAGAGAAAAATATGCTAACAAAGGAAAGAGATTGAGAGTGTACCCTCAAAAAGGAATGGATAAAGCCCACGCATCTTCTCCTCGGTTTCCCAAGTTGCGTCTTCTTCGGCTTCGCCCCATTGAACCTTCACCAACTTGACCTCTCGATTCCTTAGCTTCTTGGTCTCCGTCCCCAAGATACGAATCAGAGCTCTCTTCAAAGTTGCCTCTTTCTCTACTTCCACGTCTTCAAGAATGCTAGGTTCAACCACCTCAGCGGACTCATGTAGGCACTTACGGAGATGCGAGACATGAAAGACATTATGCACTCCGGACAGCTTCTCGGGCAATTGCACTTTATAAGCCATCTTCCCAATTCTCTCTATGATAGGGAAGGGTCCAACAAATCTTGGTGCTAACCTCCCAACAGCTCCAAATCGGACCACATTCCGCAAAGGAGAAACCTTTACGAAAACCATATCCCCAACATCAAACTCCAAATCAGATCTTCACTTATCAGCATAGGATTTCTGCCGGTCTTGGGCCGCTTTCATACGTCTCCGAATCAACTCGATCTTCTCGGACGTATCTCTGATCATATCAGGCCCAAGTATGAGTTTCTCTGTAGTCTCCCACCAACATGTAGGCGACTTGCATGGCCTCCCATATAAAGCTTCAAATGGGGCCATCCCTATGCTTTCCTGATAACTGTTATTATATGCAAACTCAACAAGAGGAAGGTGGTCTTCCCAAGTACCACCAAAGTCCAGAATGCAAAGCCTCAACAAGTCCTCAAGTACCCTATTCACCCTTTCTGTCTGACCGTCCGTTTGTGGGTGATAAGCCGTACTCAGGTTCAACCTCGTGCCCATAGCTTCCTGCAAACTGTTCCAGAACTGACTAGTAAAGATGGGGTCTCGGTCACTGACTATGCTAGAAGGGACTCCATGTAGTCGTACTATCTCACGAAGATATACTGATGCTAGTCCAGATGCGGTCCTTTTGCTCTTCACCAGAATGAAATGAGCACTCTTCGTAAGCCTATCTACAATGAACCAAATGCTCGTATTCCCTTTCCTTGACCTTGGAAGCCCATCAATAAAGTCCATGGAGATACTCGCCCACTTCCAAAGTGGAACATCTAGAGGATGCAATAGCCCACCGGGCTTCCTTGACTCGACCTTAACTTGCTGGAAAATGATACATCTAGAGACAAACTCTGCCACATCCTTCTTCATCCCAGGCCAAAAGAAAATACGCTTCATATCTTTATACATCTTATCACCGCCTGGATGTATAGTCAACTTGGAGCGATGTGCTTCATCAAGAACTTTCCTCACCAAGTCTTCTACCATCGGAACACAAAGCCTTCCGTCTCTCCTCAGCCAACCCTTATCATCTATAGAATATCGAGCAAGGTGACTAGATGCCTCCCCTCGAATCAGCTTATCCATGATCTCAATTATCTGAGGGTCTTCCTTCTACGAAGCCCCAACTTGATCCAGAAGGGTAGGCCTGAGCTCTAGAGACGCTAAAGAACCGGTCATCGACTCAACTGTCAAAGAAAAATCAAAGGTTGCCAAGAACTCTAAATTCTTCATCTCAACAAATAGAGGACTTAGTGTCAACCTTTTTCTACTCAACGCATCCGCTACAACATTCCCCTTGCCAGGGGTATAGGCTATATCAAAATCATAGGACGCCAAGAATTCCATCCATCTTTGCTGCCTCAAGTTCAGATCCTTCTGCGAAAAGAGATACTTCAAAGACTTATGATCAGTATACAGCTCAAATCTCTCTCCCAGAAGATAATGACGCCAAGCCTTGAGTGCATATACTATCGCTGCCAGCTCTAGATCATGAGTGGGATAATTCTTCTCATGCACCTTAAATTGCCTACCACCAAAACATATAACTTTGCCTTCCTACATCAGAACAGCTCCCAACCCCGTGCCACACGCATCGGTGTATACTGTAAATAATTTCCCTCCATCTGTAAATTCGCCTCAGCAGAAGATAGAAACTTGGCCACAAATCTAGCCCTCAAATCGGCCCATGTCTCAACGGGCCTCGTCCCATTGGTGACCTCCCACCAATAGGCTGCTTCGTCCTTCAAAAGCCACACTGTCAATAAGATCTTCCTCTCGTCATCAATCCCAAAGATAGCAAACAGGTCCTCAGTGTCTTTCAGCCAATTCCTAGCTTCAACAAAAGATTCCGTGCCTAGGAAATTCTTGCCTCCCATCGCCTTGAAGTCTTTACAAACCTTCGTGAACTCAACCTGAGGATGCTGAGGGGGAGGAGGAGGAAGAGGAGCCTCAGCAACTGGAGGAGGAGGAACATTAACTACTGGAGGAGGGGGAACAGGAACCACCGGAGGAGGGACATTAGGGGGAGGATTCTCAACTACAGGAGGAGGAGTGGGAGTAGGGTTTGTGGGGCCGGCTGCCGCCCTAGCTTCTAGAAGTCTCCTATACCAGAGTGGTATGTTTACTCCATCCGGGATGGCAAGATCCTCAGCCATACTGAAACGAAGGATAAGATAAGATTAGGTCAAGGGAACGAAGGATAACGCTAATGGCTTTTTGGGGAATAGCCTTTTAAAATACTAGACTTTTCTTTGGAAAATACTTTATACTTGTTTTGAATATAGTTTTTCAAAAGCCTTTTAAAAACTTTTTGTTCTTTCTTGTAAACCATATGCTCTGATACCAAATTTGTAACACCCCACCTCTGCTAGGGTCACTCTTTCGGGGGCACTAGCTTCTGGGGGGCGTTAGAACTGGGTAAGCATGCATAACGATATATCAAGGCAGAACAAGAACATAAATATATATGTAAAACAGAGTAAGTGAGAATAAAACAGCGGAATATCTCAAACCATCTCAAAACAAGTCTAGTACATCATAAAGTCAACTGCCAAAAATAAACATGTCTAGTACATCATAAACAGAAATACTGAAATACATAGTGCTATCCCCAAAATAAAGATGATAAACCATAGCGAGCTCAATGTCCAGACATACATGAGCTATCCAGCGAACAAGCAAGCGATCCAAGCTAAGCACCACTGTTCCCTCCCTGAGAACCTTGGGGGGGGGGGAACGGAAGAAAAGAAGCGAAAGAAAACAGGTCAGTCAAAAAGACTGGTAAGCCCTACTACGATCAGTCTATAAACTAATAAAGTTAACATCATGGTGGAAACTAAGATGAACATACTGGCAGTAGATAAAGGTGTCATCAAATAAAGAAGATTAAGCTTTACACCACAGTGTACTAGCAAACTAACATAACAGGTATTGATCCCTCAGCCCAAACTTTGGCCCAATTGCATGAGGTGACCTTAATACAAGGTCCAGTCCAACGGTCTAGTCGATCGGCTCCCTATAAACCTAACACGTCAAGTGTTGGTGTCCATACGGCCCACATACGGTTGTAGTCAGACTGTGCTGGGTCCACCTTCGGGTGTATCAAGCCCTCGGGTGCCAACCCCAGACACCTAAGCAATAATGCACAGTCTAAACCTACTGGTACCCGTGCCTCGAGTTTGTCCAACACCGGACTACGTGCACGTCCGTAGCCCGCCTGGACCCGCACCGCTGTACCACTCAGTCGTCGCTTTGGTCGCTTACATCAGTCTAGTAATCGTGCCCCGCCCTAGCCTAGCCTCTAGGGTTGTGAATGATACCAAACTGGGATTACTGCTGGAACAGACCACGTTGCTAGGGTTTTCTAAGAGGGTTAAGTGTGGTTTAACCCCTCACTAATCATGGATTAAATTAGTTAAGTGTAACCAACAGTTCGCCACTTAACCCCATTTAATCCCTCGTATCCCCAAAATTGGTTAAGTATTAGTGGGCCATGACTTAACCCTAATCATGAGGCATTAATTAATTTAATTGTGCCTTAACCTCTCACATTAGACTTTGTTGCGGTTACTAGTTAAGCCGGGCGGGTCCGGGTAGCTTTACACCACAACTTGGTCTAACCTCGGGTCCAAGGTACACATGACTAACTTCTCACATTGGGTCTTATTGTTTGTAGCAACTAGTTAAGCCGGTCGGTTCCGGGTAGGTTTACGCTACAAACTCAACCCAACCTCGAGTTGGCCACACTTATGTTTTCTAAGTGTCATGTCCACTTTATTTTCAAAACATAATCACAAGTTTAACAAATACTTGGGTAGACCTAACTTAATAGGTAAATTCCCAAGGGGTAGACCTAACTTAATAGGTAAATTCCCAATCTCATATTTTCATGTATTTTAAGTTTTACCCCAAACCCCCCAACGTCATTCTATCGCTTACATATTCGTTATAACGCATAAAGGATAGAAAGAGGGAACTTGACACAACATACATGATGAATCTTACATATCATAATAAACATGCATAACATGTTGGACTCGCATAACTTAGCATAGTGAACTTGCATAAACATGCATAACTTGTTAAACTTGCAAATCATGGCCTAGTGAACTTGCATAAACATGCATAACTTGTTAAACTTGCAAATCATTGCCTAGTGAACTTGCATAAACATGCATAACTTGTCAAACATGTGTAACATAGCATAGTGAACTCGCATAAGCATGCATAACTTATTAAACATGCATAACATAGCATAGTGAACTCGCATAAGCATGCATAACTTATTAACCATGCATAACATAGCATAGTGAACTCGCATAAGCATGCATAACTTATTAAACATGCATAAATCCCAACTTTCATCACATATTAACTTTAGAGTTTCTAAAATGAAGGTAAGAGGGCTTACAAATATTATGAAGACACAAATCTACTAATAAAGATTGAGAAGCCCTTTATGCAAGCATATAAAAACCCAAAACAAAGCTCCAATTAACAAAAATCCCAAAAACTTTAGCTTAGCAAATACAGCTTGCAACTTGATGATGTATGCAAGCTAATGATCATTGATACAACTTAGAAATGCTTGTATGAACATCAAAACCTTCATAGGAATGATTTTTGAAGAGGGTGGAGGCTAGGGTTTTTAGGTGGAGGCCATTTGAGAATTCAATTTGACATAGTTTGGTTGCTAGAATGAATAATGAGTGATTTAGGGTAGGTTAGGGTATTATTTATAGATTAGGCTAGTGTTTTAGACCATAGGGTTAACCCTAGGTTGAATTAGGTCCATCAGATTTCGGAATTCTCCAGAACCAAGCCACACAACCAAGCCCAAATCAAAAATGGTGCGCCAGGCAAAACTGCCTGGCCACCCCGTGTCAACAGGGCTGTCGACAGGGCAGTCGACACCCTTAGACCCCTGTCGACATGCCTGTCGACATGGGGCTCTTGGCGGGAGTATTCCCGCCTGACGCCAGTTAGCCCTAATCCTTGTTTTTAATTTAAAATTTAAATCTGTTTTTGACATGGAAATTTCTGAAAACTTCGTTGGGCCTTAATCGGGTCATACGGACTCCGATTTTCGAAAACTCGGACACTATTTCGCGTATTTTTCCGAGACGAACGCAATGGCATAGCCCGTTTCCCTTGATTCAGATTTTTGAATTAAATTCTGCCTCGATTTATGTTATAACAGGTTATTGAAAAAACGGGTTGTTACACCTTAGCTAAGGATAACTAAGTAATAATTCTTAGTCAGCAAAATTGGACCAATTCACAGATAGATGAGTAACCTGGTACGGTAGGTCATCGTTTAAAACGAAACACACGAGGAGGAGCGAATGTTTATCTAACTTAGATAAAGGGTCCAGCGAACGGGGTGATGAAGCGGTAGCTTCAGGGGACGTGAGGGTACTCTTGGTATCCCTCTGTGAGGTTGTAGATAATCCTCCTGGGCTCACAGAGGATAAGGTCTGCGGTAGAAGAACCAAGGGTATGCCTTGGTTGTTGTGCGAGCAAACTAAAGACTGGGGTGGATTAGCATGGAGTCGGCGATATCTAGTTTAGCCCTGTGGTAGCACGTAGTCGACTACCTACCATCTTTAGTCAATCGTGTACCTATGCGGAAAGGCAGAGAATTCCCAACAGACCATATACTTGCTATCTAGTTATGGGTGAGGTTGGCCAACAGGAAAGTGGGGCATGGATGGCCGGAGTATAGTTCTCGTGCCTGATTTTCTTGGATTGCCTTTCACTAGTCGAGGGAGGGGTCACGTGGGACCATAACCAATGGTAGAAAAACAGACCTTGATATCTGCATCGGCAGATAACCTAAGTCTCCCGACCGAGTCTTGTACTTCTTGATTAGCCCTGGCACGGGACTCGGATGCCTCATTGACATACATGTGCATCTAGACATGGAAAAACGATTCACGATACATACGTGGAAAAAAGGGGCGTGATTGACGGGTAGCGTAATCCCTAGCGGTCCTAGGTGGCTAAAACCCAAAACCAAGTTATGAAAACATTTAGTATGTAGCGTAATCCCTAGTGGTCCTTGGTGGCTTAAACCCAAACCGAGTTACGAAAACGTTTAGTAGGTAGAGTAATCCCTATTGGTCATAGGTGGCATGAATCCTAGCAGAACATTCGAGAATTCATGGTAAGAAAACATAGCTAGGTAAAGGGTGACAGTCCAAACGATTTCAAGGATAATGGAACTACGTTGAAGTAGTATAGAACCACGTGAGGAAGCCCGTAGGATTTACGGCAAACGACTAAACATATACATGGAAAGAAACATACGAGCTGGGAAAACCTACATTAGGTTGGCATGGACCATTTCATGACATTGGGTGAGGGACATTTTGTAGCTAACACATGACACGGGATGGGATACTAGTACGGAAGGTGCGGGGAAAATATACTTGATAGAACCTTGGGACGTTATATTCAATAGAACCTTGGGATTTTATACTCGATAGAACCTTAGTATGTTATATTTGATTCATATTGACCGTAGTTTATCTTGGTACAATAGTTCAACCTGCTACCTTGGTTTAGCTTGTCTATCTTGTCATCATCCTTATGTTTACTCTCAGTTATGCATGTCATGTTACCCTTACCTGTTTTTATGCTGGAAGTAGATAGGACTTACCAGTCTTTATGACTGACCCCATTTTGTTTTGCCTCTTATTCTTCCGTCCCCCCCCCCCCCCCCTTAAGGTTTACAGGGAGGAAATGAGGCTACTTAGTGAGGATTTTCTGCTTCAAGATCATTATCTATGGCTTGGACTTTTTTTGGCTATGGCTATTTTACTGTTTTACTTGGGGAATAATTTATGACTATGGTTTTATGCTTCTTTATTATTGCAAGATAGTTTTTGATGTGAGAAATTTAATAGCACTTTGATGTAAAAGGTTTTAGACCTTACTACATTTATAAAGTAGTAAAATCATGTTTTCTTCCGCTGTTTTATATGTTCTGTCTTGTAATATTTATGTGCATATTTACCTAGATAATACTCCAACAAAGCTAGTGCATTCACTTTGTGAGTGACCCTAGCGGAGGTGGGGTATTACATTGTATATTGGATTTTGGTGGATCATAGGATGACCATTTGCATCTAGTAGAGTTTGCATATAATAATAATTACCAATCCAGTATCGGTATGGCTCCATATGAAGCTTTGTACGGAAGACCGTGCAACTCACCATCATGTTGGATAGAGACCGGTGAGAAGTTTATGCTTGGAATAAATGTGGTGAGAGAAACCTCGGACAAGATTAAGATCATTCAACAACGAATGAAGGCTGCCCAAGATAGGCATAAGAGTTATGCCAATAAGAGGAGAAGAGACATAAAATTCTCCGTTAGTGACTTGATGTTTGTCAAGATTTCTCCGTTGAAGACCGTGATACGATTTGGCAGGAAAGGCAAGTTGGCACCAAGATTTGTTGGCCATTCCCAATTCTCGAACAAGTTGGCAATTTGGCATATAGAGTTGAGTTACCAGAAAAGATGGCGGGAGTTCGCAACGTATTTCATGCTTCCCAACTAAGGAAGTTCGTACACGACCCAGATATGACTATTTCACCTGATCAGTTAGAGGACTTCGAAGTGGAACCCGAGGCGGTTGGGAACCGCAAGCCGATTTGTATTGTGGAGCACGATATGAAGCAACTTCGAAGGAAGGCGGTGAAGCTAGTCAAGGTTCAGTGGGGGCAAGAATGAGAATGACTGTACTTGGGAGACAGAGGAGAGCATTAGGAAGACGTATCCAGAACTCTTCACCTGGTAATATTTACTTTGCGATTTAGTTATTCCGCATGCTAGGATAGACTTGTTTTGCATGTTTGATTGTTGCTTTATGGCTGACAGGCATGCGGGACCCTTTTGTGTGTTTTGGTTAGGGAATTTTGGGGGCAAAATTTCTTAAGGGTGGGAGAATGTAACAACCCGCATTCTACGCATCGGGGGATCGTGGGATATTTATTTCTTTCCCATGTGAAGTCGTATGGTCATGTAACTTTGGAAAACAACCAATAGGGCCATTTCCCATGTTCATGATTTTTGTCGATTTTTAAATGACCGTTTTGCCCCTAGTTGATCTTGTTTTGGCCATAACTTTTGAATGGAAAGGAATTTTGACCTGAAACGACATCCATTTGCTCCGGATGATGGTTTACCTTTCCGTAGAGTGGTCATATGTGAAAAACGGACTTACCGTTTGGGAGATATGGCTGAAATAAGGTTTGGAAGGTGAAAAACTGCTTAACAGGGCCAAATAGGGTGATTAGTGAATGGGCACATAACCATTTCGGGATTAGGGTTAAGGGGAGGCTGAAAAGAGTTAGGTTTTCATTCCATTTCAGTTTTCTAGCCTCCACTTACCTCTAAGAAACCCTAAAAATGGCCTCCAACCACTAACTCACCCCCAAATCACTTTCTACTTGAAGATTGGGCTTAGCAACATCAAATCGAGAGAGATCAACATCAAATCAACATTAAAGCTGCTTTTTAGCATTGATATTCACATCCAAACAGAGAATCATTTCAGTTTGAGGTTTTATTTGTGGCTAAGGTGAGTGATTTGCATAGTTCCTCACTAAGTATGGCTAGTTAAGGGTAATTAGTGTTAATTAGCGAATTTAAACATGATAAAAATGTGGAAAAATATTTAGAAAATTCGAAATGATGTCTTAGACCTCTGATATGAATTTGGGTTAATTTGGCTAATTTTTGCTAATCATATCATTAGTTTCACCAAAACATGCTTAAGGGAAAATATGGGGTTTTGGCTATGTTTGATACATTTTAACCTATCATATAGTTGTTTTGGTGTTTGTGGTTGATTATACATGTTGCTATGACTGTATGGTATGCTTTGTGATTGATTAGAATAGTTGGAATGGTCGAAAATGCTGTCGAGTTGCGTAAACTGCTTGCTAGAGAAAGTGCAGAAAATTGGTCGATCCGGATCGGAACGGGGGAAAGAACCCGATCTGAACTACCTCCCTTACTCGACCCGAACCGATTCGTGGGAATTTGCAACGATCCGGACCGGAGACCACGACCTGATGGTGGAAGGAGCTCGAACCCGAACCGCGTCACGTACTGGAGCACCTGATCCGCTTGCACGATCCGAACCATGGAGCATGGAGCACGATCCGAAGAAGGTCCACGACTCCGCCAGCATCTCCGACCGGAACCCATGGTTGGAGATGGACTTGGAGACCCCGACCCGACCTGTTGAGGTGTTGACGATCCGAACCGCCACCAGATGGATACTACGAGCCGAACCGTGTTGACGATGGAGAGCTGGAGATCCGAACCGATTCGGTGATGACCAATAACCCGAGATGCAAAGGTAGTCCAAATGGAAGTTAGAGCTCTGGATCCAGTTGGGAACCAATGAGTTCACTTCATGGTTGGGCTTTGCTGCGGGACGTGTGCCAAGGAGTTGTCGACGTTCATAACTTCGATTCACCACTAAAAATGAATGATGGGCTACTTATCAGTGCAGTAGAGTCACTATGACTCGAGGGGCAAGGTGATGGTAGCAAAACTATGAGCCAGCGCAGATGGGGTGAATAACTCCATGGGGCAAGTGGACATAGTAAAGGATTGGTAAGGCTATGAGCCAGCGCAGATGGGGTGAACAATTCCATGGGGCAAGTGGACATAGCGAAGGATTTGTGGCTATGTATCAGTGCAGTGAAGCCATTTATGACTTCATGGGGCAAGGTGATCATAGCAAAGTATTGGGGTGATCGAAGTGGTGGATATCGTATGTTTTACGAACTGAGTGAGAGATGTGAGGATGGTTGCTATGCTTGATTGTTGCCATCACTATGACATGCACACCCCCACCCCCGTATCTTTAAAACATATGTTAGTGACACCTTAGAGTGTTGTACAGTATGCAGTGCTAACTCTTTGGGTGCAGGTCCAGGTTCAGGTATGGTTTAGTATACCTGTTATTGTTCTGCTTAGATGCTTATCGCCATACCAGACTTTTTGTCTGACCCAAAGTTTTATGTCTCTTCTTATTACTCTGGGTGCTCACACGAGCAGACTAGAGACAGGTTAGCTGGTGGTGTGCGAGTAGCTGATTCGGAGGCGAGCAGGAGGCTTCTACATATGATATATAGATATTCTCCCTGTGTCGTTGGTGGTCGCTACTTGGGCATTAGTAGTGTACCTCCCTTATCTTGCCTTTGCTTTTTGAGACAGTTTGAAAAGTTGTAATAATGTTAGCTTTGGATCATAAGCCGTACTAGGATTTTCCGTTGCTATGTTAGTTTGTTTTTAGCTTATGCACTGTCTCACCTGTTTTATGCCAAGTATGTTGTTATTATATTTTTTACCATGCGCTGTGAGACATTCTACAGGTTCCTTGTTAGTTCATTCTCTTCTTTCCTTTTCTTCTGACGACCGTCCCGTGCTAACTGGACATGTGTACAACACACTTTTGGAGTAAATGTCGATTTGTGCGGGGAGGGCCGTCACATACGATTAAAAAGAAGGGCTGTTTTGAAGTGTTAAGAGAAGTAGGGGTAGTTTAAGCATAGGAGGGTAGATCGACAAATATGAAAGATGATGAATCGTTTAGATTGGGTGCTGCAAAAACCAACCCTTTACAGTAGTTAAAAAGTAGAAGTAATTGTTGGAAGTAAGGGCAATGTAGAGAATTAGTGGTACAATTAAAAAGAAGGGTTGTTTTGAAGTATTAAGAGCAGCAGTTCTAGTTTAGGCATAGGTTGGGTAGATCGATAAATATGAAAGATGATGAATCATTTGGATTGGGTGCAGCAAAAACCAACCCTTCACAGTAGTAAAATGATAGGGGAAATTGTTGGAAGTAAGGGCTATTTAGAGAATTAGGGAGAGGATTAAAAAGAAGGGCTGTTATGTGAAGTATTAAGAGGAGTAGGGGTAGTTTAAGCATAGTAGGGGTAGTTCGACAAAAATGAAAGATAATGAATCGTTTGGATTGGGAGATTGAAAAACCAACCCTCCACAGTAGTTAAAAAATAGGGGTAATAGTTGGAAGTAAGGGTTATTTAGAGAAGTAGTAGTACGATTAAAAAGAAGGGTTGTTTTGAAGTATTAAGAGAAGTAGGGATAGTTTAAGCATAGTAGGGGTAGATGATGTGCATGGAAAAATGCACACTTATATTCACATATTTATTCTTGTTTAGTGCTAATAAATGTCATATATAGATATTTTATCATGTATAAACAATAATTGAATTCATTTTAGAACATCATGCATTTATCATCATATAGGAGGAAAATGGTCATTTTTGTGCTTATATTATTTTGAGAATGTTTACTTGGACATTTTTTATATTTTTGCAGAAATTGGATGCATGTAGAAGAGGACTTCATAAAAACATATATGCATACAAAAAAAAGGGAAATCAATCAACGGAAAGGGAATCAATTCAAAAGGAGGAAATCAATGCCTTGCCAAAAAAGATGAAAGAGGGAATCAATTCAAATAGAGAATAAATGGTGGACCCTATTCACTCTCCTTCCTTCTTTAGTGGAGACACAAAATTAGGGCTTCATGAATCATTATTGCTAAAAGACAAAATGAAGCTTAAAGAGGGGGCAGTTTGGGTAGCACGCTAAAAGTCATTTTAGGGTTTCACTCATGTATAAATAACCCATGTATGTTAATGTAAAAGGGATCTTGGAGTTTTAGTTTAGAGAGAGGCTAAAAACAAAACCTCTATTTTTCTGCCATGGCTTCTTATCCATTTCTTTTTTGTAATCTATCGCTTTAATGCAATATTAATTTGTTGTTTTTCATTTTCATGTTATTTTCTCTTTTGCAAGTAGAATAGATTTTTATCTTTATTTGCTCTTTATTTTGTTCTCTTTTATAATGGAATATCTTTATGTTATCATTGAATCCATTATGAGTAGCTAAACCCCTTCAATATAGGAGTAGTGAAGCTCTCATGATTCATGAATAATTAACATAAAAATTTCATATTTCTAACTCTCTTATTTGAGCTTAATCTAAAATTGATATAGATAAAGTAAAGATTTTATATGTGAAAATTGATAGCACATGTTGGTTGATTATTTCCAAATGTGTTATACTCATATCATTAGTAGAATCATAATTTATCGCAATATAATTCATTTTAGAAAAAGTAGTGACATTAAAAGTGAAACTATCCTTGATGTTCTATGTACTTAGTGAATATTAACATATAGAACATATTCATAATATTTCATTCTTATTAGAACCTGTATTATCTATGTGATAATTAGGGATTTAAGTTTGTAATGAAAATTGATGATTCATGTAGCTTGAATTTTCTAGCATATAAATCATGCTTCTATGAATACAACACTGAATGTGCTAGTTATTAAAGAGAGTTAGAGTCATTTTTATGTTAATGAGATTGATGTTGGTAGTGAATCTACTCCTACATTGTCTCTTAGTCACATATTTGTATTCATTTTAACATTGTTAGTTTTCTTTTAATTTGTAGTCAATAATTTCACAGTTTGGTTTAATTTGATTGAATAGAATTTAAAATTATTCTTTCCCTGAGGATCGACTCGTATTCGCTAACGTACTAACAATTGTATGCCGTGCGCTTGCGGTTTATTTCAATATTCGCGACGATTTTCTAATTCATAGAATATTCGTCGTCGAAAAAGTTTTTGGCGCCGTTGCCGGGGGGAGAATGCAATATTGTGTGTTTTGTCAAATTTAATTGTCCCTCTTTGTTTGTTTGTTGTTTCTTAAAAAAGAAAAAAAACTTCCCGTTTTGTTTATAATTTCTTTCCTGTTTTCCTTTCCTTCCATTTATTTCCTCTCCCTCTCTCTTTCTCTCATTTATTTCTTTCCTTCCCTTTCTTTCATTACTTCGGGGGAGTTTCATATTTATTTTGATTTTGCATAGAATTTTCTTTTTTGTTTTCATTCAAAAAAATATTAATTCACAATTTTATTTACTTTTAAATAAGACATGATGGAGTAAGCATATAATTTTTGTCGTTCAATCTAAATATTTGGAAATTTACTTCTCTTAGCGGATAACGAAAGGAATATTTGAATTATGAGCAAATTTGGTGTAACTGGTATATTGGGAAATTCGTAGGTGATGAGTATGAAATGTGTTCTGAATTGTAATCCGATTAAATGAATGGTTGTGTTTGACTACTTTCAATAACATTTTAGATCTTTTAACTAAAGTTGTGCTAAGATATTCTCGCTTAACTCTCTCTCTTATGTAAATAAAAGAAAAAAAAGGAAAAAAAAGAAAAAAATAATGTATATATATAATAATAATCCAAGGGTATAAAACATTGCTAGTACATCTCAACCCGCCAAGCTCTTTCCGACACCTTGTTGACAATGTCAGCGTTGGTATATCTTCGTCTCATTTTATGAGTTGGACACCTAAGGATTACCGACATCTTGTTGACAAAGTCAGCGTCGGTCTGCACAATCTGCCAAGCTCTGTCCCAAACTCTCACGGGTGGTATACCTTGGTCTTTTCGGTTAGGTGTTTGTAAATAGATATAATGTAAATATTTTGTAATAAAGAGAGAGCAAGCACTTGAAATCTAAGCACACTCTTCACTTATTCGACCTAACTTGTTAATAAAAAGGAAGTTGAGATGCCGTCTTACGATTGTTGATATCGATTATAGAATTCATTTCATATTTGCACTATGTTTCTACCAAAACAACCGACCAAGCTGGAGGAGTTAGTGATGATAACATGACTTTTATTTGAAGTTTTGATTAGTAATAGACTTAAATTTCATTATGACGACCCAAATTTGTGTTAACTCATTCGTGTAATATTTAAAAGTAAATTATCCATTTGTAAATATTTCTTTAAAAACTTGCATTCATATTGTAAATATTTTTGAATCTTGCAATTTGTAAATATATTTTGTGCATTTAACTTTTGGATTTTGTGGTTAGTATCCGCAGAAAACCCTCACGAGACAACACTCACCCTACTGGGGATGCCCAGAGGTTTAACGGCTTATTGCATACGCTCAATGCAATCGTTCTCCCTACGAAAATGGATTTAGCTTATTTTTTCAGTTTATTCGAGGACGAATAAAAAGATAAGTGTAGGGGTATTTGATGTGCATGTAAAAATGCACATTTATATTCACATATTTATTCTTGTTTAGTGCTAATAAATGTCATATATGGGTATTTTATCATGTTTAAACAATAATTGAATTGATTTCAGAACATCATGCATTTATCATCATATAGGAGGAAAATGGTCATTTTTGTGCTTATATTATTTTGAGAATGTTTACTTTGACATTTTTTTATATTTTTGCAGAAATTGGACGAATGTTGAAGAGGACTTCATAAAGACATATATGCATAAAAAAAGGGAAATCAATCAATGGAAAGGGAATCAATTCAAAAGGAGGAAATCAATGCCTTGCCAAAAAAGATGAAAGAGGGAATCAATTCGAATAGAGAATTAATGGTAGACCCTATTCACTCTCCTTCCTCATTTAGTGGAGACACAAAATTAGGGCTTCATGAGTCATTATTGCTAAAAGAAAAAATGAAGCTTAAAGAGGGTGCATTTTGGGTAGCACGCTAAAAGTCATTTTAGGGTTTCACTCGTGTATATATAACCCATGTATGTTAATGTAAAAGGGATCATGTTTTAGTTCAGAGAGAGGCTGAAAGCAAAACCTCTTTTTTTCTGCCATGGCTTCTTAGCCATTTCTTTTTTGTAATCTATCGCTTTAATGTAATATTAATTTGTTGTTTTTCATTTTCATGTTATTTTCTCTTTTGCAAGTAGAATAGACTTTTATCTTTATTTGCTCTTTATTTTGTTCTCTTTTATAATGAAATATCTTTATGTTATCATTGAATCCATTATGAGTAGCTAAACCCCTTCAATTTAGGGGTAGTGAAGCTCTCATGATTCATGAATAACTAACATAAGAATTTCATATTTCTAACTCTCTTATTTGAGCTTAATCTAAAATTGGATATAGATATAGTAAAAAATTTATATGTGAAAATTGATAGAACATGTTGGTTGATTATTCCCAAATGTGTTATACTCATATCATTAATAGAATCATACTTTATCACAATCTAATTCATTTTGGGAAAAGTAGTGGTATTAAAAGTGATACCGTCCTTGATGCTCTAGGTAGTTAGTGAATATTAACATATAGAACATAATCATAATATTTCATTTTTATTAGAACTATTATTTTCTATGTGATAATTAGGGATTTAAGTTTGTAATGAAAATTAATGATTAATGTAGCTTGAGTTTTCTGGCTTATAAATCATGCTTTTATGAATACAACATTTAATGTGCTAGTTATTAAAGAGAGTTAGAGTCATTTTTATGTTAATTAGATTGATGTTGATAGTGAATCTACTCTTGCATTGTCTCTTAGTCTCATATTTGTATTCAATTTAAAATTGTTAGTTTTCTTTTAATTTATAGTCAACAATTTCACAGTTTGGTTTGATTTGATTGAATAGAATTTAAAATTATTCTTTCCCTGAGGATCGACTCGTATTCGCTAACTTACTAACAATTGTATGCCATGCGCTTGCGGTTTATTTCGATATTCGCGACGATTTTTTAATTCATAGAATATTCGTCGTCGAACAAATATTAAGGGAAGTGGGGGTAGTTTAAGCAAAGTAGGGGTTGATCGATAAGTATGAAAGATGATGAATCGTTTAGATTGGGTGCTGCAAAAACCAATCCTTCATAATAGATAAAAAATTGAGGTAATTGTTGAAAGGAAGGGTTATTTAGAGATTTAGGGGTAGGACTAAAAATAATGGTTGTTTTGAACTATTAAGAGAAGTGGGGGTAGATTAAGCATAGTAGGGTTAGATCGACAAATATAAAAGATGATGAATCGTTTGGATTGGGTGCTGCAAAAACCAATCCTTTATAGTAGTAAAAATATTGGGGTAATTGTTGGAAGTAAGGGCTATTTAGAGAATTAGGGGTAGGACATAAAATAAGGTATGTTTTGAAGTATTAAGAGAAGTGGGGGTAGTTTAAGCATAGTACGGGTAGTTCGACAAATATGAAAGATGATGAGTCCTTTGGATTGGGTGCTGCAAAAACCAATCCTTCATAATAGTTAAAAAATAGGGGTAATTGTTGGAAGGAAGGGCTATATAGTGAATTAAGTGTAGGATTAAAAATAGTGAATATTAGGCACACATCCCTAAAACGAAACTTAATTAGGCTCACATCCGGTCATAAACTTATTGTAAATTTAGTCCCTATTTTCAAAAACATATAAAAAAATATAAAAAAAATATTAAAAAACCATGTAAATTCGTATTTAATTAAAACAATTAATCGTGAAAAAAATCAGATCAAAAAAACATTAAAAACAACGTCGAAATCACGAAATACAGAAAATCAACGAAATGCAGTAAATTGCATCAAAACATGCATATAAGTCGATTAGTTGCATACATGTATGCATTTATTTCAAATCTGCGTCAAAACTGCAGTATAAATGCATATATGTATGCACATATTGTTAAAACATGCATCTGCCGATGCATTTGTTTAAAAACTGCATACCTACGTGCAACTTATTCACGTTTGCATGTATTTTGACATATATGCACACATGTATGCAGTTATATAGAAAAACTGCATACATGTATGCAATTTTTCAAACAGGCGTGCATAAATATATGCATGTGTATTCGAATAGTTGCATAAATGTATGCAACTATTCGTAAAAGTTGCATACATTTATGCAATTTTTTTTTTTTAATTTCTGTGGACTTCCGAGAATATTTACAGATTTTAGAATTTTTTTTTTTTTTTTTTTTAAGTGATAGCTCCTGAAAATTTGGACAGAAAACGAAAGAGGCGGAGGTATGGAAAGTGGCAGGCGGAAGATTCCAGGCGGCAGCTAAAATAGGGGGCGGGTTTACAGAGAAAACATTAATTACAGGGATGTATTGTGAATTTAAAAACATGCAAATAGTTGCATACATGTATGCAACTTTTGCCAATAGTTGCATACATGTATGCAAGTATTTCTGAAGCTGTTTTAGTTGAAAATGCATGCAGAAACTTGCATACATGTGTGCAACTATTTGAAATACTTGCACACATGTATGCAAGTATTTACATGTGAAAATAAAATGTGTGCAGAAACTTGCATACATGTATGCAACTATTTTAAATACTTGCACACATGTATGCAAGTATTGCATGTAAAAATATAACAGAGAAATACTTGCACAGATGAATGCAAGTATTCCAAATATGAGCATGATTTGATGCAAATTACTGCATTTTTCGTTGTTTTCTGTATTTTTTCGATTTTGATGCATGTTTTGATTTTATTATGATCTGAATTTTTGGGCGAGTACATGTTTAATTTAAATACGAATTATCGTGATTTTTTTATATTTTTTTCATATTTTTTTGATGACTTTTCAGAAAATAGGGACCTAATTTACAATAAGTTTATGACCGGGTTTTTTTTATATTTTGAAACTTAATAGGGACCTCTAAAAAACGCACCCTTAAAAATAAGGGTTGTTTTGAAGTATTAAGATAAGTAGGGGTAGTTTAAGCATAATAGGGTTAGATCGACAAATATGAAAGATGATGAATCATTTGGATTAGGTGCAGCAAAAACCAATCCTTCACAGTAGTAAAAAGATTGGGGTAATTTTTGGAAGTAATGGCTATTTAGAGAATTAGGGATAAGATTAAAAAGAAGGCTTTTTGAAGTATTAAGAGAAGTAGGGGTAGTTTAAGCATAGTAGGGTTAGATCGACAAATATGAAAGATGATGAATCGTTTCGATTGGGTGCTGCAAAAACCAACCCTTCACAGTAGTTAAAAAATAGGGGTAATTGTTGGAAGTAAGGGCTATTTAGAGAATTAGGGGTACGATTAAAACGCAGGGATGTTTTGAAGTATTAAGAGAAGTAGGAGTAGTTTAAGCATAGTAGGGGTAGATAGACAAATATAAAAGATGATGAATCGTTTGGATTGGGTGCTGCAAAAACCATCCATTCACGGTAGTAAAATGATAGGGGTAGTTGTTGGAAGTAAGGGATATTTGGAGAATTAAGGGTAGGATTTGAAAGGAGGACTGTTTTGAAGTATTAAGAGAAGCAGGGGTAGTTTAAGCATGGTAGGGCTAGATCGACAAATATGAAAGATGGTGAATCGTTTGGATTGGGTGCTGCAAAAACCAATCCTTAACGATAGTTAAAAAATAGGGGTAATTGTTGAAAGGAAGGGCTTTTAAGAGAATTAGGGGTAGGACTAAAAAGATAGGTTGTTTTGAACTATTAAGAGAAGTGGGGGTAGATTAAGCATAGTAGGGGTAGGTTAACAAATATAAATGATGATGAATCGTTTGGATTGGGTGTTGCAAAAACCAACCCTTCACAGTACTAAAAAGATAGGGGAAATTGTTGGAAGTAAGAGCTATTTAGAGAATTAGGGGTAGGATTTAGAAGAAGGACTGTTTTGAAGTACTAAGAGAAGTAGGGGTAGTTTAAGCACAGTATGGGTAGATCGACAAATATGAAAGATGATGAATCACTTGGATTGGGTGCTGCAAAAACCAATCCTTTACAATAGTTAACAAATATGGGTAATTGTTGGAAGGAAGGGCTATATAGTGAATTAATTGTAGGATTAAAAAGAAGGGGTGTTTTGAAGTATTAAGATAAGTAGGGGTAGTTTAAGCATAGTAGGGGTAGATCGACAAATAGAAAGATTATGAATCGTTTGGATTAGGAGCTGCAAAAACCAATCCTACACAGTAGTAAAAAGATAGGGGTAATAGTTGTAAGTAAGAGTTGTTCATAGAATTAGGGATAAAATTAAAAAGAAAGCCTGTTTTGAAGTATTAAGAGAAGTATGGGTAGTTTAAGCATAGTAGGATTAGATCGACAAATAGGAAAGATGATGCATCGTTTGGATTGGATGCTACAAAAACCAACCCTTCACAGTAGTTAAAAAATAGGGGTAACTGTTGGAAGTAAGGGCTATTTAGAGAATTAGGGGTACAATTAAAAAGAAGGGTTGTTTTGAAGTATTAAGAGAAGTAGGGGTAGTTTAAGCATAGTAGGGGTATATCGTCAAAGATAAAATATGATGAATCGTTTGGATTGGGTGTTGCAAATACCAACCATTCACAGTAGTAAAAAGATAGGGGCAATTGTTGGAAGTAAGGGTTATTTAGAGAATTTGAGGTAGGATTTAAAAGGAGGACTATTTTGAAGTATTAAGAGAAGTAGGGGTAGTTTAAGCACAGTAGGGTAGATCGACAAATAAGAAAGAAGTTGAATCGTTTGGATTGGGTCCTACAAAAACCAGTCCTTCACAGTAGTAAAAAGATAGGGATATTTGTTGTAAGTAAGGGCGATTTAGAGAATCAGGGATACGATTAAAAAGAAGGTCTGTTTTGTTAAGTATTAAGAGGAGTAGAGGTTGTTTAAGCATAGTAGGGATAGATCGACAAATATGAAAGATGACGAATCGTTTTGATTGGGTGCGGCAAAAACAACCCTTCACAGTAGTTAAAAAATAGGGTTAATTGTTGGGAATAAGGGCTATTTAGATAATTAGTGGTACAATTAAAAAGAAGGGTTGTTTTGAAGTATTAAGACAACAGCGGTAGTTTAAGCATAGGTTGGGTAGATCGACAAATATGAAAGATGATGAATCGTTGGGATTGGGTGCTGCAAAAACCAACCCTTCACAGTTGTAAAAAGAAAGGATTAATTGTTGGAAGTAAGGGCTATTTAGAGAATTAGGGATAAGACTAAAAATAAGGACAGTTTTTTGAAGTATTAAGAGGAGTAGGGGTAGTTGAAGCATATTAGGGGTAGTTCGACAAATATGAAAGATGATGAATCGTTTGGATTGGGAGCTGCAAAAACCAACCCTTCAAAGTAGTTAAAAAACAGGGGTAATTGTTGGAAGTAAGGTTTATTTAGAGAATTAGTGGTACGATTAAAAAGAAGGGTTGTTTTGAAGTATTAAGAGAAGTAGGGGTAGTTTAAGCATAGGAGGGGTAGATCGATAAATATGAAAGATGATGAATCGTTTGGATTGGGTGCTGCAAAAACCAACCCTTCACAGTAGTAAAAAGATAGGGGTAATTGTTGGAATTTGTAATGACCAAAACTTCCCCGTAAAGGAAAGCCCAGATTGAGTTGAGAACACGACAAATCAGAATAAAAACAGAAGAACATTTCATTGCTTATTACAATAATTACATCAAAGTACAAGAATATAACTGAGTATGAATAAATATAACACATCAGTGATTTAAATTACATAGCAGCAGAAAAATAATAAAAAATGCAACTGAATCAAATACACAGATAAAGAGCGTTCCGAATATAGCTCCAGCTGTAAACCAAGATCCTGGAAAAGAAATAATCTGCAAAACCAAAACTACTTGTTGCCCATGTGGAAAATAGGGGCACCCAAAGTTTAGGTTAAAACAATAAACTCCAAGTCAGTCATGTGACTGGTGTGAGAACTGGAATAGTTATTAATCTAATTTTAAAGTTAGGTAAATCAAGGGACCACGCCATATAACACAGAACGGGTTTACCCCCAAGAATACCAGTGCATAAAACAAATAGTGCAATGCTAACTAAAGAAAATGAAGCTATTATAAGACCCAAGTCCCATCACACAATGCAACGCAAGCCAGGGGATAGGGTTTTACCTTACAATAGCCAAATCATGCTTAATACGTTGAATTTAATCTTTTATTATTACTATAAGTGAAGAAAACAACTTCAAATTTAAATGTATCAATTATAGACGGCATGGGTACCATATATCATGTCGCCATACTAGTTCTACAATTAAAACAGCAAAGTCACGTATTGAAAGTTGGATTTCCATCTGTGAACCAAGCCAATGGATTATCCTTACCGCTTCGAGACAATCTAGCCCAATTCTCAGGATCAGAACGCATCGACCCTTGGATCGTCAGGGCCGGTCCACACGAAGTGGATTAAAATGCCTAAACAATGCGTTTTCTCACCCTATGGGGCGTAAACTGGTCATATATCGACCAAACCATTCATCGGCCCTGTAGTGCCGATATATTCGAGGCACCTCCTTTCCATCAACCATATAAGTAAAATGTCAAGGCTTTCCAACGCTGACACCACTCCCAGCTAGAAAGAAACGAATGTCCTCCCTGAGGTCCTCTCCCGTTTTTGGTTCACACCGGTGTGTGAAACTTGCAAATTAACGCTACACAAAGCTATGATATCTTAAAGCTGTGCTTTGATCATCAACCTCAAGACTCTTCTTTTCAACAGAAGCCTTGATCATTTGCATCTCAGCATGCCACAAAGGCAATTCACGCTATGCAACTGACGTCTATCAATCACACAGAATGAAATCCAGTGTCAGACAAACAGTCCATTTAAAAGTTCATTCTAGGTCTGAACGAAAGCGGAGGCCCCTTATTCCTCATCCCATATGTCCAATACAAGAGAGAGGTCCTCGCATATCCGATCGATCTCCATGTACGTCTGGACGATCACCACTTATTACCTCGTCTTGGATGTACAACCCAATCAAGACATCAGTAATCATCCAAACGATGTGAAGACCTCGGTCTTCAACCACCATCTTCATCGTCGACTTATCGTCGATTCAGTTATTCAGAATAGGATAAACCTGATCTTTCTGAATAACTCGCGTGTATAACAAACAAGTGCTGTAAAAACGCAACATATACCTCATTCCAATCCAGAATATTCTTTCCACCAGTTAAACCATATTAAGGTTTTCCAAACTAGTCGGGATTGACGAACGTTACCGAAGTGATCCTTTATTTAATCTCCCGATCCCAACCTATTCATCCCATGAAGCAAAACCGGTAGTACTCCATATCTGACACCATGGTGTTATCGGTAAATTTTATTACCGTTTCATTTTCAAATATAATTAAAGATTTAACTATCTCCTAGAGTGTTGACGGCAAAAAATGTCGTAAACACCAAAGATTCCTAATTAATAGGAATTATAAATATGGTCGCATAGACAAGAAAATATTATAGAACATAAACAGTAAATAACACAAGAGATTTATAGTGGATCGGCCTTATGGAGGGCCTACGTCCACTTTGATGAGTTGTATGAATTTTATTGACCACTTGAAAGATTACAAGTTTGAGATCCTCTCATTATATTCATTGACTGTGATATATGAAGCTACAATAGTCATATTTGCAAGAAATAGTAAAATGGACAAGTTTGTCCTGCTTCTTCCTCAAAGAGGAGATGCCATTAATGAAGCTTTATGGAGGTCTCAAACCCCCAGAATCTCTCTCTTTTGAAGTGTGAGGTAGTGGGGTATATATAGGAAGTGGTTAGGTAGGGGTTAGGTAGGGGTAGGTAGAAATGGGGTCCATCTTCAGGAAATTCGCGCCTCCAGCTGTCGGCCACAGAAAATTTGTACCTGGGTGGAGGTACGAAATTTCTCACCTTGGCAAGGTGCGAAGTTGGTTTGGAGGGGACGTGGCCGAGGTTCGTTGACGTGGTACGTTGGTTCTTTTGGGGCGTCGAAGCTCTTTAGCACGAAGTGAAGGAATCTATCATTTAGCTGCTCCGAAGTGAAGGAATCTGAGCTTCCGGCATGGAGAAAATCAGATGAATCGGGCGGTGCCCACAGTTTCGACCTAACCGGTTAGGTCGATCGCTGCCGGGACTGTGGGGCCTCGGACCCCCACCGGCGCTGTGCCCGGACCCGCTTGACAGCTCGCCTTCGGCACGGATGCGAACGGATACTGATGGAGGTTGCATCCATGGGATGCGACATCCTGCTAGTGGCCAGACTCGAGTCTTCTGGTACAGGCCCCCGGATGATATTAGCGAAACCTTCGGGCTGTAATATCACGTGATATGTTGAGTCAAGCGTGTTTTGAGTACTTTTGGTGACCGGACCAAAAGGCCGGTTAACATTTTCCCCCCAAAGTACGTCTTGTCTTGACATGATGTACTTTGGAATGAAAGTTGAGATGATAGTTGGGTTGCGGATTTATCCTGCAAGTTATAGGAAAGACTTGTTAGTTAGCGGGCACGCTCGTTGGGAATCGTGAGCGAGCCACTGTTGGTTTGGTGTCGCACTCGCATTGCTTAGTAGCCGCATTGTTCTGTCGTCGCGTGTTTTAGGCGACTTGACACTTGCGTGGGATGTGCATACGCGGGCGCCTTGATGATTGAGCATTTGGTGAGTGTGTAAGTGGTCGTTGAGTCATGATTGTCATGGTAGCCAGTGCTTCAAAGATAAGTGGATGTAGCCGTATTTAGGTGTATAATCTCGAATTCCGACCTTGGAACGTTCGTTTGGGGCATCCCGATCCCCTGACTATAGTTACTTCCTTTCTCCTCTTCTCCGGATAGAAAATCACTGTAGGGCATGAAGGATGCCAGAATACTTCTTTTGTACTTTGGTTGTTCGAGGTATTGTTTGGTTTTTGGGAGAAGGGAAGATAGATGTGGACAGTAAGATGGCTTTCGGATCTTGTACCCAAGAAAGTGGAGCGGCGTATCTTGGGAAACAGGTTTAGGAATTTGGATAAAGGTTGTCAAGCATGTGTGCGTACGGGATTCGGCGTTGTGTCCCAAATGCTTATTAAATCTTTCACGCTCTTTAGGAGTTCGAATCTTGGTTGAGGAGATGACAATTAAGCCGACGCGCGGGAGCATGAGACATAACTTCGCACTCCCACGACTTTGTCGAACCCTGTCTTCGATCTTGAGTTTGTAAACTTGAACCATTGCATGGTGCCATATGAGCGGATAGTGATTAATGATTTTTTCTCTCGCGACGTGGTCTTCAAGGAATGGACCTACTTGGATTGTCAGCTTGAATGCTTGTGTAAGATATCAACACATTGTTAAGCGGTTAGTCTTGGGATCCGATCAATAACCTAACAATGATGCGGTCGCATCTTAACTTAGGCGTTCCACAGGCGGTTGGTGATGGCCGTGGCATTAGTTGTTGAGGCTAAAGGCTGCCACGATGTTTCGGAGCATCAGCTTTTTGTGGAGTCCGGGTAATGATGGAAGCCGAGAAGCCTCCAGGGCCTGAACTTTGGCTCCGGATTTCCTTCGTTGCAAGGTAAAGGTGCTCTAAAGATGGTGGTTCCATATGATGCTGTGAAGATGATGCCAGTGCGGAGACTTTAGGGGATTTGATCGGGTCATGAGATTGCCAGGCCGGTGTGACAATCCGTAGAGGGTTGCCCCAGACCCGGGTACTTGCTAGATTCTTCTCGATGTCAGATACGAACTAGCAGGCTCGGATCGTTGCTCAATGTTTCATGCCTGATCAGTAACTGAATTTTAACTTAACACAATTGGTTGGCGAATGATTCTAGAAATGAACTTATTCGGACTGATTTTTCGGATACGTGCGCAAGATGAGGGCATATGTTCAAGTCGTTAGTCTCCAACCTAATTATGTCGGGGTCGTTTACCGATTCGGAAAATGGTGCCGACGTTTACCGGTAACTACTACCATGGTTATCTAAACTATGTGTCGTCACCGCGTTTCAGTGCGCTTGTAGGTATACCTCGAGGGGTGTGAGTTAGCTTCATGTTGCGTTTAAGTATGAGTTTGCTGGCAGGGCGCTGAGACCTTGCGAACCCAATGAACCGGCCATGGAAACCTGAGAACTCGCACTGAAATATGGATTTTTTAATTCGCGTCTTGACAATTTATCTAAGTTCTCCAGTTCCACGGGGAATTGTGATCGTATTGGTTCCTCTGCCCTTCGGTTCGGGCCTCAATGCCTGGTCTGCCTAGTACTATTGTGACGGCCCGCCCCGCACCAGCCTGCCTTTCCTCTAAAAGTGCGCTGTACACATGTCCGACTAGCACAAGACGGTCGTCATAAGAAAGAAAAGAAGAGAATGAACTAATCAAGAAACCTGTAGAATGTCTCACAGCGCATGGAATAAAATATAATAATAACATACTTGACACAAAACAGGCGAGACAGTGCATAAGCTGATAACTAGAATCAACATCAATCATCAAAGCAGCGGAAATCCAAATACAGCTTATTACAATTTTCCAAATTTACTGTCTCTAAACAAAAGAAAGCTGAAATAGAGGATACACCAACAATGCCCAAGCAGTGATCTTCAACAACACAGGGAGAATACTATATATATTACGTGGAAGCCTCCTGCTCGTCTCCGGATCATCTACCCGTGCATCACCAGCTAACCTGTCTCTAGTCTGCTCGTGTGAGCACCCAGAGTAATAAGAGGAGACATAAAACTCTGGGTCAGACATAAAGCCTGGTATGAGCGATAAGCATCTAAACAGAATAATAACAGGTATACTAAACCATACCTGAACCTGGACCTGCAACCAAAGAGTTAGTACCACATACCGTACAATACTCTAAGGTGCCAAAATAAATAGTGTCAGAATACGGGGGTGGGGTGTGCATGTCACAATGATAGCAAACAAACCATCCATAGCAACCATCCTCACATCTCTCACTCAGTGCGTAAAGCGTACGACATCTACCACTTTGGAACACTAGACAAACTGAGGTAACGACGAATCCCGACTTGTAGAAACCCCGCTGTGACCAAGCCAAACACTTGGAGTCATGACCAAACATTTCAATGACCCACTTCATTGGTCGTAGCCCTTGGTTCTACCGATGTCATAATGGCCCTGAATCCGCCTTCGTACCTCCTACCATAGTGGTCCAAAGCTATAGACGTCGATAACTCCTTAGCACGCGTCCCGCAGCAAAGCCCAACCATGAAGCGAACTCGTTGATTCCCATCTGAATCCTGAGCTCTAACTTCTCATTTGGACTTCCTTTGCATCTCGGGTTTGGTCGAATTGGAGTTGGTCTTCAGAAGAGTCATCACGAAGTAGTAAAAGTGCACGTCTGGTTCCCCATGCTCGGTTCGGTTCGGATACATTCCCCGGTTCGGTTCGGAGTGCCACCATCCTCTGGGTTCGGGTCCTTCTCCCTCATGCGGTTCGGTTCGGAGCTCTTCCTCATGCGGTTCGGTTCGGAGCTCTGAAGCGGTTCGGTTCGGATACCCCAAGGCTTGAGTGTCTCCGTCTCCGTCTCGTCAGCATCAGTTCGGTTCGTGTATTGCTCTCGATTCGGTTCGGAATATGGTATCCATGCTCCTCTTTCTTCCACTTCAGTCCTCCTTGTTCCTTCCGACCCCACACTACGCCCCTCCGATCCGACCAGGCCTTCCTTGTTGCCTCTTCACGTCATGCTCCAGAAAGTACCACGCCCCGGTCCGGTTCGGATATGTCCGATCCGATCCCCTACCCGATCCGATCCCCTACCCGATCCGATCCGTTAGACACCCTGGAGTTTTCTGCAACTTTCCAGCAACTGTTTATACGCCTCTCGACGGCGTTTTCGACCAATCTAACTATTGGAATCAATCACAAAGCATACCAAAGAGTCATAGCAACATATAACAGCAACCACAAGCAACAAACAACAATTTAAATGAATCAAAATGGATCAAAAGTGGCCAAAACCTCACATTTTCCTATAATCCCTCTTAATCATGTTTAAGCATACGATTAGCAAAACACATCGAAATTAACCCAAATTTCTAACAGAGCCTTAAAACATTATTTTAGAATTTTAAGAATTTTTCCAGAATTTATTTACGTATAAATTCGCTAATCTTCACTAATTACCCTTAATCACCGTAATTAGTGCAAAAACTATGCAAATCACTCACCTTGGCCACAAATGAAACACCAAATCTGAAATACTCTCTGTTTGGGTCGAATTCCTATGTATAGCAGCAGCTCCTACCTTACTTTGTTGCTATTTGGCCTTGTTTTGATGTAGTTTAGGCTTAATCTTCGCTAAAAATGTGTTTTGGGGTGATTTTAGAGGATGGAAGCCATTACCAATGTCTCAAGAAGGTTTGTGGCGGCTCAAAACTGAAATGAAAGTGATAACCTAACCCTAATCAGTCCTCCTATACCTCTAAACCCGAAATTCCCCTGTGGGCCTAGCTGCTAATCACCCGGTTAAGCCCAATTAAGCTGTTTTTCACCGTCTGAAACTTGTTTCAGCCATATCTCCCAAACGGTAAGTCCGTTCGGCTAATGTGACCACTCTACGGAAAGAGAAACCATCATCCGAAGCCAATGGAAGTGGTTTTAGGTCAAAATTCCTTCCCAGTCAAAAGTTATGGCCAAAACAGTGCCAACTAGGGGTAAAATGGTCATTTAAAAATCGGGAAAAATCATGAACATGGGAAATGACCCCAATAGTCGTCTCCCAAAGTTACATGACCATAAGACTTCGTATGTGACAGAAATAAATATTCTACGATCCTATGATGCGTAGAATGCGGGTCGTTACACTCTCCCCCCCTTAAGAGATTTCGTCCCCGAAATTCCTTATCCCAAAACATACAAAGGATCCCGCATGCCTAACAACCATATACAACAATCAACTATGCAAAACAAGCAAACAAGCCTATCCTAGCATGCGGAAAAACTAAATCGAAGTCAAAATCTTACCAAACAAAGAGTTCTGGATACTTCTTTCTTATGTCCTCCTGTGTTTCCCAAGTACAATCACTCTCGTCCTCACTCCACTGTACCTTGACTAGCTTCACCGCCTTCCTTCGAAGTTGCTTCATGTCGTACTCGACAATACGGGCCGGCTTGCGGTTCCCAACTGCCTCGGGTTCTACTTTGAAGTCCTCTAACTGATCAGGTGAAATAGTCATATCTGAGTCGTGAACGAACTTCCTTAGTTGGGAAACATGAAATACGTTATGAACTCCCGCCATCTTCTCTGGTAAGTCAATCCTATATGCCAAATTCCCGACTAGTTCAAGAACAGGGAATGGGCCAACAAATCTTGGTGCCAACTTGCCCCTCCTGCCAAATCGTATCACGCTCTTCAACGGGGAAATCTTGACAAACACCAACTCACCAACGGAGAATTTTAAGTCTCCTCGCCTCTTATCAGCATAACTCTTCTGCCTATCTTGGGCAGCCTTCATTCGTTGTTGAATGGTCTTGATTTTATCTGAAGTTTCCCTCACCACATCTGGTCCAAGCATAAACTTCTCGCCAGTCTCTATCCAACATGATGGTGAGTTGCATGGTCTTCCGTACAAAGCTTCAAACGGAGCCATACCGATACTGGATTGGTAGCTATTATTATATGCAAACTCTACTAGATGCAAATGGTCATCCCATGATCCTCCAAAATCCAATATACATGCTCTCAAGAGATCTTCCAAAATACGGTTCACCCTCTCCGTCTGACCGTCGGTCTGAGGATGATATGCGGTACTGAGATGTAACTCTGACCCTAGAGCCTCTTGTAAGCTCTTCCAAAACCCACTAGTAAACAACGGGTCTCGGTCGCTCACAATGCTTTTAGGTACTCCATGAAATCTCACTACCCACTTCATATACAACTCTGCTAACTTAGCTGCCGTTCTGGTCGATTTGACTGGTATAAACCTTGCACTTTTAGTCAGTCGATCTACAATTACCCAAATGCCGTCATATCCCGATCTAGTCCTTGGTAAACCATCGATGAAATCCATCGAGACTTGCTCCCATTTCCATTCGGGAACTTCTAATGGTTGCAACAACCCACTAGGCTTCTTTTGCTCGGCTTTAACTAGCTGGCAATTCATGCATTTGGATATAAACTTCCCAACGTCTCTTTTCATCCCTTCCCAGTAGTAGGCCTGCTTCATATCTCGATACATCTTATTACCACCGGGGTGTATAGTCAGTTTTGAGTGATGACATTCTCTAAGCACTTCATCCCTCAATCCATTGACATTGGGTACAACAAGCTTTCCATTCTTTCTAAGCCATCTATCTCGATCAAGCCCATACTTGTTCACCTCCTCATCGATACCCATCTCTAACTTGGAGATGATTTCCAATAGGTTAGGATCGTCCCTCTGACTAGAGCCGATCCGCTCAATCAAAGTGGGTCTGATCGTCAAACTCGCTAACATTTCTGAATCCAATTCGCACTTTGGTCTGAAATCAAACCCCGCGATAAACTCCAGTTGCTTCCATTCAAGGAACATAGCCCCTAAGCTGGCATGTCTTCTACTCAATGCATCAGCCACCGCATTGCCCTTTCCTGGTGTGTATGCGATGTCAAAATCATAGGAAGCTAAGAACTCTAACCATCTCTGCTGACGGAGGTTTAAATCCTTCTGGGAGAATAGATACTTCAACGACTTGTGATCTGTAAACAACCCAAATCTTTCTCCCAAGAGATAGTGTCTCCACATCTTTAACGCGAACACGATCGCTGCCAATTCTAAATCATGGGTAGGGTATCTTCTCTCGTGCGGTTTCAATTGCCGACTTGCGTAAGCTACAACCCTACCGCCTTGCATCAATACAGCACCCAGTCCGGTACCACAGGCATCCGTGTATACCGTCATCTCTTCATCCCCCTTAGGAATGACTAACACTGGTGCGCTTGTCAACTTGTCCTTTAGGCTTCTGAATGCATTCTCGCACCTTTCATCCCAGACAAAAGCTTGATTCTTCTTGGTCAACTGGGTTAATGGTGCTGCTATCTTGGAGAAACTTTGGATAAACTTACGATAATATCCCGCTAACCCCATGAAACTTCTTACATCTGTTGCATTCTTGGGCGTAGGCCAATCTTGTACCGTAGCCACCTTTGCTGGGTCCACGACAATACCACTCTCTGATACAACATGGCCCAAGAACCTCACTTCCCTCTTCCAGAAGTGACACTTAGAAAACTTTGCTTTCAATTTGTGTTTTCTTAACACCTCCATCGCTACTCTTAAATGTTCCTTGTGTTCTTCCTCTATCCTCGAATAGACCAAAATATCATCAACGAACACAAGGACAGACTTATTCAACTGATCTCTGAATACCCTATTCATAAGATCCACAAAATATGCTGGGGCATTGGTCAGCCCAAATGGCATAACCAACCATTCATAAAATCCAGACGGCGTTCGAAATGCCGTTTTAGCTATACTCTCAGCTCCCACTCTAAGCTGATGAAAACCTGTCGCGAGATCCAACTGAGAAAATATTCTCGCGCCACTCAACTGATCGAACAAATCATCTATCCGCGGTAGAGGATACTTGTTCTTCCTCGTCACTTTATTCAACTCGCGGTAGTCTACACACAAACGAAGGGAACCATCCGCCTTGGTAGCAAACACAACTGGTGCTCCCCATTTAGAAACACTCCTTCTGATAAATCCCTTCTTCAAAAGATCGCTGACTTGCACCTCGAGCTCTCGCTGCTCCCTTGGTGCCATACGACGAAGCGGCATCACTATAGGCCTGGCATCTTTTACCAAATCAATACGGAACTCAATCTCTCGGTGTGGTGGAAGTCCGGTCACTTCTTCGAAAACATCCGGATACTGGCCAACCACGGGCAAACCTGACAACTCACTATGCGGAATGTCGAGGGAGTTTAGAAAACTAGCCAATACCCCCTTACTGGGTAGACCACCAAACACTATCCTCCGCCCATCATCCGCTCTAGCTGTCACCAACAAGCCCTCACAGTCTACCACCACCACATATCTTTGGAGCCAATCTACTCCCAGAATAATGCCAAACCCAGTAAAGCTCAAAACAAAGCAATCACAAACAAACATGCATCCATGACTCGATAGAACCACATTACGACAAATCATGCTAAGACTAGTCGAACCACCAATCGGGTTCGTCACTACTAAAGGTCTATCGACGATCTCGGGCTCCAATCCCAACCAATCTACCAGGTCACTAGATATGAAAGAACTGGAAGCTCCGGTATTAAACAAAACTCTAACAGGAACATCATAAACAGAAAGCATACCTTGAATGACGACATTCTTTCCCTTCTCCGCCGCAGTTGGGGCATTCGACGAAGAAGGAATAGCATTAAGAGCATATGCTTTCACCATTTGCTTTTCCTTAGGGGGTTGCGGACACTTGTCCTTGTGGTGTCCCAATTGGCCACAATTGAAGCACTTCCTATCCGCTGGCTTGGCCCGACAATTACTAGCATAATGGCCCTTCTTACCACAGCTGAAGCACTCCACCTCTTGCTTATTCTTTTTCTTCTGGCCATCCTTAGCCTGATTCTGCTTTCTCTTATTCTGAGAACCACCTTTGCCTCCACCACTAGCTTGTGGCTTTGGCTCCTCTACGGATGCAACCTCAGTCTTCGACTTAGGGTAGAGACTTTCTGATCTTAACGCTGTCCCCACAATCGATTCAAATGTCTCATCGATGTGGTTAATAAGTTTTTCCCCCAAGTACTGATCCAAACCAGTTATGAATTTCTCATTCTTTTTCTCGCCAGTATCAATAAGAGATAACCCATATTTTGACAAAGTGTCAAATTCAGCAATATACTCCGAGACAGCTCTGCCATTCTGCTTGAGCTCCAAGAACTTCTTAAACAACATTGACTTTTGAGCAGCTGGAATGAACTTCTCACTAAAGCGAGCCTTAAACTGCTCCCAAGTAATCTGATCTTCGGGAGTAGCTGCCTTTATAGCATTCCACCAATTCATTGCCCGCCCTTGCAGCTGACGGGACGCTAGCCTTCTCTTCATCGCATCCTCGATACCCAAATCCTCGAAGATATGTTCGCAACTATCCAACCAATCTTGAACATCCGTAGCCGACTCCGATCCGTGGAACGGCTTGCCACCAAGGCTAGTATAATTCTTATTCAGCTTGGCGAAGTCGACTCTTGGCGCCTGCACTATTGGACCACCACCATTTCCACCATTGGGAGCTGCCCTCTGTACATCTCTAAGCATCTCTCTCATGAGGTCAGTAAACATCGTCCTCATGTCAGCAGCATTCCCATTATTGGCTTCCCAACCAGCACCTCTAGTATATCGGCTCATCGTCAATCTGAAAAAGGAAATGATTAACGACTCCATAGTGGTGCTAGTGCAGTACGACTTCATTCTTATACTACTAATAGTATATATATATATAGCTTTTTAAAAACCAAAGTAATCACAAATACGCCCTCTCGTATACGTATAATATCTCTCCCTGATAACTTCCCTAGGTTAACTACGCAACCTAGAGCTCTGATACCATGTGTGACGGCCCGCCCCGCACCAGCCTGCCTTTCCTCTAAAAGTGCGCTGTACACATGTCCGACTAGCACAAGACGGTCGTCATAAGAAAGAAAAGAAGAGAATGAACTAATCAAGAAACCTGTAGAATGTCTCACAGCGCATGGAATAAAATATAATAATAACATACTTGACACAAAACAGGCGAGACAGTGCATAAGCTGATAACTAGAATCAACATCAATCATCAAAGCAGCGGAAATCCAAATACAGCTTATTACAATTTTCCAAATTTACTGTCTCTAAACAAAAGAAAGCTGAAATAGAAGATACACCAACAATGCCCAAGCAGTGATCTTCAACAACACAGGGAGAATACTATATATATTACGTGGAAGCCTCCTGCTCGTCTCCGGATCATCTACCCGTTCATCACCAGCTAACCTGTCTCTAGTCTGCTCGTGTGAGCACCCAGAGTAATAAGAGGAGACATAAAACTCTGGGTCAGACATAAAGCCTGGTATGAGCGATAAGCATCTAAACAGAATAATAACAGGTATACTAAACCATACCTGAACCTGGACCTGCAACCAAAGAGTTAGTACCACATACCATACAATACTCTAAGGTGCCAAAATAAATAGTGTCAGAATACGGGGGTGGGGTGTGCATGTCACAATGATAGCAAACAAACCATCCATAGCAACCATCCTCACATCTCTCACTCAGTGCGTAAAGCGTACGACATCTACCACTTTGGAACACTAGACAAACTGAGGTAACGACGAATCCCGACTTGTAGAAACCCCGCTGTGACCAAGCCAAACACTTGGAGTCATGACCAAACATTTCAATGACCCACTTCATTGGTCGTAGCCCTTGGTTCTACCGATGTCATAATGGCCCTGAATCCGCCTTCGTACCTCCTACCATAGTGGTCCAAAGCTATAGACGTCGATAACTCCTTAGCACGCGTCACGCAGCAAAGCCCAACCATGAAGCGAACTCGTTGATTCCCATCTGAATCTTGAGCTCTAACTTCTCATTTGGACTTCCTTTGCATCTCGGGTTTGGTCGAATTGGAGTTGGTCTTCAGAAGAGTCATCACGAAGTAGTAAAAGTGCACGTCTGGTTCCCCATGCTCGGTTCGGTTCAGATACATTCCCCGGTTCGGTTCGGAGTGCCACCATCCTCTGGGTTCGGGTCCTTCTCCCTCATGCGGTTCGGTTCGGAGCTCTTCCTCATGCGGTTCGGTTCGGAGCTCTGAAGCGGTTCGGTTCGGATACCCTAAGGCTTGAGTGTCTCCGTCTCCGTCTCGTCAGCATCAGTTCGGTTCGTGTATTGCTCTCGATTCGGTTCGGAATATGGTATCCGTGCTCCTCTTTCTTCCACTTCAGTCCTCCTTGTTCCTTCCGACCCCACGCTACGCCCCTCCGATCCGACCAGGCCTTCCTTGTTGCCTCTTCACGTCATGCTCCAGAAAGTACCACGCCCCGGTCCGGTTCGGATATGTCCGATCCGATCCCCTACCCGATCCGATCCCCTACCCGATCCGATCCGTTAGACACCCTGGAGTTTTCTGCAACTTTCCAGCAACTGTTTATACGCCTCTCGACGGCGTTTTCGACCAATCTAACTATTGGAATCAATCACAAAGCATACGAAAGAGTCATAGCAACATATAACAGCAACCACAAGCAACAAACAACAATTTAAATGAATCAAAATGGATCAAAAGTGGCCAAAACCTCACATTTTCCTATAATCCCTCTTAATCATGTTTAAGCATACGATTAGCAAAACACATCGAAATTAACCCAAATTTCTAACAGAGCCTTAAAACATTATTTTAGAATTTTAAGAATTTTTCCAGAATTTATTTACGTATAAATTCGCTAATCTTCACTAACTACCCTTAATCACCGTAATTAGTGCAAAAACTATGCAAATCACTCACCTTGGCCACAAATGTAACACCAAATCTGAAATACTCTCTGTTTGGGTCGAATTCCTATGTATAGCAGCAGCTCCAACCTTACTTTGTTGCTATTTGGCCTTGTTTTGATGTAGTTTAGGCTTAATCTTCGCTAAAAATGTGTTTTGGGGTGATTTTAGAGGATGGAAGCCATTACCAATGTCTCAAGAAGGTTTGTGGCGGCTCAAAACTGAAATGAAAGTGATAACCTAACCCTAATCAGTCCTCCTATACCTCTAAACCCGAAATTCCCCTGTGGGCCTAGCTGCTAATCACCCGGTTAAGCCCAATTAAGCTGTTTTTCACCGTCTGAAATTTGTTTCAGCCATATCTCCCAAACGGTAAGTCCGTTCGGCTAATGTGACCACTCTACGGAAAGAGAAACCATCATCCGAAGCCAATGGAAGTGGTTTCAGGTCAAAATTCCTTCCCAGTCAAAAGTTATGGCCAAAACAGTGCCAACTAGGGGTAAAATGGTCATTTAAAAATCGGGAAAAATCATGAACATGGGAAATGACCCCAATAGTCGTCTCCCAAAGTTACATGACCATAAGACTTCGTATGTGATAGAAATAAATATTTTACGATCCTATGATGCGTAGAATGCGGGTCGTTACAACTATCGGGAGGTTAGAAGTTTCCGAGACCCAAGGTTTTGGGTTCGGGTCCTTCTCGCGGCGAGGTTTATGTTCCTCCTTAGAATGGTTGCCCCCACGACCGTGTCAATGGAAATGCCAGCGCGGAAGCTGGCAGAAATCCTCCTCAGGTCCTGCGATGAGTAAACTAGTGTGGAGATGGGTAGGAGACTGCCCCCATGCTCGTGTACTTGCCCTTTGAGCGGAGGTGATGCCAGGCTTTGCCCCGTACTTCCTCAAGAGTTCGTGTCCCAGTTGTAATCACAGCGGGAACAATCTGGAGAAGTAGGAGAGCCCATGGCTTTGGGGTCCCATGTTTATATGATCCTCCTTGGAGGAGGAGAAGTTGTGGCTGTCGAAGTGCTCATGCAACGGGCGTAGATGGTGTAAGTGTGCGAACAATGCAAGCTACAGTGGTAGATCAGGAAGCCCGGCTGGTGGCAAATTTGGACGAGCCGGAGGGGAAGAGGGACAAGATGAGGCTGCCATACTCGATGCACGAGCAAAGGCTTGTCAGGATGCCGACGAGAAATCTGCCGCTGTGGTGGTGAAAAGGTAGGACGATGCTGAGGCGGATAAGGAGGGGACCTCTGAGTAGGCTAGGAATAAGGAGAGCCGATGGCGATGCCCGCTAGAAGAGGGCGAGAGGTCCCTTAGCACACTTGTAGCAGATACCATTATGGCGCTCCGGGCCAGGCGCTTAGCTGATCGGAAGACTGCCGATGATGCTAAGAAGATAGCGGAGTTAGGCACCAAGAAGGCTTGAGGAGACACTTATGCTGGATTGGTTCTTGCTTCTTACATCGTCCCTAAGCCGTTGCCATGTGTTGCTCTAAGGGAGGCTATAATGATTACAAGCGGCGAGGATGATGGCGGAAGGCGTGCATCGATGCCTCATGAATCCATTACTCTTGTGTAGTGTAGAGGAGGAGGAAGCAGTTCTGGAAGGAAAGGGCCTGTCATTGGTGGTGACCTACCTGTATCGAACCTGTATTGACGAAAGAAAAGAAAAGAAAATGATGAGTAGCATCAGTAATTGCAAAAGGAATTAAAGATGCCTTGGGTTAAGTGAACCAAAAGTATATGCGAGTGCGGTCCCCGCTTTTGGTCCTTAAAGACATGGTGTGGTATTCATGAATACCCTGTCATCAGAGTGAAGAGATGTTATTCATGAATAACCTGTCCTCGCTTTTGGTCCTTAAATTGTAGGGGTAGATCGACAAATATGTAAGATGATAAATTTTTTGGATTGGCTACTGCAAAATCCAATCATTCACAATAGTAAAAAAATAGGGGTAATTGTTGAGAAGAAGAGCTATTTAGGGAATTAGGGGTAGGGTTAAAAAGAAGGGTTGTTTTGAAGTATTAAGGGAAGTAGGGGTAGATTAAGCATAGTAGTGGCAGATCGACAAATATAAAAGATGATGAATCGTTTGGATTGGGTGCTACAAAAACCAACCCTTCACAGTAGTAAAAAGATAGGGCTAATTGTTGGAAGTAAGGGTATTTAGAGAATTAGGGACACGATTAAAAAGAAAGGTCGTTTTGAACTATTAAGAGAAGTAGGGGTAGTTTAAGCATAGTAGGGGCAGATCGACAAATATGAAAGACGATGAATCACTTGGATTGGGTGCCGCAAAAATGAACCCTTGACAGAAGTTAAAAAATAGAGGTAATTGTTGGAAGAAAGGGCTATTTCGAAAGTTAGGGGTTTGATTAAAAAAAGGGTTGTTTTTAAGTATTAAAAGAAGTAGGGGTAGTTAAAGTATAGTAGGGGTAGAACGACAAATATAAAAGATGATGAATCATTTGGATTGGGTGCTGCAAAAACCAACCCTTCATAGTAGTAAAAAGATAGGGGTAATTGTTGGAAGTAAAGGCTATTTAGAGAATTAGGGGTAGGATTTAAAATAAGGACAATTTTGAAGTGTTAAGATATGTATGGGTAGTTTAAGCATAGTAGGGGTAGATCGACAAATATGAAAGATGATGAACCGTTTGGATGCTGCAAAATCCAATCCTTCACAATTGTTAAAAAATAGGGGTAATTGTTGAAAGGAATGGCTATTTATAGAATTAGGGGTAGGATTTAAAAGAAGGGTTGTTTTGAAGTATTAAGAGAAGTTGGGGTAGATTAAGCATAGTAGTGGTAGATCAACAAATATAAAAGATGACGAATCGTTTGGATTGGGGGCTGCAAAAACTAACCCTTCACAGTAGTAAGAAAATAGGGGTAATTGTTGGAAGTAAGGGCTATTTAGGGAATTAGGGATAGGATTAAAAAGAAGGGTTGTTTTGAAGTATTAAGAGAAGTAGGGGTAGTTTAAGAATAGTTGGGGTAGATCGACAAATATGAAAGTTGATGAATCATTTGGATTGGGTTCCACAAAAACCAACCCATCACAGTAGTAAAAAAATTAGGGTAATTGTTGGAAGTACAGACTATTTAGAGAATTAGGGGCACGATTAAAAATAATGGCTATTTTGAAGTATTAAGAGAAGTAGGGGTAGTTTAAGCATAGTTGGGGTAGATAGACAAATATAAAAGATAATGAATCATTTGGATTGGGTGTTGCACAAACCAACCCTTCACAGCAATAAAAAGATGGGGGTAATTTTTGGAAGTATGGGCTATTTAGAGAATTAGGGTTGGATTAAAAAGAAGAGCTGTTTTGTGAAGTCTTAAGAGGAGAAGGGGTTGTTTAAGCATAGTAGGGTTAGATCGACAAATATGAAAGATGATGAATCGTTTGGATTGGGTGCTGCAAATACCAACCGGTCACAGTAGTTAAAAAATAGGGGTAATTTCCGAAAGTAAGGGTTATTTAGAGAATTAGTGGTACGATTAAAAATAAGGGCTGCTTTGAAGTATTAAGAACAGAAGGGGTTGTTTAAGCATATGAGGGGTAGATCGACAAATATGAAAGACGATGAATCGTTTGGATTGGGTGCTACAAAAACCAACCCTTCACAGTAGTAAAAAAATAGGGTAATTGTTGGATATAAGAGCTATTTGGAGAATTAGGGATAGGATTAAAAAGAAGGGTCGTTTTGTGAAAATTTAAAAGAAGTAGGGATAATTTAAGCATAGTAGGGGTAGATCGAAAATTATGAAAGATGATGAATGATTTCGATTGGGTGCTGCAAAAACCAACTCTCTACAATAGTCAAAAAATAGCGGTAATTGTTGGAAGTAAAAGATATTTGGAGTATTAGGGAAACTATAAAAAAGAAGGGTTGTTTTCAACTATTAAGAGAAGTGGGGGTAGTTTAAGCAAAGGAGGGGTAGATCAACAAGTATAAAAGATGATGATTCGATTGGATTGGGTGCTGCAAAAACCATCCCGACAAAGTAGCAAAAAGATATGGGTAATTATTGGAAGTAAGGGCTATTTAGAGAATTTGGGATACGATTAAAAAGAAGGGCTGTTTTGAAGCATTAAGAGAAGTAGGGGTAGTTTAAGCATAGTAGGGTTAGATCGACAAATATGAGAGGCGATGAATCATTTGGATTGGGTGCTGCAAAAATGAACCCTTCACAGAAGTTAAAAAATAGGGGTAACTGTTGTAAGTAAGGGCTATTTAGATAATTAGGGGTTGGATTAAAAAGAAGGGCTTTTTTGAAGTATTAAGAGAAGCAGGGGTAGTTTAAGCATAAGAGGTTAGATAGACAAATATGAAAGATGATGAATCATTTGGATTGGGTGCTGCAAAAACCAACCCTTCAAAGTAGTAAAAGGATAGGGTTAATTTTTGGAAGTAAGGGCTATTTAGATAATTAGGGGTTGGATTAAAAAGAAGGAATGTTTTGAAGTATTAAGAGAAGTAAGGGTAGTTTAAGCATAGTAGGGGTAGGTCGACAAATATGAAAGACGATGAACCGTTTGGATGCTGCAAAAACCAATCCTTCACAATATTTAAAAAATACGGGTAATTGTTGAAAGGAAGGGCTATTTAGAGAATTAGGGGTAGGATTAAAAAGAAGGGTTGTTTTGAAGTACTAAGAGAAGTAGGGGCAGATTATGCATAGTAGGTGTAGATCGACAAATATAAAAGATGATGAATCGTTTGGATTGGGTGCCACAAAAACAAACCCTTTACAGTGGTAAAAAGATAGGGGTAATTGTTGGAAGTAAGAGCTATTTAGGGGATTAGGGATAGGATTAAATAGAAGGGTTTTTTTGAAGTATTAAGAGAAGTAGGGATAGTTTAAGAATAATAGGGGTAGATCGACAAATATGAAAGATGATGAATCGTTTGGATTGGGTGCTACAAAAACCAACCCTTCACAGTAGTAAAAAGATGGGGGTAATTTTTGGAATTAAGGGCTATTTAGAGAATTAGGGATAGGATTAAAAAGAAGGGTTGTTTTGTGAAGTATTAAGAGGAGTACGGGTAGTTTAACCATAGTTGGGTTAGATCGACAAATATGAAAGATGATGAATCATTTGGATTGGGTGCTACAAAAACCAACCTTTCACAGTAGATAAAAATAGGGGTAATTATTGGTAGTACGGGTTATTTAGAGAATTAGTGGTACGATAAAAAAAGAAGGGCTGTTTTGAAGTATTAAGAGCAGTATGGGTAGTTTAAGCATAGGAGGGTTAGATCGACAAATATGAAAGATGATGAATCATTTGGATTGGGTGGTGTAAAAACCAACCCTTCATAGTAGTTAAAAGATAGGCGTAATTGTTGGATGTAATTGCTATTTAGAGAATTGGGGATAGGGTTAAAAAGAAGGGTCGTTTTGAAGTATTAAGAGAAGTTGGGGTAGTTCAAGCATAAGAGGGTTAGATCGGCAAATATGAAAGATGGTGAACCGTTTTGATTTGGTGCTGCAAAAACGTACCCTTCACAGAAGTTTAAAAATATGGTTAGTTTTTGGAAGTGAGGGCTATTTAGATAATTAGGGGTTGGATTCAATAGAAGGGTTGTTTTGTGAAGTATTCAAAGGAGTAGGGGGTAGTTTAACCATAGTAGGAGTATGTCGACGAATATGAAAGATAATGAATCGTTTGGATTGGGTGTTTCAAAAACCAACCCTTTACAGTGTTAAAAAATAGGGGTAATTGTTGGAAGTAAGGGCTATTTATAGAATTAGGAGTAGGATTAAAAAGAAGGGTTGTTTTGAAGTATTACTAGAAGTAACGGTAGCTTAAGCATAATAAGGGTAGATCGACAAATATGAAAGCTGAAGAATCGTTTTGATTGTGTGATGCAAAAATCAACCCTTCACAGTAGTAAAAAGATAGGCGTAATTGTTGGATGTAAGGGCTATTTACATAATTAGGGGTAGGATTTAAAAGTACTATTTTGAAGTATTAAGTGATGCAGGGGTAGTTTAAGCGTAGTAGTGGTACTTTAAGAATAGTAGGGGTAGATCGATATATATTAAAGATGATGAATCCTTTGGATTAGGTGCTACAAAAACCAATCCTTCACAATAGTTATAAAATAGGTTTAATTGTTGGGAGGAAGGGCAATTTAGAGAATTTGGTATAGGATTAAAAAGAAGGGATGTTTTGATGTATTAAGATAATTAGGTGTAGTTTAAACATAGTAGGGGTAGATCGACAAATACGAAAGATGATGAATCATTTGGATTAGGTGCTGCACAAACCAATCCTTCATAGTAGTAAAAAGATAGGGGTAATTGTTGGAAGTAACGGCTATTTACAAAATTAGGGGTAGGATTAAAAGAAGGACTTTTTTTAAGTATTAAGAAAACTAGGGGTAGTTTAAGCATAGTAGGGGTAGATCGACAAATATGAAAGATGATGAATCATTTGGATTGGGTGCTACAAAAACCAACCCTTCACAAAAGGTAAAAATAGGGGTAATTGTAGGAAGTAAGGTCTATTTAGAGAATTAGGGGAAGGATTAAAAAGAAGGGTTGTTTTGAAGTATTAAGAGAAGTAGGTGTAGTTTCAGAATAGTAGGGGTAGATTGAAAAATATGTAAGATGATGAATCTTTTGGATTGGGTGCTACAAAAACCAATCCTTCACAATAGTTAAAAAAATAGGGGTAATTGTTGAGAGGAAGGGCTATTTAGAGAATTAGTGGTAGGACTAAAAAGAAGGGCTGTTTTCAAGTATTAAGAGAAGCAGGGGTAGATTAAGCATAGTAGGGGTAGATCGACAAATATAAAAGATGATGAATCGTTTGGATTGGGGGCTGCAAAAACCAACCTTTCACAGTAGTAAAAGATAGGGGTAATTGTCGGAAGTAAGGGATAATTAGAGAATTTGGGATAGGATCGAAAATAAGGGTTGTTTTGAAGCATTAAGAGAAGTAGGGGTAGATCGACAAATATGAAAGATGATGAATCGTTTGGATTGGGTGCTGCAAAAAACAACCCTTCACAGTAGTCCAAAAATAGGGGTATTTGTTGGAAATAAGGGATATTTAGAGAATAAGGGGTACGAAAAAAAAAGGACTATTTAGAGAACCCTTCACAGTAGTTTAAGCATAGTATGGGTAGATCGACAAGTATAAAAGATGATAAATCATTTGGATTGGGTGCTGCAAAAACAAACCCTTCACTGAAGTAAAAAGATAGGGGTAATTGTTGGAGGTAAGGGCTATTTAGAGAATAATGGGTAGGATTTAAAAGAAGGATCGTTTAAAAATATTAAGAGAAGTAGGGGTAGTTTAAGCATAGTAGGGGTGGATCGACAAACATGAAAGATGATGAATTGTTTGGATTGGGTGCTGCAAAAACCAGTACTTTACAATAGTTAAAAAATAGGGGTAATTTTTGAAAGGAAGAGCTATTTAGAGAATTAGGGGTAGGAATAAAAAAATGGTCGTTTTGAAGTATTAAGAGAAGTAGGGGTAGATTAGGCATAGTAGGGGTAGATCGACAAATATAAAAGATGATGAATCGTTTGGATTGGGTGCTACAAAAACCAACCGTTCAAAGAAGTAAAAAGATAGGCATAATTGTTGCAAGTAAGGAATATTTAGAGAATTAGGGACATGATTAAAAAGGTGGGCTATTTTGAAATATTAAGAGAAGTAGGGGTAGGTTAAACATAGTATAGGTAGATCGACAAATATGAAAGGTGATGAGTCGTTTGGATTGGGTGCTTAAAAAACCAACCCTTTACAGTAGTTAAAAAATATGAGTAATTGTAAAAATTATACTCTATTTAGAGAGTTAGGGGTATGATTAAAAATAAGGGCTATTTTGAAGTATTAAGAGAAGTAGGGGGTAGTTTAAGAATAGTAGTGGTAGATCGACAATTATAAAAGATGATGAATCATTTGGATTGGGTGCTGCAAAAACCAACCATTCACAGTAGTAAAATGATAGGGGTAATTTTTGGAAGTAAGAGATATATTGAAAATTAGGGGTAGGATTTAAAAGAAGGACAGTATTGAAGTATTAAGAGAAGTAGGGGCAGTTTAAGCATTGTGGGCGTAGATCGAAAAATATAAAAGATGATGAATGATTTGTATTAGGTGCTGCAAAAACCAATCCTTCATAGTAGTTATAAAATAGGGGTACTTATTGGAAGTAAGGGATATTTAGAGAATTATTGGTACGATTGAAAAGAAGGGTTGTTTTGAAGTATTAACAGAAGCAGGGGGAGTTTAAGCATAAGAGGGGTAGATAGACAAATATGAAAGATGATGAATCGTTTCGATTGGGTGCTGCAAAAACCAACTTTTCACAGTAGTAAAAAGATAGGGGTAATTGTTGAAAGTAAGGGCTATTTAGAGAATTAGGGATTGGATTAAAAAGAAGGGCTGTTTTGTGAAGTACTAAGAGGAGTAGGGGTTGTTTAAACATAGTAGGGGTAGATCGACAAATATGAAAGATGATAAATCGTTTGGAATGGGTGCTGCAAAATCCAACCCTTGACAGTAGTTAAAAAATAGGGGTAGTTGTTGGAAGTAAGGGCTATTTGGAGAATTAGTGGTAGGATTAAAAAGAAGGGTTGTTTTGAAGTATTAAGAGAAGTAGGGTTAGTTTAAGCATAGTAGGGGCAGACCGACAAATATGAAAACTGATGAAACATTTTGATTCGGTGCTACAAAAACAAACCCTTCATAGTAGTAAAAAGATAGACGTAATTGTTGGAAGTAAGGGCGATTTAGAGAATTAAGGGTAGGATTAAAAATAAAGATAAGTAGAGGTCCTTTAAGCATAATATGGGTAGATCGACAAATATTAAAGATAATGAATCGTTTGGACTGGGTGTTGCAAAAACCAATACTTCACAATAGTTAAAAAATAGCTGTAATTGTTAATAGGAAGGGCTATTTAGAGAATTAGGGCATGATTAAAAAGAAGGGTCGTTTTGAAGTATTAAGAGATGTAGGGGTAGATTATGCATAGTAGGGGTAGATCGACAAATATAAAAGATGACGAATCGTTTGGATTGCGTCCTGCAAAAACAAACCCTTCATAGTAGTAAAAAGATAGGGGTAATTTTCAGAAGTAAGGGCTATTTAGAGAATTTGGGATAGGATTAAAAATAAGGGTTGTTTTTGAAGTGTTAAGAGGAGTAGGGGTAGTTTAAGCATAGTAGGCATAGACCGAAAAATATCAAAGCTAACGAATCATTTTGATTGGGTGCTGCAAAAACCAACCCTTCACATTAGTAAAAAAATAGGCATAATTTTTGGAAGTAAGGGCTATTTATAGAATTAGGGTTAGGATTAAAAAGAAGAGTTGTTTTGAAATATTAAGAGAAGTAGGGGTGGACTAGGAATCATAGGGGTAGATCGACAAATATGAAAGATGATGAATCGTTTGGATTGGGTGCTTCAAAAACCAACACTTCACAGTAGTAAAAAGATAAGAGTAATTGTTGGAAGTAAGGGCTACTTAGAGAATTAGGGATACGATTAAAAAGAAGAGCTATTTTGAAGTATTAAGAGAAGTAGGGGTAGTTTAAGCATAGGAGGGGTAGATCGACAAATATGAAAGATGATGAATCGTTTGAACTGTGTGCTGCAAAAACCAACACTTCATAGTAGTAAAAAGATAGGGGTAATTTTTGGAAGTAAGGGATATTTAGAGAATTAGGGATATGATTAAAAAGAAGAGCAATTTTGTGAAGTATTAAGAGAAGTAGGGGTAGATTAAGCATAGTAGGGATAGATCAACAAATATCAAAGATGATGAATCGTTTGGATTGGGTGCTACAAAAACCAACCCTTCACGGTAGTAAAAAGATAGGGGTAATTATTGGAAGTAACAACGTCTTAGAGAATTTGGGATAGGATTAAAAAAAGGGTTGTTTTGAAATATTAAGAGAAGTAGGTGTAGTTTAAGAATAGTAGGGGTAGATCGACAAGTATGAAAGATGATGAATCGTTTGGATTGGGTGCAACAAAATCCAACCCTTCACATTAGTTTAAAAATAGGGGTAATTGTTGGAAGTAAGGACTATTAGGAGAATTAGGAGTACGATTAAAAAGAACGGCTGTTTTGAAATATTAAGAGAAGTAGGCGTAGTTTAAGCATAGTAGGGGTAGATCGACAAATATAAAGGATGATTAATCGTTTGGATTGGATGCTGCGAAACCAACCCTTCACTGTAGTACAAAGATAGGGGTAATTGTTTAATGTAAGGGCTATTTAGAGAATTAGGGTTATGATTTAAAGGAAGGACAGTTTTGAAGTATTAACAGAAGTAAGGGTAGTTTAAGCAAAGTAGGGGTAGATCTACAAATATGAAAGATGATGAACCGTTTGGATTGGGTGCTGCAAAAACCAACCCTTCACAGTATTTGAAAAATTGGGGTAATTGTTGGCAGTAAGGGATATTTAGAGAATAAGTGGTCTGATTAAAAAGAAGGGTTGTTTTGAAGTATAAAGAGAAGTAGGGGTTGTTTAAGCATATGAGGGGTAGATCGACAAATATGAAAGATGATGAATCGTTTGGATTGGGTGCAGCAAAAACCAACCCTTCACAGTAGTAAAAAGATAGGGGTAATTGTTGGAAGTAAGGGCTATTTAGAGAATCATGGATAATATAAAAAAGAAGGGTTGTTTTGTGAAGTATTAAGAGTTGGTGTAGTTAAGCATAGTACGGGTAGATCGGCAAATATGAAAGATGATGAATCGTTTGGATTGGGTGCTGCACAAACCAACCATTCATCGTAGTAAAAAAAATAGGGGCAATTTTTGGAAGTAATGGCTATTTATAGAATTAGTGGTACGATTAAAAAGAAGTGTTGTTTTGAAGTATTAAGAGAAGTAGGGGTAGTTTAAGCATAGGAAGGGCAGATCGACAAATATGAAAGGTGATGAATAGTTTGGATTGGGTGCTGCAAAAACTAACCCTTCACAGTGGTTAAAAAATAGGGGTAATTGTTGGAAGTAAGGGTTATTTAGTGAATTAGTGGTACAATTAAAAAGAAGGGTTGTTTCGAAGTATTAAGAGAAGTAGGGGTAGTTTAAGCATAGGAGGGGTAGATCGACAAATATGAAAGATGATGAATCGTATGGATTGGTGTTGACATGCTTTTTAGTTAAAACAGTCACACATGGAATTTCTGGTTAGCAACACACTCAAGCTTTGAGAACATCGTCAAAAGACGAGAAGCGATCTGGTTGAAACCTCATCACAAATAAAGAATAGCCTGAAAGTCCTAACTGATGACCTTTTTTAGGCCTTAAAACATCAATTACGGAGCGTAGCTCAGTAACTCTTATAGCGCTCTGAATTTGCTTCAGATCTAGCTTTTGCGTGGCCAAAACAGACTTACGGTTTGGAAGTTACGCTCATTTGGTGAACGCAGGTAGAATTGGAATAACTTGGAAGTTCGGAGTTTAGCATGGGACAGAACCTTAGATCGGATCGGAGGCCACGGTTCAGATCAAACCTTATCTTCCTGATGAATAACTTGGCATTTGCATTGGCACGCTGGCACCTTCGGTTCGGCCTGGACCCAATCCGCTTTCTCTAGACTCTCCGAAGAGCAAGCAGTCTTCGGCTTAAAGGCTTTGGATCGGTTTGAGGGCACCGATTCGGCCCGACCGGCCTGGCAATTCCTGTATGCACAACAAACTTGACCGATTCTCATGCCATAACCGCCTTCTATTAATACGGATCGGCTTACACTTGGCATAATAAAATTTGGACAGGCTTTCTCCACGTTATCCATGATATCTCAAGGTGAAATGGATTTACTACACGTGGTATACGAACCAGAACTCCTTAGGGCCTCCCTACGACTATAAATACACCCTCACTTGGCTTTTCGAGAGGGTTTTTGGCCACTCCAACACTTGGCCTCCATTACAACCAAGTAAGGACATTGCTCATCAATCTAACACGAGGAATTCGTGTATAAAATCAATATCTAATCTCCTCCTATTCATTGTATCAAAAGGCTATTGTTTATGAACGAATCTCATGGATTGTGAGATTTCATTGTACTTATAATTTGCTAGGCTTTAAGAAAATATAAAGTGGACGTAGGCTTGGTTTGAGTTGAACCACTATAAAAATCTCGTGTGTCTCCTGTAATTTACTGCTTTTTATCTGTGGTCTGTGATTGTGAGGACTTCACACTGAATTTGGGTGTTAGTACCAGATTTTGGTCTAACATTTAGGCGTGCCAGGAAGGGGGGCACATGATACTACTTCAATTTCTAGCTCTAAAGGAATCGAATTGCTTGGCTATTGGATAAATTGTAAAAAGAAAGAAGGGCGGAACCTTCTCCGGACTGAGGGTGCTGATGTAGAAGGCGCTAGAAACGAGAACAGCTACGAGGCTTCCTCGCATTGAAATCTATCAGCATACTTAACTCGAGACGAGATAGACGGAGTTCTTACTGAATTGAGGGCCCAGATGGCGAGGCAGGATGATCTCCTTAGGAAACAACAGGAGATGATCGATGGATTCTTTGCTTGGATGGAAGGCAGGCCGAGCGGCAAAGCACAACTTGAAGGAAATGGCACGGAAATGGCTCAAGCAGTTGGAGTCATCCAGGTCAGTTCGGTCCTCACCAGACCCACGCAAATCACATCAAACCAGAATCCAGCACGGATGGAAAAAGGTGGCGTTCCCCACCAGGTCGGTTCAGGCCCGATCCAAGCCGCCAATCTGCATGAACTTAATGGCATCAGCCTCCCCTCTCGAAATCAAGGCTTTGGTCGGGTTCGACCTACATCCGCTCCAGTTCGAATAGACACTCAGGCACCAACTCCAGATCAATGGCATTAGGACACAGTTCGGTGCAGAGAACCCGAACTGGGTCCGTTCGGAGCCTCCAACCCTATAACCTCCAACACGAATAAGATGGCTTACCTTGGCCCCTATACGTTGGCAAACTCCTCCGGACTAGATGCTAGGGGCACCGGCTCCGATCTTATCAGCTTGCAATAGCTCTTTGAAGGCAACTGACTTTGCAATCTCATTCAACGCCTCTCCAGATGTCGTGCTTATCAAAGCGACGTGGATGACGTCAATCACAATCTATCCACACATGAAATTAGGATTCTGGCAATCCCTCAGATTTCAAACTTCCACAATTGGAGCCCTACAATTGCAGGAATGATCCTACTATGCACCTGGTGCGCTACAAATGACATGTGGAAGTTCAATTAGCGTCAACGTCATAGCTAAATGTTTTCCCCTCTTTCTGACTGATATAGCAGCCATGTGGATTCGACAACTAGAAGCAGAATCGATCAACAACTGGAACATGTTGGTCGCATGCTTTATTGAACAAATTTGGGTCCACATCGCTTGAACTAAGAACGTAATGTCGCTTACTACAATCAAGCAGAGGCCTAGAGAAACTCTGCGCTCATTCCTGGCAAGGTTCGACGTTGCAGCAGCATCAGTTGATCGACATGAACCATCAATGGTACTGATGGCAGCAGTATCTGGTGTCTTTGATAGCTCAAAATTCAAAAAATCTTTGCACCGAGACCCACCGCGAAACCTCGGCGATTTCTACCTTGAAGCAGACAGATTTCTGTGGGAAGAAGAAGCAATCTCCAAGAATAAAATTCTCGATGTCAACATGCTTGAAGCCGGAGAACCATCTGATTATGGAAAAGGAAAGGAAAAAGCTGCCGTCAAGAATGACCGCAAAACTTTACCAAGGAGAGGGCCCAGATATGAAAAGTAAACTAAACTCAATTCAACCCTGACTTACATCTATATGGACAAAAATGTTGACATATCCTATCCAAAGTCTCCCAGGAAGGGGCCACCGCAACAAGAACGTGATTCTGGAAAACATTGCATATTCCATGATATGGATAGTCATGACACAAATGACTGCAGGCGTCTGCTCGATTTATATGAGGAACGGGTTAGACGTGGAGAGCTACTCGAGTATGTGAAACAACCAACAACGCCTGCACTGGCGCTGCCACAACCTGCTCCACGGAGAGGGAATGACCCTGGATCGAGCTCTCATGGGCTCGTCATCAACTAATCTGGATGAGATCAGCATGGATTTCTTGCATTTCTTAGGACTTAAGATGTGTTTTTTCTTTCTCTAGGTATTCAGATTGGCTAAATTGGAGTACAAATGTACGAAATTAGGATTTAACTCCAAAGCGTGCTCCGGACTCGATGACAAAGCAATTAGGATTTGCTTTGGTTTTGTACTTTGAATTGAATAAGTAAGGACTTTCCGAGCATGGATTATGTTTGGCATATTTAAGTATCTTGTCAGGTGGTGGCAGGATTTTCAATCTCAATTAAAGTATGACCTATACTTATCTCGACACCGTAGGTACAGATTGTGCCTAGGGATAGACTGTTTTGTCATGCTTTTGCTAGTATAGCTCTATCTGAGCATGAGTATGGATTTTAGTCCACTGAATTTCTAAGTATGGATTATACTCAGGAACGACGAATGGTCTCATTAAGATTTGGCAAAGGAACTCAATTAAACTCGAGTATGGATTATGGTCAGTTTGGACTTCCTGGTATGGCTTATACCTGGAAGGTTAGGTCCCTTGTCAGGTTTTGGCAGGATGATTCGAACGTCCCTCGAGTCTGGTTTATGCTCAATCGGACGCCCAAACATGGTTTATTCTCGAATGTGTAACCAGTTTAGTTAGGTTTTGACATGTCTGTTCGCTTCTTTTTCTTTGAAGGTATGGATTATACTTGCTGGTGGCAGGCCCGAATTTGGTTCTAGGGTCAAAAATATGTTGACATGCTTTTTAGTCAAAGCAGTCACACATGGAATTTCTGGTTAGCAACACATTCAAGCGTTGAGAACATCGTCAGAAGACGAGAAGCAATCTGGTTGAAACCGCATCACAAATAAAGAATAGCCCGAAAGTCCTAACAGATGACCTTTTTTAGGCCCAGAAACATCAATTACAGAGCATTGCTATGTAACTCTTGTAGCCCTATGAATTAGCTTCAGATCGAGCTTTCGCTAGGCCAAAACGGACTTACGATTTGGGAGTTATGCTCCTTTCCGTGAATGCATGCAGAATTGGAATAACTTGGAAGTTTGGAGTTTGGCATGGGACAGAACCTCGGATCGGATTGGATGTCACGGTTCGGATCAAACCTTATCTTCCCGATGAACAACTTTGCATTTGCATTGGCATGCTGGCTCCCTTGGTTTGGTTCGGGCTGGACCCGATCCGCTTTCTCCAGACGCTCCGAAGAGCATGCTGTCTTCGGCTTGAAGGCTTCGGATCAGTTTGAGGGCACCGGTTCGGCTCGGTTCTGGTCCGATCGGCCTGGCAATTCCTGCAAGCACAACAAAGTTGATCGATTCTCATGCCATAACCGCCTCCTATTAATCCGGACTGACTTACACTTGGCATAATAAAAATTGGGCAGGCTTTCTCCACGTTTTCCATGATAAGTCGAGATGGAAATGATGTCCTCCACGTGGCTTAAGAACCGGAACTCTTTAGGGCCTCTCTATGGCTATAAATACACGCTCACATGGCATTTCAAGAGGACTTTTGGACATTCCAACACTTGGCTTCCATTACAGCCAAGGAAGGACATTGCTCATCACTCTAACAAGGGGAATTATTGTATAAAATCAATCTCTAATCTCCTCCTCTTCATTGTATCACGAGGCTGTTGTGTATGAACGAATCTGACTGATTGTGAGATTGCATTGTACTTGTAATTTCATAGGCCTTAAGAAAATATAAAGTGGACGTAGGCTTGATTTGAGCCAAACCACTATAAAAATCTCGTGTGTCTCCTGTAATTTACATCTTTTTATCTGTGATCTATGATTGTGAGGGCTTCACACTGAATTTTGGTGTTAGTACCAGATTTTGGTCTAATAATTGGGTGCTGCAAAAACCAACCCTTCATCGTAGTAAAAAGATAGGGGTAATTGGTAGATGTAAGAGCTATTTAGAGAATTAGGGATAAGATTAAAAAGAAGGGTTGTTTTGTGAATTGTTAAGAGGAGTAGCGGTAGTTAAGCATAGTAGGGGTAGATCGACAAATATGAAAGATGAATCGTTTGGATTGGGTGTTGCAATAACCAACCTTTCATAGTAGTTAAAAAATAGGTGTAATTATTTGAAGTAAGGGCTATATGGAGATTTAAGGGTAGGATTTAAAAGAAGAATTGTTTATAAGTATTAAGATAAGTAGGGGTAGTTTAAGCATAGTAGGGGTAGATCGACAAATATGAAATCCGATGAATCGTTTTGATTGGGTGCTGCAAAAACCTACCCTTAACAGTAGTAAAAAGACAGGCGTAATTATTGGAAGTAAGTGCTATTTAGGAATTAGGGGTAGTGTTGACGGCAAAAAATGTCGAAAACACCAAAGATTCCTTCTGCAAGGAATAGTAGTTATGGTCGTAAGACTATGTAAAAGAAAGCGGTAAATAAAAAGAGGGATTTGTAGTGGTTCGACCCGGCGTGGCCTACGTTCCCTTTGAAGAGGTGTTGGAATATTATTAATGACCAAGAATTACAAGGTTGAGACTATCCTTATATATCTCATTACATTCATTTGGTAGGATGATGCCATATTTTCGATATATTAAATAAATAAGGAAAATCGTGGTTTGGTCCTTCTTCTTCTTCAAAGATGAGATGCCATTAGAGAAGGTCTAGGAAAGTTCCAAGGTCATTAAATCCAACCCTTTTGAAGTGGGAGGCCATGGGCTGTATATAGGAGTGGGAGTAGGTAGGATTAGGTGGGAGTAGGTTGGAATGGGGACCACGTGCAGGAAATTCGCGCCCACACCCCTCCCAGCGAAGAATTTCGCACCCGGGCCTCGGTGCGAAATTTCACTCCCGTGGGGTGCGAAATTTCGCACCCGGCTGGGTGCGAGGCTCTTGTGATGTGTGTGAGGGTCCCGTTTTTAGGCGCGCAAGTCTTGAGTATCCTTCAAGGCCCGAGGCCTCGGTCCCGGGATGCTTCCTGGATGCTGTGAAGTTTTGGGCTGTGCAGCCTCCTCCCGATCCGGCTTCCTCTACTCCTTAGCCCTGCTTCTTGACCTCAGCTCCACGTAATTCGTTGAATTGAGCGTGTCTGATGCACTCTTGGGAACCGGGATAAAAATCCGGTTAATATTTGTCCCCCAAAGTACGTCTTGTCTCTGACCTGATGTGCTTTGTGTTGGTTGAAGTAGTAGCTAAGCTGTTATCTCTTCCTATAAAAGAAAAGGAAAATAAGCGTTAGTTATCGAGCTCATCCCTCTTAGGGCGCGGATGAACCATTGTTGGGAGATGCGTCGTACTCAAATCGTCAGGTATCCATTAGCGCAACGCCTCTGTGGATGCACAGGAGTCGGTATGCACGAGCATGGAGTACGTATACGAGAGAGTGTAGCGCGGAATTGCAAATCAGGGGGTGCAATTATTATTTTTTGTTTGGGTCGATACTTCAAGTCCCTGGAGGGCTCGAAATTTTGAACCTATGGGGTTCCAAATTTTGAACCGCGTGGGCTCGAAATTTCGAGACCACGACGGAATGCAAAGGGTCGTTTTTTCGTTTTTTAATAGGGCCTCTTCCCTCATTTTTTCCCTCTTGTTTCTTCTCTCGTAGGCTGCCATTGTTGAAAGCTTCGAACCCACGAATTTGAAGCCGGTGAATTTCGAAACCAAACCAGATGGGGACTAGGATTGTAACACCCCACTCCCGCTATGATCACTCACTAAGGGAATGCCATAGCATCGGTGGAGTATTTTAGTGAATATAGAACAGAAAAATTACAACAAGACAGATATAAATAGTACTTGAAATTTTAAAACATCATCTCATAACAGCGGAAGTAAAACATGTCTGGTTACATCATAAAACCACAATAAAGGTCAAGTACAATATCCATCAAAATAAAGAAGTACATAATCCCACTCTCATACAATAGCCAAACAAAAGAAAAGATAACTGGATAACTGGAGCTTTACATCTATCCAAGCTCCTAAAGACTGGAACAGCAATCCGATCAAGCTCCACTACTGCTAGGATCCACCGTAGGACCTGAGGGTTGGGAAAAAGATAAAAACAACAGGGTCAGACATAAGTCTGAGCGAGTCCTATAACTTTAACAATACAATCGTTAAAGTAACCAGAGAAGACATAAACTGATATACGGTAACATATAGGGATGTATGGCTACCCTAAGCAGTCAACTAAACGAAGATAAAGGATAAAGACGCATCTACCCTCCCTAAGGTAAATTACTAAACTGCACCACACCAGTCGTTCCTAACTTAAAGGTTGATCCCACCCAAGGACTTATAAAATTTACTAATTAGTACCTGCGTACCCCTAGGTGACCAAGTAGGCGCCACGGGGCCCTACAATCCACTAGGTGTACACACTACTTCCCATTCGATCGGCTCCCTAACGTAGATACCCGTGCTGGCCCCACCGTGGGATGTATCATTCCCCAATGTGGCAACCTGACGAAACTAAAGGTGCACGGCTTATATCTACTCGATGCAACAACGGCTTACCTACCAGCCCGGGCCCACTCACGCATATGAAGCCCGTTGGACTTGCGTTGCCACCGCTAACCCGTTTGCCTCTTACAGTCAAGCCCAGTATGCGTGTCCCGTCCTCGACATGGGTCGAGCCCACAAAGATACGTATGGGTTACTGGTTGAAATGGGCCTCCACAAGCTACCCACCTAAGCTTGTCCCTTTTTCTAGTATATCCCACTTAACCCTTTAATCATGTTTTAATTACATGTTCTATTTTGGTTAAGTATTCTAATCGTATTTTCTATTGCCACCCAAGGCAACCACTAGATTTTCTCATGCCACCCGAGGCACCCACTTAACCCCTCATGTCCCTCTACATGCTAATGTGGTTAAGTGTTTCTTAATTAATTAATTAAGAACGTAACCTTTGTAAAGACCTCTCACATTAGACTGTCTTTTATGACCGCTGGTTAAGCCGGTTGGGTCCGGGCAGCCTTATGTCATAACAGAGTCTAACCTCGTGTCTTTACATTAATTACGTATTTAGTTTGTGCCTAAGACCTCTCACATTGGGCTAACATTTGTAGCAACTGGTTAAGCCGGTTGGGTCCGGGCAGTTTTACGCTACAACTGAGTCCAACCTCGTGTCTTAGTCAATTAATTACACCTAATTAATCACCCTCATAATTTTATATTAATTATCCCTAATTAATCAAGTTTTCTTAACATGGGTAGACCTAACTTAATAGGTAAATTCCCATGGGGTAGACCTAACTCAATAGGTAAATTCCCAACACATAGTATGGGTACACCTAACCAAATAGGCAAATTCCCATACTATGTTTATTTATTTTGTGTTATGCATAATTATATTAATTTCACACAATCTTATTAACTTATGCATTTAATTACCCCATCGTTCCCACGTAATTTCGTTCATGATATAACACATATAAAAGGTGTCAACTTGCATATGAATGAACATGTTTCAAAGGTGCCATCTTGCATATTAACAAACACATAACTTGCATATGAACTTGCATAACATGTCACATAACTTGCATATAATATGTCACATAACTTACATATTCATTTTGCATAACAAACTTGCATATTAGCTTATAGACTTGCATAATGTGTCATCATGAACTTGCATATTAATAAACATGTAACTTGCATATTTACATACATGTAACTCGCATATTAACAAACATGTAACTTGCATATAAAGAAACATGTAACTTGCATATTTACATACATGTAACTTGCATATTAACAAACATGTAACTTGCATATTAACAAACATGTAACTTGCATATTTACATACATGTAACTTGCATATTAACAAACATGTAACTTGCATATTAACAAACATGTAACTTGCATAGCATATTACCATGAACTTGCATAACATGCATATGATTACATAGCCCACAACTTGCATATTTAGCATCATGCAAACATAACATACATCATATTAAACTTGCATAAGCTTACATACTCAACATGCATAAACATAAGATTAATGCTAACATCATATCATATGATTCAAAGCTCATTAACCCACATACAAAACCATAAATCTCATCACATATCATCTAATTAGTTTACCAAAAGATCATCAAAGTGATAGAAACTCACAACTAGCAACTTTGAACACCAAATGAAGAAGATTAAGATGCTAAGAAGGGATTAGAAGTTGATTAGAGAGTGATTAGTATGCAACCCTCTTCATAAAATTAGTGGAGGCCATGAGAGCTAGCATTTTGCCATAGTTTAGTCACTAGGTTTAATTATGAATGAATTAGGGTAGGTTAGGGTCTTATTTATAGATTAGGCAAGTGTTTTAGGCCATAGGATTAACCCTAGATTCAATCCAAGCCATCAAAGCATGTCTTGGGGAAGAAGTCAAGTGTAGGAACCATCTAGGGCCTTTAGATTAAAGATGGACCATGAGAACCATTCAAATGCAAAATCTGCACTTGAGCGAATCGGCCCATGGGTTGACAGCCAAACACCCTGGATTAACCCCTAGTCGACCCAGCGAGCTCGGGTCGACTTCAAAAATCGGCCGGTTCGGTTATTCCCCTCTCCCAATTCGCTGTTTTGAGCATTTTTGCATATTTATTTATTAAATTTTCAATTATATATATATATATATATCAATATATATATATATATCTACACAACCCATTTCACTTAATTAAGTATACTTTAATTTGGGAATTTTCGTGAAACTTCGTGAGGCCATATCTTGGTCATACGGACTCCGATTTTCGAAAACTCGGACTCTATTTCGCGTATTTTTCCGAGACGAACACAATGGCATAGCCCGTTTCCCTTGATTCCCATTTTAGAATTAAATTCTGCCTCGATTTATGTTATTACAGGTTATTGAAAATACGGGTTGTTACATTCTCCCCTCCTTAAAGGATTTCGTCCCCGAAATCTTCAAGTTAGGAAGAACGTATCCTACCATCCAATCATCCATCTACTCAAAGCATCATCCACGAGCAATCATTGTCCTTACAAGATTCTAAATGCTGGATGGATATATGCAAAAGTGTGTGTATATGTACTTACCTAATGCGAAAATCAGGCGGTTACTGATACAGTAAACCTCCTTAATGCAAACCATGATAGTGCCATGCATCCAATATGTATGCGAAACCCTATTGACACATACAAATTTCTACATGCGTGCACAACCATACACAAAAATGCATCATCCATATGATAACACAGCCATGATACATCCATCAATCTAACTACCACATCCATTTATGCAATATGCAACATGAAGTGACTGAGCCGATCTAGTGCCTAATGTGTGTGTATATGCATCCACGAGCAACCACTAGCAAACAATTGCATCCACATGCATCCATCAACCATAACATGTTTCAAACACATGTTTCAACCATAGGTTTTACCCTATCTAAAGGTCATAGGTATTAGCGAGAGGATATACTAAAGATAAGATAAGTACTAGACAAGCAATAAAGGAGAAGTTAAAAGACATACTCTCAAAAAGAAATGGATACAAAGAACGCATCTTTGCTTCCGTCTCCCAAGTAGCATTGCTTTCGTCATCTCCCCATTGCACTTTAACTAGCTGAACTTCTCTGTTCCTCAACTTCCTAGTTTCTGACCCAAGGATGCGAGTAGGAGCTCGTCGAATCGTCGCATCACGCTCTACCTCTACATCTCTAAGCAAGCTCGGCTCTACCACCTCCGCAGTCTCATGTAAGCACTTCCTCAAATGTGATACATGGAATACATCATGAACACCACTAAGTCTGTCGGGCAACTCCACCCTATATGCCATCCGTCCAATCCTTTCCTTAATAGGAAACGGCCCAACAAATCTCGGTGCTAACTTCCCTACGGACCCAAAGCGAACAACATTTCTCAATGGAGATACTTTGACAAAAACCATGTCCCCAACCTCAAACTCAAGATCCGTCCTTCTCCGATCCGCATAAGATTTCTGTCTATCTTGCGCTGCTTTCATCCTTTTTCGAATTAAATCAATCTTCTCTGAAGTCTCTCTAACCATATCCGGCCCAAGCAAGATCTTATCCGTAGATTCCCACCAACATGTAGGAGATCGACAAGGCCTTCCGTAAAGAGCTTCGAAAGGAGCCATACCAATACTGGACTGAAAGCTGTTATTATATGCGAACTCCACCAAAGGAAGATGTTCTTCCCATGTACCTCCAAAATCCAAGATACAAAGCCTCAAAAGATCTTCTAAGATACGGTTCACCCTCTCGGTCTGACCGTCCGTCTGAGGATGATATGCGGTGCTCAAACACAACTGAGTCCCTACCGCCTCTTGCAAACTTCTCCAAAACTCACTAGTGAAAATAGGATCTCGATCACTCACAATGCTGGATGGTACGCCATGCAATCTAACAATCTCTCTAACATAGACTGAAGCAAGCCATGGAGTGGTCCTCTTACTCTTTACGGGTATAAAATGGGCACTCTTGGTAAGTCTGTCTACCACAACCCAAATTCCCGTATTGCCCTTCCTCGATCTCGGTAACCCGTCGATGAAATCCATCGAGACACTATCCCACTTCCACTGTGGAACTTCCAATGGGTGTAGCAACCCACCGGGTTTCCTTTGCTCCACTTTAACTTGTTGGCACACTAAGCATCTAGCCACATACTCGGCCACATCTTTCTTCATACCGGCCCAGAAGAAAACTCTCTTCATGTCTTGGTACATTTTGTCTCCACCGGGATGAATAGTCATTCTTGAACGATGTGCATCATCCAAAATAGCCTTCTTCAAACCCTCATCTTGCGGTACACAAAGTCTACCGTCTCTATGCAACCATCCCTTATCATCTATGGTGTATCTACCCAAATGGCTGGACGACTCCCCTCTTATAAGCTTCTCCACCAACACAACCAACTGTGGGTCGTCTCGCTGAGCCTCGCCAATCCGTCTCAAAAGAGTAGGTCTAACCTCCAAGGATGCCAACAAACCAGGTACAAAATCAACAGAAGGTCTGAAGTCAAACAAAGAAAGAAACTCCAAGCTTCGTCGTTCCACGAACAATGGACTCAAAGATAGCCTTTTTCTACTTAAGGCGTCTGCCACCACGTTACCCTTACCAGGGGTATACGCTATCTCGAAATCATAGGATGCTAAGAACTCCATCCACCTTTGCTGTCTTAAGTTTAAATCCTTCTGAGAGAATAAGTACTTCAATGATTTATGGTCGGTGAACAACTCGAATCTCTCACCAAGAAGATAATGGCGCCCAGACTTAAGTGCGAAAACAATCGCGGCCAACTCTAGATCATGGGTAGGGTAATTCTTCTCATGCACTCTCAATTGTCTCCCTCCATAGGCTATTACCCTTCCCTCCTGCATCAAGACTGCGCCTAATCCTGTTCCACAAGCATCGGTATAAACAACAAACGGCTTACTCCCATCTGGAAGCACTAAAACTGGAGCGGTGGTCAAAGCTCTCTTTAACCGTCGGAAAGCATCATCACAATCTACATCCCATGAGAAAACCAGATTCTTCTTCGTCAAGCGGGTTAATGGGGCTGATATCTTCGCGAAGTCTTTGATGAACTTCCTATAATATCCTGCCAACCCCAAGAAACTTCTTACCTCGGTAGCATTTCTAGGAACTTTCCAATCCTGGATAGATACTATCTTTGCGGGATCCACAGCTATCCCTTCCTTAGAGACCACATGCCCTAAGAATCGCACTTCTCTTCTCCAAAAATGGCATTTAGAGAATTTAGCTTTAAGACTATGCGCTCGAAGAGTCTCCAACACTTCCTTGAGATGTAAGGCATGCTCTTCTTCATTCTTGGAAAAGACCAAGATGTCATCCACAAAAACTACTACAAACTTATTCAGATACTCTCTGAACACTCTACTCATGAGATCAACAAAGTATGCGGGGGCGTTTGTCAACCCAAATGGCATCACTAGCCACTCATAAAAACCATCCGGAGTCCGGAAAGCAGTCTTCTCTATACTGTCCTCCGCCACTCTTAACTGATGAAACCCTGTAGCTAAGTCCATCTGCGAAAATACTGACGCGCCAACCAACTGATCAAAGAGATCATCTATCCTCGGTAATGGGTGTCTATTCTTCTTCGTGAGCTTATTAAGTTCCCTATAATCCACACAAAGTCTGAGGGACCCATCCGCCTTCGTGGCAAACACTACTGGAGCTCCCCACTCCGATATACTTCGCCTTATGAACCCCTTCTCAAGCAACTCCCCTACTTGCTTATGAAGTTCTCTTCTCTCACGAGGAGCCATGTGGCGTACTGGCAAAGACACTGGTTTGGCATTATCCACCAAATAAATTCGGAAATCTATCTCCCGCTTCGGAGGCAAACCCTTTACTTCTTCAAACACATCCGGATATTCCCGGACTACTCTGACAGAACACAAACTTTCGACCGAAGCATCGAGCGATTCAAGATAACTTAGCAAAACAGATTCCATGGGATTGCAAGAGATCTCGAGAGTGTTACCCAAGCGGGTCATGAGCCTGACAACTCTCCTTTCGCAATCAAGAACGGCACCATTACTGGATAACCAGTCCATGCCCAAGATCAACCCATAGCCCGTGAAGCCCAATACAAAAGCATCACATCTAAACTCAACGCTAAGTATAGAAATCTTCAAACCCAAACATATCATAGACAGATATATGGAGCCCCCAATTGGGTTTGAGACAACCAAGGGATCATCAACTAGACTGGTGTCTAAGTGCAGTGACTCAACTAACGATGATGAGATAAAAGAATGCGATGCGCCAGAGTCAAACAAAGTACGAACTGGATGATCAAACAGAAAAACCAGACTTTCAACGGAAATAGTTCTACCTCTCTGCTGAATCGGTGGAACTGAGAGAACCTGAACTTGCCCCCCTGACTGAGGTGGTGCTATAAGAGCTTGCACCTGGCCTCCTGAGGTAGACCCCGTCTTCTGCCCCTTCTTTGGGCAGTTTTTCACAAGATGCCCTGCTTCACCACAATGAAAGCAACCGGTCTTCTTCTTTTTGCGACAATCCTTACTGAGGTGTCCTGGTGTTCCACAATTGAAGCACTTCTTCTTCGTCTTCTTTTTGTCACCATTGCCTTTTCCGCCCTTGCCTTGTTGTTGCTGTTGCGGTTTCTTCTGATCCCCCTTTTTCTCTGGTGCCTTAGAATTCTTATCATCCTCATGCATAAGTGCCATGTAGACAAGCTTCTCAAAAGTGGCCCCCATAGGAATGTGAGTCATAGCTATTCCTTGCAATGGTTCGTTCAAGCCTCTAACGAACCTCAAAGCCTTCTTCTCCGGTGTATTCACCAACTCTATGCCAAACCTTGCTAATTGATTGAATTTGTTGACATATTCTTTCACCGTGAGATTCCCTTGCTTCAAATTCAAGAACTTCTCCATAAACAGATTCTCTTCCGCCCTTGAGAGAAACTTAGCCCCAAACCTTTGCTTAAAATCTGCCCAAGAGTCAACAGGGCGTTCTCCATTAGTGACCTCCCACCAGAATGAGGCCTCTCCCTTCATTAACCAAACCGCCAGCTTGACTTTCTTTCCCTCTTCCACTTCAAAGATATCTAGCAACTCTTCCACTTCCTTAAGCCAATCTCTAGCCTCTACGAAAGTCTCTGAACCAAGAAAAGGTTTTCCTCCTATAGCCTTGAACTCCTTGCAAACCTTAGCAAAATTATCCACTCTAGGCTGAGGAGGAGGAGCGGTTGTCTCTGGTGTAGTAGCATTGGCCGGACCCGCAGCCGCGGCCCTAGCCTCTTGCAACCTCCTATACCATAGTGGTATAACTAAACCCTCCGGGATGTTAAGATCTTCAGCCATGCTGAAACGAAAGAGGAAAGATTCAAAAAGGAGATTCCGAAAGATAAAGATATGGCTATTGGGGATTATGCTTTTCTTTTTCAAAAACTTTTTCTCTTAGAAGACATGCTTTTAAAAATACTTTCTTCAAAAATACTCTTAGAAAGTAGTTTTTCTCAAAAAATTTATCTGTTCTGGTAACCTTAAGCTCTGATACCACGTGTAACACCCCACTCCCGCTATGATCACTCACTAAGGGAATGCCATAGCATCGGTGGAGTATTTTAGTGAATATAGAACAGAAAAATTACAACAAGACAGATATAAATAGTACTTGAAATTTTAAAACATCATCTCATAACAGCGGAAGTAAAACATGTCTGGTTACATCATAAAACCACAATAAAGGTCAAGTACAATATCCATCAAAATAAAGAAGTACATAATCCCACTCTCATGCAATAGCCAAACAAAAGAAAAGATAACTGGATAACTGGAGCTTTACATCTATCCAAGCTCCTAAAGACTGGAACAGCAATCCGATCAAGCTCCACTACTGCTAGGATCCACCGTAGGACCTGAGGGTTGGGAAAAAGATAAAAACAACAGGGTCAGACATAAGTCTGAGCGAGTCCTATAACTTTAACAATACAATCGTTAAAGTAACCAGAGAAGACATAAACTGATATACGGTAACATATAGGGATGAATGGCTACCCTAAGCAGTCAACTAAACGAAGATAAAGGATAAAGACGCATCTACCCTCCCTAAGGTAAATTACTAAACTGCACCACACCAGTCGTTCCTAACTTAAAGGTTGATCCCACCCAAGGACTTATAAAATTTACTAATTAGTACCTGCGTACCCCTAGGTGACCAAGTAGGCGCCACGGGGCCCTACAATCCACTAGGTGTACACACTACTTCCCATTCGATCGGCTCCCTAACGTAGATACCCGTGCTGGCCCCACCGTGGGATGTATCATTCCCCAATGTGGCAACCTGATGAAACTAAAGGTGCACGGCTTATATCTACTCGATGCAACAACGGCTTACCTACCAGCCCGGGCCCACTCACGCATATGAAGCCCGTTGGACTTGCGTTGCCACCGCTAACCCGTTTGCCTCTTACAGTCAAGCCCAGTATGCGTGTCCCGTCCTCGACATGGGTCGAGCCCACAAAGATACGTATGGGTTACTGGTTGAAATGGGCCTCCACAAGCTACCCACCTAAGCTTGTCCCTTTTTCTAGTATATCCCACTTAACCCTTTAATCATGTTTTAATTACATGTTCTATTTTGGTTAAGTATTCTAATCGTATTTTCTATTGCCACCCAAGGCAACCACTAGATTTTCTCATGCCACCCGAGGCACCCACTTAACCCCTCATGTCCCTCTACATGCTAATGTGGTTAAGTGTTTCTTAATTAATTAATTAATAACGTAACCTTTGTAAAGACCTCTCACATTAGACTGTCTTTTATGACCGCTGGTTAAGCCGGTTGGGTCCGGGCAGCCTTATGTCATAACAGAGTCTAACCTCGTGTCTTTACATTAATTACGTATTTAGTTTGTGCCTAAGACCTCTCACATTGGGCTAACATTTGTAGCAACTGGTTAAGCCGGTTGGGTCCGGGCAGTTTTACGCTACAACTGAGTCCAACCTCGTGTCTTAGTCAATTAATTACACCTAATTAATCACCCTCATAATTTTATATTAATTATCCCTAATTAATCAAGTTTTCTTAACATGGGTAGACCTAACTTAATAGGTAAATTCCCATGGGGTAGACCTAACTCAATAGGTAAATTCCCAACACATAGTATGGGTACACCTAACCAAATAGGCAAATTCCCATACTATGTTTATTTATTTTGTGTTATGCATAATTATATTAATTTCACACAATCTTATTAACTTATGCATTTAATTACCCCATCGTTCCCACGTAATTTCATTCATGATATAACACATATAAAAGGTGTCAACTTGCATATGAATGAACATGTTTCAAAGGTGCCATCTTGCATATTAACAAACACATAACTTGCATATGAACTTGCATAACATGTCACATAACTTGCATATAATATGTCACATAACTTACATATTCATTTTGCATAACAAACTTGCATATTAGCTTATAGACTTGCATAATGTGTCATCATGAACTTGCATATTAATAAACATGTAACTTGCATATTTACATACATGTAACTCGCATATTAACAAACATGTAACTTGCATATAAAGAAACATGTAACTTGCATATTTACATACATGTAACTTGCACAACCCATTTCACTTAATTAAGTATACTTTAATTAATATATATATATATATCAATATATATATATATATATATATCTACACAACCCATTTCACTTAATTAAGTATACTTTAATTTGGGAATTTTCGTGAAACTTCGCGAGGCCATATCTTGGTCATACGGACTCCGATTTTCGAAAACTCGGACTCTATTTCGCGTATTTTTCCGAGACGAACACAATGGCATAGCCCGTTTCCCTTGATTCCCATTTTAGAATTAAATTCTGCCTCGATTTATGTTATTACAGGTTATTGAAAATACGGGTTGTTACAAGGATCAAAGAGAGTGAGGAGGTCGGAGGAAGCCGAGGGGCCGCGGTTGAAGACCTTGAAACTGGAACCCGACTGGGCTCAAGGTTCTAGAGCCTCGTCGGTTCGAATTTATGAACCCAACTAGTTCGAAGTCTCTGACCCTGTCGGGTTCGAGTTTTCAATGTCTGTTGGGATCTAGTTTTATAACCTGCTGGTTCCAAAGCCTCGAACCCTCCTGGTTTGAAACTTTGGACCCATGGGTCAAGACGCCTCGAACCCGGCGGGTTCGATCTTTCGAACCTGTATGGGTTCGGATTTCCAGATTCCTATGGTTCAGGTCTTCGGCCCTTGATGGTTTCTGATTTTCGAGGTGCCGGGATTCTCCGCCTCTCATGCCGTTGGACTTCGACTTTCGAATATCTGCCTCAGAAGTTGCATAATTATCCTACATGCATATGTTGTTTTCTCCGCGCGCGGCCTTTATGATTGTTCACATAGAGTAGAGCATAAAATCGGACTATGACTAGGACTATTTAGAATCGTTCTGAACTTCCCTTTATATAGCTTATAATTGCATTGCACCACACATACATGTTAGTTGGCACCAACACGAGGGGTACGGATCACCATAATGCTTGAACTAACACTGATGTGTTGAAGTATAGCTAAAGATGCAGACAAGATCGAGGACCGGAAAACTACGGAAGCTGAGACTTCCCAGCCCGCACTACACGCATCCGACCCTATCCTTAGAGATGGCCCATCTGGTAGCGAGCTTGAGACTACCGGAGGATCGTCTCCTTCTCATAAGAATTGCTCATCTGAAGTGTCTGAGTCCGGAGAGCAACTTGAACAAAAAATTTCCCTGGTCGTGACTGAAGAGACCTAAAATGTAGACATCATGGGCGAGGACGAGCCCACCCCTCCAGTAGCTCCGGATATGCTTCCTGATGCGGTGATCTTGTAGAGTACCATAGACTCACTGCCATCGCGTATGGATGCTACCGCAGTTAGGAAAATGGCTGCATGATTTAACATTCCTGTGAATGATGCCCGTGCCCCCGGGAGGGTGGCCGAGTCCATGCGCCGCCCGAGGGTCTTACTGCTTGGAACCGACAGGCTTGCTTTGCCGGGTGTGTGCCCACGGCCAACAACTTCATTCGGGACTCATTATTCTATTTCTGCCTTGCGCCATAACAACTACATCCCAACGCTTATGCTTCTGGCCTGGGCACTTACTTGCTCTTTCATGAGTTCTTGAACCGGGTGCCAATCGGAGAGGATATTCGATATATTTTCCACTTAAGGAAAACGAGCGCTGCCTCCCCCTCTCAATGGTCTTTGGAACTGACGGCTGCCACCAAATTCTGTGTTGGGTCGTGGCCTAGACCATCAATGTTAAAGCAGGAGTGGTTTTTTGTTAGCTTCTCTCCCGAATTCGCCAGGAGATGGATTGAGGGAATTTAGTATTTGTCGAACTCAGTTCCTTACCGTAAATTCTTGGATTTTTTTCCTTGTTGATGGTTTTAATCGGGTTATGGCAGGGAATCCAAAAGCACCTACCGGGGACGAGTACTGGAAACGCCCTAGTGCTTTGCAGGCGATTCCAGCGAATCTCCATGATACCTACACCATGACCAGCCAGGATCCCCTTCGTCGTGCTGGGTTGCTTCCTGATTACCGGGCTGTGATCAGGATCGCGGTTGTTATTAGTACGCCGAAGAAGGGAGTTGTGGCAAGCCCAGCCACTATTGTTCAGAAGAGGAAGATGCCCCCTGTTGGAATGGAGCTACAGGATACCGCTCAGCCTCGAAGAGATGTGGACGGGGATGAGTCCTATGGCCAAGAGGAATTTGTTAGAGTGGAGGAATTACCAAGCACTTCCGTCCTGTCTCCGACAGGGGAGAGGGAGGGAGCGCCGGTTAGACCACGGTCTCCCGTGACTCACTCCAGGGCCACTATTTCGCTCGAACCTGTAGGCCAGTTCGATGGTCTGAGGGGGATTGATTTAGTGGTGACTTCATGTCCGAATATGCCGAGCCTAGAAGTAATCACCCACGCTACGGAGGGGTTAACTTCTCCGAGCGAACCACATTCTGGTTTTTTAAGAGAACACTTAGGGCATACCTCCGTGGGCTGTATAACATTGGAGTTTTCCTGAGAGTATGAATTAATTAACTTTGGCTTGTTTCATTGGCAGGTGACATGGCAGGAGGACCCGGTGGACGAGGTCATGGACACAGGGAGCGCCAGCACCCCAGAGTTCTTCCTTTGAGAGGTTCCAAAGATCCACTAGTTTGTACGGTGCCCCACCTCCACTGGGACAAGATAGCGAACCTCGAAGCCGGGATCGGCCTAGGCGATCTCCGACGCCTCCTCCTTCTATTCGCATGCCCGTGGGGGATACTCGGCCCAGCGTGGGGGGCTATCGATCTTTGCCCCTGACAGCCCCTTGTCGATCAACCCTCCTATCCCTGTTCACTCCACCGTGAAAGGGCGGACACGTCTTGACTATCCGAGGCTGGAGAGGGAGGCTGAGATAGAGGTACCGGATTTGACATATCATCAGGTTCAAGAGCTATCCATGGATGAGTGAAGGGCTTTTTTATACACCATTTCCCTCGGCACTATTTCGACGAGTTAAAGTTTATTTCCGATCTCCGTCCAGCTCCTAACAGGGAATCCAGGGAGGTGTGGATGCATGTGAAAGCCTCTTACCATCAAACCACTGAGTTCCACAAATACTCCCTCGGGCTTTCGGAGTTGGTTAGAAAGAAGAACTTGCAGCTTGCTGCCAAGAAGACTGCACTCGAATCTTTGAACAAGAAGATAGGTATGCCTGTTTCCCGCCCTGTGAGTTCTTTTCTTCGTACTACCAAACTATTTAATGCTAGCTTTGTCACTGCAACTGAGATGTCGAGGGCTCATGATGCGCTTAAGGGGGAGTCGGATTATTCCCTCTCGAATTTTAAGAACACCGTGCCAAACCTGCCTACTGATGTCACAGCTCTGCAAAAGGACAAGGCTGATCTAAAGCGAGCGTGTGACATCTTAGAGAAGGACAATGCGAGAGTAACCGAGCTTCAGAATGACAATGCCGCTTTGAGGGAAGAGAATAAAAACTGCGGGCGGGGAATTCCGTGGTGGATGAGCTACATAGGCATCCTGAGGTACCGGTAAAAGCGAAGGAGGTTGCTGAGGCTAGCAACAAAGATGTGCTCAGAACGACTGAGGGGGTAAAGGCCGAGCATTTGCGAGAGATAGCGCAGTTGAGGCATCAGCTGAGTGATGCGGAATTACATATTGGGTCCTCCTTCGAGGAGAGCATAACAACATGTATGTGAAAGCTTTGAGATTTCGCGGCATTTCGTGGGTTGAAGACTACCCCCGCGAGTTGGCCTCAATTTGGGAGAGGTTAGTCGCCTGCGAGGCCCACTTGTGCAGAGTGGATGTGAGCACTTTGGATGAGTGCCAGCTTGCGGGTGTTCTCTTGGACAATGAAGAACGGGAGAAGCTGGAGGAGGGAAGGAGATTGTTGCGACAGGATGCCGAGAATGATAGGATAGCGAGGCTTGCTAAGGAGAAGGTGAGTTCATCTTGGTAGAGGGCATGGTTGTGGCTGAAACATTTGTAGGTGGAAGTTCCAATCAGCCCCTGGCTATTGAATCTCCGATGGTAACTAGTTCCGAGAGGGGTCGGTCTAAGCCTCTTCTGAGTACAATCCCGACTTCCTGGCACTAGATGGTGCCAGTTTCAATGTGCCTACCACCACGAGCACCCTTCCTGTTCTTCCCACGACATCCTTGGCCACAGGTAAATTCCTATTAACCTGCATTCCCGAGTGATTGCCGAATTTATGGGCTAAAGAGATTGTGTTAATTCTACGCAGTTCCTCTTGAGTTTGTGACGACAGTGTATACTGCCCCTGTGCTCCCCCGAGTGACTGAGTCTGGGCATGGCCCTACAGAAGCATAGTTCGGAGAGGGCGGAGACCAACTCGATATCTTTTCTAGCATTTGGATTACCCCTAGCATGGTCGATATTCTCAACGAAGAAGGAGAGGCGGTGGACGAACAGAGTGCCTCTGCTAGAGGATGAGAGGAAGCGACCCAACAGGCCAAGATGGTGACCGAGCACGAGAAGGTGGAGGAGACGGAGTATGCCGCTGCCGAGTCCCGAAAGAAAAGTGAAGAAGAGGAGGCACAACGGAGGACCACTGAGACCCTTGAGGAGGCAAGTTCGCTGAAACCATATCGCGCAAGTCTCTGAAACTCGCCGAGCGATGGGCTGCGAGAGAAGCAAAGAAAAAAGCTGAATGGGAAGGAATGGGGATCCTGAAAAGGAGCGAGGCCGCGGTAGGCCTTCCTTCTGGGGATGCCCCCGTACCTCCGGCGCTCACCATTATTACCGACGTCACGGAGATCTCCAGCAGTGACGGTGCTAGGGAGCATCGTCTCTCCATTACTCATGAATCATCTACTCCTCTGAAAGGCAGAGCGGGCCGGAGTGGATCTGGTAGGAAGATATCTGTTGAAGGGGACGGGCCGTCGAGCGCGGAGTCTGCAAAAAAGAACAAGCACAAGAAAAAGAAGAAAAGACATGATTAGTAGACTAGCTAGAGGTTACCGTTATTTTGGTAGTGTAGGCCGATAGTTTACGCGAGTAAGGTCCGGTCATCAGCTTATAAGTTCGGTCTTGGTGCTGCGCCAAGATTCGACCGACACCCGCAATTAGCGAAGAGAGATTTGCCTTGATCTTAGTCGGTCGCGGGTGGCACCAAGCCACCTAGGCTAGGGCGCGGAATGATTTATGCTTGGCCTCAGCGCTAGGCCGAGGTTAGAGTTAGTGGTTGTTTATACTCGGTCGTGCCGCGGGCCGATGATTTGAGTAGCGTTACCGGCTCCCATGCTTGGGGTGTCGGGCGTAGCCAAGTGCCTTAGACTAGATGTTGCCTTGCAGTTTGAAAACCGACACCGGCTCCCATGCTCGGGGTGCCGGTGTGTCCGTAACTGGGGTGAGTCAAGCTATGTGCCTTAGACTTGACGCTGCCTTACAGTTGGAAAACCGGCGACGACTCTCGTGCTCGGCGTGCCGGTGTGGCCGTCGCAGGCACGAGTCGAGTTAATTATCAGAACTAACAAAATGCATTATGCAAGAAGTAAACAACAAGGAGATATGGAACTGGACATTATTTCTACTAATAACTTTGGTTGTAAAAGCCTTTACAATGCCTTGAATTTTTGAAAAACAAAACACTGTTGAAAAATCGTAAACAACCGTGAACTGAGTTACGTAAAGTAGCGGCGCAGTTGTTTGCCATTCCACACCCTTGGGAGTCCAGCTCAGTCGACGATTGTATGTTTAATGGTTCCATTGCTGAGCTTTCACTGTGTAGAGTATGGACCTTCCCAGCGAGGCGCTAGGCTTGTTGACGAGGGAAAGACCTGCTTTAAAACTAGGTCGCCGATGTTGAAGTTGCGAGGGCAGAACCTAGAGTTGTAGTACCGGGCGACTCGTTGACATTCGGCGGCGGCCCTGATGTGGGCCTCGTTCCTTTTTTCCTCTAGCAAGTCGAGTGATCTTAGAAGCAGATCTTGGTTCGTCCTCGGATCGAAGTACATTACTCGGTGGGACTGGAGCTTGAGCTTAATCGGAATGACAGCTTCTGATCCAAAGGTGAGGTCGAAAGGAGTATGACCGGTGGCTGTTTTTTTGTTGGTGCGGTAAGCCCACAAAGCTAGAGGAAGTTCGTCTGCCCATATGGCCCCTGCCTTTTCTAGGCGCTTCTTGATGATAGATTTGATGACCTTATTAACGGCCTCAACTTGCCCATTGGCTTGAGGGTGAGCCACTGCCGAAAATCCCTTATCAATGCCATGATGCTGACAGAATGTTTTGAATTCGCTGCTCTCAAATTGAGTGCAGTTGTCAGAGATGATGTCCCGGGGGACCCCATAGCGGGTTATGATGTTGCGGACAACAAATTTGATCATCTTCTTCGTGGTAATGGTGGCGAGAGGTTCGGCTATCTACCCACTAAGTGAAGTAGTCCACTGCGATGATAACGTACCGTGCCCCACCTCTAGCCATTGGGAGAATTACGATGAATTCGATTCCCCAACATGGAGAATGGCTATGGGCTGACCATTTTAGTCAATTCGGTAGGCGGGCCTCTTGGAATTTTGGAGAAGCGCTGACACTTATCAAACTTACGGGCGTAGTCCTTGGCATCTTGGTCAACTGTAGGCCAATAATATCCATGTCTGAGTATTTTCCTGGCCAGAGTTTGTCCCCCAGTGTGGTCGTCACACTCGCCCTCATGCACGTTATTTAGCACCCGGACCATGTCGCCATGGGCTACGCATCGCAGCAAAGGGACGAAGAAACCCATACGGTAGAGTACTCCATCCATAAGGAGGTAACGAGCTGACTAGCGAGTGAGCGTACGCCTTTCCTTCTAGTGCTTAGGCAGAGTCCCCTATTGCAGGTAATTTCTGATCGGTGTCATCCAAGACTCGAGCATGGGCTAAGTGCTAACGACCGTATCATTTTGCCCTTGATTGATGCTTGGAGAGTTGAGGGCTTCAATCGGGGCGAACCTGTTAAGTTGCGAATCTTCAGATCTTGCCATTTTGGCGAGGGAGTCCGCTTTTTCGTTCTGCTCGCGCGGGACATGGGTGATGGTGAAATGCTCGAGGTGGGCGAGTAACCCCTGAACCCGAGCCAGGAATTGGGCGAGATTCCACTCCTTTGACTGATACTCTCATATTACTTGTCGGACGATAAGCTGTGAATCGAAGAAGATGTGGACGGTCTCAAGCTTGAGATCGATCACGATTCGAAGCCCGGCTATCAAGGCCTCATATTCCGCGTTGTTATTTGTAGTCGGGAAATTCAGCCTTAATGCGAAATACATCAGACGATCCTTGGGGGTGATGAGCACGATTCCAGCCCAAAACACTTTTTGTTAGATGAGCCATCTACGAACAAATTCCACTGGGCGTCGGGGGCCATGGTTTTCACTGCGGGATCCTCTTCGGGGGTTGTGAATTCCACGATAAAATATGCGAGTGCTTGGCCGAGGATGGCTCATCGGCGGATGAAGGTTATCTCGAACTAGCTCATCCCCGTACTCTATTTTAATAATTGACCAGACACTTTGGGACGCTGAAGTACCGGGCGCAGTGGTTGGTTAGTAAAAACCTTTATGGGATGAGATTGAAAGAATGGTCAGAGCTTTCTTGAGGATATTAATAAGAAGAACGCTAGCTTCTCCAGCTTCTAGTGATTCTTTTCAGCCCCCGTTAGCCGCTTGCTGATGTAGTAGACTGGCCATTGAGTACGATCTTCAAAGAGCATATAGCCTACGCAGAAACAGCTGAGTAACTGTATAAGTCTTCGTGATCTATAGGCTTGGAAAGGGTAGGTAGTCGCTCTAAGTGATCTAGTAGTTCTTTGAATGTGGCGACGCATTCAGGGGTCTACTCGAAATTGCGTTTCCCTTTCCAGGGTAAATCGAAAAAGGGGATGCACTTGTCTGTAGCCTTAGAGATGAACCGACTTAAAGCAGTGACCTTTCCGTTTAGAATTTGGACATCTCTGATATTTTCGGGAACGCGGATGTTCGGAATAGCTTGGATCTTTTTTGGGTTGGCCTCGATGGCTCGAGAATTGACAATGACACCTAAGAATTTTCCCGAAGCGACAACGAAGAGCACTTCAGGAGGTTGAGTTTCATGTCATGCTGGCGGAGGATGTCGAACATCTCGGAGAGGTCGTGGATGTGATTGCTTGATATTTTAGATTTTGCTTGCATGTCGTCTACGTACACGTCCATTGATTTCCCAATCTAGTTATTGAAGAGTCGATTAACCATTCGCTGATAGGTGGCGCCAGCATTCTTGAAACCGAAGGGCAAAATACTGTAGCAATGGAGCCTAAGATCGGTTATGAAAGAGGTGTGGTCTTGATCGCGTAGGTTCATTGGGATCTAATTGTAACCGGAGTAGGCGTCCATGAAATACAGCAGCTGGTAACCTGTGGTCGAGTCGACTAATCGTTCAATCTTTGGGACCCGAAAACTGTCCTTGGGACATGACTTGTTCAGATCGGAGAAGTCGATGCATGTCCTCCATTTACGGCCTTTTTAACCAGGACTAGGTTGGAAACCCACTGAGGGTAGTCGGCTTTGGGAATGAAGTTATTGTTGAGCAAACGGTCTACCTCTTCTTCGAGCGCTTTGGACCTCTCGGGACCTTAGAAATGTCATTTTGTTTGACAGGAGGCATTCTAGGATTCAGGCTAAGAGAATGGAAAGCAATCGCGGGGTCGATGCCCTTCATGTCAAAGTGATTCCATGCAAACACATCCAGATTGGCCTTTAGGAAGCATATAAGGTCTTCTTTGATAGCGGGGTGGAGTTCTGACCCTACCTTCAACAACCTTGTAGGGTCGTTGAGGTCGATGGGAACGTCCACCATGGATTCGACCGGGGTAGCCCTCTCGTACTCGGGCTCCTCGTCCTTCCGTGGGTCGAGATCATCGGAAATACGGAAATGACACTTGAGCCAGGGCTCAGACGACGCTGGCTACTATGCTAAGACATTTTTGGCAGAAGAAGGTGCGTGCACAGCTTTTCCCTTGTCCTTGTTGCACGCCTTCTTCCATTCTGTGGCATAGCATTCCCTGGCGCTTCATTGATTACCCAAAATGGTGCCAATTCCATTTTCCTTTGGGAATTTCATCAAGAGAGTCCACGGTGCCGTGTAAACCCAGAATTCAGTAAGGAAAGGGCGCCCCACGAAAGCATTGAAGGGGGAGTCGATGTCTATGACCATGATGATGTGAATCTGGACTCGGCTTCGGTCCATCTCACCCAGTTTCACAGGCAGGTCGATCATCCCTACAGGGGAACTAGAAGCCCTATTGAAGCCGTGGATTGTGGCATTGAACGACTTCAAGTCATTTGTTTCAAATTTCATCTGGTAGTAAGCGGATTTAAAGTTGATGTTGACCAAACTCCCTGAGTTGATTAAGACTTTTCGAACGGAAGCGGCTCCGATGCGGGCCTTGATGACCAATGGATCGGTGGTTGGGATTTCTACCCCCATTGACTCTCTTTCTCGGAAGATGATGTCGTCTTGCATAGTTTTTTGTAGCTTGGCTGGGGCGGACTCAGGGAGAGCAGAGCAGGCTTCGTAAGTAGCATGCTTTATGGCACTCATATACTCATACATCTTTAAAAAACTGCCATGTGTGGGGCAAGGTCCGCAACATATGTTGTTTATCATGATTCCCCGTTTCGGGTTAGATGGTCCCAGAGTTGTAGCTGCTTGGGGAGCTGGTGCTGGAGGCTGCGAGTTCGCTTCAGGGGGAAAGGGCTCTTGGACATATTTCTCGAGCTGTTTATCGCGAATAAGTTTCTCGATTGCGTCTCTGAGTTGACGACACTCGTTGGTATCATGCCCGTACACGTCGTGGTACCGACAGTACCTCTCGGTGTTCCTCCCATGATCGATGGATTCTCTGACACGCGGCTTTTTGTATGGCAAGGAGTTGCAGGTTTCCAAGTAGATTGTCTCTATGTCTTTGTTCAGAGGGGTGTAGGTTTCGAAGGCTTGGCGGGGGCCGGGCCTTCTTGGTTCTGTCGGGGCTTTCCCGTTGTTCCGTCCGTCCAGCCTACCGTTGTTTGGTCTGTGCCTGGAGGGACCTGCGCCTGTATTCGGGTCGAAGGGCTCCCCGTCTCGCCTACCCCTAAGGTTGTTATTTGTGGCATCTGCTTGGGGATCATTGGTAGGACTTGTAGCAGAGAGCTGGTTTCGCCTTGCCTCTTTCTGGTATAAGTATTGATCTGCCTTCTCGTAGAAGGCATCGTGGCTCTTGGGCTGCTTTCGATCTATCAAGGCCTTGAATTCCAACGTTGGGAGGACACCTTTCGCTAGCTGAAAGAGTATGGTGCGAGGATCTGGGTCCTTGACCCCGGCAAGAGCTATGTTAAACCGAGAGAGGTAGCTTTTGAGGGACTCGGCGGGTCCCTGGTATAAATTGGATAAAGTGGGGGCATTTTTCGGAGTCGTGATATCCACCCTAAATTATTTAACTAGCTAAATTGCTAGCTGTCCAAAGATGTCAATAGAGATGAGTGGGATGCGAGAAAATCAAAGTAAAGCTGTACCGGACAGGAAAACCGGGAAGCATTTGCACTTGGCTGGATCATTGCCCCAGCTTGAGTCCATCTGCCATTTGTATCAATTCAAGAAAGCACAAGGATCAGTGGTACCATCATAGAGTGGAATTTGGAGCATGCTAAAGCGCCTAGGCAACCCGGCCTCATTTACTCTTCTCATGACGGGGTTGGGCCGGATGTCAGCTTCACATGAGCCGTGGGTGCCCCCGCGCATTGCCCTCATGACCCTTCTTACTACTTCGGGAAGATCGGTCGGGTGAGGATCCGCCATCAGGATCCGAGGATTTTGACGTGGTTCCAGAGACCTGTTGCAAGGTTGCCTCCTATAATGGATGTTCGGATCATCATCCTCCATGTCCTCTACATCTATGACGGAGTTTTTAGTGGATGCTGAGGTGAATCGGGGTGATGTGGTTCTTGTTCCGGGGAAGCGCGGGCCATTAGATAGCGGGCCCATCACCCTGATTAGCACAGACCGGGTTGCGTCGAGGAAGAGGTTGGTTGGTAGGACCGGGTCCGTCATTGATAATCAAGCGAGGTTGGTCTCAGTACTGCGCCCCCTAGCTATATGTAAATGTCGTTCGATTGTCGTTGCCATTGCCGTTACCATTGTTGAGGGCATTGGTGCGAGCGGCAATGTTGTTGATGAGGCTAAACCTCCTCATTTGATGTGGGCTACTTGACTCGAAAGAGGAGGTTTCCAAGGCGGTTGGTCGAGGTCGAGCATTGTTTTGAGTTATTCGAACTCGTGCGACGACGCGTTGACTTTCTTGAAGTTAGCGCATAAGGTCGATGATGGGCCTTAGCGCTTGGTCGAGCTCGTCCGCGTTGTTCTCATATCTTTTGTTAAGCTCGCATATTTGAGCATGTGAAACGGGCCCTTCGTGGTGCACAATAGGAGGGACGGTTTCGTTAGCCACCGGGATATCCGCTGTTTGAGGTTGTTGTGATGTATCGGCCTCGGCTACGGCTGAAGAGCCGACCATTGCATTCTTTTAATCCTATCCCATTGTAAGCATACTAGACAGTAGGCTGGATTGGCTGCTACAAAAAACCAACCTTTCACAGTAGTTAAAAAATAGGGGTAATTCGTGGAAGCAAGGGCTATTTAGAGAATTAGTGGTACGATTAAAAACAAGGGTTGTTTTGAAGTATTAAGATAAGTAGGTGTAGTTTAATCATTGGAGGGGTAAATCAACAAATATGAAAAATGATGAATCGTTTGGATTGGGTGCTGCAAAAACCAACACTTCATAGTAGTAAAAAGATAGGGGTTATTGTGGAAAGTAAGGGCTATATAAAGAATTAGGGATACGATTAAAAAGGACTATTTTGATGTATTAATAGAAGTAGGGGTAGTTTAAGCATAGGAGGGGTGGATCGACAAATATGAAAGATGATGAATCATTTAGATTGGGTGTTGAAAAAACCAACCCTTCACAGTAGTTAAAAAATTGGAGTAATTGTTAGAAGTATGGGCTATTTAGAGAGTTAGTGGTATGATTAAATAGAAGGGATGTTTTGAAGTACTAAGAGAAGAAGGGGTATTTTAAGCATAGGAGGGGTGAAGGGCTATTTTGAAGTATTAAAAGAAGTAGAGGTAGTATAAAAATAGGTGGGGTAGATCGACAAATGTGAAAGATGATGAATCGTTTGGATTGGGTGTTGCAAAAACTAACCCTTCACAGTAGTAAAAAGAATAGGGGCAATTGTTGGAAGTATGGGCTATTTACAGAATTAGGGATAGGATTAAAAAGAAGGGTTGTTTGGTGAAGTATTAAGAGGAGTAGGGGTAGTTTAAGCATAGTAGCTGTAGATCGACAAATATGAAAGATGATGAAACATTTGGATTGGTCTATGCAAAAACCAACACTACACAGTAGTTAAAAATATGGGTAATTGTAGGAAGTAAGGGCTATTTAGAGAATTTGTGGTACGATTAAAAAGACGGGCTGTTTTGAAGTATTAAAAGAAGTACGGGTAGTTTAAGCATAGGAGGGGTAGATCGACAAATATGAAAGATGATGAACGTTTGGATTGGGTGCTGCAAATCCAACCCTTCACAGTAGTAAAAAGATAGGGGTATTTGTTGGAAGTAAGGGCTATTTAGAGAATTACGGATACGATTAAAAAGAAGGGATATTTTGAAGTATTAAGAGAAGTAGGGGTAGTTTAAGCATAGGAGGGGCAGATCGACAAATATGAAAGATGATGAATCTTTTAGTTTGGGGGTTGAAAAAACCAACCCTTCACAGTATTTAAAAAATAGGAGTAATTGTTGGAAGTAAGGGCTATTTAGAGAATTAGTAGTGCGATTAAAAAGAAGGGTTGTTTTGAAGTATTAAGAGAAGTAGGGGTAGTTCAAGCATAGGAGGGGTAGATTGACAAATATGAAAGATGATGAATTGTTTGGATTGGGTGCTGCAAAAACCAACCCTTCATAGTAGTAAAAAGATAGGGGTAATTGTTGGAAGTAAGGGCTATTTAGAGAATTAGGGATACGATTAAAATGAAGGGTTATTTTGAAGAATTAACAGAAGTAGAGGTAGTTTAAGCGTAGTTGGGGTAGATCGACAAATGTGAACGATGATGAATCGTTTGGATTGGTTGCTGCAAAAACCAACCCTTCACAGTAGTAAAAAATATGGGCAATTGTTGGATGTAAGGGCTATTTACAGAATTAGGGATAGGATTAAAAAGAAGGTCTGTTTTGTGAAATATTAAGAGTAGTAGGTGTAGTTTAAGCATAGTAGTGGTAGATCGACAAATATGAAAGATGATGAATCGTTTGGATTGGGCGATGGAAAAACCAACACTTCACAGTAGTTAAAAATAGGGGTAATTGTTGTAAGTAATGACTATTTAGAGAATTAGTGGTACGATTAAAAAGAAGGGTTATTTTGAAGTATTAAGAGAAGTATGGGTAGTTTAAGCATAGGAGGGGTAGATCGACAAATATGAAAGATGATGAACCGTTTGGATTGGGTGCTGCAAATCCAACCCTTCACAGTAGTAAAAAGAAAGGGGTAGTTTTTGTAAGTAAGGGCTATTTAGAGAATTAGGGATACGATAAAAAAGAAGGGATATTTTGAAGTATTAAGAGGAGTAGGGATAGTTTAAGCATAATAGGGGTTGATCGACAAATATGAAAGATGATGAATCGTTTGGATTGGGTGCTGCAAAAACCAACCCTTCACAGTAGTAAATAGATAGGGGTAATTGTTGAAAGTGAGGGCTATTTATAGAATTGGGGACAGGATTAAAAAGAAGGGTTGTTTTGTGAAGTATTAAGAGGAGTAGGGGTAGTTTAAGCATAGTAGGGGTAGATCGACAAATATGAAAATGATGAATCGTTTGGATTGGGTGCTGCAAAAAACAAACCTTTCATAATAGTTAAAAAATAGGGGCGATTCTTGGAAGTAAGAGTTATTTAGAGAATTAAAGGTATGATTAAAAACAAGGGTTGTTTTGAAGTATTAAGAGAAGTAGGGGTAGTTTAAGTAAAGGAGGGGTAGATCGACAAATATGAAAAATGATGAATCGTTTGGATTGGGTGCTGCAAAAACCAACCCTTCATTGTAGTAAAAAGATAGGGGTTATTGGTGTAAGTAAGGGGTATTTAGAGAATTAGGGATACGATTAAAAAGAAGGGCTATTTTGAAGTATTAAGAGAAGTAGGGGTAGTTTAAGCATAGGAGGGGCAGATCGACAAATTTGAAAGATGATGAATCGTTTAGATTGGGTGTTGAAAAAACGAACCCTTCATAGTAGTTAAAAAATAGCAGTAATTGTTGGAAGTAAGGGCTATTTAGAGAATTAGTGGTGTGATTACAAAGAAGGGTTGTTTTGAAGTATTAAGAGAAGCAGGGGTAGTTTAAGCATAGGAGTGTTAGATCGACAAATATGAAAGATGATGAATCGTTTGGATTTGTGCTGCAAAACCCAACCCTTTACAGTAGTAAAAAGATAGGGGTAGTTGTTGGAAGTAAGGGCTATTTAGAGAATTAGGGATACGGTTAAAAAGAAGGGCTATTTTGAAATATTAAAAGAAGTAGAGTTAGTTTAAGCATAGGTGAGGTAGATCGACAAATATGAAAGATGATGAATCGTTTTGATTGGGTGCTGCAAAAACCAACCCTTAACAATAGTAAAAAGATAGGGGTAATTGTTGGAAGTAAGGATTATTTACAGAATTACGGATAGGATTAAAAAGAAGGGCTGTTTTGTGAAGTATTAAGAGGAGTAGGGGTAGTTTAAGCATAGTAGGGGAAGATCAACAAATATGAAAGATGATGAATCGTTTAGATTGGGTGCTGCAAATCCAACCGAACACAGTAGTAAAAAGAAAGGGGTGATTGTTGAAAGTAAGAATTATTTAGAGAATTAGGGATACGATTAAAAAGAAGGGATATTTTGAAGTATAAGAGGAGTAGGGATAGTTTAAGCATAATAGGGGTAAATCGACAAATATGAAAGATGATGAATCCTATGGATTGGGTGCTGCAAAAACCAACCCTTCACAGTAGAAAAAGATAGGGGTAATTGTTGAAAGTAAGGGCAATTTAGAGAATTGGGGATAGGATTAAAAATTAGGGCTGTTTTGTGAAGTACTAAGAGGAGTAGGGGTAGTTTAAGCATAGTAGGGGTAAATCGACAAATATGAAAGATGATGAATCATTTGGATTTGGTGCTGCCTAAAACAAACCCTTTACTGTCTTTAAAAAATAGGAGTAATTCTTGGAAGTAAGGGCTATTTAGAGAATTAGTGGTACGATTAAAAACAAGGTTTTTTTTGAAGTATTAAGTGAAGTAGGGGTAGTTTAAGCATAGGAGGGGTAGATCGACAAATATGAAAATTGATGAATCGTTTGGATTGGGTGCTGCAAAAACCAACCCTTCATAGTAGTAAAAAGATAAGGGTTATTGTGGGAAGTAAGGGCTATATAGAGAATTACAGATACGATTAAAAAGAAGGACTATTTTGAAGTATTAATAGAAGTAGGGGTAGTTTAAGCATAGGAGGGTAGATCGACAAATATGAAAGATGATGAATCGTTTAGATTTGGTTTTGAAAAAACCAACCCTTCACAGTAGTTAAAAAATTGGAGTAATTGTTGGAAGTAAGGGCTATTTAGAGAGTTAGTGGTACAACTAAAAATAAGGTTTGTTTTGAAGTATTAAGAGAAGTAGGGGTAGTTTAAGCATAGGAGGGGTAGATCGACAAATATGAAAGATGATGAATCGTTTGGATTGGGTGCTGCAAAAACCAACCCTTTATAGTAGTAAAAAGATAGGGGCAATTGTTGGAAGTAAGGGCTATTTAGAGAGTTAGGGATACGATTAAAATGAAGGGCTATTTTGAAGAATTAAAAGAAGAAGAGGTAGTTTAAGCATAGGTGGGGTAGATCGACAAATGTGAAAGAGGATGAATCGTTTGGATTGGGTCTGCAAAAAACCAACCTTTCACAGTAGCAAAAAGATAGGGACAATTGTTGGAAGTAAAGGCTATTTACATAATTAGGGATAGGATTAAAAAGAAGGGTTGTTTTGTGAAGTATTAAGAGGAGTAGGGGTAGTTTAAGCATAGTAGGGGTAGATCGACCAATATGAAAGATGATGAGTCGTTTGGATTGGGCGGTGCAAGAACCAAAACTTCACAGTAGTTAAAAATAGGGGTAATTGTTGGAAGTAAGGGCTATTTAGAGAATAAGTGGTACGATTAAAAAGAAGGGTTGTTTTGAAGTATTAAGACAAGTACGGGTAGTTTAAGCATAGGAGGGGTAGATCAACAAATATGAAAGATGATGAACCGTTTGGATTGGGTGCTGCAAATCCAACCCTTCACAGTAGTAAAAAGAAAGGGGTAATTGTTGGAAGTAAGGGCTATTTAGAGAATTAGGGATACGATTAAAAAGAAGGGATATTTTAAAGTATCAAGAGGAGTAGGGATAGTTTTAGTATAATTGGGGTAGAGCGACAAATATGAAAGATGATGAATCGTTTGGATTAGTTGTTGCAAAAACCAACCCTTCACTGTAGTAAATAGATAGGGGTAATTGTTGAAAGTAAGGGCTATTTGGAGAATTTGGGATAGGATTAAAAATAAGGGCTGTTTTGTGAAGTATCAAGAGGAGTAGGGGTAGTTTAAGCATAGTAGGGTAGATCGACAAATATGAAAGATGATGAATCGTTTGGATTGGGGGCTGCAAAAAACCAACCCTTCACAGTAGTTAAAAATTATGGGTAACTCTTGGAAGTAAGGGCTATTTAGAGAATTAGTGGTACGATTAAAAACAAGGGTTGTTTTGAAGTATTAAGAGAAGTAGGGGTAGTTTAAGCATAAGAGGGTAGATCGACAAATATGAAAAATGATGAATCGTTTGGATTGGGTGCTGCAAAAACCAACCCTTCATAGTAGTAAAAAGATAGGGGTTATTGTTGGAATTAAGGACTATTTAGATCATTGGGGATATGATTATAAAGAAGGGCTATTTTGAAGTGTTAAGAGAAGTAGGGGTAGTTTAAGCATAGGAGGGGTAGATCGACAAATATGAAAGATGATGAATCATTTAGATTGGGTGTTGAAAAAACCAACCTTGCACAGTAGTTAAAAAATAGGAGTAATTGTTGGAAGTAAGGGCTATTTAGAGAATTAGTGGTAAGATTAAAAAGAAGGGCTATTTTGAAGTATTAGGAGAAGTAGGGGTAGTTTAAGCATAAGAGGGTTAGATCGACAAATATGAATGATGATGAATCATTTGGATTGGGTGCTGCATAAACCAATCCTTCATATTAGTGAAAAGATAGGGGTAATTGTTCGAAGTAAGGGCTATTTATAGAATTAGGGATACGATTAAAAAGAAGGGCTATTTTGAAGTATTAAAAGAAGTAGAGTTAGTTTAAGCATAGGTGGGGTAGATCGACAAATATGAAAGATGATGAATCGTTTGGATTGGGTACTGCAAAAACCAACCCTTCACAGTGGTAAAAAGATAGGGATATTTGTTGGAAGTAAGGGCTATTTACGGAATTGGGTGCTGATTAAAAAGAAGATGAATGATGATGAATCGTTTGGATTGGGTGCTGCAAAAATCAACCCTTCACAGTAGTAACAAGATAGGGATAATTGTTGGAAGTAAGGGCTATTTAGAGAATTAGTGGTACGATTAAAAAGATTGGCTGTTTTGAAGTATTAAGAGAAGTATGAGTTGTTTAAGCATAGGAGGGGTATATCGACAAATATGAAAGATGATGAATCGTTTGGACTGGGTGCTGCAAATCCAAACCGTGGCAGTAGTAAAAAGAAAGGGGTAATTTTTGGAGGTAAGGGATATTTAGAGAATTAGGGATTGGATTAAAAATAAGGGTTGTTTTGTGAAGTATTAAGAGTAGGGGTTGTTTAAGCATAGTAGGGGTAGATCGACAAATATGAAAGATTATGAATCGTTTGGATTGGGCGGTGCAAAAACCAACCCTTCACAGTAGTTAAAAATAGGGATAATTGTTGGAAGTAAGGGCTATTTAGAGAATTAGTGGTACGACTAAAAGGAAGGGCTGTTTTGAAGTATTAAGAGAAGTAGGGGTAGTTTAAGCATAGGAGGGGTAGATCGACAAATATGAAAGATGATGAATCGTTTTGATTCTTCGATTCGGTGCTCCAAATCCAACCCTTTACAGGAGTAAAAAGAAAGGGGTAATTGTTGAAAGTAAGGGATATTTAGAGTATTAGGGATAAGATTAAAAAGAAGGGATATTTTGAAGTATTAAGAGGAGTAGGGCTAGTTTAAGCATAATAGGGGTAGATCGGCAAATATGAAAGATGACGAATCGTTTGGATTAAGTGCTGCAAAAACCAACCCTTAACAGAAGTTAAAAAAAGAGGTAATTATTGGAAGTAAGGGCTATTTAGAGAATTAGTGGTACGATTAAAAAGAAGGGTTGTTTTGAACTATTAAGAGAAGCAGGGGTAGCTTAAGCATAGTAGGGGTAGATCGACAAATATGAAAGATGATGAATCATTTGGATTGGGTGCTGCAAAAACCAACCCTTTACAATAGTAAAAAGAAATGGGTAATTTTTGGAAGTAAGGGCTATTTAGAGAATTAGGGATACGATTAAAAAGAAGGGATATTTTGAAGTATTATGAGAAGTAGGGCTAGTTTAAGCATAGGAGCGGTAGATTGGCAAATATGAAAGATGATGAATCGTTTGGATTGGGTGCTGCAAAAACCAACCCTTCACAGTAGTAAATAGATAGGGGTAATTGTTGAAAGTAAGTGCTATTTAGAGAATTAGGAGAGGTTTAAAAAGAAGGGCTGTTTTGTGAAGAATTATGAGGAGCAGGGATAGTTTAAGCATAGTAGGGGTAGATCGACCAATATGAAAAGAATTGGGTGCTGCTTAAAAAGAAGATGAATGTTGATGAATTATTTGGATTGGGTGCTGCAAAAACCAACCCTTCACAGTAGTAAAAAGATAGGGATAATTGTTTGAAGTAAGGGCTATTTAGAGAATTAGTGGTACGATTAAAAAGAAGGGTTGTTTTGAAGTATTAAGAGAAGTAGGGGTTGTTTAAGCATAGGAGGGGTAGTCGACAAATATGAAAGATAATGAATAGTTTGGATTGGGTGCTGCAAATCCAAACCTTCACAGTAGTAAAAAGAAAGGGGTATTTTTTGGAAGTAAGGGATATTTAGAGAATTAGGGATATGATTAAAAATAAGGGTTGTTTTGTGAAGTATTAAGAGGAGTAGGGGTAGTTTAAGCATAGTAGGGGTAGATCGACAAATATGAAAGATGATGAATCGTTTGGATTGGGCGGTGCAAAAACCAACCCTTCACAGTAGTTAAAAATAGTGATAATTGTTGGAAGTAAGGGCTATTTAGAGAATTAGTGGTATGATTAAAAAGAAGGGCTTTTTTGAAGTATTAAGAGATGTAGGGGTAGTTTAAGCATAGGAGGATTAGATCGACAAATATGAAAGATGATGAATCGTTTGGATTTGGTGCTGCAAATATAGCCCTTCACAGTAGTAAAAAGAAAGGGGTATTTGTTGGAAGAAAGGGATATTTAGAGAATTAGGGATACGATTAAAAAGAAGGTATATTTTGAAGTATTAAGTAGAGTAGGGGTAGTTTAAGTATAATAGGGGTAGATCGACAAATATGAAAGATGATGAATCTTTTGGATTGAGTGCTGCAAAAACCAACCCTTCACAGAAGTTAAAAAAAGAGGTAATTGTTGGAAGTAAGGGCTATTTAGAGAATTTGTGGAATGATTAAAAAGAAGGGTTGTTTTGAACTATTAAGAGAAGTAGGGGTGGCTTAAGCATAGTAGGGGTAGATCGACAAATATGAAGGATGATGAATCATTTGGATTTGGTGCTGCAAAAACCAACCCTTTACAATAGTAAAAAGAATGGGGTAATTTTTGGAAGTAAGGGCTATTTAGAGAATTAGGGATACGATTAAAAAGAAGGGATATTTTGAAGTATTAAGAGAAGTAGGGCTAGTTTAAGCATAGGAGGGGTAGATCGGCAAATATGAAAGATGATGAATTGTTTGGATTGGGTGCTACAAAAACCAACCCTTCACAGTAGTAAATAGATAGGGGTAATTGTTGAAAGTAAGGGCTATTTAGAGAATTGGGGATATGATTAAAAAGAAGGGCTGTTTTGTGAAGTATTAAGAGGAGTAAGGGTAGTTTAAGCATAGTAGGGGTAGATCGACAAATATGAAAGATGATGAATCGTTTGGATTGGTTGCTGCAAAAAACCAACCCTTCACAGTAGTTAAAAAATACGGGTGATTCTTGGAAGCAAGGGCTATTTAGAGAATTAGTAGTACGATTAAAAACAAGGGTTGTTTTGAAGTATTAAGAGAAGTAGGGGTAGTTTAAGTATAGGAGGGGTTGATCGACAAATATGTAAAATGATGAATCGCTTGGATTGGGTGCTGCAAAAACCTACCCTTCATTGTAGTAAAAAGATAGGGGTTATTGTTGGAAGTAAGGGCTATTTAGAGAATTAGGGATAAGATTAAAAACAATGGCTATTTTGAAGAATTAAGAGAAGTAGGGGTAGTTTAAGCATAAGAGGTGTAGATCGACAAGTATGAAAGATGATGAATCATTTAGATTGGGTGTTGAAAAAACCAACCCTTCACAGTAGTTAAAAAGTAGGAGTAGTTGTTGGAAGTAAGGGCTATTTAGAGAACTAGTGGCCCGATTAAAAAGAAGGGCTGTTTTGAAGTATTAAGAGAAGTAGGGGTAGTATAAGCATAGGAGGGTTAGATCGACAAGTATGAAAGACGATGAATCATTTGGATTGGGTGCTGCAAAAACCAACCCTTTACAGTAGTAAAAAGATAGGGATAATTGTTGGTAGTAAGGGCTATTTAGTGTATTTGGGATACGGTTAAAAAGAAGGGCCATTTTGAAGTATTAAAATAAGAAGAGGTAGTTTAAGCATAGTAGAGGTAGATCGACAAATATGAAAGATGATGAATCATTCGGATTGGGTGCTGCAAAAACCAACCATTCACAGTAGTTAAAAGATATGGTAATTGTTGGAAGTAAGGGTTATTTACAGAATTAGGGATAGGATTAAAAAGAAGGGCTGTTTTGTGAAGTATTAAGAGGAGTAGCGGTAGTTTTAGCATAGTAGGGGAAGATCGACAAATATGAAAGATGATGAATAGTTTATATTGTGCGGTGCAAAAACCAACCCTTCACAGTAGTTAAAAATAGGGGTAATTGTTGGAAGTAAGGGCTATTTAGAGAATTAGTGGTACGACTAAAAGGAAGGGCTGTTTTGAAGTATTAAGAGAAGTAGGGGTAGTTTAAGCATAGGAGGGGTAGATCGACAAATATGAAAGATGATGAATCGTTTTGATTCTTCGATTCGGTGCTCCAAATCCAACCCTTTACAGGAGTAAAAAGAAAGGGGTAATTGTTGAAAGTAAGGGATATTTAGAGTATTAGGGATAAGATTAAAAAGAAGGGATATTTTGAAGTATTAAGAGGAGTAGGGCTAGTTTAAGCATAATAGGGGTAGATCGGCAAATATGAAAGATGACGAATCGTTTGGATTAAGTGCTGCAAAAACCAACCCTTAACAGAAGTTAAAAAAAGAGGTAATTATTGGAAGTAAGGGCTATTTAGAGAATTAGTGGTACGATTAAAAAGAAGGGTTGTTTTGAACTATTAAGAGAAGCAGGGGTAGCTTAAGCATAGTAGGGGTAGATCGACAAATATGAAAGATGATGAATCATTTGGATTGGGTGCTGCAAAAACCAACCCTTTACAATAGTAAAAAGAAATGGGTAATTTTTGGAAGTAAGGGCTATTTAGAGAATTAGGGATACGATTAAAAAGAAGGGATATTTTGAAGTATTATGAGAAGTAGGGCTAGTTTAAGCATAGGAGCGGTAGATTGGCAAATATGAAAGATGATGAATCGTTTGGATTGGGTGCTGCAAAAACCAACCCTTCACAGTAGTAAATAGATAGGGGTAATTGTTGAAAGTAAGTGCTATTTAGAGAATTAGGAGAGGTTTAAAAAGAAGGGCTGTTTTGTGAAGAATTATGAGGAGCAGGGATAGTTTAAGCATAGTAGGGGTAGATCGACCAATATGAAAAGAATTGGGTGCTGCTTAAAAAGAAGATGAATGTTGATGAATCATTTGGATTGGGTGCTGCAAAAACCAACCCTTCACAGTAGTAAAAAGATAGGGATAATTGTTTGAAGTAAGGGCTATTTAGAGAATTAGTGGTACGATTAAAAAGAAGGGTTGTTTTGAAGTATTAAGAGAAGTAGGGGTTGTTTAAGCATAGGAGGGGTAGTCGACAAATATGAAAGATAATGAATAGTTTGGATTGGGTGCTGCAAATCCAAACCTTCACAGTAGTAAAAAGAAAGGGGTATTTTTTGGAAGTAAGGGATATTTAGAGAATTAGGGATATGATTAAAAATAAGGGTTGTTTTGTGAAGTATTAAGAGGAGTAGGGGTAGTTTAAGCATAGTAGGGGTAGATCGACAAATATGAAAGATGATGAATCGTTTGGATTGGGCGGTGCAAAAACCAACCCTTCACAGTAGTTAAAAATAGTGATAATTGTTGGAAGTAAGGGTTATTTAGAGAATTAGTGGTATGATTAAAAAGAAGGGCTTTTTTGAAGTATTAAGAGATGTAGGGGTAGTTTAAGCATAGGAGGATTAGATCGACAAATATGAAAGATGATGAATCGTTTGGATTTGGTGCTGCAAATATAGCCCTTCACAGTAGTAAAAAGAAAGGGGTATTTGTTGGAAGAAAGGGATATTTAGAGAATTAGGGATACGATTAAAAAGAAGGTATATTTTGAAGTATTAAGTAGAGTAGGGGTAGTTTAAGTATAATAGGGGTAGATCGACAAATATGAAAGATGATGAATCTTTTGGATTGAGTGCTGCAAAAACCAACCCTTCACAGAAGTTAAAAAAAGAGGTAATTGTTGGAAGTAAGGGCTATTTAGAGAATTTGTGGAATGATTAAAAAGAAGGGTTGTTTTGAACTATTAAGAGAAGTAGGGGTGGCTTAAGCATAGTAGGGGTAGATCGACAAATATGAAGGATGATGAATCATTTGGATTTGGTGCTGCAAAAACCAACCCTTTACAATAGTAAAAAGAATGGGGTAATTTTTGGAAGTAAGGGCTATTTAGAGAATTAGGGATACGATTAAAAAGAAGGGATATTTTGAAGTATTAAGAGAAGTAGGGCTAGTTTAAGCATAGGAGGGGTAGATCGGCAAATATGAAAGATGATGAATTGTTTGGATTGGGTGCTACAAAAACCAACCCTTCACAGTAGTAAATAGATAGGGGTAATTGTTGAAAGTAAGGGCTATTTAGAGAATTGGGGATATGATTAAAAAGAAGGGCTGTTTTGTGAAGTATTAAGAGGAGTAAGGGTAGTTTAAGCATAGTAGGGGTAGATCGACAAATATGAAAGATGATGAATCGTTTGGATTGGTTGCTGCAAAAAACCAACCCTTCACAGTAGTTAAAAAATACGGGTGATTCTTGGAAGCAAGGGCTATTTAGAGAATTAGTAGTACGATTAAAAACAAGGGTTGTTTTGAAGTATTAAGAGAAGTAGGGGTAGTTTAAGTATAGGAGGGGTTGATCGACAAATATGTAAAATGATGAATCGCTTGGATTGGGTGCTGCAAAAACCTACCCTTCATTGTAGTAAAAAGATAGGGGTTATTGTTGGAAGTAAGGGCTATTTAGAGAATTAGGGATAAGATTAAAAACAATGGCTATTTTGAAGAATTAAGAGAAGTAGGGGTAGTTTAAGCATAAGAGGTGTAGATCGACAAGTATGAAAGATGATGAATCATTTAGATTGGGTGTTGAAAAAACCAACCCTTCACAGTAGTTAAAAAGTAGGAGTAGTTGTTGGAAGTAAGGGCTATTTAGAGAACTAGTGGCCCGATTAAAAAGAAGGGCTGTTTTGAAGTATTAAGAGAAGTAGGGGTAGTATAAGCATAGGAGGGTTAGATCGACAAGTATGAAAGACGATGAATCATTTGGATTGGGTGCTGCAAAAACCAACCCTTTACAGTAGTAAAAAGATAGGGATAATTGTTGGTAGTAAGGGCTATTTAGTGTATTTGGGATACGGTTAAAAAGAAGGGCCATTTTGAAGTATTAAAATAAGAAGAGGTAGTTTAAGCATAGTAGAGGTAGATCGACAAATATGAAAGATGATGAATCATTCGGATTGGGTGCTGCAAAAACCAACCATTCACAGTAGTTAAAAGATATGGTAATTGTTGGAAGTAAGGGTTATTTACAGAATTAGGGATAGGATTAAAAAGAAGGGCTGTTTTGTGAAGTATTAAGAGGAGTAGCGGTAGTTTTAGCATAGTAGGGGAAGATCGACAAATATGAAAGATGATGAATAGTTTATATTGTGCGGTGCAAAAACCAACCCTTCACAGTAGTTAAAAATAGGGGTAATTGTTGGTAGTAGGGGCTATTTCGAGAATTAGTGGTACGATTAAAAAGAAGGGTTGTTTTGAAGTATTAATAGAAGTATGGGTAGTTTGAGCATAGGAGGGGTAGATCGACAAATATGAAAGATGATGAATCGTTTGGATTGGGTGCAGCAAATCCAACCCTTCACAGTAGTAAAAAGAGAGGGGTAATTGTTGAAAGTAAGGGATATTTAGGGAATTAGGGATACAGTTAAAAAGAAGGGATATTTTGAAGTATTAAGGGGAGTAGGGGTAGTTAAAGCATAACAAGGGTAGATCGACAAATATGAAAGATGATGAATTATTTGGATTGACTGCTGCAAAAACCAACCCTTCACAGAAGTTAAAAAAAAGAGGAAATGGTTGGAAATAAGGGCTATTTGGAGAATTAGTGGTACGATTAAAATGAAGGGTTGTTTTGAAGTATTAGGGGAAGTAGGGGTAGTTTAAGCATAGTAGGGGTAGATCGACAAATATGAAAGATGATGAATCATTTGGATTGGGTGCTGCAAAAACCAATCCTTCACAGTAGTTAAAAGAAAGGGGTAATTTTTGGAAGTAAGGGCTATTTAGAGAATTGGGGATACGATTAAAAAGAAGGGATATTTTGAAGTATTAAGAGAATTAGGGCTTTTTAAGCATAGGAGGGGTAGATCGGCAAATATGAAAGAAGATGAATCCTTTGGTTGGGTGCTGCAAAAACCAACCCTTCACAGTAGTAAATAGATAGGGGTAATTGTTGGAAGTAAGGGCTATTTAGAGAATTGGGGATATGATTAAAAAGAAGGGCTGTTTTCAAGTATTAAGAGAAGTAGGGGTAGTTTGAGCATAGGAGCGGTAGATCGACAAATATGAAAGATGATGAATCGTTTGGATTGGGTGCTGCAAATCCAACCCTTCACAGTAGTAAATAGAAAGTGGTTATTGTTGGAAGTAAGAACTATTTAGAGAATTAGGGATACGATTAAAAAGAAGGGATATTTTGAAGTATAAAAGGAGTAAGGATAGTTTAAGCATAATAGGGGTAGATCGAAAAATATGAAAGACGACGAATCCTTTGGATTGGGTGTTGCAAAAACAAACACTTCACAGTAGTAAATATATAAGGGTAATTGTTGAAAGTAAGGGCTATTTAGATAATTGGGGATAGGATTAAAAATTTGGGATGTTTTGTGAAGTACTAAGAGGAGTAGGGGTAGTTTAAGCATAGTAGGGGTAGATCGACAAATATGAAAGATGTTGAATCGTTTGGATTGGGTGCTGCAAAAAGCCAACCCTTCACAGTAGTTAAAAAATAGTGGTAATTTTTGGAAGTAAGGGCTATTTAGAGAATTAGTGGTACGATTAAAAAAAAGGGTTGTTTTGAAGTATTAAGAGAAGTTGGTGTAGTTTAAGCATAGGAGGGGTTGATCGACAAATATGAAAAATGATGAATCACTTGGATTGGGTGCTGCAAAAACCAAACCTTCACAGTAGTACAAAGATAGGGGTTATTATGGGAAGTAAGGGCTATATAGAGAATTACGGATACAATTAAAAAGAAGGACTATTTTGAAGTATTAATAGAAGTAGGGGTAGTTTAAGCATAGGCGGGGTAGATCTACAAATATGAAAGATGATGAATCGCTTAGATTGGGTGTTGAAAAAACCAACCCCTCACAGTAGTTAAAAAATTGGAGTAATTGTTGGAAGTAAGGGCTATTTATATAGTTAGTGGTGCGATTAAAAAGAAGGGTTGTTTTGAAGTATTAAGAGAAGTAGGAGTAGTTTTAGCATAGGAGGGGTAGATCGACAAAGATGAATGATGATGAATCGTTTGGATTGGGTGCTACAAAAACCAACCCTTCACAGTAGTAAAAAGATAGGGGTAATTGTTGGAAGTAAGGGGTATTTAGAGAATTAGGGATACGATTAAAATGAAGGGCTATTTTGAAGTATTAAAAGAAGTAGAGGTAGTTTAAGCATAGGTGGGGTAGATCGGCTAAGGTGAAAGATGATGAATCGTTTGGATTGAGTGCTGCAAAAACCAACCCTTCACAGTAGTAAAAAGATAGGGGCAATTGTTGGAAGTAAGGGATATTTACAGAATTAGGGATAGGATCAAGAAGAAGGGCTATTTTGTGAAGTATTAAGAGGAGTAGGTGTTGTTTAAGCATAGTAGGGGTAGATCGACAAATATGAAAAATGATGAATCCTTTGGATTGGGCGGAGCAAAAACCAACACTTCATAGTAGTTAAAAATAGGGGTAATTGTTGGAAGTAAGGGTTATTTAAAGAATTAGTGGTACGATTAAAAAGAAGGGTTGTTTTGAAGTATTAAGAGAAGTACGGGTATTATAAGCATAGGAGGGGAAGATTGACAAATATGAAAGATGATGAACCGTTTGGATTGGGTGCTGCATATCCAACCCTTCACAGTAGTAAAAAGAAAGGGGTAATTGTTGGAAGTAAGGGATATTTAGGGAATTAGGGATACGATTAAAAAAAGGGATATTTTGATGTATTAAGAGGAGTAGGGATAGTTTAAGCATAATGGGAGTAGATCGACAAACATGAAAGATGATGAATCGTTTGGATTGGGTGCTGCAAAAACCAACACTTCATAGTAGTAAATAGAAAGGGGTAATTGTTGAAAGTAAGGGCTATTTAGAGAATTGGGGATAGGATTAAAAAGAAGGGCTGTTTTGTGAAGTATTAAGAGGAGTAGGGGTAGTTTAAGCATAGTAGGGGTAGATCGACAAATATGAAAGATGATGAATCTTTTGGATTGGGTGTTGCAAACAACCAACCCTTCACAGTAGTATAAAAATATGCGTAATTCTCGGAAGTAAGGGATATTTAGAGAATTAGTGGTACGATTAAAAACAGGGGTTCTTTTGAAGTATTAAGAGAAGTAGGGTAGTTTAAGCATAGTAGGGGTAGATCGACAAATATGAAAAATGATGAAACATTTGGACTAGGTGCTGCAAAAACCAAGCCTTCATAGTAGTAAAAAGATAGGGGTTATTGTTGGAAGTAAGGGATATTTAGAGAATTGGGGATATAATTAAAAAGAAGGGCTATTTTGAAGTATTAAGAAAAGTGGGGTAGTTTAAGCATAGGAGGGGTAGATCGACAAATATGAAAGATGATGAATCGTTTAGATTGGGTGTTGAAAAAACCACCCCTTCGCAGTAGTTAAAAAATAGGAGTAATTGTTGGAAGTAAGGGATATTTAGAGAATTAGTGGTACGACTAAAAAGAAGGGTTATTTTAAAGTATTAAGAGAATTAGGGGTAGTTTAAGCATAAGAGGGGTTGACCGACAAATATGAATGATGATGAATCGTTTGGATTTGGTGCTGCAAAAACCAACCCTTCACAGTAGTTAAAAAATAGGGATGATCCTTGGAAGTAAGGGCGATTTAGAGAATTAGTGGTACGATTAAAAACAAGGGTTGTTTTGAAGTATTAAGAGAAGTAGGGGTAGTTTAAGTATAGGAGGGGTTGATCGACAAATATGAAAAATGATGAATCGTTTGGATTAGGTGCTGCAAAAACCTACCCTTTATTGTAGTAAAAAGATAGGGGTTATTGTTGGAAGTATGGGCTATTTAGAAAATTAGGGATAGGATTAAAAAGAAGGGCTGTTTTGTGAAGTATTAAGAGGAGTAGGGGTAGTTTAAGCATAGTAGTGGTAGATCGACAAATATGAAAGATGATGAATCGTTTGGATTGGGCGGTTCAAAAACCAACACTTCACAGTAGTTAAAAATAGGGGTAATTGTTGGAAGTAAGGGCTATTTAGAGAATTAGTGGTACGATTAAAAAGAAGGGCTGTTTTGAAATTTTAAGAGAAGTAGGGTTAGTTTAAGCATATGAGGGATAGATCGACAAATATGAAAGATGATGAATCGTTTAGATTGGGTGCTGCAAATCCAACCCTACACAGTAGTAAAAAGAAAGGGGTAATTGTTGGAAGTAAGGGCTATTTAGAGAATTAGGGATACGATAAAAAAGAAGTTATATTTTGAAGTATTAAGAAGAGTAGGGGTAGTTTAAGCATAATAGGGGTAGATCGACAAATGCGAAAGATGATGAATCGTTTGGATTTTGTGCTACCAAAACCAACCCTTCAAAGAAGTTAAAAAAATAGAGGTATATGTTGGAATTAAGGGATATTTAGAGAATTAGTGGTACAATTAAAAAGAAAGCTTGTTTTGAAGTATTAAGAGAAGTAGTGGTAGCTTAATCATAGTAGGAGTAGATCGACAAAAATGAAAGATGATGAATCGTTTGGATTGGGTTCTGCAAAAACCAACCCTTCATAGTAGTAAAAAGAAAGGGATAATTTTTGGAAGTAATGGATATTTAGAGAATTAGGGATACGATTAAAAAGAAGGTATATTTTGAAGTATTAAGGGAAGTAGGGCTAGTTTAAGCATAGGAGGGGTAGATCGAAAAATATGAAAGATGATGAATCGTTTGGATTGGGTGCTGCAAAAAACCAACCCTTCACAGTAGTTAAAAAATAGGGGTAATTGTTGGAAGTAACGGCTATTTATAGAGTTAGTGGTACGATTAAAAACAAGGGCTGTTTTGAAGTATTAAGAGAAGTAGGGGTAGATCGACAAATATGAAAAATGATGAAAAGTTTGGATTGGGTGCTACAAATACCAAACCATCACAATAGAAAAAAGATAGAGGCTATTGTTGGAAGTAAGGTCTATTTTGAGAATTAGGGTTACGATTAAAAAGAAGTGCTTTTTTGAAGTATTAAGAGAAGTAGGGGTAGTTTAAGCATAGGAGGGGTAGATCGACAAATATGAAAGATGATGAATCATTTAGATTGGGTGTTGCAAAAACAAACCCTTCATAGTAGTTAAAAAATAGAGGTAATTCTTGGAAGTAAGGGCAATTTAGAGAATTAGTGGTACGGTTAATAACAAGGGTTGTTTTGAAGTATTAAGAGAAGTAGGGGTAGTTTAAGCATAGGAGGGGTAGATCGACAAATATGAAAAATGATGAATCGTTTGGATTGGGTGCGGCAAAAACCAACCCTTCATTATAGTAAAAAGATAGAGGTTCTTGTTGGAAGTAAGGGCTATTTATAGAATTAGGAATGCGATTAAAAAGAAGGGCTATTTTGAAGTATTAAGAGAAGTAGGGGTAGTTTAAGCATAGGAGGGGTAGATCGACAAACATAAAAGATGATGAATCGTTTAGATTGGGTATTGAAAAAACCAACCCTTCACAGTAGTTAAGAGATAGGAGTAATTGTTGGAAGTAAGGCCTATTTAGAGAATTAGTAGTGCGAATAAAAAGAAGGGTTGTTTTGAAGTATTAAGAGAAGTAGGGGTAGTTTAAGCATAGAATGGTTAGATCGACAAATATGAAAGACCATGAATCGTTTGGATTGGGTGCTGCAAAAACCAACCCTTCACAATAGTAAAAAGAAATTGGTAATTTATGGAAGTAAGGGCTGTTTAGAGAATTAGGGATACGATTAAAAAGAAAGGCTATTTTGAAGTATTAAAAGAAGTAGAGGTTTACTAAGCACAGGTGGGGTAGATCGACAAATATGTAAGATGATGAATCGTTTGGATTGGGTGCTGCAAAAACCAACCCTTCACAGTAGTAAAAAGATAGTGCTAATTGTTGGAAGTAAGGGTTATTTACAGAATTAGGGATATGATTAAAAAGAAGGGCTGTTTTGTGAAGTACTAAGAGGAGTAGGGGTAGTTTAACCATAGTAGGGGAAGATCGACAAATATTAAAGATGATGAACCGTTTGGATTAGGCGGTGCAAAATCTAACCCTTCATAGTAGTTAAAAATAGGGTAATTGTTGGAAGTAAGGGCTATATAGAGAATTAGTGGTACGATTAAAAAGAAGGGCTGTTTTGAAGTATTAAGAGAAGTAGGAGTAGTTTGAGCATAGGAGGGGTAGATCGACAAATATGAAAGATGATGAATCGTTTGGATTGGGTGTTGCAAATCAAACCCTTCACTGTAGTAAAAAGAAAGGGGTAATTGTTAGAAGTAAGGGCTATTTAGAGAATTTGGGATACGATTAAAACGAAGGGATATTCTGAAGTATAAGAGGAGTAGGGATAGTTTATGCATAATAGGGTATATCGACAAATATGAAAGATGATGAATCGTTTTGATTGGGTGCTGCAAAAATCAACCCTTCACAGTAGTAAATAGATAGGGATAATTGTTGAAAGTAAGGACTATTTAGAGAATTGGGGATTTGATTAAAAAGAAGGGCTGTTTTGTGAAGTATTAAGAGGAGTAGGGGTGGTTTAAGCATAACAGGGGTAGGTCGACAAATATGAAAGATGATGAATCGTTTTGATTGGGTGTTGCAAAAAACCAACCCTTCACAGTAGTTAAAAAATAGGGGTAATTCTTGGAAGTAAGTGTTATAAAGAGAATTGGTGGTACGATCAAAAACAAAGGTTGTTTTGAAGTATTAAGAGAAGTAGGGGTAGTTTAAGCATAGGAGGGGTAGATCGACAAATATGAAAGACGATGAATTGTTTGGATTGGGTGCTGCAAAAACCAACCCTTCATAGTAGTAACAAGATAGGGGTAATTGTTGGAAGTAAGGGCAATTTAGACAATTAGGGATACGATTAAAACGAAGGGCTATTTTGAAGTATTAAAAGAAGTAGAGGTAGTTTAAGCATAGGTGTGGTAGATCGACAAATGTGAAAGATGATGTATCGTTTGGATTGGGTGCTAGAAAAACCAACCTTTCACAGTAGTAAGAAGATAGGGGTAATTGTTGGAAGTAAAGGCTATTTACAGAATTAGAAATAGGATTAAAAAGAAGGGCTGTTTTGTGAAGTATTAAGAGGAGTAGGGGTAGTTTAAGCATAGTAGGGGTAGATCGACAAATATAAAAGATGATGAATCGTTTGGATTGGGCGATGCAAAAACAAACACTTCACAGTAGTTAAAAATAGGGATAATTGTTGGAAGTAAGGGATATTTAGAGAATTAGTGGTACGATTAAAAAGAAGGGCTGTTTTGAAGTATTAAGAGAAGTACGGGTAGTTTAAGCATAGGAGGGGTACATCGACAAATATGAAAGATGATGAACCTTTTGGATTGGGTGCTGCAAATCCAACCCTTCATAGTAGTAAAAAGAAAAGGGTAATTGTTGGAAGTAAGGGCTATTTAGATAATTAGGGATACAATTAAAAAGAAGGGATATTTTGAAGTATTAAGTGAGTCGGGATAGTTTAAGCATAATATGGGTAGATCGACAATATGAAAGATGATGAATCGTTTGGATTGGGGGCTGCAAAAACAAACCCTTCACAGTAGTAAATAGATAGGGTTAATTGTGGAAAGTAAGGGCTATTTAGAGAATTGGTGATGGGATTAAAAAATAAGGGCTGTTTTGTGAAGTATTAAGAGGAGTAGGTGTAGTTTAAGCATAGTAGGGGTAGATCGACAAATATGAATGATGATGAATCGTTTGGATTGGGTGCTACAAAAAACCAACCCTTCAGAGTATTTAAAAAATAGGGGTAATTCTTGGAAGTAAGGGCTATTTAGATAATTTGTGGTACGAATAAAAACAAGGGTTGTTTTGAAGGATTAAGAGAAGTAGGCGTAATTTAAGCATAGGAGGGGTAGATCGACAAATATGACAAATGATGAATCGTGTGGGTTGGGTGCTGCAAAAACCAACCCTTCATAGTAGTAAAAGGACAGGGGTTATTGTTGGAAGTAAGGGCAATTTAGGGAATAGGGGATATGATTAAAAATAAGGGCTATTTTGAAGTATTAAGAGAAGTAGAGGTAGTTTAAGCATAGGAGGTGTAGATCGACAAATATGAAAGATGATGAATGATTTAGATTGGGTGTTGAAAAAACCAACCCTTCGCAGTAGTTAAAAAATATGAGTAATTGTTGGAAGTAAGGGGTATTTAGAGAATTAGTTGTACGATTAAAAAGAAGGGCTATTTTGAAGTATTAAGAGAAGTAGGGGTAGTTTAATCATAAGAGGGGTAGATCGACAAATATGAAAGACGGTGAATGGTTTGGATTGGGTGCTGCAAAAACCAACCCTTCACAGTTGTAAAAAGATAGGAGTAATTGTTTGAATTAAGGGCTATTTAGAGAATTAGGGATACGATTAAAAAGAAGGGCTATTTTGAAGTATTAAAAGAAGTAGATGTTTTTTAAGCATAGGTGGGGTAGATCGACAAATATGAAAGATGATGAATCGTTTGGATTGGGTGCTGCAAAAACCAACCCTTCACAGTAGTAAAAAGATAGGGCTAATTGTTAGAAGTAAAATGATTATAAAGAAGGGTTGTTTTGTGAAGTATTAAGAGGAGTAGGGGTAGTTTAACCACAGTAGGGGAAGATCGACAAATATGAAAGACGATGAATCGTTTGGATTGGGCGGTGAAAAAACCAACCCTTCACAGTTGTTAAAAATATGGTTAATTGTTGGAAGTAAGGGCTATTTATAGAATTAGTTGTACGATTAAAAAGAATTTTTGTTTTGAAGTATTATGAGAAGTAGGGGTAGTTTGAGCATAGGAGGTGTGGATCGACAAATATGAATGATGATGAATCTTTTGGATTGGGTGCTGCAAATCAAACCCTTCACAATAGTAAAAAGAAAGAGGTAATTGTTGGATGTAAGGGCTATTTAGAGAATTTGGGATACGTTTAAAAGGAAGGGATATTTTGAAGTATAAGAGGAGTAGGGATAGTTTAAGCATAATAGGCGTAGATCGACAAATATGAAAGATGATGAATAGTTTTGATTTGGTGCTGCAAAAACCAACACTTCACAGTAGTAAATAGATAAGGATAATTGTTGAAAGTAAGGGCTATTTAGAGAATTGGGGATATGATTAGAAAGAAGGGCTGTTTTGTGAAGTATTAAGAGGAGTAGGGGAAGTTTAAGCAAAGCAGGGGTAGGTCGACAAATATGAAAGATGATGAATCGTTCGGATTGGGTGCTGCAAAAAACCAACCCTTCACAGTAGTTAAAAAATAGGTGTAATTCTTCGAAGTAAGTGCTATTTAGAGAATTAGTGGTATGATCAAAAACAAGGGTTGTTTTGAAGTATTAAGAGAAGTGGAGGTAGTTTAAGCATTGGAGGGGTAGATCGACAAATATGAAAGATGATGAATTGTTTGGATTGGGTGCTGAAAAAACCAACCCATGTAGCACCCCGAATTTCAATTAACACTGATATTCACTAATTACAGAATTAATAATCTCAGATGTGAGAATCAGGGGAAACGGGTTACGTCATTGTTTTTGTCTCGGAAAAATACGCGAAATAGAGTCCGAAATTTTGTAAATCGGAGTCCGTATGACACGGTTAAGGCCCAAAGAAGTTTTCGGGAAATTTGAATTTCGAAACATGCAGAAATGGGAGCCAGGCGGGAAAACTCCCGCCCGGCCAAGTCGACTTGGCTGTCGACAGGGCTGTCGACTTGCCTGTCGACATGCCTGTCGACTTGGCAGTCGACAGGGCTGTCGACTTGCCCTGTCGGCTGATTCTGGCCTGGGTGCACCTGGTTGAGTTTTGGGCTGGGTTGGAGGGCTTGGGACGTAATCTTACGGACCTAAACTAACCTAGGGTTAATCTAAGGGTCTAAAACACAACCTAATCCTATAAATACACCTTAAGACTACCCTAATCCATACTAAAAATAGAATCTATGCCATCATGCCGCCAAAATGCAACTTAGAAGGAGCCTCCACTAATTACAGAAGAGGATTGCAAGCTAATCAACTACTAATCCACCTCTACTTCAACTCTAGCAACTATCTAAGGAGCTAATCTTGGAGTTTGTGAGTTTCTATCACTTTAATAACCAATTGCTAAACTAAGTAGATGAGATGTGATGAGATCATATGGTTTTGCTTGCAGATCAATGGGTTTTAGGTCATATGTTATGATGCTAGTTTGCTAATCACTATGTTTAACACTTATTCATGATGACACTATGTTTATGCAAGTTAAGTGTTAGGGTTTATGCATGTTAAGTGGTGGGTTTTATGCATGCTAAGTATTCGGTTTTATGCATGCTAAGTGTTTGGTTTTATGCAAGTTAAATCCTTGGTTTTATGCTAGAATCATGTGTGAAATAAGTGACATGACATGCAAGTTTAACCTATGAGTTTGGATCTATAATATGCATAATCTATGCAAGTTGTTTGGAGTAGTGATATGCATAACATATGCGAGTTTACCTTTGTATGTCATACATACATATGCAAGTTCATATGTAACATGTAATGCAAGTTATGTGCATGATTATATGCAAGTTCATATGTAACATGTTAAGCAAGTTATGTGTTTGGTTATATGCAAGTTAACATGTGACATGCTATGCAAGTTTACCCCTAGTATTGACATAAGTACACGTGCAAGTTCATCCCTTTTAGACCTATGACATGTATGCAAGTTGACACCTTTATGATAGGTCTATGACATGAACATTTATGCAAGTTACAATCTTTATGACATATGTGATTCATGCAAGTTTGGGTTGGTTATTTATGCAAGTTGGGTTTATGGTCATATATGCAAGTTGACAACATTTAAACCCATGATAATGCTAATGATATGCTAAGTTGAACCCATTGTGTGTATGATGAATCTTCTCTTTTGAAGTATGTCATGTTAACGTATTTATGTGGGGACGATGGGGTAAAAATTAATGAACACATAAAATTGTGTGAAGTGGGTATGATTAAACATACCATAAAGTGGATGGACATAATTGGGAATTTACCTATTAAGTTTGGTCTACCCATATTATGGAATTGGGAATTTACCTATTGAGTTAGGTCTACCCATATTCTTAAATATTTGTAATTAATTAGGGATAATTAATACAAATTATGGGGGTGATTAATTAGGTGTAATTAATCTACTAAGACACGAGGTTGGACCCTTTTTGTAGCATAAGACTGCGCGGAACCGACCGGCAAATCCAGCGACTACAAATGATTGGCCCAATGTGAGAGGTCTTAGTCATAAACTAAATACGTGACAAGTGTAAAGACACGAGGTTAGACTCTGTTATGGTGTAAGGCTGCCCGGAACCAACCGGCATATCCAGCTGCCATAAAAGACAGTCTAATGTGAGAGGTCTTTACAAAGGTTACGATCTTAATTAATTAAGAAACACTTAACCAAATTAGCATGTAGTGGGGCATGAGGGGTTAAGTGGGTGCCTTGGGTGGCATGTAGTAACTAGTGGGGGTGCATTGGGTGGCATGAGGAAACTAGTGGGTTGCCTTGGGTGGCAATAGAAAATACGATTAGAATACTTAACCGAAGCGGAACATGTAATTAAACATGATTAAAGGGTTAAGTAAGTGCCTTGGGTGGCATGTGGGAATCAAGTAAGTGCCTTGGGTGGCATGTGGAAATCTAGTGGGTGCCTTGTGTGGCAATTAATGTATGATTAAATGACTTAACCAAAATTTATAACATGTAAGTGGACATGGTTAAAGAGTTAAGTGGGATTCACTAGAAATGACAAGCTTAGGTGGGTAGCTTGTGGGGGCCCATTTCAACCAATATCCCAAACGTATCTTTGTGGGCTCGACCCAAGTCGAGGACGGGACACGCATATTGGGCTTGACTATAAGAGGCCAAAACGGGGTAGCGGTGGCAACGCGAGTCCAACGGGTTTCATATGCGTGTGTGGACCCGGGCTGGTAGGTAAGACATTGTTGCATCGTGTAGATATAAGCCGTGCACCATTTGTTGTATCGGGTTTCCACTTTGGGGAGTGATACACCCCATTGTGGGGCCAGCACGGGTATCTACGGTAGGGAGCCGATCGCTTGGGAGTAGTGGGTACACCTAGCGAAGATAGGGGCAGACGGCAACTATGTAGTCAGCTAGGGGTACAAGAAACTACTGGGTAAAATTACTAAGTACACTTAGTTGGATCAACCTTTAAGTAGGAATTACCCTTGGTGGGTAGAACTGGTGTGGTGCAGTGTAAGAATTACCCTTGGGTGGGTAGATCTGGGGTGGTGCAATATAGTAATTATCCTTGGGTGGATAGGCGCGTCTTTACGGTTATCTTAGTTCATCCTAAGTCTAGTTGGTTGCTTAGTGTAGCCATTTATCCCCAGTCGTTACCATATATCAAGCTTACGTCTTACTCTGGTTACTTTAATGATTGTATTGTTAAAGTTATAGGACTCGCTCAGACTTATGTCTGACCCCGTTGTTTTTATCTTTTTCCCAACCCTTAGGTTATCAGAGTGGGCCTAGCACTAGTGGGCTTTGATCGGACTGCTTTATCTATCTTTTGGAGCTTGGACCGTGGATGTAAAGCTCAGTTTATCTTTTCTAGTATGGCTATTAAGTTATGTAGTGGGATTATGTACTTTTGTTTTATCAGGATGGATATTATGTACTTGACTCTTATTTATGGTTTTGGTGTAACCAAACATGTTTTACTTTCCGCTGCAATGAAACGATGTTTTAAATTCTCAAGTATTACTTATATCTGTCTTGTTGTAATTTTTCTGTTCTATATTCACTTAAAATACTCCACCGATGTTATGGGATTCCCTTGGTGAGTGACCGTAGCGGGTTTGGGGTGTTACACGTGGTATCAGAGCTTAAGGTTACCAGAACAGATAAAATTTTTAGAAAAACTATTTTCTAAGAATATTTTTGAAAGGAGTATTTTCAAAAACATGTCTTTTAAGAGAAAAGTTTTTGAAAGAAAAGCATAATCCCCAATAGCCATATCTATATCTTTCAAATTCTCCGTTTTGAATCTCTCCCTCTCTCGTTTTGAGTTTCCCCACCATGTATAGATGATCTTTCTAAGATAGATAAGAATGGAAAACCACTTCAAGGGACTTAGACATTAGTCGGACTAGAAGTTGGTTCAAGAAGGAGGAGGACTTGTAGGTACCTATTGGATAGACGATGGGAGGAAGGCTCAAATAGTTGTTGTTTAATGAAGGACGAAACCTCATTTTGATGGGAGGTTACGAGTGGAGAATGGGAAGAAGAGGGCTAGTAGTTATCCTATTGGAGGAATAGGACACCTTATTAGGATTGTCAAAAGGGGCATGGGCAAGGTATGGAATCTCCTGGAGGGTAGTTGTATTCCCTCACTGCTAGTGTACCAGATGGGGATAGGACCGTCTAGGTTGGAATTTGGATTTCTTTATTATCCGGTTCGAACTTTATTTGATTCTGACGCATCGAGTTCGTTTATCTCATCATTGTTAGTTGAGTCACTACACTTAGACACCAGTTTAGTTGATGATCCCTTGGTTGTTTCAAACCCAATTGGGGGCTCCATGATGTGTTTGGGTTTGAAAGTTTCTATACTTAGCGTTGAGTTTAGATATGATGCTTTTTGGGCTTCACGGGCTATGGGTTAGTTTTGGGCATGGACTGGTTATCCAGTAATGGTGCCGTTCTTGTTTGTGGAAGGAGAGTTGTTAGGCTTACGACCCACTTGGGTAACACTTTCGAGATCTCTTGTAATCCCATGGAATCTGTTATGCTAAGTTATCTAGAATCGCTTGACACGTCGGTCTAGAGTTTGCGATCTATTAGAGTGGTCCGGGAATACTCGGATGTGTTTGAGGAGGTGAAGGGCTTACCTCCGGAGCGGGAGACTGACTTCCGAATATATCTGGTAGACAACGCCAAACCAGTATCTTGGCCAGTGCGCCACATGGCTCCTCGTGAGAGGAGGGAACTCCATAAGCAAGTAGGTGATTTGCTTGAGAAGGGGTTCATAAGACGAAGTATATCGGAGTGGGGTGCTCCAGTAGTTTTTGCCACGAAGGCGGATGGGTCCCTCAGACTTTGTGTAGGCTAAAGAGAACTAAATAAACTCACAAGGAAGATTAGACACCCATTGCCGAGGATTGATGATCGCTTTGATCAGTTAGTTGGCGCCTCAGTATTTTCGTAGTTGGACTTAGCCACGGGGTTTCGTCAGTTGAGAGTGGCTGAGGATAATATAGAGAAGACTGCCTTTAGGACTCCGGATGGTTTTTTTTATGAGTGGCTGGTGATGCCATTTGGTTTGACGAACGCCCCCGCATACTTTATTGATTTGATGAGAAGGGTGTTTGGGGAGTACCTAAATAAGTTCGTGATGGTCTTTTCTAGGAGCGAAATAAGTTTTCGTATGTGCTCAATAGGTTGAGCAAAGCCAGTTATGGGATAAACGGTGGTTTTGGAGCGAGACTGGCAAGGACATCCAGAGTTGGACAAGGGCTTAATTATTTAGCCGTTTTTACTAGTATCATCTCATGTAGGTCGTCTGAATTCGAAGGAGGTATCCCTTGGGTGTTTGTCTGATATTGGTTTAGGCCTTTGGGGCTTGCATTTGGGGGATGTCGAGTTCGACTAGGGTGGTCTGCGTGAGAGATGGACAGTTGTGATGATTTTGGATGGGATTCTTAGCATCCTATGAGTTTGAGATAGCGTATACCCATGGCAAGGGTAATGTGGTAGCGGACGCCTTAAATAGAAAAAGGTTGTCCTTGAGTTCATTGTTCGTTGAACGACGGAGCTTAGAGTTTATTTCTATGTTTGACTTTAGACCTTCCATTGACTTTGTACCCGGTTTGCTAGCCTCCTTGGAGGTTAGGCCTACTCTTTTGGGGCGGATTGGCGGAGCACAGCGAGACGACCCACAGTTGGTTGAGTTAGTAGAGAAGCTCATGAGGAGGGGGAGTCGTCCAACCATTTGAGTAGGTACACCCTAGATGGTAAGGGGTGGTTGCGTAGAGACGGTGGACTTTGTGTACCGCAAGGCGAGGGTTTGAGGAAGGCTATACTTGATGATGCACATCGTTCGAAGATGACCATTCATCCCGGTAGGGACAAGATGTACCAAGACATGAAGCGAGTTTTCTTTTGGGTCGGTATGAAGAAAGATGTGGCCGAGTATGTCGCTAGATTCTTGGTGTGCTAGCAAGTGAAAGCGGAGCAGAAGAAACCCGGTGGGTTGCTTCACCCATTGGAGGTTCCGCTATGGAAGTGGGATGGTGTCTCGATGGATTACCGAGGTCGAGGAAGGGTAATACGGGAATTTGGGTTGTGGTAGACAGACTTACTAAGAGCGCCCATTTTATACCCGTGAAGAGTAAGAGAACTGCTCCATGGCTAGCTTCAGTTTACATTCGAGAGATTATTAGATTGCATGGTGTACCTTCCAGCATAGTGAGTGATCGAGATCCTATCTTCACTAGCGAGTTTTGGAAGAGTTTGCAAGAGGCGGTAGGGACTCAGTTGTATTTGAGCACCGCATATCATCCTCAGACGGACGGCCAGACTGAGAGGGTGAATCGTATTTTAGAAGACCTTTTGAGGCTATGTATCTTGGATTTTGGAGGTACATGGGAAGAGCATCTTCCATTGGTGGAGTTCGCATATAATAACAGGTTTCAGTCTAGTATTGGCATGGCTCCTTTCGAAGCTCTTTATGGAAGGCCTTGTCGATCACCTACATGTTGGTGGGAATCTACGGATAAGATCTTGCTTGGGCCCGATATGGTTAGGAAGACTTCGGAAAAGATTGATTTGATTCGAAGAAGGATGAAAGCGGCGCAAGACAGACAGAAATCTTATGCGGACAAGAGGAGAACAGAGCTTGAGTTTGATGTTGGGGACATGGTCTTTGTCAAAGTATCTCCGTTACGGAATGTGGTTCGCTTTGGATCTGTTGGGAAGTTAGCACCAAGGTTTGTTGGACCGTTTCCTATTAAGGAAAGGATTGGACAGATGGCCTATAGAGTGGAGTTGCCCGACAGACTTAGTGGTGTACATGATGTATTCCATGTGTCACATTTGAGGAAGTGCCTACATGAGACCGCAGAGGTGGTAGAGCCGAGCTTGCTTAGAGAAGTAGAGATAGAGCGTGATGCGAATATTCGACGAGCTCCTACACGCATCCTTGGGTCAGAGATTAAGAGGTTGAGAAACAGGGAGGTTCAACTAGTCAAAGTGCAATGGGGAGAAGATGAGAGCAACGCTACTTGGGAGACGGAAGAGAAAATGCGTTCATTATACCCATTCCTTTTTGAGGTTATGTCTTTTAACTTCTCCTTTATCGTTTGTCTAGTACTTATATTATCTTTAGTATGTCCTCTTGTTAGTGCCTTTGACCTTTAGATAGGGTAAACCTATGGTTGAAACATGTGTTTGAGACATGTTATGATTGATGGATGCATGTGGATGCAAGTGTTTGCTAGTGGTAGCTCGTGGATGCATATACACACACACTAGACACTAGATCGGCTCAATCACTTCATATTGCATATTGCATATAATTGTGTGTAGGTAGCTATATTTATGGATGTATAATGGTTTTGTTATCATATGGATGATGCATTTTGGTGAATGATTGTGCACTCCTGTAGATATAGTATGTGTCGATAGGATTCTTTCGCATACATATTGGATGCATGGCACTATCACGGTTTGCATATGTTCATACATTAGATAGGGAACATATACACACACTTTTTGCATATGCTCATACATCAGTAGATATTGTTTTAAGGACAATGGATGCCCGTGTTTGATGGATTGAGTATATGGTTGTTTGGATGGTAGGATATGCATTCTCCTTAACTTGGAGATTTCGGGGACGAAATCCTTTAAGGAGGGGAGAATGTAACACCCCGAATTTCAATTAACACTGATATTCACTAATTACAGAATTAATAATCTCAGATGTCAGAATCAGGGGAAACGGGTTACGTCATTGTGTTCGTCTCGGAAAAATACGCGAAATAGAGTCCGTAATTTTGTAAATCGGAGTCTGTATGACCCGGTTAAGGCCCAAAGAAGTTTTCGGGAAATTTGAATTTCGAAACATGCTGAAGTGGGGGCCAGGCGGGAAAACTCCCGCCCGGCCAAGTCGACTTGGCTGTCGACAGGGCTGTCGACTTGCCTGTCGACATGCCTGTCGAATTGGCAGTCGACAGGGCTGTCGACTTGCCCTGTCGGCTGATTCTGGCCTTGGTGCACCTGGTTGAGTTTTGGGCTGGGTTGGAGGGCTTGGGACGAAATCTGACGGACCTAAACTAACCTAGGGTTAATCTAAGGGTCTAAAACACAACCTAATCCTATAAATACACCCTAAGACTACCCTAATCCATACTAAAAATAGAATCTATGCCATCATGCCGCCAAAATGCAACTTAGAAGGAGCCTCCACTAATTAGAGAAGAGGATTGCAAGCTAATCAACTACTAATCCACCTCTACTTCAACTCTAGCAACTATCTAAGGAGCTAATCTTGGAGTTTGTGAGTTTCTATCACTTTAATAACCAATTGCTAAACTAAGTAGATGAGATGTGATGAGATCATATGGTTTTGCTTGCAGATCAATGGGTTTTAGGTCATATGTTATGATGCTAGTTTGCTAATCACTATGTTTAACACTTATTCATGATGACACTATGTTTATGCAAGTTAAGTGTTTGGGTTTATGCATGTTAAGTGGTGGGTTTTATGCATGCTAAGTATTCGGTTTTATGCATGCTAAGTGTTTGGTTTTATGCAAGTTAAATCCATGGTTTTATGCTAGAATCATGTGTGAAATAAGTGACATGACATGCAAGTTTAACCTATGAGTTTGGATCTATAATATGCATAATCTATGCAAGTTGTTTGGATTAGTGATATGCATAACATATGGGAGTTTACCTTTGTATGTCATACATACGTATGCAAGTTCATATGTAACATGTAATGCAAGTTATGTGCATGATTATATGCAAGTTCATATGTAACATGTTATGCAAGTTATGTGTTTGGTTATATGCAAGTTAACATGTGACATGCTATGCAAGTTTACCCCTAGTATTGACATAAGTACATGTGCAAGTTCATCACTTTTAGACCTATGACATGTATGCAAGTTGACACCTTTATGATAGGTCTATGACATGAACATTTATGCAAGTTACAATCTTTATGACATATGTGATTCATGCAAGTTTGGGTTGGTTATTTATGCAAGTTGGGTTTATGGTCATATATGCAAGTTGACACCTTTTAAACCCATGATAATGCTAATGATATGCTAAGTTGAACCCATTGTGTGTATGATGAATCTTCTCTTTTGAAGTATGTCATGTTAACGTATTTACGTGGGGACGATGGGGTAAAAATTAATGAACACATAAAATTGTGTGAAGTGGGTATGATTAAACATACCATAAAGTGGATGGACATAATTGGGAATTTACCTATTAAGTTAGGTCTACCCATATTATGGAATTGGGAATTTACCTATTGAGTTAGGTCTACCCATATTCTTAAATATTTGTAATTAATTAGGGATAATTAATACAAATTATGGGGGTGATTAATTAGGTGTAATTAATCTACTAAGACACGAGGTTGGACCCTTTTTGTAGCATAAGACTGCCCGGAACCGACCGGCAAATCCAGCGGCTACAAATGATTGGCCCAATGTGAGTGGTCTTAGTCATAAACTAAATACGTGACAAGTGTAAAGACACGAGGTTAGACTCTGTTATGGTGTAAGGCTGCCCGGAACCAACCGGCATATCCAGCTGCCATAAAAGACAGTCTAATGTGAGAGGTCTTTACAAAGGTTACGATCTTAATTAATTAAGAAACACTTAACCAAATTAGCATGTAGTGGGGCATGAGGGGTTAAGTGGGTGCCTTGGGTGGCATGTAGTAACTAGTGGGGGTGCCTTGGGTGGCATGAGGAAACTAGTGGGTTGCCTTGGGTGGCAATAGAAAATACGATTAGAATACTTAACCAAAGCGGAACATGTAATTAAACATGATTAAAGGGTTAAGTAAGTGCCTTGGGTGGCAAGTGAGAATCAAGTAAGTGCCTTGGGTGGCATGTGGAAATCTAGTGGGTGCCTTGTGTGGCAATTAAAGTATGATTAAATGACTTATCCAAAATTTATAACATGTAAGTGGACATGGTTAAAGGGTTAAGTGGGATTCACTAGAAATGACAAACTTAGGTGGGTAGCTTGTGGGGGCCCATTTCAACCAATATCCGAAACGTATCTTTGTGGGCTCGACCCAAGTCGAGGACGGGACACGCATATTGGGATTGATTATAAGAGGCCAAAACGGGGTAGCGGTGGCAACGCGAGTCCAACAGGTTTCATATGCGTGTGTGGACCCGGGCTGGTAGCTAAGACGTTGTTGCATCGTGTAGATATAAGTCGTGCACCATTTGTTGTATCGAGTTGCCACTTTGGGGAGTGATACACCCCATTGTGGGGCCAGCACGGGTATCTACGGTAGGGAGCCGATCGCTTGGGAGTAGTGGGTACACCTAGCGGAGATAGGGGCAGACGGCACCTATGTAGTCAGCTAGGGTACAAGAAACTACTGGGTAAAATTACTAAGTACACTTAGTGGGATCAACCTTTAAGTAGGAATTACCCTTGGTGGGTAGAACTGGTGTGGTGCAGTGTAGGAATTACCCTTGGGTGGGTAGATCTGGGGTGGTGCAATATAGTAATTATCCTTGGGTGGATAGGCGCGTCTTTACGGTTATCTTAGTTCATCCTAAGTCTAGTTGGCTGCTTAGTGTAGCCATTTATCCCCAGTCGTTACCGTATATCAAGCTTTCGTCTTACTCTGGTTACTTTAATGATTGTATTGTTAAAGTTATAGGACTCGCTCAGACTTATGTCTGACCCCGTTGTTTTTATCTTTTTCCCAACCCTCAGGTTATCAGAGTGGGCCTAGCACTAGTGGGCTTTGATCGGACTGCTTTATCTATCTTTTGGAGCTTGGACCGTGGATGTAAAGCTCAGTTTATCTTTTCTAGTATGGCTATTAAGTTATGTAGTAGGATTATGTACTTTTGTTTTATCAGGATGGATATTATGTACTTGACTCTTGTTTATGGTTTTGGTGTAACCAAACATGTTTTACTTTCCGCTGCAATGAAATGATGTTTTAAAATCTCAAGTATTACTTATATCTGTCCTGTTGTAATTTTTCTGTTCTATATTCACTTAAAATACTCCACCGATGTTATGGCATTCCCTTAGTGAGTGACCTAGCGGGTGTGGGATGTTACAACCCTTCACATTAGTAAAAAGATAGGGGTAATTGTTGGAAGTAAGGGCAATTTAGAGAATTAGGGATACGATTAAACGAAGGGCTATTTTGAAGTTTTAAAAGAAGTAGAGGTAGTTTAAGCATAGGTGGGGTAGATCGACAAACGTGAAAGATGATGAATCGTTTGGATTGGGTGCTGCAAAATCCAACCCTTCATAGTAGTAAAAAGATAGGGGTTATTGTTGGAAGTAAGGGCAATTTACGGAATTGGGGATACGATTAAAAAGAAGGGCTATTTTGAAGTATTAAGAGAGGTAGGGGTAGTTTAAGCATGGGAGGTGTAGATTGACAAATATGAAAGATGATGAATGATTTAGATTAGGTGATGAAAAAACCAACCCTTCACAATAGTTAAAAAATATTATGAGAGGCAGGGGTAGGTCGACAAATATGAAAGATGATGAATCGTTTGGATTGGGTTCTGCGAAAAACCAACCGTTCATAGTATTTAAAAAATAGGTGTAATTCTTGGAAGTAAGTGCTATTTATAGAATTAGTGGTACGATCAAAAAAAGGGTTGTTTTGAAGTATTAAGTGAAGTAGGGGTAGTTTATGAATAGGAGGGGTAGATCGACAAATATGAAAGATGATGAATTGTTTGGATTGGGTGCTGCAAAAATCAACCCTTCGTAGTAGTAAAAAGATAGGGGTAACTGTTGGAAGTAAGAGCAATTAAGAGAATTAGGGATACAATTAAAACGAAGGGCTATTTTGAAGTATTAAAAGAAATAGAGGTAGTTTAAGCATAGGTAGGGTTGATCGACAAATGTGAAAGATGATAAATCGTTTGGATTGGGTGCTGGAAAAACCAACCTTTCATAGTAGTAAAAAGATAGGGGTAACTGTTGGAAGTAAAGGCTATTTACAGAATTAGGGATAGGATTAAAAAGAAGGACTATTTTGTGAAGTATTAAGAGGAGTAGGTGTAGTTTAAGCATAGTAGGGGTAGATCGACAAATATAAAAGTTGATGAATCGTTTGGATTGAGCGGTGCAAAAACAAACACTTCACAGTAGTTAAAAATAGGTGTATCTATTGGAAGTAAGGGCTATTTAGAGAATTAGTGGTACGATTAAAAAGAAGGGCTGTTTTGAAGTATTAAGAGAAGTACGGGTAGTTTAAGCATAGGAGGGGTAGATCGACAAAAATGGAAGATGATGAACCATTTGGATTGGGTGCTGCAAATCCAACCCTTCATAGTAGTAAAAATTAAAGGGTAATTGTTAGAAGTGAGGGCTATCTAGAGAATTAGGGAAACGATTAAAAAGAAGGGATATTTTGAAGTATTAAGTGGAGCCGGGATAGTTTAAGCATAATAGGGGTAGATCGACAATATGAAAGATGATGAACCGTTTGGATTGGGTGCTGCAAAAACCAACCATTAAAAGTAGTAAACTGATAGGGTTAATTATGGAACGTAAGTGCTATTTAGAGAATTGTGAATTGGATTAAAAAATAAGGGCTGTTTTGTGAAGTATTAAGAGGAGTAGGGGTAGTTTAAGCAATGTAGGGGTAGATCGACAAATATGAAAGATGATGAATCGTTTGGATTGGGTGCTACAAAAAACCAACCCTTCACAGTAGTTAAAAAATAGGGGTAATTCTTGAAAGTAAGGGCTATTTAGATAATTAGTGGTACGATTAAAAACAAGGGCTGTTTTGAAGTATTAAGAGAAGTAGGGGTAGTTTACGCATAGGAGGGGTAGATCGACAAATATGAAAAATGATGAACCATTTGGATTGGGTGCTGCAAAAACCAACCCTTCTTAGTAGTAAAAAGATAGGGGTTATTGTTGGAAGTAAGGGTAATTTAGGGAATTGGGGATTCGATTAAAAATAAGGGCTATTTTGAAGTATTAAGAGAAGTAGGGGTAGTTTAAGCATAGGAGGTGTAGATCGACAAATATGAAAGATGATGAATGGTTTAGACTGGGTGTTGAAAAAACCAACCCTTCACAGTAGTTAAAAAATATGAGTAATTGTTGGAAGTAAGGGCTATTTAGAGAATTAGTGGTATGATCAAAAAGAATGACTATTTTGAATTATTAAGAGAAGTAGGGGTAGTTTAATCATAAGAGGGGTAGATCGACAAATATGAAAGACGATGAATCGTTTGGATTGGGTGCTGCAAAAACCAACCCTTCAGAGTAGTAAAAAGACAGGGGTAATTGTTTGAAGTAAGGGCTATTTAGAGAATTAGGGATACGATTAAAAAGAAGGGCTATTTTGAAGTATTAAAAGAAGTAGAGGTTGTTTAAGCATAGGTGGGGTAGACCGACAAATATGAAAGATGATGAATCGTTTGGATTGGGTGCTGCAAAAACCAACCCTTCACAGTAGTAAAAAGATAGGGCTAATTGTTGGAAGTAAGGGTTATTTACAGAATTAGGGATATGATTAAAAAGAAGGGTTGTTTTGTGAAGTATTAAGAGGAGTAGGGGTAGTTTAACCATAGTAGGGGAAGATCGACAAATATGAAAGATGATGAATCATTTGGATTGGGCGGTGCAAAAACCAATCCTTCACAGTAGTTAAAAATAGGGGTAAATGTTGGAAGCAAGGGCTATTTAGATAACTAGTGGTACGATTAAAAAGAAGGGCTGTTATGAAGTATTAAGAGAAGTAGGGGTAGTTTAAGCATAGTAGGGGAAGATCGAAAAATACGAAAGATGATGAATCATTTGGATTGGGTGCTGCAAATCAAACCCTTCACAGTAGTAAAAAAGAAAGGGGTAATTGCTGGATATAAGGGCTATTTAGAGAATTTGGGAAACGATTAAAAATAAGGGATATTTTGAAGTATAAGCGGAGTAGGGATAGTTTAAGCATAATAGGCGTAGATCGACAAATATGAAAGATGATGAATCGTTTCGATTGGGTGCTGCAAAAACCAACCCTTCACAGTAGTAAATAAATAGGGATAATTGTTGAAAGTAAGGATTATTTAGAGAATTGGGGATAGGATTAAAAAGAAGGGCTATTTTGTGAAGTATTAAGAGGAGTAGGGGTAGTTTAAGCATAGCAGGGGTAGGTCGACAAATATGAAAGATGATGAATCGTTAGGACTGGGCGTTGCAAAAAACCAACCATTCATATTAGTTAAAAAATAGGGGTAATTCTCGGAATTAAGTGCTATTTATAGAATTAGTGGTACGATCAAAAACAAGGGTTGTTTTGAAGTATTAAGAGAAGTAGGGGTAGTTTAAGCATGGAAGGGGGAGATCAACAATTATGAAAAATGATGAATCGTTTGGATTGGGTGCTGCAAAAACCAACCCCTCATAGTTGTAAAAAGATAGGGGTTATTGTGAGAAGTAAGGGCTATATAGAGAATTAGGGATACGATTAAAAAGAAGGACTATTATGAAGTATTAATAGAAGAAGGGGTAGTTTAAGCATAGGAGGGGTAGATTGACAATTATGAAAATTTATGAATCGTTTAGAATGGGTGTTGAAAAAACAAACCCTTCACAGTAGTTAAAAAGTTAGAGTAATTGCTGGAAGTAAGGGCAATTTAGAGAATTAATGATACGATTAAAAAGAAGGGCTGTTTAGAAGTTTTAAGAGAAGTAGGGGTAGTTTAAGCATAGGAGGGGTAGATCGACAAATACGAAAGATGATGAATTGTTTGGATTGGGGTGCTGCAAAAACCAACCCTTCATAGTAGTAAAAAGATAGGGGTAATTGTTAGAAGTAAGGGCAATTTAGAGAATTATGGATACGATTAAAATGAAGGGCTATTTTGAAGTATTAAAATAAGTAGAGGTAGTTTAAGCGTAGATGTGGTAGATCGACAAATGTGAAAGATGATGAATCGTTTGGATTGGGTGCGGGAAAAACCAACCTTTTATAGTAGTAAAAAGATAGGGGTAATTGTTGGAAGTAAGGGCTATTTACAGGATTAGGGATAGGATTAAAAAGAAAGGATATTTTGTGAAGTATTAAGAGGAGTAGGGTTAGTTTAAGCATAGTAGGGGTAGATCGACAAATATGAAAGATGATGAACCATTTTGATTGAGTGTTGCAAATCCAACCCTTCATAGTAGTGAAAAGAAAAGGGTAATTGTTAGAAGTAAGGTCTATTTAGAGAATCAGGGATACGATTAAAAAGAAGGGATATTTTGAAGTTTTAAGTGGAGTAGGGATAGTTTAAGCATAATAGGGGTAGATCGACAAATATGAAAGATGATGAATCGTTTGGATTGGGTGCTGGAAAAACCAACCCTTCACAGTAGTAAATAGAGAGGGTTAATTGTGGAAAGTAAGGGCTATTTAGAGAATTGGGGATTGGATTAAAAAGAAGGGTTGTTTTGTGAAGTATTAAGAGGAGTAGGGGTAGTTTAAGCATAGTAGGGGTAGATCGACAGATATGAAAGATGATGAATCGTTTGGATTGGGTGCTACAAAAAACCAACCCTTCAAAGTAGTTAAAAAATAGGGGTAATTCTTGGAAGTAAGGGCTATTTAGATAATTAGTTGTACGATTAAAAACAAGGGTTGTTTTGAAGTATTAAGAGAAGTAGGGGTAGTTTAAGCATAGGAGGGGTAGATCGAGAAATATGAAAAATGATGAATCGATTGGATTGGGTGCTGCAAAAACCAACCCTTCATAGTAGTAAAAAGATAGGGGTTATTGTTGGAAGTAAGGGAAATTTAGGGAATTGGGGATACGATTAAAAAGAAGGGCTATTTTGAAGTATTAAGAGAAGTAGGGGTAGTTTAAGCATAGGAGGTGTAGATCGACAAATATGAAAGATGATGAATCGTTTAGATTAGGTGTTGAAAAAACCAACCCTTCACAGTAGTTAAAAAATATGATTAATTGTTGGAAATAAGGGCTATTTAGACAATTAGTGGTATGATTAAAAAGAATGTCTATTTTGAAGTATTAAGAGAAGCAGGGGTAGTTTAATCATAAGAGGGGTAGATCGACAAATATGAAAGACGATGAATCGTCTGGATTAGGTGCAGCAAAAACCAACCCTTCATAGTAGTAAAAAGATAGGGGTAATTGTTCGAAGTAAGGGCTATTTACAGAATTAGGGATACGATTAAAAAGAAGGGCTATTTTGAACTAATAAAAGAAGTAGAGGTTGTTTAAGAATAGGTGGGGTAGATCGACAAATATGAAAGATGATGAATCCTTTGGATTGGGTGCTGCAAAAACCAACCCTTCACAGTAGTAAAAAGAGAGGGCTAATTGTTGGAAGTAAGGGTTATTTATAGAATTAGGGATATGATCAATAAGAAGGGCTGTTTTGTGAAGTATTAAGAGGAGTAGGGGTAGTTTAACAATAGTAGGGGAAGATCGACAAATATGAAAGATGATGAATCGTTTTCATTGGGCGATGCAAAAACCAACCATTCACAGAAGTTAAAAATAGGGGTAATTGTTGGAAGTAAGGGCTATTTAGAGAATTAGTGGTACGTTAAAAAAGAAGGGCTGTTTTGAAGTATTAAGAGAAGTAGGGGTAGTTTGAGAATAGGAGGGGTAGATCGACAAATATGAAAGATGATGAATCGTTTGGATTGGGTGCTGCAAATCAAACCCTTCACAGTGGTAAAAAGAAAGGGGTAATTGTTGGAAGTAAGGGCTATTTAGAGAATTTGGGATATGATTAAAAAGAAGGCATATTTTGAAGTATAAGATGAGTAGGGATAGTTAAAGCATAATAGGGGTAGATCGACAAATATGAAAGATGATGAATCGTTTCGATTGGGTGTTGCAAAAACCAACCCTTCACAGTAGTAAATAGATAGGGATAATTGTTGAAAGTAAGGGCTATTTAGAGAATTGGGGATAGGATTAAAAAGAAGGGTTGTTTTGTGAAGTATTAAGAGGAGTAGGGGTAGTTTAAGCATAGCAGGGGTAGGTCGATAAATATGAAAGATGATGAATCGTTTGGATTTGGTGCTGCCAAAAACCAACCCTTCACAGTAGTTAAAAAATAGGGGTAATTCTTGGAAGTAAGTGCTATTTAGAGAATTAGTGGTACGATAAAAAAACAAGGGTTGTTTTGAAGTATTAAGAGAAGTAGGGGTTGTTTAAGCATGGGAGGGTTAGATGGACAATTATGAGAAATGATGAATCATTTGGATTGTGTCCTGCAAAAACCAACCCTTCATAGTAGTAAAAAGATAGGGGTTATTGCGGGAAGTAAGGGCTATATAGAGAATTGGGGATACGATTAAAAAGAAGGACTATTTTGAAGTATTAATAGAAGAAGGGGTAGTTTAAGCATAGGAGGGATAGATTGGCAAATATGAAAGATGATCAATCGTTTAGATTGGGTGTTGAAAAAACCAACCCTTCACAGTAGTTAAAAAATTGGAGTAATTGTTGGAAGTAAGGGCAATTTAGAGAATTAATGATACGATTAAAAAGAAGGGCTTTTTTGAAGTTTTAAGAGAAGTAGGGGTAGTTTAAGCATAGGAGGGGTAGATCGACAAATGTGAAAGATGATGAATTGTTTGGATTGGGTGCTGCAAAAACAAACCCTTCATAGTAGTGAAAAGATAGGGGTAATTGTTGGAAGTAAGGGCAATTTAAAGAATTAGGGATACGATTAAAACGAAGGGCTATTTTGAAGTATTAAAAGAAGTAGAGGTAGTTTAAGCATAGGTGGGGTAGATCGACAAATGTGAAAGATGATGAATGGTTTTGATTGTATGCAGGAAAAACCAACCTTTCACTGTAGTAAGAAGATAGGGGTAATTGTTGGAAGTAAGGGCAATTTACAGAATTAGGGATAGGAATAAAAAGAAGGGCTGTTTCGTGAAGTATTAAGAGTAGGGTAGTTTAAGCATAGTAGGGATAGATCGACAAATATGAAAGATGATGAATCATTTGGATTGGGCGGTGCAAAAACGAACACTTCACAGTAGTTAAAAATAGGGGTAATTATTAAAGTAAGGGCTATTTAGAGAATTAGTGGTACGATTAAAAAGAAGGGCTGTTTTGAAGTATTAGGAGAAGTACGGGTAGTTTAAGCATAGGAGGGGTAGATCGACAAATATGAAAGATGATGAACCATTAGGATTGGGTGCTGCAAATCCAACTCTTTATAGTAGTAAAAAGAAAAGGGTAATTGTTGGAAGTAAGGGCTATTTATTGAATTGGGGATACGATTAAAAAGAAGGGATATTTTGAAGTATTAAGTGGAGTAGGGGTAGTTTAAGCATAATAAGGGTAGATCGATAAATATGAAAGAGGATGAATCGTTTGGATTGGGTGCTGCAAAAACCAACCCTTCACAGTAGTAAATAGATAGGGTTAGTTATGGAAAGTAAGGGCTATTTAGAGAATTGGGGATTGGATTTAAAAGAATGTTGTTTTGTGAAGTATTATGATGAGTAGGGGTAGTTTAAGCATAGTAGGTGTAGATCGACAAATATGAAAGATGATGAATCGTTTGGATTAGGTCCTACAAAAAACCAACCGTTCACAGTAGTTAAAAAATAGGGGTAATTCTTGGATCTTAGGGCTATTTAGATAATTAGTGGTACGATTAAAAACAAGGGTTGTTTTGAAGTATTAAGATAAGTTGGGGTAGTTTAAGCATATGAGGGTTAGACCGACAAATATGAAAAATGATGAATCGTTTGGATTGGGTGCTGCAAAAACCAACCCTTCATAGTAGCAAAAAGATATGGTTTATTGTTGGAAGTAAGGGCAATTTAGGGAAATGGGGATACGATTAAAAAGAAGGGCTATTTTGAAGTACTAAGAGAATTAGGGATAGTTTAAGCATAGGAGGTGTAGATCGACAAATATGAAAGATGCTGAATCGTTTAGATTGGGTGTTGAAAAAACCAACCCTTCACAATAGTTAAAAATATGAGTAATTGTTGGAAGTAAGGGCTATTTAGAGAATTAGTGGTACAATTAAAAAGAAGGGCTATTTTTAAGTATTAAGAGAAGCAAGGGTAGTTTAATCATAAGAGGGGTAGATCGACAAATATGAAAGATGATGAATCGTTTGGATTGGGTGCAGCAAAAACCAACCCTTCACAGAAGTAAAAAGATATGGGTAATTATTGGAATTAAGGGCTATTTAGAGAATTAGGGATACGATTAAAAAGAAGGGTTGTTTTCAACTATTAAGAGAAGTAGCGGTAATTTAACCATAGGAGGGGTAGATCAACAAGTATGAAAGTTGATGAATCGATTGGATTGGGTGCTGCAAAAACCAACCCGACGCAGTAGCAAAAAGATATGGGTAATTATTGGAAGTAAGGGCTATTTAGAGAATTAGGGATACGATTAAAAAGAAGGGCTATTTTGAAGTATTAAAAGAAGTAGAGGTTGTTTAAGCATAGGTGGGGTAGATCGACAAATATGAAAGATGATGAATCTTTTGGATTGGGTACTGCAAAAACCAGCCCTTCACAGTAGTAAAAAGATAGGGCTAATTGTTGGATGTAAGGGTTATTTACAAAATTAGGGATATGATTAATAAGAAGGGTTGTTTTGTGAAGTATTAAGAGGAGTAGGTGTAGTTTAACCATGGTAGGGGAAGATCGACAAATATGAAAGATGATGAATCGTTTGGATTGGGCGGTGCAAAAACCAACCCTTAACAGTAGTCAAAAATATGGGTAATTGTTGTATGTAAGGGCTATTTAGAGAATTAGTGGTACAATTAAAAAGATTGGTTGTTTTGAAGTATTAAGAGAAGTAGGGGTAGTTTGAGCATAGGAGGGGTAGATCGACAAATATGAAAGATGATGAATCGGTTGGATTGGGTGCTGCAAATCAATCCCTTCACAGTAGTAAAAAGAAAGGGGTAATTGTTGGAAGTAAGGGCTATTTAGATAATTTGGGATACAATTAAAAAGAAGGGATATTTTGAAGTATAAGAGGAGTACGGATTGTTTAAGCATAATAGGGGTAGGTCGAAAAATATGAAAGATGATGAATCGTTTCGATTGGGTCCTGCAAAAACCAACTCTTCACAGTAGTAAATAGATAGGGATAATTATTGAAAGTAAGGGCTATTTAGAGAATTGGGGATAGGATTAAAAAGAAGGGTTGTTTTATGAAGTATTAAGAGGAGTAGGGGTAGTTTAAGCATAGCACGGATAGGTCGACAAATATGAAACAAGATGAATCGTTTGGATTGGGTACTGCAAAAAACCAACCCTTCACTGTAGTTAAAAAATAGGGGTAATTCTTGGAAGTATGTGCTATTTAGAGAATTAGTGGTACGATAAAAAACAAGGGTGGTTTTGAAGTATTAAGAGAAGTAGGGGTAGTTTAAGCATGGGAGGAGTAGATAGACAATTATGAAAAATGATGAATCGTTTGGATTGGGTGCTGCAAAAACCAACCCTTCATAGTAGAAAAAAGATAGGGGTTACTGCGGGAAGTAAGGGCTATATAGAGAATTAGGGATACGATCAAAAAGGAGGACTATTTTGAAGTATTAATAGAAGAAAGGGTAATTTATGCATAGGAGGGGTAGATCGACAAAAATGAAAGATGACGAATCGTTTAGATTGGGTGTTGAAAAATCCAACCCTTCACAGTAGTTAAAAAATTGGAGTAATTGTTGGAAGTAAGGGCAATTTAGAGAATTAATGGTACGATTAAAAAGCAGGGCTGTTTTGAAGTTTTAAGAGAAGTGGGGGTCGTTTAAGCATAAGAGGGGTAGATCGACAAATATGAAAGATAATGAATTGTTTGGATTGGGTGCTGCAAAAACCAACCCTTCACAGAAGTAAAAAGATAGGGGTAATTGTAGGAAGTAAGGGCAATTTAGAGAATTAGGGATACGATAAAAACGAATAGCTATTTTGAAGTACTAAAAGTAGTAGAGATAGTTTAAGCATAGGTGGGGTAGATAAACAATTGTCAAAGATGATGAATCGTTTGGATTGGGTGCTGCAAAAACCAACCTTTCACAGTAGTAAAAAGATAGGGGTAATTGAAGGAAGTAAGGGCTATTTACTGAATTAGGGATAGGATTAAAAAGAAGGGTTTTTTTGTGAAGTATTAAGAGGAGTAGAGGTAGCTTAAGAAAAGTAGGGGTAGATCGACAAATATGAAAGATGATGAATCGTTTGGATTGGGCGGTGTAAAAACCAACACTTCACTGTAGTTAAAAATAGGGGTAATTGTTGGAAGTAAGGGCTATTTAGAGAATTAGTGGTACGATTAAAAAGAACGGATGTTTTGAAGTATTAAGAGAAGTACGTGTAGTTTAAGCATAGGAGGGGTAGATCGACAAATATGAAAGATGATGAACCATTTGGATTGGGTGCTGCAAATCCAACCCTTCATAGTAGTAAAAAGAAAAGGGGAATTGTTGGAAGTAAGGGCTATTTAGAGAATTAGGGATACGATTAAAAAGAAGGGATATTTTGAAGCATTAAGTGGAGTAGGGATAGTTTAAGCATAATAGGGGTAGATCGAAAAATATGAAAGATGTTGAATCATTTGGATTGGGTGCTGCAAAAACCAACCCTTCACATTAGTAAATAGATAGGGTTAATTGTGGAAAGTAAGGTCTATTTAGAAAATTAGGGATTGGATTAAAAATAAGGGCTGTTTTGTGAAGTATTAAGAGGAGTAGGGGTAGTTTAAGCACAGTAGGGGTAGATCGACAAATATGAAAGATGATGAATCGATTGGATTGAGCGGTGCAAAGACCAACACTTCATAGTAATTAAAAATAGGGGTAATTGTTGGAAGTAAGGCTTATTTAGAGAATTAGTGGTACGATTAAAAAGAAGGGTTGTTTTGAAGTATTAAGAGATGTAGGGTTAGTTTAAGCATAAGAGGGGTAGATCGACAAATATGAAAGATGATGAATCATTTAGATTGGGTGTTGCAAATCCAACCCTTCACAGTATTAAAAAGAAAGGGGTAATTGTTGGAAGTAAGGGCTATTTAGAGAATTTCGGATACGATTAAAAAGAAGGGATATTTTGAAGTATAAGAGGAGTAGGGATAGTTTAAGCATAATAGGGGTAGATCGACAAATATGAAAGATGATGAATCATTTCGATTGGGTGCTACAAAAACCAACCCTTCACAGAAGTTAAAAAACAGAGGTAATTGTTGGAAGTAAGGGCTAATTAGAGAATTAGTGGTACGATTAAAAAAAGGTTTGTTTCGAAATATTAAGAGAAGTAGGGGTAGCTTAAGCATAGTATGAATAGATCGACAAAAATGAAAGATGATGAATCATTTGGATTGGGTGCTGCAAAAACCAACCCTTTACAGTAGTAAAAAGAAAGGGGTATTTTTTGGAAGTAAGGGCTATTTAGAGAATTAGGTATACGATTAAAAAGAAAGGATATTTGGAAGTATTAAGAGAAGTAGGGCAAGTTAAAGCATAGGATGGGTAGATCGACAAATATTAAAGATGATGAATCGTTTGGATTGGGTGGTGCAAAAATCAACCCTTCACTGTAGTAAATAGATAGGGCTAATAGCAGAAAGTAAGAGCTATTTAGAGAATTGGGGATACAAATAAAAAGAAGGGCTGTTTTGTGAAGTATTAAGAGAAGTAGCGGTAGTTTAAGCATAGTAGGGGTAGATCGACAAATATGAAAGATGATGAATCGTTTGGATTGGGTGCTGCAAAAAACCAACCATTCACAGTAGTTAAAAAATAGGGGTAATTGTTGGAAGTAAGTGCTATTTATAGAATTAGTGGTACGATTAAAAACAAGGGCTATTTTGAAGTACTAAGAGAAGTAGGGGTAGTTTAAGCATAGGAGGGGTAGATCGACTAATATGAAAAATGATGAATCGTTTGCATTGGGAGCTGCAAAAACAAAACCTTCACAGTAGTAAAAAGATAGGTGTTATTTTTGAAAGTAAGGGCTATTTAGAGGATTAGGGATACGATTAAAAAGAAGGGATTTTTTGAAGTATTAAGAGAAGTAGGGGTAGTTTAAGCATAGGAGGGTAGATCGACAAATATGAAAGATGTTGAATCATTTAGATTGGGTGTTGCAAAAAGCAACCCTTCAAAGTAGTTAAAAAAAGGGGTAATAGTTGGAACTAAGGGATATTTAGAGAATTAGTGGTATGATTCAAAACAAGGGTTGTTTTGAAGTATTAAGAGAAGTAGGTGTAGTTTAAGCATGGTTGGGGTAGATCAGCAAATATTGAAGATGATGAATCGTTTGGATTGGGTGCTGCAAAAACTAACCCTTCATAGTAGTAAAAAGATATGGGTAATTGTTGGAAGTGAGGGTTATTTAGAGAATTAGGGATATGATTAAAAAGAAGGGTTACTTTGAAGTATTAAAGGAAGTAGGGGTAGTTTAAGCATAGGAGGGGTAGATCGACAAATATGAAAGATGATGAATCGTTTGGATTGGGTGCTGCAAAAACCAACCCTTCAGAGTAGTAAAAAGATAGGGGTAATTGTCGGAAGTAAGGTCAATTTTGAGAATCAGGGATAAGATTAAAAAGAAGGGCTGTTTTGTGAAGTATTAAGAGGAGTAGGGGTATTTTAAGCACAGTAAGGGTAGATCGACAAATATGAAAGATGGTGAATCGTTTGGATTGGGTGGTGCAAAAACCAACCCTTTATAATAGTCACAAAATAGGGGTAATTGTTGGAAGTAAGGGCTGTTTAGAGAATTATTGGTACGATTAAAAAGAAGGGCTTTTTTGAAGTATTAATAGAAGTAGGGGTAGTTTTAGCATAGGAGGAGTAGATCGACAAATATGAAAGATGATAAATCGTTTCGATTAGGTGCTGCAAATCCAACCCTTCACAGTAGTAAAAAGAAAGGGGTAATTGTTGGAAGTAAGGGTTAGTTAGAGAATTAGGGATACGATTAAAAAGATGGGATATTTTTTAGTTTAAGCATAGGAGGGGTAGATCGACAAATATGACAGATGATGAATCGTTTGGATTGGGTGCTACAAAAACCAACCCTTCACAGTAGTAAAACGATAGGGGTAATTGTTGGTGGTGAGGGCTATTTAGAGAATTAGGGATAGAAAGAAAAACAAGGGTTGTTTTGTGAAGTATTAAGAGGAGTAGGGGTAGTTTAAGCATAATAGGGGTAGATCGAAAAATATGAAAGATGATGAATCGTTTGGATTGGGAGGGTGAATAACCGAACCGGCCCATTTTTGAGGTCGACCCGAGCCTCGCTGTGTCGACTAGGTGTTGATTCAGGGTGTTTGTCTGTCAACCCGTGGGCCGATTCACTCAAAGGCAGATGTGGCATCTGATTGGTTCTCATGGTTCAGGGTTAATCTAATGGTCCTAAATAACTTCCTACACCTATATATACACCCTAAGATCTAACCCTAATTCATAAATATTATCTATGACACCATTATGCTGTCAAACTCTCTCTTAAACCCTAGCCGCCACCTCTAAATCAAATCTCAAGTATTCAACTACAACTCAAATTAAAGATTAGTGCTACTACAACAATTCAAGAAGATAAATCAGCAACACCGCAACATTTCTACACTAATTTAAGTGCATAATTCTATTCTTTAACCATGAAAGGCGAGTACGGTGATTTTCACAATAAAGCGGGATTAAATGTTACATGATGAAGTTGTAAAGAGGATTCATATGTATGTATGTAATTTAAATCTCATCCAAGCCTTTACCTTTTTTATTCATGTCATCATATGTTTATGTTTCTATGTAAAGTTCATACTTTTATCAGTTTATTCGTTTAGAATCTGTCATCATGCCACTATGCCAGTTTACATGCCCCTTTATTTCATGATGTTGTGTTAATTCCAATTTTCTGTGATTTGATTCTCTCTTCTTATCCCTATTCTTTTACTTTTGGATCTAGGCTATCTTCGAGCCTAAGTTAAAAATATGCGCGGATGCAAATACAAGGGAACGATGGGAATTTGTGAAATATGGAAAATTGGATACTATTGGATATTTTGGATAATTGGATAATATGTGAAATTGGCATATTTGGGTATGAATTACACGGAATTGATTAAATTGCCTATAATCGTAAATTTGTAATTCAGGCTAATAATATGTAACCAGTGACAATTTGGAATAGGCAGTATTTTAAACATGATTATATGTTTAATTGGATATACATGTCTTGAAAATTGGCTATGGGTGAAATACAATTATTAATAAACCTTTGACACGAGGTTAGGCGCATTTGTGGCGTAAGACTGCCCGTAACCGCCCGGCAAATCCAGCTGCCACAATTGGACGTCTAATGTGAGAAGTCAAAGGAATGAATTGTAAGCGCAATGGTTAATGACACAAGGTTAGACCCGGTTTGTGGAGTAAGACTGCACGGAACCGCCCGACAAATCCAACGTCCACAAAGCATTCGGTCTAATGTGGAGAGTCATGCACCATTCGTCATAAGGAATGAATTAAGGAATACTAACCATAATAAGACATGGGTATGGTTAGAGGGTTAAGTGGGGTGACATGTAAATTATGATATGTAAATACGGACATAACCGGTATAAGATAAGACACGTAAATTATGACATGTAAGTATGGACTTAACCATAGCATGTGTAAGACATGGACATTTAAATTAAAATGGTTAAGTGGGAGAAAAACCTAGTGGGGACCATGCTTAGGTGGGAGGCTTGTGTCGGATGGGGGACCCGTTTCAACCAGTAACCTGTTTGAGTATCTAGTTATGCCCGGTACTAGGCCGGGGTTGGGGCACGCTTACTGGACTTGAATGTAAGAGGTCAAAACGTGAATAGCGGTGGCAACGCGAGTCCAATGGGTTTATGTGTGTGCATGGGTCCGGGCTGGTAGGTAAGATGTTATTGTATCGTGTAGGTATGGCCGTGCATTTTATGTTGGTATCGGGGTTGCCACTTTGAGGAGTGATACACCCCACTGTGGGGCCAGCACGGCTGCCTACGGGGTTTATGGAGCCAATCGAATGGATAGGGTAAGGGTACCTTAGCGATGGTAGGAGCAAGCCGGCACCTACGATAGCAGCTAGGTATAAGTACCTACCAAGTTTGTCATGTGGATACAGTTAGTGGGAAGGGATCAACCTTTAGTAAATAGAGACTAGTAGATGTGCGTTGTAATTAAGTAATGTGGTGTAACTTAGCAAAAGTTCGGTGTAGTGAAATACCAGTTTGTTGAGTTGGATAGTCCTTTGGGTGCTAGTCTGATGTTGACTTCGGTCTTCGGGGTTAGTACTTGGAGGGTTGTTCGCTTAGCCAAGGTGTAGGATTGTCTTAGTACTTAGGAACGGAATCATCTTGTCCATCCTTTTTATCACCCTTATCTACGTTAAACCATATCATGATGCCTATTTATGTCTTTATCATTTACCTTACTGGACTCGCCAGATTTTATGTCCGACCCGTTTTGTTTCTACCTCTTTTCTATCCTTTCCCCCCCTCAGGTTTGCAAGGAGGGAATACTACAGCTTAGTGCTAATTTCTTTCAGTTGCTTAAAAAGAGTAGATGTATCGCGTTGGACTCTCTCATCTTTATGGCTTTGCTTATGCTCAGTGGGGATTTATGCATTTATGTTATTTAATTATTTGCTTCTTTATGTACTTTGAAATTTTTGGAAAAGACTATTGATCCTGTTGTAATGGTTTTGGAGACTACTTATGTAAGCTTGTTTTGAGTTATGATGCTATGAAATAAGTTTTATCTTCCGCTATGTTGTTTTATTTATTTATACTTGTAATTTATCTGTTTTATACAACAATAACGCTTCATGGACATTGATGCATTCCCTTTGTGAGTGACATTAATGGACATGGGGTGTTACACGTGGTATCAGAGCTATGCTTACAAGAACTAGATAAAAAGTTTTGAAAAGTATTTTTAAAGTTATTATTCTCCTAGAAAGTATTTTCAAAAAAAAACTTGTTTTAAAGAAGCTATTTTCAAGGAAAGTTTACTTAAAGAGCATAATCCCCACAAGCCATCCATCTCTCTTTCACTACCCTTATTTTGAAACTTTTTCTTTTTCTTTTCAGCATGTCTGGAGCATTTGAGATACCAGAGGATGTTCATGTACCCGGTTGGTTTCATCAATATCTCGAGGCTAGGGCTGCTACCGCGGTTCCAGCCGACGTTCCTCCTCCTGCTCCCCTAGCTCCAGTCATTCCTCCGCGTCGAGATGCTTTCTCCAAGATATGTAAAGACTTTAGGTCGATGGGTGGAAAAACTTTTAGTGTGTTTGAAACGTTCGTTGAAACTAGAAATGGTTGAAAGAAGTAGAGGATCTGTTTGGCATTTTCGATTTGGACGATTGTAGTAAGGTCCAATGGGCTTCATGGTTGATGAAGGATGAAGCTTCGTTTTTGTGGGAGGTTACTAATTGAGAGCGTGCTGTAGAGAGGTAGGCAGATTTTAGGGGAAGGTTTGAGTTGAAATTCCTTTCTTAAGCCGAGGAGAGTATGTACATGGAGAGGTTCTTGACATTGAAGCAGAAAGACTTGACCGTGAAGGAGTATGTGATAGAACTTAATAAGTCGGCGAGATTTGGAATAGAGTTGGTGAATACGCCTCATAAGAAGGCCTTGAGGTTTGCAAAGGGCCTAAATGAACCGCTTCACAGTTTGGCTATGTCCCACATTCCAATGGGGGCTACGTATGAAAAGTGTAATGACCCATAATTTGGCCGGAGGATAATTAACTAATTTAATTATTAAATATTGATTTAACGATATCAATAACTAGAATTGAATAATATTTATATTTAATTAATATAAATAATAGGATAATATATATCCGGAATAATCGGGAATAACGGAATTCACAATTTTGTGTAAACTGGACAGTTGAAAATATATAATTCAGTTTATATTGAATTATATTGACGAATATATTTATATAAGCCATTTGAACGTATAATTATATTATAATTAAAAACGAGCCCAAATTGGCGCTGCAGTTCGCTATTTAGCGATTTGAACTTCAACTGAATGTACAGGGTCCGTTTTAAGTCGGATTTCTGTGAAACAAGAACCGTCAGGACCGATTTGACAATAGTTTTCTAGTGGAAGAGAAAAATCTGGATTTCGTCGGGTAGATTTTGATTTATGTTCAAATCAAATTTTAGAAAAGTCGCTGAGGAATTCCTTTATAATTCAATAAGGAATTATTTATATTTTTAAAATAAAATTTATTTTAAATCGAATATCGATTTAATAGGGATTTGAAATATCAAGTTATAAATCCCACTGTGAATATAGAAAATAATATTTATTTATAAATATTTAATTTAATTATATTTAAATATATTTATATATTTAAATGGGTTATTTAGGACTTAAAAAATAGCCACTTTTGCAAACGAAGTCGAAATTCGACGAAACTAATTTTGTTTGATCCGCAATGTCAAACAGTTGTTAGCTTTCCAGTTTCGTGATTTTTAGAGTCACTGTGTGGTCGTACGGAGTTTTAGAGTGAGAAACAATCAGTATTTCGATGGTTAAAAATACGTTGTGTAAGCATACGGAGTCGGAATTCGACGAAACCAGTTTCGTTGGGACCGTAATGTCGAACTGTAACTGCATATCAATTTTCATGATTTTTAGGTATCCTATGTGTTCGTAGGAATTTTTAGAGTGTAGAACGAATATAAATGAATATAAAATGATAAATTAAAATATCTAGAAAATATCTAAAATTCCTATAAATACCCCCTTAATATCCCCTAAAACCCCAAAATCATTTTCCTATTTGAACAGCGGACAATTTCAAGCCGCCGCCACAGAAATCAAAACGTGAAGCAAAACCAAGTTTCATAAAATCAAAACAAATAGAATCAAATTCTATAAATAGAAATATACATAAATTCGAAATCCTTGTGAGGTGTTCTTTGATTTGAGGTAAGCCGTGTGGGGTGCGATAGTTCTTTCTGGTGTTCGAACTTGAACACAGGAGGTCTAGGGTTCAGATATTAAGGAAATGGAGGCATCGTTACTTGTTTTAGAGGTTGTTTTCGGCATCAGAGGGAAATTCCGCAGCTTGTATGTGGATTTTGTGGATTTTCGCACTAAAGAATGTCGATACCTGTACTGTATCGCGAGTGCAGGCTGCTGAACCAAGGAGGAAACGGACTGTGCGTGTTCAATGTTTTTGGGGTGGGGAGGTTGAGATTAAGGAGAGGGATCCGATGGTGTTTACAGGTTTGAAAACGATGAAATAACAAAGGAGTGAAGGCTAGGGAATGAGGATGGATTTCAGTTGCAAGGAGGAGCAGGTGACGAAGCATTTTTGGGAAGAAAGGGATTTGGGCTGGTCGGGTATTCAATTGGAGTGGGCCGTGATATTTAGAAACGGGGTAAGGCCCATGTGGTTTTAGTTTAAGTTATTTCTTTTAAATTAGTGTCTAAGCTTATAAATTGAATAACTTATTCATATGATATCAGAATCACGAACCGTAAGTTGCGTTGGGACCGTATGGACGAGAGCTTCACAATGAAGCCGACTGGATGTGGATTCGAGCTCGTATGAATTTATGGCGAAATAAATTATTTGATCCAAATCAAATAAACAGTTTGTCGTTCTTTAACGATGAACTGCCAAAGTGAGTAAAACTCACCAACTCTGTACAGTTCTATTTTCACAACGTATTCTTAGAACTGTTAAATATTGTATGTTTGATTGTGTGTTGACTGTTTGATTGAATTGCTAGTCAGTTAGTTGATTTTCTATATTGTTTCTGTTTAACAGAATATATCATATGGAACTGAAAGTGACGTTATCTATATTGTTTAATATCTGTGATGCAGGGGAACAGGTCGGAGGAATCCAATGGGATTCCTCAACATTTATTTTACTGTGATTTGTATATTGTGGTATATAATGTGATATATAATCTGACGTTGATTATGTGTGTTTGAACGGTATTTATCATTGTTATATGGTGTGTTAAATATCATAAGAAATACCATAATGTAGAAAAGGAATATTTCAATGTATATTGAAATAAAGGAACTTTATAAAATCAACTGATTTTATAAAGGAAATATTTTGAAAATAAAGTATTTATAAAATCATAGGATTTCGTAAAGGATGTATTTATTTAGAAAATATACAAAGTTGATAAAGGAAATATTTATTTAGGAAGTAAATAGAATTAATAAAGGAATATTTATTTAGAAAATAAATATAAGTATAAAAAGGAAATTGATGAGTTATAAAAGAGTTAATCGAATTTAGTTATTCAAAGTCGAGTTAATCGAAAATGGTTCATCGAATAGAGTTAGTCAAACATAGTTATTCAGGATAAGTTACCATTTAGCATGACTGCTAGCGTAATTCGCAGGGCTGCAGATAGCCTACGGCGGTCGGATGTTTCCTGAGGGAATCAGGCGTAACCATTGTCATCGCTGCGATCTAGAGTCAAGCGAATGGAGTTAAAGAAATAGAGTTAAGCAAAATTAGAAACTGACTAGAGATTAGTAAATTGAATAGTTTTCTAAGTGTCGATTTGATGTTGGTTTCGGCCTTCGGGGTTTATACTTGGGAAATTGTTCTCCTAATAGTTTACAGTTAGAATCTGATAGTTGTGGAATGGTAGTGATTGATGATTGATCGATGTTATTTACAATTGGAAATAATATCGTTGTTTGCACACTTGTTTTCTTTGATAGTTAACTCACCGACTATCGAAGTTTTTAACATTTAACGTTGTTAATATGGAGAGACCGGTTGGATTATTATCCGAAGAACCACTCTGTATATGCATAAGCGTTGCGAATCATAAATGCCAAAGATAATTGAAGACGGAGTGAAGTGCAAGGGCTGTCCTGTTTACAGAATAGTGCCTTCGGTTTGTCCAGTCCCAGGACAACTTGTATGGACAAAGGTCTGACAGAGTATATCTGGTAGATCACGTAAGGTTATCGTGTCAAACGTATTTACGTTGGTGGCGGAGGAATTCGTTTCTCTTAGCTTATACCCGTGGTATTTTTGGGAAAATCAATTTGTGATTTAGAGGGTATGACGATGTGACATTCTAAGTGAATGAACTGGTATGCGAAAAGATAAGCGTGGCTTCTAGCCTCACATCCGGTAAATGACAGAAATCCGGCAGGCAGCATGGCTAAGTCGGTCGCACCGAAGTAGGGTGTATAATCACCTATCTAGAGAATATTCATTTGCTTCTTTAATCTATCAATGATGTCCCATATATGTATATACTAGAAAGGTTGCTGATCCCAACCATTTGTGATGTACATTCGATACACTCAAGCGAAATGAGTGGTCGGTCATGTGTGGCTGAGTTGCAAGATGTTCTTGTTGAACTCCAGTGTATCGTTCCTAGAGTACACTGATCGGAAGGTGGTTCCATACCTTGTCATAGATGGAAATCCATTACCCAATACGTGCTTGCGGTTTTGATTGTATACTATATATGTAGAACGTGAGATGAAAGCGTTTCTGCTAGATGATTAATATATTGTGGCTGATAGACATTATTATAATATCAAAAGGTTTTTGATATAAAGATATTTTGGATTCTCATAAGGGAAAAACCCGTTCCGTTATACGGCGTGGTCTTACGAGATATCGTTTACTTGTTCAAACTGTTTTAAACTGTTTTACTCATACCAGTCCGATGACTGACCCGGATTTTATTTTGTTTTGTTTCCCTAAACTCTTGGGTGCCTAAATTTGTACGGGCAGTCAAGTAGTCGGGATTTACAGATATCTGAAGAGTTGGGGCAGGAGGCTTAAGGATCATATAGCTATAGTTTGTTTTTCGCTGTTGTTGCAAGTGTTGTACTCTGATAAGTGCTATTGTATACATAATGTTTGTATTTCAAAAGTTATGTTATATTTTATTCGTTCCGCTGTGAGATTCGTGTTTACTCTGGTGATGATGTTCTTCTTCGTCCTCTATTCTATTAGTTCTACCTTATCTTTCCTCACCATCTATCTTCTTTCTATTAATTTCTTCAATTTCCAGTGCAATTTGGGGTTGGACTTGTGTTATTTGGTCAGCTCAAATTGGTCTGGATTTTCGGGTCATTACAAAAAGCTTGTTGATATGGCATACATGCATGAAGAAGAGAAGGGTGTAAGTACTTTTAGGCTGCAAGATAAGAAGGAAGATCCAAAGAAAGCCCAACAACAAAAGAAAGGTGGTAAAGAAAAGAGGAAGTGTCACAACTATGGGATACCCGGCCATTTGAAGAAAGACTGTAGGAAGAAGAACAAGTTCGTATGTTATCATTGTGGTAATCCAGGTCATCCTGTCAAGGACTGTCCTAAGAAGCAAGGGCAGAGGGCAGGTTCTACTTTGGGAGGGCAGGTTCACGCTCTCATGGCTCCGGGACAGGAAGGATGTAGAAAAATTTATGTCGAAAGTTTGATTTTTTTTGTTTGATCATCCTATCCATACTTTATTTGGTTCTGGTGCATCACATTCGTTTATTTCTACATCATTTGTTGAAACACTGCACTTAAACACTAGCCTCATTGTGGATTCCATTGTAGTCTCAAATCCGATTGGTGTGTCGGCTCATTTATCCATGGTTTGTAGGGATTTGAGATTGTCTATCTTAGGCGTTAGTTTTGAATATAATGCTTTTGTGCTTGGTTTCATGGGCTATGGGTTGATTCTGGATGGATTGGCTAGCCTGACATGGTGCCATCCTAGATTGTGAACGAAGGGTAGTAAAATTGTTGACTCATAGTGGAAAGACCCTTGATATTTCTTGTGACCCTAGAGGATCGGTGATGCTTAGTTATCTTGAGTCACTTGACGCATCCAATGATGATTTACATTCTGTTAGTATAGTCTGTGAATATGTTGATGGCTTCGATGAAGTAAGGGGCCTACCCCCAAACGTGAGACAGACTTTCGTATTTATCTTGTAGACAATGCAAAACCCGTATCTCTACTAGTACGCCACATGGATCCTCGTGAGAGGAGGGAACTCAATAAGCAAGTAGGGGAGTTGCTTGAGAAGGGGTTCATAAGACGTAGTATATCGGAGTGGGGTGCTCCAGTAGTATTTGCCACGAAGGCGGATGGGTCCCTTAGACCTTGTGTGGACTATAGAGAACTTAATAGGCTTACTAAGAAGAATAGGCACCCATTGCCGAGGATTGACGATCTCTTCGATCAGTTAGTTGGCGCCTCAGTGTTTTCGCAGTTGGACTTAGCCACTGGTTTCCATCAATTGAGAGTGGCTGAGGATAGCATAGACAAGACTGCCTTTAGGACTCCGGACGGTTACTATGAGTGGCTTGTGATGCCCTTCAGTTTGACAAACACCCCCGCATACTTTGTTGAATTGATGAGTAGGGTGTTTAGGGAGTACCTTAATAAATTCGTGGCGGTCTTTGTGAATGACATCTTGATCTTTTCTAAGAGCGAGGAAGAGCATGCCCAACATCTTAGGGAAGTGTTGGATACCCTTCAAGCGCATAACCTTAAAGATAAATTTTCTAAATGTCACTTTTGGAGGAAGGAAGTGCGATTCTTAGGGCACGTGGTTTCCAAAGAAGGGATAGCTGTGGATCCCGCGAAGTTGGTTGCCATCCAAGATTGGAAGGTCCCTAAAAATACAACCAAGGTGAGGAGTTTCTTGGGGTTGGCTAGCTACTATAGGAAGTTTATCAAGGACTTCGCAAAGATATCAGCCCCATTGACATGCTTGACGAAGAAGAAACTAGTTTTCACGTGGGACGTAGATTGTGATGATGCATTCCAACGTTCAAAGGGAGCTTTGACCACAGCCCCAGTCTTAGTGTTGCCAGATGGGAGTAAGCCATTTACCGTTTTTATCGATGCTTGTGGGACAGGATTAGGCGCAGCCTTAATGCAAGCCTATGGAGGAAGGCATATGAGAGTGCATGAGAGAAATTACCCTGCACATGACCTAGAGTTAGCCGCTATTGTTTTCGCGCTTAAGTCTCGGCGCCATTATCTTCTTGGCGAGAAATTCGAAATTTTCACAGACCACAAATCGCTAAAATACTTGTTCTCTCAGAAGGACTTAAACTTAAGGTAGCAAAGGTGGATGGAATTCTTAGCGTCCTACGATTTTGAGATAGCATATACCCTTGGCAAGGGTAACATGGTGGCATACGCCTTAAGTAGGAAAAGGTTGTCCTTGAGTCCATTGTTTGTTGAGAGGCGAAGCTTAGAGTTCATCTCTACGTTTGACTTTAGACCTTCCTTTGAATTTGTACCCGGTTTGCTAGCATCCTTAGAGGTCAGACCTACGCTTTTGGGACGGATTGGTGAGGCACAACGAGATGACCCATAGTTAGTTGAGTTAGTAGAGAAGCTTATAAGGGGGTGTCATCGAGCTATCTCAGTAGGTATACCCTAGATGATAAGGGTTGGTTACGTAGGGATGGTAGACCTTTTGTACCACGACATTAGAACCTGAGGAAGACCATTCTTGATGATGCACATCGTTCGAAGATGACCATTCATTCCGGCGGGGACCAGATGTACATGGACATGAGACGAGTTTACTTTTGGGCCGGTATAAAGAGGGATGTGGCCGAGTTTGTCGCTAGATGCTTGGTGTGCCAACAAGTAGAAGCAGAGCAAAAGAAGCCCGGTGGGTTGCTTCACCAATTGGAGGTCCCACAATGGAAGTGGGAGAGTGTATCGATGGACTTTGTTGATGGGTTACTAAGATCGAGGACGGGTAATACGGGGTTTTGGGTGGTGGTAGACAGACTTACTAAGAGCGCCCATTTCATTCCCGTGAAGAGTAAGAGGACTGCTCCATGGTTAGCCTCCGTATACATTCGAGAGATAGTTCGTTTGCATGGGGTTCCTTCTAACATAGTGAGCGATCGCGATCCTATCTTTACTAGCGAGTTTTGGAAGAGCTTGCAAGAGGCGGTAGGGACTCAGTTGTGTTTGAGCACTGCATATCATCCTCAGACGGATGGCCAGACCGAGAGGGTGATCGTATTCTCTAGGACCTTTTGAGGCTATTTGTTTTAGACCTCGAAGGTACATGGGAGGAGCATCTTCCTTTGATGGAGATCGCGTATAATAATAGTTTTTAGTCTAGCATTGGCATGGCAACTTTCGAGGCTCTTTATGGAAGGCCGTGTGGTTCACCTACATGTTGGTGGTAATCTACGGATAAGATCTTGCTTGGGCCTGATATGATTAGAGAGAGTCGGAAAAGATTGAATTTCACTCGAAGGAGGATGAAGGCGGCAGAAGATAGGTAGAAGTCGTCCGCGGACAAGAGGAGGACAGATCTTGAGTTTGATATTGGGGACATGGTCTTTATCAAGGCGTCTCCATTACAGAATGTTGTTCGATTTGGGTCCGTTGGGAAGTTAGCACCAAGGTTCGTAGGGCCGTTTCCTATTAAGTAGAGGATTGGACAGATGGCGTATAGAGTGGAGTTTCCCGAGAGACTTAGTGGTTTACACGACGTATTTCATGTATTACATTTGAGGAAGTGCTTGCATGAGACCGCGGAAGTGGTAGAGTCGAGCTTCCTTAGAGATGTGGAGATAGAGCATGATGCGACGATTCGACGAGCTCTTACATGCATTCTTGGGTCAGAGATTAAGACGTTAAGGAATCGAGAGGTCAAGCTAGTCAAAGTGCAATGGGGATATGATGAGAGCGACGCTACTTGGGAGACGGAAGAGAAGATGTGTTCATTGTACCCTTTTATTTTCGAGGGTATGTCTTTTAATTTCTCCTTTATCTCTTAGTTTGTACTTGTTCTATCTTTAGCATGTACTCTCGCTAGTATCTTTGACCTTTAGATAGGGTAGTCCTATGGTTGAAACGTGTGTTTAAGACATGTTATGTATGGTGGATGCATGTGGATGCAAGTGTTTGTTAGCGGTTGCTTGTGGATGCATATAAAAACAGTTTAGGCACTTGATCGGCTCAGTCACTTTCATATTGCATATAAATGAATGTATTTTGTAAAATGAGTGTACATTGAATGTGTGTATCATATGGATGTTGCATTTAAATGAATGGTTGTGCACACATGTTGTAATGATATGTATAGGGTTCTTTGCATATATGATGGATACATGGCACTATCATTATTTGCATTTAGGAGGTCGACTGAATCAGTGGACCGCCTGATTTTTCATTAGTGTACGGACATATACACACACTATGCATATGTACATGAAAAGCATTACAAATCTTTTAAGGATAATGGATGCTTGTGGATGATGGTTGAGTAGATGGATGACTGGATAGTAGGATACATTCTTCTTAACTTGGAGATTTCGGGGACGAAATCCTTTAAGGAGGGGAGAATGTAACACCCCATAATTTTATAGCATTAAAATTCACAAATTAAAGTATACTTAATTTTTGGAAAAGAATTAAGTGAAATGGGTTGCGCTATTATGTTCGTTTGAAAATTTTATGTCAAGATAGACATTTGGCTTGCACAAAACGGATACCTTACGAAGATGTTATTAAGCCTTGAAGTTTGTATGCATATGAGAGAAATATATATATATATATATATATATGAACAAATATGCAAAAAAGTTCAAAACAGGGAATTGGGGGGGGGGGGGGGGGGGATAACCGAACCGGCCCATTTTTTAGGTCAACCCGAGCCCTGTTGGTTCGACTAGGGGTTGACTCAGGGTGTTTGGCTGTCAACCCGTGGGCCGATTCGATCAAAGGCAGATGTGGCATCTGATTGGTTCTCATGGTTCAGGGTTAATCTAATGGTCCTAAATAATATCCTACACCTATATATACACCCTAAGACCTAACCCTAGTTCATAAATATTATCTATGACACCATTATTCTATCAAACTCTCTCTTAAACCTTAGTCTCCGCCTCTAAATCAAATCTCAAGTATTCAACTTCAACTCAAATTAAAGATTAGAGCTTCTACAACAATTCAAGAGGATAAACCAGCAACACCGCAACGTTTATACACCAATTTCAGTGCATAATTCTATTCTTTAACCACGAAAGGTTAGTACAGTGATTTTCACAATATAATGGGATTAAAAGTAAAATGATGAAGTTGTAAAGAGGATTCATATGTATGTACATAATTTAAATCTCATCCAAGTCTTCACCTTTTTGATTCATGTCATTATATACCCATGTTTCTATGTAAAGTTCATAACTTTATCAGTTTATTCATGTTGAATCTGTCATTATGCCTCTATGCCTGTTTACATGCCCCTTTATTTCAATATGTTGTGTTAATTCCAATTTCTGCGATTTGATCCTCTCATCTTATCCCTATTCCTTTTATTTTTGGATCTAGGCTACCTTCGAGCCTATGTTAAAAATACGTGCGAATGCAAATACGTGGGAACGATGGGAATATGTGAAATATGGAAAATGGGATTTTATTGGATATTTTGGATAATTGGACAATATGTGAAATTTGCATTTTTGGGTATGAATTACATGGAATTGATGAAATTGCCTATAATTGTAAATTTGTAATTGAGGCTAATTAATATGTAATTAGTGACAATTTGGAATAGGCATTATTATAAACATGATTATGTGTTTAATTGGATATACATGACATGAAAATTGGGTATGGCTGAAATACGATTATTAATAAACCTTTGACATGAGGTTAGACACAGTTGTGGCGTAAGATTGCCCGGAACCGCCCGACAAATCCAGCTGCCACAATTGGACATCTAATGTGAGAGGTCAAAGGAATGAATCGTAGGCACAATGGTTAATGACACGAGGTAATACCCGGTTTGTGGCGTAAGACTGCACGGAACCGCCCGACAAATCCAGTGGCCACAAAGCATTCGGTCTAATGTGGGAGGTCATGCACCGTTCGTCATAAGGAATGAATTAAGGATTACAAACCATAACAAGACATGGGTATGGTTAGAGTGTTAAATGGGGTGACATGTAAATTATGACATGTAAATATGGACTTAATCGCTATAAGATAAGACATGTAAATTATGACATGTAAGTATGGACTTAACCATAGCATGTGTAAGACACGGACATTTAAATTAAAATGGTTAAGTGGGAGAAAAACCTAGTGGGACCAAGCATAGGTGGGTGGCTTGTGTCGGATGGGGGACCCGTTTCAACCAGTAACCCGTTTGAGTATCTAATTGGGCCCAGTACTAGGTCGGGGTTGGGCACGCTTACTGGATTTGAATGTAAGAGGTCAAAACGTGAATAGCGGTGGCAACGCGAGTCCAACAGGTTCATGTGCGTGCATGGTCCGGGCTGGTAGGTAAGACGTTGTTGCATCGTGTAGGTATGGTCGTGCATTTTATGTTGGTATCAGGGTTGCCACTTTGGGGAGTTATACACCCCACTGTGGGGCCAGCACAGGTGCCTACGGGGTTTAGGGAGCCGATCGAATGGGTAGGGTAAGGGTACCTTAGAAGTGGTAGGAGCAAGCCGGCACCTACGACAGTTGCTAGGTACAAGTAACTACCAAGTTTGTCATGTGGGTACAGTTAGTAGGAAGGGATCAACCTTTAGTAAATAGAGACTAGTAGATGTGGAGTGTAATTAAGTAATGTGGTGTAACTTAGCAAAAGTGCGGTGTAACGAAATACATGTTGGTTGAGTTAGATAGTCCTTTGAGTGCAAGTCTGATATTGACTTCGGTCTTTGGAGTTAGTACTTGGAGGGTTGTTCGCTTAGCCAAGGTGTAGGATTATCTTAGTACTTAGGAAAGGAATCATCTTGTCCATCCTTTTTATCAACCTTATCTATGTTACAGCCATATCATGATGCCTATTTATGTCTTGATCATTTACCTTACCTATTATTTGTTAAAATTACTGGACTCGCTAGACTTTATGTCTGACCCGTTTTGTATCCACCTCTATTATTTCTTCCCCCCCACCCCTCAGGTTTGCAAGGAGGGAATACTACAACTTAGTGCCAATTTCTTTCAGTTGCTTGAAAAGAGTAGATGTATCGCGTTGGACTCTCTCATCTTTATGGCATTGCTTATGCTTAGTGGGGATTTATGCATTTATGTTATTTAAGTATTTGCTTCTTTATGTACTTTGAAGTTTTTGGAAAAGACTATTGATCCTGTTGTAATGGTTTTGGAGACTACTTATGTAAGCTTGTTTTGAGTTATGATGCTATGAAATAAGTTTTATCTTCCGCTGTGTTGTTTTATTAATTTATTCTCGTAATTTATCTGTTCTATACAACAATAACGCTTCATGGACATTGATGCATTCCCTTTGTGACTGACATTAATGGACATGGGGTGTTACATTCACAGTAGTTAAAAAATAGGGGGAATTGTTGGAAGTAAGGGATATTTGGAGAATAGGGGTAGGATTAAAAAGAAGTGTTGTTTTTAAGTATTAAGAGAAGTAGGGGTAGTTTAGGCATAGTAGGGGTAGATCGACTAAAATGAAAGCGGACGAGTCATTTTGTTTGGGTGCTGCAAAAACCAACCCTTCACAGTAGTAAAAAGATTGTCGTAATTGTTGGAAGTATTGTCTATTTAGAGAATTAGGTATAGGATTTAAAAGACGGACTGTTTTGAAGTATTAAGAGAAGTAGGGGTAGTTAAAGAATAGTAGGGGTAGATCGACAAATATTAAAGATGATGAATCGTTTGGCTTGGTTGCTGCAAAAACCAACCCTTAACAGTAGTTAAAAAATAGGGGTAATTGTTTGAAGTAAGAGCTATTTAGAAAATTAGTGGTACGTTTAAAAAAAAGGGTTGTTTTGAAGTATTAAGGGAAGTAGGGGTAGTTTAAGCGTAGGAGGGATAGATCGACAAATATGAAAGATGATGAATCGGTTGGATAGGGTGCAGCAAAAACCAACCCTTCACAATAGTAAAAAGAAAGGGGTAATTGCCAGAAATAAGGGAAATTTAGATAATTAGGGATAGGATTAAAAAGAAAGGCTGTTATGTGAAGTATTAATAGGAATAGAGGTAGTTTAAGCATAATAGAGGTAGATAGACAAATATGAAAGATGATGTATCGTTTGGATTGGGTGCTGCAAAAACCAACCTTTAACAGTAGTTAAAAAATCGGGGTAATTTTTCAAAGTAAGGGCTATATAGACAATTAGTGGTACGATTAAAAAGAAGGGTTGTTTTGAAGTATTAAGAGAAGTAGGGGTAGTTTAAGTATAGGAGGTGTATATCGACAAATATGAAAGATGACGAATCGTTTGGATTTGGTGCTACAAATCCAATACTTCACAGTATTAAAAAGAAAGGGGTATTTTTTTGAAGTAATGGAGATTTAGAGAATTAGGGATAAGATTAAAAAGAAGGGATATTTTGAAGTATTAAGAGAAGTATGGGTAGTTTAAGCATAGGAGGGTTAGATCGACAAATATGAAAGATGATGAATCATTTGGATTGGGTGCTACAAAAACCAACCCTTTACAGTAGTAAAAAGATCGGGGTAATTGTTGGAAGTAAGGGCTATTTAGATAATTAGGGATAGAATGAAAAAGAAAGGTTGTTTTGTTAAGTATTAAGAGGAGTAGCGGTAGTTTAAGCATAGTAGGGTTAGATCAACAAATATGAAAGATGATGAATCGTTTGGATTGGGTGTTGCAAAAACTAACCCTTCACAGTAGTAAAAAGATGGGGGAAATTGTTGGAAGTAAGGGCTATTTAGAGAATTAGGGATACGATCAAAAAGAAGGGCTATTTTGAAGTACTAAAGGAAGTAGGGGTAGTTTAAGCATAAGAGGGTAGATCGACAAATATGAAAGATGGTGAATCGTTTGGATTGGGTGCTGCAAAAACCAACCCTTCACAGCAGTAAAAAGATAGGGATAATTGTTGGAAGTAAGGGCTATTTAGAGAATCAGGGATCGGATTAAAAAGAAGGGCTGTTATGTGAAGTATTAAGAGGAGTAGGGATTGTTTAATCATAGTAGGGGTAGATCGGCAAATATGAAAGATGATGAATTGTTTGGATTGGGTGTTGCAAAAATCAACCCTTTACAATAGTCAAAAAATAGGGGTAATTGTTGGAAGTAAGGGCTATTTAGAGAATTAGTGGTACGATTAAAAAGAAGGGCTATTTTGAAGTATTAAGAGAAGTAGGGGTAGTTTACGCATATGAGGGGTAGATCAACAAATATGAAAGATGATGAATCGTTTGGATTGGGTGCTGCAAATCTAACCCTTCACGGTAGTAAAAAGAAAGGGGTAATTGTTGGAAGTAAGGGCTATTTATAGAAATAGGGATACGATTAATAAGAAGGGATATTTTGAAGTATTAAGAGAAGTAGTGGTAGTTTAAGCATAGGAGGTTTAGATCGACAAATATGACAGATGATGAATCATTTGGATTGGGTGCTGCAAAACCAACCCTTCACAGTAGTAAACCAATAGGGGTAATTGTCGGAAGTAAGGGCTATTTAGAGAATTAGGGATATAATGAAAAAGAAGGGTTGTTTTGTGAAGTATTAAGAGGAGTAGTGGTAGTTTAAGCATAATAGGGGTAGATCGACAAATATGAAAGATGATGAATCGTTTTGATTGGGTGTTGCAAAAACCAACCTTTCACGGTAGTTAAAAAATATGGGTAATTGTTGGAAGTAAGGGCTATTTGGAGAATTAGGGGTAGGATTAAAAATAAGTGTTGTTTTGAAGTATTAAGTGAAGTAGGGGTAGTTTAAGCATAGTACGGGTAGATCTACAAATATGAAAGCTGACGAGTCGTTTTGTTTGGGTGCTGCAAAAACCAACCCTTCATGTAACACCCCACATCCATTAATGTCACTCACAAAGGGAATGCATTAACTTCCATGGAGCGTATTTAGTGTATAGAACAGAATATAACAAGACAGATATAAATAGTGGTACTTGAAAATTTTAAAACAACTTTTATTGCAGCGGAGAAATAGTTTGATTACAACAACTTCACAAACCAAGTACACTTAATATCCATCCTGATAAATTGTTTCAGAGTACATAAAATAAAAGGCATATACCCCAACACAACTAGCCATAAAAGAGATGAGATGAACTTTACTTTTAGTAATCCAAGCACTTCCAAAAGAGAGAGAAAGGGATCCAAGATCAAGCTCCACTAGTAATAGTCCTACCCTGAGAACCTTGGGGGGGGGGAGAAAGAAAAGAGGCGAAAACAAGGGGGTCAAACATAAAGTCTTGCGAATATAATAACTTAAACAATATAATTATTAAAGTAACTAGGATAAGGCATAAACTGGTAAGACAAGATATGACCATGAAACAAGTGGGCATGACAAAGAAAATAAGAGGAATATTCTGGCGTTAATCTCGTTCCTAATCACTATAGGTTAATTACTATACTGCACCACCACTAGTCACCCTAAAAGCTGATCCCGCCTACAGAACTTGTAACAACCCGTATTTTTCGATAACGTGTTAAGACGAGAATCAAGGCAGAATTTAATTTTAAATTCTGAATCAAGTAAAATGGGCTATGCCATTGCGTTCGTCTCGGAAAAATACGCGAAATAGAGTCTGAGTTTTCGAGAATCGGAGTCCGTATGACCAAGATATGGCCTCGCGAAGTTTCACGAAAAATTCCCAAATTAAAGTATACTTAATTAAGTGAAATGGGTTGCGCAGAGAAATATATATATATTGATATATATATATATAATTGAAAATTAAATAAATAAATATGCAAAAATGTTCAAAACAGCGAATTGGGAGAGGGGAATAACCGAACCAGCCCATTTTTGAGGTCGACCCGAGCCCGCTGGGTCGACTAGGAGTTAATCCAGGGTGTTTGGCTGTCAACCCGTGGGCCGATTCGCTCAAATGCAGATTTTGCATTTGGATGGTTCTCATGGTTCATCTTTAATTTAAAGGCCCTAAATGGTTCCTACACTTGACTTCTTCCCCAAGACATGCTTTGATGGCTTGGATTGAATCTAGGTTTAATCTAAGGGCCTAAAACTATCCTAATCTCTATAAAAAGACCCTAAACCTACCCCTAAACCCTCATTATTCACTCATGTAACTAAACTATGGCCAAATTTCTACTCTCATGGCCTCCACCTCAAATCCCTAGAGCCTATGCATCCAAATCAAGTTCAAATCAAAAGGTGCAAGCTTGCTACACCAAATCAAGGCCAAATCAACATTGCTATGCGAGTTTCATGAAGGTTCTTCAACAAAGGAGGCACCTTTCTTAGCCAAGATGATTCATGCTCCTTTCCCTAGGCCTAACTATGTAAGTTCTAGCTACTTTTGGATCAAAACGGTATTTTTAATGTTGACATGGGATAAAATGAGGCTAAACATGATTATGCGAACCTATATGAATCTTACCTTGCCTCTTGTGTTCATGTTTATGATTTTAGGCCATGTGAGTGACTTAATCATGCCTCTCATGCTATGCATAACCTAGTTTATCTTGCAAGTTTGGATCTTTATGCATGAAATGCTAGCATGAACCTTTAGGAACCACTTTACTTGTGAAACATTGGCTAAGACAAGATTTTGGGGCTTATGCATGTTTATGAACCCAAACCCCTTATGCTAACATGCAAGTTTGTGGCCAAATCCTTTATGAGATTATGCATGATCGTGGCCAATCCCCTCTTTTAAGTTGTGCATGTTTATGGCCAAACCCTTTTTGATAATATGCATGTTTGTGGCCAAATTACCTTATGACACTATGCATGTTTATGGCCAATCCCTTTATGATGTTATGCATGTGGAAGCCAAGCCCTTTTTGGCATCATGCATGTTTTGAGACCAATATGTGACATAGTATCCTTACTATGTTGACTCGCTTTGCTTGCGTTGGGAAAACACGATTTGGGTAGTTAGATAAACATGAACATGTCGCAAAATCTTAACTTGAATATGACATGTGTTTATACTTGAAAATATGACTTGAAAGATAACATGGAAGTTGGCATGTAAGTATGCATAAAAACATGAGCTTGGGAATTTACCTATTAAGTTAGGTCTACCCTTTGGGAATTTACCTATTAAGTTAGGTCTACCCAAATGCTTGAAAAACTTGTAACATGTTTTGGAAACATGATGAACTTAGATAAAATAAGTGTGGCCAACTCGAGGTTGGGTTGAGTTTGCAACGTAAAACTACCCGGAACCGACCGGCCTAACTAGTAGTTGCAAACAATAGGACCCAATGTGAGAAGTTGGTCATGTCGCGCTTAAGACCCGAGGTTAGACTAGGTTGTGGTGTAAATCTACCCGGACCCGCCCGGCTTAACTAGTAACCACAACAAGGTCTAATGTGAGAGGTTAAGAGTGCATTAATTAAATTAATGCCACATGATAAGGTTAAGTAAATTTGACTAATGACACTTAACCGATATGACACGAATGGGTAGGTTAAGTGGGACCAGACTTGATTTCTTAATGACACTTAACCATGCTAGATGATTAGGGGATGAGGTTAAGTAATATACACTTAACCAATCCGACTTGGTAATTAGATGGGGTTAAGTAATTAAGACTTAACTAACCTAACCACAGTAATTAGATGGGGTTAAGTAATCCACACTTAACTAATCTAAACACGGTAATTTGATGGGGTTAAGTTAAACACTTAACCAATTTAAACTTGGTAATTCAATGAGGTCAAGTAACCCATACTTAACCAACTTAACTTGGTAATTTAATGGGGTTAAGTTAAACACTTAACTAATTTAACACGATGATTTGATGAGGTTAAGTGACCTATACTTAACCAATCTAACTCGTTAATTTGATGAGGTTAAGTTAACCTATACTTAACCAATCTAACGTGAAAACATGATAAGGCTAAGTCACGAATCACTTGAATACGCTTGACCGATTTGACTCGGTAATTTGACAAGGTCGAGTTAATTTATATAATTAACCAATCTAAAATGATAATTAGACGAGGTTAAGTTATGGATTGCTTAATATACTTAGCCAACTAGACACATGGTTTGTACGGTTAAGTCTTGGACTTGGATACTTAGCCAATTTTGGCATGGTTTGTAGACGGGCTAAGTTATGAACTTAAGTGACACCTAACCCATTAGATAAACCCTAATTCGGAGGATTAGGTAAATAACCATAGTTAACAAGGATTATGGAAATAAGGCTAAGTGGTAAACCTTAGTTAAGGGAAACTAAGTAATAATCCTTAGCCAAGGAAATGTGGACCACCTCTTAGATAGATGAGTAACCCGATACGGTAGGTCATCGTTTAAGTATACGTGTAGGAGCAGGCTATCTGATTTAGATAAAGGCTCCAATGAACTAGGTAACGAAGCAGCGGCTTCGGGGAACGTGAGGATATTCTTGGGATCCCTCTGTGAGCTGCCAGGTCATTATACTAGGCTCACGAGAGGTTGAGGTCTGCGGTAGAAGAACCAAGAATATGCCTTGGTTGCTATGCGAGCGACCTAAAGACTGGGTTGGATAGCAGTGAGTCGACGAATACATAAGGTGCCCGAGATAGCAAGTTCGTTGATCATCTACCATCTTGAGTCAAGCGTGTACGTACGGAAAGGCAGGGAACACCCAACAGACCATGATTTGCTATCTAATTATGGGTGAGGTAGGCCGTAGGATGTGGGCTGGCCGGAGTGTAGTTCTCATGCAAGATTTTCTCTTGTGTTGCCTTTCACTAGTTGAGGGAGGGGTCTCGTGGGACCATAGCCACGTGTAGAAAAGCAGACCTTAGTATCTGCATCGGCAGATAAATCTAGCTCCCGACCGAGTCCTGTATTTCTTGGTTTGCCCTGTGACAGGACTCGGATGGCACGATGTGATACATGTGCATACAGTTATAGAAAAACGATTCACGATGAATGCGTGGGGAAAAAGGGCGCGGTTGAGGGTTAGCGTAATCCCTAGTGGCCTAGGTGGTTTAACCCAAACCGAAATACGAAAGCGTGCAATAGGTAAGCGTAATCCCTAGTGGTGCTAGGTGGCGTAAGTCCTAGTAGTTCAAACGATGATTCATATGGAAGAGCCTAGCTAGAACAAGGGTGACAGTCCAAACGATTTCAAGGATAATACGACATGAGGAAGCCCGTACGAGGTACGGCAAAGGACTGAACTTATATACATGGAAAGAAACATATGATTTGAGTAACCTATATATGCGGTATATTAGGTTGACATGGACCATTACACGACTTTGGGCAAGGGACATTCATGGTTAACACATGACGCGGGTAGGGATACTAGTACGAGAGGTGCAGAGCAAATATACATGTTAGAACTAGGAAGAATATACATAATAGATACCGTGGGATGTTAGACGGGGTAGATACCTTGGGATAATGTACTCGATAGAAATCTGACGATGTGATACCTTGACACCGTAGTTTACCATGATACCTTAGTTTACCTTGCCGCAGTAGTTCAACCGGCTACCCTGGTTTATCTATCTTGTAGTTATCCTTATGTTTACTTTCAGTTTATGCATGTCATGTTACCTTTACCTGTTTTTATACTGGAAGTAGATAGGACTTACTCAGTCTGTTTGATTGACCCGTTTTGTTTCGCCTCTTTTCTTCCGTTTCCCCCCCAGGTTTCAGGGAGGAAACAATGCTTTTTAGTTCGGACTTCTTCTGCTTGAAGGTCATCATGGATGGCTTGGACTTCTCTTGGCTATGGCTACTTTATGGTTTTACTTGGGGAATAATTTATTAAAAAGTCTTTATGCTTCTTTACTATTGCAAGACAGGTTTTGATGTACTCTGATGTAAAAGGCTTTAAACCTTATGTATTCATGTTTATGAAAGTTTGATTTTACTTCCGCTATTTATATATATATGTTCTGTCTTGTGATATTTCTGTGCATGTTTACCAATAATGCCCCTCTAAAGCTAGTGCATTCCTTTGCGAGTCACCCTAGCGGAGGCGGGGTGTTACATTTGGTATCAGAGCAGAAGGTTACCAGATTGGGCAAAAGTTTTTAAAGACCTTCTGAAAACTATTTGAAAATCGTTTATAAAGAAGCATTTTTCAAGAAAGTTTTCTTTTAAAAAGAAAAGGCTATTCCCCAAAGGCCATTAGCATTATCCTTGTTTCCTTAATTAAATCTCTTTTCCTTTCTTTCCTCCATCTGTAGTCACAGTGGTTTTAACTGCGACTAGTCTTTTCTATCTACGAAAGTACTTTCCATGCGATGGAGGTGGTTTTCAAGAGACCAGTGGCCGCGTTATAAGAAAGGATAGTGAGAAAGAGGATAAAGGATACGAGCTTAAGGATGAGCAACTTGTTGGTATGGCTTAGTCCTCAAAGGAGGGAGAAAGATGAACAATGAAACCCATGACGAGAAAGTATCTTTGGTATGGTGAAACGGGACGGATAGTTAAGTATTGTGGGACAAGGACAAGATCATCGTTGTATACCCTCACTAGAGTACCTGAGTAGGGGGATAACATCCTTGTTGAAGATCTAGTTATTCTTTTCTATCATCCCGCCAAGACTTTGTTTTGATCCCCGCATCATTTAAGTCCGCTTCGGTAGTTGAGTCTCTGCACCTTAAGTACTAACGTAATAGAGAATCCCATTTTTGTCTCAAAGTCCCATTGGAGAATCAGTCCATCTATACATGACTTGTTTGGATTTGGGAATGTCTATGCCAAGTGTTGAGTTTGGAAATAATGCTTATAAGCTGTGGATGGATTCTAGGGATGAAGTGGTTATCCAGTAGGGGGTGCCACTCTCGGTTTTGATAGGAGGGTAGTTAGACCTTTTGACTAGCCTTGGTAATGCCCTCGAAGTATCGGGTAACCTTTTTGAGGTTCTGTCATGTCTAGTTACTTAGAATCCCTTGATGCCTTTATTGGAAATTTGAAGCCCGATCGAGTGGTGTTCGCCAATAAGACGGATGGTTTACTTCATTTATGCATGGGTTATAGAGATCACCCTAGTAAGTGCGCATGATAACCAGATTGACATCTGTTTACTTTCAAGAGAAAGTTCTTCTACATGGAATGCCTTATAGTATATAAACGAGATCCAAGATTCACTAGTGAATTTTGGAAAGCTTCCATGAGATCATGAGTACACAGTCATGTTTGCGCCAAGTATTCTAGAAAAAGGATAAGTGCAAGTGGAATTAGAGGCGACGAAGAAATGAGTTTCAGCTCATGTTATGGAAGCAGGAAATAAGAAGCTACGAAATCATGAAGTTAAAGGGCGGTCAAGGCACAATGGAAGTAAGCCCGAGGAAATACGACTTTGATGGTCAAAGACTAGATACGCGCATGATATCTCTTTTTGGGAGTATATCCTTGATCCCTGTTTCTGTAAAGCTTACTTGTAGGTTATCTTTTGTGGACATCCTCTCGGTCCTACTTTCTGTTACAAACCCCGTAAGGAGTTTGACTTGTTTATCTTCTCAGCCCTGTTTCAGGGAATTCTAGGTAGAAGCCTATGGATGTAAACATGTATTTGAAACATGTTATGATTGATATGGTTGCAAGTGGTTGCAAGTGGTTGCTCATGGATGCGCGAATACACATTAGATACTAGCTCGACTCGGTCACATTTCATATTGCATATGCACGAGTATTTATACTTGTTTATGGATGAAATCGAATGTATTATCATGCAGTTGTTGCATATGAATGAATGATTGTGCACGCATATAGTATCTATATGACTAGGACTATTTGCATACATGTTGGATTCATGGCACTATACATATTTTGCATTAGAAAGATTATTCAGGCCTGATCATTAGCATTAGCTAAGGAACATGTACACACACGTTTTGCATATATTCATACAGCATTAGAAATCATCTAAGGACAATGGTTGCTTGTGGATGATGTTTTGAGTAGATGGATGATGGATGGTAGGATATGTTCTTCCTAACTTGGAGATTTCGGGGACGAAATCCTAAAAGGTGGGGAGAATGTAACAACCCGTATTTTTCGATAACGTGTTAAGACGAGAATCAAGGCAGAATTTAATTTTAAATTCTGAATCAAGTAAAATGGGCTATGCCATTGCGTTCGTCTCGGAAAAATACGCGAAATAGAGTCTGAGTTTTCGAGAATCGGAGTCCGTATGACCAAGATATGGCCTCGCGAAGTTTCACGAAAAATTCCCAAATTAAAGTATACTTAATTAAGTGAAATGGGTTGCGCAGAGAAATATATATATATTGATATATATATATATATAATTGAAAATTAAATAAATAAATATGCAAAAATGTTCAAAACAGCGAATTGGGAGAGGGGAATAACCGAACCGGCCCATTTTTGAGGTCGACCCGAGCCCGCTGGGTCGACTAGGAGTTAATCCAGGGTGTTTGGCTGTCAACCCGTGGGCCGATTCGCTCAAATGCAGATTTTGCATTTGGATGGTTCTCATGGTTCATCTTTAATTTAAAGGCCCTAAATGGTTCCTACACTTGACTTCTTCCCCAAGACATGCTTTGATGGCTTGGATTGAATCTAGGTTTAATCTAAGGGCCTAAAACTATCCTAATCTCTATAAAAAGACCCTAAACCTACCCCTAAACCCTCATTATTCACTCATGTAACTAAACTATGGCCAAATTTCTACTCTCATGGCCTCCACCTCAAATCCCTAGAGCCTATGCATCCAAATCAAGTTCAAATCAAAAGGTGCAAGCTTGCTACACCAAATCAAGGCCAAATCAACATTGCTATGCGAGTTTCATGAAGGTTCTTCAACAAAGGAGGCACCTTTCTTAGCCAAGATGATTCATGCTCCTTTCCCTAGGCCTAACTATGTAAGTTCTAGCTACTTTTGGATCAAAACGGTATTTTTAATGTTGACATGGGATAAAATGAGGCTAAACATGATTATGCGAACCTATATGAATCTTACCTTGCCTCTTGTGTTCATGTTTATGATTTTAGGCCATGTGAGTGACTTAATCATGCCTCTCATGCTATGCATAACCTAGTTTATCTTGCAAGTTTGGATCTTTATGCATGAAATGCTAGCATGAACCTTTAGGAACCACTTTACTTGTGAAACATTGGCTAAGACAAGATTTTGGGGCTTATGCATGTTTATGAACCCAAACCCCTTATGCTAACATGCAAGTTTGTGGCCAAATCATTTATGAGATTATGCATGATCGTGGCCAATCCCCTCTTTTAAGTTGTGCATGTTTATGGCCAAACCCTTTTTGATAATATGCATGTTTGTGGCCAAATTACCTTATGACACTATGCATGTTTATGGCCAATCCCTTTATGATGTTATGCATGTGGAAGCCAAGCCCTTTTTGGCATCATGCATGTTTTGAGACCAATATGTGACATAGTATCCTTACTATGTTGACTCGCTTTGCTTGCGTTGGGAAAACACGATTTGGGTAGTTAGATAAACATGAACATGTCGCAAAATCTTAACTTGAATATGACATGTGTTTATACTTGAAAATATGACTTGAAAGATAACATGGAAGTTGGCATGTAAGTATGCATAAAAACATGAGCTTGGGAATTTACCTATTAAGTTAGGTCTACCCTTTGGGAATTTACCTATTAAGTTAGGTCTACCCAAATGCTTGAAAAACTTGTAACATGTTTTGGAAACATGATGAACTTAGATAAAATAAGTGTGGCCAACTCGAGGTTGGGTTGAGTTTGCAACGTAAAACTACCCGGAACCGACCGGCCTAACTAGTAGTTGCAAACAATAGGACCCAATGTGAGAAGTTGGTCATGTCGCGCTTAAGACCCGAGGTTAGACTAGGTTGTGGTGTAAATCTACCCGGACCCGCCCGGCTTAACTAGTAACCACAACAAGGTCTAATGTGAGAGGTTAAGAGTGCATTAATTAAATTAATGCCACATGATAAGGTTAAGTAAATTTGACTAATGACACTTAACCGATATGACACGAATGGGTAGGTTAAGTGGGACCAGACTTGATTTCTTAATGACACTTAACCATGCTAGATGATTAGGGGATGAGGTTAAGTAATATACACTTAACCAATCCGACTTGGTAATTAGATGGGGTTAAGTAATTAAGACTTAACTAACCTAACCACAGTAATTAGATGGGGTTAAGTAATCCACACTTAACTAATCTAAACACGGTAATTTGATGGGGTTAAGTTAAACACTTAACCAATTTAAACTTGGTAATTCAATGAGGTCAAGTAACCCATACTTAACCAACTTAACTTGGTAATTTAATGGGGTTAAGTTAAACACTTAACTAATTTAACACGATGATTTGATGAGGTTAAGTGACCTATACTTAACCAATCTAACTCGTTAATTTGATGAGGTTAAGTTAACCTATACTTAACCAATCTAACGTGAAAACATGATAAGGCAAAGTCACGAATCACTTGAATACGCTTGACCGATTTGACTCGGTAATTTGACAAGGTCGAGTTAATTTATATAATTAACCAATCTAAAATGATAATTAGACGAGGTTAAGTTATGGATTGCTTAATATACTTAGCCAACTAGACACATGGTTTGTAGGGTTAAGTCTTGGACTTGGATACTTAGCCAATTTTGGCATGGTTTGTAGACGGGCTAAGTTATGAACTTAAGTGACACCTAACCCATTAGATAAACCCTAATTCGAAGGATTAGGTAAATAACCATAGTTAACAAGGATTATGGAAATAAGGCTAAGTGGTAAACCTTAGTTAAGGGAAACTAAGTAATAATCCTTAGCCAAGGAAATGTGGACCACATCTTAGATAGATGAGTAACCCGATACGGTAGGTCATCGTTTAAGTATACGTGTAGGAGCAGGCTATCTGATTTAGATAAAGGCTCCAACGAACTAGGTAACGAAGCAGCGGCTTCGGGGAACGTGAGGATATTCTTGGGATCACTCTGTGAGCTGCCAGGTCATTATACTAGGCTCACGAGAGGTTGAGGTCTGCGGTAGAAGAACCAAGAATATGCCTTGGTTGCTATGCGAGCGACCTAAAGACTGGGTTGGATAGCAGTGAGTCGACGAATACATAAGGTGCCCGAGATAGCAAGTTCGTCGATCATCTACCATCTTGAGTCAAGCGTGTACGTACGGAAAGGCAGGGAACACCCAACAGACCATGATTTGCTATCTAATTATGGGTGAGGTAGGCCGTAGGATGTGGGCTGGCCGGAGTGTAGTTCTCATGCAAGATTTTCTCTTGTGTTGCCTTTCACTAGTTGAGGGAGGGGTCTCGTGGGACCATAGCCACGTGTAGAAAAGCAGACCTTAGTATCTGCATCGGCAGATAAATCTAGCTCCCGACCGAGTCCTGTATTTCTTGGTTTGCCCTGTGACAGGACTCGGATGGCACGATGTGATACATGTGCATACAGTTATAGAAAAACGATTCACGATGAATGCGTGGGGAAAAAGGGCGCGGTTGAGGGTTAGCGTAATCCCTAGTGGCCTAGGTGGTTTAACCCAAACCGAAATACGAAAGCGTGCAATAGGTAAGCGTAATCCCTAGTGGTGCTAGGTGGCGTAAGTCCTAGTAGTTCAAACGATGATTCATATGGAAGAGCCTAGCTAGAACAAGGGTGACAGTCCAAACGATTTCAAGGATAATACGACATGAGGAAGCCCGTACGAGGTACGGCAAAGGACTGAACTTATATACATGGAAAGAAACATATGATTTGAGTAACCTATATATGCGGTATATTAGGTTGACATGGACCATTACACGACTTTGGGCAAGGGACATTCATGGTTAACACATGACGCGGGTAGGGATACTAGTACGAGAGGTGCAGAGCAAATATACATGTTAGAACTAGGAAGAATATACATAATAGATACCGTGGGATGTTAGATGGGGTAGATACCTTGGGATAATGTACTCGATAGAAATCTGACGATGTGATACCTTGACACCGTAGTTTATCATGATACCTTAGTTTACCTTGCCGCAGTAGTTCAACCGGCTACCCTGGTTTATCTATCTTGTAGTTATCCTTATGTTTACTTTCAGTTTATGCATGTCATGTTACCTTTACCTGTTTTTATACTGGAAGTAGATAGGACTTACTCAGTCTGTTTGATTGACCCGTTTTGTTTCGCCTCTTTTCTTCCGTTTCCCCCCCAGGTTTCAGGGAGGAAACAATGATGTTTAGTTCGGACTTCTTCTGCTTGAAGGTCATCATGGATGGCTTGGACTTCTCTTGGCTATGGCTACTTTACGGTTTTACTTGGGGAATAATTTATTAAAAAGTCTTTATGCTTCTTTACTATTGCAAGACAGGTTTTGATGTACTCTGATGTAAAAGGCTTTAAACCTTATGTATTCATGTTTATGAAAGTTTGATTTTACTTCCGCTATTTATATATATATGTTCTGTCTTGTGATATTTCTGTGCATGTTTACCAATAATGCCCCTCTAAAGCTAGTGCATTCCTTTGCGAGTGACCCTAGCGGAGGCGGGGTGTTACAGAACTTAATAATGATAATGGTAGTTTCGTGTACCCCTAGCTGCCTTCATAAGTGTCGTCTACCCCTATCTCCACTTGTTGTACCCACTACCCCCATTCGATCGGCTATCTAACTCGTAGATACCCGTGCTGGTCCCACAGTGGGGTGTATCACTCCCCAAAGTGGCAACCCGATACCACCAAAGATGCACGGCTTATTTCTACACGATGCAACAACGTCTTACCTACCAGCCCAGGCCCATGCACTCACATGACCACTTTGGACTTGCGTTGCTGCCGCTAACCCGTTTTGACCTCTTACAATCAAATCCAGTAAGCGTGTCCCCTCTTCGACTTGGGTCGAGCTCACAAACATGCTTAATGGGTTACTGGTTTGAAAAGCGCCACCATGCTTAACACAAGCCTTCCACCTATGCTTGGTCCGCACTAAGGTTTCCCCACTTAACCCCATTCTTATTCATGTCTTCTTACATGTTTCAATCTTGGTTAAGTGCATCTAATCGTATTTCACATGCCACCCAAGGCACCCACTTAACACACCATGCCCCACCACATGTTTATCTGATTAATATCCCTATTCAAATTTGTCAATAAATTCCAAATTTATTTATATCCATAATTGTCTCTTAAAATTATGTCCATAAAAAACAATTATGCCAATTAATGTCTCAGATTAATTATTTGCCTTTTTAAGGCCATTTTATGCCAACTCGCAATTTTATGTATATTCAATATTATCCCATCATCCCCACACTATTCGTACGCTTTAATATGACATATGTTAGACTCGCAAATAATCTTACTTATAAAAAGAAAAACAACATCACATAACACATAAAAAAGATCTAAGGATCATGGCATAAACTTGCATATGAATTTCATTCAAACTTGCATATGATAGGAAACTCGCATAGGTAATTGGCATAAACTTGCATAACTAATGTACTGCTATTGAAACACCCCACCTCCATTAGGGTCACTCTCAAAGGGAATGCCCTAATTTTGGTGGAGGTTTATAAGTATAAGTCACAGATACACAAGACAGATAGAAGAACACATATTTTTGAATAGCGGAAAACAACAACAACTTTTATTTCATTAAAATACGTGTTACACAAACCTTGCCATAATTGTCTTACAATACTTCCAAAATCATTACATCTTCATAACTGTCTTGATTTCATTATTTAAAGAAGCATAAAAACATAAGTAAACTGCATAAGTCCCATAATTGGTGTCCAAAGCCGTAGTCCAAAGCGAAAAAGATCCAAGCAATACATTCTTTCTCTTCAAGCTGGATGTGAAAACTGGTCAAGCTGCGGTATTCCCTCCCTGTGGACCTGGAGGGTGGCGGGGCAAACAAAAGAAAAGAAGACGAAAGAAAAGTAGAGTCAGACATAAAGCCTGAGTAAGTCTAGGTGTAACGGCGGGATTTTCGACCCAGAAAATCAACATAAAAACACACTTTTGACTATTCAAGCATCGAAAAATACCGGGACATTAATAGAAGAATTTAGAGGGTGAGAAAGAAAAGATAGAACTAATAGAATAGAAGAAGAAGAAGATCACAACTGAACAGAATCAGAGTAACACGAAACTCGCAGCGGAACAAAATAAGATGTATTATATAACATAACTTTGAATACAAAACTGTATTGTATATACATACCATTATCAGAGTACAATACATCATATCACAGCGGAAATAACTCTACATAACTAATGGTGAAGCTTCCTGCTTTTGAGCTCCTCCAAGTGAATCTGTAAAGCCTGAAACACTTGACTGCCCGTACAAATTTGGACACCCAAGAGTTTAGGGAAACAAACAAAATAAACTATGGGTCAGTCATGGGACTGGTGTGAGTAAATTCCAACCATACTGTTTTACTTTGAAAATCCTTTTCAAAACAAGAAGATAATAGTAAGACCAGCCCACACATAAACATGGACGGTTTTTACCTTACTATAACCCGAAATATTCTTGATATCAAAACCAGTGATATTATGATAATGTCTAAACAAATAATTATCCAAGTAGCAGAACGCTTGCATCTCACGTTCCACATATATATAGTATAAAATCGTAAACCGCAAGGCACTTATCGGAGAATGGATTCCAACAGACAAGGTATGGGAGCACCTTCTGAATAGTGTACTCTAGAGGGGATACACTCAGGGTTCAACAAGAACGTCTTGCAACCCGGCCACACATGACTGCTCACTCATTTAGCTTGAGTGTCGCGAATATATTGCCACCACGGTTGTAGGCCATCCAACCGTCATTCGAAGATACAGAATCGAAAAGAAGTATAAATATGAATTTTCTCTAGATCGGTGACAATACACCCTGCTTGGGGATGACCCAACTAGCCATGCTGCCTAGCCCAACTTCTGTCACTTCTTGGTTGTGAGGCTAGAGGCTACGTCTATCTTCAGAACATTTGATCACCATTCACTTTGAATGTCACATCGTCAAATCCGTAATCACACATTGATTACACAAATGCACACTGGGTGTAGAATAAAGAGAAGTTATCTTCTCCCCACCAACTTGGTATATTCGTCAGATCAACGGCGTGACCGTTGGAAATACTCTGTCAGACACTCATCCATACAAGTTGTCCTGGGACTGGACAAACAAAAACACACCATTCTATAACTGGTCGATCCTTGCATTTAACTCCGTCTTCAATTATCTTCATCATATCTAATTCGCAGCGCTTTTGCCTATACGGAGTGGCTTTCGGATAATATATCCAACTGGTCTCCCCGTATTGACAACGATGGTCAAAACACTTCGATAGTCGGTTATTTAACTATCGAAGTAAAAACAACATTCATTCAATGTACAACTAACATCATACAACCACGGGCACTTTTATTTAACATTCATTTTATTATTCGAATTCCCATATCTTGCCAGATATTTCTCAAATCCCGTTTAAGGCTTTTCATACTTCTTGGAAAACATTTCCAGTTATTTTAAACTCTTATTCTTTCATGTTTCAGAAACATACGTTATTAACGTTCGACTATTTCCATTAATTTCCCATTCTTTATTTCTATACTTGGATAATCACCTTATTTATATTGGAAAATATTCCCAATTTCCTTTTAACCCTTTAATCAGCCCCACGCTTACTTTTAAAACATTATTCACTTTAAAAGGTGAATATCATACTATTATAGAAATCTGAACACCTTTATGAAATAACTTCTTTATTTAGAAAATCAATATCATTATCTCGTTTACCGAAATCTCTTTCACACTTTATATTTACAATCCACTTTATAAACTCTGTTTCTAAGTTGATTTCTTACCAAATAAATATCGAGTTTATAACTAAATACTGAATCCTATCCTATTAACATTTATTTGTTTACAACTAAATGTTAATTATTCTATCAGATTATAATCCCTAAATTAGTTTACTTTTAATACATTCGACATCGTCGAATTTTAGTTACAAATCCTAAAGGTTTAATTCTAATCACATTTCGAACATCGAAATGCTGCCATCATTTTCTAACACGATTCTCCAATTTCTCTTTCTAAAACTGATTCTTATATTTCCTTACCACATCGTTATTTATCACTTCCAAATAAGTGGATCTCAACTAAACTGCTTCATTTCCTAGGAAGTGCTGTCATATATAAAAGTCACGCTTAAGTCTAATCAACAACATTTTATTTGTCGCTATAGTTCTAAACTTGTCATACGCTGTAATATTCTATGTTATAACTAATCTCTCATTACAGTCACACTTACCTTATCAACAGCGTTATTTTTATCGCTATAGTTTAAACTTGTCATACGCTGTAATATTTTCCTTTATAACTAATCTTGACATAACAGACACGCTTAAGCCTAATCAACAACGTTTATTTTATCTTTATAGTTCAAACTTGCAATGCGCTGCTATATGCCACTTTATAACTAATCTCGACGTCTTTTTCCATTGCAAAAATCTTGACATCTCTTTCTGTTACAAAAATCTTGACATCTCTTTCCGTTACAAAAATCTTGACATATCTTTCCGTTACAAACTGATGTCGTTCCTCGATAATAGTGAAGCCGTTCAAGTTGGGGTATTCTATTTACCTCTCAGACCTTGATCGACAACGTTCTTACCTTAGAACAGATATAAGTCTGTATTCTAATTCCTTATTACTTATAATACCTATCAGACCGTATTTTCTTGTTTAATTTTGACTATGTTTTTTTTATAACACCATATTCTTACTTTGAAATCTCAGTTGTTTATGATTATATATTTTAAACATTAACTCTTTGCTTTGCCCTTTCCACAGTTCTACTTATAACTTCTTAAACTAAAAGGTAATTACATCTTATAAATTTTGATTAATTTATTTCTAAACTGTTTCATTAGATTAATTAAAGATCAATTAATCTAAAAATCATTTTCCGAATAACAGTTGATTAAATCAACTTCATTTCATCAGTAAATTCGTTAACTGATCTTAATTACTTCTCATTAGATTAATATAATTAATCTAATAATGTTTCTAAAATTGTTTATCTTAAATATAATTATCCAAATACTTAATCATCGGATAATTTCTGCTTTATAAACTTATTTAAATATCAACAATCGTTTTTATTTATTTTATAAAAACGAACTCAAAAATACTGGTTTATAATAGAACTTCTATTATAAATTTAAATCTTCTTTTTAATTATAAAAATATAATTTTTATAATTATCTTTGTTGATTTGCCTGACGGCCAATCAACTCCTTAACAAAACGATGGTTTTACGGTCGACTGTTATCACTTTCTAAATTGATATCGTTTATTGATTTATCGAAACAGATGTTGAATTTTCCGTTCAACATCAATATTCACATGGGGTTTAAATATAATTCGGGTTCAAACAGTGCATACAAAACACACAGTACATACAAATATCGAGGAATCCGGTTGGATTCCTCCAACCGGTTTCCGCATCCACAGATGTCAGTCAACACAATTTACACTAACTCTATACTAGGGGATATTCTAATCGATGGAATCAGTGTCCAACCGATGATGTGTACATATGTAACGGTATATAATATTCAACAAAATTAATTGTAATCCACCTAATCGACCATCACACAATATTCAAACAACATTAAAAAATATTTTAAAATAGATCAGAGTTAGTGATTTTACTCACCTTTGCGCGTTAACCGTTAAAAACGGATTGCGTCCGATTGTTCTGATCAGCGTTCAATTCCGTCTAAAACTGTAATGAGGTCCACCAGTTTCTTTACGTCGCCTACGTTCATACGACCTCACCGGATCGAACTGTTCGTGAAATTATATGAACTGGCCCATTACCAATCCAATCCAAAATGCTCATTCATTCTGTATCATTTTGCAAACGAGCTCCGCTCCTGATAATCTCAATACAACTTTGCATTCATTTCGCCACTGGCCCAATTCATGAATGAAGCCGCCCCCTGCTTGACTCCACGCATTCGACCGTTCTCCTCTCGAAGAGCATCTTCACACCAGCTCCATTCAACCATTTCAAAGTGAAACAGTCCATGATCCTATTTCACCGGTCTCGACAACTAGCCAAACACCTCGGACTACCTTGCTAACACCATTTCTTGCGTTTTCTTCCCAGTCACACGCCATACTTCACTTCACAAAACAATGGCTTTCACCATAATCTACCACTTTCAGCGCAACGTAGTACGTCCACCTTTTGAAAACTCCAGTAGCTTCCTTTGTACATTCCTTCTCCGCTAGTTTTCTTCACCATAATCACATCCATTTTCCTGAACAAAGTACATCGTGTGCCCCTTTTTAACGTTGGCCCAAATTAGTGTCACCCACTCGCTTCCTGTTCAAACTTTGCCCCATTCGTTCACAATAATTTGCGCCAACTCCATTGGTTAACCACTTAACCCCTCCACAAAGCATAAGATCTGCTTTCCACGCCCATGCAAACGGATTCTCGGAGATCCTTCTGCACACTTCAAACATGCCATGAAATACCCATGCGCACCTTGTTCTCCTCTTCTTTTGTACGCCATCCCTCACGTTAAAGATCCTCTCTCCTCCACAATACCACCAGTTCCTCCCATATATACTGCATACACACTCAAACGCAACGTGTACCATACACATATTCCCCACCACTTTCCTTCCAGCATATGTACTACCAACTGCAACCGAACTCACACAGCTCCCTCTCCCTTCATGTTTTATTTCTTGCATCTCATCACTTCTTCATTAGCTTATCCTTCTCTCCTCTTCAAATGCCCAGCACGCACCCACCATTTCATGTATACGAACCCACCCACTAACTCATGCTACACTCCTTCATTTACTTGCGTTGAAGCTCATCAACACACAGATCGTCCATCATATGCCGCGCCTCAACCTACTACAACCAGTAGCAGTCTCTCCCCTTCATGCTTTCGAACGTTACTCCCTTCATTCTCCTTCTCTGAGAGACTATAGCCATCATCTCCTCCTCTCGCGGTTTCAGATCTGTTCTTGTTCACGTCCTCCAAGCCAAGACTGCTTTGTACCAGACGCACCCTCAACATTACAGTGCTTCGAACCCTCCCTCAAGTATTTTCTGCATTTGTCTTTGTTTTTAAAACTTAGATCTCATTCTTGAAAAGAAAGAGAAGGAGAGAGTGTAGCTTCAGGAAGGAGATTTTGGTTTTGGGAGAAAGTAACAGAAAGACGTGTATTTATAGTATCTCGATACCTTGAAGGCCAAGGAATAACAATATAGATGGCTATTAATAGCCATGTTCTAAACCATACTCTTGGGTACCCGTGCGTTGAAAATGACCATTCATGCTTTAGTTTAGGGTAGGCATATTAGGGCATGGTCTTTAATTCCTTTGCGATTAAGTTAAGTGATATAGTATTCCTATATATAGGATAGCTTAGAGTTTCGACGTGTAGGGTATGGTGAGATATAATAGAAGAGGATGGGCTTCATTTAATGAAAGCATGTCACGCATTTAATAAGGATGGATGGTTGTCTTTTACCATGCATGAAAAAGTGAAACACCCCACCTCCGTTAGGGTCACTCTCAAAGGGAATGCCCTAATTTTGGTGGAGGTTTATAAGTACAAGTCACAGATATAAGAACACATATTTGTAAACAGCGGAAGAACAACAAACTTTTATTTCATAAAGTCAAATACGTGTTACAACAACATCCTTTCCAAAAAACATAACATAACCCTTTCATAATCTTTCTTGAGTACATTATTTAAAGAAGCATAAATAAAACATAGATAAACTGCAAAAGCCCCATAGTGGATTGTCCAAAGCCATAGTTCAAAACAGGAAAGTCCAAGCAATACATTTCTCTTCTTCAAGCTGGATGCTAAGGTTGGTCAAGCTGCTGTGTTCCCTCCCTGAGGACCTAGGGGGGGGGGGAAACGGAAGAAAGAAGACGAAAGAAAAGTAGAGTCAGACATAAAGCCTGAGTAAGTCTAGTACTATTTTGTCTATGAATAAAGAACTGGGTATGATAAGTATAAACAAGAAGTGGGCAAGCACAATAAACTTGGTCAAGTTGTCTAGGGTCGAATATACTATCGTACCCCATGTTAATCTCTGAACCCATATAAACTAGTTTTTCAACTGGCACCCCAAAATCAGGGTGATGTGATCCATTCAATGATGATCGACTCCTACTCGCATAGTTACATGTGTCTTACGGCCCCGATGTTGTAGTTACCTATGCTGGTCCCACCATGGGGTGTATCAAGTCCCATAGTGGCGGCCCGACACAACCTTAGAATGCACAGGTATGCTACTGGTGTCCAGTGCCTTATTTTTCTGCACCGCAGTGTGTGCACGCCCGCACTCCGTTAGAACCTACACTGCTACACCACCGTCGTCGCTTTGACCTCTTACAATCAGCCCAGTAATCGTGCCCCACCCTGCCTAGTTTCAGGGTATCCTGATACACCTTCTAGGGTTACTGCTGAAAAGGGTCCCCCGTTACTAGGTTTTCTATCTCTAGTCAACATGCTAAGTTGATTAAGTGTTTCCTAACCTAACCTAACCCCCACCAGTCCGTTTTGTTTAGCATGTTCCATTTTGATTAAGTCTTTAGTTCACTTAATCCTATCAATCCTGACTCAGCCTTAATTGTCTTATTAAGGCCCTGACCTCTCACATTAGACAGGTATTGTTGTGGCTGCCTGTTGCCGGTTGGTTCCGGGCAGTCTTACGCCACAACTCAGTCTAACCTCGGGTCCTTGCTGGGCTCCATGTTTAACCTCCCACATTGGATAGGTATTGTTGTGACTACTGGACAGCCGGGCGGTTCCGGGCAGGTTTACATCACAACTCAATCCAACCTCGGGTTAAACACATCGTATGTTCTACATTTACATATCTTGTCATTCTTCTTTATTTCTTATATGTAAATATTTGCGGCCCATTATTAAGTCAATGGTGTAAAGGTTACACCAATCAGGGGCCCAACCCATACTTGAACTTGGGCCCTTCTATTTTATATTTTCATTCATTAGTAATTTTAACCCAACGTTATTTTCTCCCGTTTTACACGTCCGTTTATATATATTGGGCTTAGCCTTTTAAAGCCCAATTTAGCCATGCGAAAAGGGGAGGCTTAAAGCGTGATTACATACACAAAGAGGGGAAGGTGAGCGCATGAACTTGCATATGACGTTGGAAATAGAAACTGGTGTACTTGCATATATATACTTTGGTCATAAAGCATAGGTGACATGAACCAAACCATGTAAACTTAAGATAAGAATTTAAATTAGGTGTCACATAGTCTTAACTACAACATAGACCTATGTTCTCATTTAGGCATAAACATAAACAAGTCATGTTCATAAGGTTTCTACATGTTTACAAAGGGGATACTTTGTTACTAACACAAAAGCATAGTTCAACTTAATCATGGTTTAAGTCTAATCACATAACGATGGTATAAATATAATTATGCATAAATATTCCTAATCATGGTGTTTGCTTTAAACTTGCAAAAAGGGATTTTTGAGTCTAACCTAGCCATGTCTCACATATGTCATCATATAATTCTTGTAAACAAGATAGACTTAATCATGGATTTCAATTATGCCAAATATCATTCATAGCCTAGCCATATTCATAAGTTTGCAAAAGCATGACTTAATACATGGATTATGGTGTCAAAATTCCAACATAGTTTCATATGAACTATAACAACCAAACTTGTTTCAATTACTTGCAAAATGATTTATGCACAAAAATATACATCATGACGACATAATAACAAAGCCCCAAACTTGCATGAATTTCAATCAACTACATACATGTAGCTTCAACATAGATTACATAATTTGCGCAATATTCCAAACGTATACTTGCATAGAACTACCGCATGTAGTTCTTTATAATGAATAACATAATTTTGCACAAATATGAATTACTTTATTATCCCAATTCAAGCATACAAATCAACACAGTTGTTTATTCATACAAAGTAATACTCTACTTACAATGGTTGCGGCGAATTCTGTAATTAAGAGATATGATTCCTATGTTGAATTGATTGGCTTTAGGTTGCTTGAATTGCTTTAGGCTTTAGAACTTTCTTCCTAATTCCCTCTCTAGTTGGCGGCTATTCTTAGTCGTTCCTCAGCAACATGGCGGCTATGTTCTTAATTTTGAATGAATAGATTAGGGTTTAGTCTAGGGTTGTTTATATAGAGGTTAGGAACTGATTAGGACCCTTGATGTTGCTTGGATTGATCATAGCAATTCATTAGATAGAGAGACCAATTAGAACCCGCCACCTAGCCCTAATGACAAAGCAGACCACAGAGAATCGGCCAAACACAGACCTGGCTAGCCAGGTTGACTGGGCTCGACCAGGTCGACACCCCTGTCGACAGGGCTGTCGACAGCCCTGTCGACATGGGTAGCCCAGGTCGACAGCCCAGTCGACCTGGGTGGCCTAGGCGGGTGTTTATCCGCCCTGGCCCATTTGGCCCGATTTTTAATTACTTTATTCTGTTTGAATTTTAAATTTAATTCAAAACTTCCGAAGGCCATATCTTCTTCATACGGACTCCGTTTTTCGAAAACTCGGATTCTATTTCGCGTATTTTTCCGAGACGAACGCAATGGCATATCCCGTTTCCCTTAGTTCTTTGATTTCAGATTAATTATACTTTAATTTGCTAATTTCACAGTTATAGAATTTTCGGGGTGTTACATTCTCCTCCACTTAAAAGGATTTCGTCCCCGAAATCTTCAAGTTAGGAGGAATGTATATCCTAACATCCAATCATCCATCTACTCATCCATCAAACACGAGCATCCATTGTCCTTAAAAGACTTCTAATGCTTCATGATCATATGCGAAGTGTGTGTGTACATGAACTTATCTAATGCAAAATCAGGCGGTCTACTGATTCAGTTGACCTCCTTAATGCGAATTATGTAAGTGCCATGAATCCATTATGTATGCAAATTTTCCTATTCTTGATTCTACATGAGTGCACAATCATTCAATACAGATGCAACATCCATATGTCAACACATTAAAGTTCAACCATATACGAATGCAAACATATATGCATATGCAATATGAAGTGACCGAGCCGATCTAAAACCTAGATTGTGTGTGTATATGCAACCACGAGCAACCACTAGTAATCACTTGCAACCACTTGCAACCATCATCCATAACATGTTTCAACTACATGTTTTCATCCAAAAAGATTCTACCTAAAGGATAAGGTCGACTAAATATACCTAAAAAGATAGATAAAAGCGCAACTTAAGGAAAAAGGAAAGATCAAGGATGTACTCTCGAACAGAAAAGGGTAGGCAGTACGTTTTCTAGCTTCAGTTTCCCAAGTCGCGTCTCCCTCGGCGTCGCTCCACTGAACTTTGACGAGCTTGACTTCGCGGTTGCGTAGCTTCTTCACTTCCATTCCTAAGATGCGGGTTGGAACTTTTCTTATGGTTGCTTCGCGTTCCACTTCGGCCTCTTCGAGGATATTTGGCTCCACCACTTCAGCTGACTCATGTAGACATTTTCTGAGATGTGAAACGTGAAAAACGTTGTGGACTCCAGCCAACTTCTCGGGTAGCTCTAATCTATAGGCCATTTTCCCAATTTTCTCGATATTAGGGAATGGCCCTACGAACCTTGGTGCTAGCTTTCCTGTGGTTCCAAAACGAACAACGTTTCTTAGTGGTGATACCTTGAGAAAAACTCTGTCTCCAACCTCGAATTCAAGGTCGGTCCTCCTCTTGTCGGCATAGGACTTTTGTCTGTCTTGGGCCGTCTTCATCCTTCTTCGTATTAAGTCTACTTTCTCTGAAGTCTCTCGGATCATGTCTGGTCCAAGTATGAGCTTATCCGTGGATTCCCACCAACAAGTGGGCGATCGGCACGGTCTTCCATATAAAGCTTCGAAGGGCGCCATTCCGATGGTTGCTTGATAGCTGTTGTTGTAGGCAAATTCCACCAAAGGAAGGTGGTCTTCCCATGTCCCTCCGAAGTCAAGGACGCACAGTCTTAAGAGGTCTTCCAAAACTCTGTTCACTCTCTCTGTTTGGCCATCGGTTTGGGGATGATAGGCTGTGCTCAAGCATAACTGCGTTCCTACTGCTTCTTGCAGACTCCGCCAAAACTCGCTGGTGAAGATGGGGTCTCGGTCACTAACGATGCTAGACGGTATTCCATGGAGTCGAACGATTTCCTTAAGGTAAAGTGATGCTAGGGATGAGGCAGTTCTTCTACTTTTGACAGGTAAAAAGTGGGCGCTTTTAGTAAGCCTATCCACTATTACCCAAATGCTAGTGTTGCCTCTCCTAGACCTAGGCATCCCATCGATGAAGTCCATTGAGATGCTATCCCACTTCCACTGCGGGACCTCCAGAGGATGTAGTAGTCCGCCAGGCTTTTTCTGTTCCGCTTTAACCTGTTGGCACACCATACACTTAGAAACGAACTCTGCCACGTCCTTTTTCATGCCGTTCCAAAAGAAAGTGCTTTTTATGTCTTTGTACATTTTATCTCCGCCTGGGTGTATCGTCATCTTGGAATGATGCGCTTCCTCGAGAACCTTCTTTACTAAATCTTTTGTCTGTGGGACGCATAGTCTTCCGTCTCGCCTTAGCAAACCCTTATCGTCGATGGAGTATCTGTTGAGGTGACTTGAAGTCTCACCCCTAATTAACCTATCAATTATTTCCACAAGCTGAGGGTCTTCGCGTTTGTTGTCCCTACTGAATCCACTAAAGTTGGGCGCACTTCGAGAGATGCTAGCAAGCCTGGTACGAAATCGGAGGAAGGCCTAAAGTCGAAGCTGGCTATAAACTCTAGGCTTTGTCTTTCAACAAACAACGGGCTTAGGGTCAATTTCTTTCGGCTCAACGCGTCTGCCACTACGTTGCCTTTGCCCGGAGTATAGGAGATTTCGAAATCGTACGAGGCAAGAAACTCCATCCATCTTTGTTGCCTCAAGTTAAGTTCCTTCTGCGAGAAAAGATATTTCAACGATTTATAGTCAGTGTAAAGTTCGAACTTCTCACCTAGGAGATAGTGTCGCCAAGACTTGAGTGCAAAGACGATGGCGGCTAACTCAAGATCGTGGGTTGGGTAGTTCTTTTCGTGCACCTTCAATTGCCTCCCGCCATAAGCTACTACCCTTCCTTCTTGCATTAAGACGGCGCCTAGCCCTGTCCCACATGCATCCGTATAAACAGTGAATATCTTGCTCCCATCTGGCAGCGTCAAAACTGGGGCTGTTGTAAGAGCCCTTTTTAGTCGTTGGAAAGCAAACTCACAATCCAAGTTCCAATTGAACGCTAGGTTCTTCTTAGTCAATTTCGTGAGCGGAGCTGAGATTTTCGCAAAATCCCTTATGAACTTTCGATAGAAACCCGCTAGTCCTAGGAAGCTTCGGACCTCAGTTGCATTCCTTGGTGTCTTCCAATACTGTACCGCCACTACCTTCGCAGGGTCCACTGCTAACCCTTGTTTGGATACTATGTGCCCAAGGAACCTCACTTCTTCTCTCCAAAAGTGGCATTTGGAGAATTTGGCTTTTAGTTGATGGACTCGCAAAGTTTCCATGATTGCCCTTAAGTGTTGAGCATGTTCCTCTTCACTCTTTGAGAAGATAAGGATATCATCTACGAAGACCACTACGAATTTGTTGAGGAAATCTCTAAATACCCTACTCATCAGGTCCACGAAGTAAGCAGGTGCATTTGTCAAGCCGAAAGGCATGACAAGCCATTCAAAGAAACCGTCTGGGGTTCTGAACGCCGTTTTATCGATGCTATCTTCAGCCACCCTTAGCTGATGAAAACCGGTTGCTAAATCGAGTTGGGAGAAAACAGACGCTCCTACAAGCTGGTCAAACAAATCGTCAATTCTAGGGAGAGGGTGCCTATTCTTTTTCGTTAGCTTGTTGAGCTCCCTATAGTCAACACATAGACGGAGTGAACCATCCGCCTTCGTAGCGAACACCACTGGAGTGCCCCATTCTGAAATGCTCCTCCTAATGAACCCCTTTTCTAGAAGCTCTTTAATCTGTTTACTGAGCTCTTTCCTTTCTCGTGGAGCCATGTGTCTAACGGGCAACGCAACGGGCTTTGCATTATCTGCAGGATATATGCGGAAGTCTATTTCCCGCTTCGGAGGCAAGCCCTTCACCTCTTCGAAGACATCCGGATATTCCCGGACCACTCTAACTGATTTCAAATTTTCAACAGAGGCATCTAGCGATTCAAGATAACTAAGCATAACCGCATACGAGGGATTACAAGAAATTTCCAAAGTATTACCGAGCTGGGTTAGGAGCCTAACAACCCTTTTCTCACAATCAAGGATGGCCCCATTACTGGATAGCCAATCCATACCCAAAATCAAACCATACCCCGAAAAGCCCAAAACAAAGGCACTACATTGAAATTCTATACTTAGAATAGAAATTTTCAATCCCGCACAGATCATAGACAAATGAGCTGGGCCCCCAATTGGGTTCGAAACAATTAAGGGGTCCTCTACCATACTAGTTTTTAGGTGCAGAGATTCTACTAAAGCAGACGAGATAAAGGAGTGTGATGCACCAGAATCAAATAAAGTGCGAACGGGGTGATCATAAAGATAAACTACACTTTCTACAGAAGTATTTATACCTCGTTGTTGCAGAGGTGGCGTTTCTAGCACATGGACCTGTGCCCCTGGGGTGGATCCAGCCCTCTGCCCCTGTCCTCGTTTCTTTGGGCAGTCCTTAGCCCTGTGGCCCGTCTCACCGCAAGAAAAGCACCCACCATTCTCCTTGGCCTTCTTTTTCCGGCAGTCCTTTACTAAGTGCCCCACTTTGCCACAGAAATTACACTTCCTCTTCTCTTTGTTGCCTTTCCCGCCCTTCTTAAAGTCTGTCTTCTTAGGCTGCAAACCCTCTTTCTTCCCTTGAGAGCTTTCTGCCTTTGTCTCCTCCTTGCCCTTATCCTCTTCATTCAGCAATGCCATTTGCACCAATCTTTCATACGTGGCTCCCATGGGTATATGGGTCATGGCCAAACTGTGTAATGGCTCATTTAAACCTTTGACGAAACGGAGAGCCTTCTTGTGCGGGGTGTTGACTAGGTCAAGCCCAAACCTAGCCAGCTCATCAAACTGATTCACATACTCTCTCACTGTCTTGTCCCCTTGCTTAAGAAATAAGAATTTTTCCAACTGCAAACTTCTTTCCGCATCTGAGAGAAATTTGGTCTCAAACCTTGCCCTAAAGTCCTCCCATGTCTCCACTGGTCTTTCAGCATTAGTGACTTCCCACCAGTAGGAAGCCTGGCCCTTCAATAGCCATACCGCCAGTTGTACTTTTTGTCTATCTTCTACCTCAAAGATGATGAATAGGTCCTCCGTTTCTTTCAGCCAATTTCTAGCTGCTACGAAGGACTCAGTTCCTTGGAAATCCCTTCCTCCCATAGCTTTAAAATCTTTACATATCTTAGCAAACGTGTTTCCCCGAGGAGGAGGTGGAGGAAAAGGTGCCGCTGCGGCTGCATGATTTCCTTCTGCTGGGGGAGGAGGAATGGTAGGACCTGGCTGAGTGGCCCTTGCTTCTAAGAACCGTCTAAACCAACCAGGTATTGGTACCCCTTCTGGCAAGGTAAGATCTTCCGACATGCTGAAACAAAAAGGATAGATTCAAAACGAAGGATAAGAGATAGTACCTATGGCTTTGGGGTGTGGACTTTGCCTTTTTAAAATAAAATAATATTTTTCTTTTAAAAATGCTTCTTTAAATTTCCTTTTTGAAAATAATTTTTCAAAACTTTTTATCTTATCTGGTAAACCTATGCTCTGATACCAAGTGAAACACCCCACCTCTGTTAGGGTCACTCTCAAAGGGAATGCCCTAATTTTGGTGGAGGTTTATAAGTACAAGTCACAGATATACAAGACAGATATAAGAACACATATTTGTAAACAGCGGAAGAAAAACAAACTTTTATTTCATAAAGTCAAATACGTGTTACAACAACATCCTTTCCAAAAAACATAACATAACCCTTTCATAATCTGTCTTGAGTACATTATTTAAAGAAGCATAAATAAAACATAGATAAACTGCAAAAGCCCCATAGTGGATTGTCCAAAGCCATAGTTCAAAACAGGAAAGTCCAAGCAATACATTTCTCTTCTTCAAGCTGGATGCTAAGGTTGGTCAAGCTGCTGTGTTCCCTCCCTGAGGACCTGGGGGGGGGGGGGGAACGGAAGAAAGAAGACGAAAGAAAAGTAGAGTCAGACATAAAGCCTGAGTAAGTCTAGTACTATTTTGTCTATGAATAAAGAACTGGGTATGATAAGTATAAACAAGAAGTGGGCAAGCACAATAAACTTGGTCAAGTTGTCTAGGGTCGAATATACTATCGTACCCCATGTTAATCTCTGAACCCATATAAACTAGTTTTTCAACTGGCACCCTAAAATCAGGGTGATGTGATCCATTCAATGATGATCGACTCCTACTCGCATAGTTACATGTGTCTTACGGCCCCGATGTTGTAGTTACCTATGCTGGTCCCACCATGGGGTGTATCAAGTCCCATAGTGGCGGCCCGACACAACCTTAGAATGCACAGGTATGCTACTGGTGTCCAGTGCCTTATTTTTCTGCACCGGAGTGTGTGCACGCCCGCACTCCGTTAGAACCTACACTGCTACACCACCGCCGTCGCTTTGACCTCTTACAATCAGCCCAGTAATCGTGCCCCACCCTGCCTAGTTTCAGGGTATCCTGATACACCTTCTAGGGTTACTGCTGAAAAGGGTCCCCCGTTACTAGGTTTTCTATCTCTAGTCAACATGCTAAGTTGGTTAAGTGTTTCCTAACCTAACCCCCACCAGTCCGTTTTGTTTAGCATGTTCCATTTTGATTAAGTCTTTAGTTCACTTAATCCTATCAATCCTGACTCAGCCTTAATTGTCTTATTAAGGCCCTGACCTCTCACATTAGACAGGTATTGTTGTGGCTGCCTGTTGCCGGTTGGTTCCGGGCAGTCTTACGCCACAACTCAGTCTAACCTCGGGTCCTTGCTGGGCTCCATGTTTAACCTCCCATATTGGATAGGTATTGTTGTGACTACTGGACAGCCGGGCGGTTCCGGGCAGGTTTACATCACAACTCAATCCAACCTCGGGTTAAACACATCGTATGTTCTACATTTACATATCTTGTCATTCTTCTTTATTTCTTATATGTAAATATTTGCGGCCCATTATTAAGTCAATGGTGTAAAGGTTACATCAATCAGGGGCCCAACCCATACTTGAACTTGGGCCCTTCTATTTTATATTTTCATTCATTAGTAATTTTAACCCAACGTTATTTTCTCCCGTTTTACACGTCCGTTTATATATATTGGGCTTAGCCTTTTAAAGCCCAATTTAGCCATGCAAAAAGGGGAGGCTTAAAGCGTGATTACATACACAAAGAGGGGAAGGTGAGCGCATGAACTTGCATATGACGTTGGAAATAGAAACTGGTGTACTTTCATATATATACTTTGGTCATAAAGCATAGGTGACATGAACCAAACCATGTAAACTTAAGATAAGAATCTAAATTAGGTGTCACATAGTCTTAACTACAACATAGACCTATGTTCTCATTTAGGCATAAACATAAACAAGTCATGTTCATAAGGTTTCTACATGTTTACAAAGGGGATACTTTGTTACTAACACAAAAGCATAGTTCAACTTAATCATGGTTTAAGTCTAATCACATAACGATGGTATAAATATACTTATGCATAAATATTCCTAATCATGGTGTTTGCTTTAAACTTGCAAAAAGGGATTTTTGAGTCTAACCTAGCCATGTCTCACATATGTCATCATATAATTCTTGTAAACAAGATAGACTTAATCATGGATTTCAATTATGCCAAATATCATTCATAGCCTAGACATATTCATAAGTTTGCAAAAGCATGACTTAATACATGGATTATGGTGTCAAAATTCCAACATAGTTTCATATGAACTATAACAACCAAACTTGTTTCAATTACTTGCAAAATGATTTATGCACAAAAATATACATCATGACGACATAATAACAAAGCCCCAAACTTGCATGAATTTCAATCAACTACATACATGTAGCTTCAACATAGATTACATAATTTGCGCAATATTCCAAACGTATACTTGCATAGAACTACCGCATGTAGTTCTTTATAATGAATAACATAATTTTGCACAAATATGAATTACTTTATTATCCCAATTCAAGCATACAAATCAACACAATTGTTTATTCATACAAAGTAATACTCTACTTACAATGGTTGCGGCGAATTCTGTAATTAAGAGATATGATTCCTATGTTGAATTGATTGGCTTTAGGTTGCTTGAATTGCTTTAGGCTTTAGAACTTTCTTCCTAATTCCCTCTCTAGTTGGCGGCTATTCTTAGTCGTTCCTCAGCAACATGGCGGCTATGTTCTTAATTTTGAATGAATAGATTAGGGTTTAGTCTAGGGTTGTTTATATAGAGGTTAGGAACAGATTAGGACCCTTGATGTTGCTTGGATTGATCATAGCCATTCATTAGATAGAGAGACCAATTAGAACCCGCCACCTAGCCCTAATGACAAAGCAGACCACAGAGAATCGGCCAAACACAGACCTGGCTAGCCAGGTTGACTGGGCTCAACCAGGTCGACACCCCTGTCGATAGGGCTGTCGACAGCCCTGTCGACATGGGTAGCCCAGGTCGACAGCCCAGTCGACCTGGGTGGCCTAGGCGGGTGTTTATCCGCCCTGGCCCATTTGGCCCGATTTTTAATTACTTTATTCTGTTTGAATTTTAAATTTAATTCAAAACTTCCGAAGGCCATATCTTCTTCATACGGACTCCGTTTTTTGAAAACTCGGATTCTATTTCGCGTATTTTTCCAACACGAACGCAATGGCATATCCCGTTTCCCTTAGTTCTTTGATTTCAGATTAATTATACTTTAATTTGCTAATTTCACAGTTATAGAATTTTCGGGGTGTTACATTCTCCCCCACTTAAAAGGATTTCGTCCCCGAAATCTTCAAGTTAGGAGGAATGTATATCCTAACATCCAATCATCCATCTACTCATCCATCAAACACGAGCATCCATTGTCCTTAAAAGACTTCTAATGCTTCATGATCATATGCGAAGTGTGTGTGTACATGAACTTATCTAATGCAAAATCAGGCGGTCTACTTATTCAGTTGACCTCCTTAATGCGAATTATGTAAGTGCCATGAATCCATTATGTATGCAAATTTTCCTATTCTTGATTCTACATGAGTGCACAATCATTCAATACAGATGCAACATCCATATGTCAACACATTAAATTTCAACCATATACGAATGCAAACATATATGCATATGCAATATGAAGTGACCGAGCCGATCTAAAACCTAGATTGTGTGTGTATATGCAACCACGAGCAACCACTAGTAATCACTTACAACCACTTGCAACCATCATCCATAACATGTTTCAACTACATGTTTTCATCCAAAAAGATTCTACCTAAAGGATAAGGTCGAGGAAATATACCTAAAAAGATAGATAAAAGCGCAACTTAAGGAAAAAGGAAAGATCAAGGATGTACCCTCGAACAGAAAAGGGTAGGCAGTACGTATTCTAGCTTCAGTTTCCCAAGTCGCGTCTCCCTCGGCGTCGCTCCACTGAACTTTGACGAGCTTGACTTCGCGGTTGCGTAGCTTCTTCACTTCCATTCCTAAGATGCGGGTTGGAACTTTTCTTATGGTTGCTTCGCGTTCCACTTCGGCCTCTTCGAGGATATTTGGCTCTACCACTTCAGCTGACTCATGTAGACATTTTCTGAGATGTGAAACGTGAAAAACATTGTGGACTCCAGCCAACTTCTCGGGTAGCTCTAATCTATAGGCCATTTTCCCAATTTTCTCGATAATAGGGAATGGCCCTACGAACCTTGGTGCTAGCTTTCCTGTGGTTCCAAAACGAACAACGTTTCTTAGTGGTGATACCTTGAGAAAAACTCTGTCTCCAACCTCGAATTCAAGGTCGGTCCTCCTCTTGTCGGCATAGGACTTTTGTCTGTCTTGGGCCGTCTTCATCCTTCTTCGTATTAAGTCTACTTTCTCTGAAGTCTCTCGGATCATGTCTGGTCCAAGTATGAGCTTATCCGTGGATTCCCACCAACAAGTGGGCGATCGGCACGGTCTTCCATATAAAGCTTCGAAGGGCGCCATTCCGATGGTTGCTTGATAGCTGTTGTTGTAGGCAAATTCCACCAAAGGAAGGTGGTCTTCCCATGTCCCTCCGAAGTCAAGGACGCACAGTCTTAAGAGGTCTTCCAAAACTCTGTTCACTCTCTCTGTTTGGCCATCGGTTTGGGGATGATAGGCTGTGCTCAAGCATAACTGCGTTCCTACTGCTTCTTGCAGACTCCGCCAAAACTCGCTGGTGAAGATGGGGTCTCGGTCACTAACGATCCTAGACGGTATTCCATGGAGTCGAACGATTTCCTTAAGGTAAAGTGATGCTAGGGATGAGGCAGTTCTTCTACTTTTGACAGGTAAAAAGTGGGCGCTTTTAGTAAGCCTATCCACTATTACCCAAATGCTAGTGTTGCCTCTCCTAGACCTAGGCAGCCCATCGATGAAGTCCATTGAGATGCTATCCCACTTCCACTGCGGGACCTCCAGAGGATGTAGTAGTCCGCCAGGCTTTTTCTGTTCCGCTTTAACCTGTTGGCACACCATACACTTAGAAACGAACTCTGCCACGTCCTTTTTCATGCCGTTCCAAAAGAAAGTCCTTTTTATATCTTTGTACATTTTATCTCCGCCTGGGTGTATCGTCATCTTGGAATGATGCGCTTCCTCGAGAACCTTCTTTACTAAATCTTTTGTCTGTGGGACGCATAGTCTTCCGTCTCGCCTTAGCAAACCCTTATCGTCGATGGAGTATCTGTTGAGGTGACTTGAAGTCTCACCCCTAATTAACCTATCAATTATTTCCACAAGCTGAGGGTCTTCGCGTTGTGCTGTCCCTAGTGAATCCACTAAAGTTGGGCGCACTTCGAGAGATGCTAGCAAGCCTGGTACGAAATCGGAGGAAGGCCTAAAGTCGAAGCTGGCTATAAACTCTAGGCTTTGTCTTTCAACAAACAACGGGCTTAGGGTCAATTTCTTTCGGCTCAACGCGTCTGCCACTACGTTGCCTTTGCCCGGAGTATAGGAGATTTCGAAATCGTACGAGGCAAGAAACTCCATCCATCTTTGTTGCCTCAAGTTAAGATCCTTCTGCGAGAAAAGATATTTCAATGATTTATGGTCAGTGTAAAGTTCGAACTTCTCACCTTGGATAAAGTGTCGCCAAGACTTGAGTGCAAAGACGATGGCGGCTAACTCAAGATCGTGGGTTGGGTAGTTCTTTTCGTGCACCTTCAATTGCCTCCCGCCATAAGCTACTACCCTTCCTTCTTGCATTAAGACGGCGCCTAGCCCTGTCCCACATGCATCCGTATAAACAGTGAACATCTTGCTCCCATCTGGCAGCGTCAAAACTGGGGCTGTTGTAAGAGCCCTTTTTAGTCGTTGGAAAGCAAACTCGCAATCCAAGTTCCAATTGAACGCTAGGTTCTTCTTAGTCAATTTCGTGAGCGGAGCTGAAATTTTCGCAAAATCCCTTATGAACTTTCGATAGAAACCCGCTAGTCCTAGGAAGCTTCGGACCTCAGTTGCATTCCTTGGTGTCTTCCAATCCTGTACCGCCACTACCTTCGCAGGGTCCACTGCTAACCCTTGTTTGGATACTATGTGCCCAAGGAACCTCACTTCTTCTCTCCAAAAGTGGCATTTGGAGAATTTGGCTTTTAGTTGATGGACTCGCAAAGTTTCCATGATTGCCCTTAAGTGCTGAGCATGTTCCTCTTCACTCTTTGAGAAGATAAGGATGTCATCTACGAAGACCACTACGAATTTGTTGAGGAAATCTCTAAATACCCTACTCATCAGGTCCACGAAGTAAGCAGGTGCATTTGTCAAGCCGAAAGGCATGACAAGCCATTCAAAGAAACCGTCTGGGGTTCTGAACGCCGTTTTATCGATGCTATCTTCAGCCACCCTTAGCTGATGAAAACCGGTTGCTAAATCGAGTTGGGAGAAAACAGACGCTCCTACAAGCTGGTCAAACAAATCGTCAATTCTAGGGAGAGGGTGCCTATTCTTTTTCGTTAGCTTGTTGAGATCCCTATAGTCAACACATAGACGGAGTGAACCATCTGCCTTCGTAGCGAACACCACTGGAGCGCCCCATTCTGAAATGCTCCTCCTAATGAACCCCTTTTCTAGAAGCTCTTTAATCTGTTTACTGAGCTCTTTCCTTTCTCGTGGAGCCATGTGTCTAACGGGCAACGCAACGGGCTTTGCATTATCTACAAGATATATGCAGAAGTCTATTTCCCGCTTCGGAGGCAAGCCCTTCACCTCTTCGAAGACATCCGGATATTCCCGGACCACTCTAACTGATTGCAAATTTTCAACAGAGGCATCTAGCGATTCAAGATAACTAAGCATAACCGCATACGAGGGATTACAAGAAATTTCCAAAGTATTACCGAGCTGGGTTAGGAGCCTAACAACCCTTTTCTCACAATCAAGGATGGCCCCATTACTGGATAGCCAATCCATACCCAAAATCAAACCATACCCCGAAAAGCCCAAAACAAAGGCACTACATTGAAATTCTACACTTAGAATAGAAATTTTCAATCCCACACAGATCATAGACAAATGAGCTGGGCCCCCAATTGGGTTCGAAACAATTAAGGGGTCCTCTACCATACTAGTTTTTAGGTGCAGAGATTCTACTAAAGCAGACGAGATAAAGGAGTGTGATGCACCAGAATCAAATAAAGTGCGAACGGGGTGATCATAAAGATAAACTACACTTTCTACAGAAGTATTTATACCTCGCTGTTGCAGAGGTGGCGCTTCTAGCACATGGACCTGTGCCCCTGGGGTGGATCCAGCCCTCTGCCCCTGTCCCCGTTTCTTTGGGCAGTCCTTAGCCCTGTGGCCCGTCTCACCGCAAGAAAAGCACCCACCATTCTCCTTGGCCTTCTTTTTCCGGCAGTCCTTTACTAAGTGCCCCACTTTGCCACAGAAATTACACTTCCTCTTCTCTTTGTTGCCTTTCCCGCCCTTCTTAAAGTCTGTCTTCTTAGGCTGCAAACCCTCTTTCTTCCCTTGAGAGCTTTCTGCCTTTGTCTCCTCCTTGCCCTTATCCTCTTCATTCAGCAATGCCATTTGCACCAATCTTTCATACGTGGCTCCCATGGGTATATGGGTCATGGCCAAACTGTGTAATGGCTCATTTAACCCTTTGACGAAACGGAGAGCCTTCTTGTGCGGGGTGTTGACTAGGTCAAGCCCAAACCTAGCCAGCTCATCAAACTGATTCACATACTCTCTGACTGTCTTGTCCCCTTGCTTAAGAAATAAGAATTTTTCCAACTGCAAACTTCTTTCCGCATCTGAGAGAAATTTTGTCTCAAACCTTGCCCTAAAGTCCTCCCATGTCTCCACTGGTCTTTCAGCATTAGTGACTTCCCACCAGTAGGAAGCCTGGCCCTTCAATAGCCATACCGCCAGTTGTACTTTTTGTCTATCTTCTACCTCAAAGATGATGAATAGGTCCTCCGTTTCTTTCAGCCAATTTCTAGCTGCTACGAAGGACTCAGTTCCATGGAAATCCCTTCCTCCCATAGCTTTAAAATCTTTACATATCTTAGCAAACGTGTTTCCCCGAGGAGGAGGTGGAGGAAAAGGTGCCGCTGCGGCTTGATGATTTCCTTCTGCTGGGGGAGGAGGAATGGTAGGACCTGGCTGAGTGGCCCTTGCTTCTAAGAACCGTCTAAACCAACCAGGTATTGGTACCCCTTCTGGCAAGGTAAGATCTTCCGACATGCTGAAACAAAAAGGATAGATTCAAAACGAAGGATAAGAGATAGTACCTATGGCTTTGGGGTGTGGACTTTGCCTTTTTAAAATAAAATAATATTTTTCTTTTAAAAATGCTTCTTTAAATTTCCTTTTTGAAAATAATTTTTCAAAACTTTTTATCTTATCTGGTAAACCTATGCTCTGATACCAAGTGAAACACCCCACCTCCGTTAGGGTCACTCTCAAAGGGAATGCCCTAATTTTGGTGGAGGTTTATAAGTACAAGTCACAGATATACAAGACAGATATAAGAACACATATTTGTAAACAGCGGAAGAACAACAAACTTTTATTTCATAAAGTCAAATACGTGTTACAACAACATCCTTTCCAAAAAACATAACATAACCCTTTCATAATCTGTCTTGAGTACATTATTTAAAGAAGCATAAATAAAACATAGATAAACTGCAAAAGCCCCATAGTGGATTGTCCAAAGCCATAGTTCAAAACAGGAAAGTCCAAGCAATACATTTCTCTTCTTCAAGCTGGATGCTAAGGTTGGTCAAGCTGCTGTGTTCCCTCCCTGAGGACCTGGGGGGGGGGGGGGAAACGGAAGAAAGAAGACGAAAGAAAAGTAGAGTCAGACATAAAGCCTGAGTAAGTCTAGTACTATTTTGTCTATGAATAAAGAACTGGGTATGATAAGTATAAACAAGAAGTGGGCAAGCACAATAAACTTGGTCAAGTTGTCTAGGGTCGAATATACTATCGTACCCCATGTTAATCTCTGAACCCATATAAACTAGTTTTTCAACTGGCACCCCAAAATCAGGGTGATGTGATCCATTCAATGATGATCGGCTCCTACTCGCATAGTTACATGTGTCTTACGGCCCCGATGTTGTAGTTACCTATGCTGGTCCCACCATGGGGTGTATCAAGTCCCATAGTGGCGGCCCGACACAACCTTAGAATGCACAGGTATGCTACTGGTGTCCAGTGCCTTATTTTTCTGCACCGGAGTGTGTGCACGCCCGCACTCCGTTAGAACCTACACTGCTACACCACCGCCGTCTCTTTGACCTCTTACAATCAGCCCAGTAATCGTGCCCCACCCTGCCTAGTTTCAGGGTATCCTGATACACCTTCTAGGGTTACTGCTGAAAAGGGTCCCCCGTTACTAGGTTTTCTATCTCTAGTCAACATGCTAAGTTGGTTAAGTGTTTCCTAACCTAACCCCCACCAGTCCGTTTTGTTTAGCATGTTCCATTTTGATTAAGTCTTTAGTTCACTTAATCCTATCAATCCTGACTCAGCCTTAATTGTCTTATTAAGGCCCTGACCTCTCACATTAGACAGGTATTGTTGTGGCTGCCTGTTGCCGGTTGGTTCCGGCCAGTCTTACGCCACAACTCAGTCTAACCTCGGGTCCTTGCTGGGCTCCATGTTTAACCTCCCACATTGGATAGGTATTGTTGTGACTACTGGACAGCCGGGCGGTTCCGGGCAGGTTTACATCACAACTCAATCCAACCTCGGGTTAAACACATCGTATGTTCTACATTTACATATCTTGTCATTCTTCTTTATTTCTTATATGTAAATATTTGCGGCCCATTATTAAGTCAATGGTGTAAAGGTTACACCAATCAGGGGCCCAACCCATACTTGAACTTGGGCCCTTCTATTTTATATTTTCATTCATTAGTAATTTTAACCCAACGTTATTTTCTCCCGTTTTACACGTCCGTTTATATATATTGGGCTTAGCCTTTTAAAGCCCAATTTAGCCATGCGAAAAGGGGAGGCTTAAAGCGTGATTACATACACAAAGAGGGGAAGGTGAGCGCATGAACTTGCATATGACGTTGGAAACAGAAACTGGTGCACTTGCATATATATACTTTGGTCATAAAGCATAGGTGACATGAACCAAACCATGTAAACTTAAGATAAGAATCTAAATTAGGTGTCACATAGTCTTAACTACAACATAGACCTATGTTCTCATTTAGGCATAAACATAAACAAGTCATGTTCATAAGGTTTCTACATGTTTACAAAGGGGATACTTTGTTACTAACACAAAAGCATAGTTCAACTTAATCATGGTTTAAGTCTAATCACATAACGATGGTATAAATATACTTATGCATAAATATTCCTAATCATGGTGTTTGCTTTAAACTTGCAAAAAGGGATTTTTGAGTCTAACCTAGCCATGTCTCACATATGTCATCATATAATTCTTGTAAACAAGATAGACTTAATCATGGATTTCAATTATGCCAAATATCATTCATAGCCTAGCCATATTCATAAGTCTGCAAAAGCATGACTTAATACATGGATTATGGTGTCAAAATTCCAACATAGTTTCATATGAACTATAACAACCAAACTTGTTTCAATTACTTGCAAAATGATTTATGCACAAAAATATACATCATGACGACATAATAACAAAGCTCCAAACTTGCATGAATTTCAATCAACTACATACATGTAGCTTCAACATAGATTACATAATTTGCGCAATATTCCAAACGTATACTTGCATAGAACTACCGCATGTAGTTCTTTATAATGAATAACATAATTTTGCACAAATATGAATTACTTTATTATCCCAATTCAAGCATACAAATCAACACAGTTGTTTATTCATACCAAAGTAATACTCTACTTACAATGGTTGCGGCGAATTCTCTAATTAAGAGATATGATTCCTATGTTGAATTGATTGGCTTTAGGTTGCTTGAATTGCTTTAGGCTTTAGAACTTTCTTCCTAATTCCCTCTCTAGTTGGCGGCTATTCTTAGTCATTCCTCAGCAACATGGCGGCTATGTTCTTAATTTTGAATGAATAGATTAGGGTTTAGTCTAGGGTTGTTTATATAGAGGTTAGGAACTGATTAGGACCCTTGATGTTGCTTGGATTGATCATAGCCATTCATTAGATAGAGAGACCAATTAGAACCCGCCACCTAGCCCTAATGACAAAGCAGACCACAGAGAATCGGCCAAACACAGACCTGGCCAGACAGGTTGATTGGGCTCGACCAGGTCGACACCCCTGTCGACAGCCCTGTAGACATGGGTAGCCCAGGTCGACAGCCCAGTCGACCTGGGTGGCCTAGGCGGGTGTTTATCCGCCCTGGCCCATTTGGCCCGATTTTTAATTACTTTATTCTGTTTGAATTTTAAATTTAATTCAAAACTTTCGAAGGCCATATCTTCTTCATACGGACTCCGTTTTTCGAAAACTCGGATTCTATTTCGCGTATTTTTCCGAGACGAACGCAATGGCGTATCCTGTTTCCCTTAGTTCTTTGATTTCAGATTAATTATACTTTAATTTGCTAATTTCACAGTTATAGAATTTTCGGGGTGTTACAAAAAGGGTTTGACAATGTTTGTTTCTCCCATGGACATACCACCTACTTTGTTAATCTATTGTTTCAAATGATACATACAGTGAGTGAATTTTGTTTACATGTTTGGGGAAGTTCACAATTCATCTCTTTAATTGTTTAAAGATTGATTTACCTCAATTCCTAAAATTACATTTATGTACGGACAGAAGTGAGAGTATAGCCGTGCTCAATGATGTGTCACGATCCCAAAAATATAATAAAACCGGTAGATTAACTCGTATTTTGAAATCCCGAAATACCGATACAGGGTGCACAATACCCCAAATAAAAAGTTGCATATTTAATTAATTAAAAATTACAATAAAATTCTAAAAATTATATTATCGCTGTGCCTCAAAAGAACCTTGTCCCGATTTGCAACCGATATCAAGTTATATTCAAATAACCGTTACGGTCGATATACGATTTCATAGCGACTTTTTGAATATTTGATTTGGACATATCTTGCAGTCCGTACGACGAAATCTCCATTTTCCACTTCCATTGGAAAGATACAGTTCAACAGATTCCAACGTTTCTCGTTTTGAAGAAATCCGATTCAAAACGAGTCCCGTATACTCAGTTGAAGTTCAGGACGTTAAATTACGAACTACAGGGTCGTTCTGAGCTCGATTATAATTAATATTTATTTTTATACGTTCAACTTCGTTTTAATTAATATATAAATCCACTTATATTACGATATTCGATATTTAAAATGATTTAAATATTCAAATACGAACCGACAAAAATGTGGGATGTTACAGACCTTCCCCCTTAAAATAATTTCGTCCTCGAAATTGCTAAGATAGGGAAAATGCAAATCTCTGTTATAACATGGTTAAAAATCTTTTTGGTTTACTTCATAATTCCAGTTTCCACTGAACTGATTATTTCCAATTAAAATATTAATTCCTTATTATTTCGAATATTTTCAAAATTTCTGAAAATTTCCTAACAGCTTAAATTTTCAGAGAATCTCGCCAGCATCTCCTCTGCACGGCTCACTCGGTACTACAACAACTTGCCACTCTGGGCCTTCTCCAATCCAAAAGAAAATAAAACAGCCAAACGGCTTGCCCAAACTGACTCATAAAAATCTCATACTCGTATATAAACGTGTACCTTCTCTTTTTGGCATTCAACTCTATCTCTGCCATCTGCTATTTAACTAGCATATATCCAAACATTTTCAACTGATCTCCAATCAATTTATTTTCCAATCCAATCACTCGTTTTTACTCATCCAAATTTCTATTTCACCTCCAATTCCGTTTACTGATTTATTTCTCAATTCAGTTATCTTTGTTTCCGAATTCAAAATTCGATTCTTATTCTCCAAAAATCAATTCATTTTTATAACTCGAATTTTCCAATATTTCTCTTTTACAATCTCCATTCTGGATCGTTCCTAATTCAGTCAAACATTGTTATCTTAGTTTAAATTCTACTTTTACCACTTGAACTTCATAAGTTAAATTTTTATTTCAGAATTCAAATTCCTGGGATATATTTCAAATCAGTTTGAAATCATATATTACTCAAAACATTTGAATTTCTGACTACTTGTTTCTTAAAACAATCCAAATCAAAACCTTTGGTAGTAATCCATCACTTACCAACTCGAAAATGAACACCGATAATGGCGTGCTTCACCATCAGAATTTGTTCTCCAGCGATCGAAGTGAGTTCAATACTATATCATTTTTCAAAACTCATTTTTCAAACATTTTCATTTTGAATATTACTTCAAAATATCATTCACAGCACTTGGAAAACAAAATTTCAAATCTCCCAGGATTTTAAAATTCCCATATGTTCAATCCGGACATTATTTCCAACTCTTTTCCAAATTTTTAGAGTTTTATTTCAATTCTGGTTTTAACTTCAGATTCAGTTTATCTGATTTTGCATATTATACTTATATAATATTTCGATTGGTTATTTATATAACCAACTCAATTATAGATCTTATTTGGTCATAATGATGATCAACACTATAATAATCTCAAGATATATACTCCTTTATATCAAAATATAATTTGGGTAAAATTATTTCATCCACCCTCTTTTAAAAACATACCGTGTCGAATTACTCTGTTCGAGGTTTTAGAAACACCTATCGATCCAATTTGCACTACTGTTTCGACCAGAATTCATAAACCACTCGACTGACCAGTCAACACAATATAAAAGAGTTTTATATAAATCTGCAAATACGTTCACTCGTATATATATATACTCAAACTCAATCTAGAGTATTACTAACTCCATCTCTATTGAGTTACGCCACAGAGCCAAGGTAATCACTTAACCTTCAGCTCTGATACCATCTGTAACGGCGGGATTTTCGACCCAGAAAATCAACATAAAAACGCACTGTTGACTATTCAAGCATCGAAAAATACCGGGACATTAATAGAAGAATTTAGAGGGTGAGAAACAAAAGATAGAACTAATAGAATGGTAGAAGAAGAAGATCACAACTGAACAGAATCAGAGTAACACGAAACTCGCACCGGAACAAAATAAGATGTATTATATAACATAACTTTGAATACAAAACTGTATTGTATATACATACCATTATCAGAGTACAATACGTCATATCACAGCGGAAATAACTCTACATAACTAATGGTGAAGCTTCCTGCTTTTGAGCTCCTCCAAGTGAATCTGCAAAGCCTGAAACACTTGACTGCCCATACAAATTTGGACACCCAAGAGTTTAGGGAAACAAACAAAATAAACTCTGGGTCAGTCATGGGACTGGTGTGAGTAAATTCCAACCATACTGTTTTACTTTGAAAATCCTTTTCAAAACAAGAAGATAATAGTAAGACCAGCCCACACATAAACATGGACGGTTTTTACCTTACTATAACCCGAAATATTGTTGATATCAAAACCAGTGATATTATGATAATGTCTAAACAAATAATTATCCAAGTAGCAGAACGCTTGCATCTCACGTTCCACATATATATAGTATAAAATCGTAAACCGCAAGACGCTTATCGGAGAATGGATTCCAACAGACAAGGTATGGGAGCACCTTCTGAATAGTGTACTCCAGAGGGGATACACTCAGGGTTCAACAAGAACGTCTTGCAACCCGGCCATACATGACTGCTCACTCATTTAGCTTGAGTGTCACGAATATATTGCCACCACGGTTGTAGGCCATCCAACCGTCATTCGAAGATACAGAATCGAAAAGAAGTATAAATATGAATTTTCTCTAGATCGGTGACAATACACCCTGCTTGGGGATGACCCAACTAGCCATGCTGCCTAGCCCAACTTCTGTCACTTCTTGGTTGTGAGGCTAGAGGCTACGTCTATCTTCAGAACATTTGATCACCATTCACTTTGAATGTCACATCGTCAAATCCGTAATCACACATTGATTACACAAATGCACACTGGGTGTAGAATAAAGAGAAGTTATCTTCTCCCCACCAATTTGGTATATTCGTCAGATCAACGGCGTGACCGTTGGAAATACTCTGTCAGACACTCGTCCATACAAGTTGTCCTGGGACTGGACAAATAAAAACGCACCATTCTATAACTGGTCGATCCTTGCATTTAACTCCGTCTTCAATTATCTTCATCATATCTAATTCGCAGCGCTTTTTCCTATACGGAGTGGTTTTCGGATAATATATCCAACTGGTCTCCCCGTATTGACAACGATGGTCAAAACACTTCGATAGTCGGTTATTTAACTGTCGAAGTAAAAACAACATTCATTCAATGTACAACTAACATCATACAACCACGGGCACTTTTATTTAACATTCATTTTATTATTCGAATTCCCATATCTTCCCAGATATTTCTCAAATCCCGTTTAAGGCTTTTCATACTTCTTGGAAAACATTTCCAGTTATTTTAAACTCTTATTCTTTCATGTTTCAGAAACATACGTTATTAACGTTCGACTATTTCCATTAATTTCCCATTCTTTATTTCTATACTTGGATAATCACCTTATTTATATTGGAAAATATTCCCAATTTCCTTTTAACCCTTTAATCAGCCCCACGCTTACTTTTAAAACATTATTCACTTTAAAAGGTGAATATCATACTATTATAGAAATCTGAACACCTTTATGAAATAACTTCTTTATTTAGAAAATCAATATCATTATCTCGTTTACCGAAATCTCTTTCACACTTTATATTTACAATCCACTTTATAAACACTGTTTCTAAGTCGATTTCTTACCAAATAAATATCGAGTTTATAACTAAATACTGAATCCTATCCTATTAACATTTATTTGTTTACAACTAAATGTTAATTATTCTATCAAATTATAATCCCTAAATTAGTTTACTTTTAATATATTCGACATCGTCGAATTCTAGTTACAAATCCTAACAGTTTAATTCTAATCACATTTCGAACATCGAAATGCTGCCATCGTTTTCTAACACGATTCTCCAATTTCTCTTTCTAAAACTGATTCTTATATTTCCTTACCACATCGTTATTTATCACGTCCGAATAAGTGGATCTCAACTAAACTGCTTCATTTCCTAGGAACTGCTGTCATATATAAAAGTCACGCTTAAGTCTAATCAACAACATTTTATTTGTCGCTATAGTTCTAAACTTGTCATACGCTGTAATATTCTATGTTATAACTAATCTCTCATTATAGTCACACTTACCTTATCAACAGCGTTATTTTTATCGCTATAGTTTAAACTTGTCATACGCTGTAATATTCTCCTTTATAACTAATCTTGACATAACAGTCACGCTTAAGCCTAATCAACAACGTTTATTTTATCGCTATAGTTCAAACTTGCAATGCGCTGCTATATGCCACTTTATAACTAATCTCGACGTCTTTTTCCATTACAAAAATCTTGACATCTCTTTCTGTTACAAAAATCTTGACATCTCTTTCCGTTACAAAAATCTTGACAAATCGTTCCGTTACAAACTGATGTCGTTCCTCGATAATAGTGAAGCCGTTCAAGTTGGGGTATTCTATTTACCTCTCAGACCTTGATCGACAACGTTCTTGCCTTACAACAGATATAAGTCTGTATTCTAATTCCTTATTACTTATAATACCTATCAGACCGTATTTTCTTGTTTAATTTTGACTATGGTTTTTTTATAACACCATATTCTTACTTTGAAATCTCAGTTGTTTATGATTATATATTTTAAACATTAACTCTATGCTTTGCCCTTTCCACAGTTCTACTTATAACTTCTTAAACTAAAAGGTAATTACATCTTATAAATTTTGATTAATTTATTTCTAAACTGTTTCATTAGATTAATTAAAGATCAATTAATCTAAACATCATTTTCCGAATAACAGTTGATTAAATCAACTTCATTTCATCTGTAAATTCGTTAACTGATCTTAATTACTTCTCATTAGATTAATATAATTAGTCTAATAATATTTATAAAATTGTTTATCTTAAATATAATTATCCAAATACTTAATCATCGGATAATTTCTGCTTTATAAACTTATTTAAATATCAACAATCGTTTTTATTTATTTTATAAAAACGAACTCAAAAATACTGGTTTATAATAGAACTTCTATTATAAATTTAAATCTTCTTTTTAATTATAAAAATATAATTTTTATAATTATCTTTGTTGATTTGCCTGACGGCCAATCAACTCCTTAACAAAACGATGGTTTTACGGTCGACTGTTATCACTTTCTAAATTGATATCGTTTATTGATTTATCGAAACAGATGTTGAATTTTCCGTTCAACATCAATATTCACATGGGGTTTAAATATAATTCGGGTTCAAACAGTGCATACAAAACACACAGTACATACAAATATCGAGGAATCCAGTCGGATTCCTCCAACCGGTTTCCGCATCCACAGATGTCAGTCAACACAATTTACACTAACTCTATACTAGGGGATATTCTAATCGATGGAATCAGTGTTCAACCGATGATGTGTACATATGTAACGGTATATAATATTCAACCTAATTAATTGTAATCCACCTAATCGACCATCACACAATATTCAAACAACATTAAAATATAATTAAAATATTTTAAAATAGATCAGAGTTAGTGATTTTACTCACCTTTGCGCGTTAACCGTTAAAAACGGATTGCGTCCGATTGTTCTGATCAGCGTTCAATTCCGTCTAAAACTGTAATGAGCTCCACCAGTTTCTTTACGTCGCCTGCGTTCATACGACCTCACCGGATCGAACTTTTCATGAAATTATATGTACTCGCCCATTACCAATCCAATTCAAAATGCTCATTCATTCTGTATCATTTTGCATTTTGCAAACGAGCTCCGCTCCTGATAATCTGATACAACTTTGCATTCATTTCGCCAATGGCCCAATTCATGAATGAAGCCGCCCCCTGCTTGACTCCACGCTTTCGACCGTTCTCCTCTCGAAGAGCATCTTCACACCAGCTCCATTCAACCATTTCTAAGTGAAACAGTCCATGATCCTATTTCACCGGTCTCGACAACTAGCCAAACACCTCGGACTACCTTGCTAACACCATTTCTTGCGTTTTATTCCCAGTCACACGCCTTACTTCACTTCACAAAACAATGGCTTTCACCACAATCTACCACTTTCAGCGCAACGTAGTACGTCCACCTTTTGAAAACTCCAGTAGCTTCCTTTGTACATTCCTTCTCCGCTAGTTTTCTTCACCATAATCACATCCATTTTCCTGAACAAACTACACTGTTTGCCCCTTTTTAACGTTGGCCCAAATTAGTGTCACCCACTCGCTTCCTGTTCAAACTTTGCCCCATTCGTTCACAATAATTTGCGCCAACTCCATTGGTTAACCACTTAACCCCTCCACAAAGCATAAGATCTGCTTTCCACGCCCATGCAAACGGATTCTCAGAGATCCTTCTGCACACTTCAAACATGCCATGAAATACCCATGCGCACCTTGTTCTCCTCTTCTTTTATACGCCATCCCTCACGTTAAAGATCCTCTCTCCTCCACAATACCACCAGTTCCTCCCATATATACTACATACACACTCAAACGCAACGTGTACCATACACATATTCCCCACCACTTTCCTTCCAGCATATGCACTACCAACAGCAACCGAACTCACACAGCTCCCTCTCCCTTCATGTTTTATTTCTTGCATCTCATCACTTCTTCATTAGCTTATCCTTTTCTCCTCTTCAAATGCCCAGCACGCACCCACCATTTCATGAATACGAACCCACCCACTAACTCATGCTACACTCCTTCATTTACTTGCGTTGAAGCTCATCAACACACAGATCGTCCATCATATGCCGCGCCTCAACCTGCTACAACCAGTAGCAGTCTCTCCCCTTCATGCTTTCGAACGTTACTCCCTTCATTCTCCTTCTCTAAGAGACTATAGCCATTATCTCCTCCTCTCGCGGTTTCAGATCTGTTCTTGTTCACGTCCTCCAAGCCAAGACTGCTTTGTACCAGAAGCACCCTCAACATTACAGTGCTTCGAACCCTCCCTCAAGTATTTTCTGCGTTTGTCTTTGTTTTTAAAACATAGATCTCATTCTTGAAAAGAAAGAGAAGGAGAGAGTGCAGCTTCAGGAAGGAGATTTTGGTTTTGGGAGAAAGTAACATAGTGACGTGTATTTATAGTATCTCGATACCTTGAAGACCAAGGAATAGCAGTTTAGATGGCTATTAATAGCCATGTTCTAAACCATACTCTTGGGTACCCGTGCGTTGAAAATGACCATTCATGCTTTAGTTTAGGGTAGGCGTATTAGGGCATGGTCTTTAATTCCTTTGCGATTAAGTTAAGTGATATAGTATTCCTATATATAGGATAGCTTAGAGTTTCGACGTGTAGGGTATGGTGAGATATAATAGAAGAGGATGGGCTTCATTAAATGAAAGCATGTCACGCATTTAATAAGGATGGATGGTTGTCTTTTAGCATGCATGAAAAAGGGTTTGACAATGTTTGTTTCTCTCATGGACATACCACCTACTTTGTTAATCTATTGTTTCAAATGATACATACAGTGAGTGAATTTTGTTTACATGTTTGGGGAAGTTCACAATTCATCTCTTTAATTTTTTAAAGATTGATTTACCTCAATTCCTAAAATTACACTTACGTACGGACAGAAGTGAGAGTACAGTCGTGCTCAATGATGTGTCACGATCCCAAAAATATAATAAAACCGGTAGATTAACTCATATTTTGAAATCCCGAAATACCGATACGGGGTGCACAATACCCCAAATAAAAAGTTGCATATTTAATTAATTAAAAATTACAGTAAAATTCTAAAAATTATATTATCGCTGCGCCTCAAAAGAACCTTGTCCCGATTTGCAATCGATATCAAGTTATATTCAAATAACCGTTACGGTCGATATACGATTTCATAGCGACTTTTTGAATATTTGATTTGGACATATCTTGCAGTCCGTACGACGAAATCTCCATTTTCCACTTCCGTTGGAAAGATACAGTTCAACAGATTCCAACGTTTCTCGTTTTGAAGAAATCCGATTCAAAACGAGTCCCGTATACTCAGTTGAAGTTCAGGACGTTAAATTACGAACTGCAGGGTCGTTCTGAGCTCGATTATAATTAATATATATTTTTATACGTTCAACTTCGTTTTAATTAATATATAAATCCACTTATATTACGATATTCGATATTTAAAATGATTTAAATATTCAAATACGAACCGACAAAAATGTGGGACGTTACACTAGGACTATTCAGTCTATGAATAAAGAACTGGGTATGATAATTATAAACTGGAAATGGGAAAGCACTATAAACTAGGTTAAGTTGTCTAGAGTCGAATTTACTATCGTATCCCATATTAATCTCTGTACCCATATAAACTAGTTCCTAACAGGCACCCCATAATCAGGGTGAAGTGATCCATTTCTAATGATCGTCTCCTACTCGCATAATTACATGTGTCTTATGGCCCACGTTGTTGTAGTTACCTATGTTGGTCCAACCATGGGGTGTATCAAGTCCCATGGTGGCGGCCCGACACAATCCTAGAATGCACAGGTATACTACTGGTGCCCAGTGCCTTATTTTTTCTACGCCGGAGTGTGTGCATGCCCGCACCCCGTTAGAACCTACACTGCTGCACCACCGCCGTCGATATGACCTATTACAGTCAGCCCAGTAATCGTGCCCCACCTTTCCTTGTTCAGGGTATCCTGATACACCTTGTAGGGTTACTGCTGAAAAGGGTGCCCCGCTACTAGGTTTTCTATTTCTAGCCAACATGCTAAGTTGGTTAAGTGTTTTGTAAACCTAACCCCCAATCAGTCCGTATAGTTTAGCATGTTCCATTTTGATTGAGTATTAATTCAATTTACTTAATCCTATCAATCCTAACTCAGCCTTAATTGTCTTATTAAAGCCTCGACCTCTCACATTAGACATGTATTGTTGTGGCTGCCTGTTGCCGGTTGGGTCCGGGCAGTCTTACGCCACAACTCAATCTAACCTCGGGTCTTTATTGGTCTCCGTGTTTAACCACCTACATTGGATAGGTATTGTTGTGACTACTGGACAGCCGGGCAGTTCTGGGCAGGTTTACATCACAACTCAATCCAACCTCGGGTTAATCACATCGTATTTTCTAAATTTACATATTTTGTCTCTTTTCTTTTTATATGTAAATATTTGTGGCCCATTATTCAAATTCATCTTTATTGGGTAAAATTAATTTACACCACTTATTTGTTTTTCAAGGTCGTTGGCATGCGTCAAATATGCCAACACATATATTTTATTTTTTAACCCAAACGTCATTACCCCCGTTTCATACGTTCTCTACAATATAACATATGATGGGTTTAACATTTAAACCCAACTTAGCCACATGAAAAAGGGGAGGCTTAGAACATGGTGTTTATATATTCTAAGTAACATAAAAAGGGGAGTGTGAACGCATGAACTTGCAACATAGCGAACTAATTAACATAAATTTGGCACTTGTGAACTTGCATTCTAATAGCATATAATCATGGCATAAACATACCTAAACATGAAATCATGGTTTTTGATCTATTCATATAATCATGGCATAAACATACCTAAACGTGAAATCATGGTTTTTGATCTATTCATATAATCATTGCATAAACATACCTAAAAATGAAATCGTGGTTTTTAATCTATTCATGCAAACTTGCAATTGGAATGTAAATCTGACTTAATTATATGCCACATATATTATCATATGATTTTGATAACAACATAGGCATAAAACATGTTTTTCAATTATGCATAACACCAAACATAGTTTAGTCATGTTCATAGAGTCAACACAAGTTCATAAAGATGCTTACTTTTGTCTCTAATACAAAAGTATGGTTTTACACTTGAATCATGATGCCAATTCCAACATAAATTCACATAAGTCATAATACCCAAATGGATCCAACTACACTAAAAGTGATTATAATATATATTATGTTGGCAGAATAGTGAATCATATACTTGCATGAATGTGAGAACCCGTTTCTTCCCCGTGAAGGAAATAGCGGATACTTTGAGAACAATACACAAATGAACGCAGACGGAAGAACATTTCATTGCTATTACAACAATTCCATCAGATACAAGAATATATAGAGTATGATTGAATAAATTACATTCGATAAATATCAGAGATTACAATAAATTACATAGCAGCGGAAAATAATACAAAGCACAACTGAAGGTGATATACGGATACAGAGCTTTCCGGATATCATTCCAGCTGCAAACCAGGATCCTGTGAATATAAATCTGCAAAACCAAAACTACTAGCTGCCCGTGTCGAAAATAAGGGCACCCAGAGTTTAGGTTAAAATAATAAACTCCAGGTCAGTCATGTGACTGGTGTGAGAACTAAAACAGTTATTTAAAGCTTTACTTTAAAAGAGAGTAATTCAAGGGACCACGCCGTATAACACAGAACGGGTTTCCTCCCAAGAATACCAGTGCATAGAATAAACAACGCAATGCTTTTTCGAAAAAATGAAGCTATTATAAGACCCAGGTCCCATCACACAATGCAACGCAAGCCGGAGGTTAGGGTTTTCCCTTATAATAGCCAAACATGCTTCGTACGTTTAAAAACAAATCATTTGATACTATAATAAGTGTATAGTGTCAAAACAATTTTCAATCATAAATATCAATCATAGACGGCATAGCATCCCATGCTACTATGTCGCCATACTAGGCTCTACAAATAAAGCCGAAATATCTCGTATTGGAAATTGGATTCCATCATGAGTCGAGGCAAGCTGCAAGCTGCAAGCTCCTCTCCGCGTTCGAGACACTCTAGCAAATGTCTCAGGGCTACGCACTCTGGGCAACCCTGGGATACTCCAAGGCCGGTCCTCTCTTACGTTTGAGGAATAGTTATTCCTAAACACACATTTCCCGGCCCTATAGGACCTATAATCGAGGCGCCTCGCATCCAAACCACAAAGGTGAAAAGTATATAAATGTCAGGGCTAGTAGGTCACTGACACCACCCATAGCTAGAAAGAAACGTCGTGCAATCCTTGGGTCCTCATCCCGTTTTTGACTCATACCGAGGTGTGAGGCTCGCGAATCCACGCTATACACAAAGCTGCCACGTAGGCCGTGCTTTGATCATCAACCACAAGACTTTGCTTTTCAACAGAAGCCTTGATCCATGCAACTCAACGTGCCACACAGGAAATTCACGCCATGCGATTGATATCTATCGATGTATAACCTCTAAGCTCGTATGTCTCAGAGAAGGGCGTTAAGCAAGAGAATAAATTCTCCGCCGCCAAACAGATATATATTTAACAGAAATCAATCAACACAGAATAAAATCCAATGTCGGACACACAATCCATTTACAAGTCCGTTCTGGGTCTGAACGAAACCGGAGGCACTTTCCTCGCATATCCATCCATCTCCAAGTACGTCTGGACGATAACCAACCGATTCCCTCATATTGGGTGTACAGCCCAATCAAGATCATCAGTAATCACCCAAACGATGTGAAGACTTCCGGTCTTCAACCACCGTCTTCATCTTCGACATATCGTAGAATCGGTTATTCAGAATGGATATAAACCCGGCCTTTCCGAACAACCCGCGTATATTAAAAACAAATGTTACACAAACACAACATACGCCTCATTCCAATTCAGAATATTCTTTTATTCACAAAACCACATTTTTAGGGAAAGGTTCCCATTAATTTTATCCAAGATAAATTCTTTAAAATTTATCCTTTAATCTTCCTTTGGATGTCATTTCAAACCAAATTATGGTTTTCTAAACTAGTCGCGATTAGCGAACCACACCGAAGTAATTATTTATTTTATTTCCCAATCCCAACCTATTCATCCCATGAAGCAAAACTGGTAGTACTCCATATCTAACACCACGGTGTTATCGGTAAAATTAATTACCATTTCACATTCAAATCTAATTAAAGATTTAACTATCGCTTTGGAGCGAAACTGGGGATACTCTATTCTCACTCACTTTCTAAATTTGATAATTTAGATTATAGATTCACATTTCAATCTAATTGCAGATTCATTAAAAATCCTTTTACTGGGTTAAAGAACTAGTGTCTTTTAAAACACAGTTCACGACGAACCCAAATCATATTCTATTTATTAACGGGTTAAAGAACAAGTGTTATTTAAAACACCATTCACGATAAACCCACAAATCAATTCTATTTAAAACCCATTTCAAATCCAATTTATTTATTTAAAAATAAACGGGTTTAATTTCAGTTCAAAACTAGTTCATTTTGATAAAAATCTATTTTTATCTTTTCAAATATGGAGTTTTTTCATCCCAATTTTTCCCAAATCATTTCTTATGATTTTACACAAATTATTACTATTTTTAATAATTTTATCAAGGCCCGTACAGTCGATTTCCAACAACGGCCATCGAACTGCACTTACAGCGACCTTTTTCACATTTGATTTGGATGTATCTCCAAATCCAACCGTTAGATTTCGAATTTCTAATATTCGTTAGAAAGCTCTTTTCGATACGAACCAAACGGTTTCGGTTTTAGGAGAATCTGACGGTCGGATCTCCCGTAATGTCCGTTTGAAATAAATGGTCGAAATTCACGAACTGACGCGGCGTGGCGCATTTTATTCAGGCCGTTATATTATATATATAATATATATTTTGTCGATTTCTTTTTAAAACGAATTATATAAATATTTTTAATTTCGTTTCAAAAACAATTTCAACTTCCATTTCAATTCAAATCCAAATTGAATTTTTCCTTATAAATTCGTTTTAAAATTCATTTTTATTCAATTCAAATTTCAATTCAATTTGAATTCATTTCAATTCGTTTTCAATTCAATTCAAATTCAAATTGGTTTTCTATTCGATTCAATACAAATTGGTTTTCTATTTCATTCAGTTCAAATTGGTTTTCTATTCAATTCAGTTCAAATTGGTTTTCTATTCAATTCAATTCAAATTGGTTTTCTATTCAATTCAATTCAAATAGGTTTTCTATTCAATTCAGTTCAAATTGGTTTTCTATTCAATTTAATTCAAATTGGTTTTCTATTCAATTCAATTCAAATTGGTTTCCTATTCAAATCAAATTCAATTCGTTTTCTATTTGAATCAAATAATTTCGTTATCTATTTGAATCAAATTCATTTCGTTATCTATTTGAATCAAATTCGTTGTATATTCCATTGAAATCAAATTCGTTATATATTCAATTCGAATTCAATTCGTAATATATTCAATTGAAATCAAATTTGTTTTCTATTCAATTCAATTCGAAATCGTTTTATATTCAATTTATTTCGAAATCATTTCATATTCAATATTCATTTCGAAATCGTTTTTCAATATTCATTTGAAAATGAATAAAATCGATATAAATATCGTTCATGTCAAAATGGAGTCAATCTAATAAACACGGCTTCATATATTTCTATTTTCAAATATTCTATTTCAAATATTTCGTTTTCAAATATTTCTACCTCAAATATTTCTACTTCAAATATTTCTATTTCAAATATTTCTATTTCAAATATTTCTACTTCAATTATTTTTATTATTAAAATATTTCATTCAACACATGACTGATCTCAACGGATGAGTACTGTCAACACATGAACCTTTATTTTTATAATATTCTTTATTTTTCAAATTGGAATGAGGCCCAAACAATCACAATATAATGTTAATTATATGGATTTTCATACATCACACGTAATAATAGCATTGAAAAATAATTAACCATCAACCAAAGTGCACTACACCGTATAAGCATCAAATATATATATCTAACGCTTATAACAGCCTGTCAATCAATCGATCGACATATTTAATCAATTAGGATGAGTGAACTTCAAATTTCATCCCAACACCCATGTGGGGTTTCAAATCAACATACACATATTTTATTTGTGCAGTTGGGCGATGTGTAAAATTTATCGTCCCAATCAATGTCCTTCAAATAGGTGTACATAAACAAACCGTCCGGTTTGAAAATGAATATCTTATTTTATTCACTTCCACGTTAAAAAATTATATTTTTAACGATAAATATTTTATTTCAACACATGAATTTCTATTCCGTTCATTTACACAATAAAAATGATATTTTTATTTTTCTAACATATTTTATAAAATTTCGGCGGCATAACGGCACGATACTAGAAACGGGACGAGGCTTAGCCTTATCCCCGGTCTAGTGAAGGCCCACGCCATTCACACATCAATCAAGTCCATTCCATTTCACCAAACAATTCAATTCAAACCAAATAATCTAACCAACTACACAACCAAACAATTAAACAAACAAGCCATCCACGGCCTGTGGATGACGGGTGTCGGGTGCTACTAAACACCGTCTGCATCCTAGTATATATATATATATATATATATATATATATATATATATATAACTAGAAAAAGAAATTGAAAGGTGAGAAATTCTCACAGATAGCTATTCCATCTCCACGACACTTCATTTGCAGAAACCTTCGTCGTTCTCGCCTTTCGTCACTTTCGCCGCCCGTAGCCACTACATATATAAAAATCGAATTTTTACTTCGTTACTCAATATATAAAAGTCGAATTTTTTCTTCGTTATTCAATATATAAAAATCGAATTTTTAATATGCTATTCAATATATAAAAATCGATTTTTTTCTTCGTTATTCAATATATAAAAATCGAATTTTTTACATTACAATGATGATACTTTTACTTTACAACACATATAAAAATTATATTTTTAATCTGTCACTTCTATTTTGTCTTTTCTATTTCAAATACAATACTTTTTCCTATTTTTAAAACAATGACAACAATGTTTATATTTGTAAATCTAAGATATTTATATTAAAATCCTATTTTTTTAGAAATTATTTTTATATGGTAAAAGTCCTATTTTTATCTAGACTATTTTATATCCTCAAAATCAATGCTATACATATTTTTTTTTTAAAAAACAAATTCTGTTTATTTATAAACAAAGTTATGCCTTTATATTTAAACACTATTCAAATAAAATTTACACTTTTAATTTATGTAATCTTACCTTAATCATAGTCATTAGCCTTATCCATGTTTTTAGGCCGTCTCTTTTCCCCTTTACTTCTTCCTGGACCTCGCTTCAGGCCTCGTCTTGCTTCTTCCAGGCGGAAAAAGGAACTCTCCATGACCGATTTTGCCCGAATCCCTTTCAACGTTGCAGTGACCATCCAGCGCCGCAGGAGGAGGAGCGGACGCCGCCCCGACTACGGCCTACGTGAGAGCTCCCCACGCCTGCAACCACGCCTAACTCGCGCTCACGACGGCGCTGAAAATTGCCCCCCCAACGGTGAACGTTCGCATCAGAAATTCCCATCCAATACTCCTCCAGAGATCCTCGTACCCATATGGATTTGAAGAGGGCGAAGAAGGCTACGATTTTGGCTTTAGGAGTTGTTAAAATTGTGCGTGGATCTATCGCAATTTGTGGGGGAAATTTCGAGTGGTTTCGTTCGTCGAACAAGACCTGGCGGCTGCTGATGTTATGGGCTAAGGTTTGTTGATTTGGGCCCTTTATAATATATATTTTTATATTATTTTATTCCGTTTTAAAATCCAGAATCTCACGAACCCCAAATCAAGCCTAACTACTGTCTCCCCTAGCTAATTACCTCCATTCCGAACACAATGGGACATGCCCGATAAGCCAATTCGTCAGTTACGATCAGTTTCCGTTAAATTTAAAATATAAATCAGTATACATATTCAATTTGAACGCACATTTTAATTTATCGGGACCACATGCTAATTCTGAGAATTCCAGAAAAATTATTTCTACCTTCGTATTGACGTTACGGTCCTAACAAAACTAATTTCGGCAAATTCTAAGACCGTTTGAAAAATGGCCAATTTCCAGTCGATTAAAATCAACTAAAACTGGTCAAACGCGTTTTCCTTTGCCATGCTCACATATTTATTCGAAAAATTATGAAATTTGGAATATAGCAATAACTTGACATCACGGACCCAAGAAAAGTGGTTTCGTCGAAATCCGAGGTCGTTTGCTAAATTTCCATTTTTAAGGGCCTGAATTCCATAGCGACTATTCAGAATTTTCAACTGGACATATCTTTTGATTTCCGCTATGAAATTTCGATTTGTCGGATTCGTTGGAAAGATATCATCAATTAGATTCTAATGTTTTTGGTTTCACTAAAATCCGGATTGTTTTGCACCCGGTACATCCAATTGAAGTTTGAAATCAAATTATCGAACTACCATGCCATTTTCAATTCCTTTTATAATTATATAAAAATATTTATATTCTAACGACGGCGTATATAATATATACGTTCGAATTATATTCAAAATAAATTTCTCCATCGATATTATTTAAAATAATCCATTTAAATATTCAAATTCGCTTGAATTGCCAAAATAAAAATTTTAAACTGGTTCAGAATTTCCGGGTTATTACAATCTCTTCCACTTAAAACTTTTCGTCCCCGAAAAGGAACAAAGTCGAAAGTGGTTTGATTATTCAGATCTACGTTTGATATGGCTTCCATTCTCCAACTTTTCAGTTTTTGAGAATTTTCAAATTTTCAAAAATTTGGCTAACACCCTAAATTTTCGAAAAATTTCGCCATATCCTCCCCTGCACCGGGAGCCACGGGAAAATCCCGAAATTGCCATATAGGCCTTCTGATCCCAAAAAGAAAAATAAAAAACCAATAGGCTCATAAAATCATCATCACCCAAACAAAACAGTAAATTATAGTAAACATGTACCTATTTGTCGGGCAAACAAATTTTATTCTCTGCTCTAGCCTCCTTGCTATGACCTGTTCAATGTAAGTACATGTATATGCAAACAAATGCGACCAATTTTCAATATAATTCAATATTTGATTCAATTAGGCATAATGGTTAAAAATTAGCAAACAAATAGAGAAACAACAAAAACATCAATCAATTAGTGGATTAGAGTTTCAAATTCATAATTTGATATATAGTCTAAAATCATGTTTTTGATGCCAATTCACAACAATGTGTTCTAGCTATATAAGTTTTGGTTCTCACACCAGTCTAATGGAAATATATAGAAAATTACACCTTCGAAACTCGAACACACACTACTGATGCTATATAGTCAACAGTAGAATCATCTTCGGGCGACTGGAGTGTGATTCTATATCTATCTAATATATTAAAACTTCGAATATACGTTCATGACGCGTATATGCAAAATCTTTATATATTGGATTGTCCATATTCAAAATAAATAAATATTCAAATACGTATAAAATGGTTTAAATTTTCAAATCAAAATTGTTTTTATTTGAAAAATGTACTCTTCACACTCGTTCTAGGATACTACTGATCCTATCTCTAACGAGTAATTCTAATTGCATATTACTAACTCAATATCTGATGAATTCTTCCGTATGGTTCTAATGTGTCTTATTCTCGAGCTCTGTAAACCAAAGCTCTGATACCACTGTGAGAACCCGTTTCTTCCCCCTGAAGGAAATAGCGGATACTTTGAGAACAATACACAAATGAACGCAGACGGAAGAACATTTCATTGCTATTACAACAATTCCATCAGATACAAGAATATATAGAGTATGATTGAATAAATTACATTCGATAAATACAAGAGATTACAATAAATTACATAGCAGCGGAAAATAATACAAAGCACAACTGAAGGTGATATACGGATACAGAGCTTTCCGAATATCATTCCAGCTGCAAACCAGGATCCTGTGAATATAAATCTGCAAAACCAAAACTACTAGCTGCCCGTGTCGAAAATAAGGGCACCCAGAGTTTAGGCTAAAACAATAAACTCCAAGTCAGTCATGTGACTGGTGTGAGAACTAAAACAGTTATTTAAAGCTTTACTTTAAAAGAGAGTAATTCAAGGGACCAAGCCGTATAACACTGAACGGGTTTTCTCCCAAGAATACCAGTGCATAAAATAAACAACGCAATGCTTTTTCGAAAAAATGAAGCTATTATAAGACCCAGGTCCCATCACACAATGCAACGCAAGCCGGAGGAAAGGGTTTTCCCTTATAATAGCCAAACATGCTTGGTACGTTTAAAAACAAATCATTTGATACTATAATAAGTGTATAGTGTCAAAACAATTTTCAATCATAAATATCAATCATAGACGGCATAGCATCCCATGCTACTATGTCGCCATACTAGGCTCTACAAATAAAGCCGAAATATCTCGTATTGGAAATTGGATTCCATCATGAGTCGAGGCAAGGGGCAAGCTCCTCTCCGCGTTAGAGACACTCTAGCAAATGTCTCAGGGCTACGCACTCTGGGCAACCCTGGGATCCTCCAAGGCCGGTCCTCTCTTACGTTTGAGGATTAGTTATTCCTGAACACACGTTTCCCGGCCCTATAGGACCTATAATCGAGGCGCCTCACATCCAAACCACAAATGTGAAAGTATATAAATGTCAGGGCTGGTAGGTCACTGACACCACCCATTGCTAGAAAGAAACGTCGTGCACTCCTTGGGTCCTCTTCCCGTTTTTGACTCATACCGAGGTGTGAGGCTCGCGAATCCACGCTATACACAAAGCTGCCACGTAGGCCGTGCTTTGATCATCAACCACAAGACTTTGCTTTTCAACAGAAGCCTTGATCCATGCAACTCAGCGTGCCACACAGGCAAATCATGCCATGCGATTGATATCTATCGATATATAACCTCTAAGCTCGTATGTCTCAGAGAAGGGCGTTAAGCAAGAGAATAAATTCTCCGCCGCCAAACAGATATATATTTAACAGAAATCAATCAACACAGAATAAAATCCAATGTCAGACACACTATCCATTTACAAGTCCGTTCTGGGTCTGGACGAAACCGGAGGCACTTTCCTTGCATATCCATCCATCTCCAAGTACGTCTGGACGACAACCAACTGATTCCCTCATCTCGGGTATACAGCCCAATCAAGATCATCAGTAATCAACCAAACGGTGTGAAGACTTCCGGTCTTCAACCACCGTCTTCATCTTCGACATATCGTCGAATCGGTTATTCAGAATGGGTATAAACCCGGCCTTTCCGAACAACCCGCGTATATTAAAAACAAATGCTACACAAACACAACATACGCCTCATTCCAATTCAGAATATTCTTTTATTCACAAAATCACATTTTTAGGGAAAGGTTCCCATTAATTTTATCCAAGATAAATTCTTTAAAATTTATCCTTTAATCTTCCTTTGGATGTCATTTCAAACCAAATTATGGTTTTCAAAACTAGTCGAGATTAGCGAACCACACCGAAGTAATTATTTATTTTATTTCCCAATCCCAACCTATTCATCCCATGAAGCAAAACTGGTAGTACTCCATATCTAACACTACGGTGTTATCGGTAAAATTAATTACCATTTCACATTCAAATCTAATTAAAGATTTAACTATCGCTTTGGAGCGAAACTGGGGATACTCTATTCTTGCTCACTTTCTAAATTTGATAATTTAGATTATAGATTCACATTTCAATCTAACTGCAGATTCGTTAAAAATCCTTTTACTGGGTTAAAGAACTAGTGTCTATTAAAACACAGTTCACGACGAACCCAAATCATATTCTATTTATTATCGGGTTAAAGAACATGTGTTATTTAAAACACCATTCACGATAAACCCACAAATCAATTCTATTTAAAACCCATTTCAAATCCAATTTATTTATTTAAAAATAAACAGGTTTAATTTCAGTTCAAAACTAGTTCATTTTGATAAAAATCTATTTTTATCTTTTCAAATATGGAGTTTTTTCATCCCAATTTTTCCCAAATCATTTCTTATGATTTTACACAAATTATTACTATTTTTAATAATTTTATCAAGGCCCGTACAGTCTATTCCCAACAACGGCAATCGAACTGCACTTACAGTGACCTTTTTCACATTTGATTTGGATGTATCTCCAAATCCAACCGTTAGATTTCGAATTTCTAATATTTGTTAGAAAGCTGTTTTCGATACGAACCAAACGGTTCAGGTTTTACGAGAATCCGACGGTCGGATCTCCCGTAATGTCCGTTTGAAATAAATGGTCGAAATTCACGAACTGCCGCGGCGCGTCGCGTTCTATTCAGGCCATTATATTATATATATAATACATATAATATATGTTTTGTCGATTTCTATTTAAAACGAAATATATAAATAGTTTTAATTTCGTTTCAAAAACAATTTCAACTTCCATTTCAATTCAAATCAAAATTGAATTTTTCCTTATAAATTCGTTTTAAAATTCATTTTTATTCAATTCAAATTTCAATAAAATTTGAATTCATTTCAATTCGTTTTCAATTCAATTCAAATTCAAATTGGTTTTCTATTCGATTCAATTCAAATTGGTTTTCTATTTCATTCAGTTCAAATTGGTTTTCTATTCAATTCAGTTCAAATTGGTTTTCTATTCAATTCAATTCAAATTGGTTTTCTATTCAATTCAATTCAAATTGGTTTTCTATTCAATTCAGTTCAAATTGGTTTTCTATTCAATTCAATTCAAATTGGTTCTCTATTCAATTCAATTCAAATTTGTTTTCTATTCAAATCAAATTCAATTCGTTTTCTATTTGAATCAAATTCATTTCGTTATCTATTTGAATAAAATTCATTTCGTTATCTATTTGAATCAAATTCGTTGTATATTCAATTGAAATCAAAACCGTTATATATTCAATTCGAATTCAATTCGTTATATATTCAATTGAAATCAATATTTTTTTCTATTCAATTCAATTCGAAATCATTTTATATTAAATTTATTTCGAAATCGTTTCATATTCAATATTCATTTCGAAATCGTTTCATATTCAATTCATTTTGAAATCGTTTTTCAATATTCATTTCGAAATCGTTTTTCAATATTCATTTTAAAATGAATAAAATCGATATAAATATCGTTCATGTCAAAATGGCGTCAATCTAATCAACACGGCTTCATATATTTCTATTTTCAAATATTCTATTTCAAATATTTCGTTTTCAAATATTTCTACCTCAAATATTTCTACTACAAATATTTCTATTTCAAATATTTCTATTTCAAATATTTCTACTTCAAATATTTTTATTATTAAAATATTTCATTCAACACATGACTAATCTCAACGGATGAGTACTGTCAACACACGAACCTTTATTTTTATAATATTCTTTATTTTTCAAATTGGAATGAGGCCCAAGCAATCACCATATAATGTTAATTATATGGATTTTCATACATCACACGTAATAATAGCATTGAAAAATAATTAACCATTAACCAAAGTGCACTACACCGTATAAGCATCAAATATAGATATCTAACGCTTATAACAGCCTGTCAATCAATCGATCGACATATTTAATCAATTTCATCCCAACACCCGTGTGGGGTTTCAAATCAACATACACATATTTTATTTGTGCAGTTGGGCGATGTGTAAAATTTATCGTCCCAATCAATGTCCTTCAAATAGGTGTACATAAACAAACCGTCCGGTTTGTAAATGAATATCTTATTTTATTCACTTCCACGTTAAATAATTATATTTTTAACGATAAAGTATTTTATTTCAACACATGAATTTCTATTCAGTTCATTTACACAATAAAAATGATATTTTTATTTTTCTAACATATTTTAGAAAATTTCTGCGGCATAACGGCACGATACTAGAAACGGGACGAGGCTTAGCCTTATCCCCGGTCTAGTGAAGGCCCACGCCATTCACACATCAATCAAGTCCATTCCATTTCTCCAAACAATTCAATTCAAACCAAATAATCTAACCAACTACACAACCAAACAATTAAACAAACAAGCCATCCATGGTCTGTGGATGACGGGTGTCGGGTGCTACTAAACACCGTCTGCATCCTAGTATATATATATATATATATATATATATATATATATAACTAGAAAAAGAAATTGAAAGGTTAGAAATTCTCACAGATAGCTATTCCAACTCCACGACACTTCATTTGCAGAAACCTTCGTCGTTCTCTCCTTTCGTCACTTTCGCCGCCCGTAGCCACTACTACTTCGTTATTCAATATATAAAAATCGAATTTTCGTTATTCTATATATAAAAATCGAATTTTTACTATGCTATTCAATATATAAAAATCGAATTTTTTCTTCGTTATTCAATATATAAAAATCGAATTTTTACTTTACAAGGACGATACTTTTACTTTACAACACATATAAAAATTATATTTTTAATCTGTCACTTCTACTTTTACTTTACAACACATATAAAAATTATATTTTTAATCTGTCACTTCTATTTTGTCTTTTCTATTTCAAATACAATGCTTTTTCCTATTTTTAAAACAATAACAACAATGTTTATATTTGTAAATCTAAGATATTTATATTAAAATCCTATTTTTTTAGAAATTATTTTTATATGGTAAAAGTCCTATTTTTATCTAGACTATTTTATATCCTCAAAATCAATGCTATACATTTATTTATTTTTTTTAAAAAAATCTATTTATTTATAAACAAAGTTATGCCTTTATATTTAAACACTGTTCAGATAAAATTTACACTTTTAATTTATGTAATCTTACCTTAATCATAGTCATTAGCCTTAGCCATGTTTTTAGGCCGTCGCTTTTCCCCTTTACTTCTTCCTGGACCTCGCTTCAGGCCTCGTCCTGCTTCTTCCAGGCGGAAAAAGGAACTCGCCATGACCGATTTTGCCCGAATCCCTTTCAACGTTGCTGTGACCATCCAGCGCCGGCGGAGGAGGATCGGATGCCGCCCCGACTACGGTCTACGTGAGAGCTCCCCACGCCTGCAACCATGCCTAACTCGTGCTCACGACGGCGCTGAAAATAGCCCCCCCAACGTTGAGCGTTCCCATCAGAAATTCCCATCCAATACTCCTCCAGAGATCCTCGTACCCATATGGATTGGAAGAGGGTGAAGAAGGCTACGATTTTGGCTTTAGGAGTTGTGAAAATTGTGCGTGGATCGATCGCAATTTGTGGGGGAAATTTCGAGTGGTTTCGTTCGTCGAGCAAGACCTGGCGGCTGCTGATGTTATGGGCTAGGGTTTGTTGATTTGGGCCCTTTATAATATATATTTTTATATTATTTTATTCCTTTTTAAAATCCGGAATCTCACGAACCCCAAATCAAGCCTAACGACTGTCGCCCCTAGCTAATTACCCCCATTCCGAACACAATGGGACATGCCCGATAAGCCAATTCATTAGTTACGATCAGTTTCCGTTAAATTTAAAATATAAATCAGTATATATATTCAATTTGAACGCACATTTTAATTTATCGGGACCAAATGCTAACTCTGAAAATTCCAGAAAAATTATTTCTAGCTTCGTATTGACGATACGGTCCTCACAAAACTAATTTCGTCAAATTCTGAGAACGTTTGAAAAATGGCCAATTTCCAGTCGATTAAAATTAACTGAAACTGGTCAAACGCGTTTTCCTTTGCCACGCTCACATATTGATTCGAAAAATTATGAAATTTGGAATCTAGCAATAACTTGACATCACGGACCCAACAAAAGTGGTTTCGTTGAAATCCGAGGTCGTTTGCTAAATTTCCATTTTTAAGGGCCTGAATTCCATAGCGACTATTCAGAATTTTCAACTGGACATATCTTTTGATTTCCGCTATGAAATTTCGATTTGTCGGATTTGTTGGAAAGATATCATCAATTAGATTCTAATGTTTTTGGTTTCACTAAAATCCGGATTGTTTTGCACCCGGTACATCCAATTGAAGTTTGAAATCGAATTATCGAACTACCATGCCATTTTCAATTCCTTTTATAATTATATAAAAATATTTATATTCTAACGACGGCATATATAATATATACGTTCGAATTATATTCAAAATAAATTTCTCCGTCGATATTATTTAAAATAATCCATTTTAAATATTCAAATTCGCTAGAATTGCCAAAATAAAAATTTTAAACTGGTTCAGAATTTCCGGGTTATTACAATGAATCTCAAAACTACCACAAACATATAGTCATTTCTTTCAACATGAATCATATACTTGTAATTATCCAATAGGTGTTGTAATAAACTACCACAAACATGTAGTTGTTAACTTTCAACATGAATCACATACTTGCAAATATCCAATCGTTATACCATAACATCCCAATTCGCTTAGAATCATAGCAACATACAAATATGAATTATTATCACCACAAATCAAGTACAATTCTATTTCTCATTTTACACAAATCAAAACACAATTATTTATTCACATCGGAATAGCACTCTACTTACAACGTATGACCAATCTTCAATTCAGGAATCTAAATTCTGAATTTGGAGATGTTATCCTTTGTTGTTGGCGTTGTTTTGATTTAGTTGTCATTGCTTTAAGCTTTCGAATTGCCTCCTAATCGTCTCTCAATTTTGACGGCTACTTCTAGTCTTTCCTCAGCAGCATGACGGTCTCATTCTAAATTTTATTTGTATGAATTAGGTGGAGTCTTAGGTCCTTTTTATAGAGTTTGTGAATTGATTAGAACTATCAATGGAGCTTGGATTAATATTAGCCGTTCGTTTGAAGGACAGACCAATCAGGAGCTGACACCTAGCCCTAGTGACAAGGCAAGGCTCAGAAATTCGGCCAAGCACAGACCAGGCCAGCCAGGGGGGACTGGGTTCGACCTGGCTTAGGGGCCAGGTCGACTCCCCAGTCGACCCCCGTGTCGACTGGGTAGTAGACCTTGGGCAACCAGGTCGACTTCCCAGTCGACCTGGGTAGCCCAGGTCGACTTCCCAGTCGACCTGGGTGCCTTGGGCAGGAAAATTCTCGCCTTGGCCAATACGGCCCGATTTTTGAAATTCGAATCTGATTTCTGAGCGGTTTCTGTCTGTTTGAATTTTAAGCAGAATTCTGAAACATCCGGAGGCCATATCTTCTTCATACGGAGTCCGTTTTAAGCAAACTCGGACTCTATCCTAAGTAGAATTCCGAGACGGACGCAATGGCATATCCCGTTACGCTTATTTATTTGATTTGAAATTAGTTATACTTTAATTTGTGAATTTCACTGTTATAGAATACACGGGGTGTTACAGCTATAGATCCAAAAATAAAGGTGTGAACTTGCATATGGATCTAAACATAAAGGTGTGAACTCGCATATGGGTCTAAACATAAAGATGTAAACTTGCATATGGATCTGAACATGAAGGTGTAATCTTGCATATTGATCTAAACATAAAGGTGTAATCTTGCATATAGATCTAAACATAAAGGTGTAATCTTGCATATAGATCTAAACATGTAGATTAATGTCACACAAACTAACACATGCATATACATGTTTCACATATATTTCAACAACCCAAACTTGCATAAGATTCATACATGTGTATATGATCCAATCATCACAAAATTACATAAGATATATGATTCAATTTGCATAAGATATATGATTCAACTTGCATAAGATTCGCGTATGATCCATCTTGCATAAAATTCATATAAGAACTAACATATGATCCAACACCACAAACATACATATAATTTACATCACATGATTCAAAATCATATTCTCATAATCCCAATTATATCTTGTCATAATTAAATTAATGAATTATTTTGTGAAAGCTATTATACTCACTATTAAAAAGAATAGTCTTGTCTTTCTGGGATCTGTATTCTAAAACTCAATTGCTCGCCTTTGATGTAGACTTAGTTGTTATTTAGATTTGATTTGATTTTGTTTCAAGCCTCTATCTTGCTCTAGGGTTGAAAGTGTATGGCGGCTACTCTAGGTTCTGCATTGACAGCATGGCAGCCCTTGTTATGAATTTGTGTGATTAAGGTTGATAGTTCAGGGGTGTTTTTATAGAAGATTAATTAATTAAGAGCCGTCAGATTAACCTAGAATCAATCAAGACCATCCAGTCCAGATAGAATGACACCTCAGCCCTAATGACTCAGCACCGTGTCAAAAAGTCGTCATTTTTCAGATCTGTCCCGGGGGGGGGGGGAGTTGGCAGGTCGACCCCCAGGTCCACACTAAGGTCGACCTGTATAGGGGAGGTCGACACTAGGGTCGACCCCCTAGTCGACTTGGTCCCTGTTTTGAATTCAAATTTTAATTCCTGAGCCTAAGCTGTTTTTAATTTAATTAATTTCTGAAACTTTGGAAGGCCATAACTTCTTCATACGAATTCCAATTCACAGAAACTCGGACTCTATCTCAAGCAGATTTCTGAGACGAATGCAATGGCACAACCCGTTTCCCTTAATTCCCACATTTGAAATTAAGTATTCTTTAATTTGTTAACTTTAATATTTAAAATTACGGGGTGTTACATTCTCCGCTCCTTAAAGGATTTCACCCTCGAAATCTCCAAGTTAAGGAGAATGCATTTCCTAATATCCAATCATCCATCTACTCAACCCTCAAACACAGGCATCCATTGTCCTTACAAAATTTCTAATGTTGTATGAACATATGTAAGAAGTGTGTGTATATGTTCCTTATCTAATGCAAAATCAAGCGGTCTACTGATTCAGTTGACCTTCTTAATGCAAATCATGATAGTGCCATGCGTCCATTATGTATGCGAAAGAATCCCATCGATACATATTATTTCTACATGTGTGCACAACTATTCATCAAAATGCAGCATCCACATGATAACACAACCATTATACATCCATTAATAAATAAGCACACACATTTATATGCAACATTTGTATGAACAGGATGATCAAAACAGAAAAACTAAACTTTCAACGGAAATGTTTCTACCTCCCTCCTGTCCTGGTGCCATGAGAGCCTGAAGCTGCCCTCCAGAAGTGGACCCTACTCTTTGCCCTTGCACCTGTTTCCTTGGGCAGTCTTTAACTAGATGTCATGCCTCTCTACAGTGGAAACAACCAGTCTTCTTCTTTTTCCTACAGTCCTTGCTCAGATGGTCTGGTGTCCCATAATTAAAGCACTTTTTCTTTCCCTTGCTATTATTGTTTTTCCTGCCTTTCTTGTTTTGCTGTTGTGCATTCTTCTGGTCTCCTTTCTTCTCCGTGCCTTATTAGCATTCGTACCTTTCTCTTCCTCATGCATAAGTGCCATGTCAACCAGTTTCTCAAAGGTAGCCCCCATCGGAATGTGGGTCATAGCCAACCCATGTAGCGGCTCATTCAAACCTTTAGCGAATCTCAGGGCCTTCTTCTCAGGTGTGTTTACCAATTCCAAGCCAAATCTCGACAACTGATCGAACTTGTTGATGTACTCCTTTACTGATAAATCCCCTTGCTTTAAAGCCAAGAATCTTTCCATATATAAATTCTCTTCTGCTCGTGAGAGAATCTTCATTCTGAACCTACGCTTGAAATCCATCCATGTCTCCACCGGACGCTCTCCATTCGTGACTTGCCACCAAAACGAGGCTTCTTCTTTCATTAACCAAGCAGCCAATTGGACCTTCCTTCCATCTTCTACTTCGAAAATACTAAATAGATCTTCCACCTTCTTAACCAAATTTTGAGCTTCAACAAACGTATTTGATCCGTGAAAAGGTTTCCCGCCCATTGCCCTAAAATCATTGAATATCTTTGCAAAAGGATCAACACAAGGAGGTGGAGGAGGATTTGCTGAGCCTGCGACATTGGCCCTAGCTTCCAGATACCTTCTAAACCATCCTAGTATCGGTACCCCCTTGGGTATCTCGGGAATTCCAGACATGCTGAAAAGAAAATGAAGAGATTCAAAATGGAGAATTCGAAAGAAAGATATATAGCTCTTGGGGGTTATGTTTTTAAAACAAACTTTTCTCTTGAAAATACTTTCCTTAAAACATACTTTTGAAAGTATTTCTTTATAAAATGATTTTTGCAAAATAGTTTTCCAAAATTCATATATGTTCTGGTAACCTTCAGCTCTAATACCACATGTAACACCCCACGTCCATTAGTGTCACTCACAAAGGGAATGCATTAACTTACATGGAGCATATTTAGTGTACAGAACAGAATATAACAACATAGATATAAATAATGGTACTTGAAAATTAAAAAAAAAACTTTTGTTGCAGCAGAGAAATAGTTTGATTAAAACAACTTCATAAACAAAGTACACTTAATATCCATCTTGATAAATTGTTTTAGAGTACATAAAATAAAAAGCATAAACCCCAACACAAGTTGTCATAAAAGAGATGAGCTGAACTTTACTTTTAGCAATCCAATCACTTCTAAAGCAGAGAGAAATAGATCCAAGATCAAGCTCCGCTAGTACTAGTCCCACCCTGAGAACCTGGGGAGGGGGGGGGGGGTCGGAGGAAGGAAGAAAAGAGAAGAAAACAATGGGTCAGACATAAAGTCTAGGGAGTATAATAACTTTAACAATATAATTATTAAAGTAATTAGAATAAGGCATAAACTGGTAAGACAAGATATCACCATGAAACAAGTGGGCATGACAAAGAAAATAAGAGGAATATTATGGCGTTAATCTCGTTCCTAATCACTATAGGATAATTACTATACTACACCACCACTAGTCACCCTAAAAGTTGGTCCCACCAAGAGAACTTAATAATGATAATGGTAGTTTCGTGTATACCTAGCTGCCTTCATAAGTGTCGTTTGCTTCTATCTCCACTAGTTGTACCCACTACCCCAATTCGATCAGCTGTCTAACTCGTAGATACCCGTGTTGGTCCCATAGTGGGGTGTATCACTCCCCAAAGTGGCAACCCAATACCACCAAAGATGCACGACTTATTTCTACACGATGCAACAACTTCTTACCTACCATCCCGGGTCCATGCACTCACATGACCACGTTGGACTTGCGTTGCCACCGCAAACTCGTTTTGACCTCTTACAATCAAATCCAATAAGCATGTCCCGTCCTCGACTTGGGTCGAGCTCACAAACATGCTTAATGGGTTACTGGTTTGAAAAGGGCCCCCATGCTTAACACAAGCCTTCCACCTATGCTTGGTCCCCACTAAGGCTTCCCCACTTAACCCCATTCTTATTTATGTCTTCTTACATGTTTTGATCTTGGTTAAGTGCATCTAATCGTATTTCACATGCCACCCAAGGCACCCACTTAACACCCCATGTCCCACCACATGTTTATCTGGTTAAGTGTTACTTAATTCATTAGAACAGTAACCTTGTAAAGACCTCCCATATTAGACTGGCATTTGCAGTTGCTGGATTTTCCGGGCGGGTCCGGGCAGTCTTATGCCGCAAACGAGCCTAACCTCATGTCTTAGCCGGTTTATTATTACACATCTTTATTTAACCCCAAATTGGATTAGTATCCCTATTCAAATTTGTCAATAATTTCCAAATTTATTTATGTCCATAATTGTCTCTTAAAATTATGTTCATAAAGACCAATAGTGCCAATTAATGTCTCAAAATAATTATATGCCTTTTTAAGGCCATTTTATGCCAACTCACAATTTTATGTATATTAAATATTATCCCATCATCCCCACACTATTCGTACGCTTTAATATGACATATGTTAGACTCGCAAATAATCGAACTTATAAAAAGAAAAACAACATCACATAACACATAAAATAGATCTAAGGATCATGACATAAACTTGCATATATATATATATATATATATATATATATATTTCATTCAAACTAGCATATGATAGGAAACTAGCATAGGTAATGGGCATAAACTTGCATAACTTATGTACTGCTATAGATCCAAACATAAAGGTGTAAACTTTCATATGGACATAAACATAAAGGTGTGAACTTGCATATGGGTCTAAACATAAAGATGTAAACTTTCATATCGTTCTAAACACAAAGGTGTAATCTTTCTTATAGATCTAAACATAAAGGTGTAATCTTGCATATAGATCTAAACATAAAGATGTAATCTTACATATAGATCTAAACATGTAGATTAATGTCACATAAACTAGCACATGCATATACATGTTTCACATATATTTCAACAACCCAAACTTGCATAAGAGTCATACATATGTATATGATCCAATCATCACAAACTTACATAAGATATATGATTCAATTTGCATTAGATATATGATTCAACTTGCGTAAGATATATAATTCAACTTGCATAAGATTCGCATATGATCTGTCTTGCATAAAATTCATATAAGAACTAACATATGATCCAACACCACCAACATACATATAATTTACATTACATGATTCAAAATCATATTCTCATAATCCCAATTATATCTGGTCATAATTAAATTAATGAATTATTTTGTGAAAGCTATCATACTCACAATTAAAAAGAATAGTCTTGTATTTCTGGGATCTGTATTCTGAAATTAAATTGCTCGCCTTTGATGTAGACTTAGTTGTTATTTAGATTTGATTTGATTTTGATTCAAGCCTCTATCTTGCTTTAGGGTTGAAAGTGTGTGGCGGCTACTCTAGGTACTCCATTGACGGCATGGCGGCTCTGGTTATCAATTTGTGTGATTAGGGTTGAGAGTTTAGGGGTGTTTTTATAGAAAATTAATTAATTAAGAGTTGTCAGATTAACCCAGAATCAATCAAGACCATGCAGTCAAGATAGAATGACACCTCAGCCCTAATGACTCAGCACTGAGTCAAAAAGTCATCATTTTTCAGATCAATCCGGGGGGGGGGGGGGGTGGGGCGGGAGGGGGCGACCCCAGGTCGACACTAAGGTCGACCTGTATAGGGGTGGTCGACACTAGGGTAGGCCCCCTGGTCGACTTTGTCCTTGTTTTGTATTTAAATTTTTAATTCCTAAACCTGAGCGGTTTTTAATTTAATTAATTTTTGAAACTTTGGAAGGCCATAACTTCTTTATACGAAGTCCAATTCACACAAACTCGGACTCTATCTCAAGCAGAATTCGGAGACGAATGCAATGGCGCAACCCGTTTCCCTTAATTCCCACATTTGACATTAAGTATTCTTTAATTTGTCAACTTTAATATTTAAAATTACGGGGTGTTACACTTCACAGAAGTAAAAAGATTGGCGTAATTGTTGGAAGTAAGGGCTATTTAGAGATTTAGGGGTAGGATTTAAAAGAAGGACTGTTTTGAAGTATTAAGAGAATTAGGTGTAGTTTAAGCATAGTAGGGGTAGATTGAAAAATATTAAAGATGATGAATCGTTTGGCTTGGTTGCTGCAAAAACCAACCCTTCACATAGTTAAAAAATAGGGGTAATTGTTGGAAGCAAGGGCTATTTAGAAAATTAGTGGTACGATTAAAAAGAAGGGCTGTTTTGAAGTATTAAGAGAAGTAAGGGTAGTTTAAGCATAGGAGGAATAGATCGACAAATATAAAAGATGATGAATCATTTGGATTGGGAGCTAAAAAAACCTACCCTTCATAGTAGTAAAAAGATTGGGTTAATTGTCGGAAATAATGGCTATTTAGATAATTAGGGTTAGGATTACAAAGAAGGGTTGTTTTATGAAGTATTAAGAGGGGTAGAGGTAGTTTAGGCATAGTAATGGTAGATCGACAAATATGAAAGATGATGTATCACATGGATTGGGTGCTGCAAAAACCAACCTTTCACAGTAGTTAAAAAATTGGGTTAATTATTGGAAGTAAGGGCTATTTATATAATTAGTGGTATGAATAAAAAGTTGGGTTGTTTTGAAGTATTAAGAGAAGTAGGGGTAGTTTAAGCATAGGAGGTGTAGATCGACAAATATGAAAGATGATGACTCGTTTGGATTGGGTGCTGTAAATCCAACCCTTCAAAGTAGTAAAAAGAAAGGGGTAATTTTTTAGAAGTAAAGGATATTTAGAGAATTAGGGATATGATTAAAAAGAAGGGATACTTTGAAGTATTAAGAGAAGTAGGGGTAGTTTAAGCAAAGGAGGGGTAGATCGACAAATATGAAAGATGATGAATCGTTTGGATTGGGTGTTGCAAAAACCAACCCTTCACAGTAGTAAAAAGATAGGGATAATTGTTGGAAGTAAGGGCTATTTAGAGAATTATGGATAGAATGAAAAAGAAGGGCTGTTTTGGGTAGTATTAAGAGGAGTAGGGGTAGTTTAAGCATAGTAGGGGTAGATCGACAAATATGAAAGATGATGAATCGTTTGATTGGGTGCTGCAATAACCTACCCATCACAGTGGTTAAAAAATAGGGGTAATTGTTGGAAGTAAGGGCTATTTGGAGAATTAGTGGTAGGATTAAAAAGAAGGGTTGTTTTGAAGTATTAAGAGAAGTAGGGGTAGTTTAAGCATAGTAGGGGTAGAGAGACAATTGTGAAAGCTGAAAAATCGTTTTGATTGGGTGCTGCAAAAACCAAACCTTCACAGTAGTATAAAGATAGGCGTTATTGTTGTAAGTGAGGGCTATTTAGAGAATTAGGGGTAGGATTTAAAAGTAGGTCCAGTTTGAAGTATTAAGAGAAGTAGGGTTAGTTTAAGCATAGTAGGGATAGATCGACAAATATGAAAGATGATGAATCGTTTGGATTAGGTGCTGCAAAAACCAACCCTTCTTAATAGTTAAAAAATAGGGGTAATTGTTGGAAGTAAGGCATACTTGGAGAATTAGGGGTAGGATTAAAAAGAAGGTATGTTTTGAAGTATCAAGAGAAGTAGGGGTAGTTTAAGCATAGTAGGGGTAGAACGAGAAATATGAAAGTAAAAGAATCATTTTTATTGGGTGCTACATAAACCAACCCTTCACTGTAGTAAAAAGATAGGCATAACTGTTTGAAGTAAGGGCTATTTAGAGAATTAGGGGTAGGATTTAAAAGAAAGACTGTTTTGAAGTATTAAGAGAAGTAGGGGTAGTTTAAGCATATTAGGGATAGATCGACAAATATGAAAGAGGATGAATCGTTTGGATTGAGTGCTGCAAAAAAACAACCTTTCACAATTAAAAAATAGGGGTAATTGTTGGAAGTAGGGGGTATTTAGAGAATTAGTGGTACGATTAAAAAGAAGGGTTGTTTTGAAGTATTAAGAGAAGTAGGGGTAGTTTAAGCATAGGAGGGACAGATCGACAAATATGAAAGATGATGAATCGTTTGGATTGGGTGCTGCAAAAACCAACCCTTCACAATAGTAAGAAGATAGAGTTAATTGTTGGAAGTAAGGGCTATTTAGAGAATTACGTATACGATTAAAAAGAAAGGCTATTTTGAAGTATTAAGAGAAGTAGGCATAGTTTAAGAATAGGAGGGGTAGACCGACAAATATGAACGATTATGAATCATTTGTATTGGTTGCTGCAAAAACCAACCGTTCATGGTAGTAAATAGATATGGGTAATTTTTGGAAATAAGGGCTATTTAGAGAATTAGGGATAAGATTAAAAATAAGGGCTGTTTTGTGAACTATTAAGAGGAGTAGGGCTAGTATAAGCATAGTAGGGGTAGATCGAAAAATATGAAAGATGATGAATCGTTTGGATTGGGACCTGCAAAAACCAACCCTTCACAGTAGTTAAAAAATAGGGGTAATTGATGGAAGAAAGGGCTATTTAGAGAATTAGTGGTACATTAAAAAGAAGGGTTGTTTTGAAGTATTAAGAGAAGTAGGGGTAGTTTAAGCATATGAGGGGTAAATCGATAAATATGAAAGATGATGAATCGTTTGGATTGGGTGCTGCAAAAACCAACCCTTCGCAGTAGTAACAAGATAGGGGTAATTGTTGGATGTAAGGTCTATTTAGAGAATTATGGATACAATTAAAAAGAAGGGCTATTTTGAAGTATAAAGAGAAGTATTGGTAGTTTAAGCATTGGAGGGGTAGATCGAAAAATATGAAAGATGATAAATCATTTGGATTGGGTGATGCAAAAACCAACCCTTCACAATAGTAAAAAGAAAGGGGTAATTTTTGGAAGTAAGGGCTGTTTAGAAAATTAGGGGTATGATGAAAACGAAGGGCTGATTTGTGAAGTATTAAGAGAAGTATGGGTTGTTTAAGCATAGTAGGGGTAGAACGACAAATATGAAAGATGATTAGTCGTTTGGATCAGGTGCTGCAAAAACCAACCCTTCACAATAGTTAAAAAATAGGGGTAATTGTTGGAAGTAAGGCCTACTTGGAGAATTAGGGGTAGGATTAAAAAGTACGTCTGTTATGAAGTATTAAGAGAAGCAGGGGTAGTTTAATCATAAGAGGGGTAGATCGACAAATATGAAAGACGATGAATCGTTTGGATTAAAAAGAAGGGCCGTTTTGAAATATTAAGATTAGTAGGGGCTGTTTAAGCATAGTAGGGGTAGATCGACAAATATGAAAGATTATGAATCATCTGGATTGGGTGCTGCAAAAACCAACCCTTCACAGTAGTAAAAAGATAAGCATACTTATTGGAAGTAAGGGATATTTAGAGAATTAGGGGTAGGATTTAAAAGAAGGACTGTTTTGAAGTATTAAGAGAAGTGGGGGTAGTTTAAGAATAGTAGGGATTGAAGATGATGAATCGTTTGGATTGGATGTTGCAAAAACCAACCCTTCATAGGAGTTAAAAAATAGGGGTAATTGTTTGATGTAAGGGCTATTTAGAGAATTAGGAGTAGGATTAAAAAGAAGGTTGTTTGAAGTATTAAGAGAAGTAGGTGTAGTTTAAGCATAATAGGGGTAGATCGACAAATATGAAAGATGATGAATCATTTAGATTGCGCGCTGCAAAAACTAATCCTTCACAGCAGTTAAATAATAGGGATAATTGTTGGAAGTAAGGGCTATTTAGAGAATTAGCTGTAGGATTAAAAAGAAGGGTTGCTTTTTGTCGATGGCAAAAAATGTCACAAACACCAAAGATTCCCAATTACAAGGAATTATAAACATGGTCGCACAGACAAGAACATATTTAAACTTAAGCAGTAAATAACACAAGGGATTTATAGTGGTTCAACCTTAGAGAAGGCCTTCGTCCACTTTGAAGAGTCGTCAGAATATTATTAATCACTTGGAAGAAATTACAAGGTTGAGACTATCTTGTCCTTCTTCTTCCTCAAAGTGGAGCTTCCATTAATGAAGCTTTATGGAGGTCTCCAAGCTCAAGAATTTCTCTCCTTTGAAGTGTGAGGCCATCGGTGATTTATAGGAAGTGGTTAGGTAGGGGGTAGGTAGGAGTAAGTGGAAATGGGGACCATCTTCCAGAATTTCGCGCCACCTGGTATCGGCCTTTAGAAATTCGCACCTGGGTGAGGTGTGAAATTTCACACCCAGTAGGAGCGAATTTTCGCACCTGCCAGATGCGAAATTTCGCACCTGGTAGGTGCGAAAATTCGCACCAGCCAGGTACGAAATTTCGCGCCTGGTCGGTGCGAAATTTCGAACCCGGTTGGGTGTGAAGCGAATCTTGATGAGAGTAGGGGTTGAGGCTAGTTGACTTCGTTGGTGTGGCATTGTGGAGGCGAAGGAGCGAAGTACTAAGAGAAGTAGTGGTAGTTTAAGCATAGTAGGGGTAGATCGACAAATATGAAAAATGATGAATCGTTGGGATTGGGTGCTGCAAAAACCAACCCTTCACAGTAATAAAATGATAGGCGTAATTTTTGGAAGTAAGGGATATATAGAGAATTAGGGGTAAAAAGAAAGGTTGTTTTGAAGTATTAAGAAAAGTATGGCTAGTTTAAGCATAGTAGGGGTAGATCGACAAATATGAAAGATAATGAATCATTTAGATTGGGTGCTGCAAAAACCAACCCTTCACAGAAGTTAAAAATTAGGGTTAACTGTTGGAAGGAATGACTATCTATAGAATTAGGGATAGGATTAAAAAGAAGGGTTGTTTTGAAGTATTCAGAGAAGTAGAGGTAGTTTAAGCACAGTAGGGGTAGATCGACAAATATGAAAGATTATGAATCGTCTGGATTGGGTGCTGCAAAAACCAACCCTTCACAATAGTAAAAAGATAGGCGTAATTTTAGGAAGTAAGGGATATTTAGAGAATCAAAGTAGAGGTAGATCGACAAATATAAAAGATGATGAATCATTTAGATTGGGTGCTGCAAAAACCAACCATTCACAGAAGTTAAAAAATAGGGGTAACTGTTGGAAGGAATGAATATTTAGAGAATTAGGGGAAGGATAAAAAAGAAGTACTGTTATTAAGTATTAAGAGTAGGGGTAGTTTAAACATAGTAGGAGTAGACCGACAAATATGAAAGATTATAAATCGCTTGGATTGGGTGCTGCAAAAACCAACCCTTCAAAGAAGTAAAAAGATAGGCGTAATTGTTGAAAGTAAGGTCTATTTAGTGAATTAGGGGCAGTATTAAAAAGAATGGCTATTTTGAAATATTAAGAGAATTAGGGGTAGTTTAAGCATAGTATGGATAGGTCGACAAATATGAAAGATGATGAATCATTTAGATTGGATGCTACAAAAACCAACCCTTCACGATAGTTAAAAATAGGGGTTATTGTTGGAAATAAGAGCTTTGTAGAGAATTAGGGATAGGGTAGGATGAAAAGAAGGGATGTTTTCAAGTATTATGTGAAGTAGGGGTAGTTTAAGCATAGTAGGGTAGATCGACAAATACAAAGATGATGAATCATATGGATTCGGTGCTGCAAAAACCAACCCTTCACATAAGTGTAAAAATAGGGGTAATTGTTGGATGCAAGGGCTATTTAGAGAATCGGGTGTAGGATTAAAAAGAATAGCTGTTTTGAAGTATTAAGAGAAGTAGGGGGAGTTTAAGCAGAGTAGGGGTAGATCGACAAATATGAATGATTATGAATCATTTTGATTGGGTGCCGTAAAAGTCCACCATTCACAGTAGTAAAAGATAAGCGTAATTGTTGGAAGTATGGGCTATTTAGAGAATTAGGGTTAGGAATAAAAAGAATAGTTGTTTTGAAGTATTTAGAGAAGTAGGGGTAGTTTAAGCATAGTTGGGGTATATCGACAAATATGAAAGATGATGAATCGTTCGGATTGGGTGCTGGAAAAACCAACCCTTCACAGTAGTAAAAACGTTGGCGCATTTGTTGGTCGTAAGGGCTATATAGAAAATTAGTGGTAGGATTAAAAAGAAGGGTTGTTTTGAAGTATTAAGAGAAGTAGGGTAGTTTAAGCATAGTTGGGGTAGATCGACAAATATGAAAGATGATGAATCATTTAAATTGGGTTTTGCAAAACCAACCCTTCATAGAAGTTAAAAAATAGGGGTAATTGTTGGAAGGAATGACTAATTATAGAATTTGGGCTAGGACTAAAGAGAAGTGGTGTTTTGAACTATTAAGAGAAGTAGGGGTAGTTTAAGCATAATAGGGGTAGATCGACAAATATGAAAGATTATGAATCGTTCGATTAGGTGTTGCAAAAACAAACCCTTCACAGTAGTAAAAAGATAGGCATAATTGTTGAAAGTAAGGGCTATTTGGAGAATTAGGGGTACGATTAAAAAGAAGATCTGTTTTGACGTATAAAGAGATGTAGGGGTAGTTTAAGCATAGTAGGGGTAGATCGACAAATATGAAAGATGATGAATCATTTAGATTGGGTGCTGCAAAAACCAACACTTCCCAGTTGTTAAAAAATAGGGGTAATTGTTGGAAGTAAAGGTTATTAGAGAACTAGGAGTAGGATTAAAAACAAGGGATGTATTGAAGTATTAAGAGAAGTAGGGGTAGTTTAAGCATAGTAGGGTACATCGACAAAAAAGATGATGAATCATATGGATTGGGTGCTGCAAAAACCGACCCCTCACAGAAGTTTAAAACTAGGGGTAATTGTTGGAAGGGCTATTTAGAGAATTAGGAGTTGGAATAAAATGAAGGGTTGTTTTGAAGTATTAATTAAAGTAGGGGTAGTTTAAGCATAGTAAGGGTAGATCGATAAATATGAAAGATGATGAATCATTTAGATTGGGTGCTGCCAAAACCAACCCTTCACAGTAGTTAAAATATATGGGTAATTGTTGGAAGTAAGGGCTACTTAGAGAATTAGGGGCAGGATTAAAAACAATATCTCTTTTGAAGTATTAAGAGAAGTAGGGGTAGTTTAAGTATAGTAGGGTTAGATCGATAAATATGAAACATGATTAATCATTTGGATTGGGTGCTACAAAAACCAACCCTTCACAGTAGCTAAAAAATAGGGGTAATTGTTGGATGTAAGGGATATTTATAGAATTAGGAGTAGGATTAAAAAGAAGGCTATTTTAAAGTATTAAGAGAAGTAAGGACAGTTTAAGCATAATAGGGGTAGATCGACAAATATGAAAGATAATGAATCGTTTGGATTGGGTGCTGCAAAATCCAACCCTTCACAGTAGTTAAAAATAGGGATAATTGTTGGAATTAAGGGCTATTTAGAGAATTAGGGGTTGGATTAAAAAAACGGTTGTTTTGAAGTACTAAGAGTAGTAGGGATAGTTTAAGCATAGTAGGATTAGATCGACAAATATGAAAGATGAAGAATCATTTGGATTGGGTGCAGCAAAACCAACCCTTCATAGAAGTTAAAAAAAAGTGGTAATTGTTGGAAGTAAGGGCTATTTAGATAATTATGGGTAGGATTAAAAAGAATAGCTGTTTTGAAGTATAAAGAGAAGTAGGGGTAATTTAAGCGTAGTACGGTTAGATCGACAAATATGAAAGATTGTGAGTCGATTGGATTGGGTGTTGTAAAAACCAACCCTTCACAGTAGTAAAAGATAGGCGTATTAAGAGAAGTAACGACTATTTAGAGAATTAGTGTTAGGATAAAAAAGAATAGCTGTTTTGAAGTATTAAGAGAAGTAGGGGTAGTTTTTGCATAGTAGGGGTAGATCGACAAATATGAAAAATGATGAATCATTTGGAATGGGTGGTGCAAAAACCAACCCTTCAAAGTAGTAAAAAGATAGGAGTAATTGTTGGAAGTAAGGTTTATATAGAGAATTTGGGGTTGGATTAAAAAGAAGGGTTGTTTTGAAGTATTAAGAGAAGTAGGGGTAGTTTAAGCATAGCAGGGTTAGATAGACAAATATAGAAGATGATGAATCATTTAGATTGGTTGCTGCGAAAAACCAACCCTTCATAGAGTGAAAAATTGGGGTAATTGTTGGAAGGAATAACTATTTAGAGAATTAGGGGGTAGGATTAAAAAGAAGGGCCGTTTTGAAGTATTAAGAGAAGTAGGGGTAGTTTAAGCACAGCAGGGGTTGATCGACAAGTACGAAACAGTAGTTAAAACATAGGCGTAATTGTTGGAATTAAGGGCGGTTTAGAGAATTAGGGGTTGGATTAAGAAAAGGGCTGTTATGAAGTACTAAGAGTAGTAGGGATAGTTTAAGCATGTTAGGAGTAGATCGACGAATATGAATGATGAAGAATCATTTGGATTGGGTGCTGCAAAAACCAACCCTTCATAGAATTTAAAAAATGGTGGTAATTATTGGAAGTAAGAGCTGGTTAGAGAATTAGGGGTAGGATTAAAAAGAATAGCTGTTTTGAAGTATAAAGAGAAGTAGGGGTAGTTTAAGCATGGTAGGTTTAGATCGACAAATATGAAAGATTATGAGTCGTTTGGATTGCGTGCTGTAAAAACCAACCCTTCATAGTAGTAAAAGATAGGTGTAACACCCGGCATTTTTTTTAGTTATAAAAATGATATGTATATATATAACACGTATACTCCGAGATATTTTAGAAACAATGGTGATGCACAATTCGAACAAATTAAAGAACGATGAAAAATTTAAAATACTTAATTTAAATATTGAGAATTAAGTTATACGGACTTCACCATTGCGTTCGCCTCGGAGTTCGGCATGAAATTGAGTCCGAGTTTTCGAAAATCGGACTCCGTACGAAGATGTTCTGACATTCCGAAGTTTCAGAATATTAAAACAACAAAAACAGCACAAAAACGAAAATAGTATTTCGAAATTCAAACCCAGAAAATACGTGCGGGAATTTTCCCGCCCAATACCCAGGTCGACCGGGGGGTCGACTAGGTGGTCGACCTGCCCCTAACCAGGTCGACCATGTAGTCGACCTGGGGGTCCACCTGGTCCCTTTTCGCATAATCTATTCTGGGTGCATTTTGATGTATTTGGGCTAGTTCTTGGGCGAGATTCGTAGCTTGGCACCTATAAAAACACTCCTAGACTCATTGTAAACTCCGCACAATTCTCTAATGCTTCTATGCTGCTCTTCTCTTATTCTTCTTCTCCATAAAAATTAATGGCAGTGCCACGACTCTCTTTCTTCTTCTCCAAGAAATTTCTAGATCCACTTTCTTTCCCTTTTCTTAAAATGAGATCTATAATTACTACAACCATGAATAAAAAAGAGAAGAGGCTAGATCTAAATCACCGCGCAAAGAGAAGGAATTCAGACCTGCAACCTACGCCGCACATGGAGTCAAAGATAAATTAAATTAGACATGAAATCAATCAAAGATGAATCAAAAGCAACAAAAAAGGGGAATCAGTTCAAGGATTAATCCAATTCATGAAACAAATGGGCAATCAAGGATCTACTGGTTGGAGCGCTAAAACACTGTGAGTAGAGTTATGATGTACTTTCTGTGTAAAATTATTATTTATCGTTCAAACATTCTCTACGTAAACATGAAATGAAATCATTGCGAAAAAAATTGAATCTATAATGTTGAATATTGTCATGTGTTCGATTTTAATTATTATGCCTATGATTATGTTCCTACTTTTTATTCATTTCCTTTTGATTTTTAATAGCAAGTCTATCTCGAGCCTAGATCTATCATAAAATGAATACGATTGAATGATTATTGCAAACGAACAAGGGAAACGCTTGATTTTGGTCTATGACATGAATTGGAGGGTTTGGTTTTAAATTACAAAGGCGTTTGGGCATAATATAACATTTACAAGACTTGAATGCGTAAACAATACTAGGAATTATACATATGAACATGATTCGGGGTTTGGCGTAGGATTGACATCATTGATTTAAGCATGAAATTGACTTATGGATTTGTTAATGGGAACATGTCACTAGAGTAAAACCTGTACTATAACTTGAATTTGGATAAGAACACAAACTTGATATGAAATTGACATCTGAAATTTGACATGAAGTTGCATCTAGAACTTGAACATGAAACTGACATGAATATAATTATGAATTTAATCATAGGCATAACCTGTTAATGGGATTATAAGCATGAATATAAATTGGGGTTTTTGGGTAAAGTTTGGATTTGGGGAATTGACACTAGACATCTAGATTGAACTTGAACTCGAACATGGCTAACTCGAGGTTAGGATGAGTTGTGCGGTGTAATACTGCCCGAAACCGCCCGGCATATCCAGTGACCGCAAACAGCAGGCCTAATGTGAGAAGTTAGTCATATCGCGCTTTAACCTGAGGTTAGACTAAGTTGTGGTGTAATCATGTCCGGAACCGCCCGGCATATCCAGTGACACAACGACAGGAATAATGTGAGAGGTTGTGGCGCATAATTAATTAATGACACATGATTCGTAGGGTTAAATCATGAATTTTAAATACAACATTTAATCGATGTAACACGATTCTTGGGTGGGTTAAGTCGACACGGACAAATGAACAAAACTTAAACAAAAATGGAAATAGGTTAACTACCTATTATAAACCGAAGTTGAAATAGTCGAAGTGTTAATTAGGGGGTAAACATGTCCTAGGGATAGAGAAAGACTATGACTTAAGATGAAATGTAAGACCTGAAGGGTGGGATATCCTATAATATGGAATAAGATAAGCAAGAACTGTGTGAAAACATCCATGTGCTATCGCCGAATAAAAGAGAACTTAAGACATGCTCAAATTCATGGGAAAACCTTAGTCAAACAAGTTGAATTATAAAGAGAGAATATGTGGTCTGATGTCTAAGATAACGAGAATTGATTAAGTAAAACAACAAGAATGATAACTAATGAACAAGCCTTGGTTAATAGGAACCAGGCATTAAACCTTAGTCAAGAAAACGATCGAGAACGGGAACTAAGTTGTAATCCTTACTTAAGGGGACTAAGTGGTAAACCTTAGTTAACAAGATTAATGGGAAAGGAAACTATGTGGTAAACCTTAGTTAAGAACAACTAAGCAATAATTCTTAGTCAAGGAGACTGAGCCAGTCCATAAATAGATGAATAACCCGATACGGTAGATCATCGCTTAACAAGCACACGAGGAGGAGCGAACGTCCATCCGATTTCGTAAAAGGCTCCAGCGGACTGGGTTACGAAGCAAGTAGCTTCGGGGGACGTGAGGGTATTCTTGGTATCCCTCTGTGAGGTTGCAGATGATCCGCCTGGGCTCACAGAGGTTAAGGTCTGCGGTGAAAGAACCAAGAGTATGCCTTGGTTGCAATGTAAGACATACTAAAGACTAGGATGGACCAGCATGATTCGGCGAGACTAGTAGTCCTGTGATAGCAACTCGTCGTCTACCTACCATCTTGAGTCAATCGAGATACGTGAAGAGGAAAGGCGGAGAACTCCAAAAGACCATATACTTGCTATCTAGTTATGGTCGCGGATGGCCATAGGTTAGTGGGGCATAGGTGGGCCTGCGTATTGTTCTCATTTTTCAAGGCTTTCCTTTCATTAGTTGAGGGAGGGGTCAGGTGGGACAAAAGCCACTGCAAAAACATACCTTAGCATCTACATCAGCAGATATCCAAAAGCTCCTGACTGAGTTCTGTTTTTCTTGATTTGCACTGCCACGGGACTCGGGTCGAACATATAGAGGACATGTGCATCCAGACATCGAAAACGATTCGCGATACATACGTGGGAAAAGGGTGTTGCTTGACAGGTAGCATAATCCCTAGTGGTCCTAGGTGGCATAAATCCTTGTTTAACACCCGATAGTTCATAAAAAGGAAACCTAGCCAGATCAAGGGTGGTAGTCCAAACAATTTCAAGAATGTTGGCACCATGTTGAAGTAGTATAGAATTACGTGATGAAGCCCGTACGATATACGGCAAGGGATTGTACACATATAGGGAAAGGATTATACGAGTAAGGGAAAAAATACATATACGGTGTATTAGGTTAATCTACTAGTAAGTGGACGAGAATGACATGGGTTTAGCCTTGAGTGCTAATATTGTGAATAACCTAATAAACAAGAAATTATAACTGAACGGTATATGTAGAGTTACACAGGAGTTTATTATAGTCCAGTCAAACAGAACTTATGTTCTGACCCCCTCCTCACAACATGCGCAGGTTAGGTTCATGACAGAGACGGTATAGATTGAATACTGGCATAGCAGTATTATTAAGGTAAAGCTACTTTGAATAAATTATATTTTATTCCTTCCGCTGTGAGCTGCTTTTCGAACTCTGACATGTTTCTTTCTCTATGTCTTTTCTGCAGGATACCAGAGCACCCAACTCGGGGTCCGGTGGATTGGATTTTGAAAAAAAAATTGGTCTGTCGGAACCCGGGTTGTTAGATCAGGTATCAGAGCGTAGGTTTAGTTTTCCTTGGGAAACAGTTATGAGGGAGCGTATTTTTATTTTTGAGATAATATAAATATTATATATATACTATATAAATCTAGATTGGTGTAGAGCCCGCTTGAGGATTAAGCTTAGAAAGGAATGGAAATTTTACCCCCGTACACTGAAAATGGAATTCAAGGAAATTTTTGAATTTGTAAAGGGAAAAATAGAAAGTGTACGTAAATATGGATATTTAAGATTGTATGTTCCGCTTAAGTTTATATTTCATGGAATAGGAACCGACATATGAGGAGAATTAACAATCACTAGTGCACACGTCATGTTTTGGACTAATAGCACGACATAAGAATGGAGATGGACCATCGCAAAGAAAGACGAAGAATCACTGCATGAAAACATAAAAGAAAAAAAGAAAAAAAATTGCAGGGTTAGGTCGACACTATGGTCGACCTACCAAGGGGAAGGTCGACCATAGTGTCGACCCCACCCCCCCAGCCCAATACGAAAAAAAAAAATATGAGCTGAAGGCCGAAGCCTTCAGCTCACATATTTTGCACGTCTTCCCCCTTCCGGCCAGATCCAAAACCCATTCCACTTCAACTTCTTCCACCTCCCATCTCTGCATTTCTCCACTATTTCTCATAAATTTAGTTTCAAATTAAAGCTTAAACCCTCCTCTATCAGGATCTATATCTTTTCCCATTTATTTTATGCTCGAATCGCCATGCTGAACGAACCTTCCCTCAATAAGCTTTATCCTCAACTTATACCGCAAGAGATCGAGTGGTGCAACGCGCAAGAGGAGATAATCAAGGAATATGTGGAGACCGCAAAATTAAAGTTAATATTTGGACGCCCGGTGAGATTTGGTGATTTTGCTACAACCCCCGTGGAAGATTTATTTACGGATCCGGGTTTGACTTTTATTTTGGATATGAACACCACCGAGAGAAGGGGCTTCAAGCGTTTGGTAAGACATTTTGACGCTAATTTAAATATTGGTATGGATGGAGAAGGTTTGGTAACCTATAATTCAGTGGTTAAGGGTACTTATATATATTTTAATGAAGTCCAATTTGGGGAAATGTTAATTATCTGTGGTACAGGACTTGATGTAACAGATCTTGAGATGGATAATGTAGCCGTATGGCGTAGGATTTTCAAGGACGAGTTTGAGAGGCATTGGGATAATGTCCATTTACGCCCACTTGCTAGATTTGTCATTAGAATTTTGCTGTATAATCTTGTTGGGCAGAACGGTGGTTTCGATAGGGTTCCGCACACCGTGAAGCGTGCTACTTACGCTATTTTTGGGGGTATACAGATGAACTGGGCACACATCATTTTACAGCATTACAGCTCCACTAGGGAGACGAGACAGTCAAATATTTGTTTTGGAAAATTATGGACTGTAGTTTTTGAACGGAGTGGTGTTGATCTACGTAGCGAGAGTCATATAGCGCCTTCTCCTCATTCCTCTAGTATTATCGACTTAGCTACGCTGACGAGGATGGGTATCCACTTACATGATTTACTAGAGTCGCAACCCATGGAGCATGATGGAGAGGATGAGGGGGAGGATGAGGGGTAGGAAGATGAGCCACACGATGGTCATGATTATCAGCCCGAACATGATGAAGAACCCCAATATGTGCCGCAAGAAGGATTTGATCCAGCACAGACATAGCAGGCTTGGGGAGGTGCTTGGACTTCCCAGGCTCCAGGATGGGGGACTTCCGATACCTCTAGATGGGATCCCTGGGATTCCCGAGACTTAGATTGGAGGGCTGAGTTGAGGACCATCTCTGAGCGGTAGGCTCATCTAGTTAGAGACCAGCAGGATATCCTTAGGACCCAGCATGAGATGCTCCAGACACAGGTCGAGTTAGGACAGACTCGGTAGCAAATGTTACAGGATATGGGCACCTCTTACGATCAGTTGGGAGCTGGACTACAGGAACTAAAGCTAGAGGTTAGGAAGGGGACTCAACAGCATAGAGAGTAGTTGGATAGGGTGGAGAGCCAGATAGGTGGCATCGAGGATCTCATTCATAGTTACTTCCGATAGGACTTGACCTCTATTATTGTATCCGTAGAGTAGTGATTTATTTCGTAGTGCTCGACTGTTTTCTTTGTCATCTAGTTGAAATGATGTAATGAAAAATTATTTAGATGTAATCCATAAGTTGTTTGCTTAATTAAATCTGTTATGATTATATAACCATGAAAATATTACGTTGTACTAAGAATGGTAATAAATGGAAAAAGAAAAACAAGGAAGTAAAAACGGGAAAATGAAGATTTTTCCGTAATATAAAATTTAGAAAATTAGATTTTTCTAAAATTAAAAATGGATGGTAGGATCTTGTATGCAACAATTGAATGGACTGCACTCTTATTCTATAAGGGTGTGGGGAAATTTGGATGAAAAATATTTTTTTAAAATTTTCAAAAATATTGCATTCATTAAGAACTGCATGTATATTTAGGATGCGAGCATCATATCTTGAAAAAAGGAATTTAAATAATTGCATCCATATAGGTGGTACCAAAAATTAGGCATACATACTTTGCTGCAATGTAATTCACTTTGCACATGTGCACATGGTTGCAATAATTGGATGAACACTAATTGGATGGTTGCGAGGGGTTATTAATTTTACTCTTATTGAATTTCGGGGACGAAATTCCTTAAGGGTGGGAGGATGTTACACCACGCATTTTTTATAGTTATAAAAATGATATATATATATAATACGTATACTCCGAGATATTTTAGAAACAATGGTGATGCACAATTCGAACTAACTAAAGAACGATGGAAAATTTAAAATACTTAATTTAAATTTTGAGAATTAAGTTATACGGACTTCACCATTGCGTTCATCTCGAAATTATGCATGAAATCAAGTCCGAGTTTTCGAAAATTGGACTTCGTACGAAGAAGTTATGACCTTCCGCGGTTACAGAATATTAGAACAACAAAAACAGCTCAAAAACGAAAAAAGTATTCGAAATTCAAACCCAGAAAATAAGGGATGGATTTTTCCCGCCCAATACCCAAATCAACCGGGGGGTCGACTAGGTGGTCGATCTCCCCCGTAACCAGGTAGGCCATGTAGTCGAGCTGGGGGTCGACCTGGTTACTTTCCCAGAATCAGTTCTGGGTGCATTTTGATGTATTTGGGCTGGTTCTTGGGCGAGATTCGTAGCTTGGCACCTATAACAACACCCCTAGACTCATTGTAAACTCCGCACAATTCTCTGATGCTTCTATGCTGGTCTTCTCTTCTTCTTCTTCTCCATAAAAATTAATGGCAGTGCCACGACTCTCTTTCTTCTTCTTCAAAAAATTTCTGGATCTGATTTCTTTCTCTTTTCTTAAAATGAGATCTATAATTACTACAACCATGAATAAAAAATAGAAGAGGCTAAATCTAAATCACTGCGCAAAGAGAAGGAATTCAGACCTGCAACCTATGCCGCATATGAAGTCAAAGATAAGTTAAATTGGACATGAAATCAATCAAAGATGAATCAAAAGCAACAAAAAAGGAGGAAATCAGTTCAAGGATTAATCCAATTCATGAATCAAAGGGGAAATCAAGGATCTACATATTGGTGCGCTAAAACACTGTGAGTGGAGTTATAATGTACTTTTTGTGTAAAATTATTATTTGTCGTTCAAACATTCCCTATGTAAACATGAAATGAAATTATTGTGGAATAAATTGAATCTATAATTTTTAATATTATCATGTGTTCAATTTTAATTATTATGCCTAAGATTATGTTCCTCCTTTTTATTCTTTCCATTTTGATTTTTAATAGCTAGGCTATCTTGAGCCTAGATCTATCATAAAATGAATACGATTGAATGATTATTGCAAACGAAAAAGGGAAACGCTTGATTTTGGGCTATGACATGAATTGGAGGGTTTGGTTATAAATTACAAAGGGGTTTGGGAATAATATAACATTTACAAGACTTGAATGCATAAACCAAATTAGGAATTATACGTATGAACATGATTCGGGGTTTGGCGTACGATTGACATCATTGATTTAAGCATGAAATTGACTTATGGATTTGTTAATGGGCACATGACACTAGAGTAAAACCTGTACTATAACTTGAATTTGGATAAGAACACAAACTTGATATGAAATTGACATCTGGAATTTGGCATGAAGTTACATCTAGAACTTGAACATGAAATTGATATGAATATAATTATGAATTTAATGATAGGCGTAACCTGTTAATGGGATTATAAGCATGAATATAAATTGGGGTTTCTGGGTAAAGTTTGGAATTTGGGAATTGACACTAGACATCTAGATTAAGCTTGAACTCGAACATGGCTAACTCGAGGTGAAGATGAGTTATGCGGTGTAGTTCTTCCCGGAACCGCACGGCATATCCAATGACCTCAAAAAACAGGCCTAACGTGAGTAGTTTGTCATATCGCGCTTTAACCCAAGGTTAAACTAAGTTGTGGTGTAATCCTACCTGGAACTGCCCGGCATATCCAGTGACCACAACGACAGGTCTAATGTGAGAGGTTGTGATGCATAATTAATTAATGACACATGATTCATAGGGTTAAATCATGAATTTGAAATACAACATTTAATCAATGTAACATGATTCTTGGGTGGGTTAAGTCGACACGAACAAATGAACAAAACTGAAGCTGAAATAGTCGAAGGGTTAGTTTGGGGTAAACCTGTCCTAGGGACAGAGAAAGACTAGACTAAAGATGAAATGTAAGACCTGAAGGGTGGGATAACCGATAATATGGAGCAAGCTAAGCAAGAACTATGGGAAAACACCTATGCACTATCGCCGAATAAAAGAGAACTTAAGACATGCTAAAATTCATGGGAAAACCATAGTCAAACAAGTTGAATTATAAAGCGAGAATATGTGGTCTGATGTCCAAGATAACGAGAATTGACTAAAGTAAAACAACGAGAATGATTACTAAGGAACAAGCCTTAGTTAATAGGAACCAGGCAATAAACCTTAGTCAAAAAACGATCGAGAACGGGAACTAAGTTGTAATCCTTTGTTAAGGGGACTAAGTGGTAAACCTTAGTCAACAAGATTAATGGGAAAGGAAACTAAGTGGCAAACCTTAGTTAAGAACAACTAAGTAATAATTCATAGTCAAGGAGAATGAGCCAGTCCATAAATAGATGAATAACCCGATACGGTAGATCATTGCTTAACAAGCACACGAGGAGGAGCGAACGTCCATTTGATTTCGCAAAAGGCTCCAGCAGACTGGGTTACGAAGCACGTAGCTTCGGGGGATGTCCGGGTACTCTCGGTATCCCTATGTGAGGTTGCAGATGATCCGCCTGGGCTCACAAAGGTTAAGGTCTGCGGTAGAAGAACCAAGAGTATGCCTTGGTTGCAATGTAAGACAACCTAAAGACTAGGATGGACCAGCGTGATTCGGCGAGACCAGCAGCCCTGTGATAGCAACTCGTCGTCTACCTACCATGTTGAGTCAATCGAGATACGTGAAGCGGAAAGGAGGAGAACTCCAAAAGACCATATACTTGCTATCTAGTTATGGTTGCGGATGGCCATAGGTTAGTGGGGGCATAGGGGGGGTCTGCGTATAGTTCTCATTTTTCAAGGCGTGCCTTTCATTAGTTGATGGAGGGGTCAAGTAGGAACATAGCCACTACAAAAACAGACCTTAGCATCTGCATCGGCAGATATCCGAAAGCTCCGGACCGAGTTCTGTGTTTCTTGATTTGCCCTGCCATGGGACTCAGGTCGCATATATAGAGGACATATGCATATAGACATTGAAAACGATTCGCGATACATACGTGGGAAAAGGGCGTTGCTCGATAGGTAGCATAATCCCTAGTGGTCCTAGGTGGAATAAATCCTATTTGAACACCCGATAGTTCATGATAAAAAAACCTAGCCAGATCAAGGGTAGCAGTCCAATCGATTTCGAGAATGGTGGCACCACGTTGAAGTAGTATAGAATTATGTGATGAAGCCCATACGATATACGGCAAGGGACTGTACATATACATGGAAAGGATTATACGAGTTGGGGAAAAACTACATATACGGTGTATTAGGTTAATCTACTAGTAAGTGGACGAGAATGACATGGGTTTAGCCTTGAGTGCTAATATTGTGAATAACCTAATATACAAGAAATTATAACTTAACGGTATATGTAGAGTTACACAGGAGTTTATTATAGTCCGGTCACACAGAACTTATGTTCTGACCCCCTCCTCACAACATGCACAGGTTAGGTTCATGACAAAGATGGTATAGATTGAATACTGGCTTAGCAGTGTTATTATTAAGGTAAAGCTACTTTGAATAAATTATATTTTATTCCTTCTGCAATGAGCTGCTTTTTGAACTCTGACATGTTTCTTTCTCTCTGTCTTTTCTGCAGGATACCAGAGCACCCAACTCGGGGTCCGGTGGATTGGATTTTGAAAAAAAATTGGTCTGTCGGAACCCAGATTATTACAATAGGCGTATTAAGAGAAGTAACAACTATTTAGAGAATTAGTGTTAGGATAAAAAAGAATAGCTGTTTTGAAGTATAAAGAGAAGTAGGGGTAGTTCTAGCATAGTACGGGTAGATCGACAAATATGAAAAATGATGAATCATTTGGAATGGGTGGTGCAAAAACCAACCCTTCAAAGTAATAAAAAGATAGGCGTAATTGTTGGAAGTAAGGTCTATATAGAGAATTAGGGGTTGGATTAAAAAGAAGGGTTGTTTTGAAGTATTAAGAGAAGTGGGGGTAGTTTAAGCATAATAGGGTTAGATAGACAAATATGAAAGATTATGAATCATTTAGATTGGGTGCTGTGAAAAGCCAACCCTTCACAGAAGTTTAAAAATGGGGGTAATCGTTTGAAGGAATTACTATTTAGAGATTTAGGGGTAGGATTAAAAAGAAGGGCCGTTTTGAAGTATTAAGAGAAGTAGGGGTAGTTTATGCATATTAGGGGTAGATCGACAAGTATAAAAGATTATGAATCGTCTGGATTGCGTCCTCCAAAAACCAACTCTTCACAGTAGTAAAAACATAGGCATAATTATTGGAATTAAGGGCTATTTAGAGAATTAGGGGTTGGATTAAAAAATGGGCTGTTTTGAAGTACTAAGAGTAGTGGGGATTGTTTAAGCATAGTAGGAGTAGATCGACAAATATGAAAGATGAAGAATCATTTGGATTGGGAGCTGCAAAAACCAACCCTTCATAGAAGTTCAAAAATAGTGGTAATTGTTGGAAGTAAGGGCTATTTAGAGAATTAGTGGTAGGATTAAAAAGAATAGCTGTTTTGAAGTATAAAGAGAAGTAGAGGTAGTTTAAGCATAGTAGGGTTAGATCGACAAATATGAAAGATTGTGAGTCGTTTGGATTTGGTGCTGTAAAAATCAATCCTTCACAGTAGTAAAAGATAGGCGTATTAAGAGAAGTAACAAATTTTTAGAGAATAAGTGTTAGGAAAAAAATAGCAGTTTTGAAGTATTAAGAGAAGTAGGGGTAGTTTAAGCATAATAGGCGCAGATCGACAAATATGAAAAATGATGAATCATTTGGAATGGGTGGTGCAAAAACCGACCCTTCAAAGTAGTAAAAAGATAGGCGTATTTTTTGGAAGTAAGGTCTACATAGAGAATTAGGGGTTGGATTAAAAAGAAGGGTTGTTTTGATGTATTAATAGAAGTAGGGGTAGTTTAAGCATACTCGGGTTAGATAGACAAATATGAAAGATGATGAATCTTTTAGATTGGGCGCTGCGAAAAACCAACCCTTCATAGAAGTTAGAAAATGGGGGTAATTGTTGGAAGGAATGACTATTTAGAGAATTAGGGGTAGGATTAAAAAGAAGGGCCATTTTGAAGTATTAAGAGAAGTAGGGGTAGTTTAAGCATAGTAGGGGTAGATCGACAAGTATGAAAGATTATGAATCGTCTGGATTGGGTGCTCCAAAAACCAACCCTTCACAGTAGTAAAAACATAGGCATAATTGTTGGAAGTAAGCGCTATATAGAGAATTAGGGGTAGGATTAAAAAGAAGGATTGTGTTGAATTATCAAGAGAAGTAGGGGTAGTTTAAGCATAGTTGGGTTAGATCGACAAATATGAAAGATGGCGAATCATTTAGATTGGGTGCTGCAAAATCCAACCCTTCACAGAAGTTAAAAAATAGGAGTAATTGTTGGAAGGAATGACTATTTATAGAATTAGGGGTAGGATTAAAAAGAAGGGGTGTTTTAAAGTATTAAGAGAAGTAGGGGTAATTTAAGCATAGTAGGGGTAGATCGACAAATATGAAAGATTATGAACCGTTTGGATTGGGTGCTGCAGAAACAAACCCGTCACAGTAGTAAAAAGATAGGCGTAATTGGTGGAAGTAAGGGCTATTTGGAGAATTAGGTGTAGGATTAAAAAGAAGAACTGTTTTGAAGTATTAAGAGAAGTAGGGGTAGTTTAAGCGTGGTAGGGGCAGATCAACAAATATGAAAGATGATGAATCATTTAGATTGGGTGCTGCAAAAATCAACCCTTCATAGTAGTTAAGAAATAGGGGTAATTGTTGTAAATAAGGGCTATTTAGATAATTAGGGGTAGGATTAAAAAGAAGTGATGTTTTGTAGTATTAAGGGAAGTAGGGGTAGTTTAAGCATAGTAGGGTACATCGACAAATATAAAGATGATGAATCATATGGATTGGGTGCTGCAAAAACCAACCCTTCACAGAAGTTTAAAATTTGGGGTAATTGTTGGAAAGGCTATTTATAGAATTAGGAGTTGGACTAAAATGAAGGATTGTTTTGAAGTATTAAGAGAAGTAGGTGTAGTTTAAGCATGGTAGGGGTAGATTGACAAATGTGAATGATGATGAATCATTTGGATTGGTTGCTGCAAAAACCAACCCTTAATAGTAGTGAAAAAATAGGGTTAATTGTTGGAAGTAAGTGCTATTTACAGAATTAGGGGTAGGATTAAAAAGAAGGGCAATTTTGAAGTATTTAGAGAAGTTGAGGTAGTTTAGGCATAGTAGGGGCATATCGACAAATATGAAAGATGATTAATCATTTGGATTGGGTGCTGCAAAAACCAACCCTTCACAGTAGTTAAAAAATAAGTATATATGTTGGAAGTAAGGGTAATTTAGCGAATTAGGGGTTGGATTAAAAAGAAGGGTTGTTTTGAAGTACTAAGAGAAGTAGGGATAGTTTAAGCAAAGTAGGGGTAGATCGACAAATATTAAAGGTAATGAATAATTTGGTTTGGGTGCTGCAAAAACCAACCCTTCACAAAAGTTAAAAAATAGTGGTATTTGTTGGAAGTAAGGGCTATTTAGAGAATTAGGGATAGGATTAAAAAGAATAGTTGTTTTGAAGTATAAAGAGAAGTAGGGGTAGTTTAAGCATAGTAGGGTTAGATCGACAAATATAAAAGATTGTGAATTGTTTAGATTGAGTGTTGTAAAAACCAACCCTTCATAGTAGTAAAAGATAGGAGTAATTGTTGGAAGTAAGGTGTTGAAACATTTTTTGGCAAAAGCTGTCACACATGGAATTCCTGACTGATAACATGCTCAACCGATGGAAACAACATCAGAAGACATTGAGAGATTTGGTCAAAATCACATCCTCAACATAAACAGGCCAGAAACTCCTATCGGACGACCTCTTTTGGGCCCAAAAACAGCAATTAAGGGGCTGGGCTGTGTAATTCTTGTAGCCCTCTGAGTTAGCTTCAGTTTGAGCTTCGGTTTGGCTTAATCTGACATACGGTTTGAAAGTTATGCCCGTTTCTGTGAACGCATGAAGAAGTACAGACCGGCGATCACTTGCATGAATTGGCCAAGCATCGGATTCCTGGAACTTGGACTGGCTCGTGGGACCTACCTAGACTCGTGAAGCACCATCAGATCGCCCCCCTCGGGTCGTCGTATACCCTCAGACTACGACCCGTTCGTGGTACACCTCATGATCACGACCCGCTCGTGAAACACCACCTTCACCATACAACTCACGATCAGACCTCGGTTCATGGAGCCCATATCACGATCCGATCCCGTGACCACGAACGGACCCCTGCACCTGCTAATACACGCGTAGATCTTGACCTATTCTCAAGGCACATCTTACTCCTACTTTCCTTTATCGGGTGCCACGTACCCCATCACGATCCGGTCAACCCAGAAGCTCTCCTACAGCTATAAATACACCATTGGAAGGCATTTTCAAGGACTTTTGGCCATACTTCTTCACGGCTTACTCCATTACAGAAGTGCAAGGATTTTGCACCTTTCTACACATAAATTCTCTTCTAGTAATCTCAATTAACACACGGATTGTGTGCCAACATGTAACTGATTCTTGTAATCTGTCAGTATAACAATAAGATTATAAAGTGGACGTAGGCTACATCTACAGCCGAACCACTATAAAAACTTCGCGTGTCTCCTCTTTATTTACTGTTTTCTGCTTTCTGTGATTTGTGATCTGCAATTAGGTGTTAGGCCCAGATTTTGGTCTAACAAAAGGGATATTTAGAGAATTAGTGTTAGGATTAAAAAGAATAACTGCTTTGAAGTATTAAGAGATGTAGGGGTAGTTTATTCTTAGTAGGGGTTGATCGACAAATATAAAAAATGTTGAATCCTTTGGAATGGGTGCTGCAAAAACCAATCCTTCATAGTAGGAAGATTGGCATAATTGTTGGAAGTAAGGTATATAGAGAGAATCTTGGGTAGGATTAAAAAGAAGTGTTATTTTGAAGTATTAAGAGAAGAAGGGGTAGTTTAAGCATAGTAGGGGTAGATCGACAAATATGAAAGATGATGAATCATTTAGATTGGGTACTGCAAAAAACCAACCCTTCAAAGAAGATTAAAAATAGGCGTAATTTTTGGAAGTAATGACTATTTAGAGAACTAGGCGTAGGATTAAAAAGAAGGGTTGTTTTGAAGTATTAAGAGAAGTAGGGGAAGATCTACAAATATGAAAGATTATGAATCGTCTGGATTGGGTGCTGCAAAAACCAACCCTTCACCATAGTAAAAAGATAGGCGTAATTGTTGGAAGTATGGGCTATATAGAGAATTAGGGGTAGGATTAAAAAGGACTGTTTTGAATTATTAAGAGAAGTAGGGGTGGTTTAAGCATAGTAGAGGTAGATCGGCAAATATAAAAGATGACGAATCATTTAAATTGGGTGCTGCAAAAACCGACTCTTCACAGAAGTGAATAAATAGTGGTTTTTGTTGGAAGGAATGAATATTTAGAGAATTAGGGATAGGAATAAAAAGAAGGGTTGTTTTGAATTATTAAGAGAAATAGCGGTAATTTAAGCATAGTATGGGTAGATCGACCAATATGAAAGATTATGAATCGTTTCGATTGTTTGCTACAAAAACCAACCCTTCAAAGTAGTAAAAAGATAGGCGTATTTACTGGAAGGAAGGGCTATTTAGAGAATTAGGGGTAGGATTAAATAGAAGGACTGTTTTGAAGTATTAAGAGAAGTAGGGGTAGTTTAAGCATAGTAGTGGTAAATCGACAAATATGAAAGATGATGAATAATTTAGATTATGTGCTACAAAAACCAACCCTTCAGAGTAGTTAAAAATAGAGGTAATTGTTGGAAGTAAGGGCTATTTAGAGAATTAGGGTTAGGATTAAAAAGAAGGGTTGTTTTGATGTATTAAGAGAAGTAGGGGTAGTTTAAGCATAGTTGGGGAAGATCGACAAATATGAAAGAGGATGAGTCATTTAGATTTGGTGCTACAAAAACCAACCCTTCACAGTAGTTAAAAATCGAGGTAATTGTTGGAAGTAAGGGCTATATAAAGAATTAGGGATAGGATTAAAAAGAAGGGTTGTTTTGAAGTATTAAGAGAAGTATGGGTAGTTTAAGCATAGTTGGGGTAGCTCGACAAATATGAAAGATGATGAATCATTTAGATTGGGTGCTGCAAAATCCAACCCTTCACAGAAGTTAAAAAATAGGGGTAATTGTTGGAAGGAATGACTATCTAGAGAATTAGGGGTTGGATTAAATAGAAGGGGTGTTTTGAAGTATTAGGAGAAGTAGGGGTAGTTTAAGCATACTAGGGGCAAATTGACAAATATAAAAGATTACGAATCGTTTGGATTGGGTGCTGCAAAAACAAACCCTTCAAAGTAGTAAAAAGATAGGCATGATTGTTGTATGTAAAGGCTATTTGGAGAATAGGGGTAGGATTAAAAAGAAGAACTGTTTTGAAGTATTGATTGAAGTAGGGGTGGTTTAAACATAGTAGGGGTAGATCTACAAATATGAAAGTTGATGATTCATTTATATTGGGTGCTGCAAAAACCAACCCTTCACAGTAGTTAAAAAAAGGGTTAATTTTTGGAAGTAAGTGCTATTTAGATAATTTTGGGTAGGATTAAAAAGAAGGGATGTTTTATATTATTAGGGGAAGTAGGGGTAGTTTATGCATAGTATGTTACATTGACATATATAAAGATGATGAATCATATGGACTCGGTGCTGCAAAAACAAAACCTTCACAGAAGTTTAAAATTAGGGGTAATTGTTGGAAGGGCTATTTAGAGAATTAGGAGTTGGACTAAAATGAATGGTTGGTTTGAAGTGTTAAGAGAAGTAGGGGTAGTTTAAGCACAGTAGAGGTAAATCGACAAATATGAAAGATGATGAATAATTTAGATTGGGCGCTAACAAAACCAACCCTTCACAGTAGTTAAAAAATAGGGGTAATTGTTGGAAGTTAAGGGATATTTAGAGAATTAGGGGTTGGATAAAAAATAATAATTGTTTTGAAGTATTAAGAGAAGTAATGGCAGTTTTGAGCATAGTAGGGGTATATCGACAAGTATGAAAGATGGTTAATCATTTGGATTGGGTTCGGCAAAAACCAGCCCTTCACAAGTAATTAAAAAAAAGGGATAATTGTTTGAAGTAAGGGCTACTTAGAGAATTAGGTGTAGGATTAAAAAAAAGGCTGTTTTGAAGTATTAAGAGAGGTAGAGATATTTTAAGCATAGTAGGGGTAGATCGACAAATATGAAAGATGATGAATAATTCGGATTGGGTACTGCAAAATCCAACCCTTCACAGAAGTTAAAAAATAGTGGTAATTTTTGGTAGTAAGGGCTATTTAGAGAATTAGGGGTAAGATTAAAAAGAATAGTTGTTTTGAAATATAAAGAGAAGAAGGGGTAGTTTAAGCATAGTAGGGTTAGAGCGACAAAAATGAAAATTGTGAATCGTTTGGATTGGGTGCTGTCAAAATCAACCCTTCACAACTTTGAAAGATAGGCGTAATTGTTGGAAGTAAGTGCTATTTAGAGAATTAGTGTTAGAATTAAAAAGAAGAGCTGTTTTGAAGTATTAAGAGAAGTAGGGGTAGTTTAAGATTAGTAGGGATAGATCGAAAAATATGTTAAATGATGAATCGTTTGGAATGAGTGCTTCAAAAACCAACCCTTCAATGTAGTAAAAAGATAGGTGTAATTGTTTGAAGTAAGTACTATATAGAAAATTAGGTGTAGAATTAAAAAGAAGGGCTATTTTGAAATTTTAAGAGAAGTAGGTGTAGTTTAAGCATAGTAGGGGCAGATCGACAAATATGAAATATGATGAATCATTTAGATTGGGTACTGCAAAAAAATAACCCTTCACAGAAGTTAAAAGATAGGGGTAATTGTTGGAAGGAATGACTATTTAGAGAATTAGGGGTAGGATTAAAAAGAAGGTTTTTTTTGAAGTATTGAGAGAAGTAGGGGTAGTTTAAGCATAGTAGGTGTAACGGACGGAAAATCCGCACCAATTTGAGCTGACTAATATCCTACACATTCAACTCAAAGTGCACGAAAATTCAGGTTATTAATAGAAAGAATTTAGAGGACAAGAAAGATAAGATAGAACTAATAGAATAGAAGAAGAAGAACATCAGAATTAGAGTAAACACGAAACTCACAGCGGAACAAATAAAATGTATTATACAGCGTAACTTTAGATTAAAAAACTCTATTGTATATACATACCATATATCACAGTACAATACATCATATCGCAGCGGAAATAATCTCTAGATACTAACAGTGAAACCTTCTACTTTGAGCTCCTCCAAGTGAATCTGCAAAGCCTGAAACACTTAACTGCCCGTACAAATTTGGGCACCCAAGAGTTTAGGGAAAACAACAAAATAAACTCTGGGCAGTCATGGGACTGATGTTAGTAAATTCCAACCATATCGTTTAACTTTGAAAATCCTTTTGAACCAAAAAAGATAATAGTAAGACCAGCCCACACATAAACATGGACGGTTTTTATCTTACTATAACCCAAATATCTTTGATATCAAAATCCAGTGACATTATAATAATGTCTAAACAAATAAATATCCAAGTAGCAGAACGCTTGCATCTCACGCTCCACATATATATATAGTAAAAAATCATAAACCGCAGGGCGCTTATTCGGGATTGGATTCCAACCAACAAGGTATGGGAGCACCTTCTGATCAGTGTACTCTAGAGGGGATACACTCAGGGTTCAGCAAGAACGTCTTGCAACCCGGCCACACATGACCGCTAACTCATTTAGCTTGAGTGTCGCGAATAAATTGCCACCAATTTTGTTGGCCATCCAACCGTCATCCGAGGATACAGAATCGAAAAAGAAGAACAAATATGAATTTTCTCTAGATCGGTGACAATACACCCTGCTTGGGGATGACCCAACTAGCAATGCTGCCTAGCCCAACTTGTGTCATATCCGGTTGTGAGGCTAGAGGCTACCTCTATCTTCAAAACTTCTGATCACCATTCTCTTTGAATGTCACATCGTCAAACTCATCAATTCACTAATCGATTTCCAAAAATATCGCGGTTATAAAAGGCTAAGAGGAACGAATTCCTCCGCCACAAGACATAATACTTTAAGAGATCAACTGTGTGTGATTTGTTAGGTATACTCTGTCAGACACTCATCCATACAAGTTGTCCTGGGACAGGACAAACATAAAGCACCGTTCTGGAACAGGACGACCATTGCATTTCACATTGTCTTCAATTGTCTTCGGCATAATCTAATTCGCAGCGCTTATGCCTATACAGAGTGGTTTTCAGATAATATATCCAACAGGTCTCCCCGTATTGACAACGATGGTCAAAACACTTTGATAGTCGGTTATTTAACTATCGAAGTAAAAATAAACATCCATTCACAAACACCGGCCCTTTTATTTAATACTAACTTTCTAGTTTCCCATATTTTTATATACTCTTCCTTACTTCCGTTCAGTTCTAGTCTATTAGTTCCTCATTATAAATCGGTATGTGAATAAATTTCTAAGTATCAACCCCGAAGGCCGAAACCAACGTCAGATTGATGCCTCGAAAGTTACTCAACTCAACCAACGTACAACGGTTTCTAATTTCTTTAAAACTATATCACTTTCCTTATCATGCTCAGTATATCTTTTTAAACCATTATAACTTATCAACTCACTTTAAAACCGTTATATTTTAACTAATGCAATACAATGCTATATTTTCCTTTATAACTAATGCAATACGCTGTTATATTTTCCTTTATACCTAATGCAATACACTGCTATATTCTCTTTTATAACTACTGCAATATGCTGCTATATTCTCTATTATAACTAATGCAATACGCTGATATATTCTCTTTTATAACTACTACAATATGCTGCTATATTCTCTTTTATAACTACTGCAATACGCTGCTATATTCTCTTTTATAACTACTGCAATACGCTGCCATATTCCCATTTCATTTGATAGACTCTGTTTCTAAGTCAGGTTCTTATTAAATCAATATCAAGTTTATAACTAAATATTGATTTTATATCCTATTATAATTTGTCGGTTTAAATCAAAATATTAGCTATCCTATCAGGTTATAATTCCTAAAATAATTTACTTTATTACGTTCGACATCATCGAATTTTAGTTCTAATTCCTAAAAAAGTTATTTAGGTTCAGACCGTGTATATATAAATAATATAAACAGACAATACATACAGATATTGAGGAATCCGGTTTGATTCCTCTAACCGGTTTCCTGTATCCACCTATGTTAGCCACAATAAATATCATCAATTTCATATCATTATGAAATATCAGTGTTCAATCGTCAGTTTAGATATATAATGGTTTATATTATTTCAACCAATTTAATTGTAATCTACCTAAACGGCAATCACACAGCATTCAACCAATATTAAAATATAATTAAAATATTTTAAAATAGATCAGAGTGAGTGAATTTACTCACCTTGGCACTTTAACCATTTAATAACGATTTGCGTTAGTTAATTTGTTCTATTTCTCCATAATTTCAATGTGCTTCAAATCTCCCCAAACTGCTTGCAGTATGTAGCCTGCCTTCGTATGGTTTCAGCAAATCAGATCATTCGTAAAACTGACACTGTATGAACACACCATATTTTTTTATCTGTTTATTAAACAATCGCCTCCTGAACACCATGCATGCGCTCCTCTAAGCTTTCTCTCCTTCGGTTTCAAGATCTCACGCACATTCCCAGTCCACCATGCACCCTAACATTCTGCATGATCCCCCTTCCCTTCATAACATTTTGAACTTGAACTCCATGTCGTCAACAGTACACGAAATTACCTCACACGCATGTAAACTTGCACCTGCACATGCATGGTTGTAATAACCCGGAAATCTGGGCTAGTTTAAAATTTTTATTTTGGCAATTTTAGCGAATTTTGAATATTTAAAATAGATTATTTTAAATAATGTCGACGAGAAATTTATTTTGAATATAATTCGAACGTATATATTTATACGCGTCGTCGTTAGAATATATATATTTATATATAATTATAAATAGAAAACAAAATGAATTTAATTTGAATAGAAAACGAAATGAATTTGATTTGAATAGAAAACGAAATGAATTTGATTTGAATAGAAAACGAAGTGAACTTGATTTGAATAGAAAACGAAACAAATTTGATTTCAATTGAATATATAATGAAATGAATTTGATTTGAATAGAAAATGAAATGAACTTGATTTGAATCGAAAACGAAATGAATTTGATTTGAATAGAAAACGAAATGTATTTCATTTGAATAGAAAACGAAATGAATTTGATTTCAATAGAAAACCAATTTGAATTGAATCGAATAGAAAACGAATTCGAAATGAATTGAATATAAAAAGAATTCGAAATGAATTGAATATAAAATGAATTCGATTTGAATTGAAAACGAATTGAAATAAATTCAAATTGAATTGAAATTTGAATTGAGTAGAAATGAATTTAAAAACGAATTTATAAGAAAAAATTCAATTTTGATTTGAATTGAAATGGAAGTTGAAAATGTTTTTGAAACGAATTCAAAACTATTTATATAATTCGATTTAAATAGAAATCGACGAAATACATATTATATATATTATATATATAATATAATGGCATGAATAGAACGCGCCGCGCCGTGGTAGTTCATGAATTTCGACCATTTATTTCAAATGGACATTACGGGAGATCCGACCGTCGGATTCTCCTAAAAGCAGAACCGTTGGGTTCGTATCGAAAAGAGCTTTCTAACGAACATTATAAATTCAAAATCTAATGGTTGAATTTGGAGATACGTCCAAATCAAATTTGGAAAAGGTCGTTGTAAGTGCAGTTCGGTGGCCATTGTTGGAAATCGACTGTACGGGCCTTGATAAAATTATTAAAAATAGTAATAATTTGTGTAAAATCATAAGAAATGATTTGTGAAAAATTGGGATGAAAAACTCCATATTTGAAAGGATAAAATAGGTTTTTATCGAAATGAACTAGTTTTGAACTAAAATTAAAACCCATTTATTTTTAAATAATATTTGTTCTTTAACCCGATAATAAATAGAATGTGATTTGGGTTTGTCGTGAACTTTGTTTTAAAAGACATTAGTTCTTTAACCCAGTAAAAGGAGTTTTAATGAATCTTCAATTAGATTGAAATGGGAATTGATAATTTAAATTATCAACTTTAGAAAATGAGCGAGTATGGAATATCACCATTTTTGCTCAAAAGCGATAGTTAAAATCTTTAATTAGATTTGAACGTGAAATGGTAATTTATTTTACCGATTACACCGTGGTGTTAGATATGGAGTATTACCAGTTTTGCTTCATGGGATGAATAGGTTGGGATTGGGAAATAAAATAAATAACTACTTCGGTATGGTTCGCTAATCTCGACTAGTTTGGAAAACCATAATTTTGTTTGAATTGACATCCAAAGGAAGATCAAGGAATAAATTTTAAAAATTTATCTTGGATAAAATTAATGGGAACCTTTCCCTAAGAATGTGGAATTTAGAAACTAGCTGTAGGTTAGCTAAGAAGAATGGTTTTCTGGGTATTGATCTGATGTTGGTTTCGACCTTCGGGGTTAATATTTGGGGAATTTCTCTCTTACTAATTTACGGTTAGTGACTAATGAATTGGAATGAGGCGTATGTTGGGTTTGCGTAACATTTATTTTTAATATACGCGGGTTGTTCGGAAAGGCCGGGTTTATACCCATTCTGAATAACCGATTCGACGATATGTCGAAGATGAAGACGGTGGTTGAAGACCGGAAGTCTTCACATCGTTTGGATAATTACTGACGATCCTGAATGGGCTGTACACCCAAGAAGATGGAAATAGTTGGTGTTCGTCCAGACGTACTTGGAGATGGATGGATATGCGAGGAAAGTGCCTCCGGTTTCGTTCAGACGCATAACGAACTTGTAAATGGATTGTGTGCCTGACATTGGACATTATTCTGTGTTGATTGATTTCTGTTAAATATATATCTGTTTGGCGGCGGAGAATTTATTCTCTTGCTTAACGCCCTTCTATGAGACGTATGAGCTTAGAGGTTATATATCGATAGATATCAATCGCACGGCATGAATTGCCTGTGTGGCATGCTGAGTTGCATAGATCAAGGCTTCTGTTGAAAAGCAAAGTCTTGTGGTTGATGATCAAAGCACGGCCTTTGTGGCGTAGCTTTGTGTATAACGTGAATTCGCGAGCCTCACACCTCGGTATGAGTTAAAAAGGGATAAGGACTGCAGGAAGAGCACAACATTTCTTTCTAGCTTTGATGGTGTTAGTGACTTACCAGCCCTGACATTTATATACTTTTCACCTATGTGGTTGTTGGATGCGGCGCCTAGATTTTAGGTCTGTAAGGACCGGGAAACTTGTGTTTAGGCATAATTAATCCTCTAATGTAAGTGAGGACCGGCCCTGAAGCATCCAGGATTGCCCAGAGTGTGTAGTCCTGAGACATTTGCTAGAGTGTCTCGAAAGCGGAGAGGAGCTGGCCCATTGCCTCGACTCATGACGGAAATCCAATTTTCAATACGTGTATTGCGGTTTTAATTGTAGAACTAGTATGGCGACATAGTAGCATGGGATGTTATGCCGTATATGATTGATATTTATGATTGAAATTGTTTTGACACTATACACTTATTATAGTATCAAATGATTTGTTTTAAACGTACCAAGCATGTTTGGCTGTTATAAGGTAAAACCCTATCCTCCGGCTTGCGTTGCATTGTGTGATGGGACCTGGGTCTTATAATAGCTTCATTTTTCGAAAAAGCATTGCGTTTTTTATTCTATGCACTGGTGTTCTTGGGAGAAAACCCGTTCCGTGTTATACGGTGTGGTCCCTTGAATTACTCTCTTTTAAAGAAAAGCTTTAAATAACTGTTTTATTTCTCACACCAGTCACAGGACTGACCTGGAGTTTATTGTTTTAACATAAACTCTGGGTGTCCTTATTTCGACACGGGCAGCTAGTAGTTTTGGTTTTGCAGATTTATATTCACAGGATCCTGGTTTACAGCTGGAATGATGCTCGGAAAGCTCTGTATCCGTGTATTACTTTCAGTTGTGTTTTGTATTATTTTTCCGCTGCTATGTAATTTATTGTAATCTCTGATATTTATCGAATGTAATTTATTCATTTATACTCTGTATATTCTTGTATCTGATGGAATTGTTGTAATAGTAATGAAATGTTCTTCCGTATGCGTTCAATTTGTCGTGTTCTCAAAACGATCAGTGATTTCGAACGGTCTAGATCGGTTTAACGACTGATTCGGATCGAGCGAAATTCCTTGCCGTTACACTTGGTATCAGAGCTTTGGTTTACAGAGCTCGAGAACAAGACACATTGGAACCATACGAAAGAATTCATCAGATATTGGATTAGCAATATCCAATTAGAATGACTCGTTAGAGATAGGATCAGTAGTATCCTAGAATGAGTGTGAAGAGCATATTTTTCAAATGAAAACAATTTTGTTTTGAAAATTTAAATCGTTTTATACGTATTTGAATATTTTATTTGTATTGATTTGGACAATCTAATATATAAAGGTTTTGCATATACGCGTCACGAACGTATATTCGAAGTTTTAATATATTGGATAGATATAGAATCACATTCTAGTCGCCCGGAGATGGTACTGATATTTGTTTATATACACTGATTTGACTGATATTGATTATATATATTATATATATAATATAATGGCCTGAATAGAACGCGCCGCGGCAGTTCGTGAATTTCGACCATTTATTTCAAACGGTCATTACGGGAGATCGGCCGTCGGATTCTCCTAAAACCGGAACCGTTGGGTTCGTATCGAAAAGAGCTTTCTAACGTACATTAGAAATTCAAAATCTAACGGTTGAATTTGGAGATATGTCCAAATCAAATTTGGAAAAGGTCGCAGTAAGTGCAGTTCGATGGCCATTGTTGGAAATCGACTGTACGGGCCTTGATAAAATTATTAAAAATAGTAATAATTTGTGTAAAATCATAAGAAATGATTTGGGATAAATTGGGATGAAAATATCCATATTTGAAAAGATAAAATAGATTTTTATCGAAATGAACTAGTTTTGAACTAAAATTAAAACCCATTTATTTTTAAATAATATTTGTTCTTTAACCCGATAATAAATAGAATGTGATTTGGGTTTGTCGTGAACTGTGTTTTAAACGACATTAGTTCTTTAACCCAGTAAAAAGAGTTTTATTGAATCTTCAATTAGATTGAAATGGGAATTATTAATTTAAATTATCAACTTTAGAAAATGAGCGAGAACGGAGTATCACCAGTTTTGCTCCAAAGCGATAGTTAAAATCTTTAATTAGATTTGAACGTGAAATGTTAATTAGTTTTACCGATAACACCGTGGTATTAGATATAGAGTATTACCAGTTTTGCTTCATGGGATGAATAGGTTGGGATTGGGAAATAAAATAAGTAATTATTTCGGCATGGTTCGCTAATCTCGACTAGTTTGGAAAACCAAAATTTGGTTTGAATTGACATCCAAAGGAAGATTAAAGGATAAATTTAAAGAACTTATCTTGGATAAAATTAATGGGAACCTTTCCCTCAGAATGTGGAATTTAGAAACTAGCTGTAGGTTAGCTAAGAAGAATGGTTTCATGGGTATTGATCTGTTGTTGGTTTCGGCCTTCGGGGTTAATATTTGGGGAATTGCTCTCTTACTAATTTACAGTTAGTGACTAGTGAATTGGAATGAGGCGTATGTTGTGTTTGTGTAACATTTATTTTTAATATACGCAGGTTGTTCGGAAAGGCCGGGTTTATACCCATTCTGAATAACCAATTCGACGATATGTCGAAGATGAAGACGCTGGTTGAAGACCAGAAGTCTTCACATCGTTTGGATAATTACTGACGATCCTGATTGGGCTGTACACCAAAGAGGATGGAAATAGTTGGTGGTCGTCCATACGTACTTGGAGATGGATGGATATGCGAGGAAAGTGCCTCCGGTTTCGTTCAGACCCAGAACGAACTTTTAAATGGATTGTGTGCCTGACATTGGACTTTATTCTGTGTTGATTGATTTCTGTTAAATATATATCTGTTTGGCGGAGGAGAATTTATTCTCTTGCTTAACGCCCTTCTCTGAGACGTACAAGCTTGGAGGTTATATATCGATAGATATCAATCGCATGGCATGAATTGCCTGTGTGGCATGCTGAGTTGCACAGATCAAGGCTTCTATTGAAAAGCAAAGTCTTGTGGTTGATGATCAAAGCACGGCCTTTGCGGTGTAGCTTTGTGTATAACGTGAATTCGCGAGCCTCACACCTCGGTATGAGTTAAAAACGGGATAAGGACTACAGAGAGAGCACGACGTTTCTTTCCAGCTTTGGTGGTGTTAGTGACTTACCAGCCCTGACATTTACATACTTTTCACCTATGTGGTTGTTGGATGAGGCGCCTCAATTTTAGATGTGTAAGGACCGAGAAACATGTGTTCAGGCATAATTAATCCTCTAACGTAAGTGAGGACCGGCCCTGAAGCATCCAGGATTGCCCAGAGTGTGTAGTCCTAAGACATTTGCTAGAGTGTCTCGAAAGCGGAGAGGAGCTTGCCCCTTGCCTAGACTCATGATGGAAATCCAATTTCCAATACGTGTATTGCAGTTTTAATTGTATAACTAGTATGGTGACATAGTAGCATGGGATGCTATGCCGTCTATGATTGATATTTATGATTGAAATTGTTTTGACACTATACACTTATTATAGTATCAAATGATTTGTTTTAAACGTACCAAGCATGTTTGGCTGTTATAACGTAAAACCTATCCTCCGGCTTGCGTTGCATTGTGTGATGGGACCTGGGTCTTAAAATAGCTTCATTTTTCAAAAAAGCATTGCGTTGTTTATTCTATGCACTGGTGTTCTTGGGAGAAAACCCGTTCCGTGTTATACAGCGTGGTCCCTTGAATTACTCTCTTTTAAAGAAAAGCTTTAAATAACTGTTTTAGTTCTCACACCAGTCACATGACTGACCTGGAGTTTATTGTTTTAACCTAAACTCTGGGTGCCCTTATTTCGACACGGCCATCTAGTAGTTTTGGTTTTGCAGATTTATATTCACAGGATCCTGGTTTACAGCTGGAATGATGCTCGGAAAGCTCTGTATCCGTGTATTACTTTCAGTTGTGTTTTGTATTATTTTTCCGCTGCTATGTTATTTATTGTAATCTCTAATATTTATCGAATGTAATTTATTCATTTATACTCTGTATATTGTTGTATCTGATGGAATTGTTGTAATAGCAATGAAATGTTCTTCCATCAGCGTTCTATTTGTCGTGTTCTCAAAACCATCAGGGATTTTGAACGGTCTAGATCGGTTTAACAACTGATTCGGATCGAGCGAAATTCCTTGCGGTTACAATGGTTCCACGTGTACATCCCTATATGTCAACTCCACCCCATTTCCAAGTCTGAATGCGGTAGCCCATCTAGTTTTCACGTTTACACACAACGGGACATGTTCCAACCATTTAATCCATACACAAATAACACTGCTCATGGAAATCTCCACCTAGCACCCTTCCTCAACAACCTGCAGTTCACCATTTTCCTCCCAAGTTAACACCCACGCTGACCCACTTCTATGACCATCGCACCTCCCTGGCGACGATGGCGACTGATCACCCACCTCCACTCTGTCCCTCGATGACCACTAATCAAAAAAACTCAGTCCCAGGTGGTTACTATCGAAAGTCGGGTTCCAAGAAGTAGAACCGCACCAATCTATTCTTATTTCAAATTGAAGCTCTAGCTTTGTTGAGTTCGACGGATCTGAAATTATGATTTTCCATTGAGAAACAGGGTTGGAAATGTTTTTCTTAGATCTCGTTTTCTACTTCATTTTCATACTGTTTTTCTGTAGGATAAAAGCAGAATGGTGTCCTGTATTTATACATGGAGTGAGTTGCTTAACCATTAAGCGATAGGGTATTGTATTTGACTTAGTGTAGGTAAGGTTTGGTAAACGTAGGTGTATGGGTTTGAGAAACTTCATCGGGAAGGAATAGGGAAATGGTAATGTGTAGAATAGGGGTGCAGAGGGTATAGCGGTATGGTTTGTAGATGCTAGGATGTAAGAAATTTCAAAGGAAGCATGTCCCTTAAGTTAATATTTGTGTACTAACCTTGGCGTTTTGTACGTTGTAGGTTCATGTTGAGGGGTACGATTTATGTTGAGGGGTAATATTTTCTTAAGTTTGAAGTTATATTTTTCCCCAAACCGATGGTCTGCTATTATACAGTTACCCTTAACTTAGTTGTACTTGGGTTAATATGGAAATGTGATTTGATTTATATCTTTTGTTAAAAAAGTTTACCTATAAATTGTTTGCGTTACCGGTTTGCATATGTATGTAAAATTTTATCGTAACGCATTATATAAGGTTATGTTTATGTCCGAGCTGATATGGACAGAAATAAAAATACAATCGTGTCCAATGAGGTGCAACGATTCCCAAAACATAATAATATCGGTACCTAAACTCATATTGTGAAATCCCAAAATATTGATTTAAGGGTACGAAATACTCTAAATAAAAAGTTGTGTATTTAATTAATTAAAAATTACAGTAAAATTCTAAAAATTAAATTATCACTATGTTTTAAAAGAACCTTTTCCATATTTGAATCCGATATCCAGTTATTTCAAATAAACCGTTATGGTCGATAAACGATTCTATAGCGACTATTTGGAAATTTGATTTGGACATAAATCACAATCTATAATACGAAATCTTGGTTTTTCACTTCTGTTAGAAAAATACAGTTCAATAGGTTCCAACGTTTCTTTTTTCGAAGAAATCCGACTAATAACGGGTCATGTACACTTAATTGAAGTTAAGAATGTTAAATTACGAACTGCAGCGTCGTTGTGAGCTCGATTACAATTAATATGTATTTTTATATGTTCAAATTCGTTTAAATATATACATCCAATTATATTAAGAGTTCGATATTTAAACTGATTTAAATATTCAAATTCAAACTGATAAAAATGCAGGATATTACATTCCTTCCCCCTTAAAATAATTTCGTCCTCGAAATTGCTAATATAGGGAAAATGCTACAATCTCTATTATAAACAGGTTAAAAATCTTTTTGGTTTACTTCATAATTTCAGTTTCAACTGAACTGATTAATTCCAATTAATTTCTCCTTATTAACGAATACTTTCAAAAATTCTGATAATTTCCTAACAGCTAAATTTTCGGAGAATTCCGCCAGTATCCCTTCTCCACGCCACATTCGGTATTACTACAACTTTCCTCTCTAGGTCTTCTCCAATTCAACAGAAAATCAATTAGCCAAACGGCTTGCCAGACTCATAAAAACCTCGTCTCCAATTAATATATAAGCGTGTACCTTTCTGGTTGGGCATCCACTTCTAACCGTTCCCTTTACTATTACTTCAGCATATATCCATGCACCTCTAATTAATCACCAATCATCCGCTTTCATCCGCTTATACTTAAGCCGAATTTTATTTCAAAATTTCAAATCTGAACCATAATTCCAAGCTTCTACTCACAATCCAATTCTAATACAATTTCCACTTATCTGGCTTTAATTCAATTCCTTTGCAGATTATCTCTAATCAAATCCAATTTTATTAAACTTAGTTAAATTTTCTATTTATTTACTTCATATTTAAATTTTAAATTCTGGAATTCGAAATCCAGGGTTTTATTTCAAATTAGTTTGAAATCTATATAATAATAGAAATTTAAAACAATTGAATTTCCGAACAACTTATTTTCTTAAAACAATTCGAACGAAATCTCTGGTAGTAATCTGTCACTTAGAACTCGAAAATGAACACTGATAATGCGGCCGTCATCATCAAAATTTATTTTCCAGCCATCGAAGTGAGTTCAATACTATATTACTTTTCAAAACGCTTACTTTCAAACATTTTCATTTGAGAATCACTTCGAAATATCCTTTCAAAATGCTTGGAAAACATTTTCAAATTTTCCCAGGATTTTAAATTTCCATAAATTTAATTCAGAATTCATTTACAACACCATTCTAAGTTTCTAGAGTTTTATTTCAATTCTGGTTTTTAAATTCAGATTCAATTCACCAGATTTATATATTATACTCATGTGAATTCTTATTGGTTATTTATAACCAATTCAATTATAAATCTTATTCGATCATAATTTCAGCTAACACATTCAATATATATACTTTTTCCCATATCAAAATATATTTTTGTGTAAAATTATTTCATTTACCCTCTTTTCAAAACATACTGTGTCAAATTACTCTGTTCAAGAGTTTAGAAACACCTATCGATGCAGTTTGCATTACTGTTCCGACCAGAATTCATAAACCACTCGACTGACCAGTCAACACAATATAAAACAGTTTTTATGCTAATTACAAATACGTTCACTCATATATATACACTCAAACTCAATCTAGAGTATTACTAACTCCTTCTCTATTGAGTTACGCCACAGAGCCAAGGTAATAACTTAACCTTCAGCTCTGATACCAAATGTAATGGCCGTAAAATCCGTACCAATTTGAGCTGACTAATATCCTACACATTCAACTCAAAGTGCACGAAAATTCAGATCGTTAATAGAAAGAATTTAGAGGACAAGAAAGATAAGATAGAACTAACAGAATAGAAGAAGAAGAACATCAGAATCAGAGTTAACACGAAACTCACAGCGGAACGAATAAAATGTATTATATAACGTAACTTTAGATTACAAAACTGTATTGTATATACATACCATATATCAGAGTACAATACATCATATCACAGTGGAAATAATCTCTAGATACTAACGGTGAAGCCTTCTACTTTGAGATCCTCCAAGTGAATCTGCAAAGCCTGAAACACTTGACTGCCCGTACAAATTTGGGCACACAAGAGTTTAGGGAAAATAACAAAATAAACTCTGGGTCAGTCATGGGACTGGTATGAGTAAATTCCAACCATATCGTTTAACTTTGAAAATCCTTTTGAACCAAAAAGATAATAGTAAGACAATCCCACACATTAACATGGACGGTTTTTATCTTACTATAACCCAAATATCTTTGATATCAAAATCCAGTGATATTATAATAATGTCTAAACAAATAAATATCCAAGTAGCAGAACGCTTGCATCTCAAGCTCCACGCATATATATATATATATATATATATATATATATATAGTAAAAAATCATAAACCGCAGGGCGCTTATTGGGGATTGGATACCAACAGACAAGGTATGGGAGCACCTTCTGATCAGTGTACTCTAGAGGGGATACACTCAGGGTTCAACAAGAACGTCTTGCAACCCGGCCACACATGACCGCTCACTCATTTAGGTTGAGTGTCGCGAAAATATTGCCACCACGGTTGTTGGCCATCTAACCGTCATCCGAAGATACGGAATCAAAAAAGAAGAACAAATATGAATTTTCTCTAGATCGGTGATAATACTCCCTGCTTGGGGATGAACGAACTAGCCATGCTGCCTAGCCCAACTTCTGCCATATCCGGTTGTGAGGCTAGAGGGTACGTCTATCTTCAGATAATCTGATCACCATTCTCTTTGAATGTCACATCGTCAAACCCATCAATTCACTAATCGATTTCCAAAAATATCACGGGTATAAAAAGCTAAGAGGAACGAATTCCTCCGCCACCAGACGTAATACCTTTAAGAGATCAACTGTATGTGATTTGTTAGGTATACTCTGTCAGACACTCGTCCATACAAGTTGTCCTGGGACTGGACAAACAAAAAGCTCCATTCTGGAACAGGACGACCCTTGCATTTCACTCCGTCTTCAATTGTCTTCAGCATAATCTAATTTGCAGCGCATATGCATATACGGAGTGGTTTTCAGATAATATATCCAACCGGTCTATCCGTATTGACAAAGATGGTCAAAACACTTCGATAGTCGGTTATTTAACTATCAAAGTAAAAATAAACATCCATTCACAAATACTGGCCATTTTATTTAATACTAACTTTCTAGTTTCTCGTATTTTTATAAACTCTTCCTTACTTCCCTTCACTTATACTCTATTAGTTACTCGTTATAAATCGGTAAGTGAATAAATTTCTAAGTATCAACCCTGAAGGCCGAAACCAACATCAGATTGACGCCTCGAAATTTACTCAACTCAACCAACGTACAACGGGTTCTAATTTCTTTAAAACTATATATTTTCCCTATCATGCTCAGTATATCTTTTTAAAACATTCTAACTTATCGACTCACTTTAAAACCATTATATTTTAACTAATGCAATACACTACTATATTTTCCTTTACAACTAATGCAATACGCTGCTATATTTTCCTTTATACCTAATGCAATACGCTGCTATACTCTCTTTTATAACTACTGCAATATGCTGCTATATTCTCTATTATAACTACTGCAATATGCTTCTATATTCTCTTTTATAACTACTGCAACACGCTGCTATATTCTCTTTTATAACTACTGCAATATGCTGCCATATTCCCATTTCATTTGATAGACTCTGTTTCTAAGTCAGGTTCTTATTAAATCAATGTCAAGTTTATAACTAAATATTGATTTTATATCCTATTATAATTTGTCGGTTTAAATCTAAATATTAGTTATCCTATCAGATTATAATTCCTAAAATAATTTACTTTATTATTTTCGACGTCATCGAATTTTGGTTCTAATTCCTAAAAATGTTATTTAGGTTCAGACCGTGTATATATAAATAATATAAACAAACAATACATACAAATATTGACAAATCCGGTTTGATTCCTCTAACCGGTTTCCTATATCGACAGATGTTAGCCACAATAAATATCATCAATTTCATATCATTATGAAATATCGTTGTTCAATAGTCAGTTTAGATATATAACGGTTTATATTATTTCAACCAATTTAATTGTAATCTACCTAAACGGCAATCACACATCATTCAACCAATATTAAAATATAATTAAAATATTTTAAAATAGATCAGAGTGAGTGAATTTACTCACCTTGGCGCTTTATTCGTTAAATAACGATTTGCGTTAGTTGATTCGTTCTACTTTGCCATAATTTCAACGTGCTTCAAATCTCCCCAAACTGCTTATAGTATGTAGCCTGCCTTCGTATGGTTTCAGCAAATCAGATCATTCATAAAACTGACACTGTATGAACGCGCCTTATTTGTTTTATCTGTTTATTTAACAATCGCATCTTGAATACCATGCATGCTCTCCTTCAAGCTTTCTCTCCTTCGTTTTCAAGATCTCACGCACATTCCCAGTCCACCATGCACCTTTACGTTATGCATGATCCCCTTCCCTTCATAACATTTTGAACTTGAACTCCATGCCATCAACAGTACACGAAATTACCTCACACGCATGTAAATTTGCACCTGCACATACATGGTTCCATGCGTCCATCCCTATATGTCAACTCCACCCCATTTCCAAGTCAGAACGCGGTAGCCCATCTAGTTTTCACGTTAACACACAACGGGACATGTTCCAACCATTTAATCCATACACAAATAACATTGCTCATGGAAATCTCCACCTAGCACCCTTCCTCGACAACCTGCAGTTCACCATTTTCCTCCCAAGTTAACACCCACGCTGACCCACTTCTATGACCATCGCACCTCCCTGGCGACGATGGCGACTGATCACCCATCTCCACTCTATGCCTCGATGACCACAAATCAGAAAAACTAAGCCCCAGGTGGTTACTATCGAAAGTCGGGTTCCAAGAAGTAGAACCGCACCCATCTATTCTTATTTCAAATTGAAGCTCTAGATTTGTTGAGTTCGATGGATCTGAAATTTAGAATTTCCGTTGAGAAATAGGGTTGAAATTGTTTTTCTTAGATCTCATTTTCTACTTCATTTTCATAAGGTTTTTCTGTAGGATAAAAGCAGAATGGTGTCCTGTATTTATACATGGAGTGAGTTACTTTACCATTAAGTGATAGGGTATTGTATTTGACTCAGGGTTGGTACGGTTTGGTAAACGTAGGTGTATGGGTTTGAGAAACTTCATCAGGAAGGAATAGGGAAATGCTAATGTGTAGAATAAGGGTGCTGAGGGTATAGCGGTATGGTTTGTAGATGCTAGGATGTAAGAAATTTCAAAGGAAGCATGACACTTAAGTTAATATTTGTGTACTAACCTTGGCGTTTTGTACGCAGTAGGTTCATGTTGAGGGGTACGATTTATGTTGAGGGGTAATATTTTCTTATGTTTGAAGTTATATTTTTCCCCAAACCGATGGTCTGCTATTATACAGTTACCCTTAACTTGGTTGTACTTGGGTTAATATGGAAATGTGATTTGATTGATACCTTTTGTTGAAAAAGCTTACCTATAAATTGTTTGCATTACCAGTTTGTATATGTATGTAAAATTTTAGCGTAACGCGTTATATAAGGTTATGTTTATGTCCGCGCTGGCATGGATAGAAATAAAAATACAATCTTGTCCACTGAGGTGCCACGATTCCAAAAATATAATAATATCGGTAGCTTAACTCATATTGTGAAATCCCAAAATATTGATTAAGGGTGCGAAAAACTCTAAATAAAAAGTTGCGTATTTAATTAATTAAAAATTACAGTAAAATTCTAAAAATTAAATTATCACTATGTTTCAAAAGAACTTTGTCCAAATTTGAATCCTATATCCAGTTATTTCAAATAAACCATTTTGGTCGATAAACGATTCTATAACGACTATTTGGAAATTTGATTTGGACATAAATCACAATCTGTAATACGAAATCTTGGTTTTTCACTTCTGTTAGAAAAATACAGTTCAACAGATTCCAACGTTTCTTGTTTTGAAGAAATCCGACTAATAACGAGTCATGTACACTCAGTTGAAGTTCAGAATGTTAAATTATGAACGGCATCGTCGTTGTGAGCTCGGTTATAATTAATATATGTTTTTATATGTTCAACTTCGTTTAAATATATACATCCACTTATAGTAAGAGTTCAATATTTAAACTGATTTAAATATTCAAATTCAAACTGATAAAAATGCAGGACATTACAGTAGGCGTACATCGATAAATATGAAAGATTATGAATTGTCTGGAATGGGTGCTGCAGAAACCAACCCTTCATAGTAGTAAAAACATAGGAGTAATTATTGGAAGTAAGGGCTATATAGAGAATTAGGGGTAGGATTAAAAAGAAGGACTGTTTTGAAGTATTAAGAGAACTAGGGGTAGTTTAAGCATAGTAGAGGTAAATCGACAAATATAAAAGATGATGAATCATTTGGATTGGGTGCTGCAATAACCGACCCTTCACAGAAGTTAAAAAATAGGGGTTTTTGTTGGAAGGAATTAATATTTATAGAATTAGGGGTAGGATTAAAAAGAGGGGTTGTTTTGAAGTATTAAGAGAAGTAGGAGTAATTTAAGCATAATAGGGGTAGATCGACAAATACGAAAGATTATGAATCATTTGGATTGTGTGCTGCAAAAACCAAACCTTCAAAGTAGTAAAAAGATAGACGTAGTTGTTGGAAGAAAGGGGTATTTAGAAAATTAGGGGCAAGATTAAATAGGAGGACTGTTTTGAAGTATTAAGAGAGGTAGGGGTAGTTTAAGCATAGTAGGGGTAGATCGACAAATGTGAAAGATGATGAATCATTTATATTGGGTGCTACAAAAACAAACCCTTCACAGTAGTTAAAAATAGCGGTAATTGTTGGAAGTAAGGGCTATTTAGAGAATTAGGGGTAGGATTAAAAAGAAGCGTTGTTTTGAAGTATTAAGAGAAGTAGGGGTAGTTTAAGCATAGTTGGGGTAAATCGACAAATATGAAAGATGATGAATCATTTAGATTGGGTGCTGCAAAAACCAACCCTTCACGGAAGTTAAAAAATAGGTGTTATTGTTGGAAGGAATGACTATTTAGAGAATTAGGGGTAGGACTAAAAAGAAGAGGCGTTTTGAAGTATTAAGAGAAGTAGGGTTAGTTTAAGCATAGTTGGAGTATATCGACAAATATGAAAGATTATGAATAGTTTGTATTGAGTGCTGCAAAAGCCAACCCTTTACGGTAGCAAAAAGATAGGCATAATTGTTTAAAATAGGGGCTATTAGGAGAAATATGGGTAGGATTAAAAAGAAGAACTGTTTTGATGTATTTGGAGAAGTAGGGGTAGTTTAAGCATAGTAGGGTGCATCAACAAATATAAAGATGATGAATCATATGGATTGGGTGTTGCAAAAACCAACGCTTCACAGAATTTTAAAATTAGGGGTAATTGTTGGAAGGGCAATTTAGAGAACTAGGAGTTGGACTAAAATGAAGGGTTGTTTTGAAGTATTAAGAGAAGTAGGGGTAGTTTAAGAATAGTAGGGGTAGATCGACGAACATGAAAGATGATCAATTATTTAGATTGTGTGCTTCAAAAACCAACCCTTCATAGTAGTTAAAAAATAGGGGTAATTGTTGGAAGTAAGGGATATTTAGAGAATTAGGGGTAGGATTAAAAAGAATAGCTGTTATGAAGTATTAATAGAAGTAGGGGAAGTTTAAGCATGGTAGGGGTATATCAACAAATATGAAAGATGATTAATCATTTGGATTGGGTGCTGCAAAAACCAACCTTTCACAGTAGCTAAAAAATAGGGGTAATTGTTCGATGTAAGGGCTATTTAGATAACTAGGGGTAGGATTAAAAGAAGGCTGTTTTAAAGTATTAAGAGAAGTAAGGATAGTTTAAGCACAATAGGGGTAGATCGACAAATATGAAAGATGATGATCCGTTTGGATTGGGTACTACAGAAAACAACCCTTCACAGTAGTTAAAAAATAGAGATAATTGTTCTAACCAAGGGCTATTTAGAGAAATAGGGGTTGGATTAAAAAGAAGGCCTTTTTTGAAGTACTACGAGAAGTAGGGATAGTTTAAGCATAGTAGGGGTAGATCGACAAATATGAAAGATGATGAATCCTTTGGATTGGGTGCTGCAAAAACCAACCCTTCACACAAGTTAAAAAATAGTGGTAATTGTTGGAATTAAGGGCTTTTTAGAGAATTAGGGGTAGGACTAAAAAGAATAGATGTTTTGAAGTATAAAGAGAAGTAGTGACAGTTTAAGCAAAGTAGGGTTAGATCGGCGAATATGAAAGATCGTGAATCGTTTGGACTGGGTGCTGTAAAAACCAACCCTTCACAGTAGTAAAAGATAGACAAAATTGTTAGAAGTAAGTGCTATTTAGATAATTAGATTTAGGACTACAAAGAATAGCTGTTTTGAAGTATTAAGAGAAGTAGGGGTAGTTTAAGCACAGTAGGGGTAGATCGACAAATATGAAAAATGATGAATCGTTTTGAATAAGTGCTGCAAAAACCAACCCTTCAAAGTAGTGAAAAGATAAGCGTAATTGTTGGAAGTAAGGTATATATAGAGAATTTGGGGTAGGATTAAAAACAAGGGCTGTTTTGAAGTATTAAGAGAAGTAGGGGTAGTTTAAGCATAGTAGGGGTAGATCGACAAATATGAAAGATGATGAATCATTTAGATTGAGTGCTGCAAAAAACCAACCCTTCATAGAAGTTAAAAAATAGGGGTAATTGTTGGAAGGAATGACTATTTAGAGAATAAGGTGTTGGATTAAAAAGACGGGTTGTTTTGAAATATTAATAGAAGTAGGGGTAGTTTAAGCATAGTAGGGGTAGATCGATAAATATGATAGATTATGAATCATCTGGATTGGGTGCTACAAAAACCAAGCCTTCACAGTAGTAAAAAGATAGGCGTAATTGTTGGAAGTAAGGGCTATTTAGAGAATTAGGGGTCCGATCAAAAAGAAGGATTGTTTTGAAATATAAAGAGAAGTAGGGGTAGTTTAAGCATAGTAGAGGTGGATCGACAAATATTAGAGATGATGAATCATTTAGATTGGGTGCAACAAAAACCGACCCTTCACAGAAGTTAAAAAATAGGGGTAATTGTTGGAAGGAATGACTATTTGGAGAATTAGGGGTAGGATTAAAAAAAAGGTTATTTTGAAGTATTAAGAGAAGAAGGGGTAATTTAAGCATAGTAGGGGTATATCGACAAATATGAAAGATTATGAATCGTTTGAATTGTGTGCTGCAAAAACCAACCCTTCAAAGTAGTAAAATTATAGGCATAATTGTTGGATGGAAGGTGTAACACCCCACCTCTGCCAGTGCCACTCTTGCAAGGGCACTGACTTTGGAGGGGCGTTAAGTGAGGTAAACATGCATGCAGATATCACAAGACAGAACATATAAGTAAAACAGCGGATAAAACTATCATTTCAAAACCATAGTTAAGTTACAACAAAGCACTTAGTCATTATTTTCCAACAAACAAAATCTAGATAAAAGCATAACTGAAAAACTGAAATACATAAAGTACTATCCCCAAAGTGAAGTGATAAACCATAGCTAGCTCAATGTCCAAAACCGTACATGAGCAAATCCAGTAAGCAAGCTAGAAAGATCCAAGCTAAGCTCCAATGTTCCCACCCTGAGGACCTGAGGGGGGGAAACGAAAGACAAGAGGCGAAAGAAAACAGGTCAGTCAAAAAGACTGGTAAGCCCTACTACTATCTGTCTATGAACTAGTAAAGTTAACTGGCATGAGAAGCTGAGATGAACATAAGGATAACAACATACTGGCATGATGATTAACTAACAAGATAGATAAAGGTGTCATCGCATAATCAAAGTTATGTTTTGCACCACGGGTGTACTACCATTCCAACATGTCATGTAAAAAAAAGAATTGATCCCTTGGCCCAAGCTTGGCCCAACACCATGAGATGACCTAAATCAAGGTCCAACTACTCGGTCTAGTCGATCGGCTCCATATAAGCCTAACTCGTCAAGTGTCGGTGTCATACGGCTTAATCATGTAATGTAGTTGACTGTGCAGGGTCCACCCTAGGGTGTATCAGGCCCTATGGTGTAACCCTCAGACACCATTCCAAGATGCACAGTCCAAACCTACCGGTGCCCGTATTCAACTCCGGACTTAATGTGCACGACCATGGTCCGCCTGAACAACCGGGGCATCATTCAGCCGTCTCTTTTGGTCTCTTACAATCAGCCCAGTAATCGTGCCCCACCCTAGCCTAGTTCTAGGGTCTTATGATACTACCAAGAATGTTACTGCTGAAAAGGACCACGCAACTAGGGTTTCTTAAAGGGTTAAATGTGGTTAACTCGATCCAAACGTGGATTAAATTGGTTAAGAGTACCCAAGGTTCCTGACTTAACCCCGATTAATCCATCAAGCCCAAATTGGTTAAGTATTAAGTGGACCATGACTTAACCCTAATCAGGAGGCATTAATTAACTTAATGCACTTTAACCTCTCACATTAGACTTTGTTGTGGTTACTAGTTAAGCCGGGCGGGTCCGGGTAGCTTTACACCACAACTAGGTCTAACCTCGGGTTCGAGCACAACATGACCAACTTCTCACATTGGGTCCTATTGTTTGTAGCCACTAGTTAAGCCAGGCGGGTCCGGGTAGATTTATGCTACAAACTCAACCCAACCTCGAGTTGGCCACACTCATATTTTCTAAGTGTCATGTCCATTATGTTTCCAAAACATAATTACAAGTTAACATATCACGTCATGTTATGAAAACCATGTTTATGTCATAGTGTTACCCAACCCCAACGTAATCCCATCGTTTACATAATCGCAACAACGCATAAAGGATAAAATAGGGAACTTGGCATAATCATGACAAAAAGGTGTTGAAGCCACAAGTTTAACATTGTGGCATATGAAATGTACATATGTTCATATACTTGCATATTGCATTACTAGGCTTCAAAAGCATGCATAAAACCAAACAGCATATGAGTGACACATGGTGATAAACGACATGTAGAAGTGGCTAGAAGTTCGCATTTAGCCTCACATGCAAGTTATCATAAGGGATATTATAACTTTCATGTTGCCAAAATGCAACCTTTAATATAAAGCTTGAAGCTTTATGCTCAAAAACTCAAGTTTAACTTGCATAACATGATAACATGTGTATAATGATCAACCCAAACTTGCATAACATAGCAACATGTGTCATATATAATGATTGAACCAACTTGCATATCATAATGATCAACCAAACTTGCATATAATGATCAACCAAACTTGCATATCATAATGATCAACCAAACTTGCATATCATAATGATCAACCCCAAACTTGCATCATTCATTTAACTTTAGAGTTCAATAAAAAGAAAGTAGAAAAGGGCTTACAATGCTATGAAGACAAAAATGAATATTTATTATAAAGATTGAGACGAAGCCCTTATGCAAACACCACAAAACCCAAATATGAAAGCTCCAAATGAAAAACCCTTGAGCCAAGTCAATAAAAACCCTTGCTTTGAAATAGAAATGTTGCAACTTGACTTGAATGCAAACTAAGAACACTCATACAAGCTTGAAAACACTTGTATGAACTCACAATCTCTCATAGAAATAGACTTAGGAATTTTAGCATGAGGGTGGAGGCCGTGAGAGGAACAAATTTAACACAGTTTAGTTGTAGGATTGAATAATTGTGATTTAGGCTAGATTTAGAGGTCTTTTTATAGAAGATTAGGGTAGTATTAGCCATAGGATTAACCCTAGATTCAATCAGAGCCATCAAATCCCGTCACAAGCCTCCAAAACAGGTCAAAACAGCAAAATAGGTGCACCAGGTTGCCTGGGTCCGACCAGGCAGGTCGACCCCCAGGTCGACCCTGGGGTCGACTCCCAAGTCGACCTGGCCCCCCCAGGTCGACTCCTAGGTCGACCCCCAGGTCGACCTGGTCTGGGCGGTATTTTTCCCGCCTACCCCGAAATTTCTGAAATTTGAATCTGTTTTGAGTTTGAATTTTTCGTGAAACTTCGCGAGGCCATATCTCGGTCATACAGACTCCGATTTTTGAAAACTTGGACTTTATTTCGCGTAATTTTCCGAGATGAACGCAATGGCACAGCCCGCTTCCCTTGATTCAGATTTTTCAGTTTAATTCTGCCTCGATTTATGTTATAACATGTTATTCAAAAATACGGGTTGTTACATTCTCCCCTCCTTAAAGGATTTCGTCCCCGAAATCTCCAAGTTAGGAAGAACGTATCCTACCATCCATCATCCATCTACTCACATCATCATCCATGAGCAATCATTGTCCTTAAAGGATTCTAAATGCTGTATGATCATATGCAAAGGTGTGTGTATACGTACTTATCTAATGAGAAAATCAGGCGGTTACTGATACAGTAAACCTCCTTAATGCAAAGTATGTTAGTGAAATGAGTCCATATGTATGCAAATTCCTAACATAACTTATAGTCTCTACATGAGTGCACACAACATTAATCCATATGCAACATCCCTATGACAGCGTACAAGTTTCATCCATGAATAAGTATAAGCACTCATGCATATGCAACATGAAAAGTGTGTGAGCCGATCTTAGTGCCTAATGTGTATCTTGCATCCACGAGTATCCACGTGCAAACACTTGCAACCACTTGCAACCTTCAAGCATAACATTTTTCAAATACATGTTTCATCCAAAGGGTTTCTACCTAAGGTCCTCATGACAAGTTTAACGAGATAACATGATAAACACGGATAAAAAGAAAGATATGCTAATTAGGAAAAGAGATCAAGAATGTACCCTCAAAAAGAAATGGATAAAGCCCACGCATCTTCTCCTCAGTTTCCCAAGTTGCATCTTCGTCGGCTTCACCCCACTAGAACTTCACCAATTTGACTTCTCGATTCCTTAGTTTCTTGATCTCTGTTCCCAAGATACGAATCGGAGATTTTCTCACGGTTGCTTCTTTCTCTACCTTAATGTCTTCAAGAATGCTTGGTTGAACCACCTCAGCGGACTCATGTAGGCACTTTTGGAGATGCGAGACATGAAAGACATTATGCACTCCGGCTAGCTTCTCCGGCAATTCCAACTTATAGGCCATCTTTCCAATTCTCTCTATGATAGGGAAGGGTCCTACGAACCTTGGTGCCAGCTTTCCAACTGCTCCAAAATGCACCACATTACGCAAAGGAGAAACCTTCACGAAAACCATGTCTCCCACTTCGAATTCCAAATCTGCCCTTCACTTGTTAGCATAGGATTTATGTCTATCTTGGGCCGCTTTCATCCTTCTTCTCACTAATTCAACTTTCTCGAATGTGTCCCGTATCATATCGGGCCCAAGTATAAGTCTATCTTTTGTCTCCCACCAACAAGATGGTGACCTACACGGCCTCCCACACAAAGCTTCAAATGGTGCCATCCCTATGCTGGCTTGATAGCTATTATTATAAGCAAACTCTACAAGAGGAAGGTGGTCTTCCCAAGTACCACCGAAGTCGAGAACACAAAGCCTCAAGAGATCTTCTAGCACTCTATTCACCCTTTCGGTTTGGCCATCCGTCTGGGGTGATAGGCCGTACTCAGATTCAATCGCGTACCCATTGCTTCTTGCAAACTATTCCAGAACTGGCTTGTGAAAATCGGGTCACGATCGCTAACTATGCTAGAAGGAACTCCATGCAACCGCACTATCTCTCAGAGATAAATAGATGCCAGCCCTGATGCGGTCCTCTTGCTCTTTACTGGGATGAAGCGAGCACTCTTCGTAAGTCTGTCAACTATGACCCATATGCTTGTGTTCCCTCTCCTTGACCTAGGCAATCCATCCACAAAATCCATAGAAAAACTCTCCCACTTCCATTGCGGAACCTCTAATGGATGTAATAGCCAACCTGGTTTCTTTGACTCGGATTTCACTTGTTGGCACACCATGCACTTTGAAACATACTCTGCCACATCTTTCTTCATTCCATCCCAAAAGAAAATGCGCTTCATATCTCTATACATCTTGTCCCCTCCAGGATGTATAGTCATCTTCGAGTGATGCGCTTCTTCAAGAACTCTATGGACTAAATCTCCCACTTGAGGAACACATAATCTCACATATCTCTCCACGAATCAACTTGTCCATAACTTCGACTATCTGTGGATCTTCCCTCTGCGAAGCCCCAACTTGATCAAGAAGTGTGGGTCTAAGCTCAAGGGATGCTAATGAACCCGTCATCGACTCAACAGCCATCGTGAAATCAAAGGTTGCCAAGAATTCCAAGTTCTTCATCTCAATGAACAAGGGGCTCAAAGCCTATCTCCTTCTGCTTAGTGCATCTGCCACAACATTACCCTTGCCAGGGGTATATGCTATCTCGAAGTCATAAGAGGCCAAGAATTCCATCCAACTTTGCTGCCTTAGATTCAGATCTTTTTGCAAGAAGAGGTATTTGACTAACTTGTGATCAGTATACAACTCAAACCTTTCTCCTAGAAGATAGTGGCACCAGGATTTGAGTGCAAAGACGATCGCTGCTAACTCCAAATCGTCAGTGGGACAGTTCTTCTCATGCACTTTAAGTTGCCTACCCCCATAACATATCACTCTTCCCTCTTGCATTAGAACAACACCTAACCCCGTGCCACATGCATCTGTGTACACGGTAAACATCTTATGTAATAACCCGGAAATTCTGGGCCAGTTTAAATTTTTTTATTTTGGCCATTTTAGTGAATTTTGAATATTTAAAATGGATTATTTTGAATAATATCGACGAGAAATTTATTTTGTATGGAATTCGACGTACATATTATACTCGTCGTCGTTTGAATATAAATATTTATATATAACTATAAATAGAATTGAAAATGGCGCGGTAGTTCGATAATTCGATTTCAAACTTCAATTGAATGTACCGGGTGCAAAACAATCCGGATTTTAGTGAAACCAAAAATAATGGGATCTAATAGTGAATATCTTTCCAACGAATCCGAAAAATCAAAAGTTCGTAGGGGGAATCAAAAGATATGTCCAGTTGAAAATTCTGAATAGTCGCTATGGAATTCAGGCCCTTAAAAATGGAAATTTTGCAAACGACCTCGGATTTCAACGAAACCACTTTTGTTGGGTCCATGATGTTGAGTTATTGCTAGATTCCAAATTTCATAATTTTTCGAATCAATATGTGAGCGTGGCAAAGGAAAATGCGTTTGACCATTTTCTGTTGATTTTAATCGACTGGAAATTGGCCATTTTTCAAACGGTCTCAGAATTTGACGAAACTAGTTTTGTTAGGACCGTATCGTCAATACGAAGCTAGAAAATATTTTTCGGGAATTTTTAGAGTTAGTATGTGACCCCAGTAAATTGAAATGTACGTTTAAAATTGAATATATAGATTTAAATGTAAATTTAAGCAGAAACTGATCGAACCAGTCGAATCAACTTGCGATACAGATACCATTGTGTTCGAAATGGGGGTATTTAGCTAGGGGCGATAGTCGTTGGGTTCGTTTTGAAGTTCGTATGAGTAAACATGAATTTTTGAAATTAAATGAATTAAATAATACAAAATATTAATATATGTATGATTATAAACCCTAACCCTAAACACATTTTCAAGCCGCCGCGTTCTGAAACAAACGATTAAAATCGCTCGAATTAATTTCCTCCCATCATTCGAAATCCACGCAGCAATTCGAGAAACCGAGTACACGAAATCGAAGGGCTTGGCGAGATGGTGAGGATGAATGGTGATGATCAGCTATAAGGCGTCGTAACGGTCAGATTTAGGCTTTAAAGCCGTCAGTTTTGGGTCCGTTTTTCTGGGTGCTGGAAGGTTCGAACTAGCCGCGGTGGTTGGTGATGAGGGAGTTGGCGAAGGCTGATCGAGTGAGGGGGTTTGATCAGGTTCTTGAAGCTTCTGGAGACGGCGGTGTCGGAGTTCTTCTTGGTCGCGGTGGGTTCAGTTTACTGAAGGGGTCGAGAAAGAAAGGTTTTAACTTTTTTTTTATAGCATTATAGTTTATTAAATCTGAAAATTTATATAAATACTAATGTTTTTAAATATGAAAAATACTAATGTTTTTAAATATGAAAAATACTAATGTTTTTAAATATGAAAAATACTAATGTTTTTAAATATGAAAAATACTAATGTTTTTAAATATGAAAAGGCGAAATTTTTAGATGTAAAAATGCGAAATCTATATTTTAAAAATGTGGTTTTTATATATTGAACTTCGAAAGAAAAATAGAATTTTTATATATTGAACTTCGATAGAAAAATAGAATTTTTATATATTGAACTTCGATAGAAAAATAGAATTTTTATATATTGAACTTCGATAGAAAAATAGAATTTTTATATATGGAACTTCGATAGAAAAATAGAATTTTTATATATTGAACTTCGATAGAAAAATAGAATTTTTATATATGGAACTTCGATAGAAAAATAGAATTTTTATATATTGAACTTCGATAGAAAAATAGAATTTTTATATATTGAACTTCGATAGAAAAATAGAATTTTTATATATTGAACTTCGAAAGAAAAATAGAATTTTTATATATTGAACTTCGATAGAAAAATAGAATTTTTATATATTGAACTTCGAACTTCGATAGAAAAATAGAATTTTTATATATGGAACTTCGAAATAAAAATAGAATTTTTATATATGGAACTTCGAAATAAAAATAGGATTTTTATATATGGAACTTCGAAATAAAAATGCGATTTTTATATATTGAACATTGAAGTAAAAATTCGACTTTTACATATGTAGTGGCTACAGCAACGAAGATGACGAGGATGCGATAGCGATGAAGATTTCTATCAATGAAGTGCCGTGGAGCTAGGATAGCTAAATGTGAGAATTTCTCACCTTTCAATTTAATTTTCTAGTTATATATATATATATACTAGGATGCAGACGGTGCTTAGTAGCACCCGACACAATCGTCCACATACCATGGACTTGTTTGTTTGACTGTTTGGTGATTGATTGCGATATTGGTTTGAATGTGATTTGTGGTGTGAAAAAAAATCGAATCGATAAATTGGTTAGGATTAGACGTGCGCTGTTATAAGGCGAAGGAGTAAGGCTAGGTTAGACTCTTACTCCAAATTTTGTGGTTTGCATAACGAATTGATTTGATTGATGTGTGAATGGCGTGGGCCTTCACTAGACCGGGGATAAGGCTAGGCCTCGTCCCGTTTCTAGTATCGTGCCGTTATGCCGCCGAAATTTTCTAAAATATGTTAGAAAAATAAAAATATCATTTTATTTAAAGAATGAACTGAATAGAAATTCATATATTGGAATAAAATGTTTGATCGTTAAAAATATAATTTTTAACGTGAATGTGAATGAATAAATATTCATTTACAAGCCGGACGGTTTGTTTATGTACACCTATTTACAGGACATTGATTGGGTCGATAAATTTTACACATCGCCCAACTGCACGAATAAAAATCTGTGTTTGATTGTTTGAAACCCCACACGGGTGTTGGGATGAAATTTGAAGTTCACTCATCCTGATTGATTAAATATGTCAATCGATTGATTGACAGGCTGTTATAAGCATTAGATATCTATATTTGATGCTTATACAGTGTAGTGCACCTTGGTTGATGGTTGATTATTTATCGTTGCTATTATATACATGTGTTGTATGAAAATCCATATAATTAACTTTATGTGGTAATTGATTGGGCCTCATTCCAATCGTGAAAATAAAGAATATTTTGATGATAACAAATATTTTGATAATAGGAAATATTTGAAATAGAATATTTGAAAATAGAAATTTATGAAGCCGTGTTGATTAGATTGACGCCATTTTGACGTGAACGATATTTATATCGATTTTAAAACGATTTCGAAATGAATTGAATTGAAAACGATTTCGAAATGAAATGAATTGAAAACGATTTCGAAAAGAATTGAATTTAAAACGATTTCGAAATGAATTGAATTGAAAACGATTTCGAAATGAATTGAATTGAAAACGATTTCGAAATGAATTGAATTGAAAACGATTTCGAAATGAATTGAATTGAAAACGATTTCGAAACGAATTGAATTGAAAACGATTTCGAAATGAATTGAATTGAAAACGATTTCGAAATGAATTGAATTGAAAATGATTTCGAAATGAAATGAATTGAAAACGATTTCGAAATGAAATGAATTGAAAACGATTTCGAAATGAAATGAAATGAAAACGATTTCGAAATGAATTGAATTGAAAAAGATTTCGAAAAGAATTGAATTGAAAACGATTTCGAAATGAATTGAATTGAAAACGATTTCGAAATGAATTGGATTGAAAACGAATTCAAATTGAATTGAAAACGAATTGAAATGAATTGAAATTGAATTGAAATTTGAATTGAATAGAAATGAATTTTAAAACGAATTTATAGAGAAGAATTCAATTTTGATTTGAATTGAAACAGAAGTTGAAATTGCTTTTGAAACGAATTTAAAACTATTTATATAATTCGTTTTAAATAGAAATCGATGAAATATATTATATATATATTATATATATAATATAATGGCCTGAATAGAACGCGCCGCGCCACGGCAGTTCATGAATTTCGACCATTTATTTCAAACGGACATTGCGGGAGATCCGACCGTCGGATTCTCCTAAAACCGGAACCGTTGGGTTCGTATCGAAAAGAGCTTTCTAAAGAATATTAGAAATTAGAAATCTAACGGTTGGATTTGGAATTATGTCCGAATCAAATTCGAAAAAGGTCGCTGTAAGTGCACTTCGATGGCCGTTGATGGAAATCGACTGTACAGGCCTTGATAAAATTATTAAAAATAGTAATAATTTGTGTAAAATCATAAGAAATGATTTGAGAAGAATTGGGATGAAAAACTCCATATTTGAAAAGATAAAAATAGATTTTTATCGAAATGAACTAGTTTTGAACTAGAATTATAATTCTATTTATTTTTAAATAAATAAATTGAATTTGAAAAGGGTTTTGAAAATAACCAAAATTTCCAATGATTGCATTGGAGTGGATTTGAATCGAAATTGTCTTCGGAATATTTCGATGTTGGAATTCGTGATTATACAGATGTTGTTATGGAAATTTGAAAGATATATATTTATATCGTTATTTCCAATACGACATTTGTTAGTCGTAGAATTCGATATTGAATATAAGCCGATATATTTTCTATTCAGAGCCTTGTATTGAATATCGAATGTGATTTGGGTTTGTCGTGAATGGTGTCTTCACTAACACTGTTCTTGAACCCAGTTGAGAAAAGATTAAATCTTTTTATTTAGATTTAATGAAGTTCACCAATTAAATAATATTTAATTGGAATAGAATTGATATTGATTTTTGGGTTTATCGTGAACAGTATTTTAAATAACACTTGTTCTTTAACCCGATAATTAATGGAACGTGATTTTGGGTTTATCGTGAACCGTGTTTTAAATGACACTGATTCTTTAACCCAGTCGAAGATTAAAACTAAGTGGAGTTTTAATGAATCTTTAATTAGATTGAAAAGATCGAAAATGGAGTATCACTAGTTTTGCTCCAGGCGATAGTTAAATCTTTAATTAGATTTAACGTGAAATGGTAATTGAATTTACCGATAACACTGTGGTGTTAGAAATGAAGTATTACCAGTTTTACTTCATGGGAAAAATAGGTTGGGATTGGGAAATTAAAACAAATGATTACTTCGGTAAGTTTCGTTAATCCCGACTAGTTTGAATCGAAATTCAAAATAAGATCAAAGAATAAATTCAAGGAATTTATCTTGGATAAAATTAATGGGAACGTTTCCCTATGAATGTGAAATTTAGAAACTAACTGTCGGTTAGCCAAGTAGAATGGTTTTCTGAATATTGATCTGATGTTGGTTTCGGCCTTCGGGGTTAATATTTAGGGAATTATTCTCTTGATTAATTTACGGTTAGTGACTAATGAATTGGAATGAGGCGTATGTTGTGTTTGTGTAACACTTATTTAAAATATACGCGAGTTATTCGGAAAGACCGGGTTTATCCCATTCTGAATAACTGGTACGACGATAAGTCGAAGATGAAGACGATGGTCGAAGACCGGAGGTCTTCACGTTGTTTGGGTAATTACAGATGATCTTGATTGGGCTGTACACCCAAGAAGATGGAAACAGTTAGTGATCGTCCAGACGTACTTGGAGATCGATGGATATGCGGGGTACTAGGTGCCTCCGGTTTCGTTCAGACCCAGAACGGACTTGTAAATGGACTGTGTGTCTGACATTGGATTTTAGTCCGTGTGATTGATCTCTATTAAATATATATCTGTTTGGCGGCGGAGAATTTATTCTCTTGCTTAACGCCCTTCTCTGAGATGTACGAGCTCAGGGGTTATATATTGATGGATATCAATCGCATGGAGTGAATTGCCTGTGTGGCATGCCTAAGTGGCAAATGATCAAGGCTTCTGTTGAAAAGCAAAGCCTTGTGGTTGATGATCGAAGCACGGCCTTTGTGGCGTAGCTTTGTGTAACGTTGATTCGCGAGTATCACACCCGGTATGAATCAAAAACGGGAGACGGACCTCAGGGAGGGCCTACGTTTCCTCCTAGCTAAAAGTGGCGTCAGTGGTTTTACACGCCCTGACGAGTTTGACTTATGTTGTTGTTGCTGTTGCGAGGCGCCTCGGATTGATCGGTCGTTCTCGAACCGATGGAGTCATTTAGTTGGCTCGCTTACGCCCCAAAGGGCGGCGAAACGTAGTGCTCAGGTATAATAATCCACATCGGTGGACCGGCCCTGAGGATCCATGGGGCAGTTGCGGCTGTTCCTGAGACTCGGGCTAGGCAGTCTCGAATCAGTGAGGATCTTGCCCCTAGCCTCGGTTCATACCATAAATGATAACCCAACTTCCAATACGACATTTGCGGTTTTGATTGTAAACTTATATATGGCGACATAGTGTTATGGGCCATTCATGCCGCCTATGATTGATACTTATGATTTGAAGTTGTTTTATACACTATGCACTTATAATAGTATCAAACGATTTGTTTTAAACGTATCAAGCATTCTGTGGCTGTTATAAGGGAAAACCCTATCCTCGGCTGCGTTGCATTGTGTGATGGGACCTGGGTCTTATAACAGCTTCATTTTTCTTTATTTAGCATTGCGCTGTTTGTTATATGCACTGGTATTCTTGGGAGGAAACCCGTTCCGTGTTATACGGCGTGGTCCCTTGATTTACCTTACATTAAAAATAAAGATTAACTGTTTTAGTTCTCACACCAGTCACATGACTGACCTGGAGTTTATTGTTTTAACCTAAACTCTGGGTGCCCTTATTTTGACACGGGCAGCTAGTAGTTTTGGTTTTGCAGATTTATATTCACAGGATCTTGGTTTACAGCTGGAACGATATCCGGAAAGCTTTGTATCCGTATATCTACTTCTAGTTGTGTATTGTATTATTTTCCGCTGCTATGTATTTAAATGTAATTTAAATCTCTGATATTTCTGTGTAATATTCATTTATACTCTGTATATTCTTGTAATCTGATGCATTGTTGTAATATACAATGAAATGTTCTTCTGTATGCGTTCTGTTTTGTCCTGTTCTCAAACGATAGGGCGTTTCGAACGGCCTGGATCGGTTTAGCGACTGGTTCGGACTGAGCGAAATTCCTTGCCGTCATAGTTGGTATCAGAGCTTTGGTTTACAAAGCTCAAAGAACAAGGCACATTAGAACCATACGAAAGAATTCATCAGATATTGGATCAGTAATATCCAATGAGAATGGCTCGTTATAGATAGGATCGGTAGTGTCCTAGAATGAGTGTGAAGAGTATATTTTTAAAATGAAAGCCAATTTTGTTTTGAAAATTTAAAATCAATCATTCGTATTTGATTATTTATTTATATTGATGTGGACAATCCAGTATATATAGATTTTGCGTATACGTCTGATCCGCGTGTATTCAAAGTTTTAATATATTGGATAGATATAGAATCACACTCTAGTCGCCCGGAGATGATTCAGATGATGAGGCCTCATCATCAGTGTTTATATTCGAGAGACGAAGGTGTGATATCTATATATTTCCATTTGACTGGTGTGAGAACCAAAACTAATATAGATAGATTTATTGTTGTGAATTGGCATCAAAAACATGATTTTCTTTATATGTATCAAAGTTATGAATTTGAAACTCTAACTCACTAATTGATTGATGTTTGTGTTGTTTGTTTAATTATTTGATAATTTTGAACCATTACGCCTAATATAACCAAATATTGAATTGTATTGAAAATTGGTCGCATTTGCTTGCATATACATATACTTACATTGAACAGGTCATAGCAAGGAGGCTAGAGCCGAAGAATAAAATTTGTTTGCCCGACAAATAGGTACATGTTTACTACATGATTTACTGTTTTGTTTGGGTGATGATGATTTTGTGAGCCTATTGGCTAGCCGCTTGGCTTTTTCTTTTTCTTTTTGAGATCTGAAGGACCGGGGAAGTTATTTGAAATTCCCCGATGCTCCCGGTGCAGGGGAGGTTATGGCGAAATTTTTCAAAAATTTAGGGTGTTAGCCAAATTTTTGAAGTTTTGAAAATTCTCAGAAACTAAAGAGTTGGAGAATGGAAGCCAGATCGAACGTAGAGTTGATTAATCAAACCACTTTCGACTTTGTTCCTTTTCGGGGACGAAAAGTTTTAAGTGGGGGAGATTGTAATAACCCGGAAATTCTGGGCCAGTTTAAATTTTTTTTTTTGGCCATTTTAGTGAATTTTGAATATTTTAAATGGATTATTTTAAATAATATCAACGAGAAATTTATTTTGAATGGAATTCGACGTACATATTATACGCGTCGTCGTTAGAATATAAATATTTATATATAATTATAAATAGAATTGAAAATGGCGCGGTAGTTCGATAATTCGATTTCAAACTTCAATTGAATGTACCGGGTGCAAAACAATCCGGATTTTAGTGAAACCAAAAATAATGGGATCTAATAGTGAATATCTTTCCAACGAATCCGAAAAATCAAAAGTTCGTAGGGGGAATCAAAAGATATGTCCAGTTGAAAATTCTGAATAGTCGCTATGGAATTCAGGCCCTTAAAAATGGAAATTTTGCAAACGACCTCGGATTTCAACGAAACCACTTTTGTTGGGTCCGTGAAGTTGAGTTATTGCTAGATTCCAAATTTCATAATTTTTCGAATCAATATGTGAGCGTGGCAAAGGAAAATGCGTTTGACCATTTTCTGTTGATTTTAATCGACTGGAAATTGGCCATTTTTCAAACGGTCTCAGAATTTGACGAAACTAGTTTTGTTAGGACCGTATCGTCAATACGAAGCTAGAAAATATTTTTCGGGAATTTTTAGAGTTAGTATGTGACCCCAGTAAATTGAAATGTACGTTTAAAATTGAATATATAGATTTAAATGTAAATTTAAGCAGAAACTGATCGAACCAGTCGAATCAACTTGCGATACAGATACCATTGTGTTCGAAATGGGGGTATTTAGCTAGGGGCGATAGTCGTTGGGTTCGTTTTGAAGTTCGTATGAGTAAACATGAATTTTTGAAATTAAATGAATTAAATAATACAAAATATTAATATATGTATGATTATAAACCCTAACCCTAAACACATTTTCAAGCCGCCGCGTTCTGAAACAAACGATTAAAATCGCTCGAATTAATTTCCTCCCATCATTCGAAATCCACGCAGCAATCCGAGAAACCGAGTACACGAAATCGAAGGGCTTGGCGAGATGGTGAGGATGAACGGTGATGATCAGCTATAAGGCGTCGTAACGGTCAGATTTAGGCTTTAAAGCCGTCAGTTTTGGGTTCGTTTTTCTGGGCGCTGGAAGGTTCGAACTAGCCGCGGTGGTTGGTGATGAGGGAGTTGGCGAAGGCGGATCGAGTGAGGGGGTTTGATCAGGTTCTTGAAGCTTCTGGAGACGGCGGTGTCGGAGTTCTTCTTGGTCGCGGTGGGTTCAGTTTACTGAAGGGGTCGAGAAAGAAAGGTTTTTACTTTTTTTTTATAGCATTATAGTTTATTAAATCTGAGAATTTATATAAATACTAATGTTTTTAAATATGAAAAATACTAATGTTTTTAAATATGAAAAATACTAATGTTTTTAAATATGAAAAATACTAATGTTTTTAAATATGAAAAATACTAATGTTTTTAAATATGAAAAATACTAATGTTTTTAAATATGAAAAATACTAATGTTTTTAAATATGAAAAGGCGAAATTTTTAGATGTAAAAATGCGAAATCTATATTTTAAAAATGTGGTTTTTATATATTGAACTTCGAAAGAAAAATAGAATTTTTATATATTGAACTTCGATAGAAAAATAGAATTTTTATATATGGAACTTCGATAGAAAAATAGAATTTTTATATATTGAACTTCGATAGAAAAATAGAATTTTTATATATGGAACTTCGATAGAAAAATAGAATTTTTATATATTGAACTTCGATAGAAAAATAGAATTTTTATATATTGAACTTCGATAGAAAAATAGAATTTTTATATATTGAACTTCGATAGAAAAATAGAATTTTTATATATTGAACTTCGAAAGAAAAATAGAATTTTTATATATTGAACTTCGATAGAAAAATAGAATTTTTATATATTGAACTTCGATAGAAAAATAGAATTTTTATATATGGAACTTCGAAATAAAAATAGAATTTTTATATAAGGAACTTCGAAATAAAAATAGGATTTTTATATATGGAACTTCGAAATAAAAATGCGATTTTTATATATTGAACATTGAAGTAAAAATTCGACTTTTACATATGTAGTGGCTACAGCAACGAAGATGACGAGGATGCGATAGCGATGAAGATTTCTATCAATGAAGTGCCGTGGAGCTAGGATAGCTAAATGTGAGAATTTCTCACCTTTCAATTTAATTTTCTAGTTATATATATATATATACTAGGATGCAGACGGTGCTTAGTAGCACCCGACACAATCGTCCACAGACCATGGACTTGTTTGTTTGACTGTTTGGTGATTGATTGCGATATTGGTTTGAATGTGATTTGTGGTGTGAAAAAAAATCGAATCATAAATTGGTTAGGATTAGACGTGCGCCGTTATAAGGCGAAGGAGTAAGGCTAGGTTAGACTCTTACTCCAAATTTTGTGGTTTGCATAACGAATTGATTTGATTGATGTGTGAATGGCGTGGGCCTTCACTAGACCGGGGATAAGGCTAGGCCTCGTCCCGTTTCTAGTATCGTGCCGTTATGCCGCCGAAATTTTCTAAAATATGTTAGAAAAATAAAAATATCATTTTATTTAAAGAATGAATTGAATAGAAATTCATATATTGGAATAAAATGTTTGATCGTTAAAAATATAATTTTTAACGTGAATGTGAATGAATAAATATTCATTTACAAGCCGGACGGTTTGTTTATGTACACCTATTTACAGGACATTGATTGGGTCGATAAATTTTACACATCGCCCAACTGCACGAATAAAAATCTGTGTTTGATTGTTTGAAACCCCACACGGGTGTTGGGATGAAATTTGAAGTTCACTCATCCTGATTGATTAAATATGTCAATCGATTGATTGACAGGCTGTTATAAGCATTAGATATCTATATTTGATGCTTATACAGTGTAGTGCACCTTGGTTGATGGTTGATTATTTATCGTTGCTATTATATACATGTGTTGTATGAAAATCCATATAATTAACTTTATATGGTAATTGATTGGGCCTCATTCCAATCGTGAAAATAAAGAGTATTTTGATGATAACAAATATTTTGATAATAGGAAATATTTGAAATAGAATATTTGAAAATAGAAATTTATGAAGCCGTGTTGATTAGATTGACGCCATTTTGACGTGAACGATATTTATATCGATTTTTAAACGATTTCGAAATGAATTGAATTGAAAACGATTTTGAAATGAAATGAATTGAAAACGATTTCGAAAAGAATTGAATTGAAAACGATTTCGAAATGAAATGAATTGAAAACGATTTCGAAATGAATTGAATTGAAAACGATTTCGAAATGAATTGAATTGAAAACGATTTCGAAATGAATTGAATTGAAAACGATTTCGAAATGAATTGAATTGAAAACGATTTCGAAATGAATTGAATTGAAAACGATTTCGAAATGAATTGAATTGAAAACGATTTCGAAATGAAATGAATTGAAAACGATTTCGAAATGAAATGAATTGAAAACGATTTCGAAATGAAATGAATTGAAAACGATTTCGAAATGAATTGAATTGAAAACGATTTCGAAAAGAATTGAATTGAAAACGATTTCGAAATGAATTGAATTTAAAACGATTTCGAAATGAATTGAATTGAAAACGATTTCGAAATGAATTGAATTGAAAACGAATTCAAATTGAATTGAAAACGAATTGAAATGAATTCAAATTGAATTGAAATTTGAATTGAATAGAAATGAATTTTAAAACGAATTTATAGAGAAGAATTCAATTTTGATTTGAATTGAAATGGAAGTTGAAATTGCTTTTGAAACAAATTTAAAACTATTTATATAATTCGTTTTAAATAGAAATCGACGAAATATATTATATATATTATATATATAATATAATGGCCTGAATAGAACGCGTCGCGCCGCGGCAGTTCGTGAATTTCGACCATTTATTTCAAACGGACATTGCGGGAGATCCGATCGTCGGATTCTCCTAAAACCGGAACCGTTGGGTTCGTATCGAAAAGAGCTTTCTAAAGAATATTAGAAATTAGAAATCTAACGGTTGGATTTGGAATTATGTCCAAACCAAATTCGAAAAAGGTCGCTGTAAGTGCAGTTCGATGGCCGTTGATGGAAATCGGTTGTACAGGCCTTGATAAAATTATTAAAATAGTAATAATTTGTGTAAAATCATAAGAAATGATTTGAGAAGAATTGGGATGAAAAACTCCATATTTGAAAAGATAAAAATATATTTTTATCGAAATGAACTAGTTTTGAACTAGAATTATAATTCTATTTATTTTTAAATAAATAAATTGAATTTGAAAAGGGTTTTGAAAATAACCAAAATTTCCAATGATTGCATTGGAGTGGATTTGAATCGAAATTGTCTTCGGAATATTTCGATGTTGGAATTCGTGATTATACAGATGTTGTTATGAAAATTTGAAAGATATATATTTATATCGTTATTTCCAATACGACATTTGTTAGTCGTAGAATTCGATATTGAATATAAGCCGATATATTTTCTATTCAGAGCCTTGTATTGAATATCGAATGTGATTTGGGTTTGTCGTGAATGGTGTCTTCACTAACACTGTTCTTGAACCCAGTTGAGAAAAGATTAAATTTTTTATTTAGATTTAATGAAGTTCACCAATTAAATAATATTTAATTGGAATAGAATTGATATTGATTTTTGGGTTTATCGTGAACAGTATTTTAAATAACACTTGTTCTTTAACCCGATAATTAATGGAATGTGATTTTGGGTTTATCGTGAACCGTGTTTTAAATGACACTGATTCTTTAACCCAGTCGAAGATTAAAACTAAGTGGAGTTTTAATGAATCTTTAATTAGATTGAAAAGATCGAAAATGGAGTATCACTAGTTTTGCTCCAGGCGATAGTTAAATCTTTAATTAGATTTAACGTGAAATGGTAATTGAATTTACCGATAACACTGTGGTGTTAGAAATGAAGTATTACCAGTTTTACTTCATGGGAAAAATAGGTTGGGATTGGGAAATTAAAACAAATGATTACTTCGGTAAGTTTCGTTAATCCCGACTAGTTTGAATCGAAATTCAAAAGAAGATCAAAGAATAAATTCAAGGAATTTATCTTGGATAAAATTAATGGGAACGTTTCCCTATGAATGTGAAATTTAGAAACTAACTGTCGGTTAGCCAAGTAGAATGGTTTTCTGAATATTGATCTGATGTTGGTTTCGGCCTTCGCGGTTAATATTTAGGGAATTATTCTCTTGATTAATTTACGGTTAGTGACTAATGAATTGGAATGAGGCGTATGTTGTGTTTGTGTAACACTCATTTAAAATATACGCGAGTTATTCGGAAAGACCGGGTTTATCCCATTCTGAATAACTGATACGACGATAAGTCGAAGATGAAGACGATGGTCGAAGACCGGAGGTCTTCACGTTGTTTGGGTAATTACTGATGATCTTGATTGGGCTGTACACCCAAGAAGATGGAAACAGTTAGTGATCGTCCAGACGTACTTGGAGATCGATGGATATGCGGGCTACTAGGTGCCTCCGGTTTCGTTCAGACCCAGAACGGACTTGTAAATGGACTGTGTGTCTGACATTGGATTTTAGTCTGTGTGATTGATCTCTATTAAATATATATCTGTTTGGCGGCGGAGAATTTATTCTCTTGCTTAACGCCCTTCTCTGAGACGTACGAGCTCAGGGGTTATATATTGATGGATATCAATCGCATGGAGTGAATTGCCTGTGTGGCATGCCTAAGTGGCAAATGATCAAGGCTTCTGTTGAAAAGCAAAGCCATGTGGTTGATGATCGAAGCACGGCCTTTGTGGCGTAGCTTTGTGTAACGTTGATTCGCGAGTATCACACCCGGTATGAATCAAAAACGGGAGACGGACCTCAGGGAGGGCCTACGTTTCCTCCTAGCTAAAAGTGGCGTCAGTGGTTTTACATGCCCTGACGAGTTTGACTTATGTTGTTGTTGCTGTTGCGAGGCGCATCGGATTGATCGGTCGTTCTCGAACCGATGGAGTCATTTAGTTGGCTCGCTTACGCCCCAAAGGGCGGCGAAACGTAGTGCTCAGGTATAATAATCCACATCGGTGGACCGGCCCTGAGGATCCATGGGGCAGTTGCGGCTGTTCCTGAGACTCGGGCTAGGCAGTCTTGAATCAGTGAGGATCTTGCCCCTAGCCTCGGTTCATACCATAAATGATAACCCAACTTCCAATACGACATTTGCGGTTTTGATTGTAAACTTATATATGGCGACATAGTGTTATGGGCCATTCATGCCGCCTATGATTGATACTTATGATTTGAAGTTGTTTTATACACTATGCACTTATAATAGTATCAAACGATTTGTTTTAAACGTATCAAGCATTCTGTGGCTGTTATAAGGGAAAACCCTATCCTCGGCTGCGTTGCATTGTGTGATGGGACCTGGGTCTTATAACAGCTTCATTTTTCTTTATTTAGCATTGCGCTGTTTGTTATATGCACTGGTATTCTTGGGAGGAAACCCGTTCCGTGTTATACGGCGTGGTCCCTTGATTTACCTTACATTAAAAATAAAGATTAACTGTTTTAGTTCTCACACCAGTCACATGACTGACCTGGAGTTTATTGTTTTAACCTAAACTCTGGGTGCCCTTATTTTGACACGGGCAGCTAGTAGTTTTGGTTTTGCAGATTTATATTCACAGGATCCTGGTTTACAGCTGGAACGATATCCGGAAAGCTTTGTATCCGTATATCTACTTTTAGTTGTGTATTGTATTATTTTCCGCTGCTATGTATTTAAATGTAATTTAAATCTCTGATATTTCTGTGTAATATTCATTTATACTCTGTATATTCTTGTAATCTGATGCATTGTTTTAATATACAATGAAATGTTCTTCTGTATGCGTTCTGTTTTGTCCTGTTCTCAAACGATAGGGCGTTTCGAACGGCCTGGATCGGTTTAGCGACTGGTTCGGGCCGAGCGAAATTCCTTGCCGTCACATCTTACCACTATCGGGTAATGCCAAAACTGGAGCTGAGGTAAGGGCTCTTTTGAGCCTTTGGAAAGCAAGCTCACACTCCAAGTCCCATGCAAAGACTAAGTTCTTCTTCGTCAACTTAGTAAGAGGGGCCGAAATCTTAGCGAAATCTCTGATGAACTTTCTATAGTAGCCCGCCAAACCGAGAAAGCTTCTTACTTCGGTCGCATTCCTAGGAGTCTTCCAGTCTTGAACCACAACCACTTTCGCGGGATCCACCGCGATGCCTCGCTTAGAGACTATATGTCCAAGAAACCGAACTTCCCTTCTCCAAAAATGACATTTGGAGAACTTGGCTTTCAACTGATGCGCTCTAAGCGTATCCATCAATTCCTTGAGATGCCTAGCATGCTCTTCCTCATCCTTTGAGAAGATCAGAATATCATCCACGAAGACAACAAAAAACTTGTTAAGGAACTCCCTGAACACCCTACTCATCAAGTTCACGAAGTATGCGAGTGCATTAGTCAAACCGAATGGCATGACTAGCCATTCAAAGAATCCATCTGGAGTCCTAAACGCAGTTTTATCAATACTATCCTCAGCCACTCTAAGCTGATGGAATCCGGTGGCTAGATCGAGCTGAGAGAAAACAGAAGCCCCAACAAGCTGGTCAAAGAGATCATCAATCCTCGGTTACGGGTGCCTATTCTTCTTTGTCAGGTTGTTCAATTCTCGATAATCAACACATAGACGAAGCGAACCATCCGCCTTAGTAGCGAATACCACCGGAGCACCCCATTCAGAAATGCTTCGCCTATCAAAATTATTCTCAAGCAACTCCTTGATTTGCTTACTGAGCTCCCTTCTCTCACGTGGAGCCATATGCCTAACGGGCAATGATACTGGCTTGGCATTATCAACTAGATAAATGCGGAAATCTATCTCTAGTTTATGGGGCAACCCCTTCACTTCTTCAAAGACATCAGGATAGTCTCGGACCACCCATACAGATTGCAGATCATCGATGGACGAGTCGAGAGATTCAAGATAACATAACATGACGGGACCTCTAGGGTTACAAGAAATTTCTAGGGAATTACCGAGGCGAGTCATGAGCCTAACCACCCTATGTTCACAATAGAGAATGGCTCCATAACTGGACAACCAATCCATGCCCAAGCTCAACCCATATCCCGTGAACCCGAGAACATAAGCATTACACGTAAATTCCACGGCCAAGATAGAAATTTTCAAATCCACACAAATCATAGACAGATGGGCGGAACCCCCAATTAAATTTGAAACACAAACGGGATCCTCAACTAGGCTAGTACTTAGGTGCAAACTTTAAACAATGTCAGAAGAGATAAAACTATGCGATGCGCCAGAATCAAATAAGGTGCGAACAGGATAATCAGAAATATAAACAAGACTTTCTACAGAAATACTACCTCGATCCTGAACTGGAGCGGCGTTGAGAGCATGTACTTGCCCTCCAGAAGGTCCTGCACGCTGATTCTGCCCTTGTCCTTGCTTCTTGGGGCAATCCTAGCTAAAGTGTCCAGCCTCTCCACAATGAAAGCATCCTCCCAACTTCCTTTTCTTCTTTCTACAATCCTTGGCTATGTGCCCAACAATTCCACAGTAGTTGCATTTTCTTGGATCCTTTGCCTTGGCCTTTTTGCCCTTGTTGTTCTTGTTGTTTTTGTTGTTCTGATTGCTCTGATTTCCTCCCCACTTGGAGTCTGTCTTCTTGGCTTGATTCTCATTAGCCTTGACTTCCTTCTAGTCATTCTTATTGTCTCCTTGAAGCAATGCCATGTCTACTAGTCCTTCAAAAGTGGCCCCCATGGGTATATGAGATAGGGCTAAACCTTGTAATGGCTCATTCAACCCTTGTGCAAAGCGTAAAGCCTTCTTCTGGGGAGTACTAATCATGTCCAAACTGAATCGGGCGAGCTTGTTAAACTCATTCACGTACTCCCTCACTGTCATGTCCCCTTGCTTCAAAGATATAAACTTCTCCAATTGCAAATTCGCCTCAGCTAATGATAGAAACTTAAGCCCAAATCTCGTCCTAAAGTCGGCCCAAGTCTCTACAGGCCTTGTAGCATTGGTGACCTCCCACCAATAAGCAGCTTCTTCTTTTAATAACCATGCCGCCAATAAAACCTTTCTATGATCCTAAGTACCAAAGATAGCGAAAAGGTCTTCAGTCTCCTTCAACCAATTTCTGGCCTCTACAAAAGTCTCCATCCCAACAAAGTTCTTGTCACCCATCGACTTAAAGTCCTTGCAAATCTTTGCGAAATCTACTTGCGGATTCTGAGGAGGAGGAGGAGGAGGAACCTCAGTTCCGGTGGGGGTAGTTGCTGGGCCCGCATCGTTGGCCCGAGCTTCCAAGTACCTCCGGAACCATCCGGGAATGGTCACTCCCTCGGGGAGGTTAAGATCTGCCATACTGAAAAAGAAGAAAAAGATAGATTCATAACGAAGAAACGAAGGATAGTGCTATGGCTTTTGGGGAGTAGCCTTTTTAAAATAACTAGACTTTTCTTGGAAAATACTTAATTGGTTTTGAAAATAGTTTTTCAAAAGGTAAGTTTTAAAAACCTTTTGCTCAAATCTTGAAAACCTTATGCTCTGATACCAAATGTAACACCCCACCTCCGCCAGTGCCACTCTTGCAAGGACACTGACTTTGAAGGGGCGTTAAGTGAGGTAAACATGCATGCAGATATCACAATACAGAACATATAAGTAAAACAGAGTAGTAAAGCAGCGGATAAAACAATCATTTCAAAACCATAGTTAAGTTACAACAAAGCACTTAGTCATTATTTTCCAACAAACAAAGTCTAGATAAAAGCATAACCGAAAAACTGGAATACATAAAGTACTATCCCCAAAGTGAAGTGATAAACCATAGCTAGCTCAATGTCCAAAACCGTGCATGAGCAAATCCAGTAAGTAAGCTAGAAAGATCCAAGCTAAGCTCCAATGTTCCCACCCTGAGGACCTTAGGGGGGAAACGGAAGAAAAGAGGCGAAAGAAAACAGGTCAGTCAAAAAGACTGGTTAGCCCTACTACTATCTGTCTATGAACTAGTAAAGTTAACTGGCATGAGAAGCTGAGATGAACATAAGGATAACAACATACTGGCATGATGATTAACTAACAAGATAGATAAAGGTGTCATCGCATAATCAAAGTTAAGTTTTGCACCACGGGTGTACTAGCATTCCAACATGTCAAGTAAAAACAAGAATTGATCCCTTGGCCCAAGCTTGGCCCAACATCATGAGATGACCTAAATCAAGGTCCAACTACTCGGTCTAGTCGATCGGCTCCCTATAAGCCTAACTCGTCAAGTGTCGGTGTCATACGGCTTAATCATGTAATGTAGTTGACTGTGCAGGGTCCACCATAGGGTGTATCAGGCCCTATGGTGTAATCCTCAGACACCATTCCAAGATGCACAGTCCAAACCTACCGATTCTCGTGTTCAACTCCGGAATTAATGTGCACGACCGTGGTCCGCCTGAACAACCGGGGCATCATTCAGCCGTCTCTTTTGGTCTCTTACAATCAGCCCAGTAATCGTGCCCCACCCTAGCCTAGTCCTAGGGTCTTATGATACTACCAAGAAGGTTACTGCTGAAAAGGACCACGCAACTAGGGTTTCTTAACGGGTTAAATGTGGTTAACCCGATCCAAACGTGGATTAAATTGGTTAAGAGTACCCAAGGTTCCTGACTTAACCCCGATTAATCTATCAAGCCTAAATTGGTTAAGTATTAAGCGGACCAAGACTTAACCCTAATTAGGAGGCATTAATTAACTTAATGCGTTTTAACCTCCCATATTAGACTTTGTTGTGGTTACTAGTTAAGCCGGGCGGGTCCGGGTAGCTTTACACCACAACTAGGTCTTACCTCGGGTTCGAGCACAACATGACCAACTTCTCACATTGGGTCCTATTGTTTGTAGCCACTAGTTAAGCCAGGCGTGTCCGGGTAGATTTATTCTACAAACTCAACCCAACCTCGAGTTGGCCACACTCATATTTTCTAAGTGTCATGTTCATTATGTTTCCAAAACATAATTACAAGTTAACTTATCACGTCATGTTATGAAAACCATGTTTATGTCATAGTGTTACCCAACCCCAACGTAATCCCATCGTTTACATAATCGCAACAACGTATAAAGGATAAAATAGGGAACTTGGCATAATCATGAACAAAAGGTGTTGAAGCCACAAGTTTAACATGGTGGCATATGAAATGTACATATGTTCATATACTTGCATATTGCATTATTAGGCTTCAAAAGCATGCATAAAACCAAACTTAGCATATGAGTGATACATGGTGATAAATGACATGTAGAAGTTGCTAGAAGTTCACATTTAGCCTCACATGCAAGTTATCATAAGGGATATGATGACTTTTATGTTGCCAAAATGTAGCCTTTAATATAAAGCTAGAAGCTTTATGCTCACAAACTCAAGTTTAACTTGCATAACATGATAACATGTGTATAATGATCAACCCAAACTTGCATAACATAGCAACATGTGTCATACATAATGAATGAACAAACTTTCATATCATAATGATCAACCAAACTTGCATATAATGATCAACCAAACTTGCATATCATAATGATCAACCAAACTTGCATATCATATTGATCAACCCCAAACTTGCATAATTCATTTAACTTTAGAGTTCAATTAAAAGAAAGTATAAAAGGGCTTACAATGCTATGAAGACACAAATGAATATTTATTATAAAGATTGAGACGAAGCCCTTGTGCAATCACCACAAAACCCAAATATGAAAGCTCCAAAGGAAAAACCCTTGAGCCAAGTCAATAAAAACCCTTGCTTTGAAATAGAAATGTTGCAACTTGACTTGAATGCAAACTAAGAACACTCATACAAGCTTGAAAACACTTGTATGAACTCACAATCTCTCATAGAAATAGACTTAGGAATTTTAGCATGAGGGTGGAGGCCATGAGAGGAACAAATTTGACATAGTTTAGTTGTAGGATTGAATAATGGTGATTTAGGCTAGGTTTAGAGGTCTTTTTATAGAGGATTAGGGTAGTATTAGCCATAGGATTAACCCTAGATTCAATCAGAGCCATCAAATCCCGTCACAAGCCTCCAAAACAGGTCAAAACAGCAAAATAGGTGCACCAGGTTGCCTGGGTCCGACCAGGCAGGTCGACCCCCAGGTCGACCCGGGGGTCGACTCCCAAGTCGACCTGGCCCCCCCTAGGTCGCCTCCCAGGTCGACCCCCTGGTCAACTTGGTCTGGGCGGGATTTTTCCCGCCTACCCCGAAATTTCTGAAATTTGAATCTGTTTTGAATTTGAATTTTTCGTGAAACTTCGCGAGGCCATATCTCGGTCATACGGACTCCGATTTTTGAAAACTTGGACTCTATTTCACGTATTTTTCCGAGACGAATGCAATGGCACAGCCCGTTTCCCTTGATTCAGATTTGTCAGTTTAATTCTGCCACGATTTATGTTATAACATGTTATTCAAAAATACAGGTTGTTACAGAAGGGCTATTTAGAGAAGTTGGGGTGGGAATAAATAGGACTTTTTTAAGTATTAAGATAAGTAGGGGTAGTTTAATCATAGTAGGGGTAGATCGACAAATATGAAAGATTATGAATCATCTGGATTGGGTGCTGCAAAGACCAACCCTTCACAATAGTAAAAAGGTAGGCGTAATTGTTGGAAGTAAGGGGTATTTAGAGAATTAGGTTAGGATTAAAAAGAAGGACTGGTTTGAAGTATTAAGAGAAGTAGGGGTAGTTTAAGAATAGTAGAGGTAGATCGATAAATATAAAAGATGATGGATCATTTGGATTGAGTGCTGCAAAAACCGACCCTTCACAGAAGTTAAAAAATAGGGTTAATTGTTGGAAGGAATGACTATTTAGAGAATTAGGGGTAGGATTAAAAAGAAGGGTTGTTTTGAAATATTAAGAGAAGTAAGGGTAATTTAATTATAGTATGGGTGGATCAACAAATATACAAGATTATGAATCATTTGATTTGTGTGCTGCAAAAACCAACCCTTAAAAGTAGTAAAAAGATAGGCGTAATTGTTGTAAGGAAGGGCTATTTAGAGAATTAGGGGCAGGATTAAATAGAAGGAATTTTTTGAAGTATTAAGAGAAGTTAGGGTAGTTTATGCATAGTAGGGGTAGATCGACAAATATGAAAGACGATGAATCTTTTTGATTGGGTGCTGCAAAGACCAACCCTGTAGAGAAGTTAAAAAATAAGGGTAATTGTTGGAAGGAAGTACAATTTAGAGAATTATAAGTAGGATTAAAAAGAAGGATTTTTTTTGAAGTATTAGGAGAAGTACGTGTAGTTTAAGCATAGTAGGGGTAGATCGACAAATGTAAAGATGATGAATCATATGGATTGGGTGCTGCAAAAACCAACCCTTCACAGTAGTAAAAAGATAGGTGTAATTGTTGGAAGTAAGAGCTATTTAGAGAATTAGGGGTAGGATTAAAAAGAAGAACTGTTTTGAATTATTAAGAGAAGTAGGGGTAGTTTATGCATAGTAGGGATAGATCGACAAATATGAAATATGATGAATCATTTAGATTGGGTGCTACAAAAACCAACCCTTCACAGTAGTTAAAAAATAGGGGTAATTGTTGGAAGTTATGGTTCTGTAGATAATTAGGGGTAGGATTAAAAATAAGGTATGTTTTGAAGTATTAAGAGAAGTAGGGGTAGTTTAAGCAGAGTATGGTAGATCGACAAATATAAAGTGATGAATCATATGGATTGGGTGCTGCAAAAACCAACCCTTCACAGAAGTTTAAAAATAGGGGTACCTGTTGGAAAGGCTATTTAGAGAATTAGGAGTTGGACTAAAATGGAGGGTTGTTTTGAAGTATTAAGAGAAGTAGGGGTAGGTTAGGCATATTAGCGGTAGATCGACAAATATGAAAGATGATAAATCATTTGATTGTAAGGGATATATAGAGAATTAGGGGTACGATTAAAAAGAGTAGTTGTTTTGAAGTATTAAGAGAAGTAGGCGTAGTTTAAGCATAGTAGGGTTAGATCGACAAATATGAAAGATGATGAATGGTTTGGATTAGGTGCTATAAAAACCAACCCTTCACAGTTGTTAAAAAATAGGGATTATAGTTGGAAGTAAGGGCTATGTAGACAATTAGGGGTTGGATTAAAAAGAAGGGCTATTTTGGAGTACTAAGAGAAGTAGGGATAGTTTAAGCATAGTAGGGGTAAATCGACAAATATGAAAGATGATGAATCATTTGGATTGGGTGCTGCAAAAACCAACCCTTCATAGAAGTTAAAAAATAGGGGTAATTTACAGAAGTAAGGGCTATTTAGAGAATTAGATGTAGGATTAAAAAGAATAACTGTTTTGAAGTATTAAGAGAAGTAGGGGTAGTTTGAGCATAGTAGGGGTTGATCGATAAATATGAAAGATTATGAATTGTTTGGATTGGGTGCTGTAAAAACAAACCCTTCACGGAAGTAAAAGAAATGCGTATTTGTTGGAAGTAAGGGCTATTTAGAGAATTACTGTTAGGAATAAAAATAATAGCTGCTTTGAAGTATTAAGAGAAGTAGGGGTAGTTTAAGAATAGTAGGTGCCGATCGACAAATAATGAAAATGAGGAATCATTTGCATTGTGTGCCGCAAAAACCAACCCTTCACAGTAGTAAAAAGACAGGCGTAATTGTTGTAAGTAAGGGCTATATAGAGAATTAGGGGTAGGATTAAAAAGAAGGGTTGTTCTAAAGTATTAAGTGAAGGAGGGGTAGTTTAAGTATAGTAGGGGTAGATCGACAAATATGAGATATGATGAATCATTTAGTTTGGGAGCTCCAAAAACCAACCCTTCACAGAAGTTAAAAATAGGGGTAATTGTTGGAAGAAATTAATATTTAGATAGTTAGTGGTAGTATTAAAAAAAAGGGTTGTTTTGAAGTATTAAGAGAAGTAGGGGTAGTTTAAGCATAGTAGGGGTAGATTGACAAATACGAAAATTATGAATCGTCTGGATTAGGTGCTTCAAAAACCAAACCTTCTCAGTAGTAAAAAGATAAGCGTAATTGTTGGAAGTAAGGGCTATTTAGAGAACTAGGGTTTGGATTAAAAAGAAGGACTACTTTTAAGTATTAAGAGCAGTAGGGGTAGTTTAAGCATAGTATAGTTAGATCGACAAATATAAAAGGTTATGAATCATTTAGATTGTGTGCTACAAAAGCCAACCCATCACAGAAGTTAAAATATAGGGGTAATTGTTGGATGGAATGACTATTTATACAATTAGGGGTAGGATTAAAAAGAAGGGTTGTTTTGAAGTATTTAGAGAAGTAGTTGTAGTTTTAACACAGTATGGCTAGATCGACAAATATGAATGATTATGAATCGTTTGGATTGGGTGCTACAAAACCAACCCTTCAAAGTAGTAGAAAGATAGACGGAACTGTTGGACGTAAGGGTTATTTAGAGAATTATGGGTTGGATTAAAAAGAAGGGATGTTTTTTAAGTATTAAGAGATGTGGGGTAGCTTAAGCATAGTAGGGGTAAATCGGAAAATATGAATGATGATGAATCATTTAGATTGGGTGCTGCAAAAACCAACCCATCAAGTAGTTAAAAAATAGGGGTAATTGTTGGAAGTAAGGGCTATTTAGAGAATTAGGGGTAGGATAAAAATGAATAGTGGTTTTGAAGTAATAATAGAAGTTGGCGTAGTTTAAGCATAGTAGGGTTAGATCGATAAATATGAAAGATGATGAATCATTTGTATTGGGTGCTGGAAAAACCAACCCTTCGCAGTATTTAAAAATTCGGGGTAATTTTTGTAAGTAAGGCTATTTAGAGAATTAGGGGCAGGATAAAAAAGAATAGATGTTTTGAAGTATTAAGAGAAGTAGGGGTAGTTTAAGCATAGTAGGGTAGATCAACAAATACGAATGATTACGAATCGTTTGGATTGGGTGCTGCAAAAACCAACCCTTCACAGTAGTAAAAGATAGGCGTAATTGTTGGAAGTAAGGGCTTTTTAGAGAATTAGTGTTAGGATTAAAAAGAGTAGTTGTTTTGAAGTATTAAGAGAAGTAGGGGTAGTATAACCATAGTAGGGTTAGATCGACAAATATGAAATATGATGAATCGTTTCGATTAGGTGCTGCAAAAACCAACGCTTCAAAGTAGTAAAAAGATAGGCGTAGTTGTTGGAAGTAAGGGCTATATAGAGAATTAGGGGTAGGATTGAAAAGAAGGGTTGTTTTGAAGTATTAGGAGATGAAGGGGTAGGGTAAGCATAGTAGGGTTAGATCGAAAAATATGAAAGATGATGAATCATTTAGATTGGGTGCTGCAAAAACCAACCCTTCATAAAACTTAAAAAAAAGGGGGTAATTGTTGGAAGGAATGAATATTTAGAGATTTGGGGTTAGGATTAAAAAGAAGGGCCGTTTTGAAATATTAAGATTAGTAGGGGCTGTTTAAGCATAGTAGGGGTAGATCGACAAATATGAAAGATTATGAATCATCTGGATTGGGTGCTGCAAAAACCAACCCTTCACAGTAGTAAAAAGATAGGCGTATTTGTTGGAAGTAAGGGCTATTTAGAGAAATAGGGGTAGGATTAAAAAGAAGGAATGTTTTGAAGTATTAGGAGAAGTAGATGTTGTTTAAGCATAGTAGAGGTAGATCGACAAATATAAATTATGATGAATCATTTAGATTTGGTGCTGCAAAAACCAACTATTCACAGAAGTTAAAAAATAGGGTTAATTGTTGGAAGGAATGACCATTTAGAGAATTAGGGGTAGGATTAAAAAGAAGGTTTGTTTTGAAGTATTAAGAGAAGTAGGTGTAGTTTAAGCATAGTAGGGGTAGATCGACAAATATGAAAGATTATGAATCGTTTGGATTGGGTGCTACAAAAAACCAATCGTTCAAAGTAGTAAAAAGGTAGGCGTAATTGTTGGAAGTAAGGGCTATTTAGAGAAATAGGGGAAGGATTAAAAACAAGGACTGTTTTGAAGTATTAAGAGAAGTAGGGGTAGTTTAAGGATAGTAGGGATAGATCGACAAATATGAGAATACTTAATCATTTAGATTGAGAGCTGCAAAACCCAACCCTTCACAGTAGTTAAATCTAGGGGTAATTGTTGGAAGTAAGGTTTTGGGTAGGATTAAAATGAAGGGCTATTTTGAAGTATTAAGAGAAGTAGGGGTAATTTAAGCATAGTTGGGGTAGATTGACAAATATAAAGATGATGAATCATATGCATTGGGTGCTCCAGAAACCAACCCTTCACAGAATTTTAAAAATAGTGGTAATTGTTGGAAGTCGGGGCTATTTAGAGAGTTAGCGATAGAATTAAAAAGAATAGTTGTTTTGAAGTATTAAGAGAAGTAAGGGGAGTTTAAGCATAGTATGGGTTTATCGACAAATATGAAAGATTATGAATCGTTTAGATTGGGTGCTGCGAAAACAAACCCTTCATAGTAGTAAAAGATAGGCGTAATGGTTGGAAGTAAGGGGTATTCGGAGAATTAGGTTTAGGATTAAAAATAATAGCTGTTTTGAAGTATTAAGAGAAGTTGGGGTAGTTTATGCATATTAGGGGTAGATCGACAAATATGAAAGATGATAAATCGTTTGGATTGGGTGCTGCAAAAACCAACCCTTTACAAAAGTTAAAAAACAGGGGTAATTGTTGAAAGGAATGATTATTTATAGAATTAGGGGTAGGATTAGTAAGAAGGGCTGTTTTGAAGTATTAATAGCAGTGGGGGTAGTTTAAGCATTGTAGGGGTAGATGGACAAGTATGAAAGATTATGAATCGTTTGGATTGGGTGTTGCAAAAACGAACCCTTCACAGTAGTAAAAAGATAGGCGTAATTGTTGGAAGCACGGGCAATTTAGAGAATTAGGGGTAGGATTATAAAGAAGAACTGTTTTGAAGTATTAAGAGAAGTAGAGGTAGTATAAGCATAGTAGGAGTAGATCGACGAATATGAAAGATGATGAACCATTTAGATTGGGTGCAGCAAAAACCAACCCTTCACAGTAGTTAAAAAATAGGGGTAATTGTTGGAAGTTAGGGCTATTTAGATAATTAGGGTTAGGATTAAAAAGAAGGGATGTTTTGAAGTATTATGAGAAGTAGGGGTAGTTTAAGCATAGTAGGGTAGAACGACAAATATAAAGTGATGAATTATATGGATTGGGTGCTGCAAAAACCAACCCTTCACAGAAGTTTAAAAATAGGGGTAATTGTTAGAAGGGCTATTTAAAGAATTAGGAGTTGGACTAAAATGAAGGGTTGTTTTGAAGTATTAAGAGAAGTAGGTGTAGATTAAGCATATTAGAGGTAGATCGAAAAATATGAAAGATGATGAATCATTTAGATTGGGTGCTGCAAAAATCAACCTTCACAGTAGTTAAAAAATTGGGGTAATTGCTGTAACTAAGGGCTATTTAGAGAACTAGGGGTACGATTAAAAAGAGTAGTTGTTTTGAAACATTAAGAGAAGTTGGGGTAGTTTATGCATAGTAGGGGTAGATCGACAAATATGAAAGATGATGAATGGTTTAGATTAGGTGCTATAAAAACCAACCCTTCACAGTAGTTAAAAAATAGTGGTAATTGTTGGATGTAAGGGATATTTAGAGAATTAGGGTTAGGATTAAAAAGAAGGTTGTTTTGAAGTGTTAAGAGAAGTAGGGGTAGTTTAAGCACAATAGGGGTAGATCAAAAAATATGAAAGATGTTGAATCGTTTGGATTGGTTGCTGCAATAACCAACCCTTCACAGTTGTTAAAAAATAGGGATTATTGTTGAAAGTAAGGGCTGTGTAGACAATTAGGGTTTGGATTAAAAAGAACGACTATTTTGACGTACTAAGAGAAGTAGGGTTAGTTTAAGCATAGTAGGGGTAAATCGAAAAATATGAAAGATGATGAATCATTTGGATTGGGTGCTGCAAAAACCAACCCTTCACAGAAGTTAAAAAATAAGGTTAATTTATGGAAGTAAGGGCTATTTAGAGAATTAGATGTAGGATTAAAAAGAATAGATTTTTTCAAGTATTAAGAGAATTAGGGGTAGTCTGAGCACAGTAGGGGTTGATCGACAAATATGAAAGATTATGAATTGTTTGGATTGGGTGCTGTAAAAACAAACCCTTCACGGAAGTAAAAGAAATGCGTATTTGTTGGAAGTAAGGGCTATTTAGAGAATTACTGTTAGGAATAAAAATAATAGCTGCTTTGAAGTATTAAGAGAAGTAGGGGTAGTTTAAGAATAGTAGGTGCCGATCGACAAATAATGAAAATGAGGAATCATTTGCATTGTGTGCCGCAAAAACCAACCCTTCACAGTAGTAAAAAGACAGGCGTAATTGTTGTAAGTAAGGGCTATATAGAGAATTAGGGGTAGGATTAAAAAGAAGGGTTGTTCTAAAGTATTAAGTGAAGGAGGGGTAGTTTAAGTATAGTAGGGGTAGATCGACAAATATGAGATATGATGAATCATTTAGTTTGGGAGCTCCAAAAACCAACCCTTCACAGAAGTTAAAAATAGGGGTAATTGTTGGAAGAAATTACTATTTAGATAGTTAGTGGTAGTATTAAAAAAAGGGTTGTTTTGAAGTATTAAGAGAAGTAGGGGTAGTTTAAGCATAGTAGGGGTAGATTGACAAATATGAAAATTATGAATCGTCTGGATTAGGTGCTTCAAAAACCAAACCTTCTCAGTAGTAAAAAGATAAGCGTAATTGTTGGAAGTAAGGGCTATTTAGAGAATTAGGGTTTGGATTAAAAAGAAGGACTACTTTTAAGTATTAAGAGCAGTAGGGGTAGTTTAAGCATAGTATAGTTAGATCGACAAATATAAAAGGTTATGAATCATTTAGATTGTGTGCTACAAAAGCCAACCCATCACAGAAGTTAAAAAATAGGGGTAATTGTTGGATGGAATGACTATTTATACAATTAGGGGTAGGATTAAAAAGAAGGGTTGTTTTGAAGTATTTAGAGAAGTAGTTGTAGTTTTAACACAGTATGGCTAGATCGACAAATATGAATGATTATGAATCGTTTGGATTGGGTGCTACAAAACCAACCCTTCAAAGTAGTAGAAAGATAGACGGAACTGTTGGACGTAAGGGTTATTTAGAGAATTATGGGTTGGATTAAAAAGAAGGGATGTTTTTTAAGTATTAAGAGATGTGGGGTAGCTTAAGCATAGTAGGGGTAAATCGGAAAATATGAATGATGATGAATCATTTAGATTGGGTGCTGCAAAAACCAACCCATCAAGTAGTTAAAAAATAGGGGTAATTGTTGGAAGTAAGGGCTATTTAGAGAATTAGGGGAAGGATAAAAATGAATAGTGGTTTTGAAGTAATAATAGAAGTTGGCGTAGTTTAAGCATAGTAGGGGTAGATCGATAAATATGAAAGATGATGAATCATTTGTATTGGGTGCTGGAAAAACCAACCCTTCGCAGTATTTAAAAATTAGGGGTAATTTTTGTAAGTAAGGCTATTTAGAGAATTAGGGGCAGGATAAAAAAGAATAGATGTTTTGAAGTATTAAGAGAAGTAGGGGTAGTTTAAGCATAGTAGGGTAGATCAACAAATACGAATGATTACGAATCGTTTGGATTGGGTGCTGCAAAAACCAACCCTTCACAGTAGTAAAAGATAGGCGTAATTGTTGGAAGTAAGGGCTTTTTAGAGAATTAGTGTTAGGATTAAAAAGAGTAGTTGTTTTGAAGTATTAAGAGAAGTAGGGGTAGTATAACCATAGTAGGGTTAGATCGACAAATATGAAATACGATGAATCGTTTCGATTGGGTGCTGCAAAAACCAACGCTTCAAAGTAGTAAAAAGATAGGCGTAGTTGTTGGAAGTAAGGGCTATATAGAGAATTAGGGGTAGGATTGAAAAGAAGGGTTGTTTTGAAGTATTAGGAGAAGAAGGGGTAGGGTAAGCATAGTAGGGTTAGATCGAAAAATATGAAAGATGATGAATCATTTAGATTGGGTGCTGCAAAAACCAACCCTTCATAAAACTTAAAAAAAAGGGGGTAATTGTTGGAAGGAATGAATATTTAGAGATTTGGGGTTAGGATTAAAAAGAAGGGCCGTTTTGAAATATTAAGATTAGTAGGGGCTGTTTAAGCATAGTAGGGGTAGATCGACAAATATGAAAGATTATGAATCATCTGGATTGGGTGCTGCAAAAACCAACCCTTCACAGTAGTAAAAAGATAGGCGTATTTGTTGGAAGTAAGGGCTATTTAGAGAAATAGGGGTAGGATTAAAAAGAAGGAATGTTTTGAAGTATTAGGAGAAGTAGATGTTGTTTAAGCATAGTAGAGGTAGATCGACAAATATAAATTATGATGAATCATTTAGATTTGGTGCTGCAAAAACCAACCATTCACAGAAGTTAAAAAATAGGGTTAATTGTTGGAAGGAATGACTATTTAGAGAATTAGGGGTAGGATTAAAAAGAAGGTTTGTTTTGAAGTATTAAGAGAAGTAGGTGTAGTTTAAGCATAGTAGGGGTAGATCGACAAATATGAAAGATTATGAATCGTTTGGATTGGGTGCTACAAAAAACCAATCGTTCAAAGTAGTAAAAAGGTAGGCGTAATTGTTGGAAGTAAGGGCTATTTAGAGAAATAGGGGAAGGATTAAAAACAAGGACTGTTTTGAAGTATTAAGAGAAGTAGGGGTAGTTTAAGGATAGTAGGGATAGATCGACAAATATGAAAATACTTAATCATTTAGATTGAGAGCTGCAAAACCCAACCCTTCACAGTAGTTAAATTTAGGGGTAATTGTTGGAAGTAAGGTTTTGGGTAGGATTAAAATGAAGGGCTATTTTGAAGTAATAAGAGAAGTAGGGGTAATTTAAGCATAGTTGGGGTAGATTGACAAATATAAAGATGATGAATCATATGCATTGGGTGCTCCAGAAACCAACCCTTCACAGAATTTTAAAAATAGTGGTAATTGTTGGAAGTCGGGGCTATTTAGAGAGTTAGCGATAGAATTAAAAAGAATAGTTGTTTTGAAGTATTAAGAGAAGTAAGGGGAGTTTAAGCATAGTATGGGTTTATCGACAAATATGAAAGATTATGAATCGTTTGGATTGGGTGCTGCGAAAACAAACCCTTCATAGTAGTAAAAGATAGGCGTAATGGTTGGAAGTAAGGGGTATTCGGAGAATTAGGTTTAGGATTAAAAATAATAGCTGTTTTGAAGTATTAAGAGAAGTTGGGGTAGTTTATGCATATTAGGGGTAGATCGACAAATATGAAAGATGATAAATCGTTTGGATTGGGTGCTGCAAAAACCAACCCTTTACAAAAGTTAAAAAACAGGGGTAATTGTTGAAAGGAATGATTATTTATAGAATTAGGGGTAGGATTAGTAAGAAGGGCTGTTTTGAAGTATTAATAGAAGTGGGGGTAGTTTAAGCATTGTAGGGGTAGATGGACAAGTATGAAAGATTATGAATCGTTTGGATTGGGTGTTGCAAAAACGAACCCTTCACAGTAGTAAAAAGATAGGCGTAATTGTTGGAAGCACGGGCAATTTAGAGAATTAGGGGTAGGATTATAAAGAAGAACTGTTTTGAAGTATTAAGAGAAGTAGAGGTAGTATAAGCATAGTAGGAGTAGATCGACGAATATGAAAGATGATGAACCATTTAGATTGGGTGCTGCAAAAACCAACCCTTCACAGTAGTTAAAAAATAGGGGTAATTGTTGGAAGTTAGGGCTATTTAGATAATTAGGGTTAGGATTAAAAAGAAGGGATGTTTTGAAGTATTATGAGAAGTAGGGGTAGTTTAAGCATAGTAGGGTAGAACGACAAATATAAAGTGATGAATTATATGGATTGGGTGCTGCAAAAACCAACCCTTCACAGAAGTTTAAAAATAGGGGTAATTGTTAGAAGGGCTATTTAAAGAATTAGGAGTTGGACTAAAATGAAGGGTTGTTTTGAAGTATTAAGAGAAGTAGGTGTAGATTAAGCATATTAGAGGTAGATCGAAAAATATGAAAGATGATGAATCATTTAGATTGGGTGCTGCAAAAATCAACCTTCACAGTAGTTAAAAAATTGGGGTAATTGCTGTAACTAAGGGCTATTTAGAGAACTAGGGGTACGATTAAAAAGAGTAGTTGTTTTGAAACATTAAGAGAAGTTGGGGTAGTTTATGCATAGTAGGGGTAGATCGACAAATATGAAAGATGATGAATGGTTTAGATTAGGTGCTATAAAAACCAACCCTTCACAGTAGTTAAAAAATAGTGGTAATTGTTGGATGTAAGGGATATTTAGAGAATTAGGGTTAGGATTAAAAAGAAGGTTGTTTTGAAGTGTTAAGAGAAGTAGGGGTAGTTTAAGCACAATAGGGGTAGATCAAAAAATATGAAAGATGTTGAATCGTTTGGATTGGTTGCTGCAATAACCAACCCTTCACAGTTGTTAAAAAATAGGGATTATTGTTGAAAGTAAGGGCTGTGTAGACAATTAGGGTTTGGATTAAAAAGAATGACTATTTTGACGTACTAAGAGAAGTAGGGTTAGTTTAAGCATAGTAGGGGTAAATCGAAAAATATGAAAGATGATGAATCATTTGGATTGGGTGCTGCAAAAACCAACCCTTCACAGAAGTTAAAAAATAAGGTTAATTTATGGAAGTAAGGGCTATTTAGAGAATTAGATGTAGGATTAAAAAGAATAGATTTTTTTCAAGTATTAAGAGAATTAGGGGTAGTCTGAGCACAGTAGGGGTTGATCGACAAATATGAAAGATTATGAATTGTTTGGATTGGGTGCTGCAAAAACAAACCCTTCACGGTAGTAAAAGAAAGGCGTAATTGTTGGAAGTAAGGGCTATTTAGAGAATTAGTGTTAGGATTAAAAATAATAGTTGTTTTTAAGTATTAAGAGAAGTAGGGGTAGTTTATGCATAGTAGGGGTAGGTCGACAAACATGAAAAATGATGAATCATTTGCATTGTGTGCCGCAAAAACCAACCCTTCACAATAGTAAAAAGACAGGCATAATTGTTGTAAGTAAGGGTTATATAGAGAATTAGGGGTAGGATTAAAAAGAAGGGTTGTTCTGAAGTATTAAGTTAAGGAGGGGTAGTTTAAGCATAGTAGGGGTAGATCGACAGATATGAGATATGATGAATCATTTAGATTGGGTGCCCCAAAAACCAACCCTTCACAGAAGTTAAAAAATAGGGGTAATTGTTGGAAGAATTGACTATTTAGAGAGTTAGTGGTAGGATTAAAAAGAAGGGTTGTTTTGAAGTATTAAGAGATGTAGGGGTGGTTTAAGCATTGTAGGGGTAGATCAACAAACATGAAAGATTATGAATCGTCTGGTTAGGTTCTTCAAAAACCAACACTTCACAGTAGTAAAAAGATAGGCGTAATTGTTGGAAGTAAGGGCTATTTAGAGAATTAGGGGTTGGATTAAAAAGAAGGACTACTTTTAAGTATTAAGACCAGTAGGGGTAGTTTAAGCATAGTATAGGTAGATCGACAAATATATAAGATAATGAATCATTTAGATTGGGTGCTGCAAAAACCAACCCTTCACAGAAGTTAAAAAATAGGGGTAATTGTTGGACGGAATGACTATTTATACAATTACGGGCAGGATTAAAAAGAAGGGTTGTTTTGAAGTATTAAGAGAAGTAGTTGTAGTTTAAGCACAGTAGTGGTAGATCGACAAATATGAAAGATTATGAATCGTTTGGATTAGGTGCTACAAAACCAACCCTTCAAAGTAGTAAAAAGATAGGCGGAATTGTTGCAAGTAAGGTCTATTTAGAGAATTATGGGTTGGATTAAAAAGAAGGGCTGTTTTGAAGTATTAAGAGAAGTTGGGGTAGCTTAAGCATAGTAGGGGTAGATCAGCAAATATGAATGATGATGAATCATTTAGATCGGGTGCTGAAAAACCAACCCATCACAGTAGTTAAAAAATAGGGGTAATTAATGGAAGTAAGGGCTATTTAGAGAATTAGGGGTAGGATTAAAAAGAATAGATGTTTTGAAGCATTAAGAGAAGTTGGGGTAGTTTAAGCATAGTAGGGGAAGATCGGTAAATATGACAGATAATGAATCATTTGTATTAGGTGCTGGAAAAACCAACCCTTCGCAGTATTTAAAAAATAGTGGTAATTTTTGTAAGTAAGGCTATTTAGAGAATTAGGGGCAGGATTAAAAAGAATAGCTGTTTTGAAGTATTAAGAGAAGTAGGGGTAGTTAAGCACAGTAGGGTAGATCGACAAATATGAATGATTACTAATCGTTTGGATTAGGTGCTGCAAAAACCAACCCTTCACAGTAGTAAAAGATAGGCGTAATTTTTGGAAGTAAGGGGTTTTTAGAGAGTTAGTGTTAGGATTAAAAATAATAGCTGTTTCGAAGTATTAAGAGAAGTAGGGGTAGTTTACGCATAGTAGGGTTAGATCGACAAATATGAAAGATGATGAATCGTTTGGATTGGGTGCTGCAAAAACCAACGCTTCAAAGTAGTAAAAAGATAGGGGTAATTATTGGAAGTAAGGGATATATTGAGAATTCGGGGTAGGATTGAAAAGAAGGGTTGTTTTGAAGTATTAAGAGAAGAAGGGGTAGGTTAAGCATAGTAGGGTCAGATCGACAAATATGAAAGATGATGAATCATTTAGATTGGGTGCTGCAAAAACCAACCCTTCACAGAAGTTCAAAAAAAAGGGGTAATTGTTGGAAGGAATGAATATTTAGATAATTGCGGGTAGGATTAAAAAGAAGGGCCGTTTTGAAATATTAAGAGTGATAGGGGTTGCTTAAGCATGGTAGGGGTAGATCGACAAATATGAAAGATTATGAATCATCTGGATTGGTTGCTGGAAAAACCAACCCTTCATAGTAGTAAAAAGATAGGCGTATTAGTTGGAAGTAATGACTATTTAGAGAATTAGGGATAGGATTAAAAAGAAGGAATGTTTTGAAGTATTAAGAGAAGTAGGTGTAGTTCAAGCATAGTAGAGGTAGATCGACAAATATAAAATATGATGAATCATTTAGATTGGGTGCTGCAAAAACCAACCATTCACAGAAGTTAAAAATAGGGGTAATTGTTGGAAGGAATGACTATTTAGAGAATTAGGGGTAGGATTAAAAAGAAGGGTTGTTTTGAAGTATTAATAGAAGTAGGTGTAGTTTAAGCATAGTAGGGGTAGATCGACAAATATGAAGGATTATGAATCGTTTGGATTGGGTGCTGCAAAAACCAACCATTCAAAGTAGTAAAAAGGTAGGCGTAATTGTTGGAAGTAAGGTCTATTTAGAGAATTAGGGGGAGGATTATAAACAAGGACTGTTTTGAAGTATTAAGAGAAGTAGGGGTAGTTTAAGGATAGTAGGGATAGATCGACAAATATGAAGATACTTAATCATTTAGATTGGGAGCTGCAAAAACCAACCCTTCACAGTAGTTAAATCTAGGGGTAATTGTTGGAAGTAAGGGTTTTAAAAAGAAGGGTTGTTTTGAAGTATTAAGAGAAGTAGAGGTACTCTAAGCATAGTGTAACACCCCACCTCCGTTAAGGTCACTCACAAAGGGAATGCCTTAACTTTGGTGGAGCATTTTAGTAAACAGAACAGAAACTTACAAGACAGATAAAACAGTACTTGAAAAATTTTAACTTTATTACAGCGGAAACAGAAATTAATATTGTTACATCCTTTCAATTTCAGAATTCAAGTACAAAATATCAGTCTTGTACAAAAGCCTTCAAAATGCATAGTTTAAAATCATAATCCCCATGGAACGGAAGCTATACAGAGCCAAGCCATACTTTAAGCACTTCAAGCAAAGAGGAATCCGGATCAAGCTAAAGTATTTCCCTCCTTGGATAACCTGGGGGGAAACGGAAGAAAGGAGGCGAAACAACAAGGGTCAGACAAAAAGTCTGGCAAGTCCAGTGACTTTCAGCATATGAACAGATAATAATAATATGATATGAACATAAAACTGGATGTGAGATAACTATAACAGGTGTAGCAGATATAACAGAAAAACAGAATGATATAAACTATTGTTTTACACTTCTCTGCACTAATACTAGTATAGCAGAATTAGGTGTCACCCTAATGTCCAAATTGAAGCAGGAACGGGTACAGAATACTTTAACAGAAACAAAATGCTAATAATGGGCCTTTACTACCCGATCAGAAACAGACAGAAGAAGAAACAGATTTATCCCTATGGAGACAGAATGTGGAATTAGGTGTACACTAGTAATGGGCCTTTACCACCCGAACAGACGGTACCACACCGAAACAGACAGGTGTTACCACCCAACAGAAACAGACAGAACTAAGCGTACCCTAAAACCCTACCCCAAGCGATCGGCTCCCTAATACATAAATATCCTGTGTCGGCCCTACAGTAGGGTGTATCATTCCCTAAAGTGACAACCAATTGGCACAGACCTATTTACAGATGTCACGGCGTCTTACATCCTCAGAGGCAGACCGGGATCCATGCACGCACATGACCCGGTTGGAACGCACCATCAACACCCCTCGCCATTATCAGAATGAACCACTTATAATTAGTTCAGTAAGCGTGCCCGGACCCTACCAACTGTTGGGTCAAAGTTTTGATACCAGAAAGGGTTACTGAATAATATGGGTCCCAAACAACAGATGACACAAGTAATTCCCCTCCTAACCTTGTGTCCCCAGACTAACAGATTTCAGATTAACTTGTTTACAAGTTCAGACATACAGAATTCAGATTTACTAAATCACAAACTAAGTTAACAAGTTTTCAGACTAACAGTTCAGATGTACAGATTTTTCAGATTTGTCTAACTTTGTATTGGGCCTACAGATTCATGGACGGGTTTTACTACATCTATTAATCCCTTTGGTTTAACCCTATTTTCCCCAATACGTTTTAGACGTCATTCTTATCTTAGATTTTTGCATTAATTAATTATTAATGCACAGACCTCTCACATTAGGTCGGTAGCTTGTGGCCGCTGGATATGCCGGGCGGTTCCGGGCAGACTTCTGCCACAAGCCAGACCTAACCTCGTGTCTTACGCATGTTATGACTAACTTCTCACATTAGAACCTATTGTTTGCGGCCACTGGATGTGCCGGGCGGTTCCGGGCAGATTTACGCCGCAAACTCATTCTAACCTCGAGTTAGCCATGTTTATCTTTGCGGCCAATTAATTAATAATTTACCGTTTATGCGCACTCCCAATAAATATGCCAATTCAGATTATATCAATAACAGGATGATTATATCAACATAGCAGATAACAGATTTTATATGACTTAACGGATTTAACAGATTTAGCAACTTAGCAGATTTTGGCATATAACAGGTTAGGCATTTCAACCGACAAATTTAACAGATTAGGCATTTCAATCTAATCAGCAGTCTAGGCAATATAACAAAACTAGTAGTTTAGGCAACTTGACAAATTAGCAGATTTAGCAAATTTAATATTTCTAAAAGTTCTATTTACATGCCTTGCCCAATCATAAATTGGCCTAAATTCATATGCCTACATAATTGTCATGATTCACAACATATACTCCATGTTTGCATAAGCGCAGAATATGGACATAATTTGCCATATAACATATGTTCCAATTTTTGTTAAACTAGCATCTTACAGCAGATTCACATATAAATTATACCGAATATAACCATTAATTTCAATGCATGCCATATATCCAAAAATCCCTATTTAGGTGTAATCACAATAATAGATATCCTAATTAATGTAAATCTTTACACCTAAGTTTCCATATCTTCTTCTTTTTGAGTCATGAATCATTATGCAAACTATACCCAACAATATAAATCTTTAAATCATATCTTCTAAAAATCAGATCTTGACTTTTATATGCATTTTGTCCAAAGTCTCAAATCATATGTAATCTTACAATGGTTCCTCTTTTCTTCTATCATAGAATATGCATAGATCCAAATCTAGTTTACAACATATGCTCATTAATTACAGTTCTAAATTACAACATAACTATGCATACAACATGCATAAATTATATGTTCATAGTCAAATTTATGCATATGTCCAATATATTTTATGCCTCAGACCTAAAGTCATACATTCAATTTAGTCTTGTCAAATTTCGCATCATTCATTATTTATCCCAAAATTTGCATTCATACGTTCATCTCTTATGAGATTAGGCACAGGCTCGTGGTAGCCTGGCTATAAAAACAGAAAAGAAGAAAAGGGATACAGAACAGTCACAGAAAAACAAATCTGACAGAAGAGAATATATATACAATCTCAGATTCAGAATTAAAAACATATCAAAATTATAATTAACGTTTATAGCGGAAAATAACTGTACTTGCCTTGATTGGATTAAAGAAAGAACTTTAACTTGTTGTAGAATCTTTGCAGAAACTATAATCTCTAGTTTGAATTGAGTTGCTTAGGCTGATGTTGATTATCTTCTAGTTTTAATTCCAACAGAGCAGCGACGCCATTTTTATTTTTTTATTAGAAGAAGAGAGCAATGGAGGCTAGAGAATTGTGTAAGAAACCTAGGTAGAGTCTAGGGTCATTTTTATAGAGTTTATGAACTGATTAGGACCATCGATGTTGCTTGGATTGATCGTAGCCATTCATTCGAAAGAGAGACCAATTAGAGCCTGCCACCTAGCCCTAATGACAAAGCATGCTTCTGGAAATCGACCAATATAGACTAGGCCAGCCAGGGTGGACGGGGTTCGACCTGGGTCTGGACCAGATCGACAGCCCTGTCGACAGCCCTGTCGACCTGGCTAGACCAGGTCGACAGCCCAGTCGACCTGGGTGTCTTAGGCGGGACTTTTCCCGCCCTGGCCAATTGGGCCCGATTTTTAATTTTAGACTTGATTCAGAAACTTCCGGAGGCTATATCTTCTTTATACGGACTCCGTTTTTCGAAAACTCGGACTCTATTTCGCGTATTTTTCCGAGACGAATGCAATGGCGTATCTCGTTTCCCTTAGTTCTTTGATTTCAAATTAATTATACTTTAATTTGTTAATTCCACAGTTATAGAATACACGGTGTGTTACATTCTCCCCCACTTAAAAGGATTTCGTCCCCGAAATCTTCAAGTTAAGAAGAATGTGTCCTACCATCCAATCACCCATCTACTCAACCATCATCCACAAGCATCTATTGTCCTTAGAAAACTTCTAATGTTGTATGAACATATGCAAAAGTGTGTATATGTTCCTTATCTAATGCAAAGATCAGGCGGTCTACTGATTCAGTTGACCTCCTTAATGCGAATTATGTCAGTGCCATGAGTCCAACATGTATGCAAAAGAATTCTGATGATACATATTATTTCTATATGAGTGCACAACCATTCACTCAAATGCAACATCCATGTGCTGAATCAACCAATTTGCATCCATAAGAATTGAAAAATGCTCACCCATCCATATGCAGTATGAGAGTGTTTTCGAGCCGATCTAGTGCCTGGTGTGTGTATATGCATCCACGGGCAACCACTAGCAACCACTTGCATCCACTTGCAACCATCAAACATAACATGTCTCAAACACATGTTTACACCCATTAGTTTCTACCTAAAGTTCAAATATTCGATCGATAGGATACAGTCAAATGATGGAAGCCAGTACAGATAGAACGAAAATTTGGTTCCCATTAGACATGGGTCCTAAGTATCGGCCCCAAAGACCGAAACCAATATCAAATTGACACCCCACGAAAACTCAGAATGTATGCGTCATACTTGACGCCTAACACAGATATCCCTCAAACCCCAGTCTCAAACAGATGATCCATAACCCTTATGGGTCTGAGTCTATAGCGGAATTCAGAAATAATACTAGCATTAAAGTGCAGAGTATCGATTACAAAATCAAAATACCAAAATCAGAAAAAGTCACAATCAGATAAAGAAATTAAACCTACTATAGAAATTTTCCTATTTCTATCCTAGCCACTAGCCCCAAGAGTGTTCGCCTGCCCTCCTTGTCCTCGTCTCTTCGGGCAGTCCCTAGTGAAGTGTCCCATCTCCCCACAGTTGAAGCAAGCGCCCTTCCTTTTTCTGCAATCCTTGTTCAGATGAGTTGTGCTCCCACAAGTAAAGCACTTTTTCCCTTTCTTATCTTCAGGCTTCTCATCCTTCTTTTGTGTTTCCTTTTTGGGCCCCGCTTTCTTATTCTGTGGTTCTTCCTTCTTTGTCTCTTTCGGGCCCTTGTCTTCCTCGTGCAGTAGTGCCATATCCACCAATTTCTCGTAAGTTGCTCCCATGGGTACATGGGTCATGGCTAGGCTGTGCAGTGGCTCATTCAATCCTTTAACAAAGCGGAGAGCCTTTTTATGCTGAGTGTTGACTAAATCCAATCCGAATCTTGCTAGTTGGTTGAACTGGTTGACGTATTCCTTGACCGTCATACTTCCTTGCTTAAGAGACAAGAAATTTTCCAATTGTAAACTTCGTTCAGCTTGCGAGAGGAATTTTGTCTCAAACCTTGTTCTGAAATCCATCCATGTCTCAACCGGCCTCTCGGCGTTAGTGACTTCCCACCAGTAGGAAGCTTCGTCTTTGAGCAACCATAATGCCAACTGTACCTTCTGCCTATCGTCCACCTTGAAGATAACGAATAGATCCTCAGTTTCTTTGAGCCAATTCCTTGCTTCTACGAATGATTCAGTTCCTTTGAAATCCTTCCCACCCATGGCCCTAAAATCTCTACATATCTTTGAGAAAGCAATTGCACGAGGAGGGGGTGGAGGAGGGGGATCATTTGCTGGACCTGCAGCGGCGGTCCTAGCCTCAAGATATTGACGAAACCAACCGGGTACATGAACACCCTCTGGTATCTCAGATGCTTCAGACATGCTGGAACGAAAAAGGAAAGGTTCAATACAAAAAGGACTGAAAGAAAGATATATGGCTCTTGGGGATCATGTTTTTCAAAATAAGCTTTATTTTTGGAAATACTTCCTTTCAAAACCTTTTTGAAAACAGTTTTCAAAAACTTTACCCAATCTGGTAACCTTCAGCTCTGATACCAAGTGTAACACCCCACCTCCGTTAAGGTCACTCACAAAGGGAATGCCTTAACTTTGGTGGAGCATTTTAGTAAACAGAACAGAAACTTACAAGACAGATAAAACAGTACTTGAAAAATTTTAACTTTATTACAGCGGAAACAGAAATTAATATGGTTACATCCTTTCAATTTCAGAATTCAAGTACAAAATATCAGTCTTGTACAAAAGCCTTCAAAATGCATAGTTTAAAATCATAATCCCCATGGAACGGAAGCTATACAGAGCCAAGCCATACTTTAAGCACTTCAAGCAAAGAGAAATCCGGATCAAGCTAAAGTATTTCCCTCCTTGGATAACCTGGGGGTGGGGGGGAAACGGAAGAAAGGAGGCGAAACAACAAGGGTCAGACAAAAAGTCTGGCAAGTCCAGTGACTTTCAGCATATGAACAGATAATAATAATATGATATGAACATAAAACTGGATGTGAGATAACTATAACAGGTGTAGCAGATATAACAGAAAAACAGAATGATATAAACTATTGTTTTACACTTCTCTGCACTAATACTAGTATAGCAGAATTAGGTGTCACCCTAATGTCTAAATTGAAGCAGGAATGGGTACAGAATACTTTAACAGAAACAGAATGCTAATAATGGGCCTTTACTACCTGATCAGAAACAGACAGAAGAAGAAACAGATTTATCCCTATGGAGACAGAATGTGGAATTAGGTGTATACTAGTAATGGGCCTTTACCACCCGAACAGACGGTACCACACAGAAACAGACAGGTGTTATCACCCAACAGAAACAGACGGTACCAACAGAAACAGACAGAACTAAGCGTACCCTAAAACCCTACCCCAAGCGATCGGCTCCCTAATACATAAATATCCTGTGTCGGCCCCACAGTAGGGTGTATCACTCCCTAAAGTGACAACCAATTGACACAGACCTATTTACAGATGTCACGGCGTCTTACATCCTCAGAGGCAGACCGGGATCCATGCACGCACATGACCCGGTTGGAACGCACCATCAACACCCCTCGCCATTATCAGAATGAACCACTTATAATTAGTTTAGTAAGCGTGCCCGGACCCTACCTACTGTTGGGTCAAAGTTTTGATACCAGAAAGGGTTACTGACTAATATGGGTCCCAAACAACAGATGACACAAGTAATTCCCCTCCTAACCTTGTGTCCCCAGACTAACAGATTTCAGATTAACTTGTTTACAAGTTCAGACATACAGAATTCAGATTTACTAATTCACAAATTAAGTTAACAAGTTTTCAGACTAACAGGTCAGATGTACAGATTTTTCAGATTTGTCTAACTTTGTATTGGGCCTACAGATTCATGGACGGGTTTTACTACATCTATTAATCCCTTTGGTTTAACCCTATTTTCCCCAATACGTTTTAGACGTCAATCTTATCTTAGATTTTTGCATTAATTAATTATTAATGCACAGACCTCTCACATTAGGTCGGTAGCTTATGGCCGCTGGATATGCCGGGCGGTTCCGGGCAGACTTCTTCCACAAGCCAGACCTAACCTCGTGTCTTACGCATGTTATGACTAACTTCTCACATTAGAACCTATTGTTTGCGGCCACTGGATGTGCCGGGCGGTTCCGGGCAGATTTACGCCGCAAACTCATTCTAACCTCGAGTTAGCCATGTTTATCTTTGCGGCCAATTAATTAATAATTTACCGTTTATGCGCACTCCCAATAAATATGCCAATTCAGATTATATCAATAACAGGATGATTATATCAACATAGCAGATAACAGATTTTATATGACTTAACGGATTTAACAGATTTAGCAACTTAGCAGATTTTGGCATATAACAGGTTAGGCATTTCAACCGACAAATTTAACAGATTAGGCATTTCAATCTAATTAGCAGTCTAGGCAATATAACAAAACTAGTAGTTTAGGCAACTTGACAAATTAGCAGATTTAGCAAATTTAATATTTCTAAAAGTTCTATTTACATGCCTTGCCCAATCATAAATTGGCCTAAATTCATATGCCTACATAATTGTCATGATTCACAACATATACTCCATGTTTGCATAAGCGCAGAATATGGACATAATTTGCCATATAACATATGTTCCAATTTTTGTTAAACTAGCATCTTACAGCAGATTCACATATAAATTATACCGAATATAACCATTAATTTCAATGCATGCCATATATCCAAAAATCCCTATTTAGGTGTAATCACAATAATAGATATCCTAATTAATGTAAATCTTTACACCTAAGTTTCCATATCTTCTTCTTTTTGAGTCATGAATCATTATGCAAACTATACCCAACAATATAAATCTTTAAATCATATCTTCTAAAAATCAGATCTTGACTTTTATATGCATTTTGTCCAAAGTCTCAAATCATATGTAATCTTACAATGGTTCCTCTTTTCTTCTATCATTGAATATGCATAGATCCAAATCAAGTTTACAACATATGCTCATTAATTACTGTTCTAAATTACAACATAACTATGCAAACAACATGCATAAATTATATGTTCATAGTCAAATTTATGCATATGTCCAATATATTTTATGCCTCAGACCTAAAGTCATACATTCAATTTAGTCTTGTCAAATTTCGCATCATTCATTATTTATCCCAAAATTTGCGTTCATACGTTCATCTCTTATGAGATTAGGCACAGGCTCGTGGTAGCCTGGCTATAAAAACAGAAAAGAAGAAAAGGGATACTGAACAGTCACAGAAAAACAAATCTGACAGAAGAGAATATATATACAATCTCAGATTCAGAATTAAAAACATATCAAAATTATAATTAACGTTTATAGTTGAAAATAACTGTACTTGCTTTGATTGGATTAAAGAAAGAACTTTAACTTGTTGTAGAATCTTTGCAGAAACTTTAATCTCTAGTTTGAATTGAGTTGCTTAGGCTGATGTTGATTATCTTCTAGTTTGAATTCCAGCAGAGCAGCGACGCCATTTTTATTTTTTTATTAGAAGAAGAGAGCAATGGAGGCTAGAGAATTGTGTAAGAAACCGAGGTAGAGTCTAGGGTCATTTTTATAGAGTTTATGAACTGATTAGGACCATCGATGTTGCAAGGATTGATCGTAGCCATTCATTCGAAAGAGAGACCAATTAGAGCCTGCCACCTAGCCCTAATGACAAAGCATGCTTCTGGAAATCGACCAATATAGACTAGGCCAGCCAGGGTGGACTGGGTTCGACCTGGGTCAGGACCAGGTCGACAGCCCTGTCGACAGCCCTGTCGACCTGGCTAGACCAGGTCGACAGCCCAGTCGACCTGGGTGTCTTAGGCGGGACTTTTCCCGCCCTGGCCAATTGGGCCCGATTTTTAATTTTAGACTTGATTCAGAAACTTCCGGAGGCTATATCTTCTTCATACGGACTCCGTTTTTCGAAAACTCGGACTCTATTTCGCGTATTTTTCCGAGACGAATGCAATGGCGTATCCCGTTTCCCTTAGTTCTTTGATTTCAAATTAATTATACTTTAATTTGTTAATTCCACAGTTATAGAATACACGGGGTGTTACACATAGTTGGGGTAGATCGACAAATATAAAGATGATGAATCATATGGATTGGGTGCCCCAAAAACAAACCCTTCACAGAAGTTTAAAATTAGGGGTAATTTTTGGAAGTTGGGGCTATTTAGAGAGTTAGCGGTAGAATTAAAAAGAGTAGCTGTTTTGAAGTATTAAGAGAAGTAGGGGGAGTTTAAGCATAGTAGGGGTAGATCGACAAAGATCATGAATCGTTTGAATTGGGTGCTGCGAAAACCAACCCTTCATAGTAGTAAAAGATAGGCGTAATAGTTGGTAGTAAGGTCTATTCGTAGAATTAGGTTTATGATTAAAAAGAATAGCTATTTTGAAGTATTAAGAGAAGTTGGGGTAGTTTATGCATAGTAGGGGTAGATCGACAAATATGAAAGATGATGAATCGTTTGGATTGGGTGCTGCAAAAACCAACCCTTTATAGAAGTTAAAAAATACGGGTAACTGTTGAAAGGAATGATTATTTACAGAATTAGGGGTAGGATTAATAAGAAGGGTTGTTTTGAAGTATTAAGTGAAGTGGGGGTAGTTTAAGAATAGTAGGGGCAGATGGACAAATATGAAAGATTATGAATAGTTTGGATTGGTTGCGGCAAAAAAGAACCCTTCACAGTAGTAAAAAATAGGCATAATTGTTGGAAGTAAGGGCTATTTAGAGAATTAGGTGTAGGATTATAAAGAAGAACTGTTTTGAAGTATTAAGAGAAGTAGGGGTAGTTTAAGCATAGTACGAGTAGATTGACAAATATGAAAGATGATGAACCATTTAGATTGGGTGCTGCAAAAACCAACCCTTCACAGTAGTTAAAAAATAGGGGTAATTGTTGGAAGTTAGGGCTATTTAGATAGTTAGGGGTAGGATTAAAAAGAAGGGATGTTTTGAAGTATTAAGAGATGTAGGGGTAATTTAATCATAGTAGGGTAGATCGACAAATATAAAGTGATGAATTATATGAATTGGGTGCTGCAAAAACCAACCCTTCACAGAAGTTTAAAAATAGGAGTAATTGTTAGAAGGGTTATTTAGAGAATTAGGTGTTGGACTAAAATGAAGGTTTGTTTTGAAGTATTAAGAGTAGGTGTAGATTAAACATATTAGAGGTAGATCGAAAAATATGAAAGATGATGAATCATTTATATTGGTGCTGCAAAAACCAACCTTCACAGTAGTTAAAAAATAGGGTAATTGCTGGAACTAAGGGCTATTTAGAGAATTAGGGGTACGATTAAAAAGAGTAGTTGTTTTGAAGTATTAAGAGAAGTTGGCGTAGTTTATGCATAGTAGGGGTAGATCGACAAATAGGAAAGATGATGAATGGTTTTGATTGGGTGCTTTAAAAACCAACCCTTCACAGTAGCTAAAAAATAGTGGTAATTGTTGGATGTAAGGGATATTTTGAGAATTAGGGGTAGGATTAAGTAGAAGGTTGTTTTGATATGCTTAGAGAAGTAGGGGTAGTTTGAGCACAATAGGGGTAGATCGACAAATATGAAAGATGATGAATCGTTTGGATTGGTTGCTGCAAAAACCAACCCTTCACAGTTGTAAAAAAATAGGAACAGTTTTGAAGTACTAAGAAAAGTAGGGACAGTTTAAGCATAGTAGGGGTAAATCGACAAATATGAAAGATGATGAATCAATTGGATTGGGTGTTGCAAAAACCATCCCTTCACAGTAGTTAAAAGATAGTCATAATTGTTTGAAGTAACGACTATTTAGAGAATTAGGGGTAGGATTAAAAAGAAGCACTGTTTTGAAGTGTTAAGAGAAGTAGAGGCAGTTTAAGCAGAGTAGAGGTAGATCGACAAATATAAAAGTTGATGAATCAATTAGATTGGGTGCTACAAAAACCGACACTTCACAGAAGTAAAAAAATAGGGGTAATTGTTGGAAGGAATGACTATTTAGAGAATTAGGGTACGATTAAAAAGAAAGGCTGTTTTGAAGTATAGTAGGGGTATATCGACAAATATGAAATATGATGAATCATTTAGATTGGGTGCTGCAAAAACCAACCCTTGACAGAAGTTTAAATATAAGGGTAATTGTTGGAAGGAATGATTATTTAGAGAATTATTGTTAGGATTAAAAAGAAGGGCTGTTTTGAAGTATTAAGAGAAGAAGGGGCAGTTTAAGCATACTAGGGGTAGAAGGCCAAATATGAAAGATTATGAATCACTTGGATGGGGTGCTGCAAAAACCAACCCTTCACAGCCGTAAAAAGACAGGCGTAATTGTTGGAAGTAAGGGCTATTTAGAGAATTAGGGGTAGGATTAAAAAGACGAACTGTTTTGAAGTATTTAGAGAAGTAGGGGTAGTTTAAGCATAGAAGGGATAGATCGACAAATATGAAAGATGATGAATCATTTAGATTGGGTGCTGCAAATACCAACCCTTCAGAATAGTTAAAAAATAGGGGTAATTATTGGAAGTAAGGGCTATTTAGCTAATTAGGAGTATGATTAAAAAGAAGGGATGTTTTAAGTATTAAGAGAAGTTGCGGTAGTTTAAGAACAGTAAGGTAGATCGACAAATATAAAGATGATGAATCATATGGATTGGGTGCTGCAAAAACCAACCCTTTACAGTAGTTAATAAATAGGGGTAATTGTTGGATGTAAGGGCTATTTAAAGAATTAGGGGTAGGATTAAGAAGAAGGTTGTTTTAAAGTATTAAGAGAAGTAAGGATGGTTTAAGCATAATAGGGGTAAATCGACAAATACGAAAGATGATGAATCGTTTGGATTGGGTGGTGCAAAAACCAAGCCTTCATAGTAGTTAAAAATAGGGATAATTGTTGGAATAAAGGGATATTTATAGAATTAGGGGTTGGATTAAAAAAAAGGGTTGTTTTGAAGTACAATAGTAGTAGGGATAGTTTAAGCATAGTAGGGGTAGATCGACAAATATGAAAGATGAAGAATCATTTGCATTGGGTGCTGCAAAAATCAACCCTTCACCGAAGTTAAAAAATAGTGGTAATTGTTGGAAGTAAGGGCTTTTCAGAGAATTAGGGGTAGATTAAAAAGAATTGTTGTTTTTAGGTATAAAGAGAAGTAGTGGTAGTTTAAGCATAGTAGCGATAGATCGACAAATAAGAAAGATTGTTAGTCGTTTGGATTGGTTGTTGTAAAAACCAACCCTTCACAGTAGTAAAAGAAAGGCGTGATTGTTGGAAATGAGGACTATTTAGAGAATTAGTGTTAGGATTAAAAGGAATACCTGTTTTGAAGTATTAAGAGAAGTAGGGGTAGTTTAAGCATAGTAGAGGTAGATCGACAAATATGAAAAATGATGATCGTTTGGAATGGGTGGTGCAAAAACCAACCCTTTAAAGTAGTAAAAAGACTGGCGCAATTGTTGGAAGTAAGGGTTATATAGAGAATTAGGTGTAGGATTAAAGAGAAGGGCTGTTTTGAAGTATTAAGAGAAGTAGGGGTAGTTTAACCATACTAGGGGTGGATAGACAAATATGAAAGATGATGAATCATTTAGATTGGATGCTGCGAAAAACCAACCCTTCACAGAAGTTTAAAAATGGGGGTATTCGTTGGAAGGAATGACTATTTAGAGAAGTAGGGGTAGGATTAAAAAGAAGGATTATTTTGAAGTATTAAGAGAAGTAGGGGTAGTAGTTTAAGCATAGTAGGGGTAGATCGACGAGTATGAAAGATTATGAATCGTCTGGATTGGGTGCCGTAAAACCAACCCTTCACAGTAGTAGAAACATAGGCATAATTGTTGGAAGTAAGGGCTATATATAGAATTAGGGGTAGGATTAAAAAGAAGGACTGTTTTGAAGTATTAAGAGAAGTAGGGATAGTTTAAGCATAGTAGAGGTAGATCGGCAAATATAAAAGACGAGGAATTATTTAGATTGGGTTCTGCAAATGTAACACCCCATGTCCATTAATGTCACTCACAAAGTAAATGCATCAATGTCCATGAAGCGTATATAGAACAGATAAATTACAAGAATAAATAAATAAAACAACACAGCGGAAGATAAAACTTATTTCATAGCATCATAACTCAGAACAAGCTTACATAAGTAGTCTCCAAAGCCATTACAACAGGATCAATATTCCTTTCCAAAAAAATTAAAGTACATAAAGAAGCAAATACTTGAATAACATAAATGCATAAATCCCTACTGAGCATAAGCAAAGCCATAAAGATGAGAGAGTCCAATGCGATACATCTACGCTTTTCAAGCAACTGAAAGAAATCGGTACTAACCTGTAGTATTCCCTCCGTGCAAACATGGGGGGGGGGGGGGGGGGGGGAGGAAAGAAAAGAGGTGGAAACAAAACGGGCCAGACATAAAGTCTGGCAAGTCCAGTAGTTTTAACAAATAACAGGTAAGGTAAATGATCAAGACATAAATAGGCATTATGACATGGCTGTAACATAGATAAGGTAGATAAAAAGGATGGACAAGATGATTCCATTCCTAAGTACTAAGACAATCCTACACCTTGGCTAAGCGAACAACCCTCAAACTACTAACCCCGAAGACCGAAGTCAACATCAGACTAACACCCAAAGGACTATCCAACTCAACCAACATGTATTTCATTACACCACACTTTTGCTAAGTTACACCACATTACTTAATTACACTGCACTTCTACTAGTCTCTATTTACTAATGGTTGATCCCTTCCCACTAACAGTACCCACATGACAAACTTGGTAGTTACTTGTACCTAGCTGCTATCGTAGATGTCGGCTTGCTCCTACAACCGCTAAGGTAACCTTGCCCTACCCATTCGATCGGCTCCCTAAACCCTGAGGCACCCATGCTAGCCCTACAGTGGGGTGTATGACTCCACAAAGTGGCAAACCTGATACCAACATAAAATGCACGACCATACCTACACAATTCAACAACGTCTTACCTACCAGCCCGAACCCATGCACGCACATGAACCCGTTGGACTTGTGTTGCCACCGCTATTCACGTTTTGACCACTTACATTCAAGTCCAATAAGCGTGCCCCAAACCCGGTCTAGTACCGGGCCCAATTAGATACTCAAACAGGTTACTGGTTGAAACGGGTCCCCCATCCGACACAAGCCTCCTACCTATGCTTGGTCCCCTCTAGGTTTTTCTCCCACTTAACCATTTTCATTTAAATGTCGATGTCTTACACATGCTATGGTTAAGTCCATACTTACATGTCATAATTTACATGTCTTATCTTATACCGGTTAAGTCCATATTTACCTGTCATAATTTACATGTAACCCTCTAACCATACCCATGTCTTATTATGGTTAGTATTCCTTAATCCATTCCTTATGACGAACGGTGCATGACCTCCCACGTTAGACCGAACGCTTTGTGGCCGCTGGATTTGCCGGGCGGTTCCGGGAAGTCTCACGCCACAAACCGGGTCTAACCTCATGTTATTAACCGTTGCGCCTACAATTCATTAATTTGACCTCTCACATTAGACGTCCAATTGTTGCAGCTGGATTTGCCGGGCTGTTCAGGGCAGTCTTACGCCACAATTGCGCCTAACCTCGTGTCAAAGGTTTATTAATAATCGTATTTCACCAATACCCAATTTTCATGTCATATATATCCAATTAGACATATAATCATGTTTATAATATTTCCTATTCCAAATTGTCACTAATTACATATTAATTCGCCTCAATTACAAATTTACAATTATAGGCAATTTCATCAATTCCATGTAACTCATACCCAAATATGCCAATTTAACATATTATCCAATTATCCAAAATATCCAATAATATCCAATTTTCCATATTTCACATATTCCCATCGTTCCCACGTACTCGCATTCGCGCGTATTTTTAACATAGGCTCGAAGGTAGCCTAGATCCAAAAATAAAAGGAATAGGGATAAGACGAGAGAATCAAATCACAGAAAATTGGAATTAACACAACATCATGAAATAAAGGGGCATGTAAACTGATATAGAGGCATAATGACAAATTCAACATGAATAAATTGATAAAGGTATGAACTTTACATAGAAACATAGGCATATGATGACGTGAATAAAAAAGTTGAAGACTTGGATGAGATTTAAATTACATACATACATATGAATCCTCTTTACAACTTCATCATGTTACTTTTAATCCCATTATATTGTGAAAATCACGGTACTCACCTTTCTTGGTTGAAGAATAGAATTATGCACAGAAATTGGTGTAGAAACGTTGCGGTGTTGCTGATTTATCTTCTTGAATTGTTGTAGAAGCTCTAATCTTTAATTCGAGTTGAAGTTGAATACTTGAGATTTGATTTAGAGGCGGCAGCTAGGGTTTAAGAGAGAGTTCGATAGCATAATGGTGTCATAGATAATATTTATGAATTAGGGTTAGGTCTTAGCGTGTATATATAGGTGTAGGAAGTTATTTAGGACCATTAGATTAACCTTAAACCGTGAGAACTGTAACACCCCACGTCCATTAATGTCACTCGCAAAGGGAATGCATTAATTTCCATGGATCATTTTAAGTGAATATAGAACAGAAAATCACAACAAGACCGATATAAAACAGTACTTGAAAATTTAAAACTTTATTTCACTGCAGCAGATAAACCCATATGTTTGATTAGATTATCAAAAACCATAAACTAAAGTCAAGTACATCATATCCATCTTGATAAAACAAGGTACATAAACTGAAAGATATAATCCACAACATTAAAATAGCCATAATAAAAGATAAGCTGGATTTTACTTCAGCGGTCCATGAAATCTTCTAAAAGCAGTCCAAAATCAAGCTCCACTGGTGCTAGTTCCAACCTGAGCACCTTGGGGGGGGGGGGGGGTGGGAGGAAAGGGATGGAAAAGGAGGTTTATACATAAAGCCTGGCGAGTGCGATAATTCTAACAATATAATTAACAAAGTAACTAGGCTAAGGCATAAGTTGGAAAATAAGGAAATGACCATGAACCATTGAGTATGACAAAGTAAACAAGGAAACAAGATGAACAACGATATCATTTAAGCGCACCTAAACCCACTAAGATAATTTACTAAACAACACCAACACTATGAGATGATTGCTAAACTGCACAGCCACTAGTATACTGCACCACCACTAGTCACCCTAAGGTTGATCCCGCCTACAGACTTAATAATGATATTGGTAGTTTCGTGCACCCCTAGTTGCCTTCATAGGTGTTGTCTATCCCAATCTGCATTAGGTGTACCAACTACTCCCAAGCGATCGGCTCCCTAACTCGTAGATACCCGTGTTGGCCCCACAGTGGGGTGTATCACACCCCAAAGTGGCAACCCGATTCCACTAAGAATGCACGGCTTATACCTACATGATGCAACAACGTCTTACCTACCAGCCCGCGTCCACACACGCATATGAACCCGTTGGACTTGCGTTGCCACCGCTAACCCGGTTTGGCCTCTTACAGTCAAGCCCACAAAGATACGTATGGGTTACTGGTTGAAACGAGCCCCCATTATTTGACACAAGCTATCCACCTAAGCTTGGTCCCCTCTAGTACATCCCACTTAACCCACTTCTTATTCATGTTTCAATTACATGTTTCAATTTTGGTTAAGTGTTTCTAATCGTATTTCCAAATGCCACCCAAGGCACCCACTAGATTCCACATGCCACTCAAGGCACCCACTTAACCCCCTCATGTCCCACTGCATGTTTATCTGGTTAAGTGTTTCTTAATTCATTAAGACCGTAACCTCATAAAGACCTCTCACATTAGACTGGCATTTGTGGCAGCTGGATTTGTCGGGCAGGTCCGGCAGTCTCACACCACAAAAGAGCCTAACCTCGTGTCTTTACAACTGTTACGTATTTAGTTTGTGCCTAAGACCTCTCACATTAGACTGGCATTTGTGGCAGCTGGATTTGTCGGGCGGGTCCGGGCAGTCTTACACCACAAAAGAGTCTAACCTCTTGTCTTAGACGATTAATTACTCCTAATTAATCATTCCCCAAATTTGAATTACTTTCCCTATTCAAATTATCAATCAATTCCAAATTTAACGATGTACATAATTGACTCAATTATGTCCATCCATTTATGGTATGTAAAATCATACCAATATTCACCACAATTATATTTTATGCCTTTTAAGGCATTTATGCCAATTAAATATTTTTAATATTATCCCCTTCATACCCCGTCATTCGTTCGCTTAACATGACATATTTATATTAGACTAGCAATTATTCTAATACTTAAAAAAAAGGAATAAATGTCACAAAGTCACAAACACACAATAATAGATCTAATTTGCATCAAACTTGCAATTAAGAATTACAACATACTTGCATAGTCTTTGTATTATCAAGGATCCGAAAATCATTGATCTAAAAGGTGTGAGCTTGCATGTATGAACATAGTTTTACACCCAACTAGCCTAGGTAATTATCACAAACTTACATAAGCTATGTATGTCGTCAACCTAAACATAACTGTGTCATCTTGCATAACTATGGATCCAATAAAGGTGTTTACTTGAGTAAACTATGGATCCACATAAAGGTGTAAAATTGCATAACTAGGCATGTCATAGATTCAACATAAAAATGTCAACTTGAATATGGATCTAAACTTTAAAGGTGTGAACTTGTATATATATATGAATCCAGTTATCACTTAAACTTGCGTATGAACATAATACCTATACGAACTAGCATATGTTCCATATCCATATTCGCATAAAAATCGATGTTATAAACCTAGGTGGTTGGATTATAAAAAGGGATTCATTGACACCAGTTAACATCATGAATTACTAGCATATATTTTATATCCAAACTTACATAACATCATTTAACTCGCATACAACTTGCGTGATCCTATTAACTTGCATAACATCATATGTAGAACTTGCATAATCATATCAACTTGCATAACATCATATATGAAATTTGCATAATCGTATCAACTTGCATAACATCATATGTGAAACTTGCATAATCATATTAACTCGCATAACATCATATATAAAACTTGCATAACATCATATAATATGAATTAAGTTAACATACATGATTAAACATATGAATTAGATTCACAACCACAACTTGTAATCCAACATATATCACATCATAATTGATTTAGGAATTATTTTGTTAAGGTGATCGAACTCACTACTCAAAAGCGGTCTTGAGTTCTAAATTCTGATTTCTGGAGTTGTATTAGCTCTCCTTTGAAGAAGATTCGTTGTTAGGGTTGAATAGTTTTGATTTGATTTGCTGTTCTTCCTCTTTAATTTGTGGCGGCTACTCTAGGGTTCAAGACAACAGCATGACGACCATAGTTTCAGTTTTAATTCCGATTTAGGGTTTGAGTCTATTGGTCTTTTTATAGAGTTTTGAAATAATTTAAGCCGTCGGATGATCTTAGGGTTAATCAAAACCATTCAGTCATGATAGGGTGACAAGTCAACCCTAATGACTTAGCAAAGAGTCAGAAAGGACTCAACAATGAGTCAGAACATGGGTCAGACTTAACCAGAAGGCTGTGCAGGTTTTTCCTCGGCCTGGGTGCACTTGGGAAGTGCACCAATGTAAATTTGTACTGGCGCACTTCCCAAGTGTGCCAGTGTATAATTTTTTTTTCTACTTTGCCACCAAACTTCGTTCGTCCATAACTCCTTCAACCGGTACTCGTTTCCCGCAAACTCGGACTCTTTTTCATCCAAAATTCCGAGACGAACACAATGGCGCTACCCAATTCCCATAATTCTCACGTCTGAGATTAATTATTCTTTAATTTGGTTAATTATTCAAAAATCCGGGGTGTTACATTCTCCCCTCCTTAAAGGATTTCGTCCCCGAAATCTCCAAGTCAAGGAGAATGCATATCCTACCATCCAAACAACCGTCTACTCAACCATCAAACATGGGCATCCATTGTCCTTATAAAATTTCTAATGCTGTATGAACATATGCAAGAAATGTGTGTGTATGTTCCTTATCTAATGCAAAATCAGGCAGTCTACTGATTCAGTTGACCACCTTAATGCAAACCATGATAGTGCCATGCATCCATTATGTATGCGAAAGAACCTTATCGATACATATCATTTCTACATGTGTGCACAACCACTCACCAAAATGCAACATCCATATGATGGTACAACCATTATACATCCATTACTTAAATATGTACACATTTATATGAAATATGCAATATGAAGTGACTGAGCCGATCTAGTGCCTAAAGTGTGTGTATATGCATCCACGAGCAACCACTAGCAAACACTTGCATCCACATGCATCCATCATACATAAGATGTCTAAAACACATGTTTCAACCATAGGGCTACCCTATCTAAAGGTCAAAGATACTAGCGAGAGGACATACTAAAGATAAGATAAGTACAAGGTATGCGATAAAGGAGAAATTTAAAAGACATACCCTCGAAAAGAAAAGGGTATAATGAACGCATCTTCGCTTCCGCCTCCCAAGTAGTGTTGCTCTCATCATCTCCCCATTGCACTTTGACTAGTTTGACCTCTCGATTCCTCAACTTCTTAATCTCCGACCCTAGAATGCACGTAGGAGCTCATCGAATCGTTGTATCACGCTCGATCTCAGCTCTACCACTTCCGCGGTCTCGTGCATGCCCTTCCTCAAATGTGATACATGGAATACATCGTGTACACCACTAAGTCTCTCGGGCAACTCCACTCTACATGCCATCTGCCCAATCCATTCCTTAATAGGAAACAACCCTACAAATCTTGGTGCTAACTTCCCAATGGACCTAAAGCGAATGACATTCTGCAATGGAAACACCTTGACAAAGAACATGTCCCCAATATCAATTTCAAGATCTGTCCTTCTCTTGTCCGCATAAGATTTCTGCCTATCTTGCGCCATCCTCATCCTCCTTCAAATCAAATTGATCTTTTCCGAAGTCTGTCTAATCATATCGGGCCCAAGTAAGATCTTATCTGTAGGCTCCCACCAATATGTAGCCGAACGACATGGCTGTCCATAAAGAGCCTCGAACGGTGCCATGCCAATGCTAGACTGAAAGCTGTTATTATATGCAAACTCCACCAACGGGAGATGTTCCTCCCATGTACCTCCGAAATCTAAGACACACAACCCCAATAAGTCCTCTAGGATACAATTCACCCTATCGGTCTGGTCGTCCGTCTGAGGATGATATTTGGTGCTCAAACATAACTGAGTCCCTACCGCCTCTTGCAAGCTCTTCCAAAATTCGCCAGTCAAAATAGGATCGCGGTCGCTCACTATGATAGAAGTAACACCGTGCAAACGAACTATTTATCGAATGTATTTGGAGGCTAACCATGGAGCAGTCCTCTTACTCCTCATGGGAATGAAATGTGCGCTCTTAGTAAGTTTGTCTACCATAACCCAAATCCCCGTACTACCCTTCCTCGATCTTGGTAATTCGTCAACAAAGTCCATCGAAACACTTTCCTACTTCCACTGTGGGACCTCCAATGGGTGAAACATTCCGTCGGGCTTCTTTTGCTTTGCTTTTACTTGTTGGCACACCAAGCATCTAGCGACATACTCGGCCACATCCCTCTTCATACCGGCCCAAAAGTAAACTCGTCTCATGTCCATGTACATCTTATCCCCGCCGGGATGAATGGTCATCTTCGAACGATGTGCATCATCAAGAATGGTCTTCCTCAAATTCTTGTCCCGTGGTACACAAAGCTACCGTCCAAAAGCAACCAACCCTTATCATCTAGGGTGTACCTACGGAGATGGCTCGATGACTCCCCTCTTATGAATTTCTCTACTAACTCCATCAACTGTGGGTCATCACGCTGTGCCTCTCCAACACGTCCCAAAAGCGTAGGTCTGACCTCAAGGATGCTAGCAAACTGGGTACAAAATCAATGGATGGTCTAAAGTCAAAGGTAGAGATAAACTCTAAGCTACGTCGACCAACAAACAAAGGACTCAATGTCAACTTTTTCCTACTCAAGGCATCTTCGACCTCGTTACCCTTACCAGGGGTATATGCTATCTCGAAGTCGTAGGATGCTAAGAATTCTATCCACCGTAACATATCACCCTTCCCTAGAGACCACATGCCCTAAAATCCTCACTTCTTTCCTCCAAAAAAGGTATTTTGGAGAACTTAGCTTTAAGCTGGTGCACTTGTAGGGTGCCTAAGCCTTCGCTAAGATGTAGGGAATGCTCTTCTCTGCTTCTAGAGAAAACCAGGATATTATCCCGTGCAAAATCGTCACAACTATCCATCTCTCACACAGACCATCCTAGTCGAACTCGACATCCCCAAGTGCAAGCCCTAAAGGCCTAAACCAATATCAGACAAACACCCAAGGGATACCTCCTTCGAATTCAGACGACCTACGTGAGATGATACTAGTAAGACGACCAACCGATTGAGTACTTGACCGACTCTGCCTGTCGTTGCCAGTCTTGCTCCAAAACCACCGCTGATTACATAACTGGCTTTGCTCAATCTATTAAGCACATACAAAAACTTATTTCGCGCCTCTTGGTAAACCTCGCACTTTATCAAAGATGTCTCCATACTCACGGAGCACACAAACAGACTCCCAATCATCGTTGGATGTGTTAGATGATTCTAGGCAGCTAAGCATCACTGAACCCCTAGGGTCACAAGAAATATGAGGGTCTTTCCATAACGAATCAATAGTCTAACTACCCCCATTTCACAATCTAGGATGGCACCCCGCCTGGCTAGGCAATCCACCCCTAGAATCAAACTATAGCCCGTGAAACCAAGGACGAAGGCATTGTATTCAAATCAAATGCCCAAGATAGACACTCTCAAATACCTACAAACCATTGAAGGATGAGCCGAACCACCAACAGGATTTGAGACTAGGATGGGATCCTTAACTAGATTAGTATTTAGGTGTAGTGTTTCAACTAATGATGTAGAAATAAATGAATGTGATGCACAAAAATCGAATAAAGTATAGACAGGATGATAAAGAAAACCAAATTTCAACTTAGACGGTCCTACCTCCATTAGGTATACCAGCCGTGAGGGAATACAACTACCCTCCAGAAGATCCCGTACTTTGTCCTTGCCTCTTTGGACAATCCTAGGGTGTCCTATTTCTCCAAAACAACTAGCCTTCTTCTTCACATTATCCATTCATGAACTCCCACCAAGATGAGGCTTCGTCCTTTGTTAACCAAACAGCTATTTGAACCTTCCTCCTATCGTCTATCTTAAAGGTACCAACAAGCCCTCCACTTCCTTGGACTAACTTCTAGCCCGACAAACGTCTAAGTCCCTTGAAGTGGCTTTACCGTCCTTCGTACGGAAGTCCTTATTTATCTTAGAAAAAGCACATATATGCGGAGTGGGAAAGAACTCAAAAAGAGAAAGAGGAAGGGATTCAAAACGGAGAACCGAAGGAAGGATATATGGCTCTTGGGGATTATGTTCTCTAAAATATACTTTTCTCTTGAAAAATACTTTCCTTAAAACATACTTTTGAAAGTAGTCTTTATAAGAATGCTTTTGAAAAAATAGTTTTTCAAAATATATTATCTGTTCTGGTAACCTGGCTCTGATACCACGTGTAACATCCCACGTCCATTAATGTCACTCGCAAAGGGAATGCATTAATTTCCATGGAGCATTTTAAGTGAATATAGAACAGAAAATCACAACAAGACACATATAAAACAGTACTTGAAAATTTAAAACTTTATTTCATTGCAGCGGATAAACCCATATGTTTGATTACATTATCAAAAACAATAAACTAATGTCAAGTACATCATATCCATCTTGATAAAACAAGGTACATAAACTGAAAGACATAATCCCCAACATTAAAACAGCCATAATTAAAGAGAAGCTGAACTTTACTTCAGCGGTCCAAGAAATCTTCTAAAAGCAGTCCAAAATCAGGTTCCACAGGTGCTAGTTCCAACCTGAGCACCTTGGGGAGGGAAGGAAAGGGATGGAAAAAGGGGGTCAGACATAAAGTCTGGCGAGTACGATAATTCTAACAATGTAATTAACAAAGTAACTAGGCTATGGCATAATTTGGAAAATAAGGAAATGACCATGAACCATTGAGTATGGCAGAGTAAACAAGGAAACCAGATGAACAACGATATCGTTTAAGCGCACCTATACCCACTAAAATAATTTTCTAAACTACACCAACACTATGAGATGATTGCTAAACTGCACCGCCACTAGTATACTGCACCGCCACTAATCACCCTAAGGTTGATCCCGCCTACAGACTTAATGATATTAGTAGTTTCGTGCACCCCTAGCTGCCTTCATAGGTGTCGTCTGCCCCTATCTCCCCTAGGTGTACCTACTACCCCCAAGCGATCGTCTCCCTAACTCGTAGGTACCCGTGCTGGCCCCATAGTGGGGTGTATCACTCCCCAAAGCGGCAACCCGATACCACCAAGAATCCACGGCTTATACCTACACGATGCAACAACGTCTTACCTACCAGCCCGGGTCAACAAACGCATATGAACCCGTTGGACTTGCATTGCCACCGCTAACCCGATTTGGCCTCTTACAGTCAAGCCCAGTATGCGTGTCCCGTCCTCGACTTGGGTCGAGCCCACAAAGATATGTATGGGTTACTAGTTGAAAGGCCCCCCCCATTATTTGACAAAAGCTATCCAACTAACATTGGTCCCCTCTAGTACATCCCACTTAACCCACTTGTTATTCATGTTTCAATTACATGTTTCAATTTTGGTTAAGTGTTTCTAATCGTATTTCCAAATGCCACCCAAGGAACCCACTAGATTCCACATGCCACCCAAGGCACCCACTTAAACCCCTCATGTCCCACTACATGTTCATCTGGTTAAGTGTTTCTTAATTCATTAAGAACGTAACCTCATAAAGACCTCTCACATTAGATTGGCATTTGTGGCAGCTGGATTTGCCGGGCGGGTCCGGGCGGTCTTACACCACAAAAGAGTCTAACCTCGCGTCTTTACAACTGTTACGTATTTAGTTTGTGCCTAAGACCTCTCACATTAGACTGGCATTTGTGGCAGCTGGATTTGCCGGGCGGCTCCGGGCAGTCTTACACCATAAAAGAGTCTAAAGTCGTGTCTTAGACGATTAATTACTCCTAATTAATCATTCCCCAAATTTGAATTACTTTCCCTATTCAAATTATCAATCAATTCCAAATTTAACGATGTCCATAATTTACTCAATTATGTCCATCCATTTATGGTATGTAAAATCATACCAATTTTCACCACAATTATATTTTATGCCTTTTAAGGCATTTATGCCAATTAAATATTTTTAATATTATCCCCTTCATACCCCCGTCATTCGTTCTCTTAACATGACATATTCATATTAGACTAGCAATTAGTCTAATACTTAAAAAAAGGAATAAACGTCACAAAGTCACATACACACAATTATAGATCTAATTTGCATCAAACTTGCAATTGAGAATTACAACATGCTTGCATAGTCTTTGTATTATCAAGGATCCAAAAATCATAGATCTAAAAGTTGTGAGCTTGCATGTATGAACATAGTTTTACACCCAACTAGCCTAGGTAATTATCACAAAATTACATAAACTGTGTATGTCGTCAACCTAAACAAAAAGGTGTCATCTTGCATAACTATGGATACAATAAAGGTGTTAACTTGAGTAAACTATGGATCCACATAAAGGTGTAACCTTGCATAACTAGGCATGTCATAGATTCAACACAAAAATATCAACTTGAATATGGATCTATACTTTAAAGGTGTGAACTTGTATATATATATATATATATATATATATATATATATATATATGAATCCAATTATCATTAAACTTGCATATGAACATAATACCTATACGAACTAGCATATGTTCCACATCTATATTCGCATAAAAACTGATGTTATAAACCTGGGTGGTTGGATTATAAAAAGGGATTCATTGACACAGTTTAACATCATGAATTACTGGCAAATATTTTAAATCCAAACTTACATAACATCATATAACTCGCATACAACTTGCGTGATCCTATTAACTTGCATAACATCATATGAACAACTTGCATAATCATATCAACTTGCATAACATCATATATGAAACTTGCATAATCATATCAACTTGCATAACATCATATGTGAAACTTGCATAATCATATTAACTTGCATAACATCATATATAAAACTTGCATAACATCATATATAGAACTTGCATAACATCATATAATATGAATCAAGTTAACATACATGATTAAACATATGAATTAAATTCACGACCATAACTTACAATCCAACATATATCACATCATAATTGATTTAGCAATTATTTTGTTAAGGTGATCGAACTCACTACTCAAAAGCGGTCTTGAGTTCTGAATTCTGATTTCTGGAGTTGTATTAGCTCTCCTTTGAAGAAGATTCGTTGTTAGGGTTGAATAATTCTGATTTGATTTGCTGTTCTTCCTCTTTAATTTGTGGCGGCTACTCTAGGGTTCAAGACAACAGTATGACGGCCAAAGTTTTAGTTTTAATTCTGATTTAGGGTTTGAGTCTATTGGTCTTTTTATAGAATTTTGAATTAATTTAAGTCATCAGATGATCTTAGGGTTAATCAAAACCATTTAGTCATGATAGGGTGACAAGTCAGCCCTAATGACTCAGCAAAGAGTTAGAAAGGACTCAACAATGTGTCAGAACATGGGTCAGACTGAACCAGAAGGCCGTGCAGGTTTTTCCTCGGTCTGGGCGCACTTGGGAAGTGCACCAATGTAAATTTGTACTGGCGCACTTCCCAAGTGTGCCAGTACATATTTGTTTTTCTACTTTGCCACCAAACTTCGTTCGTGCATAACTCCTTCATCCGGTACTCGTTTCCCGCAAACTCGGACTCTATTTCAACCAGAATTCCGAGACGAACACAATGGCGCAACCCAATCCCCGTAATTCTCACGTCCGAGATTAATTATTCTTTAATTTAGTTAATTTTTCAAAAATCCGGGGTGTTACAAGAATGAATCAGATGCCACATCTGCGTTTGAGCGAATCGGCCCACGGGTTGACAGCCAAACACCCTAAATAAACCCCTAGTCGACCCAGCAGGGCTCGGGTCGACCTCAAAAATGGGCCGGTTCGGTTATTCCCCCTCTCAATTCGCTGTTTTGTACTTTTTTGCATATATATATATATACATATATATATACTTCTCTCATATGCATACAAACTTCAAGGCTTAATAACATATTCATAAGGTATCCGTTTTGTGCAAACCAAATGTCTATCTTGACCCAAAATTTTGAAACAAACATAATAGCGCAACCCATTTCACTTAATTCTTTTCTAAAAATTAAATATACTTTAATTTGTGAAATTTAATGTTATAAAATTACGGGGTGCTACATTATCCCCTCCTTAAAGGAATTCATCCCCGAAATCTCTAAGTTAAGAAGAATGTATCCTACTATCCAATCATCCATCTACTCAACCATCATCCACAAGCATCCATTGTCCTTAAAAGATTTCTAATGCTTTTCATGTACATATGCATAGTGTGTGTATATGTCCGTATACTAATGCAAAATCAGGCGTTCCACTAATTCAGTCGACCTCCTTAATGCAAATAATGATAGTGCCATGTATTCGTCATGTATGTAAAGAACCCTATACATATCATTACTACATGTATGCACAACCATTCATTTAAATCCAACATCCATATGATACACACATTCAATGTACATTCAGTTTACTAAATTCATCCATTTATATTCAATATGCAATATGAAAGTGACTGAGCCGATCTAGTGCCTAAAGTGTGTGCATATGCATCCACGAGCAACCACTAGCAAACACTTACATCCACATGCATCCACCATACATAACATGTCTCAAACACATGTTTCAACCATAGGACTACCTTATCTAAAGGTCAAAGATACTAGCGAGAGGACATGCTAAAGATAGAACAAGTACAAGCTAAGCGATAAAGGAGAAATTAAAAGACATACCCTCGAAAAGGGAAGGGTACAATGAATGCATCTTCTCTTCCGTCTCCCAAGTAGCCTCGCTGACATCATCTCTCCATTGCACTTTGACTAGCTTGACCTCTCGTTTCCTCAACTTCTTAATCTCCGACCCAAGAATCCATGTAGGAGCTCGTCGAATCGTCGCATCACACTCTATCTCAACATCTCTAAGCAAGCTCGGCTCTACTACTTCTGCGGTCTCATGCAAGCACTTCCTCAAATGTGATATATGGAATACGTCGTGTACACCACTAAGTCTCTCAGGAAACTCCACTCTATACGCCATCTGTCCAATCCTCTCCTTAATAGGAAACGACCCTACGAACCTTGGTGCTAACTTCCCGACGGACCCAAAGCGAACAACATTCCGCAATGGAGACACCTTGATAAAGACCCTGTCTTCAATATCAAACTCAAGATCTGTCCTCCTCTTGTCCGCATACAATTTCTGCCTATCTTGTGCCATCTTCATCCTCCTTCAAATCAAATCAATCTTTTCTGAAGTCTCTCTAATCATATCGGGCCCAAGCAAGATCTTATACGTAGATTCCCACCAACCTGTAGGTGAACGACATGGCCATCCATAAAGAGCCTCGAAAGGTGCCATGCCAATGCTAGGCTAAAAACTATTATTATACGTGAACTCCACCAAAGGAAGATGCTCCTCCCACACACCTCCGAAGTCTGAAACACATAGCCTCAAAAGGTCCTCTAGAATACGATTCACCCTCTCGGTCTGGCCGTCCGTCGGAGGATGATATGCGGTGCTCAAACATAATTGAGTCCCTACTGCCTCTTGCAAGCTCTTTCAAAACTCGCTAGTAAATATAGGTTCATGATCGCTCACTATGCTAGAAGGAACACCATGCAATCAAACTATCTCTCGAATGTATACGGAGGCTAACCATGGATTAGTCCTCTTACTCTTCACGGGAATGAAATGGGCGCTCTTAGTAATTCTGTCTACCATGACCCAAATCCCCGTATTACCCTTACTCGATCTTGGTAACCCATCAACAAGCGAGACACTCTCCCACTTCCGTTGTGGGACCTCCAATGGGTGAAGCAACCCACCGGGCTTCTTTTGCTCTGCTTTTACTTGTTGGCACTCCAAGCATCTAGCAACAAACTTGGCCACATCCCTCTTCATACCGGCCCAAAAGTAAACTCATCTCATGTCCATGTACATCTTGTCCCTACCGGGATGAATGGTCATCTTCGTACTATGTGCATAATCAAGAATGGACTTCCTCAAGTTCTCGTCTCGTGGTACACAAAGTCTACCGTCCCTACGTAACCAACCCTTATCATCTAGGGTATACCTACTGAGATGGCTCGATGACTCCCCCCTTATGAGCTTCTCTAATAACTCAACCAGTTGTGAGTCATCTCGTTGTGCCTCACCAATCCATCCCAAAAGCGTAGGTCTGACCTTTGAGGATGCTAGCATACCGGTTAAAAAGTCAATGAAAGGTCTAAAGTCAAACGTAGAGATGAACTCTAAGCTTCGCCGCTCAACAAACAACGGACTCAAGGACAACCTTTTCCTACTTAAGGCATCTGCCACCACGTTACCCTCGCCAGGGGTATATGTTATCTCGAAATCGTAGGACGCGAAGAATTCCATCCACCTTTGCTGCCTTAAGTTCAAGTCCTTCTGAGAGAACAAGTATTTTAGCGATTTGTGGTCAGTAAACAATTCGAATTTCTCGCCAAGAAGATAATGGTGCCAAGACTTAAGCGCGAAAACAATAGCGGCAAACTCTAGGTCATGTGCAGGGTAAATTTTCTCATGCACTCTCAATTGATGGAAACCAGTGGCCAAGTCCAACTGCGAAAACACTGAGGCGCTAACTAACTGATCAAAGAGATCGTCAATCCTCGGTAGTGGGTGCCTATTCTTGTTAGTAAGCTTATTAAGTACTCTATAGTCCACACAAAGTCTAAGTGACCCATCCGCCTTCGTGGTAAATACTACTGGAGCACCCCACTCCGATATACTACGTCTTACGAGCCCCTTCTCAAGCAACTCCCCTACTTGCTTTTTGTGTTCCCTCCACTCACGAGGAGCCATTTGGCGTATTGGCATAGATACGGGTTTTGCATTGTCTACAAGATAAATACGAAAGTCTATCTCACGTTTTGGGGTTAGACCCCTCACCTCATCGAAGACATCAACATATTCATAGACTATACAAACAGAATGTAAATCATCATTGGATGCGTCAAGTGACTCAAGATAACTAAGCATCACCAATCCTCTAGGGTCACAAGGAATATCAAGGGCCTTTCCACTACGAGTCAACACTTTTACTACCCTTCATTCACAATCTAGGATGGCACCATGCCTGGCTAGCCAATCCATCCCTTGAATCAACCCATAGCCCATGAAACCAAGAACAAAAGCATTACATTCAAAACCAATGCCTAAGATAGACAATCTCAAATCCCTACAGACCATGGAAAAATGAGCCGACCCACCAATAGGATATGATACTACAATGGGATCCATTAGGAGACTAGTATTTAAGTTCAGTGTTTCAACTAATGATGTAGAGATAAATGAATGTGATGCGGCAGAATCGAATAAAGTACTGACGGGATGATCAAACAAGAAAATGAAACTTTCGACAGAAATTTTTCTACCTTCTTCCCGTCCCGGAGCCATGAGACCGTGAACCTGCCCTCCCAAGTAGAACCTGCCCTCTGCCCTTGATTCTTAGGACAGTCCTGGACAGCATGACCTGGATCACCAAAATGATAACAAGAGAACTTCTTCTTCTTCCTACGGTCTTTCTTCAAATGGCCAGGTATCCCACAGTTGTGACACTCCCTCTTTTCTTTACCACCTTTCTTTTGTTGTTGGGCTTTCTTTGGATCCTACTTCTTATTTTGTGGCCTAAAAGTACTTATACCCTTCTCTTATTCATGCATGTATGCCTTATCAACAAGCTTTTCATAAGTTGCCCCCACTGGAATGTGGGACATAGCCAAACTATGAAGCGGTTCATTTAGGCCCTTTGCAAAACTCAAGGCCTTCTTGTGAGGCGTATTCACCAACTCTAGTCCAAATCTCGCCAACTTATTAAATACGGTCACATACTCCTTCACGGTCAAGTTTTTCTGCTTTAATGTCAAGAACCTCTCCATGTACATACTCTCCTCAGCTTGAGAAAGGAATTTCAACTCAAACCTTACCCTAAAATCTGCCCACGTCTCTACAGCATGTTCTCCATTAGTAACCTCCAACCAAAACGAAGCTTCGTCCTTCATCAACCAAGCATCCAATTGGATCTTCCTACAGTCGTCCAAATCGTAAATGCCAAACAGATCCTCTACTTCTTTCAACCAATTTCTAGCTTCAACGAACGTTTCAGACCCACTAAAAGGTTTTCAACCCATCGAACGAAAGTCTTTACATATCTTGGAGAAATCATCTCCATGCGGAGGAATGACTGGAGCTGGGGGAGGAGGATGAGAACGTCGGACGGACCCACGGCAGCGGCATTAGCCTCGAGATATTGACGAAACCAACCGAGTACATAAACACCCTCTGGTATCTCAGATGCTCCAGACATGCTGAAAAGAAAAAGAAAGAGTTTCAAAACAAGGGAAGTGAAAGAGAGATGTATGGCTTGTGGGGATTATGCTCTTTAAGGTAAACTTTCCTTGAAAATAGCTTCTTTAAAACAAGTTTTTTTTTTTAAAATACTTTCTAGGAGAATAATACCTTTGAAAACACTTCTCAAAACTTTTTATCTGTTCTTGTAACAATAGCTCTGATACCACGTGTAACAACCCATTTCCATTAATGTCACTCACAAAGGGAATGCATCAGTGTCCATGACGCATTATTGTTTTATAGAATAGATAAATTACAAGAATAAATAAATGAAACAACACAGCGGAAGATAAAACTTATTTCATAGCATCACAACTCAGAACAAGCTTACATAAGTAGTCTCCAAAACCATTACAATAGGATCAATAGTCTTTTCCAAAAACTTCAAAGTACATAAACAAGAAAATTCTTAAATAACATAAATGCATAAATCCCCACTGAGCTTAAGCAAAGCCATAAAGATGAGATAGTCCAAAGAGAAACATCTACTCTTTTCAAGCAACTGGAAGAAATCGGCACTAAGCTGTAGTATTCCCTCCTTGCAAACCTGAGGGGGGGAAGGAAAGAAAAGAGGTGGAAACAAAACGTGTCAGACATAAAGTCTGGCGAGTCCAGTAATTTTAACAAATAATAGGTAAGGTAAATGATCAAGACATACACAGGCATCATGATATGGCTGTAACAAAGGCAAGGTAGACAAAAAGGATGGACAAGATGATTCTGTTCCTAAGTACTAAGACAATCCTACTCCTTGGCTAAGCGAATAACCCTCCAAGTACTAACCCCGAAGACCGAAGTCAACATCAAACTAGGACCCAAAGCACTATCCAACTCAACCAACATTTATTTCATTACACCGCACTTTTGCTAAGCAATACCACATTACCTGATTACACCGCACATCTACTAGTCTCTATTTACTAAAGGTTGATCCCTTCCCACTAACTGTACCCACATGACAAACTTGGTAGTTACATGTACCTAGCTGCTATCATAGGTGCCGACTTGCTCCTTCCACCACTAAGGTACCCTTACCCAACCCATTCGATCGGCTCCCTAAACATCGTAGGCACCCTTGCTGGCCCCATAGTGGGGTGTATCACTCACCAAAGTGGCAACCCCGATACCAACATAAAATGCACGGCCAAACCTACACGATGCAACAACGTCGTACTTACCAGCCTGGCCCCATGCACGCACATGAACCCGTTGGACTTGCGTTGCCACCGCTATTTATGTTTTGACCTCTTACATTCAAGTCCAGTAAGCGTGCCCCAAGCCCGGCCTAGTACCGGGCCAAATTAGATACTTATACTGGTTATTGGTTGAAACATGTCATAATTTACATGTCTTATCTTATACCGGTTAAGTCCATGTAACACCCTGTATTTTTTTAATGTAATTAAAAATGAAATAAAATATATGAAAATAAGCTTATGATAGGTAAATAATGGTGGTTCATAAGGAGAATTAATTAATGCATGGAAGAGAAGAAAAATTAGTTCAATAACGGCGTATGTAACGTAAAAGATAGTAAAATAAGGATAACTAATTTCGATAACTGACCCAGGTCGACTATAGTGTCGACCCCCCTCTTTACAGGTCGATCTGGTTGGCCTAAGGTGGCCCAGAACCCATTTATGAGGCCCGGGATGAGTTTTGATGGTCCGGATTGACTCTAGGGTTAATCTAATGGCTTAAATGAGTTTCCTACACCTATAAATACACCCTAAGACCCAGCCTCCTCTACACACAATTCTATTCTTCTTCTTCTCTGCCTCTGTTCTAAATAAAAATAAAAATGGCATCGCTACTCTGCTGGAATCAAAACTAGAAGCTAATCAACATCAACCTAAGCAACTCAATTCAAATTAGAGATTAAAGCTTCTGCAACAATTCTGCAACAACTAAAGTTCTTTCTTTAATCCAATCAAGGCAAGTACAGTTATTCTCCGCTATAAACGTTAATTCTTATTGTGACATGAATTGTAAATCTGAATCTGAGATTATATCTATTCTGTTCTGTTTAGATCTATCTTATTTTGTATCTCTTTCCTCTTTTTGTTCTATAGCCAGGCTACCATGAGCCTGAGCCAATCTCATAAGAGATTAACATACGCTAAAATGTTTGGGATAATAAAATGAATGATGCATAAATTGGGCATGACCAATAGGTGACTAATTTGAGGAAAGAACATGGACTATAGCTAGAACAAAATCTGAGACATATGACTGACATGTTATATTTACAACATAAATGGGTATTGAACATATGATTTGTGATAAAAAGAATATGGCTTAGGTATAAAGATATACATGAGAGTAGGGCATCTATTAATGTAAATAAACAGCTAAGTAAGTGATCTTTGGGATATATGACATGCATAATAATAGATTGCTATATTTGGTATATAATCATATTGTGAATCATGAAATTTATTTAAGCATGTGAACTTAGGCAAGATTTATGATTAGGCAAGATATATTTGTGAAACTTTAAGAAATGATTAAATCTGTTATATTTGCCTAATTTGCTAGTTTTGTTACATTGCCTAATCAACTAGTTCTGTTATATTGCTTAATCTGCTAGTTCTGCTCTACTGCCTAGTCTGCTAGATCTGTTCATCTGCCAAATCTATCGTCTGCTAAGTCTGTTGAAAATGCTAAATCTGCTAGTTTGCTTAATTTGATAAATCTGTTAAGTCGCCTAATATGAAGAATCTGTTATCTGCTATATCTGTTGAGTTGGTATCAGTCCGCTATTGACATAATCTGAATTAGCTATGAATAATTGACATGTATATTAGGCGTGGGTATAAATGGTAAATCATTAATTAATTGGCTGCAAAGATTAACATGGCTAACTCGAGGTTAGAATGAGTTTGCGGCGTAATTCTGCCCGGAACCGCTCGGCATATTTCATTGGTCGCAAACAATAGGTTCTAATGTGAGAAGTTAGTCATAACGTGCTGGAAACCCGAGGTTAGACTCAGTTTGCGACAGAAACCTGCCCGGAACCAACCGGCCTAACCAGTAGCCGCAAACTGTCAATCTAATGTGAGAGGTTTTGGCATTAATATTTAATTAATGAAAATCTGAGATAATTATGATGTCTAAAATGTGTTAGGTAAGGTTAAACCAATTTGACCAATGAATCTGATAAACCCGTTTCGTGAATTCGTAGGCCCAATACAAAGTTAGATAATCTGTAACCAGTTAATCTGTAAGTATGTTAATCTGTAACTATTTAATCTATAAGCCTGTTAATCCGAACATCTGATCCGTTAGTTTGAAAACCTGTTAACTTGATTGTCTGATCTGTGAACTAGTTAATCTAAATTTTGTATGTCTGAAACTTGTAAACAAGTAAAGCTGAAATCTGTTAGTCTTGGGACTCATGGTTAGGAGGGTAATTACTTGTGTCATCTGTTGTTTGGGACCCGTATTAGTCAGTAACCCTTTCTGGTGTCAAAACTTTGACCCAACAGTAGGTTGGGTCCGGGCACGCTTACTGAACTAATTATAAGCGGTTCATTCTGGTAATGGCGAGGGGTGTTGATGGTGCGTTCCAACCGGGTCATGTGCGTGCATGGATCTCGGTCTGCCTCTGAGGATGTAAGACGCCGTGACATCTGTAAATAGGTATGTGCCAATTGGTTGTCACTTTTGGGAGTGATACACCATACTGTGGGGCCGACACAAGATATTTATGTATTGGGGAGCCGATCGCTTGGTGTAGGGTTTTAGGGTACACTTAGTTCTGTCTGTTTCTGTTGGTACCGTCTGTTTCTGTTGGGTGGTAACACCTGTCTGTTTCTACGTGGTACCGTCTGTTCGGGTGGTAAAGGCCCATTACTAGTGTACACCTAATTCTACATTCTGTTTCCGTAGGGACTAATCTATTTCTACTTCTGTCTGTTTCTGATCGGGTAGTAAAGGCCCATTATTAGCGTTCTATTTCTGTTAAATTATTCTGTACCCATTTCTGTTTCAGTTTAGATATTGGGGTGACACCTAATTCTGTTATACTAGTATTAGTGCAGAGAAGTGTAAAGCAATAATTTACATCATTCTGTTCTTTTGTTATATCTGCTACACCTGTTACAGTTATCTCTCATCCGGTTTTAGGTTCATGTCATAGTATTATTATCTGTTCATATGCTGAAAGTCACTAGACTTGCCAGACTTTTTGTCTGACCCTTGTTGTTTCGCCTCCTTTCTTCCGTTTCCACCCCCAAGGTTATCCAAGGAGGGAATACTTTAGCTTGATCCGGATTTCTCTCTGCTTGAAGTGCTTAAAGTAGGGCTTGGCTCTGTATAGCTTCCGTTCTATGGGGATTATGACTTTAAACCATGCATTTTGAACGCTTTTGTACAAGACTAATATTTTGTACTTGAATTTTGAGATTTGGATGGATGTAACCATATTGATTTCTGTTTCCGCTACAATAAAGTTAAAAAATTTCAAGTACTATTTTAATCTGTCTTGTATGTTTCTGTTTTGTTTACTAAAATGCTCCACCAAAGTTAAGGCATTCCCTTTGTGAGTGACCTTAACAGAGGTGGGGTGTTACACTTGGTATCAGAGCTGAAGGTTACCAAAATTGGGTAAAGTTTTTGGAAACTATTTTCAAAAAGGTTTTGAAAGGAAGTATTTCCAAAAATAAAGCTTATTTTGAAAAACATCATCCCCAAGAGCCATATATCTTTCCTTTAGTCCTTTTTGTATTGAATCTTTCCTTTTTTTCGTTTTAGCATGTCTGAAGCATCTGAGATACCAGAGAGCATTCATGTACCCGGTTGGTTTCATCAATATCTTGAGGCTAGGACCGTCGCCGCAGGTCCAGCAAATGATCCCCCTACTCCTCCGCCCCCTCCTCGTGCAATTGCTTTCTCAAAGATCTGTTGAGATTTTAGGGCCATGGTTGGAAATGATTTCAAGGGAACTGAATCATTCGTCGAAGCGAGGAACTGGCTCAAAGAAACTGAGGATTTATTCGTTATCTTCGAGGTGGACGACATGCAGAAGGTACAGTTGGCGGTATGGCTGCTCAAAGACGAAGCCTCCTACTTGTGGGAAGTCACTAACGCCGAGAGGACCGTTGAGACATGGATGGATTTCAGAACAAGGTTTGAGACAAAATTTCTTTCGCAAGCTGAACGGAGTTTACAATTGGAAAAGTTCTTATCACTTATGCAAGGAAGTATGACGGTCAAGGAATATGTCAACCAGTTCAACCAACTAGCTAGGTTCGGATTGGATTTAGTCAACACTCAGCATAAAAAAGGCTCTCCGCTTTGTTAAAGGATTGAACGAGCCACTGCACAGCCTAGCCATGACCCACGTACCCATGGGAGCGACTTACGAGAAATTGGTAGACATGGCACTACTGCACGAGGAAGACAAGGGCCCGAAAGAGACAAAGAAGGAAGAACCACAGAATAAGAAAGCGGGGCCCAAAAAGGAAACACAAAAGAAGGATGAGAAGACTGAAGATAAGAAGGGGAAAAAGTGCTTTACTTTTGGGAGCTCGACTCATCTGAACAAGGATTACAGAAAAAGGAAGGGCACTTGCTTCAACTGTGGAGAGATGGTACACTTCACTAGGGACTGCCCGAAGAGACGAGGGCAAGGAGGGCAGGCGAACATTCTTGAGGCTAGTGGCTAGGATAGAAATAGGAAAATTTCTATAGTAGGTTTAATTTCTTTCTCAGATTATGGAGTTAAGACTTTTTCTCATTCTGGTATTTTGATTTTGTAATCGATACGCTGCACTTTAATATTAGTATTATTTTTGAATTCCGCTGTAGACTCAGACCCATAAGGGTTATGGCTCATCTGTTTGAGATTGGGGTTTGAGGGATATCTGTGTTAGGCGTCAAGTATGACGCATACATTCTGAGTTTTCATGGGGTATGATTTTATCATGCTTAGCTTCCTAAGAATCATTAGGGAACCTGATCTTTACCAGTAGTCTGTAAATATCTTAATACTTCTGATAAGATTTACAGTTTTGACATTGTCTAAAGAAGGTAATCCTCTGGGTGTCAATTTGATGTTGGTTTCGGTCTTTGGGGCCGATACTTAGGACCCATGTCTAATGGGAACCAAGTTTTTGTTCTATTTGTACTCGCTTCCATCATTCGACTGTATCCTACCAATCAAATCTTCGAACTTTAGGTAGAAACTAATGGGTGTAAACATGTGTTTGAAACATGTAATGTTTGATGGTTGCAAGTGGATGCAAGTAGTTGCTAGTGGTTGCCCGTGGATGCATATACAGACACTAGGCACTAGATCGGCTCGAAAACACTCTCATACTGCATATGGATGTGTGAGCATTTATAATTTTTGTGGATGCAAAATGATTGACTCAGCACATGGATGTTGCATATGACTGAATGGTTGTGCACTCATATAGAAATGATATGTATCGAGAAGGAAAATTGCATACATGTTGGACTCATGGCACTGGCATAATTCGCATTAAGGAGGTCAACTGAATTAGTGGATGGCCTGATATTTGCATTAGACAAGGAACATATACACACACTTCTTGCATATGTTCTTATAGCATTAGAAATCTCTTAAGGACAATAAATGCCTGTGATTGGTGATTGAGTAGATGGATGATGGATGGTAGGACACATTCTTCTTAACTTGAAGATTGCGTGGACGAGATCCTTTAAGGAGGGTATAATGTAACACCCCGTATTTTTTTTAATATAATTAAAAATGAAATAAAATAAATGAAAATATGCTTATGATAGGTAAATAATGGTGATGCATAAGGAGAATTAATTAATGCATGGAAGAGAAGAAAAATTAGTTCGAAAACGTCGTATGTAACGGAAAAGATAGTAAAATAAGGATAACTAATTCAAGAATCAGTAATTAGGTAAAATGGACATAACCATTGCGTTCCTCTCGGAAAAATACGCGAAATAGAGTCCGAGTTTTCGAAAATCGGAGTCCGTATGGCCAAGATATGGCCAAAACAAGATTCCAGCAGACGTTTTGGCAGACTGACCCAGGTCGACCATAGTGTCGACACTATAGTCGACCTGCCCCCCCCCCTCTGTACAGGTCGACCTGGTCGGCCTGGGGTGGCCCAAAGCCCATTTTTGAGGCCCGAGATGAGTTTTGATGGTCCGGATTGACTCTAGGGTTGATCTAATGGCCTAAATGAGTTTCCTACACCTATAAATACACCCTATGACCTAGCCTCCTCTACGCACAATTTTATTCTTCTTCTTCTCTGCCTCTGTTCTAAATAAAAATAAAAATGGCATCGCTAATCTGCTGGAATCAAAACTAGAAGCTAATCAACATCAACCTAAGCAACTCAATTCAAATTAGAGATTAAAGCTTCTGCAACAATTCTGCAACAACTAAAGTTCTTTCTTTAATCCAATAAAGGCAAGTACAGTTATTCTCCGCTATAAACATTAATTCTTATTGTGACATGAATTGTAAATCTGAATCTTGGATTATATCTGTTATGTTCTGTTTAGATCTATCTTATTTTGTATCTCTTTCCTCTTTCTGTTCTATAGCCAGGCTACCACGAGCCTGAGCCAATCTCATAAGAGATTAACGTACGCTAAAATGTTTGGGATAATAAAATGAATGATGCATAAATTGGGCATGACCAATAGGTGACTGATTTGAGGAAAGAACATGGACTGTAGCTAGAACAAAATCTGAGACATATGACTAGAAATGTTATATTTATAACATAAATTGGTATTGAACATATGATTTGTGATAAGAAGAATATGGCTTAGGTATAAAGATTTACATGAGAGTAGGGCATCTATTAATGTATATAAATACCTAAGTAAGGGATCTTTGGGATATATGACATGCATAATAATAGATGGCTATTTTTGGTATATAATCATATTGTGAATCATGACAATTATTTATGCATGTGAACCAAGGCAAGATTTATGATTAGGCAAGATATGTTTGTGAAACTTTAAGAAATGATTAAATCTGTTATATTTGCCTAATGTGCTAGTTTTGTTACATTGCCTAATCCGCTAGTTCTGTTATATTGCTTAATCTGCTAGTTCTGCTCTACTTCCTAGTCTGCTAGATCTGTTCATCTACCAAATCTATCATCTGCTAAGTCTGTTGAAAATGCTAGATCTGCTAGTTTGCTTAATTTGATAAATCCGTTAAGTCGCCTAATTAGAAGAATCTGTTATCTGCTATATCTGTTGAGTTGGTATTAGTCCGCTATTGACATAATCTGAATTAGCTATGAATAATTGACATGTATATTAGTCGTGGGTATAAATGGTATATCATTACTTAATTGGCCGCAAAGATAACATGGCTAACTCGAGGTTAGAATGAGTTTGCGGCGTAATTCTGCCCGGAACCGCCCGGCATATTCCAGTGGTCGCAAACAATAGGTTCTAATGTGAGAAGTTAGTCATAACGTGCTTGAAACCCGAGGTTAGACTCAGTTTGCGATAGAAACCTGCCCGGAACCAACCGGCCTAACCAGTAGCCGCAAACTGTTAGTCTAATGTGAGAGGTTTGGGCATTAATATTTAATTAATGAAAATCTGAGATAATTATGATGTCTAAAATGTGTTGGGTAAGGTTAAACAAATTTGACCAATGAATCTGATAAACCCGACTCGTGAATCCGTAGGCCCAATACAAAGTTAGATAATCTGTAACCAGTTAATCTGTAAGTCTGTTAATCTGTAACCAGTTAATCTGTAAGCCTGTTAATCCGAACATCTGATCCGTTAGTCTGAAAACCTGTTAAATTGATTGTCTGATCTGTGAACTAGTTAATCTAAATTTTGTATGTCTGAAACTTGTAAACAAGCTAAGATGAAATCTGTTAGTCTGGGGACACAAGGTTAGGAGGGGAATTACTTGTGTCATCTGTTGTTTGGGACCCGTATTAGTCAGTAACACTTTCTGGTATCAAAACTTTGATCCAACAGTTGGTAGGGTCCGAGCACGCTTACTGAACTAATTATAAGCGGTTCATTCTGATAATGGCGAGGGGTGTTGATGGTGCGTTCCAACCGGGTCATGTGCATGCATGGATCCCGGTCTGCCTCTGAGGATGTAAGACGCCGTGACATCTGTAAATAGGTGTGTGCCAATTGGTTGTCACTTTAGGGAGTGATACACCCTACTGTGGGGACGACATAGGATATTTATGTATTAGGGTGACGATCGCTTAGGGTAGGGTTTTAGGGTACACTTAGTTCTGTCTGTTTCTGTTGGTACCATCTGTTTCTGTTGGGTGGTAACACTTGTCTGTTTATGCGTGGTACCGTCTGTTCGGGTGGTAAAGGCCCATTACTACTGTACACCTAATTCTACATTCTGTTTCCGTAGGGACTAATCTGTTTCTGCTTCTGTCCGTTTCTGATCGGGTAGTAAAGGCCCATTATTAGCGTTCTGTTTCTGTTAAATTATTCTGTACCCGTTTCTGTTTCAGTTTAGATATTGGGGTGACACCTAATTCTGTTATACTAGTATTAGTGCAGAGAAGTGTAAAGCAATAGTTTATATCATTCTTTTATTCTGTTATATCTGCTACACCTGTTACAGTTATCTCTCATCCGATTTTATGTTCATGTCATATTATTATTATCTGTTCATATGCTGAAAGTCACTGGACTTGCCAGACTTTTTGTCTGAAGCTTATTGTTTCGCCTCCTTTCTTCCGTTTCCCCCCAGGTTATCCAAGGAGGAAATACTTTAGCTTGATCCGGATTTCTCTCCGCTTGAAGTGCTTAAAGTATGGCTTGGCTCTGTATAGCTTCCATTCTATGGGGATTATGACATTAAACCATGCATTTTGAAGGCTTTTGTACAAGACTGATATTTTGTACTTGAATTCTGAGATTTAGAAGAATGTAACCATATTGATTTCTGTTTCCGCTGTAATAAAGTTAAAAAATTTCAAGTACTATTTTAATTTGTCTTGTAATTTTCTGTTCTGTTTACTAAAATGCTCCACCAAAGTTAAGGCATTCCCTTTGTGAGTGACCTTAACAGAGGTGGGGTGTTACAGTCCATATTTCTGTTTATGATGTTCCTGTTAGAGTTTTGTTTGATACCGGAGCTTCCAGTTCTTTCATATCTAGTGACCTGGTAGATAGGTTGGGATTGGAGCCCGAGATTGTCGATAGACCTTTAGTAGTGATGAACCCGATAGGTGGTTCTACTAGCCTTAGCATGATTTGTCGTAATGTGGTCTTATCGAGTCATGGATGCATGTTTGTTTGTGATTGCTTTGTTTTGGACTTTACTGGGTTTGGCATTATTTTGGGAGTAGATTGGCTCCGAAGATACGGGGTGGTGGTAGACTGTGAGGGCTTTTTGGTGACAGCTAGAGCGGATGATGGGCGGAGGATAGTGTTTGGTGGTCTACCCAGTGAGGGGGTATTGGCTATTTTCTAAACTCCCTCGACATTCCGCATAGTGAGTTGTCAGGTTTGCCCGTGTTTGGCCAGTATCCGGATGTTTTCGAAGAAGTGACCGGACTTCCACCACACCGAGAGATTGAGTTCCGTATTGATTTGGTAAAAGATGCCAGACATATAGTGATGCCACTTCGTCGTATGGCACCAAGGGAGCAGCGAGAGCTCGAGGTGCAAGTCAGCGATCTTTTGAAGAAGGGATTTATCAGAAGGAGTGTCTCTGAATGGGGAGCACCAGTTGTGTTTGCTACCAAGGCGGATGGTTCCCTTCGTTTGTGTGTAGACTACAACGAGTTGAACAAGGTGACGAGGAAGAATAAGTATCCTCTCCCGCGGATAGATGATTTGTTCGATCAGTTGAGTGGCGCGAGAGTGTTCTCCTAGTTGGATCTCGCGACAGGTTTTCATCAGCTTAGAGTGGAAGCTGAGAGTATAGCTAAAACGACATTTCGAACGCCGTCTGGATTTTATGAATGGTTGGTTATGCCATTTGGGTTGACTAATGCCCCGGCATATTTTGTGGATCTTATGAATAGGGTAATCAGAGATCGGTTGAATAAGTCTATTCTTGTGTTCGTGGATGATATTTTTGTTTACTCAAGGAACGAGGAAGAACACAAGGAACATTTGAGGATAGTGATGGAGGTGTTGAGGAAACACCAATTGAAAGCAAAGTTTTCTAAGTGTCACTTCTGGAGGAAGGAAGTGAGATTCTTGGGCCATGTTGTTTCAGAAAATGGTATCGCCGTGGATCCTGCTAAGGTGGCTACGGTGCAAGATTGGTCTACGCCCAAGGATGCAACAGACGTAAGAAGTTTCTTGGGATTAGCGGGATATTATCGTAAGTTTATCCAAGGCTTCTCCAAGATAGCAGCACCATTGACTCAGTTGACAAAGAAGAATCAAGCTTTTGTTTGGAACGAAAGGTGCGAGGATGCATTCAAGAGTCTAAAAGAAAAGTTGACAAGTGCACCAGTGTTAGTCATTCCCAAGGGGAGTGAAGAGATGACGGTATATACAAATGCTTGTGGTACCGGACTAGGTGCTGTGTTGATGCAGGGTGGTAGGGTTGTAGCTTATGCAAGCAGGCAACTGAAACCGCATGAGAAGAGGTATCCTATCCATGATTTGGAATTGGCAGCGATCGTATTCGCATTGAAGATGTGGAGACATTATCTCTTGGGAGAAAGATTCGAGCTGTTTACTGATCATAAGTCGTTGAAGTATCTTTTCTCTCAAAAGGATTTGAATCTTTGTCAACAGAGGTGGTTAGAGTTCTTAGCTTCATATGATTTCGACATCGCATATACACCGGGAAAGGGCAATGCCGTAGCCGATGCGTTGAGTCGAAGACATGCCAGTTTAGGGGCTATGTTCCTTGAATGGAAGCAACTGGAGTATATCGCGGGGTTTGATTTCAGACCAAAGTGCGAATTGGACCCAGAAATGTTAGCATGTTTGACGATCAGACCCACTTTAATTGAGCGGATCGGCTCTAGTCAGAAGGACGATCCTAACCTATTGGAAATCATCTCCAAGTTAGAGATGGATATCGATGAGGAGATGAGCAAGTATGGGCTTGATCAAGATGGATGGCTTAGAAAAAATGGAAAGCTCGTTCTACCCAATGTCAATGGATTGAGAGATGAAGTGTTTAGAGAATGTCATCACTCAAAACTGACTATACACCCTGGTGGTAATAAGATGTATCGAGACATGAGACAGACTTACTACTGGGAAGGGATGAAAAGAGACGTTGGGGAGTTTATATTCAAATGCATGAATTTCCAGCTAGTTAAAGCCGAGCAAAAGAAGCCTAGTGGGTTATTACAGCCATTAGAAATTCCCGAATGGAAATGGGAGTAAGTCTCGATGGATTTCATTGATGGTTTACCAAGGACTAGATCGGGACATGATAGCATTTGGGTGATTGTGGACCGATTAACCAAAAGTGCAAGATTTATACCAGTCAGATCGACCAGAACGGCAGCTAAGTTAGCAGAATTGTATATGAAGTGGGTAGTGAGATTCCATGGAGTACCTAAAAGCATTGTGAGTGACCGAGACCCGTTGTTCACTAGTGGGTTTTGGAAGAGCTTACAAGAAGCTCTAGGGTCAGAGTTACATCTCAGTACCGCATATCATCCTCAGACCGACGGTCAGACGGAGAGGGTGAATCGTATTTTGGAAGATCTCTTGAGAGCATGTATATTGGATTTTGGTGGATCATGGGATGACCATTTGCATCTAGTAGAGTTTGCATATAATAATAGCTACCAATCCAGTATCGGTATGGCTCCGTTTGAAGCTTTGTACGGAAGACCATGCAAATCACCATCATGTTGGATAGAGACTGGCGAGAAGTTTATGCTTGGACCAGATGTGGTGAGGGAAACTTCTGATAAAATCAAGACCATTCAACAACGAATGAAGGCTGCCCAAGATAGGCAGAAGAGTTATGCCGATAAGAGGAGAAGAGACTTAAAATTCTCCGTTGGCGACATGGTGTTTGTCAAGATTTCTCCGTTGAAGAGCGTAATACGATTTGGCAGGAGAGGAAAGTTGGCACCAAGATTCGTTGGCCCATTCCCTGTTCTTGAACTAGTCGGGAATTTGGCATATAGAATTGACTTACCAGACAAGATGGCGGGAGTTCACAACGTATTTCATGTTTCCCAGTTAAGGAAGTTTGTGCACGACCCTAATGTGGCTATTTCACCTGATCAGTTGGACGATATCGAGGTTGAACCTGAGGCGGTTGGGAACCGTAGGCCTATGCGTATCGTTGGGAACGATACGAAGCAACTTCGAAGGAAGGCGGTGAAATTAGTCAAAGTCCAGTGGGGTGAGGATGAGAAAGACTGTACTTGGGAAACAGAGGGGGACATAAGGAAGAAGTATCCAGAACTCTTTGCCTGGTAAGATTTAATTAGCGATTTAGTTTTCTGCATGCTAGGTTAGGTTTGATTTGCTTGTTTTGCATGTTTGGTTGCTGTGAATGATTGTTAGGCATGCGAGATTCATTGTTTGTTTCTTTGTTAAGGAATTTCGGGGGCGAAATTTCTTAAGGGGGGAAGAATGTAACGACCTGCATTCTACGCATCGGAAGATCGTAGAATATTTATTTCTTTTTCTTAGTAAGTCGTATGGTCGTGTGCTTTTGGGAAACGACTAGTAGGGTCATTTCCCATGTTCATGATTTTTGTCGATTTTTAAATGACCGTTTTGCCCCTAGTTGAACTTGTTTTGACCATAACTTTTGACTGGAAAAGAATTTTGACCTGAAACCACTTCCATTGGATCCGGATGATGGTTTACAAATCCGTAGAGTGGTCATATTAGCCAAACAGACTCACCGTTTGGGAGATATGGCTGAAACAAGTTTCAGGTGGTGAAAAACAACTTAATTGGGCTTAACCGGGTGATTAACAGCTAGGCCCAAAGGGTAATTTCGGGATTAGGAGTTTAAAAGGGCTGTTAGGATTTGGAGGATACCTTTTTCTCATTTTTCAGCCGTCACTATTCATTCCTCTTAACCTAGCCATGGCCTCCACCCTCTAAATCTCTTCAAAACACCTCTTAATCACTTTCTAATTGAAGATTAGGCTTAGCAAACATCAAATCAAGGAGTATTAGCACGAGAACCGAGGTAGAGCTGCTGTGTAAGATTGGGAACAGCGCCAAATCAGAGAATATTTCAGTTTTGGGGTTTTAGTGGTGGCAAAGGTGAGTGATTAGCTTGCTTTTACACTAATTACGGTTAATTATGGGTAATTAGTGAAGATTAGCGAATTTATACATTAATAAATTCTGGAAAAATTCCTAAAATTCTATAATGATGTTTTATGGCTCTGATAAAAATTTGGGCTAATTTGGATCAGTTTTGCTAATTGTATGCATAATTACGGTTAAGAAGGATTAAGGGGAAAACATGGGTTTCTGGGTATGTTTGATCTAAAGTATTTCATGTAAATGATGTTTTAATGTTTGTGATTGATTCTATATATTGTTACTGCTGTTTGGAATGTTTTGTAATGTCATAGGAATTTTAGAATGGTTGAAAACGCCGTCGTTCGGCGAAAATAGCTTGCTGGAAAAAAGTTGCAGATTTTCAGAACCGGTTAGGAAGAACACCCAATCCGAACCGGATAGGAGGAGGAGATCCGATCCGAACCGGATATGAGGAGGAGATCCGATCCGAACCGGATAGGAGGAGTAGATCCGATCCGAACCGAATAGAAGGAGGAGATCCGAACCGAACCGGATAGGAGGAGACACCCGAACCGAACCGGATAGGAGGAGGAGATCCGACCCGAACCGGATAGAGGTGGAGACCCGAACCGAACCGGATAGGAGGAGGATGCCCGAACCGAACCGAATAGGAGGAAGAGACCCGAAACGAACCGAAGAAGACCATAACCCGAGATGCAAAGGTAGTCCAAATGGGAAGTTTGTACCAAGGATTCAGATGGGAATCAACGAGTTAACTTCATGATTGGGCTTTGCTGCGGGACGTGTGCTAAGGGGCTGTCGATGTCTGTAACTTTGGATCACTATGTATAGGGGGTACGTGAACGGATTCAGGGCCACAGTGGTCTAGGTACGACTAAAAGAGCTATAGACCAATGAAGTGGGGTCATTTGTAAAGGTTTAGTCATGACTCCATGGGGTAAGCTTGGTGGTAGCAGTAGTTGTACAAGCCGAACTCCGTCACTACTTCGATGGGTCTAGTGGTTGAAAGCGGTATTCATCGTATGCTTTATGCACTGAGTGAGAGATGTGAGGATGGTTGCCATGATTGAATTGTTTGCTATCCCTAAGACATGCACACCCCCACCCCCGTATTTCTTTACACCGTATGTTGATGGCACCTTAGAGTATTGTACAGTATGTAGTGCTAACTCTTTGTTTGCAGGTCCAGGTTCAGGTATGGTTTAGTATACCTGTTATTGTTCTGTTTAGCTGCTTATCGCTCATACCAGACTTTTTGTCTGACCCAGAGTTTTATGTCTCTTCTTATTACTCTGGGTGCTCACACGAGCTGACTAGAGACAGGTTAGCTGGTGATGCACGGGTAGATGATCCGGAGACGAGCAGGAGGCTTCCACGTAATATATATATAGTATTCTCCCTGTGTTGTCGAAGATCACTGCTTGGGCATTGGTGGTGCATCTTCCACTTTAGCTTTCTTTTGTTTAGAGACAGTAGATTTTGAAAAGTTGTAATAAGCTGTATTTGGATTTCCGCTGCTCTGATGTTGACATTTATTATTAGTTATCAGCTTATGCACTGTCTCGCCTATTTTATGTCAAGTATGTTATTATTATATTTTATTCCATGCGCTGTGAGACATTCTATAGGTTCCTTGATTAGTTCATTCTCTTCTTTCTTTTCTTATGACGACCGTTCCGTGCCAGTTGGACATGTGTACAGCGCACATTTGGAGGAAGTGTCGGTTGGTGCGGGGCGGGCCGTCACAGCGGACATGCATTGATTTTTCAGACTTGAACAAAGCTTGCCCGAAAGACAGCTTCCCACTCCCCAGAATTGACCAGATTGTAGATTCGACAGCGGGACACGAACTTCTTTCTTTCATGGACGCATATTCCGGGTACAACCAGATTCCTATGAGCGTACCAGATCAAGAACACACAAGCTTCATTACAAATTTGTGGTTATACTGTTATGTGGTCATGCCGTTCGGATTGAAAAACGCTGGAGCCACTTATCAACGCTTGGTGAACAGGATGTTTTATACCCAAATAGGGAAGACTTTGGAAGTTTATGTGGATGATATGCTTGTCAAATTGAAACATTCCTCCAGCCATACACAAGACTTGGCAGAAATGTTCGGTATCCTGCGAAAGTATCGGATGAAGTCGAATCCTTTGAAATGCTCATTTGGAGTGGCATCGGGAAAGTTTCTAGGCTTCATTGTGAGCTCTCGAGGGATTGAGATCAATCCCAGCCAAATAGCAGCGATTAGAAACATTGAAGAACTAAGGAGAATCAAAGATGTCCAAAGTCTTGCAGGGAAAGTAGCCGCGTTGAGTAGATTTATCTCCAAAGCAACGGACAAATGCGTCCCATTTTTTGACTTGATTAAAAGGGGAAAGAAGAACTTCGAATGGACTCCGGACTGTGTTGAGGCCTTTCGTATTTATTGGAATTGCTAGAAAAACCACCGATTTTGTCAAAACCAGTGGATCATTAAGAGTTATTTGTTTACTTAGCGGTTTCGGCTCATGCTGTTAGCACAGCCTTGGTCCGAGAAGAAGACAAAGTGCAAAGGCCGGTATATTATGTAAGCAAGAAATTCGCAGCGGCAGAACGCAACTACCCAAGGATTGAGATGCTCGCTTACAGCCTCCTAATCGCCTCCCGAAAACTTCGTCACCATTTCCAAGCTCACCCAATAACCATATACACGGACCAGCCTCTGACGCAGGTGTTGCAGAGACCCGAAGCATCGGGGCGTTTGATCAAATGGAATATTGAATTAAGTCAGTTTGATTTAAATTTTCAGCCGCGGAGGTCGATCAGGGGGCAAGCTCTGGCTGACTTTATTGCAGAGTTCACAATCCCAAAGGTGGAAATGATGGATGACAAAGTGGTCAAGTCAGAGGATGAGTTAAAATTAGATCCATGGAAGCTGTACACAGACGAAGCCAAGAACGACCGAAGGTCCGGAGCTGGAATCGTCTTGGTTACTCCTGAGGGACGGTCGTTATATTACGCTCTACGATTAGAATTTTCAGCGACTAATAACGACTCTGAATATGAATCCCTGATGGCCGGGCTAAAACTTGCTAAAGAACTCGGAGTAAAGACATTGGAAATATTCTTCGACTCCAAAATAGTTGTTTGCCAAGTGCGAAAGGAGTTTGTGGCTCGGGGACCTAGGCTTATCGCCTATCTCGGGAAAGTGGAAAAGCTGTTGAGCAACCTGGAGCGGTATAACATAATGCATATCCCAAGAGCCGAAAACCAGAAGGCAGACAGGCTAGCAAAATTAGCTAGTTCCGACAACTCGGAAGAAACCGAAATAATTCCAATTGAAACATTGGAATCGCCAAGTTTTGAGTCGATGGAAATTGAATTCGCTCTCGAAGCAGAACCGGAGAAGGAATCGTGGATGACCCCAATTAAGAATTTCCTTAAGAATGGGATACTCCCATCAAAGAAGAGTGAGAGACGGGCTATAGTTCGCAAGGCCACCAGATACATCCTTCAAGATGATACTCATTATAGACAAGGATTTTCTATGCCACTGCTACGATGTATAGCACACAACGACATCAAACGTGTACTAAGAGAGGTACACGAAGGTGAGTGTGGACATCATACAGGGGGTCAGACTTTAGCGAAAAAGATATTGTGGTATGGATACTTCTGGCCCACAATTAATAAAGATGTAGCTGATTATTCACGACGCTGCGACAAGTGCCAGAGATTCGCCAAAATCCCCAGAGCACCGCCGACCCAACTCAAATCGATGGTGAGTCCTTGGCCTTTTGCCACGTGGGGAATTGATATCATCGGAGTTCTACCAATTTCTAAAGGAGGAGCGAAATATGCAATAGTTGCTGTGGACTATTTTACGACGTGGATGGAAGCTGAGCCCCTAGCCAAAATCACGGCGAGAAAGGTGATAAGTTTCGTGGTTAGAAATATTATATGCCGATTTCGGATCCCAAGGACCATTATAACTGATAACGGAACACAGTTCGATGGTGCCGAATTCATAAATTTCTGCCAGAAATATAAGATCGACAAACGGTACACTACGGTTGCTTATCCGCAGTCGAATGGGCAAGTAGAAGCAATAAACAAAGTCATAAAATCCTTCCTCAAGAAACGATTAGAACGCGCAAAGTAAAAATGGGTTGACGAATTGCCCTTAGCTTTGTGGGCATATCGGACAATGTTTAAGACAGCTACCGGTCATACCCCTTTCTCTCTCTCATTTGGTTCAGAAGCAGTAATTCCAGTAGAGCTTGAGGTTCCCTCCCACAGAGTGACATATTATGAACCGATGACGAATCAGGCACTCTTACTCGAGTCTCTTGATGAAATCGAAGAAAAAAGGGATGAAGCAAATTTGCGCATGTCAAGACATCGACGTCAGATGGCACGCTATTATGATAAAATAGTTCGTCTTAGGACTTTTGAACCGGGAGATTTGGTGCTAAAGAGAGTCTTTCCATCCCTTCCTCACCTAGGTCCAAAGTGGGAAGGACCCTTTGTCATCCAACGGAAACTTGAAACAGGAACCTTCAAGTTAACGACCGTAGATGGCGAAGAGGTACCTAGGGCATGGAATGCCCAACACTTGATGCGGTATTTGAATTAGAAATGTTGTACTCTTTGCTGTTTTTCTTATGAACTCTGTAAAAAGGCACGACTTGCCTTAGAAAACTCTGATGATATGAACAAAGAACTATAAAGTGGATGTAGGCTACGACTTAGCCGAACCCCTATAAAAATATTGTGTGTCATTTACTTTCCTGCATTATATATACCTTCACCTACTATTCTGTTGCGATTATGGAATATAAGATGATTTAAAACCTGAAAGGTTGAAAATAGTTTATACGCAGGAAAAAGCACAACGACTGTTTGTGCGATAAGACATAAAAGAATGGGAAGACGACATTCTTAACTCTAACTCTCGAGAATTGAGAGAGAGTATAAAGGACGGGAAGACGACGTCCTCTGAGGCGTGAAGGTGCACCCAGACAAGAGACCGCCTTAGTAAGAACTCTAACCTGAGTATAAGACAGGAGAGTATAAAAAATGCCAGAAAAAACGACAGGCATTAAAGACACAGAGAATGTAACCCCGTCGGAGAATCGGGGACATTCAGATTACTGGACTAAATCTTGAATAGTTTTTCAAGATTGACTGGGGGCATACATGTACATGCATATTTCCCCCCCACCATAACTACATTACACAACTATAGTAGGACACGCAATCTTACATAAGTGCAAAACTAATGACCAACAGACATTGCAAAAAACAAATTATTTTTTATTTACAAATGAACGAATTTGTACAGGAAAACGGGCGAAAAGAAGGTTCAAGGGCCACCCTTGCAGCAACAATTAGGGGTCAAACAAATGCTAAAATAACGCAAGACACTCCATCGTTTAGACTTCGAAGAGGGCTTGGACTTCTTAGCAGCCTTCTCCGCATCCCTAGCCTCTTTTTCGGCCTCCGTCAAGATGCACTTTGACTTTTTCTTCCCTGAAGCTGAAGTGCTAGAATCAGTTGACTTCTTCCCGGAAGGCGGAGCGCTGGAATCAAGAGAAGACTTTTTAGCAAGTTCCTATGTAATGGATCTAGTCGAAAGCTTAACAACTAACCTTGATCCCGCATCTACTACTGCGAGGGGCTTAAGGCTTTCAGGGTCTAATTCTTCAGATTTAAGCTGCATGCGTTTATCTTGTTCAGCTTTCAGTGCAGCTAAGGTAACATCATCAGTGCTTTTCGACTCCTTGACTATAGCCACCTCAGGGTCTTCCTCATGTCCCCCGTTGCCGCCATCATCCTTTACGGCATCTATCATTTCGTCATCATGAGGAGTGTTATCCTTGGAAGGTTTAGTTCCTACCCCCGAATCTATGGGGGCAGCCTTGTCTTTTCCCCCTTTAGCCTTCTCCGTAGGCTCTCCTCCAGAGGCGGTTCCCTGGGACACATCTGTCTTTTCGGACGGTTCAATACCTACAGAGTGAGAAGCAACAGTTATCAACTCAGGAGAAAATAATGGGTTCTTCATCGATTGCTCGATCACGTGACGAAAGGTAGAGATAGACTTGACGAATTGAGGTGAAAATGTTGAGATACCTTCCGAAGACTTCTCGGCTGGAGTGACTGCTGTCTCCGATGCCGTTTCAGGTATTTGGGATAAAAGAGTTGTCCGAGGGAAACCCGTGTTTTCAGGATCATATTCCTCAACTTCAGAAGTTGCAGAGGCGGTAGAGGAAGAACCAGCTTTGGGAATGTTCTTTTGCTTAGCCCTTCGCCTCTCTTCATCCATAACAGCAGCAATGAGGCGGCGTCCTTCGGCTAGGCGTTCTGGTTCATCATCTCGTAAATATTTCTCCATCAGCTTGTCCTCGTCAATGGAATCTACCTTGAGCTCCTCTTTCTCCCACTTAACGATCTAACTCCATACTTGGACTAGGGTAGATGGATAATCTTCAATCCAAGAAATGTTCCGGCGGCGGATAATATGCGCAAAGAATTCAATCATTAATTCGCCGAAACCCTGCACCTCTCCCTCAGCCTCCGACAGTTGTTTGCGGGCCTCTTCAGCGGACTTGATAGCACATTCGACATTACCCTCCGCTAGGGCAGCCCTGTTCTCCGCCTCCGCTAGCTTAGAAGCCAAGTCAGCGTTTTTCTTTTCCAATTCAGCATTCCTCCTCACTAACTCGGCATTCTTCCGCTCACGATCAGCGTAAGCAAATCGCATTTTGGCAGCATCTGACTTGGCATCTTCGGCTTGTTTTTTCAATTCCGAACGCTCTTGGGTATGGGACTCAAGCAAATCATGATAGTGTTTTTGTAGATCTTCAAATTGTTGTTTAAAGCTAGTAGCATCCCATTGAGCAACAGCAAGCTGGGCCTGTGTATCCTCCAAGTCTTTTCCTAGATATTTTAAGGCCTTTGCATCGTCTTCTGCGGTTTTTTGCATTGAGTCAGCATTCGTGATTAAAGTGCGGATGATTCTGGAAAGGATGCGCGAATACTTGAACATTTCTGAATACTGTTTCTCGACCGCATCTATCTTTGCTTTGGCCTCATCTGCCCACCTTGAAGAAATAGGCTCAAGAGCAGGTAAAAAAGTCAAGTTTTCGAAGTAATGTTCAGGAAATTGCTCCTCCAGATACGCCCGCTTAACTGCAGTTTCAGCATCCAGCGGTGGAGGGGCGGGGAATGTCAGCTTAGTATCCATGTGCTTAGAGGGCTCAATGGCTTCTTTATCCGTTCTAGGCCGTTTAGCGGGAATCTTACGCTTGCTTTGTGATTCGGTATCTTTTGGCAGACTCCTCTCCCAACTGCGCTTTTCTTGAGAAGAGGTTGAGTCTTTTGATTGCGGCCTGTCCTCTTCCTGACGACCGTGGTAACCTTTATATCGTTCTTGGTCTGTTCGGACAAGGGAGCGAGAGCTCGAGGTTCACGAACGATAAGGATCATAGGGCCTTCTGTCATCCCTACTGCGATCTTCGCGACGATCATGTTCAATATCATAGGGCGGATTAGACATGCTGCGGCGGAGTTTCCTGATGTCATAATAGGATCGGGACATCGTGCCTGCACAACAAGACAAATGAAATTCAGGATCAATATTTTCACAAAGAGAAAGATGCTGTGAGTTGTGGTACTATTGTGTTAAGTGCGTCCTAAGTGGTGTTTTTCCCCCCGACAAACCCGAGTCCGAAGCTAGACTAGTACAAGCGGGCTCTATGGCCTTAGCAGGAGTGGTCTCTTCGGAAGAAGTGAAAACTAAAGGATTCTTCCCAAAATCCTCTGAAGTGTAAATAATTTCAGGTAAGGGGAGATCCCCCAAACACTGAAATTGTGGGTCATCGGTACTAGGGACATCTCCCTCAGAAGCATCAATCGACGACTCTTTGGAAGACGTTGACCTTTCTGGAGAAATGGCATCCTCGGGAACAGTATACCCTTCACGATGCTTTTCGGCCATGTTAGCCAATTTATCATCTTGAGTAGAAGATGGAGAGGGTGAAGACTGAAGAGGCACTGTAGGAGCTCTCGATCCTTCGCCCGGTTCTGGGATTACGTCCACTGGAGGAATATATACATATGGACCCGTCCCGTGACCGATGCTATGGGTAATGGACAGCAACCCATGAAGACGAAGATATTCATCCTTAAGGACTTCATCAATAGTAAAAAATTCTGTTCACCATTAAGGAGCTGGTGCATCCAATCAAAGAATACTTGGTCCGATATTTGTTTTGGGTTATCAACCGCAAACAAAAAGAAAAACGAATTAATGCGGTGGTTTGAATGTACAGAGTCAAGATTTAGAAAACCAGTGCTTTACTTGATTTCGTCCACCTCATAGCACACCCTGGTTGTTGCTTTACATAAAACCATTCCAGCCTGGAGTCCCCAGCTTTACTACTGAATGGTGCTGGAATTATTTTCCTCTTAGGGACAGACTCGAAGTAACAGAGAGAAGGGGTTTCTCGAGTCCGGTGCTTGAAGATATAGAAGAAGTGAACGTCGTCAAAAGTGAGCTCTATGCCTAAGATCTCACGGTACGCTACATATAGGGTGTACAAGTAAGCATAGGAATTGTGATGCAGTTGCATGGGGGCAATCCGCATTTGTCTTAGAAGATCGACGACGAATGGAGAAAATGGAGGGATAGCCCCGACCATGCACATCAACCGAGTGACTGCCATATACCCCTCCAGAGGGTTGTGGGGACGATCAGATTTTGATGGCAACAAGGTATCCCCTTTGGGTATCCCGTACTTTAGTCATATTCGGATAAGTCTGTCATTGTCGATCGTCGATTCAACGGAATCTTGAGGTGATTCCAGTATGATGGCAGACTCAAATTCATCAGGAGCTCGGTCATCGCCAATCCCTCCTTCCTCTTCTCAACCCAGGGAAACTCCACCCTCAGAAGACACATTGTCTCTTTCGCAAGTTTCAACCTCATAGTCTGAGCCCTCATCATCCCATTCTGGATCCGAGGAAGAAGATATGTCTTCAAGTGTAATTTTGTTGGATGTCTCTGGGACCTCCTCCTTCTCTGCTAATCTAGAGGAGCGTCTGGATGTCATGGTCACAAAACTATTGAACAAGCAATAGCACAAGTTAGAGCAAATTAGCCTGTATCCCCCCGTGCATGTGTACAAACTAAAGTGTGAGCAGTGTATGCAGAAAGTGTAAAGTTAACGTTTGAAAGTACGACGCAAAATCTTCGCAAAGTAGTAAGGATCAAGGTAGTTCTTGATGTCCATTTATGTTCGCAGGGCACTCTCCTAACTGTCCATTAAGTTGAAGATTATGCCAAGAGTTGTTTGGGCCAGTTAAACAAGTTCTTATGCATTAAGTTGGACTGCTCTTCGGTTTAGTTCGGGTGCATTCATTGGGATCGGATCGGGGGCGTAGCCCAGCCTTGGACTCGGACAAACATTGAAGATCAGGAATCAAAGTCGGATCGGTTCGGAAGTAGATTCCCCGAACAGTTCGGATCAGATTAGGCAGTCATGCCTCTCTCCTCCTTTATTTTACAGTCCGACCCGATCCGGTTAGGTGAGCTCTATTTCCCTCTTCAACTGTTTGCCCTGACCTGATCTGGCCTTCTGGATCTCTCTTCCTATTCTTTTCCTCCATTTTCCATATTCCATCACCTGAACCAACCCTCTATAATCTCCCACTTCTTCCTCTTCTTTAATTTTAAACCGAATCTCGTCTCTGAAACCCCAGTTATGATCGAACAAGCTAAGACTCCCTCTTCCAATGCCTCGAAGTGGCAATGGAGCCACCAACGACGATAGCGAAGGAAGAGGATGTTGTAGCATTGAAGCCACACCCAAATCGGTCGAATTGACCGTAAATTTCAATTGAAATCAATTATCATGAAATTAATCAAGGATATAAACCTACCAAGGTGTTTAATTTGGAGATTAGCACGAGAATTGTAAGAGTTTTCCTTTTTTGAGACCTACGGTTTCGGAGTGAAACATATAACACGATGAAAAAAAAAGAAAGTGAGAGGAAGATGAAGGCTGGATTTATATAGATACGTGGTGGCTATTCGTATCCCCGCTCGGACCGGATCAAAATCCCAGCAGCCGAGCTTGGTCCACTAGCCCAATACGAAAAATAAAAAGAAGATTAGCCGTTCGGGTCGGAGCCCGAACAAAACAGAATTTTGTATGTTGACTTGGCATTTGAATTAACCTAAAATTCGAAAAGGAAGATTACTTGGAAGGCACTGTGCAATGACAATCAAAGCATGCTCCGTTTCCAACAGAAGCATCCTTTGAGGGGGCAAAATGTTAGCCTACTTTGTAAACTAGGCAACACAAAGTCGAGATGTCAAGCATCGAAGAACTTTTCTTCTTAAAAAGCATTGGGTCGGATCGGAGAGCTGCTGCCAGTCGGATCGGAGGGCTACTACCAGTTCGGAACGGAGCAGAGCAAAATGGATAACGACTCAGTTTCAGCTCAGGTCGGGTCGGATCGGATGCCCCGATCCGAACCCCTTCTACTCGCTCCTCCGAACCGAACCCACATTCTATATCACTTCCCCCCACGATCGCCTGAATATTCGGAGCGGTTATGACCATTTCCTACCCACGATGACTACTACTCTGATGCGCTGTCAGCACTGGAATCCATCCGAGCACGAGTACGATGGGATGGAAGACACGTGGCTCCGACCCGAATCGAATTCTGAGTAAATTTCCACCTATAAATACCCCGCCCAGAGACAATTAAAGGGATCATCTTTTGGCACTTTGAGATTTCAAACACATTTAAAACCCAAATTCCAGCATTCCCGGATAATCCAAATCGTCTTTCAACATTTGTTTTGAGACAATTGATTGAATGTACATGAGTTGTGAGTGAAATTGAGTGAATATCTCATTCTAATTGCATCTATATCATAAAGAATAGTGATTTTAAAGTGGACATAGGCTTTTCAACGCCGAACCACTATAAATTCTGTGTCTCCATTTTACTTTTGATCTTATTTTATTTTGATTTTAGTCAATTTGGGTGTTAGAACCACTTTTTGGTCTAACAAAACCAAATGTCTATCTTGACCCAAAATTTTGAAACGAACATAATAGCGCAACCCATTTCACTAAAATCTTTTCTAAAAATTAAGTATACTTTAATTTGTGAATTTTAATGTTATAAAAATTTGGGGTGTTACAGCAAAAACCGACCCTTCACAGAAGTAAAAAAATAGGGGTTTTTGTTGGAAGGAATGACTATTTAGAGAATTAGGGGTACGTTTAAAAAGAAGGGTTGTTTTGAAGTATTAAGAGAAGTAGGGGTAATTTAAGTATAGTATGGGTAGATCGACAAATATGAAAGATTATGAATCATTTGGATTGAGTGCTGCAAAAACCAACCCTTCAAAGTAGTAAAAAGATAGGCAAAATTGTTGGAAGGAAGGGCTATTTAGAGAATTAGGAACAGGATTAAATAGAAGGACTGTTTTGAAGTATTAAGAGAAGCAGGGGTAGTTTAAGCATAGTAGGGGTAGATCGACAAATATGAAAGATGATGAATCATTTAGATTAGGATTTGCAATAGCCAACCCTTCACAGTAGTTAAAAATAGTGGTAATTGTTGGAAGTAAGGGCTATTTAGAGAATTAGGGTAAGGATTAAAAAGAAGGGCCGTTTTGAAGTATTAGGAGAAGTAGGGGTAGTTTAAGCGTAGTTGGGGTAGATCGACAAATATGAAAGAGGATGAATCATTTAGATTGGGTGCCGCAAAAACCAGCCCTTCACAGTAGTTAAAAATAGAGGTAATTCTTGGAAGTAAGGGCTATATAGAGAATTAGGGATAGGATCAAAAAGAAGGGTTGTTTTTAAGTATTAAGAGAAGTAGGGGTAGTTTTAGCATAGTTAGGGTAGATCGACAAATATAAAGATGATGAATCATTTAGATTGGGTGCTGCAAAATCCAACCCTTCACAGAATTTTAAAAATAGGGTTAATTGTTGGAAGGAATGACTATTTAGAGAATTAGTAGTTGGATTAAACAGAAGGGGTGTTTTGAAGTACTAAGCGAAGTAGGGGTAGTTTAAGGATAGTAGGGGCAGATCGACAAATATGAAAGATTATGAATCGTTTGGATTGGGTGCTGCAAAAACAAACCCTTCACTGTAGTAAAACGATAGGCGTAATTGTTGGAAGTAAGGGCTATTTGGGGAATAGGGGTAGGATTAAAAAGAAGAACTGTTTTGAAGTATGAAGAGAAGTAGGGGTAGTTTAAGCATAGTAGGGTTAGATCGACAAATATGAAAGATGATGAATCATTTAGATTGGGTGCTGCGAAAACCAATCTTTCGCAGTAGTTAAAAAATAGGGGTAATTGTCGGAAGTAAGCGCTATTTAGATAATTAGGGGTAGGATTCAAAAGAAAGGATGTTTTGATGTATTAAGGGAAGTAGGGGTAGTTTAAGCATAGTATGGTACATCGACCAATATAAAGATGATGAATCATACGGATTCGGTGCTGCAAAAACCAACCCTTCATAGAAGTTTAAAATTAGGGGTAATTGTTGGAAGGGCTATTTAGAGAATTAATATTTGGACTAAAATGAAGGGTTGGTTTGAAGTATGAAGAGAAGTAGGGTTAGTTTAAGCATAGTAGGGGTATATCGACAAATATGAAAAATGGTGAATCATTTATATTGGGTGCTGCCAAAACCAACCCTTCATAGTAGTTAAAAAATGGGGGTAATTGTTGGAAGTTAAGGGGTATTTAGAGAATTAGGGGTAGGATAAAAAAGAATAGCTATTTTGAAGTATTAAGAGAAGTAGGGATAGTTTAAGCTTATTAGGTGTATATCGACAAATATGAAAGATGATAAATCATTTGGATTAGGCGCTGCAAAAACCAACCCTTCACAGTAGTTAAAAAATAGGGATAATTGTTGGAAGTAAGGGCTATTTAGAGAATTAGTGGTTTGATTAAAAAGAAGGATTGTTTTGAAGTACTAAGGGAAGTAGGGATAATTTAAGCATAGTAGGAGTAGATCGACAAATATGAAAGATGGTGAATAATTCAGATTGGGTGCTGCAAAAACCAACCCTTCACAGAAGTTAAAAAATAGCGGTAATTGTTGGTAGTAAGGGCTATTTACAGAATTAGGGGTAAGATTAAAAAGAATAGCTATTTTGAAATATATAGAGAAGTAGGGGTAGTTTAAGCATAGTAGGGTTAGATCGACAAATATGAAAAATTCTGAATCGTTTGGATTGGGTGCTGTAAAAACCAAACCTTCACAACTGTAAAATATAGGCGTAATAGTTGGAAGTAAGTGCTATTTAGAGAATTAGTGTTAGGATTAAAAAGAATAGCTGTTTTGAAGTATTAAGAGAAGTAGGGGTAGTTTAAGCTTAGTAGGGATAGATCGAAAAATTTGAGAAATGATGAATCATTTGGAATGGGTGCTGCAAAAATGTAACAACCCGTAATTTGGGGCCAATTTAAAATTTTCATTTTAGAGATTTTAAAGGTATTTAAATAGTTGAAATGAATTATTTTAAATTAAAATGGCTAGAAATCTATTTTGATTGGATTTAATACAAATATATTGAATTTAATTATAAAAGGAATTAGAAAAAGGACGGTAGTTTGAAAATTCAAACCTAAACGTTGACCGACTACACAGAATGCAGAATAAACAAGATTTTGGTGAAACGAAAATATTTAAATCTGCTAATGAATATCATTCTAACGAATCTAAAAAATCGAAGTTTCATAGCGGAAATCAAAAGTTATGGCCAAATGAACTTTCAGAAAGGTCGCTATAGAGAATATATCGCCCTTGAAAATAGACATTTTGCATACGACCTCGGAATTCGACGAACCCACTTTTGTTGGATCCGGGATGTATAATTATTGCTAGGCTTCAAATTTCATGATTTTTGAAGTTAATATGTGAGCGTTGCAACGGAAAATGTGTTTTGATCAATTTCAGTTAAATTGGATCGACTAGAAAATAACCATTTTTCAAACAGTCTCGGAATTTGACGAAATAAATTTTTTTAGGACTGTATCGTCATAAGAAAGCCAAAAATAATTTTTCTGGATTTTTCTGAGCTAGTATGTTGCCCAGTAGATTTATTTGTACGGTAGAATTAAAAATAAGGACTTAAATTTTAAAATTGAGAAACGGGGGCCAAGGCTACCAATTGGGCCTGCGGGACATATTCAGATGAGTCCGGAATAGGGGTAAATAGGTAGGATAGACAGTCCTTGGGCTGAAAAAGAAGGAGTTTGCCAAACGGGCTTAAATTGGGCTAATTAAAAATTTAATAATTAAATTAACCCTAAATACCCCATTATAAAAATACGTGTACAGTGCATCGTCTTCCCCAAATCGTTGGTCGCCTCCACCTTCAATTATTCCTCCACAAAATTCTCCCTCCTCTCTACGAATTGAACACAAACTTTACAACAAATTAAAGCTCTTCTTCTCCTCCCCATTCTCATACCCTAATCCACCTCTCTCGTGGCCCGAAGCTCGAGAATCTTGCCCTGAAAGGCTCGGCCTTTCAGCCGCCGTCGGCCGCACCAGGTGCAGCCGCACCCCGTATGACGCCCGGCGCACGTGCCCCTCTCCAAGGCCGACCACCTCCAACCAACGACAGTTCAATCCATTCACCTAATCTCCTGAAAACCGAATTCAAATATTTGAACATTTACGAATACTCAAGGCCGAACTATCTGAAGGTGGAAGAAAGGTTATTTCCCTAATGAATTAATTAATTTAAATTGTTTTATAACTTGATTTAACCATAACTAATTCGTTCGGACTCAGAATAACGTGATTTCAGAAGCATCGCAATCGTATTGACAAGATCTACGACTCTGGACTGAAATGAGACGATTCTGGACTGTTAAAATTTTGTCCTAATCGCGAACGACTGTGAGAATTTATTTTTAATTAAATTTAATTAATATAATTATTATTTTTGCGTTATGTGAAGTTGAAAGTCATATATAAATAAGTCTGCGATGGATGTTATTATAAGTTATGGATCTGAATTGTTTGTGGTGTTATGATTTTAGATCTGCTATTTTAAATCATAGATCTGTCAATTAAAGTTATAGATCTGTTATTTTAAGTTGTAGATATGTTAGTTAGATTATAAATCTGTAGCTAAAATTTCAGATTTGTTAATTAAAATTATAGATCTGTAGGAGGGGAAAAAATTAAAATTTTACCTTGTCTAAATTTGTTGAAGTATGCCTTGTGGATATGAATCATGTATAAAAATATATCATCTTGTGCTTGTTATGGAATACATTACCTCGTATAGTGACTTGTGTAAATAGAATAACCATTCGTGTTAATCAAAGACATGAGTTGAAATTGACATTTTATATGTAATTTGAAATGGCAACTTACATCGTATGAAATTTACATTTTTTTTATGTGAATTACAGTAGGAATGTTCACCGCATGAAAAATTACATTTTTCTTATGTAATTTATATAATAATTTACACCGTATGATAAAAATTACATTTTTTATTGTAATTAAAATATGAATTTGCATCGTATGATAAAAGTTACATTTTTATATGTAACGTAGGATGAGATTTACAATGTAAATTAAAAGTTACATTTTTGTAATGAAATATAAGATGGGAATTTGCAAAGAAATAAAGTTACATTTTTGTAATGAAATATAAGATGGGAATTTGCGATGAAATAAAGTTACATTTTTATATGTAAATATAAGATGGGAATTTGCGATGAAATAAAGTTTACATTTTTATATGCAAATATAAGATGGGAATTTGCAATGAAATAAAGTTTACATTTTTATATGTAAAAATAAGATGGGAATTTACGATGAAATAAAGTTTACATTTTTATATGTAAATATAAGATGGGAATTTGCAATGAAATAAAGTTTACAATTTTATATGTAAATATAAGATGGGAATTTACGATGAAATAAAGTTTAAATTTTTATATGTAAATATAAGATGGGAATTTGAGATGAAATAAAGTTTACAATTTTATATGTAAATATAAGATGGGAATTTACGATGAAATAAAGTTTAAATTTTTATATGTAAATATAAGATGGGAATTTGAGATGAAATAAAGTTTACATTTTTATATGTAAATATAAGATGGGAATTTGCGATGAAATAAAGTTTACATTTTTATATGTAAATATAGGATGGGAATTTGCGATGAAATAAAGTTTGCATTTTTATATGTAAATATAAGATGGGAATTTGCGATGAAATAAAGTTTACATTTTTATATGCATACTAAAAATAGACATTTGACATGTAAATTAAAGAAAAGGATGGAATTTACATTTCTAATGTAAATAAAGAACGAATTTAGGACGCTGTGATATTATTTTCATTTTCAAATGAATTAAGAATAATATTAATGAATAAGAATGATTTCTCAATAAGTATGTATATACGAGGATTATTTGGAAACTCCGAGTTACTCTCATTCCAAATAATCAAACGTCGTTAAGAATCGAAGTACGAAGAAGACGTATGAAGACCATAAATCTTCCCTCGAATGGATAACGATCAAGGTCCTGAATTGATTTGCTCCCAATTCAAGGGTGGGGGTAATTGCCTAGACGTTCGTGTTGATTTCACGGATTTGACTTTTGCTCAGACCTAGAGCATAAGTTTAAATGGATGGTGTGTCTGACATCGTACCCCTTAAATATCATGTTGTTGATTCTCTGTTAATATATAAATGATTGGTGGTGGAGAATTTATTCTTTGCTTAACACCCGTTTATATATTAATGGATGATCAATGGTACGGTATGGAGTGACAGTGTGGCATACTAAGATGCAATGATCAAGGTTTATTATTGAATCGCAGAGCCTTGTGGTGACGATCAAAGCACAGCTTGAATAAGCATAGCTTTGTGTATTACGTAGCTTCACGAGCCTAACAACCCGATGGAGTCTAAAACGGGAGAAGGGAACGTAGGGAGGGCATCACGTTTCTTTCTAGCTAGAAGTAGTGTCGGTGCTTAAAACTGGCTGATATTTACTTATGTGGATGATGGAATGAGGCGCCTCGGATGATAGGCCCTATAGGACTGGGAAACGTGTGTTCAGGAATTGCCAATCCACAAAGCCGTATGTGTGGACCAGCCCTGCAGCTATCCAACGGTTCACTGCGGGGAATCCTGAGGCATTAACTAGAGTGTCTTAAATCGTTTTGGAGCTCCTCCCTTGCCTTGACTCAAGATGGAAACCAAAATCCTAATACGACCCAACGAATTTGATTGTATTACTAGTATGGAGGCATAGTAGTACGGTATCTATGCTTCCTAGGATTTATACATTTATTTTGAAATGTTTTCATATACACTAATGACAATATTAGATTCGTATTTACCGTATTTAGCATGTTTAATCACCATAAGGTAAAACTCTATCCTCTGGTGTGCGTTGCATTGTGTGATGGGACTTGAGTCTTATAGTGATTTCATTTTTCCAAAAGCATTGCGTTGTTTTACGTTTTACTTATTATTTGCTCTGTCACTTGAAATTATGCACGGTAATCCATTGGAATAAACCCATTCCGCGTTAGCGGCGTAGTCTTTGGATTTTCCTTATTACTAGTAGTTAATTTAGTTAAGAATCCTCACACCAGTCCATGACTGACTCGAAGTTTGTTTCACCTTTTTGCAAACTCGGGTGCCCTCCTTTCTACACGGGCAGCCAAGTAAGCTGGTCCTTTCTTTGTTTGGAGTCTTTTCTTTGGAGCTGCTTATTATCTTTCTTGGATTTGCTTTCGTGGAGAGGTGATGACTGGGAGCTTGAAGATATCTATCATTTGCTACTATTGCATTTTTCTCTCTTTAATTTCGGACATCAAACTTGTTTCATTTCACGTTGTTTATGTTGGAGTTGGAACTTATTTCATTTTCTGCAAACTTGATGTAATAATTTGGAATTCTGTGACTGTGGATTTTCTGTGTTTGATGACATTATATTTCCGCTGCTATGATGTTGTTACTCTATGAATTTTCTATGCTATGTTGTATCCGTGATCTGTATTATTGTATTTATGTTGTATTCCAAATGATTATTCCTTACTTTCATTCCGTGGAAGTTTGGGGTCATCACAAAAAACCCACCCTTCAAAGTAGTTAAAAGTTATGCGTAATTATTGGAAGTAAGGTCCATATAGAGAATTAGGTGTAGGATTAAAAAGAAGGGCTATTTTGAAATTTTAAGAGAAGTAGGGGTAGTTTAAGCATAGTAGGGGTAGATCGACAAATATGAAATATGATGAATCATTTAGATGGGGTACTGCAAAAAACCAACCCTTCACAGAAGTTAAAAGATAAGGGTAATTGTTGGAAGGAATGAAAATTTAGATAATTAGAGGTTGGATTAAAAAGAAGGGCTGTTTTGAAGTATTAAGAGAATTAGGGGTAATTTAAGCATAGTGGGGTAGATCGACAAATAAGAAAGATTATGAATCGTCTGGATTGGGTGCTGCAAAAACCAACCCTTCACAGTAGTAAAAAGATAGGCGTAATTGTTGGAAGTATGGGCTATTTAGAGAATTAGTGGTATGATTAAAAAGATGGACTATTTTTAAGTATTAAGAGAAGTAGGGGTAGTTTAAGCATAGCAGAGGTAGATCGACAAATATAAAAGATGATGAATCATGTGGATTGGGTCTTGCAAAAACCGACCTTTCAAAGAAGTTAAAAAATAGGGGTTTTTGTTGGATGGAATGACTATTTAGAGAAATAGGGGTAGGATAAAAAAGAAGGGTTGTTTTGAAGTATTAAGAGAAGTAGGGGTAATTTAAGCATAGTTGAGGTAGATCGACAAATATGAAAGATTATTAATCGTTTGGATTGTGTGCTACAAAAACCAACCCTTCAAAGTAGTAAAAAGGAAGGTGTAATTGTTGGAAGGAAGGGGTATTTAGAGAATTAGGGGCAGGATTAAATAGAAGGACTGTTTTGAAGTATTAAGAGAAGTAGGGTTAATTTAAGCAAAGTAGGGTTCGACAAAAATGAAAGATGATGAATCATTTAGATTGGGTACTGCAAAAACAAACCCTTCACAGTAGCAAAAAATAGAGTTATTTGTTGGAAGTAAGGGCTATTTAGAGAATTAGGGGTAGGATTAAAAAGAAAGGTTGTTTTGAAGTATTAAGAAAAGTAGGGGTAGTTCAAACATAGTTGGGGTAGATCGACAAATATGAAAGATGATGAATCATTTGGATTGGATGCTGCAAAAACCAACCCCTCACAAAAGTTCAAAAATAGGTGTAATTGTTGGAAGGAATGACTATTTAGAGAATTAGGGTTAGGATTAAAAAGAAGGGGCGTTTTGAAGTATTAAGAGACGTAGGGGTAGTTTAAGCGTAGTAGGAGTATATCGACAAATATGAAAGATTATGAATCGTTTGGATTGGGTGCTGCAAAAACCAACCCTTCACAGTAGCGAAAAGATAGGCATAATTGTCGGAAGTAAGGTATATTTGGAAAATTAGGGTTAGGATTAAAAAGAACTGTTTTGAAGTATTAAGAGAAGTAGGGGTAGTTTAAGCATAGTAGGGTACATCGACAAATATAAAGACGATGAATCATATGGATTGGTTGCTGTAGAAACCAACCCTTCATAGAAGTTTAAAATTAGGGGTAATCGTCGGAAGGGCTATTTAGAGAATTAGGAGTTGGACTAAAATGAAGGGTTGTTTTGAAGTATTAAGAGAAGTAGGGGTCGTTTAAGAATAGTGGGGGTAGATCGACAAATATGAAAGGTGATGAATTATTTAGATTGGGTACTTCAAAAACCAACCCTTCACAGTAGTTAAAAAATATGGGTAATTGTTGGAAGTAAGGGCTATTTAGAGAATTAGGGGTAGGATTAAAAAGAGTAGCTGTTTTGAAGCATTAAGAGAAGTAAGGGTAGTTTAAGCTTATTAGGGGTATATCGACAAATATGAAAGATGATTAATCATTTGGATTGGGTGCTGCAAAAACCAACATTTCACAGTAGCTAAAAAATTTGCGTAATTGTTGGATGTAAGTGTATTTAGAGAACTATGGGCAGGACTAAAAAGAAGGTTGTTTTAAAGTATTAAGAGAAGTAGGGATAGTTTAAGCTTAATAGGGGTAGATCGACAAATATGAAAGATGATGATTCGTTTGGATTGGGTGCTATATTCACATTAGTTAAAAAATAGGGATAATTGTTGGAAGTAAGGGCTATTTAGAGAATTAGGGGTTGGCTTAAAAAGAAGGCATGTTTTGAAGTACTACGAGAAGTAGGGATAGTTTAAGCATAGTAGGGGTAGATCGACAAATATGAAAGATGATGAATCATTTGGATTGGGTGCTGCAAAAACGAACCCTTCACAGAAGTTAAAAAATAGTGGTAACTTTTGGAATTATGGGCTATTTGGAGAATTAGGGGTAGGATTTAAAATAATAGTTGTTTTGAAGTATAAAGAGAAGTAGGGTTAGATCGGCAAATATGAAAGATCGTGAATTGTTTGGACTGGGTGCTGTAAAAACCAACCCTTCACAGTAGTAAAAGATAGACGTAATTGTTGGAAGTAAGTGTTATTTAGAGAATTAGAGTTAGGATTAAGAAGAATAGCTGTTTTGAAGTATTAAGAGAAGTAGGGGTAGTTTAAGCATAGTAGGGGTAGATCGACAAATATGAAAAATGATGAATCGTTTTGAATGGGTGCTGCAAAAACCAACCCTTCAAAGTAGTGAAAAGATAGGCGTAATTGTTGGAAGTAAGGTCTACATATAGAATTAGGGGTAGGATTAAAAACAAGGGTTGTTTTGAAGTATTAAGAGAAGTAGGGGTAGTTTAAGCATAGTAGGGGTAGATCGACAAATATGAAAGATGATGAATCATTTAGATTAGGTGTTGCAAAAAACCAACCCTTCACAGAAATTAAAAAATTGGTGTAATTGTTGGAATCAAAGACTATTTAGAGAATTAGGTGTTGGATTAAAAAGAAGGGCTGTTTTGAAGTGTAACAACCCGAGTTTTCGGTAATTACGTGCTATAATTAATAATAATAATAATAATAAAAAATGGTTGATAATTAAGATGAAATATATCATCAACTTGGCTATTTGACATCACTATTCGTGTTAATAATCAGTTGGTGTTTTGAGGATTGGTTGTGGATCTTACTCGCGTTTAAGTGATTATATTTTAGGCTTAGGTTAATTAAATGTGAATTTTATGACAAATTGTGAATGATTGGTTTTGGGGTGATAATTTGAGAACTAAAAGTATTAACAAATGTTGATATATGTCGTAATATAGAATTGAAATGTTAAAATATTTTCTTATGGGAAATTAATAGTGTCAAACCCATAAGGAAGTATATTTTTTCATTGATAATATGACTTTTGAGATTAGAAACTCAAATATTGAATACTTGGGTTAATAATGAAGTTTTAATAAGAATGTGAAGTAATAAACATACACAAACATGTAGAACTTGCTTTAAATTATAATGTGGTTAAAAATTTTGTTGTTGTGTAAATTTTGTCAAAATATCTATATTTCGTAAAGTTTGATGCAAGTTTAAACTATTGATGTAAAGAAAAAGAAAAAGATTTATCATTTTAGTGATTAGTTTGAGGCTTGGGATTTATTAAAAGTTGAGAAAGTATGCGTTGAAAACTTTGGTGATTAAAAGAAACATAGTTTAGCAAAATTATGTCTAAATTTGTATGATAAGAAATTTTGAGAATTTTAATAAGCCTAAGATATTTAATATGAATAATTAAAAGAAATTGTTCCAAAAATATTAATAAAATATATAGAAAATGTAGTTTTGGTTAATTTTGGTGAATTATGCAGGATTATAGCATTATTGGTATATTCAAATTCAAAGTTTTATGAAATTTACACAAATTGTGTTAAAAAGATTGTCTTTTGTATATAAGTGTGGAAATTTGTTGTAAACATGATTTTAAGTGTTAAAAATTCAAAATAATGTAAAAATCGTGTTTATTATTTTTCTTTAATGTTAATTTAGTCTCGACATACTTATAGTGGGAAGAAAAGTGTTAAAAACATGTTAAATTGTGTCATTTTTAGCTTAAGTATGTGTCGTTAAGGGCTAAATTGCATTGTTAATGGCCTAATTACTTGAAATTGGACTTAAGAGAATTAATTGGGTGTAAATACCATAGTTAAGAAAAATATTTCTCCGGAAATCTTTAGTACGTTGTTTCTCCTTGTTTCTCCAGAGGAGATTCCTCCTTCTTCCTCCTTCTTCATTGAGAAAAATTGGGACAACTTCATTGTAACTTCAATTCTTGGCTTTTATCTTGTTCTAATTGTTAATTTGGGTTTCTAGTCATATTAGCAACAGGCAATCATCATAAAATTATGATTTAATTCATCAATTTCATATTTTGTTTGAGAAATTCACTGTATATTCTTGCATGTTGTTGTTGCTGAGAAATTAGGGAAGAAAGCTCGGATCTCTTAGCAAATTGGTCTCCAAAAGCTTCTAAACTTCCTTCAACTTGCTGCAAATCTTAGGTGAGGGTTCCCTCATATAAATTCTAACTTGTTACAGTTGTTTATTGTTGTGATTTGTTATGAAATCTTAAGTTTGTTGAATTTGTAATATGCGTTTTGCTGCTTTTTTGTTAAGCTGAAACCGTTTCGATCATAACTCTCTCGTTATTGATTGGAATTCTTATTATTATATGGTTTTGGAATGCTCAGACTGTGAGCTACAAGTATAAATTATTTAGCTTGCAAAATTTTATGATGAACATTGTGAAAATCGTGGTTTTGTATTACTGTTTCGAGATAAAAATCGACAACCACGTTTTTTGTTAAGTTGAAACCGTTTCGATCATAACTCTCTCGTTATTGATCAGAATGCTTATTATTATATGGTTTTGGAATGCTCAGATTGTGAGCTACAAGTTTTAGTTGTTCAGTTTACAATATTTTATGACTAACATGTTTAAAATTGTGGTTTTGTACTGCTGTTCTAGGAGAAAATCGACAGCCATCTTTTGTGACTCCGTGACACATGCACCATTTTTTTAAATTGTTTTTGAAAAATTTCAAGTATTAAATTATTGTTTTAAGAAAAATTATTGCCTTGATAAGGTTTTATAAATACACTAGAAATCTTATTTTAACAAGTATTCCCAAACTTTACTGGTTTTAAGATATTTCTATGAAACATTATTTTGTTCAAACTACTCTCCAAAGTGTGTTTTAATATAAGAACCTCACGTACTTGCACCCTTCGAGAAGACGTGTTGGTGAGTGAGTGATACCGTAAACCCTACGGTATGGGACGTGATGGTATACGATATATATTTATCCCAGATTTGTCTGATTGAAGGAATGAATCTCAGTGCTTCTTAGTGCTTATGTGATTTCAGTGATTTTTTTGTAGCTTTTTTTTGTGTTTTAAAATCTCAGTGTTTCCTAGTTTCCAGTGCTTTCTGTGATTTGATGAATCTCAGTTATTCTCTGTGTTTCGGTGATATTCTGTGGTCCTCTGGGATATTCAGGTGTTTCTTGTGAATTTTTGTGTTTTCCTGAGTGGAGCTGACTTGCAGTCTGTAAACCGTTAAGTGAAAACGTATGGTATGGGACATACGATTATCACTTTTTGGGTTACTATCTAAGGGTCTGTGACACATTCCTGTGTGACCGCCAGTACTAGACCTTCTGGTCAATCCTGTGCGAACTCTGTGTGGACCTTCGGGTCAATCCTGTGTGAACTCTATGTGGACCTTCTGGTCAATCCTGTGTGGTTCTGTGGACCTTCAGGTCATCCAGGTACCCAATCTGTGTGATATAGTACTGGCTATGGCTTCATGCCATCCTGTGTGATAGCACGTGTAGGGATAACATCACCTAGCCATTTTATGATGGATTCATCATTTGTGGTTTTGTGTTTTGTATCTATTAAGATTTTATTTGTGATATCTAAATTCTTTTCAAAGTTTTGTGATTTCGGGACTCCGTGATTTAGTGAAATTGGGGTTCTGTGGTTCTATGTCTTTATCTTGTGAACTTCAAAAGTTATTCCTATGAATACTTTATTAGTTTAACCTTGCAGTGTATTGTTCCATCTTATTCCTTTGTGTCCGAAAGGAATATCCACCTTAGTGATTTAATTACTTATTGTTCTTATATAACTTATACTGTTGCAAGTTAGACTGACCCGTGTGCGTATTCCGCGGGTCAGACCGAGGTGTTTCAGGTTTAGTTCTCATGCTTGGAGTTCGGGTATATGACTATTGGACTATCTCTCCTGTTGTTGTTCCTTGTTATGTATCCGTGTTTTGAGTGCATTCTTCAATGTGTATCTTATTATATAAGTAATGGTTTATGTATAACCATTTGTTTGTAGCACATGTATTTGTTTTATTCTATTGTTGTAATAATATGTAAATTGTTCTGTGAGTTGTAATTGTGTATGTAAATGTACGATGTTCTGAGCTGATCCTATAGCCGTCATAGAGTTATGTTACACAAGTATTAAGTATGTCGAGTCACATAGAAAGAAAAAAAAACAGAGAGTACATCGCCTACATATTTAAGACTTGTTAATGCAAATCTACGAATGGTCGCTCCAATCAAGCCATATTCTCCGCTCTAATAGACGACATTACTTGTTAATGATCTTTATTAGGGTGGGTCTCGGGGTGGGGCGTTACCTGAAGTATTAAGAGAAGTAGGGTTAGTTTAAGCATAGTAGGGGTAGATCGAAAAATATGATAGATTACGAAACATCTGGATTGGGTCCTGCAAAAACCAACCCTTCACAGTAGTAAAAAGATAGGCGTAATTGTTGGAAGTAATGGCTATTTAGAGAATTACGGGTAGGATTAAAAAGAAGGACTGTTTTTAAGTATAAAGAGAAGTAGGGGTAGTTTAAGCATAGTAGAGGTAGATCGACAAATATAAAAGATGATGAATCATTTAGATTGGGTGCTGCAAAAACCGACCCTTCACAGAAGTTAGAAAATAGGGGTAATTGTTGGAAGGAATGACTATTTAGAGAATTAGGGGTAGGATAAAAAAGGGTTGTTTTGAAGTATTAAGAGAAGTAGGGGTAATTAAGCATAGTAGTGGTAGATCGACAAATATGAAAGATTGTGAATCGTTTGGATTATGTGCTGCAAGAACCAACCCTTCAAAGTAGTAAAATGAAAGGAATAATTGTTGGAAGGAAGTGCTATTTAGAGAATTTGGGGAGGGAATAAATAGGATTGTTTTGAAGTATTAAGAGAAGTAGGTGTAGTTTAATCATAGTAGAGGTCGATCGGCAAATATGAAATATTACGAATCGTCTAGATTGGGTGTTGCAAAGACCAACCCTTCACAGTAGTAAAATGATAGGGGTAATTGTTGGAATTAAGGGGTATTTAGAGAATCAGGGGTAGGATTAAAAATAATGACTGTTTTGAAGTATCAAGAGAAGTAGGGGTAGTTTAAGCACAGTAAAGGTAGATCGACAAATATAAAAGATGATGAATCATTTAGATTGGGTGCTTGAAAAACCGACCCTTCATAGAAATTAAAAAATAGGGTAAATTGTTGGAAGGAATTACTATTTAGAGAATTAGGGGTAGGATTAAAAAGAAGGGTTGTTTTGAAGTATTAAGAGAAGTAGGGGTAATTTAAGCATAGTAGGGGTAGATCAACGAATATGAAAGATTATGAATCATTTGATTTGTGTGCTACAAAAACAAAATCTTAAAAGTAGTAAAAAGATAGGCATAATTGTTGGAAGGAAGGTCTATTTAGAGAAGTAGGGGTCAGATTAAATAGAAGGACTATTTTGAAGTATTAAGAGAAGTTTGGGTAGCTTAAGCATAGTAGAGGTAGATTGACAAATATGAAAGATGATGAATCAATTTGATCGGGTGCTGCAAAAACCAACCCTTCACAGTAGTTTAAAATAGAGTTAATTGTTGGAAGTAAGGGCCATTTAGGGAATTAGGGGTAGGATTAAAAATAAGGGTTGTTTTGAAGTATTAAGAGAAGTAGGGGTAGTTCAAGCATAGTAGTGGTAGATCGACAAATGTAAAGATGTTGAATCATATGGATTGGGTGCTGCAAAAACCAATCCTTCACAAAAGTTTAAAAATAGGGGTAATTGTTGGAAGTTAGGGCTATTTAGAGAATTAGGGGTTGAATTAAAAAGAATAGTTGTTTTGAAGTATTAAGAGAAGTATGTGGAGTTTAAGTATAGTAGGGGTAGATCGACAAATATGAATGATTATGAATCGTTTGGATTGGGTGCTGCGAAAACCAACACTTCACAGTATTAAAAGATAGGCGTAATAGTTGGAAGTAATGGCTATTTGGAGAATTACAGTTAGGATTAAAAATAATAGCATTTTTGAAGTATTAAGAGAAGTTGGGTAGTTTATGCATAGTAGGTGTAGTTCGACAAATATGAAAGATTATGAATCGTTTGGATTGGGTGCTGCAAAAACCAACCCTTTACAGAAGTTAAAAAATAGGGGTAATTGTTGGAAGGAATGACTATTTAGAGAATTAGGGGTAGGATTAAAAAGAAGGGCTGTTTTGAAGTATTAAGAGAAGTTGGTGTAGTTTAAGCATAGTAGGGGTAGATGGACAAATATGAAAGATTATGAATCATTTGGATTGGATGCTACAAAAACCAACCCTTCACAGTAGTAAAAAGATAGGCGTAATTATTGGAAGTAAGGGCTATTTAGGGAATTAGGGGTAGGATTAAAAAGAAGAACTGTGTTGAAGTATTAGGAGAAGTAGAGGTAGTTTAAGCAAAGTAGGGGTAGATCGACAAATATGAAAGACGACGAATCGTTTAGATTGGGTGCTGCAAAAACCAACCCTTCACAGTAGTTAAAAAATAGGGGTAACTATTGGAAGTTAGGGCTCTTTAGATAATTAGGGGTAGGATTAAAAAGAAGGGATGTTTTGAAGTATATGAAGTATGGGTAGTTTAAGCATAGTAAGGTAGATCGACAAATATAATGTGATGAATCACATGGATTGGGTGCTACAAAAACCAACCCTTCACAGAAGTTTTTAAATAGGGGTACCTGTTGGAAGGACTATTTAGAGAATTAGGAGTTGGACTAAAATGAAGGGTGGTTTTGAAGTATTGAGAGAATTGGGGTAGCTTAAGCATATTAGCGGTAGATCAACAAATATGGAAGATGATGAATCATTTGGATGTAAGGGATATTTAGAGAATAAAGGGTACGATTAAAAAGAGTAGTTTTTTTGAAGTATTAAGAGAAGTTGTCGTAGTTTTAGCATAGTAGGGGTAGATCGACAAATATGAAAGATGATGAATGGTTGTGATTTGGTGTGGTAAAAACCAACCCTTCACAATAGTTAAAAAATAGGGGTAATTGTTGGATGTAATTGATATTTATAGAATTAGGGGTTGGAAATAAAAGAAAGTTGTTTTGAAGTGTTAAGAGAAGTATTGGTAGTTTAAGCACAATATGGGTAGATCGAAAAATATGAAAGATGATGAATCGTTTTGATTGGGTGCTGTAAACTCCAACCCTTTAAAGAAGTTAAAAAATAGGGGTAATTATCGGAAGTAAGGGCTATTTAGAGAATTTGATTTAGGATTAAAAAGAATAGATGTTTTGAAGTATTAAGGGAAGTAGGGGTAGTTTAAGCATAGTAGGGGTAGATGTGACGACCGCAAATCCCGTACTGGCGGTGACAAGGGTAATCTTTGGAATATAACACAAAAACAGATAATAGTAGAAACGGATAATAGATAAATACACCAGATAATAAACAAATAATCGCTGGATAAACATAATCATCAGAGTTACACAGTATACAGGATCATACTTAGTACAAATAAGTTCAGCTATGCATAAATGTCAATAGTGGAAAACAAACAAAACATGTACAACAGGAGCTGAACAGCATAAAAAGAGATAAATGATAGAATCCATCTTCAGCTCCAGCTATCCAGTGAAAGCCAACTAAAACCTGAATAAAAGGCTGCCCATGTAGGAAAAGGGGCACCCGAGTTTGCAAGTGAAACAAACTATGAGTCAGTCATGGGACTGGTATGAGAATTCTACTTGACATAGTTACAATATGGCTAATCACAAGACCACGCCACTTTCGTGGAACAGGTTTACTCCAGTGGATTGCCGGTGCTTTAAAACAATTAAATCTTTTAAACATCGCAATGCTTTTTATAAAAATGAAGCCATTATAAGACTCAGTTCCCATCACACAATGCAACACAAACCGGAGGATAGAGTTTTTTACCTTATAACGGCCAAAATATGCTTGATACGAATAAAACAAAAGCATTTGATATTATTACTAGTGTTTATATGTTTCAAAAACAATTTCAAATCATAAGTATCAATCATAGACGGCATTAATGTCCCATACCACTTTGTCGCCATATATACGTATACAATCAAAACCGCACAGTCACGTATTTGGAAATTGGATTTCCGTCATGAACCAAGGCAAAAGATAGTCCTTACCGAATTCGAGACTGTCTAGCCCGAGTCTCCGGGCAAGTACTCAGTCATACCGATGTGGATTAAAATGCCTGAACAATGCGTTTCCTCGCCCTATGGGGCGTAAATAAGCCAACGAATGACTCCATCGGTCCCGGATCGACCGATATAACCGAGGTGCCTCGCAACAGCAACAACCACATAAGTCTAACTCGTCAGGGTGTGTAAAACCACTGACGCCACTTCTAACTAGAAGGAAACGCATGCCCTCCTTGATGCCCTCTCCCGTTTCTGGTTCATACCGGGGTGTGAGGCTCGCGATTTCACGTTATACACAAAGCTACGCCACACAGGCGGTGCTTTGATCATCACCACAAGATTTTGCTTTTCAACAGAAGCCCCGATTACTGCATCTTAGCATGCCACACTGGAAATTCACACCGTGCAACTGCTGGCTATCAATCACACAGAATAAATTCCAATGTCAGACATATTGTCCATTTGCAAGTCCGTTCTGGGTCTGAACGAAACCGGAGGCACTATATACCTCGCAAATCAATCGATTTCCACGTATGTCTGGACGGTCACCACTCATTATCCAAATCTCGGGATGCCTCCCAATCAGGACTTCAGTTACCATCCAAACGAGGTGAAAATCTTTGGTATTTGACCACCGTCTTCATCTTCGATTTCTTATCGTCTATTCAGTTATTTAGAATGGGATAAACCCGGTTTTCTGAGCAACTCACGTAGATAATAAACAAGTGCTACACAAACACCACATACGCTTCATTTCAATTCATTAGTCACTAACCGTAAATCAGTAAGAGAACGATTTCCCAAATATTAACCCCGAAGGCCGAAATCAACATCAGATCAAAATCCAGGAAACCATTCGACTTAGCTAACCCTCAGTTAATTTCTAAATTTCACATCCATATTGTTTATAATATTTTATAATGATTTATCGCTATTTTTATTTATTTTAAAATATCCAATTTATTCAAATGACGCTTCGGGCCATAACGCGGCCGTAGCGCTGTTTTTCCTCAGATTTGATTTACACATATCGGAATATCTAACCGTTGGATCTTCACAAAATTTACATCATTAGAAAGATCTTTTCAAAACGAATCCAATGATTCCAGTTTTGGGAAAATCCGACGGTCGGATCTCCCGGTATAATCGTTTGAAGTTTCGATTTCAAAATACGAACTGCAGCGTCGTTATTCGATTTAATATAGTTATATATAAATATATATATATATATATATATATATATATATATATATTAATCGATTATGGCGCTGTTTTTCTTCAGATTTGAATTAAACATTCCAGACAATCCAACCGTTGGATTTTTACAAAGTTGGTGCCGTTGGAAAGATATTTCCAAAGCGAACCCAACGGTTGCAGTTTCGGAAAAATCCGATGGTCGGATCTCCCGCACTAATCGTTTGAAATCATGGTTTCAAAATCCGAACTACTGCTTCGTTATTCGATATATTTCAATTATATATATATATATATAAATAATCGATTCTTCGATTTCAAAACTATAAGCTTTTCATACATTTGATAAAAATGATATTTTTATCCAACTGTCTTCTATTTCAACACTTCACTATTTTTAACAATTCATGTATATAATAAAAATATGATTTTTATTGTTAAGCAATTTATTTCAAAACACAACTGTTTTATATAGTTCATATAGATGATAAAAATATGATTTTTATTATTAAACAATTTACTTCAAAACACAAATACCATTCAACACATGAATTTCTATTCAACGAATGAATTTCAATTCAACACATGAAGGTTTTCTATAATTTATATATATAAAGTAATAAAAATGTGATTTTTATATTTAAAACACGAATACCATTAAACACATGAATTCTATTCAATGAATGAATTTCAATTCAACATATGAAGGTTTTCTATAATTTATATATATAAAGTAATAAAAATGTGATTTTTATATTTAAAACACGAATACCATTCAGCACATGAATTCTATTCAACGAATGAATTTGAATTCAACAAATGAAGGTTTCCTATAATTTATATATATATAAAGTAATAAAAATGTGATTTTTATTACAAAACAATTTATTTCAAAACATGAATGTTGTTCAATAGATGAATTTCTATTCAACACACGAATATAGTTTCAACAATGAAAATAATTCTAACACACGGCAGCATAACGACATGGTAGTTAAAACCGGGGCCGTCCCTAGTACGTCTCCTCGCTCTACCTTAAAGCCTCGCAGCTTTTGACAATGGGGAATCATGCATCTAGTTCGCACGCCGGCGGCATGTATATATTTTTCATTTCCACAAACTAATCCTATGTGGTTTGAACCAAATATTTCAACCACAAATGGGTATTTTTCAACCACAATCAATCAATTTCAACCACAAACAATTATAATCAATTATTCGCTATCAACCAATTTTCACACCAATCACAATCAATAAATATCGTCCATGGTTTGTGGACGAGGGTCGTATATATATGTATAATGTTGGTTAGCTTTTTGACCAAGCCACCAAGGTTTACACACAAGAAGAGAGTACGAAGCTTTGTTCCTCAAGTTCATGAAAGGCCAGATCGCACCAGCAGATTGCATACACGGATCGCACCCTTCGGATCGCCAGCGCAGAACGCGACCCGATCCATCCATGGGAGCACGACCCGAACCGCCAATGGGAGCCCGACCCGATCCGCACCTATGCCACCACCTCACTCCGATCTGATCCCCTGCTACGTGGCGAAACTCCTGACTTGTTCAACCACGAACTGGTCTTCAGCGATCCGAAATGCATGGATCCAGCTACACGTGTCCACAACTGTCACATTGACTAATTCCTCCTCATTGCTCGATCCGATCCGATATTTTCGGGGTTTGCACCACGTGTGACCGCGAACCGCCCTTCACAATCAGCTATAAATAGCCCAGAAACTGTCATTTTTGAGGAGCTTTTTGGCAGTATTGAGCACTGATTCCACCATTACTGTCATACCACTATTGCTTATCAGTTTTACTTCGAGATTACTGAGAGAAATCATAATTGTAAGAGTGAGTTTGAGAGAAATTATTGATTGTACTAGCATTCAAAGTATAATCGATAACATATACAGTGGGCGTAGGCTCGTTAATGCCGAACCACTATAAATTCTGTGTGATTTCTGCTTATTCTTCATTCTTCAGTTATAATTCTCTACGAATCAGAACAATATGGGTGTTAGGTCCAAATTTTGATCTAACATTTTGGTGCTTTCATTGAGAGTTCAATTCTCAGCCTACCGGATTGCTATTCTACTATTTGGATTTGAAAGTCCGAAGAAAACAGTCCCAAAACTTCGCTGTTCAGATTTCTGAAGGTTCCAGCGACATTTGATATCATGGCTGGTAAGAAGTCTAAGGAAGTACGAGCTTCGCAAGCGAATGAGGCAATTGAAGAAAATGTTCACGAGCAGGTCGAGGTGGGTCTCGCGGATCGCGGGGACCAAGCCACGATCCGAGCAAATGAGGGCGCCACGATCTAGGTTGACGAGGGCGGAGCGAACCGGACTGCTGAATGGGTTGTCACACGATCCCATGACAATGCACCGAACCCTCTACCCAGCGTCACCACGAACCGAACCAAGGGGGGCGCATTGAGCCACTGACATCGATCCGCAGCGATTCAAAATGATGACCAGACTACAACTCGACCTGGAAAGGAGGTTATGGCTCACACTTCCCGTCCCGGTACCTCTACTCGACCTGGTTCAAGTTCTCTGCGTATAACAGAAAATGTTGATGATCAATATGACCCTTCTGTTCCCGATACTGAGGGAGATCTTTCTCGCTTTTCTGAAATGTGGGAGAGGCTGTCTGATGAATTGGCTGCTCAAAGGCAGGAGAGCACCATGCTGCGACAGAACTTGACTGCTATGGATATAAGGCTCAATGATCTCGCAAGGCAAAGGACGCCCCCAGTTCGTCCGCTCACCCCAGAGTACACTTCTTCGTCAGAGGAATCGCCAAGTCCTCCGCGGTGACCGTATGAGAGGCCTAAAAAAATAGAGCAGCTCCGATTTGGAACCCTTCCATTATGGGAAGAAGTGGCACTGGGTGTAGGGCCTTCAAACCGTAATGTGAATGATCGTGCGGCAACTCCCAGAGCTCGAGGTGTGAACAGCCCTGTTGAGAATAGACTACCTCAGCCCCTTCGTCGTACAAATGCTCATGATAACAGGGGGCAGCGAAGACCAATCCAAGCCCCAGATTTCGTGGCTACCCCTGGAAGGGAGGTCAGAGAGTTCCACCGAGCAAGAAGCGCTGATCCCGAGCCTCCGCTGACCAGTGCAAATGTTGTAGCTATGATCCATCAAATTTTGGTAGGTAGCCGTGGACAACGGAATGAAGATTGGGGAATTGGCCGCAGTCACACCCCTTTCACTGATGACATTTTAGATGCGACGTTCCCGAGGTGCTTCAACATGCCGCAGATGAACCGTTACGCGGGTAGATCTGATCCTATCCAACATCTGATGAGATACTCTTGCTCAATGACCGCTACCGCAGCTTCCGACGCTGTCAAGTTCAAAGCATTTCCTATATTCCTGGAGGATACAGCGTCATTATGGTTTACTCGCTTACCAGCAAGATCAATTTCAGCTTCATGGAGTTGAGTGAAAGGTTTGTGGAACAGTTCCGCATCTATGCACAAAGGACGAAGAGTGTGATTGACTTGTTCCATGTCAAGCAATAACCAAGCGAGAGTTTGAGGGTGTATCTAGACCGTTTCAACCTAGCCGCTACTGAAGTCAAAGATCCTCATGAGCGAACTGTTGTGGCAGCCCTGATTGATGGGGTAGATAAAGACACCGAATTTGGGAGATACCTGGCCGGCAAGCCGTCTCAAACTAGAGAGTTATTCTACGAAAAAGCTAACGTGCACTTACGCCGGGAGGAGGTATATGCTAACCGGAAGGCAAAAATGGCAGATAAGGAGGAAATCTAGAGCAATGTCATTAAGCTGACAGGAGATAGCTCGGGGATGGTCGAAGTTAATGTCGGAAACCGGAACCTGGGTGGTCGCCAATCAGGAAACAATGGTAATAACAGTAATGGCAATAACCGAAAGAGGAATCGAGGGAACGACTCCCAGAGAAGGACTCGTCCCTGGTCTTTTGAAAGTAATACGCCAATAAACGATACTTTGGAAAATATCTTCATGGATTCGTACAACGTCCTCCCAAATAAAAGGACACCTCCCAGAGAGTCGACGGAGAAAGAACGTGAGACAGGGAAGTTTTGTCTCTTCCATCGGATTCACAGCCACTCAACAAATGAATGCCGTCACCTAAAAGATGTGGTCGAGAAGCTTCTCTGAGAAGGAAAATTGGATGAATACAGAGTGACACCCAGAGACAGGGGGCAAGCCGTACAGGCCCCAAATCAGAACCAGAATCAACCTACTGTCAAGCCAGCTGCCCAGCAAAAGGGAAAGGACCTTGTTGTCAATACCATAATCGGAGGGCTTTATCTTGCCGGGCATGGTTCCAAGTCATTGGATCAATATGTCAATGCAGCTATGCAACACCTCGAGGTAGGAGAGTGTAGCAACCATGAGGACAATGTCCCAGTAAAGCAACAAAAGATGATGTCCGACGACGTCGTTTTCCGCGAACGAGAAAGCATTGGAGTCCATGCTCCAACCGAAGATCCATTTGTAATCACAGTTCCTATTGGCCCGGCCACTGTTCATAAAGTATTGGTTGATAACGGGAGTTCTATCAACATTCTTTTCAAAAAGACATTCGACCAGATGAATCTCGAGATAAAAGACTTGAAGCCCTGTGAGGGATGGATCCGTGGATTTAACGGAGCATCCACCGCTCCAATGGGATGTGTAGAGCTACCGGTTACACTTGGGGAAGGAGAACGCCAGAGAGTGAGAATTCTTCCCTTCGTGGTTTTGGGTATTGAATCACCCTATAATGCCTTCTTGGGCCGACCGGCCCTAGCCAAGTTCAGAGCTTGTATAGCCCCCTGGTGCTTGTTATTGAAGTTTCCTACAGAAGCTGGTGTTGGTATTGTCAGAGGAGATCGGGTTGTCGCAAGAGCATGTTATAATGCAGAACTAAAGCTACTCCGCAACGGAGGAGACATAAAAACCAAGGGCGCTTCTCCCCCCGCAAGGGCGGAGAACTCATAGCAATTTAAGAGGATAACCGTCGGTGAGTCGCCCAGAGAGTTGCCCGAGGATATAGATCCCAGAGAGGACAAAGAACTTGGGGGCAGAATGGCGACTCCCAACGAGACAACTGTGGATGTACCAATCGATGATAGTGACCCAGAGAAGGTCCTTAAGATTGGATCCTAGTTAAATCCGAATTTAGCTAAACAACTGATGGATTTATTGAAAGATAACTTGGATGTATTTGCTTGGACCCACGCAGACATGTGTGGGATATCTCCATTAATCATGATCCATTGATTAAGCATTAACCCTAAGCATCCTCCGGTAAAACAAAAAAGGCGAATGCTGGGCCCAGAGAGGTCCGTTGCCTTGAAAGAAGAAGTTGGAAAGCTAAAGAGTAATGGATTTATAAAAGACTCAACCTACCCATACTGGAATTCAAATCCAGTTCTGGTAATGAAGGCCAATGGGAAGTGGCGAACGTGTATCTATTTCTCGGATTTGAATAAAGCCTGGCCAAAAGACAGTTTTCTGTTACCCAGGATCGATCATTGGTGGATTCAACGGCGGGTCACGAACTTCTCTCCTTTATGGATGCTTATTCAGGATATAACCAGATTCCAATGCATGTTCCAGATCAAGAACACACTAGCTTCATTACGGATCTGGGATTATACTGCTACGTGGTAATGCCCTTTGGCTTGAAGAACGCAGGCGCTACATATCAACGATTTGTGAACAGAATGTTCTATAACCAGATTAGGAAAACAATGGAAGTATATGTCGACGACATGTTGGTTACGTCCCGGCAATCCTCCAATCACACTACAGACTTGGCAGAGATGTTTGGCATTCTTCGAAAGTACGGGATGAAACTCAACCCAACAAAATGTTCATTCGGGGTCACCTCCGGAAAATTCTTGGGATTCATCGTCAATTCTCGCGGGATTGAGATTAATCCAGACCAAATCGCAGCAATCAGAGGCATTCAGGAGCCTAGGGAAATTAAATATGTGTAACGCCTTGCAAGGAAAGTAGCGGCACTAAGCAAATTCATCTCCAGGGCTACGGACAAATGCATCCCATTCTTCGAGTTGATAATGCGAGGAAAACGCCACTTCATATGGACGCCTGACTGCATAGAAGCATTTCAGAACCTGCTGAGTCACCTGGAGAAACCTCCGATATTATCTAAGCCGGTGGATCACGAGGACTTATTCGTGTACTTGGCAGTGTCGTCCCACGCGATCAGCTCAGCATTGGTGAGAGAAACCGGAAGGCAAAAATGGCAGATAAGGAGGAAATCTAGAGCAATGTCGCCATTAAGCTGACAGGAGATAGCTCGGGGAAGGTCGAAGTTAATGTCGGAAACCGGAACCTGGGTGGTCGCCAGTCAGGAAACAATGGTAATAACAGTAATGGCAATAACCGAAAGAGGAATCGAGGGAACGACTCCCAGAGAAGGACTCGTCCCTCGTCTTTTGAAAGTTATACGCCAATAAACGATACTTTGGAAAATATCTTCATGGATTCGTACAACGTCCTCCAAAATTAAAGGCCACCTCCCAGAGAGCCGACGGAGAAAGAACATGAGATAGGGAAGTTCTGTCTCTTCCATCGGATTCACAGCCACTCAACAAATGAATGCCGTCACCTAAGAGATGTGGTCGAGAAGCTTCTCTGAGAAGGAAAATTGGATGAATACAGAGTGACACCCAGAGACAGGGGGCAAGCCGTACAGGCCCCAAATCAGAACCAGAATCAACCTGCTGTCAGGCCAACTGCCCAGCAAAAGGGAAAGGACCTTGTTGTCAATACCATAATCGGAGTGCTTTATCTTTCCGGGCACGGTTCCAAGGCATTGGATCAATATGTCAATGCGGCTATGCAGCACCTCGAGGTAGGAGAGTGTAGCAACCATGAGGACAATGTCCCGGTAAAGCAACAAAAGATGATGTCCGACGACGTCGTTTTCCGCGAACGAGAAAGCATTGGAGTCCATGCTCCAACCGAAGATCCATTTGTAATCACAGTTCCTATTGGCCCGGCCACTGTTCATAAAGTATTGGTTGATAACGGTAGTTCTATCAACATTCTTTTCAAACAGACATTCGACCAGATGAATCTCGAGATAAAAGACTTGAAGCCCTGTGAGGGATGGATCCGTGGATTTAACGGAGCATCCACCGCTCCAATGGGATGTGTAGAGCTACCGGTTACACTTGGGGAAGGAGAACGCCAGAGAGTGAGAATTCTTCCCTTCATGGTTTTGGGTATTGAATAACCCTATAATGCCTTCTTGGGCCGACCGGCCCTAGCCAAGTTCAGAGCCTGTATAGCCCCCTGGTGCTTGTTATTGAAGTTTCCTACAGAAGCTGGTGTTGGTATTGTCAGAGGAGATCGGGTTGTCGCAAGAGCATGTTATATTGCAGAGCTAAAGCTACTCCGCAACGGAGGAGACATAGAAACCAAGGGCGCTTCTCCCCCCGCAAGGGCGGAGACCTCATAGCAATTTAAGAGGATAACCGTCGGTGAGTCGCCCAGAGAGTTGCCCGAGGATATAGATCCCAGAGAGGACAAAGAACCTAGGGGCAGAATGGCGACTCCCAACGAGACAACTGTGGATGTACCAATCGATGATAGTGACCCAGAGAAGGTCCTTAAGATTGGATCGTAGTTAAATCCGAATTTAGCTAAACAACTTACGGATTTCTTGAAAGATAACTTGGATGTATTTGCTTGGACCCACGCAGACATGTGTGGGATATCTCCATTAATCATGATCCATTCATTAAGCATTAACCCTAAGCATCCTCCGGTAAAACAAAAAAGGCGAATGCTGGGCCCAGAGAGGTCCGTTGCCTTGAAAGAAGAAGTTGGAAAGCTAAAGAGTAATGGATTTATCAAAGACTCAACCTACCCATACTGGATTTCAAATCCAGTTCTGGTAATGAAGGCCAACGGGAAGTGGCGAACGTGTATCTATTTCTCGGATTTGAATAAAGCCTGGCCAAAAGACAGTTTTATGTTACCCAGGATCGATCAGTTGGTGGATTCAACGGCGGGTCACGAACTTCTCTCCTTTATGGATGCTTATTCAGGATATAACCAGATTCCAATGCATGTTCCAGATCAAGAACACACTAGCTTCATTACGGATCTGGGATTATACTGCTACGTGGTAATGCCCTTTGGCTTGAAGAACGCAGGCGCTACATATCAACGATTTGTGAATAGAATGTTCTATAACCAGATTAGGAAAACAATGGAAGTATATGTCGACGACATGTTGGTTACGTCCCGGCAATCCTCCAATCACACTACAGACTTGGCAGAGATGTTTGGCATTCTTCGAAAGTACGGGATGAAACTCAACCCAACAAAATGTTCATTCGGGGTCACCTCCGGAAAATTCTTGGGATTCATCGTCAATTCTCGCGCGATTGAGATTAATCCAGACCAAATCGCAGCAATCAGAGGCATTCAGGAGCCTAGGAAAATTAAATATGTTTAACGCCTTGCAAGGAAAGTAGCGGCACTAAGCAAATTCATCTCCAGGGCTACGGACAAATGCATCCCATTCTTCGAGTTGATAATGCGAGGAAAACGCCACTTCATATGGACGCCTGACTGCATAGAAGCATTTCAGAACCTGCTGAATCACCTGGAGAAACCTCCGATATTATCTAAGCCGGTGGATCACGAGGACTTATTCGTGTACTTGGCAGTGTCGTCCCACGCGATCAGCTCAGCATTGGTGAGAGAAGAAGATAAAGTTCAAAGACCAGTGTATTACGTGAGCAAAAAATTGGCGGCAGCAGAGCGTAATTATCTAAGGATAGAAAAGTTGGCGTACAGTTTGCTGATTGCCTCTAGAAAGCTTCAACATTATTTTCAGGCTCATCCCATCATCGTGTACGCTGATCATCTACTCAAGCAAGTTCTATATAGACCAAAAGCGTCTGGAAGGCTACTCAAATGGAACATTGAGTTGAGTCAATTTGATCTGAACTTTCAGCCCCGGCGGTCAATACGGGGGCAGGTGATAGTCGATTTCATAGCAGAGTTTACTGTCCCGGAGGAAGATATAGCGAACGAAGAAGCTGACCCCCCAAAGTTACTTCTCGATCCCGGTGCCTGGAGATTGTATACTGATGGCGCTAGGAATGACAAGAGATCCGGTGCTGGAGTAGTGCTTGAAACTCCTGAGAAACGGCTGATATCCTATGCTATCCAGATGGAGTTTCACGCCACTAACAACGACTCCGAATATGAAGCCCTGATAGTCGGGCTAAGAATCGCAAAGGAGTTGGAAATCACAAAGCTGGATATATTTTGCGACTCCAAGTTAGTTGTAAACCAGGTCACTAGAAAATTCCAAGTCAAAAGCCCAAGATTGATTTTATACTTGGAGAGAGTGAAGGAGTTGCTGAACGGCTTCGATCACTACAGCATATCTCATATTCCGTGGTCAGAGAACCAACAGGCGGATAAGTTGGCAAAGATGGCTAGTTCCGACGATCCTGAAGAGACTAGGCTAGCCCCAGTGGAAGTACTTCGGTCTCCTAGTATAGATCAGATGGAAATTGATCCGGTACTAGAGACGGAACTAGAAAGGGAGTCATGGATGACACCTCTAAAGAATTTCTTAATGAATGGAACGCTTCCGACCAAGAAGAGCGAGAGCCGTAAAGTAATTCGTAAAGCTTCCTGATACGTTCTGCAAGGCGGAGTCCTTTACAGACAGGGATTTTCGATGCCCCTTCTCCGGTGTATAGCTCATGACGACATCAAGCGTGTACTGCAGGAGGTACATGAGGGCGAATGCGGCGATCACACTGAAGGGCAAACATTGGCAAAAAAGGTGTTGTGGCATGGTTATTTCTGGCCTACCATAAACAAAGATGCGGCGAAGTACGCACGACGGTGTGATCCATGCCAAAGATTTTCAAAGATACCTAGGGCACCACCTAGTTAGTTAAAAACGATTACAAGCCCATGGCCTTTCGCTATGTGGGGAATTGATATCATCGGAAGTCTCCCCATAGCTAAGAGCGGAGCGAAGTTCGCTATTGTAGCTGTAGACTACTTCACTAAGTGGGTCGAGGCTGAGCCACTGACTACAATCACAACCAAACGAGTGATCAGCTTCGTTGTTAGGAACATCATCTGTCGATTTGGGATTCCAAAGATCGTTATAACTGACAATGGAACTCAGTTCGATAGCACTGAATTTAAGGACTTCTGCCAGAAATACCACATCGAGAAACGGTACACCTCTATGGCACATCCGCAGTCGAACGAACAGGTCGAAGCGGCGAATAAAGTGATTAAGTCCATTCTGAAAAGAAGACTGAAGTGGGCCAGAGCCATGTGGGTTGACGAATTACCCTTAGCACTATGGGCCTACAGGACAACGTATAAATCGGCAACAGGCCATACCCCCTTCTCTCTTGCTTTTGGAGCAGAAACAGTCATCCCGGTTGAAATAAAAGTACCGTCTCACCGAGTGACTTATTACGATCCGATGACTAATAACGAATTGCTCCTTGAATCCCTGGATATGATCGAAGAGAAGAGGGACAAAGCAGACCTGCGGGCCTTGAGATGCAAGCAACAGGTCACCCGATACTACAACAAAAAGGTTCGAGCCCGAACCTTTGAACCCGGAGACTTTGTTCTGAAGCGTGTCTTTCCACCCCCAACTCATATGGGTGCGAAGTGGGAAGGACCGTACTACATTATGTGCAAGCTTGATAACGGAACCTTCAATCTAGCAACCGTAGATGGAAAGGAAATCCCCAGAGTGTGGAATGACTAACATTTACGGCCGTATTTAATGTAAAGATGTCAGATTTGTTCTTGTGCTTTATTAAGGACTATGTACAAGGCACGACTTGCCTAGAATAGTCCGATTTCTTAACCAAAAGATTATAAAGTGGACGTAGGTCATGATTTGACCGAACCACTATAAAAATATTGTGTGTCGTTTACCTTTATTGCACTATTATTTATCTGCCTATCTACTTTTATGGAAATTGCTGTGAACCATACAACGATCACAAGAACATATAATTATAGGTGTCTTCCATCAGAATGGAGTGCAATCAACAGTCAAAACTCTGAGGGTGCGATAAAGTAAATCATATCATTGATAGCGCTCTAACTCTCTAGAGCCGAGAGAGAGCATAACGGACATGAAGGCGATGTCCATGAGTCACGTCGGTGTACCATGATCGGAACCGCCTTGACAGAACTCTAACCTCAGCGGCTGCTAGGAGAGTATAAAAGCGTCTCCGACCGAGCGCTGAGAAAGAGCTCTTACCCCGCTGAAGGATCGGGGAGCGACATAACTGCTAAACTCCCACTCTAACCTTGGCGACTGCCAGGAGAGTATATAAGCGTCTCCGATTGAGCGCTGAGAAAGAGCTCTTACGCCGCTAAAGGGTCGAGGAGCGACAAAACTGCTGAGCTTGTACTCTAACCTCGGCGACTGCCAGGAGAGTATAAAAGCGTCTCCGACTAAGCGCTGAGAAAGAGCTCTTACCCCGCTAAAGGATCGGGGAGCGACAGAACTGCTGTGCTCGAACTCTAACCTCGGCGACAGCCAGAAGAGTATAAAAGCGTCTCCGATTAAGCGCTGAGAAAGAGCTCTTACACCGCTGAAGGATTGGGGAGCGATAGAACTGCTGAGCTCGAACTCTAACCTCGGCGACTGCCAGGAGAGTATGAAAGCGTCTCCGATTGAGCGCTGAGAAAGAGCTCTTACCCCGCTGAAGGATCGGGGAGCGACAGAACTGCTGAGCTCGAACTCTAACCTCGGCTACTGCCAGGAGAGTATAAAAGCGTCTCCGATTGAGCGCTGAGAAATAGCTCTTACCCCGATGAAGGATCGGGGAGTGACAGAACTGCTGAGCTTGAACTCTAACCTCGGCGACTGCCAGGAGAGTATAAAAGCGTCTCCGATTGAGTGCTGAGAAAGAGCTCTTACCCCGCTGAAGGATCGGGGAGCGACATAACTATTGAGCTCGAACTCTAACCTCGGCGACTGCTAGGAGAGTATAAAAACGTCTATGATTAAGCGCTAAGAACTGTGCTGGAGACTCAACGCCCACAGGATCTCTACCCCGCTGAAGGAGCGGTGCGTAGATTATGACACGAGTTCGAACTTTGACCCGCAGATGGATCGGGAGAGTATCGAAGTGCCAAAAGCCTGGCACCGCAAGAACTCTAATTTTACAAAAATTGCCAAGTCCCCCATGTTCAGAAACAGGGGGCAACAGGCATACAACTCAAATCAATCTTTAACGATTAATTGGGGGCAGATATATGCATACATGTATCTTGATACAATACAATACTGTTAAAGTCTTTTTGTTGCTCGAATGATTTGTAGTTATAAGCAAATAATTTATGACTAAGCATGAAAAGTTTATTAAATGCTGGTACACGATGATGCAAAAGAAATAAACTTTCATTCATAAACTGCAAGCCTACAAAGTGAAAGGCAACCTAAAACAAAAGTGAGGGCCAGTCTCACAACTACATTTCATGGCCAGTGGGAATCTTAAAGACAAAACATAGACAAGCGGCAGTATCCTATTTACGTGTGGACTTTTTCTCCTTCTTCTGCTTTTCCATCTCCGCCTTGTTAATATCAGATTGATCATCCTTCTTTCTCTTCCTTTTGTCTATAAGAGGAGCTGAAGGTTCATCCGAAGACTCCTCCTCCTCCTTCTTTCTCTTTCTTTTATCAGTAAGGGAAGCTGGGAAATCATCGGGATTCTCAAAATGAAGCTGTTTAGTGATTGATTTGGGCTGGAGTTTCAAAACCATCCCAGTTTTGGGATCAAACTCCGAGATATGAGCTACGTTCAAAGGCACTTGTTCCACCTTCTTTAAAGCCGGCTACTTTTCCTGCCTAGCCTTTCTTTTAGCCAAGGTATCGTCGTCATCGCCTTCGAGTTCTTTGGTGATAATGATATCCTCCTCATTATCTACATCGCGCCCGTCCATATCTTTAAAGGCATCAATGGTTTCGTCATCCTTGGGAGCATCAGCACTGGGTGCCAGGACGCCCTTCTCCGCTGTTGTACCTTCAGCCTGCTTCGGTGCATCAACACAGGCGTTAGGCGAGATGTCAATCTTCTCCGCCTCTGTCTTCTTCTCGACATCCTTATCGACGGGCCCACCACCTGTATTATGAGGAACACGTGTTATTAATTCGATTGGTTGCTCCACCAGACGACGACAACTCACAATTGCTTTGACAAATTGTGGGGAAAAAATGGAGATACCTTCCGCTGATCCTCCCTCCAAGCTAGCTGCAAAAGCTCCGACAACCAAAGGAGTCAGGCCCAAAGGAATTATTGGATCATCATGATTGTATTCCTCAACTTTGGAGGCCTTGGGCTCTACAGCTGAGCTCGAACCTTTGTCAATCTTATTTTTGCCCTTAGCCAGAGTCCTCTCCTTCTCCATCTCTTCTTGAATTAGGTGCCAGCCTTCTGCCAAATCCTCGGGCTCGTTATCCCTCAGAATGGCCCTCATCAGCTCATCTTCGTCAATCTCTTCAACTCCTAATCTCCGCTTCTCACCATCGACGATGGCATCCCTTATGTTGGCTAAAGTGATGTGGTAGTCCGGGATCCACGAGATGTTACGGGTTTTGAGGACGTGGCCGAGGAAGTCAAATATCGTCTCCTCAAACCCTTCGATATCCTTTTCTCTCTCGAGGAGCTTGTTGTTAGAAGCAGTAGCCATTTCAATGGCACTTTCTACATTCTTTTCGGCGAGAGCCACGCGCCTCTATGCATCTGCGACTTGCTCATTCAGAATTACTTTCTCTCCTTCTGCCAAAGCTAAACTCTCCTTCAAACTCGCCTTTTCTTTCTCCCAAGCAGCTCTTTCGGCCTCGAAGTGATCCTGTGCTGTTTTAAATTCAGAGTTGGCCATCCTGAGATCTTCCACCTCTTGCTTCAATAACACTCGCGCTTTGCTATTAGAATCAAGCTCATTATGGAAACGTTGCCTGGCCTCCTCCAGCTCTGTTTTGTAAGTTCTAGTGTCTCGTTGGGCCAAGGCAAGTAGAGATTGTGCATCCTCTAAGTCCTTCTCCATTTTTGCCCTGGCCCTTTCATTGTTGTCTATCTTCACTTTGGATCTACGTGCTTCCATCTCAAGCGTTTGGATGACCTCTGAAAGATTAACAACATGTTTCTTCATCGCTTCATACTGCCTGGCTATGTGGCGAATGTGCCCGGTGACCTCAGTATCCCAGTTCCTCGGGACTGGTTCCAAGGCTGGAACAAACATCATCCTTTCGAAGAAGATGTCGGGAAATTGTTCTCGCAACTTTTCCATCTTAGCCTGAGTCTCAGGACCATGGATGTAATCTCGTGACCCAGGGGCAACCAAATCTTGTTGGCTGGAAGGGAAAATGTCAATTTTCTCCTTCTCAGAATCCTTGATTGGATCCTTGCTTTTATCCTTGGGCTCGTAGTGTCTTTTTAATGACCTTCTGTGAGAGGGTGCACCCTTCGGAGGGGTTAAGTCTTTGGGAAGTTTTTTCCCCCTGTGGGTGGCAACGAATAACTGGGAAGCTTGCCAGAGGTTGGTTTTGATGGAGACCAGGATTGTGAAGAAGTAGGCTTGTGAGAAAGGCCGCGAGCACGCTCAGGATTTTGATGAAGGCTAGGTTTGCGTTCAGGAAGAGAGCAATAAGAATAAGACCGCCTGCGAGACATCTTTCCTGCAAAAGAAAAAAAAGCATATTAAAACCTTGAATACTGTTGATATAAAAGTGTAGGGTTAGGCAGTGCGTGTGATTTGTATATCCCATATAATTCCCCCTAACAGACCAGGGCCCGAAGTCAGGCTCATCTGAGTAGTTTCTCGTTCTCCAACTGGAACAGTCGTTTCCTCAGAAACAGGGAAAAATGGCTCCCCTTCAAAGTCTCCCTGTGTGTATACATCATCAGGCAAAGGAATTTTGCACAGTTCTTTAAATAACTGCTCTTCTGTTAAATCATCGTGAGCAGCAGGTTCAACCGGAAGAGAGGCCATTGAGGGGAAACCCCCCGGAGAAACTGGGATTTCCTTAGACTTATCACCACCGGCCTCATCGCCTCTATATATGTTTAGGTCTTCGTCGTCCTGAATGACATCGGCGAAGGACTCTCACAAAATTTAATTGTTTATTCTCCCCGTGACGTTCCTTCTCCCTCTGTCGGGGGAACGTATTTGTAGGGTTTACCACCCGTACCCAGTCCAAACCTTATATCCAGAAGGCAGTGCTTTTGAAGGTTCTCGTCAGTAATGCACTTCTTGATTTTTAGAAAATCAGATTTGCTTTGTAGAAGAAGAGACAGTCGATTATTGTATACCGAGCCTTCCGTCTTGGGAAAGGCGTGATCTGCTTAAAAAAAAGAAGGGGGGCATGTTAATGCTTCGATTTCTTAAACAAGTTATTCAGTCAAAAGTTTAAAGATTACTTGATTTATGCCATCTTCTTGAACACCCAGCCTGTCTCTTTATATAGAACCAATCAGCCTTGGGATCCCCTATGTTGCTGTATCCGTCAGACAAAACCTTCCTATTTTCTACCGATTCGAAGAAAGAGAAATTTGGGGTTGCCGAGGAGCGATGCTTGAAAAGATAAAAGAATTTTAAATCTTTAAATGTGAGCTCCGTATGCAGGATTTCCGCATATGCGACATATAGAGTGTATAAAGATGCGTAGGCATTGGGATGAAGCTGCATTGGAACAATACCCAATCGTTTTAGGGTCTCAATGACGACTGGAGGAAACGGAGGAATAGCTTCTACCTGGCACATGAGTCGGCTGACTGTCATATACCCCTCCGAGGCCAAATGGGGTATATCTTCGCTGCCGGGTGTCCTCACATCATCCCAGGGGATCCCATGTCTCAGGCAAATTCTCTTAAGCTTTATGTCATCAAGTTTGGAAGCTAAATAGTCTGTGAATTTCTCTATTTCTATTGCACCAGGAATTTCGTCGGGAGCTCGGCCGTCTACCTCTGACTCTTCATCCAACGAGGTACTCTTAGACGGATTCGATTCTATTTCTGCCTCATATTCGGATCCAGACTCCGCACCCTCTGGATTAGTTGGAAGAGTCTCGGGGTTATGGTGCTCATACACATCGGGATCCATTTCTGTATCAGATCTTGAAAGGGAACGGTTATCCGACATTACTATTTGGGCGAGTAAACACGAGAAATTAGAATATAATTACCCGTCCCCCGTGTATGCTAGTGCAAGTGTTTGCCTGTGTATGTCTTAAAGAAAAGCATAAAAATTAGCAAGGTCATCGAAGTATTAGTTGTCACATGCAATCAAGTTATGCTGCTGTCCAGTTCAGAAAGTCTCAAGGGTTCTAGCCTAACTGTCCATTGATGTACTGGGATTAAGTTGTATTGCTCATTATACAAGTTCGTTGGATCGATCATCCATCTGGATCGTGGATTAGGGTTCGGATCGCAGAGAATGGATCGCCGAATAGGGACCGGATCGTGGGACATGGCTTGGTTCGAGGTATGATCATTGTGACCCACATCTGCTCGTCCTCACTCAAGCTAATGCCCCGTTCAAGGCACCGACCCGATCCGCCACCTCACCATTTCCCCGATCCGATCCGCTACCTCACCATTTCCCCGATCCGATCCGCTCCCTTGCCATTTCCACGACCTAGTGCCTCTCCATCCTCTTTCATCTCCCTCCTCTTCCCTTCTCACCTCCGAGATCGAACCTCACCACGACCCGACCTGATCAGTCCTTTCTCCCTCTCCTTCTTCTCCTACCTCCCTTCTTCTCTATCGATGTACGCAAGGGACTAAATCCATCAGCCATGGCGTCCTGCCATCTTCAGAACCACGAACATCACAAAATTCCATCACCTCCCCCCTCAGATCAGTAAATAACTCAAGGAAAAAGGAAATAGGGGTGTAAAAGTATATCTCTAACTTGATTACCTTTCATAAAATTGGGGGAATAGGTGAATTTTTGAAGATTAAAAGGGCTAGGGTTTTGCTATAGAAGATTGGCGGCGAAAGAAGAACGAAAGGAGGAAGGAGGCCCGGTTTATATAGGAAAAGCGTTGGCTCTTCGTATCCCATTTCTTGTCTTATCTAAACCGAACGTGCCGCGAGCTGAAGCCCATCTCGATAAACATTAAAGCCCGCCAGTTCGCCAAACTATGATCTGTGGTCATGCCCGTGGATCGCGAAACAAGGGAGCGATCCGAACCACCAAAAAAAAACGAAAAAGAAAAAGAAAAAAGAGAAACGAAAGAAAAGAATTCAAGAAATTTACCTGGTGAACTCGATGACGAAGTCTCCAAAAATTCCAGAAAAGAATTGTTCAACAAACGAGAAATGATCAAAGACTATACTAGTATTTACGCTTGTCAAAAGATGCGACTTTTCCGAAGTAGCAAGACTTTTCAGACAGACACGACCATTAAATAACGTCACCTCATGAAGAGATACCTCAACGACTTCGAAGAATGTTCCATCAATGAAACATACTTCGAGGGGGCAAAATGTTGGTTAGCTTTTTGACCAAGCCACCAAGGATTATGTAACACCCCACCTCCGCTAGGGTCACTCTTTTGGGGGCACTAGCTTCTGGGGGGTGTTAGAACTGGGTAAGCATGCATAATGATATATCAAGGCAGAACAAGAACATAAATATATATGTAAAACAGAGTAAGTGAACATAAAACAGCGGAATATCTCAAACCATCTCAAAACAAGTCTAGTACATAATATAGTCAACTGCCAAAATAAACATGTCTAGTACATCATAAACAGAAATACTGAAATACATAGTGCTATCCCCAAAATAAAGATGATAAACCATAGCGAGCTCAATGTCCAGACATACATGAGCTATCCAGCAAACAAGCAAGCGATCCAAGCTAAGCACCACTGTTCCCTCCCTGAGAACCTGGGGGGGGGGGGGGAACGGAAGAAAAGAAGCGAAAGAAAACAGGTCAGTCAAAAAGACTGGTAAGCCCTACTACGATCAGTCTATAAACTAATAAAGTTAACATCATGATGGAAACCGAGACGAACATACTGGCAATAGATAAAGGTGTCATCACATAGAGAAGATTAAGCTTTGCACCACAGTGTACTAGCAAACTAACATAACAGGTATTGATCCCTCAGCCCAAACTTTGGCCCAATAACATGAGGCGACCTTAATACAAGGTCCAGCCCAACGGTCTAGTCGATCGGCTCCCTATAAACCTAACACGTCAAGTGTTGGTGTCCATACGGCCCACATATGGTTGTAGTCAGACTGTGCTGGGTCCACCTTCGGGTGTATCAAGCCCTTGGGTGTCAACCCCAGACACCTAAGCAATAATGCACAGTCTAAACCTACTAGTACACGTGCCTCGAGTTTGTCCAACACCGGACTTCGTGCACGTCCGTAGCCCGCCTGGACCCGCACCGCTGTACCACTCAGCCGTCGCTTTGGTCGCTTACATCAGTCCAGTAATCGTGCCCCGCCCTAGCCTAGCCTCTAGGGTTGTGAATGATACCAAACTGGGATTACTGCTGGAACAGACCACGTTGCTAGGGTTTTCTAAGACGGGTTAAGTGTGGTTTAACCCCTCACTAATCATGGATCAAATTAGTTAAGTGTAACCAACAGTTCACCACTTAACCCCATTTAATCCCTCGTATCCCCAAAATTGGTTAAGTATTAGTGGGCCATGACTTAACCCTAATCATGAGGCATTAATTTAATTGTACCTTAACCTCTCACATTAGACTTTGTTGCGGTTACTAGTTAAGCCGGGCGGGTCCGGGTAGCTTTACACCACAACTTGGTCTAACCTCGGGTCCCAGGTAAACATGACAAACTTCTCACATTGGGTCCTATTGTTTGTAGCAACTAGTTAAGCCGGTCGGTTCCGGGTAGGTTTACGCTACAAACTCAACCCAACCTCGAGTTGGCCACACTTATGTTTTCTAAGTGTCATGTCCACTTTATTTTCAAAACATAATCACAAGTTTAACAAATACTTGGGTAGACCTAACTTAATAGGTAAATTCCCAATCTTATATTTTCATGTATTTTAAGTTTTACCCCAAACCCCCCAACGTCATTCTATCGCTTACATATTCGTCATAACGCATAAAGGATAGAAAGAGGGAACTTGGCACAACATACATGATGAATCTTACATATCATAGTAAACATGCATAACATGTTGGACTTGCATAACTTAGCATAGTGAACTTGCATAAACATGCATAACTTGTTAAACTTGCAAATCATGGCTTAGTGAACTTGCATAAACATGCATAACTTATCAAACATGTGTAACATGGCATAGTGAACTCGCATAAGCATGCATAACTTATTAAACTTGCATAACATAGTATAGTGAAATCGCATAAACATGCATAGCTTGTCAAACTTGCAAATCATGGCATAGTGAACTTGCATAAACATGCATAACTCAATAAACTTGCAAATCATGGCTTAGTGAACTTGCATAAACATGCATAACTCAATAATCTTGCATAAATCCCAACTTGCATCACATGTTAACTTTAGAGTTTCTAAAATGAAGGTAAGAGGGCTTACAAATATTATGAAGATACAAATCTACTAATAAAGATTGAGAAGCCCCTTATGCAAGCATATAAAAACCCAAAACAAAGCTCCAATAAGAAAACTCTTAACAAAAATCCTAAAAACTCTAGCTTAGCCAATAAAGCTTGCAACTTGATGATGTATGCAAGCTAACGATCATTCATACAACTTAGAAATGCTTGTATGAACATCAAAACCTTCATAGAATTGATTTTTGAAGAGAGTGGAGGCTAGGGTTTTTAGGTGGAGGCTATTTGAGAATTCAATTTGACATAGTTTGGTTGCTAGAATGAATAATGGGGTTTTAGGGTAGGATTAGGGGCTTATTTATAGAAGATTAGAGTGTTTTTAGCCCTAGGATTAACCCTAGCTTAGTTTAGGTCTGTATGATTTCGGAATTCTCTAGAACCAAGCCACAAGACTAGACCAAGACCCAAAATGGTGCGCCAGGCAAAACTGCCCGGCCACCCTATGTCGACAGGGCTGTCGACACCCTGTGGACCCTGTCGACATGCCTGTCGACATGGGGGTCCTGGCGGGAATTTTCCCGCCTGACGCCAGTTAGCCCTAATCCTTGTTTTTAATTTAAAATTTAAATCTGTTTTTAATATGGAAATTTCTGAAAACTTCAATGGGCCTTAACTGAGTCATACGGACTCCGATTTTCGAAAACTCGGACTCTATTTCGCGTATTTTTCCGAGACGAACGCAATGGCATAGCCCGTTTCCCTTGATTCAGATTTTAGAATTAAATTCTGCCTCGATTTATGTTATAACAGGTTATTGAAAATACGGGTTGTTACATTCTCCCCTCCTTAAAGGATTTCGTCCCCGAAATCTTCAAGTTAGGAAGAACGTATCCTACCATCCAATCATCCATCTACTCAAAGCATCATCCACGAGCAATCATTGTCCTTAAAAGATTCTAAATGCTGTATGAACATATGCAAAAGTGTGTGTATATGTACTTATCTAATGCAAAGATCAATGCAAAATATGTTAGTGAAATGTATCCATATGTATGCAAATCCCTAACGTAATGTATAATATCTACATGCGTGCTCAATCATACATCCATATGCAACATCCATGTGATGGCATACAAATTTCATCCAAGAATAAGCATAAACACTCATGCACATGCAACATGAGGAGTGTGTGAGCCGATCTAGTGCCTAATGTGTATCATGCATCCACGAGTAACCACTTGCAAACACTTATAACCACTTGCAACCATCAAACATAACATGTTTCAAACACATGTTTCATCCAAAGGGTTTCTACCTAAGGTTCTCATGACAAGATTAGCACGATAACTAGATAAACATGGATAGCAAAGATAAAGATATGCTAACAAAGGAAAGAGATTGAGAGTGTACCCTCAAAAAGGAATGGATAAAGCCCACGCATCTTCTCCTCGGTTTCTCAAGTTGCGTCTTCTTCGGCTTCACCCTATTGAACCTTCACCAACTTGACCTCTCGATTCCTTAGCTTCTTGGTCTCTGTCCCCAAGATACGAATCGGAGCTCTCCTCAAAGTTGCCTCTTTCTCTACTTCCACGTCTTCAAGAATGCTAGGTTCAACCACCTCAGCGGACTCATGTAGGCACTTTCGGAGATGCGAGACATGAAAGACATTATGCACTCCGGACAGCTTCTCGGGCAATTGCACTTTATAAGCCATCTTACCAATTCTCTCTATGATAGGGAAGGGTCCAACAAATCTCGGTGCTAACTTCCCAACAGCTCCAAATCGGACCACATTCCGCAAAGGAGAAACCTTTACGAAAACCATGTCCCCAACATCAAACTCCAAATCGGATCTTCGCTTATCAGCATAGGATTTCTGTCGGTCTTGGGCTGCTTTCATCCGTCTTCTAATCAACTCGACCTTCTCGGATGTAACTTTAATCATGTCAGGCCCAAGTATGAGCTTCTCTGTAGTCTCCCACCAACATATAGGCGACTTGCACGGCCTCCCATATAAAGCTTCAAATGGTGCCATCCCTATGCTTGCCTGATAACAGTTATTATATGCAAACTCAACAAGAGGAAGATGGTCTTCCCAAGTACCACCAAAATCCAGAATGCAAAGCCTCAACAAGTCCTCAAGTACCCTATTCACCCTTTCTGTCTGACCGTCCGTTTGTGGGTGATAAGCCGTACTCAGGTTCAGCCTCGTGCCCATAGCTTCCTGCAAACTGTTCCAAAACTGACTAGTAAAGATTGGGTCACGGACACTGACAATACTAGAAGGGACTCCATGAAGTCTCACAATCTCACGAAGATATACGGACGCTAGCCAAGATGCGGTCCTCTTGCTCTTTACTGGAATAAAATGAGCACTCTTCGTGAGTCTATCCACGATAACCAAAATGCTCATATTCCCTTTCCTTGACCTTGGAAGCCCATCAATAAAGTCCATGGAGATACTCTCCCACTTCCAAAGTGGAACATCTAGGGGATGCAATAGCCCACCGGGCTTCTTTGACTCGGCCTTAACTTGCTGGCAAATGATACATCTAGAGACAAACTCTGCCACGTCCTTCTTCATCCCAGGCCAAAAGAAAATACGCTTCATATCTTATTACCGCCTGGATGTATAGTCAACTTGGAACGATGTGCTTCCTCAAGAACTTTCCTCACCAAGTCTTCCACCCTCGGAACACAAAGCCTTCCGTCTCTCCTCAGCCAACCCTTATCATCTATAGAATATCGAGCAAGGTGACTAGATGTCTACCCTCGAATCAGCTTATCCATAATCTCAATTATCTGAGGGTCTTCCTTCTGCGAAGCCCCAACTTGATCCAGAAGGGTAGGCCTGAGCTCAAGAGATGCTAAAGAACCGGTCATCGACTCAACCGCCAAAGAGAAATCAAAGGTTGCCAAGAACTCTAAATTCTTCATCTCAACAAATAGAGGACTTAGTGTCAACCTTTTTCTACTCAACGCATCCGCTACAACATTCCCCTTGCCAGGGGTATAGGCTATATCAAAATCATAGGACGCCAAGAATTCCATCCATCTTTGCTGCCTCAAGTTCAGATCCTTCTGCGAAAAGAGATACTTCAAAGACTTATGATCAGTATACAGCTCAAATCTCTCTCCCAGAAGATAATGACGCCAAGCCTTGAGTGCATATACTATCGCTGCCAGCTCTAGATCATGAGTGGGATAATTCTTCTCATGCACCTTAAGTTGCCTACCAGCAAAACATATAACTCTTCCTTCTTGCATCAGAACGGCGCCCAATCCCGTGCCACAAGCATCGGTGTACACGGTAAACATTTTACCACCATCGGGTAAAGCTAGAACTGGTGCTGAGGTAAGGGCTCTTTTGAGTCTCTGAAAAGCAAGCTCACAGTCCATATCCCAAGCAAAAACTAAGTTCTTCTTTGTCAACTTAGTAAGAGGAGCGGATATCTTCGCGAAGTCCTTGATGAACTTCCGGTAAAAACCCGCAAGACCTAGAAAACTTCTCACCTCGGTTGCATTCCTTGGTGTCTTCCAATCCTGAACTGCAACCACCTTAGCGGGATCCACCGCTAAGCCTTGCTTGGATACGATATGCCCAAGGAATCTAACTTCCCTTCTCCAAAAGTGACACTTGGAGAATTTGGCCTTTAACTGATGCGCTCTAAGCGTAACCATCACCTCTACAAGACGCCTCGTGTGCTCTTCTTCATCCTTGGAGAAGATCAGAATATCATCCGCAAAGACCACGACAAACTTGTTCAAGAACTCTCGAAACACCCTACTCATCAAGTCCACAAAATACGCGGGTGCATTCGTCAAACCGAACGGCATAACAAGCCATTCAAAGAATCCATCTGGAGTTCTGAATGCAGTCTTGTCTATACTATCTTCAGCCACTCTGAGCTGATGAAATCCAGTAGCAAGATCAAGCTGAGAGAAAACAGAAGCACCGACAAGCTGGTCAAAAAGATCATCAATCCTCGGTAATGGGTGTCTGTTCTTCTTAGTCAGCTTATTCAACTCTCTATAGTCCACACAAAGTCGAAGAGAACCATCTGCCTTAGTAGCAAACACCACAGGCGCTCCCCATTCGGATATACTTCGTCTGATGAAGTTCTTCTCAAGTAACTCCTTTACTTGCTTGCTGAGCTCCCGTCTCTCACGCGGAGCCATGTGCCGAACGGGCAAAGAAACAGGCTTAGCATTATCCACCAGATAAATGCGAAAATCAATCTCTCGTTTAGGGGGCAACCCCTTAACTTCTTCAAAAACATCTGGATAGTCTCGGACCACCTACAGACTGAAGGGCTTCCTCTGACGAGTCGAGAGATTCAAGATAGCACAACATGACGGGATCCTTCGGATTGCATGAAATCTCTAAGGTGTTGCCAAGGCGAGTCACAAGCCTCACAACCCTATGCTCACAATCCAGAATGGCTCCATATCTGGACAGCCAATCCATGCCCAATATCAATCCGTATCCCCTGAAACCAAGAACATAAGCACTACACAAGAACTCTACACCGAGTATAGAGATCCTCAGATCCTCACATATCATAGATAGATGAGCAGAACCCCCAATGGGATTCGAAACACAAACGGGATCATCCACTAAGCTAGTACTAAGGTGCAAACTATCAACAAGATCAGATGAAATAAAGCTATGTGATGCACCAGAATCAAACAAGGTACGAACTGGAAGATCGAAAACATAAACAAGGTTCTCAACAGAAACACTACCTCGATCGGGAACTGGAGCGGTATTGAGAGCATGAACTTGCCCTCCTGAAGGTCCAACCTTTCCTTTCTTCTTTGGGCATTCCTTGCTGAAGTGTCCAGTCTCACCACAGGAAAAACATCCACCACTAAGCTTCCTTTTCTTCTTCCTACAATCCTTAGCAAAGTGTCCAGGCGCACCACAGTAATTGCACTTTCCCTTGCCTTTGTTGTTCCCCTTCTTGTTCTTGCTCTGATTCCCTTGACTGCTTTGACCACCTTGATTTCCTTTACCTTGAGAATCAGTCTTCTTTGCTTGAGTATCACTCGACTTGACCTCTTTCTTTCCATCTCCCTGAAGTAGAGCCATATCGACCAAACTCTCAAAAGTAGCCCCATGTGGAATATGTGACATCGCCAAACCCTGCAGCGGCTCATTCAACCCTCTAGCAAATCGAAGAGCCTTCTTCTCAGGAGTGTTCACCATATCCAAACCAAAACGGGCCAGCTGATTAAACTTGTTCACATACTCCTTGACAGACATATCACCTTGCTTTAATGCAATGAACTTCTCCATCTGTAAATTCGCCTCAGCAGAAGATAGAAACTTGGCCACAAATCTAGCCCTCAAATCGGCCCAAGTCTCAACGGGCCTCGTCCCATTGGTGACCTCCCACCAATAGGCCGCTTCATCCTTCAAAAGCCACACTGTCAATAAGATCTTCCTCTCGTTGTCAATCCCAAAGATAGCAAACAGGTCCTTAGTGTCTTTCAGCCAATTCCTAGCTTCAACAAAAGATTCCGTGCCTAGGAAATTCTTGCCTCCCATCGCCTTGAAGTCTTTACAAACCTTCGTGAACTCAACCTGAGGATGCTGAGGGGGAGGAGGAGGAAGAGGAGCATCAGCAACAGGAGGAGGAGGAACATTAGCAACGGGAGGAGGAATATTAACATTAGGGGGAGGCTTCTCAACTACAGGAGGAGGAGTGGGGGTAGGGTTTGCAGGGCCAGCTACCGCCCTAGCTTCAAGAAGTCTCCTATACCAGAGTGGTACATTTACTCCATCCGGGATGGCAAGATTCTCAGCCATACTGAAACGAAAGATAAGATAAGATAAGATTAGGTCAAGGGAACGAAGGATAACGCTAATGGCTTTTTGGGGAATAGCCTTTTAAAATACTAGACTTTTCTTTGGAAAATACTTTATACTTGTTTTGAAAATAGTTTTTCAAAAGTCCTAAAAAAACTTTTTTGTTCTTTCTCGTAAACCATATGCTCTGATACCAAATTTGTAACACCCCACCTCCGCTAGGGTCACTCTTTTGGGGGCACTAGCTTCTGGGGGGTGTTAGAACTGCGTAAGCATGCATAATGATATATCAAGGTAGAACAAGAACATAAATATATATGTAAAACAGAGTAAGTGAACATAAAACAACGGAATATCTCAAACCATCTCAAAACAAGTCTAGTACATCATAAAGTCAACTGCCAAAATAAACATGTCTAGTACATCATAAACAGAAATACTGAAATACATAGTGCTATCCCCAAAATAAAGATGATAAACCATAGCGAGCTCAATGTCCAAACATACATGAGCTATCCAGCAAACAAGCAAGCGATCCAAGCTAAGCACCACTGTTCCCTCCCTGAGAACCTGCGGGGGGGGGGGGGGGGGGGGAAACGGAAGAAAAGAAGCGAAAGAAAACAGGTCAGTCAAAAAGACTGGTAAGCCCTACTACGATCAGTCTATAAACTAATAAAGTTAACATCATGATGGAAACTGAGATGAACATACTGGCAATAGATAAAGGTGTCATCACATAGAGAAGATTAAGCTTTGCACCAAAGTGTACTAGCAAACTAACATAACAGGTATTGATCCCTCAGCCCAAACTTTGGCCCAATAACATGAGGCGACCTTAATACAAGGTCCAGCCCAACGGTCTAGTCGATCGGCTCCCTATAAACCTAACACGTCAAGTGTTGGTGTCCATACGGCCCACATATGGTTGTAGTCAGACTGTGCTGGGTCCACCTTCGGGTGTATCAAGCCCTTGGGTGTCAACCCCAGACACCTAAGCAATAATGCACAGTCTAAACCTACTGGTACCCGTGCCTCGAGTTTGTCCAACACCGGACTACGTGCACGTCCGTAGCCCGCCTGGACCTGCACCGCTGTACCACTCAGCCGTCGCTTTGGTCGCTTACATCAGTCCAGTAATCGTGCCCCGCCCTAGCCTAGCCTCTAGGGTTGTGAATGATACCAAACTGGGATTACTGCTGGAATAGACCACGTTGCTAGGGTTTTCTAAGAGGGTTAAGTGTGGTTTAACCCCTCACTAATCATGGATCAAATTAGTTAAGTGTAACCAACAGTTCACCACTTAACCCCATTTAATCCCTCGTATCCCCAAAATTGGTTAAGTATTAGTGGGCCATGACTTAACCCTAATCATGAGGCATTAATTTAATTGTACCTTAACCTCTCACAATAGACTTTGTTGCGGTTACTAGTTAAGCCGGGCGGGTCCGGGTAGCTTTACACCACAACTTGGTCTAACCTCGGGTCCCAGGTACACATGACCAACTTCTCACATTGGGTCCTATTGTTTGTAGCAACTAGTTAAGCCTGTCGGTTCCGGGTAGGTTTACGCTACAAACTCAACCCAACCTCGAGTTGGCCACACTTATGTTTTCTAAGTGTCATGTCCACTTTATTTTCAAAACATAATCACAAGTTTAACAAATACTTGGGTAGACCTAACTTAATAGGTAAATTCCCAAGGGGTAGACCTAACTTAATAGGTAAATTCCCAATCTTATATTTTCATGTATTTTAAGTTTTACCCCAAACCCCCCAACGTCATTCTATCGCTTACATATTCGTCATAACGCATAAAGGATAGAAAGAGGGAACTTGGCACAACATACATGATGAATCTTACATATCATAGTAAACATGCATAACATGTTGGACTTGCTTACCTTAGCATAGTGAACTTGCATAAACATGCATAACTTGTTAAACTTGCAAATCATGGCTTAGTGAACTTGCATAAACATGCATAACTTATCAAACATGTGTAACATGGCATAGTGAACTCGCATAAGCATGCATAACTTATTAAACTTGCATAACATAGTATAGTGAACTCGCATAAACATGCATAGCTTGTCAAACTTGCAAATCATGGCATAGTGAACTTGCATAAACATGCATAACTCAATAAACTTGCAAATCATGGCTAAGTGAACTTGCATAAACATGCATAACTCAATAATCTTGCATAAATCCCAACTTGCATCACATGTTAACTTTAGAGTTTCTAAAATGAAGGTAAGAGGGCTTACAAATATTATGAAGACACAAATCTACTAATAAAGATTGAGAAGCCCGTTATGCAAGCATATAAAAACCCAAAACAAAGCTCCAATAAGAAAACTCTTAACAAAAATCCCAAAAACTCTAGCTTAGCCAATAAAGCTTGCAACTTGATGATGTATGCAAGCTAATGATCATTCATACAACTTAGAAATGCTTGTATGAACATCAAAACCTTCATAGAATTGATTTTTGAAGAGAGTGGAGGCTAGGGTTTTTAGGTGGAGGCCATTTGAGAATTCAATTTGACATAGTTTGGTTGCTAGAATGAATAATGGTGTGTTAGGGTAGGATTAGGGGCTTATTTATAGAAGATTAGAGTGTTTTTAGCCCTAGGATTAACCCTAGGTTAGTTTAGGTCCGTCAGATTTCGGAATTCTCTAGAACCAAGCCACAAGACCAGACCAAGACCCAAAATGGTGCGCCAGGCAAAACTGCCCGGCCACCCTATGTCGACAGGGCTGTCGACACCCTGGGGACCCTGTCGACATGCCTGTCGACATGTGGGTCCTGGCGGGAATTTTCCCGCCTGACGCCAGTTAGCCCTAATCCTTGTTTTTAATTTAAAATTTAAATCTGTTTTTAATATGGAAATTTCTGAAAGCTTAAATGGGCCTTAACTGGGTCATACGGACTCCGATTTTCGAAAACTCGGACTCTATTTCGCGTATTTTTCCGAGACGAACGCAATGGCCTAGCCCGTTTCCCTTGATTCAGATTTTAGAATTAAATTCTGCCTCGATATAGGTTATAACAGGTTATTGAAAATACGGGTTGTTACAGATTACACACAAGAAGGGAGTATGAAGCTTTGTTCCTCTAGTTCATGAAAGGCCAGATCGCACAAGCAGATTGCATACACGGATCGCACCCTTCGGATCGCCAGCGCAGAACGCGACCCAATCCTTCCATGGTAGCACGACCTGATCCGCCCATGGGAGCACGACCCGATCCGCACCTATGCCACCACCTCTCTCCGATCCGATCCCCTGCTACGTGGAGAAACTCCTGACTTGTTCAACCACGAACTGGTCTTCAGCAATCCAAAATACATGGATCCAGATACACGTGTCCACAACTGTCACATTGACCAATTCTTCCTCATTGCTTGATCCGATCCGATATTCTCGGGATTTGCACCACGTGTGACCGCGAACCGCCCGATAGAATCAGCTATAAATAGCCCAGAAACTGGCATTTTTGAGGGGCTTTTTGGCAGTATTGAGCACTGATTCCACCATTACTGTCATACCACTATTTCTTATCAGTTTTACTTCGAGATTACTGAGAGAAATCATAATTGTAAGAGTGAGTTTGAGAGAAATCAGTGATTGTACTAGCATTCAAAGTATAATCGATAACATATAAAGTGGACGTAGGCTCGTTAACGCCGAACCACTATAAATTCTGTGTGTTTTCTGCTTTTTCTTCATTCTTCAATTATAATTCTCTATGAATCAGAACAATTTGGGTGTTAGGTCCAAATTTTGATCTAACATATATATATATATATATATATATATATATGCATTTCACTTCTATTTCAACAGATATATAATTTTTACAACGCATATATAACTTATACATCGAACGTACAACCTATACAACACTTATACACGAGGTGTACAACGCTTATACAAGTCATACATCGACTATATAATTTATACATTATCGTTTTACATAACTTTTATAAATTAGAAGTCTCACATTGGGTTCCACTCCACCAAAAATAGCAGAAGGCTAAGAAAAATATGCGGTCTCTTCTAGAATGTAGAAGACGTCCGCACGAGTCCACCGTCTTTTGTTTCACTGAATTTCGTCAAGAAACGAAAAAGATATGATTTTTACAGTGAAATCAAAAAAGGTAGCACTTTAAACTGCTATTAAATAGTTAAAAATAAAATAGCCGTATACCTTTCAAAGTTTCTCAAAACTAGGTTTTGAAAATTCGTGAAATCCGTAGCACTTCGTCCCGATCAGGTTGCGTGACGTCGAAGAGGGTGGAAAGGGCTTCGCGACGCCGGGGGTTTTGGCCCGTTCGAACCCCTATAGCGGCGGAGGCGGCGGCGGGAAGTTGCTGACTTCCTGGAGGCGATTCCGGCGGTACAGGCGGCTAAGGTGGTCAAGGCTAGGTCGGATTTGAAGAGGGGAGGCGGCGCTGTCGAGGTAGGGTGGTGGCGGTGCTTGTATGTCGCTGAGGCGGCGGGTTTTTGGTCGGGAAGTAGGGAGCGCGAGCCGCCGTCGATCGGGGGAAATAAAAGGGTTTTTCGATTTTTTATATTTTTAAAATTATGAAAGAAATAATTTGATTGGCTGGGGCTTTTAAAAGGGGGTTTTCTAACACGACCTCCAATCCGAACCTAACGACTGTCGTCCCCAGAGTTTTACCCCCATCCCGAACACAATGGGATATGTTTCGTAGGCCGATTCGACTGTTTCAGTCAGTTTTCCTTCAAATTAAAATATAAAACATTCATTATTTAATTTGAACGTACATTTCAATTTGCCATGGCCACAAACTGATTCGAAAAATTCCAGAAAAATTAATCTGGCTATGTTTTGACTATACGGTCCCAACAAAACTAGTTTCGTCGAATTCTGAGACCGTTTGTAAAATGGCCCTTTTCTGGTCGATCCAATTTTTCTGTAAAAGACCATAACACATTTTCCTTTGCCACGCTCACATACTATCTTAAAAAATTATGAAATTTGAAACTTAGCAATAACTTCATATCTTGGATCCAACAAAAGTAGTTTCGTCGAATTCCGAGGTTGTTTGCAAAATGGCCATTTTCACGTGCTATATAAATTCCATAGCGACCTTTCTAAAAATTTATTTTCCATAACTTTTTCTTTCCGCTATGGATCTTCAATTTTTCAGATTTATTAGAAAGGTATTCAATAACAGATTTAAATATTTTTGGTTTCACTCAAATTCGTTTTGTTTTGCACCGGTACAGTCAGTCGAAGTTTGAATTCAAATTTTGAAACTACCGCGCCATTTCAGGCTTTGTTTATAATTCAAAGTAATTATATTTATTTTCAAATGTCGATTCAAACTCACTTTTCATTGCTATTATTTAAAATATTTAAAATCTACTATTTTAGCCAATTTAAAATTTTTAAATTGGTTCAGATTTTTCGGGTCGTTACAATCTCCCCCACTTAAAACTTTTCATCCCCGAAAAGGAACAAAGTCGAAAGTGGTTTGATTAATCAACCCTACGTTCAATATGGCTTCCATTCTCCAAATTTTCAGTTTCTGAGAATTTTCAAATTCTTCATAAATTAGGCTAACACCCGGAATTTTCAAAAAATTTGGCCATAACCTCCTTTGTACGGGGAGGGGTTTGGAAATTTATTGGGCCGTATTAGGTACCCAATAAATCCTATAACGCATACACATATTTATAGTGATATATTCTGGTGTTTACAAGGGAGCGTGTATAGATTATAACTCCAGAGAATAAATTCTCGTCACCCTGTCAAAGCCTGAGGGAGTGTGTATTTTAATTGCTCCAGAGGATAAATCCTCGTCACCTCGTCCCGTGTGGGAAATAAATAGTCCATGTGCCGTATCTAATAACTAGAGAGACGTGATTATTGTCAACTCCATACCCGTGTGGGGTTTTTATTAGTTTGGCAATTTTATCTTTACAATTTTATATGGTCCATATCAGTCATCAGTTCAACCTGTAATATATAGTCATCGCCATACAAGCCTCTCGCTCGTATGGTAAATCTTCCACCTCGTCACACAAGCTCCAAATGCTTGTGTGGTATATGATGAAGTATGCCTATCTTCAAGAAGTATGCCATTTAGCGTAGTTCAAAATTAATTGTTACTATCCTATGGCGACATTTATTAATTACGCATAGAATAACCAGCACTCTGTATCCAATGGCACTCACAGGAGTTGATATAATAATAAAATTGCGCATCCAACTCATTAAGGTTTACCTATTTGTCGGGCACGCAAATAAAATCATTACTCAACAGCTAATCCATTTTCCTGTTCAATATATATTTTTAGTTTATCCTATAATCAGTTCAATATTTGGTTTATTCGAATAAATTCTACCATTCATTCTATTATTGATTTAATTAACTATTGTTCTAATAATTTAATTAATCAAATCTACTATCACACAACACAAACAACAATAAAATTGTTTTTAACTTTTCAAAAATATACCAATCAGTTTCTATACTCTTTTAAAATAATTCAGACTAAAGAATTAAAAGTGCACATCTATGAAAAGAAAATAAAAACAAAGTAGAAAACAACTGGAAATGCAAAGTATGGAAAATATACCTTGCACCGGAGTCAATCAGAGATATCCACTCGACACTTAGGATAGGCTTTATGAATGTTCTCCTCAGTTTCCCAAGTACAATCTCACGGATCTCCACTCCATTGCACTTTGACTAAGTGAACCTTCTTGTTCCTCAGCTCTTTGGTTTCTTTGCCGATGATCTTTAGCAGCTCTCTTCTCACAGCCAATTCTGGAGTAATTTCAATATCTTGCTGTGCGGCCTCTTCCACAACCAAGTCTGGGTCATGAACATGCTTTCGAAGCTGAGATATGTGAAATACATCATGCACCCCAGGCAACTAATCAGACAATTGAACCTTATATGCGAGAGTTCTAATCCGTTCAAGAATAGGATACGAACCAATGAATTTGGGCGCCAATTTCCCTGTTTTACCGAACCAGATAACTCCTCTCATCGGCGATACTTTCAAATATACATAGTCGCCAATAGCAAATGATATATCTCTTCTTCTCTTATCGGCATAGCTCTTCTGTCGGCTTTGAGCGGCTAGTAATCGTTTCTTAATAAAATCGACTTTGTCGGCAGCTTTTCGGATTATATCAGGCCCTAACACAAGTCTATTACCGGGTTCGACCCAACAAGCAGGGGATTGGCACGGTCTACCATAAAATGCTTCGAATGGTGACATTGTCATGCTCGCATGGTAGCTGTTGTTATAAGAGAATTCAGCCAAATGCAGATGGTCTTCCCATTATCAACCGAAATCTAGAACACAAGCCCGCAATAGATCTTCTAAAATACGATTCACCCTCTCAGTCTGACCATTTGTCTGAGGATGATAGGCGGTGCTCAAGTTCAGCTTTGATCCCAATTCTACTTGAAATGCCTCCCAGAATTTGCTAGTAAATATTTTATCTCTATCACTCACTATACTGATCGGTACTCCGTGTAGTCTGACAATTTCCTTGAAATATATCTGTTCCAAACTCTGAGCAGTTCTGTTTGATCTGACAGGTATGAAATGGGCGGTCTTCGTGAAGCGATCCACGATCACCCAAATACTGTCATTTCCTTTTCTGGTTCTAGGCAAACCATCAATGAAGTCCATGGAAATATGTTCCCAATTCAAACCTAGAACGTCCAGCGGTTGCAACAATCCTGCAAGTTTCTGTTGGTCGCTTTTGACTAATTGGCAAGTAGGGCATCAGCTAACATATATTGAAACGTCCCTTTTCATAGCCTTCCACCAGAATGTTCGCTTGAGACCGTTATACATTTTTGCCACACCGGGGTGAATACTCAACTTGGATTTGTGATACTCGTTTAACACTTCCCTTTTTAACTCGGGGATGTCGGGAACACAAATCCTTCCTTTCAGTCTCAGGGTCCCATCGTTATCTATTTGAAAACACGAGGGTTCGCCTTTCTGAATCCTTTTGACCATATCCTTAATAAAATTATCATCCTTCTGAAGAATAGATATTTTGTCAATGAAGGAAGTCGTGATAATAAAGCTGGCGATCATTACATTCTTTTGGCTTAGCGCATCGGCCACGACATTGGCTTTCCCTGGAGTGTATAGAATCTCAAAATCGTATGCTACCAGGAGCTCTAGCCAACGTTGCTGCCTCAGATTCAAGTCCTTTTAAGTGAACATATACTTTAACGACTGATGGTGTGTAAACAGTTCGAATTTCTCACCCAGAAGATAGTGTCTCTAGATTTTCAAAGCAAACACTATAGCCAACAACCAAGATCATGAGTAACATAGTTTTTCTCGTGCGGATTTAGTTCACGGCTAGCATAAGCAACCACTTGACGTCTTTGCATTAACACTGCACCAAGGCCTTCTTTAGAGGCATCTGTCCAGACTTTTAAATCTTGATTGCCGTCCATAATGGTTAATACTGGAGCAGTTGTTAATCTTAACTTTAGCTCCTCAAAAGCCTCCTCACACTCTGGAGTCCACTTGAATTTTGAGTGTTTCTTTATAACTTCGTTATGTGACTAGATATCTTCGAAAAATCTTTAACGAACTTCCTGTAATAACTAGCCAACCCGAGAAAACTGCGGACTTCTATAGGAGTACTGGGCTGTTTCCAATTTTGAATAGTTGTGATTTTACTTGGATCCACAGCAATTCCTTCTTTTGATACGTAATGGCCCAGAAACTTCACTTCATCTTGCCAGAATATACATTTGGAAAGTTTAGCTTTCATTACATTCTTTGTCAGAATTTCTAGAACCTGTTCCAAATGCTTTTCATGTTAGGCTTTTGATTTAGAGAAGATTAGAATATCATCAATAAAAACAAGAACAAACTTATTCAGGACTCCTCTGAACACTGTATTCATCAAATCGACGAAGTAAGCTGGAGCATTACATAAGCCGAACGGCATTACTAACCACTCATAGAATAAGTCTGGACCTCTGAATGATGTCATAGGAACACACTCTTCGTGTAACAACCCGTATTTTCAATAACCCGTTATAACATAAATCGAGGCAGAATTTAATTCTAAAATCTAAATCAAGTGAAACGGGCTATGACATTGCGTTCGTCTCGGAAAAATACGCGAAATAGAGTCCGAGTTTTCGAAAATCGGAGTGTGTATGACCCAGTTAAGGCCCATTGAAGTTTTTAGAAATTTCCATGTTAAAAACAGATTTAAATTTTAAATTAAAAACAAGGATTAGGGCTAACTGGCGTCAGGCGGGAAAATTCCCGCCAGGACCCCCATGTCGACAGGCATGTCGACAGGGGTCTAAGGGTGTCGACTGCCCTGTCGACAGCCCTGTCGACACGGGGTGGCCGGGCAGTTTTTCCTGGCGCACCATTTTGGGTCTTGGCTTGGTCTTATGGCTTGGTTCTAGAGAATTCCTAAATCTGACGGACCTAAACTAACCTAGGGTTAATCCTAGGGCTAAAAACACTCTAATCTTCTATAAATAAGCCCCTAATCCTACCCTAAAACCTCATTATTCATTCTAGCAACCAAACTATGTCAAATTGAATTCTCAAATGGCCTCCACCTAAAAAACCCTAGCCTCCACCCTCTTCAAAAATCATTTCTATGAAGGTTTTGATGTTCATACAAGCATTTCTAAGTTGTATGAATGATCATTAGCTTGCATACATCATCAAGTTGCAAGCTTTAATTGCTAAAGCTAGAGTTTTTGGGATTTTTGTTAACTGGAGCTTTGTTTTGGGTTTTTATATGCTTGCATAAAAGGGCTTCTCAATCTTTATTAGTAGATTTGTGTCTTCATAATATTGGTAAGCCCTCTTACCTTCATTTTAGAAACTCTAAAGTTAATATGTGATGAAAGTTGGGATTTATGCATGTTTAATAAGTTATGCATACTTATGCGAGTTCACTATGCCATGATTTGCAAGTTTAACAAGTTATGCATGTTTATGCAAGTTCACTATGCCATGATTTGCAAGTTTAACAAGTTATGCATGCTTATGCAAGTTCACTAAGTCATGATTTGCAAGTTTAACAAGTTATGCATGTTTATGCAAGTTCACTAAGTCATGATTTGCAAGTTTAACAAGTTATGCATGTTTATGCAAGTTCACTATGCCATGATTTGCAAGTTTAACAAGTTATGCATGCTTATGCGAGATCCCTATGCCATGATTTGCAAGTTTAACAAGTTATGCATGCTTATGCAAGTTCACTAAGTCATGATTTGCAAGTTTAACAAGTTATGCATGTTTATGCAAGTTCACTAAGTCATGATTTGCAAGTTTAACAAGTTATGCAATTTTATGCAAGTTCACTATGCTAAGTTATGCAAGTCCAACATGTTATGCATGCTTATTATGATATGTAAGATTTATCATGTATGTTGTGCCAAGTTCCCTCTTTCTATCCTTTATGCGTTATGACGAATATGTAAGCGATAGAATGACGTTGGGGGGTTTTTCGGGTAAAACTTAAAATACATGAAAATATAAGATTGGGAATTTACCTATTAAGTTAGGTCTACCACTTGGGAATTTACCTATTAAGTTAGGTCTACCCAAGTATTTGTTAAACTTGTGATTATGTTTGAAAATAAAGTGGACATGACACTTAGAAAACATAAGTGTGGCCAACTCGAGGTTGGGTTGAGTTTGTAGCGTAAACCTACCCGGAACCGACCGGCTTAACTAGTTGCTACAAACAATAGGACCCAATGTGAGAAGTTGGTCATGTGTACCTTGGACCCGAGGTTAGACCAAGTTGTGGTGTAAAGCTACCCGGACCCACCCGGCCTAACTAGTAACCACAACAAGGTCTAATGTGAGAGTTTAAGGCACAACTAAATTAATTAATGCCTCATGATTAGGGTTAAGTCATGGCCCACTAATACTTAACCAATTTTGGGGATACGAGGGATTAAATGGGGTTAAGTGGTGAACTGTTGGTTACACTTAGCTAATTTAATCCATGATTAGTGAGGGGTTAAACCACACTTAACCCTCTTAGAAAACCCTAGCAACGTGGTCTGTTCCAGCAGTAATCCCAGTTGGGTATCATTCGCAACCCTAGAGGCTAGGCTAGGGCGGGGCACGATTACTGGACTGATGTAAGCGACCAAAACGACGGCTGAGTGGTACAGCGGTGCGGGTCCAGGCGGGCTACGGACGTGCACGTAGTCCGGTGTTGGACAAACTCGAGGCACGGGTACCAGTAGGTTTAGACTGTGCATTATTGCTTAGGTGTCTGGGGTTGACACCCGAGGGCTTGATACACCCGAAGGTGGACCCAGCACAGTCTGACTACAACCATATGTGGGCCGTATGGACACCAACACTTGACGTGTTAGGTTTATAGGGAGCCGATCGACTAGACCGTTGGGCTGGACCTTGTATTAAGGTCACCTCATGCTATTGGGCCAAAGTTTGGGCTGAGGGGTCAATACTTGATATGTTATTTGCTAGTACACTGTGGTGCAAAGCTTAATCTTCTTTATGTGATGACACCTTTATCTATTTCCAGTATATTCATCTCAGTTTCCATCATGATGTTAGCTTTATTAGTTTATAGAATGATCGTAGTAGGGCTTACCAGTCTTTTTGACTGACCTGTTTTCTTTCGCTTCTTTTCTTCCGTTTCCCCCCCAGGTTCTCAGGGAGGGAACAGTGGTGCTTAGCTTGGATCGCTTGCTTGTTCGCTGGATAGTTCATGTATGTCTGGACATTGAGCTCGCTATGGTTTATCACTTTTATTTTTGGGGATAGCACTATGTATTTCAGTATTTCTGTTTATGTTGTACTAGACATGTTTATTTTGGCAGATGACTTTATGATGTACTAGACTTGTTTTGAGATGGTTTGAGATATTCCGTTGTTTTATTCTCACTTACTCTGTTTTGCATATATATTTATGTTCCTGTTCTGCCTTGATATATCATTATGCATGCTTACCCAGTTCTAACGCCCCCCAGAAGCTAGTGCCCCCGAAAGAGTGACCCTAGCGGAGGTGGGGTGTTACAAATTTGGTATCAGAGCCTATGGTTTACAAGAAAGAACAAAAAGTATTTAAAAGACTTTTGAAAAACTATTTTCAAAACAAGTATAAAGTATTTTCCAAAGAAAAGTCTAGTATTTTAAAAAAGGCTATTCCCCAAAAAGCCATTAGCGTTATCCTTCGTTCCCTTGACCTAATCTTATCTTATCCTTCGTTTCAGTATGGCAGAGGATCTTGCCATCCCGGATGGAGTAAACGTACCACTCTGGTATAGGAGACTTCTAGAAGCTAGGGCGGCAGCCGGCCCCGCAAACCCTACTCCCACTCCTCCTCCTGTAGTTGAGAATCCTCCCCCTAATGTCCCTCCTCCGGTGGTCCCTGCTCCACCTCCTCCAGTGGTTAATATTCCTCCTCCCGTTGCTAATGTTCCTCCCCCTCCCGTTGCTGAGGCTCCTCTTCCTCCTCCTCCCCCTCAGCATCCTCAGGTTGAGTTCACGAAGGTTTGTAAAGACTTCAAGGCGATGGGAGGCAAGAATTTCCTAGGCACGGAATCTTTTGTTGAAGCTAGGAATTGGCTGAAAGACACTGAGGACCTGTTTGCTATCTTTGGGATTGATGACGAGAGGAAGATCTTATTGACAGTGTGGATTTTGAAGGATGAAGCGGCCTATTGGTGGGAGGTCACCAATGGGACGAGGCCCGTTGAGACTTGGGCCGATTTGAGGGCTAGATTTGAGGCCAAGTTTCTATCTTCTGCTGAGGCGAATTTACAAATGGAGAAGTTCATTGCATTAAAGCAAGGTGATATGTCTGTTAAGGAGTATGTGAACAAGTTTAATCAGCTGGCCCGTTTTGGTTTGGATATGGTGAACACTCCTGAGAAGAAGGCTCTTCGATTTGCTAGAGGGTTGAATGAGCCGCTGCAGGGCTTGGCGATGTCACATATTCCGCATGGGGCTACTTTTGAGAGTTTGGTCAATATGGCTCTACTTCAGGGAGATGGAAAGAAAGAGGTCAAGACGAGTGATACTCAAGCAAAGAAGACTGATTCTCAAGGCAAAGGCAATCAAGGTGGTCAAAGCAGTCAGGGGAATCAGGGCAAGAACAAGAAGGGGAACAATAACAAAGGCAAGGGAAAGTGCAATTACTGTGGTGTGCCTGGACACTTTGCTAAGGATTGTAGGAAGAAAAAAAGGAAGCTTAGTGGTGGATGTTTTTCCTGTGGTGAGGCTGGACACTTCAGCAAGGAGTGCCCGAAGAAGAAAGGACAGGCTGGACCTTCAGGAGGGCAAGTTCATGCTCTCAATACCGCTTCAGTTCCCGATCGAGGTAGTGTTTCTGTTGAGAACCTTGTTTATGTTTCTGATCTTCCAGTTCGTACCTTATTTGATTCTGGTGCATCACATAGCTTTATTTCATCTGATCTTGTTGATAGCTTGCACCTTAGTACTAGCTTAGTGGATGATCCCGTTTGTGTTTCGAATCCCATTAGGGGTTCTGCTCATCTATCTATGATATGTGAGGATCTGAGGATCTCTATACACAGTGTAGAGTTCTTGTGTAGTGCATATGTTCTTGGTTTCAGGGGATACAGATTGATATTGGGCATGGATTGGCTATCCCGATATGGAGCCATTCTTGATTGTGAGCATAGGGTTGTGAGGTTTGTGACTCGCCTTGGCAACACCTTAGAGATTTCATGCAATCCGAAGAATCCCGTCATGTTGTGCTATCTTGAATCTCTCGACTCGTCAGAGGAAGCCCTTCAGTCTGTAAGGGTGGTCCGAGATTATCCAGATGTTTTTGAAGAAGTTAAGGGGTTGCCCCCGAAAAGAGAGATTGATTTTCGCATTTATCTGGTGGATAATGCTAAGCCTGTTTCTTTGACCGTTCGGCACATGGCTCCGCGTGAGAGACGGGAGCTCAGCAAGCAAGTAAAGGAGTTACTTGAGAAGAACTTCATCAGACGAAGTATATCCGAATGGGGAGCGCCTGTGGTGTTTGCTACTAAGGCAGATGGTTCTCTTCGACTCTGTGTGGATTATAGAGAATTGAATAAGCTGACTAAGAAGAACAGACACCCGTTACCGAGGATCGATGATCTCTTTGACCAGCTTGTTGGTGCTTCTGTTTTCTCTCAGCTTGATCTTTCTACTGGATTTCATCAGCTCAGAGTGGCTGAAGATAGTATAGACAAGACTACATTCAGAACTCCAGATGGATTCTTTGAATGGCTTGTTATGTCGTTCGGTTTGACGAATGCACCCGCGTATTTCGTGGACTTGATGAGTAGGGTGTTTCGGGAGTTCTTGAACAAGTTTGTCGTGGTCTTTGTGGATGATATTCTGGTCTTCTCCAAGGATGAAGAAGAGCACGCGAGGCATCTTGTAGAGGTGATGGATACGCTTAGAGCGCATCAGTTAAAGGCTAAGTTCTCCAAGTGTCACTTTTGGAGAAGGGAAGTTAGATTCCTTGGGCATATCGTATCCAAGCAAGGCTTAGCGGTGGATCCCGCTAAGGTGGTTGCAGTTCAGGATTGGAAGACTCCAAGGAATGCAACCGAGGTGAGAAGTTTTCTGGGTCTTGCGGGTTTTTACCGGAAGTTCATCAAGGACTTCGCGAAGATATCCGCTCCTCTTACTAAGTTGACGAAGAAGAACTTAGTTTTTTCTTGGGATATGGACTGTGAGCTTGCTTTTCAAAGACTCAAGAGAGCCCTTACCTCAGCACCAGTTCTAGCTTTACCCGATGGTGGTAAGATATTTATCGTGTACACTGATGCTTGTGGCACGGGATTGGGCGCCGTTCTGATGCAAGATGGCAGAGTTATATGTTTTGGTGGGAGGCAACTTAAGGTGCATGAGAAGAATTATCCCACTCATGATCTAGAGCTGGCAGCAAAAGTATATGCACTCAAGGCTTGGCGTCGTTATCTTCTGGGAGAGAGATTTGAGCTGTATACTGATCATAAGTCTTTGAAGTATCTCTTTTCGCAGAAGGATCTGAACTTGAGGCAGCAGAGATGGATGGAATTCTTGGCATCCTATGATTTTGATATAGCCTATACCCCTGGCAAGGGGAATGTTGTAGCGGATGCGTTGAGTAGAAAAAGGTTGACACTAAGTCCTCTATTTGTTGAGATGAAGAATTTAGAGTTCTTGGCAACCTTTGATTTTTCTTTGACAGTTGAGTCGATGACCGGTTCTTTAGCATCTCTTGAGCTCAGGCCTACCCTTCTGGATCAAGTTGGGGCTTCGCAGAAGGAAGACCCTCAGATAATTGAAATCATGGATAAGCTGATTCGAGGGGAGACATCCAGTCACCTTGCTCGATATTCTATAGATGATAAGGGTTGGCTGAGGAGAGACGGAAGGCTTTGTGTTCCGATGGTAGAAGACTTGGTGAGGAAAGTTCTTGATGAAGCACATCGCTCCAAGTTGACTATACATCCAGGCGGTGATAAGATGTATAAAGATATGAAGCGCATTTTCTTCTGGCCAGGAATGAAGAAGGATGTGGTCGAGTTTGTCTCTAGATGTGTTATTTGTCAGAGAGTAAAAGCCGAGTCGAAGAAGCCCGGTGGGCTATTGCACCCTCTAGAGGTTCCACTTTGGAAGTGGGAGAGTATTTCTATGGACTTTATTGATGGGCTTCCAAGGTCAAGGAGAGGGAATACGAGCATATGGGTCATTGTAGATAGACTTACGAAGAGTGCTCATTTTATTCCAGTAAAGAGCAAAAGGACCGCATCTGGACTAGCATCAGTATATCTTCGTGAGATAGTACGACTACATGGAGTCCCTTCCAGCATAGTCAGTGACCGAGACCCCATCTTTACTAGTCAGTTCTGGAACAGTTTGCAGGAAGCTATGGGCACGAGGTTGAACCTGAGTACGGCCTATCACCCACAAACGGACGGTCAGACGGAAAGGGTGAATAGGGTACTCGAGGACTTGTTGAGGCTTTGCATTCTGGATTTTGGTGGTGCTTGGGAAGACCATCTTCCTCTTGTTGAGTTTGCATATAATAACAGTTATCACGCGAGCATAGGGATGGCACCATTTGAAGCTTTATATGGGAGGCCGTGCAAGTCACCTACATGTTGGTGGGAGGCTACAGATAAGCTTATACTTGGACCTGACATGATTAGGGATACATCCGTGAAGGTCGAGTTGATTAGAAGACGGATGAAGGCGGCCCAAGACCGACAGAAATCCTATGCTGATAAGCGGAGATCCGATTTGGAGTTTGATGATGGGGACATGGTTTTCGTAAAGGTTTCTCCTTTGCGAAATGTGGTCCGATTTGGAGTTGTTGGGAAGTTAGCACCGAGATTTGTTGGACCCTTCCCTATCATAGAGAGAATTGGGAAGATGGCTTATAAAGTGAAATTACCCGAGAAGCTGTCCGGAGTGCATAATGTCTTTCATGTCTCGCATCTCCGAAAGTGCCTACATGAGTCCGCTGAGGTGGTTGAACCTAGCATTCTTGAAGACGTGGAAGTAGAGAAAGAGGCAACTTTGAGGAGAGCTCCGATTCGTATCTTGGGGACGGAGACCAAGAGGCTAAGGAATCAAGAGGTCAGGTTGGTGAAGGTTCAATGGGGTGAAGCCGAAGAAGACGCAACTTGGGAAACCGAGGAGAAGATGCGTGGGCTTTATCCATTCCTTTTTGAGGGTACACTCTCAATCTCTTTCCTTTGTTAGCATATCTTTCTCTTTGCTATCCATGTTATCTAGTTATCGTGCTAATCTTGTCATGAGAACCTTAGGTAGAAACCCTTTGGATGAAACATGTGTTTGAGACATGTTATGATTGATGATTGCAAGTGGTTGCAAGTGTTTGCAAGTGGTTACTCGTGGATGCATGATACACATTAGGCACTAGATCGGCTCACACACTCCTCATATTGCATGTGCATGAGTGTTTATGCTTATTCCTGGATGAAATTTGTATGCCATCACATGGATGTTGCATATGGATGTATGATTGAGCACGCATGTAGATATTATACATTATGTTAGGGATTTGCATACATATGGATACATTTCACTAACATATTTTGCACTGATCTTTGCAATAGATAAGTACATATACACACACTTTTGCATATGTTCATACAGCATTTAGAATCTTTTAAGGACAATGATTGCTCGTGGATGATGCTTTGAGTAGATGGATGATTGGATGGTAGGATGCGTTCTTCCTAACTTGAAGATTTCGGGGACGAAATCCTTTAAGGAGGGGAGAATGTAACAACCCGTATTTTCAATAACCCGTTATAACATAAATCGAGGCAGTATTTAATTCTAAAATCTGAATCAAGGGAAACGGGCTATGCCATTGCGTTCGTCTCGGAAAAATACGCGAAATAGAGTCCGAGTTTTCGAAAATCGGAGTCCGTATGACCCAGTTAAGGCCCATTGAAGTTTTCAGAAATTTCCATGTTAAAAACAGATTTAAATTTTAAATTAAAAACAAGGATTAGGGCTAACTGGCGTCAGGCGGGAAAATTCCCGCCAGGACCCCCATGTCGACAGGCATGTCGACAGGGGTCTAAGGGTGTCGACTGCCCTGTCGACAGCCCTGTCGACACGGGGTGGCCGGGCAGTTTTGCCTGGCGCACCATTTTGGGTCTTGGCTTGGTCTTGTGGCTTGGTTCTAGAGAATTCCTAAATCTGACGGACCTAAACTAACCTAGGGTTAATCCTAGGGCTAAAAACACTCTAATCTTCTATAAATAAGCCCCTAATCCTACCCTAAAACCTCATTATTCATTCTAGCAACCAAACTATGTCAAATTGAATTCTCAAATGGCCTCCACCTAAAAAACCCTAGCCTCCACCCTCTTCAAAAATCATTTCTATGAAGGTTTTGATGTTCATACAAGCATTTCTAAGTTGTATGAATGATCATTAGCTTGCATACATCATCAAGTTGCAAGCTTTAATTGCTAAAGCTAGAGTTTTTGGGATTTTTGTTAATTGGAGCTTTGTTTTGGGTTTTTATATGCTTGCATAAAAGGGCTTCTCAATCTTTATTAGTAGATTTGTGTCTTCATAATATTGGTATGCCCTCTTACCTTCATTTTAGAAACTCTAAAGTTAATATGTGATGAAAGTTGGGATTTATGCATGTTTAATAAGTTATGCATGCTTATGCGAGTTCACTATGCCATGATTTGCAAGTTTAACAAGTTATGCATGTTTATGCAAGTTCACTACGCCATGATTTGCAAGTTTAACAAGTTATGCATGCTTATGCAAGTTCACTAAGTCATGATTTGCAAGTTTAACAAGTTATGCATGTTTATGCAAGTTCACTAAGTCATGATTTGCAAGTTTAACAAGTTATGCATGTTTATGCAAGTTCACTATGCCATGATTTGCAAGTTTAACAAGTTATGCATGCTTATGCGAGATCCCTATGCCATGATTTGCAAGTTTAACAAGTTATGCATGCTTATGCGAGATCCCTATGCCATGATTTGCAAGTTTAACAAGTTATGCATGTTTATGCAAGTTCACTAAGTCATGATTTGCAAGTTTAACAAGTTATGCATGTTTATGCAAGTTCACTGTGCTAAGTTATGCAAGTCCAACATGTTATGCATGCTTATTATGATATGTAAGATTTATCATGTATGTTGTGCCAAGTTCCCTCTTTCAATCCTTTATGCGTTATGACGAATATGTAAGCGATAGAATGACGTTGGGGGGTTTTTTGGGTAAAACTTAAAATACATGAAAATATAAGATTGGGAATTTACCTATTAAGTTAGGTCTACCCCTTGGGAATTTACCTATTAAGTTAGGTCTACCCAAGTATTTGTTAAACTTGTGATTATGTTTGAAAATAAAGTGGACATGACACTTAGAAAACATAAGTGTGGCCAACTCGAGGTTGGGTTGAGTTTGTAGCGTAAACCTACCCGGAACCGACAGGCTTAACTAGTTGCTACAAACAATAGGACCCAATGTGAGAAGTTGGTCATGTGTACCTTGGACCCGAGGTTAGACCAAGTTGTGGTGTAAAGCTACCCGGACCCGCCCGGCCTAACTAGTAACCACAACAAGGTCTAATGTGAGAGGTTAAGGCACAACTAAATTAATTAATGCCTCATGATTAGGGTTAAGTCATGGCCCACTAATACTTAACCAATTTTGGGGATACGAGGGATTAAATGGGGTTAAGTGGTCAACTGTTGGTTACACTTAGCTAATTTAATCCATGATTAGTGAGGGGTTAAACCACACTTAACCCTCTTAGAAAACCCTAGCAACGTGGTCTGTTCCAGCAGTAATCCCAGTTGGGTATCATTCGCAACCCTAGAGGCTAGGCTAGGGCGGGGCACGATTACTGGACTGATGTAAGCGACCAAAACGACGGCCGAGTGGTACAGCGGTGCGGGTCCAGGCGGGCTACGTACGTGCACGTAGTCCGGTGTTGGACAAACTCGAGGCACGGGTACCAGTAGGTTTAGACTGTGCATTATTGCTTAGGTGTCTGGGGTTGACACCCGAGGGCTTGATACACCCGAAGGTGGACCCAGCACAGTCTGACTACAACCATATGTGGGCCGTATGGACACCAACACTTGACGTGTTAGGTTTATAGGGAGCCGATCGACTAGACCGTTGGGCTGGACCTTGTATTAAGGTCACCTCATGCTATTGGGCCAAAGTTTGGGCTGAGGGGTCAATACCTGTTATGTTAGTTGCTAGTACACTGTGGTGCAAAGCTTAATCTTCTTTATGTGATGACACCTTTATCTATTGCCAGTATATTCATCTCAGTTTCCATCATGATGTTAGCTTTATTAGTTTATAGACTGATCGTAGTAGGGATTACCAGTCTTTTTGACTGACCTGTTTTCTTTCGCTTCTTTTCTTCCGTTTCCCCCCAGGTTCTCAGGGAGGGAACAGCGGTGCTTAGCTTGGATCGCTTGCTTGTTCGCTGGATAGCTCATGTATGTCTGGACATTGAGCTCGCTATGGTTTATCACTTTTATTTTTGGGGATAGCACTATGTATTTCAGTATTTCTGTTTATGTTGTACTAGACATGTTTATTTTGGCAGATGACTTTATGATGTACTAGACTTGTTTTGAGATGGTTTGAGATATTCCGCTGTTTTATTCTCACTTACTCTATTTTGCATATATATTTATGTTCCTGTTCTGCCTTGATATATCATTATGCATGCTTACCCAGTTCTAACGCCCCCCAGAAGCTAGTGCCCCCGAAAGAGTGACCCTAGCGGAGGTGGGGTGTTACACTTCGGCAATACGAAGCTGATGGAAACTTGTAGCTAGGTCCATCCTTGAAAATACTTGTGCTTCATTTAGATGATCCAATAAATCATCGATTCGTGGCAATGGATATTTATTTTTTATTGTCTGCTTGTTCAAATCACGATAAATCACACATAGTCGCAGAGTACCGTCAGTTTTTGGGACAAACACCATTGCTGCTCCACAATCAGAGAAACTAGGCCCGATCAGACCCTTCCATACTAGCTGTCGTGTTTGATTATCTAGTTCTTCCTTCTCCTTTAGGGTCATCCTCCGAATGGCGTGCACTACTGGCCTTGCATTCGGAATTAAAGCGATCTTGAAATCAATTTCCCTCTACGGAGGTAAGCTGACAACTTCTTCGAACACATCCGCATATTTCTTTACGACTGGAATATATTTGATGAGGTCAGGAATATTCTCTGTGACTACAGGGATATTTTTTATATGAGCAGGAGAAACATCCAGAGCTGACCAGAATTCTTTTCTATTTGAATTCAGGACTTCACATGGTATGGTTATATAATTCCCTGATTTAATCTTTGCTCTAACAACTCTCTCGGCGCATCTAACCTCTGCCTCATATTTAGTTAACCAATCCAATCCCAAAATAAGATCGAATTCAGTAAAATTCATGACGATAGAGATGGTAGGGAACTTATAATAGGAAAAAGAGACAGGTACCGCACAAACCCAACTGAGATCGAGGGAACCCCCGAACGGATTATGGACAGTCATTGGTTCCTTGAGCTTTTTCAAATTTAAATCTAACTTCTTAACTGCATTCTTTGCAATAAAGCTTCGCGACGCGCCTGTATCAAACAGTACTTTAACTGGAATGTTTTTGACATTAAGTGTGCCTTTTAAAACATCATCCCTTTCGTGAGCAGACGAAGATGCAGGCACTTCTGCCACTTCATGTATATGTACTGCTTAAGATTTCTTTGAGAGTTGGCACTCCCGTGCAATATGGCCTACTTGGTGGCACTTATGGCATTTCCTTTCATCATGAGACTTCTTTTTCATCTTGGCAGTTTTGCAATTCTAGGTCAAATGCCCTTATTTCTTGCATTTAGAGCAGGCTGCAGTCGTTACTGGTTCTTTCCCAGATCTGACCCTTTTCCGATTGACTTTAGGCTTCTTACTCCCCTCAGACATCGTACTGGCCTCAGGATGATCTGTTTCCGACTCACCTTTATTACTAGAGCTGACTTCCTCTTCTTGGCGTAACATACCTTTCTTCTCGAGATCTTCATACTGGTAAGCCATGTATATCGTTTCAGAGAAAGGAAGCTTCACATTCCTCATTACACTATTCTGATATTTTCTTTGCAAGCCATGAATAAACCTCAGACTCTTCCTCTTTGGATCCTGAATCAGATGAGGAGCAAAGTGAGAAAGTTTGTTGAATCTCTTATGATATTCTGGAATGGTCATATCTCCTTGTATCAGATAAGAGAATTCATCACATAGTCGCTCAATCGCTTCAGGAGGGGTAAATCTTTCTAGAAAAATCTCTTTGAATCTATCCCATGTGATATCACCTTCTGGATTATCTTTGATGATTGTTTCCCACCAGATTAAAGCTTCTTATTTGAGTTCCAAAGATGCTACTAATCTTTTTTGATCGTCTCTCATCTGGATACATTCAAAAATTATTTCTACATAACTCATGCAAGCTTTAGTCTAAATTATAGATTCATTGCCCGAAAATTGTGCTCCGCCTAGATTTCGATATCTCTTTAATATAGCCTATAGATCCGGTTCTGCATTTCTTCTGTTTCTGACACTCATTTTCTAGTAGTTCTGCAAATAGCAGATCAAGTGTCAGGTCACATAAATGATATTTTAAAACATAGAAACAAATACTTCAAATGTAAATGTGTCTGTCGGGGTGTATTTCATTCTACTACTCATACTAGGATATTACTGATCCTATATGTAATGAGTTACCCGTCCTAGAACACTACTGGTTCTATTTCTGATGAGTTCGTTAAAATGTTATATTCCAGCACCAAGCTTAACCAAAGCTCTGATACCACGTTGTGACGACCCCAAATCCCGTACTGACGGTGACAAGGGTAATCTTTGGAATATAACACAGAAAGAGATAATAGCAGAAACAGATAATAGATAAATACACCAGATAATAAACAAATAATCACTGGATAAACGTAATCATCATAGTTACACAGTATACATGATCATACTTAGTACAAATACAGTTAAGCTATACATAAATGTCAACAGCAGAAAAAAAACATAATATGTACAATAGGAGATGAATAGCATAAAAAGAGATAAATGATAGAATCCATCTTCAGCTCCAGCTATCCAGAGAAAGCCTACTAAAACCTGAATACAAGGCTGCCCGTGTAGAAAAAGGGGCACCCAAGTTTGCAAGTGAAACAAACTACGTGTCAGTCATGGGACTGGTATGAGAAATCTACTTAACATATTTACAATATAGCTAATCACAGGACCACGCCACTTTCGCGTAACGGGTTTACTCCATTGGATTTCCGGTGCTTTAAAACAATTAAATCTTTTAAACATCGCAATGCTTTTTATAAAAATGAAGCCATTATAAGACTTATTTCCCATCACACAATGCAACACAAACCGGAGGATAGAGTTTTTACCTTATAATGGCCAAAAATGCTTGATACGAATAAAACAAAAGCATTTGATATTATTACTAGTGTTTATATGTTTCAAAAACAATTTCAAATCATAAGTATCAATCATAGACGGCATTAATACCCCATACCACTATGTCACCATATAAAGGTATACAATCAAAACCGCACAGTCATGTATTTGGAAATTGGATTTCCATCATGAACCTAGGCAAAAGATAGACCTTACCGAATTTGAGACTGTCTAGCCCGAGTCTCAGTGCAAGTACTCAGTCAAACCCTTGGATCGTCAGGGCCGGTCCATCGATGTGGATTAAAAAGCTTGAACAAAGCATTTCCCCGCCCTATGCGGCGTAAATGAGCCAACGAATGACTCCATCGGTCCCGGATCGACCGATATAACCGAGGCGACTCGCAACAACAACAACCACATAAGTCAAACACGTCAGGGCGTGTAAAACCACTGACGCCAATTCTAACTAGAAGGAAACGCATGCCCTCCCTGATGTCCTCTCCCGTTTTTGGTTCATACCGGGGTTTGAGGCTCGCGATTTCACGTTATACACAAAGCCACGCCACACAGGCGGTGCTTTGATCATCACCACAAGTCCTTGCTTTTCAACAGAAGCCCTGATCACTGCATCTTAGCATGCCACACAGGCAATTCACACCGTGCAACTGATGGCGATCAATCACATAGAATAAATTCCAATGTCAGACACACTGTCCATTTGCAAGTCTGTTCTGGGTCTGAACGAAACCGGAGGCACTATATACCTCGCAAACCCATCGATTTCCACGAACGTCTAGACGGTCACCACTCATTATCCATATCTCGGGATTCCTCCCAATCAGGACATCAGTTACAATCCAAACGAGGTGAAAATCTCCGGTCTTCGACCACCGTCTTCATCTTTAATTTCTTATCGTCGATTCAGTTATTCAGAATGGGGTAAATCCGGTCTTTCTGAGCAACTCGCGTAGATAATAAACAAGTGCTACACAAACACCATATACGCATCATTTAAATTCATTAGTCACTAACCGTAAATCAGTAAGAGAACGATTTCCCAAATATTAACCCCGAAGGCAGAAATCAACATCAGATCAAAATCCAAGAAACCATTCGACTTATCTAACCTTCAGTTAATTTATAAATTTCACATCCATATTGTTTATAATATTTTATAACGATTTATCGCTATTTTTATTTATTTTAAACTAGCCAAATTATTCAAACGACGCTTCGGGCCATAACGCCGCCGTGGCGCTTTTTTTCTTCAGATTTGATTTACACATATCGGAAAATCTAACCGTTGGATCTTCACAAAATTTACATCATTAGAAAGATCGTTTCAAAATGATTCCAACGGTTCCAGTTTCTGAAAATCCGACGGTCGGATCTCCGGGTACAATCGTTTGAAGTTTCGATTTCAAAATACGAACTGCAGCGTCGTTATTCGATTTAATATAATTATATATATATATAATCGATTCTGGCGCTGTTTTTCTTCAGATTTGAATTAAACATTCCAGACAATCCAACCTTTGGATTTTTACAAAGTTGGTGCCGTTGGAAAGATATTTCCAAAGCGAACCCAACGGTTGCGGTTTCGTGAAAATCCGATGGTCGGATCTCCCGCACTAATCGTTTGAAATCACGGTTTCAAAATACGAACTGCAGCTTCGTTATTCGATATATTTCAATTATATATATATAATCGATTCTTCGATTTCAAAACTATTAGCTTTTCATACATTTGATAAAAATGATATTTTTATCCAACTGTCTTCTATTTCAACACTTCACTATTTTTAACAATTCATGTATATAATAAAAATATGATTTTTATTGTTAAACAAATTATTTCAAAACACAACAATTTTATATAGTTCATATAGATGATAAAAATATGATTTTTATTATAAAACAATTTTATTTCAAAACACGACTATTTTATATAGTTCATATAGATGATAAAAATATGATTTTTATTATAAAACAATTTATTTTAAAACATGAATACCATTCAACACATGAATTTCTATTCAACGAATGAATTTCAATTCAACACATGAAGGTTTTCTATAATTTATATATATAAAGTGATAAAAATGTGATTTTTATATTTAAAACACGAATACCATTCAACACATGAATTTTATTTAACGAATGAATTTCAATTCAACACATGAAGGTTTTCTATAAATTATATATATAAAGTGATAAAAATGTGATTTTTATATTTAAAACACGAATACCATTCAACACATGAATTCTATTCAACGAATGAATTTCAATTCAACACATGAAGGTTTTCTATAATTTATATATATAAAGTAATAAAAATGTGATTTTTATTGCAAAACAATTTATTTCAAAACATGAATGTCGTTCAATAGATGAATTTCTATTCAACACACGAATATAGTTTCAACACATGAAAATAATTCTAACACATGAATATTATTCAAAATTTTGGCAGCATAACGGCAGGGTAGTTAAAACCGGGGTCGTCCCTAGTACAGCTCCTTGCTCTACCTTAAATCCTCGCAGCTTTTGACAATGGGGAATCATGCATCTAGTTTGCACGCAGGTGGCATGTATATATTTTTCATTTCCATAAACTAATATTATTTTGTTTCAACCAAATATTTCAACCACAAACGGGTAATTTTCAACCACAATCAATCAATTTCAACCACAAACAATTATAATCAACTATTCGCTATCAACCAATTTTCACACCTATCACAATCAATAAATATCTTCCATGGTTTGTGGATGAGGGGCGTGTATATAAATATATATATATATATATATACACATATATATATATATATTTATATATATATATGTATATATACGCATTTCACTTCTATTTCAACACATATATAATTTTTACAACCCATATATAACTTATACATCGAACGTACAACCTATACAATGCTTATACATGTGGTGTACAACGCTTGTACAAGTCATACATTGATTATATAATTTATACATCGTCGTTTTCCATATCATTTATAAATTAGAAATCACACATTGGGTTCCACTCCACCAAAAATAGCAGAAGGCTCAGAAAAATATGCGATCTCTTCTAGAATGTAGAAGACGTCCACACGAGTCCACCCTCTCTTGTTTCACTGAATTTCGTCAAGAAACGAAAAAGATATGATTTTTACAGTGAAATCAAAAATGTTAGCGCTTTAAACTGCTTTTAAATAGTTAAAAATAAAATAGCCGTATAACTTTCAAAGTTGCTCAAACTAGGTTTAGAAAATTCGTGAAATCCGTAGCACTTCGTCCCGATCAGGTTGCGTGACATCGAAGAGGGTGGAAAGGGCTTCGCGGCATCGGGGGTTTTGGCCAGTTCGAACCCCTATAGCGGCGGAGGCGGTGGCGGGAAGTTGCTGATTTCCTGGAGGCGATTCCGGCGGTACAGGCGGTGATGGTGGTCGAGGCTAGGTCGGATTTCAAGAGGGGAGGCGGCGCTGTCGAGGTAGGGTGGTGGCGGCGCTTGTAGATGGCTGAGGCGGCAAGTTTTTGGTCGGCAAGTAGGAAGCGCGAGCCGCCGTCGGTCGGGGGAAATAAAACGGTTTTTCGATTTTTTTTATTTTTAAAATTATGAAAGAAATAATTTGATTGGCCGGGGCTTTTAAAAGGGGGTTTTCTAACACGACCTCTAATCCGAACCCAAAGACTGTCGTCCCTAGCGTTTTACCCCCATCTCGAACACAATGGGATATGTTTTGTAGGCCCATTCGACTATTTCAGTCAGTTTTACTTCAAATTAAAATATAAAACATTCAATATTTAATTTGAACGTACATTTCAATTTGCCAGGGCCACAAACTGATTCGAAAAATTCCAGAAAAATAAATCTGGCTATGTTTTGACCATACGGTCCCAACAAAACTAGTTGCATCGAATTATGAGACCGTTTGTAAAATGGCCCTTTTCTGGTCGATCCAATTTAACTCTAAACGACCAAAACACATTTTCCTTTGCCACGCTCACATACTAGCTTCAAAAATTATGAAATTTGAAACCTAGCAATAACTTCACATCCCGGATCCAAAAAAGTGGTTTCGTCGAATTCCGAGGTCGTTTGCAAAATGGCCATTTTCACGGGCTATATAAATTCCATAGCGACCTTTCTGAAAATTCATTTGGCCATAATTTTTGCTTTCCGCTATGATAGTTCGATTTTTCAGATTCGTTAGAAAGGTATTCACTAAATATTTAAATTTTTTTGGTTTCACTTAAATCTGTTTTGTTTTGCACCCGGTACAGTCAGTCGAAGTTTGAATTCAAATTTTGAAACTACCGCGCCATTTCAGGCCTTGTTTATAATTCAAAGTAATTATATTTATTTTCAAACGTCGATTCAAACTCACTTTTCATTGCTATTATTTAAAATATTTATTTTATATATTTAAAATCTACTTTTTTAGCCAATTTAAAAATTTTAAATTGGTTTAGATTTTTCGGGTCGTTACAGTAGATCGACAAATATGAAAGATTATGAATCGTTTGGATTGGGTGCTGCAAAAACAAACCCTTCACAGTAATTGTTGGAAGTAAGGGATATATAGAGAATTAGGGGTAGGATTAAAATGAAGTGTTGTTCTGTAGTATTAAGGGAAGGAGGGTTAGTTTAAGTTTAGTAGGGGTAGATCGACAAATATGAGAGATGATGAATCATTTAGATTGGGTGCTTCCAAAACCAACCCTTCACAGAAGTTAAAAAATAGGGGTAATTGTTGGAAGAAATGACTATTTGGAGAGTTAGTGGTAGGATTAAAAAGAAGGGATGTTTTGAAGTATTAAGAGAAGTAGCGGTAGTTTAAGCATAGTAGGGTAGATTGACAAATATAAAGATGATGTATCTTTTGGATTGGGTGCTGCAAAAATCAACCTTTCACAAAAGTTTAAAAATAGGGGTATTTGTTGGAATGGCTATATAGAGAATTGGGAGTTAGACTAGAATGAAGGGTTGTTTTGAAGTATTAAGAGAAGTAGGGGTTGTTTAAGCATATTAGGTATAGATCGACAAATATAAAAGATGATGAATCATTTAGATTGGGTGCTGAAAAAACCAACCCTTCACAATAGTTAAAAAATAGGGGTAATTATTGAAAGTAAGGGCTATTTAGAGAATTAGGGGTAGGATTACAAAGAATAGTTGCTTTGAAGTATTAAGAGATGTAGGCGTACTTTATGCGTAGTAGGTGTAGATCGACAAATATGATAGATGATGAATCGTGTAAGGGCTGCAAAAACCAATCCTTCACAGTAGTTAAAAAATAGGGGTAATTGTCGGATGTAAGGGATATTTAGAGAATTAGGGGTAGGATTAATAAGAAGGATGTTTTGAATTATTAAGAGAAGTAAGTGTAGTTTAAGCATAATAGGGGTAGATCAACAAATATGAAAGATGACGAATCGTTTGGATTAGGTGCTGCAAAAACCAACCCTTCAAGACAGTTGAAAAATGGTTATAATTGTTGGAAGTAAGGGTTGTTTAGAGAATTAGGGGTTGGATTAAAAAGAAGGGCTAGTTTGAAGTACTAAGAGAAGTAGGGATAGTTTAAGCATAGTAGGGGTAGATCGACAAATATGAAAGATTATGAATCATTTGAATCGAGTGCTGAAAAAACCAACCCTTCACAGAAGTCAAAAAATAGGGGTGATTATTAGAAGTAAGGTCTATTTATAGAATTAGGGGTAGGGTTAAAAAGAATAGCTGTTTTGAAGTATTAAGAGAAGTAGGGGTAGTTTAAGCATAGTAGGGAAAGATCGACAAATATGAAAGATTATTAATCATTTGGACTGGGTTCTGCAAAAACAAACCCTTCACAGTAGTAAAAGATATGTGTAATTGTTGGAAGTATGGGCTATTTAGATAATTAGTGTTTGGATAAAAAAGAATAGTTGTTTTGAACTATTAAGAGAAGTAGGGGTAGTTTAAGCATTGTAGGGGTAGATCGACAAATATGAAAGATGATGAATCATTTAGATTGGGTGCTGCAAAAACCAACCCTTCATAGTAGTTAAAAAATAGGGTTAATTGTTGATAGTAAGGGATATTTAGAGAATTAGCGGTTGGATTAAAAATGAAGGGATGTTTTGAGGTATTAAGAGAAGTAGGGGTACTTTAAGCATAGTAGGGTAGATCGGCAAATTTAAAGATGGTGAATCATATGGATTGGGTGCTGCGAAAACCAACCCCTCACAGAAGTTAAAAAATAGAGATAATTGTTGGAAGGGCTATTTAGAGTATTAGGAGTTGAACTAAAATGAAGTGTTGTTTTGAAGTATTAAGAGAAGTAGTAGGGGTAGTTTAAGCATATTAGGGGTAGATCGACAAGTATGAAAGATGATGAATCATTTAGATTGGGTGCTGCAAAAATCAACCCTTCACGGTAGTTAAAAAACAAGGGTAATTGTTGGAAATAAGGGCTATTTAGAGAATCAGGGGTAGGATTTAAAACAATAGTTGTTTTGAATTAAGAGAAGTAGGGGTAGTTTAAGCACAGTTGGGGTAGATCGACAAATATGAAAGATGATGAATCATTTAGATTGGATGCTGCAAAATCCAACCATTCACAGAAGTTAAAAAATAGGGGTAATTGTTGGAAGGAATGACTATTTAGAGAATTAGGGGTAGGATTAAACAGAAGGGGTGTTTTGAAATATTAAGAGAAGTAGGGGTATTATAAGCATAGTAGGGGTAGATCGACAAATATGAAAGATTATGAATCGTTTGGATTGGGTGCTGCAAAAACGAACCCTTCATAGTAGTAAAAAGATAGGTGTAATTATTGGAAGTAAGTGCTATTTGGAGAATTAGGGGTACGATTAAATAGAAGAACTATTTTGAAGTATTAAGAGAAGTAGGGGTAGTTTAAGCATAGTAGGGGCAGATCGATAAATTTGAAAGATGGTGAATCATTTAGATTGGGTGCTGCAAAAACCAACATTTCACTGTAGTTAAAAAATAGGGGTAATTGTTGGAAGTAAGGGCTATTTAGATAATTAGGGGTAGGATTAAATTGAAACGATGTTTTGAAGGATTAAAGGAAGTGGGGGTAGTTTAAGCATGGTAGGGTACATCGACAAATATAATGGTGATGAATCGTATGGATTGGGTACTGCAAAAACCAACCGTTCACAGAAGTTTAAAATTAGTTATAATTGTTGGAAGGGCTATTTAGAGAATTAGGAGTTGGACTAAAATGAAGGGTTGGTTTGAATTATAAAAGAAGTAGAGGTTGTTTAAGCATAGTAGGGGTATATCGACAAATATGAAAGATGATGAATCATTTAGATTGGGTGCTGCAAAAACCAACCCTTCACAGTAGTTAAAAAATAGGGGTAATTGTTGGAAGTAAGAGCTATTTAGAGAATTAGGGGTAGGATAAAAAACAATAGCTGTTTTGAAGTATCAAGAGAAGTATGGGTAGATTAAGCATAGTAGGGGTAGATCGACAAATATGAAAGATGATTAATCATTTGGATTGGGTGCTGCAAAAACAAACCCTTCACAGTAGCTAAAAAATAGGTATAATTGTTGGAAGTAAGGGCTATTTAGAGAATTAGGGGTTGGATTAAGAAGAATGGTTGTTTTGAAGTACTAAGGGAAGTAGGGATAGATTAAGCATAGTAGGGGTAGATCGACATATGAAAGATGTTGAATAATTTGGATTGGGTGCTGCAAAAACCAACCCTTCACAGTAGTTAAAAAAATAGGGGTAATTATTTGAAGTAAGGGATATTTAGAGAATTAGGAGTAGGATTAAAAATAATAGTTGTTTCGAAGTATTAAGGGAAGTTGGGGTTGTTTAAGCATAGTAGGGGTAGATCGACAAATATGAAAGAAGATGAATCATTTGGATTGGGTGCTGCAAAAACCAACCCTTCATAGTAGTTATAAAATAGGGGTAATTATTGGAAGTAAGGGATGTTTAGAGAATTAGGGGAAGGATTAAAAAGAAGGGTTATTTCGAAATTTTAAGAGAAGTAGGGGTAGTTTAAGAATAGTAGGGGTAGATCGACAAATATGAAAGATGATGAATCATTTAGATTGGGTACTGCAAAAAACCAAACCTTCGCGGAAGTTAAAAAATTGGGGTAATTGTTGGACAGAATGACTATTTAGAGAATTAGGGGTAGGATTTAAAAGTAGGGGTGTTTTGAAGTATTAAAAGAACTAGGGGTAGTTTAAGCATAGTAGGGGTAGACCGACAAATACGAAAGATTATGAATCATTTGGATTGGGTGCTGCAAAAACCATCCCTTCACGGTAGTAAAAAGAAAGGCGTAATATTTGGATGTAAGGGTTGTTTGGAGAATTACGGGTAGGATTAAAAAGAATCGTTTTGAAGTATTAAGAGAAGTAGAGGTAGTTTAAGCATAGTATGGTACATCAACAAATATAAAGATGATTAATCATATGGATTGGGTGCTGCAAAAACCAACCCTTCACGGTAGTTAAAAAATAGGGTTAATTGTTTGAAGTAAGGGCTATTAAGAGAATTAGGGGTTGGATTAAGAAGAATGGTTGTTTTGAAGTACTAAGAGAAGTAGGGATAGTTTAAGCATAATAGGGGTAGATCGACAAATATTGTAACACCCACCTCCGCCAGGGTAGCTCTTGCAAGCACACCAGCTTGGGAGGGGTGTTAAACAAGGTAAACATGCATGTAGATATCACAAGACAGAACATATAAGTAAAACAGAGTAGTAAAGCAGCGGATAAAACTTAGCATTTCAAAACCATAGTCAAGTTACATCAAAGTACTTGGTCATTATTTTCCCATAAAACAAAGTCTAGAACATAAACTGAAAACTGAAAAAGAAACATAAAGTAACTATCCCCAAAGTAGCATAACACAATAGCATGCTCAAACCATACATGAGCTATCCAGAAAAGCAGCTAAAGATCTGGCTAGGTACCAGTGTTCCCACCCTGCAAACCTGGGGGAGGGGGGGAACGGAAGAAAAGAGGCGAAAGAAAACAGGTCAGTCAAAAAGACTGGTAAGTCCTATCTACTATTAGTATAAAAACTAATAAAGTTAACTGAAAATGTAAAACAGAGATGAGATGTAGGGTGATAACTGTCATGGTGAAAAGTTAACAAGATAGATCAAGTGTGGCATCGCATATACAAGGTTAAGTTGCACCAGGTGTGTACTAGTATCCCAATCCATGACAAGTATAATCAAGAAATGATCCCTTGGCCCAAAGCTGGCCCACATCATGAGATGACCTAAATCGAGGTCCAACTACTCAGTCTAATCGATCGGCTCCCTAAAAGCCTAACTCGTCAAGTGTCGGTGTCATACGGCCTAATCACGAAGTGTAGTCAAACTGTGCTAGGTCCACCCTAGGGTGTATCAAGCCCTAGGGTGCCAACCACGGACACAAACCAAGCACGCACAGTCTAAACCTACGGGTGCCCGTGTCCGCTTTTTTAACTCCGGACCATGTGCACGATCATGGTCCTCCTGAACCTACACTGGCGCACCTACTCAGCCGTCGTTTTGGTCGCTTACATATCAAACCAGTAATCGTGCCCCCACCATAGCCTAGTCCCTAGGGTATCATGATACAATCAAGAGGGTTACTGGTGAAAAGGACCACGTAACTAGGGTTTCTAGCGGGTTAAATGTGGTTAACCCTACTCAGTCAAGTATCAAGTTGGTTAAGTGTACCCAAGGTTCATGACTTAACCTCGTCAACCCATCCTGTTTAATTGGTTAAGTATTCAAGTGGTCCATGACTTAACCCTACCATGTGTCATTAATTCATTTAATGCACCCAACCTCTCACATTAGACCTTGTTGTGGTTACTAGTTAAGCTGGGCGGGTCCTGGTAGCATTACACCACAACTTGGTCTAACCTCGGGTTTAAAGTGCGACATGACCAACTACTCACATTGGGTCCTATTGCTTGTAGCCACTAGTTAAGCCGGTCGGTTCCGGGTAGATTTATGCTACAAACTCAACCCAACCTCGAGTTGGCCACCCTCATATTTTCTAAGTGTCATGTCCATTATTATGTTTACAACATAATCACAAGTCAATGTTCATGCTATATTTCAAAATCATATTTCATGTTATTGATATTACCCAAACCCAACGCATCCCCATCGCATGTACGTTTCGCATAACATAACACAGATCAAAAGGGGGAACTTGGCAAACATGACAAAAAGGGAATAAGGTAATAAGGTTGGCCACAAGTTAAACATGGTGGCATATGAGGAATAAATTTGTTCATAATCTTGCATATTACATCATAGACCTCAAAACATGCATAATATCAACTTAAGCAAATAGGTGGAACATGATCATGAATGACATAGGGTGATGACTAGAAGTTCGCATATAACATTATATGCAAGTTGTCATAAAGGTTATGAGAGTTCTCATGTTGCATAATGCAACATTTCAACACAAAGCTTATAGCTTTCTATGCATAAGGTAAAGGTGATAACTTGACTAACATGCATAGAATAAATTAATGCATAACATGATAGGATCAATGCACATACAAACTTAGGCCCAAACTCAACTTGCAACATGTCATATTTAACTTCATAGTTAGAATCTAAGAGCATTATAGGGCTTACAATGAGCGGTTATGCGATCTAGATCAATATATAAAGATTGAGACGAAGCCACAAGCAAAATCCACAAAGAAAATAATAAGCTCCACTTAAACGCCTTGAAACAAGAAGTAATAACTCCAATGACAAAGAAAGATGGCTCTTTTACTTAAGAAAGATGGCTCCTTTATGACATATGATTTTAGGCACTCATGCTCTCATGAAGAAGGTGGAGGCCATGATTAAGAAACATTTTGGCATAGTTTAGTTGTAGGAATGATTAATGAGGGTTTAGGCTAGGTATAGGGGTCTTTTTATAGGTGATTAGGTTAGTTTAGACCATAGGATTAACCCTAAATCGAATCTGAGCCATCAACTCCCGTCAGAAACTTCCAGAACAAGACCCAACGTGTCAAAATGGTGCACCTAAAAAATTGGTCCGACCGGGGGGGTCGACTCCTGGGTCGACATGGGTGTCGACCCATGGGGGGGGGTCGACACTAGAGTCGACCCCTGTGTCGACCCTTCCTGGGGTGGGAAAAATCCCGCCCATTCTGCCTTGGTTGTATTTCGAATTTGAATTTGAATTTTAACTGTTTTCAGGCTAGGAATTTTCTGAAAACTTCATTGGGCCATAACTTGGTCATACGGACTCCGTTTTTCGAAAACTCGGACTCTATTTCGTGTATTTTTCCGAGACGAACGCAATGTCACAGCCCGTTTCCCTTGATTCAGATTTTACAATTTAATTCTGCCTTAATTTACATTATAACATGTTATTAAAAATACGGGTTGTTACATTCTCCCCTCCTTAAAGGATTTCGTCCCCGAAATCTCCAAGTTAGGAAGGATGTATCCTACCATCCATCATCCATCTATTAAAAGCATCATCCACAAGTAACCATTGTCCTTAAAAAGATTCTAAATGTTGTATGAACATATGCAAAAGGTGCGTGTATATGTACTTATCTAATGCATAAATCAGGCGGTTACTGATTCAGTAAACCTCCTTAATGCAAAGTATGTTAGTGAAATGAGTCCATATGTATGCAAATTCCTAACATAATTTATAATCTCTACATGAGTGCACATAGCATTCACCCATATGCAACATCCATGTACTAGCATAACAAGTTTCATCCATGAATAAGTATAAGCACTTATGCATATGCAATATGAAGGTGTGTGAGCCGATCTTAGTGCCTAATGTCTATCATGCATCCACGAGTATCCACTTGCAAACACTTGCAGCCACTTGCAAACATCAAGCATAACATGTTTCAAATACATGTCTCATCCAAAGGGTTTCTACCTAAGGTTCTCATGACACGATTACGAGATAACAAGATAAACAAGGTAAACATGGGTAGCAAAAGAAAGATATGCTAATTAGGAAAGGAGATTGAGAATGTACCCTAAAAAAGGAATGGATAAAGCCCACGCATCTTCTCCTCAGTTTCCCAAGTTGGATCTTCATTGGCTTCACTCCACTGAACTTTCACCAATTTGACTTCCCGATTCCTTAGTTTCTTGATCTCTGTTCCCAAGATACGAATCGGAGCTCTCCTCAAGGTTGCCTCTTTCTCTACCACCACTTCTTCAAGAATGCTTGGTTCAACCACCTCAGCGGAGTCATGTAGGCATTTTCGGAGATGCAAGACATGAAAGACATTATGCACTCCGGCTAGCTTCTCGGGCAATTCCACCTTATAGGCCATCTTTCCAATTCTCTCTATGATAGGGAAGGGTCCTACGAACCTTGGTGCCAGCTTCCCAACTGCTCCAAAACGAACCACATTACGCAAAGGAGAAACCTTCACGAGAACCATGTCTTCCACATCGAATTCCAAATCTACCCTTTGCTTGTCAGCATAGGATTTCTGTCTGTCTTGGGTCGCTTTCATTTGTCTTCTCACCAATTCAACTTTCTCGGATGTGTCCCGTATCATATCGGGCCCAAGTATAAGCCTATATGTTGTCTCCCACCAACAAGATGGTGACCTACACGGCCTCCAATACAAAGCTTCAAATGGTGTCATCCCTATGCTGGCTTGATAGCTATTATTATAAGCAAACTCTACAAGAGGAAGGTGGTCTTCCCAAGTACCACCAAAGTCAAGAACACAAAGCCTCAAAAGATCTTCTATCACTCTATTCACCCTTTCGGTTTGGCCATCCGTCTGGGGGTGATAGGCTGTACTCAGATTCAATCGCGTACCCATCGCTTCTTGCAAACTGTTCCAGAACTGACTAGTGAAAATTGGGTCACGATCGCTAACTATGCTAGAAGGAACTCCATGCAACCGCACAATCTCCCGAACATAAATAGATGTTAGCCATGATGCGGTCGTCTTGCTCTTTACTGGAATGAAGTGAGCACTCTTCGTAAGTCTGTCAACTATGACCCATATGCTCATGTTCCCTTTTCTTGACCTAGGCAATCCATCCACAAAATTCATAGAAATACTCTCCCACTTCCATTGCGGGACCTCCAATGGATGTAATAGCCCACCTGGTTTCTTTGACTCGGCTTTCACTTGTTGGCACACCATGCACATTGAAACATACTCTGCCACATCCTTCTTCATTCCGGCCCAAAAGAAAATGCGCTTCATATCTCTATACATCTTATCTCCTCCAGGGTGTATAGTCATCTTCGAGTGATGTGCTTCTTTGAGAAATTTATGCACCAATTCTCCTACTTGTGGAACGCATAGCCTCCCATCACGCCTTAGCCAACCTTTATCATCAATAGTATATCTAGCAAGGTGACTAGACGTCTCTCCACGAATCAACTTGTCCATGACTTCGACTATCTGTGGATCTTCCTTCTGCGAAGCCCCAACTTGATCAAGAAGTGTGGGTCTAAGCTCAAGGGATGCTAATGAACCCGTCATCGACTCAACAGCCGTCGTGAAATCAAAGGTTGCCAAGAACTCTAAGTTCTTCATCTCAATAAACAAGGGACTCAAAGTCAACCTCCTTCTGCTTAGTGCATCTGCCACAACATTACCCTTGCCAGGGGTATAAGCTATCTCGAAGTCATACGATGCCAAGAATTCCATCCACCTTTGCTGCCTCAGATTAAGATCTTTATGCGAGAAGAGGTACTTGAGTGACTTGTGATCAGTATACAACTCAAACCTTTCGCCTAGAAGATAGTGGCGCCAGGATTTGAGTGCAAAGACGATCGCCGCCAACTCCAAATCATGAGTGGGATAGTTCTTCTCATGAACTTTAAGTTGCCTACCCCATAACATATCACTCTTCCCTCTTACATCAGAACAGCACCTAACCCCGTGCCACATGCATCGGTGTACGCGGTAAACATCTTACCGCCATCGGGTAATGCCAAAACTGGAGTTGTGGTAAGGGCTCTCTTGAGCCTTTGAAAAGCAAGCTCACACTCCAAGTCCCGTGCAAAGACTAAGTTCTTCTTCGTCAACTTTGTAAGAGGGGCTGAAATCTAAGCGAAGTCCCTGATGAACTTCCTATAGTAGCCTGCCAGACCGAGAAAGCATCTTACTTCGGTTGCATTCCTAGGAGTCTTCCAGTCTTGAACCACAACCATTTTCGCAGGATCCACCGCTATGCCTTACTTAGAAACTATATGTCCAAGAAACCGAACTTCCTTTCTCCAAAAATGGCATTTGGAGAACTTGGCTTTCAACTGATGCGCTCTAAGCGTATCCATCACTTCCTTGAGATGCCTGGCATGTTCTTCCTCGTCCTTCGAGAATATCATAATATCATCCACGAAGACACCAACAAACTTGTTAAAGAACTCCCTGAACACCCTACTCATCAAGTCCACGAAGTATGCGGGTGCATTAGTCAAACCGAATGGCATAACAAGCCATTCAAAGAATCCATCTGGAGTCCTAAACGCAGTCTTATCAATACTATCCTCAGCCACTCTAAGCTGATGGAATCCGGTGGCTAGATCAAGCTGAGAGAAAACAGAAGCACCAACAAGCTAGTCAAAGAGGTCATCAATCCTCGGTAACGGGTACCTATTCTTCTTTGTCAGCTTGTTCAACTCTCGATAATCAACACATAGACGAAGCGAACCATCCGCCTTAGTAGCGAATACCACCAGAGCACCCCATTCAGAAATGCTTCATCTAATAAAAAATTTCTGAACCAGCTCCTTGATTTTCTTACTGAGCTCTCTTCTTTCACGTGGGGCCATGTGCCTAACGGGCAATGATACTGGCTTGTCATTATCGACTAGATAAATGTGGAAATCTATCTCTCGTTTAGGGGGTAACCCCTTAACTTCTTCAAAGACATCAGGATAGTCTTGGACCACCCTTACAGATTGCAGATCATCGATGGACGAGTCAAGAGATTCAAGATAGCATAACATGACGAGACATCTAGGGTTACAAGAAATTTCTAGGGTATTACCGAGGCGAGTCATGAGCCTCACCACCCTATGCTCACAATCGAGGATGGCTCCATAACTGGAAAACCAATCCATTTCCAAGATCAACCCGTATTCCGTGAACCCGAGAACATAAGCATTACACGTGAATTCTACGGTCAAGATGGAAATCTTCAAATCCACACAAATCACAGATTGATGGGTGGAACCCCCAATTGGATTTGAAACACTAACGGGATCCTCAACAAGACTAGTACTTAGGTGCAAACATTCAACAAGATCAGAAGAAATAAAACTATGCGATGCGCCAGAATCAAATAAGGCGCGAACAGGATAATCAGAAATATAAACAAGACTTTCTACAGAAATACTACCTTGGTCCTGAGTTGGAGCAGTGTTGAGAGCATGCACTTGAACTCCAAAAGGTCCTGCACGCTGATTCTGCCCTTGCTTCTTGGGGCAATCCTTGCTAAAATGTCCGGTCTCTCCACAATGAAAGCATTCACCCAACTTCCTCTTCTTCTTCCTGCAGTCTTTAGCTATGTGCCCAACAATCCCACAGTAGTTGCATTTTCTTGGGTCCTTTGCCTTGGCCTTGTTGCCCTTGTTGTTTTTGTTGTTCTGATTGCTCTGATTTCCTCCCCACTTGGAGTCTGTCTTCTTGGCTTGAGTCTCATTAGGCTTGACTTCCTTCTTTCCATTCTTATCGTCTCCTTTAAGCAATGCCATGTCCACTAGGCCTTCAAAAGTGGCCCCCATGGGTATATGAGATAGGGCTAAATCTTGTAATGGCTCGTTCAATCCTCGTGCAAAGCGCAAAGCCTTCTTCTGGGGAGTATTAACCATGTCCAAACCGAATCGAGCGAGCTGGTTAAACTCATTCACATACTCCCTCACTGTCATGTCCCCTTGCATCAAAGATATAAACTTCTCCAATTGTAGATTTGCCTCAGCTGATGATAAAAACTTAAGCCCAAACCTCGTCCTAAAGTCGGCCCAAGTCTATATAGGTCTAGTAGCATTGGTGACCTCCCAGTTTCTTCTTTTAATAGCCATGCTGCTAATAAAACCTTTCTATGGTCTTCCACATCAAAGATAGCGAAAAGATCTTTAGTTTCTTTCAACCAATTTCGTGCCTCCACAAAAGTCTCCGTCCCAATGAAATTCTTGCCACCCATCGCCTTAAAGTCCTTGCAAACCTTTGAGAAATCTGGTTGTGGATGTTGAGGAGGGGGAGGAGGAGGAACCTCAGTTACGGTGGGGGTATTTGCTGGGCCCATATTGTTGGACCTAGCTTCCAAGTACCTCCGGAACCATCCGGGAATCGTCACTCCCTCGGGAAGGTTAAGATCGGCCATACTGAAAAAGAAAAAGATAGATTCTGAACGAGGAAACGAAGGATAATGCTAATGGCTTTTGGAGAATATCCTTTTTAAAATAACTAGACTTTTCTTGGAAAATACTTAATTAGTTTTGAAAATAGTTTTTCAAAAGGTAAGTTTTAAAAACCTTTTTGTTCAAATATTGTAAACCTTATGCTCTGTTACCAAATGTAACACCGCACCTCCACCAGGGTAGCTCTTGAAAGCACACCAGCTTTGGAGGGGTATTAAACAAGGTAAACATTCATGCAGATATCACAAGACAGAACATATAAGTAAAACAGAGTAGTAAAGAAGCGGATAAAACTTAGCATTTCAAAACCATAGTCAAGTTACATCAAAGTACTTGGTCATTATTTTCCCATAAAACAAAGTCTAGAACATAAACTGAAAAAGAAACATAAAGTAACTATCCCCAAAGTAGTATAACGCCATAGCATGCTCAAACCATACATGAGCTATCCAGAAAAGCAGCTAAAGATCCGGCTAGGTACCAGTGTTCCCACCCTGCAAACCTGGGGGGGGGGTGGAACGGAAGAAAAGAGGCGAAAGAAAATGGGTCAGTCAAAAAGACTGGTAAGTCCTATCTACTATTAGTATAAAAACTAATAAAGTTAACTGAACATGTAAAACATAGATGATATGTAGGGTGATAACTGGCATGGTGAAGAGTTAACAAGATAGATCAAGTGTGGCATCGCATATACAAGGTTAAGTTGCACCAGGTGTGTACTAGTATTCCAATCCATGTCAAGTATAATCAAGAAATGATCCCTTGGCCCAAAGCTGGACCACATCATGAGATGACCTAAATCGAGGTCCAACTACTCGGTCTAGTCGATCGGCTCCCTAAAAGCCTAACTAGTCAAGTGTCGGTGTCATACGGCCCAATCACGAAGTGTAGTCAAACTGTGCTAGGTCCACCCTAGGTTGTATCAAGCCCTAGGGTGCCAACCACGGACACAAATCAAGCATGCACAGTCTAAACCTACGGGTGCCCGTGTATGCTTTTTCAACTCCGGACCATGTGCACGACCATGGTCCCCCTGAACCTACACCGGCGCACCTACTCCGCCGTCGTTTTGGTCGCTTACATGTCAACCCAGTAATCGTGCCCCACCCTAGCCTAGTCCCTAGGGTATCATGATACAATCAAGAGGGTTACTGGTGAAAAGGACCACGTAACTAGGGTTTCTAGCGGGTTAAATGTGGTTAACCCTACTCAGTCAAGTATCAAGTTGGTTAAGTGTACCCAAGGTTCATGACTTAACCGCGTCAACCCATCCTGTTTAATTGGTTAAGTATTCAAGTGGTCCATGACTTAACCCTACCATGTGTCATTAATTCATTTAATGCACCCAACCTCTCACATTAGACCTTGTTGTGGTTACTAGTTAAGCCGGGCGGGTCCGGGTAGCTTTACACCACAACTTGGTCTAACCTCGGGTTTCAAGTGCGACATGACCAACTACTCACATTGGGTCCTATTGCTTGTAGCCACTAGTTAAGCCGGTCGGTTCCGGGTAGATTTATGCTACAAACTCAACCCAACCTCGAGTTGGCCACCCTCATATTTTCTAAGTGTCATGTCCATTATTATGTTTACAACATAATCACAAGTCAATGTTCATGCTATATTTCAAAATCATGTTTCATGTTATTGATATTACCCAAACCCAACGCATCCCCATCGCATGTACGTTTCGCATAACATAACATAGATCAAAAGGGGGAACTTGGCAAACATGACAAAAAGCGCATAAGGTGATAAGGTTGGCCACAAGTTAAACATGGTGGTATATGAGGCATAAATATGTTCTTAAGCTTGCATATTACATCATAGACCTCAAAACATGAAAAATATCAACTTAAGCAAATAGGTGGAACATGATCATGAATGACATAGGGTGATGACTAGAAGTTCGCGTATAACATTATATGCAAGTTATCATAAAGATTATGAGAGTTCTCATGTTGCATAATGCAACATTTCAACACAAAGCTTATAGCTTTCTATGCATAAGGTAAAGGTGATAACTTGACTAACATGTATAGAATAAATTTATGCGTAACATGATAGGATCAAAGAACATATCAAACTTAGGCCCAAACTCAACTTGCAACATGTCATATTTAACTTCATAGTTAGAATCTTAGAGTAGTATAGGGCTTACAATGAGCGGTTATGTGATCTAGATCAATATATATAAAGATTGAGACGAAGCCACAAGCAAAATCCGCAAAGAAAATAATAAGCTCCACTTAAACGCCTTGAAACAAGAAGTAATAACTCCAGTGACAAAGAAAGATGGCTCTTTTACTTAAGAAAGATGGCTCCTTTATGACATAGATTGATTTGAGGCACTCATGCTCTCATGAAGAAGGTGGAGGCCATGATTAAGAAACATTTTTGCATAGTTTAGTTGTAGGAATGATTAATGAGGGTTTAGGCTAGGTCTAGGGGTCTTTTTATAGGTGATTAGGTTAGTTTAGACCATAGGATTAACCCTAAATAGAATCTGAGCCATCAACTCCCGTCAGAAACTTCCAGAACAAGACCCAACGTGTCAAAATGGTGCACCTGAAAAATTGGTCCGACCGGGGGGGTCGACTCCTGGGTCGACATGGGTGTCGACCCATGGGTCGACATGTGTGTCGACCCATACGGGGGGGTCGACACTAGTGTCGACCCTTGTGTCGACCCTGCCTGGGGCAGGAAAAATCCTGCCCATTCTTCCTTGGTTGTATTTCGAATCTGAATTTGAATTTGAACTGTTTTCGGGCTTGGAATTTTCTGAAAACTTCATTGGGCCATAACTTGCTCATACGGACTCCGTTTTTCGAAAACTTGGACTCTATTTCACGTATTTTTCCGAGACGAACACAATGGCATAGCCCTTTCCCTCGATTCAGATTTTACAATTTAATTCTGCCTTAATTTACATTATAACATGTTATTAAAAATACCCGTTGTAACAAATATGAAAGATGTTGAATAATTTGGACTGTGTGTTGCAAAAACAACCCTTCACAGTTGTTAAAAAATAGGGGTAATTATGTTAAGTAAGGGATATTTAGAGAATTAGTGGTAGGATTAAAAAGAATAGTTGTTTTGAAGTATTAAGAGAAGTAGGGGTTGTTTAAGCATAGTAGGGGCAGATCGACAAATATGAAAGATGATGAATCATTTGGATTGGGTGCTGCAAAAACTAACCCTTCACAGTAGTTATAAAATAGGGGTAACTGTTGGAAGGAATGACTATTTAGAGAATTAGGGGTAGGATTAAAAAGAAGGGTTGTTTTGAAGTATTAAGGGAAGTAGGGGCAATTTAAGCATTGTATGGGTAGATCGACAAATATGAAAGATTATGAATCGTTTTGATTGTGTGCCGCAAAAACAAACCCCTCAAAGTAGTCAAAAGATAGGCTTAATTGTTGGAAGTAAGGGCTATTTAGAGAATTTGGGGACAATTTAAATAGAAGGACTGTTTTGAAGTATTAAGAGAAGTATGGGTAGTTTAATCATAGTAGGGGTAGATCGACAAATATGATAGATTATGAATCGTCTGGATTGGGTGCTGCAAAGACCAAACCTTCACAGTAGTAAAAAGATAGTCATAATTGTTGGAAGTAAGGGGGTATTTAGAGAATTAGGGGTAGGATTAAAAAGAAGGACTGTTTTGAAATATTAAGAGAAGTAGGGGTAGTTTAAGCATAGTGAGGTAGATCGTCAAAAATAAAAGATGATGAATCATTTAGATTGGGTGCGGCAAAAACCGACCCTTCACAGAAGTTAAAAAATAGGGGTAATTGTTGGAAGGAATGACTATTTAGAGAATTAGGGGTAGGATCAAAAAGAAGGGTTGTTTTGAAGTATTAAGAGAAGTAGGTGTAATTTAAGCATAGTAGGGGTTGATTAACAAATATGAAAGATTATGAATCATTTGGATTGTGTGCTACAAAAAACAACCCTTAAAAGTAGTAAAAAGATAGATGTAATTATTGGAAGGAAGGGCTATTTAGAGAATTAGGGGAAGGATTAAATACAAGGACTTTTTTGAAGTATTAAGAGAAGTTAGGGTAGGTTAAGCATAGTAGGGGTAGATCGACAAATATGAAAGATGATGATTCATTTCGATCATTTTCTGCAAAAACCAACCCTTCACATTAGTTAAAAATAGAGGTTGTTGTTTGAAGTAAGGGCTATTTATAGAATTAGGGGTAGGATTAAAAAGAATAGTTGTTTTGAAGTATTAAGAGAAGTAAGGGTAGTTTATGCATATTAGGGTTAGATCGACAAATATGAAAGATGATGAATCATTTAGATTGGGTGCTGCAAAAACCATCCCTTCACCGTAGCTAAAAAATAGGGGTAATTGTTGGAAGTAAGGGCTATTTAGAGAATCAGGGGTAGGATTAAAAAGAATAGTTGTTTTGAAGTATTAAGAAAAATAGGCTTAGTTTAAGCATAGTAGGTGTAGATCGACAAATATGACAAACGATGAATCGTTTGGATTGGGTGCTGTAAAAAACAACCCTTCACAGTAGTTAAAAATAGGGGTAATTGTTGGATGTAAGTGATATTTAGAGAATTAGGGGTAGGATTAAAAAGAAGGCTGTTTTGAAGTATTAAGAGAAGTAAGGGTTGTTTAAGCATAATAGGGGTAGATCGACAAATATGAAAGATTATGAATCATTTGGATTGGGTGCTGCAAAAACCAACCCTTCATAGTAGTTTAAAAATAGGGGTAATTATTTTAAGTAAGGGATATTTACAGAATTAGGGGTAGGATTAAAAAGAATAGCTGTTTTGAAGTATTACGAGAATTAGGGGTTTTTTAAGCATAGTAGGGGTAGATCAAAAAATATAAAAGATGAAGAATCATTTAGATTGGGTGCTGCAAAAACCGACCCTTCACAGTAGTTAAAAAATAAGGGTAATTATTGGAAGGAAGGGCTATTTAGATAATTAGGGGTGGGACTAAAAAGAATAACTGTTTTAAAGTATTAAGAGGAGTAGGGGTAGTTTAAGCATAATAGGGGTAGGTCGACAAACATAAAAGATTATGAATCATTTGGATTGGTTGCTGAAAAAAAAAACACTTCACTGTAGTTAAAAATAGAGGTAATTATTGGAAAAAAGGGCTATATAGAGAATTAGGGATATGATTAAAAAGAAGGGTAATTGTTGGTGTAGATCGACAAATATGAAAGATGATGAATCATTTAGATTGGGTGGTGCAAATCCAACCCTTCACATAAGTTAAAAAATAGGGGTAATTGTTGGAAGGAATGACTATTTAGAGAATTAGTGGTAGGATTAAACAGAAGGGGTGTTTTGAAGTATTAAGAGAAGTAGGGGTTGTTTAAGCATAGTGGGGGTAGATCGACAAATACGAAAGATGATGAATCATTTAGATTGGATGCTACAAAACCCAACTCTTAGCAGTAGTTAAAAAATAGGGGTAATTGTTGGAAGTAAGGGCTATTTAAAGAATCAGGGGTAGGATTATAAAGAATAGTGGTTTTGAATTATTAAGAGAAGTAGGCGTAGTTTAAGCATGGTGGGTGTAGATCGACAAATATGACGGATGATGAATCGTTTGGATCGGGTGCTTTAAAAACCAACCCTTCACAGTTGTTAAAAAATAGGGGTAATTGTTGGATGTAAGGGATATTTAGAGAATTAAGGGTAGAATTAAAAAGAAAGTTGTTTTGAAGTATTAAGAGAAGTACGGGTAGTTTATGCATAATAGGGGTAGACCGACAAATATAAAAGATGATGAATCATTTGGATTGGGTGCTACAAAAACCAACCCATAAAAGTAGTTAAAAAATAGGGGTAATTATTGTAAGTAAGGGATATTTAGAGAATTAGGGGTAGGATTAAAAAGAATAGCTGTTTTGAAGTATTAAGAGAAGTAGGGGTTCTTTAAGCATAGTAGGGGTAGATCGACAAATATGAAAGATGATGAATCATTTGGATTGGGTGCTGCAAAAACCAACCCTTGACAGTAGTTATATAATAGGGGTAATTTTTGGAAGTAAGGTCTATTTAGAGAATTAAGGGTAGGATTAAAAATAATAGTCGTTTTGAAGTATTAAGAGAAGTAGGGGTAGTTTAAGCGTAGTAGGGGTAGATCGACAAATATGAAAGATGATGAATCATTTGGGTTGGGTGCTTCAAAAACCAACCCTACATAGTAGTTAAAAATAGAGATAATTGTTGGAAGTAAGGGCTATATAGAGAATTAGGGATAGGATTAAAAAGACGGGAGATTTTCAAGTATTTAAGAGAAGTAGGGGTAGTTTAAGCATAGTTGGGGTAGATCGACAAATATAAAAGATGATGAATCATTTAGATTGGATGCTGCAAAATCCAACCCTTCACAGAAGTTAAAAAATAGGGGTAATTGTTGGAAGGAATGACAATTTAGAGAATTAGGGGTAGGACTAAACAGAAGGGGCGTTTTGAAGTATTAAGATAAGTAGGGGTAGTTTAAGCATAGTAGGGGTAGATCGACAAATATGAAAGATTATGAATCGTTTGGATTGGGTGCTGCAAAAACGAACCCGTCACAGTAGTAAAAAGATAGGCGTAATTGTTGGAAGTAAGGGCTATTTGGAGAATTAGGGGTAGGATTAAAAAGAAGAACTGTTTTGAAGTATTAAGAGAAGTAGGGGTAATTTAAGCATAGTAGGGGTAGATCGACAAATATGAAAGATGGCGAATCATTTAGATTGGGTGCTGCAAAAACCAACCCTTCACAGTTGTCAAAAAATATGGGGTAATTGTTGGAAGTAAGGGCTATTTACATAATTATGGGTAGGATTAAAAAGAAGCAATGTTTTGAAGTATTATGGGAAGTAGGGGTAGTTTAAGCATAGTAGGGTACACCGACAAATATAATGATGATGAATCATATGGATTGGGTGATGTAAAAACAACCCTTCACAGAAGTTTAAAATTACTGGTAATTGTTGGAAGGGCTATTTAGAGAATTAGGAGTTGGACTAAAATGAAGGGTTGGTTTGAAGTATTAAGAGAAGTAGGGGTTGTTTAAGCATAGTAGGGGTATATCGACAAATATGAAAGATGATGATTCTTTTAGATTGGGTGCTGCAAAAACCAACTCTTCAAAGTACTTATAAAATAGGGGTAATTGTTGGAAGTAAGAGCTATTTAGAGAATTAGGGGTAGAATAAAAAAATAGTTGTTTTGATGTATTAAGAGAAGTAGGGGTAGATTAAGCATAGTATGGGTAGATCGACAAATATGAAAGGTGATTAATCGTTTGGATTGGGTGCTGCAAAAACCAACCCTTCACAGTAGTTAAAAAATAGGGATAATTGTTGGAAGTAAGGGCTATTTAGAGAATTAGTGGTTGGATTAAGAAGAATGGTTGTTTTGAAGTACTAAGAGAAGTAGTGATAGTTTAAGCATAGTAGGGGTAGATCGACAAATATGAAATATGATGAATAATTTGGATTGGGTGCTGCAAAAACCAACCCATCACAGTAGTTAAAAAATAGGGTAATTATTTTAAGTAAGGAATATTTAGAGAATTAGGGGTAGGATTAAAAAGAATAGTTATTTTGAAGTATTAAGAGACGTAGGGGTTGTTTAAGCATAGTAGGGGTAGATCGACAAATATGAAAGATGATGAATCATTCGGATTGGGTTGTGTAAAAACCAACCCTTTACAATAGTTATAAAATTTGGGTAATTATTGGATGTAAGGGCTGGTTAGAGAATTAGGGGAAGGATTAAAAAGAAGGGCTGTTTTGAAATTTTAAGGGAAGTAGGTGTAGTTTAAGCACAGTAGGGTAGATCGACAAATATGAAAGATGATGAATCATTTAGATTGGGTACTGCCAAAAACCAACCGTTCACAGAAGTTAAAAAATAGGGGTAATTGTTGGAAGGAATGACTATTTAGAGAATTAGCGGTAGGATTAAAAAGAAGGGTTGTTTTGAAGTATTAAGAGAAGTAGGTGTAGTTTAAGGATAGTAGGGGTAGATCGACGAATATGAAGGATGATGAATCATTTAGATTGGGTGCTGCAAAAACCGACCCTTCACAGAAGTTAAAAAATAGTGGTTTTTGTGGGTAGGAATGAATATTTAGAGAATTAGGGGTAGGATTAAAAAGAAGGGTTGTTTTGAAGTATTAAGAGAAGTAGGGGTAATTTAAGCGTAGTAGGGGTAGATCGACAAATATGAAAGATTATGAATCGTTTGGATTGTGTGCGGCAAAAACCAACCCTTCAAAGTTGTAAAAAGAAAGGCGTAATTGTTGGAAGGAAAGGCTATTTAGAGAATTAGGGACAAGATTAAATATAAGTACGATTTTGATGTATTAAGAGAAGCAGGGGTAGTTTAAGCATAGTAGGGGTAGATCGACAAATATGAAAAATGAAGAATCATTTAGATCGGGTGCTGCAAAAACCAACCCTTCATAGTAGCTAAAAATACAGGTAATTGTTGGAAGTAAGGGCTATTTATTAAATTAGGGGTACGATTAAAAAGAAGGGCTTTTTTGAAGTATTAAGAGAAGTAGGGGTAGTTTAAGCATAGTTGGCGTAGATTGACAAATATGAAAGATGATGAATTATTTAGATTGGGTGCTGCAAAAACCATCCCTTCACAGAAGTTAAAAATAGGGGTAATTGTTGGAAGGAATGAATATTTAGAGAATTATGGGTAGGATTAAAAAGAAGGGGTGTTTTGAAGTATTAAGAGAAGAAGGGGTAGTTTAAGCATAGTAGGAGTAGATCGACAAATATGAAAGATTATGAATCATTTAGATTGGACGCTGCAAAAACCAACCCTTCACGGTAGTAAAAAGATAGGCGTAATTGTTGGAAGTAAGGTGTATTTGGAGAATTAGGGGTAGGATTAAACAGAAGAACTGTTTTGAAGTATTAAGAGAAGTTGGGGTAGTTTAAGCATAGTATGGTACACCGACAAATATAAAGATGATGAATCATATGGATTGGGTGCTGCAAAAACCAACCCTTCACGGTAGTTAAAAAATAGGGATGATTGTTGGAAATAAGGGCTATTTATAGAATTAGGGGTTGCATTAAGAAGAATGGTTGTTTTGAAGTACTAAGAGAAGTAGCGATAGTTTAAGCATAGTAGGGGTAGATCGACAAATATGAAAGATGATGAATAATTTGGATTGGGTGTTGCAAAAACCAACCCTTCACAGTAATTAAAAAATAAGGGTAATTAATTTAAGTAAGGGATATTTAGAGAATTAGGGGTAGGATTAAAAAGAATAGTTGTTTTGAAGTATTAAGAGAAGTAGGGGTTGTTTAAGCATAGTAGGGGTAGATCGACGAATATGAAAGATGATGAATCATTTGGATTAGGTGCTCAAAAACCAATCCTTCGCAGCAGTAAAAAGATAGGGGTAATTGTCGGAAGTAAGGGCTATTTAGAGAATTAGGGGTAGGATTAAAAAGAAGGACTGTTTTGAAGTATTAAGAGAAGTAGTTGTAGTTTAAGCATACTAGAGGTAGATCGACAAATATAAAAGATGATGAATCATTTAGATTTGGTGCTGCAAAAACCGACCCTTCACAGAAGTTAAAATATAGGGGTTTTTGTTGGAAGGAATGACTATTTAGAAAATTAGGGGTAGGATTAAAAAGAAGGGTTGTTTTGTAGTATTTAAAGAAGTAGGGGTAATTTAAGCGTAGTAGGAGTAGATCGACAAATATGAAAGATTATGAATCATTTGGATTGTGTGCTGCAAAAACCAACCCTTCAAAGTAGTATAAAGATAGGCGCAACTGTTGGAAGGAAGGGCTATTTAGAGAATTAGGGGTAGGATTAAATAGAAGGACTGTTTTGAAGTATTAAGAGAAGTATGGGTAGTTTAAGTATAGTAGGGGTAGATCGACAAATATGAAAGATGATGAATCATTTAGATTGGGTGCGGCAAAAACCAACCCTTCACGGTAGTTAAAAATAGAGGTAATTGTTGGAAGTAAGGACTATTTATAGAATTAGCGGTAGGATTAAAAAGAAGGGCTGTTTTGAAGTATTAAGAGAAGTAGGGGTAGTTTATGCATAGTTGGGGTAGATCGACAAATATGAAAGATGATGAATCATTTAGATTGGGTGCTTCAAAAACCAACCCTTCATAGAAGTTAAAAAATAGGGGTAATTGTTGGAAGGAAGGACTATTTAGAGATTTAAGGGTAGGATTAAAAAGAAGGGACGTTTTGAAGTATAAAGAGAAGTAAGGGTAGTTTAAGGATAGTAGGAGTAGATCGACAAATATGAAAGATTATGAATCTTTTGGATTGGGTATTGCAAAAACTAACCCTTCATGGTAGTAAAAAGATAAGCGTAATTGTTGGAAGTAAGGGTTGTTTGGAGAAATAGGGGTAGGATTAAAAAGAAGAACTGTTTTGAAGTATTAAGAGAAGTAGGGGTAGTTTAAGCATAGTATGGTACATCGACAAATATAAAGATGATGAATCATATGGATTGGGTCCTGCAAAAACCAACCCTTCACAGAAGTTTAAAATTAGCGGTAATTGTTGGAAGGGTTATTTATAGAATTCGGAGTTGGACTAAAATGAACTATTGTTTTGAAGTATTAAGAGAGGTATGGGTAGTTTAAGAATAGTAGGGGTAGATCGACAAATATGAAAGACGATGAATCATTTAGATTGGGTGCTGCAAAAACCAACTCTTCACAATAGTTAAAAAATAGGGGTAATTGTTGGAAGTATGGGCTATTTAGAGAATTAGGGGAAGGATAAAAAAGAATAGCTGTTTTGAAGTATAAAGAGATGTAGGGGTAGTTTAAGCATAGTAGGGGTAGTTCGACAAACATGAAAGATGATTAATCATTTGGATTGGGTGCGGCAAAACCAACCTTTCACAGTAGCTAAAAAATAGGGGTAATTGTTGAATGTAAGGACTATTTAGAGAATTAGGGGTAGAATTAAATAGAAGGCTGTTTTAAAGTATTAAGAGAAGTGGGGATAGTTTAAGCATAATAGGGGTAGATCGACAAAAATGAAAGATGATGATTCTTTTGGATTGGGTGCTGCAAAAACCAACCCTTCACAGTGGTTAATAAATAGGGATAATGTAACAACCCGGAAATCTGAGCCAATTTGAAATTTTTATTTTGGAAATATTGATGAATTTTAATATTTAAAATGATTTATTTTAAATAATAACAATGAGAAATTTATTTTGAATATATATTTATTTGAATCGACGTTAGAATATAATTATTTATTTTTAATTATAAAGGAATTGAAAATGGAGCGGTAGTTTGATAGTTCGATTTCAAAGTTCAAATGAATGTACAGGATTCAAAATAAACCGGATTTTAGGGAAACCAAAAATATTTGAATCTAATTGAAAATATCATTCCAATGAATCCGAAAAATCAAAATTTCATAGCGGGAATCAAAAGTTACGCCCAGTTGAAATTTCAGAATAGTCGCTATGGAATTCTGGCTCTTAAAAATTGAAATTTTGCAAACGACCTCCGTTTTCGACAAAACCACTTTTGTTGGATCCGTGATGTCAAGTTATTGCGAGATTCCAAAATTCATAATTTTTCGAATCAATATGTGAGAGTGACAAAGGAAAACGTGTTTTGGAAGTTTTAATTGATTTTAATCGACCGGAAAATGGCCATTTTCAAACGGTCTCGGAATTTGACGAAATTAGTTTTGTTAGGACCGTATCGTCAATTCAAAGCTAGAAAATATTTTTCGGGAATTTGTAGAGTTCATACATGGCCCCGGTAAATTGAAATGCGCGTTAAAATTCAGTATATAGATTTATATTTTGATTTTGACGAAAACTGATCGAAACGATCGAATCTGCTTACGATACATATCCCATTGTATTCAGAATGGGGGGGATTAGCTAGGGACGACAGTCATTGGGTTTGATTTGGGGTTTGTGTAAAAAGGTAACTTTTGGAATTTAAAATAATTAAATAAATTATATAATGACCCTTACCCCTCTCTCTCTCTAAGTCGTTAAAGGAAAAAAAGGAATAATAAAAAAAATCCGATCACTCAGTCCTCCCAACATCGAATCGCGTCGCCCTTCCTGGAGCCCGCCACCATCGTGGATCGGCCACCACCACCAGTGCGAGGCCCCGCCCCTCTGGGCCACCTCCCATCCTTCCTCCACTGCCTCGTTACTCCGTTCGAAACACCAAATTCAGCCGCCGCCCAAAACCCTAGCACGCCACCTCTTCGACCAACGAGCGCCGCCCCCTCCCTCAGCCCAGGGCGCCTCCTCCCCTACCCCAAAGCCAACAAGAAAACCGCCCATTCCCCTCCTAGGTACAAGAAAACCCCTCACTCCCTTCTACAGCGCAAAGCAAACCCTCACAACGACGCCAACGTGCCTGAGCCACCTTCCCCCGATCTCGACCCCTCTAGCAACCGCGATTCAACTTCTACAACAAAATATGAGTTTCTTTTTGTTTATTTAATTTATAAATTGTTTAAATTTCTAATTTTTATATATATATATATATATATGAAGTGTTGAAGTAACTCTCAGTTTTATATGTACATTTGCAAGGGAAAAATATAATTTTTATACATAAAAATGTGATTTTTACTATAGAGATAATATCACAAAGCTATGATTTTTATATGAAGAAAGTAAGGATTTTTATTTTATGAAAAGATAGAATTTTTATCGTAGCAAAGAGATTATTTTTACCGTAGGAAAGGCTTTGATTTTTAGAAAAGAAAAATATAATCTTTTTTAAATAAATAGTGTTGTAAAAATATAATCTTTTCTAAATAAATAGCGTTGTAAAAATATAATCTTTTCCAAATAAATAGTGTTGTAAAAATATATTATTTTCTAGATAAATATCATTGTAAAAATATATTCTTTTTTAAATAAATAGCGTTGTAAAAATATAATCTTTTCTAAAAAAGTAGCAAAGTAAAAATTAGATTTTTATATAATGTATGTAGCGAAATAAAAATGTGATCTTTATATTTGTGGCGAAATAAAAATGTTGTTTTTATATAAATCGTGTGAAACAAAGAGCGATGGAACCGATTGGAAACGCGACGAAGATTTTCTATATATGAAGAGTTGTGGTGGATTGGTTTAGCTAGTTGGTGAGAACTCCTCACTTTTATTTTATTTTCTGGTTAAAATATATACTAGGATGCAGACGGTGCTTAGTAGCACCTGACACCCGTTGTCCACAGACCATGGACGACTTGTGTGATTGTTTGTGTCGTGAAATTTGACTGTTGATTGTGATGTGAAAAGTATATATTCATGTGTTGAAAGAAAAATAATTTCATGTGTTGAAATAAAATAATTTCATGTGCTAAAGTAAAATAATTTCATGTATTGAAATAAAATATATATTCGTGTGTTGAAATAAAACATATATTCATTTAGAAATCGAACGATTTGTTTATGTACACCGATTTGACTGATATTGATTGGGACGATAAATTTTACACATCGCCCGACTGCACAAATAAAATATGTGTTTGTTGATTTGAAACCCCACACGGGTGTTGGGATGATATTTGGCGTACACTAATCCCAATTGTTTAGTCATATGTCGATCGTTTGATTGACAGTGTAACAACCCGAATTTTAAACAATGTGTTAAGACAAGAATCAAGGAAGAATTAAATTAATATCTTAATCTGGATAAACAGGTTGCGCCATTGCGTTCGTCTCAGAATAATACGCGAAATAGAGTCCGAAATTTCGTAAATCGTAGTCCGTATGACCGAGATATGGCCTCGCGAAGTTTCACAAAAATTCAAATCCGAAAACAGATTTGAATTCGGCCCAAAAAGAGAAGGCGGGAAAATTCACGCCAGACACGGTGTCGACACCCATGTCGACATGGGTGTCGACCCCCCTCCAAGGGGTCGACATGGGTGTCGACCCCGGGGTCGACCCCCCTCCAGGGGGTCGACATGGGTGTCGACCCCTGGGTCGACCCCCCCCCCCCGGTCGTACCAGCGACCTGGTGCACCTGCTTCGGGGTTTGGCTCGGTTTTGGAGGCTTGTGACGAATTTCAGTTGTTCAGATCTATCCTAGGGTTTATCCTACGGCCTAAACTACTCTTAATCTCCATAAAAAGACCCCTAAGCCTACCCTAAACCCTCACAAATCACTCATGCCACGAAGTGCTGCCCAAATGCCAAGTGATCATGGCCTCCAACTCCAAGGACTTATGCATTCAAATCGGATTCAAATCAAAAGGTGCAAGCTTTGTACACCAAATCGAGGAGGGATCAACGTTGCTACGCAAGTTTCATGAAGATTCTTCAACAGAGGAGCCATCTTTCTTCGTCAAGACGATGCATGATCCTTCCCTAAACCTCGCTAAGTAAGTTCTAGCTACTTCTAGATCTAAACGGTAGTCTTAATGATGGCATGGAATAAAACGAGATTAAACTAAGTATGCTAGCCTATATGAACCTTGTCATGCCTCTTTTGCTTGAACCTATGACTTTTGGCTATGCTTAGTGACTAAATCATGATATTCATGTTATGATTAACCTAGTTTATCTTGCAAGTTTGAATCTTTATCTATGGAATGCTAGCATGAACCTTTGGGAACCATTTGACTTGTGAAACATTGGCAAAGACTTGACTTTGGGGCTTATGCATGTAAATGAACCCAAACCCCTTATGTTTTCATGCATGCTTGTGGTCGAATTCTCTTATGATGCTATGCATGTTTGTGTCCAAAATCCCTTATGATACTATGCATGTTTATGGCCAAATTCCCTTATGATATTATGCATGTTTGTAGCCAATATGTTGGCATAATACCATACTATGTGACTCGCTTCCACTTGGGTTGGAAATACGTTTGGGTAGCTTAGGGAAAAACGTGGGTATGACATGAAAAACTTGACATGGGGTTTATATGAGAACATGACATTCATGATACATTTAAATATGGTCATGACACGTGGGAAAACAGGGAACTTGAACTAGACATGGGTGGGTTGTAAGTGTAATAAGAAACTAGACCAAACGTGAAAGTGGCCAACTCGAGGTTGGGTTGAGTTTGTAGCATAAATCTACCCGGACCCGCCCGGCTTAACTAGTGGCTACAAACAATAGGATCCAATGTGAGAAGTTGGTCATGTCGCGCTTAAGACCCGAGGTTAGACTAGGTTGTGGTGTAAAACTACCCGGACCCGCCCGGCTTAACTAGTAACCACAACAAGGTCTAATGTGAGAGGTTGAGAGTGCATTAATTAAATTAATGCCACATGATAAGGTTAAGTAAATTTGACTAGTGACACTTAACCAATATGACACGAATGGGTAGGTTAAGTGGGACCGGGCTTGATTTCTTAATGACACTTAACCATACAAGACAACTAGGGGATGGGGTTAAGTAATTTACGCTTAACTAATCCGACTTGGTAATTAGATGGGGTTAAGTAATTTACACTTAACTAATCCGACTTGGTAATTAGATTGGGTTAAGTAATTTAGACTTAACTAATCTAAACACGGTAATTAGATGGAGTTAAGTAACCTATACTTAACTAATCTAAACACGGTAATTCGATGGGGTTAAGTTAAACACTTAACCAATCTAAACTTGGTAATTCAATGAGGTTAAGCAACCAATACTTAACCAACTTAACATGATAATTTAATGGGGTTAAGTAACTTATAATTAACCAATTATACATGATGATTTGATGAGGTTAAGTAACCTATACTTAACCAATCTAACATGGGGACATGATAGGGTTAGGTCACAAGACCTTTTGAATATTCTTAACCCTTGTAGTATGATTAGTGGATGAGGTTAAGCTAACCCATACTTAACCAATCCGGCTCGATGATCTGATGCGATTTAGATAATTTATGCTTAATCAATCTAACACGATAATCTGATATGGTTAAGATAAACCAATACTTAACCAATTTGACTTGATATTGTTAAGTCATACGCTTCTTGGTATACTTAACCAACTTGTAGGCTAAGCATTGAACTTAAATAATTAGCCAATCTTGACATGATTCGTAGGTGAGCTAAGTCATGAACCTGAATTACAACACTTAACCCAATAGACAAAACCCTAGTGAGAGGAACTAGGTAGAAAATCGTGTTAATCAAGGGTAACGGGGAAAAGAAGCTAAGTGGTAAACCTTAGTTAAGTATAACTAAGTAATAATTCTTAGCCAAGGATATAGGACTAGTTCATGAATGGATGAGCAACCCGATATGGTAGGTCATCACTTAAACACATGAGGAGGAGCAAATTATCCGACATGGATAAAGGCTCCAACGAACTGGGTGACGAAGCGGTAGCTTCGGGAGACGTGAGGGTACTCTCGGTATCCCTCAGTGAGGTGGCAGGTGGTCCATGAAATCCGGCCTCACAGAGGTTAAGGTTTGCGATAGAAGAGCCAAGAGTATGCCTTGGTTGCTATGCGAGCGACCTAAAGACTGGGATGGATTAGCGTGGAGTCGACGATACTTGATTTTGCACTGGATAGCACGTCGCCGACTACCTACCATCTTTAGTCAATCATGTACGAACGGAAAGGCAGAGAACTCCCAACAGACCATGTTCTTGCTATCGAGTCGTGGGTGAGGTTGGCCCATAGGAAAGTGGGGCTATAGTGGGGCCGGGATGTAGTTCTCATACATGATTTTTATTGGATTTCCATTCAGTAGTTGAGGGAGGGGTCACATGGGACCATAGCCACGGGTACAAAAACAGACCTTGATATCTGCATCAGCAGACGACTTAAAGCTCCCGACCGAGTTCCGTATTTCTTGATTTGGCCTGGCACGGAATTCGGATGGCACATTGAGGAACATGTGCGTATAGACATGGAAAACGATTCACGATACATACGCGGGATAAAGGGCGCGGTTGACGGGTGGCATAATCCCTAGTGGCCCTAGGCGGCTGAACCCAAACCGAGACACGGAAACATTCATTAGGTTGTATAATCCCTAGTGGTCCTAGGTGACATAAATCCTAAGTGAACACGCGAGAGTTCATGGTAAGAAAACATAACCAGATCAAGGGTAGCAGTCCATAATAACCTCAAGGATAAAACGTTTACATGGGAAAGCCCGTATGGCCTACGACAAAGGACCGAACTTATACATGGAAATAAACATACGAGTTGGGAAAACCTATATATGTTATATATATTAGGTTAACATGGACCATTACATGACATTGGGTAAGGAACATTCATAGTTGACACATGACGTGGGTTGGGATACTAGTACGGGAGGTGCAGAGCAAATATACATGATAAATACCCTGGGATGGTATACGTGATAGACACCATGGGATGGTACACAGGATAGATACCTTGGGATAGTATACTTGATAGAAACCTGACGATGTGATACCTTGATTTATCATGACACCGTAGTTTATCATGTTATCTTAGTTTGCCTTGCTACAGTAGTTCAGCCTATTACCCTGGTTTAGTTTATCTATCTTGTAGTCATCCTTATGTTTACTTTCAATTTATGCATGTCATGTTACCTTTACCTGTTTTTATACTGGAAGTAGATAGGACTTACCAGTCTTTATGACTGACCCCGTTTTGTTTCGCCTCTTTGTCTTCCATTTCCCCCCAGCCCCAGGTTTCAGGGAGGAAACACTGTTATCTAGTTCAGACTTCTTCTGCTTGAAGGTCATCACGCATGGCTTGGACTTTTCTTGGCTATGGTTACTTTACTGTTTTACTTGGGGAATAATTTATGAAATGGTTTTATGCTTTTTTACTATTGCAAGACAGGTTTTGATGTATTCTGATGTAAAAGGCTTTAGACTTTATTTTATAAGGTAATAAAATTTGTTTTACTTCCGCTGTTTTATATATGTTCTGTCTTGTAATATTTCTGTGCATGTTTACCTCGATAATGCTTCACCAAACCTAGTACATTCCATTTGTGAGTGACCCTAGCGGAGGTGGGGTGTTACATTTGGTATCAGAGCAGAAGGTTACCAGACTGGGCAAAAAAATTTAAAACCTTCTGAAAACTATTTGAGAAACCATTTTACAAAGAAGCATTTTTTTCAAGAAAAGTTTTTAAAGTCTATTCCCTAAAAGCCATTAGCACTATCCTTTGTTTCCTTGATTGAATCTCTTTTCCTTTCTTTCCTCCATCTGTAGTCACAGTAGTTTTAACTGTGACTAATCCTTATCTAGCAACGTAAGTGTTTTCCCGTACGATGGAGGAAGTTCTCGAGAGACCTGTTACTGAAGTTATAAGAAGGGATAAAGGACACAAGCTTAAGAATAAGCAACTTGTTGGTATGGCTTGATCCACAATGGAAGATAAGGACGAGATCAGCAAGAAGGCAATCGTATGCCCTCACTAGCATACCTAAGGAGGATGGTACCGTTTCTGTTAAAGGCTTAGCCTTTCTTTTCTATCATCCCGTCCAGACTTTGTTTTGATCATCGCATCATTTAAGTCTGCCTCGATAGTTGAGTCTCTGCACCTTAGTACTAGCATGATAGAGGATCCCAGTTTTTGTCCCAAAAATCTGGTTGGAGAGTTGGTCCATTTCTTCATGACTTGTTTGGATTTGAGAATGACATGTCTCGGCTACGGATGGATTCTAGGGATAAAGTGGTCACCCAATAAGGGGTGCCATTCTCGTTTTTGGAAAGAGGGTAGTTAGACTCTCGACTCACCTTGGTGATACCCTCGAAGTCTCGTGCAACCTTTTGGGTTCTGTCATGGTTAGTTACCTAGAATCTTGGGATGCAGTTGTTGGTAATCCGTTCGAATAGAATTCGCCGCTAAGGCGGATGGTTCGTTTCGCTTATGCATGAGTTATGTGAATCACCCTAGTAAGTACTCTTGGCAACATGGATTGGCATAGGCAAACGAGATCCAGAATTCCCTAGTGAATTTTGGAGAGCTTGCATGAGTAAGTGGATACGTTTGAGCCAAGTATACTAGGGAAAGGATAAGTGAAAGTGGAATAAGAGGCAACAATGAAATGAGTTCTAACTCATATCTTGGAAATAGGAATCAAGGAGCTACGAAATCATGGAGTTAAAAAGATGGTCAAGGCACCAAGGAATTAAGCTCAAGAAAACGCGACTTAGAAGACGTAAGGCTAGACACGCGCATCGTAACTCCTTTTAAAGAGTGTATCCTTGATCCCGGGTTTTTCCTGTAGAGCTTGCTCGCATGTTATCTTTTGGTGAATATCCTCTCGGTCCTGTTTCTGTTGCAAACCCCGTAGGGAGTTTACCTTGTTTATCTCCTAGATCCTATCGTGAGAACCTTAGATAGAATCCTATGGATGTAAACATGTGTTTGAAACATGTTATGATTGATATGGTTGCAAGTGGTTGCTCGTGGATGCGCAAATACACATTAGATATTAGATCGATGCACTCACATTTCATATTGCATATGCACGAGTATTTATACCTGTTTAAGGATGAAATTGAATGTGTTATCATGCGGATGTTGCATAAGAATGAACGGTTGTGCACACGTATAGCATTTATATGGCTAGGACTATTTGCATACATGTTGGATTCATGGCACTAAACATATTTTGCATTAGAAGATCATTCAGGCCTGATCATTAGCTTTAGCTAAGGAACATATACACACACTTTCTTGCATGTGTTCATAAAGCATTAGAAGCCTTTTAAGGACCATGGTTGTTTGTGGATGATGTTTTGAGTAGATGGATGATGGATGGTAGGATACATTCTTCCTAACTTGGAGATTTCGGTGACGAAATCCTTAAAGGTGGGGAGAATGTAACAACCCGAATTTTAAACAATGTGTTAAGACAAGAATCAAGGCAGAATTAAATTAAACTCTGAATCAGGATAAATGGGTTGCGCCATTGCGTTCGTCTCGGAAAAATACGCGAAATAGAGTCTGAAATTTCGTAAATCTGAGTCCGTATGACCGAGATATGGCCTCGCGAAGTTTCACGAAAATTCAAATCCGAAAACAGATTTGAATTCAGCCCAAAAAGAGAAGGCGGGAAAATTCCCGCCAGACACGCAGGGTGTCGACATCCATGTCGACATGGGTGTCGACCCCCCTCCAAGGGGGTCGACATGGGTGTCGACCACGGGGTCGACCCCCCTCCAGGGGGTCGACATGGGTGTCGACCCCGGGGTCGACCCACCCTTGGTCAAACCAGCAACCTAGTGCACCTGCTTCTGGGTTTGGCTCGGTTTTGGAGGCTTGTGACGAATTTCAGTTGTTCAGATCTGTCCTAGGGTTTATCCTACGGCCTAAACTACTCCTAATCTCTATAAAAAGACCCCTAAGCCTACCCTAAACCCTCACAAATCACTCATGCCACGAAGTGCTGCCCAAATGCCAAGTGATCATGGCCTCCATCTCCAACTCCAAGGGCTTATGCATTCAAATCGGATTCAAATCAAAAGGTGCAAGCTTTCTACACCAAATTGAGGAGGGATCAATGTTGCTACGCAAGTTTCATGAAGATTCTTCAACAAAGGAGCCACCTTTCTTCGTCAAGACGACGCATGATCCTTCCATAAGCCTCGCTAAGTAAGTTCTAGCTACTTCTAGATCTAAACCATAGTCTTAATGATGGCATGGAATAAAACGAGATTAAACTAAGTATGCTAGCATATATGAACCATGTCATGCCTCTTTTGCTTGAACCTATGACTTTTGGCTATGCTTAGTGACTAAATCATGCTATTCCTGTTATGATTAACCTAGTTTATCTTGCAAGTTTGAATCTTTATCTATGGAATGCTAGCATGAACCTTTGGGAACCATTTGACTTGTAAAACATTGGCAAAGACTTGACTTTGGGGCTTATGCATGTAAATGAACCCAAACCGCTTATGTTATCATGCATGCTTGTGGTCAAATTCTCTTTTGATGCTATGAATGTTTGTGGCCAAATTCCCTTATGATACTATGCATGTTTATGGACAAATTCCCTTACGATACTATGCATGTTTGTGGCCAATATGCTGGCATAATACCTACTATGTGACTCGCTTCCACTTGGGTTGGAAATACGTTTGGGTAGCATAGGGAAAAACGTGGGTATGACATGAAAAACTTGACAATGGGTTTGTATGAGAACATGACATTCATGATACATTTAAATATGGTCAACACGTGGGAAAACATGGAACTTGAACTAGACATGGGTGGGTTGTAAGTGTAATAAGACACTAGACCAAACGTGAAAGTGGCCAACTCAAGGTTGGTTTGAGTTTGTAGCATAAATCTACCCGGACCCGCCCGGCTTAACTAGTGGCTACAAACAATAGGATCCAATGTGAGAAGTTGGTCATGTCGCGCTTAAGACCCGAGGTTAGACTAGGTTGTGGTGTAAAACTACCCGGACCCGCCCGGCTTAACTAGTAACCACAACAAGTTCTAATGTGAGAGGTTGAGAGTGCATTAATTAAATTAGTGCCACATGATAAGGTTAAGTAAATTTGACTAATGAGACTTAACCGATATGACACGAATGGGTAGGTTAAGTGGGATCGGGCTTGATTTTTTATTGACACTTAACCATACAAGACAACTAGGGGATGGGGTTAAGTAATTTACGCTTAACTAATCCGACTTGGTAATTAAATGGGGTTAAGTAATTTACACTTAACTAATCCGACTTGGTAATTAGATGGGGTTAAGTAATTTAGAATTAACTAATCTAAACACGTTAATTAGATGGAGTTAAGTAACCTATACTTAACTAATCTAAACACGGTAATTCGATGGGGTTAAGTTAAACACTTAACCAATCTAAACTTGGTAATTCAATGAGGTTAAGCAACCAATACTTAACCAACTTAACATGATAATTTAATGGGGTTAAGTAACTTATAATTAACCAATTATACATGATGATTTGATGATGTTAAGTAACCTATACTTAAACCAATCTAACATGGGGACTTGATAGGGTTAGGTCACAAGACCTTTTGAATATACTTAAGCCTTGTAGTATGATTAGTGGATGAGGTTAAGCTAACCCATACTTAACCAATCCGGCTCGATGATCTGATGCGATTAGATAATTTATGCTTAATCAATCTAACACGATAATCTGATAGGGTTAGACAAACCAATACTTAACCAATTTGACTTGATAGGGTTAAGTCATGCGCTTCTTGATATACTTAACCAACTTGTAGGGCTAAGCATTGAACTTAATTACTTAGCCAATCTTGACATGATTCGTAGGTGAGCTAAGTCATGAACCTGAATAACAACACTTAACCCAATAGACAAAACCCTAGTGAGAGGAACTAGGTAGAAAATCGTGGTTAATCAAGGGTAACGGGGAAAAGAAGCTAAGTGGTAAACCTTAGTTAAGTATAAATAAGTAATAATTCTTAGCCAAGGACATGGGACTAGTTCATGAATGGATGAGCAACCCGATATGGTAGGTCATCGCTTAAACACACGAGGAGGAGCAAATTATCCGACTTGGATAAAGGATCCAACGAACTGGTGGACGAAGCGGTAGCTTTGGGAGACGTGAGGGTACTCTGGGTATCCCTCTGTGAGGTGGCAGGTGTTCCATGAAACCCGGCCTCACAGAGGTTAAGGTCTGCGATAGAAGAGCCAAGAGTATGCCTTGGTTGTTATGCGAGCGACCTAAAGACTGGGATGGATTAGCGTAGAGTCAACGATACTTGATTTCGCCCTGGATAGCACGTCGCCGACTACCTACCATCTTTAGTCAATCGTGTCCGAATGGAAAGGCAGAGAACTCCCAACAGACCATGTTCTTGCTATCGAGTCATGGGTGAGGTTGGCCTATAGGAAAGTGGGGCTATAGTGGGGCCGGGATGTAGTTCTCATACATGATTTATCTTGGATTGCCTTTCAGTAATTGAGGGAGGGGTCACGTGGGACCATAGCCACGGGTACAAAAACAGACCTTGATATCTGCATCAGCAGACGACTTAAAGCTTCGACCGAGTTCCGTATTTCTTGATTTGCCCTGGCATGGAACTCGGATGGCACATTTAGGAACATGTGCATCTAGACATGGAAAACGATTCACGATACATACGCGGGATAAAGGGCGCGGTTGACGGGTGGTATAATCCCTAGTGGCCCTAGGTGGCTGAACCCAAACCGAGACACGGAAACATTCATTAGGTAGTATAATCCCTAGTGGTCCTGGGTGACATAAATCCTAAGTGAACACGCGAGAGTTCATGGTAAGAAAACATAACCAGATCAAGGGTAGCAGTCCAAAATAACCTCAAGGATAAAACGTTTACATGGGAAAGCCCGTATGGCCTACGGCAAAGGACTGAACTTATACATGGAAAGAAACATACGAGTTGGGAAAACCTATATATGCTATATATATTAGGTTGACATGGACCATTACATGACATTGGGCAAGGGACATTCATAGTTGACACATGACGCGGGTTGGGATACTATTACGGGAGGTGCAGAGCAAATATACATGATAAATACCCTGGGATGGTATACGTGATAGACACCATTGGATGGTACACAGGATAGATACCTTGGGATAGTATACTTGATAGAAACCTGACGATGTGATACCTTGATTTATCATGACACCGTAGTTTATTATGATATCTTAGTTTACCTTGCTATAGTAGTTCAGCCTGTTACCCTGGCTTAGTTTATCTATCTTGTAGTCATCCTTATGTTTACTTTCAGTTTTTGCATGTCATGTTACCTTTACCTGTTTTTATACTGGAAGTAGATAGGACTTACCAGTCTTTATGACTGACCCCGTTTTGTTTCGCCTCTTTGTCTTCCGTTTCCCCCCCAGGTTTCAGAGAGGAAACATTATTTTCTAGTTCGGACTTCTTCTGCTTGAAGGTCATCACGCATGGCTTGGACTTTTCTTGGCTATGGCTACTTTACTGTTTTACTTGGGGAATAATTTATGAAATGGTTTTATGCTTCTTTACTATTGCAATACAGGTTTTGATGTATTCTGATGTAAAAGGCTTTAGACCTTATTTTATAAGGTAATAAAATTTGTTTTACTTCCGCTGTTTTATATATGTTCTGTCTTGTAATATTTCTGTGCATGTTTACCTCGATAATGCTTCACCAAACCTAGTGCATTCCCTTTGTGAGTGACCCTAGCGGAGGTGGGGTGTTACAGACAGGCTACTGTAAGCGTTAAATATTTATATTTAATGCTTATGCAGTTGTGTGGTGCACTCTGGATGATGGTTGATTATTTATCGTTGCTATTATATACATGTGTTGTATGGAATCCATATAATTAACATTATATGGTAATTGATTGGGCCTCATTCCAATTTGGAAAATAAAGAATATTATAAAATGAAAATTCATGTGTTGAATGAAAGAAAATTCATGTGTTGAATAAACAAAATAGTCATGTGACGACGATACTCATGTGTTGAGAATATTCATGTGTTGAAACTTATCATGTGTTGAGTAAGATATTTTAACAATAAAATTCACATCTTTAGCAAATATGAAATTAGAAACTAACTGGAAATCAGTTAAGATGAATGGTTTCCTGGGTATTGATCTGATGTTGGTTTCAGCCTTCGGGGTTAATATTTAGGGAATCGTTCTCTTACTAATTTACGATTAGAGTCTGATTAAGAATTGATGATATAAAATCATAATTTTATAAAACATATTAAATAACAAAGTAGTCATGTGTTGACGATACTCATGTGTTGAGAATATTCATGTGTTGAAGAAAATATTCATTTGTTGAATAGAATAATGAAGTTATTGAAAAATATATATAGCCGTGTGGATTAGATTTGCGCCATTTTTACGCGAACGATATTTATATCGATTATATTCGTTTTTATAATGAATATAGAAAAGGAAGTGATTACAAAATATAACGTTTTGAAAATATTATCATTTGTATATCGATGAAGTGGAATATTCAATTTTGATCCGAAATTGAATATGAAGTTGAAATCGTTTTGAAAATGAATTTAAAACGATTTATAAAATATGTTTTAAAAGGAAATCGATGAAATATATATAATATATATTATATATATATAGAACGGACTGAATAGAACGCGCCGCGCCGCGGTAATTCGCGAATTTCGACCATTGACTTCGAATTGACGTTGCGGGAGATCCGACCGTCGGATTCTCCAAAAACCAGAACCGTTGGGTTTGTATCGAATAGTGCTTTCTAACGAATATTAGAAATTAGAAATCTAATTGTTGGATTTGGAATTATATCTAAATCAAATTTGGAAAAGGTCGTTGTAAGTGTAGTTCGATGGCCGTTGATGGAAATCGACTGTACGGGCCTTGATAAAATTATTAAAAATAGTAATAATTTGTGCAAAATCATAAGAAATGATTTGTGAAGAATTAGGATGAAAAATTCCATATTTGAAAAGATAAAAATAGATTTTTATCCAAATGAACTAGTTTTGAACTAGAATTATAATTCTATTATTTTTAAAAATAAATGAATTGGATTTGAAATGGTTTTATAAATAACTAGAATTTCCAATAATTGAATTGGAATGGATTTGAATCGAAATTGTCGTTGGAATATTTCGATGTAGGATTTCGTGAGTATACAGATATTATTATGGGAATTTGAAAGATATTTATATTGTTATTTCCAATATAATATTTGTTGGTTATAGGATTTGATATTGAATATAAGCCGATATATTTTCTATTCAGAGACTTGTTTTTAATATCAAATGGATTTGGGTTTGTAGTGAATGGTGTCTTCATTTACACTGTTCTTAAACCCAGTTGAGAAAAAGATTAAATCTTTTTATTTTAGATTTAATGAAGTATACCAATTAAATGGTATTTAATTGGGATTGAATTTGAATGCGATTTTGGGTTTATAGTGAACCGTGTTTTGAATGACATTGGTTCTTTAACCCAGTTAAAGAAAGGATATGATTTCCCAAGTTAAATAATCATTAATATTGATTTTTGGGAAGATTAAAACCAAGTGGATTTTTAATGAATCTTTAATTAGATTGAAATGATCGAGAATGGAGTATCACCAGTTTTGCTCCAGGCGATAGTTAAATGTTTAATTAGATTTGAACGAAAAATGGTAATTGAATTTACCGATAACACTGTGGTGTTAGATATGAAGTATTACCAGTCTTACTTCATGGGATGAATAGGTTGGGATTGGGAAATTAAAACAAATGATTACTTCGGTGTGGTTCGCTAATCCCGACTAGTTTGGATAAACCATAATTTTGTTTGGATTGATATTTAAAGGAAGATTAAAGAGTAAATTTAAAGAATTTATCTTTGATAAAATTTATGGGAACCTTTCCCAAAGTTTAAGAATATTCTGAATTGGAATGAGGCATCTATTTTGTTTATGTAACACTTATTTATTATATACGTGAGTTATCCAGAAAGACCGGGTTTATCCCATTCTAAATAACTGATTCGAAGTGGTGTCGAGGATGAAGACGGTTGTCGAAGACCGGAGGTCTTCACATCGTTTGAGTGATTACTGATGATCTTGATTGGGCTGTACACCCAAAAGGAGGGAATCAGTTGGTGATCGTCCAGACGTACTTGGAGATCGATGGATATGCGAGGAATAACATTCCTCCGGTTTCGTTCAGACCCAGAACGGTGTTGTAAATGGACTATGTGTCTGACATTGGATATCATTCTGTGTGATTGATGGATATCGGTTGCATGGAGTGGTTTGCCTGTGTGGCATGCTAAGATGCAAATGATCAAGGCTTCTGTTGAAAAGCAGAGTCTTGTGGTTGACGATCAAAGCACCGCCTGTGTGGCATAACTTTGTGTAACGTTGATTCGTGAGCCTCACACCCCAGTTGTGAACCAGAAACGAGAGAGGACTTCAAGGAGGGCATGCGTTTCCTTCTAGGTAGGGTGGTGTCAGTGACCTACCAGCCCTGACATTTAAATTATTTTCACCTATGTGGTTGTTGTTGTTGTTGTTGCGAGGCGCTTCGGATATATTGGTGACTATGTGGAGCCGATGGAGTCATAGGACCCATTTACGCCTCAAAGGGTGGGGAAACGCAGTGTTCAGGCATTTTAATCCACATCGGTGGCCGGCCCTGACGATCCAAGGGCTCACCTGTGTCTAGGTCCTGAGACATGGGCTAGATTGTCTCGAATCGGTAGAGTACGATCCCTTGCCTCGGTTCGCAGATGGAAATCCAATTTCCAATACGTGATTTTGTGGTTTTAATTGTAGAACTAGTATGGAGACATGATATATGGTACCCACGCCGTCTATGATTGATACTTATGATTGAATTTGTTTTGACACTGTACACTTATAGTAATAATAAAAGATGAAATTTAGCGTATCAAGCATTCTTTTGCTATTATAAGGTAAAACCCTATCCTCCGACTTGTGTTGCATTGTGTGATGTGACCTGGGTCTTATAATAGCTTCATTGATCTTTATTTAGCATTGTACTGTTGTTTTATGCACTGGTATTCTTGGGAGGAAACCCGTTCCGTGTTATACGGCGTGGTCCCTTTATTTACCTAACTTTAAAATAAAGATTAATAACTCTTTTAGTTCTCACACCAGTCACATGACTGACCTGGAGTTTATTGTTTTAACCTAAACCCTAGGTGCCCTTATTTTCGACACGGGCAGCTAGTAGTTTTGTTTTGCAGATTTATATTCACAGGATCCTGGTTTACAGCTGGAACGATATCTGGAAAGCTTTATATCCGTATATCTCCTTCAGTTGTCTTTTGTAGTATTTTCCGCAACTATGTAATGTATTGTAATCTCTGATATTTATCAAATGTATATTATTTGTTTATACTCTGTATATTCTTGTATTCTGATGAAATTGTTGTAATTAACAATGAGACCTTCTTCTGTTTGTGTTCCGATGTGGCTTGTCCTCAAAGCAGTCCGTGCTTTCCTTCATGGGGGAGTTCGGGTCGTCACATCGTGGTATCAGAGATTTGGTTTACAAAGCTCAGAGAACAAGGCACATTAGAACCATATAAAAGAATTCATCAGAGATTGGATTTGTAATATCTAGTAAGAATGACTCGTTAGAGATGGGATCAGTAGTATCCTAGAACGAGCGTGAAGAGTATATTTTTAAAATGAAAACAAGTTTTGTCTTGAAAATTTAAATCTATTATTCGTATTTGATTATTTATTTTGTATTGAATTTGGACAATCTAGTATATAGAGATTTTCATACACGTCTGATCCACATTTATTGAAGTCTCAAATATACTAGGTAGATATAGAATCACACTCTGGTCGTCCAGAGATGATACTGATGTTTGATATATCATCATCAGTGTTTATGTTCGAGTGACGAAAGTGGGATTTCTATATATTTCCAATTGACTGGTGTGAGAACCAAAATTAGATAGGGCCTATTGTTGTGGTTTGGCATCAAAAATGTGATTTTGACTATATATCAAAATTATGGATTTGAAACGTTAATCAACTAATTGATTGCTGAATGTGTTGTTTGATTATTGTTTTGATTAATTAGAATTTTGAACCATTATGTCAATACAGAACCAAATAGTGAGTTGTATTGAAAATTGGTTGCATTTGCATATATATACATGTGCTTAAATTGAACATGTCATAGCAAGAAGGCTAGAGAAGAGGAATGAAATTGTTTGCCCGACAAATAGGTACATGTTGATTGTATTTCTTTGGGTTTGGATGATTTTATGAGCCGATTGGCTAGCTGCTTGGCTGTTTCTTTTTCTTTTTGGATTGATGAGGGCCATGGGAGGCTATTTGAAATATCCTGAAGCTCCCGGTGCAGGGGAGGTTATGGCAAAAAAATTCGAAAATTTAGGGTGTTAGCCAAATTTTTGAAAATTTTGAAAAGTTCTTAGAAACTAAAAAGTTGAAGAACTTAGGCCATAATGAAAATAATGAAAGTTGAGTTGATTTGTAAAACAACTTTCGGCTTCGTTCCTTTTCGGGAACGAAAAGTTTTAAGTGGGGGGGGATTGTAATAACCCGGAAATCTGAGCCAATTTAAAATTTTTATTTTGGCAATTTTGATGAATTTTGAATATTTAAAATGATTTATTTTAAATAATAATGATGAGAAATTTATTTTGAATAGAAGTAGAATGTATATATTTATTTGAATCAACGTTCGAATATAATTATTTATTTTTAATTATAAAAGGAAATTAAAATGGCGCGGTAGTTCGATAATTCGGTTTCAAAGTTCAAATGAATGTACAAGATTCAAAATAAATCGAATTTTAGGGAAACCAAAAATATTTGAATCTAATTGAAAATATCTTTCCAACGAATCTGAAAAATCAGAATTTCATAGCGGAAATCAAAAGTTACGCCCAGTTGAAGTTTCAGAATAGTCGCTATGGAATTCTCGCCCTTAAAAATGGAAATTTTGCAAACGACCTCGGTTTTCGATGAAACCACTTTTGTTGGATCTGTGATGTCAAGTTATTGCGAGATTCCAAAATTCATAATTTTTCGAATCAATATGTGAGCGTGAAAAAGGAAAACGTGTTTTGGCAGTTTTAATTGAATTTAATAGACTGGAAAATGGCCATTTTCCAAACGGTCTCGGAATTTGATGAAATTAGTTTTGTAAGGACCGTATCGTCAATACAAAGCTAGAAAATATTTTTCAGGAATTTTTAGAGTTCTTACGTGGCCCCGGTAAATTGAAATGCACGTTAAAATTCAATATATAGATTTATATTTTGATTTTGACGAAAACTGATCGAAACGATTGAATCAGCTTACGATACATATTCCATTGTGTTCGGAATGGGGGGAATCAGCTAGGGACGACATTCGTTGGGTTCGATTTGGGGTTTGTGTAAAAAGGTAACTTTTGGAATTTAAAATAATTAAATAAATTATATAATCACCCTTACCCCTCTCTCTCTCTCTAAGTTGTTAAAGGAAAAAAAAGAAATAATAATAATAATAAAAATTCGATGGCTCAGTCCTCCCAACATCAAATCGAGTCACCTATCCTGGAGCCCGCCGCCACCGTGGATCGGCCGCCACCACCAGTGCGAGGCACTGCCCCTCTGGGCCACCTCCCCTCTACACCTCGTCCCTCCTCTGCCCCGCTACTCGGTTCGAAACCCCAAATTCAGTCGCCGCACAAAACCCTAGCCCGCCACCTCTCCGACCAACGAGCGACGCCCCCTCCCTCAGCCCAGGGCGCCTACTCCACCATCCCAAAGCCGACAAGAAAACCGCCCATTCCTCTCCTAGGTCCAAGAAAACAACCCATTCCCTTCTACAGCGCAAAGCAGCCCCTCACAGCGACGCCAACGTGCCCGAGCCGCCTTCCCCCGATCTCGACCCTCTAGCAACCACGATTCAACTTCTACAACAAAATGTGAGTTTCTTTTTGTTTATTTAATTTATAAATTGTTTAAATTTCTAATGTATATATATATATGAAATGTTGAAGTAACTCTCAGTTTTATATGTATATTTGCAAGGGAAAAATATAATTTTTATACATAAAAATGTGATTTTTACTATAGAGATAATATCACAAAGCTATGATTTTTATGTGAATAGAGTAAGGATATTTATTTTATGAAAAGATAGAATTTTTATCGTAGCAAAGAGATGATTTTTACCATAGGAAAGGCTTTGATTTTTAGAAAAGAAAAATTTAATCTTTTCTAAATAAATAGCGTTGTAAAAATATAATCTTTTCTAAATAAATAGCGTTGTAAAAATACAATCTTTTCTAAATAAATAGTGATGTAAAAAGATATCCTTTTCTAAATAAATAGCGTTGTAAAAATATATTCTTTTCTAAATAAATAGCGTTGTAAAAATATAATCTTTTCTAAAAAAGTAGCGAAGTAAAAATTAGATTTTTATATAATGTATGTAGCGAAATAAAAATGTGATCTTTATATTTGTAGCAAAATAAAATTGTGATTTATATATAAATTGTGTGAAACAGAGTGCAATGGAACCGATTGTCAACGCGGCAAAGATTTTCTACATATGAAGAGTCGCAGTGGATTGGTTTAGCTAGTTGGTGAGAACTCCTCACTTTTATTTTGTTTTCTAGTTAAAATATATACTAGGATGAAGACGGTGCTTAGTAGCACCCGACACCCATTGTCCACAGACCATGGACGACTTTTGTGATTGTTTGTGTTGTGAATTTGACTTTTGATTGTGATGTGAAAAGTATATATTCATGTGTTGAAAGAAAAATAATTTCATGTGTTGAAATAAAATAATTTCATGTGTTGAAATAAAATAATTTCATGTGTTGAAGTAAAATAATTTCATGTGTTGAAATAAAATATATATTCATGTGTTGAAATAAAACATATATTCATTTACAAATCGAACGATTTTTTTATGTACACCGATTTGACTGATATTGATTGGGACGATAAATTTTACACATCGCCCAACTGCACAAATAAAATTTGTGTTTGTTGATTTGAAGCCCCACACGGGTGTTGGGATGATATTTTGCGCACACTAATCCCAATTGTTTAGTGATATGTCGATAGTTTGATTGACAAGCTGTTGTAAGCGTTAAATATTTATATTTAATGCTTATGCAGTTGTGTGGTGCACTCTGGATGATGGTTGATTATTTATCGTTGCTATTATATACATGTGTTGCATGGAATCCATATAATTAACATTATATGGTAATTGATTAGGCCTCATTCCAATTTGGAAAATAAAGAATATTATAAAATGAAAATTCATGTGTTAAATGAAAGAAAATTCATGTGTTGAATTAACAAAATAGTTATGTGTTGACGACACTCATGTGTTGAGAATATTCATATGTTGAAACTTATCATGTGTTGAGTAAAATATTTTTACAATAAAATTCACATCTTTATCAAATTTGAAATTAGAAACTAACTGGAAATCAGTTAAGATGAATGGTTTTCTGGGTATTGATCTGATGTTGGTTTCGGCCTTCGGGGTTAATATTTAGGGAATCGTTCTCTTACTAATTTACGATTAGAGTCTGATTAAGAATTGACGATATAAAATCAAAATTTTATAAAATATTTTAAATAACAAAATAGTCTTGTGTTGACGATGCACATGTGTTGAGAATGTTCATGTGTTGAAGAAAATATTCATTTGTTGAATAGAATAATGAAGTTATTGAAAAATATATATAGCCATGTGGATTTGATTTGCGCCATTTTGACGCGAACGATGTATATATCGGTTATATTCGTTTTTATAATGAATATAGAAAAGGAACTGATTTCAAAATATAACGTTTTGAAAATATTATCATTTGTATATCGATGAAGTGGAATATTCAATTTTGATTCGAAAATTAATATGAAGTTGAAATCATTTTGAAAACGAATTTAAAACGATTTATAAAATACGTTTTAAAAGGAAATCGATGAAATATATATAATATATATATAGAACGGGCTGAATAGAACGCGTCGCGCCGCGGCAGTTCACGAATTTCAACCATTGACTTCGAATTGACGCTGCCGGTGATCTGACCGTCGGATTCTCCTAAAACCGGAACCGTTGGGTTCTTAGCGAAAAGAGCTTTCTAATGAATATTAGAAATTAGAAATCTAACGGTTGGATTTGGAATTATATCCAAATAAAATTTGGAAAAGTTCGCTGTAAGTGCAGTTCGATGGCCGTTGATGGAAATCGACTGTACGGGCCTTGATAAAATTATTAAAAATAGTAATAATTGTAGTAAAATCATAAGAAATGATTTTTGAAGAATTGGGATGAAAAATTCCATATTTTAAAAGATAAAAATAGATTTTTATCCAAATGAACTAGTTTTGAACTAGAATTGTAATTCAATTATTTTTAAAAGTAAATGAATTGGATTTGAAATGTTTTTATAAATAACTAGAATTTCCAATAATTGAATTAGAATGGATTTGAATCGAAATTGTAATTGGAATATTTCGATGTTGGATTTTGTAACACCCCACCTCCGTTTAGGTCACTCACAAAGGGAATGCCTTAACTTCAGTGGAGCGTTTTAGGTAAACAGACACAGAATATCACAAGACAGATATTAAAAAAAATTGCAGCGAAAATAAATAACTTTATTAAATCACCAAAATATTTTGTTACATAGTACCATGAGTCATAAAACCCATACAACCAAACACTTCTGCCTTACATTATCAGAGTACATAGTTATTTTAAAAGAAAAACATTATTCCCCAGATTAAAGAGCAAGCCATAAAGAAACAGAGGTTCGAGCCATACTTCAGAAGTAGCTCCTAGAAGATGATATCCAAATCCTGACTAAACCTGGGTGTTTCCTCCCTGAACACCTGGGGGGAAGAAGGAAGAAAAGGAAAAACGGGGTCAGACATAAAGTCTCGCGAGTGCGATAACTCTAACAATGAAATTAACAAAGTAACTAGGCTAAGGCATAAGTTGGAAAGTAAGGAAATGACCATGAACCATTGAGTATGACAGAGTAAACAAGGAAACAAGAGGAACAACGATAACGTTAAAAGCAGTCCAAAATCACTACAAGATAATTACTATACTGCACCACCACTAGTATAACAGGATTAGGTTTTACCCTAATGTTTAAACTTCCATAGAATCGAAACAGAATAATCTATACAGAAACAGAATGCTTGTAATGGGCCTCTACCACCCCTACATACAGAAGGTACAGAAGTAGAATACTAATAATGGGCCTTTACCACCCCAACAGACAGAAGGTACGGAAACAGAATCTGAAACGGAATCAGAGACGGAAACAGAATAATCCCTATGGAAACATAATGTAGAATTTGGTGTACACTAGTAGATGGGCCTTTACCACCCCAACAGACGGTACCAAGCAGAAACAGACAGGTGTTACCACCCAACAGAAACAGACGGTACCCCACAGAATAGACAGAACTAAGTGTACCCTAAATCCTACCCCACACGATCGCCTCCCTAACACATAAATACCCTGTGCCAGCCCCACAAAAGGGTGTACCATTCCCTAAAGTGGCAACCTTTGAATGACACAGACCTATTTATAGATGTCACGGCGTCTTACATCCTCAAAGGCAGACCGAGATCCATGCACGCACATGACCCGGTTGGAACGCACCATCAACACCCCTCGCCATTATCAGAATGAACAGCTTATAATTAGTTCAGTAAGCGTGCCCGGACCATACCTACTGTTGGGTCATAGTTTTGATACCAGAAAGGGTTAATGACTAATATGGGTCCCACACAACAGATGACACAAGTAATTACCCATCCTAGCCTTGTGTCCCTAGACTAACAGATTTTAGTTTCCAGACTAACTTGTTTACAAGTTTCAGACATACAGAGTTCAGATTTACTAGTTCACAAATCAGACAATCAAGTTAACAAGTTTTTAGACTAATGGATTAGATGTACAGATTTAGCAGACTTTCAGATTATCTAACTTTGTATTGGGCCTACAGATTCACGAAATTGGTTTGTTAAATTCATCATTCCAATTGGTTTAACCCTATCCCCCAACACATTTTAGACATCATATTTATCTCAGATTTGCATTAATTAATTATTGAAATATCTAATCGTATTTCACATGCCACCCCAGGCACCCACTTAATTCCACATGCCAACCAAGGCACCCACTTAACCCCCAAATGTCCCACTACATGCTTATCTGGTTAAGTGTTTCTTAATTCATTATGGTCGTAACCTTATAAAGACCTCTCACATTAGACTGGCGTTTGTGGCAGCTGGATTTGTCGGGCGGGTCCGGGCAGTCTTACACCACAAAAGAGCCTAACCTCGTGTCTTTACAACTGTTACGTATTTAATTTATGCCCAAGACTTCCCAAATTAGACTGGCATTTGTGGCAGCTGGATTTGCCGGGTGGGTCCGGGCAGTCTTACACCACAAATGAGACTAACCTCGTGTCTTAGACGATTAATTACTCCTAATTAATCATCCCCCAATTTGAATTACTTTCCCTATTCAAATTATCAATTAATTCCAAATTTCACTATGGCCGTAATTGACTCAATTATGTCCATCTAATTATGGTATGAAAAATCATACCAATTCCATCACAAATTTATTTTATTCCTTAAAATTAATTATATGCCTTTTTAGGCCATTACATGCCAAATTCACAATATGTGTGTACCCACTATTATCCCCATTGTACCCCATCATTCGTTCGCTTAACACGACATATTCATATTAGACTAGCAATTAGTCTAATACTTAAAAAGGGAATAAACGTCACAAAGTCACATACACACAATAATAGATCTAATTTGCATCTAACTTGCAATTAAGAATTACAACATACTCGCATAGTCTTTGTATTAACAAGGGTCCAAAAATCTTAGATAAAAAAAAGTGTGAACTTGCATGTATGAACATAGTTTTACACCCAACTAGACTAGGTAATTATCACCAACTTACATAAACTGTGTACGTCATCAACCTAAGCATAAAGGTGTCATCTTGCATAACTATGGATCCAATAAAGGTGTTAACTTGAGTAAACTATGGATCCACATAAAGGTGTAAACTTGCATAAATAGGCATGTCATAGGTTCAACATAAAAATGTCATCTTGAATATGGATCCAAACATTAAAGGTGTGAACTTGTATGAATCCAAATTATCACTTAAACTTGCATATGAACATAATACTTATATGAAGTAGCATATGTTCCACATCCATATTCACATAAAAACTGATGTTCTAAACCTAGGTGGTTGGATTATAAAAAAAAGGATTCATTATCAAAAGTTAACATCATGAACTACTAACATATATTTTAGATCCAAACTTACGTAACATCATATGTGAAACTGGCATAACATCATATACAAAACTTGCACAACATCATATATAAGACTTGCATAAGCCAAAATTACAACTTGGATGATAGCAACATAACTTTACATCATAAATGATAGCATCACAACATAACGTCATAGAGATTTCAATCATAATCCTACAATATAATCACAACATTCAATCAATACTTCATATCATATCAATACAATCCGCATTATATCTTAATCCAATTAAACTACTAATTATCTTGTTAAAACTATCGAACTCACAACTCAAAAGCAGTCTTGAGTTCTGAATTCTGATTTCTGGAGTTGAATTAGCATTCCTTTGATGAAGACTCGCTGTTAGGGTTGGACAGTTCTGATTTGGTTGTTGTTCTTCCCCTTTAATTTGGTGGCGGCTGCTCTAGGGTTCAAGATAACAGCATGACGGCCATAGTTGTAGTTTTAATTCTGATTTATGGTTTGAGTCTATGGGTCTTTTATAGAGTTTTGAATTAATTTAAGCCGTCGGATGTTCTTAGGGTTAATCGAAACCATTCGGTCCAGATTAGAACTATCCGGAAACACTAATGACTCATTAACTAGTCAGAAATGACTAGGCACTGACTCACCGTTCGAACCAGATGGCTGTGCAGGTTTTCTCTCGGCCTGGGGGCACTTGGGAATTACGCCAATGCAACTTTGTACTGGCGCACTTGGGAAGTGCGCCAATGCTTTTTTTTTCAAACTTCGTTCGTCCATATCTTCTTCATACGGCATCCGTTTTATGCAAACTCGGACTCTATCTTAAGTAGAATTCCGAGACGAACACAATGGAATGACCCGTTTCCCTTAATTCCCGCATTTGTAATTAAGTATTCCTAAATTTAGTTAATCTAATTATTCGAAAATTCGGGGTGTTACATATTTCGTGATTATACAGATATTGTTATGGGAATTTGAAAGATATTTATATCATTATTTCCAATACAATATTTGTTGGTTATAGGATTTGATATTGAATATAAGCTGATATATTTTCTGTTCAGAGTCTTGTATTTAATATCAAATGGGATTTGGGTTTGTCGTGAATGTGGTCTTCATTAACACTGTTCTTAAATCAAGTTGAGAAAAAGATTAAATCTTTTTATTTCAGATTTAATGAAGTATACCAATTAAATGGTATTTAATTAGGATTGAATTTGAATGCGATTTTGGGTTTATAGTGAACCGTGTTTTGAATGACATTGGTTCTTCAACCCAGTTAAAGACAGGATATGATTTCCCAAGTTAAATAATCATTAATATTGATTTTTGGGAAGATTAAAACCAAGTGGAGTTTTAATGAATCTTTAGTTAGATTGAAATGATCGAGAATGAAGTATCACCAATTTAGCTCCAGGCGATAGTTAAATCTTTAATTAGATTTGAACGAAAAATGGTAATTGAATTTACCGATAACATCGTTGTGTTAGATATGAAGTATTACCAGTTTTACTTCATGGGATGAATAGGTTGGGATTGGGAAATTAAAACAAATGATTATTTCGGTGTGGTTCGCTAATCCCGACTAGTTTGGATAAACCATAATTTTGTTCGAATTGATATTCAAAGGAAGATTAAAGAGTAAATTTAAAGAATTTATCTTTGATAAAATTAATGAAAACCTTTCCCAAAGTATAAGAATATTCTGAATTAGAATGAGGCTTATGTTGTGTTTGTGTAACAATTATTTATTATATACGCGAGTTATCCAGAAAGACCAGCTTTATCCCATTCTGAATAACTGATTCGACGTGGTGTCGAGGATGAAGACGGTGGTCGAAGACCGTAGGTCTTCACATCGTTTGGGTGATTACTGATGATCTTGTTTGGGTTGTACACCCAAGAGGAGGGAATCAGTTGGTGATCGTCCAGACGTACTTGGAGATCGATGGATATGCGATGAATAAGGTTCCTCCGGTTTCGTTTAGACCTAGAACGGACTTGTAAATGGACTGTTTGTCTGACATTGGATATCATTCTGTGTGATTGATAGATATCGGTTGCATGGAGTGGTTTGCGTGTGTGGCATGCTAAGATGCAAATGGTAAAGGATTTTATTGAAAAGAAGAGCCTTGCGGTTGATGATCAATGCACCGCCTGTGTGGCACAGCTTTGTGTAACGTTGATTCGCGAGCCTCACACCCCGGTTGTGAAACAGAAACGGGAGATGACTTCAGGGAGGGCATGCGTTTCCTTCTAGCTAGGGTGGTGTCAGTGACCTACCAACCATGACATTTATACTCTTTTCTCCTGTGTGGTTGTTGCTGTTGCGAGGCGCTTCGGATATATCGGTGATTATGTAGAGCCGATGGAGTCGTAGGACTCATTTACGCCCCAAAGGGCGGGGAAACACAGTGTTCAGGCATTTTAATCCACATCGGTGGACCGTCCCTGACGATCCAATGGCTCACCTGTGTCTGGGTCCTGAGACATGGGCTAGATTGTCTCGAATTGGTAGAGGACGATCCCTTGCCTCGGTTCGCAGATGGAAATCCAATTTCCAATACGTGATTTTGCGGTTTTAATTGTAGAACTAGTATGGCGACATGATATATGGTACCCATGTCGTTTATGATTGATACTTATGATTGAATTTGTTTTGACACTATACACTTATAGTAATAATAAAAAATGAAATTTAGCGTATCAAGCATTCTTCGGCTATTATAAGGTAAAACCCTATCCTCTGGCTTGTGTTGCATTGTGTGATGGGACCTGGGTCTTATAATAGCTTCATTGTTCTTTATTTAGCATTGCGTTGTTGTTTTATGCACTGGGATTCTTGGGACGAAACCCATTCCGTGTTATACGGCGTGCTCCCTTGATTTACGTAACTTTAAAATAATGGTTAATAACTGTTTTAGTTCTCACACCAGTCACATGACTGACCTGGAGTTTATTGTTTTAACCTAAACTCTGGGTGCCCTTATTTTCGACACGGGCCGCTAGTAGTTTTGATTTTGCAGATTTATATTCACAGGTTCCTGGTTTACAACTGGAACGATATCCGGAAAGCTTTGTATCCATATATCTCCTTCAACTGTGTTTTGTAGTATTTTCAGCTGCTATGTAATTAATTGTAATCTATGATATTTATCAATTGTATTTTATTTCTTTATAATCTGTATATTCTTGTGTTAATATGAAATTGTTGTAATTAACAATGAGATCTTATTCTGTTTGTGTTCCGATGTGGCTTCTCCTCAAAGCAATCCGTGCTATCCTTCACGGGGAAGTTCGGTTCGTCACAGATAATTGTTCGAAGTAAGGGTTGTTAAGTGAATTAGGGGTTGGATTAAGAAGAAGGCCTGTTTTGAAGTACTAAGAGAAGTAGGGATAGTTTAAGCATAATAGGGGTAGATCAAAAAATATGAAAGATGATGAATCATTTGGAATGCGTGCTGCAAAAACCAACCCTTCAGAGAAGGGAAAAAATAGTGGTAATTTTTGGAATTAAAGGCTATTTAGAGAATTAGGGGTAGGATTAAAAAGAATATTTGTTTTGAAGTATAAAGAGAAGTAGGTATGGTTTAAGCATAGCAGGGTTAGATCGGCAAATATGAAAGATCGTGAATTGTTTGGACTGGGTGCTGTAAAAACCAACCCTTCACAGTAGTAAAAGATAGGCGTAATTGTTATAAACAAGTGCTATTTGGAGAATTAGTGTTAGGATTAAAAAGAATAGCGTAATTGTTGGAAGTAAGTGCTAATTGGAGAATTAGTGCTAGGATTAAAAAGAATAGTTGTTTTGAAGTATTAAGAGAAGTAGAGGTAGTTTATGCATAGTAGGGGTAGATCGACAAATATGAAAAATATTGAATCTTTGGGAATGGGTGCGGCAAAAACCAACCCTTCAAAGTTGTAAAAAGATAAGCGTAATTTTTGGAAATAAGTCTATATAGAGAATTAGGGGTAGGATTAAAAACAAGGGTTGTTTTGAATTATTAAGAGAAGTAGGGGTAATTTAAGCATGGTAGGGGTAGATCGACAAATATGAAAGATGATGATTCGTTTAGATTGGGTGCTGCAAAAAACCGACCCTTCAAAGAAGTTAAAAAATAGGGGTAATTGTTGGACGGAATGACTATTTAGAGAATTAGGTGTTGGATTAAAAAGAAGGGTTGTTTTGAAGTATAAAGAGAAGTAGAGGTTGTTTAAGCATAGTAGGGCTAGACCGACAAATATGATAGATTATGAATCATCTGGATTGGGTGCTGCAAAAACCAACACTACACTGTAGTAAAAAGATAGCATAATTGTTGGAAGTAAGGGATATTTAGAGAATTAGGGGGTAGGATTAAAAAGAAGGACTATTTTGAAGTATAAAAAGAAGTAGGGTAGTTTAAGAATAGTAGAGGTATATCGACAAATATAAAAGATGAGGAATCATTTAGATTGGGTGCTGCAAAAACTGACCCTTCACAGAAGTTAAAAAATAGGGGTAATTGTTGGAAGGAATGACTATTTAGAGAATTAGGGGTAGGAATAAAAAGAAGGGTTGTTTTGAAGTATTAAGAGAAGTTGGGGCAATTTAAGCTTAGTAGGGTTAGATCGACAAATATGAATGATTATGAATCGTTTGGATTGTGTGCCGCAAAAACCAACCCTTCAAAGTAGTAAAAAGATAGGCGTAATTGTTGGAAGGAAGGGCTATTTAGTGAATTTTGGGCAGGATTAAATAGAAGGACTGTTTTGAAGTATTAAGAGAAGTAGGGGTAGTTTAATCATAGTAGGGGTAGATCGACAAATACGAAAGATTATGAATCGTCTTGATTGGGTGCTGCAAAGACCAATCTTTCAAAGTAGTAAAAAGATAGGCGTAATTGTTGGAAGTAAGGAATATTTATAGAATTAGTGGTAGGATTAAAAAGAAGGACTGTTTTGAAATATTAAGATAAGTGGGGGTAGTTTAAGCATAATAGAGGTAGATCGACAAATATAAAAGATAATGAATCATTTATATTGGGTGCTGCAAAAACCGACCCTTCACAGAAGTTAACAAATAGGGGTTATTATTGGAAGGAATGACTATTTAGAGAATTAGGTGTAGGATTAAAAAGCAGGGTTGTTTTGAAGTATTAAGAGAAGTAGGTGTAATTTAAGCATAGTAGGGGTAATTTAACAAATATGAAAGATTATGAATCGTTTGGATTGTGTGCTACAAAAACCAACCCTTAAAAGTAGTAAAAAGATAGGTGTAATTTTTGGAAGGAAGGGCTATTTAGAGAATTAGGGGAAGGATTAAATAGGACTTTTTTGAAGTATTAAGAGAAGTTAGTGTAGCTTAAGCATAGTAGGGGTAGAACGACAAATATGAAAGATGATGAATCATTTAGATCGGGTGCTGCAAAAACCAACCCTTCACAGTAGTTAAAAATAGAGGTAGTTGTTGGAAGTAAGGGCTATTTAGTGATTTAGGGATAGGATTAAAAAGAAGGGTTGTTTTGAAGTATTAAGAGAAGTAAGGGTAGTTTAAGCATAGTTGGGGTAGATCGACGAATGTAAAGATGATGAGTCATATGGACTGGGTGCTACAAAACCAAACCTTCACAAAAGTTTAAAAATAGGGGTAATTGTTGGAAGTTAGGGCTATTTAAAGAACTAGGGGTAGAATTAAAAAGAATAGCTGTTTTGAATTATTAAGAGAAGTAGGGGGAGTTTATGCATAGTAAGAGTAGATCGACAAATATGAAAGATTATGAATCGTTTGGATTGGGTGCTGCGAAAACCAACCCTTCATAGTAGTAAAAGATAGGCGTAATGGTTGGAAGTAAGGGATATTCAGAGAATTAGTGTTAGGATTTAAAAGAATAGCTGTTTTGAAGTATTAAGAGAAGTTGGGCTAGTTTATACATAGTATAGGCATATCGACAAATATGAAAGATAATGAATCGTTTGGATTGGGTGATGCAAAAACCAACCGTTTACAGAAGTTAAAAAATAGAGGTAATTGTTGGAAGGAATGACAATTTAGAAAATTAGGGATAGGATTAAATAGAAGAGTTGTTTTGAAGTATTAAGAGAAGTAGGGGTAGTTTAAGCATAGTAGGGGTAGATGGAGAAATATGAAAGATTATGAATCGTTTGGATTGGCAGCTGCAAAAACCAACCGTTCACAGAAGTAAAAAGATAGGTGTAATTGTTGGAAGTAAGAGCTATTTTAAGAATTAGGGGTAGGATTAAAAAGAAGAATTGTTTTGAAGAATTAAGAGAAGTAGGGGTAGTTTACGCATAGTAGGGGTAGATCGACAAATACGAAAGATGATGAATCATTTAGATTGGGTGCTTGAAAAACCAACCCTTCATAGTAGTTAAAAAATAAGAGTAATTGTTGGAAGTTATGGCTATTTAGATAATTAGGGGTAGGATTAAAAAGAAGGTATGTTTTGAAGTATTAAGAGAAGTATGGGTGGTTTAGGCATAGTAGGGTAGATCGACAAATATAAAGTGACGAATCATATGGATTGGGTGTTGCAAAAGCCAACCCTTCACTGAAGTTTAAAAATAGGGGTAAATGTTAGAAGGGCTATTTAGAGAATTAGGAGTTTGACTAAAATGAAGGGTTTTTTTGAAGTATTAAGAGAAGTAGTGGCAGATTAAGCATATTAGGGGTAGATCGACAAATATGAAATATGATGACTCACTTAGAATTGATTCTACAAAAACCAACCTTCACAGTAGTTAAAAAATAGGTGTAATTGCTAGAAGTATGGGCTATTTATAGAATTAGGGGTATGATTAAAAAGAGTAGTTGTTTTGAAGTATTAAGAGAAGTAGGCGTAGTTTAGGCATAGTAGGTGTAGATCGACAAAAATGAAAGATGATGAATGGTTTAGATTGGGTGCTGTAAAAACCAACCCTTCAGAGTATTTAAAAAATAGGGGTAATTGTTGGATGTAAGGGATATTTAGAGAATTAGGGGTAGGATTAAAAAGAAGGTTGTTTTGAAGTGTTAAGAGAAGTAGGGGTAGTTTAAGCACAATAGGGGTAGATCGACAAATATGAAAGATGATGAATCATTTGGATTGGCTGCTGCAAAAACCAACCATTCACAGTTGTTAAAAAATAGGGATAATTGTTGGAAGTAATGGCTATGTAGACAATTAGGGGTTGGATTACAAAAAAGAATTATTTTGAAGTACTAAGAGAAGTAGGGATAATTTAAGCATAGTAGGGGTAAATCAAAAAATATGAAAGATGATGAATCATTTGCATTGGGTGCTGCAAAAACCAACCCTTCACAGAAGTTAAAAAATAGGGGTAATTATCGGAAGTAAGGGCTATTTACGGAATTCGAAGTAGGATTAAAAAGAATAGCTGTTTTGAAGTATTAAGAGAAGTAGGGATAGTTTAAGCATAGTAGGGGTAGCTCGACAAATATGAAAGATTATGAATTGTTTGGATTGGGTGCTGCAAAAACAAACCCTTCGCATTAGTAAAAGATAGGCGTAATTGTTGGAAGTAAGGGCTATTTAGAGAGTTTGTGTCAGGATTATAAATAATTGATGTTTTGAAATATTAAGAGAAGTAAGGGTAGTTTAAGCATAGTAGGGGTAGATCGACAAATATGAAAAATGATGAATCATTTGCATTGAGTGCCATAAAAACCAACCCTTCACAATAGTAAAATAATAGGCGTAATTGTTGTAAGTAAGGGCTATATAGAGAATTAATGGTAGGATTAAAAAGAAGGGTTGTTCTGAAGTAATAAGGGAATGAGGGGTAGTTTAAGCATAGTAGGGGTAGATCGACAAATATGAAAGATGATGAATCATTTAGATTGGATGCTGCAAAAACCAACCCTTCACAGAAGTTAAAAAATATGGGTAACTGTTGGAAGGAATGACTATTTAGAGAGTTAGTGGTAGGATTAAAAAGAGGGTTGTTCTGAACTATTTAGAGAGGCAGCGGTAGTTTAAGCATAGCAGGGGTTGATCGACAAATACGAAAGATTATGAATCGTCTGGATTAGGTGCTGCAAAAACCAACTCTTCACAGTAGTGAAAAGATAGGCATAATTGTTGGAAGTAAGGGCTATTTAGAGAATTAGGGGTTAGATTAAAAAGAAGGACTACTCTGAAGTATTAAGAGCAGAAGGGGTAGTTTAAGCATAGTAGGGCTAGATTGGCAAATATGAAAGATGATAATTCATTTAGATTGGTTGCTGCAAAAAGCAACCCTTCAACGAAGTTAAAAAATAGGGGTAATTGTTGGAAGGAATGACTATTTATAGAATTACTAGTAGGATTAAAAAGAAGGGTTGTATGGAAGTATTAAGAGAAGTAGTTGTAGTTTAAGCATAGTAGGGATAGATCGACAAATATGAAAGATTATGAATCGTTTGGATTGGGTGCCACAAAACCAACCCTTCAAAGCAGTAAAAAGATAGGCGGAATTGTTGGAAGTAAGGGCTATTTAGAGAATTAGGTGTTGGATTAAAAAGAAGGCCTATTTTCAAGTATTAAGAGAGGTAGGGGTAGTTTAAGCATAGTAGGGGTAGATCGGCAAATATGAAAGATGATGATTCATTTAGATTGGGTGCAACAAAAACCAACTCATCACAGTAGTTAAAAAATAGGGGTAATAGTTGGAAGTAAGGTCTATGTTGGCTAGCTTTTTGACCAAGCCACGAAGGTTCAACAAATAAGAAGAAAGTATGAGATTTCTTTCCTTTAGTTCACAGAAAGGTGGATCGCCCATGCGGATCGGCCCCCCCCTTTTGGATCGCACCATCGGATCGCTGCAGCGGGTCGCGACCCGATCCCTCCTTCGCCATCACGAACCGATCCGACTCCCGAGGATGTAGCGAAGCTCCTGACTAAGTCCATCACGATCCGAGATGCATGGATCTCGCGACACTTGTCTACAACTATCATATTGACCAATTCTTCATCAAGCCTCGATCCGATCCGATATTCTCGGGATTTGCGCCACGCGTGACCGCGATCCGCCTGATAGAATCAGCTATAAATAGCCCAGAACTTGTCATTTTTCGGGATCTTTTTGCAGTATTGAGTATTGATTCCAACATTACTGTCATACCACTATTTCTTATCAGTTTTATTTCGAGATTACTGAGAGAAATCATAATTGTAAGAGCGAGTTTGAGAAAAATCGTTGGTTGTACTAGCATTCAAAGTATAATCAATAGAATATAAAGCGGACGTAGGCTCGTTAACGCCGAACCACTATAAAACTTGTGTGTTCACTGCATTTTCTTCATTTTTCAGTTATAATTTTCTACGAATCAGAACAATTTAGGTGTTAGAGGCAAATTTTGATCTAACATTTTGGTGCTTTCACTGAGAATTGAACTCGGGATATTGGATTGTTTCTCCGTTGTTTGGGTATTCAAGTCCGAAGAAAACAATCCCGAAACCTCATTGTTCAGACTTTTGAAGATTTCAACAATACCAGATATCATGGCTGGAAAGAAGTCTAAGGAAGTGCGAGCTTCACAGGCGAATGAAGCTGCGAATGAAGCGATTGAAGAGAGCGTGCATGAACACGTCAACGAAGGAACCTCGGATCGCGGAACGGAGATGGCGAACCGAACCGTGGAGGGCGATGCGAACCGAACAGTTGAAGGGGTCGTCACCCGGTCCCACGATAACAACACGAACCCCCTCCCAATGTTACCATGACCCGATCCCAGGGGGGTGCTGCGAGCCACCGACATAGATCCACCACGATCCGAGTTGATGATCGGATTACAACCCGACGTGGAAAGGAGCCTATGGCTCGCTCTTCCCGTCCTGGTCCCTCTGTTCGACCTGGCTCAAGCTCCCTGCGCATAACGGAAAATGTTGATGATCAATATGACTCCTCTGCTCCAGTTACTGAAGGAGATTTATCTCGCTTCATTGAAATGTGGGATAGGCTGTTTGATGAAATAGCTGCTTAAAGGCAGGAAAACTCCATGCTGCGACAGAATTTGACTGCTATGGATAGACATCTGGATGACCTTGTAAGGTAAAGAACGCCTCCTCTAGTCCGTCCGCGCACCCCAGAGTACTCTTCTTCATCGGAGGAATCGCCAAGACCTCCGCGGTGACCGTATGAGCGGGCCGAAAACATAGAACAACTCCGATTTGGAACCTTGCCATCACGGGAGGAAGAGACACTTGGTGAAGGACCCTCAAACTGCAACTTGAATAATCATGCCGCAACTCTTAGAGCTCGAGTTGTGAATAATCCTGTTGAGAATAGACCACCTCAGCCCCTCCGCCGTATAAATACTCATAGTAACAGGGGGTAACGAAGCCCAATCCGAGCTCCAGACTTCGTGGATGTTCCTAGAAGAGAGATCGGAGAATTCCACCGAGTTAGAAGCACATACCCCGAGCCTCCGATGACCAGTGCAAATGTTGCAGCTATGGTCCATCAAATCCTGGCAGATAGCCATGGACAACGGAATGAAGACTGGGTAATTGATCGCAGCCGCACCCCTTTTACTGACGACATTCTAGATGTTACATTCCCGAGGCGCTTCAACATGCCTCAAATGAACCGCTACGCGGGTAGATCTGATCCAATCCACCATCTAATGAGATATTCATGGTCAATGACCGCTACAGCAGCTTCCGACGCTGTAAAGTGCAAAGCATTCCCTATATTCCTGGAGGATGTAGCGTTATTATGGGTTACTCGCTTACCAGCAAGATCAATTTACACTTTCAGGGAATTGAGTGAAAAGTTCGTAGAACAGTTCCGCATTTATGCACAAAGGTCGAAAAGTGTGATTGACCTGTTCCTTGTCAAACAATGACCAGGTGAGAACTTGAGGGTGTATCTAGATCGTTTCAACCTAGCCGCCACCGAAGTCAAGGATCCCCATGAGCCGACTGTTATGGCAGCCCTAATTGATGGGGTGGATAAAGATACTGGATTTGGGAGATACCAGGCCGGCAAATCACCTCATACTAGAGAATTGTTTTACGAGAAAGCAAACGTACGCCTACGTCAGGAGGAGGTATATGCCAATTGAGAGATGAAAATGGCAAGTAAGGAGGAAATCCAAAGTAATGTCGCCATCAAGCAAACTGGAGACAGCTCGGGAAAGGTTGAAGTCAACGTTGGAAACCGAAACCACGGCGGCAGCCGCCAGCCAGGAAACAACGGCAACAACAGTAATGGCAATAATCGGAAGAGAAATCGGGGGAACGATTCCCAGAGAAGGACCCGTCCCAGGTCTTTCGAAAGTTATACGCCAATAAATGATACTTTGGAGAATATATTCGTCGACTCGTACAACGTTCTCCCGCATAAAAGGCCTCCTCCAAGAGATTCGACGGAGAAAGAACATGAGACGGGGAAGTTTTGTCTCTTCCATTAGACTCACGGCCACTCTTCAAATGAATGCCGTCATCTGAGAGACGTAGTTGAGAGGTTGCTCCGAGAAGGGAAGTTGGATGAGTATCAGGTAACTCCTAGAGATAGGGGGCAAGCTATTCAGACCCCGAACGAAAACCAGAATCAACCTACTGCCAGGACAACTGTCCAGCAAAAAGGAAAGGATCCTGTTATTAATACCATAATCGGAGGGCTTCACCTAGCCGGGCATAGTTTCAGGGCGATGGACCAGTAAGTAAACACAGCGAAGCATCATCTCGAGGCAGGAGATTGCAGCAACCTTGAGGACAATGTCTCGGTAAAACAATAAAAGATGATGTCAGACGACGTCCGTTTCCGCAACCGAGAGAGTATTGGAATCCACGCTCCGACTGAAGATCAATTTGTAATAACAGTTCCTATTGGCCCGGCTACTGTCCATAAATTTTTAGTGGATAATGGGAGTTCGGTCAACATTCCATTCAAAAAGACATTCAATCTAATGAACCTTGAATTGAAAGATTTAAAGCCATGTGAAGGATGGATCCGTGGATTTAACGGGCTTCAACTACTCCAATGGGATATGTAGAGCTGCCGGTAACACTTGGGGAAGGAGAACGCCAGAGATTGAGAATTCTTCCCTTCGTAGTTTTGGATATTGAATCGCCTTATAATGCCTTCTTGGTCCAACAAGCCCTAGAAAAGTTTAGAGCTTGTATAGCCCCCTGGTGCTTGTTATTGAAGTTTCCTACAGAAGCTGGTGTTGGCATAGTCACAGGAGATCGGGTTGTTGCACATGCTTGTTACATTGCAGAGCTAAAGCTACTCCGTAAAGGAAAAGATATTGAGGTTAAAGACGCTTCTTCCCCCACAAGAGAGTAGACGTCATAGCAATTAAAGAGAATGACTATAGGTGAGTCGCCCATAGAACTGCCCGAGGATATAGATCCCAGAGAGGACGATGAGAATAGGGGCAGAATGGCGGTTCCCAACGAAACGACTGTGGATGTACCAATCGATGATAGCGACCTAGAGAAGGTCCTGAAGAATGGATCCCAGTTGGATCCAGTTCGAGCTAAAGAACTGACGGATTTCCTGAAAGATAACTTGGATGTATTTGCTTAGACCCACGCGAACATGTGTGGGATATCTCCATCAATCATGAGCCATTCACTGAACATTAACCCAAAGCACCCCCCTGTAAAACAAAAAAGGTGAATGCTGGGCCCAGAGAGGTCCGCAGCCTTGAAAGAAGAAATTGAAAGGTTAGGAAGTAACGGATTCATCAGAGACTCAACCTACCCAGATTGGATTTCAAATCTAGTTTTGGTAAAGAAGGCCAATGGGAAGTGGCACACGTGTATTGATTTTTCGGATTTGAATAAAGCCTGCCGAAAAGATAGCTTTCCGTTACATAGAATCGATCAGTTGGTAGGTTCAACGGCAGGTCATGAGCTTCTCTCTTTCATGGATGCTTATTCAGGATATAACCAGATTCCTATGCATGTTCCAGATCAAGAACACACTAGCTTCATTACTGATCTGGGATTGTACTGCTACGTGATAATGCCTTTTGGTTTGAAGAACGCATGCGCTACATATCAACGGTTAGTGAACAGAATGTTCTATAACCAGATTGGGAAAACGAGGGAGGTGTACATCGACGACATGTTGGTTAAGTCCAGACGATCGTCCGATCACACTACGAACTTAGCAGAAATGTTTGGTATTCTTGGAAAGTATGGGATGAAACTCAACCCAACGAAATGCTCATTTGGGGTTGCATCCGGGAAATTCTTGGGATTCATTGTCAGCTCGCACGGGATTGAAATTAATGCAAACCAGTTTGCAGCAATCAGAGACATTCAGGAGCCTAGACAAATCAAATATGTGAAGAGCCTTGCGGGGAAAGTAGCGGCATTAAGTAGATTCATCTCTAGAGTGATAGACAAATGCATCCCATTCTTTGAATTGATAAAGCAAGGTAAACGCAATTTTAAGTGGACCCCTGGCTGCATTGAAGCATTTCAGAACCTGCTGAATCATTTGGAGAGACCTCTGATACTATCTAAGCCGGTGGATCACGAGGATTTATTCGTTTACTTAGTAGTGTCGTCCCATGCGATCAGCTCAGCGTTAGTGAGAGAAGAAGACAAGGTTCAAAGGCCAGTGTACTACGTGAGTAAAAAAATGGCGGCAGCTGAACGCAATTATCCGAGGATCGAAAAGCTGGCGTACAGTTTATTGATTGCATCTACGAAACTTCAGCATTATTTCCAAGCTCATCCTCTCACCGTGTATACAGATCATCCGCTCAAGCTAGTTCTACAGAGAACAGAAGCTTCTAGAAGGTTGGTCAAGTGGAACATTGAACTGAGTCAATTTGATTTAAATTTTCAGCACGGACGGTCAATACTGGGGCAAGTGCTGGCAGATTTCATACCAGAATTTACTGCCTCGGAGGACGACATGGTAAACGAAGAGACCGACCCACCAAAGTTACTTCTCGATCCTAATGCATGGAAATTGTATATTGATGGTGCTAGGAATGATAAACGAACTGGTGCTGGAGTGGTGTTTGAAACTCCTGAGAAAAGACTGATATACTATGCTATCCGGTTGGAATTTCACGCCACTAACAACGTCTCCGAATATGAACCCCTGATAGTCGGGTTGAGGATCGCAAAGGAATTAGAGATCGCGAAGCTGGACATATTTTGTGACTCCAAGTTAGCTGTAAATCAGGTTTCTGGAAAATTTAGAGCTAAGAGCCCAAGATTGATTTCGTATTTGGAGAAAGTACAGGAGTTGTTGATGGGTTTTGATCACTGCAGTATGTCTCATATTCCGCGTTCAGAGAACCAACAGGCAGATAAAGTAGCCAAGATGGCTAGTTCCGACGATCCTGAAGAGATCAGGCTAGCCCTAGTTGAAGTGCTTCGGTTCCCTAGTATAGATCAGATGGAAATTGATCCAGTACTTGAAACTGAGCCGTAAAGGGAGTCATGGGTGACCCCTCTAAAGAATTTCCTAATGAATGGAACTCTTCCGACCAAGAAGAGCGAGAGGCATAAGGTAATTCTTAAAGCTTCCCGATATGTTCTGCAAGACGGAGTCCTGTATAGACAGCGATTTTTAATGCCTCTCCTTCGGTGTATAGGCCATGACGACGTCAAACGTGTACTGCAGGAAGTGCACAAAGATGAATGTGGCAATCACACTGGAGGAAAACTCTGGCAAAAAAGGTGTTGCAGTATGGTTATTTCTGGCCTACTATAAACAAAGACTCGACAAAGTACGCGCGACGTTGTGATGCTTGCCAAATATTTTCAAGGATTCCCAGGGCACCTACTGGTCAGTTAAAAACAATGACATGTCCGTGGCCTTTCGCTATGTGGGGAATTGATATCATTGGAACCCTCCCTAAAGCGAAAGGCGGGGCAAAGTTCGCCATTGAAGGTGTAGAATACTTCACCAAATGGGTTGAGGCCGAACCATTGAATGCGATTACAACCAAGCGAGTGATCAATTTCGTTGTTAGGAACATTATTTCCCAGTTCGCGGTTCCAAGATCGTCGTAACTGACAATGGAACCCAATTTGACCGCAGTGAGTTCAGGAACTTCTGCCAGAAATACCACATTGAGAAACGGTACACCTCTGTGGCACATCCGCAGTCGAACGGATAGATCGAAGCAGCAAATAAAGTGATTAAGTCCATTATCAAAATAAGATTGAAGCGGGCCAAAGCTATGTGGGTCGATGAGTTACCCTTGGCATTGTGGGCCTACAGGACGACATATAAATCGGCAACAGGCCATACCCCCTTCTCCCTTGCTTTTGGAGCAGAAGCAGTCATCCCAGTTGAGCTAAAAGCACTGTCTCACCGAGTTACTTATTATGATCCTATGACTAATAACGAGTTGCTCGTTGAATCACTAGATTCAGTAGAAGAGAAGAGGGATGACGCAGACTTGCGTGCCTTGAGACACAAGCAACAGGTCGCTCGATACTACAACAAAAAGGTTCGAGCCCGACCCTTTGAACCCGAAGACTTGGTTCTGAAGCGCGTCTTTCCACCCCCGACTCATATGGGTGCGAAGTGGGAAGGACCGTACTCCATTCTACGAAGGCTTGATAATGGAACCTTCAAGCTAGCAACAGTGGATGGAGAAGAAATCCCCAGAGTGTGGAATGCCCAACATTTACGGCCCTATCTGACATAAAGATGTCGGATTTATTCTTTTTTTTCATAGGACCATGTAAAAGGCAAGACTTGCCTAGAATAGTCCAATTTTTTAAGCATAAGATTATAAAGTGCACGTAGGTTACGATTTGACCGAACCACTATAAAAACACCATGTGTCGTTTACCTTTATTGCACTATTATTTATCCGCTTTTTTATCTGTATGAAATTTGCTGTAAACTATGTGGCAATCACAGGAACATGTGACTCAAAGTGCCTTCCATCAAAATGGAGAGCAATCCGCACCTAGAACTTTGAAGGTACAATAGAGTGAATCACGTCATTGACAGAACTCTAACCTCGACGACCGCCAGGAGAGTATAAAAGCGTCTACGATTGAGCGCTGAGAAAGGGCTCTTACCCCGCTGAAGGATCGCGGGCGACTGAACAGCCGAGTTCGAACTCTAACCTCGGCGACCGCCATGAGAGTATAAAAGCGTCTACGATTAAGCGCTGAGAAAGAGCTCTTACCCCGCTGAAGGATCGGGGGGCGACTGAACAGCCGAGCTCGAACTCTAACCTTGGCGTCTGCCAGGAGAGTATAAAAACATCTGTGATTAAGCGCAGACAAGGATGCTGGAGACTCAGCGTCCACAGAATTCCTGCCCCGTTAAAGGATCGGTGAGCAGATCATGATACGAGTTCGAACTTTAACCCGCTGATGGATCGGGAAAGTATAGAGGCACCGGAGGTTCAGCGCCTCAAGGACTATAATTCTACTAAAAAATTCCAAGTCCCTCGTATTCAAATGTAGGGGGCAACATGCATAGAAATTGTTAAATTCTTTCTGTTTCTTGAATGATTTGTAGTATAATCTTAGCTTGGTTATAGCCAAATGACTTATGACTAAATATGAGGAGTTTATTGACTACTGGTACACGATAACACAAAAGAAATAAACTTTCATTCATAAACTGCAAACCTATAAGATAAAGAGGAACCTAAACAAAAGTGAAGGCCATTCCCACAATTAAAATTCATGACCAGTGGAAAGTCTAAAAATCCTAAGGACAAAATATGAACTGTTATCTGCATCCTACTTATGCTGGGGGGGGTCTATGTGCGCTTCTTGGTCTTTTTCTGCTTCCCTGGCTCGTCCTTATCAACATCCGAACGATCACCTTTTTCTCTTCCTCTTATCAACAAGAGGCTCCGGTGAAGAACTAGAGGATTGAGAGGCTAGTTGCGAAGTTATTGATCGGGAGAAAAATCTTACGACCAACCCAGTTTTGGGATCGATCTCGGAAATTGGGGGCACATATACTGGATCATGTCCCCCTTTCATAAGGAGCAACTGCTCCTCCTCTTCGGCCTTCTGTTCAGCCAAGGTTTCCTCATCATTGCCTCTGCTTTCTTGGGTAATGGCGACTTACTCTTCATCGCCGCCATGGCACCCGTCCATGTCTCTTAAAGACTCGATGGGTACAGCATCTGGGGGGACATCAGCACCAACACTTGGCAGGATGTCAATCTTCTCTGCCTCTGCCTTCTTTTCAGCATCCTGATCAACGGGCCTGCCACCTGTATCATGAGAAACAAATGTTATTTTGGGAGAGAATGCGGTTTGCTCAGTTGATTGTCCGACAAGACGACGACAAGTGACAATTGCTTTGATAAGTTGCGGAGAAAATATAGAGATACCTTCCGCCGATCCTCCATCCAAGCTAGCAGCAGAACCCCCGACAGCTGGAGGAGTTGGAGCCAGAGGAATCAATGGATAATCTGGATTGTATTCCTCAATTTCAGAGGCCTTGGGCTCTGCACCTGAGCCCGGGCTTTCTTCCATTTTTTCTTTGCCCTTCGCCTGAGCTCTCTCTTTTTCAATTTCTTCTCGGAGTAGGCGTCTGGCTTTCTCTAAATCCTCAGGTTCATTATCCCTAAGAATGGTCCGCATCAACTCATTCTCATCGATCTCATCAACTCATAATCGCTGTTTCTCGCTCTCAATGATTGCATCCCATATGTTGGCCAGAGTGACATGGTAGTCTAGGATCCAGGAGATATTACGGGTCTTGATGACCTGCCCAAGGAAGTCGAACAACATTTCTTCAAATCCTTCGATATCCTTCTCTCTCTCGAGGAGCTTTTCATTAGAAACAGTAGCCATTTCAATGGCTCTTTCCACATTATTTTCAGCAAGAATAGCGCGCTTCTCTGCACGCGCGAGTTGATTATTCAGAATCGCCTTCTCCTTTTCGGCCAGAGCTAAGCTATCTTTCAAGCTTACCTTTTCTTTCTCCCAAGCAGCTTTTTCGGCCTCGAAGTGATCCTGTGCTGGTTTTAGTTCGGTGTTGGCCATCCTGAGATCTTCCACCTCTTTCTTCAATAACGCTCGCTCTTTGCTACTGGAATCGAGCTCATTATGAAAACGTTGCCTGGCCTCCTCCAGCACTGTTTTGTAATTCTTAGCATCTCGCTGAGCTAAGGCAAGAAAAGATTGTGCATCTTCCAAGTCTTTCTCCATTTTTACCCTGGCCCTTTCACTGTTATCTATCTTCACTTTGGACCTATGCGCTTCCATCTCAAGCATTCTGATGACGTCTGAGAGATTGACAGCATGTTTCTTCATCGCCTCATACTGCTTGGCTACATGGCGAACGTGTCTGATAACTTCAATATCCCAATTCTTAGGGACTGGTTCCAAAGTTTGAACGAACATCATCCTTTCGAAGAAGATATCCGGGAATTGTTCTCGTAATTTTTCCAACTTGGCCTGAGTCTCAGGGCCAAGGATATAGTCTCATGATCCGGGGGCACTCAAACTTTGTTGGCTGCAAGGGACAATGTCAATTTTCTACTTCTCAGGATCCTTGTTTGGATCTTTGCTTTTATCCTTAGGCTCGTGATGCTTTTTGGATGATCTGCTGTGAGAGGGAGCACTCTTCGGAGGGGTCAAGTCTTTGGGAAGTTGTTTTCCCCGTGTAGGCGGCTCCAAATGACTGGGCGGCTTTCCAAAAGTTTGTTTTGATGGAGATCTGGACTGTGAAGAAGTAGGCTTGTGAGAATCCCGGGACCAAAGACCGTCTCCCCCTCGGTTGCTGCTACGAGCACGCTCAGGATTTGGATGAAGACTAGGTGTGCCTTCACGGAGAGAGCGATAGGAATAAGATCATTTGCGAGACACCTTTCCTGCAAAAGAAACAAGTACATATTAAAACCTTGAATACTATTGGTATAAAAGTGTGGTGTCACATAGTGCATGTTATTTGTGCATCCCATATAATTCCCCCTAACAGACCAGGGCCCGAAGTCAGGCTCATCTGGTAGTTTCTCGTTCTCCAACTGGAACGGTTGTTTACTCAGAAATAGTAAAAAATGGCTCCCCTTCAAAGTCTCCCTGTGTATATACATTATCAGGAAGAGGAATCTTGCTCAGTTCTTTAAATAACTGCTCCTCTGTTAAATCATTGGGAGCAGCATATCCAACCGGTAGAGAGGCCCTTGAGGGGAAACCCCCTGGAGAGACTGGGATTTCCTTAGACTCGTCAGCACGGGCCTCATCTCTTTTATATACATTTAGGTCTTCGTCGTCCTGGATAATTATTTGCGAAGGACTCTTACGAAATTTAGTTGTTTCTGTTGCCTGTGAAGTTCCTTCTCCCTTAGTCGGGGGCACGTATTCGTAGGGTTTGCCACCCGCACCAAGTCCAAACCTTATATCCAGAAGGCGGTGCTTGTGAAGATTCTCGTCAGTAACACATCTCTTGATCTTTAGGAAGTCGGATTTGCTTTGCAGAAGAAGGGACAGCCGATTATTGTACACCGAGCCTTCCGTCTTTGGAAAGGCGTGATCTGCTTAGAGAAAAGAAGCATGTTAGTGCTTCGATTTCTTAAACAAGTTATTCATTCAAAGGTTTAAAATTTACTTGATTTAAGCCATCTTCTTGAACACCCAGCCTGTCTCTTTATATATAACCAATCGGCCTTGGGATCCCCAATGTAGCTGTACCCGTTAGACAAAACCTTCCTATTTGCTACCGATTTGAAGAAAGAAAAATTTGGGGTTGCCGTGGAGTGATGCTTGAAAAGGTAAAAAAATTTCAAATCTTTAAACGAGAGTTCAGTTTGCAGGATTTCCGCATATGCGATGTATAGGGTTTATAGGGCTGCGTAGGCATTGGGATGAAGCTGCATTGGAGCAATACCCAATCGTTTTAGTGTCTCAATGACGATTGGAGGAAACGGAGGAATAGCGCTACCCAGCACATAAGTCGGCTAACTGTCATATACCCCTCCGGAGCCAAATGAGGTCTATCTTCGTTGCCAGGTGCCCTCACATCATCCCAGGGGATCCGGTGTCTCAAGCAAATTCTCTTAAGCTTTATGTCATCAGGTTTGGAAGCTAAAGAGTCAGTGAATTTCTCTATTTCTATTGCACCAGGAATTTCATTGGGAGCTCGGTCGTATACTTCGGACTCCTCATCAAACGAGGTACTCTCGGACCGATCTGATTCTGTTTCTGCCTCTTATTCAGATCCAAAATCCGCACCCTCTGGATTAATTGGAAGAACCTCGGGGTTGTGGTGCTCATACACCTCGGGATCCGTCTCTGTATCAGATCTTGAAGGGGAACGATTATCCAACATTACTGTTTAGGCGAGTAAATATGAGAAATAAGAATATAATTATCCGTCCCCCCCATGTGTGCAAGTGCCAGTGTGTGCATGTGCATGCATTAAAGAAAAGTACGAAGATCAACAATCATCGAAGGATTAGTCGTCATATGCAGTCAACTTATGCTGTTGTTTAGTCCAGAAAGTCCATCTTGAAGGCTCTAACCTAACTATCCATTGGTGTATTAGAATTAACTTGCAGTGAGAATTTTACAAATTCATTGGATCGAGCACCAAGACTCAGATCGCAGAGAATGGATCGCGAGGCAGGGTCAGGATCGCGATATATGGTCGGTTTATGGTAAAGGGATCAGTGCGCGGAAAGGAACAAGTTCAAGGAAGGGCTTCGGATCGTGAAGCGCTCCGACTCGCTTTCTTCATTCAAATGGATCGTGGAAACATCATGGCGATCCGTCCCACCATCTATTCCCCGCGATCCGAAGCTCTACTATTTCCGCGACCCGATCCGCTTAGTTAAACCCTTATTCCATTTTCATCCTTTCTCCCATCGCCTCACCACTACTCCAAACCCATCATCTCGCTCACGATCCGAGTCGACCAGTTCTTTCCCTGCCTTCTACTCCTTCCTCCTCCTCTCGAATCACTGAAACCCATCAGCCATGGCGTTTTCACGGCCTCCAAGACCTTAAAAACTACAAGATTCCGCCCCTTCTTGAAAAGTTCGGGTTGTGTGCACGACTTATGCAGGATCTATAATATGGCTATGCGGAAAGTATGTGATATACTAACTTGTATATTTACAATAGTTATGCAGGTAAATATTTATTGTAAAAAGATCTCACAGAAGCAATATCACAGATAAGCAAGTATAGCAAATGCAGTAAATAGGAAAAATCACACCAGGGATTTTTATACTGGTTCGGAGCACCGTCCTACGTCCAGTCCCAGACTTTTATCTGGATTTTCACTAATCAACAACCTCACTTCACCCGGAGGAAACAGGTTTACAATACCCGAGCAGCCGAACGGGATTTCACGCCTCTAACAACACGAGGACTTCAACACTTGCCTCTTATAACACGAGGACTTCAACACTTGCCTCTTATAACACGAGGACTTCAACACTTGCCTCTTACAACACCGAGGACTTCAACAATAATAAGATTTTGACTTTGAATGTGTTCTTCCTTCAACACTGATTTGTCAACAATTGAGTACACCCTTCCTATAATCTTATCCTCAAATGTAATTTGATGTTTAGTAAGATTAGGAAGCAAAATATCGAGTTGAATCACAAGTGTATGAGATATGCTTGGTGATTCAAACGATTATTGAATGCTTTTGAGTGCTTTTTGAGTGAAAAGAATAATGCAAGATAGATCAGAAAATAGAGAGAAAATTCGGTGATTTGAATGATTGCAAATTTATGTATTTATAAAGATCGAGTAGTTGCAATTATTGGTGAAGAGTTGCAATCAAAAGAAGTGATTATTCATGAGAAGAAATGGATGCAACTCTTAGAGAAAGGAGATGACTTTTCACAAAAATTCAAAAAGCTGTTGACCTATGAAAATCTATAGGTCGACATGTTTTTAGCCGTTGTAATTCAAAAACCTGTTGACCTATAAAAATTTGTAGGTCGACCTATTTTTGACCGTTACATTTTAAAAACCTGTTGACCTATAAAAATATGCAGGTCGACATGTTTTTGGCCATATGCATAAAAAATGCTTTTATAAGAAATATTTTAAAGCAATTAGAAGTATGATCATTTGAGGATAGATTTTAACATTTTTTACTCTAAATAATCAACTTCTAACCTATGAAGTCATCTTGTCTTCTTTTTGTCGATGTAGAAGCTTCTTCTTGTCATAAATCAAAACAACCTTTGAAGCTTTGACTCAACATTCTCCCCCTTTTTGATTGATGACAACATGGCTTAATAAGGTATTATTCCTTGTATATTTGCTCCCCCTGTATATATGCTCCCCCTGAATTATATAATCTGCATGGCATTTGTTAGTAATATTTTCTCCCCCTTTGTCATCGACAAAAAGGGTGATTACAACAATATATATAAGACTATGAATAAACGATAGAATGAAATACATAGATTGTCATACATATTACAAGCCAAACCAAAATAAAAACACCAGAAGTACCAGGAAGTAGCATAGTTAAATACATAAGCAAATTAAAAGGTTAAACGATAAATATGAGATGACTATTGTGAAGGCCAGTCTGAATCATTATTGTCCTCGTCATCTTTGTTTCCTTCTTCCTCTTGTTCTTCATTGTCGCTGTTATCATCGTCCTTTTCAATAGCGTCATGAGCTTCTTCTTCAATATACGACATTCCACGACCACGAGTATGTTGAGTACTTGCTCCAGAGCTAGTACCTTCTTCAGAGGAAGACCATGTAAAAGTAGGTGGCATTGGTCGTTTTCCGGGATCTTGAGCAAGGGTTGCGGAAGTTGAAGCACAAGAGATTGCTTCCCAAATTGTACTGAAGAAAGACTTTAATTTGTTGAACCGCTTATCGAGTTTGGTGTCTAAGCGGTCGAGTTTATTATCGGTACGTTTTAGTCGAGCTTCGAGTAAGAATTGATTACGTGCAATTTGCTCAAGAGTTTCCTTAGTCGAAGAAGTAGGAGGCGGAATTGTAACATCTTCAGGCCTTTGCCTAGGGATTTGAGAAGAAGATGTTTGTGGAGGACCTTGTTCAACATAGTGTTCAAATGGAATAATACTCATAGCAGGAATCGGTAGCTTCATCCTCTTTTTAGATGCTTTATCAATACATTTTGGTATTGATATTGTAGATTCGGGAGATCTTACGCCACATTCCATGAGACAACGCATGATATACTCGTTATAAAACAAGTGTGGCCTTGAACGTTTATTTACCATCACAATCTCATCGAAAATCATGTCTATCCAATTTACCCTGATATTTGCAAAAATGGCATACAGGGCTTTAAAGTTTTCTCTATACACGGCATCAAAGTTACCAGTCCTTGGAAGAAGAGTGTGTGTGATACAAAGGTGGAGAAGTCTGGCCGATGGTCTTAGATTGATACCCTTAATACTTGTCTTATGGTCTTCAATAAAAAGGTGACTATTTTTATCTCGAATATGTATAGGGCAAAAATCACTACTAAATTGAATACCTTCGTTGTGGGTTCGGAGTATTTCTGCCATCCGGTCTTTGGAAAGAAAGACGTGTTGATCACAGACTACGGACCATAAGCAATTATCCGAGTTTTGGGGTTTAAATTTGTCTAAATTGAGATTGGCATAAAAAAGTTTTATCAAGGTATGACTTATCTCAACATTATTGTCTTCAAAATCTAGTAGAGACTTTATACCCGCTCTTCTTGATAGTTCACTAACATCGTAGAGGACGAAATCAGAGAATTTGAGAAAGGATCCGTGGTGAATTGTATAGTCTTTCATCTTGTTCCATCTAGTCACAGCAAGAGGATCCATAAGCCACTGCTTGATTTGAGTATCAATAGGTTGAATAGGGGCTTGAGAAGATGTGGTTTTTGACTTCTTATGCTTAGGAGCCATTGAAGAGATTTGGGATTTTGAAGATTTCTAATAGATTAGGTTTTTAAAGAGAAGAGATTATGAAAAATTCTTAAGAGTTATGGATTTAGAAGATGATGAGAATGAATAAATAAGGGTGTTTGATGAAGAGATGTCAGGATTTTAAATAATGAATGGATGGATTGTAATGAAGGGATGTATTTAATCAAAAAGAGAACCGACGTGTCTAACAGGGATATGAACAAAAACCGAAGGCGGTCGACAGGTAGGTTAGGGGCTGTCGACAGGTAAAAGTTCTGGAAGTATGGGTGACACTTTTTATATAAAACCGGTCGACAGGAATAATATAGGCGGTCGACAGGTTAAATTTCTGGAAAATATAAACCAAAAATTCTGTTTAGACCGGTCGACAGGAAAAATCCTGGCGGTCGACCGTTAAAGTTTCTGGTTGAAACTTGGAGCGTTGTATAACTGGACCGGTCGACAGGCTAATATTGGGGCGGTCGACAGGTACTGATTAATTTTGTTTTTCTCCTTCTCTTTTGAATTTTCAAACTCCAACAACACTTATTATATATGCGTATTTCTCCCTCTTTGTCATTGATAAAAAAGAATAAAGATCATGATAGAACAGTAATCGAATATAAGACATAATTTAAAGTACCTTCGGGAGATATCAAAATTGTCTTCTTTTTGTTGTGGTGTACCTGCAAAGAATATGATGTATATACCTTTGGTACCCACTTGCTTTGTTTGGGTCCATGGGTTAGATGGAAGGTGACCAAACCCAAGAGGGTTTAACGGAACCTTTAAAGATAAAATTTTCATTATTAACTACCGAATCAAAATAATCATCGATATATTTTTCTCTGTTTTTCCAACTTACAGGAACCCAAATACTTAAGTAATCTCTATTGATGTTCCTTTTTGTGCTTCTAGATCTATTATATAGATCTCTAGTCATAGAAGTATTCGAATTTCTTTAATAATTGGGTCTTGGATGTGTATTAGTACTAGCAGTGATATTCTTATTGTACATGAAAGCATATCTAGTACTATTTCTAAGATTAGTATTATTTCCAAAGTCGCTATTGACATTTTTCTTTTGAGATTTCACAATAGGTTTTGGTTTGGAAGATAAACTAAGTTTTTTCTTAGCTTTGTTCTTTTGCATTATTTTCTTCTTTCCATAACCAAGATGCTTCTTAATTTCTTGGTTTTTATATCCCAAACCTTTCTTATTTGAAGTAGATTGTGAATTCTCAATGATCTTTGTCAAATTTTCTCGACCTTTGTTAAAGTTAGAAACATTTTGAGTAATATTTTCTAACTTATTTTGTAAACTAACTTTTTCTAGGTCCATAATTTTGATCGTTGCTTTAAGCTCATGATTTTCAGTAGTGAGAATATCATTCTTCTCCTTTTGAACTTCGATTTCTTGAGTCAAAAGAGATAGTTGAGAATTAGAATTAGAAGGCGATTCTTGAGCCTTTTCAAGTTCTTCTTCTAATATTTTCTTCTCATCTTTTAACATATCTCGTTCTAATTCGGATCTATTCAACATTGTCTTGACTTCTTTTAACTGATATTTTGTATCTTTAAGTTTAATCATTACTTTATCATAAATATCAAGCATATCCTCAAGAGTAGGAATTCGTACCTCATCCTCTGTTGCCATAAAACATACATTTGCTTGTTCAGTGTCTGATTCACTTTCGCTGTCAGATGAAGATGAGTCTGAATCATCCCATGTTACTGAGAATGCTCTTTTCTTCGATTTGTCTTTCTTGAATTTTTCGAATTTCTTCTTTTTCTCTGGACAATCTTTATGCATATGTCCCTTCTTGTGACAGTTGAAGCATTCCATAGTTGAAGAAGATGGTTTGTTTGATCCAAACTTCTTTTTGTCGTATCGACTAGCCTTTCTTTGTTTCAAAAACTTCTTAAAACCTTTTGCAATAAGTGCTAAGTCTTCATCTTCAGAATCTGAAATGTCTTCATCTTTTCCGGCATGAAAAGCAACATTTTTCTTTTCTTCTTTTTGTTCTCTTCTAGCTTGTAAATTTGCTTCATAGGACATTAAATTTCCTATCAATTCATCTGGCTTCATGGTAGAAAGATCATTAGCTTCCTCTATGGCTAATACTTTTCCTTCCCATTCATTAGTCAGTGAATGTAGGATTGTTGAAACTACATCAAAGTCAGAATATTTTTGTCCTAAACCAATGAGAGCATGATGAATTGTTTGAAATCCTGAGTACATCTCATTGATTGTTTCATTTGGCTTCATTTTGAAGTTTTGGAATTGACTTTTCAACAAAGCTATTTTTGCTTGTTTAACCTTGTTAGTACCTTCATGAGTTGTTTTTAGCGTTTGCCAAATTTGATAAGCAGTGGTACAGATATTAACACGGTTATACTCATTTTGGTCTAATGCACAAAACAACATATTTATTGCTTTTGCATTTACAGCTGCTGCTGTTTTCTCAGCAGGAGTCCATTCTGCATACTTAGTAGTTGGATTAACTATTTCTTTCTGAGTAGCATTCCAAGCATCATAATTTGTTGATTGCATATAAAAAGCCATACGTGTTGCCCAATAACTATAGTTTAGGCCATTAAAGAAAGGAGGTCTTTGTGTAGATTGACCTTCAGTGTTAGTGTTAGTGCTAGTTCTTGCGTTATTTGCCATATTACTCGAATATATCAAATAACTGTGTTACAGTTATATGATGACCGTGCTCTGATACCAATTGTAAAGGTCGTGGTTGTGTGCACGACTTATGCAGGATCTATAATATGGCTATGCGGAAAGTATGTGATATACTAACTTGTATATTTACAATAGTTATGCAGGTAAATATTTAATGTAAAAAGATCTCACAGATGCAATATCACAGATAAGCAAGTATAGCAAATGTAGTAAATAGGAAAAATCACACCAGGGATTTTTATACTGGTTCGGAGCACCGTCCTACGTCCAGTCCCAGACTTCTATCTGGATTTTCACTAATCAACAACCTCACTTCACCCGGAGGAAACAGGTTTACAATACCCGAGCAGCCGAACGGGATTTCACGCCTCTAACAACACGAGGACTTCAACACTTGCCTCTTATAACACGAGGACTTCAACACTTGCCTCTTATAACACGAGGACTTCAACACTTGCCTCTTACAACACCGAGGACTTCAACAATAATAAGATTTTGACTTTGAATGTGTTCTTCCTTCAACACTGATTTGTCAACAATTGAGTACACCCTTCCTATAATCTTATCCTCAAATGTAATTTGATGTTTAGTAAGATTAGGAAGTAAAATATCGAGTTGAATCACAAGTGTATGAAATATGCTTGGTGATTCAAACGATTATTGAATGCTTTTGAGTGCTTTTTGAGTGAAAAGAATAATGCAAGATAGATCAGAAAATAGAGAGTAAATTCGGTGATTTGAATGATTGCAAATTTATGTATTTATAAAGATCGAGTAGTTGCAATTATTGGTGAAGAGTTGCAATCAAAAGAAGTGATTATTCATGAGAAGAAATGGATGCAACTCTTAGAGAAAGGAGATGACTTTTCACAAAAATTCAAAAAGCTGTTGACCTATGAAAATCTATAGGTCGACATGTTTTTAGCCGTTGTAATTCAAAAACCTGTTGACCTATAAAAATTTGTAGGTCGACCTATTTTTGACCGTTACATTTTAAAAACCTGTTGACCTATAAAAATATGCAGGTCGACATGTTTTTGGCCATATGCATAAAAAATGCTTTTATTAGAAATATTTTAAAGCAATTAGAAGTATGATCATTTGAGGATAGATTTTAACATTTTTTACTCTAAATAATCAACTTCTAACCTATGAAGTCATCTTGTCTTCTTTTTGTCGATGTAGAAGCTTCTTCTTGTCATAAATCAAAACAACCTTTGAAGCTTTGACTCAACACTTCTTTCCTCAACTCAGTCAAAAAACTCAGAAAAAAACAGGAGAGAGAGCTTTTAATGAGATTACCTTTCTGAAAATTGGGGAAATAAGTGGGATTTTAGAGATTTAAAGGAATATTAGAGTTTTCTCTCGAAGGGAGATGGAGGCGTGTGATGAGAAGAAGAAGAAGGGGGAAAGTCGAGATGGGTTCGGTTTATATAGACGGGTTCGTGACCGTTAGTCTCCCCCTTTTTGACTCGTTCGACCTGTGGGGGCCTAGTGGGCCACGAGTCCAAGCCGATCGGAGAAAGGGGCGCGACCTGTTTCACTGAAGACCCATTTAAACAATGGATCGCGACGAGCCTCGTTCCCACGATCCGCACCACATTCCGGCGATTCGAGTCCAATAATGATCACTAAAAAAAAGTTGAAGAAGAAGAAGAAAGCTCTCAAAAGGTTTACCTGGCAAGTTGACGATTAAGTCTCCAAAATATTTCAGAAATGAGAATTATCCGATGAACAAAGAAGAGATTGAAGATTTAATCGATATTTTTATAAATCGAAGGGATACAACTTCACTAAGTGATATGACATTTTAAATAGACGCAACCGTTGATTCACACTATTCCATGAAAAGATGTTTCTGCAGCTTCGAAGCATGTTCCATTCTCGATAAAACATACTTCGAGGGGGAAAAATGTTGGCTAGCTTTTTGACCAAGCCACCAAGGTTCAACACATAAGAAGAAAGTATGAGATTTCTTTCCTTTAGATCACAGAAAGGCGGACCGCCCATGCGGATCGCCCCCTCTTTTGGATCGCACCATCGGAACGCTGCAGCGGGTCGCGACGCGATCCCTCCTTCGCCATCACGAACCGAACCGACTCCAGAGGATGTGGCGAAGCTCCTGACTAAGTCCATCACGATTCGAAATGCATGGATCTCGCGACACCTGTCTACAACTGTCATATTGACCAATTCTTCATCAAGCCTCGATCCGATCTGATATTCTCGGGATTTGCGCCACATGTGACCGCGATCCGCCTAACAGAATCATGTATAAATTGCCCAAAGCTTGGAATTTTTTGGGATCTTTTTACAGTATTGAGTATTGATTCCACCATTAATGTCATACCACTATTTCTTATAAGTTTTATTTCGAGATTACTAAGAGAAATCATAATTGTAAGAGTGAGTTTGAGAGAAATAGTTTGTTGTACTAGCATTCAAAGTATAATCAATAGCATATAAAGTGGACGTAGGCTCGTTAACGCCGAACCACTATAAACCTTGTGTGTTCTCTGCTTTTTCCTCATTTTTCAGTTATAATTTTCTACGAATCAGAACAATTTGGGTGTTAGAGCCAAATATTGATCTAATAGTCTATTTAAAGAAGTATGGGTAGGATTAAAAAGAATAGCTGTTTTGAAGTATTAAGAGAAGTAGGGTAGTTTAATCATAGTAGGGGTAAATCGATAAATATGAAAGATGATGAATCATTTGTATTGGGTGCTGCAAAAACAAACCCTTCACAGTACTTTAAAAATAGGGGTAATTTTAGTAAGTAAGTATATTTAGAGAATTAGGGAAGGATTAAAAAGTATAGCTGTTTTGAAGTATTAAGAGAAGTAGGGGTAGTTTAAGCATAGTAGGGTAGATCGATGAATATGAAAGATTACGAATCGTAGTGATTGGGTGCGGCAAAAACCAACCCTTCATAGTAATAAAAGATAGGCGTAATTGTTGGAAGCAAGGGCTGTTTAGAGATTTAGTGTTAGGATTGAAAAGAATAGCTTTTTTGAAGTATTAAGAGAAGTAGGGGTTGTTTAAGCATAGTAGGGGTAAATCGACAAATACGAAAAATGATGAATCATTCGGATTGGGTGCTGCAAAAACCAACCCTTCAAAGTAGTAAAAAGATAAGTGTAATTCTTGGAAGTGAGGGATATGTAGAGAATTAGGTGTAGAATTGAAAAGAAGGGTTGTTTTGAAGTATTAAGAGAAGAAGGTGTAGTTTAAGCATAGTAGGGTTAGATCGACAAATATGAAAGATGATGAATCATTTAGACTGGGTGCTGCAAAAACCAACCCTTCATAGAATTTAAAATTAGGGGTAATTGTTGGAAGGAATGAATATTTAGAGAATTAGGGGTATGATTAAAAAGAAGGGCTATTTTGAAATATTAAGAGAAGCAGGGGTAGTTTAAGCATAGTAGGGGTAGATCGACAAATATGAAAGATTATGAATCGTCTGGATTCGGTGCTGCAAAAACCAACCCTTAACAGTAGTAAAAAGATAGGTGTAGTTGTTGGAAGTAAGGGCTATTTAGAGAATTAGGGGTAGGATTAAAAAGAAGGACTATTTTGAAGTATTAAGAGAAGTAGGTGTAGTTTAAGCATAGTATAGGTAGATTGACAAATATAAAAGATGATGAATCATTTAGATTGGTTGCTGCAAAAACCAACCATTCACAGAAGTTAAAAATTAGGGGTAATTGTTGTAAGGAATGGCTATTTAGAGAATTAGGGGTAGGATAAAAAAGAAGGGCTATTTTGATGTATTAAGAGAAGTAGGTGTAGTTTAAGCATAGTAGAGGTAGATCGAAAAATATGAAAGATTACGAATCGTTTGGATTGGGTGCTGCAAAAACCAACCATTCAAAGTAGTAAAAAGATAGGCGTAATTCTTGGAAGCATGAGCTATTTAGAGAATTAGTGGCAGGATTAAAAACAACGACTGTTTTGAGGTATTAAGAGAAGTAGGGGTAGTTTAAGGACAGTAGGGATAGATTGATAAATACGAAGATGATGAATCATTTAGATTGGCTGCTGCAAAAACCAACCCTTCACAGTAGTTAAAAATAGGGGTAATTGTTGGAAGTAAGGGTTAGGGTAGGATTAAAAAGAAGGGCTGGTTTGAAGTATTAAGAGAAATAGGGGTAGTTAAAGCATAGTCGGGGTAGATCAACAAATATAAAGATGATGATTCATATGGATTGGGTGCTGCAAAAACCAACCCTTCACAGAAGTTTAAAAATAGGGGTAATTTTTGGAAGTAAGGGCTATTGAGAGAATTAGGGGTGGGACTAAAAGTAATAGCTGTTTTGAAGTACTAAGAGAAGTAGGGGTAGTTTAAGCATAGTAGGGTAGATCGACAGATATGAAAGATTATGAATCGTTTGGATTGGGTGCTGCAAAAACCAACCCTTCACAGTAGTAAAAGATAAGCATAATTGTTGGAAGTAAGGGTTATCTATAGAATTAGGTATAGGATTAAAAAAAACTGTTCTGAAGTATTAAGAGAAGTAGGGGCAATTTAAGCATAGTAGGGGCAGATCGACAAATATGAAAGATGATGAATCATTTGGATTGGGTGCTGCAAATCAAACCCTTCACAGTAGTAAAAAGAAAGGGGTAATTTTTGGATATAAGGGCTATTTAAGCATAGTAGGGGTAGATCGACAAATATGAAAGATGATGAATCATTATTATTGGGTGCTGCTAAAACCAACCCTTCACAGCAGCAAAAAGGTAAGCGTAATTGTTGGAAGTTACGGTATTTAGAGATTTAGGGGTATGATTAAAAAGAAGGGTTGTTTTGAAGTATTAAGAGAAGTAGTGGTGGTTTAAGCATAGTTGGGGTAGATCCACAAATATGAAAGATGATGAATCCTTTAGATTGGGTGCTGCAAAAACCAACCCTTCACAAAAGATAAAAAATAGGGGTAATTATTGGGAGGAATGAATATTTAGAGAGTTAGGGGTAGGATTAAAAAGAAGTGTTGTTTTGAAGTATTAAGAGAAGTAGGGGTAGTTTAAGCATAGTAGGGTCGATCGACAAATATGAAAGATTATGAATCGTTCGGATTGGATGCTGCAAAAACCAACCCTTCACAGTAGTAAAAAGGTAGGCGTAATTGTTGGAAGTAGGGGCTATTTAGAGAATTAGGTGTAGGAATAAAAAGATGGACTATTTTGAATTATTAAGAGAAGAATGGGTAGTTTAAACGTAGTAGGGGTATATCGACAAATACGAAATATGATGAATCATTTAGATTGGGGGCAGCGAAAACCAACCCTTCACAGAAGTTTAAAAATAGGGGTAATTGTTGGAAGGAATGATTATTTAGAGAATCAGTGGTAGGATTAAAAAGAAGGGCTGTTTTGAAGTATTAAGAGAAGTAGGGGTAGTTTAAGATTAGTAGGGGTAGAAGGACAAATATGAAAGATTATGAATTATTTGGATGGGGTACTGCAAAAACCAACCCTTCACAGCAGTAAAAAGATAGGAATAATTGTTGGAAGTAAGGGCTATTTAGAGAATTAGGGGTAGGATTAAAAAGGAGAACTGTTTTGAAGTATTTAGAGAAGTAGTGGTAGTTCAAGCATAATTGGGGTAGATCGACAAATATGGAAGATGATGAATCATTTAGATTGGGTGCTGCAAATACCAACCCTTCAGAGTTGTTAAAATGTAGGGGTAATTTTTGGAAGTATGGGCTATTTAGAGAATTAGGAGCAGGATTAAAAAGAAGGGATGTTTTGAAGTATTAGGAGAAGTAGCGGTAGTTTAAGCATAGTAGGGTAGATCGACAAATATAAAGATGATGAATCATATGGATTGGGTGCTGCAAAAACCAACCGTTCACAGAAGTTTAAAAATAGGGGTATTTGTTGGATTTGCAATATAGAGAATTGGGAGTTGGACTAAAATGAAGGGTTGTTTTGAAGTATTAAGAGAAGTAGGGGTAGTTTAAGCATATTAGGGGTAGATCGACAAATATAAAAGATGATGAATCATTTGGATCGGGTGCTGCAAAAACCAACCCTTCATAGTAGTTAAAAAATTGGGGTAACTGTTGGACGTAAGGGTTATTTCGAGAATTAGGGGTAGGATTAAAAAGAATAGTTGTTTTGAAGTATTAAGAGAAGTAGGCGTAGTTTAAGCATAGTAGGTGTAGATCGACAAATATGAAAGATGATGAATCATTTGGTTGTTGTAAAAACAAACCCTTCACATAAGTTAAAAAATAGGGGTAATTGTTGGATGTAAGGGATATTTAGAGAATTAGGGGTAGGATTAATAAGAAGGCTGTTTTGAAGTATTAAGAGAAGCTGTTGTAGTTTAAGCATAATAGGTGTAAATCGAAAAATATGAAAGATAACGAATCGTTTGGATTATGTGTTGCAAAACCCAACCCTTCACAATAGTTGAAAAATAGGGATAATTGTTGGAAGTAAGGGCTATTTAGAGAATTAGGGGTTGGATTAAAAACAAGGGCTATTTTGAAGTACTAAGAGAAGTAGGGATAGCTAAAGCATAGCAGGGGTGGATCGACAAATATGAAAGATTATGAATCATTTGGATTGAGTGATGCAAAAACCATCCCTTCGCAGAAGTTAAAAAATAGGGGAGGTTATTGGAAGTAAGGGGTATCTAGAGAATTAGGGGTAGGGTTAAAAAGAATAGCTATTTTGAAATATTAAAAGAAGTAGGGATAGTTTAGGCATAGTAGGGGCAGATCAACAGATATGAAAGATTATGAATCATTTGGATCGGGCGCTGCAAAAACAAACCCTTCATCGTAGTGAAAGATACGTGTAATTGTTGGAGGTAAGGGCTATTTAGAGAATTAGTGTTAGGATTAAAAAGAATTGCTATTTTGATGTATTAAGAGAAGAAGGGGTAGTTTAAGCATTGTAGGGGTAGATCGACAAATATGAAAGATAATGAATCATTTAGATTGGGTGCTTCAAAAACCAACCCTTCACAGTAGTTAAAAAATAGGGGTAATCGTTTGTAGTAAGGGATATTTAGAGAACTAGTGGTAGGATTAAAAAGAAGAGATGTTTTGAGGTATTAAGAGAAGTAGGGGAAGTTTAAGCATAGTAGGGTAGATTGACAAATATAAAGATAATGAATCATATGGATTGGGTGCTGCAAAAACCAAACCTTCACAGAAGTTAAAAAATAGTGGTAATTGTTGGAAGGGCTATTTAGAGAATTAGGAGTTGGACAAAAATGAAGGGTTGTTTTGAAGTATTAAGAGAAGTAGGGGTAGTTTAGGCATATTGGGGGTAGTTCGACAAATATGAAAGATGATGAATCATTTAGATTGGGTGTTGCAAAAACCAACCCTTCACAGTAGTTAAAGAATAGGGTAATTGTTGGAAGTATGGGCTATTTAGAGAATCAGGGGTAGGAATAAAAAGAATAGCTGTTTGAAGTATTAAGAGAAGTAAGCGTAGTTTAAGCATAGTATGTGTAGATCGACAAATATGACAGATGATGAATCGTTTGGATTGGGTGCTGTATAAACCAACCGTACACAGTAGTTAAAAAATAGGGGTAACTGTTGGAAGTAAGGGATATTTAGAGAACTAGGGGTAGGATTAAAAAGAAGGCTATTTTGAAGTATTAAGAGAAGTAAGCGTAGTTTAAGCATAATAGGGGTAGATCGACAAATATGAAAGATGATGAATCATTTGGATTGGGTGCTGCAAAAATCAGCCCTTCACAGTAGTTAAAAAATAGGGGTAATTATTGTAATTAAGGGATGTTTAGAGAATTAGGGGTAGGATTAAAAAGAATAGTTGTTTTGAAGTATTAAGAGAAGTAGGGGTTGTTTAAGCCTAGTAGCGGTAGATCGACAAATATGAAAGATGATGAATTATTTGGATTGGGAGCTGCAAAAACCAACCCTTCACAGCAGTTAAAAAATAGGGGTAATTGTTGGAAGTTAGGGCAATTTTGAGAATTAGAGGTAGAATTAAAGAGAATAGCTGTTTTGAAGTATTAAGAGAAGTAGGGGTAGTTTAAGCATAGTAGTGGTAGATCGACAAATATGAAAGATTATTAATCGTTTGGATTGGGTGCTGCAAAAAAAAAAAACCTTCGCAGTAATAAAATATAGGTGTAATTGTTGGAAGTAAGGGCTATTTAGAGAATTAGTGTTAGGATTAAAATGAATAGGTGTTCTGAAGTATTAAGAGAAGTAGTGGTAGTTTAAGCATAGTAGGAGTAGATGGACAAATATGAAAAACGACGAATCGTTTGGATTGGGTGCTGCAAATACCAACCCTTCACAGTAGTAAAAATATAGGCGTAATTTTTGGAAGTAAGGGCTATATAGAGAATTAGGGGTAGGACTAAAAAGAAGGCTTGTTTTGAAGTATTAAGAGAAGTAGCGGTAGTTTAAGCATAGTTGGGATAGATCGACAAATATGAAAGGTGATAAATCATTTAGATTGGGTGCTGCAAAAACCAGCCTTTCACAGAAGTTAAAAAATATGGGTAATTTTTGGAAGTAAAGGCTATTTAGAGAATCAGGGGTAGGATTAAAAAGAATAGTTGTTTTGAAGTATTAAGAGAAGTAGGCGTAGTTTAAGCATAGTATGTGTAGATCGACAAATATGACAGATGATGAATCGTTTGGATTGGGTGCTGTAAAAACCAACTGTTCACAGTAGTTAAAAAATTGGGGTAACTGTTGGATGTAAGGGATATTTATAGAACTAGGGGTAGGATTAAAAAGAAGGTTGTTTTGAAGTATTAAGAGAAGTAAGGGTAGTTTAAGCATAATACGCGTAGATCGACAAATATGAAAGATGATGAATCCTTTGGATTGGGTGCTTCAAAAATCAGCCCTTCACAGTAGTTAAAAAATAGGAGTAATTATTGTAAGTAAGGGATGTTTAGAGACTTAGGGGTAGGATTAAAAAGAATAGTTGTTTTGAAGTATTAAGAGAAGTAGGAGTTGTTTAAGCATAGTAGGGGTAGATCGACAAATATGAAAGATGATGAATCATTTGGATTGGGAGCTGCAAAAACCAACCCTTCACAGTAGATAAAAAATAGCGGTAATTGTTGGAAGGAATGACTATTTAATGAATAAGGCATAGGATTAAAAAGAAGGGTTGTTTAGAAGTATTAAGAGAAGTAGGGGTAGTTTAAGCATCGTATGGGTAGATCGACAAATATGAAAGATGATGAATCATTTGGGTTGGGTGCTGCAAAAACCAACCCTTCACAGTAGTTAAAAATTAGGTGTAATTTTTTTAAGTAAGTGTTATTTAGAGATTTAGAGGTAGGACTAAAAAGAATAGCTGTTTTGAAGTATAAAGAGAAGTAGGGTTAGTTTAAGTATAGTAGAAGTAGATTGACAAATATGAAAGATTATGAATCGTTTGGATTGGATGCTGCAGAAACCTATCCTTCACTGTAGTAAAAGATAGGCGTAATTGTTGGAAGTGATGGCTATTTAGAGAATTAGTGTTAGGATTAAAAATAATAACTATTTTGAAGTATTAAGAGAAGTAGGGCTAGTTTAAGCATTGTAGGGGTAGATCGACAAATTGGAAAAATGATAAATCTTTTGGATTGTGTGCTGCAAAAACCAACCCTTCACAGTAGTAAAAAGATAAGCGTAATTGTTGAAGTAAGGGCTATGTAGAGAATTAGGGGTACGATTAAAAAGATGGGTTGTTTCTAAGTATTAAGTGAAGTAGGGGTAGTTTAAGCATAGTTGGGGTAGATCGTGAAATATGAAAGATGATGAATCCATTAGATAAGGTGCTTCAAAAACCAACTGTTAGCCTGCTTTGTGACCAGGCTACCCAAAGCAAAAATCATGTTGACACACCTCTGGGTAAATGCTGTCTCATATGGAATCCCTGGATAACATCGCTCTCCGGCATTGGAAGCATCATCAGAAGACACAAGGCAGTTTTGTCAAAATCACAAAATTAGTATAAACTGACCCGAAACACCTATCAAATGACCTCATTTAGATCTATTCACATCATATACTTGTAGCCCTTTGAATTAGCTTCAGTTTGAGCTTTGGTTTGGCTCAATCGGACTTACGGTTTGAATGTTATTCCCATTTCCGTGAACGGGTGTAAGCTGGCACATGACCGCGATCCATGAACCGCGATCCGTGAACCGTGATCTGTGAACCACGATCCGTGGATCGCGATCCGTGAACTGCGATCCGTGAACCGCGATCCGTGAGCTATGATCCGTGAACCGTAATCCACGATCCGACCCATGACCGCGATATGATCCCCTAGGCTGATGGATGATGACCAAGACCAAGTCCACCACGATCCGAGAATGCAGGATCTCGCGACACATGTCACCAACTGTCATATTGGCCAATTCTTCATCAAGCTACAAACCGGTCCGAGATCTTCGGGATGTGGGCCACTTATGACCGCGATCCATCACCAGAAATCAGCTATAAATAGCCCAGAGCTTGGCATTTTTCAGGATTTTTGACATCTCAACATCCATGGCTGCCATAGCCAACACTTCTCCATGAATAACCACCATCTTCCTCAATAAATTCAATGGATTCGGAGAGAATTATTCATAGAATTCAAGTGATTGAAAGACAATATTCATTGCAATTGTAATCCATGTGTGAAATGAGAAAATATGAAGTGGACGTAGGCTCATTAACGCCGAACCACTATAAAAATCCTGTTGTCTTGCTTTTCTCTTATTTTTTCAGTTATTTATTCATATCCTATGCTCTAACTACGATAATTTGGGTGTTAGGACCATTTTTTGGTCTAACATTTTGGTGCTTTCACTGAGAATTGAATTCTCAGCCTATCGGATTGCTATTCTACTATTTGGATTTGAAAGTTCGAAGAAAACAGTCCTCATTCCGACCATTTTTGAAGACTTCGTTGATTTTCTCAAATTAGAAATTCATGACGCCGAATGAAGTGAAGGATACACAAACGTCATAAGAAAACGAGGCTGGTGAAGAAGGTGCGCAAGAGCCGGTGGGAGCAGGTGGCCAACAGCATTCATCAAAGTTTGTCAATGAAGAATAAACGGATTGTCAAAGAATTTGACAACAGAATGGCGACGACTAGAATTTCTACAGAAGCCATGACCTCTATCTACCAGTGTTATTGAATGTGAGGAGTTGTTGAAAAGATTAGATACGCTGGCTGTGGCAGTATACAAAATAATGATGGTCTCATAACATCCCCCTCTTCTAGAGTTCCGATGGTGTATTGATTTGGCCAATGCAACTGATGTTTTTCATGAACGGGTAGTGATCACCTAGTTTACGTGACTTAAACCTGTCCTACAGGCGAAATCCCAAATGACATTGACATAGAACAGTCCAGACACTATTCTGCAGATGAATCAGAAGATCCTAATGACCAAAATTCTCAATGGTGGGATACCCGATGGCAAATATGGATCCTAGCACTACAAAGTTACCCTCCACCTGAATGGCATGGTGTAAGACATGTGTCCTGTAGTTCACTCCCAGAAAGGTTTAGCTAACATTTGCAATGCCTATTTGTCGTCAACCGCATCGAGGAAGACTGATTTCCATAGAATAAAGGGTAGATCAATGTACTTTGGTGCCCATAGTTAGGTACCAATTGAACCACCGTAAGCCATGATTGGGCATATGGATCCTTGCCCGGATGATTGCAACTTGACTACTCACCAGCCGCCGCATGACCTTGGTCAAGAGATGAGAGCCTGGGATCAACAAAAATATGAATCAACCATCAGCTCTACACTTCATACAACAGTTGTGATAGGATATACGAACATTACTTGAAGCCTCACAAGCTATGCTATCATGTTCAAGCTGATCTAATCAAGATTCTGACAGACCAGCTCCAACAGAATTCAGAGCCTATATTGCACCCTAGTGCCTATTGCTAAATATGATAACCGAAGATGGAGGGGGAATGGTCTATGGTCACCAAGTTATTGGCGAAGACGACTACTCAGCTGGATGGACCATGCTACGCAACAAAGATGGCGTGAAACCCAAAGATGCTTCCCCTCTAGATGAAATGGAGTGTGAAGGAGGTATCAAAATTGCGAATAATGGGAGCATCACAAAAAGAATTGCCCAAGGAACTGTCTGAAGATCTAGATCCCAGCAAGGATCATCATTTGGGATGTATAAGGGTGACATCTAATGACGCAACTACACGTGTTATGATTGGTGACGTCGACCTGACTAAGGTCTTGAAATTGGATCTCATTTAGACCTCTTCTGAACGAAGGAACCGACAAGCTTTCTACAGGCGCTTGGACCTATGCTAATATTCGCAGGATTTTACCATAGTTTATGAGTCATTTGTTGAGAATAAACCTGAAGTGCGTTCTTGTCAAGCAAACAAGACGTATGCTCGATCCAGGGAAAGCATCTACCATGAAAGAGGAAGTCGGAATGTTGAGAGGCAATGGTTTTATATGATGTGCCACACATCCCGTGTAACAACCCGTATTTTCAATAACCTGTTATGACATAAATTGAGGCAGAATTTAATTATAAAATGTGAATCAAGGGAAACGGGTTATGCCATTGCGTTCGTCTCGGAAAAATACGCGAAATAGAGTCCGAGTTTTCGAAAATCGGAGTCCGTATGACCCAGTTAAGGCCCATTGAAGTTTTCAAAAAATTCCTAAGTAAAAACAGATTTAAAATTTGGAATTAAAAACAAGGGTTAGGGCAAAATGGCGTAGGCGGGAAAATTCCCGCCAGGACCCGCATGTCGACAGGCCTGTCGACAGGGTCCCCAGGGTGTCGACTGCCCTGTCGACAGCCCTGTCGACAGGGGGTGGCCAGGCAGTTTTGCCTGGCGCACCATTTTGGTTTGGGCTTGGTCTTGTGGCTTGGTTCTAGAGAATTCCGAGATCTGATGGACCTAATTCAACCTAGGGTTAATCCTATGGTCTAATTCACTAGCCTAATCTATAAATAAGACCCTAACCTACCCTAAATCACTCATTATTCATTCTAGCAACTAAACTATGCCAAAATTAAAACTCTCATGGCCTCCACTCTCTTCATACAATTCCTAAACAAATCCCTAAGAGATTTCCATGCATACAAGGGTATTTAGGCTTGTATGATCCTCTTTAGCTTGCATTAAAGTCTTGTTTCTCCATTGTCATCATAAAGGAGGAGTCTTGATCAAGTTTGCTTGCATTTTGGGGTTTTATTTTGTTGCATAAGGGGTTTCTTACATTTGCTATACTTATTTGAGTCCGCATAAGCATTGTAAGCCCTCTTACCTTCATTTTAGAAACTCTAAAGCTAATATGTGATGCAAGTTGGGATTTTTGCAAGTTTATTGAGTTATGCATGTTTATGTGAGTTCACTATGCCATGATTTGCAAGTTAAATGAGTTATGCATGTTTATGCAAGTTCACTATGCCATGATTTGCAAGTTAAATGAGTTATGCATGTTTATGCAAGTTCACTAAGCCATGATTTGCAAGTTTAATAAGTTATGCATGTTTATGCAAGTTCACTAAGCCATGGTTTGCAAGTTAAATGAGTTATGCATGTTTTTGCAAGTTCACTATGCCATGTTATGCATGTTTAATAAGTTATGCATGCTTATGCAAGTTCACAGTGACATGTTGTGCATGTTTGACAAGTTATGCATGTTTATGCAAGTTCCCTATGCCATGTTACGCAAGTTTAACATGTTATGCATGTTTATGGTAATATGCAAGTTCACTATGCTAAGTTATGAAAGTTTAACATGTTATGCATGTTTATGGTAATATGCAAGTTCACTATGCTAAGTTATGCAAGTTTAACATGTTATGCATGTTTATGGTAATATGCAAGTTCACTATGCTAAGTTATGCAAGTCTAACATGTTATGCATGTTTGTTGTGATATGCAAGTTCATCATGTATGTTGTGCCAAGTTCCCTCTTCCTATCCTTTATGCGTTATTACGAATATGTAAGCGATAGAATGACGTTGGGGGGGTTTGGGTAAACTTAAAATACATGAAAATATAAGATCGGGAATTTACCTATTAAGTTAGGTCTACCCCTTGGGAATTTACCTATTAAGTTAGGTCTACCCAAGTATTTGTTGACTTGTAATTATGTTTTGAAATAAAGTGGACATGACACTTAGAAAACGTAAGTGTGGCCAACTCGAGGTTGGGTTGAGTTTGTAGCATAATTCTACCCGCAACCGACCGGCTTAACTAGTGGCTACAAACAATAGGACCCAATGTGAGAAGTTGGTCATGTGGTGCCAAGACCCGAGGTTAGACCAAGTTGTGGTGTAAAGCTACCAGGACCCGCCCGGCCTAACTAGTAACCACAACAAGGTCTAATGTGAGAGGTTAATGTGCATTAAATTAATTAATGCCTCATGATTAGGGTTAAGTCAGGGTCCACTAATACTTAACCAATTTGGGGATTCGAGGGATTGAAATGGGGGTAAGTGTGAACTGTCGGTTACACTTAACCAATTTAATCCATTTGGGGATTCGAGGGATTGAAATGGGGTAAGTGTGAACTGTCGGTTACGCTTAACCAATTTAATCCATTTGGGGATTCGAGGGATTGAAATGGGGTTAAGTGTGAACTGTCGGTTACACTTAACCAATTTAATCCATTTGGGGGTTTAGGGATTGAAATGGGGTTAAGTTGTGAACTGTCGGTTACACTTAACCAATTTAATCCATGATTAGTGAAGGGTTAAATCGCACTTAACCCTCTTAGGAAACCCTAGCAACGTGGTCTGTTCCAGCAGTAATCCCAGTTTGGTATCATTATAACCCTAGAGGCTAGGCTAGGGCGGGGCACGATTACTGGACGGATGTGAGCGACCAAAGCGACGGCTGAGTGGTACAGCGGTGCGGGTCCAGGCGGGCTACGGACGTGCACATATTCCGGTATTGGACAAACTCGAGGCACGGGTACCAGTAGGTTTAGACTGTGCATTATTGCTTCAGTGTCTGGGGTTGACACCCGAAGGCTTGATACACCCGAAGGTGGACCCAGCACAGTCTGACTACATCCATATGTGGGCCGTATGGACACCAACACTTGACGTGTTAGGCTACAGGGAGCCGATCGACTAGACCGTTTGGTTGGACCTTATATTGAGGTCACTTCATGTTATTGGGTCAATGCTTGGGCAAAGGGATCAATATCTGTTATGTTGGTTTGCTAGTACACCGTGGTGCAAAACTTAACCTTGTTTATGCGATGACACCTCTATCTATCTTGTAGTTAATTTATCATGCCAGTATGTTGTTATCTATGATCATCTCAGTTTCCATCATGCTGTTAACTTTATTAGTTTATAGACTGATCGTAGCAGGGCTTACTCAGTCTTTTTGACTGACCTGTTTTCTTTTGCCTCTTTTCTTCCGTTTCCCCCCCCCCCCCCCCCCCAGGTTCTCAGGGAGGGAATACAGGAGCTTAGCTTGGATCTTAGCTGCTTTCTTGGATAGCTCATGTATGCTTTGGACTTGAGCTCGCTATGGTTTTCCACTTTGGGGATAGCTACTTTTATGTTTTCCCTTTTCAGTTTTAGATGATGTTATTGTATGTACTAGACTTGTTTATTTGGGAAATTGACATTTTGATGTACCAGACTTGTGTTTTGAAATGGTTTAAAAATCTTCCGCTGTTTTATATACTTACTCTGTTTATTTACATATATATATATGTCATGTCCTGCCTTGCTATATCATTATGCATATTTACCTTGTTTTAAAACGCCCCACCAAAGTCAGAGTTGCTTGCAAGAGCCACCCTGGCGGAGGTGGGGTGTTACATTTGGTATCAGAGCATATGGTTTACGAGAAGGGATAAAAAGGTTTTTAAAACTTTTGAAAAACTATTTTCAAAACCAAGTATAAAGTATTTTCCAAAGAAAAGTCTAGTTATTTTAAAGGCTATTCCCCAAAAGCCATTAGCACTATCCTTTGACCCCTCGTTTGAACTCTTTTCTTTTCGTTTCCAGCATGTCTGGTAATCTCATTTTACCCGAAGGAGTAACAATACCCGATTGGTTTCGTCGGTACTGGGAAGTCACGGCACCGGTCCCGGGTGTCTCTAATGTTGTCTTTCCAGTCGAGGCCGTTGTTCCTCCTCCTCCTCCCGTAGCTGATGTTCCTCTTCCCCCTCAGCCTCCACAAACGGATTTTGCGGAAACTTGTAAGAACTTTAAGATGATGGGTGGCAAGAATTTTAGTGGAACAGAGACTTTTGTAGAAGCAAGGAATTGGTTGAAAGAGACCGAAGATCTTTTAGCCACCTTTGATATAGGTGACCGCAGGAAGGTTTTATTAGCAGTATGGTTGCTAAAGGAAGAAGCTGCACGTTGGTGGGTAGTCACCACCGCTACTAGGCCAATTGAGACTTGGGATGACTTTAGAGGAAGGTTTGGACTGAGGTTCTTATCACTGAAGCAAGGGGACATGACTATTAGGGAATACATAGATAAGTTTAATCAACTGGCTCGGGTCGATTTAGACTTGGTTAATACAGCCCAGAAGAAGGCCATACACTTTGCTCTAGGATTAAACGAGCCATTACATGGTTTGGCCATGTCTCATATACCCTTGGGGGCGACTTTCGAGAATTTGGTAAATATGGCCCTACTTCAAGAAGAAGATAACAATGACAAGAAAGAGGTCAAGGCGAATGAGTCTCAAGGCAAGGGGGTAAATTCCGGAAAACTAGGCAAGAATAACAACAACCGCAAGGACAAGCCAAGAGAGAGTAGGAAATGCAACTTCTGTGGTAAAATTGGACATATATCCAGGGAATGTAGGAAGAAGAAGAGAAAGCGGGGCGGATGCTTCCATTGTGGTGAGTCTGGACATCTCAGCAAGAATTGCCCGAGGAAACAAGGGCAAGGTCAGACTCAGTATGCAGGACTATCTGGAGGGCGAGTTCATCCCCTCAACACCATTTTTCCAGCTCATGATAGAGGTAGTGTTTCTGTTGAAAGTCTTGTTTACATTTTCTGACTTTCCCTGTTCGTACTTTGTTTGATTCTGGCACATCGCATAGTTTTATTTCACCTGATCTAGTTGAAAGTTTGCACCTAAGTACTAGTCTAGTTGATGATCCCGTATGTGTTTCAAATCCAATTGGGGGTTCTGCCCGTTTGTCTGTGGTCTGAGTGGATTTGAAAATTTCTATCTTGAGTATAGAATTCTCGTGGGATGTTTATATTCTCGGTTTCAGGGGATATGGGTTCGTTTTGGGCATGGAATGGTTGTCCTGTTTTGGAGTCATTCTTGGTTTTTGTATATAGGGTTGTGAGGCTCATGACTCGCCTCGGTAATACCCTAGAAATTTCTAGCAACCCTATGGGTCCCGTCATGTCATGTTAAATCCCTCAACTCGTCTATCGATAGTTTGCAATCTGTGAGGGTGGTCCGAGAATATCCTGATATCTTGGGTGAAGTGAAGGGGTTACCCCTGGACGTGGGATAGATTTCCGCATTATCTGGTTGGTAATACCAAGCCAGTTTCGTGGCCGGTTAGGCACATGACCTCACGAGATGAGAGTTAAGAAAGCAAGTCAAGGAGTTGCTTGAGAAGAACTTCCTGAGACGAAGCATTTTCGAGTAAGGTGCTCCAGTAGTATTCGTTACTAATGTGGACTGTTTGTTTCGCTTATGTGTTGATTATCGTGAGAAGAATAGACAACCGTTACCAAGCATCGATGATTTGTTTGATCAGCTTGTAGGAGCATCTGTTGATCTAGCTACCGGATTCCATCAGCTTAGGATGGCTGAGGATGGAATTGACAAGACTGCGTTTAGGACTCTAGATGGATTTTTAGAATGGCTAGTCATGCTATTCGGTTTGACTAGTGCACCCGCATATTACGTGAACTTGATGGGTAGGGTGTTTAGGGAGTCCTTGAACAAGTTTGTCGTGATCATCATAAGACGATATTTTGATCTCCTTAAAAGAACGAGGAAGGGCATGCTAGACATCTCAAGCAGGTGATGGATACGCTTAGAGCCACCAGTTGAAGGTTAAGTTCTCCAAATGTCACTTTGGAGGAAAGAAGTTGGATTTCTTGGGCACATAGTTCCTAAGGAAGGCTTAGCGGTGGATTCCGCTAAAGTGGTTGCGGTTTAAGACCGGAAAACTCTGAGGAGGGCAATTGAAGTAAGAAGCCTTCTCCGTTTGGCTAGTTAGTTAGCATTCCCTGAGCTTGGACTTACTCTTCTGATCAAGAAGGGGGTTTCACAGGAAGAAGACCCGCAGTTAGTCAAGAACGGGGACCAGTTGATTCGAGGCGAGATGTTAAGTCACCTCGCTAGATATATTATAGATGACAAGGGATGACTAAGGCGCGATGAGAGATTATGTGTTCCTCGAGTGGAAGACTAGGTAAAGAAGGTTCTTGAAGATGCGCATCACTCAATGTAACGGCTGGAAATTTCCGACTCCTCGAGAGTCGGAAATTCCGCGACGTTAGTGAAAGAATTTAGAAGGTGAGGAAGAAAAGATAGAACTAATAGAATAGAAGAAGAAGAACATCAGAATCATCAGAGTAACACGAATCTCACAGCGGAACGAATAACATATAATATATAACATAACTTTGAAGTAAACAGTTATATATATACAATAGCACTTATCAGAGTACAACACTTACAACACAGCGGAAATAACTATAGCTATAGAATCTTGAAGTCTCCTGCTCCAAGCTCTCCATGTATATCTGTAAATCCCGACTACTTGACTGCCCGTACAAATTTAGGCACCCAAGAATTTAGGGAAAACAACAAAGTAAACTCCGGGTCAGTCATGGGACTGGTATGAGTAAAATAGATTAAAACAGGTATAGGATATCTCATAAGACCACGCCGTGAATACGGAACGGGTTTTTCCTTATGAGTATCTAAACAACTTTGACAAGCAATATCATTGTGATATTATAATAATGTCTAAGTACAAATAGGTATCAATCTAGCAGAAACGCTTGCATCTCACGTTCTACATGCATAGTATAAAATCATAAACCGCAGGGCGCTTATCGGAGAATGGATTCCAACAGACAAGGTATGGGAGCACCTTCTGATCAGTGTACTCTAGAGGTGATACACTGCAGGTTCAACAAGAACGTCTTGCAACCCGGCCACACATGACCGCTCACTCATTTAGCTTGAGTGTCGCGAATATATTGCCACCACGGTTATAGGCCATCAACCGTTATCCGAAGATACAGAATCAAAAAGAAGTATAAATATGAATATTCGCTAGATCGGTGACAATACACCCTGCTTGGGGATGACCCAACTAGCCATGCTGCCTGGCCCAACTTTTGTTACTTCCTGGTGTGAGGCTAGAGGCTACGTCTATCTTCAGAACATCTGATCACCATTCACTTTGAATGCCACATCGTCATACCCGCCAAATCACAAATTGACTTATCCAAAAATAACACGGGTATACAGCTAAGAGAAACGAATTCCTCCGCCACCAAACGTGAATACGTTTGAACAGATCAACTTACGCGATCCATTGGATATACTCTGTCAGACCTTCTTCCATATACGTTGTCCTGGGACTGGACAAACTGAAGGCACTATTCAGTATATCCATCTTAGTCACTGTTATCTAAGACTTATACAACAGCCCTTGCACTTTTCTCCGTCTTCAATTTATCTTTGGCATATATTGCTCGCAACGCTTATGCCAATACAGAGTGGTTCTTTGGATAATAATCCAACCGGTCTCTCCATATTAACAACGTTAAAATGGTAAAAACTTCGATAGTCTGTGATTTAACTATCAAATGAAAACATGTCGGTGTACAAACAACGATCTTATTTCCAAATGGGAATTCGATCGATCAATCATCATATGTTCATATTTCCTTATTTCATATATTTAGAAAATATATGTTATTAATCATTGGAAAACATTTCCATAGCTTATTTTCACATCACTATTATTTCGCAACTATCAGTCCCTAACTGTAACTAGTATGAGAACAATTCTCTAAGTATCAATCCGGAAGGTCGAAACCAACATCAGATCGTCACTTAGAAAACCGTTCAACTTACCCTCTCCAGTTAGTTTCTGAATTTGCTTAACTCTATTTCTTAAATTCTTATCATGAAAACATTTCATTTTCTATGTTTAGAAAACATATCTGACTATATTTGGAAAACGTTTCCAAAACTCATTTACGGATTTCCAATGAACGTTGTATAAAACATCGTTACGCTTAATCCATTAATCGCTTATCACTTAACTATATTTCAAATCAACCTTTTCTATCGAACCACAACTATTCCTTTGTCAATTCTGAAGTCAATCAAGTTGGGGTATAATTACCTCTCAGACCTTAATTGAACAACGTCCTTTACTGTGAAATAGATGAAGCTCATCACTCACTTTTTTACAATCATCTGTTTACGCAAATTCTCGGATTCAGGTTACGAATCCACTTCTTATATGACAACGTTTGATTATAACTTTAACGTTATAATTCCAATCCCTAAAATATCTATCCTAAATTATGAATTTATTTCCTAACTCGAATAATTTAACAGACACCTAATTTCTTAATCAATAACTAAACCTTGATTAAAAACCCGGAAAGTAAATAGTACTTTCCCGAATTCGCTATAATCGAATTCGACGTATAACTCTCTTTCGAGTAATCTCTATTCGATTAACTCTTCTTCGAATAACCTATATTCGATTATCTTTCTTCGAATAACTCATATTCGAAATCTCTCTCTTTCGAATAAACAATATTCGATCTCTTTCTTTCGAATATGCTATATTCGAAAATCTCCTTTCGATTTACTAATCGATAACTCCTTTCGATCAAACTAAAATCGATAACTCCTTTAACTCTATTCGAATAACTAATATTCGACTAACTCCTTTGGATCAACTCATTTGATTAACTCCTTCGAATAGCTAATTCGAATAACTTACCTTCGAATAACCCATATTCGATTTACTCTAACTCGATTAACTTAATTCTAATCGATTTACTCCATTTCGATTCAACTTAATTCAAATCGATCGACTTAACTCAAATTGATTAACTCCTTTCGAATAACTAAATTCGATTTAACTCTTCTCGAATAACTACATTCGATTAACTCAAATTGAATAACTAATATTCAATTAACTCTTCGACTAACTCCTTTGGATTAACTAACTTCGACTAACTCCTTTGGGTTAACTAACTTCGAATAACTCCTTTGGATTAACTAACTTCGAATAACTCCTTTGGATTAACTAACTTCGAATAACTCCTTTGGATTAACTAACTTCGAATAACTCCTTTGGATTATCTAACTTCGAATAACTCCTTTGGATTAACTGACTTCGAATAACTCCTTTGGATTAACTAACTTCGAATACTCCTTTGGATTAACTAACTTCGAATAACTCCTTTGGATTAACTAACTTCTAATAACTCCTTTGGATTAACTAACTTCGAATAACTCCTTTGGATTAACTAACTTCGAATAACTCCTTTGGATTAACTAACTTCGAATAACTCCTTTGGATTAACTAACTTCGAATAACTCCTTTGGATTAACTAACTTCGAATACTCCTTTGGATTAACTAACTTCGAATAACTCCTTTGGATTAACTAACTTCTAATAACTCCTTTGGATTAACTAACTTCGAATAACTCCTTTGGATTAACTAACTTCGAATAACTCCTTTGGATTAACTAACTTCGAATAACTCCTTTGGATTAACTAACTTCGAATAACTCCTTTGGATTAACTAACTTCGAATAACTCCTTTGGATTAACTAACTTCGAATAACTCCTTTGGATTAACTAACTTCGAATAACCAATATCCGATAACTACTCTTTGAATAAATAATATTCAGTTACTCTTCTCAAATGAATAACATTTGATTTCTCCACTCGAATAAACTATATTCGATTACTCTTCCCTCGAATATACTATATTCGATAACTCTACTTCGAATAAGTGATATTCGGCAACTCTACTCGATTAACTCCACTTGGGTAACTCTAACTGGTCACTCTAACTGAGTAACTCTAACTGATCAACCCTAACTGGTCAACTTTAGCTGGTTAACTTTAACTGGTCAACTTTAACTGTTTATCTTTAATTGGTCAATTCTAACTGTTTATCTTTAACTGGTAAATTTTAACTGGTTAACTCAAATGGTTTAACCTAACTGGTTAACTCAAATGGTTTAACCTAACTTGATTTACTTGTCTCGATTAACTGAACTAATCCACTTAGTTTAACTTAGCTAATTCACGTTGATTAACTCTAACCGATTCACTTAGTTTAAATCAACTAATTCACTTCGATTAACTACTTAGTTAACTTAACTAATCCACTTCGATTAACCACTTAGTTTAACTTAACTAATTCACTTCGATTAACCACTTAGTTTAACTTAACTAATTCACATTGATTAACTCTAACCGATTCACTTAGTTTAACTCAACTAATTCACTTCGATTAACCACTTAGTTAACTTAACTAATCCACTTTGATTTACTCTAACCGATTCACTTAGTTTATCTTAACAAATTCACTTCGATTAACTCGACCAATTCACTTGGTTAACTCGACCAATTCACTTGGTTATCTCCTATTTATTTAACAAATAAATATCTCCTTTAGTTTAATTCTATTTATTTAATTTCTAAATAAATATCCTTTATATTTCTTTTAACGAATATAATTCCTTTATATTTTGATTAACAAATATATCCCCTTATATTCGATTAACTTATATATTCCCTTGTATTTGATTTACAAATATAATTCTTTTATATTTGTTTTTACCAACTATATTCCTTTATATTCAGAATCCTTTTTCTTATATATGTATATAATCCCTTGATTTTATATAAATAAACTATTTTCAAAATATACTTTGAAAACCCCTCTCCTACAGTCTGGTATTTCTCATGGTCTTCAACACACCATATAACAACGATAAATATCGTCCCACCACACATAGTCATACAGATTATATACTTCACAATATATATCACACTATAAAAATCACAGTAAAATACTGTTGAGGAATCCTGTTGGATTCCTCCAACCTGTTTCCCTGCATCCACAGATGTTAAACAATACCAGTATAATATTCTGATAAACAGAATCAACATATAACTATTTGACGGTTTATATATATATATATATATATATATATATATATATATATATATATATATATATACATACGTAAATATATATATATAAAATCTCTACTAACTGACTAGCAGTTCAAGCAAACAATCAACACACAGTTAATCAGACAATTTTAATAGTTCTAACAATACAACATGAAATTATAAACTGTTCAGAGTTAGTGAGATTTACTCACCTTGACGCGTTAACCGTTAAATAATCGGTTTGCGTTCACTGATTCAGTCAAACAATTTATTTCGCCATAAATTGTAACGAGCTCCGATGGACTCCCAGTCAGTGTCATCGTGTAGTGTCCGTCCATACGATCCCAACGGATCTTGTTTCGCTGAATTTCGATAATATATGAGCAAGATATGATTAATTAAAGTTAATACATTATTTAAATTTAATTAAACTATATATTATCCTATTTTTAATGGATTGGGCTTTAACCTTTTCTTTAGCCCATTCAGAAGAATTCGGATCCGCAAAAACACACGTCTTCTTCCCTAAACTTGAAACCGTCGCTCCAGAAATACGCCAGCCATCTCGTTCTTTCACGCTTCCCCTTTACCACTTTCACCGAGAGCACCATCCTCCTTCACAATTTTACTGTTGCTCACCACTTTACGCCACCGTACCCCAGTCTTCTTCTTTACCTCATGAACCCATTTCCACGCAGGGTCTCCTTCCCACAAGTACCGTACGCCCATCTTCTGTTCTGGAAACCCATGTTTCTTATCCGTGCACCATGCTACTGAAGTAGCTCCTCCTTCCTATTTACACGTCCCCGCTTCTACTGTGTATCAATGCCAACGCTGCCCCATCTGTACGGCCTCCCCTTCCTCACAAAACACAAACCCATCTCTCCGCCCAGTACATTCATTTACCATCTAATTCATGTCCCACTCGCCCTCAGTTTCGCTCGCATCTTTGATTTTTAAACAGGAGGTTACTTTGATTTTTTTTTTTTTTTTTTGAAGTGAGGTCTTCAAATTTTAGAAGCTCGTTGGAGGTTGAGAACGCTCAAACAAACGAAGAAGTTTATAAGGCTTTGTATAGATATTATATAGGGTTTCATAATGTTTTAATTGAACGTGGAAGCTTTAAGGACCAAGTGTTTATGCGGCTGGAAAGAAAGGCACTCATGGCTTGTTTTCGGCCTAGCAATACTTAGGATAGATATTATATTTTTATTTTTATTAAGTATTTAAAGTTTGGTTTTACAACGTACCATGTTACGTAAATCTCATTCACGTACAGACAGAAATAAAGATACCGGTGAGATGGCCAACGCCCCACGATCCCAAAAATATAATAATACCGGTAGATTAACTCATATTTTGAAACTTTAAAATGTTGATTTCAGGGTGCAAAATACCCCAAATAAAAAGTCGCTAAATAAATTAATTAAAAATTACCATAAAATTCTAAAAATTAAATTATCGCTATGTCCCAAAAGAACCTTGTCTAAATTCACACACGATATCTAGTTATTTCGAAATAACCGTTATGGCCACGAACGAATATACCGCTGTTTTTCTGAATATTTGATTTGGACATATCTCAAAATCTACACGACGAAATCCCGATTTTTCTCTTTCACTAGAAAGATATACTCCACCAGCTCCACACGTTTCTTGTTTCACAGAAATCCGGCTTAAAACGAATCTTGTATATTCAGTTGAAGTTCAACTCGCCAAATAACGAACTACCGCGTCGTTACGCGCTCTATTCTAATTATAATATAATTAATGCATTTTAACGTCGATTATTAAATCGATTCGTTATTCAAATTCAATTCTAAACTGAATTAAATATTTTAGCTGATCCAATTCACACAGTATTGTGAATTCGGTGATTTCCGATTATTTCGACATTATAATATATTATTATATTATTTATTTTAATTAAATATTCAATATTATTTAATTCAAGTCATCGATATCGCCCAATCGATATTTAATAATTAAATAAATTAATTATTCGACAGCTAACAAAATGCGCCATTACAGACTTCCCCACTTAAAATAATTTCGTCCTCGAAATCGCTAAGTTGGAGGTTGACCCTATATATTGGAACTCCTAAGATTGGTTTACCCCTTATTTCTGATTTTAACCGAACCACTTAATATCGACTGAAATATTTATTCTTCCGACTAATTAAAATTTTCAAAAATTCTGAAAATTTTCTAACACTTTAAATTTTCGGAAAATTTTGCAATAACCTCGTTTGTACAGCCCTATCGGTAAAACCACAACTCGCCTCTCTAGGCCATCTCCAACCCAAAAGAAAATCAAACAGCCAAGCGGCTTGCCAATTCGGCTCATAAAATCCAAACTCATATATAGTATAAACTTGTACCTTTTTGTTGGTCGTATTAACTTCATAACTTTCACCTGTTATCAACCCAACATATACCCAAGGTCATCTCAACAAATTCTCCAATCTGTTTTTATCCATAAATCCAACCATTCGTTTATACCCGAGTCTAATTCAATTTCAAACCATCATTACATTCCTGATTTCCAAATTCTTATATCATCCATCAACTTAATCGATATCATTCCAATATAATCCTATATTATATTTAACATTGTCTGAGCTTAATTCAAATTTATTTACCCCATTTCAATATTTTAACCCATTTAACTTCATAAGTTTAATTTTTAATTCCAGAATTCAAAATTCCTGGGTTTATTTCAAATCAAGTTTCAAATCCTAACACTAATTCAAAACCTTGGAATTTCTAAACAACTTGTTTTCTCAACACAATTCGAAAACAAAACCTTTGGTCGTAATCCGTCACTTACAACTCGAAAATGAACACTGATGATGTCTAGATTCATCATCAGGATCTATTTTCCAGCTATCGAAGTGAGTTCAATACTATAACATTTTCAATTTGAAAACATTTTCAAAATCTCCCAGGAACTTAAAATTTCCTTATTTAAATTCCAAATTCTTATTTAAATTCATATTTAATTCAAACTATTTCATATATTACATTCATATGAATTCTGATTGGTCATTTATAACCATTTCACCCTTTTATAATCTTATTCGATTATAATAACAACCAACACAATCAATATACTATAATAATTTCAAGATATATATTTCTTCTATAAACTAATATATTTTGGGAAAAATTATTTCATTTACCCTCTTTCAAAACATACCATGATGGTTCATCGTATTCGAGTGTTTAGTAATCCTTATCGATACAGTGGATCAACTGATCGACCAGAATTCATAAGCCACTCAACCAATGAGTCTCCACAATATAAAACCATTTTATATTGAATAACAATTACGCGCTCATATATATACACTCAAACTCAATCTAGGATATTACTAATCCCATCTCTATCGAGTTATGCCACAGAGCCAAGGTAATCACTTAACTTAAGCTCTGATACCAACTGTAACGGCTGGAAATTTCCGACTCCTCGAGAGTCGGAAATTCCGCGACGTTAGTGAAAGAATTTAGAAGGTGAGGAAGAAAAGATAGAACTAATAGAATAGAAGAAGAAGAACATCAGAATCATCAGAGTAACACGAATCTCACAGCGGAACGAATAACATATAATATATAACATAACTTTGAAGTAAACAGTTATATATATACAATAGCACTTATCAGAGTATAACACTTACAACACAGCGGAAATAACTATAGCTATAGAATCTTGAAGTCTCCTGCTCCAAGCTCTCCATGTATATCTGTAAATCCCGACTACTTGACTGCCCGTACAAATTTAGGCACCCAAGAGTTTAGGGAAAACAACAAAGTAAACTCCGGGTCAGTCATGGGACTGGTATGAGTAAAATAGATTAAAACAGGTATAGGATATCTCATAAGACCACGCCGTGAATACGGAACGGGTTTTTCCTTATGAGTATCTAAACAACTTTGACAAGCAATATCATTGTGATATTATAATAATGTCTAAGTACAAATAGGTATCAATCTAGCAGAAACGCTTGCATCTCACGTTCTACATGCATAGTATAAAATCATAAACCGCAGGGCGCTTATCGGAGAATGGATTCCAACAGACAAGGTATGGGAGCACCTTCTGATCAGTGTACTCTAGAGGTGATACACTGCAGGTTCAACAAGAACGTCTTGCAACCCGGCCACACATGACCGCTCACTCATTTAGCTTGAGTGTCGCGAATATATTGCCACCACGGTTATAGGCCATCAACCGTTATCCGAAGATACAGAATCAAAAAGAAGTATAAATATGAATATTCGCTAGATCGGTGACAATACACCCTGCTTGGGGATGACCCAACTAGCCATGCTGCCTAGCCCAACTTTTGTTACTTCCTGGTGTGAGGCTAGAGGCTACGTCTATCTTCAGAACATCTGATCACCATTCACTTTGAATGCCACATCGTCATACCCGCCAAATCACAAATTGACTTATCCAAAAATAACACGGGTATACAGCTAAGAGAAACGAATTCCTCCGCCACCAAACGTGAATACGTTTGAACAGATCAACTTACGCGATCCATTGGATATACTCTGTCAGACCTTCTTCCATATACGTTGTCCTGGGACTGGACAAACTGAAGGCACTATTCAGTATATCCATCTTAGTCACTGTTATCTAAGACTTATACAACAGCCCTTGCACTTTTCTCCGTCTTCAATTTATCTTTGGCATATATTGCTCGCAACGCTTATGCCAATACAGAGTGGTTCTTTGGATAATAATCCAACCGGTCTCTCCATATTAACAACGTTAAAATGGTAAAAACTTCGATACTCTGTGATTTAACTATCAAATGAAAACATGTCGGTGTACAAACAACGATCTTATTTCCAAATGGGAATTCGATCGATCAATCATCATATGTTCATATTTCCTTATTTCATATATTTAGAAAATATATGTTATTAATCATTGGAAAACATTTCCGTAGATTATTTTCACATCACTATTATTTCGCAACTATCAGTCCCTAACTGTAACTAGTATGAGAACAATTCTCTAAGTATCAATCCGGAAGGTCGAAACCAACATCAGATCGTCACTTAGAAAACCGTTCAACTTACCCTCTCCAGTTAGTTTCTGAATTTGCTTAACTCTATTTCTTAAATTCTTATCATGAAAACATTTCATTTTCTATGTTTAGAAAACATATCTGACTATATTTGGAAAACGTTTCCAAAACTCATTTACGGATTTCCAATGAACGTTGTATAAAACATCGTTACGCTTAATCCATTAATCGCTTATCACTTAACTATATTTCAAATCAACCTTTTCTATCGAACCACAACTATTCCTTTGTCAATTCTGAAGTCAATCAAGTTGGGGTATAATTACCTCTCAGACCTTAATTGAACAACGTCCTTTACTGTGAAATAGATGAAGCTCATCACTCACTTTTTTACAATCATCTGTTTACGCAAATTCTCGGATTCAGGTTACGAATCCACTTCTTATATGACAACGTTTGATTATAACTTTAACGTTATAATTCCAACCCCTAAAATATCTATCCTAAATTATAAATTTATTTCCTAACTCGAATAATTTAACAGACACCTAATTTCTTAATCAATAACTAAACCTTGATTAAAAACCCGGAAAGTAAATAGTACTTTCCCGAATTCGCTATAATCGAATTCGACGTATAACTCTCTTTCGAGTAATCTCTATTCGATTAACTCTTCTTCGAATAACCTATATTCGATTATCTTTCTTCGAATAACTCATATTCGAAATCTCTCTCTTTCGAATAAACAATATTCAATCTCTTTCTTTCGAATATGCTATATTCGAAAATCTCCTTTCGATTTACTAATCGATAACTCCTTTCGATCAAACTAAAATCGATAACTCCTTTAACTCTATTCGAATAACTAATATTCGACTAACTCCTTTGGATCAACTCATTTGATTAACTCCTTCGAATAGCTAATTCGAATAACTTACCTTCGAATAACCCATATTCGATTTACTCTAACTCGATTAACTTAATTCTAATCGATTTACTCCATTTCGATTCAACTTAATTCAAATCGATCGACTTAACTCAAATTGATTAACTCCTTTCGAATAACTAAATTCGATTTAACTCTTCTCGAATAACTACATTCGATTAACTCAAATTGAATAACTAATATTCAATTAACTCTTCGACTAACTCCTTTGGATTAACTAACTTCGACTAACTCCTTTGGGTTAACTAACTTCGAATAACTCCTTTGGATTAACTAACTTCGAATAACTCCTTTGGATTAACTAACTTCGAATAACTCCTTTGGATTATCTAACTTCGAATAACTCCTTTGGATTAACTGACTTCGAATAACTCCTTTGGATGAATACTCCTTTGGATTAACTAACTTCGAATAACTCCTTTGGATTAACTAACTTCTAATAACTCCTTTGGATTAACTAACTTCGAATAACTCCTTTGGATTAACTAACTTCGAATAACTCCTTTGGATTAACTAACTTCGAATAACTCCTTTGGATTAACTAACTTCGAATAACTCCTTTGGATTAACTAACTTCGAATAACTCCTTTGGATTAACTAACTTCGAATAACTCCTTTGGATTAACTAACTTCGAATAACCAATATCCGATAACTACTATTCGAATAAATAATATTCAGTAACTCTTCTCAAATGAATAACATTTGATTTCTCCACTCGAATAAACTATATTCGATTACTCTTCCCTCGAATATACTATATTCGATAACTCTGCTTCGAATAAGTGATATTCGGCAACTCTACTCGATTAACTCCACTTGGGTAACTCTAACTGGTCACTCTAACTGAGTAACTCTAACTGAACAACCCTAACTGGTCAACTTTAGCTGGTTAACTTTAACTGGTCAACTTTAACTGTTTATCTTTAATTGGTCAATTCTAACTGTTTATCTTTAACTGGTAAATTTTAACTGGTTAACTCAAATGGTTTAACCTAACTGGTTAACTCAAATGGTTTAACCTAACTTGATTTACTTGTCTCGATTAACTGAACTAATCCACTTAGTTTAACTTAGCTAATTCACGTTGATTAACTCTAACCGATTCACTTAGTTTAAATCAACTAATTCACTTCGATTAACTACTTAGTTAACTTAACTAATCCACTTCGATTAACCACTTAGTTTAACTTAACTAATTCACTTCGATTAACCACTTAGTTTAACTTAACTAATTCACATTGATTAACTCTAACCGATTCACTTAGTTTAACTCAACTAATTCACTTCGATTAACCACTTAGTTAACTTAACTAATCCACTTTGATTTACTCTAACCGATTCACTTAGTTTATCTTAACAAATTCACTTCGATTAACTCGACCAATTCACTTGGTTAACTCGACCAATTCACTTGGTTATCTCCTATTTATTTAACAAATAAATATCTCCTTTAGTTTAATTCTATTTATTTAATTTCTAAATAAATATCCTTTATATTTCTTTTAACGAATATAATTCCTTTATATTTTGATTAACAAATATATCCCCTTATATTCGATTAACTTATATATTCCCTTGTATTTGATTTACAAATATAATTCTTTTATACTTGTTTTTACCAACTATATTCCTTTATATTCAGAATCCTTTTTCTTATATATGTATATAATCCCTTGATTTTATATAAATAAACTATTTTCAAAATATACTTTGAAAACCCCTCTCCTACAGTCTGGTATTTCTCATGGTCTTCAACACACCATATAACAACGATAAATATCGTCCCACCACACATAGTCATACAGATTATATACTTCACAATATATATCACACTATAAAAATCACAGTAAAATACTGTTGAGGAATCCTGTTGGATTCCTCCAACCTGTTTCCCTGCATCCACAGATGTTAAACAATACCAGTATAATATTCTGATAAACAGAATCAACATATAACTATTTGACGGTTTATATATATATATATATATATATATACATACGTATATATATATATATATATATATAAAATCTCTACTAACTGACTAGCAGTTCAAGCAAACAATCAACACACAGTTAATCAGACAATTTTAACAGTTCTAACAATACAACATGAAATTATAAACTGTTCAGAGTTAGTGAGATTTACTCACCTTGACGCGTTAACCGTTAAATAATCGGTTTGCGTTCACTGATTCAGTCAAACAATTTATTTCGCCATAAATTGTAACGAGCTCCGATGGACTCCCAGTCAGTGTCATCATGTAGTGTCCGTCCATACGATCCCAACGGATCTTGTTTCGCTGAATTTCCATAATATATGAGCAAGATATGATTAATTAAAGTTAATACATTATTTAAATTTAATTAAACTATATATTATCCTATTTTTAATGGATTGGGCTTTAACCTTTTCTTTAGCCCATTCAGAAGAATTCGGATCCGCAAAAACACACGTCTTCTTCCCTAAACTTGAAACCGTCGCTCCAGAAATACGCCAGCCATCTCGTTCTTTCACGCTTCCCCTTTACCACTTTCACCGAGAGCACCATCCTCCTTCACAATTTTACTGTTGCTCACCACTATACGCCACCGTACCCCAGTCTTCTTCTTTACCTCATGAACCCATTTCCACGCAGGGTCTCCTTCCCACAAGTACCGTACGCCCATCTTCTGTTCTGGAAACCCATGTTTCTTATCCGTGCACCATGCTACTGAAGTAGCTCCTCCTTCCTATTTACACGTCCCCGCTTCTACTGTGTATCAATGCCAACGCTGCCCCATCTGTACGGCCTCCCCTTCCTCACAAAACACAAACCCATCTCTCCGCCCAGTAAATTCATTTACCATCTAATTCATGTCCCACTCGCCCTCAGTTTCGCTCGCATCTTTGATTTTTAAACAGGAGGTTACTTTGATATTTTTTTTTTTTTTTGAAGTGAGGTCTTCAAATTTTAGAAGCTCGTTGGAGGTTGAGAACGCTCAAACAAACGAAGAAGTTTATAAGGCTTTGTATAGATATTATATAGGGTTTCATAATGTTTTAATTGAACGTGGAAGCTTTAAGGACCAAGTGTTTATGCGGCTGGAAAGAAAGGCACTCATGGCTTGTTTTCGGCCTAGCAATACTTAGGATAGATATTATATTTTTATTTTTATTAAGTATTTAAAGTTTGGTTTTACAACGTACCATGTTACGTAAATCTCATTCACGTACAGACAGAAATAAAGATACCGGTGAGATGGCCAACGCCCCACGATCCCAAAAATATAATAATACCGGTAGATTAACTCATATTTTGAAACTTTAAAATGTTGATTTCAGGGTGCAAAATACCCCAAATAAAAAGTCGCTAAATAAATTAATTAAAAATTACCATAAAATTCTAAAAATTAAATTATCGCTATGTCCCAAAAGAACCTTGTCTAAATTCACACACGATATCTAGTTATTTCGAAATAACCGTTATGGCCACGAACGAATATACCGCTGTTTTTCTGAATATTTGATTTGGACATATCTCAAAATCTACACGACGAAATCCCGATTTTTCTCTTCCACTAGAAAGATATACTCCACCAGCTCCACACGTTTCTTGTTTCACAGAAATCCGGCTTAAAACGAATCTTGTATATTCAGTTGAAGTTCAACTCGCCAAATAACGAACTACCGCGTCGTTACGCGCTCTATTCTAATTATAATATAATTAATGCATTTTAACGTCGATTATTAAATCGATTCGTTATTCAAATTCAATTCTAAACTGAATTAAATATTTTAGCTGATCCAATTCACACAGTATTGTGAATTCGGTGATTTCCGATTATTTCGACATTATAATATATTATTATATTATTTATTTTAATTAAATATTCAATATTATTTAATTCAAGTCATCGATATCGCCCAATCGATATTTAATAATTAAATAAATTAATTATTCGACAGCTAACAAAACGCGCCATTACACTCAAGGAGGTGGCCGAGTTGGTCTCAGGGTGCATGTTGTTCCACCAGGTTAAGGCCAAGTCATAGAAGCCCGGCGGGCCATTATCTCCATTGGAGGTTCCGCAAGGGAAGTGTGAAAACATCTCGATAGATTATGAGGATAGATTACCTAGATCAGAGAAAAAGAATACGGGTAGGTGGGTCATAATAGGTAGATTCACGAAGAGTGCTCATTTCAGTCCGGTGAAGAGCGAGAGGACTGCATCATGGTTTACCCTCAAGAAGTTGGCCAGTTTTGAAATAGCCTACAGGAAGCTATGGGTAGGCAACTGAATCTAGGTATGGCCTACCACTCATAGGCGGATGGTTCATTTCGATTAAGCATGAGTTATAGAAAATCACGTTTATAAGGGCAATTGGCAAGGTAGCTTGGTATTTTCGAGAAAAGTTCTGCTGCGCGGGATACTTTATAGTAAGTAGACGAGATCATGGATTCACTAGTGAGTTTTGGAGAGCTTGCAGGAAATCATGAGGTTACAATTATGTTTAAGCCAGGCATACAGAAAGAAGAACAAGTGAGGCGATAATGAAATGAGTTCCAACTCGAATTTGGTAAATAGGAGTTAGGAAGCCAAGAAGTCATGAAGTAAAAGACGGTCAAAGCACAATGGAGTTAAGCTCAAGGAAACGTGAGTAAGAAGGGTGAAGACTAGATACGCGCATCATATCTCTTTTTAAGAGTGCATCCTTGATCCTTGTTTCCCTGTGAAGCTTGCTTGTGAGTTATCTTTTGTGTATACCCTCTCGGTCCCATTCTCGATCTTATATCTGTTGTAAACTCCATAAGGGGGTTATGACTCATCAGTTAGCACTATATGTCAGAGTTTGAATGGATTTCTTGTAATCCAAAAAGGAGTTTATCATGCTTATCTTCTAAGATCTCTTTTTAGCATATCTCTCTGTCCATGTTTACCTAGTTTATCTAGTTTATCTTATCATGAGATCCTTAGGTAGAGACCCTTTGGATGAAACATGTGTTTGAAACATGTTATGCTTGATGTTTGCAAGTGGTTGCAAGTGTTTGCAAGTGGTTGCTCGTGGATGCATTATACACGATTAGGCACTAGATCGGCTCGCACACTCCTCATATTGCATATGCATGAGTGTTTATGCTTATTCATGGATGAAAATTGTGTGTTATCACATGGATGTTGCATATGGGTGTATGTTATGTGCACACATATAGATGATATACATTATGTTAGGAATTGCATACATATGGATTCATTTCACTAACATAATTCGCATTGATGATATTTGAATTAGATAAGTACATATACACACACCTCTGCATATGTTCATCCAGCATTTAGAATCTTGTAAGGAGAATGATTGCTCGTGGATGATGCTTTGAGTAGATGGATGATTGGATGGTAGGATACGTTCTTCCTAACTTGAAGATTTCGGGGACGAAATCCTTTAAGGAGGGGAGAATGTAACAACCCGTATTTTCAATAACCTGTTATGACATAAATTGAGGCAGAATTTAATTATAAAATGTGAATCAAGGGAAACGGGTTATGCCATTGCGTTCGTCTCGGAAAAATACGCGAAATAGAGTCCGAGTTTTCGAAAATCGGAGTGGCGCAGGCGGGAAAATTCCTGCCAGGACCCGCATGTCGATAGGGTCCCCAGGGTGTCGACTGCCCTGTCGACAGCCCTGTCGACAGGGGGTGGCCAGGCAGTTTTGCCTGGCGCACCATTTTGGTTTGGGCTTGGTCTTGTTGCTTGGTTCTGGAGAATTCCGAGATCTGATGGACCTAATTCAACCTAGGGTTAATCCTATGGTCTAAATCACTAGCCTAATCTATAAATAAGACCCTAACCTACCCTAAATCACTCATTATTCATTCTAGCAACTAAACTATGCCAAAATCAAAACTCTCATGGCCTCCACTCTCTTCATACAATTCCTAAACAAATCCCTAAGAGATTTCCATGCATACAAGGGTATTTAGGCTTGTATGATCCTCTTTAGCTTGCATTAAAGTCTCGTTTCTCCATTGTCATCATAAAGGAGGAGTCTTGATCAAGTTTGCTTGCATTTTGGGGTTTTATTTTGTTGCATAAGGGGTTTCTTACATTTGCTATACTTATTTGAGTCCGCATAAGCATTGTAAGCCCTCTTACCTTCATTTTAGAAACTCTAAAGTTAATATGTGATGCAAGTTGGGATTTTTGCAAGTTTATTGAGTTATGCATGTTTATGCGAGTTCACTATGCCATGATTTGCAAGTTAAATGAGTTATGCATGTTTATGCAAGTTCACTATGCCATGATTTGCAAGTTAAATGAGTTATGCATGTTTATGCAAGTTCACTCAGCCATGATTTGCAAGTTTAATAAGTTATGCATGTTTATGCAAGTTCACTAAGCCATGGTTTGCAAGTTAAATGAGTTATGCATGTTTATGCAAGTTCACTATGCCATGTTATGCATGTTTAATAAGTTATGCATGCTTATGCAAGTTCACAATGACATGTTGTGCATGTTTGACAAGTTATGCATGTTTATGCAAGTTCCCTATGCCATGTTAGGCAAGTTTAACATGTTATGCGTGTTTATGGTAATATGCAAGTTCACTATGCTAAGTTATGCAAGTTTAATATGTTATGCATATTTATGGTAATATGCAAGTTCACTATGCTAAGTTATGCAAGTTTAACATGTTATGCATGTTTATGGTAATATGCAAGTTCACTATGCTAAGTTATGCAAGTCTAACATGTTATGCATGTTTGTTGTGATATGCAAGTTCATCATGTATGTTGTGCCAAGTTCCCTCTTCCTATCCTTTATGCGTTATTACGAATATGTAAGCGATAGAATGACGTTGGGGGGGGGGGGGGGGTTTGGGTAAACTTAAAATACATGAAAATAGAAGATCGGGAATTTACCTATTAAGTTAGGTCTACCCCTTGGGAATTTACCTATTAAGTTAGGTCTACCCAAGTATTTGTTGACTTGTAATTATGTTTTGAAATAAAGTGGACATGACACTTAGAAAACATAAGTGTGGCCAACTCGAGGTTGGGTTGAGTTTGTAGCGTAATTCTACCCGGAACCGACCGGCTTAACTAGTGGCTACAAACAATAGGACCCAATGTGAGAAGTTGGTCATGTGGTGCCAAGACCCGAGGTTAGACCAAGTTGTGGTGTAAAGCTACCCGGACCCGCCCGGCCTAACTAGTAACCACAACAAGGTCTAATGTGAGAGGTTAAGGTGCATTAAATTAATTAATGCCTCATGATTAGGGTTAAGTCAGGGTCCACTAATACTTAACCAATTTGGGGATTCGAGGGATTGAAATGGGGGTAAGTGTGAACTGTCGGTTACACTTAACCAATTTAATCCATTTGGGGATTCGAGGGATTGAAATGGGGTAAGTGTGAACTGTCGGTTACGCTTAACCAATTTAATCCATTTGGGGATTCGAGGGATTGAAATGGTGTTAAGTGTGAACTGTCGGTTACACTTAACCAATTTAATCCATTTGGGGGTTTAGGGATTGAAATGGGGTTAAGTTGTGAACTGTCGGTTACACTTAACCAATTTAATCCATGATTAGTGAAGGGTTAAATCGCACTTAACCCTCTTAGGAAACCCTAGCAACGTGGTCTGTTCCAGCAGTAATCCCAGTTTGGTATCATTACAACCCTAGAGGCTAGGCTAGGGCGGGGCACGATTACTGGACGGATGTAAGCGACCAAAGCGACGGCTGAGTGGTACAGCAGTGCGGGTCCAGGCGAGCTACGGACGTGCACGTATTCCGGTATTGGACAAACTCGAGGCACGGGTACCAGTAGGTTTAGACTGTGCATTATTGCTTCAGTGTCTGGGGTTGACACCCGAAGGCTTGATACACCCGAAGGTGGACCCAACACAGTCTGACTACATCCATATGTGGGCCGTATGGACACCAACACTTGACGTGTTAGGCTACAGGGAGCCGATCGACTAGACCGTTTGGTTGGACCTTATATTGAGGTCACTTCATGTTATTGGGTCAAAGCTTGGGCAAAGGGATCAATATCTGTTATGTTGGTTTGCTAGTACACCGTGGTGCAAAACTTAACCTTGTTTATGCGATGACACCTCTATCTATCTTGTAGTTAATTTATCATGCCAGTATGTTGTTATCTATGATCATCTCAGTTTCCATCATGCTGTTAACTTTATTAGTTTATAGACTGATCGTAGCAGGGCTTACTCAGTCTTTTTGACTGACCTGTTTTCTTTCGCCTCTTTTCTTCCGTTCCCCCCCCCCCCCCCAGGTTCTCAGGGAGGGAATACAGGAGCTTAGCTTGGATCTTAGCTGCTTTCTTGGATAGCTCATGTATGCTTTGGACTTGAGCTCGCTATGGTTTTCCACTTTGGGGATAGCTACTTTTATGTTTTCCCTTTTCAGTTTCAGATGATGTTATTGTATGTACTAGACTTGTTTATTTGGGAAATTGACATTTTGATGTACCAGACTTGTGTTTTGAAATGGTTTAAAAATCTTCCGCTTTTTTATCTACTTACTCTGTTTATTTACATATATATATATATATATATATGTCATGTCCTGCCTTGCTATATCATTATGCATATTTACCTTGTTTTAAAACGCCCCACCAAAGTCAGAGTTGCTTGCAAGAGCCACCCTGGCGGAGGTGGGGTGTTACATCCCGCTTGGATATCAAATCCCGTCCTTGTCAAGAACGCTAATGGAAAATGGCGCACACGCATTGAATTCTAAGATTTGAACAAAGTTTGCCCAAAAGGAAGCGTCCCATCAATCAGAATTGACCAGCTTGTGGACTCAACGACTAGACATGAATGTATCCCTCTCATCGACGTGTGCGCAGCTTACAACCAAATTCTTATGCATGTGCCTGATCATGAAAAAACATGTTTTATCATTGACCTCGAACTGTACTGTTATATGGAATTGGCATTCGGACCGAAGGATACCGAGGCAACTTACCAGTGCTTACTGAATTATATGGTCCACAACCAAAGTGCAAGGCCCATGGAAGTCCATGTAGGTGATAGTCTTATGGAGTCCGAGCGGTCAACCTACCATGTTTCGAATCTGACAGAGACGTTCAATATCTGGAATGAACCTAAAGGCCTCATTGTTAGCCATGAACAACAAAGAATTAAAGGCGTCTGAAGCATGGCATGAAATTTGGCACCACTTGTGTGTAAGGAGGATAAGGTCTGGAAACTAGTCAATAATGTGAGCAAGAAAGTAGTCGTGGTTTACCCAAAGATTGAAAAACTCGTCTACAGCTTGCTGATTGCTCTAAGAAAGCTACCCCATTACTTCCAAGTTCATCCGATGGTATGCACCCTCACTAACTGCTACGACAGGTCCTACATCGACCTGAGGCATCTGGAAAATTGCTTGATCGGGACATAGAGCTAAACCAGTTTTATCTCAACTCCCTCCTAAAGATGTCCATACGAGGGCAAGCATTAACCAACTACATCGCTGAATGTACCACTCCCCAAGAGGATGTGGCAGATGTAGAAGATGCACCTGGAAGATGTAATCAGATGGTGCAAAGAATGATTGACTGTCCGACACTGATGTCTTATTAATAACCCCTAAAGGGCAGTCAATTTACTATACCTTGCGGTTGAAATTCTCCGCTACTAAGGACGGCTCCGAAGACGACACCCTGATTATCGAATTGAAACTCGCTAAGGAGTTGGGAATAGTGGCATTGAACATATTTTCTGACTTTCACATTATTGTTCGCTAGGCTCGAAAGGAATTCCAGACGAAGGAACCACCACTCGCAGCTTACCTAGAACCGGAAGAAGGGTTGTTGGATGTATTAGAACGTTACAACATATCTCATGTCCTGCGAGCAGAAGATCAGAAGCCGGATAATCTGACCAAGTTAGAAGGGTCCGACAATATAGAAAAGATAGAGATGATCCCCATCAAGACACTATGAAATACAACCATTGATCAGATGGAAGTTGATCCAACGTTGGGGACCAAACCCGGAAAAGAGTCATGGTTAACTCCATGATTGACTCCCTACAACACAGAATGCATCTAACAAGGTGAAGTGAAAGGCGTGCAATCGCTCTTTATGTCTCGAGATATGACATGCAATTCAACATTGCCTATTTTTCTTGGAAGGTTGTACCAAAACAAACACCAACGAGTGCAATTGCCGAATTCACCGCCCTGAATGATTCGACAAAATCACCAATCAGCCACCCATTAGATAGGAGATGTACATGAATGAAACTTCTGGTGAACGGCGTTCTGAAGTTAGAATGTGAAGACTCATACTTCCACTCTTTTCATCGATTATCTGCCAAGTGACTCACTCCCCTAAGGCTGGGGGTAACTACAGATTTAAGCATAAATTGCTCGAGATTACATCATCTAATTCAGAGCTGATACATCAAGAATTTGCCTGGCCAGTTGACTTAGTCTTGCCTAAAAGTTAGCGAGTTGAAGATCTAGAACGCTTACGCATGAATGCTGTTTGATTGTCTGCGCACTAACCCTTGTCCCCAATATGGGATAGAGGGTATATCAGCAAATTTATGTGATATGATTATCCCACCAGCAGTAATATCCTATTTCCTCGCATGGAAAGGGCAAAAATTTCTATAAGCATGAATCCATTGTTCTCATGCTAATTTACAACCTAACACCAATGCAAAGACGTGCTACCATTAGCAATCCAGTCATGACTTCCTGACACTCTATCCTTACCCTCAGCACGAGGGAAAAAAGGCGATTTGAAGGAGATGCGACCTCATCACTTGCTTATAGTACCTACCTAGCCTCCTTTGCCATCTCAAGACCCCGATCAGGGTCTATTCATTTTTTGGGACTGTCGCCCCCATGATAGTTTGAAAAGATACCCCTCATCAACTAAAGGACTTTGGCAGCCCTTTATTGACAGATATAGGGCGAAGCAAAATGGACCTGCAACACCATTTTTCGCTCAGAATGATACTCATTCCTTTAACAGGATTATTTTCTAACCATGACTATTATATTTGCATGCTTTATGAGTTATTGATGTAATTAACTCAGATGAATTAATATGTGGATGGTATAGGCACCCCGGATTTTATGCCGAACAAATTTCTAACACCCACATATAGAATTATGGAACAGAACTATAACAAACTCGACCGAACTGCTCGTCTACAAAGCCATGCTTTCCATCTAACGAAAGCTGCATAGCTCATGATGGATCCGAGATGAACGTCCAATCCTTGGGTCACACATGGCAAACCACAAGACAATTATACATGAATCATTGAGTTGCTAAGTCAGAGTCCTACTCCAGATGGACGCGGTGTGACCGTCTATATGGCTCGATCCTATTCTCGATACCACAAGATTACATGAATTCAAATAAAGGAGGCAGCATTGCCCCTTGATATGCATATTCCTCAATAATGCAATTTTCTTTTACATGTTTCCTGAGTCAATAACATGACTAACTCAAGCAATATGAATGATGCAGGTACCCAAAGTTTGGTGCCAACCAATCCTCCGACAGATGGATCGGAGGAACTCAAAGCATTGCCGAATATTTTCCAATAAACTCTAATCCTTGGAGCTTGGATATGAGTATAAATCTAGGACGAGTGTGATGGGCACGCCATAGTTGAAGGCCACTCGATCCGTAACTCTAACTCTCAAGAGTCGAGAGAGAGTATAAAGGACGCGAAGATGACATCCGCAAGGCGTGACGATGCATCATGATAAGAAACGCCTTGACAGAACTCTAACCATGGCGATCGCCAAGAGAGTATAAAAGCATCCCTTATTGTGCGCTGAGAAAGAACTCTTTCCACGCTGAAGGATCGGGGAGCGACAGAACAGCTGAGTTCGAACTCTAACCTCGGCGACTGCCAGGAGAGTATAAAAGCATCCCTAATTGTGCGCTGAGAATGAACTCTTAACCTGCTGAAGGTTCGGGGAGCGACAGAATAGCTGAGTTCGAACTCTAACCTCGGCGACTGCTAGGAGAGTATAAAAGCGTCCCTGATTGTGCGTTGAGAAAGAACTCTAACCCCGCTGAAGGATCGCGGAGCGACAGAACAGCTGAGTTCGAACACTAACCTTGGCGACCGCTAGGAGAGTATAAAAGCGTCTATGATTAAGCGCTGAGAAAGGTGCTGGAGACTCAGCACCCCCCCTTAATTTCTGCTCCACTGAGGGATCGTTGAGCATATCATGAAACAATCTAGAACTCCTACCCCGCTGAAGGATTGGGGAGCAGATTGAAAGCTGAGTTCGAACTCCAGAGAGAGTATAAAGGCGCTAGAGACTTAGCGCCACAAGGTCTCCTACCCCGCCAGAGTGTCGAGGGACTGACTGAACTCCGAGCCCGGATCCTCCATGCCCGGACATGGGGGCAAAACAGTTAAGATCCTAATCAATCCTCAACAAAGTCCTGGCCAGGCACTAAGTTAATGATTGATTGGGAGCATACCTATACACACATACTACTTTAGTGCATTTTCATTTATAATTGCATTGACTACTTATAACGCTTCATGACTTATTTGCCCATTCGCAGGTACAAGATAATGCGAAAGGAACAAAATTTTTATTATTAAATGCAGGTTTACAAAAGATAACTAGTCAAGAACGTGAGGGCCTCACTCGTAATGATGGCAACATGCTAATGGAAAACGAACAAAAGGTCGCACCCAGAAGGATGATGCAGGCCCCTTGAAGACCAGAAAGCAGATGCAAAGAGAACGTCCATCTGCTGATCCCAACTTACTTCCAGAATGGGAAGCTCAGATAAGGCTGGATATATCCCACGTAATAATTGAACATGATGCAACCATTTCGTCCCCAACCTTTCCCTTGATGCAAAGAGAAAACGGGAGCACTCGAGGCGACTACAATCTGACCCTTCACCACTTGATTTCTGTCCTCGGAGCTTGGATGGGAGACTAGGGCTTAGCATGGGCTGAATGCCAAAAATTCATTTTTGCACTCAACTCCGGCTCTTGATGCGAGAAGTGAACATGAATCCAGAGAAGACATGAATTCGAAGTGTACTGCTCAACAAAACCCCCTGTGGATAGGGGGCACATGATATGAACCTTGAGCAGCATAGTTCAATTACTTGATGCCTCCTTTCCCAGTTGAGTGACAGAAGCCTGATTGATGGCTACTGCACATATGGATTTGAGAAGCCCGAGGCCGATCTTTACTTATTTCAAGACTTTACGCTGGGGGCATCAATGATAATTTAAACGTAAGCAACAATTATCAATTTGCTGGAAATGATAAAATCGAAGTTCAAGCAATGACGAACTTGGCTCGGCCAAATAGCAACCATCAGCTCGGGTTGAACGTAAATCAATCAGCAGGCATGCAACATGCGGTTTCAATTTAGAACGTCACAGATAGAAACATAGGCAGTAGAATAGCTACTTGCAACATCCTAGATGAGAATGCAAAAATAGTAACAAACTCAGGTCATGCATGACCAGCTTTAGCTCCAACCCGAAAGGATACCAGAGCGACATTACACACTCAACTCCAAGAAAGAACGCAACAATTCAAAGAACAGGAACCCGGTAGGGTTGAATGACTCGAACCACGACTCGGGGGCAACATTGACATGGAAACAAGAAATCAACAAAGACCCCCTTTTTTGTAATCTCAAATCCGATGTTAGGGGGCACCAGCCATGATAGTTACAATATGCAGCAATTCTTTAATGGAAACCTGCTCGCCAGTTTGATTCGGCACCTCTCGAGAGGCGGCACTTCTCAAGATGATATGGATAACGGCAATCACAGCCCTTACACGTGATACGTCGGGATCACCTGTTATTCCCCAAGACTTTAAATTTTCACCACAAGGAGACTTGCTTAGAGATTTTGATGAATTCAACCCTGAGATGGATAGACTTTCATAACAAAAAGGTGTTAGCATCGAGAAGAATGACCAAGATGCTTTTCCGACTGAAGAATGGAGCACCTTCCTATTCCTGAAACAATAAGAAAAAAGGAAAATCCTTGGAAAACATTGACAAGAACGTGCAATTCCAAAGAGGATCTATACCACTAATCGAGCTCATGATCTTGTTTGTCAAGCTCAATTGAACCGCGCATGAGAAAGAGACTCAACGAGATAATGATGACCATTTCAGACTATGCTGAAGCATAAACAGAGGGGCCCAACTAACTTCATAACGACATTTATCCGCTCGCATTTATCAAGCTTACTTAACTTCACAACTGATCCAATGAGAGTAACCGAATTTGCTGACGCCCAATGAGGCATTCCTCACTATCTGACTAAAGAGAAAAGACAATATCAAAGCGAGTGTAGTTCGACCTTTTGTGAATACAACACAAACTTTTCCTGACTCGAGATAGGACACAGAATGTCTTATGTCGACTAAAATTATTGAACATGCAACTCTTACCCGATGCGGCGATAAGAAGTATAAAGGCTTAAAGATTGGATGTCCAATTGACTTAACTCAACACCCATCGATGCTGGAGGCATAAACCCTGACTTCGCCTGCCCTTTGATGGCACTGAGGGCACGAGCGTCGAATCGTGGACTGACCGTGAAGACAACTATGGCTTGGAGTAAGATTTAAAACATGAATGTAATGCTTTCGGAGTACAACCTTACTCATGTTTCCCGATCTAGCGAGCCGGTTTACGGGTCAAATGTGACTTCTAAGATTTAAATCGCTATTACACCGGATGGAAGATGTTACAAATATGAACAGTATGTGAACAACAGATCACGAGGCGATCCAAAGAGATTATGGATTCCTCAGACCACGATCCAGAGTGATCATGGCTTTCAAATTCCTTAATGTTACAATTCAACACAATTTTAAGATCCTGGATCAATATCAAGATATCAAGCTAGTCCAAACTTGAGTATAAATGAAAAATTCATATGTTGATTCTAATGTGCTCGGTCCCGGCGATCCAGATACCGACTCAAAGCTCGAGAATTCTTGAATTAACCAATGATTTGGATGGCTACTTCGTACATTGATCCATATGTAAAAGAAAATCTGGCCCGACGATGCACTCAGCTTACGAAAAATAATAAAATTGTTTGGCAACGACCTGTGTGTGTAGAATCACACTCGGGAGCCAACAATTTAGCATGACTTTTGACGAGTGAATTAGACCTTTTGATTCGACAAGGTCTAAACAATTACTTGATCATCTCGAACACTCCTTCCAGAGAACATGGCTCGACTAGCTCCCAGGGATGCAATGCAACAATTGGATAAAGACTGCTCAAGGATGAATAATGACAATCCAGAAAGATTAGCTCAACATATTCAAAGCACATCTCATCCTCGATAAGATGTACTTTGGGGGGCAAAATGTTAGCCTGCTTTGTGACCAGGCTACCCAAAGCAAAGATCATGTTGACACACCTCTGGGTAAATGCTGTCTCATATGGAATCTCTGGATAACATCGCTCTCAGCATTGGAAGCATCATCAGAAGACACAAAGTAGTTTGGTCAAAATCACAACATCAGTATAAACTGGCCCGAAACCCCTATCAAATGACCTCATTTAGATATATTCACATCATATACTTGTAGCCCTTTGAATTAGCTTCAGTTTGAGCTTTGGTTTTGCTCAATCGGACTTACAGTTTGAAAGTTATGCCTATTTCCGTGAACGGGTGTAAGCTGGAACATGACCGCGATCCATGAACTACGATCCGTGGACCGCGATCCGTGGACCGCGATCCGTGGTCCGTGATCCGTGAACCGCGATCTGTGAACTGCGATCCGAGAACCGTAATCCGCGATCCGACCCCTGACCGCGATCTGATCCCCTAGGCTGATGGATGATGACCAAGATCAAGTCCACCACGATCCGAGAATGCAGAATCTCGCGACATGTGTCACCAACTGTCATATTGACCAATTCTTCATCAAGCTACGAACCGGTCCGAGATCTTCGGGATGTGGCCCACGTATGACCGCGATCCGTCACCAAAACTCAGCTATAAATATCCCTGAGCTTGGCATTTTTCAGGATTTTTGACATCTCAACATCCATGGCTGCCATAGCCAACTCTTCTCCATGAATAACCACCATCTTCCTCAATAAATTCAATGGATTCGTAGAGAATTATTCATTGAATTCAAGTGATTGAAAGACAATATTCATTGCAATTGTAATCCATGAGTGAAATGAGAAAATAAGAAGTGGACGCAGGCTCATTAACGCCGAACCACTATAAAAATCCTGTTGTCTTGCTTTTCTCTTATTTTTTCAGTTATTTCTTCATATCCTACGATCTAAATACGATAATTTGGGCGTTAGGACCATTTTTTCGTCTAACACCAACATTTCACAGAAGTTAAAAAATAGGGTAATTGTTGGAAGGAATGACTATTTAGAGAATTAGGGGTATGATTAGAAGAAGGGTTGTTTTGAAGTATTAAGAGAAGTTGGGTAGTTTAAGCACAGTAGGGGTAGATGGACAAATATGAAAGATTATGAATCATTTGGATAGGGTACTGTAAAAACCAACCCTTCACCGTAGTAAAAAGATAGGCGTAATTGTTGGAAGTAAGGGCTATTTAGAGAATTAGGGGTAGGATTAAAAAGAAGAACTGTTTTGAAGTATTAAGAGAAGTAGATGTAGTTTAAGCATAATAGAGGTAGATCGACAAATATAAAAGATGATGAATCATTTAGGTTGGGTGCTGCAAAAACCAACCCTTCACTGTAGTTAAAAATTAGGGGTAATTATTGGAAGTAAGGTCAATTTAGAGAATTAGGGGTAGGACTAAAAGGAATAGATGTTTTGATGTATTAAGAGATGTAGGGGTAGTTTAAGCATAGTAGGGGTAGATCGAAAAAAATGAAAGATGATGAATCATTTGTGTTAGGTGCTGCAAAAACCAACCCTTCACAGTAGTTAAAAATTAGGGGTAATTGTTGTAAGTAAGGGCTATTTAGAGAATTAGAGGTAGGATTAAAAATAATAGTTGTTTTGAAGTATTAAGAGAAGTAGGGGTAGTTTAAGTATAGTAGGGGTAGATCGACAAATATGAAAGATTATGGATCGTTTGGATTGGGTGCTGCAAAAACCAACCCTTCACAGTAGTAATAGATAGGCGATATTATTGGAAGTAAGGGCTATTTAGAGAATTAGTGTTAGGATTAAAAAGAATAACTGTTTTGAAGTATTAAGCGAAGTAGAGGTAGTTTAAGCATTGTAAGGGTAGATCGACAAATATGAAAAATGATGAATCGTTTGGATTGGGTGCTGCAAAAACCAACACTTCACAGTAGTAAAAAGATAGTCGTAATTGTTGGAAGAAAGGGCTGTGTAGAGAATTCGGGGTAGGATTAAAAAGAAGGGTTGTTTTGAAGTATTAAGAGAAGTAGGGGTAGTTTAAGCATAGTTGGGGTAAACTGAGAAATATGAAAGATGATGAATCCTTTAGATTAGGTGCTGCGAAAATCAACCCTTCACAGAAGTTAAAAAATAGGGGTAATTGTTGGAAGGAATTATTATGTAGAAAATTAGGGGTAGGATTAAAAAGAAGGGCTGTTTTGAAGTATTAAAAGAAGTAGGTGTTGTTTAAGCATAGTAGGGGTTGATCGACAAATATGAAAGATTATGAATCGTTTGGGTTGGATGCTGCAAAAACCAACCCTTCACAGTAGTAAAAAGGTAGGCGTAATTGTTGGAAGCAGGGTCTATTTACAGAATAAAGGGTAGGAATAAAATGAAGGACTATTTTGAATTATTAAGAGAAGTACGGGTAGTTTAAGCATAGTAGTGTTATATCGACAAATATGAAGTATGATGAATCATTTAGATTTGGTGCAGCAAAAACCAACCCTTCACAGAAGTTAAAAAATAGGGGTAATTGTAGGAAGGAATGACTATTAAGAGAATTAGGGGAAGGATTAAAAAGAAGGGCTGATTTGAAGTATTAAGAGAAGTAGGGGTAGTTTAAAAAACGTAGGGGTAGATCGACAGATATGAAAGATTTTGAATCATTTAGATGGGGTACTGCAAAAACCAACCCTTCACAGTAGTAAAAAGATAGGAGTAATTGTTGGAAGTAAGGGTTATTTAGAGAATTAGGGGTAGGAATAAAAAGAAGAACTGTTTTGAAGTATTAAGAGAAGTAGGGGTAGTTTAAGCATAGTAGGGTAGAACGACAAATATAAAGATAATGAATCATATGGGTTGGGTGCTGCAAAAACCAACCCTTCACAGAAGTTTAAAAATAGGGGTATTTGTCGGAATGGCTGTATACAGAATTAGGAGTTGGACTAAAATAAAGGGTTGTTCTGAAGTATTAAGAGAAGTAGGGGTAGTTTAAACATATTAGGGGTAGATCGACAAATATGAAAGATGATGAATCATTTGGATTGGGTGCTGCAAAACAAACCCTTTGCAGTAGTTAAAAATTAGGGGTAATTGTTGGAAGTAAGGGCTATTTAGGGAATTAGGGGTAGGATTAAATAGAATAGTTGTTTTGAAGTATTAAGAGAAGTAGGCGTAGTTTAAGCGTAGTAGGCGTAGATCGACAAATATTAAAGATGATGAATCGTTTGGAATGGGTGATGTAAAAACCAACCCTTCACAGTAGTTAAAAAATAGGGGTAATTGTTGGATGTAAGGAATATTTAGAGAATTAGGGGTAGGACTAATAAGAAGGTTGTTTTGAAGTATTAGGAGAAGCAGTTGTAGTTTAAGCATAATAGGGGTAAATCGACAAATATGAAAGATGACGAATCGTTTGGATTAGGTGCTGCAAAAACCAACTCTTCACAAAAGTTAAAAAATAGGGATAATTGTTGGAAGTAAGGGCTATTTAGAGAATTAGAGGTTGGATTAAAAAGAAGGGCTATTTTGAAGTACTACGAGATGTAGGGATAGTTTAAGCATAGCAGGGGTAGATCGACTAATATGAAAGATGGTGAATCATTTGGATTGGGTGCTGCAAAAACCAACCCTTCACAGAAGTTAAAAAATAGCGGTGATTTTTGGAAGTATGGGCTAGTTAGAGAATTAGGGGTGGGACTAAAAATAATAACTATTTTGAAGTATTAAGAGAAGTAGGGATAGTTTAAGCATAGTAGGGTTAGATCGACGAATATGAAAGATTATGAATTGTTTGGATTGGGTACTGCAAAAACAAACCCTTTATAGTACAGAAAGATATGCGTGATTATTGGAAGTAAGGGATATTTAGAGAATTAGTGTTAGGATTAAAAAGAATTGGTGTTTTCAAGTATTAAGAGAAGTAGCAGTAGTTTTAGCATAGTAGGTGTAGATCGACAAATATGAAAGATGATGAATCATTTAGATTGGGTGCTGCAAAAACCAACCCTTCACGGTAGTTAAAAAATAAGGGTAATTGTTGGAAGTAGGGGATATTTAGAGAATCAGGGATAGGATTAAAAAGAAGGGATGTTTTGATGTACGAAGAAAAGTAGGGGTAGTTTAAGCATAGTAGGGTAGATCGACAAATATAAATATGATGAATCATATGGATTGGGTGATGCAAAAATCAACCTTTCACAGAAGTTAAAAAATAGGGGTAATTTTTGGAATTGCTATTTAGAGAATTAGGAGTTTTAATAAAATGAAGGGTTGTTTTGAATTATTAAGAGAAGTAGGGGTAGTTTAAGTATACTAAGGGTAGATCTACAAATATGAAAGATGATGAATCATTTAGATTGGGTGCTGCAAGAACCAAACCTTCATAGTAGTTAAAAAATAGGGCTAATTGTTGGAAATAAGGGCTATTTAGAGAATCATAGGTAGGATTACAAAGAACAGTAGTTTTGATGTATTAAGAGAAGTAGGCGTAGTTTAAGCATAGTAGGTGTAGATCGACAAATATGAGAGATGATGAATCGTTTGGATTGGGTGCTTTAAAAACCAACCCTCCACGGTAGTTAAAAAATAGGGGTAATTGATGGATGTAAGGGATATTTAGAGAAATAGAGGTAGGAATTAAAATGAAGGTTGTTTTGAAGTATTAAGAGAAATAAGGGTGGCTTAAGCATAATTGGGGTAGATCGACAAATATGAAAGATGATGAATCCTTTGGATTGGGTGCTACGAAATCCAACCCTTCACATTGGTTTAAAAATAGGGATAATTGTTGGAAGTAAGGCTATTTAGATAATTTGGTGTTGGATTAAAAAGAAGGGCTATTTTGAAGTACAAAGAGAACTTGTGATAGATTTTGCATAGTAGAAGTAGATCGACAAATATGAATGATAATTAATCATTTGGATTAGATGCTGCAAAAACCAACCCTTCCCAGAAGTTAAAAAATAGGGAAATTTTTTGGAAGTAAGTGCTATGTAGAGAATTAGGGGTAGGATTAAAAAGAACAGCTGTTTTGAAGTATTAAGAGAAGTAGGGGTAGTTTAAGCATAGTAGGGGTAGATCGACAAATATGAATGATTATGAATCTTTTGGATTGGTTCTGCAAAAAAAAAAAAAAAAAAAATAAAAAAAAAAAAAACCTTCATAATAGTAAAAGATAGGCGTAAATGTTGGAAGTAAGGGCTATTTAGAGAAATAGTATTAGGATTAAAAAGAACAATTGTTTTGAAGTATTAAGAGAAGTAGGGGTTGTTTAAGCATAGTAGGGGGTAGATCGACAAATAAGAAAAATGATGAATCGTTTGGATTGGGTGCTGCAAATACCAACCCTTCAAAGTAGTAAAAAGATAGGCGTAATTGTTGAAAGTAAGGCCTATTTAGAGAATTAGAGGTAGGATTAAAAAGAAGGGTTGTTTTGAGGTATTAAGAGAAGTAGAGGTAGTTTATGCATAGTAAGGGTAGATCGACAAATATGAAAGACGATAAATCATTTAGATTGGGTGCTGCAAAAACCAGTCCTTCACAAAAGTTAAAAAATAGGTGTAATTGTTGGAAGGAATGACTATTTGGAGAATTAGGCATAGGATTAAAAAGAAGAATTTTCCTTTTTTTTGAAGTATTAAGAGAAGTAGGGGTAGTTTAAGCATAGTAGGGGTAGATCATCAAAAGTGAAAGATTACGAATCGTCTGGATTGGGTGGTGTAAAAACCAACCCTTCGTAGTCGTAAAAAGATAGGCGTAATTGTTGGAAGTATGGGCTATTTATAGAATTAGTGGTAGGATTAAAAAGAAGGGTTGTTTTGAAATATTAAGAGAAGTAGGTGTAGTTTAAGCATAGTAGAGGTAGATCGACAAATTAAAAAGATGATGAATCATTTAGATTGGGTGCAGCAAAAACCAACCCTTCATAGAAGTTAAAAAATGGGGGTAATTGTTGGAAGGAATGAATATTTAGAGAATTAAGGGTTGGATTAAAAAGAAGGGTTGTTTTGAAGTATTAAGAGAAGCAGAAATAGTTTAAGCATAATAGGGTAGATCGACAAATATAAAGATAATGAATCATATGGATTGGGTGCTGCAAAAACCAACCCTTCACAGAAGTTAAAAAATAGGGGTAATTTTTTGAATTGCTATTTAGAGAATTAGGAGTTGGAATAAAATGACGGATTTTTTTGAATTATTAAGAGAAGTAGGGGTAGTTTAAGCATATTAGGGGTAGATCGATAAATATGAAAGATGATGAATCATTTATATTGGGTGCAGCAAAAACGAACCCTTCACCGTAGCTAAAAAATAGCGATAATTGTTGAAAGTAAGGGCTATTTAGAGAATCAGAGGTAGGATTAAAAAGAATAGTTATTTTGAAGTATCAAGAGAAGTAGGCGTAGTTTAAGCATAGTAGGTGTAGATCGACAAATATGACAGATGATGAATCGTTTGGATTGGGTGCTATAAAAACCAACCCTTCACAGTAGTTAAAAAATAGCAGTAATTGTTGGATGTAAGGGACATTTAGAGAATTAGAGGTAGGAATTAAAAAGAAGACAGTTTTAAAGTATTAAGAGAAGTAAGGGTAGTTTAAGCACAATAGTGGTAGATCGACAAATATGAAAGATGATGAATCGTTTGGATTGGGTGCTACGAAAACCAACCCTTCACATTAGTTAAAAAATAGGGATAATTTTGGAATTAAGGCTATTTAGAGAATTAGGGGTTTGATTATAAAGAGGGGATATTTTGAAGTACAAAGAGAAGTAGGGATAGATTAAGCATAGTAGAGGTAGATCGACAAATATGAAAGATGATGAATCATTTGGATTGGGTGCTGCAAAAACCAACCCTTCGCAGAAGTTAAAAAATAGAGCTAATTATTGGAAGTAAGTGTTATTTAGAGAATTAGGGGTAGGATAAAAAAGAACAGCTGTTTTGAAGTATTAAGAGAAGTAGGGGTAGTTTAAGCATAGTAGGGGTAGATCGAAAAATATGAATGATTATGAATCATTTGGATTGGGTTTTACGAAAAAAAAAACCTTCATAGTAGTAAAAGATAGGCTTAAATGTTGGAAGTAAGGGCTATTTAGAGAATTAGTATTAGGATTAAAAAGAATAGTTGTTTTGAAGTATTAAGAGAAGTAGGGTAGTTTAAGCATAGTAGGGGGTAGATCGATAAATAAGAAAATTGATGAATCGTTTGGATTGGGTGCTGCAAATACCAACCATTTACAGTAGTAAAAAGATAGGTGTAATTGTTGGAAGTATGGGCTATTCAGAGAATTAGAGGTAGGATTTAAAAGAAGGGTTGTTTTGAAGTATTAAGAGAAGTAGAGGTAGTTTAAGCATAGTAAGGGTTGATCAACAAATATGAAAGACGATAAATCATTTAGATTGGATGCTGCAAAAACCAATCCTTCACAAAAGTTAAAAAATATGTGTAATTGTTGGAAGGATTAGCTATTTAGAGAATTAGGCATAGGATTAAAAAGAAGGTTTTTTTTTTTGAAGTATTAAGAGAAGTAGGGGTTGTTTAAGCTTAGTAGGGGTAGATCGTCAAACGTGAAAGATTATGAATCGTCTGGATTGGGTGCTGCAAAAACTAGCCCTTCATAGTAGTAAAAAGATAGGCGTAATTGTTGGAAGTATGGGCTATTCAGAGAATTAGGGGTAGGATTAAAAAGAAGGACTGTTTTGATATATTAAGAGAAGTGGGGGTAGTTTAAGCGTAGTAGAGGTAGACCGACAAATTTAAAAGATGATGAATAATTTAGATTGACTGCTGCAAAAACCAACCCTTCATAGAAGTTAAAAAATAGGGGTAATTGTTGAAGGAATGAATATTTAGAGAACTAGGGGAAGGATTAAAAAGAATTGTTATTTTGAAGTATTAAGAGAAGTAGGGGTAGTTTAAGCATAGTATAGGTAGATCGACAAGTATGAAATATTATGAATCCTTTGGATTGGGTGCTGCAAAAACGAACCCTTTAAAGTAGTAAAAAGATAGGCGTAATTGTTGGGAGTAAGGACTGTTTAGAGAATTAGGTGTTTGACTAAAAAGAAAGGCTATTTTGAAGTATTAAGAGAAGTGGGGCAGTTTAAGCATAGTAGGGGTAGATCAACAAATATGAAAGATGATGAATCATTTAGATTGGGTGCTGCAAAAACCAATCCTTCAAAGTTGTTAAAAAATAAGGGTAATTGTTGGAAGTAAGGGGAATTTAGATAATTAGGGATATGATTAAAAATAATAGCAGTTTTGAAGTATTAAGAGAAGTAGGGGTTGTTTAAGCATAGTAGGCGTAGATCGACAAATACGAAAGATGATGAATCATTTGGATTAGGTGCCGCAAAAACTAACCCTTCACAGTAGTTAAAAATAAGGGGTAATTATTGTAAGTAATGGATATTTATAGAACTAGAGGCAGGATTAAAAAGAGTAGTTTTTTTGAAGTATTAAGAGAAGCATGTGTAGTTTAAGTATAGTAGGGTTAGATCGACAAATATGAAAGACTATGAATCGTTTGGGTTGGGTACTGCAAAAACCAACCCTTCACAGTAGTTTAAAAAGAATAGTTGTTTTGAAGTATTAAGAGAAGTAGGGGTAGTTTAAGCATAGTAGGGGGTAGATCGACAAATAAGAAAAATGATGAATCGTTTGGGTTGGGTGCTGCAAATACCAACCCTTCAAAGTTGTAAAAAGATAGGCGTAATTGTTGGAAGTAAGGGCTATTTAGAGAATTAGAGGTAGGATTAAAAAGAAGGGTTGTTTTGAGGTATTAAGAGAAGTAGAGGTAGTTAAAGCATAGTAAGGGTAGATTGACAAATATGATAGATGATAAATCATTTAAATTGGGTGCTGCAAAAACCAATCCTTCACAAAAGTTAAAAAATAGGTGTAATTGTTGGAAGGAATGTCTATTTAGAGAATTAGGCATAGGATTAAAAAGATGTTTTTTTTTAAAAAGTATTAAGATAAGTAGGGGTAGTTTAAGCATAGCAGGGGTAGATCATCAAAAGTGAAAGATTACGAATCGTCTGGATTGGGTGCTGTAAAAACCAACCCTTCATAGTAGTAAAAAGATAGGCGTAATTGTTGGAAGTATGGGCTATTTATAGAATTAGGGGTAGGATTAAAAAGAACGGCTGTTTGGAAATATTAAGAGAAGTAGGGGTAGTTTAAGCATAGTAGAGGTAGATCGACAAATTAAAAAGATTATGAATTATTTAGATTGGGTGCAGCAAAAACAAACCCTTCATAGAAGTTAAAAAATAGGGGTAATTGTTGGAAGGAATGAATATTTAGAGAATTAAAGAAGGGTTGTTTTGAAGTATTAAGAGAAGCAGAAGTAGTTTAAGCATAGTAGGGCAGATCGACAAATATAAAGATGATGAATCATATGGATTGGGTGCTACAAATACCAACCCTTCACAGAAGTTAAAAAATAGGGGTAATTTTTGGAATTGCTATTTAGAGAATTAGGAGTTGGAATAAAATGACGGGTTTTTTTGAATTATTAAGAGAAGTAGGGGTAGTTTAAGCATATTAGGGGTTGATCGACAAATATGAAAGATGATGAATCATTTAGATTGGGTGCAGCAAAAACCAACCCTTCACCGTAGTTAAAAAATAGTGATAGTTGTTGGAAGTAAGGGCTATTTAGAGAATCAGAGGTAGGATTAAAAAAATAGTTGTTTTGAAGTATTAAGAGAAGTAGGCGTAGTTTAAGCATAGTAGGTGTAGATCGACAAATATGACAGATGATGAATCGTTTGGATTGGGTGCTGTAAAAACCAACCCTTCACAGTAGTTAAAAAATAGCAGTAATTGTTGGATGTAAGGGATATTTAGAGAATTAGAGGTAGGAATTAAAAAGAAGACTGTTTTGAAGTATTAAGAGAAGTAAGGGTAGTTTAAGCACAATAGGGGTAGGTCGACAAATATGAAAGATGATGAATCGTTTGGATTGGGTGCTACGAAAACCAACCCATCACATTAGTTAAAAAATAGGGATAATTTTTGGAATTAAGGCTAATTAGAGAATTAGGGGTTTGATTGAAAAGAAGGGCTATTTTGAAGTACAAAGAGAAGTAGGGATAGATTAAGCATAGTAGAGGTAGATCGACAAATATGAAAGATGATGAATCATTTGGATTGGGTGCTGCAAAAACCAAACCATCACAGAAGTTAAAAAATAGGGCTAATTATTGGAAGTAAGTGTTATTTAGAGAATTAGTGGTAGGATTAAAAAGAACAGCTGTTTTGAAGTGTTAAGAGAAGTAGGGGTAGTTTAAGCATAGTAGGGGTAGATCGACAAATATGAATAATTATGAATCGTTTGGATTGGGTTTTGCAAAAAAAGAAAGAAAAAAAAACCTTCACAATAGTAAAAGATAGGCTTAAATGTTGGTAGTAAGGGCTATTTAGAGAATTAGTATTAGGATTAAAAAGAATAGTTGTTTTGAAGTATTAAGAGAAGTAGGGTAGTTTAAGCATAGTAGGGGGTAAATTGATAAATAAGAAAATTGATGAATCGTTTGGATTGGGTGCTGCAAATACCAACCATTTATAGTAGTAAAAAGATAGGCGTAATTGTTGGAAGTAGGGGCTATTCAGAGAATTAGAGGTAGGATTTAAAACGAGGGTTGTTTTGTAGTGTTAAGAGAAGTAGAGGTAGTTTAAGCATAGTAAGGGTAGATCGACAAATATGAAAGACGATAAATCATTCAGATTGGGTGCTGCAAAAACAAATCCTTCACAAAAGTTAGAAAATATGTGTAACTGTTGGAACGAATAGCTATTTAGAGAATTAGGCATAGGATTAAAATGAAGGTTTTTTTTTTTGAAGTATTAAGAGAAGTAGGGGTTGTTTAAGCATAGTAGGGGTAGATCGTCAAACGTAAAGATTATGAATCGTATGGATTGGGTGCTGCAAAAACTAGCCCTTCATAGTAGTAAAAGATAGGCATAATTGTTGTAAGTATGGGCTATTCCGAGAATTAGGGGTAGAATTAAAAAGAAGGACTGTTTTGAAATATTAAGAGAAGTAGGGGTAGTTTAAGCGTAGTAGAGGTAGACCGACAAATTTAAAAGATAATGAATCATTTAGATTGGCTGCTGCAAAAACCAAGCCTTCATAGAAGTTAAAAAATAGGGGTAATTGTTGGAAGGAATGAATATTTAGAAAATTAGGGGCGGGATTAAAAAGAAGGGTGGTTTTGAAGTATTAAGAGAAGTAGTGGTAGTTTAAGCATAGTATAGGTAGATCGACAAGTATGAAATATTATGAATCATTTGGATTGGGTACAGCAAAAACTAACCCTTTAAAGTAGTAAAAAGATAGGCATAATTGTTGGAAGTAAGGACTGTTTAGAGAATTAGGTGTTGGATTAAAAAGAAAGGCTGTTTTGAAGTATTAAGAGAAGTAGGGGCAGTTTAAGCATAGTAGGGGTAGATCAACAAATATGAAAGATGATGAATCATTTAGATTGGGTGCTGCAAAAACCAATCCTTCAAAGTAGTTAAAAAATAGGGGTAATTGTTGGAAGTAAGGGGAATTTAGATAATTAGGGATATGATTAAAAATAATAACAGTTTTGAAGTATTTAGAGAAGTAGGGGTTGTTTAAGCATAGTAGGGGTAGATCGACAAATACGAAAGATGATGAATCATTTGGATTAGGTGCCGCAAAAACCAACCCTTCACAGTAGTTAAAAATAAGGGGTAATTATTGTAAGTAAGGGATATTTATAGAATTAGGGGCAGGATTAAAAATAGTAGTTGTTTTGAAGTATTAAGAGAAGCATGTGTAGTTTAAGTATAGTAGGGTTAGATCGACAAATATGAAAGATTATGAATCGTTTGGGTTGGGTGCTGCAAAACCAACCATTCACAGTAGTAAAAGATAGGCATAATTTTTGGAAGTAAGGGCTATTTTGAGAATTAGTGTTGGGATTAAAAAGAATAGTTGTTTTGAAGTATTAAGAGAAGTAGGGGTAGTTTAAGCATAGTAGGGGTAGATCGACAAATATGAAAAATGATGAATCGTTTGATTGGCTGTTGCAAATACAAACCCTTCACAGAAGTCAAAAAATAGTGGTAATTGTTGGAAGGAATGACTATTTAGAGAATTAGGCATAGGATAAAAAAGAAGGGTTGTTTTGAAGTATTAAGAGATGTAGTGGTAGTTTAAGCATAACAGGGGTAGATCGACAGATATGAAAGATTATGAATCGTCTGGATTGGGTGCTGCAAAAACCAACCCTTTACACCATTAAAAAGATAGGCGTAATTGTTGGAAGTAATGGTTATTTAGAGAATTAGGGGTAGGATTAAAAAGAAGAACTGTTTTGAAGTATTAAGAGAAGTAGGGGTAGTTTAAGCATAGTAGAGGTAGATCGACAAATATAGAGGATGATGAATCTTTTAGATTGGGTGCTTCAAAAACCAACACTTCACAAAACTTAAAAAATACGGGTAATTGTTCGAAGCAATGACTATTTAGAGAATTAAGGGTAGGATTAAAAAGAAGGGTTGTCTTGAAGTATTAAGAGAAGTAGGGGTAGTTTAAGCATAGTAGGGGTAGATCGACAAATATGAAAGATTATGAATCGTTTGGATTGGGTGCTGGAAAAACTCACCCTTTAAAGTAGAAAAAGATTTGCGTAAATTTGGAAGTAAGGGATATTTAGAGAATTAAGTGTTGGATTAAAAAGAAGGGCTATTTTGAAGTATTAATAGAAGTTGGGGTAGATTAAGCATAGTAGAGGTAGATTGACAAATATGAAAGATGATGAATCATTTGGATTGGATGCTGCAAAAACCAACCCTTCACAGTAGTAAAAAAATAGGGGTAATTGTTGGAAGTAAGGGCTTTTTAGAGAATTCGAGGTAGTACTAAAAGGAATAGCTATTTTGAAGTATTAAGAGAAGTAGGTGTAGTTTAAGCATAGTAGGGGTAGATCGACAAATATGAAAGATGATGAATCATTTGGATTGGGTACTGCAGAAACCAACCCTTCACAGTAGTAAAAGATAGGAGTATATGTTGGAAGTAAGGGCTATTTAGAGAATTAGTGTTTGGATTAAACAGAATAACTGTTTCGAAGTATTAAGAGATGTAGGGTTAGTTTAAGAATTGTAGGGGTAGATCGAGAAATATGAAAAATGATGAATCGTTTGGATTGGGTGCTGCAAAAACCAAATCTTCATAGTAGTAAAAAGATAGGCGTGATTGTTGGAAGTAAGGGCTATATAGAGAATTAGGGGTAGGATTAAAAAGAAGGGTTGTTTTGAAGTATTAAGAGAGGTAGAGGTAGTTTAAGCATGGTAGGCGTAGATCGACAAATATGAAAGATAATGAATCATTTATATTGGGTGCTACAAAAACCAACCCTTTACAAAAGTAAAAATATAGGGGTAATTGTTGGAGGGAATGACTATTTAGAGAATTGGGTGTAGGATTAAAAAGAGGTGTTGTTTTGATGTATTAAGAGAAGTAGGGGTAGTTTAAGCATAGTAGGGATAGTTCGACAAATATGAAAGATTTTGAATCGTCTGGATTGGGTGCCACAAAAACCAACCCTTCACAGTAGTAAAAAGATAGGATTAATTGTTGGAAGTAAGGGCTATTTAGAGCATTTTGGGTAGGATTAAAAAGAAGGACTGTTTTGAAGTCTTATGAGAAGTAGGGGTAGTTTAAGCATAGTAGAGGTAGATCGACCAATATAAAAGATGATTGATTGGGTGCTGCAAAAACCAACTGTTGATGGGCCTTTCGGACCGCCCATCAAAGCATAACAATGTGGTAGATCCGTATTCAGAGTCCTCGAAGTAAATGGGTTAGAGAAGTCCATCATCTTGGTCCACTTTGGCCATAGAGAGAGGCCCAGGAGGAGCTTGAGATGATCAAGCCTGATCGGTCATGATATGTTCATTTGAAGCCCGGGAAGCCAGCCTATAGAATAGCTTATTTCAGATCTTCTTGCTCAAACCACCTAAGTCAAAAAAATCAAGCATGTCTCATGCCAGATATTTGGAAAAGAATACTGATTCTCCAGCGAATGCTAATTCATTCAGCTGCAACTATTCTTCTGGATCTAATAACACGTGTGGATAACGGCCAAGTATTGCATCGCCTATAAATACCTATGTTTCAATTCAGAGAAAAGAAAAAAAAATTGGTAATCATTCTCATTGATCATAAAGAAATAACATATAAAGAGGACGTAGGCACTGCCTTTGCCGAACGACTATAAAAACTTTGTGTGTGATTCTTTTTTATTTCTATGCGTTGTTTGTTGTAAGAAATCTTCACTTATTCTCTACAAAATTCTTCTCTTTGGGTATTGAACAAATTTTTGGTATCAACATTTTAGTGCTTTCACTGAGAACTGACTTTCTCAGGTCAATTCGGATTTTCGCTCTACTTTTGGATCACCAAGTCCATGAAGAAAATCTCATTTTTGTCAGTACAATTATTTAGCAATGGCTGGAAAAACAGTTTGTAATACCCGAAAGAATCCACAAGTTGGAACATCCATGGAAGCAGCCGGTAGAACAGCTGACCCTGAAGCTGCCTCGGATCAGCCTACATTAGCCCTGGAGGGGATGTAGCCCCATCTTCTGCCTCCACCACCCGAGACGAATTCATGGCTATGGTAGATCCTCTTAAAGAAACTACCGATTCCTTAAGGGCCCACTCTCGAGAGAACGCCACCATGCGTGAAGACATGACTCGCATAACGCGATAGTGGAAGGAGTTCAGAAAGCAAGCTCAGGAGGCTCAGGACCATCAACTCCCTCCTCCTCCGCTGGATCGAGTGTCAGAAAGCTCCGCATCGTCGGAGGAAGGCAGAGACCCACGTCAACCTCGACGACCGTTAGAAAGAGCTGAAAATTCCCGGCAGTTGCGCATAGAAGAACATAAGAATCCACCAGATGAACACGACCAAGGACAAGCTGATCGGGTCGAGTTAGATGTGGTCGATCCCATAGCCCCACACAATCGGGAGGCATCCCCTCTTACAGACCGAAATGCTGTTCGAAGAAATCGGCCCCTGTACATCCTGCTCGGAATCTTGTAAATAACCAAGAAAACCAGAGGAGAAGAAATGCCCAGACGGCATTTCCTGATGGAGGGGGTAGAAGAAGTCCACCGGATGATGAAGTTGACTCGGACACGATAGTTACCCCAAATTTAGCCGCTATGGTACGAAAAATTATGAACGCTATTCGTGGGCGTAGCAGTTGCTCAGGAGATTCAATATGCCCCAAATGAATCAATATGATGGAACTTCAGACCCACAGCAACACTTGATGAGATATTCTTGGCACATGGAAGTAGCAGTTGCTCCTGAGACAATTAAATGCAAGGCTTTTCCAATCTTTCTAAGTGGGATTGCCCTTATGTGGTTTGTCCGTCTACCCGCAAAGTCAGTTCGTAGCTTTAAAGACTTGAGCGAAAATTTTCTAACTCAATTCCGCATTCACGCTACCAAATCAAAACATGTTATGTCTTTGTCAGCAGTTAAGTAGGGAAGAGGCGAATCCCTAAGGAATTATCTCAATCGGTTCAATCAGGCGGCAATCGAGGTTAGCAACCCCAACCATGAAACCGTCTTACTGGTCATGGTCGATGGCATCGACAAACGAACCGATTTGGGAAAATATTTGATTGGAAAGCCACTAACTACGATTGAAGCTTTCTATGAAAAGGCTCACATCCGACTGAGGCAAGAAGATGCGCAGTTGGAGGAAGAAGGTGGTCAGACGGGCGCTTTCAATCTGTCAGCTCAAAACAACATCGCAGTTAAAAAATCTGGGGATAACTCGGGGAAAGTCAAGGTGAATGTTGAAAACCGTTGCAAGCGAAGCGGTGAAGGGTCGAGGGAAAATAGCGGGAATTCAAAGCAAAGAGGAAACTCCCTATAGTACCCTCGCTTCCAGGTGTTTGACACGGATACTGCGTTAAATGACCCATTAGAGAACATATACCTCGATACCTGCAATACAATGCAATATAAGAAGCCGCCCCCACGAGAGCCTACGGAGAAGGAACGAGCGATCGGGAAGTACTGCTTATTCCACGATATTTACGGGCATACGACCAACGAGTGCCGACATCTTAGGGAAATTGTTGAAAAGATGATTCGAGAAGGGAAACTCGACGAATATAAAACAGCTCCAAGGGACAGGGGTCATGGAACTTCGATGCCCAAGCAAAGTCAGCCTACAGCTCGCACAACTCCTCAAGAAAAAGGGAAAGGAATTGTCATCAACGCCATTGTGGGGGGACCGCACGAGGCCGCAAGCCCCGTCAAACAAAGGAAGACGATGGGCGAGGATATCGTCTTCCTTGACCACGATCCAATTGTTATAGAAACCCCAACGGTAGATTCATTGGTGATAACTGCCATCATCGGCCCAGCTACTATCCGAAAGGTTCTGGTAGACAATGGAAGCTCAGTAAACATCCTATTCAAACAATTCTACGATTAAATGAAGTTATAAACAAAGGACTTAGAGTTATATGAAGGTCAAATACGTGGTTTCGACGGAGCATCCACCGAACCTATCGGCCAGGTCAGACTATCGGTGGAGTTAGGATATGGGGCAAGACGAAGAGTTTGGATTCTACAATTTGTAGTAATGAATATCAACTCGCACTATAATTCCTTCTTGGGATGACCTGCCCTGGCGGTATTCCGAGCCTGAATCGCCCCTTGGTGTTTGCTTATGAAGTTTTTGACCGATAGTGGGATCGGAACTGTGCGAGGAGACCAAGTAATTGGTCGAGCATGCTATATGTTAGAGTGGAAGGTGTTGAGGAGCAGCGGTAACAAGAAGTCTGAAAAATCTTCTCCCCTAGGGGAGGAGAAGGAAGCATAGCAATTACAGAGAATACCTCGACTAGGACCGTCGTCCTGTGAGGTCGAAGACATCGACCCACGAGATGACGATAAGTCGGGTTGTAGAAAGGCGGCTCCAAATGAAGCCACCACAGAAATCCTGATCAATGACAATGATCCTAACAAATTTCTAAAGATTGGGTCTCATCTTGATCTCTTTCGGACGGAGGAGCTAAGTGAATTACTCCGGGCGAATTTAGAGTGTTCACTTGGACCCACACTGACATGTGTGGGATATCTCCATTTATCATAACCCACTCCCTCAGCATCAACCCAAAATACACTCCTGTAAAACAGAAAAGGCGAATGTTGGGCCTGAAAGGTCGAGAGCTTTAAAAGAGGAGACTGGGAAGTTACAAACCAATGGATTCATCCGGGATTCGACCTATCCCGACTAGATAGCCAACCCGTTACTTGTGAAGAAGGCTAATGGGAAGTGGAGAACCTATATTGATTTTTCCGACTTGAATAAGGCCTGCCCTAAGGACAGCTTCCCATTGCCTAGAACCGATCAGCTGGTTGACTCGACCGCCGGGCACGAGCTACTTTCATTCATGGATGCATATTCTAGATACAATCAGATTGCCATGCACGTCCCTGACCAAGAACATACCAGCTTCATTACCAACCTTGGGCTGTACTGTTACGTGGTTATGCGTTTTGATTTAGTGAACACAGGAGCTACCTATCAAAGGCCAGTTAATCGAATGTTTGATGATCAAATTGGGAAAACGATGGAGGTATATGTAGATGATATGTAGGTAAAGTCAAAACAATCATTCGAGCACGTGAACGACCAGTCTAGGATGTTTAACATTCTCCGGAAAAATAGAATGAAACTAAATCTATTGAAATGTTCTCTTGTAGTGGCATCGGTCAAATTTCTCGGCTTCATTTTGAGTTCCCGTGGAATCGAGATCAATCCTGATCAAATTGCAGCCCTTAAGGGAATTCAGGAACCTCGCCGGATAAAGGATGTTCAGAGTTTAACAGAAAAGTTAGCAGCCATGGGACGATTCATCTCGAAAGCCACTGATAAATTCCTACCCTTCTTTGAACTGATAAAAAAGGGGGAAACGAAACTTTGCTTGGACGCCTGATTATGTCTAAGCTTTTCAGAATCTGCTTGATCATCTCGAAAAGCATCCTATTCTATCCAAACCTGTCGACCATGAAGACTTGTACGTCTATTTAGCACTATCCGCACATGCAATTAGCTCAGTCCTGGTCCGCAAGGAAGACCGAGTACAACGACCAGTCTATTATGTGAGTAAGAAGTTGACTGGATTCGAACGTAATTATCCTAAAATCGAAAAAATGGCCTATAGCTTATTAATCACATCAATAAAGCTTCAGCATTACTTCCAGGCCCATCCAATTAAAATATTCACTGATCAACCTCTTCGACAAATCTTACAACGACCAAAAGCTAGAGAGAGGCTGCTAAAATGGAATACCGAATTAAGCCAGCTCGAGCTAACGTTTATTCCTCAGAAATCGATCTGAGGACAAGCTTTTGCTGATTTCATAGTAGAATTAATAACCCTGGAGGAGGAGTGTCAAGATGATAAAGCTGAGCCTATGAAGGTCGATCAGGAACCAATCAGTTGGAAGCTTTACACGGATGGAGGCCGAAATAAACAACATTCGGGAGCCGGAGTAGTACTTTTGTCTCCTGAAGGACGCTCGATTTATTATGCTTTGAGGCTAGAATTTTTGGAAACCAATAATGACTCTGAGTACGAAGCCCTAATTGCTTGACTAAAATTAGCAAGAGACCTGAAGATAACATCGCTCGACATCTTTTGTGACTCAGAGCTTGTAGTCTGCCAAGTCCGAAAGGAATTTGTTACCCAAGGAGAGTGACTAACCTTTTACCTCAAATAAGTTGAGAATTTGCTACGGAATTTCAGCCGATATAGCATTTCTCATATTCCCCGGGTTGAAAACCAGAAAGCAGATAGGCTAGCAAAACTAGTTAGTTCGGACCATCCGAGCGAGGCAGAATTAGTTCCTATAGAAATCCTAAGAATGCCAAGCATCGATCAGATGGATGTCGACCGGAATAATGTTGAACCTGAAGAAGAATCATGGATGACTCCCATCAAAAATTTCGTTCTCCATGGAAAGCTGTCCGAAAATAAAAATGAGAAGCGAGCCTTGGTACGACAAGCCTCTAGGTACCTCATTCAGCAAGGCTTGCTCTATAGAAGAGGATTTTCGGTTCCCATGTTCCGATGTGTAGGCAACGATAACATCAAAAGAATACTGCAAGAAGTACATGAGGAAGATTGTGGAGCACACACCGGGGGGCAAACTCTAGCCTGGAAAATACTGCGCTATGGGTATTTCTGGCCGACCATCAGTAAGGATGCCGCCAACTATGCCAAAAAAATGCGATAAATGCCAAAGGTTCGCGGAAATCCCATGAGCGCCCCCAACGAATATTACCCAGATGACAAGTCCTTGGCCGTTTGATGTATGGGGAATTGACATCATCGGAACCTTGCCTATTTCGAAAGGGGGCGCTAGGTATGCGATTGTAGTAGTATATTACTTCACAAAATGGGCAGAAGCCAAGCAGATTACTACGATTACAACAAAGAAGGTTATCAACTTTGTCGTTCGAAACATTATATGTTGATATGGAGTGCTTCGAACCATCGTTACAGACAACGGGACTCAGTGTGACAGTCTAGAATTCCAGGATTTTTATGAGAAATATCATATTGAGAAGAAATACACAGCAGTACTACATCCCCAATCCAATGGTCAAGTTGAAGTGGTCAATAAAATCATTAAGACCATTTTCAAGAAATGGCTAGAACGCGCTAAAGGAAAATGGGTCGACGAGTTGCCTCTGGCGTTATAGGCGTATCGTACTACCCACAAGACTGCAACAGGACATTCTCCCTTCACTTTGTCGTACGGTTCTGAGGCTGTTCTCCTAATCGAACTTGAAGTCCCGACTCACTGGACGACTTACTATGATCCCCTGACTAATAAGACGCTTCTCTTGACTTCACTGGACATGGTCGACGAAAAAAGAGAGGAGGAGAACCTACGTGCCGTGGCCCACAGGAAACGAGTCGCTCGTTATTACAACAAAAAGGTCCAACCAAAGACTTTTGAAGTAGGAGATTTGGTCCTGAAACGAATCTTCCCGGTCCACATACGCATGGGCTCGAGATGGGAAGGACCATACGCCATTCAAAGAAAGCTCGACAACGGGAGTTTTAGGCTGATAACTGTGGATGGCGAACCGTTTCAAAGATCATGGAACGCAGAGAATTTGCGACATTATCTTTCTTTGGATATATTTTAATGTTTTTGTTTTCTCTTTGCATTTAGATTGTTGATTTATTTGTTTTTGGCATTGTAATAAGCGACCGCCATTAGTCGCAATAGCATATTAATAAGAGTCTCCGTTCCTGCCCTGACTTTTTGTGATTATAAAGAGCTAACGATTATGATTGATCGACCTATTTTTCAACTTTTACCTTGAATGAATCAGGGATAAAATCGATGCCTGTCCAGGCATACTGATCGACCATCAGGACTCAACTCCCGACCTCGTTGACTGGAGGAAGAGTATAAATGACAATCGAGCGTGAATGGTGCACCTTGACAAAAGACCCCTCAAACGATAGAACTTTTCCCTTACAGACTAAAGGATAAGTATAAAAGCCTCAAGGCACCCCTGCTCAATTGCATCCAGACCCTGATTAAGTATAGGACTACTTGAGTTTGACAGGGAAGTTCGCCGCTCAAGCATCTACCCGACACTGGGTGCAAAAGAAATAGTTAACGCCCCCAACGAGGGTAAAGGGCGACTCACCCTTAACATCAAAAACAAAACCACGAGATTCACACGAAATTTATGTTACCATCAAAATATGTTGATTTTCATTTAAAGTACTCTGACATCGTTACAAAATACTACTACGTGACAAGTACCATTCAAGCAACGCTACTGGAGATACATCATCAAACAATTACAAATGAAAGTCCTAAAAAGGAGGCAGCATCAGTCCTTGTTCAACTATTTCAGCCATCTCTTTTTGCTTGATCATCTCCTGCATCTCTTTAATAGTCATACTACATTTCGAACCTCCTAGCATACTGCCAAAAGGACGAGGAGCTAAGGCAGAGGCCCGTGAAACAATGGGGCAGCAGGACCCGAGGCTGAAGAGAGGATGGTCAGGGGAAGGAACTGGAGAGGTTTGATGTTCAAAGGATCTTCAGCAGGCTCGGGCTTCATGGAAGAAATTTCTTTGTCCTTCTAGTCTTTGATCTCGGCCATGTATGGGTAGTCTTCCCTTTTGAACTCCTTAACAACCTCAACGTCTCTATCTTCAGGAGATACCAAGTCGACCATCTATTCTTCTGCAGTCTTGTTTACTTCTTCGGTGGTACCCTTTTTCTCGACAGTAGGTCCTTTATCCGCTTTTTCAGTTGCAGCAGAAATTCCTAAGAAAGAAAGGAGATGCATGCAATTAGGGGAGGATAAGGACTTATAAAAAAAGAGACTTACCTCAAACGTTGGAACCAATCACCTGCCCTTCTATGGCCTTAACTAAATCATATGGAAAGGTAGAAGACGAGCCCCTTTCCATAACCATGTGCGCAGAAGGTGATGGATCATAAGGCCGACCGTCACTCACTTTGGTTTGGAGGACCAATTTTCCCTTCGTCCTGCAATGTTCTGCCTCTGCTACTTTTCTCTCTTTGTTTAGTGCCTCCGCAATGATGCCACATTCTCTATCATTCACAATATGAGTCATTAGTGATGCCTGATCCACTGGGTGACCCTGTGCCGTCTTCTTCTCTTCTAATAGGAGTAACGCCCATACATCGACCAATGACCTGGGAAATCCCGGCATCCAAGATAAATCCCTATAGCGAAGGAAATCTGCATTAAACCGAAGAACCTTACGAGCATGCCCCTTCTTCAATTCAACTTTCTCTCGGGCGTGCTCAGCCTTAAGAGTTTCGATCTCATCATCATGTTGAAGCTTCAGATTGCTAGCAAACTCGACTGCTACGGCTGTATTTTTCTCAGCCTGATCCTTGGCTAAATCGGACGAATGAATAGTAGCCTTTAAATTCTGAATTTGAAGATCGAGTTGGGCTCTATCCCTCTTCAAAGTTTCAATCTCTTCCCTCATAGAATCGCATTCCTGGCCTCTCTGTTGAACCTGAATGTTCAAGTCTTTGACCTCTCTCCCATACTTTTCTTTGTCTGTCGCCTCCTGTAGCTCTTGATCTTTGATTTTCTTTTCTAGAAATCCAAAGGTCTTCTCACCACTGTCGATGTCCCTTTTTAAATAGCGATCTCGGTAAGCTTTCCCTTTAATGCTCCACTCACATGCCCGGCATATTCCAGCATAGAGTCATATGGAGATAGGGCATATTCCAGATTATTGCGCATGCGGCGACGAAACCTGTGGGTTAATGGTTATATTTCGGGGGGTGGCCCATTCTCATAAAAAATGAGATCGTGGAAATTTTGTGCCAGTTCTTGGAATCGATCGATGGAGGAAGTTCCAACCGTAGGACTGGAGTGATGTGTTACTATTCGAAAAGGCTCGAATCCTTTTCCCTCCATGGATTTGTGAGAATCATCTTTTTCCTTTTCTTGGGCACGCGACGCAACTCTTTCATGTCTCCCGACGTTCGATCATGTCTTCTCAAGCGTCTCTTTTTCTGCACATCCTGTTCCTCGGGCAGTTCTCCCCGTCCTTCTTCCCTTGATTCTTCCTTTTTTCTTTCCTCCCTGTCTTCCCTCACGTCTTATGTCTCCTTCCTTATGCTATTACTGTCTTTTTCGTTGCCACCTTTTTCAGTACGTGGCAAAGTAGCCTCCTCCAACCCAATGTCCATTGGGAAGGAAGCAAACAGGTCTCCATAAAACTATTCATCAACACCTACAAGGAAAGCAAAATGAAACAAGCGATCCTCGATTCGTGCATAAGTATTTGATGTTGTGACGTGCAATAAACCTTATAGTCGTGACAAGATTTTACCTCCAATACCGCCCTGTCTGTCTGGAAAGGAAATCGCTTCAGATTGATTGGCAAAAAATCGATTTGGATCTAAGCTTTGTGGTGACAGAATAATGTTGGGAATTTGAAGATTTTCCAATCCTAGAAGAGGTGTTGCGTCAAGCCATTCCTGTAGATCATGAGTCGAGGGTAAATCAACTTCAACTCCCGAATCTTTCGGATGAACCTTGATAGGTTCTTCTTCGTTTGTTTTCCTTTGTGCCACCTTGGAAGCTCTCTTGGCAGGAACCTTCTCTTTTTGTCGATGTCCGACCTCGCCGCAAGCAACTTCTTGAAACTTGACCTTTCGAACGCGTCTTTTGAAAGAGGGCTTCTTCAGACCGGATTTCACTTTCTTTCCGGGAAAGGGGCGAGTAGGTGGTCCTTCAATTGAGCGAATCGCCTGTTCATCCCCCAACTCCTTCGAGACTGGTGGCACTTCATCTCGAGCTGGTACTATAGGATCAAGTCCGTCTTTTGTTGATCCCCTTGTCCTACATCGGTCGAGTAGGGCATATTGGTGCAAGTTTTCATCGGACAGATAGTTCCAAAACTGTCGTTGCTTCTTTTTTGTTCTGATCAATCACTTGTGGTGCTCTTTAAAAACTTCATCTTCAGGTCTTAGAGGATCGTCTTCTGTATGAAAAAATAGGTTGATCAGAAAGAGAAATCTCTATGGATAAGGAATATATAAAGAAAAGAGGAGAACCCACCACATTTGAGCTAGTATCGAGCACACCCCGGCTGCTGCTTAATCCAAAACAAGTCTCGCTTGGGATCGCCCGCCTTGCTTGGGACATCCTCGATAATCTTCCAGCCTTGAACAGCTTCAAAATAGAGTAAAGAAGGATACTGTGTTTTATTGTGTCTAAAGTTGAAGAGAAAGGCTATATCATCAATGGTCGGAGGATAACCAAGATATTTCAGATATAAATCACAGGTCGACATAAAATTTCCATAAGCTATTAGGTGAAGTTGCATCGGAGCCTAATTCATCCAACATAAAAAACGACAATGAAAGAAGGAATGGGGGTAATGGCTCCCATGTTGCACATCGGAAGGGAGATTGCCATGTAACCATCGGCAGGATTATGAGGTCTCTCAGTTTTTTCAGGGACGAGGACATCGTCAAATGGAATATTGTGCTTTGTTGTTAAATGTTGTAGTCGTTTAAGGGTGATGTTGGACGGTTTTGCTTTTGGATGGTTCCTCAAAATCTCCGCACCTGGGACAATGTTAGGAGCCAACGGAATGGGCACCACTTCAACTAGCTCGACTGCTATTGGAGGAACAGATTGCGGATCCATCGATCGAACTTTAGGGTTGCTGTCAAAAGTAGGTCCTGAATGACTTGAAGACTCTGAAGAACTGTCCACTCTAATGGAAAATGTTATCTCTCCACAAGACTCTTGCTTACGGGTATCACGCATTATGACCATTTACCTATGAAGAAGCTATGGCATAAAAATAGTAGAAAAAGCACAAAAGAAGAGACAGAGTCAGGACTTTCTACAAGCATGGCCCTAGCAAATGATGAATCACAAGTGATATGATCTAAGATATGTGGAAATTGATATCCCTTACGTCGCACTTTTTAGCATTTTCATGTGCCTTAGGGTTCAAAGATACTCCGACTCACAAAATGCTTGGAAAAGGCCGGATCTTTTTGTAATACCATCGAAATCGGGAATTCGTTACCAATGGTTCTTTCCCAAAGGGTGGAAGTCTTAACTTGGGGAACCGTACCACCACTAACTCCGACGGTCTGACGCGGAAGACCTCCGTCGATTAGGTCAGATAAAACCCTAGATAATAATAAAAAGAGAGCAGACCCCATGCAAGAATGGTGTTTCAATATAAAGCATGATTCATACCTGAAAAGATGATTTTGGGTCGAAGTGATGATCGCTAATCGTCTTTCTTTCCAGAACGGTAGATTAACAATTGTAGAGTTAAAAAGTAAAAAGAAAAAAGTAAATGGGATTTTACTTTTATAACAGAAAAGAAGAGAGGCTATTCCAATTAAGCCAACGTGATTGGACCAAGCGGACGTGTAAAGAAGTTGGAGAGTTGGAGACCAATTGATAAGAAGAGAAGACGGGGAGGTGTCATCATTACCTGAAATTATTCATAATTTTCAAGCGATTGATGGGATTCAATGCAGTTTGCGATGTCTACTGAATAAAAGTTAAAGTAACCAATAAGACAATCAGCATATATGGTCTGACTTGAGATATGTGACAACAAAGTATGCTTCTCACTAAATGAATCATACTTTGGGGGGCAAAGTGTTGATGGGCCTTCCGGACTGCCCATCAAAGCATAACAACGTGGTAGATCCATATTCAGAGTCCTCAAAGTAAATGGGTTGGAGAAGTCCATCATCTTAGTCCACTTCGCCCGTAGAGCGCAGCCCTAGAGGAGCTTGAGATGATCAAGCCTGATCGGCCACGATATATTCATTTGAAGCCCGGGAATCCAGCTTAAAGAATAGCACATTTCAGATCTTCTTGATCAAACCGCCAAAGTCAAACGAATCAAGCACGTTTCATGCCAGATACTTGGAAAATAATACCAATTCTCCAGAGAATGCAAATTCATTCAGCCGCAACTATTCTTCTAGATCTAATAACATGTGTAGATAACAGCCAAGTATTGCATCACCTATAAATACCTATGTTTCACTTCAGAGAAAAGAAGAATTTTTTTTTGTAATCATTCTCATTGATCATAAAGAAATAACATATAAAGTGGACGTAGGCACCGTATTTGCCGAACCACTATAAAATATTTGTGTGTAATTCTTTTTAATTTCTGTGCGTTGTTTGTTGTTAGCAATCTTCACTTATTCTCTACAAAATTCTTCTCTTTGAGTGTTGAACCAATTTATGGTATCCACACCAACCATTCACAAAAGTTAAAAAATAGGGGTAATTGTTTGAAGGAACGACTATTTAGAGAATTAAGGGTAGGATTAAAAAGAACGGCTATTTTGAAGTATTAAGAGAAGTAGGGGCAGTATAAGCATAGTAGGGGTAGATCGACAAATATGAAAGATTATGAATCGTTTGGATTGGGGGCTGCAAAAACAAACCCTTCAAAGTAGTAAAAAGAGAGGCTTAATTATTGGAAGTAAGGGATATTTAGAGAATTAGGGGCAGGATTAAAAACAAGGACTGTTTTGAAGTATTAAGAGAAGTATGGGTAGTTTAAGCATAGTAGGGATAGATCGACAAAAATGAAAGATGACGAATCATTTTGATTGGGTGCTACACAAACCAACCCTTCACGGTAGTTAAAAATATGTGTAATTGTTGGAAGTAAGATCTATTTAGAGAATTAGGGGTAGGGTAGGATTAAAAGAAGGGCTGTTTTGAAGTATTAAGAGAAGTAGGAGTAGTTTAAGCATAGTAGGGGTAGATCGACAAATATAAAGATGATGAATCATATGGATTGGGTGCTGCAAAAACCAACCCTTCACAGATGTTTAAAACTAGGGGTAATTGTTGAAAGTAAGTGCTATTTAGAGAATAAGGGGTAGGATTAAAAGGAATAGTTGTTTTGAAGTATTAAGAGAAGTAGGGGGTTTAAGCATAGTGGGGGTAGATCGACAAATATAAAAGATTATGAATCGTTCGGATTAGGTGCTGCAAAAATCAACCCTTCAGAGTAGTAAAAAGATAAGTGTAATTGTTGGATGTAAGATCTGTTTAGACAATTTTGGGTAGAATAAAAAAGAAGGGATGTTTTGAAGTATTAAGAGTTGTAGGGGTAGTTTAAGCATAGTTAGGGTAAATCGACAAATATAAAAGATGATGAATCAGTTAGATTGGGTGCTGCAAAAACCAACCCTTCAAAGAAGTTAAAAAATTGGGGTAATTTTTGGAAGGAATGACTATTTAGAGAATTAGGGGTAGGATCAAAAAGAAGGGCTGTTTTGAAGTATTAACAGAAGTAGGGGTAGTTTAAGCATAGTAGGGATAGATCGATAAATATGAAAGATTATGAATCGTTTCCATTGGGCGCGGCAAAAACCAACCCTTCACAGTAGTAAAAAGATAGGCATAATTGTTGGAAGCAATGGATACTTAGAGAATTAGGGGTAGGAATAAAAAGAAGGATTATTTTGAATTATTAAGAGAAGTAGTGGTAGTTTAAGCATAATAAGAGTAGATCGACAAATGTGAAATATGATGAATCATTTAGATTGGGTGCTGCAAAAACCAACCCTTCACACTCGTAAAAAGATAGACGTAATTGTTGGAGTTAGGGCTATTTAGAGAATTAGGGGTTGGAGTAAAAAGAAGGACTATTTTGAAGTATTTAGAGAAGTATGGGTAGTTTAAGCATAGTAGGGGTAGATCGACAAATATGAAAGATGATGAATCATTTAGATTGGGTGCGGCAAAAACCAACCCTTCACATTAGTTAAAAAATAGGGGAAATTATTGGAAGTAAGGGCTATTTAGAGAATTAGGGTTAGGATTAAAAAGAAGGGCTGTTTTGAAGTATTAAGAGAAGTAGGTGTTGTTTAAGCGTAATTAGGGTAGATCGACAAATATGAAAGATGATGAATCACTTAGATTGGGTGCTGCAAAAACAAGCCCTTCACAGAAGTTAAAAAATAGGGCTAATTGTTGGAAGGAATGAATATTTAGAGAACTAGGGGTTGGATTAATAAGAATGGTTGTGTTGAAGTATTAAGATAAGTAGGGGTAGTTTAAGCATAGTAGGGGTAGATCGACAAATATGAATGATTATGAATCATTTGCTTTGGGTGCTGCAAAAACCAACCCTTCAAAGTAGTTAAAAGGTAGGCATAATTGTTGGAAGTTAGGGCTATTTAGAGAATTAGGGGTAGGAATAAAAAAGAAATGTTTGTAATTATTAAGAGAAGCAGGGGTAGTTTAAGCATAGAAGGAGTAGATCGACAAATATGAAATATGATGAATCATTCAGATTGGGTGCTGCAAAAACCATCCCTTCACAGTAGTAAAAAGATAGGCGTAATTGTTGGAAGTATGGTCTATTTAGATAATTAGGGGTAGGATTAAAAAAAAGAACTGTTTTGAGGTATTAAGAGAAGTAGCGGTAGGTTAAGCATAGTAGGGGTAGATCGACAAATACGAAAGATGATGAATCGTTTGGATTGGGTGCTGCAAAAACCAATGCTTCAAAGTAGTAAAAAGATAGGCAAAATTGTTTGAAGTAAGGGCTAAATAGAGAATTAGGGGTGGGATTGAAAAGAAGGGTTGTTTTGAAGTATTAAGAGAAGTAGGAGTAGTTTAAGCATAATAGGGGTAGATCGACAAATATAAAGATGATGAATCATATGGATTGGGTGCTGCAAAAACCAACCCTTCACAGATGTTTAAAAATAGGGGTAATTGTTGAAAGTAAGTGCTATTTTGAGAATTAGGGGTAGGATTAAAAGGAATAGTTGTTTTGAAGTATTAAGAGAAGTAGGGGGTTTAAGCATAGTGGGGGTTGATCGACAAATATGAAAGATTATGAATCGCTTGGATTAGGTGCTGCAAAAACCAACCCTCAGAGTAGTAAAAAGATAAGTGTAATTGTTGGATATAAGATCTATTTAGAGAATTTTGGGTAGAATTAAAAAGAAGGGCTGTTTTGAAGTATTAAGAGATGTAGGGGTAGTTTAAGCATAGTTAGGGTAAATCGACAAATATAAAAGATGATGAATCATTTAGATTGGGTGCTGCAAAAACTAACTCTTCAAAGAAGTTAAAAAATTGGGGTAATTTTTGGAAGGAATGACTATTTAGAGAATTAGGGGTAGGATCAAAAAGAAGGGCTGTTTTGAAGTATTAACAGAAGTAGGTGTAGTTTAAGCATAGTAGGGATAGATCGATAAATATGAAAGATTATGAATCGTTTCCATTGGGCGCTGCAAAAACCAACCCTTCACAGTAGTAAAAAGATAGGCATAATTGTTGGAAGCAATGGATACTTAGAGAATTAGAGGTAGGGATAAAAAGAAGGATTATTTTAAATTATTAAGAGAAGTAGTGGTAGTTTAAGCATAATAAGGGTAGATCGACAAATGTGAAATATGATGAATCATTTAGATTGGGTGCTGCAAAAACCAACCCTTCACAACATTCAAAAAATAGGGGTTATTGTTGGAAGTAAGGTCTATTTGGAGAATTAGGGGTAGGATTAAAAAGAAGGGATGTTTTGAAGTATTAAGAGAAGTAGGGGTAGTTTAAGCATAGTAGGGTAGATCGACAAATATAAAGATGATGAATCATATGGATTCGGTGTTATAAAACCCAACCCTTCATAGAAGTTTAAAAATAGGGGTAATTGTTGGAAGGGCCATTTAGAGAATTAGGAGTTGGACTAAAATGAAGGGGTGTTTTGAAGTATTAAGAGAAGTAGGGGTAGTTTATGCATAGTAGGGGTAGATCGACAAATGTGAAAATGATGAGTCATTTAGATTGGGTACTACAAACACCAACCCTTCACACTAATTAAAAAATAGGGGTATTCGTTGGAAGTAAGAGCTATTTAGAGAATTATAAGTAGGATTAAAAAGAATAGCTATTTTGAAGTATTAAGAGAAGTAGGGGTAGTTTAAGCATAGTAGGGGTAGATCGTCAAATATGACAAATGATGAATCGTTTGGATTGGGTGCTGCAAAAACCAACCCTTCACTGTAGTTACAAAATAGGGGAAATTGTTGAATGCAAGAGCTATTTAGAGAATAAGGGGTAGGATTAAAAAGAAGGCTGTATTTAAGTATTAAGAGAAGTAGGGGTAGTTTAAGCATAACAGGTGTATATCGACAAACATGAAAGATGATCAATCGTTTGGATTGGATGCTGCAAAAACCAACCCTTCACAGTAGTTAAAAATTAGGGGAATTGTTGGAAGTAAGGGCTATTTATAGAATTACGGTAGGATTAAAAAGAATAGACGTTTTGATGTATTAAGAGAAGTAGGGGTAGTTTAAGCATAGTAGGGGTAGATCGACAAATATGAAAGATGATGGATCGTTTGGATTGGATGTTGCAAAAACCAACCCTTCTTAGTAGTTAAAAAATAGGGGTAATTTTTGGAAGTAAGGGCTATTTAGAAAATTACGGGTAGGATTAAAAAGAATGGTTGTCCTGAAGTACCTTTCACAATAGTTAAAAAACAGGGGTAATTGTTAGAAGTAAGGGTTATTTAGAGAATTAGGGATAAGACTAAAAAGAAGGGTTGTTTTGTGAAGTATTATGGGGAGTAGGGTGCAGCAAAAATCAACCCTTCACAGTAGTTATAAATAGTGATAATTATTGGAAGTAAGGGCTATTTAGAGAACTAGGGATAGCATTAAAAAGAAGGACTGTTTTGAATTACTATGAGAATAGGGATAGATAAAGAATAGTAGGGGTAGATCGACAAATATGAAAGATGACAAATCATTTGGATTGGGTGCTGCAAAAACCAACCTTTCATAGAAGTTTAAAAATAGGGGTAATTGTTGGACATTGTTGGAAGTAAGGGCTATTTAGAGAATCAGGGGTAGGATTAAAAAGAAGGACTATTTTGAAGTATTAAGAGAATTATGGGTAGTTTAAGCATAGTAGGGGTAGAATGACAAATATGAAAATGATGAATCATTTAGATTGGGTGCTACTAACACCAACCCTTCACAGTAGTAAAAAAATAGGGGTAATTGTTGGAAGCAAGGGCTATTTAGAGAATTAGATGTAGGATTAAAAAGAATAGCTATTTCGAAGTATTAAGAGAAGTAGGGGTAGTTTAAGCATAGTAGGGGAAGATCGACAAATATGACAGATGATGAATCGTTTGGATTGGGTGCTGCAAAAGCCAACCCTTCACAGTAGTTAAAAAATAGGGGTAGTTGTTGAATATAATAGCTATTTAGAGAATTATGGGTAGGATTAAAAAGAAGGTTGCTTTAAAGTATTAAGAGAAGTAGGGTAGTTTAAGCATAATAGGTGATGATCGACAAATATGAAAGATGATTAATCGTTTGGATTGGGTGCAGCAAAAACCAACCCTTCACACTAGTTAAAAAATAGGATAAATGTTGGAAGTATGGGCTATTTAGAGAATTTGAGGTAGGATTAAAAAGAAGGGTTTTATTGAAGTATTAAGCGAAGTAGGGATAGTTTAGGTATAGTTGGGGTAGATCGACATATATGAAAGATGATGAATCATTTGGATTGGGTACTGGAAAAACCAATCTTTCACATAAGTTAAAAAATAGGGGTAATTGTTGGAAGTAAGGGCTATTTAGAGAATTAGGGGTAGGATTAAAAACAATAGCTGTTTTGATGTATTGAGAAGTAGGGGTAGTTTAAGCATAGTAGGGGTAGATCGACAAACATGAAAGATGATGGATCGTTTGGATTGGATGATGCAAAAACCAACCCTTTACAATAGTTAAAAAATAGGGGTAATTGTTGGAAGTAAGGGCTATTATTGAATTAGGGGTAGGATTGAAAAGAAGTGTTGTCTTGAAGTACCTTTCACAGTAGTTAAAAACAGGGGTAATTATTGGAAATAAGGGATATTTAGAGAATTAGGGGTAGGATTTAAAAGAATAGTTGTTTTGAAGTATTAAGAGAAGTAGGGGTAGTTTAAGCATAGTAGGGGTAGATCGACAAATATGAAAGATGATGAATCGTTTGGATTGGGTGCTGCAAAGACCAACCCTTCATAGTAGTTAAAAAATAGGGGTAATTGTTGGATGTAGGGCTATTTAGAGAATTAGGGGTAGGATTAAAAAGAAGGTTGATTTGAAGTATTAATAGAAGTAGTGGTAGTTTGAGCATAATATGGGTAGATCGACAAATATGAAAGATAATAGATCGTTTGGATTGGGTGCAGCAAAAACTAACACTTCACAGTAGTTAATAATTGGGATAATTGTTGGAAGTAAGGGCTATTTAGAGAATTAGGGGTAGGATTAAAAAGAAGGGTTGTTTTGAAGTACTAAGAGAAATAGGGATGGTTTAAGAATAGTAGGGGTAGATCGATAAATATGAAAGATGACAAATCATTTTGATTGGGTGCTGCAAAAACCAATCTTTCATAGAAGTTAAAAAATAGGGGTAATTGTTGGACATTCTAGGAAGTAAGGGCTATTTAGAGAATTAGGGGTAGGATTAAAAAGAAGGACTATTTTTAAGTATCAAGAGAAGTATGGGTAGTTTAAGCTTAGTTGGGCTAGATCAAGAAATACAAAGATGATGAATCATATGGATTGGGTGCTACAAAAACCAACCCTTCAAAGAAGTTTAAAAATAGGGGTAATTGTTGGAAGGGCTATTCAGAGAATTAGGGGTTGGATTAAAAATAAGGGTTGTTTTGAAGTATTAAGATTAGTAGGGCTTGTTTAAGCATAGTAGGAGTAAATCGACAATTTTGAAAGATGACGAATCATTAAATTTGGTGCTAAAAAAACCAACTCTTCATAGTAGTTAAAAAATACAAGTAATTGTTGGAAGTAAGGGCTATTTAGAGAACTAGATGTAGGATTAAAAATAATAGTTTTTTTTAAGTATTAGGAGAAGTTGGGGTAGTTTAAACATCGTAGGGGTAGATCGACATATATGAAAGATTATGAATCGTCTGGATTGGATGCTGCAAAAACCAACCCTTCACTGTAGTTAAAAAATAGGGGTAATAGTTGGAAGTAAGAGATGTTTATAGAATTTGGGGTAGGATTCAAAAGAAGGGTTGTTTTGAAGTATTAAGAGAGTAGGGGTAGTTTAAGCATAGTAGGGGTAGATCGACAAATATGACAGACTTTGAATCGTTTGGATTGAGTGCTGCAAAAACCAACCCTTCACTGTAGTAAAAGATAGGCGTAGATGTTGGAAGTAAGGACGAATTATAGAATTAGGGGTAGGATTAAAAAGAATAGTAGTTTTGAAGTATTAAGAGAAGTAGGGTGGTTTAGGAATAGCCCGGGCAGATCGACAAATACGAAAGATGATGAATCGTTTGGATTGGGTGCTGCAAAAACCAACCGTTCACAGTAGTTAAAAAATAGGGGTAATTGTTGGATGTAAGGGCTATTTATATAATTTGGGGTTTGGTTAAAAAGAAGGTTTTTTTTGAAGTATTAAGAGAAGTAGGGTAGTTTAAGCATAGTAGGTGTAGATCGACAAATTTGAAAGATGATGAATCATTTAGATTGGGTGCTGCAAAAACCAACCCTACATAGTAGTTAAAAAGTAGAGGTAATTGTTGCAAATGAGGGCTATTTAGAGAATTTGGAGTAGAAATAAAAAGAAGGGTCGTTTTGAAGTATTAAGAAAAGTAGGGGTAGTTTAAGCATAGTAGGGTAGATCGACAAAAATGAAAGATTATGAATCGTTTGAATTGGGTGCTGCAAAAACCAACCCTTCACAAAAGTTAAAAATAGGGGTAATTGTTGGAGCGAATGACTATTTAGATAATTAGGGGTAGGATTAAAAAGAAAGGTTGTTTTGAAGTATTAAGAGAAGTAGGGGTAGTTTAAGCATAGTGGGGGTAGACTGACAAATATGAAAGATAATGAATCATTTGGATTGGGTGCTGCAATAACCAACCCTTCACCGTTGTAAAAAGATAGGCGTAATTGTTGGAATGAAGGGCTATTTTGAGAATTAGGGGTAGGATTAAAAAGAAGAACTGTTATGAAGTATTAATAGAAGTAGGGGTAGTTTAAGCATGGTAGGGGTAGATCGACAAATATGAAAGATGATGAATCATTGTGATTGGGTGCTGCATAAACCATCCCTTCAAAGTAGTTAAAAAATAGGGGTAATTCTTGGAAGTAAGGGCTATTTAGAGAATTAAGGGTAGGATTAAAAATAAGGGATGTCTTGAATTATTAAGAGAAGTTGGGGTAGTTTAATCATAGTAGGGTAGGTCGACAAATATAAAGATGATGAATCATATGGATAAGGTGCTGCAAAAACCAACCCTTCATATTAGTTAAAAAATAGGGATAATTGTTGGAATTAAGGTCTATTTACAGAATTAAGGGTAGGATTAAAAAGAAGGGATAATTGTTGGAATTAAGGGTAGGATTAAAATGAAGGGTTGGTTTGAAGTATAAAAGAAGTAAGGGTAGTTTAAGCATAGTAGAGGTAGATCGACAAATATGAAAGCCGATGAATCATTTAGATTGGGTGCTGCAAAAACCAACCCTTCACATTAGTTAAAAAATAGGGGTAATTGTTGGAATTAAGGGCTATTTAGAGAATTATAAGTAGGATTAAAAAGAATAGTTGTTTTGAAGTATTAAGAGAAGTTGGGAAAGTTTAAGCATAGTAGGGGTAGATCGAAGAATATGAAAGATGATGAATCGTTCGGATTGGGTGCAGCAAAAACCAACCCTTCACAGAAGTTAAAAAAGGGATAATTGTTGGAATTAAGGGCTATTTAGAGAAATAGGGGTGGGATTAAAAAGCAGGGCTATTTCGAAGTACTAAGAGAACTAGGGAAAGTTTAAGCACAGTAGGTGTAGATCAACAAATATGAAAGATGGCGAATCATTTGGATTGTGGAACACCCCACCTCCGTTTAGGTCACTCACAAAGGGAATGCCTTAACTTTGGTGGAGCGTTTTTAGGTACAAGATGCAAATAAGTTACAAGACAGACAAATAAAGCAGCGGAGAATACATACTTTATTGATAAAACAACTTGTACATAGATTTGTTTCCAACATCAAATCATCAATACTCGGTACAACAAAATATCTGTCTTGTTTAACAAAATAAAGAAGCATAAAATGGCTATGATATTTCCCATAAGCTTGAGCTAGCCATAGCAGTGGAAAAGAGAGTCCAAGGAAATACTCCAACTAATCTTCGGGTTTGGAAAGAGAAGCGGTCCAGACTAAGCTGAGCTATTCCCTCCCTGACTACTTGGGAGTGAAACGGAAGAAACGAGGCGGAAACAAACTACGTCAGACATAAGTCTGGTAAGCTCAGTTATTTAATTGCATGTAAACAATAAAAAGACTCTGACATGAATAAACCGAACTTATAATAATACCACAAGGATATGGTAATCCTAAGACGAGACAAAGCAGGATTTAACAGAATAGACTATTGCACCCACTTATATTTCTTTGCACCCACTAAGAACCGTTTAACTGGCATTGTGTGTTCATGATAAAGTTATCCCCTTCTTGTATTGATCGGCTCCTACTCGCATTCATGTGTTTTCGGTGTCATACGACTCACGTGGTTTTTAGGTACTTGTGCTTCGGTCCTTTCTTCGATTCCTATTGTTCTAGACAACCAATCTAGGTTTTCTAGGTTCTGTTATCGAGCGTTACCTAGATCCGACTAGGGTTTAATCTTCAAACGCTTTCTCAATTTGACCAGGGTTTATGCCCTCTAGTCTAGGACATACTACCTAGAGCGGTATATGTTCCTAGAATTTCCCCACGTATGTGTCGTGAATCATTCTCGCTGTCTGGTTGCATATGTCCTCTATATGTGCGTCCAGGGTCCCGTGGCAGGGCTAATCAAGAAACATGGAACTTGGTCGGGATCTTTAAGTTATCTGCCGAGACAGATGCTAAGGTCTGCTTTTATCTGTGTGTGGCTATGGTCCCACTTGACCCCTCCCTCAACTAATGAAAGGCACCCAAGAAAATCAAGAATGAGAACTGTACGCAGGCCCATCTATGCCCCACAAACCTATGAGCCAACCTCACCCATAACTAGATAGCAAGTATATGGTCTGTTGGAGTTCTCCGCCTTTCCTCTTCACGTGCTCTATTGACTCAAGATGGTAGGTAGACGACGACGTGCTATCACAAGGCTAATCTAGATATCGTCGTCTCACGCTGGTGCATCCTTGTCTTTAGGTTGCCTTATATTGCAACCAAGGCATACTCTTGGTTCTTCTAACGCAGACCTTAACCTCTGTCAGCCAAGGAGGATCTTCTGCAACCTCACAGAGGGATACCAAGAGTACCGTCACATCCCCTCGAAGCCGCGTGCTTCGTAACCCAGACCGTTGGAGCCTTCTTCCTGATTAGACGGACATTCGCTCCTCGTGTTCTACGTGGCTTTCTTGACTATGGTTTACTACTTATTTCTCTTAACTAAGGTTTACTACTTAGTTTCCTGAATTGTTCATTTTCTTAACTAAGGTTTACAACTTAGTCCTCTTAACTAAGGTTTATTACTTAGTTCTCTTTCTCGTCATGTTGGATTGGTTAAGTGTCATCAGTTAATTCAAGTTAACTTAACCCATTCACTTGTCATGTTGAAGTAGTTAAGTGTTATCCAGTAGTTTTCGTTGACTTAACCCACCCATATATCAAGTCAAATTGGTTAAGTGTTAACTAGCGGTTCATGTTGACTTAACCCACCCATATATCAAGTTAAATTGGTTAAGTGTTCCTTAACCTTACTCGTTTATCAGGTTATATTGGTTTAATATTTCTCATTAACTTAACCTTATTCATGCTATAATGGTTAAGTGTTCTAAGTCTACTTAACCCCATCTTCTGGTTTGGTTAACATGTTAAATTGGTTAAGTGTTCTAAATTTACTTAACCCCACCTTATAGTCTAGTTAACATGTTATAACGGTTAAACATTTACTTAACCTTACCCACTTGTCTAGTTAACATGTTATGATGGTCAAGTGTTTCCTTAGTTACTTAACCCCCACAAATCTTGTCTTGTTAACATGTTAAGTTGTTAAGTGTTTCCTTTATTACTCAACCTTACTATTCTAGCTTGATTGTTTATGAGATTTAATTAATTAATTAATTAATTAAAGCACCAACCACTCACATTAGACAGATATTGTTGTGGTTACTGGTTGTGTCGGTCGGTTCCGGGCAGGTTTACACCATAACTCAGTCTAACCTCGGGTCTTTCTGCGCTTGATGCACTAACCACCCACATTAGACAGGTATTGTTGTGGTCACTGGATGTGCCGGTCAGTTCCGGGCAGTTTTACACCACAACTCAGTCTAACCTCGGGTTAGGCATATTCGTCTTTTACTAAATTTACATATTTGTCATTTATGTCAAGTATATATGTAAATTTTTCTTCATGTTTTCAAGTCACATATTTTAATTATGTCCAAGCCTAATGGTATATAAATTATACCAAATCATGGCCTTAACCATTTACATGGTTATGGGCCCACGTACATCATTAAGATGTTATAATTTGATGTCTATCCCAACGTTACCCCCGTTTATGTTTGCATCAATTACAATAAGTTATTAGGCCCACAAATTGGCCTAATTTATAATCAAGAGGTAAAAGAAAGGAACATGCATAATACAAACACATGTCATATAGATTTGGCATTGAATATTAATCATTTCAATTAACATGTCACATGAACTTGCGTAAATAATCATAAGCCTAAACATGTTAATATGCAGATCTAGGCATGTGTGAACATAACTTTATTTATAAACTAGCATATGACATAATCATGACATGTCCATTACCAAAGCATGTAAATTTTTTATTTTAACATGTAGGTGTGAACTAGATCTAACAATAATGAACATGTGAACTTGCATGAATCCACTTTATAAACATGCATATAAATATAGATTTAGTTTTGGATCTAACAAGTAACTTGCATATGAACATATGTATATAAATCTTGATTTGGACCTAACATAAAACATATAACTTGCATTAATCATATGAACACACACACACACACACACACAGATATATATATACACACACACACACAGATATATATACATATAGATCTTGACTTAGATCTAATTAGCATGGATCTAAGCACATAAAGTTTTTTAGATCTAAACAGGTAGTCATATAGATCTAAATATTTAGGCATATATAAATATTAATTAGCCTAAAAACTAGCATGTAACATATCATGAAAGGATAAACTTGCATATGGTATGATGGTTTCATTCCCAAATCGTAATAGATCTAACACCAATTTCAACATAATATGATAAATCCGATAAACCACAACTCTTCCAAGACATTCATGACAAAATCATCACAAGAAATAGCATTGTCATTATTATACAACATGGTACAATTCTATATTTCATTTTATTCCAAATATGCCTTAAATTTGTTCACATCTAAAAGATAACCAAACTTACAATCAAAAGACGATCTTGATTTTTGTAATCTGTATTCTGAAGTTGAAATGCTCGCCTTTGATGTAGACAATCGTTGTTTTTGTTTAATTTTGATTTGATTTGGTTTGCCTCTTTTAATTTGCTTCAAGTTGAACGACGGCTACTCGAGGTTGTCCAATGGTACCATGACGGCTCTTGATTTGATTTTTAATATGATTTAGGGTTGAGGTATTATGTTGCTTTTATAGAGATTTAGATTAATATAGGTCATTGGATCACACAGGAGCAATCAGAACCGTCTAGACTAGATAGAGTTATCCCAGTGACTCAGCAACAGATCAGGAATGACTCAGCAACATGTCTGGAATGACTCAGCAAATGTATTAATAACCTTCTACTTTAACATTAATGTACCAAATGTTCATCTTTTATTCTTTATTGTCAATTAACATAAGTAACAAATTATCATATTCCTTAAATTATCATATTCTCTTTAATGTTAATTGACATAAGTGACAAATAAGTATTCATAGAAATTAAGATTAATTACATTATCATCAAATAAACATAAATGACAATCAATCTAACATAAATGCTTACTTGATATATATATATATATATATATATATATATATATATATAATTAATATCACTTAACATGATTGGCAAATTAGCAAAACACATATACAAACCAAGGTCAATCACATATTTTCCAAATCAATGCCATATTAAACCACATCTATAACTTAGTTTTACATATTCTCCCTTTACTGTATACATTAATTACCCATATATATAACTATCTATTTATACATGCATAAATCTTTCTTACCTTTAATTTGTCAAAAATCATATCAGAGAAGGCCATGAAAAAAAAAATCCTTGACAACCAAAAATGTTCCATGTACGCCATATGATGCGTACACGTCATATATATATATATATTTTATATATATATATATATATATCTTTATTAAAAATTCTCTTGGAAGCGCAAAGTTTTTGTCCCACCATGAACTTCCCAAAGTGCCCTTATGTATGAATTTTAAAATATACTAAATTGTTATTTAACCTAACCTCCCCCAATAAATTAGACATTTAATGTCATTTATATTAGGATGTAATAAACTTTTTCAACTAATTCAAATTACCCCGCTAACATCGCTCAAAAAGGGGATCTGTAAGTAGGATTTCATCTTTATTAATAATTCTCTTGGAAGCGCAAAGTTTTGGTCCGACCATGAACTTCCCAAAATGCCCTTACGTATGAATTTTAAAATATCTTTATTAATAATTCTCTTAGAAGCGCAAAGTTTTGGTCCGACCATGAACTTCCCAAAATGCCCTTATGTATGAATTTTAAAATAAACTAAATTGTTATTTAACCTAATCTCTCCAATAAATTAGACATTTAATGTCATTTATATTAGGATGTAATAAACTTTTTCAACAAATTCAAATTACCCTGCCCCCTCTAATATCGCTCAAAAAGAGGATCTACAAATAGGATTTCATTACAAATTTTAACCGCTTCCCTATATGTATTATCAAAACTTAATAGTAGATAGAATATTTAAAAAAATTAAAATCCTAAAAGTTTGTTCATTAGAAATTTTCAACCATAAATTGTAGTCGCAAAACAATTGATTATTTGATTGATTAATTAACTAATATGAAATTAGTAACTTAAATTAATTATAATTAAAATTGAAAATAAAGTTTATTGAAAACAAAGTGTATTCCTATACATATAATATGTATTTATATCATTATCTTTGTTAATAATTCTCTTTGAAGCGCAAAGTTTTGGTCCGACTATGAACTTCCCAAAATCCCTTATGTATGAATTTTAAAATATACTAAATTGTTATTTAACATAATCTCCCTAATAAATTAGACATTCAATATCATTTAAATTAGGATATAATAAACTTTTTCAACAAATTCAAATTACGCTGCTAATATCGCTCAAAAAGAGGATTTGTAAATAGGCTTTCATTACAAATTTTAACCGCTTCTTTATATATATTATCAAAACTTAACATTAGATAGAATATTTGAAAAATTAAAATCCTAAAAGTTTGTTCATTTGATATTTTCAGCCATAAATTGTAGTCGCAAAACAATTGATTATTTGATTGATTGATTAATTAATATGAAATTAGTAACTTTAATTAATTATAATTATAATTGAAAATAAAGTTTATTGGAAACAAAGTGTGTGTCTGTACATATAATATATATTTATACACGAGCGCATACATAGAAAAGGAGAAAAATAATGAAATATTTAATAACAATTAATGTACATTGCAATTTTAATTAACGTTTGTTAACAAAGAAATTAATTCATGTTCATTAGTAAATATTGTATAGTTAGTCATTTATTTTTAGTTCTTTCTTATTGTTTAGTTGTTAAACTTTAGGAATATTTCAAAGCTTCAGGCTCCTCAGTTTTAATTTTCTCGGCGGTTTGTAATTTGCAAGTTTCGATGATGCCTAGGGTTTGTAAATAGGAATAGGAAGCATTATGATTTGATGTTCTTCTTCACTTCGACCTTTCCGGGCATATTTACCAGTTTATACAATTTTGTATATGAACCACATCTATAAATTGTAAATTTATTCTTTACTCTCTGCAATGTTTTTTTAGCATATCTTTACTCTAAAAAATTGTTTTTTTTAGCATACTAGATAGAACATATCGTGCCATAGTCATGCGCAAAGCGTGTGGCATGACCACGTGCGAAGCGCATGCCATCACCATATATATATATATATATTCTCTATATATGTATTTATTTTTATCTATCTTCCCAATTAACCATTTTCACACTAAACCACTTTTTGAACTGCTTTCACACTAAGCCCTTTTTTTAGCCATTCCCCTAAAACAAAAATATGGCGCTAGCGGGGATCGAACTCTGTACCCCTTGTATGCAAGTCACATGTTCCAACCAAATGAGCTACTAAGTTTTTTTCTTACAATCATTAGAACAATGCTAATTATTATTCTTTTCTCCTGTTTGCTGCAATATTTAATTTAAAGATATCTTCTTCATACGGATTCCAATTTTCGCAAACTCGGACTTTATCTCAAACAGAATTCCGAGACGAACGCAATGGCACAACCAGTTTTACCTATTTCTGTTTTTTTTTCAAATTAATTATTCTTTAATTTGTTATTTTTATGCTCAAAGAAAATACGGGGTGTTACAGATTGGGTGCTGCAAAAACAACATTTCGCAGAAGTTAAAAAATAGAGGTAATTGTTGGACATTATTGGAAGTAAGGGCTATTTATAGAATAAGGGGTAGGACTAAAAGAAGGACTATTTTGAAGAGAATTAAGGTTAGTTTAACCATTATAGGGCTAGATCGACAAATGTAAAGAAGATGAACCATATGGATTGGGTGCTCCAAAAACCAACCCTTCGAAAAAGTTTAAAAATAGGGGTAATTATTGGAAGGGCTATGTGATAGCCCGTAACTTCCCCGTGAAGGAAAGCCCGGATCACCTTGAGAACAACACACAAAAGAACGCAAACATAAGAACATTTCATTGTTATTACAACAATTCATCAGAATACAAGAATATACAGAGTATGAACAAATATTATACAACAAAGAATATCAGATATTTAAATACAGTACTGCAGTGGAAAAACAATACAAAACACAACTGAAAGTAATACACGGATACAGAGCTTTCCGAGCATCATTCCAGCTGTAAATCAGGATCCTGTGAATTTAAATCTGCAAAACCAAAACTACTAGCTTCCCGTGTCGAAAATAAGGGCACCTAGAGTTAGGTTAAAACAATAAACTCCAGGTCAGTCATGTGACTGGTGTGAGAACTGAAAACAGTTATTTAAAACTTTACTTTAAAAGAGAGTAATTCAAGGGACCACGCCGTATAACACGGAACGAGTTTCCTCTCAAGAATACCAGTGCATATAATAAACAGCGCAATGATTTTTCGAAAAATGAAGCTATTATAAGACCTAGGTCCCATCACACAATGCAACGCAAGCCGGAGGATAGGGTTTTCCCTTATAATAGCCAAACATGCTTGGTATGTTTAAAAAAAATCATTTGATACTATAATAAGTGTATAGTGTCAAAACAATTTCAATCATAAATATCAATCATAGACGGCATAGTATCCCATGCTACTATGTCGCCATACTAGGCTCTACAAATAAAACCGCAATACATGTATTGGAAATTGGATTTCCCTCATGAGTCGAGGCAAGGGGCAAGCTCCTCTCCGCTTCGAGACACTCTAGCAAATGCCTCGGGACTACACACTCTGGGTAACCCCTAGATCTTCAAGGCCGGTCCTCTCTTACGTTTGAGGATTGGCAATTCCTGAACACACGTTTCCCGGTCCTAACAGACCTAAAATCGAGGCGCCTCATCCAACAACCACATAGGTGAAAAGTATATAAATGTCAGCCAGTTTAAGCACTGACACCACCACTACCTAGAAAGAACCGTCGTGCTCTCCCTGCAGTCCTTATCCCGTTTTTGACTCTTACCGAGGTGTGAGGCTAGCGAATTCACATTATACACAAAGCTATGACACGTAGGTCGTGCTTTGATCATCAACCATAAGACTTTGCTTTTCAACAGAAGCCTTGATCATTTGCCACGTAGGCGTGCCACACGGGCAATTCATGCCATGCGACTGATGTCCATCGATATACAACCTCTGAGCTCGTACGTCTCAGAGAAGGGCGTTTAGCAAGAGAATAAATTCTCCGCTGCCAAATAGATGTATATTTAATAGAGATCAATCAACATAGAATAAAATCCAATGTCAGACACAGTCCATTTACAAGTTCGTTCTGTGTCTGAACGAAACCAGAGGCACTTTCCTTGCATATTCATCGATCTCCAAGTACGTCTGGACGATCACCAACTATTTCCATCCTCTTGGGTGTACAGCCCAATCAGGATTATCAATAATTATCCAAACGATGTTAAGACTTCCGGTCTTCGACCACCGTCTTCATCTTCGACGTATCGTCGAATCAGTTATTCAAAATGGGTATAAACTCTACCTTTCCGAACAACCCGCTTATATAATAAACAAATGTTACACAAACACAACATACGCCTCATTCCAATTCATCAGTCACTAACCGTAAATTAGTAAGAGAACAATTCCCCGTATATTAACCCCGAAGGCCGAAACCAACATCATATTAATACCCAGGAAACCATTCTACTTAACTGATCCCCAGTTAGTTTCTAAATTTCATACTCATAGGTAAAGTTTCCCATTAATTTTATCAAAGATAAATTCTTTAAAATTTATTTTTTAATCTTCCATTGGATGTCATATCAAACCAAATTATGGTTTTTCAAACTAGTCGGGATTAGCGAACCATGCCGAAGTAATTATTTATTTTATTTCCCAATCCCAACCTCCCATGAAGCAAAACTGGTAATACCCCATATCTAACACCACAGTGTTATCGGTAAAATTAATTACCATTTCACGTTCAAATCTATTTAAAGATTTAACTATCGCTTTGGAGCAAAACTGGTGATACTCCATTCTCGATCATTTCAATCTAATTAAAGATTCATTAAAACTTTACTTAGTTTAATCTTTAACTGGATTAAAGAACCAGTATCATTTAAAACATGGTTCACGATAAACCCAAAATCATATTCCATTAAGTATCGGGTTAAAGAACAAGTATTATTCAAAACCCTGCTCACGATAAACCCAATAACCAATTTAAAGGCAATTCCAATTAAATACTAATTAACTAGACAATTTCATTAAATCTTAATTAAAAGATTTATTCTTTTCTAAACCGGGTTCAAGAACAGTGTTAATGAAGACACCATTCACGACAAACCCAAATCACATTTGATATTAAATACAAGGCCCTGAATAGAAAATATACCAGCTTATATTCAATATCAAATTTTGAAACCAACAAATATCGTATTGGAAATAACGATATATATATATATATATATATATATATCTTTCAAATTCCCTTAACCATATCTGTATAATCACGAAATCCAACATCAAAATATTCCAAAGATAATTTCGGTTCAAATCCATTCCAATTCGTATATTGTAAATTCTGGTTATATTTTCAAAACCATTTCAAATTCAAAATATTTATTTCAAAAATAAATTGATTTTAATTCTAGTTCAAAACTAGTTCATTTCGATAAAAATCTATTTTTATCCTTACAAATATGGAGTTTTTCATCCCAGTTTTTCCCAAATCATTTCTATTGATTTTACACAAATTATTACTATTTTTAATAATTTTATCAAGGCCCGTACAATCGATTTCCAACAACGGCCATCGAACTACACTTACAATGGCCTTTTCTGAAATTGATTTGGACATATCCCCAAATCCAACCATTAGATTTCAAATTTCTAATATTCGTTAGAAAGCACTTTTCGATACGAACCCAACGGTTCCAGGTTTAGGAGAATCCGACTGTCGGATCTCCCGTAATGTCCGTTTGAAATTAATGGTCGAAATTCATGAACTGCTGCGGCGCGACGCGTTCTATTCAGACAATTATACTATATATATATTATATGTAATATATATTTCGTCAATTTCCTTTTTGAAACAAATTTTATAAATCATTTTAAATTCGTTTCAAAACAATTCCAACTCCCATTTCAGATTCAAATCAAAATTGAATTTCTCCTTATAAATTCGTTTTAAATTCATTTCAATTCAATTCAAATTTCAATTCAATTTGAATTCATTTCAAATTGATTTTTATTCTATTTCCATTCATTTTCAATTAAATTCGAATTCGTTTTATATTCAATTCAATTCGAAATTGTTTTCTATTCAATTCAATTCGAATTCGTTTTCTATTCAATTCAATTCGATTTCGTTTTCTATTCAATTCAATTCAAATTGTTTTCTATTCAATTCAATTCGAATTCATTTTCTATTCAATTCAATTCGAATTCATTTTCTATTCAATTCAATTCAAATTCGTTTCCTGTTCAATTCGATTCAAAATGTTTTTCTATTCAATTCAATTCGACTTCGTTTTCTATTCAATTCGATTCAAATTCGTTTTTCTATTCAATTCGATTCAAATTTGTTTCCTATTCAATTCGATTCAAATTGTTTCTCTATTCAATTCAATTTTTAAAACTCTTTTCAATATTCATTATAAAAACGAATATAATCGATATAAATATCGCTCGCATCAAAATAGCGCATCTCTAATCAACACGGCTTTATATTTTTCAATAACTTCGTTATTCAATTCAACAAATGTTTGTCAACACATGACTAATCTAACAAGTGAGTACTGTCCACATGTGACTATTTTTTTTATTCAATATATTTTATAAAAATTATGGTATCTATCATTTGATTTCAAATCAGACTCCAACCGTAAATTAATAAGAGAACGATTCCCTAAGAATTAACCCCGAAGGCCGAAACCAACATCAGATCAATATCCAGGAGACCATCCTCTTATCTATTTTCCAATTAGTTCTAATTTTTTATATATGATAAAGATGTAAATTTTATTGTTAAAATATTTCGTTCAACATAGGACTAATCTCAACAAATGAGTACTGTCACCTGTGAATCTATATTTTATAATATTCTTTATTTTCCAAATTGGAATGAGGCCCAATCAATTACCATATAATGTTAATTATAAGGTTTCCGTACAACACATGTATATAATAGCAACGATAAATAATCAACCATCATCCAAAGTGCACTACACTGTATAAGCATCAAATATAGATATCTAACGCTTATAACAGCCTGTCAATCAATCGATCGACATACAACTCAACAAATGAGTACTGTCACCAGATTTTTATTTCACTACATATGTAAAGATCAAATCTTTATTATCTATATACTATAAAAATTGAATTTTTATATTCTCTATCTTAGAAAAATCATATTTGTATTCTTTCTATAATATATAAATCATATCTTTAATATTTCTATTATATAAAAATCATATTTTTACATAGCCAAAGATCGTATTTTTACCTCATTAAAAATCTAATCTTTCCTATAAACAAAATCATACCTTTGTTTAAAATAAAAATCACATCTTTGTTTAAAATAAAAATCAAATCTTTGTATGTTATTCATATGAATAAAAATCATATTTTTAATTAGTGTTTATTTTTAGAAAAAAATCACTAATAAAGATCACATCTTTTTATTGCTAACAACCAAACCTTTTTATAAATCAAAATCTAGTCTTCATATAAATCAAGTTAAAAACTGTTTTTTGTAATTTTAAAAACTAATTACATTAAAATTAACAAACAAATAAGTGAAGAGAAAAGAAAAAGGAGGAGAAGAAGAAGGCTTCGATAGAGAGAGGGGGTTTGTCTCGCTACCGGAATTGGTGGAGGAGAGAGGAGGGTTGCGATGAACGGAGGGGGGTGCTCACGCCAGGCCAGGCGGGGCTGATCGCTGGAGTTCGCGGTGGAAGGTGGGCGGCTAGGATTTGGGGAATCGGATTGGGGCTCGACACGTCGGAGGGATGGGTGGGTGGGGTTCTCGAGTGGAGGAGGCGGAGGGAGGAAGGAGGTTGATCGGAGTGGGGCGCGGTGGCTAGGCGCAGTGCGGTGGCGGGGGCGGCGTGTCCAGGGGGTGGCATGATCGTCGGTTGCTTTCCTTTTTTTTTTTTCCTTTTTAATTTCTGACCGATCTGGTAGAGAGAAAATGAAGTAGAGAGAGTTGACTAAGTAATAATTATATATATATATATAATTTATTTTAATCCACAAAAGAGTAACCTTTTATTTCAAACTCAGAATCGAACCTACCGACTGTCGTCCATAGCAAATTACTCCCATTCCAAACATAATTGGATATGTATCTAAGGCTGTTTCGACCGTTTCGATCAGTTTTCGTAAAAATCAAAATATAACTCTATATATATTGAATTTTAAACGTACATTTCAATTTACTGGGGTCACATACTAACTCAAAAAATTCTAGAAAAATATTTTCTAGCTTCGTATTGACTATACGGTCCTAACAAAACTAATTTTGTCAAATTCCGAGACCGTTTGAAAAATGGCCATTTTCCAGTCGATTAAAATCAACTGAAACTGGTCAAACGCGTTATCCTTTGCCACGCTCACATATTGATTCAAAAAATTATGAAAATTGGAATCTAGCAATAACTTGACATCACGGATCCAACAAAAGTGGTTTCGTCGAAATCCGAGGTCGCTTGCAAAATTCCCATTTTAAAGGGCCAGAATTCCATAGCGACTATTCTGAATTTTCAACTGGACTTATCTTTTGATTCCCGCTATGAAATTTTGATTTTTCGGATTCGTTAAAAAGATATTCTCAATTAGATTCTATTATTTTTAGTTTCATTAAATTCCGGTTTATTTTGAATCTTGTACATTCATTTGAAGTTTGAAATCGAATTATCGAACTACCGCTCCATTTTCAATTCCTTTTATAATTTAAAATAAATATTTATATTCTAACGATGACCTATATAAATATATACGTTCTGATTATATTCAAAATAAATTTCTCGTCGATATTACTTAAAATAATTCATTTTAAATATTCAAAATTCAATAAAATTGCCAAAATAAATTTTTTAAACTGGCCCAGATTTTCGGGTTATTACAGGCTATTTAGAGAATTATGGTTGGATTATAAAGAAGGTTTGTTTTGAAGTATTAAGAGAAGTATGGTAGTTTAAGCATGGTAGGAGTAAATTTAAAGATGATGAATCATATATATTGGGTGCTGCAAATACCAACCCTTTACAGTAGTTAAAAATCAGGCGTATTTGTTGGAAGTAAGGGATATTTAGAGAATTAGGGGTTGGATTAAAAAGAATCGCTGTTTTGAAGTATTAAGAGAAGTCGGGGTAGTTTAAGCATAGTAGGGATAGATCGACATATATGAAAGATTATGAATCGTTTAGATTGGGTGCTAAGAAAACTAACCCTTCATAGTAGTAAAAGGTAGGCGTAAATGTTGGAAGTAAGGGCAAATTAGAGAATTAGGGGTAGGATTAAAAAGAATAGTTGTTTTGAAGTATTAATAAAAGTAGGGATAGTTTAAGCATAGCTCGGGCTGATCGACAAATATGAAAGCTGATGAATCGTTTGGATTGGGTGCTGCAAAAACCAACCCTTCACGGTTGTTAAAAAATAGGTGTAATTGTTGATAGTAAGGGCTATTTATAAAATTTGGGGTCGGATCAAAAAGAAGGGTTGTTTTGAAGTATTAAGAGAGTAGGGGTTGTTTATGCATAGTAGGGGCAGATCGACAAATATGAAAGACTATGAATCATTTGGATTGGGCGCTGCAAGAACCAACCCTTCACAGTAGTAAAAGATAGGCGTAAATGTTGGAAATAAGGGCGAATTACAGAATTAGTGGTAAGATTAAAAAGAATAGTTGTTTTGAAATATTAAGAGAAGTAGGAATAGTTTAAGCATAGCCCGGGCAGATCGACAAATATGAAAGATGATGAATCGTTTGGATTGGGTAATTGTTGGATTTAAGGGCTACTTAGAGATTTAGGGGTAGGATTAAAAAGAAGGTTGTTTTGAAGTATTAAGAGAAGTAGGGGTAGTTTAAGCATAATAGGGGTAAATCGACAAATATGAAAGATGATAAATAGTTTGGATTGGGTGTTGCACCAACCCTTCATAGTAGTAAAAGATAGGCGTAATTGTTGGAAGTAAGGGCTATTTAGAGAATTAGGGGTAGGATTAAAAAGAATAGTTGTTTTGAAGTATTAAGAGAAATATGGGTACTTTAAGCATAGTAGGGATAGATCGACAAATATGAAAGATGAAGAATCATTTGGATTAGTTGCTGCAAAAACCAACCCTTCACAGTAGCTAAAAAATAGGGGTAACTATTGGAAGTAAGGGCTATTTGGAGAATTAGGGGTAGGATTAAAAATAATATGTGTTTTGAAGTACTAAGAGAAGTAGAGATAGTTTAAGAATAGTAGGGGTAGATCGACAAATATGAAAGACGATGAATCATTTGGATTGGGTGCTATTTAGAGAATTGTTGGAAGTACGAGCTATTTAGAGAATTGAGGTAGGATTAAAAAGAATAGTTGTTTCAAAGTATTAAGAGAAGTAGGCGTAGTTTAAGCATAGTAGTGGTAGATCGACAAATATGAAAGATGATGAATCGTTTCTATTGCATGTTGCAAAAACCATCCCTTCACAGCAGTTAAAAAATAGGTGTAGTTGTTGAAATTAAGGACTATTTATAGAATTTGGTGTGGGATTAAAAAGAAGGGTCGTTTTGATGTATTAAGAGAAGTAGGGGTAGTTAAAGAATAGTAGGGATAGATCGATAAATATGAAAGATTATGAATCGTTTTGATTGGGTGCTGCAAAAACTAACCCTTCATAGGAGTAAAAATATTGGATTAATTTTTGGAATTTAGGGCTATTTAAAGAATTAGGGGTCGGATTAAGAAGGACAGTTTTGAAGTATTAAGAGAAGTAGGGGTAATTTAAGCATAGTAGGGGTAGATCGACGAATATAAAGATGATGAATCCTATGGATTGGGGGCTGCAAAAACCAACCCTTCGCAGTAGTTAAAAAATAAGGGTAATTGTTGGAAGTAAAGGCTATTTAGTGAAATAGGTGCAGGATTAAAAAGAATAGTTGTTTTGAAGTATAAAGAGAAGTAGGGATAGTTTAAGCATAGTAGGGGTATATCGACAAACAAGAAAGATGATCAGTCGTTTGGATTGGATGCTGCAAAAACCAACCCTTCATAGTAGTTAAAAAATAGGGGTAATTATTGGAAGTAAGGTCTATTTAGAGAATTTGGGGTAGGATTAAAAAGAATAGTTGTTCTGAAGTATTATGAGAAATAGGGGTAGTTTAAGTAAAGTAAGGGTAGATCAACAAATATGAAAGATGATGAATCATTTGGGTTAGGTGCCGCAAAAACCAACCCTTCAAAATAGTTAAAAAATAGGGGTAATTGTTGGATGTAAGAGCTATTTAGAGAATTAGGGGTAGGATTAAAAAGAAGGCAGTTTTGAGGTATTACGAGAAGTAGGGGTAGTTTTAGCATAATAGGGGTAGATCGACGAATATGAAAAATGATGAATCATTTGGATTGGGTGCAGCAAAAACCAACCCTTCACAGTAGTTAAAAATTAGGGATAATTGCTCGAAGTAAGGGCAATTTAGAGAATTAGGGGTAGGATAAAAAAGAAGGGCTATTTTGAAGTACTAAGACAGGTAGGGATAGTTTAATCATAGTAGGGGTAGATCGATAAATGTGAAAGATAATGAATAGTTTGTTTTTGGTGTTGCAAAAACAAACCTTTCACAGAAGCTAAGAAATAGCGGTAATTGTTTTATGTGAGGGCTATTTAGAGAATTAGGGGTAGGATTAAAAAAAATAGCTGTTTTGAAGTATTAAGAGAAGTAGGGGTTGTTTAAGCATAGTAGGGGTAGATCGACAAATATGAAAGATGATGAATCGTTCGGATTGGATGCGGCAAAAACCAACCCTTCATAGTAGTTAAAAAATAGGGGTAATTGTTGGAAGTAAGGGGTATTTAGAGAATTAGGGGTAGGATTAAAAAAACGGCTGTTTTGAAGTACTAAGAGAAGTAAGGATAGTTTAAGCATAGTAGGGGTAGATCGACAAATATGAAAGATGATGAATCATTTGGATTGGGTGCTGCAAAAACCAACCTTTCACAGTAGTTAAAAAAATAGGGGTAATTGTTGAAGTAAGGGCTGTATAGAGAATTAGGGGTAGGATTAAAAAGAATAGTTGTTTTGAAGTATTAAGAGAAGCAGGGGTAGTTTAAGCATAATAGGGGTAGATCGACAAATACGAAAGATGATGAATCGTTTGGATTCGATGTTGCAAAAACCAACCATTCACAGTAGTTAAAAAATAGGGGTAATTGTTGGAGGTAAGGCTATTTAGAGAATTAGGGGTACGATTAAAAAGAAGGGCTACTTTGATGTACCCTTTTAGTAGTTAAAAAGTAGGGGTAGTTGTTGGAAGTAAGGGCTATTTAGAGAATTAGGGGTAGGATTAAAAAGAATAATTATTTTGTAGTATTAAGAGAAGTAGGGGCAGTTTAAGCATAGTAGGGGTTGATCGACAAATATGAAAGATGATGAATCGTTTGGATTTGGTGCTGCAAAGACCAACCCTTCACAGTAGTTAAAAAATAGAGATAATTGTTGGATGTAAGGGCCATTTAGTGAATTAGGGGTAGGATTAAAAAGAAGTATGTTTTGAAGTATTAAGAGAAGTAGGGGTAGTTTAAGCATAACAGGGGTAGATCGACTAATATGAAAGATGATGAATCGTTTGGATTTGGTGCAGCAAAAACCAACCCTTCACAGTTGTTAAAAATAGGGATAATTATTGGAAGTAAGGGCTATTTAGAGAATTAGGAGTAGGATTAGAAAGAAGGGTTGTTTTGAAGTACTTACAGAAGTAGGGATAGTTTAAGCATAGTTGGGATAGATTGACAAATATGAAAGATGACGAATCTTTTGGCTTGGGTGCTGCAAAAACCAATCATTCACAGAAGTTAAAAAATAGGGTTAATTATTGGACATTGTTGGAAGTGAGAATTAGGGCTATTTAGTTGATGTTTTGAAGTATTAAGAGAAGTAGGGGTTGTTTAAGCATAGTAGGTCTAGATCGACAAATATAAAGATGATGAATCTTATGGACTAGGTGCTGCAAAATCCAACCCTTCAAAGAAGTTTAAAAATAGGGGTGATAATTGGAAGTGATATTTAGAGAATTAGGGGTAGGATTAAAAAGAAGGGTCGTTTTGAAGTATTAAGAGAAGCAAGGGGTAGTTTAAGCATAGTAGGAGTAGATCAACAAATTTGAAAAATGATGAGCCATTTAGATTGGGTGCTCAACAACCAACCCTTCACATAGTTAAAAAATAAGAGTAATTGTTGGAAGTACAGGCTATTTTGAGAATTTGGGGTAGGATTAAAAAGAATAGCTGTTTTGAAGTATTAAGAGAAGTAGGGGTAGTTTGAGCATTGTTTGGGTAGATCGACAAATATGAAAGATGATGACTCGTTTGGATTGGATGCTGCAAAAACCAACCCTTCACAGTAGTTAAAAAATAGCGGTAATTGTTTGATGTAAGGGATATTGAGAGAATTTGGTTAGGAATAAAAAGAAAGGTTGTTTTGAAGTATAAATAGAGTAGGGGTAGTTTAAGCATAGTAGGGGTAGATCGACAAATATAAAAGACTATGAATCGTTTGGACAAGGTGCTACAAAAACAAACCCTTCACAGTAGTAAAAGAAAGTCGTAAATGTTGGATGTAATGGCGGATTAGAGAATTACGGGTAGGATTAAAAAGAATGGATGTTATGAAGAATTAGGAGAAGTAGGGATAGTTTAAGCATAGCCCGTGTAGATCGACAAATAAGAAAGTTGATGAATCGTTTGGATTGGGTGCTGCAGAAACCAACCCTTCACAGTAGTAAAAGATAGGCGTAATTGTAGGAAGTAAGGGCTATTTAGAGAATTAGGGGTAGTATTAAAAGGAAGGCAGTTTTGAAGTATTAAGAGAAGTAGAGTAGTTTAAGCATAATAGGAGTAGACCGACAAATATGAAAAACGATGAATCGTTTGGATTGGATGCAGCAAAAACCAACCCTTCACAATCGTTAGAAAATAGGTATAATTGTTGGAAGTAAGGGCTATTTAGAGAATTAGTGGTAGGATTAAAAAGAAGTCCTATTTTGAAGTACTAAGAGAAGTAGGGATAGTTCAAGCATAGTAGGGGTAGATCGACAAATGTGAAAGATGACGAATCATTTGGTTTGGGTGCTGCCAAAACCATCCTTTCACAGAAGCTAAAAAATGGGGGTAATTGTTTGATGTGAGGGCTATTTGGAGAACTAGGGGAAGGATTAAATAGAATAGTCGTTTTGAAGTATTAAGAGAAGTAGGGGTTGTTTAAGCATAGTAGGCATAGATCGACATATATGAAAGATGATTAATCATTTGGATTGGATGCTACAAAAACCAACCCTTCACAGTAGTTAAAAAATTGAGGTAATTATTGGAATTAAGGGCTATTTAGAGAATTAAAGGTAGGATTAAAAAGAAGGGCTGTTTTGAAGTATTAAGAGAAGTAGGGGTAGTTTAAGCATAATACGGGTAGATCGACAAATATAAAAAATGATGAATCGTTTTGATTGGGTGCAACAAAATCCAACCCTTCATAGTAGTTAAAAAATAGGGATAATTTTTGGGAGTAAGGGCTATTTAGAGAATTAGGGTTTGTATTAAAAAGAAGGGTTGTTTTGAAGTATTAAGAGAAGTAAGGGGTAGTTTAACCATAGTAGGAGTAGATCGACAAATTTGAAAGATGATGAACCATTTAGATTGGGTGCTACAAAAACCAACCCTTCACATAGTTAAAAAAATAAGGGTAATTTTTTGAAGTAAGAGCTACGTAGAGAATTAGGGGTAGGATTAAAAAGAATAGTTGTTTTGAAGTATAAAGAGAAGTAGGGGTAGTTTAAGCATTGTAGGGGTAGATCGACAAATATGAAGGATGAAGAATCGTTTGGATTGGATGCTGCAAAAACCAACCCTTCACAGTAGTTAAAAAATAGGGGTAATTTTTTGAAGTAAGGGCTATTTAGAAAATTTAGGGAGGATTAAAAAGAAGGGTTGTTTTGAAGTATAACGAGAGTAGGGGTAGTTTAAGCATAATAGGGGTAAATCGACAAATATAAAAGACTATGAATCGTTTGGACTGGATGCTGCAACAACCAACCCTTCATGGTAGTAAAAGATAGGCGTAAATGTTGGAAGTAAGGGCGGATTAGAGAATTATGGGTAGGATTAAAAAGAATGGCTGTTTTGAAGTATTAAGAGAAGTAGGGATAGTTTAAGCATAGCCCGGGTAGATCGACAAATACGAAAGATGATGAATTGTTTGTATTGGGTGCTGCAAAAACCAACCCTTCACAGTAGTTAAAAAATAAGGGTAATTGTTGGATGTAAGGGCTATTTAAAGAATTAGTGGTAGGATTAAAAAGAAGATTGTTTTGAAGTATTAAGGGAAGTAGGGGTAGTTTAAGCACAATAGGGGTAGATCCACAAATGTGAAAGATGATGAATCATTTAGATTGGGTACTACAAAAACCAGCCCTTCAAAATAGAAAAAAAAGGGTGATTGTTGGAAGTAAGGGCTATTTTGATAATTTGGGGTTGGATTAAAAAGAAGGGTCATTTTGAAGTATTACGAGAAGTTGGGGTAGTTTAAGCATAGTAGGGGTAGATCGACAAAAATGGAAGATTATGAGTCGTTTGGATTGGGTGCTACTAAAACGAACCCTTCACAGAAATAAATGATAGGCGTAATTGTTGTAAGTAAAGGATATTTAGAGAATTATGGGAAGGATTAAAAAGAGTAGTTGTTTTGAAGTACTAAGAGAAGAAGGGTTGTTTAAGCATAGTAGGAGTAGATCGACAAACTTGAAAGATGATGAATCATTTATATTAGGTGCTGCAAAAACCAACCCTTCACAGTAGTTAAAAAATAAGGGTAATTGTTGGAAGTAAGGTTTATTTCGATAATTAGGGGTAGGATTAAAAAGAATAGCTGTTTTGAAGTATTAAGAGAAGTAGAGATAGTTTAAGCATAGTACGGGTAGATCGACAAATACGAAAGATGATGAATCGTTTAGATTGGGTGCTGCAAAAACCAACCCTTTGCAGTAGTTAAAAAATAAGGGTAATTGTTGGAAGTAAGGGCTATTTATAGAATTTAGGGTAGGATTAAAAAGAACGGTCATTTTGAAGTATTAAGAGAAGTAGGGGTTGTTTAAACACAGTATGGGTAGATCGACAAATATCAAAGATGATGAATCAGTGGGATTGGATGCTGCAAAAACCAACCCTTAACAGTAGTTAAAAAATAGGGGTAACTGTTGGAAGTAAGGGCTATCAAGAGAATTTGGGGTAGGATTAAAAAGAAGGTTGTTTTGAAGTACTAAGAGAATTGGGGGTAGTTTAAGCATAATAGTCGTAGATCGACAAATATGAAAAATGATGAATTGTTTGGATTAGGTGCAACAAAAACCAACCCTTCAGAGTAGTTAAAAAATAGGGATAATTTTTGGAAGTAAGGGCTATTTACAGAATTAGGGGTAGGATTATAAAAGAAGGGCGGTTTTGAAGTACTAAGAGAAGTAGGGATAATTTAAGCATTGTAGCGGTAGATCGACAAATATGAAAGATGATGAATCATTTGGATTAGTTGCTGCAAAAACCAACCCAATATAGTAGTAAAAGATAGGTTTAATTGTTGGATGTAAGGGATATTCAGAGAATTAGGGGTATGATTAAAAAGAATAGTTATTCTGAAGTATTTAGAGAAGTAGAGTACTTTAAGCATAGTAGGGGTAGATCGACAAATATGAAAGACGATGAATCATTTAGATTGGATGGAGTAAAAACCAACTCTTCACAGTAGTGAAAAAATAGGGGTAATATTTGGAAGTAAGGAATATCAAGAGAATTTGGGGTAGGATTAAAAAGAAGGCTGTTTTGAAGTATTAAGAGAAGTATGGGTAGCTTAAGCAAAATAGGGGTAGATCGACAAATACAAAAAATGATGAATCGTTTGGATTGGGTGTAACAAAAACCAACCCTTCACAGTAGTTTAAAAATAGGGATAATTTTTGGTAGTAAGGGCTATTTAGAGAATTAGGGGTAGGATTAAAAAGAAGGGCGGTTTTGTAGTACTAAGAGAAGTAGGGATAGTTTAAGCATAGTCAGGGTAGAACGACAAATATGAAAGATGATGAATCATTTGGATTAGGTGCTGCAAAAACCAACCCTTTACAGTAGTAAAAGATTGGCGTAATTGTTGGAATTAAGGGCTATTTAGAGAATTAGGGGTAGGATTAATAAGAATAGCGGTTTTGATGTATTAAGAGAAGTAGGGATAGTTTAAGCATAGTACGGGTAGATCGACAAAAACAAAAACGATGAATCTTTTGGATTGGGTGCTCCAAAAACCAACCCTTCAGAGTAGTTATAAATAGGGGTAATTGTTGCAAGTAAGTGCTATTTATATAATTTGGGGTAGGATTAAAAAGAATGATCGTTTTGAAGTATTAAGAGAAGTAGGGGTAGTTTAAGCATAGTATGGGTAGATCGACAAATATGAAAGATTATGAATCGTTTTGATAGGGTGCTGCAAAAACTAACGCTTCACAGTAGTAAAAAAATTGGCTTGATTGTTGGAAGTAAGGGCTATTTAGAGAATTAGGGGTAGGATTAAAAAGAAGGACTATTTTGAAGTATTAAGAGAAGTAGGGGTAGTTTAAGCATAGTCTGGCTAGATCGACAAATATAAAGATGATGAATCATATCGATTGGGTGCTACAAAAACCAACCCTTCAAAGAAGTTTAAAAATAGGGGTAATTGTTGGAAGGGCTATTTAGAGAATTAGGGGTTGATTAAAAACGAGGGTTGTTTTGAAGTATTAAGAGAAGTAGGGGTAGTTTAAGCATAGTTGGGGTAGATCGACAAATATGAAAGATGTTGAATCGTCTAATTAGGTGCCGCAAAAACCAACCCTTCGTTGTAGCTAAAAAACAGGGGTAACTATTGGAAGTAAGAGCTATTTAGAGAATTAGCGGTAGGATTAAAAAGAATAACTGTTCTGAAGTATTAAGAGAAGTAGGGATAGTTTAAATACAAAAGATGATGAATCATTTGGACCGGGTGCTGCATAAACCAACCCTTCACAGTAGTTGAAAAATAGCGGTAATTGTTGGAAGTAAGTGCTACTTATATAATTTGGTGTAGGATTAAAAAGAAGGTTCATTTTGAAGTATTAAGAGACGTAGGGGTAGTTTAAGCATAGTAAGGGTAGATCCACAAATATGAAAGATTTTGAATCGTTTTGATTGGATGTTGCAAAAACCAACCCTTCACAGTAGTAAAAAGATTGGCTTAATTGTTGAAAGTAAGGGCTATTTAGAGAATTAGGGGTATGATTAGAAAGAAGGACTGTTTTGAAGTATTAAGAGAAGTAGGGGTTGTTTAAGCATAGTAGGGGTAGATCGACAAATATAAAGATGATGAATCATATGGATTGGGTGCTGCAAAAAACAACCCTTCAAAGAAGTTTAAAATAGGGGTAATTGTTGGAAGGGCTATTTAGAGAATTAGGGGTTGGATTAAAAACAAGGGTTGTTTTGAAGTATTAAGAGAAGTAAGGGTAGTTTAAGCATAGTAGGAGTAGATCGACAAATTAGAAAAAACAACCCTTCAAAGAAGTTTAAAATAGGGGTAATTGTTGGAAGGGCTATTTAGAGAATTAGGGGTTGGATTAAAAACAAGGGTTGTTTTGAAGTATTAAGAGAAGTTAGGGTAGCTTAAGCATAGTAGGTGTAGATCGACAAATTTGAAAGATGATGAATCATTTATATTGGGTGCTGAAAAAACCAACCCTTCACAGTTGTTAAAAAATAGGGGTAATTGTTGGAAGTAAGGTCTATTTAGAAAATTATGGGTAGGATTAAAAATAATGGCTGTTTTGAAGTATGAAGAGAAGCAGGGGTAGTTTAAGCATAGTAGGGGTAGATCGACAAATATGAAAGATAATGAATCGTTTGGATTGGGTGTTGCAAAAACCAACCTTTCACAGTAGTTACAAAATAGGGGTAATTGTTGGATGTAAGGGCTATTTAGAGAATTAGGGGTAGGATTAAAAAGAAGGTGGTTTTGAAGTATTAAGAGAAGTAGGGGTAGTTTAAGCACAATAGGGGTAGATCGAGAAATGTGAAAGAGATGAATCATTTAGATTGGGTGCTACAAAAACCAACCCTTCAAAATCGTAAAAAAAATTGGGGTAATTTTTGGAAGTAAGGGCTATTTAGAGAATTTGGGGTAGGATTAAAAAGAAGGGTCATTTTGAAGTATTAAGAGATGTATGGGTACTTTAAGTATAGTAGGGGTAGATCGACAAATATGAAAGATGATGAATCATTTGGATTAGGTGCTGTAAAAACCAACCCTTCGCTATAGCTAAAAAATAGGGGTAACTATTGGAAGTTAGGGCTATTTAGAGAATTAGGGGTAGGAATAAAAAGAATAGCTGTTTTGAAGTATTAAGAGAATTAGGGATAGTTTAAGCATAGAATGGGTGGATCGACAAATACGAAAGATGATGAATCGTTTAGATTGGATGCGGCAAAAACCAACCCTTCGCAGTAGTTAAAAAATTGGGGTAATTGTTTGAAGTAAGGGTTATTTATAGAATTTGGGGTAGGATTAAAAAGAAGGGTCGTTTTGAAGTATTAAGAGAAGTAGGGTTTGTTTAAACATAGTAGGGGTAGATCGACAAATATCAAAGATGATGAATCAGTTGGATTGGATGCTGCAAAATCCAACCCTTCACAGTAGTTAAAAAATAGGGGTAACTGTTAAAAGTATGGGTATCAACAGAATTTTGGGTAGGATTAAAAAGAAGGCAGTTTTGAAGTACTAAGACAATTAGGGGTAGTTTAAGCATAATAGGTGTAGATCGACAAGTATGAAAAATGATGAATCGTCTGGATTGGGTGCAACAAAAACCAAACCTTCACAGTAGTTAACAAATAGGGAAACTTTTGGAAGTAAGGGCCATTTAGAGAATTAGGGGTAGGATTATAAAAGAAGGGCGGTTTTGAAGTACTAAGAGAAGTAGGGATAGTTTAAGCATTGTAGGGGTAGATCGACAAATATGAAAGATGATGAATCATTTGGATTGGGTGATGTAAAACCCAACCCTTTACATTAGTAAAAGATAGGTTTTATTGTTGATGTAAGGGATATTCAGAGAATTAGGGGTGTGATTAAAAAGAATAGTTGTTCTGAAGTATTTAGAGAAGTAGGTGTACTTTAAGCATAATAGGGGTAGATCGTCAAATACGAAAGATGATGAATCATTTAGATTGGACGCTGCATAAACCAACCCTTCACAGTAGTGAAAAAATAGGGATAATTGTTGGAAGTAAGGGCTATCAAGAGAATTTGTGGTAGGATTAAAAAGAAGGCGGTTTTGAAGTATTAAGAGAAGTATGGGTAGCTTAAGCACAATTGAGGTAGATCAACAAATATAAAAAATGATGAATAGTTTGGATTGGGTGCAACAAAAACCAACCCTTCACAGTAGTTAAAAAGTAGGGATAAATTTTGCAAGTAAGGGCTATTTAGAGAATTAGGGGTAGGATTAAAAAGAAGGGCGGTTTTGAAATACAAAGAGAAGTAGGGATAATTTAAGCATGGTAGGGGTAGATCGACAAATACGAAAGATGATGAATCATTTGGATTAAGTGCTGCAAAAACTAACCTTTTATAGTAGTAAAAGTTAGGCGTAATTGTTGGAAGTAAGGGCTATTTAGAGAATTAGGGGTAGGATTAAAAAGAATAGCTGTTTTGATGTATTAAGAGAAGTAGGGATAGTTTAAGCATAGTACGTGTAGATCGACAAATACAAAAGACGATGAATCTTTTGGATTGGGTGCTACAAAAACCAACCCTTCACATTAGTTAAAAAATAGGGGTAATTGGTGCAAGTTAGTGCTATTTATATAATTTGGGGTAGTATTAAAAAGAATGATCGTTTTGAAGTATTAAGAGAAGTAAGGGTAGTTTAAGCATAGTATGGGTAGATCGACAAATATGAAAGATTATGAATCGTTTTGATTGGGTGCTGCAAAAACCAACCCTTCACAGCAGTAAAAAAATTGGCTTAATTGTTGGAAGTACGGGCTATTTAGAGAATTTAGGGTAGGATTAAAAAGAAGGACTATTTGAAGTATTAAGAGAAGTAGGGGTAGTTTAAGCATAATAGGGGTAGATCGACAAATATAAAGATGATGAATCATATGCATTGGGTGCTGCAAAAACTGTGACACCCCACGTCCATTATTGTCACTCACAAAGGGAATGCATTAACTTCTATGGAGCGTTTTAAGTGTGTATAGAACAGAAACTTAACAACAAGACAGATATAAAACTGTACTTAAAAATTTAAAACTTTATTCAGTGCTGCGGCAACAGATAAGTTTGATTACATCGTCGAAAACCAAAGACTTGAGTCAAGTACATAATATCCATCTTGATTAGATCAGAGTACATAAAATGAAAGACATAACCCCAACATAAAGTAGCCATAAATAAGATATGCTGAACTTTTACTTCAGCGATCCAAGCAACTTCCAAAGAAAGAGATAAAGATGTCAAAATCAAGCTCCACTAGTGCTAGTCCCACCCTGAGCACCTGGGGGGGTAAGGGAAGAAAAGAGGTGGAAACAAGGGAGTCAGACATAAAGCCTTGCGAGTGCAATAACTTTAACAATATAAACATTAAGTAACTAGGATAAGGCATAAGCTGCAAAATAAAGAGATGACTGTGAAAAAATGGGTATGACAGAGCAAACAAAGGAAATAAGACGAAAAAAGATAACGTTAAAGGCGCACCGAATCAATATAAAATAATTACTATTCTGCACCACCACTAGTCACCCTAAAGGTTGATCCCGCCTACATAAATTAAAATGATAATGATAGTTTCGTGTACCCCTAGCTGCCTTCATAGGTGTCGTCTGCCCCTATATCCAGTAGGTGTACCCACTACCCCCATTCGATCGGCTCCCTAACTCGTAGATACCCGTTCTGGCCCCACAATGGGGTATATCACTACCCAAAGTGGCCACCCGATACTACCAAAAATGCACGGCTTATATCTACACGATGAAACAACGTATTACCTACCAGCCCGGGCCCACACACGCGTATGAACCCGTTGGACTTGCGTTGCCACCGATGACCCGTTTTGACCTCTTACAATAAAATATAGTACGCGTTTCCCGTCCTCGACTTGGGTTGAGCCCACAAAGATACCTAATGGGTTACTGGTTTGAAAAGGGCTCCCATGCATGACACAAGCTTTCCACCTATGCTTGGTCCCCTCTAAGGTTTTCCCACTTAACCCTATTCTTATTCATGTCTTCATACATACTTCAATCTTGGTTAAGTGCATGTAATCGTATTTCAAATGCCACCCAAGGCACCCACTTAATTTCACATGCCACCCAAGGCACTTACTTAAACCCCTTATGTCCCATCACATGTATATCTAGTTAAGTGTTTCTTAATTCATTAAAACTGTGACCTTGTAAAGACCTCCCACATTAGACTGGCATTTGTGGCAGCTGGATTTGTCGGGCGGGTCCGGGCATTCTTACGCCACAAATGAGCCTAACCTCGTGTCTTTACAACTGTTACGCATTTAATTTATGCCTTTGACCTCTCACATTAGACTGGCATTTGTGGCTGCCGGATTTGCCGGGCGGATCCGGGCAGTCTTACACCACAAAAAAGTCTAACCTTATGTCTTGCGCGGTTTATTATTACACATCTTCATTTAACCCCAAATTGGATTAATATCCCTATTCAAATTTTTCAATACATTCCAAATATACTTATGTCCATAATTGTCTCAATTTCTCTGTTTAATGTCTTAAATTAAAATAAATAAATTATATGCCATTTTCAGGCCATTTATTCCAATTCTCAATTGGTGAATATTCAATATTACCCCATCATCCCCACGTTGTTCGTTTGTTTGTCAATATATATATATATATATATATATATATATATATATATATTAGACTAGCAATTAGTCTAACACACCTAAAAAGAAGAAACGCCGCAAACTTGCATAACATACAAATTGGACCCAATCTTACAAATAAAGATTACCACATATCTAGCATAAACTTGTTATTGTCATAGGCATAAATGTGTGAACTTGCATATATATAATATAGTTTTTCACCTAAAACTTGCATAGGCCATAGTCACAAACTTGCATAAAACTATATATGTCATAGATCTAAATCTAAAGGTGTAAACTTGCATAAAATGGTGTATCTCATAGATCTAAATCAAAAGGTGTAAACTTGCATATATGTGAATCCAATATCTACCTTAACTTGCATAGAATCACTTTATTTGATTCACATAGAAACTAGCATACAATGTACAATCAAACTTGCATATAAAATGTTGTCAAACGTGAATCAAGTTGAACATAGATGATTTGGCATATGAAAAGGGATCCACAACAAAACTATCATGATAAACAGCTAGCATATATTCACAAAATATCACATTTTTCCAATGATTCACAAACATAGCCATATAACCCAATTTATAACTCAACCTAATTAACTTGTTAATTATCTTATTAAAGAAATTGAACTCACAACTCAAAGAAGGTCTTGAGTTCTGAAATCTGAGTTCTAAAATTGATTTATATCTCCTTTGAAGTAGACAAATTCGTTGTTGTTTAGATTTGAGTTGAATAGAATTGAGTTGAATTGAGTTGTTTAGCTTCACTTTCCCTCTAATTGGTGGCGGCTACTCTAGGTTTTGGGGCGACAGCATGACGTCCGTTGATTTAATTTTTAATTAGGTTTTAGGGTTTGAGTCTACATGTGTTTATATAGAATCTAGGTTTAATTTAGGCCATCCGATCAACCTGGAATTAACCTCAACCATTCAGACCAGATTAAAACTATCCAGAAACCCTAATAACTCAGCAACCAGTCACAAAATCGTCATCACTCAAATCTGCCCGGGGGCCAGGTCGACCCCCTGGTCGACTTGTATGGGTTGGTCGACCCCCTAGGTCGACCTATCCCATGGCGTGAATTTTCCCGCCTAGCCTAATCTGAGTTTGAATTTGAATTTTTGAAATCTGTTTGAATTTTAATGAAACTTCCGATGGCCATAACTTCTTCATACGGTCAATTCACGCAAACTCAGACTCTATCTCAACCAGAATTCAGAGATGAATACAATGGCACAACCCGTTTCCCTTAACTCTCACATTTAAAATTAAGTATTTTTTAAAATTTTCAACATTAATATTAAAATTACAGGGTGTTACATTCTCCCCTCCTTAAAGGAGTTCGCCCCCGAAATCTCCAAGTTAAGGAGAATGCATATCCGAACATCCAATCATCCATCTACTCAACCATCAAACATAGGCATCCATTGTCCTTACAAAATTTCTAATGTTGTATGAACATATGCAAGAAGTGTGTGTACATGTCCGTATCTAACGCAAAATCAGGAGGTCTACTAATTCAGTTGACCTCCTTATTGCAAATCATGACAGTGCCATGCGTCCATTATGTATGCGAAAGAATCCTGTCGATACATTTCATTTCTACATGTGTTCACAACCATTCATCAAAATGCAGCATCCGTATGATAACACAACCATTATATATCCATTAATTTAAATATGAACACAGATTTATATGCAACATGAAGGTGATTGAGCCGATCAAGTGCCTAAGGTTTGTGTATATGTATACACAAGCAACCACTAGCAAGCACTTGCATCCATTTGCATCCATCAGACATAACATGTCTAAAACACATGTTTCAACAATAGGGTTCTACCTAACTAAAGATCGAAGATGCCATCGCAAAGATAATACTAAAAGATAGGACAAGTATCAACAAAGAGGTAGAAAAAGGAGAAATTAAAACATACCCTCAAAAAGGAAAGGGTACAACGTACGCATCTTATCTTCCATCTCCCAAGTCGCGTCTCTTTGATCATCTCCTCATTTCACTTTGACCAACTTGACCTCTTTGTTGCGAAGCTTTTTGACCTCCGATCCGAGAATGCGTGTAGGAGCTCGTCTGATCGTGGAATTGCGTTTTACTTCCACTTCCTCGAGCATGCCCGGCTCTACCACTTCTGCCGTATCGTGTAAACACTTACACTAACGTGAAACATGAAACACGTCATGAACTCCGCTGAGCTTCTCTTGTAACTTTACTCTGTAGGCCATCTGTCCAATCCTCTCTGTAATTGGAAAGGATCCTACGAAACTTGGTGCCAACTTTCCTGCCGATCCAAAGCGGACTACGTTTCTCAATGGTGACAACTTAATAAAAACCATGTCCCCAACATTGAATTCAAGATCGGTTCGTCTCTTATCCGCATATGACTTCAGTCGGTCCTGTGCCGTCTTCATTCTCCGTCGAATCAGGTCTATCTTCTCCGAATTCTCCCTAATCATGTTGGGTCCAAGCAAAACCTTATCCGTGGATTCCCACTAACATGTAGTTTATCGACACAGTCGTCCATAAAGAGCCTCAAAAGGTGCCATGCCAATGCTAGCCTGAAAACTATTATTATAAGCGAACTCTACTAGTGGAAGGTGTTCTTTCCATGTTCCTCCTAAGTCTAGAATGCAAAGCCTCAGAAGGTCTTCTAGAATCCGATTCACCCTCTCGGTCTGGCCGTCCGTCTGAGGATGATAAGCGGTACTTAAGCATAATTGCGTTCCAACCACCTCTTGTAAGCTCTTCCAAAATTCGCTTGTGAAAATAGGATCTCTATCGCTCACGTTGCTGGAGGGTATGTCATGCAAACAAACTATCTCTCGAAGATAAACAGATGCTAACCATGCGGCGGTCCTTCTACTTTTGATGGGAATAAAATGGTCACTTTTAGTAAGTCGGTCTAATATTACCCAAATCCTCGTATTACCCTTCCTCGATCCTGGTAACCCATCTACAAAATCCTTGGAAATGCTTTCCCATTTCCCAAGTGGAATCTCTAAGGGATGGAGCAAACCTCCGGGCTTCTTTTGCTCCACCTTGACTTGCTGGCACACTAAGCATCCAGCAATGAACTCGGCCACGTCCTTCATTCCGGCCCAAAATAAAACTCGCTTCATATCCCTATACATCTTATCACCACCGGGATGTATGGTCATCTTAGAGCGGTGTGAGTCTTCAAGAATTGCCTTCTTCAAACTTTCGTCATGTGGTACCCAAAGTTTTCCATCTCTACGTAGCAAACCTTTCATCAATAGCATATCTATCAAGATGTCTTGAGGACTCCCCTTTTATTAGCTTTCCTACTATCTAAACCAACTATGGGTCGTTCCGCTGTGCCTCTCCAACTCGACCAAAAAGTGTAGGCTGCACCTCTAATGATGCCAACAATCCGGGTACATAATTGACAAAGGGTCTGAAGTCAAAGGAAGATATATACTCCAAACTCTGCCGCTCTATAAACAAAGGACTTAATGTTAACTTCTTTCTACTTAAGGCGTCCGTCACAACGTTGCCCTTGCCAGGGTTATATGCGATCTAAAAAACCGTAGGATGCCAAAAACTCAATCCATCTCTGTTGCCTCAAGTTTAGGTCCTTCTGAGAGAATAAGTACTTTAGCGATTTATTGTCTATATACAACTCAAACCTTTCGCCAAGCAAATAATGACGCCATGACTTAAGCGCAAAAACTATGGCCGCCAACTCTAAATCATAGGTAGGGTAATTTTTCTCGTGGGTTTTTTACAGTCTTCCACCATAGCATATCACCCTTCCCACTTGTATTAAAACTGCGCCAAGCCCTATCCCGTAGGCATCGGTATATACAATGAATGTCTTACTCCCGTCTGGCAAAACTAAAACTAGAGGTGTCATCAAAGCTCTCTTTAGATGTTGGAAAGCATCGTCACAGTCAATGTCCCAAGTAAAAGTCAAATTCTTCGTCGTTAATCGAGTGAGAGGGGCTGATATCTTTGCGAAGTCCTTAATGAACTTCCCAAAATAGCCAGCCAACCCTAAAAAGCTTCTTACTTTGGATGCGTTCTTAGGCGTTTTCCAATCTTGGATTGCCACTACCTTGGCGGGATCCATAGCTATCGCTTCCTAAGAGACCACGTGTCCAAAGAACCTCACTTCTCTTCTCCAAAAATGCACTTGGAGAACTTAGCTTTTAGATTATGTGCTCGTAGGGTCTCTAAGACTTCCCTAAGATGTAGGGCACACCCTTCTTCATTTTTAGAGAAAACCAGAATTTCGTCTACAAAGACTACCACAAACTTGTTCAGAAACTCCAAAACACCCTACTCATTAAGTCAACAAAGTATGTTGGTGCATTCGTCAGGCCAAAAGGCATGACGAGCTACTCGAACAAACTGTCAGGAGTTCTAAATGCAGTCTTCTCGATGCTATCTTCAGCCACCCTTAGCTGATGAAACCCTGCAGCCAAATCCAATTGCGAGAAAACCGAAATGCCCATCATCTGATCGAATAAATCATCAATCCTTGGTAACGGGTGTCTGTTGTTCTTTGTTAGCTTATTCGGCGCTCTATAGTCCACGCACATTCTAAGCGAACCATCAGCTTTTGTAGCAAAAATGACTGGAGCACCCCACTCTGAAATACTTCTTCTTATGAAACCCTTCTCAAGCAATTCTTTCACTTGCTTAGTGAGTTCTCTTCTCTCTCTCGGAGCCATGTGGCGCACTGGTAATGCAACCGGCTTTGCATTTTCTACTAAGTATATTCAAAATCTATCTCACGCCTCGGGGGTAAACATCGAACTTCATCGAAGACATCACTATATTCACGGACTACACGAACAGATTTCAAATCATCATTGGATGCGTCTAAGGATTCTAGGTAGCTAAGCATTAACGGACCTTTAGGGTCACAAGAAATATCAAGGGTCTTTCCACAACGAGTGAACAATCTAACTACCCTTCTTTCACAATCTAGGATGGCACTGTATCTAGTTAGCCAATCCATACCTAGAATCAAGCCGTAGCCTATGAAGCCAAGAACAAAGGCGTTGCATTCAAACCCAACGCCCAAGATAGACACTCTCAAATCCCGACAAATCATAGAAAGATTAGCCAAACAACCAATAGGATTTGAGACTACTATGGGATCCGAAACTAGACTAGTATTTAGGTGTAGTGTTTCAACTAACGAAGCAGACACAAATGAGTGTGAAGCACCAGAGTCAAACAAAGTACGAACAGGATGATCAAACAGAAAAACCAAACTTTCAACGGAAATGTTTCAACCTCGTTCTTGCAACTATGTGACCGCGAGAGCCTGGACCTGCTACCTTGCCTGCCCAGGTGCCATGAGAGCATTAAGCTGACCTCCAGAATTTCTTTGCCCTTGCCTATATTTCCTTGGGTAGTCCTTAACTAGATGACATGCCTCTCCACAATGGAAACATCTAGTCTTTTTCTTTTTCGTACAGTCCTTACTCAGATGGCCTGGTGTCCCATAATTAAAGCACTTCTTCTTTCCTTTGTTAATATTGTTCTTCCCGCCTTTCTTGTTTTGTTGTTGTGGTTTCTTTTGATCTCCATTCTTCTCAGGTGCCTTATTAGCATTAGCACCTTTCTCTTCCTCATGCATAAGCACCATGTCAACTAATCTCTCAAAGGTGGCCCCCATAGGGATGTGGGTCATAGCCAACCCATGTAGCGGCTCGTTCAAACCCTTAACAAATCTCAGGGCCTTCTTTTCGGGTGTATTCACCAAGTCCAAGCCAAATCTCGCCAACTGATTGTACTTGTTGACGTATTCTTTCACTTATAGATTCCCCTACCTCAATGCCAAAAACCTTTCCATGTATAGATTCTCTTCAGCCAGTGAGAGAAACTTTACCTCAAACTTATGTCTGAAATCCGGCCATGTATCAACTGGATGCTCTCTATTAGTGACCTCCCACCAAAACGAGGCCACATCCTTCATTAACCAGGCAGCTAACTGGACCTTTCTTCCATCTTCTAGCTCAAAGATTCCAAACAATTCTTCCACCTCCTTTTTGTGGCTACTTGACTTGCCGGGCAGGTCCGGGCAGTCTTACACCACAAAAGAGTCTAACCTCATGTCTTAGGCGGTTTATTATTACACATCTTCATTTAACCCCAAATTGGATTAATATCCCTATTCAAATTTGCCAATACATTCCAAATATACTTATGTCCATAATTGTCTCAATTATGTCCATAAATGCCAATTTCTCTAATTAATGTCTTAAATTAAAATAAATTAATTATATGCCTTTTTCAGGCCATTTGTGCCAATTCTAAATAGGTGTATATTCAATATTACCCCATCATCCCCACGTTGTTCGTTCGTTTATCATGACATATATATATATGTGTGTGTGTGTGTGTGTGTGTGTATTAGACTAGTGTAACACCCCAAATTTTTGAATAATCAGATTAACTAAATTAAACAATACTTAATTTCAAATTTGGGAATTAAGGGAAACGTGTCATGCCATTGCATTCGTCTCTGAATTCTGCTTGAGATAGAGTCCTAGTTTGCGTAAATCGGATGTCGTATGAAGAAGATATGGACGAACGAAGTTTGGTTGAAAAAAAATTGTACTGGCGCACTTGGGAAGTGCGCCAGTACAAATTTGCATTGGCGCACTTCCCAATTGCGTCCAGGCCGAGAGAAAACCTGCACAGCCTTTTGGTTTAGTCTGACCCATGTTCTGACTCATTGTTGAGTCCTTTCTGACTCCTTGCTCAGTCATTAGGGCTGAGGTGTCACCCTATCCCGACTAAGTGGTTTTGTTTAACCCTAAGATCATCCGATGGCTATAATTAAATTGAAATTCTATATAAACATGTGTAGACTCAAACCCTAGAATCAAACCAAAAATTAGATCAGTGGCCATAATGTTGTCACTCGAAACCCTAGGGTAGCCGCCACCAACCAAAAGCAAAGTAAAGCAACTCAATTCAAATCAAATCAAGCCTAAAACTACAACAACGAAATTGCCTACAACAAGGCAACTCTAATCAATTACAGAATTCAGAACCCAGAGCTCAAGACCCCTTATTCGGTGAGTTCTAGTCACTTTTAGATTTAAATAAATAAAAGTGAATTGTGGTAGACTATGATTTGGGTATATGTTGTTTGTAGTTATGAAAGTTTATTGTTGTGAATCATGAAATGCTCCAAGTTCATTATTATTGTGAATCATGAAGTTATGCAAGTTCAATATTGTTGTAAATCATTACATGATGCAAGTTTATTATTGTTCTGAATCATGAAGTTATGCAAGTTCATTATTGTTGTAAATCATGATATGATGCAAGTTTATTATTGTTGTGAATGATGAAGTTATGCAAGTTATTATGAACCTATGAAGTTACCTATGCAAGTTGATAAGTTGTTAATTCATGAACCTATTCTAGTTGTTATGTTGTGGATCATGAATCTATGTAAGTCACCTATGCAAGAAGTTATGTTATGAATCATGCAAGTTTTTATATTGTGAATCATGAACTTATATAAGTTGTTGATTATGTTAAGAATCATGAGCCTATGTTAGTTGTTAGTTATGTTGTTAATTCATGAACCTATGCAAGTTGTTATGAATCTATGCAAGTTGTTAATTATGTGGTGAATCATAATTATCTGCGAGGTTATCATGTCATTTTCCCTAGTTGTCATGCTTATGCCAAAATTGTACTGAAAACAATCACCTTGACATTCCCTTTATTTAGGCATAATTTACATAGTGACTATGTAAATTGGACACATGATTCAAGTAGGGAAACATAAATAATTACCTATTATAACATGGGTAAAATTAGGTAAAAATGGTGTAATTTGAATATGACCATTTATGGATAAGAAATCCAAATTGTTAATAAGATAGCTATTGACACCTATGAAAAAGGAAAGGATTAATTAATTAACTTAACTAATCAAAAGAGTAATGTTTAAGCAATTAAAGTCTGAAGATTTAATATTGAGATTTGGCATAAAATAAATTTGTGATGAAAATTGGTATGATTTTACAAACCATAAATAGATGGACATAATTGAGTCAATTACGGCCATAGTGAAATTTGGAATTAAATGATAATTTGAATAGGGAAAGTAATTCAAATTGGGGGATGATTAATTAGGAGTAATTAATCGTCTAAGACACGAGATTAGGCTCTTTTGTGGTGTAAGACTACCCGGACCTGCCCGGCAAATCCAGTTGCCACAAATGCCAGTCTATTGTTGGAGGTCTTAGGCATAAACTAAATGCGTGACAGTTGTAAAGACACGAGGTTAGGCGCTTTTGTGGTGTAAGACTGCCCGGACCCCCCCGGCAAATCCAGCTGCCACAAATGCCAGTCTAATGTGGGAGGTCTTTGTAAGGTTACGGTCTTAATGAATTAAGAAACACTTAACCAAATAAACATGTAGTGGGACATGAGGGGGTTAAGTGGGTGCCTTGGGTGGCATGTGGAATTTAGTGGGTGCCTTGGGTGGCATGTGAAATACGACTAGGTGTCTCAATAATTAATTAAAGCTAATTAAAGGCTACTTAACTGTAACACCCCACACCCGCTACGGTCACTCACTAAGGGAATGCCATAGCATCGGTGGAGTATTTTAAGTGAATATAGAACAGAAAAATTACAACAAGACAGATATAAGTAATACTTGAGAATTTAAAACATCATTTCATTGCAGCGGAAAGTAAAACATGTTTGGTTACACCAAAACCATAAACATGAGTCAAGTACATAATATCCATCCTGATAAAACAAAAGTACATAATCGCACTACATAACTTAATAGCCATAATAGAAAAGATAAACCGAGCTTTACTTCTACGGTCCAAGCCCCAAAAGAGTAATATAGCGGTCTGATCCAAGCCCACTAGTGCTAGGCCCACTCTGAAAACCTGAGGGTTGGGAAAAAAGATAAAAAAAACAACGGCGTCAGACATAAGTCTGAGCGAGTCCTATAACCTTAACAATACAATCATTAAAGTAATTAGGGTATGATATAAACAAGGTACGGTACCTCTGGGGATAATGACTACACTAAGTAGCCAACTAAACACAGGATGTACTAAGATAACCGAAAAGACGCATTTACCCACCCAAGGATAATTCCTACACTGCACCACACCAGTTCTACCCACCCAAGGGTAATTCCTACTTAAAGGTTGATCCCACTAAGTGTACTTAGTAATTTTTAATAGTTGTTTCGTGTACCCCTAGCTGACTACATAGGTGCTGTCTGCCCCTATCTCCACTAGGTCTACCCATTACTCACCAAGCGATCGGCTCCCTACCGTAGATACCCGTGCTGGCCCCACAATGGGGTGTATCACTCCCCAAAGTGGCAACCCGATACAACAAATGGTGCACGGCTTATATCTACACGATGCAACAACGTCTTACCTACCAGCCCGGATCCACACACGCATATGAAACCCGTTGGACTCGCGTTGCCACCGCTACCCCGTTTTGGCCTCTTATAGTCAATCCCAGTACGCGTGTCCCGTCCTCGACATGGGTCGAGCCCAATAAGATACATATGGGTTACTGGTTGAAATGGGCCCCCAGAAGCTACTACTTAAGCTTGTCATTTAATCTAGTGCATCCCACTTAACCCCTTTTTTTTTATAATCATGCCCACTTACAAGTTAAGGTTTGGTTAAGTCATCTAATCACATTTCAATTGCCACTCAAGGCCCCCCCCCCCACAAGTTACTACTTAACCTTGTCATTTAATCATATTTCAATTGCCACTTAAGGCCCCCATAAGCTACTACTTAAGCTTGTCATTTAATCATATTTCAATTGCCACTTAAGGCCCCCACAAGCTACTACTTAAGCTTGTCATTTAATCATATTTCAATTGCCACTTAAGGCACCCACTAGATTTCCACATGCCACCCAAGGCACTTACTTGATTCCCACATGCCACCCAAGGCACTTACTTAACCCTTTAATCATGTTTAATTACATGTTCCACTTTGGTTAAGTATTCTAATCGTATTTTCTATTGCCACCCAAGGCAACCCACTAGTTTCTTTATGCCACCCAAGGCACCCCCACTAGTTACTACCTGCCACCCAAGGCACCCACTTAACCCCTCATGCCTCACTACATGCTAATTTGGTTAAGTGTTTCTTAATTAATTAAGATCGTAACCTTTGTAAAGACCTCTCACATTAGACTGTCTTTTATGGCAGCTGGATATGCCGGTTGGTTCCGGGCAGCCTTACACCATAACAGAGTCTAACCTCGTGTCTTTACACTTGCCACGTATTTAGTTTATAACTAAGACCTCTCACATTGGGCCAATCATTTGTAGCCGCTGGATTTGCCGGTCGGTTCCGGGCAGTCTTATGCTACAAAAGGGTCCAACCTCGTGTCTTAGTTGATTAATTACACCTAATTAATCACCCCCATAATTTGTATTAATTGTCCCTAATTAATTACAAATTTCAAGAATATGGGTAGACCTAACTCAATAGGTAAATTCCCAATTCCATAATATGGGTAGACCTAACTTAATAGGTAAATTCCCAATTATGTCCATTCACTTTATGTTATGCTTAAGCATACCCATTTCACACCATTTTATCAACATTCATATTGACCCCATCGTTCCCCACGTAATTCGTTCTCATAACATGACATAATAAAGGGAAGATTCATCACAAATGCCATGGGTTTAACCAATCATAGCATATAACTTTATCATGGGTTTAAAAGGTGTCAATTTGCATATATGAGCATACATTAAACCCAACTAGCATTTAACCCAAACTTGCATGAAGCACATATGTCACAAAGTGGGTAACTTGCATGTAATTCTTATGTCATAGAAAAGTGTGAACTTGCATAGTATGTCACATGTTAACTTGCTTATAACCAAACACATAACTTGCACAACATGTTACATATGAACTTGCATATAATCATGCACATAACTTGCATATAACCAAACACATAACTTGCATAACATGTTACATATGAACTCGCATATAATCATGCCCATAACTTGCATATAACCAAACACATAACTTGCATAACATGTTACATATAAACTTGCATATAATCATGCACATAACTTGCATATAACCAAACACATAACTTGCATAACATGTTACATATGAACTTGCATATAATCATGCACATAACTTGCATTACATGTTACATATGCATAAAACCAAACACATAACTTGCATAACATGTTACAAATGAACTTGCATATAATAATGCACATAACTTGCATATAACCAAACACATAACTTTCATAACATGTTACATATGAACTTGCATATAATCATGCACATAACTTGCATTACATGTTACATATGAACTTGCATATAATCTCACCTATAGCTTGCATAACATGTTACATATGAATCAATGTTCAACATAGTGTTTTGCATAATGAGCATCATAAAACATAGCATTATTCTTGCATAACATATAACATAAAACTAGCAAAACACACAACATACACTATACTAAACTTGCATAAACACATTGATCCACAAACATAGCCATATCTGATCATATCCTATCATAATCAATTTAACAATTGATTATTAAGGCTATAGAAACTCACCACTAAACTCCAATAAGCAAACCCTTGCCAAAAATCACCCAAAAACTCTAGCCTTGAAAATAAAGCTTGCAACTTGATGATGAATGCTAGCTAATGACCACCCATACAACTTAAAAATGCTTGTATGAACATGAAAGCCTTCATAGAAATAGTGTAGAAAGAGGATGGAGGCTAGGGTTTTGAGTGGAGGCCATGATCATAGAAAATTTTGGCATAGTTTAGTTAGAGGATAGGATTATGATCATTTAGGGCTAGCGTAGGGTCTTATTTATAGATTAGGCAAGTGTTTTAGGCCATTAGATTAACCCTAAATTAGATTAGGACCATCAGATCTCGGAAGCTTCCAGAAAACAGCCCCAAAACACAGCCAAACCTTAAAATGGTGCACCAGGCCAAACTGGCCGAGCACCCCCTATCGACACCCAAGTCAACAGGGCTGTCGACTTGGTCCTAGCCAAGTCGACTGCCCAGTCGACTGGGCTGTCGACTTGGGTAGCTAGACGGGAATTTTCCCCCCTGCGCCCAATGGCCCCAATTTCGAAATTTGAACCTGAATTTTAAATCTGTTTTGAACATTGAATTTTCTGTAAACTTCATTGGGCCATAACTGGGCCATACGGACTCCGATTTACAAAATTTCGGACTCTATTTCGCATATTTTTCCGAGACGAACGCAATGACGCAGCCCGTTTCCCCCAATTCTCACATCTGAGATTATTTATTCTGCAATTAGTGAATTTTAGCATTAATTGAAATTCGGGGTGTTACATTCTCCCCTCCTTAAAGGATTTCGTCCCCGAAATCTCTAAGCTAAGGAGAATGCATATCCTACCGTACAAACAACCATCTACTCAATCCATCAAACACGGGCATCCGTTGTCCTTAAAACAATTTCTACTGATGTATGAGCATATGCAAAAAGTGTGTGTATATGTTCCATATCTAATGTATGAACATATGCAAACCGTGATAGTGTCATGCATCCAATATATATGCGAAAGAACCCTATCGACACATACTATATCTACATGAGTGCACAATCATTCACCAAAATGCATCATCCATATGATAACACAACCATTATACATCCATAAATATAGCTACCTACACACAATTATATGCAATATGCAATATGAAGTGATTAAGCCGATCTAGTGTCTAGAGTGTGTGTATATGCATCCACGAGCAACCACTTGCAAACACTTGCATCCACATGCATCCATCAATCATAACATGTCTCAAACACATGTTTCAACCATAGGTTTACCCTATCTAAAGGTCAAAGGCACTAACAAGAGGACATACTAAAGATAAGATAAGTACTAGACAAACGATAAAGGAGAAGTTAAAAGACATACCCTCAAAAAGGAATGGGTATAATGAACTCCTTTTCGCTTCCGTCTCCCAAGTAGCGTTGCTCTCATCTTCTCCCCATTGCACTTTGACTAGTTGAACCTCCCTGTTTCTCAACCTCTTAATCTCTGACCCAAGGATGCGTGTAGGAGCTCATCGAATAGTCACATCACGCTCTATCTCTACTTCTATAAGCAAGCTCGGCTCTACCACCTCTGCGGTCCCATGTAGGCACTTCCTCGAATGTGACACATGGAATACATCATGTACACCACTAAGTCTGTCGGGCAACTCCACTCTATAGGCCATCTGTCCAACCCTTTCCTTAATAGGAAACGGTCCAACAAACCTTGGTGCTAACTTCCCAACAGATCCAAAGCGAACCACATTCCGTAACGGAGATACTTTGACAAAGACCATGTCCCCAACATCCAACTCACTATGCTGGAATGTACACCATGCAATCTAACAATCTCTCGTATGTAGATTGATGCTAGCCATTGAGCAGTCCTCTTACTCTTCACGGGTATAAAATGGGCGCTCTTAATAAGTCTGTCTACCACAACCCAAATTCCCGTATTACCCTTCCTCGACCTCGGTAATCCATCGAGACACTATCCCACTTCCATAGCGGAACCTCCAATGGGTGAAGCAACCCACCGGGTTTCTTCTGCTCCGCTTTCACTTGCTAGCACACCAAGCGTCTAGCGACATACTCGGCCACATCTTTCTTCATACCGGCCCAAAAGAAAACTCGCTTCATGTCTTGGTACATCTTGTCCCCACCGGGATGCATGGTCATCTTCGACCGATGTGCATCATCAAGTATAGCCTTCATCAAACCCTCGTCTTGCGGTACACAAAGTCTACCGTCTCTACGCAACCACCCCTTACCATCTAGGGTGTACCTACTCAAATGGCTGTACGACTCCCCCTCCTCATGAGCTTCTCTACTAACTCAACCAACTGTGGGTCATCCCGCTATGCTTCGCCAATACGCCCCAAAAGAGTAGGCCTAACCTCCAAGAGGCTAGCAAACCGGGTACAAAGTCAACGGAAGGTCTAAAGTCAAACATAGAAATAAACTCTAAGCTCCCTCGTTCAACGAACAATGAACTCAAGGACAACCTTTTTCTACTTAAGGCGTCCGCTACCACGTTACCCTTGCCATGGGTATACGCTATCTAAAATTCATAGGATGCTAAGAATCCCATCCAAAATCATCACAACTGTCCATCTCTCACGCAGACCACCCTAGTCGAACTCGACATCCCCCAAATGCAAGCCCCAAAGGCCTAAACCAATATCAGACAAACACCCAAGGGTTACCTCCTTCGAATTCAGACGACCTACGTGAGATGATACTAGTAAAAACGGATAACTAATTAAGCCCTTGTCCCTCTCTGGATGTCCTCGCCAGTCTCGCTTAAAAACCACCGTTTATCCCATAACTGGCTTTGCTCAACCTATTGAGCACATACGAAAACTTATTTCGCTCCTAGAAAAGACCAAGATGTCATTTACAAAGACCATCACGAACTTATTTAGGTACTCCCTGAACACCCTTCTCATCAGATCAATAAAGTATGCAGGGGCGTTCGTCAAACCAAATGGCATCACCAGCCACTCAAAAAAAAAACCATCCGGAGTCCTAAAGGCAGTTTTCTCTATACTATCCTCAGCCACTCTCAACTGACGAAACCCCGTGGCTAAGTCCAACTGCGAAAATACTGAGGCGCCAACTAACTGATCAAAGAGATCATCAATCCTCGGCAATGGGTGTCTATTCTTCTTTGTGAGTTTATTTAGTTTTCTTTAGCCTACACAAAGTCTGAGGGACCCATCCGCCTTCGTGGCAAAAACTACTGGAGCACCCCACTCCGATATACTTCGTCTTATGAACCCCTTCTCAAGCAAATCGCCTACTTGCTTATGGAGTTCCCTCCTCTCACGAGGAGCCATGTGACACACTGGCCAAGATACTGGTTTGGCATTGTCTACCAGATATATTCGGAAGTCAATCTCCCACTCCGGAGGTAAGCCCTTCACCCCCTCAAACATATCCGAGTATTCCCGGACCACTCTAACAGATCGCAAACTCTCGACCGACGTGTCAAGCGATTCTAGATAACTTAGCATAACAGATTCCATGGGATTACAAGAGATCTCGAGAGTGTTACCCAAGCGGGTCATAAGCCTAACAACTCTCCCTTCAAAATCAAGTACGGCACCCCTACTGGAAAACCAGTCCATGCCCAAAACTAACCCATAGCCCGTGAAGCCCAAAAAGCATCACATCTAAACTCAACGCTAAGTATAGAAACTTCCAAACCCAAACACATCATGGAGCCCCCAATTGGGTTTGAAACAACCAAGGGATCATCAACTAAACTGGTGTCTAAGTGCAGTGACTCAACTAACAATGATGAGATAAACGAACTCGATGAGTCAAAATCAAATAAAGTTAGAACCGGATAATAAAGAAATCCAAATTCCAACCTAGACGGTCTTATCCCCATCTGGTACACTAGCCGTGAGGGAATACAACTACCCTCCAGAAGATTCTATACCTTGCCCTTGCCCCTTTGGACAACCCAAATAAGGTGTCCTATTCCTCCCAAAAGGATAACTACTCGCCTTCTTCCTCCCATTCTCCACTCGTAACCTCCCACCAATGAGGTTTCATCCTTCATTAACCAAACAACTATTTGAGCTTTCCTCCCATCGTCTACCCAATAGGTACCTACCAGTCCTCCTCCTTCTTGAACCAACTTCTAATCCGACTAACGTCTAAGTCCCTTGAAGTGGTTTTCCATTCTTATCTATCTTAGAAAGATCATCTATACACGGAGGGGAAACTCAAAACGAGAGAGGAAGAGATTCAAAAAGGAGAATTCGAAAGATAAAGATATGGCTATCGGGGATTATGCTTTTCTTTCAAAAACTTTTCTCTTAAAAGACATGTTTTTGAAAATACTCCTTTCAAAAATATTCTTAGAAAATAGTTTTTCTAAAAATTTTATCTGTTCTGGTAACATTAAGCTCTGATACCACATGTAACACCCCACACCCGCTACGGTCACTCGCTAAGGGAATGCCATAGCATCGGTGGAGTATTTTAAGTGAATATAGAACAGAAAAATTACAACAAGACAGATATAAGTAATACTTGAGAATTTAAAACATCATTTCATTGCAGCGGAAAGTAAAACATGTTTGGTTACACCAAAACCATAAACATGAGTCAAGTACATAATATCCATCCCGATAAAACAAAAGTACATAATCCCACTACATAACTTAATAGCCATAATAGAAAAGATAAACCGAGCTTTACTTCTACGGTCCAAGCCCCAAAAGAGTAATATAGCTGTCTGATCCAAGCCCACTAGTGCTAGGCCCACTCTGAAAACCTGAGGGTTGGGAAAAAAGATAAAAAAACAACGGGGTCAGACATAAGTCTGAGCGAGTCCTATAACCTTAACAATACAATCATTAAAGTAATTAGGGTATGATATAAACAAGGTACGGTACCTCTGGGGATAATCACTACACTAAGTAGCCAACTAAACACAGGATGTACTAAGATAACCGAAAAGACGCATTTACCCACCAAAGGATAATTCCTACACTGCACCACACCAGTTCTACCCACCCAAGGGTAATTCCTACTTAAAGGTTGATCCCACTAAGTGTACTTAGTAATTTTTAATAGTAGTTTCGTGTACCCCTAGCTGACTACATAGGTGCCGTCTGCCCCTATCTCCACTAGGTGTACCCACTACTCCCCAAGCTATAGGCTCCCTACCGTAGATACCCGTGCTGGCCCCACAATGGGGTGTATCACTCCCCAAAGTGGCAACCCGATACAACAAATGGTGCACGGCTTATATCTACACGATGCAACAACGTCTTACCTACCAGCCCGGGTCCACACACGCATATGAAACCCGTTGGACTCGCGTTGCCACCGCTACCCCGTTTTGGCCTCTTATAGTTAAGCCCAGTACGCGTGTCCCGTCCTCGACATGGGTCGAGCCCAATAAGATACATATGGGTTACTGGTTGAAATGGGCCCCCACAAGCTACTACTTAAGCTTGTCATTTTATCTAGTGCATCCCACTTAACCCCTTTTTTTTATAATCATGCCCACTTACATGTTAAGGTTTGGTTAAGTCATCTAATCACATTTCAATTGCCACTCAAGGCCCCCCCCACAAGTTACTACTTAAGCTTGTCATTTAATCATATTTCAATTGCAACTTAAGGCCCCCACAAGCTACTACTTAAGCTTGTCATTTAATCATATTTCAATTGCCACTTAAGGCCCCCACAAGCTACTACTTAAGCTTGTCATTTAATCATATTTCAATTGCCACTTAAGGCACCCACTAGATTTCCACATGCCACCCAAGGCACTTACTTGATTCCCACATGCCACCCAAGGCACTTACTTAACCCTTTAATCATGTTTAATTACATGTTCCACTTTGGTTAAGTATTCTAATCGTATTTTCTATTGCCACCCAAGGCAACCCACTAGTTTCCTTATGCCACCCAAGGCACCCCCACTAGTTACTACCTGCCACCCAAGGCACCCACTTAACCCCTCATGCTTCACTACATGCTAATTTGATTAAGTGTTTCTTAATTAATTAAGATCGTAACCTTTGTAAAGACCTCTCACATTAGACTGTCTTTTATGGCAGCTGGATATGCCGGTTGGTTCCGGGTAGCCTTACACCATAACAGAGTCTAACCTCGTGTCTTTACACTTGCCACGTATTTAGTTTATGACTAAGACCTCTCACATTGGGCCAATCATTTGTAGCCGCTGGATTTGCCGGTCGGTTCCGGGCAGTCATATGCTACAAAAGGATCCAACCTCGTGTCTTAGTTGATTAATTACACCTAATTAATCACCCCCGTAATTTGTATTAATTGTCCCTAATTAATTACAAATTTCAAGAATATGGGTAGACCTAACTCAATAGGTAAATTCCCAATTCCATAATATGGGTAGACCTAACTTAATAGGTAAATTCCCAATTATGTCCATTCACTTTATGTTATGCTTAAGCATACCCATTTCACACCATTTTATTAACATGCATATTAACCCCATCGTTCCCCACGTAATTCGTTCTCATAACATGACATAATAAAGGGAAGATTCATCACAAATGCCATGGGTTTAACCGATCATAGCATATGACTTTATCATGGGTTTAAAAGGTGTCAACTTGCATATATGAGCATACATTAAACCCAACTAGCATTTAACCCAAACTTGCATGAAGCACATATGTCACAAAGGGGGTAACTTGCATATAATTCTTATGTCATACAAAGGTGTGAACTTGCATAGTATGTCACATGTTAACTTGCTTATAACCAAACACATAACTTGCACAACATGTTATATATGAACTTGCATATAATCATGCACATAACTTGCATATAACCAAACTCATAACTTGCATAACATGTTACATATGAACTCGCATATAATCATGCCCATAACTTGCATATAACCAAACACATAACTTGCATAACATGTTACATATAAACTTGCATATAATCATGCACATAACTTAAATATAACCAAACACATAACTTGCATAACATGTTACATATGAACTTGCATATAATCATGCACATAACTTGCATTACATGTTACATATGCATATAACCAAACACATAACTTGAATAACATGTTACATATGAACTTGCATATAATCATGCACATAACTTGCATATAACCAAACACATAACTTGCATAACATGTTACATATGAACTTGCATATAATCATGCACATAACTTGCATTACATGTTACATATGAACTTGCATATAATCTCACCTATAGCTTGCATAACATGTTACATATGAATCAATGTTCAACATAGTGTTTTGCATAATGAGCATCATAAAACATAGCATTATTCTTGCATAACATATAGCATAAAATTAGCAAAACACACAACATACACTATACTAAACTTGCATAAAAACATTGATCCACAAACATAGCCATATCTTATCATATCCTATCATAATCAATTTAACAATTGATTATTAAGGCTATAGAAACTCACCACTAAACTCCAATAAGCAAACCCTTGCCAAAAATCACCCAAAAACTCTAGCCTTGAAAATAAAGCTTGCAACTTGATGATGAATGCAAGCTAATGACCACCCATACAACTTAAAAATGCTTGTTTGAACATGAAAGCCTTCATAGAAATAGTTTAGAAAGAGGATGGAGGCTAGGGTTTTGAGTGGAGGCCATGATCATAGAAAATTTTGGCATAGTTTAGTTAGAGGATAGGATTATGATCATTTAGGGCTAGCTTAGGGTCTTATTTATAGATTAGGCAAGTGTTTTAGGCCATTAGATTAACCCTAAATTAGATTAGGACCATCAGATCTCGGAAGCTTCCAGAAAACAGCCCCAAAACACAGTCAAACCTTTAAATGGTGCACCAGGCCAAACTGGCCGAGCACCCCCTGTCGACACCCAAGTCGACAGGGTTGTCGATTTGGTCCTAGCCAAGTCGACTGCCCAGTCAACAGGGCTGTCGACTTGGGTAGCTAGGCGGGAATTTTCCCCCCTGCGCCCAATGGCCCCAATTTCGAAATTTGAACCTGAATTTTAAATCTGTTTTGAACTTTGAATTTTCTGTAAACTTCATTGGGCCATGACTGGGCCATACGGACTCCGATTTACAAAATTTCGGACTCTATTTCGCGTATTTTTCCGAGACGAACGCAATGACGCAGCCTGTTTCCCCCAATTCTCACATCTGAGATTATTTATTCTGCAATTAGTGAATTTTAGCATTAACTGAAATTCGGGGTGTTACATTAACCTAACTTAATACATATGGACTGTATGATGATAGACATAAGTTAGGGTTAAGTAAAACGAGTTGGATTGTGGGTGGGTTAAGTACAACTGATGGGTAGTTGGGTAATATTAGTATATATAGGCCCACAAACTTAACCATTAAATAAATAGGATTAAATCAGTGGGAAGGTTCAGTACAACTGATGGGCAGGTGGGTAATATTAATATTTATAGGCCTACAAACTTAACCATTAAAAAGGGGTTATGTAATTAAAGACACCTAAAGTATACATAACTTGTAGCACCCCGGATTTATGAATAGTCGAATTAACTAAATTAAAGAATAATCAATCTCAGACGTGAGAATTATGGGAATGGGGTTGCGCCATTGTGTTCATCTCGGAATTCTGGTTGAAATAGAGTCCGAGTTTCCGGGAAACGGGTACCGGATGAAGGAGTAATAGACGAACGAAGTTTGGTGGCAAGAAAGAAAAAAAAATTATTGCACTGGCGCACATGGGAAGTGCGCCAGTACAAATTACATTGGTGCACTTCCCAAGTGCGCCCAGTCCGAGATAAAACCTGCACAGCCTTCTGGTTCAGTCTGACCCATGTTCTGACTCGTTGTTGAGTCCTTTCTGACTCCTTGCTGAGTCATTAGGGCTGACTTGTCACCCTATCATGACTGAATGGTTTTGATAAACCCTAAGATCATCCGACGGCCTAAATTAATTCAAAACTCTATAAAAAGACCCATAGACTCAAACCCTAAATCAGAATTAAAACTGAAACTCTGGCCGTCATGCTGTTGTCTTGAACCCTAGAGTAGCCGCCACAATTTAAAGAGGAAGAACAGCAAATCAAATCAGTTCTATTCAACCCTAACAACGAATCTTCTTCAAAGGAGAGATAATACAACTCCAGAAATCAGAATTCAGAACTCAAGACCGATTTTGAGTAGTGAGTTCGATAACCTAAACAAAATAATTGCTAAATCAATTACAATGTGATATATGTTGGATTATAAGTTGTGGTTGTGAACCTAATTCATATGTTTAATCATGTATGTTAACTTAATTCATATCATATGATGTTATGCAAGTTTTATATATAATGTTATGCAAGTTTTGTATATGATGTTATGCAAGTTTCACATATGATGTTATGCAAGTTTTACATATGATGTTATGCAAGTTTCGCATATGATGTTATGCAAGTTTTATATATTATGTTATGCAAGTTTTATGTATGATGTTATGCAAGTTTCATATATGATGTTATGCAAGTTGATATGATTATGCAAGTTGTACATATGATGTTATGCAAGTTAATAGGATCACGCAAGTTGTATGCGAGTTATATGATGTTATGTAAGTTTAGATCTAAAATATATGTTAGTAGTTCATGATGTTAACTTGTGTTAATGAATCCCTTTTTATAATCCAACCACCTAGGTTTATAACATCAATTTTTATGCGAATATGGATGTGGAACATATGCTAGTTCGTATAGGTATTATGTTCATATGCAAGTTTAAGTGATAATTGGATTCATATATATACAAGTTCACACCTTTAAAGTTTAGATCCATATTCAAGTTGACATTATTATGTTGAATCTATGACATGCCTAGTTATGCAAGTTTACACCTTTATGTGGATCCATAGTTTACTCAAGTTAACACCTTTATTAGATCCATAGTTATGCAAGATGACTCCTTTATGTTTAGGTTGACGACATACACTGTTTATGTAAGTTCGTGATAATTACCTAGGCTAGTTGGGTGTTAAACTATGTTCATACATGCAAGCTCGCACCTTTTAGATCTATGATTTTTGGACCCTTGATAATACAAAGACTATGCAAGTATGTTGTAATTCTTAATTGCAAGTTAGATGCAACGTAGATCTATTATTGTGTGTATGTGACATCGTGACGTTTATTCCCTTTTTTTAGTATTAGACTATTTGTTAGTCTAATATGTATATGTCATGTTAAGCGAACGAATGACGGGGGTACGATGGGGATAAAACTGGATATACACATTGTTAGATCAAAATTTGGACCTAACACCCAAATCATTATGATTCTTATAGAGTTTTAAATTGAGAATGAAGAAAAAGCAGAAAACACACAGAATTTATAGTGGTTCGGCGTTAACGAGCCTACGTCCACTTTATATGTTATCGATTATACTATGAATGCTAATAAAATCAATGATTTCTCTCTAGCTCACTTTTACAATTGTGATTTCTCTCAGTAATCTAGTAATAAAACTGATAAGAAACGGTAGTATGACAATAATGGCGGAATCAGTACTCAATATTGCCAAAAGGATCCTCAAAAATGCCAAGCTCTGGGCTATTTATAGCTGATTTTGTCAGGCGGATCGCGGTCACACGTGGCACGAATCCCGAGAATATCGGATCGTATCGTAGCCGATGAAGAATTAGTCAAATTAGCCATTGTGGACAGGTGTCGCGATCCCCTTGAATATTGGATCGAGCAAAGGGGGAGAATCAGTCAAAATGACAATTGGGGACGCGTGTCGCTGGATCCGGGCATCTCGGATCGCCGAGGACTAGCTAGTGCTTGAACGGGTCAGAGGCTTCGCCGTGCATCAGGGGATCGGATCGGTCTGTACTGGGCAGCAGTGTATGTACGAATCGAGTCGCATAGAGGTGGTCGTTTCGCTGATGCAATGGGGGCGATCCGATGAGGTTCGATCCGATGAGGGGCGATGCGATGAGGGGCGATCCTCTGGTGCGATCCGTTCCTTCATGTACATAGGGAACATAGTTTCATACTTTCTACTTGTGAGTGAACCTGGGTGGCTTGGTCAAAAAGCTAGCCAACATTTTGCCCCCTCGAAGTATGTTTTATCGATGATGGAACATGCTTCAAAACTATAAAAACGTCTTTTCATAAAGAGATGCAAATCAGTGGACAATTCTTTTTCTGGGATCTTTCAGAGTCTTCATCATCGAATCTGTCAGGTGCATCTTTGAATTTTCATTTCTGTCGGTCATTTATCGATTCGGATCGCATGCACGAGTCGCGGTCCGTTAGCGAGTCATTCGCCTCGTCCTTTGATGAGCACTTGGGCCTCTTCACGGAACGTAACGAGGTGGGCTTCTCTTCGAGACGTGGTGGGCTTTTGGTTCGCGGCCCGTCTATTTTCGCGGATCGAATAAGACAAAAAAGGGGAGACAAACGGTTGCCCTTTTGCCTATATAAGTCGATCCTCACCCTCATTCTCCTCTTCTTCTTTCTTTATTCACAGCCGCCGCCAATTTTTTTGAGAAAAACCCTAACTTTGATTTTCGAATTCCCAACCAATCTCAAATTTTAAGAAGGTAATTAAACCGCTTTTCTTTAATTTCTAGCTTGTTCGCACTTATTTATAAAGGGGAGACAGAGGAAATTCGTAGGATTCGACGATAGTGAACGTGAGCGTGCCTGGTGCGAAGAGGAGAGTTGAGGAAGAAGAAGGAAGGGATGACCAGGTCGGTTCATGGTCGAGGTCTGAGTTCGGAGTGGTGGCGAGACGAGGGGAGAGGGTACGGAACTGGAAAGTTGATTTGGGTAGCGGATCGGATCGCGGAGGTGACAAGGCTACGATTTGTGTGAGTGTCGGATCGTAGAGATACCGGAGCTTCGGGTCGTGGAGGATGGGGGGCGATGCGGATCGCCAAGAAGCCATCGCGATCCGTTCAAGATGAATTGGTGCGCCTCACGATTCGAAGCTTTTCCATGACCTAATACCCTTCCGCGTATCGAGTCCTTCACCACGATCCGTCCACATGTTGAGATCCGAACCTGTCCCGCGATTCGACTGCTGACTAAATAATATGATGCGACTTTAACAAATCGATGAACAGTTAGGTTAGAGCCCTTGATACGAACATTCCGGATCGAACAAATGCATAATCTATCAATCGAACGATGACCAATGTCAGGATGATTTTATTTACCCTTGTACATTTCTTTAATGCATGCACAATCACACACACCGGCACCTGCACACACGGGGGACGGGTAGTTTTAATCTCATTTCTCATGTTTTCTCGCCTAACAGTAATGTTGGATAATCCATCCTCTTCAAGATCCATTACAGAAACGGAGTCCGAGGTTCCTGAGCAATACAACCCCGAGGTCCCTCCAATTAACCTAGGGGTTGAAGATTCCGGATCTGAATACGAGGCAAAGGAATCGGATCCGTCTGAAAGTACTTCACTTAGTGAAGAGTCTGAAGCAGACAGGCGAGCTCCCGATGAGATTCCTGGCGCGCTCGGGATAGAGAAATTTTCTGACTCTTTAGAATCTAAACTCGATGACACAAAGCTTAAAAGAATCTGCCTGAGACATGGGATCCCTTGGGATTATGTGAGGACACCCGATAGCGAAGATAGACCCCACTTAGCTCCGGAAGGGTATATGGCAGTCAACCGAACCATGTGCTTGGTAGGAGCTATTCCTACGTTTCCTCCAATCGTCATCGAGACCTTAAAACGACTGGGTATCGCTCCGATGCAGCTTCATCCTGACGCCTACGCGTCTCTATACACACTATACATTGCATACGCAGAGATCCTGCATACCGAACTCACATTTAGAGATTTAACATTCTTTTATCTTTTCAAGCATCTCTCCTCAGCAACCCCAAATTTCTCTTTCTTTGTATCGGTGGAGAATAGGAAGGTTCTGTATGACGGATACAGCAATATAGGAGATCCCAAGTCTAATTGGTTCTACATAAAGAAATAGAACGGGTGCTCAAGAAGATGGCTTAAATCAAGTAAACTTTAATCTTTTAACTGAATATCTTGCTCAAGAAACCGAAGCATTAACATCCTCCCCCCTTTTTCTTTGTTTTGAATAGATCACGTCTTCCCGAAGACGGAAGGCCCGTTATACAATAATCGATTGTCTATTCTTCTGCAAAGCAGATCCGTCTTTCTAAGGATCAAGAAGTGCATCACTGACGAGAATCTTCATAAGCATCGCCTTCTGGATATAAGATTTGGGCTTGGCGCTGGCGGCAAACCCTACAGATACGTGCCCCCAACGGAGGGAGAGGGAACATCTCGGGCAGCAGAAACAACTAAATTCCGTAAGAGTCCTTCCCCGATAATCATCCAGGACAACGAGGACCTGAACATATATAGAGGAGATGAGGCCCGTGGTGACAAGTCCAAGGAAATCCCAGTCTCTCCGCGGGGTTTCCCCTCCAGGGCTTCTCTTCCGATCGAACCTGCTGCTCCCGATGATTTGACAGAAGAACAGCTATTCAAAGAGCTGAGCAAAATTCCTCTGCCCGACGATGTATACACAAAGAGGGACATTGAAGGGGAGCCATTTTTCCCTGCTTCTGAGGAGACCACCGCTCCAATTAAAGAACAAGAAACTACTCTGATGGGCCTGACTTCAGGCCCGGATCCGTTAGGGGGAATTATATGGGATGCACAAATCACACACACTGCCTGACCCCGCACTTTTATATCAACAGTATTCAAGGTTTTAATATGCTCTTTTCTCTTTTGCAGGAAAGATGTCTCGTAGGCGGTCTTATCCTTATCGTTCTCTTCGTGAGGGCACACCCAGTCTCCATCCGAGTACCGAGCGCTCTCGCGGCCTTTCTGACAAGCCGACTTCTTCGCAACCCCGGTCTCCACCGAAATCGACATCTAGCAAGCTGCCCAGTTATCCGGTAGTTCCTGCAGGGGGAAAACAACTTCCTAAAGAGCTAACTTCTCCGAAAAGTGCACCCTCTCGCAGCAGGTCGTCAAAAAGACATTACGAGCCTAATGATAAAAGCAAGGATCCAATCAAAGATTCTGAAAAGGAGAGGAGTGACATTGTCCCTTCCAGCCAGCCAGAGTTGGCTGCCCCCGGGTCACGGGATTACATCCATGGTCCCGAGATTCAAGGTAGGCTGGAAAAGTTGCGGGAATAATTCCCCAACATCTTCTTCGAAAGGATGACGTTTGTTCCAGCCTTGGAGCCAGTCCCTAGGAACTGGGATAATGAAGTTGTCGGGCACATTCGCCATGTAGCCAGACAGTATGAAATGATGAAGAAACATGCGGTTAATCTTTTAGAAGTCATTCAAACGCTCGAAATGGAAGCACATAGATCCAAGGTGAGAATTGATAACAACGAAAGGGCCAGGACAAAGATGGAGAAGGACTTGGAGGACGCTCAATCCCAACTTGCATTAGCGCGGAGAGATGCTGAAAAAAACAAGACCGAACTGGAGAATGCTAAGAAACGCTTTCGTTCGGAACTGGACTCAAATAGTCAAGAAAAAATGGCCTTAAAGAAGGAGGTAGAAGATCTCAAAATGGCCAACATTGAGTTGAAGACAACACAAGGCCATTTTGAAGCTGAGAGAGCTGCTTGGGAGGCAGAAAAAGCAAGTTTGAAAGAAAGTTTAGCTTTGGCTGAAGCGGGAAAGGTGATTCAAAATGATCAAGTCACGGATGCGGAGAGGCGCGCGGCTCTTGCCCAAAAGAATGTTGAAAGTGCCATTGAAATGGCTACTGCTTCTAACAACAAGCTCCTCGAGAGAGAGAAGGATATCGAGTGGTTTGAAGAGATGATTTTTGACTTCCTGGGCCAAGTCCTCAAAACCCGCAACATCTCGTGGATACCGGACTACCACGTTACTTTAGCCAATTTATGGGCTGCCATCGTTGAGGGTGAGAAGCAGAGATTGGGAGTCGAAGAAATCAACGAAGATGAGCTGATGAAGACCATCCTCAGGGATAACGAGCCCGAGGATCTGGCAGAAGGTCGTCGTCTGATTCAAGCGGAAATGGAAAAGGAGAAGGCCCTGGCTAAGTGCAAAAGCAAGGCTGACGAAGGTTCGAGTTCAGCCGTGGAGCCCAAGACCTCCGGAGTTGAGGAATACCATCCTGATGATCCATTAATCCCTTTGTGCCTAACTCCTGTGGTTGTTGGAGCTCCTGCAGCTACCCTAGATGGAGGATCTGCGGAAGGTATCTCCCTTTTTTTCCCACAATTTGTCAGAGCAATTGTGAATTGTCGTCGCCTGGTAGAGCAACCAATTCAATTAGTAACATGTGTTCCTCATAATACAGGTGGCGAGCCCGTCGACAAGGATGTTGAGCAAAGGAAAGAGGCGGAGATGGTTGTCGTCTCGCCGGGTGCCGGTGTTGATATACCGAAGCAGGCTGAGGGTGCAACCGCAGAGAAAAGCGTCCTGGCACCCAGTGATGATGTTCCCAAGGATGATGAAACCATCGAGGCCTTGAAAGATATGGATGGGCGCCATGTGGAGGACGAGTAGGATATTATTAGCGCCAAAGAAACCGAAGACGATGTCGATGAAACTTTGGCCAATAGAAAAGCCAGGCAGGAAAAGGAGATGGCTTTGAAGAAGGTGGGACAAGAGCCTTTGAAAATAGTCCCTATCGTAGAATTTGATCCCAAAACTAGGATGATTTTGAAAATCCAGGCCAAATCCATCAGCAGGCAGCTTCATTCTGCGAATCCTGATGATTTCCCAGCTTCCCTTACTGATAAAAGGAAGAGAAAGGAGGCGGAAGAGGAATCTTCTGAAGAGTCGGATGTTCCTCTCATAGACAAAAGGAAGAGAAAGAAAGGAGATCAATCCGACGCTGACAAGGCGAAGCTGGAGAAACAGAAGAAGGAGAAGAGGTCAAAGCGTAAATAGGATATTGTCGATGGTTTATATTTTGTCTATAGGTTTCCCACTGGCCAGGGAATGTAATTATGAGACCGGCCCTCACTTTTGTTTTCTAGGTTGTTTTTCACTTTGTAGGCTTGCAGTATATAAATGAAAGTTTATCTCTTTTTGCATCATTGTGTACCTGCATTCAATAAACTTTTCATGCTTAGTCATAGATTGTCTGATTATAACCACAAATCATCAAGCAACAGAAAGAAAAAATTTAACAATTTCAGTGATGCATCGAAGTTTATGTATATATGTACATATCTATATGTGCCCCCAATCAATCGTTAACGTAGCGCCTAACTAGGGCTTATTAAGGATTGATTAGCATTGTCGGCACGTTGCCCCCTATTTTCGGCACGTTGCCCCCTATTTCTGAATATGGGGGACTTAGAGAATTTAGCAAGATAATTGTCCTTATGTTGCTGTGTTTCTGGCACCTTTCTCAGTGCTTAACCATAGACTCCTTTATACTCTCCTGGCGGCCGCCGAGGTTAGAGTCTGAATTCAGTAGTTCAGTCGTTCCCCGTCCCTTCAGCGGGGAAGGAGCTTTTTCTCAGCGCTCAGTCGGAGACGCTTTTATACACTCTCTCTCTCTCTGGAGAGTTAGAGTTCGAGCTCAGCCGTTCAATCGCTCCCCGATCCTTCAGCGGGGAAGGAGCTCTTTCTCAACGCTCAGTCGGAGACGCTTTTATATATTCTCTCTCTCTCTGGAGAGTTAGAGTTCGAGCTCAGCAGTTCAATCGCTCCCCGATCCTTCAGCGGGGAAGGAGCTCTTTCTCAACGCTCAGTCGAAGATGCTTTTATACTCTCTCTCTTTCTCTGAAGAGTTAGAGTTCGAGCTCAGTAGTTCAATCGCTCCCCGATCCTTTAGAGGGGAAGGAGCTCTTTCTCAGCGCTCAGTCGGAGACGCTTTTATACTCTCTCTCTCTTGGGAGTTAGAGCGCTGTCAACGATATGATTTACTTTATTGCACCCTCAGAATTTTGAGTAGTGATTACATTCCATTCTGATGGAAGGCATCTATAATTATATGCTTCTGGGATCGTTGCATAATTCACAGCAATTTCCATAAAAGTAGAAAGGAAGATAAATAATAGTGCAATAAAGGTAAATAACACACAATATTTTTATAGTGGTTCGGTCGAATCATGACCTACGTCCACTTTATAATTTTTTTCTTTAAGGAATCAGACTATTCTAGGCATGTCGTGCCTTGTACATAGTTCTTAACAAAGCAAAAGAATAGATTTGAAATTTTTATGTTAAGTATGGCCGTAAATGTTGGGCATTTCACACTCTGGGGATTTCCATTCCATCTACGGTTGCCAGCTTGAAGGTTCCATTATCAAGCTTGCTCAGAACGGAGTATGGTCCTTCCCACTTCGCACCCATATGAGTTGGGGGGTGGAAAGACACGCTTCAGAACCAAGTCTCCGGGTTCCAAGGTTAGGGCTCGAACCTTTTTTTTGTAGTATCGATAGACCTGTTGTTTGCATCTCAAGGCACAGAGGTCTGCTTCATCCCTCTTTTCTTCGATCATATCCAGGGATTCAAGGAGCAATTCGTTATTAGTCATCGGATCGTAATAAGTCACTCGGTGAGAAGGTACCTTTATCTTAACCGGGATGACTGCTTCCGCTCCAAAAGCAAGGGAGAAGGGGGTATCTCCTATTGTCGATTTATACGTTGTCCCGTAGGCCCATAGTGCCAAGGGCAATTCATCAGCCCACATGGCTCTGGCTCGCTTCAATCTTCTTTTCAGAATGGATTAATCACTTTATTAGACGCTTCGACTTGTCTGTTCGATTGCGGGTGCGCCACAGAGGTGTACCATTTCACAATGTGGTATTTCTGGCAGAAGTTTTTGAATTCTGTGCTATCGAACTGAGTTCCGTTATCCGTTATCACAATCTTAGGAATCCCAAATCAGCAGATGATGTTTCTAACGACAAAATTGATCACTCGTTTGGTTGTGATTGTAGTCAATGGTTCAGCGTCGACCCACTTAGTGAAATAATCTATGGCTACAATAGCGAACTTTGCTCCGCCCCTAGCTATGGGGAGACTTCCGATGATATCAATTCCCCACATAGCGAAAGGCCATGGGCTCGTCATTGTTTTTAACTGATTAGGAGGTGCTCTAGGTATCTTTGAAAATCTCTAGCACACATCGCACCGTCGTGCGTATTTCGTCGCATCCTTGTTTATGGTAGGCCATAAATAACCACGCCGCAACACCTTTTTGGCCAATGTTTGCCCTCCAGTGTGATCGCCACATTCACCTTCGTGTACCTCCTGCAGCACACGCTTGATGTCGTCATGAGCTATACACCGAAGAAGGGGCATCGAAAATCCTTGTCTGTAAAGAACTCCGCCTTGCAGAATGTATCGGGCGGCTTTACGAAATACTTTACGCCTCTCGCTTTTCTTGGTCGGAAGCACTCCATTCATCAAGAAATTCTTTAGAGGGGTCATCCATGACTCCTTTTCTGGTTCCGTCTCTAGTATTGGATCGATTTCCATTTGATCTATACTAGGGAACTGAAGTACTTCAACGGGGGCTAGCCCGGTCTCTTCAGGATCGTCGGAACTAGCCATCTTTTCCAACTTGTCCGCCTGTTGATTCTCTGGCCACGGAATGTGAGATATGTTGTAGTGATCAAAGTCGTTCAGCAACTCCTTCACTTTCTTCAAGTATAAAATCAATCTTGCACTTTTGGCTTGGGATTTTCCAGTAACCTGGTACACAACTAACTTGTAGTCGCAAAAGATGTCCAGCTTTGTGACTTCTAACTCCTTTGTGATCCTTAGTCCGGCTATCAGGGCTTCATATTCGGAGTCGTTGTTAGTGGCATGAAACTCCATCCGGATAGCATAAGATATCAATCGTTTCTCGGGAGTTTCAAGCACTATTCCAGCACCGGATCTCTTGTCATTCTTGGCGCCATCAGTATACAATCTCCAGGCCTTGGGGTCGAGAAGTAATTTTGAGGGGTCAACTTCTTCGTTTGCTATATCCTCCTCCGGGACGGTAAACTCTGCTATGAAGTCGGCTATCACTTGCCCCCGAATTGACCGTTGGGGCTGAAAGTTCAGATCAAATTGACTTAACTCAATGTTCCATTTGAGTAGTCTTTCAGATGCTTCTGGTCTCTGTAGAACTTGCTTGAGTTGATGATCGGTGTATAAGGTAATGGGATGCGCCTGAAAATAATGTCGAAGCTTTCTAGAGGCGATCAGTAAACTATACGCCAACTTTTCTATCCTTGGATAATTACGCTCTGCTGCCGTCAATTTTTTGCTCACGTAATACACAGGTCTTTGAACCTTGTCTTCTTCTCTTACCAACGCTGAGTTGATCGTGTGGGATGACACTGCCAAGTACACGAATAAGTCCTCGTGATCCATCGGCTTAGATAATATCGGAGGTTTCTCCAGGTGTCTCAGCAAGTTCTGAAACGCTTCTACGCAATCGGGCGTCCATTTGAAGTGGCGTTTTCGTCGCTTTATCAATTCCAAAAATGGGATGCATTTGTCCGTAGCCCTGGAGATAAATCTGCTTAGTGCGGCTACATTCCCTGCAATGCTTTGCACATCCTTAATTTGCGTAGGTTCCTGAATGTCTCTGATTGCCGTGATCTGGTCTAGATTAATCTCAATCCCACGAGAACTGACGATGAACCCCAAGAATTTTCCGAAGGCGACACCGAATGAAGATTTTGTTGCGTTGAGTTTCATCCCGTACTTTCGAAGAATGCCGAACATCTCTGCCAAGTCCGTAGTGTGATTGGAGGATTTCTTGGACTTAACCAACATGTCGTCGACATATACTTCCATTGTTTTGCCGATCTGGTTGTAGAACATTTTGTTCACTAACCGTTGATATGTAGCGCCTGCGTTCTTCAAGCCAAAGGGCATCACTACATAGCAATATGATCCTAGATCCGTAATAAAACTAGTGTGTCCTTGATCTGGAACATGCGTTGGAATCTGGTTATATCCTGAATAAGCATCCATAAATCAGAGAAGTTCATGGCCCACCGTCGAGTCCACCAACTGGTCGATCGGGGGTAACAGAAAACTGTCTTTTGGGCAGGCTTTGTTCAAATCCGAGAAATCGATACACGTTCGCCACTTCCCGTTGGCCTTCTTTACCATGACTGGATTTGAAATCCAGTCTGGGTAGATCGAGTCTCTGATAAATCCATTACCTTTTAGCTTTCCAACTTCTTCTTTCAAGGCAGCGGACCTCTCCGGGCCCAGCATTCGCCTTTTTTGTTTTACCGGAGGATGTTTAGGGTTAATGCTTAATGAATGGCTCATGATTGATGGAGATATCCCGCACATGTCTGCGTGGGTCCAAGCAAATACATCCAAGTTATTTTTTAAGAAATTCGTCAATTCTTTAGCGAGATTTGGATTTAACTGGGATCCAATCTTAAGGACCTTCTCTGGGTCACTATCATCGATCAGTACATCCACATTTGTCTCGTTGGGAGTCGCCATTCTGCCCCCAGGTTCTCGGTCCTCTCTGGGATCTATATCCTCGGGCAACTCTCTGGGCGACTCTCCTACGGTTATCCTCTTTAGTTGCTATAAGGTCTCCGACCTTGTAGGGGGAGAAGCACCCTTGGTTTCTATGTCCCCTCCATTGCGGAGTAGCTTTAGCTCTGCAACATAACATGCTCGTGCGGCAACTTGATCTCCTCTGACAATACCAACACCAGCTTCCATAGGAAATTTCAATAATAAGCACCAGGGGGCTATACAGGCTCTAAACTTTGCGAGGGCCGGTCGGCCCATGAAGGCATTATAGGGTGATTCAACATCCAAAACCATGAAGGGAAGGATTCTCACTCTTTGGCGTTCTCCTTCCCCAAGCGTGGCTGGTAACTCTACATAACCCATTGGAGCGGTGGACGCTCCGTTAAATCCACGGATCAATCCCTGACAGGGCTTCAAGTCTTTTATCTCGAGGTTCATCTGGTCGAATGTCCATTTGAAAAGAATACTGACGGAACTCCCGTTATCTACCAAACTTTGTGAACAGTGGCTGGTCCAATAGGTACTGTGATTACAAATGGATCTTCAGTCGGAGCATGGACTCCAATGCTTTCTCGTTCGCGGAAAACGACATCGTCGGACATCATCTTTTGTTACTTTACCGGGATATTGTCCTCGCGGTTGATACACTCCCCTACCTCGAGGTGTTGCTTGGCTGCATTGACATACTGATCCAATGCCTTGGAACTGTGTCCGGCGAGATAAAGCCCTCCGATTACGGTGTTGATAACGATGTCTTTTCCCTTTTGCTGGGCAGTTGGCCTGACAGCAAGTTGATTCTGGTTCTGATTTGGGGCCTGTACGGCTTGCCCCGTATCTCTGGGCGTTAAGCTGTATTCATCTAATTTTCCTTCTCGAAGAAGCCTCTCGACTACATCTCTTAGGTGACGGCATTCATTTGTCGAATGGCCATGAATCTGATGAAAGAGACAAAACTTCCCCGTTTCGCGTTCTTTCTCCGTCGACTCTCTTGGAGGTGGCCACTTATTTTGGAGAACGTTGTACGAATCCATGAAGATATTCTCCAAAGTATCGTTTATTGGCGTATAACTTTCAAAAGCCCTGGGACGAGTCCTTCTCTGGGAGTCGTTCCCTCGATTCCTCTTCCGGGTGTTGCCATTACTGTTATTATTATTGTTCCCTGACTGACGACCACCTTGATTCCGATTTCCGACATTAACTTCGACCTTCCCCGAGCTGTCTCCTGTCTGCTTAATGGCGACATTGCTCTGGATTTCCTCTTTATCGGCCGTTTTTGCCTTTCGGTTAGCATATACTTCTTCCCGACGTAAATGTACGTTAGCTTTTTCGTAGAATAACTCTCTAGTATGGGGTGGCTTTCCGGCCAGGTATCTCCCAAATTCAGTGTCTTTATCTACTCCATCAATCAGAGCTGCGAAAACGGTTGGCTCATGAGGATCTTTAACTTCAGTAGCGGCCAGGTTGAAACGGTCTAGGTACACCCTCAAACTCTCGCCTGGTCTTTGCTTGACAAGGAACAAGTCAATCACACTCTTTGTCTTTTGTGCGTAGATGCGGAATTGTTCCACGAACCTTTCACTCAACTCCCTGCAGCTAGAAATTGATCTTGCTGGTAAGCGAGTAAACCATAACAATGCTACATCCTCCAAGAATATGGGAAATGCTTTGCATTTGACAGTGTCAGAAGCTGTGACAGCAGTCATTGACCAAGAATATCTCATCAGATGTTGGACGGGATCAGATCTACCATCGTAACGGTTCATCTGTGGCATGTTGAAACGCCTCGGGAAAGTCGCATCTAAAATATCATCCGTGAAAGGGGTATGACTGCGGTCAATTCCCCAATCTTCATTCCGTTGTCCACGGCTATCTGCCTGAATTTGATGGATCATAGCTGCAACATTTGCAATGGTCAGCGGAGGTTCGAGGTCAGTGCTTCTTGCTCGGCGGGGTTCTCTAATCTCTCTTCCGGGAGCAGTCACAAAATCAGGGGCTCGGATTGGGCTTCGTTGTCCCCTGTTACCATGAGCATTTGGGCGGCGACGGGGTTGAGATAGTCTGTTCTGTACAGGACTGTCCACACCTCGATCTCTGGGAGTTGCGGCGTGATCGTTTACATTACGGTTTGAGGGCCCCGCATCCAGTGCTTCTTCTTCCCGTGATGGCAGGGTTCCAAATCGAAGCTGCTCTATGTTCTCGGGCCTCTCGTATGGTCACCGCGGAGGTCTCGGCGATTCCTCTAACGAATAAGAATATTCTGGGGTGAGCGGATGAACTGGTGGCGTCCTTTGCCTTGCGAGATCATTAAGCCTTCTATCCATAGTAGTCAAATTTTGTCGTAGGATGGAGCTTTCCTGCCTTTGAGCAGCCAATTCATTAAACAATCTTTCCCACATTTCGGAAAAGCGAGAGAGACCCCCCTCAGTAACGGTAGCAGAAGGTTCATACTAATCATCATCACTTTCTCTTATGCGCAAAGAGCTTGAGCCAGGTCGAGCGGAGGGGCCAGGACGGTAGGAGCGAGCCATAGGCTCCTTTCCGGGTCGAGTTGTAGTCCGATCATCAATTCGGATCGCTGTGGATCGAGGATGGTGGCTCGCAGCTCCCCCCTGGGATCGGTTCGTGGTCACGAGATGCGGAGGATTCGAGGCGTTATCACGGGATCGAGTAACAACCCCTTCAGCAGTCCGGATCGCCTCGTCCTCGTCGACTTGGAGTATGTTACCTTCATCGGATCGGTTCGCCCCTGGCGCTCCGTGATCCAAAGTTCCCTCGTTGCCCAGCTCGTGCACACTTTCTTCCGCTGCTTCATTCGCGATTTCATTGGTTCGTGAAGCGCGTACTTCCTTAGATCTCTTTCCAGCCATGATATCAGATGTCGCTGGAATCTTCAAAGAACTGAATAGTGAAGTTTTGGGACTGTTTTCTCAGTGGAAGCACCAAAATGTTAGATCAAAATTTGGACCTAACACCCAAATTGTTCAGATTCTTATAGAGTTTTAACTGGAGAATGAAGAAAAAGCAAAAAACACACAGAATTTATAGTGGTTCGGCATTAACGAGCCTACGTCCATTTTATATGTTATCGATTATACTATGAATGCTAATACAATCAATGATTTCTCTCTAGCTCACTTTTACAATTGTGATTTCTCTCAGTAATCTAGTAATAAAACTGATAAGAAATGGTAGTATGACCATAATGGCGGAATCAGTACTCAATATTGCCAAAAGGATCCTCAAAAATGCCAAGCTTTGGGCTATTTATAGATGATTTTGTTATGCGGATCGCGGTCACATGTGGCACGAATCCCGAGAATATCGGATCGTATCGCAGCCGATGAAGAATTAGTCAAATTAGCCGTTGTGGACAGGTGTCGCGATCCCCTTGAATATTGGATCGAGCAAAGGGGGAGAATCAGTCAAAATGACATTTGGGGACGCGTGTCGCTGGATCCGTGCATCTCGGATCGTCGAGCACTAGCTCATGCTTGAACGGGTCAGAGGCTTCGCCGTGCATCAGGGGATCGGATCGGTCTGTACTGGGCAGTAGTGTATGTACGGATCGAGTCGCATAGAGGTGGTCGTTTCGCTGATGCAATGTGGGCGATCCGATGAGGTGCGATCCGATGAGGGGCGATCCGATAAGGGGCGATCCTCTGGTGCGATCCGTTCCTTCATGTACTTAGGGAATGTAGTTTCATACTTTCTTCTTGTGAGTGAACCTGGGTGGCTTGGTCAAAAATCTAGCCAACACACATATTGTGAATTTGTCATGTAATTCCCTAAAAAGGCAAGTAATTAATTTTAAGGAATAAAATTAATTAGTGATGAAATTGGTATGATTTTACCTACCATAAATGGATGGATATAATTGAGTCAATTATGGAAATCGTTAAATTTGGAATTGATTGATAATTTGAATAGGGAAAGTAATTCAAATCGGGGGAATGATTAATTAGGTGTAATTAATCGTCTAAGACACGAGGTTAGGCTCATTTGTGGAGTAAGACTGCCCGGACCCGCCCGGTAAATCCACCAGCCACAAATGCCAGTCTAATGTGAGAGGTCTTAGGCACAAATTAAATACGTAACAGTCGTGAAGACATGAGGTTAGGCTCGTTTGTGGTGTAAGACTGCCTGGACCCGCCCAGCAAATGCCAGTCTAATGTGAGAGGTCTTTATGAGGTTACAGTCTTAATGAATTAAGAAACACTTAAACAGAAACATGTAGTGGGACATGAGGGGGTTAAGTGGGTGCCTTGGGTGGCATGTGGAATCTAGTGGGTACCTTGGTTGGAATGAGGAAATACGATTAGTAACACTTAACCAAGGTAAAACATGTAAGTGGGACATATGGGTTAAGTGGGTGCCTTGGGTGTCATGTGGAATTACTAATGGAAACCCTTAACCAAATTTAAAACATGTAAGTGGACATGAATGGGGTTAAGTGGGATATACTAGAGGGGACCAAGCTTAGGAGGATAGCTTGTGTCAAGTAATGGGGGTCCATTTCAACTAGTAACCCATTCGTATCTTTGTGGGCTCGACCCAAGTTGAGGACGAGACCCACTGTGGGGCCAGCACGGGTATCTACGAGTTAGGGAGCCGACCGAATGGGGAAGGGTAGTGGGTACACCTAGTGGAGATAGGAGCAGACGGCACCTATGTATTCAGCTAGGGGTACACGAAGCTGGCACTATTATTAATAATTATTAAGAGGGTACACCTAGTGGAGATAGGAGCAGGCGGCAGCTATGACGTCAGCTAGGAGTACATAGAATTACCATTATTACTTATTGAAGGGGTACATCTAGTGGGGATAGGTACAAGCTGGGTACCTAGGATAGCAACTTGAGATATACAGTCAAACATGGAGGATAGTGGGTACATCTAGTAGTACACGAAGCTATCATCGTTCTATTTAGCCAAGAGGAATCATATTTCTAGAATGACTAGTAAGGGTGCAGTTAGTGTTATTACAGTACAATATGGTACGGTACGGTAGTGTATAGTAATTATCCTATATTGATTAGGAAGCGCCATTAACGTTATCCCTGTTTCTCTTGATTGCCTTGCCATACCCATGTGGTTCACACAGTCATTACCTTATTCTCCAGCTTATATCTTATCATATTGCTTTAATAATAATGTTGTTAGAGTTATCGCACTCGCCAGACTTTATGTCTGACCCCCTTTGTTTCAACATCGTTTCTTCCTCCCCCCCCCCCCAAGTTCTAAGGGTGGGACTAGTACTAGTGGAGCTTGATTGGGATCTCTTTGGGAGCACTTGGATTTGGATTGCCGAAGTAAAGTTCAGCCCCTCATTTTCTTTATGGCTATTTGTAGTAGTGTGATTATGTACTTTGTTTTATCACGATGGATATTATGTACTTGACTTTGGTTTATGGTTTTTGATGATGTAACCAAACATATTTACCTTCTGTTGCAATAAATAAAGTTTTAAATTTTCAATTACTGCTTTATATCTCTCTTGTTGTGATTTTCAGTTCTATATTCACTTAAAATGCTCCATGTAAGTTAATGCATTCCCTTTGCCAGTGACATTAATGGACGTGGGGTGTTACACGTGGTATCAGAGCTGAAGGTTACCACAACAGATAAGATATTTCGAAAAACTATTTTTCAAAAGCATTTTTATAAAGAATACTTTGAAAAATATGTTTGCAGAAGAGTATTTTTGAAAGAAAGGTTTATTTTAAGAACATAATCCCCAAGAGCCATATATCCTTCCTTCGATTTTCCGTTTTGAATCTCTTCCTCTTTCTCTTTTTTCCCCTCCGCATATATATGCTTTTTCTAAGATAAATAAGGACTTCCGTACGAAGGACGGAGAACCACTTCAAGGGACTTAGATGTTTGTCGGGCTAGAAGTTAGCCCAAGGAAGTGGAGGGCTTGTTGGTACCTTTAAGATAGACGATGGGGTGAAGGTTCAAATAGCTGTTTGGTTAACAAAGGGCGAAACCTCATCTTGTTTGGAGGTAACGAATGGAGAATTTGAAGAAGAAGGCTAGTTGTTTTGGAGAAATAGGACACCTTAGGATTGTCCAAAGAGGCAAGGACAAAGTACAGGATCTTCTGGAGGGTAGTTGTATTCCATCACGGCTGGTATACCTGATGGGGGTAGGACCGTCTAGGTTGAAATATGGTTTTCTTTATCATCCTGTTTGAACTTTGTTTGATTCTGGCGCTTCACACTCGTTAGTGTCTGCTTTGTTAGTTAAAAACTTGCACCTAAATACTAGTCTAGTTAAGAATCCCATCCTAGTCTCAAATCCTGTTGGTGGTTCGTCTCATCCTTCAACGGTTTGTCGGGATTTGAGAGTGTCTATCTTGTGCATTGGATTTGAATGCAATGCCATCGTCCTTGGTTTCACGGGCTATAGTTTGATTCTAGGGGTGGATTGGCTAGACAGGCGGGGTGCCATTCTAGATTGTGAAAGGAGGGTAGTTAGACTATTGATTCGTTGTGGAAAGACCCTCATATTTCTTGTGACCCTAGGGGTTCAGTGATGCTTAGCTGCCTAGAATCTTCTGACGCATCCAATGATGATTGGGAGTCTGTTTGTGTGGTCCGTGAGTATGGAGACGTCGTTGATAAAATGCGGGGTTTACCCAGAGAAACGAAATAAGTTTTTGTATGTTCTTAATAGATTAAGCAAACCCTGTTATGTAATCAGCGGGGGTTTTGAAGCAAGACTGGCAAGGATAGCCAGAGTCGGTCAAGTGCTCAACTGGTTAGCCGTCTTACTAGTATCATCTCACGTAGGTCGTCTGAATTCGATGGAGGTATCCCTTGGGTGTTTGTCTGATATTGGTTTAGGCCTATGGGGCTTGCACTTGGGGGATGTCGAGTTCGACTAGGATGGTCTGTGTGAGAGATGGATAGTGGTGACGATTTTGCATGGGATAATATCCTGGTTTTCTCTAGAAGCAGAGAAGAGCATGCCCTACATCTTAGGGAAAGCTTAGGGACCCTACAAGTTCACCAGCTTAAAGCTAAGTTCTCAAAAATACCATTTTTGGAGGAAAGAAGTAAGGATTTTAGAGCATGTGGTCTTTAGGGAAGGGTGATATGTTATGGTGGATGGAGTTCTTGGCGTCCTACGATTTCGAGACAGCATATACCCCTGGCAAGGGTAACGTGGTGGCAGATGCCTTAAGTAGAAAAAGTTTATCCTTGGGTCCGTTGTTTGTTGAGCGGCAAAGTTTAGAGTTCATCTCTACGTTTGACTTTAGACAATCCGTTGATTTTGTACCCAGCTTGCTAGCGTCCTTAGAGGTCAGACCTACGATTTTGGGACGGACTGGTGAGGCACAGCGAGACAACCCATAGTTGGTTGACTTAGTAGAAAAGCTCAAAAGAGGGGAGTCATCGAGCCATCTCCGTAGGTATACCCTAGATGATAAGGGTTCGATACGTAGGGATGGTATACTTTGTGTACCAAAAGATGATGACCTAAGGAAGACCATTCTTGATGATGCACATCGTTCGAAAATGACCATCCATCCCGACGGGACAAGATGTACATAGACATGAGACAAGTTTACTTTTGGGCCGGTATGAAGAAGGACGTGGCAGAGTTTTTCGCTAGATGCTTTGTGTGCCAACAAGTAAAAGCAGAGAAAAAGAAGCCCGGTGGATTGCTTCACCCATTGGAGGTCCCACAACGGAAGTGGGAAAGGGTTTCGATAGACTTTGTTGACGGATTACCAAGATAGAGGAAGGGTAATAAGGGGATTTGGGTCGTGGTAGACAGACTTACTAAGAGCGCCCATTTCATTCCCGTAAAGAGTAAGAGGACTACTCCATTGTTAGCCTCCGTATACGTTCGAGAAATAGTTCGTTTGCTAGGTGTTCCTTCCAGCATAGGGAGCGACCGCGATCGAATCTTCACTAGCGAATTTTGGAAGAGCTTACAAGAGGCGGTAGGGACTCAGTTATGTTAGAGCACCTCATATCATCCTCAGACGGACGGGCAGACCGACACGGTGAATCATATTCTGGAGGACCTATTAAGGTTATGTGTCTTAGATTCCGGAGGTACCTGGGAGGAACATCTTCCGTTGGTAGAGTTCGATATAATAACGGCTTTCAGCCTAGCATTGGAATGTCACCGTTTGAGGCTCTTTATGGACGACCGTGTCGTTCGCCTACATGTTGGTGGGAGTCTACAGATAAGATCTTACTTGGGACCGATATGATTAGATAGACTTTGGAAAAGATCGATTTGATTCGAAGGAGGATGAAGACGGCGCAAGATAGGAAGAAATCTTATGCGGACAAGAGGAGGACAGATCTTGAGTTTGATATTGGGGACATGGTCTTTGTCAAGGTGTCTCCATTACGAAACGTCATTTGCTTTGGGTCCGTTGGGAAGTTAGCATCAAGATTCGTATGACCGTTTCCTATTAAGGAAAGGATTGGGCAGATGGCGTATAGAGTGGAGTTGCCCAAGAGACTTAGTGGTGTACACGACGTATTCCATGTATCACATTTGAGGAAGAGCTTGCACGAGATCGCGGAAGTGGTAGAGCCGAGCTTGCTTAGGGAGGTGGAGATCGAGCGTGATGCGAAGATTCGATGAGCTCCTACGCGTTTTCTTTGGTCGGAGATTAAGAAGTTGAGGAATCGAGAGGTCAAACTAGTCAAAGTGCAATGGGGAGATGATGAGAGCAACGCTACTTGGGAGACGGAAGCGAAGATGCGTTCATTGTACCCTTTTCTTTTCGAGGGTATGTCTTTTAATTTCTCCTTTATCGATTACCTTGTACTTCTCTTATCTTTAGTATGTCCTCTCGCTAGTGTCTTTGATCTTTAGATAGGGTAGTCCTATGGTTGAAACATGTGTTTGAGACATGTTATGTATGATGGATGCAAGTGATTGCTAGTGGTTGCTCGTGGATGCATATACACACACTTTAGGCACTAGCTCCTCTCAGTCACTTCGTATTGCATATTGCATATAAATGTGTGTACCTATTTAAGTAATGGATGTATAATAGTTGTACCATCATATGGATGTTGCATTTTGGTGAATGGTTGTGCACACATGTAGAAATAATATGTATCGATAAGGTTCTTTCGAATACATAATGGACGCATGGCACTATCATGGTTTGCATTAAGGAGGTCAACTGAATCAGTAGACCGCCTGATTTTGCATTAGATAAGGAACATATACACACACTTCTTGCATATTGTAACACCCCACCTCCGCCAGGGCGGCTCTTGCAAGCAACTCTGACTTTGGTGGGGCGTTTTAAAACAAGGTAAACATGCATAATGATATAACAAGGCAGGACATGACATATATATATGTAAATAAACATGGTAAGTAGATAAAACAGCGGAAGAATTTTAAACCATTTCAAAAACAAGTCTGCTACATCATAATGTCAATTTCCCAAATAAACAAGTCTAGTACATACAATAACATCATCTGAAACTGAAAAGGAAAACATAAAAGTAGCTATCCCCAAAGTGGAAAAACCATAGCGAGCTCAAGTCCAAAGCATACATGAGCTATCCAAGAAAGCAGCTAAGATCCAAGCTAGGCTCCTGTATTCCCTCCCTGAGAACCTGGGGGGGGGGGGGGGGAAACGGAAGAAAAGAGGCGAAAGAAAACAGGTCAGTCAAAAAGACTGAGTAAGCCCTGCTACGATCAGTCTATAAACTAATAAAGTTAACAGCGTGATGGAAACTGAGATGATCATAGATAACAACATACTGGCATGATAAATTAACTACAAGATAGATAGAGGTGTCATCGCATAAACAAGGTTAAGTTTTGCACCACGATGTACTAGCAAACCAACATAGCAGGTATTGATCCCTTGGCCCAAGCTTTGACCCAATAACATGAATTGACCTTAATATAAGGTCCAACCAAACGGTCTAGTCGATCGGCTCCCTATAAGCCTACCACGTCAAGTGTTGGTGTCCATACGGCCCACATATGGATGTAGTCAGACTGTGCTGGGTCCACCTTCGGGTGTATCAAGCCCTCGGGTGTCAACCCCAGACACTGAAGCAATAATGCACAGTCTAAACCTACTGGTACCCGTGCCTCGAGTTTGTCCAATACCGGATTACGTGCACGTCCGTAGCCCGCCTGCACCCGCACCGCTGTACCACTCAGTCGTCGCTTTGGTCGCTTACATCAGTCCAGTAATCGTGCCCCGCCCTAGCCTAGCCTCTAGGGTTGTGATGATACCAAACTGGGATTACTGCCGGAACAGACCACGTTGCTAGGGTTTCCTAAGAGGGTTAAGTGCGATTTAACCCTTCACTAATCATGGATTAAATTGGTTAAGTGTAACCGACAGTTCACAACTTAACCCCATTTCAATCCCTCAAACCCCCAAATGGATTAAATTGGTTAAGTGTAACCGACAGTTCACAACTTAACCCCATTTCAATCCCTCGAATCCCCAAATTGTTTAAGTATTAGTGGACCCTGACTTAACCCTAATCATGAGGCATTAATTAGTTTAATGCACCTTAACCTCTCACATTAGACTTTGTTGTGGTTACCTAGTTAAGCCGGTGGGTTCCGGGTAGACTTACACCACAACTTGGTCTAACCTCGGGTCTTGGCACCACATGACCAACTTCTCACATTGGGTCCTATTGTTTGTAGCCACTAGTTAAGCCGGTCGGTTCCGGGTAGAATTACGCTACAAACTCAACCCAACCTCGAGTTGGCCACACTTTTGTTTTCTAAGTGTCATGTCCACTTTATTTCAAAACATAATTACAAGTCAACAAATACTTGGGTAGACCTAACTTAATAGGTAAATTCCCAAGGGGTAGACCTAACTTAATAGGTAAATTCCCAAGGGGTAGACCTAACTTAATAGGTAAATTCCCAATCTTATATTTTCATGTATTTTAAGTTTACCCAAACCCCCCAACGTCATTCTATCGCTTACATATTCGTAACAACGCATAAAGGATAGGAAGTGGGAACTTGGCATAACATACATGATGAACTTGCATATCACAACAAACATGCATAACATGTTAGACTTCCATAACTTAGCATAGTGGACTTGCATATTACCATAGACATGCATAACATGTTAAACTTGCCTACCATAGCATATGGAACTTGCATAAACATGCATAACTTGTCAAACATGCATAACATGGCATAGTGAACTTGCATAAACATGCATAGCCCAATAAACTTGCAAATCATGGCATAGTGAACTTGCATAAACATGCATAACTCAATAAACTTGCAAATCATGGCATAGTGAACTTGCATAAACATGCCTAACTCAATAAACTTGCAAATCATGGTATAGTGAACTTGCATAAACATGCATAACTCCATAAACTTGCAAATCATGGCATAGTGAACTTGCATAAACATGCATAACTTGTTAAACTTGCAAATCATGGCATAGTGAACTTGCATAAACATGCATAACTTGTTAAACTTGCAAATCATGGCTTAGTGAACTTGCATAAACATGCATAACTTGTTAAACTTGCAAATCATGGCTTAGTGAACTTGCATAAACATGCATAACTTGTTAAACTTGCAAATCATGGCTTAGTGAACTTGCATAAACATGCATAACTTGTCAAACATGTGTAACATAGCATAGTGAACTCGCATAAGCATGCATAACTTATTAAACATGCATAACATAGCATAGCGAACTCGCCTAAGCATGCATAACCAATTAAACATGCATAAATCCCAACTTTCATCACATATTAACTTTAGAGTTTCTAAAATGAAGGTAAGAGGGCTTACAAATATTATGAAGACACAAATCTACAAGTAAAGATTAAGAAGCCCTTTCATGCAAGCATAAAACCCCAAAACAAAGCTCCAATAAGAAACATCCTTAACAAAAATCCCAAAAACTCTAGCTTAGCAAATAAAACTTGCAACTAGATGATGTATGCAAGCTAATGATCATACATACAACTTAGAAATGTTTGTATGAACATCATAATCTTCATAGGAATAATTTATTAAGGGGGTGGAGGCTAGGGTTTTTAAGTGGAGGCCATTTGAGAAATCAATTTGCCATAGTTTAGCTACTAGAATGAATAAATTAGGTTTTAGGGTAGGATTAGGGTCTTATTTATAGAAGATTAAAGTGTTTTTAGCCCTAGGATTAACCCTAGGTTAGTTTAGGTCCATCAGATCTCGGAAGTCTCCAGAACACAGCCACAAAACCAGACCAAGACCCAAAATGGTGCGCTAGGCAAAACTGCCCGGCCACCCTGTGTCGACAGGGCTGTCGACACCCTGGGGACCCTGTCGAAATGCCTGTCGACATGGGGGTCCTGGCGGGAATTTTCCCGCCTGCGCCAGTTTGCCCTAATTCCCAACTTTCCACTTGAAATTCAAATATGTTTTTACTTAGGAATTTTCTGAAAACTTCGTTGGGCCTTAATCGGGTCATACGGACTCCGATTTTCGAAAACTCGGACTCTATTTCGCGTATTTTTCCGAGACGAACGCAATGGCATAGCCCGTTTCCCTTGATTCACATTTTATAATTAAATTCTGCCTCAATTTATATTATAACAGATTATTGAAAATACGGGTTGTTACATTCTCCCCTCCTTAAAGGATTTCGTCCCCGAAATCTTCAAGTTAGGAAGAACATATCCTACCATCCAACATCCATCTATTCAAAACATCATCTATGAGCAATCATTGTCCTTACAAGATTCTAAATGTGGTATGAACATATGCAAAAGTGTGTGTATATGTACTTACCTAATGCAGAAATCAGGCGGTTACTGATACAGTAAACCTCCTTAATGCATATGTATGTCAGTGAAAATCAGGCGGTTACTGATACAGTAAACCTCCTTAATGCATATGTATGTCAGTGAAATGAATCCATATGTATGCAAATTCCTAACATAATTTATAGTATCTATATGGGTGCACATAACATTCATCCATATGCAACATCCATGTGGTAGCACAACAAGTTTCAACCATGAATAAGTGTAAGCACTCATGCATATGCAACATGAAGAGTGTGTGAGCCGATCTAGTGCCTAATGTGTATAATGCATCCACGAGTAACCACTTGCAAACACTTGCAACCACTTGCAACCATCAAGCATAACATGTTTCAAATACATGTTTCACCCAAAGGATTCTACCTAAGGTTCTCATGACAAGATAAACACGATAAAGTAGATAAACATGGATAGAGAGATATGCTAAAAAGAGATCTTAGAAGACAAGCAAGATAAACTCCTTTTTGGATCACAAGAAATCCATTCAAACTCTGACATATAGTACTAACCGATGAGTCATAACCCCCTTATGGAGTTTACAACAGAAATAAGATCGAGAATGGGACTGAGAGGATATATACAAAAGATAACTTGCAAGCAAGCTCCACAGGAAAACAAGGATCAAGGATGCACTCTTAAAAGAGATATGATGCGCGTATCGAGTCTTCACTCTTCTTAGTCACGTTTCCTTGAGCTTAACTCCACTGTGCTTTGACCGTCTTTTACTTCATGATTTCTTGGCTTCCTAACCCCTATTTCCCAAATTACAGTTGGAACTCATTTCATTATCGTCTCTTGTCTCCCTCTTTCACTTATTCTTCTTTTATCATACTCGGCCTAAACATAACTGTAACCTCATTGCAAGCTCTCCAAAATTCACTAGTGAATCCTGGATCTCGTCTACTTACTATAAAGTATTCCATGCAGCAGAACTTTTCTTGAAAATACCAATCCACGTTGCCAATTGCCCTTACAAACGTGATTTTCTATAACTCATGCTTAATCGAAATGAACCATCCGCCTATGAGTAATAGGCCATACCTAGATTCAGTTTCCTACCCATGGCTTCCTGTAGGTTATTTCAAAATTGGCCAACTTCTTGAGAGTAAACCGTTGCTAACCATGATGCAGTCCTCTCGCTCTTCACCGGACTGAAATGAGCACTCTTCGTGAGTCTACCTATTATAACCCACCTACCCGTATTCCCTTTCTTTGATCTAGGTAATCTATCCACATAATCTATCGAGATGTTTCCACACTTCCCTTGCGGAACCTCCAATGGAGGTAATGGCCCGCCGGGCTTCTATGACTTGGCCTTAACCTGGTGGCACAACATGCATCCTGAGACCAACTCGGCCACCTCCTCGAGTAATGCGCATCTTCAAGAACCTTCTTTACCAAGTCTTCCCCTCGAGGAACACATAATCTCTCATTGCGCCTTAGTCAACCCTTGTCATCTATAATATATCTAGCGAGGTGACCAACTGGTCCATGTTCTTGACTAACTGCGGGTCTTCTTCCTGTGAAACCCCCTTCTTGATCCAGAAGAGTATGTCTAAGCTCAGGGAATGCTAACTAACTAGCCAAACGGAGAAAGCTTCTTACTTCAATTGCTCTTTAGGGTTTTCCGGTCTTAAACCGCAACCACTTTAGCGGAATCCACCGCTAAGCCTTACTTAGGAACTATGTGCCCAAGAAATCCAACTTCTTTCCACCAAAGTGATATTTGGAGAACTTGTCCTTCAACTGGTGGCTCTAAGCGTATCCATCACCTCCTTGAGATGTCTAGCATGCTCTCCCTCGTTCTTTTAAGGAGATCAAAATATCGTCTACGACGACCCCGACAAACTTGTCCAAGGACTCCCGAAACACCCTACCCATCAAGTTCACGTAATATGCGGGTGCATTAGTCAAACCAAATAGCATGACTAGCCATTCTAAAAATCCATCTAGAGTCCTAAACGCAGTCTTGTCAATTCCATCCTCAGCCATCCTAAGCTGATGGAATCCGGTAGCTAGATCAAAAGAAAACAGATGCTCCTACAAGCTGATCAAACAAATCACCAATCCTTGGTAACGGTTGTCTATTCTCCTCACGATAATCAACACATAAACGAAGCAAACTGTCCATATTAGTAACGAATACTACTGGAGCACCTTACTCGAAAATGCTTCGTCTTAGGAAGTTCTTCTCAAGCAACTCCTTGACTTGCTTTCTTAACTCCCATCTCGCGAGGTCATGCGCCTAACCGGCCACGAAACTGGCTTGGTATTACCAACCAGATAATGCGGAAATCTATCCCACGTCCAGGGGTAACCCCTTCACTTCACCCAAGATATCAGGATATTCTCGGACCACCCTCACAGATTGCAAACTATCGATAGACGAGTCGAGGGATTCAAGATAACATAACATAACGGGACCCATAGGGTTGCTAGAAATTTCTAGGGCATTACCGAGGCGAGTCATGAGCCTCACAACCCTATATACAAAAACCAAGAATGGCTCCAAAACAGGACAACCATTCCATGCCCAAAACCAACCCATATCCCCTGAAACCGAGAATATAAACATCCCACGAGAATTCTATACTCAAGATAGAAATTTTCAAATCCACCCAGACCACAGACAATTGGGCGGAACCCCCAATTGGATTTGAAACACATACGGGATCATCAACTAGGCTAGTACTTAGGTGCAAACTTTCAACTAGATCAGATGAAATAAAACTATGCGATGTGCCAGAATCAAACAAAGTACGAACAGGGAAAATCAGAAAATGTAAACAAGACTTCCAACAGAAACACTACCTCTATCATGAGCTGGAAGAACGGTGTTGAGGGGATGAACTCGCCCTCCAGATAGTCCTGCATACTGAGTCTGACCTTGCCCTTGTTTCCTCGGGAAATCCTTGCTGAGATGTCCAGACTCACCACAATGAAAGCATTCGCCCCGCTTTCTCTTCTTCTTCCTACATTCCCTGGATATATGTCCAACTTTACCACAGAAGTTGCATTTCCTATTCTCTCTTGGCTTGTCCTTGCGGTTGTTGTTATTCTTGCCTCGTTTCCCGGAATTTACCCTCTTGCCTTGAGACTCATTCGCCTGGACCTCTTTCTTGTCATTGTTATCTTCTTCTTGAAGTAGGGCCGTATTCACCAAATTCTCGAAAGTCGCCCCCAAGGGTATGTGAGACATGGCCAAACCATGTAATGGCTCGTTTAATCCTAGAGCAAAGTGTAGGGCCTTCTTCTGAGCTGTATTAACCGAGTCTAAATCGACCCGAGCCAGTTGATTAAACTTATCTATGTATTCCTAATAGTCATGTCCCCTTGCTTCAGGGATAAGAACCTCAGTCCAAACCTTCCTCTAAAATCATCCCAAGTCTCAATTGGCCTAGTAGCGGTGGTGACTACCCACCAACGTGCAGCTTCTTCCTTTAGCAACCATACTGCTAATAAAACCTTCCTGCGGTCACCTATATCAAAGGTGGCTAAAAGATCTTCGGTCTCTTTTAACCAATTCCTTGCTTCTACAAAAGTCTCTGTTCCACTAAAATTCTTGCCACCCATCATCTTAAAGTTCTTACAAGTTTCCGCAAAATCCGCTTGTGGAGGCTGAGGGAGAAGAGGAACATCAGCTACGGAAGGAGGAGGAGGAACAACGGCCTTGACTGGAAAGACAACATTAGAGACACCCGGGACTGGTACCGTGACTTCCAAGTACCGACGAAACCAATCGGGTATTGTTACTCCTTCGGGCAAGATGAGATTATCAGACATGCTGGAAACGAAAAGAAAAGAGTTCAAACGAGGGGTCAAAGGATAGTGCTAATGGCTTTTGGGGAATAGCCTTTAAAAATAACTAGACTTTTCTTTGGAAAATACTTTATACTTGGTTTTGAAAATAGTTTTTCAAAAGTTTTAAAAACCTTTTTATCCCTTCTCGTAAACCATATGCTCTGATACCAAATGTAACACCCCACCTCCGCCAGGGCGGCTCTTGCAAGCAACTCTGACTTTGGTGGGGCGTTTTAAAACAAGGTAAACATGCATAATGATATAACAAGGCAGGACATGACATATATATATGTAAATAAACAGAGTAAGTAAATAAAACAGCGGAAGAATTTTAAACCATTTCAAAAACAAGTCTGCTACATCATAATGTCAATTTCCCAAATAAACAAGTCTAGTACATACAATAACATCATCTGAAACTGAAAAGGAAAACATAAAAGTAGCTATCCCCAAAGTGGAAAAACCATAGCGAGCTCAAGTCCAAAGCATACATGAGCTATCCAAGAAAGCAGCTAAGATCCAAGCTAGGCTCCTGTATTCCCTCCCTGAGAACCTGGGGGGGGGGGGGGGGAAACGGAAGAAAAGAGGCGAAAGAAAACAAGTCAGTCAAAAAGACTGAGTAAGCCCTGCTACGATCAGTCTATAAACTAATAAAGTTAATAGCATGATGGAAACTGAGATGATCATAGATAACAACATACTGGCATGATAAATTAACTACAAGATAGATAGAGGTGTCATCGCATAAACAAGGTTAAGTTTTGCACCACGATGTACTAGCAAACCAACATAGCAGGTATTGATCCCTTGGCCCAAGCTTTGACCCAATAACATGAAGTGACCTTAATATAAGGTCCAACCAAACGGTCTAGTCGATCGGCTCCCTATAAGCCTACCACGTCAAGTGTTGGTGTCCATACGGCCCACATATGGATGTAGTCAGACTGTGTTGGGTCCACCTTCGGGTGTATCAAGCCCTCGGGTGTCAACCCCAGACACTGAAGCAATAATGCACAGTCTAAACCTACCGGTACCCGTGCCTCGAGTTTGTCCAATACCGGATTACGTGCACGTCCGTAGCCCGCCTGGACCTGCACCGCTGTACCACTCAGCCGTCGCTTTGGTCGCTTACATCAGTCCAGTAATCGTGCCCCGCCCTAGCCTAGCCTCTAGGGTTGTGATGATACCAAACTGGGATTACTGCCGGAACAGACCACGTTGCTAGGGTTTCCTAAGAGGGTTAAGTGCGATTTAACCCTTCACTAATCATGGATTAAATTGGTTAAGTGTAACTGACAGTTCACAACTTAACCCCATTTCAATCCCTCAAACCCCCAAATGGATTAAATTGGTTAAGTGTAACCGACAGTTCACAACTTAACCCCATTTCAATCCCTCGAATCCCCAAATTGGTTAAGTATTAGTGGACCCTGACTTAACCCTAATCATGAGGCATTAATTAGTTTAATGCACCTTAACCTCTCACATTAGACTTTGATGTGGTTACCTAGTTAAGCCGGTGGGTTCCGGGTAGATTTACACCACAGCTTGGTCTAACCTCGGGTCTTGGCACCACATGACCAAATTCTCACATTGGGTCCTATTGTTTGTAGCCACTAGTTAAGCCGGTCGGTTCCGGGTAGAATTACGCTACAAACTCAACCCAACCTCGAGTTGGCCACACTTATGTTTTCTAAGTGTCATGTCCACTTTATTTCAAAACATAATTACAAGTCAACAAATACTTGGGTAGACCTAACTTAATAGGTAAATTCCCAAGAGGTAGACCTAACTTAATAGGTAAATTCCCAATCTTATATTTTCATGTATTTTAAGTTTACCCAAACCCCCCAACGTCATTCTATCGCTTACATATTCGTAACAATGCATAAAGGATAGGAAGAGGGAACTTGGCATAACATACATGATGAACTTGCATATCACAACAAACATGCATAACATGTTAGACTTGCATAACTTAGCATAGTGGACTTGCATATTACCATAGACATGCATAACATGTTAAACTTGCCTACCATAGCATATGGAACTTGCATAAACATGCACAACTTGTCAAACATGCATAACATGGCATAGTGAACTTGCATAAACATGCATAGCCCAATAAACTTGCAAATCATGGCATAGTGAACTTGCATAAACATGCATAACTCAATAAACTTGCAAATCATGGCATAGTGAACTTGCATAAACATGCCTAACTCAATAAACTTGCAAATCATGGTATAGTGAACTTGCATAAACATGCATAACTCAATAAACTTGCAAATCATGGCATAGTGAACTTGCATAAACATGCATAACTTGTTAAACTTGCAAATCATGGCATAGTGGACTTGCATAAACATGCATAACTTGTTAAACTTGCAAATCATGGCTTAGTGAACTTGCATAAACATGCATAACTTGTTAAACTTGCAAATCATGGCTTAGTGAACATGCATAAACATGCATAACTTGTTAAACTTGCAGATCATGGCTTAGTGAACTTGCATAAACATGCATAACTTGTCAAACATGTGTAACATAGCATAGTGAACTCGCATAAGCATGCATAACTTATTAAACATGCATAACATAGCATAGCGAACTCGCCTAAGCATGCATAACCTATTAAACATGCATAAATCCCAACTTTCATCACATATTAACTTTAGAGTTTCTAAAATGAAGGTAAGAGGGCTTACAAATATTATGAAGACACAAATCTACAAGTAAAGATTAAGAAGCCCTTTCATGCAAGCATAAAACCCCAAAACAAAGCTCCAATAATAAACATCCTTAACAAAAATCCCAAAAACTCTAGCTTAGCAAATAAAACTTGCAACTTGATGATGTATGCAAGCTAATGATCATTCATACAACTTAGAAATGCTTGTATGAACATCATAATCTTCATAGGAATAATTTATGAAGGGGGTGGAGGCTAGGGTTTTTAAGTGGAGGCCATTTGAGAAATCAATTTGCCATAGTTTTGCTACTAGAATGAATAAATTAGGTTTTAGGGTAGGATTAGGGTCTTATTTATAGAAGATTAAAGTGTTTTTAGCCCTAGGATTAACCCTAGGTTAGTTTAGGTCCATCAGATCTCGGAAGTCTCCAGAACACAGCCACAAAACCAGACCAAGACCCAAAATGGTGCGCCAGGCAAAACTGCCGGGCCACCCTGTGTCGACAGGGCTGTCGACAGGGCTGTCGACATGCCTGTCGACATCGGGGTCCTGGCGGGAATTTTCCCGCCTACGCCAGTTTGCCCTAATTCCCAACTTTCCACTTGAAATTCAAATCTGTTTTTACTTAGGAATTTTCTGAAAACTTCGTTGGGCCTTAATCGGGTCATACGGACTCCAATTTTCGAAAACTCGGACTCTATTTCGCGTATTTTTCCGAGACGAACGCAATGGCATAGCCCGTTTCCCTTGATTCACATTTTATAATTAAATTCTGCCTCGATTTATATTTTAACAGATTATTGAAAATACGGGTTGTTACACATATGTTCATACAACATTAGAAATTTTATAAGGACAATGGATGCCCGTGTTTGATGGTTGAGTAGATGGTTGTTTGAATGGTAGGATATGCATTCTCCTTAACTTGGAGATTTCGGGGGCGTAATCCTTTAAGGAGGGGAGAATGTAACACCCTGGATTTTTAAATAGTAGAATTAACTAAATTAAAGAATAATTAATCTCAGACGTGAGAATTATGGGAATGGGGTTGTGCCATTGTGTTCGTCTCGGAATGCTGGTTGAAATAGAGTCCGAGTTTGCGGGAAACGGGTACCGGATGAAGGAGTTATAGATGAACGAAGTTTGGTGGCAAGAAAGAAAAAATATGTATTGCACTGGCGCACATGGGAAGTGTGCCAGTACAAATTTACATTGGTGCACTTCCCAAGTGCGCCCAGGCCGAGAGAAAACCTGCGCAGCCTTCTGGTTCAGTCTGACCCATGTTCTGACTCATTGTTGAGTCCTTTCTGACTCCTTGCTGAGTCACTAGGGCTGACTTGTCACCCTACCATGACTGAATGGTTTCGATTAACCCTAAGATCATCCGATAGCCTAAATTAATTCAAAACTCTATAAAAAGACCCATAGACTCAAACCCTAAATCAGTATTAAAACTGAAACTATGGCCGTCATGTTGTTGTCTTGAACCCTAGAGTAGCCGAAAGAGGAAGAACACCAAATCAAATCAGTTCTATTCATCCCTAACAACGAATCTTCTTCAAAGGAGAGCTAATACAACTCCAGAAACCATAATTCCGAACTCAAGACCACTTTTGAGTAGTGAGTTCGATCACCTTAACAAAATAATTGCTAAATCAATTACGATGTGATATATGTTGGATTATAAGTTGTGGTTGTGAATCTAATTCATATGTTTAATCATGTATGTTAACTTGATTCATATCATATGACGTTATGCAAGTTTTATATATGATGTTATGCAAGTTTTATATATGATGTTATGCAAGTTTCACATATGATGTTATGAAAGTTTTATATATGATGTTATGCAAATTTTATATATGATGTTATGCAAGTTTCACATAGGATCACGCAAGTTGTATGCGAGTTATATGATGTTATGTAAGTTTGGATCTAAAATATATGTTAGTAGTTCATGATGTTAATTTATGTTAATGAATCCCTTTTTATAATCCAACCACCTAGGTTTATAACATCAGTTTTTAATCGAATATGGATGTGGACTATATACTAGTTCGTATAGGTATTATCTTCATATGCAAGTTTAAGTGATAATTGGATTCATATATATACAAGTTCACACCTTTAAAGTTTCGATCCATATTCAAGTTGACATTTTTATGTTGAATCTATGACATGCCTAGTTATGCAAGTTTACACCTTTATGTGGATCCATAGTTTACTGAAGTTAACGCCTTTATTGGATCCATAGTTATGCAAGATGACACCTTTATATTTAGGTTGACGACATACACAGTTTATGTAAGTTTGTGATAATTACCTAGGCTAGTTGGGTGTAAAACTATGTTCATACATGCAAGCTCACACCTTTTAGATCTATGATTTTTAGATCCTTGATAATACAAAGACTATGCAAGTATGTTGTAATTCTTAATTGCAAGTTAGATGCAAATTAGATCTATTATTGTGTGTGTGTGACTTTGTGGCGTTTATTCCCTTTTTTTAAGTATTAGACTATTTGTTAGTGTAATATGTATATGTCATGTTAAGCGACCGAATGACGGGGGTACAATGGGGATAATACTGGATATACACATATTGTGAATTTGTCATGTAATGGCCTAAAAAGGCATGTAATTAATTTTAAGGAATAAAATTAATTAGTGATGAAATTGGTATGATTTTACCAACCATAAATGGATGGACATAATTGAGTCAATTATGGACATCGTTAAATTTGGAATTGATTGATAATTTGAATAGGGAAAGTAATTCAAATTGGAGGAATGATTAATATGGTGTAATTAATCGTCTAAGACATGAGGTTAGGCTCGTTTGTGGTGTAAGACAGCCCGGACCCACTCGGCAAATCCGACTGCCACAAATGTCAGTATAATGTGAGAGGTCTTAGGCACAAATTAAATACGTAACAGTTGTAAAGACACGTGGTTAGGCTCGTTTGTGGTGTAATACTGCCCGGACCGGCCCGGCAAATCCAGCTGCAACAAATGCCTATCTAATGTGAGAGGTCTTTATGAGGTTACGGTCTTAATGAGTTAAGAAACACTTAACCAGATAAACATGTAGTAGGACATGAGGGGGTTAAGTGGGTGCCTTGGGTGGCATATGGAATCTAGTGGGTGCCTTGGGTGGCAAGAGGAAATACGATTAGTAACACTTAACCAAGGTAAAACATGTAAGTGGGACATAGGGGTTATATGGGTGCCTTGGGTGGCATGTGGAATTACTAATGGAAACCCTTAACCAAATTTAAAACATGTAAGGGGACATGAAGGGGGTTAAGTGGGATATACTAGAGGGGACCAAGCTTAGGTGGATAGCTTGTGTCAAGTAATGGGGGTCCGTTTCAACCATTAACCCATTCGTATCTTTGTGGGCTCGACCCAAGTCGAGGACGGGACACGCATACTGGGCTTGACTGTAAGAGACCAAACAGGGTTAGCGGTGGCAACACAAGTCCAACGGGTTCATACGCGTGTGTGGACCCGGGCTGGTAGATAAGACGATGTTGCATCGTGTAAGTATAAGCCATGCATTGTTGGTTGTATCGGGTTGCCACTTTGGGGAGGGATACACCCCACTGTGGGGCCATCACGGGTATCTACGAGTTAGGGAGCCGATCGAATGGAGCAGGGTAGTGGGTACACCTAGTGGAGATAGGAGCAGACGGCACCTATGTAGTCAGCTAGGGGTACACGAAGCTACCACTTTTATTAATAATTATTAAGGGTGTAAACCTAGTGGAGATAAGAGCAGGCGACACCTATGATGTCAGCTAGGAGTACATAGAATTACCATTATTACTTATTGAAGGGGTACATCTAGTGGGGATAGGTACACGCTGGGTACCTATGATAGCAACTAGAGATGTACAGTCAAACATGGAGGATAGTCGGAACATCTAGTAGTACACGAAGCTATCATTGTTCTATTTAGCCAAGAGGGGTCAAATTTCTAGAGTGACTAGTAGGGGTGCAGTTAGTGTTAGTACAGTACAATATAGTACAGTATGGTAGAGTATAGTAATTATCCTATATTGATTAGGAAGCGCCATTAACGTTATCTCTGTTTCTCTTGATTGCCTTGCCATACCCATGTGGTTCACACAGTCATTACCTTATTCTCCAGCTTATATCTTATCATATTGCTTTAATAATTATGTTTCCACCTCTTTTCTTCCTTCCTCCCCTCCCCCCCCCCCCCCCCCCCACAGGTTCTAAGGGTGGGACTAGTACTAGTGGAGCTTGATTGGGATCTCTTTGGGAGCACTTGGATTTGGATTGCCGAAGTATAGTTCAGCCTCTCATTTTCTTTATGGCTATTTGCAGTAGTGGGATTATGTACTTTGTTTTATCAAGATGGATATTATGTACTTGACTTTGGTTAATGGTTTTTGATGATGTAACCAAACATATTTACCTTCTGCTGCAATAAATAAAGTTCTAAATTTTCAAGTACTGCTTTATATCTGCCTTATTGTGATTTTCTGTTCTATTTTCACTTAGAATGCTCCATGGAAGTTAATGCATTCCCTTTGTGAGTGACATTAATGGACGTGGGGTGTTACATAACCGGGGCATAATAGTAAAGTTATGTATTAAAGACACCCTTAGGGGTACGCGTAACTAATGGGAATAGGTAAAGTTATGTATTAAAGACACCCTTAGGGGTATGCATAACTAATGGGAATAGGCAAAGTTATGTATTAAAGGCACATTCAGCGGTACGCATAACTAATGGGAATAGATAGAGTTATGTATTAAAGACACCTATAGGTACGCATAACCGATAGGTAGAATAGGGGTTATGTATTAAAGACACCTACAGGTACGCATAACTGATTGAGGGCTATGTAATTAAAGACACCTTAGGGTATACATAGTCAGTAGAAAACCTAGTGGGGATACAAGACATAAGGGAGACCTTGTATCATGTTGTGTGGGACCCATTTCAGTTAGTAACCTGGAGGGGTATCAAAGTAAAGATCTCCGTACTACGCGGGGAAGGGGCACGCTTACTGATTGATTGTAAGAGATACAAAACGAGACGGATGGTGTGGGCGGCGCAAACCGACCGAGGACATGTGCGTGCATGGGCCAAGCCGAGGGGGACAAGACGACCGTGAAACCAGTAGGTATAACTTTGCACACCTTAGGTTGCCACTTTAGGGAAGTGATACCCCCTAGTTGTGGGACCAGCACAGGGTATCTACGGAGTAAGGAGCCGATCGATTAGGGTAGTGGTTAGGGTATATCCGGACATTTTCCCTAAGTCCACCAATTTGTAGTAGGAGGGTAGTGAGTACGACTAGTTGAGATAGGAGCTGGCGGCACCTATGGCAGCAGCTAGGAATACACGAAACTACCACCATCGTTATCATGATTAGCAGAAGGGATTATCCCATCTTGATTTGACTAGTAATAGTGCAGAGTAGTTAGTAGTGAATCATGCATACACCTTACCTTACTTGTCCTGTCATACCTGTCACTTGTACCGTGATCCTCTTATCCACTTTGTATGCCTGTCATGTTTACCTTTATTTATTTACTGGCTAAAAGTTACTGGACTCACCAGACGTATGTCTGGCCTAGTTTGTTTCGCCTCTTTTCTTCCGTTTCTCCCCCCCCCCCCCCCAAGGTTCTCTGTAACACCACACGTCCATTAATGTCACTCACAAAGGGAATGCATTAACTTCCATGGAGGTTATAAGTGAATATAGAATAGAAAAATTACAATAAGACAGATAATAAATAGTACTTGGAAATCTAAAACTTCATTTTATTGCAGCGGAAATTAAACATGTTTGTTACATCATAAAACCATAGATCATAACCAAGTACAATATCCATCTTCATAAAACAAAATGCATAATCCCATTACATAAATAGCCATTAAAAGATAACAAGTTGGACTTTACTTCAACGGTCCAAGCTTTCTAAGGGAGAAGAAGCAATCCAATCAAACTCCACAAGAGCTGGGTCCAACCTGAGGACCTGGAGGGGGGAAAAGGATAAGAAATAGAGGGGGTCAGACATAAAGTCTGGCGAGTATGATAATTCTAACAATACTATTATCAAAAACTGGACTAAGGCATAAGCTGGAAGACAAGTAAATGTCTATGGACTCTTAGGAAGATAAAGATATCGTTTAAGATAACGTTAAAGATAATGGTAACGGCACACCTAATTACTAGCGAAGAATTACTACACTGCACCGCACATTACTACACTGCACCACACCAGTCACCCTAAAGTTTGTTCCCACTTGCTTCACACAGAAACATATAAATATTAACAGAATTACGGGGTGTTACATTCTCAGGGAGGAAACACACAGGTTTAGTCAGGATTTGGATATCATCTTCTAGGAGCTACTTCCGAAGTATGGTTCATGGTATTAGTTTTATGACTCATGGTATTATGTAACAAAGTATTTTGGAGATTTAATTAAGTTATTTGTTTTCCGCTACAAATTTTTTATATCTGTCTCGTGATATTCTGTGTCTGTTTACCAAAAATACTCCACTGAAGTTAAGGCATTCCCTTTGTGAGTGACCTTAATGGAGGTGGGGTGTTACACTTGGTATCAGAGCTGAAGTTTACCAGATTAGATAAAAGTTTTGAAAATATTTTTCAAAAGGTTTTAAAAGAGAGTATTTTCATAAAGGAAAGCCTGTTTTGAGAAAACATTCCCCGAAAAGCCATATGTAGTATCCTTCGGTCCTTTGTCTAAAATCTCTTCCTTTGATAAGATAGGCAAATGCTCTCGCGGCTGATGGATAGGATAGGGATAGGAAAATTAATGTAAAAGGTTTAATTTCCTTATCTGGTTATGAAACTAAGACTCTTTTTGATTCTGTAATCGAGACACTACACTTTAATACTAGTCTTGTTTCCTTTCCCGTAGTTGTTTCAAACCCCATTCGTGGTTCGGCTCGATTGTTAGTGGTTTGTAGGGGTTTGAAATTATATGTGTTAGGCATCAAAAATTCGAATGTGACATTTGTGTGCTCAAGTTTATGGGTTATGGGTTTGGTCTAAATGGACCAGCTTTCTATGTAAAGGGTCGTTCTAGATTTTGAGAGAAGGGTCGTTAAGTTTCTAACTTGTCATGGGAAGACCCCAAAGTTTCTTGTGACCCGCAAGGGCGTTTTTTGCTTAGCTTTTCGAGAATCATTCTGTAATCTGATCTGTAATAGTAGTCTGTAAGTATCTGGATATTTCTGAAGGATACGGGTTTCTACTCAAAGCATGGAGTAGATCTCCAGTTTTGACATTGTTTAATGGGGGTAATTCTTTCGGTATCAGTCTAATGTTGATTTCGGTCTTCGGGGCCGAGACTTAGGGAATTATTCTCTTAACCGATGTCAAATGGGAACAGAGCTTTTGTTTTAGTTATATCATTTGTTTGTATCCCATCAACAGAATCTTCGACCTTTAGATAGGAAATCCATGGATGTAAAAATGTGTTTGAGACATGTTATGGTTAATGGTTGCAAGTGGATGCAAGTGTTTGCTAATGGTTGCTCGTGGATGCATTTACACACACATTAGGCACTAGATCGGCTCAAATCACTTTCATATTGCATATAAATGTGTGTACATATTTAGATTAATGCATGAACAATGGTTGTGTTATCATATGGATGATGCATTTTGATGATGGTTGAGCACACATGTAGAAATAATATGTATCGCTAGGGTTCTTTCGCATACATAATGGACGCACGGCACTATCATGGTTTGCATTAAGGAGGTCAACTAAATCAGTAGACCGCCTGATTTTGCATTAGATAAAGAACATATACACACACTTTTACATATGTTCATACAACATTAGAAGTTTTCTAAGGATAATGGATGCTTGTGAATGATGGTTGAGTAGATGGGTGATTGGATGGTGGGACATATTCTTCTTAACTTGGAGATTTCGGGGACGAAATCCTTTAAGGAGGGGAAAATGTAACACCTCGAATTTTTGATTAATCAGATTAACTAAATTAAAGAATAATTAATTTCAAATTTGGGAATTAAGGGAAACGGGTCATGCCATTGCGTTCGTCTCGGAATTCTGCTTGAGATAATGTCCGACTTTGCATAAAACGGATGCCGTATGAAGAAGATATGGACGAACGAAGTTTGGTTGAAAAAAAAATTGCGTTGCCGCACTTCGGAAGCGTGCCTGTACAAATTTGCATTGCCGCACTTCCCAAGCGCGCCCAGGCCGAGTGAAAACCTGCACAGCCTTCTGGTTCAGTCTGACCCATGTTCTGACTCATTGCTGAGTCCTTTCTGACTCCTTGCTAATTCATTAGGGCTGAGGTGTCACCCTATCCCGACTGAGTCGTTTTGATTAACCCTAAGATCATCCGATGGGTATAATTAAATTGAAATTCTATATAAACATGTGTAGACTCAAACCCTAGAATCAAATCAAAAATTAGATCAGTGGCAGTCATGTTGTCACTCCAAACCCTAGGGTAGTCGCCACCAACTAAAAGCAAAGTAAACAACTCAATTCAAATCAAATCAAGCCTAAAACTACAACAACAAAATTGCCTACAACAAGGGAGCGCTAATCAATTACAGAATTCAGAACCCAGAACTCAAGACCCCTTATTCGGTGAGTTCTAGTCACTTTTAGGTTTAAATAAATAAAAGTGAATTGTGGTAGAATATGATTTGGGTATATGTTGTTTGTAGTTATGAAAGTTTATTGTAGTGAATCATGAAATGATGCAAGTTCCTTATTATAGTGAATCATGAAGTTATGCAAGTTCATTATTGTTGTAAATCATGATATGATGCAAGTTTATTATTATTGTGAATCATGAAGTTATGCAAGTTCATTATTGTTGTAAATCATGATATGACGCAAGTTTATTATTGTTGTGAGTCATGAAGTTATGCAAGTTATTATGAACCTATGAAGTTACCTATGCAAGTTGATAAGTTGTTAATTCACGAACGTATGCTAGTTGTTATGTTGTGGATCATGAATCAATGTAAGTCACCTATGCAAGAAGTTATGTTATGAATCATGCAAGTTTTTATATTGTGAATCATGAACCTATATAAGTTGTTGATTATTTTAAGAATCATGCGCCTATTTTAGTTGTTAATTATGTTGTTAATTCATGAACCTATGCAAGTTGTTATGAATCTATGCAAGTTGTTAATTATGTGGTGAATCATAATTATATGCGAGGTTATCATGTCATTTTCCCTAGTTGTCATTCTTATGCCAAAATTGTACTAAAAACGATCACCTTGACATTCCCTTTATTTTATTGCCATGGCGAGACAACTTTGTAGCCTCGATGACGGCAAAAACGCAAACGGTTACGCTAGTTAAAAATGGGGAAAAGGGGAATTCGTAATAGGCATAATTTACATAGTGACTATGTAAACTGGACACATGATTCAAGTAGGGAAACATAAATAATTACCTATTATGACATGGGTAAAATTGGGTAAAAATGGTATAATTTGAATATGACCATTTATGGATAAGAAATCCAAATTGTTAATAAGATTGGTATTGACACCTATGAAAAAGGAAAGGATTAATTAATTAACTTAATTAATCAAAAGAGTAATGTTTAAACAATTAAAGTCTGAAGAATAATATTGAGAATTGGCATAAAATAAATTTGTGTTGAATATTGGTATGATTTTACATACCATAAATAGATGGACATAATTGAGTCAATTATGGCCATAGTGAAATTTGGAATTAATTTATAATTTGAATAGGGGAAGTAATTCAAATTGGGGGATGATTAATTAGGAGTAATTAATCGTCTAAGACACGAGGTTAGGCTCTTTTGTGGTGTAAGACTGCCCGGACCCGCCCGACAAATCCAGCTGCCACAAACGCCAGTCTAATATGGGAGGTCTTAGGCATAAACTAAATGCGTGACAGTTGTAAACACACGAGGTTAGTCTCTTTAGTGGTGTAAGACTTCCCGGACCCGCCCGGCAAATCCAGCTGCCACAAATGCCAGTCTAATGTGGGAGGTCTTTATAAGGTTACGGTCTTAATGAATTAAGAAACACTTAACCAGATAAACATGTAGTGAGACATGAGGGGGTTAAGTGGGTGCCTTGGGTGGCATGTGGAATTAAATGGGTGCCTTGGATGGCATGTGAAATACGACTAGATGTCTCAATAATTAATTAATGCTGATTAAAGACTACTTAACCTAACTTAATAAATATGGATCGTATGATGTAGACATAAGTTAGGGTTAAGTAAAACGAGTTGGATTGTGGGTCGGTTAAGTACAACTGATGGGTAGGTGGGTAATATTAGTATATATAGGCCCACAAACTTAACCATTAAATAAATAGGATTAAATCAGCTGGAAGGTTAAGTACAACTGAAGGGTAGGTGGGTGATATTAATATTTATAGGCCCACAAACTTAACCATTAAAAAGGGGTTATGTAATTAAAGACACCTAATGGTATACATAACCGGGGCAGAATAGTAAAGTTATGTATTAAAGACACCCTCAGGGGTACGCATAACTAATGGGAATAGGTAAAGTTATGTATTAAAGACACCCTTAGGGGTTCGCATAACTAATGGGAATAGGTAAAGTTATGTATGAATGAAACCCTCAGGGGTACGCATAACTAATGGGAATAGATAGAGTTATGTATTAAAGACACCTATAGGTACGCATAACTGATAGGTAGAATAGGGGATATGTATTAAAGACACCTATAGGTACGCACAACTGATTGAGGGCTATGTAATTAAAGACACCTTAGGGTATACATAGTCAGTAGAAAATCTAGTGGGGATACAAGACATAGGGGAGGCTTGTATCATGTTGTGTGGGACCCATTTCAGTCAGTAACCCGGAGGGGCCGATTGGGGACATGTGCCTGCATGGGCCGAGCAGAGGGGGAGAAGACGACCGTGACACCAGTAGGTATAACTGTGCACACCTTAGGTTGCCACTTTAGGGAAGTGATACCCCCTAGTTGTGGGACCAGCACAGGGTATCTACGGAGTAGGAAGCCGATCGATTAGGGTAGTGGTTAGGGTATATCCGGACATATGCCCTAAGTCTACCAATTTGTAGTAGGAGGGTAGTGGGTACAACTAGTTGAGATAGGAGCAGGCGACACCTATGGCAGCAACTAGGAATACACGAAACTACCACCATCGTTATCATGATTAGCAGAAGGGATTATCCCATCTTGATTTGACTAGTAATAGTGCAGAGTAGTTAGTAGTGAATCATGCATACACCTTACCTTATTTGTCCTGTCATACCTGTCATCTGTACCGTGATCCTCTTATCCACTTTGTATGCCTGTCATGTTTTCCATTATTTATTTACTGGTTAAAAGTTACTGGACTCACCAGATGTATGTCTGACCTAGTTTGTTTCGCCTCTTTTCTTCCGTTTCTGCCCCCCTGGTTCTCAGGGAGGAAACACCCAGGTTTAGTCAGGATTTGGATATCATCTTCTAGGAGTTACTTCCGAAGTATGGCTCGAGTCTCTGTCTCTTATACGGCTTGCTCTTTAATATGGGGAATGATGTTTTCTTTTAAATACCTATGTATTCTGATGATATAAGACAGAAGTGTTTTGTTGTAATAGTTTTATGACTCATGGTATTATGTAACAAAGTATTTTGGAGATTTAATTAAGTTATTTGTTTTCCACTGCAAAATTTTTATATCTATCTTGTGATATTCTATTTTTGTTTACCGAAAATGCTCCACTGAAGTTAAGGCATTCCCTTTGTGAGTGACCTTAATGGAGGTGGGGTGTTACAACTAGCAATTAGTCTAAGACACATAAAAAGAAGAAACGCCACAGACTTGCATAACATACAAATTGGATCTAATCTTACAAATAAGGATTACCACATATCTAGCATAAACTTGTTATTGTCGTCGGCCTAAAGGTGTGAACTTGCAAATATATAATATAGTTTTTCACCTAAAACTTGCATAGGTCGTAGTCAAAAACATGCATAAAACTATATATGTCGTAGATCTAAATCTAAAGGTCTAAACTTGCATAGGCCATAGTCACAAACTTGCATAAAATGATGTGTGTCATAGATCTAAATCTGAAGGTGTAAACTTGCATATATGTGAATCCAATTTCTACCTAAACTTGCATAGAATCACTTTATTTGATTCACATGTATAATTCACATAGAAACTAGCATATAATCTACACCCAAACTTGCATATAAAATGTTGTCAAATGTGAATCAAGTTGAACATATATGATTTGGCATATGAAAAGGGATCCACAACAAAACTATAATGATAAACAACTAGCATACATTCACAAAATATCACATTTTTCCAATGATTCGCAAACATAGACATATAACCCAATTTATAACTCAACTTAATTAACTTGTTAATTATCTTATTAAAGAAATTGAACTCACAACTCAAAGAATGTCTTGAGTTCTGAAATATGAGTTTTGAAATTGCTTTAGCTCTCCGTTGAAGTAGACAAATTCGTTGTTGTTTAGATTTGAGTTGAATAGAATTGGGTTGAATTGAGTTGATTAGCTCCACATTCCCTCTAATTGATGGCGGCTACTCTAGGTTTTGGAGTGAAAGCATGACGACCATTTATCTAATTTTTAATTAGGTTTTAGGGCTTGAGTCTACATGTGTTTATATAGAATTTAGGATTAATTTAGGCCATCCGATCAACCTAGAATTAACCCCAACCATTCAGACCAGATCAGAACTATCCATAAGCCCAAATTACTCAGCAACTAATCACAAAATCGTCATCACTTAAATTTTCCATGGGGGCTGGTCGACCCCCTGATCGACCTGTATGGGTATGTCTACCCCCAGGTAGACTTCGTGGTCGACCTGGCCCTTGGCAGGAATTTTCCCGCCTAGCCCAATCTGGGTTTGAATTTGAATTTTTGAAATCTGTTTGAATTTTAATAAAACTTCCGACGGCCATAACTTCTTCATACGAAGTCCAATTCACACAAATTCGGAATCTATCTCAACCAAAATTCCGAGAAGAAAACAATGGCGCAACCCGTTTCCCTTATTTCTCATGTTTAAAATTAAGTATTCTTTAAATTTGTCAACATTAAAATTAAAATTACGGGGTGTTACAAAAATCAACCATTCAAAGAAGTTTAAAATTAGGGGTAATTGCTGGAAGGGCTATTTAGAGAATTAGTGGTTAATTAAATACAAGGGTTGTTTTGAAGTATTAAGAGAAGTAGAGTTAGTTTAAGCATAGTTGGGGTAGATCGACAAATATGAAAGATGATGAATCATTTGGATTAGGTGCTGCAAAAACCAACCCTTCGCAGTAGCTAAAAAATAGGGGTAACTATTTGAAGTGAGAGCTATTTAGAGAATTTGGGGTAGGATTAAAAATAATAGTTGTTTTGAAGTATTAAGAGAAGACGGGATAGTTTAAGCATAGTACGGGTAGATCGACAAATACAAAAGATGATAAATCATTTGGACTGGGTGCTGCATAAACCAACCCTTCACAGTAGTTGAAAAATAGGGGTAATTGTTTGAAGTAAGTTCTATTTATAGAATATGGTGTAGGATTAAAAAGAAGGTTCTTTTTGAAATATTAAGAGAAGTAGGGGTAGTTTAAGCAAAGTAGGGCTAGATCGACAAATATAAAAGATTTTGAATCGTTTTGATTGGGTGCTGCAAAAACCAACCCTTCACTATAGTAAAAAGATTGGCTTAATTGTTGGAAGTAAGGGCTATTAATAGAACTAAAGGTATGATTAAAAAGAATAGCTGTTTTGAAGTATTAAGAGAAGTAGGGGTAGTTTAAGCATAGTAGGGGTAGATCGACAAATATAAAGATGATGAATCATATGGATTGGGTGTTGCAAAAACCAACCCTTCAAAGAAGTTTAAAAATAGGGGTAATTGTTGGAAGGGCTATTTAGAGAATTAGGGGTTGGATTAAAAACAAAGGTTGTTTTGAAGTATTAAGAGAAGTAGGGGTAGTTTAAGCGTTGTAGGAGTAGATCAACAAATGTGAAAGGGGATGAATCATTTAGATTGGGTGCTGAAAAAACCAACCCTTCACAATAGTTAAAAAATAGGGGTAATTATTGGAAGTAAGGTTTATTTAGATAGTTAGGGATAGGATTAAAAAGAATAGCTATTTTGAAGTATTAAGAGATTTAGGGGTAGTTTAAGCATAGTAGGGGTAGATCGACAAATATGAAAGATGATGAATCATTTGGATTGGGTGCTGCAAAAACTAACCCTTCACAGTAGTTAAAAAATAGGGATAATTGTTGGATGTAAGGGATATTTAGAGAATTAGTGGTAGGATTAAAAAGTAGGTTGTTTTTAAGTATTAAGAGAAGTGGGGGAAGTTTAACCACAATAGGGGTAGATCGACAAATGTGAAAAATGATTTATCAATTAGATTGGGTGCTACAAAAACCAACCCTTCAAAGTAGTAAAAAAAAATAGGGGTAATTGTTGGAAGTAAGGTCTATTTAGAGAATTTGGGATAGGATTAAAAACAAGGGTCATTTTGAAGTATTACAAGAAGTAGGGGTAGTTTAAGCATAGTAGGGGTAGATCGATAAAAATGAAATACTATGAGTCGTTTGGATTGGGTGCTACAAAAACGAACCCTTCACAGAAATAAAATATAGGCGTAATTGTTGGAAGTAAGGGTTGTTTAGAGAATTATGGGTAGGATTAAAAAGAGTAGTTGTTTTGAAGTATTAAGAGAAGTAGGGGTACTTTAAGTATAGTAGGGGTAGATCGACAAATATGAAAGATGATGAATCATTTGGATTAGGTGCTATAAAAACCCAACCCTTCGCCTTAGCTAAAAAATAAAGGTAACTATTGGAAGTAAGGGATATTTAGAGAATTAGGGTTAGGATTAAAAAGAATAGCTGTTTTGAAGTATTAAGAGAAGTAGGGATAGTTTAAGCATAGTACGGGTAGATCGACGAATAGGAAAGATGATGAATCGTTTAGATTGGGAGCTGCAAAAGCCAACTCTGAGCAGTAGTTAAAAAGTAGGGGTAATTGTTGGAAGTAAGGGCTATTTATAGAATTTTGGGTAGTATTAAAAAGAAGGGTCGTTTTGAAGCATTAAGAGAAGTAGGGGTTGTTTAAACATAGTAGGGGTAGATCGGCAAATATCAAAGATGATGAATCAGTTGGATTGGATGCTGCAAAAACCAACCCTTCATAGTCATTAAAAAATAGGGGTAACTGTTGGAAGTATGGGCTATAAAGAGAATTTGGGGTAGGAAAAAAAAGAAGGCAGTTTTGAAGTACTAAGAGAATTAGGGGTAGTTTAAGGATAATAGGTGTAGATCGACAAATATGAAAAATGATGAATCGCCTAGATTGGGTGGAACAAAAACCAACCCTTCATAGTAGTTAAAAAATAGGGATAATTTTTAAAAGTAAGGGCTATTTAGAGAATTAGGGGTAGGATTATAAAAGAAGGGCGGTTTTGAAGTACTAAGAGAAGTAGGGATAGTTTAAGCATTGTTGGGGTAGATTGACAATTATGAAAGATGGTGAATCATTTGGATTAGGTGCTGCAAAAACCAACCCTTTACAGTAGTAAAAGATAGGTTTAATTGTTAAATGTAAGGGATGCTTATAGAATTAGGGGTAGGATTAAAAAAATAGTTGTTCTGAAGTATTTAGAGAAGTAGGGGTACTTTAAGCATAGTTGTGGTAGATCGACAAAGATGAAAGATGATGAATCATTTAGATTGAATGCTGCAAAAACCAACCCTTCACAGTAGTGAAAAAATAGGAGTAATTGTTGGAAGTAAGGGCTATCAAGAGAATTTGGGTTAGGATTAAAAAGAAGGCAGTTTTGAAGTATTAAGAGACGTATGGGTAGTTTAAGCATAATAGGGGTAGATTGACAAACACAAAAAATGATGAATCATTTGGATTGGGTGCAACAAAAACCAACCCTTCACAGTAGTTAAAAAATAGTGATAATTTTTGGAAGTAAGGGCTATCTAAAGAATTAGGGGTAGGATTAAAAAGAAGGGCGGTTTTGAAGTACTAAGAGAAGTACGGATAGTTTAAGCATAGTAGGGGTAGATCAACAAATATGAAAGATGATGAATCATTTGGATTAGGTGCAGCAAAACCAACCCTTTATAGTAGAAAAAGATAGGCATAATTGTTGGAATCAAGGGCTATTTAGAGAATTAGGGTTAGGATTAAAAAGAATAGCTGTTTTGATGTATTAAGAGAGGTAGGGATAGTTTAAGCATAGTACGTGTAGATCGACAAATACGAAAGACGATGAATCTTCTGGATTGGGTGCTGCAAAGACCAACCCTTCACGGTAGTTAAAAAAAAGGTTTAATTGTTGCAAGTAAGTGTTATTTATATAATTTGGGGTGGGATTAAAAAGAAGGATCGTTTTGAAGTATCAAGAGAAGTATGGGTAGTTTAAGCATAGTACGGGTAGATCGACAAATATGAAAGATTATGAATTGTTTTGAGTGGATGCTGCAAAAACCAACCCTTCACAGTTGTAAAAAGATTGGCTTGATTGTTGGAAGTAAGGGCTATTTAGAGAATTAGGGGTAGGATTAAAAAGAAGGATTATTTTGAAGTATTAAGAGAAGTAGGGGTAGTTTAAGCATAGTAGGGGTGATCGACAAATATAAAGATGATGAATCATATGGATTGGTGGCTGCAAAAACCAACCCTTCAAAGTAGTTCAAAAATAGGGGTAATTGTTGGAAGGGCTATTTAGAGAATTAGGGGTTGATTAAAAACAAGGGTTTCTTTGAAGTATTAAGAGAAGTAGGAGTAGTTTAAGCATAGTTGGGGTAGATCGACAAATATGAAAGATGATGAATCATTTGGGTTAGGTGCTGCAAAAATCGACCCTTCGCAGTAGCTAAAAAATAGGGGTAACAATTGGAAGTAAGAGGTATTTAGAGAATTAGGGGTAGGATTAAAAAGAATAGCTGTTTTGAAGTATTAAGAGGGATAGTTTAAGCATAGTACGTGTAGATCGACGAATACAAAAGATAATGAATCGTTTGGACTAGGTGCTGCATAAACCAACCCTTCACAGTAGTTGAAAAATAGAGGTAGTTGTTGGAAGTAAGTGCTATTTATAGAATTTGGGGTACGATTAAAAAGACGGTTTGTTTTGAAGTATTAAGAGAAGTAGTGGTAGTTTAAGCATAGTAGGGGTAGATGGACAAATATGAAAGATTTTGAATCGTTTTGATTGGGTGCAGCAAAAACCAACCCTTCACAGTAGTAAAAAGATTGGCTTAAATTTGGAAGTAAGGGCAATTTAGAGAATTAGGGGTATGATTAAAAAGAAGGACTGTTTTGAAGTATTAAGACAAGTAGGGGTAGTTTAAGCATAGTAGGGGTAGATCGACAAATATAAAGATGATGAATCATATGGATTGGGTGCTGCAAAAACAAACCCTTCAAAGAAGTTTAAAAATAGGGGTAACTGTTGGAAGGGCTATTTAGAGAATTAGGGGTTGGATTAAAAACAAGGGTTGTTTTGAAGTATTAAGAGAAGTAGGGGTAGTTTAAGCATATTAGGAGTAGTTCGACAAATTTAAAAGATGATGAATCATTTAGATTGGGTGCCGCAAAAACCAACCCTTCACAGTAGTTAAAAAATAGGGGTAATTGTCAGAAGCAAGGTCTATTTAGACAATTAGGTGTAGGATTAAAAAGAATAGTTGTTTTGAAGTATTAAGAGAAGTAGGGGTAGTTTAAGCATAGTAGGGGTAGATCGAAAAATATGAAAGACGATGAATCGTTTGGATTGGGTGCTACCAAAACCAACCCTTCACAGTAGTTAAAAAATAGGGGTAATTTTTGGATGTAATGGCTATTTAGAGAATTAGGGGTAGGATTAAAAAGAAGCCTGTTTTTAAGTATTAAGAGAAGAAGGGTAGTTTAAGCATAATAGGGGTAGATTGATAAACATGAAAGATAATGAATCGTTTGGATTGGGTGCAGCAAAAGCCAACCCTTCCCAGTAGTTAAAAATAGGGATAATTGTTGGAAGTAAGGGCAATTTATACAATTAGGGCTAGGAGATTGTTTTAAAGTACTAAGAGAAGTATGGATAGTTTAAGCATAGTTGGAGTAGACCGACAAATATGAAAGATGATGAATCATTTGGATTGGGTTCTGCAAAAACCAACCTTTCACAGCTGTTAAAAAATAGGGGTAATTGTTGGAAGTAAGGGCTATTTAGAGAATTAGGGGTAGGATTAAAAAAATAGCTTAAGCATAGTAGAGGTATATCGACCAATATGAAAAATGATGAATCGTTTGGATTGGAAGCTGGAAAAACTAATCCTTCATAGAAGTTAAAAAATAGGGGTAATTGTTGGAAGTAAGGGCTATTTAGAGAATTAGGGGTAGGATTAAAAACAATAGTTGTTTGGAAGTATTAAGAGAAGTATGGGTAATTTAAGCATAGTAGGGGTAGATCGACAAATATGAAAGATGATGAATCGTTTGGATTGGATGCTGCAAAAACCAACCCTTCACAGTAGTTAAAAAATAGGGATAATTGTTGGAAGTAAAGTATATTTAGAGAATCAGGGGTAGGATTAAAAAGAAGGGCTGTTTTGAAGTACTAAGAGAGGTAGGGATAGTTTAAGCATAGTAGGGGTAGATCGACAAATATGAAAGATGATGAATCATTTGGATTGGGTGTTGCAAAAGCCAACCTTTCACAGTAGTTAAAAAATAGGGGTGATTGTTGGAAGTAAGAGCTATTTAGAGAATTAGGGGTAGGATTAAAAAGAATAGTTGTTTTGAAGTATTAAGTAGGGTAGTTTAAGCATAGTAGGGGTAGTTTAAGCATAGTAGGGGTTGATCGACAAATATGGAAGATGATGAATCGTTTGGATTGGCTACAGCAACAACTAACCCTTCACAGTAGTTAAAAAATTGGGATAATTTTTGGAAGTAATGGCTATTTAGAGAATTAGGGGTACGATTAAAAAAGAAGGGTTGTTTTGAAGTACCGCGACAAGTAGGGATAGTTTAAGCATAGTAGGGGTAGACCGACAAAAATGAACGATGGTGAATCATTTGGATTGGCTGCTGCAAAATCCAACCTTTCACAGAAGTTAAAAAATAGGGGTAATTGTTGGGAGAAGGGCTATTTAGAGAATTAGGGTATGATTAAAAAGAATAGTCGTTCTGAAGTATTAAAAGAAGTAGGGGTGGTTTAAGCATAATAGGGGTAGGTCGACAAATATGAAAGATGATGAATCGTTAGGATTAGATGCTGCAAAAACCAACGCTCACAGTAGTTAAAAAATAGGGGTAATTGTTGAAAGTAAGGGCTATTTAGATAATTCGGGGTAGAATTAAAAAGAATAGTTGTTTTGAAGTATTATGAGAAGTAGGGGTAGTTTAAGCATAGTAGGGGTAGGTCGACAAATATGAAAGATGATGAATTGTTTGGATTGGGTGCTGCAAAAACCAACACTTCACAGTAGTTAAAAAATAGGGGTAATTTTTTGATGTAAGGGTTATTTAGAGAATTAGGGGTAGGATTAAAAAGAAGGCTGTTTTGAAGTATTAAGAGAAGTAGCGGTAGTTTAAGTTTAATAGGGGTAAGTTGACAAATATGATAAATGATGAATCGTTTGGATTGGGTGCAGCAAAATCCAACCCTTCATAATAGCTAAAAAATAGGGAAAATTGTTGGAAGTAAGGGATATTTAGAGAATTAGGGTAGGATTAAAATGAAGGGTTGTTTTGAAGTACTAAGAGAAGTAGGGATAGTTTAAGCATAGTATGGGTAGATCGACAAATATGAAAGATGATGAATCATTTGGATTGGGTGCTACAAAAAATAACCTTTCACTGAAGTTAAAAAATAGAGGTAATTGTTGGAAGTAAGGGCTATTTAGATAATTAGGGGTAGGATTAAAATGAATAGCTGTTCTGAAGTATTAAGAGAAGTTGGGGTAGTTTAAGCACTGTAGGGGTAGATCGACAAACATGAAAGATGATGAATCGTTTGGATTGGATGCTGCAAAAACCAACCATTCACAATAGTTAAAAAATAGGTGTAATTTTGAAAGTAAGGGCTATTTAGAGAATCAGGGGTATGATTAAAAAGAAGGGTTGTTTTGAAGTACTAAGAGAAGTAGGGATATTTTAAGCATAGTAGGGGTAGATCGACAAATATGAAAGATGATGAATCATTTGGATTGGATGCTGCAAAAACCAACCTTTTACAGTAGTTAAAAAATAGGGTAATTGTTGGAAGTAAGGTCTATTTAGAGAATTAGGGGTAGGATTAAAAAGAATAGTTGTTTTGAAGTATTAAGAGAAGTAGGGGTAGTTCAAACATAATAAAGGTAGATGGACAAATATGAAAGATGATGAATCATTTGGATTGTTTGCTGCAAAGACCAACCCTTCGCAATAGTTTAAAAATAGGGGTAATTGTTGGATGTAAGGGATATTTAGAGAATTAGGGGTAGTATTAAAAAGAAGGCTATTTTGAAGTATTAAGGGAAGTAGGGGTTGTTTAAGCATAATATATTTATTTCATATAAATACTTATATAATTCCATTTATTTTCTAATTAAATATCCCCTTTTAAAACTTCATTTATTTTCCAAAACCTTATTTCCATTTAATCCATTCGATTTCCTAAATATTATATTTACTTCATAAAGTTCTTGATTCACTTCTCATTAATTTCATTTTCTATTTTAACCAAATTGGTCCTTCCGATTTCCATATAACTGTTGTTGACTTCATATAGAAGTCTGTTGGCTAGCTTTTTGACCAAGCCACCCAGGTTCATTCACAAGAAGAAAGTATGAAACTACGTTCCTTAAGTACATGAAGGAACGGATCGCACCACAGGATCGCCCCTTATCGGATCGCCCCTCAACGGATCGCCCCCATTTACATCAGCTATACGACCACTTCTATGCGACTCAATCCGTACATACACAACTACCCAGTACAGACCGACCCGAACCCCTGATGCGCGGCGAAGCCTCTGACCCATTCAAGCACGAGTTAGTTTTCGGCGATCCGAGATGCACGGATCCAGCGACACGTGTCCCTAACTGTCATTTTGACTGATTCTCCCCCTTTGCTCGATCCGATATTCAAGGGGATCGCGACACCTGTCCACAACGGCTAATTTGACTAATTCTTCATCGACTGCGATACGATCCGATATTCTCGGGATTCGTGCCACGTGTGACCGCGATCCGCCTGACAAAATCAGCTATAAATAGCCCAGAACGTGGCATTTTTTAGGATCCTTTGGCAATATTGAGTACTGATTCTGCCATTATTGTCATATCACCATTTCTTGTCAGTTTGACTACGAGATTACTGCGAGAAATCACAATTGTAAAAGTGAGCTAGAGAGAAATCATTGATTGTATCAGCATTCAAAGTATAATCGATAACATATAAAGTGGACGTAGGCTCGTTAACGCTGAACTACTATAAATTCTGTGTGTTTTCTGCTTTTTCTTCATTCTCCGGTTAAAACTCTATAAGAATCATAACGATTTGGGTGTTAGGTCCAAATTTTGATCTAACATTTTGGTTCTTTCACTGAGAAAACAGTCCCAAAACTTCACTGTTCAGCTTTTTGAAGATTCTAGCGACATCTGATATCATGGCTGGAAAGAAGTCTAAGGAAGAACAAGCTTCACGGACAAATGAAATCGTGAATGAAGCAGTTGAAGAAAGTGTGCACGAGCTGGGCAACGAGGGAACTTTGGATCGCGGAGCACCAGGGGCGAACCGATCCGATGAAGGTACCACGCTCCGAGTCGACGAGGACGAGGCGACCCGGACTGCTGAAGGGGTTGTTACTCGATCCCGTGATAACGCCTCGAATCCTCCGCATACCATGACCACGGACCGATCCCACGGGGGCGCTGCGAGCCACCATCCTCGATCCACAGCGATCAGAATTGATGATCGGACTACAGCTCGAACTGGAAAGGAGCCTATGGCTCGCTCCTACAGTCCTGGCCCCTCCACTCGACCTGGCTCAAGCTCTTTGCGCATAAGAGAAAGTGATGATGATCAATATGACCCTTCTTCTCCCTTTACTGAGGGGGATCTCTCTCGCTTTTCCGAAATGTGGGAAAGATTGTTTGATGAATTGGCTGCTCAAAGGCAGGAAAGCTCCGTCCTGCGACAAAATTTGACTGTTATGGATAGAAGGCTTAATGATCTCGCAAGGCAAAGGATGCCACCAGTTCGTCCGCTCACCCCAGAATATTTTTATTCGTCAGAGGAATCGCCGAGACCTCCGCGGCGACCATACGAGAGACTCGAAAACATAGAGCAGCTTCGATTTGGAACCCTGCCATCATAGGAAGAAGAAGCACTGGATGCGGGGCCCTCAAACCGTAATGTGAACGATCACGCCGCAACTCCCAGAGCTTGAGGTGTGGACAGTCCTGTACAGAACAGACTACCTCAGCCCCGTCTCCGCGCAAATGCTCATGGCAACAGGGGACAACGAGGCCCAATCCGAGCCCGGGATTTTGTGACTACTCCCGGAAGAGAGATTAGAGAACCCCACCGAGCAAGAAGCACTGAACCCGAACCTCCACAGACCAGTGCAAATATTGCAGCTATGATCCATCAAATTCTGGCAAATAGCCGTGGACAACGGAATGAAGATTGGGGAATTGACCGCAGTCATACCCCTTTCACTGATGATATTTTAGATGTGACTTTCCCGAGGCATTTTAACATGCCACAGATGAACCGTTACGCGAGTAGATCTGATCCCGTCCAGCATCTGATGAGATATTCTTGGTCAATGACCGCTGCCTCAGCTTCTGATGCTGTCAAGTGCAAAGCATTTCCCATATTCTTGGAGGATGTAGCATTGTTATGGTTTACTCGCTTACCAGCAAGATCAATTTCCATCTTCAGGGAGTTGAGTGAAAGGTTCGTGGAACGGTTCCGCATCTACGCACAAAAGACAAAGAGTGTGATTGACTTGTTCCTTGTCAAGCAACGACATGGCGAGAGTTTGAGGGTGTACCTAGACCGTTTCAACCTGGCCGCTACTGAAGTTAAAGATCCTCATGAGCCAATCGTTGTCACAGCTCTGATTGACGAAGTAGATAAAGACACTGAATTTGGGAGATACCTGGCCGGCAAGCCACCCCATACTAGAGAGTTATTCTACGAAAAAGCTAACGAAAATTTACGCCGGGAAGAAGTATATGCTAACCGAAAGGCAAAAACGGCCGATAAGGAGGAAATCTAGAGCAATGTCGCCATTAAGCAGACAGGGGATAGCTTGGGCAAGGTCGAAGTTAATGTCGGAAATCGGAATCAGGGTGGTCATCAGTCAGGGAACAATGATAATAACAGTAATGGCAACAACCGAAAGAGGAATCGAGGGAACGACTCCCAAGGAAGGACTTGTCCCAGGGCTTTTGAGAGTTATACGCCAATAAATGATAGTTTGGATAATATCTTCATGGATTCGTACAACGTCCTCCAGAATAAGAGGCCACCTCCCAGAGAGTCGACGGTGAAAGAACGCGAAACGGGGAAGTTTTGTCTCTTTCATCAGATTCATGGCCATTCGACAAATGAATGTCGTCACCTAAGAGATGTAGTCGAGAGGATTCTTCGAGAAGGAAAATCAGATGAATACAGAGTAACGCCCAGAGATAGGGGGCAAGCCGTACATGCCCCAAATCAGAACCAGAATCAACTTGCTGTCAGGCCAACTGCCCAGCAAAAGGGAAAAGACCTCGTTATCAATACCGTAATCGGAGGGCTTTATCACGCCGGACACCGTTCCAAGTCATTGGATCAGTATGTCAATGCATCCAAGCAACACCTCGAGGTAGGGGAGTGTAGCAACCCTGTAATAACACGCAAATTCTGGGCCAGTTTAAAATTTTTATTTTGGCAATTTTAGCGAATTTTGAATATTTAAAATAGATAATTTTAAATAATATCGACGAGAAAATTTATTTTTAATATAATTTGAACGTATATATTATATACGTCGTCGTTAGGATACAAATCTTTATATATAATTATAAAAGGAATTGAAAATGGCGCGGTAGTTCGATAATTCAATTTCAAACTTCAATTGGATGTACCGGGTGCAAAACAATCCGGATTTTAGTGAAACCAAAAACATTAGGATCTAATTGATGATATCTTTCCAACGAATCCGAATAATCGAAATTTCATAGCGGGAATCAAAAGATATGTCCAGTTGAAAATTATGAATAGTCGCTATGGAATTCAGGCCCTTAAAAATGGACATTTTGCAAACGACCTCGGATTTCGACGAAACCACTTTTGTTGGGTCCGTGATGTCATATTATTGTTAGATTCCAAATTTCATAATTTTTCGAATCAATATGTGAGCGTGGCAAAGGAAAACGCGTTTGACCAGTTTCAGTTGATTTTAATCGACTGGAAATTGGCCATTTTTCCAACGATCTCAGAATTCGGCGAAACTAGTTTTGTTAGGACCGTATCGTCAATACGAAGCTAGAAAATATTTTTCTGGAATTTTTCGAGTTAGTATGTGACCCCGGTAATTTGAAATGTACGTTTAAAATTCAATATAGTGATTTAAATGTAAATTTAACGGAAACTGATTGTAACGACCGAATCAGCCTGGGATACATATCCCATTGTGTTCGGAATGGGAGTAAAACGCTATGGACGACAGGCGGTGGGCCTCGTTTAGAGGTCGTATGTAAAAGTCAATAATTTGGTAATTAAAATAATAAAAGAAAATTTTACTCTTTCCTCCCCTCCTTATCATCTCTCTGCCCCCCCCCCCAATTCATTCGTTCATAACGAAAAAAAAGAAAAAAAAACACGAATCGGAATCGAGCCGCCAGCCCCCCCCCCCCCCCCCCCCCGCGGCGCCGACCTCGCGACGCCCCCCCTCCACCTGCGGTAGTCGCGCCTCCCCCCAATCGATTCCCACCACCATCGAAGCCCCAACGGCGCGACTCCCGAGACCCCCCCTGAAGCGAACCCCACCGTCGACCGCACCACCTCCGCCTGTCCCTCCTCCACTTCCGTCAACGTCCAGAAACCACCACCCCCTCTGCGAACTAGGAGATAGAAAAAGCAAATGTAAGTTTCTCTTTTTTTGTTTTTATTTACTCATGATATTTCGGTCTTTTTATTTATTTAAATTCTTTAAATAAAATCTGAAATATATATGTATATTATTTGCTAAAAAAAAACTGATTTTTATAAACAAAAGAAATGATTTTTTATCGTTGAAAGAAACCATTTTTGATAAGTTGAAATTATTTTTAAAAAGGTATAAAAATATGATTTTTATACTTATAGCTAATTAAAGATATGATCTTTATATAGTAGATGATATAAAAATATTATTTTTATATAGGTAGAGTATTAAAAATAGGATTTTTATATTATAGGAAGGTTAAAAATATAATTTTTATATAAGCGAGAAGTTAAAAATATGATTTTTATATTTTTAAAGTATTAAAAATATAGTCTTTACTATATAGATGATAAAAATAAAAATAAGAAAAGGTGATATTTTTAAATATGAAAAGGCGATATTTTTAAATATGAAAAGACGATATTTTGATATGAGTAGTGAAGTAAAAATATGATTTTTACTTCGAGAAAAATATAAACTTTATATTTAAAAGGCGAAATCTTTATTTTAGAAAAGGCGAAATCTATATATGGAAAATAGCGTGATAAAAATATAATTTTTATCTATATAACATAGTAGTAAAAATTCGATTTTTATATATTGAATAACGGAATAAAATTTCGATTTTTAAAGGTATGAAGCGATTATAAAAATATGATTTTTAAATTGAAAGTGAATAAATAAAAATGTGATTTTTATTTTAAAGACATCAAAATATAAAAATGTGTGATTTTTATATATGTAGTGGCTACGGGCAACAAAGATGACGAAGATGCGATAGCGATGAAGATTTCTATCAATGAAGTGCCATGGAGTTAGGATAGCTATCTGTGAGAATTTCTCACCTTTCAATTTCATTTCTATATATATATATATACTAGGATGCAGACGGTGCTTAGTAGCACCCGACACAATCGTCCACAGACCATGGACTTGTTTGTTTGGTTGCATAGATTAGTTAGATAGTTTTGATTTGAATTGAATTGTTTGGTAAAATGAATGGATTTGATTGATGTGTGAATGGCGTGGGCCTTCACTAGACCGGGGATAAGGCTAGGCCTCGTACCGTTTCTAGTATCGTGCCGTTATGCTGCCGAAATTTTCTAAAATATGTTAGAAAAATAAAAATATCATTTTTATTGTGTAAATGAACTGAATAGATATTCATATGTTGAAGTAAAATATTTTATCGTTAAAAATATAATTTTTAACATGAAAGTGAATAAAATAAAATATTCATTTACAAACCCGACGGTTTGTTTATGTACACCTATTTGAAGGACATTGATTGGGACGATAAATTTTACACATCGCCCAACTGCACAACTAAAATTTGTGTTTGATTGTTTGAAAACCCCACACGGGTGTTGGGATGAAATTTGAAGTTCACTCATCCTGATTGATTAAGTATGTCGATCGATTGATTGACAGGCTGTTATAAGCGTTGAATATCTATATTTGATGCTTATGCAGTGTAGTGCACTTTGGTTGATGGTTGATTATTTTCAATGCTATTATATACGTGTGATGTATGAAAGTCCATATAATTAACATTATATGGTGATTGATTGGGCCTCATTCCAATTTAGAAAATAAAGAATATTATATTATATAAGGTTCATGTGTTGACTGTACTCATCCGTTGAGATTAGTCATGTGTTGAACGAAATATTTTAATAATAAAATTTACATCTTTATCAATATTATATTATATAAGGTTCATGTGTTGACTGTACTCATCCGTTGAGATTAGTCATGTGTTGAACGAAATATTTTAATAATAAAATTTACATCTTTATCAATATTATATAATATAAGGTTCATGTGTTGACTGTACTCATCCGTTGAGATTAGTCATGTGTTGAACAAAACATTTTGAAACGTATTTGAAAGGGAAATATTTGAAAAAGAAATGAATTGAATTTAAAACGAATTTGAAATGAATTGAATATAAAACGATTTCGAAATGAATTGAATATAAAACGATTTCGAAATGAATTGAATATAAAACGAATTCGAAATGAATTGAATATAAAACGATTTTGAAATGAATTGAATATAAAACGATTTCGAAATGAATTGAATATAAAACGAATTCGAAATGAATTGAATATAAAACGATTTCGAAATGAATTGAATATAAAACGAATTCGAAATGAATTGAATATATAACGAATTTCAATTGAATAGAAAACCAATTTGAATTGAATCGAATAGAAAACGACTTTGGAATTGAATTGAATTGAAAACGAATTCGAATTGAATTGAAAGCGAATTGAAATGAATTCAAATTGAATTGAAATTTGAATTGAATAGAAGTGAATTTTAAAACGAATTTATAAAGAAGAATTCAATTTTGATTTGAATTGAAATGGAAGTTGAAATTGCTTTTGAAACGAATTTAAAACTATTTATATAATCCGTTTTAAAATAGAAATCGACGAAATATATATTATATATATTATATATATAAAATATAATGGCTTGAATAGAACGCGCCGCGCCGCGGCAGTTCGCGAATTTCGACCATTTATTTCAAACGGACATTACGGGAGATTCGACCGTCGGATTCTCCTAAAACCGGAACCGTTGGGTTCGTATCGAAAAGTGCTTTCTAACGAATATTTGAAATTTGAAATCTAACGGTTGGATTTGGAGTTACGTCCAAATCAAATTTGAAAAAGGTCGTTGTAAGTGCAGTTCGATGGCCATTGTTGGAAATCGATTGTACGGGCCTTAATAAAATTATTAAAAATAGTAATAATTTGTGTAAAATCATAAGAAATGATTTGGGAAAATTTGGGATGAAAAACTCCATATTTGAAAAGATAAAAATGGATTTTTATCGAAATGAACTAGTTTTGAACTAAATTTAAAACCCAATTATTTTTAAATAAATAAATTAGATTTAAAAAGGGGTTTTAAATAATCGGAATTCCTAATATATTTGAATTAAATTGAACTAGAATTGATTTGTGGGTTTATCGTGAACTGTGTTTTAAATAACACTAGTTCTTTAACCCGATAATAAATAGAATGTGATTTGGGTTTATCGTGAACTGTGTTTTAAATAACACCAAGTTCTTTAACCCAGTAAAGGGAGTTTTAACGAATCTGCAATTAAATTGAAATGTGAATTGATAATTTATATTATCAAATTTAGAAAGTGAGCGAGGATGGAGTATTACCAGTTTTGCTCCAAAGCGATAGTTAAATCTTTAATTAGGTTTGAACGTGAAATGGTAATTAATTTTACCGATAACACCCCGGTGTTAGATATAGAGTATTACCAGTTTTGCTTCATGGGATGAATAGGTTGGGATTGGGAAATAAAATAAATAATTACTTCGGTGTTGTTCACTAATCTCGACTGTTTTAGAAAACCATAATTTGGTTTGAAATGACATCCAAAGGAAGATTAAAAGATAAATTTGAAAGAATTTATCTTGGATAAAATTAATGGGAACTTTTCCCTAAGAATTGAAATGTAGAAACTAGCTGTAGGTTAGTTAAGAAGAATGGTTTCCTGGGTATTGATCTGATGTTGGTTTCGGCCTTCGGGGTTAATATTTGGGAAATTGTTCTCTTGCTGATTTACGGTTAATGACTAATGAATTGGAATGAGGCGTATGTTTTGTTTGTGTAACATTTGTTTTTAATACTCGCGGGTTGTTTGGAAAGTCCGGGTTTATACCCATTCTGAATAACCGATTCGACGACAAGTCGAAGATGAAGATGGTGGTCGAAGACCGGAAGTCTTCACATCGTTTGGGCAATTACTGATGATTTTGATTGGGCTGTACACCCAAGAGGATGGAAATAGTTGGTGGTCGTCCAGACGTACTTGGAGATGGATGGATATGCGAGGAAAGTGCCTCCGGTTTCGTTCAGACCCAGAACGGACTTGTAAATGGATTGTGTGTCTGACATTGGTTTTTATTCTTTGTTGATTGATTTCTGTTAAATATATATCTGTTTGGCGGCGGAGAATTTATTCTCTTGCTTAACGCCCTTCTCTAAGACGTACGAGCTTAGAGATTATATATCGATAAATATCAATCGCATGGCATAAATTGCCTGTGTGGCACGCTGAGATGCAATGATCAAGGCTTCTGTTGAAAAGCAAAATCTTGTGGTTGATGATCAAAGCATGGACTTTGTGTCGTAGCTTTGTGTATAACGTGAATTTGTGAGCCTCACACCTCGGTATGAGTCAAAAACGGGATAAGGACCCAAGGAGTGCATGACGTTTCTTTCTAGCTATGGTGGTGTCAGTGACTTACCAGCCCTGACATTTATATTACTTTTCACCTTTAGGGTTGTTGGAATAAGGCGCCGCGATTATAGGTCTGTAAGGACCAGGAAACGTGTGTCCAGGCATAATTAATCCTCTAACGTAAGTGAGGACCGGCCTTGGAGGATCCCAGGGTTGCCCGTAGTGCGTAGCCCTGAGGCATTTGCTAGAGTGTCTCGAACGCGGAGAGGAGCTTGCCCCTTGCCTCGACTCATGACGGAAATCCAATTTCCAATACGTGATATTGCGGTTTTAATTGTAGAACTAGTATGGCGACATGATAGATGGTACCCATGCCGCCTATGATTGATATTTATGATTGAAATTGTTTTGGCACTATACACTTATTATAGTATCAAATGATTTGTTTTTAAACGTACCAAGCATGTTTGGCTGTTATAAGGTAAAACCCTATCCTCCGGCTTGCGTTGCATTGTGTGATGGGACCTGGGTCTTATAATAGCTTTATTTTTCGAAAAAGCATTGCGTTGTTTATTCTATGCACTGTTATTCTTGGGTGGAAACCCGTTCCGTGTTATACGGCATGGTCCCTTGAATTACTCTCTTTTCAAATAAAGTTTTAAATAACTGTTTTAGTTCTCACACCAGTCACATGACTGACCTGGAGTTTATTGTTTTAACCTAAACTCTGGGTGCCCCTATTTTCCGCACGGGCAGCTAGTAGTTTTGGTTTTGCAGATTTATATTCACAGGATCCTGGTTTACAGCTGGAATGATATCCGGAAAGCTCTGTATCCGTATATCACCTTCAGTTGTGCTTTGTATTATTTTCCGCTGCTATGTAACTTATTGTAATCTCTAATATTTATCGAATGTAATTTATTCATTTATACTCCGTATATTCTCGTATCTGATGGAATTATTGTAATAGCAATGAAATGTTCTTCTGTTTGTGTTCTGATTTGTCTTGTCCTCACAGTAATTCGTTCTTTCTCATCTCTTCGGAGACCGGGGAAGTTTCGGGTTATTACAGTGGTATCAGAGCTTTGGTTTACAGAGCTCGAGAACAGGACACATTAGAACCATACGAAAGAATTCATCAGATATTGGATTAGTAATATCCAATTAATATGGCTCGTTAGAGATAGGATCAGTAGTATCCTAGAACGAGTGTGAAGAGTATATTATTCAATTGAAAACAATTTTGTTTTGAAAATTCAAATCACTTTAAACGTATTTGATTATTTATTTATATTGAATATGGACAATCCACTATATAAAGGTTTTGCATATACGCGTCATGAACGTATATTCGAAGTATTAATATATTGGATAGATATGGAATCACATTCTAGACACCCGGAGATGATTCTGATGATTGTAGCTACATCATCAGAATTTATTTTCGAGTTTCGAAGGTGTGATATCTATATATTTCCATTAGACTGGTGTGAGAACCAAAACTAATATAGCTAGAACACATTGTTGTGAATTGGCATCAAAAACATGATTTTTGTATATACATCAAAATTATGAATTTGAAACTCTAATTCACTAATTGATTGATGTTTGTGTTGTTTGTTTATTTGTTTGATAATTTTGAACCATTATGCCTAATTGAATTAAATATTGACTTATATTGAGAATTGGTCGCATTTCCTTGCATATACATATACTTACATTGAACAGGTCATAGCAAGGAGGCTAGAGCAGAGAATAAAATTTGTTTGCCCGACAAATAGGTACATGTTTACTACATAATTTACTGTTTTGTTTGGGTGATGATGATTTTATGAGCCTATTGGCTAGCCGCTTGGCTTTTTCTTTTTCTTTTTGAGATTAGAAGGACCTGGGAAGCTATTTGAAATTCCCCGATGCTCCTGGTGCAGGGGAGGTTATGGCGAAATTTTTCGAAAATTTAGGGTGTTAGCCAAATTTTTGAAAATTTGAAAATTCTCAGAAACTGAAAAGTTGGAGAATGGAAGCCAGATCGAACGTAGAACTGATTAATCAAACCACTTTCGACTTTGTTCCTTTTCGGGGACGAAAAGTTTTAAGTGGGGGAGATTGTAATAACCCGCAAATTCTGGGCCAGTTTAAAATTTTTATTTTGGCAATTTTAGCGAATTTTGAATGTTTAAAATAGATAATTTTAAATAATATCGACGAGAAAATTTATTTTTAATATAATTTGAACGTATATATTATATACGTCGTCGTTAGGATATAAATATTTATATATAATTATAAAAGGAATTGAAAATGGCGTTGTAGTTCGATAATTCAATTTCAAACTTCAATTGGATGTACCGGGTGCAAAACAATCCGAATTTTAGTGAAACCAAAAACATTAGGATCTAATTGATGATATCTTTCCAACGAATCCGAATAATCGAAATTTCATAGCGGGAATCAAAAGATATGTCCAGTTGAAAATTCTAAATAGTCGCTATGGAATTCAGGACCTTAAAAATGGACATTTTGCAAACGACCTCGGATTTCGACGAAACCACTTTTGTTGGGTCCGTGATGTCATATTATTGTTAGATTCCAAATTTCATAATTTTTCGAATCAATATGTGAGCGTGGCAAAGGAAAACGCGTTTGACCAGTTTCAGTTGATTTTAATCGACTGGAAATTGGCCATTTTTCCAACGATCTCAGAATTCGGCGAAACTAGTTTTGTTAGGACCATATCGTCAATACGAAGCTAGAAAATATTTTTCTGGAATTTTTCGAGTTAGTATGTGACCCGGTAATTTGAAATGTACGTTTAAAATTCAATATAGTGATTTAAATGTGAATTTAACGAAAACTGATTGTAACGACCGAATCAGCCTGGGATACATATCCCATTGTGTTCGGAATGGGGGTAAAACGCTATGGACGACAGGCGGTGGGCCTCGTTTAGAGGTCGTATGTAAAAGTCAATAATTTGGTAATTAAAATAATAAAAGAAAATTTTCCTCTTTCCTCCCCTCCTTAACTTCTCTCTGCCACCCCCCCCCCCCCAATTCATTCGTTCTTGACAAAAAAAAAAACAACACGAATCAGAATCGAGCCGCCAGCCCCCCCGCCCCCCCCCAGCGGCGCCGACCTCGTGACGCCCCCCCTCCACCTGCGGTAGTCGCGCCCCCCCCAATCGATTCCCACCCCCATCGAAGCCCCAACGGCGCGACTCCCGAGACCCCCCTGAAGCGAACCCCACAACCACCACCCCCTCTGCGAACTAGGAGATAGAAAAAGCAAATGTAAGTTTCTCTTTTTTTGTTTTTATTTATTCATGATATTTTGGTCATTTTATTTATTTAAATTCTTTAAATAAAATCTGAAATATATATGTATATTATTTGCTAAAAAAAAACTGATTTTTATAAACAAAAGAAATGATATTTTATCGTTGAAAGAAACCATTTTTGATAAGTTGAAATTATTTTTTAAAAAGGTATAAAAATATGATTTTTATACTTATAGCTAATTAAAGATATGATCTTTATATAGTAGATGATATAAAAATATTATTTTTATATAGGTAGAGTATTAAAAATAGGATTTTTATATTATAGGAAGGTTAAAAATATAATTTTTATATAAGCGAGAAGTTAAAAATATGATTTTTATATTTTTAAAGTATTAAAAATATAGTCTTTACTATATAGATGATAAAAATAAAAATAAGAAAAGGCGATATTTTTAAATATGAAAAGGCGATATTTTTAAATATGAAAAGACGATATTTTGATATGAGTAGTGAAGTAAAAATATGATTTTTACTTCGAGAAAAATATAAACTTTATATTTAAAAGGCGAAATCTTTATTTTAGACAAGGCGAAATCTATATATGGAAAATAGCATGATAAAAATATAATTTTTATCTATATAACATAGTAGTAAAAATTCGATTTTTATATATTGAATAACGGAATAAAAATTCGATTTTTAAAGGTGTGAAGCGATTATAAAAATATGATTTTTAAATTGAAAGTGAATAAATAAAAATGTGATTTTTATTTTAAAGACATCAAAATATAAAAATGTGTGATTTTTATATATGTAGTGGCTACGGGCAACAAAGATGACGAAGATGCGATAGCGATGAAGATTTCTATCAATGAAGTGCCGTGGAGTTAGGATAGCTATTTGTGAGAATTTCTCACCTTTCAATTTCATTTCTATTTATATATATACTAGGATGCAGACGGTGCTTAGTAGCACCCAACACAATCGTCCACAGACCATGGACTTGTTTGTTTGGTTGCATAGATTAGTTAGATATTTTTGATTTGAATTGAATTGTTTGGTAAAATGAATGAATTTGATTGATGTGTGAATGGCGTGGGCCTTCACTAGACTGGGGATAAGGCTAGGCCTCGTCCCGTTTCTAGTATCGTGCCGTTATGCCGCCGAAATTTTCTAAAATATGTTAGAAAAATAAAAATATCATTTTTGTTGTGTAAATGAACTGAATAGATATTCATATGTTGAAGTAAAATATTTTATCGTTAAAAATATAATTTTTAACATGAAAGTGAATAAAATAAAATATTCATTTACAAACCCGACGGTTTGTTTATGTACACCTATTTGAAGGACATTGATTGGGATGATAAATTTTACACATCGCCCAACTGCACAACTAAAATTTGTGTTTGATGGTTTGAAAACTCCACACGGGTGTTGGGATGAAATTTGAAGTTCACTCATCCTGATTGATTAAATATGTCGATCGATTGATTGATAGGCTGTTATAAGCGTTGAATATCTATATTTGATGCTTATGCAGTGTAGTGCACTTTGGTTGATGGTTGATTGTTTTCAATGCTATTATATACGTGTGATGTATGAAAGTCCATATAATTAACATTATATGGTGATTGATTGGGCCTCATTCCAATTTAGAAAATAAAGAATATTATATTATATAAGGTTCATGTGTTGACTGTACTCATCCGTTTAGATTAGTCATGTGTTGAACGAAATATTTTAATAATAAAATTTACATCTTTATCAATATTGTATTATATAAGGTTCATGTGTTGACTGTACTCATCCGTTGAGATTAGTCATGTGTTGAACGAAATATTTTAATAATAAAATTTACATCTTTATCAATATTATATAATATAAGGTTCATGTGTTGACTGTACTCATCCGTTGAGATTAGTCATGTGTTGAACAAAACATTTTGAAACGTATTTGAAAGGGAAATATTTGAAAAAGAAATGAATTGAATATAAAACGAATTCGAAATGAATTGAATATAAAACGATTTCAAAATGAATTGAATATAAAACGATTTCGTAATGAATTGAATATAAAACGAATTCGAAATGAATTGAATATAAAACGATTTCAAAATGAATTGAATATAAAACGATTTCGAAATGAATTGAATATAAAACGATTTCGAAATGAATTGAATATAAAACGAATTCGAAATGAATTGAATATAAAACGATTTCGAAATGAATTGAATATAAAACGAATTCGAAATGAATTGAATATATAACGAATTTCAATTGAATAGAAAACCAATTTGAATTGAATCGAATAGAAAACGACTTTGGAATTGAATTGAATTGAAAACGAATTCGAATTGAATTGAAAGCGAATTGAAATGAATTCAAATTGAATTGAAATTTGAATTGAATAGAAATGAATTTTAAAACGAATTTATAAAGAAGAATTCAATTTTGATTTGAATTGAAATGGAAGTTGAAATTGCTTTTGAAACGAATTTAAAACTATTTATATAATCCGTTTTAAAATAGAAATCGACGAAATATATATTATATATATTATATATATAATATAATGGCCTGAATAGAACGCGCCGCGTCGCGGCAGTTCGCGAATTTCGACCATTTATTTCAAACGGACATTACGGGAGATCCGACCGTCGGATTCTCCTAAAACAGGAACCGTTGGGTTCGTATCGAAAAGAGCTTTCTAACGAATATTTGAAATTTGAAATCTAACGGTTGGATTTGGAGTTAAATCCAAATCAAATTTGAAAAAGGTCGTTGTAAGTGCAGTTCGATGGCCATTGTTGGAAATCGATTGTACGGGCCTTAATAAAATTATTAAAAATAGTAATAATTTGTGTAAAATCATAAGAAATGATTTGGGAAAATTTGGGATGAAAAACTCCATATTTGAAAAGATAAAAATGGATTTTTATCGAAATGAACTAGTTTTGAACTAAATTTAAAACCCAATTATTTTTAAATAAATAAATTAGATTTAAAAAGGGGTTTTAAATAATCGGAATTCCTAATATATTTGAATTAAATTGAACTAGAATTGATTTGTGGGTTTATCGTGAACTGTGTTTTAAATAACACTAGTTCTTTAACCCGATAATAAATAGAATGTGATTTGGGTTTATCGTGAACTGTGTTTTAAATAACACCTAGTTCTTTAACCCAGTAAAGGGAGTTTTAACGAATCTGCAATTAAATTGAAATGTGAATTGATAATTTTAAATTATCAAATTTAGAAAGTGAGCGAGGATGGAGTATTACCAGTTTTGCTCCAAAGCGATAGTTAAATCTTTAATTAGGTTTGAACGTGAAATGGTAATTAATTTTACCGATAACACCCCGGTGTTAGATATGGAGTTTTACCAGTTTTGCTTCATGGGATGAATAGGTTGGGATTGGGAAATAAAATAAATAATTAATTCGGTGTTGTTCGCTAATCTCGACTGTTTTAGAAAACCATAATTTGGTTTGAAATGACATCCAAAGGAAGATTAAAAGATAAATTTGAAAGAATTTATCTTGGATAAAATTAATGGGAACTTTTCCCTAAGAATTGAAATGTAGAAACTAGCTGTAGGTTAGTTAAGAAGAATGGTTTCCTGGGTATTGATCTGATGTTGGTTTCGGCCTTCGGGGTTAATATTTGGGAAATTGTTCTCTTGCTGATTTACGGTTAATGACTAATGAATTGGAATGAGGCGTATGTTTTGTTTGTGTAACATTTGTTTTTAATACTCGCGGGTTGTTTGGAAAGTCCGGGTTTATACCCATTCTGAATAACCGATTCGACGACAAGTCGAAGATGAAGATGGTGGTCGAAGACCGGAAGTCTTCACATCGTTTGGGCAATTACTGATGATTTTGATTGGGCTGTACACCCAAGAGGATGGAAATAGTTGGTGGTCGTCCAGACGTACTTGGAGATGGATGGATATGCGAGGAAAGTGCCTCCGGTTTCGTTCAGACCCAGAACGGACTTGTAAATAGATTGTGTGTCTGACATTGGATTTTATTCTATGTTGATTGATTTCTGTTAAATATATATCTGTTTGGCGGCGGAGAATTTATTCTCTTGCTTAACGCCCTTCTCTGAGACGTACGAGCTTAGAGATTATATATCGATAGATATCAATCGCATGGCATAAATTGCCTGTGTGGCACGCTGAGATGCAATGATCAAGGCTTCTGTTGAAAAGCAAAGTCTTGTGGTTGATGATCAAAGCATGGTCTTTGTGGCGTAGCTTTGTGTATAACGTGAATTCGCGAGCCTCACACCTCGGTATGAGTCAAAAACGGGATAAGGACCCAAGGAGTGCATGACTTTTCTTTCTAGCTATGGTGGTGTCAGTGACTTACCAGCCCTGACATTTATATATTTTTCACCTTTGTGGTTGTTGGAATGAGGCGCCTCGATTATAGGTCTGTAAGGACCGGGAAACGTGTGTTCAGGCATAATTAATCCTCTAACGTAAGTGAGGACTGGCCTTGGAGGATCCAAGGGTTGCCCGGAGTGCGTAGCCCTGAGGCATTTGCTAGAGTGTCTCGAACGCGGAGAGGAGCTTGCCCCTTGCCTCGACTCATGACGGAAATCCAATTTCCAATACGTGATATTGCGGTTTTAATTGTAGAACTAGTATGGCGACATGATAGATGGTACCCATGCCGCCTATGATTGATATTTATGATTGAAATTGTTTTGGCACTATACACTTATTATAGTATCAAATGATTTGTTTTTAAACGTACCAAGCATGTTTGGCTGTTATAAGGTAAAACCCTATCCTCCGGCTTGCGTTGCATTGTGTGATGGGACCTGGGTCTTATAATAGCTTCATTTTTCGAAAAAGCATTGCGTTGTTTATTATATGCACTGGTATTCTTGGGAGGAAACCCGTTCCGTGTTATACGGCATGGTCCCTTGAATTACTCTCTTTTCAAATAAAGTTTTAAATAACTGTTTTAGTTCTCACACCAGTCACATGACTGACCTGGAGTTTATTGTTTTAACCTAAACTCTGGGTGCCCCTATTTTCCGCACGGGCAGCTAGTGTTTTGGTTTTGCAGATTTATATTCACAGGATCCTTGTTTACAGCTGGAATTATATCCGGAAAGCTCTGTATCCGTATATCACCTTCAGTTGTGCTTTGTATTATTTTCCGCTGCTATGTAACTTATTGTATTCTCTGATATTTATCGAATGTAATTTATTCATTTATACTCTGTATATTCTTATATCTGATGGAATTGTTGTAATAGCAATGAAATGTTCTTCTGTTTGTGTTCTGATTTGTCTTGTCCTCACAGTTATTCGTTCTTTCTCATCTCTTCGGAGACCGAGGAAGTTTCGGGTTATTACAAACCCCGAGGACAATATCCCGGTAAAGCAACAAAAGATGATGTCCGACGATGTCGTTTTCGGCGAACGAGAAAGCATTGGAGTCCATGCTCCAACTGAAGATCCATTTGTAATCACAGTACCTATTGGACCAGCCACTGTTCATAAGGTTTTGGTCGACAACGGGATTTCCGTCAATATTCTTTTCAAAAGACATTCGACCAGATGAACCTCGAGATAAAATACTTGAAGCCCTATCAGGGATAGAACCGTGGATTTAACGGAGCATCCACCGCTCCAATGGGATATGTAGAGTTACCAGTTACGCTTGGGGAAGGAGAACGCCAGAGAGTGGGAATCCTTCCCTTCGTGGTTTTGGATGTTGAATCACCCTACAATGCCTTCCTCGGCCGACCGGCCCTCACAATGTTTAGAGCCTGTATAGCCCCCTCGTGCTTATTATTGAAATTTCCTATGGAAGATGGTGTTGGTATTGTCAGAGGAGACCAGGTTGACGCACGAGCATGTTATGTCGCAGAGCTAAAGTTACTCCGCAATGGAGGGGACATAGAAACCAAAGGCGCCTCTCCCCCCACAAGGGCGGAGACATTATAGCAACTAAAGAGGATAACCGTAGGAGAGTCGCCTAGAGAATTGCCCGAGGATATAAATCCCAGAGAGGACAAAGAACCTGGGGGCAGAATAGCGACTCCCAACAAGACGACCGTGGATGTACCGATCGATGATAGTGACCCAGAGAAGGTCCTTAAGATTGGATCCCAGTTAAATCCGAATCTCGCTAAAGAACTGACGAATTTCTTAAAAAATAACTTGGATGTATTTGCTTGGACCCACGTAGACATGTGCAGGATATCTCCATCAATCATGAGCCATTCATTAAGCATTAACCCTAAACATCCTCCGGTAAAACAAAAAAGGCGAATGTTGGGCCCTGAGAGGTCCGCTGCCTTGAAAGAAGAAGTTGGAAAGCTAAAAAGTAATGGATTTATCAGAGACTCGATCTACCAAGACTGGATTTCAAATCCAGTCCTAGTAAAGAAGGCCAACGGGAAGTGGTGAACGTGTATCGATTTCTCGGATTTGAACAAAGCCTGCCCAAAAGACAGTTTTCTGTTACCCCGGATCGACTAGTAGGTGGACTCGACGGCGTGTCATGAACTTCTCTCATTTATGGATGCTTATTCAGGATATAACCAGATTCCAATGCATGTTCCATATCAAGAACACACTAGTTTTATGATGGATCTGGGATAATATTGTTATGTAGTGTTGCCCTTTGGCTTGAAGAACGCAGGCGCTACATATCAACGGTTAGTCAATAGAATGTTCTATAACCAGATCGGGAAAACAATGGAAGTATATGTCGACGACATGTTGGTTAAGTTCAAGCAATCCTCCCATCACACTACGGACTTGGCAGAGATGTTCGGCATTCTTCGAAAGTACGGGATGAAACTCAACCCAACAAAATGTTCATTCGGTGTCGCCTCCGGAAAATTCTTGGGGTTCATCGTCAGTTCTCGTGGGATTGAGATTAATCCAGACCAGATCGCGGCAATCAAAGACATTCAGGAACCTAGGCAAATTAAGGATGTGCAAAGCCTTGCAGGAAAAGTAGCCGCACTATGCAGATTTATCTCCAGGGCTACGGAAAAATGCATCCCATTCTTCGAGTTAATAAAGCGAGGAAAACACCACTTCAAATGGACGCCTGACTGCGTAGAAGAATTTCAGAACTTACTGAGACACCTGGAGTAACCTCCGAGAGTATCTAAGCCGATGGATCACGAGGACATATTCGTGTACTTGGCAGTGTCATCCCACGCGATCAGCTCAGCATTGGTAAGAGAAGAAGATAAGGTCCAAAGACCTGTGTATTACGTGAGCAAAAAATTGACGGCAGAAGAGCGTAATTATCCAAGGATATAAAAGTTGGTGTATAGTTTATTGATCGCCTCTAGAAAGATTCGACATTATTTTCAGGTGCATCCCATTACCGTATACACCGATCACCCACTCAAGCAAGTTCTACAGAGACCAGAAGCATCTGGCAGATTACTCAAATGGAACATTGAGTTAAGTCAATTTGATCTGAACTTTCAGCCCCGACGGTCAATTCGGGGGCAAGTGATAACCGACTTCATAGCAGAGTTTACCGTCCCGGAGGAGGATATAGCAAACGAAGAAGTTGACCCATCAAAATTACTTCTCGATCCCAGTGCCTCGAGATTGTATATTGATGGCGCTAGGAATGACGAGAGATCCGGCGCTGGAATAGTGCTAGAAACTCCCGAGAAACGATTGATAGCCTATGCTATCCAGATGGAGTTTCACGCCACTAACAACGACTCCGAATATAAAGCCCTGATAGCCGGATTAAGGATCGCAGCGGATTTAGAAGTCACAAAGCTGGACATCTTTTGCGACTCCAAGTTAGTTGTGAACCAGGTTACTGGAAAATTCCAAGCCAAAAGTGCAAGATTGATTTTATACTTGAAGAAAGTGAAGGAGTTGCTGAACGACTTTGACCGCTACAGCATATCTCACATTCCACGGTCAGAGAATCAGCAGGCGGATAAGTTGGCAAGGATGGCTAGTTCCGACGATCCGGAAGAGACCGGGCTAGCCCCCGTTGAAGTACTTCGGTCCCCTAGTATAGATCAAATGGAAATCGATCCAATACTGGAGACGGAACCAGAATGGGAGTCGTGAATGACCCCTCTAAGGAATTTCTTGATGAATGGAACGCTTCCGACCAAGAAAAGCGAGAGGCGTAAAGTAATTCGTAAAGCTGCCCGATACGTTCTGCAAGGCGGAGTTCTTTACAGACAAGGATTTTCGATGCCCCTTCTTCGGTGTATAGCTCATGATGACATCAAGCGTGTGCTGCAGGAGGTACACGAAGGTGAATGCGGCGATCACACTGCAGGGCAAACATTGGCGAAAAAGGTGTTGCGGCATGGTTATTTCTGGCCTACCATAAACAAGGATGCGGCGAAATACGCACGACGGTGTGATGCGTGCCAGAGATTTTCAAAGATACCTAGAGCACCTCCTAATCAGTTAAAAACAATGATGAGACCATGGCCTTTCGCTATGTGGGGAATTAATATCATCGGAAGTCTCCCCATAGCTAGGGGCGGAGCAAAGTACGTTATTGTAGCCGTAGATTATTTCACTAAGTGGGTCGAGGCTGAACCACTGACTACAATCACAACCAAACGAGTGATCAATTTTATCGTTAGAAACATCATCTGCCGATTTGGGATTCCAAAGATTGTGATAACGGATAACGGAACTCAGTTCGATAGCACTGAATTCAGAAACTTCTGCCAGAAATACCACATTTAGAAACGGTACACCTCTGTGGCGCACACGCAATCGAACGGACAAGTCGAAGTGGCGAATAAAGAGATTAAGTCCATTCTGAAAAGAAGACTGAAGCGGGCCAGAGCCATGTGGGCTGATGAATTGCCCTTGGCACTATGGTCCTACAGGACAACGTATAAATCGGCAATAGGACATACCCCCTTCTCCCTTGCTTTTGGAGCGGAAGCAGTCATCCCGGTTGAGATAAAGGTACCTTCTCACCGAGTGACTTGTTACGATCCGATGACTAATAACGAATTGCTCCTTGAATCCCTGGATATGATCGAAGAAAAGAGGGATGAAGCAGACCTGCGTGCCTTGAGATGCAAACAACAGGTCGCTCGATACTACAACAAAAAGGTTCGAGCCCAAACCTTGGAACTCGGAGACTTGGTTCTAAAGCGTGTCTTTCCACCCCCAACTCATATGGGAACGAAGTGGGAAGGACCGTACTCCATTCTGAGCAAGCTTGATAATGGAACCTTCAAGCTGGCAACCGTAGATGGAAAGGAAATCCCCAGAGTGTGGAATGCCCAACATTTACAGCCATACTTAACATAAAAATTTCAAATCTGTTCTTTTGCTTTGTTGAGAACCATGTACAAGGCACGACTTGCCTAGAATAGTCTGATTTCTTAGAGCAAAAAATTATAAAGTGGACGTAGGTCATGATTCGACCGAACCACTATAAAAATATTGTGTGTCATTTACCTTTATTGCACCATTATTTACCTGCCTTTTAATTTTTATGGAAATTGCTGTGAATTATGCAACGATCCCAGAAGCATATAATTATAGATGCCTTCCATCAGAATGGAATGTAATCACTAGTCAAAATTCCAAGGATGCAATAAAGTAAATCATATTGTTGATAGCGCTCTAACTCTCCAGAGCCGAGGGAGAGCATAACGGACATGAAGTCGATGTCTGTAAGTCATGGCGGTGTACCATGATCGGAACCGCCTTGAAGGAACTCTAACCTCGGTGACCGCCAGGAGAGTATAAAAGCGTCTCTGACTGAGCGCTGAGAAAGAGCTCCTTCCCCGCTGAAGGATCGGGGAGAGATTGAACTGCTGAGCTCGAACTCTAACTCTCCAGAGAGAGAGAGAGTATAAAAGCGTCTCCGACTGAGCGCTGAGAAAGAGCTCCTTCCCCGCTGAAGGATCGTGGAGCGATTGAACTGCTGAGCTTGAACTCTAACTCTCCAGAGAGAGAAAGAGTATAAAAGCATCTCCGACTGAGCGCTGAGAAAGAGCTCCTTCCCCGCTGAAGGATCGGGGAGCGATTGAACTGCCGAGCTCGAACTCTAACTCTCCAGAGAGAGTGAGAGAGTATAAATGCGTCTCCGATTGAGCTCAGAGAAAGAACTCCTTCCCCGCTGAAGGGACGGGGAACGACTGAACTACTGAATTCAAACTCTAACTTCGGTGGCCGCCAGGAGAGTATAAAGGAGTCTATGGTTAAGCACTAAGAAAGGTTCCAGAAACTCAGCACCATAAGTACAATTATCTTGCTAAATTCTCTAAGTCCCCCATATTCAGAAATAGGGGGCAAAGTGCCGACAATGCTAATCAATCCTTAATAAGCCCTAGTCAGGCGCTATGTTAACGATTGATTGGAGGCACATATACATATATACATAAACTGAACTTCGATGCAGCACTGAAAATTTTAAATTCTTCTTTCTGTTGATTGATTGATTTGTGGTTATAATCAGACAATTTATCACTAAGCATGAAAAGTTTATTGAATGCAGGTACACAATGATGCAAAAAGAGATAAACTTTCATTTATATACTGCAAGCCTACAAAATGAAAAATAACCTAGAAAACAAATGTGAGGGCCAGTCTCATAATTACATTTCCTGGCCAGTGGGAAACCTAAAGACAAAATATAAACCAGCGACAATGTCCTATTTACGCTTTGACCTCTTCTCCTGCTTCTGTTTCTCCAGCTTCGCCTTGTCAGCGTCAGATTGATATCCTTTCTTTCTCTTCCTTTTGTCTATGAGAGGAACATCCGACTCTTCAGAAGATTCCTCTTCCTCCTCCATTCTCTTCCTTTTATCAGTAAGGGAAGCGGGGAAATCATCAGGATTCGCAAAATGAAGCTACCTGCTGATGGATTTGGGCTGGATTTTCAAAATCATCCCAGTTTTCGGATCAGATTCTGCGATAGGGACTATGTTCAAAGGCTCTTGTCCCACCTTCATCAAAGCCATCTCCTTTTCCTGCCTGGCTTTTCTGTTGGCCAAAGTTTCATCATCATCGTCTTTGGTTTCTTTGGCGCTAATAATATCCTCCTCGTCCTCTACATGGCGCCCATCCATATCTTTTAAGGCCTCGATGGTTTCATCATCCTTGGGAACATCAGCACTGGGTGCCAGGACGCTTTTCTCTGCCGTTGCACCCTCAGCCTGCTTCAGTATATCAACACCGGCACCTGGCGAGACGGCATTCTTCTCCGCCTCTTTCCCTTTTTCAACACACTTGTCGACGGGCTCACCACCTGTATTATGGGGAACTCATGTCACTAATTCAATTGGTTTTTCTACCAGACGACGACAATTCACAATTGCTTTGACAAATTGTGGGGAAAAAATGGAGATACCTTCCGCCGATCCTCCATCTAGGCTAGCTGTAGGACTCCAACAACCAAAGGAGTTAGGCCCAAAGGGATTAATGGATCATCAGGATGGTATTCCTAAACTCCGGAGGTCTTGGGCTCTATAGCTGTGCATGAACCTTCATCAGCCTTGCTTTTGCCCTTAGCCAGGGCCCTCTCCTTTTTCATTTCTGCTTGAATTAGACGACGGCCCTTTGCCAGATTCTCGGGCTCGTTATCCCTCAGGATGCTCTTCATCAGCTCATCTTCATCAATTTCTTTGACTCCCACTCTCTGCATCTCACCCTCAACGATGGCATCCCATAAATTGGCTAAAGTAACGTGGTAGTCCGGGATCCACGAGATGTTGCGGGTTTTGAGGACTTGGCCTAGGAAGTCAAAAATCATCTCTTCAAACCCTTCGATATCCTTCTCTCTCTCGAGGAGCTTGTTTATAGAACCAGTAGCCATTTCAATAGCACTTTCAACATTCTTTTCGGCAAGAGCCGCGCGCCTCTCCGCATCCGCGACTTGATCATTTAGAATCACCTTTTCTGCTTCAGCCAAAGCTAAACTTTCTTTCAAACTTGCTTTTTCTGCCTCCCAAGCAGCTCTCTCAGCTTCAAAATGGCCTTGTGCTGTCTTCAAGTCAATGTTGGCCATTTTGAGATCTTCTACCTCCTTCTTTAAGGCCATTTTTTCTTGACTATTTGAGTCAAGTTCTGAATGAAAGCGTTTCTTAGCATTCTCCAATTCGATCTTGTAATTTTCAGCATCTCTCCGCGCTAAGGCAAGTTGGGATTGAGCGTCCTCCAAGTCCTTCTCCATCTTTGTCCTGGCCCTTTCATTGTTATCAATTCTCACCTTGGATCTATGTGCATCCATTTCGAGCGTTCGAATGACTTCTGAAAGATTAACCGCATGTTTCTTCATCATTTCATACTGCCTGGCTACATGGCGAATGTGCCCGACAACTTCATTATCCCAGTTCCTAGGGACTGGCTCCAAGGCTGGAACAAACGTCATCCTTTCGAAGAAGATGTTGGGGAATTTTTCCCGCAACCCTTCCAGCCTACCTTGAGTCTCGGGACCATGGATGTAATCCCGTGACCCGGGGGCAGCCAACTCTGGTTGGCTGGAAGGGACAATGTCACTCCATTCCTTTTCAGAATCTTTGATTGGATCCTTGCTTTTATCCTTAGGCTCGTAATGTCTTTTTGACGACCTGCTGTGAGAGGGTGCACACTTCGGAGGAGTTAACTCTTTAGGAAGTTTTTTTCCCCTATAGGAGCTACCGGATAACTGGGAAGCTTGCCAGATGTCGATTTCGGTGGAGACCGGGGTTGCGAAGAAGTCGGCTTGTGAGAAGGGCCGCGAGAGCGCTCAGTACTCGGATGGAGACTGGGTGTGCCCTCATGAAGAGAACGATAAGAATAAGACCGCCTGCGAGACAACTTTCCTGCAAAAGTGAAAAGAGCATATTAAAACCTTGAATACTGTTGATATAAAAGTGCGGGGTCAGGCAGTGTGTGTGATTTGTGCATCCCATATAATTCCCCCTTACAGACCCGGGCCTGAAGTCAGGCTCATCTGAGTAGTTTCTTGTCCTCTAATTGGAACGGCGGTCTCCTCAGAAGCTGGGAATAATGGCTCCCCTCCAAAGTCCCCCTCTGTGTATACATCATCGGGCTGAGTAATTTTTCTCAGCTCTTTGAATAGCTTTTCTTCTGTCAAATCATCGGGAGCAGCAGGTTCGATCGGAACGGAAGCCCTTGAGGTGAAACCCCCGGAGAAACTGGGATTTTCTTGGACTTGTCACCACGGGCCTCATCCCCTCTGTATATGTTCAGGTCCTCATCGTCTTGGATGATTATCGGGGAAGGACTCTTGCGAAATTTAGTTGTTTCTGCTGCCTGCGTTGTTCCCTCTCCCTCCGTTGGGGGCACGTATTTGTAGGGTTTGCCGCCAGCACCAAGTCCAAATCTTATATCCAGAAGGAGATGCTTATGAAGATTCTCGTCAGTGATGCATTTCTTGATCCTTAGAAAATCGGATCTGCTTTGTAGAAGAATAGACAGTCGATTATTGTATAACGGGCCTTCCGTCTCGGGGAAGACGTGATTTGCTTAAAAAAAAAAGAGGGATGTTAATGCTTCGGTTTCTTAAGCGAGATATTCAGTCGACAGATTAAAGTTTACTTGATTTAAGCCATCTTCTTGAGCACCCGGCCAGTTTCTTTATATAGAACCAATCAGATTTGGGATCCCCTATATTGCTGTAGCCGTCATACAGAACCTTCCTATTCGCCACCGATTCGAAGAAAGAGAAATTTGGGGTTGCCGAGGAGTGATGCTTGAAAAGATAGAAGAATGTTAAATCTCTAAATGTGAGTTCGGTATGCAGGATCTCCGTGTATGCAATATATAGGGTGTATAGATACGCGTAGGAGTTAGGATGAAGCTGCATCGGAGCGATACCCAGTCGTTTTAAGGTCTCGATGACGATTGGAGGAAACGGAGGAACAGCTCCTACCAAGCACATGGTCCGCTGACTGCCATATACCCTTCCGGAGCTAAGTGGGGTCTATCTTCGCTAACGGGTGTCCTCACATCATCCCAAGGGATCCCATGTCTCAGGAAGATTCTTTTAAGCTTTATATCATCGAGTTTAGATGCTAAAGAATCATAAAATTTCTCTATCCCGAGAGCGCCAGGAATCTCGTCGGGAGCTCGCATGTCTGCTTCAGACTCTTCACTAAGTGAGGTACTTTCAGACGGATCTGATTCAGTTGCCTCGTATTCGGATCCAGAATCTTCACCCCCTAGGTTAAATGGAGGGACCTCGGGGTTGTATCGCTCAGGAACCTTAGACTCCATTTCTGTAACGGATCTTGAAGAAGAATGATTATCCGACATTACTGTTTAGGCGAGAAAACATGAGAAATGAGATTAAAACTACCAGTTCCCCTGTGTGCGCAAGTGCCGGTGTGTGTGCTTGTGCATGCATTAAAGAAAAGTACAAGGGTCAATAAAATCATCCAGACATTGGTCATCGTTCGATTGATAGATTATGCATTTGTTCGATCCAGAATGTTCGTATCAAGGGCTCTAACCTAACTGTTCATCGATTTGTTAAAGTCGCATCATATTATTTAGTCAGCAGTCGGATCGTAGGACAGGTTCGGATCGCAACATGTGGACGGATCGTGGTGAAGGACTCGATACGCGGAAGGGTATTAGGTCATGAAAAAGCTTCGAATCGTGAGGCGCACCAATTCATCCTGAACGGATCGCGATGGTATCTTGGCGATCCGCATCGCTGTAACGACCCAGAAAATCTGAACCAATTTAAAAAAATTAAATTGGCTAAAATAATGGATTTTAAATATTTAAAATAAATATTTTAAATAATTGAGATGAAAAGTGAGCTTGAATCGACAATTGAAAATGAATATAATTAATTATAATTATAAACAAGGCCTGAAATGGCGGTGTAGTTCCAAAAATTGAATTTAAACTTTGTCGGACTGTATCGGGTGCAAAACAATCCGGATTTTAGTGAAACCAAAAATATTTAAATCTGTTAGTGAATACCTTTCTAACGAATCTGAAAAATCGAATTTTCATAGCAGAAAGCAAAAGTTATGGCCGAATGAATTTTCAGAAGGGTCGATATGGAATTTATATAGCCCGTGAAAATGGCCATTTTACATACGACCTCGGAATTCGACGAAACCACTTTTGTTGGATCCGGGATGAGAAGTTATTGCTAGGTTTCAAATTTCATAATTTTTGAAGCTAGTATGTGAGCGCGGCAAAGGAAAACGTATTTTGGTCAATTACAGTTAAATTAGATCGACCAAAAATGGGCCTTTTTGCAAATAGTCTCAGAATTCGACGAAACTAGTTTTGTTGGGACCGTATCGTCAAAACATAGCTAGATTAATTTTTCTGGAATTTTTCGAATTAGTTTGTGGCCCTGGCAAATTGAAATGTACGTTCAAATTGAATATTGAATGTTATATATTTTGATTTGAAGTAAAACTGACTGAAACAATTGAATGGGCCTGCGAAACATATCCCATTGTGTTCGGAATGGGGGTAAAACGCTAGGGACGGCAGTCGTTGGGTTTAGGTTGGTGGTCGCGTCAGAAAACCCCTTATAAAACCCATCGGCCAATCAAAATTTTTATATAAAAAAAAGAAAATTCTTTAAATTTTCTCTCTCCCCGACACGAACGTAAGGCGGAAACCGCTCGTTTCTTCCCGGCCGAATTCCAATCGCCTCCATCCACCGTTGATCGCGCCACCACCCTCCCTCGACAGCACTCCTCCTCCCCTTCAAATCAAACCCCACCTCGACCTCCACCTCCTCGCCGTTGTCGAGAACGAGCACCCTGAAGTCCGCCGCCGTCGACCCCATCAGCGCCTCCATCGCCAGTTCGAGTTCATCGTGCCTTACCACGCCGGAAAGCCCTCTCCAAGCCCTACACGGTGGAGCTGGCCGATCACTCCCTAGCTTCACGGATTGGGAGAAAAGCCACGACCTAATTTTGAACCAAACGGGCAGGTAACGGCTGTGTTAAATTTGAACTGATTTTAACACTTTAAAGTGTTGCAAACTTTGAAAAATCATATCTTTTTCATTCGTTGACGAAATTTGATGAAACAGGAAACATCGTGACCGTGTGGACGCCTTCTACATTTTAGAAGAGACCGCATATTTTTCTGAGACTTCTGCTATTTTTGGTGGAGTGGAACCCAATGTGAGATTTCTAACTTAAAAACAATATGGAAAACGACGATGTATAAATTATATAGTCGATGTATGAGTTATATAAGCGTTGTACACCTCATGTATAAGCGTTGTATGAGTTGTATGTTCGATGTATAAGTTATATATGCGTTGTAAAAATTATATATGTGTTGAAATAAAAGTGAATTGCTATATATATATATATATATATATATATATATATATATATATATATATATATACGCCCCTCGTCCACAAACCATGGACGATATTTATTGATTGTGATTGGTGTGAAAATTGATTGATAGCGAATGGTTGTTTGTGATTGTTTGTGGTTGATATTGATTGATTGTGGTTGAAAAATACCCGTTTGTGGTTGAGAAATATTGGGTTGAAACCACATAGGATTAGTTTGTGGAAATGAAATAAATATATACATGCCGCCTGCGTGCGAACTAGATGCATGATCCCCATTGTCAAAAACCGCGAGGTTTTAAGGTAGAGGGAGGAGCCGTACTAGGGACGGTCCCGGTTTTAACTACCCTGCCGTTATGCTGCCAAAATTTTGAATAATATTCATGTGTTTGAATTATTTTCATTTGCTAAAACTATAGAAAACCTTCATGTATTGAATCGATATTCATTCGTTGATTTGAAATTCATGTGTTGAATCGATATTCATTCGTTGATTTGAAATTCATGTGTTGAATCGATATTCATTCGTTGATTTGAAATTCATGTGTTGAATGGTATTCGCGTTTTAAATATAAAAATCACATTTTTATCTATATATAGAAACTATAGAAAACCTTCATGTGATGAATCGATATTCATTCGTTGATTTGAAATTCATGTGTTGAATGGTATTCATGTTTTGAAATAAATTGTTTGATAATAAAAATCACCTTTTATCGACTATATGAACTATGTAAAATAATCTCGTTTTGAAAGAAATTGTTTTATAAGAAAAATCCTATTTTTATCACCTATATGTACACTATATAAAATAATAGTGTTTTGAAATGAATTGTTTTACAATAAAAATCACATCTTTATTATATACATGAATCGTTGAAATGTGAAGTGTTAAAAATAGCAACTCGTTCAAATAAATATATACGAGTTGAAATATTCATTAATTAGCTAATGATATGATTTTTGCCTATACATGTAACAGTAGAATGAATGGTGTTTTTAAACCAAATGGAATCAAATATGAAGTTGAATAGAAAATGATAAATGATAAGAACTGTATATATGTACATGCCTATTTATTGAACAGGTTATAGCAAAGGGGCTAGAGAAGAGGAATAAAATTTTGTGCCCGACAAATAGGTACACATTTACTGTTTTGTTTGGGTGATGATTTTATGAACCTGTTGGCTAGCCGCTTGGCTTTTCCTTTTTCTTTTTGACATGAGACGCCCGTGTGGCTATTTGCGAATTTTCCCAGCCCCTCCCGTACAAAGGAGGTTATGGCGAAATTTTCCAAAATTTTAAGGCGTTAGTGAAATATTTGAAGTAAAAACGATATTGAAATTGTTGAATAAACTATATTTATATAAATATATAAATATAAATAAAATTAAAACAAAACGTGGCCGTGCAGTTCGTATTTTGAAACCATGATTTCAAACGATTGTATCGAGAGATCCGACCATCGGATTTTCCCGAAACCGCAACCGTTGGGTGCGCCTTGGAAATATCTTTCCAACGGCACCAACTTTGTAAAAATCCAACGGTCGGATTGTCTGGAATGTTTAATTCAAATCTGAAGAAAAACAGCGCCAAAAACGATTATATTTATTTATATTTATAAATATAATTATATTTAATCGAATAACGACGCTGCAGTTTGTATTATGAAATCGAAACTTCAAACGATTGTACCGGGAGATCCGACCGTCGGATTTTCCCGAAACCGGAACCGTTGGATTCATTTTGAAAAGACCTTTCTAATGATGTAAATTTTATGAAGATCCAACGGTTAGATTTTTAGATATGTGTAAATCAAATCTGAAGAAAAACAGCGCCACGGCCAAGCTATGGCCCGAAGCGTCGTTTTGAATAAATAGGCTATTTTAAAATAAAGAAAAATAGCGATAAATCGTTATAAAATATCATAAACGATATGGAATGGAAATAAACTGAATTTGCTCGATTTATGTGGATTTTGATGGTTGAATGTGTTTGGTGTGAAAATTACATTAAAGAACAAAATGGTGTCGTCGAATGATTTAACCATTGAAATAAATTGATTTGAAATTCTAAATATACGTGAATTATTTGGAAAGGCAGAGTTAATTCTCATTTCAAATAATTGACCGACGATTGAAAGTCGAAGAAGAAGACGGTGGTCGAAGACTGGAGATCTTCACTTCGTTTGGATGGTAACCGAGGTCTTGATTGGGAGGCATCCCGAAATATGGATTATGAGTGGTGATCCTCTAGACGTACGTGGTGATCAATGGGTTTGCGAGGTATTTAGTGCCTCCGGTTTCGTTCAGACCCAGAACGGACTTGTAGATGGATTGTGTGTCTGACATTGGATTTTATTCTGTGTTGATTGATCTCTATTAAATATACATCTGTTTGGCGGCGAAGAATTTATTCTTTTGCTTAACGCCCTTCTCTGAAACGCACGAGCTCAGAGGTTGTATATCGACGGACATCAGTCGCATAGCATGAATTGCCTGTGTGGCATGCTAAGATGAAGTGATTAGGGCTTCTGTTGAAAAGCAAAGTCTTGTGTGATGATCAAAGCACCGCCTGTGTGGCGTAGCTTTGTGTATAACGTGAATTCGCGAGCCTCACACCCCGGTATGAACCAGAAATGGGAGAAGGACCTCAGGGAGGGCATGCGTTTCTTTCTAGCTAGGGTAGTGTTAGTGACCTACCAGCCCTGACATTTATGTACTTTTCACCTATGTGGTTGTTGCTGTTGCGAGGCGCCTCGGTTTGGTCGGACGATCCGGGTCCGATGGAGTCATTCGTTGGCTCATTTACGCCCCAAAGGGCGGGGAAACGTATTGTTCAGGCACTATAATCCATATCGGTGGACCGGCCCTGTCGCTCCAAGGGGAAGTTGCGGCTGTTCCTGTGGCTCGGGCTAAAGAGTCACGAATTCGGTAAGGACTATCTTTTGCATTGGTTCATGACAGAAATCCAATTTCCAAATACGTGACGATGCGGTTTTGATTGTATGCCTATATATGGCGACATAGTGGTATGGGGCATTAATGCCGTCTATGATTGATAGTTATGATTTGAAATTGTTTTCAATCATATAAACTCTAGCAATAATATCAAATGCCTTTGTTTTATTCGTATCAATCATATTTTGGCCGTTATAAGGTAAAAACTCTATCCTCCGGTTTGTGTTGCATTGTGTGATGGGAACTGAGTCTTATAACGGCTTCATTTTTTATAAAAAGCATAGCAATGTTTAAAAGAAAGATTTGTTTTGAAGCACTGGCAATCCAATGGAGTAAACCCGTTCCACGAAAGTGGCGTGGTCCTGTGATTAGCCAAATTTTATATGTGTTGAGTAGATTTCTCATGCCAGTCCCATGACTGACTCGTAGTTTGTTTCACTTTCAAACTCGGGTGCCCCTTTATCTACACGGGCAGCCTTGTATTCAGGTTTAGCTGGTTCTTTCTGGATAGCTGGAGCTGAAGATGGGTTCTATCATTTATCTCTTTTTATGTTGTTCAACTCCTATTGTACATATTTTGTTTATTTCCGCTGTAGACATTTATGTATAGCTGTACTGTATTTGTTCTAAGTAAGATCCTGTATACTGTGTAAATCAGATGATTACTTTTATCCAGTATTGTTTTATTCATTATCTAGTGTATTTATTTAATTCTGTTCTGCTATTTTCTGTTCTGTGTTATATTCCAAAGATAACCCTTGTCTCCGTCTGAACGGGATTTCGGGTCGTCTCAATCGCCCCCCATCTTCCACGATCCGAAGCTCCGGTATCTCCGTGATCCGACACTTACGCCTAGTTCCCCACGAATCATAGCTTTGCCATTTCCGCGATCCGATCCACTAGCCAAATCAACTTTCCACGAATCGACCTGGTCATCCCTTACTTCTTCTTCCTCAACTCTCCTCTTCGCACTAGGCACGCTCGCGTTCACTATTGTCGAATCCTACGAATTTCCGTTGTCTCCCCTTTCTAAATCAGTGCGAACAAGCTAGAAATTAAAGAAAAGCGGTTTAATTACCTTCTTAAAATTTGATATTGGTTGGGAATTCGAAAATCAAAGTTAGGGTTTTTCTCAGAAAAATTGGCGGCGGCTGTGAACAAAGAAAGAAGAAGAGGAGAATGAGGGTGAGGATCGACTTATATAGGCAAAAGAGCGACCGTTTTTCTCCACTTTTCTGTCTTATTCGATCCGCGAAAATAGACGGGCCGCGAACCAAAAGCCCACCAAGTCTCCAAGAGAAGCCCACCTTGTTCCGTTCCGTGAAGAGGCCCAAGTGCTCACCAAAGGACGAGGTGAATGACTCGCTAACGAACCGCGACTCGCGCATGCGATCCGAATCGACAAACGACCGATAGAAATGAAAATTCAAAAATGCACTTAACAGATTCGATGATGAAGACTCTGAAAGATCCCAAAAAAGAATTGTCCAATGATTTTCATCTCTTTATGAAAAGATGTTTCTATAATTTCGAAGCATGTTCCATCATCAATAAAACCTACTTCGAGGGGGCAAAATGTTGGCTAGCTTTTTGACTAAGCCACCCAGGTTCATTCACAAGAAGAAAGTATGAAACTACGTTCCTTAAGTACATGAAGGAACGGATCGCACCAGAGGATCGCCCCTTATCGGATCGCCCCTCAACAGATCGCCCTCATTTACATGAGCGATACGACCACTTCTATGCGACTCGATCCGTACATACACTACTACCTAGTACAGACCAATCCGAACCCATGATGCGCGATGAAGCCTCTAACCCGTTCAAGCACGAGCTAGTCTTCGGCGATCCGAGATGCACGGATCCAGCGGCACGTGTCCACAACTGTCATTTTGACTGATTCTCCCCCTTTGCTCGATCCGATATTCAAGGGGATCGCGACACCTGTCCACAACGGCTAATTTGACTAATTCTTCATCGGCGGCGATACGATCCGATATTCTCGGGATTCGTGCCACGTGTGACCGCGATCCGCCTGACAAAATCAGCTTTAAATAGCCCAGAGCTTGGCATTTTTCAGGATCCTTTGGCAATATTGAGTACTGATTCCGCCATTATTGTCATATCACCATTTCTTGTCAGTTTGACTACGAGATTACTGAGAGAAATCACAATTGTAAAAGTGAGCTAGAGAGAAATCATTGATTGTATCAGCATTCAAAGTACAATCGATAACATATAAAGTGGACGTAGGCTCGCTAACGTCGAACCACTATAAATTCTGTGTGTTTTCTTCTTTTTCTTCATTCTCCAGCTAAAACTCTATAAGAATCATAACGATTTGGGTGTTAGGTCCAAATTTTGATCTAACAAAGTCTTTCCTTAAATTTTCAAATATCTCTTTTTAATAATTCCATTTTATTTTATAAAATTCCAAAATCCCATATTCACCTCATGATTTTTTTTTATAATATACTTTGATTTTATACGAATATTTTTATTTCAATCCACACTTTAAAAACCCCTTTTTATATAAAATCCTTGATTTTATATAAATAATTTAATCCAAATTTTAGTTTGAAATTTCTCTTTCACATCCTAGTTATTTCCTTTGGTATTTAAAGTTACCTAATAACCACAATCAGCGCACCAAATCAACAACGGTTTATAATCACATCATATATCACAGTATATGAGAAATAGTAAAATAAATGTTGAGGAACCCAGTTGATTCCTTCCAACCTGTTTACCTGCATCCACAGATATCAGTCAACAAAAATAACATGAAGGTAAAATATCCTGATAAACAGAATCAATATTTCGATACGATTTATATATATCGTTATCAATATTTTTAACCAATTTAACTAGCAGTTTAAGCAAACAACCAACACACAGCAAAAAGCCATTATTTATCAATTCTAAAAATAGTTTATGAAAATAGAACTTGAGTAGAGTTAGTAAGATTTACTCACCTTGGTCGTTAATAACGATTAAGGTCCGGTTCATTCGATTAACCGTCTAATTTTTCCATAGATTCCAACGAGTTCTAAATCGATACAAACCAGCTTTATTCTGTAGTCTACGTCCATACGGACCCAACGCAACTGATGGCATCAAACTCTGTTAATAGATGCAACTATAAATAAATATTGTAATTTCATTACATTAACTGTAGTTAAATTCGACTATTATCTTTTTACTGATAATTTATGTTTATTCAAACAGGTTAAGATGACGAGTTTTATTTGTCGATATGACTATAACATCAGAGACCGCGAATAGGATAGGTTCTGTACTGGTACGTTATTTTTGTTTTACTACGTTATCTTTTTTTTTTAAAGTTAACAAATTAAATCAACTCATCAAATTATAAATTAAATTGAATAATTATATAACTTAGCTAATATGTAACCTCACCTAAACATTCATGCCGCATGCTTCCTATTTGAATATCCAGGTTCAACTTCATATTTGCATGCTAGGATGAAAACACAACATCCTTTCTTTCTTTGTTTCCTTCCCTTTGATGCTTTTCATTTTTTTTTCTTCTTTTCCAATCAAAACAGGGCCGAAATCCAAAACATTTTCACATACCGCCCATCCTCCTTGGGAAACAAACATGCTCCTTTCCCCTACTTTGCGTCTTCTAACTGATAGTCTCTTCTATCTCATTTCATGCCTGCGTTCACCTTTTTTTTTCCGCCATTAAATTACTTATGGTATTTGCAGAAGAAAATAAACTAGGAGGGGGCATGCTCATTTATAATGAAAACTTTTACGTGGCAGGAAAGGAATAGGGACATAGGCGGGTACAGTTTAGTTGTTAGGTCTGTTAGTTTTTAAATTTCTTTGTCGGCAAGTTTTTGCTGTTTTTTCATCAAATTTGCTGTAGACGCCAAAGAAAAGGACAGACTATAGGTTGGCTACAAATTTGAAAATACACGCTATAGATTAGTTTAGGCTGCAGTTTTCATTTTTACTGTACCTTGAAAGGTTGATCGCTGTGCAAAACTTGGTAGCCAAGGTATTTATTTATAATATAAACTCTCTTTCATTTATCTTGGTGCCTGCTTGTGGTCAAAAAGAAAGAAAAATGGAAAACCACAAATATATAGTTTCGGTTACTTGCGGATTGCCGTTTATGTGTATTTTCAGCTTATTCTTGCCTTACTTTACAAACAAAACCATGCAAATCTGTACCTTACATTGCAATAACGCATGCATGGAAGAAGGGGAATATATATTACCAAAATGAAGTAAATAGAGAACTTGATTGACATTAAAGTTTGACCTTAACATTATTGCATGCATGCACGATGTGTCCATGTTTGTATTAAAAGGTGATGTACCCGATGTATCCAATTTTGTTCATTCACGGACTGCTAATGACAAAATTAAAAATACCGTTGTAATGAGCAATGTGTCATGATCCCATAAATATAACAATACCGGTAGGTTAACTTATATTTTGAAATCCCAAAATATTGATATAGGGTGCAAAATACTCCAAATAAAAAGTTGCATATTTAATTAATTAAAAATTACAGTAAAATTCTAAAATTTAATTTATCACTACGTCTCAAAAGAACCTTGTCTAAATTCGAATCCAGTATGCAATTATTTCAAATAAACAGTTACGGTCGATGAACGATTCTATAGCGACTATTTGAAAATTTGATTTGGACATATTTTGCAATCTATACAACGAAATCTTGATTTATCTCTTTCATTAGAAAAATATACTCCACCAGCCCCGAACGTTTCTTGTTTCACATAAATCCAACTTAAAACGACTTCTATATATTGTTTAAAGTTCAAATCGCTAAATTACGAACTACCGTGGCATTTCGAGCTCGATTATAATTATAATATAAATTATACGTTTCATCGTCGTTTATAGAATAGATTCGTTATTAACAATCGAATCTAAACTTACCGAAATCACTTATATTACCGAATTCACACAATATTGGGAATTCAGCTATTTTCGACCATTTCGAAAATAAATGTATTATTCTATTAATTGTATTAATTATATATAAATATTATTTAATTCAAGTTATCGGTATTGCCGAATCGATATTTAATAATAAATAAATCAATTATTCAGCCTAAAAAATGCGGGACGTTACAGTTGATTTTTGCAGCACCTAATACAATTGATTCATCATCTTTCAAATTTGTCGATCTACCCCTACTATGCTTATAGTACCCCTACTTCCCTTAATACTTCAAGACAAAAAATATATTTAATCCTACCCCTAACTCTCTAAATAGCCCTTACTTCCAACAATTACACCTATCTTTTACTACGGTGACACCCAATCCAAACGATTCATAATCTTTCATATTTGCCGATCTATCCCTACTATGCTTAAACTACCCCTACTTCTCTTAATACTTAAAAACGACCCTTCTTTTTAATCCTACACACAATTCTCTAAATAATCCTTACTTCCTACAATTACCCCGATTTTTTAACTACTGTGAATTGTTGGCTTTTGCAGCACCCAATCTTAATGATTCATCATCTTTCACATTTGTCGATCTGGCCCTACTATGCTAAAACTACATTTACTTCTATTAATACTTCATAACAGCCTTCTTTTTAATCCTACCCCTAATTCTCTAACTAGCCCTTACATCCAACAATTACTCCTATTTTTTAACTACTGTGAAGTGCTGGTTTTTGTTGCAACCAATCCAAACGATTCATCATCTTTCGTATTTGTCGATATACCCGGGCTATGCTTAAACTATCCCTACTTCTCTTAATACTTCAAAACAACTATTCTTTTTAATCCTTCCCCTAAATCTCTAAATCGACCTTACTTCCGAAAATTACCCTTATTTTTTAACTACCGTGAAGGGTTGGTTTTTGCAGCATCCAATACAAACTATTCATAATCTTTCATATTTGTCGATTTAACCCTACTATGCTTAAACTACCCCTAATTCTCTTAATACTTAAAAACAGTTATTCTTTTTAATCCTACCTATAATTCTCTAAATAGCCCATACATCCAACAATTACCCTTATTTTTTAACTTCTGTGAAAGGATGGTTTTTGCGGCACCCAATCCAAATGACTCATGATCTTTCATATTTTTCGGTTTACCCCTACTGTACTTAAACTATCCCTACTTCTCTTAGTACTTCAAAACAGCCATTCTTTTTAATCCTACCCCTAATTCTCCAAATAGCCCTTAGTTCCAACAATTACCCCTATTTTTTAACTAGTGTGAAGGGTTGGTTTTGGCAGCAACCAATCCAAACGATTCATCATCTTTCATATTTGTTGATCTACCTCTACTATGCTAAAACTACCCATAATTCTCTTAGTATTTCAAAACATCTATTCTTTTTAATCCCACGCCTAATTCTCCAAATTACCGTTACTTCCAACAATTACCCCTATTTTTTAACTTCTGTGAAAGGTTGGTTTTTGCAGCACGCAATCCAAATGATTCATCAGCTTTCATATTTGTCGATCTACCCATACTATGCATAAAATATCCCTACTTCTATTAGTTCTTAAAAACAGCCCTTCTTTTTAATCCTACCCCTTATTCTCTAAATAGCCCTTACTTCCAACAATTACCCTTATTTTTTAACTACTATGAAGGGTTGGTTCTTGCAGCACCCAATTAAGTGAATAATCACCTTTCAAATTTGCCGATCTACTCCTACTATGCTTAAACAACCCCTACTTCTCTTAGTACTTCAAAAAAACACTTCTTTTTAATCCAACACCTAATTCTATAAATAGCCCTTCCAACAATTATCCCAATTTTTAAGCTACTTTGAGGGGTTGGTTTCTGCAGCACCCAATCCATAGGATTCATCATCTTTATATTTATCGATCTACCCCTACTATGCTTAAACTACCCCTACTATCTTAATACTTCAAAATAGTCCTTCTTTTTAATCCTACACTTAATTCTCTAAATAGCCATTACTTCCAACAATTAAGTCAATCTTTTTACTACTATGAAGGGTTGGTTTTTGCAGCACCCAATCTAAACCATTCATAATCTTTCATATTTGTTGATCTACCCTTAGTATGCTCAAACTACACCTACTTCTCGTAATACTTCATAACGACCCTTCTTTTTAATACTACCCCAAATTTTCTAAACAGTCCTTACTTCCAACAATTACCCCTATTTTTTAACTACTATGAGGGATTGGTTTTTGCAGCACGCAATGCAAACGATTCATCATCTTTCGTATTTGTCGATCTACCCGTACAATGCGTAAAATATCCCTACTTCTCTTAATACTTCAAAATCGCTTTTCTTTTTAATCCTAACCCTAATTCTCTAAATAGCCCTTACTTCCAATAGTTACCCCTATTTTTTACCTTCTGTGAAGGTTGATTTTTGCAGCACCTAATACAATTGATTCATCATCTTTCAAATTTGTCGATCTACCCCTACTATGCTTAAAGTACCCCTACTTCCCTTAATACTTAAAGGCAACAAAAATATATAATCCTACCCCTAACTCTCTAAATAGCCCTTACTTCAAACAATTACACCAATCTTTTACTACGGTGACACCCAATCCAAATGATTCATAATCTTTCATATTTGTCGATCTATCCTTATTATGCTTAAACTACCCCTACTTCTCTTAATACTTCAAAACGACCCTTCTTTTTAATCCTACCAACAATTCTATAAATATTTCGTACTTCCAACAATTACCCCAATTTTTTAACTACTGTGAAGTGTTGGCTTTTGCAGCACCCAATCTAAATGATTCATCATCTTTCACATTTGTCGATCTACCCCTACTATACTAAATCTACACTTACTTCTATTAATACTTCATAACAACCTTCTTTTTAATCCTACCCCTAATTCTCTCACTAGCCCTTACATCCAACAATTACTCCTATTTTTTAACTACTGTGAAGTGCTGGTTTTTGCAGCAACCAATCCAAACGATTCATCATCTTTCGTATTTGTCGATCTACCCGGACTATGCTTAAACTATCCCTACTTCTCTTAATAATTCAAAACAATTATTCTTTTTAATCCGTCCCCTAAATTTCTAAATCGACCTTACTTCCGAAAATTACCCTTATTTTTTAACTACTGTGAAGGATTGGTTTTTGCAGCATCCAATACAAACGATTCACAATCTTTCATATTTGTCGATTTAACCCTACTACGCTTAAACTACCCCTACTTCTCTTAATACTTAAAAACAGTTATTATTTTTAATCCTACCCATAATTCTCTAAATAGCCCTTACTTCCAGCAATTACCCTTATTTTTTAACTTCTGTAAGGATGGTTTTTGTGGCACCCAATCCAAATGACTCATCATCTTTCATATTTGTCGGTCTACCCCTACTATGCTTAAACTATCCTTACTTCTCTTAGTACTTCAAAACAACCATTCTATTTAATCCTACCCCTAATTCTCCAAATAGACCTTAGTTCCAACAATTACCCCTATTTTTTAACTACTGTGAAGGGTTGGTTTTTGCAGCAACCAATCCAAACGATTCATCAACTTTCATATTTGTCGATCTACCTCTACTATGCTAAAACTACCCATAATTCTCTTAATATTTCAAAACATCTATTCTTTTTAACCCCACACCTAATTCTCCAAATAGCAGTTACTTCCAACAATTATCCCTATTTTTTAACTTCTGTGAAAGGTTGGTTTTTGCAGCACCCAATCCAAATGATTTATCAGCTTTCATATTTGTCGATCTACCCATACTATGCATAAAATATCCCTACTTCTCTTAGTACTTCAAAACAGCCCTTCTTTTTAATCCAAACCCTAATTCTCTAAATAGCCCTTACTTCTAACAATTACCATTATTTTTTAACTACCGTGAAGGGTTGGTTTTTGCTGCGCCCAATCCAAACGATTCATCATTTTTCATATTTGTCGATCTAGCCCTAATATGCTTAAACTACCCCTACTTCTCTTAATACTTCAAAACAGCCTTCTTTTAAATCCTACACCTAATTCTGTAAATAGCCCTTACATCCAACAATTACCCCTATTTTTAACTACTGTTAAGGGTTGGTTTGTGCAGCACCCAATCCAAAAGATTCATCATCTTTCAATTTGTCGATCTACCCATACTATGTTTAAACTACCCCTACTTCTCATAATACTTCAAAACAACTATTATTTTTATTCCTCGCCCAAATTCTCTAAATATCCCTTGCTTCCAACAATTACCCCTATTGTTTAACTACTATGAAGGGTTGGTTTTTGCAGCATCCAAAGGATTCATCATCTTTCATATTTGTCGATCTACCCCTACTATGATTAAACTAGCCCTACTTCTCTGAATACATCAAAACATCTATTCTTTTTAATCCTAACCCTAATTCTCTAAATAGCCCTTACTTAAAACAATTACCCCTATTTTTTAACTTATGTGAACGGTCGGTTTTTGAAGCACCCAATCCAAATCATTCATCATCTTTCATATTTGTTGATTTATACCTACTATGCTTAAACTATCCCTACTTCTCTTAGTACTTCAAAACAACCCTTCTTTTTAATCCTACCTCTAATTCTTTAAATAGCCATTATTCCAACAATTATCCCTATATTTTAACTACAGTGAAGAGTTGGGTTTTGCTGCACCCAATCTAAACGATTCACCATCTTCAATGTTTGTCGATCTACCCATATTACGCTTAAACTACCCCTACTTCCCCTTAATACTTCAAAATAGCCTTCTTTTTAATCCTACCCCTAATTCTCTAAATAGACCTTACATCCAACAATTACCCCTATTTTTTAACTACTGTCAATGGTTCGTTTTTGCAACACCCGATCCAAACGATTCATCATCTTTCATATTTGTCGATCTACCCGTACTATGCTTAAACTACCCCTACTTCCCTTAATAGTTCAAAACAGCAATTCTTTTTAATCCTAACCTTAATTCTCTAAATATCCCTTACTTCTAATAATTACCCCTATTTTTTAACAACTATGAAGGATTGGTTTTTGCAGCACCCAATCTAAATGATTCATTATCTTTCAAATTTGTCGATCTACTCCTACTATGATTAAACTACCCCTACTTCTCTTAAAAATTCAAAACAACCCTTTTTTTTAATCCAACCCCTAATTCTCTAAATAGCCCTTCCAACAATTACCCCTATTTTTAAACTTCTTAGAAGGGTTGATTTTTGCAGCACCCAATCCATATGATTCATCAACTTTATATTTGTCGATCTACCCCTACTATGCTTAAACTTCACCTACTTCTCTTAATACTTCAAAAAAATCCTTCTTTTTAATCATTCCTCTAATTCTCTAAATAGGCCTTACTTCCAAAAATTAAGCCAATCCTTTTACTACTATGAAGGGTTGGTTTTTGCCGCACCCAAACAAGACGATTCATAATCTTTCATACTTTTCGATCTACCCCTACTATGCTTAAACTACCCCTACTTCTCTTAATACTTCAAAACGACCCTTCTTTTAAATACTAGCCCAAATTTTATAAATATCCCTTACTTCCAACAATTACCCTTATTTTTTAACTACCGTGAATGGTTGGTTTTTGCAGCACCCAATCCAAACGATTCATCATCTTTCGTATTTGTCGATCTACCCAGGCTATGCTTAAACTATCCCTACTTCTCTTAATACTTCAAAACATCTATTCTTTTTAATCCTACCTCTAATTCTCTAAATTGCCCTTACTTCCAAAAATTGCACCTATCATTTAGTATTGTGAAGGGTTGGTTTTTGCAGCACCCAATCCAAACGATTCATAGTCTTTTATATTTATCGATCTACCCCTGCTATGCTTAAACAACCACTTCTATCTTAATACTTCAAAACAACCCTTCTTTTTAATCCTACCCCAAATTCTCTAAATAGCCGTTACTTCCAACAATTACCTCTATTTTCTAAATAATGTGAAGGGTTGGTTTTTGCAGCATCCAATCCAAACGGTTCATCATCTTTCATATTTGTCGACCTACCCCTACTATGCTTAAACTACCCCTACTTCTCTTAATACTTCAAAACAGCTATTCTTTTTAATCCTACACCAAATTCTCTAAATAGCCCTTACTTCCAACAATTACTCCTATTATTTAACTTCTGCGAAAGGTTCGTTTTTGCAGCATCCAATCCAAACGTTTCACCGTCCTTCATATTTTTCGACCTCCCCCTACTATAATTAAACTACCCCTACTTCTCTTAATACTTTAGAACAACTATTCTTTTTAAACCTACCCTTAATTCTCCAAATAACCCTTACTTGCAACAATTACCCCTATTTTTTAACTTCTGTGAAAAGTTGGTTTTTGCAGCAACCAATCCAAATGATTCATCATCTTTCATTTTTGTCGTTCTACCCCTACTATGCTTAAACTATCCCTACTTCTCTTAGCACTTCAAAACAACCCTTCTTTTTAATCCTACCCCTAATTCTCTAAATTACCGTTACTCCGAACAATTATCCCTATTTTTTGACTACCGTGAAGGGTTGGTTTTTGCTGCACCCAATCCAAATGGTTCATCATCTTCCATATTTGTCGATCTACCTAATTATCTGAGATAGAATTGGTCAAACATAGTTATTCAGGATGAGTTGCCATTTCGTACGAATGCTAGCGTCATTCGCAAGGCTACAGATAGCCTATGGCGGTCAGATGTTTTCCTGAGGGAATCAGGCGTAACCATTGTGATCGCTGTGATCTAGAGTCAAGCGAATGGAGTTAAATCAAATATCAGTTAATCTAAAGAAGTTAATAAGTCTAATTAGTCAAGTTGAGTTAAATTAGTCAGTTGGAGTTAACCAGTTAGGGTAAATCAGTTAGGATTAACTAGTTATGGATAATCAATTGGAGTAAATCGATTAGAGCCAAATCGAATTAGAGTATTCAAATGGAGTCAATTTAGTTCGAGTTAGTCATGTATAGGTAAACTGAATAGAGTTACTAAAAAGTAATTAATCGAATATCACCTATTCGAAGTAGAGATATCGCACATAGTTTATTCGAGATGTGAGTTAAATTGAATACAAGTTATTCGAAGGAAAGATAAATCGAATATGGTTATTCGAAAAAGAGGTAAATCGAATATAATTATTCGAAGGAGAGAATTTTCGAATATGGTTTATTCAAAGAGAGATTTTGGATTATAGTTATTTGAAGAAAAGAAATAATCGAATATTAGTTATTCGAACAGAGGAATCGAATATAGTTTATTCGAAAGAGAGTTATCGGATAGTGATTATTCGAGAGTGAATTATACATAGGAATTCGATTATATCAAATTAAGGGGAGTAATGTTTACTTTCCGTTTCAAATCAAGTTTTACTTATTTGTTAATAAATTAGTTGTTTGTTTATTTATCCAAATTAAGATATAAAAATATATTTAAGTTAGCATATTTCGAAAACATGGAATTATAACATTTATAGTTATAATCAAATGATTTTGTAGAGGAAGTGGGTTCGGAAGTAGAATCCGAGAGTTTAGTAAGGAAGTTCCTTAAAGAGTTAAAGTTTGAACTTTGTCTATTTCGAAGTTAGAAATGTCGTTCAGTTAAGGTCTGAGAGGTAATTTTACCCCAAATTGATTGACTTCAGTTTTAACTAAAAAGTGGATAAGGTTCTATTGTGAAAGTTGGTTAAGTTAATTGAGTTATTGACCGTAAAGGGTTAGGTTGGCATAACGATGTTTTTATTTAAAGATCTGTTTAGATCCAGTAAAGGACAGTTGGAAATGTTTTCCAAATAAGGATCAGAAATGTTTCCAATATAGGATATAAGAAATGGAAGGGAATATGGTGACGTCTTCCAAATGATGTATAAAGTATATTTTATAAATTTAGAAAATAAGAATTTACGAATATATAGAAATGGGGAAATGGATAAATTGAAGATAATTTAAGATAAAGAGATAAATGTTGAATGATGGTTGATCGATAAAATTTCCATCTTGAGATAATATCGTTGTCTGCACACCTGTTTTTCTTTGATAGTTAAATCACCGACTATCGAAGTTTTTGTCCATTTTATGTCGTCAATACGGAGAGACCGGGATCAGATACATTATCTGAAAACCACTCTGTATGGACGTTAGCGCTGCGATCAAATATTGAAGACGGAGTTATGCAAGTACTATGATGTTTACAGAATAGTGCCTTCGGTTTTTCCAGTCCCAGGACAAACGTGAATGGACTAATGTCTGACAGAGTATATCTAACGGATCGCGTAAGTTGATCTCTTCAAACGTACTTATGTTTGGTGGCGGAGGAGTTCGTTTCTCTTAGCTTTATACCCGTGGTAATCTTGGGGAAATCAATTTGTGATTTGGCGGGTATGACAATGTGGCATTCAAAGTGAGTGTTTCAAAAGATATATAATGACCTCAAGCCTCATCAACCGGGAATTTACAGAAATCGGGCAGGCAGCGTAGCTATGTGGGTCGCGCCTACGCGGGTCGCGCCTATGAGGATGTATATCACCTATCTAGAGAAAATCCATTTCATTCTATTGTCTATTTCGATGTTGTACCTTTTCGCGAAGACGGTGGGTAGCTCCCAACCGTTAGTGATACACATTCGATACACTCAAGCGAAATGAGTGGTCGGTCATGTGAGGGCCGGGTTGCAATATGTTCTTGTTGAACCCAGTGTATTTGCCTCTAGAGATACACTATCGGCAGGTGGTCCCATACCTTGTCAATGTCAGAATCCAGTTTCCAATAAGAGCCGCGGATTTTGTTTGTATACTATATATATGGAACGTGAGATGCAAGCGTTCTGCTAAATTCTAATTACTTGTGATTAGACATTATCATAATATCAGAAAAGCATCGATTTCCAAACTGTTTTGGGTTATCGTAAGGTAAAAACCATCCGTGTTTATGTGTGGATCGGTCTTATGATTGTCTTTTCTTTTGAAAAGGATTTTGAAAAGTAAAACCGATGATTTGAGTTTACTCACACCAGTCCCATGACTGACCCATAGTTTATTTTGTTTTGTTTTCCCTAACTCTTAGGTGCCCAAATTTGTACGGGCAGTCAAGTAGTTCAGGCCTTTACAGATATACTTGGAGGAGCTTGAAGCAGGAGGCTTCAGGATCATATAGCTATTGTTATTTCCGCTGTGTGTAAGTGTTGTACTCCGATAATGGGTTGCATATATATATATATATATATATATACCGTTTTATTTCAAAGTTATGTTATACATTATATTTTATTCGTTCCGCTGTGAGATTTGTATTACTCTGATTCTGTTCTGTGGTGATCTTCTTTTTCTATTCCAATTTTCTATCTTATCTATTCTCACCCTCTAACTTCTCTCTATTAATGACCAGGTATTTTTGATGTTCGAATAGTCAACGTGGTAGTTTTGTGTTGATTTTCGGAGTCGAAAACCCCGGGTCGTTACAGTGGTATCAGAGCTGGTTTCTTAATTGGTACGGATGATAGTGGGTTCTTGCTTCGCGTTTGGTGGCGAACGGGAGACTCTTACCCCTACATCTCCCGACAATGTGGGTTGGTCGGGTCGAGAGACTGGCCGTAAAAGCAGTTCTGAGGTATCTTTGTATGCCACGGAGGGAGGTTAGCCCTCTTCCATGGGGGAGGAGAGGATGGTTGAAAATCCTACTCGAATCCCTGGGTCGTTACAGTGGTATTAGAGCTGAAGGTTAAGTGATTACCTTGGCTCTGTGGCATGACTCATTAGAGATGGGGTTAGCAACACCCTAGATTGGGTTTGAGTGTATATATATGAGCGAACATATTTGTAGATTTTTATAAAAAATTTTTTTTTATTGTGGGGATTTATTGGTTGAGTTGTTTGTGAATTCTGGTCGATCACTTTGATCCACTGTATCGATAGGAGTTTCTAAACACTCAAGTACGATAAACCAACACAGTATGTTTTGAAAGAGGGTAAATGAAATAATTTTACCCAAAATATATTTTGTTATGAAAGAAAGGTATATCTTGGCAATATTATCATATATTGGATGTGTTGGTTGATTATAATTGAAATGGTTATATAAATAACCAATTTGAGTTCGTATAATATAAAAGCAGATTAATTAAATTAAAATTGCAATTAAAATTCTGGAAACTGGGGAAGTGCTCGTAAATGGATTTGAGTTAAAATATAAGGAAATCTTAAGAGCCTGGGAGATTTTAAATTGTTTACATGTATCGTGAATGATATTTTGGAAAAGATTCCAAAGTGAAAGTGTTTAAAATTTGAGTTTTGAAGTAATATAGTATTAAACTCCCTTTGATAGCTGGGAAGTAACTCTGATGATGCTGGCCACATCATCAGTGTTCATTTCCGAGTTCTAAGTGACGGATTACTACCAAAGGATATTGTTTTTGAATTGTTTGAAAAAAAAAGTTGTTTTGAATCTGAAAAGGAATTTGGTTTAGAAAAACTAAACTATTTAAAAACTCCCAGGAGAGATTGTATATCAAAACAAATTAAAGAAATTTGGGAAAGCAAATATGAATTGAATTAAAAATGATTAACTGGAAATTTAATTGGGAGATAAATATATTAAGTGAAATCAGATTTTTAATTATGAGATAAGAATCTGAAATGGTATTGAATTGGTGAGTAGAAGCTTGGAAATCGAGAATGGAACTCGAGTTTGAAATGGAATTTGGCTTTGGATAAGCAATAATTGTGTTGATATTTGATTGATTTAAATTGATTGGAAATCGACTGGTAGAGATGGATATATGATCAGCAGGTATTGAGTAGAGGCAAGTGCAAAGATATAATGATATGTCCGACACAAAGTTACATGTATAAATTTCCATATGAGGTTTTATGCGCCGAATCGGCAAGCCGCTTGGCTTTTTGATTTCCTTTTTGAAAGGAATAGGCCTAGAAAGGCGAGTTGGGGTTTGAACTATTGACCGGTACAGGGGAGGTGCTGGCGAAATTTTTCGAAAATTTCGGGTGTTAGAAAAATTTCAGGAATTTTGAAAATTTTCGTTAACTAAAATTAATTAATATTTTAATTGAATTAGATTAATTCTGTTAAAATTGAAGTTAAGACGTAAATGAATAATTTTTATCCCAAAGAATAGGGTCTGTCTTCTATCTTAGCAATTTCGAGGACGAAATTATTTTTAGGGGGGAAGAATGTAACGTCCCGCATTTTTTACGGCTGAATAATTGATTTATTTAATTATTAAATATCGATTCGGCAATATCGATAACTTGAATTAAATAATATTTATATATAATTAATATAAATAATAGAATAATACATTTATTTTCGAAATGGTCAAAAATAGATGAATGCCCAATATTGTGTGAATTGGGTAATATAAGGGATTTGGGTAAGTTTAGATTCGATTTTTAATAACGAATCTATTCTATAAACGACGATGAAACGTATAATTTATATTATAATTATAATCGAGCTCGAAATGGCACGGCAGTTCGTAATTTAGCGATTTGAACTTTAAACGAATATATAGAAGCCATTTTGAGTTGGATTTTTGTGAAACAAGAAACGTTCGGGGCTGGTGGAGTATATTTTTCTAATGAAAGAGAAAAATCAAGATTTTGTTGTATATATTGCAAAATATGTCCAAATCAAATTTTCAAATAGTCACTATAGAATCGTTCATCGACCGTAACAGTTTATTCGAAATAACTGCATACTGGATTCGAATTTCGACAAGGTTCTTTTGAGACGTAGTGATAAATTAAATTTTAGAATTTTACTGTAATTTTTAATTAATTAAATATGCAACTTTTTATTTGGAGCATTTTGCACCCTATATCAATATTTTGGGGTTTCAAAATATAAGTTAACCTACCGGTATTATTATATTTCTGGGATCATGACACATTGCTCGTTACAACGGTATTTTTAATTTTCTCATTAGCAGTCCGTGAATGAACAAAATTGGATACATCGGGTACATCACCTTTTAATACAAACATGGACACATCGTGCATGCATGCGTTAGTGTTAAGGTCAAACTTTAATGTCAATCAAGTTCTCCATTTACTTCATTTTGGTAATACATATATTCCCCTTCTTCCATGCATGCGTTATTGCAATGTAAGGTACAGATTTGCATGGTTTTGTTTGTAACGTAAGGCAAGAATAAGATGAAAATACACATAAATGGCAATCTGCAAGTAACTGAAACTATATAATTGTGTTTTTCCATTTTTCTTTCTTTTTGACCACAAGAAGGCACCAAGATAAATGAAAGAGAGTTTATATTATAAATAAATACCTTGGCTACCAAGTTTTGCACAGCGATCAACCTTTCAAGGTACAGTAAAAACGAATACTGCAGCCTAAACTAATCTATAACGTGTATTTTCAAATTCGTAGCCAACCTATACCCTGTCCTTTTCATTGGCGCCTGGAGCAAAATTTGATGGAAAAACAGCAAAAACTTGCCGACAAAGTAATTTAAAAACCAACAGACCTAACAACTAAATTGTACCCGTCTATATCCCTATTCCCTGCCCGCCACGTAAAAGTTTTCATTATAAATGAGCATGCCCCCTCCTAGTTTATTTTCTTCTGCAAAAACCATAAGTAATTTAATGGTGGAAAAAAAAGAGAAGGTGAACGTAGGCAAGAAATGAGATAGAAGAAACTATCAGTTAGAAGACGCAAAGTAGGGGAAAGGAGCATGTTTGTTTCCCAAGGAGGATGGGCGGTATGTGAAAATGTTTTGGATTTCGACCCTGTTTTGATTGGAAAAGAAGAAAAAAAAATGTAGGGGATCAAAGGGAAGGAAACAAAGAAAGAAAGGATGTTGTTTTTTCATCCTAGCATGCAAATATGAAGTGGAACCTGGATATTCAAATAGGAAGCATGCGGCATGAATGTTTAGGTGAGGTTACCTATTAGCTAAGTTATATAATTATTCAATTTAATTTATAATTTGATGAGTTGATTTAATTTGTTAACTTTAAAAAAAATAACGTACTAAAACAAAATTAACGTACCAGTAAAGAACCTATCCTATTCGCAGTCTCAGATGTTATAGTCATATCGACAAATAAAACTCGTCAGCTTAACCTGTTTGAATAAACATAAATTATCAGTAAAAAGATAATAGTCGAATTTAACAACAGTTAATGTAATGAAATTACAATATTTATTTATATTGGCATCTATTAACAGAATTTGATGCCATCAGTTGCGTTGGGTCCGTATGGACGTAGACTACAGAATAAAGCTGGTTTGGATCGATTTAGAGCTCGTTGGAATCGATGGCAAAATAAGACGGTTAATCGAATGAACCGGACCTTAATCGTTATTCAACGATTAACGACCAAGGTGAGTAAATCTCACTAACTCTACTCAAGTTCTATTTTCATAAACTATTTTTAGAATTGATAAATAATGGCTTTTTGCTGTGTGTTGGTTGTTTGCTTAAACTGCTAGTTAAATTGTTTAAAAATATCGATTACGATATATATAAATCGAATCGAAATATTGATTCTGTTTATCAGGATATTTTACCTTCATGTTATTTACGTTGACTGATATCTGTGGATGCATGTAAACAGGTTGGAGGGACTCAACTGGATTCCTCAACATTTATTTTACTGTTTCTCATATACTGTGATATATGATGTGATTATAAACCGTTGTTGATTTGGTGTGCTGATTGTGGTTATTTGGTAACTTTAAATACCAAAGGAAATAACTAGGATGTGAAAGAGAAATTTCAAACAAAAATTTGGATTAAATTATTTATATAAAATCAAGGATTTTATATAAAAAGGGGTTTTTAATGTGTGGATTGAAATAAAAATATTCGTATAAAATTAAAGTATTTTATAAAAAAAGAAAATGCATGAGGTGAATATGGGATTTTGGAATTTTATAAAATCAAATGGACTTATTAAAAAGAGATATTTGAAAATTTAAGGAAAGACTTCTATATGAAGTCAACAACAGTTATATGGAAATCGGAAGGACCAATTTGGTTAAATTAGAAAATGAAAGTAATGAGAAGTGAATCAAGAACTTTATGAAGTAAATATAATATTTAGGAAATCGAATGGATTAAATGGAAAAAAGGTTTTGGAAAATAAATAAAGTTTTAAAAGGGGATATTTAATTAGAAAATAAATGGAATTATATAAGTATTTATATGAAATAAATATAGGAAACAGAAAAGGAAGTATTTGTAATTAATTAGAGATAATCGAATATTAGTTATTCGAATATAGAATTGACCAGATAGAGTTAATTGTACATAGTGAACCGAATTAGGATTTAATTGAATATTTGTTATTCAATTAGAGTTGATCAAATATAATTATCTGAGATAGAATTGGTCAAACATAGTTATTCAAGATGAGTTGCCATTTCGTACGACTGCTAGCGTAATTCACAAGGCTATAGATAGCCTACGGCGGTCAGATGTTTTCCTGAGGGAATCAGGCCTAACCATTGTGATCGCGATGATCTAGAGTCAAGCGAGTGGAGTTAAATAAAATATCAGTTAATCAATAGAAGTTAATAAGTCTAATTAGTAAAGTTGAGTTAAATTAGTCAGCTGGAGTTAACCAGTTAGAGTAAATCAGTTAGGGTCAACCAGTTATGGATAATCATTTGGAGTAAATCGATTAGAGCCAAATCAAATTAGAGTATTCAAATGGAGTCAATTAAGTTTGAGTTAGTCATGTATGGTTAAATTAAATAGAGTTATTAAAAAGGATTTAATCGAATATCACCTATTCGAAGTAGAGATATCGCACATAGTTTATTTGAGAAGTGAGTTAAATTGAATACAAGTTATTCGAAGGAAAGATAAATCGAATATGGTTATTCGAAAAAGTGGTAAATCGAATATAATTATTCGAAGGAGAGAATTTTCGAATATGGTTTATTCGAAGAGAGATTTTCGAATATAGTTATTCGAAGAAAAGAAATAATCGAATATTAGTTATTCGAACAGAGGAATCGAATATAGTTTATTCGAAAGAGAGTTATCGGATAGTGATTATTCGAGAGTGCATTATACATAGGAATTCGATTATATCAAATTAAGGGGAGTAATGTTTACTTTCCGTTTCAAATCAAGTTTTACTTATTTGTTAATAAATTAGTTGTTTGTTTATTTATCCAAATTAAGATGTAAAAATATATTTAAGTTAGCATATTTCGAAAACATGGAATTATAACATTTGTAGTTATAATCAAATGATTTTGTAGAGGAAGTGGGTTCGTAAGTAGAATCCGAGATTTTAGCAAGGAAGTTCCTTAAAGAGTTAAAGATCGAACTTTGTCTATTTCGAAGTTAGAAATGTCGTTCTGTTAAGGTCTGAGAGGTAATTATACCCCAACTTGATTGACTTCAGTTTTAACTAAAAAGTGGATAAGGTTCGATTGTGAAAGTTGGTTAAGTTAGTTGAGTTATTGACCGTAATGGGTTAGGTTGGCATAACGATGTTTTTATTTAAACATCTGTTTGGATCCAGTAAAGGACATTTGGAAATGTTTTCCAAATAAGGATCAGAAATGTTTCCAATATAGGAAATAAGAAATGGAAGGGAATATGGTGACGTCTTCCAAATGATGTATAAAGTATACTTTCTAAATTTAGAAAGTAAGAATTTATGAATATGTAGAAATGGGGAAATGGATAAATTGAAGATAATTTAAGATGAAGAGATAAATGTTGAATGATGGTTGATAGATAAAATTTCCATCTGGAGAAAATATCATTGTCTGCACACCTGTTTTTCTTTGATAGTTAAATCACCGACTATCGAAGTTTTTGACCATTTTATGTCATCAATACGGAGAGACCAGGATCAGATTCATTATATGAAAACCACTCTATATGGACGTTAGCGTTGCGATCAAATATGGAAGACGGAGTTATGCAAGGGCTATCCTATTTACAGAATAGTGCCTTCGGTGTAACACCCCATGTATTTTATAACTGTGAAATTCATAAATTAAACAATAAATAATTTTAAATCAAAGAATTAAGGGAAACGGGATACGCCATTGCGTTCGTCTCGGAATTCTGCTTGAGATAGAGTCAGAGTTTGCGTAAAACGGATATCGTATGAAGAAGTTATGGACGAACGAAGTTGGACGAAAAACCGGAAAACGGGTCAGAATGCACTGGCGCACTTGGGAAGTGCGCCAGAACAAAAATGCACTGGCGCACTTGGGAAGTGCGCCAGTACATTTTTGACCTGGCGCACCTGCCAAGTGCGCCCAGGTCAAAAATGACCTGCTGGCCAGGTCTGGTCTAGTCCTGGCTGGCCAGGTCTGTGTTTGGTCGATTTTCAGAAGCTTGCTTTGTCATTAGGGCTAGGTGGCAGGCTCTAATTGGTCTCTCTTTCGAATGAATGGCTACGATCAATCCAAGCAACATCGATGGTCCTAATCAGTTCATAAACTCTATAAAAATGACCCTAGACTCTACCTAACCTATTCATTCAAAAATAAGAACAAAGCCATCATGCTACTGAGGAACGACTAGGAGTAGCCACCAAATTTGAGAGAAGATTAGGAGGCAAATTCTAAAGCATAAAGCAACTTAGACAAATCAAATCAAACGCCTACGTCAAAAGGAGACGCATCTCCAAATTCCTAAATTGGAGAATTCGCCACACATTTGTAAGTAGAGTATTATTTTGGTATGAACAAATAACTGTGTTGGTTTGTATACTTGATTTGTGGTGATAAAGTAATTCATATTTGTGCGTTACTATGATTCTTATCGATTTGGAATATTGTATACGTTTGGATATTCTCAAATTATGTTATTCATTATAAAAACTACATGTTTGCGGTAGTTTTATGCAAGTATGACGTTTGGATATTCGCAAAATATGTAACTCATGTTGAAGCTACATGTATGTAGTTGTTTAATTGAAATTTATGCAAGATTGGGGTTTTGCTACTATGCCATCATGATGTGTACTTTGGTACAAAAATCATTTTGTGTGTAATTGGAACAAATTTGGGTTATTATGGTTCATATGAAATATTGGAATTAGCATCATGATCTATGTATTAAGTCATACTGTTAAAGTAAGCCTCTTTGTGAACTTATGAATATGACTAGGCTATGATATTTTACATAATTGAAAAACATGTTAGGCCTATATTGTTCAAAAGAATTATATGATAATATATGTGACACATAGCTAGGCTAAATTTACAATCCCCTTTGCAAGTTTGTATGAATAAAGTAAAAACCATGATTTCGTTTTTAGGAATATTTATGCCATAAGTATATTTAAGCCATGGTCATGTGAATAGATTTAAAACCATGATTAAGTTGGAATAATTCTAGTGGAATTGTACTTTTGTATTAGTAACAAAAGTAAGCACCTTTGTAAACATGTAGTAATCTTATAAACATGATTTGCTTATGTTTGACATTATGCCTAAATAAAAATATAGGTTTATGTTGTAGTTAAGGCTATGCGTCAATAGTGACATACAATTTAGATTCTTAACTTAACTACAAGTTTACATGGTTTGATTCATGTCACTTATGCTTTATGACCAAAGTATATGTTACTACTATGCAAGTACACCAGTTTCTATTTTGTTGTTCCAACGCTATGTTGCAAGTTCAGGCGTTCACATTCCCCTTTTTGTGTATGTAATCACGCTTTAAGCCTCCCCTCTTTCGCATGGCTAAGTTGGGCTTAAAAAGGTTAAGCCCAACATATATATAATAAATGAACGTATTAAACGGGGGAAAATAACGTTGGGCTAAATTAATTAATAAATGAAAAGATAAAGTAGAGGGGCCCAAATTCAAGAATGGGTTGGGCCCATGATTGGTGTAACCTTCACACCATTTATTTTTAATGGGCCGCAAATATTTACATATAAGAAAAATAAAGAAGAAAGACAAAATATGTAAATGTAGAAAATACGATGTGTTTAACCCGAGGTTGGATTGAGTTGTGATGTAAACCTGCCCGGAACCGCCCGGCTGTCCAGTAGTCACAACAATACCTTTCCAATGTGGGTGGTTAAACATGGAGCCCAATAAGGACCCGAGGTTAGACTGAGTTGTGGCGTAAGACTGCCCGGAACCAACCGAGCAACAGGCAGCCACAACAATACCTGTCTAATGTGAGAGGTCAAGGCTTTAATAAGACAATTAAAGCTGAGTCAGGATTGTTAGGATTAAGTGGACTATAGACTTAATCAAAATGGAACATGCTAAACTAAACAGACTGATTGGGGTTAGGTTATAAAACACTTAACCAACTTAGCATGTTGGCTAGAAATAGAAAACCTAGTAGCGGGGGACCCTTTTCAGCAGTAACACTATAAGGTGTATCATGATACCCTGAAACTAGGCAGGGTGGGGCACGATTACTGGTCTGATTGTAAGAGGTCAAATCGACGGCGGTGGTGTAGCAGTGTAGGTTCTAACGGGGTGCGGGCGTTCACACACTCCGACGCAGAAAAATAAGGCACTGGGCACCAGTAGCATACCTGTGCATTCTAGGGTTGTGTCGGGTCGCCGCCATGGGACTTGATACACCCCATGGTTGGACCAGCATAGGTAACTACAACATCGGGGGCCGTAAGACACATGTAACTATGCGAGTAGGAGCCGATCATCGTAAAATGGATCACTTCACCCTGGTTATGGGGTGCCTATTGGGAACTAGTTTATATGGGTACAGAGATTAATATGGGGTACGATAGTATATTCGACCCTAGACAACTTAACCAAGTTTATAGTGCTTTCCCCATTTCTAGTTTATACTTATCATACCCAGTTCTTTATTCATAGACAGAGTAGTCCTCGACTTACTCAGGCTTTATGTCTGACTCTACTTTTCTTTCGTCTTCTTTTCTTCCGTTTCCCCCCCAGGTCCACAGGGAGGGAATACTGCAGCTTGACCAGCCTTCATATCCGGCTTGAAGAGAAAGAATGTATTGCTTGGACCTTTTCGTTTGAACTATGGCTTTGGACAACAACTATGGGACTTTTGCAGTTTATTTATGTTTTCTTTATGCTTCTTTAAAATAATGTAATCAAGATAGTTATGAAGGTGTTATGTGATTTTTGAAAGGATGTAAGACAATCATGGTGATGTTGTTGTACCACGTATTTACTTTTATGAAATAAAAGTTGCTGCTTTTCTGCTGTTCACAAATATGTGTTCTTATATCTGTCTTGTATATCTGTGACTTATACTTATAAACCTCCACCAAAATTAGGGCATTCCCTTTGAGAGTGACTCTAACGGAGGTGGGGTGTTTCACTTGGTATCAGAGCATAGGTTTACCTGATAAGATAAAAAGTTTTGGAAAATTTATTTTCAAAAGGGAAATTTAAAGAAGCATTTTTAAAAGATAAAATATTATTTTGCTTTAAAAGGCAAAGTCCCTCCAAAGCCATAGGTACTATCTCTTATCCTTCGTTTTGAATCTATCCTTTTTGTTTCAGCATGTCCGAAGAACTTAACTTGCAGAGGGTGTACCAATACCTGGTTGGTTTAAACGGTTCTTAGAAGCAAGGGCCACTCAGCCAGGTCCTACCGTTCTTCCTTCCCCAGCTGCAGGAAATCATCCAGCTGCAGCAGCGCCTCTTCCTCCACCTCCTCCACGGGGAAACACGTTTGCTAAGATATGTAAAGATTTTAAAGCTATGAGAGGAAAGGATTTCCATGGAACTGAGTCCTTCGTGGCAGCTAGAAATTGGCTGAAAGAAACTGAGGACCTATTCATCATCTTTGAGGTAGAAGATAGACAGAAAGTACAACTGGCAGTGTGGCTATTAAAGGGCGAGGCTTCCTACTGGTGGGAAGTCACTAATGCTGAAAGACCAGTGGAGATATGGGAGGACTTTAGGGCAAGGTTTGAGACTAAATTTCTCTCAGATGCGGAAAGGAGTTTGCAGTTGGAAAAATTCTTATTTCTTAAGCAAGGGAACAAGACAGTCAGAGAGTATGTGAATCAGTTCGATGAGCTGGCTAGGTTTGGGCTGGACCTAGTCAACACCCCGCACAAGAAGGCTCTCCGTTTCGTCAAAGGGTTGAATGAGCCATTACACAGTTTGGCCATGACCCATATACCCATGGGAGCCACGTATGAAAGACTGGTGCAAATGGCATTGCTGAACGAAGAGGATACGGGCAAGAAGGAGACAAAGGCAGAAAGCTCTCAAGGGAAGAAAGAGGGTTTGCAGCCTAAGAAGACAGACTTTAAGAAGGGCGGGAAAGGCAACAAAGAGAAGAGGAAGTGCAATTTCTGTGGCAAAGTGGGGCACTTAGTAAAGGACTGCCGGAAAAAGAAGGCCAAGGAGAATGGTGGGTGCTTTTCTTGCGGTGAGACGGGCCACAGGGCTAAGGACTGCCCAAAGAAACGAGGACAGGGGCAGAGGGCTGGATCCACCTCAGGGGCACAAGTTCATGTGCTAGAAGCGCCACCTTTGCAACAGCGAGGTATAAATACTTCTGTAGAAAGTGTAGTTTATCTTTATGATCACCCCGTTCGCACTTTATTTGATTCTGGCGCATCACACTCCTTTATCTCGTCTGCTTTAGTAGAATCTCTGCACCTAAAAACTAGTATGGTAGAGGACCCCTTAATTGTTTCAAACCCAATTGGGGGCCCAGCTCATTTGTCTATGATCTGTTTGGGATTGAAAATTTCAATTCTAAGCGTAGAATTTCAATGTAGTGCCTTTGTTTTGGGCTTTTGGGGTATGGTTTGATTTTGGGTATGGATTAGCTATCCGGTAATGGGGCCATCCTTGATTGTGAAAAAAGGGTTGTCAGGCTCCTAACCCAGCTCGGTAATACTTTGGAAATTTCTTGTAATCCCTCGTATGCGGTTATGCTTAGTTATCTTGAATCGCTAGATGCCTTTGTTGAAAATTTGCAATCAGTTAGAGTGGTTCGGGAATATCCGGATGTCTTCGAAGAGGTGAAGGGCTTGCCTCCGAAGCGGGAAATAGACTTCCGCATATATCTTGTAGATAATGCAAAGCCCGTTGCGTTGCCCGTTAGACACATGGCTCCACGAGAAAGGAAAGAGCTCAGTAAACAGATTAAAGAGCTTCTAGAAAAGGGGTTCATTAGGAGGAGCATTTCAGAATGGGGCGCTCCAGTAGTGTTCGCTACAAAGGCGGATGGTTCACTCCGTCTATGTGTTGACTATAGGGAGCTCAACAAGCTAACGAAAAAGAATAAGCACCCTCTCCTTAGAATTGACGATTTGTTTGATCAGCTTGTAGGAGCGTCTGTTTTCTCCCAACTCGATTTAGCGACCGGTTTTCATCAGCTAAGGGTGGCTGAAGATAGCATCGATAAAACGACATTCAGAACCCCAGACGGCTTCTTTGAATGGCTTGTCATGCCTTTTGGCTTGACAAACGCACCTGCTTACTTCGTGGACCTGATGAGTAGGGTATTCAGAGATTTCCTCAACAAGTTCGTAGTGGTCTTCGTAGATGATATCCTTATTTTCTCAAAGAGTGAAGAGGAACATGCTCAACACTTAAGGGCAATCATGGAAACTTTGCGAGTCCATCAACTAAAAGCCAAATTCTCCAAATGCCACTTTTGGAGAGAAGAGGTGAGGTTCCTTGGGCACATAGTATCCAAACAAGGGTTAGCAGTGGACCCTGCTAAGGTAGTGGCGGTACAGGATTGGAAGACCCCAAAGAATGCAACTGAGGTCCGAAGTTTTCTAGGACTAGCAGGTTTCTATCGGAAGTTCATAAGGGATTTTGCGAAAATCTCAGCTCCGCTCACGAAATTAACCAAGAAGAATCTAGTGTTCAATTGTGGCTTGGATTGCGAGTTTGCTTTCCAACGACTGAAAAGGGCTCTTACAACAGCCCCAGTTTTTACGCTGCCAGATGGGAGCAAGATGTTCACTGTTTATACGGATGCATGTGGGACAGGGCTAGGCGCCGTCTTAATGCAAGAAGGAAGGGTAGTAGCTTATGGCGAGAGGCAGTTGAAGGTGCACGAAAAGAACTACCCGACCCACGATCTTGAGTTGGCCGCCATCGTCTTTGCACTCAAGTCTTGGCGACACTATCTCCTAGGTGAGAAGTTCGAACTTTACACTGACCATAAATCGTTGAAATATCTTTTCTCGCAGAAAGATCTTAACTTGAGGCAACAGAGATGGATGGAGTTTCTTGCCTCGTACGATTTCAAAATCTCCTACACTCCGGGCAAAGGCAACGTAGTGGAAGACGCATTGAGCCGAAAGAAATTGACCCTAAGCCCATTGTTTGTTGAAAGACAAAGCCTAGAGTTTATAGCCAGCTTCGACTTTAGGCCTTCCTCCGATTTTGTACCAGGCTTGCTAGCATCTCTCGAAGTGCGCCCAACTTTAGTGGATTCAGTAGGGACAGCGCAACGCGAAGACCCTCAGCTTGTGGAAATAATTGATAGGCTAATTAGGGGTGAGACTTCAAGTCACCTCAACAGATACTCCATCGACGATAAAGGTTTGCTAAGACGAGACGGAAGACTGTGCGTCCCACAGACAAAAGATTTAATAAAGAAGGTTCTCGAGGAAGCACATCACTCCAAGATGACGATACACCCAGGCGGAGATAAAATGTACAAAGATATAAAAAGGACTTTCTTCTGGAACGGCATGAAAAAGGACGTGGCAGAATTCGTTTCTAAGTGTATGGTGTGCCAACAGGTTAAGGCGGAACAAAAAAAGCCTGGCGGACTGCTACATCCTCTGGAGGTCCCGCAGTGGAAGTGGGATAGCATCTCAATGGACTTCATCGATGGGCTGCCTAGGTCTAGGAGAGGCAACACTAGCATTTGGGTAATAGTGGATAGGCTTACTAAAAGCGCCCACTTTTTACCTGTTAAAAGTAAAAGAACTGCCTTATCCCTAGCATCACTTTACCTCAAAGAAATCGTTCGACTCCATGGAATACCATCCAGCATTGTTAGTGACCGAGACCCCATCTTCACCAGTGAGTTTTCGCGGAGTCTGCAAGAAGCAATAGGAACGAAGTTATGCTTGAGCACAGCCTATCATCCCCAAACCGACGGCCAAACAGAAAGAGTGAACAGAGTTTTGGAGGACCTTTTAAGACTGTGCGTCCTTGACTTCGGAGGGTCATGGGAAGACCACCTTCCTTTGGTGGAATTTGCCTACAACAACAGTTATCAAGCAACCATCGGAATGGCGCCCTTCGAAGCTTTATATGGAAGACCGTGTCGATCGCCCACTTGCTGGTGGGAGTCTACTGATAAGCTCATACTTGGACCAGATATGATCCGAGAGACTTCAGAGAAAGTAGACTTAATACGAAGAAGGATGAAGACGGCCCAAGACAGACAAAAGTCCTACGCCGACAAGAGGAGAACCGACCTTGAATTTGAGGTTGGGGACAGAGTTTTTTTTAAGGTATCTCCGCTAAGGAACGTTGTTCGTTTTGGAACCACAGGAAAGCTAGTGCCAAGGTTCGTAGGGCCATTCCCTATCATCGAGAAAATTGGGAAAATGGCCTATAGATTAGAGCTACCCGAGAAACTGGCCGGAGTTCACAACGTTTTTCACGTTTCACATCTCCGAAAATGTCTACATGAGTCTGCTGAAGTGGTAGAGCCAAATATCCTAGAAGAAGCAGAGGTGGAACGCGAAGCAACCATAAGGAAAGTTCCAACCCGCATATTAGGAACGGAAGTGAAAAAGCTACGCAACCGCGAAGTCAAACTCGTCAAAGTTCAGTGGAGCGACGCCGAGGGAGACGCGACTTGGGAAACTGAAGCTAGAATACGCACTGCCTACCCTTTTCTTTTCGAGGGTACATCCTTGATCTTTCTTTTTCCTTAAGTTGCGCTTTTATCTATCTTTTTTTTAGGTATATCTCCTCGACCCTATCTTTTAGGTAGAAACTCTTTGGATGAAAACATGTAATTGAAACATGTTATGGATGATGGTTGCAAGTGGTTGCAAGTGATTGCTCGTGGTTGCATATACACACACAATCTAGGTTTTAGATCGGCTCAGTCACTTCATATTGCATATGCATATATGTTTGCATTCGTATATGATTGAACTTTAATGTGTTGTCATATGGATGTTGCATGTGTATGAATGATTGTGCACTCATGTAGAATCATGAATAGGGGGATTTTCATTCATAATGGATTCATAGCACTTACATAATTCGCATTAAGGAGGTCAACTGAATCAGTAGACCGCCTGATTTTGCATTAGATAAGTACATGTACACACACACTTCGCATATGATCATGAAGCATTAGAATTCTTTTAAGGACAATGGATGCTCGTGTTTGATGGATGAGTAGATGAATGTTTGGACGTTAAGACGTACATTCTTCCTGAACTTGAAGATTTCGGGGACGAAATCCTTTTAAGTGGGGGAGAATGTAACACCCCATGTATTTTATAACTGTGAAATTCATAAATTAAACAATAAATAATTTTAAATCAAAGAATTAAGGGAAACGGGATACGCCATTGCGTTCGTCTCGGAATTCTGCTTGAGATAGAGTCTGAGTTTGCGTAAAACGGATATCGTATGAAGAAGTTATGGACGAACGAAGTTGGGCGAAAAACCGGAAAACGGGTCAGAATGCACTGGCGCACTTGGGAAGTGCGCCAGAACAAAAATGCACTGGCGCACTTGGGAAGTGCGCCAGTACATTTTTGACCTGGCGCACCTGCCAAGTGCGCCCAGGTCAAAAATGACCTGCTGGCCAGGTCTGGTCTAGTCCTGGCTGGCCAGGTCTGTGTTTGGTCGATTTTCAGAAGCTTGCTTTGTCATTAGGGCTAGGTGGCAGGCTCTAATTGGTCTCTCTTTCGAATGAATGGCTACGATCAATCCAAGCAACATCGATGGTCCTAATCAGTTCATAAACTCTATAAAAATGACCCTAGACTCTACCTAACCTATTCATTCAAAAATAAGAACAAAGCCATCATGATGTTGAGGAACGACTAGGAGTAGCCACCAAATTTGAGAGAAGATTAGGAGGCAAATTCTAAAGCATAAAGCAACTTAGACAAATCAAATCAAACGCCTACGTCAAAAGGAGACGCATCTCCATATTCCTAAATTGGAGAATTCGCCACACAATTGTAAGTAGAGTATTATTTTGGTATGAAAAAATAACTGTGTTGGTTTGTATACTTGATTTGTCGTGATAAAGTAATTCATATTTGTGCGTTACTATGATTCTTATCGATTTGGAATATTGTATACGTTTGGATATTCTCAAATTATGTTATTCATTATAAAAACTACATGTTTGCGGTAGTTTTATGCAAGTATGACGTTTGGATATTCGCAAAATATGTAACTCATGTTGAAGCTACATGTATATAGTTGTTTAATTGAAATTTATGCAAGATTGGGGTTTTGCTACTATGCCATCATGATGTGTACTTTGGTACAAAAATCATTTTGTGTGTAATTGGAACAAATTTGGGTTATTATGGTTCATATGAAATATTGGAATTAGCATCATGATCTATGTATTAAGTCATACTGTTAAAGTAAGCCTCGTTGTGAACTTATGAATATGACTAGGCTATGATATTTTGCATAATTGAAAAACATGTTAGGCCTATATTGTTCACAAGAATTATATGATAATATATGTGACACATAGCTAGGATAAATTTACAATCCCCTTTGCAAGTTTGTATGAATAAAGTAAAAAACCATGATTTCGTTTTTAGGAATATTTATGCCATAAGTATATTTAAGCCATGGTCATGTGAATAGATTTAAAACCATGATTAAGTTGGAATAATTCTAGTGGAATTATACTTTTGTATTAGTAACAAAAGTAAGCACCTTTGTAAACATGTAGTAATCTTATAAACATGATTTGCTTATGTTTGACATTATGCCTAAATAAAAATATAGGTTTATGTTGTAGTTAAGGCTATGCATCAATAGTGACATACAATTTAGATTCTTAACTTAACTACAAGTTTACATGGTTTGATTCATGTCACTTATGCTTTATGACCAAAGTATATGTTACTACTATGCAAGTACACCAGTTTCTATTTTGTAGTTCCAACGCTATGTTGCAAGTTCATGCGTTCACATTCCCCTTTTTGTGTATGTAATCACGCTTTAAGCCTCCCCTCTTTCGCATGGCTAAGTTGGGCTTAAAAAGGTTAAGCCCAACATATATATAATAAACGAACGTATTAAACGGGGGAAAATAACGTTGGGCTAAATTAATTAATAAATGAAAAGATAAAGTAGAGGGGCCCAAATTCAAGAATGGGTTGGGCCCATGATTGGTGTAACCTTCACACCATTTATTTTTAATGGGCCGCAAATATTTACATATAAGAAAAATAAAGAAGAAAGACAAAATATGTAAATGTAGAAAATACGATGTGTTTAACCCGAGGTTGGATTGAGTTGTGATGTAAACCTGCCCGGAACCGCCCGGCTGTCCAGTAGTCACAACAATACCTATCCAATGTGGGTGGTTAAACATGGATCCCAATAAGGACCCGAGGTTAGACTGAGTTGTGGCGTAAGACTGCCCGGAACCAACCGGCAACAGGCAGCCACAACAATACCTGTCTAATGTGAGAGGTCAAGGCTTTAATAAGACAATTAAAGCTGAGTCAGGATTGTTAGGATTAAGTGGACTAAAGACTTAATCAAAATGGAACATGCTAAACTAAACAGTCTGATTGGGGTTAGGTTATAAAACACTTAACCAACTTAGCATGTTGGCTAGAAATAGAAAACCTAGTAGCGGGGGACCCTTTTCAGCAGTAACCCTATAAGGTGTATCATGATACCCTGAAACTAGGCAGGGTGGGGCACCATTACTGGGCTGATTGTAAGAGGTCAAATCGACGGCGGTGGTGTAGCAGTGTAGGTTCTAACGGGGTGCGGGCGTGCACACACTCCGGCGCAGAAGAATAAGGCACTGGGCACCAGTAGCATACCTGTGCATTCTAGGGTTGTGTCGGGTCGCCGCCATGGGACTTGATACACCCCATGGTGGGACCAGCATAGGTAACTACAACATCTGGGGGCCGTAAGACGCATGTAACTATGCGAGTAGGAGCCGATCATCGTAAAATGGATCACTTCACCCTGGTTATGGGGTGCCTATTGGGAACTAGTTTATATGGGTACAGAGATTAATATGGGGTACGATAGTATATTCGACCCTAGACAACTTAACCAAGTTTATAGTGCTTTCCCCATTACTAGTTTATACTTATCATACCCAGTTCTTTATTCATAGACAGAGTAGTCCTCGACTTACTCAGGCTTTATGTCTGACTCTACTTTTCTTTCGTCTTCTTTTCTTCCGTTCCCCCCCCCCCCCCCAGGTCCACAGGGAGGGAATACTGCAGCTTGACCAGCCTTCATATCCGGCTTGAAGAGAAAGAATGTATTGCTTGGACCTTTTCATTTGAACTATGGCTTTGGACAACAACTATGGGACTTTTGCAGTTTATTTATGTTTTCTATATGCTTCTTTAAAATAATGTAATCAAGACAGTTATGAAGGTGTTATGTTTTTTTTGAAAGGATGTAAGACAATCATGGTGATGTTTTTGTACCACGTATTTACTTTTATGAAATAAAAGTTGCTGCTTTTCTGCTGTTCACAAATATGTGTTCTTATATCTGTCTTGTATATCTGTGACTTATACTTATAAACCTCCACCAAAATTAGGGCATTCCCTTTGAGAGTGACTCTAACGGAGGTGGGGTGTTTCATTCGGTTTGTCCAGTCCCAGGACAAACGTGAATGGACGAATGTTTGACAGAGTATATCTAACGGATCGCGTAAGTTGATCTCTTCAAACGTACTTACGTTTGGTGGCGGAGGTATTCGTTTCTCTTAGCTTTATACCCGTGGTATTTTTGGGGAAATCAATTTGTGATTTGGCTGGTTTGACAATGTGGCATTCAAAGTGAGTGTTTCAAAAGATACGTAATGACCTCAAGGCTCATCAACCGGGAATTTCCAGAAATCGGGGAGGCAGCATAGCTATGTGGGTCGCGCCCATTAGGGTGTATATCACCTATCTAGAGAAAATCCATTTCATTCTATTGTCTATTTCGATGCTGTACCTTTTCAGGAAGATGGTGTGTAGCTCCCAACCGTTGGTGATATACATTCGATACACTCAAGCGAAATGAGTGGTCGGTCATGTGAGGGCCGGGTTGCAAGATGTTCTTGTTAAACCCAGTGTATTTGCCTATAGAGATACACTATCGGCAGGTGGTCCCATACCTTGTCAAGGTCGGAATCCAATTTCCAATAAGAGCCGAGGATTTTGTTTGTATACTATATATATGGAACGTGAGATGCAAGCGTTCTGCTAAATTCTAATTACTTGTGATTAGACATTATCATAATATCGGAAAAGCATCGATTTCCAAACTGTTTTGGGTTATCGTAAGGTAAAAACCATCCGTGTTTATGTGTGGATCGGTCTTACGATTATCTTTTCTTTTGAAAAGGATTTTGAAAAGTTAAACCGATGATTTGAGTTTACTCACACCAGTCGCATGACTGACCCAAAATTTATTTTGTTTTGTTTTCCCTAACTCTTGGGTGCCTAAATTTGTACGGGCACTCAAGTAGTTCAGGCCTTTATAGATATACTTGGAGGAGCTTGAAGCAGGAGGCTTCAGGATCATATAGCTATTGTTATTTCCGCTATGTGTAAGTGTTGTACTCCGATAATGGGTTGCATATACATATATATATATATATATATGTATGTATGTATATATTATATATACCGTTTTATTTCAAAGTTATGTTATATATTATATTTTATTTGTTCCTCTGTGAGATTCGAATTACTCTGATTCTGTTCTGTGGTGATCTTCTTCTTCTTCTATTCCAATTTTCTATCTTATCTATTCTCACCCTCTAACTTCTCTCTAATAATAACCAGGTATTTTCGATGTTCGAATAGTCAACATGGTAGTTTTGTGTAGATTTTCGGAGTCGAAAACCCCGGGTCGTTACATCAACCCTTCACAGTAGGTAAAAAATAGGGGTAACTATTGGAAGTAAGGGCTATTTAGAGAATTAGGGGTAGGATTAAAAAGAATAGAGATTTTGAAGTATTAAGAGAAGTAGGGTATTTTACGTATTGTAAGGGTAGATCGACAAATACGAAAGATGATGAATCGTTTGCATTGCGTGCTGCAAAAACCAATCCTTCATAGTAGTTAAAAAATAGGGGTAATTGTTGGAAGTAAGGACTACTTAGAAAATTTGGGGTAGGATTAAAAAGAAGGGTCATTTAGAAGTATTAAGGGAAGTATGGGTAGTTTGAGCATACTAAGGGTAGATCAACAAATATGAAAGATTATGAATCGTTTAGATTGGGTGCTGCAAAAACCAACCCTTCATAGTAGTAAAAAGATTGGCTTAATTGTTGGAAGTAAGGGCTCTTTAGAGAATTAGGTGTAGGATTAAAAAGAAGGACTATTTTGATGTATTAAGATAGTAGGGGTAGTTTAAGCATAATAGGGGTAGATCGACAAATATAAAGATGATGAATCGTATGGATTGGGTGCAGCAGAAATCAACTCCTCAAAGTAGCTTAAAAATAGGGATAATTGTTGGAAGGGCTATTTAGAGAATTAGCGGTTGGATTAAAAATAAGTGTTGTTTTGAAGTAATAAGAGAAGTAGGGGTTGTTTAAGCATAGTAGGAGTAAATCGACAAATTTGAAAGGTGATTATTATTTTAATTGGGTGCTGCAAGAACCAATCCATCATAGTAGTTAAAAAATAAGGGTAATTGTTGGAAGTAAGGGCTATTTAGAGAATAAGGGTTAGATTAAAAAGAAGGGCTGTTTTGAAGAACTAATAGAAGTAGGGATATTTTATGCATAGTATGGGTAGATCGACAAATATGAAAGCTGATGAATCATTTGGATTGCGTGCTCCAAAAACCAACCTTTCACAGAAGTTAAAAAATAGGGGTAATTGTTGGAAGTAACGGCTATTTGGAGAATTAGGGGTGGGATTAAAAAAATAGATGTTTTGAAATATTAAGAGAATTATGGGTAGTTTTAGCATAGCAGAGGTAGATCAACAAATATGAAAGATAATGAATCGTTTGGATTGGTTGCTGCAAAAACCAACCCTTCACACTAGTTAAAAAATAGGGGTAATTGTTGGAACTAAGGGCTATTTGGAGAATTAGGGGTAGGATTAAAAAGAATGGCTGTTTTAAAGTACTAAGAGAAGTAGGGATAGTTTAAGCATAGTAGGAGTAAACCGACAAATATGAAAGATCATGAGTCATTTGGATTGGGTGCCGCAAAAAACATCCTTTCACAGAAGTTAAAAAATAAGGGTAATTGTTGGAAGTATGGGCTATTTAGAGAATTATGGGTAGGATTAAAAAGAATAACTGTTTTTAAGTATTAAGAGAAGAAGGGGTAGTTTAAGCATAGTAGGGTTAAATCGACAAATATGAAAGATTATGAATCGTTTGTATTGGATGCTGCAAAAACCAACCCTTCACGGTAGTTAAAAAATAAGGGTAATTTTTGGAAGTAAGTTATATTTAGAGATTTAGGGGAAGGATTAAAAAGAATAGTTGTTTTGAAGTATTAAAAGAAGTAGGGATAGTTTAAGCATAGCCCGGGTATATCGACAAATACGAAAGATGATGAATCGTTTGGATTGGTTGCTGCAAAAACCAGCACTTCACAGTAATTAAAAAATAGGAGTAGTTGTTGGATGTAATGGCTAGTTAGAGAATTAGGGGTAGGATTAAAAACAAGGCGGTTATGGAGTATTAATAGACGTAAGGGTAGTTTTAGCATAGTAGGGATAGACTGACAAATGTGAAAGATGATGAATCATTTAGATTGGGTGCTGCAAAAACCAACACTTCACGGTAGTTAAAAAATTGGGGTAGTTGTTGGAAGTAAGGGCTATTTAGATAATTTTGGGTAGGATTAAAAAGAAGGGTCATTTTGAAGTGTTAAGAGAAGTAGGGGTAGTTTAAGCATAGTAGGGGTAGATCGACAAATATGAAAGATAATGAATCGTTTGCATTGGGTGTCACCGTAGTAAATGATAGGCGTAATTGTTTGAAGTAAGGACTATTTAGAGAGCTAGGAGTAATATTAAATATTTTAGTTGTCTTGAAGTATTATGGGAAGTAGGGGTACTTTAAGCATACTAGGGGTAGATCGACAAATTTGAAAGATGTTGAATCAATTGTATTAGGTGTTGCAAAAATCAACCCTTCACAGTAGGTCAAAAATAGGGGTAACTATTGGAAGTAAGGGCTATTTAGAGAAATAGGGGTAGGATTAAAAAGAATAGCGATTTTGAAGTATTAAGAGAAGTAGGGATATTTTACGCATTGTACGGGTAGATCGACAAATACGAAAGATGATGAATCGTTTGCATTGCGTGCTGCAAAAACCAATCCTTCATAGTAGTTAAAAAATAGGGGTAATTGTTGGAAGTAAGGACTGTTTAGAAAATTTTGGGTAGGATTAAAAAGAAGGGTCGTTTTGAAGTATTAAGAGAAGTAGGTGTAGTTTGAGCATACTAAGGGTAGATCAACAAATATGAAAGATTATCAATCGTTTAGATTGGGTGCTGCAAAAACCAACCCTTCATAGTAGTAAAAAGATTGGCTTAATTGTTGGAAGTAAGTGATATTTAGAGAATCAGGGGTAGGATTAAAAAGAAGGGCTATTTTGAAGTATTAAGATAGTAGGGGTAGTTTAAACATAGTAGGGGTATATCGATAAATATAAAGATGATGAATCATATGGATTGGGTGCTGCAAAAACCAACCCCTCAAAGTAGCTTAAAAATTGGGATAATTGTTGGAAGGTGTGGCGGTCCGCCCCGCATCAACCGACATTTACTCCAAAGGTGTGCTGCACACATGTCAAGTTAGCATGGAACGGGTCGTCAGATGGAAAGGGAAGAAGGAAATGAACATACAAAGAACCTGTAGAATGTCTCACAGCGCATAGAATAAAATATAATAATAACATACTTGACATAAAACAGGAGAGACAGTGCATAAGCTGAAAATCAGAACTAAACATCATAGCAGCGGAAATCCAAAAATACAGCTTATTACAACTTTTCAAACTGTCTCAAAGCAAAAGTAAGATAAATGAGGTACACTACTAATGCCCAAGTAGCGACCACCAACGACACAGGGAGAATATATATATATATATGTATATATATAAATATATATATATATATATATATATATATATATATATATATATATCATACGTGGAAGCCTGCTGCCCGCCTCCGAATCAGCGACTCGCGCACCACCAGCTAACCTGTCTCTAGTCTGCTCGTGTGAGCACCCGGACTAATAAGAGGAGACATAAAACTCTGGGTCAGACATAAAGCCTGGTATGAGCGATAAGCATCTAAAGTGAACAATAACAGGTAGACCAAAACATACCTGAACCTGGACCTGCAACCAAAGAGTTAGCACTACAAACTGTACAACACTCTAAGGTACCATATCAAACGGTGTAAAGATACGGAGGTGGGGGAGGTGTGTATGTCATAATGATGGCAAACAATCGAACATAGCATCCATCCTCACCTCTCTCACTCAGTGCGTAAAGCATACAATATTCACCACTTCAATCACCCAACATACCTTGCTACGATCACTTTGCCCCCATGAAGTCATAAATGGCTTCACTGCACTGACAATGTAGCCACGAATCCTTCGCAATGTCCACTTTTCCCCATGGAGTCACAAGAACCCCACTGCACTGGCTTATAGCCTTACTAATCCTTACTATGTCCACTCTGCCCCATGGAGTCATAAGAACCCCACTGCACTGGCTCATAGTCTTACTACGCATTACTTTTCCCCTCGAGATGTAATGACTCTACTGCACTGATAACGTAGTCTTGCTACCATCACCTTGCCCCTCAGGTCATAATGACCCTACTGCACTGATAAGTAGCCCATCATTCCTTTTCAGTGGTGAATCGAAGTTATGAACGTCGACAACTCCTTAGCACAAGTCCCGCAGAAAAGTCCAACTCATGAAGTCCACTTATTGGTTCCTACCTGGATCCTGAGCCAATACCTTCATTTGGACTACCTTTGCATCTCGGGTTATCAGTCTCCATCGGTTCGGTTCGGCCTTCCATACCCCATTTGGATCAGATCTGCTCTTCAGCCCGCCACGGTTCGGATCGTCATCGCGGTCCTCTTTCTCTTTGCTTCAGATTGTGCTCCTCTCCTCAGTTCGGATCGGAATACCCCATACGGGTCGGATCGCGCTCCTCCAGCTCGTGGCTCCCCCGGTTCGGATCGGCGTCTCGTAGTGCATCGGATCGTGGATGTTGCTTTCCTCTAGTCGGATCGTGATACGATGTAACACCCCGCAAATTCTATAATTGTAAAATTAACAAATTAAAGTATAATTAATCTGAAATCAAAGAACTAAGGGAAACGGGATACGCCATTGCGTTCGTCTGGGAAAAATACGCGAAATAGAGTCCGAGTTTTCGAAAAACGGAGTCCGTATGAAGAAGATATGACCTTCGGAAGTTTGAGAATCAAGTTTAAATTCAAACAGAATAAATCAGGTTTAAATTCGAAAATGGGGCCCAATGGGCCAGGGCGGAAAAACACCCGCCTGACCCACCAAGTCGACTGGGCTGTCGACCTGGTCTAACCAGGTCGACAGGGCTGTCGACAGGGGTGTCGACCTGGTCCAGACCCAGGTCGAGCCCAGTCTAACCTGGCTGGCCTATTCTCTATGTGGTCGATTTTCTGTGGTCTGCTTTGTCACTAGGGCTAGGTGGCAAGTTTTAATTGGTCTCTCCTTACAATGAATGGCTACGATCAATCCAAGCAACATCAATGGTCCTAATCAGTTCCAAACCTCTATATAAACAACCCTAGACTAAACCCTAATCTATTCATTCAAAAATAAGAACATAGCCGCCATGTTGCTGAGGAACGACTAGGAGTAGCCACCAAATTGGAGAGAGGATTAGGAGGAAGATTCTAGAGCTTAAAGCAACCTAAACAAATCAATTCAACAAAGGAATTTGCGTCTTCAATCCCTAAATTAGAGAATTCATCACACCATTGTAAGTAGAGTATTACTTTGGTATGAATAAACAATTGTGTTGGTTTGTATGCTTGAATTGTGGCAATAAAGTAATTCATATTTGTGCATTCTTATCAATTTGAAATATTATATACGTTTGGATATTTATGAATTATGTTATTCATTATAACGAACTACATGCGGTAGTTCTATGCAAGTATACGTTTGGAATATTTCGCAAATTATGTAATCCATGTTAAAGCTACATGAATGTAGTTGATTTAAATTCATGCAAGTTTGGGGTTTGTTTCTATGCCACCATGATGTATATTTTTGTGCATAAATCATTTTGTAAGTAATTGGAACAAGTTTGGTTATTATCCATATGAAATTATGTTGAGAATTTGGCATTATGTATTAAGCCATGCTTTTGTACTAGAAAACCTATTTGCAAACTTATGAATATGGCTAGGCTATGATTGATATTTGGCAACCATGATTAGGTCTATCTTGTTTACAAGAATTATATGATGACATATGTGGTACATGGCTAGGTTAGGTTCAAAAGGTCCCTTTTTGTAAGTTTACATGGCTAAAGTAAGAATCATGATTTCATGTTAGAAATATTTATGCCATGGTTATGTGAACAAATTTAACTATACTTATGCCATGCTTATGTTTGATATTATGCCATGCTTATGTTTGACATTATGTCATGCTTACGCTAGAAATATTTATGCCATGCTTATGTTTGACATCATGCCTAAATAAAAATATAGGTTCATGTGACAATAATGATATCTCAATTACAAGTTCACATGCTTTGATTCATGTCACCTATGTTACCACTATGCAAGTACACCAGTTTCTATTTTGTATTTCCAACGTCGTATTGCAAGTTCATGCGCTCACATTCCCCTCTTTGTGTATGTAATTACGCTTTCAGCCTCCCCTTTTCGCATGGCTAATTTGGGCTTTAAAAGGCTAAGCCCAAAATATATATAAACGGACGTGTTAAACGGGGGAAAATAACGTTGGGTTAAAATTACTAATGAATGAAAATATAAAATAGAAGGGCCCAAGTTCAAGTATGGGTTGGGCCCATGATTGGTGTAACCTTTACACCATTAACTTAATAATGGGCCGCAAATATTTACATATAAGAAAATAAAGAAGAAAGACAAAATATGTAAATGTAGAACATACGATGTGTTTAACCCGAGGTTGGATTGAGTTGTGATGTAAACCTGCCCGGAACCGCCCGGCTGTCCAGTAGTCACAACAACACCTATCCAATGTGGGAGGTTAAACATGGAGCCCAGCAAGGACCCGAGGTTAGACTGAGTTGTGGCGTAAGACTGCCCGGAACCAACCGGCAACAGGCAGCCACAACAATACCTGTCTAATGTGAGAGGTCAGGGCCTTAATAAGACAATTAAGGCTGAGTCAGGATTGATAGGATTAAGTGAACTAAAGACTTAATCAAAATGGAACATGCTAAACAAAACGGACTGGTGGGGGTTAGGTTAGAAAACACTTAACCTACTTAGCATGTTGGCTAGAGATAGAAAACCTAGTAACGGGGGACCCTTTTCAGCAGTAACCCTAGAAGGTGTATCAGGATACCCTGAAACTAGGCAGGGTGGGGCACGATTACTGGGCTGATTGTAAGAGGTCAAAGCGACGGCGGTGGTGTAGCAGTGTAGGTTCTAACGGAGTGCGGGCGTGCACACACTCCGGTGCAGAAAAATAAGGCACTGGACACCAGTAGCATACCTGTGCATTCTAAGGTTGTGTCGGGCCGCCACCATGGGACTTGATACACCCCATGGTGGGACCAGCATAGGTAACTACAATATCGGGGGTCGTAAGACACATGTAACTATGCGAGTAGGAGCCGATCATCGTAGAATGGATCACATCACCCTGATTATGGGGTGCCAGTTGGAAACTAGTTTATATGGGTTCAGAGATCAACATGGGGTACGATAGTATATTCGACCCTAGACAACTTAACCAAGTTTATAGTGCTTGCCCACTTCTTGTTTATACTTATCATACCCAGTTCTTTATTCATAGACAAAATAGTACTAGACTTACTCAGGCTTTATGTCTGACTCTACTTTTCTTTTGTCTTCTTTCTTCCGTTCCCCCCCCCCCCCCAGGTCCTCAGGGAGGGAACACAGCAGCTTGACCAACCTCAACATCCAGCTTGAAGAAGAGAAATGTATTGCTTGGACTTTCCTGTTTTGAACTATGGCTTTGGACAATCCACTATGGGGCTTTTGCAGTTTATCTATGTTTTATTTATGCTTCTTTAAATAATGTACTCAAGACAGATTATGAAAGTGTTATGTTATGTTTTTGGAAAGGATGTTGTTGTAACACGTATTTGACTTTATGAAATAAAGTTTGTTGTTCTTCCGCTGTTTACAAATATGTGTTCTTATATCTGTCTTGTATATCTATGACTTGTACTTATAAACCTCCACCAAAATTAGGGCATTCCCTTTGAGAGTGACCCTAACGGAGGTGGGGTGTTTCACTTGGTATCAGAGCATAGGTTTACCAGATAAGATAAAAAGTTTTGGAAAATTTATTTTCAAAAAGGAAATTTAAAGAAGCATTTTTAAAAGAAAAATATTATTTTATTTTAAAAAAGGCAAAGTCCACTCCCCAAAGCCATAGGTACTATCTCTTATCCTTCGTTTTGAATCTATCCTTTTGTTTCAGCATGTCTGAAGATCTTAACTTGCCGGAAGGGGTACCAATACCTGGTTGGTTTAGACGGTTCTTAGAAGCAAGAGCCACTCAGCCAGGTCCTACCGTTCCTCCTCCCCCAGCTGCCGGAAATCATCCGGCTGCAGCAGCACCTTTTCCTCCACCTCCTCCTCGGGGAAACACGTTTGCTAAGATATGTAAAGATTTTAAAGCCATGGGAGGAAGGGATTTCCATGGAACTGAGTCCTTCGTAGCAGCTAGAAATTGGCTGAAAGAAACTGAGGACCTATTCATCATCTTTGAGGTAGAAGATAGACAAAAAGTACAGTTGGCAGTGTGGCTATTGAAGGGCGAGGCTTCCTACTGGTGGGAAGTCACTAATGCTGAAAGACCAGTGGAGACATGGGAGGACTTTAGGGCAAGATTTGAGACTAAATTTCTCTCAGATGCGGAAAGAAGTTTGCAGTTGGAAAAATTCTTATTTCTTAAGCAAGGGGACAAGACGGTCAGAGAGTATGTGAACCAGTTCGATGAGCTGGCTAGGTTTGGGCTTGACCTAGTCAATACCCCGCACAAGAAGGCTCTCCGTTTCGTCAAAGGGTTGAATGAGCCATTACATAGTTTGGCCATGACCCATATACCCATGGGAGCCACGTATGAAAGATTGGTGCAAATGGCATTGCTGAATGAAGAGGACAAGGGCAAGAAGGAGACAAAGGCAGAAAGCTCTCAAGGGAAGAAAGAGGGTTTGCAGCCTAAGAAGACAGACTTTAAGAAAGGCGGAAAAGGCAACAAAGAGAAGAGGAAGTGCAATTTCTATGGCAAAGTGGGGCACTTAGTAAAGGACTGCCGGAAAAAGAAGGCCAAGGAAAATGGTGGGTGCTTTTCTTGCGGTGAGACAGGCCATGGGGCTAAGGACTGCCCAAAGAAACGAAGACAGGGGCAGAGGGCTGGATCCACCCCAGGGGCACAGGTCCATGTGCTAGAAGCGCCACCTCTGCAACAGCGAGGTATAAATACTTCTGTAGAAAGTGTAGTTTATCTTTATGATCACCCCGTTCGCACTTTATTTGATTCTGGCGCATCACACTCCTTTATCTCGTCTGCTTTAGTAGAATCTCTGCACCTAGAAACTAGTATGGTAGAGGACCCCTTAATTGTTTCAAACCCAATTGGGGGCCCAGCTCATTTGTCTATGATCCGTGTGGGATTGAAAATTTCTATTCTAAGCGTAGAATTTCTATGTAGTGCCTTTGTTTTGGGCTTTTCGGGTTATGGTTTGATTTTGGGTATGGATTGGCTATCCAGTAATGGGGCCATCCTTGACTGTGAGAAAAGGGTTGTTAGGCTCCTAACCCAGCTCGGTAATACTTTGGAAATTTCTTGTAATCCCTCGTATGCGGTTATGCTTAGTTATCTTGAATCACTAGATGCCTCTGTTGAAAATTTGAAATCAGTTAGAGTGGTCCGGGAATATCCGGATGTCTTCGAAGAGGTGAAGGGCTTGCCTCCGAAGCGGGAAATAGACTTCCGCATATATCTTGTAGATAATGCAAAGCCCGTTGCGTTACCCGTTAGACACATGGCTCCACGAGAAAGGAAAGAGCTCAGTAAACAGATTAAAGAGCTTCTAGAAAAGGGGTTCATTAGGAGGAGCATTTCAGAATGGGGCGCTCCAGTGGTGTTCGCTACAAAGGCGGATGGTTCACTCCGTCTATGTGTTGACTATAGGGAGCTCAACAAGCTAACGAAGAAGAATAGGCATCCTCTCCCTAGAATTGACGATTTATTTGACCAGCTTGTAGGAGCGTCTGTTTTCTCCCAACTCGATTTAGCAACCGGTTTTCATCAGCTAAGGGTGGCTGAAGATAGCATCGATAAAACGGCGTTCAGAACCCCAGACGGCTTCTTTGAATGGCTTGTCATGCCTTTCGGCTTGACAAATGCACCTGCTTACTTCGTGGACCTGATGAGTAGGGTATTTAGAGATTTCCTCAACAAATTCGTAGTGGTCTTCGTACATGATATCCTTATCTTCTCAAAGAGTGAAGAGGAACATGCTCAACACTTAAGGGCAATCATGGAAACTTTGCGAGTCCATCAACTAAAAGCCAAATTCTCCAAATGCCACTTTTGGAGAGAAGAGGTGAGGTTCCTTGGGCACATAGTATCCAAACATGGGTTAGCAGTGGACCCTGCTAAGGTAGTAGCGGTACAGGATTGGAAGACACCAAGGAATGCAACTGAGGTCCGTAGCTTTCTAGGACTAGCGGGTTTCTATCGAAAATTCATAAGGAATTTTGCGAAAATCTCAGCTCCGCTCACGAATTTGACAATTGTTTATTTTCAAGATATAATTCATCTATGTGGGATACCTTCTAGTAAATGAACAAGATCCAAGATTCACTAGTGAATTTTGGAGAGCTTGCATGGAACCATGAGTATGCAGTTAGGCTTGAGCCAAGTATACTAGAAGGAGAATAAGTGAAAAAGGAAACAAGAATTAAGAAGCTACGAAATTGTGAAGTTAAAGACGGACAAAGCATAATGGAGTTAAGCTCAAGAAATGCGACTTAGAAGATTGAAGACTAGATTCGTGCGTAATATCTCTTCTTAAGAGTATATCCTTGATCCCTCTCTTCCTGTAGAGCTTACTTGCATAGTATCTTTTCGGTATATCCTCTCGGTCCCATTCTCAATCCAATTTCTGTTGCAAACCACATAGGGAGTATGACTCATCTGTTAGTAACACATGTTGGGGCTCGAGGGTGTTCATTGGTTTGATTAAAGTTTTTGGGTTTTTTTTTTTAGGATACAGATTAGTCTTAGGAAGGGACTCCCTTGTGACCTAAAAGGAGTCCGCCATGCTTAGTTTCCTAGAATCATATATGGTGGTTGGGTTGAGTAACGCTTTGGGTGTCAGTCTGATGTTGATTTCGGTCTTCGGGGCTGATGCTTAGAGAATTCTTCTCCTAATCAATATATATGCGGCATAGGTTTTCAGTTTTGACATTGCCTAATGGGCACAAAGTTTTTACTTGCTTCTATCATTCGACTATACCTTTAGATAGGAACAATTGGGAAAATGTCCTATAGATTAGAGCTACCCGAGAAGTTGGCTGGAGTCCACAATGTTTTTCACGTTTCTCATCTCCGAAAATGTCTACATGAGTCAGCTGAAGTGGTAGAGCCAAATATTCTCGAAGAGGCCGAAGTGGAACGCGAAGCAACCATAAGAAAAGTTCCAACCCGCATCTTAGGAACGGAAGTGAGGAAGCTACGCAACCGCGAAGTCAAGCTCGTCAAAGTTCAGTGGAGCGACGCCGAGGGAGACGCGACTTGGGAAACTGAAGCTAGAATACGTACAGCCTACCCTTTTCTGTTCGAGGGTACATCCTTGAACTTTCTTTTTCCTTAAGTTGCGCTTTTATCTATCTTTTTAGGTATATTTCCTCGACCTTATCTTTTAGGTAGAAACCCTTTGGATGGAAACATGTAATTGAAACATGTTATGGATGATGGTTGCAAGTGGTTGCAAGTGATTGCTAGTGGTTGCTCGTGGTTGCATATACACACACAATCTAGGTTTTAGATCGGCTCAGTCACTTCATATGGCATATGCATATATGTTTGCATTCGTATACGGTTGTACTTTAATGTGTTGTCATATGAATGTTGCATTTGTATTGAATGATTGTGCACTCATGTAGAATCAAGAATAGGAAAATTTGCATACATAATGGATTCATGGCACTTACATAATTCGCATTAAGGAGGTCAACTGAATCAGTAGACCGCCTGATTTTGCATTAGATAAGTACATGTACACACACACTTCGCATATGATCATGAAGCATTAGAAGTCTTTTAAGGACCATGGATGCTCGTGTTTGATGGATGAGTAGATGGATGATTGGATGTTAGGATATACATTCCTCCTAACTTGAAGATTTCGGGGACGAAATCCTTTTAAGTGGGGGAGAATGTAACACCCCGCAAATTCTATAATTGTGAAATTAACAAATTAAAGTATAATTAATCTGAAATCAAAGAACTAAGGGAAACCGGATATGCCATTGCGTTCGTCTCGGAAAAATACGCGAAATAGAGTCCGAGTTTTCGAAAAACAGAGTCCGTATGAAGAAGATATGACCTTCGGAAGTTTGAGAATCAAGTTTAAATTCAAACAGAATAAATCAGGTTTAAATTCGAAAATGGGGCCCAATGGGCCAGGGCGGAAAAACACCCGCCTGACCCACCAAGTCGACTGGGCTGTCGACCTGGTCTAACCAGGTCGACAGGCCTGTCGACAGGGGTGTCGACCTGGTCCAGACCCAGGTCGAGCCCAGTCTAACCTGGCTGGCCTATTCTCTATGTGGTCGATTTTCTGTGGTCTGCTTTGTCACTAGGGCTAGGTGGCAAGTTTTAATTGGTCTCTCCTTAGAATGAATGGCTACGATCAATCCAAGCAACATCAATGGTCCTAATCAGTTCCTAACCTCTATATAAACAACCCTAGACTAAACCCTAATCTATTCATTCAAAAATAAGAACATAGCCGCCATGTTGCTGAGGAACGACTAGGAGTAGCCACCAAATTGGAGAGAGGATTAGGAGGAAGAATCTAGAGCTTAAAGCAACCTAAACAAATCAATTCAACAAAGGAATTTGCGTCTTCAATCCCTAAATTAGAGAATTCATCACACCATTGTAAGTAGAGTATTACTTTGGTATGAATAAACAATTGTGTTGGTTTGTATGCTTGAATTGTGGCAATAAAGTAATTCATATTTGTGCGTTCTTATCAATTTGAAATATTATATACGTTTGGATATTTATGAATTATGTTATTCATTATAACGAACTACATGCGGTAGTTCTATGCAAGTATACGTTTGGAATATTTCGCAAATTATGTAATCCATGTTGAAGCTACATGAATGTAGTTGATTTAAATTCATGCAAGTTTGGGGTTTGCTTCTATGCCACCATGATGTATATTTTTGTGCATAAATCATTTTGTAAGTAATTGGAACAAGTTTGGTTATTATCCATATGAAATTATGTTGAGAATTTGGCATTATGTATTAAGCCATGCTTTTGTACTAGAAAACCTATTTAGAAACTTATGAATATGGCTAGGCTATGATTGATATTTGGCAACCATGATTAGGTCTATCTTGTTTACAAGAATTATATGATGACATATGTGGTACATGGCTAGGTTAGGTTCAAAAGGTCCCTTTTTGTAAGTTTACATGGCTAAAGTAAGAATCATGATTTCATGTTAGAAATATTTATGCCATGGTTATGTGAACAAATTTAACTATACTTATGCCATGCTTATGTTTGATATTATGCCATGCTTATGTTTGACATTATGCCATGCTTACGCTAGAAATATTTATGCCATGCTTATGTTTGACATTATGCCTAAATAAAAATATAGGTTCATGTGACAATAATGATATCTCAATTACAAGTTCACATGCTTTGATTCATGTCACCTATGTTACCACTATGCAAGTACACCAGTTTCTATTTTGTATTTCCAACGTCGTATTGCAAGTTCATGCGCTCACATTCCCCTCTTTGTGTATGTAATTACGCTTTAAGCCTCCCCTTTTCGCATGGCTAATTTGGGCTTTAAAAGGCTAAGCCCAAAATATATATAAACGGACGTGTTAAACGGGGGAAAATAACGTTGGGTTAAAATTACTAATGAATGAAAATATAAAATAGAAGGGCCCAAGTTCAAGTATGGGTTGGGCCCATGATTGGTGTAACCTTTACACAATTAACTTAATAATGGGCTGCAAATATTTACATATAAGAAAATATGGAAGAAAGACAAAATATGTAAATGTAGAACATACGATGTGTTTAACCCGAGGTTGGATTGAGTTGTGATGTAAACCTGCCCGGAACCGCCCGGCTGTCCAGTAGTCACAACAATACCTATCCAATGTGGGAGGTTAAACATGGAGCCCAACAAGGACCCGATGTTAGACTGAGTTGTGGCGTAAGACTGCCCGGAACCAACCGGCAACAGGCAGCCACAACAATACCTGTCTAATGTGAGAGGTCAGGGCCTTAATAAGACAATTAAGGCTGAGTCAGGATTGATAGGATTAAGTGAACTAAAGACTTAATCAAAATGGAACATGCTAAACAAAACGGACTGGTGGGGGTTAGGTTAGAAAACACTTAACCAACTTAGCATGTTGGCTAGAGATAGAAAACCTAGTAACGGGGGACCCTTTTCAGCAGTAACCCTAGAAGGTGTATCAGGATACCCTGAAACTAGGCAGGGTGGGGCACGATTACTGGGCTGATTGTAAGAGGTCAAAGCGACGGCGGTGGTGTAGCAGTGTAGGTTCTAACGGAGTGCGGGCGTGCACACACTCCGGTGCAGAAAAATAAGGCACTGGACACCAGTAGCATACCTGTGCATTCTAAGGTTGTGTCGGGCCGCCACCATGGGACTTGATACACCCCATGGTGGGACTAGCATAGGTAACTACAACATCGGGGGCCGTAAGACACATGTAACTATGCGAGTAGGAGCCGATCATCGTAGAATGGATCACATCACCCTGATTATGGGGTGCCAGTTGGAAACTAGTTTATATGGGTTCAGAGACCAACATGGGGTACGATAGTATATTCGACCCTAGACAACTTAACCAAGTTTATAGTGCTTGCCCACTTCTTGTTTATACTTATCATACCCAGTTCTTTATTCATAGACAAAATAGTACTAGACTTACTCAGGCTTTATGTCTGACTCTACTTTTCTTTCGTCTTCTTTCTTCCGTTCCCCCCCCCCCCCCAGGTCCTCAGGGAGGGAACACAGCAGCTTGACCAACCTCAACATCCAGCTTGAAGAAGAGAAATGTATTGCTTGGACTTTCCTGTTTTGAACTATGGCTTTGGACAATCCACTATGGGGCTTTTGCAGTTTATCTATGTTTTATTTATGCTTCTTTAAATAATGTACTCAAGACAGATTATGAAAGTGTTATGTTATGTTTTTGGAAAGGATGTTGTTGTAACACGTATTTGACTTTATGAAATAAAGTTTGTTGTTCTTCCGCTGTTTACAAATATGTGTTCTTATATCTGTCTTGTATATCTGTGACTTGTACTTATAAACCTCCACCAAAATTAGGGCATTCCCTTTGAGAGTGACCCTAACGGAGGTGGGGTGTTTCATACGAAGCACGAGTGGATCGGATCGGGTAGTAGTTCACGGTTGATGTTCGTGGACCTTGCGCAGATGGTTCGGCTCGGAGGAGATGACTTGACTCGTGGTGATGTCCCACGATCCCATAGGGCGATCCGATTGACCCTCAATCCCCATCCGATCCGAACTCCTACACCTTGTCCAGCGAGTTGTTTACGCCCCTCGACGGCGTTTTCGACCATTCCAACTATTCTAATCAGTCACAAAGCATACCATACAGTCATAGAAACGTATATAGTTAACCACAAACATCAAAACAACAATATGATAGGTTAAAATGGTTCAAACATAGCCAAAACCCCTTATTTTCCCTTAAGCATGTTTAAGTGAAACTTATGATAAGATTAGCAAAACTTAACCAAAGTAACCCAAATTCATACCAGATGTCTAAAACATCATGCCGAATTATATAAACATTTTTCCAGAATTTTATCACGTTTAAATTCGCTAATTAACACTAATCACCCCTAATTAGCCATAATTAGTGCAAAACTATGCAAATCACTCACCTTAGCCACAAATAAACTAAGATATGAAATAAATCTCTGATTTGATGTGAATCTCAATGCTAAACAGCAGCTCCAATGTTGCTTTGGGGTAGATCTTCCTTGATTAGAGGTTGCTAAGCCAAATCTTTGACCAAAAGGTGATTTGGAGGTGATTTAGAGGTTGGAGGCCATTTTTAGGGTTTCTTTGTGATAAGTGGAGGCTAGAAAACTGAAATGGAATGATCCTCTATCTCATTTCAGCCTCCCCATAACCCTAATCCCGAAATGGGTTATGGGCCTACTCACTAATCACCCGATTTGGCCCGGCTAAGCAGTTTTTCACCCTCCAAACCTTATTTCAGCCATATCTCCAAAACGGTAAGTCCGTTTGGCTATTATGACTACTCTACGGAAAGGTAAACCATCAAACGAATCCAATGGAAGTGGTTTCATGTCAAAATTCCTTTCCAATCAAAAGTTATTGCCAAAACAGTACCAACTGGGGGCAAAATGGTCATTTAAAAATCGACAAAAATCATGAACATGGGAAATGACTCTAATGGATGTTTCCAAAAGTTACATAACCATACGACTTCATACAGGAAAGAAATAAATATTCTACGATCCCCCAAAGCGTAGAATGCGGGTCATTACACTCTCCCCCCCTTAAGAAATTTCGCCCCCGAAATTCTCTAAACAAAACACACAAATGGGTCCCGCATGCCTATTAATCATAAAACAACAATCAAACATGCAAACAAACAAAACAAATCTACCCTAGCATGCGAAAAACTAAATTGCAAAATAAATCTTACCAGACAAAGAGTTCTGGATATGCATTCCTAATGCCCTCCTCTGTCTCCCAAGTACAATCATTCTCGTCCTTGCCACACTGAACCTTGACTAGCTTCACCGCCTTCCTTCGAAGTTGCTTCGTATCGTACCCCACAATACGAATCGGCTTACGGATCCAATCCGCCTCGGGTTCTACTTCGAAGTCCTATAACTAATTAGGTGAAATAGTCATATCTGGGTCGTGAACGAACTTCCTTAATTGGGAAACATGAAATACATTGTGAACTCCCGCCATCTTCTCTGGTAAGCCAACTCTATATGCCAAATTCCCGACTAGTTCAAGGACAGGGAATGGGCCAACAAATCTGGGTGCCAGCTTGCCACTCCTGCCAAATCGTATCACGCTCTTTAACGGAGAGATCTTGACAAACACCAAGTCACCAACGGAGAATTTCAAGTCTCTTCTCCTCTTATCAGCATAGCTCTTCTCCCTATCTTGGGCAGCTTTCATTCGTTGCTGAATGAACTTAATGTTATCCGAAGTTTCACTCACCACATCTGGTCCAAGCACAAACTTCTCGCCAGTCTCTATCCAACATGATGGTGAGTTGCACGGTCTTCCGTACAAAGCTTCATATGGAGCCATACCGATACTGGATTGGTTGCTATTATTATATGCAAACTCTACTAGATGCAAATGGTCATCCCATGATCCACCAAAATCCAATATACAAGCTCTCAAGAGGTCTTCCAATATACGATTCACCCTCTCCGTCTGAGCGTCGGTCTGAGGATGATATGCGGTACTGATATGTAATCCTGACCCTAGAGCCTCTTGTAAGCTCTTCCAAAACCCACTAGTGATCAACGGGTCTCGGTCACTCACAATGCTTTTGGGTACTCCATGAAATCTCACTACCCACTTCATATACAAATCTGCAAACTTGGTTGCCGTTCTGGTCGATTTGACTGGTATAAATCTTGCACTTTTAGTCAATTGATCCACAATTAACCAAATGCTATCATATCCCGATCTAGTCCTTGGTAACCCATCGATGAAATCCATCGAGACTTGCTCCCATTTCCATTCGGGAATTTATAATGGTTGCAACAACCCACTAGGCTTCTTTTGCTCGGCTTTAACTAGCTGGCAATTCATGCATTTGGATATAAACTTCCCAACGCCTCTTTTCATCCCTTCCCAGTAGTAGATCTGCTTCATGTCTCGATACATCTTATAAACACCTGGATGTATAGTCAGTTTTGAGTGATGACATTCTCTAAGCACTTCATCTCTCAAACCATTCACGTAGGGTACAACTAGTCTTCCATTCTTTCGAAGCCATCCATCACGATCAAGCCCATACACATTCATCTCCTCACTGTCGATGTTCATCTCTAACTTGGAGATGATTTCCAATAGGTTAGGGTCGTCTCTCTGACTAGAGCCGATCCACTCAATCAAAGTGGGTCTGATCGTCAAACTAGCTAACATGACTGGATCCAATTCGCACCTTGGTCTGAAATCAAACCCTGTGATGTACTCCAGTTGCTTCCACTCAAGAAACATTGCCCCAAAGCTGGCATGTATCCTACTCAAGGCATCGACTACCGTATTACCTTTCCCGGGTGTATATGCGATATCAAAATCATACGTAGCCAAGAACTCAGCCATCTCTGTTGACGGAGATTCAGATCTTTCTGCGAGAAGAGATAATTAACGATTTATGATCGGTAAACAACTCAAATCTTTCTCCCAAAAGATAGTGTCTCCACATCTTCAGCGCAAACACAATCGCAACTAATTCCAAATCATGGGTAGGATACTTCTTCTCATGAGGCTTTAGCTGTCGACTAGCATAAGCTACAACCCTACCTCCTTGCATCAATACAGCACCTAGTCCGCTACCACAAGCATCCGTGTATACCGTCATCTCTTCATTCCCTTTAGGAATGACTAACACTGGCGCATGCGTCAACTCCTCTTTTAGACTCTTGAAGGCATCCTCACACACTCCGTCCCAGACGAAGGACTGATTCTTCTTAGTCAAATGAGTCAACGGTGTTGCTATCTTGGAGAAGTCCTGGATAAACTTACGATAATATCCAGCTAATCCCAAGAAACTTCTTATATCGGTCGCATTCTTGGGTGTAGGCCAATCCTGTACCATAGCCACCTTCGCAGGGTCCACGGCAATACCACTCTCAGAAACAACGCGACCCAAGAATCTCACTTCCCTTCTCCAAAAATGACACTTAGAGAATTTCTCTTTCAATTGGTGTTTCCTCAACACCTCCATCACTATCCTCAAGTGTCCCTTGTGTTCCTCTTCTGTCCTTGAGTAAACAAGGATATCGTCTACGAACACAAAAACAAACATATTCAACTGATCCCTAAATACTCGATTCATAAGATCCACAAAGTAGACTAGTGCATTGGTCAACCCAAATGGCATGACCAACCACTCATAAAATCCAGACGGCGTCCAAAATGCCGTTTTCGGAACACTCTCATCCGCTACTCGTTGCTGATGAAATCCTGTCGTGAGGTCCAACTAGGAGAACACTCTTGGTCCTTCCAGTTGATCAAACAAATCATCTATCCACGGAAGAGGATACTTATTCTTCCTCGTCACCTTATTCAACTCGCGATAGTCCACACACAAACGAAGAGAACCATCTGCCTTAGTGGAAAACACAACTGGTGCTCCCCACTCGGAGACACTCCTTCTAAAAAATCCCTTCTTCAAAAGATTGCTGACTTGCACCCCGAGCTCTCGCTGCTCCCTTGGCGCCATACGACGAAGTGGCATCACTATAGGTCTGGCATCTTTCACTAAATCAATACGGAACTCAATCTCTCGGTGTGGTGGAAGCCCGGTCACCTCCTCGAAGACGTCCGGATACTGGCCAACCACGGGCACATCTAACAACTCATCCTACGGGATGTCTAGGGAATTTACCAAACTAGCCATAACCCCATCACTAGGTAGACTACCCAACACTACCCTCCGCCCATCATCCGCCCTCACTGTCACCAAAAAGCCCTCACAGTCTAGCACCACCCCGTATCTTTGGAGCCAATCGACTCCCAATATAATGCCATACACAGTAAAACCCAAAACAAAGCAATCACATACAAGCATACATCCATGACTCGATAAGACCAAATTCCTGCAAATCATACTAAGGCTAGTCAAACCACCAATTGGGTTCGTCACAACCAATGGTCTATCGACTATCTCGGGTTCCAGTCCCAACCTATCTACCAGGTCACTAGATATGATGGAACGGGAAGCCCCAGTATCAAAAAAAACTCGAACTGGTACAACATAAATAGAAAGCATACCTTGAATAACAACATTCTTTCCTTTCTCTGCCGCTGTTGGGGCATTCGACGAAGAAGGAACAGCATCAGTAGCATATGCTTTCACAATCTGCTTCTCCTTAAGAGGTTGCGGACACTTATCCTTATGATGTCCCACTTGACCACAGCTGTAGCAGTTCCTTTCCGCTGGCTTGGCCCGACATTCTTTAGCATAATGGCCCTTCTTACCACAGCTGAAGCACTCAACATCCTTCTTGCTCTTTTTCTGACCACCTTTTGATTGGTCCCGCTTCCTCTTATTCTGAGGGTTATTCTTGCCTCCACCGCCTGCTTGCGGCTTTGGCCCTTCTGCAGATGCAGCCTCAGTCTTTGACTTAGGGTAAAGACTCTCTGATCTCAAAGCTTTCCCCATGATCGATTCAAAAGTCTCATCGATGTGGTTGATAAGCCTTTCCCCCAAGTACCCATCCAAACCAGTAATGAACTTCTCATTCTTCTTCTCAGGAGTATCAATGCGAGACAGTCCATACTTCGACAAAGTGTCGAACTCAGCAATATAGCCAGAAACTGCCCTCCCATTCTGCTTGAGTTCCAAAAACCTCTTGAACAATACTGACTTCTGGGCAGCTGGAATGAACTTCTCGCTAAAGCGATCCTTGAACTGATCCCAAGTAACCTGATCCTCTGAAGTAGCTGTTCTAATGGCATTCCACCAAATCATCGCTCGCCCTTGCAACTGACGAGACGCTAGCCTTCTCTTCATCGCTTCCTCAAGACCTAAGTCATCGAAGATACGGTCACAGCTACCCATCCAATCTTGAACATCTGTAGCCGACTCGGTTCCGTGTAACGGCTTTCCACCAAGATTAGTGTAATCTTTGCACAACTTGGCGAAATCGATCCTAGGCGCCTGCGCTACTGGGCCAACACCAACTCCGGGATTGGGAACTGCCCCTTGCACTTCTCTAAGCATGTCTCTCATGAGGTTAGTAAACATCGCCCTCATGTCAGCGGCATTCCCTTGGTTGGTCCCTCTACCAGCACCCCTCGTGTCTCGGCTCATCGTCAATCTGAAAAAGGGAAACGATTAACGACCCCATAGTGGTGCTAGTGCAGTGCGACTTCATTCTTATACTACCAATAGTATATATATAACTTTTGAAAACCAAAGTAATCACAAATACGCGCTCTCATATACGCACTATCTCTCCCTGGTCTCTTTCCCTAGGTTAACTACGCAACCTAGAGCTCTGATACCAAGTGTGACGGCCCGCCCCGCACCAACCGACATTCACTCCAAAGGTGCGCTGTACACATGTCCAGTTAGCACGGAACGGGTCGTCAGAAGGAAAGGGAAGAAGGAAATGAACATACAAAGAACCTGTAGAATGTCTCACAGCGCATAGAATAAAATATAATAATAACATACTTGACATAAAACAGGAGAGATAGTGCATAAGCTGAAAATTAGAACTAAACATCATAGCAGCGAAATCCAAAAATACAGCTTAATACAACTTTTCAAACTGTCTCAAAGCAAAAGTAGGATAAATGAGGTACACTACTAATGCCCAAGTAGCGACCACCAACGACACAGGGAGAATGTGTGTGTGTGTGTGTATATATATATATATATCATACGTGGAAGCCTCCTGCACTCCTCCGAATCAGCTACTCGCGCACCACCAGCTAACCTGTCTCTAGTCTGTTCGTGTGAGCACCAAGAGTAATAAGAGGAGACATAAAACTCTGGGTCAGACATAAAGCCTGGTATGAGAGATAAGCATCTAAAGTGAACAATAACAGGTAGACTAAAACATACCTGAACCTGGACCTGCAACCAAAGAGTTAGCACTACATACTGTACAACACTCTAAGGTACCATATCAAACGGTGTAAAGATACGGAGGTGGGGGAGGTGTGTATGTCATAATGATGGCAAACAATCAAACATAGCATCCATCCTCACATCTCTCACTCAGTGCGTAAAGAATACGATATTCACCACTTCGATCACCCAACATACCTTGCTACGATCACTTTGCCCCCATGAAGTCATAAATGGCTTCACTGCACTGATAACGTAGCCACGAATCCTTCGCTATGTCCACTTTGCCCGATGGAGTCACAAGAACCCCACTGCACTGGCTCATAGCCTTACTAATCCTTACTATGTCCACTCTGCCCCATGGAGTTACAAGAACCCCATTGCACTGGCTCATAGTCTTACTACGCATCACTTTGCCCCTCGAGTCGTAATGACTCTACTGCACTGATAACGAAGTATTGCTACCATCACCTTGCCCCTCAGGTCATAATGACCCTACTACACTGATAAGTAGCCCATCATTCCTTTTCAGTGGTGAATCGAAGTTATGAACGTCGACAACTCCTTAGCACACGTCCCGCAGCAAAGTCCAACTCATGAAGTCCACTCATTGGTTCATATCTGGATCCTGAGCCAATACCCTTCATTTGGACTACCTTTGCATCTCGGGTTATCCGTCTCCATCAGTTCGGTTCGGCCTTCCATACCCCATTTGGATCAGATCTTCTCTTCAGCACGATACGGTTTGGATCGTCATCGCGGTCCTCTTTCTCTTTGCTTCAGATCGTGCTCCTCTCCTCATTTCGGATCGGAATACCCCATCGGGTCGGATCGCGCTACTCCAGCTCGTGGCTCCCCCGGTTCGGATCGGCGTCTCATAGTGCATCGGATCGTGGATGCTGCTTTCCTCTAGTCGGATCGTGATACGAAGCACGAGTGGATCGGATCGGGTAGTAGTTCACGGTTGATGTTCGTGGACCTTGCACACATGGTTCGGCTCGGAGGAGACGACTTGACTCGTGGTGATGTCCCACGATCCCATAGGGCGATCCGATCGACCCTCAATCCCCATCCGATCCGAATCCCTGCACCTTGTTCAGCGAGTTGTTTACGCCCCTCGACGGTGTTTTCGACCATTCCAACTATTCTAATCAGTCACAAAGCATACCTGTTATAACTCGGAAATTCTGGGCCAGTTTAAAATTTTTATTTAGGCAATCTTAGCGAATTTTGAATATTTAAAATAGATTATTTTAAATGATATTGACGAGAAATTTATTTTGAATATAATTTGAACGTATATATTATATACGTCGTCGTTAGAATATAAATATTTATATATAATTATAAATAGAATTGAAAATGGCGTGGTAGTTCGATAATTCGATTTCAAACTTCAATTGAATGTACCGGGTGCAAAACAATCCGGATTTTAGTGAAACCAAAAACATTAGGACCTAATTGGAAATATCTTTCCAACGAATCCGAAAAATTGAAATTTCATAGCGGGAATCAAAAGATATGTCCAGTTGAAAATTCTGAATAGTCGCTATGGAATTCAGGCCCTTAAAAATAGACATTTTGCAAACGACCTCGGATTTCGACGAAACCACTTTTGTTGGGTCCGTGATGTCAAATTATTGCTAGGTTTTAAATTTCATAATTTTTCGAATCAAGATGTGAGTGTGGCAAAGGAAAACGCGTTTGACCTGTTTTAGTTGATTTTAATCGACTGGAAATTGGCCATTTTTTCAACGGTCTCAGAATTCGACGAAACTAGTTTTGTTAGGACCGTATCGTCAATACGAAGCTAGAAAATATTTTTCTGGAATTTTTCTAGCTAGTATGTGACCCCGGTAAATTGAAATGCGCGTTCAAATTCAATATATAGAGTTATATGTTGATTTTAACGAAAAATGATGGAAATGATCAAATCAGCTTGCGATACATATCCCATTGTGTTCGTAATGGGGGTAAAACGCTATGGACGACAGGCGGTGAGCCTCGTTTAGAGGTCGAAAATAAAAGTTTCTTTTTGCTGAAAAATAAATTAATTAAATATTAACCCCCCCTATATTCTCTTAATTCAAGTCAACCCCTCCCTCACGAGATTCATTCAGAACGAAGATTTAAAAAAAAAAAGAAAAAAAACCCGCTTCATCTCGTCAGCCCCCGCCGGCGCAAGGCCACCGCCGCCGCTAGGACCTCCCCCCCCCCCCCCCCCGTCTTCTTCCTTCGGTCGGCGCCTCCATGACGAACCCACCCAGCCCCGTCCCCTTTTTCTCCCCCCAGCCGACAATCAAACCCCCCACCCCCCAGAACCCCTGTCGATGGTGCGCCACCGCAAAACACCCCCCTCCTCTACCTCGCGTCGATGCCCCCCATCCTCCTTATCAGCCTCGACCAAAACCCCCTCCTCCGAGCAAAGTAAGTTTTAATTGCTAATCTAATTTTATTTTCAGATTTAATCAAAATTAGCACAAGTAGAAGTTGATTTTTTTTATATAGAGAAGTTTGAAATATAATGTTTATTATATAGAAAGGTTAAAGATATAATTTTTATATTTTTAAAGAATTAAAAATATGATTTTTATATTTTTAAAGTATTAAAAATATAATCTTTACTATATAGAAGTAGTAGAAATATGATTTTTGTTTATGTAGAGAATTAAAAATATCATCTTTGTATATGTAGCAAAATAAAAATCTGATTTTTATTTTATATACGTTGAAATAAAGTGGTGATTTTTATAATGATGAAATCTATATTTTTGAAAAGGCGAAATCTTTTTATATAGTAGCGGTGTAAAAATTCGATTTTTATATATTGAATAACGAAGTAAAAATTAGATTTTATATATTGAATAACGAAGTAAAAATTCGATTTTTACATATGTAGTGGCTACGGGCAACGAAGATGAAAAAAATGCGAGGACGATGAAGATTTCTATCAATGAAGAGACGTGGTTTTGGATAGCTTTCGGTGAGAATTTCTCACCTTTCAATTTCATTTTCTAGTTATATATATATAATAGGATGCAGACGGTGTTTAGTAGGACCCGACATAATCGTCCACAGACCATGGACTTGTTTGTTTGATTGCAAAAATTAGTTAGATTATTCGATTGAAATTTGATTGTTTGGTGAAATGAAATTGATTTGATTGTTATGTGAATGGCGTGGGCCTTCACTAGACCGGTGATAAGGCTAGGCCTCGTCCAGTTTCTAGTATCGTGCCGTTATGCCTCCGAAATTTTCTAAAACAAGTTAGAAAAATAAAGATATCATTTTATTTAATAAATGAACTGAATAGAATATTTTCATAGGTTGAATAAAATGTTTTATCGTTAAAAATATAATTTTCAACGTGAAAATGAATAAATATTTATAAACCAATCGGCCGATTCGTTTATATACACTGATTTGACTGATATTGATTGGGTCGATAAATTTTACACATCGCCCAACTGCACAACTAAAATCTGTGTTTGATTGTTTGAAACCCCACACGGGTGTTGGGGTGAAATTTGAAGTTCACTCATCCTGATTGATTATATATGTCGATCGATTGATTGACAGGTTGTTATAAGCGTTAGATATCTATATTTGATGCTTATACAGTGTAGTGCACTTTGGTTGATGGTTGATTATTTTTCAATGCTATTATATACATGTGTTGTATGGAATCCATATGATTAACATTATATGGTAATTGATTGGCCCTCATTCCTATTTGAAAAATAAAGAATATTATAAAATAAAGGTTCATGTGTTGACTGTACTTATCCGTTGAGATTAGTCATGTGTTGAACGAAATATTTTAATAATAAATTTTACATCTTTATCAATATAAAATAAAGGTTCATGTGTTGACTGTACTCATCCGTTGAGATTAGTCATGTGTTGAACGAAATATTTAAAATCGAAATATTTGAAAAGGAAATATTTGAAATAGAAATATTTGAAATAGAATATTTGAAAATAGAAATATATGAAGCCGTGTTGATTAGAATGATGCCATTTTGACGTGAACGATATTTATATCGATTTTATTCATTTAAAAATGAATGTTGATAAACGATTTCGAAATGAATTGAATATAAAACGATTTCGAAATGAATTGAATATAAAACGATTTCGAAATGAATTGAATATAAAACGATTTCGAATTAAATTGAGTAGAAAACAAATTGAATTCAAATGGAATAGAAAACGAATTTGATTTAAATTGATTAGAAAATGAATTTGATTTAAGTCGAATAGAAAACCAATTTGAATTGAATCGAATAGAAAACCAATTTGAATTGAATCGAATAGAAAATCAATTTGAATTGAATCGAATAGAAAACGACTTTGAAATTGAATTGAATTGAAAACGAATTCAAATTGAATTGAAATTTGAATTGAATAGAAATGAATTTTAAAACGAATTTATAAAGAAGAATTCAATTTTGCTTTGAATTGAAATGGAAGTTGAAATTGTTTTTGAAACGAATTTAAAAACTATTTATAAAATTCGTTTTAAATAGAAATCGACGAGATATATATAATATATATTATATATATAATATAATGGCCTGAATAGAACGCGCCGCGCCGCGGCAGTTCACGAATTTCGACCATTTATTTCAAACGGACATTACGGGAGATCCGACCGTCGGATTCTCCTAAAACTGGAACCGTTGGGTTCGTAACGAAAAGAGCTTTCTAACGAATATTAGAAATTTGAAATCTAACGGTTGGATTTGGAGATACGACCAAATCAAATTTGAAAAAGGTCGTTGTAAGTGTAGTTTGATGGCCGTTGATGGAAATCGACTGTACGGGCCTTGATAAAATTATAAAAATAATAACAATAATTTGTGTAAAATCATAAGAAATGATTTGGGGAAAATTGGGATGAAAAACTCCATATTTGAAAAGATAAAAATAGATTTTTATCGAAATGAACTAGTTTTGAACTAAAATTAGAACCCATTTATTTTTAAATAAATAAATTGGATTTGAAATGGGTTTTAAATAGAATTGGTTTGTGGGTTTATCGTGAACGGTGTTTTTAAATAACACTTGTTCTTTAACCCGATAATAAATAGAATGTGATTTGGTTTATCGTGAACTGTGTTTTAAATGACATTAGTTCTTTAACACAGTAAAGGAGTTTTAATGAATCTGCAACTAAATTGAAATGTGAATTGATAATCTAAATTATCAAATTTAGAAATGAGCGAGAATGGAGTATCGCCAGTTTTGCTCCAAAGCGATAGTTAAATCTTTAATTAGATTTGAACATGGAATGATAATTAATTTTACCGATAACACCATAGTATTAGAAATGGAGTTTTACCAGTTTTGCTTCATGGGATGAATAGGTTGGGATTGGGAAATAAAATAAATAATTACTTCGGTGTGGTTCGCTAATCTCGACTAGTTTGAAAAACCATAATTTGGTTTAAAATGTCATCCAAAGGAAGATTAAAGGATAAATTTTAAAGAATTTATCTTGGATAAAATTAATGGGAAACTTTCCCTAAAAATGTGATTTGGTGAATAAAAGAATATTTTGAATTGGAATGAGGCGTATGTTGAGTTTGTGTAACCTTTGTTTTTAATATACGCGGGTTGTTCGGAAAGGCCGGGTTTATACCCATTCTGAATAACCGATTCGACGATAAGTCGAAGATGAAGACGGTGGTCGAAGACCGGAAGTCTTCACATCGTTTGGGTAATTACTGACAATCCTGATTGGGCTGTACACCCAAGATGATGGGAATAGTTGGTGGTCGTCCAGACGTACTTGGAGATGGATGGATATGCGAGGAAAGTGCCTCCGGTTTCGTTCAGACCCAGAACGAACTTGTAAATGGATTGTGTGTCTAACATTGAATTTTATTCTGTGTTGGTTGATTTCTGTTAAATATATATCTGTTTGGCGGCGGAGAATTTATTCTCTTGCTTAACGCCCTTATCTGAGACGTACGAGCTTAGAGGTTATATATCGATAGATATCAATCGCATGGCATGAATTGCCTGTGTGGCACGCTGAGTTGCATGGATCAAGGCTTCTGTTGAAAAGCAAAGTCTTGTGGTTGATGATCAAAGCACGGCCTACGTGGCAGCTTTGTGTATAGCGTGGATTCGCGAGCCTCACACCTCGGTATGAGTCAAAAACGGGATAAGGACCCAAGGACTACATGACGTTTCTTTCTAGCTATAGTGGTGTCAGTGACTTACCAGCCCTGACATTTATATACTTTTCACCTTTGTGGTTGTTGGATGCGAGGCGCCTCGATTATAGGTCTGTAAGGACCGGGAAACGTGTGTTCAGGCATAATTAATCCTCTAACGTAAGTGAGGACCGGTCTTGGAGGATCCCAGGGTTGCCCAGAGTGTGTAGTCCTGAGGCATTTGCTAGAGTGTATCGAAGCGGAGAGGAGCTTGCCCCTTGCCTCGACTCATAACGGAAATCCAATTTCCAATACGTGTATTGCGGTTTTAATTGTAGAACTAGTATGGCAACATGATATATGGTACCCATGCCGTCTATGATTTATATTCATGATTGAAATTGTTTTGACACTACACACTTATTATAGTATCAAATGATTTGTTTTAAACGTACCAAGCATGTTTGGCTATTATAAGGGAAAACCCTATCCTCCGGCTTGCGTTGCATTGTGTGATGGGACCTGTGTCTTATAATAGCTTCATTTTTCGAAAAAGCATTGCGCTGTTTATTCTATGCACTGGTATTCTTGGGAGGAAACCCATTCCATGTTATACGGCGTGGTCCCTTGAATTACTCTCTTTTAAAGTAAAGTTTTAAATAACTGTTTTAGTTCTCACACCAGTCACATGACTGACCTGTAGTTTATTGTTTTAACCTAAACTCTGGGTGCCCCTATTTTCCGCACGGGCAGCTAGTAGTTTTGGTTTTGCAGATTTATATTCACAGGATCCTGGTTTACAGCTGGAATGGTATCCGGAAAGCTCTGTATCCTTATATCACCTTCAGTTGTGCTTTGTATTATTTTTCCGCTGCTATGTAATTTAATGTAATCCCTGATATTTGTCGAATGTAATTTATTCAATTATACTCTGTATATTCTTGTATCTGATGGAATTGTTGTAATAACAATGAAATGTTCTTCCATATGCGTTCTGATTTGTCCTATTCTCAAAACGATCAGGGGTTTCGAATGGTCTAAATCGGTTTAACGACTGATTCGGATCGAGCGAAATTCCTTGCCGTCACATTTGGTACTAGTGCTTTGGTTTACAGAGCTCGATAACAAGACACATTAGGACCGTACGAAAGAATTCATCAGATACTAGATTAGTAATATCCAATTAGAATGACTCGTTAGAGATGGGATCAGTAGTATCCTAGAACGAGTGTGAAGGGTATATTTTTCAATTGAAAACAATTTTGTTTTGAAAATTTAAATCGTTTTATATGTATTTGAATATTTTATATGTATTGATTTGGACAATCCAGTATATAAAAGTTTTGTATATACGCGTCATTAACGTATATTCGAAGTTTTAATATATTAGATAGATATAGAGTCACACTCTAGTCGCCAGGAGATGACTCTACTGATGACTATATAGCATCAGTAGTGTGTGTTCGAGTTTCGAAGGTGTGATTTTCTATATATTTCCATTAGACTGGTGTGAGAACCAAAACTTATATAGCTAGAACACATTGTTGTGAATTGGCATCAAAAACATGATTTTTTGTATATATATCAAAATTATGAATTTGAAAACTCTAATCCACTAATTGATTGATGTTTGTGTTGTTTGTTCATTTGTTTGATAATTTTGAACCATTTAGCCTAACTGAATCAAATATTGAATTATATTGAAAATTAGTCGCATTTGCTTGCATATACACGTACTTACATTGAACAGGTCATAGCAAGGAGGCTAGAGCAGAGAATAAAATTTGTTTGCCCGACAAATAGGTACATGTTTACTATAATTTACTGTTTTGTTTGGGTGATGATGATTTTATGAGCCTATTGGCTAGCCGCTTGGCTTTTTCTTTTTCTTTTTGAGATCAGAAGGCCTATATGGCAATTTTGGGATTTTCCCGTGGCTCCCGGTGCAGGGGAGGTTATGGTGAAATTTTTTGAAAATTTAGGGTGTTAGCCAAATTTTTGAAAATTTGAAAATTCTCAGAAACTGAAAAGTTGGAGAATGGGAGCCAAATCGAACGTAGAGTTGATTAATCAAACCACTTTCGACTTTGTTCCTTTTCGGGGACGAAAAGTTTTAAGTTGGGGAGATTGTAATAACCCGGAAATTCTGGGCCAGTTTAAAATTTTTATTTAGGCAATCTTAGCGAATTTTGAATATTTAAATAGATTATTTTAAATGATATTGACGAGAAATTTATTTTGAATATAATTCGAACGTATATATTATATACGTCGTCGTTAGAATATAAATATTTATATATAATTATAAATAGAATTGAAAATGGCGCGGTAGTTCGATAATTCGATTTCAAATTTCAATTGAATGTACCGGGTGTAAAACAATCCGGATTTTAGTGAAACCAAAAACATTAGGATCTAATTGGTAATATATTTCCAACGAATCCGAAAAATTGAAATTTCATAGCGGGAATCAAAAGATATGTCCAGTTGAAAATTCTGAATAGTTGCTATGGAATTCAGGCCCTTAAAAATAGACATTTTGCAAACGACCTCGGATTTCGACGAAACCACTTTTGTTGGGTCCGTGATGTCAAATTATTGCTAGTTTTAAAATTTCATAATTTTTCGAATCAAAATGTGAGCGTGGCAAAGAAAAACGCGTTTGACCGGTTTTAGTTGATTTTAATCGACTGGAAATTGGCCATTTTTCCAACGGTCTCAGAATTTGACGAAACTAGTTTTGTTAGGACCGTATCGTCAATACGAAGCTAGAAAATATTTTTCTGGAATTTTTCTAGTTAGTATGTGACACCTGTAAATTGAAATGCGCGTTCAAATTCAATATATAGAGTTATATGTTGATTTTGACGAAAACTGATCGAAACGGTCAAATCAGCTTGTGATACATATCCCATTGTGTTCGGAATGGGGGTAAAACGCTATGGACGACAGGCGGTGAGCCTCGTTTAGAGGTCGAAAATAAAAGTTGCTTTTCGGTGAAAAATAAATTAATTAAATAATAACCCCCCCCATATTCTCTTAATTCAAGTCAACCCCTCCCTCACGAGATTCATTCAGAACGAAGATTAAAAAAAAAGAAAAGAAAAAAACCCGCTTCATCTCGTCAGCCCCCGCCAGCGCAAGGCCACCGCCACCGCCAGGACCTCGCGCCCCTCTTCTTCCTCCGGTCGGCGCCTCCATGGATGAACCCCCCCCCCCCCCAGCCCCATCCCCTTTTTCTCCCTCCAGCCGACAATCAAAACGCCCCCCAGAACCCCTGTCGACGGCGTGCCACCGCAAAACACCCCCCTCCTCTGCCTCGCGTCGATGTCCCCCATCCTCCTTCTCAGCCTCGACCAAAACCCCCTCCTCCGAGCAAAGTAAGTTTTAATTGCTAATCTAATTTTATTTTCAGTTTTAATTAAAATTAGCACAAGTAGAAACTGATTTTTTTTTTATATAGAGAAGTTTGAAATATAATGTTTATTATATAGAAAGGTTAAAGATATAATTTTTATATTTTTAAAGAATTAAAAATATGATTTTTATATTTTTAAAGTATTAAAAATATAATCTTTACTATATAGAAGTAGTAGAAATATGATTTTTGTTTATGTAGAGAATTAAAAATATCATCTTTGTATATGTAGCAAAATAAAAATCTGATTTTTATTTTATATACATTGAAATAAACTGGTGATTTTTATAATGATGAAATCTATATTTTTGAAAAGGCGAAATCTTTTTATATAGTAGCGGTGTAAAAATTCGATTTTTATATATTGAATAACGAAGTAAAAATTCGATTTTTATATATTGAATAACGAAGTAAAAATTTGATTTTTACATATGTAGTGGCTACGGGCAACGAAGATGAAAAAAATGCGAGGACGATGAAGATTTCTATTAATGAAGAGACGTGGTTTTGGATAGCTTTCAGTGAGAATCTCTCACCTTTCAATTTCATTTTCTAGTTATATATATATACTAGGATGCAGACGGTGTTTAGTAGCACCCGAAACAATCGTCCACAGACCATGGACTCGTTTGTTTGATTGCAAAAATTAATTATATTATTTGATTGAAATTTGATTGTTTGGTGAAATGAAATTGATTTGATTGATATGTGAATAGCGTGGGCCTTCACTAGACCGGGGATAAGTCTAGGCCTCGTCCCGTTTCTAGTATCGTGCCGTTATGCCGCCGAAATTTTCTAAAACAAGTTAGAAAAATAAAGATATCATTTTATTTAATAAATGAATTGAATAAAATATTTTCATAGGTTGAATAAAATGTTTTATCGTTAAAAATACAATTTTTAACGTGAAAATGAATAAATATTTATAAACAAATCGGCCGATTCGTTTATATACACTGATTTGACTGATATTGATTGGGTCAATAAATTTTACACATCGCCCAACTGCACAGCTAAAATCTGTGTTTGATTGTTTGAAACCCCACACGGGTGTTGGGATGAAATTTGAAGTTCACTCATCCTGATTGATTAAATATGTCGATCGATTGATTGACAGGCTGTTATAAGCGTTAGATATCTATATTTGATGCTTATACAGTGTAGTGCACTTTGGTTGATGGTTGATTATTTTTCAATGCTATTATATACATGTGTTGTATGGAATCCATATGATTAACATTATATGGTAATTGATTGGGCCTCATTCCTATTTGAAAAATAAAGAATATTATAAAATAAAGGTTCATGTGTTGACTATACTCATCCGTTGAGATTAGTCATGTGTTGAACGAAATATTTTAGTAATAAATTTTACATCTTTATCAATATAAAATAAAGGTTCATGTGTTGACTGTACTCATCCGTTGAGATTAGTCATGTGTTGAACGAAATATTTGAAATCGAAATATTTGAAAAGGAAATATTTGAAATAGAATATTTGAAAATAGAAATATATGAAGCCGTGTTGATTATATTGACGCCATTTTGACGTGAACGATATTTATATCGATTTTATTCATTTAAAAATGAATGTTGATAAATGATTTCGAAATGAATTGAATATAAAACGATTTCGAAATGAATGGAATATAAAACGATTTCGAAATGAATTGAATATAAAATGATTTCGAATTAAATTGAGTAGAAAACAAATTGAATTCAAATGGAATAGAAAACGAATTTGATTTAAATTGATTAGAAAACGAATTTGATTTAGTCGAATAGAAAACCAATTTGAATTGAATCGAATAGAAAACCAATTTGAATTGAATCGAATAGAAAACCAAAATTGAATCGAATAGAAAATGACTTTGAAATTGAATTGAATTGAAAACGAATTCAAATTTAATTGAAATTTGAATTGAATAGAAATGAATTTGAAAACGATTTTATAAAGAAGAATTCAATTTTGCTTTGAATTGAAATGGAAGTTGAAATTGTTTTTGAAACGAATTTAAAAACTATTTATAAAATTCCTTTTAAATAGAAATCGACGATATATATATTATATATATAATATAATGGCCTGAATAGAACGCGCCGCGCCGCGTCAGTTCGCGAATTTCGACCATTTATTCAAACGGACATTACGGGAGATCCGACTGTCGGATTCTCCTAAAACCGGAACCGTTGGATTCATAACGAAAAGAGCTTTCTAACGAATATTAGAAATTTGAAATCTAACGGTTGGATTTGGAGATACGACCAAATCAAATTTGAAAAAGGTCGCTGTAAGTGCAGTTCGATGGCCGTTGATGGAAATCAACTGTACGGGCCTTGATAAAATTATAAAAATAATAATAATAATTTTTTTAAAATCATAAAAAATGATTTGGGGAAAATTGGGATGAAAAACTCCATATTTGAAAAGATAAAAATAGATTTTTATCGAAATGAACTAGTTTTGAACTAAAATTAGAACCCATTTATTTTTAAATAAATAAATTGGATTTGAAATTGGTTTTAAATAGAATTGGTTTGTGGGTTTATCGTGAACGGTGTTTTTAAATAACACTTGTTCTTTAACCCGATAATAAATAGAATGTGATTTGGTTTATCGTGAACTGTGTTTTAAATGACATTAGTTCTTTAACCCAGTAAAGGAGTTTTAATGAATCTGCAACTAAATTGAAATGTGAATTGATAATCTAAATTAGCAAATTTAGAAATGAGCGAGAATGGAGTATCGCCAGTTTTCCTCCAAAGCGATAGTTAAATCTTTAATTAGATTTGAACATGAAATGGTAATTAATTTTACCGATAACACCATAGTATTAGAAATGGAGTATTACCAGTTTTGCGTCATGGGATGAATAGGTTGGGATTGGGAAATAAAATAAATAATTACTTCGGTGTGGTTCGCTAATCTCGACTAGTTTGAAAAACCATAATTTGGTTTAAAATGTCATCCAAAGGAAGATTAAAGGATAAATTTTAAAGAATTTATCTTGGATAAAATTAATGGGAACCTTTCCCTTAAAATGTGATTTGGGGAATAAAAGAATATTCTGAATTGGAATGAGGCGTATGTTGAGTTTGTGTAACCTTTGTTTTTAATATACGCGGGTTGTTCGGAAAGGCCGGGTTTATACCCATTCTTAATAACCGATTCGACGATAAGTCGAAGATGAAGACGGTGGTCGAAGTCCGGAAGTCTTCACATCGTTTGGGTAATTACTGACAATCCTGATTGGGCTGTAAACCCAAGAGGATGGAAATAGTTGGTGGTCGTCCAGACGTACCTGGAGATGGATGGATATGCGAGGAAAGTGCCTCCGGTTCCGTTCAGACCCAGAACGAACTTGTAAATGGATTGTGTGTCTGACATTGGATTTTACTCTGTGTTGGTTGATTTATGTTAAATATATATCTGTTTGGCGGCGGAGAATTTATTCTCTTGCTTAACGCCCTTCTCTGAGACGTACGAGCTTAGAGGTTATATATCGATAGATATCAATCGCATGGCATGAATTGCCTATGTGGCACGCTGAGTTGCATGGATCAAGGCTTCTGTTGAAAAGCAAAGTCTTGTGGTTGATGATCAAAGCACGACCTACGTGGCAGCTTTGTGTATAGCGTGGATTGGCGAGCCTCACACCTCGGTATGAGTCAAAAACGGGATAAGGACCCAAGGAATGCATGACATTTCTTTCTAGCTATGGTGGTGTCAGTGACTTACCAGCCCTGACATTTATATACTTTTCACCTTTGTGGTTGTTGAATGCAAGGCGCCTCGATTATAGGTCTGTAAGGACCGGGAAACCTGTGTTCAGGCATAATTAATCCTCTAACGTAAGTGAGGACCATTCTTGGAGGATCCCAGGGTTGCCCAGAGTGTGTAGTCCTGAGGCATTTGCTAGAGTGTCTTGAAGCGGAGAGGAGCTTTCCCCTTGCCTCGACTCATGACGGAAATCCAATTTCCAATACGTGTATTGCGGTTTTAATTGTAGAACTAGTATGGCGACATGATATATGGTACCCATGCCGTCTATGATTTATATTTATGATTGAAATTGTTTTGACACTATACACTTATTATAGTATCAAATGATTTGTTTTAAACGTACCAAGCATGTTTGGCTATTATAAGGGAAAACCCTATCCTCCGGCTTGCGTTGCATTGTGTGATGGGACCTGGGTCTTATAATAGCTTCATTTTTCGAAAAAGCATTGCGCTGTTTATTCTATGCACCGGTATTCTTGGGAGGAAACCCGTTCCGTGTTATACGGCGTGGTCCCTTGAATTACTCTCTTTTAAAGTAAAGTTTTAAATAACCGTTTTAGTTCTCACACCAGTCACATGACTGACCTGGAGTTTATTGTTTTAACCAAAACTCTAGGTGCCCCTATGTAACACCCCACTCCCGCTATGATCACTCGCTAAGGGAATGCCATAACATCGGTGGAGTATTTTGAGTGAATATAGAACAGAGTAATTACAGCAAGACAGATATAGGTAATACTTGAAAGTTTAAAACATCATTTCATTTCAGCGGAAAGCAAAACATGATTGGTTACATCACAAAACCATAATAAGAGTCAAGTACAAAATATCCATCCTGATAAATAAAAATACATAATCCCAATACATGAACTGAAAGCCATAAAAGAAAAGGATAAGCTGAGCTTTACTCCTATGGTCCAAGCTCCAAAAGAGAATAAAGCAGCCTGATCAAAGCCCACTCGTGCTGGGCCCACTCTGAGAACCTGAGGGTTGGGAAAAAGATAAAAACAACGGGGTCAGACATAAGTCTGAGCGAGTCCTATAACTTTAACAATGTAATCATTAAAGTAATAAGGATATGATATAACTTGGTACGGTGTGACTGGGGATAAATGACTACACTCAGTAGCCAATCAGACTTAGAGTGAACTAAGATAACGATAAAGACGCATTTACCCACCCAAGGATAATTACTACACTGCACCACACCAGTTATTCCTACTTAAAGGTTGATCCCTCCCAAGGACTTAGAAAATTTACCCAGTAGTTTCGTGTACCCCTAGCTCACTACGTAGGTGCCGTCTGCCCCTATCTCCACTGGGTGTACCCACTACTCCCAAGCGATCGGCTCCCTACCGTAGATATCCGTGCTGGCCCCACAATGGGGTGTATCACTCCCCAAAGTGGCTAGCCCGATACAACAAATGGTGCACGGGTTATATCTACATGATGCAACAACGTCTTACCTACCAGCCCGGGTCCAAACACGCATATGAAACCCGTTGGACTCACGTTGCCACCGCTACCCCGTTTTGGCCTCTTATAGTCAAGCCCAATATGCGTGTCCCGTCACTTGACTAGAGTCGAGCCCACTAAGATACTTTTGGGATATTGGTTGAAATGGCCCCCCCCCCCACAAGCTACCCACCTAAGCTTGTCATTTCTAGTGTATACCACTTAACCCTTTAATCATGTTTTAATTACATGTTCCACTTTGGTTAAGTATTCTAATCGTATTTTCTATTGCCACCCAAAGCAAACACTAGATTTCCACATGCCACCCAAGGCACCCACTTAACCCCTCATGTCCCTCTACATGCTAAAATGGTTAAGTGTTTCTTAATTAATTAATTAAGATCATGACCTCATAAAGACCTCTCACATTAGACCATCTTTTATGACTGCTGGATATGCCGGTTGGTTCCGGGCAGACTTCTGTCATAAAAAGGGTCTAACCTCGTGTCTTTACTTTAATCATGTATTTAATTTATGACTAAGACCTCTCACATTGGGCCAATCAATTGTAGCTGCTGGATGGCCGGTTGGTTCCGGGCAGACTTCCGCTACAAAAAGGGTCCAACCTCGTGTCTTAGTTGATTAATTACACCTAATTAATCACCCCCATAATTAATTATCCCTAATTAATTACACATTTTTAAGAATATGGGTAGACCTAACTCAATAGGTAAATTCCCAATTCCATAGTATGGGTAGACCTAACTTAATAGGTAAATTCCCAACTCCATAATGTGGGTAGACCTAACTTAATAGGTAAATTCCCAATTATGTCCATTCATTTTATGTTATGCTTAATCATAACAACTTTAAACCTTTTTATAATCATGCATATTAACCCCATCGTTTCCCACGTAATTCGTTTACATAACACGTTATACATAGGGACAACTTTGCATATGTTATGCACATCATAAAAAGAGACAAACTTGCATATGAACTTGCATATAAACTTGAATAAAACTTGCATATGAACTTGCATAAAACTTGCATATGAACTTGCATATAACTTGCATAAAACTTGCATATGAACTTGCATATAACTTGCATAAAACTTGCATATGAACTTGCATACCATGTCATATCACAAAGGCAAACTTGCATATGTTATGCACATCATAGAAAGAGGCTAACTTGCACATGAATCTTGCATATAAACATGCATATCATGTCATATCACAAAGGCAAACTTGCACATGTTATGCATATCATAAAAAGAGACTAACTTGCACATGAATCTTGCATATAAACTTGCATATCATGTCATATCACAAAGGCAAACTCGCATATGCTATGCATATCATAAAAAAAAGACTAACTTGCATATGATCTTGCATATAAACTTGCATAAAACTTGCATATGAACTTACATGACACATCATATCATAAAAAGAGGCAAGTTTACATATGAACTTATAACATATGACCACCACAACTTGCATAATCCACATTTACATCCATAGCCTCCTAATATCCTATCCTAATTAGTTTAGCAATTACTTGCTAAAGGCATAGGAACTCACCAAAACCAAGATTAGCAAACTTATGAAGTAGAACTAGTTGCTAAATATGAAGAAGATGATGATTAGAGGTTGATTAGCTTGCAACTTCCTTCATAAACTAGTGGAGGCTCCTCTTAGGTTTGATTTTGGCGGCATGATGGCATCATTTCTATTTTTAGTATGGATTAGGCTTGCATTAGGGTGTATTTATAGGATTAGGGTGTGTTTTAGACCATAGGATTAACCCTAGGTTAGATTAGGTCCGTCAGATTTAGGAATTCTCTAGAACACAGCCCAGCCCTAACCAGAAAACCAGATCTGGTGCACCCAGGCCAAGTGGCTCGCCACCCCGTGTCGACAGGCAAGTCGACAGGGCAGTCGACTCCCCAGTCGACAGGCCTGTCGACAGCCCTGTCGACATGGCTAGGGTGGGAACTTTCCCGCCTGGCCCCGCTGGTTGAAATTAAAAATCTGAATTTGAATTTTTAAATCTGTTTTTAACTTTGAATTTTCTGCAAACTTCATTGGGCCATAACTGGGCCATACGGACTCCGATTTACAAAATTTCGGACTCTATTTCGCGTATTTTTCCGAGACGAACGCAATGCCCCAGCCCGTTTCCCCCAATTCTCACATTTGAGATTATTTATTCTGCAATTAGTGAATTTTAGCATTAACTGAAATACGGGGTGTTACATTCTCCCCTCCTTAAAGGATTTCGTCCCCGAAATCTCTAAGCTAAGGAGAATGCATATCCTACCATCCAAACAACCATCTACTCAATCCATCAAAAACGGGCATCCATTGTCCTTAAAACAATTTCTAATGATGTATGAGCATATGCAAAGAGTGTGTGTATATGTTCCCTATCTAATGTATGAACATATGCAAACCATGATAGTGCCATGCATCCAATATGTATGCGAGAGAATCCTATCGACACATACAATATCTACATGAGTGCCCAATCATTCACCAAAATGCATCATCCATATGATAACACAATCATTACACATCTATAAATATAGCTTCCTACACACAATTTTATGCAATATGCAATATGAAGTGATTGAGCCGATCTAGTGCCTAGAGTGTGTATATATGCATCCACGAGCAACCACTAGCAACCACTTGCATCCACATGCATCCGTCAAACATAACATGTCTCAAACACATGTTTCAACCATAGGTTTACCCTATCTAAAGGTCAAAGGTACTAACGAGAGAACATACTAAAGATAAGATAAGTACTAGACAAACGATAAAGGAGAAGTTAAAAGACATACCCTCAAAAAGGAATGGGTACAATGAAGGCATCTTCGCTTCCGTCTCCCAAGTAGCGTTGCCCTCGTCTTCCCCCCATTGTACTTTGACTAGTTGAACCTCTCGATTCCTCAATTTCCTTGTCTCTGACCCAAGGATGCGGGTAGGAGCTCGTCGAATAGTCGCATCACGCTCTACTTCCACTTCTTTAAGCAAGCTCGGCTCTACCACCTCTGCGGTCTCATGTATGCACTTCCTCAAATGTGATACATGGAATACATCATGTACACCACTAAGTCTGTCGGGAAACTCCACTCTATATGCCATCCGTCCAATTCTTTCCTTAATGGGAAATGGACCTACGAACCTTGGTGCTAACTTCCCAACAGATCCAAAGCGAACCACATTTCGTAACGGAGACACTTTGACAAAGACCATGTCCCCAACTTCAAACTCCAGATCCGTCCTTCTCTTGTCCGCATAAGATTTTTGCCTATCCTGCGCTGCTTTCATCCTTCTTCGAATCAAGTCAATCTTCTCAGAAGTCTCCCTAACCATATCAGGCCCAAGCAAAATCTTATCCGTAGATTCCCACCAACATGCAGGTGATCGACAAGGCCTTCCATAAAGAGCTTCGAAAGGAGCCATACCAATACTGGACTGAAAGCTATTATTATATGCGAACTCCACCAATGGAAGAGGCTCTTCCCATGTACCTCCAAAATCTAAGATACAAAGCCTCAAAAGGTCTTCTAGGACACGATTCACCCTCTCAGTCTGGCCGTCCGTCTGAGGATGATATGCGGTGCTCAGACACAATTGAGTCCCCACTACTTCTTGTAAACTTCTGCAGAACTCGCTAGTGAAGATAGGATCTCGATCACTCACTATGCTAGAGGGTACCCCATGCAATCGAACTATCTCTCGAAGATATACTGAAGCTAGCCATGGAGCAGTCCTCTTGCTCTTCACAGGTATGAAGTGGGCGCTTTTAGTAAGTCTGTCTACCACAACCCAAATTCCCGTATTACCCTTTCTTGATCTGGGTAACCCGTCAATAAAATCCATCGAGACGCTATCCCATTTCCATTGCTGAACTTCCAATGGGTGAAGCAACCCACCAGGTTTCTTTTGCTCCGCCTTCACTTGTTGGCACACCAAGCATCGAGCGACATACTCGACCACATCTTTCTTCATACCGGCCCAGAAGAAAACCCTCTTCATGTCTTGGTACATCTTGTCCCCACCGGGATGAATGGTCATCCTAGAACGGTGTGCATCATCAAGAATAGCCTTCCTCAAACCCTCGTCTTGCGGTACACAAAGTCTACCGTCTCTACGTAAGCACCCCTTATCGTCTAGGGTGTACCTACTCAAATGGCTGGACGACTCCCCCCTTATGAGTTTCTCCACCAACTCAACCAACTGTGGGTCGTCCCTCTGTGCTTCTCCAATCCGCCCCAAAAGAGTAGGTCTAACCTCCAAGGAAGCTAGCAAACCGGGTACATAATCAATGGAAGGTCTGAAATCAAACATCGAGATAAATTCCAAGCTTCGTTGTTCCACAAACAATGGACTCAAGGACAACCTTTTTCTGCTCAAGGCGTCCGCCACCACGTTACCCTTGCCAGGGGTATACGCTATCTCGAAATCATAGGATGCTAAGAACTCCATCCACCTTTGCTGTCTCAAATTCAAATCCTTCTGAGAAAACAAGTACTTCAATGATTTGTGGTCAGTGAACAATTCGAATCTCTCACCAAGAAGATAATGGCGCCAACTCTTAAGCGCGAAAACAATAGCGGCCAACTCTAAATCATGGGTAGGGTAATTTTTCTCATGCTCTCTCAACTGCCTTCCACCATAGGCTATTACCCTTCCCTCTTGCATTAAGACTGCGCCTAGTCCTGTCCCACAAGCATCGGTATAGACAACAAATGGCTTGCTCCCATCTGGCAACACTAAAACTGGAGCAGTGGTTAAAGCTCTCTTTAACCGTCGGAACGCATCATCACAATCTACGTCCCATGCGAAAACAAGATTCTTCTTCGTTAAGCGGGTTAATGGGGCTGATATCTTCGCGAAGTCTTTGATAAACTTCCTATAATAACCTGCCAACCCCAAGAAACTTCTTACTTCGGTAGCATTCTTCGGAACCTTCTGATCCTGAATTGATACTACCTTCGCGGGATCCACAACTATCCCTTCCTTGGAGACCATGTGCCCCAAGAACCGCACCTCCTTCCTCTAGAAGTGACATTTAGAGAATTTAGCCTTAAGGCTATGTGCTCGAAGAGTCTTCAATACCTCCCCAAGATGTAGGGCATGCTCTTCTTCACTCTTAGAAAATACTAAGATATCATCCACAAAGACCACCACGAATTTATTAAGGAACTCCCTGAACACCCTACTCATCAAATCAACAAAGTATGCAGGGGCGTTCGTCAACCCAAATGGCATCACCAGCCACTCATAGAAACCATCCGGAGTCCTAAAGGCAGTCTTGTCTATGCTATCCTCAGCCACCCTCAACTGATGAAACCCCGTGGCTAAGTCCAACTGAGAAAATACTGAAGCGCCAACCAATTGATCGAAAAGATCATCAATCCTCGGCAATGGGTGTCTATTCTTCTTTGTGAGCTTGTTGAGTTCTCTATAGTCTACACAAAGTCTGAGGGACCCATCCGCCTTCGTAGCAAAAACTACTGGAGCACCCCACTCCGATATACTTCGTCTTATGAACCCCTTCTCAAGCAATTCCCCTACTTTCTTATGGAGTTCCCTCCTCTCACGAGGAGCCATGTGGCGCACTGGTAATGATACAGGTTTAGCATTATCCACCAGATATATTCGGAAGTCAATCTCCCGCTTCGGAGGTAAGCCCTTCACCTCCTCAAACACATCCGAGTATTCCCGGACCACTCTAACAGATTGAAAACTCTCGACCGAAGCGTCAAGCGATTCAAGATAACTTAGCATAACCGAATCCATGGGATTACAAGAGATATCGAGAGTGTTACCCAAGGTCATGAGCCTAACAACTCTCCTTTCGCAATCAAGAACAGCACCATTACTGGATAACCAGTCCATGCCCAAAATCAACCCATAGCCCGTGAAGCCCAAAACAAAAGCATCACATCTAAACTCAATGCTAAGTATAGAAATCTTCAAACCCAAACATATCATGGACAAATAAGCGGAGCTCCCAATTGGGTTTGAAACAACCAAGGGATCATCTACAAGACTGGTGTCTAAGTGTAGTGACTCAACTAATGATGATGAGATAAACGAATGCGATGCGCCTGAATCAAACAATGTACGGACAGGATGATCAAATAGAAAAACCAGACTTTCAACGGAAATAATTCTACCTCTTTCCTGAATCGGTGGAACCGCGAGAGCCTGTACTTGCCCCCTAGCCTGACCCGGTGCCATAAGAGCTTGCACCTGTCCTCCTGAGGTAGATCCCGTCCTTTGCCCCTTCTTAGGGCAATCCTTCACTAGATGCCCTGCTTCGCCACAGTGAAAGCAACCAGTCTTCTTCTTCTTTCTACAATCTTTGCTTATGTGGCCTGGTATCCCACAATTGAAGCACTTCTTCTTCCCCTTGCCACCGTTGCCTTTCCCCCCTTTGTTTTGCTGTTGTTGCTGAGGTCTCTTTTGATCTCCCTTCTTCTCGGGTGCCTTATTAGCATTGGGACCCTTCTCTTCTTCATGCATGAGTGCCATGTCAACTAGCTTCTCAAAGGTGGCCCCCATAGGGATATGAGTCATAGCCAACCCATGCATCGGTTCATTCAAGCCTTTCACGAACCTCAAAGCCTTCTTCTCCGGTGTATTCACCATGTCTAGGCCAAACCTTGCCAATTGATTAAACTTGTTGACATATTCCTTCACTGAGAGATTTCCCTGCTTTAGAGTCAAGAATCTTTCCATATACAAGTTTTCCTCCGCCCTTGAGAGAAACTTTGCCACAAATCTTTCCCTAAAATCCGCCCAAGAGTCAACGGGGCGTTCTCCATTAGTTACCTCCCACCAGAATGAGGCCTCTCCCTTCATTAACCAAGCAGCTAACTTGACTTTCTTTCCTTCTTCCATCTCAAAGATATCTATCAACTCTTCCACCTCCTTAAGCCAATCTCTAGCCTCTACAAAAGTTTCAGATCCTTGAAAAGGTTTTCCTCCCATAGCTTTGAATTCCTTACAAGTCTTAGCAAAAGTATCTGTGCGAGGAGGAGGGGGAGGAGGAAGATCGGGTGCTACGGTTGGTGGAGGAACATTTGCTGGACCCGCAGTGGTGGCCCTGGCCTCCATCAATCTCCTATACCATACTGGTATCGTCACACACTCCGGAAAGTTAAGATCCTCAGCCATGCTGAAACGAAAAAGGAAAGATTCAAAACGGAGAATTCGAAGGATAAAGATATGGCTATTGGGGATTATGTTTTTCTTTCAAAAACTTTTCTCTTTAAAGACATGTTTTTGAAAATATCTCTTCCAAAAATGTTTTTAGAAAATTAGTTTTCTAAAAATTTTATCTGTTCCGGTAACCTTTGCTCTGATACCACGTGTAACACCCCACTCCCGCTATGATCACTCGCTAAGGGAATGCCATAACATCGGTGGAGTATTTTGAGTGAATATAGAACAGAGTAATTACAGCAAGACATATATAGGTAATACTTGAAAGTTTAAAACATCATTTCATTTCAGCGGAAAGCAAAACATGATTGGTTACATCACAAAACCATAATAAGAGTCAAGCACAAAATATCCATCCTGATAAATAAAAATACATAATCCCAATACATGAACTGATAGCCATAAAAGAAAAGGATAAGCTGAGCTTTACTCCTATGGTCCAAGCTCCAAAAGAGAATAAAGCAGCCTGATCAAAGCCCACTTGTGCTGGGCCCACTCTGAGAACCTGAGGGTTGGGAAAAAGATAAAAACAACGGGGTCAAACATAAGTCTGAGCGAGTCCTATAACTTTAACAATGTAATCATTAAAGTAATAAGGATATGATATAACTTGGTACGGTGTGACTGGGGATAAATGACTACACTCAGTAGCCAATCAGACTTAGAGTGAACTAAGATAACGATAAAGACGCATTTACCCACCCAAGGATAATTACTACACTGCACCACACCAGTCATTCCTACTTAAAGGTTGATCCCTCCCAAGGACTTAGAAAATTTACCCAGTAGTTTCGTGTACCCCTAGCTCACTACGTAGGTGCCGTCTGCCCCTATCTCCACTGGGTGTACCCACTACTCCCAAGCGATCGGCTCCCTACCGTAGATATCCGTGCTGGCCCCACAATGGGGTGTATCACTCCCCAAAGTGGCTAGCCCGATACAACAAATGGTGCACGGGTTATATCTACACGATGCAACAACGTCTTACCTACCAGCCCGGGTCCAAACACGCATATGAAACCCGTTGGACTCGCGTTGCCACCGCTACCCCGTTTTGGCCTCTTATAGTCAAGCCCAATATGCGTGTCCCGTCACTTGACTAGAGTCGAGCCCACTAAGATACGTTTGGGATATTGGTTGAAATGGCCCCCCCCCCCACAAGCTACCCACCTAAGCTTGTCATTTCTAGTTTATACCACTTAACCCTTTAATCATGTTTTAATTACATGTTTCACTTTGGTTATGTATTCTAATCGTATTTTCTATTGCCACCCAAGGCAAACACTAGATTTCCACATGCCACCCAAGGCACCCACTTAACCCCTCATGTCCCTCTACATGCTAATATGGTTAAGTGTTTCTTAATTAATTAATTAAGATCATGACCTCATAAAGACCTCTCACATTAGACCATCTTTTATGACTGCTGGATATGCCGGTTGGTTCCGGGCAGACTTCTGTCATAAAAAGGGTCTAACCTCGTGTCTTTACTTTAATCACGTATTTAATTTATGACTAAGACCTCTCACATTGGGCCAATCATTTGTAGCTGCTGGATGGCCGGTTGGTTCCGGGCAGACTTCCGCTACAAAAAGGGTCCAACCTCGTGTCTTAGTTGATTAATTACACCTAATTAATCACCCCCATAATTAATTATCCCTAATTAATTACACATTTTTAAGAATATGGGTAGACCTAACTCAATAGGTAAATTCCCAATTCCATAGTATGGGTAGACCTAACTTAATAGGTAAATTCCCAACTCCGTATTGTGGGTAGACCTAACTTAATAGGTAAATTCCCAATTATGTCCATTCATTTTATGTTATGCTTAATCATAACAACTTTACACCTTTTTATAATCATGCATATTAACCCCATCGTTTCCCACGTAATTCGTTTACATAACACGTCATACATAGGGACAACTTTGCATATGTTATGCACATCATAAAAAGAGACAAATTTGCATATGAACTTGCATATAAACTTGCATAAAACTTGCATATGAACTTGCATAAAACTTGCATATGAACTTGCATAAAACTTGCATATGAACTTGCATATAACTTGCATAAAACTTGCATATGAACTTGCATATAACTTGCATAAAACTTGCATATGAACTTGCATACCATGTCATATCACAAAGGCAAACTTGCATATGTTATGCACATCATAGAAAGAGGCTAACTTGCACATGAATCTTGCATATAAACTTGCATATCATGTCATATCACAAAGGCAAACTTGCACATGTTATGCATATCATAAAAAGAGACTAACTTGCACATGAATCTTGCATATAAACTTGCATATCATGTCATATCACAAAGGCAAACTTGCACATGTTATGCATATCATAAAAAGAGACTAACTTGCACATGAATCTTGCATATAAACTTGCATATCATGTCATATCACAAAGGCAAACTCGCATATGCTATGCATATCATAAAAAAAAGACTAACTTGCATATGATCTTGCATATAAACTTGCATAAAACTTGCATATGAACTTACATGACACATCATATCATAAAAAGAGGCAAGTTTACATATGAACTTATAACATATGACCACCACAACTTGCATAATCCACATTTACATCCATAGCCTCCTAATATCCTATCCTAATTAGTTTAGCAATTACTTGCTAAAGGCATAGGAACTCACCAAAACCAAGATTAGCAAACTTATGAAGTAGAACTAGTTGCTAAATATGAAGAAGATGATGATTAGAGGTTGATTAGCTTGCAACTTCCTTCATAAACTAGTGGAGGCTCCTCTTAGGTTTGATTTTGGCGGCATGATGGCATCATTTCTATTTTTAGTATGGATTAGGCTTGCATTAGGGTGTATTTATAGGATTAGGGTGTGTTTTAGACCATAGGATTAACCCTAGGTTAGATTAGGTCCGTCAGATTTAGGAAGTCTCTAGAACACAGCCCAGCCCTAACCAGAAAACCAGATCTGGTGCACCCAGGCCAAGTGGCTCGACACCCCGTGTCGACAGGCAAGTCGACAGGGCAGTCGACTCCCCAGTCGACAGGCCTGTCGACAGCCCTGTCGACATGGCTAGGGCGGGAACTTTCCCGCCTGGCCCCGCTGGTTGAAATTAAAAATCTGAATTTGACTTTTTAAATCTGTTTTTAACTTTGAATTTTCTGCAAACTTCATTGGGCCATAACTGGGCCATACAGACACCGATTTACAAAATTTCGGACTCTATTTCGCGTATTTTTCCGAGACGAACGCAATGACGTAGCCTGTTTCCCCCAATTCTCACATTTGAGATTATTTATTCTGCAATTAGTGAATTTTAGCATTAACTGAAATACGGGGTGTTACACCCTATTTTCCGCACGGGCAGCTAGTAGTTTTGGTTTTGCAGATTTATATTCACAGGATCCTGGTTTACAGCTGGAATGGTATCCAGAAAGATCTGAATCCGTATATCACCTTCATTTGTGCTTTGTATTATTTTTCCGCTGCTATGTAATTTAATGTAATCTCTGATATTTGTCGAATGTAATTTTTTCAATTATATTCAGTATATTCTTGTATCTGATGGAATTGTTGTAATAACAATGAAATGTTCTTCCATATGCGTTCTGATTTGTCCTGTTCTCAAAACGATCAGGGGTTTCGAACGGTCTAAATCAGTTTAACGACTGATTTGGAGGTGATTTAGAGGTTGGAGGCCATTTTTAGGGTTTCTTGGTGACAAGTGGAGGCTAGAAAACTGAAATGGAATGATCCTCTATCTCATTTCGGCCTCTCCATAACCCTAATCCCGAAATGGGTTATGGGCCTACTCACTAATCACCCGATTTGGCCCGGTTAAGCAGTTTTTCACCCTCCAAACCTTATTTCAGCCATATCTCCCAAACAGTAAGTCCGTTTGGCTCATATGACCACTCTACGGAAAGGTAAACCATCAAACGAATCCAATGGAAGTAGTTTCAGGTCAAAATTCCTTTCCAATCAAAAGTTATGGCCAAAACAGTACCAACTAGGGGCAAATTGGTCATTTAAAAATCGACAAAAATCATGAACATGGGAAATGACTCTAGTGGATGTTTCCTAAAGTTTCATGACCATACGACTTCATACAGGAAAGAAATAAATATTCTACGATCCCCCGATGCGTAGAATGCGGGTCATTATAGAAGGGCTATTTAGAGAATTAGGGGTTGGATTAAAAAGAAGTGTTGTTTTGAAGTATTAAGAGAAGTAGGGGCTGTTTAAGCATAGTAGGAGTAGATCGACAAATTTGAAAGGTGATTATTCATTTAATTGGGTGCTGCAAGAACCAACCCTTCATAGTAGTTAAAAAATAAGGGTAATTGTTGGAAGTAAGGGCTATTTAGAGAATAAGGGGTAGGATTAAAAATAAGGGCTGTTTTGAAGAACTAATAGAAGTAGTGATATTTTATGCATAGAATGGGTAGATCGACAAATATGAAAGCTGATTAATCATTTGGATTGCGTGCTGCAAAAACCAACCTTTCACAGAACTCAAAATATAGGGGTAATTGTTGGAAGTAACGATTATTTGGAGAATTAGAGGTGGGATTAAAAAGAATAGATGTTTTGAAATATTAAGAGAATTATGGGTAGTTTTAGCATAGTAGAGGTAGATCAACAAATATGAAAGATGATGAATCGTTTTGATTGGTTGCTGCAAAAATGAACCCTTCACACTAGTTAAAAAATACGGGTAATTGTTGGAACTAAGGGCTATTTGGAGAATTAGGGGTAGGATTAAAAATAATGGTTGTTTTGAAGTACTAAGAGAAGTAGGGATAGTTTAAGCATAGTAAGGGTAAACCGACAAATATGAAAGATCATGAGTCATTTGGATTGGGTTCCGCAAAAACCATCCTTTCACAGAAGTTAAAAAATAAGGGTAATTGTTGGAAGTATGGGCTATTTAGATAATTATGGGTAGGATTAAAAAGAATATCTGATTTTAAGTATTAAGAGAAGTAGGGGTAGTTTAAGCATAGTAAGGTTAAATCGACAAATATGAAAGATTATGAATTGTTTGTATTGGATGCTGCAAAAACCAAACCTTCACGGTAGTTAAAAAATAAGGGTAATTTTTGAAAGTAAGATCGATTTAGAGATTTAGGGGAAGGATTAAAAAGAATAGTTGTTTTTAAGTATTAAGAGAAGTAGGGATAGTTTAAGCATAGCCCGGGTATATCGACAAATACGAAAGATGATGAATCGTTTGGATTGGTTGCTGCAAAAACCAATAGTTCATAGTAGTTAAAAAATAGGAGTAATTGATGGATGTAACGGCTAGTTAGAGAATTAGGGGTAGGATTAAAAAGAAGGCTGTTATGAAGTATTAATAGACGTAAGGGTAGTTTTAGCATAATAGGGATAGACTGACAAATGTGAAAGATGATGAATCATTTAGATTGGGTGCTGCAAAAACCAACACTTCACGGTAGTTAAAAATTTGGGGTAGTTGTTGGAAGTAAGGGCTATTTAGAGAATTTTGGGTAGGATTAAAAAGAAGGGTCATTTTGAAGTGTTAAGAGAAGTAGGGGTAGTTTAAGCATAGTAGGGGTAGATCGGAAAATATGAAAGATTATGAATTGTTTGGATTGGGTGTCACCGTAGTAAATGATAGGCGTAATTGTTGGAAGTAAGCGCTATTTAGAGAGTTAGGAGTAGTATTAAATATTTTAGTTGTGTTGAAGTATTAAGGGAAGTAGGGGTACTTTAAGCATAGTAGGTGTAGTAACCCGCATTTTTAGCTGTTGAATAATTTATTTATTTAATTATTAAATATCGATTTATCGATATCGAGAACGTGAATTAAATAATATTGAATATTTAATTAAAAATTATAATATAATAAAATATATTATAATGTCAAAATAATCAAAAATATTGGACATCACAATATTCTGTGAACGGGGTCATCCCTAAGATGTAATTCAGCTTAGAGTTGAATTATACTGACGAATATATTCAATCGACGTCAGTTTGAAACGTAGAATTATAATATAATTAAATTCGAGCGCGTAACGACGCGGCAGTTCGCTATTTGGCGATTTGAACTTCAACTGAGTATACAGGATTCGTTTTAAATCGGATTTCTGTGAAACAGGAAACGTGTGGAGCTAGTGGAGTATATCTTTCTAGTGGAAGAGAAAAATGGGGATTTCGTCTTATAGATTTTTATGTACGTCCAAATCAAATTTCAGAAAAGTCGCTGTGAAATTCCTTTATAGTTTGCGACGCTTTATATACGTTATAAAAGGATTTTTCAATGTAAATTGAATATCGGGATAATCTGGAATCTGAAATATCAAACTGTATATTCTGATATGATATTCTGGAGCTGTACGATATCATATGTGAAGATATACGATAATATTTAATTTTAAATATTTAATTTAATTATATTTAAATATATTTATATAGTTAAATAGGCTATTTAGAGCTTTAAAAATAGCCACTTTTGCAAACGAAGTCGGAATTCGACGAAACCAGCTTTGTTGGATCCGCAATATCAAATAGTTGCTCGATGTCAAGTTTCGTGATTTTTAGAGTCACTGTGTGGCCGTACGGATTTTTAGAGTGAAGAACAGTCAGTATTTCAACAGTTAAAAATACGCTGTGTGAGCAAACGGAGTCGGAATTCGACGAAACCAGTTTCGTTGGGACCGTAATGTCAAGCTATAGCTGCATGTCAATTTTCATGATTTTTGGGTGTCATGTGTGATCATAGGAATTTTAGAGGACGGATAAAATCAACGGTTGCTATAAAATAAATTAAATAATCCATTTTAAAAATAATTTATTACTTCTATACGTATCCCCTTAACTCTCTAAAACCTAATTCACTTTTCATTTTCTGGTCAAAGGTTCCGCCGCAAGTATTTTTGTTCCAGTAAATTATTTCGATCCTCCTAAATTTCATATAAAATCCTGAAAATCCTAATACATATATATATGGAATCCTTGTAACCTGGTCTTCAATCCTACGCCAGTTTTGTAGCGTTCTATTCCGGTTCTTTCAGCTCGAGTTGGGTCTGTAATTCTAGGGTTACATCGTTCGAAGGATTCAGGCATCGATGGGTGTATTCGAGTTTATATTGGAACCCGTGAGGGAGTTGTGAGCATTTCGTGGGTTTTTGGTTCGATTTGGGGTGGAAAATGTTCGGTACCTTCTCACTGTATGATGGGTTTTGGGTTGCGACGGACATGGATGAGGTGGTGCGAGCTTGTCGAAAGGAGTACAGGGAGGTGCGGTTACGGATGGAAAGAAGTTTGGTGGTCTTCGAGTTAAAAACCATGGAGTGACGAAGGAGTAGTGGGTGGAAGTTCGGCCATTGTTGTGAACGACTGGAGCACGGCTTTGTGGGAGAAGGTGGAAGTCGGGTCTGGGTTGTGAGGGGGAGTAACGGGCCACGTAAATGGGTAAAGGCCCAAGTGTTTTAATTTGTTTAAGTTAATTTACATTTAATCTCGTCTAACTTGTGATCGTCGTATCTAGCTCATATGGTATCGGATCGACGAGCCGTCAGTTGCGTTGGGTTCGTATCGTCGAGTACTTCGTGTACGTTGTGGATTGGTAGTATTCTGAAGAGTTCAGAATTTTATTTAATTTCAAAAACCTATTTGAAATTAAATAAAACAACGCAGAATCAAGCGATGGTTATCGTTATTAACGATGATCGTCCAATGTGAGTAAATCTCACCAACTCTAAACAGTTTATAATTTCATGTTGTACCTTTAGAACTGTTAGAAATTGTCTAATTTACTGTGTGTTGATTGTTTGATTGAACTGCTAGTCCGTTAGTTAAATTTCTATATTGATTCTGTTTAACGGAATATATCATATGGAACTGAAAGTGATGTTATCTATATTGTCTAACATCTGTGATGCAGGGAAACAGGTTGGAGGAATCCGACTGGATTCCTCAATAGTTATTTTTATTGTTTTTCATATATTTTGATATATGATGTGAAATTATAACCTGTTGTTGATTGTGTGTGTATGGACGAGATTAGACATCGTAATTTGATATGTTAAAATAACATAACATACCGGAATGTAGATAAGGGAATTTTCAAAGTGATATTGAAAATAACATATTTATAAAATGGGATATTTATAAATAAGAGATATTTATAAAATGGGATATTTATAAATAAGAGATATTTATAAAGTGGAATATTTATAAATAAGAGATATTTATAAAGTGGAATACTTATAAATAAGAAATGTTTATAAATTGGAATATTTATAAATAGGAGATATTTGAAAAGGAAATAAATTCAAAACATTTCTTTTTGAATGGAAAGGCCTGTGTGGTGAGTTTGGGAATTTCCCCGATGCTCCCGTTACAAAGGAGGTTATGGCGAATTTTCCCGAAAATTTAAGGAGTTAGAATATTTCAAGAATAAATTTGAAAAGGGAATATTTGTAAAGAATTTACAAATAGAATTGGAAAGGGAACATTAAAAAAAAAGGAAATCATTTTAAAGTGTAGAACCGTTATTTAAAAGTAAATCTTTTCAAATGAGTAAAACGTGATTAAAAAGGAAACCTTTATAAAGTCAATAAAGTAAATCGAATATGGTATTCGAAAGGAGAAATCGAATATGTTATTCGAAAGGAGAAACCGAATATGGTATTCGAAGTTAGTTAATCGAATATGGTATTCGAAGTTAGTTAATCGAATTAGTTATTCGAATAGAGTTAAATTGAGTTAATCGATTAGAGTTAAATCAAATGAGTTGATCGAATATAGTTTATTCGAATAAAGAAATGGAGTTAATCGAATATTAGTTATTCGAATAGAGTTAAACGGAGTTAAATAGAGTTAATCGAATATAGTTTATTCGAATAGAGTAAAGGAGTTAATCGAATATAGTTTATTCGAATAGTGTTAGAGGAGTTATCGAATATAGTTTATTCGACAGGAGTTAAGTGAATTAGTTAAGTTAAACTAAGTGAATTAGTTAAGTGAATTGGTTAAGTTAACCAAAGTGAATTAGTCGAGTTAATCAAAGTGATTAGTTCAGTTAATCGAGATAAGTAAATCAAGTTAGGTTAATCGAGTTGAATCAGTCATTCGAGTTAATAAATTGAGTTAGTCAAACCAAGTAAAAACAGTTAAAGTTAAATAAGTTGAGTTGATCGGGTGGTTCGACCAAGTTAGTCGAGCCTAGTTAATCGAATCGAATTGGTCGAACCAATTAAGTTGAGTTAAGTTAGTCAAGTTAGTCTAGCCTAGTTAATCGAATCGAATTGGTCGAACCAAGTAAGTCGAGTTAGTCGAGTCAAGTTAAGTTAGTTGAGTTAAGTTCGTCGAGTTAAATAAATCGATGTTAGTTTCATCGAAAGGAGTTATCGATGTTAATTTCATCGAAAGGAGTTATCGACGTTAGTTTCATCGAAAGGAGTTATCGATGTTAGTTTCATCGAAAGGAGTTATCGATGTTAGTTTCATCGAAAGGAGTTATCGATGTTTTCATCGAAAGGAGTTATCGATGTTAGTTTCATCGAAGGGAGTTATCGATTATAGTTTAATCGAAGTGAGATCTTCAAATATGAGATATTTGAAAAGGAAGAGTTATCGAATATTAGTTATTCGAAGAAAGTTAATCGAATATCGTTCATTCGAGAAGGAGTTAATCGGATATAGGTTATTCGAAGAAGAGTTAATCAAATAGAGATTCCTCGAAGAGAGTTAATCGGCAAATTCGATTATATCGAATTCGGGAAAGTACTTATACTTTCCAGTGTTTAAATAGAGATTTATTTATAAATAAATAAGTGTTAGGTTAATTATTCACTAATAAGAATAGAAGTTATAATTAAAGTTAGATAATTCGAAAGTAGGGATTATAACGTTGTCGTTATAACCAATGTTTTAAATATAGAAGTGGATTAGAAAAATTGAATCCGAGAAAGGCGTAAACAAGTCATTAAAGATTAAAAGATAAACTTTGACCACTTCGAAGTTATAACGTTGTTCAATTAAGGTCTGAGAGGTAATTATACCCCAACTTGAGTGACTTCCTTCTTAACTAAGAAATGGTAAGGTTTGATCGTAAAGGAGTTTTGGAAATGTTTTCCAAACGAGAATCAGAAATGTTTCCTGATAAAAGAAAAATAAGAATTTAGAATATAGTGAAACAGGAGATAAGTAGATAAATGAACTAAAGAGATTATGTTAAATGATGTTTGTTCGATATAATTTCCATTTGGAAATAATATCGTTGTTTGCACACTTGTTTTTCTTTGATAGTTAACTCACCGACTATCGAAGTTTTGACCATTTTAACGTTGTTAATATGGAGAGACCGGTTGGATTATGATCCATAGAACCACTCTGTATTGGCATAAGCGTCGCGAATCATATATGCCAAAGATAATTGAAGACGGAGTAAAATGCAAGGGCTATCCTGTTTACAGAATAGTGCCTTCGGTTTGTCCAGTCCCAGGACAACTTGTATGGACGAAGGTCTGACAGAGTATATCCAATGGATCGCGTAAGTTGATCTATTCAAACATATTCACGTTTGGTGGCGGAGGAATTCGTTTCTCTTAGCTGTATACCCGTGTTATTTTTGGATAAGTCAATTTGTTATTTGGCGGGTATGACGATATGACATTTCTAAGTAAATGAAGATGGATGTCTGACATAGTATTTCCAGACGGTCACGTACATTGATTTCTTCAACTGTACCAAGAGTGGAAGCGGAGAAGGAAACTTCTTTAGCTAACATGTAATGTACTGTTGTAAAACGTCAATTAGTGATTTCGATGGATTTGACAATGTGGCACTCGAAGTGAATCTGATGTAATTATAGAGCATAGCTTCTAGCCTCATCAACCGGTAAATGACAGAAATCGGGCAGGCAACATGGCTAAGTCGGTCGCACCGAAGTAGGGTGTATAATCACCTATCTAGTGAATATTCATTTGTTTCTTAAATCTATCAATGCTGTCCCATATATATACGGGAACGGTTGCTGATCCCAACCGTTGGTGATGTACATTCGATACACTCAAGCGAAATGAGTGGTCGGTCATGTGTGGCTGAGTTGCAAGATGTTCTTGTTGAACTCCAGTGTATCGTTCCTAGAGTACACTGATCGGAAGGTAGTTCCATACCTTGTCATAGTTGGAAATCCAATAATCCAATACGTGCTTGCGATTTTGATTGTATACTATATATGTAGTAACGTGAGATGCAAGCATTTCTGCTAGATTGATATTTATTTGTACTTAGACATTATTATAATATCAGAATGATATTGCTTTGAAAAGTTATTTGGATTCTCATAAGGGAAAAACCCGTTCCGTATTAACGGCGTGGTCTTATGAGATATCATATACCTGTTTAAATGATTTGAGTTTATTCACACCAGTCCCATGACTGACCCGGAGTTTATTTTGTTGTTTTCCCTAAACCCTTGGGTGCCTAAATTTGTACAGGCAGTCAAGTAGTCGGGATTTACAGGTATACTTGAAGTGCTGGAGCAGGAGGCTTCTGGATTCTATAGCTATTATTATTTCCGCTGTGTTGTAAGTGCTGTACTCTGATAAGTGCTATTGTATATATAACTGTTTGTATTTCAAAAGTTATGTTACATTTTATTCGTTCCGCTGTGAGATTCGTGTTACTCTGATGATGATGCTCTTCTTCTTCTTCTATTCTATAAATTCTATCTTATCTATCCTCACCCTCTAATTTCTTTCATTAATTACCGGGATTTTTCGATGTTTTGGTTATCGACGTCGAGCTTACGTCGATAACCAAAGTATCTCAAAATCCGGGTTACTACAGTTGGTATCAGTGCTTAGGTTTAGAATTACTTGGCTCTGTGGCGTGACTCGGTAGAGATAGGGTTAGTAATACCCTAGATTGAGTTTGAGCGTATATATACGAGTGCGTATTTGTATTTGATATAAAAATGGTTTTATATTGTGGAGATTCTTTGGCAGAGTTGTTTATGAGTTCTGGTCGATCAGTTTGATCCACTGTATTGGTAGGAGTAAATAAACACTTGAATACGATGGACCGACACAGTATGGATATGTGATATATTATCATATATAGGATACATTTGTTGCTATTATAATCGAGTAAGAATATAAATTAAATGGTTAAGTATATAAACAATCAGAATCATATAAGTAAAGTATATGAAATAAGATGAATTAAATATGAATTTAAATCAGATTTGGAATTAAAATAAGGAAATTTTAAGTTCCTGGGAGATTTTGAAATGTTTTCAAAATGGAAGTATTTAGTAATGGTTTTGAAAATGATATAGTATTGAAATCACTTGGGTCGCTGGAAAATAATTCCGATGATGACTGCGCAGTATCATCGGTGTGATTTTCGAGTTCTAAGTGACGAATTACTACCAAGGATCTAGTTTTTAAAATTGTTTTTGTGAAAACAAGGTGTTCAAGAAATTCAAAGGTTTTGAATTGGTATTATGATTTCAAATTTGATTTGAAAGAAACCCAAGGATTTAAGTTCGGGAATTAAAATTTAACGTATGAAGTTAAATAGACTGAGATGACAAATATGAATAAGTGAATTAGAATTAAACTTGAACTAAGTTAAATAAAATTGAATTGGATTAAAGATAATCTAGAATGGAACCAAATTGATAAGTCAATTATTTGGAATTTGATATTGGGATTCGAATGAAATTCGATTTGGATTTGAGGATATGAACTGATTGGAATTCGATTGAGATAACACTGGTATATGCTTAGTTGATAGCATATGGAAGTGATAGAGTTGATATGCCCGACAAAAAGGTAACAATTTATATTATATATGATATGAGATTTATGAGCCAAATTGGCAAGCCGCTTGGCTGTTTGATTTTATTTTGGGATAAACAAGGCCCAGAGAGGCGAGTTGGAGTTTGTGATATCGACCAGTACAAAGGAGGTGCTGGCGAAAAATTTTCAAAAGTTAAGGCGTTAGAAAATTTTCAGGATTTTTGAAAATTTAGTTAGTCGAAATAAATTAATATTTTAGTCGATATTAATTGGTTCAGTTGAAACCAGAGGTAAGGGGTAAACAGATAAATTTTTACCCAGAAGATAGGGTCGTCCCCTAGCTTAGCAATTTCGAGGACGAAATTTTATTAAGGGGGGAAGATTGTAGTAACCCGCATTTTTAGCTGTTGAATAATTTATTTATTTAATTATTAAATATCGATTTATCGATATCGAGAACATGAATTAAATAATATTGAATATTTAATTAATAATTATAATATAATAAAATATATTATAATGTCAAAATAATCAAAAATATTGGACATCACAATATTCTGTGAACGGGGTCATCCCTAAGATGTAATTCAGCTTAGAGTTGAATTATACTGACGAATATATTCAATCGACGTCAGTTTGAAACGTAGAATTATAATATAATTAAATTCGAGCGCGTAACGACGCGGCAGTTCGCTATTTGGCGATTTGAACTTCAACTGAGTATACATGATTCGTTTTAAATCGGATTTCTGTGAAACAGGAAACGTGTGGAGCTAGTGGAGTATATCTTTCTAGTGGAAGAGAAAAATGGGGATTTCGTCGTATAGATTTTTATGTACGTCCAAATCAAATTTCAGAAAAGTCGCTGTGAAATTCCTTTATAATTTGCGATGCTTTATATACGTTATAAAAGGATTTTTCAATGTAAATTGAATATCGGGATAATCTGGAATCTGAAATATCAAACTGTATATTCTGATATGATATTCTGGAGCTGTACGATATCATATGTGAAGATATACGATAATATTTAATTTTAAATATTTAATTTAATTATATTTAAATATATTTATATATTTAAATAGGCTATTTAGAGCTTTAAAAATAGCCACTTTTGCAAACGAAGTCGGAATTCGATGAAACCAGTTTTGTAGGATCCGCAATATCAAATGGTTGCTCGATGTCATGTTTCGTGATTTTTAGAGTCAATGTGTGGCTGTACGGATTTTTAGACTGAAGAACAGTCAGTATTTCGACAGTTAAAAATACGCTGTGTGAGCAAACGGAGTCGGAATTCGACGAAACCAGTTTCGTTGGGACCGTAATGTCAAGCTATAGCTGCATGTCAATTTTCATGATTTTTGGGTGTCATGTGTGATCATAGGAATTTTAGAGGACGGATAAAATCAACGGTTGCTATAAAATAAATTAAATAATCCATTTTAAAAATAATTTATTACTTCTATAAGTATCCCCTTAACTCTCTAAAACCTAATTCACTTTTCATTTTCTGGTCAAAGGTTCCGCCGCAAGTATTTTTGTTCCAGTAAATTATTTCGATCCTCCTAAATTTCATATAAAATCCTGAAAATCCTAATACATATATATATGGAATCCTTGTAACCTGGTCTTCAATCCTACGCCAGTTTTGTAGCGTTCGATTCCGGTTCTTTCACGCTCGAGTTGGGTCAGTAATTCTAGGGTTATATCGTTCGAAGGATTCAGGCATCGATGGGTGTATTCGAGTTTATATTGGAACCCGTGAGGGAGTTGTGAGCATTTCGTGGGTTTTTGGTTCGATTTGGGGTGGAAAATGTTCGGTACCTTTTCACTGTATGACGGGTTTTGGGTTGCGACGGACATGGATGAGGTGGTGCGAGCTTGTCAAAAGGAGTACAGGGAGGTGCGGTTACGGATGGAAAGAAGTTTGGTGGTCTTCGAGTTAAAAACCGTGGAGTGACGAAGGAGTAGTGGGTGGAAGTTCGGCCATTGTTGTGAACGACTGGAGCACGGCTTTGTGGGAGAAGGTGGAAGTCGGGTCTGGGTTGTGAGGGGGAGTAACGGGCCACGTGAATGGGTAAAGGCCCAAGTGTTTTAATTTGTTTAAGTTAATTTACTTTTAATCTCGTCTAACTTGTGATCGTCGTATCTAGCTCATATTGAATCGGATCGACGAGCCGTCAGTTGCGTTGGGTTCGTATCGTCGAGTACTTCGTGTACGTTGTGGATTGGTAGTATTCTGAAGAGCTCAGAATTTTATTTAATTTCAAAAACCTATTTGAAATTAAATAAAACAATGTAGAATCAAGTGATGGTTATCGTTATTAACGATGATCGTCCAATGTGAGTAAATCTCACCAACTCTAAACAGTTTATAATTTCATGTTGTACCTTTAGAACTATTAGAAATGTCTAATTTACTGTGTGTTGATTGTTTGATTGAACTGCTAGTCAGTTAGTTAAATTTCTATATTGATTCTGTTTAACAGAATATATAATATGGAACTGAAAGTGATGTTATCTATATTGTCTAACATCTGTGATGCAGGGAAACAGGTTGGAGGAATCCGACTGGATTCCTCAACAGTTATTTTTATTGTTTTCATATATTTTGATATATGATGTGAAATTATAACCTGTTGTTGATTGTGTGTGTATGGACGAGATTAGACATCGTAATTTGATATGTTAAAATACCATAACATACCGGAATGTAGATAAGGGAATTTTCAAAGTGATATTGAAAATAACATATTTATAAAATGGGATATTTATAAATAAGAGATATTTATAAAATGGGATATTTATAAATAAGAGATATTTATAAAGTGGAATATTTATAAATAAGAGATATTTATAAAGTGGAATATTTATAAATAAGAAATGTTTATAAATTGGAATATTTATAAATAGGAGATATTTGAAAAGGAAATAAATTCAAAACATTTCTTTTTGAATGGAAAGGCCTATGTGGCGAGTTTGGGAATTTTCCCGATGCTCCCGTTACAAGGGAGGTTATGGCGAATTTTCCCGAAAATTTAAGGAGTTAGAATATTTCAGGAATAAATTTGAAAAGGGAATATTTGTTAAGAATTTACAAATAGAATTGGAAAGGGAACATTAAAAAAAAGGAAATCGTTTTAAAGTGTAGAACCGTTATTTAAAAGTAAATCTTTTCAAATGAATAAAACGTGGTTAAAAAGGAAACCTTAATAAAGTGAATAAAGTAAATCGAATATGGTATTCGAAAGGAGAAATCGAATATGTTATTCGAAAGGAAAAATCGAATATGGTATTCGAAGTTAGTTAATCGAATATGGTATTCGAAGTTAATTAATCGAATTAGTTATTCGAATAGAGTTAAATGGAGTTAATCGATTAGAGTTAAATCAAATGAGTTGATCGAATATAGTTTATTCGAATAAAGAAAAGGAGTTAATCGAATATTAGTTATTCGAATAGAGTTAAACGGAGTTAAATAGAGTTAATCGAATATAGTTTATTCGAATAGAGTAAAGGAGTTAATCGAATATAGTTTATTCGAATAGAGTTAGAGGAGTTATCGAATATAGTTTATTCGATAGGAGTTAAGTGAATTAGTTAAGTTAAACTAAGTGAATTAGTTAAGTGAATTGGTTAAGTTAACCAAAGTGAATTAGTTGAGTTAATCAAAGTGATTAGTTCAGTTAATCGAGATAAGTAAATCAAGTTAGGTTAATCGAGCTGAATTAGTCAGTCGACTTAATAAATTGAGTTAGTCAAACCAAGTAAAACCAGTTAAAGTTAAATAAGTTGAGTTGATCGGGTGGTTCGACCAAGTTAGTCGAGCCTACTTAATCGAATCGAATTGGTCGAACCAAGTAAGTCGAGTTAAGTTAGTCAAGTTAGTCGAGCCTAGTTAATCGAATCGAATTGGTCGAACCAAGTAAGTCGAGTTAGTCGAGTCAAGTTAAGTTAGTCGAGTTAAGTTCGTCGAGTTAAATAAATCGATGTTAGTTTCATCGAAAGGAGTTATCGATGTTAGTTTCATCGAAAGGAGTTATCGATGTTAGTTTCATCGAAAGGAGTTATCGATGTTAGTTTCATCGAAACGAGTTATCGATGTTAGTTTCATCGAAAGGAGTTATCGATGTTTTCATCGAAAGGAGTTATCGATGTTAGTTTCATCGAAGGGAGTTATCGATTATAGTTTAATCGAAGTGAGATCTTCAAATATGAGATATTTGAAAAGGAAGAGTTATCGAATATTAGTTATTCGAAGAAAGATAATCGAATATCGTTCATTCGAGAAGGAGTTAATCGAATATAGGTTATTCGAAGAAGAGTTAATCAAATAGAGATTTCTCGAAGAGAGTTAATCGGCAAATTCGATTATATCGAATTCGGGAAAGTACTTATACTTTCCAGTGTTTAAATAGAGATTTATTTATAAATAAATAAGTGTTAGGTTAATTATTCACTAATAAGAATAGAAGTTATAATTAAAGTTAGATAATTCGAAAGTAGGGATTATAACATTGTCGTTATAACCAATGTTTTAAATATAGAAGTGGATTAGAAAAATTGAATCCGAGAAAGGCGTAAAGAAGTCGTTAAAGATTAAAAGATAAACTTTGACCATTTCGAAGTTATAACGTTGTTCAGTTAAGGTCTGAGAGGTAATTATACCCCCAACTTGAGTGACTTCCTTCTTAACTAAGAAATGGTAAGGTTTGATCGTAAAGGAGTTTTGGAAATGTTTTCCAAACGAGAATCAGAAATGTTTCCTGATAAAAGAAAAATAAGAATTTAGAATATAGGGAAAGAGGAGATAAGTAGATAAATGAACTAAAGAGATTATGTTAAATGATGTTTGTTCGATATAATTTCCATTTGGAAATAATATCGTTGTTTGCACACTTGTTTTTATTTGATAGTTAACTCACCGACTATCGAAGTTTTGACCATTTTAACGTTGTTAATATGGAGAGACCGGTTGGATTATGATCCATAGAACCACTCTGTATTGGCATAAGCGTTGCGAATCATATATGCCAAAGATAATTGAAGACGGAGTAAAATGCAAGGGCTATCCAGTTTACAGAATAGTGCCTTCGGTTTGTCCAGTCCCAGGACAACTTGTATGGACGAAGGTCCGACAGAGTATATCCAATGGATCGCGTAAGTTGATCTGTTCAAACGTATTCATGTTTGGTGGCGGAGGAATTCGTTTCTCTTAGCTGTATACCCGTGTTATTTTTGGATAAGTCAATTTGTGATTTTGCGGGTATGACGATATGACATTTCTAAGTAAATGAAGATGGATGTCTGACATAGTATTTCCAGACGGTCACGTACATTGATTTCTTCAACTGTACCAAGAGTGGAAGCGGAGAAGGAAACTTCTTTAGCTAACACGTAATGTACTATTGTAAAACGTCAATTAGTGATTTCGATGGATTTGACAATGTGGCATTCGAAGTGAATCTGATGTAATGATAGAGCGTAGCTTCTAGCCTCATCAACCGGTAAATGACAGAAATCGGGCAGGCAGCATGGCTAAGTCGGTCGCACCGAAGTAGGGTGTATAATCACCTATCTAGTGAATATTCATTTGTTTCTTAAATCTATCAATGTTGTCCCATATATATACGGGAACGGTTGCTGATCCCAACCGTTGGTGATATACATTCGATACTCTCAAGCGAAAGGAGTGGTCGGTCATGTGTGGCTGAGTGAAGATGTTCTTGTTGAACTCCAGTGTATCATTCCTAGAGTACACTGATCAGAAGGTAGTTCCATACCTTGTCATAGTTGGAAATCCAATAATCCAATACGTGCTGGCGATTTTGATTGTATACTATATATGTAGTAACGTGAGATGCAAGCGTTTCTGCTAGATTGATATTTATTTGTACTTAGACATTATTATAATATCAGAATGATATTGCTTTGAAAAGTTATTTGGATTCTCATAATGGAAAAACCCGTTCCGTATTCACGGCGTGGTCTTATGAGATATCATATACATGTTTAAATGATTTGAGTTTATTCACACCAGTCCCATGACTGACCCGGAGTTTATTTTGTTGTTTTCCCTAAATTCTTGGGTGCCTAAATTTGTACGGGCAGTCAAGTAGTCGGGATTTACAGGTATACTTGAAGAGCTGGAGCAGGAGGCTTCTGGATTCTATAGCTATTATTATTTCCGCGGTGTTGTAAGTGCTGTACTCTGATAAGTGCTATTGTACATATAACTGTTTGTATTTCAAAAGTTATGTTATATTTTATTCGTTCCGCTGTGAGATTCGTTTTACTCTGATGATGATGTTCTTCTTCTTCTTCTATTCTATAAGTTCTATCTTATCTATCCTCACCCTCTAATTTCTTTCATTAATTACCGGGATTTTTCGATGTTTTGGTTATCGACGTCGAGCTTACGTCGATAACCAAAGTCGCTCAAAATCCGGGTTACTACAGTAGGGGTAGATCGACAAATTTGAAAGATGATGAATCAATTGTATTAGGTGCTGCAAAAATCAACCCTTCACAGTAGGTAAAAAATAGGGGTAACTATTGGAAGTAAGGGCTATTTAGAGAATTAGGGTTAGGATTAAAAAGAATAGCGATTTTGAAGTATTAAGAGAAGTAGGGATATTTTACGCATTGTACGGGTAGATCGACAAATACGAAAGATGATGAATTGTTTGCACTGCGTGCTGCAAAAACCAATCCTTCGTAGTAGTTAAATAATAGGGGTAATTGTTTGAAGTAAGGATTGTTTAGAGAATTTGGGGTAGGATTAAAAAGAATGGTCATTTTGAAGTATTAAGAGAAGTAGGGTAGTTCGAGCATACTAAGGGTAGATCAACAAATATGAAAGAATATGAATCTTTTAGATTGGGGGCTGCAAAAACCAACCTTTCATAGTAGTTAAAAGATTGGCTTGATTGTTGGAAGTAAGGGATATTTAGAGAATTAGGGGTAGGATAAAAAAAAGGACTACTTTGAAGTATTAAGAGAGTAGGTGTAGTTTAAGCATAGTAGGGGTAGATCGACAAATATAAAGACGATGAATCGTATGGATTAGGTGCTGCAGAAACCAACCCTTCAAAGTAGTTTAAAAATAGGGATAATTGTTGGAAGGGCTATTTAGAGAATTAGGGGTTGGATTAAAAAGAAGTGCTGTTTTGAAGTATTAAGAGAAGTAGGGGTAGTATAAGCATAGTAGGAGTAGATCGACAAATTTGAAAGATGATTATTCATTAAATTGGGTGCTGCAAGATGATTATTCATTAAATAGGGTAATTGTTTGAAATAAGGGCTATTTAGAGAATTAGGGGTAGGATTAAAAAGAATAGTCGTTTTGAAGTATTAAGAGAAGTAAGGGTAGTTTAAGCATAGTAGGGGTAGATCAACAAATATTAAAGATGATGAATCGTTTGGGTTGGGTGCTGCAAAAACCAACCCTTCACAGTAGTCAAAAAATAGGGGTAATTGTTCGATGTAAGGGCTATTTAGAGAATTAGGGTAGGATTAAAGAGAAGGTTGTTTTGAAGTATTATGAGAAGTAGAGGTAGTTTAAGCACATTATGGGTAGATCGACAAATATGAAAGATGATGAATCGTTTGGGTTGGGTACAGCAAAAACCAATCTTTCACAGTAGTCAAAAATAGGGATAATTGTTGGAAGTAAGGGCTATTTAGAGAATTAGGGGTTGGATTAAAAAGAATGGCTGTTTTGAAGTGCTAATAGAAGTAGAGGTAGTTTAAGCATAGGAGGGGTAGATCGACAAATATGAAAGATGTTGAATCGTTTGGACTGCATGCTGCAAAAACCAACCCTTCAAAGTATTTAGAAAATAGAGTTAACTGTTGGAAGTAACGGCTAATTAGAGAATTTCGGGTAGGATAAAAAAGAAGTGTTGTTTTGAAGTATTAAGAGAGAAGGGGTTGTTTAAGCATAATAGGGGTAGATCGACAAATATGAATGACCATGAATCGTTGGATTGGGTACTGCAAAAACCAACCCTTCGTAGTACTAAAAGATAGGTTTAATTTTTGGAAGTAAGGGCGATTTAGAGAATTAGGGGTAGGATTAAAAAGAATAGTTGTTTTGAAGTATTAAGAGAAGTAGAGATAGTTTAAGCATAGCCCGGGTAGATCGAAAAATACGAAAGATGATGAATCGTTTGAATTGGGTGCTGCAAAAACCAACCCTTCACAGTAGTAAAAAAATAGGGGCAACTGTTGGAAGTAAGGGCTATTTATAGAATTTGGGCTAGGATTAAAAAGAAGGGTCATTTTGAAGTATTAAGAGAAGTGGGGGTAGTTTAAGCATAGTAGGGGTAGATTGACAAATATGAAAGATTATGATTCGTTTTGATTAGGTGCTGCATAAACCAACCCTTCACAGTAGTAAAAAGATTGGATTAATTGTTGGAAGTAAGAGCTATTTATAGAATTAGGTGTAGGATAAAAAAGAAGGATTGTTTTGAAGTATTGAGAGAAGCAGGGGTGGTTTTAGCATAGTTGGGGTAGATCGACTAATATAAAGATGATGAATCATATGGATTGGGTGCTACAAAAACAAACCCTTCAAAGATTTTTAAAAATAGAGGTAATTGTCGGAAGGGATATTTAGAGAATTAGGGGTTGGATTAAAAAGAAGGGTTGTTTTGAAGTATTAAGAGAAGTAAGTGTAGTTTAAGCATAGTAGGAGTAAATCGACAAATTTGAAAGATAATGAATCATTTAGATTGGGTGCTGCAAAAACCAACCCTTCATAGTAGTTAAAAAATAGGGGTAATTGTTGGAAGTAAGGGCTATTTAGAGAATTAAGGGTAGGATTAAAAAGAATAGCTGTTTTGAAGTATTAAGGGAAGTAGGCGTAGTTTAAGCATAGTAGGGGTAGATCGACAAAATTTGAAAGATAATGAATCGTTTGGATCGGGTGCTGCAAAAACCAATCCTTAACAGTAGTTAAAAAATAGGGGTAGTTGTTGGATGTAAGGGATATTTAGAGAATTAGGGGTAAGATTAAAAAGAAGGTTGTTTTGAAGTATTAAGAGAAGTAGGGGTAGTTTAAGCGTAATAGCGGTAGATCGACAAACATGAAAGATGATGAATCGTTTGAATTGGGTGCGGCAAAAACCAACCCTTCACAATAGTTTAAAATACGTGATAATTATTGGAAGTAAGAGCTATTTAGAGAATCAGGAGTAGGATTAAACAGAAGGGCTGTTTTAAAGTATTAAGAGAAGTAGGGATAGTTTAAGCATAGTAGGGGTAGATCGACAAATATGAAAGATGATGAATCATTTGGATTAGGTGCTGCAAAAACCAACCTTTCACAGAAGCTAAAAAATTGTGGTAATTGTTGGAAGTAAGGGCTATTTAGAGAATTATGGGTAGGATTAAAAACAACAGCTATTTTGAAGTATTAAGAGAAGTAGGGCTAGTTTAAGCACAGTAGGGGTAGATTGACAAATATGAAAGATTATGAATCCTTTCGCTTGGATGCTGCAAAAATCTCACAGTAGTTAAAAATTAGGGGTAATTGTTGGAAGAAAGGATATTTATAGAATTTAGGGGAGGATTAAAAAGAATACTTGTTTTGAAGTATTATGAGAAGTAGGGGTAATTAAGCACAGTAGGGGTATTACGAAAAATATGAAAGATGATGAATCATTTGGATTGGGTGCTGCAAAAACCATCCCTTCACAGTTGTTAAAAAATAGGGTAGTTGTTGGATGTAAGGACTATTTAGAGAATTAGTGGTAGGATTAAAAAGAAGGTTGTTTTGAAATATTAAGAGAAGTAGGGGTAGTTTAAGCATAATAGGGGTAGATCAACAAATATGAAAAATAATGAATCGTTTGGATTGGGCGCAACAAAAACCAACCCTTCACAGTAGTTAAAAAATAGGGATAATTGTTGGAAGTAAGGGCTATTTAGAGAATTAGGGGTAGAATTAAAAAGAAGGGCTGTTTTGAAGTACTAAGAGAAGTAGGGATAGTTTAAGCACAGTATGGGTAGATCGACAAATATGAAAGCTGATGAATCATTTGGATTGGGTGTTGCAAAAACCAACCTCTCATAAAAGTTAAAAAATAGGGTTAATTGTTGGAAGTAACGGCAATTTATAGAATTAGGAGTAGGATTAAAAAGAATAGTTGTTTTGAAGTATTAAGAGAAGTAGATTAATTTAAACATAGTAGGGTTAGACTGACAAATTTGAAAGATGGTGAATCGTTTGGATTGGATGCTGCAAAAACAAACCCTTCATACTAGTTAAAAAATAGGGGTAATTTCTGGATGTAAGGGCTATTTAGAGAATTAGGAGGAGGATTAAGAAGAAGGTTGTTTTGAAGTATTAAGAGAAGTAGGGGTAGTTTAAGCATAATAGGTGTAGATGGACAAATATGAAAGATGATGAATCGTCTGTATTTAGTGCAGCAAAAACCAACCCTTCACAGTAGTTAAAAAATTGGCATAATTGTTGGAAGTAAGGGCTATTAAGAGAATTAGGGGTAGGATTAAAAAGAAGGGCCGTTTTGAAGTACTAAGAGAAGTAGGGATAGTTTAAGCATAGTTGGGGTAGACCGACAAAAAAGAAAGATAACGAATCATTTGGATTGAGTACTGCAAAAACCAACCTTTCACAGAAGTTAAAAAATAGGGGTAAATGTTGGAAGTTAGGGCTATTTAGAGAATTAGGGGTAGGATTAAAAACTATAGTTGTTTTGAATTATTTAGAGAAGTAGAGGTAGTTTAAGCATAGTAGGGGTAGATTGGCAAATATGAAAGACGATGAATCGCTTGGATTGCATGCTGCAAAAACCAACCCTTCACAGTACTAAAAGATAGGTGTAATTTTTGGAAGTAAGGGCGATATAGAGAATTAGGGGTAGGATTAAAAAGAATAGTTGTTTTGAAGTATTAAGAGAAGTAGGGGTAGTTTAAGCATAGTAGGGGTAGATCGACAAATATGAAAGATTATGATTCGTTTTGATTGGGTGCTTTAAAAACCAACCCTTCACTGTAGTAAAAAGATTGGCTAAATTGTTGGAAGTAAGAGCTATTTAGAGAACTATGGGTAGGATTAAAAATAAGGACTGTTTTGAAGTATTAATAGAAGTAGGGGTAGTTTAAGCATAGTAGGGGTAGATCGACAAATATAAAGATGATGAATCATATGTATTGGGTGCTGCAAAAACCAACCCTTAAAAGAAGTTTAAAAATAAGGGTAATTGTTGGAAGTGCTATTTAGATAACTAAGGGTTGGATTAAAAAGAAGGGTTGTTTTTATGTATTAAGAGAAGTAGGGGTAGTTTAAGAATAGTAGGAGTAGACCGATAAATTTGAACGATAATGACTCATTTAGATTGGGTGCTGCAAAAATCAACCCTTCATAGTAGTTAAAAAATAGGGGTAATTGTTGGAAGTTAAGGCTATTTAGAGAATTAAGGGTAGGATTAAAAAGAATAATTTTTTTGAAGTATTAAGGAAGTAAGGTAGTTTAAGCATAGTAGGGGTAGATCGACAAATATGAAAGATGATGATTCGTTTGGATCGGTTGCTGCAAAAACCTACCCTTCACAGTAGTTAAAAAATAGGGGTAATTTTTGGATGTAAGGGCTATTTAGAGAATTAGGGGTAGGATTAAAAAGAAGGTTGTTTTGAAGTATTAACAGAAGCAGGGGTAGTTTAAGCGTAATAGGGGTAGATCTCCAAATATGAAAGATGATGAATCATTTGGATTGGGTGCAGCAAAAACCAACCCTTCATCGTAGCTAAAGATAATTGTTGGAAGTAAGGGCTATTTAGAGAACTAGGGGTAGGATTAAAAATAAGGGCTATTTTGAAGTACTAAAAGAAGTAGGGATAGTTTAAGCATAGTAGGGGTAGATCGACAAATATGAAAGATGTTGAATCATTTGGATTGGGTGCTGCAAAAACCAACCTTTCACCGAAGTTAAAAAATAGGGGTAATTGTTGGAAGTATGTTCTATTTAGAGAATTAGGGGTAGGATTAAAAAGAATAGTTGTTTTGAAGTATTAAGAGAAGTAGGGCTAGTTTAAGCGTAGTAGGGGTAGATCGACAAATATGAAAGATGATGAATCGTTTGGATTGGATGCTGCAAAAACCAACCCTTCACAGTAGTTAAAAAATAGGGGTAATTTTTGGAAGTACGAGCGATTTATTGATTTAGGGGTAGGATAAAAAAGAATAGCTGTTTTGAATTATTAAGAGAAGATGGAATAGTTTAAGCAAAGCCCGGGTAGATCGAAAAATACGAAATATGATGATTCGTTTGGATTGGGTGCTGCAAAAACCAACACTTGACAGTAGTTAAAAAATATGAGTAATTGTTGGATGTAAGGGCTATTTAGAGAATTAGGGGTAGGATTAAAAAGAAAGATGTTTTGAAGTATTAAGAGAAGTAAGGGTAGTTTAAGCATAGTTGGGGTAGATCGACTAATGTGAAAGATGATTTATCATTTAGATTGGGTGCTGCAAAAACCGGCCCTTCACGGTAGTTAAAAAATATGGTAATTGTTGGAAGTAAGGGCTATTTAGAGAAATGTGGGTTGGATTAAAAAGAATGGTCGTTTTGAAGTATTAAGAGAAGTAGGGGTAGTTTAAGCATAGTAGCGTTGGATCGACAAATATGAAAGATTATGAACCCTTTAGATTGGGTGTCACAGTAGTAAAAGATTGGCGTAATTGTTGGAAGTAAGGGATATTTAGAGAATTACGGGCAGGATTAAAAATATTAGTTGTCTTGAAGTATTAAGAGAAGTAGAGGTATTTTAAGCATAGTAGGGGTAGATCGACAAATATGAATGATGATGAATCATTTGTATTGGGTGCTGCAAAAACCAACCCTTAACAATAGCTAAAAAATAGGGGTAACTATTGGAAGTAAGGGCTATTTAGAGAATTAGGGGTAGGATTAAAAAGAATAGCTGTTTTGAAGTACTAAGAGAAGTAGGGATAGTTTAAGCATAGTACGTGTAGATCGACAAATATGAAAGATGATGAATCATTTGGATTGGGTGCTGCAAAAACCAATCCTTCACAGTAGTTAAAAAATAGGGGCAATTGTTGGAAGTAAGGGCTATTTAGAGAATTTGTGGTAGAATTAAAAAAAGGGTCGTTTTGAAGTATTAAGATAAGTAGGGGTAGTTTAAGCATAGTAGGGGTAGATCGACAAATATAAAAGATTACGAATCGTTAGAAATAGGGGTAATTGTTGGAAGGGATATTTAGAGAATTCAGTGTTGGATTAAAAAGAAGGGTTGTTTTGAAGTATTAAGAGAAGTAGGGGTAGTTTAAGCATAGTAGGGGTAGATCGACAAATTTGAAAGTTAACGAATCATTTAGACTGTGTGATACAAAAACTAACCCTTCATAGTAGTTAAAAAATAGGGGTAATTGTTGGAAGTAAGGGTGATTTAGAGAATCAGAGGATGGATTAAAAAGAATAGCTGTTTTGAAGTATTAAGAGAAGTAAAGGTAGTTTAAGCTTTGTAGGGGTAGATCAATAAATATTAAGGATGATGAATCGTTTGGATTGGGTGCTGCAAAAACCAACCCTTCACAGTATGTAAAAAATAGGGGTAATTTTTGAATGTAAGGGCTGTTTAGAGAATTAGTGGTAGGATTAAAAAGAAGCCTGTTTTGAAGTATTAAGAGAAGTAGGAGTAGTTTAAGCATAATACAGGTAGATCGACAAATTTGAAAGATGATGAATCATTTGGATTGGGTGCAGCAAAAACGAACACTTCACAGTAGTTAAAAAATAGGGGTAATTGTAGGATGTAGGGGTTGTTTAGAGAATTATGGGTAGGATTAAAAAGAAGACTGTTTTGAACTACTAAGAGAAGTAGGGGTAGTTTAAGCATAGTAGGGGTAGATCGACAAATATGAAAGATTATGATTCGTTTTGATTGGGTGCCACAAAAACAAACCCTTCACGGTAGTAAATATATTGGCTTAATTGTTGGAAGTAAGGGCTATTTTGAGAATTAGGGGTAGGATTAAAAAGAAGGACTATTTTGAAGTATTAAGATAGTAGGGGTAGTTTAAGCATAGTAGGGGTAGATCGACAAATATAAAGATGATGAATCTTATGGATTGGGTGCTGCAGAAACCAACCCCTCGAAGTAGCTTAAAAATAGGGATAATTGTTGGAACGGCTATTTAGAGAATTAGGGGTTGGATTATAAAGAAGTGTTGTTTTGAAGTATTAAGATAAGTAGGGGCTGTTTAAGCATAGTAGGAGTAGATCGACAAATTTGAAAGGTGATTATTCATTAAATTGGGTGCTCCAAGATCCAACCCTTCATAGTAGTTAAAAAATAAGGGTAATTGTTGGAAGTAAGGGCTATTTAGAGAATAAGGGGTAGGATTAAAAAGAAGGGCTGTTTTGAAGTACTAATAGAAGTAGGGATATTTTATGCATAGTATGGGTAGATCGACAAGTATGAAAGCTGATGAATACTTTGGATTGCGTGCTGCAAAAACCAACCTTTCACAGAAGTTAAAAAATAGGGGTAATTGTTGGAAGTAATGGCTATTTGGGGAATTAGGGGTGGGATTAAAAAGAATAGATGTTTTGAAATATTAAGAGAATCATGGGTAGTTTTAGCATAGTAGAGGTAGATCGACAAATATAAAAGATGATGAATCGTTTTGATTGGTTGCTGCAAAAACCAACATTTCACACTAGTTAAAAAATTGGGGTAATTGTTGGAACTATGGGCTATTTGGAGAATTAGGGGTAGGATTAAAAAGAATGGTTGTTTTGAAGTACTAAGTGAAGTAGGGATAGTTTAAGCATAGTAGGGGTAAATCGACAAATATGAAAGATCATGAGTCATTTGGATTGGGTGCCGCAAAAACCATCCTTTCACAGAAGTTAAAAAATAAGGGTAATTGTTGGAAGTATGGGCTATTTAAAGAATTATAGTTAGGATTAAAAATATAACTGTTTTAAGTATTAAGAGAAGTAGGGGTAGTTGAAGCATAGTAGGGTTAAATCGACAAATATGAAAGATTATGAATCGTTTGTTTTGGATGCTGCAAAAACCAACCCTTCACGATAGTTAAAAAATAAGGGTAATTTTTGGAAGTAAGGTCGATTTAGAGATTTAGGTGAAGGATTAAAAAGAATAGTTGTTTTGAAGTATTAAGAGAAGTAGGGATAGTTTAAGCATAGCCCGGGTAGATCGACAAATACGAAAGATGATGAATCGTCTGGATTGGTTGCTGCAAAAACAAACAGTTCACAGTAGTTAAAAAATAGGAGTAATTGTTGGATGTAAGGGCTAGTTAGAGAATTAGGGGTAGGATTAAAAAGAAGGTTGTTATGAAGTATTAATAGAAGTAAGGGTAGTTTTATCTTAGTAGGGATAGATTGAAAAATGTGAAAGATGATGAATCATTTAGATTGGGTGCTGCAAAAACCAACACTTCATGGTAGTTAAAAAAATGGGGTAATTGTTGGAAGAAAGGGCTTTTTAGAGAAATGTGGGTAGGATTAAAAAGAACGGTCGTTTTGAAGTATTTAGAGAAGTAGGGGTAGTTTAAGCATAGTAGGGGTAGATCGACAAATATGAAAGATTATGAATCGTTTGGATTGGGTGACACCGTAGTAAATGATAGGCGTAATTGTTGGAAGTAAGGGATATTCAAAGAGTTAGGAGTAGGATTAAATATTTTAGTTGTCTTGAAGTATAAAGGGAAGTAGGGGCACTTTAAGCATAGTAGGGGTAGATCGACAAATTTGAACGATGATGAATCAATTGTATTAGGTGCTGTAAAATTCATCCCTTCACAGTAGGTAAAAAATAGGGGTAACTATTGGAAGTAAGGGCTATTTAGAGAATTAGGGGTAGGATTAAAAAGAATAGCGATTTCGAAGTATTAAGAGAAGTAGGGATATTTTACGCATTGTACTGGTAGATCGACAAATACGAAAGATGATGAATCATTTGCAATGCGTGCTGCAAAAACCAATCCTTCGTACTATTTAAAAAATAGGGGTGATTGGCCGAAGTAAGGATTGTTTAGAGAATTTGGGGTAGGATTAAAAAGAAGGGTCGTTTTGAAGTATTAAGAGAAGTAGGGGTAGTTCGAGCATACTAAGTGTATATCAACAAATATGAAATATTATGAATCGTTTAGATTGGGTGCTACAAAAACTAAACTTTCATAGCAGTAAAAAGATTGGCTTAATTTTTGGAAGTAAGGGATATTTAGACAATTAGGGGTAGGACTAAAAATAAGGACTATTTTGAAGTATTAAGAGAGCAAGGGTAGTTTAAGCATAGTAGGGGTAGATCGACAAATATAAAGATGATGAATCATATGGATTGGGTGCTGCAGAAACCAACCCTTCAAAGTAGTTTAAAAATAGGGATAATTGTTGGAAGGGCTATTTAGAGAATTAGGGGTTGGATTAAAAAGAAGTGTTGTTTTGAAGTATTAAGAGAAATAGGGGTAGTATAAGCATAGAAAGGGTACATCGACAAATTTGAAAGATGATCATTCATTAAATTGGGTGCTGCAAGAACCAACCCTTCATAGTAGTTAAAAAATAAGTGTAATTGTTTGAAGTAAGGGCTATTAGAGAATTAGTGGTAGGATTAAAAAGAATAGTCGTTTTGAAGTATTAAGAGAAGTAAGGGTAGTTTAAGCATGGCAGGTGTAGATCGACAAATATTAAAGATGATGAATCATTTGGATTGGGTGCTGCAAAAAGCAACACTTCACAGTAGTTAAAAACTAGGGGTAATTGTTGGAAGTAAGGGCTATTTAGAGAATAAAGGGTAGGAATAAAAAGAATAGCTATTTTGAAGTATTAAGGGAAGTAGGCATAGTTTAAGCATAGTAGGGGTAGATCGACAAATATGAAAGATGATGAATCGTTTGGATCGGGTGCTGCAAAAACCAACCCTTAACAGTAGTTAAAAAATCGGGGTAATTGTTCGATGTAAGGGATATTTAGAGAAATAGGGGTAGGATTAAAAAGAATACTTGTTTTGAAGTATTATGAGAAGTTGGGGTATTTTAAGCACAGTAGGGGTATTACGAAAAATAATAAAGATGATGAATCATTTGGATTGGGTGCTACAAAAACCATCCCTTCACATTTGTTAAAAAATAGGGTAGTTGTTGGATGTAAGGCCTATTTAGAGAATTAGTGGTAGGATTAAAAAGAATGTTGTTTTGAAATATTAAGAGAAGTAGGGGTAGTTTAAGCATAATAGGGGTAGATCGACAAATATGAAAAATGATGAATCGTTTGGATTGGGTGCAACAAAAACCAACCCTTCACAGTAGTTAAAAAATAGGGATAATTGTTGGAGGTAAGGGATATTTAGAGAATTAGGGGTAGAATTAAAAAGAAGGGATGTTTTGAAGTACTAAGAGAAGTAGGGATAGTTTAAGCATAGTATGGGTAGATCGACAAATATGAAACTTATGAATCATTTGGATTGGGTGTTGCAAAAACCAACCTCTCGCAAAAGTTAAAAAATAGGGGTAATTGTTGGAAGTAACTGCTATTTATAGAATTAGGAGTAGGATTAAAAGAATAGCTGTTTTGAAGTATTAAGAGAAGTAGGTTAATTTAAGCATAGTAGGGTTAGACCGACAAATTTGAAAGATGGTGAATCGTTTGGATTGGATGCTGCAAAAACAAACCCTTCATAATAGTTAAAAAATAGGTGTAATTTTTTTATGTAAGGGCTATTTAGAGAATTAGGAGGAGGATTAAGAAGAAGTCTGTTTTGAAGTATTAAGAGAAGTAGAGGTAGTTTAAGCATAATAGGTGTAGATGGACAAATATGAAAGATGATGAATCGTCTGGATTGGGTGCAGCAAAAACCAACCCTTCACAGTAGTTAAAAAATAGGAATAATTGTTGGAAGTAAGGGCTATTGAGAGAATTAGGGGTAGGATTAAAAAGAAGGGCCGTTTTGAAGTACTAAGAGAAGCAGGGATAGTTTAAGCATAGTAGGGGTAGACCGACAGAAAAGAAAGATAACGAATCATTTGGATTGAGTACTGCAAAAACCAACCTTTCACAGAAGTTAAACAATAGGGGTAATTATTGGAAGTTAGGGCTATTTAGAGAATTAGGGGTAGGATTAAAAAGTATAGCTGTTTTGAAGTATTAAGAGAAGTAGAGGTAGTTTAAGCATAGTAGGGTAGATCGGCAAATATGAGAGATGATGAATCGCTTGGATTGCATGCTGCAAAAACCAACCCTTCACCGTAGTTAAAAAATATGGGTAATCCTTGGAAGTAAGGGCTATTTAGAGAATTTTCGGTAGGATTAAAAAGAAGGGTTGTTTTGAAGTATTAAAAGAGTAGGGGTAGTTTAAGCATAGTAGGGGTAGATCGGCAAATATGAAAGACTATGAATCGTTTGGATTGATTGCTGCAAAAACCAACCCTTCACGGTACTAAAAGATAGGTGTAATTTTTGGAAGTAAGGGCGATTTAGAGAATTAGGCGTAGGATTAAAAAGAATAGTTGTTTTGAGGTATTAAGAGATCTATGGGTAGTTTAAGCATAGTAGGGGTAGATCGACAAATACGAAAGATTATGATTCGTTTTGATTGGGTGCTGCAAAAACCAACCCTTCACTGTAGTAAAAATATTGGCTTAATTGTTGGAAGTAAGGGATATTTATAGAACTACGGGTAGGATTAAAAATAAGGACTGTTTTGAAGTATTAAGAGAAGTAGGGGTAGTTTCAGCATAGTAGGGGTAGATCGACAAATATAAAGATAATGAATCATATGGATTGGGTGCTGCAAAAACCAACCCTTAAGAAAAGTTTAAAAATAAGGGTAATTGTTGGAAGGGCTATTTAGAAAACTAAGGGTTGGATTAAAAAGAAGGGTTGTTTTGATGTATTAAGAGAAGTAGGGGTAGTTTAAGAATAATAGGAGTAGATCGACAAATTTGAAAGATAATGACTCATTTAGATTGGGTGCTACAAAAATCAACCCTTCATAGTAGTTAAAAAATAGGGGTAATTGTTGGAAGTAAGGGCTATTTAGAGAATTAAGGGTAGGATTAAAAAGAATAGTTGTTTTGAAGCATTAAGGAAGTAGGGGTAGTTTAAGCATAGTAGGGGTAGATCGACAAATATGAAAGATGATGATTCGTTTTGATCGGGTGCTGCAAAAACCTACCCTTCACAGTAGTTAAAAAATAGGGATAATTGTTGGATGGAAGGGCTATTTAGAGAATGTGGGGTTGAATTAAAAATAAGGCTTTTTTGAAGTATTAACAGAAGTAGGGGTAGTTTAAGCGTAATAGGGGTAGAGCGCCAAATATGAAAGATGATGAATCATTTGGATTGGGTGCAGCAAAAACCAACCCTTCATAGTAGTTAAAGGTAATTGTTGGAAGTAAGGGATATTTAGAGAATTAGGGGTAGGATTAAAAATAAGGGCTATTTTGAAGTACTAAGAGAAGTAGGGATAGTTTAAGCATAGTAGGGGTAGATCGACAAATATGAAAGATGATGAATCATTTGGATTGGTTGCTGCAAAAACCAACCTTTCACCGAAGTTAAAAAATAGGGGTAATTGTTGGAAGTATATGCTCTTTGGAGAATTAGGGGTAGGATTAAAAAGAATAGTTGTTTTGAAGTATTAAGAGAAGTAGGGCTAGTTTAAGCATAGTAGGGGTAGATCGACAAATATAAAAGATGATGAATCGTTTGGATTGGATGCTGCAAAAACCAACCCTTCACAGTAGTTAAAAAATAGGGGTAATTTTTGGAAGTACGGGCGATTTAGAGATTTAGGGTTAGGATTAAAAAGAATAGTTGTTCTGAAGTATTAAGAGAAGTAGGAATAGTTTAAGCATAGCCCGGGTAGATCGACAAATACGAAATATGATGATTCGTTTGGATTGGGTGCTGCAAAAACCAACACTTGACAGTAGTTAAAAATATGAGTAATTGTTGGTTGTAAGGGATATTTAGAGAATTAGGGGTAGGATTTAAAAAAAAAGATGTTTTGAAGTATTAAGAGAAGTATGGGTAGTTTAAGCATAGTTGGGGTAGATCGACAAATGTGAAAGACGATTTATCATTTAGATTGGGTGCTGCAAAAACCAACCCTTCATGGTAGTTAAAAAATAGGGTAATTGTTGGAAGTAAGGGCTATTTAGAGAATTGTGGGTTGGATTAAAAAGAAGTGTCGTTTTGAAGTATTAAGTGAAGTAGGGGTAGTTTAAGCATAGTAGCGTTAGATCGACAAATATGAAAGATTATGAATCGTTTAGATTGGGTGTCACAGTGGTAAAAGATTGGCGTAGTTGTTGGAAGTAAGGGATATTTAGAGAATTAGGGGTAGGATTAAAAATATTAGTTGTCTTGAAGTATTAAGATAAGTAGAGGTATTTTAAGCATAGTAGGGGTAGATCTACAAATATGAATGATGATGAATCATTTGTATTGGCTGCTGCAAAAACCAACCCTTCACAATAGCTAAAAAATAGGGGTAACTATTGGAAGTAAGGGCTATTTAGAGAATTAGGTTTATGATTAAAAAGAATAGTTTTTTTGAAGTACTAAGAGTAGTAGGGATAGTTTAATCATAGTACGGGTAGATCGACAAATATGAAAGATGATGAATCGTTTGGATTGGGTGTTGCAAAAACCAATCCTTCACAATAGTTAAAAAATAGGGGCATTTGTTGGAAGTAAGGGCTATTTAGAGAATTTGGGGTAGAATTAAAAAAAAGGGTCGTTTTGAAGTATTAAGAGAAGTAGGGGTAGTTTAAGCATAGTAGAGGTAGATCTACAAATATGAAAGATTATGAATCGTTTGGATTGGGTGCTGCAAAAACAAACCTTCACAGTAGTAAACAGATTGGCTTAATTGTTGGAAGTAAGTGTAATTTAGAGAATTAACAATAGGATTAAAAAGAAGGACTGTTTTGAAAAATTAAGAGAAGTTGGGGTAGTTTAAGCATAGTAGGGTAGATCGATAAATATAAAGATGAAGAATCGTTTGGATTGGGTGCTGCAAAAACAAACCCATCAAAGTAGTTTAGAAATCGGGGTAATTGTTGGAAGGGATGTTTACAGAATTAGGGGTTGGATTAAAAAGAATAGTTGTTTTTAAGTATTAAGAGAAGTAAAGGTAGTATAAGCTTTGTAGGGGTAGATCAACAAATATTAAAGATGATGAATCATTTGGATTAGGTGCTGCAAAAACCAACCCTTCACAGTAGTTAAAAAATAGGGGTAATTGTTGGATGTAAGGGCTGCTTAGAGAATTAGGGGTAGGATTAAAAAGAAGGCTGTTTTGAAGTATTAAGAGAAGTAGGAGTAGTTTAAGCATAATACGGGTAGATCGACAAATTTGAAAGATGTTGAATCGTTTGGATTGGGTGCAGCAAAAACGAACAATTCACAATAGTTAAAAAATAGGGGTAATTGTTGGATGTAAGGTTTGTTTAGAGTATTAGGGGTAGGATTAAAAAGAAGACTATTTTGAAGTACTAAGAGAAGTAGGGGTAGTTTAAGCATAGTAGGGGTAGATCGACAAATATGAAAGATTATGATTCGTTTTGATTGGGTGCCGCAAAAACCAACCCTTCAGAGTAGTAAAAATATCGGCTTAATTGTTGGAAGTAAGGGCTATTTAGTGAATTAGGGGTAGGATTAAAAAGAAGGACTATTTTGAAGTATTACGTGAAGTGTAACACCCCGTATTTTCTGTAAACATAAGAGTTAAAAATCAAGGTATAATTAATTTTTAGGAGAAGAAATGAGGGAAACGGGTTGCGCCATTGTGTTCGTCTCGGAAAAACACGCGAAATAGAGTCCGAATTTGCGTAAATCGGAGTCTGTATGAAGAAGATATGGACGAACGAAGTTAGGCAGAAAAACCGGAAACATGCCAGAATACACTGGCGCACTTGTGAAGTGCGCCAGTACAAAAATACACTGGCGCACCTGCCAAGTGCGCCCATACAAATCCAGCACCGAATTCTGGAGTATTCTGAGGTGACGTGTCTTCTTTTGAGTGGCTGGATGATGTGTATTCGAGCTGTGCGATTCTGATGACTTCTGGACTGATCTGAAGGCTCTAAATCACCCTATCCTCCTATAAATACATCCCTAACCCAAACCTAGGTTTCTTACACAATTCTCTAGCCTCCATTGCTCTCTTCTTCTAATTAAAAATAAAAATGGCGTCGTTGCTCTGCTGGAATTAAAACTAGGACTGATGTAAAAGCTAAATCAAATCTCAAATCAAAGGGTAGATCTACAACAACAATTAAAAAGGAATAATTCAGCATTTCTGCATCAACAACAGTTTATTATCCTTTCTTAAACCATGAAAGGCAAGTACAGTTATTCTCCGCTATAAATGTTAATTATAATTTTGATATGCTTTTAAATCTGAGTTTGAGGTTGTATATATATTCTCTTCTGTTAGATCTGTTTTCTGTGACTATTCTGTACTCCTTTCTTCTTTTCTGTTTCTATAGCCAGGCTACCACGAGCCTGTGCCCAATCTCATAAAGAGATTAACGTATGAACGCAAAATTTGGGACAATTAATGAATGATGCGAAATTTGACAAGACTGAATTGAACGTATGACTTTAGATCTGAAGCATAAAATATATTGGACATGTGACTTGGGATTGGATGCATAAATTTGACTATGAACATGTACTTTATATATTGCATGCATAGAGTATGTTGTAATTTAGATCTGTAACTAATTAGAGAAATGAACATATGATACTTAGATCTGTAATTAATTAGAAAAATGAGCATATGTTGTAAACTAGATTTAGATCTATGCATATTCTGTAATAAAAGTCAAGATCTGATTTTTAGAAGATATAATTTAAAGATTTAGATTGTTGGGTATATTTTGCATTATGATTCATGACTTGAAAAGAAGAAGGATATGGAAAGTTAGGTGTAAAGATTTACATTAATTAGGATATCTATTATTGTGATTACACCTAAATAGGAATTTTTGGATATATGGCATGCATTGTAATTAATGATTATATTTGGTATAATTTACATGTAAAATGCTAGTTTAACAAAAATTGGAACATATGTTATATGCAAAATTATGTCCATATTCTGCGCTTATGCAAACATGGAGTATATGTTGTGAATCATGACAATTATGTAGGCATATGAATTTAGGCCAATTTATGATTAGGCAAGGCATGTAAATAGAACCTTTAGAAATATTAAATTTGCTAAATCTGCTAATTTGCCAAGTTGCCTAAACTGCTAGTTTTGTTATATTGCCTAGACTGCTAATTAGATTGAAGTGCCTAATCTGTTAAATTTGTCGGTTGAAATGCCTAACCTGTTATATGCCAAAATCTGCTAAGTTGCTAAATCTGTTAAATCCGTTAAGTCATATAAAATCTGTTATCTACTAAAATCTGTTATCTGCTGTGTTGATATAATCATCCTGTTATTGATATAATCTGAATTGGCATATATATTGGGCGTGCGCATAAACGGTAAATTATTAATTAATTGGCCGCAAAGATAAACGTGACTAACTCGAGGTTAGAATGAGTTTGCGACGTAATTCTGCCCGGAACCGCCCGGCACATCCAGTAGCCGCAAACAATAGGTTCTAATGTGAGAAGTTAGTCATAACCTGCTTAAGACACGAGGTTAGGTCTGGCTTGTGGCAGAAGTCTGCCCGGAACCGCCCGGCCTATCCAGCGGCCACAGGCTAGCGACCTAATGTGAGATTTCTGGGCATTAATAATTAATTAATGCAAATCTAAGAATGACGTCTAAAACGTATTGGGGGAAAATAGGGTTAAACCAACTGGATTAATAGGTATAGTAAACCCGTCCATGAATCTGTAGGCCCAATACAAAGTTAGACAAATCTGAAAAATCTGTACATCTGATCTGTTAGTCTGAAAACTTGTTAACTTAATCTGTGAACTAGTAAATCTGAATTCTGTATGTCTGAACTTGTAACCAAGTTAATCTGAGATCTGTTAGTCTAGGGACACAAGGTTAGGAGGGGAATTACTTGTGTCATTTGTTGTTTGGGACCCATATTAGTCAGTAACCCTTTCTGGTATCAAAACTTTGACCCAACAGTAGGTAGGGTCCGGGCACGCTTACTGAACTAATTATAAGTGGTTCGTTCTGATAATGGCGAGGGGTGTTGATGGTGCGTTCCAACTGGGTCATGTGCGTGCATGGATCCCGGTCTGCCTCTGAGGATGTAAGACGTCGTGACATCTGTAAATAGGTCTGTGCCAATTGGTTGTCACTTTAGGGAGTGATGCACCCTACTGTGGGGCCGACACAGGATATTTATGTATTAGGGAGCCGATCGCTTGGGGTAGGGTTTTAGTGTACGCTTAGTTCTGTCTGTTTCTGTTGGTACCGTCTGCTTCTGTTGGGTGGTAACACCTGTCTGTTTCTGTGTGGTACCGTCTGTTCGGGTGGTAAAGGCCCATTACTAGTGTATACCTAATTCTACATTCTGTTTCCGTAGGGATAAAATCTGTTTCTGCTTCTGTCTGTTTCTGATCGGGTAGTAAAGGCCCATTATTAGCATTCTGTTTCTGTTAAAGTATTCTGTACCCGTTCCTGCTTCAATTTAGACATTAGGGTGACACCTAATTCTGCTATACTAGTATTAGTGCAGAGAAGTGTAAAACAATAGTTTATGTCATTCTGTTTTTCTGTTATATCTGCAACACCTGTTACAGTTATCTCACATCCAGTTTTATGTTCATATCATATTATTATTATCTGTTCATATGCTGAAAGTCACTGGACTTGCCAGACTTTTTGTCTGACCCTTGTTGTTTCGCCTCCTTTCTTCCATTTCCCCCCCCCCCCAGGTTATCCAAGGAGGGAATACTTTAGCTTGATCCGGATTTCTCTTTGCTTGAAGTGCTTAAAATATGGCTTGGCTCTGTATAGCTTCCGTTCCATGGGGATTATGATTTTAAACCATGCATTTTGAAGGCTTTTGTACAAGACTGATATTTTGTACTTGAATTCTGAAATTTGAAAGGAGGTAACCATATTAATTTCTGTTTCCGCTGTAATAAAGTTAAAATTTTTCAAGCATGTTTTATCTGTCTTGTAAGTTTCTGTTCTGTTTACTAAAATGCTCCACCAAAGTTAAGGCATTCCCTTTGTGAGTGACCTTAACGGAGGTGGGGTGGTACACTTGGTATCAGAGCTGAAGGTTACCAGATTGGGTAAAGTTTTTGAGAACTATTTTCAAAAAAAAAGGTTTTGGAAGGAAGCATTTTCAAAAATAAAGCTTATTTTGAAAAACATGATCCCCAAGAGCCATATATCTTTCTTTCAGTCCTTTTTGTATTGAACCTTTCCTTTTTCGTTCCAGCATGTCTGAAGCATCTGAGATACCAGAGGGTGTTCATGTACCCGGTTGGTTTCGTCAATATCTTGAGGCTAGGACCACCGCTGCAGGTCTAGCAAATGATCCCCCTCCTCCACCCCCTCCCCGTGCAATTGCTTTCTCAAAGATCTGTAGAGATTTTAGGGCCATGGGTGGGAAGGATTTCAAAGGAACTGAATCATTCGTAGAAGCAAGGAATTGGCTCAAAGAAACTGAGGATCAATTCGTTATCTTCGAGGTGGACGATAGGCAGAAGGTACAGTTGGCAGTATGGCTGCTCAAAGACGAAGCTTCCTACTGGTGGGAAGTCACTAACGCCGAGAGGCCGGTTGAGACATGGATGGATTTCAGAACAAGGTTTGAGACAAAATTCCTCTCGCAAGATGAACGAAGTTTACAATTGGAAAAGTTCTTATCTCTTAAGCAAGGTAGTATGACGGTCAAGGAATACGTCAACCAGTTCAACCAACTGGCTAGGTTCGGATTGGATTTAGTCAACACTCAGCATAAAAAGGCTCTTCGCTTTGTTAAAGGATTGAACGAGCCACTGCACAGCCTAGCCATGACCCATGTACCCATGGGAGCAACTTACGAGAAATTGGTGGATATGGCACTACTGCACGAGGAAGACAAGGGCCCGAAAGAGACAAAGAAGGAAGAACCACATAATAAGAAAGCGGGGCCCAAAAAGGAAACACAAAAGAAGGATGAGAAGTCTGAAGATAAGAAGGGGAAAAAGTGCTTTACTTGTGGGAGGTCGACTCATCTGAACAAGGATTGCAGAAAAAGGAAGGTCGCTTGCTTCAACTGTGGGGAGATGGGACACTTCACTAGGGACTGCCCGAAGAGACGAGGACAAGGAGGGCAGGCGAACACTCTTGAGGCTAGTGGCTAGGATAGAAATAGGAAAATTTCTATAGTAGGTTTAATTTCTTTATCTGATTATGGAGTTAAGACTTTTTCTGATTCTGGTATTTTGATTTTGTAATCGATACTCTGCACTTTAATATTAGTATTATTTCTGAATTCCGCTGTAGACTCAGACCCATAAGGGTTATGGCTCATCTGTTTGAGATTGGGGTTTGAGGGATATCTGTGTTCGGCGTCAAGTATGATGCATACATTCTGAGTTTTCGTGGGGTATGATTTTATCATGCTTAGCTTCCTAAGAATCATTAGGGAACCTGATCTGTACCAGTAGTCTGTAAATATCTAAATACTTTTGATAGGATTTCCAGTTTTGACATTGTCTAAAGAAGGTAATTTTCTGTGTGTCAATTTGATGTTGGTTTCGGTCTTTGGGGTCGATACTTAGGACCCATGTCTAATGGGAACCAAATTTTCGTTCTATCTGTACTCGCTTCCATCATTCGACTGTATCCTATCGATCGAATCTTTGAACTTTAGGTAGAAACTAATGGGTGTAAACATGTGTTTGAGACATGTTATGTTTGATGGTTGCAAGTGGATGCAAGTGGTTGCCCGTGGATGCATATACACACACTAGGCACTAGATCGGCTCGAAAACACTCTCATACTGCATATGGATGTGTGAGCATTTTTCAATTCTTGTGGATGCAAAATGGTTGATTCAGCACATGGATGTTGCATTTGAGTGAATAATTGTGCACTCATATAGAAATAATATATATCATTAGGATTCTATTGCATACATGTTGGACTCATGGTACTGACATAATTCGCATTAAGGAGGTCAACTGAATCAGTAGACCGCCTGATCCTTGCATTAGATAAGGAGCATGTACACACACTTTTGCATATTTTCATACAACATTAGAAGTTTTCTAAGGACAATGGATGCTTATGGATGATGGTTGAGTAGATGGGTGATTGGATGGTAGGACACATTCTTCTTAACTTGAAGATTTCGGGGACGAAATCCTCTAAGGAGGGGAGAATGTAACACCCCGTATTTTCTGTAAACATAAGAGTTAAAAATCAAGGTATAATTAATATTTAGGAGAAAAAATGAGGGAAACGGGTTGCGCCATTGTGTTCGTCTCGGAAAAATACGTGAAATAGAGTCCGAATTTGCGTAAATCGGAGTCCGTATGAAGAAGATATGGACGAACGAAGTTAGGCAGAAAAACCGGAAACAGGCCAGAATACACTGGCGCACTTGTGAAGTGCGCCAGTACAAAAATACACTGGCGCACCTGCCAAGTGCGCCCATACAAATCCAGCACGGAATTCTGGAGTATTCTGAGGTGACGTGTCTTCTTTTGAGTGGCTGGATGATGTGTATTCGAGCTGTGCGATTCTGATGACTTCTGGACTGATCTGAAGGCTCTAAATCACCCTATCCTCCTATAAATACATCCCTAACCCAAACCTAGGTTTCTTACACAATTCTCTAGCCTCCATTGCTCACTTCTTCTAATTAAAAATAAAAATGGCGTCGTTGCTCTGCTGGAATTAAAACTAGGACTGATGTAAAAGCTAAATCAAATCTCAAATCAAAGGGTAGATCTACAACAACAATTAAAAAGGAATAATTCAGCATTTCTGCATCAACAACAGTTTATTATCCTTTCTTAAACCACAAAAGGCAAGTACAGTTATTCTCCGCTGTAAATGTTAATTATAATTTTGATATGCTTTTAAATCTGAGTTTGAGGTTGTATATATATTCTCTTCTGTTAGATCTGTTTTCTGTGACTATTCTGTACTCCTTTCTTCTTTTCTATTTCTATAGCCAGGCTACCACGAGCCTGTGCCCAATCTCATAAAGAGATTAACGTATGAACGCAAAATTTGGGACAATTAATGAATGATGCGAAATTTGACAAGACTGAATTGAACATATGACTTTAGATCTGAAGCATAAAATATATTGGACATGTGACTTGGGATTGGATGCATAAATTTGACTATGAACATGTAATTTATATATTGCATGCATAGAGTATGTTGTAATTTAGATCTGTAACTAATTAGAGAAATGAACATATGATACTTAGATCTGTAATTAATTAGAAAAATGAGCATATGTTGTAAACTAGATTTAGATCTATGCATATTCTGTAATAAAAGTCAAGATCTGATTTTTAGAAGATATAATTTAAAGATTTAGATTGTTGGGTATATTTTGCATTATGATTCATGACTTGAAAAGAAGAAGGATATGGAAAGTTAGGTGTAAAGATTTACATTAATTAGGATATCTATTATTGTGATTACACCTAAATAGGAATTTTTGGATATATGGCATGCATTGTAATTAATGATTATATTTGGTATAATTTACATGTAAAATGCTAGTTTAACAAAAATTGGAACATATGTTATATGGTAAATTATGTCCATATTCTGCGCTTATGCAAACACGGAGTATATGTTGTGAATCATGACAATTATGTAGGCATATGAATTTAGGCCAATTTATGATTAGGCAAGGCATGTAAATAGAACCTTTAGAAATATTAAATTTGCTAAATCTGCTAATTTGCCAAGTTGCCTAAACTGCTAGTTTTGTTATATTGCCTAGACTACTAATTAGATTGAAGTGCCTAATCTGTTAAATTTGTCGGTTGAAATGCCTAACCTGTTATATGCCAAAATCTGCTAAGTTGCTAAATCTGTTAAATCCGTTAAGTCATATAAAATCTGTTATCTGCTAAAATCTGTTATCTGCTGTGTTGATATAATCATCCTGTTATTGATATAATCTGAATTGGCATATATATTGGGCGTGCGCATAAACGGTAAATTATTAATTAATTGGCCGCAAAGATAAACGTGACTAACTCGAGGTTAGAATGAGTTTGCGACGTAATTCTGCCCGGAACCGCCCGGCACATCCAGTGGCCGCAAACAATAGGTTCTAATGTGAGAAGTTAGTCATAACCTGCTTAAGACACGAGGTTAGGTCTGGCTTGTGGCAGAAGTCTGCCCGGAACCGCCCGGCCCATCCAGCGGCCACAGGCTAGCGACCTAATGTGAGAGGTCTGGGCATTAATAATTAATTAATGCAAATCTAAGATAAGAATGACGTCTAAAACGTATTGGGGGAAAATAGGGTTAAACCAACTGGATTAATAGGTATAGTAAACCCGTCCATGAATCTGTAGGCCCAATACAAAGTTAGACAAATCTGAAAAATCTGTACATCTGATCTGTTAGTCTGAAAACTTGTTAACTTAATCTGTGAACTAGTAAATCTGAATTCTGTATGTCTGAACTTGTTAACAAGTTAATCTGAGATCTGTTAGTCTGGGGACACAAGGTTAGGAGGGGAATTACTTGTGTCATTTGTGTTTGGGACCCATATTAGTCAGTAACCCTTTCTGGTATCAAAACTTTGACCCAACAGTAGGTAGGGTCCGAGCACGCTTACTAAACTAATTATAAGTGGTTCATTCTGATAATGGCGAGGGGTGTTGATGGTGCGTTCCAACCGGGTCATGTGCGTGCATGGATCCCGGTCTGCCTCTGAGGATGTAAGACGCCGTGACATCTGTAAATAGGTCTGTGCCAATTGGTTGTCACTTTAGGGCGTGATGCACCCTACTGTGGGGCCGACACAGGATATTTATGTATTTGGGAGCCGATCGCTTGGGGTAGGGTTTTAGGGTACGCTTAGTTCTGTCTGTTTCTGTTGGTACCGTCTGCTTCTGTTGGGTGGTAACACCTGTCTGTTTCTGTGTGGTACCGTCTGTTCGGGTGGTAAAGGCCCATTACTAGTGTACACCTAATTCTACATTCTGTTTTCGTAGGGATAAAATCTGTTTCTGCTTCTGTCTGTTTCTGATCGAGTAGTAAAGGCCCATTATTAGCATTCTGTTTCTGTTAAAGTATTCTGTACCCGTTCCTGCTTCAATTTAGACATTAGGGTGACACCTAATTCTGCTATACTAGTATTATTGCAGAGAAGTGTAAAACAATAGTTTATGTCATTCTGTTTTTCTGTTATATCTGCTACACCTGTTACAGTTATCTCACATCCAGTTTTATGTTCATATCATATTATTATTATCTGTTCATATGCTGAAAGTCACTGGACTTGCCAGACTTTTTGTCTGACCCTTGTTGTTTCGCCTCCTTTCATCCGTTTCCCCCCCAGGTTATCCAAGGAGGGAATACTTTAGCTTGATCCGGATTTCTCTTTTCTTGAAGTGCTTAAAGTATGGCTTGGCTCTGTGTAGCTTCCGTTCCATGGGGATTATGATTTTAAACCATGAATTTTGAAGGCTTTTGTACAAGACTGATATTTTGTACTTGAATTCTGAAATTTGAAAGGATGTAACCATATTAATTTCTGTTTCCGCTGTAATAAAGTTAAAATTTTTCAAGCACTGTTTTATCTGTCTTGTAAGTTTCTGTTCTGTTTACTAAAATGCTCCACCAAAGTAAAGGCATTCCCTTTGTGAGTGACCTTAACGGAGGTGGGTGGTACATGAAGTAGGGGTAGTTTAAGCATAGTAGGGGTAGATCGGAAATTATAAAGATGATGAATCATATGGATTGGGTGCTGCAAATACCAACCCTTCAAAGAAGTTTAAAAATATGGGTAATTGTTGGAAGGGCTATTTAGAGAATTAGGGGTTGGATTAAGAAGAAGGGTTGTTTTGAAGTATTAAGAGAAGTAGGTGTAGTTTAATCATAGTAGGAGAAGATCGACAAATTTGAAAGATAATGAATCATTTAGATTGGGTGCTGCAAACACCAACCCTTCATAGTAGTTAAAAAATAGGGGTAATTTTTGGAAGTAAGGGCTATTTATAGAATTAAGGGTAGGACTAAAAAGAATAGTTGTTTTGAAGTATTAAGGGAAGTAGGGGTATTTTAAGCATAGTAGGGGTAGATCGACAAATATGAAAGACGATGCATCATTTCGATCGGGTGCGGGAAAAACCAACCCTTCACAGGAGTTAAGAAATAGGGGTAATTGTTGGATATAAGGGCTATTTACAGAATTAGGGGTAGGATTAAAAAGAAGGCTGTTTTGAAGTATTAAGAGAAGCAGGGGTAGTTTAAGCGTAATAGGGGTAAATCGACAAACATGAAAGATGATGAATCGTTTGGATAGGGTGCAGCAAAAACCAACCCTTCATAGTAGTTAAAAAATAGGGATAATTGTTGGAAGTAAGGGCTATTCAGATAATTAGTGGTAGGATTAAAAAGAAGGGTTGTTTTGAAGTACTAAGAGAAGTAGGCATAGTTTAAGCATAGTAGGGGTAGATCGACAAATATAAAAGATGATGAATCATTTGGATTGGGTGCTGCAAAAAACAACCTTTCACAGAAGTTAAAAAATAGGGGTAATTGTTGGAAGTAAGGGCTATTTAGAGAATTAGGGGTAGGATTAAAAAGAATAGCTGTTTTGAAGTACTAAGAGAAGTAGGGATAGTTCAAGTTCAAGCATAGTAGAGGTAGATCGACGAATATGAAAGATGATGAATCGTTTGGATTAGATGCTGCAAAAACCGACCTTAACAGTAGTTAAGACATAGGGGTAATTGTTGGAAGTAAGGGCGAATTTGGGAATTTGGTGGGAGGATTAAAAAGAATAGTTGTTTCGAAGTATTATGAGAAGTAAGGGTAGTTTAAGCATAGTAGGGGTAGATCGATAAATATGAAAGATGATGAATCGTTTGGATTGGGTGATGCAAAAACCAACCCTTCACAGTAGTTAAAAAATAGGGGTAATTGTTGGATGTCAGGGCTATTTAGAGAAGTAGTGGAAGGATTAAAAATAAGGCTCTTTTGAAGTATTAAGAGAAGTAGGGGTAGTTTAAGCATAATAATGGTAGATCGACAAATATGAAAAATGATGAATTGTTTGGATTGGGCACAGCAAAAACCAACCCTTCACAGTTGTGAAAAAATAGGGACACTTATTGGAAGTAAGGGCTGTTTAGAGAATTAGGGGTAGGATTAAAGAGCAAGGCTGTTTTGAAGTACTAAGAGAAGTAGGGATAGTTTAAGCATAGTATGGGTATGTCGACAAATATGAAAGCTGATGAATCATTCGGATTGGGTGCTGCAAAACCCAACCCTTCATAGAAGTTAAAAAATAGGGGTAATTGTTGGAAGTAAGGGCTATTAAGAGAATTTGGGGGAGGATTAAAAAGAATAGTTGTTTTGAAGTATTATGAGAAGTAGAGGTAGTTTAAGCATAGTAGTGGTAGATCGACAGAATTAGGTGTAGGATCAAAAAGAAGGCTATTTTGAAGTATTAAGAGATTTAGGGGTATTTTAAGCATAATATGGGTAGATCGACAAATATGAAAAATGATGAATCGTTTGGATTGGGCGCAGCAAAAACCAAACCTTCACATTAGTTAAAAAATAGGGATAATTGTTGGAAGTAAGGGCTATTTAGAGAATTAGGGGTAGGATTAAAAAGAAGGGTTGTTTTGAAGTACTAAGAGAAGTAGGTATATTTTATGCATAGTATGGGTAGATCGACAAATATGAAAGCTGATGAATCATTTGGATTGGGTGCTGCAAAAATAAACCTTTCACAGAAGTTAAAAAATAGGTGCAATTGTTGGAAGTAACAGATATTCATAGTATTAGGGGTAGGATTAAAAAGAATAGCTTTTTTGAAATATTAAGAGAACTAGGTGTAGTTTAAGCATAGTAGGGTTAGATCGACAAATATGAAAGATGATGTATCGTTTGGATTGGATGCTGCAAAAACCAACCCTTCACAGTAGTTAAAAAATAGCGGTAATTTTTGGAACTAAGGGCTATTTCGAGAATTAGGGGTAGGGTTAAAAAGAAGGGCTTTTTTTAAGTACTAAGAGAAGTAGGGATAATTTAAACATAGTAGGGGTAGATCGACAAATATGAAAGATGATGAATCGTTTGGAATGGGTGTAGCAAAAACCAACCCTTCACAGTAGTTAAAAAATAGGGATAGTTGTTGGAAGTAAGGGCTATTGAGGGAATTAAGGGTAGGATTAAAAAGAAGGGCTGTTTTGAAGTACTAAGAGAAGTTGGGATATTTTAAGCATAGTAAGAGTAGACCGACAAAAATGAAAGATGATGAATCATTTGGATTGGGTGCTGCAAAAACCAACCTTTCACAGAGGTTAAAAGATAGGGGTAATTGTAGGAAGTAAGGACTATTTAGAGAATTAGGGGTATGTAACGACCCGGAATTTTGGGACCAATTTAAAATTTTTATTTTAGAAATTTTAATGGATTTTATATATTTAAATGAATTTATTTTAACTAAGAACGACTACAAATTTTTTTTAAAATGAAAAAATTTAATTTAATTATAAAAGGAGTTAGAAACAGTGCTGTAGTTTGAAAATTTGAATTTGAACTTTGACTGAATGTATAGGATTCATTTTAAGTCAGAATAGAGCGAAACCAGAAATATTTGAATCTGTTTAATCATATCTTTCTGACGAATCTGAAAAATTGAAATTTCACTTTAAAGGTAATAAGTTATGTTCAGTTTGAAATTTATAAAAGTTGTTGTAGAATTTATATATATATTAATATAATATATTGGCCTTAAAAATAGTAATTTTGCAAACGACCTCGGTTTTCGACGAAACCACTTTTGTTGGAACCGGAATGTTAAATTATGGCTAAGTTTCAATTTTCATAATTTTTCGAATTAATATGTGAGCGTGGCAAAGGAAAACGTGTTTTGTCAATTACAGTTAAATTTAATCGACTTGAAAATAGCCATTTTTCAAACGGTCCCAGAATTCGACGAAATTAGTTTTGTTAGGACCGTATCGTCAATACATAACTAGAAATAATTTTTCTGTAATTTTTAGAGGCTGTATGTAGCCCCGGTGAATTTATATATATACAGTAAAATTAAATAAATAAATGTATTTATTTTAAATTAAAGAAAAAGTGGCCGAAACAGTCATTTGGGCTCACGAAACATAGCTCATTCGATTCGGAACGGGGGTTATTAACTAGGAATGACTGTCATTGAGCTTGAATTGGAGTTAGGGCTAAACAGGCCTTTTTAGGGTTAATTAATAATATTTTATTATAAAAATAGATTAAAAATTAGAAACGCTAATTCTAAAACCTAGAACAGCCGCTGCCCTAACGATTCTACAACCGAAATCATCCTATCTTTCTTCCCCTTGCTCTCAAAATCCACACAACAGAATTTAAATTTCTCAATACCAAACTGAAGAGTGAAGTGAGACCTACAGAACTGACGGTCATGATAGAGATTACCATCGTGGTTTGTGAGTAATTGGAGCTCAAAGTAAGCTGTTTTGGGCGCGGTTTTCCAGGTCAGTGGGCCACCGAGTTGCGCGCCACCGCTGGCGTGGCCGGAGGATCTTCCGGCGCTTCGAGCGCCACCAGGTGATGGACGTCCGGTCTCCTCTACAGGCGGCGCGACGATGGTCTTGGGAGTGAGTTATTGGGTTCGGCGGATTGCCAGTAACTGGAAGAAGGGGATTAGTTTTAAAAGAGTAATTAAGGTGTTAATCAATATTTAATTATCTATTTAATATTCAAACCTTCAAACGATCATAACTTTTGCGAATGATATCAGAAATTGTTGAAATCGATTGTGTTGGGGTCGTAGAGAGGAGATCTAGATGATGAAACAGATCGGGATCGAAACTGAGCACTTTGAAATTTTAGACAAAAACAAATGTGAGATTTCTATTTTTATTTAATAATTAAAATTTAATTATTTTCTTGCAATTTGAAATTGAGATATGTATGTGATGAAATCAGATCTGTGATTTGTAGATTGAAGTAAATTTGTTGTTATTCATGATTGATTTGGATGGATGGACCCTGTTATGTTGACCTGTGGTTGAATGGATTATTTAAGTTGAAATAAACAAAATAGTAATGTTATTTATTTAGTTGAATTAGAATCAACAAAATAAGATTTTCAATTTTAATTGTACTAGAATTGATAAATATGTCATTCGGTTTAGATAACATATTTTATGAATAAATATGTCAAACATATTTATGTATAAATATGTCATGTGAATAAAAACTTAGAATTGGCAATTTAGAATAAAACACCGTCTATGTTAGAGTTGACAAAATTAGAACAAAACACCATTTATGTTACAATTGTCACATTAGATTAAAATACATCATTGTAATTAGAGAAAGTTACATTGGATTAAATTATCATTTTAATTAGAAAATGTTATGTTAGAAATATAGAAATGTCATTTTATTCCATTCAAATTATTAGAAATATAAAAATATCATTTTTATGTTAAAATGAAAAATAAGTTATGCAATAAAAATTCACATTTTTATTATATATGAAAATTGTTCACATTTTTGAAATAAACATGTTAACATTTAAAAATATCGTTTTTTAATGTAAAAGTAGAAACTAGGAAAATGATCATATCTTGAAAAGAAAAATATCACCTTTTTGTTTATTAAAAAGAGTAGACAAAAATTCACATTTTTAATTCACATTTTTTTTTAAAAGATTAGACCAAAGCTCACATTTTATATAAATAAAAAAGATTAGGCCGAAATTTACATTTTGTTTACATAAAAAGGATTAAACAAAATCATCACATTTTGTTCACATTAAAAAGAATTTGACAAATTTATCATTTTGCTTACATAAAAAGAATTAGACAAATTTATCAATTTTGGTCATTTTAAAAGAATGAATTGGAAATGTTCATTTTGTAAATTAAATAGAATGAGTTAAAAATATACATTTTTGACCATTTAAAGGGATTAGTTAAAAATAGCACATTTTGTTTATTATAAAGAGTAGACAAAAATATCACATTTTTGTTTAATAAAAGAAAAGAGTTGAAAGAAAGGAATAAAAAGTTATCTTTTTGTTCATAAATTTAGATGTAAACAAAAGAGTAAAATAAAAGTTATCTTTTTGTTTACCATTTGGGTGTAAACAAAAGAGTAGGATTAAACGTCACATTTCTAATGTAATATTCGTTTTAGTTTAAAAAGAACAAATTTAACTTATTCTCTTTTGAGATTAAAAAGTACATTTTTAATAAAACATTGTTTTTAGATTAAAAAGAACCATTTTAGTGTTATTCTCTTTTGAGGACAAAAAGAACATGTTAAGCGTCGTATTCTAATTAGAATAAAAAGGACATTTTTATTAGAAATGTTTATATAGAATAAAAATCACCATTTCTGTTAAAGCATGTACATTAGAATAAAAATACCTTTTTGTTAGGAAATGTACATTAGAATAGAAAAGTACATTTTGTTATAAAATGTTGAATTTGAATAAAGTTATCATCTTTATTACCTGAAATGTTGGCATAGTAAAACTATCATTTTTACATGAAATGATTAGCACAGTAAAACTTGTTAAATAGTAACTAAGTTGAATTGGTTAAATTTATTAACCAAAGCTATATTTAAATAACTTTTGTTGTCTGAAAACCCCACACGGGTATTGGGACGATATTTGACATACACAAGTCCCAACAATTAATTGTCTATCAACCGATGGATTGACAGTCTGTGATGAGCGTTGTTAATTTATTTTAACGCTCGCATAGTTATAAACTTCACTCTGGATGTGAATAGACTGTTTAATGTTTGTTATCATGATTATTGAATACATGCAGTGTATGAAATCCATGTAACTGAAATTACATGGAAATTGATTGAGTTATAAAAATCCATGTAACTTTACTCTGATGGGACTTGGGTCTTATAATGGTTTCATTTTTCTAAAAAGCATTGCGTTGTTTAACGATTTACTTTATTAAATTATGCACTGGCAATCCAATGGAGTAAACCCGTTCCGCGTTAGCGGAGTGGTCCTGTGATTAGCCATATTAATTAGATAAGTTAGGTTAGATTTCTCATACCAGTCCCATAACTGACCTGTAGTTTGTTTCACTGGCAAATTCGGGTGCCCGTATTTTCCACATGGGCATTCTAGTAGCTTTTGCAGATATATTTACATGATCCTGGTTTACAGCTGAAGCAGTATTCGGAAAGCTCTGTATCCGCGTATTCCGTTCAGTTGTATATTTGTATTATTTCTGAATTGGAATGAGGCGTTGGATGTGTCTTTATAGTACTTGATTTTTAATTATAAAAATACGTGAGTTATTCGGGAAGACCGGGTTTAACCCATTTCGAATAATTACTACGACGATGAAGAGTCGAAGATGAAGATGGTGGTGGAAGACCGACGATCTTCACGTCGAATGGATGTGTTGCTACTGAGATCCTTGATGCGAGTAGCTACCTTGAAGGGGCTTCAGTGGTGGCCGTCCGGACTATTGTTGATTGTTCGGATTTGGTTTTCGCTCAGACCCAGAGCATAAGCTAGTAAATGGATGCGTGTTTGACATTGGATTTCGTTCCATGTGAATTAAATCGATTTCTATTAATGTATGTCTGTTTGGTGGTGGAGAATTTATTCTCTACTTAACACACTGGTATATATTAATAGTGATTGATTGCATGGCATGAATTGTCAATGTTGCACGCCAAGATGCAAATGATCAAGGCTTTTGTTGAAAAGCAGGGCCTTGTGGGATGATCAAAGTATAGCCTATTACGGCATTGCTTTGTGTATGGCGTGACTTCGCGAGCCTCACACCCCGGTATAAGTCCAAAACGGGATTAGGACTGCAGGGAGTGCACACATTTCTTTCTAGCTAGGAGTGGTGTCAGTGCTTAAACTGGCTGACATTTTACTTATGTGGATGTTGGATTTTGAGGCGCCTCGGGTTTTTATAGGCCGTTCGTGGTCATACTATAGGTCCAAAGGGACCGGGAAGCGTGTGTTCAGGCATAACAATCCACTGCCGATAGGCAGGAAAAGGCCCTGAAGATCCAAGGGTTCACAGCGGGGGATCCTGAGGCATTTGCTAGAGTGTCTCGAATCGGAGAGGAGCTTGGCCCTAGCCTCGACTCATGATGGAAATCCAATTTCCAATATGACCTTGGGGTTTTGATTGTGAACTAGTATGGCGACATGATATATGGTACCCATGCCGTCTAGGATTGATACATTTATATTTGAAATGTTTTTATTAAAACATGTATACACTAATATCAAATCCGTTTTACCATATCAAGCATCTTTTGACCATTATAAGGTAAAACTCTATCCTTCGGTTTGCGTTGCATTGTGTGATGGGACTTGGGTCTTATAATGGTTTCATTTATCTAAAAAGCAAGGCGTTGTTTAATGATTTACTTTATTAAATTATGCACTGGCAATCCAATGGAGTAAACCCGTTCCGCGTTAGCGGCGTGGTCCTGTGATTAGCCATGTTAAGTAGATAAGTTAAGTTATATTTCTCATACCAGTCCCATGACTGACCTGTAGTTTGTGTCACTGGAAAACTCGGGTGCCCTTATTTTCCACACAGGCAGTCGAGTAACTTTTGCAGATATATTTACATGATCCTGGTTTACAGCTGAAGCAGTATTCGGAAAGCACTGTATCCGCGTATTCCTTTCAGTTGTATATTTGTATTATTTTTCCGCTGCTATTTAAAAGTAATTTAAATCTCTGATATTATGGTATTTCTATTATGCATTTAAGTATTCAAACTATGTTATATTCTTGTACTCTGATGTAATTGTTGTAATCAGCAATAAATTGTTCTTAGTTTGTGTTCTGATGTGTATTGTTCTCAAAGCAATCAAGGCTTTCCTTTACAGAGAAGTTTGGGTCGTCATAGGGTAGGATTAAAAAGAAGGGATGCTTTGAAGTACTAAGAGAAGTAGGGATAGTTTAAGAATTGTAGGGGTAGATCGACAAATATGAAAGATGATGAATCATTTGGATTGGGTGATGCAAAAACCAACCTTTCACAAAAGTTAAAAAATAGGGGTAATTTTTGGAATTAAGGGTGATTTAGTGATTTAGGGGCAGGATTAAAAAGAATAGTTGTTTTGAAGTATTAAGTGAAGTAGGGATAGTTTAAGTATAGCCTGGTTAGATCGACAAATACGAAAGATGATGAATCGTTTGGATTGGGTGCTGCAAAAACCAACACTTCACAGTAGTTAAAATGAGACGACCCGAAATACCGTTCTGACGGAAACAAGGGTTATCTTAGGAATATAACACAGAAACAGATAGTAGCAGGACTGAATTAAATAAATACACCAGATAATGAACAATAGGATATACTGGATAAAAATAATCATCAGAGTTACACAGTATACAGGATCTTACTTAGTACAAATAAAGTTCAGCTATACATAAATGTCTACAGCGGAAAACAAACATAACATGTACAATAGGAGCTGAACAGCATAAAAAGAGATAAATGATAGAATCCATCTTCAGCTCCAGCTATCCAGAAGAACTACCTAAACCTGAATACAAGGCTGCCCGTGTAGAAAAATGGGCACCCGAGTTTGAAAGTGAAACAAACTACGAGTCAGTCATGGGACTGGTATGAGAAATCTACTCAACACATATATAATATAGCAAATCATAGGACCACGCCACTTTCGTGGAACGGGTTTACTCCATTGAATTGCCAGTGCTTTAAAACAAATCTTTCTTTTAAACAACGCTACGCTTTTTATAAAAATGAAACCGTTATAAGACTCAGTTCCCATCACACAATGCAACGCAAACCGAAGGATAGAGTTTTTACCTTATAACGGCTAAATTATGCTTGATACGAATAAAACAAAGGCATTTGATATTATTACTAGTGTTTATATGTTTTGAAAACAATTTCAAATCATAACTATCAATCATAGAAGACATGAGCATCCCATGCCACTATGTCGCCAAATATATATACAATCGAAACCGCATCGTCACGTATTTGGAAATTGGATTTCTGTCCTGAACCAAGGCAAAAGATAGTCCTTACCGAATTCGAGACTGTCTAGCCCGAGCCTCAAGACCCAGACTCAGGTGGGCCCTTGGATCGTCAGGGCCGGTCCACCGATGTGGATTAAAATTCCTGAACACTGCGTTTCCCCACCCTTTGGGGTGTAAATGAGCCAACGAATGACTCCATCGGACCCGGATCGTCCGATCAAACCGAGGCGCCTCGCAACAGCAACAACCACATAGGTGAAAAGTATATAAATGTCAGGGCTGGTAGGTCACTGACACCACCCTAGCTAGAAAGAATTGCATGCCCTCCCTGAGGTCCTTCTCCCGTTTTAGGTTCATACCGGGGTGTGAGGCTCGCGAATTCACGTTATACACAAAGCTACGCCACACAGGCGGTGCTTTGATCATCACCACAAGACTTTGCTTTTCTACAGAAGCCCTGATCACTGCATCTTAGCATGCCACACAGGCAATTCATGCCATGCGACTGATGTCCGTCGATATACAACCTCTGAGCTCGTGCGTCTCAGAGAAGGGCGTTAAGCGAAAGAATAAATTCTCCGCCGCCAAACAGATGTATATTTAATAGAGATCAATCAACATAGAATAAAATCCAATGTTAGACACACAGTCCATTTACAAGTCCGTTCTGGGTCTGAACGAAACCGGAGGCACTAAATACCTCGCAAACCCTTCGATCACCACGTACGCCTGGACGATCACCACTCATTATCCATATTTCGTGATGCCTCCCAATCAGGACCTCGGTTACCATCCAAACGAGGTGAAGATCTCCGGTCTTCGACCACCGTCTTCATCTTCGAATTTCAATCGTCGGTCAATTATTCGAAATGAGAATTAACTCGGCCTTTTCAAATAATTCACGTATATTTAGAATTTCAATTCAATTTATTTCAATGGTTAAATTATTTGACCACACCAATTTTGTTCTTCAATGTAATTTTCACTCCAAACACATTCAACCATCAAAAGCCACATAAATCGAGCAAATCCAGTTTATTTCCATTCCATATCGCTTATGATATTTCATAACTATTTATCGCTATTTTTATTTAACTTAAAATAGCTAATTTATTCAAAACGACGCTTCGGGCCATAAAGCGGCCGTGGCGCTGTTTTTCTTCAGATTTGATTTACACATATCTGAAAATCTAACCGTTGGATCTTCACAAAATTTATATCATTAGAAAGGTCTTTTCAAAACGAATCCAACGGTTCCAGTTTCGGGAAAATCCGACGGTCGGATCTCCCGGTACAATCGTTTGAATTTTTGATTTCAAAATACGAACTGCAGCGTCGTTATTCGATTAAATATATAATTATATTTATATATATATAAATATAATCGCTTCTGGCGCTATTTTTCATCAGATTTGAATTAAACATTCCAGACAATCCAACCGTTGGATTTTTGCAAGGTTGGTGCCGTTGGGAAGATATTTCCAAGGCGAACCCAACGGTTGAGATTTCGGGAAAATCCAATGGTCGGATTCCCCGTACTAGTTGTTTGAAATCACGGTTTCAAAATGCGAACTGCACGGCCACGTTTCGTTTTAATTTTATTTATATTTATATAATTATATAAATATTGTTCATTCAACAATTTCAATATCGTTTTCACTTCAAATATTTCACTAACGCCTTAAAATTTTGGAAAATTTCGCCATAATCTCCCCTGCACCGGGAGCATCGGGAAATCGCAAATAGCTTTCCCGGTCCTTCTAATCTCAAAAAGAAAAAGAAAAGGCCAAGCGGCTAGCAAACAGGCTCATAAAATCATCACCCAAACAAAACAGTAAATGTGTACCAATTTGTCGGGCACAAAATTTTATTCCTCTTCTCTAGCCCCTTTGCTATAACCTGTTCAATGAATATGCATGTACATATATATACAGTTCTTATCATTTATCATTTTCTATTCAACTTCATATTTGATTTTTATTTGGTTTAAAAACACCATTCATTCTAATGTTACATACATAGGTGCAAATCATTTCATTAGCTAATTAATGAATATTTCAACTCATATATGTTTATTTTGAACAAGTGGCTATTTTTAACACTTCACATTTCAACGATTCATGCATACAATAAAAATGTAATTTTTATTGTAAAACAATTCATTTCTAGACACTATTTTTCTATATAGTTCATATAGGTGACAAAAATAGGATTTTTATCATAAAACAATTTCTTTTAAAACGAGATTATTTTACATAGTTCATATAGTCGATAAAAGGTAATTTTTATTATCAAACAATTTATTTCAGAATATGAATACCATTCAACACATGAATCTCAAATCAACGAATGAATATCGATTCAACACATGAAGGTTTTCTATAGTTTCTATATATAGATAAAAATGTGATTTTTATATTTAAAACGCGAATACCATTCAACACATGAATTTCTAATCAACGAATGAATATCAATTCAACACATGAAGGTTTTCTATTCAATGAATAAATATAGTTTAAGCAGATGAAAATAATTCAAACACACGAATATTATTCAAAATTTCGGCAGCATAACGGCAGGGTAGTTAAAACCGGGACCGTCCCTAGTACGGCTCCTAGCTCTACCTTAAAACCTCGCGGTTTTTGACAATGGGGATCATGCATCTAGTTCACACGCAGGCGGCATGTATATATTTATTTCATTTCCACAAACTAATCCTATGTGGTTTCAACCAAATATTTCTCAATCACAAATGGGTATTTTTCAACCACAATCAACCAATATCAACCACAAACAATCCCAAACAACCATTCGCTATCAATCAATTTTCACAACAATTTCAACCAATAAATATCGTCCATGGTTTGTGGACGAGGGGCGTATATATATATATATATATATATATATATATATATATATATATATATATATATATAGCAATTCACTTTTATTTCCACACATATATATATAGCTAGAAAAAGAAATTGAAGAGTGGGAAATTCTCACCTATAGCTATCCAACTTCACGACACTTCTAATGCAGGAAATCTTCACTGTTCTCGCCTCTTATCACTTTCTTTCGCCCGTTGCCACTACATATATAAAAATCACACATTTTTATATTTGATGTCTTTAAAATAAAAATCACATTTTGATTTGTTCACTTTCAATTTGAAAATCATATTTTTATAATCACTTCATACATTTAAAAATCGATTTTTCACTTCGCTATACTCTATATAAAAATCGAATTTTTACTATGCTATTCTATATATAAAAATCAAATTTTTACTACGCTATTCAATATATAAAAATCGAATTTTTACTTTGCTATTCAATATATAAAAATCGAATTTTTACTTTGCTATTCAATATATAAAAATCGAATTTTTACTTTGCTATTCTCTATATAAAAATCGAATTTTTACCTTGCTATTCAACATATAAAAATCGAATTTTTACTATACTATAAATATTTCGCCTTTTCAAAAATAAAGATTTCGCCTTCATAAAACTACCACTTTATTTCCACGTATATATAATAAAAATCAGATTTTTATTTTGCTACATATATAAAGATGATATTTTTATATTCTCTATCTCATAAAGATTACATTTTTAGTTCCTACTATGTAAAAATCATATTTTTACATCTTCTACTTAATAAAGATTATATTTTTAATTCTTTTAAAACATTCCTTATTTTCCAAATTCAAAGTATATTTACATAACAAAACTGAATTTTTTTCTATGTATTTATATATTTCAAAACTGAATTTTTTTCTATGTATTCATATATTTCAAAACTGAATTTTTCCTATGAAACTAATCACATTATATAAATAAAATAATGAAATAAAAGTAAAATAAAATAAAATAAGCTTACAGGAGAGAGGGGGGCGTTGCAATTTGCCGACGTCGGCTTAAGGAGGGCGGAGACGATTGGGGAGGGCGGCGCTGCACCTGAATTCGGTGGCGAGGGGGGGTGGGTCGGCGAGCGGTGGCGGTCTGCTGCTGTCTAGGGTTTGGGAGTTAACGGTGGAGGAGGGGGAGAGAGAGGGCGCGACTGGAAGGAGGGTTTGGCTGAGGGAGGCGCGTGGAGCAGGGGGCCAGCGTCTGGGGTGCGGCGGCGCTCCACCAGGAGGCGGCGGCGCTCGATCCCGCCTCCCCTTTCTTTTTCTTTTTTTTTTATTTCGTTCTGATTTGTTAACGGGGAAGAAGAGATATATAATATATATAATTATTATTTTATTTATTTTTAAAATTCGAAAAGTTGACTGTTTAATACTAACTCGGAATCAGGCCCACCGACTGTCGTACCTAGCTAATTACCCCCATTCCGAACACGATGGGATATGTATCATAAGCTGATTCGATTGTTTTGATCAGTTTCCGTTGAATTTACATTTAAATCACTATATTGAATTTTAAACGTACATTTCAAATTACCGGGGTCACATACTAACTCTAAAAATTCTCGAAAAATATTTTCTAGCTTCGAATTGACGATACGGTCCTAACAAAACTAGTTTCGTCGAATTCTGAGACCGTTTGAAAAATGGCCATTTTCCAGTCGATTAAAATCAACTAAAACTGGTCAAACGCGTTTTCCTTTGCCACGCTCACATATTGATTCGAAAAATTATGAGATTTGGAATCTAGCAATAACTTGACATCACGGACGCAACAAAAGTGGTTTCGTCGAAATCCGAGGTCATTTGCAAAATTTCCATTTTTAAGGGCCTGAATTCCATAGCGACTATTCAGAATTTTCAACCGGACATATCTTTTGATTCCCGCTATGAAATTTTGATTTTTCAGATTCGTTGGAAAGATATCGTCAATTAGATTCTAATGTTTTTGGTTTCACTAAAATCCGGATCGTTTTGCACCCAGTATATTCAATTGAAGTTTGAAATCGAATTATCGAACTACCGCGCCATCTTCAATTCTATTTATAATTATACATAAATATTTATATTCTAACGACGACGCGTATAAATATATACGTTTGAATTCTCTTCAAAATAAATTTCTCGTCGATATTATTTAAAATAATTCATTTTAAATAAACAAAATTCGCTAAAATTGCCAAAATAAAAATTTTAAACTGGCCCAGATTTTCGGGTTGTTACATAAAAGATAGGAGTAATTGTTGGATGTAAGGGCTATTTACGGAATTAGGGGTAGGATTAAAAAGAAGGCTGTTTTGAAGTATTAGGAGAAGTAGGGGTAATTTAAGCATAGTAGGGGTAAATCGACAAATGTGAAAGATGAGCAATCATTTAGATTGGGTGCTACAAAAACCAACCCTTCACGGTAGTTAAAAAATAGGGCTAATTGTTGGAAGTAAGGGCTATTTGTAGAATTGTGGGTAGGATTAAAAAGAAGTGTAGTTTTGAAGTATTAAGAGAAGTAGGGGTAGTTTAAGCATTGTAGGGGTAGATCGACAAATATGAAAGATTATGAATTGTTTGGAATGGGTGTCATAGTAGTAAAAGATAGGTGTAATTGTTAGAAGTAAGGGCTATTTATAGAATTAGGGGTAGGATTAAAAATATTAGTTGTCTTGAAGTATTAAGAGAAGTATGGGTACTATTAGCATAGTAGGGGTACATCGACAAATATGAAAGATGATGAATCATTTGTGTTGGGTGCTACAAAAACCAACCCTTCACAGTAGCTAAAAAATAGGGGTAACTACTGGAAGTAAGGGCTATTTAGAGAATTAGGGGTAGGATTAAAAAGAATAGCTATTTTGAGGTATTAAGAGAAGTAGGGATAGTTTAATCATAGTACGGGGAAGATCGACAAATACGAAGGATGATGAATTGTTTGGATTGGGTGCTGTAAAAATCAATCCTTCATAGTAGTTAGAAAATAGGGGTAATTGTTGGAAGTAAGGTCTATTTAGAGAATTTGGGGTAGGATTAGAAAGAAGGGTCATTTTGATGTATTTAGGGAAGTAGGGGTATTTTAAGAATAATAGGGGTAGATCGACAAATATGGAAGATTATGAATCGTTTTGATTGGGTGCTGCAAAAACAAACCCTACACAGTAGTAAAAAGATTGGCTTAATTGTTGGAAGTAAGGGCTATTTAGAGAATTTGGGGTAGGATTAAAAAGAAGGACTGTTTTTAAGTATTAAGAGAAGTAGGGGTAGTTTAAGCATAGTAGGAGTAGATCGACAAATATAAAGATGATGAATCATATGGATTGGGTGCTGCAAAAACCAACCCTTTAAAGAAGTTTAAAAATAGGGGTAATTGTTGGATGGGCTATTTTGAGAATTAGGGGTTGGATTAAAAAGAAGGGTTGTTTTGAAGTATTAAGAGAAGTAGGGGTAGTTTAAGCATAGTAGGAGTGGATCGACAAGTTTAAAAGATAATAAATCATTTAGATTGGGTGCTGCATAAACCAACCCTTCACAGTAGTTAAAAAATAGGGGTAATTGTTGGAATTATGGGCTATTTAGAGAATTAAGGGTAGGATTAAAAAGAATAGTAGTTTTGAAGTATTAAGGGAAGAAGGGGTTGTTTAAGCATAGTAGGGCAGATCAACAAATATGAAAGATGATGAATCGTTTGGATCGGGTGGTGCAAAAACCAACCATTCACAATAGTTAAAAAATAGGGGTAATTTTTGGACGTAAGGGCTACTTATAGAATTAGGGGTAGAATTAAAAAGAAGACTGTTTTGAAGTATTAAGAGAAGTAGTGGTAGTTTAAGCGTAATAGGGGTAGATCGACAAACATAAAAGTTAATGAATCATTTGGATTTGGTGCAGGAAAATCCAACCCTTCACAGAATTTAAAAAATAGGGATAATTGTTGGAAGCAGGGTTTATTTAGAGAATTAGGGGTAGGATTAAAAAGAAGGGCTGTTTTGAAGTATAAGGAGAAGTTGGGATAGTTTAAGCATAGTAGGAGTAGATCGACAAATATGAAAGATGATGAATCATTAGGATTGGCTGCATCAAAAACCAACCTTTCACAAATCATAAAAAATAGGGGTAATTGTTGGAAGTATGGTGTAATGACCCGCATTTGCAGAGGTATTATAATTAATTAATTTAATTATATAAATAGTGATATAGTGAATTTAATGGTCGTGGAATTAAACAATGACGAATATTTAATTAAAATAATAAATTAAATAATATATTTAATTCTGAAATAATCAGAATTGGCTGAAATGACGATATGGTGTGAACTGGATCATCTGTGATATTTAATTCAGTTTATAATTGAATTTGAATAACGAATATATTATATAAATGACAGTTTGAACGTAGAGTTATAATATAATTAAAATCGAGCTCGAAATGGTGTTGCAGTTCGTGAATTGGCGATTCGAACTTCAACTGAATGTACAGGATTCGTTTTAAGCCGGATTTCTGTGAAACAAGAAACGTGTGGAGCTGGTGGAGTATATCTTTCTAGTGGAAGAGAAAAATCTGGATTTTGTCGTGTAGATTTTGATTTACGTCCAAATAAAATTTTAGAAAAGTCGCTGTAGTATTCCTTTATAATTTATAAAGGAATTATTTGTATTTTTAAAAGGAATTTCAATGTAAATCGAATATCGAGTAGATCCAGATTTGAAATATCAAGTTAGAAATTCATGGAGGAATATTCTAGAGCCGTATGGTATTCCATTGTGAATATATACGATAATATAAATTTATTTATATTTAATTTTATTATATTTAAATATATTTAAATATTTAAATGGGTCATTCAAAGCTTTAAAAATAGCCACTTTTGCAAACAAAGTCCGAATTCGACGAAACAAATTTTGTTGGATCTGCAATATTAAATTATTGCTAGAATACAATTTCCGTGATTTTTGAATTTAGAATGTGGCCATACGGATTTTTAATGTGAAGAACAGTCAATATTTTGACGGTTAAAAATACGCTGTGTGAGCATACGAAGTCGGAATTCGACGAAACCATTTTCGTTGGGACCGTAATGTCGAACTCTAGCTGCATGTCCAGTTTGGTGATTTTTGGGTATCGTGTGCGGTCACAGGAATTTTTAAGGACCGTTACAAATATCATTTTTATATCGTTCGACGTCAACTGGGAGCTCCAGGTTTTTGCACAACGAAGCCTATGGCATGGTCTTTCTTGAATTTGATGTGTCAATGGAGGAAACGATTTGTTGATTTGAGATCGTGAGGGAATTTAGCACCTTGGTGCAGTTTTTGGTGAGATTCGACGTTGGGTTGTGTCGCTATCGGGTGGTGATGAACGGTGTCGCAACCGTTTGGAGGACGGCGAGTCATACGAGGAGTTGAGGAAGATGACGAGTTCGGAAGGAAGAGTTCGATGGTGGTTTTCTCCGTTGATTCGGTGAAGTGGTTGTGGAGAAAGAGGGGATTGAATGGAAGATCACGGCCAATTTTGCTGAAGCAGGATTCGGTGTTTGAAGAGGAAGAAAGTAAAAAGGGGGAGACGGGTTAGTTTTCAATAGTGGATGGGTATGGACCGAATTGATTGGGTAAAGCCCATTGAATTCAAATCTACGTTTTAATATGTTTAAAAATATACGTTAACTTTAAAAATGCATAACTCTCTCGTATGATATCGAAACTCAGTAAACCAAGATCCGTTGGGATCGTATGGACGGACACTACACGATGGAACTGACCGGAAATCCATCGGAGCTCATTACAATTTATAGCAAAATAAATTGTCCGTCTGAACAAAATCGAGCAATGGTTATCGTTATCAACGATGATCGTCCAATATGAGTAAAACTCACCAACTCTGAACAGTTATATTTTTCTAACGTATATTTAGAACTGTTAATCATCTGTTGATTGATGTGTGTTAACTATTTGGTTGAATTGCTTGTGTATTGGTTGAAATTATAGATCACGATATATATATAAATCGTTAATCAAATATCGATTCTGTTTATCAGAATATTTCATATCGAAGTGAAATCAGTGTTATTATATTGTTTAACATATGTGATGCAGGGAAACAGGTTGTAGCAATCCAACTGGATTCCTCAACATTTATTTTACTGTTTTTCATATATTGTGATATATGATGTGATATATAATCGGTTGTCAATTATATGTGTTTGGACGATATTGATCATCGTGATTTGATATGTTGAATACCATAACATACAAGAACGTTGATAAGGGAATTTTCAAAGTAATATTTAAGATATTTATAAACTGGGATATTTATAAATAAGAAATATTTATAAATTGGAATATTTTTAAATAGGAGATATTTAGAAAGGGAATAATTATAAAATCAAAGAATTTTATAAAATGATTATTTACTTAGCAAGTAAATTGAAGTGTAAAACGATATTTATTTAATAAGTAAATAGAAGTATAAAGAAAGTTATTTACGCAGAAAGTAAATAAATAGAATAAAGGAATATTTATTCGATAAATAAATAGAATAAAGGAATATTTATTGGGAAAATAAATAGGATTATAAAAGGAAATCAACGAGATAGAAAAGAGTTACTCGATTAGAGTTATCAAATAGAGTCATCAAATAGGAGTCAAATTGAATATAGTTATTCGAAAGGAGCAAATTGAACTTAGTTATTCAAAAGAAGTTAATCGAGCATAGTTAAAAGAAATTGAGTTAAACAAAATTAGAGACTGACTAGAGATTAGTTAAGTCGAATAGTTTTCGAAGTGTCGATCTGATGTTGGTTTCGGCCTTCGGGGTTTATACTTAGAGAATTGTTCTCCTACTAGTTTACAGTCAGGGAATGATAGTTGTGAAATGATAGTGATATGTAAATAACAATGGAAATGTTTTCCAGTGTTAATAACGTATATTTTCTAAACATAGAAAATAAGGAGATATATATATATATATGTATGATTGATTATTGATTGATAGAATTTCCATCTGGAAATAATATAGTTGTTTGCACACGTATTTTTCTTTGATAGTTAACTCACCGACTATCGAAGTTATTGACCATTTTAACGTTGTTAATATGGAGAGACCGGTTGGATTATTATCCAAAGAACCACTCTGTATTGGCATAAGCGTTGTGAATCATATATGCCAAGGATAATTGAAGACGGAGTAAAGTGCAAGGGCTATTGTATAAGTCTTAGATAACAGTGCCTAAGATGGATGTACTGAATAGTGCCTTCGGTTCATCCTGTTCCTGGATGACTTGTATGGATGAATGTCGGATAGAGTATTTCCAGAAAGGTCACGTACATTGATTTCTTCAACCGTACCAAGAGTGGAAGCGGAGAAGGAAACTTCTTTAGCTAATACATAATGTACTGTTGTAGATGTAAATTAAGTGATTTTCGATGGATCTGACAATGTGGCATTCGAAGTGAATGTGATATGATGTTAAAGCGTAACCTCAAGCCTCATCAACCGGTAAATGACAAAAATCGGGCAGGCAGCATGGCTATGTAGGTCGCACCTATTAGGGTGTATAATCACCTGATCTAGAGTTTCATTTACTTCAAAAAAAAATATTGTTGATGTTGTCCCATTCGGGAAACGGTTGCTGATACCAACCGTTGGTGATATACATTCGATACACTTAAGCGAAATGAGTGGTCGGTCATGTGCGGCCGGGTTGCAAGTTGTTCTTATTGAACCCAGTGTATTCCTTTCTAGAGGTACACTAGCGGAAGGTGGTTCCATACCTTGTCATAGTTGGAAATCCATTACCCAATACGTGTTTGCGATTTTGATTGTATACTATATATGTAGAACTTGAGATGGAAGCGTTTCTGCTAAATGATTATTATATTGTGGTTGATAGACATTATTATAATATCAAAGGTTTTTGGTATAAAGACATTTTGGATTCTCACAAGGGAAAAACCCATTCTGTTATATGGCGTGGTCTTATGAGATATCGTTTACTTGTTCAAACCGTTTAATAATGTTTTACTCATACCAGTCCCATGACTGACCCGGAGTTTATTCTATTTTTTTTCCCTAAACTCTTGGGTGCCCAATTTTGTATGGGCAGTCAATTAGTCAGGATTTACAGATATACTAGAAGAGCTTGGAGCAGGAGACTTCAGGATTATATAGCTATAGTTATTTCCGCTGTGTTGTAAGTGTTGTACTTTGATAACGATGTATATTCAAGTACAGATTTGTATTTCAAGTTATGTTATATATATTATATGTTATTCGTTCCGTTGTGAGGTTCGTGTTACTCTGATGTTGTGTTCTTCTTCTTCTTCTATTCTAAGTTTCTATCTTATCTTTCCTTACCCTCTAATTTCTTTCATTAATTACCGGGATTTTTTTATGTTTGGTTAGTCGTCATCATGTTTATTTCGATAACCAAGATCGTCAAAAACCCGGGTCATTACAGTTGGTATCAGAGCTTAAGTTAAGTGAATTACCTTGGCTCTGTGGCGTGACTCATTAGAGATGGGGTGAGTAATACCCTAGATTGAGTTGAGTGTATATATACGAGTGAGCGTATTTGTTATTGATATAAAAATTATTTTATATTGTGGTGATTTATTGGTTGAGTTGTTTATGAGTTCTAGTCAATCAGTTTGATCCACTGTATCCGAAGGAGTTACTAAACACTCGAATACGATGGGTGGACACGATATGTTTTGAAAAGAGGGAAAATTTAAATAAGTTTACCCATGGTATATCTTGATATACAGAAGATATATATATTAAAATTATAATATATTGGATATATTGGTTGTTATTATAATCGAGTAAGATTATAAATTAAATGGTTATGTAAATAACCAATTAGAATTCATATAAGTGAAATACATGAAATCAGATGAGTTAAATCTGAAATTTAAACCCGAAATTGAATTAAAATTTTGGAAAATTGGATAAGTGTTTGTAAATGGATTTGGATTAAAAATAAGGAATATTTAAGATCTTGGGAGATTTTAAATTGTTTTACAAGTAGTGTGAATTATATTTCGAAATGGATTTCAAAGTGGAAATGTTTAGAAATGGTTTTATAGTATTGAACTCATTTCGATCGCTGGAAAATAGATTCTGATGATGACAGTTGCATCATCAATATTCATTTTCGAGTTTAAAGTGACGAATTACTACCAGAGATACTGTTTTGAATTTGTTTTGGGAAAGACAAGTTTTGTAGAATTTCAAAAAGGAAATTTTGATTGTTTTCAAAAGAGTAAACTGTTTAAAAACTCCCAGGGAAAGACTGTTTCAATTAAAATCAAATTTAACAGAAATTTTTGAAAGCAAAATTTAATTAAAGTAAAGCCAGTAAAGTGGTAACTGAGGTTGAATCAGAATGATATCAAGACAAATTCGATTGTGAGATTCAAATTTGAAGTGTAATGGAGTAATCAAGTTAAGAGTTGGGAATCGAGAAGAAACTCGAGTTAAAATGATATTTGGCTCGGATATAAGCGAATGGTGGTGTTGTTGATAAAAGCAGATTGGAATTTGATTGGGATAACATTGATATATGCTGAGTTGATAGCATATGGAAGTGATAGAGTTGATATGCCGATAAAAGGTACAAGTTTATATTTCTATTGGATATAAGATTTATGAGCCGAATTGGCAAGCCGCTTGGCTGTTTGATTTTCTTTTGGGTTGGAGATGGCCCAGAGAGGCAAGTTAGAGTTTGAGCTATTAACAAGTACAAAGGAGATGCTGGGGAAATTTTTCAAAAAGTTAAGGTGTTAGAAAATTTTCAGGATTTTTGAAAATTTTCGTTGATAAGAATTAATTAATAGTTTAATTGATATTAAATTGGTTCAGTTGAAACTGAATTTAAGAAGTGAATAAATGAGTTCTAACCAGTTAGTAGGGTCGTTCTCTACCTTAGCAATTTCGAGGACGAAATTATTTTAAGTGGGGAAGAATGTAATGACCCGCATTTGCAAAGGTTTTATAATTAATTTATTAATTATATAAATAGTGATATAGTGAATTTGATGGTCATGGAATTAAATAATGACGAATATTTAATTAAAATTATAAAATAAATAATATATTTAATTCTGAAATAATCAGAATTGGCTGAAATGACGATATGTTGTCAACTGGATCATCTGTGATATTTAATTCAGTTTAGAATTGAATTTGAATAACGAATATATTATATAAACGACAGTTTGAACGTTGAGTTATAATATAATTAAAATCGAGCTCGAAATGGCGCTGCAGTTTGTGAATTGGCGATTCGAAATTCAAGTGAATGTACATGATTCGTTTTAAGCCGGATTTCTGTGAAACAAGAAACGTGTGGAGCTTGTGGAGTATATCTTTCTAGTGGAATAGAAAAATCGGGATTTCGTCGTGTAGATTTTGATTTACGTTCAAATCAAATTTTAGAAAAATCGTTGTGGAATTCCTTTAAAATTTATAAAGGAATTATTTATACTTTTAAAAGGAATTTCAATATAAATCGAATATCGGGTTGACCTAGATTTGAAATATCAAGTTAGAAATACACAGAGGAATATTCTAGACCAGTATGGTTGAAACGACCCGAACTTCCCCGGTCTCCGAAGAGAAAGAGAAAGAATGAATTGTTTTGAGAACACGACAAACCAGAACGCACACGGAAGAACATTTCATTGTATATTACAACAATGCATCAGATTACAAGAATATACAGAGTATAAATGAATATTACAAAGAAATATCAGAGATTTAAATTACATAGCAGCGGAAAATAATACAATACACAACTGAAGGAGATATACGGATACAAAGCTTTCCGGATATAGTTCCAGCTATAAACCAGGATCCTATGAATATAAATCTGCAAAACCAAAACTACTAGCTGCCCATGTCGAAAATAAGGGCACCCAGAGTTTAGGTTAAAACAATAAACTCCAGGTCAGTCATGGGATTGGTGTGAGAACTAAAACAGTTATTATTCTTTATTTTAAAGTTAGGTAAATCAAGGGACCACTCTGTATAACACGGAACAGGTTTCCTCCCAAGAATACCAGTGCATAAAACAAATAGCGCAATGCTAAATAAAGAAAGATGAAGCTATTATAAGACCCAGTTCACATCACACAATGCAACACAAGCCGGAGGATAGGGTTTTTACCTTATAATATCCACGAATGCTTGATACGTTGAAAACAAATCATTTGATACTATAATAAGTGCATAGTGTATAAAACAACTTCAAATCATAAGTATTAATCATAGGCGGCATGAGTGCCCCATACCACTATGTCGCCATATATAGGTTATACAATCAAAATCTCAAAGTCACGTATTTGGAAATTAGGTTTCCATCTATGAACCGAGGCAAAAGATAGTCCTCAACCGATTCGAGACGCTCTAGCCCGTGTCTCAGGAACAGCCGCAACTGCCCCCTGGATCGTCAGGGCCGGTCCACCGATGTGGATTATAATGCCTGAACACTACGTTTCTCCGCCCTTTGGGGCGTAAATGAGCCAATGATTGACTCCATCGGACCCGGATCGTACCATCAAACCGAGGCGCCTCGCAACAACACAACCACACAGGTGAAAAGTATATAAATGTCAGGGCTGGTAGGTCACTGACACCACCCTAGCTAGAAAGAAAACGCATGTCCCCCCTGAGGTCCGTCTCCCGTTTTTGGTTCACCACCGAGGTGTGAGGCTCGCGAATTCATGTTACACAAAGCTACGCCACAAAGGCCGTGCTTTGATCATCAACCACAAGACTCTGCTTTTCAACAGAAGCCCTGATCATTTGCATCTTAGCATGCCACACAGGCAAACCACTCTATGAAACCGATATTAGTCACACATAATGAAATCCAATGTCAGACACACAGTCCATTTACCAGTTCGTTCTGGGTCTGAACGAAACCGGAGGCACCTAATACCCCGCATATGTACGTCAGGACGATCACCAACTGTTTCCATCTTCTTGAGTGTACAGCCCAATCAAGATCATCAGTAATCACCCAAACGACGTGAAGACCTCCGGTCTTCGACCATCGTCTTCATCTTCGACTTATCGTCGTATCAGTTATTCAGAATGGGATAAACCCGGTCTTTCCGAATAACTCGCGTATATTATAAACAAGTGTTAGACAAACACAACATACGCCTCATTCCAACTCATCAGTCACTAACCATAAATTAATCAAGAGAATAATTCCCCAAATATTAACCCCGAAGGCCGAAACCAACATCAGATCAATATCCAGAAAACCATTCTGCTTAGCTAACCGACAGTTAGTTTCTAAATTTCACATTCATAGGGAAAGGTTCCCATTAATTTTATCCAAGATAAATCATTAAAATTTATTCTCAAATCTTCTTTTGAATTTCGATTCAACTAGTCGGGGTTAACGAACCTTACCGAAGTAATCATTTGTTTTAATTTCCCAACCCCGGCCTATTAATCCCATGAAGTAAAACTGGTCCTACTTCAAATCTAACACCACGGTGTTATCGGTAAATTCATTTACCATTTCATGTTCAAATCTAATTAAAGATTTAACTATCGCCTGGAGCAAAACTAGTGATACTCCATTCTCGATCATTTCAATCTAATTAAAGATTCATTGAAACTCCACTTAGTTTTAATCTTTAACTGGGTTAAAGAATCAGTGTCATTTAAAACACAGTTCACGACAAACCCAAAATCACATTCCATTAATTATCGGGTTAAAGAACGAGTTTTATTTAAAACACTGTCCACGATAAACCCAAAAATCAATATCAATTCAATTCCAATTAAATATTATTTATTTGGTACACTTCATTAAATCCAAATAAAAAGATTTAATCTTTTCACAACTTGGTTCAAGAACAGTGTTAGTCAAGACACCATTCACGACAAACCCAAATCACATTTGATATTAAATACAAGGCTCTGAATAGAAAATATATCGGCTTATATTCAATATCAAATTCTACGACCAACAGATATCGTATTGGAAATAACGATATATATATCTATATCTTTCAAATTTCCATAACAACATCTGTATAATCACGAAATCCAACATCGAAATATTCCGAAGACAATTTCGATTCAAATCCATTCCAATGCAATCATTGGAAATTCTGGTTATTTTCAAAACCATTTCAAATTCAATTTATTTATTTAAAAATAAATAGAATTATAATTCTAGTTCAAAAACTAGTTCATTTCGATAAAAATCTATTTTTATCTTTTCAAATATGGAGTTTTTCATCCCCATTATTTCTAAATCATTTATTATGATTTAACACAAATTATTACTATTTTTAATAATTTTATCAAGGCCCGTACAGTCGATTTCCATCAACGGCCATCGAACTGCACTTACAGCGACCTTTTTCAAATTCGATTTGGACATAATTCCAAATCCAACCGTTAGATTTCTAATTTCTAATATTCGTTAGAAAGCTCTTTTCGATACGAACCCAACGGTTCCGGTTTTAGGAGAATCCGACGGTCGGATCTCCCGCAATATCCGTTCGAAGTCAATGGTCGAAATCCGCGAACTGCCGCGGCGCGGTGCGTTCTATTCAGGCCATTATATTATATATATAATATATATAATATATACTTCGTCGATTTCAATTCAAAACACGCTTTATAAATCGTTTTAAATTCATTTTCAAAACGGTTTCAACTTCATATTCAATTTCAAATCAAAATTGAATATTCCAATTTAAATTCATTTCAAATTGAATTCAACTCAAATTGATTTCTAATTCAATTTCAGTTCGTTTTCAATTCAGTTCAATTTCAATTCGAATTCATTTATATTCCATTTCAATTCGAATTCATTTATATTCAATTTCAATTCGAATTCATTTATATTAAATTTAAATTCGAATTCGTTTATATTCAATTTCAATTCGAATTTATTTATATTCAATTTCAATTCGAATTTGTCTATATTCAATTTCTATTTGAATTTATTTATATTCAATTCTTTTCAACATATAAGATTTTGAAATCACTTTCGATATTCATTATGAAATGAATAAAATCGATATAAATATCGTTCACGTCAAAATGGCGTCAATCTAATCAATACAGCTTCATATATTCCTTTTTTCAAATATTCTATTTCAAATATTTCTTTTTCAAATATTTCTATTTTAAAACTGGAATGAGGCCCAATCAATTACCATGTAATGTTAATTATATGGATTTTCTACAACACATGTATATATCAACAACGATGAATAATCAACCATCATACAAAGTGCATTCTACACTGTATAAGCATCAAATATAACTATTCAACGCTTATAACAGCCTCTCAATCAATCGATCGACATACGACTAAACAATCGGGATTAGTGTACGTCAAATATCGTTCCAATACCCGTGTGGGGTTTCAAGCAATCAAACACAGATTTTTATTTGTGCAGTTGGGCGATGTGTAAAATTTATCGTCCCAATCAATGTCCTTCAAATAGGTGTACATAAACAAACCGTCCGATTTGTAAATGAATATTTATTTATTCACATTCACGTTAAAAATTATATTTTAACGATCAAACTATTTTATTCAACCTATGAATATTCGATTCGGTTCATTTATTAAATAAAATGTTATCTTTATTTTTCTAACTTATTTTTAGAAAATTTCGGCAGCATAACGAAACGATACTAGAAACGGGACAAGGCCTAGCCTTATCCCCGGTCTAGTGAAGGCCCACGCCATTCACACATCAATCAAATCAATTTCATTTCACCAAACAATTCAATTCAAACCAAATAATCTAACCAACTACACAACCAAATAATTAAACAAACAAGCCATCCATGGTCTGTGGATGACGGGTGTCGGGTGCTGCTAAGCACCGTCTGCATCCTAGTATATATATAACTAGAAAATTTAAATTGAAAGGTGAGAAGTTCTCACTGAATAGCTAAATCCAACGCCTCGGCTCTTCTTATGTAGAAATCTTCGCCGTTCTTGCTTCTTGTCACTTTCTTTGCCCGTATTCTCTACATATATAAAAATCACATTTTTACTTCGCTATTCAATATAGAAAAATTGAATTTTTACTTCGCTATTCAATATAGAAAAATCGAATTTTTTCTTTGCTATTCAATATAGAAAAATAGAATTTTTACTTCGCTATTCAATATAGAAAAATCGAATTTTTACTTCGCTATTCAATATTTAAAAATCATTTCTTCCTTTCAACATATATATAGTAAAAATTAGATTTTTATTCTACTATATTTATAAAGATGATATTTTTACTATCTCTACTATATAAAAATTATATTTTTATTATCCCTACTAAATAAAAATTATATTTTTATTATCCCTACTAAATAAAAATTATATTTTTTCATTATATAAAAATAAACTTTTATTCTTCTACATTATACAAAAATTATATTCTTACTTCTTACAAAAATTCTATTTTTATTCCTATAAAAATTCTACTTTATTCATCATATGAATCCCCTTTTTATTAACATAGAAATCATAAAAATAAATTAACAAAGCTATATAAAAAAACATAAAAGAAAGAAAAAGACACTTACAGGTTTTAGCGAGAGGGAGGGGGGTGCGGATCTTCGATGCAGGCGGAGGAGGGTCGGTGAACGGAGGTGGAGGCCATCGCGGTGGGGTGTTTGGTGGAGGGCACGGTTGGTTGAAAGGCAGTGGAAAGGGGGAGGCGGAGGTCAAGATGGGTAAGGAGAGAGGCGCGAGAGGGAGAAGGGGATAGGGGAACGAGGAGGAAGGGGCGGGGGGGGGGGGAGGGGGGGACCGCACCTCGGCGGCGGCGTGACTGCAGCTGTCGCTGCTTGTAACGACCCGGATTTTCAACGACTTTGGTTATCGACATAAGCTCGATGTCGATAACCAAAACATCGAAAAATCCTGGTAATTAGTGAAAGAAATTAGAGGGTGAGGAAAGATAAGATAGAAACTTAGAATAGAAGAAGAAGAAGAAGAAGAAGAAGAACACAACATCAGAGTAACACGAATCTCACAGCGGAACGAATAACATATAATATATATAACATAACTTGAAATATACATCTGTACTTGAATATACATCAATATCAAAGTACATCACTTACAACACAGCGGAAATAACTATAGCTATATGATCCTGAAGCCTCCTGCTCCAAGCTCTTCGAGTATATCTGTAAATTCCCGACTACTTGACTGCCCGTACAAATTTAGGCACCCAAGAGTTTAGGGGAAACAACAAAGTAAACTCCGAGTCAGTCATGGGACTGGTATGAGTAAAACTGTTTAAAAACAGTTCGAACAAGTAAACGATATCTCATAAGACCACGCCGCATAACGGAACGGGTTTTTCCCTTATGAAAATCCAAAATATCATTATATCAAAAACCTTTTGATATTATAATAATGTCTATCAACCACAGTATATATATAATCATCTAGCAGAAACGCTTTCATCTCACGTTCTACATATATAGTATACAATCAAAACCGCAAGCACGTATTGGGTAATGGATTTCCAACTATGACAAGGTATGGAACCACCTTTCGCTAATGTACCTCTAGAGAGGAATACACTGGGTTCAACAAGAACATCTTGCAACCCGGCCACACATGACCGACCACTCATTTCGCTTACGGTTGGTATCAGCAACCGTTTCCCGAATGGGACAGCATCAACAATAGATTTTTAGAAGTAAATGAAACTCTAGATCAGGTGATTATACACCCTACTTCGGTGCGACCGACTTAGCCATGTTGCCTGCCCGATTTCTGTCATTTACCGGATGATGAGGCTAGAAGCTACGCTTTATCATCATACCAGATTCACTTTGAATGCCACATCGTCAAATCCATCAAATCACCGATTGACGTCTACAACAATACATTATGTGTTAGCTAAAAGAAGTTTCCTTCTCCACCTCCACTCTTGGTACGGTTGGAGAAATCAATATACGTGATCGTCTGGAAATACTCTGTCAAACATTCATCCATACAAGTCACCCAGGAACAGGATGAACTGAAGGCACTATTCCTATTAATAGAAAAAGTCCTTGCACTCTACTCCGTCTTCGATTATCTTTATATAATCTGATTCGCACGCTACTGCCGATATGGAGTGGTACTTCGGATAATAATCCAACCGGTCTCTCCATATTGACAACGATGGTCAAAACTTCGATAGTCTGTGATTTAACTATCGAATAAAAACAAGTGTTTTGATAGTCGATGATTTAACTATCGAATAAAACAAGTGTTCATCCAAACATCCAACAATCACTGAACCTTTAATTAATATTCTATTAATTAAATCTCTTCTCTATTTCTTTATCAATATTTGTTAACCAAATATTTTCAATAACCATATTGGCCTTTACGTTATTTGGAAAAAAATTCCATATATCGCCTTCTTTTATTTTCTAAACTTTAGAAAATATATGTTATTTATAATTGGAAAATATTCCAATTACTTATCTCTTTTCCAATCTCGTTTATTTCTATACTTAGAAACGTTCATTATTCTATTTCCAAGCTTTGCACATATTTGGGTTAAAACAGATGTTGTGTAAAACATCGTTACGACAACCCAAATACAGTATTTAACTAATTCTTATTCCACATTGATCTTCGAGCCTGAATCTTGCTACTTATCGGTATATCATGAAATCAACCAAGTTGGGGTATAATTACCTCTCAGACCTTGACTGAATAACATTTAACGTCAAAACAGACAAGACTACTTACTCGAATAATCAATACCATACAACTAATAATTCACCTTTAAACACATATACTCTTTTTCTTTCTATTCTTACTAGATTTTATTCTTATACTTCCTTTTTGATTGTACTATTCTATTTTTGAGTCCGTTTTCTTATCGACTTCTATATATATCGATACGTTGATTTCTAACTATCAAATTATCTTAAAAATATTCTATCTCCTTAAATTCCCGGAAAAATTCGCCATAACCTCCTTTGTACCGGGAGCATCGGGAAATTTCAAATAGCTTTCCCGGTCCTTCTCATCTCAAAAAGAAAAAGAAAAAGCCAAGCGGCTAGCCGATACGGCGCATAAAATCTCATATGGAAATTAAATACGTACCTTTTTGTCGGGCATTCTATTTATTTCACTTCTATACTTTATTCCAAACCTGTCTCCTGTATGTCTATACCTGTCCAATCTATTTTAACTATATCAATCTTTTTAACTAAATTTGTTAATTAAATCTGTTAATTAACTTCTTAGTCTAATCCACTTCTATTTATCCAAATCTATTTATTTTAGATCCTATTTGAATTTCTATATTCAAATTCCATTTGAAATACTATATTCAAAATCTATAGTTAAACTCCATTTGAATTCTATTATTCAAATTCTATTTCAATTCCATATATTCAAAGTCCATTTGAATTCTCTGCATTATTTATAAACAGCGTTTATAACTTCAATTCAAATCCCACCTTTCCATTTATAAATAGAGTTTATAAATTCAATTCAAATCCCATATTTTCATTTATAAACAAAGTTTATAAAATCGATTCAAATCCCATATTTTTATTTATAAACAAAGTTTTATAAATTCAATTACTTGTTTTATACCTTCAAACAAGTTAATATTTTCTATGGTCTTATTTAAAATTCAAATTCTATTATAAAAATAGAATTTCCTTTTTTAAATATCAAATACCCTTTTCGATATTTTTATTAAACAATATCCAGGCCCCATTGATTTTTAAACACCAAAGCAACCAATTATTTATTTTTCTAACACATCATATATGACAGTATATATGCAAATAAATAAACAAACCGATAATATATTTTTGAGGAATCCTGTTGGATTCCTCCAACCTGTTTTCCTGCATCCACAGACGTTAGTCAACATAGTAATACCCATCCTGCTTCGAGGCAGGATATCGCGGTATGAAGATCATCCACTATCATAGCGTGGGGCGTATAGGGTAATCATCCGCCAATGAAACCGCGGGCATCCGCTAATGAGACTGCGGGAATCCAACCAATCATCAACCCAATATATATTTATATATATATATATCCTAAATAACTAATATATATTTTAAAACAATCAGACAGCATTCAAACAAGCACAGACAATTATTTTTAACTATATAAAAATAAATTCTAAATAAAATGGTGAGTGAGGTTTACTCACCAGGATTTTTATTTTGTTGAATATCTGGTAAATTTCCAATGAATCCACTTGAATCATCTTTTATTTTTCACCTTAATCCTTAATCCACATTTTCTTCATCCCTGTATAAATACCAAGAACAAAACTTTGGTAGTCTCAAACGTTGCCAGTGCGTTGCCGACCATCCTTCCTTACCATCGCGACTTCTGCTTATCCTAAATCGCACAACCATTCTCACCGCGATCACCTACACAGATCTCGACTTCTCCATTTTCTCCTCACCGATGCAGAAGCTCACTGTCGAGTTCCAGAACCAAACTCGCAGTCCCCCAAATTTGCAGAGCAGTGAACGTCGGCCCCTTCTAAAGTCACAGCGGCTCCTCAAAACCATCGCACACCACACCACAACGTTGAAAACCCCATCGTTGATCCCAAAGTCGGCATCCCCAATTTGAAATCGATGACCTAATGTAGCTGTTCGAAGACGCGGTTCCAGCGAGCGCTCCTTCTTCTTGACGATGAACTCGACCTCGCGGTGATGAGTTCAATCGCGCCTTCTGATTTCGAGACCAAAAAGAAATCGCGGTCTCCATCCTTGCGTTGCTCGATTTTTGCTTTTCCCCCTTTCTGTTCGATTCTAATTTGAGGAGGCTTCGGCCATTTTTGCTTTTAATTCGAGAAGGAAAGGATGCGGTTTCAATTTTAAAGAGGAGTAGGTGCTTTTAGTTTTTTTTTTGTGGAAGGAAAGGAAGACACAGCGTTGATTTGTTTTGTGGGACGAGAGAAGCCACGGTTGCTTTCCAATTTGGTGAAAAGGGGAACACGTTTGTTTTGTTCCTGTCCGCTGAATTCATGATATTTTATTTTAATTTTATTTGTTTTAAAAACTGTATCCATTAATTTCAATACTCTAGGGTCCCGAACTCCTTTCTGAACCCAACAACTGTGAACTCTAGGGTAATACCACTATTCCGGACACACTGGGATAGGTCACGAAGTCCTGTTCGATTGCCTGTGGAAGATATTTATTTAAATTGATATAAATAAATTTTAAAACAATTCATTTTTCGATAATTAATTAATATTATTATCGTTATAAAGCCAAATAAAATTTCCTATAAATTATTTGAACTGTATTTAATTCAAATTAAATTCTGAATTCATCTAAATCCATTTTCGTATTCTGTTATTTTAATATATTCGATATTAAATCGAAATTGATTGTTAAATTGATAACTCCCTCTGAAAAATTGATTTATTTACTTAACTCAATATTTAAATACATATTAAATATTTAAAATTAACACCTAAGAGTCCGGGTCATTACACTACTACTTTTTTTTTCAATCGATTGATTCGAGAAGGTAACCAAGGGGGGGGCTGAGATAATAGAATGAGGGGTGTTTATTTATTTATTTTTATTTTATTTTATTTTATTTCATAAAGTAACTTTTTATCTCGACCTAAAAACGGGACCCACCACCTGTCGTCCATAGCTAACTACCCCCATTCCGAACACAATGGGATATGTATCGTAGGCTGATTCGATCGTTTCAATTTGCTTTCGTTAAAATCAACATATAACTCAATATATTGAATTTGAACGCGCATTTCGATTTACTGGGGCCATATACTAACTTTAAAAATTCCCAAAAAATATTTTCTAGCTTCGTATTGACGATACGGTCCTAACAAAACTAGTTTCGTCAAATTCTGAGACCGTTTGAAAAATGGCCATTTTCCAGTCGATTAAAATCAACTAAAACTGGTCAAACGCGTTTTCCTTTGCCACACCCACATATTGAATCGAAAAATTATGAAATTTGAAACTTAGCAATAACTTAACACTACGGATCCAACAAAATTGGTTTCGTCGAAATCCGAGGTCGTTTGCAAAATGTCTATTTTTAAGGGCTTGAATTCCATAGCGACTATTCAGAATTTTCAACTGGACATATCTTTTGATTCCTGCTATGAAATTTCGATTTTTCGGATTCATTGGAAAGATAGTCACAATTAGATTCCATTATTTTTGATTTCAGTAAAATCGGGTTTGTTTTGAACCCAGTACATTCATTTGAAGTTTGAAATCGAATTATCGAACTACCGCGCCATTTTCAATTCTATTTATAATTATATATAATTATTATATTCTAAAGACGACGTATATAATATATACGATCGAATTTTATTCAAAACATTTTTCTCGCCTATATTATCTAAAATGATTTATTTTAAATAATCAAAATTCGCTAAAATTGCCAAAATAAAAATTTTAAACTGGCCCAGATTTTCGGGTTGTTACAATCTCCCCCACTTAAAACTTTTCGTCCCCGAAAAGGTACGAAGTCGAAAGTGGTTTGATTAATTAACTCTACGTTCTATCTGGCTTCCATTCTCCAACTTTTCAGTTTCTGAGAATTTTCAAATTCTTCAAAAATTTGGCTAACACCCGGAATTTTCGAAAAATTTCGCCATAACCTCCCCTGCACCGGGAGCCACGGGAAAATCCCGAAATTGCCATACAGGCCTTCTGATCTCAAAAAGAAAAAGAAAAAGCCAAGCGGCTAGGCAATAGGCTCATAAAATCCTCATCACCCAAACAAAACAGTAAATTATAGTAAACATGTACCTATTTGTCCGGCAAACAAATTTTATTCTCTGCTCTAGCCTCTTTGCTATGACCTGTTCAATGTAAGTACAAGTATACGCAAGCAAACGCGACCAAATTTCAATACAATTCAATATTTGGTTCAATTAGGCTAAATGGCTAAAAATTAGCAAACAAATAAACAAACAACACAAACATCAATCAATTAGTTGATTAGCTTTTGAAATGCATAACTTTGGTATATAGTCAAAAATCATATTTTTGATGCCAAATCACAACAATAGGCCCACTCTAATTTTGGTTCTCACACCAGTCAATAGGAAATATATAGAAAGTCCACTTTCGTCACTCGAACATGAATTCTAATGATGGAGCTCCATCATCAAAATCATCTCTGGGCGATTCGAGTGTAATTCTATATTTATCCAGTATATTAAAACTTCAAAAACACGTTCGCAAGGCGTATATGCAAAATCTTTATATACTGGAATGTCCCAATCAATACAAATAAATAATCAAACACAAATATTTGATTTAGATTTTCAAAACAAAATTTGTTTTCACTTTAAAAATATACTCTTCACACTCGTTCTAGGATACTACTGATCCCATCTCTAACGAGTCATTCCCATTGGATATTACTAATCCAATATCTGAGGAATTCTTTCGTATGGTTCTAATGTGCCTTGTTCTCTGCTTTGTAAACCAAAGCTCTGATACCACGATGAAACGACCCTAACTTCCCTGGTCTCTGAGGAGAAAGAGAAAGAACGAATTGTTTTGAGAACACGACAAATCAGAACGCACACGGAAGAACATTTCATTGTATATTACAACAATGCATCAGATTACAAGAATATACAGAGTATAAATAAATATTACACAGAAATATCAGAGATTTAAATTACATAGCAGCGGAAAATAATACAATACACAACTGAAGGAGATATACGGATACAAAGCTTTCCGGATATAGTTCCAGCTGTAAACCAGAATCCTGTGAATATAAATCTGCAAAACCAAAACTACTAGCTGCCCGTGTCGAAAATAAGGGCACCCAGAGTTTAGGTTAAAACAATAAACTCCAGGTCAGTCATGGGACTGGTGTGAGAACTAAAACAGTTATTATTTGTTATTTTAAAGTTAGGTAAATCAAGGGACCACGCCGTATAACACGGAACGAGTTTCCTCCCAAGAATACCAGTGCATAAAACAAACAGCGCAATGCTAAATAAAGAAAGATGATGCTATTATAAGACCCAGTTCCCATCACACAATGCAACGCAAGCCGGAGGATAGGGTTTTTACCTTATAATAGCCAAGAATGCTTGATACGTTGAAAACAAATTATTTGATACTATAATAAGTGCATAGTGTATAAAACAACTTCAAATCACAAGTATTAATCATAGGCGGCATGAGTGCCCCATACCACTATGTCGCCATATATAGGTTATACAATAAAAATCGCAAAGTCGCGTATTTGGAAATTGGGTTTCCATCTATGAACCGAGGCAAAAGATAGTCCTCAACCGATTCGAGACGCTCTAGCCCGTATCTCAGGAACAGCAGCAACTGCCCCTTGGATCGTCAGGGCCGGTCTACCGATGTGGATTATAATGCCTGAACACTACGTTTCTCCGCCCTTTGGGGCGTAAATGAGCCAACGAATGACTCCATCGGACCCGTATCGTCCGATCAAACCGAGCCTCCTCGCAACAGCAACAACCACAAAGGTGAAAAGTATATAAATGTTAGGGCTGGTAGGTCACTGAAACCACCCTAGCTACAAAGAAAACGCATGTCCCCCCTAAGGTCCGTCTCCCGTTTTTGGTTCACCACCAGGGTGTGAGGCTCGCGAATTCACGTTACACAAAGCTACGCCACAAAGGCCGTGCTTTGATCATCAACCACAAGACTCTGCTTTTCAACAGAAGCCCTGATCATTTGCATCTTAGCATGCCATACAGGCAAACCACTCTATGCAACCGATATCAGTCACACAGAACGAAATCCAATGTCAGACACAGTCCATTTACCAGTTCATTCTGGGTCTGAACGAAAACGGAGGCACCTAGTACCCCGTATATCCATCGATCTCCAAGTACGTCTGGACGATCACCAACTGTTTCCATCTTCTTGGGTGTACAACCCAATCAAGATCATCAGTAAGCACCCGAACGACGTGAAGACCTCTGGTCTTTGACCATCGTCTTCATCTTCGACTTATCGTCGTATCAGTTATTCAGAATGGGATAAACCCAGTCTTTCCGAATAACTCGCGTATATTATAAACAAGTGTTACACAAACACAACATACGCCTCATTCCAACTCATCAGTCACTAACCATAAATTAATTAAGAGAATAATTCACCAAATATTAACCCCGAAGGCCGAAACCAACATCAGATCAATATCCAGAAAACCATTCTGCTTAGCTAACCGACAGTTAGTTTCTAAATTTCACATTCATAGGGAAAGGTTCCCATTAATTTTATCTAAGATAAATCATTAAAATTTATTCTCAAATCTTCTTTTGAATTTCGATTCAACTAGTCGGGGTTAACGAACCTTACCGAAGTAATCATTTGTTTTAATTTCCCAACCCCAACCTATTAATCCCATGAAGTAAAACTGGTCCTACTTCATATCTAACACCACGGTGTTATCGGTAAATTCATTTACCATTTCACGTTCAAATCTAATTAAAGATTTAACTATCGGCTGGAGCAAAACTGGTGATACTCCATTCTCGATCATTTCAATCTAATTAAAGATTCATTAAAACTCCACTTAGTTTTAATCTTTAACTGGGTTAAAGAATCAGTGTCATTTAAAATACAGTTCACGACAAACCCAAAAACACATTCCATTAATTATCGGGTTAAAGAACGAGTGTTATTTAAAACACTATCCACGATAAACCCAAAAATCAATATCAATTCAATTCCAAATAAATATTATTTAATTGGTACACTTCATTAAATCCAAATAAAAAGATTTAATCTTTTCTCAACTGGGTTCAAGAATAGTGTTAGTCAAGACACCATTCACGACAAACCCAAATCACATTTGATATTAAATACAAGGCTCTGAATAGAAAATATGTCGGCTTATATTCAATATCAAATTCTACGACCAACAGATATCGTATTGGAAATAACGATATATATATCTATATCTTTCAAATTTCCATAACAACATCTGTATAATCACGAAATCCAACATCGAAATATTCTGAAGACAATTTCGATTCAAATCCATTCCAATGCAATCATTGGAAATTCTGGTTATTTTCAAAACCATTTCAAATTCAATTTATTTATTTAAAAATAAATAGAATTATAATTCTAGTTCAAAAACTAGTTCATTTCGATAAAAATCTATTTTTACCTTTTCAAATATGGAGATTTTCATCCCAATTCTTTTTAAATCATTTCTTATGATTTTACACAAATTATTACTATTTTTAATAATTTTATCAATACCCGTATAGTCGATTTCCATCAACGGCCATCGAACTGCACTTACCGCGACCTTTTTCAAATTTGATTTGGACATAATTCCAAATCCAACCATTAGATTTCTAATTTCTAATATTCGTTAGAAAGCTATTTTCGATACGAACCCAAGGTTCCGGTTTTAGGAGAATCCGACGGTCGGATCTCCCGCAATATCCGTTTGAAGTCAATGGTCGAAATTCGCGAACTGCCGCGGCGCGGCGCGTTCTATTCAGGCCATTATATTATATAGATAATATATATAATATATACTTCGTCGATTTCAATTCAAAACACGCTTTATAAATCGTTTTAAATTCATTTTCAAAACGGTTTCAACTTCATATTCAATTTCAAATCAAAATTTAATATTCCAATTTAAATTCATTTTAAATTCATTTCAAATTGATTTTAATTCAAATTGATTTCTAATTCAATTTCAGTTCATTTTCAATTCAATTCAATTTCAATTCGAATTCATTTCAATTCCATTTCAATTCGAATTCATTTATATTCAATTTCAATTCGAATTCATTTATATTCAATTTAAATTCGAATTCGTTTATATTCAATTTCAACTCGAATTTATTTATATTCAATTTCAATTCGAATTTATCTATATTCAATTTCAATTCGAATTTATTTATATTCAATTCTTTTCAACATATCAGATTTTGAAATCACTTTCGATATTCATTATGAAATTAATAAAATCGATATAAATATCGTTCATGTCAAAATGGCGTCAATCTAATCAATACGGCTTCATATACTCCTATTATCAAGTATTCTATTTCAAATATTTCTTTTTCAAATATTTCTATTTTAAAATTGGAATGAGGCCCAATCAATTACCATATAATGTTAATTATATGGATTTTCTACAACACATGTATATATCAACAACGATGAATAATCAACCATCATACAAAGTGCATTCTACACTGTATAAGCATCAAATATAAATATTCAACGCTTATAACAGCCTGTCAATCAATCGATCGACATATAACTAAACAATCGGGATTAGTGTACGTCAAATATCATCCCAATACCCGTGTGGGGTTTCAAGCAAACCCAGATTTTTATTTGTGCAATTGGGCGATGTGTAAAATTTATCGTCCCAATCAATGTCCTTCAAATAGGTGTACATAAACAAACCGTCCGGTTTGTAAATGAATATTTATTTATTCACATTCACGTTAAAAATTATATTTTTAACGATCAAACTATTTTATTCAACCTATGAATATTCTATTAGGTTCATTTATTAAATAAAATGTTATCTTTATTTTTCTAACTTATTTTTAGAAAATTTCGGCGGCATAACGGCACAATACTAGAAACGGGACAAGGCCTAGCCTTATCCCCGGTCTAGTGAAGGCCTACGCCATTCACACATCAATCAAATCAATTTCATTTCACCAAACAGTTCAATTCAAACCAAATAATATAACCAACTACACAACCAAACAATTAAACAAACAAGCCATCCATGGTCTATGGATGACGGATGTCGGGTGCTGCTAAGCACCATCTGCATCCTAGTATATATATAACTAGAAAATTTAAATTGAAAGGTGAGAAGTTCTCAATGAATAGCTAAATCCAACGCCTAGGCTCTTCTTATATAGAAATCTTCGACGTTCTTGCTTCTTGTCACTTTCTTTGCCCGTATTCTCTACATATATAAAAATCACATTTTTACTTCGCTATTCAATATAGAAAAATCGAATTTTTACTTCGCTATTCAATATAGAAAAATCAAATTTTTTACTGCGCTATTCAATATAGAAAAATCGAATTTTTACTTCCCTAGTCAATATAGAAAAATATAATTTTTACTTCGATATTCAATATAGAAAAATCGAATTTTTACTTCGCTATTCAATATATAAAAATCATTTCTTCCTTTCAACATATATATAATAAAAATCAGATTTTTATTCTGCTATATTTATAAAGATGATATTTTTACTATCTCTACTATATAAAAATTATATTTTTATTATCCTTACTAAATAAAAATTATATTTTTATTATCCCTACTAAATAAAAATTATATTTTTTCATTATATAAAAATCAAACTTTTATTCTTCTACATTATACAAAAATTATATTCTTACTCTTACAAAAATTCTATCTTTATTCCTATAAAAATTCTACTTTATTCATCATATGTATCCCCTTTTTATTGACATAGAAATCATAAAAATAAATAAACAAAGCTATATAAAAAAACAAAAAAGAAAGAAAAAGACACTTACAGATTTTAGCAAGAAGGAGGGGGGTGCGGATCTTCGATGCAGGCGGAGGAGGGTCTGTGAACGGAGGTGGAGGCCATCGCGGTGGGGTGTTTGGTGGACGGCGCGGTTGGTTGAAAGGCAGTGGAAAGGGGGCGGCGGAGGTCAAGATGGGTAAGGAGAGAGGGAGAAGGGGATAGGGGAACGAGGAGGAGGGTGCGGTGGGGGGGACCGCACCTCGGCGGCAACGCGTCGGCAGTTGTCGCTGCTACTTCTTTTTTTTTCTTTTTTTTTTCAATCGATTGATTCGATAAGGTAACGAGTGGGGGGGGGGGGGGGGGCTGAGAGAATAGAAGGAGGGGTGTTTATTTATTTATATTTTATTTTATTTTATTTCAAAAAGTAACTTTTTATCTCGACCTCAAAACGGGACCCACCGCCTATCGTCCATAGCTAATTACCCCCATTCCGAACACAATGGGATACGTATCGTAGGCTGATTCGATCGTTTCAATTTGCTTTCGTCAAAATCAACATATAACTCTATATATTGAATTTGAACGTGCATTTCAATTTACTGGGGCCACATACTAACTTTAAAAATTCCCAAAAAATATTTTCTATCTTCGTATTGATGATATGGTCCTAACAAAACTAGTTTCGTCAAATTCTGAGACCGTTTGAAAAATGGCCATTTTCCAGTCAATTAAAATCAACTGAAACAGGTCAAACGCGTATTCCTTTGCCACACCCACATATTGAATCGAAAAATTATGAAATTTGAAACTTAGCAATAACATAACACTACAGATCCAACAAAAGTTGTTTCGTCGAAATCCGAGGTCGTTTGCAAAATGTCTATTTTTAAGGGCCTGAATTCCATAACGACTATTCAGAATTTTCAACTGGACATATCTTTTGATTCCCGCTATGAAATTTCGATTTTTCGGATTCATTGGAAAGATAGTTACAATTAGATTCCATTATTTTTGGTTTCACTAAAATCCGGTTTGTTTTGCACCCGGTACATTCATTTGAAGTTTGAAATCGAATTATCGAACTATCGCGCCATTTTCAATTCTATTTATAATTATATATAATTACTATATTCTAACGACGACGTATATAATATATACGATCGAATTCTATTCAAAAAAATTTTCTCGCCGATATTATTTAAAATGATTCATTTTAAATAATCAAAATTCGCTAAAATTGCCAAAATAAAAATTTTAAACTGGCCCAGATTTTCGGGTTGTTACAATGGTATTCCACTGTGAATATATACGATAATATAAATTTAGTTATATTTAATTTAATTACATTTAAATATATTTATATATTTAAATGGGTCATTCAGAGCTTTAAAAATAGCCACTTTTGCAAACGAAGTCGGAATTCGACGAAACTAATTTGGTTGAATCCGCAATATTAAATTATTGCTAGAATAAAATTTCCGTGATTTTTGAAGTCAGTTGTGGCTATACGGATTTTTAATGTGAATAACAATCAGTATTTTGATGGTTAAAAATATGTTGTGTGAGTATACGAAGTCGGAATTCGACGAAAGCAGTTTCGTTGGGACCGTAATGTCGTACTCTAGCTGCATGTCCAGTTTGGTGATTTTTGGGTATCGTGTGCGGTCACAGGAATTTTTAAGGACCATTACAAATAGTAGTTGCTTACAAATAAATTAAATAATCAAAGAAAAAAAATCCTAACAATTTTCTGTTCATAAACATGCCACACCTTCCTCATCTCAACCACATATTTCTCCCCTCAAAACAACAACCACGATTCATTTCTAAAACAATTCATGTGGCCTCATAAAATCCTCACAAAATCAAAGAAAATCCTATAAATAACGAAACCTATGTATGTGAATTCCTTGATGGATTTTCTTCAATCCTATATCATTTTTATATCGTTCGACGTCAGCTGGGAGCTCCAGGTTTTTGCACAACAAAGCCTAGGGAATGGTCTTTCTTGAATTTGTTGTGTCGATGAAGGAAACGATTTGTTGATTTGAGATCATGAGGGAATTTAGCACCTTGGTGCAGTTTTTGGTGAGATTCGACGTTGGGTTGTGTCGCTACCTGTTGGTGATGAACGGTGTCACAACTGGTTGGAGGACGACGAGTCATACGAGGAGCTGAGGAAGATGACGAGTTCGGAAGGGAAAGTTCGATGGTGGTTGTCTCGGTTGATTCGGTGAAGGGGTAGTGGAGAAAGAGGGGATTGAATAGAAGATCACGGCTAATTTTGCTGAAGAAGGTTTCGGTGTTTGAAGAGGTAGAAAGTAAAAAAGGGGAGACGGGCCGAATTGATTGAGTAAAGCCCATTGAATTCAAATCTATGTTTTAATCTGTTTAAAATTGTACGTTAACTTTAAAAATGCATAATTCTCTCGTATGATATCGAAACTCAGTAAACCAAGATCCGTTGGGATCGTATGGACGAAAACTACACGATGGAACTGACAGGAAGTCTATTGGAGCTAGTTAAAATTTATAGCAAAATAAATTGTCCGTCTGAACCAAATCGAGCGATGGTTATCGTTATCAATGATGATCGTCCAATGTGAGTAAAACTCACCAACTCAAAACAGTTATATTTTTCTAACGTATATTTAGAACTATTAATCATCTGTTGATTGATATGTGTTAACTATTTGGTTGAATTGCTTGTGTATTGGTTGAAATTATAGATAACGATATATATATAAATCGTTAATCAAATGTCGATTTTGTTTATCAGAATATTTCATATCGAAGTGAAATCAATGTTATTATATTGTTTAACATATGTGATGCAGGGAAACAGGTTGGAGGAATCCAACTGGATTCCTCAACATTTATTTTACTTTTTTTCATATATTGTGATATATGATGTGATAAATAATTTGTTGTCAATTATATGTGTTTGGACGATATTGATCATCATGATTTGATATGTTGAATACCATAACATACCGGAATGTTGATAAGGGAATTTTCAAAGTGAAATTTAAGATATTTATAAACTGGGATATTTATAAATAAGAAATATTTATAAATTGGAATATTTATAAATAGGAGATATTTAGAAAGGGAATAATTATAAAATCAAAGAATTTTATAAAATGATTATTTACTTAGCAAGTAAATAGAAGTGTAAAACGATATTTATTTAAGAAGTAAACAGAAGTATAAAGAAAGATATTTACGCAGAAAGTAAATAAACAGAACAAAGGAATATTTATTGGATACATAAATAGAATAAAGGAATATTTATTGGGAAAATAAATAGGATTATAAAAGGAAATTAACGAGATAGAAAAGAGTAACTCGATTAAAGTTATCAAAAAGAGTCATCAAATAGGAGTCAAATTGAATATAGTTATTCGAAAGGAGAAAATTTAACATAGTTATTTAAAAGAAGTTAATCGAACATAGTTAAAATAAATAGAGTTAAACAAGATTAGAAACTGACTAGCGATTAGTTAAGTCGAATAGTTTTATAAGTGTCGATCTGATGTTGGTTTCGGCCTTCGGGGTTTATACTTAGAGAATTATTCTCCTACTAGTTTACAGTCAGGGACAGACAGTTGTGAAGTGATAGTGATATGTAAATAACAATGGAAATGATTTCCAGTGTTAATAACGTATATTTTCTAAACATAGAAAATAAGGAAATATGAATATATATATATATATATATATATATATATGATTGATGACTGATTGATAGAATTTCCATCTGGAAATAATATCGTTGTTTGCACACGTATTTTTTTTTTTTGATAGTTAACTCACCGACTATCGAAGTTTTTGACCATTTTAACGTTGTTAATATGGAGAGACCGGTTGGATTATTATCCAAAGAACCACTCTGTATGGGCATAAGCGTTGCGAATCATATATGCCAAGGATAATTGAAGACGGAGTAAAGTGCAGGGCTATTGTATAAGTATTAGATAACAGTGCGTAAGATGGATTTACTAAATAGTGCCTTTGGTTCATCCTGTTCCTGGATGATTTGTATGGATGAATGTCGGACAGAGTATTTCCAGAAAGGTCACGAACATTGATTTATTCGACTGTACCAAGAGTGGAAGCAGAGAAGGAAACTTATTTAGCTAACACATAATGTACTGTTGTAGACGTAAATTAACTGATTTTCGATGGATCTGACAATGTGGCATTCGAAGTGAATCTGATATGATGATAAAGCGTAACCTCAAGCCTCATCAACTGGTAAATGACAGAAATCAGGCAGGCAGCATGGCTATGTAGGTCGCACCTATTAGGGTGTATAATACCTGATCTATAGTTTCATTTACTTCAAAAAAATCTATTGTTGATGCTGTCCCATTCATCAAACGGTTGCTGATCCCAACCGTTGGTGATATACATTCGATACACTCAAGCGAATTGAGTGGTCGGTCATGTGTGGCCGGGTTGCAAGATGTTCTTGTTGAACCCAGTGTATTCCTTTCTAGAGGTACACTAGAGGAAGGTGGTTTCATACCTTGTCATAGTTGGAAATTCATTACCCAATACGTGCTTGCGGTTTTGATTGTATACTATATATGTAGAACGTGAGATGGAAGCGTTTCTGCTTGATGATTATTATATTGTGGTTGATAGACATTATTATAATATCAAAGGTTTTTGATATAAAGATATTTTGCATTCTCATAAGGGAAAAACCCGTTCCGTTATACGTCGTGGTCTTATGAGATATCGTTTACTTGTTCTAACCGTTTAAAACAGTTTTACTCATACCAGTCCCATGACTGACCCGGAGTTTATTTTGTTTTGTTTTCCCTAAACTCTTGGGTGCTTAATTTTGTACGGGCAGTCAAGTAGTCAGGATTTACTGATATACTAGAAGAGCTTGGATCAGGAGGCTTCAGGATTATAAAGCTATAGTTATTTCCGCTGTGTTGTAAGGATTGTACTTAGATAATGATTTATATTCAAGTACAGATGAATATTTCAAGTTATGTTTTATATATTACATGTTATTTGTTTCGCGGTGAGGTTCGTGTTACTCTGATGTTGTGTTCTTCTTCTATTCTAAGTTTCTATCTTATCTTTCCTCACCCTCTAATTTCATTCATTAATTACCGGGATTTTTGGATGTTTGGTTAGTTGTCAGCCTGCTTATGTCGATAACCAAGATCGTCAAAAACCCGGGTCATTACATATGGGCTATTTAGAGAATTAGGGGTAGGATTAAAAAGAATAGTTGTTTTGAGGTATTATGAGAAGTAGGGGTAGTTTAAGCATAGTAGGGGTAGATCGACAAATATTAAAGACGATGAATCATTTGGATTGGGTGCTACACAAACCAACCGTTCACAGTAGTTAAAAAATAGAGGTAGTTGTTGGATGTAAGTCTAGTAAGAGGACTAGGGGTAGGATTAAATAAAAGGCTGTTTTGAAGTATTAAGGGAAGTAGTGGTAGTTTAAGCATAATAGAGGTAGATCGACAAATATGAAAAATGATGAATCGTTTGGATTGGGCGCAGCAAAAACCAACCATTCACAGTAGATAAAAAATAGGGATAATTGTTGGAAGTAAGAGCTATTTAGAGAATTAGGGATAGGATTTAAAAGAAGGGTTGTTTTGAAGTACAAAGAGAAGTAGAGATAGTTTAAGCACGGTATGGGTAGATCGACAAATATGAAAGTTGATGAATCATTTGGATTGGGTGCTGCAAAAACCAACCTTTCATAGAATTTAAAAAATAGGGGTAATTGTCGGACGTAACGATTATTTAGAGAATTAGGGGTAGGATTAAAAAGAATAGCTATTTTGAGGTATTAAGAGAAGTAGGGGTAGTTTAAGCATAGTAGGGGTAGATCGACAAATATAAAGGATGATGAATGGTTTGGTTTGGATGCTGCAAAAACCATCCCTTCACAGTAGTTAAAAAAATAGGGCTAATTGTTGGAAGTAATGGCTATTTGGAGAATTAGGGGTAGGATTAAAAAGATGGGTTGTTTTGAAGTACTAAGAGAAGTGGGGATGGTTTAAGCATAATAGGGGTAGATCGACAAATATGAAAGATAATGAATCATTTGGATTGGGTGCTGCAAAAACTCACCTTTCACAGTACTTAAAATATAGGGGTAATTGTTGGATGTATGGGATATTTAGGGAATTATGGGTAGGATTAAAAAGAATAGTTGTTCTGAAGTATTAAGAGAAGTAGTGGTAGTTTAAGCATAGTAGGGGTTGATCGACAAATATGAAAGATGATGAATCGTTTGGATTGGGTGCTGCAAATACCAACCCTTCAAAGTAGTTTAAAAATATGGGTAACTGTTGGATGTAAGGGCTACTTAGAGAATTAGGAGTAGGATTAAAAGGAAGGTTGTTTTGAAGTATTAAGAGAAGTAGGGATAGTATATGCATAATAGCGGTAGATCGACAAATACGAAAGATGATGAATCGTTTCGATTGGGTGCAGCAAAAACCAACCCTTCATAGTAGTTACAAAATAAGAATAATTGTTGGAAGTAAGGGCTATTGAGAGAATTAGGGGTAGGATTAAAAAGAAGGGTTGTTTATAAGTAGTAAGAGAAGTTGGGATAGTTTAAGCATAGTAGGGATAGACCGTTAAATATGAAAAATGATGAATCATTTGGACTTGGTGCTGCAAAAACCAACCTTTAACAGAAGTTAAAAAATAAGGGTAATTGTTGGAAGTAAGGGCTATTTAGAGAATTATGGGTAGGATTAAAAATAATAACTTTTTTGAAGTATTAAGACAAGTAGGGGTAGTTTAAGCATAGTAGGGTTAGATCGAAAAATATAAAAGATGATGAATCATTTGGATTGGATGCTGCAAAAACCAACCCTTCACGGTAGTTAGAAAATAGGGATAATTTTTGGAAGTAAGGTCGATTTAGAGATTTTGGGGAAGGATTAAAAATAATAGTTTTTTTTTTAAGTTTTAAGAGAAGTAGGGATAGTTTAAGCATAGCCCGTGTAGATCAATAAATACGAAAGATGATGAATCGTTTGGATTGGGTGCTGCAAAAACCAACACTTCACAGTAGTTATAAAATAGGAGTAATTATTGGATGTAAGGGCTATTTAGAGACTTAAGTGTAGGATTAAAAAGAAGGCTGTTATGTAGTATTAATAGAAGTAGGGATAGTTTAAGCATAGTAGGGGTAGATCGACAAATGTGAAAGATGATGAATCATTTAGATTGGGTGCTGCAAAAACCAACACTTCACGGTAATAAAAAAATTGGGTAATTGTTGGAAGTAAGGGCTATTTAGAGAATTGTGGGTCGGATTAAAAGGAAGGGTCGTTTTGAAATATTAAGAGAAGTAAGGGTAGTTTATGCATAGTAGGCATCGATCAAAAAATATGAAAGATTATGAATCGTTTGGATTGGGTGTTACAATAGTAAAATATAGGCGTAATTGTTGGAAGTAAGGTCCATTTATGGAATTAGGGGTAGGATTAAAATTATTAGTTGTCTTGAAGTATTAAGGGAAGTAGGGGTACTTTAAGCATAGTAGGGGCAGATCGACAAATATGAAAGATGATGAATCATTTGTATTAGGTGTTGCAAAAATCAACCCTTCACAGTTGGTAAAAAATAGGGGTAACTATTGGAAGTAAGGGCTATTTAGAGAATTAGGTGTAGGATTAAAATGAATAGCGATTTTGAGTTATTAAGAGATGTAGGTATATTTTAAGCATAGTACAGGTAGATCGACAAATACGCAAGATGATGAATCTTTTGGATTGCGTGCTGCAAAAACCAATCCTTCATAGTAGTTAAAAAATAGGGGTAATTGTTGGAAGTAAGGGCTATTTAGATAACTTGGGGTAGGATTAAAAAAAGGTCGTTTTGAAGTATTAAGAGAAGTAGGGGTAATTCGAGCATACTAAGGGTAGATCGATAAATATGAACGATTATGATTCGTTTGGATTGGGTGCTGCAAAAACCAACCCTTCACAGTAGTAAAAAGACTGACTTAATTGTTGGAAGTAAGGGCTATTTAGAGAATTAGGGTTAGGATTAAAAAGAAGGACGGTTTTGAAGTATTAAGAGAGTAGTGGTAGTTTAAGCATAGTAGGGGTAGATCGACGAATATAAAAGATGATGAATCATATGGATTGGGTGCTGCAGAAACCAACCTTTCAAAGTAGTTTAAAAATAGGGATAATTATTGGATGGGCTATTTAGAGAATTAGGGGTTGGATTAAAAAGAAGGGTTGTTTTGAAGTATCAAGAGAAGTAGGGGTAGTTTAAGCATAGTAGGAGTAGATCGAGAAATTTGAAAGATGATTATCATTAAATTGGGTGCTGAAAAAACCAACCCTTAATAGTAGTTAAAAAATAGGGGTAATTGTCGGAAGTAAGGGCTATTTAGATAATTAGCAGTAGGATTAAAAAGAATAGCTGTTTTGATGTATTAAGAGAAGTAAGGGTAGTTTAAGCATAGTAGGGGTAGATCGACAAATATTAAAGATGATGAATCGTTTGGATTGGGTGCTGCAAAATCCAACCCTTCACAGTAGTTAAAAAATAGGGTTAATTGTTCGATGTAAGGGCTATTTATAGAATTAGGGGTAGGATTAAAAAGAAGGTTGTTTTGAAATGTTATGAGAAGGATTAAATAGGGGTAATTTCTGGAAGTAAGAGCTATTTAGAGAATTAGGGGTAGGATTAAAATTATATTTTGTTTTGAAGTGTTATTAGAAGTAGAGGCAGTTTAAGAATAGTAGGGGTAGGTCGACAAACATGAAAGATGATGAATCGTTTGATTGCATGCTGCAAAAACCAACCCTTCAGAGTAGTTAAAAAATATTGGTTATTATTGGAAGTAATGGCTATTTAGAGAATATGGGGTAGGATTAAAAAGAAGGGTTGTTTTGAAGTATTAAGAGAGCAGGGGTAGTTTAAGCATAGTAGGGGTAGATCGACAAATATGAAAGACTATGAATCATTGGATTGGGTGCTACAAAAACCAACCATTCACAGTACTAAAAGATAGGTGTAATTTATGGAAGCAAGGGAGATTTAGAGAACTAGGGGTAGGATTAAAAATAATAGTTGTTTTGAAGTATTAAGAGAAGTAGGGATAGTTTAAGCATTGCCCGGGTAGATCGACAAATACGAAAGATGATGAATCGTTCGAATTGGGTGCTGCAAAAACCAACCCTTCACAGTAGTAAAAAAATAGGGGTAGCTGTTGGAAGGAAGGGCTATTTATAGAATTTGGGCTGGGATTAAAAAGAAGGGTTGTTTTGAAGTATTAAGATAAGTAGGGGTATTTTAAGCATAGTAGGGGTAGATCAACAAATATGGAAGATTATGATTCGTTTTGATTGAGTGCTGCAAAAACCAACCCTTCACAGTAGTAAAAATATTGGCTTAATTTTTGGAAGTAAGGGCTATTTAGAGAATTAGGCGTAGGATTAAAAAGAAGGTTTGTTTTGAAGTATTAAGAGAAGTAGGGGTAGTTTAAGCGTATTAGGGGTAGATCGACAAATATAAAGAGGGTGAATCATATGGATTAGGTGCTACAAAAACCAACCCTTCAAAGAAGTTTAAAAATAGGGGTAGTTGTTGGAAGGGATATTTAGAGAATTAGGGTTTGGATTAAAAAGAAGGGTTGTTTTGATGTATTAAGAGAAGTAGGAGTAGTTTAAGCATAGTAGGAGTAGATCGAAAAATTTGAAAGATAATGAATCATTTAGATTGTGTGCTGCAAAAATCAACCCTTCATAGTAGTTAAAAAATAGGCGTAATTATTGGAAGTAAGGGCTATTTAGAGAATTAAGGGTAGGATAAAAAAGAATAGCTGTTTTGAAGTATTAAGGGAAGCATGGGTAGATTAAGCATAGTAGGAGTTAATCGACAAACATGAAAGATGATGAATCGTTTGGATCGGGTGCTGCAAAAACCAACCTTTTACAGTAGTTAAAAAATAGGGGTAATTGTTGGATGTAAGGGATATTTAGAGAATTAGGGGTAGGATTAAAATTAAGGTTGTTTTGAAGTATTAAGAGAAGAAGGGGTAGTTTAAGCGTAATAGGGGTAGATCGACAAACATGAAAGATGATGAATCGTTTGGATTGGCTACTGCAAAAACCAACCATTCACAGTAGTTAAAAAATTTGGGTATTTGTTGGAAGTAATTGCTATTTAGAGAATTTGCGGTAGGATTAAAAAGAAGGGTTGTTTTGAAGTATTAAGAGAGCAGGGGTAGTTTAAGCATAGTAGGGGTAGATCGACAAATATGAAAGACTATGAATCATTGGATTTGGTGCTCCAAAAACCAACCCTTCACAGTACTAAAAGATAGGTGTAATTTTTGGAAGTATGGGCGATTTAGAGAATTAGGGGTAGGATTAAAAGGAATAGTTGTTTTGAAGTATTAAAAGAAGTAGGGATAGTTTAAGCATTGCCCGGGTAGATCAACAAATACAAAAGATGATGAATCTTTTGAATTGGGTGCTGCAAAAACTAACCCTTCAAAGTAGTAAAAATATAGGGGTAACTGTTGGAGGTAAGGGCTATTTATAGAATTTGGGCTAGGATTAAAAAGATGGGTTGTTTTGATGTATTAAGAGAAGTAGGGGTAGTTTAAGCATAGTAGGCGTAGATCAACAAATATGAAAGATTATGATTCGTTTTGATTGAGTGCTGCAAAAACAAACCCTTCACATTAGTAAAAATATTGGCTTAATTGTTGGAAGTAAGGGCTATTTAGAGAATTAGGGGTAGGATTAAAAAGAAGGTTTGTTTTGATGTATTAAGAGAAGTAGGGGTAGTTTAAGCGTATTAGGGGTAGATCGACAAATATAAAGAAGATGAATCATATGGATTGGGTGCTACAAAAACCAACCCTTCAAAGAAGTTTAAAAATAGGGGTAGTTGTTGGAAGGGATATTTAGAGAATTAGGGGTTGGATTTAAAAGAAGGGTTGTTTTGATGTATTAAGAGAAGTAAGAGTAGTTTAAGCATAGTAGTAGTAGATCGACAAATTTGAAAGATAATGAATCATTTAGATTGGGTGCTGCAAAATCCAACCTATCATAGTTGTTAAAAAATAGGGGTAATTGTTGGAAGTAAGGGCTATTTAGAGAATTAAGGGTAGGATTAAAAAAAATAGCTGTTTTGAAGTATTAAGGGAAGCAGGGGTAGATTAATCATAGTAGGGGTAGATCGACAAATATGAAAGATGATGAATTGTTTGGATCGGGTGCTGCAAAAACCATCCTTTAACAGTATTTAAAAAATAAGGGGTAATTGTTGGATGTAAGGGCTATTTAGAGAATTAGGGGTAGGATTAAAAAGAAGGTTGTTTTGAAGTATTAAGAGAAGTTGGGGTAGTTTAAGCGTAATAGGGGTAGATCAACAAACATGAAGGATGATGAATCATTTGGATTGGCTCCTGCAAAAACCAACCCTTCACAGTAGTTAAAAAAGAGATAATTGTCGGAAGTAAGGGTTATTTAGAGAATTTGGGGTAGGATTAAAAAGAAGGGTTGTTTTAAAGTACTAAGAGATGTAGGGATAGTTTAAGCATAGTAGGGGTAGATCGAGCAATATGAAAGATGACGAGTCATTTGGATTGGGTGCTGCAAAAACAAACCTTACACAGAAGTTAAAAAATAGGGATAATAGTTGGAAATAAGGGCTATTTAGAGAATTAAAGGTAGGAATAAGAAGAATGGTTGTTTTGAAGTATTAAGAGAAGTAGGGCTAGTTTAAGCATAGTAGGTGTAGATCGAAAAATATGAAAGATGATGAATTATTTGGATTGGATGCTGCAAAAACCAACCGTTCACATTAGTTAAAAAATAGGGGTAATTGTTGGAAGTAAGGGCTATTTAGCTGTTTTGAAGTATTATGAGAAGTAGTGGAAGTTTAAGCATAGTAGGGGTAGATCGAAAAGTATGAAAGATGATGAATCGTTTGGATTGGGTACTGCAAAAACCATCCTTTCACAGTAGTTAAAAAATAGGGGTACTTGTCGGGTGTAAGGACTATTTAGAGGATTAGTGGTAGGATTAAAAAGAAGGTTGTTTTGTAGTATTAAGAGAAGTAGGGGTAGTTTAAGCATAATAGGGTTAGATCGACAAATATGAAAAATGATGAATCGTTTGGATTGGGCGCAACAAAAACCAATCCTTCACAGTAGTTAAAAAACAGGGATATTTGTTGGAAGTAAGGGCTATTTAGAGAATTAGGGGTAGGATTAAAAAGAAGGGCTGTTTTGAAGTACTTAGAGAAGTAGCGATAGTTTAAGCATAGTATGGGTAGATATACAAATATGAAAGCTGATGAATCATTTGGATTGGGTGCTGCAAAAACCAACCTTTCACAGAAGTTAAAAAAATTGGGGTAATTGTTGGAAGTAACGAATATTTATAGAATTAGGAGTAGGATTAAAAAGAATAGCTGTTTTGAAGTATTAAGAGAAGTAGATTAATTTAAGCATAGTAGGGGTAGATAGACAAATGTGAAAGATGATGAATCGTTTGGATTGGATGCTGCAAAAACCAACCCTTCACAGTTGTTAAAAAATAGGGGTAATTGTTGGATGTAAGGGCTATTTAGAGAATTAGGAGTAGGATTAAGAAGAAGGCTGTTTTGAAGTATTAAGAGAAGTAGACGTAGTTTAAGCATAATAAGGGTGGATCGACAAATATGAAAGATGATGAATCGTCTGGATTGGGTGCAGCAAAAACCAACCCTTCACAGAAGTTAAAAAATAGGGACAATTGTTGGAGGTAAGAACTATTGATAGAATTACTGGTAGGATTAAAAAGAAGGCTGTTTTGAAGTACTAAGAGAAGTAGGGATAGTTTAAGCATAGTAGGGGTAGGCTGAAAAAAATGAAAGATAATGAATCATTTGGATTGGGTGTTGCAAAAACCAACCTTTCACAGAAGATAAAAAATAGGGGTAACTGTTGGAAGTAAGGGCTATTTAGAGAAATATGGGTAGGATTAAATAGTATAGCTATTTTGATGTATTAACAAAAGTAGAGGTAGTTTAAGCAAAGTAGTGGTAGATCGGCAAATATGAAAGATGATGAATCTCTTGGATTGCATGCTACAAAATCCAACCCTTTACAACAGTTAAAAAATATGGGTAATTGTTGGAAGTAAGGGATATTTAGAGAATTTGGGGTCGGAATAAAAAGAAGGGTTATTTTGAAGTATTAATAGAAGTAGGGGTAGTTTAAGCATAGTAGGGGTAGATCGACAAATATGATAGACTATGAATTTTGGAAGTAAGTTCGATTTAGAGAATTAGTGGTAGGATTAAAAAGAATAGTTGTTTTGAAGTATTAAGAGAAGTAGGGATAGTTTAAGCATAGGCCGAGTAGATCGACAAATACGAAAGATGATGAATCGTTTGGATTGGGTGCTACAAAAACCAACCGTTCACAAAAGTTAAATAATAGGGGTAATTGTTGGAAGTAAGGGATATTTATAGAATTCGGGCTAGGATTAAAAAGAAGGGTCGTTTTGAAGTATTAAGAGAAGTAGGGGTAGTTTAAGCATAGTAGGGGTAGATCGACAAATATGAAAGTTTTTGATTCGTTTTGATTGGGTGCTGCAAACCCCCCCCCCCCTTCACAGTAGTAAAAAGATTGGCTTAATTTTTGGAAGTAAGGGCTATTTAGAGAACTTGGGGTAGGATTAAAAAGAAGGATTTTTTTGAAGTATTAAGAGAAGTAGGGGTAGTTTTAGCATAGTAGGTGTAGATCGACAAATATAAAGATATTGAATCATATGGATTGGGTGCTGCAAAAACCAATCACTAAAAGAAGTTTAAAAATAAGGGTAATTGTTGGAAGGGCTATTTAGAGAATTAGTGGTTGGATTAAAAAGAAGGTTTGTTTTGAAGTATTAAGAGAAGTAGGGGTAGTTTAAGAATAGTAGGAGTAGATCGACAAATTTGAAAGATAACGAATCATTTAGATTGGGTGCTGCAAAAACCAACCCTTCATAGTAGTTAAAAAATAGGGGTAATTGTTGGCAGTAAGGGTTATTTAGAGAATTAAAGGTAGGATTAAAAAGAATAGCTGTTTTTAAGTAATAAGGGAAGTAGGGGTAGTTTAAGCATAGTATGGGTAGATCGACAAATATGAAAGATGATGAACCGTTTTGATTGGGTGCCGCAAAAACCAACCCTTCACATAGTAAAAAAGAGATAATTGTCGAAAGTAAGGGCTATTTAGAGAATTAGGGGTATGATTAAAAAGAAGGGTTGTTTTAAAGTACTAAGAGAAGTAGGGATAGTTTAAGCATAGTATGGGTAGATCGACAAATATGAAATATGATGAATCATTTGGATTGGGTGCTGCAAAAACCAACCTTTAACAGAAGTTAAAAAATAGGGATAATAGTTGGAAGTGAGGGCTATTTAGAGAATTAGAGGTAGGAATAAAAAGCAAAGTTGTTTTGAAGTATTGAGAGAAGTAGGGCTAGTTTAAGCATAGTAGGGGTAGATCGACAAATATTAAAGATGATGAATTATTTGGATTTGATGATGCAAAAACCAACCCTTCACATTAGTTAAAAAATAGGGGTAGTTGTTGGAAGTAAGGGCTATTTAGAGAATTTGGGGGAGAATTAAAAAGAATAGTTGTTTTTAAGTATTATGAGTAGTAGTGGAAGTTTAAGTGTAGTAGGGGTAGATCGAAAAATATGAAAGGTGTTGAATCGTTTGGATTGGGTGCTGCAAAAACCATCCCTTCACAGTAGTTAAAAAATAAGGGTACTTGTTCGATGTAAGGAATATTTATAGGATTATTAGTAGGATTAAAAAGAAGGCTATTCTGAAGTATTTAGAGAAGTAGGGGTAGTTTAAGCATAATATGGGTAGATCGACAAAAATGAAAAATGTTGAATCGTTTGGATTGGGCGCAGCAAAAACCAACCCTTCACAGTAGTTAAAAAATAGGGATAATTGTTGGAAGTAAGGGCTATTTAGAGAATTAGGGGTAGGATTAAAAAGAAGGGCTGTTTTGAAGTACTAAGAGAAGTAGGGATAGTTTAAGCATTGTACGGGTAGATCGACAAATATGAAAGCTGATGAATCATTTGGATTGGGTGCTGCAAAAACCAACCTTTCACAGAAGTTAAAAATTTGGGGTAATTGTTGGAAGTAACGAATATTTATAGAATTAGGAGTAGAATTAAAAAGAATAGCTGTTTTGAAGTATTAAGAGAAATAGATTAATTTAAGCATAGTAGGGGTAGATCGACAAATATGAAAGATGATGAATCTTTTGGATTGGATGCTGCAAAAACCAACCATTCACAGTCGTTAAAAAATAGGAGTAATTGTTGGACATAAGGGCTATTTAGAGAATTAGGAGCAGGATTAAGAAGAAGGCTATTTTGAAGTATTAAGAGAAGTAGGCGTAGTTTAAGCATAATAGGGGTAGATCGACAAATATGAAAGATGATGAATCGTCTGGATTGGGTGCAGCAAAAACCAACCCTTCACAGTAGTTAAAAAATAGGGATAATTGTTGGAGGTAAGAACTATTGAGAGAATTAGGGGTAGGATTAAAAAGAAGGGCTGTGTTGAAGTACTAAGAGAAATAGAGATAGTTTAAGCATAGTAGGGGTAGACCGAAAAAAATGAAAGATAATGAATCATTTGGATTGGGTGCTGCAAAATCCAACCATTCATAGAAGATAAAAAATAGGGGTAATTGTTGGAAGTAAGGGCTATTTAGAGAAATAGGGGTAGGATTAAAAAGTAAAGCTGTTTTGATGTATTAAGAGAAGTAGAGGTAGTTTAAGCATAGTAGGGGTAGATCGACAATTATGAAAGATGATGAATCGCTTGGATTGCATGCTACAAAAACCAACCCTTCACAGTTGTTAAAAAATATGGGTAATTGTTCGAAGTAAGGGATATTTAGAGAATTTGGGGTAGGAATAAAAAGAAGGGTTATTTTGAAGTATTAAGAGAGTAGGGGTAGTTTAAGCATAGCGGGGTAGATCGGCCAATATGATAGACTATGAATCGTTTGGATTGATTTCTGCAAAAACCAACCCTGCACAGTACTAAAAGATAGATGTAATTTTTGGAAGTAAGGTTGATTTAGAGAATTATTGGTAGGATTAAAAAGAATAGTTGTTTTGAAGTATTTAGAGAAGTAGGGATAGTTTAAGCATAGGCCGAGTAGATTAACAAATACGAAAGATGATGAATCGTTTGGATTGGGTGCTACAAAAACCAACCGTTCACAATAGTTAAAAAATAGGGGTAATTGTTGGAAGTAAGGGATATTTATAGAATTCGGGCTAGTATTAAAAAGAAGGGTCGTTTTGAAGTATTAAGAGAAGTAGGGGTAGTTTAAGTATAGTAGGGGTAGATCGACAAATATGAAAGAATATGATTCTTTTTGATTTGGTACTGCAAAAATCACCCCTTCACAGTAGTAAAAAGATTGGCTTAATTGTTGGAAGTAAGGGCTATTTAGAGAACTTGGGGTGGGATTAAAAAGAAGGACTTTTTTGAAGTATTAAGAGAAGTAGGGGTAGTTTAAGCATAGTAGGTGTAGATCGACTAATATAAAGATGATAAATCATATGGATTGGGTGTTGCAAAATCCAACCCTTAAAAGAAGTTTAAAAAATAAGGGTAATTGTTAGAAGGGCTATTTAGAGAATTAAGGGTTGGATTAAAAAGAAGGGTTGTTTTGAAGTATTAAGAGAAGTAGGGGTAGTTTAAGAATAGTAGGGGTAGATCGACAAAATTGAAAGATAATTGATCATATAGATTGGGTGCTGCAAAAACAAACCCTTCATAGTAGTTAAAAAATAGGGGTGATTGTTAGTAGTAAGGGCTATTTAGAGAATTAAGGGTAGGATTAAAAAGAATGGCTGTTTTGAAGTATTAAGGGAAGTAGGTGTAGTTTAAGCATAGTAGGGGTAGATCGACAAATATGAAAGATGATGAATCGTTTGGATTGGGTGCTGCAAAAACCAACCCTTTATAGAAGTAAAAAAATTGGGGTAATTGTTGAATGTATGGGCTATTTAGAGAATTAGGGGTAGGATTAAAAAGAAGGTTGTTTTGAAGTATTAAGAGAAGTAGGTGTAGTTTAAGCGTAATAGGGGTAGATCGACAAACATGAAAGATGATGAATCGTTTGGATTGGGTGTAATGAAAACGAACCCTTCATATTAGTAAAAAAAATAGGGACAATTGTTGGAAGTAAGGGCTATTTAGAGAATTAGGGGTAGGATTAAAAAGAAGGGTTGTTTTGAAGTACTAAAAGAAGTAGGGATAGTTTAAGCATAGTAGGAGTAGATCGACAAATATGAAAGATGACGAATCATTTGGATTGGGTGCTGCAAAAACCAACCTTTCATATAAGTTAAAAAATAGGGGTAATTGTTGGAAGTAAGGGCTATTTAGAGAATTAGGGGTAGGATTAAAAAGAATAGCTGTTTTGAAGTGTTAAGCGAAGTAGGGCTAGTTTAAGCATAGTAGGGGTAGAACGACAAATATGAAAGATGATGAATCATTTGGATTGGATGCTGCAAAAACCAACCCTTCACGGCAGTTAAAAAATAGGGGTAATTTTTGGAAGTAAGAGCGATTTAGAGATTTACTGGTAGGATTAAAAAGAATAGTTGTTTTGAAGTATTAAGAGAAGTAGGAATAGTTTAAGCATAGCCTGGGTAGATCGACAAATACGAAATATGGTGATAAGTTTGGATTGGGTGCTGCAAAAACCAACACTTCATAGTAGTTAAAAAATAGGAGTAATTTTTGGATGTAAGGGATATTTGGAGAATTAGGGGTAGGATTAAAAGAAGGATGTTTTGAAGTATTAAGAGAAGTACGGGTAGTTTAAGCATAGTAGGGGTAGATCGACTAATGTGAAAGATGATTTATCATTTAGATTGGGTTCTGCATAAACCAACCCTTCATGGTAGTTAAAAAATAGGGGTAATTGTTGGAAGTAAGGGCTATTTAGAGAATTGTGGGTAGGACTAAAAAGAAGGGTCGTTTTGAAGTATTAAGAGAAGTAGGGGTAGTTTAAGCATAGTAGCGTTAGATCGACAAATATGAAAGATTATGAATCGTTTAGATAGGGTGCACAGTAGTAAAAGATTGGCATAATTGTTGGAAGTAAGGGCTATTTAGAGAATTAGGGGTAGGATTAAAAAGAATAGTTGTTTTAAAGTACATAGAGAAGTAGGGAAAGTTTAAGCATAGTACGGGTAGATCGACAAATACGAAAGATGATGAATCGTTTGGATTGGGTGCTGCAAAAACCAATCCTTCAGAGTAGTTAAAAAACAGGGGTCATTGTTGGAAGTAAGGGCTATCTAGAGAATTTGGGGTAGGATTAAAAAAAGGTCGTTTTGAAGTATTAAGAGAAGTAGGGGTAGTTTAAGCATAGTAGGGCTAGATCGACAAATATGAAAGATTGTGAATTGTTTGGATTGGGTGCTGCAAATACCAACCCTTCACAGTAGTAAAAAGATTGGCATAATTGCTGGAAGTAAGGGTAATTTAGAGAATTAGGGGTAGGATGAAAAAGAAGGACTGTTATGAAGTATTAAGTGAAGTAGGGGTAGTTTAAACATAGTAGGGGTAGATAGACAAATATAAAGATGAAGAATCGTTTGGATTGGATGATGCAAAAACAAACCCATCAAATTAGTTTAGAAATAGGGGTAATTGTTGGAAGGGATATTTAGAGAATTAGGGGTAGGATTAAAAAGAATAGCTATTTTGAAGTATTAAGAGAAGTAGGGGTAGTTTAAGCATAGTAGGGGCAGATCGACAAATTTGAAAGTTGATGAATCATTTAGACTGGGTGCTACAAAAACCAACCCTTCATAGTAGTTAAAAAATAGGGGTAATTGTTGGAAGTATGGGCTATTTAGAGAATCAGGGGTTGGATTAAAAAGAATAGCTGTTTTGATGTATTAAGAGAAGTAAAGGTAGTTTAAGCATTATAGGTGTAGATCGACAAATATTAAAGATGATGAATCGTTTGGATTGGGTGTTGCAAAAACCAACCCTTCACAGTAGTTAAAAAATAGGGGTAATTGTTGGATGTAAGGGATGTTTAGAGAATTAGGGGTAGGATTAAAAGAAGGCTGTTTTGAAATATTAAGAGAAGTAGGAGTAGTTTAAGCATAATACGGGTAGATCGACAAATTTGAAAGATGATGAATCATTTGGATTGGGTGCAGCAAAAATGAACCCTTCACAGTAGTTAAAAAATAGGGGTAATTGTTGGATGTAAGGGTTGTTTAGAGAATTAGGGGTAGGATTAAAATGAAGACTGTTTTGAAGTACCAAGAGAAGCAAGGGTAGTTTAAGCATAGTAGGGGTAAATCGATAAATATGAAAGATTGGTTCGTTTTGATTGGGTGCCGCAAAACCAACCCTTCACAGTAGTAAAAATACTGGCTTAATTGTTGGAAGTAAGGGCTATTTAGAGAATTAGGGGTAGGATTAAAAAGATCGACTGTTTTGAAGTATTAAGAGAAGTAGGGGTAGTTTAAGCATATTAGGGGTAGATTGACAAATATAAAGATGATGAATCATATAGATAGGGTGCTTCAAAAAGAAACCCTTCAAAGAAGTTTAAAAATAGGGGTAATTATTGGAAGGGCTATTTAGAGAATCAGGGGTTAGATTAAAAAGAAGGGTTGTTTTGAAGTATTAAGAGAAGTAGGGGTAGTTTAAGCATAGTAGGAGTAGATCGACAAATTTGAAAGATAATGAATCATTTAGTTTGGGTGCTGCAAAAACCAACCCTTCACAGTAGTTAAAAAATAGGGGTAATTGTTGGAAGTAAGTGCTATTTAGAGAATTAAGAGTAGGATTAAAAAGAATAGATGTTTTGAAATATTAAGGGAAGTAGGGGTAGTTTGAGTGTAATTTGGGTAGATCGACAAACATGAATGATGATGAATCGTTTGGATTGGGTGCAGCAAAAACAAACCCTTCGCGGTAGTTAAAAAATAGGGATAATTGTTGGAAGTAAGGGCTATTCAGAAAATTAGGGGTAGGATTAAAAAGAAGGGCTGTTTTGAAGTACTAAGAGAAGTAGGATAGTTTTAGCATAGTAGGGGTAGATCGACAAATATGAAAGATGATGAATCATTTGGATTGGGTGCTGCAATTAACAACCTTTCAAAGAAGTTAAAAAATAGGGGTAATTGTTGGACGTAAGGGCTATTTAGAGAATCAGGGGTAGGATTAAAAAGAATAGCTGTTTTGAAATACTAAGAGAAGTAGGTCTTGTTTAAGCATAGTAGAGGTAATCGACAAATATGAAAGATGATGAATCGTTGGGATTGGATGCTGCAAAAACCAACCCTTCATAGTAGTTGAAAAACAGGGGTAATTGTTGGAAGTAAGGGCTAATTTGGGAATTTAGGGGAGGATTAAAAAGAATAGTTGTTTTGAGGTATTACGAGAAGTAGGGGTAGATTAAGCATAGTAGGGATAGATCGACAAATATGAAAGATAACGAATCATTTGGATTGGGTGCTGCAAAAACCAACTCTTCATTGTAGTTAAAAAATAGGGGTAATTGTTGGATGTAAGGGTATTTAGAGAATTAGTGGAAGGATTAAAAATAAGGTTGTTTTGAAGTATTAAGAGAAGTAGGTGTAGTTTAAGCATAATTAGGGTAGATCGACAAATATGAAAAATGATGAATCGTTTGGATTGGGCGCAGCAAAATCCAAACCTTCACAGTTGTTAAAAAATAGGGATAATTGTTGGAAATAAGGGATATTTAGAGAATTAGGGATAGGATTAAATAGAAGGGCTATTTTGAAGTACTAAGAGAAGTAGGAATAGTTTAAGCATAGTATGGGTATATCGACAAATATGAAAGCTGACGAATCATTTGGATTGGGTGCTGCAAAAACCAACCTTTCATAGAAGTTAAAAAATAGGGGTAATTGTGGTATGTAACTGATATTTAGAGAATTTTGGGTGCGATTAAAAAGAAGAACTTTTTTGAAGTATTAAGAGAAGTATGGGTAGTTTAAGCATAGTAGGGGTAGGTTGACAAATATGAAAGATGATAAATCGTTTGGATTGGATGCTGTAAAAACCAACCCTTCACAGTAGTTAAAAAATAGGGGTAATTGTTGGAAGTAAGGACTATTTGGAGAATTAGGGTACGATTAAATAGAAGGGCTATTTTAAAATACTAAGAGAAGTGTAGAAAGTTTAAGCACGGTAGGGGTAGATCGACAAATATGAAAGATGATGAATCATTTGGATTGGGTGCTGCAAAAACCAACCTTTCACAGTAGTTAAAAAATAGGGGCAATTGTTGGAAGTAAGCGCTATTTAGAGAATTAGGGGTAGGATTAAAAAGAATAGTTTTTTTGAAGTATTAAGAGAAGTAGGGGTAGTTTAAGCATAGTAGGGGTTGTTCAGCAAATATGAAAGATGATGAATCTTTTGGATTGGGTGTTGCAAAAACCGAACTTTCACAGTAGTTAAAAAAATAGGGGTAATTGTTGGATGTAAGGGGTATTCAGAGAATTAGGATTAGGATTAAGAAGAAGGCTATTTTTAAGTATTAAGAGAAGTAGGGGTAGTTTAAGCATAATAGGGGTGGATCGACAAATATTAAAGACGATGAATCTTTTGGATTGGGTGCAGCAAAAACCAACCCTTCACAGTAGTTAAAAATTAGGGATAATTGTTTGAAGTAAGTGCTACTGAGAGAATTAGGGGTAGGATTAAAAAGAAGGGCTGTTTTGAAGTACTAAGATAAGTTGGGATAGTTTAAGCATAGTAGGTGTAAACCGACAAAAATGAAAGATAATGAATCATTTGGTTTGGTTGCTGCAAAAACCAACCTTTCACAGAAGTTAAAAGATATGGGTAATTGTTGGAAGTAAGGGCTATTTAGAGAATGCGGGGTAGGATTAAAAAAAAGGGCTGATTTTAAGTACTAAGATAAGTAGGAATAGTTTAGGCATAGTAGGGGTAGATCGACAAATATGGAAGATGATGAATCATTTGGATTGGGTGTTGCAAAAACCAACCTTTCACAGAAGTTAAAAAATAGGGGTAATTGTTGGAAGTAAGGGCTATTTAGAGAATTAGGGGTAGGATTAAAAAGATTAGCTGTTTTGAATTATTAAGAGAAGTAGGTGAAGTTTAAGCATAGTAGGGGTAGTTCGACAAATATGAAAGATGATGAATCGTTTGGATTGGATGATGCAAAAACTAACCCTTCACAGTAGTTTAAAAATAGGGGTAATTTTTAGAAGTAAGGGCGATTTATAGATTTAGGGGTAGGATTAAAAAGAATGGTTGTTTTGAAGTATTAAGAAAAGTAGGGATAGTTTAAGCACATCCCGGGTAGATCGACAAATACGAAAGATGATGAATCGTTTGGATTGGGTGCTTCAAAAACCAACACCTCAAAGTAGTGAAAAAATAGGAGTAATTGTTGGATGTAAGGGCTATTTAGAGAATTAGGGGTAGGATTAAAAAGGAGGTTGTTTTGAAGTATTAAGAGAAGTAGGGGAAGTTTAAGCACAATAGGGGTAGATCGACAAATGTGAAAGATGATTTATCATTTAGATTGGGTGCTGCAAAAACCATCCCTTCACGGTAGTTAAAAAATAGGGGTATTTGTTCGAAGTAAGGGCTATTTAGAGAATTGGGTATAGGATTAATGAAGGGTTGTTTTGAAGTATTAAGAGAAGTAGGGGTAGTTTAAGCATTGTAGGGCTAGATCTACAAATATGAATAATTATGAATCGTTTGGATTGGGTGTCATAGTAGTAAAAGATTGGCGTAATTATTGGTAGTAAGGGAAATTTAGAGAATTAGGTGTAGGATTAAAAATATTAGTTGTCTTGAAGTATTATGAGAAGTAGGGTAAGATCGACACCCCTAATTGTTTGGATTGGGCGCAGCAAAAGCCAACCCTTCACATTTGTTAAAAAATAAGCATAATTGTTGGAAATAAGGGCTATTTAGAGAATTAGCGGTAGGATTAAAAACAAGGGTTGTTTTGAAGTACTGAGAGAAGTAGTAATAGTTTAAGCATAGTATGGGTATATCGACAAATATGAAAGCTGGTGAATCATTTGGATTGGGTGCTGCAAAAACGAACCTTTCACAGAAGTTAAAAAATAGGGGTAATTGTTGTAAGTAACGGATATTTAGAGAATTAGGAGTAGGATTAAAAAGAATAACTGTTTTGAAGTATTAAGAGAAGTAGGGGTAGTTTAAGCATAGTAGGGGTAGATCGACAAATATGAAAGATGATAAATCGTTTGGATTGGATGCTGCAAAAACCAACCTTTCACAGTAGTTAAAAAATAGAGGTAATTGTTGGAAATAAGGAATATTTGGAGAATTAGGGTAGGATTAAATAGAAGGGTTGTTTTAAAGTACTAAGAGAAGTAGAGATAGTTTAAGCACAGTAGGGGTAGATCGACAAATATGAAAGATGATGAATCATTTGGATTGGGTGCTGCAAAAACCAACCTTTCACAGTTGTTAAAAAATAGGGGTAATTGTTGGAACTAAGCGCTATTTAGAGAATTAGGGGTAGGATTAAAAAGAATAGTTGTTTTGAAGTATTAAGAGAAGTATGGGTAGTTTAAGCATAGTAGGGGTTGATCGACAAATATGAAAGATGATGAATCGTTTGGATTGGGTGCTGCAAAAACCAACCCTTCACAGTAGTTAAAAAATAGGGGTAATTGTTGGATGTAATGTCTATTCAGAGAATTAGGATTAGGATTAATAAGAAGGCTGTTTTGAAGTATTAAGAGAAGTAAGGGTAGTTTAAGCATAATAGGGGTAGATCGACAAATATGAAAGATGATGAATCTTTTGGATTGGGTGCAGCAAAAACCAACCCTTCACAGTAGTTAAAAAATAGGGATAATTGTTGGAAGTAAGTGCTACTGAGAGAATTAGGGGTAGGATTAAAAAGAAGGGTTGTTTTGAAGTACTAAGAGAAGTAGGGATAGTTTAAGCATAGTAGGGGTAAACCGACAAAAATGAAAGATAATGAATCATTTGGATTGGTTGCTGCAAAAACCAACCTTTCATAGAAGTTAAAAGATAGGGGTAATTGTTGGAAGTAATGGCTATTTAGAGAATGTGGGTAGGATTAAAAAGAAGGGTTGTTTTGAAGTACTAAGATAAGTAGGGATATTTTAGGCATAGTAGGGGTAGATCGACAAATATGAAAGATGATGAATCATTTGGATTGGGTGCTGCAAAAACCAACCTTTCACAGAAGTTAAAAAAATAGGGGTGATTGTTGGAAGTAAGGGCTATTTAGAGAATTAGGGGTAGGATTAAAAAGATTAGCTGTTTTGAATTATTAAGAGAAGTAGGGGTAGTTTAAGCATAGTAGGGGTAGATCGACAAATATGAAAGATGATGAATCGTTTGGATTGGATGCTGCAAAATCCAACCCTTCACAGTAGTTAAAAAATAGGGGTAATTGTTGGATGTAATGTCTATTCAGAGAATTAGGATTAGGATTAAGAAGAAGGTTGTTTTGTAGTACTAAGAGAAGTAAGGGTAGTTTAAGCATAGTAGGGGTAGATCGACAAATATGAAAGATGATGAATCTTTTGGATTGGGTGCAGCAAAAACTAACCCTTCACAGTAGTTAAAAAATAGGGATAATTGTTGGAAGTGTGTGATACTGAGAGAATTAGGGGTAGGATTTAAAAGAAGGGCTGTTTTGAAGTACTAAGAGAAGTAGGGATAGTTTAAGCATAGTAGGGGTAAACCGACAAAAATGAAAGATAATGAATCAGTTGGATTGGTTGCTTCAAAAACCAACCTTTCATAAAAGTTAAAAGATAGGGGTAATTGTTGGAAGTAAGGGCAATTTAGAGAATGTGCGGTAGGATTAAAAAGAAGGGTTGTTTTGAAGTACTAAGATAAGTAGGGATTGTTTGGGCATAGTAGGGGTAGATCGACAAATATGAAAGATGATGAATCATTTGGATTGGGTGCTGCAAAAACCAACCTTTCACAGTAGTTAAAAATAGGGGTTATTGTTGGAAGTAAGGGCTATTTAGAGAATTAGGGGTTGGATTAAAAAGATTAGCTGTTTTGAATTATTAAGAGAAGTAGGGGTAGTTTAAGCATAGTAGGGGTAGATCGAGAAATATGAAAGATGATGAATCGTTTAGATTGGATGCTGCAAATACAAACCCTTAACAGTAGTTAAAAAATAGTGGTAATTTTTAGAAGTAAGGGCGATTTAGAGATTTAGGGGTAGGATTAAAAAGAATAGTTGTTTTGAAGTATTAAGAGAAGTAGGGATAGTTTAAGCACATCCCGGGTAGATCGAAAAATACGAAAGATGATGAATCGTTTGAATTGGGTGCTGCAAAAGCCAACACATCACAGTAGTTGTTGGAAGGTCTATTTAGAGAATTTGGGGTAGGATTAAAAAGAAGGCTGTTTTGAAGTATTAAGAGAAGTAGGGGTAGTTCAAGCACAGTAGGGGTAGATCGACAATTGTGAAAGATGATTTATCATTTAGATTGGGTGCTGCAAAAACCATCCCTTCACGGTAGTCATAAAATAGGGGTATTTGTTGGAAGTAAGGGCTATTTAGAGAATTGTGGGTAGGATTAATGAAGGGTCGTTTTGAAGTATTAAAAGAAGTAGGGGTAGTTTAAGCAAAGAAGGGTTAGATCGACAAATATGAATGATTATGAATCGTTTGGATTGGGTGTCACAGTAGTTAAAGATTGGCGTAATTGTTGGTAGTAAGGGAAATTTAGAGAATTTGGGGTAGGATTAAAAATATTAGTTGTCTTGAAGTATTAAGAGAAGTAGGGGTACTTTAAGAATAGTAGGGGTAGATCGACAAATATGAATGATGATGAATCATTTGTATTGGGAGCTGTAAAAACCAACCCTTCACCGTAGCTAAAAAATAGGGGTAATTGTTGGAAATAAGGGCTAATTTGGGGATTTGGGGGAGGATTAAAAAGAATAGTTATTTTGAGGTATTATGAGAAGTAGGGGTAGTTTAAGCATAGTAGGGATAGATCGACAAATATGAAAGATGACGAATCGTTTGGATTGAGTGCTACAAAAACCATCCCTTCACAGTAGTTAAAAAATAGGGGTAATTGTTGGACGTGAGGGCTATTTAGAGAATTAGTGGAAGGATAAAAAATAAGGATATTTTGAAGTATTAAGAGAAGCAGGGGTAGTTTACGCATAATAAGGGTAGATCGACAAATATGAAAAATGATGAATCATTTGGATTGGGCGCAGCAAAAACCAACCCTTCTGTAACGACCGGGATTTTGAGCGACTTTGGTTATCGATATAAACACGATGTCGATAACCAAAACATCGAAAAATCCTGGTAATTAGTGAAAGAAATTAGAGGGTGAGGAAAGATAAGATAGAAACTTAGAATAGAAGAAGAAGAAGAACACAACATCAGAGTAACACGAATCTCACAGCGGAACGAATAAATATATTTCATAACATAACTTTGAAATACAAATCTGTACTTGAATATACATATCATTATCAAAGTACAGCACTTACAACACAGCGGAAATAACTATAGCTATATGATCCTGAAGCCTCCTGCTCCAAGCTCTTCCAGTATATCTGTAAATCCCGACTACTTGATTGCCCGTACAAATTTAGGCACCCAAGAGTTTAGGGAAAACAACAAAGTAAACTCCGGGTCAGTCATGGGACTGGTATGAGTAAAACAGTTTAAAAACAGTTCGAACAAGCAAACGATATCTCATAAGACCACACCGCATAACGGAACGGGTTTTTCCCTTATGAGAATCCAAAATATCTTTATACCAAAAACCTTTTGATATTATAATAATGTCTATCAACCACAGTATATATATAATCATCTAGCAGAAACGCTTTCATCTCACGTTCTACATATATAGTATACAATCAAAACCGCAAGCACGTATTGGGTAATGGATTTCCAACTATGACAAGGTATGGATCCACCTTTCGCTCGTGTACCTCTAGAGAGGAATACACTGGGTTCAACAAGAACATCTTGCAACCCGGCCACACATGACCGACCACTCATTTCGCTTGGGCGTATCGAATGTATATCACCAACAGTTGGGATCAACAACCGTTTCCCGAATGGGACAGCATCAACAATAGATTTTTAGAATTGAATGAAACTCTAGATCAGGTGATTATACACCCTACTTCGGTGCGACCGACTTAGCCATGCTGCCTGCCCGATTTCTGTCATTTACCGGATGATGAGGCTAGAAGCTACGCTTTATCATCATACCAGATTCACTTTGAATGCCACATCGTTAAATCCATCAAATCACCGATTGACGTCTACAACAATACATTATGTGTTAGCTAAAAGAAGTTTCCTCCTCCGCTTCCACTCTTGGTACGGTTGGAGAAATCAATATATGTGATCGTCTGGAAATACTCTGTCAGACACCCGCCCATACAAGTCACCCAGGAACAGGATGAACCGAATGCACTATTCTGTAAACAGGATAGCCCTTGCATAACTCCGTCTTCAATTTCCTTTGGCATATATGATTCGCAACGCTTATGCCAATATAGAGTGGTTCTTTAGATAATAATCCAACCGGTCTCTCCATATTAACAACGTTAAAATGGTCAAAACTTCGATAGTTTGTGATTTAACTATCGAATAAAAACAAGTGTGCAAACAACGATATTATTTCCAAATGGAAATTATATCGATCAAACATCATTTAACATTCATCTCCTGTTCATTTTTCATCTCCTGTTTCCCTATATTCAACATTTCTTATTTTCTAAATTTAGAAAATATATGTTATCAACAATGGAAAACATTTCCATTTCTTGTTTTCTTTATTAGAAAACATTTCTGGTTTCTTACTTGGAAAACATTTCCAAAGCTTCTTCATTGGACTTAAACAGATGCTTAAACAAACATCGCTATGCCAACTCAAACCATTTCCTTTACTGCCGAACCTTAACTACTCCTTAGTTAAAACGAAGCCAATCAAGTTGGGGTAGAACTACTTCTCAGACCTTAACTGAACAACATTTCTAACTTTGAAATTGGCAAAGTTCACTTTATATTTCTTTTTCTAACTTCCTTACTTAACCCTCCTTCGAATAGCTATATTCGATTTATTCTATTTACTTTATTCTCTAATCGATTAAACTAACATCGATTAACTCCTTTTACTTTAACACTAATCGATTAACTAACATCGTTTAACTCCTTTTCTTGACTCTAATCGATTAACTAACATCGATTAACTCCTTTTACTTTCTATTCGAATAAACTATATTCGATTAACTCATTTTACTTTCTATTCTAATCGATTAACTAACATCGATTAACTCCTTTTGCTTTCTATTCGAATAAACTATATTCGATTAACTCATTTTACTTTCTATTCTAATCGATTAACTAACATCGATTAACTCCTTTTGCTTTCTATTCGAATAAACTATATTCGATTAACTCATTTTACTTTAACACTAATCGATTAACTAACATCGTTTAACTCTTTTACTTTAACACTAATCGATTAACTAACATCGATTAACTTCTTTTACTTTAACACTAATCGATTAACTAACATCGATTAACTCCTTTTACTTTAACACTAATCGATTAACAAACATCGATTAACTTCTTTTACTTTAACACTAATCGATTAACTAACATCGATTAACTTCTTTTACTTAACTACGTTTTCCGTTACAACTATTTCCTTTTTATAACGTTTACTTACCGTTACAAATATATCCTATTTATAACTTCTATTTACCGTTACAAATATTTCCTATTTATAACTTCTATTTACCGTTACAAATATTTCCTATTTATAACTTCTATTTACCGTTACAAATATTTCCTATTTATAACTTCTATTTATTTTCTAAATAAATATTCCTTTTCTATTTCTATTTATTTTCTAAATAAATATCCCTTTTATAAAACCGTGTTCGTTTTATAAATAATTCCTTTTATAAAATCTTGTGATTTTATAAAATTCCTTTATTTCAATATACATTGAAATACTTCTTTTTACATCCCAGGGTCTTTTATGATATTTACAATATCGAATAACAATGATCAACATCATTCCAACACACATAATCCATAACAGATTATATAACACATCATATATCACAATATATGAAAACAGTAAAATAAATGTTGAGGAATCCAGTCGGATTCCTCCAACCTGTCTCCCTACAGCACAGATGTTAAACAACATAGATAACATCACTTTCAGTTCTATATGATATATTCTGTTAAACAGAATCAATATAGAAATTAAATCAACTGACTAGCAGTTCAATCAAACAATCAACACACAGTCAATCAGTCAATATCTAACAGTTCTAAAAATACAACATGAAATTATAAACTGTTTAGAGTTAGTGTGATTTACTCACATTTGCGCGTTAACCGTTAAATAACGGTTTGCGTTATTTGACTCAGTTGGACAATTTATTTCGCCATAAATTGTAATGAGCTCGGATTCACTCCCGGTCAGTCTCATTGCGTTGCTCCCGTCCATATGATCCTGTCGGATCTTATTTCGCTTTTCAAAAACTCAGCCCACTCAATTTCATTTGACCCGCTATACCTTCTTCTTCCAAATGAAACTCGCGATGGTTGCTCCATCCATTCACAAACATTTCTGAACTTCCCTACTTCCTTTTCCTTTCCTTTTTATCTTCTAATTGGGCTTACTTTTTCAACCTGGCCCACCACCATTTTAACAATACCAGGCCCGCACGTTATTGTTCTCCCACTACACTCCTCATATCCAAGAAACAACATAATACTTCTGTACAAAACTCGCCCACTAAACATCATCTTCCACCCTTCACCGTTTTTCTAATATGAACGCTCCTCTTAAACACAGTAAATACAATCCCTTCCTAATCTCCTTTGCGTCATCCCTACATCACATTATGTACTACTCTACCGAATACTCAATTCCCCTTTTAACTTCTCAGGCCAGCTCATGACAGGAGCTAGTGCCAAGTACCACCCATACTCTCAACGCTGAGCTCGAAATCATCACCGTGGATGTACATACTCCCCTTCCCAGTTTGATCTTGCCACCACCAGAGAATGATGAACTCGAATCACTCCTCCGGTCGCGGTTCTCATCTTCAGGACAATGAACCATACACCTTCACTGTCTTGTTTTCTTTCATTGGAACATATTAAAACCAAAATGAGTTCGTATAGGATCGTCCAAACATTTGAACCCACAAGCAAGAGCTCCTGTACCCCAAACCCAATCTTCAAACTTCCCTCAGGTTCTTCCCCTTGCCACCGCACTCAACTGGTGCGTGAGAACTATTCCCATCACCATGAAAATTAACTCGCACGCCTCTCTTCTTTTCCTGTTCGATGCCTTCCTTCTCATCGCGTTTTTCCATCATATACAGTATCCGTGGATTTTCATTGAGGGTGGCGGCTGCTTTTAGAGAACTCGGAATGAATTCGATTAGGGAAGAAAAGTTTAAGCGGTTATTTATAGGATTAATAATTTTTTTTGTTTGTGTGGATTAGCTCGTTCCACGTTGTAGAAGAAGCATGTGGCTGAACATAGAAGGAGATGTGGCTATGAATTGATCGGATAAAAATGAGGGATGGATTATTTTAAGTTATAACCTTGGTGACCCTTCTACATGAAATTCTATTCTCATCTGGACGGCCAACGACAGAAATAAATATATCGTTGTGATGAGCTCGGTGTCACGATCCCAAAAATATAATAATACCGGTAGATTGACTCATATTTTGAAACCTCAAAATGTTGATTACAGGGTGCAAAATATTCAAAATAAAAAGTTGCTTATTTAATTAATTAAAAATTACAGTAAAATTCTAAAAATTAAATTATCACTATTTCCCAAAAGAACCTTGTCTAAATTCAAACCCCGATATCTAGTTATATCGAATAAACTGTTACGGTCGATAAACGATTCTATAGCGACTATTTTAAAATTTGATTTGGACATATCTCAAAATCTACACGACGAAATCCCGATTTTTCTCTTCCACTAGAAAGATATACTCTGCCAGCTCCAGATGTTTCTTGTTTTACAGAAATCCGGCTTAAAACGAATCATGTACATTCAGTTGAAGTTCGAATCGCCAATTTACGAACTTCAGCGCCATTTCAAGCTCGATTATAATTATAATATAATTATACGTTCAAACTATTGTTCAAATAATATATTCGTTATTCTAATTCAGTTCTAAATTGAATTAAATATCACAGATGATCCAGTTCACACCATATCGCCATTTCAGCCAATTCAGATTATTTCAGAATTAAATATACTTTTTAATTTATTATTTTAATTAAATATTCACCATTATTTAATTCAACGACCATGTAATTCACTAACCTACCATTTATACAATTAAATAAATTAATCATAATACCCCTGCCAGTGCGGGTCATTACAATCTTCCCCACTTAAAATAATTTCGTCCTCGAAATTGGTAAAAAGTAGGGGACGACCCTATCGACTGGTTAGAACATATTTGTTCACTTCTTAACTTCAGTTTTCAACTGAACCAATTTAATTTCAATTAAATTATTAGTTAATTCTTATCAACGAAAATTTCAAAAATTCTGAAAATTTTCTAACGCCTTGACTCTTCGAAAAATTTCGCCAGCACCCCTTTTGTAATGGTCAATTGATCAAACTCCAACTTGCCTCTCTGGGCCATCTCCAACCCAAAAGAAAATCAAACAGCCAAGCGGCTTGCCTATTCGGCTCATAAATCTTATATCCAATAGAAATATAAACTTGTACCTTTTTGTTGGCAAATCATTATACCCTTTACCTCTGTTATCAATTCAGCAGATACAAGGGTCATCCCAATCAAATTTCAATCAGTTTTTTATCTCCAACACAACCATTCGCTTATATCCAAGCCAAATCCCATTTCAACTCAAGTTCAATTCTTTGATTTTTAATTCCCTAACTCCTCAATCCAATACCATTTCGAATTCTAATTTCACAAATTCAATCTTATTCGATTTCAATTCAACTTCAGTTACCACTCAACTGACTTTACTTTAACTCAAATTTGCTTTTACAAATTCCTATTTCATTTTGTATTAATTCAACAGTCTTTCCCTGGGAGTTTTCAAACAGTTTACTCTTTTCAAAAATCAAAATTTCCTTTTTGAAACTAACTGAGCATATAATCAATATTCCATTAGTTAAATCACTTCTCTATTTCTTTATCAATATTTGTTAACCAAATATTTTCAATAATCATATTGGCCTTTTATGTTATTTGGAAAACATTTCTGAATATCACCTTCCTTTATTTTCTAAACTTTAGAAAATACATGCTATTTATAATTGGAAAATATTCCAATTACTTATCTCCTTTCCAATCTCGTTTATTTCTAGACTTAGGAAATATTCTCTATTATATTTCCAAGCTTACACTTATTCGGGTTAAAACAGATGTTGTGTAAAACATCGTTACGACAATCCAAATACTATGTTCAACTAATTCTTATTCACCATTGATCTCCGAGCCTGAAATCTTACTATTTATTTTTTAATAATGAAATCAATCAAGTTGGGGTATAACTACCTCTCAGACCTTGACTGAATAACATTTATAACGTCAAAACAGATATGACTACTTACTCGAATAATCAATACCATACAACTACTTATTCACCTTTAAACACCTATACACTTCCTCTTTCTATTCTTACTAGATTTTATTCTTGGTCTTCCTTTTTGATTTTACTATTCTATTTTTAAGTTCATTTCCTTATCGACTTCTATATACATATCGATACGTTGATTTCTAACAATCAAATTATCTTAAAAATATTCTAATTCCTTACATTCCCGAAAAATTCGCCATAACCTCCTTTGTACCAGGAGCATCGGGATATTTCAAATAGCCTCCCATGGCCCTCACCAATCCAAAAGAAAAAGAAAAATCCAAGCGGCTAGCCGATACGGCGCATAAAATCTCATATATGAATTGAATACATACCTTCTCGTCGAGCATTCTATTTATATACCTTCATATCTTGTTCCAAGCCTGTCTCATGTATATCCATACATTTCTAATTCATTCCAACTTAACCCAATCGTTTAACTTATTTTGTTAAGTGATTTTCAAATTGCTGGTTTGCCCATTTCACCCTTTTTATTTGAATATACATGTTCAAATATATTTTAACTTACTTATTAACTAATTTGAATCCAAATTTCAAATTTAAGTTCTATATTCGATTTCGAATATCTATTTTCAAATCCAATTCACCTTTCAAAGTTCAACTTCAAATTCAAAACTCGATATACTAATTCATCTTCGACTTAGTTAATTCTATTCAATTTCTATTCAAATTTTACATTTGAATTTCATTTCAATTCTATTTGAATTTCCTATATTCAAATTTCAAATTCAATTCTATTTGAACCGTCTACATTCAAATTCTATTCCAACTCTATATATCAAATTCAATAGTTTGAATTCCATTTGAATTCTATATTCAAATTCCATTTCACCTTCGATATTCAAATCCTATATTTGAATTCCTTTATATTTCTCTATTCAAATTCTATATTTGAATTCCATTTGAATTTCTATATTCAAACTCTATTTCAATTCCATTGAATTTCATATATTCAAACTCCCTTTGAATTTCTATATTCAATTTCTATTTAAATTCTCTTTATTCAAATCCCCTTTGAATTTTCTTGTTTAAATTCTATGTTTGAACTTCCTTTATTCAAATTCCTTTAAATAAGTCTCGATTTCAATTCCTTTAGAAATCGATATTCTACCTTTGGAAAATAGATTCCCCTTTCAATTTCACACTTGTATTTTTATTTATTTCTGAATTATCCAATGATACTTCTCTTCACTTCATTTATAAACTTTGTTTATAAAGGAACTTCTCATTTTTATTTCTTTTAAACAAGTTAATATTTCAAATCTATTTAAAAGTTCAAATTCTATTTTATAAATCCCATTTTGAAATTCAACACAACTTGTCTTTCCCAAAAATAATTCAAAACAGTATCTCTGGTAGTAATTCGTCACTTACAACTCGAAAATGAATACTGATGATGCAGCTGTCATCATCAGAATCTATTTTCCAGCGATCGAAGTGAGTTCAATACTATAAAACCATTTCTACACATTTCCACTTTGAAATTCATTTCAAAATATAATTCACATTGCTTGTAAAACAATTTAAAATCTCCCAGGATCTTAAATTTTCCTTATTTTTAATCTAAATCCATTTACAAACACTTATCCAATTTTCCAGAATTCTAATTCAATTTCTAGTTTAAAATTTCAGATTTAACTCATCTGATTTCACGTATTTCACCTATATGAATTCTGATTGGTTATTTACATAACCATTTTTATTTATAATCTTACTCGATTATAATCACAACCAATATATCCAATATATTATCAAAATATACTTTGGGTAAACTTATTTTCATTTACCCTCTTTTCAAAACATACCATGATGGTTCATCGTATTCAAGTGTTTACAAAATCCCTACTGATACAGTGGATCAAACTGACCGACCAGAACCCATAAACGACTCAACCAATGAATCTCCACAATACAAAACAAATTTTTATATCAATAACAAATACGTTCACTCGTATATATACACTCAATCTCAGTCTAGGGTATTACTAACCCTATCTCTACCGAGTCACGCCACAGAGCCAAGTAATTCTTAACTTAAGCTCAGATACCAACTTTAACGACCCGGATTTTGAGCGACTTTGGTTATCGATATAAACACGATGTCGATAACCAAAACATCGAAAAATCCTGGTAATTAGTGAAAGAAATTAGAGGGTGAGGAAAGATAAGATAGAAACTTAGAATAGAAGAAGAAGAAGAACACAACATCAGAGTAACACGAATCTCACAGCGGAACGAATAAATATATTTCATAACATAACTTTGAAATACAAATCTGTACTTGAATATACATATCATTATCAAAGTACAGCACTTACAACACAGCGGAAATAACTATAGCTATATGATCCTGAAGCCTCCTGCTCCAAGCTCTTCCAGTATATGTGTAAATCCCGACTACTTGACTGCCCGTACAAATTTAGGCACCCAAAAGTTTAGGGAAAACAACAAAGTAAACTCCGGGTCAGTCATGGGACTGGTATTGTAACACCCCGCAAATTCTATAACTGTGAAATTAACAAATTAAAGTATAATTAATCTGAAATCAAAGAACTAAGGGAAACGGGATACGCCATTGCGTTCGTCTCGGAAAAATACGCGAAATAGAGTCCGAGTTATCGAAAAACGGAGTCTGTATGAAGAAGATATGGCCTTCGGAAGTTTGAGAATCAAGTTTAAATTCAAACAGAATAAATCAGGTTTAAATTCGAAAATGGGGCCCAATGGGCCAGGGCGGTAAAACACCCGCTTGACCCACCAAGTCGACTGGGCTGTCGACCTGGTCTAACCAGGTCGACAGGCCTGTCGACAGGGGTGTCGACCGGGTCCAGACCCAGGTCGAGCCCAGTCTAACCCGGCTGGCCTATTCTCTATGTGGTCGATTTTCTGTGGTCTGCTTTGTCACTAGGGCTAGGTGGCAAGTTTTAATTGGTCTCTCCTTAGAATGAATGGCTACGATCAATCCAAGCAACATCAATGGTCCTAATCAGTTCCTAACCTCTATATAAACAACCCTAGACTAAACCCTAATCTATTCATTCAAAAATAAGAACATAGCCGTCATGTTGCTGAGGAACGACTAGGAGTAGCCACCAAATTGGAGAGAGGATTAGGAGGAAGATTCTAAAGCTTAAAGCAACCTAAACAAATCAATTCAACAAAGGAATTTGCGTCTTCAATCCCTAAACTAGAGAATTCATCACACCATTGTAAGTAGAGTATTACTTTGGTATGAATAAATAATTGTGTTGGTTTGTATGCTTGAATTGTGGCAATAAAGTAATTCATATTTGTGCGTTCTTATCAATTTGAAATATTATATACGTTTGGATATTTATGAATTATGTTATTCATTATAAAGAACTACATGTGGTAGTTCTATGCAAGTATACGTTTGGAATATTTCGCAAATTATGTAATCCATGTTGAAGCTACATGTATGTAGTTGATTTAAATTCATGCAAGTTTGGGGTTTGCTTCTATGCCACCATGATGTATATTTTTGTGCATAAATCATTTTGTAAGTAATTGGTACAAGTTTGGTTATTATCCATATGAAATTATGTTGAGAATTTGGCATTATGTATTAAGCCATGCTTTTGTACTAGAAAACCTATTTGCAAACTTATGAATATGGCTAGGCTATGATTGATATTTGGCAACCATGATTAGGTCTATCTTGTTTACAAGAATTATATGATGACATATGTGGTACCTGGCTAGGTTAGGTTCAAAAGGTCCCTTTTTGTAAATTTACATGACTAAAGTAAGAATCATGATTTCATGTTAGAAATATTTATGCCATGGTTATGTGAACAAATTTAACTATACTTATGCCATGCTTATGTTTGATATTATGCCATGCTTATGTTTGACATTATGCCATGCTTATGCTAGAAATATTTATGCCATGCTTATGTTTGACATTATGCCTAAATAAGAATATAGGTTCATGTTGCAGTTAAACCTATGCAAGTTTACATGCCTTGATTCATGTCACCTATGCTTTATGACCAAAGTATATGTTACCACTATGCAAGTACACCCGTTTCTATGTTGTATTTCCAACGTCATATTGCAAGTTCATGCGCTCACCTTCCCCTTTTTGTCTATGTAATCATGCCTTGAGCCTCCCCTTTTCGCATGGCTAAATTGGGCTTTAAAAGGCCAAGCCCAATATATATATAATAAACGGACGTGTAAAATGGGGGAAATAACGTTGGGTTAAAATTACTAATGAATGAAAATATGAAATAGAGGGGCCCAAGTCCAAGTATGGGTTGGGCCCATGATTGGTGTAACCTTTACACCATTAACTTAATAATGGGCCGCAAATATTTACATATAAGAAATAAAGAAGAATGACAAAATATGTAAATGTAGAACATACGATGTGTTTAACCCGAGGTTGGATTGAGTTGTGATGTAAACCTGCCCGGAACCGCCCGGCTGTCCAGTAGTCACAACAATACCTATCCAATGTGGGAGGTTAAACATGGAGCCCAATAAGGACCCGAGGTTAGACTTAGTTGTGGCGTAAGACTGCCCGGAACCAACCGGCAACAGGCAGCCACAACAATACCTGTCTAATGTGAGAGGTCAGGGCCTTAATAAGACAATTAAGGCTGAGTCAGGATTAAGTGAACTAAAGACTTAATCAAAATGGAACATGCTAAACTAAACGGACTGGTGGGGGTTAGGTTAGAAAACACTTAACCAACTTAGCATGTTGGCTAGAGATAGAAAACCTAGTAACGGGGGACCCTTTTCAGCAGTAACCCTAGAAGGTGTATCAGGATACCCTGAAACTAGGCAGGGTGGGGCACGATTACTGGGCTGATTGTAAGAGGTCAAATCGACGGCGGTGGTGTAGCAGTGTAGGTTCTAACGGAGTGCGGGCGTGCACACACTCCGGCGCAGAAAAATAAGTCACTGGACACCAGTAGCATACCTGTGCACTCTAAGGTTGTGTCGGGCCGCCACCATGGGACTTGATACACCCCATGGTGGGACCAGCATAGGTAACTACAACATCGGGGGCCGTAAGACACATGTAACTATGCGAGTAGGAGCCGATCATCATAGAATGGATCACATCACCCTGATTTTGGGGTGCCAGTTGGAAACTAGTTTATATGGGTTCAGAGATCAACATGGGGTACGATAGTATATTCGACCCTAGACAACTTAACCAAGTTTATAGTGCATGCCCACTTCTTGTTTATACTTATCATACCCAGTTTTTTATTCATAGACAAAATAGTACTAGACTTACTCAGGCTTTATGTCTGACTCTACTTTTCTTTCGTCTTCTTTTCTTCCGTTTCCCCCCCCCCCCCCAGGTCCACAGGGAGGAAACACAGCAGCTTGACCAACCTTAACATCCGGCTTGAAGAAGAGAAATGTATTGCTTGGACTTTCCTGTTTTGAACTAAGGCTTTGGACGATCCACTATGGGGACTTTTGCAGTTTATCTATGCTTTATTTATGCTTCTTTAAATAATGTACTCAAGACAGATTATGAAAGTGTTATGTTATGTTTTTGGAAAAAGATGTAAGACAATCATGGTGTTGTTTTGTAACACGTATTTGACTTTATGAAATAAAGTTTGTTGTTCTTCCGCTGTTTACGAATATGTGTTCTTATATCTGTCTTGTATATCTGTGACTTATACTTATAAACCTCCACCAAAATTAGGGCATTCCCTTTGAGAGCGACCCTAACGGAGGTGGGGTGTTTCACTTGGTATCAGAGCATAGGTTTACCAGATAAGATAAAAAGTTTTGAAAAATTATTTTCAAAAAGGAAATTTAAAGAAGCATTTTTAAAATAAAAATATTATTTTGTTTTAAAAAGGCAAAGTCCACCCCCCAAAGCCATAGGAACCATCTCTTATCCTTCGTTTTGAATCTATCCTTTTTGTTTCAGCATGTCCCAAGAACTTAACTTGCCGGAAGGGGTGCCAATACCTGGTTGGTTTAGACGGTTCTTAGAAGCAAGGGCCACTCAGCCAGGTCCTACCATTCCTCCTCCCCCAGCTGAAGGAAATCATCCAGCCGCAGCGGCACCTTTTCCTCCACCTCCTCCTCGGGGAAACACGTTTGCTAAGATATGTAAAGATTTTAAAGCTATGGGAGGAAGGGATTTCCATGGAACTGAGTCCTTCGTGGCAGCCAGAAATTGGCTGAAAGAAACGGAGGACCTATTCATCATCTTTGAGGTAGAAGATAGACAAAAAGTACAGTTGGCAGTGTGGCTATTGAAGGGCGAGGCTTCCTACTGGTGGGAAGTCACTAATGCTGAAAGACCAATGGAGACATGGAAGGACTTTAGGGCAAGGTTTGAGACTAAATTTCTCTCAGATGCGGAAAGAAGTTTGCAGTTGGAAAAATTCTTATTTCTTAAGCAAGGGGACAAGACGTTCAGAGAATATGTGAATCAGTTCGATGAGCTGGCTAGGTTTGGGCTTGACCTTGTCAACACCCCGCACAAGAAGGCTCTCCGTTTCGTCAAAGGGTTAAATGAGCCATTACACAGTTTGGCCATGACCCATATACCCATGGGAGCCACGTATGAAAGATTGGTGCAAATGGCATTGCTGAATGAAGAGGATAAGGGCAAGAAGAAAGAGGGTTTGCAGCCCATAAAGACAGACTTTAAGAAGGGCGGAAAAGGCAACAAAGAGAAGAGGAAGTGCAATTTCTGTGGCAAAGTGGGGCACTTAGTAAAGGACTGCCGGAAAAAGAAGGCCAAGGAGAATGGTGGGTGCTTTTCTTGCGGTGAGACATGCCATAGGGCTAAGGACTGCCCAAAGAAACAAGGATAGGGGCAGAGGGCTGGATCCACCCCAGGGGCACAGGTTCATGTGCTGGAAGCGCCACCTCTGCCACAGCGAGGTATAAATACTTCTGTAGAAAGTGTAGTTTATCTTTATGATCACCTCGTTCGCACTTTATTTGACTCTGGCGCATCACACTCCTTTATCTCGTCTGCTTTAGTAGAATCTCTGCACCTAAAAACTAGTATGGTAGAGGTCCCCTTAATTGTTTCAAACCCAATTGCGGGCCCAGCTCATTTGTCTATGATCTGTGTGGGATTGAAAATTTCTATTCTAAGCGTAGAATTTCTATGTAGTGCCTTTGTTTTGGGCTTTTCGGGTTATGGTTTGATTTTGGGTATGGATTGGCTATCCAGTAATGGGGCCATCCTTGACTGTGAGAAAAGGGTTGTTAGGCTCCTAACCCAGCTCGGTAATACTTTGGAAATTTCTTGTAATCCCTCGTATGCGGTTATGCTTAGTTATCTTGAATCACTAGATGCCTCTGTTGAAAATTTGAAATCAGTTAGAGTGGTCCGGGAATATCCGGATGTCTTCGAAGAGGTGAAGGGCTTGCCTCCGAAGCGGGAAATAGACTTCCGCATATATCTTGTAGATAATGCAAAGCCCGTTGCATTGCCCGTTAGACATATGGCTCCACGAGAAAGGAAAGAGCTCAGTAAACAGATTAAAGAGCTTCTAGAAAAGGGGTTCATTAGGAGGAGCATATCGGAATGGGGCGCTCCAGTGGTGTTCGCTACAAAGGCGGATGGTTCACTCCGTCTATGTGTTGACTATAGGGAGCTCAACAAGCTAACGAAAAAGAATAGGCACCCTCTCCCTAGAGTTGACGATTTATTTGACCAGCTTGTAGGAGCGTCTGTTTTCTCCCAACTCGATTTAGCAACCGGTTTTCATCAAGCTAAGGGTGGCTGAAGATAGCATCGATAAAACGACGTTCAGAACCCCAGACGGCTTCTTTGAATGGCTTGTCATGCCTTTCGGCTTGACAAATGCACCTGCTTACTTCGTGGACCTGATGAGTAGGGTATTTAGAGATTTCCTCAACAAATTCGTAGTGGTCTTCGTAGATGATATCCTTATCTTCTCAAAGAGTGAAGAGGAACATGCTCAGCACTTAAGGGTAATCATGGAAACTTTGCGAGTCCATCAACTAAAAGCCAAATTCTCCAAATGCCACTTTTGGAGAGAAGAGGTGAGGTTCCTTGGGCACGTAGTATCCAAACAAGGGTTAGCGGTGGACCCTGCTAAGGTAGTGGCGGTACAGGATTGGAAGACACCAAGGAATGCAACTGAGGTCCGAAGTTTTCTAGGACTAGCGGGTTTCTATCGAAAATTCATAAGGGATTTTGCGAAAATCTCAGCTCCGCTCACGAAGTTGACAATTGTCTATTTTCAAGAGATAATTCATCTATGTGGGATACCTTCTAGTAAATGAACAAGATCCAAGATTCACTAGTGAATTTTGGAGAGCTTGCATGGAACCATGAGTACGCAGTTAGGCTTGAGCCAAGTATACTAGAAGGAGAATAAGTGAAAAAGGAAACAAGAATTAAGAAGCTACGAAATTGTGAAGTTAAAGACGGACAAAGCATAATGGAGTTAAGCTCAAGAAATGCGACTTAGAAGATTGAAGACTAGATTCGTGCGTAATATCTCTTCTTAAGAGTATATCCTTGATCCCTCTCTTCCTGTAGAGCTTACTTGCATAGTATCTTTTCTGTATATCCTCTCGGTCCCATTCTCAATCCAATTTCTGTTGCAAACCACATAGGCAGTATGACTCATCTGTTAGTAACACATGTTGGGGCTCGAGGGTGTTCATTGGTTTGATTAAAGTTTTTGGTTTTTTTTTTAGGATACAGATTGGTCTTAGGAAGGGACTCCCTTGTGACCTAAAAGGAGTCTGCCATGCTTAGTTTCCTCGAATCATATATGGTGGTTGGGTTGAGTAACGCTTTGGGTGTCAGTCTGATGTTGATTTCGGTCTTCGGGGCTGATGCTTAGAGAATTATTCTCCTAATCAATATATATGTGGCATAGGTTTTCAGTTTTGACATTGCCTAATGGGCACAAAGTTTTTACTTGCTTCAATCATTCGACTATACCTTTAGATATGAACAATTGGGAAAATGTCCTATTGATTAGAGCTACCCGAGAAGTTGGCTGGAGTCCACAACGTTTTTCACGTTTCACATCTCCGAAAATGTCTACATGAGTCTGCTGAAGTGGTGGAGCCAAATATACTCGAAGAGGCCGAAGTGGAACGCGAAGCAACCATAAGAAAAGTTCCAACCCGCATCTTAGGAACGGAAGTGAAGAAGCTACGCAACCGCGAAGTCAAGCTCGTCAAAGTTCAGTGGAGCGACGCCGAGGGAGACGCGACTTAAGAAACTGAAGCTAGAATACGTACTGCCTACCCTTTTCTGTTCGAGGGTACATCCTTGATCTTTCTTTTTCCTTAAGTTGCGCTTTTATCTATCTTTTTAGGTATATTTCCTCGACCGTATCTTTTAGGTAGAAACCATTTGGATGGAAACATGTAGTTGAAACATGTTATGGATGATGGTTACAAGTGGTTGCAAGTGATTGCTAGTGGTTGCTCGTGGTTGCATATACACACACAATCTAGGTTTTAGATCGGCTCAGTCACTTCATATTGCATATGCATATATGTTTGCATTCGTATATGGTTGAACTTTAATGTGTTGTCATGTGGATGTTGCATTTGTATTGAATGATTGTGCACTCATGTAGAATCATGAATAGGAAAATTTGCATACATAATGGATTCATGGCACTTACATAATTCGCATTAAGGAGGTCAACTGAATCAGTAGACTGCCTGATTTTGCATTAGATAAGTACATGTACACACACACTTCGCATATGATCATGAAGCATTAGAAGTCTTTTAAGGACAATGGATGCTCGTGTTTGATGGATGAGTAGATGGATGATTGGATGTTAGGATATACATTCCTCCTAACTTGAAGATTTCGGGGACGAAATCCTTTTAAGTGGGGGAGAATGTAACACCCCGCAAATTCTATAACTGTGAAATTAACAAATTAAAGTATAATTAATCTGAAATCAAAGAACTAAGGGAAACGGGATATGCCATTGCGTTCGTCTCGAAAAAATACGCGAAATAGAGTCCGAGTTTTCGAAAAACGGAGTCCGTATGAAGAAGATATGGCCTTCTGAAGTTTGAGAATCAAGTTTAAATTCAAACAGAATAAATCAGGTTTAAATTCGAAAATGGGGCCCAATGGGCCAGGGCGGAAAAACACCCGCCTGACCCACCAAGTCGACTGGGCTGTCGACCTGGTCTAACCAGGTCGACAGGCCTGTCGACAGGGCTGTCGACAGGGGTGTCGACCTGGTCCAGACCCAGGTCGAGCCCAGTCTAACCCGGCTGGCCTATTCTCTATGTGGTCGATTTTCTGTGGTCTGCTTTGTCACTAGGGCTAGGTGGCATGTTTTAATTGGTCTATCCTTAGAATGAATGGCTACGATCAATCCAAGCAACATCAATGGTCCTAACCAGTTCCTAACCTCTATATAAACAACCCTAGACTAAACCCTAATCTATTCATTCAAAAATAAGAACATAGCCGTCATGTTGCTGAGGAACGACTAGGAGTAGCCACCAAATTGGAGAGAGGATTAGGAGGAAGATTCTAAAGCTTAAAGCAACCTAAACAAATCAATTCAACAAAGGAATTTGCGTCTTCAATCCCTAAACTAGAGAATTCATCACACCATTGTAAGTAGAGTATTACTTTGGTATGAATAAACAATTGTGTTGGTTTGTATGCTTGAATTGTGGCAATAAAGTAATTCATATTTGTGCGTTCTTATCAATTTGAAATATTATATACGTTTGGATATTTATGAATTATGTTATTCATTATAAAGAACTACATGCGGTAGTTCTATGCAAGTATACGTTTGGAATATTTCGCAAATTATGTAATCCATGTTGAAGCTACATGTATGTAGTTGATTTAAATTCATGCAAGTTTGGGGTTTGCTTCTATGCCACCATGATGTATATTTTTGTGCATAAATCATTTTGTAAGTAATTGGAACAAGTTTGGTTATTATCCATATGAAATTATGTTGAGAATTTTGCATTATGTATTAAGCCATGCTTTTGTACTAGAAAACCTATTTGCAAACTTATGAATATGGCTAGGCTATGATTGATATTTGGCAACCATGATTAGGTCTATCTTGTTTACAAGAATTATATGATGACATATGTGGTACCTGGCTAGGTTAGGTTCAAAAGGTCCCTTTTTGTAAATTTACATGACTAAAGTAAGAATCATGATTTCATGTTAGAAATATTTATGCCATGGTTATGTGAACAAATTTAACTATAATTATGCCATGCTTATGTTTGATATTATGCCATGCTTATGTTTGACATTATGCCATGCTTATGCTAGAAATATTTATGCCATGCTTATGTTTGACATTATGCCTAAATAAGAATATAGGTTCATGTTGCAGTTAAACCTATGCAAGTTTACATGCCTTGATTCATGTCACCTATGCTTTATGACCAAAGTATATGTTACCACTATGCAAGTACACCCGTTTCTATGTTGTATTTCCAACGTCATATTGCAAGTTCATGCGCTCACCTTCCCCTTTTTGTGTATGTAATCACGCCTTGAGCCTCCCCTTTTCGCATGGCTAAATTGGGCTTTAAAAGGCTAAGCCCAATATATATATAATAAACGGACGTGTAAAACGGGGGAAATAACGTTGGGTTAAAATTACTAATGAATGAAAATATGAAATAGAGGGGCCCAAGTCCAAGTATGGGTTGGGCCCATGGTTGGTGTAACCTTTACACCATTAACTTAATAATGTGCCGCAAATATTTACATATAAGAAATAAAGAAGAATGACAAAATATGTAAATGTAGAACATACGATGTGTTTAACCCGAGGTTGGATTGAGTTGTGATGTAAACCTGCCCGGAACCGCCCGGCTGTCCAGTAGTCACAACAATACCTATCCAATGTGGGAGGTTAAACATGGAGCCCAATAAGGACCCGAGGTTAGACTGAGTTGTGGCGTAAGACTGCCCGGAACAAACCGGCAACAGGCAGCCACAACAATACCTGTCTAATGTGAGAGGTCAGGGCCTTAATAAGACAATTAAGGCTGAGTCAGGATTGTTAGGATTAAGTGAACTAAAGACTTAATCAAAATGGAACATGCTAAACTAAACGGACTGGTGGGGGTTAGGTTAGAAAACACTTAACCAACTTAGCATGTTGGCTAGAGATAGAAAACCTAGTAACGGGGGACCTTTTCAGCAGTAATCCTAGAAGGTGTATCAGGATACCCTGAAACTAGGCAGGGTGGGGCACGATTACTGGGCTGATTGTGAGAGGTCAAATCGACGGCGGTGGTGTAGCAGTGTAGGTTCTAACGGAGTGCGGGCGTGCACACACTCCGGTGCAGAAAAATAAGGCACTGGACACCAGTAGCATACCTGTGCACTCTAAGGTTGTGTCGGGCCGCCACCATGGGACTTGATACACCCCATGGTGGGACCAACATAGGTAACTACAACATCGGGGGCCGTAAGACACATGTAACTATGCGAGTAGGAGCCGATCATCATAGAATGGATCACATCACCCTGATTTTGGGGTGCCAGTTGGAAACTAGTTTATATGGGTTCAGAGATCAACATGGGGTACGATAGTATATTCGACCCTAGACAACTTAACCAAGTTTATAGTGCATGCCCACTTCTTGTTTATACTTATCATACCCAGTTTTTTATTCATAGACAAAATAGTACTAGACTTACTCAGGCTTTATGTCTGACTCTACTTTTCTTTCGTCTTCTTTTCTTCCGTTTCCCCCCCCCCCCCCCAGGTCCACAGGGAGGAAACACAGCAGCTTGACCAACCTTAACATCCGGCTTGAAGAAGAGAAATGTATTGCTTGGACTTTCCTGTTTTGAACTAAGGCTTTGGACGATCCACTATGGGGACTTTTGCAGTTTATCTATGCTTTATTTATGCTTCTTTAAATAATGTACTCAGGACAGATTATGAAAGTGTTATGTTATGTTTTTGGAAAAAGATGTAAGACAATCATGGTGTTGTTTTGTAACACGTATTTGACTTTATGAAATAAAGTTTGTTGTTCTTCCGCTGTTTACGAATATGTGTTCTTATATCTGTCTTGTATATCTGTGACTTATACTTATAAACCTCCACCAAAATTAGGGCATTCCCTTTGAGAGTGACCCTAACGGAGGTGGGGTGTTTTAGGTATGAGTAAAACAGTTTAATAACAGTTCGAACAAGCAAACGATATCTCATAAGACCACGCCGCATAACGGAACGGGTTTTTCCCTTATGAGAATCCAAAATATCTTTATATCAAAAACTTTTTGATATTATAATAATGTCTATCAACCACAGTATATATATAATCATCTAGCAGAAACGCTTTCATCTCACGTTCTACATATATAGTATACAATCAAAACCGCAAGCACGTATTGGGTAATGGATTTCCAACTATGACAAGGTATGGATCCACCTTTCGCTCATGTACCTCTAGAGAGGAATACACTGGGTTCAACAAGAACATCTTGCAACCCGGCCACACATGACCGACCACTCATTTCGCTTGAGCGTATCGAATGTATATCACCAACAGTTGGGATCAGCAACCGTTTCCCGAATGGGACAACATCAACAATAGATTTTTAGAAATGAATGAAACTCTAGATCAGGTGATTATACACCCTACTTCGGTGCGACCGACTTAGCCATGCTGCCTGCCCGATTTCTGTCATTTACCGGATGATGAGGCTAGAAGCTACGCTTTATCATCATACCAGATTCACTTTGAATGCCACATCGTTAAATCCATCAAATCACCGATTGACGTCTACAACAATACATTATGTGTTAGCTAAAAGAAGTTTCCTCCTCCGCTTCCACTCTTGGTACGGTTGGAGAAATCAATATATGTGATCGTCTGGAAATACTCTGTCAGACATCCGCCCATACAAGTCACCCAGGAACAGGATGAACCGAATGCACTATTCTGTAAACAGGATAGCCCTTGCATAACTCCGTCTTCAATTTCCTTTGGCATATATGATTCGCAATGCTTATGCCAATATAGAGTGGTTCTTTGGATAATAATCCAACCGGTCTCTCCATATTAACAACGTTAAAATGGTCAAAACTTCAATAGTCTGTGATTTAACTATCGAATAAAAACAAGTGTGCAAACAACGATATTATTTCCAAATGGAAATTATATCGATCAAACATCATTTAACATTCATCTCCTGTTCATTTTTCATCTCCTGTTTCCCTATATTCAACATTTCTTATTTTCTAAATTTAGAAAATATATGTTATCAACAATGGAAAACATTTCCATTTCTTGTTTTCTTTATTAGAAAACATTTCTGGTTTCTTACTTGGAAAACATTTCCAAAGCTTCTTCATTGGACTTAAACAGATGCTTAAACAAACATCGCTATGCCAACTCAAACCATTTCCTTTACTGCCGAACCTTAACTACTCCTTAGTTAAAACGAAGCCAATCAAGTTGGGGTAGAACTACCTCTTAGACCTTAACTGAACAACATTTCTAACTTTGAAATTGGCAAAGTTCACTTTATATTTCTTTTTCTAACTTTCTTACTTAACCCTCCTTCGAATAGCTATATTCGATTTATTCTATTTACTTTATTCTCTAATCGATTAAACTAACATCGATTAACTCCTTTTACTTTAACACTAATCGATTAACTAACATCGTTTAACTCCTTTTCTTGACTCTAATCGATTAACTAACATCGATTAACTCCTTTTACTTTCTATTCGAATAAACTATATTCGATTAACTCATTTTACTTTCTATTCTAATCGATTAACTAACATCGATTAACTCCTTTTGCTTTCTATTCGAATAAACTATATTCGATTAACTCATTTTACTTTCTATTCTAATTGATTAACTAACATCGATTAACTCCTTTTGCTTTCTATACGAATAAACTATATTCGATTAACTCATTTTACTTTAACACTAATCGATTAACTAACATCGTTTAACTCTTTTACTTTAACACTAATCGATTAACTAACATCGATTAACTTCTTTTACTTTAACACTAATCGATTAACTAACATCGATTAACTCCTTTTACTTTAACACTAATCGATTAACTAACATCGATTAACTTCTTTTACTTTAACACTAATCGATTAACTAACATCGATTAACTTCTTTTACTTAACTACGTTTTCCATTACAACTATTTCCTTTTTATAACGTTTACTTACCGTTACAAATATATCCTGTTTATAACTTCTATTTACCGTTACAAATATTTCCTATTTATAACTTCTATTTACCGTTACAAATATTTCCTATTTATAACTTCTATTTACCGTTACAAATATTTCCTATTTATAACTTCTATTTATTTTCTAAATAAATATTCCTTTTCTATTTCTATTTATTTTCTAAATAAATATCCCTTTTATAAAACCGTGTTCGTTTTATAAATAATTCCTTTTATAAAATCCTGTGATTTTATAAAATTCCTTTATTTCAATATACATTGAAATACTTCTTTTTACATCCCAGGGTCTTTTATGATATTTAGAATATCGAATAACAATGATCAGCATCATTCCAACAAACATAATCCATAACAGATTATATAACACATCATATATCACAATATATGAAAACAGTAAAATAAATGTTGAGGAATCCAGTCGGATTCCTCCAACCTGTCTCCCTGCAGCACAGATGTTAAATAATATAGATAACATCACTTTCAGTTCTATATGATATATTCTGTTAAACAGAATCAATATAGAAATTAAATCAACCGACTAGCAGTTCAATCAAACAATCAACACACAGTCAATCAGTCAATATCTAACAGTTCTAAAAATACAACATGAAATTATAAACTGTTCAGAGTTAGTGAGATTTACTCACATTTGCGCGTTAACCGTTAAATAACTGTTTGCGTTATTTGACTCAGTTGGACAATTTATTTCGCCATAAATTGTAATGAGCTCGGATTCACTCCCGGTCAGTCTCATTGCGTTGCTCCCGTCCATATGATCCTGTCGGATCTTATTTCGCTTTTCAAAAACTCAGCCCACTCAATTTCATTTGACCCGCTATACCTTCTTCTTCCAGATGAAACTCGCGATGGTTGCTCCATCCATTCACAAACATTTTTGAACTTCCCTACTTCCTTTTCCTTTCCTTTTTATCTTCTAATTGGGCTTACTTTTTCAACCTGGCCCACCACCATTTTAACAATACCAGGCCCGCACGTTATTGTTCTCCCACTACACTTCTCATATCCAAGAAACAACATAATACTTTTGTACAAAACTCCCCCACTAAACATCATCTTCCACCCTTCACCGTTTTTCTAATATGAACGCTCCTCTTAAACACAATAAATACAATCCCTTCCTAATCTCCTTTGCGTCATCCCTACATCACATTATGTACTACTCTACCGAATACTCAATTCCCCTTTTAACTTCTCAGGCCAGCTCATGACAGGAGCTAGTGCCAAGTACCACCCATACTCTCAACGCTGAGCTCGAAATCATCACCGTGGATGTACATACTCCCCTTCCCAGTTTGATCTTGCCACCACCAGAGAATGATGAACTCGAATCACTCCTCCGGTCGCGGTTCTCATCTTCAGGACAATGAACCATACACCTTCACTGTCTTGTTTTCTTTCGTTGGAACATATTAAAACCAAAATGAGTTCGTATAGGATCGTCCAAACATTTGAACCCACAAGCAAGAGCTCCTGTACCCCAAACCCAATCTTCAAACTTCCCTCAGGTTCTTCCCCTTGCCACCGCACTCAACTGGTGCGTGAGAACTGTTCCCATCACCATGAAAATTAACTCGCACACCTCTCTTCTTTTCCTGTTCGATGCCTTCCTTCTCGTCGCGTTTTTCCATCATATACAGTATCCGTGGATTTTCATTGAGGGTGGCGGCTGCTTTTAGAGAACTCGGAATGAATTCGATTAGGGCAGAAAAGTTTAAGCGGTTATTTATAGGATTAATATTTTTTTTTTGTTTGTGTGGATTAGCTCGTTCCACGTTGTAGAAGAAGCATGTGGCTGAACATAGAAGGAGATGTGGCTATGAATTAATCGGAGAAAAATGAGGGATGGATTATTTTAAGTTATAACCTTGGTGACCCTTCTACATGAAATTCTATTCTCATCTGGACGGCCAACGACAGAAATAAATATACCGTTGTGATGAGCTCGGTGTCACGATCCCAAAAATATAATAATACCGGTAGATTGACTCATATTTTGAAACCTCAAAATGTTGATTACAGGGTGCAAAATATTCCAAATAAAAAGTTGCTTATTTAATTAATTAAAAATTACAGTAAAATTCTAAAAATTAAATTATCACTATTTCCCAAAAGAACCTTGTCTAAATTCAAACCCCGATCTCTAGTTATATCGAATAAACTGTTACGGTCGATAAACGATTCTATAGCGACTATTTTAAAATTTGATTTGGACATATCTCAAAATCTACACGACGAAATCCCGATTTTTCTCTTCCACTAGAAAGATATACTCTGCCAGCTCCAGATGTTTCTTGTTTCACAGAAATCCGGCTTAAAACGAATCCTGTACATTCAGTTGAAGTTCGAATCGCCAATTTACGAACTGCAGTGCCATTTCAAGCTCGATTATAATTATAATATAATTATACGTTCAAACTATCGTTCAAATAATATATTCGTTATTCTAATTCAATTCTAAACTGAATTAAATATCACAGATGATCCAGTTCACACCATATCGCCATTTCAGCCAATTCAGATTATTTTAGAATTAAATATACTTTTTAATTTATTATTTTAATTAAATATTCACCATTATTTAATTCAACGACCATGTAATTCACTAACCTACCATTTATACAATTAAATAAATTAATCATAATACCCCTGCCAGTGCGGGACATTACACCTTCACAGTAGTTAAAAAATAGGGATAATTGTTGGAAGTAAGGGCTATTTAGAGAATTAGGGGTAGGATTAAAAAGAAGGGCTGTTTTGAAGTACTAAGAGAAGTAGGAATAGTTGAATCATAGTATGGGTATATTTGACAAATATGAAAGCTGATGAATCATTCGGATTGGGTGCTGCAAAAACCAATCTTTCACAGAAGTTATAAAATAGGGGTAATTTTGTGAAGCAACGGCTATTTAGAGAATTAGGAGTGGATTTAAAAGAATAATTGTTTTGAAGTATTAAGAGAAGTAGGGGTAGTTTAAGCATAGTAGGGGTAGATCGACAAATATGAAAGATGATGAATCATTTGGATTGGGCGCTACAAAAACGAACCGTTCACAAAAGTTAAAAAATAGGGGTAATTGTTGGAAGTAAGGGCTATTTAGAGAATTAGTTGTAGGATTAAAAAGAAGGGCTGTTTTGAAGTACTAAGAGAAGTAGGGATAGTTTAAGCATAGTAGGGGTATATCGACAAATATGAAAGATGATGAATCATTCGAATTGGGTGCTGCAAAAACAAACCTTTCACATTAGATAAAAAATAAGGGTAATTGTTGGAAGTAAGTGCTATTTAGAGAATTAGGGGTAGTATTAAAAATAATAGTTGTTTTGAAGTATTAAGAGAAGTAGGGTTAGTTAAAGCATAGTACGATTGATCGGCAAATATGAAAGATGATGAATCGTTTGGATTGGGTGCTGCAAAAACCAACCCTTCACAGTAGTTAAAAAATAGGGGTAATTGTTGGATGTAAGGGCTATTTAGAGAATTAGGAGTAGGACGAAGAAGAAGGTTGTTTTTAAGTATTAAGAGAAGGAGTGGTAATTTAAGCATAATAGGGGTAGATCAACAAATATGAAAGATGATGAATCTTTTGGATTGGGTGTAGCAAAAACCAACCCTTCACAGTAGTTAAAAAATAGGGATAATTAATGGAAGTAAGGGCTATTGAGAGAATTATTGGTAGCATTAAAAAGAAGGGCTGTTTCGAAGTACTAAGAGAAGTAGGGATAGTTTAAACATAGTAGGGGTAGACCGACAAAAATGAAAGATAATGAATCATTTGGATTGGTTGCTGCAAAAACCAACCTGTCACAGAAGTTGAAAAATAGGGGTAATTGTTGGATGTAAGGGATATTTAGAGAATTTGGGGTAGGATTAAAAAGAAGGGTTGTTTTGAAGTACTAAGATAAGTAGGGATAGTTTAAGCATTGTAGGGGTAGATCGACAAATATGAAAGATGTTGAAGCATTTGGATTGGGTGCTGCAAAAACCAACCTTTCACAGAAGTTAAAAAATAGGGGTAATTGTTGGAAGTATGGGCTATTTAGAGAATCAGGTGTAGGATTAAAAAGATTAGCTGTTTTGAATTATTAAGAGAAGTAGGGGTAGTTTCAGCATAGTAGGGGTAGATCGACAAATATGACAGATGATGAATCGTTTGTATTGTATGCTGCAAAAACCAACCCTTTACATTTGTTAAAAAATAAGGGTAATTTTTAGAAGTAAAGGCGATTTAGAAATTTAGGGGTAGGATTAAAAATAATAGTTTTTTTGAAGTATTAAGAAAAGTAGGGATAGTTTAAGCACATCCCGGGTAGATCGACAAATACGAAAAATGATGAATCGTTTGGATTAGGTGCTGCAAAAACCAACACTTCACAGTAGTTAAAAATAGGAGTAATTGTTGGATGTAACGGCTATTTAGAGAATTAGGGGTAGGATTAAAAAGAAGGTTGTTTTGAAGTATTAAGAGAAGTAGGGGTAGTAAAAGCACAGTAGGGGTAGATCGACAAATGTGAAAGATGATTTATCATTTAGATTGGGTGCGGCAAAAACCATCCCTTCGCGGTAGTTAAAAAATAGGGGTAATTGTTGGAAGTAAGGGCTATTAAGAGAATTGTGGGTAGGATTAATGAAGGGTCGTTTTGAAGTATTAAGAGAAGCAGGGGTAGTTTAGGCATAGTCGGGTTATATCGACAACTATGAATGATTATGAATCGTTTGGATTGGGTGTCACAGTAGTAAAAGATTGGCGTAATTGTTGGTAGCAAGGGATATTTAGAGAATTAGGAGTAGGGTTAAATATTTTTATTAGTTATCTGGAAGTATTAAGAGAAGTAGGGGTACTTTAAGCATAGTAGGGGTAGATCGACAAATATGAAAGATGAAGAATCATTTGTATTGGGTGTTGTAAAAACCAACCCATCACAGTAGCTAAAAAATAGGTGTAACTATTGGAAGTAAGGGATATTAGAGAATTAGGGGTAGGATTTAAAAGAAAAGCTGTTTGAAGTATTAAGAGAAGCAGGGATAGTTTAAGCATAGTACGGGTGGATCGACAAATACGAAAGATGATGAATCGTTTGGATTGGGTGCTGCAAAAACCAATCCTTCACAGTAGTTAAAAAATAGTGGTGATTGTTGGAAGTAAGGGCTATCTAGAGAATTTAGGGTAGGATTAAAAAGAAGGGTCGTTTTCAAGTATTAAGAGAAGTAGGGGTAGTTTAAGCATAGTACGGGTAGATCGACAAATATGAAAGATTATGAAACGTCTGGATTGGGTGCTGCAAAAACCAACCCTTCATAGTAGTAAAAAGATTGGCTAAATTGTTGGAAGTAAAGGATATCTAGAGAATTGGGGGTAGGACTAAAGAGAAGGACTGTTTTGTAGTATTAAGAGAAGCAGAGGCAGTTTAAGCATAGTAGGGGTAGATCGACAAAATAAAGATGATGAATCATATGGATTGGGTGCTGCAAAAACAAACCCATCAAAGTAGTTTAAAAATAGGGGTAATTGTTGGAAGGGCTATTTAGAGAATTGGGGATTGGATTAAAAAGAAGGGTTGTTATTTAGTATTAAGAGAAGTAAGGGTAGTTTAAGCATAGTAGGAGTAGATCGACAAATAAGAAAGACGATTAATCATTTTAGATTGGGTGCTGCAAAAACCAACCCTTTATAATAGTTAAAAAATAGGGGTAATTGTTGGATGTAAGGGCTATTTAGAGAATTAGGGGTAGGATTAAAAAGAATAGCTGTTTTGATGAATATTAAAGATGATGAATCATTTGGATTGGGAGTTGCATAAACCAACCCTTCATAGTTGTTAAAAAATAGGGGTAATTGTTGGGTTTAAGGGATGTTTAGAGAATTAGGGGTAGGATTAAAAAGAAGGCTGTTTTGAAGCATTAAGAGAAGCAGAAGTAATTTAAGCATAATACGGGTAGATTGACAAATATGAAAGAAGACGAATCGTTTCGATTGGGTGCAGCAAAAACCAACCCTTCACAGTAGTTAGAAAACAGGGATAATTGTTGAAAGTAAGGGCTATTTAGTGAATTAGGGGTAGGATTAAAAACAAGGGCTGTTTTGAAGTACTAAGAGCAGTAGTGATAGTTTAAGAATAGTATGGGTAGATCGACAAATATGAAAAATGATGAACCATTTGGATTGGGTCCTGCATAAACCAACCTTTCACAGAAGTTAAAAAATAAGGGTAATTGTTAGAAGTAAGGGTGATTTAGAGAATTAGGGGTAGGATTAAAAAGTATAGATGCTTTGAAGTATTAAGGGAAGTAGAGGTAGTTTAAGCATAGTAGGGGTAGATCGACAAATATGAAAGATGACGAATCATTTGGATTGCATGCTGCAAAAACCAACCCTTGACAGTAGTTAAAAAATATGGGTAATTTTTGGAAGTAAGGGCTATTTAGAGAATTTGGGGTAGAATAAAAAAGAATGGTTGTTTTGAAGTATGGAGAGAGCAGGGGTAGTTTAAGCATAGTAGGGGTAGATCGACAAAAATGAAAGACTATGAATCGTTTGGATTGGGTGCTGCAAAAACCAACCATTCACAGTACTAAAATATAGGTATAATTGTTGGAAGCAAGGGCGATTTAGAGAATTAGGGTACGATTAAAAAGAATAGTTGTTATGCAGTATTAAGAGAAGTAGGGATAATTTAATCATAGTATGGGTAGATCGACAAATACGAAAGATGATGAATCGTTTGGATTGGGTGCGGCAAAAACCAACCCTTCACAGTAGTTAAATGATAGGGGAAATTGTTGGATGTAAGGGCTATTTAGAGAATTAAGGGTACGATTAAAAATATGGCTGTTTTGAAGTATTAAGAGAAGTGGGAGTTGTTTAAGCATAGTAAGGGTGGATCGACAAATGTGAAAGATGATGAATCATTTAGATTGGTTGCTACAAAAATCAACCCTTTACAGTAGTTAAAAAACAGGGGTAATTGTTGGAAGTAATGGCTATTTAGAGAATTTGGTGTAGGACTTAAAAGAAGGATCGTTTAGAAGTATTAAGAGAAGTAATGGTAGTTTAAGCATCTTAGGAGTAGATCGACAGATATGAAAGATTATGAATCGTTTGGATTGGGTGCTAGAAAAACCAACCCATCACAGTAGCAAAAGATAGGCGCGATTGTTGGAAGTAAGGGATATTCAGAGTATTAGGGGTAGGATTAAATAGAATAGTTGTGTTGAAGTATTAATAGAATTATGGGTACTTTAAGCATAGTAGGGGTAGATCGACAAATATGAAAATGATGTGTGACGAACCAGAATTTTGTCGTTTGAAATATAAATTTAATTATCATTAAATTATTTATGGTTGTGTTTGATATATAAATTGAAAATATCATTTATTCTTGAACATCGTCGAATATATTTATATTTGGATTTGACTTATATTTTGTTTTGAATGTATAAAGAGAATTCCTTTGTAGATTGAAATTTTAATATGAGTGTTCGTTAAATAGAAATGTATTAACATTTGTTAGATAATTTAAATTTATTAGAATACTTAATTTTGAATTAAGTTTTCATGTTGGAATAAATATTTATTGTAACACCCCACCTCCGTTAAGGTCACTCACAAAGGGAATGCCTTAACTTTGGTGGAGCATTTTAGTAAACATAATAGAAACTTACAAGACAGATAAAACAGTACTTGAATTTTTTTAACTTTATTACAGCGGAAACAGAAATCAATATGGTTACATCCTTTGAAATCTCAGAATTCAAGTACAAAATATCAGTCTTGTACAAAAGCCTTCAAAATGAATGGTTTAAAATCATAATCCCCATAGGACGGAAGCTATACAGAGCCAATCCATACTTTAAGCACTTCAAGCAAAGAGAAATCTGGATCAAGCTAAAGTATTCCCTCCTTGCATAACCTGGGGGGGGGGGGGGGGGTGGGAACGGAAGAAAGGAGGCGAAACAACAAGTGTCAGACAAAAAGTCTGGCAAGTCCAGTGACTTTCAGCATATGAACAGATAATAATAATAATATGACATGAACATAAGACTGGATGAGGGATAACTGTAACAGGTGTAGCAGACATAACAGAAGAACAGAATAACATAAACTATTGCTTTACACTTCTCTGCACTAATACTAGTATAACAGAATTAGGTGTCACCCTAATGTCTAAACTGAAACAGAAACGGGTACAGAATAATTTAACAGAAACAGATTGCTAATAATGGGCCTTTACTACCCGATCAGAAACAGACAGAAGCAGAAACAGATTAATCCCTATGTAAACAGAATGTAGAATTAGGTTTACACTAGTAATGGGCCTTTACCACCCGAACAGACGGTACCACACAGAAACAGACAAGTGTTACCACCCAACAGAAACAGACGGTACCAACAGAAACAGACAGAACTAAGTGTACCCCAAAACCCTACCCCAAGCGATCGGCTCCCTAATACATAAATATCATGTGTCGGCCCCACAGTAGGGTGTACCACTCCCTAAAGTGACAACCAATTGGCACCGACCTATTTACAGATTTCACGGCGTCTTACATCCTCAGAGGCAGACCGGGATCCATGCACACACATGACCCGGTTGGAACGCACCATCAATACCCCTCGCCATTATCAGAATGAACCGCTTATAATTAGTTCAGTAAGGTGCTCGGACCCTACTTACTGTTGGGTCAAAGTTTTGATACCAGAAAAGGTTACTGACTAATATGGGTCCCAAACAACAGATGACACAAGTAATTCCCCTCCTAACCTTGTGTCCCCAGACTAACAGATTTCAGATTAACTTGTTTACAAGTTCAGACATACAGAATTCAGACTTACTAGTTCACAGATTAAGTTTACAAGTTTTCAGACTAACAGATCAGATGTACATATTTTTCAGATTTGTCTAACTTTGTATTGGGCCTACAAATTCCTGGACGGGTTTACTACACCAATTAATCCAGTTGGTTTAACCCTATTTCCCCCAATACGTTTTAGATGTCATTCTTATCTTAGATTTGCATTAATTAATTATTAATGCCCAGACCACTCACATTAGGTCGCTAGCTTGTGGCCGCTGGATGGGCCGGGCGGTTCCGGGCAGACTTCTGCCACAAGCCAGACCTAACCTCGTGTCTTAAGCAGGTTTTGACTAACTTCTCACATTAGAACCAATTGTTTGTGGCCACTGGATGTGCCGGGCGGTTCCGGGCAGAATTACGCCGCAAACTCATTCTAACCTCGAGTTAGTCACGTTTATCTTTGCGGCCAATTAATTAATAATTTACCGTTTATGCGCATGCCCAATATATATGCCAATTCAGATTATATCAATAACAGGATGATTATATCAACACAGCAGATAACAGATTTTAGCAGATAACAAAATTTCCAGATTATATGACTTAACGGATTTAACAGATTTAGCAACTTAGCGGATTTTGGCATATAACTGTTTAGGCATTTAAACAAATAAATTTAACAGATTTAGGCATTTTCAACAGACTTAGCGGATGACAGATCTAGTAGATGAATAGATCTAGTAAACTAGGCAGTAGAGCAAAACTAGCAGATTAAGCAATATAACAGAACTAGCAGATTAGGCGATATAATAAAACTAGTAGATTAGGCAAATATAGCAGAACTAGCAAATTAGCCAATTATAACTGATTTTCATCATTCCTTAAAGTTTCACATATCTTGCCTAATTATAAATTTGGCCTAAATTTGCATGCCTAAATAGTGGTCATGATTCACACTAGGATCATATACCCTATGTTTCCATTGAATTTGCATGTCACAGATTATGGTCATAATTTACATGTCCCAATTTAGTTCCGCTTGCCTAGTACAAAAGATTCACATATAAATTAGACCAACTATAGCCACTGAAACACCCCACCTCCGTTAGGGTCACTCTCAAAGGGAATGCCCTAATTTTGGTGAAGGTTTATAAGTATAAGTCACAGATATACAAGACAGATATAAGAACACATATTTTTGAACAGCGGAAAAACAACAACTTTTATTTCATTTTAATACGTGTTACACCAACCATACCATAATTGTCTTACAATACTTCCAAAAACATAACATCTTCATAACTGTCTTGATTACATTATTTAAAGAAGCATAAAGAAAACATAAATAAACTGCAAAAGTCCCATAGTTGCTGTCCAAAGCCATAGTCCAAAACGAAAAGATCCAAGCAATACATTCTTTCTCTTCAAGCTGGATATGAAGGCTGGTCAAGCTGCGGTATTCCCTCCCTGTGGACCTGGGGGGGGACAGAAGAAAAGAAGACGAAAGAAAAGTAGAGTCAGACATAAAGCCTGAGTAAGTCTAGGACTATTCAGTCTATGAATAAAGAACTGGGTATGATAAGTATAAACTAGAAATAGGAAAGCACCATAAACTTAGTTAAGTTGTCTAGGGTCGAATATACTATCGTACCCCATATTAATCTCTGTACCCATACAAACTAGTTCCCAACAGGAACCCCATAATTAGGGTGAAGTGATCCATTTTATGATGATCGGCTCCTACTCGCATAGTTACATGTGTCTTACGGCTCCCGATGTTGTGGTTACCTGTGCTGTTCCCACCATGGGGTGTATCAAGTCCCATGGTGGCGGCCCGACACAATCCTAGAATGCACAGGTATGCTACTGGTGCCCAGTGCCTTTTTTTTCTGCGTCGGAGTGTGTGCACGCCCGCACCCCGTTAGAACCTACACTGCTGCACCACCGCCGTCGATTTGACCTCTTACAATCAGCCCAGTAATCGTGCCCCACCCTGCCTAGTTTTAGGGTATCATGATACCTTGTAGGGTTACTGTGAAAAGGGTCCCCCGCTACTAGGTTTTCTATTTCTAGCCAACATGCTAAGTTGGTTAAGTGTTTTATAAACCTAACCCCCAATCAGTCTGTTTAGTTTAGCATGTTCCATTTTGATTAAGTATTAATATAATTTACTTAATCTTATCAATCCTAACTCAGCCTTAATTGTCTTCTTAAAGCCTTGACCTCTCACATTAGACAGGTATTGTTGTGGCTGCCTGTTGCCGGTTGGGTCCGGGCAGTCTTACGCCACAACTCAGTCTAACCTCGGGTCCTTATTGGGCTCCGTGTTTAACCACCCACATTGGATATGTATTGTTGTGACTACTGGACAGCCGGGCAGTTCCGGGCAGGTTTACATCACAACTCAATCCAACCTCGGGTTAAACACATCGTATTTTCTACATTTACATATTTTGTCTCTTTTCTTTTTATATGTAAATATTTGCGGCCCATTATTCAAATTCATCTTTATTGGTTAAATTTCATTCATGCCACTTAATTGCTTTTCAAGATTGTTGGCATGCGTCGAACATGCCAACACATATATTCTATATTTTAGCCCAAATGTCATTACCCCCGTTTTATACGTTCGCTCCAACGTAAGGTGTGTTGGGTTTAATACTTAAACCCAATTTAGCCAAATGAAAAGGGGGGGCTTATAACATGGTGTTTATAAGGCAACATGAAAAAGGGGAGTGTGAACGCATGAACTTGCAACGAACGATTCAATTAACATAAAATAGGCACATGTGAACTTGCAATTGTAACATCATATAATCATGGCATAACATGGATCATTTTATACATATAATCATAGCATAAACAATACTTAAACATAAATCATTCTATTCATATGGTTAATGCATAGACAATACTTAAACATGAATTATTTTATTCATGTGATTATGGCATAAGTAGTACTTAAACATGAATTAGTCATATGATAATGGCATAAACTTAAACATGAATCGTAGGTTCAACTAACCATGTAAACTTGAAATTAAGAATCTAACTAAATTAGATATCATTATTATTGGCATAGGGTCTTGTCTAGAAATATAAGTCTATATTTTTATTTAGGCACAGTATAAACTAATCATGTTCATAAAATCACTACATGTTAACAAAAGGGTACTTACTTTTGTTACTAATACAAAAGTATGGTTCAACTAGAATTATCCCAACCTAATTCTTATATGAATCATGGTTTTCATTCTATTCATAGAATTATAGCATAAACATATCTAAACTTACATCATGGTTTTTATTTTATCTATGTAAACATGCAAGAGGAATGTAATTCTAATGTAACTAATGATAACAACATGAGCCTAAAAACAAGTTTTTCAATTGGGCATAATAACGAACATAGTTTAGTCATGTTCATAAAATTAATACAAATTTACAAAGATGCGTGCTTTTGTCACTATCACAAAAATATGATTTTTATACTTGAACTATGATGCCAATTCCAACATAACTTCATATGAATCATAATACTTAGGTGAATCAAATTACACTAAAGATGACCATAGAATTTTACATCATGTTGTCATAACAATAGATCATGGACTTGCATGAATTTCAAAATAAATTATTACAACATATAGTTGTTGTTTCAACATGAATCTTATACTCGCATTTACCAAATGGGTTTTGTAAATAACTACCACAATCATGTAGTTTTCAATATGAATCATATGCTTGCATAAGTCCCAATCAAAATTCCACACATGTGGTTGTCAACATAAGCCACGTACTTGTATAAACCAAACCATAGCATTGCCAAATCGTTTAGAATCAAAATAACATACAAATATCAGTCATTATCGCCACAATTCCATTTCGTTTCCAACGCAAATCGCGTACTTGCAAATATCCAATCGTATAGCATAATATTCCCAAATCGTTTTGCATCAAAGCAATATACAAATATAGATTATTATTGCCACAATTCCATTTCTTACATTACGCAAATCAACACAATTATTTAATTCATATCGGAATAGCACTCTACTTACAGCGTATGGCGAATCTTCAATTCAGAAATCTGAATTCTGAATTTGGAGATGTTATCCTTTGTTGTAGGCGTTGCTTTGATTGATTTGACGTTGCTTTAAGCTTTTGATTTATTCCTAATTGTCTCTCTATTTCCGACGGCTATCTTTAGTCTCTCCTCAGCAACATGACGGTCTAAGCTCCATTTTAGTTTGTGTGAATTAGGGTTAGTCTTAGGTCTTTTTATAGAGTTTGTGAGTTGATTTAGACCGTTGATGAAGCTTGGTTCAATAATAGCCGTTCGTTTGAAGGAGAGACCAACAAGGAGCTGACACCTAGCCCTAGTGACAAGGCAAGGCTCAGAAAATCGACCAAACACAGACCTGGCCAGCCAGGACTTGACCAGACCTGGCCAGCAGGTCATTTTTGACCTGGGCGCACTTGGCAGGTGCGCCAGGTCAAAAATGTACTGGCGCACTTCCCAAGTGCGCCAGTGCATTTTTGTTCTGGCGCACTTCCCAAGTGCGCCAGTGCATTCTGACCCGTTTTCCGGTTTTTCGCCCAACTTCGTTCGTCCATATCTTCTTCATACGATATCCTTTTACGCAAACTCAGACTCTATCTCAAGCAGAATTCCGAGACAAACGCAATGGCGTATCCCGTTTCCCTTAATTCTTTGATTTAAAATTAGTTATAGTTTAATTTATGAATTCCACAGTTATAGAATACATGGGGTGTTAATTCTCCCCCACTTAAAAGGATTTCGTCCCCGAAATCTTCAAGTTAGGAAGAATGTATATCCTAACATCCAATCATCCATCTACTCATCCATCAAACACGAGCATCGATTGTCCTTAAAAGACTTCTAATGCTTCATGATCATATGCGAAGTGTGTGTGTACATGTACTTATCAAATGCAAAATCAGGCGGTCTACTGATTCAGTTGACCTCCTTAATGCGATTTATGTAAGTGCTATGAATCCATTATGTATGCAAATCCTCCTATTCATGATTCTACATGAGTGCACAATCATTCATACACATGCAACATCCATATGACAACACATTAAAGCTCAACCATATACGAATGCAAACATATATGCATATGCAATATGAAGTGACTGAGCCGATCTAAAACCTAGATTGTGTGTGTATATGCAACCACGAGCAACAACTAGCAATCACTTGCAATCATCATCCATAGCATGTTTCAATTACATGTTTTCATCCAAAGAGTTTCTACCTAAAAGATAGGGTCGAGGAGATATACCTAAAAAATAGATAAAAGCGCAACTTAAGGAAAAAGGAAAGATCAAAGATGTACCCTCAAAAAGAAAGGGTAGGCAGTGCGTATTCTAGCTTCAGTTTCCTAAATTGCGTCTCCCTCGGCGTCGCTTCACTGAACTTTGACTAGCTTGACTTCACGGTTGCGTAGCTTCTTTACTTCCGTTCCTAATATACGGGTTGGAACCTTCCTTATGGTTGCTTCGCGTTCCACTTCAGTTTCTTCTAGGATATTTGGCTCTACCACTTCAGCAGGCTCATGTAGACATTTCCGGAGATGTGAAACATGAAAAACTTTGTGAACTCCGGCCAATCTTTCGGGTAGCTCTAATCTATAGGACATTTTCCCAATTGTTCCTATTTAAAGGTATAGACGAACGATAGAAGCAAGTAAAAACTTTGTGCCCATTAGGCAATGTCAAAACTGGAAATCTATGCCACATATATATTGATTAGGAGAAGAACTCTCTAAGCATCAGACCCGAAGACCGAAATCAACATCAGACTGACACCCAAAGAATTGCTCAACCCAACCACCATATATGATTCTAGGAAACTAAGCATGATGGACTCCTTTTTGGTCACAAGGGAGTCCCTTCCTAAGACCAACCCGTATCCTATAAAACCCAAAAAGTTTGGTCAATCCAACGAACACCCTCAAGCCCCAACATGTGTTACTAACAGATGAGTCATACTCCCTATGGGGTTTGCAACAGAAATTGGATTGAGTATGGGACCGAGAGGATATACACAAAAGATAGCATGCAAGTAAGCTCTACAGGAAGAGAGGGATCAAGGATATACTCTTAAAAAGAGATATGATGCACGAATCTAGTCTTCAATCTTCTAAGTCGCATTTCCTTGAGCTTAACTCCATTATGCTTTGTCCGTCTTTAACTTCACAATTTCGTAGCTTCTTAATTCTTATTTCCAAAATACGAGTTGGAACCTATTTCACTGTTGCCTCTCGTTCCACTTTCACTTACTCTCCTTCTAGTATACTTGGCTCAAGCCTAACTGCGTACTCATGGTTTCATGCAAGCTCTCCAAAATTCACTAGTGAATCTTAGATCTCGTCCACTCATTATCAGGTATTCCACGTAATGGAACTATCTTTTGGAAATAATTGCCAACCATGTTGCCAAATGTACTTACTAAGGTGATTCTCCACACCTCATTCATAAGCGAAATGAACCTTCTGCCTTAGTGTCGAACACTACTGGAGCGCCCCATTCTGAAATGCTCCTTCTAATGAACCCCTTCTCTAGAAGCTCTTAAATATGTTTACTGAGCTCTTTCCTTTTCCGTGGAGCCATGTGTCTAACGGCAAACGCAACGGGCTTTGCATTATCTACAAGGTATATGCGGAAGTCTATCTCCCGCTTCGAAGGCAAGCCCTTCACCTCTTCGAAGACATCCGGATATTCCCGGACCACTCTAATCGATTGCAAATTTTCAACGGAGGCATCTAGCGATTCAAGATAACTAAGCATAACCGCATGATTACAAGAAATTTCCAAAGTGTTACCGAGCTAGGTCAGGAGCCTAACAACCCTTTTCTCACAATCAAGGATGGTCCCATTACTGGATAGCCAATCCATGAACCATATCCCGAAAAGCCTAAAACAAAGGCAATACATTGAAATTCTACGCTTAGGATAGAAATTTTCAATCCCAAACAGATCATAGACAAATGAGTTGGGCCCCCAATTGGGTTTGAAACAATTAAGGGGTCCTCTACCATACCAGTTTTTAGGTGCAGAGATTCTACTAAAGCCGACGAGATAAAGGAGTGTGATGCGCCAGAATAAAATAAAGTGTGAACGGGGTGATCATACTACACTTTCTACAGAAGTATTTATACCTCGTTTCTTTGGGCAGTCCTTAGCCATGTGGCCTGTCTCACCGCAAGGAAAGCAACCACCATTCATCTTGGCCTTCTTTTTCCGGCAATCCTTCACTAAGTGCCCCACTTTGCCACATAATTTACACTTCCTCTTCTCTCGGGAATTGTTGTCTTTCCCGCCCTTCTCAAAGTCTGTCTTCTCAGGGCAGTCTTTGCTGATGTGTCCAGTCTCCCCACGATGAAAACATTCTCCTTGCTTTCTTTTCCTCTTTCTATAATCCTTGGCTATGTGCCCTTCCGTACCACAAAAATTGCATTTCCTTTTTTCTCGTTTCTTATTATTACTGTTACGATCCTTTCTTGTTTGACTATTATTCGTCTTCCTACTCTGGGACTCTCCCGCTTGCCGGTTTACGTGGAGGAGGAGGAGTGAAAGCGTCAGCAGCTGGGGAGTAAGGTCTCCAGACATGCTGAAACAGAAAGGGTAGATTCAAAACGAAGGATAAGAGATAGTACCTATGGCTTTGGGGGGGGGGGTGGCTTTGCCTTTTAAAATAATATTTTATCTTTTAAAAATGCTTCTTTAAATTTCCTTTTTGAAAATAAATTTTCAAAACTTTTTATCTTATGTGGTAAACCTATGCTCTGATACCAAGTGAAACACCCCACCTTCGTTAGGGTCACTCTCAAAGGGAATGCCCTAATTTTGGTGGAGGTTTATAAGTATAAGTCACAGATATACAAGACAGATATAAGAACACATATTTTTGAATAGCGGAAAAACAACAACTTTTATTTTATTTTAATACATGTTACACCAACCATACCATAATTGTCTTACAATACTTCCAAAAACATAACATCTTCATAACTGTCTTGATTACATTATTTAAAGTAGCATAAAGAAAACATAAATAAACTGCAAAAGTCCCATAGTTGCTGTCCAAAGCCATAGTCCAAAACGAAAAGATCCAAGCAATACATTCTTTCTCTTCAAGCTGGATATGAAGGCTGGTCAAGCTGCGGTATTCCCTCCCTGTGGACCTAGGGGGGGGGGGAACGGAAGAAAAGAAGACGAAAGAAAAGTAGAGTCAGACATAAAGCCTGAGTAAGTCTAGGACTATTCAATCTATGAATAAAGAACTGGGTATGATAAGTATAAACCAGAAATAGGAAAGCACCATAAACTTAGTTAAGTTGTCTAGGGTCGAATATACTATCGTACCCCATATTAATCTCTGTACCCATACAAACTAGTTCCCAATAGGCACCCCATAATTAGGGTGAAGTGATCCATTTTATGATGATCGGCTCCTACTCGCATAGTTACATGTGTCTTACGGCTCACGATGTTGTAGTTACCTGTGCTTGTCCCACCATGGGGTGTATCAAGTCCCATGGTGGCGGCCCGACACAATCCTAGAATGCACAGGTATGCTACTGGTGCCCAGTGCCTTATTTTTCTGCGCCGGAGTGTGTGCACGCCCGCACCCCGTTAGAACCTACACTGCTGCACCACCACTGTTGATTTGACCTCTTACAATCAACCCAGTAATCGTTCCCCACCCTGCCTAGTTTCAGGGTATCATGATACCTTGTAGGGTTACTGCGAAAAGGGTCCCCCGCTATTAGGTTTTCTATTTCTAGCCAACATGCTAAGTTGGTTAAGTGTTTTATAAACCTAACCCCCAATCAGTCTGTTTAGTTTAGCATGTTCCATTTTGATTAAGTATTAATATAATTTACTTAATCCTATCAATCCTGACTCAGCCTTAATTGTCTTATTAAAGCCTTGACCTCTCACATTAGACAGGTATTGTTGTGGCTGCCTGTTGCCGGTTGGGTCCGGGCAGTCTTACGCCACAACTCAGTCTAACCTCGGGTCCTTATTGGGCTCCGTGTTTAACCACCCACATTGGATAGGTATTGTTGTGACTACTGGACAGCCGGGCGGTTCAGGGAAGGTTTACATCACAACTCAATCCAACCTCGGGTTAAACACATCGTATTTTCTACAATTACATATTTTGTCTCTTTTCTTTTTATATGTAAATATTTGCGGCCCATTATTCAAAGTCATCTTTATTGGTTAAATTTCATTTATGCCACTTAATTGCTTTTCAAGATTGTTGGCATGCGTCGAACATGCCAACACATATATTCTATATTTTAGCCGAAATGTCATTACTCCCGTTTTATACGTTCGCTCCAACGTAAGGTGTGTTGGGTTTAATACTTAAACCCAATTTAGCCAAATGAAAAGGGGAGGCTTATAACATGGTGTTTATAAGGCAACATGAAAAAGGGGAGTGTGAACGCATGAACTGGCAACGAACGATTCAATTAACATAAAATAGGCACATGTGAACTTGCAATTGTAACATCATATAATCATGGCATAACATGGATCATTTTATCCATATAATCATAGCATAAACAATACTTGAACATAAATCATTCTATTCATATGGTTAATGCATAGACAATACTTAAACATGAATTATTTTATTCATGTGATTATGGCATAAGTAGTACTTAAACATGGATTAGTCATATGATAATGGCATAAACTTAAACATGAATCATAGGTTCAACTAACCATGTAAACTTGAAATTAAGAATCTAACTAAATTAGATATCATTATTATTGGCATAGGGTCTTGTCTAGAAATATAAGTCTATATTTTTATTTAGGCACAGTATAAACTAATCATGTTCATAAAATCACTACATGTTAACAAAAGGGTACTTACTTTTGTCACTAATACAAAAGTATGGTTCAACTAGAATTATCCCAACCTAATTCTTATATGAATCATGGTTTTCATTCTATTCATAGAATTATAGCATAAACATATCTAAACATACATCATGGTTTTTATTTTATCTATGTAAACTTGCAAGAGGAATGTAATTCTAATGTAATTCTAATGTAACTAATGATAACAACATGAGCCTAAAAACATGTTTTTCAATTGGGCATAATAACGAACATAGTTTAGTCATGTTCATAAAATTAATACAAATTTACAAAGATGCGTGCTTTTGTCACTATCACAAAAATATGATTTTTATACTTGAACTATGATGCCAATTCCAACATAACTTCATATGAATCATAATACTTAGGTGAATCAAATTACACTAAAGATGACCATAGAATTTTCCATCATGTTGTCATAACAATAGATCATGGACTTGCATGAATTTCAAAATAAATTATTACAACATATAGTTGTTGTGTTCAACATGAATCTTATACTCGCATTTACCAAATGGGTTTTGTAAATAACTACCACAATCATGTAGTTTTCAATATGAATCATATGCTTGCATAAGTCCCAATCAAAATTCCACACATGTGGTTGTCAACATAAGCCACGTACTTGTATAAATCAAACCATAGCATTGCCAAATCGTTTAGAATCAAAATAACATACAAATATAAGTCATTATCGCCACAATTCCATTTTGTTTCCAACGCAAATCGCGTACTTGCAAATATCCAATCGTATAGCATAATATTCCCAAATCGTTTTGCATCAAAGCAATATACAAATATAGATTATTATTGCCACAATTCCATTTCTTACATTACACAAATCAACACAATTATTTAATTCATATCGGAATAGGACTCTACTTACAGCGTATGGCGAATCTTCAATTCAGAAATCTGAATTCTGAATTTGGAGATGCTATCCTTTGTTGTAGGCGTTGCTTTGATTGATTTGACGTGGCTTTAAGCTTTTGATTTATTCCTAATTGTCTCTCTATTTCCGACGGCTATCTTTAGTCTCTCCTCAGCAACATGACGGTCTCAGCTCCATTTTAGTTTGTGTGAATTAGGGTTAGTCTTAGGTTCTTTTTATAGAGTTTGTGAGTTGATTTAGACCGTCGATGAAGCTTGGTTCAATAATAGCCGTTCGTTTGAAGGAGAGACCGACCAGGAGCTGACACCTAGCCCTAGTGACAAGGCAAGGCTAAGAAAATCGACCAAACACAGACCTGGCCAGCCAGGACTTGACCAGACCTGGCCAGCATGTCATTTTTGACCTGGGCGCACTTGGCAGGTGCGCCAGGTCAAAAATGTACTGGTGCACTTCCCAGGTGCGCCAGTGCATTTATGTTCTGGCGCACTTCCCAAGTGCGCCAGTGCATTCTGACCCGTTTTTCGGTTTTTCGCCCAACTTCGTTCGTCCATATCTTCTTCATACGATATCCGTTTTACGCAAACTCAGACTTTATCTCATGCAGAATTCCGAGACGAACGCAATGGCGTATCCCGTTTCCCTTAATTCTTCGATTTAAAATTAGTTATTGTTTAATTTATGAATTTCACAATTATAGAATACACGGGGTGTTACAGCCATCTATTTCAATGCATGTCATATATTCAAAAATCTCCTACTTAGGTGTTATTCAAACTTGATAGTTATCAAATCTTAATATGGATCTTCACACCTAAGTTATAATCCGTTATAAACTATGCCCAAGGATCTAGATCTAACATACGATATGTTTTTTAGTTCAGATCTTAATATTCCAGATTCGCAAGTTATGTATTATCATATGATAATCCCAAACAGTCATATATGCACAGATCTAGATCTAGTTTATATACTCAAATCAGTCACAGATCAGTCTAATTATGCCTTAGATTTATGTTCTAAGTTCCAAGTCCAACCTATGTTCTTTCCTCAAATCAATCACATATCGGTCATGCCCAATTTATGCATATTCATTTGATTGTCCCAAACATTTTAGCATATGTATATCTCTTATGAGATTGGCTCAGGCTCGTGGCGGCCTGGCTATAGAACAGAAAGAGGAAAGAGGTATAGAATAAAACAGATCAGATCAGAACAGAACAGATATAACCTCAGATTCAGATTTAGAGTTCATGTCACAATCAAAATTAACATTTATATCGGAAAGTAACTGCACTTGCCTTAATTGGATTAAAGAAAGAACTCTAGTTGTTCTAGAACCGTTGCAGAAGCTCTAATCTCTAATTGAATTTAGGTTGATGTTGATTGTATCCTAGTTTTGATTCCAACAGAGTAGCAATGCCATTTTTATTTTTAATTTAGAACAGAGGCTGAGTAGAAGCAGAATAGAATTGTGTGCAGAGAAGGCTGGGTTTGGGGCTGTTTAAATAGGTTTAGGCAGACGAATCTAGACAGAAAACGAGACCAGATACATCAGAACGAACCCAGGCAGAAAAGCAGATTCGGGAGGCAGGTCGACCCCCAGGTCAACACTAGGGTCGACTCTAGGGTCGACCCCTTGGGGGCAGGTCGACTCTAGAGTCGACCCCCTGGGGCCAGGTCCACTCTAGGGTCGACCCCCGGGGGCATGTCGACTCTAGGGTCGACTCCCCAGTCAACCTGGTCTGTGCTGTTTAATTTCTTTCTGAACTTTAGAAGGCCATAACTTGGTCATATGGACTCCGATTTACGAAATTTCGGACTCTATTTCGCGTATTTTTCCGAGACGAACGCAATGGCACAGCCCGTTTCCATTGATTCTGATTTTATATTTTAATTATACTCAGGTTTGTAATTCTTAAGTTCACAGAAAATACGAGGTGTTACATTCTCCCCTCCTTAAAGGATTTCGTCCCCGAAATCTTCAAGTTAAGAAGAATGTTTCCTACCATCCAATCACTCATCTACTCAATCATCATCCACAAGCATCCATTGTCCTTATAAATTTCTAGTGCTGTATGAACATTTGCAAAAGTGTGTGTATATGTTCCTTATCTAAAGCAAAGATCAGGCGGTCTACTGATTCAGTTGACCTCCTTAATGCGAATTATGTCAGTGCCATGAGTCCAATATGTATGCAATTTTCCTATTTGATACATATCATTTCTATATGAGTGCACAACCATCCACTCATATGCAACATCCATGTGCTGATTCAACCATTTTTCATCCATAAAAATTTAAAACGCTCACACATCCATATGCTGTATGAGAGTGTTTTCGAGCCGATCTAGTGCCTAGTGTGTGTATATGCGTCCACGAGCAACCACTAGCAACCACTTGCATCCACTTGCAACCATCAAACATAACATGTCTCAAACACATGTTTACACCCATTAGGATTCCTATCTATAAGTTGAACACTCGATCGATAGGATACAGTCGAGTGATGGAAGCGAGTACAGATAAAACAAAAACTTGATTCCTATCAGACATTGGTTGAGAAAATAATTCCCCTAAGTGTCAACCCTGAAGACCGAAATCAACATCAGATTAACACCCAGAGGGTTACCCACTTTAGACAATGTCAAAACTGGAAATCTTATCAGAAGTATTCAGATATTTACAGACTACTGGTATAGATCAGGTTCCCTAATGATTCTTCGGAAGCTAAGCTTGATAAAATCATATCCCACAAAAACTCAGAATATATGCGTCATATTTGACGCCTAACACAGATATCCCTCAAACCTTAACTTAAAACAGATGAGTCATACCCTTTATGGGTCTGAGTCTACAGCAGAATCAGAAACAATACTAGTATTCAAGTGCAGAGTATCAAGTACAGAATCAGAAAGAGTATTAATTCCATAACCAGATAAGAAAATTAAACCTTCTACAGAAATTTTCCCTATTTTTATACTATCCACTAGCATTGAGAGTGTTTTCCTGCCCTCCAGAAGTTGGTCATGTCCTCTGTCCTTGCCTTCGTTTCTTCAGGCAGTCCCTAGTAAAGTGCTCCATCTCACCACAGTTGAAGCAAGCACCCTCCCCTTCCTCTTTCGTTAATCCTTATTCAGATGAGTCGAGCTTCCATAAGTAAAATACTTTCCTCCTCCTTATCTTCAAACTTTCCTTCCTTCTTTTGTGTTCCCTTTTGCCACCATTGTGAACTAAGTCTATATGAGTTTCTCACCTTTGGGTTGTGCTCCTTAGACAAACCTCATCATTCTCATCTTTACTATCCTTGTGTAACACGTTGACCAATCCCTCGAAAGCTGCCTCCATCACCCGAAAAAATCCTTCAAAGCTCTAAAGAAAACTAGCCGCAGGTGAAACTACTACAGCTATCGATGGAAGTCGGGCACTACTTTGCCCTTCGATGAGGTTAACTCCCAGAAAGCCGGGAGCCCCAGAGACTCAAGAAAGAAGGAAACAAGGATTCAAGCAGAGGATCAAAAGATAGATATATGGCTTAGGGGACAATGTTTTTCAAAATAAGCTTTACTTTTGAAAATACTTCCTTTTCAAAACCTTTTTGAAAATAGTTTTCAAAAATTCTTTATCAAATCCGGTAACCTTCAGCTCTGATACCAAGTGTAACACCCCACCTCCGTTAAGGTCACTCACAAAGGGAATGCCTTAACTTTGGTGGAGCATTTTAGTAAACAGAACAGAAGCTTACATGACAGATAAAAAAGTACTTGAAAATTTTTAACTTTATTACAGCGGAAACAGAAATCTATATGGTTACATCCTTTCAAATCTCAGAATTCAAGTACAAAATATCAGTCTTGTACAAAAGCTTTCAAAATGCATGGTTTAAAATCATAATCCCCATAGAACGGAAGCTATACAGACCCAATCCATACTTTAAGCACTTCAAGCAAAGAGAAATCCGGATCAAGCTAAAGTATTACCTCCTTGGATAACCTGGGGGGAACGGAAGAAAGGAGGCGAAACAACAAGGGTCAGACAAAAAGTCTGGCAAGTCCAGTGACTTTCAGCATATGAACAGATAATAATAATAATATGACATGAGCATAAAACTGGATGACGGATAACTGTAACAGGTGTAGCAGATATAACAGGAGAACATAATGACATAAACTATTGCTTTACACTTCTCTGCACTAATACTAGTATAACAGAATTAGGTGTCACCCTAATGTCTGAACTGAAACAGAAACGGGTACAGAATAATTTAACAGAAACAGATTGCTAATAATGGGCCTTTACTACCAGATCAGAAACAGACAGAAGTAGAAATAGATTAATCCCTATGGAAACAGAATGTAGAATTAGGTGTACACTAGTAATGGGCCTTTAGCACCCAAACAGACGGTACCACATAGAAACAGACAGGTGTTACCACCCAACATAAACAGACGGTACCAACAGAAACAGACAGAACTAAGTGTACCCCAAAACCCTGCCCCAAGCGATCGGCTCCCTAGTACATAAATATCCTGTGTCGGCCCCACAATAGGGTGTATCACTCCCTAAAGTGACAACCAATTGGCACAGACCTATTTACAGATGTCACCGCGTCTTACATCCTCAGAGGCAGACCGTGATCCATGCACGCACATGACCCGGTTGGAACGCACCATCAACACCCCTCGCCATTATCAGAATCAACCGCTTATAATTAGTTTAGTAAGCGTGCCCGGACCCTACTTACTATTGGGTCAATGTTTTGATAGCAGAAAGGGTTACTGACTAATATGGGTCCCAAACAACAGATGACACAATTAATTCCCCTCCTAACCTTGTGTCCCCAGACTAACAGATTTCAGATTAACTTATTTACAAGTTCAGACATACAGAATTCAGATTTACTAGTTCACAGATTATATTAACAAGTTTTCAGACTAACAGATCAGATGTACAGATTTTTCAGACTTGTCAAACTTTGCATTGGGCCTACAGATTCCTGGACGGGTTTACTACACCTATTAATCCAGTTGGTTTAACCCTATTTCACCCAATACGTTTTAGACGTCATTCTTATCTTAGGTTTGCATTAATTAATTATTAATGCCCAGACCTCTCACATTAGGTCGCTAGCTTGTGGCCGCTGGATGGGCCGAGCGGTTCGGGCAGACTTCTGCCACAAGCCAGACCTAACCTCGTGTCTTAAGCAGGTTATGACTAACTTCTCACATTAGAACCTATTGTTTGTGGCCACTGGATGTGCCGGGCGGTTCCGGGCAGAATTACGGCGCAAACTCATTCTAACCTCGAGTTAGTCACGTTTATCTTTGCGGCCAATTAATTAATAATTTACCGTTTATGTGCACGCCCAATATATATGCCAATTCAGATTATATCAATAACAGGATGATTATATCAACACAGCAGATAACAGATTTTAGCAGATAACAGATTTTCCAGATTATATGACTTAACGGATTTAACAGATTTAGCAACTTAGTAGATTTTGGCATATAACAGGTTAGGCATTTAAACAAATAAATTTAACAGATTTAGGCATTTTCAACAGACTTAAAGGATGACAGATCCAGCAGATGAATAGATCGAGTAAACTAGGCAGTAGAGCAGAACTAGCAGATTAAGCAATATAACAGAACTAGCAGATTAGACGATATAATAAATCTATCAGATTAGGCAAATATAGCAGAACTAGCAAATTAGGCAATTATAACTGATTTTCATCATTCCTTAAATTTTCACATATCTTGCCTAATTATAAATTTGGCCTAAATTTGCATGCCTAAATAGTGGTCATGATTCACACTAGGATCATATACCCTACGTTTGCATTGAATTTGCATGTCACAGATTATGGTCATAATTTACATGTCCCAATTTAGTTCCACTTGCCTAGTACAAAAGATTCACATATAAATTATAGCAACTGTAGCCATCTATTTCAATGCATGTCATATATTCAAAAATCTCCTACTTAGGTGTTATTCACACTTGATAGTTATCAAATCTTAATATGGATCTTCCCGTTATAAAATATGCCCAAGGATCTAGATCTAACATACGATATGTGTTTTAGTTCAGATCTTAATATTCCAGATTTGCAAGTTATGTATTATCATATGATAATCCCAAACAGTCATATATGCACAGATCTAGATCTAGTTTATATACTCAAATCAGTCACAGATCAGTCCAATTATGCCTTAGATTTAGGTTCTAAGTTCCAAGTCCAACCTATGTTCTTTCCTCAAATCAATCACATATCGGTCATGCCCAATTTATGCACATTCATTTGATTGTCCCTAACATTTTAGCGTATGTTGATCTCTTATGAGATTGGCTCAGGCTCGTGGCAGCCTGGCTATAGAACAGAAAGAGGAAAGAGGTACAGAATAAAACAGATCAGATCAGAACAGAACAGATATAACCTCAGATTCAGATTTAGAGTTCATGTCACAATCAAAATTAACGTTTATATCGGAAAGTAACTGCACTTACCTTAATTGGATTAAAGAAAGAACTCTAGTTGTTCTAGAACCGTTGCAGAAGCTCTAATCTCTAATTGAATTTAGGTTGATGTTGATTGTCTTCTAGTTTTGATTCCAGCAGAGTAGCAACGCCATTTTTATTTTTAATTTAGAACAGAGGCAGAGTAGAAGCAGAATAGAACTGTGTGCAGAGAAGGCTGGGTTTGGGGCTATTTAAATAGGTTTAGGCAGACGAATCTAGACAGAAAACGAGACCAGATACATCAGATCGCACCCAGGCAGAAAAGTAGAATCGGGAGGCAGGTCGACCCCCAGGTCGACACTAGGGTCGACTCTAGGGTCGACCCCCTGGGGGCATGTCGACTCTGGGGTCGACCCCCTGGGGGCAGGTCGACTCTAGAGTCGACCCCCTAGGGGCAGGTCGACTCTAGGGTCGATTCCCCAGTCGACCTGGTCTGTGCTGTTTAATTTTTTTCTTAACTTTGGAAGGCCATAACTTGGTCATATGGACTCCGATTTACGAAATTTCGGACTCTATTTCGCGTATTTTTCTGAGACGAACGCAATGGCACAGCCCGTTTCCCTTGATTCTGATTTTATATTTTAATTATACTCAGATTTGTGATTCTTAAGTTCACAGAAAATACGGGGTGTTACATTTTTATTTTACATAAAATTTGGAATTTATCTATTTGAGTACAATCTGAGTTTATCTCTAATTTAATCCTTTTGTAAATTTATAAACGTTTTGACATTATTAACAAATTTGTGTCTGTATCCTTGTATTCTTTCCATTTAATCTAAATATATATGGTTGTTAAAATTTAAAGTTGATTTTAATCTATCTACGGTTTTATTTGCATATATTGTGTTCTTTTTTGAGTAAACCTAACCCCTCCCATCAGTTTAGTTAACATGTTGCATTGGTTAAGTGTTGCCTTAGTTAACTTAAACCTACCATTCCTGACTTAGCTTTAATTCATTTATTAAACACCAACCACTCACATTAGACAGGTATTGTTGCGGTTACTGAATATGCCGGTCGGGTCCGGGCAGTTTTACACCACACCTCGGTCTAACCTCGGGTTCTTTTGGGCTCGATGCACTAACCTCCCACATTAGATATATATTGTTACGGTTGCTGGATGTGCCGGGCGGTTCCGGGCAGTCTTACACCGTAACTCAATCTAACCTCAGGTTAGGCATATTCATCTTTTCTAAATTTACATATTTACCTCTTTATATTTATATGTAAATTATTGTCATTCAAGTCAAGCCCCACTTTCCTTTTAAATCAAGTTCATAATTTCAGGTATAAAAATTTATACCACTTTATGCCATAAAACATTTACATGTTTATGAGCCAAATATGCCAATTATATGTAATTTCATATTTTTTTGCCCAACGTTACCCCCGTTGAACATTCGTATAAATCACATAAAATGTTAGGCTCGACACATAGCCTAACTTATACATAAAAGGGGAAAAAGAGGAACATGTAATAATTCCAACATCATAAAAATATGGATCTAACTACGCATGCATCATATGAACTTAGCATAGAACAATATAAATGAACTTGCAAAATTTAGATCTACTCAACATGAATGACGAAATAGGGGTTTTACATAGAACTACATAAACTTAAAATTAGGCATGTAGTTGTGTACTTTGCAAATTGGTTGGATCGAATCTAACATGAACCTAATCATAATAGCATGTAGTTTTGTCATATATTTGAACATGGTTGAACTTGCTTAAACATAGCAAAATTCTCAAGTTGTCATAACATATAGGTGTTATTACCAAATCATGCGACATGAAATGTCGTCGCCAAATTATACACAATACAATATCTATCGCCAAATTATACAATATTGTATGTCATAGCCAAATTACACAATATGATATGCCATTGCCAAATTATAATATGTCATCGCCAAATTATGTCATCACCAAGTATACAACATAATATGCCATATCCAATTTATTCAACATCATATGTCTTTGCCAAAACAAAATATGTCATCGCTAAATTACACAACATATATGTCATCGGCCTATTATACAACATATGGATCCAAAGCATTTAAAGTTTATCATCAAATTACATACAACATGATCACAACTTAGCATGATAAGAATCATAATCTCAATCGATTCAGTTTTAACAAAAAGGATAGGCATAGATTTACATTAGGCGATGTTCTATATCCAGTTATTTAGTCACAATTCTAACATCGTTTAGATCTAAATGATAACTGGACTTACAAAAAGGAGGCTAGTCTTGAGTTCTGGGATCTGTATTCTGGATTTGAATAGCTCTCCTTTGTTGTAGACATTGAATTCTCTTAGTTGAATTAGATTTGATTTGCAATTCCTACTTGCTTTCTAGTTGAATGAGAATGGCGGCTATTCTAGGCTAAGTACTGACAGCATGACGGTCATAGGAATATTTTTGTGTGGCTTTAGGGTTTAGATTTAGGTTGCTTATATAGAAGTTTGATTTAATAGGAGCCATCAGATTAACCTAGAGCAAATCAAAGCCATTCAAATCTAAGAGAACCAACCAGAACTTTCCACGTAAGCCCTAATGACACAGCAATTCGTCACAGGAGAAAACAGGTCTGATTTCAGATCTGACCCGAGGGTGAGGTCGACCCCCTGGTCGAACTGTATGAGGGGAGGTCGACACCCCGGTCGATCTCCTGGTCGACCTGGCCTTGGGCGGGAAATTACCCGCCCAGTCCGCTTCTGTTTTTGAATTTGAATTTTAAATTTTCTGAATTTTAATCTGAGTTGTTTATTTAAATTACTTAAACTTGTGAAGGCCATAACTACTTCATATGGATTCCGATTTATTCAAATTCGGACTCTATTTCAAGCATAATTCTAAGACGAACGCAATGACGTAACCCGTTTCCCTTAATTCTCAAGATTGTAATTAATTATTGTTTAATTCTTAACTTTAATGTTTACAGAAACCATGGTTTGAAACTTGAAGAGACGATCCGAGAATTAGCGTGAGTAATGGATCAGAAATGACAGAGTTCCATATTTACAGAAACACCAAAGTTATAAAATGCTACTTCTTGCAGGAGGTTTTAAGACTTACTTGGCGATTTGATAGCAATCTCCAGAATTCAAAAGATGAAAATCATTTGATGAGCAGAAAAATGACTGATGATACAATCCAATATTTATACCGGTCAAGGAATGCAACTTCTTGAAGCAGTACGACATCTCAGACAAACACGACCACTGATTCATATCCCTTTGTGAAAAGATAGCTCGGAAATTTTGAAGCATGTCCCGTTCCAGATATGACATACTTCGAGGGGGCAAAATGTTTGCTAGCTTTTGAACCCAGCCACTTAGACACATGTACAAGTCTAATGTGAAGCATCCTTTGAGAAGTCATCTGGATTCAGACCTGATTTCCTCTTCATAGTCAATTCATGGTCCCCCTGTTCCTTACGGTTCGTGGAGATACCACCTCGATCCAGTTCGTGGTCGTTGATCGCAACCCGATCCGTCCTCAATTGGACCATGGCCACGATCCGGCTATAAAAGACAAGGAATTGAAGCAACGAGCTGGTCTATCTTGACCCGAAAGGCCTGGATCTCGCGATACCTGCCCACAACTGTCATATTGACCATTTCTTCATCAAGCTACGAACCAGTCTGAGATTCTCGGGATTTGTGCCATGTATGAATACGAACCGTCTGTAGATATCAGCTATAAATAAGCCCAGACTTGACATTTTTCAGGATCTTTTGGCAGTTCTTACTGTTGTTCCTACCATTACTGTCCCTGCATTATTTCTTATCAATATTAATTCGAGAATCATTACATTGTAAAAGTGAGATTAAGAGAAAAATCGCTGATTGTACTCGAATCTTTCATATAATCATAGATATAAAGTGGACGTAGGCTCATTAGCGCTGAACCACTATAAATCTTGCGTTTTTTCTTTGTTTTTTCTTGCATTTATAGATATAAATCTCTGCATATTCAGATAATTTGGGTGTTATAGCCAAATCTTAGTCTAACATTTTGCTGCTTTCACCGAGAACGAAGTCTCAGCATTTCGGATTGTTGTTCTATTGTTTTGATAGTCAAGTCCGAAGAAAACAGTCCAAAACTTCATTATTTTGATTTTTGAACATTTCAGCATATCCATAGTATTATGGCTGGAAAGAAGTCCAAGGAAGTATGAGTTTAACAGGCCGACGAAGCTACGAATGAAGCTCATGAAGACAACGTTTAGGAGCAGGTCGAGGTTTAACTTGAGTCACCGGATCGTGGAGATGGGGGAACGATACGAACTGGAGCGGGTGCCACCACCCGCGTAGTTGAAGGCGTAACGACCCGTTCCCAAGCTAACTCCACCCTCCTTCCAGCTAATGCTCCCACGATCCAAACCCAGGAGACCACCACGAACCGACGCCAAGAGTGTACCACGAGCCAGCAGCCTAGGAGGACCGCGATCCCAAATGACAAATAGACTACTACCCGACCTGGGAAGGAGATTATGGCTCGTTCCGCTCGTGCTGGTACTTCTGTTCAACCTGGTTCGAGTTCCTTGTGTATAAGAGAAGATGAAAATGACCAGTTCGACCCTTCTGATCCAGTTGTCGAAGGACATCTGACTCACATACTTGAAGCTTTGGATAGGCAAACAGCTGAATTGGCCGCTCAAAGGCAGGGGAGTTCGTTGCTACGTCAGAATATTATTTCCCTAGGCTGACAAATTGATGATATTCAAAGGCAGGTTTCACTACCTCCAGCTCACCCTTTATCCCCAGAACACACATCCTCGTCTGAAGAACCTCGAACAAACCAGCGATAGCCTCTGTTAGTACGTGTTGAGAATATAGAGGCGCTTAATCTGGAAGCCAATAACCATAACTTAAATGAGCCCATCCTACCGCCTAGGAATCGAGATGTTGTTGACCCTGCCCAGAATTGACACATTCCTCCTGCTTATCGCGTGACTGATCGCGACAATAGGGGGCAAGGGAATTCTGCTCAGGCCCCAGACCTTGCAGCAGCACGTCAAAGAAATGCTGGAGAGGCTCGCAGGGCAAAAGTGCTGACTCCGAATCCACCCTAACCCGTGCAGATGTCGAAGCCATGATTGGGCAAACGATGGTGGAAATTCGCGGAAAAAGAATTTAAGATTGGGGTATAGGCCGCAGTCATTGACCCTCTACCAATGACATTTTAGAGGTTTGATTCCCAAGGAAATTAAACATTCCATTAATGAACCGTTATGCAGGAAGGGTTGATCCAGTCCAGCACCTGATGAGATATTCATGGTACACGAATGAAGTTGTCGCTTCCGACGCCGTGAAGTGTAAGGCATTCCCGATATTCCTGGAGGATTCGACGTTAATATGTTTCACTTGTTTGCCAGCGCGATCGATCTCCAGTTTCAGGGAATTAAGTGAACAATTTGTAAATCAGTTCCAGCTACATACCCATAGATCTAAGAATGTCATTGAGTTATCCCTCATTAAGCAACGTTTGGACGAATCTTTGAGGTCCTATCTAAATCGCTTCAATTTTGTAGTCACAGAAGTTAGAGGTCCCCATGAACAAACTGTTTTGATGGCTTTGATTAACGGAGCAGATAAGGATAATGAATTTGGACGATACCTGGCCAGTAAACCACCGCTAACCAGAGAAATATTTTACGAAAAGGACAATATCCGCCTGCGTGAGAGGAAATTTACGCCAACCGAAAGAGGAAGGTAGCCGATAAGGAGGATATCCAAAGTAATGTGGCCATCAAGCAGACGGGAGATAGCTTAGGAAAAGTTGAAGTTAATGTCGGGAACAAGAATCAAGGCAATGGTCGCCAATCGGGGAATAATAATAATAACAATAATCGAAAGCGAAACCGAGGAAATGACTCTCAGAGAAGATCCTGTCCTAGGCCATTTGAGAGTTTTACACCATTAAACGATACTTTGGAGAATACCTTTCTGGATACGTACAATTTTCTCTAGTATAAGAGGCCTCCACCAAGAGATTCGATGGAGAAGGAACGTGAGACTGAGAAATTTTGTCTTTGTCACCAAACTCATGGTCACAACACAAATGAATGTCGTCATCTGAGAGATGTGGGCGAAAAGCTACTCTGGGAAGGAAAGCTTGATGAATATAAGGTGACTCCGAGGGATAGGGGGCAAGCCGCACAAGGCCCGAACCAAAAGCAACCTACTGCCAGACCAATGGCTCAACAAAAAGGAAAAAATATCTTTATCAATACCATAGTAGGTGGTCTTCATCTGGCAAGGCATAGTTTCAGGGCCATGGATCAGCACGTGAATGCGGCTAAGCAACACATTAAAGTGGGAGAATGTAGCCATCCCGAGGATAATGCCCCGATTAAGCAACAGAAGACGATGTTTGATGATGTCATATTCCGTGACCGAGAGAGTATTGGAGTCCACTCCCCAACCGAAGACCCATTAGTGATTACTGCTGCCATCGGTCCAAGTATCGTCCATAAAGTCCTAGTGGATAATGAGAGCTCGGTTAACATTTTGTTTAAGAAAACATTCGACCAAATGAAACTCGAGCAAAAGGATTTGAAACCATGCGAGGGTTGGATACGTGGATTCAATGGGCTTCAACCGCTTTGATGGGATACGTGGAACAGTCAGTGACTGTTGGGGAAGGAGAATGCCAGAGAGTGAGGAACCTCCCCTTCGTAGTCCTGGATATTGAATCGCCGTACAATGCCTTTTTGGGCCGTCCGGCCCTAGCAAAATTCAGGGCCTGTATCGCACCCTAGTGCTTATTGTTGAAATTCCCAACGGATGTCGGTGTAGATATAGTTAGAGGAGATCAAGTTGTTGAACGAGCATGCTACATAGCGGAGCTGAAGATGCTCCACAAAGTAAGAGATGTAGAACCAAAGGGCGATTCTTCCACTCCAAGGGAGGAAACGTCATAGCAACTAAAGAAAATACCTCCGGGAGGGTCGCCTAGAGATTTGCTCGAGGATATAGATCCCAGAGAGGATAAAGAGCCTAGGAGTAGAATGGCGACTCCCATTGAAGCGGCTATGGACGTACCATTCAATGATAGTGACCCAGAGAAGGTCCTGAAGGTTGGATCCTAGTTGGATCCTATCTGAGCCCAAGAATTAACAAATTTCCTGAAGGCTAACTTGGATAATTAATGGTAACTCCCAATTAAGCATCAACCAGAAGCATCTACCCATCAAACAGAAAAAGCGAATGCTTGGCCCAAACAGGTCTATTGCCTTGAAGGAAGAAATCAAAAAGCTGAGAAGTAACGGGTTTATTAAAGTTTCAACATACCCTGATTGGATTTCAAACCCGGTTTTAGTGAAGAAGGCCAATGGAAAGTGGCGCACATGCATCGACTTCTCAGAACTAAACAGAGCCTGCGCAAATGACAGCTTTCCGTTACCTAGAATCGATCAGCTGGTGGATTCGACGGCGGGTCATGAGCTTCTTTCTTTTGTGGATGCCTACTCAGGGTACAACCAAATCCCCATGCACGTCCCGGACCATGAGCATACCGGCTTCATTACAGATCTGGGATTATACTGTTCGCCAACAACCAAATCCTTTGAAGAATGCCAGTGCTACGTATCAGCGATTGGTGAATAGGATATTCTACAACCAAATCGGGAAAACGATGGAGGTATATGTCGACGACAAGTTTGTAAAGTTCAGACAATCATCCGACCATACTGCCGATTTAGCAGAGATGTTTGAGATTCTCCAGAAATACGGGATGAAACTAAATCCTTTGAAATGCTCATTTGGGGTAGCATCCGGAAAATTCCTAGGGTTCATCGTCAGCTCGCGTGGAATTAAAATCAATCCAGATCAAATTACAGCAATCTGAAATATTCAAGAACCAAAGCAGATTAAATATATTAAAAGCCTCACTGGAAAAGTGGCAGCGCTGAGTAGATTTACCTCCAAAGCTACAGATAAATGCATCCCGTTTTTCGAGCTGATATAGCGAGGTAAGCGCAACTTTAAATGTACTCCTGATTGTATAGAAGCGTTCCAGAATGTAATGAAGCATCTGGAAAGATCCCCCAATACTGTCTAAGCCCGTGGATCACGAGGATTTATTTGTGTACTTGGAAGTGTCATCCCACACGGTCAGTTCGGCTTTGGTAAGAGAGGAAGATAAGGTGTAAAGACCGGTGTATTATGTGAGTAAGAAATTAGCGGCCGTAGAGCGAAATTATCCAAAGATAGGAAAGCTTGCGTATAGCTTTCTGATCGCATCTAGAAAACTTCGCCACTACTTCTAGGCTCATCCAATTACTATGTACACTGATCACCCACTCAGACAAGTTCTGCAAAGGCCAGAAGCATCTGGAAGATTGCTCAAGTGGAACATTGAGTTAAGTCAGTTCAATTTGAACTTCCAGCCTTGAAGGGCGATAAGAGGGTAGTTACTTGCAGACTTCATAACAGAGTTTACTATCCCAGAAGGTGATGTAATAAGCCAAGAAACCGATCCATCGAAGCTACTCCTTGACCCCAGCGCCTGGAAATTGTACACTGACGTAGCTAAGAACGACAGACGATCTGGTGCCGGAGTGGTGCTTGAAACTCCAGAGAAACGGCTAATATACTATGCTCTTAGATTGGAGTTCCACGCCACTAATAACGACTCCGAGTATGAAGCTTTAATTGCTGGGCTGAAGCTCGCAAAGGAGTTGGGAATCACGAAGCTGGACATCTTTTGCGATTCCAAGATAGTCGTGAACTAGGTCACTGGAGAGTTTCAGGCCAAGAGTCCAAGGCTGATGTCATATTTGGAAAAAGTGAAGAAGTCGCTGGACGGTTTGGATCACCCCAGCATATCTCATATTCCTCGAATGGAGAATCAAAAGGCAGATAAGTTAGCGAAAATGGGAAGTTCTGATAATCCTCAAGATACGAAGCTAGTCCAGATTGAAGTACTACAATCTCCTAGTATATATCAGATGGAAATTGATCCGGTACTAGAGATTGGACATTAGAGGGAATCGTGGTTGACTCCTCTAAAGAATTTTTTGATGAATGGAACTCTTCCAACAAAGAAATGTGAGAGGCGTGCAGTTATCCAAAAGGCTTCCTAATATGCGTTTCACGGCAAAGTCCTGTACAAACAAGGTTTCTCAATGCCCCTCCTCCGGTGCATCGCCGATGATGAAATCAAGCGTGTAGTGAAAGAGGTCCACGAAGGTGAATGTGGCGACTACACCGGAGGTCAAATATTGGCAAAGAAGATATTGCGATACGGCTATTTCTAGCCCACTGTAAACAAGGATGCAGCCAAGAATGCACAACGTTGTGATGCATGTCAGAAGTTTTCCAAGATTCCTAAGGCACCTCCTAACAAGTTGAAGGCAATATTGAGCCCGTGGCCCTTTGCTGTTTTGGGAATTGATATTATTGGAAGCCTCCCCATAGCTAAGGGCGGAGCAAAATTCGCCATTGTGGCTGTGGATTAGTTCACCAAATGGGTCGAGGCTGAGCCATTGACCACGATCACAACCAAGCGAGTGATCAACATTGTGGTCCGCAACATTATATGTCGGTGTGGGATACCAAAAGTCATCATAACTGACAATGGAACCCATTTTGATAGCATCAAGTTTCGAAATTTCTGCCAGAAGTATCATATCGAGAAAATATACACCTCCGTAGCACATCCGCAGTCGAATGGACAGGTCGAAGCGGCGAACAAAGTGATTTAATCTATTCTGAAGAAAAGATTGAAGCGGGCCAAAGCCATGTGGGTTGATGAATTATCCTTGGCACTGTGGGCCTACAGGACAACACACAAGTCGGCAAAGGGTCACACCCCCTTTTCCCTCGCTTTTGGAGCCGAAGCGGTCATCCCAGTCGAGTTAGAAGTACCATCCCATCGAACCACTTATTATGATCCGATGACCAACAGTGAACTGCTCCTTGAGTCTCTACATATGGTTGAAGAAAAGAGGGATGAAGTCGATCTACGCGCCTTGAGGCGCAAGCAACTGGTTGCTCGGTATTACAACGAGAATATCCAAGCTCGAACCTTTGAACCTGGAGACTTGGTTCTGAAACGCGTCTTTCCACCCCCAGTACATATGGGCCCGGAATGGGAAGGACCGTACTCCATTTTACGAAGGCTTGATAATGGAACCTTCAAGCTAGCAACCGTGAATGGAGATGAAATTCCCAGAGTGTGGAATGCAAAGCATTTGCGGCCTTATCTGACGTGAAATTGTCAGTTTTACTCTTTTGTTTTTAGGACTATGTAAAAAGGCTTGACTTGCCTAGACCATTATGGTTACTTGAACAAAAGATTATAAAGTGGATGTAGGTCATGATTGTACCAAACCACTATAAAAATATCGCATGTCATTTACCTTTACTGCACTGTTTCTTGTCTGCTCTTTTATTTTAATTAACATAAATCATTACCATTTCGAGGTTTGTTTTAAACTATGCAGCGATCTCGAAACACCTAATTCAAAATGCCATCTATCGGATCGGAAGGCTAACCGTAACTAAAGCTCCAAAAGATTCAGCGAGGTAAATCACACTACTGCTTGCACTCTAACTCTTGAGATTAGGGAGAGAGTATAAAGGATGCGAAGATAATGTCCCCAGGGCGTGAAGGTTCACCATGATAAAACTGCCTTAATAACACTCTACCCTGCTGAAGGATCGGGAGAGTATAAAGGCGCTAGTGACTTAACGCACCCAGAACTTCTACCCCGCTAAAGGATCAGTGAGCAGACCAAGAACCAAGCTCGAACTCTAACCCGCTGAAGGATCGGGAGAGTGTAAAGGCGCTAGAGACTTAGCGCCACAAGAATTTCTGTCCCAACCAAAGGTTCGGGAAAGTATAAAGGCGCAGCAATGTATGCTGCCAAATGACATAAACCCCTCATTTCCGGACTTGGGGGGCAGTATGAACGTCTCCCTAATCAATCGTCAATAAGCCCTAGCTAGGCATCATAATGACGATTGATTGGGGGCATATACATACGACACTTTTCATTTGTGAACACTACGCGTTTACTTAGCAAACGAACTTTTCAATGATTATCATTCATGACTTCAGTATTTAGTTACAATTGTTTGAGTTATGATTACTTTTATGTTCTGTGGTTCAGAATAGTAAACTCTACAGACATGGTAAACTTGCAGGTACGCAATGGTGCAAAAGAAATAGATTTTCATTCACTAAAAGCATGTTTGCAAGAGTGAGAAGCCAAACAAAAGTGAGGGTCATTCTCACAACTACATTTTTTGGCCAGTGGAAAGCTTAAAAGAAAAAATATGAGCTAATAAGTGCATCCTATTTACGTTTGGGAGACGACTTTGATTTCTTCTCCTTCTTCTGTTTCTCCAACTCCTCCTTGTCAACATCAGTGCAGTCACCCATCTTCCTCTTCCTCTTATCGACAAGAGACTCCGGGGGAGAATTAGAAGGTCGGGAGGCAAGCTGTAAAGTTATTGATCTAGAGGAGAACATTATGATCATCCCTGTTTTGGGGTCAACCTCCGAAATTGGAGGAAACATACAGAGGGTCCTGCTCCTCCTTCTTCAAACCAATTGTTTATCTTTTCTAGCCTGCAAATCAGCCAAGGTCTTGGTATCGTCATTCTTGATTTCATCTGTGATGACTGCATCATCCTCTTCATCTCCATGACCACCGTCGACGTCTTGCAAATCCCCAATAACTTTGGCATCCACAGGAGCATCGGTGCTAGGTGCCACAATAACCTTCTCTCTTGTTACGTCCTCGGTTTGCTTTGGAACCTCAGAGACTCCAACACTAGTACTTGAAGGGGCACTAGCTTTCTTTGCTTCTGCTTTCTCTTTAGTATCCATCTCGATCGGCTGGCCTCCTATGTCATGAGAAGTAAATATTTGTGATTTGGAGATAATGTGGTCATCTCAGTTGTCTGTCTCGCGGTATAACGACAAGTTATAACTTCTTTGATGAACTGTGGAGAGAATATGGAGATACCTTCAGCCGACTCCTCGGCTAGATTTAAAATAGCAGCACTGGCAAATGAAGGGATTGTGTAATGACCCGTATTCTACACATCATAGGATCGTAGAATATTTATTTCTTTCCCATGTGAAGTTGTATGGTCATGTAACTTTAGGAAACATCTATTAGAGTCATTTCCCATGTTCATGATTTTTGTTGATTTATAAATGACCATTTTACCCCTAGTTGGTACTGTTTTGGCCATAACTTTTGAATGGAAAGGAATTTTGACCTGAAACCACTTCCATTAGATTCGTTTGATGGTTTACCTTTCCGTAAAGTGGTCATAATAGCCAAACGGACTTACAATTTGGGAGATATAGCTGAAACAAGGTTTGGAGGGTGAAAAACTGCTTAACCGGGCCAAATCGGGTAATTAGTGAGTAGGCCCATAACCCATTTCGGGATTAGGGTTATGGGAGGGCTGAAATGAGATGGAGAATCATTCCATTTCAGTTTTCTAGCCTCCACTTATCACCAAGGATCCCTAAAAATGGCCTCCAACCTCTAAATCACCTCCAAATCATCTTTTGGTCAAGGATTTGGCTTAGCAACCCCTAATCAAGGAGGATCTTCATCAAATCAACAAAGGAGCTGCTGTTTGGCATTGAGATTCACATCAAATGGGAGAATTATTTCAGATCTTAGTTTATTTTGTGGCTAAGGTGAGTGATTTGCATAGTTTTACACTAATTATGGCTAATTAGGGGTGATTAGTGTTAATTAGCGAATTTAAACATGATAAAATTCTGGAAAAATGCTTATAAAATTCGGAATGATGTTTTGGACCTCTGTTATAAATTTGGTTCCATTTGGTTAAGTTTTGCTAATCATATCATTAGTTTTGCTTAAAACATGCTTAAAGGAAAATATGGGGTTTTGGTCATGTTTGATCCATTTTGATATGTCATATTGTTGTTTTGGTGTTTGTGGTTGATTCCTTATGTTCCTATGATTGTATGATATACTTTGTGGTTGATTAGAAGTGTTAGATTGGTCGAAAACGCGGTCGAGAGGCGAAAATAGCTTGCTGGAATGGTGCAGGTTTCAGGACCAGGAAAAACCGACCAGGCTTCTGACCGACCAGGTTCTTGACCGACCAGGTTTCGACCGACCGGGGGAAAACAGAACGACCGACCAGGTTCCAGACCGACCAGGAATTAAGGGGGTTTCAGACCGACCAAGTCTGGAATGACCAAGGGAGTTTTGACCGACCACGTCTGGAACGACCAAGGGAGTTTCGACCGACCAAGTCTGGAACGACCAAGGGAGTTTCGAACGACCGAGTTTGGACCGTCCAGGGGGGTTTCTGACTGACCGACCCGGTAGGAACTTCAGACCGACCAGGATGGGTGAAATGCGACCGACCAGAGGAGGTTTCAGACCGACCAGGGGAGGAGCGAAATGCGACCGACCAGGAATGAAGGAAACCGATCCACTCGTGCTCCATATCACGATCCGAACAGGAGGAAAGCAGCATCCACGATCTGATGCACAACGAGACGACGATCCGAACCAGGAGAGAGCCACGAGCTGGAGGAGCGCGATCCGATCCGATTCGATGGTGATGACCAATAACCCGAGATGCAAAGGTAGTCCAAATGGAAGTTAGAGCTCACGATCCCGGAACCAGTTGGGAACCAATTAGTTCACTTCATGGTTGGACTTTGCTGCGGGACGTGTGCCAAGGAGTTGTCGACGTTCATAACTTCGATTCACCACTAAAAAGGAATGATGGCTACTTATCAGTGCAGTAGGGTCATTATGACCTGAGGGGCAAGGTGATGTTAGCAAGACTACGTTATCAGTGCAGTAGGGTCATTATGACCCGAGGGGCAAGGTGATGCGTAGTAAGACTATGAGCCAGTGAAGTGGGGTTCTTGTGACTCCATGGGGCAAAGTGGACATAGCAAAGGATTTGTGGCTACGTTATCAGTGCAGTGAAGCCATTTATGACTTCATGGGGCAAAGTGATCGTAGCAAGGAATGTTGGGTGATTGAAGTGGTGAATATCGTATGCTTTATGCACTGAGTGAGAGATGTGAGGATGGATGCTATGTTTGATTGTTTGCCATCCCTATGACATGCACACCTCCCCACCTCCGTATATTTACATTGCTAGATATGATACCTTAGAGTGTTGTACAGTATGTAGTGCTAACTCTTTGGTTGTAGGTTCAGGTTCAGGTATGTTTTAGTCTACCTGTTATTGTTCACTTTAGATGCTTATCGCTCATACCAGGCTTTATGTCTGACCCAGAGTTTTATGTCTCCTCTTATTACTCTGGGTGCTCACACGAGCAGACTAGAGACAAGTTAGCTGGTGATGCGCGAGTAGCTGATTCAGAAGCGGGCAGGAGGCTTCCACGTATTATATATTTACACATTCTCCCTGTGTCGTTGGTGGTCGCTACTTGGGCATTAGTAGTGTACCTCATTTACCTTACTTTTGCTTTGAGACAGTTTGAAAGTTGTAATAAGCTGTATTCTGAATTTCCGCTGCTATGATGTTTAGTTCTGATTTTCAGCTTATGCACTGTCTCTCCTGTTTTATGTCAAGTATGTTGTTATTATATTTTATACTATGCGCTGTGAGACATTCTACAGGTTCTTTTTATGTTCATTTCCTTCTTCCTTTTCCTTCTGACGACCCGTTCCGTGCTAACTGTACATGTGTACAGCGCACTTTTGGAGTAAATGTCGGTTGGTGCGGGGCGGGCCATCACACTTGGTATCAGAGCTCTAGGTTGCGTAGTTAACCTAGGGAAAGACACTAGGGAGAGTTAGTACGTATATGAGAGCGCGTGTTTGTGATTACTTTGGTTTTCAAAAGCTATGTATATATATACTATTAGTAGTATAAGAATGAAGTCGCACTGCACTAGCACCACTATGGGGTCGTTAATCGTTTCCTTTTTTTTCAGATTGACAATGAGCCGAGACACGAGGGGTGCTGGTAGAGGGACCAACCAGGGGAATGCCGCTGACATGAGGGCGATGTTTACTAACCTCATGAGAGATATGCTTAGAGAAGTGCAAGGGGCAGTTCCCAATCCCGGAGTTGGTGTTGGCCCAGTAGTGCAGGCGCCTATGGTCGATTTCGCCAAGTTGTGCAAGGACTACACTAATCTTGGTGGGAAGCCGTTCCACGAAACGGAGTCGGCCACAGATGTTCAGGACTGGATCGATAGCCGTGACCGTATCTTTGATGACTTGGGTCTAGAGGATGCAATGAAGAGAAGGCTAGCGTCTCGTCAGCTGCAAGGACAAGCGATGAATTGGTGGAATGCCATTAGAACAGCTACTCCAGAGGACCAGGTTGCGTGGGATCAGTTCAAGTCTCGCTTTAGCGAGAAGTTTATTCCAGCTGCCCAGAAGTCAGTGTTGTTTAAGAGGTTCTTGGAACTTAAGTAGAATGGAAGGGCAGTTTCTGATTATATTGCTGAGTTCGACACTTTGTCGAAGTATGGACTGTCTCTCATTGATACTCCTGAAAAGAAGAATGAGAAGTTCATTACTGGTTTGGATGGATACTTGGGGGAGAGGCTTATCAACCACATCGATGAGACTTTTGAATCGATCGTGGTGAAAGCTTTGAGATCAGAGAGTCTTTACCCTAAGTCAAAGACTGAGGCTGCATCTGCAGAAGGACCAAAGCCGCAAGCAGGCGGTGGAGGAAAGAATAATTCTCAGAATAAGAGGAAGCAGGACCAATCTAAGGGTGGCCAGAAAAAGAGCAAGAAGGATGTTGAGTGCTTCAGCTGTGGAAAGAAAGGCCATTATGCTAAAGAATGTCGGGCCAAGCCAGCGGAAAGGAAGTGCTACAACTGTGGTCAAATGGGACATCAGAAGGATAAGTGTCCGCAACCTCTTAAGGAGAAGCAGATTGTGAAAGCATATGCTACTGATGTTGTTCCTTCTTCGTCGAATGCCCCAACTGCGGCGGAGAAAGGAAAGAATGTTGTTATTCAAGGTATGCTTTCTATTTATGATGTACCAGTTCGAGTTTTGTTTGATACTGGGGCTTCCCGTTCCTTCATATCTAGTGACCTGGTAGATAGGTTGGGACTGGAACCCGAGATAGTCGATAGACCATTGGTTGTGACGAGCCCGATTGGTGGTTCGACTAGCCTTAGTATGATTTGCAGGAATTTGGTCTTATCGAGTCATGGATGTATGTTTTTATGTGATTGCTTTGTTTTGGGCTTTACTGGGTATGGCATTATATTGGGAGTCGATTGGCTCCAAAGATACGGGGTGGTGGTAGACTGTTAGGGCTTTTTGGTGACAGTGAGGGAGGATGATGGGCGGAGGGTAGTGTTTGGTAGCCTACCTAGTGATGGGGTTATGGCTAGTTTTGTAAATTCCCTCGACATCCCGCATGATGAGTTGTCAGATGTGCCCGTGGTTGGCCAGTATCCGGACGTCTTCGAGGAGGTAACCGGGCTTCCACCACACCGAGAGATTGAGTTCCGTATTGATTTAGTGAAAGATGCCAGACCTATAGTGTTGCCACTTCGTCGTATGGCTCCAAGGGAGCAACGAGAGCTCGGGGTGCAAGTCAGCAATCTTTTGAAGAAGGGATTTATTAGAAGGAGTATCTCCGAGTGGGGAGCACCAGTTGTGTTTGCCACTAAGGCAGACGGTTCCCTTCGTTTGTGTGTGGACTATCGCGAGTTGAATAAGGTGACGAGGAAGAATAAATATCCTCTACCGCGTACAGATGATTTGTTTGATCAGCTGGAAGGAGCTAGAGTGTTCTCCCAGTTGGACCTCGCGACAGGATTTCATCAGCTTCGAGTAGCAGATCAGAGTGTTCCGAAAACGGCATTTAGGACGCCGTCTGGATTTTATGAGTGGTTGGTTATGCCATTTGGGTTGACTAATGCACCAGCCTATTTTGTGGATCTTATGAATCGAGTATTCAGAGATCAGTTGAATAAGTTTGTTCTTGTGTTCGTAGATGATATCCTTGTTTACTCAAGGACAGAGGAGGAACACAAGGGACACTTGAGGATAGTGATGGAGGTGTTGAGAAAACACCAATTGATAGCGAAATTCTCCAAGTGTCACTTTTGGAGAAGGGAAGTGAGATTCTTGGGTCATGTTGTTTCAGAGAATGGTATTGCCATGGACCCTGCGAAGGTGGCTACGGTACAGGATTGGCCTACACCCAAGAATGCAACAGATGTAAGAAGTTTCTTGGGATTAGCTGGATATTATCGTAAGTTTATCCAAGACTTCTCCAAGATAGCGTCACCGTTGACTCAGTTGACTAAGAAGAACCAGTCCTTCGTCTGGGACGGAGTGTGTGAGGATGCCTTCAAGAGTCTAAAGGAGAAGTTGACGCGTGCGCTAGTGTTAGTCATTCCTAAAGGGAATGAAGAGATGATGGTATACACGGATGCTTGTGGTACAGGACTGGGTGCAGTATTGATGCAAGGAGGTAGGGTTGTAGCTTATGCTAGTCGACAGCTAAAGCCGCATGAGAAGAAGTATCCTACCCATGATTTGGAACTAGCAGCGATTGTGTTTGCGCTGAAGATGTGGAGACACTATCTCTTGGGAGAAAGATTTGAGTTGTTTACTGATCATAAATTGTTGAAATATCTCTTCTCTTAGAAAGATCGGAATCTCCGTCAGCAGAGATGGTTAGAGTTCTTGGCTACGTATGATTTTTATATCGCATACACAACTGGGAAGGGTAATGCGGTAGCCGATGCCTTGAGTAGGAGACATGCCAGCTTAGGGGTAATGTTTCTTGAGTGGAAGCAACTGGAGTATATTGCGGGGTTTGATTTCAGACCAAGGTGCGAATTGGATCCAGTCATGCTAGCAAGTTTGACGATCAGACCCACTTTGATGGAGCGGATTGGTTCCAGCCAGAGGGATGATCCTAATCTATTGGAAATCATCTCCAAGTTAGAGATGGGTATCGATGAGGAGATGAATGTGTATGGGCTTGATCGAGGTGGATGGCTTCGAAAGAATGGAAGACTAGTTGTACCCAATGTCAATGGATTGAGAGATGAAGTGCTTAGAGAATGTCATCACTCAAAACTGACTATACACCCCGGTGGTAATAAGATGTATCGAGACATGAGACAGACTTACTACTGGGAAGGAATGAAAAGAGACGTTGGGAAGTTTATATCCAAATGCATGAATTGCCAGCTAGTTAAAGCCGAGCAAAAGAAGCCTAGTGGGTTATTGCAACCATTAGAAATTCCCGAATGGAAATGGGAGCAAGTCTCGATTGATTTCATCGATGGTTTACCAAGGACTAGATCGGGATATGATAGCATTTGGGTAATTGTGGATTGATTGACTAAGAGCGCAAGATTTATACCAGTCAAATCGACCAGGACAGCAGCCAAGTTGGCAGAATTGTATATGAAGTGGGTAGTGAGATTTCATGGAGTACCCAAAAGCATTGTGAGTGACCGAGACCCGTTTTTCACTAGTGGGTTTTGGAAGAGCTTACAAGAGGCTCTAGGGTCAAGATTACATCTCAGTACCGCATATCATCCTCAGACTGACGGTCAAACGGAGAGGGTGAATCGTATATTGGAAGATCTCTTGAGAGCTTGTATATTGGATTTTGGTGGATCATGGGATGACCATTTGCATCTAGTAGAGTTTGCATATAATAATAACTACCAATCCAGTATCGGTATGGCTCCATATGAAGCTTTGTACGGAAGACCGTGCAACTCACCATCATGTTGGATAGAGACTAGCGAGAAGTTTGTGCTTGGACCAGATATGGTGAGAGAAACCTCCGATAAGATTAAGATCATTCAGCACCGAATGAAAGCTGCTCAAGATAGGCAGAAGAGTTGTGCTGATAAGAGGAGAAGAGACTTGAAATTCTCCGTTGGTGACTTGGTGTTCTTCAAGATCTCTCCGTTAAAGAGCGTGATTCGATTTGGCAGGAGAGGCAAGTTGGCACCAAGATTTGTTGGCCCATTCCCTGTTCTTGAATTAGTCGGGAATTTGGCATATAGAGTTGGCTTACCAGAGAAGATGGCGGGAGTTCACAATTTATTTCATGTTTCCCAACTAAGGAAGTTCGTTCACGACTCAGATGTGACTATTTCACCTGATCAGTTAGAGGACTTCGAAGTAGAACCCGAGGCGGTTGGGAACCGCAAGCCTATTCGTATTGTAGGCCACGATACGAAGCAACATCGAAGGAAGGCGGTGAAGCTAGTCAAGGTTCAGTGGGGCGAGGAGGAGAATGATTGCACTTGGAAAACAGAGGAGAGCATTATGGAGGCATGTCCAGAACTCTTTGCCTAGTAAGTTTACTTTGCAATTAGTTATTCCGCATGCTAGGATAGACTTATTTTACTTGTCTTGCATGATTGATGGTTATTTTATGGTTGATAGGCATGCGGCACCTTTGTTGTTTGGATTAGGGAATTTCGGGGGCGAAATTTCTTAAGGGGGGAAGAGTGTAATGACCCGTATTCTACACATCATAGGATCGTAGAATATTTATTTCTTTCCCATGTGAAGTTGTATGGTCATGTAACTTTGGGAAACATCTATTAGAGTCATTTCCCATGTTCATGATTTTTGTCGATTTTTAAATGACCATTTTGCCCCTAGTTGGTACTGTTTTAGCCATAACTTTTGAATGGAAAGGAATTTTGACCTGAAACCACTTCCATTAGATTCGTTTGATGGTTTACCTTTCCGTAGAGTGGTCATAATAGCCAAACGGACTTACCGTTTGGGAGATATGGCTGAAACAAAGTTTGGAGGGTGAAAAACTGCTTAACCAGGCCAAATCGGGTGATTAGTGAGTAGGCCCATAACCCATTTCGGGATTAGGTTTATGGGAGGGCTGAAATGAGATGGAGAATCATTCCATTTCAGTTTTCTAGCCTCCACTTATCACCAAGGATCCCTAAAAATGGCCTCCAACCTCTAAATCACCTCCAAATCATCTTTTGGTCAAGGATTTGGCTTAGCAACCCCTAATCAAGGAGGATCTTCACCAAATCAACAAAGGAGCTGCTGTTTGGCATTGAGATTCACATCAAATCGGAGAATTATTTCAGATCTTAGTTTATTTTGTGGCTAAGGTGAGTGATTTGCATAGTTTTACACTAATTATGGCTAATTAGGGGTGATTAGTGTTAATTAGCGAATTTAAACATGATAAAATTCTGGAAAAATGTTTATAAAATTTGGAATGATGTTTTAGACCTCTGTTAGAAATTTGGTTCCATTTGGTTAAGTTTTGCTAATCATATCATTAGTTTTGCTTAAAACATGCTTAAAGGAAAATATGGGGTTTTGGTCATGTTTGATCCATTTTGATATGTCATATTGTTGTTTTGGTGTTTGTGGTTGATTCCCTATGTTCCTATGATTGTATGATATGCTTTGTGGTTGATTAGAAGTGTTAGATTGGTCGAAAACGCTGTCGAGAGGCGAAAATAGCTTGCAGGAATGGTGCAGGTTTTAGGACCAGGAAAAACCGACCAGGCTTCTGACCGACCAGGTTCTTGAACGACCAGGTTTCGACCGACCGGGGGAAAACAGAACGACTGACCAGGTTCCAGACCGACCAGGAATGAAGGGGGTTTCAGACCGACCAAGTCTGGAACGACCAAGGGAGTTTCGACCGACCAAGTCTGGAACGACCAAGGGAGTTTCGACCGACCAAGTCTGGAACGACCAAGGGAGTTTCGAACGACCGAGTTTGGACCGTCCAGGGGGGTTTCTGACCGACCGACCCCGTAGGAACTCCAGACCGACCAGGATTGGTGAAATGAGACCGACCAGAGGAGGTTTCAGACCGACCAGGGGAGGAGCGAAATGCGACCGACCAGGAATGAAGGAAACCGATCCACTCGTGCTCCATATCACGATCCGAACAGGAGGAAAGCAGCATCCACGATCTGATGCACAACGAGACGATGATCCGAACCAGGAGAGAGCCACGAGCTGGAGGAGCGCGATCCGATCCGATTCGATGGTGATGACCAATAACCCGAGACGCAAAGGTAGTCCAAATGGAAGTTAGAGCTCAGGATCCCGGAACCAGTTAGGAACCAATGAGTTCACTTCATGGTTGGACTTTGCTGCGGGACGTGTGCCAAGGAGTCGTCGACGTTCATAACTTCGATTTACCACTAAAAAGGAATGATGGCTACTTATCAGTGCAGTAGGGTCATTATGACCTGAGGGGCAAGGTGATGGTAGCAAGACTACGTTATCAGTGCAGTAGGGTCATTATGACCCGAGGGGCAAGGTGATGCGTAGTAAGACTATGAGCCAGTGCAGTGGGGTTCTTGTGACTCCATGGGGCAAAGTGGACATAGCAAAGGATTTGTGGCTACGTTATCAGTGCAGTGAAGCCATTTATGACTTCATGGGGCAAAGTGATCGTAGCAAGGAATGTTGGGTGATCGAAGTGGTGAATATCGTATGCTTTATGCACTGAGTGAGAGATGTGAGGATGGATGCTATGTTTGATTGTTTGCCATCCCTATGACATGCACACCTCCCCCACCTCCGTATTTTTACACTGCTAGATATGATACCTTAGAGTGTTGTACAATATGTAGTGCTAACTATTTGGTTGCAGGTCCAGGTTCAGGTATGTTTCAGTCTACCTGTTATTGTTCACTTTAGATGCTTATCGCTCATACTAGGCTTTATGTCTGACCCAGAGTTTTATGTCTCCTCTTATTACTCTGGGTGCTCACACGAGCAGACTAGAGACAGTGTAACACCCCACACCCGCTATAGTCACTCACTAAGGGAATGCCATAGCATCGGTGGAGTATTTTTAGTGAGTATAGAACAGTAAAATTACAACAAGACAGATATAATGTAATACTTGAAAATTTAAAACATCATCTCATAGCAGCGGAAAGTAAAACATGTTTGGTTACATCATAAAACCATAACAAGAGTCAAGTACAAAATATCCATCCTGAATAAAATAAGTACATAATCCCACTACTCATCACAAATAGCCATAACAGAAAAGATAAGATAAGCTGAGCTCTACATCTACGGTCCAAGCTCCAAGAGATAGATAAAGCAAACTGATCAAAGCCCACTAGCACTAGGCCCAACCTGAGGACCTGAAGGAAAAAGATAAAAACAACGGGGGTCAGACATAAGCCTGAGTGAACCCTATCTCCTAAATAATACAATTATTAAAGTAATTAGGGTATGATATGAACTCGGTATGGTATCTTTGGGGATAATGACTACACTAAGTTGCCCACGAACACCGGACGAACTAAGATAACCGTAAAGACGCATCTACCCACCCAAGGATAATTACTAACTGCACCACACCAGTCACTCCTACTCAAAGGTTGATCCCACCCAAGGATATCAAAGATAGATATAACCAGTAGTTTCCCGTACCCTAGTTGACTACATAGGTGCCGTCTGCCCCTATCTCTACTAGGTGTACCCCACTACCCCAAGCGATCGGCTCCCTAACGTAGATACCCGTGCTGGTCCCACAGTGGGGTGTATCACTCCCCTAAAGTGGCTACCCAATACTATCAACGGTGCACGGCTTTATATCTACATGATGCAACAACGGCTTATCTACCAGCCCGGGCCCACACACGCATATGAAACCCGTTGGACTTGCGTTGCCACCGCTACCCCGTTTTGGCCTCTTATAATCAAGCCCAATATGTGTGTCCCGTCACTCGACATGGGTCGAGCCCACAAAGATACGTTTGGGATATTGGTTGAAACGGGCCCCCACAAGCTACTACTTAAGCTTGTCATTTTATCTAGTGCATTCCACTTAACCCCTTTTTATAATCATGCCCCCTTACATGTTAAGGTTTGGTTAAGTCATCCAATTATATTACAATTGCCACTTAAGGCACCCACTAGATTTCCGCATGCCACCCAAGGCACTTACTTGATTCCCCCATGCCACCCAAGGCACTTACTTAACCCTTTAATCATGTTTAGTTACATGTTCCACTCTAGTTAAGTATTCTAATCGTATTTTCTATTGCCACCCAAGGCAACCCACTAGTTTTCTCATGCCACCCAAGGCACCCACTTAACCCCTCATGTCCTACTACATGCTAATATGGTTAAGTGTTTCTTAATTAATTAAGACCGTGATCTCCCATAAAGACCTCCCACATTAGACTGGCTGTTATGACCGCCTGGTTAAGCCGGTAGGGTCCGGGCAGTCTTACGTCATAACAGAGTCTAACCTCGTGTCTTTACTTTAATCACGTATTTAATTTGTGCCTAAGACCTCTCACATTAGACTGGCTGTTATGACCGCCTGGTTAAGCCGGTAGGGTCCGGGCAGTCTTACGTCATAACAGAGCCTAACCTCGTGTCTTAGTCGATTAATTACACCTAATTAATCACCCCCATATTAATTATCCTTAATTAATATCAATTTATTCATAACATGGGTAGACCTAACTCAATAGGTAAATTCCCATGGGGTAGACCTAACTCAATAGGTAAATTCCCACTTATGTTAATTAATTTTTTATGGTATGCTTAATCATACCCATTTCAACATACTTTTAATTAACATATTAATTAACCCCATCGTTCCCCACGTAAATCGTCATTATGACATAACATAATAAAGGGAAGATTTACCACACATAACATGGGTTTAGCATATAACTTTATCATGGGTTAAGAGGATGTCAACTTGCATATATGAGCATGTATTAACCCAACTATATTCAACCCAAACTTGCATATTATCAAACATGTGTCTTACATAACATGTTGCATATGAACTTACATATCATCAAACATGTGATTTGCATAACATGTTGCATATGAACTTACATATCATCATACATGTGATTTGCATAACATGTAGAACTTGCATTTTAGCATATACTTAACTTGCATAAGCACTCACATACTTGCATAAGCATTCATATACTTGCATAAGCTTGCATATCATGTTAAACTTGCATTTCAACATATACATAACTTGCATAAACATTCACATACTTGCATAGGCTTGCATATTATGTTAAGCTTGCATTTCAACATATACATAACTTGCATAAACATTCACATACTTGCATAGGCTTGCATATTATGTTAAACTTGCATTTCAACATATACATAACTTGCATAAACATTCACATACTTGCATAGGCTTGCATATTATGTTAAACTTGCATTTCAACATATACATAACTTGCACAAACATTCATATACTTGCATAGCTTGCATATTATGTTAAACTTGCATTTCAACATATACATAACTTGCATAAACATTCATATACTTGCATAAGATGTTAAACATGCATATAAGCATATACATGACTTGCATAAGTACTCACATACTTGCATAACATGTTTGCATAATGGATCCATATTCACTTAGTGTTTTGCATCATAAACATCATGAAACAACTTGCATAAAAATATCATGATTACATATTATGAAACTTGCATGACATAAGGCATATAACTTGCAAAACACATAATATTCACTACATCAAGCTTGCATAAATATATGGATCCACAAACATAGCCATACTTTATCACATCTTATCATAATCAATTCAATAATTGATTATTAAGGGGATAGAAGCTCACCAAAACAAGATTAGCAAGTTAAATGAAGCAAATCCCAATGATTAAGTAGAAGAAGATGTAGATTAGCTTGCAAACCCTCTTAGGATTTTTAGTGGAGGCTCTCCAATTTTCTAAGTGGTGGCATAATGGCCTTAGATCTATTTTTGGTAAGGATAAGGGGGGTATTAGGGTGTATATATAGATTAGTTAGATGTTTTAGGACCATAGGATATACCCTAGAACCAATCCTAGCCTTTAAAGCATGTCTTGGGGAAGAAGTCAAGTGTAGGAACCATTTAGGGCCCAAAAAAAACAGCCCAAAACTCATCCCGGACCTCAAAACATGAGCAGTTTTTGATTTTTCGTGAAACTTTGACGGGCCATAACTTGGTCATACGGACTCCAATTTACGAAAACTCGGACTCTATTTCGCGTATTTTTCCGAGACGAACGCAATGGCACAGCCCATTTCCCCTGATTCAGAATATTAAATTTAATTCTGCTCTGATTTATGTTATAACAAGTTATTTAACATACGGGGTGTTACATTCTCCCCTACTTAAAGGATTTCGTCCCCGAAATCTCTAAGTCAAGAAGAACGTATCCTACCAACCAAACAACCATCTACTCAACCATCAAACACTGGCATCCATTGTCCTTAAAACAATTTCTAATGATGTATGAGCATATGCAAAAAGTGTGTGTATATGTTCCCTATCTAATGTATGAACATATGCAAACCATGATAGTGCCATGCATCCATTATGTATGCGAGGGAACCCTATCGACACATACAATATCTACATGAGTGCACAATCATTCACCAAAATGCATCATCCATATGATAACACAATCATTATACATCCATAAATATAGCTTCCTACACACAATTTTATGCAATATGCAATATGAAGTGATTGAGCCGATCTAGTGCCTAGAGTGTGTGTATATGCATCCACGAGCAACCACTAGCAAACACTTGCATCCACTTGCATCCATCATACATAACATGTCTCAAACACATGTTTCAACCATAGGACTATCCTATCTGAAGGTCAAAGGTACTAACGAGAGGACATACTAAGGATAAGATAAGTACCAGTCAAACGATAAAGGAGAAGTTAAAAGACATACTCTCAAAAAGAAATGGATACAAAGAACGCATCTTCGCTTCCGTCTCCCAAGTTGCGTTGCTCTCCTCTTCTCCCCATTGCACTTTGACTAGCTGAACCTCTCGATTCCTCAATTTCCTAGTCTCTGACCCAAGGATGCGAGTAGGAGCTCGTCGAATAGTCGCATCACGCTCTGCTTCCACTTCTCTAAGCAAACTTGGCTCTACCACCTCTGCGGTCTTATGTAGGCACTTCCTCCCATGGAATACATCATGTACACCACTAAGTCTGTCGGGCAACTCCACCAATGGAAGATGCTCCTCCCATGTACCTCCAAAATCCAAGATACATAGCCTCAAAAGGTCTTCTAAAATATGATTCACCCTCTCGGTCTGGCCGTCCGTCTGAGGATGATATGCGGTACTCAAACGCAACTGAGTCCCTACCGCCTTTTGCAAACACTTCCAAAACTCTCTAGTGAAGATAGGATCTCGACCACTCACTATACTGGAGGGTACTCGATGCAATCGAACTATCTCTCGAAGATATACAAAAGCTAGCCATGGAGCAGTCCACTTACTCTTCACAGGTATGAAATGGGTGTTCTTAGTAAGTCTGTCTACCACCACCCAAATTCCTGTATTACTCTTTCTCGATCTGGGTAACCTGTCAATAAAATCCAACGAGACGCTGTCCCACTTTCATTGCGGAACCTCCAATGGGTGAAGCAACCCACCTGGTTTCTTTCGCTCCGTCTTCACTCGTTGGCACACCAAGCATCGAGCGACATGCTCGGCCACATCTTTCTTCATACCGGCCCAGAAGAAAGCCCTCTTCATGTCTTGGTACATCTTACCCCCACCGGGATGAATGGTCATCCTAAAACGGTGTGCGTCATCAAGAATAGCCTTCCTCAAACCCTCGTCCTGCGGTACACAAAGTCTACTGTCTCTACGCAAGCACCCTCTATCATCTAGGGTGTACCTACTCAAATGGCTGGACGACTCCCCCCTTATGAGCTTCTCTACTAACTCAACCAACTGTGGGTCGCCCCTCTGTGCTTCTCCAATCCGCCCCAAAAGAGTAGGTCTAACTTCCAAAGAAGCTAGCAAAACGGGTACAAAGTCAACGGAAGGTCTAAAGTCAAACTTAGAAATAAACTCTAAGCTCCGTCGTTCAACGAACAATGAACTCAAGGACAACCTTTTTCTACTTAAGGTGTCCGTTACCATGTTACCCCTACTCATAGGATCCTAAGGATCCCATCCACTTTTGCTGTCCTAAGACTATGCGCTCGAAGAGTCTCCAACACTTCCCTAAGATGTAGGGCATGCTTTTCTCCACCAGAATATCATCCAAAATCATCACAACTGTCTCCCACGCAGACCACCCTAGTCGAATTCGGCATCCCCCAAATGTAAGCCCCAAAGGCCTAAACCAATATCAGAAAACACCCAAGGGATACCTCCTTCGAATTCAGACGACCTACGTGAGACGATACTAGTAAAAATGGCTAAATAATTAAGCCCTTGACCAATTCTGGATGTTCTCGCCAGTCTCGCTCCAAAACCGTCGTTTATCCTATACTGGCCCTGCTCAGCCTATTGAGCACATACGAAAACTTATTTCGCTCTTAGAAAAGACCCAGATGTCATCTACAAAGACCATCACGAACTTATTTAGGTACTCCCTGAACACCCTTCTCAACAAAGTATGCGGGGGCGTTCGTCAAACCCAATGGCATCACCAGCCACTCATAAAAGAAATCATCCGGAGTCCCAAAGGCAGTCTCCTCTATACTATTCTCAGCCACTCTCAACTGATGAAATCCCGTGGCTAAGTCCTACTACCAAAAATACTGAGGCGCCAGCCAACTGATCAAGGAGATCATTAATCCTCGGCAATGGGTATCTATTCTTCTTTGTGAGTTTCTTTAGTTCCCTTTAGCCTACACAAAGTCTGAGGGACCCATCCGCCTTCATAACAAAAACTACTGGAGCGCCCCACTCCGATATACTTCGTCTTATGAACCCCTTCTCAAGCAAATCGCCGACTTACTTATGGAGTTCCCTCCTCTCACTAGGAGCCATGTGGCACACTGGCCAAGATACTGGTTTGGCATTATCCACCAGATATATTCGGAAGTCAATCTCCCGCTTCGGAGGTAAGCCCTTCACCTCCTCAAACACATCCGGGTATTCCCGGACCGCTCTAACAGATCGTAGACTCTAGACCAACGTGTCAGGCGATTCTAGATACCTTAGCATAACAGATTCTATGGGATTACAAGAGATCTTGAGAGTGTTACTTAGGCGGCCCATGAGCCTAACAACTCTCCCTTCAAAATGAAGAACAGCACTCCTACTCGATAACCAGTCCATGCCCAAAATTAACCCATAGCCCGTGAAGCCCAACAAGCATCACATCTAAACTCAACGCTAAGTATAGAAACTTTCAAACCCAAACATATCATGGAGCCCCAACTGGGTTTGAAACAACTAAGGGATCATCTACCAAACTGGTGTCTAAGTGCAGTGACTCAACTAACAATGGTGGGATAAACGAACTCAATATATCAGAATCAAATAGAGCTTGAATCGGATGATAAAGAAATCCAAATTCCAACCTAGACGGTCATATCCCCATCTGGTACCCTAGTCGTGAGGGAATACAACTACCCTCCAGAAGATTCCATACCTTGCCCTTGCTTCTTTGAACAATCCTAATAAGGTGTCCTATTCCTCTTAAAAGGATAACCACTTGCCTTCTTCTTCCCTATTCTCCACTCGTAACCTCCCACCAATGAGGTTTCATCTTTCATTAACCAAACAACTATTTGAGCCTTCCTCCCATCGTTTATCCAATAGATACCTACCAGTCCTCCTCCTTCTTGAACCAACTTCTAATCCGACTAACGTCTAAGTCCCTTGAAGTGGTTTTCCATCCTTATCTATCTTAGAAAGATCATCTATACGCGGAGGGGAAACTCAAAACGAGAGAAAGGAAGAGATTCAAAATGGAGAATTCGAAAGATATAGATATGGCTATTGGGGATTATGCTTTCCTTTCAAAAACTTTTCTCTTAAAAGACATGTTTTTGAAAATACTCCTTTCCAAAAGTATTCTTAGAAAATAGTTTTTCTAAATATTTTATCTGTTCCGGTAACCTTAAGCTCTGATACCACGTGTAACACCCCACACCCGCTATAGTCACTCACTAAGGGAATGCCATAGCATCGGTGGAGTATTTTTAGTGAGTATAGAACAGTAAAATTACAACAAGACAGATATAATGTAATACTTGAAAATTTAAAACATCATCTCATAGCAGCGGAAAGTAAAACATGTTTGGTTACATCATAAAACCATAACAAGAGTCAAGTACAAAATATCCATCCTGAATAAAATAAGTACATAATCCCACTACTCATCACAAATAGCCATAACAGAAAAGATAAGATAAGCTGAGCTCTACATCTACGGTCCAAGCTCCAAGAGATAGATAAAGCAAACTGATCAAAGCCCACTAGCACTAGGCCCAACCTGAGGACCTGAAGGAAAAAGATAAAAACAACGGGGGTCAGACATAAGCCTGAGTGAACCCTATCTCCTTAATAATACAATTATTAAAGTAATTAGGGTATGATATGAACTCGGTATGGTATCTTTGGGGATAATGACTACACTAAGTTGCCCACGAACACCGGACGAACTAAGATAACCGTAAAGACGCATCTACCCACCCAAGGATAATTACTAACTGCACCACACCAGTCACTCCTACTCAAAGGTTGATCCCACCCAAGGATATCAAAGATAGATATAACCAGTAGTTTCCCGTACCCTAGTTGACTACATAGGTGCCGTCTGCCCCTATCTCTACTAGGTGTACCCCACTACCCCAAGCGATCGGCTCCCTAACGTAGATACCCGTGCTGGTCCCACAGTGGGGTGTATCACTCCCCTAAAGTGGCTACCCAATACTATCAACGGTGCACGGCTTTATATCTACACGATGCAACAACGGCTTATCTACCAGCCCGGGCCCACACACGCATATGAAACCCGTTGGACTTGCGTTGCCACCGCTACCCCGTTTTGGCCTCTTATAATCAAGCCCAATATGTGTGTCCCGTCACTCGACATGGGTCGAGCCCACAAAGATACGTTTGGGATATTGGTTGAAACGGGCCCCCACAAGCTACTACTTAAGCTTGTCATTTTATCTAGTGCATTCCACTTAACCCCTTTTTATAATCATGCCCCCTTACATGTTAAGGTTTGGTTAAGTCATCCAATTATATTACAATTGCCACTTAAGGCACCAACTAGATTTCCGCATGCCACCCAAGGCACTTACTTGATTCCCCCATGCCACCCAAGGCACTTACTTAACCCTTTAATCATGTTTAGTTACATGTTCCACTCTGGTTAAGTATTCTAATCGTATTTTCTATTGCCACCCAAGGCAACCCACTAGTTTTCTCATGCCACCCAAGGCACCCACTTAACCCCTCATGTCCTACTACATGCTAATATGGTTAAGTGTTTCTTAATTAATTAAGACCGTGATCTCCCATAAAGACCTCCCACATTAGACTGGCTGTTATGACCGCCTGGTTAAGCCGGTAGGGTCCGGGCAGTCTTACGTCATAACAGAGTCTAACCTCGTGTCTTTACTTTAATCACGTATTTAATTTGTGCCTAAGACCTCTCACATTAGACTGGCTGTTATGACCGCCTGGTTAAGCCGGTAGGGTCCGGGCAGTCTTACGTCATAACAGAGCCTAACCTCGTGTCTTAGTCGATTAATTACACCTAATTAATCACCCCCATATTAATTATCCTTAATTAATATCAATTTATTCATAACATGGGTAGACCTAACTCAATAGGTAAATTCCCATGGGGTAGACCTAACTCAATAGGTAAATTCCCACTTATGTTAATTAATTTTTTATGGTATGCTTAATCATACCCATTTCAACATACTTTTAATTAACATATTAATTAACCCCATCGTTCCCCACGTAAATCGTCATTATGACATAACATAATAAAGGGAAGATTTACCACACATAACATGGGTTTAGCATATAACTTTATCATGGGTTAAGAGGATGTCAACTTGCATATATGAGCATGTATTAACCCAACTATATTCAACCCAAACTTGCATATTATCAAACATGTGTCTTACATAACATGTTGCATATGAACTTACATATCATCAAACATGTGATTTGCATAACATGTTGCATATGAACTTACATATCATCATACATGTGATTTGCATAACATGTAGAACTTGCATTTTAGCATATACTTAACTTGCATAAGCACTCACATACTTGCATAAGCATTCATATACTTGCATAAGCTTGCATATCATGTTAAACTTGCATTTCAACATATACATAACTTGCATAAACATTCACATACTTGCATAGGCTTGCATATTATGTTAAGCTTGCATTTCAACATATACATAACTTGCATAAACATTCACATACTTGCATAGGCTTGCATATTATGTTAAACTTGCATTTCAACATATACATAACTTGCATAAACATTCACATACTTGCATAGGCTTGCATATTATGTTAAACTTGCATTTCAACATATACATAACTTGCACAAACATTCATATACTTGCATAGCTTGCATATTATGTTAAACTTGCATTTCAACATATACATAACTTGCATAAACATTCATATACTTGCATAAGATGTTAAACATGCATATAAGCATATACATGACTTGCATAAGTACTCACATACTTGCATAACATGTTTGCATAATGGATCCATATTCACTTAGTGTTTTGCATCATAAACATCATGAAACAACTTGCATAAAAATATCATGATTACATATTATGAAACTTGCATGACATAAGGCATATAACTTGCAAAACACATAATATTCACTACATCAAGCTTGCATAAATATATGGATCCACAAACATAGCCATACTTTATCACATCTTATCATAATCAATTCAATAATTGATTATTAAGGGGATAGAAGCTCACCAAAACAAGATTAGCAAGTTAAATGAAGCAAATCCCAATGATTAAGTAGAAGAAGATGTAGATTAGCTTGCAAACCCTCTTCGGATTTTTAGTGGAGGCTCTCCAATTTTCTAAGTGGTGGCATAATGGCCTTAGATCTATTTTTGGTAAGGATAAGGGGGGTATTAGGGTGTATATATAGATTAGTTAGATGTTTTAGGACCATAGGATATACCCTAGAACCAATCCTAGCCTTTAAAGCAAGTCTTGGGGAAGAAGTCAAGTGTAGGAACCATTTAGGGCCCAAAAAAAACAGCCCAAAACTCATCCCGGACCTCAAAACATGAGCAGTTTTTGATTTTTCGTGAAACTTTGACGGGCCATAACTTGGTCATACGGACTCCGATTTACGAAAACTCGGACTCTATTTCGCGTATTTTTCCGAGACCAACGCAATGGCACAGCCCATTTCCCCTGATTCAGAATATTAAATTTAATTCTGCTCTGATTTATGTTATAACAAGTTATTTAACATACGGGGTGTTACAGACAGGTTAGCTAGTGATGCGCGAGTAGCTGATTCAGAGGCGGGCAGGAGGCTTCCACGTATTATATATTTACACATTCTTCCGGTGTCGTTGGTGGTCGCTACTTGGGCATTAGTAGTGTACCTCATTTACCTTACTTTTGCTTTGAGACAATTTGAAAGTTGTAATAAGATGTATTCTGAATTTCCGCTGCTATGAAGTTTAGTTTTGATTTTCAGCTTATGCACTGTCTCTCCTGTTTTATGTTAAGTATGTTGTTATTATATTTTATACTATGTGCTGTGAGACATTCTACAGGTTCTTTGTATGTTCATTTCCTTCTTCCTTTTCCTTCTGACGACCCATTCCGTGCTAACTGGACATGTGTACAGCGCACTTTTGGAGTAAATGTCGGTTGGTGCGGGGCGGGCCATCACAGATTGGAGCCAAGGTAATCAACGGTCATCAGGGTTGTATTCCTCGATTTCGGAGGCCTTGGGATCCACAACCGAGTTAGAGCATTCGTCAATTTTATCCTTGCCCTTGAGCTTTGTTCTTTTTTTCTCAATCTCCTCTTGGATCAGACGTCTGCCTATCTCCAAAGCCTCAGCCTCTTCACCTTTGAGATAGGTCTGTATGAGCTGCTTTTCACCAATTTCCTCGGTTTCCAATCGACACTTTTCTCCCTTAACGATCATATCCCACACATTGGACAAAGTAACGTGATAATATCGAATCCACAAGATGTCTCGGGTCTTAATAACTTGGCCAAAGAAGTCGAATAGCAGTTCTTCGAAGCCCTCTATCTCTTTTTTGGTTGTAGCAAGCTCAACAGCAGTGGTGGAGGCCGATTCAAGAGCACTATTAGCGTTACTTTCAGCAAGAGCTGCACGTTCCTCGGCAAGGATAAGTCGATCATTCAAAGATGCTTTCTCTTTTTCAGCAAGAGCGAGACTGTCCTTTAAGCTTGCTTTCTCTTTCTCCTAGGCAGCCTTCTCAGCAGCAAAATTTTTCTGTGTTGTTTTCAGTTCAGTGTTGATTGACCTGAGATCATCCGCTTCTTTTTTCAAAGCGAAATGCTCTTGGCTATTTTAGTCGAGCTCAATGTGAAAGCGCTTTCTAGCACTCTGAAGCTCTGATTTGTTATTTTCTACATCCCGCCGAGCCAAAGCGAGTTGAGCTTGTGTATCCTCTAGTTCCTTTTCCACTTTGCTCCTGGCCCTACCGTCATTGTCAATCTTCACTATGGTTCTGGCTGCTTCCCTCTCTAGGTGGCGGATGGCAACAGAAAGAGTGGCGGCATGCTTCTTCATCGCCCTGTATTGTTTGGCTACGTGATTCACTCGTCGTATGACCTCCACATCCCAGTCCTCGGGACCTGGTTTAAGGTCTGGAACGAACACCATTCTTTCAAAGAAGATGTCGGGAAACTGCTTCCGCAAACGCTCCAACTTGACTTGATTCTCGGAGGTGTAAACAACATTTGCAGCGATAGTCTCCAAATCACGCTGGCTACAGGGGACAATAGCTATTTTCTCCTCTTCTAAATCCTTGCTTGGATCTTTGTTTTTATCTTTTGGTTCGTGATGTTTCTTGGAAGGTTTTCTATAAGAAGGTGTGCTTTTGGGAGGAGTCCAGTCTTTGGGAAGTTGCTTACCCCCTGACGGTGGCACTGGACGACCAAGGGACCTCACAGGATATTGTTTCGACGGAGAACGAGATCGTGTAGTGTGAGATCGATAAGAGTCACGGGGCCAATGACTGTCCCTCCCCCGGTTATCACTACGAGCATGCCCGGGATTAGAAAGGAGCCTCGGTGTGCTTGCTCGGAGAGAGCGATGGGAATAGGATTGTTTACGAGGCATTTTCCCTGCAAAGAAAACAAATGAGTATCAGAGTCATGAATACTGGTGATACAAAAGTGTTATGAAAAGTGGTGCAAGTGATTTGTGCGTCCCGTGTAATCCCCCCTAACGGACCAAGGCCCGGAGTCTGGCTCGTCTATTTATTTTCTTTTTCCTCAACTGGAACATTCACTTCCTCAGAGATGGGAAAGCATGGTTCCCCTTCGAAGTGTTCCTGTGTGTAAATGTCGTATGGTAGAGGAATCCTGCTCAGTTTTCTGAATATCTGTTCCTCTGTTAGTTCATCATGAACGAGAGGCTCAGGGGGTGATGAAGTCCTTGAGGGAGATTGTCCCTTGGATACCGAAACTTCCTTTGGCTGACCAACTGGAACCTCACCTCCCTTATATACATTCAAATCCTCATCATCCTGATCGATCATTGGTGAGGGGATCTTACGAAGTTCAGTGGTTTTCGTGACCCCTGAGGTCCCTTCCCCCTCAGTCGGGGCACGTATTTGTAAGGAATACCGCCCGCACCAAGTCCGAACCTTATATCTAGGAGACGGTGCTTGTGAAGATTCTCGTCAGTGATACATTTCTTGATTTTCAAGAAGTTTGATTTTCTCATGAGAAGGCGGGACAGCCGATCATCATACACCGAGCCTTCTGATTTTGTGAAGCTATGATCTATATAGAGAAAAGAAACATGTTAGCGCTTCGGTTACGTAATCGAATCGCGCGCCTAGAGGTTTAAATCTTACTTTATTTTAGCCACTTCCTTGCACACCCGGCTTGGTGTTTTATATAGAACCAATCAGTTTTGGGATCCCCTATGCTACTGTGACCCTCTGATAAAACCTTCCTATTGGATATTGATTCAAAGAAAGAAAAGTTTGGAGTCGATGTGGAATGATGTTTGGAGAGATAATAGAATTTCAAATCTTTGAAGGTGAGCTCAGTCTGCAGAATCTCCGCATGCGCAACGCACGGAGTATACAGGGCTATGTAAGCATTGGGATAAAGCTTCATAGGGGCAATGCCCAATTGTCTTAGGGTCTCAACGACGATTGGTGGAAATGGAGGAATAGTGCCTACCTAGCACATTAGTCTACTAACAGTCATGTATCCTAGCGGGGCAGAATGGGGTCTATCCTCGCTTCCTGAAATCTTAACATCGTCCCAGTGGATCTCGTGTCTTAAGCATATTTTCTTAAGCTTTATGTCATCTAGCTTGGAAGCTAGAGAATCAGTGAGTTTCTTTTCCTCAACTTCCTCAACACCTGGAATCTCGTCGGGAGCGCGATTATCTTCTTCTTCTTCGACTTCGAGAGATGTACTTTCAGAAGTCGTTGATTCAATATCGGGGTCGGTCTCATAATCGGGGTCAGAATCTTCCCAATCTGAATCTGTGGGAACCACATCGGGATCAGAATGATTTGATGACTTTGATTCTGTATCTTTTTTTTTGACATTTGGGTTGACTGCTTATCCGACATGGCTGTATTGGCGAGAAAACATGAGGTGTTAGAACACAATTACCCGTTCCCCGTGTGTGTAAGTGCAAGTGTGTGCATGTGCATACAGTAAGGAAAGCGTGAAGTGAATCAGATAAATGGATATCAGTTGTCGTCCGCTACTGGGTCATGCTGTTGTTCAGTTCAAAAGACTTGAAGGATCTAATCTAACTATCCAATATATTGATATTGCTATGCATTGCTTAAGTTAAATATGTGTTTGAGATCGTCGACAAAGATGGATTTGTTGAAGTTTTGGGGATCAGATCGTAGTATAAATGCCAATGCAGAGAACTGGGACCGGATCGTGGATGTCGGATCGCTGACAAGCTACGCTGGTAAGACAGCATCGATTTGTGATGTAGGCTCCGAATCGCAGAACGATCCAGTCCGTGACAACTCTCCCTTACTCGAACGGATCACCCCGATCCGTTACACTCCATGTCTCCATCAGCCAGTGCTCCCCCAATATATATTATGATCCGGTCCATTGCCGTGTTAAAACACCAACTCCATCTCGCTTTCCTCCATCCCACTGCTATCGCGATCCGAACCCGAACCTAACCTACAATCCGACATGGCCTGCTCTTCCTCTCTAACTTAACTCTCCTAGCTCCACTATGCAATAGCAAACCCATTAAAGATTATAGAATCGTCGCATAATCGCAAGCCATTTAAGAAAAACCCCATGGAAATCGAACTCGAATCGATATCAAAAAGAAGAGAAGAGATACAAGCGAAATTATCATTATTATTAACTTTTTTATTGAAAAAAATTTTGGATTTTTGTTGAAAGCCAAATTAGGGTTTTGAAGGTAAAAGGTAAGAAGAGTGGTGGATGGTAAAAGAGGAAGTGAAAAGTGAAAGAAGGAGAGTAAACCCGTTTATATAGCCAGAAAGAAGACCCTTAATATTCCCTTCTTATTCCTATATTGTAACGACCCACATTCTACGTATCGAAGGATCGTAAAATATTTATTTCTTTCACATACGAAGTCGTATGGTCATGTAACTTTGGGAGATGACTAATGGGGTAATTTCCCATGTTCAGGATTTTTGCCGATTTTTAAATGACCGTTTTGCCCCTAGCTGACCTTGTTTCGTCCATAACTTTTGATTGGTAATGAGTTATCACCTAAAACCACTACCATTAGATCCGGATGATGGTTTACCTTTCCGTAGAGTGGTCACGTTAGCCAAACAGACTCACCGTTTGGGAGATATGGCTAAAACAATTTTCAGATGGCGAAAAAAGCTTAATTTGGCGTAACCGGGTGATTAACAGCTAGGCCCATTGGGGAATTTCGGGATTAGAAGTATTATATGCTGCTAGGGTTAGGAATTTCAGTTTTTAGTCATTTTCCAGCCGCCAAAAACATAACTTTAACCCTAGCCATGGCCTCCACTTTCTAAAAACACCCCAAATCACCTTCTAATCACTAATTAAGAAGATCTACACCAAATCAAGGAAGAATAGTGTCAAATCAGTGTTGGAGTTGCTGCTAAGCATTGGGATTCGACCCAAAACAGACAATATTCCAGATCAATAGTTTAATTTGTGGCAAAGATGAGTGATTAGCATCTTTTTACACTAATTACGGCTAATTAGGGGTGATTATTGATAATTAACGGAATTATAACTCAGAAAAATCTGGAAAAATTTGTAAAATTCTAAAATATTATTTTAGGGCTCTGATAGAAATCTGAGTTAGTTTGGTTAAGTTTTGCTAATCCTATCACTACTTATGCTTAAACATGATTAAGGGAAAATATGGGGTTTTTGGGTATGTTTAATCCATTTTAACATATCATATTGTTGTTTTCCTGGTTATGGATGTTTATACATGTTGTTATGACTGTATAGTATGTTTTGTGATTGATTAGAAAAGTTAGATTGGTCGAAAACGCCGTCGAATGGCATAATACAGTCGCTGGAAAGAAGTGCAGGAAATTCGCCGAACTGGATCAGATCGAAGAATCGGAGCGCGAACTGAACCGTGGAGCACCATGCAGCTCCGACCCGACCCGATCATGGAGCACTACCTGACCCCGAACCAATCATGACAAGGACACCACGAACCGATGAGGACTCGATCATGAGCAAGTGGAGGACCCCGATCCGAAGAGAGCATCCGATCCGAACCGCTCCATCTTGGCGGACCACGAACCGGAGCACGAGTCGATCACGAACTAGGATGCTACTCCGAACTGAACCGTTAGAGGAAGGATGTCACGACCCGCACCGTTGGAGGAAGGAGCACGAGCCGAACTGGGGTACACACCACGAACCGACTTGGAGCAAGCATGACCGATCCGAACCGAGGAGCCTGGAATTGAGGTATGGACTACGAACTGAACCGGAAGTACGATCTGAATTGAAGAACCAAATCAATCCGGGGAAGACCAAACCCGAGATTCAAAGGTAGTCCAAATGAGAAGTTAGAACTCCGGATCTAGTTGGGAACTAACGAGTTAACTTCACGATTGGACTTTGCGGCGGGACGTGCGCAAAGGGGTTATCGGTATCCGTAACTTTGGTTCACTACCGAGAGACAGATGGTTGGCTTGTAGTAATAGTTGTATGGGGTTGGACTCCATCATGGCCCAAAGAATTAGGTGACCAAAGTAACGGGTATCGTATGTTTTACGTACTGAGTGAGATGCCTGAGGAATGACTGCTATGTTTGATTGTTTACTATCACCTAGACATGCACACCCCCTCCCCCGTTATCTTTACACCCTATGCTAGTGTTACATTACAGTATTGTACGGTATGTTATGCTGACTCTTTGGTTGCAGGTTCAGGTATGATTGGATTATACCTGTTATTGTTTTGTTTTGATGCTTATCGCTCATACCAGATTTTTGTCTGACCCAGAGTTTTATGTCTCTTCTTATTACTCGGGATGCTCTTATACGGGCAGACTAGAGACAGGTTAGGTGGTATGCACGAGTAGCTGTACCGGAGACGAGCAGGAGGCTCCCACGTATGATATATATAAATATTCTCCTTGTGTCGTTGTGGTTCACTACTTTGGGCACTAGTAGTGTACCTTTTCCTTTTCTTTTTGTTAGAGACAGTTTTGAAAAGTTGTAATAATGTTGATTTGGAACATAAGCTGTATTTGGATTTCCGCTGCTATGATGTTTAGTTCTAGTTTTCAGCTTATGCACTGTCTCACCAGTTTTTTGTCAAGTATGTTGTTATTATATTTTGTTACATGCGCTGTGAGACATTCTACAGGTTCTTTGTTAGTTCATTCTCATCTTTCCTTTCTTTGGCGACTGTCTCGTGCTAGTTGGAAATTAGCATAGCGCACTTTCCTTGAAAATGTCGGCTGGTGCAGACGGGCCGTCACACTTTGTATCAGAGCTCTAGGTTGCGTAGTTAACCTAGGGAAAGACACCAGGGAGAGGTAGTATACGTATATGAGAGCGCGTATTTGTGATTATTTTGGTTTTCAAAAGCTATATATATAGTATTAGTAGATCTAAGGATGGAGTCGCACTGCACTGACACCACAAAGAGGATGGTTAATCGTTTCTCTTTACAGATTGAAGGATGAGCCGACATACGAGGGGTGCTAGTAGAGGTGCCAATAATGGGAATGCTTATGATATGAGGACGATGTTCACTGACTTCATGAGAGAGATGCTTAGGGATGCTCGGAGAGAAGTTCCTAATGCTACTAACGGTGGTGGTGCAGTAGTGCAGGAGCCTTTGGCTGATTTCGCCAAGATGTGCAAGGGTTACCGTAGTCTTGGTGGGAAGTCGTTCCACGGAATGGAGTCGGCTACAGAAGTCCAAGGTTGGCTAGATAATTGTGAGCTCATCGTCGAGGATCTACAATCGAGGACGCAATGAAGAAGAAGCTAGCATCGCGTCAACTGCAAGGACGGGCTATAAATTGGTGGAATGCTATTAAGGTAGTTATTTCTGAGGATCAGGTTACTTGGAATCAGTTTAAGACTCGCTTTTGCGATAAGTTTATCCCAGATGCTCGGAAATCATAATTGTTCAGGAAGTTCTTGGAGCTTAAGAAGAATGGTAGGGCGGTCTTGAAATACATCGCTGAATTCGATACTTTGTCGAAATATGGATTGTCCCTCATCGATACAGTGGAGAAGAAAAACGGGAAGTTCATAACTGGCTTGGATGGGTACTTGGGGGAAAGACTTATAATCCATATCGATGAGACGTTCGAGTCTATTGTAGGAAAGGCATTAAGGTCAGAGAGCCTTTTTCCTAAGTCGAAGACTGAGGTTGCTATTGCCTCTACAGAGGAGCCAAAGCCGCAAGGAGGCGGTGAAGGCAAGAAGAATTCTCAGAATAAGAGGAAGCAGAACACGACCAAGGATGGTCAGAATAAGAAGAATAAGAATGGTGGCGAGTGCTTTAATTGTGGCAAGAAGGGCCACTATGCCAGAGATTGTCGAGAAAATCCTGGGGAAAGGAAGTGCTTTAACTGCAGCCAGGCGGGACATCAAAAGGATGATTGTCCACAACCCACTAAAGTGAAGCAGATTATGAAAGCATATGCTATCAATGCTGTTCCTTCTTCGTCGAATGCTCCAACTGCGGCACAGAAGGGAAAGGGTGTTGTTATCGAAGGTATGCTTTCTATTTAAGGTGTTTCTGTTCGAGTATTGTTTGACAAACTCGATATAGTCGATAGACCTCTAGTTGTGATGAACCCGATAGGTGGTTCGATTGATCTTAGTATGATTTGTAGTCGTTTGGTCTTATCGAGACATGGATGTATGTTTGCTTGTTATTGCTTTGTTTAGGCTTTACTGGGTTTAGCATTATTTTTGGGAGACGATCTACTCCAAAGGTATAGGGTGGTATTAGGTACGTACCTAGTGATGGCGATAGTAACTGGAGTTAAGGAAGCTGAGAGGTTATCGTTGCAATAAGTTCTAGTTGTCACTGGGAGGCAAATGAGTGCTGTAACGACCCGGATTTTGTCGACTTTGGTTATCTCCATAAACTCAATGATGACTAACCAAACATCGAAAAATACTGGAAAGTTAATGAAAGAAATTAGAGGGTGAGGAAAGATAAGATAGAAACTTAGAATAGAAGAAGAAGAACAACACAACATCAGAGTAACACGAACCTCACAGTGGAACGAACAACATATAATAGATAACATATCCTTGAAATAAAATCATTATATGTATACAATAACATTATCAGAGTACAACACTTATAACACAGCAGAAATAAATAATAGTTATATGATCCTGAAGCCTCCTGCTCCAAGCTCTCCTGGTATATCTGTAAAATCCTGACTACTTGACTGCCCGTACAAAATTGGGCACCCAAGAGTTTAGGGAAAACAAAATAAACTTCGGGTCAGTTATGGGACTGGTGTGAGTAAAATAGGTTATAATAGTTTGAACAAGTCAATGATATCTCATAAGACCACGCCGTATAACGGAACGGGTTTTTCCCTTATGAGAATCCACAAAAATCTTTATATCAAAAAACTTTTGATAATATAATAATGTCTATCAACCAAAATATAATAATCATCTAGCAGAAACGCTTTCATCTCACGTTCTACATATATAGTATACAATCAAAACTGCAAGCACGTATTGGGTAATGGATTTCCAACTATGACAAGGTCTGGACCACCTTTCGCTAGTGTACCTCTAGGGAGGAATCCACTGGATTCAACAAGAACATCTTGCAACCCGGCCACACATGACCGACCACTCATTTTCCTTGAGTGTATCGAATGTATATCACCAACGGTTGGGATCAACAACTGTTTCCCGAATGGGACAACATCAACAATAGATTTTTAAAAGTAAATGAAACTATAGATCAGGTGATTATACACCCTAATAGTTGCGACCTACATATCCATGCTACCTGCCTGATTTCTGTCATTTACCGGTTGATAAGGCTTGAGGTTACGCTTTATCATCACATCAGATTCACTTCGAATGCCACATTGTCAGATCCATCGAAAATCACTAATTTACGTCTACAACAGTATATTACGTGTTAGCTAAAGAAGTTTCCTTCTCCGCTTCCACTCTTGGTACGGTTGAAGAAATCAATGTACGTGACCTTTCTGGAAATTCTTTGTCAAACATTCATCCATACAAGTCATCCAGGAACAGGATGAACCGAAGAAACTATTCAGTATATCAATCTTAAGCACTGTTATCTAAGATTTATACAACAGCCCTTGCACTTTACTCTGTCTTCAATTATCTTTGGCATATATGATTCGCAATGCTTATGCCAAAACAGAGTGGTTCTTTGGATAATAATGCAACCGGTCTCTCCATATTAACTACATTAAAAGGGTCAAAATCTTCGATAGTCGGTGAGTTAACTATCAAGGAAAAACACGTGTGCAAACAACGATATTATTTCCAGATGGAAATTATACCGATCAACCATCATATACGTATATATGTATATACTCATATTTCCTTATTTTCTATATTTAGAAAATACACGTTGTTATCATTGGAAAACATTTCCATAGTTTATTTACGTATCACTATCCTTCCACAGCTATCAGTCCCTAACTATAAACTACTAAGAAAATAATTATCTAAGTATTAATCCCGAAGGCCGAAACAAACATCTGATAGACACTTAGAAAACCATTCAACTTAACTAATCTCTAGTCAAATTCTAATCTTGTTTAACTCTATTTCAATTAACTTTAATTGATTTACTCACTGGTTAACTCTAACTGATTAACTCTAACTGATTAACCCTAACTGGTTAACTCTAAATGATTAACTCTAACTGAATAACTCTAAATGGTTAACTCTAAGTGATTAACTCTAACTAATTAACTCTAATTCGAATAACTAATATTCGAATAACCCCTTTTAACTCTATTTATTTAACAAATAAATATCTCCTTATCTCATCCTATTTATTTAACAAATAAATAATCCATTATCTTATCTTATTTATTTACTAAATAAATAATTCACTTTATAAATATTCCATTTATAAAGATTTCCCCTCCTAATATTTCTACTTAAACATATTTCCTATTTATAAAAATCCCATTTATAAAATCTTATTTATAAATATTTTCTTTATAAATATTCTCTTTTATAAAATCCTCTGATTTTATAAATATTCTCTTTTCAATATTCCGGTATGTTATGGTGTTTAACGTATCAAGTTACGATGTCTAATATCGTCCAAACATATATAATCAACAACAGATTATAAATCACATCATATATCACAATATATGAAAACAATAAAATAACTGTTGAGGAATCCAGTCGGATTCCCCCAACCTATTTCCCTGCATCCACAAATGTAACGCAACATGATTATCATCATTTTCAATTCAATATGAATTATTCTTATAACAGAATAAATATTTGAATATTTAACGGTTTATATATATATTTATATATATATATAATTTTCCACTAACTGACTAGCAGTTCAATCAAACAGTCAACACACAGTCAATCAGCCAATATTTAACAGTTCTAAAAATACAACATGAAAATATAAACTGTTCAGATTTAGTGAGATTTACTTACATTGGACTGTTATCGATAAAAACGATTAACTGTCTTTGATTCAGACGGACTATTTATTTCTGTGAAATTCCAGTATCTTAGATTCCATTTGCATCAACTTCCAAGCGACGGTCTCCTTGTTACGGTCCCAACGATTTCAGTCGCGTTTGATTCAAGCATTAAACCGGCTCAATATCTGCTGTAAAGCCCACGCCCATTCTTTCTAACTTCGACCTATTCGGGAAATGATCGGTTTACATGAGCATCACCTACTTCCCAATAAGACAATTCCTTGCTCCTCCTTTTTCTTATCCCACTACCGAACGCTTTTATCTTTTCTTTTCAAAACTGGGCTACCCCAAAACCCCGGCCCAAATACTCAACTACAAGAATAAAAACCCAGCCCTCAAATACTTTCTTCTCTACCAATTGTTGACTACAGGCCACGAACATACATGTCAAATTTCTTGAATCCCCAATTAAAACTAATATCATCATTTAACTTCTCCCTTGTGGGCCGTACTTCCTTTTCTTTTTTGGCATGCCGCCTTATTTGCCAAAGCCCACTCAAACAAATACCCACCTTCGTTGTTTCACCAAACCCCTGACCACCTTCACTCTTCTTGCTTTGTGATTAACGCAACCACCAACCAGCCTCTGCTTTCTCCTTCCAAATATCGTCGCCTCCATACATTTCAGACATCTCGCGTTTCACTTTTTCACGCCTACGGTTTCCAGTTCGAAACCCATATAAGCCAAAACAAACGAACTTCAATTGCTCCACTTTCACCTCGCCGGTGACGACCGGACCACCTCTATTCCCAGCGCCTCCTTCTCTTCCATCCCCCTTTAAACTCCATAGACCGACATCCCTTATCTCGTCGCCAATGGCCAGCCCTAGCCGGTACTGCCACTAAAAGTGGGCGAACCAAACATCATCGAAGCCGTGGATCTTTATGCCAAATCGAAGCTCACAAGCAGACATACCCAAATACACACTCCATATCTCGAATTGATGTTTAAATCGCAAGAATTGTTCAACCCTACTGAACAGACGCAGTATATAGCATCGAACAATACTATGTTCGAACACGTCAGAAGTTATACCAGATCAAAGCAATTGAGTAGAGGGTTGTAAATATATAAGTGTTGATATTTGTAGGAATTTATATGATTTCTATGGATTTCTCTTTTAATTGTCTTTGAGGATTCAAACTCACGGTTCTCGTTTGTATTTATTTTATGGCAGCTCACAAGGGAGATAAAAATCTGAGGGTTAGAATGTTGAGTGATATTTATAGGATTCCTTTCTTATAGTCAGGGGAGTATGGGTGTTAGTGGTACACATAGGCACTACGTTGGTTTAGGTAGGTTCTGTGGTTATAGGGTAGGACAACGAGAATGGGTTTAGTGAAAATATATGTTCAGGTTACTTAGGTTTTAATGTATGATATTAATATTAAGTCATTTTATAATTATTTTTAGTGGATTGTTAAAGTCGTATACATGTTGTAATGGATTCCAATCTCAACCCTATGTATGTTCTTAATACCAGTGCACCTCACCTTCGCTAGACTGACCCATCTACAACCAGCATTGATTATGTTCAACTAGACCAATTTCAACGATCATGGTTAATTACCAAGCAAACTCCACTCGCACTATTTCTACATGATTCCCCGACCTAACCAAACAAACAAATAAAGATTTTTCTCAACTATTTTGCTCAGCTAATAACCAAGCTACTGTATGTTTATTCTTTTCTGAAAACAGAAATTTAAATCACTATTTTAATAATTAAATAAAATAACTATAATATCGCTGAAAAATGCGGGTCATTACGTTCTTCCCCACTTAAAAATAATTTCGTCCTTGAAATTGCTAAGGTAGAAATCAAACCGTATTAACTGGTTAGAACTTATTTGTCCACTTCTTAACTTCAGTTTCCACTGAACTAATTTAATTTCAATTAAATTATTAATTAATTCTTATCAACGAAAATTTTCAAAAATCCTGAAAATATTCTAACCCCATAAATTTTTTGAAAAATTTCGCCAACACCTCCTTTGTACTGGTCAATCGGTTAAACTCCAACTGGCCTCTCTAGGCCATCTCCAACCCAAAAGAAAATCAAACAGCCAAGCAGCATGTCAATTCAGCTCATAAATCTCATAACCATACAAAATATAAAGGGTGCGTTTTTTAGAGGTCCCTATTAGGTTTCAAAATATAAAAAAAACCCGGTCATAAACTTATTGTAAACTTAGTCCCTGTTTTTCGAAAATTCATAAAAAAAATATTAAAAAAATATAAAAAAATCACGTAAATTCGTATTTAAATAAAACATGTGCTCGCCTAAAAATTCAGATCATAATAAAATCAAAACATGCATCAAAATCAAAAAAATACAGAAAACAGCGAAAAATGCAGTAATCTGCATCAAATCATGCACATATTTGGAATACTTGCATTCATCTGTGCAAGTATTTCTCTGTTATATTTTTACATGCAATACTTGCATACATGTGTGCAAGTATTTAAAATAGTTGCATACATGTATGCAGGTTTCTGCACACATTTTATTTTCACATGTAAATACTTGCATACATGTGTGCAAGTATTTCAAATAGTTGCACACATGTATGCAGGTTTCTGCATGCATTTTCAACTAAAACAGCTTCAGAAATACTTGCATACATGTATGCAACTATTGGCAAAAGTTGCATACATGTATGCAACTATTTGCAAGTTTTTAAATTCACAGTACATCCCTGTAATTAATGTTTTCTCTGTAAACCCGCCCCCTATTTTAGCTGCCGCTTGGAATCTTCCGCCTGCCACTTTCCATACCTCCGCCTCTTTCGTTTTCTGTCCAAATTTTCAGGCGCTATCACTTAAAAAAAAAAAAAAAAATTTCTAAAATCTGTAAACATTCCCAGAAGTCCACAGAAATTAAAAAAAAAAAGTTGCATAAATGTATGCAACTTTTACGAATAGTTGCATACATTTATGCAACTATTCGAATACACATGCATATATTTATGCACGCCTGTTTGAAAAATTGCATACATGTATGCAGTTTTTCTATATAACTGCATACATGTGTGCATATATGTCAAAATACATGCAAACGTGAATAAGTTGCACGTAGGTATGCAGTTTTTAAATAAATGCATCGGCAGATGCATGTTTTAACAATATGTGCATACATGTATGCATTTATACTGCAGTTTTGACGCAGATTTGAAATAAATGCATAGATGTATGCAACTAATCGACTTATATGCATGTTTTGATGCAATTTACTGCATTTCGTTGATTTTCTGTATTTCATGATTTCGACGTTGTTTTTGATGTTTTTTTGATCTGATTTTTTTCAGGATTATTTGATTTAATTAATTACAAATTTACATGATTTTTTTATAATTTTTTTGTATGTTTTTGTATGTTTTTGAAAAATAGGGACCTAATTTACAATAAGTTTATGACCGGATGTGAGGCTAATTAAGTTTCGTTTTAGGGATGTGTGCCTAATATTCACAAATATAAACTTGTACCCTTTTGTCGGGCATATCAACTCTATCACTTCCATATGCTATCAACTCAGCATATACCAATGTTATCCCAATCATATTTTGAAATTACTTTTATCTCCAACACAACCATTCGCTTATATCCGAGCAAAATATCACTTCAACTCAAGTTTCTTCTTGATTCCCAACTCTTAACTTGATTATCACATTACACTTCAAATTTGTATCTCACAATCCAATTGGTCTTGATATCATTCTAATTCAGTCTTAGTTACTCCACTACTGGCTTTACTTTAATTCAAATTTGCTTTCACAAATTTCTGTTAAATTTGTTTTTAATTCAAACAGTCTTTCCCTGGGAGTTTTTAAACAGTTTACTCTTTTCAAAAATCAAATTTTCCTTTTTGAAATCCAAAACAACTTGTCTTTCCCAAAATAAATTCAAAACAGTATCTCTGTTAGTAATTCGTCACTTACAACTCGAAAATGAATACTGATGATGCATCTTTCATCATCGGAATCTATTTTCCAGTGATCGAAGTGAGTTCAATATTATAAAACAATTTCTAAACATTTCCACTTTGAAATTCATTTCAAAATATAATTCACACAGCTTGTAAAACAATTTAAAATCTCCCAGGATCTTAAATTTTCCTTATTTTTAGTCCAATTCCATTTACAAACACTTATCCAATTTTTCTAGAATTTTAATTCAATTCCTGGTTTAAACTTTAGATTTAACTCATCTGATTTCACGTATTTCACTTATATGAATTCTGATTGGTTATTTACATAACCATTTAATTTATAATCTTTACTCGATTATAATAACAACCAATATATCCACTATATTAAAATTTTGATATATATCTTCTCTATATCAAGATATACCTTGGGTAAACTTATTTTAATTTACCCTATTTTCAAAACATATCGTGTCAACCCATCGTATTCGAGTGTTTATAAACTCCTACCGATACAGTGGATCAAACTAATCGACCAGAACTCATAAATTACTCAACCAATAAATCTTCACTATATAAAATTATTTTTATATCATCTACAAATACATTCACTCGTGTATATACACTCAAACTCAATCTAGGGTATTACTAACCCCATCTCTACTGAGTCACGCCACAGAGCCAAGGTAATTACTTAACTTAAGCTCTGAAACCAACTGTAACGACCCGGATTTGGTCAACTTTGATTATCGCCATAAACTCAATGATGACTAACCAAACATCGAAAAATACCGGAAAGTTAACGAAAGAAATTAGAGGGTGAGGAAAGATAAGATAGAAACATAGAATAGAAGAAGAAGAACATCACAAAATCAGAGTAACACGAAACTCACAGCGGAACGAACAACATATAATAGATAACATATCCTTGAAATAAAATCATTATATGTATAAAATAACATTATCAGAGTACAACACTTACAACACAATGGAAATAAATAATAGCTATATGATCCTGAAGCCTCCTGCTCCAAGCTCTTCTGGTATATCTTTAAAATCCTGACTACTTGACTGCTCATACAAAATTGGGCACCCAAGAGTTTAGGGAAAACAAAATAAACTCCGGGTCAGTCATGGGACTGGCGTGAGTAAAACAGTTTAAAACAGTTGGAACAGGTCAACGATATCTCATAAGACCACGCCATATAACGGAACGGGTTTTTCACTTATGAGAATCCACAAAAATCTTTATATCAAAAACCTTTTGATATTATAATAATGTCTATCAACCAGAATATAATAATCATCTAGCAGAAATGCTTTCATCTCACGTTCTACATATATAGTATACAATGAAAACCGCAAGCACGTATTGGGTAATGGATTTCCAACTATGACAAGGTATGGAACCACCTTTCGCTAGTGTACCTCAAGAGAGGAATATACGGGATTTAACAAGAACATCTTGCAAACCGGCCACACATGACCGACCACTCATTTCGCTTGAGTGCATCGAATGTATATCACCAACGGTTGGGATCAGCAACCGTTTCCTGAATGGGACAGCATCAACAATACTAGAAGTAAATGAAACTCTAGATCAGGTGATTATACACCCTAATAGGTGTGACCTACATAGCCATGCTACCTAGCCGGTTTCTGTCATTTACCGGTTGATGAGGCTTGAGGTTACACTTTATCATCACATCAGATTCACTTCAAATGCCACATCGTCAGATACATCGAAAATCACTAATTTACGTCTACAATGGTACATTACGTGTTAGCTAAAGAAGTTTCCTTCTCCGCTTCCACACTTGGTACGGTTGAATAAATCAATGTACGTGACCTTTCTGGAAATACTATGTCAAACATTCATCCATACAAGTCATCCAGGAACAGGATGAACCGAAGGTACTATTCAGTATATCCATCTTAGGCACTGTTATCTAAGATTTATACAACAACCCTTGCACTTTACTCTGTCTTCAATTATCTTGGGCATATATGATTCGCAACGCTTATGCCAATACAAAGTGGTTCATTGGATAATAATCCAACCGGTCTCTCCATATTAACAACATTAAAATGGTCAACAACTTCGATAGTCGATGAGTTAACTACCAAAGAAAAACATATGCGCAAACAACGATATTATTTCCAAATTGAAATTATATCGATCTATCATCATATACGTATATACTCATATTTCCTTATTTTCTTTATTTAGAAAATATACGTTATTCACATTGGAAAACATTTCCATAGTTTATTTACGTATCACTATCCTTCCACAACTATCAGTCCCTAACTATAAACTAGTAAGAGAACAATTCTCTAAGTATTAATCCTGAAGGCCGAAACCAACATCAGATAGACACTTAGAAAACCATTCAACTTAACTAATCTCTAGTCAGTTTCTAATCTTGTTTAACTCTATTTCTATTAACTCTAATTGATTTACTCACTGGTTAAATCTAACTGATTAACTCTAACTGATTAACCCTAACTGATTAACTATAAATGATTAACTCTATCTGATTAACTCTAACTGATTAACCCTAAATGGTTAACTCTAACTGATTAACTCTAGTTCGAAGAACTAGTATTCGAATAACCCCTTTTAACTCTATTTATTTAAAAATAAATATCTCCTTATCTTATCCTATTTATTTAACAAATAAATAATCCATTATCTTATCATATTTATTTACTAAATAAATAACTCACTTTATAAATATTCCATTTACAAAGATTTCCCCTCCTAATATTTCTACTTAAACATATTTCCTATTTATAAATATCCCATTTATAAAATCTTATTTATAAATATTCTAATTATAAATATTCTATTTTATAAAATCCTCTGATTTTATAAATATTCTCTTTTCAATATTCTGGTATGTTATAGTGTTTAACATATCAAGTTACGATGTCCAATATCGTCCATACACATATAATCAACAACAGATTATAAATCACGTTATATATCACAATATATGAAAACAGTAAAATAATTGTTGAGGAATCTAGTCGGATTCCTCCAACCTGTTTCCCTGCATCCACAGATGTTACACAACATGATTATCATCACTTTCAGTTCGATATGAATTATTCTGATAATAGAATAAATATCTGAAAATTTAACAATTTATATATTATAGTTACATATATATATATATATATATATATATATAATTTTCCACTAACTGACTAGCAGTTCAATCGAACTGTCAACACACAGTCAATCAACCAATATTTAACAGTTCTAAAAATACAACATGAAAATATAACTGTTCAGAGTTAGTTATATTTACTCACATTGGACTGTTATCGTTAAAAACGATTAATTGTCAATGATTCAGACGGGCAATTTATTTCTATGAAATTCTAGTATCTCAGATTCCAGTCGCATCAATGTCCAAGCGACGGACTCCTTGTTACGGTCCTAACGGTTTCAGTCGCGTCTGATTCAAGCATTAAACCGGCACAATATCTGCTGTAAAGCCCATACCCATTCTTTCTGACTTCAGCCTATTCGGGAAATGATCGGTTTACATGAACAGCACCTACTTCCCAATAAGACAATTCCTTCTCCTCCTTTTTCTTATCCCACTACCGAACGCTTTTCTCTTTTCTTTTCGAAACTGGGCTACCTCAAACCCCGACCCAAATACTCAACTCCAAGAACAAAAACCCAGCCCTCGAATACTTTCTTTCCTACCAATTGTTGACTACAGGCCATGAATATACATGTCAAATTTCTTGAATTACCAATTAAATGTAATATCATCATTTAACTTCTCCCTCGTGGGCCGTACTTCCTTTTCTTTTCTGGCATGCCGCCCTTTTTGCCAAAGCCCACTCAAACAAATACCCACCTTCATTGTTTCACCAAACCCCTGACCAACTTCACTCTTCTTGCTTTGTGATTCACGCAACCAACAAACAGCCTCTACTATCTCCTTCAAAATCTCATCGCCTCCATACATTTCCGACATCTCGCGTTTCACTTTCTCACACCTACGGTTTCCAGTTCGAAACCCATATAAGCCAAAACAAACAAACTTCAATTGCTCCACTTCCACCTCGCTGGTGACTACCGGACCACCTCTATTCCCAGTGCCTCCTTCTTCTCTTCCATCCCCCTTTAAACACCATAGCCCGACATCCCTTATCTCTTCGCCAATGGCCAGCCCTAGCCGGCGCTGCCATTAAAAGTGAGCGAACCAAACATCATCAAAGTCGTGGATCTTTATGCGAAATCAAAGCTCACAAGCAGACAATCCCAAATTCACACTCCATATCTCGAATTGATGTTTAAATCTCAAGAATTCTTCAAACCTACTGAACAGAAGCAGTATATAGCATCGAACAAAACTGTGTTCGAACGCGTCAGAAGTTATACCAGATCAAAGTAATTGAGTAGAGGGTTGTAAAATATAAGTGTTGATATTTGTAGGAATTTATATGATTTCTATGGATTTCTCTTTTGATTTCCTTTGAGGATTCAAACTCATGGTTCTCGTTTGTTTTTATTTTGTGGCGGCTCACAAGGGAGATAAAAATCTGAGGGTTAGAATGTTGAGTGATATTTATAGGATTCCTTTTTTATAGTCAGAGGAGTATGGGTGGTAGTGGTACACGTAGGCACTACGTTGGTTTAGGTAGGTACTGTGGTTATAGGGTAGGACAGCGAGAACGGGTTTAGTGAAAATATCTGTATATGTTACTTAGGTGTTAATGCATGATATCAATATTAAGTCATTTTATACTTATTTTTAGAGGATTGTTAAAGTTGTATACATGCTGTAATGGATTCCAATCTCAACCCTATGTATGTTCTTAATACCAGTGCACCTCACCTTCGCAAGACTGACCCATCTACAACCAACATTGACTATGTTCAACCAGACCAATTTCAACGATCATGGTTAATAACCAAGCAAACTCCACTCACAATATTTCTACATGATTCCCCGACCTAACCAGACAAACAAATAAAAATTTTGCTCAAATATTTTGCTCGGCTAATAACCAAGCTACTATATGTCTATTCTTTTCTGAAAACAGAAATTTAAATCACTAATTAAATAATTAAATAAATTAACTATTATATCATTGAAAAATGCGGTCATTACAAGTGCTCCAATGCTTGGTTGTTTTGCTAGTATCACCTCACGTGGATTGTCCGAATTCGGAGGAGATGTTCCTTGGGTGCTCGTCTGATATTGGTTTAGGCCTTTGTGGCTTGTGCTTGGGGATTGTTGAGTTCGATTAGAATGGTTCGCATGAGAGATAAATAGTTGTTGCGATTTTTCATTGGATCATATCTTGGTTTACTTGAGGAGTGATGGGCAGCCACGACATGATAGGACTATTCGATGGTATGGACTGCCCTGAGTTAGACTCGATAGGGTTATGAGATGGCTCGACCAGGACTCGAGAAAGATGCAAAGTAATCTATTTTTTAGGACCCTATGTTGGTGTTCTCTTTGGTAGTAGAACTTTGAAGGAATAGGATGTGTTCGTTGATCATGGAAGATGCAACGAAGATTAGGACGAGTCAAGTTGGACTTGAACTCGTAAATGAAATGGCTGTTCGTTGATCTTGGAGATGAAACAGATAGGGAGACGACTCACATTGGACTAGGGTTTGTTGGTAATGGATACTCAAGACCGGGTCTGAGTTATATATTGACTCGAGTTAGACTCGAGAAGGCTGCAAGGAATTGGATTTGGCTCGAGTTGGACTCGAGAGGTCAGCAAGATAATGGATAGACTTGGGTTGGACTCAAGTATTTTAGGCGGACTTAAAGCAGGGGTATCTGGGGACGCCCGTTACCTTGGATCCGTTGGACGTAATCTAGTTATCCTTTGAGGATGAACGTGTGTTGGACGTAGGTAGTCCGTTTGGAGGCTGGGCTTCCATTTGTTATTGATGTTGGTTGGACCAGACATACAAGAATCGAAGTATTGGGATTGGTTATACCAGTCATGTAGGCATCGACATGTTTATGACTTTAGCAGGTGATAGATAGGTGTAACGACCCAGAAAATCTGAACCAATTTAAAAATTTTAAATTGGCTAAAATAATGGATTTTAAATATTTAAAATAAATATTTTAAGTAATGGCGATGAAAACTGAGTTGAATCGACATTTGAAAACCAATATAATTAAATATAATTATATATAGAATTGAAAATAGCGCGGTAGTTCGAAAATTCGATTTCTAATTTCAAATGAATATACAGAATTCAATATAAGTCAGAATTGAACGAAACAAGAAATATTTGAATCTGTATAACTATATCTTTATAACGAAGTTAACAAACTGAGATTTCATCTTAGGAATGATAAGATATGTCCAGTTTGAAATTAGAAATAGTCGCTGTGGAATTTATATATATAAGGCCCTTAAAAATAGCAATTTTGCAAACGACCTCGGATTTCGACGAAACCAGTTTTGTTGGGTCCGTGATGTTAAGTTATTGCTAGATTTCAAATTTCATAATTTTTCGAATCAATATGTGAGCGTGGCAAAGGAAAACGCGTTTGACCAGTTTCAGTTGATTTTAATCGACTGGAAATTGGCCATTTTTCAAACGGTCTCAGAATTCGACGAAACTAGTTTTGTTAAGACCGTATCGTCAATACGAAGCTAGAAAATATTTTTCTGGAATTTTTCTAGTTAGTATGTGACCCCGGTAATTTGAAATGTGCGTTTAAAATTCAATATAGTGATTTAAATGAAAATTCAAAAGGAAACTGATTGTAACGATCAAATCAGCTAGCGATACATATCCCATTGTGTTCAGAATGGGGGTAAAACGCTATGGACGACAGGCGGTGGGCCTCGTTTCGAGGTCGTGTGTAAAAGTCAACCTATTGGCAAAAATAATAATTAAATAATAAAAAAAAAAAAAAAAAATTCTTTCCCTCCCCTTTTTCTCCTTTCTGGCCCCCCCCCCCCCCGATTCAGTTAAACAAAAAAAAAAGAAAAAAAAAAAAGAAAAGGAAAACCCTAAAGCCAGCGACACCGCCCCCTGAATCGATCCACCGCCTACTCCTCCAAGCCCACGCCGACCGCCACCAGGAACCCCCCCCCCATAGATCGAAGCATCGCCGCGCCCCCCCCCCCTGGAAGCCTCGAGCCCTCGCGAAGACGTCGCGCAACCCCCCCGTTGAAGCGCCTCCCTCGTTTGAAGCCCTAGCGCCGCCGCACCTCCTTGAACCGCCTCCCGCTGCCGAGGCCTTTTCTTCCCCCCCCCCTCTTCGCAGGTAAAAGCAAGTGTTTTATTTTATTTTTATTTTTATTTTAATTCTTAAATACTGTGATTTGTTTAATAAGTATTAAACTGAATTTTATAAAAAGTTTAAAACCTGATTTTTTTGAAAAAGGAGAAAAGAATATAAACTGATTTATTTTTAGAAATATAAACTGATTTATTTTTAAAAATAAAAACTTGAATTTTAAAACAGAGAAAAAAAAATTTTTATAACTGTTTTGTTTTTAAAAGTTTATAACTGTTTTGTGTTTAAAAGTTTAAAACTGCATTTATAAAAAAAAAAAAAAGAATAAAGAAGTAAAAACTATTTTGTTTTAAAAAGATAAAAACTGGTTTTCTTGCAAAGCTTAAAACTGAATTGGTTTTAAAAAGCATAAAACAAATTGATTTTGTAAAAGAATAAAACTGATTTCTTTTGGCAAAAGTAAAAATCATATTTTTATATGTTGAAAGCGAAAGTAAAAATCATATTTTTATATTGAAAGCAAAAATAGAAAACATATTTTTATATGTGAAAGCGAAAGTAAAAATCATATTTTTATATGTTGAAAGCAAAAATAAAAATCATATTTTTATATATTGAATAGCGAAGTCGAAATTCGATTTTTATATATTGAATAGCATGGTAAAAATTCTATTTTTACATATGCAGAGAATACGGGTGAAAGCGACAAATAGGCGAAGATTTCTATTAGGAAGTGTCGTGCAGTTGGATAGCTATTGGTGAGATTTCTGATTTAAAATTATATATATATGCGTGAAAATGAAAGTGAATTGCTATATATTAATATCTATATATATATATATACGCCCCTCGTCCACAAACCATGGACGATATTTATTGGTTGAAATTGTGGTGAAAATTGAATGATTGTTTGGGATTGTTTGTGATTGATATTGGTTGATTGTGGTTGAAAAATACCCATTTGTGGTTGTGAAATATTTGGTTGAAACCACATAGGATTAGTTTGTGGAAATGAAATAAATATATATACATGCCGCCTGCGTGCGAACTAGATGCATGTTTCCCATTGTCAAAAACCGCGAGGTTTTAAGGTAGAGCGAGGAGCCGTACTAGGGACGGTGCCGGTGTAACTACCCTGCCGTTATGCTGCCGAAATTTTGAATAATATTTGTGTGTTTGAATTATTTTCATATGCTTAAACTATATTTATTCCTTATATTGAAAACATTCATGTGTTGAATTGATATTCATTCGTTGTTTAGAAATTCATGTGTTGAATGGTATTCATATTTTGAAATAAATCGTTCGATAATAAAAATCACATTTTTATCTATATATAAAAACTATTGAAAACATTCATGTGTTGAATTGATATTCATTCGTTGTTTAGAAATTCATTTGTTGAATGGTATTCATATTTTGAAATAAATTGTTCGATAATAAAAAATCACATTTTTATCCATATGTAAAAACTATTGAAAACATTCATGTGTTGAATTGATATTCATTCGTTGTTTAGAAATTCATGTGTTGAATGGTATTCATATTTTAAAATAAATTGTTTGATAATAAAAATCACATTTTTATCTATATATAAAAACTATTGAAAACATTCATGTGTTGAATTGATATTCATTCGTTGTTTAGAAATTCATGTGTTGAATGGTATTCATATTTTGAAATAAATTGTTTGATAATAAAAATCACCCTTTATCGACTATATGAACTATATAGACAAGTACTGTTTTGAAGTGAACTGTTTTACAATAAAAATCATATTTTTATTGTATGTATAAAATCGTTAAAATGTGAAGTGTTAAAAATGACCACTTGTTCAAAATAAACATATATGAGTTGAAATATTCATTAATTAGCTAATGAAATGATTTGCACCTATTTATGTAACATTAGAATGAATGGTGTTTTTAAACCAAATAGAAATCGATTATGAAATCGAATAGAAAATGAAAAATGATATGAACTGTATATATATATACATGCAATATTCTTTGAACAGGTTATAGCAAAGGGGCTAGAGAAGAGGAATAAAATTTTGTGCCCGACAAATAGGTACACATTTACTGATTTGTTTGGGTGATGATTTTGAGCCTATTGGCTAGCCGCTTGGCTTCTTCTTTTTCTTTTTGAGATTAGAAGGACCGGGACGCTATTTGCGATTTCCCGACGCTCCCGGTGCAGGGGAGGTTATGGCGAAATTTTTCCAAAATTTAAGGAGTTAGAAAAATATTTGAAGTGAAAACGATATAGAAATAGTTGAATGAACTATATTTATATAACTATATAAATATAAATAAAATTAAAACGAAACGAGGCCGTGCAGTTCGTATTTTGAAACCGTGATTTCAAACGATTGTACCGGGAAATCCGACCATTGGATTTTCCCGAAACCTCAACCGTCGGGTTCGCCTTGGAAATATCTTTCCAACGGCACCAACCTTGTAGAAATCCAACGGTTGGATTGCCTGGAATGTTTAATTCAAATCTGAAGAAAAACAGCGCCAGAAACGATTATATTTATTTATATATATAAATATAATTATATTTAATCGAATAACGACGCTGCAGTTCGTATTTTGAAATCGAAATTTCAAACGATTGTACCGGGAGATCCGACCGTCGGGTTTTCCCGAAACTGGAACCGTTGGATTCGTTTTGAAAAGACCTTCCTAATGATGTAAATTTTGTGAAGATCCAACGGTTAGATTTTCAGATATGTGTAAATCAAATCTGAAGAAAAACAGCGCCACGGCCGCCTTATGGCCCGAAGCGTCGTTTTGAATAAAATGGCTATTTTAAAATAAATAAAAATAGCGATAAATAGTTATAAAATACCATAAGCGATATGGAATGGAAATAAACTGAATTTGCTTGATTTATGTGATGTTTGATGGTTGAATGTGTTTGGTGTGAAAACTATATTAAAGAACACAATTGGTGTTGTCGAATAATTTAACCATTGAAATAAATCGATTTGAAATTCTAAATATACGTGAATTATTTGAAAAGGCCGAGTTAATTCTCATTTCGAATAATCGACCGACGATTGAAATTCGAAGATGAAGACGATGGTCGAAGACCGGAGATCTTCACCTCGTTTGGATGGTAACCGAGGTCCTGATTGGGAGGCATCCCGAAATATGGATAATGAGTGGTGATCGTTCAGACGTACGTGTTGATCAAAGGGTTTGCGAGGTATTTAGTGCCTCCGGTTTCGTTCAGACCCAGAACGGACTTGTAAATGGACTGTGTGCCTGACATAGGATTTATTCTGTGTGGCATGCTAAGATGCAGAGATCAGGACTTCTGTTGAAAAGCAAAGTCTTGTGGTGATGATCAAAGCACCGCCTGTGTGGCGTAGCTTTGTGTATAACGTAGATTCGCGAGCCTCACACCCCGGTATGAACCTAAAACGGGAGAAGGACCTCAGGGAGGGCATGCGTTTCCTTCTAGCTAGGGTGGTGTCAGTGACCTACCAGCCCTGACATTTATATACTTTTCACCTATGTGGTTGTTGCTGTTGCGAGGCGCCTCGGTTTGATCGGACGATCCGGGTCCGATGGAGTCATTCGTTGGCTCGTTGACGCCCCAAAGGGCGGGGAAACGTATTGTTCAGGCATAATAATCCACATCGGTGGACCGGCCCTGACGATCCAAGGCTTGCCTGCGCGCTTGCCTGAGACACGGGCTAGAGCGTCTCGAATTCGGTAAGGACTATCTTTTGCCTTGGTTCAGGACGGAAATCCAATTTCCAAATACGTGACGATGCGATTTCAGTTGTATATATATATATATATATATTTGGCGACATAGTGGCATGGGACGCTCATGTCGTCTATGATTGATAGTTATGATTTGAAATTGTTTTCAAAACATATAAACACTAGCAATAATATCAAATGCCTTTGTTTTATTCGTATCAACCATATTTTGGCCGTTATAAGGTAAAAACTCTATCCTCCGGTTTGCGTTGCATTGTGTGATGGGAACTGAGTCTTATAATGGCTTCATTTTTATAAAAAAAAACATAGCGATGTTTAAAAGAAAGATTTGTTTTAAAGCACTGGCAATCCAATGGAGTAAACCCGTTCCACGAAAGTGGCGTGGTCCTGTGATTAGCCAATTATATATGTGTTGAGTGGATTTCTCATACCAGTCCCATGACTGACTCGTAGTTTGTTTCACTCTCAAACTCGGGTGCCCCTTTTTCTACACGGGCAGCCTTGTATTCAGGTTTAGCTGGTTCTTTCTGGATAGCTGGAGCTGAAGATGGATTCTATCATTTATTTCTTTTTATGCTGTTCAGCTCCCTTTGTATATATTTTGTTTATTTCCGCTGTAGACATTTATGTATAGCTGAACTGTATTTGTACTAAGTAAGATCCTGTATACTGTGTAACTCTGATGATTACTTTTATCCAGTATATTTTGTTGTTCATTCTGGTGTATTTATTTAATTCTGTTCTGCTATTATATGTTTCTGTGTTATATTCCAAAAGATAACCTTGTTTCCGTGAGAACGGGAAATCGGGTCGTCTCAACGTGGTATCAGAGCTTTGGTTAAGCTTAGTTCTGGAATATAACATGTGAACGAACTCGTCAGAAATAGAACCAGTAGTGTTCTAGGACGGGTAACTCTATACAGATAGGATCAGCAATATCCTAGTATGAGTAAAGCAGAATGAATACACTTCGATAGACACATTTACACTTCAAGTATTTGTCTCTATATTTTAAAATACCTTTTCTGTGACCTGACACTTGATCTGCTATTTGCAGAAGAACTAGAAAATGAGTGCCAGAAACAGAATAAGTAATACTGACCCGGATATAGAAGCTCTATTCATGAAGTATAGAAATCTGGGTGGAAAGCCGTTCTCGGGCGAAGAATCTATTATGAGAACCCAAGCTTGGATTCGTTCGGTTGAGAAAATATTCGAAGCATTAAAGCTTAGGGATGACCAGAAAAGATTACTGGCCTCCTGGGCACTTGAAGATGAAGCTTTGTTCTGGTGGGATTCTGTTGTTAAGAATAATCCAGAAGGTGATATCACCTGGGACATATTCAAAGTTATTTTCTTGGAAAGATTTACTCCTCCCGAAGCAACCGAACGACTATGTGATGAATTTTCTTATCTAATACAAGGTGACATGACCATTCCCGAATATCATAAGAAATTCAATGAACTTTCTCACTTTGCTCCTCACCTAATTCAAGACCCAAAGAGGAAAAATCTGAGATTTATTCATGGCCTTCAAAGGAAATACCAGAATAAAGTATTGGGGCATGTGAAGCTTCCTTTTTCAGAAATGATTTATATGGCTTATCAATATGAAGATCTTCATAAGAAAGGAATGTTATGCGACGAAGAAGAAGTCAGTTCTAGTGACATAGCAGAGTCGGAAACTGATATTCCTGAAGCCAGTGCAAGGTCTGAAGTCAATAAGAAGCCCAGTGCCAAGAGAAAAAGGGCTGAATCTGGGAAAGAACCGGTAACGACCACCGTATGCAATAACTGCCATCTGAAAGGGCATTTGTCGATAAACTGCGGGCCTTTAAAGAAACAATTAAGAGGTAGACTTCGATCCAAAGAAGGATCTCAAGCGAATAGAAAATGCAATCTCTGCCATCAGTCCGGTCATATAAAGCGAGATTGCTGGCTGTTAAAAAGGGCCAAAGAAACTCAGGTAAATGAAGTGGCCGAATTGCCTGCATCTTCGTCTGATCAGGAAAGGGCTGATGTTTTAGAAGGCACGCTTACTGTCAAAAACATTCCAGTCAAAGTACTGTTTGACACAGGCGCGTCACGAAGTTTCATTGCCAAAGATGCAGCTAAGAAACTGGATTTGAATTTGAAAAAGCTCAAGGAACCAATGACTGTCCAGAATCCAGTTGGGGGTTCCATTGATCTCAGTTGGGTTTGCGGAGTGCCGGTTTCTTTCTCTCGTTATCGGTTTCCTACCATCGCAGTCGTCATGAATTTCAAAGAGTTTGATCTTATCTTGGGGTTAGACTGGTTGACCAAATATGAAGCTGAAGTCAAATGCGCCGAGAGAGTCGTAAAGGCAAAGATTAAATCAGGTGATTATATAACCATTCCCTGTGAAGGTCAGAATGCTAATAGAAAAGACTTCTGGGCAGCTTTGAATGTTTCTCCAGCCCAAGTAGAAAATATCCCTGAAATCACTGAAAATATTCCTGACCTCATCAAAGATATTCCTGTCGTCAAGAATTATGCGGATGTGTTCGAGGAAGTTGTTCGCTTACCTCCGCAGAGAGAAATAGATTTCAGAATTGCTTTAATTCCAAATGCAAGGCCGGTAGTTCACGCTATTCGAAGAATGTCCTTGAAAGAGAAAGAGGAATTAGACAATCAAACAAGACAGCTAGTATGGAAAGGTCTGATCAGGCCTAGTTTCTCTGATTGGGGTGCAGCTGTGGTATTTGTCCCAAAATCTGACGGTACTCTACGTCTATGTGTGGATTATCGTGATTTGAACAAACAGACAATAAAGAATAAATATCCATTGCCGCGAATAGATGATTTGTTAGATCGATTAAATGGAGCACAAGTATTCTCAAGAATGGACCTAGCTACAGGATTCCATCAACTTCGAATTGCCGAAGAGTGTGTTCCAATGACAGCGTTCAGAGGCCCCGACTTATTCTACGAGTGGTTAGTAATGCCATTCGGCTTATGTAACGCTCCAGCTTATTTCGTCGATCTGATGAACCGAGTATTCAGAGGAGTATTGAATAAATTTGTTCTGGTTTTTATTGATGATATTCTAATCTTCTCTAAATCAAAGGCCGAACATGAAAAGCATCTGGAACAAGTGTTAGAAATCCTCAGAAGGAATGTATTGAAAGCCAAGTTTTCCAAATGTATATTCTGGCAAGATGAAGTGAAATTTCTGGGCCATGTAGTATCGAAAGATGGAATCGCTGTGGATCCAAGCAAAATCACGGCTATTCAAAATTGGAAACAGCCCAGTACTCCCACTGAAGTCCGCAGTTTTCTCGGATTGGCTAGCTATTACCGAAAGTTCGTTAAAGACTTTTCGAAGATATCTGGCCACTTAACGAAGCTTACAAAGAAGCATTCTAAGTTCAAATGGACTCAAGAGAGTGAGGAGGCTTTCGAAGAGCTGAAGTTGAGATTAACAACAGCTCCAGTGTTAACCATTATAGATGGCAACCAGGATTTAAAAGTGTGGACTGATGCGTCTAGAGAAGGCCTCGGCGCAGTGTTAATGCAAAGAGGCCAAGTAATTGCTTATGCTAGCCGTCAACTGAAACCGCACGAGAAAAACTATGTAACTCATGATCTTGAGTTATTGGCTATCATATTCTCTTTGAAAATCTGGAGACACTATCTTTTGGGCGAGAGATTTGAACTGTTTACAGATCACCAGTCGTTAAAGTATCTGTTCACTCAGAAGGACTTGAATTTGAGGCAGCAACGTTGGCTGGAGTTTCTTGCAGCATATGACTTTGAAATTATATATACTCCAGGGAAAGCCAATGTCGTGGCCGATGCGTTAAGCCGAAAGAATGAATGATCGCCAGTTTCATCATTGCGACTTCATTGATTGATAAGATATCGGCTCTCCAAAAGGACGACCAATTTATCAAAGGAATAAGTCAGCGAATTCGTGAAGGCAATGCTTCGGATTTCCAGTTAGACAGCGAAGGGATTCTGAGGTTAGAAGGACGAATTTGCGTTCCAGAAATTACTGAACTCAGAAGAGAGGTGCTTGATGAATGTCACAAATCTAAGCTCAGTATCCATCCAGGCGTGAATAAAATGTATAACGACATCAAACGCACATTCTGGTGGAAGTCGTTAAAAAGAGACATCTCAATATATGTTAGCCGATGCCCTACTTGCCAGCTAGTTAAAAGCGACCAACAGAAATTGGCTGGATTATTACAACCACTAGAAGTTCCTGGCTGGAAGTGGGAACATATTTCTATGGATTTTATTGATGGTCTGCCCAGGACCAGAAAGGGAAATGACAGTATTTGGGTGATCGTGGATCGCTTCACGAAGACCGCCCATTTCATACCTGTCAAATCAAATAGAACCGCTCAGAGTCTGGCGCAGATATACTTCAGGGAAATAGTTAGACTGCATGGAGTGCCGCTCAGTATAGTAAGTGATAGAGATACAATATTCACTAGCAAATTCTGGGAAGCATTTCAAGTCGAGCTAGGAACGAAGTTGAACTTGAGCACCGCTTATCATCCTCAGACAGACGGTCAGACTGAGAGGGTGAATCGCATTCTAGAAGATCTATTGCGGGCTTGTATTATAGATTTCGGTGGATCATGGGAAGACCATCTACATTTGGCTGAATTCTCTTATAACAACAGCTATCAGGCAAGTCTGACAATGTCGCCATTCGAAGCATTGTATGGTAGACCGTGCCGATCTCCTGCTTGTTGGGTCGAGCCTGGAAATAGACTTGTGTTGGGCCCTGATATGATTCGAGAAGCTGCCGATAAAGTCGATTTTATTAAGAAGCGATTACTCGCCGCTCAAAGTCGACAAAAGAGCTACGCCGATAAAAGAAGAAGAGATATATCCTTTGAAGTTGGCGACTATGTATATTTGAAAGTATCGCCGATGAGAGGGGTTATCAGGTTCGGTAAAACTGGAAAGTTAGCGCCTAAATTCATTGGTCCGTTTCCTATTCTGGAACGGATTGGAACTCTCGCTTATAGGGTCAAACTGCCTGACTGGTTGCCTGGAGTTCATGATGTATTTCACATATCTCAACTTCGAAAGCACGTTCATGATCCAGACTTGATCGTGGAAGAAGCAGCTCAGCAGGATATTGAAATTACTCCAGAACTAGCTGTGAGGCGTGAGCCGCTAAAGATCATCGGCAAAGAAACCAAAGAGCTGAGGAACAAGAAGGTTCGCTTAGTCAAAGTGCAATGGAGTGGAGATCCCCGAGATTGTACTTGGGAAACTGAGGAGAGCATTCAGAAAGCTTATCCTAGATGCCGAGTGGATATCTCTGATTGACTCTGGTGCAAGGTACATTTAACCTACTTTGCATTACCTTATAATTCTCTATTCTATTCTGTTGCTATTTTCTTCCCATGGATGTGTATTGTTTATTCTATACTCTGAATATTAAAAACAAATTGGTTGTTGTGATGGGTGATCGTAGATTTATCAAACCACTTTCGACTTTATTCCTTTTCGGGGACGAAAAGTTTTAAGTGGGGGAGATTGTAACGACCCAGAAAATCTGAACCAATTTAAAAATTTTAAATTGGCTAAAATAATGGATTTTAAATATTTAAAATAAATATTTTAAGTAATGGCGATGAAAACTGAGTTGAATCGACATTTGAAAACCAATATAATTAAATATAATTATATATAGAATTGAAAATAGCGCGGTAGTTCGAAAATTCGATTTCTAATTTCAAATGAATATACAGAATTCAATATAAGTCAGAATTGAACGAAACAAGAAATATTTGAATCTGTATAACTATATCTTTATAACGAAGTTAACAAACTGAGATTTCATCTTAGGAATGATAAGATATGTCCAGTTTGAAATTAGAAATAGTCGCTGTGGAATTTATATATATAAGGCCCTTAAAAATAGCAATTTTGCAAACGACCTCGGATTTCGACGAAACCAGTTTTGTTGGGTCCGTGATGTTAAGTTATTGCTAGATTTCAAATTTCATAATTTTTCGAATCAATATGTGAGCGTGGCAAAGGAAAACGCGTTTGACCAGTTTCAGTTGATTTTAATCGACTGGAAATTGGCCATTTTTCAAACGGTCTCAGAATTCGACGAAACTAGTTTTGTTAAGACCGTATCGTCAATACGAAGCTAGAAAATATTTTTCTGGAATTTTTCTAGTTAGTATGTGACCCCGGTAATTTGAAATGTGCGTTTAAAATTCAATATAGTGATTTAAATGAAAATTCAAAAGGAAACTGATTGTAACGATCAAATCAGCTAGCGATACATATCCCATTGTGTTCAGAATGGGGGTAAAACGCTATGGACGACAGGCGGTGGGCCTCGTTTCGAGGTCGTGTGTAAAAGTCAACCTATTGGCAAAAATAATAATTAAATAATAAAAAAAAAAAAAAAATTTCTTTCCCTCCCCTTTTTCTCCTTTCTGGCCCCCCCCCCCGATTCAGTTAAACAAAAAAAAAGAAAAAAAAAAAAGAAAAGGAAAACCCTAAAGCCAGCGACACCGCCCCCTGAATCGATCCACCGCCTACTCCTCCAAGCCCACGCCGACCGCCACCAGGAACCCCCCCCCATAGATCGAAGCATCGCCGCGCCCCCCCCCCTGGAAGCCTCGAGCCCTCGCGAAGACGTCGCGCAACCCCCCCGTTGAAGCGCCTCCCTCGTTTGAAGCCCTAGCGCCGCCGCACCTCCTTGAACCGCCTCCCGCTGCCGAGGCCTTTTCTTCCCCCCCCCCTCTTCGCAGGTAAAAGCAAGTGTTTTATTTTATTTTTATTTTTATTTTAATTCTTAAATACTGTGATTTGTTTAATAAGTATTAAACTGAATTTTATAAAAAGTTTAAAACCTGATTTTTTTGAAAAAGGAGAAAAGAATATAAACTGATTTATTTTTAGAAATATAAACTGATTTATTTTTAAAAATAAAAACTTGAATTTTAAAACAGAGAAAAAAAAATTTTTATAACTGTTTTGTTTTTAAAAGTTTATAACTGTTTTGTGTTTAAAAGTTTAAAACTGCATTTATAAAAAAAAAAAAAGAATAAAGAAGTAAAAACTATTTTGTTTTAAAAAGATAAAAACTGGTTTTCTTGCAAAGCTTAAAACTGAATTGGTTTTAAAAAGCATAAAACAAATTGATTTTGTAAAAGAATAAAACTGATTTCTTTTGGCAAAAGTAAAAATCATATTTTTATATGTTGAAAGCGAAAGTAAAAATCATATTTTTATATTGAAAGCAAAAATAGAAAACATATTTTTATATGTGAAAGCGAAAGTAAAAATCATATTTTTATATGTTGAAAGCAAAAATAAAAATCATATTTTTATATATTGAATAGCGAAGTCGAAATTCGATTTTTATATATTGAATAGCATGGTAAAAATTCTATTTTTACATATGCAGAGAATACGGGTGAAAGCGACAAATAGGCGAAGATTTCTATTAGGAAGTGTCGTGCAGTTGGATAGCTATTGGTGAGATTTCTGATTTAAAATTATATATATATGCGTGAAAATGAAAGTGAATTGCTATATATTAATATCTATATATATATATATACGCCCCTCGTCCACAAACCATGGACGATATTTATTGGTTGAAATTGTGGTGAAAATTGAATGATTGTTTGGGATTGTTTGTGATTGATATTGGTTGATTGTGGTTGAAAAATACCCATTTGTGGTTGTGAAATATTTGGTTGAAACCACATAGGATTAGTTTGTGGAAATGAAATAAATATATATACATGCCGCCTGCGTGCGAACTAGATGCATGTTTCCCATTGTCAAAAACCGCGAGGTTTTAAGGTAGAGCGAGGAGCCGTACTAGGGACGGTGCCGGTGTAACTACCCTGCCGTTATGCTGCCGAAATTTTGAATAATATTTGTGTGTTTGAATTATTTTCATATGCTTAAACTATATTTATTCCTTATATTGAAAACATTCATGTGTTGAATTGATATTCATTCGTTGTTTAGAAATTCATGTGTTGAATGGTATTCATATTTTGAAATAAATCGTTCGATAATAAAAATCACATTTTTATCTATATATAAAAACTATTGAAAACATTCATGTGTTGAATTGATATTCATTCGTTGTTTAGAAATTCATTTGTTGAATGGTATTCATATTTTGAAATAAATTGTTCGATAATAAAAAATCACATTTTTATCCATATGTAAAAACTATTGAAAACATTCATGTGTTGAATTGATATTCATTCGTTGTTTAGAAATTCATGTGTTGAATGGTATTCATATTTTAAAATAAATTGTTTGATAATAAAAATCACATTTTTATCTATATATAAAAACTATTGAAAACATTCATGTGTTGAATTGATATTCATTCGTTGTTTAGAAATTCATGTGTTGAATGGTATTCATATTTTGAAATAAATTGTTTGATAATAAAAATCACCCTTTATCGACTATATGAACTATATAGACAAGTACTGTTTTGAAGTGAACTGTTTTACAATAAAAATCATATTTTTATTGTATGTATAAAATCGTTAAAATGTGAAGTGTTAAAAATGACCACTTGTTCAAAATAAACATATATGAGTTGAAATATTCATTAATTAGCTAATGAAATGATTTGCACCTATTTATGTAACATTAGAATGAATGGTGTTTTTAAACCAAATAGAAATCGATTATGAAATCGAATAGAAAATGAAAAATGATATGAACTGTATATATATATACATGCAATATTCTTTGAACAGGTTATAGCAAAGGGGCTAGAGAAGAGGAATAAAATTTTGTGCCCGACAAATAGGTACACATTTACTGATTTGTTTGGGTGATGATTTTGAGCCTATTGGCTAGCCGCTTGGCTTCTTCTTTTTCTTTTTGAGATTAGAAGGACCGGGACGCTATTTGCGATTTCCCGACGCTCCCGGTGCAGGGGAGGTTATGGCGAAATTTTTCCAAAATTTAAGGAGTTAGAAAAATATTTGAAGTGAAAACGATATAGAAATAGTTGAATGAACTATATTTATATAACTATATAAATATAAATAAAATTAAAACGAAACGAGGCCGTGCAGTTCGTATTTTGAAACCGTGATTTCAAACGATTGTACCGGGAAATCCGACCATTGGATTTTCCCGAAACCTCAACCGTCGGGTTCGCCTTGGAAATATCTTTCCAACGGCACCAACCTTGTAGAAATCCAACGGTTGGATTGCCTGGAATGTTTAATTCAAATCTGAAGAAAAACAGCGCCAGAAACGATTATATTTATTTATATATATAAATATAATTATATTTAATCGAATAACGACGCTGCAGTTCGTATTTTGAAATCGAAATTTCAAACGATTGTACCGGGAGATCCGACCGTCGGATTTTCCCGAAACTGGAACCGTTGGATTCGTTTTGAAAAGACCTTCCTAATGATGTAAATTTTGTGAAGATCCAACGGTTAGATTTTCAGATATGTGTAAATCAAATCTGAAGAAAAACAGCGCCACGGCCGCCTTATGGCCCGAAGCGTCGTTTTGAATAAAATGGCTATTTTAAAATAAATAAAAATAGCGATAAATAGTTATAAAATACCATAAGCGATATGGAATGGAAATAAACTGAATTTGCTTGATTTATGTGATGTTTGATGGTTGAATGTGTTTGGTGTGAAAACTATATTAAAGAACACAATTGGTGTTGTCGAATAATTTAACCATTGAAATAAATCGATTTGAAATTCTAAATATACGTGAATTATTTGAAAAGGCCGAGTTAATTCTCATTTCGAATAATCGACCGACGATTGAAATTCGAAGATGAAGACGATGGTCGAAGACCGGAGATCTTCACCTCGTTTGGATGGTAACCGAGGTCCTGATTGGGAGGCATCCCGAAATATGGATAATGAGTGGTGATCGTTCAGACGTACGTGTTGATCAAAGGGTTTGCGAGGTATTTAGTGCCTCCGGTTTCGTTCAGACCCAGAACGGACTTGTAAATGGACTGTGTGCCTGACATAGGATTTATTCTGTGTGGCATGCTAAGATGCAGAGATCAGGACTTCTGTTGAAAAGCAAAGTCTTGTGGTGATGATCAAAGCACCGCCTGTGTGGCGTAGCTTTGTGTATAACGTAGATTCGCGAGCCTCACACCCCGGTATGAACCTAAAACGGGAGAAGGACCTCAGGGAGGGCATGCGTTTCCTTCTAGCTAGGGTGGTGTCAGTGACCTACCAGCCCTGACATTTATATACTTTTCACCTATGTGGTTGTTGCTGTTGCGAGGCGCCTCGGTTTGATCGGACGATCCGGGTCCGATGGAGTCATTCGTTGGCTCGTTGACGCCCCAAAGGGCGGGGAAACGTATTGTTCAGGCATAATAATCCACATCGGTGGACCGGCCCTGACGATCCAAGGCTTGCCTGCGCGCTTGCCTGAGACACGGGCTAGAGCGTCTCGAATTCGGTAAGGACTATCTTTTGCCTTGGTTCAGGACGGAAATCCAATTTCCAAATACGTGACGATGCGATTTCAGTTGTATATATATATATATATATATTTGGCGACATAGTGGCATGGGACGCTCATGTCGTCTATGATTGATAGTTATGATTTGAAATTGTTTTCAAAACATATAAACACTAGCAATAATATCAAATGCCTTTGTTTTATTCGTATCAACCATATTTTGGCCGTTATAAGGTAAAAACTCTATCCTCCGGTTTGCGTTGCATTGTGTGATGGGAACTGAGTCTTATAATGGCTTCATTTTTATAAAAAAAAACATAGCGATGTTTAAAAGAAAGATTTGTTTTAAAGCACTGGCAATCCAATGGAGTAAACCCGTTCCACGAAAGTGGCGTGGTCCTGTGATTAGCCAATTATATATGTGTTGAGTGGATTTCTCATACCAGTCCCATGACTGACTCGTAGTTTGTTTCACTCTCAAACTCGGGTGCCCCTTTTTCTACACGGGCAGCCTTGTATTCAGGTTTAGCTGGTTCTTTCTGGATAGCTGGAGCTGAAGATGGATTCTATCATTTATTTCTTTTTATGCTGTTCAGCTCCCTTTGTATATATTTTGTTTATTTCCGCTGTAGACATTTATGTATAGCTGAACTGTATTTGTACTAAGTAAGATCCTGTATACTGTGTAACTCTGATGATTACTTTTATCCAGTATATTTTGTTGTTCATTCTGGTGTATTTATTTAATTCTGTTCTGCTATTATATGTTTCTGTGTTATATTCCAAAAGATAACCTTGTTTCCGTGAGAACGGGAAATCGGGTCGTCTCAATAGGACTTGTTTGATGGATGCTATGGTTGCTATGTTTGTTCCTATCTTTCTTCTCTTGTGTAGACTATCATCTGTAGGATTCTAGCAATTAGGAACAAAGAGGTGGTGGTATATATGGACATTAGGCTACGTATCAGTGCAGTGGGGTAGTCATTACTCCATGGGGCAGAGTGATCGTAGCAACGCTATGAGCCAGTGCAGTGAAGTTGTCATGACTTCATGGGGCAGAGTGGACATAGCAAAGGATTTAGGTGCGGTAACAGTTGCATTAAGTAGGAGACATGCCAGTTTAGGGGTAATGTTTCTGGGATGGAAGCCATTAGATTATATTGCGTGATATGATTTTAGACCTAAGTATGGATTGGATCCAGAAATGTTAGCAAGTTTGACGGTTAGATCGATTTTAATTGAGTGGATTGGTTCCAGTTAGAGGAACGATCCTAACCTACTGGAAACCACCTCTAAGGTAGAGATGGATATCAATAGCGAGAGATTGTTCAAGTAAGGACTTGATCGGGAAGGATGGCTTCAAAAGAATGAAAGGCTGGTTGTACCCAACGAAAAAGGGTTGAGTGATAGAGAGAGACGTTGGGAAGTTATCTCTAAGTGCATGGATTTCCAGTTAGTTAAAGCTGAGCAAAGGAAGCCAAGTGGTTTGTCACAACCATTGGAAACAAGTCTCAATGTATTTCGTTGATGGTTTACCAAGAATTAGATCAGGTTGTGGTGGTATCTGGGTGAATCGTGTATTAGAGGATCTTTTGAGGATTTGTATATTGGCTCTTGGAGGGTCATAGGATGACCATTTGCATTTGGTTGAGTTTACATATAACAATAGTTATTAATCCAGTATTGGTATGGTTCCGTTTGAAGCTTTGTACGGAAGACCGTGCAACTCACCATCATGTTGGTTGGAGACTGGTGAGAAGTTTACGCTTGGACCAGGTATGATAAGAGAATCTTCGGATAAGATCAAGATTATCCAACAACGAATGAAGGTCGCTCAAGATTTGTTGGTCCATTTCCAGTTCTCGAACGAGTTGGAAATTTGGCATATAAAGTTGAGTAACAAACAAGATGGCGGGAGTTCACAACGTATTTCATGTTTCCCAATTAAGAAAGTTTGTGCACGACCCTAGTGTGACTATTTCACCATATCAGTTGGATGATGTCGAGGTTGAACCTGAGGCGGTTGGGAACCGCAAGTCTATGCGTATTGTTAGGAACGATACGAAGCAGCTTCGAAGGAAGGTGGTGAGACTAGTCAAAGTCCAGTGCAGTGAGAATGAGGCAGACTGTACTTGGGAAACAGAGGAGGACATAAGGAAGAACTATCCAGAACTCTTTGCCTGGTAAGGTTTTATGTATCGGTATGGTACTCCCTTGTTAGTGAACCGCATGCTAGGATAGGCTTGTTGTGTTGTTTTGTATCCTTTATTGTTCTATTAATGATTGGTAGGCATGCGGGATCCTTTGTATGTTGTGGGTCAAGGAATTTCGGGGAGGAAATTTCTTAAGGGGGGGGGGGGGGGAGGGGAGAATGTAATGACCTGCATTCTATGCATCGAAGGATCATAGAATATTTATTTATTTCACATACGAAGTCGTATAGTCATGTAACTTTGGGAGACGACTAATGGGTTAATTTCCCATGTGCATGATTTTTGTCGATTTTTAAATGACCGTTTTGCCCCTAGATGACATTGTTTCGTCCATAACTTTTGACTGGTAAGGAATTTTGACCTGAAACAACTTCCATTAGATCCGAATGGTGGTTTAGTTTTCCGTAGAGTGGTCACATTAGCCAAACGGACACACCGTTTGGGAGATATGACTGAAACAAGTTTCATATGGTGAAAAACAGCTTAATTGGGCATAACCAGGTGATTAACAGCTAGGTCCATTGGGGAATATCGGGATTAGAAGTATTTAAAGGCTGCTAGGGTTAGGAATTTCGGTTTTTAGTCATTTTTCAGCCGCCACAAACATATCTTTAACCCTAGCCATGGCCTCCACTTTCTAAAAACACCCCAAATCAGCTTCTAATCAGCAATTGAGAAGATCTACACCAAATCAAGGAAGATTAGTGTCAAATCAGAGTTGGAGCTGGTGCTAAGCATTGGGATTCGTCCCAAAACAGAGGATATTTCAGATCTATAGTTTAATTTGTCCCAAAGGTGAGTGATTAGCATCTTTTTACACTAATTACGACTAATTAGGGTTGATTAATGATAATTAGCCAAATTATAACTCCGAAAAATCTGGAAAAATTTGTAAAATTCTAAAATATTATTTTAGGGCTCTGATAGAAATTTGAGTTAGTTTGGTTAAGTTTTGCTAATCCTATCATTAGTTATACTTAAACATGATTAAGGGAAAATATGGGGTATTTCGGTATGTTTGATCCATTTTAACACATCATATTGTTGTTTTGCTGGTTGTGGATGTTTATACATGTTGCTATGATTGTATGGTATGTTTTGTGATTGATTAGAAAAGTTAGATTGGTTGAAAATGTCGTCGAATGGCGTAAAACAGTCACTGGAAAGAAGTGCAGGAAATTAGACGAACCAGATTGGATCGGAGAAGGGGAGCACGAACCGAACCGCGGAGCACCATGCAGCTCCGACCCGACCCGATCGCGGAGCACTACCCGACCCCGAACCGATCGTGACAAGGACACCAAGAACCGATGTGGACTCAATCATGAGCAAGTGGAGGACCCCGATCCGAAGAGAGCACCCGATCTGAACCGCTCCAGCTTGGTGGACCATGAACCGGAGCACGAGTCTATCACGAACGAGAATGCTACTCCGAACCGAACCGTTGGAGGAAGGATTTCACGACCCGAACTGTTGGAGGAAGGAGCACGAACCGAATCGGGGTACACACCACGAACCGACTTGGAGCAAGCATGACCGATCCGAACCGAGGAGCCTGAACTTGAGGTGTGGACTACGAACTGAACTGGAAGTACGATCTGAAGTGAAGAACCGAACCGATCCGGGGAAGACCAAACCCGAGATGCAAAGGTAGTCCAAATGAGAAGTTAGAACTCAGGATCCAGTTGGGAACCAACTAGTTAGCTTCACGATTGGACTTTGCTGCGGGACGTGTGCAAATGGGTTCTTGGTATCCGTAACTTTGGTTCACTACTGAGAGACAGTTGGTGGGCTTGTAGTAATAGTTGTAAGGGGTTGGACTCCGTCATGGTCCAAAGAATTAGGTGACCAAAGTAACGGGTATCGTATGATTTACGCACTCAGTGAGAGGCCTGAGGATTGACTGATGTGTTTGATTGTTTGCTATCACCTTGACATGCACACCCCCTCCCCCATTATCTTTACACCCTATTCTAGTGTTACCTTACAAAATTGTACGGTATGTTGTGCTGACTCTTTGGTTGCAGGTCCCGGATCAGGTATGATTGGATTACACCTGTTATTGTTTTGTTTTGATGCTTATCGCTCATACCAGACTTTTTCCTGATCCGGAGTTTTATGTCTCTTCTTATTACTCTGGGTGCTCTTAAATGGGCAGACTAGAGACAGGTTAGGTGGTATGCACGAGTAGATGTACGGGAGACGAGCAGGAGGCTCCCACGTATGATATATATATAGGTATTCTCCCTGTGTCACTGCGGGTCACTACTTTGGGCATTAGTAGTGTACCTTTTCCTTTTCTTTGTGTTAGAGACAGTTTTGAAAAGTTGTAATAATGATGATTTGGAACATAAGCTGTATTTGGATTTCCGCTGCTATGATGTTTAGTTCTAGTTTTCAGCTTATGCATTGGCTCACCTGTTTTATGTCAAGCATGTTGTTCTTATATTTTGTTCCATGCGATGTGAGATATTCTACAGGTTCTTTGTTAGTTCATTCTCTTCTTTCCTTTCTTTGGCGACCATCTCGTGCTAGTTGGACATTGGCACAACACACTTTCCTTGGAAAGGTTGGCTGGTGCGGGGCGGCCCGTCACATATATGGTTCGCCAGGCCACTATGGGCCACGAGTACGCGGAAAGCGCACTGGGGGTATTTCATGGGCCCTCAAGACCACGGTCCGAAGACTGTTGGACGACACTAACTGAAGTTTTGGAATAGCCCACCACGATATGAAACTTGAAGAGACGATCCGAGCATTAGCATGACTAATGGATCGGAAATGACAGAGTCCCATATTTGTAGAAATACCAAAATTATAAAATGCTACTTGTTACAGGAGGTTTTAAAACTTACTTGGCGATTTGATAGCAATATCTCCGAAATTCAAAAGATGAAAATCATTCGATGAGCAGAAAAATGAGTGATGATACAATCCAATATTTAAACCGTCAAAGAACGCAACTTCTGGAAGCAGTACGACATTTCATAGAGACACGACCACTGATTCATATCCCTTTGTGAAAACATAGCTCGAAAATTTCGAAGCATGTCCCATCCCGATAAGACATGTCCCGTCCCCGATAAGTGGGTGGCTTGGGTGGCATGTGGAATTACTAATGGTAACTTCTAGTGAAAATTATTGGATTTAATTATTTATTTTAATAGTTACGGTACATTGACTTTCTTTGGTTTATATTCTTATTATATTTATTTCGACTTATTTATTTTATACTAGAAGTATTTATTTTATTTTGACTGCCTTACCTTAAATATGTTTTCTAAATAATTTTATTTGGACTTGCTAAAATACTAAAATTTTGTGTTTAGCTTTTACATAATATATTCTTTGCATAAATTCTATTTTGACTAAATGATTTGCATTTAGTATCTTAAATCGTGTCTTACATAATGAATTTAGACTGGAATTTCTTTCCATGAACTGTTTCAAGTATGAACGATATATATTACAAAATTTTGATTTTATGATCGTTATAATTCAAGAACTAAAATTAATTTATTTTAAATTATTGATAAATTTGGTGCGATTATTTCATCGTTTAACAAATTTATGTCCAAGGGTTAAGAACATTCGATATGGGTAAAACGGAAAGAAATAGATTTTTGAGAACATTTCATTGATAACTTTTTCAAGTTTAAATCATGAAAAAAATTAGTAACATTGTTGTACATTTGGGTTAACAAATTATGGAACTTTATACACTTGAAAACATTCTTATTCAAACTGAACCATATCTACCAAAAATATTTTCTAAAGATTTGGCTACAACATTCAAAGATTTTGTGCTGAAGTCTTCTTCCACGTGTCATTACTTCTCTGTGAATGAATTTTACATTGAGATTTTTCCAGATACTGGTTCCCTAAGTTTCATTATAAAATGGTGCATACCCTTTTCTGTTCGTTCACCACAAACTCTTACTCCTCTTCGTATTTCAACAGCCAATTATTATTCCTCTCAAACGATTTCCTTTCCCCAAATGTTTATTCTTCCATAATCAAAATCGTTCTCCCTAAATTCACTCTCCAAATGATCACCGCTGGCCTTTTCCCATCCATTCGCCGCTGCTGACGATTCATGCTCTACCATCCCCTTGATTTAACCACGACGCAACCACTGAACCGAAAGTCATCGTCTTTCTCTCCTACCCTGATCTACTCTGCACACAAATAATTCGACCAGTCACAGATGCCACCTGAAAACCATGAGCTACCATAATTCGCGCTCTCTTCAAAATCAGAACCTCATCTGCCTCTAATGGTTGAATCCGTACCAAGGACTGAGACCCGCCTTCCTGTAGGTGTCACCAGAAGTTGCTCCACCGTAAAACTGCTAATGCGCCACGGCTCTCGGCCTTTTTTTCTAAGTCTTCTTACGATTAAATTTGTTACAAGTAAAAAATTTCAGCACTCAACAATTGAGAAACGAAATAGCAGCCATGGCTGCCAGGTCTGATCCTACCCCTATTTCGACAACCCCAATCAGAAAGGAGATCCTTCTTCCCTCCCTCAACCTCCTTCTAGTTCTTCTCCTGGCCCTCCTCTCTCTTCCCCCGATTTTCTGGTGGACAAGGACAGATTTACTAGGGTTCTCAATCGGAAGAAGAACCCTAAATCTTTCGCCAATCCTAACGTTTCTACACAATTTCGTAGAGGGACGAACAAGTCAAGCATCCATATGAGACAAGGGGCGGGAAAATCTAGCGAGTATCCAATGAATTCAAGGCAAAAATCATTTCCAACATCTAATGGTGACAGATTTCACTCAAGAAACGAAGCCCAACCAAGAAAAACGGTCGATAATAATCAAGAAATGGTGCAACAGGTTAATAATAACCTGAATAAGAATCTGAAGGCCTCTTCTTAGGTGGACATGATCAAAATTGGGGGGCAAGACTCGAAATTTGACCTGGAATACATTGAGCCTGTGGAGACAATCGGAGAGAAGATCATTGTTGTAATAGAGGAGATCAGTTTAAGAACAGAAGGTAAATAGGGGATGTCAGTTGTCACCTATGTGTTTGGCAAGCGCCCTCCATATCATCATTTTGGGGCCTTCGTCGTCCGCACATGGAACCCCATTGGATCTTTTGAGATTTTCACTCGAGAGAACGGATTCTTTATAATAAGGTTTACAAACATGGAAGACTCCGAAAAACTTTTACAGGGGGGTCCGTACTTCATCAACAGCAAACTGATCATCTTAAAAAGATGGTCCAAAAAGTTAATCTTGAATAGAGACTTGCTAAGTACCATGCCAATTTGGATACGTCTTCCAGAACTGAACCTCAGATTACTGGATAAGGAAGTATTTAACACAATAGCAAGCCTAGTTGGCAATCCACTGAAAATGGATGAGAAAACAGCCAAAGTAACTCGGCTGAGCAATGCCAGAATACTCGTTGAGATAAAAGCAGATGCTGATCTACCTAATGAAGCTTCGGTGTACATGCCTGATGGCGAATTGATTTCTTAGCAAATAATGTATGAGTTAATACGAGACAGGTGCAAAACATGTAAGTGTTTTGGTCATTCGTTTGAAAACTGCATCCACAATCAAGATTCAAGACGGGTTTCAGAAACCGCGAATCTTGAACTTGAAAAGGATGGTAGTGATCCTGGAGTCAACTCAAACGTTATCACTCAAAACAATAACAATCAAGAATGTACACCGACAGCCATAAACTTGGATGAAATGAGAATTAATAAAGTTTCATTCATTGAAAAAGAAGCCATTATTTATTTCAGTACTTTATATAATACATCTAGTTATCCCAAAAAAATTGTTGATATTGTTTTTAAATATACTATAAATAGCAATAGCAATGAGATTCTTCTGGCTCACATTAATCAGGATGAGATTAGGAACATCATTTTTAATGCTAATAACGGTAAAAGTCCTAGGCCAGATGGGTTCGGTGCTAAATTTTATAAAACCCACTGGGATGATTTGAAATTAGGTTTACTTAATTTTGTTGCTGAATTTTTTAATTCTGGCAAGCTTTTAAAGAACACTAGTCACACTTTCATCTCTTTGATCCCTAAAGTGGAAAACCCCTCTGGCCTAGATGAGTATAGGCCTATTGCATGTTGCAACTTTGTGTATAAAATCATTTCTTTCTATTCTGTGTAATAGATTAAAATGCTTTCTTAAATTCGTTATTTCTGAAAACCAGAGTGCATTTATACCTGGTAGATTAATTTCTGAAAACTCTCTATTAGCTCATGAGCTTATCAGAAATTTCAACATGAAGAGCAACAATCTTATGTGTATCAAAATAGACTTGCACAAAGATTTTGATAAAATCAATAGGAGTTTCATAAAATGGGTTCTGACTATAAATTTTGTGCTTTAATTGAAGAGTGCATTAACAATTTGACCTATTCTATTATGGTTAATGGCTCCCCTAAAGGTTTCATACACAGCAATAGAGGAATAAGGCAGGGTGACCCTCTGTCACCATACCTTTTCTCTATTGTAATGGAATATTTTTCATTGCAATTAGAAAATGAAGTCCTTATGGGTAAAATTAAACCCATAAATAGAGTTAAGCCATATATAACTCATTTGCTTTATGCAGATGATATGCTTTTATTATTAAAAGCTGAAATGAAAAGTGTTATTGCTATTTGTAGTATTTTGAAAAACATGGAAAGATATACTGGACTAGCAGTCAATCCCAGTAAGAGTAAAATCTATTTTAGCAAGCGTGTTTCTATAAAAGAAAATATCCTTAAGATTTTGAATTTCAAAGAGGGCAACCTCCCAGTTAAATACCTTGGCTTGCTATTAAGCATTAATCAAATCAAAGATAAAGATTGTGATAAGCTTATTGACATGGTTCAGGGTAGGCTTGAGGGTTGGTCCTGCAAACTTCTATCTCTAGCTAGTAGACTAGAATTAACTCACACTGTTATTACTGCCATGATAATGTACTGGGTTCAATCTTATAGCATACCTACTAGTGTCATTAATAAAATTGAGAAATCATACTCTAATTTTATTTGAAGAGGTAAATATCATGAAGTAGGTTGGGATGAGATATGCAAACCCAAAAAATTTGGTGGACTTGGGATAAGAAATATCAGGGATATTGCTGAAGTCTGTAAATATAAACTTTTTTGGAAATTTCTTGAGGGTAGATCTCTTTGGGCCAGGTGGATGAATGCCAGATATTTGAAAAATAAAATTTTTTGGTTGGCCAGAAAAGAAAACCACCACTCTCCTATTTAAAAAAGTATTTTAAACTATAGAGACACAGGTAGAAAGTTACTATTAAGGAAGATTAAAGATGGTAGTCAAACCAGTTTATGGTTTGACCCATGGATTAATGGTAATTCTCTTATTAATCTTCTTGGGTGGAACAAACTATACGTTTTAAGGGGGGTTAATAATACTATCTATAATATTTTTTCTAACAATTGTTGGAGCTTTCTTAATAACCCTGCTGCTCTGATCTTTAAAAATGCTATCTTAAAAATTCATAATGATCAGAGTTGCTTTAAAGATCATTGGACTTGGACTTTAAGTTCAAAGGATAAAATTTCTTTTAAAAAAGTTTGGGAGTTTTTACAAGGGAAGAGGTAGAAGTGGACTGGCATAAAATCATTCGGTGCAAATCAAATTGTCCTAAAATGGCTCACTGTGCCTATTTTTCTCTTTTAAACAAACTCCCAACTAGAAAAAATTGCTGCAAACGGAACCCAAATTCTGAAAACATTTGTTTGTTTTGTTAAAATGAGGTTGAAAGCTCCAACAACTTATTTTTTGATTGTATTTACTCCAAGTACATCTGGATTAATGCCAAAAGTACTTTGGGTTTCAATCAAACCTATGTTGCTTTTAATATTAGAGACAATATTGAGTATATCCTGAAATTTTTTAAACCCAAATCCACCAAATTTAATAGAGCTTGTGTCATATTAACTGCTTCTATTTATTATATTTGGAGAGAGAGAAACCAAAAACTTCACACTGGTAAAGAAGCAAATTGTACTCAAATTTGGAACACAATAATTCATGACAGTGAGATTGTTATGAAGAAAGCTAACAGGTATAGAAATGATAACATGCATTGCAAAGCTTATCAGAACAATAATACAGATGGAGATAAGCTAGTTGAAGGTTTCTTACTCAATGGAAAACAAACATAGCAAGAGATCCACTAACATTCATGCAGGAGACAGCAACCTCTGCCATGACAATAGTTACCAGTTATGCAAAGGGACTAATAATGTCACTCAAGAGCACAATGCTATTTTAACTAATGGTAAGAATAGTAATGACCTTTTTATACCTACTGCAGGTAGCAGTGATCACACATCAACCAGTGAGTCAACAGTGAGTCATCACTGTGTTTTGAGCGGATCTGACTTCCTAACTAGGGAAATCATCAACTATCATAACAATCCAACTATTAGAAAGGGAAGTGGAATGCATACTGACTCTAAAGTGCGTAATTATTTTTCATACGCAAACTGTAACACCTTGATTTTACCTGAATGAGAGGATGGAAACCCTAGCAGTGATCCAGACCGAAGAAGACACATGGATAAGAGAAATTCTAACTTCCTAACTGAGGCAACCATCAACTATCATAACAAATCTAAAATTAGTAAGGGAAGTGGAAAGCATTCTGACTCTAAAGTGCGTAATTATTTACCATATTCAAACTGTAATCCTTCGATTTTATCTGAATCAGAGGATGGGAACCCTAGCAGTGATCCAGACCGACGTAATCCCATGGATAAGTGAAATTCAGATAACAAGTTAAAAATTTTGCACAGAATTAGGGGGAAGTTCTACAAAAGGAAGATGAATAACCAGATATATCACTTATCTGGCTGGTCTAATGGCGAGAGTAGTAGAGGCAACACTCTACACACAACGAGGATCCAACAAGTACGAAGAGAAGCTACGAGAGCATGAGAAGTTCAAATCTGAAAGATAAGAACTCCAATTCCTCCATCGAGATTCAAAAAGCCCACTTAGATAACCAGATCTCGCACTTGAATGTTGATGAGCTATATCGCAAGTCAAATAGTGACGAGAAGATAGGAGACATCAATGAGGATAAAGTATGGAAACCGCCTTGAAGACGATGGGCTTTTTTCCACTCACAAGAAGCTCGCCATTATTGTGAGCTGAGATTTAGGGTTTCATTTGTGTTGAGTGACTGACGGCTAGGGTTTCAAATCTTTTTGTCTTGTTATGTTGTATTGGGTTCGGGTTTGTTCCCATTATTATGGGCCTTGGCTCGTGTCTTTTTACTATTTTAAAAAAAATGTTACAAGTTCATCACTTGAAGTACTAACTAAGAATAATTGTTGAGGTCTGTTCGGATTGATTATCTCCGTCCAAGTTAGTAGTTTGCTGCTGCGTTTCACCTCTGATTAGCTGTCTTGATTGATTGTTTTGAGTAATGTGCGTGCTTGGCTCTAAGATTCCGCCATCTTCATATATTTTTTGTTTGTTCGGGCAAAATAAAGGAATTTGCATGTTTAAGGAGTCCCATTTTCCCGTGCATGTCACTGTTTATACTATAAACTGGGTGTAGAATTTAATTCACACAAGCGTACCACCAATGTGAGCATAGAATCTTTGTCAGCAACTATTTCTCTCACCGCTATTTTAGTCTTTTCTACCATTTTACAAGCTGGTCATTCTAGTTACTGAACAACCCGGAGAGAAGAAAGTATATCTGGGATGGTTACAGTCAAAGTTTACTGTTAACTGTCATGGTGTTGTTTACATTCTATTTTTCTATAAATAAGACTTTATTTCTCAGTATAAAGCACTAGTATAAAACTGTGAGGCAAACGGTTTGCAATCACTTTTTTTTATGTTAATTGGATTGACTTGATGACCAGTTATAACTTACATGTCTGAGGGTTCGAAAAATTTCAGACCAATTATACCCATGAGTCATTAAATAGTTTGAAAATTTAATTACATACTTCTTATTTAACACGTATATGTTGTGTATTGAAAGTTCTTGGTTAAACTTGCTCTAATTCCTAAGTTCCTATGAGGTGGGTCTGACTTTTGGTTTAAGTATGAATACTTTGCCTAAGATTTCCATTAAATTAGTTGAACCTGAGTTACCTTTTGAGTTGTTGTGTATAAGTTTGGTCCCTGTTGCCACCTTGCTGAGTGGCTTTCCAATGGACCCATTGAGCTTTGCTTAAACCCTCGTGTACTCGAATGACTTATATCATTATGGTCTATAAAAATAACAATAATGATAACTTGACAATTAAGGAAGCATACTTCAAGAACCCTTAACTTAATTTCCTACATACATTGCTTGAAATGTTAGTATTATTTTGGTTTAGTTAGTTTATTTTTATTTAATTTAAATGTAGTCCTTTTTTTCATTCCTTGTTGTTACCCTTTTGCTAAGTATATTTCATGCTGCAGACTGCATGCGTTGAACACTATAAATCATTTCAATGTGTGTGCACTGTACTACCATACGAGTTTAACACTTTAACATATCTGCATGTTTTCCTATCCTCGTGTTATAATAGAAATTTTCCTGATATTTTGTCCCTAGAACCCTTTATGCTGATACTTGTGCAGATGGTCATGGTGGCACACACATCTGGACCACTATTTAACTTACATGATCGATTGTAACTAGGCATAATCAAGTAATTATATTTGTTGATCTCAGCCAACTAACACTGCTGAAATAATAGCTGTTTGTTTTTTTAGTACCTGCTTGAGTCCATACATATTGTTACCTTTTTACGCCCGTGCTACCTACATGAACCACTGTCTTGTTTTAAATCATGAATGTATTGCCGCCATGCCTTGTCCATGATATTGACTGGTCGATCTATACGTTCGGTAGTTCACTAGTTTACTCTAATTATTATACTCGAATTAGTATGATTAAACAATTATTTTTATGGGTTTGTTTTTAAGTGACTTACTTGAAATAAGTTTAATCCAGACATGGGTGTTTTGTTTATTTTGCGTGGGACACTCGGGTCAGGCCTTAAGTGTTCCAGGTTATAGATATCAACTCACAAACTGGAGAGGACGTGGAGATTTGAAAACATTCACGCACGCTAAGTTCGACAAATGTAAATTATTGAAAATTCATGTATACATTTTATATATATATATATATTCCGCTGTGCAAATATTGTCAACTCTGATATTTATATAAAATTTTATTCTGCTACAAATTATTGTACTCTGTGGTTCTGTACTAATTCTGTTTAAATCGTGTAAGCTAATAACAATCTATCGTTTTGAACGTTTCGAGTTCGTTTAATTACCGATTTGAGACGAGCAAAATGCCAGGTCGTTACATCATGTATCAGATCTTTGGTTCATACAAATCTTGGCTTATTCGATTTAAAAACTCATCAGAGAAAAGGTAGAAGTACCTTAGAATGAGTGGAATTGATGATAGAATCAGCGGATTTTGAACACACAAAATTTTGGAACAGATTTCTAAAATAAAACATTTTTGAAGAAGATTTGGAAATCGAATGTTTTGAAGGAAATTATTTTCGAAATCAATAACTTCGTAAAAGTACTTTTACGGTAATTTTTTTTTCAAAAAGCATTGTCGAGATATTTGAAATTTTTAAAGAAAATAAGCAATTATATGAATTGTGTTTTCCAAGTGTATGAAATTTTTCATGTGATTTTTGAAAGAGACTTTGTAAAAAAAATTCCAAGATGAGTATGGATTTTCGAAAAATAACTTGATGAAACGGATTTTTGACGATACTCAAATTGAGGAACGATCAACGAAAAGTGAGTGGAAGCAGTATCGGATTGGATTTAAACTAGTGTTAATTATTTAAACTACTAGTTTTTTTAGCTAATACTACTTAACTACTTATTGTTTTACTTACATTACTTTACTGAAATTATTCATTTTATACTTAGCTCGGTACTTTTGACTAAATTATTTGTAATTTTATAATATAACAGCTTTGGTCTTAATCGTTTTATATTGCATTTAGTTATTTAGTTTCGGTTTTATCTAAATTATTTGTACTTAACATTTTGTAAATGTAGTATTTAAAACCTTTTCACTTGATTCCTTTGTCTTGTACTACATTATTTATATGTAGCTTGTATATATTACATTATTCGTTCTTCTAGCTTCTTTGTATTTATCGTTAACATTTTACTTTTAACCTAGTTACTTGTATTTAACAATTCATAGTCCCATAATCTAACCTACTTATTATTTTCAATTAAAGTTAATTTCTTTTCAACTATTATATTTAATTATTGTATACCAAACATAATATATTTTACTTTACGGTTTTATTTAAACTATTTTCCCAAAATTATCTTATATGAAACTATTTTATAATATTTGAACTTTTATCTTAATTTTTTTACTCAAATCTGTATTATTACATGCGACTATCTTGTTTTAACTAATAGGAAGTATATACTATTTGATGCGAGAAATTTTGGTCCAAGTAAATTGAGTATGAAGATTCGATCGAAGGGCGATACGGGCGACGTAAATGCGTATCAAATATGATTCTTCGGTAACAAATTTGATCATGGAATTGGACTTGAAATTGTATTGATTTAGAAAAATTATTTTGGAACTGAATGGAATTTTCCAAGCCTCGAAACTTATACGAAATATAAGAAAGGTAAAATTTTGACGATGCGCGTAAATGAACATATGTATTAAGTAATCGTAATTAAGATACGCTGAGAATACCACACGGTATTTCAGATCTTGATAATTGCAATTTATTAAAATTATAGTAAATGCTAAAGTGGTGGAGAAAACTGCTTTCCCCTATTGAAATTGTATGAATAAATTGAATAGAAATTACTTGACAAATAATCAATATGATATCAAGGAAAATAAATTGAAGTAAGAATTACTCGAGGGAGAAACTAATCGAGTATCCCATGATTGAATTGCTGAAATTTGCATCCTTGTGTGCATTTGACTTTTCCATATTTGTCTAGGACAATGATTTAAACTCGGACCGTTCACCCATGAGTAATGTCTTCCATACCTTTTATCTTATGAATTCGGCCAAGTGTTTTGATTTAAGCCATCATACCTCATGATACTCGTTTGATGTTGAACTTCTATTTTGAGCCCATGGAATTTGAATTGATCCATGCACGAATACCCCTTCTAGGTTATGTGTCGAATGAAACCAAGATTGAAATCAAACTAGATAACTTTGAATTTGTCAAAGATGTTATGTAACGGAACCTTAATGAGCTTTTGATTGTAATTAAAAGTGTTGAAATATAGAATCCAACTTATGCAAGACAATTCGACTTTTGAAAATATTTATTTTGAGAATCTGGTTCCAAAAAATTTTGAAATCAATTTTTTGGAACATTTTTCCAATACTAGTTTGAATATGTATACGCATTACCAAAGTGCAGCGAAAGCATGACGGTTTTTTCAATAAAAATATTTGCTTAAGAAATTTTACAACTAAATTGAATAGTGCAAACTTTTCAACAAGATTTGACATTGAAATTTGAAAGAAATGGTTATTTGACTATCTAATTTGTAAATCGTTTGTAAGGTATTGATTTGAAACTCTTGAACATCTTATATTATGAGAATATGAAATTTATTTGGAAATCTGGAAATATTCAAGCTAGTTAAATGAAATTTGATCTAAGGAAAAATTGATATGATTTGTGTATACATTATAAATGATTTTATGTAGCTTTCAAAATTTGAAATGCTTACTTTGTTTCAAAGAACGATAAGAAAATCACATTGATCAAATTTGATTTCCAATTGTTGAAAGGATTTTTTTTATGGAAAAACGTATCTCTTAGAAGATATCAACTTATGTATAATTGTCGAAAGTGTTATTTCGAAATAAATTGAAATTTATGAAGCTTGATAAGATTTTAATGATTCTTAAAAGTCTTTGATTTAGACTTGAAATATTGAAATAAGATCATTGATTTCGAAATATGAAACATAAGTTGTATTATGTACTTCCAATTGATTGAATTACCTTTCAAGTATGGTTCGAAAATTGTTTACCTAAGTTGTTTTGGGATACGATAAATAGTTTATAAATTGATTTATGAACTAAGAAAATTTCGATGACTTGAATCCCGATATTTGAAATGTTTCAAAGACAACAATTCTATGATTAAAGCATTCATCAATTATTATTGTGAAATGATTTATGGCTTCGGGATATGGAATGATTTGATATGTTTGATGGATTCAGTGGACCCGTGACTAAAAGAAGTACGTGTGTGATTTAGAGTGAGCAACCCAAGCATCTACGGTATCCATAACTGAATGAAAAACTGAGTTATATGTGCTCCGCGATTTTGTACTTGGAGTTCCAAGACTGGACGAAAGCCGTGAGATACACTTTGCTTGGGATCCCTCGATTTTGGTATTTGGGAAGTGCAACCTAGGCATATACGATATCCGTCTGGATGAAAAACCGAGATATATGTGTTCCGCGATTTTGTGCTTGGGTGTCCGTGTCTGGATGAAAACCGTGATGTACAGTTCACTTGAGAACCCTCGACGATGGTCTGCTTTAGGTATCCAGAGCGACCTTAATTATCTATATTATTGCGTACGATGGGCTGCCCTTATGCCTTGTCATGGGAAACTTGAGGAAGTGAACAAAATTTTTGACGAAAAGATGAAACTAGTAAATTTAGTACTTGTATATTTTAGTCACGCGCCTGATCAACAAATGTCTAAAGTTTGCAAGGACGATGATGGACTTGTTTGGCTTCGAGTCATCATATATATTCGAAGTTTTTATAGCGATTTTGGTTTTGAAATCTCGAAGTGAAGTATGATTCTATATAAAAAGAAATGTATAGTACTTCAAATGGTTTGAAATGGAAAATGGGATTCTAAGTTCAGAGGAAACATTTTTGAAGCTTTCAATTTATTTGAGATCTATGATTTAAGATGTAGTAACTTATATAGTATTTTAATTTAACTTATTTAACTTATTCATTTACTTAACCTATCATCTCGTTTAAACTATTATATTTCGCATTTGTACCTACGATTTATCCATTTCAAGTTCTTTTACTTACATTATTTTACTACTTTCTAACATTATTTATTTTCTACCAAGTTTTCTAAAAATTGCTTATATTTGATCATTTTATTGTAGCTTTGAAAACTATCTTATATTAAACCCTTTTCATTTTTATTAAATCTACCTTTATTTCAAAGTAACTTTATCATTTTAAACTACTTCCCCTCAAATTATCTTGTACTTTGAACATAGTCTTCTTCAACATTATATAGAAAATTCCTTAGTTTATACAATGGTTTATGTTTCGATATAAGCAGTGTCCAATTTAGTTGTATGATAAAATTTTGTTAATCTATTAAGAACGTTTCTATTAATCTCAATCTTACTAGAAATTGTAAATATTGTGATTTGATAACTTTTATTTGTATTTGGTTTTAATAAATTCTGTAAGTAAGATTTGTTTTACTTAAGTACAAATCCTACAACTCCCCTTTTCGAGGATGAAAAGTTTTAAGTGAGGGAGGCTGTAATGAACCAGAATTTTGACGTTTGAAATATAAATTTAATTATCATTAAAATATTTACAGTTGGGTTTGATATACAAATTGAAAATATCATTTATTCTCGAACATCGTCGAATATATTTATATTTGGATTTGACTTATATTTTGTTTTGAATGTATAAAGAGAATTCCTATGTTTATTGAATTATTTTTATGAATGTTCATTATAAAGAAATGTATTAACGTTTGTTAGATAATTTAAATTTTTTAGAATACTTAATTTTGAATTAAGTTTTAATGTTGTAGTAAAAATTTACATTTCACATAAAATTTGGAATTAATCTATTTGAGTACATTCTGAGTTTACCTCTAATTTATTCCTTTTGTAAATTTATAAATGTTTTGACATTATTAACAAATTTGTGCCTGTATCCTTGTATTCTTTCCATTTAATCTTAATATAAATAGTTGTCAAAATTTAAAGTTTGATTTAATCTGTCTAAAGTTTTATTTGCATATATTGTGTTCTTCGTTTGTATTCTAGCACTTTTGTATTTATAATATTCTACTTTTGGATTTAATTATTTATTTTAATAGTTACGGTACGTTGACATTCTTTGGTTTATATTCTTATTATATTTATTTCGACTTATCTATTTTATACTAGAAGTATTTATTCTATTTTTACTTCATTACCTTAAATATGTTTTCTAAATCATTTTATTTGAACTTGCTAAAATACTAAAATTTTGTGTTTAGCTTTTATATAATATATTCTTTGCATAAATTCTATTTTGACTAAATGATTTGCATTTAGTATTTTAACTTGTGTCTTACGTAACCAATTTAGACTGGAATTTCTTTCCATGAATTGTTTCAAGTATGAACGATATATGTAACAAAATTTTGATTTTATAAACGTTATAATTCGAGAATTAAAATTAATTTATTTTAAATAGTTGATAAATATGGTGCGATTATTTCATCGTTTAACAAATTTAAGTCCAAGGGTTAAGAACGTTCGATATGGGTAAAACGGAAAGAAATATATTTTTGAGAACATCTCATTGATAACTTGTTCAAGTTTAAATCATGAAAGTATTTAGTAACATTGTTGTACATTTGGGTTAATAAATTATGGAATTTCATGCACTTGAAAACATTTTTATTCAAACTAAACCATATTTATCATAAATATTTTCTAAAGGTTTGGCTACAACAATAAAAGATTTTATGCTGAAGTTTTCTTCCACGTGTCATTACTTCTCTGTGAATGAATTTTACATTGAGATTTTGCCCGATACTTGCTCCCCGAGTTTCCTTATAAAATGGTGTGTACCCTTTTCTGTTCATTCAAAACAAATGCTTCCTTCTTCTCGTTGTATTTCAACAGCCAACTATTATTCCTCTCAAATGATTTTCTTTCACCAAATGTTTATTCTGCCCAAATCAAAATCGTTCTCCCCAAATTCACTCTCCAAATAATCGTTGCTAGCCTTTTCCCATCCATTCGCCACTACTGACAGTCACCGCACCGCTATCCCCTTGATTTAACCACGTCGCAACCAGTGAACCGCAAGTCATCGTCTTTCTCTCCTACCCTCATCTACTCTGCGCGTATACAATTCCACCAGTCACCGATGCCACCAGAAACCATGAGCTGCCATAGTCCGCGCTCTCTTACAAATCAGAACCTATTCCGCCTACAACGGTTGAATCCATACCTAGGCCAGAGTGTGCCGCCTTCCTGTCGGTTTCACCGGAAGTTGCTCCACCATAAAACTGCTGATGCGCCATCTCTCTCATCCTTTTTTTTGTAAGTCTTCATACGATTAAATTTGTTACAAGTTCATCACTTCATTTAATAACTAAGTATAATTTTTGTGGTCTGTTCGGATTGATTATCTCCATCCAAGTTAGTAGTTTGCTGCTGCGTTTCACTTCTGGTTGGCTGTCTTGGTTGATTGTTTTGAGTAATGTGCGTGCTTGGCTCTAAGATTCCGCCATCTTCATATATTTTTTGTTTATTCTAGCAAAATAAAGAAAATTGCATGTTTAAAGAGTCCTATTTTCCCGTGCATGTCACTGTGTATACTATAACATGGATGTAGAATTTAATTCACTCAAGCACACCACCATTGTGAGTGTAGTATCTTTGTCAGCCACTATTTCTCTCAGTGCTATTTTAGTCCTTTCAACCATTCTACAAGATGGTCATTCTAGTTAATGAACAACCCAAAGAGAAGAAAGTATATCTGGGATGGTTACCGTCAAAGTTTACTATTAACTGTCATGGTGTTGTTTACATTCTAATTTCATATAAATAAGACTATATTTCTCAGTATAAAGCACTAGTATAAAACTGTGAGCCAAAAGGTTTGTAATCACTTTTGTTTTATGTTATTTGGATTGACTTGATGACCAATTATAACTTACACGTTAGTGGGTTCGAAATTTTCAAACCAATTATAGCAATGAGTCATTAAATAGTTCGAATATTTTATTACATACTTCTTATTTAACACATGTATATGTTGTGTATTGAAAGCTCTTTGTTAAACTTGCTTTAATTCCTAAGTGCCTATGAGGTGGGTCTGACTTTTGGTTTAGGTAAGAATACTTTGCCTAAGATTTCCTTTAAATTATTCGAACCTGAGTTGCCTTATGAGTTGCTGTGTATAAGTTTGGTCCCTATTGCCAACTTGTTGAGTGACTTTACAATAGACCCATTGAGCTTTGCTTAAACACTCCTATACTCGCATGACCTGTATCATTATGGTCTATAAAAATAATAATAATGATAACCTGACAATTATGAAAGCATACTTCCAGAACCCTCAACTTAATTTCCTGCATACATTGCCTGAAATGTTAGTAATATTTGGGGTTAGTTAGTTTATATTTTTGTAATTTGAATGTAGTCCTTTTTTCATTCCTTGTTGTTACCCTTTTGCTTAGCATATTTCATGCTACAGGTTTCATGCGATGAACAGTAGAAATCATTTCAATGAGTGTGCACTATGCTACCAAAGGAGTTTAAGACCTTAACATACCTGCATGTTTTCCTGTCCTCAAGTTTTAATAGAAATTTTCCTGATATTTTATCCCAAACCCCTTTATGCTGAGACTTGTTCAGATGGTCACGGTGGCACACACATCTGGACCTACTATTTAACTTACATGATCGATTGTTACTAGGCTTAGTCAAGTAATTATAAATGTTGATCTCAGCCAACTAACACTGCTGAAACAGTGGCTGTTTGTTTTTTCAGTACTTGCTTGAGTCCATGTATACTGTTACCTTTACGCTTGTGTTGCGTATATGAACCACTGTCTTGTTTTAAATAATGCATGTATTGCCTCTATGCCTTGTCCATGACATTGACCGGTCAATCTACACGTTCGGTAGTTCACTAGTTTACTCGAATTATTATACTCGAATTTGTTGGATTAAACAATTATATTTATGGGTTTGTTTCGTAGTGACTTACTTGAAATAGGTTTAATCCTGACTCGGAGGTTTTGTGTATTTTGCATGGGACACTCGGGTCAGGCCTTAAGTGTTCCAGGTTATAGATATCAGCTCGCAAACTAGAGAGAACGTGAACACGAGAAAACGCTCACGCACGCTAAGTTCGACAAATGTAAATTTTTAATAATTCATGTATACATTATACATATATTTACCGTTGTGCAAATATTATATCAACTATGATATTTATAAAATTTTATTCAGCAACAAATTATTGTACTCTATGATTCTATATTAATTTTTTTCAAAACCGTGTAAACCAATAACAATCTGTCGTTTTGAACGTTTCGAGTTGGTTTAATTACTGATTTGAGTCGGATAAAATGTCAGGTCATTACATGATGAATCATTTGGATTGGATGCTGCAAAAACAAACCCTTCAAAGTAGTTAAAAAATAGAGGTAATTGTTGGAAATAAAGGCTATTTAGAGAATTAGTGGTAGAATTAAAAAGAATTGCTATTTTGAAGTATAAAGAGAAGTAGGGATAATTAAAGCATAGTACGGGTAGATCAACCAATATGAAAGATGATGAATCGTTTGGATTGGGTGCTGCAAAAATCAACCCATCACAATAGTTAAAAAATAGGGGTAATTGTTGGACGTAAGGGCTATTTACAGAATTAGGGGTAGGATTAAAAAGAATGTTGTTTTGAAGTAATAAGAGAAGCAGGGGTAGTTTAAGCATAGTTGGGGCAGAACGACAAATGTGAAAGATGATGAATCATTTAGATTGCGTGCTGCAAAAACCAACTCTTCACATTGGTTAAAAAATAGGTTTAATTGTTGGAAGTGAGGGCTATTTAGAGAATTAGGGGAAGTATTAAAAAGAAGGGTTGTTCTGAAGTATTAAGAGAAGTATGGGTAGTTTAAGCATAGTATGTGTAGATCGACAAATATGAAAGATTTTGAATCTTTTGGACTTGGTGCTTCAAAAACTAACCCTTCACATTAGTGAAAAGAATGGATTTAATTGTTGGAAGTAAGGGCTATTTAGAGAATTAGGAGTAGGATTAAAAAGAAGGACTGTTTTGAAGTATTAAGAGAAGTAGGGGTAGTTTAATAATACTAGGGGCAGATCGACAAATATAAAGATGATGAATCATATGGATTGTGCGCTGCAAAAACCAACCCTTTCACAGAAGTATAAAAATATGGGTAATTGTTGGACGGGCTACATGGAGAATTAGCGGTTGGATTAAAAAGAAGGATTGTTTTGAAGTATTAAGAGAAGTAGTGGTAGTTTAAGAATAGTAGGGGTAGATCGACAAATATGAAAGATGATGAATCATTTAGATTGGGGGCTGTAAAAACCAACCCTTCACAGTAGTTAAAAGACAGGGGTAATTATTGGAAGTAAGGGCTATTCAGAGAATTGGGGGTAGGATTAAAAAGAATAATTGTTTTGATTAATTAAGAGAAGTATGGGTAGTTCAAACATAGTAGGGGAAGATCGAAAAATATGAAAGATGATGAATCGTTTGGATTGGGTGCTGCAAAAACCAACACTTCACAGTAGTTAAAAAATAGCGTTAATTGTTGTATATAAGGGCTATTTAGAGAATTAGTTGTAGGATTAAAAAGAAGGCTGTTTTGAAGTATTAAGAGAAGTAGGGGTATTTTCAGCATAATAGGGGTAGATCGACAAACATGAAAGATGATGAATCGTTTTTATTGGTTGCAGAAAAAACCAACCCTTCACAGTAGTTAAAAAATAGGGATAATTGTTAGAAGTAAGGGGTTTAGAGAATTAGGGGTAGAATTAAAAAGAAGGGTTGTTTTGAAGTACTAAGAGAAGTAGGTATAGTTTAAGTATAGTAGGGGTAGATCGACAAATATGAAAGATGATGAATCATTTGGACTGGGTGCTGCAAAAACCAACCCTTCACCGAAGTTAAAAAATAGGTGTAATTGTTGGAAGTAAGGGGTATTTAGAGAATTATGGGTAGGATTAAAAAGAATAGCTGTTTTGAAGTATTAAGTGAAGTAGGGGTAGTTTAAGCCTAGTAGGGGTAGATCGACAAATATGAAAGATAATGAATCATTTGGTTTGGATGCTGCAAAAACCAACCCTTCACAGTAGTTAAAAAATAGGGGTAATTGTTGGAAGTAAGGGTTATTTAGAGAATTTGGGGTAGGATTAAAAAGAAGGGTTGTTTGAAGTATTAAGAGAGTAGGGGTAGTTTAAGCATAGCGGGGGTAGATCGACAAATATGAAAAACTATGAATCATTTGGATTGGGTGCTGCAAAAACATACCCTACACATATGTAAAAGATAGGCGTGATTGTTGGAAGTAAGGGCGATTTGGAGAATTAGGGGTAGGATTTGAAAGACTAGTTGTTTTGATATATAAAGAGAAGTAGGGGTACTTTAAGCATTGCAGGGGTAGATCAACAAATATGAAAGATGATGAATCATTTAGATTGGGTGCTGCAAAAACCAACCCTTCACAGTAGTTAAAAAATAGGTGTAATTGTTGGAAGTAAGGGCTATTTAGAGAATTAGGGGTAGGATTAAAAATAAGGGTTGTTTTGAAGTATTAAGAGAAGTATGGGTAGTTTAAGCATATTAGGGTTAGATCGACAAATATTGAAGATTATGAATCATTCGGATTGGATGCTGCAAAAACCAACCCTTCATAGAAATAAAAAGATAGGCGTAATTGTTGGAAGTATTAAGAGAAGTTGGGGTAGTTTAATCATAGTAGGGGTAGATCGACAAATATGAAAGATGATGAATCATTTAGATTGGGTGCTGCAAAAACCAACCCTTCACACTAGTTAAAAAATAGGGGTAATTGTTGGAAGTAAGGGCTATTTCGAGAATTAGGGGTAGGATTAAAAATAATAGTTGTTTTGAAGTATCAAGAGAAGTTGGGGTAGTTCAGCATAGTAGGATTAGGTCGACAAATATGAAAGATGACGAATCGTTTGGATTGGGTGCTGCAAAAACCAACCCTTCACAGTTTAAAAAAATAGGCGTCATTATTGGATGTAAGTGCTATTTAGAGAAATAGGGGTAGGAATAAAAAGAAGGCTGTTTTGAAGTATTAAGAGAAGTAGGGGTAGTTTAAGCATAATATGGGTAGATCGACAAAAATGAAGATGATGAATTGTTTGAATTGGGTGCTGCCAAAACCTACCCTTCACAGTAGTTAAAAAATAGAGATAATTGTTGTAAGTAAAGGCTATTTATAGAATTAGGGGTATGACTAAAAAGAAGAGTTGTTTTGAAGTACTGGGAGAAGTAGGTATAGATTAAGCATAGTAGGGGTAGAACGACAAATATGAAAGATGATGAATCTTTTGGACTGGGTGCTGCAAAAACCAATCCTTTACAAAATTTAGAAAATAGGGTTAATTGTTGGAAGTAAGGGCTATTTAGAGAACTAGGGGTAGGATTAAAAAGAATAGCTGTTTTGAAGTGTTAAGAGAAGAAGGGGAAGTTTAAACATCGTAGGGGTAGATCGACAAATATGAAAGACGATAAATCGTTTGGATTGGATTTTGCAAAAACCAACATTTCGCAGTAGATAAAAATATGGTAATAGTTGTAAGTACGGGCTATTTAGAGAATTGGGGTAGGATTAAAAAGAATGGTTGTTTTGAAGTATTAAGAGAAGTAGTGGTAGTTTAAGCATAGTAGGGGTAGATCAACAAATATGAAAGAATATGAATCGTTTGGATTGGGTTCTGCAAAAATAACCTTTCGCAGTATTTATAAAATAGGATAACTGTTGGAAGTAAGGGATATTTAGAGAATTAGGTGTAGTATTATAAAGAATAGTTGTTTTGTAGTTTTAGAAGAAGTAGTGGGAGTTTTAAGCATAGTACGGGTAAATCGACAAATATGAAAGATGATGAATCAATTGGATTGGGTGCTGCAAAAACCAACCCTTCACAGTAGCTAAAAAATAGGGTTAATTGTTGGATGTAAGGGATATCTAGAGAATTAGGGTAGGATTAAACAGAAGGTTGTTTTGAAGTATTAAGAGAAGTAGGGGTATTTTAAGCAAAATAGAGGTAGATCGACTAATATGAAAGATTATGAATCGTTTTGATTGGGTGCTGCAAAAACTAACCCTTCACAACAGTTAAAAAATATGGATAATTGTTGGAAGTAAGGGATATTTAGAGAATTAGGGGTACGATTAAAAAGAAGGGCTGTTTTGAAGTACTAAGAGAAGTAGGGATAGTTTAAGCATAATAGGGGTAGATCGACAAATATGAAAGATGATGAATCGTTTGGATTGGGAGCTGCAAAAACCAACCCTTCACAGAAGTTAAAAAATAGGGGTAACTGTTGGAAGGAATGGCTATTTAGTGAATTGGACGTAGGATTAAAAAAAAGAACTGTTTTGAAGTATTAAGAGAAGTAGGGGTAGTTTGAGCATAGTAGGGGTTGATCAACAAATATGAAAGATGATGAATCATTTGGATTGGGCGCTGCAAAAACCAACCCTTCGCAGAAATTAAAAAATAGGGGTAATTGTTGGAAGTAAGGGATATTTATAGTATTAGGGGTATGATTAAAAAGAATAGCTATTTTGAAGTTTTATGAGAAGTAAGGGTATTTTGAGCATAGTAGGGGTAGATCGACAAATTTGAAAGATGATGAAACGTTAGGAATGGATGATGCAAAAACCAACACTTCATAGTTGTTGAAAAATAGGGTTAATTGTTGAAAGTAAGGGCTATTTATAGAATTTGGGGTAGGATTAAAAATAAAGGTTGTTTTGAAGTATTAAGAGAAATAGGGGTAGTTTAAGCATGTATGGGTAGATCGACAAATATGAAAGATTATGAATCGTTTGGATTGGGTTCTGCAAAAACCAAACATTCAAAGTAGTAAAAAATAGGCATAATTATTTGAAGTAAGGGCTATTTACAGAATTAAGGGTAGGATTAAAAAGAATAGTTGTTTTTAAGTATTAAGGGAAGTAAGGGAAGTTTAAGCATTGTTGGGGTAGATCGATAAATATGAAAGATGATGAATCACTTGTGTTTACACCAAAAATGGTCTAAACACCCAAGGTACTAAACTGTACTTCACCAATTCAGTAAGAAATAAGTGGAACCATGTTTAATCGGTAATCAAAAGTAAAAAATGCGGGAAAAGTAAAGTAGAGATGAAATTTAGAGTGGTTCAGCCGTTAATGAGGCCTACGTCCACTATGAAGGTGATTTCCTATCTTATAATGAGGATTACAAAATACACCAAAACTCTCTTTTCATACATCTCTGTATCAACTCACTTTACCCTCGTTTATATATTTTAATCTGATGAATTATACAAGAGAATGGTAAAATTTGAGGAGAAGAAAGATGGATGAACGATTGAGAAGGAGGATGTCTTCGTATTTATTCACTATAAGATTGAACTTGATGCCATGGCCGAATCTATAGTTGATGATGGGATTTAGTAGCACTTTGTGGTTTCAAAGATTGGATTCCCTTTATGTTGGTAGTACTCTTGTATTTATAGGTGAACTCCTCTTGATAAATGATCTGGAATCCGCTTACGCAGGCTGTGGATCGTTCACTATGTTAATTACAATCATGCCATTGGCTAGCTGTAGCCAGCTGTCCGTGGCTGTATCCAATTATCATGTGCGGACGACTCGTCGGGGCGAGTGTCTCGTATAGCTGATCAGATCCATACAAGTGGGTGTTCATGTGAGAGTGAATTCTTCGGGGAATCCTATAAGGGCAGAATGCAGGGCTGGAGTCGATCCTCCTTTGTTCCTTGCACGACCGTCCTTCTTGTTTCAAGGGCACTCGTCTTCTTGTTGCCTTTATGTGGTGCTATTTGTTCATACAGCTACGCTACAAGGTTTCTCCCGCCTATGTTGAATGGGCGACTTGTTTTATTTCGGTGTTTGAGCGGTTCACGGGATATGCGACCTTCATCTTTATCGGGTCGCACTCTTCATAGCATGTCATGTCGTTATCTCCGGTTGCACTGGTTGACTTGACCTGCCTTTGGTTTATATTTGAACATTTAGGTGCCTCAGAAAACCTTTCGCACGACCGACCCCGATGATGTCCGCTCCGTATTCTTTACTCAATGTGCGTATGGATTTTTTAGGGATTAACACTTGCCCCACGAAGTCTATGATTTCTTTTTAGTAAAGAATTATTGGCTTCGACATTTTTGGTCACACATTATATGGTAGTATTTATCAAGGGGTCGGTCGTGCAAGGACAAAGGTTGCTTTGTTGTAACTGATTGGTATCTCTACCTTTGGGCGAGGCGTTTGGACTGCTTTTTCTTTATTGTAAACAGCTAAATTATGGGGATGTGAACACGCCAACTTCCCTTCTAACAGGACAGCTGTTTCACTACTCAAGTGTAAGGCTGACATGGCGAAGAGTAACTTTGAGGTGTGCCTTTTAATTCCCCCTTCATTCTCTTACTTCTCATTCGATTTTGCTCTCATCTATATTTCAAGAGGGTCTCTCAAATCTGGAATAAAAACTCCATATCTCTTTTCACTACTACTCAGGTTTGTTGGTCCTCTCTCGTGTTCTTTTTTCCTTTGAGCCTTACAACTATTCCCTGGTCCGTTTGCAGGATGGTTTCATCTCCAGGACAACACCAAAAGGTGACTTTTGTTGATTTTAGTGTCTCAAGAGATGAGATTCAGTCAGCCGGTCAACCGTTTGTAAATTCTCCTTCCGGACCCTCTTACGTAGAACTTCAAACTATCATCATTAGGCCTCGTCATGCTCCAGGGCCTTGCAGTCCCAGGTTTGCTAAGCGATTTCGGGGATGGTGTTTACAGGGGGTTCCTTCGAATGTGGATGTATCTCAATCTGACTCTCTGAATTTCTCTTACGATATGGCTGCAGCGAAGGGTCAAATGTTGGCTCGCCTCGAGACTGCTGTGCGTCAATTTGGAAAACAGATAGACTTGCTGATGAAACATTTTTGCGAAGCGGATGATCGGCTAGCATACATTGGCTTTCGACCTCCAAAAACTTCACAAGGACAACCTTGAGCGCATCTTGGTTCTGGAAAGTGATAAGGTGAAGTTGATCCAGGCCCTTAGGTCCAAGGATAGCATAGTCGCTTCCTTCGCCCCTAGGGATGTTGAGTCAGTGGTTTCTATACGTGCTGAAGGGCCTTCATCCTGTTTGTCTCCGGCTAAGAGGAAAGTAGGTAGGCCAAGGAAGGTTAGAGATCTTTTATCTCCTTTCTCTTGGTTTTTTTCTTTTTGAACTTTAAGACTGGTTGTGTAAGCGGGTGCCGGTCCTCGCCCATGACATCATGTTGATTGCTGTTTGTGACCTGTGTTTGACCTGTGACACTCTCTGTGATCTTGATGAATGGTTGTTTGGTTGGTTTTGCGATGCTTTTCATGTCTGTGCTATGTCACATCTCTTTGCCCTGCTTTAACAATACACACACATTCTTGTCAAAAGCTTTTTGCAGCTACCGTGCGTTAGTGTCGTATTATGAGGCGTTCATGCGTACGTTAATATCGTATCACGAGGCGATTTCTCGTTAATATCGTATCACGGTTAGTCTTATAATGCTCTTATTAGGCTGGGATAACCCAGCTATTAGTGTTTGGCTTGATTGGTAAGTCTTTAGTTTTTTTAACTCTGGCAAGTTAGCCATTTAGATTTTTTATTAAATACCCTACTTATTTGTTTAGGGTATCTTCATGATGCATTTTTATGTGTGCCCCCATGAGAGGACTTTGGCTCCAATGTAGAATCCGATCTTGGCTTCATTTGACTTGGTTAATTATAAAGAACAAGAATGGACAACCCCATACGCCTAGGATTTCTGTTTATGTAATCCAACCTTGGCTTTGTTTGATTTGGTTGACAATAAGGAACAAGAGTGGACACCCCCTTTCGGCTAGGATTTCTGTTTGGCACTGGTCCTTCCAGTATGTTTACTCCTTCCCCATTTTATGCTTCATCCGATGAGCGAACACTAATTCATCCCATCGAGCTTTAACTCAGAAGGGAAAAATTCGTGTCCTTTACCTACCCAGGTTGGTGCTCCTTGTGATTGGCATTTTTTCCGTTTTCGGGACATGTCGGTTTTTCCGACTTCGTGCTTGGAGCTAGGACACAGACGTTTGTTCGCCTCATTGAGTTTCTTTTTATCAAGTTGGAAATCCGTGTCCAGCACCTAGAAAGGTCACCTAAGAAGGTGCTTCTTCGGTGGACTCAGCAATTTTATCCATGGGACTTTTGAGCTGCTTTTACTCCAGCCTTGACTCCTTTGATCTGGCAGCAAGCTTTTGTTGGTCCTTTTTTGAGAGATCCAGCGTTTCCTAATGGAAGTTGGAATTCCTCGAGTTGATGCTCCCTGGTCGCTCGTTTGCCTACAAAAGGAAGTCAACTTTTAGTAGGGGCTTGCGGATGAGTGACCTGTACATGTAATTATAACTCCATATTCAGTCACTTCATGTACATCATTAAAGATGCGAAAATTTCATGAATCTTTATAGCATTTTCTTTGTGTTTGAATAACATGCTATAAGAAATAACGACGAGTATGCTCATTGTTCCGTGCTCGTGGAATCTGGTTCCTATCTGTGATGGCCAATTTTAAAGTTCCATCCTGGAGTTTCTGACTTATAACATAAGGTCCTTCCCAATTGGGCCCCAATACTGCAGTACCAGTCATTATCTTTTTCAGAACGAGGTCTCCAATTTCAAAAGTTATGTGTTTGACTTTTGAACTGAAGTGCCTGACCACCCTCCTTTGATGTGCGGCTACTCTGATTTCCGCTTCTTTTCTTCTTTTGTAACACCCCACCTCTGTTAAGGTCACTCACAAAGGGAATGCCTAAACTTTGGTGGGGCATTTTAGGGAACAGAACAGAAACTTACAAGACAGATAAAACAGTACTTGAAAATTTTTAACTTTATTTCAGCGGAAACAGAAATCGATATGGTTACATCCTTTCAAATCTCAGAATTCAAGTACAAAATATCAGTCTTGTACAAAAGCCTTCAAAATGCATGGTTTAAAATCATAATCCCCACAGAAGAATACGAGCCATACTTTAAGCACTGCAACCGGAAGAAATCTGGATCAAGCTAGAGTATTCCCTTCTACAAAACCTGGGGGAACAGAAGAAAAGGAGGCGAAACAACAAGGGTCAGACATAAAGTCTGGCAAGTCCAGTGACTTTCAGTTATGAACAGATAATAATAACATGACATGAACATAAACCTGGATGAGAGATAACTGTAACAGGTGTAACAGATATAACAGAAGAACAGAATGACATAAGCTATTTCTTTACACTTCTCTACACTAATACTAGTTTAACAGGATTAGGTGTACCCTAATATCTAAACTAAAACCGAAACGGGTACAGAATAATTTCCACAGAAGACAATGCTAGTAATGGGCCTTTACCACCCGAACAGAAACAGACTAAAGCAGAAACAGATTAATTCCTACGGAAACAGAATGTAGAATTAGGTGTACACTAGTAATTGGGCCTTTACCACCCGAACAGACGGTACCACGCAGAAACAGACAGGTGTTGCCACCCAACAGAAACAGACGGTACCAACAGAAACAGACAGAACTATGTGTACCCTAAAACCCTACCCCAAGCGATCGGCTCCCTAATGCATAAATATCCTGTGTCGGCCCCATAGTAGGGTGTATCATTCCCTAAAGTGACAACCAATTGGCACAGACCTGTTTACAGATGTCACGGCGTCTTACATCCTCAGAGGCAGACCGGGATCCATGCACGCACATGACCCGGTTGGAACGCACCATCAACACCCCTCGCCATTATCAGAATGAACCGCTTATAATTAGTTCAGTAAGCGTGCCCGGACCCTACCTACTGTTGGGTCAAAGTTTTGATACCAGAAAGGGTTACTGACTAATATGGGTCCCAAACAACAGATGACACAAGTAATTCCCCTCCTAACCTTGTGTCCCCAGACTAACAGATTTCAGATTAAATTGTTTACAAGTTCAGACACACAGAATTCAGATCAACTAGTTCACAGACAAGTTTTCAGACTAACGGATCAGATTATACAGATTTAACAAACTTACGGATTAACTGGTTACAGATTATCTACCTTTGTATTGGGCCCACGGATTCACGAAACGGGTTTATCAGATTCATTGGTCCAATTGGTTCAACCTTACCCAACACATTTTAGACATCATAATAATCTCATATTTTCATTTATTAAATATTAGTGCCCAAACCTCTCACATTAGACCGACAGTTTGCGGCTACTGGTTAGGCCAGCTGGTTCCAGGCAGGTTTCTGTCGCAAACTGAGTCTAACCTCGGGTTTCAAGCACGTTAGGGCTAACTTCTCACATTAGAACCTATTGTTTGCGTCCACTGGAATATGCCGGGTGGTTCTGGGCAGAATTACGCCGCAAACTCATTCTAACCTCGAGTTAGCCATGTTTATCTTTGCAGCCAATTAATTAATGATTTACCATTTATACCCACGCCTAATATACATGTCAATTATTCATAACTATAGACAATTCAGATTATGTAAATAGCGGACTAATTATATCAACTCAACAGATATAGCAGATAACATATTTCTCAGATTAGGCAACTTAACGGATTTAGCAGATTAAGCAAACTAGCAGATTTAGCATTTTCAACAGACTTAGCAGAAGACAGATTTAGCAGATGAACGAATCTTGCAGACTAGGCATTAGAGCAGAACTAGCAGTTTAAGCAATATAACAGAACTAGCAGATTAGCCAATGTAACAAAACTAGCAAATTAGGCAAATATAACAGATTTAATCATTTCTTAAAGTTTCATATCTTGCCTAATTATAAATCTTGCCTAAGTTCACATGCATAAATAATTGTTATGATTCACACTATGATCATATACCAAATATAACCATCGATTACTATGCATGTCATATACCCCAAAGATCCCTTCCTTAGGTGTTTATTTACATTAATAGATGTCTACTCTCATGTAAATCTTTATACCTAAACCATATTTTTGTTATCACAAATCATATGTTCAATACCCATTTATGTCATAAATACAACATGTCCAGTCATATGTCTCAAATTTATGTTCTAACTACAGTCCATGTTCTTTCCTCAAATCAATCACCTATTGGTCATGCCCAATTTATGCATCCTTCATTTTACCGTTCCAAACAATTTAGCGTAGGTTAATCTCTTATGGGATTGGCTCAGGCTATTGGTAGCCTGGCTATAGAACAGAAAGAGGAAAGAGATACAAAATAAGATAGATCTAAACAGAACAGAACAGATATAACCTCAGATTCAGATTATAATTCATGTCACAATCAGAATTAACGTTTATATTGGAAAGTAACTGCACTTACCTTGATTGGATTAAAGAAAGAACTTTAGTTGTTGCAGAATTGTTGCAGAAGCTTTAATCTCTAATTTGAATTGAGTTGCTTAGGTTGATGTTGATTAGCTTCTAGTTTTGATTCCAGCAGAGTAGCGATGCCATTTTTATTTTTATTTAGAACATAGACAGAGAAGAAGAAGAATAGAATTGGTGTAGAGGAGGCTAGGTCTTAGGATGTATTTGTAGGCGTAGCAATTCATTTCAGTCATCAGATTAACCCTAAAACCAATCCGGACCATCAAAAATCATCCCAGGGCTTCAAAAACGTGTTCTAGACCGAAACAGGCTGACCAAGTCGACCTGCAGGGGGGAGGTCGACACTATAGTTGACTCCCATAGAGAAGGTCGACTCCCAGGTCGACTTGGCCCCAGGTCGACCCCCAGGTCGACCTGCCCAGTTCTGTGCTGATCGAAACTTTCTGAATCTTCTACAGGCCATAACTTCTTCATCCGCACTCCGATTTTCGAAAACTCGGACTCTATTTCATGTAAAATTTCTAGAGGAACGCAATGTTGATGTCCATTTTACATAATTCCTGATTCTTAAATTAATTATCCTCATTTTACTATCTTTTCCGTTACACACACCGTTATCGAACTAATCTTTCTTCTCTTTCATGTACTAATTAATTCTTCTTATGCATCACCATTATTTACCTATCATAAGCATATTTTCATATATTTTATCTTATTTTTAATTATACTTAAAAATGCAGGGTGTTACATTCTCCACTCCTTAAAGGATTTCGTCCCCGAAATCTTCAAGTTAGGAAGAATGTGTCCTACCATCCAATCATCCATCTACTCAATCACCAATCACAGGCATTCATTGTCCTTAAGAGATTTATAATGTTGTATGAACATATGCAAGAAGTGTGTGTATATGTTCCTTGTCTAATGCAAATATCAGGCAGTCCACTGATTCAGTTGACCTCATTAATGCGAATTATGCCAGTGCCATGAGTCCAACATGTATGCAATTTTCCTACTCGATACATATCATTTCTATATGGGTGCACAACCATTCAGTCATGTGCAACATCCATGTGCTGAGTCAATCATTTTGCATCTACAAAAATAAAAAAATGCTCACACATCCATATGCAGTATGAGAGTGTTTTCGAGCCGATCTAGTGACTAGTGTGTGTATATGCATCCACGGGCAAACACTAGCAACCACTTGCATCCACTTGCAACCATCAAACATAACATGTCTCAAACACATGTTTACACCCATTAGTTTCTACCTAAAGTTCGAAGATTCGATCGATAGGATACAGTCGAATGATGGAAGCGAGTACAGATAGAACAAAAACTTGGTTCCTATTAGGCATGGGTCCTAAGTATCGGCCCCGAAGACCGAAACCAACATCAAATTGACACCCAGAGGATTACCCTCTTTAGACAATGTCAAAACTGGAAATCTTATCAGAAGCATTCAGATATTTACAGACTACTGGTACAGATCAGGTTCCCTAATGATTCTTAGGAAGCTAAGCATGGTAAAATCATGCAACAAAAACTCAGAATGTATGCGTCATACTTGACGGCTAACACAGATATCTCTCAAACCCCAATCTATCACAACAGATGAGTCATAACCCTTATGGGTCTGAGTCTACAGCGGAATTCAGAAATAATACTAGTATTAAAGTGCAGAGTATCGATTACAAAATCAAAATACCAGAATCAGAAAAAGTCTTAACTCTATAATCAGATAAAAAATTAAACCTACTATAGAAATTTTGCTATTTCTATCCTAGCCACTAGCCTCAAGAGTGTTCGCATGCCCTCCTTGTCCTCGTCTCTTCGGGCAGTCCCTAGTGAAGTGTCCCATCTCTCCATAGATGAAGCAAGTGCCCTTCCTTTTTCTGCAATCCTTGTTTAGATGAGGCGAGCTCCCACAAGTAAAGCACTTTTTCCCCTTCTTATCTTCAGTCTTCTCATCCTTCTTTTGTGTTTCCTTTTTGGGCCCCGATTTCTTATTCTGTGGTTCTTCCTTCTTTGTCTCTTTCGGGCCCTTGTCTTCCTTGTGCAGTAGTGCCATGTCTACAAATTTCTCGTAAGTCACTCCCATGGGTACGTGGGTCATGGCTAGGGTGTGCGGTGGCTCGTTCAATCCTTTAACAAAGCGGAGAGCCTTTTTATGTTGAGTGTTGACTAAATCCAATCCGAACCTAGCTAGATGGTTGAACTGGTTGACGTATTCCTTGACCGTCATACTTCCTTGCTTAAGAGATAAGAACTTTTCCAGTTGTAAACTCAGTTCAGCTTGCGAAAGAAATTTTGTCTCAAACCTTGTTCTGAAATCCATCCATGTCTCAACCGGCCTCTCGGCGTTAGTGACTTCCCACCAGTAGGAGGCTTCGTCTTTGAGCAGCCATACCGCCAACTATACCTTCTGCCTTTCGTCTACCTCGAAGATAACGAATAGATCCTCAGTTTCTTTGAGCCAGTTCCTCGCTTCGACGAATGATTCAGTTCCCTTGAAATCCTTTCCACCCAGGGCCCTAAAATCTCTACAGATCTTTGAGAAAGCAATTGCACGAGGAGGGGGCGGAAGAGGAGGGGGATCATTTGCTGGACCTGCGGTGGCGGTCCTAGCCTCAAGATATTGACGAAACCAACCGGGTACATGAACACCCTCTGGTATCTCAGATGCTTTAGACATGCTGAAACGAAAAAAAAGGAAAGATTCAATACAAAAAGGACTGAAGGAAAGATATATGGCTCTTGGGGATCATGTTTTTCAAAATAAGCTTTATTTTTGAAAATACTTCCTTTCAAAACCTTTTTGAAAATAGTTTTCCAAAAACTGTACATAATCTGTAACCTTCAGTCTAATACCAAGTGTAACACCGCACCTCTGTTAAGGTCACTCACAAAGGGAATGCCTTAACTTTGGTGAGGCATTTTAGGGGACAGAACAGAAACTTAGAAGACAGATAAAACAGTACTTGAAATTTTTTAACTTTATTTCAGCGGAAACAGAAATCAATATGGTTACATCCTTTCAAATCTCAGAATTCAAGTACAAAATATCAATATTGTACAAAAGCCTTCAAAATGCATGGTTTAAAATCATAATCCCTACAGAAGAAGATGAGCCATACTTTAAGCACTGCAAGCGGAAGAAATCTGGATCAAGCTAGAGTATTCCCTTCTACAAAACCTTGGGGGAACGGAAGAAAAGGAGGCGAAACAACAAGGGTCAGACTTAAAGTCTGGTAAGTCCAGTGACTTTCAGTTATGAACAGATAATAATAACATGACATGAACATAAAACTGGATGAGAGATAACTGTAACAGGTGTAACAGATATAACAGAAGAACAGAATGACATAAGCTATTTCTTTACACTTCTCTGCACTAATACTAGTTTAATAGGATTAGGTGTCACCCTAATATCTAAACTAAAACAGAAACGGGTACAGAATAATTTCCATAGAACAAAATGCTAGTAATGGGCCTTTACCACCCGAACAGAAACAGACAGAAGCAGAAACAGATTAATTCCTATGGAAAGAGAATGTAGAATTAGGTGTACACTAGTAATTGGGCCTTTACCACCCGAACAGACAGTACCACGCAGAAACAGACAGGTGTTTCCACCCAACAGAAACAAAAGGTACCAACAGAAACAGACAGAACTAAGTGTACCCTAAAACCCCACCCCAAGCGATCGGCTCCCTAATACATAAATATCCTGTGTCGGCCCCACAATAGGGTGTATCATTCCCTAAAGTGACAACCAATTGGCACAGACCTATATACAGATGTCACAGCGTCTTACTTCCTCAAAGGCAGACCCGGATCCATGCACGCACTTGACCCGATTGGAACGCACCATCAACACCCCCACGCCATTATCAGAATGAACCGCTTATAATTAGTTCAGTAAGCGTGCCCGGACCCTACCTACTGTTGGGTCAAAGTTTTGATACCAGAAAGGGTTAATGACTAATATGGGTCCCAAACAACAGATGACACAAGTAATTCCCCTCCTAACCTTGTGTCCACAGACTAACAGATTTCAGATTAACTTTTTTACAAGTTCAGACATACAGAATTCAGAACAACTAGTTCACAGAAAAGTTTTCAGACTAACGGATCAGATTATACAGATTTAACAAACTGACAGATGAACTGGTTACAGATTATCTTACTTTGTTTTGGGTCCACGGATTCACGAAACGGGTTTATCAGATTCATTGGTCAAATTGGTTCAACCTTACCCAACACATTTTAGACATCATAATTATCTCAGATTTTCATTAATTAAATATTAATGCCCAAACCCGTCACATTAGACTGACAGTTTGCGGCTAATAGTTAGGCCGGTTGGTTCCGGGCAGGTTTCTGTCGCAAACTGAGTCTAACCTCGGGTTTCAAGCACGTTATGGCTAACTTCTCACATTAGAACCTATTGTTTGCGACCAATGGAATATGCCGGGCAGTTTCAGGCAGAATTACGCCGCAAACTCATTCAAATCTCGAGTTAGCCATGTTTATCTTTGCGGCCAATTAATTAATGATTTACCATTTATACCCACGCCTAATATACATGTCAATTAATCATAACTATAGCCAATTCAGATTATGTCAATAGCGGACTAATTATATCAACTCAACAGATATAGCAGATAACAGATTTCTTAGATCAGGCGACTTAACGGATTTAGCAGATTAAGCAAACTAGCAGATTTAGCATTTTAAACAGACTTAGCAGATGACAGATTTGGCAGATGAACGAATCTAGCAGAGTAGGCAGTAGAACAGAACTAGCAGTTTAAGCAATATAACAGAACTAGCAGATTAGGCAATGTAACAAAACTAGCAAATTAGGCAAATATAACAGATTTAATCATTTCTTAAAGTTTCATACCTATCCTAATTATAAATCTTGCCTAAATTCACATGCATAAATAATTGTCATGATTCACACTATGATCATATACCAAATATAACCATCGATTACTATGCATGTCATATACCCCAAAGATTCCTTCCTTAGGTGTTTATTTACATTAATAGATACCTACTCTCATGTAAATATTTATACCTAAGCCATATTCTTCTTATCACAAATCATATGTTCAATACCCATTTATGTTATAAATACAACATGTCCAGTCATATGTCTCAAATTTATGTTCTAACTACAGTCAATGTTCTTTCCTCAAATCAGTCACCTATTGGTCATGCCCAATTTATGCATCCTTCATTTTACTGTTCCAAACAATTTAGCGTAGTTCAATCTCTTATGAGATTGGCTCAGGCTCGTGGTAGCCTGGCCATAGAACAGAAAGAGGAAAGAGATACAAAATAAGATAAATCTAAATAGAACAGAACAGATATAACCTCAGATTCAGATTTATAATTCATGTCACAATCAGAATTAACGTTTTTATCGAAAATAACTGCACTTGCCTTGATTGGATTAAAGAAATAACTTTAGTTGTTGCAGAATTGTTGCAGAAGCTTTAATCTCTAATTTGAATTGAGTTGCTTAGGTTGACGTTGATTAGCTTCTAGTTTTGATTCCAGCAGAGAAGCAACGCCATTTTTATTTTTATTTAGAACAATGGCAGAGAAGAAGAAGAAGAATAGAATTGTGTGTATAGGAGGCTAGGTATTAGGATGTATTTATAGGTGTAGCAATTCATTTCAGCCAACAGATTAACCCTAAAACCAATCCGGACCATCAAAAATCATCCGAGGACTTCAAAAACGTGTTCTGGACCGAAACAGGCTGATCAGGTCGACCTGCAGTGGGGGAGGTCGACACTATAGCCGACCCCCATGGGAGAGGTCGACTCCCAGGTCGACCCCCTGGTCAACCTGGCCCCAGTTCTGTGCTGACCGAAACCTTCTGAATCTTCTACAGGCCATAACTTCTTCATCCGGACTCCGATTTTCGAAAACTCGGACTCTATTTCAAGTAAAATTTCGAGAGGAACGCAATGGTGATGTCCATTTTACTAATTCCTGATTCTTAAATTAATTGTCCTCATTTTACTATCCTTTCCGTTACACACACCGTTATCGAACTAATCTTTCTTCTCATTCATGTATTAATTAATTCTTCTTATGCATCACCATTATTTACCTATCATAAGCATATTTTCATATATTTTATTTCATTTTTAATTATACTTAAAAATGCGGGGTGTTACATCTTTCCTCAAGTTGGTCGAGGGCTTCGAGCTGTAGCTTCTCATTCTCTTTGGGGTAAAAATGTATCCTTCTATGGGTAGCGACTTCCAACTCCACTGGTATCATAGCTTCAGAGCCATAGGATAAAGAAAAGGGAATATGCCCTGTTGCAGTTTTGTGCGTGGTGCGATATGCCCATAATGCCAACGGGAGTCCATCTACCCATCCACACTTAGCCTTATCTAGTCGCTTCTTGATGGTAGTCTTGATGATTTTATTTACTGCCTCCACCTGCCCGTTCGCTTGTGGATGAGCGACCGCTGAAAAGCTTTTTTGGATTTTATACTTGGCGTAAAAGCTTTGGAACTCTTCACTTTCAAAATGGGTTACGTTGTCCGTGATTATCTTTTGTGGTACTCCAAACCTATATATGATATTTTTTAAGACAAAGTTAATAACTTTCTTTGAAGTTATAGTGGCCAATGGTTCTGGTTCAGCCCATTTTGTAATGTAATCAACGACAACGATTGCTTATTTGAAACCGGATTTTGCAATGCGAAGGGTTCCTATAAGGTCGATGCCCCAGATAGCAAATGGCCATGGGCTGACCATGAGGGTTATGGTTGTGGATGGCAGTCTTGGGAACATGGAAAACCTTTGGCACCTGTCACACTTTTTAGTGTAGGCCGCGGAATCTTTATTGATATCCGGCCAGAAGAAACCATAACGTAGGATCTTCTTAGCCAAAGTTTGTCCACCGGTATGACCTCCGCATTCCCCTTCGTGTAGTTCTGCCATAATTGCCTTAGACTCCTTCTCTGTAACACAACAAAGTAAAGGTGTAGAAAATCCACGTCTATACAGTCGTCCATCTTGAATAAGGTATAAAGGAGCTTTTCGTAAAATCTATCTTCGGTGTTTGGTTTCAACCGGGAGTGCACCAGTTGCAAGGTATTCTTCAATGGGTGACATCCATGAATTTGATTCATCAGTTATTTCTGTGATCCAATCCATTTCGGTCTGCTTTGTGCCTGGACTGGAAAGCACTTCCACTGGGACTAACCCCATTAACTGTTCATCTCCTATCCTCGCGTGTTTGGAAAATGAATCATCTTTATTATTTTCTTCTCTAGGAATATGATATATGGTGTAATGCGCGAAAGCTTCCAACAATTCCAAGATTTTGGTAAGATAATCTGGCAAGTTAACCATTTTTGCTTGGAATTCTCCCAGAATCTGACATACTACGAGCTGGGAGTCGCTGAAGATCTATATAGTTTTTATTTGCAACTCTTTCACTTGCTTCATTCCTGCGATAAGGGCTTCGTACTCGGTCTCGTTGTTGGTTGATGTGAATTCTAACCTTAATGCATAACATGAGGATCTTCCCTTAGTGGTTTCGAGAACTGCCCCTGCCCCAGAACAGCGGTCGTTCGACGCCCCATCTTCAAATAGTTTCTGCTAGGTATTAGTTTCAATATCGCCTTCCTCTTTTACTTCCCCTCGGTCGGTAAATTCTGCAATGAAGTCAGCAAGCGCTTGTCCATTGATCGCTTTTCCAGGGTGATACGTGATGTCGTATTGGCTAAGCTCTATATACCATTTTAATAATCTCCCAGAGGATTCCGGTCGGGACAAGACTTGCCTGAGAGGTTGGTCTACGAGCAACTTGATGGGATGAGCTTGGAAGTAGGTACGAAGCTTCTTTGATGCAATGAGCAAACAATAAGCAAGTTTTTCAAGTTTTGGATAATTAAGCTCCGCTCCGGATATCCTTTTACCTATGTAATAGACCGGTTTTGGTACATTCAAATCTTCTTTGATTAGTGCTGCGCTTAGAGCATGGGTAGAGACTGCCATGTATAGGAACAAGTCTTCCCCTTCACTAGGCTTTGATAGCATAGGTGGTGTTGCCAGATGTTGGATCAGCTCTACGAAGGCCTTCTGGCACTCAGGGGTCCACTGTATCTCCTTCTTTCCTTTCCTGAGGGCATCGAAGAATAGAAGACATCCGTCAATTGCCCTGGATATGAAACGACTTAAGGTTGCAATCTTCCCATTTAAACACTAAAGCTCCTTCTTGGTTCCTGGGGCAAGCATTTCTCTTAGAGCTGATATTTTATTTGGATTAGCTTCTATACATCTAGCGTTAACCATGTACCCAAGGAACTTGCCTGAGCCAACACCAAAACTACATTTCAAAGGGTTCAACTCCATGCCATATTGTCGTAAGATATCAAAAATTCAGGATAGGTCCTCCAAATGGTCTATTGATCTCTTTGACTAAACCAACATGTCATCGACATGGACTTCCATCGTCATACCAATTTGTTTCTTGAACATAGCATTTACCAGTCGTTATTAAGTCGCTCCTGCGTGTTGAAGGCAAAATGGCATCACCTTATAGCAATATAGGCCGAGATCGGTAATAAAGCTGGTGTTTTCCTGGTCTGGACCATACATCATAATTTGATTATAGCCGGAATATGCATGCATGAAAGATAGCATTTCATGGACGACCGTGGAATCCACCAGTTGGTCGATTCTGGGGAGAGGGAAACTTTCTTTTGGGCAAGCTTTATTTAGTTCTGAATAATCAACACATACCCGCCATTTACTGTTTGATTTCTTTACGAGCACCGGGTTGGATACCCATTTCGGATATGTAGACTCTCTAATAAAACCATTCTCTATTAATCTGTTGAATTCTTCTTTTAAGGCGCGCGATCTCTCCGGCCCCTAGGCTATACTTTTTTTATTTGACACCCGGAATGCGCGGGTCAATGTTTAGCTTATGGACTACAAAGTCCGGAGATATCCCGCACTTGTCAGAATGGTTCCTCGCGAACACATATAAGTTAGCTATCAAAAAGGCAATCAATTGGTTTTTCAATTCAGGGCTCAACCGAGACCGCATATTCAACATACGGTTTGATTCTCTTGGATTTACAGCTATAGGAATTATGTCTTCGGCCGAGGTTGCTGTTTCGTCCTCTGCACTGGCTTCTCTAGGATCGATCTCTTTTTGCATTCCGCTATGCTCGCCAGTGCACGAACCCTTCTTTAGTTGATATAAGGGGGAGTTCTGGATGCGGGTGAGAGCCTCCGCCTCCTTTCCTGATTCTTTTTTCTTAGCCTCTTTCAATTATGTCACATAGCAGTCCCTCGCGGCAATTTGATCGCCCTTGGTTACACTAATTCCCCTTTCGGTTGGAAACTTCATGATCAAAAGCCAAGGAACTAAAGCAATCTTGAAACCCGAAAGAGTCGGCCTCCCAGGAAATGCATTGTAAGACGAAAACTCGTCTATTATGACAAAGGTCTATACCATGGAAACTCGGCGCTCCCCATCTGCCAATTCCACAGGCAAATTTATCATTCCGACGGGTTGAGTAGGTTGACCTATAAAACCGTGGAACTTATATGGGTATGCACGCACCTCTATCATGGAGAGATTCATTTTTTGGAAAGTGTTTATAAAGATCACATTGATTGATGCCCTGGTGTCGACTAGGACCCTTTTTTACCACCGCAGGTCCGAGACTAATTGTGATCACGATGGCGTCAATAGTTGGCGTAATCAATCCTTCTTCATCCTTTTCTCTGAATATCACATCCTCGGTTGAGGTTTTGTGCATTTTTGTCGGAATCTCGTTGTCCAAGATCATGCATCCTTCCTCTTCCATGACATGTTTCAATTCGTTAGTGTATCTTTCCATATCTGCCCAACTGTTCCCAGCTGGGTGGGGACCTCCAAATATCATATTGATTACTGGCCTCAAGTCGACTGGCATTGGCCCTCTTCACTCGAGTTGGGCTGGGTAGCCGCTTTGCTATGCCCCAGCGCAGCTGGAGTACTTTTGGAATTTTGAAACACCCCACCTCCGTTAAGGTCACTCACAAAGGGAATTCCTTAATTATGGTGGAGCATTATAGGTAAAAGACAAAGATAATTTACAAGACAGATAAATATAAGCAGCGGAAAAAAAAAACTAACTTTATTTCAAATGTAGTTCATAAAAAAACATTTCAACAAACTGTTTTAAATCATTACATCAAAATCTCTGTCTTGATTATTACATAAAGAAGCATAAAACAAAATAAAATTTCATAAATCCCCAAGTAGTAGTGTGTCCAAAGCTATAGCCAAAGATAAAAGGTTCCAAGCTAAACATCACAGAGTCTTCAAGCTTGGAAAGACGAACGGTACAAATTAAGCCGAGCTATTCCCGCCCTAGGTACTTGGGGGGGGGGGGGGGATGGATGAAAAAAGAGCGGAAGAAAATGGGTCAAACTTAAGTCTGGTAAGTCCAGTGATTATTCAGCATGTAAACTGATAAGAGAACCATGACTTGAATAAGCTGGACACAGGACAATAACAAGTAAATAAGGTAACATAGGGTAAGGTAAGATAAACAGGGCAAGATAAACAAGGCAAGATAAACTAATCATATTATCGCACTCATGTCCATATTCTCTGCACCAACTAGATATTTCAACATCATCATGAGTTCAAACCCAGTGGTTCCTTTTCATTGATCAGCTCCTACTCGCATGCATTTACTACTTATGTCTTACGGCCCTGCTCGATTATAGATACCTGTGTTGGTCCCACTATGGGGTGTATCAAATCCTATAGTGGTAACCCGACACGATTCAAGATGCGCAGTGTACAACTACTAATGCCCAGTGTCTGCTTTTTCCACTCTGGAGTACGTGCACATCCGTACTCCGTCGGAACCTACACCGACGCACCAACCACCATTATTTTGACCACTTATAATCAGCCCCGTAATCGTGCCCCACCTTGCCTAGTTCAGGGTATCATGATACATATATGTGGTTTACTACTGAAATGGGTCCCCATTACTAGGGTTTCCTAGTCAGCATGTTAAATTTGTTAAGTGTTAAAGAGAGAGCTTAAGGTCAGCTTCTTTCTACTTAAGGCGTCTGCTACTACATTGCCCTTGCCATGGGTATAGGAAATCTGAAAATCGTAGGATGCCAAGAATTCCATCCACCTTTATTGCCTCAAGTTAAGATCTTTCTGCGAGAAAAGTTACTTCAATGATTTAGGGTCAGTATACAATTCAAATTTCTCACCTAGGAGATAGTGGCGCCAAGACTTAAGCGCAAAGACGATGGCAGCCAATTCTAGATCGTGGATTGGGTAAATTTTCTTATGTACTTTCAACTGTCTGCCTTCATAAGCTACTACCTTCCCCTCTTGCATTAAGACAGCACCTAGTTCCGTACCTTAGGCGTCCGTGTATACGGTAAACATCTTGCTCCGTCCGGCAATGTCAGAACTGGGGCTGATGTTAGAGCCCTATTTAATTGTTGGAAAGCAATATCACAATCCAAATACCAATTGAAAGTTAGGTTTTTCTTCGTCAACTTTGTAAGCGGAGCTGAGATTTTCACAAAGACTTTGATGAACTTTCGGTAAAAGCATGCTAGCCCAAGGAAACTTCGGACTTCGGTCGCATTCCGTTGAACCTTCCAATCTTGCACCGCAACTACCTTCGCGGGGTCCACAGCTAACCCTTCCTTGGATAACACATGTCCATGAAATCTCACTTCTTCTCTCCAAAAATGACATTTGGAGAATTTGGCTTTCAACTGATGTACTTGAAGAGTGTCCCTGACTTCTTTCAAATGCTAAGCATGCTCTTCCTCACTCTTTGAGAAAATCAAAATGTCATCTACGAAGACCACCACAAACTTGTCGAGGAACTCCCTGAACACCCTGCTGAACAAGTCAACGAAATAAGCGGGTGCGTTTGTCAAGCCGAAAGGCATGACAAGCCACTAAAAGAAACCGTCGGGGGTTCTGAATGCGGTCTTATCAATACTTTCTTCAGCCACTCTTAGCTGATGAAACCCGGTAGCTAGATCTAGTTGGGAGAAAACTAATGCACCTACAAGCTGATCGAACAAATCATCTATTCTTGGGAGTGAGTGCCTTTTCCTCTTGGTCAGCTTGTTTAGCTCCCTATAATCAACGCATAGGTGAAGCGAACCATCCGCTTTAGTTGTGAACACTATTGGAGCACCTCATTCAGAAATACTTCACCTTATAAACCCCTTCTCAAGTAACTCTTTAACGTGCTTTCTGAGTTCTTTCCTCTCCCTTGAAGCCATGTGTCTAATGGGTAAAGCAACAGGTTTTGCATTATCAACGAGGTATATGCGGAAGTCTATCTCCCGCTTCGGAGGTAACCGCTTCACCTCTTTAATGTCATCCGAGTATTCAGGGACTACTCTAACATACTGCATATTCTCAATAGACGCATCAAGAGATTCTAGATAGCTAAGCATAACAGAGTTCATGGGATTACAAGAAATTTCCAGAGTGTTACCGAGGCGAGTCATGAGTCTAACCACTCTCTTTTCACAATTGAGGACGGCACCATTACTGATAGCCAACCCATGCCTTGAATCGACCCTTAGCCCGTGGATCCCAAAACATAGGCATTGCATCTAAACCCCACACTTAGTATAGAAATTTCAAAATCCAAACAAATCGTTGACAAATAAGTTGAGTCCCAAGTTAGATTTGAAACAACCAAGGGATCCTCTACTAAACCGGTGTCTAGGTATAGAGATTCAACTAAAGCAGTAGATATAAAAGAGTGCGATGCGCCAGAATCAAAGGGTGTACGAACAGGATGATCAAAAAGATAAACTAAACTCCCAACAGAAACATTTCTACCTCGTTCTTGCGGAGGTGCCATGAGAGCTTGAACCTTCCCTCTAGAAGTAGATCTAGCTCTCTGTCCTTACCCTTGCTTTCTTGGGCAGTCCATAGCCATCTGTCCCGTCTCGCCGCAAGGAAAACTGCCACCCATCTTCCTTTTCTTCTTTCTGTAGTCCTTAACAAAATGTCCAGGAATGCCACAAAAATTACACTTCCTCTTATCATGGGGTTTGTTGTTCTTCCCGCCCTTCTTGGAATATGTCTTTTTGCCATGTGATCCTTCCACTTTCTTCTCTTGAGGTACTTCCACCTTTGTCTCTTTCTTGCCAGCCTTTTCTTCTTCTTGTAACAATGTCATGTCCACTAGCCTCTCGTAAGTCGCAACCATAGGTATATGGGACGTAGCTACACTGTACAGTGACTCATTCAATCCTTTAACAAAACGGAGAGCCTTCTTGTGTGGAGTGCTCACTAACTCCAATCCGAACCTATCCAACTGATTGAATTGGTTAACATATTCCTTGACTAACATACTCCTTGTTTGAGAGCTAAGAACTTCTCCATCTGTAGGCTCCATTCAGCTTGTGAGAGGAATTTCATTTCAAACCTCATTCGGAAATCCACAAAAGTTTCAATTGGTCTTTCAGCGTTAGTAAATTCCCACTAATAGGAAGCTTCCTCTTTGAGCAACCATACGACCAACTGTATCTTCTGTCTATCATCTACTTCGAAGATATCAAACAAATTCTTAGTTTCTTTGAGCCAGTTTCTTACTTCCACAAATGATTCATTCCCATTGAAGTTCTTTCCACCCATGGCACGAAGGTCCCTACATATTTTTTAGAAAGCATTTGCACGCGGAGGAGGAGGAGGAGGAACCGCTGCAGCTGAGGTAGGAGGAACGTCTGCTGGGCCTGAGGCATTGGCCCTTGCTTCTAGGTACCTTCTGAACCAGCCAGGTAACGGCACGCCCTCTGGAAGGTTAAGATCCCCAGACATGCTAAAACAAAAAGGGAAAGATTCAAAAAAAAGAATAGAAAGATAGTGCATATGGATTTGGTGGATTATGCCTTTCTCAAAATAAAACACATTTTCTTGAAAATTGCTTCTTGATATCTCTTTTTGAAAAATAGTTTTCAAAAATTTTATCTGATCTGGTAAACCATTGCTTTGATACCAAGTGAAACACCCCACCTCCATTTAGGTCACTCACAAAGGGAATGCCTTAATTTTGGTGAAGCATTATAGGTAAAAGACATAGATAATTTACAGCATATATATATATATATATATATATATATATATATATATATATATATAAGCAGCGGAAAAAATAACTAACTTTATTTCGAACGTGGTTCATAACAAAACATTTCAGCAATGTGTTTCAAATCATTATATCAAAATATTTGTCTTAATTATTACATAAAGAAGCATAAAACAAAATAAAACTGCATAAATCCCCAAGTAGTAGTGTGTCCAAAGCCATAGCCAATGGTAGGAGGTTCCAAGCTATACATCACAGAGACTTCAAGCTTGGAAAGATGAATGGTCCAAATTAAGCCGAGCTATTCCCTCCCTGGGTACCGGGGGGGTAACAAAAGAAAAGAGAGCAAAAGAAAATAGTTCAGACGTAAGTCTCGTAAGTCCAGTGATTATTCAGCATGTAAACTAACAAGAGAACCATGACTTGAATAAGCTGGACACGGGACAATAACAAGGAAATAATGTAACATAGGGTAAGGTAAGATAAACAGGGTAAGATAAACTAATCATATTATCGCACTCATGTCCATATTCTCTGCGTCTACTATATATTTCAACCATCATCATGAGTTCAAACCCAGTGATTACTTTTCATTGATCGGCTCCTTCTCGTACGCGTTTACTACTTGTGTCCTATGGCCCCGCTCGATTGTAGACACCTGAGCTGGTCCCACTATAGGGTGTATCAAATCCAATAGTGGCAACCCGACACGATTCAAGATGCACAGTGTATAACTATTGATGCCCAGTGCCTGCTTTTTCAACTCCGGAGTACGTGCATGCCCGTACTCCGTCGGAACCTACACTGATGCACCAACTGCCATTATTTTAACCGCTTATAATCAGCCGAGTAATCGTGCCCTACCCTGCCTAGTACAGGGTACCATGATACATCTATGTGGGTTACTGCTGAAATGGGTCCCCGTTACAAGGGTTTCCTAGTCAATATGTTAAATTGGTTTAGTGTCCAAGTTAACCTAACCCCACCCATCAGTTTAGTTAACATTGGTTAAGTGTTGCCTTAATTAACTTAACCCTACCATTCCTTACTTGGCTTTAATTCATTTATTAAAGCACCAACCACTCACATTAGACAGGTATTGTTGCGGTTACTGGATATGCCAGTTGGGTCCGGGCAGTTTTACACCGCAACTCAGTCTAACCTCGAGTTCTTTTGGGCTCGATGCACTAAGCTCCCACATTAGATATATATTGTTATCGTTGCTGGATGTGCCGGGCGGTTCGGGAAGTCTTACACCGTAACTCAATCATGCGACATGAAATGTCATCGCCAAATTATACACAATATGATATCTATTGCCAAATTATATAATATGGTTTGTTATCGCCAAATTACACAATATGATATGCCATTGCCAAATTATAATAAGTCATCGCCAATTTATGTCATCACCAAGTATACAACATAATATGTCATCTCCAATTTATTCTACATGATATGGCTTTGCCAAAATAAAATATGCCATCGCAAAATTACACAACATATATGTCATCAGCAAATTATACAACATATGGATCCAAAGCATTTAAAATTTATCATCCAATTACATACAACATGATCACAACTTAGCATGATAAGAATCATAATCTCAATTGATTCAGTTTTAACAAAAAGGATAGGCATAGATTTACATTAGGCGATGTTCTATATCCAGTTATTTAGTCCAAATTCTAACATCGTTTAGATCTAAATGATAACTGGACTTACAAAAAGGAGGCTAGTCATGAGTTCTGGTATCTGTATTCTGGATTTGAATAGCTCTCCTTTGTTGTAGACGTTGAATTCTATTAGTTGAATTAGATTTGATTTGCAATTCCTACTTGCTTTCTAGTTGAATGAGAATGGCTACTATTCTAGGCTAAGTACTAACAGCATGACGGTCTTAGGAATATTTTTGTGTGGTTTTAGGGTTTAGATTTAGGTTGCTAATATAGAAGTTTGATTTAATAGGAGCTGTCAGATTAACCTAGAGCAAATCAAACCCGTTCAAATCTAAGAGAACAAAGCAGAACTTGCCACGCAAGCCCTAATGACACAACAATTCGTCACAGGAGAAAACAGGTCAGATTCCAGATATGACACGAGGGGGAGGTCGACCTGGCCTTGGGCGGTAAATTTCCTGCCCAGCCAGCTTCTATGTTTGAATTTGAATTTCAAATTTCCTGAACTTTAATCTGAGCTGTTTATTTAAACTACTGAAACTTCTAAAGGCCATAACTCCTTCATACGGATTCCGATTTACGCAAACTCGGACTCTATTTCAAGTAAAATTCCGAGATGAACGCAATGAACTAAACCGTTTCCCTTAATTCTCAAGTTTGTAATTAATTATTCTTTAATTATTAACTTTAATGTTTACAGAAAATACGGGGTGTTACAGATTTTTCACATACTGCTGGAGTCGGTTCTTCCTGATGAGCTCCTCGATCAAACTCTTAAGGTGCCGACATTCGTTAATGTCGTTCCCTGGCTGGCTATGGAAATGGCAGAATTTCCCGGAATTTGCCAGCTGCTCAGTTACCTTCTGTTGCTTCATCCGACGAAAAAGGCCCGAGTCCTTTGCGGCTTAGTAAATTCTTTCTGGGGTTTCGTTCAGGAGGGTTAGCTCAAATGATTTGTACGTCCGCGTCATCTTATAAGCTTTTCTATTCCTCTCGTCATTTCCCCTCTTTTGTCCTACATCGCTCTTTTGCTCAACCCTGGACTCATCGCCCTTTCCTTCTCTGGCAGCATCACTTTCTATAGTATTCTGGACACCCGGAGCTTCTTCTTCGACACCCATGTATTCCTCGACTTTCTTGCAGAAATTTTTTTGAAGTCTTTGGTTTCTTCATCTTAAGCCACTTTCCAAATTCTGATTTCTTATCGATAGCCCCTCTTAGAGTTGCCAACAAGTACCAAGGCTCTGGATCTATGACCTCCGCTGCTGCAGCATTGAAGCGTGTAAAGAAAGCTCTGATGGTTTCCCCATGCTTCTGTTCCATTTCGCTGAGTGACGTCACATCACATGCCTTGGTTGTCTGTAATCGGAATTGATCCTGAAACCTCCTTGCCAAATCAGCAAACTGGACGATACATCTAGGTGGAAGTCTGGTGAAGCATAGCGAGGCCACACCTTCTAGGCACACAGGAAAGTATAAGCACTTGATTTCATCAGTGTCCCTAGCTCCATTCATGTGCTAGTCGTACTAGAACAGGAAAATGGTTGGATCTCCAACTCCGCTATAAGGCGTTATTGCTGGGGTATAAATTTCTTCGGGAATTTCGCTTGACAAATTTCCTCTATGAATGGATTTTTGTTGGGCGAAAACTCCCATTCTTTCTCCTCATCTTCTCGAGTTGCCTTCTCCTTCATTACTCGTTGGATTATGTATGTGATGCGCCTTTCGTCACTTGCTTGTTTATCAGGATTGGTCCCTATGTTCTTATCAGTGAGACCATAGTTTAAGCTTCGAAGCCTCGCATCCTTCCTGAGGGATGTTATGTTGGTAAGACTCGTCGCACGTTATTCTTTGCGCTGTGGAGATCTGGCCTTAGGATCCTCAACGCCGGCCCCTCCCCTGTCTCTCACTGGGTTGTGAGGTCGCCCAGGGTCCGAGGCTGATGTGTCTCCTTTTTCACCAGTACTAGCCACAGTGTTTGGTTGTAACAAGTTGGTTTGAGCATTGGTCAGGACATCAAATCTTTCCATTAACATCTTCGCTGTATTATCCATTTTTTCGTTCAAGCTGGTTACAACCACATTCAATTCATCCGCGTTACAGATGGCCTAGGTGTGTCCCCAGCCCCTTGATTCTAGATCTGAGGTGTAGCATTATCGGCATTAACATCCTCATTGATCGTAGCGACTTTAGTAGATTTCCCGCTTTTCTTCGATACAGCCATGGTTTCAAAGGAGAAAGCGCTTTTGAGATATTTTTATTTTTTTTAGATTGCCGAACTATGGAAGGAAATTATGAACACGGCCCCACGGTGGGCGCCAAAATGTTTACACCAAAAATGGTCTGAACACCCAAGGTACTAAACTGTGCTTCACCAATTCGGTAAGAAATAAGTGGAACTGTGATTAATTAGTAATCGAAAGTAAAAAATGCGAGAAAAGTAAAGTAGAGACGAAATTTAGAGTGGTTCAGCCATTAAACGAGGCCTACGTCCACTATGAAGGTGATTTCCTGTCTTATAATGAGGATTACAAAATACACCAACTCTCTCTTTTCATACATCTCTATATCCACTCACTATACCCTTGTTTATATATTTCAATCTGAGGAATTATAAAAGAGAATGGTAAATTTTGAGGAGAAGAAGGATGGATGAATGATTGAGAAGGAGGATGTCTTCGTTTTTCTTGACTATAAGATTGAAGTTGACGCCATAGCCAAATCTATAGTCGAGGATGGATTTTAGCAGCACTTCGTGATTTCAAAGACCGGATCCCCTTTATGTTGGTAGTCCTCCCGTATTTATAGGTGAAATCCCCTTGGTAGATGATCTGGAATCCGCTTACGCAGGCTGCAGATCGTTCATTCTATTAATTACAATCATGCCATTGGCAAGCTGTAGCCAGCTGTCTGTGGCTGTATCCAATTATCATGTGCAGACGACTCGTCGGGGCGAGTGTCTCGTATAGCTGAGTGGGTCCATACAATCGGGTGTTCCTGTGAGAGTGAATGCTTTGAGGAATCCTACGAGGGTAGAATTCGGGGCTGGAGTCGATCCTCCTTTGCTCCTTGCGCAACCGTCCTTCTTGGTTCAAGGGCGCTCGTCTTCTTGCTGCCTTTTTATGGCACTATTTTTTCATACAACTACGCTACAAGGTTGCTCCCGCCTATGCTGAATGGGCGACTTGTTTTATTTCAGTGTTTGAGCGGTTCACGTGATATGAGACCTTCGTCTTTATCGGGTCACATTGTTCATATCATGTCAAGTCGTTATCTCTGGTCGCACTGGTTGACTTGACCTGCCTTAGGTTTGATATTTTAACATTTAGGTGCCTCAGATAACCTTTCGCATGACCGACCCCGATGATGTACGCTCGATATTTTTTACTCAATGTAAGTATGGATTTTTTAGGGTTTAACAACTTGGATTAGGTGCAGCAAAAACCAACCCTTTACAGTAGCAAAAAAAGGCACAATTGTTGGATGTAATGTATATTTAGAGAATTAGGGTTTGGATTTAAAAGAATAGCCGTTCTGAAGTATTAAGGGAAGTAGGGGTAGTTTAAGCATAGTAGGGGTAGATCAACAAATATAAAATATGATGAATCATTTGGATTGAGTGCTGCAATAACCAATCCTTCACATTAGTAAAAAGATAGGTGTAATTGTTGGAAGTAAGGGCTATTTAGAAAATTAGGGGTAGGATTAAAAAGAAGGCCTATTTTGAAGTACTAAGAAATGTAGGGGTAGTATAAGCATAGTAGGGGTAGATCGACAAATACGAAAGTTGATGAATCATTTAGATTGGGTGCTACAACAACCAAACCTTCACCCAAGTTAAAAAAAATACGGGTAATTGTTGGAAGTAAGGGCTATTTGAGAATTAGGAGTTGGATTAAAAAGAAGGGCTATTTTGAAGTATTAAGAGAAGTGTGGGTAGTTTAAGCATAGTAGGGGTACATCGACAAATATGAAAGATGATGAATCATTTGGATTGGGTGCTGGTAAAACCAACCCTTCAAAGTAGTTAAAAAGTAGGGGAAATTGTTGTAAGTAAAGGCTATTTAGAGAATTAGGGGAAGGATTAAAAAGATGGGCTGTTTTGAAGTATTAAGAGAAGTAGGAGTAGTTTAAGCATAGAAGGGGTAGATCGACAAATATGAAAGATGATTAATCATCTCTTGATACTTCAAAATAGTCTACTTTTACGTATAAAGAATTAAAGGTAGGACTAATAGGAATGGCTATTTTGAAGTAATATGAGAAGTAGGGGTAGTTTAAACATAATAGGCTTAGATCGACAAATATGAAAGATGTGAAGAACTGTGTGGATTGGGTGCTAGGGGTAGATCGACCAAACCTTCTTTTTAATCATACCACTAATTCTATAAATATCCCTTACTTCAAACAATCACCCCTATTTTTTAAATACTATGAAGGGTTGGTTTTTGTAGCGCCCAATCTAAACGATTCATCATCTTTCATATTTGTCGATCTACCCCTATTATGCTTAAACTACCCCTACTTCTCTTAATAATTCAAAACAGATCTTCTTTTTAATCCTGCCCCTAATTCTCTAAATAGCCCACACTTCAAACAATTACCCCAATTTTTTGACTACTGTGAAGGGTTGTTCCCAATCCAAATGATTCGTCATCTTTCATATTTGTCGATCTACCCCTACTATGCTTAAACAACCCCTACTTCTCTTAATACTTCAAAACAACACTTCTTTTTAATCCTACCCTAATTCTCTAAACAGCCCTTCCAACAATTACCCCAATTTTTTAACTTTTGTGAAGGGTTGGTTTTTGCAGCAACCAATCCATATGATTCATCATCTTTTATATTTGTCAATTTACCCCTACTATGCCTAAACTACCCCTACTTCTACTAATACATCAAAACAGTCCTTCGTTTTAATCATACCCCTAATTCTATAAATAGCCCATACTTCCAATAATTACCCCTATCTTTCTACTACTATGAAGGGTTGGTTTTTGCCAGATCCGATCTAAATGATTCATCATCTTTCATATTTGTCAATCTACCCCTACTATGGTTTAACTACCCCTACTTCTCTTAATACTTCAAAACAGTCCTTCTTTTTAATCCTACCCCTAATTCTCTAAATATCCATTACTTCCAACAATTACACCTATTTTTTAACTTAAGTGAAGGGTTTGTCTTTGCAGAACACAATCCAAACGATTCATCATCTTTTCTATTGGTCGACCTACCCCTACTATGCTTAAACAACCCCTACTTCTCTTAATTCTTCAAAACAGTACTTCTTTTTAATACTTCCCCTAATTCTTTCAATAGCCCTTACTTCCAACAATTACCTCTGTTTTTTAACTTCCATGATGGGTTGATTTATGCAACACCCAATCCAAATGATTCATCATCTTTCATATTTGTCGATCTAGCAGTATTATGCTTAAACTACCACTACTGCTCTTAATACTTCAGAACATTCCATCATTTTAATCCTACCCCTAATTCTCTAAATGGCCGTTCTTCCAAAAATTACTCCTATTTTTTAATTTCTGTAAAGGGTTGGTTTTTGCAACACCTAGTCCAAAAGATTCATCATCTTTCATATTTGTTGATCTACCCCAACCATGATTATACAACCCCTACATCTCTTTGTACGTCAAAATAGTACTTCTCTAAATAGCCCATACTTCCAACATTTACCATCATTTTTTAACTACTATGTAGGGTTGGTGTTTGCTGCACCCAATCCTAAAGATTCATCATCTTTCATATTTGACGATCTACCAATACTATGTTTAAGTAACCCCTACTTCTCTTAATACTACAAAAAAATCCTTCTTTTTAATCCTACCGCTAATTCTCTAAATAGCCTTTACTTCAAACAATTACCCCTATTTTTTAACTTCTGTGAAGGGTTGGTTTTTGCAGCACCTAATTCAAATGATTCATCATCGCTCATATTTTTCGATCTACCCCTACTTTGCATAAACTACTCTACTCCTCTTAATACTTCAAAACAATCCTTACTTTTAATCCTACCCATAATTCTATAAATAGCCCTTCCTTCCAACAAGTACCTTTATATTTTAACTCTTGTGAAGGATTGGTTTTTCCAGCATGCAATCCAAACGATTCATCATCTTTCATATTTATCGATCTACCCCTACTATGCTTAAACAACCCATACTTCTCTTAATATATTAAAAAAATCCTTCTTTTTAATCCTTCCCTTAATTCTCTAAATAGCCCTCACTTCCAGCAAATACCCCTATTTTTTAACTATTTTGAAGGGTTGGTTTTTGAAGTAACCAATCTAAATGATTCATCATCTTTCATATTTGTCGATCTACCCCTACTTCTCTTAATACTTACAAACAACCCTTCTTTTTAATTCTACACCTAATTCTCTAAATAGCCCTTACTTCCAACAATTAAGCCAATCTTTCTACTACTGTGAAGGGTTGGTTTTTATAGCACCCAATCAAAAAGATTCAAAATCTTTCATATTTGTCGATATACCCCTATTATGCTTAAACTACCCCTACTTCTCTTAATACTTAAATATGGCCCTTCTTTTTAATATTGCCCCGAATTCTCTAAATAGCCCTTACTTCTAACAATTACCCCTATTTTTTAACTACTATGAAGGATTGGTTTTTGCAGCACCCAATCCAAATGATTCACCATTTTCGTATTTGTCGATCTACCCGTACTATGCTTAAACTATCCCTACTTCTCTTAATACTTCATAACAATTATTCTTTTTAATCCTACCCATAATTCTCTAAATAGCCCTTACCTCCAATAATTACCCCTATTTTTTAACTTTTGTGAAGGGTTGGTTTTTGCAGCACCCAATCCAATCGATTCATCACCTCTACATTTTTGTCGATCTACACCTACTATGCTTAAACTACCCCTACTTCTCTTAATACTTCAAAATAGTACTTCTTTTTAATGCTACCCCTAATTCTCTAAACGACCCTTACTTCCAATAATTACCCCTATTTTTTAACTTCTGTGAAGGGTTGGTTTTTGCAGCACCCAATCAAAATGATTCATCATTTTTCATATTCGTCGATCTACCCCTACTGTGCTTAAACTGCCCCTAATTCTCTTAGTACTTCAAAAAAGTCCTTTTTTTTAATCATACCCCTAATTATCTAAATATCCATTCCTTCCAATAATTACCCCAATTTTTTTACTTCTGTGAAGGGTTGGTTTTTGCAGCACCCATTCCAAACGATTCATCATCTTTCATATTTGTCGATCTACCCCTACTATGGTTAAACAACCCTTACTTCTCCTAATACTTCTATAAAGTCCTTCTCTAAATAGACCTTACTTCCAACAATTACCCTTATTTTTTAACTATTACGAAGGGTTGGTTTTAGCAGCACCCAATCCAAATGATTCATCATCTTTCATATATGTCGATCTACCCCTACTATGCTTAAACTACCCTACTTCTCTTAATACTTCAAAATAGTCCTTCTTTTTAATCCTACCCCCAATTCTATAAATAGCCCTTACTTCAAACAATTACCCCTAATTCTTAACTTCTAGGAAGGGTTGCTTTTTGCAGCACCCAATCAAAATGATTCATCATCATTCATATTTTTCGATCTACCCCTACTATGCTTAAACTAACCCTACTTCTCTTAGTACTTCAAAACAATCCTTTTTTTATTCCTACACCTAATTCTCTAAATAACCCTTACTTCCAAAAATTACCCCTTTTTTAACTACTATGAAGAGTGGGTTTTTTCAGCACTCAATCAAAACAATTCATAGTCTTTCATATTTGTCGATCTACCTCTACTATGCCTAAACTACCCATACTTCTCTAAATAATTGTTGGAAGTAAGGGCTATTTAGAGAATTAGGGCTAGGATTAAAAAGAAGGGTTATTTAGAGAATTAGGGGTATGATTGGGTGCTGCAAAAACCAACCCTTCACAATAGTAAAAAGATTGGCTTAATTGTTGGAAGTAAGGGCTATTTAGAGAATTAGGGGTATGATTAAAAAGAAGGACTATTTTGAAGTATTAAGAGAAGTAGGGGTAGTTTAAGCATAGTAGGGTTAGATCGACAAATATAAAGATGATGAATCATATGGATTGGGTGCTGCAAAAACAAACCCTTCAAAGAAGTTTAAAAATAGGGGTAACTGTTGGAAGGGCTATTTAGAGAATTAGGGGTTGGATTAAAAACAAGGGTTGTTCTGAAGTATTAAAAGAAGTAGGGGTAGTTTAAGCATATTAGGAGTAGATCGACAAATTTGAAAGATGATGAATCATTTAGATTGGGTGCTGCAAAAACCAACCCTTCATAGTAGTTAAAAAATAGGGGTAATTGTCGGAAGAAAGGTCTATTTAGACAATTAGGGGTAGGATTAAAAAGAATAGCTGTTTTGAAGTATTAAGAGAAGTAGGGGTAGTTTAAGCATAGTAGGGATAGATTGACAAATATGAAAGATGATAAATCATTTGGATTGGGTGCTGCAAATAACAACCGTTTACAGAAATTAAAAAATCGAGATAATTGTTAGAAGGAATGGATATTTAGAAAATTAGGGGTAGGATTAAAAAGTAGGACTGTTTTGAAGTATTAAGAGAAGTAGTAGTTGTTTAAGCATAGTAGGGATATATGGAGAAATATGAAAGATGACGAATCATTTGGATTGGGTGCTGCAAAAACCAACCCTTCACGGAAAATAAAAAATAGGGGTAATTGTTGGAAATTAGGGCTATTTAGAGAATTAGGGGTAGGAATCAAAAGATTTCCTTTTTTGAAGTATTAAGAGAAGTATGGGTAATTTAAGAATAGTTGGTGTATATCGACAAATATGAAAGATGATGAATAATTAAGATTGGGTACTGCAAAAACCAACCCTTCACAATAGTTAAAAAATAGGGGTAATTGTTGGTAGGAAGGTTTGTTTAGAGAATTAGGGGTAGGATTAAAAAGAAGGGTTGTTTTGAAGCATTAAGAGAAGTAGGGGTAATTTAAGCATAGTAGGGTTAGGTCGATAAATATGAAAGATTGTCAATCGTTTGGATTAGGTGTTGCGAAAAGCAACCCTTCACAGTAGTAAAAAGATAGGCGTAATTGTTGGAAGTAAGAGTTATTTAGAGAACTAGGGGTAGGATTAAAAAGAAGGACTGTTTTGAAGTATTAAGAGAAGCAGGGGTAGTTTAAGCATAGTAGGGGTAGATCGACAAAGATGAAAGATTAGGAATCGATTGGATTGGGTGCTGCAAAAACAAACCCTTCATAGTAGTAAAAAGATAGGCATATTTTTTGGAAGTAAGATCTATTTAGAGAATTAGGGGTTGGATTAGAAAGAAGGGTTGTTTTGAAGTATTAAGAGAAGTAGGGGTAGTTTAAGCATAGTAGGGGTAGATAGACTAAAATGAAAGATTGTGAATCGTTTGGATTGGGTTCTGCAAAAACCAATCCTTCATAGTAGTAAAAAGATAGGAATAATTGTTGGAAATAAGGGTTATTAGCGAATTAGGGGTAGGATTAACAAAAGGATTGTTTTGAAATATTAAGAGAAGTAGGGGTAGATCGATAAATATTAAAGATGATGAATCATTTGGATTGGGTGCTGCACAAACAAAATCTTCACAGAAGTTAAAAAATAGTGATAATTGTTGGAAGGGCTATTTAGAGAAGGGCTATTTAGAGAATAAGGGGTAGGATTAAAAAGAAGGGTTTCTTTGAAGTTTTAAAAGAAGTAGGGGTAGTTTAAGAATAGTAAGGGTAGATCGACAAATTTGAAACATGATGAATCGTTTGGATTGGGTGCTGCAAAAACCAATCCTTCACAATATTTAAAAAATAGGGGTAATTGTTGGAAGGAAGGGTTATTTAACGAACTAGGGGTAGGATTAAAAAGAAGAGACGTTTTGAAGTATTAAGAGAAGTAGCGGTAGTTTAAGCATAGTAGGAATGGATCGAAAAATATGAAAGATTATGATTCATATGGATTGAGTGCCGCAAAAACCAACCTTTCATAGAAGTCAAAAAATAGAGGTAATTATTGGAAGTTAGGGCTATTTAGAGAATTAGGGGTAGGATTAAAAAGAATAAATGTTTTGTAGTACTAAGAGAAGTAGGGGTAATTTAAACATAGTAGGGGTAGATCGACAAATATGAAAGATGATGAATCGTTTGGATTGGGTGCTGCAAAAAACAACCCTATATAGTAGTTAATAAATGGGGGTAATTGTTGGATGTAAGGTCTATTTAGAGAATTAGGGGAAGGATTAAAAAGAAGGGTTGTTTTGATGTATTAAGTGAAGTAGGGGTACTTTAAGCATAGTACGGGTAGATCGACGAATATGAATGGTGATTAATCGTTTGGATTGGGTTCTGAAATAACCAACCCTTCACAGTAGTTAAAGGGATAATTGTTGGAAGTATGGGCTATATAGAGAATTAGGGGCATGACTAAAAAGAAGACTATTTTGATGTATTAAGAGAAGTATGGGTAGTTTAAGCATAGTAGGGGTAGATCGACAAATATGAAAGATGATGAATCATTTAGATTGAAAACTGCAAAAATCAACCCTTCACAGAAGTTAAAAAATAAGGGTAATTGTAGGTAGGGAAATTTGTAGAATTAGGGGTAGGATTAAAAAGAAGAGATGTTTTGAAGTATTAAGAGAAGTAGGGGTTGTTTAAGCATAGTAGGGGTAGATCGACAAATATGAAAGATGATGAATCGTTTGGACTGGGTGTTGCAAAAACAAATCCTTCACAATAGTTAAAGAATAGAAGTAATTGTGGGAAGGAAGTACTATTTAGACAATTAGGGGTAGGATTCAAAAAAGAAGGGATGTTTTGAACTATTAAGAGAAGTAGGGGTTGTTTAAGCAAAGTGGGGGTAGATCAAGAAATTTGGAAGATTATGAGTCGTTTGGATTGGGTGCTACAAAAACCCATCCTTCACAGTAGTAGAAAGATAGGCGTGATTGTTGGAAGTAAGGGCTATACAAGAGAATTAGGGTATTAAGAGAAGTAGGGGTAGATTGACAAATGTGAAAGATGATGAATTGTTTAGATTGGGTGCTGCAAAAATTAACCCTTCACAGACGTTAAAAAATAGGGGTAATTGTTGGTAGGGCTATTTTGAGAATTAGGGGCAGGATAAAAAAGAATGGTTATTTTGAAGTATTAAGAGAAGGAGGGGTTGTTTAAGCAGAGTAGGGGTAGATCTACAAATATGAAAAATGATGAATCGTTTGGATTGGGTGATGCAAAAACCAATCCTTCACAATAGTTAAAAAATAGGGGTAATTGTTTGAAGGAAGGGCTATTTATAGAATTAGGGGTAGGATTAAAAAGAAGGGTTGTTTTGAAGTTTTAATAGAAGTAGGGGTAGTTTAAGCATAGCAGGTGTAGACTGACAAATATGAAAGATTATGACTCGTTTCGATAGGGTGCCGCAAAAACATTTCCTTCACAATAGTAAAAAGATAGGCGTAATTATTGGAAGTAAGGGCTGTTCAAGAGAATTATGGGTAGGATTAAAAAGGACTGTTTTGAAGTATTAAAAGAAGTAGGGGTAGATCGACAAATATGAAAGATGATGAATCATTTGAATTGGGTGATGCAAAAACCAACCCTTCACGGAAATTAAGAAATAGGTGTAATTGTTGGAAGTGCGATTTAGAGAATTAGGGTTAGGATTAAAAGAAGGGATGCTTTGAAGTATTAAGAGAAGTTGGGATTGTTGAAGCAAAGTAGGGGTCGATCGACAAATATGAAAGATGATGAATCGTTTTGATTGGGTGTTGCAAAAAGCAATCTTTCACAATATTTAAAAAAAAGGGTAATTGTTGGAAGGAAGGGTTATTTACAGAATTAGGGGTATGATTAAAAAGAAGAGTTGTTTTTAAGTATTAAGAGAAGTAGGGGTAGTTTAAGCTCAGATGGGGTGGATTGACAAATATGAAAAATTATGAATCATTTGGATTGAGTGCCGCAAAAACCAACCTTTCATAGAAGTTAAAAAATAGTTGTAATTTTTGGAAGTAAGGGCTAGTTGATTAAAAAGAATAGATGTTTTGGAGTATTAAGAGTAGTAGGGGTAATTTAAGCATAGTAGAGGTAGATCGACAAATATGAAAGATGATGAATCGTTTGGATTGGTTGCTGCAAAAACCAACCCTTCACGGTAGTTAAAAATCTGGGTAATTGTTGGAAGTAAGGGCTATTTAGAAAATTAAGGGTAGGATTAAAAAGAATGGTTGTTTTGAAGTATTAAGAGAAGCAGTGGTAGTTTAAGCATAGTAGGGTTAGATCGACAAATATGAAATATGATGAATCATTTAGTTTGGGAGCTACAAAAACCAATCCTTCACAATAGTTAAAAAATAGGGCTAATTGTTGGGAGGAAGCACTATTTAGAGAATTAGGGGTAGGATTAAAAAGAAGGACTGTTTGAAAGTATTAAGAGAAATAGGGGTAGCTTAAGCATAGTAGGGGCAGATCAATAAATATGAAAGACTATGAATCAGCTGGATTGGGTGAGGCAAAAACAAACCCTATACAGTTGTAAAAAGATAGGCGTAATTGTTGGAAGTAAGGGATATTTAGAGAATTAGGGGTAGGATTAAAAAGAAGGAGTGTTTTGAAGTATTAGGAGATGTAGAGGTAGTTTAAACATAGAAAGGGGTAGATCGACAAAAATGAAAGATTATGAATCACTTGGATTGGGTGCTGCAAAAACCAAGCCTTCACAGTAGTAAAAAGATAGGCGTAATTGTTGGAAGTAAGGGCTAGTTAGAGAAATAGGGGTATGATTAAAAAGAAGGACTGTTTTCAAGTATAAAGAGAAGTAGGGTTAGGTCGACAAATTTGAAAGATGATGAATCATTCGGATTGGGTGATGCAAAAACCAGCCTTTCATAGAAATTAAAAAATAAGGGTAATTGTTGGGAGGGCTATTTAGAGAATTAGCAGTAGGATTAAAAAGAAGGGCTGTTTTGAAGTATTAAGAGAAGTTGGGGTTGTTTAAGCATAGTAGGGGTAGATCGACAAATACGAAAGATGATGAATCATTTGGATTGGGTGCTGCAAAAACAAATCCTTCATAATAGTTAAAAAACAATGGTAATTGTTGGAAGGAAAGGATATTTAGAGAATTAGGGGTCGGATTAAAAAGAAGAGTTGTTCTAAAGTATTAAGAGAAGTAGGAGTAGTTTAAGCATAGTAGGGGTAGATCGACAAATATGAAAGATTATGAATCATTCAAATTGAGGCTGTAACAACCAACCTTCAATAGAAGTTAAAAAATAGGGGTAATTGTTGGATGTATGGGTTGTTCAGAGTATTAAGGGTAGGATTAAAAATAATAGCTGTTTTGAAGTATTAAGGGAAGTAGGGGTAATTTAAGCATGGTAGGGGTAGATCGACAAATATGAAAGATGATGACTCGTCTGGGTTGGGTGCTGTAAAACCCAACCCTTCACAGTAGTTAAAAAATCTGGGTAATTGTTGGATGTATGGGCAATTAAGAGAATTAGTGGTAGAATTAGAAAGAAGGGTTGTTTTGAAGTATTAAGAGAAGTAGGGGTAGATTAAGCATAGTAGGGGTAAATCAACAAATATGAAAGATGATTAATCGTTTGGATTGGGTTCTGCAAAAACCAACCCTTCACAGTATTTAAAAAAAAGGGAAATTGTTGGAAGTAAGGGCTACAAAGAGAATTAGGGGTAGGATTAAAATGAAGGACTGTTTCGAAGTATTAAGAGAAGTATGAGTAGTATAAGCATAGTAGGGATAGATTGACAGATATGAAAGATGGTGAATCATTTAGATTGGGAGCTGCAAAAACCAACCCTTCACAGAAGTTAAAAAATAGGGGTAATTGTTGGAAGTAAGGGATATTTAGAGAATTAAGGGTAGAATTAAAAAAAGGGTTGTTTTGAAGTATTAAGAGAAGTAGGGGTAGTTTAAGCATAGTAGGGGTAGAGCGACAAATATGAAATATGATGAATCATTTAGATTGGGTGCTACAAAAGCCAATCCTTCACCATAGTCAAAAAATAGGGCTAATTGTTGGAAGTAAGCAATATTTAGAGAATTATGGGTAGGAATAAAAAGAAGGACTGGTTTGAAGTATAAAGAGAAGTATGGGTAGTTTAAGCATAGTAGGGGTAGATCGATAAATATGAAAGATTATTGATCAGTTGGATTCGGTGAGGGAAAAAAAACCTTCACAGTAGTAAAAACGTAGGCGTAATTGTTGCAAGTAAGGTCTATTTAGAGAATTAGGGGTAAAATTAAAAAGAAGGGTTATTGTGAAGTATTAAGAGATGTAGAGGTCGTTCAAGCATAGTAGGGGTAGATCGACAAATATGAAAGATTATGAATCGTTTGGATTGGGTGCTACAAAAACCGTAAGGGTAGTTGAAACATAGTAGGGATAGATCGACAAATATGAAAGATGATTAATCGTTTGGATTGGGTTCTGCAAAAAAAAAAAAACCCTTCACAATAGTTAAAAAAAGTGTAATTGTTGGAAGTAAGGGCTATATAGTGAATTAGGGGTAGGATTAAAAAGAATGACTGTTTTGAAATATTAAGAGAAGTATGGGTAATTTAAGCATAGTAGGGTTATATCCACAAATATGAAAGACGATGAATCATTTAAGATTGGGAGCTGCAAAAACCAACCCTTCATAGAAGTTATAAAATATGGATAATTGTTGGAAGTCAGTGCTATTTAGAGAATCAGGGGTAGGATTAAAAAGAAGGGCTATTTTGAAGTATTAAGAGAAGTAGGGGTAGTTTAAACGTAGTAGGGGTAGATCGACAAATATGAAAGATAATGAATCATTTAGATTGGGAGCTGCAAAAACCAACCCTTCAAAGAACTTAAAAAATAGGAGTAATTTTTGGAAGTAAGGGTTATTTAGCGAATTAAGGGTAGGATTAAAAAGAAGGACTATTTTGAAGTATTAAGGGAATTAGGGGTAGTTTTAGCATGGTAGGGGTAGATCGACGAATATGAAATATGATGAATCATTTAGAATGGGTGCTGCAAAAATCAATCCTTCACAATAGTTAAAAAAAGGGAAAATTTTTGGAAGGAAGCACTATTTAGAGAACTAGGGTTAGGATTAAAAAGAAGGACTGTTTTGAAGTATTAAGAGAAGTAGTGGTAGTTTAAGCATGGTAGGGGTAGACCGATAAATATGAAAGATTATGAATCAGTTGGATTGGGTGCGGCAAAAAAAAAAAAAACTCTTCACAGTAGTTAAAAAGGATAAGCGTAATTGTAGGAAGTAAGGGTTATTTAGAGAATTAGGTGTAGGATTAAAAAGAAGGGCTTTTTTGAAGTATTAAGATAAGTAGAGGTAGTTTAAACATAGTAGGGTTAGACTGACAAATATGAAAGATTATGAATCGTTTGGATTGGGTGCTTCAAAAACCAACCCTTCACAGTAGTAAAAAGATAGGCGTAATTATTGGTAGTAAGGGCTATTTATAGAATTGGGGGTAGGATTAAAAAGAAGGGTTGTTTTGAAGTATTAAGAGAAGTAGGGGTAGATCGACAAATATGAAACATGATTAATCATTTGGATTGGGTGCTGCAAAAACCAACCCTTCATAGAAGTTAAAAATTAGAGGTAATTTTTGGAAGGGCTATTTAGAGAATTTGGGGTAGGATTAAAAAGAAGGGCTGCTTTGAAGTATTAAGAGAAGTTGGGGTTGTTTAAGCATAGTAGGGGTAGATCGACATATATGAAAGATGATGAATCATTTGGATTGGGCGTTGCAAAAACAATCCTTCACAATAGTTAAAAAACAGGGGTAACTATTACGAGGAAGGGGTATTTAGAGAATTAGGGGTAGGATTAAAAAGAAGGGTTGTTTTGAAGTATTAAGAGAAGTAGGTGTAGTTTAAGCATAGTAGGGGTAGATCGAAAAATATGAAAGGTTATGTGTAACGACTTGCCTTTTTGCCCAGTTCTTGCCGGTAATTAAACAGAGTCAAACCATTCATAAAGACGAATTGTTATGGGTACATACATATATTGACCAAAATAATCGAACTTTTCATTGCGAAATACAATGTTACATAAGAGTTACATAGAATATCAGAGTTACGACTCATACAACGGAAGAAAAAAATATACTCTCAGTGGAAGAAACTGTATGATATTGGAGAAGCTCCAAACACTAGCGTGGACTCCAACTATTAAAGCGCTCTGAATCCTGCTCCAACGATCTATAACTGCAAAACTAAACTACCAGCTGCCCTTGTGGAAATTAATGGGCACCCACAGTTTAGAAAGGAACAATAAACTCCAGGTCAGTCGTGGGACTGGTGTGAGAACTCAAAAACAGTGATTTATAGGTTTTATTTTAAAGTTGGGTAATTCAACGGACCACGCCGCTAACGCGGGACGGTTAACTCCATATGAATTCCCGTGCATAAAAATTCGCTATGACTTTTGAAAGTGACGCTATCATAAGCTCATCCCATATCACACAATGCAAACGCACACCAGATGGGCGTGTTTTACCATATGATAACCAACACGCTTTCATACGTGAAAATACTCTTTTCATATTATCATATAGTGTGCAAAACAATTTTGCAAACAAATGTATTAATCGTAGACGGCATAATACCCATAATATTATGTCGCCATATATATACACAATCAAAACCATATGGCTCATATTAGAGATTGGGTTTCCAACTTGATGATTCCTGGCACGAAAGATCAAACAGGGATACAAACCGAAGTGCCTCACGACTTTTACATCCATCACAGACATAAACTACACATCGTCAGGGAAGATCAACGGTTTTCGACCAGACACGGCCCCCCCGAACATGCCCAACTTCCCCAGGTTCCTAAGTGGTTTCCCACTGCAGCACAACTTCATCATCAATTCATATATAAGTATAAAAAATAACCGCCAGTATCTCATCAATCCGGGGTGTGAGGTTTGTCGATTTTACGACATACACAAAGCTTTGCTTCGATAAGCCATTCTTTGATCATCACTAGCTCGTTTCATAACTTGGGTATGCCACATTGACAATTCACGATATGTCACTGATTTCAACCCATGCATACCATCTAAGTTCATATGACTTAGAGATGAGGAAAATATATTGCCACAAATCCGATATACATTAACTGAAATCGGTGCTATGATGTCAATTTCAACGTCAGACACACCATCCATACAAGTCCGTTCTGGTTCTGAACGGAACAACAACCCGGAAAGACATAAATATTTTCAGGTCTCATGCAACTCATACCTCGTATCTGGTGGCCTACACAATTGAGACATCAATCAACAATTAATCTAAACAATTCAATTATTTCCGGTCTTCATCTGTCTTTTACCAAGTCTTGAATTGCTTCATAATGTAGTATTATTACTTGGAATGGTTTTCGAACATATACTCGGTCTCGGTCTTTCCAAGTAATAAGGGCACTTAAAACAGTAGCTATGGTTTACACAGGCTTTCAATTCAAATCTCCTTCCAAATAGTTATCAATTCATTTTCTGACTTAAGATTTGAATTACTATAAATTTCATACATCTCGTTATCATCTTAACTCTTCTTTGAAATCAAAGACTATACCTTCGCTTAATTTTTTATTTTATTTTTTACTTTTAAATACCTAGAATCAAAGATTTTGATTAAATCCCCAATTACGATCTGAATTTCCACCATTCAATCTCGTCAGGTTTCAAGAATGATATTATCGAAGATACTATTCATGACAAAACCCAAATCAATCGATATTGAATCATAAATTAGGCAGAAATTATATCCATTTATATTCGATATAAATTCTCAAAATCAACGAATAATATCAGTGGAATAATGAAATAATAATATCTTCCAAATTCCGCAGATAGTATTCATTTACACCATGAAATTTTATACTAAATATCGAAGATTATTTCTATCTAACTTATTTCAATCAGGTGGAGAAACCCATACCTTAATTAAAAGATTTATTCAACTCTTTGATATTTGATCTGAATAGAAATACCATCAACTTATCTTCAATACTAATCTCTGTATCCAACTCATACTATAAGCGGAAAAATGGTGAATTACCTTTTAAATTCCTCAGATAATAAGTGTTTTCATTTACCAAATTAATATCAAACATCCAAAGATTTATCTCCAATCGTATCCAAATTTTTTTAAATTGGGAAAACCCATTTCAATTCCATATAAATATTTCCAATACTTTAAAAATCTTCTAAATCATTCTTATAATAGTTCACGCTTATAAATTTCAAAATCAATAACAACATTTGGAATTGTTATCCAAGGTACTGCTATTAAAATAGCCATTTAAATCAAATTGATTTGAAATTGTTTGAAATTCAATTTTACCAATGATTTTCAAAACTGTTATCATTTGTAAATCAACGTTCTTATTTCAAGTCAAATGAATTTCAAATAATCAAGTTAAAAGCATTCAAATCCTAAAATCAATATTTACGAATTGTTGCACCAAAGTGCGTTCAATTCAAAACCATATAATGATTTAAATATAAATTATTCAAATCCTTTTCAAATTAAATTTATATTTCCAAAACATCGCTATCTCAAAACCCTATTCAAATATACATACCTGATAAAATTGAATACTTAACAAATATGTTTCCCAAAACTCATTCTATATATAACGGTTTAAAATTCTTGTTAAATACATGATTCAAATCTTATTCTAAAAACCGTCTAATGTTATACGAATACTGTTTATTTAGTTTATCAGTTCAAATTAAATTTTCTAATGATTTAGTATATTTCCCCCAAATTTGTTCAATCATTTCAAAATTTAATGGATAATCTTTATAAATGATAAGATCAGCTACTTATATAAAATAAATGTTTGAATATCTAACTCAAATCAATTTTCGAAATAAATTTCAATTCAAAGGTTAATAAATTATAAATAGTTGAAAATATTTTCTAATCCATCTTCATTTTTTCGAATATCAATTTTTTAATTATCTCAATTTTCAAACAGTTTTGATATTGAAATTCAAAACTTAATTTATTATTTAATAATTAAATAATAAAATCATATATATATATAGGAAGGAGATTTAAAATCGATCACCCATAATTTCCACAACCACGGTGTGTGTTGTAATATCACGCAATGCAGTCATATTTATCCAAATGAACCATATGATCAGATGGATACAAATTCATTGATCACAAACAACATTTAACTGTGCACAAGCGTTATGATCAATAACGCTTACCAGTGTTCATTGTATTATCTAATTCATGAACAACCATTCAAACGTCAACATCCATCACAATTAACTAACTTAAATGAATATTTAAATTGGAAGTTCTCACCGTTCGAGCTTCAAAATCTTCATTACCAGAGCGAACAGATCAAAGAACACTGCCACCGCTACTTGTACTGTTCTCAATCCATTTTGATTAGCAGTTGATGATTTTCTGCTAATTTATATATTGGAATTTAATAAATAACGATGTTCATTATATATTTTTACATATATATAAGGCCAATTATTTTATTTTATTATGAATTTATAATTAACAAAAATTACCAATACTATATAACATTGCGTTATACTTTCTAATACGATTCTAACGCCTCTGACTGCGAGTAAATCCGATTTAAAACGAACGTTCTATGAGTGTTTAAAGTTTTAAGTACACTTAAATTTAGAAATAAATTAAATCATAGTCAAGCACCAAATGAGCCCAACCCAATCTTTCTATACGTGTCCAAATGCTCCAAACCGGCCCGCACCGTTTCCCCGCTTCTTCCTTCTCCTCCTATCTTCATGTATAGGAATCCAAAGTTGTGCACGCTCTAGCACGGTGCACGCTTCAACACTTCACCGAACTTCAATCAAAAAGCGCACACAGATTTCTGTCCATCTCCTCGTTCGAACACACCCACTCACCCGAACTCCGGTCTACCAAATCAAAATGCGCACCTTCCACAGTCAAAAATCTGACAAAACCCGTAAGCCCCATACAAATGTATCACCTCCATAACATGCACCGATCTTCACAAAAATTACACCACATCGAAGCCTGCTCCGTCCTCATCGCCACTCCATACTCGAATTCGCCTATCATCCTACGTTTCTCCAACAATCCTCAACCCTAGTCTCGAACAATTCCAATCATCGACGCGGAATCGAACCAAATACGCACCAAAAATACTAAGCTCCCTCACGATCACAATGGTGAAGACGACACAAGCTAATTCTTCCTGGTTTTTGAGATATGATTTTTCGAACATCTCTACACAAATTTTCCATTTTACTGTAAATCTGAGATTCCTCCATCGTTACTTGATGAAATTTCGATACGTCAGTTTCTAAAATCGTAAACGATGATCTGAACAACAACTGTGAAGATCATATTAGCTAAAACCCAACGGATTGCGAGATTTGGATTTTTGAATGGATAGAATTGGGAATTTTCATGTACAGAAAGTTTAAAAACAAAGAATAGAAGAGAACGACGTAAGGAATTCATCTGAAGTGGATAATGGCTGAAGTGTGAGGGGAAAATGGAGCTATGGTCCTGTTTATATAGGGATGATTCAAGGGTATTTAATCAATTTAAAGAAGGACACATGTTCTCATCTTATATTTGACCACATGCATGCCTTACACATAAGTGACTGCATGGCTCTAAAACATGAATCCCTCCATGCATGAATACACATAATTGGACACCTAATTATCAAAGCCTTAATTAATTAATTTGAATTGGTTACATCTTTGTAACACTTATAAATGTATTCAAAACGTAACCATCATATTACTTAAGATAAATTAAAACATAACTTAAAAAAAAAATTATTTATCTATATTATTCAGCAGATATATTTATGTATATATATGCTTTACCAAAAATCTATACAAAAATGGTTTAAAATAAATTCTTAATATATTTTATAAACATTATTAAAGAAAATAAAAATCAATCTTGTGAAATCTTTTAAAAATAAAGTATCCTTTACCAAATTCTTATAAATCAATATTATCAAAATTAGAAAATATTATTGCTAAAAAATCTTATAAATTAAATATGCAAAAATCATATAAAATAAAACAAGATACATATTCAAATTTAAAATCTATATTCAAACCTTATAAAAATCCTTTATATTCAGAAAATTAAAAAATTATATAAATAAAAATCCAAATCAAACTTAGTAAAAATTCTGGGATATTACACTCAACCCCCTAGAAACTTTTCGTCCTCGAAAAGGAAGACGTGTAATTTAAGCTCCTTAACCAATTTTAAATTCCCATTTCTCTCTTAATATATCGGAAATGTAATGGTCATAATCACAGCTCATATCATTCTCAGGGTACTCCGTCTATTTCTCGCTAAAGGTAAAGTCAAAGGAAACTTCTATGATCTTGTGATTACTGGGGTCGTCACTTGTCTTGTTTTTAATTGAATTATCTGAGTTAGACTACGAGCTGCTACCACTAAGGAGAAACTGGGAAAGATACAGTCTAATACTTAGAGGTTTACGATCCTAAGAAAATCTTAAAGTTTGGAAATTGTCTTTCTAACTTGCTCTTACGGAACCCATGGTTCCTTATCAATTAAGTGCTTAAATTAGAAATTTAAATCCAAGTTCTCAAATAAATTTTTCTTTCTAATCATTCATTTATCTTACAAAATGACATCTTGGCTAAATTCGGTATTCTATTGCGCTCAATACTAATTCAAATTCAATTTAAGAGATAATTCAAAATACTGGTTTCAAATCCAAATTAATTCACTTGTTCAAGGCTTTAAATTTCAAGCACGACAATTTGGGGTGATAATCAAAATATGACAATAGGTCGAGCAAAACTAGCGACATGTAAGAGGTAGAGTTATATTTCTAAAATACTTATTCTATTTCCATTCCAATCGTTTCCAATTTCATATTAACCCATTTATAAGTTAAATTTATACTCATTTAATCCCTATAATTTAGTTGCCATATTCACCTAATCGTATAACATTTTTTATAAACTCAAAATATAAGTAATCCTTTTTTCATTCTTGTTTAAATATCAAATCTTGTTTAGAAAATTTTTCTTACTCAACTAGCCGGAAAATCTCTTAAAACAGTTTTATTTAAAAAAAAATACCATCACGCTTCCTCTTGGCACTCTGATTATGCGTATACATGTTCAAGCTAGGGTTGTTTCAAATATATATCTTAAAATTTTCAGTACTCACTTCTTCAAATTTGGTATTTCAAGGATCCAAATTTTCCTACCTCTATATTTGTTATGATTTAAATTAATTTTTTGAACTCATTTCTAACTTAAGTCAAAATCACCTCTTTAAGCAAATTCTTAATTTAAGTCTAAATCATCTTCAGATTCCTTAAGGGGTGGAATTGATATGAATTTTTTTTTACACTTACGTGTTCTTTCTAATTCTTAAGTATAGTTTACTTCTATAATATCCCTTTTTGTTATTATCAAAATAGTTTGTTTTGCATCAATGACATATTATCCCTACATTATATTCCCTTTTAATAGTTCTAACATATCGAAATGGTTCAAGTATTCCTCGACGTCTTAATTGGAACCATATAGTCATCCCACTTTCGAAACTCGAAAATAACTACTAATGGTGCCATGGTCATCAGTAAAATCATCCTCGAGCGACTAGAGTGTGATTCTACACCTACCTAGTATATGTTGGACTTCTTATATACATTGATCAGACGTATATTCAAAATCCTTACGTACTCGATAGTCCAATTATGACATCGAATAAAACACTCGAAATCCTTATTTCCAATTATATTTAAAAATATATTTCAAATAATCATTGTTTTCAAATTGATTTACTTGTAAAAAAATACCTTATATAGGTTTCAAAAATACGCTCTCTCGTCATAATATTCCAAAATCTCATTCTAGGGTATTTCTAACCCTATCTCTAATGAGATACTGTAGCTCTGATGAATTTTATCCTTTGTTCAAATTACGTCATTCCCCATAGTATACCAAATCTCTGATACCAACTGTAATGACCCGCCTTTTTTCTCAGTTCTAGTCGGTAATTAAACATACTCAAACCATTCATAAAGACGAATTGTTATGGGTACATACATATATTGAACAAAACAATCGAACTTTTCATTGCAAAATTCAATGTTACTTCAGAGTTACATAGAATATCAGAGTTACAACACATACAACGGAAGAAAAGAAAATATACTCTCCACGGAAGAAACCTTATGATATAGCAGAAGCTCCAAACTCTAGCGTGGACTCCAACTCTAAAAGCACTCTGAATCTTGCTCCAACGATCTATAACTGCAAAACTAAACTACCAGTTCCCCGTGTGGAAATTAATGGGCACCCAGAGTTTAGAAAGGAACAATATACTCCAGGTCTGTCGTGGGACTGGTGTGAGAACTCAAAAACAATTATTTTTAGGTTTTATTTCAAAGTTGGGTAATTCAACGGACCACGCCGCTAACGCGGGACGGTTAACCCCATATGAATTCCTGTGCATTGAAATTCGCTATGACTTTTGAAAGTGAAGCTATCATAAGCTCATCCCATATCACACAATGCAAATGCACACCAGATGGGCGAGTTTTACCTTATGATAACCAGCATGCTTTCATACGTGAAAATCCTCTTCTAATATTATCATATAGTGCGGAAAACAATTTCGCAAATAAATGTATTACTCCTAGACGACACAATACCCATAATATTATGTCTCCATATATATATATATATATATACACACACACACACAATCAAAACCATATGGCTCGTATTGGAGATTGGGTTTCCAACTTGATGATTCCTGGCACGAAAGATCAACCAGGGATACAAAACGAAGTTCCTCACGGCTTTTTCATCCATCACGGACACCAACTACACATCGTCAGGGCAGATCAACGGTTTTTGACCAGACACGGCCCCCCGAACATACCCAACTTCCCCAGGTTCAAAAGTGGTTTCCCACCGCTGCACAACTTCATCATCAATTCATATATAAGTATAAAACCTAACCGCCAGTTTCTCATCAATATGGGGTGTGAAGTTTGTCAATGTCACGTCATACACAAAGCTATGATTCGATAAGCCATTCTTTGATCATCACTAGCTCGTTTCATAACATGGATATGCCACATTGGCAATTCACGACATATCACTGATTTCAACCCATACATACCCTCTAAGTTCATATGACTTAGAGATGAGGAAAATATATTGCCACAAATCCGATATACATTAACTGAAATCAGTGCTATGCGGTCAATTTCAACATTAGACACAACATCCATTTTGGGTCTGAACGGAACAACAACCCAGAAATACTTAAATATGTTCAGGTCTCATGCAACTCGTACCGCGTATAGGGTGGCCTACCAAATCGAGACTTCAATCAACAATCAATCTAAACAATTCAATTATTTCCGGTCTTCATCCGTCATTTACCAAGTCTTGAATTGCTTCATAACGTCGTATTATTACTTGGAATGGTTTTCGAACATATACTCGGTCCCGGTCTATCCATGTAATAAGCGCACTTAAAACAGTAGCTATGGTTTACACAGGCTTTCCATTCAAATATCCTTCCAAATACTTATCAATTCATTTTACGACTTAATATTTGAATTACTATCAATTTCATACTTCTCATTATCATCTTAACTCTTCATTGAAATCAAAGATTATACCTTCGCTTAAATGTATATATATATATACTTCTAATTCCCTCGAATCAAAGATTTTGATTAAATCCCGAATTATGATCTGAATTTCCAACATTCAATCTCATCGGGTTTCAAGAATGATATTATCGAAGATACGATTCATGACAAAACAAAAATCAATCGATATTGAATCATAAATTACGCAGAAATTTTATCCATTTATATGCGATATAAATGGTAAAATCAACGAATACTATCAGTGGAATAATTATATAATAATATCTTCCAGATTCCCCAGATAGTATTCATTTACACCATGAAATTTTATACCAAATATCGAAGATTATTTCTATCTAACTTATTTCAATCAGGTGGAGAAACCCATACCTTAATTAAAAGATTTAATCAACTCTTTGATATTTGATCTGAATAGAAATACTATCAACTTTTCTTCAACACTAATGTCCGTATCCAACTCATATTATAAGCAGAATAACGGTGAATTACCTTTTAAATTCCTCAGATAATAAGATTTTTCATTGTAACACACTGTATTTTAAATATAATTAAAAATAAAAAAAATAAAAAAATATGCTTATGATGGGTAAATAATGGTGATGCATAAGAAGAATTAATTAATACATGGAAGAGAAGAAAAATTAGTTCGATAACGATGTATGTAACGGAAAAGATAGTAAAATAAGGATAACTAATTCAAGAATCGGGAATTAGGTAAAAAGGACATAACCACTGCGTTCCTCTCGGAAAAATACACGAAATTGAGTCCGAGTTTTCGAAAACCGGAGTCCGTATGACCAAGATATGGCCAAAACAAGATTTCAGTAGACTTTCTGGTAGACTGACCCAGGTCGACCATAGTGTCGACCCGCCCTCTGTACAGGTCGACCTAGTCAGCCTGGGGTGGCCCATAACCCATTTTTGAAGCCATAGGATGATTTTTGATGGTCCGGATTGGTTTTAGGGTTAATCTAATGGCTGAAATGAGTTCCTACACCTATAAATACACCCTAAGACCTAGCCTCCTCTAGATACAATTATATTCTTCTCCTTCTCTGCCTCTATTCTAAATAAAAATAAAAATGGCATCGCTACTCTGCTGGAATCAAAACTAGAAGCTAATCAACATCAACCTAAGCAACTCAATTCAAATCAGAGATTAAAGCTTCTGCAATGATTCTACAACAACTAAAGTTCTTTCTTTAATCCAACTAAGGCAAGTGCAGTTATTTTTCGATATAAACTTTAATCATAATTGTGACATGATTGTAAATCTGAATTTGAGATTGTGTATGTTCTGTTCTGATCTATTTTATTCTGTATCTCTTCTTCTTTCTGTTCCATAGCCAGGCTACTACGATCCTGCGCCAATCTCCTAAGAGATTAACATACGCTAAAATATTTGGGACAATAAATGAATAATGCATGAAATGGGCATGATCGATATGTGACTGAGTTGAGGAAAGAACATAGGTTGAACTTGGAACTTAAGACATAAATCTAAGGCATATAATTGAACCTATGACTTGAGTTTGTGGCACAAAGAATATTGAACATACGACTTGAGAAGTTGGTTAATCTGTGACTGATTTAAGAAAAAGGACATAGGTTGTAAACTAGATTTAGCTCTATGCATATTCTGTAAATTGGAAGAAGAGGAACCATGGTATGTTAACATATGACTTGAGACAAAGAAAATATGGTTTAGGTATAAAGATTTACATTAAAGTAAGATATCTATCAAATGTGAATAATACCTAAGTAGGAAATTTTTGTCAATAGCTATATTTGGTAATTTATATGTGAATCTTTTGTACTAGGCAAGTTGAACTAAATTGGGACGTGTAAATTATGACCTTAATCTGTGACATGCAAATTTAATGCAAACATGGGGTATATGATCATATTGTGAATCATGACTATTATTTATGCATGCGAACTTAGGCAAGATTTATAATTAGGCAAGATATGTTGTGAAACTTTAAGGAATGATTAAATTTGTTATATTTGCCTAATTTGCTAGTTCTGCTATATTTTCCTAATCTTCTAGTTCTGTTATACAGCTTAATCTGCTAGTTCTGCCCTACTGCCTAGTCTGCTAGATCTGTTCATCTGCCAAATCTGTCATCTGCTAATTCTGTTAAGAATGCCAACCTAAATCTGTTGAGATGCCTAATCTGTTATCTGCTAAATCTGCTAGTTGCTTAATATGCTGAATCCGTTAAGTCGCCAAAACCTATTATCCGCTATATCTGTTAAGTTGATATATTCAATCTGTAATTGACATAATCTGAATTAGCTATGAATAATTGACATGTATATTAGGCGTGGGTATAAATGGTAAATCATTAATTAATTGGCCGCAAAGATAAACATGGCAAACTCGAGGTTAGAATGAGTTTGCGGCGTAATTCTGCCCGGAACCGCCCGGCATATTCTAGTGGCCGCAAACAATAGGTTCTAATGTGAGAAGTTAGTCATAACGTGCTTGAAACCCGAGGTTAGACTCAGTTTGCGACAGAAATCTGCCCGGAACCTACCGGCCTAACCAGTAGCCGCAAACAGTCAGTCTAATGTGAGAGGTCTGGGCATTAATAATTAATTAATGAAAATCTTAGATAAACATGATGTCTAAAACGTGTTGGGCGGATAGGATTAAACCGACTAGACTGATGAATTTAATAAATCTGTTCCATGAATCTATAGGCCCAATTACAAAGTTAGACCAATTTGTAAGTCTGTTAATCTGTAACTGGTTAATCGGTAAGTCTGTTAAATCTGTATATCTGATCTGTTAGTCTGAAAACTTGTCTGTGAATTGGTTGATCTGAATTCTGTATGTCTGAACTTGTAAACAAGTTAATCTAAAATCTGTTAGTCTGGGGACACAAGGTTAGGAGGGGAATCACTTGTGTCATCTGTTGTTTGGGACCCATATTAGTCAGTAACCCTTTCTGGTATCAAAACTTTGACCCAACAGTAAGTAGGGTCCGGGCACGCTTACTGAACTAATTATAAGCGGTTCATTCTGATAATGGCGAGGGGTGTTGATGGTGCGTTCCAACCTGGTCATGTGCGTGCATGGATCCCGGTCTGCCTCTGAGGATGTAGGACGCCGTGACATCTGTAAATAGGTCTGTGCCAATTGGTTGTCACTTTAGGGAGTGGTACACCCTACTGTGGGGACGACACAGGATATTTATTTATTAGGGAGCCGATCGCTTGGGGTAGGGTTTTAGGGTAGACTTAGTTCTGTCTGTTTCTGTTGGTACCGTCTGTTTCTGTTGGGTGGTAATACCTGTCTGTTTCTTCGTGGTACCGTCTGTTCGGGTGGTAAAGGCTCATTACTAGTGTACACCTAATTCTACATTCTATTTCCATAGGGATTAATCTGTTTCTGCTTCTGTCTGTTCTGATCGGGTAGTAAAGGCCCATTATTAGCATCCTGTTTCTGCTAAATTATTCTGTACCCGTTTCTGTTTCAGTTTAGACATTAGGGTGACACCTAATTCTGTTATACTAGTATTAGTGTAGAGAAGTGTAAAGAAATGGCTTATGTCATTCTGTTCTTCTGTTATATCTGCTACACCTGTTACAGATATCTCTCATCCAGTTTTATGTTGATGTCATGTTATTATTATCTGTTCATAGCTGAAAATCACTGGACTTGCCAGACTTTTTGTCTGACCCTTGTTTCGCCTCCTTTCTTCCGTTTCCACCCCCCCCCCCCCCAAGGTTATCCAAGGAGGTAATACTTTAGCTTGATCCGGATTTCTCTCTTCTTGAAGTGCTTAAAGTATGGCTTGGCTCTGTATAGCTTCCGTTCTATGGGGATTATGATTTTAAACTATGCATTCTGAAGGCTTTTGTACAGGACTGATATTTTGTACTTGAATTCTGATAATGTAATTTGAAAGGATGTCACCATATTGATTTCTGTTTCCGCTATAATAAAGATAAAAAATTTCAAGTACTATTCTATCTGTCTTGTAAGTTTCTGTTCAGTTTACTAAAATGCTCCGCCAAAGTTAAGGCATTCCCTTTGTGAGTGACCTTAACGGAGGTAGGGTGTTACATTTGGTATCAGAGCTGAAGGTTACCAGATTTGATAAAAAGTTTTTGAAAACTATGTTTTAAAAAGGAGGTATTTTCAAAAGTAAAGCTTATTTTGAAAAAAAAAACCTAATCCCCAAAAGCCATATATCTTTCTTTCGATTCTTTGTTTCGAGTTCCTTCCTCTTTCCCTTTTGAATCTCTTCCTCCGCGTATAGATGCTTTTTCTAAGATATGTAAGAACTTCCATGCGATGGGCGGAAAACCGCTTTATGGGACTGAGACGTTGTCGAGGCTAGAAGTTGGCTGAACGAAGTGGAGGACTTGTTAGTACCTTTGAGATAGACGATGGGAGGAAGGTTCAACCATCTGCTTGGTTAATAAAGGATGAAGCTTCATTTTGGTGGAAGGTCATGAATGGAGAACGTACATGGGAGACATGGGTAGGGCACACGATAAGAAAGTGGATCCAAAGAAGGCTGCTTGCTTCAACTGTGGTGAGATGCGACACTTCACTAGGGACTGCCCGAAGAAACGAGCGCAAGGGCAGAAGATAGGACCTACTTCTGGAGGGCAGGTGAACACTCTCGAGGCCAGTGGATAGGATAGAATTAGGAAAACTTTCTGTGAGAAGTTTAATTTCTTTATCTGATTGTTGTGTTAAAACTCTTTCTGATTCTGGCATTTTGATTCTGTAATCGATACTCTGCACTTTAATAATAGTATTGTTTCTGATTCCGCTGTAGACTCAAACCCATAAGGGTTAAGATTAATCTGTTTGTGATAGATTAGAGTTTGAGAGATATCTGTGTTAGGCGACAAGTATGACGCATACATTCTGAGGTTTTGTGGAAAATGATTTTATCATGCTTAGCTTCCTAAGAATCATTAGGGAATCTGATCTGTATTAGTAGTTTGTAAATATCTGAATAATTCTGATTTCCAGTTCTGACATTGTCTAAAGAGGGTAATCCTATGAGTGTCAATCTGATATTGATTTCGGTTATTGGGGTTGATACTTAGGGGAATTATTTTCTCAACCAATGTCTAATGGGAACCAAGTCTTCGTTCTATCTGTGCTCGCTTCCATCATTCGACTGTATCCTATCGATCGAATCTTCGAACTTTAGGTAGAAACTAATCGGTGTAAACATGTGTTTGAGATGTGTTATGTTTGATGGTTGCAAGTGGATGCAAGTGGTTGCTCATGGTTTCCCGTGGATGCATATACAAACACTAGGCACTAGATCGGCTCGAAAACACTCTCATACTGCATATGGATGTGTGAGCATTTTTAATTTTTGTGGATGCGAAATGATTGACTCAGCACATGGATTTTGCATATGACTGAATGGTTGTGCACTCACATAGGAATGATATGTATCGAGTAGGAACATTGCATACATGTTGGACTCATGGCACTGGCATAATTCGCATTAAGGAGGTCAACTGAATCAGTTGACCGCCTGATCTTTGCACTAGACAAGGAACATATAGACATACTTCTTGCATATGTTCATACAACATTAGAAATCTCTTAAGGACAATGAATGCCTGTGATTGGTGATTGAGTAGATGGATGATTGGATGGTAGGAAACATTCTTCTTAACTTGAAGATTTCGGGGATGAAATCCTTTAAGGAGGGGAGAATGTAACACCCCGTATTTTAAATATAATTAAAAATAAAATAAAATATATAAAAATATGCTTATGATGGGTAAATAATGGTGATGCATAAGAAGAATTAATTAATACATGGAAGAGAAGAAAAATTAGTTCGATAACGATGTATGTAACGGAAAAGATAGTAAAATAAAGATAACTAATTCAAGAATCAGGAATTAGGTAAAAAGGACATCAACATTGCGTTCCTCTTGGAAAAATACGCGAAATAGAGTCTGACTTTTCGAAAATCGGAGTACGTATGACCAAGATATGACCAAAACAAGATTTCAGTAGACTTTCTGGCAGACTGACCCAGGTCGACCATAGTGTCGACACTATAGTCGACCTGCCCCCCCAGGTCGACTATAGTGTCGACCCCCCCCCTCTGTACAGGTCGACCTGTTCGGCCTGGGGTGGCCCAGAACCCATTTTTGAAGCCCTGGGATGATTTTTGATGGTCCGTATTGGTTTTAGGGTTAATATGATGGCTGAAATGAGTTCCTACACCTATAAATACACCCTAAGACCCAGCCTCCTCTACACACAATTCTATTCTTCTTCTTCTCTGCCTCTGTTCTAAATAAAAATAAAAATGGCGTCGCTACTCTGCTGGAATCCAAACTAGAGGCTAATCAACATCAACCTAAGCAACTCAATTCAAATTAGAGATTAAAGCTTCTACAACGATTCTACAACAACTAAAGTTATTTCTTTAATCCAACCAAGGCAAGTGCAGTTATTTTCCAATATAAACTTTAATCATAATTGTGACATGATTGTAAATCTGAATTTGAGATTGTGTATGTTCTGTTCTATTTTATTCCGTATCTCTTCTTCTTTCTATTCTATAGCCAGGCTACTTCGAGCCTGCGCCAATCTCCAAAGAGATTAACATACGATAAAATATTTGGGACAATAAATGAATAATGCATGAAATGGGCATGACCGATATGTGACTGAGTTGAGGAAAGAACATAGGTTGAACTTGGAACTTAGAACATAAATCTAAGGCATATAATTGAACCTATTACTTGAGTTTGTGGCATAAAGAATATTGAACATACGACATGAGAAGTTGGTTAATTTGTGACTGATTTAAGAAAAAGGACATAGGTTGTAAACTAGATTTAGATCTATGCATATTCTGTGAATTGGAAGAAGAGGAACTATGGTATGTTAACATATGACTTGAGACAAAGAAAATATGGTTTAGGTATAAAGATTTACATTAAAGTAGGATATCTATCAAATGTGAATAATACCTAAGTAGGAGATTTTTGTCAATAGCTATATTTGGTATAACTATATGTGAATCTTTTGTAATAGGCAAGTTGAACTAAATTGGGACGTGTAAATTATGACCTTAATCTGTGACATGCAAATTTAATGCAAACATGGGGTATATGATCATATTGTGAATCATGACTATTATTTATGCATGTGAACTTAGGCAAGATTTATAATTAGGCAAGATATGTTGTGAAACTTTAAGGAATGATTAAATCTGTTATATTTGCCTAATTTGCTATTTCTGCTATATTTGTCTAATCTGCTAGTTCTGTTATATTGCTTAATCTGCTAGTTCTGCCCTACTGCCTAGTCTGCTATATCTGTTCATCTGCCAAATCTGTCATCTGCTAATTCTGTTAAGAATGCCAACCTAAATCTGTTGAGATGCCTAATCTGTTATCTGCTAAATCAGCTAGTTGCTTAATCTGCTGAATCCGTTAAGTCGCCTAAACCTGTTATCTTCTATGTCTGTTAAGTTGATATATTCAGTCTGTTATTGACATAATCTCAATTAGCTATGAATAATTGACATGTATATTAGGCGTGGGTATAAATGGTAAATCATTAATTAATTGGCCGCAAAGATAAACATGGCTAACTCGAGGTTAGAATGAGTTTGCGGCGTAATTCTGCCCGGAACCGCCCGGCATATTCCAGTGGCCGCAAACAATAGGTTCTAATGTGAGAAGTTAGTCATAACGTGCTTGAAACCCGAGGTTAGACTCAGTTTGCAACAGAAATCTGCCCGGAACCAACCGGCCTAACCAGTAGCCGCAAACTATCAGTCTAATGTGAGAGGTCTGGGCATTAATAATTAATTAATGAAAATCTGAGATAAACATGATGTCTAAAACGTGTTGGGTGGATAGGATTAAACCCACTAGACCGATGAATTTAATAAATCTGTTCTGTGAATCTGTAGGCCCAATTACAAAGTTAGACAAATCTGTAAGTCTGTTAATCTGTAACTGGTTAATCGGTAAGTCTGTTAAATCTGTATATCTGATCCGTTAGTCTGAAAACTTGTCTGTGAACTGGTTGATCTGAATTCTGTATGTCTGAACTTGTAAACAAGTTAATCTGAAATCTGTTAGTCTGGGGACACAAGGTTAGGAGGGGAATCACTTGTGTCATCTGTTGTTTGGGACCCATATTAGTCAGTAACCCTTTCTGGTATCAAAACTTTGACCCAATAGTAAGTAGGGTCCGGGCACGCTTACTGAACTAATTAGAAGCGGTTCATTCTGATAATGGCAAGGGGTGTTGATGGTGCGTTCCAACCGGGTCATGTGCGTGCATGGATCCTGGTCTGCCTCTGAGGATGTAAGACGCCGTGACATATATAAATTGGTCTTTGCCAATTGGTTGTCACTTTAGGGAGTGATACACCCTAGTGTGGGGCCGACACAGGATATTTATGTATTAGGGAGTCGATCGCTTGGGGTAGGGTTTTAGGGTACACTTAGTTCTGTCTGCTTCTGTTGGTACCGTCTGTTTCTGTTGGGTGGTAACACCTGTCTGTTTCTGCGTGGTATCGTCTGTTCGGGTGGTAAAGGCCCATTACTATTTTACACCTAAATCTACATTCTGTTTCCATAGGGATTAATCTATTTCTGGTTCTGTCTGTTCTGATCGGGTAGTAAAGGCCCATTATTTGCATCCTGTTTCTGCTAAATTATTCTGTACCCGTTTCTGTTTTAGTTTAGACATTAGGGTGACACCTAATTCTGTTATACTAGTATTAGTGCAGAGAAGTGTAAAGAAATAGCTTATGTCATTCTGTTCTTCTGTTATATCTGCTACACCTGTTACAGATATCTCTCATCCAGTTTTATGTTCATGTCATGTTATTATTATCTGTTCATAACTGAAAATCATTGGACTTTCCAGACTTTTTGTCTGGCCCTTGTTGTTTCGCCTCCTTTCTTCCGTTCCCCCCCCCCCCCGGTTATCCAAGGAGGGAATACTTTAGATTGATCCGGATTTCTCTCTACCTGAAGTGCTTAAAGTATGGCTTGGCTCTGTATAGCTTCCGTTCTATGGGGATTATGATTTTAAACTATGCATTCTGAAGGCTTTTGTACAAGACTGATATTTTGTACTTGAATTCTGATAATGTAATTTGAAAGGATGTAACCATATTGATTTCTGTTTCCGCTGTAATAAAGATAAAAAATTTCAAGTACTATTCTATCTGTCTTGTAAGTTTCTGTTCAGTTTACTAAAATGCTCCACCAAAGTTAAGGCATTCCCTTTGTGATTGACCTTAACGGAGGTGGGGTGTTACATTCATTTACTAAATTAATATCAAGCATCCAAAGATTTTTCTCCAAACATATCAAAAAAAAATTAAATGTGGAAAACCCATTTAAATTCCATATAAATATTAACAATACTTTAATAATCTTTGAAATCACTCTTATAATAGTTCACGCTTATAAATTTCAAAACCAATAACAGCATTTGGAATTGTTATCAAAGGTACTGCTATTAAAATAGCCATTTAACTCAAATAGATTTAAAATTGTTCGAAATTCAAATATTCTAGTTCTTTTCAAAACTGTTATCATTTTCAATTCAACGTTCTTATTTCACATCTAATTAATTTCAAATAATCAAGTTTCAACAAATCAAAACTTGAAATCAATATTTATGAATTGTTCAATCATAGTGCGTTCTATTCAAACCATATAATGATTTAAATATAAATTATTCAAATCCTTTTCAAATTAAATTTATATTTCCAAAACATCGCTATCTCAAAACCCTATGCAAATCTTCATAACTGATTAAATTAAATACTTAACAAATATGTTTCCCAAAACTCATTCTATATAACGGTTTGAAAATCATGTTAAATACATGATTCAAATCTTATTCCAAAAACCGCCTCATGTTATACGAATATTGTTTATTCAATTTATCAGTTCAAATTAAATTTTATAATGATTTAATATATTTCTCCCAAATTTGTTCAATCATTTCAAAATTTAATGGATAACCGTTATAAATGTTAAGACCAACTACTTGTATAAAATAAATGTTTGAATATCTAATTCAAATCAATTTTCGAAATAAATTTCAATTCAAAGGTTAATGACTTATAAATAATTGAAAATATTTTCTAAACCGTCTTCATTTTTGCGAATTTCAATTTTTTAATTATCTCAAATTTCAAACAGTTTTGATATCGCAATTCGAAACTTAATTTACTATTTAATAATTAAATAATAAAATCATATATATACAGTAAGGAAATTTAAAATCGATCACCCATAATTTCCACAAGCACGGTTTGTGTTGTATTATCATGCAATGCAGTCATATTTATCTAAATGAACCATATGATCAAATGGATATGAATTCATTCATCACAAACAACATTTACCTGTGCACAAGAGTTACGATCAATAACGCTTACCAGTGTTCAGTGTATTATCTAATTCATGAACAACCATTCAAACATCAACATCCATCACACAATTATAATAAACTAATTATAATTATCTCATCTACTCATAATTAACTAACTTAAATAAATATTTAAATTAGAAGTTTTCACCATTCGAGCATCAAAATCTTCATTACCAGAGCGAACAGATCAACGATCATTGCCACCGCTACTTGTACTGTTCTCGATCCATTTTGATTAGTAGTTGATGATTTTCTGCTAATTTATACATTGCAATATAATAAACAACAATGTTCATTATATTTTATTACATATATATAAGGCCATTTATTTTTATTTTATTATGAATTTATACTTAACAAAAATTATCAATACTATATACCACTGCGTTCTACATTCTAATACGATTCTAACGCCTTTGACGGCGAGTAAATCCAATTTAAAACGAACGTTTTATGAGTGTTTAAAATTTTAACTACACTTAAATTCAGAAATAAATTAAATCATACTCAAGCACCAAATGAGCCCGGCCCAATATTTCTATACCCGTCCAAATGCTCCAAACCGGCGCGCACCCTTTCCCTCTTCTTCTTCCTCCTCCTATCTTCATGTACAGGAACCTAAAGTTGTGCACGCTTGAGGGGGGTGCACGCTCCAACACTTCACCTACCTTCATTCCAAAAGCGCACACAAATTTCTCTCCATCTCCTCGTTCGAACGCACCCACTCGCCCGAACTTCGGTCTACCAAATCGAAATGCGCACCATCCACGGTCAAAAATCTGACCAAACCCGTACGCCCCATACAAATGTCGCACTTCTGTAACATGCACCGATATTCACAAAAATTACACCACATTGAATTCTGCTCCGTCCTAATCGCCACTACATACTCGAAATCGCCTATCATCCCTCGTTTCTCCAATAATCCTTAACCCTAGTGTCGAACAGTTTAATCATCAATGTGGAATCGAACCAAAATCGCACCCAAAATACTGCGCTCCCTTACGATCAGAATGGTGCAAACGGCACGAGCTAATTCTTCCTGGTTTTTGAGATATGATTTTTGGAACATCTCTACACAAATTTTCCATTTTACTGTAAATCTGAGATTCCTCCATCGTTACTTGATGAAATTTCTGTAACATCGCAAGAATTTGGACAATTGGGATATGAAATTAATTGAAGATTTATTAATGAAAAATTTTATATTGATATTGGTATTAGAAATTTAAAATGTTATTGTATGACTTGAATTCAATAATTAATTCAGGATGAATGGTTGATAATCAAATATTTTTGAATATTCGAATTAAAGTCGGATTGGAATTCAATTGAGAATATAAACGATTGAATTAGAAATTTAACATTGTTGAGGTTAAATAAATTGGAGTTTTATTTGTAAAATATATGAAAAATTGGCTTTGATATGTGTGTGTTCGTGTATATAAAGAAATTGAAATTTTAACATTGGAACCGAATGGAGTTATTGGTCGACAAACAAAATAAAATCGGTGAACCATTAAATAATTTAAAAATTAAAATAACATCGTATACAGACGAAGTCGGATTTCAAACGGAATAATTTTATCAGATTCAGAATGTAAAAATGAAGTGGTACGTATAATTTTTGTCGTATTTGGAGATTTTGTTTATGGTACGAATATTGAGCATTCAGCGTCAGTTTAGGGTATAGTTAAATATTAAATTATATGTAAATAAGAACCTACCTCAATATTTTACTAAACCGGTTATAACCTATCTTATATAAACGGACGCATACCTATCTTCTGATTCACACGGCTACCATAAGTCCTATGACAATACTTTGTTCTTATCTTCTTCTTTTCAGCCTTTATAAATCACGCATTTCTTCACAAGTTGATTCAGAGAAAAAAATGTCTTCCTTCCTCATTTTTAATGGTTTCCACCGAAACCCTTTCCCCATAAATTCCAACAGCCGTTGTTTCCTCAAAATAAAATCGCCTCTCGTTCCATTCTTCTTCAAGAAAATCATTCCACCTCGTTTTAAGGGAGTCCACCCAAGTTGTTTTTCCCCAACCGTAATCAGACTCGTTGTCCTCGATTCGAAGCAAAATCATGAGCCATCCGAGCCACGTCAGCAACATCGCACCCAGTTGATGGCCACCACCACCTATCGAAGCCGTGGGTCACTCTCGAGAGCACCAAAAAAATCAAATATTTCTTCTCAATTTTTTCACCATCAGAGAAGCTAGCGCACCACTGTTGCAACAGAGTTTCAACTGTCAGAAAGTCGTGTAGTCCCCCTTTCCCTTTCACCATTGTTGCAGGTGAGAAATCACTCACGATCAATCCTATGTTTCAAGTAGATTTTAACTCGATTCTAACTGGAATATAACGTTTCATTTCGATTTTGTTGGATTGCCTTGTGGATTGACTCGAATTAGTTCAGATCTATTGTTACATTGACATAACTGCTGACCAACATTCCTTACGTGTATATATGTATTTTGGGTCGTGTTGAGTCTATGCTACTCAATCAATCTTGAATCCCCTCTCTAATGGTTTACTATGCATGTATATATATACAGCTGCGTATATGTATATGTTTATAGAGTTGAGCTATTGAATCGAATATTAGATTTGGATACTATTGTAACCCCTGTGCTGAGTATTATCAGATGTATACGGTCCCATGTTTTGTCGGAAACAAATATTAAATTGAGCCCTTGTGAGCATATGTATTTCAGGTCTGTAACCACTGATTGTATGATTTTCCCTTGGTAAAATAAAAATAAATAAATAAAAGTGAAACCCTTAAACATTTTATCTGGTTTTAGAATCAAATGTACACTGGAATTGATGGAGTTTAATTGCTGGAATTTTTAGAGAAAAACATATATACACTTATCCATATTTGTGCATAAGAGTTCACACATGTTTATGTTATTTCTATAACCTGAAACACATGAAGTCTTTCCCATTGCAATGTGTTACTGGAGTATGTTTATCACCCACTTGATTGTGTTATTTAGCATGATGTCTTTCCCTATTAAAAGGTGTTATATGAAAATAGAATTAAACTGTTCTGATACCATGTCTTTCTCCATTAAAAGATGTTATCTGGAAAACAGAATTAAACTGTTCTGCTACCATGTTTTGGATAAGATGAGGATAATAGAGAATTTATTAACATGTCACATGAAAATTTAAAACTCACGGCTAGATGGTTATGCATTGAACGTAACAAACTTGCTTTTTTCCATCAGTTGGTTATAGTTGAATCATATGCAAGTATTTTACCTGGCTTGTAGTGGTTGGCCTCCGTCTTGATATCATCCTATGAGATGATTGTGTTTCTTGAAGCACGGACTAGTGGTCTGTTAGTAATATATATATATATATATATATATATATGTGCATATATATATACATATACACACACACATATACATATACATATATACATACACATAGGCGTGTTAATATGTTGCCCATGTTCACTATTTCACCACCAGCTGAGTTTGTTGTTTATTGTCTGTTCTAATAGATTTTCATTGACATACTTGAGATGTATTTGTCGATTCCGCCAAAAATGTGCAGTATACATGTAGTAGACCATTAGTGTTATGTTATGGGATTTTGGTTGGAAGTTTCATGTCCTGACCTGATCTTTAAATACTGGTATGTTAAACAGATCACTATATGTTATATGCTTACATGTTAAACAGATCACCATATGTTATATTCTTGCATGTTAAACTGATATCCATATGTTATATGCTTACATCTTAAATTGATACTATTTGGTCTTCTAAAGACCTGATGCTATATTGATCTTTTAATGACTTAATGCATAATTAAACTGATACTACTGTGGGTTGCTAAAAACCTGATGCTATATTTAAACTGATGCTACTTTTGTTTATTCAAAATTTGATATTACATTTGAAAACTTGGAGGCTTGAACCTGTTTGCTTACATGTTATTCTTGTTCATCTGAAAATCCTTTGTACAAAAATTGTTGCTTCCACCTTTATTCAATTGGCTTGACATGTGCTGGTGCACAACTGCACACTTGAAACGTCCACGATTTTGTCCATTGTATTTGTATCTTAGCTATTGGAATTGACTCTTGCTGCATGCAGAAATTACATGTAACCAGGCTTATTCTTGTAAACTTGCCACTTGTGTATATTGCCTCGACCTTTGACATTGACCTGTTGTGTTTGGTTTCATTCCATTATTGTCGCCCTGGTTCACTACATATTTGTGTACACCCATTAGTTTCATTGCACCAGTTATTTATTGTTGCAGGATGCGGAGGCAGTCAACATACGTACTTGTACATGTGTGTGTGTATGCAGGCTTCCATGACAACTTGGCACTGAAATAAATACCGATGTAGCACAGGCTGATGTGAGGATTAACTATTGTATTTCAGTTTCTATCAAAGTTAATTTACTTGAACAAAAGATTAATCCTGACTCGAGTATTTTATGTTTTTGCATGGAAAGCTCGGGTCAGATTCGAGCATTTCAGATTTAAAGATTTCAGCTCAGGGTTCGGGGATTGACGAAGCTGGGGATTCCAAAGACAGTGCACTCTGAAGATTTTAACAGTAAAGATTTTTATTGTATTAACGTATTTTTTAGATATTCCGCTGTATAGAAAGAAATCTTGTATCAAACTTTGATTAATATATTAAACATTATTTCGTTGTTCACTACTCTGTTATTATATTATTCTGTGTTTTCTTTGTTAATTTTGTTTTTTTAAACTCTATAAGCTAAATACTCTCCGTCGATTTGGACGTTTTAAGTTGGTTTAATTACCAATTTGAAATGGTAAAAGGCGGTACGTTACAGGTGGTATCAGAGCTTTGGTTTATTCAAAGCATAGCTTATCGGGTTTAAAAAGAATAGAATCGACATTAGAAAAAAAATGGTTTTTGAAAATAAAAGGTTTTGAAATATAAATTTTGGAAGTATAAAAAATTTTATAATGAATTTTAAAAGGTAAATGTTTTTGGAAATATCAAGTATTTTGAAATTTGTGTTTTGAAATTAGTACAGTTGAAACAAAAATTTACTTTGGTATTTAAAATTTTGTTCGGAATCCCCTGTTTTTGGATCCATGCTTGGCAGAGTTATTCTTCGATAAAATCCCCTTAGATTTGAATTTCGAGTCCATTGATGAATGGTATCAAAGGAAAATTAGTAGAAGAGAATCAATGAATTGACCTCTCAGGTTTTATGTTTTAGCAATCCTAGACGACTGAAAATGATTGAAAATAAGAATTTAGATGGGGAAAAAGTGAAATTGTTCCAAAGATGAACGATGAATGTTATTTCGATGTTCGGAATATAAATAAAATCAAAAAGGGTATAATTAGAATTTAATTGTGGAAAATTGTATTATTAATTTATTTGAGTTATTTAGAACTCGGCAAGATAAATTATAATTGGTTTCAAACCGATAATGTCTAATCGAATATATGAATTCGATATCAAGTATAATCTTGTTAACTGATTAATAAGAAGAGAACCGTTAACGAGAACCATAAATGGAGCGAGATATGAATGAAAATTATGATGAGATTTGAATCAATATATAAATAATATCACAAATAATTGGCTATGACGAGTCCATATTCCGGTAAAGGGAATAATGTTTACTTTTTAGAAGTAAAGAACGTGTGAAAGAAAGAAGGTTGAAAGTGAAATTTTGGGATAGAGGAAATGGAGTTCACCGGTACGGTAAGATTATTCTGAAGCGCAAAATATAAATTAAGTGAGATTATCCCAAGTTCGGAATATATTATCGGAAAATAGATTATCCGAAAGAGAGTTATTTATGAAATTCGACCATGTCTAATTTTAGGGAAATCGTATTTACTTTATGTTTTAAATTAAAATTTTAATATATTATTAATAAATTGTTTATTCTGATTAATGAATAAAGTATCATTTTAAAATATTCGAAAGCATGAACTATCATTATAATCAACAATCTTCATAAAAGATGTAAATCCTTAAGTCGAGTTCTAGAATTACGAGAATGAATGTTTTGTAGGTATTCGAAGTGGTGAATTTTATCTGCTTTGAGGTTAATAATGTTGTTCAGTTAAGGTCTGAGTGGTAAATATACCCCAACTTGATTGACTTCATTGTTGACTAAGAAATGGTTAAGGTTCAATAGCATGAGTGGTTAAATGAAGTAAATGAGTGTTAGCAGTTATGTGAAAATAGCGGTGTTTATTTAATATCTGTTTTAATTCAAATAACGAATTTATAAATATATTCCCCTAGGAATAAATGGTATTTTTTATAGAAAAATAAAGATTTGGAAATATTTGGAAATGTTTTCCAATTATAATAAGTGATTTTCTAGAATTATAGACGATAAATATAATATATTTTTTTTAAAAAAATGATCGGGAGAGACTAAAGGGTTTTGATGAATTAGAATGGCAAAAACTGAAGAACAAAAAGCCGCATGTCGAGAACGAAGGGCAGGAGAACGTAAAAGAAGGGAAGAATTAATGTTGGAATACGAGGAGAGGATTAAGCAAAAACAGATAGCTGGCCCGTATAACAATGTTGTCTGTTACAGATGTCAGAAAATAGGACATTACGCGGCTACGTGCGGAGAGAGATAAGGGAAAGAAGAAGGAAAAAATTTCAGATCCGAGATTTTCTGTTTTAAATGTCGAGAGAGGGGACATTTCCACAGTCATTGTCTTAAGGTGAAAAAGAAAAAGCCTGCCACCTCAGAGAAGCTCGATGAACCAATCGTTTGTTATCATTGTAATCAAGTTGGACACATAGCTCGGAACTGTTCCGAGAGACAACAAGGAAGACGGGCAGTGTTGCGCCCCGCTAGACAGAAAACAGTGAAGTACGTAGATGTAGATGAAGATGGATCCATCTCGTTTTATTGTAAAAACTCCAAGGACTGGGGTCATGTGGATGAGGAATGTGCTAATCCTTCTGTGGAGATTCCAAAATGATTAATATGTGAAGCAGTCGATTATGGATTGAAAGACAGACAATCATCGATGATTGTGGATCCTAATTAAATTAACGTTGTACTGTCCTTTGTTATCTCCTTAGTATAGATTTTGAATAAGTTGAGATTGTGTAATTATTTAAAGAAAATGGGCACGTAAAATTTTGATCCGTGTTTTAATCGCATTATATGAAGTTATTCGAGGATCTTGAATAAGGAAGACCATTGTTTGTTAGATAAACCAAGTTGGTAAAAAAGTTAATATTGATGTGATGAGTTTGTATTTAAATTTAAATTTTTATACATAAAATAAATAAAAAGGAATTAAGGAAATTAAGAATGAAGAAGGAATTTAGAAACTGACTGGAGATTAGTTAAGTTGAATAATTTCCTAAATGTTGGTCTGATGTTGGTTTCGGCCTTCAGGTTCGATACTTAGGGAGTTGTTAGATTACTAATTTACAGTCATGTATTTGATGAATATGGAAGGATAGAAATGTGTGATAATGCGAGTAACCATTTGGTTAATTATATATATAGGGACATTTTCAAGAAATGAAAATAATCTAAAGAGAATTGGGAAAAGATAATGGCATGAGAAGATTGGTTGAAGATTGTAAAATTTCGGACATTACGATAAATGAGGATGATGAATGCCATGGAGATGGTGATATATGAAGACAATAATTGATGGTTGTAGACCCCAACTAATTAATTATAAAAAAATTGGAATCTCTATTTTAGAAGTGCAAATAATTTTATAGAAGGATTGTTGGAATTTAAAGCAATGATATAGTGGAAATCAAATGAATGGTAATTAAGTCTTTGCAATAAAGATTTAGATTTTAAGTTAAAATAAATTGGTCGACTAATTTAAAAGGGCTAAAAAAATAAATAAATAAATAAGAGAAAGATTTAAATAGGAATTGAATTGGAATTCGAGTTTATTAATACAAGGATGTACGGAATCAGATAGTCAATAGATTTGAATGAAAATGTTAAATCAGCAAGGTTAGAACTAAGTAATGAACTTTATAATTGGAATTTGGAAGAGAATTTGGTTTGTAACAAATAAATTCGATAATCGGAGTTGGAAAAAATATCAAGATATCTGAGTTGACTAAGAGATCGAAATTTCGAAATTTGAATGGAAATTTGAGGATATTCGATTTTGGATATTGGATGTAGAAGTTCTGAAATTTATATGAAAAGTGTATAAAAATATAGTAAATTCGGAGACTACTGATTTGGAAGGTAAACGAATTGAAATGAAATCTTATATGACAAAATTTATATAAGAATGATTTGTTTGAGAAAATGATTTGAAAAGAAATTTATGTATGACATATGAGGAGTATGGAATGAAATACTATACGTACAAAGTATTATATGTTTTTCAAAGCAAAATAAGGAAAGTACCTTCCTTCTTCTTTGAATCTCAAGATTAGTTGAGATGTGCTGTTGGTGGTAATAGGTTGTCCGGACATAAAACTCGAGTTGTCCGAAAGAACACGACCGTGTAGCGTAAGTCGCAGGGCTGAAGATGACCTATGGCGGATGGATGTTTCTTGGGGGAACCAAGAGTAATCATTGTGTCTGCTGCGATCTACAGTCGTGATAAGGGCGTAATCCGCAAAGCTGTGAAAGCTTAGGGGTATGGATGTTTCCTGAGGGAATCAGGCATAACCAATGTATACCTGCGGTCCACATGGCATATCTACAAGTAAAAGAGATGTAACCACTAGAGTTACTAAAGGTAGAATGGAGCCATGCAATGCATGAAATATTTTAGTGATGTTGAGATGCCTATTTGATGCAGCACCGTGTCTTCATGACTTGATTCGTCTTTGTGACGTGAATTGTCCATGTGACTGGATTGATCGTCGTGTCTTGATTTATTTTTCATAATTTGTTCCATGACCCTGAGATAGATTAGTCAACGCTTAGTGGACTCAGATTTTCTTTTGATTGTAAAATATCTTCCATTGATATGTCCATGACGAAATTCGCAGGGCAGTGATTTCCTACGGATACAAATCTTTTCTGGTGGATCCAGACAAAACCATTGTGTATCTGCAATTCATAAACAATCAACGTATCATTATCACATTGCTACTTCCCGTATTTGTTTTTAGAAAGAATTTTGATATATTTTCCACTGGGAATTGAAACATAGATATTTAGTGCTTGAAGATTTTAGTCGTGCGTCTGGCCAGCGTACGCCTAACATCTGTGAGAACGACAATGGACTTGTTAAACTTTGAGTTATAAAATATTTTTAATAAATTATTTGAAATTAAATGTATCCAACTTAATATGTTAAGAAAAAGAATCTCAGAGTGATAATACAAAGATTTTTGTATAGAAGTTATAAAGATTTTGGATTTTGAATTTCAAGTCAACAATTTGTGACTTGAAAAGAATATGATAATCACACTCTTCAGTGAGTGTTGGGGAAGATTAAATGGATTGAATATCTGGTGATACGGTTGAACTTATGGAATGATTGATAAGTAAATATTGACGGATGAATGAAAGAAAATTGGAATGATTGGAGATGCGTAAATCCAACGTGTGCAGAATTTGAAATTTGAGGAATGGTTTCAGTAAGAAATTTTGTTTTTTCAAGTTAATTGAATATGATGGGTAACAAAGAGGATCGATGACTTAAATATCGGTATTTAAATTGGTTGTGGAAAAGTTTCACACAGATATGAAAATTTGGAGTATACATTATTATAACCCTAATGGTCTTTCCTTTTCGAGGATGAAGTTTTATAGGGGGAAGATTGTAACGTCCCAAGAATTTCAACAACTGCGATATGAAATTAATTGAAGATTTATTAATGATCAATTTTATATTGATATTGGAATTAGAAATTTAAAATGTTATTGTATGAATTGAATTCAATAATTAATTCAGGATGATTGGTTGATAATCAAATATTTTTGAATATTCGAATTTAAGTCGGATTGAAATTCAATTGAGAATATAAACAATTGAATTTGAAATTTTAACGTTGTTGATGTTAAATAAATAGGAGTTTTATTTGTAAAATATATGAAAAATTGGCTTTGATATGTGTGTGTTCGTGTATATAAAGAAATTGAAATCTTAACAGTGGAAGCGAACGGAGTTATTGGTCGACAAACAAAATAAAATCGGTGAACCATTAAATAATTTAAAAATTAAAATAACATCGTATACAGACGAAGTTGGATTTCACCCGGAATAATTTTATCGGATTCAGAATGTAAAAATGAAGGGGTACGTATAATTTTTGTCGTATTTGGAGATCTTGTTTATAGTACAAATATTGAGCATTCAGCGTTAGTTTAGGGTAAAGTTAAATATTAAATTATATGTAAATAAAAACCTGACTCAATATTTTACTAAACCATTTATAACCTACCGTATATAAACGAACGCAGACCTATCATCTGATTCACACGGCTACCCTAAGTCCTATGACAATACTTTGTTCTTCCTTCCTCATTTTTAATGGTTTTCACCGAAACCCTTGCCCCCTAAATTCCAACAACCATTGTTTCCTCAAAATAAAATCTCCTCTCGTTCCATTCTTCTTCAATAAAATCATTCCTCCTCATTTTAAGGGCGTCCACCTGAGTTATTTTTCCCCAACCCTAATCAAACTTGTTGTCCTCGATTCGAAGCAAAATCGCAAGCCGTCTAAGCCACTTCAGCACCATCGCACGCAGCTTAAGGCCGCCGCCACCTATCGAAGCCGTGGTTCACTCTCGAGAGCACCAAAAAGTCAAATCTTTCTTCCCAAATTTTGCACCATCAGAGAAGCTAGCGTGCCACTGTTGCAACGGAGTTTCAACGGTCAGAAAGTCATGTAGTCGCCCTTTCCCTTTCACCATGGTTGGAGGTGAGAAATCACTCAGGATTAATTGTATGTTTCAAGTTAAAATACTCAATTCTAATTGTAATATAACAGTTGATTTCGATTTTGTTGGATTGCCTTGTGGATTGGCTCGAATTAGTTCAGATCTATTGTTACATTGACATAACTGCTGACCAATATGCCTTACTATAAGTGTATTTTCGTATGTTTTATACGTGTATATATTTATTTTGGGTCGTGTTGAGTCTCTGCCACTCAATCGATCTTGAATCCCCTCTCTAATGGTCTACTATGCATGTATATATATATATATATATATATATACAGCTGCGTATATGTTAATGTGTATAGAGTTGAGCAATTGAATCGAATATTAGATTTGGATATTGTTGTAACCCTGGTGCTGAGTATTATTAGATGCATATGGTCCCATGTTTTGTGGGAAACACATATTACATTGAGTCCTTGTGAGCATATGTATTTCAGGTCCATAACCTCTGATTATATGACTTGCCCTTGGTAAACTAAAATAAAATAAATAAATAAAAGTGAAACCCTTAAATATTTTATTTGGTTTTAGAATCAAATGTACACTGGAGTTGATGGAGTTTAATTGCTCGAATTTTTAGAGAAAAACAGATATACACTTATCCATATTTGTTCATAAGAGTTCACACATGTTTATGTTATTTCTGTAACCTGAAATGCAGGAAGTCTTTCCCACTGCAATGTGTTACTGGAGTATGTTTATCCCCCACTTGAATGTGTTATTTAGAATGATGTCTTCCCCATTAAAAGGTGTTATCTTAAAACAGAATTAAACTGTTCTGCTACCATGTCTTTCCCCATTAATAGGTTTTATCTGGAAAACAGAATTACACTGTTCTGCTACCATGTTTTGGATAAGATGAGGATAATAGTGAATTTATTAACATGTCACATGAACATTTAAAACTCACGGCTAGATGGTTATACATCGAATGTAACAAACTTGCTTTTATCCATTAGTTTGTTATAGTTGAATCATATGCATGTATTTTACCTGGCTTGTAGTGGTTGGCCTCATTCTTGATATCATCCTATGACATGATTGTGTTTCTTGAAGCACGGATTAGTGGTCTGTTAGTAATATATATATATATATATATATATATATATATATATATATGTCTGTGTGTGTGTATACACACACACGCACACATACATATACATATATACATACCCATAGGCATGTTAATATGTTGCCCATGTTTACTATTTCACCACCAGCTGAGTTTGTTGTTCATTGTTGTTCCAATGAATTTTCATTGACATACTTGAGATGTATTTGTCGATTGCGCCATAAATGTGCAGTATACATGTAGTAGACCATTAGTGTTATGTTATGGGATTTTCGTTGGAAGTTTCATGTCAAGACCTGATCTTTGAATACTGGTATGTTAAACAGATCACCATATGTTATATGCTTACATGTTAAACATATCACCATATGTTATATTCTTACATGTTAAACTGATATCCATATGTTATATGCTTACATGTTAAACTGATATTATTTGGTCTGCTAAAGACCTGATGCTATATTGATCTTTTAACGACTTGATGCATAATTAAACTGATACTATTGTGGGTTGCTTAAAACCAGATGCTATTTTTAATCTGATGCTACATTTGTTTATTAGAAAGTTGATATTACCTTTGAAAACATGGAGGCTTGAACCTGTTTGCTTACATTTTATTCTTGTTCATCTGAAAATCCTTTGTACAAAAATTGTTGCTTCCACCTTTATTCAATTGGCTTGACATGTGCTGGTGCACTACTGCACACTTGAAATAGCCATGATTCTGTCCATGTATTTGTATCTTAGCTATTGGACTTGATTCTTGCTGCATATTTATAACAATGCAGAAATTACATGTAACCTGGCTTATACTTGTACACTTGCCACTTTTGTATATTGCCTCGACCTTTAACATTGACCGGTTGTGTTCGGTTTCATTCCATTCTTGCCACCCTGGTTCACTGCATATTTTTGTACACCGATGAGTTTCATTGCACCGGTTATTTATTGTTGCAGTATGCTGAGGCAGTGCACACACATACTTGTACGTGTGTGTATACGCAGGCTTCCATGACAAATTGGCACTGAAATAAATAACAATGTAGCACAGGCTGATGTGAGGATTAACTATTGTATTTTAGTTTCTGTCAAAGTTAATTTACTTGAACAAAAGATTAATCCTGACTCGATTGTTTTATGTTTTTGCATGGACAGCTCGGGTCAGATTCGAGCATTTCAGATTTAAAGATTTCAGCGCGGGGTTTGGGGACTGACGAAGCTGGGGATTCCAAAGACGGAGCACTATGAAGATTTTAACAGTAAAGATTTTTATTGTATTAACGTATTTTTTATATATTCCGCTGTATAGAAAGAAATCTTGTATCAAACTTTGGTTAATATATAAAACATTATTTCGCTGTTCACTACTCTGTTATTTACTTATTCTGTGTTTTCTGTGTTGATTCTGTTTTTTTTAAACTCTATAAGCTAAATCACTCTGTCGATTTGGACGTTTTAAGTAGGTTTAATTACCAATTTGAAACTGTAAAAAGGCTTGACGTTACAATTTCGATCCGTCAGTTTCTAATAATAGTAAACGATGATATGAACAACAACTGTGCAGATCATATTAGCTAAAACCCAATGAATTAAGAGATTTGGATTTTTGAATGGATAGAATTGTGAAGTTTCATGTACAGAAAGTTTAGAAACAAAGAACAGAAGAGAATGACGTTGAGGAATTCATCTGAAGTGGATAATGGCTGAAGTGTGAGGGGAAAATGGAGTTATGGTCCTCTTTATATAGGGATGATTCAAGGGTATTTTAGTCAATTTAAAGAAGGACACATGTTCTAATCTTATATTTGACTACATGCATGCCTTACACATAGGTGACTACATGGCTCTACAACATGAATCTCTCCATGCATGAAATCACATAAGTGGACACTAAATTATCAAAGCCTTAATTAATTTATTTAAATTGGTTACGTCTTTGTAACACTTATAAATGTAGTCAAAACGTAACCATCATATTACTTAAGATAAATCTAAAAATAACTTTAAAAAAAATATTTATCTATATTATTCAGCAAATATATATATATATATACACACTTCACAAAAAATCTATACAAAAATGTTTTAAAATAAATGCTTAATATAATTTATAAACATTATTAAAGAAAATAAAAATCAATCTTGTGAAATCTTTTAAAAATAAAGTATCCTTTACCAAATTCATATTAATCAATATTATCAAAATTAGAAAATATTATTACTAAAAAAATCTTACAAATTAAATATAACTTTTAAAATAATTTCTCTTATGCAAAAATCATATAAAATAAAATAAGATACTTATTCAAAATAAAAATTTATAATCAAACCTTATATAAATCCTTTATATTCAGAAAATCCAAAAATTATGTAAATAAAAATCCAAATCAAACTTAGTAAAAATTATGGGATGTTACACCCACGCCCATTGGAAACTTTTTGTCCTCAAAAATGAAGTTGAGTAATTTAAGCTCCTTAACCAATTTTAAATTCCCATTTCCCTCTTAATATATCGGAAATGTAATGGTCAGAATCACAGCTCATATCATTCTCAGGGTACTCTATCTAATTCTCGCTAAAGGTAGAGTCAAAGGAAACTTTTATGATCTTGTGATTACTGGTCTCATCACTAGTCTTGTTTATAATTGAATTCTCTGAGTTTGACTCAGAGCTGCTACCATTAAGGAGAAACTAGGAAAGGTACAGTCTAATACTTAGAGGTCTATGACCCTAAGAAAATCTTAAAGTTGGGAAATTATCTTTCTAACTTGCTCTTACGGAACCCATGCTTCCTTATCAATTAAGTGCTTAAATTAGAAATTTAAATCCAAGTTCTCAAATAAATTTTTCTTTCTAATCATTCAATTATCTTGCAAAATAACATCTTGGCTAAATTCGGTATTCTAATTTAAGAGATTATTCAAATTACTGGTTTTAAATCCAAATTTATTCACTTGTTCAAGGCTTTATCAGAGCAGGGCAAAAGGAAGAATTCAGAAATAAAGTTGGACAATTAAAATTTCAAGCACGACAATTTGGGGTGATAATCAAAATATGACAATGGGTCGAGCAAAACTAGTGACAAGGAAGAGGTAGAGTTATATTTCTAAAATACTTATTATATTTCCGTTCCAATTGTTTCCAATTTCATATTAACCCATTTATAAGTTAAATTTATACTCATTTAATACTCATAATTTAGTTGTCATATTCACCTAATCGAATAACATTTTTTCTATAAGTAATCCTTTTTTCATTCTTGTTTAAATATAAAATCTTGTTTATAAAAAATTTCTTACTCAACTAGCCGGAAAATCTCTTAAAACATTTTTATTTAAAAAAAATACCATCACGCTTCCTCTGCGCACTCTGATTATGCGTACACATGTTCAAGCTAGGGTTGTTTCAAATATTAACCTTGACATTTTCAGAACTCCCTTCTGCAAATTTAATATTTCAAAGATCCAAATTTTCCTACCTCGATGTTTGTTACGATTTAAATTAGCTTTTTAAACTCATTTCTAACTTAAGTCAAAATCATCTCTTTAAACAAATTCTTAAATTAAGTCTAAATCATCTTCAGATTCTTTACAGGGTGGAATTGATATGAATTTTCTTTTTACACTTACGTGTTCTTTCTAATTCTTAAGTATAGTTTACTTCTACAATGTCCCTTTTTTTATTATCAAAATAGTTTGTTTTGCATCAATAACATATTATCCTTACATTATATTCCCTTTTAATAATTCTAACATGTTGAAATGGTTCAAGTATTCCTCGACGTGTTAATTGGAACCATACAGACATCCCACTTTCGAACCTCGAAAATAACTAATGATGGTGCCATGGTCATCAGTAAAATCATCCTCGAGAGATTAGGGTGTGATTCTACATCTACCTAGCATATGTTGGACTTCGTATATACGTTGATCAGACGTATATTCAAAATCCTTACATACTCGATAGTCCAATTGTGACGTCGAATAAAACACTCGAAATCCTTATTTCCATTTATATTTCAAAATATATTTCAAATAATCATCAATTTCAAAATGATTTACCTGTACAAAAATACCTTATATAGGTTTCAAAAATACGCTCTTTCGTCATAATACTCCAAAATCTCATTCTAGGGAATTTCTAACCCTATCTCTAATGAGATGCTATAGCTCTGAAGAGTCTCATCCTTTGTTCAAAATACGTCGTATCCCATAGATTTGTATAACCAAAGCTCTGAAACCAACGGTAACGACCCACCTTTTTGCCCAGTTCTTGTCGGTAATTAAACCCACGCAAACCATTCATAAAGACGAATTGTTATGGGTACATACATCTATTGAAGAAAACAGTCGAGCTTTTCATTGCAAAATACAATGTTACATCAGAGTTACATGGAATATCAGAGTTACAACGCATACAACGGAAGAAAAGAAAATATACTCTCAACGGAAGAAATCGTATGACATAGCGGAAGCTCCAAACTCTAGCGTGGACTCCAACTCTAAAAGCGCTATGAATCTTGCTCCAAAGATCTATAACTGTAAAACTAAACTACTAGCTACTTGTGTGGAAATTAATGGGCACCCAGAGTTTAAAAAGGAACAATAAACTCCAGGTCAGTCGCGGGACTGGTGTGAGAACTCAAAAAAAATTATTTTTAGGTTTCATTTTAAAGTTGGGTAATTCAACGGAACACGCCGCTAACGCGGGACGTTTAACTCCATATGAATTCCCGTGCATAGAAATTCGCTATGACTTTTGAAAGTGAATGCAAAAGCACAGCAGATGGGCAAGTTTTACCTTATGATTACCAATATCCTTTCATACATGAAAATCCTCTTCTAGTGTTATCATATAGTGTGGAAAATAATTTCTCAAATCCTAGACGGCATAATACCCATAATATTATGTCGCCATATGTGTGTGTGTATATATATATATATATATATACACAATCAAAACCGTATGGCTCGTATTAGAGATTGGGTTTCCAACTTGATGATTCCTGGCACGAAATATCAATCAGGGATACAAAACGAAGTGCCTCACAGCATTTTCATCCATCACGGACACCAACTACACATCGTCAGGGCAGATCAACAGTTTTCGACCAGACACGGCCCACCGAACATACCCAACTTCCCCAGGTTCATAAGTGGTTTCCCACTGCTGCAGAGCTTCATCATTAATTCATATATAAGTATAAAACCTAATAGCCAGTTTCTCATCAATCTGGGGTGTGAGGTTTGTCGATGTCATGTCATACACAAAGCTATGCTTCGATAAGCCATTCTTTGATCATCACTAGCTTTTTTTATAACTTAGGTATGCCATATTGACAATTCACGACATATCACTGATTTCAACCCATGCATACCCACTAAGTTCATATTACTTAGAGATGAGTAAAATATATTGCCACAAATCTGATATACATTAACTAAAATCAGTGCCATACGGTCAATTTCAACGTCAGACACACCATCCATACAAGTCCGTTCTAGGTCTGAACGGGACAACAATCCGGAAATACTTAAATATGTTCAGGTCTCATGCAACTCATACCTCATATCGGGTGGTCTACCCAACCGAGACATCAATCAACAATCAATCTAAACAATTCAATTATTTCCGGTCTTCATCCATCGTTTACCAAGTCTTGAATTGCTTCATAACGTCGTATTATTACTTGGAATGGTTTTCGAACATATACTCGGTCCCGGTCTTTCCAAGTAATAAGCGAACTTAAAACAGTAGCTATGGTTTACACAGGCTTTCCATTCAAATCTCCTTCCAAATAGTTATCAATTCATTTTATGACTTAAGATTTGAATTACTATAAATTTCGTACATCTCGTTATCATCTTAACTCTTCTTTGAAATCAAAGATTATACCTTCGCTTAATTTTTTATTTTATTTTACTTTTAATTCCCTTGAATCAAAGATTTTGATTAAATCCCCGATTATGATCTGAATTTCCACCATGCAATCTCATCCGGTTTCAAGAATGATAAAATCGAAGATATGATTCATGACAATACCCGAATCAATCGACATTGAATCATAAATTACGTGTAACGGTAAGGAATTTCGCTCGATCCGAATCGATCGTTAAGCCGACCAAGACCGTTCGAAACCCCTGACCGTCTTGAAAACAGGACAAATTGGAACGCAAACATAAAAATATTTCATTGTTAATTACAACAATTCCATCAGATACAAGAATATACGGAGTATAAATGAATATCATACATTCGATAAATATCAGAGATTACAATAAATTACCAAACAGAGGAAAAATGATAAACATACAACTGAAAGTAATGCACGGATACAGAGCTTTCCGGGCATCGTTCCAGCTGCAAATCAGGATCCTATGAATATAAATCTGCAAAACCAAAAATCCTAGCTGCCCGTGTCGAAAATAGAGGCACCCAGAGTTTAGGTTAAAACAATAATGTAACACTCCACATCCGTTAGTGTCACTAACAAAGGGAATGCACTAAGTTCTGTGGAGCATTTAGGGTAAAACATGCAGATAAATTACAAGACAGACAGCAATTAAACAGCGGAAAATAAAACTTTGCTTTATTGATAAAATAGTTTGTACAATGATTTCTTTACAATATCAGAGTATCATCTATCTTACAAAATAAAGAAGCATAAAACAACATTTATATTCCCCAATTTTAGCTAGAGCCAGCCATAGCATTTGAAAAGAGAATCCAAGCAAAACTTCGACAAGTCTTCAAGATGGGAAAGAGTGACAGTCCAACTTAACCTGAGCTATACTATTCCCTCCTTTACTACCTGGGGGGGGGGGGGAACGGAAGGAAAGAAGACGAAAGAAAAACAGAGTCAGACATAAAGCCTGAGTAAGTTCAGTAACTTCTAGCATGTGAACATGGAAAAACAAAACAACATAAATTAACAGAATATAAGATAACACCATGACGATAGGGTCAGCAAGATTAGACAAGATAAGCACAAGATATGCTAAGCTAAGATAAACAGGATAAGCTTTAATACTTTCGCCGCTTCGCTATTTCCTTATTATACTGGTTTCTATATCTCTGCACCACCTACCACCTAGCTAGTGTCCCAACTAGTAACGATAACGTGATTCCAATCCCTGTAGTTTCCATTGCCTTCCGGCATACATTTATTATTTATTACCTAGATCTAATCTTGGGTTTTCTATCAAGTGCTTTCAAGATTCAATTAGAGTTTACGCTATCTACTGAACGCTTCTCGGATTCAGGGTTTATGCCACCTAGTCCAACTAGGGATTATGCTACCTATCGAACGATGCCCCCAAGCCTAGGACCCATTACCTAGAGTGGTATGTGTTCCTATACTTCCCCACGCATGTATAGTGAATCATTATCGTTTGTCTCGATGCACATGTCCTGTAATGTGCGACCCGAGTCCTGTGACAGGGCAAATCAAGGAACACAGAACTCGGTCGGGAGCTTTCAGATATCTGCCGATGCAGATGCTAAGGTCTTTTTTTGTTCCAGTGGCTATGGTCCCACCTGACCCCTCCCTCAACTAATGAAAGGCAAACCTTGAAAAATGAGAACTATACGCAGACCCCCGGTGCCCCACTATCCTATGGCCATCCTCACCCATAACTAGATAGCAAGTGTATGGTCTTTTGGAGTTCTCCGCCTTTCCGCTTCACGTATATCGACTGACTCAAGATGGATGGTAGACGACGAGTTGCTATCACAGGGCAACCGTTTTCTCGCCGAATTATGCCGGTCCATCCTAGTCTTTAGGTTGCCATATATTGCATCCAAGGCCTACCCCTGGTTCTTCAAACGCAGACCTTAACCTCTGTGAGCCCAGGAGGATCATCTACAGCCTCACAGAGGGATACCAAGAGTGCCCTCATGTCCCCTCGAAGCCTCGGGCTTCGTTACCCAATTCGTTGGAGCCTTCTTTTTACTCAGACGGACATTCGCTCCATCCCGTGTTATACTAAGAATTACTACTTAGTTCTACTAACTAAGGTTTACCACTTAGTTTCCAGAATCGTTGTTTTCTTAACTAAGGTTTACTACTTAGCTCCTTTTAACTAAGGTTTACTGCTTAGTTCTCTTTCCTATCAATTTGGATTGGTTAAGTGTCATTAGTCAATTCAAGCTAACTTAACCCTCTTCATATATCCTGTTAAACTGGTTAAGTTTCATCAGTAATTCATGTTGACTTAACCCTGCCACAAACCAACTTATATTGGTTAAGCATTTCTGATTACTTAACCCAACCCCTTTCATCATGTATTGGTTAAGTGTTCCCTGCCCGTCTGTTTTAACTAACATGTTATTTGTGGTTAAGTATTATCCCTTAATGTTTTACACTTAACCCTATTCCTTTATCACAATCTGATGGTTCATTGTTCAAGTTTACTTAACCCTACGGTCTAGCCCAGATAACATATCAAATTGGCTAATGTATTAGATTTTACTTAACCCCAACCTCTAGTCTGGTTAACATGTTAATTTAGCTAAGTGTTTTCTTAGTTACTTAACCCTTACAAATCTTGTCTTGTTACCATGTTAAGTTGGTTAAGTGTCCCTATGGACTTAGCCCTCCCATTCTAGCTTCACTGTGTTAAGTGTCTGTATGAACCTAACCCCACCCACTGGTTTGGTTATCATGTTGAATTGGTTAAGTGTCTTAGTTATCTTAACCCTATCATTATTGTTCTAGCTTTAACTAAATAAATTAAAGCCACTACCACTCACATTAGACATATATTGTTGCGATTACTGGATGTGCCGGTTGGTTCCGGGCAGGTTTACATCGCAACTCAGTCTAACCTCGGGTTAGGCATATTCGTGTTTTCTAATTTCAAAGGGTTTTGATTAATTTTCAAATCAGGTTTTGAAAGTAACCATCCCGTCCGTCGGATCAGTTAGGGATAGCCAGGGAGAGCAGGAAACTTGTATTTTCCAAACTAAAGCCTAGACACTATCCTCTCTTCACCCTAGAACTTTCTGGTGTGTTATTAAAAGAGATGTTGTTAATAAACCTTTAATTTGTCTAAATTTAAATTTGCTCATTTAGAACAAATTCTATAAGTAAATTATTCCTAATTTACTTATTTCCTAATTACTCATTTAATGTAAATTGTCAACATTCATTCTTATGGCCCATTTCCCCCTCTAAATCATATTTATGCTTTTTGGTATGTAAACTATACCAAATTAAGTATCACTAACCATGATTTTGCTAAACCTGACAATTATTCCCAATTATGGCCAATTTCAAATTTATGCCAATGTACTTATCATGCCAAATTAGTTAATCCAATTCTGATTTAACATTCTAATTACAGTTCACGTCAAACTAGACCTATTATTCTAGTTCACAATTCATGTAAATGCTAGATTTACATGTCAATACTAGATTCAAATTACACATCCTATAATTCATGTCAAATTTATCCAATTTGCCTTTCTATGAACATGCCATAATACATGTTCCCAATTTATGCCAATTTCCAAGTTTATAACTATGTTTTTAGTAAATTTCATATTTTGCCCAAATCGCATTCCCACCGTTCGCATAATCGTGATTCAATCTAGAATATAGATAAATCTAGATTCGTAGATAAAAAGGGAATGAACCAAAGATGCTTTGAAAGATAGACATAATAACTTGCATAAAATGATAATTTACTAATTACAGACCTAACGAATTTCACTGAAATTGATCTGAAACATCGAAGGCCTATAGGTCTGAAAATCCATTGATATAAAAAGGGTTGGATAACGACGTCGGTTCAAAAACATGGGTAGACCTAACTTAATAGGTAAATTCCTAAGGTCTAAAACCAAAGAAAACCAAGAATACATACAATAGAGACATAGGTTCAAGAACATGTGAAACATCCCACCTCCGTTAGGGTCACTCTCAAAGGGAATGCCCTAATTTTGGTGGAGGTTTATAAGTATAAGTCATAGATATACAAGACAGTTATAAGAACACATATTTTTGAACAACGGAAAACATCAACAACTTTTATTTCAACAAAATACGTGTTACACAAACCATGTCGTAATTTGTTTTACAATACTTCCCAAAACATATCATCTCCATAACTGTCTTGACTACATTATTAAAAGAAGCATAAATAAAACATAAATAAACTGCAAAAGTCCCATAATTGCTGCCAAAGCCATAGTCCAAAACGGAAAAGATCCGAGCAATACATTCTTTCTCTTCAAGATGGATGTGAAAACTGGTCATGCTGCGGTATTCCCTACCTGTGGACCGGGGGGGGGGGACGAAAGAAAAGAAGGCGAAAGAAAAGTAGAGTGAGACATAAAGCCTGAGTAATTCTAGGACTATTCAGTCTATGAATAAAGAACTGGGTATGATAAGTATAAACTGGAAATGAGAAAGCACCGTAAACTAAGTTAAGTTGTCTAGGGTCGAATACCCTATCGTACCCCATATTAATCTCTGTACCCATATAAACTAGTTCCCAACAGGCACCCCATAATCAGGGTGAAGTGATCCATTTCTGATGATCGGCTCCTACTCGCATAGTTACATGTGTCTTACGGCCCCCGTTGTTGTAGTTACCTATGCTGGTCCCACCATGGGGTGTATCAAGTCCCATGGTGGCGGCCCGACACAATTCTAGAATGCACAGTTATGCTACTGGTGCCCAGTGCCTTATTTTTCTGCGTCGGAGTGTGTGCACGCCCGCACCCCATTAGAACCTACACTGTTGCACCACCGCCGTCGATTTGACCTCTTACAGTCAGCCAGTAATCGTGCCCCACCCTGCCTAGTTCAGGGTATCCTGATACACCTTGTAGGGTTATTGCTGATAAGGGTCCCCCGCTACTAGGTTTTCTCTTTCTAGCCAACATGCAAAGTTGGTTATGTGTTTTATAAACCTAACCCCCAATCAATCTGTTTATTTTAGCATGTTCCATTTTGATTAAGTATTAATTTAATTTACTTAATCCTATCAATCCGGACTCAACCTTAATTGTCTTATTAAAGCCTCGACCTCTCACATTAGACAGGTAATTTTATGGCTGCCTGTTGCCGGTTGGGTCCGGGCACTCTTACTCCATAACTCAGTCTAACCTCGGGTTCTTATTGGGCTCCGTGTTTAACCACCCACATTGGATAGGTATTGTTGTGACTACTGGACAGCCGGGCGGTTCCGAGCAGGTTTACATCACAACTCAATCCAACCTCGGGTTAAACACATCGTATTTTCTACATTTACATATTTTGTCTCTTTTCTTTTTATATGTAAATATTTGCGGCCCATTATTCAAATTTATCTTTATTGGTTAAAATTTATTTATGCCACTTAATTGTTTTTCAAGGTTGTTGGCATGCATCAAACATGCCAACACATATGTTTTATATTTTAACCCAAACATCATTACCCCCGTTTTACACGTTCGCTACAATGTAAGATGTGTTGGGTTTAATATTTAAACCCAACTTAGCCGTATGAAAAGGGGAGGCTTATAACATGGTGTTTATAAGGTAACATGAAAAGGGGAGTGTGAACGCGTGAACTTGCAACATAACGATTCAATTAACAAGAATTAGGCACATGTGAACTTACATTGTAATAGCATATAATCATTGCATAAACAATACTTAAACATGTGTCATTCTATTCATATAATCATGGCATAAACAATACTTAAACATGAATCATTCTTTTCATATAATCCTGGCATAAACAATACTTAAATATGAATCATTCTATTTATGTAAACTTGCAATTGGAATGTAAATCTAACTTAATTGTGTCACATATATCACCATATGGTTTTGATAAAAACTTTGGCCTAAAACATGTTTTCAACTAGGCATAATACCAAACATAGTTTAGATATGTTCATAAAGATGCTTACTTTTGTTTCTAATACAAAAGTATGATTTGCCTATTTCAACATAGATTCATATAAATCATAGTACTTAGTCGAGTCCAATTACACACTAAAAGTGATCATAAAAGTATGTACATCATATTGGCATAATAATTAATCATATACTTGCATGAATCCCAATAAAAATTCCACAACATATGGTTGTCAACATAAATCATATACTTGTACGAATCAAAAATAAAATACCGCAACATATGGTTGTTAACTTCCAACATAAATCACATACTTGCAAATATCCAATCGTATAACATTTCCAAATCATTTAGAATCAAAATAACATACAAATATAGATCATTATCGCCACAATTCCATTTCGTTGTTGACTTCCAATGTAAATCACATACATGCAAATATCCAATCATATACCACAACATTCCCAAATCGTTTAGAATCAAAATAACATACAAATATAGATTATTATCGCCACAATTCCATTTCGTATTTTACACAAATCAAACGTGATTAATTATTCACACCGGAATAGCACTCTACTTACAACTTATGACGAATCTTCAATTCAAGAATCTGAATGCTGAATTTGGAGATGTTATCCTTTGTTTTAGGCGTTGTTTTGATATGACTGACGTTGCTTTAAGCTTTCAAATTATCTCCTAATTGTCTCTCAATTTCTAATGGCTATTCTTAGTCTCCCCTCAGCAGCATGACAGTCTCATCTCCATTTTTTTTTGTGTGAATTAAGGTGAGTCTTAGGCCCTTTTTATAGAGTTTGTGAATTGATTTAGACCGTCGATGGATCTTGGTTTAATAACAGCCATTCGTTTGAAAGAGAGACCAACCAGGAGCTGACATCTAGCCCTAGTGACAAGGCAAGGCTCAGAAAATCGACCAAACACAGTCCAGGCCAGCTAGGGGGGGGGCTGGGTTCGACCTGGCTCAGGGGCAAGGTCGACACTCCAGTCGACACGGGTGACCCAGGTCGACTGCCCAGTCGACCTGGGTAGCCCTAGGTCGACTGCCAAGTTGACCTGGGTGCTTTGGGCTGGAATTTTCCCGCCCTGGCCAATCCGGCCCGATTTTGAATTTTGAATTGGTTTTTCTGAGTTGTTTTGGTCTGTTTGAATTTTAAACTGAATTCTGAAACTTCCGGAGGCCATATTTTCTTCATACGGAGTCCGTTTTATGCAAACTCGGACTCTATCTCAAGCAGAATTCCGAGACGAACGCAATACCGTATCCCGTTTCCCTTAATTCTTTGATTTGAAATTAATTATACTTTAATTTGTGAATTTCACTGTTATAGAATACACGGGGTGTTACATTCTCCCCCACTTAAAAGGATATCATCCCCGAAATCTTCAAGTTCAGGAAGAATGTACATCCTAACATCCAAACATCCATCTACTCATCCATCAAACACGGGCATCCATTGTCCTTAAAAGACTTCTAATGCTTCATGATCATATGCGAAGTGTGTGTGTGTACATGTACTTATCTAATGCAAAATTAGGCGGTCTACTGATTCAGTTGACCTCCTTAATGCAAATTATGTAAGTGCCATGAATCAATTATGTATGCAAAATTTCCTATTCATGATTCTACATGAGTGCACAATCATTCACACAAATGCAACATCCATATGACAACACATTAAATTTCAACCATATACGAATATAAATACATTTATGCATATGTAATATGAAGTGACTGAGCCGATCTAAAACCTCGTTTGAGTGTGTATATGCAACCACGAGCAACCACTAGCAATCACTAGCAACCACTTGAAACCATCATCCATAACATGTTTCAATCACATGTTTTCATCCAAGGGTTTCTTCCTAAAAGATAAGGTCGAGGAGATATACCTAAAAAGATAGATAAAAGCGCAACTTAAGGAAAAAGGAAAGATCAAAGATGTACCCTCGAAAAGAAAAGGGTAGGCTGCGCGTATTCTAGCTTCAGTTTCCCAAGTTGCATCTTCTTCGGCGTCGCTCCACTGAACTTTGACGAGCTTGACTTCGCGGTTGCGTAGCTTCTTCACTTCCGTTCCTAATATGCGGGTTGGAACTTTCCTTACGGTTGCTTCGCGTTCCACTTCAGCTTCTTCTAGGATATTTGAATTTACCACTTCAGCAGACTCATGTAGACATTTTCGAAGATGTGAAACGTGAAAGACGTTGTGAACTCTGGCCAATTTTTCGAGTAGCTCTAATCTATAGGCGATTTTCCCAATTTTCTCCATGATAGGTAATGGCCCTACGAAACTTGGTGCTAGCTTTCCTGTGGTTCCAAAATGAACAACGTTCCTTAGCGGAGATACTTTAAGAAAAACTCTGTCCCCAACCTCAAATTCAAGGTCGGTCCTCCTCTTGTCAGCGTAGGACTTTTGTCTGTCTTGGGCCGTCTTCATCCTTCTTCGTATTAAGTCTACTTTCTATGAAGTCTCTCGGATCATATCTGGTCCAGGTATGAGCTTATCAGTAGACTCCCACCAAAAAGTGGGTGATTGGCACGGTCTTCCATATATAGCTTCGAAGGGCGCCATTCCAATGGTTGCTTGATAGCTGTTGTTGTAGGAAAATTCCACCAAAGGAAGATGGTCTTCCCATGCCCCACCGAAGTCAAGGACGCACAGTCTTAAAAGGTCCTCCAAAACAATGTTCACTCTTTCTGTTTGGCCGTCGGTTTGGGGATGATAGGCTGTGCTCAAGCATAACTGTGTGCCTACAGCTTCTTGCAGACTCCGCCAAAAATCACTTGTGAAGATAGGGTCTCGGTCACTAACAATGCCGGATGGTATTCCATGGAGTCGAACAATTTCCTTGAGGTAAAGAGATGCTAGGGATGAGGCAGTTCTTTTACTCTTGACAGGAAAAAAGTGGGCGCTTTTAGTAAGCCTATCCACTATTACCCAAATGCTAGTATTGCCTCTCTTAGACCTAGGCAGCCCATTGAAGTCCATTGAGATGCTATCCCACTTCCACTGCGGGACCTCTAGAGGATGGAGCAGACCGCCAGGCTTTTTCTGTTCCGCCTTAACCTGTTGGCACACCATACACTTAGAAACGAAAACTGCCACGTCCTTCTTCATGTCGTTCCAAAAGAAAGTTCTCTTTATGTCCTTGTAAATTTTATCCCCGCCCGGATGTATCGTCATCTTGGAGTGGTGTGCTTCCTCGAGAACCTTCTTTACTAAATCCCTTGTCTGTGGGACGCATGGTCTTCCGTCTTGCCTTAGCAAACCCTTATCGTCGATGGAGTATCTGTTGAGGTGACTTGAAGTCTCACCCCTAATTAGTCTATCAATCGTCCCCACAAGCTGAGGGTCTTCGCGTTGTGCTATCCTTATTGAGTCCACTAAAGTCGGGTGTACTTCGAGAGATGTTAGCAAGCCTGGTACAAAATCGGAGGAGGGCCTAAAGTCAAAGCTGGCTATAAACTCTAGGCTTTGTCTTTCAACAAACAGCGGGCTTAAGGTCAGTTTCTTTTGGCTCAACGTGTTTTCCACTACGTTGCCTTTTCCCGGAGTATAGGAGATCTCGAAATCATACGAGGCAAGAAACTCCATCCATCTCTGTTGCCTCAAGTTAAGATCTTTCCGCGAGAAAAGATATTTCAACGATTTATGGTCAGTGTAAAGTTCGAACTTCTCACCTAGGAGATAGTGTCGCCAAGACTTGAGTGCAAAGACAATGGCAGCTAACTCAAGATCGTGGGTCGAGTAGTTCTTTTCATGAACTTTCAATTGTCTCCCGCCATAAGCTACTACCCTTCCTTCTTGCATTAAGACAGCGCCTAACACTATCCCACATGCATCCGTATAAACTGTGAACATCTTGCTTCCATCTGGCAGTGTTAAAACTGGGGCTGTTGTAAGAGCCCTTTTCAGTCATTGGAAAGCAAACTCGCAATCCAAGTCCCAATTGAACACTAGATTCTTCTTGCTCAACTTTGTGAGCGGAGCTGATATCTTTGCAAAGTCTCTGATGAATTTTTGATAGAAGCCTGCTAGCCCGAGAAAGCTTCGAACCTCTGTTGCGTTCTTTGGTGTCTTCCAATCCTGCACCGCTACTACCTTAGCCGGGTCTACAGCTAACACTTCCTTGGATACTATGTGCCCAAGAAATCTTACTTCCTCTCTCCAAAATGGAGAATTTGGCTTTTATATGATGGACTCGCAGAGTTTCCATGATTGCCCTTAAGTGCTGAGCATGTTCCTCTTCAATCTTTGAGAAGATATGGATATCGTCTACGAAGACCACTACAAACATATTGAGGAAATCTCTGAACACCCTACTCATTAGGTCCACGAAGTAAGCAGGTGCGTTTGTCAAGCCGAAAGGCATGCCAAGCCATTCAAAGAAGTCGTCTGGGGTTCTGAATGCCGTTTTATCGATGCTATCTTCAGCCACCCTTAGCTGATGAAAACCGGTCGCTAAATCGAGTTGGGAGAAAACAGACGCTCCTACAAGATGATCAAACAGATCGTCAATTCTGGGGAGAGGGTGCCTATTCTTTTTCGTTAGCTTGTTGAGCTCCCTATAGTCAACACATAGACGGAGTGAACCATCTGCCTTTGTAGCGAACACCACTGGAGCGCCCCATTCTGAAATGCTTCTTCTAATGAACCCCTTCTCTAGAAGCTCTTTAATCTGTTTACCGAGCTCTTTCCTTTCCCGTGGAGCCATGTGTCTAAAGGGCAACGCAACGGGCTTTGCATTATCTACAAGATATATGCGGAAGTCTATCTCCCGCTTCGGAGGCAAGCCCTTCACCTCTTCGAAGACATACGGATATTCCCGGACCTCACTAACTGATTGCAAATTGTCGACAGAGGAATCTAGCGATTCAAGATAACTAAGCATAACCACATACGAGGGATTACAAGTAATTTCCAAAGTGTTACCGAGCTGGGTCAGGAGCCTAACAACCCTTTTCTCACAATCAAGGATGGCCCCATTACTGGATAGCCAATCCATGCCCAAAATCAAACCATATCCCGAAAAGCCCAAAACAAAATCACTACATTTAAATTCTACGCTTAGAATAGAAATTTTCAATCCCACACAGATCATAGACAAATGAGCCAGGCCCCCAATTGGGTTTGAAACAATTAAGGGGTCCTCTACCTTGCTAGTTTCTAGGCGCAGAGATTCTACTAAAGCAGACGAGATAAAGGAGTGTGATGCGCCAGGATCAAATAAAGTGCGAACGGGGTGATCAAAAAGATAAACTACACTTTCTACAGAAGTATTTATACCTCGTTGTTGCAGAGGTGGCGCCTCTAGCACATGAACCTGCGCCCCTTAGGTGGATCCAGCCCTCTGCCCCTCTCCTCGTTTCTTTGGGCAGTCCTTAGCCATGTGGCCTGTCTCACCGCAAGAAAAGCACCCGCCATTCATCTTGGCCTTCTTTTTCTGGCAATCTTTCACTAAGTGCCCCAATTTGCCACAAAAATTACACTTCCTCTTCTCTTAGATGTCTTTCCCGCCCTTCTTAAAGTCTGTCTTCTTAGGCTGTAAACCCTCTTTCTTCCCTTGAGAGCTTTCTGCCTTTGTCTCCTTCTTGCCCTTATCCTCTTCGTTCAGCAATGCCATCTGTACCAACCTTTCATATGTAGCTCCCATGGGTATATGGGTCATGGCCAAACTGTGTAATGGCTCATTCAACCCTTTGACAAAACGGAGAGCCTTCTTGTGTGGGGTGTTGACTAGGTCCAGTCCGAACCTAGCCAGCTCATCGAACTGATTAACATATTCTTTGACTGTCTTGTTCCCTTGCTTAAGAAATAAGAATTTTTTCAACTGCAAAATCCTTTCCGCGTCTAAGAGAAATTTAGCCTCAAACCTTGCCCTAAAGTCCTCCCATGTTTCCACTGGTCTTTCTGCATTAGTGACTTCCCACCAGTAGGAAGCCTCACCTTTTAGTAGCCACACTGCTAGTTGTACCTTCTGCCTATCTTCTACCTCAAAAATGATGAATAAGTCCTCGGTTTCCTTTAGCCAATTCCTAGCTACTACGAAGGATTCGGTTCCATGAAAGTCCTTTCCTCCCATAGCCTTAAAATCTTTACGTATCTTGGCAAAAGTGTTTCCCCGCGGAGGAGGTGGAGGAAGAGGTGCTGCTACAGCCGGATGATTCCCTGCAGCTGGGGGAGGAGGATCGGTAGGGCCTGGCTGAGTGGCCCTTGCTTCTAAGAATCGTCTAAACCAACCAGGTATTGGTACACCCTCTGGCAAATTAAGTTCTTCGGACATGCTAAAACAAAAAGGATAGATTCAAAACGAAGGGTAAGAGATAGTACCTATGGCTTTTGGGGGACTTTGCCTTTTTAAAATATAATATTTTATCTTTAAAAATGCTTCTTTAAATTTTCCTTTGAAAATGAACTTTTAAAACTTTTTATCTTATCTCGTAAACCTATGCTCTAATACCAAGTGAAACACCCCACCTCCGTTAGGGTCACTCTCAAAGGGAATGCCCTAATTTTGGTGTAGGTTTATAAGTATAAGTCACAGATATACAAGACAGATATAAGAACACATATTTTTGAACAGCGGAAAACATCAACAACTTTTATTTCAACAAAATACGTGTTACACAAACCATGTCGTAATTTGTTTTACAATACTTCCCAATACATAACATCTCCATAACTGTCTTGATTACATTATTTAAAGAAGCATAAAGAAAACATAAATAAACTGCAAAAGTCCCATAATTGATGTCCAAAGCCATAGTCCAAAACGGAAAAGATCCAAGCAATACATTCTTTCTCTTCAAGCTGGATGTGAAAACTGGTCAAGCTGCGGTATTCCCTCCCTGTGGACCTTGGGGGGGGGGGAACGAAAGAAAAGAAGGCGAAAGAAAAGTAGAGTCAGACATAAATCCTTTGTAAGTCTAGGACTATTCAGGCTATGAATAAAGAACTGGGTATGATAAGTATAAACTGGAAATGAGAAAGCACCGTAAACTAAGTTAAGTTGTCTAGGGTCGAATACCCTATCGTACCCCCTATTAATCTCTGTACCCATATAAACTAGTTCCCAACAGGCACCCCATAATCAGGGTGAAGTGATCCATTTCTGATGATCGGCTCCTACTCGCATAGTTACATGTGTCTTACGGCCCCCGTTGTTGTAGTTACCTATGCTGGACTGACCATGGGGTGTATCAAGTCCCATTGTGGCGGCCTGACACAATTCTAGAATGCACAGGTATGCTACTGGTGCCCAGTGCCTTATTTTTCTACGCCGAAGTGTGTGCACGCCCGCACCCCGTTAGAACCTACACTGCAGCACCACCGCAGTCGATTTGACCTCTTACCATCAGCCCAGTAATCGTGCCCCACCCTGCCTAGTTCAGGGTATCCTGATACACCTTGTAGGGTTACTGCTGAAAAGGGTCCCCCGCTACTAGGTTTTCTATTTCTAGCCAACATGCTAATTTGGTTAAGTGTTTTACAAACCTAACCCCCAATCAGTCTGTTTAGTTTAGCATGTTCCATTTTGATTAAGTATTAATTTAATTTACTTAATCCTATCAATCCTGACTCAGCCTTAATTGTCTTATTAAAGCCTCGACCTCTCACATTAGACAAGTATTATTATGGCTGCCTGTTGCCGGTTGGGTCTGGGCAGTCTTACGCCACAACTCAGTCTAACCTCGGGTCCTTATTGGGCTCCGTGTTTAACCACCCACATTGGATAGGTATTATTGTGACTACTGGATAGCCGGGCGGTTGCGGGCAGCTTTACATCACAACTCAATCCAACCTCGGGTTAAACACATCGTATTTTCTACATTTACATATTTTGTCTCTTTTCTTTTTATATGTAAATATTTGCGGCCCATTATTCAAATTTATCTTTAGTGGTTAAAATTTATTTGTGCCACTTAATTGTTTTTCAAAGTTGTTGGCATGCATCAAACATGCCAACACATATGTTCTGTATTTTAACCCAAACGTCATTACCCCCGTTTTACACGTTCGCTACAATGTAAGATGTGTTGGGTTTAATATTTAAACCCAACGTAGCCATATGAAAAGGGGAGGCTTATAACATGGTGTTTATAAGGTAACATGAATAAGGGGAGTGTGAACGCATGAACTTGCAACATAACGATTCAATTAACATGAATTAGGCACATGTGAACTTGCATTGTAATAGCATATAATCATGGCATAAACAATACTTAAACATGAGTCATTCTATTCATATAATCATGGCATAAACAATATTTAAACATGAATCATTCTTTTCATATAATCATGGCATAAACAATACTTTAATATGAATCATCCTATTCATGTAAACTTACAATTGGAATGTAAATCTAACTTAATTGTGTCACATATATCACCATTTGGTTTTGATAACAACTTAGGCCTAAAACATGTTTTCCACTAGGCATAATACCAAACATTGTTTAGTCATGTTCATAAAGATGCTTACTTTTGTTTCTAATACAAAAGTATGATTTGCCAATTTCAACATAGATTCACATAAATCATAGTACTTAGTCGAGTCCAATTACACACTAAAAGTGATCATAAAAATATGTACATCATATTGGCATAATATTGAATCATATACTTGCATGAATCCCAAATAAAATTCCACAACATATGGTTGTCAACATAAATCATATACTTGTATGAATCCCAAATAAAATACCACAACATATGGTTGTTAACTTCCAACATAAATCACATACTTGCAAATATCCAATCGTATAACATTTCCAAATCGTTTAGAATCAAAATAACATACAAATATAGATTATTATCGCCACAATTCCATTTCGTTGTTAACTTCCAACGTAAATCACATACTTTCAAATATCCAATCATATACCACAACATTCCCAAATCGTTTAGAATCAAAATAACATACAAATATAGATTATTACCGCCATAATTCCATTTTGCATTTTACACAAATCTAACGAGATTAATTATTAACATCGGAATAGCACTCTACTTACAACGTATGACGAATCTTCAATTTAGGAATCTGAATTCTGAATTTGGAGATGCTATCCTTTGTTGTAGGCGTTGTTTTGATTTGATTAACGTTGCTTTAAGCTTTCAAATTTTCTCCTAATTGTCTCTCAATTTCTGACGGCTATTCTTAGTCTCTCCTCAGCAGCTTGACGGTCTCATCTGCATTTTTGTTTGTGTGAATTAGGGTGATTCTTAGGCCCTTTTTATAGAGTTTGTGAGTTGATTTAGACCGTTGATGGAGCTTGGTTTAATAACAGCCGTTCCTTTGAAAGAGAGACCAACCAGGAGCTGACACCTAGCCCTAATGACAAGGTAAGGCTCAAAAAATCGACCAAACACAGACCAGGCCAACCAGGGGGGCTGGGTTCGACCTGGCTCAGTGGCCAGGTCGACACCCCAGACGACACCGTGTCGACTTGGCAGTTGACACTGGTGACCCAGGTCGACTGCCCAGTTGACCTAGGTAGCCCCAGGTCGATTGCCAAGTCGACCTGGGTGCTTTGGGCGGGAATTTTCCCGCCCCGGCAAATCCGGCCCCATTTTGAATTTTGAATTGGTTTTTCTGAGCTGTTTTGGTCTGTTTGAATTTTAAACTGAATTCTGAAACTTCCGGAGGCCATATTTTCTTCATACGGAGTCCGTTTTACGCAAACTCGGACTCTATTTCAAGCAGAATTCCTAGACGAACGCAATAGCATATCCCGTTTCCCTTAATTCTTTGATTTGAAATTAATTATACTTTAATTTGTGAATTTCACTGTTATAGAATACACGGGGTGTTACAACATGGGTAGACCTAACTTAATAGGTAAATTCCCAAGGTCTAAAACCAAAGAAAACCAAGAATAGACAGAATAGAAAATCAGATTTAGACCCAATTTCACAATCACAAAATTTAAAAAACACTTTCCTAGTCATGAATCATAGGTGCTTAATCACTGTTGTTCATGTTATGTCATGGGCAATAGTTTATGTTTTCCTAATCAGAGGCATAGGCTGGTGTTCACAGTCAAGGAGATAATTCCCGTAGTCACAGTCATTGGCAGTGTTCATAGTCATAGGCAATGTTCGTAGTCATAGGCAATGTTCATAGTCATAGGCAATGTTCATAGTCAAAGAGGCATATGGTTCTAAGGTCCATAGTTTCACAGTCACAGTCTTATTTTTCATCGAATCATAACAGTTCTTAATTAGGTACAAAGATATAGGCACAGATTCGAATAGAAAGATTTGGCATATTCTTTTATTCCTTTAATTTCATGTCACGAACAGAGAAAGCGTTCAAATATAAAAAGTAACTGACTTACAGAGATTAGATTAGAATAGAAAGATGGCGTTGCTATGATTCGGGCGACGTTGCCTGAAACCATTTGAGTTAGCCTTTGATTCTTATCTTGAAACTTTAACCTTGATTCGAATCTCTTCTTGACAACTTGAGCAGCATAACCTTGTCTTGGATTTTCGTATTATCTTCTTATTTTTATTTATTTATATATTTTCTCAGAGGTAGCATAGGGATAGAAAAGAATTGTGAATAGAGAAGGAGACTAGGGCTGTTTATATAGTGTTAGGCGGACGAACATAGGCAGAAAACAGGACCAAATACATCACAATGAACTAGGTGCAGAAAACTGTAAAAATCGGGGAGGTCGACCCCGAAGTCGAATACCTAGTCGACCTGGGTGCCCCAGGTCGACTACCCAGTCGATCTGGGTGTCTCAGGTCGACTACCAAGTTGACATGGGTGCCTTACGCGGGAAAATTCCCGTCCAGCCCAATCTGGGTCCGATTTTGAATTTGAATTCGCTTTTCTGAATTGTTTTGAAATTTAAACTTCGCTGAATCTTCCGGAGGTCATATCTCCTTCACACGGACTCCGATTCTCGCAAATTCAGACTCGTTTTCATGCAGAATTCCGAGACGAACGCAATGGCGCAGCCCGTTTCCCTTGATTTTGATTTTAAAATTTAATTCTGCCTTCATTTTTGAATCTTAGTGTTACAGAATTACGGGATGTTACATTCTCCCCCACTTAAAAGGATTTCATCCCCGAAATCTTCAAGTTAGGAAGAATGTGTCCTACCATCCAATCACCCATCTAATCAACCATTCAATTGCATGCATTAATTGGCCTTAAAGATTTCTAATTCTTTCATGTTCAGATGCATAGTGTGTGTATATGTCTTTATCTAATGCAAAATCAGGCGGTCTACTGATTCAGTTGACCTCCTTAATGCGAATCATGTCAGTGCCATGCGTCCAATCATGTATGCAAGCATACCTAGTTATGTAAATTCTACATGCATGCACAGCCATTCATCCTCATGCAACATCAATATGATGACATATCATGTTCAACTTACAAACAAATACATATCTGTAAATGCAATATGAAAGCGTCTGAACTGATCTAGTGTCTAATACGTATGCATATTCATCCACGAGCAACCATTAGCAACCACTTGCAACCATCAACCATAAAATGTTTCAAATACATGTTTACATCCATTGGCTTCTACCTAAGGATCGAAGATACGACCCAGAGGATATACTTTGGAAAAAGAGAAACAATTATACGTAAAGCTCCTACAAAAGAAAGAAATCAAGGATGCACCCTTAAGGGAAAGGGTATGATGCTAGTATCTAGCCTTATTGAGCTTTACTCCACTGTATCTTAACTAATTTAACTTCACGATTATGAAGTGCCTGATCTCTATTTCCAAAATAAACAGATGTTAACTATGACACCAAGTGTACATACCAAGATGGTTTGAGGTCTCTCCACTTAGCTTATCCATCACGCCATAACAATGAGGGTCAAAAGGTCACTACATGCTTTTTAGAGTGCCTGCCCCAACTATTCATCTCTCATGCAAACCATCCTAGTCGAACTCGACATTCCTCAAGTACAAGCCCCAAAGGCCTAAACCAATATCAGACAAGCACCCAAGGAATAACTCCTCCGAATTTAGACGATCTATGTGAGATGATATGTGCAAACTCGATAGCTATTCTCAAATCCCTACTAACCAAAAATAAACTGGTCGGACCACCAATTGGACTCTAGTGGGATCTTTCTACTATACAAGTACTATGGTGCAGATACTCAACTATGGAAGTGGATATGAACAAATGCGAAGTGCTAAAACGAACAGCAAAACTAGATTCTTCCAACAGGACTTCACTACCTTTCCCCTAGGTACGCTTGGTGGTGAAAGTATGTACTTGCCCTTCTGAAAATCTTGTTCCTCGTTCTTGCGCTTTTCCTTAATTATATGCCCTATTATACCCTAGTAAAGATACTTCCTCTTATCTTAAGTTTTATAATTCCTTCCTTCTTTGTGAGCTAAATCTACATCCATGAATTCCTCATCCTCTTCCGTGTGTAGTCATGTTGACAAATCTCTCGAAAACTGCCTTCATCGTACGGGAAACCCTATAAGCTTGAAAGAAAACTGGCCGTAGGTGAAACAACTATGGCTGTGGATGGAAGCCGGGGCACGACTTCGCCCATCGATGAGGTTACCTCCCAGAAAACCAGGAGCCCTAGAGACTCAAGAAAGAAGGAGACAAGAATTCAAACAGAGGAAGTGAAGATAGCGCGTATGGCTTTGGGGATATGCCTTTAAAACAAATCTTTTCTTTTTAAAATGCTTCTTTTAAAACCGTTTTGAAAATAATTTTTCAAATCCTTTATCTGATCTGTTAACCTTTAGCTCTGATACCACGTGTAACACCCCACATCCGTTAGTGTCACTCACAAAGGGAATGCACTAAGTTCTGTGGAGCATTTAGCGTAAAAGATGCAGATAAATTACAAGACAGACATAAATTAAACAACGGAAAATAAAACATGGCTTTTTGATAAAATAGTTTGTACAATGATTTCTTTACAATATCAGAGTATCATCTGTCTTACAAAATAAAGAAGCATAAAACAACATTTATATTCCCCAATTTTAGCAAGAGCCAGCCATAGCATCTGAAAAGAGAGTCCAAGCAAAACTTCGACAAATCTTCAAGCTGGGAAAGAGTGACAGTCCAACTTAACCTAAGCTATACTATTCCCTCCTTTACTACCTGGGGGGGGGGGGGAACGGAAGAAGAGAAGACGAAAGAAAAACAGAGTCAGACATAAAGCCTGAGTAAGTTCAGTAACTTCTAGCATGTGAACATGGAAAAACAAAACGACATGAATTAACTGAATACAAGATAACACCATGACGATAGGGTCAACAAGATTAAACAAGATAAGAACAAGATATGCTAAGCTAAGATAAACTGGATAAGCTCTAATACTTTCGCCGCTTCGCTATTTCTTTATTATACTGGTTTCTATATCTCTGCACCACCTACCACCTAGCTTGTGCCAACTAGTAACGATAACGTGATCCCAATCCCTGTAGTTTCCATTGCCTTCAGGCATACATTTATTATTTATTACCTAGATCTAATCTAGGGTTTTCTATCAAGTGCTTTCTAGATTTAACTAGAGTTTATGCTATCCGCTGAACGCTTCTCGGATTCAGGGTTTATGCCACCTAGTCCAACTAGGGATTACGCTACCTGTCGAACGATGCCCCCAAGTCCAGGACACATTACCTAGAGTGGTATGCGTTCCTATACTTCCCCACACATGTATCGCGAATAGTTATCGCTTGTCTACATGCACATGTCCTGTAATGTGAGACCCGAGTCCTGTGACAGGGCAAAACAAGGAACACAGAACTCGGTCGGAAGCTTTCAGATATCTGCCGATGCAGATGCTAAGGTCTATTTTTGTTCCAGTGGCTATGGTCCCACCTGGCCCCTCCCTAAACTAATGAAACGCACACCTTGAAAAATGAGAACTATAAGCAAGCCCCCGGTGCCCCACTATCCTATGGCCATCCTCACCCATAACTAGATTGCAAGTGTATGGTCTTCTGGAGTTCTCCGCCTTTCCGCTTCACATATCTCGACTGACTCAAGATGAATGGTAGACGACGAGTTGCTATCACAGGGCTACCGTTTTCTCGCCGAATCATGCCGGTTCATCCTAGTCTTTAGGTTGCCATATATTGCAACCAAGGCATACCCCTGGTTCTTCTAACGCAGACCTTAACCTCTTTGAGCCAAGGAGGATCATCTGCAGGCTCACAGAGGGATACCAAGAGTACCCTCACGTCCCCCAATTCGTTGGAGCCTTCTTTTTACTCAGACGAACATTCGCTCCTTCCCGTGTTATACTAAGAATTACTACTTAGTTCTATTAACTAAGGTTTACCACTTAGTTTCCAGAATCGTTGTTTTCTTAACTAAGGTTTACTACTTAGCTCCTTTTAACTAAGGTTTACTGCTTAGTTCTCTTTCCTGTCAATTTGGATTGGTTAAGTGTCATTAGTCAATTCAAGCTAACTTAACCCTCTTCATTTATCCTGTTAAACTGGTTAAGTGTCATCAGTAATTCATGTTGACTTGACCCTGCCACAAACCAAGTTATATTGCTTAAGCATTTCTTATTACTTAACCCTACCCTTTTCATCATGTATTGGTTAAGTGTTCCCTGCCCGTCTGTTTTAACTAACATGTTATTTGTGGTTAAGTGTTATCCCTTCATGTTTTAGACTTAACCCTATTCCTTTATCACAATCTGATGGTTATGTGTTCAAGTTTACTTAACCCTACGGTCTAGCCCAGCTAACATATCAAATTGGCTAAGTGTACTAGATTTTACTTAACCCCAACCTCTAGTCTGGTTAACATGTTAATTTGGCTAAGTATTTTCTTAGTTACTTAACCCTTAAAAATCTTGTCTTGTTACCATGTTAAGTTGGTTAAGTGTCCCTATGGACTTAGCCCTCCCATTCTAGCTTAATTGTGTTAAGTGTCCGTATGAACCTAACACCACCCACCGGTCTGGTTATCTTGTTGAATTGGTTAAGTGTCTTAATTATCTTAACCCAACCATTCTTATTCTAGCTTTAACTAAATAAATCAAAGCCGCTACCACTCACATTAGACAGATATTGTTGCGATTACTGGATGTGCCGGTTGGCTCCGGGCAGGTTTACATCGCAACTCATTCTAACCTCGGGTTAGGCATATTCGTGTTTTCTAAGTTCAAAGAGTTCTGATTAATTTTCAAATCCGGTTTTGAAAGTAACCATCCCGTCCGTCGGATCATCCAGGGAGAGCAGGAAACTTGTATTTTCCAAACTCAAGCCTAGACACTATCCTCTCTGTCACCCTAGAACTTTCTGGCGTGTTATTAAAAGAGATGTCGTTAATAAACCATTAATTTATCTAAATTTACATTTTATCATTTAGGACAAATTATATAAGTAAATTATTCCTAATTTACTTATTTCCTAATTACTCTTTTAATGTAAATTGTCAACATTCATTCTAATAGCCCATTTCCCACTCTAAATCATATTTATGCTTTTTGGTATGTAAACTATACCAAATTAAGTGTCACTAACCATGATTTTGCTAAACCTGACAATTATTCCCAATTATGGCCAATTTCAAATTTATGCCAATGTACTTATCATGCCAAATTAGCTAATCCAATTCTGATTTGACATTCTAATTAAAGTTCATGTCAAACTAGACCTATTATTCGAGTTCACAATTCATGTAAATGCTAGATTTACACGTCAATACTAGATTCAAATTACACATCCTATAATTCATGTCAAATTTATCCAATTTGCCTTTCTATGAACATGCCATAATACATGTTCCCAATTTATGCCAATTTCCAAGTTTATAACTATGTTTTAATTAAATTTAATATTTTGCCCAAATCGCATTCCCACCGTTCGCATAATCGTGATTCAATCTAGATTATAGATAAATCTAGATTCGTAGATAAAAAGGGAATGAACCAAAGATGCTATGAAAGATAGACATAATAACTAGCATAAAATGATAATTTACTAATTACAAACCTAACGAATTTCACTGAAATTGATCTAAAACATCGAAGGCCTATAGGTCTGAAAATCCATTGACATAAAAAGGGTTGGATAACGACGTCGGTTCAAGAACATAGGTACACCTAACTAATAGGTAAATTCCCAAGGTCTAAAACCAAAGAAAACCAAGAATAGACAGAATAGAGACGTAGGTTCAAGAGCATGGGTAGACCTAACTTAATAAGTAAATTCCCAAGGTCTAAAACCAAAGAAAACCAAGAATAGACAGAATAGAAAATCAGATTTAGACCCAATTTCACAGTCAAAAAATTTAAGCAACACTGTCCTAATCATGAATCATATGTGCTTAATCACAGCTGTTTATGTTATGTCATAGCAATAGTTTATGTTTTCCTAATCAAAGGCACAGGCTGGTGTTCACAGTCAAGGAGATAATTCCCATAGTCACAGTCACAGTCAAAGGCAGTGTTCATAGTCATAGGCAATGTTTATAGTCATAGGCAATGTTCATAGTCATAGGCAATGTTCATAGTCAAAGAGGCATATGGTTCTAAGGTCCATAGTTTCACAGTCATAGTTTTATTTGTCATCGAATCATAACATGTCTTAATTAGGTCCAAAGATATAGGCACAGATTCGAATAGAAAGATTTGGCATATTATTTTATTCCTTTAATTTCATGTCACGAACAGAGAAAGCGTTCAAATCTAAAAAGTAACTGACTTACAGATATTAGATTAGAATAGAAAGATGTCGTTGCTATGATTCGTGCGACGTTGTTTGAAACCATTTGAGTTAGCCTTTGATTCTTATCTTGAAACTTTAACCTTGATTCGAATCTCTTCTTGACAACTTGAGCAGCATAACCTTGTCTTGGATTTTCGTATTATCTTCTTTATTTTATTTATTTATATATTTTCTCAGAGGCAGCGTAATGATAGAAAAGAATTGTGAATAGAGAAGGAGACTAGGGCTGTTTATATAGTGTTAGGCGGACGAACCTAGGCAGAAAACAGGACCAAATACATCAGAATGAACCAGCTACAGAAAACTGGAAAAAGCGGGGAGGTCGACCCCCAGGTCGAATACCCAGTCGACCTGGGTGCCCCAGGTTGACTACCCAGTCGACCTGGGTGTCCCAAGTCGACTACCCAGTCGACCTGGGTGCCTTGGGTGGGCAAATTCCCGCCCAGCCCAATCTAGGTCCGATTTCAAATTTGAATTCGCTTTTCTGAACTGTTTTGAAATTTAAACTTCGCTGAATCTTCCGGAGGTCATATCTCCTTCATACGGACTCCGATTCTCGCAAAATCGGACTCGTTTTCATGCAAAATTCCGAGACGAACGCAATGGCGTAGCCCGTTTCCCTTGATTTTAATTTTATAATTTAATTCTGCCTTGATTTGGGAATCTTAGTGTTATAGAATTATGGGGTGTTACAAATAAACTCCAGGTCAATCGTGTGACTAGTGTGAGAACTAAAACAGTTATTAATATTTACTATAAAAGGGAGTAATTCAAGGGACCATGCCGTATAATATGGAACGGGTTTCCTCTCAAGAATACCAGTGCTTAGAATAAACAACTCAATGCTTTTTCGAAAAATGAAACTATTATAAGACCCAGGTCCCATCACACAATGCAATGCAAGCCGGAGGATAGGGTTTTCCCTTATAATAGCCATACATACTTGGTATGTTTAAAACAAATCATTTGATACTATTATAAGTCTATAGTGTCAAAACAATTTCAATCATAAATATCAATCATAGGCGGCATGAATGACCCATACCACTATGTCGCCATACTAGGTTCTACAATTAAAACCAAAATATCTCTTATTGGAAATTGGATTTTCATCATGACTCAAGGCAAGGGGCAAGCTCCTCTCCGCTTCGAGACACTCTAGCAAATGTCTCAGGGCTATTCTCTCTGGGAAACCACTTGGATCTTCCAGGCCGGTCCTCCATTACGTTTGAGGATTAATTATTCCTGAACACACGTTTCCCGGTCCTAACAGACCTAAAATCGAGGCGCCTCGTTCCAACAACCACAGAAGTTAAAATAATATAAATGTCAGCCAGTTTAAGCACTGACACCACCCATAGCTAGAAAGAAACGTCGTGCTCTCCCTGTAGTCCTTATCCCGTTTTTGACTCATACCAAGATGTAAGGCTCGCGAATTCACGTTATACACAAAGATACGCCACGTAGGCTGTGCTTTGATAATCAAGCACAAGACTTTGCTTTTCAATAGAGGTCTTGATCATTTGCCACTTAAGCGTGCCACACTGGAAATTCATGCCATGCGACTGATGTCCATCGATATACAACCTCTGAGTTCGTACGTCTCACAGAAGGGCATTAAGCAAGAGAATAAATTCTCCACCACCAAACAGATGTATATTTAATAGAGATCAATCAGCACAAAATAAAATCCAGTGTCAGACACACAGTCCATTTACAAGTTCGTTTTGGGTCTGAACGAAACCGGAGGCACTTTCATCGCATATCCATCGATCTCCAAGTACGTCTGGACGATCACCAACTGATTCCCTCATCTTGGGTGTACAGCCCAATCAAAATCATCAGTAATCACCCAAACGATGTGAAGACTTCCAGTCTTCAACCTCCGTCTTCTTCTTCGACTTATCGTCGAATCAGTTATTCAGAATGGGAGAAACCCGATCTTTCTGAATAACTCGCATATATAATGAATACGCGTTACACAAACACAACATGCGCCTCATTCCAGTTCATCAGTCACTAACCGTAAATTAGCAAGAGAACAATTCCCCAAATATTAACCCCGAAGGCCGAAACTAACATCAGATCAATATCCAGGAAACTATCCTTCTTAGCTAACCTGCAGTTAATTTCTAAATTTCACATTCTTAGGGAAAAGTTCCAATTAATTTTATCAAAGATAAATTCCATGAAATTTATTCTTTAATCTTCCTTTGGATGTCAATTCAAACTAGTCGGGATTAGCGAACCACACCGAAGTAATTATTTATTTTATTTCCCAATCCCAACCTATTTATCCCATGAAGCAAAACTAGTAATACTCTATATCTAACACCACGGTGTTATCGGTAAAATTAATTACCATTTCACCTTCAAATCTATTTAAAGATTTAACTATCGCTTTGGAGCAAAACTGGTGATACTCTGTTCTCGATCATTTCAATCTAATTAAAGATTCATTAAAATTCCACTTAGTTTTAATCTTTAACTGGGTTAAAGAATCCGTGTCATATAAAACACGGTTCAAGATAAACCCAAAGTCACATTCCATTCTATCAGCCCTTAACCGTAAAATAGCAAGTGAGCAGTTCCCTAAATACCAACCCCGAAGGCCGAAACCAACATCAGATCAATACCCAAGAAACCATTCAGCTTAACTAATCACCGGTTAGTTTCTGATTTTATTAACTCAGTCGGGTCTAAGAACAGTATTATTGAAGATACCGTTCATGACACCCAAAATCACATTGCTTTAATTATCGGGTTAAAGAACGAGTGATATTCAAAACACAGCTCACGATAAACCCAGAAACCAATTCAAATTCAATTTATTTGTTTCAAAAATGAAATGAATTTAATCCTAGTTCAAAACTATTTCATTTAGATAAAAATCTATTTTTATCTTTACAAATTTGGGATTTTTCACCCCAGTTCTTTACAAATCATTTCTTATGATTTTACACAAATTATTGATATTTTTGATAATTTTATCAAGGCCCGTACTGTCGATTTCCAACAACGGCCATCGAACTGCACTTACAACGACCTTTTCTGAAATTGATTTGGACATGTCTCCAAATACAACCATTAGATTTCAAATTTCTAATATTCGTTAGAAAGCTCTTTTCGATACGAACCCAACGGTTCTAGTTTTAGGAGAATCCGACGGTCGGATCTCCCGTAATGTCTGTTTGAAATTAATGGTCAAAATTCACGAACTGCCGCGGCGCGGCGCGTTCTATTCATGCCATTATATTATATATATAATATATATTTCATCGATTTCCTTTTTAAAACGAATTTTATAAATCGTTTTAAATTCGTTTCAAAACAATTTCAACTTCCATTTCAAATTCAAATTAAATTTGAATTTTTCCTTATCAATTCGTTTTAAATTCATTTTAAATCGATTTTTAATTCAATTTCAGTTCAATTCGAATTTCTAATTTATTCAATTCAATTCGAATCCATTTTCTATTCAATTCAATTCGAATTCGTTTTGTATTCAATTCAGTTCGAATTCATTTTCTATTCAATTCAGGTCGAATTGCTTTTATATTCAATTCAATTCGAATTTCTGTTATAAGTATTCGATTTTTATCTCTTCTCAATATTCATTGTAAAAATGAATATAATCAATATAAATATCGTTCACATTAAAATAGCCATCTCTAATCAACACGGCTTTATATTTTTCAATAACCTTGTTATTTTATTCAACAAATGAATATTTATTCAATTCAACAAATGAATCTATATTTTCACCACATGACTAATCTCAACAAATGAGTATTGTCAACACGTGACTATTTTTGTTATTTAATAAAATTTATAAAATTTATGGTATCTATTGTTTGATTTCAAATCAGACTCCAACCGTAAATTAGTAAGAGAACGATCCTCTTAATATTAACCCCGAAGGCCGAAACCAACATCAGATCAATATCCAGGAGACCACTCATCTTATCTATTTTCCAGTTAGTTTCTAATTTTATGTATGATAAAGATGTAAATTTTATTGTTAAAATATTTCGTTCAACACATGACTAATCTCAACGAATGAGTACGGTCAACACAAGAACATATATTTTATAATATTCTTTATTTTCTAAATTGGAATGATGCCCAATCAATTACCATATAATGTTAATTACATGGATTCCATACAACACATGTATATAATAGCAACGGCAAATAATCAACAATCATCCAAAGTGCACTACACAACTGCATAAGCATCAAATATAAATAATTAACGCTTACACAGTCTGTCAATCAATCGATCGACATACAGCTAATTATTGAGATTAGTGTATGTTATGTATTATCCCAATACCTGTGTGGGGTTTCAAACAATCAAACACAGATTTTATTTGTGCAGTTTGGCGATGTGTAAAATTTATCGTCCCAATCAATATCCTTCAAATAGGTGTACATAAACAAACTGTCCGGTTTGTAAATGAATATTTATTTATTCACATTCACGTTAAAAATTATATTTTTAACGATAATTTATTTATTTCAACACATGAGTATTTTATTATCGATTTCACATCAACATCACAAACAAATTTCACAACACATCAAACAAGCATACAAGCCGTCCATGGTCTGTGGACGACGTGTTTCGGGTGCTACTAAACACCGTCTACATCCTAGTATATATATAATAATGTAACTAGAAAAAGAAAATTAAAAGGTGAGAAGTTCTCAGTGAGGGTTCCACTCCGCCGTGCTTTGCTTTCGAACTGCTGAACAGTCTGGATCGGTTGAAATTCCTATATAGTTCTTTTCACGCTGTTCAAATAAAAAAAAATTACCACTTCATTTCTATAATTAGAAATCATATTTTTATAATCACGCTATATTGATAAATATTCTATTTTTATTTCGCTACTATATAAATAAAATTCTATTTTTATATCGTTGTACATATAATAAAGATCAAATCTTTACTATCTATATAATATAAAAATCGTATTTTTATTCTTTCTATAATATAATAATCATATTTTTAACCTTTCTATAATACAAAAATTATATTTTGCTTACAATAAAAATCAATTCTTTTCTTCCCTACTTATATAACGATAATATTTTTATATTCTCTACTATATAAAAATCATATTTTTAATACTTGTACTTTAACAAAATTATATTTTTTATTACTTCTACTTTATAAAAATTATATTTTTATTACTTCTACATAATAAAGATCGAATTTTTATTATCTAAATTATAAAAATTATACTTTTAATCTTCTACTATAATAAAAATTATATCTTTAATCTTCTACTATAATAAAAATTATATCTTTAATCTTCTACTATAATAAAAATTATATCTTTATTCTTCCTATAATATAAAAATCATATTTTTAATTCAATACCTATATAAAAATCATATTTTTACAATGCTCTTATATATATATAAATAAAGATCATATATTTATAACATAAAACAAAAAGAAATTATATTTTTTTTCTTCCTTGCCTAATCTAAAAAACAGATTTTTCCTAACCTAAATATAAAATAAAACAAAATAAATAAGTAAAATCGGAGAAACTTACATTCAAAAACTAGGGTTTCGGTTGCTAGAGACGTGGTGGCTCGACTGGAGGAGGGAGGAGGTCGCAGGCGGGTGTGGAGCACGACCTAAGGATGGCCGGTGGTGGCGCTCGGCGCTAGGGGTCAAGAAATGGGTGCGGTTAGGGCTTTATTCGGATTTGGTCAAAGTAAAGGTGGGGGGGGGAAGCAGAGGGGCGGAGGAGGAGATTGGATCGTCGATGGGGACGCCTGAGGTGCAGCGACGCGATGGCGGCGCCTCCAGCAACGAGCAGCGGCGGCAACTCCGGTGGGCAACGTCCAGGCTGAGGCGTTTGAGTTGTTTTTTTTTTCTTTTTAATTTCAAAACTAACGGAGGAAGGAATGAGGAGATAGAGGGTTAGCCAACGCCTGATATAAATATATATATTAATTAATTTTATTTTATTTTAATCCAAAAAGTAACTTTTATTTTCGAACTCGAAATCAAGCCCACCGCCTATCGTCCATAGCTAATTACCCCCATTCCGAACACAATGGGATATGCATCGTAGGCTGATTTGATTGTTTTCGATCAATTTTCGTCAAAATCAACATGTAACTTTATATATTGAATTTGAACGCGCATTACAATTTACCGGGGTCATGCACTAAATCGAAAAATTCCAGAAAAATATTTTCTAGCTTCGTATTGATGATACAGTCCTAACAAAACTAGTTTCATCGAATTCTGAGACCATTTGAAAAGTGGCTATTTTCTAGTCGATTAAAATTAACTAAAACTGGTCAAATGCGTTTTCCTTCGCCACGCTCACATATTGATTCGAAAAATTATGAAAATTGGAATCTAGCAATAACATGACATCACGGATCCAACAAAAGTGGATTCGTCGAAATCCGAGGTCGTTTGCAAAATGGTTATTTTCAAGGGTCGAAATTCCATAGCGACTATTCTGAAATATCAACTGGACATAAATTTTTATCCCCGCTATGAAATTTCAATTTTTCAGATTTGTCGGAAAGATTTGCACAGTTAGATTCTATTATTTTTAGTTTTACTAAAATCCGGTTTATTTTGAATCCTGTACACTCATTTAAATTTTGAAATCGAATTATCGAACTACCGTGCCATTTTCAATTCCTTTTATAATTTAAAATAATATTTTATATTCTAACGACGATGTATATAAAATATATACGTTCTAATTCCATTCAAATTAAATTTCTTGTCGATACTATTTAAAATAATCTATTTTAAATATTCAAAATTCATTAAAATTGCCAAAATAAAAATTTTAAACTGGCTCGGATTTTCGGGTTGTTACAATCTCCCCCACTTAAAACTTTTCGTCCCTGAAAAGGAACGAAGCCGAAAGTTGTTTAACTAATCAACTCAACTTCTATTATTTTCGTTACGGCTTAAGTTCTTCAACTTTTCAGTTTCTAAGAACTTTTCAAATTTTTCAAAAATTTGGCTAACACCCTAAGTTTTCGAAAAATTTCGCCATAACCCCCCTGCAACGGGGACTTCGGGATATTTCATATAGCCTCCCATGGCCTTCTTCAATCAAAAAGAAAAAGAAAAAGCCAATCGGCTCACAAAATCACCCAAAACTCAAGAAATACAATAAAGATGTACCTATTTGTCGGGCAAACAATTTTATTCCTCTGCTCTAGCCTCTTTGCTATGACCTATTCAATGTAAGCACATGTATGTGCATGCATTTGCGATAAATTTTCCAATACAATTCGCTATTTGGTTCAATTAGGCTAAATGGTTCGAAATTATCAAACAAATAAACAAACAACCCAACCATCAATCAATTAGTTGATTATCGTTTCAAATTCATAATTTTGATACATATAGATAAAATCATGTTTTTGATGCCAAATCACGAAATAAATCTATGTAAGTTTTGGTTCTCACACCAGTCTAATGGAAATATATAGATACCACACATTTGAAACACAAACAAAAATACTGATAATGCGGCCGCTTTACCAGAATTATCTCCGGGCGATTAGAATGTGATTCTATATCTATCCAGTATATTAATACTTCGAATATACGTTCATCACGCGTATATGCAAAACCTTTATATACTAGACTGTCCAAATCAATAAAAATAAATTATTCAAATACGTATAAACGATTTAAATTTCAAAAGACAATTGCTTTCATTTAAAAATATACTCTTCACACTCGTTCTAGGATACTGCTGATCCTATCTCGAACGAGTCATTCTAATTGGATATTACTAATCCAATATCTGATGAATTCTTTCGTTCGGTTCTAACGTGTCTTGTTCTCGAGCTCCGTAAACCAAAGCTCTGATACCAACTGTAACGGTAAGGAATTTCGCTCGATCTGAATCGATCGTTAAACCGACCAAGACCGTTCGAAACCCCTGATCGTCTTGAGAACAGGACAAATTGGAACGCAAACATAAAAACATTTCATTGTTAATTAAAACAATTCCATCAGATACAAGAATATACAGAGTATAAATGAATATCACACATTCAATAAATATCAGAGATTACAATAAATTACAAAACAGAGGAAAAACGATAAACATACAACTGAAAATAATGCACGGATACAGAGCTTTCCAAGCATCGTTCCAGCTGCAAATCAGGATCCTGTGAATATAAATCTGCAAAACCAAAACTACTAGCTGCCCATGTTGAAAATAGGAGCACCCAGAGTTTGGGTTAAAACAATAAAGTCCAGGTCAGTCATGTGACTGGTGTGAGAACTAAAACAGTTATTAATCTTTACGTTAAAAGAGAGTAATTCAAGGGACCACGCAGTATAACACGGAACGGGTTTCCTCCCAAGAATACCAGTTCTTAGAATAAAAAACGCAATGCTTTTCGAAAAATGAAGCTATTATAAGACCCAGGTCCCATCACACAATGCAACGCAAGCCGAAGGATATGGTTTTCCCTTATAATAGCTAAACATGCTTGGTACGTTTAAAATAAATCATTCGATACTATTATAAGTGTATAGTGTCAAAACAATTTCAATCATAAATATCAATCATCGGCGGAATGAATGACCCATACCACTATGTCGCCATACTAGGTTCTACAATTAAAACCGAATTATCTCGTATTGGAAATTGGATTTCCATCATGAGTCGAGGCAAGGGGCAAGCTCCTCTTCGCTTCGAGACACTCTAGCAAATGTCTCAGGGCTATTCTCTCTGGGCAACCACTTGGATCTTCCAGGCCGGTCCTCCATTACGTTTGAGGATTAATTATTCCTGAACACACGTTTCCCGGTCTAAACATACTTAAAATCGAGGCGCCTCGTTCCAACAACCACAAAGGTTAAAATAATATAAATGTCAGTCAGTTTAAGCACTGAAACCACCAATAGCTAGAAAGAAACGTCGTGCTCTCCCTGTAGTCCTTATCCCGTGTTTGACTCATACCGAGATGTGAGGCTCGCGAATTCACGTTATACACAAAGCTACGCCACGTAGGCCGTGCTTTGATCATCAACCACAAGACTTTGCTTTTTAACAGAGGTCTTGATCATTTGCCACTTAAGCGTGCCACACTGGCAATTCATGCCTTGCGAATGATGTCCATCGATATACAACCTCTAAGCTCGTACGACTCAGAGAAGGGCGTTAAGCAAGAGAATAAATTCTCCGCCGCCAAACAGATGTATATTTAATAGAGATCAATCAACACAGAATAAAATCCAATGTCAGACACATGGTCCATTCACAAGTTCGTTCTGGGTCTGAACGAAACCGGAGGCACTTTCCTCGCATATCTATCGATCTCCAAGTACGTCTGGACAATCAACAACTGATTCCCTCATCTAGGGTGTACAACCCAATCAAGATCATCAGTAATCACCCAAACGATGTGAAGACTTCCGGTCTTCAACCACAGTCTTCTTCTTCGACTTATCGTCGAATCAGTTATTCAGAATGGGATAAACCCGGTCTTTCTGAATAACTCGCGTATATAATAAATACGTGTTACACGAACACAACATACGCCTCATTCCAGTTCATCAGTCACTAACCGTAAATTAGCAAGAGAACAATTCCCAAAATATTAACCCCGAAGGTCGAAACCCACATAAAATCAATATCCAAGAAACTATCCTTCTTAGCTAACCTACAGTTAATTTCTAAATTTCACATTCTTAGGGAAAGGTTCCCATTAATTTTATCAAAGATAAATTCCTTGAAATTTATTCTTTAATCTTCCTTTGGATGTCAATTCAAGCTAGTCGGGATTAGCGAACCACACCGAAGTAATTATTTATTTTATTTCCCAATCCCAACCTATTTATCCCATGAAGCAAAACTGGTAATACTCCATATCTAACACCACAGTGTTATCGGTAAAATTAATTATCATTTCACATTCAAATCTATTTAAGATTTAACTATCTCTTTGGAGCAAAACTGGTGATACTCCGTTCTCAATCATTTCAATCTAATTAAAGATTCATTAAAACTCCACATAGTTTTAATCTTTAACTGGGTTAAAGAATCCGTGTCATTTAAAACATGGTTCATGATAAACCCAAAGTCAAATTCCATTCTATCAGCCCTTAACTGTAAAATAGCAAGTGAGCAATTCCCTAAATATCAACCCCGAAGGCCGAAACCAACATCAGATCAATACCCAAGAAACCATTCAACTTAACTAATCTCCGGTTAGTTTCTGATTTTCTTAACTTAGTCGGGTCTAAGAACAATATTATTGAAGATACTGTTCACGACAACCCAAAATCACATTGCATTAATTATCGGGTTAAAGAACAAGTGTTATTCAATACAATGCTCACGATAAACCCAGAAACCAATTCAAATTCAATTTATTTGTTTCAAAAATGAATTGAATTTAATCCTAGTTCAAAACTAGTTCATTTAGATAAAAATCTATTTTTATCTTTACAAATGTGGGATTTTTCACCCCAGTTCTTCACAAATCATTTCTTATGATTTTACACAAATTATTGATATTTTTGATAATTTTATCAAGGCCCGTACAGTCGATAACCAACAACGGCCATCGAACTTCACTTACAACGACCTTTTCTGAAATTGATTTGGACATATCTCTAAATCCAACCGTTAGATTTCAAATTTCTAATATTCGTTAGAAAGCTCTTTTCCATATAAACCAAACGGTTCCGGTTTTAGGAGAATCCGACGGTCGGATCTCCCGTAATGTCCGTTTGAAATTAATGGCCGAAATTCACGAACTGCCGCGGCGCAGCGCGTTCTATTCAGGCCATTATATTATATATATATTATATATAATATATATTTCGTCGATTTCCCTTTTAAAAAGAATTTTATAAATCGTTTTAAATTCGTTTCAAAACAATTTCAACTTCCATTTCAAATTCAGATAAAAATTGAATTTTTCCTTATTAATTCATTTTAAATTTATTTCAAATCGATTTTTAATTCAATTTCAATTCAATTCGAATTTCTAATTTATTCAATTCAATTTGAATCCATTTTCTATTCAATTCAATTCGAATTCGTTTTGTATTCAATTCAGTTCGAATTCGTTTTGTATTCAATTCAATTCGAATTTCTTTTATATTCAATTCAATTCGAATTTCTTTTACATTCAATTCAATTCGAATTTCTGTTATAAATATTTGATTTTTATCTCTTCTCAATATTCATTATAAAAACGAATATAATCAATATAAATATCGTTCGCGTCAAAATAGCGCATCTCTAATCAACACGGCTTTATATTTTTCAATAACCTTGTTATTTTATTCAACAAATAAATATTTATTCAATTCAACAAATGAATCTATATTTTCACCACATGACTAATCTCAACAAATGAGTACTGTCAACACGTGACTATTTTTGTTATTAAATATAATTTATAAAATTTATGGTATCTATCGTTTGATTTCAAATCAGACTCCAACCGCAAATTAGTAAGAGAACGATCCCCTAAATATTAACCCCAAAGGCCGAAACCAACATCAGATCAATATCCAAGAGACTACTCATCTTATCTATTTTCCAGTTAGTTTCTAATTTTAGGTATGATAAAGATGTAAATTTTATTGTTAAAATATTTCGTTCAACACATGACTAATCTCAACGAATGATTACGGTCAACACATGAACCTATATTTTATAATTTCTTTATTTTCTAAATTGGAATGAGCCCCAATCAATTACCATATAATGTTAATTACGTGGATTCCATACAACACATGTATATAATAGCAACGACAAATAATCAATCATCATCCAAAGTGCACTACACAACTGCATAAGCATCAAATATAAATAATTAACGATTACACATTCTGTCAATCAATCGATCGACATACAGCTAATTATTGGGATTAGTGTATGTTATATATTATCCCAATACCAGTATGGGGTTTCAAACAATCAAACATAGATTTTATTTGTGCAGTTGGGCGATGTGTAAAATTTATCGTCCCAATCAATATCCTTCAAATAGGTGTAAATAAACAAACCGTCCGGTTTGTAAATGAATATTTATTTATTCACATTCACATTAAAAATTATATTTTTAACGATAAATTATTTATTTCAACACATGAATATTTTATTATCGATTTCCCATCAATATCACAAACAAATTTCACAACACATCAAACAAGAATACAAGTCGTCCATGGTCTGTGGACGACGGGTGTCGGGTGCTACTAAACACCGTCTACATCGTAGTATATATAATAATATAACTAGAAAAAGAAAATTAAAAGGTGAGAAGTTCTCACAGAGGGTTCCACTACGTCGTGCTTTGCTTTTGATCTGCTAAACCTTCTGGATCGGTTGAAATCCCTATGCAGTTCTTTTCACGCTGTTCAAATAAAAAAAATTACCACTTCATTTCTATAAATACAAATCATATTTTTATAATCACGCTATATTGATAAAAATTCTATTTTTATATCGCTACTATATAAATAAAATTCTATTTTTATATCGTTGGTCATATAATAAAGATCAAATCTTTACTAAAAAATATAATACAAAAATCATATTTTTATTCTTTCTATAATATAAAAACCATATTTTTAACCTTTCTATAATACAAAAATTATATTTTGCTTACAATAAAAATCAATTCTTTTCTTCGCTACATATATAAAGATAATATTTTTATATTCTCTATTATATAAAAATCATATTTTTAATACTTCTACTTTATAAAAATTATATATTTATTACTTCTACTATATAAAAATTATATTTTTATTACTTCTACATAATAAAGATCGAATTTTTATTATCTATATTATAAAAATTATATTTTTAATCTTCTACTATAATAAAAATTATATCTTTAATCTTCTACTATAATAAAAATTATATCTTTTTTCTTCCTATAATATAAAAATTATATTTTTATTTCAATACTTATAAAAAAATCGTATTTATACAAAGCTCTTATATATATAAATAAAGATCATATATTTATTACATAAAACAAAAAGAAATTATATTTTTTTCTTCCTTGCCTAACATAAAAATCAGATTTTTCCAAACCTAAATATAGAATAAAACAAAATAAATAAGTAAAATCGGAGAAACTTACATTCAAAAACTAGGATTTCGATTGCTGGAGACGTGGTGGCTCGACTAGAGGAGGGAGGAGGTCGCAGGCGGGTGTGGGGGCGCGACCTGGGGATGGCCGGTAGTGGTGCTCGACGCTAGGGGTCAGGAAATGGGTGCGGTTAGGGCTTTATTCGGATTTGGGCGAAGTAAAGGGGGGGAAGCAGAGGGGCGGAGGAGGAGATTGGCTTGTCGGTGGGGACGCCTGAGGTGCAGCGACGCGATGGCGGCGCCTCCACCAACGTGCAGCGGCGGCAACTCCGTTGGGCGACGTCCAGGCTGAGGTGTTTGAGTTGTTTTTTTTCTTTCTTTTTAATTTCAAAACCAACAGAGGAAGGAATGAGGAGAGAGAGGGTGAGTCAACGCCTTATATAAATATATATATATATATTAATTAATTAATTTTATTTTATTTTAATCTAAAAAGTAACTTTTATTTTCGAACTCGAAATCAAGCCAACCGCCTGTCGTCCCTACCTAATTACCCCCATTCCGAACACAATGGGATATGTATCGTAGGCTGATTTGATCGTTTTCGATCAGTTTTCGTCAAAATCAACATATAACTCTATATATTGAATTTGAACGCGCATTTCAATTTACCGGGGTCACGCGCTAACTCGAAAAATTCCAGAAAAATATTTTCTAGCTTCGTATTGATGAAACGGTCCTAACAAAACTAGTTTCTTCGAATTCTGGGACCGTTTGAAAATTGGCTATTTTCCAGTAGATTAAAATCAACTAAAACTGGTCAAACGCGTTTTCCTTTGCCACGCTCACATATTGATTTAAAAAATTATGAAAATTGGAATCTAGCAATAACTTAACATCACAGATCCAACAAAAGTGGTTTCGTCGAAATCCGAGGTCGCTTGCAAAATGGCTATTTTCAAGTGCCGAAATTCCATAGCGACTATTCTGAAATTTCAACTGGACATAACTTTTTATCCCCACAATGAAATTTCAATTTTTCGGATTCGTTGGAAAGATATTCACAGTTAGATTCTATTATTTTTGGTTTCACTAAAATCTGGTTTATTTTGAATCCTGTACACTCATTTGAATTTTGAAATCGAATTATCGAACTACCACACCATTTTCAATTCCTTTTATAATTTAAAATAATATTTTATATTCTAATGACGACGTATATAAAATATATACGTTCTAATTCCATTCAAATTAAATTTCTTGTCGATACTATTTAAAATAATTTATTTTAAATATTCAAAATTCATTAAAATTGCCAAAATAACAAATTTAAACTGGCTCGGATTTTCGGGTTGTTACATTACGCAGAAATTTTATCCACTTATATTCGATATAAATTGTCAAAATCAACAGATACTATCAATGGAATGAAGATATAATAATATCTTTCGAATTCCCTAGATAGTATTCATTTACACCATGAAATTTAATACCAAATATCGGAGATTATTTCTATCTAACTTATTACAATCAGGTGGATAAACCCATACCTTAATTAAAAGATTTATTCAACTATTTGATATTTGATCTGAATAGAAATATCATCAACTTATCTTCAATACTAATCTCCGTATCCAACTCATATTATAAGCGGAATAATGGTGAATTACCTTTTAAATTCCTCAGATAATAAGAGTTTTCATTTAACAAATTAATATCAAACATCTGAAGATTTATCTCCAACCATATCAATTTTTTTTTAAATTCGGAAATCCCATTTCAATTCCGTATAAATATTTCCAATACTTTAGTAATCTTCGAAATCATTCATATAATAGTTCACGCTTATAAATTTCAAACCAATAACAACATTTGGAATTATTATCAAAGGTACTGCTATTAAAATAGCCATTTAAATAAAATAGATTTAAAATTGTTCGAAATTCAAATATTCCCATGCTTTTCAAAACTGTTATCATTTGCAATTCAACGTTCTTATTTCAAGTCAAATTAATTTCAAATAATCAAGTTAAAACCATTCAAAACTTGAAATCAATATTTACGAATTGTTGCATCGTTGTGTGTTCCATTCAAACCAATGATTTAAATATAAATTATTTAAATCCTTTTCAAATTAAATTTATAATTCCAAAACATCGCTATCTCAAAACCCTATTCAAAACTTCATAGCTGATTAAATTGAACACTTAACAAATATGTCTCCCAAAACTCATTCTATATAACAGTTTAAAAATCATATTAAATACATGATTCAAATCTTATTCCAAAAACCATCTCATGTTATACGAATATTGGTTATTTAATTTATCAGTTCAAATTAAATTTTCTAATGATTTAATATATTTCTCCCAAATTTGTTCAACCATTTCAAAATTTAATGGATAATCGTTATAAATGATAAGATCAACTACTTGTATAAAATAAATGTTTGAATATCTAGCTCAAATTAATTTTCGAAATAAATTTCAATTCAAAGGTTAATAACATATAAATAGCTGAAAATATTTTCTAAACCATCTTCAGTTTTGTGAATATCAATTTTTTAATTATCTCAATTTTCAAACAGCTTTGATATCGAAATTCAAAACTTAATTTATTATTTAATAATTAAATAATAAAATTATATATATATAGGAAGGAGATTTAAAATCGACCACCCATAATTTCCACAACCACGATGTGTGTTGTAATATCATGCAATGTAGTCATATTTATCCAAATGAACCATATGATCAGATGGATACGAATTCATTCATCACAAACAACATTTAACTGTGCACAAGCGTTACAATCAATAACGCTTACCAGTGTTCAGTGTATTATCTAATTCATGAACAACCATTCAAACATCAACATCCATCACACAATTATTGTTAACTAATTATAATTATCTCAACTAATCATAAGTAACTAACTTAAATAAATATTTAAATTAGAAGTTCTCACAATTCGAGCTTCAAAATCTTCATTACTAGAGCGAACAGATCAACGAACACTGCCACCACTACTTGTACTGTTCTCGATCCATTTGGATTAGTAGTTGATGATTTTCAGCTAATTTATGTACTGGAATTAAATAAATAACGATGTTCGTTATATATTATTACATATATATAAGGCCATTTATTTTCATTTTATTATGAATTTATACCTAACAAAAATTGTCAATACTATATACCACTGCTTTCTACTTTCTAATATGATTCTAACGCCTTTGACGGCGAGTAAATCCGATTTAGAACGAACGTTCTATGAGTGTTTAAAGTTTTGATTACACTTATATTTATAAATAAATTAAATAATACCCAAGCACCAAATGAGCCCAGCCCAATCTTTCTATACCCGTCCAAATGCTCCAAACTGGCCCGCACCCTTTCCCTCTTTTTCTTCCTCCTCCTATCTTCATGTACAGGAACCCAAAGTTGTGCACGCTCGAGCACGGTGCACACTCCAACACTTCATCGAACTTCAATCCAAAAGTGCACACAGATTTCTCTCCATCTCCTCGTTCGAACGCACCCACTCGTCCGAACTCCGGTCTACCAAATTGAAATGTGCACCATCCACGGTCAAAAATCCGACAAAACCCGTACGCCCCATACAAATGTCGCACCTCCATAACGTGTACCGATCTTCGCAAAAATTACACCACATCGAAGCCTGCTCCGTCCTCATCGCCACTCCATACTCGAATTTTCCTATCATCCCTCGTTTCTCCAACAATCCTCAACCCTAGTCTCGAACAATTCCAATCATCGATGTGGAATCGAACCAAATTCGCACCAAAAATACTACGCTCCCTCACGATCACAATGGTGCAGACGGCCCGAGCTAATTCTTCATGGTTGTTGAGATATGATTTTTCGAACATCTCTACACAAATTTTCCATTTTACTTTAATTCTGAGATTCCTTCATCATTACTTGATGAAATTTCGATCCGTTAGTTTTTAAAAATCGTAAATGATGATCTGAACAACGACTGTGCAGATCATATTAGATAAAACCCAACGAATTGAGAGATTTGGATTTTTGAACGGATAGAATTGTGAATTTTCATGTACAAAAAGTTTAAAAACAAAGAAAGAAGAGACTAACGTGAGGAATTCATCTGAAGTGGATAATGGCTGAAGTGTGAGTGGAAAATGGAGCTATGGTCCACTTTATATAGGGATGATTCAAGGGTATTTTAGTTAATTTAAAGAGGAACACATGTTCTCATCTTATATTTGACAACATGCATGCCTTACACATAAGTGACTACATGGCCATACAACATGAATCTCTCAATGCATGAATACACATAAGTGGACACCTGATTATCAAAGCCTTAATTAATTTGTTTAAATTGGTTACATCTTTGTAACATTTATAAATGTAGTCAAAACGTAACCATCATATTACTTAAGATAAATTAAAACATAACTTTTTTTTAAAAATATTTATCTATATTATTCAACAAATATATTTATATACATATATGTACTTCACCAAAAATCTATACAAAAATGGTTTAAAATAAATGCTTAATATATTTTATAAACATTATTAAAGAAAATAAAAATAAATCTTGTGAAATGTTTTAAAAATAAAGTATCCTTTACCAAATTCATATAAATCAATATTATCAAAATTAGAAAATATTATTACATAAAAAAATCTTATAAATTAAATATAACTTTTGAAATAAGTTCTCCTATGAAAAATCATATAAAATAAAACAAGATACTTATTCAAAAAAAAAAATTATATTCAAACCTTATAAAAATCCTTTATATTCAGAAAACCCAAAAATTATATAAATAAAAGTCCAAATCAAACTTAGTAAAAATTCTGGGATGTTACATTATGAATCATTTGTATTGAGTGCTGTAAAAACCAACCTTTGATAGAAGTTAAAAAATAGGGGTAATTGTCGGAAGTATGTGCAATTTAGAGAATTAATGGTAGGAATAAAAAGAATAGTTGTTTTGAAGTATTAAGAGAAGTGGGGGTAATTTTAGCATAATAGGGGTAGATCGACAAATATGAAAGATGATGAATCGTTTGGATTGGGTGCTGCAAAAATTAACCCTTCACAATAGTCAAAAAATCGGGGTAATTACTGGATGTAAGGGCTACAAATAGAATTAGGTGTAGGATTAAAAAGAAGGACTATTTTGAAGTATTAAGAGAAGTATGGGTAGTTTAAGCATAGTAGGGGTAGATCGACAAATATGAAAGATGATGAATCATTTCGATTGGGAGCAGCAAAAACCAACCCTTCACAGAAGTTAAAAAATAGGGGTAATTGTTGGAAGTAAGGGATATTTAAGGGAATTAAGGGTAGGATAAAAAAGAAGGGCTGTTTTAAAGTATTAAGAGAAGTAGGGGTAGTTTAAGCATAGTAGGGGTAGATCGACAAATATGAAATATGATGAATCATTTAGATTGGGTGTTGCAAAAACCAATCCTTCACAATAGTTAAAAAATAGGGCTAATTGTAGGAAGGAAGCACTATTTAGAGATTTAGGTATAGGATTAAAAAGAAGGACTGTTTTGAAGTATTAAGAGAAGTAGGAGTAGTTTAAGCATAATAGGGTTAGTTCGATAAATATGAAAGATTATTAATTGATTGGAATGGGTGTGGCAAAAACAAACCCTTCACAGTTGTAAAAAGATAGACGTAATTGCTGGAAGTAAGGACTATTTAGAGAATTAGGGGTAGGATTTAAAAGAAGGTTTGTTTTGAAGTATTAAGAGAAGTAGAGGTTGTTTAAGCATAGTACGGGGAAATCGAAAAATATGAAAGACTATGAATCGTTTGGATTGGGAGCTGCAAAAACCAACCCTTCATGGTAGTAAAAAGATAGGCGTAATTGTTGGAAGTAAGTGTGTAACAACCCGAAAATCTGGGCCAGTTAAAATTTTTATTTTGGGAAATTTAGCGAATTTTGATTATTTAAAATGAATTATTTTAAATAATATCGACGAGAAAATTATTTTGAATAGTATTCGAATGTATATGTTATATAGTTCGTCGTTAGAATATAATTAATTATTTATATTTATAAAAGGAATTGTAAATGGCGCGGTAGTTCGATAATTCGATTTCAAACTTTAAATGAATGTACCGGGTGCAAAATAAACCGGATTTTAGTGAAGCCAAAACATTAGGATCTAATTGAGAATATCTTTCCAACGAATCCGAAAAATCGAGATTTCATAGCGGGAATCAAAAGATATGTCCAGTTGAAAATTCTGAATAGTCGCTATGGAATTCAGGCCCTTAAAAATAAAATTTTTGCAAACAACCTCGGATTTCGACGAAACCACTTTTGTTGGATCCGTGATCTCAAATTATTGCAAGATTCCAATTTTCATAATTTTTCGAATCAATATGTGAGCGTGGCAAAGGAAAACGCTTTTGACCAGTTTCAGTTGAATTTAATCGATTGGAAAATGGCCATTTTTCCAACGATCTCAGAATTCGATGAAATTAGTTTTGTTAGGAACGTATCGTCAATACGAAGCTAGAAAATATTTTTCTGGGATTTATAGAGTTCGTATGTGAGCCCGGTAAATTGAAATGCGCGTTCAAATTCAATATATAGAGTATATGTTGATTTTAAAGGAAACTGATTGTAATAGCCGAATCAGCTTATGGTACATATCCCATTGTGTTCGGAATGGGGGTAATACGCTATGGACGACTGGCGGTGGGCCTCGTTTATAGGTCATATGTGAAAGTCAACTTTTTGAAATAAAATAAAATATAAAAATATATTCCCTCCCTCCCCTATCTTTCATTCTGCACCCCTCCCCCCGCCGTTATAATTCAGTTCGAAGGAAATAAAATAAAATAAAAACCCTAGAACCTAATCGCGCAACCGCGCCTCCAGGTGGGACCACCACCGCGCGCGCTGGGGCCGACGACCACCCCCTCCTCCTGTAGCTGCTGCCGCTGCTTCTTCTTCTCTTCCCTCTTCTGCCCTCGAATCGTGACGCGCCGGAACCCAAACCCCCCGGCCACCAAATCGTCATCGCACCCCTCTCCGCAACCACCTCCATCGGCTTTCCCCCCTTCTCCGATCAACTCACGACCCCCCCCCCCACCTCGTTTCTCTCTCCTCCCTCCGAGGATGACTGCCGCGCCACCAAGACCACCACCGATGCCAAACCAACCCCCCTCCTCTCCTCTTCGTATGTTGTAAGTCCTCTTTTACTCTTATTTATTTTTATTTTCTCGTTTCTTTTTAGTTGTTGTGATTTTTTTTTTATATCATAACATTGTTTTGAAAGTAAAAGAGAAGTTTGAATTTTATTTTTAAAAGAAAAGTTTTGATCTTTATTTATAAAGATAAAATTTTTATAGTGTTGAGGAAGAGAATAATAAAGATGTGATTTTTATTTAGAGAATAATAAAGATGCGATTTTTATATATTGAATAGGGAAGAAAAAAATTCGATTTTTATATATTGAATAGCGAAGGAAAAATTCGATTTTTATATATTGAATAGCGAAGTAAAAATTCAATTTTTATATATTGAATAGCGAAGTAAAAATTCGATTTTTATATATTGAATAGCGTAGAAAAAAAAAATTCGATTTTTATATATTGAATAGCGAAGTAAAAATTCGATTTTTATATATTGAATAGCGTAGAAAAAATTCGATTTTTATATATTGAATAGCGAAGTAAGAATACGATTTTTATATGTCGAATAGCGAAGTAAAAATGTGATTTTTATATATGTAGAGAATACGGGCAGTGAAAAGTGACAAGAGGCGAGAACGACGGAGATTCCTACATAAGAAGAGCCGTGGGATTGGATTAGCTAATCTGTGAGAATTTCTCACTCTTTGATTTAATTTTCTAGTTATATATATATATATATATATATATATATATATATATATATATATATACTAGGATGCAGACGGTGTTTAGTAGCACCCGACACCCGTCGTCCACAGACCATGGACGGCTTGTATGCTTTGTTGTTTGAATTTGATGGTAGTTGATTGTGTGATGTGATGTGAAATGAAATAAAATATTTATATAGTTTAAAATATTTTATAATTAAAAATAGAAAATTTAACATGTATATGAAATGAAATAAAAATAAACAAATCGGACGATTTGTTTATATACACACATTTGACTGATATTGATTGGGACGATAAATTTTACACATCGCTCAACTGCACAAATAAAATCTATGTTTGATTGTTTGAAAGCCCACACGGGTATTGTGATGATATTTGACGTACACTAATCTCAATAATTAGTTGTATGTCGATCGATTGATTGACAGACTGTTATAAGCGTTGAATATTTATATTTGATGCTTATACAGTGTAGAATGCACTTTGGATGATGGTTGATTATTCATTGTTGTTATTGTATACATGTGTTGTAGAAAATCCATATAATTATCATTATATGGTAATTGATTGGGCCTCATTCCAGTTTTAAAATAGAAATATTTAAAATAGAAATATTTGAAATAGAAATATTTGAAATAGAATATTTGAAAAATAAAAATATATGAAGCCGTGTTGATTAGATTGACGCCATTTTGACGTGAACGATATTTATATCGATTTTATTCATTTTATAACGAATTTCGAAAATGATTTCAAAATCTGATATTTTGAAAAGGATTGAATTTGAATTGAAATTGAATAGAAATGAATTCGAATTGAATAGAAATGAATTCTAATTGAAATTGAATAGAAGTTAATTCGAATTGAAATTGAATAGAAATGAATTCGAATTGAAATTGAATAGAAATGAATTCGAATTGAATGTAAATGAATTCGAATTGAAATTGATAGAAATGAATTCGAATTGAAATTGAATATAAATGAATTCGAATTGAAATTGAATATAAATGAATTCGAATTGAAATTAAGGAGAAATGAATTCGAATTGAAATTGAATATAAATGAATTCGAATTGAATTGAATTGAAAACGAACTGAAATTGAATTAGAGATCAATTTGAATTGAAATCGATTTGAAATGAATTTAAAACGAATTTATATTGGAATATTCAATTTTAATTTGAAATTGAATATGAAGTTGAAACCGTTTTGAAAAGGAATTTTAAACGATTTACAAAGCGCGTTTTAAAGGGAAATCGAAAAAGTATATATTATATATTATATATATATAATATAATGGCCTGAATAGAACGCGCCGCGCAGCGGCATTTCGCGAATTTCGACCATTGACTTCGAATGAATATTGCGGGAGATCCGGCCATCGGATTCTCTAAAACCGGAACCGTTGCGTTCATATCGAAAAGAGCTTTCTAACGAATATTTGAAATTAGAAATCTAACGGTTGGATTTGGAATTATGTCCAAATCAAATTTGGAAAAGGTCGCTATAAGTGCATTTCGATAACCGTTGATGGAAACGGACTGTACTGGCCTTGATAAAATTATTAAAAATAGTAATAATTTGTGTAAAATCATAAGAAATGATTTGGGAAAAATTGGGATGAAAAACTCCATATTTGAAAAGATAAAAATAGATTTTTATCGAAATGAACTAGTTTTGAACTAGGATTAAAATTCTATTTATTTTTAAATAAATAAATTGGATTTGAAATGGTTTTGAAAATAACCAGAATTTCCAATAATTGCATTGGAATGGATTTGAATCGAAATTGTCTTCGGAATATTTCGATGTTGGATTTCATGATTATACAGATGTTGTTATGGAAATATGAAAGATATTTATATATCGTTATTTCCAATACGATATCTGTTGATCGTAGAATTTGATTTTGAATATAAGCCGATATATTTTCTATTCAGACCCTTGTGTTTAATATCAAATGTGATTTGGGTTTGTCGTGAATGGTGTCTTCATTAACACTGTTCTTAAGCCAGTTGAGAAAAGATTAAATCTTTTTATTTAGATTTAATGAAGTGCACCAATTAAATAATATTTAATTGGAATTGAATTGGTATCGATTTTTGGGTTTATCGTGAACAGTGTTTTAAATAACACTTTTTCTTTAACCCGATAATCAATGATGTGATTTTGGGTTTATTGTGGGCCGTGTTTTAAATGACATTGGTTCTTTATCCCAGTTAAAGATTAAAACTAAGTGGAGTTTTAGTGAATCTTTAATTAGATTGAGAATGGAGTATCACCAGTTTTACTCAGGCGATAGTTAAATCTTTAATTAGATTTGAACGTGAAATGGTAATTGAATTTACCGATAACACCATGGTGTTAGATATGAAGTATAACCAGTTTTACTTCACGGGATGAATAGGTTGGGATGGGGAAATTAAAACATATGATTACTTCAGTAAGGTTCGTTAATCCTGACTAGTTGAATCGAAATTCAAAAGAAGATTAGAGAATAAATTCAAGGAATTTATCTTTGATAAAATTAATGGGAACCTTTCCCTATGAATGTGAAATTTAGAAACTAACCGTCGGTTAGCTAAGCAGAATGGTTTTCTGGATATTGATCTGATGTTGGTTTCGGCCTTCGGGGTTAATATTTGGGGAATTATTCTCTTGATTAATTTACAGTTAGTGACTGATGAATTGGAATGAGGCGTATGTTGTGTTTGTGTAACACTTATTTAAAATATATGCGAGTTATTCGGAAAGACCGGGTTTATCCCATTCTGAATAACTGATACGACGATAAGTCGAAGATGAAGACGATGGTCGAAGACCGGAAATCTTCACGTCGTTTGGGTGATTACTGATGATCTTGATTGGGCTGTACACCCAAGAAGATGGAAATAGTTGGTGATCGTCTAGACGTACTTGGAGATCGATGGATATGCGGGGTACTAGGTGCCTCCGATTTCGTTCAGACCCAGAACGGACTTGTAAATGGACTGTGTGTCTGACATTGGATTTTAGTCTGTGTGATTGATCTCTATTAAATATATATCTGTTTGGCGGCGTAAAATTTATTTTCTTGCTTAACGCCCTTCTCTGAGACGTACGAGCTCAGGGGTTATATACTGATGGATATTAAAGGCATGGAGTGAATTGCCTGTGTGGCATGCTAAGATGCAATTGATCGAGGATTTTGCGGAAAAGCAAATTCTTGTGGTGATGATCAAAGCACAGCCTGTGTGGCATAGCTTTGTGTAACGTTGATTCGCGAGCCAAACACCCCGGTTGTGAACCAAAAACGGGAGAAGGACCTCAGGGAGGGCATGCGTTTCTTTCTAGCTAGGTTGGTGTCAGTGACCTACCAACCCTGACATTTATATACTTTTCACCTGTGTGGTTGTTGCTGTTGCGAGGCGCCTCGGTTAGATCGGACGATCCAGGTCCGATGGAGCCATTCGTCGGCTCATTTACGCCCCAAAGGGCGGGAAAACGCATGTTCAGGCATTTTAATCCACATCGGTGGACCGGCCTTGACGATCCAAGGTCAACTCGAGCTCTGATCCTGAGGCTCGGGCTAGAGAGTCTCGAATCGGTTGAGGACTATCTTTTGCCTCGGTTCACAGACGGAAACCCAATTTCCAAATACGTGACATTTTCGGTTTTAATTGTAGAACTACTAGGGTTACATGATATATGGTACCCATGCCGTCTATGATTGATACTTATGATTTGAAGTTGTTTTATACACTATGCACTTATAATAGTATCAAATGATTTGTTTTAAATGTATCAAGCGTTCTTTGGCTTTTATAAGGGAAAACCCTATACCCCGGCTTGCGTTGCATTGTGTGATAGGACCTGGGTCTTATAACAGCTTCATTTTTCTTTATTTTGCATTGCGCTGTTTGTTTTATGCACTAATATTCTTGGGAGGAAACCCGTTCCATGTTATACGGCGTGGTCCCTTGATTTACCGAACTTTAAAAATAAAGATTAATAACTGTTTTAGTTCTCACACCAGTCCCATGACTGACCTGGAGTTTATTGTTTTAACCTAAACTCTGGGTACCCTTATTTTGACACGGGCAGGTAGTAGTTTTGGTTTTGCAGATTTATATCCACAGGATCCTGGTTTACAGCTGGAACGATATCCGGAAAGCTATGTATCCGTATATCTACTTCTAGTTGTGTATTGTATTATTTTCCGCTGCAATTTATTTAAATGTAATTTAAATCTCTAATATTTCTGTGTAATATTCATTTATACTCTGTATATTCTTGTAATCTGATGGATTTTTGTAATATACAATGAAATGTTCTCCCGTCTGCGTTCTATTTTATCGGGTTCTCAAAACAATCCGCGCTTTCTCTTCTCTTCGGAGACCGAGGGAGTTTGGGTCGTTTCAAAGTGCTATTTAGGTAATTAAGGGTAGGTTTAAAAAGAAGGACTGTTTTTATGTATTAAGAGAAGTTGGGGTAGATCGACAAATATAAAAGATGATGAATAATTTGGATTGGGTGCTGCAAAAACCAATCCTTGACAAAATTTAAAAAATAGGGGTAATTGTTGGAAGGGGTATTTAGAGAATCAGGGGTAGGATTAAAAAGGAGGGTTGTTTTGAAGTAATAACAAAAGTAGAGATTGTTTAAGCATAGATGGGGTAGATCGACAAATATGAAAGATGATGAATTGTTTGGCTTGGGTGCTGCAAAAACCAATCCTTCATAATAGTTAAAAAAATAGTGGTAATTATTGGTAGGAATGGCTATTTAGAGAACTAGGGGTAGGATTAAAAAGAAGATTTGATTTAAAGTGTTAAGAGGAGTAGGTGTAGTTTAAGCATAACAGGGGTATATCGACAAATATGAAAGTTTATGAATCATTCCGATTGAGTGTTGTAAAAACCAACATTCAACCGAATTTAAAAAATAGGGGTAATTGTTGGAAGTAAGGGCTATTTAGATAATTAAGGGTAGCATTAAAATCAATAGTTGTTTTGAAGTATTAAGAGAAGTAGGAGTAATTTAAGCATAGCAGGGGTAGATCGACAAATATGAAAGATGATGAATCGTTTGGATTGGGTGCTGCAAAAACGAACCCTTCACAGTAGTTAAAAAATGGGGTAATTGTTGCATGTAAGGTCTATTTAGAGAATTTGGTGTAGGATTAAAAAGAAGGTTTTTTTTCAAGTATTAATAGAAGTGCTGGTAGTTTAAGCATAGTAGGGGTAGATCGACAAATATGAAAGATGACAAATCGTTTGGATTGGGTTCTGCAAAAACCAAACCTTCACAGTAGTTAAAAAAAGGTGAAATTTTTGGAAGTAAGGGCTGTAAAGAGAAATAGGGGTAGGATTAAAAAGAAGGACTATTTTGAAGTATTAATAGAAGTATGGGTAGTTTAAGCATAGTAGGGGTAGATCGAGAAATATGAAAGATGATGAATCATTTAGATTAGGAGCTGCAAAAACCAACCCTCCACAGAAGTTAGAAAATAGGGGTAATTGTCGGAAGTAAGGGTTGTTTAGAGAATTAAGGGTAGGATTAAAAAAAGGGTTGTTTTGAAGTATTAAGAGAAGTAGTGGTAGTTTAAGAATAGTAGGGGTAGATTGACAGATATGAAATTGATGAATCATTTAGATTGGGTGCTGCAAAAACCAATCCTTTACAATAGTTAAAAAATTGGGCTAATTGTTGGAAGGAAGCAATATTTAGAGAATTAGGGGTAGGATCAAAAAGAAGGACTTGTTTGAAGTATTAAGAGAAGTAGGGGTAGTTTAAGCGTAGTAGGGGTAGATCGATAAATATGAAAGATTATGAATCGGTAGGATTCCGTGTGGCAAAAACAAACCCTTAACAATAGTAAAAAGATAGGCATAATTGTTGGAAGTAAGGGCTATTTAGAGAATTAGGGGTAGGACTAAAAAGAAGGGTTGTTTTGAAGTATTAAGAGAAGTAGAGGTAGTTTGAGCATCGTAGGGGTAGATCGACAAATATGAAAGATTATGAATCGTTTGGATTGGGTGCTGCAAAAACCAATCCTTCACAGTAGTAAAAAGATAGGCATAATCGTTGGAAGTAAGGGCTATTTAGAGATTTAGGGGTAGGTTTAAAAAGAAGGACTGTTTTGATGTATTAAGAGATGTAGGTGTAGATCGACAAATATGAAATATGATGCAACATTTGTATTGGGTGCTGCAAAAACCAACCCTTCACAGACGTTAAAAAATAGGGGTAATTGTTGGAAGGGGTATTTAGAGAATTAGGGGTAGGATTAAAAAGGAGGGCTGTGTTGAAATAATAAGAGAATTATAGGTTTTTTAAGCATAGTACGGGTAGATCGAAAAATATGAAAGATGATGAATCGTTTCGATTGGGTGCTGCAAAAACCAATCCTTCACAATAGTTAAAAAATAGGGGTAATTGTTGGATGGAAGGGATATTTAGAGATTTAGGGGTAGGATTAAAAAAAATGGGCTGGTTTGAAGTATTAAGAGAAGTAGGGGTAGTTTAAGCATAGTAGAGGTACAACGACAAATATGAAAGATTATGAATCATTTGGATTGATTGCTGCAAAAACCAACCGTTCATAGAAGTTAAAAAATAGGGGTAATTGTTGCAAGTAAGGGATATTTAGAGAATTGGATGTAGGATTAAAAAGAAGGGTTTTTTTGAAGTATTAAAAGAAGTAAGGGCAGTTGAAGCATAGTAGAGGTAGATCGATAAATATGAAAGATGATTAATCGTTTGAATTGGATTCTGCAAATACCAACTCTTCACAGTAGCTAGAAAAAGGGCTATTTATAGTGAATTTGGGGTAATTGTTGGAAGGGCTATTTATAGAATTAGGGGTAGGTCTAAAAAGAAGGACTGTTTTGATGTATTAAGAGAAGTAGGGGTAGTTCAAGAATAGTTGGGGTATATCGAAAGATATGAAATATAATGAATTATTTAGATTGGAAGCTACAAAAACCAACCCTTGACAAAAGTTAAAAACTAGGGGTAATTGTTGGAAGCGAGGGCTATTTAGAGAATAAGGGGTAGTATTAAAGGGAAGGGTTGTTTTGAATTATAAAGAGAAGTAGCGGTTGATCGACAAATATGAAAGATAATGAATCATTTAGATTGGGAGCTGCAAAAACCAACCCTTCACAAAAGTTAAAAAATAGGGGTAATTTTTGGAAATAATGTCTATTTAGACAATTAAGGGTAGGATTAAAAAGAAGGGATGCTTTGAAGTATTAAGAGAAGTAGGGGAAGTTTAAGCATAGTAGGGGTAGATCGACAAATATGAATATGATAAATCATTTAGATTGGGTGTTGCAAAAATCAATCGTTCACAATTGTTAAAAAAAAGGATAATTGTTGGCAGGAAGCACTATTTAGAGAGTTAGGGGTAGGATTGAAAAGAAGGATTGTTTCGAAGTATTAAGAGAAGTAGGGGTAGTGCAAGCATAGTAGGGGTAGATCGACAAATATGAAAGATTATGAATCGGTTGGATTGGGTGCGGCAAAAACAAATACTTCATAGTAGTAAAAAGATAGGAGTAATTTTTGGAAGTAAGGGCTATTTAGAGAATTAGGTATAGGATTAAAAAGAAGGGTTGTTTTGAAGTTTTTAGAGAAGTAGAGGTAGTTTAAACATAGTAGGAGTAGATTGACAAATATGAAAGATTATGAATCGTTTGCATTGGATGTTGCAAAAACCAATCCTTCACATTAGTAAAAAGATAGGCATAATTGTTGGAAGTAAGGGCTATTTTGGGAATTTTGGGTAGGATTAAAAGGAAGGACTGTTTTGAATTATTAAGAGAGGTAGGGTTAGATCGACAAATATGAAAGATGATGAATCATTTGGATTGGGTGCTGCAAAAACCAACCCTTCATAGAAGTTAAAAAATAGGGGTAATTTTTGGAAGGGCTATTAAGAGAATTTGGGGTAGAATTAGAAAGAAGGGCTGCTTTGAAGTATTAAGAGAAGTTGCGGTTGTTTAAGCATAGTAGGGTTAGATCGACAAATATGAAAGAAGATCGATCATTTGGATTGGGTGCTGCAAAAACCAAACCTTCACAATAGTCAAAAAACAGGGGTAATTGTTGGAAGGAAGGGCTATTTAGAGAATTAAGGGTAGGATTAAAAAGAAGAGTTGTTTTGAAGTATTAAGAGAAGTAGGGGTAGTTTAAGCATAGTAGGGTAGATCGACAAATATGAAAGATAATGAATCATTTGGATTGAGTGCTATATAAATCAGCCTTTGATAAAAGCTAAAAATAGGGGTATTTGTTGGAAGTATGGTCTATTTAGAGAATTAGGGGTACGAATAAAAAGAATAGTTGTTCTGATGTATTAAGAGAAGTAGGGGTAATTTAAGCATAGTTGGGGTAAGTCGACAAATATGAAATATGATGAATTGTTTGAATTGGGTGCTGCAAAAACTAACCCTTCACGGTATTTAAAAATTCGGGTTAATTACTGTATGTAAGGGCTATTTAGAGAATTAGAAGTAGGATTAAAAAGAAGGGTTGTTTTGAAGTATTAAGAGAAGTAGCGGTAGTTTAAGTATAGTAGGGGTAGATCGACAAATATGAAAGATGATTAATCCTTTGGATTGGGTTCTGCAAAAACCAACACTTTACAGTAGTTAAAAAAGGGGTAATTGTTGGAAGTAAGGGCTATAAAGAGAATTAGGGGTAGGATTAAAAAGAAGGACTGTTTTCATGTCTTAAGTGAAATATGGATACTTTAAACATAGTAGGGGTAGACTGACAAATATGAAAGTTGAAGAATCATTTAGATTGGGAGCTGCAAAAATAAACCCTTCATAGAAGTTATAAAATAGGGGTAATTTTTGGAAGTAAGGGCTTTTTTGAAGTATTAAGAGAAGTAGGGGTAGTTTAAGAATAGTAGTGTTAGATCGACAAATATGAAATATGATCAATCATTTTGATTAGGGACTGAAAAAACCAATCCTTCACAGTAGTTAAAAAATAGGGCTAATTGTTGGAAGGAAGCACTATTTAGAGAATTAGGGGTAGGATTAAAAAGATGGACTGTTTGGAAGTACTGAGTGAAGTAGGAGTAGTCTAAGCATAGTTGTGGTAGTTCGATAAATATGTAAGATTATGAATCGGTTGGACAGAGTGTGGCAAAAACAAACCCTACACAGTTTTCAAAAGACAGGCATAATCGTTGGAAGTAATGGTTATTTAGAGAATTAGGGGTAGGATTAGAAAGAAGGGTTGTTTTAAAGTATTGAGAGAAGAAGAGGTCGTTTAAGCATAGTAGGGGTAGATCGACAAATATGAAAGACTATGAATCATTTGGATTGGGCGCTGCAAAAACCAACCCTTCACAGTAGTAAAAAGATAGGCGTAATTGTTGGAAGTAAGGGCTATTTAGAGAATCAGGGGTAGGTTTAAAAAGAAGGACTGTTTTTTAGTATTAAGAAAAGTAGGGGTAGATCGACAAATATGAAAGATGATGAATCATTTGGATTGGGCGCTGCAAAAACCAATGCTTCACAGAAGTTAAAAAATAGGGGAAATTGTTTGAAAGGGTATTTAGAGAATTAGAGGTAGGATTAAAAAGGAGGGTTGTTTTGAAGTATTAAGAGAAGTAGAGATTGTTTAAGCATAGTAGGGGTAGATCGACAAATATTAAAGATGATGAATCGTTTGGATTGGGTGCAGCAAAAACCAATCCTTCACAACAGTTAAAAAATAGGGGTAATTGTTGGAAGGAAGGGCTATTTAGAGAATTAGGGGTAGGATAAAAAAGAAGGACTGTTTTGAAGTATTAAGAGAAGTGGGGGTAGTTTAAGCATAGTAGGGGTACATCGACAAATATGAAATAGTTTGAATCAGTTGGATTGAGTGCTGCAAAAACCAACCTTTCATAGAAGTTAAAAAATTGGGGTAATTGTTGGAAGTAAAGGCTATTTAGAGAATTAGGTGCAGGATTAAAAAGAAGGGTTGTTTTGAAGTATTAAGAGAAGTAGGGGCAGTTGAAGCATAGTAGGGGTAGATCGACAAATATTAAAGATGATTAATCGTTCGGATTGGATTCTGCAAAAACCAACCCTTCACAGTAGTTAAAAAAGGGGTAATTGTTGGAAGTAAGGGATATATAGAGAATTACTGGTAGGATTAAAAAGATGGACTGTTCTGAAGTATTAAGAGAAGAATGTGTAGTTTAGGAGTAGGATTAAAAAGAAGGGTTGTTTTGAAGTATTAAGAGAAGTAGGGGCAGTTTAAGCATACTGGGGTAGATCGACAAATATGAAATATGATGAATCATTTAGATTGGGTGCTGGAAAAACCAATCCTTCACAATAGTTAAAAAATAGTGCTAGTTGTGGGAAGGATGCGCTATTTAGAAAATTAGGGGAGGGATTAAAAAAAACACTATTTTGAAGTATTAAGAGAAGTTGGTGCAGTTTAAGAATATTAGGGGTAGACCGACAAATATGAAAGATTTTGAATCGGTTGGGTTGGGTGGGGCAAAAACAAGCCCTACACAGTAGCAAAAAGATAGGGGTACTTTTTGGAAGTAAGGGCTATTTAGAGAATTAGAGGTATGATTAAAAACAAGGGTTGTTTTGAAGTAATAAAAGAAGTAGTGGTAGTTTAAGCATAGTAGGGGTAGATCGACAAATATGAAAGATTATGAAACATTTGGATTGGGTGCTGCAAAAACCAACCCTTCACAGTATTATAAAGATAGGTGTAATTGTTGAATGTAAGGTCTATTTAGAGAATTAAGTGTATGATTAAAAAGGACTGTTTTGAAGTATTAAGAAAAGTAAGGCAGATCGACAAATATGAAAGATGAGGAATCATTTGGATTGGGTGCGGCAAAAACTAACCCTTCACAGAAGTTAAAAAATGGGCTAATTGTTGTAAGGGCTATTTAGAGAATTAGGGGTAGGATTAAAACGAAGGGCTGTTTTGAAGTATTAAGAGAAGTAGGGGTTGTTTAAGCATAGTAGGGGTAGATCGACAAATATGAAAGATGATGAATCGTTTGGATTGGGTGCTGCAAAAACCTATCCTTCACAATAGTTAAAAAATATGGGTAATTGTTGGGAGGAAGGGCTATTTAGAGAATTAGAGGTAGGATTAAAAAGAAGGGTTGTTTTGAAGTATTAAAAGAAGTAGGGGTAGTTTATGCATAGTAGGGGTGGGATCGACAAATATGAAAGATGATGAATCATTTGGATTGTGTGCTGCAAAAACGAACCCTTTTACAATAGTAAAAAGATTGGCGTAATTGGTGGAAGTAAGGGCTATTTAGAGAATTAGGGGTAGGATTAAAAAGAAGGACTGTTTTTAATCCCCTACTATGCTTAAACTACCCCTACTTCGCTTAATACTTCTAAACAGCCCTTCTTTTTAATCCTACCTCTATTTCTCTAAAAAGCCCTTCTTTTTAATCCCACATCTATTTCTCTAAAAAGCCCTTCCTTCCAAACATTGCCCCTATTTTTTAACTATTGTGAAGGATTGGTTCTTGTAGCACCCAATCCAAACGATTCATCATCTTTCATATTGGTCGATCTACCCCTACTATGCTTAAACTACCATACTTATCTTAATAAATGTTGGGGGGTAATTTAGGCATAGTAGGGGTACGATTCAAAATAGGGATTGTTTTGAAGTATTAAGAGAAGTAGGGGTAGTTTAAGCATAGTAGGTGTAGATCGATAAATATGAAAGATGATGAATCATTTGGATTGTGTGCTGCAAAAACGAACCCTTCACAGTGGTAAAAAGATTGGCGTAATTGTTAAATGAAGGGCTATTTAGAAAATTATGTGTAGGAATAAAAAGAATGGTTGTTTTGAAGTATTAAGAGAAGTATGGGTAGTTTAAGCATATTAGAGGTAGATCGTCAAAGTGAAAGATGATGAATCTTTTTGATTGGGTGCTACAAAAACCTACCCTTCACTATTGTTAAAAAATATGGGTAATCGTAGGAAGTAAGGGATATTTAGAGAATTAGGGGTAGGTTTAAAAAGAACGGTTGTTTTGAAGTATTAAGAGAAGTATGGGTAGTTTAAGCATAGTTGGGGTAGATCGACAAATATGAAAGATGATGAATCGTTTGGATTGGGTGCTGCAAAAGCCAACCCTTCATAGGAATAAAAAGATAAGTGTAATTGTTGGAAGTAAGGGCTATTCAGAGAATTAGGGGCAAGATTAAAAAGAAGGATTGTTTTGAAGTATTAAGAGAATTAGGTTAGTTTATGCATAGTAGGGGTAGATCGACAAATATGAGAGATGATGAATCATTTGGATTGTGTGCTGCAAAAATGAACCCTTTCACAGTAGTAAAAAGACAAGCGTAATTGTTGGACGTAAGGGCTATTTAGAGAACTAGGGGTAGGATTAAAAAGAAGGACTATTTTTAAGCCCCTACTATGCTTAAACTACCCCTACTTCTCTTAATACTTCTAAATAGCCCTTCTTTTTTATCCTACCTCTAATTCTCTAAATAGCTCTTCCTTCCAACAATTATCCCTATTTTTTAACTATTGTAAAGGATTGGTTTTTGCAGCATCCAATCCAAACGATTAATCATTTTCATATTTGTCGATCTACCCCTACAATGCTTAAACTACCGCTACTTCTCTTAATAAAAGTTGGGGGGTAATTTAGGCATAGTGGTGGTAGATCAACAAATATGAAAGATGATGAATCATTTGGATTGGGCGCTGCAAAAACCAATCCTTCACAATAGTTAAAAAATAGGGGTAATTGTTGGATGGAAGGGCTATTTAGATAATTAGGGATAGAGTTAAAAAGAGGGGTTGTTTTGAAGTATTAAGATAAGTAAGGGTAGTTTAAGCATAGTAAGGGTAGATCGATAAATATGAAAGATTATGAATCGTTCGGATTGGGTGCTGCAAAAACCAGCCTTTAACAGAAGTTAAAATTGGGAGTAATTGTTGGAAGTAAGGGCCATTTAGAGAATTTGGGGTAGGATTAAAAAGAATGGCTTTTTTGAAGTACTAAGAGAAGTAGGGGTAGTTTAAGCATAGTAGAGGTAGATTGACAAACGTGAAAGATAATGAATCGCTTTGATTGGATGCTGCAAAAACAAACCTTTCACAGAAGTTAAAATTAGGGGTAATTGTTGGAAGTATGGGATATTTATAGAATTAGGGGTAGGATTATAAAGAAGGTTGTTTTGAATTATTAAGAGAAGTAGGGGTTGTTTAAGCATAGTAGGAGTAGATGGACAAATATGAAAGATGATGAATCGTTTGGATTAGGTGCTGCAAAAACCAACCCTTCACAGTAGAAAAATGATAGGTGTAATTATTGGAAGTAAGGGATATTTAGAGAATTAGGAGTAGGATTAAAATGAAGGACTGTTTTGAAGTATTAAGAGAAGTAGGAGTTGTTTAAGCATATTAGGGGTAGATCGACAAATATGAAAGATGATGAATCATTTGGATTGAGTGTTGCAAAAACGAACATTTCACAGTAGTAGAAAGAAAGGCGTAATGATTGGAATGAAGTGCTATTTAGAGAATTAGGGGTAGAAATAAAAAGAAGGGTGTTTTGAAGTATTAAGAGAAGTAGGGGTAGTTTAAGCATATTAGGGGTATGTCGACAAATATGAAAGATGATGAATCATTTAGATTGGGTGCTGCAAAAACCAACCCTTTACAGTAGTTACAAAATAGGGGTAATTGTTTGAAGTAAGGTCTATTTAGAGAATTAAGGGTAGGTTTAAAAAGAAGGGTTGCTTTGAAGTATTAAGAGAAGTATGGTTAGTTTAAGCATAGTAGGGGTAGATTGGCAAATATGAAAGATGATGAATCGTTTGGATTGGGTGCTGCAAAAGCCAACCCTTCATAGTAATAAAAAGATAGGTGTAAATATTGGAAGTAAGGGCTATTTAGAGAATTATGGGTAGGATTAAAAAGAATGATTGTTTTGAAGTATTAAGAGAAGAAGGGGTTGTGACTCCTAATATCCATTAATGTCACTCACAAAAGGGAATGCATTAACTTATATGGAGCGTTTCAAGTGTGTATAGAACAGAAACTTAACAACAAGACAGATATAAGACAATACTTAAAAATTTAAAACTTTATTCATTGTAGCGGTAACAGATAAGTTTGATTACATTGTCAAAACCCAAAGACTAAAGTCAAGTACATAAAATCCATCTTGACTAAATCTGAGTACATAAAATGAAAGACATAACCCCAACATAAAATAGCCATAAATAAGATAGGCTGAACTTTTACATCAGCGATCCAAGCAACTTCTAAAAGCAAGAGATAAAGCTGTCCAAATCAAGCTCCACTAGTGTTAGTCCCACAATGAGCACCTGAGGGGGGGGGGGAAGGAAGAAAAGAGGTGGAAACAAGGGGGTCAGACGTAAAGTTTGGCGAGTGCGATAACTTTAACAATATAATTATCAAAATAACTAGGCTAGGTCATAAGCTGGAAAATAAGGAAATGACTGTGAACAAATGGGTATGGCAGAATAAACAAAAGAAATAAGATGAACAAAGATAACGTTTAAGGCGCACCTAATCATTATAAGATAATTACTACTCTACACTACACCAAACACCCAAAAAGTTGATCCCGCCTAAAGAACTTTAATAATGATAATGGTAGTTTCATGTACCCCTAGTTGCCTTCATAGGTGCCGCCTGCCCCCATCTCCACTAGGTGTACCCACTACCACCCTTTCGATCGGCTCCCTAACTCGTAGATGTACCCGTGCTGGCCCCACAGTGGGGTGTATCACTCCCTAAAGTGGCAACCCGATACCAGAAACGATGCACGACTTATACCTACACGATGCAACAACGTCTTACCTACCAGCCCGGGCCCACACACGCACATGACCCCGTTGGACTTGCGTTGCCACCGCTAACCCATTTTGGCCTCTTACAGTCAAGCCCAGTATGCGTGTCCCGTCCACGACTTGGGTCGAGCCCACAAAGATACTAATGGGTTACTGGTTGAAATGGGCCCCCATTACTTGACACAAGATATCCACCTAAGATTGGTCCCCACTAAAGTTTCCCACTTAACACCATTCTTGTTCATGTCTTCTTACATGTTCAACTTGGTTAAGTATTTCTAATCGTATTTCACTAGCCTCCTAAGCACCCACTTAACCCCCTCATGTCCCACCACATGTTTATCTGGTTAAGTGTTTCTTAATTCATTAACACCGTAACCTTGTAAAGACCACCCACATTAGATTGGCATTTGTGGCAGCTGGATTTGCCGGGCAGGTCCGGGCAGTCTTACACCACAAACGAGCCTAACCTCGTGTCTTTACAATTGTTACGCATTTAATTTATGCCTAAGACCTCCCACATTAGACTGTCATTTGTGGCAGCTGGATTTGCCGGGCGGGTCCGGGCAGTCATACACCACAAACGAGTCTAACCTCATGTCTTAGACGATTAATTACACATAATTAATTATCCACAATTTGAATTAATTACCCTATTCAAATTGTCAATCAATTCCAAATTTAACTGTGTCCATAATTGACATCTTAATTATGTCCATCTATTTATGGTATATAAAATTATACCAATTATCCTCCCAAAATAATTATATTCCATTTAAGGCATTTATGCCAATTCTCAATATTAAATATTTTAATATTATCCCACTGCCCCACGTTGTACGTTCGCTTAACATCATATATGTATATTAGATTAACAAATAGTCTAACACACATAAAAAGGAAGAAACATTACAAATTCGCATGAGACACAAAACAGATCTAACTTGCAAATAGGAATCACATCATAACTTGCATAACTTTATATTATCATGAATCTAAACATAACCTAAATGGTGTAAACTTGCATAGGCAATATTCACAAACTTGCATAAACTATGTATGTCATAGGTCTAATAATAAGGTGTAAACTTGCATAGGCAATAGTCACAAACTTTCATAAACTATGATGTAAACTTGCATCTAACTCACACATGTCATAGCCCAACTTTAGATCCGATTTACACATAATATAGATGTCATGAAACATGTAAGGATTGTATATAATTCTCGTCAACTTGCATATATAAATTAACACCCAAACTTACATGTAGAACTATTAATCAAGTTAATCTTACATATGAATTAGCTCCACAAACAAAACCCAACTAGCATATGAAGCATCATTATGAATTGATTTTACATAACCCAACAATTAACACAGATTTACAACATAGATAATATCATCATAGATTTACAACAAAGGTAATAAAATAACGGTCAATGATTCACAACATAACCCAAATCATAACTTAACCTAATTAAATTGTTAATTATCTTATTAAAGAAATCGAACTCACAACTCAAACAAGGTCTTGAGTTCTGAAATCTGAGTTCTGAAATTGATTAAGCTCTCCTTTGAAGTAGATCAATTCGTTGTTGTTAAGACTAGAATCGAGTTGAATTGAGTTGATTAGCTTCACTTTTCCTCTAGTTTGTGACGGCTACTCTAGGTTGCAAGGTGACAACATGACAACCATTGCAATAACCCGAAAATCTGAGCCAGTTTAAAATTTTTATTTTGGCAATTTTAACGAAGTTTGAACATTTAAAATGAATTATTTTAAACAATATCGATGAGAAATTTATTTTGAATTGAAATTCGACGTATATATTATATACGTCGTCGTTAGAATATAAATAATTATATATAATTATAAATAGAATTGAAAATCGCGCGGTAGTTCGATAATTCGATTTCAAACTTCAATTGAACATACCGGGTGCAAAACAATCCGGATTTTACTGAAACTGAAAACATTAGGATCTAATTGAGAATATCATTCCAGCGAATCCAAAAAATCGAAATTTCATAGCGGGAATCAAAAGATATGCCCAGTTGAAAATTCTGAATAGTCGCTATGGAATTCAGGCCCTTAAAAATGGGAATTTTGCAAACGACCTCGGATTTCGACGAAACCACTTTTGTTGGGTCCGTGATGTCAAATTATTGCTGGATTCCAAATTTCATAATTTTTCGAATCCATATGTGAGCGTGGCAAAGGAAAACGCGTTTGACCAGTTTCAGTTGATTTTAACCAACTGAAAATTGGCAATTTTTCCAACGGTCTCGGAATTCGACGAAACTAGTTTTGTTAGGACCGTATCGTCAATACGAAGCTAGTAAATATTTTTCTGCATTTTTTCGAGTTCGTATGTGACCCCAGTAAATTGAAATGCGCGTTCAAATTCAATATATAGAGTTATATGTAGAATTTGACGGAAACTGATTCAAATGATCGAATCAACCTACGATACACATCCCATTGTGTTCGAAATGGGGGTAAAACGCTATGGACGACAGGCGGTGGGCCTCGTTTTGAGGCCGAAAATAAAAGTTGCTTTTTGGTGAAAAATAAAATAATTAAATAATAAAAAAATATATATACTCTTCTCCCTAGACCTAGCCCCCGTACCATTTCAAAACAGACCCGAAATAAAAAAAAAAGAAGTAAGAGGAAGACGGGGGGGAAACTCCCCCCCCCCCCCCCCCCCCCCCCGATTGATCGTCGTCGCCGCCTCGAAGGAGGGCGCCACCTCTGACACCTCCTGCTTCCCTCTCCCTCTCCTCGCTCAAGCCCACACACCCAAAGCCTCACATCCAATCAACACCTGTCGCCCCCCTGACGTAGACTGCCGCACCAAAGGCCACCCACCTGGATCCGTGCGCAGCCCCTCCTTCTTCCTCTTCCTCCCCTGCTCTTCCTCGACTGCAACGCGACAGCCCCCCCTCCGCTGTAAGTTCTTGACCCCTTTTTTTTATTTTGATTTTTAGTTTATTTAGTTTATTTAAATCCTTTCATGCAATGATCTTTAAATAAAATCAGCCTATTAGGATTTTTTTAAAAGTAAATATAAAGCTTTGATTTTTAAAACTGTAAAGATAGGATTTTTAAAACTGTAAAGATAGGATTTTTAAAACTGTAAAGATAGAATTTTTTAAAACTATAAAGATAGAATTTTTTAAAACTGTAAAGATAGCATTTTTTAAAACTATAAAGATAGAATCTTAAAAATTGTAAAGGTAGAATTTTTAACAAGGTAAAGCTTTGATTTTTAGTTGGAGGAAAATATGATTTTTGTTTATGTAGAGAATTAAAAATATAATATTTACATGACAGGAATATGAGAAATATCATCTTTATATGTGTAGAAAAATAAAAATGTGATTTTTATAATGATATTTTTGAAAAGGCGAAATCTTTATTTTTGAAAAGGCGAAATATTTATTTTTGAAAAGGCGAAATCTTTATATGAAGAATGGCGTGATAAAAATATAATCTTTACTATATGAACATCGATGTGAAAATATAATTTTTATCTATATAGTAGCAGTGTAAAAATTCGATTTTTATATATTGAATAGCATAGTAAAAATTTGATTTTTATATATTGAATAACGAAGTAAAAATTCGATTTTTACATATGTAGTGGCTACGGGCAACGAAAATGAAAAAGATGCGATAACGATGAAGATTTCTATAAATGAAGAGGCGTGGAGTTGGATAGCTTTCGGTGAGAATTTCTCACCTTTCAATTTCTTCTTCTAGTTATATATATATACTAGGATGCAGACGGTGCTTAGTAGCACCCGACACAATCGTCCACAGACCATGGACTTGTTTGTTTGGTTGCATAGATTAGTTAGATGATTTGATTTGAATTTGGTTGTTTGGTGAATTTGATTGATGTGTGAATGGTGTGGGCCTTCACTAGACCGGAGATAAGGCTAGGCCTTGTCCCGTTTCTAGTATCGTGCCGTTATGCCGCCGAAATTTTCTAAAATATGTTAGAAAAATAAAAATATCATTTTTATTGTGTAAATGAACTGAATGGAAATTCATGCATTGAATAAAATATTTTATCGTTAAATATAATTTTTAACGTGGAAGTGAATAAAATAAAATATTCATTTACAAACCGGACGGTTTGTTTATGTACACTGATTTGACTAATATTGATTGGGTCGATAAATTTTACACATCGCCCAACTGCAAAATTAAAATCTGTGTTTGATTGTTTGAAAATCCCACACGGGTGTTGGGATGAAATTTGAAGTTCACTCATCCTGATTTATTAAATATGTCGATCGATTGATTGATAGGCTGTTATAAGCGTTAGATATCTATATTTGATGCTTATACAGTGTAGTGCACTTTGGATGATGGTTGATTATTTATCGTGGCTATTATATACGTGTGTTGTATGAAAATCCATATAATTAACATTATATGGTGATTGATTGGGCCTCATTCCAATTTAGAAAATAAAGAATAATATAAAATAAAGGTTCATGTGTTGACCGTACTCATCAGTTGAGATTAGTCATTTGTTGAACAAAATATTTTAATAATAAAATTTACATCTTTATCAATATAAAATAAAGGTTCATGTGTTGACCGTACTCATCCGTTGAGATTAGTCATGTGTTGAACGAAATATTTTAATAATAAAATTTACATCTTTATCATATATGAAATCAGAAATTAACTGGAAGATAGATAAGATGAGTGGTCTCCTGGATATTGATCTGATGCTGGTTTCGGCCTTCAGGGTTAATATTTAGGGAATCGTTCTCTTACTAATTTACAGTTGGAGTCTGATTTGATATCAAACGACAGATACCCTAATTTTTATAAAATATATTAAATAACAAAAATAGTCACACATGGACAGTACTCATTCGTTGAGATTAGTCGTGTGTTGACAAAAATAAATATTCATTTGTTGAATAGAACATTTGAAAATAGAAATATTTGAAGCCGTGTTGATTAGATTGACGCCATTTTGACGTGAACGATATTTATATCGATTTTATTCATCTTAAAATGAATATTAAAATGAAATTTAAATGAATATTGAAATGAAATTTGAATGAATATTGAAATGAAATTTGAATGAATATTGAAATGAAATTTGAATGAATATTGAAAAGTGATTTCGAAATCAAATATTTTGAAATGGAATTTGAATAGAATTGAATATATAACGAATTTGATTTGATTAGAAAACAAATTCGAATTGAATTGAATATATAACGAATTTGATTTGAATAGAAAACGAATTTGATTTCAATTGAATATATAACAAATTTGATTTGAATAGAAAACGAATTTGATTTCAATTGAATATATAACGAATTCGAATTGATTTGAATAACAAACGAATTTGAATTGAATCGAATAGAAAAGCAATTTGAATTGAATCGAATAGAAAACCAATTTGAATTGAATCGAATAGAAAATCAATTCGAAATGAATTGAATATAAAACGAATTCGAATTGAATTGAAAACGAATTGAAATGAAATCAAATTGAATTGAAATTTGAATTGAATAGGAATGAATTTTAAAACGAATTTATAAGGAAAAATTCAATTTTGATTTGAATTGAAATGGAAGTTGAAATTATTTTTGAAACGAATTTAAAACTATTTATGTAATCCGTTTTAAATAGTAATCGACAAAATATATATTATATATATAATATAATGGCCTGAATAGAACGCGCTGCGCCGCGGCAGTTCGTGAATTTCGACCATTTATTTCAAACGGACATTACGGGAGATCCAACCGTCGGATTCTCCTAAAACCAGAACTGTTGGGTTCGTATCGAAAAGAGATTTCTAACGAATATTAGAAATTTGATATCTAATGGTTGGATTTGGAGATACGTCCAAATCAAATTTGAAAAAGGTCGCTGTAAGTGCAGTTCGATGACCGTTGATGGAAATCGACTGTACGGGCCTTGATAAAATTATTAAAAATAGTAATAATTTATGTAAAATCATAAGAAATTATTTGGGAAAAATTGGGATGAAAAACTCCATATTTGAAAAGATAAATATAGATTTTTATCGAAATGAACTAGTTTTGAACTGAAATTAAAACCCATTTATTTTTAAATAAATAAATTGAATTTGAAATGGGTTTTAAATAGAATTGATTTGGGTTTATCGTGAACTGTGTTTTAAACAACACTAGTTCTTTAATCCAGTAAAAGGAGTTTTAATGAATTTGCAATTAGATTGAAATGTGAATTGATAATTTAAATTATCAAATTTGGCAAGTGAGCGAAAGTGGAGTATCACCAGTTTTGCTCCAAAGCGATAGTTGAATCTTTAATTAGTTTTGAACGTGAAATGGTAATTAATTTTACCGATAACACCATGGTGTTAGATATGGAGTATTACCAGTTTTGCACCATGGGATGAATAGGTTGGGACTGGGAAATAAAATAAATAATTACTTCGGTGTGGTTCGCTAATCTCGACTAGTTGGAAAAAACATAATTTGGTTTGAGATGACATCCAAAGGAAGATTAAAGGATAAATTTGAAAGAATTTATCTTGGATAAAATTAATGGGAACCTTTCCCTAAAAATGTGATTTTATGAATAAAGGAATATTCTGAATTGGAATGAGGCCTATGTTGTGTTGGTGTAACATTTGTTTTAATATACGCGGATTGTTCAAAAAGTCCGGGTTTATACCCATTCTGAATAACCGATTCGACGATAAGTCGAAGATGAAGACGGTGGTCGAGGACCGGAAGTCTCCACATCGTTTGGGTAATTACTGACGATCCTGATTGGGCTGTACACCCAAGAGGACGGAAATAGTTGGTGGTCATCCACATGTACTTGGGGATCGATCGATATGCAAGGAAAGTGCCTCCGGTTTTGTTCAGACCCAGAACGGACTTGTAAATGGATTGTGTGTCTGACATTGGATTTTATTCTGTGTTGATTGATTTCTGTTAAATATATATCTGTTTAGCGGTGGAGAATTTATTCTCTTGTTTAACGCCCTTCTCTGAGACGTACGAGCTTAGAGGTTATATATCGATAGATATCAATCGCATGGCATGAATTGCCTGTGTGGCACGCTAAGATGCAATGATCAAGGCTTCTGTTGAAAAGCAAATTCTTGTGGTTGATGATCAAAGCATGGCCTACGTGGCAGCTTTGTGTATAACGTGAATTCGCGAGCCTCACACCTCGGTATGAGTCAAAAAAGGGATACGGACCGCTGGGAGAGCACGACGTTTCTTTCTAGCTTTGGTGGTGTCAGTGACTTACCAGCCCTGACATTTATATACTTTTCACCTTTGTGGTTGTTGGAATGAGGCGCCTCGATTATAGGTCTGTAAGGACCGGGAAACGTGTGTTCAGCCATAATTAATCCTATAACGTAAGTGAGGACCGGCCCTGCCGAATCCAGGATTGCCCAGAGTGTGTAGTCCTGAGACAATTGCTAGAGTGTCTCGAACGCGGAGAGGAGCTTGCCCCTTGCCTCGACTCATGACGGAAATCCAATTTCCAATACGTGTATTGCGGTTTTAATTGTAGAACTAGTATGGTGACATGATATATGGTACCCATGCCGTCTATGATTTATATTTATGATTGAAACTGTTTTGACACTATACACTTATTATAGTATCAAATGATTTGTTTTAAACGTATCAATCATGTTTGGCTATTATAAGGGAAAACCCTATCCTCCGGCTTGCGTTGAATTGCGTGATGGGACCTGGGTCTTATAATAGCTTCATTTTTCGAAAAAGCATTGCATTGTTTATCTATTTGCACTCGTATTCTTGGGAGGAAACCCGTTCCGTGTTATACGGCGTGGTCCCTTGAATTACTCTCTTTTAAAGTAAAGCTTTAAATAACTGTTTTAGTTCTCACAACAGTCACATGACTGACCTGGAGTTTATCGTTTTAACCTAAACTCTGGGTTCCCCTATTTTCCACACGGGCAGCTAGTAGTTTTGGTTTTGCAGATTTATATTCACAGGATCCTGGTTTACAGCTGGAATGATATCCGGAAAGCTTTGTATCCGTATATCACCTTCAATTGTGCTTTGTATTATTTTTCTGCTGCTATGTAATTTATTGTAATCTCTGATATTTATCGAATGTAATTTATTCATTTATACTCTGTATATTCTTGTACTGATGGAATTGTTGTAATAGCAATGAAATGTTCTTCTGTTTGTGTTCTGATTTGTCTTGTCCTCACAGTAATTCATTCTTTCTCATCTCTTCGGAGACCAGGGAAGTTCGGGTCACTTCATTTGGTATCAGAGCTTTGGTTTACAGAGCTCGAGAACAAGACACATTAGAACCATAAGAAAGAATTCATCAGATATTGGATTAGTAATATCCAATTAGAATGACTCGTTAGAGATAGGATCAGTAGTATCCTAGAACGAGTGTGAAGAGTATATTTTTCAAACGAAAACAAGTTTGTTTTGAAATTTGAATCGTCTTATACGTATTTGAATATTTATTTATTTTGAATTTGGACAATCGAATATATAAAGATTTTGCATACACACGTCATGAACGTATATTCGAAGTTTTTATACATTAGATAGATATACAATCACACTCTAGTCACACGGACCTGATTCGGATGATTGACGCGTCATCATTAGTAATTAGTTCGTGTTTCGAAGGTGTGCTTTCTATATGTTTCCATCGACTGGTGTGAGAACCAAAACTTATATAGCTAGATTTATATTGTTGTGAATTGGCATCAAAAACAGGATTTTTTGTATATGTATCAAACTTTGAATTTGAAACGTTAAATTCACTAATTGATTGATGTTTGTGTTGTTTGTTTAGTTGTTTGATAATTTTTGAACCATTATGCCTAATTGCATCAAATATTGATTGTATTGAAAATTGGTTGCATTTGCTTGCATACACATATACTTACATTGAACAGGTCGTAGCAAGGAGGCTAGAGCAGGGAATAAAATTTGTTTGCCCGACAAATAGGTACATGTTTACTATATAATTTACTATTTTGTTTGGGTGATGATGATTTTATGAGCCTATTGGCTAGCCGCTTGGCTTTTTCTTTTTCTTTTTGAGATCAGAATGCCTATATGGCAATTTCGGGATTTTCTCGTGGCTCCCGGTGCAGGGGAGGTTATGGCGAAATTTTTCGAAAATTTAGGGTGTTAGCCAAATTTTTGAAAATTTGAAATTTCTCAGAAACAAAAAAGTTGGAGAATGGAAGCCAGATCGAACGTAGAGTTGATTAATCAAACCACTTTCGACTTTTTTCCTTTTCGGGGACGAAAAGTTTTAAGTGGGGGAGATTGTAATAACCCGAAAATCTGAGCCAGTTTAAAATTTTTATTTTGGCAATTTTAACGAAATTTGAAAATTTAAAATGAATTATTTTAAACAATATCAACGAGAAATTTATTTTGAATTGAAATTCGACGTATATATTATATACGTCGTCGTTAGAATATAAATAATTATATATAATTATAAATAGAATTGAAAATGGCGCGGTAGTTCGATAATTCGATTTCAAACTTCAATTGAACATACCAGGTGCAAAACAATCCGGATTTTAGTGAAACTGAAAACATTAGGATCTAATTGAGAATATCTTTCCAGCGAATCCGAAAAATCGAAATTTCATAGCGGGAATCAAAAGATATGTCCAGTTGAAAATTCTGAATAGTCGCTATGGAATTCAGGCCCTTAAAAATGGGAATTTTGCAAACGACTTCGGATTTCGACGAAACCACTTTTGTTGGGTCCGTGATGTCAAATTATTGCTAGATTCCAAATTTCATAATTTTTCGAATTAATATGTGAGCGTGGCAAAGGAAAACGCGTTTGACCAGTTTCAGTTGATTTTAATCAATTGGAAATTGGCCATTTTTCCAACGGTCTCGGAATTCGACGAAACTAGTTTTGTTAGGGCCGTATCGTCAATACGAAGCTAGAAAATATTTTTCTGCAATTTTTCGAGTTCGTATGTGACCCCAGTAAATTGAAATGCACGTTCAAATTCAATATATAGAGTTATATGTAGATTCTGACGGAAACTGATTCAAACAATCGAATCAACCTACGATACATTTCCCATTTTGTTCGAAATGGGGGTAAAACGCTATGGATGACAGGCGGTGGGCCTCGTTTTGAGGTCGAAAATAAAAGTTGCTTTTTGGTGAAAAATAAAATAATTAAATAATAAAAAAAAAATATATATACTCTTCTCCCTAGACCTAGCCCCCGTACCATTTCAAAACAGACCCGAAATAAAAAGAATAAAAAAAAGAAGGAAGAGGAAGACGGGGGGGAAACACGCCGCCGCCCCCCCCCCCCCCCCCCCCCGATTGATCGTCGCCGCTGCCTCAAAGGAGGGCGCCACCTCCGAAACCCCCTGCTTCCCTCTCCCACTCGTTGCTCAAGCCCACACACCCAATCAACATCCGTCGCCCCCCTGACGTAGACCGCCGCACAAAAGGCCACCCACCTGGATCCGTGCGCCGCCCCTCCCTTCTTCTTCCTCTTCCTCCCCTGCTTTTCCTCGACTGCAACGCGACAGCCCCCCCCTCCGCTGTAAGTTCTTGACCCCTTTTTTATTTTGATTTTTACTTTATTTAGTTTATTTAAATCCTTTCATGCAATGATCTTTAAATAAAATCAGCCTATTAGGATTTTTTTAAAGTAAATATAAAGCTTTGATTTTTAAAACTGTAAAGACAGGATTTTTAAAACTGTAATGATAGGATTTTTAAAACTATAAAGATAGGATTTTTAAAACTGTAAAGATAGGATTTTAAAAACTGTAAAGATAGAATTTTTTAAAACTGTAAAGATAGAATTTTTTAAAACTGTAAAGATAGAATCTTTAAAACTGCAAAGGTAGAATTTTTAACACGGTAAAGCTTTGATTTTTAGTTGGAGGAAAATTTGATTTTTGTTTATATAGAGAATTAAAAATATAATTTTTACTGATAGGAATATGAGAAATATCATCTTTATATGTGTAGAAAAATAAAAATGTGATTTTTATAATGATATTTTTGAAAAGGCGAAATCTTTATTTTTGAAAAGGCGAAATCTTTATTTCTGAAAAGGCGAAATATTTATTTTTGGAAATGCGAAATCTTTATATGAAGAATGGCGTGATAAAAATATAATCTTTACTATATGAACATCGATGTGAAAATATAACTTTTATCTATATAGTAGCGGTGTAAAAATTCGATTTTTATATATTGAATAGCATAGTAAAAATTTGATTTTTATATATTGAATAACGAAGTAAAATTTCGATTTTTACATATGTAGTGGCTACGGGCAACGAAGAAGACAAAGATGCGATAACGATGAAGATTTCTATAAATGAAGAGGCGTGGAGTTGGATAGCTTTCGGTGAGAATTTCTCACCTTTCAATTTCTTCTTCTAGTTATATATATATACTAGGATGCAGACGGTGCTTAGTAGCACCCGACACAATCGTCCACAGACCATGGACTTGTTTGTTTGGTTGCATAGATTAGTTAGATGATTTGATTTGAATTTGGTTGTTTGGTGAATTTTATTGATGTGTGAATGGCGTGGGCCTTCACTAGACCGGGGATAAGGCTAGGACTTGTCCCATTTCTAATATCGTGCCGTTATGCCGCCGAAATTTTCTAAAATATGTTAGAAAAGTAAAAATATCATTTTTGTTGTGTAAATGAACTGAATGGAAATTCATGCGTTGAATAAAATGTTTTATCGTTCAATATAATTTTTAACGTGGAAGTGAATAAAATAAAATATTCATTTACAAACCGGACGATTTGTTTATGTACACTTATTTGACTGATATTGATTGGGTCGATAAACTTTACACATCACCCAACTGCACAACTAAAATCTGTGTTTGATTGTTTGAAAACCCCACATGGGTGTTGGGACGAAATTTGAAGTTCACTCATCCTGATTGATTAAATATGTTGATCGATTGATTGATAGGCTGTTATAAGCGTTAGATATCTATATTTGATGCTTATACAGTGTAGTGCACTTTGGATGATGGTTGATTATTTATCGTGGCTATTATATACGTGTGATGTATGAAAATCCATAAAATTAACATTATATGGTGATTGATTGGGCCTCATTCCAATTTAGAAAATAAAGAATAATATAAAATAAAGGTTCATGTGTTGACCGTACTCATTAGTTGAGATTAGTCACATGTTGAACGAAATATTTTAATAATAAAATTTACATCTTTATCAATATAAAATAAAGGTTCATGTGTTGACCGTACACATCCGTTGAGATTAGTCATGTGTTGAACGAAATATTTTAATAATAAAATTTACATCTTTATCATATATGAAATCAGAAATTAACTGGAAGATAGATAAGATGAGTGGTCTCCTGGATATTGATCTAATGTTGGTTTCGGCCTTCGGGGTTAATATTTAGGCAATCGTTCTCTTACTAATTTACGGTTGGTGTCTGATTTGATATCAAACGATAGATACCCTAATTTTTATAAAATATATTAAATAACAAAATTAGTCACACATAGACAGTACTCATTCGTTGAGATTAGTCGTGTGTTGACAAAAATAAATATTCATTTGTTGAATAGAACATTTGAAAATAGAAATATTTGAAGCCGTGTTGATTAGATTGACGCCATTTTGGCGTGAACGATATTTATATCGATTTTATTCATCTTAAAATGAATATTGAAATGAAATTTGAATGAATATTGAAATGAAATTTGAATGAATATTGAAATGAAATTTGAATGAATATTGAAATGAAATTTGAATGAATATTGAAAAGTGATTTCGAAATCGAATATTTTGAAATGGAATTTGAATTGAATTGAATATATAACGAATTTGATTTGATTAGAAAACAAATTCGAATTGAATTAAATATATAACGAATTTGATTTGAATAGAAAACGAATTTGATTTCAATTGAATATATAACGAATTTGATTTGAATAGAAAACGAATTTGATTTCAATTGAATATATAACGAATTTGATTTGAATAGAAAACGAATTTGATTTCAATTGAATATATAACAAATTCGAATTGATTTGAATAAGAAACGAATTTGAATTGAATCGAATAGAAAACCGATTTGAATTGAATCGAATAGAAAACCAATTTGAATTGAATCGAATAGAAAACCAATTTGAAATGAATTGAATATAAAACGAATTCGAATTGAATTGAAAACGAATTGAAATGAAATCAAATTGAATTGAAATTTGAATTGAATAGGAATGAATTTTAAAATGAATTTATAAGGAAAAATTCAATTTTGATTTGAATTGAAATCGAAGTTGAAATTGTTTTTGAAGCGAATTCAAAACTATTTATGTAATCCGTTTTAAATAGTAATCGACGAAATATATATTATATATATTATATATATAATATAATGGCCTGAATAGAACGCGCCGCGCCGCGGCAGTTCTTGAATTTCGACCATTTATTTCATACGGACATTACGGGAGATCCGACCGTCGGATTCTCCTAAAACCAGAACCGTTCGGTTCGTATCGAAAAGAGCTTTCTAACGAATATTAGATATTTGAAATCTAATGGTTATATTTGGAGATACGTCCAAATCAAATTTGAAAAAGGTCGCTGTAAGTGCAGTTCGATGGCCGTTGATGGAAATCGACTGTACGGGCCTTGATAAAATTATTAAAAATAGTAATAATTTGTGTAGAATCATAAGAAATGATTTGGGAAAAATTGGGATGAAAAACGCCATATTTGAAAAGATAAAAATAGATTTTTGTCGAAATGAACTAGTTTTGAACTGAAATTAAAACCCATTTATTTTTAAATAAATAAATTGAATTTGAAATGGGTTTTAAATAGAATTGATTTGGGTTTATCGTGAATTGTGTTTTAAACAACACTAGTTCTTTAACCCAGTAAAAGGAGTTTCAATGAATCTGTAATTAGATTGAAATGTGAATTGATAATTTAAATTATCAAATTTGGCAAATGAGCGAGAGTGGAGTATCACCAGTTTTGCTCCAAAGCGATAGTTGAATCTTTAATTAGATTTGAACGTGAAATGGTAATTAATTTTACCGATAACACCATGGTTTTAGATATGGAGTATTACCAGTTTTGCACCATGGGATGAATAGGTTGGGATTGGGAAATAAAATAAATAATTACTTCGGTGTGGTTCGCTAATCTCGACTAGTTGGAAAAACCATAATATGGTTTGGGATGACATCCAAAGGAAGATTAAAGGATAAATTTGAAAGAATTTATCTTGGATAAAATTAATGGGAACCTTTCCCCAAAAATGTGATTTTATGAATAAAGGAATATTCTGAATTGGAATGAGGCGTATGTTGTGTTGGTGTAACATTTGTTTTAATATACGCGGATTGTTCGGAAAGTTCGGGTTTATACCCATTCTGAATAACCGATTCGACGATATGTCGAAGATGAAGACGGTGGTCGAGGACCGGAGGTCTTCACATCTTTTGGGTAATTACTGACGATCCTGATTGGGTTGTACACCCAAGAGGACGGAAATAGTTGGTGGTCGTCCAGACGTACTTGGAGATCGATGGATATGCGAGGAAAGTGCCTCCGGTTTCGTTCAGACCCAGGCCGAACTTGTAAATGGATTGTGTGTCTGACATTGGATTTTATTCTGTGTTGATTGATTTCTGTTAAATATATATCTGTTTGGCAGCGGAGAATTTATTCTCTTGCTTAACGCCCTTCTCTGAGACGTACGAGCTTAGAGGTTATATATCGATAGATATCAATCGCATGGCATGAATTGCCTGTGTGGCACGCTAAGATGCAATGATCAAGGCTTCTGTTGAAAAGCAAAGTCTTGTGGTTGATGATCAAAGCTCGACCTACGTGGAAGCTTTGTGTATAACGTGAATTCGCGAGCCTCACACCTCGGTATGAGTCATAAACGGGATACGGACCGCTGGGAGAGCACGACGTTTCTTTCTAGCTTTGGTGGTGTCAGTGACTTACCAGCCCTGACATTTATATACTTTTCACCTTTGTGGTTGTTGGAATGAGGCGCCTCGATTATAGGTCTGTAAGGACCGAGAAACGTGTGTTCAGCCATAATTAATCCTATAACGTAAGTGAGGACCGGCCCAGCTGAATCCAGGATTGCCCAGAGTGTGTAGTCCTGAGACATTTTCTAGAGTGTCTCGAACGCGGAGAGGAGCTTGCCCCTTGCCTCGACTCATGACGGAAATCCAATTTCCAATACGTGTATTGCGGTTTTAATTGTAGAACTAGTATGGCGACATGATATATGGTACCCATGTCGTCTATGATTTATATTTATGATTGAAACTGTTTTGACACTATACACTTATTATAGTATCAAATGATTTGTTTTAAACGTATCAAGCATGTTTGGCTATTATAAGGGAAAACCCTATCCTACGGCTTGCGTTGCATTGCGTGATGGGACCTGGGTCTTATAATAGCTTCATTTTTCGAAAAAGCATTGCATTGTTTATCTATTTGCACTCGTATTCTTGGGAGGAAACCCGTTCCGTGTTATACGGCGTGGTCCCTTGAATTACTCTCTTTTAAAGTAAAGCTTTAAATAATTGTTTTAGTTCTCACACCAGTCACGTGACTGACCTGGAGTTTATCGTTTTAACCTAAACTATGGGTGCCCCTATTTTCCACACGGGCAGCTAGTAGTTTTGGTTTTGTAGATTTATATTAACAGGATCCCTGTTTACAGCTGGAATGATATCCGGAAAGCTTTGTATCCGTATATCACCTTCAGTTGTGCTTTGTATTATTTTTCCACTGCTATGTAATTTATTGTAATCTCTGATATTTATCGAATGTAATTTATTCATTTGTACTCTGTATATTCTTGTATCTTATGGAATTGTTGTAATAGCAATGAAATGTTCATCTGTTTGTGTTCTGATTTTCCTTGTCCTCACAGTAATTCGTTCTTTCTCATCTCTTCGGAGACCGGGGAAGTTCGGGTCGCTTCAACCATGGTTCTAATTTTTATTTGATTTTAGGATTTGAGTCTACAAGTGTTTATATAGAATTTAGGATTAATTTAGGCCATCCGATCACCCAAGATTTAACCACAGCCATTCAGTCAAGATAGGGTGACAAGTCAGCCTTAATGACTCAACTAGGAGTCAGAAAATTGTCATCACACAAAACAGCCCTTGGGGGGGGGGGTCGACCCCCAAGTCGACCCCCTGGTCGACCTGTCTGGGTAGGTCAACCCCCAGGTCGACTTAGCCCCTGGCGGGAATTTTCCTCCCTAGCCCAATCTGAGTTTGAATTTGATTTTTGAAATCTGTTTGAATTTTAATGAAACTTCCGATGGCCATATCTTCTTCATACGAAATCCAATTAACGCAAACTTGGACTCTATCTCAACCAGAATTCCGAGACGAACACAATGGAACAACCCGTTTCCCTTAATTCTTAGATCTAAAATTAATTTTAATTTTTTTAACATTAATATTAAAATTTACGGGGTGTTACAGGGGTAGTTTACGCATAGTTGGTGTAGATCGACAAATATGAAAGTTGATGAATCATTGGATTGTGTGCTGCAAAAACAAGCCCTTTCACAGTAGTAAAAAGATAGGCGTAATTGTTGGAAGTAAGGGCTATTTAGAGAATTAGGGGTAGGATTAAAAAGAAGGACTATTTTTAAGCCTTTACTATGCTTAAACTACCCCTACTTCTCTTAATACTTCTAAACAGCCCTTCTTTTTAATCCAACCTCTAATTCTTTAAATAGCTCTTCATTTTAACAATTACCCTTATTTTTTAACTATTGTGAATGATTGGTTTTTGCCGCACCCAATCCAAATGCTTCATCATCTTTCATATTTGTCGATCTACCCCTACTATGCTTAAACCACCCCTACTTCTCTTAATAAAAGTTGGGGTGGTATTCAGGCATAGTAGGGGTAGATTGACAAATATGAAAGATGATGAATCATTTGGATTGGGTGTTGCAAAAACCAACCCTTCACAGTAGTTAAAAAATAGGGGTAATTGTTGCAAGGAAGGGCTATTTAGAGAATTAGGATTGGATTAAAAAGAATTGTTGTTTTGAAGCATTAAGAGAAGTTGGTGTAGTTTAAGCATAGTAGGGGTAGATCGACAAATATGAAAGATTATGAATCGTTTGGATTGGGTGCTGCAAAAACCAACCCTTCACAAAAGTTAAAAAATAGGATTAATTGTTGGATGTAAGGGCAATTTGGAGAATTAGGGGTAGGATTAAAAAGAATGGCTATTTTGAAGTATTAACAGAAGTATGGGTAGTTTAAGCATAGTAGAGGTAGATCGACAAATATGAAAGATTATGAATCGCTTGGATTGGATGCTGCAAAAACCAACCTTTCATAGAAGTTAAAATCAGGTGTAATTGTTGGAAGTAAGGGCTATTTAGAGAATTAGGTGTAGGATTAAAAAGAAGGTTGTTTTGAAGTATTCAGAGAAGTTGGGGTAGTTATGATGAATCGTTTGGATTGGGTGCTGCAAAAACCAATCCTTTACAGAAGTTAAAAAATAGGGGTAATTGTCAGAAGTAAGGGCTATTTACAGAATTAGGGGTAGGATTAAAAAGAATAGTTGTTCTGAAGTATTAAGAGAAGTAGGAGTAGTTTAAGCATAGTAGCGGTAGAGCGGCAAATATGAATAATGATGAATTGTTTGGATCGGATGCTGCAAAACCAACCCTTCATAGTAGTTAAAAAATAGGGGCAATTGTTTGTAGTAAGGGCCATTAAGAGAATTAGGGGTAGGATTAAAAATAAGGGCCTTTTTTCAAGTATTAAGAGAAGTAGGGGGCCACAGAAGTTGAATGATATCTCTTAATACTTCAAAACAACCCTCCTTTTTAATCCTACCCCTAATTCTCTACATAGCCCTTACTTCCAACAATTAACCCTATTTTTAAACTACCCCCCTACTTTTATTATTGTTTTCCTCTATTCAATTATTTTCCATTATTCATTTCTGCATTTGTAATCCAAGTATCATTATACTTCTGTGAAGGGTTGGTTTTTGTAGCACCGGATCCAAACGATTCATCATTTTTCATATTTGCCGATCTACACCTGCTATGCTTAAACTACGCCTACTTCTCTTAATACTTCAAAACAATCCTTCTTTTTAATAATACCCCTAATTCTCTAAATAGCCCTTACATCTAAAAATCACCCCTATTTTTTAATTACTATAAATGGTTGGTTTTTGCAGCACCCAATCCAAACGATTCAACATCTTTCATATTTGTCGATCTATCCCTACTATGTTTAAAATACCCCCTACTATGCTTAAACTACAACTATACTTTTATTATGTTTACCTTTATTCATTTCTTTATTCTTTTTTTTTGCATTATTCATTTCTTTTTTGTAAACCAATTATCATTCTACTTCTACGAAGGGTCGGTTTTGGCAGCACCCAATCCAAATCAGTCATCATCTTTCATATTTGTCGATCTACCCCTACTGTGCTTAAAGTACCCCTACTTCTCTTAATACTCGAAAATAGCCCTTCTTTTTAATCCTACCACTAATTCTCTAAGTAGCCCTTACTTTCAACAATTACTCGATGTACCCCTACCATGCTTAAACACCCCTACTTCTCCTAGTACTTTGAAACAACCGTTCTTTTTAATCCTAACCCTAATTCTCTAAATAGCCCTTACATCTAATAATTACGCCTATCTCTACACCTACTATGCTTAAACTAACCCTACTTCTCTTAATACTTCAAAACAGCCATTCTTTTTAATCCTACGCCTAATTTTCTAAATAGCCCTTACTTCCAACAGTAACTCCTGTTTTTTAACTTTCGTGAAGGGTTAGGATCGACTAATATCAAATGAATAAAAGAAAACAATAATAAAAGTATGTGTAGTTTTAGCACAGTAGTTAAAAATAGGGGTAATTGTTGGAAGTAAGGGCTACGAAATGAACAAAGGAAAAAAAAGTTGGGTGTAGTTTAGGCGTAGTATGGGTAGAACGATAAATATGAAATATGATGAATCATTTGGATTGGGTGCTGCAGAAACCAACCCTTCACAGAAGTTAAAAAATAGGAGTAATTGTTGGAAGTAAGGGAAATTTAGAAAATTAGGGGTCGGATTAAAAAGAAGGGTTGTTTTGAAGTATCAAGAGAAGTAGGGGTAGTTTAAGCATTGTAAGGGTAGATCGACAAATATGAAATATTATGAATCGTTTGGATTGGGTGATGCAAAAACAAACCCTTCACAGTAGTTAAAAAATAGGGGTAATTTTTGGAAGTAAGGGCTATTTAGAGAATTAGTTATCAGATTAAAAAGAAGGGTTATTTTGAAGTATTAATAGAAGTAGGGGTAGTTTAAGCATAGTAGGTGTAGATCGACAAATATGAAAGATTATGAATTGTTTGGATCGGGTGCTGCAAAAACCAACCTTTCACAGAAGTTAAAATCAGGGGTAACTGTTGGAAGTAAGGGCTATTTAGAGAATTAGCGGTAGGATTAAAAAGAAGTTTGTTTTGATGTATTAAAAGAAGTAGGGATAGTGATGATCAATCATTTGGATTGTGTGCTACAAAAACCAACCCTTCACAGAAGTTAAAAAATAGCGGTAATTATTGGAAGTAAGGTCTTCTTAGAGAATTTGGGGTAGGATTAAAAAGAATAGATGTTTTGAAGTTAAAAGAAGTAGGGGTAGTTTAAGAATAATAGAGGTAGATCGACAAATATGAGTCATGATGAATCGTTTGGATTGGGTGCTGCAATAACCAACCCTTCACAATAGGTAAAATACAGGGGTAATTGTTGGAAATAAGGGCTATTTAGAGAATTAGGGGTAGGATTAAAAAGAAGACTGTTTTGAAGTATTAAAAGAAGTAGGGGTTGTGATGATGAATCGTTTGGATTGTGTGCTGCATAAACCAACCCTTCATAGAAGTTAAAAAATAAGGGTAATTATTGGAAGTAAGGGCTACATAGAATTAGGGGTAGGATTAAAAAGAATAGATGTTTTGAAGTTAAGATAAGTAGGGATAGTTTAAGCATAATAGAGTTAGATCGACAAATATGAGACATGGTGAATCGTTTGGATTGGTTGCTGCAATAACCAACCCTTAGCTCTAGTTAAAAAATAGAGGTAATTGTTGGAATTAAGGGCTATTTAGAGAATTAGGGCAAGGACTAAAAAGAAGGGTTGTTTTGAAGTATTAAGAGAAGTAGGGGTAGTTTAAGCATAGTAGGGGTAGATCGATAAATATGAATGACGATGAATCATTTTGATTGTGTGCTGCAAAAAAAAAACCCTGCACAACAGTAAAAAGATAGGCGTAATTTTTGGAAGTAAGTGCTATTTAGAGAACTAGGGGTAGGATTAAAAAGAAGGACAGTTTTTAAGCCCCTACTATGCTTAAACTACTTGTAACACCCCGAATTTTAGTTAATACTAAAATTCACTAATTACAGGATAAATAATCCCAGATGTGGGAATTGGGGGTAACGGGCTGCGTCATTGCGTTCGTCTCGGAAAAATACGCGAAATAGAGTCCGAGTTTTCGAGAATCGGAGTCCGTATGGCCCGGTTATGGCCCAAAGAAGTTTGCAGAAAATTTAAAGCTAAAAACAGATTTAGGAATTCAAAATTTAGATTTTAAAATAGAACCAGCGGGGCCAGGCGGGAAGATTCCCGCCCTAAGCATGTCGACAGGGCTGTCGATAGGCCTGTCGACAGGGGTGTCGACTTGCATGTCGACTTGCCTGTCGACACGGCGTGTCGAACCAGGGTGCTTGGGTGCACCAGATCTGGTTTTCTGGCTAGGGCTGGGCTGGGTTCTAGAGATTTCCTAAATCTAACGGACCTAATCTAATCTAGGGTTAATCTAAGGGCCTAAAACACTCTCTTAATCTATAAATACACCCTAAACCTACACTAATCCATACTAAAAATAGAAATGATGGCCTCATGCCGCCAAATTAAATCTTACAAGGAGCCTCCACCAATTTATGAAGGAAGTTGCAAGCTAATCCCTCTCTAATCAATCTCTAATCATCACCATCTTCATATTTGGCAACTATTTCCACTTCATAAGTTTGCTAATCTTGGTTTTGGTGAGTTTCTATCACTTTAACATCAACTGTTAAAGTAAGTAGATTGGGTGTAATGAGACTTATGGTCTTAAATGCCGATTAATGAGTTTGAATCATTTATAATGATATGCTACTCTACGTTTTTCTATGTTTATGCATAATTAATAAGTGAGTTTATGCATGTTTGATAAGTTGGTTTATGCATGCTTAACAAGTTGGTTTGTGCATGTTTAACAAGCGGGTTTATGCATATTTAATAAGTGGATTTATGCATGTTTAACAAAGTGAGTTATGCAAGTTATATGCAAGTTATGTATATGCTTAAATGCAAGTTTAACATGATTTGCAAGTTATGCATGCTTATGCAAGTATATGAATGCTTATGCAAGATATGTATATGCTTAAATGCAAGTTTAACATGATATGCAAGTTATGCATGCTTATGCAAGTATGTGAATGTTTATGCAAGTATGTGAATGCTTATGCAAGTATATAAATGCTTATGCAAGTATGTGAATGCTTATGCAAGTTATGTGTATGCTTAAATGCATGTTTAACATGTTATGCAAGTTATGAGAATGCTTATATGCAAGTTCAACATGTTATGCAAGATATGTGTATGATAATATGCAAGCTCATATGCAACATGTTATGCAAATCATGTGTATGATAATACGCAAGATTGGGTTAAATGTAGTTGGGTTAATATATGTTCATATATGCAAGTTGACATCCTCTTAACCCATGACAAAGTTATATGCTAAGCCCATGATATTTGTGATGGATCTTCCCCTTTATTATGTCATGAAATGAGAACGATTTACGTGGGGAACGATGGGGTTGGTAAATATGTTAATAAATGTATGATTGGGTATGATTAAGCATACCATAAAAATAAATTACCATAAGTGGGAATTTACCTATTGAGTTAGGTCTACCCCATGGGAATTTACCTATTGAGTTAGGTCTACCCATGTTATGGAAAACTTGATATTAATTAGGGATAATTAATATGGGGGTGATTAATTGTAATTAATCGACTAAGACACGAGGTTGGACTCATTTGTAGTGTAAATCTGCCCGGACCCAACCGGCTTAACTAGTTGCTACAAATGTCGGCCCAATGTGAGAGGTCTTAGCCATAAATTAAATACGTGATTAAAGTAAAGACACGAGGTTAGGCTCTGTTATGACGTAAGACTGCCCGGACTCTACCGGCTTAACCAGGCGGTCATAGCAGCCAGTCTAATGTGGGAGGTCTTTATGGGAGATCACGGTCTTAATTAATTAAGAAACACTTAACCATATTAGCATGTAGTGGGACATGAGGGGTTAAGTGGGTGCCTTGGGTGGCATGTGGAAATTCGGTGGTTGCCTTGGGTGGCATGTGGAATCTAGTGGGTTGCCTTGGGTGGCAATAGAAAATACGATTAGAATACTTAACCAAGTGGAAACATGTAATTAAACATGATTAAAGGGTTAAGTGGGATACACTAGATATGTGACAAGCTTAGGTGGGTAGCTTGTCGGGGCCCATTTCAACCAATATCCCAAACGTATCTTTGTGGGCTCGACCCATGTCGAGTGACGGGACACGCATATTGGGCTTGATTATAAGAGGCCAAAACGGGTTAGCGGTGGCAACGCAAGTCCAACGGGTTTCATATGCGTGTGTGGGCCCGGGCTGGTAGATAAGCCGTTGTTGCATCGTGTAGATATAAAGCCGTGCACCGTTGATATTATCAGGTAGCCACTTTAGGGGAGTGATACACCCCACTGTAGGACCATCACGGCTATCTACGGTAGGGAGCCGATCGATGGGGAGTAGTGGGTACACCTAGTAAAGATTGGGGCAGACGGCACCTATATAGGGGTACACGAAACTACTGGGTAAAATTACTAAGTACACCTAGTGGAGATAGGGGCAGACGGCACCTATGTAGTGGCTAGGAGTACAAGGAACTACTGGGAAAATTTTCTAAGTCCTTGGAGGGATCAACCTTTAAGTAGGAATGACTGGTGTGGTGCAGTGTAGTAATTATCCTTGGGTAGGTAGATGCGTCTTTACGGTTATCTTAGTTTATCCTAAGTCTACCAAGCTGCTTAGTGTAGCCATTCATCCCCAGACATTACCGTATGTCAAGTTTATGTCTTCTCTGGTTACTTTAATGATTGTATTGTTAAAGTTATAGGACTCACTCAGACTTATGTCTGACCCCGTTGTTTTTATCTTTTTCCCAACCCTCAGGTCCTACGGTGGATCCTGGCAGTAGTGGAGCTTGATCGGATTTCTGTTCCAGTCTTTAGGAGCTTGGATAGATGTAAAGCTCTAGTTATCCAGTTATCTTTTCTTTTGTTCTGGCTATTGTATGACAGAGTGGGATTATGTACTTCTTTATTTTGATGGATATTGTACTTGACTTTTATCGTGGTTTTATGATGTAACCAGACATGTTTATTTCCGCTGTTATGAGATGATGTTTTAAAATTTCAAGTACTATTTATATCTGTCTTGTTGTAATTTTTCTGTTCTATATTCACTAAAATACTCCACCGATGCTATGGCATTCCCTTAGTGAGTGACCATAGCGGGCGTGGGGTGTTACACGTGGTATCAGAGCAAAGGTTACCGGAACAGATGAAATTTTTAGAAAACTATTTTTCTAAAACATTTTTGGAAGAGATATTTTCAAAAACATGTCTTTGAAGAGGAAAGTTTTTGAAAGAAAAGCATAATCCCCAATAGCCATATCTATATCTTTCGAATCCTCCGTTTTGAATCTTTCCTTTTCCGTTTTAGCATGGCCGAGAATCTTAACTTTCCGGAGGGTGTGACGGTACCAGTATGGTATAGGAGATTGATGGAGGCTAGGGCCACCACTGCGGGTCCAGCAAATGTTCCTCCACCAACCGTAGAACCCGATCTTCCTCCTCCCCCTCCTCCTCGCACGGATACTTTTGCTAAGACTTGCAAGGAATTTAAAGCTATGGGAGGGAAACCTTTTCAAGGATCTGAAACTTTTGTGGAGGCTAGAGATTGGCTTAAGGAGGTGGAAGAATTGATAGATATCTTTGAGATGGAAGAAGGAAAGAAAGTCAAGTTGGCTGCTTGGTTAATGAAGGGAGAGGCCTCATTCTGGTGGGAGGTCACTAATGGAGAACGCCCCGTTGACTCTTGGGCGGATTTTAGGCAAAGATTTGTGGCAAAGTTTCTCTCAAGGGCGGAGGAAAACTTGTATATGGAAAGATTCTTGACTCTAAAGCAAGGAAATCTCTCGGTGAAGGAATATGTCAATAAGTTTAATCAATTGGCAAGGTTTGGCCTAGACATGGTGAATACACCGGAGAAGAAGGCTTTGAGGTTCGTGAAAGGCTTGAATGAACTGATGCATGGGTTGGCTATGACTCATATCCCTATGGGGGCCACCTTTGAGAAGCTAGTTGACATGGCACTCATGTATGAAGAAGAGAAGGGTCCCAATGCTAATAGGGCACCCGAGAAGAAGGGAGATCAAAAGAGACCTCAGCAACAACAGCAAAATAAAGGTGGGAAAGGCAACGGTGGCAAGGGCAAGAAGAAGAAGTGTTTCAATTGTGGAACACCTGGCCACCTAAGCAAGGATTGTCGCAAGAAGAAGAAGACTGGCTGCTTCCACTGTGGCGAAGCAGGGCATCTAGTGAAAGATTGTCCTAAGAAGGGGCAAAGGACGGGGTCTACCTCAGGAGGACAGGTGCAAGCTCTTATGGCACCGAGTCAGGCTAGGGGGCAAGTACAGGCTCTCGCGGTTCCACCGATTCAGGAAAGAGGTAGAACTATTTCCGTTGAAAGTCTGGTTTTTCTATTTGATTATCCTGTCCGTACATTGTTTGACTCAGGCGCATCGCATTCGTTTATCTCATCATCATTAGTTGAGTCACTGCACTTAGACACCAGTCTGGTAGATGATCCCATGGTTGTTTCAAACCCAATTGGGGGCTCCACTTATTTGTCCATGATATGTTTGGGTTTGAAGATTTCTATACTTAGCATTGAGTTTAGATGTGATGCTTTTGTGTTGGGCTTCACGGGCTATGGGTTGATTTTGGGCATGGACTGGTTATCCAGTAATGGTGCCGTTCTTGATTGCGAAAGGAGAGTTGTTAGGCTCATGACCCGCTTGGGTAACACTCTCGAGATTTCTTGTAACCCCAGGGACTCTATTATGCTAAGTTATCTTGAATCGCTTGACGCTTCGGTCGAGAGTTTGCAATCTGTTAGAGTGGTCCGGGAATATCCGGGTGTGTTTGAGGAGGTGAAGGGCTTACCTCCGAAGCGGGAGATTGAATTCCGAATATATCTGGTGGATAATGCTAAACCTGTATCCTTACCAGTGCGCCACATGTCTCCTCGTGAGAGGAGGGAACTCCATAAGCAAGTAGGGGAGTTGCTTGAGAAGGGGTTCATAAGACGGAGTATATCGGAGTGGGGTGCTCCAGTGGTATTTGCTACGAAGGCGGATGGGTCACTCAGACTTTGTGTAGACTATAGAGAACTCAACAAGCTCACAAAGAAGAATAGATACCCATTGCCTAGGATTGATGATCTTTTCGATCAGTTGGTTGGCGCTTCAGTATTTTCTCAGTTGGACTTAGCCACGGGGTTTCATCAGTTGAGGGTGGCTGAGGATAGCATAGACAAGACAGTCTTTAGGACTCCGGATGGTTTTTATGAGTGGCTGGTGATGCCATTTGGGTTGACGAACGCCCCTGCATACTTTGTTGATTTTATGAGTAGGGTGTTCAGGGAGTTCCTTAATAAATTCGTGGTGGTCTTTGTGGATGATATCTTAGTATTTTCTAAGAGTGAAGAAGAGCATGCCCTACATCTTGGGGAGGTGTTGAAGACTCTTCGAGCACATAGCCTTAAGGCTAAATTCTCCAAATGTCACTTCTGGCGGAAAGAGGTGCGGTTCTTGGGGCACGTGGTCTCCAAGGAAGGGATAGCTGTGGATCCCGCGAAGGTAGTATCAATTCAGGATTGTAAGGTTCCGAAGAATGCTACCGAAGTAAGAAGTTTCTTGGGGTTGGCGGGTTATTATAGGAAGTTTATCAAAGACTTTGCGAAGATATTAGCCCCATTAACCCGCTTAACGAAGAAGAATCTTGTTTTCACATGGGACGTAGATTGTGATGATGCGTTCCGACGGTTAAAGAGAGCTTTAACCACTGCTCCAGTTTTAGTGTTGCCAGATGGGAGCAAGCCATTTGTTGTCTATACCGATGCCTGTGGGACAGGACTTGGCGCAGTCTTAATGCAAGAGGGAAGGGTAATAGCCTATGGTGGAAGGCAGTTGAGGGCACATGAGAAAAATTACCCTACCCACGATCTAGAGCTGGCCGCTATTGTTTTTGCGCTTAAGATTTGGCGCCATTATCTTCTTGGTGAAAGATTCGAGTTGTTCACTGACCACAAATCATTGAAGTACTTGTTTTCTCAGAAGGATTTGAATCTGAGACAGCAAAGGTGGATGGAGTTCTTAGCATCCTATGATTTCGAGATAGCGTATACCCCTGGCAAGGGTAACGTAGTAGCGGACGCCTTGAGTAGGAAGAGGTTGTCCTTGAGTCCATTGTTCGTGGAACAACGAAGCTTGGAATTTATCTCGATGTTTGATTTCAGACCTTCCATTGACTATGTTCCCGGTTTGCTAGCTTCCTTGGAAGTTAGACCTACTCTTTTGGGGCGGATTGGAGAAGCACAGAGGGACGACCCACAGTTGGTAGAAAAGCTCATAAGGGGGGAGTCGTCCAGCCATTTGAGTAGGTACACCCTAGACGATAGGGGGTGCTTGCGTAGAGACGGTAGACTTTGTGTACCGCAAGACGAGGGTTTGAGGAAGGCTATTCTTGATGATGCACACCGTTCTAGGATGACTATTCATCCCGGTGGGGACAAGATGTACCAAGACATGAAGAGGGTTTTCTTCTGGGCCGGTATGAAGAAAGATGTGGCCGAGTATGTCGCTCGATGCTTGGTGTGCCAACGAGTGAAGGCGGAGCAAAAGAAACCTGGTGGGTTGCTTCACCCATTGGAAGTTCCGCAATGGAAGTGGGATAGCGTCTCGATGGATTTTATCGACGGGTTACCCAGATCGAGGAAGGGTAATACAGGAATTTGGGTGGTGGTAGACAGACTTACTAAGAGCGCCCATTTCATACCTGTGAAGAGCAAGAGGACTGCTCCATGGTTAGCTTCAGTATATCTTCGAGAGATAGTTCGATTGCATGGGGTACCCTCTAGCATAGTGAGTGATCGAGTTCCTATCTTCACTAGCGAGTTCTGGAGAAGTTTGCAAGAAGCAGTGGGGACTCAATTGTGTCTGAGCACCGCATATCATCCTCAGACAGACGGCCAGACTGAGAGGGTGAATCGTGTTCTAGAAGGCCTTTTGAGGCTTTGTATTCTAGATTTTGGAGGTACATGGGAAGAGCATCTTCCATTGGTGGAGTTCGCATATAATAACAGCTTTCAGTCCAGTATTGGTATGGCTCCTTTCGAAGCTCTCTATGGAAGGCCTTGTCGATCACCTACATGTTTGTGGGAATCTACGGATAAGATCTTGCTTGGGCCTGATATGGTTAGGGAGACTTCTGAGAAGATTGACTTGATTCGAAGAAGGATGAAAGCAGCACAGGATAGGCAAAAATCTTATGCGGACAAAAGAAGGACGGATCTTGAGTTTGAGGTAGGGGATATGGTTTTTGTCAAGGTATCTCCGTTGAGAAGTGTTGTTCGCTTTGGATCCGTTGGGAAGTTAGCACCGAGGTTTGTTGGGCCGTTTCCTATTAAGGAAAGGATTGGACGGATGGCATATAGGGTGGAGTTGCCCGACAGACTTAGTGGTATTCATGATGTATTCCATGTATCACATCTGAGGAAATGCTTACATGAGACAGCAGAGGTGGTAGAACCGAGCTTGCTTAGAGATGTAGAGATAGAGCGTGATGCGACTATTCGACGAGCTCCTACTCGCATCCTTGGGTCAGAGACTAGGAAATTGAGGAATCGAGAGGTTCAGCTAGTCAAAGTGCAATGGGGAGAAGATGAGAGCAACGCAACTTGGGAGACGGAAGCGAAGATGCGTTCATTGTACCCATTTCTTTTTGAGGGTATGTCTTTACTTTCTCCTCTATCATTGTCTAGTACTTATCTTATCTTTAGTATATCCTCTCGTTAGTACTGATTGACCTTTAGATAGGGTAAACCTATGGTTGAAACATGTGTTTGAGACATGTTATGGTTGATGGATGCAAGTGGATGCAAGTGGTTGCTAGTGGTTGCTCGTGGATGCATGTACACACACTCTAGGCACTAGATCGGCTCAATCACTTCATATTGCATATTGCATAAAATTGTGTGTAGGAAGCTATATTTATGGATGTATAATGATTGTGTTATCATATGGATGATGCATTTTGGTGAATGATTGTGCACTCATGTAGATATTGTATGTGTCGATAGGGTTCTCTCGCATACATAATGGATGCATGGCACTATCATGGTTTGCATATGTTCATACATTAGATAGGGAACATACACACACACTTTTTGCATATGCTCATACATCATTAGAAATTGCTTTAAGGACAATGGATGCCCGTGTTTTGATGGATTGAGTAGATAGTTGTTTGGATGGTAGGATATGCATTCTCCTTAGCTTAGGGATTTCGGTGACGAAATCCTTTAAGGAGGGGAGAATGTAACACCCCGAATTTTAGTTAATACTAAAATTCACTAATTACAGGATAAATAATCTCAGATGTGGGAATTGGGGGTAACGGGCTGCGTCATTGCGTTCGTCTCGGAAAAATACGTGAAATAGAGTCCGAGTTTTCGAGAATCGGAGTCCGTATGGCCCGGTTATGGCCCAAAGAAGTTTGCAGAAAATTTAAAGCTAAAAACAGATTTAGGAATTCAAAATTTAGATTTTAAAATAGAACCAGCGGGGCCAGGCGGGAAGATTCCCGCCCTAAGCATGTCGACAGGCCTGTCGACAGGGGTGTCGACTTGCCTATCGACTTGCCTGTCGACACGGCGTGTCGAACCATGGTGCTTGGGTGCACCAGATCTGGTTTTCTGGCTAGGGCTGGGCTGGGTTCTAGAGATTTCCTAAATCTAACGGACCTAATCTAATCTAGGGTTAATCTAAGGGCCTAAAACACTCTCTTAATCTATAAATACACCCTAAACCTACACTAATCCATACTAAAAATAGAAATGATGGCCTCATGCCGCCAAATTAAATCTTAGAAGGAGCCTCCACCAATTTATGAAGGAAGTTGCAAGCTAATCCCTCTCTAATCAATCTCTAATCATCACCATCTTCATATTTGGCAACTAATTCCACTTCATAAGTTTGCTAATCTTGGTTTTGGTGAGTTTCTATCACTTTAACATCAATTGTTAAAGTAAGTAGATTGGGTGTAATGAGACTTATGGTCTTAAATGCGGATTAATGAGTTTGAATCATTTATAATGATATGCTACTCTACGTTTTTCTATGTTTATGCATAATTAATAAGTGAGTTTATGCATGTTTGATAAGTTGGTTTATGCATGCTTAACAAGTTGGTTTGTGCATGTTTAACAAGTGGGTTTATGCATATTTAATAAGTGGATTTATGCATGTTTAACAAAGTGAGTTATGCAAGTTATATGCAAGTTATGTATATGCTTAAATGCAAGTTTAACATGATTTGCAAGTTATGCATGCTTATGCAAGTATATGAATGCTTATGCAAGATATGTATATGCTTAAATGCAAGTTTAACATGATATGCAAGTTATGCATGCTTATGCAAGTATGTGAATGTTTATGCAAGTATGTGAATGCTTATGCAAGTATATAAATGCTTATGCAAGTATGTGAATGCTTATGCAAGTTATGTGTATGCTTAAATGCATGTTTAACATGTTATGCAAGTTATGAGAATGCTTATATGCAAGTTCAACATGTTATGCAAGATATGTGTATGATAATATGCAAGCTCATATGCAACATGTTATGCAAATCATGTGTATGATAATATGCAAGATTGGGTTAAATGTAGTTGGGTTAATATATGTTCATATATGCAAGTTGACATCCTCTTAACCCATGACAAAGTTATATGCTAAGCCCATGATATTTGTGATGGATCTTCCCCTTTATTATGTCATGAAATGAGAACGATTTACGTGGGGAACGATGGGGTTGGTAAATATGTTAATAAATGTATGATTGGGTATGATTAAGCATACCATAAAAATAAATTACCATAAGTGGGAATTTACCTATTGAGTTAGGTCTACTCCATGGGAATTTACCTATTGAGTTAGGTCTACCCATGTTATGGAAAACTTGATATTAATTAGGGATAATTAATATGGGGGTGATTAATTGTAATTAATCGACTAAGACACGAGGTTGGACTCATTTGTAGTGTAAATCTGCCCGGACCCAACCGGCTTAACCAGTTGCTACAAATGTCGGCCCAATGTGAGAGGTCTTAGACATAAATTAAATACGTGATTAAAGTAAAGACACGAGGTTAGGCTCTGTTATGACGTAAGACTGCCCGGACTCTACCGGCTTAACCAGGCGGTCATAGCAGCCAGTCTAATGTGGGAGGTCTTTATGGGAGATCACGGTCTTAATTAATTAAGAAACACTTAACCATATTAGCATGTAGTGGGACATGAGGGGTTAAGTGGGTGCCTTGGGTGGCATGTGGAAATTCAGTTGTTGCCTTGGGTGGCATGTGGAATCTAGTGGGTTGCCTTGGGTGGCAATAGAAAATACGATTAGAATACTTAACCAAGTGGAAACATGTAATTAAACATGATTAAAGGGTTATGTGGGATACACTAGATATGTGACAAGCTTAGGTGGGTAGCATGTGGGGGCCCATTTCAACCAGTATCCCAAACGTATCTTTGTGGGATCGACCCATGTCGAGTGACGGGACACGCATATTGGGGTTGATTATAAGAGGCCAAAACGGGTTAGCGGTGGCAACGCAAGTCCAACGGGTTTCATATGCGTGTGTGGGCCCGGGCTGGTAGATAAGCCGTTGTTGCATCGTGTAGATATAAAGCCGTGCACCGTTGATATTATCAGGTAGCCACTTTAGGGGAGTGATACACCCCACTGTGGGACCAGCACGGGTATCTACGGTAGGGAGCTGATCGATGGGGAGTAGTGGGTACACCTAGTAAAGATAGGGGCAGACGGCACCTATGTAGGGGTACACGAAACTACTGGGTAAAATTACTAAGTACACCTAGTGGAGATAGGGGCAGACGGCACCTATGTAGTGGCTAGGAGTACAAGGAACTACTGGGAAAATTTTCTAAGTCCTTGGAGGGATCAACCTTTAAGTAGGAATGACTGGTGTGGTGCAGTGTAGTAATTATCCTTGGGTGGGTAGATGCGTCTTTACGGTTATCTTAGTTTATCCTAAGTCTACCAAGCTGCTTAGTGTAGCCATTCATCCCCAGACATTACCGTATGTCAAGTTTATGTCTTCTCTGGTTACTTTAATGATTGTATTGTTAAAGTTATAGGACTCACTCAGACTTATGTCTGACCCCGTTGTTTTTATCTTTTTCCCAACCCTCAGGTCCTACGGTGGATCCTGGCAGTAGTGGAGCTTGATCGGATTTCTGTTCCAGTCTTTAGGAGCTTGGATAGATGTAAAGCTCCAGTTATCCAGTTATCTTTTCTTTTGTTCTGGCTATTGTATGACAGAGTGGGATTATGTACTTCTTTATTTTGATGGATATTGTACTTGACTTTTATCGTGGTTTTATGATGTAACCAGACATGTTTATTTCCGCTGTTATGAGATGATGTTTTAAAATTTCAAGTACTATTTATATCTGTCTTGTTGTAATTTTTCTGTTCTATATTCGCTAAAATACTCCACCGATGCTATGGCATTCCCTTAGTGAGTGACCATAGCGGGCGTGGGGTGTTACACTACTCCTAGTTCTCTTAATACTTCTAAACAACCCTTCTTTTTAATCCTACCCCTAATTCTCTAAATAGCTCTTCCTTCCAACAATTACCCATATTTTTTAACTATTGTGAAGGATTGTTTTTTTTGTTCCTACATCACCCAATCCAAACGATTCATCATCTTTCATATTTGTCGATCTATCCCTACTATGCTTAAACTACACCTACTTCTCTTAATAAAAGTTGGGGGTAGTTTAGGCATAGTAGGGGTTGATCGATAAATATGAAAGATGATGAATTATTTGTATTCGGTGCTGCAAAAACCAACCCTTCACAGTAGTTAAAAAATAGGTGTAATTGTTGGAAGTATGGGCTATTTAGAGAATAAGGGATAGGATTAAAAAGAAGGGTGTTTTGATGTATTGAGAGAAGTAGGGTAGTTTTAGCATAGTAGGGGTAGATCGACAAATATGAATCATTTGGATTGGGTGCTGCAAAAACCAACCCTTCACAAAAGTTTAAAAATAGGTCTAATTGTTGGAAGTAAGGGCTATTTAGAGAATTAGGCATAGGATAAAAAAGAAGGGCTGTTTTGAAGTATTAAGAGAAGTAGGGGTAGTTCAAGCATAGTAGGGGTAGATTGACAAATATGAAAGATTATGAATCGTTTGGATTGGGTGGTGCAAAAACCAACCCTTCAAAGAAGTTAAAAAATAGGAGTGATTGTTGGAAGTAAGGGCTATTTTGAGACTTAGGGGTAGGATTAAAAAGAAGGATCGTTTTGAAGTATTTAGAGAACTAGGGGTAGTTTTAGCATAGTAGGGGTAGATCGAGAAATATGAAAGATTTTGAATCTTCTGGATTGGTTGTTGCAAAAACCAACCCCTCATAGTAGTTAAAAAATAGGGGTAATTGTTGGAATTAAGGATTATTTAAAGAATTAGGTATAGGACTAAAAAGAAGGGCTATTGTGAAGTATTAAGAGAAGTAGGGGTAGTTTAAGCATAGTAGGGGTTGATCGACAAATATGAAATATTATGAATCGTTTGGATTGGGTGATGCGAAAACCAACCTTTCATAGAGTTAAAATTAGGGGTAATTGTTGGAAGTAAGGGCTATTTAGAGTATTAGGGGTAGCACTAAAAAGAAGGTTGTTTTGAAGTATTAAGAGAAGTAGGGGTAGTGATGATGAATCGATTGGATTGTGTGCTGCAAAAACCAACCCTTCAAAGAAGTTAAAAAATAGGGGTAATTGTTGAAAGTAAGGGATATTTAGGGAATTAGTGGTAGGATTATAAAGAATAGTTGTTTTGAAGTATTAACAGAAGTAGGGGTAGTTTAAGAATAGTAGGGGTAGAGTGAAAATATGAAAGACGGTGAATCGTTTGGATTGGGTGCTGCAAAACCAACCCTACATAGTAGTCAAAAAATAGGGGTAATTGTTGGAAATAAGCGCTATTTAGAGAATTAGGGGTAGGATTAAAAAGAAGGGCTATTTTGAAGTATTAAGAGAAGTAGGGGTCACAGAAGTAAAATGATATCTCTTAATACTTCAAAACAACCCTTCTTTTTAATCCTACCACTAATTCTCCACATAGCCCTTACTTCCAACAATTACCTCTATTTTTTAACTACTCCCTACTTTTATTATTGCTTTTCTTTATTCATTTCTTTATTCATTTATTTTTTATTATTCATTTCTTTCTTTTAAACCAATTATCATTATACTTCTGAAAAGGGTTGGTTTATGTAGCACACAATCCAAACGATTCATCATTTATCATATTTGCCAAACTAAACCTACTATGCTTAAACTACCCCTACTTCTCTTAATACTTCAAAACAATCCTACTTTTTAATCGTACCCCTAATTCTCTAAATAGCCCTTACATCCAATAATTACCCCTATTTTTTAACTACTATGAAGGGTTGGTTTTTGCAGCACCCAATCCAAATGATTCATCATCTTTCACATTTGTCGATCTACCCATACTATGCTTAAACTACCCCCTACTTTTATTATTGTTTTCCTTTATTCAATTTTTTTGCATTATTCATTTCATTCTTTGTAAACTAATTATCATTCTACTTCTACGAAGGTTTTGTTTTTGCAGTACCCAATCCAAATGGTTCATCATCTTTCATATTTGTCGATCCACCCCTACTAGGCTTAAACTAACCATACTTCTCTTAATACATGAAAATATCCCATCTTTTTAATCTTACTCCTAATTCTCTAATTGCCCTTACTTCCAACAATTACTTGATGTACCCCTACCACACTTAAACTATCCCTACTTTTCTTAATACTTCAAAAAACCCTTCTTTTTAATCCTATCCCTAATTCTCTAAATAGCCCTTATAGCCAACAATTACACCTATCTCTACCCCTACTATGCTTAAACTAACCCGACTTCTCTTAATACTTCAAAAATACCATTCTTTTAAATCCTACCGCTAATTCTCTAAATAGCCTTTACTTCCAACAGTAACCCCTATTTTTTAACTTCTGTGAAGGGTTGGTATCGACTAATATGAAATGGATAAAAGAAAACAATCATAGAAGCAGTGGGTAGTTTAAGCACAGTAGTTGAAAAATATGGGTAACTGTTGTAAGTAAGGGCTAAGAAATGAATAAAGGAAAACAATAATAAAATTGGGGGGTAGTTTAGGCTTAGTATGGGAAGATCGACAAATATGAAAGATGATGAATCATTTGGATTGGGTATTGCAAAAACCAACCCTTCACAAAAGTTAAAAAGTGGGAGTAATTGTTGGAAGTAAGGGAAATTTAGAGAATTAGGGGTAGTAGGTGTAGTTTTAAAAAATATAGGTACTTATTGGAAGTAAGGGAAATTTGGAGAATTAGGGGTAGTAGGGGTAGGGTTAGCATGGTAGGGGTACTATGCTTAAACTACCCCTACTTCTCTTAGTACTTAAAAACAAACCTTCTGTTCAATCCGACACCTAATTCTCTAAATAGCTCTTACTTCCAACAATTACCCTTATTTTGTAACCACTGTGAAGGGTTGTTTTTGTAGCGCCCAATCCAAACGATTCACCATCTTTCATTTTTGTCGATCTATCCCTACCATGCTTAAACTTTCCCTACTTCTCTTAAAACATCAAAACATTTGTTCTTTCAAATCTTACCCCTAATTCTCTAAATAGCCTTACTTCCAATAACGACCTATATTCTTTAATTACCGTGACAGAATTGGTTTTTGCAGCACCCAATCTGAATGATTCATCATCTTTCATTGGGTTGGATTAAAAAGAAGGGCTATTTTGAAGTATTAAGAAAAGTAGGGGTAGTTTAGGCATAGTAGGTGTAGATCGACAAATATGAAAGATGATGAATCATTTGGATTGGGTGCTACGAAAACCAACCCTTCATAGTAGTTAATAAATAGAGGTAACTGTTGAAAGTAAGGGCAATTTAGAGAACTAGGGGTAAAATTAATAAGAAGTGTTGTTTTGAAGTGTTAAGAGAAGTAGGGGTAGTTTGAACATAGTAGGGGTAGATCGATAAATATGAAAGGTGATGAATTGTTTGGATTGGGTGCCATAAAAACCAACCCTTCATAGTAGTAAAAAGATTGGTGTAATTGTTGGAAGCAAGGACTATTTAGAGAAATAAGTGTAGGATTAAAAAGGACTATTTTGAAGTACTAGGAGAGGCAGGGGTAGATCTACAAATACGAAGGATGATGAATTGTTTGTATTGTATGATGTAAAAACAAACTCTTCACAGAAGAAAAAAGATAGGCGTAATTGTTTGAAGTAAGGGATGTTTAGAGAATTATGGGTAGAATTAAAAAGAATGACTGTTTTAAAGTATTAAGAGAAGTAGGGGTAGTTTAAGCATCGAAAGGGTAGATCGATAAATATGAAAGATGATGAATCGTTTGGATTGGGTGCTGCAAAAACCAACTCATCAAAGTAGACAAGAAATAGGGGTTATGGTTGGAAGTAAGGGCTAAGAAATTAGTAAAGGAAAACAATAATAAAAGTAGGGAGTAGTTTTAGAATAGTAGAGATAGATAAACAAATATGAAAGATGATGAATAGTTTGGTTTGGGTGCTGCAAAAACCAACCTTCAAAGAAGTTTAATGATAATTGGTATACATAGAAAGAAATGAATAATGTGAAAAAAATGAATAAAAAAATGGATAAAGGAAAACCGAACCCTTCACAATAGTTAAAAAATTGGGTTAACTAATGGAAGTAAGTGCTATTTAGAGAATTTGGGGTAGGATTAAAAAGAATAGATGTTTTGAAGAATTAAGATAAGTAGGAGTAGATCGACAAATATGAAAGATGAAGATTTGTTTAGACACTGCAAAAACCAATCCTTCATAATAGTTAAAAATAGGGTTATTTGATGAAAGGAAGGGCTATTTATAGTATTAGGGGTAGGATTAAAAAGAAGTGTTATTTTGAAGTATAAAGAGAAGTAGGGGTAGTTTAAGCATAGTAGGGGTAGATTGACAAATATGAAAGTTTATGAATCGTTTGGATTGAGTGCTGAAAAAACCAACCCTTCACAATAGTAAAAATATAGGCACAATTGTTGGAAGTAAGGGCTATTTAGAGCATTAGGGGTAGGATTAAAAAGAAGGGCCGTTTTGAAGTATAAAGGGAAATAGGGGTAGTTTAAGCATAGTAGGGGTAGATCGGCATATATTAAAGATTATGAATCGTTTGGATTGGGTGCTGCAAAAACCAACTCTTCACAATGCGACATCGCGGCTCGCCTCAACCTGATGAACGAAGGGAGAGCCACACACCGGACGGACCGCACAATGTGACATCAGACAGAACGCATAACGCGATGTCACACGCCTTCACTACACTTGGGAATAACCCCGGCCAACCCAAACACAACAGGCGCTCGACTTGGTTTCGCAAACCACATGTTTCTTGAGCGGAGGGAAACTTACAGAAACTAGCGCTCAATCACACCCTCTGGAATAATTGACCCAGAGCGGGGTACACAATCACACCCCTCTGGAATAATTGACCCAGAGCGCGGTACACAATCAGACCCCTTTGGAGTAATCGACCGAGAGCACGGTCTCCGATCTCATTTATGTTAGTGTAACAACAAGTACGCTTGTGCAAGTACGGGATGTTGGAAAACATGAGAAGAACGTTCGAGGAATTAACAAAAAATGCGATCTTTACTAGTTCATAGTGAATTTTCACACACACACATTAAATAGACTACATGTCTAACATCTTTTATCATTGACGACAGGGTGTACATGAATACCACACCGTGTCTTTAAGAACCGAAGGCGAGGACCACACTCGCTTAGGCTATCTGTCTACCTAACCCAAAGTATCTATAATTCCTTTAACAATTGTTGAAGCTACTCATCCTTCTCTTGTTTTTTGTTTTCCGTATAGGTTCGGCACTTGACAGGTCACCACTAGCGATGGGCCCCTTTCTTCCAGAATCGCTTCCTCCTCCTCTGTTCTTCACAAGAGTAACAGATTCGTAAGACATCGATGTGCGTCTCCCGCCATTATCCTCACTACTTGTAATTATCATAACTTCCCAGAGAGTGATACATGGAAATGGAGTAGAGATGGTGTCAAAAGCGAGGACCGATGCGGCTTGGGTTTCTCCCCATGTCTTCTTGGCGCCTGACTCCGCTTTCTTCTCAGCATCTCCGGTGGTATTCAAATAAGCTAGCTCCCTGGCCTGGAGTCGCATAATTACATCTGCTTCGAGTTTGCTAAGGGTCCCCTTCCCCTCTTTTGGTAGGCATCATCGACGGTTTTTCCTTTTTCCTAGCCTACTCAGAGGCCCTCTCCTTCACCGCCTCAATATTGGCCTACTTCTTCGAAACTGTAGCGGAATATTTCTCCTCGGCATTCTGCCTAGCCTTCGCCCATGCATCTTGTAAGGCAGCCTCATCTTGTCCCTCTTTTCCTCCGGCTCCTCAGACTTTGCCGCCATCCGGACTTCCTGATCTTCCACCATATCTTGCATTGTTGGTGAACTTACGTCAGCTATATCCGTCGCACGAGCACTTCGGCCAACCAAAACTTCTCCTCCTCCAAAGCAACTTATATAAATGTGGGATCCCAAGGCTACGGGATCTCCTAATTCTCCATTTTGGACTCAGTGTAAATCTAACCGGTACTTGGACACTTGAGGAAGCACGTGGGAAAAGCCTGGTGTCTCCTCCGCTCTAGGGGGGCTGCCCAGGAAAAGAGACAGCTATTGGACTCCTGAAGGTTCATCACCCGCGTCCTCTTCAATTGGCAAGTAATCGAGCTCGTGGGCAGTCGCCCACCTATCCTTTCGCCAGCTTACTCATCGCAGGACCTGAGGAAAATCCCCACTAGGTCCCACCTTGGCATTTCCATCACCACAACCTTCGGAACAACCTTTCTAAAGAGGAAAATAAACCTCGCCACGAGTATGATCCAGACCCAAAAGCTCGGGTCTCAAAAACTTCTAATCTCCCGCCAATACTAGGCATATCGGGCGTAGGAGCCCGAATCGAAGGGAGAGGGAGCAATACAACCACCAGTTCTGCGAGGAGCGGGATAATTTATACAAGTTCTCAGTACATGAAATACAAAATTCATATCTTGAGGCTGGAGTTTCCATGGCCGTTTCATTGGGCTTTCAAGGTCTCTACGCCTTGCCAGCAAGCTCATACTTAAATGCAATGTGAAGGTGACTCACACACCTCGATGCAACGGCTTCCTACCTACAAGCACATCGGAACGTGGTGACGACACCTAGTTTTATGAACTATGGAAGTGATTACCAGTAACCATCAACTCCATTCTTGGGTTGGAAAATGGTTACAACATAATTGGTTTGTAAGTAACAACTCAAATGTATGTATGCATCTTATGTGAATATCCGAGTAGTCAGTACGAATAAGTCCATTTACAAAGTCATTTCCAACCAGTTGTGTTACGTTCAATTTCAATTACAAATCAGGCATGAAACATTGAGCAACGATCCGAACTTAGTAGTTCGCCCGTGAAACATTGAGCAACGATACCCGGGCTTGGGGGTAGCCCTCTATCAATTGTCGCACCAACTTGGCCATAACAGGACACGATCAGATACCATTCAGTCCCTGCACTGGCATCATCTTCAAAGCGTCCCTTGGAACCACCACCTTGAGAGCGCCTTCACCTCGCAACGAAGGCAATTTAGAGTCAGAGCCCTGGCCCTGAGGCTTTTCTGCTTTCCATCAGCGTCTGAACTCCACAAAAAGTAGATATTTCGGAACATGATGGCGACCTTTAGCCTCAGAAACTAACGCCATGGCCATCACCAACCGCCAGCGCAACGCCTGAGTCAAGATGCAACTGCGTCATGGTTGGGTTACTGATCGGATCCCGGGACCAACATCTCAATAGTGTGTCAACGTCCTATATACGCATTCGAGCTGACAGTCCAAGCAAGTCCATTCCTCGAGGACTGTGTCGCAAGACCAAAACTCACTAATCATTGTCCGCTCATAGGGCACCATGCAAATGTTTAAATTTACTAGCCCAAGTTTGTAGCTAAGACCAAGTCATTAGATTGTGAAGTTGTGCATCGTGCTTCTACGCACTTGCTAGATTATCACTTCCCTCAAATCGACTTTTACCTCTTGAAAAATCAAAAGGGTTCATTAAGTGTCCGGGATACGAAGCCCAATCCCGTATTCACGCATGCTTAGCGACCTTTGTCTGAATTCCTAATTCCGTTCCCTAAGATCAACTGCTCCACGTTCAAAGTACAAAAGAAATATTTTGGTATCCTCCATGGCTCAAGCTGATTTTCTGTCCGGAGAAGAGAAAAAAGGAAGAAACTACCATCAAAGGATCAGCATACCCCAAACGAATGTTCCGGGATCGGAATTTGGGATCGTACACCAAGCTTTGACCATATTTCGAAGCTCTAACTACCAAGTCAATCAAAATTCAGCAACCACTTGTGTACTCACCAAGCGCTTAATCATCAAAGTGCATGCGCCTAGCATTTGGGTCCGACCTCGCCTCAAAAGAAAACCTATATGAATACATGCCACAACATACCGCAAGTATTGTCCGAATAATGGAATTCACGTATATGATATATCTAAACTTCGATCGATTGTACTAGCTCGAAATGTTGAACAAGCTTGGGTTCACAAATCCAAGTGATTTAGCCGATCCTTGAAGATTTCCAAAGCTAAACTTGTGCAATTATGGCCCGACGATGAGCCATTTGTACTTCAATGCAATTGGGAGTTGGCAACTGAAATTTGTTGTCTTTAATCTACAGGAAATAAACGCCTTAGATAGGTTCCAACTCAAGTGAGGCAAAGCTCTTAGCAACGTTGAATCCTAAGCTCAAACCATCATTTTCCAACAAGGCGTCTCGACAGCTCCAAAGTAGTGCGCTTTCGGCATACATCTCAAGAGGATGATCATAACCAATCGCTAAGCACCGCATGGTGATGTTTGCACCCATACTAGATTCATATCACTTCAAAGCATGTCCCGTTAAAGCAAAACATACTTTGAGGGGTCAAAAACCAACCTTTTGGTCTGGTTCCCAAAAGTGCACAAGGCACGCTCGACTCAACATATCGCGTGATACTGGCCCAGATCTGTTGCAACAGCGTCAGGGGTCTAACACCAGAAGACTCGAGACGGGCCACTAGTGGAAGGTCACATCTTTTGGGTGCGACATCCGTCAGCATCCATCTCTGCTCCGAGCCGAAGGCGAGCCGTGCTACGAGCCGAAGGCGAGCCGTCCAGCGGGTCTAAGCGCAGCGCCGGTGGAGGTACGGTGCCCTACAGTCTCGGCGGCGATAAACCTAACCGGTTAGGTCGAAATTGTGAGCACCGCCCGACTCATCCGATTTCCACCCAAAAGTGTGTTGTCTAGAATCGCCACTCAAATTCAGGATTCAGCCAACAACTTTCGCGATCCTCACCACTCGATCTCCCAGTCCCGCGATCCTCGCACCCCTCGGAAGAACTTCGCACCGGGCATGACGTGAAATTCGCACCCATACGGGTGTGAAATTTCGCACCTATGCCTGGGTTTGAAATTTCTCACCCATGCCTGGGTTTGAAATTCCGAGCCCCTTGGGTGCGAAATCTTGCATCCATGTTTGGGTTCGAAAATTTGAACCCAGCGGGTGCGAAATTTTGAACCCGGCGGGTGCGAAATTTCGCACCTCTGCCCGAGCACGAAATTTTGAGGTGTGCAGGCCACAGGCGCGAAATTCTGCTGGTGGTCCCCTATTTCTACCTACTCCTACCAAATCCTACCAACCTTTACTCTTATAAATACCCCATACCTTCCCACTTCAAAGGTGGTTAGATTTTCTTCACTTGAGACCTTCTTAGAGCTTCATGAGCCTCATTAATGGCATCTCCTATTTGAGGAAGAAGGAGAATTAAATATTATTTTTCCCAAATACATAGCATATGGAAATTACAAAAGTGAATGTAATGAGCATGGCTCTACCTTGTAATTTTTGAGTGAGTAATAAAAGTTCAACATCCTTCCAAAGTGGACGTAGGCCTAATCTAAGGCCGAACCACTATAAATTCTCGTGTCATTTATCGCTTTCTCTTACTTCGTCTTGCGACCAAATTAACTATTCCTAGTAATAGGAATCCTTGGTGTTTACGACATTTTCTGCTGTCAACATATGGTTTATGGTTTATGGTTTATACTTTATTTTATATTGTTTACTGTTTATACTTTATTGTTTATGGTTTACGGTTTATGGTTTATGGTTTATTGTTTATGTTTTACGGTTTTTGGTTTATTGTTTATGATTTATCATTTATGATTAAATGTTTATGGTATATTCTTTATATTATATAGTTTACCGTTTATACTATATTGTTTATGGTTTATGGTTTATTTTCTATGGTTTACGGTATATGGTTTATTGTTAATTATTTATTGTTAGACCAAAAAATTGCACTAACAGCCAAATGTAGTGTGAAGTCCTCACAATCACAGATCATAGAGAATAAATGCAGGAAAGCAGTAAAGAACAGGGAACACACGAGGGTTTTATAGTTGTTCGAATCAAATCAAGCCTACGTCCACTTTATATTTTCTTATGTCCTAAGAAATTACGAATACAATGCCTTCCTACAATCCGTACGAATCATTTACAAACAACATCCTTGTATTTTAATGAAGAAGTGGGTAAGAGAAAGTTGTTTTATACACGAAATCCTCGTGTTAGATTAATATGGAAGAAGCAGAATGTCCTTGTGTTTTCATCAATGGACGCCGAGAGTTAGAATGGCCAAAGATCGTTTAGAAGTCCCTGTATCCATGTATTTCTAGATGTAGAGAGTCACCTGGAAGAATGACAGGTGTCACGAATCCAGTGAGTTGCTAAGACATAGTGGGTAAGTCGACGAAGTCTCTTGTAGTTCGCGTAATGCCATGTGTGGTCCGATCTGCGAAAGTAGGAGTAAAACAAACCTTAAGAATAGGTCAAACTCGAGTGTGTGCAGTAGAATATTTCGTCCCAGATAGGTCAAATGGGGTCCTCCATCCGATCTGAACCGATGCCTTCAATCCGAAGGCAACATGCTCTTCTTAGCAGCAAGGAGAAAGCGGATCGGGTTGGGTTCCTCCATCTCCATCAAAACCGAGCCGGTGACTTCATTCCAAAGTAGCGTGCACTTCTATGCGGCAAAAGGTGGATCGGGTCCTCCTTTTCGATCTGATCCGGGCCATCCGATTCGACCCGGAGTCCAATCAATGCCGAAATCCAAACGTTTCCGGTTGTGCGGTCATTCACGAAAATGAGTGTAACTTTCAAATCGTAAGTATGTTTTAGCCAAAAGAAAGCTCTACCTGAAGCTAATTCAGAGGGCTAGAAGGTCTAATGAGCATAGCTCTATAATTGATGTTTTCGGGTCCAAAGAGGATATCTGTTAGGAGTTTCGAGTCATCCTTAGTTTGTGATGCGACTTCAACCAAATCGCTTCTTGTCTTCTGACGATGTTCCAAATAGTTGAGCGTATTGTTAACCAAAAATTCAATGTGTGACGGCTTTGACTAAAAATCATGTCAACATTTATGGTTTATCATTTATGGGTTAATATTTATGGTTTATGATTTATTTTATAATGTTTACTGGTTTTTACTTTGTTATTTATGTTTTACGGTTTATGGTTTATGTTTTACGGTTTATGGTTTCGGGTATATGGTTTAATGTTTATGGATCATGTTTTATGTTTTATTATCTATGATTTATCATTTATGGTTTAATTTTTATGGTTTATGGCTTTATTTTATATAGTTTATTGTTTATACTTTATTGTTTACGGTTTATTGTTTATACTTTACTATTTACGGTTTATGGTTTATTGTTTATGGTTTACGGTTTATTGATTACGATTTATCATTTATGGCTTAATGTTTATGGTTTATGCTTTATTATATGTAGTTGACTGTTTATACTTTATTTTTTATGGTTTACGGTTTACGGTTTATTGTTTATGTTTTGCGATTTGTGGCTTATTGTTTATGATTTACCATTTATGGTTAAATGTTTATGCTTTATGCTTTACATTATATAGTTTACTGGTTATAATCTATTGTTTATGGTTTATGGTTTATTGTCTATGTTTTATGGTTTATGGTTTATGAGATGACCCAAACTCACCTTTATAGGATAGCCCGGATTGAACTGAGAACACGACAAATCAGAACACAAACAATAGAATATTTCATTTCTTATTACAACAATTTACATCAGTGTACAAGAATATATCAGAGTATGAATAAGTATTACACATAAAATTAACAGAGATTTAAATTACATTTAAATACATAGCAGCAGAAAAATAATACATACACAACTGAAAGAAATACACGAATACAGAGCTTTCCGTATATAGTTCCAGTTCTAAATCCAGGATCCTGAAAAGAAATATCTGCAAAAACTAAAACTACTATCTGCCTTTGTGGAAAATAGGGGCACCCAGAGTTTAGGTTAAAGAAATAAACTCCAAGTCAATCATGTGACTGGTGTGAGAACTAATACAATTATTGTCTTGATTTTAAAGTTGGCTAAATCAAGGGACCACGCCGTATAACATAGAACGGGTTTACCCCCAAAGAATACCTGTGCCTAAAACGAACAGCACAATGCTAAATAAAGAAAAATGAAGCTATTATAAGACTTAGGTCCCATCACACAATGCAACGCAAGCCGAAGGATAGAGTTTTACCTTATAGTAGCCAAAGAATGCTTGGTACGTTTTAAAACAAATCATTTGATACTGTTATGAGTGCATATTGTTAAAAACAACTTCAAATATAAATGTATCAATCATAGACGACATAAGCGCCCCATCCCACTATGTCGCCATACTAGGCTCTACAATTTAAACCAAAAAATGTCGTATTTGGAAGTTGAATTTCCATCATGGTGGTTACTAATTCGAATGATCGATCATGTAGTGCAATTCCCTACGGTTTACATCGCTGGCACGCGAAAACACTATAATGTACATCCGCCCTATCCAGGAAACAAGTTACCATGGCTTACGTCCAAGCGTTGGAAAACACCGCTAAATCTATCCATCTAGGAATCGGGGGGTGTGCCCTAGTCCTACTAGTATGGGGTGACCGCACCCAGTAATCATCTCGGTCAACTGAATCAATGACAACCTGTAGGATGTCTATCCTCATCTCTAAAGTATACTGATCTAACCATCAGTTTACCACCATACCGGTGTGTGAGGCTCGCGAATTAACGCTACTCAAAACTTTGCTTTATTAAAGCTGTGGTTTGATCATCATCCACCAAACCTTGCTTTTCAACAAAGGTTTGGATCTCTGCGTCTCAGCATGCCACACTATCAATCCCTACCGTACCACTGATTTCTGCTAATATATAACCTCTGAGCTCGTACGTCTCAGAGAAGGGTGTTAAGCAAGAGAATAAATTCTCCACCACCAAAAAGATATATATTTAGAAGAGATCATTGAATACAGTATAAAGGAATATAGTGTTAGACACATCATCCATTTGCAAGTCCATTCTGGGTCTGAACGAAACCGGAGGCACCTTATTCCTCGTCCCGTATGTCCAATATAGGAGAGAGGCCCTCGCATATCCGTACAATCAATAAGTACGTCCGGACGGCTACCACTGTAGCCCCTTAAATGTAGCTACTCCAATCATGGGCATCAGTAGCAACCCATCCATTCGATGTGAAGACCACCGGTCCTTCACCATCTTCAATCTCTTCGACATAGTCGTCGTATCAATTATTCAGAATGGGTTAAACCTGATTTTTTCGTATAATTCGTGTATCTTATAATCAAGTGCTATAATGACACATCATACGCCACATTTCAATTCAGAATATTCTTTTAGCCAAATATTCTTTTCAAAATTTAAACCAAATTAAGGTTTACCAAACTAGTCGGGATTGCCGAACCACACCGAAGTAATCATTTATTTTATTTCCCAATCCCAACCTATTTATCCCATGGGGCAAACTGGTAGTACTCCATATCTAGACCCATGGTGTTATAGGTAAAATTAATACCTTTTGATGTTCAAATCTATTTAAAGATTTAACTATCGCTTGGAGCAAAACTGGCGATACTCCATTATCGATCATTTCATGAATTAAATAAATTTAATTATCCCGTTCACATCCCAATCTAATTTAAGATTCATTAAAACTCTAATTCAGTTTTAATCTCAAAAATCATTATTTAATGATTTTTCAAAGTTAAAAAATTATTATTATCTTTAATTGGGCTAAAGAACTAGTGCCATTTAAAACACAGTTCACGATAAACCCAATATCCCATTCTATTAATTATGGAATCTTCACGGAAAACAGATCAATATATATAATCGATATAAACTTCCATATCCAACCGATTATATAAATGGAATAACAGCAAAGCCTTTTTGAATTTCATATATAGTAACAGTCTTCCTCCGTAGAAGTTCACTTTTATTATCACCAAATCGAATTCCATTCCATTCCAGTTTTTTTACTAAATTGGAAAACTTTTCCTTGGAAAATCCCCATTAAATCTAATTAAAAAGATTTAAAATTTTCCAACAAATTTCATTGTCAATTGGGTTAAAGAACGAATTTTATTTGTAACATAGTTCACTATAAACCTAAAAATCCAATTCTTTCATTCAATTCCAATTAAATATTCATTAGTTGGAAAACTTCCCTAAATCTTAATTAAAAGATTTATTCCTTTCTCAATCGGGTTTAAGAACTGTGTTATTTAAGACGCCATTCACGACAAACCCAAAATCCCATTTGATATTATATACAAGACTGTGAATAGAAATTATATCGGCTTATATTCAGTATCAAATTCTGAAAACTAACGGATATCGGATTGGGGATGACTATATATATATATACACACACACACATACACACACACACACACATATATATATATATATATATGGGGCAGCTATTTGGACACCAAATTAGACATAAACTTAGGGACACAATGCCTCAATCGTTGGATCTTTTTGTCTTTATGTGGTGAGGTGTAATTCATGGGGTGATCCAATGGTGTAAATTCACTATGTCACCAAATGTGTCTAAATCTTGTGTCCCAATAGACTTTCCCATATATATATATATATATATATATATATATATATATATATATATATAATACACACACACATCTACCAAATTCCTCCACAATATCCATATAATCACGGAATCCAACATCGAAATAATTTGAAGATAAGTTCGATTCAAATCCATTCCAATTCATATATAGGAGATTCTGGTAATATTAAAACCCATTCCCAAACCCAATTTATTTATTTAAAAATTATTGGACTTCAAATCTAGTTAATAACTAGTTCATTTTGATAAAAATATATTTTTATCTTTTCAAATTTGGAATTGTTCATCCAAAAACTTTCAAAATCATTTATTATGATTTTACATAATTTTTTCATATTTTTATTAATTTTAATATCGCTCGTACAGTCGGTTTCCAATAACGGTCACCGAACTACATCCATAGCAACCTTTTCTGAAAATGATTTGGACATAATTCCAAATCTATCCGTTAAAATTTAAATCACATATATTCTTTGGAAACCTCTTTTTGATGCGAACCCAACGGTTCCAGTTTTAGGAGAATTCGACGCTCGGATCACCCATAATGTCAATTCGAATTCGATGGTCGTAATTCGCGAACGGTCGCTGCGCGGCGTGTTCTATTCAGGCAATTTTTATATATATAATATATATATTATATATTTCATTGAAAACATATTTTATAAATTCATTTTAAAATAATTTTCACTTTTACTTCAATTTTAAATCAAATTTGAATAATCTTTATCATTATAATATTTTAATGATAATATTTTCAAAATCTTTGATTTTGAAATATTTTCCATTTTGATATTCATTAAAAAATGAATAAAATCAATATAAATATCGTTCGCGTCCAAATGGTGCATTTCCAATCAATACGGCTTTTATTCAACACATGAATATTTTATTGTTTAAGTTATTTATTGAAAATATGAATACTTTTATTGTTTAAGTATTTTATTCAACACGTGAATATTTTTATTGTTTAAGTATTTTATTCAACACATGAATATTTTATTCAACACACGGATATTTTTATTCAACACATGAATATTTTTAATCCTTTTCTGAATATTATTTTAAAATATTCATTATTTTCCAAATTGGAATGAGACCCAATCAATTACCATATAAGGTTGGTTATATGGATTTCATGCAACACTTGTATTTAACAACAATAATAAGTAATCAACCATCATCGAGAGTGCCTTCTATCACTGTATAAGCATTAAAATAAATAAATAACGCTTATACAGTCTGTCAACCCATTAATTGTCATACAACTAATTATTGGGATTAGTGTATGTCAAATATCATCCCAATACCCATGTGGGGTTTTCAAACAACAAATATTGATTATTATTTGTGCTATTGGGCGACTTGTAAAAATTATCGTCCCAATCAAGATCAATTAAATAGGTGTACATAAACAAATCGTCCGATTTGTATATGAATATTTATTTCAACACATGACTATTTTATTTAGTTCATTTATTCAATAAAAAGTATATTTTTATCGTCCAAACATTTTATTCAACAGATGAATATTTAATTCAACACATGAATATTTTTACGCAGTTCATTTATACAATAAAATTGATATTTTTATTGTTCATATATTTTATTCAATAAAGGAATATTTTATAGAGTTCATTTCACATCACAATCAAAATCAATTTCCACAACACAATACAATCAAACAAGTAGTCCATGGTCTGAGCACGACAGTATCAGGAGCTACTAAGCCTCGTCTGCAAACTAGTATATATTTAACTGCAAAAAGTTTGAGTGAGAAGGATTTCCCACGTTCGTTTCCACCTCACCATTCTTTATTTTGAATTTCTGTTCTGTTTGAGTTTGAAATTTCCTGAAATTCTAATTTGCCCCATTTTTATTCTAGTCAGTTCTGAAATGGAGTGTTTATCGATATGAGTCCGACGCAACTCGAATCGTCCGATTTTGTTTTTTTTGAAGAAGTTATGACATTTTAAACTTTTAAACAATTAAATATATAATTAATTAATAAATTAATAATTATAATCATAATTACATTCTTAATTGTGTCTTCTTCCTGGGAGCCGCTGAAACCCATTTCGTTCAAAACCAAAAGCCCATTGTGCCGCTACTTCATCAGATCGGACTCGCATCTGGATGGTCGTCATCGAAGCCTGGATCACCCTCCCCCTACGCCGGTGGCGGCACGTTTTCTGGTGCTCCTTGTGCCAAGAAAATCGAGCTCCAACGTGCTTCCTGAGCCAAATTCGAACAAACCAAGAGATGAAAACTCATCAAACCCGTCTTGATCGAAAGAGCTTCCAATCCTCTTTAATTTTAGTTTTGAAAGTGGAATTTAATTCAAGATGGATTGTGAGATTTTTAGCTAACAAAATCAGAGCTTTTTGGCATTTTATTTGTGAGAGCGGCGTCTGGACAATAATAGGAGTAGGATTTGGGTTTTAACGTTATTTCATATATATATATATATATATATTTATTCATTAATATTAATTTAATTCTGTAAAAGTTAGATTTTATATCCAAACGAGTCCCAACGATTGTCGCCCCTAGCTAAATATCCCCATTCCGAACACAATGGGATATGTTTCGTAAGCTAATTTGACTATACCAATCAGTTTTTAGCAAAATTAAAATATAATTTAGTATAACATTCAATATTGACTTCAAAGTACATTTTAATTTACTGGGGCCATATAATGGCTCGAAAAATTCCAGAAAAATAAATATAGCTATGTTTTGACGATACGGTTTTAACAAAACTAATTTTATTGAATTTGTAGACTGTTTGGAAAATGGTCATTTTCTGGCCAATCCAATTCAAACGGAAACTATCAACCACGTTTAAATTAGCCGCCCTCACATATTGATTCTAAAAATTATGAAAATTGGAATCTAGCAACAATTTGATATTCCGGATCAAACAAAAGTGGTTTCATAGAAAACGGAGGTCGTTTGCAAAATGACTACTTTTAAGGGCTATATATATTATTAAAATGTATATAAATTCCATAGCGACTATTCTGAATTTTTAACTGGACATAACTTTTAATTTATAAAGTGAAATCTCAATTTTTTAAATTATTTAGGAAGATATTGTTAAACAGATTCAAATATTTCTGGTTTTACTGAAATCCGATTCATTTTGAATCCTGTGCATTCATTTGAAATTTAAAATCGAATTTTCAAACTTCCGTGCCTTTTTGAGTTCGTTTTATAATTAAATAAAATTTATTCGTTTTAACTTCGTTGAAATAAATTTTTAGTTGTTATTATATAAAATAAATCATTTTAAATATTCAAAATCCATTAAAATAGCTAAAATAAAAATTTTAAATTGGTTCTGAAAATTCGGGTTGTTGCAATCTCCCCCACTTAAAATCTTTTCGTCCTCGAAAAGGAATGGAGCTGAAAGTTTTTTTACTAATCAACTCAACTTTCATTCTGACTTTCATTCTTCAACTTTTCAGTTTCTAAGAATTTTCTAATTTCTCAAAAATTTGGCTAACGCCCTAAATTTTTGAAAAGTTTTGCCATAACCACATTTGTACGGGTTTATATATAAAACCACAACTTGCCTCACAGGGCTCTCATCAATCCAAAAGAAAAAGCCAAGCGGCTAGCCAATCGGCTCATAAAATCATCAAAACTTCAATAAATATAGTAAATATGTACCTATTTGTCGGGCATGCAATTTCATTCCTCTTCTTAGCCTTCATGTTATGACCCGTTCATTATGTACACATATACATTTATGCAATTCTAATCAATTTCCAATTTAGTTTGATATTTGATTCGATTTGGCTTAATTTACCTTTCTTTTTCATATTGGTTTTGATTTGGTTCAATTCAACTTTTCATTCTCATATTTTATTTATTACTTCAATACTTTAATTTAGTTGAACTAATAATCAAATAACACAACCAGTAGTCAATTTGTGAATTAAATTTCCAAAACATATAACTTTTGTATACATATTCAAAAATCATATTTCTAGTGTCAAATCACAAACAGTAAATTCTGCTAAGTTTTGGTTCTCACACTAGTCGATTTGAAATATGTGGATATCCCACTTTTGAAACTCGAACATAGAGGCTGATGATGCCTTGACTATCATCAGAATCATCTCCGGGCGACTAGAGTGTGATTCTATATCTACCCAGTATGTTTGAGACTTCGAATACATGCTTGCAAGGTGTACATTCAAACTTTTCTTACGCTTGATAGTCCAATTTCAATATAAAATAAATATTCAACACAAATAATAAGATATAAAATTTTCAAAATTTAATTCGATTTTTAAAAATAGCACTCTTCAAACTCATTCTAGGATACAACTGATCCCATCTCTAACGAGTCATTCTCATTGGATATTTCTAATCCAATTCTGATGTATTCTTTCGTGTCGTTCTAATATGTCTTGTTCTCGAGCTCCGTAAACCAAAGCTCTGATACCAACTGAGACGACCCACACTTACCCTTATGGGAAAGCCCGGATTGAATTGAGAACATGAAAAATCTGAACACAAACAATAAAACATTTCATTGCTTATTACAACAATTTACATCAGCGTATAAAAATATATCAGAGTATAAATAAATATTTCACAGAAAAATATCAGAGATTTAAATTACATTTAAATACATAGCAGCGGAAAAATAATACATATACAACTGAAAGAAATACACGAATATAGAGCTTTCCGAATATAGTTCCAGTTGTAAATCCAAGATTCTGAAAAGAAATATCTGCAAAAACCAAAACTACTAGTTGCCCGTGTGGAAAATAGGGGCACCCAGAGTTTAAGTTAAAACAATAAACTCCGAGTCAGTCATGTGGCTTGTGTTAGAAATAAAATAGTTAATATCTTGATTTTAAAGCTGGGTAAATTAAGGGACCACACCGTATAACACGGAACGGGTTTACTGCCGAGAATACCAGTGCCTAAAACAAACAGCGCAATGCAAAACAAAGAAAAATGAAGCTATTATAATACTCAGGTCCCATCACCCAATGCAACGCAAGCCGGAGGATATAGTTTTACGTTATAATAGCCAAAGAATGCTTGGTACGTTTTAAAACGAATCATTTGATACTATTATAAGTGCATAGTATTAAAAACAACTTCAAATATAAATGTATCAATCATAGACGGCCTAAGCGCCCCATCCCACTATGTCGCCATACTAGGCTCTAAATTAAAACAAAAAAATGTCGTATTTGGATGTTGGATTATCATGGTGGATACTGATTCAAAGATCGATCACGTCCAAGCATTGGAAAACACCGCTAACTCTATCCATTTGGGAAACGGGGGTGTTCCCTATCCCTACTGGTGTGGGGCGACCACACCCAATAATCCTCTCGTTCGACCGAATCCATGACAAACCGTAGGATGTCTATCCTCATCTCTAAAGTATATTGATCTAACCATCAGTCAACCACCATACCTGTGTTTGAGGCTCACGAATTAACGATACACAAAGCTATGCTATATTAAAGTTGTGCTTTGATCATCATCCACCAAACTTTTCTTTTCAACAAAGATTTGGATCTCTGCATCTCAGCATGTAACATTATCAATCCCTACCGTACCGCTGATTTCTGCCAATATATAACCTCTAAGCTCGTACTTCTCAGAGAAGAGTGTTAAGCAAGAGAATAAATTCTCCGCCACCAAGCAGATATATATTAAGCAGAGATCAACTAATACATTGTAATGGAATACAATGTCAGACACACCATCCATTTGCAAATTCGTTTTGGGTCTGAACGAAACCGGAGACACCTTATTCCTCATCTCATATGTCCAATACAAGAGAGAGGCCCTTGCATATCCGTACAATCAACAAGTATGTCCGGATGGCTACCACTGTAGCCCTTTCAAGGTAGCTACTCCAATCATGGGCATCAGTAGCAGCCCATCCATTCGATGTGAAGATCATCGGTCTTGCACTGTCTTCAATATCTTTGACATAGTCGTTGTATCAATTATTCAGAATGGGTTAAACCCGATCTTTCCAAATAATTTGCATATCTTATAATGAAGTGCTATAATGACACATAATATGCAACATTCCAATTCAGAATATTGTTTTAGCAAAATATTCTTTTCATAATTTAAACCAAATTATGGTTTACCAAACTAGTCGGGATTAGCGAACAACACCGAAGTAATCATTTATTTTATTTCCCAATCCCAACCTATTTATCCCATGGACCAAACTAGTAGTACTCCATATTTGTTTAGGAACTCCAGAAACACCCTACACATCAAATCAACAAAATATGCGGGTGCATTAGTCAATCCAAAAGGCATAACTAGCCATTCAAAGAAAGCGTCCGGAGTTCTGAAAGCAGTCTTATCTATGATGTCCTCAGCCACCCTCAACTGATGGAACCCCGTACTCAAGTCCAACTGGGAAAATACCGAGACACCAACAAGCTGATCAAATAAATCATCAATCCTCTGAAGCGGATGGCTATTCTTCTTGATGATCTTATTTAACTCTCTATAGTCCGCACACAAATGAAGTGAACCATCTGTCTTAGTCGTGAATACTACTGGTGTAACACCCCATGTATTTTATAACTGTGAAATTCATAAATTAAACAATAAATAATTTTAAATCAAAGAATTAAGGGAAACGGGATACGCCATTGCGTTCGTCTCGGAATTCTGCTTGAGATAGAGTCTGAGTTTGCGTAAAACGGATATCGTATGAAGAAGTTATGGACGAACGAAGTTGGGCGAAAAACCGAAAAACAGGCCAGAATGCACTGGCGCAATTGGGAAGTGCGCCAGTACATTTTTGACCTGGCGCACCTGCCAAGTGCGCCCAGGTCAAAAATGACCTGCTGGCCAGGTCTGGTCTAGTCCTGGCTGGCCAGGTCTGTGTTTGGTCGATTTTCAGAAGCTTGCTTTGTCATTAGGGCTAGGTGGCAGGCTCTAATTGGTCTCTCTTTCGAATGAATGGCTACGATCAATCCAAGCAACATCGATGGTCCTAATCAGTTCATAAACTCTATAAAAATGACCCTAGACTCTACCTAACCTATTCATTCAAAAATAAGAACAAAGCCATCATGCTGCTGAGGAACGACTAGGAGTAGCCACCAAATTTGAGAGAAGATTAGGAGGCAAATTCTAAAGCATAAAGCAACTTAGACAAATCAAATCAAACGCCTATGTCAAAAGGAGACGCATCTCCAAATTCCTAAATTCGAGAATTCGCCACACAATTGTAAGTAGAGTATTATTTTGGTATGAACAAATAACTGTGTTGGTTTGTATACTTGATTTGTGGTGATAAAGTAATTCAAATTTGTGCGTTACTATGATTCTTATCGATTTGGAATATTGTATACGTTTGGATATTCTCAAATTATGTTATTCATTATAAAAACTACATGTTTGCGGTAGTTTTATGCAAGTATGACGTTTGGATATTCGCAAAATATGTAACTCATGTTCAAGCTACATGTATGTAGTTGTTTAATTGAAATTTATGCAAGATTGGGGTTTTGCTACTATGCCATCATGATGTGTACTTTGGTACAAAAATCATTTTGTGTGTAATTGGAACAAATTTGGGTTATTATGGTTCATATGAAATATTGGAATTAGCATCGTGATCTGTGTATTAAGTCATACTGTCAAAGTAAGCCTCTTTGTGAACTTATGAATATGACTAGGCTATGATATTTTGCATAATTGAAAAACATGTTAGGCCTATATTGTTCACAAGAATTATATGATAATATATGTGAAACATAGCTAGGCTAAATTTACAATCCCCTTTGCAAGTTTGTATGAATAAAGTAAAAACCATGATTTCGTTTTCAGGAATATTTATGCCATAAGTATATTTAAGCCATGGTCATGTGAATAGATTTAAAACCATGATTAAGTTGGAATAATTCTAGTGGAATTATACTTTTGTATTAGTAACAAAAGTAAGCACCTTTGTAAACATGTAGTAATCTTATAAACATGATTTGCTTATGTTTGACATTATGCCTAAATAAAAATATAGGTTTATGTTGTAGTTAAGGCTATGCGTCAATAGTGACATACAATTTAGATTCTTAACTTAACTACAAGTTTACATGGTTTGATTCATGTCACTTATGCTTTATGACCAAAGTATATGTTACTACTATGCAAGTACACCAGTTTCTATTTTGTAGTTCCAACGCTATGTTGCAAGTTCATGCGTTCACATTCCCCTTTTTGTGTATGTAATCACGCTTTAAGCCTCCCCTCTTTCGCATGGCTAAGTTGGGCTTAAAAAGGTTAAGCCCAACATATATATAATAAACAAACGTATTAAACGGGGGAAAATAATGTTGGGCTAAATTAATTAATAAATGAAAAGATAAAGTAAAGGGGCCCAAATTCAAGAATGGGTTGGGCCCATGATTGGTGTAACCTTCACACCGTTGATTTTTAATGGGCCGCAAATATTTACATATAAGAAAAATAAAGAAGAAAGACAAAATATGTAAATGTAGAAAATACGATGTGTTTAACCCGAGGTTGGATTGAGTTGTGATGTAAACCTGCTCGGAACCGCCCAGCTGTCCAGTAGTCACAACAATACCTATCCAATGTGGGTGGTTAAACATGGAGCCCAATAAGGACCCGAGGTTAGACTAAGTTGTGGCGTAAGACTGCCCGGAACCAACCGGCAACAGGCAGCCACAACAATACCTGTCTAATGTGAGAGGTCAAGGCTTTAATAAGACAATTAAAGCCGAGTCAGGATTGTTAGGATTAAGTGGACTAAAGACTTAATCAAAATGGAACATGCTAAACTAAACAGACTGATTGGGGTTAGGTTATAAAACACTTAACCAACTTAGCATGTTGGCTAGAAATAGAAAACCTAGTAGCGGGGGACCCTTTTCAGCAGTAACCCTATAAGGTGTATCATGATACCCTGAAACTAGGCAGGGTGGGGCACGATTACTGGGCTGATTGTAAGAGGTCAAATCGACGGCGGTGGTGTAGCAGTGTAGGTTCTAACGGGGTGCGGGCGTGCACACACTCCGGCGCAGAAAAATAAGGCACTGGGCACCAGTAGCATACCTGTGCATTCTAGGGTTGTGTCGGGTCGCCGCCATGGGACTTGATACACCCCATGGTGGGACCAGCATAGGTAACTACAACATCGGGGGCCGTAAGACACATGTAACTATGCGAGTACGAGCCGATCATCGTAAAATGGATCACTTCACCCTGGTTATGGGGTACCTATTGGGAACTAGTTTATATGGGTACAGAGATTAATATGGGGTACGATAGTATATTCGACCCTAGACAACTTAACCAAGTTTATAGTGCTTTCCCACTTCTTGTTTATACTTATCATACCCAGTTCTTTATTCATAGACAGAATAGTCCTAGACATACTCAGGCTTTATGTCTGACTCTACTTTTCTTTCGTCTTCTTTTCTTCCGTTCCCCCCCCCCCCCCCGCAGGTCCACAGGGAGGAAACACTGCAGCTTGACCAGCCTTAACATCCAGCTTGAAGAGGAGAAATGTATTGCTTGGACCATTTCGTTTTGAACTATGGCTTTGGACAACCACTATGGGGCTTTTGCAGTTTATCTATGTTTTCTTTATGCTTCTTTAAATAATGTAATCAAGACAGATTATGAAAGTGTTATGTTATGTTTTTGGAAAAGATGTAAGACAATTATGGAGATGTTGTTGTAGCACGTATTTGCTTTTATGAAATAAGAGTTGTGGTTTTTCCGCTGTTTACAAATATGTGTTCTTATATCTGTCTTGTATATCTATGACTTATACTTATAAACCTCCACCAAAATTAGGGCATTCCCTTTGAGAGTGACCCTAACGGAGGTGGGGTGTTTCACTTGGTATCAGAGCCAGGTTTACCAGATAAGATAAAAAGTTCTAAAAATTTATTTTCAAAAAGGAAATTTAAAGAAGCATTTTTTTTATTTTAAAAAGGCAAAGTCCCCCCCAAAGCCATAGGTACTATCTCTTATCCTTCGTTTTGAATCTATCCTTTTTGTTTCAGCATGTCCGAAGAACTTAACTTGCCGGAAGGGGTACCAATACCTGGTTGGTTTAGGCGGTTCTTAGAAGCAAGGGCCACTCAGCCAGGTCCTACCGTTCCTCCTCCCCCAGCTGTAGGAAATCATCCAGCTGCCGCGGCACCTTTTCCTCCACCTCCTCCACGGGGAAACACATTTGCTAAGATATGTAAAGATTTTAAAGCTATGGGAGGAAAGGATTTCCATGGAACTGAGTCCTTCGTGGCAGCTAGGAATTGGCTGAAAGAAACTGAGGACCTATTCATCATCTTTGAGGTAGAGGATAGACAAAAAGTACAATTGGCAGTGTGGCTATTGAAGGGCGAGGCTTCCTACTGGTTGGTGTAACCTTCACACCATTGATTTTTAATGGGCCGCAAATATTTACATATAAGAAAAATAAAGAAGAAAGACAAAATATGTAAATGTAGAAAATACGATGTGTTTAACCCGAGGTTGGATTGAGTTGTGATGTAAACCTGCCCGGAACCGCCCGGCTGTCCAGTAGTCACAACAATACCTATCCAATGTGGGTGGTTAAACATGGAGCCCAATAAGGACCCGAGGTTAGACTGAGTTGTGGCGTAAGACTGCCCGGAACCAACCGGCAACAGGCAGCCACAATAATACCTGTCTAATGTGAGAGGTCAAGGCTTTAATAAGACAATTAAAGCTGAGTCAGGATTGTTAGGATTAAGTGGACTAAAGACTTAATCAAAATGGAACATGCTAAACTAAACAGACTGATTAGGGTTAGGTTATAAAACACTTAACCAACTTAGCATGTTGGCTAGAAATAGAAAACCTAGTAGCGGGGGACCCTTTTCAGCAGTAACCCTATAAGGTGTATCATGATACCCTGAAACTAGGCAGGGTGGGGCACGATTACTGGGCTGATTGTAAGAGATCAAATCGACGGCGGTGATGTAGCAGTGTAGGTTCCAACGGGGTGCGGGCGTGCACACACTCCGGCGCAGAAAAATAAGGCACTGGGCACCAGTAGCATACCTGTGCATTCTAGGGTTGTGTCGGGTCGCCGCCATGGGACTTGATACACCCCATGGTGGGACCAGCATAGGTAACTACAACATCGAGGGCCGTAAGACACATGTAACTATGCGAGTAGGAGCCGATCATCGTAAAATGGATCACTTCACCCTGGTTATGGGGTGCCTATAGGGAACTAGTTTATGGGTACAGAGATTAATATGGGGTACGATAGTATATTCGACCCTAGAAAACTTAACCATGTTTATAGTGCTTTCCCCATTTCTAGTTTATACTTATCATACCCAGTTCTTTATTCATAGACAGAGTAGTCCTCGACTTACTCAGGCTTTATGTCTGACTCTACTTTTCTTTCGTCTTCTTTTCTTCCGTTCCCCCCCCCCCCCCAGGTCCACAGGGAGGGAATACTGGAGCTTGACCAGCCTTCATATCCAGCATGAAGAGAAAGAATGTATTGCTTGGACCTTTCCGTTTTGAACTATGGCTTTGGACAACAACTATGGGGCTTTTGCAGTTTATTTATGTTTTCTTTACGCTTCTTTAAATAATGTAATCAAGATAGTTATGAAGGTGTTATGTTTTTTTTGGAAGGATGCAAGACAATCATGGTGATGTTGCTGTAACACGTATTTACTTTTATGAAATAAAAGTTGCTGCTTTTCTGCTATTTACAAATATGTGTTCTTATATCTGTCTTGTATATCTGTGACTTATACTTATAAACCTCCACCAAAATTAGGGCATTCCCTTTGAGAGTGACCCTAACGGAGGTGGGGTGTTTCACTTGGTATCAGAGCATAGGTTTACCTGATAAGATAAAAAGTTTTGGAAAATTTATTTTCAAAAAGGAAATTTAAAGAAGCATTTTTAAAAGATAAAATATTATTTTGCTTTAAAAGGCAAAGTCCCTCCAAAGCCATAGGTACTATCTCTTATCCTTCGTTTTGAATCTATCCTTTTTGTTTCAGCATGTCCGAAGAACTTAACTTGCCAGAGGGTGTACCAATACCTGGTTGGTTTAGACGGTTCTTAGAAGCAAGGGCCACTCAGCCAGGTCCTACCGTTCCTCCTCCCCCAGCTGCAGCAGCGCATCTTCCTCTACCTCCTCCACGGGGAAACACGTTCGCTAAGATATGTAAAGATTTTAAAGCTATGGGAGGAAAGGATTTCCATGGAACTGAGTCCTTCGTGGCAGCTAGAAATTGGCTGAAAGAAACTGAGGACCTATTCATCATCTTTGAGGTAGAAGATAGACAGAAAGTACAACTGGCAGTGTGGCTATTAAAGGGTGAGGCTTCCTACTGGTGGGAAGTCACTAATGCTGAAAGACCAGTGGAGACATGGGAGGACTTTAGGGCAAGGTTTGAGACTAAATTTCTCTCATATGCGGAAAGGAGTTTGCAGTTGGAAAAATTCTTATTTCTTAAGCAAGGGAACAAGACAGTCAGAGAGTATGTGAATCAGTTCGATGAGCTGGCTAGGTTTGGGCTGGACCTAGTCAACACCTCGCACAAGAAGGCTCTCCATTTCGTCAAAGGGTTGAATGAGCCATTACACAGTTTGGCCATGACCCATATACCCATGGGAGCCACGTATGAAAGACTGGTGCAAATGGCATTGCTAAACGAAGAGGATAAGGGCAAGAAGGAGACAAAGGCAGAAAGCTCTCAAGGGAGGAAAGAGGGTTTGCAGCCTAAGAAGACAGACTTTAAAAAGGGCGGGAAAGGCAACAAAGAGAAGAGGAAGTGCAATTTCTGTGGCAAAGTGGGGCACTTAGTAAAGAACTGCCGGAAAAAGAAGGCCAAGGAGAATGGTGGGTGCTTTTCTTGCGGTGAGACGGGCCACAGGGCTAAGGACTGCCCAAAGAAACGAGGACAGGGGCAGAGGGCTGGATCCACCTCAGGGGCACAAGTTCATGTGCTAGAAGCGCCACCTTTGCAACAGCGAGGTATAAATACTTCTGTAGAAAGTGTAGTTTATCTTTATGATCACCCCGTTCGCACTTTATTTGATTCTGGCGCATCACACTCCTTTATCTCGTCTGCTTTAGTAGAATCTCTACACCTAAAAACTAGTATGGTAGAGGACCCCTTAATTGTTTCAAACCCAATTGGGGGCCCAGCTCATTTGTCTATGATCTGTTTGGGATTGAAAATTTCTATTCTAAGCGTAGAATTTCAATGTAGTGCCTTTGTTTTGGGCTTTTCGGGGTATGGTTTGATTTTGGGTATGGATTGGCTATCCGGTAATGGGGCCATCCTTGATTGTGAAAAAAGGGTTGTCAGGCTCCTAACCCAGCTCGGTAATACTTTGGAAATTTCTTGTAATCCCTCGTATGCGGTTATGCTTAGTTATCTTGAATCGCTAGATGCCTCTGTTGAAAATTTGCAATCAGTTAGAGTGGTTCGGGAATATCCGGATGTCTTCGAAGAGGTGAATGGCTTGCCTCCGAAGCGGGAAATAGACTTCCGCATATATCTTGTAGATAATGCAAAGCCCGTTGCGTTGCCCGTTAGACACATGGCTCCACGAGAAAGGAAAGAGCTCAGTAAACAGATTAAAGAGCTTCTAGAAAAGGGGTTCATTAGGAGGAGCATTTCAGAATGGGGCGCTCCAGTAGTGTTCGCTACAAAGGCGGATGGTTCACTCCGTCTATGTGTTGACTACAGGGAGCTCAACAAGCTAACGAAAAAGAATAAGCACCCTCTCCCTAGAATTGACGATTTGTTTGATCAGCTTGTAGGAGCGTCTGTTTTCTCCCAACTCGATTTAGCGACCGGTTTTCATCAGCTAAGGGTGGCTGAAGATAGCATCGATAAAACGGCATTCAGAACCCCAGACGGCTTCTTTGAATGGCTTGTCATGCCTTTTGGCTTGACAAACGCACCTGCTTACTTCGTGGACCTGATGAGTAGGGTATTCAGATATTTCCTGAACAAGTTCGTAGTGGTCTTCGTAGATGATATCCTTATTTTCTCAAAGAGTGAAGACGAACATGCTCAACACTTAAGGGCAATCATGGAAACTTTGCGAGTCCATCAACTAAAAGCCAAATTCTCCAAATGCCACTTTTGGAGAGAAGAGGTGAGGTTCCTTGGGCACATAGTATCCAAACAAGGGTTAGTAGTGGACCCTGCTAAGGTAGTCGCGGTACAGGATTGGAAGACACCAAAGAATGCAACTGAGGTCCGAAGTTTTCTAGGACTAGCAGGTTTCTATCGAAAGTTCATAAGGGATTTTGCAAAAATCTCAGCTCCGCTCATGAAATTAACCAAGAAGAATCTAGTTTTCAATTGGGACTTGGATTGCGAGTTTGCTTTCCAACGACTGAAAAGGGCTCTTACAACAGCCCCAGTTTTGACGCTGCCAGATGGGAGCAAGATATTCACTGTTTATATGGATGCATGTGGGACAGGGCTAGGCGCCGTCTTAATGCAAGAAGGATAGTAGCTTATGGCGGGAGGCAGTTGAAGGTGCACGAAAAGAACTACCCGACACACGATCTTGAGTTGGCCGCCATCGTCTTTGCACTCAAGTCTTGGCGACACTATCTCCTAGGTGAGAAGTTCGAACTTTACACTGACCATAAATCGTTGAAATATCATTTCTCGTAGAAAGAGCTTAACATGAGGCAACAGAGATGGATGGAGTTTCTTGCCTCGTACGATTTCGAAATCTCCTACACTCCGGGCAAAGGCAACGTAGTGGCAGACGCATTGAGCCGAAAGAAATTGACCCTAAGCCCGTTGTTTGTTGAAAGACAAAGCGTAGAGTTTATAGCCAGCTTCGACTTTAGGCCTTCCTCCGATTTTGTACCAGGCTTGCTAGCATCTCTCGAAGTGCGCCCAACTTTAGTGGATTCAGTAGGGACAACGCAACGCGAAGACCCTCAGCTTGTGGAAATAATTGATAGGCTAATTAGGGGTGAGACTTCAAGTCACCTCAACAGATACTCGATCGACGATAAAGGTTTGCTAAGACGAGACGGAAGACTGTGCGTCCCACATACAAAAGATTTAATAAAGAAGGTTCTCGAGGAAGCACATCACTCCAAGATGACGATACACCCAGGCGGAGATAAAATGTACAAAGATATAAAAAGGACTTTCTTATGGAACGACATGAAAAAGGACGTGGCAGAATTCGTTTCTAAGTGTATGGTGTGCCAACAGGTTAAGGCGGAACAGAAAAAGCCTGGCGGACTGCTACATCCTCTGGAGGTCCCGCAGTGGAAGTGGGATAGCATCTCAATGGACTTCATCGATGGGCTGCCTAGGTCTAGGAGAGGCAACACTAGCATTTGGGTAATAGTGGATAGGCTTACTAAAAGCGCCCACTTTTTACCTGTTAAAAGTAAAAGAACTGCCTCATCCCTAGCATCACTTTACCTCAAAGAAATCGTTCGACTCCATGGAATACCATCCAGCATTGTTAGTGACCGAGACCCCATCTTCACCAGTGAGTTTTGGCGGAGTCTGCAAGAAGCAGTAGGAACGAAGTTATGCTTGAGCACAGCCTATCATCCCAAACCGACGGCCAAACAGAAAGAGTGAACAAAGTTTTGGAAGACCTTTTAAGACTGTGCGTCCTTGACTTCAGAGGGACATGGGAAGACCACCTTCCTTTAGTGGAATTTGCCTACAACAACAGTTATCAAGCAACCATCGGAATGGCGCCCTTCGAAGCTTTATATGGAAGACCGTGTCGATCGCCCACTTGCTGGTGGGAGTCTACTGATAAGCTCATACTTGGACCAGATATGATCCGAGAGACTTCAGAGAAAGTAGACTTAATACGAAGAAGGATGAAGACGGCCCAAGACAGACAAAAGTCCTACGCCGACAAGAGGAGAACCGACCTTGAATTTGAGGTTGGGGACAGAGTTTTTCTTAAGGTATCTCCGCTAAGGAACGTTGTTCGTTTTGGAACCACAGGAAAGCTAGCGCCAAGGTTCGTAGGACCATTCCCTATCATCGAGAAAATTGGGAAAATGGCCTATAGATTAGAGCTACCCGAGAAACTGGCCGGAGTTCACAACGTTTTTCACGTTTCACATCTCCGAAAATGTCTACATGAGTCTGCTGAAGTGGTAGAGCCAAATATCCTAGAAGAAGCAGAGGTGGAACGCGAAGCAACCATAAGGAAAGTTCCAACCCGCATATTAGGAACGGAAGTGAAAAAGCTACGCAACCGCGAAGTCAAACTCGTCAAAGTTCAGTGGAGCGACGCCGAGGGAGACGCGACTTGGGAAACTGAAGCTAGAATACGCACTGCCTACCCTTTTCTTCTCGAGGGTACATCCTTGATCTTTCTTTTTCCTTAAGTTGCGCTTTTATCTATCTTTTTTTTTACGTATATCTCCTCGACCCTATCTTTTAGGTAGAAACTCTTTGGATGAAAACAAGTAATTGAAACATGTTATGGATGATGGTTGCAAGTGGTTGCAAGTGATTGCTAGTGGTTGCTCGTGGTTGCATATACACACACAATCTAGGTTTTAGATCGGCTCAGTCACTTCATATTGCATATGCATATATGTTTGCATTCGTATATGGTTGAACTTTAATGTGTTGTCATATGGATGTTGCATGTGTATGAATGATTGTGCACTCATGTAGAATCATGAATAGGGGGATTTGCATTCATAATGGATTCATAGCACTTACATAATTCGCATTAAGTAGGTCAATTGAATCAGTAGACCGCCTGATTTGGTATTAGATAAGTACATGTACACACACACTTCGCATATGACCATGAAGCATTAGAAGTCTTTTAAGGACAATGGATGCTCGTGTTTGATGGATGAGTAGATGAATGTTTGGACGTTAAGATGTACATTCTTCCTGAACTTGAAAATTTCGGGGACGAAATCCTTTTAAGTGGGGGAGAATGTAACACCCTATGTATTTTATAACTGTGAAATTCATAAATTAAACAATAAATAATTTTAAATCAAAGAATTAAGGGAAACGGGATACGCCATTGCGTTCGTCTCGGAATTATGCTTGAGATAGGGTCTGAGTTTGCGTAAAATGGATATCGTATGAAGAAGTTATGGACGAACGAAGTTGGGCGAAAAACCGGAAAACGGGTCAGAATGCACTGGCGCACTTGGGAAGTGCACCAGGACAAAAATGCACTGGCGCACTTGGGAAGTGCGCCAGTACATTTTTGACCTGGCGCACCTGCCAAGTGCGCCCAGGTCAAAAATGACCTGATGGCCAGGTCTGGTCTAGTCCTGGCTGGCCAGGTCTGTGTTTGGTCGATTTTCAGAAGCTTGCTTTGTCATTAGGGCTAGGTGGCAGGCTCTAATTGGTCTCTCTTTCGAATGAATGGCTACGATCCATCCAAGCAACATCGATGGTCCTAATCAGTTCATAAACTCTATAAAAATGACCCTAGACTCTACCTAACCAATTCATTCAAAAATAAGAACAAAGCCATCATGCTGCTGAGGAACGACTAGGAGTAGCCACCAAATTTGAGAGAAGATTAGGAGGCAAATTCTAAAGCATAAAGCAACTTAGACAAATCAAATCAAATGCCTACGTAAAAAGGAGACGCATCTCCAAATTCCTAAATTGGATAATTCGCCACACAATTGTAAGTAGAGTATTATTTTGGTATGAACAAATAACTGTGTTGGTTTGTATACTTGATTTGTGGTGATAAAGTAATTCATATTTGTGCGTTACTATGATTCTTATCGATTTGGAATATTGTATACGTATGGATATTCTCAAATTATGTTATTCATTATAAAAACTACATGTTTGCGGTAGTTTTATGCAAGTATGACATTTGGATATTCGCAAAATATGTAACTCATGTTGAAGCTACATGTATGTAGTTGTTTAATTGAAATTTATGCAAGATTGGGGTTTTGCTACTATGCCATCATGATGTGTACTTTGGTACAAAAATCATTTTGTGTGTAATTGGAACAAATTTGGGTTATTATGGTTCATATGAAATATTGGAATTAGCATCGTGATCTGTGTATTAAGTCATACTGTCAAAGTAAGCCTCTTTGTGAACTTATGAATATGACTAGGCTATGATATTTTAGCTTAATTGAAAAACATGTTAGGCCTGTATTGTTCACAAGAATTATATGATAATATATGTGGCACATAGCTAGGCTAAATTTACAATCCCCTTTGCAAGTTTGTATGAATAAAGTAAAAACCATGATTTCGTTTTTAGGAATATTTATGCCATAAGTATATTTAAGCCATGGTCATGTGAACAGATTTAAAACCATGATTAAGTTGGAATAATTCTAGTGGAATTATACTTTTGTATTAGTAACAAAAGTAAGCACCTTTGTAAACATGTAGTAATCTTATAAACATGATTTGCTTATGTTTGACATTATGCCTAAATAAAAATATAGGTTTATGTTGTAGTTAAGGCTATGCGTCAATAGTGACATACAATTTAGATTCTTAACTTAACTACAAGTTTACATGGTTTGATTCATGTCACTTATGCTTTATGACCAAAGTATATGTTACTACTATGCAAGTACACCAGTTTCTATTTTGTAGTTCCAACGCTATGTTGCAAGTTCATGCGTTCACATTCCCCTTTTTGTGTATGTAATCACGCTTTAAGCCTCCCCTCTTTCGCATGGCTAAGTTGGGCTTAAAAAGGTTAAGCCCAACATATATATAATAAACGAACGTATTAAACGGGGGAAAATAACGTTGGGCTAAATTAATTAATAAATGAAAAGATAAAGTAGAGGGGCCCAAATTCAAGAATGGGTTGGGGCCATGATTGGTGTAACCTTCACACCATTGATTTTTAATGGGCCGCAAATATTTACATATAAGAAAAATAAAGAAGAAAGACAAAATATGTAAATGTAGAAAATACGATGTGTTTAACCCGAGGTTGGATTGAGTTGTGATGTAAACCTGCCCGGAACCGCCCGGCTGTCCAGTAGTCACAACAATACCTATCCAATGTGGGTGGTTAAACATGGAGCCCAATAAGCACCCGAGGTTAGACTGAGTTGTGGCGTAAGACTGCCCGGAACCAACCGGCAACAGGCAGCCACAACAATACCTGTCTAATGTGAGAGGTCAAGGCTTTAATAAGACAATTAAAGCTGAGTCAGGATTGTTAGGATTAAGTGGACTAAAGACTTAATCAAAATGGAACATGCTAAACTAAACAGACTGATTAGGGTTAGGTTATAAAACACTTAACCAACTTAGCATGTTGGCTAGAAATAGAAAACCTAGTAGCGGGGGACCCTTTTCAGCAGTAACCCTATAAGGTGTATCATGATACCCTGAAACTAGGCAGGGTGGGGCACGATTACTGGGCTGATTGTAAGAGGTCAAATCGACGGCGGTGATGTAGCAGTGTAGGTTCCAACGGGGTGCGGGCGTGCACACACTCCGGCGCAGAAAAATAAGGCACTGGGCACCAGTAGCATACCTGTGCATTCTAGGGTTGTGTCGGGTCGCCGCCATGGGACTTGATACACCCCATGGTGGGACCAGCATAGGTAACTACAACATCGGGGGCCGTAAGACACATGTAACTATGCGAGTAGGAGCCGATCATCGTAAAATGGATCACTTCACCCTGGTTATGGGGTGCCTATAGGGAACTAGTTTATGGGTACAGAGATTAATATGGGGTACGATAGTATATTCGACCCTAGAAAACTTAACCATGTTTATAGTGCTTTCCCCATTTCTAGTTTATACTTATCATACCCAGTTCTTTATTCATAGACAGAGTAGTCCTCGACTTACTCAGGCTTTATGTCTGACTCTACTTTTCTTTCGTCTTCTTTTCTTCCGTTCCCCACCCCCCAAGGTCCACAGGGAGGGAATACTGCAGCTTGACCAGCCTTCATATCCAGCTTGAAGAGAAAGAATGTATTGCTTGGACCTTTCCGTTTTGAACTATGGCTTTGGACAACAACTATGGGGCTTTTGCAGTTTATTTATGTTTTCTTTATGCTTCTTTAAATAATGTAATCAAGACAGTTATGAAGGTGTTATGTTTTTTTTTGGAAGGATGTAAGACAATCATGGTGATGTTGTTGTAACACGTATTTACTTTTATGAAATAAAAGTTGCTGCTTTTCTGCTATTTACAAATATGTGTTCTTATATCTGTCTTGTATATCTGTGACTTATACTTATAAACCTCCACCAAAATTAGGGGATTCCCTTTGAGAGTGACCCTAACGGAGGTGGGGTGTTTCAACTGGAGCACGCCACTCAGATATGCTTCGTCTGATAAACCCTTTCTCAAGTAGCTCCCCTACTTGCTTACCCAACTCCCTCCTTTCCCTTGGAGCCATGTGATGCAATGGTAATGCAACGGGCTTGGCATTGTCCACCATATACATACGGAAGTCGATCTCGCGCCTTGGAGGTAAACCCCGTACCTCATCAAAAACATCGGAATAATCTCGAACCACCGGAATAGATTTCAAATCATCTATGGATGTATCTAAAGACTCTAGAAAGCTAAGCATAACAGACCCTTGAGGGTCACAAGATATTTCGAGGGTCTTCCCATGACAAGTCAGGAGTCAAACCACCCACCTCTCACAATCCAAAATGGCCCCATATGTGGTAAGCCAACCCATTCTTAGAATCAACCCATAGCCCATAAACACGAGTGCATATGCGTCGCATTCAAACTCGATGCCTAACACAGATATTTTCAAACCCCGACAAATCATCGATAAATGGGACGAACCACCAATGGGGTTTGAAAAAACTACATGATCTACTACCATACTAGTAATTAATTGCAGAGATCCAACCACAGAACTAGATATAAACGAGTGCGAATCACTAGAATCAAAAAGTGTTCTAACTGGATGGTTTGAAAGAGAAACTAAACTTTCTACAGAAATTTATCTACCTCTTTCAGGAGCACTAATCGCGATAGCACTTACCTGCCCTTTATAAGTCCCTCCTATTTGACCTTGTCCCTGCGATCCCTATTTCTTTGGGCACTCTTTAGAGAAGTGTCCGACCTCTCACTAATTAAAGCAATTGGCCTGCCTTATTTTACAATCTTTGACCAAGTAACCCTCCTTTCCACAATTGTGACATTTTCTCTTATCCCTGCCTTTGTCATCTTTCCTTACTTTCTTCTGTTGTTGCTGTTGTGGTTGTTGTTGTTGCTGCCTCTTCTTGGGCCATACCTTCCTATTTTGCTATGTCCCGTCAGTCTTTGCTTCCTTCTTCTCTCCCTTGTCCCCCTTATGCATTAGGGCCATATTGACAAGCTTTTGGAAAGTGGCCCTCATTGGAGTATGGCACGTAGCTAAACCATGCAGAGGCTTATTCAGCCGTTTAACATGCCACAAAGCCCTTTTGTGCGGTGTATCCACCAACTCTAACCCGAGCCTCGCTAGTTGGTTGAACTTGTTCACATACTACTTCACTCTCAAATTTGTGAAACACCCCACCTCCGTTAGGGTCGCTCTCAAAGGGAATGCCCTAATTTTGGTGGAGGTTTATACGTATAAGTCAGAGATATACAAGACAGATATAAGAACACATATTTTTGAACAGCGGAAAGACAACAACTTTTATTTCATTAAAAATACGTGTTACAACAACCATACCATAATTGTTTTACAATACTTCCATAAACATAACATCTTTATAACTGTCTTGATTACATTATTTAAAGAAGCATAAAGAAAACATAAATAAACTGCAAAAGTCCCATAATTGCTGTCCAAAGCCATAGTCCAAAACGAAAAGATCCAAGCAATACATTCTTTCAAGCTGGATATGAAGGCTGGTCAAGCTGCGGTATTCCCTCCCTGTGGACCTGGGGGGGGGGACGGAAGAAAAGAAGACGAAAGAAAAGTAGAGTCAGACATAAAGCCTGAGTAAGTCTAGGACTATTCAGTCTATGAATAAAGAACTGGGTATGATAAGTATAAACTAGAGATGGGGAAAGCACCATAAACTTAGTTAAGTTGTCTAGGGTCGAATATACTATCGTACCCCATATCAATCTCTGTACCCATATAAGCTAGTTCCCAACAGGCACCCCATAATCAGGGTGAAGTGATCCATTTTATAATGATCGGCTCCTACTCGCATAGTTACATGTGTCTTACGGCCCCCGATGTTGTAGCTACCTATGCTGGTCCCACCATGGGGTGTATCAAATCCCATGGTGGCGGCCCGACACAATCCTAGAATGCACAGGTATGCTACTGGTGCCCAGTGCCTTATTTTTCTGCGCCGGAGTGTGTGCACGCCCGTACCCCGTTAGAACCTACACTGCTGCACCACCGCCGTCGATTTGACCTATTACAGTCAGCCCAGTAATCGTGCCCCACCCTGCCTAGTTTCAGGGTATCATGATACCTTATAGGGTTACTGCTGAAAAGGGTCCCCCGCTACTAGGTTTTTCTATTTCTAGCCAACATGCTAAGTTGGTTAAGTGTTTTGTAAACCTAACCCCCAATCAGTCTGTTTAGTTTAGCATGTTCCATTTTGATTAAGTATTAATATAATTTACTTAATCCTATCAATCCTGACTCAGCCTTAATTGTCTTATTAAAGCCTTGACCTCTCACATTAGACAGGTATTGTTGTGGCTGCCTGTTGTCGGTTGGGTCCGGGCAGTCTTACGCCACAACTCAGTCTAACCTCGGGTCCTTATTGGGCTCCATGTTTAACCACCCACATTGGATAGGTATTGTTGTGACTACTGGACAGCCGGGCGGTTCCGGGCAGGTTTACATCACAACTCAATCCAACCTCGGGTTAAACACATCGTATTTTCTACATTTACATATTTTGTCTCTTTTCTTTATTTTCTTATATGTAAATATTTGCGGCCCATTATTCAAAATCCATTTAAGCTAATGGTGTAAAGGTTTACACCAATCATGGGCCCAACCCATTCTTGAATTTGGGCCCATCTACTTTTATATTTTCATTTATTAATTAATTTGGCCCAACGCTATTTCCCCCATTTAATACGTTCGTTTATTATAATATATGTTGGGCTTAGCCTTTTAAGCCCAACTTAGCCACGTGAAAAAAAGGGGAGGCTTAAAACGTGATTATATACACAAAAAGGGGAATGTGAACGCATGAACTTGCAACATAACGTTGGAACTACAAAATAGAAACTGGTGTACTTGCATTGTGGTAACATATACTTTGGTCATAAAGCATAAGTGACATGAATCAAACCATGTAAACTTGTAGTTAAGTTAAGAATCTAACTAAATTAGATATCATTATTGACACATAGTCTTAACTACAACATAAACCTATATTTTTACTTAGGCATAATGTCAAACATAAGCAAATCATGTTTATAAAATTACTATATGTTTACAAAGGTGCTTACTTTTGTTACTAATACAAAAGTATATTTCAACTAGAATTATTCCAACTTAATCATGATTTTTAATCTATTCACATAATCATGGCACAAATATACCCAAACATGAAATCATGGTTTTTGATCTATTCATGTAATCATGGCATAAATATTCCTAAACATGAAATCATGTTTTTTGATCTATTCATGTAATCATGGCATAAATATTCCTAAACATGAAATCATGGTTTTTACTTTATTCATGCAAACTTGCAATTGGAATGTAAATCTAACTTAGCTATGTGTCACATTTATTATCATATAATTCTTGCTAACAATATAGGCCTAACATGTTTTTCAATTAGGCATAATACCAAACATAGCCTAGTCATATTCATAAAATCAACATAAGTTCACAAAGAGGCTTACTTTTGTTTCTAATACAAAAGTATGGTTTTATACATAGATCATGATGCCAATTCCAACATAATTTCATATGAATCATAATACCCCAAATTTGATCCAATTACACACAAAGTGATTTTGTACAAAAATATACATTATGTTGGCATAGTAGCAAAACCACATACTTGCATGAATCTCAATTAAACAACCACAAACATGTAGCTTCAACACGAATTACATACTTGCGAATATCCAATCGTATACTTGCATGAATCTCAAATAAACTACCGCAAACATGTAGTTTTTATCATGAATTACATACTTGCGAATATCCAATCGTTATATCACAACATTCCAAATCGATTAGAATCATAGCAACGCACAAATATGAATTACTATCACCACAAATCAAGTGTAATTTTCATTTTACACAAATCGAACACAGTTATTTATTCTCATCGGAATAGTACTCTACTTACAATCGTGTGACGAATTCTTCAATTCAGGAATCTGAATTCTAGATTTGGAGATGCTATTCCTTTGATGAAGGCGTTGATTTGATTTGTTTAATTTTAACTTGTAGTTGCTTTATGCTTTAGAGTTTGTCTCCTAATTGTCTCTCAAATTGGTGGCTACTCCTAGTCGTTCCTCAGCAGCACGATGGCCTCATTCTTATTTTTGAATGAATAGATTAGGTAGAGTCTAGGGTCATTTTTATAGAGTTTATGAATTGATTAGGACCGTCGATGTAGCTTGGGTTAATCGTAGCCATTCATTCGAAAGAGAGACCAATCAGGAGCTGACACCTAGCCCTCGTGGAAAAGCAAGCCTCAGAAATTCGGACCCAGCACAGACCAGGCCAGCCAGGCCGACCAAGCAGGTCGACCTGCAAGTCGACACCCGTGTCGACTGGGCAGTCGACACGGGGGGGGGGGGGGGGGGGGGAGGGGGGGGTGTCGACTGGCAAGTCGACACCCCTGTCGACTTGTCCTGGGCGGGAACTTTCCCGCCCAGCCTCCCTGCGTGTTTGAAATTCGAATCTTCGAGCTGTTTTTCTGAATTTGAAATTTTCTGAAAACTTTGACGGGCCATAACTTGGTCATACGGACTCCGATTTTGGAAAACTCGGACTCTATTTCACGCATTTTTCCGAGACGAACACAATGGCTCCGCCCGTTTCCCTTAATTATTTGATTTGTAATCAATTATACTTTAATTTGTGAATTTCACTGTTATAGAATACACGGGGTGTTACAATCTCCCCACTTAAAAGGATTTCGTCCCCGAAATCTTCAAGTTTAGGAAAAATATATATCCTAACATCCAAACATCCATCTACTCATCCATCAAACACGAGTATCCATTGTCCTTAAAAGACTTCTAATGCTTCATGATCATATGCGAAGTGTGTGTGTACATGTACTTATCTAATGCCAAATCAGGCGGTCTACTGATTCAGTTGACCTCCTTAATGCGAATTATGTAAGTGCCATGAATCCATTATGTATGCAAAATTTTCCTATTCATGATTCTACATGAGTGCACAATCATTCATACAAATGCAACATCCATATGACAACACATTAAAGTTCAACCATATACGAATGCAACCATATATCCATATGCAATATGAAATGACTGAGCCGATCTAAAACCTAGATTGTGTGTGTATATGCAACCACGAGCAACCACTAGCAATCACTTGCAACCACTTGCAACCATCATCCATAACATGTTTCAACTACATGTTTTCATCCAAAGAGTTTCTACCTAAAAGATAGGGTCGAGGAGATATACCTAAAAAGATAGATAAAAGCGCAACTTAAGGAAAAAGGAAAGATCCAAGATGTACCCTCGAAAAGAAAAGGTTAGGCAGTGCGTATTCTAGCTTCACTTTCCCAAGTCGCGTCTCCCTCGGCATCGCTCCACTGAAGTTTGACGAGCTTGACTTCGCAGTTGCGTAGCTTCTTCACTTCCGTTCCTAATATGCGGGTTGGAACTTTCCTCACGGTTGCTTCGCGCTCCACTTCAGCTTCTTCTAGGATATTCGTCTCTACCACTTCAGCAGACTCATGTAGACATTTTCGGAGATGTGAAACATGAAAAACGTTGTGATCTCCGGCCAATTTTTCGGGTAGCTCTAATCTATAGGCCATTTTCCCAATTTTCTCAATGATAGGAAATGGTCCTACCTAAAGGTATAGTCGAATGATAGAAGCAAGTAAAAACTTTGTGTCCATTAGGCAATGTCAAAACTGGAGATCTATGCCACATATATATTGATTAGGAGAAGAACTCTCTAAGCATCAGCCCCGAAGACCGAAATCAACATCAGACTGACACCCAAAGAATTACTCAACCCAACCACCATATATGATTCTAGGAAACTAAGCATGATGGAATCCTTTTAGGTCAAAAGGGAGTCCCTTCCTAAGACCAATCCGTATCCTATAAAACCCAAAAACTTTAGTCAAACCAATGAACACCCTCGAGCCCCAACATGTGTTACTAACAGATGAGTCATACTCCCTATGGGGTTTGCAACAGAAATTGGATTGAGAATGGGACCAAGAGGATATACACAAAAGTTAGCATGCAAGTAAGCTCTACAGGAAGAGAGGGATCAAGGATATACTCTTAAGAAGAGATATGATGCACAAATCTAGTCTTAAATCTTCTGAGTCGCATTTCTCGAGCTTAACTCCATTATGCTTTGTCCGTCTTTAACTTCACAATTTCGTAGCTTCTTAATTCTTGTTTCCAAAATATGAGTTGGAACCTATTTCACTATTGCCTCTCGTTCCTCTTTCACTTATTCTACATCTAGCATACTCGGCTCTAGCATGACGGCGTACTCATGGTTTCATGCAAGTTCTCCAAAATTCACTAGTGAATCTTGGATCTTGTTCACTTACTAGAAGGTATTCCGCATAGATGAATTATCTCTTGAAAATAAACAAATGTCAACTATGTTGCCAAATGAACTTACTAAGGTGATTCTTTACGACTCATGCATAAGCGAAATGAACCTTCTGCCTTAGTGGCGAACACTACTGGAGTGCCCCATTCTGAAATGCTCCTCCTAATGAAACCCTTTTCTAGAAGCTCCTTAATCTGTTTATTGAGCTCTTTCCTTTCCCGTGGAGCCATGTGTCTAACGGGCAACGCAACGGGCTTTGCATTATCTACAAGATATATGCGGAAGTCTATCTCCCGCTTCGGACACAAGCCCTTCACCTCTTCGAAGACATCCGGATATTCCCGGACCATTCTAATCGATTGCAAATTTTTCAACGGAGGCATCTAGCGATTCAAGATAACTAAGCATAACCGCATACAAGGGATTACAAGAAATTTCCAAAGTATTACCGAGCTGGGTTAGGAGCCTAACAACCCTTTTCTCACAATCAAGGATGGCCCCATTACTGGATAGCCAATCCATGCCCAAAATCAAACCATATCCCGAAAAGCCCAAAACAAAGGCACTACATTGAAATTCTACGCTTAGAATAGAAATTTTCAATCCCAAACAGATCATAGACAAATGAGCTGGGCCCCCAATTGGGTTTGAAACAATTAAGGGGTCCTCTACCATACTAGTTTTTAGGTGCAGAGATTCTACTAAAGCAGACGAGATAAAGGAGTGTGATGCGCTGGAATCAAATAAAGTGCGAACGGGGTGATCATGAAGATAAACTACACTTTCTACAGAAGTATTTATACCTCGCTGTTGCAGAGGTGGCGCTTCTAGCACATGAACTTGTGCCCCTGAGGTGGATCCAGCCATCTGCCCCTGTCCTCGTTTCTTTGGGCAGTCCTTAGCCCTGTGGCCTGTCTCACCGCAAGAAAAGCACCCACCATTCTCCTTGGCCTTCTTTTTCCGGCAATCTTTCACTAAGTGCCCCACTTTGCCATAGAAATTACACTTCCTCTTCTCTTTGTTGCCTTTCCCGCCTTTCTTAAAGTCTGCCTTCTTAGGCTGCAAACCCTCTTTCTTCCCTTGAGAGCTTTCTGCCTTTGTCTCCTTCTTTCCCTTATCCTCTTCGTTTAGCAATGCCATTTTACCAACCTTTCATATGTAGCTCCCATGGGTATATGGGTCATGGCCAAACTGTGTAATGGCTCATTCAACCCTTTGACGAAACGGAGAGCCTTCTTGTGCGGGGTGTTGACTAGGTCCAGCCCAAACCTAGCCAGCTCATCGAACTGATTAACATACTCTTTGACTGTCTTGTTCCCTTGCTTAAGAAATAAGAATTTTTCCAACTGCAAACTCCTTTCCGCATCTGAGAGAAATTTAACCTCAAACCTTGCCCTAAAGTCCTCCCATGTCTCCACTGGTCTTTCTGCGTTAGTGACTTCCCACCAGTAGGAAGCCTCACCCTTTAGTAGCCATACTGCCAGTTGTACTTTCTGTCTATCTTCTACCTCAAAGATGATGAATAAGTCCTCGGTTTCTTTCAGCCAATTTCTAGCTGCCACGAAGGACTCAGTTCCATGAAAATCCTTTCCTCCCATAGCTTTAAATTCTTTACATATCTTAGCAAATGTGTTTCCCCGTGGAGGAGGTGGAGAAAGAGGTGCTGCTGCAGCTGGATGATTTCCTGCAGCTGGGGGAGGAGGAACGGTAGGACCTGGCTGAGTGGCCCTTGCATCTAAGAACCGTCAAAACCAACCAGGTATTGGTACACCCTCTGGCAAGTTAAGTTCTTCGGACATGCTGAAACAAAAAGGATAGATTCAAAACAAAGGATAAGAGATAGTACCTATGGCATTGGGGGGAATTTGCCTTTTAAAATAAAATAATATTTTATCTCTTTAAAAAAATGCTTCTTTAAATTTCCCTTTTGAAAATAATTTTTCAAAACTTTTTATCTTATCCGGTAAACCTATGCTCTGATACCAAGTGAAACACCCCACCTCCGTTAGGGTCACTCTCAAAGGGAATGCCCTAATTTTGGTGGAGGTTTATAAGTATAAGTCATAGATATACAAGACAGATATAAGAACACATATTTTTGAACAGCGGAAAAACAACTTTTATTTCATTAAAAATACGTGTTACAACAACCATACCATAATTGTTTTACAATACTTCCAAAAACATAACATCTTCATAACTGTCTTGATTACATTATTTAAAGAAGCATAAAGAAAACATAAATAAACTGCAAAAGTCCCATAGTTGCTGTCCAAAGCCATAGTCCAAAATGAAAAGATCCAAGCAATACATTCTTTCAAGCTGGATATGAAGGCCGGTCAAGCTGCGGTATTCCCTCCCTGTGGACCTGGGGGGGGGGGGAATGGAAGAAAAGAAGACGAAAGAAAAGTAGAGTCAGACATAAAGCCTGAGTAAGTCTAGGACTATTTAGTTTATGAATAAAGAACAGGTTATGATAAGTATAAACTAGAGATGGGGAAAGCACCATAAACTTAGTTAAGTTGTCTAGGGTCGAATATACTATCGTACCCCATATCAATCTCTGTACCCATATAAGCTAGTTCCCAACAGGAACCCCATAATCAGGGTGAAGTGATCCATTTTATGATGATCGGCTCCTACTCGCATAGTTACATGTGTCGTACAGCCCCCGATGTTGTAGTTACCTATGCTGGTCCCACTATGGGGTGTATCAAGTCCCATGGTGGCGGCCCGACACAATCCTAGAATGCACAGGTATGCTACTGGTGCTCAGTGCCTTATTTTTCTGCGCTAGAGTGTGTGCACGCCCACACCCCGTTAGAACCTACACTACTGCACCACCGCCGTCGATTTGACCTCTTACAGTCAGCCCAGTAATCGTGCCCCACCCTGCCTAGTTTCAGGGTATCATGATACCTTATAGGGTTACTGCTGAAAAGGGTCCCCCGCTACTAGGTTTTCCTATTTCTAGCCAACATGCTAAGTTGGTTAAGTGTTTTATAAACCTAACCCCCAATCAGTCTGTTTAGTTTAGCATGTTCCATTTTGATTAAGTATTAATATAATTTACTTAATCCTATCAATCCTGACTCAGCCTTAATTGTCTTATTAAAGCCTTGACCTCTCACATTAGACAGGTATTGTTGTGGCTGCCTGTTGCCGGTTGGGTCCTGGCAGTCTTACGCCACAACTCAGTTTAACCTCGGGTCCTTATTGGGCTCCATGTTTAACCACCCACATTGGATAGGTATTGTTGTGACTACTGGACAGCCGGGCGGTTCCGGGCAGGTTTACATCACAACTCAATCCAACCTCGGGTTAAACACATCGTATTTTCTACATTTACATATTTTGTCTCTTTTCTTAATTTTCTTATATGTAAATATTTGCGGCCTATTATTCAAAATCAATTTAAGCTAATGGTGTAAAGGTTTACACCAATCATGGGCCCAACCCATTCTTGAATTTGGGCCCATCTACTTTTATATTTTCATTTATTAATTAATTTGGCCCAACGCTATTTCCCCCGTTTAATACGTTCGTTTATTATAATATATGTTGGGCTTAGCCTTTTAAGCCCAACTTAGCCACGTGAAAAAAGGGGAGGCTTAAAACGTGATTATATACACAAAAAGGGGAATGTGAACGCATGAACTTGCAACATAACGTTGGAACTACAAAATAGAAACTGGTGTACTTGCATTGTGGTAACATATACTTTGGTCATAAAGCATAAGTGACATGAATCAAACCATGTAAACTTGTAGTTAAGTTAAGAATCTAACTAAATTAGATATCATTATTGACACATAGTCTTAACTACAACATAAACCTATATTTTTACTTAGGCATAATGTCAAACATAAGCAAATCATGTTTATAAAATTACTATATGTTTACAAAGGTTCTTACTTTTGTTACTAATACAAAAGTATAGTTCAACTAGAATTATTCCAACTTAATCATGATTTTTAATCTATTCACATAATCATGGCACAAATATACCCAAACATGAAATCATGGTTTTTGATCTATTCATGTAATCATGGCATAAATATTCCTAAACATGAAATCATGGTTTTTGATCTATTCATGTAATCATGGCATAAATATTCCTAAACATGAAATCATGGTTTTTACTTTATTCATGCAAACTTGCAATTGGAATGTAAATCTAACTTAGCTATGTGTCACATATATTATCATATAATTATTGTTAACAATATAGGCCTAACATGTTTTTCAATTAGGCATAATACCAAACATAGCCTAGTCATATTCATAAAATCAACATAAGTTCACAAAGAGGCTTACTTTTGTTTCTAATACAAAAGTATGGTTTTATACATAGATCATGATGCCAATTCCAACATAATTTCATATGAATCATAATACCCCAAATTTGATCCAATTACACACAAAGTGATTTTGTACAAAAATATACATTATGTTGGCATAGTAGCAAAACCACATACTTGCATGAATCTGAATTAAACAACCACAAACATGTAGCTTCAACATGAATTACATACTTGCGAATATCCAATCGTATACTTGCATGAATCTCAAATAAACTACCGCAAACATGTAGTTTTTATCATGAATTACATACTTGTGAATATCCAATCGTTATATCACAACATTCCAAATCGATTAGAATCATAGCAACGCCAAAATATGAATTACTATCACCACAAATCAATTGTAATTCTCATTTTACACAAATCAAACACAGTTATTTATTCTCATCGGAATAGTACTCTACTTACAATCGTGTGACGAATTCTTCAATTCAGGAATCTGAATTCTGGATTTGGAGATGCTATTCCTTTGATGAAGGCGTTGATTTGATTTGTTTAAGTTTAACTTGTAGTTGCTTTATGCTTTAGAGTTTGTCTCCTAATTGTCTCTCAAATTGGTGGCTACTCCTAGTCGTTCCTCAGCAGCATGATGACCTCATTCTTATTTTTGAATGAATAGATTAGGTAGAGTCTAGGGTCATTTTTATAGAGTTTATGAATTGATTAGGACCGTCGATGTAGCTTGGGTTAATCGTAGCCATTCATTCGAAAGAGAGACCAATCAGGAGCTGACACCTAGCCCTCGTGACAAAGCAAGCCTCAGAAATTCGGACCCAGCACAGACCAGGCCAGCTAGGCCGACCAAGCAGGTCGACCTGCAAGTCGACACCCGTGTCGACTGGGCAGTCGACACGGGGGTTGGGGGGGGGGGTGTCGACTGGCAAGTCGACACCCCTGTCGACTTGTCCTGGGCGGGAACTTTCCCGCCCAGCCTCCCTGCGTGTTTGAAATTCGAATCTTCGAGCTGTTTTTCTGAATTTGAAATTTTCTGAAAACTTTGACGGGCCATAACTTGGTCATACGGACTCCGATTTTGGAAAACTCGGACTCTATTTCACGTATTTTTCTGAGACGAACACAATGGCACAGCCCGTTTCCCTTAATTCTATGATTTGTAATTAATTATACTTTAATTTGTGAATTTCACTGTTATAGAATACACGGGGTGTTACAATTTCCTTGTTTTAGTTTTAAGAGAATTGTTGGAAGTAAGGGCTTTTGAGAGAATTAGGGGTAGTATTAAAAAAAAGGATGTTTCGAAGTACTAAGAGAGTAGGGATAGTTTAAGCATAGTAGGATAGATCGACAAATATGAAACATGATGAATCATTTGGATTGGGTGCTGCAAAAGCCAACCCTTCGCAGAAGTAGAATGATGATTGGTTTACAAAGAAAGAAATAAATAATGCAAAAAAATGAATAAAGAAATGAATAAAGGAAAACAGTAATAAAATAAGGGGGTAGCTAAAGTATAGTAGGGGTTGTTCGACAAATATGAAAGATGATGAATCGTTTGTATTGGATGCTACATAAACCAACAATTCACAGAAGTAGAATGATAATTTCTTTACAAAGAAAGAAATGAATAATTAAAAAAAGTATGAATAAAGAAATGAGTAAAGGAAAACAATAATAAAAGTAGGGGGTAAGTTTAAGCGTAGTAGGGGAAGATTGACAAATATGAAAGGCGATGAATCACTTGGATTTGGTGCTACAAAAACCAACCCTTCAAAGTAGTTAAAAAATAGGGTTAATTATTTAAAGGGCTATTTAGAGAATTAGGGGTTGTATTAAAAAGAAGAGTTGTTTTTATGTATTAAGAGAAGTATGGGTAGTTTAAGCGCAGTAGGGGTAGATCGACAAATATGAAAGATGATAAGTCGTTTGGGTTAGGTGCTGCAAAAACAAACCCTTCACAGTAGTAAAATGATAATTGGTTTACAAAGAAAGAAATGAATAATCCAAAAAAAAATTGAATAAAGAAATGAATAATGGAAAACAATAATAAAAGTAGGGGTAGTAAAAAAATAGGGGTAATTGTTGGAAGTAATGGATATTTAGATAATTAAGGGTAGAATTAAAAAGAAGGATTGTTTGGAAGTATTAAGAGAAGTGGGGGTAGTTTAAGCATAGTAGGGGTAGATCGACAAATATAAAAGATGATGAGTCATTTGGATTGGGTGCTGCAAAATCCTACATAGTTAAAAATAGGGGTAATTGTTGGAAGTAAGGGCTTTTTAGAGAATTAAGGGTAGGATTAAAGAGAATAGATGTTTTGAAGTATTAAATGAAGTAGGGGTAGTATAAGCATAGTAGGGGTACATTGACAAATATGAAAGATGGTGAATCATTTGAATTGTGTGCTGCAAAAACCAACCCTTCAAATTAGTTAAAAAATAGGGGTAATTTTTGGTAGGGCAATTTAGAGATTAAGGATTGGATTAAAAATAAGGTTTGTTTTGAAATATTACGAGAAGTAGGGGTATTTTAAGCATAGTAGCGGAAGATCTACAAATATGAAAGATGATCAATCATTTAGATTGGGTGCTGCAAAAACCGACCCTTCATAGTAGTTAAAAAATAGGGGTAATAATTGGAAGGAATGGCTATTTAGAGAATTAGGGGTAGGATTAATAGGAGGAGTGTTTTGAAGTATTAAGAGAAGTAGGTTTAGTATAAGCATGGTAGGGGAAGATTGACAAATATAAAAGATGTTGAATCATTCAGATTGGGTGCTGCAAAAACCAACCCTTCACAAAAGTTAAAAAATAGTGATAATTCTTTAAAGGGCTATTTAGAGAATTTGGGGTTGGGTTAAAAAGAAGGGTTGTTTTGAAGTATTAAGAGAAGTGGGGATATTTTATGCATAGTAGGGGTAGATCGACAAATATGAAAGATAATGAATCATTTAGATTTGGTGCTACAAAAACCAATAGTTCACAGTAATTAAAAAATAGGGGTAATTATTGGATGTAAGGGCTATTTAGAGAATTACGGGTAAGATTAAAAAGAAGGGTTGTTCTGATGTATCGAGAGAAGTAGGGGTAGTTTAAGCATAGTAGGGTCAGATCGACAAATATGAAAGATTATGAATCATTCGGATTGGGTGCTACAAAATCCAACCCTTCACAGTAGTAAAAAGATAGGCGTAATTGTTGGAAGTAAGGGCTATTTGGAGAATTAGCCATAGGATAAAAAAGAAGGGTTGTTTTGAAGTACTAAGAGAAGTCGGGGTTGTTTAAGCATGGTAGGAGTAGATCGACAAATATGAAAGATGATGAATCATTTGGATTGGGTGTTGCAAAACCAACCCTTCACAGTAGTTAAAAAATAGGGGCAATTGTTGGAAGTAAGGGCTATTTATAGAATTAGGGGTAGTAACAAAAGGAAGGGTTATTTTGAAGTATTAAGTGAAGTAGGGGTAGTTTAGACATAGTAAGGGTAGATCGACAAATATGAAAGATGATGATTCATTTGGAATTGGTGCTGCAAAAACCAACCCTTCACAGTAGTAGAATGATAATTGGTTTACAAAGAAAGAAATAAATAAGGCCAAAAATAAATAAATGAATAAAGAAATGAATAAAGGAAAACAATAATAAAAGTATGGGTAGTTGAAAAATAGGAGTAATTGTTTGAAGTAAGGGATATTTAGAGAATTAGAGGTAGGATTAAAAAGAAGGGCTGTTTTGAAGTATTAAGAGAAGTACGGGTAGTTTAAGCATAGTAGGGGTAGATCGACAAATATAAAAGATGTGAATCATTTGGATTGGGTGCTGCAAAAACCAACCCTTCGCAGTAGTTAAAAAACAGAGTTAATGGTTGGATGTAAGGGCTATTTAGAGAATTAGGGGTGGCATTAAAAAAAAAAGCCGTTTTGAAGTATTAATCGTAGTAGGGGTAGTTTAAGAGTAGTAGGGGTAGATCGACGAATATGAAAGATGATGAATCGTTTGGATTTTGTGATGCAAAAACAAACCCTTCATCGTAGAAAAAAATTGGTGTAATTGTTGGAAGTAATGGCTATTTAGAGAATTAGGGGTAGGATTAAAAAGAAGGATTGTTTTGAAGTATTAAGAGAAGTAGGGGTATTTGGGCATAGTAGGGGTGTATCGACAAATATGAAAGATGATGAATCGTTTGGATTGTGTGCTGCAAAAACCAACCCTTCATAGTATTTAAAAAATTGCGGTAGTTGTTGGAAGTAAGAGCTATTTAGATAATTAGGGGTACAACTAAAAAAGAAGGGCGGTTTTGAGGTATAAAGAAAAGTAGGGGTAGTTTAAGCATAGTAGGGGTAGATCGACAAATATGAAAGACGATGAATCGTTTAGATTGGGTGTTGCAAAAACAACCCTTCATTGTAGTTAAAAAATAGGGGTAGTTGTTGGATGTAAATGCCATTTAGAGATTAGGGGTAGGAGTAAAAAGAAGGATTGTTTTGAAGTATTAAGAGAAGTAGAAAGATGATGAATCATTTGGATTGTGTGCTGCAAAAACCAACCGTTCACCGTAGTTAAAAAATAGGGCTAATTGTTGGAAGTAAGGGCTATTTAGACAATTAGGGGTAGTATTAAAAAGAAAGGTTGTTTTGAAGTACTAAGAGAAGTAGGGGCAGTTCAAGCATAGTAGAGGTAGATCAACAAATATGAAAGATTATGAATTGTTTGGATTTGGTGCAACACAAACCAACCCTTCGCAGTAGTAAAAAGATAAGAGTAATTGTTGGAAGTAAGAGCTATTTAGAGAATTAGGGGTAGGATTAAAAGGAAGGGTTGTTATGAAGTATTAAGAGAAGTAGAGGTAGTTTAAGCATAGTAGGTGTAGATCGAAAAAATTGAAAGATGATGAATCATTTAGATTTGGTGCTGCAAAAACCAAACCTTCACAATAGTTAAAAAATAGGGGTAATTGTTGGAAGTAATGGCTATTTAGAGAATTAGGTATAGGATTAAAAAGAATAGTTGTTTTGAAGTATTAAGAGAAGTAGGGGTAGTTAAAGAATAGTAGGGGTAGATCGATAAATATGAAAGATGATGAATCATTTAGATTGGTTGCTGCAAAACTAACCCTTCAAAGTAGTTAATAAATAGAGGTAATTGTTGGAAGTAAGGGCTATTTAGAGAACTTGGGTAAGAATAAAAAGAAGGGTTTTTTGAAGTATTAACAGAAGTACGGGTAGTTTAACCGTAGTAGGGGTAGATCGGCAAATATGAAAGATTATGAATCGTTTTGATTGGGTGTTGCAAAAACTGACCCTTCCCAGTTGTAAAAAGATAGGCGTAATTGCTGGAAGTAAGGGCTTCTTAGAGAAATAGGGTTAGGATTAAAAAGAAGGGTTTTTTTGAAGTATTAAAAGAAGTCGGGGTAGTCTAAGAATTGTAGGTGTGGATCGACAAATATGAAAGATGATGAATCATTTGGATTGGGTGTCACAAAAACCAACCCTTCACAGTAGTAAAAAGATTGGGGTAATTGTTGGAAGTAAGGGCTATTTAGAGAATTAGCGGTAGGAACAAAAAGAAGGGTTGTTTCGAAGTATTAAGTGAAGTAGGGGTAGTTTAGGCATAGTAGGGGTAGATCGACAAATATGGAAGATGATGAATCATTTGGATTGGGTGATGAAAAAACAAACCCCTCACAGTAGTAGAATGATAATTGGTTTACAAAGAATGAAATTAATAATGCAAAAAAATTGAATAAAGAAATGAATAAAGGAAGACAATGATAAAATTAGGGGTATTTGAAAAATAGGGTTGTTGGAAGTAAGGGCTATTTAGAGAATTAGGGGTAAGATTAAAAAGAATGGCTGTTTTGAAGTATTAAGAAAATTAGGGTTAGTATAATCATAGTAGGGGTAGATCGACAAATATGAATGATTATGAATTGTTTGGATTGGGTGCTGCAAAAACCAATCCTTAACAGTAGTAAAACGATAGGCGTAATTGTTAAAAGTAAGGGGTATTTAAAGAATTAGGGGTAGGAACAAAAAGAAGGGTTGTTTTGAAGTATTAAGTGAAGTACAGAATGTTTAGGCATAGTAGGGGTAGATCGACAAATATGAAAGATGATGAATCATTTCGATTGGGTGCTCCAAAAACCAAACCTTCACAGTAGTTAAAAAATAGGGGTAATTGTTGGAACGAAGGGCAATTTAGAGATTTAGTGGTAGGATTAAAAAGAAGGACTGTTTTGATGTGTTAAGAGGATTAGGGGTAGTTTAAGCATTGTAAGGTAGATCGACAAATATGAATGTTGGTGAATCATTTAGATTGGGTGCTGCCAAAACCAACCCCTCACGGTAGTCAAAAAATAGGGGTAAATGTTGGAAGTAAGGGTGTAAAATCCCGTAACTTCCCCGTAAAGGAAAGCGGCGGATAGCTCGAGAACAAGCCACAACACAACGCATACAAAAGAACATTTCATTGTATATTACAACAATCCATCAGATTACAAGAATATACAGAGTATGAATCATAATTACACAGAAATATCAGAGATTTAAATTACATTTAAATACATATCAGCGGAAAATAATACAATACACCACTAGAAGGAGATATACGGATACAAAGCTTTCCGGATATCGTTCCAGCTGTAAACCAGGATCCTGTGAATATAGATCTGCAAAACCAAAACTACTAGCTGCCCATGTCAAAATAGGGGCACCCAGAGTTTAGGTTAAAACAATAAACTCCAGGTCAGTCATGGGACTGGTGTGAGAACTAAAACGGTTATTAATCTTTATTTTTAATGTTCGGTAAATCAAGGGACCACGCCGTATAACACGGAACGGGTTTCCTCCCAGGAATACCAGTGCATAAAACAAACAGCGCAATGCTAAATAAAGAAAAATGAAGCTGTTATAAGACCCATGTCCTATCACACAATGCAACGCAAGCCGGGGATAGGGTTTTCCCTTATAACAGCCAAGAATGCTTGATACATTTAAAACAGATCATTTGATACTATTATAAGTGCATAGTGTATAAAACAATCTTCGAATCATAAGTATCAATCATAGGCGGCATGGGTACCATATATCATGTCGCCCTATATAGGTTATACAATCAAAATCGCAAAGTCACGTATTTGGAAATTGGGTTTCCGTCTATGAACCGAGGCAAAAGATAGTCCTCAACCGATTCGAGACTCTCTAGCCCGAGCCTCAGGTCAGAGCTCGAGTGACCCTGGAGCGACAGGGCCGGTCCACCGATGTGGATTAAACTTAAATCCAGAACACTGCGTTTCCCGGCCCTTTGGGGCGTAAGTCTGGTCCGTCTGCCGACCAGAATGCATCGGCCGAAACCGATATAACCGAGGCGCCTCGCAACAGCAACAACCACACAGGTGAAAAGTATATAAATGTCAGGGCTGGTAGGTCACTGACACCACCCTAGGTAGAAAGAAACGCATGCCCTCCCTGAGGGCCGTCTCCCGTTTTTGGTTCACAACCGGGGTGTGAGGCTCGCGAATTCACGTTACACAAAGCTGTGCCACACAGGCTGTGCTTTGATCATCACCACAAGACTTTGCTTTTCAACAGAAGCCTCGATCAATTGCCACTTAGGCATGCCACACAGGCAATTCACTCCATCCGTTTGATATCCATCAATATATAACCCCTGAGCTCGTACGTCTCAGAGAAGGGCGTTAAGCAAGAGAATAAATTCTCTGCCGCCAAACAGATATATATTTAATAGAGATCAATCACACGGAATAAAATCCAATGTCAGACACACAGTCCATTTACAAGTCCGTTATGGGTCTGAACGAAACCGGATGCACCTAGTACCCCGCATATCCATCGATCTCCATGTACGTCTGGACGATCACCAACTATTTCCATCTACTTGGGTGTACAGCCCAATCAAGATCATCAGTAATCACCCGAACGACGTGAAGACCTCCAGTCGTCGACCATCATCTTCATCTTCGACTTATCGTCGTACCAGTTATTCAGAATGGGATAAACCCGGTCTTCCCGAATAACTCGCGTATATTTTAAATAAGTGTTACACAAATACAACATACGCCTCATTCCAATTCATCAGTCACTAACCGTAAATTAATCAAAAGAATAATTCCCCAAATATTAACCTCGAAGGCCGAAACCAACATCAGATCAATATCCAGAAAACCATTCTGCTTGGCTAACCGACAGTTAGTTTTTAAATTTCACATTCCTAGGGAAAGGTTCCCATTAATTTTATCAAAGATAAACTCCTTGAATTTATTCTTTAATCTTCTTTTGAATTTTGATTCTACTAGTCGGGATTAACGAACCTTACCGAAGTAATCATTTGTTTTAATTTACCAATCCCAACCTATTCATCCCATGAAGTAAAACTGGTAATACTTCATATCTAACACCACGGTGTTATCGGTAAATTCAATTACCATTTCACGTTCAAATCTAATTAAAGATTTAACTATCGCCTGGAGTGAAACTGGTGATACTCCATTCTCGATTATTTCAATCTAATTAACGATTCATTAAAACTCCACTTAGTTTTAATCTTTAACTGGGTTAAAGAATCAGTTTCATTTAAAACACAGTTCACGATAAACCCAAAATCACATTCCATTAATTATCGGGTTAAAGAACGAGTGTTATTTAAAACACTGTCCACGATAAACCAAAAAATCAATATCAATTCAATTCCAATTAAATATTATTTAATTGGTACACTTCATTAAATCTAAATAAAAATATTTAATCTTTTCTCAATTGGGTTCAAGAATAGTGTAAGTGAAGACACCATTCACGACAAACCCAAATCGCATTTGATATTCAATATAAGGCTCTGAATAGAAAATATATCGGCTTATATTCAATATCAAATTCTACGATCAACAAATGTCGTATTGGAAATAACGGTATAAATATATATCTTTCAAATTTCCATAACAACATATGTATAATCACGAATTCCTACATCGAAATATTCCGAAGACAATTTCGATTCAATTCCACTCCAATGCAATCATTGGAAATTCTGGTTATTTTTAAAACCCTTTTCAAATTCAATTTATTTATTTAGAAATAAATAGAATTATAATTCTAGTTCAAAACTAGTTCATTTCGATAAAAATCTATTTTTATCTTTTCAAATATGGAGTTTTTCATCCCAATCCTTTCTAAATCACTTCTTATGATTTTACACAAATTATTAATATTTTAATAATTTTATCAAGGCCCGTACAGTCGATTTCCATCAACGGCCATCGAACTGCGGTTACAGCGACCTTTTTCAAATTTGATTTGGACATAATTCCAAATCCAACCGTTGGATTTCTAATTTCTAATAATCGTTAGAAAGCTCTTTTCGATACGAACCCAACGGTTCTGGTTTCAAGAGAATCCGATGGTCGGATCTCCCGTAATATCCGTTCGAAGTCAATGGTCGAAATTCGCGAACTGCCGCGGCGCGGCGCGTTCTATTCAGGCCATTATATTATATATATAATATATATAATATATACTTCGTCGATTTCCTTTTAAAACGTGCTTTATAAATCGTTTTAAATTCATTTTCAAAACGGTTTCAACTTCATGTTCAATTTCAAATCAAAATTGAATATTCCATTATAAATTCATTTTAAATTCATATCAAATCGATTTCAATTCAAATTGATTTCTAATTCAATTTCAGTTCTAATTCAATTCAATTCAATTTCAATTCGAATTCATTTGTGTTCAATTTCAATTCGAATTCATTTATATTCAATTTCAATTCGAATTCATTTATATTAAAAAAAAAATCAGATTTTGAAAAAACTTTCGATATTCATTATAAAATGAATAAAATCGATATAAATATCGTTCACGTCAAAATGGCGTCAATCTAACAAACACGGCTTCATATGTTTCTATTTTCTAATATTCTATTTCGAATATTTCTATCTCAAATATTTCTTTTCAAATATTTCCTTTTTCAAATATCCTATTTTCAAATATTTCTATTTCAAAGGTTTTTATTTCAAATATTTCTTTTTCGAAACTGGAATGAGGCCCAATCAATTACCATATAATGTTAATTATATGGATTTTCTACAACACATGTACATATCAACAACGATGAATAATCAACAATCATCCAAAGTGCATTCTACACTGTATAAGCATCAAATATAAATATTCAACGCTTATAACAGTCTGTCAATCAATCGATCGACATACAACTAAACAATCGGGATTAGTGTACGTCAAATATCATCCCAATACCCGTGTGGGGTTTTAGACAATCAAACACAGATTTTATTTGTGCAGTTGCGCGATGTGTAAAATTTATCGTCCCAATCAATGTCCTTCAAATAAGTGTACATAAACAAACTGTCCGGTTTGTAAATGAATATTTATTTATTCATATTCACGTTAAAAATTATATTTTTAATGATCAAACTATTTTATTCAACCTATGAATATTCTATTCGGTTCATTTATTAAATAAAATGTTATCTTTATTTTTCTAACTTATTTTTAGAAAATTTCGGCGGCATAACGGCACGATACTAGAAACGGGACAAGGCCTAGCCTTATCCCCGGTTGTTAGATCAAAATTTGGACCTAATACCCAAATTGTTCTGAATCTTATAGAGTTTTAACTGAAGAATGAAGAAAAAGAAATTAACACACAGAATTTATAGTGGTTCGGCGTTAATGAGCCTACGTCCACTTTATATGTTATTGATTATACTTCGAATGCTTGTACAATCAATGATTTCTCTCTAGCTCACTTTTACAATTGTGATTTCTCTCAGTAATCTAGCAATAAAACTGATTAGAAATGGTAATATGACAATAATGGCGGAATCAGTTCTCAATATTGCCAAAAGGATCCCAAAAAATGCCAAGCTCTGGGATATTTATAGCTGATTTTGTCAGGCGGGTCGTGGTAACACGTGGCACGAATCCCGAGAAAATCGGATCGCATCGCTACCGTTGAAGAAATAGTCAAATTAGCCGTTGTAGACAGGTGTCGCGATCCCCTTGAAAATTGGATCGAGCAAACAGGGAGAATCAGTCGACGTGACGGTTAGGGACACGTGTCGCTGGATCCGTGCGTCTCGGATCGCTAAAGACTAGCTCGTGTTTGAACGGGTCAGAGGCTTCGCCGTGCATCAATGGATCGGATCGGTCTACACTGGATAATAATGCATGTACGGATCAAATCGCATAGAGGCGTCGTTTCGCTAATGAAATGGGGGGCAATCCGTTGAGGCGCGATCCGATAAGGGGCGATCCGATTGACGGGCGAGTCAATGGTGCGATCCGTTCGTTCATGTACTTAAGGGATGTGGTTTCATACTTTTCTTCTTGTGAATGAACCTGGGTGGCTTTGTCAAAAAGCTAGCCAACATTTTGCCCCCTCGAAGTATGTTTTATCGATGATGGAACATGCTTCGAATGCTTTAGAATCGTCTTTCCACAACGAGTCCCAAATTAGTGAACAATTCCTTTTCTGGGACTTTTCAGAGTCTTCATCACTAGATCTGTCGGTCATTTATCGATTCGTATCGCGTAGTCGAGTCGCGGTGCGTTAGCAAGCCATTCGTCTCGTTCTTTGGTGAGCACTTGGGTTTCTTCACGGAACGAAATGGGCTTCTCTCCGAGACGTGGTGGGCTTTTGGTTTGCGGCCCGTCTATTTTTGCGGATCGAATAAGACAAAAAAAGGGGAGACAAACGGTCGCCCTTTTGCCTATATAAGTCGACCCCCCTCTTCACTTTCTTCCTTCTTTCTTCTTTCGTATCGTATCGCCTGCATCATTGAGGAAAAACCCTAGTTTTTCAATCCTCCAAAAATCCGATTGTTTTCCCAACTTTTAGAAAGGTAATTCTACTGAAAGCACCCTTATTCGATATCGCTCTCGTTTTTATAAATTTTTTCGACTGGTTTGAGGGAAGAAACGATGGAATGTTGTGATTTTTGGGGGAACCAGCAAGGAGCCCTGGCTGATGGGTTCAGAGGTTGGAGCTCGGAAATGAGAAGAAGAGGAGAAAAAAGGAGGAGGAAGGAGAAGAGAGAAGGCCGGTTCGGATCGTGGACAAGGAGAGGAGAGGAAGAAGGTGAAGGCCAGTGGCGAGACGGAGGGGCGTGGTGACGGCAGTGGCGCGTATCGTGGGGGGCTGAAACGCTTCGGCAAAGACCCCAATGTCTCACGATCCGAGATGGGGGCGATCCCTCTGGCCTGCGATCCGAAGAAGGGCGATCCCTCTACCCCGCGATCCGAAGGAGGGCGATCTGTCATACACATCGCGCTCCGACTCATAGTTCGCGATCCAAACCAATTTTTGAACCTCAGACGATGCCTTGTCACCATAAAATTCTGAACAGTTAGGCTAGGTCCTTGATTTGGACCTTCTGGACTAAATTACCACATAATTTAACTACATACGACGACTAATATTTTGATGATCTTGATAGCTTTTACGCTTTATCTTTAATGCATGCACAAACACACACACCGGCACTGGCACACACGGGGGACGGGTAGTTTTAATCTCATTTTTCATGTTTTCTCGCCTAGCAGTAATGTCGGATAATCAATCTTCTTCAAGATCCGCTACAGAAACGGAGTCCGAGGCTCCTGAGCAATACAACCCTGAGGTCCCTCCGACTAACCCAGGAGGTGAAGATTCTGGCTCTGAATACGAGGCAACAGAATCAAATTTATCTGAAGGTACTTCATCTAGTGAAGAATCTGAGATAGACAGGCGAGCTCCCGACGAGATTCCTGGCGCGCTCGGAATAGATAAATTTTCCGATTCTTTAGCATCTAAACTCGATGATATATAGCTTAAAAGAATCTTCCTGAGACATGGGATCCCTTGGGATGATGTCATGACACCCGGTAGCGAAGATAGACCCCACTTAGCTCCGCAAGGGTATATGGCAATCAGTCGAACCATGTGCTTGGTAGGAGCTATTCCCCCATTTCCTTCAATCGTCATCGAGACTTTAAAACGACTGGGTTTCGCTCCGATGCAACTTCATCCCAATGCCTATGCATCTCTGTACACCTTATATATTGCATATGCGCAGATCCTTCATACCGAACTCACATTCAGAGATTTGACATTCTTCTTTCTTTTCAAGCATCGTTCCTTGGCAACCCCAAATTTCTCTTTCTTTGAATCGGTGGCGAATAGGAAGGTTTTGTATGATGGATATAGCAATATAGGGGATCCCAAGTCTGATTGGTTCTGTATAAAGAAACAGGCCGGATGCTCAAGAAGATGGCTTAAATCAAGTAAATTTCAAACTTTTAACTGAATATCTTGTTCAAGAAGTAGAAGAATTAACATTCTTCCCCCTTTTTCTTTGTCTTAAACAGATCACGTCTTCCCGAAAACGGAGGGTCCGTTATATAACAATCGATTGTCTATTCTTCTTCAAAGTAGGTCCGACTTTCTAAGGATCTAAAAATGCATTACTGATGAGAATCTTCATAAGCATCATCTTCTAGATATAAGATTTGGACTTGGCGCTGGCGGCAAACCCTATAAGTACGTGCCACCAAAGGAGGGAGAGGGAACATCGCAAGCAGTAGAAACAGCTAAGTTTCGCAAGAGTCCTTCCCCGATAGTCATCCAAGACGATGAGGACTTGAATATATACAAAGGGGATGAGGCCCGTGGTGACAAATCCAAGGAAAACCCAATTTCTACTCCAATCGAATCCACTGCTCCTGATGACTTGACGGACGAACAGCTATTCAAAGAGCTGAGTAAAATTCCCCTGCCCGATGATGTATATACGGAGAAAGACTTTGGAGGGGAGCCATTCTTCCCTGCTTCTGAGGAGACCATCGCTCCAACTAGAGAACAAGAAACTAGTGAGATGAGCCTGTCTTCAGGCCCGGGTCTGTTAGGGGGAATTATATGGGATGCACAAATTACACACACTATCTGACCCAGCACTCTTATATCGTCAGTATTCAAAGTTTTAATATGCTCTTTTCTTTTTTGCAGGAAAAATGTCCTGCAGGCGATCTTATCCTTATCGTTCTCTGCGTGAGGGCACACCCAGTCTTCATCCGGGTACTGAGCGTTCTCGCGGCCCTTCTCACAAGCCGACTTCCTCGCAACCCCGGTCTCCACCAAAATCGACCTCTACCAAGCCTTCCAGTTATCCGGTAGATCCCGCTGGAGGAAAGAAACTTCCTAAAGAGTTAACTCCTCCAAAGAGTGCACCTTCCCACAGCAGATCGTCAAAAAGGCATCACAAATCTAAAGACAAAAGCAAAGATCCAATCAAAGAGTCTGAAAAGGAGAGGAGTGACATCGTCCCTTCCATCCAGCCAGAGTTGGCTGCCCCCGGGTCACGGGACTACATCCATGGTCCTGAGATTCAAGGTAGGCTGGAAAAGCTGAGGGAACAATTCCCAGACATATTCTTTGACAGGATGACGCTTGTTCCAGCCTTGGAACCGGTCCCTAAGAACTAGGATAATGAAGTCGTCGGGCACATCCGCCACGTTGCTAGGCAGTATGAGATGATGAAAAAACATGCAGTTAACCTTTCAGAAGTCATCCGATCGCTTGAAATAGAAGCACATAGATCTAAGGTGAAACTTGAAAACAACGAAAGGGCCAGGACAAAGATGGAGAAGGACTTGGAAGATGCTCAATCCCAACTTGCTTTAGCGTGGAGAGACGTCGAGAATTATAAAACCGAATTGGAGAATGCTAAAAAAAACGCTTTCATTCGGAACTTGACTCCAATAGCCAAGAGAATATGGCCTTAAAGAAGGAGGTTGAAGATCTTTAAATGGCCAACATTGAGTTGAAAACCGCACAAGGCCATTTCGAAGCTGAGAGAGCTGTTTGGGAAGCAGAAAGAGCATGTTTGAAAGAAAGTTTGGCTTTGGCTAAAGCGGAAACGCTGACTTTGAATGATCAAGTCGCAGATGCGGAGAGACGGGCAGCTCTCGTCGAACAAAATGTTGAAAGTGCCATCGAAATGGCTACTGCCTCAAACAACAAGCTCCTCGAGAGAGAGAAGGATATCGAGGGGTTTGAAGAGATGATCTTTGACTTACTTGGCCAAGTCCTAAAAACCCGCAACATTTCGTGGATCCCGGATTACCATGTTACTTTAGCCAATCTATGGGATGCCATTGTTGAGGGTGAAAAGCAAAGATTGGGAGTCGATGAAATTGATGAAGATGAGTTGATGAAGAGCATCCTGAGGGATAACGAGCCTGAGGACCTGGCAGAGGGTCATCGTCTGATTCAAGCGGATATGGAAAAAGAGAGGGCCCTGGCTAAAGGTAAAGGCAAAGCTGACGAAGGTTCGAGTTCAGCCGTGGAGCCTAAAACCTCCGGAGTTGAGGAATACCATCCTGACAATCCACAAATCCCTTTAGGCCTAACTCCTGTAGTTGTTGGGGCTCCTACACCTACCCAGGAAGGAGGATCTGCAGAAGGTATCTCCCTTTTTTCTCCACAATTCGTCAAAGAAATTGTGAATTGTCGTCGTCTGGTAGAACAACCAATTGAATTAGTAACGTGTGTTCCTCATGATACAGGTGGCGAGCCCGTCGACATGGGTGCTGAAAAAGAAAAAGAGACGGAGAAGGAGATTGTCTCGCCAGGTGCCGATATTGATATATCAAAGCAAGTTGTGGTCACTACAGTAGAGAAAAGAATTTGGCACCTAGTTCTGACGTTCCCAAGGATGCGGAAACCATCGAGGCCTTGAAAGACATGGATGGGCGCCATGTAGAGGAAGAGGAAGATATTATCGGCCCCAAAGAGACCGACGACGATGAGGATGAAACTTTGGCCAGCAGAAAAGCTAGGCAGGAAAAAGAGATGGCTTCGACGAAGGTGGGAGAAGAGACTTTGGACGTAGTCCCTATTGCAGAATTTGATCCTAAAACTGGGATGATTTTGAAAGTCCGGCCCAAGTCCATTAGCAGACAGCTTCATTTTGCAAATCCTGACGATTTCCCGGCTTCCCTTTCTGATAAAAGGAAGAAAAAGGAGGCGGAAAAGGAATCTTCTAAAGAGTCGGATGTTCCCCTTATAGACAAAAGGAAGAGGAAGAAGGGTGATGAATCTGATGCTGACAAGGCTACGTTGGAGAGACAGAAGCGGGAGAAGAGGTCGAAGCGTAAATAGGATACTGTTGCTGGTTTTATATTTTGTCTTTAGGTTTTCCACTGGCCAGAAAGTGCAATTGTGAGACTGGTCCTCACTTTTGTTTTCTAGGTTATTTTTCACTTTGCAGACTTGCAGTAAATAAAGGAAAGCTTACCTCCTTTTGGCATCATTGTGTACCTGTATTCAAATAAACTTTCCATGTTTAGTCATAGATCATCTTCTTATAACCACAAATCAGTCAAACAACAGAAAGAAAATTTTCATGCTGCATTGCTGTATTAAAGTGTAGTATATGTATATAAGTATATGTGCCCCCAATCAAACGTTATCATAGCGCCTGACTGGGGCTTATTAGGGATTGGTTAGCACTGTCGGCAGGTTGCCCCCTATTTCTGAATATGGGGGACTTAGAAGATTTCGTATGATAACTGTTCTTGTGGTACCGAATTTCTGGCACCTTTCTCAGTGCTTAATCATAGACTTCTTTATACTCTCCTGGCGATCGCCGAGGTTAGAGTTTGAATTCAGTAATTCAGTCGGTCCCTGTTCTTTTGGCAGGGAAGAAGTTCTTTCTCAGCGCTCAGTCGGAGACGCTTTTATACTCTCTCTCTCTGGAGAGTTAGAGTTCGAGCTTAGCAATTCATTCGCTCCCCAATCCTTCAGCGGGGAAGGAGCTCTTTCTCAGCGCTCAATCGGAGACGCTTTTATACTCTCTCTCTCTCTGGAGAGTTAGAGTTCGAGCTCAGCAATTCATTCGCTCCCCGATCCTTCAGCGGGGAAGGAGCTCTTTCTCAGCCCTCAATCGGAGACGCTTTTATACTCTCTCTCTCTCTCTGGAGAGTTTGAGTTCAAGCTCAGCAATTCATTCACTCCCCGATCCTTCAGCGGGGAAGGAGCTCTTTCTCAGCGCTCAATCGGAGACGCTTTTATACTCTCTCTCTCTCTCTCTGGAGAGTTTGAGTTCGAGCTCAGCAATTCATTTGCTCCCCGATCCTTCAGCGGGGAAGGAGCTCTTTCTCAACGCTCAATCGGAGACGATTTTATACTCTCTCTCTCTCTCTCTCTCTCTCTCTCTCTGGAGAGTTTGTGTTTGAGCTCAGCAATTCATTCGCTCCCCGATCCTTCAGCGGGGAAGGAGCTCTTTCTCAGCGCTCAATCGGAGACACTTTTATACTCTCTCTCTCTCTCTGGAGAGTTTGAGTTTGATCTCAGCAATTCATTCGCTCCTCGATCCTTCAGCGGGGAAGGAGCTCTTTCTCAGCGCTCAATCGGAGACGCTTTTATACTCTCTCTCTCTCTCTGGAGAGTTTGAGTTCGAGCTCAGCAATTTATTCGCTCCCCAATCCTTCAAAAGGGAAGGAGCTCTTTCTCAGCGCTCAATCGGAGACGCTTTTATACTCTCTCTCTCTCTCTCTCTGGAGAGTTTGAGTTCGAGCTCAGCAATTCATTCGCTCCCCGATCCTTCAGCGGGGAAGGAGCTCTTTCTCAGCGCTCAATCGGAGACGCTTTTATAATCTCTCTCTCTCTGGAGAGTTTGAGTTCGAGCTCAGCAATTCATTCGCTCCTCGATCCTTCAGCGGGGAAGGAGGTCTTTCTCAGCGCTCAATCGGAGACGCTTTTATACTCTCTCTCTCTGGAGAGTTTTAGTTTGAGCTCAGCAATTCATTCACTCCACGATCCTTCAGAGGGGAAGGAGCTCTTTCTCAGTGCTCAATCGGAGACGCTTTTATAGTCTCTCTCTCTCTGGAGAGTTAGAGTTCGGTCAAGGCGGTTCCGATCATGGTACATCGCTATGACTTATGGAAATCGGTTTCATGTCCATTGTGCTCTCTCTCGGCTCTTGGAGAGTTAGAGCGTTATCAATGACATAATTTACTTTATTGCATCCTCAGAATTTTGACTTGTGATTACATTCCATTCTGATGGAAGGCATTTATGATTATATGTTTATGAGATTGTTGCATTATTCACAGCGATTTCCATAAAAATAAACAGACAGATAAATAAAGGCGCAATAAAGGTAAATGACACACAATATTTTTATAGTGGTTCGGTCGAATCATGACCTACGTCCACTCTATAAAATTTTACTTTAAGGAACCAGATTATTCTAGGCAAGTCATGCCTTGTACATGGTTTTCAACAAAGCAAAAGAATAGATTTGAAACTTTCATGTTAAGTATGGCCGTAGATGTTGGGAATTCCACACTCTAGGGATTTCCTTTCCATCTACGGTTGCCAGCTTGAAGGTTCCAGTATCAAGCTTGCTCAGAATGGAGTACGGTCCTTCCCACTTCGCTCCCATATGAGTTGGGGGTGGAAAGACACGTTTCAGAACCAAGTCTCCGGGTTCCGAGGTTCGGGCTCGAACCTTTTTGTTGTAATATCGAGCGACCTGTTGTTTGCATCTCAAGGCACGCAGGTCTGCTTCATCCCTCTTTTCTTCGATCATATCCAGGGACTCAAGGAGCAATTCATTATTGGTCATCGGATCATAATAAGTCACCCGGTGAGAAGGTACCTTTATCTCAACCGGGATGACCGCTTCCGATCCAAAAGTAAGGGAGAAGGGGGTATGTCCGGTTGCCGATTTACATGTTGTCCTGTAGGCCCATAGTGCCAGGGGCAATTCGTCAGCCCACATGGCTCTGGCCCGCTTCAGTCTTCTTTTCAGAATGGACTTAATCACTTTATTCGCCACGTCGACTTGTCCGTTCGATTGTGGGTGTGCCACAGAGGTGTATTGATTCTCAATGTGGTATTTTTGGCAGAAATTTCTGAATTCAGCGCTATCGAACTGAGTCCCATTATCCGTTATCACAACCTTTGGAATCCCAAATCGACAGATGATGTTTCTAACGATAAAGTTGACCACTCGTTTGGTTGTGATCGTAGTTAGTGGTTCAGCCTCGACCCACTTAGTGAAATAATCCACGGCTACAATAGCGAACTTTGCTCCGCCCCTTGCTATGGGGAGACTTCCAATGATATCAATTCCCCACATGGCAAAATGCCATGGGCTCATCATTGTTTTTAACTGATTAGGAGGTGCTCTAGGTATTTTTGAAAATCTCTGGCACGCATCACACCGTCGTGCGTATCTTGCCGCATCCTTGTTTATGGTAGCCCAGAAATAACCATGCCGCAACACCTTTTTTGCCAAAGTTCGCCCTCCAGTATGATCGCCGCATTCGCCTTCGTGTACATCCTGCAGCACACGCTTGATGTCATCGTGAGCTATGCACCGGAGGAGGGGCATCGAAAATCCTTGTCTGTAAAGAACTCCGTCTTGCAGAACGTATCGGGAAGCTTTACGAATCACTTTACGCCTCTCGCTTTTCTTTGTCGGAAGTGCTCCATTCATCAAGAAATTCTTTAGAGGAGTCATCCACGACTCCCTTTCTGGTTCCGTCACTAGCACTAGATCAATTTCCATCTGATCTATGCTAGGAGACCGAAGTACTTCAACGGGGGCTAGCCCGGTCTCTTCAGGATCGTCGGAACTAGCCATCTTTGCCAACTTACCCGCCTGTTGATTCTCTGACCGCGGAATATGAGATATGCTGTAGTGATCAAAATCGTTCAGCAATTCTTTCACTTTCTTTAAGTATAAAATCAATCTTGCACTTTTAGCTTGGAATTTTCCAGTAACTTGTTTCACAACTAACTTGGAGTCGCAGAAGATGTTCAGCTTTGTGACCTCAAATTCCTTTGCGATCCTTAATCCGGCTATCAGGGCTTCATATTCGGAATCGTTGTTAGTGGCGTGAAACTCCATCCGGATTGCATAGAATATCAATCGTTTCTCGGGAGTTTCAAGCACTATTCCAGCGCCGGATCTTTCGTCATTCCTAGCGCCATCAGTATACATTCTCCAGGCACTGGGTTCGAGAAGTAACTTTGAGGGATCAACTTCTTCGTTTGCTATATCTTCCTCCGGGACGGTGAACTCTGCTATGAAGTCGGCTATCACTTGCCCCCTAATTGACCGTTTGGGCTGAAAGTTCAAATCAAATTGACTTAACTCAATGCTCCATTTGAGTAATCTTCCAGACGCCTCTGGTGTTTGTAGGACTTGCTTGAGTGGATGATCGGTGTATACGGTAATGGGATGCGCCTGAAAATAATGTCGAAGCTTTCTTGAGGCGATCAACAAACTATACGCCAACTTTTCTATCCTAGGATAATCACGCTCTGCTGCCATTAATTTTTTGCTCATGTAATACACAGGTCTTTGGACCTTATCTTCTTCTCTTACCAACGCTGAGCTGATCGCATGGGATGACACTGCCAGATACACGAATAAGTCCTCGTGATCCATTGGCTTAGATAATATCAGAGGTTTCTCCAGGTGCCTTAGTAAGTTCTGAAATTCTTCTACGCAGTCAGGCGTCCATTTGAAGTGGCGTTTTCCCCGCTTTATTAATTCGAAGAATGGGATGCACTTATCCGTAGCCCTGGAGATAAATCTGCTTAGTGTGGCTACTTTTCCTGCAAGGCTTTGCACATCCTTAATTTGCCTCGGTTCCTGAATGTCTCTGATTGCCGCGATCTGGTCTGGATTAATCTCAATCCCATGGGAACTGACGATGAACCCCAAGAATTTTCTGGAGGCAACACTGAATGAACATTTGGTTGGGTTGAGTTTCATTCCGTACTTTCGAAGAATGCCGAACATCTCTGCCAAGTCAGTAGTGTGTTGGGAAGATTGCTTGGACTTAACCAACATATCGTCGACGTATACTTCCATTGTTTTCCCGATCTAGTTATAAAACATTCTGTTGACTAAACGTTGATATGTAGCGCCTGCATTCTTCAAGCCAAGGGGCATCACTACATAGCAATATAATCCCAGATCCGTGATAAAACTAGTGTGTTCTTGATCCGGAACATGCATTGGAATCTGGTTATATCCTAAGTAAGAATCCATAAATGAGAGAAGTTCATGACCCGCCGTCGAGTCCACCAACTGGTCAGTCCGGGGCAACGGGAAAATATCTTTTGGGCAGGCTTTGTTCAAATCCGAGAAGTCGATACACGTTCGCCACTTCCCGTTGGCCTTCTTTACCAAGACTGGATTTGAAATCCAGTCTGGGTAGGTCGAGTCTCTGATAAATCCATTACTCTTTAGCTTTCCAACTTCTTCATTCAAGGCAACGGACCTCTCTGGGCCCAACATTCGCCTTTTTTGCTTTACCGGAAGATGTTTAGGGTTAATGCTTAATGAATGGCTCATGATTGATAGGGATATCCCGCACATGTCTGCGTGGGTCCAAGCAAATACATCCAAGTTGTTTTTTAAGAAATCCGTCAATTCTTTAGCAAGATTCGGATTTAACTGGGATCCAATCATAAGGACCTTCTCCGGGTCACTATCATCGATCGGTACATCCACAGATGTCTCGTTGGGAGTCGCCATTCTGCCCCCAGGTTCTTGATCCTCTCTGGGATCTATATCCTAGGGCAACTCTCTGGGCGACTCTCCAACGGTTATCCTCTTTATTTGCTATAAGGTCTCCGCCCTTGTAGGAGGAGAAGTGCCCTTGGTTTCTATGTCCCCTCCATTGCGAGGTAACTTTAGCTCGGCAACATAGCATGCTCGCGCAGCAACCTGATCTCCTCGGACGATACCAATGCCAGCTTCTTTAGGGAATTTCTATAACAAGCACCAGGGGGCTATACAGGCTCTAAACTTTGCGAGGGCCGGTCGGCCCAAGAAGGCATTGTAGGGCGATTCAACGTCCAAAACCACGAAGGGAAGGATTCTCACTCTGTGGCGTTCCCCTTCCCCAAGCGTAACCAGTAACTCTACATAACCCATTGGAGCGGTGGATGCTCCGTTAAATCCACGGATCCATCGTTGACAGAGCTTGAAGTCTTTTATTTTGAGGTTCATCTGGTCAAATGTTCTTTTGAAAAGAATGTCGACGGAACTCCCATTGTCCACTAAAACCTTATGAACAGTGGCTGGTCCAATAGGTACTGTAATTACAAATGCATCTTCAGTCGGATAGTGGACCCCAATGCTTTCTCATTCTCGGAAAACGACATCGTCGGTCATCATCTTTTGTTGCTTCACCGGGATATTTTCCTCGGGGTTGCTACACTCCCCTACCTCGAGGTGTTGCTTGGCTGCGTTGACGTATTGATCCAATGCCTTGGAACTATGCCCGGCGAGATAAAGTCCTCTGATTACGGTATTGATAACGATATTCTTTCCCTTTTGCTGGGCAGTTGGCCTGGCAGCAAGTTGATTCTGGTTCTGATTTGGGGCCTGTTCTGCTTGCCCCCTATCTCTGGGCATTACTCTGTATTCATCTAATTTTCCTTCTCGAAGAAGCCTTTCGACTACATCTCTTAGGTGACGGCATTCATTTGTCGAATGGCCGTGAATCTGATGAAAGAGACAAAACTTCCCCGTTTCACGTTCTTTCTCCGTTGACTCTCTGGGATGTGGGCTCTTATTCTGGAGGACGTCGTACGAATCCATGAAGATATTTTCCAGAGTATCATTTATTGGCGTATAACTCTCAAAGGCCCTGGGACGAGTCCTTCTCTGGGAGTCATTCCCTCGGTACCTCTTCCGGTTGTTGCCATTACTATTATTATCATTGTTTCCTGACTGACTGCCACCCTGATTCCGATTTCCAACATTAACTTCAACCATTCCCGAGCTGTCTCCTGTCTGCTTAATGGCTACATTGCTCTGGATTTCCTCCTTATCGGCCGTTTTTGCCTTTCGGTTAGCATATACTTCTTCCCGGCGTAAGTGTACGTTGGCTTTTTCGTAGAATAATTCTCTAGTATGGGGTGGCTTGCCTGCCAGATATCTCCCAAATTTAGTGTCTTTATCTACTCCATCAATCAGAGCTGCGACAACGGTTGGCTCATGGGGATCTTTAACTTCAGTAGCGGCCAGGTTAAAACGGTCTAGGTACACCCTCAAACTTTCGCCTGGTCGCTGCTTGACAAGGAACAAGTCAATCACACTCTTTGTCTTTTGTGCATAGATGCGGAATTGTTCTACGAACTTTTCACTCAACTCCCTGAAGCTAGAAATCAATCTTGCTGGTAATTGGGTAAACATTACAATGCTACATCCTCCAAGAATATGGGAAATGCTTTGCACTTGACAGCATCAGAAGCTGAGGCAGAGGTCATTGACCATGAATATCTCATCAGGTGCTGGACGGGATCAGACCTACCCGCATATCGGTTCATCTGTGGCATGTTGAAACGCCTCGGGAAAGTCGCATCCAAAATATCATCAGTGAAAGGGGTGTGGCTGCGGTCAATTCCCCAATCTTCATTCCGTTGTCCACGGCTATCTGCCAGAATTTGATGAATCATGGCTGCAACATTTGCACTGGTTAGCGGAGGTTCAAGGTCAGTGCTTCTGGCTCGGCGGGGTTCTCTAATCTCTCTTCCAGGAGCAGTCACAAAATCTGGGGCTCGAATAGGGCTTCGTTGCCCCTTGTTGCCGTGAGCATGTGCGCGGCGACGGGGGTGAGGCAGTCTGTTCCGTACAGGACTGTCCGCACCTCGAGCTCTGGGAGTTGCAGCATGATCGTTCACATTACGGTTTGAATGCCCCGCTTCAAGTCCTTCTTCTTCCCGTGATGGAAAGGTTCCAAACCGAAGTTGCTCTATGTTTTTGGCACTCTCATATGGTCGACGCGGAGGTCCCGGCGATTCCTCTGACGAAGAAGAGTATCCTGGAGTGAGCGGACGAGCTGGTGACGTCCTTTGCCTTGCGAGTTCATCAAGCCTTCTATCCATAGCAGTCAAATTTTGTCGTAGAACAGAGCTTTCCTGCCTTTGGGCAACCAATTAATCAAACAATCTCTCCCACGTTTCGGAAAAGCGAGAGAGATCCCCCTCAGTAACGGGAGCAGCAGGGTCATATTGATCATCATCACTTTCTCTTATGCGCAAAGAACTTGAGCCAGGTCGAACGGAGGGGCCAGGACGGTAGGAGCGAGCCATAGGCTCCTTTCCAGGTCGAGTTGTAGTCCGATCATCAATTCGGATCGCTGTGGTTCGAGGATGGTGGCTCGCTGCACCCCCCTGGGATCGGTTCGTGGTCACGGTACGCGGAGGGTTCGTGGCGTTATCTTGGGATTGAGTAACAACCCCTTCAGCAGTCCGGATCGCCTCGTTCTCGTCGACTCGGGGCGTGGCGTCTTCATTGGATCGGCTTGCCCCCTGCGCTCCGCGATCCAGAGTTTCCTCATTGCCTAGCTCGTGCACACTTTCTTTGATTGTTTCATTCGCGGTTTCATTGGTTCGTGAAGCTCGTACTTCCTTAGATCTCTTTCCAGCCATGATATCCGAATCGCTGGAATCTTCAAAGAACTGAATAGTGAAACCTTAGGACTGTTCTCTCAGTGAAAGCACCAAAATGTTAGATCAAAATTTGGACCTAACACCCAAATTTTTATGAATCTTATAGAGTTTTAACTGAAGAATGAAGAAAAAGAAAATAACACACAGAATTTATAGTGGTTCAGCGTTAATGAGCCTACGTCCACTTTATATGTTATTGATTATACTTCGAATGCTGGTACAATCAATGATTTCTCTCTAGATAACTTTTACAATTGTGATTTCTCTCAGTAATCTATCAATAAAACTGATTAGAAATGGTAATATGACAATAATGGCGGAATCAGTTCTCAATATTGCCAAAAGGATCCCAAAAAATGCCAAGCTCTGGGCTATTTATAGCTGATTTTGTCAGGCGGGTCGTGGTAACATGTGGCACGAATCCCAAGAAAATCGGATCGCATCGCTACCGTTGAAGAAATAGTCAAATTAGCCGTTGTAGACAGGTGTCGCGATCCCTTTGAAAATCGGATCGAGCAAACGGGGAGAATCACTCAAATTGACGGTTAGGGACACGTGTCGCTGGATCCGTGCGTCTCGAATCGCTGAAGACTAGCTCGTGTTTGAACGGGTCAGAGGCTTCGCTGTGCATCAATGGATCGGATCGGTCTACACTGGATAATAATGCATGTACGGATCGAATCGCATAGAGGCGTCGTTTCGCTGATGAAATGGGGGGACGATCCGTTGAGGCGCGATCCGATAAGGGGCGATCCGATTGTGGGGCGAGTCAATGGTGCGATCCATTCCTTCATGTACTTAAGGGATGTGGTTTCATACTTTTCTTCTTGTGAATGAACCTGGGTGGCTTGGTCAAAAAGCTAGCCAACACCGGTCTAGTGAAGGCCCACGCCATTCACACATCAATCAAATCAATTTCATTTCACCAAACAATTCAATTTCAAACCAAATAATCTAACCAACTACACAATTAAACAATTAAACAAACAATGCATCCATGGTCTGTGGATGACGGGTGTCGGGTGCTGCTAAGCACCGTATGCATCCTAGTATATGTATAACTAGAAAAATTAAATTGAAAGGTGAGAAGTTCTCACCGATAGCTATCCTAACTCCACGGCACTTTAATGCAGGAAATCTTCACTGTTCTCATCTCTTATCACTTTCTTCGCCCGTAGCCACTACATATATAAAAATCGAATTTTTACTTCGCTATTCAATATATAAAAATCGAATTTTTACTATGCTATTCAATATATAAAAATCGAATTTTTACTCCGCTATTCAATATTTAAAAATCGAATTTTTACTATGCTATTCAATATATAAAAATCGATTTTTTACTGTGCTATTCAATATATAAAAATCGAATTTTTGCTATGCTATTCAATATATAAAAATCGAATTTTTCCTATGCTATTCAATATATAAAAATCGAATTTTTACTATGCTATTCAATATATAAAAATCATATTTTTTATTCCGCTACTATATAAAAGATTTCGCCTTTTCAAATGTAAAGATTTCATCACTATAAAAATCACCTCTTTATTTCAACGTATATATAATAAAAATCAGATTTTTATTTCGCTACATATACAAAGATGATATTTTTATATTCTCTATCCCATAAAGATTATATTTTTATAGTTCCCACTATGTAAAAATCATATTTTTATCCTTCTACAATATGAAAGATTATATTTTTACTATCTATTTAATATGAAAATTATATTTTCCATCTTTACATACGATAAAATTATATTTTTAAACAATTAAAAATCGTATCTTTAGCTAATTAAAAATCTCATCTTTTTATTTTCAAAGTTATCGCCCCCTTTTCAAATTTAAAGATTTAATCTTTTCTATTTTATCATATATATAAGAATCCTATTTTCTTCTTTCAATTCATGTATATAAAAAGAAATTCAATCTTTACACCTCGAAAGACCATCACTTTTATAGGCTTGCAAAACTGGTTTTACTTAAGGATTATAATCACAAAAAAAACGAAGTAAAATAAATACGAAAATAACATAAAGAACTCACTGTATAATGAAGGAGGGGGTGTCGATGTCGGGGTGGGGTTCGGATGCGTCGGCTTTCGAACGAGTGGGGGGGTGTCATGTTGCAACTCAGCAGTGACGGGGGGGGGGGGACTGGGTTGCGTCGGGTTCGATCAGGAGAGGGGGAAAGGAAGGAGAAGAGGAGGGGAAGGGGAGAGGTGCGCCACCGCCTGTGGAGGCGCTGCGGTGGGGGCCGCGACAGCGGTAGCGGCGGCTAGGGTTCCTCCGCGCCCTTCTTTTCTTTTTTTTTTGTTTTTTTTTGTTTTGAAAATCGATTTGTAACGGGGGGAGCCCGAGTAGTTAAGGAGAGGGTTTTTGTTTTATTTATCACTAAAGAGCAACTTTTATTTTCGACCTCTAAACGAGGCCAACCGCCTGTCGTCCATAGCTAATTACCCCCATTCCGAACACAATGGGATATATACCGCAAGCTGATTCGACTGTTTCGATCCGTTTTCGTTAAAATCAACATATAACTCTATATATTGAATTTGAACGCGTATTTCAATTTACCGGGGCCACATACTAACTAGAAAAATTCCAAGAAAATATTTTCTAGCTTCGTATTGACGATACCGTCCTAACAAAACTAGTTTCATCGAATTCTGGGACCATTGGAAAAATGGCCAATTTCCGGTTGATTAAAATCAACTTAAACCGGTCAAACGCGTTTTCCTTTGCCACGCTCACATATTGATTCGAAAAATTATGTAATTTGGAATCTAGCAATAAATTGATATCACGGATCCAACAAAAGTGGTTTCGTCGAAATCCGAGGTCGTTTGCAAAATTTCAATTTTTAAGGGCCAGAATTCCATAGCGACTATTCAGAATTTTCAACTGGACATATCTTTTGATTCCCGCTATGAAAATTTGATTTTTGGGATTCATTGGAAAGATATCATCTAATAGATCCTATTATTTTTGGTTTCACTAAAATCCGGATTGTTTTGCACCCAGTGTGTTCAATTGACGTTTGAAATCGAATTATCGAACTACCGCGCCATAACCAATTCCTTTTATAATTATATATATAAATATTTATATTCTAACGACGACGTATATAATATATACGTTTGAATTATATTCCAAATAAATTTCTTGCTGATATTATTTAAAATAATCTATTTTAAATATTCAAAATTCGCTAAAATTGCCAAAATAAAAATTTTAAACTGGCCCAGATTTTCGAGTTGTTACAATCTCCCCCACTTAAAACTTTTCGTCCCCGAAAAGGAACAAAGTCGAAAGTGGTTTGATCAATCAACACTACGTTCGATCTGGCTTCCATTCTCCAACTTTTTAGTTTCTGAGAATTTTCAAATTCTTCAAAAATTTGGCTAACACCCTAAATTTTCGAAAAATTTCGCCATAACCTCCCCTGCACCGGGAGCCACGGGAAAATCCCGAAATTGCCATATAGGCCTTCTGATCTCAAAAAGAAAAAGCCTAGCGGCTAGCCAATAGGCTCAAAAATCATCATCACCCAAACAAAACAGTAAATTATGTAGTAAACATGTACCTATTTGTCGGGCAAACAAATTTTATTCTCTGCTCTACCCTCCTTGCTATGACCTGTTCAATGAAGTACATGTATATGCAAGCAAATGCGACCAATTTCGCAATACAATTCAATATTTGGTTCAATTGGCTATATGGTACAAATTTTAATTAATCAACCAATAATCAACAACACAATTATCAATCAATTAGTTGATTAGCTTTTCATATTCATAACTTTGATATATAGTCAAAATATCAAATTTTTGATGCCATATCACAACAATAAGCACTATCTAGTTTTGGTTCTCACACCAGTCTAATGGAAATATATAGAAATCCCACCTTCGAAACTCGAACATAAATGTTGATGATGCGATCGCTATCATCAATATCATCTCCGGGCGACTAGAGTGTGATGCTATATCTATCCAATATATTAAAACTTCGAATATACGTTTGCAAGGCGTATACGCAAATTCTTTATATATTGGACTGTCCAAATCAATACAAATAAATAATCAAATATGAATAGTTGATTTAAATTTTCAAAACCAAACTTGTTTTCACTTTCAAAATTTACTCTTCACACTCATTCTTGGATACTACTGATCCCATCTCTAACGAGTCATTCTCATTGGATATTACTAATTCAATATCTAATGAATTCTTTCGTATGGTTCTAATGTGTCTTGTTCTCTGGGCTTTATAAACCAAAGCTCTGATACCAACTGTAAAATTCTGTAACTTCCCCGTAAAGGAAAGCGGCGGATAGTTCGAGAACAAGCCACAACACAACGCATACAAAAGAACATTTCATTGTATATTACAACAATCCATCAGATTACAAGAATATACGGAGTATGAATCATTATTGCACAGAAATATCAGAGATTTAAATTACATTTAAATACATATCAGCGGAAAATAATACATTACACCACTAGAAGGAGATATACGGATACAAAGCTTTCCGGATATCGTTCCAACTGTAAACCAGGATCCTGTGAATATAGCTCTGCAAAACCAAAACTACTAGCTGCCCATGTCAAAATAGGGCCACCCAGAGTTTAGGTTAAAACAATATAATCTAGGTCAGTCATGGGACTGGTGTGAGAACTAAAATGGTTATTAATCTTTATTTTTAATGTTCGGTAAATCAAGGGACCATGCCGTATAACACAGAACGGGTTTCCTCCCAAGAATACCAGTGCATAAAACAAACAGCGCAATGCTAAATAAAGAAAAATGAAGCAGTTAAAAGACTCAGGTCCTATCACACAATGCAACGCAAGCCGGGGGATAGGGTTTTCCCTTATAATAGCCAAGAATGCTTGATACGTTTAAAACAGATCATTTGATACTATTATAAGTGCATAGTGTATAAAACAATCTTCGAATCATAAGTATCAATCATAGGCGGCATGGGTACCATATATCATGTCGCCCTATATAGGTTATACAATCAAAATCGCATAGTCACGTATTTGGAAATTGGGTTTCCATCTATGAACCGAGGCAAAAGATAGTCCTCAACCGATTCGAGACTCTCTAGCCCGAGCCTCAGGTCAGAGCTCGAGTGACCCTGGAGCGAAAGGGCCGGTCTAACTATGTGGATTAAACTTAAATCCTGAACACTGCGTTTCCCCGCCCTTTGGGGCGTATGTCTGGTCCGTCTGCCGACCAGAATGCATTGGCCGAAACCGATATAATCGAGGCGCCTCGCAATAGCAACAACCACACAGGTGAAAAGTATATAAATGTCAGGGCTGGTAGGTAACTGACACCACCCTAGCTAGAAAGAAGCGCATGCCCTCCCTGAGGTCCGTCTCCCGTTTTTGGTTCACAACCGGGGTGTGAGGCTCGCGAATTCACGTTACACAAAGCTGGGCCACACCGGCTGTGCTTTGATCATCACCACAAGACTTTTCTTTTCAACAGAAGCCTCGATCAATTGCCACTTAGGCATGCCACACAGGCAATTCACTCCATGCGTTTGATATCCATCAATATATAACCCCTGAGCTCGTACGTCTTAGAGAAGGGCGTTAAGCAAGAGAATAAATTCTCCGCCGCAAAACAGATATTTATTTAATAGAGATCAATCACACTTACTAAAATCCAATGTCAGACACAAAGTCCATTTACAAGTCCGTTCTGGGTCTGAACGAAACCGGAGGCATCTAGTACCCCGCATATCCATCGATCTCCATGTACGTCTGGACGATCACCAACTGTTTCAATCTTCTTGGGTTTACAGCCCAATCAAGATCATCAGTAATCACCTGAACGACGTGAAGACCTCCGATCTTCGACCAACATCTTCATCTTCGACTTATCGTCGTACCAGTTATTCAGAATGGGATAAACCCGGTCTTCCCGAATAACTCGCGTTTATTTTAAATAAGTGTTACACAAATACAACATACGCCTCATTCCAATTCATCAGTAACTAACCGTAAATTAATCAAGAGAATAATTCCCCAAATATTAACCCCGAAGGCCGAAATCAACATCAGATCAATATCCAGAAAACCATTCTGCTTGGCTAACCGACAGTTAGTTTCTAAATTTCACAATCCTAGGGAAAGGTTCCCATTAATTTTATCAAAGATAAACTCCTTGAATTTATTCTTTAATCTTCTTTTGAATTTTGATTCTACTAGTCGGGATTAACGAACCTTACCGAAGTAATCATTTGTTTTAATTTCCCAATCCCAACCTATTCATCCCATGAAGTAAAACTGGTAATACTTCATATCTAACACCACGGTGTTATCAGTAAATTCAATTACCATTTCACGTTCAAATCTAATTAAAGATTTAACTATCGCCTGGAGTGAAACTAGTGATACTCCATTCTCGATTATTTCAATCTAATTAAAGATTCATTAAAACTCCACTTAGTTTTAATCTTTAACTGGGTTAAAGAATCAGTGTCATTCAAAAAACAGTTCACGATAAACCCAAAATCACATTCCATTAATTATCGGGTTAAAGAACGAGTGTTATTTAAAACACTGTCCACGATAAACCCAAAAATCAATATCAATTCAATTCCAATTAAATATTATTTAATTGGTACACTTCATTAAATCTAAATAAAAAGATTTAATCTTTTCTCAACTGGGTTCAAGAACAGTGTTAGTGAAGACACCATTCACGACAAACCCAAATCGCATTTGATATTTAATATAAGGCTCTAAATAGAAAATATATCGGCTTATATTCAATATCAAATTCTACGATCAACAAATGTCACATTGGAAATAACGGTATAAATATATATCTTTCAAATTTCCATAACAACATATGTATAATCACGAATTCCAACATCGAAATATTCCGAAGACAATTTCGATTCAATTCCACTCCAATTCAATCATTGGAAATTCTGGTTACTTTTAAAACCCTTTTCAAATTCAATTTATTTATTTAGAAATAAATAGAATTATAATTCTAGTTCAAAACTAGTTCATTTCGATAAAAATCTGTTTTTATCTTTTCAAATATGGAGTTTTTCATCCCAATCCTTTCTAAATCATTTCTTATGATTTTACACAAATTATTAATATTTTTAATAATTTTATCAAGGCCCGTACAGTCGATTTCCATCCACGGCCATCGAACTGCACTTACAGCGAACTTTTTCAAATTTGATTTGGACATAATTCCAAATCCAACCGTTAGATTTCTAATTTCTAATAATTGTTCGAAAGCCCTTTTTGATACGAACCCAACGGTTCCGGTTTCAGGAGAATCCGACGGTCGGATCTCCCGTAATATCCGTTCGAAGTCAATGGTCGAAATTCGCGAACTGCCGCGGCGCGACGCGTTTTATTCAGGCCATTATATTATATATATAATATATATAATATATACTTCATCGATTTCCTTTTAAAACGTGCTTTATAAATCGTTTTAAATTCATTTTCAAAACGGTTTCAACTTCATGTTCAATTTCAAATCAAAATTGAATATTCCATTATAAATTCGTTTTAAATTCATTTCAAATCGATTTCAATTCAAATTGATTTCTAATTCAATTTCAGTTCTAATTCAATTCAATTCAATTTCAATTCGAATTCATTTGTATTCAATTTCAATTCGAATTCATTTATATTCAATTTCAATTTGAATTCATTTATATTCAATTTCAATTCGAATTCATTTATATTAAAAAAAAAGATTTTGAAATCACTTTCGATATTCATTATAAAATGAATAAAATCGATATAAATATCGTTCACGTCAAAATGGCGTCTATCTAACCAACATGGCTTCATATGTTTCTATTTTCAAATATTCTATTTCGAATATTTCTGTCTCAAATATTTCTTTTCAAATATTTCCTTTTTCGAATATTCTATTTTCAAATATTTCTATTTCAAAGGTTTTTATTTCAAATATTTCTTTTTCGAAACTGGAATGAGGCCCAATCAATTACCATATAATGTTAGTTATATGGATTTTCTACAACACATGTACATATCAACAACAATGAATAATCAACCATCATCCAATGTGCATTCTACACTGTATAAGCATCAAATATAAATATTCAACGCTTATAACAGTCTGTCAATCAATCGATCGACATACAACTAAACAATCGGGATTAGTGTACATCAAATATCATCCCAATACCCATGTGGGGTTTCAAACAATCAAACACAGATTTTATTTGTGCAGTTGGGCGATGTGTAAAATTTATCGTCCCAATCAATGTACTTCAAATAGGTGTACATAAACAAACCGTCCGGTTTGTAAATGAATATTTATTTATTCACATTCACGTTAAAATTTATATTTTTAACGATCAAACTATTTTATTCAACCTATGAATATTCTATTCGGTTCATTTATTAAATAAAATGTTATCTTTATTTTTCTAACTTATTTTTAGAAAATTTCGGCGGCATAACGACACGATACTAGAAACGGGACAAGGCCTAGCCTTATCCCTGGTCTAGTGAAGGCCCACGCCATTCACACATCACTCAAATCAATTTCATTTCACCAAACAATTCAATTTCAAACCAAATAATCTAACCAACTACACAACCAAACAATCAAACAAACAAGCCATCCATGGTCTGTGGATGACGGGTGTCGGGTGCTGCTAAGCACCGTCTGCATCCTAGTATATATATAACTAGAAAAATTAAATTGAAAGGTGAGAAGTTCTCACCGATAGCTATCCTAACTCCACGGCACTTCTAATGCAGGAAATCTTCACTGTTCTCGTCTCTTATCACTTTCTTCGCCCGTAGCCACTACATATATAAAAATCAAATTTTTACTTCGCTATTCAATATATAAAAATCGAATTTTTACTATGCTATTCAATATATAAAAATCGAATTTTTACTTCGCTATTCAATATATAAAAATCGAATTTTTACTTCGCTATTCAATATATAAAAATCGAATTTTTACTATGCTATACAATATATAAAAATCGAATTTTTACTATGCTATTCAATATATAAAAATCGAATTTTTACTATGCTATTCAATATATAAAAATCGAATTTTTACTATGCTATTCAATATATAAAAATCGAATTTTTACTATGCTATTCAATATAAAAAAATCATATTTTTTACTCCGCTACTATATAAAAAGATTTCGCCTTTTCAAATGTAAAGATTTCATCACTATAAAAATCACCTCTTTATTTCAACGTATATATAATAAAAATCAGATTTTTATTTCGCTACGTATACAAAGATGATATTTTTATATTCTCTATCCCATAAAGATTATATTTTTATAGTTCCCACTACGTAAAAATCATATTTTTATCCTTGTACAATATGAAAGATTATATTTTTACTATCTATTTAATATGAAAATTATATTTTCCATCTTTACATACGATAAAATTATATTTTTAAAAAATTAAAAATCGTATCTTTAGCTAATTAAAAATCTCATCTTTTTATTTTCAAAGTTATCGCCCCCTTTTCAAATTTAAAGATTTAATCTTTTCTATTTTATCATATATATAAGAATCCTATTTTCTTCTTTCAGTTCATGTATATATAAAAAGAAATTCAATCTTTACACCTCGAAAGACCATCACTTTTATAGGCTTGCAAATCTGGTTTTACTTAAGGATTATAATCACAAAAAAAAACGAAGTAAAATAAATATGAAAATAACATAAAGAACTCACTGTATAAGGAAGGAGGGGGTGTTGATGTCGGGGTGGTGTTCGGATGCGTCGGCCTTCGAACGAGTGGGGGGGTGTCATGTCGCGACTCAGCAGGGAGGGGGGGGCGACTGGGTTGCGTCGGGTTCGATCAGGAGAGGGGGAAAGGGAGGAAAAGAGGAGGGGAAGGGGAGGGGTGCGCCACCGCCTGTGGAGGCGCTGCGGTGGGGGCCGCGACAGCGGTAGCGGCGGCTAGGGTTCCTCCGCGCCCTTATTTTCTCTTTTTTTTTGTATTTTTTTTGTTTTGAAAATCGATTTGTAACCGGGGGGGGGGGGGCTGAGTAGTTAAGGAGAGGGGTTTTTTTATTTATCACTAAAAAGCAACTTTTATTTTCGACCTCTAAACGAGGCCCACCGCCTGTCGTCCATAGCTAATTACCCCCATTCCGAACACAATGGGATATATACCTCAAGCTGATTCGACTGTTTCGATCCGATTTCGTTAAAATCAACATATAACTCTATATATTGAATTTGAACGCGTATTTCAATTTACCGGGGCCACATACTAACTAGAAAAATTCCAAGAAAATATTTCCTAGCTTTGTATTGACGATACCATCCTAACAAAACTAGTTTCGTCGAATTCTTGGACCGTTGGAAAAATGGCCAATTTCCAGTCGATTAAAATCAAATGAAACTGGTCAAACGCGTTTTCCTTTGCCACGTTCACATATTGATTCGAAAAATTATGAAATTTGGAATCTAGCAATAAATTGACATCACGGATCCAACAAAAGAGGTTTCGTCGAAATCCGAGGTCGTTTGCATAATTTCCATTTTTAAGGGCCTGAATTCCATAGCGACTATTCAGAATTTTCAACTGGACATATCTTTTGATTCCCGCTATGAAATTTTGATTTTTCGGATTCGTTGGAAAGATATCATCAAATAGATCCTATTATTTTTGGTTTCACTAAAAACCGGATTGTTTTGCACCCGGTGTGTTCAATTGAAGTTTGAAATCGAATTATCGAACCACCACGCCATAACCAATTCCTTTTATAATTATATATATAAATATTTATATTCTAACGACGACGTATATAATATATACGTTCGAATTATATTCTAAATAAATTTCTTGTTGATATTATTTAAAATAATCTATTTTAAATATTCAAAATTCGCTAAAATTGCAAAAATAAAAAATTTAAACTGGCCCAGATTTTCGTGTTGTTACAAAGGGCTATTTAGAGAATTAGTGGTAGGATTAAAAAGAAAGGCTATTTTGAAGTATTAAGAGAAGTAGGGGTAGTTTAGGCATACTAGGGGTAGATCAACAAATGTTTGGATTGGGTGATGCAAAAACCAACCCTTCACAATAGTTAAAAATAGGGGTAATTGTTGGAAGTAATGGCTATTTATAGAATTAGGATTATGTTTAAAAAGTGGTACTGTTTTGAAGTATTAAGGGAAGTAGGGGTAGTTTAAGCATAGTAGGGGTAGATCGACAAATATGAAAGATGATGAATCATTTAGATTGGTTTCTGCAATAGATTGGTTGCTGCAAAAACCAACCCTTCACAGTAGTTAAAAAATAGGGGTAATTATTCGAAGTAAGGGATATTTATAGAAATAGGGGTAGGATTAAAGAGAATAGCTGTTTTGAAGTATTAAGAGAAGTAGGGGAAGTTTAAGCATAGTAGGGTTAGATCGACAAATATGAAAGATGATGAATCATTTGGATTTGGTGATGCAAAGACCAACCCTTCATAGTAGTTAAAAAATAGGTTTAATTGTTGGAAGTAATGGCTACTTAGATAATTAAGGGTAAGATTAAAAAGATGGATTGTTCTGACGTATTAAGAGAAGTAGGGGTAGTTTAGGCATAGTAGGGGTAGATCGACAAATGTGAAAGATGAAGAATCGTTTGGATTGTGTGGTACAAAAACCAACCTGTCGAAGATGTATCTACTACCTCAGATTCAGGTTGGAATAGTAGAGGTCCAGACTACGAAACGGGAAATCATGAAAGCGATGTGTTGTCTGGAGGTGATATCTCTCTTGGTGTGGAAGAAGAAGGAAGGGTAGGAGATAACCGTGCCCCCGACGAATTTAATGATGCAACTATCTTGGAATCGCCTAAGGATTCAGTTGAATCGACGATCGATAATGACAGATTTGCCCCGGTTTGCTTAAAACACGGGATTCTTCGAAGAGATACTAGTTGCCATCAAAAACAGATTGTCCTCATAATCCACCGGAAGGGTATATGGCCATCACCAGACTGATGTGTCTTGTTGGGGTGAAACCACCATTTCCACCATTCATCGTCAATTTTCTGAGACAATTACGGATTGCCCCTATGCAGCTTCTTCCCAACTCCTACGCTTATCTGTACACTCTGTATATAGCCTATAAAGAAATTCTGGATGTAGTGCTAACTTTTGAGGATGTTCATTTTTTTATAACTTCAAGCACTGAAAAAATGACACCCCATCCTTTGTATATTTCGAATCGGTGCCAAAAAGGAAAATAATCACCGTTCCGTTTAGCAGCAATGCTGCGGATCCGAATTCATCCAATGGTTTTATATCAAGCAACAGCCTGGGTGTTCCAGAAGATGGCTCAAATCAAGTAGGGACTTAGATTTTTTTTGGTTTCAGTTCTAGCCTTTATCATACATTTATTAAGCATTGCTTGTTTTCTTTTTACAGTTCCTAATCCTCTACAGTAGAAGCATCTAGTACAATTTGATTATTTGAATCAGTTACTTAATGGTGATCAAAATTTTTGACCATCAAGGACTGTTTGGTGGATGAATATTTTCATCGGCACCATCTAGTTGCCATAACCCGTAGCATAGGACATGGAGAAGGCTCTTATGTGTACATACCCCCAGCTGAATGGCCAATCGATATCCCACTCGAGAGGGGAGGTGTCTCAGAAAATCCAACAATCCCCTATAGGGATTCTCCTTCCCCTCTTCAACACAAGATGATATGTTAGCAAATGTAGCAAAAAAGGATAGGAGAAAAATATATCACTCCCGAAGATGCCGCCATCCCTGAAAAACCAGCTCCTCCATGAGAGTTGCCATTAGATGCTCCTCAAGGATATGCCCTAGTGTTGATGATTCTTTGTTTCGGGGTTTGGGAAATCTTCCTTTACCCGAAACTCTTTATTCTACAGATGTTTTGGGAACGAATCCTCTTACCTTTAATTCCTCAGAAGAAGTTACTCCTGTAATGGCTAAAGAGACTGTAGAAACTAGCCTAACTCAAGGCTCTGGTTGGTTGGGGGGATATTGCTTAGGATATACACAACACATTAGTACTGCACACAACAACACTTGCGCTTTAAATAACCATTGGTTCTGATCTCTGCTCATATTGTTTTATAGGTACAATGACACACCCACGCTACGATGTTAGGAAAATCCGCACTAGCATGTCCAGACATTATTCAGACACCGAGCATCACCGTCATGAGAATCGTGGTTGGGATTACAGAAGGTATCATGATTCCCAGCGATCTCATTCTTCACGTTCTCGTTCTCCCCTTTGGTCAGACCCGGAAAAATACAAGAGCTATAAAGACGGTCGCAAAGGAGATAAACCACAATCCAAAGACTCAATTCCGTCTAAGGATAAACATGCTGAAGAGAAGCTACCGGCGAAGCATATTGATTTGTAAGATAAACACAAGGTTTCTGAGAAGCGATCAGGGAAAGATAATACATTCATCGTTCCTGGCAAGCAAAAACATATCGAACTATCTTACTCCAAATCCGTACCACTTGATTCTGACTCAAAAGCGAGACTGGCGTATCTGAGGAAGCAGTTTCTAGAACATTACTTCGAACATCTGCAATTCATACCTGCACTTGAGCCCATTTCTTCGAAGTGGGCAAATGACGCTAAGGGAAAAATCGACTTAGTGGAGAAACAGTATTCGGAGATGTATAGATATTCATTCAATCTCTCCAAAATCATTCGGGACCTAATTGATGATATTGATCAAATGAAGAAAGTGGCCGATGTTGATGAGAATGTCTTGAAAAAATTAGAAAAGATCTGGAAGACGCGCAAGCTCAAATTTCTCTCTCTCATCGTGATGCTAATAACTTCAAGAAACAGTTTGAGGAGTTACAAAAAACGCTATCACACTTTATTAGAATCTCATAGTCAAGAACGTTTAGATCTGAAGAAACAGGCTGAAGATGCTAAGTTAGGGAGTGTTAAGACACAACTGGCTTGCTCTACTCTCGAGCAGGAAAAGGCGATTTAGCGAGGAAGAATGTTGAGTTGGATAAGCGGAACGCTGAGTTATAGGCCAAATTGATGGAGGCTGAATCTACAGCAGTCTTGGCTGAGGAGAATACAAGCATCAACATTAAATCTGCCGAAGAGGTTCAAGAAAAACTTTTCGATGTGCCGAAGGAGTTATATGGGTATAGCGATCTGATGATAGAATTATTTGCTAAGATAATCTGTCGCCGAGACATTTCTTGGATCGAGGATTATCCAACAACTCTGGTTTATGTGTGGGACCCAATCATCGAGTGGGAAAAGAAGGAGCTCAAAGTGGACTCCATTGATGAATTTTTTTTTTTGGAGAAGTTCCTTATGGGTGTGAAGCTGGCATGTACGGCCGAAGGGCGCCGACTTATTGCAGCCGCCATGGAGGAAGAGAGACGCCAGGCCAAAGGAAAGAATACCATTGAAGTCGGTTCTTCATCTACTGCCCACGAGGCTATTGGAGTAGAAGAATATGATCTGGAGAATCCAGAAAATCCTAAGGTGCCCATTTTGTCTCCTATACCCGAATCGGCACTAGAGAATTTAACCACTCCAATTGGGAAATCATCCGAAGGTATTTCTACCTTTTCACCCCAATTTGTCAAAGCTTTCTCCACTTTTCATCATATTATTAGGCAATCAATTGAAAATCCCCCGTTTTCTCCTGCGTTAATAATTGTTGTTCTCGTTCTGCAGGTATTGAGCCAACTGACAAGACTGATGGGCAATAGAAGACAGTCATCGGTGAGAAGTCCATCGAAGAGACTCAGGAGGAACGGGATGAAGTCACCGCTACAAAACTTGGAGGAGAAGCCGAGGGAAAGAAGGAGGAGGTTACCGATAAAGCTCCCGTGCCACCTGTAACCGAGACCCCTCAGCATAGGGATATGATAGATGCCTCGAAAGATGATGACGGCGATGATGATCATGAAGAAGATGATGATGCTGTCGTGATCGAGGATTCGGGGAATAATGACAACATGACCTAGGCGGAGATGAAAGCCAAGAAGGACATGGGCCTAAAAGCAATGACTGAAGAAGTGGAACTCGGAGATCCCAAGCCTCTTACATTGATTGACTCCAAACCTAAGCTAGTTGTCAAATTATCAGTTAGTTCAATCACTGAGGAAATTGCTGCTAAGACTCCTGCTGACCCTAGCCCTCCAGCTTCAGGGAAGAAAAAACACAAGCGCATCATGACTGATGATGTAAGAGAGACAAGAGATGCTCTTTCAGCCGCTAAGAAAGCTAAGACTACCCTGAAATATAATTGAAAACTATTTTTTCCTTTTGCTTTGTCTACCCATTGGTCCGCTGTTGTTGTAACGAGTGCGGCCCTCCCATCTTTTGTTTAGTTTTCATGTACGAACTAACGTACCTGTGAATACAATAGTTTATTTCCATCAATGTCAAATGTTTGCAAATTCACCATACAATACAAGTGAACAACATGACATATTTAAAGTCTTTACTACTGGATGATAACAATAAATACTGGGAATATGCTTGTGCATGCCCCCGATCAATCTTGAATAGATGGCCTGGCTAAGGATTTATTCGAGATTGATTAGTCTTGACACTTAGTTTCTCCCGACTCTCTGGTGGGGCTAAGTCTCCTTTGTCACGAATGCTTATTCTTTTGGCATCTTTATACTCTCCTGTCGCATAATCAGGTTAGAGTGCCATCAAGGCTTTTCAGGTGCACCATCACGCCTTAGGGGACATCGTCTTCCCATCCTTTATACTCTCTCTCGACTTCTGACAGTTATAGTTTAGGACGTCGGCTTCCCGTCCTTTTTATACCATTATGCAAGTGATTATTACATTTGCATTAGTATTGTCATGAATTTCTAATGCTTTTGACTTATTTCATAAAAATCACAAAGCATACGTAAACGAAAATTAGACAGGAAAAGTAAATCACACACAGTATTTTTATAGTGGTTCAGCCAAGTCTTGTCCTACATCCACTTCATAATCTTATGTTTATATCAACCAGACTTTCTAGGTAAGTCATTCCTTTATACATGGCTTAAAAAACAAAAGTAAATAATACAATAATCGAATCAAGTATCGCCGCAAATGTTGGGCGTTCCATGCTCTAGGGATTTTTTCATCATCCACGATCATCAGTTTGAAAGCTCCTATATCAGACATTGGTCCTTCCCATGTCAGACTTAAGTGAGTTGGAGGAGGGAAGACTCTTTTCAATTCTAAATCTCTAGATTTAAAGGTTCGAAGGTGAACCTTTCTGTCAAAATAACGTGCCACTTGGCGTCGGTGTCTCGAAGCACGCAGTACTGCTTCGTCCCTTTTTTCTTCAATCATGTCCTGGGACTCTAGGAGGAGCGTTTTGTTTGTCATCGGATCTTAATATGTCAACCTATGAGAAGGGACTTCAAGCTCCACCAGGATAGCTGCTTCGGATCCGAAGGCAAGCGAGAAAGGAGTATGACCGGTAGCCATCTTGAAGATCGTCCGATAGGCCCACAAAGCTAGTGGTAGTTTATCTACCCACTTGACCTTCGCTCGTTCTTACCGTTTCTTAAGAATGGATTTGATAACTTTATTTATTGCCTCAACTTGTCCGTTTGACTATGGGCGATCTACGACAGTATATCTCTTATCAATCTTGTATTTTAGGTGGAAATTTGTAAATTCTGATCTATTGAATTGGGTTCTATTATGAGTTATAACCGTTTTTGGTATCCTAAATCGACAAGTGATATTTTTGACCTCGAAGCTTATCACCTTCCTTGTTGTGATCATGGTTAAGGCTTCAGTTTCTACCCATTTAGTGAAGTAATCCACAACCACGATCGCGTAGTTGGCTCCTCCTTTAGTGATTGGTAGGGTTCCAATGATGTCCAATCCACACATAGCGAATGGCCACGGGCTAACCATTGATTTAAGCTGTCTTGGAGGTGCTCTTGGGATTTTGGCAAATCTTTGACATTTGTCGCGGCGTCGTGAATGGTCAGCTACATCTTTATTCAAAGTAGGCCCAAAATAGCCGTATCGTAATACTTTCTTTGCAAAAGTTTGGTCTCCTGTATGGTCTCCACACTCACCCTCATGTACTTCTTTTAGTACACGCTTAATGTCTTCCTGTGCTATTCATCGAAGTAAAGGCATAAAAAACCCTTGACGGTAAAGGATGTCATCCTATAAGACGTATCTTTCGGCTTTACGAACTACAGCTCGTCTCTCTCTCTTCTTTTAAGGGAGAATTCCGTTTTTATGGAAATTTATAATTGGTGCCATCCATGACTCTCTTTCTGGTCCAATTTCCAGGGCTAGCTCAATTTTCATTAGGTCAAAACTTGGTGATTCCAATATCTCTATTGGAACCATTTCAGTTTCCTCGGGGTTGTCAGGACTTTCTAGATTAGGCAGTCGATCTGCCTTCTGGTTTTCTGCTCTCGGAATGTGTGTTATACTGTACTGCTCCAGATCTCCTAATAACTCCTTCACCCTTTCAAGAAAAGTAACCAGTCGAGGCCCCCTGGTCACAAATTCCTTTCAGAATTGGCAAACGACTACTTTGGAGTCACAGAATATGTCCAATATTCTTATCCCTGATTCCTTGGCGAGTTTCAGCCCGACAATTAGGGCTTGGTACTCAGAATCATTATTGGTGGCAGGAAATTCAAATAGCAAGGCATAATAAATAGATCATCCTTCAATAGTAGTTAGAACAACTCCATCGCCAGATCTTCGATCATTCTTGGCCCCGTTCGTATACAATTTCCACGGACTAAGCTCTAACTCATGCTCTGAACTAACAACCTTGTCATCCACCGTCTCTTCGTCGGGAATCGTAAATTCTTCTGTAAAGTCTGCTAAGGCATGTCCCCTTATTGACCTTCGTGGCTGAAATTTCAAATCGAATTGGCTCAACTCAATGTTCCACTTAAGTAATCGTCCTGATGCATCGGGTCTTTGTAATACTTATCTTAGAGGTTGATTAGTGTATATGACTATCGGATGAGCATGGAAATAGTGACAGAGCTTTTTAGAGGCAATCAAGAGGCTATAAGCAAGCTTTTCTTTTCTTGGATAATTACGTTTTACAGCTGCCAACTTCTTACTTACATGGTACACTGGCCTTTGGACCTTGTCTTTTTCTCGTACCAAAGCTGTGCTGACAACATGAGATGACACCGCTAGGTAGACGAACAATTCTTCGTGATCTATCGGCTTTGACAATATTGGTGGTTTTTCCAATAAGTCCAACAGATTTTGGAAGGCCTCTACACAATCGGGTGTCCACTCAAAATTACATTTTCCCCGCTTGATTAAATCGAAGAATGGGACGCACTTGTCCTTTACTTTGGAAATGAATCTGCTTAAGGCATCAACCTTTCCTGCACGGCTTTGAACATTCCTAATCTTCCGCGGCTCTTCTATGTTCCTTGTTGTTGCTATCTAGCTTGGATTAATCTCAATCCCTCGAGAACTTATGTTGAACCCATGGAATTTTCCTAATGCAACTCCAAATGAGAATTTTAAGGGGTTCAACTTCATCCCGTACTTCTGTCAGATGTCGAACATCTCTGCCAGATCTTGTGTATGACTAGAAGATTGTCTGGACTTCACAGGGCATGTCATCTACGTAAACTTCCATGGTTTTTGCTATCTTCTTATAGAACATCCTATTTACCAGGCACTGATAAGTGGCTCCAGCATTCTTTAGTCCAAATGGCATCACCACATAACAATACCATCCCAGGTTTGTAATAAAACTTATGTGTTCTTGATCTAGCACATGCATGGGAATCTGGTTGTATCCCAAATATGCATCCATAAATGAGAGAAGCTCATGTCCTGTAGTTGATTCTATCAGCTAGTAAATCCTAGGAAGTGGGAAGCTATCTTTTAGACAATCATTGTTCAAATCCGAAAAATCAATACAAGTTCGCCATTTCCCATTTGATTTCGTAACTAAAACGGTATTTGATATCCAATCGGGATATGCTGAGTCTCTAATGAACCTGAAACACCCCACCTCTGTTAAGGTCACTCACAAAGTGAATGCCTTAACTTTGGTGGAGGGTTATAGGTACAAGACACAGAAAAATTTACAGGATAGATAAATATGAGCAGCGAAAAATCAACCATTTATTGCATACGTGGTTCAATACAAATGCATTACAACAAATTGTCTCAAAATAACTTCCAAAAACGTTACACCATAATTTCTGTCTTTATTATTAAATAAAGAAGCATAAAACATAGATAAAACTGCATAAATCCCCAAGTGTCGTAACCAAAAGCCATAGCCAATGTAAGAGAGTCCAAATCATACATCTACTTCCTTGAAGCTTATAAAGAGTCTGATCAAGCTGGAGTATTCCTTCCCTGTGGACCTGGGGGGGGGGGGCAACGGAAGAAAAGAAGATGAAAGAAAACGGGTCAGACAATAAGTCTGGTAAGTTCAGTGATTACTAGTATTTAAACAAGGAAAGGGATCGTGAAAGAAATAACGGAATACAGGACAATACCCTAATATAAGATAAGATGAACATGTGATCGCACCCGTTACTAAAGTCTCTGCACCTATTAACCATTGGTTCAACTAGCCCACGTGGTTCATAACAAACGATCCCCTTAATGATTGGCTCCTACTCGCATGCATTCATGTCCCGTGTTATTCGGCCCCGCTTGGCTGTAGCTACCTGTGTTGGTTCCACCATGGGGTGTATTAGTCCCTCTGGTGGCAACCCGACACGATTCAAGATGCACAGTGTATATTACTAATGCCCAGTGCCTTCTTTTTCCACTCCGGAGTATGTTCACGCCCATACTCCATCGGAACCTACACCGACACATCAACCGCCGACGTTTTGACTGCTTATAATCAGCACAGTAATCGTGTCCCACCCTGCCCAGTTCAGGGTTACCATGATACATCTATGTGGGTTACTGCTGAAATGGGTCCCCGTTACTAGGGTTTTCTAATCAACATGTTTATATGGTTAAGTGTTCAAGTTTACCTAACCCCACCCACTAGTTTAGTTAACCTATTGAATTGGTTAAGTGTTTCCCTATTGACTTAACCCTACCAATCCTGACTTAACCTTAATTTATTCATTAAAGCACCAACCACTCACATTAGACAGGTCTTGTTGTGGTCACTGGACTTACCGGTCGGTTCGGCAGTTTTACACCATAACTCAGTCTAACCTCGGGTCCTTTTTGGGCTTGATGCACTAACCACCCACATTAGACAGGTCTTGTTGTGGTCGTTGGATATGCCGGTCGATTCCGGGCAGTTTTACACCACAACTCAGTCTAACCTAGGTTTAGGCATAATCGTCTTTTCTAAATTCACATATTTCCTATATATGTCTAATTCTTTATGTAAATTAATTTTAATTTACTCATGCCATAATTATCTTTTCAACTATTGCTCACAATAAATGGTATATCAAATATACCATTTTATGAACAAACCTATGCTATGAATTTTCATGTTTTCCCATCGTTATCCCCGTAGAACGTACGTATGAATTACACAAATTTTTAGGCTAGAAAATTATCCCAAACCCATAAACAAAAAGGGGTAATAAACAAGGAACATGAAATAGACATAAAATAGCATACACTATACTTATCTCATGTAACTTGGCATAGATGTATCATTATCTTAACTAAACAGGTAAAGGTGAACTTGTGACTAAGTTGGATCAAATTTTCATGTAAACTTGATATGGGTCTAACATGGAGGTTTAACATATAAACACAATTTGAAACCACAATTTAGCATACTAACTTATGAATGTCAAAACATATGAAAGCCACTATGAACATATTTAAATCACCACTTGGCATGATAACTTATGTGTGTTACAACATTAGAGAACTACTACCAACATATTTAAATCACAACTTAGCATGATAACTTATGTGTTAAAACATAAGAGGACTACTATAAACATGTTTTAATCACACTTAGCATGATAACTTGTGTTAAATTTTAAAAGGGCTATGTAGTGACCCGCATTTTTGGCTGTTGAATAATTAAAATAATTTAATTATTAATTATCGATGTGGCGATATCGATGACCGAAATTAAATAAAAATGAATATTTAATTAATAATTATAATATAATAATTATATATTATAAGCCCGGAATGGTCAGAATAGTGAAATTCACGATATACTGTGAATTAGATAGTATCAGAGGATTGGTTGAGTTTATAATCGAAATATAAATAACGAATATATTCAATCGATGACAGTTGAACGTATAATTTATAATATATTTATAAACGAGCTCGAAATGGCGCTGTAGTTCGCTATTTGGCGATTTGAACTTCAACTGAGTATACATGGTTCGTTTTAAATCGGATTTCTGTGAAACAAGAAACGTGTGGAGCTGGTAGAGTATATCTTTCTAGTGGAAGAGAAAAATCGGGATTTCATCGTGTAGATTTTGAGATATGTCCAAATCAAATTTCAGAAAAGTCGCTATGGAATTCCTTTATAATTCGTAACACTCTATATATGTTATAAATAGATTTTCGGTATAAACTGAATATCGAGATAATCTGGAATCTGAAATACCAAGCTGTAAATTCTGATATGATATTCTGGAGCTGAACGATATCATATGTGAAGATATACGATAATATAAATTTATTTATATTTAATTTAATAATATTTAAATATATTTATATATTTAAAAGGGTCATTCAGAGCTTTAAAAATAGCCGGTTTTGCAAACGAAGTCGGAATTCGACGAAACTAATTTTTTTGGATCCGCAACATCAAATCATTGCTAGATGTCAAGTTTCGTGATTTTTAGAATCACTGTGTGGCCGTACGGATTTTTAGAGTGAGAAATAGTCAGTATTTCGACGGTTAAAAATACGCTGTGTGAGCATAGGCAGTCGGAATTCAACGAAACCAGTTTCGTTGGGACCGTAATTTCGAGCTGAAGGTGCATGTCCAGTTTGGTGATTTTTGGGTATCGTATATGACTACGGGAATTTTTAAAGACAGATACAAACAACATTTCAATTAAATCAAATATAATAATATTTTATTTAGATATTTATTTGCCTATAAATATTAGATCTAAGTCCTAAACCTAATGTAACGACCCGGATTTCGAGCGACTTTGGTTATCGACATAAGCTCGATGTCGATAACCAAAATCGTCGAAAAATCCTGGTAATTAGTGAAAGAAATTAGAGGGTGAGGAAAGATAAGATAGAAACTTAGAATAGAAGAAGAAGAAGAACACAATATCAGAGTAACACGAATCTCACAGCGGAACGAATAAATATATTTCATAACATAACTTTGAAATACAAAATTGGTACTTGAATATACATATCATTATCAAAGTACAGCACTTACAACACAACGGAAATAACTATAGCTATAACATCCTGAAGCCTCCTGCTCCAGCTCTTCAAGTGTATCTGTAAAATCCCGACTACTTGACTGCCCGTACAAATTTAGGCACCCAAGAGTTTAGGGAAAAGAACAAAGTAAACTCCGGGTCAGTCATGGGACTGGTATGAGTAAACAGTTTAAAAATAGTTCGAACAAGTAAACGATATCTCATAAGACCACGCCGCATAACGGAACGGGTTTTTTTTCCTTATGAGAATCCATAATATCTTTTATATCAAAAACCTTTTGATATTATAATAATGTCTATCAACCACAGTTATAATAATCATCTAGTAGAAACGCTTTCATCTCACGTTCTACATATATAGTATACAATCAAAACCGCAAGCACGTATTGGGTAATGGATTTCCAACTATGACAAGGTATGGAACCACCTTTCGTTCGTGTACCTCTAGAGAAGAATACAATGGGTTCAACAAGAACATCTTGCAACCCGGCCACACATGACCGACCACGCATTTCGCTTGAGTGTATCGAATGTATATCACCAACAGTTGGGATCAGCAACCGTTTCCCGAATGGGACAGCATCAACAATAGATTTTTAGAAGTAAATGAAACTCTAGATCAGGTGATTATACACCCTACTTCGGTGCGACCGACTTAGCCATGCTGCCTGCCCGATTTCTGTCATTTACCGGATGATGAGGCTAGAAGCTACGCTTTATCATCACATTAGATTCACTTTGAATGTCACATCGTCAACTCGATCAAATCACTGATTGATGTCCTCAACCATACATTATGTTTTAGCTAAAAGAAGTTTCCTTCTCCGCTTCCACTCTTGGTACGGTTGGAGAAATCAATATACGTGATCGTCTGGACATACTCTGTCAGACATCCGTCCATACAAGTTATCCAGGAATAGGATGAACCGAAGGCACTATTCTGTAAACAGGATAGCCCTTGCATAACTCCGTCTTCAATTATCTTTGGCATATATGATTCGCAACGCTTATGCCAATACAGAGTGGTTCTTTGGATTATAATCCAACCGGTCTCTCCATATTAACAACGTTAAAATGGTCAAAACTTCGATAGTCTGTGATTTAACTATCGAATAAAAATAGGTGTGCAAACAATGATATTATTTCCAAATGGAAATTATATCGATCAAACATCATTCAACATTCATCTCTTTAGTTCATTAATTTACTTATCTCATGTTTCCCTACGTTCAATATTCCTTATTTTCTAAATTGGGAAAATATACGTTATTAACAATGGAAAACATTTCCATTTCTTTGTTTCTTTATTAGAAAACATTTATGGTTTCTTATTTGGAAAACATTTCCAAAGCTTCTTCATTGGACTTAGACAGATGTTTAAACAAACCATCGCGATGCCAACTCAAACCATTTCCTTTTTACTGCCGAACATTAACTATTCCTTAGTTAAAACGAAGCCAATTAAGTTGGGGTAGAACTACCTCTCAGACCTTAACTGAACAACATTTCTAACTTTGAAATGGGCAAAGTTCACTTTGTATTCCATTTACTAACTTCCTTACTTAACCCTCCTTCGAATAACTATATTCGATTTACTAACTTTATTCGAATAAACTAACATCGATTAACTCCTTTTAACTTTATTCTCTAATCGATTAAACTAACATCGATTAACTCCTTTTAACTTTATCACTAATCGATTAACTAACATCGATTAACTCCTTTTAACTTTATCACTAATCGATTAACTAACATCGATTAACTCCTTTTACTAAACTACGTTTTCTGTTACAACTATTTCCTTTTTATAACGTTTACTTACCGTTACAAATATATCCTATTTATAACTTCTATTTACCGTTACAAATATATCCTATTTATAACTTCTATTTACCGTTACAAATATATCCTATTTATAACTTCTATTTACCGTTACAAATATTTCCTATTTGTAACTTCTATTTATTTTCTAAATAAATATTCCTTTTCTATTTCTATTCATTTTCTAAATAATTATCCCTTTTATAAAACCGTGTTCGTTTTATAAATAATTCCTTTTATAAAATCCTGTGATTTTATAAAATTCCTTTATTTCAATATACATTGAAATACTTCTTTTTACATCCCAGGGTCTTTTATGATATTTTCAATATCGAATAACAATGATCAACATCATTCCAACACACATAATCCATAACAGATTATATAACACATCATATATCACAATATATGAAAACAGTAAAATAAATGTTGAGGAATCCAACAGGATTCCTCCAACCTGTCTCCCTGCATCACAGATGTTAAACAATATAGATAACATCACTTTTCAGTTCTATATGATATATTCTGTTAAACAGAATCAATATAGAAAATTTAACTAACTGACTAGCAGTTCAATCAAACAGTCAACATACAGTAAATCAACCAATATCTAACAGTTCTAAAAATACAACATGAAATTATAAACTGTTTAGAGTTAGTGAGATTTACTCACTTTGGTGCGTTAAACGTTAAATAACGGTTTGCGATATTTGATTCAGTCGGACAATTTATTTCGCCATAAATTGTAACGAGCTCAGATTCGCTCCCAGTCAGTTCCATTGTGTTGCTCCCGTCCATACGATCCTAACGGATCTTGTTTCGCTCAATTCTGACATCGTATGTTCAAGTTACGATATTAACAAGTTGTGTTCATATTTAAATAAATAAGCTTAAGTATTTAACCCCTTTTGGGATTTACCTTCTTTACCCGGCCCAATTCCTCTTTCTAAAATTCCTAGGCCCATTTAAACAGTGTTGTCTTCTTCACCGAACTCAATCCGCTCCAGAACAACTTCGAACCCACCTCCGTTCATTCCGGTGAACTCAAAACAACCATTTCGATTTCAGACCTCCTCCAGTCCCTTCATTCACACCATAAAATCCTAACCCCAAGTTGAATATACAGAAGTCAAATAACACTTCCTTAATCCACCCTGACGTCTACCTCTACAGCATCTTCAAACTCTACCCGAACGTGTCACCTTCATCATAAACACTTCACAAAAGAAACCCTTACCCACAAATGCAACGGTACCCATTATCCCCTTCACACTATTTGCATGCAATACACGTGCTGAGTCCAACTTCATTGTTTCACATACATATTATTTGTACTCTTTCTCAAACAATAATTGCACATCACGTTTTCAATACCATACCCGTATTAGCAGGAAGCTTCTTCTTCCATGCAATCATCATTTAAAAGCAGGCTGTCCACTCCTCCCAGTAATACCCCACGCAACTCCACGTCCCCCACTTGCAACCCTGTACTCCTCTTCCTCCTTGGATCAGTTCAACCCCTCTTCTTTAATAACAAACCCGTGCTCCCGTATTCTCAACGCCAGAAACCTCCATTACCGCACCCTTCTACAACATTTCCGCACCACGATGTCCATCTCCAGAGAATACGGACGACCCTAATCTTCCCGAATCGAAAATTTCAGGTGAGCTTCATCCATGGCCAGAGTTCCAACGCCTCCGGTTGCCCTTATCCTCATCAGCGTCGAAGTATCTATGCAGAGCTGAGCAACTGGATAGTGATCGAGTCCTTCCAAATCGACATGGGTTGAAGAAAATCTTCATACGAATGCGAGTAATCCTGTTTCATGATTGTTGGATTTCTTTGTGATTTTATTTTGATTTTTAAAGGTTTATTTCTTCACGTTTGAAGAACACTTGGTGGCGGCTCAAATTCTGTGAAGCGAATAAGTAAATTAGGTTAAGGAAGGAGTTAACTTATATTTATAGGGTTTCTTTTGAACTCGTGGAAGTTTGATGTCCACTTTCTAAGGAGCGGCTATGATAAAAGAATGCGTGGCTTTGTTTAGGCCTTAGAGAGAACGCTAGTGTATTTATAGTTTTGTTTTCCTTCAAAATACGCGTGTTACCTAAATTCCATTCACGTACGGACAGAAATCAAGATACTATTGTATCGAGCTCAGTTTCACGATCCCAAAAATATAATAATACCGGTAGATGGACTCATATTTTGAAACTTCAAAATGTTGATTTCGGGGTGCGAAATACTTCAAATAAAAAGTTGCCTATTTAATTAATTAAAAATTATAGTAAAATTCTAAAAATTAAATTATCGCTATTTCCCAAAAGAACCTTGTCTGAATTCACACCCGATATCTAATTATTTTGAAATAACAGTTATGGTCGATAAACGATTCTATAGCGACTATTCTGAAATTTGATTTGGACATATCTCAAAATCTACCCGACGAAATCCTAGTTTTTCTCTTCCACTAGAAAGATATACTCCACCAGCTCCACACGTTTCTTGTTTCACAGAAATCCGATTTAAAACGAACTCTGTACATTCAGTTGAAGTTCGAATCGCCAAATAGCGAACTGCAGCGCCATTTCGAGCTCTATTTTAAATTATATTATAATTATACGTTCAACTATCGACGATTGAATATATTCGTTTTTCAAATTCAATTCCAAGCTGAATTAAATATCACAGATGATCCGGTTCACACCATATCGTCATTTCAGCCAAATTCTGATTATTTCAGAATTAAATATATTTTAATTTATTATTTTAATTAAATATTCACTATTATTAAATTCCATGATCATTAAATTCACTAAACCACCATATATACAATAAAATAAATTAATCATAATACCTCTGCCAATGCGGGTCATTACATTCTTCCCCACTTAAAATAATTTCATCCTCGAAATTGCTAAAAAGTAGGGGACGACCCTATCGACTGGTTAGAACATATTTGTTCACTTCTTAACTTCAGTTTCAACTGAACCAATTTAATTTCAATTAAATTTTTAATTAATTCCTATTATCGAAAATTTTCAAAAATCCTGAAAATTTTCTAACGCCTTAACTCTTCGAAAAATTTCGCCAGCACCTCCTTTGTACTGGTCAATCGGTCAAACCATCACTCGCCTATCTGGGCCATCTCCAACCCAAAAGAAAATCAAACAGCCAAGCGGCTTGCCTATTCGGCTCATCAAAATCACCAAACTCATATATAATATAAACAGGTACCTTTTTGTCTGGCATATCTACTCTGTCACTTCCATATGCTATCAACTCAGCATATATCAATGTTATCCCAATCAAATTATGAAATCACATTCATCTCCAACACAACCATTCGCTTTTTACCAAGCCAAATATCATTTCAACTCGAGTTTCTTCTCGATTCCCAGCTCTTAACTTGATTATCACATTACACTTCAAATTTGAATCTCACAACCCGATTTGTCTTGATATCATTCTAATTCAATCTCAGTTACCACTTTACTGGCTTTCCTTTAATTTGAATTTGCTTTCACAAATTTCTATTAAATTTGTTTTTAATTCAAACAGTCTTTCCCTGGGAGTTTTTAAACAGTTTACTCCTTTCAAAAAAAATAAAATTTTCCTTTCGAACATGTCATTGAGCCCTTAATTAATATTCCATTAGTTAAATCACTTCTCTATTTCTTTATCAATATTTGTTAACCAAATATTTTCAATAACCATATTGGCCTTTTATGTTATTTGGAAAACATTTCCGAATATCGCCTTCCTTTATTTTCTAAACTTAGAAAATATATGCTATTTATAATTGGAAAATATTCCAATTACTTATCTCTTTTCCGATCTCGTTTATTTCTATACTTAGGAAATATTCTTTATTATATTTCCAAGCTTACACTTATTTGGGTTAAAACGGATGTTGTGTAAAACATCGTTACGACAACCCAAATGCTATATTCAACTAACTCTTATTCAACATTGATCTTCGAGCCTGAAATCTTACTATTTATTTGTTAATAATGAAATCAATCAAGTTGGGGTATAACTACCTCTCAGACCTTGACAGAATAACATCTATAACGTCAAAACAGATAAGACTACTTGTTCGAATAATCAATACCATACAACTACTTATGCACTTTTAAACACCTATACACTTCCTCTTTCTATTCTTACTAGATTTTGTTCTTAGTCTTCCTTTTTGATTTTACTATTCTATTTCTAAGTTCGTTTCCTTATCGACTTCTATATATATCGATACGTTGATTTTCAACTATCAAATTATCTTAAAAATATTCTAACTCCTTAAATTCCTGGAAAAATTCGCCATAACCTCCTTTGTACTAGGAGCATCGGGAAAATCCCCAAACTGCCACACAGGCCGTCTCCAATCAAAAAGAAAAGAAAAGCCAAGCGGCTAGCCGATACGGCGCATAAAATCTCATATATGAATTAAATACATACCTTTTCGTCGAGCATTCTATCTATATACCTTCATACCTTACCCATACCTATCTCTCGTATATCCATACATTTCTAATTCATTTCAACTTAATCCAATCATTTTAACTTATTTCGTTAAGTGATTTTCAAATTACTGGTTTGCCCATTTCACCTTTTTATTTTGAGTATACATGTTCAAATATAAGTTTAACTTGTTTATCCACTAATTGAATTCCTTTTCAATTCTATTTGAATTTCCTATATTCAAATTCCATTTTGATTCTCTTATTCAAATTCTATACTTGAATTTCATTTCAATTCTCTTATTCAAATTCCATACTTGAATTTCTTTTCAAATCCATTTGAATTCTCTTTATTCAAATCCCCTTTGAATTTTCTACATTCAAATTTCAATTTTTGAACTTCCTTTCTTCAAATTCCTTTTCAAACTTTCTTTATTCATTCTTTACATAAGTCTCAATTTCAATTCCTTTTGAAATCGATATTTCTACCTTTGGAAAATAAATTTCCCTTTCAATTCCATACTTGTATATTTTTTTTTATTTCTGAATTATCCAATGATAATTCTTTTCACTTCATTTTATAAACTTCGTTTATAAAAGAACTATTTATAAACTTCGTTTATAAAGGAACTTCTCGTTTTATTTCTTTTAAAACAAGTTAAAATTTCAAATCTATTTAAAAGTTCAAATTCTATATTTGAAACCCCATTTGAAATTCAACACAACTCGTCTTTCTCAAAACAAATTCAAAACAATACCTCTGGTAGTAATTCGTCACTTACAACTTGAAAATGAATATTGATGATGCAGCTGTCATCATCAGAATCTATTTTCCAGCGATCGAAGTGAGTTCAATACTATAAAACCATTTCCAAACATTTCCACTTTGAAATTCATTTCAAAATATAATTCACACTGCTTGTAAAATAATTTAAAATCTCCCAAGATCTTAAATTTTCCTTATTTTTAATCCAAATCTATTTACAAACACTTATCCAATTCTCCAGAGTTTTAACTTAAATTTCTGGTTTAGATTTCAGATTTAACTCATCTGATTTCACGCATTTCACTTATATGAATTCTGATTGGTTATTTACATAACCATTTAATTTATAATCTTACTCGATTATAATAACAACCAATATATCCAATATATATCAAAATATACGTTAGGTAAAATATTTCATTTACCCTCCTTTAAAACATACCATGATGGTTCATCGTATTCAAGTGTTTAGTAACTCCTACCGATACAGTGGATCAAACTGATCGACCAGAACTCATAAACGACTCAACCAATGAATCTCCACAATATAAACAAATTTTTATATCAATAACAAATACGTTCACTCGTATATATATACACTCAATCTCAGTCTAGGTTATTACTAACCCTATCTCTACCGAGTCACGCCACAGAGCCAAGTAATTCTTAACTTAAGCTCTGATACCAACTGTAACGACCCGGATTTCGAGCGACTTTGGTTATCGACATAAGCTCGATGTCGATAACCAAAATCGTCGAAAAATCCTGGTAATTAGTGAAAGAAATTAGAGGGTGAGGAAAGATAAGATAGAAACTTAGAATAGAAGAAGAAGAAGAACACAATATCAGAGTAACACGAATCTCACAGCGGAACGAATAAATATATTTCATAACATAACTTTGAAATACAAAATTGGTACTTGAATATACATATCATTATCAAAGTACAGCACTTACAACACAGCGGAAATAACTGTAGCTATAACATCCTGAAGCCTCCTGCTCCAGCTCTTCAAGTGTATCTGTAAAATCCCGACTACTTGACTGCCCGTACAAATTTAGGCACCCAAGAGTTTAGGGAAAACAACAAAGTAAACTCCGGGTCAGTCATGGGACTGGTATGAGTAAAGAGTTTAAAAATAGTTCGAACAAGTAAACGATATCTCATAAGACCACGCCGCATAACGGAACGGGTTTTTTTCCTTATGAGAATCCATAATATCTTTTATATCAAAAACCTTTTGATATTATAATAATGTCTATCAACCACAGTTATAATAATCATCTAGTAGAAACGCTTTCATCTCACGTTCTACATATATAGTATACAATCAAAACCGCAAGCACGTATTGGGTAATGGATTTCCAACTATGACAAGGTATGGAACCACCTTTCGCTCGTGTACCTCTAGAGAAGAATACACTGGGCTCAACAAGAACATCTTGCAACCCGGCCACACATGACCGACCACTCATTTCGCTTGAGTGTATCGAATGTATATCACCAACAGTTGGGATCAGCAACCGTTTCCCGAATGGGACAGCATCAACAATAGATTTTTAGAAGTAAATGAAACTCTAGATCAGGTGATTATACACCCTACTTCGGTGCGACCGACTTAGCCATGCTGCCTGCCCGATTTCTGTCATTTACCGGATGATGAGGCTAGAAGCTACGCTTTATCATCACATTAGATTCACTTTGAATGTCACATCGTCAACTCCATCAAATCACCGATTGATGTCCTCAACCATACATTATGTGTTAGCTAAAAGAAGTTTCCTTCTCCGCTTCCACTCTTGGTACGGTTGGAGAAATCAATATACGTGATCGTCTGGACATACTCTGTCAGACATCCGTCCATACAAGTCATCCAGGAACAGGATGAACCGAAGGCACTATTCGGTAAACATGATAGCCCTTGCATAACTCCGTCTTCAATTCTCTTTGGCATATATGATTCGCAACGCTTATGCCAATACAGAGTGGTTCTTTAGATAATAATCCAACCGGTCTCTCCATATTAACAACGTTAAAATGGTCAAAACTTCGATAGTCTTTGATTTAACTATCGAATAAAAATAGGTGTGCAAACAATGATATTATTTCCAAATGGAAATTATATCGATCAAACATCATTCAACATTCATCTCTTTAGTTCATTAATTTACTTATCTCATGTTTCCCTACGTTCAATATTCCTTATTTTCTAAATTGGGAAAATATACGTTATTAACAATGGAAAACATTTCCATTTCTTTGTTTCTTTATAAGAAAACATTTATGGTTTCTTATTTGGAAAACATTTCCAAAGCTTCTTCATTGGACTTAGACAGATGATTAAACAAACCATCACGATGCCAACTCAAACCATTTCCTTTTTACTGCCGAACATTAACTATTCCTTAGTTAAAACGAAGCCAATTAAGTTGGGGTAGAACTACCTCTCAGACCTTAACTGAACAACATTTCTAACTTTGAAATGGGAAAAGTTCACTTTGTATTCCATTTACTAACTTCCTTACTTAACCCTCCTTCGAATAACTATATTCGATTTACTAACTTTATTCGAATAAACTAACATCGATTAACTCCTTTTAACTTTATTCTCTAATCGATTAAACTAACATCGATTAACTCCTTTTAACTTTATCACTAATCGATTAACTAACATCGATTAACTCCTTTTAATTTTATCACTAATCGATTAACTAACATCGATTAACTCCTTTTACTAAACTACGTTTTCCGTTACAACTATTTCCTTTTTATAACGTTTACTTACCGTTACAAATATATCCTATTTATAACTTCTATTTACCGTTACAAATATATCCTATTTATAACTTCTATTTACCGTTACAAATATTTCCTATTTGTAACTTCTATTTATTTTCTAAATAAATATTCCTTTTCTATTTCTATTTATTTTCTAAATAAATATCCCTTTTATAAAACCGTGTTCGTTTTATAAATAATTCCTTTTATAAAATCCTGTGATTTTATAAAATTCCTTTATTTCAATATACATTGAAATACATCTTTTTACATCCCAGGGTCTTTTATGATATTTTCAATATCGAATAACAATGATCAACATCATTCCAACACACATAATCCATAACAGATTATATAACACATCATATATCACAATATATGAAAACAGTAAAATAAATGTTGAGGAATCCAACTGGATTCCTCCAACCTGTCTCCCTGCATCACAGATGTTAAACAATATAGATAACATCACTTTTCAGTTCTATATGATATATTCTGTTAAACAGAATCAATATAGAAAATTTAACTAACTGACTAACAGTTCAATCAAACAGTCAACATACAGTAAATCAACCAATATCTAACAGTTCTAAAAATACAACATGAAATTATAAACTGTTTAGAGTTAGTGAGATTTACTCACTTTGGCGCGTTAATCGTTAAATAACGGTTTACGATATTTGATTCAGTCGGACAATTTATTTCGCCATAAATTGTAACGAGCTCAGATTCGCTCCCAGTCAGTTCCATTGTGTTGCTCCCATCCATACGATCCTAACGGATCTTGTTTCGCTCAATTCTGACATCGTATGTTCAAGTTACGATATTAACAAGTTGTGTTCATATTTAAATAAATAAGCTTAAGTATTTAACCCCTTTTGGGATTTACCTTCTTTACCCGGCCCAATTCCTCTTTCTAAAATTCCTAGGCCCATTTAAACAGTGTTGTCTTCTTCACCGAACTCAATCCGCTCCAGAACAACTTCGAACCCACCTCCGTTCATTCCGGTGAACTCAAAATAACCATTTCGATTTCAGACCTCCTCCAGTCCCTTCATTCACACCATAAAATCCTAACCCCAAGTTGAATATACAGAAGTCAAATAACACTTCCTTAATCCACCCTGACGTCTACCTCTACAGCATCTTCAAACTCTACCCGAATGTGTCACCTTCATCATAAACACTTCACAAAAGAAACCCTTACCCACAAATGCAACGGTACCCATTATCCCCTTCACACTATTTGCATGCAATACACGTGCTGAATCCAACATCATTGTTTCACATACATATTATTTGTACTCTTTCTCAAACAATAATTGCACACCACGTTTTCAATACCATACCCGTATTAGAAGGAAGCTTTTCCTTCCATGCAATCATCATTTAAAAGCAGGCTGTCCACTCCTCCCAGTAATACCCCACGCAACTCCACGTCCCCCACTTGCAACCCTGTACTCCTCTTCCTCCTTGGATCAGTTCAACCCCTCTTCTTTAAAAACAAACCCGTGCTCCCGTATTCTCAACGCCAGAAACCTCCATTACCGCACCCTTCTACAACATTTCCGCACCACGACGTCCATCTCCAGAGAATACGGACGACCCTAATCTCCCCGAATCGAAAGTTTCAGGTGAGCTTCATCCATGGCCAGAGTTCCAACGCCTCCGGTTGCCCTTATCCTCATCAGCGTCGAAGTATCTATGCAGAGCTGAGCAACTGGATAGTGATCGAGTCCTTCCAAATCGACATGGGTTGAAGAAAATCTTCATACGAATGCGAATAATCCTGTTTCATGATTGTTGGATTTCTTTGTGATTTTATTTTGATTTTTAAAGGTTTATTTCTTCACGTTTGAAGAACACTTGGTGGCGGCTCAAATTCTGTGAAGCGAATAAGTAAATTAGGTTAAGGAAGGAGTTAACTTATATTTATAGGGTTTCGTTTGAACTCGTGGAAGTTTGATGTCCACTTTCTAAGGAGCGGCTGTGATAAAAGAATGCGTGGCTTTGTTTAGGCCTTAGGGAGAACGCTAGTGTATTTATAGTTTTGTTTTCCTCAAAATACGTGTGTTACCTAAATTCCACTCACGTACGGACAGAAATCAAGATACTATTGTATCGAGCTCAGTTTCACGATCCCAAAAATATAATAATACCGGTAGATGGACTCATATTTTGAAACTTCAAAATGTTGATTTCGCGGTGCGAAATACTTCAAATAAAAAGTTGCCTATTTAATTAATTAAAAATTACAGTAAAATTCTAAAAATTAAATTATCGCTATTTCCCTAAAGAACCTTGTCTGAATTCACACCCGATATCTAATTATTTTGAAATAACCGTTATGGTCGATAAACGATTCTATAGCGACTATTCTGAAATTTGATTTGGACATATCTCAAAATCTACCCGACGAAATCCTTGTTTTTCTCTTCCACTAGAAAGATATACTCCACCAGCTCCACACGTTTCTTGTTTCACAGAAATCCGATTTAAAACGAACTCTGTACATTCAGTTGAAGTTCGAATCGCCAAATAGCGAACTGCAGCGCCATTTCGAGCTCTATTTTAAATTATATTATAATTATACGTTCAACTATCGACGATTGGATATATTCGTTATTCAAATTCAATTCCAAGCTGAATTAAATATCACAGATTCACACTATATCGTCATTTCAACCAAATTCTGATTATTTCAGAATTAAATATATTTTAATTTATTATTTTAATTAAATATTCACTATTATTAAATTCCACGATCATTAAATTCACTAAACCACCATATATACAATAAAATAAATTAAACATAATACCTCTGCTAATGCGGGTCATTACACCTAATTCTTTGTTTTCCAACAGACCAAGCCACCACTACACTTTAGCTCAAACGTGGAGAAATAAGCTTTAGGGAATTTTATAAAATCACATACTCACCGATAAATCACCAACTATATGTTTTTGAACTCGTGATGAGCTTCTCTTCAAGGCAGTAGGGTTTTTATGGTGCTCGAAGCTAATTACTGGAGCTCGAAACTGAGCAGAACACCTAGGGTTCGCGGAAACGGGTCATTTTGGGCGTCGATCTTCGATTTGGTGGTGATGTTGTGTTCGGGGGAGGGAGCCGCAGGTGATGGTGTCGACGAGGGAAACTCCGGTACCTCACCGTGAAGCGCGACATTTGGGGTTCACGAACTAAGTAGCAGGTCGGGTTCGGAGGGGATGCGCCGGAGGTGAACTAAGGGGGTCGGTCTGGTGCGTGGTGGCAAGGGGAAGAGATTTTTGGTGGTAGTGGAGGCCATAGATGGCCGATGTGGTGATGAATGGTGGTCAAAGCCGGTCGATTTAGTTACAGGAGATCACGGTGGTATTTGGGAGAGATGGGTTCACAACTGAAGCGGGTTTGGGCTTTATAAATGGTGGTTGGGCCAAGGAATGTAAGGGTGAGACCCATTTCAATTCAATTAAGTTTGTTTTAAGATTTTAAAATGTTGTATTAACTTCATAACGCAATATCTCGGTCATATGAAATCAGATTGACGAACCGTAAGTTGCGTTGGGATCGTATGGACGGGAACAACACAATGAGACTGACCGGGAGTGAATCTGAGCATGTTACAATTTATGGAAAAATAAATTGTCCGTCGCAGTCAAATAAACGCAAACCGTTATTTAACGGCTAACGCGCAAATGTGAGTAAATCTCACTAACTCTGAACAGTTTATGATTTCATGTTGTATTGTTAGAACTGTTAAAATTGTCTGTTTGACTGTGTGTTGATTATTTGATTGAACTGCTAGTCAGTTAGTTAAATTTCTATATTGATTCTGTTTAACAGAATATATCATATTGAACTGAAAGTGATGTTATCTATATTGTCTAACATCTGTGATGCAGGGAAACAGGTTGGAGGAATCTGACTGGATTTCCTCAACAGTTATTTTATTGTTTTTCATATATTTTAATATATGATGTGAATTATAACCTGTTGTTGATTTGTGTGTGTATGGACGAGATTGAACATCGTGATTTGATTTGATTGAATACCATACCATACGGGATATTGATAAGGAGATTTTCAAAGTGATATTGAAAACAGAATATTTATAAACTGGAATATTTATAAATAAGCAATATTTATAAATTGGAATATTTATAAATAGGAGATATTTGAAAAGGGAAATAAATTCAAAACATTTCTTTTTGAATGGAAAGGCCTGCGTGGCGATTTTGGGGATTTTCCCGATGCTTCCGGTACAAAGGAGGTTATGGCGAATTTTCCCGGGAATTTAAGGAGTTAGAAAACTTTCAAGAATAAATTTGAAAAGGAAATATTTGTAAACCATTTACAAATAGAATTGGAAAGGGAACATTATAAAAAGGAAATCATTTTTAAAGTTTAGAACCGTTATATTAAAAGTAAATCTTTTCAAATGAATAAAACGTTGTTAAAAAGGAAATCTTTATAAATTGAATAAAGTTAATCGAATATAGACATTCGAAGTTAGTTAATCGAATATGGTATTCGTAGTTAGTTAATCGAATATAGACATTCGAAGTTAGTTAAGTGAATATGGTATTCGAAGATAGTTAATCGAATATAGACATTCGAAGTTAGTTAATCGAATATGGTATTCGAAAGTTAGGTAATCGAATATGTTATTCGAAAGGGGTTAGTCAAGTCGAGTTAGTCCAATAGAGTTAACCAGTTAGAGTAAATCAGTTAGAGTTAACCAGTTAGAATTAATCAAATATAGTTATTTGAGACAGAGTTAGTCAAACATAGTATTCAGGGTGAGTTGCCATCTTGTACGATTGCAAGCGAAATTCGCTGGGCTGTAAATAGCCTACGGCGGTCGGATTTTCCTGAGGGAGTCAGGCGTAACCATTACGATCGTTGCGATCTAGAGTCAAGCGAATGGAGTTTAATCGAATATTAGTTATTCGATAGGAGTTAATCGAGTTGATCGAGTTAAGTTAGTCAAGTTAGTCGAGCCTAGTTAATCGAATCGAATTGGTCGAACCAAGTAAGTCGAGTTAGTCGAGTCAAGTTAAGTTAGTCGAGTTAAGTTCGGCGAGTTAAAATAATCGATTTTAGTTTCATCAAAAGGATTTATCGATGTTAGTTTTATCGAAAGGAGTTATTAATGTTAGTTTCATCGAAAGGAGTTATTGATGTTAATTTCATCGAAAGGAGTTATTGATGTTAGTTTCATCGAAAGGAGTTATCGATGTTAGTTTCATTGAAGGGAGTTATCGATTATAGTTTAATCGAAGTGAGATTTTCAAATATGAGATATTTGAAAAGGAAGAGTTATCGAATATTAGTTATTCGAAGAGAGATTATCGAATATCGTTTATTCGAGAAGGAGTTAGTCAAATATAGGTTATTCGAAGAAGAGTTAATCAAATAGAGATTTCTCGAAGAGAGTTAATCGGCAAATTCGATTATATCAAATTCGGGAAAGTACTTATACTTTCCAGTGTTTAAATAGAGATTTATTTATTTATAAATAAATAAGTGTTAGGTTAATTATTCACTAATAAGAATAGAAGTTATAATTAAAGTTAGATAATTCGAAAGTAGGGATTATAACGTTATCGTTATAACCAACGTTCTAAATATAGAAGAGGATCAGTAAAATTTGAATCCGAGAACGGCGTAAAGAAGTTGTTAAAGATTAAAAGATAAACTTTGACCATTTTGAAGTTATAACGTTGTTCAGTTAAGGTCTGAGAGGTAATTGTACCCCAACTTGAGTGACTTCCTTCTTAACTAAGAAATGGTAAGGTTTGATCGTAAAGGAGTTTTGGAAATGTTTTCCAAACGAGAATCAGAAATGTTTTCTGATAAAAGAAAATAAGAATTTAGAATATAGGGAAACAGGAGATAAGTAAATAAATGAACTGAAGAAATTTATGATAAATGATGTTTGTTCGACAAAATTTCCATCTGGAGATAATATCGTTTTTTGCACACTTGTTTTTCTTCGATAGTTAACTCACCGACTATCGAAGTTTTTGACCATTTTAACGTTGTTAATATGGAGAGACCGGTTGGATTTTTATCCAAAGAACCACTCTGTATTGGCATAAGCGTCGCGAATCATATATGTCAAAGATAATTGAAGACGGAGTAAAATGCAAGGGCTATCCTGTTTACAGAATAGTGCCTTCGGTTTGTCCAGTCCCAGGACAACTTGTATGGACGAAGGTCTGATAGAGTATATCCAATGGATCGCGTAAGTTGATCTGTTCAAACTTATTCACGTTTGGTGGCGGAGGAATTCGTTTCTCTTAGCTGTATACCCGTGTTATTTTTGGATAAGTCAATTTGTGATTTGGCGGGTATGGCGATGTGACATTTTAAGTAAATGAAGATGGATGTCTGACATAGTATTTCTAGACGGTCACGTACATTGATTTCTTCAACCGTACCAAGAGTGGAAGCAGAGAAGGAAACTTCTTTTAGCTGACACGTAATGTATTGTTGTAGACGTCAATTAGTGATTTTCGATGGATCTGACAATGTGGCATTCGAAGTGAATTTATTGTGATGATAAAGCGTAGCTTCTAGCCTCACATCCGGTAAATGACAGAAATCGGGCAGGCAGCATGGCTAAGTCGGTCGCACCGAAGTAGGGTGTATAATCACCTATCTAGTGAATATTCATTTGTTTCTTAAATCTATCAATGCTGTCCCATATATATATACGGGAACGGTTGCTGATCCCAACCGTTGGTGATGTACATTCGATACACTCAAGCGAAATGAGTGGTCGGTCATGTGTGGCTGAGTTGCAAGATGTTCTTGTTGAACTCCAGTGTATCGTTCCTAGAGTACACTGATCGGAAGGTGGTTCCATACCTCGTCATAGTTGGGAATCCAATCATCCAATACGAGCTTGCGATTTTGATTGTATACTATATACGTAGTAACGTGAGATGCAAGCGTTTCCGCTAGATTAATATTTATTTGTACTTAGACATTGTTATAATATCAGAATGATATTGCTTTGAAAAGTTATTTGGATTCTCATAAGGCAAAAACCCGTTCCGTATTCACGGCGTGGTCTTATGAGATATCATATACCTATTTAAAATGATTTGAGTTTATTCACACCAGTCCCATGACTGACCCGGAGTTTATTTTGTTTTCCCTAAACTCTTGGGTGCCTAAATTTGTACGGGCAGTCAAGTTGTCGGGATTTTATAGATACACTTGGAGAGCTTGGAACAGGAGGCTTCAGGATTCTATAGCTATTATTATTTCCGCTGTTGTTGTAAGTGTTGTACTCTGATAAGTGTTATTATATACATATACTGATGTTATTTCAAAGATATGTTATGTTATATTTTATTCGTTCCGCTGTGAGATTCGTGTTTACTCTGATGATGATGTTCTTCTTCTTCTTCTATTCTATAAGTTCTATCTTATCTATTCTCACCTTCTAATTTCTTTCATTAATTACCGGGATTTTTTGATGTTTTGGTTATCGATGTCGGGCTTACGTCGATAACCAAAGTCGCTCAAAATCCGGGTTACTACAGTTGGTATCAGAGCTTAAGTTAAGAATTACTTGGCTCTGTGGCGTGACTATGTAGAGATGGGATTAGTAATACCCTAGATTTAGTTTGAGTGTATATATACGAGTGCGTATTTGTATTTGATATAAAAATTTGTTATATATTGTGGAGATTCATTGGCTGAGTTGTTTATGAGTTCTGGTCGATCAGTTTGATCCACTGTATCGATAGGGGTTACTAAACACTCGAATACGATGAACCGTCATGGTATGTTTTGAAAGAGGGTAAATGGAATAATTTTGCCCGAATATATTTGATATAGTATATTGGTTGTGTTGGTTGTTATTATAATCGAGTAAGATTATAAAAAGGTAAATGATTATAAATGACTAATCAGAATCATATAAGTAAAGTATATGAAATAAGATGAATTAAATATGAATTTAAATCAGATTTGGAATTTAAAATAAGGAAATTTTAAGTTCCTGGGAGATTTTGAAATGTTTTCAAAATGGATGTATTTAATAAGGATTTTGAAATGATATAGTATTGAAATCACTTGGGTCGCTGGAGAATAATTCCGATAATGACTGCGCAGTATCATCGGTGTGATTTTCGAGTTCTAAGTGGTGGATTACTACCTGAGATTTTGATTTGAATTGTTTTGAGAAAACAAGTGTTTAGAAATTCAAAGGTTTTGAATAGGTATTATGATTTCAAATTGATTTGAAATTTACCTAGGAATTTAAGTTCTAGAAATTAAAATTTAACTTGTGAAGTTAAATAAAATGAGATGGTAAAAATAAGTTGAAATTTAAACAGAGTTAAATAGAATTGAATTGGATTAGAGAATAATCTGTTATGGAATTGGGTTGATGAGTTAAGAATTTGAAATTTGATATTGGGGTTCGAATGAAATTCGATTTGGTTTTGAGGATATGAACTGATTGGAATTTGATGGAAATAACACTGGTATATGCCGAGTTGATAACAGATGGTAGGGATATAATGTTATGCCCAACAAAAAGGTACAAGTTTATATTTTATATGAGTTTGGAATTTATGAGCCGAATTGGCAAGCCGCTTGGCTGTTTGATTTTCTTTTGAGTAAAAGAAGGCCCAGAGAGGCGAGTTGGAGTTTGAGATATTGACCAGTACAAAGGAGGTGCTGGCAAAATTTTTCGGAAAGTTAAGGTGTTAGAAAATTTTCAGAATTTTTGAAAATTTAGTTAGTCAGAATAAATTAATGTTTATTCGATATTAATTGGTTCAGTTGAAACCGGAGACAAGAGGTAAACAAATAAATTTTTACCCAGAAGATAGGGTCATCCCCTAGCTTAGCAATTTCGAGGACGAAATTTTTTAAGGGGGGAAAGATTGTAGTGACCCGCATTTTTGGCTGTTGAATAATTAAAATAATTTAATTATTAATTATCGATGTGGCGATATCGATGACCGAAATTAAATAAAAATGAATATTTAATTAATAATTATAATATAATAATTATATATTATAAGCCCGGAGTGGTCAGAATAGTGAAATTCACGATATACTGTGAATTAGATAGTATCAGAGGATTGGTTGAGTTTATAATCGAAATATAAATAACGAATATATTCAATCGACGACAGTTGAACGTATAATTTATAATATATTTATAAACGAGCTCGAAATGGCGCTGCAGTTCGCTATTTGACGATTTGAACTTCAACTGAGTATACATGGTTCGTTTTAAATCGGATTTCTGTGAAACAAGAAACGTGTGGAGCTGGTAGAGTATATCTTTCTAGTGGAAGAGAAAAATCGGGATTTCATCGTGTTGATTTTGAGATATGTCCAAATCAAATTTTAGAAAAGTCGCTGTGGAATTCCTTTATAATTCGTAACGCTCTATATATGTTATAAATAGATTTTCGGTATAAGCTGAATATCGAGATAATCTGGAATCTGAAATACCAAGCTGTAAATTCTGATATGATATTCTGGAGCTGAACGATATCATATGTGAAGATATACGATAATATAAATTTATTTATATTTAATTTAATAATATTTAAATATATTTATATATTTAAAAGGGTCATTCAGAGCTTTAAAAATAGCCGGTTTTGCAAACGAAGTCCGAATTCGACGAAACTAATTTTGTTGGATCCGCAACATCAAATCATTGCTAGATGTCAAGTTTCATGATTTTTAGAGTCACTGTGTGGCCGTACGGATTTTTAGAGTGAGAAATAGTCAGTATTTCGATGGTTAAAAATATGCTGTGTGAGTATACAGAGTCGGAATTCGACGAAACCAGTTTCGTTGGGACCGTAATGTCGAGCTGAAGGTGCATGTCCAGTTTGGTAATTTTTGGGTATTGTATATGACTACGGGAATTTTTAAAGACAGATACAAAAAACATTTCAATAAAATCAAATATAATAATATTTTATTTAGATATTTATTTGCCTATAAATATGAGATCTAAGTCCTAAACCTAATTCCTTATTTTCCAACAGACCAAGCCGCCACTACCCTTTAGCTCAAACGTGGAGAAATAAGCTTCAGGGAATTTTATAAAATCACATACTCACCGATAAATCACCAACTATATGTTTTTGAACTCGTGATGAGCTTCTCTTCAAGGCAGTAGGGTTTTTATGGTGCTCGAAGCTAATTACTGGAGCTCGAAACTGAGCAGAACACCTAGGGTTCGCGGAAACATGTCATTTTGGGCGTCGATCTTCGATTTGGTGGTGATGTTGTGTTCGGGGGAGGGAGCCGCAGGTGATGGTGTCGATGAGGGCAACTTCGATGCCTCACCGTGAAGCGCGACGTTTGGGGTTCACGAACTAAGTAGCAGGTCGGGTTTGGAGGGGATGCGCCGGAGGTGAACTAAGGGGGTCGGTCTGGTGCGTGGTGGCAAGGGGAAGAGATTTTTGGTGGTAGTGGAGGCCATAGATGGCCGACGTGGTGATGAATGGTGGTCAAAGCCGGTCGATTTACTTACAGGAGGTCACGGTGGTATTTGGGAGAGATGGGTTCACAACTGAAGCGGGTTTGGGCTTTATAAATGGTGGTTGGGCCAAGGAATGTAAGGGTGAGGCCCATTTCAATTCAATTAAGTTTGTTTTAAGATTTTAAAATATTGTATTAACTTCATAACGCAATATCTCGGTCATATGAAATCAGATTGACGAACCGTAAGTTGCGTTGGGATCGTATGGACGGGAGCAACACAATGAGACTGACCGGGAGTTAATCTGAGCATGTTACAATTTATGGAAAAATAAATTGTCCGTCGCAGTCAAATAAACGCAAACCGTTATTTAACGGCTAACGCGCAAATGTGAGTAAATCTCACTAACTCTGAACAGTTTCTGATTTCATGTTGTACTGTTAGAACTGTTAAAATTGTCTGTTTGACTCTGTGTTGATTGTTTGATTGAACTGCTAGTCAGTTAGTTAAATTTCTATATTGATTCTGTTTAACAGAATATATCATATGGAACTGAAAGTGATGTTATCTATATTGTCTAACATCTGTGATGCAGGGAAACAGGTTGGAGGAATCTGACTGGATTTCCTCAACAGTTATTTTATTGTTTTTCATATATTTTAATATATGATGTGAATTATAACCTGTTGTTGATTTGTGTGTGTATGGACGAGATTGAACATCGTGATTTGATTTGATTGAATACCATACCATACGGGATATTGATAAGGAGATTTTCAAAGTGATATTGAAAACAGAATATTTATAAACTAGAATATTTATAAATAAGCAATATTTATAAATTGGAATATTTATAAATAGGAGATATTTGAAAAGGGAAATAAATTCAAAACATTTCTTTTTGAATGGAAAGGCCTGCGTGGCGATTTTGGGGATTTTCCCGATGCTTCCGGTACAAAGGAGGTTATGGCGAATTTTCCCGGGAATTTAAGGAGTTAGAATATTTTCAAGAATAAATTTGAAAAGGAAATATTTGTAAACCATTTACAAATAGAATTGGAAAGGGAACATTATAAAAAGGAAATCATTTTTAAAGTGTAGAACCGTTATATTAAAAGTAAATCATTTCAAATGAATAAAACGTTGTTAAAAAGGAAATCTTTATAAAGTGAATAAAGTTAATCGAATATAGACATTCGAAGTTAGTTAATCGAATATGGTATTCGAAGTTAGTTAATTGAATATAGACATTCGAAGTTAGTTAAGTGAATATGGTATTCGAAGTTAGTTAATCGAATATAGACATTCGAAGTTAGTTAATCGAATATGGTATTCGAAAGTTAGTTAATCGAATATGTTATTCGAAAGGGGTTAGTCAAGTCGAGTTAGTCAAATAGAGTTAACCAGTTAGAGTAAATCAGTTAGAGTTAACCAGTTAGAGTTAATGAAATATAGTTATTTGAGACAGAGTTAGTCAAACATATTATTCAGGGTGAGTTGCCATCTTGTACGATTGCTAGCGAAATTCGCAGGGCTGTAAATAGCCTACTGCGGTCGGATGTTTCCTAAGGGAGTCAGGCGTAACCATTATGATCGCTACGATCTAGAGTCAAACGAATGGAGTTTAATCGAATATTAGTTATTCGATAGGAGTTAATCTAGTTGATCGAGTTAAGTTAGTCAAGTTAGTCGAGACTAGTTAATCGAATCGAATTGGTCGAACCAAGTAAGTCGAGTTAGTCGAGTCAAGTTAGTCGAGTTAAGTTCGGCGAGTTAAATTAATCGATGTTAGTTTCATCAAAAGGAGTTATCGATGTTAGTTTTATCGAAAGGAGTTATTAATGTTAGTTTCATCGAAAGGAGTTATTGATGTTAGTTTCATCGAAAGGAGTTATTGATGTTAGTTTCATCGAAAGGAGTTATTGATGTTAGTTTCATCGAAAGGAGTTATCGATGTTAGTTTCATTGAAGGGAGTTATCAATTATAGTTTAATCGAAGTGAGATTTTCAAATATGAGATATTTGAAAAGGAAGAGTTATCGAATATTAGTTATTCGAAGAGAGATTATCGAATATCGTTTATTCGAGAAGGAGTTAGTCGAATATAGGTTATACGAAGAAGAGTTAATCAAATAGAGATTTCTCGAAGAGAGTTAATCGGCAAATTCGATTATATCGAATTCGGGAAAGTACTTATACTTTCCAGTGTTTAAATAGAGATTTATTTATTTATAAATAAATAAGTGTTAGGTTAATTATTCACTAATAAGAATAGAAGTTATAATTAAAGTTAGATAATTCGAAAGTAGGGATTATAACATTATCGTTATAACCAACGTTCTAAATATAGAAGAGGATCAGTAAAATTTGAATCCGAGAAAGGCGTAAAGAAGTTGTTAAAGATTAAAAGATAAACTTTGACCATTTTGAAGTTATAACGTTGTTCAGTTAAGGTCTGAGAGGTAATTATACCCCAACTTGAGTGACTTCCTTCTTAACTAAGAAATGGTAAGGTTTGATCGTAAAGGAGTTTTGGAAATGTTTTCCAAACGAGAATCAGAAATGTTTTCTGATAAAAGAAAATAAGAATTTAGAATATAGGGAAACAGGAGAAAAGTAAATAAATGAACTGAAGAAATTTATGATAAATGATGTTTGTTCGACAAAATTTCCATCTGGAGATAATATCGTTGTTTGCACACTCGTTTTTCTTCGATAGTTAACTCACCGACTATCGAAGTTTTTGACCATTTTAACGTTGTTAATATGGAGAGATCGGTTGGATTTTTATCCAAAGAACCACTCTGTATTGGCATAAGCGTTGCGAATCATATATGTCAAAGATAATTGAAGACGGAGTAAAATGCAAGGGCTATCCTGTTTACAGAATAGTGCCTTCGGTTTGTCCAGTCCCAGGACAACTTGTATGGACGAAGGTCTGACAGAGTATAACCAATGGATCGCGTAAGTTGATCTGTTCAAACGTATTCACATTTGGTGGTGGAAGAATTCGTTTCTCTTAGCTGTATACCTGTGTTATTTTTGGATAAGTCAATTTGTGATTTGGCGGGTATGACGATGTGACATTTTAAGTAAATGAAGATGGATGTCTGACATAGTATTTCCAGACGGTCACGTACATTGATTTCTTCAACCGTACCAAGAGTGGAAGCGGAGAAGGAAACTTCTTTTAGCTGACACGTAATGTATTGTTGTAGACGTCAATTAGTGATTTTCGATGGATCTGACAATGTGGCATTCGAAGTGAATCTATTGTGATGATAAAGCGTAGCTTCTAGCCTCACATCCGGTAAATGACAGAAATCGGGCAGGCAGCATGGCTAAGTCGGTCGCACCGAAGTAGGGTGTATAATCACCTATCTAGTGACTATTCATTTGTTTCTTAAATCTATCAATGTTGTCCCATATATATATACGGGAACGGTTGCTGATCCCAACCGTTGGTGATGTACATTCGATACACTCAAGCGAAATGAGTGGTCGGTCATGTGTGGCTGAGTTGCAAGATGTTCTTGTTGAACTCCAGTGTATCGTTCCTAGAGTACACTGATCGGAAGGTGGTTCCATACCTCGTCATAGTTGGGAATCCATTCATCCAATACGAGCTTGCAATTTTGATTGTATACTATATACGTAGTAACGTGAGATGCAAGCGTTTCCGCTAGATTGATATTTATTTGTACTTAGACATTATTATAATATCAGAATGATATTGCTTTGAAAAGTTATTTGGATTCTCATAATGGAAAAACCCGTTCCGTATTCACGGCGTGCTCTTATGAGATATCATATACCTGTTTAAAATGAATTGAGTTTATTCACACCAGTCCCGTGACTGACCCGGAGTTTATTTTGTTTTCCCTAAACTCTTGGGTGCCTAAATTTGTACGGGCAGTCAAGTAGTCGGGATTTTACAGATACACTTGGAGAGCTTGGAGCAGGAGGCTTCAGGATTCTATAGCTATTATTATTTCCGCTGTTGTTGTAAGTGTTGTGCTCTGATAAGTGTTATTGTATACATATACTGATGTTATTTCAAAGATATGTTATGTTGTATTTTATTTGTTCCGCTGTGAGATTCGTGTTTACTCTGATGATGATGTTCTTCTTCTTCTTCTATTCTATAAGTTCTATCTTATCTATTCTCACCTTCTAATTTCTTTCATTAATTACCGGGATTTTTCGATGTTTTGGTTATCGACGTCGGGCTTACGTCGATAACCAAAGTCGCTCAAAATCCGGGTTACTACAGGCTACAAATCCAATCTTACAACATAAATAGGTTAAACTTAACACAGTTTCTCAATATTCATGAATGTTGATCTACCATGTAAGCATGTGACTTAGATCATAAACTTGCAAATAACCACCAAATTACTACATGACATGTTTCACCATTCAGTTGGCATAATCAGTTCTTTACCCAATCGTAATAGATTCCAATAACATACAATATGGTATGTTCATCATCACAAACATATAGGCATGATCGATCGCAACTGTAATTTAAGATACATTAGAATCAAACTTCGTTATCTCATACATAAGCATCATTCCATATTCGAGTTACAATATGCCATGATTTCATTTAAAAAAGAATGTTTAAATCTGCGTAATAACCAACTTACAAACTAAAAGGAATTCTTGATTTCTGAAAATCTGAATTTTGAAATTGGAGATGCGCGCCTTTGAGGAAGATCGTTGAATTAGATTAGCTTTTAATTTGATTTTGATGTAGGCTTTTAACTCATTTCTGAATTGAAAACAGTGACGGCTACTCCAAGTTCTCTACTAATGGCAAGACAGTTCCAGGATCATTTTTGTGTGAATTTCAGGTTGAGTATTGAGTTGTATATATTGAATTTCAATTTGGTTATAGCCGTCGGATGAACCAGAGTTAACCACAGCCATTCAGACCAGATCAAGACCATCCAGAAACCCTAGTGACTCAGCAGCATGTCATCAGTTTTTCAAAATTCAGATCTGGCTGGGGGGCCAGGTCGACCCCCAGGTCAACCCTAAGGTCGACCCCCAGGTCGACATCTAGGGGGGAGGTCGACATTAGGGTCGACCCCCTGGTCGACCTGGGGTCCTGGGCGGGAATTTTCCCGCCCAGCCCACTTCTGACTTCCGTTTGAATTTTGAAATCTGGTTTTGAGCTGTTTGAATTTATTCGAATTTCTGAAACTTCTGGATGCCATAACTTCTTCATACGAAGTCCAATTTACCCAAACTCAGACTCTATCTCAAGCAAAATTCCGAGATGAACGTAATGGCATAACCCGTTTCCTCTAATTCTCACATTTGAAATTAAGTATTGTTTAATTCATTACTATAATGTTAATAGAAAATACGGGGTGTTACATTCTCCCCTCCTTTTAGGATTTCATACCCGAAATCTTCAAGTCGGGAAGAACTTATATCCTACAATCCAGTCACCTATCTAATCTACCATCAAACACAGGCGTCTATTGTCCTTAAAAGGTTTCTAATGCTACAAGATCATATGCATAGTGTGTGTACATGTCCTTATCTAATGCAATATCAGGTGGTCCACTGATTCAGTTGACCTCCTTAATGCAAATTATGTAAGTGCCATGAGTCCATTATGTATGGAATTTTTCCTACTTACAATTTCCTACATGAGTGCACAACTTTTCATACAAATGCAACGTCCATATGCTAACACATCAAGTTTCAATCCATATACAAATACACATATGCATATGCAATATGAAAGTGACAGAGCCGATCTAATACCTAATGTGTGTGTATATGCATCCACGAGCTACCACTAGCAACCACTTGCAACCGCTTGCAACCATCAACCGTAACATGTTTCAATTACATGTTTACATCCAAAAAGTTTCTACCTAAGGATAAAGGATAAGAGATACACCTAAAAAGATAGATATGAGCATAAACTTAATGAAAGAGAGATCAAAGATGTACCCTCAAAAAGAAAAATGTAGGCTGCACGTATTCTGTCCTCAGTTTCCCAAGTCGCGTCTTCCTCGGCGTCGCTCCATTGAACTTTGACGAGCTTAACTTCACGGTTGCATAGCTTCTTGGCTTCTGTTCCCAAGATACGGGTTGGAACTCTCCTCACAGTTGCTTCTCGTTCAACTTCTACTTCCTCTAGCATGCTTGGTTCTACCACTTCCGCAGACTCGTGTAAGCACTTACGCAGGTGAGAGACATGAAAGACGTTACGAACCCCAGCCAATCTTTCGGGCAGCTGTACCCTATAAGACATCTTCCCAATCTTCTAGATGATAGGGAACGACCCTACAAATCTTGGTGCTAACTTTCCTGCGGACCGAAAGCGAATGACGTTCCTCAAAGGAGATACTCTAAGGAATACCTTGTCTCCAACTTCGAACTCAAGGTCAGTTCTTCTTCTATCTGCGTAGGACTTATGTCTATTTTGGGCAGTCTTCATTCTTCTTCGTATTAAGTCTACTTTCTCTGAAGTTTTTCTGATCATGTCTGGCCTAAGTATGAGCTTTTCTGTGGACTCCCACCAGCAAGTTGGTGACCGACACGTTCTTCCATATAAAGCTTCGAAAGGCGCCATGCCTATGGTCGCTTGGTAGCTATTGTTGTAAGCGAATTCCACCAAAGGTAAGTGATCCTCCCATGTACCTCCGAAGTCAAGAATACATAGTGTCAAGAGGTCTTCTAATACTCTATTGACCCTTTCCGTCTGGCCATCGGTTTGAGGGTGATAGGTCATGCTTAGGCGTAACTGTGTGCCTACAGCCTCTTGTAAACTCTTCCAAAACTCGCTTGTAAATATAGGATCTCTGTCACTCACTATGCTGGAGGGTATCCCATGGAGTCGGACTATCTCTTTAAGATATATGGATGCTAGAGACGAGGTCGTCCTTCTACTCTTGACGGGTATAAATTGGGCGCTTTTTGTGAGCCTGTCCACTATTACCCAAATACTGGTGGTTCCCCTCCTTGACCTAGGCAACCCATCAACAAAGTCCATTGAAATGCTATCCCATTTCCACTGTGGTACCTCCAGAGGATGAAGCAAACCTCCAGGCTTTCTCTGTTCCACCTTGACTTGCTGGCATATCATGCACTTGGAGACGAATTTTGCTACCTCTCTTTTCATGCCAGTCCAAAAGAAAACCCTTTTTATGTCTTTGTACATTTTGTCTCCACCGGGGTGTATGGTCAAATTGGAATGGTGTACCTTTTCAAGAACCTTCTACACTAAATATCTTGCTTTTGGGATGCATAGTCTTCCATCCCTTCTCAACCATCCCTTATCGTCGATGGAGTATCTATTGAGGTGACTCAAAGTCTTACCCCTAACCAGCTTATCTCTTATATCAACTAGCTGAGGGTCTTCATGTTGCGCGACCCCTATTGAGTCCAAAAGCGTAGGCCGCACTTCCAATGTTGCTAACAGGCCAGGTACAAATTTAGATGAGGGCCTAAAGTCAAAGTTGGCTCTGTACTCCAAGTTTTGCCTTTCTACAAAGATAGGGCTTAAGGTCAGTTTCTTTCTACTCAAGGCGTCTACTACGACATTGCCCTTGCCAGGAGTATAGGAAATCTCAAAATCGTATGAGGCAAGGAACTCCATCCATCTTTGTGGCCTCAAGTTGAGATCTTTCTGCGAGAAATGTATTTCAACGATTTATGGTCAGTATAAAATTCAAATTTCTCACCTAGGAGATAATGGCGCCAAAACTTAAGCGCAAAAACGATGGCTGCCAACTCTAGATCGTGGGTTGGGTAGTTTTTCTCATGTACTTTCAACTGCCTTCCACCATAAGCCACTACCTTCCCTTCTTGCATCAAAACAGCGCCTAATCCTATTCTGCATGAATCTGTGTATACTGTAGACATCTTGCTTCCATCAGGCAATGTCAGAACTGGGGCTGTTGTTAGAGCCCTTTTTAAACGTTGGAAAGCAATATCGCAATCCAAGTCCCAACTGAAAGCTATGTTCTTCTTTGTCAACCTTGTAGGTCGGGCTGAGATTTTTGCGAAATCTTTGATGAACTTTCGATAAAAGCCTGCTAGCCCGAGAAAGCGTCGGACTTCGGTTGCGTTTCGAGGAACCTTCCATTCTTGCATAGCAACCACTTTTGCGGGGTCCATAGCTAACCCTTCTTTGGACACCACATTTCAAAGGAACCTAACTTCTTCTCTCCACAAATGGCATTTGGAGAATTTGGCTTCCAATTGATGTGCATGGAGAGTATCCATGACTTCCCTTAAGTGCTGAGCATGCTCTTCCTCACTTTTTAGAAGATCAAAATATCGTCTACGAAGACCACCACAAACTTATTGAGGAACTCCCTGAACACTCTTCTCATCAAATCAACGAAGTAAGCAGGTGCATTTGTCAAGCCGAAAGGCATGCTAAGCCAATCGAAGAAACCATCCCGAGTTCTAAACGTTGTCTTATCGATGCTGTCTTTAGCCACTCTTAGCTGATGAAACCCGGTAGCTAAATCTAATTGGGAGAAAACCAATGCACCTACAAGGAGATCGAACAAATCATCTATTCTCAGGAGTGGGTGCCTATTCTTCTTGGTCAGCTTGTTTAGCTCCCTATAATCAAAACACAGGCGAAGTGAACCGTCCGCTTTAGTTCCGAACACTATTGGAGCACCGCATTCAGAAATACTCCGCCTTATAAACCCCCTTTCTAGGAGCTCTTTAATTTGCTTGCTGAGCTCTTTCCGCTCCCTTGGGGCCATGTACCTAATAGGTAAGGCAACGGGTTTTGCATTGTCCGCGAGATATATGCGGAAGTCTATCTCCCGCTTCGGGGGTAAACCCTTTACCTCTTCAAACACATCAGAGTATTCATGGACTACCTTTATAGACTGCAAGTTCTCAACAGACGCATCAAGAGATTCTAGATAACTTATCATAACAGAGTTCAGGGGATTGCAAGAAATTTCAAGAGTGTAACCAAGGCGAGTTAGGAGTCTAACTACTCTCTTTTCAAAGTAGAGGATGGCACCATTTCTGGACACCCAATCCATACCTAAAATCAATCCCTAGCCCGTGAAGCCCAAAACATAGGCATTACATCTAAACTCAACGTGTAACACCCCGTATGTTAAATAACTTGTTATAACATAAATCAGAGCAGAATTAAATTTAATATTCTGAATCAGGGGAAACGGGCTATGCCATTGCGTTCGTCTCGGAAAAATACGCGAAATAGAGTCTGAGTTTTCGTAAATCGGAGTCCGTATGACCAAGTTATGGCCCGTCAAAGTTTCACGAAAAATCAAAAACGAAAACTGCTCATGTTTTGAGGCCCGGGATGAGTTTTGGGCTGTTTTTTTTGGGCCCTAAATGGTTCCTACACTTGACTTCTTCCCCAAGACATGCTTTAAAGGCTAGGATTGGTTCTAGGGTATATCCTATGGTCCTAAAACATCTAACTAATCTATATATACACCCTAATACCCCCCTTATCCTTACCAAAAATAGATCTAAGGCCATTATGCCACCACTTAGAAAATTGGAGAGCCTCCACTAAAAATCCTAAGAGGGTTTGCAAGCTAATCTACATCTTCTTCTACTTAATCATTGGGATTTGCTTCATTTAACTTGCTAATCTTGTTTTGGTGAGCTTCTATCCCCTTAATAATCAATTATTGAATTGATTATGATAAGATGTGATAAAGTATGGCTATGTTTGTGGATCCATATATTTATGCAAGCTTGATGTAGTGAATATTATGTGTTTTGCAAGTTATATGCCTTATGTCATGCAAGTTTCATAATATGTAATCATGATATTTTTATGCAAGTTGTTTCATGATGTTTATGATGCAAAACACTAAGTGAATATGGATCCATTATGCAAACATGTTATGCAAGTATGTGAGTACTTATGCAAGTCATGTATATGCTTATATGCATGTTTAACATCTTATGCAAGTATGTGAATGTTTATGCAAGTTATGTATATGTTGAAATGCAAGTTTAACATAATATGCAAGCCTATGCAAGTATGTGAATGTTTATGCAAGTTATGTATATGTTGAAATGCAAGTTTAACATAATATGCAAGCCTATGCAAGTATGTGAATGTTTATGCAAGTTATGTATATGTTGAAATGCAAGTTTAACATGATATGCAAGCTTATGCAAGTATATGAATGCTTATGCAAGTATGTGAGTGCTTATGCAAGTTAAGTATATGCTAAAATGCAAGTTCTACATGTTATGCAAATCACATGTATGATGATATGTAAGTTCATATGCAACATGTTATGCAAATCACATGTTTGATGATATGTAAGTTCATATGCAACATGTTATGTAAGACACATGTTTGATAATATGCAAGTTTGGGTTGAATATAGTTGGGTTAATACATGCTCATATATGCAAGTTGACATCCTCTTAACCCATGATAAAGTTATATGCTAAACCCATGTTATGTGTGGTAAATCTTCCCTTTATTATGTTATGTCATAATGACGATTTACGAGGGGAACGATGGGGTTAATTAATATGTTAATTAAAAGTATGTTGAAATGGGTATGATTAAGCATACCATAAAAAATTAATTAACATAAGTGGGAATTTACCTATTGAGTTAGGTCTACCCCATGGGAATTTACCTATTGAGTTAGGTATACCCATGTTATGAATAAATTGATATTAATTAGGGATAATTAATATGGGGGTGATTAATTAGGTGTAATTAATCGACTAAGACACGAGGTTAGGCTCTGTTATGACGTAAGACTGCCCGGACCCTACCGGCTTAACCAGGCGGTCATAACAGCCAGTCTAATGTGAGAGGTCTTAGGCACAAATTAGATACGTGATTAAAGTAAAGACACGAGGTTAGACTCTGTTATGACGTAAGACTGCCCGGACCCTACCGGCTTAACCAGGCGGTCATAACAGCCAGTCTAATGTGGGAGGTCTTTATGGGGAATCACGGTCTTAATTAATTAAGAAACACTTAACCATATTAGCATGTAGTGGGACATGAGGGGTTAAGTGGGTGCCTTGGGTGGCATGAGGAATCTAGTGGGTTGCCTTGGGTGGCAATAGAAAATACGATTAGAATACTTAACCAAGTGAAACATGTAATTAAACATGATTAAAGGGTTAAGTGGGGAACACTAGATTAATAACAAGCTCTGGTGGGTAGCTTGTGGAGGGCCCATTACAACCAGCATCCCATATGTATCTTTGTAGCTCGGCCCAAGCCGAGGACGGGACACTCATACTGGGCTTGTCTATAAGTGGCCAAAACGGGGTTAGCGGTGGCAACGCAGGCCCATCGGGTTTCATATGCGTGTGTGGGCCCGGGACTGGGAGGTAAGACGTTGTTGCATCGTGTAGGTATAACCCGTGCACCGGTGTTGCTTTTGGGTTGCCACTTTGGGGAATGATACACCCCACTGTGGGCCCAGCACGGATACCTACGTTAGGGAGCCGATCGCTTGGGGTAGTGGGGTACACCTAGTAGAGATAGGGGCAGACGACACCTATGTAGTCAACTAGGGTACAGGAAACTACTGATTATATCTATCTTTGATATCCTTGGGTGGGATCAACCTTTGAGTAGGAGTGACTGGTGTGGTGCAGTTAGTAATTATCCTTGGGTGGGTAGATGCGTCTTTACGGTTATCTTAGTTCGTCCTGTGTTCGTGGGCAACTTAGTGTAGTCATTATCCCCAAAGATACCATACCGAGTTCATATCATACCCTAATTACTTTAATAATTGTATTATTAAGGAGATAGGGTTCACTCAGGCTTATGTCTGACCCCCGTTGTTTTTATCTTTTTCCTTCAGGTCCTCAGGTTGGGCCTAGTGCTAGTGGGCTTTGATCAGTTTGCTTTATCTATCTCTTGGAGCTTGGACCGTAGATGTAGAGCTCAGCTTATCTTATCTTTTCTGTTATGGCTATTTGTTATGAGTAGTGGGATTATGTACTTATTTTATTCAGGATGGATATTTTGTACTTGACTCTTGTTATGGTTTTATGATGTAACCAAACATGTTTTACTTTCCGCTGCTATGAGATGATGTTTTAAATTATCAAGTATTACATTATATCTGTCTTGTTGTAATTTTACTGTTCTATACTCACTAAAAATACTCCACCGATGCTATGGCATTCCCTTAGTGAGTGACTATAGCCGGTGTGGGGTGTTACACGTGGTATCAGAGCTTAAGGTTACCAGAACAGATAAATTTTTTAAGAAAAACTATTTTCTAAGAATATTTTAGAAGAAAGTATTTTCAAAAACATGTCTTTTAAGAGTAAAGATTTTGAAAGAAAAGCATAATCCCAGATAGCCATATCTCTATCTTTCGAATTCTCCGTTTGAATCTTTCCTTTTTTCGTTTCAGCATGGCTGAAGATCTTAACTTTCCGGAGGGTGTAGCAATACCAGCATGGTATAGGAGATTGATGGAGGCTAGGGCCGCCGCTGCAGGGCCAGCTAATGTTCCTCCACCACCAGTTATACCCGATCTTCCTCCTCATCCTCCTCGTGTGGTTACTTTGCTAAGACTTGTAAGGAATTCAAGACTATGGGAGGGAAACCTTTTCTAGGATCAGAGACTTTTGTGGAAGCTAGGGATTGGCTTAAGGAGGTGGAAGAGTTTATAGACATCTTTGAGATGGAAGAAGCAAAGAAAGTTAAGTTAGCTGCTTGGTTAATGAAGGGAGAGGCCTCGTTCTGGTGGGAGGTCACTAATGGAGAGCGCCTTGTTGATTCTTGGGCGGATTTCAGACAGAGGTTTGTGGCAAAGTTTCTCTCAAGGGCAGAAGAAAATCTGTATATGGAAAGGTTCTTGAACTTGAAGCAAGGGAACTTATCAGTGAAGGAGTATGTCAACAAGTTCAATCAGTTGGCAAGGTTTGGCATAGATACGGTGAATACCCCGGAGAAGAAAGCTTTGAGGTTCGTTAGGGGCTTGAACGAACCGATGCATGGATTGGCTATGACTCACATTCCTATAGGGGCTACCTTTGAGAAGCTAGTTGACATGGCACTTATGTATGAGGAAGAGAAGGGTCCCAATACTAGTAAAGCACCCGAGAAGAAAGGAGATCAGAAGAGACCTCAACAGCAACAGCAAAACAAGAATGGGAAAGGCAATGGTGGCAAGGGGAAGAAGAAGAAGTGCTTCAATTGTGGGACACCAGGCCACCTAAGCAAGGATTGTCGCAAGAAGAAGAAGACTGGCTGCTTCCACTGTGGCGAAGCAGGGCATCTGGTGAAGGACTGTCCTAAGAAGGGGCAGAGGACGGTATCTACCTCAGGAGGACAGGTGCAAGCTCTTATGGCACCGGGTCAGGCAAGGGGGCAAGTTCAGGCTCTCGCGGTTCCACCACTTCAGGAAAGAGGTAGAACTATTTCTGTTGAAAGTCTAGTTTATCTGTTAGATCATCCTGTCCGTACTTTGGTTGACTCTGGCGCATCTCATTCGTTTATCTCATCATCTTTAGTTGAGTCACTACACTTAGACACCAGTCTAGTAGATGATCCCTTGGTTGTTTCAAACCCAATTGGAGGCTCCACTTATTTGTCCATGATGTGTTTGGGTTTGAAGATTTCTATACTTAGCGTTGAGTTTAGATGTGATGCTTTTGTTTTGGGCTTCACGGGCTATGGGTTGATTTTGGGCATGGACTGGTTATCCAGTAATGGTGCCGTTCTTGATTGTGAAAGGAGAGTTGTTAGGCTGATGACCCGCTTGGGTAACACTCTCGAGATCTCTTGTAATCCCATGGAGTCTGTTATGCTAAGTTATCTTGAATCGCTCGATGCTTCGGTCGAGAGTCTGCAATCTGTCAGAGTGGTCCGGGAATATCCGGATGTGTTTGAGGAGGTGAAGGGCTTACCTCCGAAGCGGGAGATTGACTTCCGAATCTATCTTGTGGACAATGCTAAACCAGTATCTTTGCCAGTGCGCCACATGGCTCCTCGTGAAAGGAGGGAACTCAATAAGCAAGTAGGGGAGTTGCTTGAGAAGGGGTTCATAAGACGAAGTATATCGGAGTGGGGTGCTCCGGTGGTTTTTGCTACAAAGGCAGATGGGTCCCTCGGACTTTGTGTTGACTATAGAGAACTCAACAAGCTCACAAAGAAGAATAAACACCCATTGCCGAGGATTGATGATCTCTTCGATCAGTTAGTTGGCGCTTCAGTGTTTTCGCAGTTGGACTTAGCCACGGGGTTTCATCAGTTGAGAGTGGCTGAGGATAGTGTAGAGAAGACTGCCTTCAGGACTCCGGATGGTTTTTATGAGTGGCTTGTGATGCCATTTGGTTTGACGAACGCCCCTGCATATTTCGTTGATCTGATGAGTAGGGTGTTCAGGGAGTATCTTAACAAGTTCGTGGTGGTCTTTGTGGATGACATCTTGGTCTTCTCCAAGAGTGAGGAAGAGCATGCCCTACATCTTAGGGAAGTGTTGGAGACTCTTCGAGCGCATAGCCTGAAGGCTAAGTTTTCTAAATGTCACTTTTGGAGGAAGGAAGTGCGATTCTTAGGGCACGTGGTCTCTAAGGAAGGGATAGCTGTGGATCCTGCAAAGGTAGTATCTATCCAAGATTGGAAGGCTCCGAAGAATGCTACCGAGGTGAGGAGTTTCTTGGGGTTGGCTGGCTACTATAGGAAGTTTATCAAGGACTTCACGAAGATATCAGCCCCATTAACTCGCTTGACAAAGAAGAATCAGGTTTTCACATGGGATGTGGATTGTGAGGATGCATTCCGACGGTTAAAGAGAGCTTTAACCATTGCTCCAGTTTTAGTGCTGCCAGATGGGAGTAAGCCGTTCGTTGTTTATACTGATGCTTGTGGGACAGGACTAGGCGCAGTCTTGATGCAAGAGGGAAGGGTAATAGCCTATGGTGGGAGGCAGTTGAGGGCGCATGAGAAAAATTACCCTGTCCATGACCTAGAGTTGGCCGCTATCGTTTTTGCGCTCAAGATCTGGCGCCATTATCTTCTTGGTGAGAGATTTGAGTTGTCAACCGATCACAAATCTTTGAAGTACTTGTTTTCTCAGAAGGATTTGAACTTGAGACAGCAAAGGTGGATGGAGTTCTTAGCATCCTATGATTTCGAGATAGCATATACCCCTGGCAAGGGTAACGTGGTGGCAGATGCCTTAAGCAGAAAAAGGTTGTCCTTGAGTCCGTTGTTTGTGGAACGGAGAAGCTTGGAGTTTATCTCGATGTTTGACTTCAGACCTTCTGTTGACTTGGTACCCGGTTTGCTAGCATCCTTAGAGGTTAGACCTACTCTTTTGGGACGAGTTGGCGAGGCACAGCGAGACGACCCACAGTTGGTTGAGTTGGTAGAGAAGCTCATAAGGGGGGAGTCGTCCAGCCATTTGAATAGGTACACCCTAGATGATAGGGGGTGGTTGCGTAGAGACGGTAGACTTTGTGTACCGCAAGATGAAGACTTGAGGAAGGCTATACTTGATGATGCACATCGTTCGAGGATGACCATACATCCCGGTGGGGATAAGATGTACCAAGACATGAGGCGAGTTTTCTTTTGGGCCGGTATGAAGAAAGATGTGGCCGAGTATGTTGCTAGATGCTTGGTGTGCCAACAAGTAAAAGCAGAGCAAAAGAAGCCAGGTGGGGTGCTTCATCCTTTGGAAGTTCCGATATGGAAGTGGGATAGTGTCTCGATGGACTTCGTTGATGGTTTACCGAGATCGAGGAAGGGCAATACAGGAATTTGGGTCGTGGTTGATAGACTTACTAAGAGCGCCCATTTCATACCCGTAAAGAGTAAGAGGACTGCTCCATGGCTTGCTTCAGTCTATGTTCGAGAGATAGTTCGATTGCATGGGGTACCTTCCAGCATAGTGAGTGATCGAGATCCTATCTTCACTAGTGAGTTTTGGAAGAGTTTACAGGAGGCGGTGGGGACTCAGTTGTGTTTGAGCACCGCATATCATCCTCAGACAGACGGCCAGACCGAGAGGGTGAACCGTGTTTTGGAAGACCTTTTGAGGCTTTGTATCTTGGATTTTGGAGGTACATGGGAAGAGCATCTTCCTTTGGTGGAGTTTGCATATAACAACAGCTTCCAGTCTAGTATTGGCATGGCACCTTTTGAAGCTCTTTATGGAAGGCCTTGTCGATCACCTACATATTGGTGGGAATCTACGGATAAGATCTTGCTAGGGCCCGATATGGTTAGAGAGACTTCAGAGAAGGTTGATTTGATTCGAAGAAGGATGAAAGCAGCGCAAGACAGACAGAAATCTTATGCAGATAAGAGGAGGACTGATCTTGAGTTTGAAGTTGGGGACATGGTTTTTGTCAAAGTGTCTCCATTACGGAATGTTGTTCGCTTTGGATCCGCTGGGAAGTTAGCACCGAGGTTTGTTGGACCGTTTCCTGTCAAGGAAAGAATTGGACGGATGGCATATAGGGTGGAGTAGCCAGACAGGCTTAGTGGTATACATGATGTTTTCCATGTGTCACATTTGAGGAAGTGCCTACATGAGACCGCAGAGGTGGTAGAGCCGAGCTTGCTTAGAGAAGTGGAAGTAGAGCGTGATGCGACGATTCGACGAGCTCCTACTCGCATCCTTGGGCCAGAGATTAAGAAGTTGAGAAACAGAGAGGTTCAGCTAGTAAAAGTGCAATGGGGAGATGACGAGAGCAATGCTACTTGGGAGACGGAAGCGAAGATGCGTTCTTTGTACCCTTTTCTTTTCGAGAGTATGTTCTTTAACTTCTCCTTTATTGCCTATCTTGTACTTATCTTGTCCTTAGTATGTCCTCTCGTTAGCACCTTTGACCTTTTAGATAGGGTAAACCTATGGTTGAAACATGTGTTTGAGACATGTTATGATTGATGGATGCAAGTGGATGCAAGTGTTTGCTAGTGGTTGCTCGTGGATGCATATACACACACTTTAGGCACTAGAACGGCTCAATCACTTCATATTGCATATTGCATATAAATGTGTGTAGGTAGCTATATTAATGGATGTATGATGGTTGTGCTATCATATGGATGATGCATTTATTCGGTGAATGACTGTGCACGCATGTAGAAATAGTATGTGTCGATAGGGTTCTTTCGCATACATAATGGATGCATGGCACTATCATGGTTTGCATTAAGGAGGTCAACTGAATCAGTAGACCGCCTGATTTTGCATTAGATAGGGAACATATACACACACTTTTTGCATATGTTCATACAACATTAGAAACTTTAAGGACAATGGATGCCAGTGTTTGATGGTTGAGTAGATGGTTGTTTGGTTGGTAGGATACGTTCTTCTTGACTTAGAGATTTCGGGGACGAAATCCTTTAAGTAGGGGAGAATGTAACACCCCGTATGTTAAATAACTTGTTATAACATAAATCAGAGCAGAATTAAATTTAATATTCTGAATCAGGGGAAACGGGCTGTGCCATTGCGTTCGTCTCGGAAAAATACGCGAAATAGAGTCCGAGTTTTCGTAAATCGGAGTCCGTATGACCAAGTTATGGCCCGTCAAAGTTTCACGAAAAATCAAAAACGAAAACTGCTCATGTTTTGAGGCCCGGGATGAGTTTTGGGCTGTTTTTTTTGGGCCCTAAATGGTTCCTACACTTGACTTCTTCCCCAAGACATGCTTTAAAGGCTAGGATTGGTTCTAGGGTATATCCTATGGTCCTAAAACATCTAACTAATCTATATATACACCCTAATACCCCCCTTATCCTTACCAAAAATAGATCTAAGGCCATTATGCCACCACTTAGAAAATTGGAGAGCCTCCACTAAAAATCCTAAGAGGGTTTGCAAGCTAATCTACATCTTCTTCTACTTAATCATTGGGATTTGCTTCATTTAACTTGCTAATCTTGTTTTGGTGAGCTTCTATCCCCTTAATAATCAATTATTGAATTGATTATGATAAGATGTGATAAAGTATGGTTATGTTTGTGGATCCATATATTTATGCAAGCTTGATGTAGTGAATATTATGTGTTTTGCAAGTTATATGCCTTATGTCATGCAAGTTTCATAATATGTAATCATGATATTTTTATGCAAGTTGTTTCATGATGTTTATGATGCAAAACACTAAGTGAATATGGATCCATTATGCAAACATGTTATGCAAGTATGTGAGTACTTATGCAAGTCATGTATATGCTTATATGCATGTTTAACATCTTATGCAAGTATGTGAATGTTTATGCAAGTTATGTATATGTTGAAATGCAAGTTTAACATAATATGCAAGCCTATGCAAGTATGTGAATGTTTATGCAAGTTATGTATATGTTGAAATGCAAGTTTAACATGATATGCAAGCTTATGCAAGTATATGAATGCTTATGCAAGTATGTGAGTGCTTATGCAAGTTAAGTATATGCTAAAATGCAAGTTCTACATGTTATGCAAATCACATGTATGATGATATGTAAGTTCATATGCAACATGTTATGCAAATCACATGTTTGATGATATGTAAGTTCATATGCAACATGTTATGTAAGACACATGTTTGATAATATGCAAGTTTGGGTTGAATATAGTTGGGTTAATACATGCTCATATATGCAAGTTGACATCCTCTTAACCCATGATAAAGTTATATGCTAAACCCATGTTATGTGTGGTAAATCTTCCCTTTATTATGTTATGTCATAATGACGATTTACGAGGGGAACGATGGGGTTAATTAATATGTTAATTAAAAGTATGTTGAAATGGGTATGATTAAGCATACCATAAAAAATTAATTAACATAAGTGGGAATTTACCTATTGAGTTAGGTCTACCCCATGGGAATTTACCTATTGAGTTAGGTCTACCCATGTTATGAATAAATTGATATTAATTAGGGATAATTAATATGGGGGTGATTAATTAGGTGTAATTAATCGACTAAGACACGAGGTTAGGCTCTGTTCTGACGTAAGACTGCCCGGACCCTACCGGCTTAACCAGGCGGTCATAACAGCCAGTCTAATGTGAGAGGTCTTAGGCACAAATTAAATACGTGATTAAAGTAAAGACACGAGGTTAGACTCTGTTATGACGTAAGACTGCCCGGACCCTACCGGCTTAACCAGGCGGTCATAACAGCCAGTCTAATGTGGGAGGTCTTTATGGGGAATCACGGTCTTAATTAATTAAGAAACACTTAACCATATTAGCATGTAGTGGGACATGAGGGGTTAAGTGGGTGCCTTGGGTGGCATGAGGAATCTAGTGGGTTGCCTTGGGTGGCAATAGAAAATACGATTAGAATACTTAACCAAGTGAAACATGTAATTAAACATGATTAAAGGGTTAAGTGGGGAACACTAGATTAATAACAAGCTCTGGTGGGTAGCTTGTGGAGGGCCCATTACAACCAGTATCCCATATGTATCTTTGTAGCTCGGCCCAAGCCGAGGACGGGACACGCATACTGGGCTTGTCTATAAGTGGCCAAAACGGGGTTAGCGGTGGCAACGCAGGCCCATCGGGTTTCATATGCGTGTGTGGGCCCGGGACTGGGAGGTAAGACGTTGTTGCATCGTGTAGGTATAACCCGTGCACCGGTGTTGCTTTTGGGTTGCCACTTTGGGGAATGATACACCCCACTGTGGGCCCAGCACGGATACCTACGTTAGGGAGCCGATCGCTTGGGGTAGTGGGGTACACCTAGTAGAGATAGGGGCAGACGGCACCTATGTAGTCCACTAGGGTACAGGAAACTACTGGTTATATCTATCTTTGATATCCTTGGGTGGGATCAACCTTTGAGTAGGAGTGACTGGTGTGGTGCAGTTAGTAATTATCCTTGGGTGGGTAGATGCGTCTTTACGGTTATCTTAGTTCGTCCTGTGTTCGTGGGCAACTTAGTGTAGTCATTATCCCCAAAGATACCATACCGAGTTCATATCATACCCTAATTACTTTAATAATTGTATTATTAAGGAGATAGGGTTCACTCAGGCTTATGTCTGACCCCCGTTGTTTTTATCTTTTTCCTTCAGGTCCTCAGGTTGGGCCTAGTGCTAGTGGGCTTTGATCAGTTTGCTTTATCTATCTCTTGGAGCTTGGACCGTAGATGTAGAGCTCAGCTTATCTTATCTTTTCTGTTATGGCTATTTGTTATGAGTAGTGGGATTATGTACTTATTTTATTCAGGATGGATATTTTGTACTTGACTCTTGCTATGGTTTTATGATGTAACCAAACATGTTTTACTTTCCGCTGCTATGAGATGATGTTTTAAATTTTCAAGTATTACATTATATCTGTCTTGTTGTAATTTTACTGTTCTATACTCACTAAAAATACTCCACCGATGCTATGGCATTCCCTTAGTGAGTGACTATAGCGGGTGTGGGGTGTTACACAACGCGTAGAATAGATATTTTCAAATCCAAACAAACCATTGGAAAATAAGTTGAGCCCCCGATTGGATTTGAAACAACCAAGGGATCCTCTACTAAACTAGTGTCTACGTGCAGAGATTCAACTAAAGCAGCAGATACAAATGAGTGCGATGTGACAGAAACAAATAATGTACGAATAGGATGATAAAAAAGATAGAGTAGACTTTCGACAGAAATATTTCTACCTCGTTCTTGCGGTGGTGCCGCGAGAGCGTGAAGTTGTCCTCCAGACGAAGGTCCAGCTCTCTGCCCTTGCTTTCTTGGGCAGTCCTTAGCCTTGTGCCCTGTCTCACCACAGTGGAAACAGCCACCCATCTACCTTTTCTTCTTCCTGCAGTCTTTGAACAGACGTTCAGGAACGCCAAAGAAATTACATTTGCTCTTCTCATGGGGTTTGTTATTCTTCCCGCCTTTCTTTGAATCAGCCTTCTTGTTTTGTGACCCCTCCACCTTCTTATCTTGAGGAACTTCCGCTTTTGCCTCTTTCTTGCCCTTGTCTTCCTCATGTAAGAGTGCCACGTCTACTAATATCCCGTAAGTAGCCCCCATAGGTACATGGGTCATAGCCAGGCTGTGAAGTGGCTCATTCAAACACTTAACAAAACGGAGAGCCTTCTTATGAGGAATATTCACTAAGTCTAGTCCAAATCAGGCCAGCTGATTGAATTGGTTGACGTACTCTTTGACCGTCATGCTTCCTTTCTTAAGAGACAAGAAATTTTCCAGCTGTAAACTTCGTTCAGCTTGTGAAAGGAATTTCATCTCAAACCTTATTCTGAAATCTACCCATGTTTCAACTGGTCTTACAGCGTTAGTAACTTCCCACCAATAGGAAGCTTCGCCTTTGAGCAACCACACCGCCAACTGTATTTTCTGTCTATCATCCACCTGGAAGATATCGAATAGATCTTCAATTTCTTTGAGCCAATTCCTAGCTTCTACGAATGATTCGGTTCCCTTGAAATCCTTTCCACCCATGGCCCTAAAGTCTCTACAATTTTTTGAGAAAGCATTTGTGCGCGGAGGAGGAGGAACCACTATAGTTGGAGGAGGAGGAATGTCTGCTGGGGCCGCATCTTTGGCCCTAGCCTCTAAGTACCTCCTAAACCAACCAGGTATCGGCATACCCTCTGGAAGGTTAACATTCCTTGACATGCTGAAACGAAAAAGAAAAGATTCAAAACAAAGGATAGAATGATAGGGCATATGGCTTTGGGGGATTATGCCTTTAAAATAAAATAACACTTTTTCTTGTAAAATGCTTCTTTATATTTATTTTGAAAATATTTTTCAAAAATTCTTATCTGATCTAGTAAAACTTTGCTCTGATACCAAGTGAAACACCCCACCTCCGTTAAGGTCACTCACAAAGGGAATGCCTTAACTTTGGTGGAGGGTTATAGGTACAAGAAACAGAAAAATTTACAAGACAGATAAATATGAGCAGCGAAAAATAAACCATTTATTGCATACGTGGTTCAGTACAAAAGCATTACAGCAAATTGTCTCAAAATAACTTCCAAAATCATTACACCATAATTTCTGTCTTGATTATTAAATAAAGAAGCATAAAAAATAGAAAAAACAGCATAAATCCCCAAGTGTCGTATCCAAAAGTCATAGCCAATGTAAGAGAGTCCTACATCTACTTTCTTGAAGTTTGCAAAGAGTCTGATTAAGCTGGAGTATTCCCTCCCTGTGGACATTAGCGCCGGGGGGGGGGGGGGGGAACGGAAGAAAAGAAGACGAAAGAAAATGGGTCAGACAATAGTTCTGGTAAATTTAGTGATTACTAGTATTTAAACAAGGAAAGGGATCATGACAGTAATAACGGAATATAGGACAATACCCTAATATAAGATAAGATGAACATGTGATTGCACCCATTACTAAAGTCTCTGCACCTATTAACCATTTGTTCAACCAGCCCACGTGGTTCATAACAAACAATCCCCTTAATGATCGGCTCCTACTCGCATGCATTAATGTCCTGTTTCATTCGGCCCCGCTTGACTGTAGCTACCTGTGTTGGTTCCACCATGGGGTGTACCAGTCCCTCTGGTGGAAACCCGACATGATTCAAGATCCACAGTGTATATTACTGATGCCCAATGCCTGCCTTTTCCACTCCGGAGTATGTGCACGTCCATACTTCGTCGGAACCTACATCGTTGCACCAACCGCTGATGTTTTGACAGCTTATAATCAGCGCAGTAATCGTGCCCTACCCTGCCTAGTTCAGGGTTACCATGATACATCTATGTTGGTTACTCCTGAAATGGGTCCCCGTTTCTAGGGTTTTCTAATCAACATGTTTATATGGTAAAGTGTCCAAGTTTACCTAACCCCACCCTTCAGTTTAGTTTACATGTTGAATCGGTTAAGTGTTTCCCTAATTGACTTAACCCTACCAATCCTGACTTAGCTTTAATTTATTCATTAAAGCACTAACCACCCACATTAGACAGGTCTTGTTGTGGTCACTGGATATGCCGGTCTATTCCGGGCAGTTCTACACCACAACTCAGTCTAACCTCGGGTTAGTCATAATCATCTTTTCTAAATTCACATATTTTCTATATATGTCTAATTCTTTATGTAAATTAATTTTAATTTCCTCAAGCCATAATTATCTTTTCAAATATTGCTCACAATAAATGGTGTATCAAATATATCGTTTTATGAACAAACCTATGCCATGATTTTTCATGTTTTCCCATCGTTATCCCCATAGAACGTACGTATGGATTACATAAAATGTTGGGCTAGCAAATTAGCCCAAACCCATAAACAAAAAGGGTAATAAACAAGGAACATGAAATAAACATAAAATAGCATACATTTAACTTATCACATGTAACTTAGCATAGATGTATCATTGTCTTAACTAAACAGGTAAAGGTGAACTTGTGACTAAGTTGGATCAAATTTTCATGTAAACTTGATATGGGTCTAACATGGAGGTTTAACATATAAACACAATTTTAAACCACAATTTAGCATACTAACTTATGTATGTCAAAACATAAGAAAGCCACTATGAAAATATTTAAATCACAACTTGGCATGATAACTTATGTGTGTTACAACATAAGAGAACTACTACCAACATATTTAAATCACAACTTAGCATGATAACTTATGTGTTAAAACATAAGAGGACTACTATAAACATGTTTAAATCACACTTAGCATGATAACTTGTGTTAAAACATAACAGGGCTACAAATCCAATCTTGCAACATAAATAGATTCAACTTAACATAATTTCTCAATATTCATGAATGTTGATCTAATATGTAAGCATGTGACCTAGATCATAAACTTGCAAATAACCACCAAATTACAACATGACATGTTCCACCATTCAGTTGGTATAATCGGTTCTTTACCCAATCGTAATAGATTCCAATAACATACAATATGGTATGTTCATCATCACAAATATATAGACATGATTGATCACAACAGTAATTTAAGATACATTAGAATCAAACTTCGTTATCTCATACATAAGCATCATTCCATATTTTAGTTACAACATGCCATGATTTCATTTAAAAAAGAATGTTTAAATCTGCGTAATAACCAACTTACAAACTAAAAGGAATTCTTGGTTTCTGAAAATATTTATTTTGAAATTGGAGATGCGCGCCTTTGATGAAGTTCGTTAAATTAGATTAGCTTTTAATTTCATTTTGATGTAGGCTTTTAACTCGTTTCTGAATTGAAAATGGTGACGGCTACTCCAAGTTCTCTACCGACGGCATGACAGTTCCACGATCATTTTTGTGTGAATTTTAGGTTGAGTATTGAGTTGTTTATATAGAATTTCAATTTGATTATAGCCGTCGGATGAACCCAGAGTTAACCACAGCTATTCAGACCATATCAGGACCATCTAGAAACCCTAGTGTCTCAGCAGCATGTCATCAGTCGTTCAAAATAAAGATCTGGCCGGGGGGCCAGGTCTACTCCCAGGTCGACCTCTATGGGGGGAGGTCGACACTAGGGTCGACCCCCTGTGTAACACCCTACGTCCATTAATGTCACACACAAAGGGAATGCATTAAATTTTATGGAGCGTTTTAAGTAAGTATAGAACAAAAACTTAATAGCAAGACAGATATAAACAGTACTTGAAATTAACACTTTTTTCATTACAGCGGATAAACCCGTATCTTTGATTACATCATCAAAAACCATAAACCAATGTCAAGTACATCATATCCATCTTGATAAAACAAAGTACATAAACTGAAAGACATAATCCCCAACATCAAAATAACCATAAATAAAGAGAAGCCGAACTTTACTTCAGCGATCCAAGCAATCTTCTAAAAGCAGTCCAAAATCAAGCTCCATTGGTGCTATTTCCAACCTGAGCACCTAGGGTGGGGGGAAGGAAAGAGATGGAAAAAGGGGGGGTCAGACATAAAGTTTGGCGAGGGCGATAACTCTAACAATATAATTAACAAAGTAACTAGGCTAAGGCATAAGTTGGAAAATAAGGAGATGACCATGAACCATTGAGATGACAGAGTAAACAAGGAAACAAGATGTATAACGATATCGTTAAAGCGTACCTAACCCACTAAGATAATTACTAAGCTACACCAACACTATGGATGATTGCTATACTGCACCTCCACTAGTATACTGCATCACCACTAGTCACCCTAATGTTGATCCCACCTACAGACTTAATAATGATATTGGTAGTTTCGTGCACCCCTAGCTGCCTTCATAGGTGCCGTCTGCCCTATCACCACTAGGTGTACCCACTAACCCCAAGCGATCGGCTCCCAAACTCGTAGATACCCGTGCTGGCCCCACAGTGGGGTGTATCACTCCACAAAGTGGCAACCCGATACCACCAAGAATGCACGGCTTATACCTACACGATGCAACAAAGTCTTACCTACCAGCCCGGGTCCACACACGCATATTGTAACACCCCACGTCCATTAATGTCACTCACGAAGGGAATGCATTAACTTCCATGAAGGTTATAAGTGAATATAGAACAGAAAAATTACAACAAGACAGATAGTAAATAGTACTTGGAAATCTAAAACTTCATTTTATTGCAGCGGAAATTAAACATGTTTGTTACATCATAAAACCAAGTACAATATCCATCTTCATAAAAACAAAATACATAATCCCATTACACAAATAGCCAATAAAAAGATAACAAGCTGGACTTTACTTCAACGGTCCAAGCTTTCCAAGAGAGATGAAGCAATTCAATCAAGCTCCACTAGAGCTGGGCCCAACCTGAGGACCTGGAGGGGGAAAAAGGATAGAAATAGAGGGGGTCAGACATAAAGTCTAGCGAGTATGATAATTCTAACAATACTATTATCAAAATAACTAGACTAAGGCTTAAGCTGGAAGCCAAGTAAATGTCTATGAACTCTTTGGAAGATAAACATAGCGTTTAAGATAACGTTAAAGATAAAGGTAAAGGCACACCTAATTACTAACGAATGATTACTACACTGCACCGCACATTACTACAATGCACCACACCAGTCACCCTATTGTTTGATCCCACTTGCTTCAAACAGAAACTTTATAAATAGCCTTACGTACCCCTAGCTGAATACATAGGTGTCGTCTGCCCCTATCTCCACTAGGTGTACCCCACTACCCACTTTCGATCGGCTCCCTACTCGTAGATACCCGTGCTGGCCCCACAGTGGGGTGTATCATTCCCCTAAAGTGGCAACCCGATACAACTTGAGAATGCACGGCTTATACCTACACGAAGCAACAACGTCTTACCTAACAGCCCGGGTCCACACACGCATATGAAACCCGTTGGACTTGCGTTGCCACCATTCCCCATTTTGGCCTCTTACAGTCAAACCCAGCATGCGTGTCCCGTCCTCGACTTGGATCGAGCCCACAAAGATACGTTTGGGATACTGGTCGAAATGGCCCCCACAAGCTACCCACCTAAGCTTGTCACTAGTATATCCCACTTAACCCTCTTAGTCATGTTCATTTACATGTGTGTTTGGTTAAGTCTTACTAATCGTATTTCACATGCCACTAAGGGCACCCCCTAGATTCCTCGTGCCACCCAAGGCACCTACTTAACCCCCATGTCCCACTTTACATGTTTATCTGGTTAAGTATTTCTTAATTCATTCAGGCCATAACCTCATAAAGACCTCTCACATTAGACTGGCATTTATGGCAGCTGGATTTGCCGGGTGGGTCCGGGCAGTCTTACACCATAAAAGAGTCTAACCTCGTGTCTTTACAACTGTTATGCTTTAGTTTAGGCCTAGGACCTCTCACACTGGGCTGACATTTTTGACCAGTGGATTTGCCGGGCGGGTCCAGGCAGGTTTACGTCACAAACGAGTCCAACCTCGTGTCCTAAGCATTGATTAACACTTAAAATCTATTACCCCGGTTTTAATAACCCCCTATTCAAATTATTAATTAAGTCAACTTTTAATGATGTCCATAATTGACTCAATTTTGGCCATCCACTTATGGCATGCAAAATCATATCAATTGCACCCCAACTTTTTAATATTAATTCCTTAATATTACCCCTACCCCACGTTTATATGTTAGCTTATTCAACGCATAATATAGGCTAGACTTATATATTCTAACACCTAGCACAAAGATAAACTATCACAACATATAGACGATTAAAATAAATCTAATCATAATAGGGGTGAAACATGCATAAACTACACATGTTAAGGATCAAAAGGTGTCAACTTGTTAAATGTATCAATTTACATGATATGATCATAGCCCAAATCTATACATAAACTTGCATATGGGGTTTTTAGGCAATATAATGATGGTGTCAACTAGCATAGGATATAACATATGTCATAGCATAATTCTAGATGTCATAATAGATGTCTTGGCATATGTTCATAACTTTTCTAATCAATCTAACTTGCATATGTGACTTGTCATATAGATCAACATAACCCAAACATGATGATTTAATTAATATGAACTAACTAGCATAGATGGTAACATCATGGCCTTTTTAACATGTATGATTCATCACAACTTAGCATAGAAACTTTCAACATACATAACATCATCATAGCATGATTTACAACATATAAGATATCATCATCACATAACATTGGATTTACAATATACATGATAGCAAAAGGGGTTTACAACAACATATATGATAATTCACATCCTCTACTCATAATCCATTCATAACTCAACCTAATTAAAGTGATAATAATCTTGTTAAGATCATCATACTCACAATTTAGAGAATAAAAGAGAGAGTTTTGCTTTGCTTTAGGGTTGAGAGAATTAGAATTGAATTTGTTTTTCTTCTTTCTTAGTTGGCGGCGGCTCCATTGATTTCCATTGCGATGGTATGACGGTAACTATTCTATTTTAATTAGGATTAGAATCAGCATTAGGATGTATTTATAGGTGTAGGAAGTTATTTAGGACCATTAGATTAACCCTGAACCATGAGAACCAATCAAATGCAAAATCTGCACTTGAGCGAATCGGCCCACGGGTTGACAGCCAAACACCTTGGATTAACCCCTAGTCGAACCAGCGGGGCTTGGGTCGACCTCAAAAATTGTCCGGTTCGGTTATTTCCACTACCAATTCGCTGTTTTGAACTTTTTCGCATATTTATTTATTTAATTTTTAATTTTTATATATATATCAATATATATATTTCTCCGCGCAACCCATTTCACTTAATTCTTTTCTAAAAATTAAGTATACTTTAATTTGTGAATTTTAATGTTATAAAATTACGGGGTGTTACATTCTCCCCTCCTTAAAGGATTTCGTCCCCGAAATCTCCAAGTTAAGAAGAATGTATATCCTACCATCTAATCGTCCATCTACTCAACCATCAAACACCAGCAACCATTGTCCTTAAAAGACTTCTAATGCTTTGATGTTTATATGCACAGTGTGTGTATATGTCCATATCTAATGCAAAATTAGGCGGTCTACTGATTCAGTCGATCTCCTTAGTGCAATTCATGATAGTTCCATGCGTCCAATATGTATGCAAAAGATTCCTAATGATACATATTAATTCTATATGCGTGCACAACCATCCACCCGAATGCAGCAACTATATGATAATACAACCATTTTACTAAATACATCCATTTTACATGCAATATGCAATATGAAGTGACTGAGCCGATCTGGTGCCTAATAGTGTGTGTATATGCTTCCACGAGCAACCACTAGCAAACACTTGCATCCACTTTGCATCCACCATACATAACATGTCTTAAACACATGTTTCAACCATAGGATTATCCTAATTAAAGGTCAAAGATACTAGTGAGAGGATACGCTAAAGATAAGATAAGTACAAGATAAGTGATAAAGGAGAAATTAAAGGAGATACCCTCGAAAAGAAAAGGGTATCGTGAACGCATCTTCTCTTTTGTCTCTCAAGTAGCGTTGCTCTCATCATCTCCCCATTGCACTTTGACTAGTCTGACCTCTCGATTCCTCAACCTCTTGATCTCCGACCCAAAAATGCGCGTAGGAGCTCGTCGAATTGTCGCATCACGCTCTATCTCCACCTCTCTAAGAAAGCTCGGCTCTACCACTTCCGCGGTCTCGTGCAAGCATTTCCTCAAATGTGACACATGGAATACGTCGTGTACACCACTAAGTCTCTCGGGCAACTCCACCCTATACGCCGTTTTCCCAATCTTCTCCTTAATAGGAAACGGTCCTACGAACGTTGGTGCTAATTTCCCAACGGACCCAAAGCGAACTACGTTTCGTAATGGAGATACTTTTATAAAGACCATGTCCCCAACCTCAAATTCAAGATCCATCCTTCTCTTATCCGCATATGATTTCTGCCTATCTTGCGCTGCTTTCACCCTCCTCCGAATCAAGTCGATCTTCTCCGAAGTCTCTCTAATCATATCGGGCCCAAGTAAGATCTTATCGGTAGATTCCCACCAACATGTAGGCGAACGACACGGCCGTCCATAAAGAGCTTCGAATGGTGCCATACCAATGCTAGACTGAAAGCTGTTATTATATGCGATCTCCACCAATGGAAGATGCTCTTCCAACGTACCCCCAAAGTCTAGGATACATAGCCTCAACAGATCCTCTAGAATGCGATTCACCCTCTTGGTCTGGCCTTCCGTCTGAGGATGATATGCGGTGCTCAAACATAACTGAGTCCCTACCGCCTCTTGTAAGCTTCTCCAAAATTCGCTAGTGAAAATAGGATCGCGGTCTCTCACTATGCTAGAAGGAACACCGTGCAAACGAACTATTTCTCGGACGTATACAGAAGCTAACCATTGAGCAATTCTCTTACTCTTCACGGGAATGAAATAGGCGCTCTTAGTAAGTCTATCTACTATTCATTGGCCACAAATCTTTAAAATACCTATTCTCTCAAAAGGACTTGAACATAAGGCAGCAAAGGTGGATGGAGTTCTTAGCATCATATGACTTTGAGATAGCATATACCCTTGGCAAAGGTAACGTGGTGGCGGATGCCTTAAATAGAAAAAGGTTATCCTACGACTTGGAAATCTAAAACATCATTTTATTGCAGCGGAAATTAAACATTTTGTTACATCATAAAAACAAGTACAATATCCATCTTCATAAAAACAAAATACATAATCCCATTACATAAATAGCCATTAAAAAGATAACTAGCTTGACTTTACTTCAACGGTCCAAGCTTTCCAAGAGAGATGAAGCAATTTAATCAACCTCCACTAGAGCTGGGCTCAACCTGAGGACTTGGAGGGGGAAAAAGGATAGAAATAGAGGGGGTCAGACATAAAGTCTAGCGAGTATGATAATTCTAACAATACTATTATCAAAATAACTAGACTAAGGCATAAGCTGGAAGACAAGTAAATGTCTATGAACTATTAGGAAGATAAAGATAGCGTTTAAGATAACGTTAAACATAACGGTAAAGGCACACCTAATTACTAACGAATGATTACTACACTGCACCGCACGTTACTACACTACACCACACCAGTCACCCTATTGTTTGATCCCACTTTCTTCACACAAAAACTTTATAAATAGCCTTACGTACCCCTAGCTGGCTAGATAGGTGCCGTCTACCCCTATCTCCACTAGGTGTACCCTACTACCCACTTTCGATCGGCTCCCTACTCGTAGATACCTGTGCTGGCCCCACAGTGGGGTGTATCTTTCCCCTAAAGTGGCAACCCGATACAACTTGAGAATGCACGGCTTATACCTACACGATGCAACAATGTCTTACCTACCAGCCTGGGTCCACACACGCATATGAAACCCGTTGGACTTGCGTTGCCACCGCTCCCCATTTTGGCCTTTTACAGTCAAACCCAGCATGCGTGTCCCGTCCTCGACTTGGGTCGAGCCCACAAAGTTACGGTTGGGATACTGGTCGAAATGGGCCCCCACAAGCTACCCACCTAAGCTTGTCACTAGTATATCCCACTTAACCCTCTTAGTCATGTTCATTTACATGTGTGTTTGGTTAAGTCTTACTAATCGTATTTCACATGCCACTAAGGGCATCCACTAGATTCCTCGTGCCACCCAAGGCACCTACTTAACCCCCATGTCCCACTTTACATGTTTATCTAGTTAAGTATTTCTTAATTCATTCAGGCCATAACCTCATAAAGATCTCTCACATTAGACTGGCATTTATGGCAGCTGGATTTGCCGGGCGGGTCCAGGCAGTCTTACACCATAAAAGAGTCTAACCTCGTGTCTTTACAACTGTTATGCATTAGTTTAGGCCTAGGACCTCTCGCATTGGGCTGACATTTGTGACCACTGGATTTGCCGGGCGGGTCCGGGCAGGTTTACGTCACAAACGAGTCCAACCTCGTGTCCTAAGCATTGATTAACACTTAAAATCTTTTACCCCAGCTTTAATAATTCCCTATTCAAATTATTAATTAAGTCAACTTTTAATGATGTCCATAATTGACTCAATTATGGCAATCCACTTATGGCATGCAAAATCATATCAATTGCACCCCAACATTTTAATATTAAATCCTTAATATTACCCCTACCCCACGTTTATATGTTCTCTTATTCAACGCATAATATAGGCTAGACTTGTATAGTCTAACACCTTGCACAAAGATAAATTATCACAACATATAGACAATTGAAATAAATCTAATCATAATAGGGGTGAAACTTGCATAAACTACACATGTTAAGGATCAAAAGGTGTCAACTTGTTAAATGTCTCAATTTACATGATATGATCATAGCCCAAATCTATACATAAACTTGCATATGGGGTTTTTAGGCAACATAATGATGGTGTGAACTAGCATAGGATATCACATATGTCATAGCATAATTCTAGATGTCATAATAGATGTCTTGGCATATGTTCATAACTTTTCTAATCAATCTAACTTGCATATGTGACTTGTCATATAGATCAACATAACCCAAACATGATGATTTAATTAATATGAACTAACTAGCATAGATGGTAACATCATGCCCTTATTAACATGTATGATTCATCACAACTTAGCATAGAAACTTTCAACATACATAACATCATCATAGCATGATTTACAACATATAAGATATCATCATCACATAACATTGGATTTACAATATACATGATAGCAAAAGGGGTTTACAACAACATATATGATAATTCACATCCTCTACTCATAATCCATTCATAACTCAACCTAATTAAAGTGATAATAATCTTGTTAAGATCATCATACTCACAATTTAGAGAAGAAAAGAGAGAGTTTTGCTTTGCTTTAGGTTTGAGAGAATTAGAATTGAATTTGTTTTTCTTCTTTCTTAGTTGGCGGCGGCTCCATTGATTTCCATGGCGATGGTATGACGGTAACTATTCTATTTTAATTAGGTTTAGGGTTAGCATTAGGATGTATTTATAGGTGTAGGAAGTTATTTAGGACCATTAGATTAACCCTGAACCATGAGAACCAATCAAATGCAAAATCTGCATTTGAACGAATCGGCCCATGGGTTGACATCCAAACACCCTGGATTAACCCCTAGTCGACCCACCAAGGCTCGGGTCGACCTCAAAAATGGGCCGGTTCGGTTATTTCCCCTCCCAATTCGCTGTTTTGAACTTTTTCGCATATTTATTTATTTAATTTTAATTTTTATATATATATATATATCAATATATATATATATATATATATATATATATTTCTCTGCGCAACCCATTTCACTTAATTCTTTTCAAAAAATTAAGTATACTTTAATTTGTGAATTTTAATGTTATAAAATTACGGGGTGTTACACATATGAACCCGTTGGACTTGCGTTGCCACCGCTAACCCAATTTGGCCTCTTACAGTCAAGCCCGGTATGTGTGTCCCGTCCTAGACTTGGGTCGAGCCCGCAAAGATACGTATGGGTTACTGGTTGAAACGGGCCCCCAATTACATGACACAAGCTATCCGCCTAAGCTTGGTCCGCTCTAGTACATCCCACTTAACCCACTTCTTATTCATGTTTCAATTACATGTTTCACATTTTGGTTAAGTGTCTGTAATCGTATTTCCAAATGGCACCCAAGGCACCCACTAGATTCCACATACCACCCAAGGCACCCACTTAACCCCCTCATGTCCCACTACATGTTTATCTGGTTAAGTGTTTCTCAATTCATTAAGACCGTAACCTCATAAAGACCTCTCACATTAGACTGGCAATTGTGGCAGCTGGATTTGCCGGGCGGGTCCGGGCAGTCTTACACCACAAAAGAGTCTAACCTCGTGTCTTTACAATTCTTATGTATTTAATTTGTGCCTAAGACCTCTCACGTTAGGCTGACATTTGTGGCAGCTGGATTCGCCGGGCAGGTCCGAGCAGTTTTACACCAAAAAAGAGCCTAACCTCGTGTCTTAGACGATTAATTACTCCTAATTAATCATCCCCCAATTTGAATTACTATCCCTATTCAAATTATCAATCAATTCCAAATTTAACGATGTCCATAATTGACTCAATTACTTCCATCCATTTATGGTATGTAAAATCGTACCTGTAACACCCCACACCCGCTATGGTCACTCACTAAGGGAATGCCATAACATCGGTGGAGTATTTTAAGTGAATATAGAACAGAAAAATTACAACAAGACAGATATAAGTAATACTTGAGAATTTAAAACATCATTTCATTTCAGCGGAAAGCAAAACATGTTTGGTTACATCACACAACCATAATAAGAGTCAAGTACAAAATATCCATACTGATAAATAAAAATACATAATCCCAATACATGAACTGATAGCCATAAAAGAAAAGGATAAGCTGAGCTTTACTCCTACGGTCCAAGCTCCAAAAGAGAATAAAGCAGCCTGATCAAAGCCCACTCGTACTGGGCCCACTCTGAGAACCTGAGGGTTGGGAAAAAGATAAAAACAACGGGGTCAGACATAAGCCTGAGTGAGCCCTATGACCTTAACAATACAATTATTAAAGTAATTAGGGTATGACATGAACTCGGTACGGTACCTTTGGGGATAATGACTACACTAAGTAGCCAACAAACAAAGGATGAACTAAGATAACCGTAAAGACGCATCCACCCACCCAAGGATAATTACTAACTGCACCACACCAGTCATTCCTACTCAAAGATTGATCCTACCCAAGGACTTAAAAGAAAGATATAACTAGTAGTTTCATGTACCCCTAGCTGACCACATAGGTGCCGTCTGCCCCTATCTCCACTAGGTGTACCCCACTACTCCTCAAGCGATCGGCTCCCTAACGTAGATACCCGTGCTGGTCCCACAGTGGGGTGTATCACTCCCCTAAAGTGGCAACCCAATACTATCAACGGTGCACGGCTTATACCTACACGATGCAACAACGGCTTATCTACCAGCCCGGGTCCACACACGCATATGAAACCCGTTGGACTTGCGTTGCCACCGCTAACCCGTTTCGGCCTCTTATAGTCAAGCCCAATATGCGTGTCCCGTCACTCGACTAGAGTCGAGCCCACAAAGATACGTTTGGGATATTGGTTGAAATGGGCCCCCACAAGCTACCCACCTAAGCTTGTCATTTCTAGTGTATATCATTTAACCCTTTAATCATGTTTTAATTACATGTTCCACTTTGGTTAAGTATTCTAATCGTATTTTCTATTGCCACCCAAGGCAAACACTAGATTTCCACTTGCCCCCCAAGGCACCCACTTAACCCCTCATGTCCCTCTACATGCTAATATGGTTAAGTGTTTCTTAATTAATTAATTAAGATCATGACCTCATAAAGACCTCTCACATTAGACCATCTTTTTCTGACCGCTGGATATGCCAGTTGGTTCCGGGCAGACTTCTGTCTTAAAAAGGGTCTAACCTCGTGTCTTTACTTTAATCACGTATTTAATTTATGACTAAGACCTCTCACATTGGGCCAATCATTTGTAGCCGCTGGATGGCCGGTCGGTTCCGGGCAGACTTCCGCTACAAAAGGGTCCAACCTCGTGTCTTAGTTGATTAATTACACCTAATTAATCACCCCCATAATTAATTATCCCTAATTAATTACACATTTTTAAGAATATGGGTAGACCTAACTTAATAGGTAAATTCCCAATTCCATAGCATGGGTAGACCTAACTCAATAGGTAAATTCCCATGGGGTAGACCTAACTCAATAGGTAAATTCCCACTTATGTTCATTCATTTTATTTTGTTAATATGCATTTTTAACCCCATCGTTCCCCACGTAAATCGTTCTCATTTCATGACATAATAAAGGGAAGATTCATCACAAATATCATGGGTGTAACCACATCTTAGCATATAACTTTGTCATGGGTTAAGAGGATGTCAACTTGCATATATGAGCATATATTAACCCAACTACATTTAACCCAAACTTGCATATTATCATACATATGACTTGCATAACATGTTGCATATGAACTTGCATATTATCATACACATATCTTGCATAACATGTTGAACTTGCATATAAGCATTCACATAAGTTGCATAACATGTTAAACTTGCATATAAGCATTCACATAACTTGCATAAGCATGCATAACTTGCATAACATGTTGAACTTGCATATAAGCATACACATAACTTGCATAAGCATTCACATAACATGCATAAGCATTCACATAACTTGCATAAGCATGCATAACTTGCATAACATGTTAAACTTGCATATAAGCATACACATAACTTGCATAAGCATGTTGCATAATAGATCAATGTTCAACTTAGTGTTTTGCATCATAAGCATCATGAAACATAGCACCAAACTTGCATAAAGATGTCATGACTACATAACATTAAGCTTGCATAAAGATGTCATGAACACATAGACTAAACTTGCATGACATATAGCATATAACTTGCAAAACACATAACATACACTATACTAAGCTTGCATAAACACATTGATCCACAAACATAACCATACATCATCATATCCTATCTTAATCAATTTAACAATTGATTATTAAGGGGATAGAAGCTCACCAAAACCAAGATTAGCAAACTAATGAAGAAGATTAAGAGGCTAGAAGTTGATTTGGAATGCTATCCCTTCTCTAATTTTGATGGAGGCTCCTTCAAGTTTCAAAGTGGTGGCATAATGGCCTTAGATCTATTTTTGGTAAGGATTAGGGGGGTATTAGGGTGTATATATAGATTAGTTAGGTGTTTTAGGACCATATGATTAGCCCTAAATTAGATTAGGACCATCAGATTTCGGAAATCTCTAGAACACAGCCCAAGACTCAACCAAAAACCAGATCTGGTGCACCCAGATCAACAGGGCCGACACCCTGTGTCGACACCCCTGTTGACAGGGCTGTCGACACCCCTGTCGACATGCCTGTCGACACGGGGCTAGGCGGGAACTTTCCCGCCACCTCCGCTTTTGGCTCCAATCCTGTTTTAGAACTGAATTTTAAATCTGTTTTTAACTTTGAATTTTCTGAAAACTTCTTTGGGCCTTAACTGGGTCATACGGACTCCGATTTACAAAATTTCGGACTCTATTCTGCGTATTTTTCCGAGACGAACGCAATGGCACAGCCCGTTTCCCCTGATTCAGATTTTAGAATTTAATTCTGCCCTGATTTATATAATAATAAGTTATTTCAACATACGGGGTGTTACATTCTCCCCTACTTAAAGGATTTCGTCCCCGAAATCTCTAAGTCAAGAAGAACGTATCCTACCAACCAAACAACCATCTACTAAACCATCAAACACTGGCATCCATTGTCCTTAAAGTTTCTAATGCTGTATGAACATATGCAAAAAGTGTGTGTATATGTTCCCTGTCTAATGCAAAATCAGGCGGTCTACTGGTTCAGTTGACCTCCTTAATGGAAACCATGATAGTGCCATGCATCCAATATGTATGCGAAAGAACCCTATCGACACATACTATCTCTACATGAGTGCACAGTCATTCATCGAAATGCATCATCCATATGATAACACAACCATTATACATCCATTAATATAGCTACCTACACACATTTATATGCAATATGAAGTGACTGAGCCGATCTAGTGCCTAAAGTGTGTATATATGCATCCACGAGCAACCACTAGCAAACACTTGCATCCACTTGCATCCATCAATCATAACATGCCTCAAACACATGTTTCAACCATAGGTTTACCCTATCTAAAGGTCAAACAGTACTAACGAGAGGATATACGAAAGATAAGATAAGTACTAGACAACGATAGAGGAGAAAGTAAAGACATACCCTCAAAAAGAAATGGGTACAATGAACGCATTTCGCTTCCGTCTCCCAAGTTGCGTTGTTCTCATCTTCTCCCCATTGCACTTTGACTAGTTGAACCTCTCTGTTTCTCAACTTCCTAATCTCTGACCCAAGGATGCGAGTAGGAGCTCGTCGAATCGTTGCATTACGTTCTACTTCCACTTCTCTAAGCAAGCTTGGCTCTACCACCTCTGCAGTCTCATGTAGGCACTTCCTCAAATGTGACACATGGAATACATCATGTACCTCACTAAGTCTGTCGGGCAACTCCACTCTATATGCCATCCATCCAATCCTTTCCTTAATAGGAAACGGCCCCACGAACCTTGGTGCTAACTTCCCAACAGATCCAAAGCGAACCACATTTCGTAACGGAGACACTTTGACAAAGACCATGTCCCCAACTTCAAACTCAAGATCCGTCCTTCTCTTGTCCGCATAAGATTTTTGCCTATCCTGCGCTGCTTTCATCCTTCTTCGAATCAAGTCAATCTTCTCAGAAGTCTCCCTAACCATATTAGGCCCAAGCAAGATCTTATCCGTAGATTCCCACCAACATGTAGGTGATCGACAAGGCCTTCCATAAAGAGCTTCGAATGGAGCCATACCAATACTGGACTGAAAGCTGTTATTATATGCGAACTCCACCAATGGAAGATGCTCTTCCCATGTACCTCCAAAATCTAAGATACAAAGCCTCAAAAGGTCTTCTAGGACACGATTCACCCTCTCAGTCTGGCCGTCCGTCTGAGGATGATATGCGGTGCTCAGACACAATTGAGTCCCCACTGCTTCTTGCAAACTTCTCCAGAACTCGCTAGTGAAGATAGGATCTCGATCACTCACTATGCTAGAGGGTACCCCATGCAATCGAACTATCTCTCGAAGATATACTGAAGCTAGCCATGGAGCAGTCCTCTTGCTCTTCACAGGTATGAAATGGGCGCTTTTAGTAAGTCTGTCTACCACAACCCAAATTCCCGTATTACCCTTTCTTGATCTGGGTAACCCGTCAATAAAATCCATCGAGACGCTATCCCACTTCCATTGCGGAACTTCCAATGGGTGAAGCAACCCACCAGGTTTCTTTTGCTCCGCCTTCACTTGTTGGCACACCAAGCATTGAGCGACATACTCGGCCACATCTTTCTTCATACCGGCCCAGAAGAAAACCCTCTTCATGTCTTGGTACATCTTGTCCCCACCGGGATGAATGGTCATCCTAGAACGGTGTGCATCATCAAGAATAACCTTCCTCAACCCCTCGTCTTGCGGTACACAAAGTCTACCGTCTCTACGCAAGCATCCCCTATCGTCTAGGGTGTACCTACTCAAATGGCTGGACGACTCCCCCCTTTTGAGCTTCTCCACCAACTCAACCTACTGTGGGTCGTCCCTCTGTGCTTCTCCAATCCGCCCCAAAAGAGTAGGTCTAACCTCCAAGGATGCTAGCAAACCGGGTACATAATCAATGGAAGGTCTGAAATCAAACATCGAGATAAATTCCAAGCTTCATTGTTCCACGAACAATGGACTCAAGGACAACCTCTTTCTGCTCAAGGCGTCCGCCACCACGTTACCCTTGCCAGGGGTATACGCTATCTCGAAATCATAGGATGCTAAGAACTCCATCCACCTTTGCTGTCTCAAATTCAAATCCTTCTGAGAAAACAAGTACTTCAATGATTTGTGGTCAATGAACAATTCGAATCTCTCACCAAGAAGATAATGGCGCCAAATCTTAAGAGCAAAAACAATAGCGGCCAACTCTAAATCATGGGTAGGGTACTTTTTTCTCATGCACTCTCAACTGCCTTCCACCGTAGGCTATTACCCTTCCCTCTTGCATTAAGACTACGCCTAGTCCTGTCCCACAAGCATCGGTATAGACAACAAATGGCTTGCTCCCATCCGGCAACACTAAAACTGGAGCAGTGGTTAAAGATCTCTTTAACCGTCGGAACGCATCATCACAATCTACGTCCCATGCGAAAACAAGATTCTTCTTCGTTAAGCGGGTTAACGGGGCTGATATCTTCGCGAAGTCTTTGATAAACTTCCTATAATATCCAGCCAACCCCAAGAAACTCCTCACCTCGGTAGCATTCTTCAGAACCTTCCAATCCTGAATTGATACTACCTTCGCGGGATCCACAGCTATCCCTTCCTTGGAGACCACGTGCCCCAAGAACCGCACTTCCTTCCTCCAGAAGTGACATTTAGAGAACTTCTCTTTAAGGCTATGTGCTCGAAGAGTCTTCAACACCTCCCCAAGATGTAGGGCATGCTCTTCTTCACTCTTAGAAAATACTAAGATATCATCCACGAAGACCACCACGAATTTATTAAGGAACTCCCTGAACACCCTACTCATCAAATCCACAAAGTATGCAGGGGCGTTCGTCAACCCAAATGGCATCACCAGCCACTCATAGAAACCATCCGGAGTCCTAAAGGCAGTCTTGTCTATGCTATCCTCAGCCACCCTCAACTGATGAAACCCCGTGGCTAAGTCCAACTGAGAAAACACTGAAGCGCCAACCAACTGATCGAAAAGATCATCAATCCTTGGCAATGGGTGTCTATTCTTCTTTGTGAGCTTGTTGAGTTCTCTATAGTCTACACAAAGTCTGAGGGACCCATCCGCCTTCGTAGCAAATACTACTGGAGCACCCCACTCCGATATACTCCGTCTTATGAACCCCTTCTCAAACAACTCCCCTACTTGCTTATGGAGTTCCCTCCTCTCACGAGGATCCATGTGGCGCACTGGTAAAGATACAGGTTTATCATTATCCACCAGATATATTCGGAAGTCAATCTCCCGCTTCGGAGGTAAGCCCTTCACCTCCTCAAACACATCCGAATATTCCCGGACCACTCTAACAGATTGCAAACTCTCGACCGAAGCGTCAAGCGATTCAAGATAACTTAGCATAACGGAATCCATGGGATTACAAGAGATCTCGAGAGTGTTACACAAGCGGGTCATGAGCCTAACAACTCTCCTTTCGCAATCAAGAACGGCACCATTACTGGATAACCAGTCCATGCCCAAAATTAACCCATAGCCCGTGAAGCCCAAAACAAAAGCATCACATCTAAACTCAATGCTAAGTATAGAAATCTTCAAACCCAAACATATCATGGACAAATAAGTGGAGCCCCCAATTGGGTTTGAAACAACCAAGGGATCATCTACCAGACTGGTGTCTAAGTGCAGTGACTCAACTAATGATGATGAGATAAACGAATGCGATGCGCCTGAATCAAACAATGTACGGACAGGATGATCAAATAGAAAAACCAGACTTTCAACGGAAATAGTTCTACCTCTTTCCTGAATCGGTGGAACCGCGAGAGCCTGTACTTGCCCCCTAGCCTGACCCGGTGCCATAAGAGCTTGCACCTGTCCTCCTGAGGTAGACCCCGTCCTTTGCCCCTTCTTAGGACAGTCTTTCACTAGATGCCCTGCTTCGCCACAGTGAAAGCAACCAGTCTTCTTCTTCTTTCTACAATCCTTGCTTATGTGGCCTGGTATCCCACAATTGAAGCACTTCTTCTTCCCCTTGCCACCGTTGCCTTTCCCCCCTTTGTTTGGCTGTTGTTGCTGAGGTCTCTTTTGATCTCCCTTTTCCTCGGGTGCCTTATTAGCATTGGGACCCTTCTCTTCTTCATTCATGAGTGCCATGTCAACTAGCTTCTCAAAGGTGGCCCCCATAGGGATATGAGTCATAGCCAACCCATGCATCGGTTCATTCAAGCCTTTCACGAACCTCAAAGCCTTCTTCTCTGGTGTATTCACCATGTCTAGGCCAAACCTTGCCAATTGATTAAACTTGTTGACATATTCCTTCACTGAGAGATTCCCTTGCTTTAGAGTCAAGAATCTTTCCATATACAAGTTTTTCTCCGCCCTTGAGAGAAACTTTGCCACAAATCATTGCCTAAAATCCGCCCAAGAGTCAACGGGGCGTTCTCCATTAGTGACCTCCCACCAGAATGAGGCCTCTCCCTTCATTACCAAAGCAGCTAACTTGACTTTCTTTCCTTCTTCCATCTCAAAGATATCTATCAACTCTTCCACCTCCTTAAGCCAATAGCTAGCCTCAACAAAAGTTTCAGATCCTTGAAAAGGTTTCCCTCCCATAGCTTTAAATTCCTTGCAAGTCTTAGCAAAAGTATCCGTGCGAGGAGGAGGGGGAGGAGGAAGATCGGGTGCTACGGTTGGTGGAGGAACATTTGCTGGACCCGCAGTGGTGGCCCTAGCCTCCATCAATCTCCTATACCATACTGGTACCGTCACACCCTCCGGAAAGTTAAGATCCTCAGCCATGCTGAAACGAAAAAGGAAAGATTCAAAACGGAGAATTCGAAAGATAAAGATAGGGCTATTGGGGATTATGCTTTTCTTTCAAAAACTTTTCTCTTTAAAGACATATTTTTGAAAATATCTCTTCCAAAAATATTTTTAGAAAAATAATTTTCTAAAAATTTTATCTGTTCCGGTAACCTTTGCTCTGATACCACGTGTAACACCCCACACCCGCTATGGTCACTCACTAAGGGAATGCCATAACATCGGTGGAGTATTTTAAGTGAATATAGAACAGAAAAATTACAACAAGACAGATATAAGTAATACTTGAGAATTTAAAACATCATTTCATTTCAGCGGAAAGCAAAACATGTTTGGTTACATCACACAACCATAATAAGAGTCAAGTACAAAATATCCATCCTGATAAATAAAAATACATAATCCCAATACATGAACTGATAGCCATAAAAGAAAAGGATAAGCTGAGCTTTACTCCTACGGTCCAAGCTCCAAAAGAGAATAAAGCAGCCTGATCAAAGCCCACTCGTACTGGGCCCACTATGAGAACCTGAGGGTTGGGAAAAAGATAAAAACAACGGGGTCAGACATAAGCCTGAGTGAGCCCTATGACCTTAACAATACAATTATTAAAGTAATTAGGGTATGATATGAACTCGGTACGGTACCTTTGGGGATAATGACTACACTAAGTAGCCAACAAACATAGGATGAACTAAGATAACCGTAAAGACGCATCTACCCACCCAAGGATAATTACTAACTGCACCACACCAGTCATTCCTACTCAAAGATTGATCCCACCCAAGGACTTAAAAGAAAGATATAACTAGTAGTTTCATGTACCCCTAGCTGACCACATAGGTGTCGTCTGCCCCTATCTCCACTAGGTGTACCCCACTACTCCCCAAGCGATCGGCTCCCTAACATAGATACCCGTGCTGGTCCCATAGTGGGGTGTATCGCTCCCCTAAAGTGGCAACCCAATACTATCAACGGTGCACGACTTATACCTACACGATGCAACAACGGCTTATCTACCAACCCGGGTCCACACACGCATATGAAACCCGTTGGACTTGCGTTGCCACCGCTAACCCGTTTCGGCCTCTTATAGTCAAACCCAATATGCGTGTCCCGTCACTCGACTAGAGTCGAGCCCACAAAGATACGTTTGGGATATTGGTTGAAATGGGCCCCCACAAGCTACCCACCTAAGCTTGTCATTTCTAGTGTATATCACTTAACCCTTTAATCATGTTTTAATTACATGTTCCACTTTGGTTAAGTATTCTAATCGTATTTTCTATTGCCACCCAAGGCAAACACTAGATTTCCACTTGCCCCCCAAGGCACCCACTTAACCCCTCATGTCCCTCTACATGCTAATATGGTTAAGTGTTTCTTAATTAATTAATTAAGATCATGACCTCATAAAGACCACTCACATTAGACCATCTTTTTCTGACCGCTGGATATGCCGGTTGGTTCCGGGCAGACTTCTGTCATAAAATGGGTCTAACCTCGTGTCTTTACTTTAATCACGTATTTAATTTATGACTAAGACCTCTCACATTGGGCCAATCATTTGTAGCCGCTGGATGGCCGGTCGGTTCCGGGCAGACTTCCGCTACAAAAGGGTCCAACCTCGTGTCTTAGTTGATTAATTACACCTAATTAATCACCCCCATAATTAATTATCCCTAATTAATTACACATTTTTAAGAATATGGGTAGACCTAACTTAATAGGTAAATTCCCAATTCCATAGCATGGGTAGACCTAACTCAATAGGTAAATTCCCATGGGGTAGACCTAACTCAATAGGTAAATTCCCACTTATGTTCATTCATTTTATTTTGTTAATATGCATTTTTAACCCCATCGTTCCCCACGTAAATCGTTCTCATTTCATGACATAATAAAGGGAAGATTCATCACAAATATCATGGGTGTAACCACGTCTTAGCATATAACTTTGTCATGGGTTAAGAGGATGTCAACTTGCATATATGAGCATACATTAACCCAACTACATTTAACCCAAACTTGCATATTATCATACACATGACTTGCATAACATGTTGCATATGAACTTGCATATTATCATACACATATCTTGCATAACATGTTGAACTTGCATATAAGCATTCACATAACTTGCATAACATGTTAAACTTGCATATAAGCATTCACATAACTTGCATAAGCATGCATAACTTGCATAACATGTTGAACTTGCATATAAGCATACACATAACTTGCATAAGCATTCACATAACTTGCATAGGCATTCACATAACTTGCATAAGCTTGCATAACTTGCATAACATGTTAAACTTGCATATAAGCATACACATAACTTGCATAAGCATGTTGCATAATAGATCAATGTTCAACTTAGTGTTTTGCATCATAAGCATCATGACACATAGCACCAAACTTGCATAAAGATGTCATGACTACATAACATTAAGCTTGCATAAAGATGTCATGAACACATACACTAAACTTGCATGACATATAGCATATAACTTGCAAAACACATAACATACACTATACTAAGCTTGCATAAACACATTGATCCACAAACATAACCATACATCATCATATCCTATCTTAATCAATTTAACAATTGATTATTAAGGGGATAGAAGCTCACCAAAACCAAGATTAGCAAACTAATGAAGAAGATTAAGAGGCTAGAAGTTGATTTGGAATGCTATCCCTTCTCTAATTTTGATGGAGGCTCCTTCAAGTTTCAAAGTGGTGGCATAATGGCCTTAGATCTATTTTTGGTAAGGATTAAGGGGGGTATTAGGGTGTATATATAGATTAGTTAGGTGTTTTAGGACCATAGGATTAGCCCTAAATTAGATTAGGACCACCAGATTTCGGAAATCTCTAGAACACAGCCCAAGACTCAACCAAAAACCAGATCTGGTGCACCCAGATCAACAGGGCCGACACCCTGTGTCGACACCCCTGTCGACAGGGCTGTCGACACCCCTGTCGACATGCCTGTCGACACGGGGCTAGGCGGGAAGTTTCCCGCCACCTCCGCTTTTGGCTCCAATCCTGTTTTAGAACTGAATTTTAAATCTGTTTTTAACTTTGAATTTTCTAAAAACTTCTTTGGGCCTTAACTGGGTCATACGGACTCCGATTTACAAAATTTCGGACTCTATTCTGCGTATTTTTCCGAGACGAACGCAATGGCACAGCCCGTTTCCCCTGATTCAGAATTAGAATTTAATTCTGCCCTGATTTATATTATAATAAGTTATTTCAACATACGGGGTGTTACAGTACCAATTTTCACCACAATTATATTTTATGCCTTTCAAGGCATTTATGCCAATTAAATCTTTTTAATATTATCCCCTTTAACCACGTAGTACGTTTGTTCGTTTAACGTAAAAATACACGTTAGACTCGAATAGTCTAACTCATGGAATAAAGAGAAAACATCACAATATACACATGATTAAAACATAATTCTAAACGTATGGACAAACTTGCATGTGTGAATGATGTTCTATATCTAAAACTTGCATAGGCCAAAATTACAACTTGCATAAACAAATATATCATGGATCCAAATCTAAAGGTGTGAACTTGATGAGAAAATGGCCACAAACTTGCATAAATAACATATGTCATGGATCTGAATCTAAAGGTGTGAACTTGATGAGAAAATGGCCACAAACTTGCATAAATAATTATGTCATAGGTCTATATCAAAAAGAATAGACTTGCATAGGTAATAATCCTAAACTTGCATAACATGATTCATATCCAACTCATAAACATACATATGTGATTTATACATCGCAACAATGGTGTAAACTAGTATCTAACATGTAAAGTGTCATGTAAAATTTAGCATAAACTCACACATGTCACAGTCTAACTTTCAATTAAATTTTCACATAAACTAGGTGTCATAACTATGTAAGTTCACATAAAATTATACCCAACTTGTATATGATTCATGTTTGAATCAAAATCTAAACTTGCCTACATATGATTTATCATATGAATCAATATAACAAACTGGCATAAGAAACATGATGATTTGATTGTATATAAAATTACAACATGGATGATAGCAACATAACTTTACATCATAAATGATAGCATCACAACATAACATCATAGAGATTTCAATCACTATCCTATAACATAATTACAACATGCAATCAATACTTCATATAACATCCCTACAATCCGCATTATATCTTAATCCAATTAAATTACTAATTATCTTGTTAAAACTATCAAACTCACAACTCAAAAGCAGTCTTGAGTTATGAATTCTTATTTCTAGAGTTGAATTTGCTCTCCCTTGAAGAAGATTCGCTGTTAGGGTTAAATAGTTCTGATTTGGTTGGTGTTCTTCCTCTTAATTTTGGTGGCGGCTGCTCTAGGGTTCAAGACAACAGCACGACGGCCATAGTTTCAGTTTTAATTCTGATTTAAGGTTTGAGTCTATAGGTCTCTTTATAGAGTTTTGAATTAATTTAAGCCGTCGGATGATCTTGGGGTTAATCACAACCATTCAATCATGATAGGGTGATGAGTCAGCCTTAATGACTCAGCAAGGAGTCAGAAAGGACTCAACAACATAGGTCAGTCTGAACAAGAAAGCTGTGCAGGCTTCTACCTCGGCCTGGGCGCACTTGGCAGGTGCGCCAGTGCAAATTTGTACTGGCGCACTTCCCAAGTGCGCTAGTGCAATCCCCTTTTTTTTCTTTTGCCACCACACTTCGTTCGTCTATAACTCCTTCATCCGATATCCATTTCCCGCAAACTCGGACTCTATCTCAACCAGAATTCCGAGGCGAACACAATGGCGCAACCCCATTCCCTTAATTCTCACATCTGAGATTAATTATTCTTTAATTTATTTAATTCGATTATTCAAAAAAATCCGGGGTGTTACATTCTCCCCTCCTTAAAGGATTTCGCCCTAGAAATCTCCAAGTTAAGGAGAATGCTATCATACAATCCAAACAACCATCTACTCAACCATCAAACACGGGCATCCATTGTCCTTATAAAATTTCTAATGCTGTATGAACATATGCAAGAAGTGTGTGTATAAGTACCTTATCTAATGCAAAATCAGGCGGTCTACTGATTTAGTTGACCTCCTTAATGCAAACCATGATAGTGCCATGCGTCCATTATGTATGCAAAAGAACCCTATCGATACATATTATTTCTACATGTATGCACAACCATTCACCAAAATACAACATCCATATGATGGTACAACCATTATTCATCCATTAACTTAAATATGTACACACATTTATATGTAATATGCAATATGAAGTGACTGAGCCGATCTAGTGCCTAAAGTGTATGTATATGCATCAACGAGCAAACACTTGCATCCACTTGCATCCATCATAAATAACATGTCTCAAACACATGTTTCAACCATAGGATTATCCTATCTAAAGGTCAAAGATACTAGCGAGAGGACATACTAAAGATAAGATAAGTACAAGGTAAGCGATAAAGAACAATTTAAAAGACATACCCTCGAAAAGGAAAGGGTATAATGAACGCATCTTCGCTTCCGGCTCCCAAGTAGCGTTGCTCTCATCATCTCCTGTAACAACCCGTATTTCGATAACATGTTAAGACGAGAATCAAGGTAGAATCTTATTTTAAATTCTGAATCAAGTAAAACGGGCTATGCCATTGCGTTCGTCTCGGTAAAATACGCGAAATACAGTCTGAGTTTTCGAGAATCGGAGTCCGTATGACCAAGTTATGGTCCGACGAAGTTTTCAGAAAATTCAAGTTTAAAAACGAGTTCTAATTTCGAAAATTTGGCCTAGATGGCTAGGCGGGAAAGTTCCCGCCAGCCACCCCAAGTCGACAGGGCTGTCAACTTGGGAGTCGACATGGCATGACCCAAGTCGACAGCCCTGTCGACTTGGGTGTCGACTTATGGTGGCCGGGCAGTTTTGCCTGGTGCACCTTTTTTCTGTTTTGGCTAGGTTTTTGGGCCTGGTTCGATATATGATGGTTCAGGTTGATCCTAGGGTTAATCTAAGGGTCCTAACTAATCCTAATCTATATAAATAAGCCCCTAACCCTCACCTAAAATCCTTATTATTCATTCATGCAACTAAACTATGCCAAAATTGCTCCTCTCATGGCCTCCACTCAAAACCCTAGCCTCCATCCTCTTGCCCAAAGTTTCTATCTTCATTTCTATGAGAGGTTTCATGATCATGTGAGTGTTATAGAGTCTCTACGTTAGTATGAGATCTTCTCAAGTTGATTTCAAGGCTAAAGCTTTGATCTTTGTTCATCAAGATGGGGTTTTTATTGATTTGGAGCTTTCATCTTTGGGTTTTTGGATGATGGCATGCATAGGCTTTGTCTCAATCTTTAATTTAGTCGATTTGTGCCTTCACAGCAATGTAAGCCCTTTCCCTACTCTTAGATATTAACTATGAAGTTAAATGTTCATGTTGCAAGTTTGGGTTTTATCATTAAGTATGATACATGCTATCATGTCATGCAAGTTTATGAAGTCATTATCTTGATCTTGTGGGCTAAAAGCTACAACCTTTATGTTGAAATGTTGCATTATGCAACATGAGAACCCTCATAACCTTTATGTCAACTTGCATATGAAGTCATAACCCTTATATGATGATATATGTGAGTTACAAGTCATCATTCCATGTCTTTTGTCACCATGATTCGCTTATGTGCCAAGTTTGGGTTTATGCATGTTTTTGAGGCTTAAGAATGTAACATGCAAGTTAATGAACAAATTTGTGCCTCATTTGCCACCATGATTAACTTGTGGCTTAATATCCATTTTTGTCATGCCTTTGCAAGTCTCTTCTTTTAATCCATTACGTTGTTGCGAACGTATATGCGAGTTTAAAAGCGTTGGGTTATGTTATGGGTAATTTCTAATGACATGAAAATATAACTTAAAAACATGACTTGAAATATAACATGGAAGTTGACATGTAAGTATTCTTGAAAATATGAAATTGGGAATTTACCTATTAAGTTAGGTCTACCCATACTATGGAATTGGGAATTTACCTATTGAGTTAGGTCTACCCATATTCATAAGAAAACTTGAATATGAACATGACACTAGACTAAACATGAAAGTGACCAACTCGAGGTTGGGTTGAGTTTGCAACATAAAGCTACCCGGAACCGACCGGCCTAACTAGTAGTTGCAAACAATAGGACCCAATGTGAGAAGTTGGTCATGTTGTGCTTGAACCCGAGGTTAAACCAAGTTGTGGTGTAAAGCTACCCGGAACCGACCGGCTTAACTAGTAACCACAACAAAGTCTAATGTGAGAGGTTGAGGTGCATTAAGTAATTAATGCCACACGATAAGGTTAAGTAAGTTTCCTTAATGACACTTAACCGTATAATACAGTTAATGGATGGGGTTAAGTTAACTTAGACTTAACTAATCTAAACATGGAAATCGGATGGGGTTAAGTTAGCCTAGACTTAATTAATCCAACTTGGTAGTTTAAGGGGGTTAAGTTAAACACTTAACTAATCTAACACGATGATTTGATGTGGTTAAGTGACCTATACTTAACCAATCTAACTCGTTAATTTGATGTGGTTAAGTTAACCAATACTTAACCAATATAACGTGAAAACATGATAAGGCTAAGTCACGAATCGCTTGAATACACTTGACCGATTTGACTAAGTAAATTGATAGGGTCAAGTTAATATATACTTAACCAATCTAGAATGATAATTGGACGAGGTTAAGTCGTGAATTGCTTAATATACTTAACCAACTTAACACATGGTTTGTAGGGTTAAGTCTTGAACATGGATACTTAGCCAATTTTGACATGATTTGTAGACGGATTAAGTCATGAACTTAAGTGACACTTAATCCATTATATAAACCCTAGTTCAGAGAATTAGGTGGATAACCGTAATTAACAAGAATAACGGGAATAAGCTAAATGGTAAACCTTAGTTGGAGAATAGCTAAGTAATAATTCTTAGTCAAGGAATTTTGGACCAGTTCATAGATTGGATGAGTAACCCGATACGGTAGGTCATCGTTTAAGCACACGAGTAGGAGCAAGTTATCTGATTTAGATAAAGGCTTCAGCGAACTGGGTAACGAAGCAGCAGCTTCGGGGAACGTGAGGATATTCTTGGTATCCCTCTGTGAGCTGCCAGGTGATCATACTAGGCTCATGAGAGGTTAAGATCTGCGTTAGAAGAACCAAGAGTATGCCTTGGTTGCTATACGAGCGACCTAACGATAGGGATGGATAGGGGATAGTCGATGATACACGGTAGTGCCCTAGATAGCATTTCGTCAGGCTACCTACCATCTTTGGTCAAGCGTGTACGTACGGAAAGGCAGAGAACACCCAAAAGACCATAATTGCTATCTAATTATGGTTGCGGTAAGGCTAGGATTGTGGGTTGGCCAGTAGTGTGTTCTCATACAGGATTTATCCTGTCTTGTCTTTCACTAGTTGAGGGAGTGGTCTCGTGGGACCATAGCCACGTATAGGAAAAATAGACCTTAGCATCTGCATCGGCAGATAAATCGAAAGCTCTCGACCGAGTCCTGTATTTCTTGATCTGCCCTGTGACAGGACTCGGATGGCACGATGTGATACATGTGCCTACAGTCATGGAAAAACGATTCACGGTGAATGCGTGGGAAAAAGGGCGCGATTGACGGTTAGCGTAATTCCTAGTGGCCCTGGGTGGTTGAACCCAAACCGAAATACGAAAACGTGCAATAGGTAAGCATAATCACTAGTGGTCCTAGGTGGCATAAGTCCTAGTTGCACAAACGATGATTCATGTTGGGAAAGCCTAGCTAGGTGTAGGGTAACAGTCCAAACGAGCTTAAGGATCATGGAATTACATTGGATTAGTATAGAACCTCAGGGGAAAGCCCGTACGGTCTACGGCAAGGAACTGAACATTTACATGGAAAGAAACATATGAGTTGAGTAACCTATAAATGCGATATATTAGGTTGACATGAACCATTACACGACTTTTGAGTAAGGGTCATTCATGGTTAACACATGATACGGTGGGGATACTAGTATGGTAGGTGCAGAGCTAAAATACAGGAAAGATACCATGGGACGTTATACGTGATAGATATCCTGGGGATATTATACTTGATAGGAACCTGACGATGGGATACCTTGTCTTATCTTGACATCGTAATTTATCATGACACTTTAGTTTATCTGAGTTCAGTAGTTCATCCTGTTATTTTGATTTAGCTTATCTATATTGTCATCATGCTTATGTTCATCTCAGTTTCTCATGTCAGTTAACTTTACTAGTTTTTATGCTGATAGTAGATAGGGCTTACTCAGTCTTTTTGACTGACCCGTTTTGTTTCGCTTCTTGTCTTCCGTTTCCCCCCTCCCCTAGGTTACAGGGAGGAAATACTGTTGTTTAATTCGGACTTCTTCGGCTTGAAGGTCATCATGGATGGCTTGGACTTTTCTTGGCTATGGCTACTTTACTGTTTTACTTGGGGAATAATTTTCGAAAATGTCTTTATGCTTCTTTACTATTGCAAGACAGGTTTTGATGTACTCTGATGTAAAAGGCTTTAGACCTTATTTATTCATGTTATGAAAGTTTGATTTTACTTCCGCTATTTTATATGTTCTGTCTTGTGATATTTCTATGCATGTTTACAAATAATGCCCCTCTAAAGCTAGTGCATTCCTTTGCGAGTGACCCTAGCGGAGGCGGGGTGTTACACGTGGTATCAGAGCAGAAGGTTACCAGACTGGGCAAAAGTTTTTAAAGACCTTCTGAAAACTATTTGAAAATCGTTTACAAAGAAGCATTTTTCGAGAAAATTTTCTTTTAAAAGAAAAAGGCTATTCCCCAAAGGCCATTAGCACTATCCTTGTTTCCTTAATTGAATCTCTTTTCCTTTCTTTCCTCCATCTGTAGTCACAGTGGTTTTAACTACGACTAGTCTTTTCTATCTACGAAAGTTCTTTCCATACGATGGAGGTGGTTCTCGAGAGACCAGTGGCCGCGTTATAAGAAAGGATAGTGAGAAAGAGGATAAAGGATACGAGCTTAAGGATGAGCAACTGGTTGGTATGGCTTAGTCCTCAAAGGAGGGAGAAAGATGAACAATGAAACCCATGACGAGAGAGTACCTTTGGCATGGTAAAACGGGGCGGATAGTTAAGTATTATGGGACAAGGACAAGATCATCGGGAGGGAAATAGTATGCTCTCATTTCTAGGGTACCTCGGAAGGAGGGTAACGATCTTGTTAAAGGTTTAGCTTTTCTTCTCCATCATCCCGTTAGGACTTCGTTTTCGTATCATTTAAGTCTGCTTCGATAGTTGAGTCTCTGCACCTTAAGTACTAGCGTAATAGAGAATCCCATTTTTGTCTCAAAGTCCTATTGGAGAATCAGTCCATTTATACATGACTTGTTTGGATTTGAGAATGTCTATGCCAAGTGTTGAGTTTGGAAATAATGCTTATGTTTATAAGCTATGGATGGATTCTAGGGATGAAGTGGTTATCCAGTAGGGGGTGCCACTCTCGGTTTTGATAGGAGGGTAGTTAGACCTTTTGACTAGCCTTGGTAATACCCTCGAAGTATCGTGTAACCTTTTTGAGGTTCTGTCATGACTAGTTACTTATAATCCCTTGATGCTTTTATTGGAAATTTGAAGCTCGATCGAGTGGTGTTCGCCGATAAGACGGATGGTTTACTTCATTCATGCATGGGTTATAGAGATCACCCTAGTAAGTGCGCTTGATAACCTGGTTGACATCTGTTTACTTTCAAGAGAAAGTTCTTCTACATGGAATACCTTATAGTATATAAACGAGATCCAAGATTCACTAGTGAATTTTGGAAAGCTTGCATGAGATTATGAGTACGCAGTCATGTTTGCGCCAAGTATTCCAGAAAAAGGATAAGTGCAAGTGGAACGAGAGGCGACGAAGAAATGAGTTCCAGCTCATGTTATGGAAACAGGAAATAAGAAGCTACGAAATCGCGAAGTTAAAAGACGGTCAAGGCACAATGGAATTAAGCTCAAGGAAATACGACTTTGATGGTCAAAGACTAGATACGCGCATGATATCTCTTTTTGGGAGTATATCCTTGATCCCTGTTTTCTGTAGTGCTTACTTGTAGGCTATCTTTTGTGGACATCCTCTCGGTCCTATTTTCTGTTACAAACCCCGTAAGGAGTTTGTCTTGTTTATCTTCTCGACCCTGTTTCAGGGAATCCTAGGTAGAACCCTATGGATGTAAACATGTATTTGAACACATGTTATGATTGATATGGTTGCAAGTGGTTGCAAGTGGTTGCTCGTGGATGCGCGAATACACATTAGATACTAGCTCGACTCGGTCACATTTCATATTGCATATGCACGAGTATTTATACTTGTTTATGGATGAAATCGAATGTATTATCAAGTGGTTGTTGCATATGAACGAATGACTGTGCATGCATATAGTATCTATATGACTAGGACTATTTGCATACATGTTGGATTCACGGCACTATACATATTTTGCATTAGAAAGATTATTCAGGCCTGATCATTAGCATTAGCTAAGGAACATGTACACACACGTTTTGCATATATTCATACAGCATTAGAAATCATCTAAGGACAATGGTTGCTTGTGTATGATGTTTTGAGTAGATGAATGATGGATGGTAGGATATGTTCTTCCTAACTTGGAGATTTCGGGGACGAGATCCTAAAAGGTGGGGAGAATGTAACAACCCGTATTTCGATAACATTTTAAGACGAGAATCAAGGCAGAATTTAATTTTAAATTCTGAATCAAGTAAAATGGCCTATGCCATTGCGTTCTTCTCGGAAAAATACGCGAAATAGAGTCTGAGTTTTCGAGAATCGGAGTCCGTATGACCAAGTTATGGTCCGACGAAGTTTTCAGAAAATTCAAGTTCAAAAACGAGTTCTAATTTCGAAAATTTGGCCTAGAAGGCTAGGCGGGAAAGTTCCCGCCAGCCACCCCAAGTCGACAGGGCTGTCGACTTGGGAGTCGACATGGCATGACCCAAGTCGACAGCTGTAACACCCCGTATTTTCTGTAAACATAAGAGTTAAAAATCAAGGTATAATTGATTTTTAGGAGAAGAAATAAGGGAAACGGGTTGCGCCATTGTGTTCGTCTCGGAAAAATACGCGAAATAGAGTACGAATTTGCGTAAATCGGAGTCCGTATGAAGAAGATATGGACGAACGAAGTTAGGCAGAAAAACCGGAAACAGGACAGAATACACTGGCGCACTTGTGAAGTGCGCCAGTACAAAAATACACTGGTGCGCCTGCCAAGTGCGCCCATACAAATCCAGCACCGAATTCTGGAGTGTTCTGAGGTGACGTGTCTTCTTTTGAGTGGTTGGATGATGTGTATTCGAGCTGTGCGATTCTGATGACTTCTGGACTGATCTGAAGGCTCTAAATCACCCTATCCTCCTATAAATACATCCCTAACCTAAACCTTGGTTTCTTACACAATTCTCTAGCCTCCATTGCTCTCTTCTTCTAATTAAAAATAAAAATGGCGTCGCTACTCTGCTAGAATCAAAACTAGAAGCAAATCAACATCATCCTAAATTCAAATTTGAGATAAAAGCTTCTGCAAAAATTCTGTAACAACTAAAGTTCTTTCTTTAATCCAATCAAGGCAAGTACAGTTATTTTCTGCTATAAACATTAATTATAATTCTGATATGCTTTTAAATCTGAATCTGAGATTGTATATCTGTCAGATCTGTTTTTCTGTGACTGTTCTGTATCCCTTTCTGCTTCCTTTCTGTTTCTATAGCCAGGCTACCACGAGCCTGTGCCTAATCTCATAAGAGATTAACGTATGAACTCAAATTTTGGGATAAATAATGAATGATGCGAAATTTGACAAGACTGAAATGAACATATGACTTTAGATCTGAGGCATAAAATATATTGACATATGACTTGGGATTGGATGCATGAATTTGACTGTAAACATATAATTTATATAAGTTGTATGCATAGTGTACATTGTAATCTAGATCTGTAACTAATTAGAGAAATGAACATATGTTATTTAGATCTGTAATTAATTAGAAAAATAAGCATATGTTATAAACTAGTTTTAGACCTATGCATATTCTGTGATAAAAGAAGAAGAGGAACCACTGTAAGATTACATATGATTTGAGACTTTGGACAAAATGCATATAAAAGTCAAGATCTGATTTTTAGAAGATATGATTTAAAGATTTAGATTGTTGGGTATAGTTTGCATAATGATTCATGACTTAAAAAGAAGAAGATATGGAAACTTAGGTGTAAAGATTTACATTAATTAGAATATCTATTTGTAACACCCCACCTCCGCTAGGGTCACTCTTTCGGGGGCACTAGCTTCTGGGGGGCGTTAGAACTGGGTAAGCATGCATAATGATATATCAAGGCAGAACAGGAACATAAATATATATGCAAAACAGAGTAAGTGAGAATAAAACAGCGGAATATCTCAAACCATCTCAAAACAAGTCTAGTACATCATAAAGTCATCTGCCAAAATAAACATGTCTAGTACAACATAAACAGAAATACTGAAATACATAGTGCTATCCCCAAAATTAAAGGTGATAAACCATAGCGAGCTCAATGTCCAGACATACATGAGCTATCCAGCGAACAAGCAAGCGATCCAAGCTAAGCACCACTGTTCCCTCCCTGAGAACCTGGGGGGGGGGGGGGGAACAAAAGAAAAGAAGCGAAAGAAAACAGGTCAGTCAAAAAGACTGGTAAGCCCTACTACGATCATTCTATAACTAATAAAGTTAACATCATGATGGAAACTGAGATGAACATACTGGCAATAGATAAAGGTGTCATCACATAATGAAGATCAAGCTTTGCACCACAGTGTACTAGCAAACTAACATAACAGGTATTGATCCCTCAGCCCAAACCTTGGCCCAATTGCATGAGGTGACCTTATTACAAGGTCCGGTCCAACGGTCTAGTCGATCGGCTCCCTATAAACCTAACACGTCAAGTGTTGGTGTCCATACGGCCCACATATGGTTGTAGTCAGACTGTGCTGGGTCCACCTTCGGGTGTATCAAGCCCTCGGGTGTCAACCCCAGACACCTAAGCAATAATGCACAGTCTAAACCTACTGGTACCCGTGCCTCGAGTTTGTCCAACACCGGACTACGTGCACGTCCGTAGCCCGCCTGGACCCGCACCGCTGTACCACTCAGCCGTCGCTTTGGTCGCTTACATCAGTCCAGTAATCGTGCCCCGCACTAGCCTAGCCTCTAGGGTTGTGAATGATACCTAACTGGGATTACTGCTGGAACAGACCACGTTGTTAGGGTTTTCTAAGAGGGTTAAGTGTGGTTTAACCCCTCACTAATCATGGATTAAATTAGCTAAGTGTAACAAACAGTTCACCACTTAACCCCATTTAATCCCTCGTATCCCCAAAATTGGTTAAGTATTAGTGGGCCATGACTTAACCCTAATCATGAGGCATTAATTAATTTAGTTGTGCCTTAACCTCTCACATTAGACCTTGTTGTGGTTACTAGTTAGGCCGGTCGGGTCCGGGTAGCTTTACACCACAACTTGGTCTAACCTCGGGTCCAAGGTACACATGACCAACTTCTCACATTGGGTCCTATTGTTTGTAGCAACTAGTTAGGCCGGTCGGTTCCGGGTAGGTTTACGCTACAAACTCAACCCAACCTCGAGTTGGCCACACTTATGTTTTCTAAGTGTCATGTCCACTTTATTTTCAAAACATAATCACAAGTTTAACAAATACTTGGGTAGACCTAACTTAATAGGTAAATTCCCAAGGGGTAGACCTAACTTAATAGGTAAATTCCCAATCTTATATTTTCATGAATTTTAAGTTTTACACAAAAACCCCCCCAACGTCATTCTATCGCTTACATATTCGTCATAACGCATAAAGGATAGAAAGAGGGAACTTGGCACAACATACATGATAAATCCTACATATCATAATAAACATGCATAACATGTTGGACTTGCATAACTTAGCATAGTGAACTTGCATAAACATGCATAACTTGTTAAACTTGCAAATCATGGCATAGTGAACTTGCATAAACATGCATAACTTGTTAAACTTGCTAATCATGGCATAGTGAACTTGCATAAACAGGCATAACTTGTTAAACTTGCAAATCATGGAATAGTGAACTTGCATTAACATGCATAACTTGTTAAACATGTGTAACATAGCATAGTGAACTTGCATAAGCATGCATAACTTATTAAACATGCATAACATAGCATAGTGAACTGGCATAAGCATGCATAACTTATTAAACATGCATAACATAGCATAGTGAACTCGCATAAGCATGCATAACTTATTAAACATGCATAACATAGCATAGTGAACTCGCATAAGCATGCATAACTTATTAAACATGCATAAATCCCAACTTTCATCACATATTAACTTTAGAGTTTCTAAAATGAAGGTAAGAGGGCTTACAAATATTATGAAGACACAAATCTACTAATAAAGATTGAGAAGCCCTTTTATGCAAGCATATAAAAACCCAAAACAAAGCTCCAAATAACAAAAATCCCAAAAACTCTAGCTTTAGAAATTAAAGCTTGCAACTTGATGATGTATGCAAGCTAATGATCATTCATACAACTTAGAAATGCTTGTATGAACATCAAAACCTTCATAGAAATGATTTTTGAAGAGGGTGGAGGCTAGGGTTCTTAGGTGGAGGCCATTTGAGAATTCAATTTGACATAGTTTGGTTGCTAGAATGAATAATGAGGTTTTAGGGTAGGATTAGGGGCTTATTTATAGAAGATTAGAGTGTTTTTAGCCCTAGGATTAACCCTAGGTTAGTTTAGGCCCGTCAGATTTAGGAATTCTCTAGAACCAAGCCACACAACCAAGCCCAAATCAAAATGGTGCGCCAGGCAAAACTGCCTGGCCACCCCGTGTCGACAAGGCTGTCGACAAAGCAGTCGACACCCTAAGACCCCTGTCGACATGCCTGTCGACATGGGGGTCCTGGCGGGAGTTTTCCCGCCTAACGCCAGTTAGCCCTAATCCTTGTTTTTAATTTAAAATTTAAATTTGTTTTTAACATGGAAATTTCTGAAAACTTCAATGGGCCTTAACTGGGTCATACGGACTCCGATTTTCGAAAACTCGGACTCTATTTCGCGTATTTTTACGAGACGAATGCAATGGCATAGCCCGTTTCCCTTGATTCAGATTTTAGAATTAAATTATGCCTCGATTTATGTTATAACGGGTTATTGAAAATACGGGTTGTTACATTCTCCCCTCCTTAAAGGATTTCGTCCCCGAAATCTTCAAGTTAGGAAGAACGCATCCTACCATCCAATCATCCATCTACTCAAAGCATCATCCACGAGCAATCATTGTCCTTAAAAGATTCTAAATGCTGTATGAACATATGCAAAAGTGTGTGTATATGTACTTATCTAATGCAAAGATCAGTGCAAAATATGTTAGTGAAATGTATCCATATGTATGCAAATCCCTAACATAATGTATAATATCTACATGCGTGCTCAATCATACATCCATATGCAACATCCATGTGATTGCATACAAATTTCATCCAAGAATAAGCATAAACACTCACGCACATGCAATATGAGGAGTGTGTGAGCCGATCTAGTGCCTAATGTGTATCATGCATCCACGAGTAACCACTTGCAAACACTTGCAACCACTTGCAATCATCAATCATAACATGTCTCAAACACATGTTTCATCCAAAGTGTTTCTACCTAAGGTTCTCATGACAAGATTAGCACGATAACTAGATAAACATGGATAGCAAAGAGAAAGATATGCTAACAAAGGAAAGAGATTGAGAGTGTACCCTCAAAAAGGAATGGATAAAGCCTACGCATCTTCTCCTCGGTTTCCCAAGTTGCGTCTTCTTCAGCTTCACCCCATTGAACCTTCACCAACCTGACCTCTCGATTCCTTAGCCTCTTGGTCTCCGTCCCCAAGATACGAATCGGAGCTCTCCTCAAAGTTGCCTCTTTCTCTACTTCCACGTCTTCAAGAATGCTAGGTTCAACCACCTCAGTGGACTCATGTAGGCACTTTCGGAGATGCGAGACATGAAAGACATTATGCACTCCGGACAGCTTCTCGGGTAATTGCACTTTATAAGCCATCTTCCCAATTCTCTCTATGATAGGGAAGGGTCCAACAAATCTCGGTGCTAACTTCCCAACAACTCCAAATCGGACCACATTCCGCAAAGGAGAAACCTTTACGAAAACCATGTCCCCAACATCAAACTCCAAATCGGATCTCCGCTTATCAGCATAGGATTTCTGTCGGTCTTGGGCCGCCTTCATCCGTCTTCTAATCAACTCGACCTTCTCGGATGTATCCCTAATCATGTCAGGTCCAAGTATAAGCTTATCTGTAGCCTCCCACCAACATGTAGGTGACTTGCACGGCCTCCCATATAAAGCTTCAAATGGTGCCATCCCTATGCTCGCCTGATAACTGTTATTATATGCAAACTCAACAAGAGGAAGATGGTCTTCCCAAGCACCACCAAAATCCAGAATGCAAAGCCTCAACAAGTCCTCGAGTACCCTATTCACCCTTTCCGTCTGACCGTCCGTTTGTGGGTGATAGGCCATACTCAGGTTCAACCTCGTGCCCATAGCTTCCTGCAAACTGTTCCAGAACCGACTAGTAAAGATGGGGTCTCGGTCACTGACTATGCTGGAAGGGACTCCATGTAGTCGTACTATCTCACGAAGATATACTGATGCTAGTCCAGATGCGGTCCTTTTGCTCTTTACTGGAATAAAATGAGCACTCTTCGTAAGTCTATCTACAATGACCCATATGCTCGTATTCCCTCTCCTTGACCTTGGAAGCCCATCAATAAAGTCCATAGAAATACTCTCCCACTTCCAAAGTGGAACCTCTAGAGGGTGCAATAGCCCACCGGGCTTCTTCGACTCGGCTTTTACTCTCTGACAAATAACACATCTAGAGACAAACTCGGCCACATCCTTCTTCATTCCTGGCCAGAAGAAAATGCGCTTCATATCTTTATACATCTTATCACCGCCTGGATGTATAGTCAACTTGGAGCGATGTGCTTCATCAAGAACTTTCCTCACCAAGTCTTCCACCATCGGAACACAAAGCCTTCCGTCTCTCCTCAGCCAACCCTTATCGTCTATAGAATATCGAGCAAGGTGACTAGATGTCTCCCCTCGAATCAGCTTATCCATGATCTCAATTATCTGAGGGTCTTCCTTCTGCGAAGCCCCAACCTGATCCAGAAGGGTAGGCCTGAGCTCAAGAGATGCTAAAGAACCGGTCATTGACTCAACCGTCAAAGAGAAATCAAAGGTTGCCAAGAACTCTAAATTCTTCATCTCCACAAATAGAGGACTTAGTGTCAACCTTTTTCTACTCAACGCATCCACTACGACATTCCCCTTGCCAGGGGTATAGGCTATATCAAAATCATAGGACGCCAAGAATTCCATCCATCTCTGCTGCCTCAAGTTCAGATCCTTCTGCGAAAAGAGATACTTCAAAGACTTATGATCAGTATACAGCTCAAATCTCTCTCCCAGAAGATAATGACGCCAAGCCTTGAGTGCATATACTATTGCTGCCAGCTCTAGATCATGAGTGGGATAATTCTTCTCATGCACCTTAAGTTGCCTCCCACCAAAACATATAACTCTGCCCTCTTGCATCAGAACGGCGCCCAATCCCGTGCCACAAGCATCAGTGTACACGGTAAATATCTTACCACCATCGGGTAAAGCTAGAACTGGTGCAGAGGTAAGGGCTCTCTTGAGTCTCTGAAAAGCAAGCTTACAGTCCATATCCCAGGCAAAAACTAAGTTCTTCTTCGTCAACTTAGTAAGAGGAGCGGATATCTTCGTGAAGTCCTTGATGAACTTCTGGTAAAAACCCGCAAGACCCAGGAAACTTCTCACCTCGGTTGCATTCCTTGGAGTCTTCCAATCCTGAACTGCAACCACCTTAGCGGGATCCACCGCTAAGCCTTGCTTGGATACGATATGCCCAAGGAATCTAACTTCCCTTCTCCAAAAGTGACACTTGGAGAACTTAGCCTTTAACTGATGCGCTCTAAGCGTATCCATCACCTCTACAAGATGCCTCGCGTGCTCTTCTTCATCCTTGGAGAAGACCAGAATATCATCCACAAAGACCACGACAAACTTGTTCAAGAACTCCCGAAACACCCTACTCATCAAGTCCACGAAATACGCGGGTGCATTCGTCAAACCGAACGGCATAACAAGCCATTCAAAGAATCCATCTGGAGTTCTGAATGCAGTCTTGTCTATACTATCTTCAGCTACTCTGAGCTGATGAAATCCAGTAGCAAGATCAAGCTGAGAGAAAACAGAAGCACCAACAAGCTGGTCAAAGAGATCATCGATCCTCGGTAACGGGTGTCTGTTCTTCTTAGTCAGCTTATTCAATTCTCTATAATCCACACAGAGTCGAAGAGAACCATCTGCCTTAGTAGCAAACACCACAGGCGCTCCCCATTCGGATATACTTCGTCTGATGAAGTTCTTCTCAAGTAACTCCTTTACTTGTTTGCTGAGCTCCCGTCTCTCATGCGGAGCCATGTGCCGAACGGGCGAAGAAACAGGCTTAGCATTATCCACCAGATAAATGCGAAAATCAATCTCTCTTTTCGGGGGCAACCCCTTAACTTCTTCAAAAACATCTGGATAATCTCGGACCACCCTTACAGACTGATGGGCTTCCTCTGACGAGTCGAGAGATTCAAGATAGCACAACATGACGGGATTCTTCGGATTGCATGAAATCTCTAAGGTGTTGCCAAGGCGAGTCACAAGCCTCACAACCCTATGCTCACAATCAAGACTGGCTCCATATCGGGACAGCCAATCCATGCCCAATATCAATCCGTATCCCCTGAAACCAAGAACATATGCACTACACAAGAACTCTACACTGAGTATAGAGATCCTCAGATCCTCACATATCATAGATAGATGAGCAGAACCCCCAATGGGATTCGAAACACAAACGGGATCATCCACTAAGCTAGTATTAAGGTGCAAGCTATCAACAAGATCAGATGAAATAAAGCTATGTGATGCACCAGAATCAAACAAGGTACGAACTGGAAGATCAGAAACATAAACAAGGTTCTCAACAGAAACACTACCTCGATCGGGAACTGAAGCGGTATTGAGAGCATGAACTTGCCCTCCTGAAGGTCCAGCCTGTCCTTTCTTCTTCGGGCACTCCTTGCTGAAGTGTCCAGCCTCACCACAGGAAAAACATCCACCACTAAGCTTCCTTTTTTTCTTCCTACAATCCTTAGCAAAGTGTCCAGGCACACCACAGTAATTGCACTTTCCCTTGCCTTTGTTATTGTTCCCCTTCTTGTTCTTGCCCTGATTCCCCTGACTGCTTTGACCACCTTGATTGCCTTTGCCTTGAGAATCAGTCTTCTTTGCTTGAGTATCACTCGTCTTGACCTCTTTCTTTCCATCTCCCTGAAGTAGAGCCATATTGACCAAACTCTCAAAAGTAGCCCCATGCGGAATATGTGACATCGCCAAGCCCTGCAGCGGCTCATTCAACCCTCTAGCAAATCGAAGATCCTTCTTCTCAGGAGTGTTCACCATATCCAAACCAAAACGGGCCAGCTGATTAAACTTGTTCACATACTACTTAACAGACATATCACCTTGCTTTAATGCAATGAACTTCTCCATCTGTAAATTCGCCTCAGCAGAAGATAGAAACTTGGCCTCAAATCTAGCCCTCAAATCGGCCCAAGTCTCAACGGGCCTCGTCCCATTGGTGACCTCCCACCAATAGGCCGCTTCATCCTTCAAAAGCCACACTGTCAATAAGATCTTCCTCTCGTCATCAATCCCAAAGATAGCAAACAGGTCCTCAGTGTCTTTCAGCCAATTCCTAGCTTCAACAAAAGATTCCGTGCCTAGGAAATTCTTGCCTCCCATCGCCTTGAAGTCTTTACAAACCTTCGTGAACTCAACCTGAGGATGCTGAGGGGGAGGAGGAGGAAGAGGAGCCTCAGCAACAGGAGGGGGAGGAACATTAGCAATGGGAGGAGGAATATTAACCACTGGAGGAGGAGGAGCAGGGACCACCGGAGGAGGGACATTAGGGGGAGGGTTCTCAACTACAGGAGGAGGAGTGGGAGTAGGGTTTGCGGGGCCGGCTGCCGCCCTAGCTTCTAGAAGTCTCCTATACCAGAGTGGTACGTTTACTCCATCCGGGATGGCAAGATCCTCAGCCATACTGAAACGAAGGATAAGATAAGATTAGGTCAAGGGAACGAAGGATAACGCTAATGGCTTTTTGGGGAATAGCCTTTTTTAAAATACTAGACTTTTCTTTGGAAAATACTTTATACTTGTTTTGAAAATAGTTTTTCAAAAGTCTTTTAAAAACTTTTTGTTCTTTCTTGTAAACCATAGGCTCTGATACCAAATTTGTAACACCCCACCTCCGCTAGGGTCACACTTTCGGGGGCACTAGCTTCTGGGGGGCGTTAGAACTGGGTAAGCATGCATAATGATATATCAAGGCAGAACAGAAACATAAATATATATGCAAAACAGAGTAAGTGAGAATAAAACAGCGGAATATCTCAAACCATCTCAAAACAAGTCTAGTACGTCATAAAGTCATCTGCCAAAATAAACATGTCTAGTACAACATAAACAGAAATACTGAAATACATAGTGCTATCCCCAAAAATAAAGGTGATAAACCATAGCGAGCTCAATGTCCAGACATACATGAGCTATCCAGCGAACAAGCAAGCGATCCAAGCTAAGCACCACTGTTCCCTCCCTGAGAACCTGGGGGGGGGGGGGGGAAACGGAAGAAAAGAAGCGAAAGAAAACAGGTCAGTCAAAAAGACTGGTAAGCCCTACTACGATCAGTCTATAACTAATAAAGTTAACATCATGATGGAAACTGAGATGAACATACTGGCAATAGATAAAGGTGTCATCACATAATGAAGATCAAGCTTTGCACCACAGTGTACTAGCAAACTAACATAACAGGTATTGATCCCTCAGCCCAAACCTTGGCCCAATTACATGAGGTGACCTTAATACAAGGTCCGGCCCAACGGTCTAGTCGATCGGCTCCCTATAAACCTAACACGTCAAGTGTTGGTGTCCATACGGCCCACATATGGTTGTAGTCAGACTGTGCTGGGTCCACCTTCGGGTGTATCAAGCCCTCGGGTGTCAACCCCAGACACCTAAGCAATAATGCACAGTCTAAACCTACTGGTACCCGTGCCTCGAGTTTGTCCAACACCGGACTACGTGCACGTCTGTAGCCCGCCTGGACCCGCATCGCTGTACCACTCAACCGTCGCTTTGGTCGCTTACATCAGTCCAGTAATCGTGCCCCGCCCTAGCCTAGCCTCTAGGGTTGCGAATGATACCTAACTGGGATTACTGCTGGAACAGACCACGTTGCTAGGGTTTTCTAAGAGGGTTAAGTGTGGTTTAACCCCTCACTAATCATGGATTAAATTAGCTAAGTGTAACCAACAGTTCACCACTTAACCCCATTTAATCCCTCGTATCCCCAAAATTGGTTAAGTATTAGTGGGCCATGACTTAACCCTAATCATGAGGCATTAATTAATTTAGTTGTGCCTTAACCTCTCATATTAGACCTTGTTGTGGTTACTAGTTAGGCCGGTCGGGTCCGGGTATCTTTACACCACAACTTGGTCTAACCTCGGGTCCAAGGTACACATGACCAACTTCTCACATTGGGTCCTATTGTTTGTAGCAACTAGTTAGGCCGGTCGGTTCCGGGTAGGTTTACACTACAAACTCAACCCAACCTCGAGTTGGCCACACTTATGTTTTCTAAGTGTCATGTCCACTTTATTTTCAAAACATAATCACAAGTTTAACAAATACTTGGGTAGACCTAACTTAATAGGTAAATTCCCAAGGGGTAGACCTAACTTAATAGGTAAATTCCCAATCTTATATTTTCATGTATTTTAAGTTTTACCCAAAAACCCCCCCAACGTCATTTTATCGCTTACATATTCGTCATAACGCATAAAGGATAGAAAGAGGGAACTTGGCACAACATACATGATAAATCCTACATATCATAATAAACATGCATAACATGTTGGACTTGCATAACTTAGCATAGTGAACTTGCATAAACATGCATAACTTGTTAAACTTGCAAATCATGGCATAGTGAACTTGCATAAACATGCATAACTTGTTAAACTTGCAAATCATGGAATAGTGAACTTGCATTAACATGCATAACTTGTTAAACATGTGTAACATAGCATAGTGAACTTGCATAAGCATGCATAACTTATTAAACATGCATAACATAGCATAGTGAACTTGCATAAGCATGCATAACTTATTAAACATGCATAACATAGCATAGTGAACTCGCATAAGCATGCATAACTTATTAAACATGCATAACATAGCATAGTGAACTCGCATAAGCATGCATAACTTATTAAACATGCATAAATCCCAACTTTCATCACATATTAACTTTAGAGTTTCTAAAATGAAGGTAAGAGGGCTTACAAATATTATGAAGACACAAATCTACTAATAAAGATTGAGAAGCCCTTTTATGCAAGCATATAAAAACCCAAAACAAAGCTCCAATTAACAAAAATCCCAAAAACTCTAGCTTTAGCAATTAAAGCTTGCAACTTGATGATGTATGCAAGCTAATGATCATTCATACAACTTAGAAATGCTTGTATGAACATCAAAACCTTCATAGAAATGATTTTTGAAGAGGGTGGAGGCTAGGGTTCTTAGGTGGAGGCTATTTGAGAATTCAATTTGACATAGTTTGGTTGCTATAATGAATAATGAGGTTTTAGGGTAGGATTAGGGGCTTATTTATAGAAGATTAGAGTGTTTTTAGCCCTAGGATTAACCCTAGGTTAGTTTAGGCCCGTCAGATTTAGGAATTCTCTAGAACCAAGCCACACAACCAAGCCCAAATCAAAATGGTGCGCCAGGCAAAACTGCCTGGCCACCCCGTGTCGACAGGGCTGTCGACAGGGCAGTCGACACCCTAAGACCCCTGTCGACATGCCTGTCGACATGGGGGTCCTGGCGGGAGTTTTCCCTCCTGACGCCAGTTAGCCCTAATCCTTGTTTTTAATTTAAAATTTAAATCTGTTTTTAACATGGAAATTTCTGAAAACTTCAATGGGCCTTAACTGGGTCATACGGACTCCGATTTTCGAAAACTCGGACTCTATTTCGCGTATTTTTCCGAGACGAACGCAATGGCATAGCCCGTTTCCCTTGATTCAGATTTTTGAATTAAATTCTGCCTCGATTTATGTTATAACGGGTTATTGAAAATACGGGTTGTTACACTATTATTGTGATTACACATAAATAGGGATTTTTGGATATATGGCATGGATTGAAATTAATGGTTATATTTGGTATAATTTATATGTGAATCTGCTGTAAAATGCTAGTTTAACATATGTTATATGGCAAATTATGTCCATATTCTGCGCTTATGCAAACATGGAGTATATGTTGTGAATCATGACAATTATGTAGGCATATGAATTTAGGCCAATTTATGATTAGGCAAGGCATGTAAATAGAACCTTTAGAAATATTAAATTTGCTAAATCTGCTAATTTGCCAAGTTGCCTAAACTGCTAGTTTTTTATATTGCCTAGACTGCTAATTAGATTGAAGTGCCTAATCTGTTAAATTTGTCGGTTGAAATGCCTAACCTGTTATATGCCAAAATCTGCTAAGTTGCTAAATCTGTTAAATCCGTTAAGTCATATAAAATCTGTTATCTGCTAAAATCTGTTATCTGTTGTGTCGATATAATCATCCTGTTGTTGATATAATCTGAATTGGCATATATATTAGGCGTGCGCATAAACGGTAAATTATTAATTAATTGGCCGCAAAGATAAACGTGACTAACTCGAGGTTAGAATGAGTTTGCGGCGTAATTCTGCCCGGAACCGCCCGGCACATCCAGTGGCCGCAAACAATAGGTTCTAATGTGGGAAGTTAGTCATAACCTGCTTAAGACACGAGGTTAGGTCTGGCTTGTGGCAGAAGTCTGCCCGGAACCGCCCGGCCCATCCAACGGCCACAAGCTAGCGACCTAATGTGAGAGGTCTGGGCATTAATAATTAATTAATGCAAATCTAAGATAAGAATGACGTCTAAAACGTATTGGGGGAAAATAGGGTTAAACCAACTGGATTAATAGGTGTAGTAAACCCGTCCATGAATCTGTAGGCCCAATACAAAGTTAGACAAATCTGAAAAATCTGTACATCTGATCTGTTAGTCTGAAAACTTGTTAACTTAATCTGTGAACTAGTAAATCTGAATTATGTATGTCTGAACTTGTAAACAAGTTAATCTGAGATCTGTTAGTCTGGGGACACAAGGTTAGGAGGGGAATTACTTGTGTCATCTGTTGTTTGGGACCCATATTAGTCAGTAACCCTTTCTGGTATCAAAACTTTGACCCAACAGTAGGTAGGGTCCGGGCACGCTTACTGAACTAATTATAAGTGGTACATTCTGATAATGGCAAGGGGTGTCGATGGTGCGTTCCCACCGGGTCATGTGCGTGCATGGATCCCGGTCTGCCTCTGAGGATGTAAGACGCCGTGACATCTGTAAATAGGTCTTTGCCAATTGGTTGTCACTTTAGGGAGTGATACACCCTACTGTGGGGCCGACACAGGATATTTATGTATTAGGGAGCCGATCGCTTGGGGTAGGGTTTTAGGGTACGCCTAGTTCTGTCTGTTTCTGTTGGTACCGTCTGTTTCTGTTGGGTGGTAACACCTGTCTGTTTCTGTGTGGTACCGTCTGTTCGGGTGGTAAAGGCCCATTACTAGTGTACACCTAATTCTACATTCTGTTTCCGTACGGATAAATCTGTTTCTGCTTCTGTCTGTTTCTGATCGGGTAGTAAAGGCCCATTATTAGCATTCTGTTTCTGTTAAAGTATTCTGTACCCGTTCCTGCTTCAATTTAGACATTAGGGTGACACCTAATGCTGTTATACTAGTATTAGTGCAGAGAAGTGTAAAACAATAGTTTATGTCATTCTGTTTTTCTGTTATATCTGCTACACCTGTTACAGTTATCTCACATCCAGTTTTATGTTCATATCATATTATTATTATCTGTTCATATGCTGAAAGTCACTGGACTTGCCAGACTTTTTGTCTGACCCTTGTTGTCTCGCCTCCTTTCTTCCGTTTCCCCCCCAGGTTATCCAATGAGGGAATACTTTAGTTTGATCCGGATTTCTCTTTGCTTGAAGTGCTTAAAGTATGGCTTGGCTCTGTATAGCTTCCGTTCCATGGGGATTATGATTTTAAACCATGCATTTTGAAGGCTTTTGTACAAGACTGATATTTTGTACTTGAATTCTGAAATTTGAAAGGATGTAACCATATTAATTTATGTTTTCGCTGTAATAAAGTTAAAATTTTTCAAGTACTGTTTTATCTGTCTTGTAAGTTTCTGTTCTGTTTACTAAAATGCTCCACCAAAGTTAAGGCATTCCCTTTGTGAGTGACCTTAACGGAGGTGGGGTGTTACACTTGGTATCAGAGCTGAAGGTTACCAGATTGGGTAAAGTTTTTGAAAACTATTTTCAAAAAGGTTTTGGAAGGAAGTATTTTCAAAAATAAAGCTTATTTTGAAAAACATGATCCCCAAGAGCCATATATCTTTCTTTCAGTCCTTTTTGTATTGAACCTTTCCTTTTTCGTTCCAGCATGTCTGAAGCATCTGAGATACCAGAGGGTGTTCATGTACCCGGTTGGTTTCGTCAATATCTTGAGGCTAGGACCGCCGCTGCAGGTCCAGCAAATGATCCCCCTCCTCCACCCCCTCCTCGTGCAATTGCTTTCTCAAAGATCTGTAGAGATTTTAGGGCCATGGGTGGGAAGGATTTCAAAGGAACTGAATCATTCGTAGAAGCAAGGAATTGGCTCAAAGAAACTGAGGATCTATTCGTTATCTTCGAGGTGGACGATAGGCAGAAGGTACAGTTGGCAGTATGGCTGCTCAAAGACGAAGCTTCCTACTGGAGGGAAGTCACTAACGCCGAAAGGCCGGTTGAGACATGGATGGATTTCAGAACTAGGTTTGAGACAAAATTCCTCTCGCAAGCTGAACGAAGTTTACAATTGGAAAAGTTCTTATCTCTTAAGCAAGGAAGTATGACGGTCAAGGAATACGTCAACCACTTCAACCAACTAGCAAGATTCGGATTGGATTTAGTCAACACTCAGCATAAAAAGGCTCTCCGCTTTGTTAAAGGATTGAATGAGCCACTACACAGCCTAGCCATGACCCATGTACCCATGGGAGCAACTTACGAGAAATTGGTGGATATGGCACTACTGCACGAGGAAGACAAGGGCCCGAAAGAGACAAAGAAGGAAGAACCACAGAATAAGAAAGCGGGGCCCAAAAAGGAAACACAAAAGAAGGATGAGAAGTCTGAAGATAAGAAGGGGAAAAGTGCTTTACTTGTGGGAGCTCGACTCATCTGAACAAGGATTGCAGAAAAAGGAAGGGCGCTTGCTTCAACTGTGGGGAGATGGGACACTTCACCAGGGACTGCTCGAAGAGACGAGGACAAGGAGGGCAGGCAAACACTCTTGAGGCTAGTGGCTAGGATAGAAATAGGAAAATTTCTATAGTAGGTTTAATTTATTTATCTGATTATGAAGTTAAGACTTTTTCTGATTCTGGTATTTTGATTTTGTAATCGATACTCTGCACTTTAATACTAGTATTATTTCTGAATTCCGCTGTAGACTCAGACCCATAAGGGTTATGGATCATCTGTTTGAGATTAGGGTTTGAGGGATATCTGTGTTAGGCGTCAAGTATGACGCATACATTCTGAGTTTTCGTGGGGTATGATTTTATCATGCTTAGCTTCCTAAGAATCATTAGGGAACCTGATCTGTACCAGTAGTCTGTAAATATCTAAATACTTTTGATAGGATTTCCAGTTTTGACATTGTCTAAAGAAGGTAATCCTCTGGGTGTCAATTTGATGTTGGTTTCGGTCTTTGGGGCCGATACTTAGGACCCATGTCTAATGGGAACCAAATTTTCGTTCTATCTGTACTCGCTTCCATCATTCGACTGTATCCTATCGATCGAATCTTCCAACTTAAGGTAGAAACTAATTGGTGTAAACATGTGTTTGAGACATGTTATGTTTGATGGTTGCAAGTGGATTCAAGTGGTTGCTAGTGGTTGCCTGTGGATGCATATACACACACTAGGCACTAGATCCGCTCGAAAACACTCTCATACTGCATATGGATGTGTGAGCATTTTTCAATTCCTGTGGATGCAAAATGGTTGATTGAGACGACCCGAATTCCCGTTCAGACGGAAACAAGGTTATCTTTTGGAATATAACACAGAAACAGATAATAGCAGAACAGAATTAAATAAATACACCAGAATGAACAACAAAATATACTGGATAAAAGTAATCATCAGAGTTACGCAGTATACAGGATCTTACTTAGTACAAGTACAGTTCAGCTATACATAAATGTCTACAGCGGAAATAAACAAAATATGTACAATAGGAGCTGAACAGCATAAAAAGAAATAAATGATAGAATCCATCTTCAGCTCCAGCTATCCAGAAAGAACCAGCTAAACCTGGATACAAGGCTGCCCGTGTAGAAAAAGGGGCACCCGAGTTTGAGAGTGAAACAAACTATGAGTCAGTCATGGGACTGGTATGAGAAATCTACTCAACACATATATAATGTGGCTAATCACAGGACCACGCCACTTTCGCGGAACGGGTTTACTCCATTGGATTGCCAGTGCTTTAAAACAAATCTTTCTTTTAAACATCGCTATGCTTTTTATAAAAATGAAGCCGTTATAAGACTCAGTTCCCATCACACAATGCAACGCAAACCGAAGGATAGAGTTTTACCTTATAATGGCCAAAATATGCTTGATACGAACAAAACACAGGCATTTGATATTATTGTTAGTGTCTATATGTTTTGAAAACAATTTCAAATCATAACTATCAATCATAGACGACATGAGCGTCCCATGCCACTATGTCGCCAAATGTATATATACAATCGAAACCGCACGATCACGTATTTGGAAATTGGATTTCCGTCATGAACCAAGGCAAAAGATAGTCCTTACCGAATTCGAGACTGCCTAGCCCGAGTCTCAGGCAAGCGCGCAGGCAAGCCTTGGAGCGACAGGGCCGGTCCACCGATGTGGATTATTATACCTGAGCACTACGTTTCGCCGCCCTTTGGGGCGTAAGCGAGCCAATGAATGACTCCATCGGACCCGGATCGTCCGATCTAACCGAGGCGCCTCGCAACAGCAACAACCACATAAGTCAAACTCGTCAGGGCGTGTAAAACCACCGACGCCACTTTTAGCTAGGAGGAAACGTAGGCCCTCCCTGAGGTCCTTTCTCCCGTTTTAGGTTCCTACCGGGGTGTGAGGCTCGCGAATTTACGTTATACACAAAGCTACGCCACACAGGCGGTGCTTTGATCATCACCACAAGACTTTGCTTTTCAACAGAAGCCCTGATCACTGCATCTTAGCATGCCACACAGGCAATTCATACCGTGCAACTGATGGCTATCAATCACACAGAACAAATTCCAATGTCGGACACACAGTCCATTTACAAGTCAGTTCTGGGTCTGAACGAAACCGGAGGCACTAAATACCTCGCAAACCCATCGATCACCACGTACGTCTGGACGATCACCACTCATTATCCATATTTCGGGATGCCTCCCAATCAGGACCTCGGTTACCATCCAAACGAGGTGAAGATCTCCGGTCTTCGACCATCGTCTTCATCTTCGACTTTCAATCGTCGATCAATTATTCGAAATGAGAATTAACTCGGCCTTTCCAAATAATTCACATATATTTAGAATTTCAAATCGATTTATTTCAATGGTTAAATTATTCGACAACACCAATATTGTTCTTTAATGTAATTTTCACACCAAACACATTCAACCATCAAATACAACATAAATCGAGCAAATTCAGTTAATTTCCATTCCATATCGCTTATGATATTTTATAATGATTTATCGCTATTTTTATTTATTTTAAAATAGCTAATATATTCAAAACGACGTTTCGGGCCATAACGTGGCCGTGGCGCTGTTTTTCTTCAGATTTGATTTACACATATCTGAAAATCTAACCGTTGGATCTTCACAAAATTTACATCATTAGAAAGGTTTTTTCAAAACGAATCCAACGGTTCCAGTTTCGGGAAAATCCGACGGTCGGATCTCCCGGTACAATCATTTGAAATTTCGATTTCAAAATACGAACTACAGCGTCGTTATTCGATTAAATATAATTATATTTATATATATAAATAAATATAATTGTTTTTGGCGCTGTTTTTCTTCAGATTTGAATTAAACATTCCAGACAATCCAACCGTTGGATTTCTACAAAGTTGGTGCCGTTGGGAAGATATTTCCAAGGCGTACCCGACGGTTGAGGTTTCGGGAAAATCCAATGGTCGGATTTCCCGCACTAGTCGTTTGAAATCACGGTTTCAAAATACGAACTGCACGGCCTCGTTTCGTTTTAATTTTATTTATATTTATATATTTATATAAATATAGTTCATTCAATGTTTTCTATATCGTTTTCACTTCAAATATTTTTCTAACACCTTAAATTTTGGAAAAATTTCGCCATAACCTCCCCTGTACGGGGAGCATCGGGAAATCACAAATAGCGTTCCCGGTCCTTCTAATCTCAAAAAGAAAAAGAAGAAGCCAAGCGGCTAGCCAACAGGCTCAAAATCATCACCCAAACAAATCAGTAAATGTGTACCTATTTGTCGGGCACAAAATTTTATTCCTCTTCTCTAGCCCCTTTGCTATAACCTGTTCAATGAATATTGCATGTACATATATATACAGTTCTTATCATTTATCAATTTCTATTCGACTTCATATTTGATTTCTATTTGTTTTAAAAACTCCATTCATTCTAATGTTACATAAATAGGTGCAAATCATTTCATTAGCTAATTAATGAATATTTCAACTCATATATGTTTATTTTGAACAAGTGGCTATTTTTAACACTTCACGTTTCAACGATTTATGCATACAATAAAAATGTGATTTTTATTGTAAAACGATTCATTTCAAAACACTATTTTTCTATATAGTTCATATAGGTGACAAAATAGGATTTTTATCATAAAACAATTTCTTTCTAAAACGAGATTATTTTACACAGTTCATATAGTCGATAAAAGGCGATTTTTATTATCAAACAATTTATTTCAAAATATGAATACCATTCAACACATGAATTTCTAAACAACGAATGAATATCAATTCAACACATGAATGTTTTCAATAGTTTCTATATATAGATAAAAATGTGATTTTTATTATCGAACAATTTATTTCAAAATATGAATACCATTCAACACATGAATTTCTAAACAACGAATGAATATCAATTCAACACATGAATGTTTTCAATAGTTTCTATATATAGATAAAAATGTGATTTTTATTATCAAACGATTTATTTCAAAATATGAATACCATTCAACACATGAACTTATAAACAACGAATGAATATCAATTCAACACATGAATATTTTCAATAGTTTTAGCAAATGAGAATAATTCAAACACACGAATATTATTCAAAATTTCGGCAGCATAACGGTAGGGTAGTTACACCGGCACCGTCCCTAGTACGGCTCCTCGCTCTACCTTAAAACCTCGCGGTTTTTGACAATGGGGATCATGCATCTAGTTCGCACGCATGCGGCATGTATATATTTATTTCATTTCCACAAACTAATCCTATGTGGTTTCAACCAAATATTTCACAACCACCAATGGGTATTTTTCAACCACAATCAACCAATATCAATCACAAACAATCCCAAACAATCATTCGCTATCAACCAATTATCACAACAATTTCAATCAATAAATATCGTCCATGGTTTGTGGACGAGGGGCGTATATATATATATATTTGTATATAGTAGTTCACTTTCATTTTCAACACATATATATAATATTTTTTAATCAGAAATCTCACCAATAGCTATCCATCTTCACGACTCTTCCTTTATAGAAATCTTCGCCTTTTGTCGCTTTCGCCCGTATTCTCTACACATGTAAAAATCGAATTTTTACTATGTTATTCAGTATATAAAAATCGAATTTCAAAGATATAGATTCTGCCTTTTCAAAAATAAAGATTATATCTTTAATATTCCTACGATGTAAAAATTATTTTTTTATTACTTCTTAAAAAAAACAGTTTTAACTTCTATATATAAAAAAAAACAGTTTTAACTTCTATATAAAATCAGTTTTAACTTCTATATAAAATCAGTTTTTAAAATGCTTTTAAAAATTCCAGTTTTAATACTTTTAAAAATTCCTGTTTTAATACTTTTAAAAATTCCTGTTTTAATACTTTTAAAAATTCCTGTTTTAATACTTTTAAAAATATTCAGTTTTATACCTTTAAAAATATTCAGTTTTATACCTTTAAAAATATTCAGTTTTATACCTTTAAAAATATTTAGTTTTTACTTTTAAACATTTTCAGTTTTTACTTTTAAACATTTTCAGTTTTTATTTTTAAAACAAAATCATTATTAAATTCGGTTTTTATAAAATAAAAATAAAATAATAAAATAAACAGAAATTCTTACAGAGAGGGGGGGGAGGTCTTCGCAGACGTCGGAGGGCTTCGAGGTGGTGTTGTTCGTCGATGGCGGCGTCTTCGTGGCTCCAGGGGGGGGGGGGGCGTCGCGATGCTTCGATCGATGGAGTGGGGGGGGGGGGGAACAGGTCTTCGTCGGCGTCGAGACGAGGGGGAGGCGGGTCTTCGTCGGCGTCGAGACGATGGAGAGGCGGCTGGTGAACGTCGCGATGGATTTAGGGTTTTTTTTTTCACTTTTCTTTCTGTCTGAAATAGAAAAGGAACGGGGGGGGGGGGGGGCAAGCAGGAGATAGGAGGGAAAATAATTTTTTTTTTTTTATTATTTTATTATTTATTTTCGCAAATAGGTTGACTTTTACATACGACCTCGAAACGAGGCCCACCGCTTGTCGTCCATAGCGTTTCACCCCATTCCGAACACAATGGGATATGTATCGTAAGCTGATTTGATCGTTACAATCAGTTTCCTTTTGAATTTTCATTTAAATCTCTATATTGAATTTTAAACGCACATTTCAAATTACCGGGGTCACATACTAACTAGAAAAATTCCAGAAAAATATTTTCTAGCTTCGTATCGTCGATACGGTCCTAACAAAACTAGTTTCGTCGAATTCTGAGACCGTTTGAAAAATGGCCAATTTCCAGTCGATTAAAATCAACGGAAACTGGTCAAACGCGTTTTCCCTTGCCACGCTCACATATTGATTCGAAAAATTATGAAATTTGGAATCTAACAATAACCTGACACTGCGGATCTAACAAAAGTGGTTTCGTCGAAATCCGAGGTCATTTGCAAAATGTCCATTTTTAAGGGCCTGAATTCCGTAGCGACTATTCAGAATTTTCAACTGGACATATCTTTTGATTCCCGCTATCAAATTTCGATTGGTAGGATTCGTTAGAAAGATATTACCAATTAGATTCCATTATTTTTGGTTTCACTAAAATCCGGATTGTTTTGCACCCGGTATATTCAATTGAAGTTTGAAATCGAATTATCGAACTACCGCACTATTTTCAATTCTATATATAATTATAATTAATTATATTCGTTTTCAATTGTCGATTCAAACTCAGTTTTCAACGCCATTATTTAAAATATTTATTTTAAATATTTAAAATCCATTATTTTAGCCAATTTAAAAATTTTAAATTGGTTCAGATTTTCTGGGTCGTTACAATCTCCCCCACTTAAAACTTTTCGTCCCCGAAAAGGAATAAAGTCGAAAGTGGTTTGATAAATCTACAATCCCACAATACAACAACCAATTTGTTCTTTATATTCAGAGTATAGAATAAACAATGCACATCCATGGGAAGAAAATAGCAACAGAATAGAGAATTAAACGGTAATGCAAAGTAGGGTAAATGTACCTTGCACCGGAGTCATTCAGAGATATCTACTCGGCATCTAGGATAAGCTTTCTGAATGCTCTCCTCAGTTTCCCAAGTACAATCTCGCGGATCTCCACTCCATTGCACTTTGACTAAGTGAACCTTCTTGTTCCTCAGCTCTTTGGTTTCTTTGCCGATAATCTTTAGCGGCTCACGCCTCACAGCTAATTCTGGAGTAATTTCAATGTCCTGCTGAGCTGCTTCTTCCGCGATCAAGTCTGGATCATTAACGTGCTTTCGAAGTTGAGATATATGAAATACATCATGCACTCCGGGCAACCAGTCAGGCAGTTTGACCCTATAAGCGAGAGTTCCAATCCGTTCTAGAATAGGAAACGGACCAATAAATTTAGGCGCTAACTTTCCAGTTTTACCGAACCTGATAACTCCTCTCATCGGCGATACTTTCAAATATACATAGTCGCCAACTTCGAAGGATATATCTCTTCTTCTTTTATCGGCATAGCTCTTTTGTCGGCTTTGAGCGGCGAGCAATCGTTTCTTAATAAAATCGACTTTGTCGGCCGCTTCTCGAATCATATCGGGACCCAACACAAGTCTATTCCCAGGCTCGACCCAACAAGCAGGAGATCGGCACGGTCTACCATATAATGCTTCGAATGGCGACATTGTCAGGCTCGCCTGGTAGCTGTTGTTATAAGAGAATTCAGCCAAATGCAGATGATCTTCCCATGATCCACCGAAGTCTAGAATACAAGCCCGCAATAGATCTTCTAAAATACGATTCACCCTCTCAGTCTGACCGTCTGTCTGAGGATGATAAGCGGTGCTCATGTTTAACTTCGTTCCCAGCTCGACTTGAAATGCTTCCCAGAATTTACTAGTGAATATCGTATCTCTATCACTTACTATGCTGAGCGGCACTCCATGTAGTCTAACTATTTCCCTGAAGTATATCTGCGCCAGACTCTGAGCAGTTCTGTTTGATCTGACAGGTATAAAATGGGCGGTCTTCGTGAAACGATCTACGATCACCCAAATACTGTCATTTCCTTTTCTGGTTCTGGGCAAACCATCAATGAAATCCATAGAAATATGCTCCCACTTCCAGCCAGGAACTTCCAGTGGTTGTAATAATCCAGCCAATTTCTGTTGGTCACTTTTGACTAGCTGGCAAGTAGGGCATCTACTCACATATATCGAGATGTCTCTTTTTAACGACTTCCACCAGAATGTGCGTTTGATATCGTTATACATTTTATTCACACCCGGATGGATACTGAGCTTAGATTTGTGACATTCATCAAGCACCTCTCTTCTTAATTCAGGAATATCTGGAACGCAAATCCGCCCTTCTAACCTCAGAATCCCTTCGCGGTCTAACTGGAAATCCGAAGCATTGCCTTCACGAATTCGCCGACTTATTCCTTTGATAAATCGGTCATCTTCTTGGAGAGCCGATATCTTATCAATCAACGAAGTCGCAATGACGAAACTGGCGATCATTTCATTCTTCTGACTCAGCGCATCGGCCACGACATTGGCTTTCCCTGGAGTATATATAATTTCAAAGTCATATGCTGCAAGAAACTCCAGCCAACGCTTCTGCCTCAAATTTAAGTCCTTCTGAGTAAACAGATACTTTAACGACTAGTGATCTGTAAACAGTTCGAATCTCTCGCCCAGAAGATAGTGTCTCAAGATTTTCAAAGAGAATATGATAGCCAATAACTCAAGATCATGAGTTACGTAGTTTTTCTCGTGCGGTTTCAGTTGACGGCTAGCATAAGCAATCACTTGACCTCTTTGCATTAACACTGCGCCAAGGCCTTCTCTAGAAGCATCAGTCCATACTTTTAAATCTTGGTTGCCCTCGATGATGGTTAACACTGGAGCAGTCGTTAATCTCAACTTTAGCTCTTCGAAAGCCTCCTCACTCTCTTGAGTCCATTTGAATTTAGAATGCTTCTTTGTAAGCTTCGTTAAGTGACCAGATATCTTCGAAAAGTCTTTAATGAACTTTCGGTAATACCTAGCCAATAAGAGAAAACTGTGGACTTCAGTGGGAGTACTGGGCTGTTTCCAATTCTGAATAGCTGTGATTTTGCTTGGATCCACAGCGATTCTATCTTTCGATACGACATGGCCGAGAAATTTCACTTCATCTTGCCAGAAGATACATTTGGAAAACTTGGCTTTCAATATATTCCTTCTGAGAATTTCTAACACTTGTTCCAGATGCTTTTCATGTTCGGCCTTTGATTTAGAGAAGATTAGAATATCATCAATAAAAACCAGAACAAATTTATTCAAAACTCCTCTGAATACCCTGTTCATTAGATCGACGAAATAGGCTGGTGCGTTACATAAGCCGAACGGCATTACTAACCACTCGTAGAATAAGTCGGGGCCTCTGAACGCTGTCATTGGAACACACTCTTCGGCTGTTCGAAGTTGATGGAAACCTGTAGCTAGGTCCATTCGTGAGAATACTTGTGCTCCATTTAATCGATCCAACAAATCATCAATCCGCGGCAATGGATATTTGTTCTTTATTGTCTGTTTGTTCAAATCACGATAATCCACACATAACCGTAGAGTACCATCAGATTTCGGGACAAACACCACTGCTGCACCCCAATCAGAGAAACTAGGCCTTATCAGACCTTTCCATACTAGCTGTCGTGTTTGATTGTCTAATTCTTCCTTCTCTTTCAAGGACATTCTTCGAATAGCGTGAACTACCGGCCTTGCATTGGGAATTAAAGCAATCTTGAAATCTATTTCTCTCTGCGGAGGTAAGCGAACGACTTCCTCAAACACATCCGCATAATCCTTGACGACAGGAATATCTTTAATGAGGTCAGCAATATTCTCAGTGATTTCAGGGATATTTTCTATTTGGGCTGGAGAAACATCGAGAGCTGACCAGAAATCTTTTCTATTTGAAGTCGGGCCTTCACATGGTATGGTTATATAATTCCCCGATTGGGCCTTTGCTTTAACAACTCTCTCGGTGCATTTAACTTCAGCTTCATATTTGGTTAGCCAATCCAATCCCAGAATAAGATCGAATTCATTAAAATTCATGATGATAGAGACAATGGGGAATTTATAGCAAGAAAAAGAGACGGGCACTGCACAAATCCAACTGAGATTGATGGAACCTCCAACTGGATTCTGAACAGTCATGGGCTCTTTGAGCTTTTTCAAATTCAAATCCAACTTCTTGACTGCACTCTTTGCAATAAAGCTTCGCGACGCGCCAGTGTCAAACAGTACTTTAACTGGAATATTTTTGACATTGAGCGTGCCTTCTAAAACATCAGATCTTTCCTGAACAGACGAGGATACAGGTACTTCGGCCACTTCATTTACCCGAGCCTCTTTGGTCTTTCTTAACAGCCAGCAATCTCGCTTTATATGACCGGCCTGATGACAAAGATTGCACTCTCGAGTCACAGGAAACTTGCTCTTGGATTTAGACCCACCCTCCCTTCGCTTCTTCGAGGTTCTACACTTCCTAGTCAGATGCCCCTGTTTATTGCAGTTAGAGCATGTGGCAGTCATGACAGGTTCTTTTTCAGATCTATCCCTTTTTCGATTGACTTTGGGCTCCTTACTGACCTCAGACCTCGTACTGCCTTCAGGGATATCAGTTTCCGACTATGTTTTGTCACTAGAACAGACTTCTTCTTCGTCTCGCAACATTCCTTTCTTATTGAGATCTTCATACTGATAGGCCATATAAATCATTTCTGAAAAAGGAAGCTTCACATGCCCCAATACTTTATTCTGGTATTTCCTTTGAAGCCCATGAATAAATCTCATATTTTTCCTCTTCGGATTTTGAATTAGATGAGGGGCAAAGTGAGAAAGTTCATTGAATTTCTTATGATATTCGGGAATTGTCATGTCTCCTTGTATTAGATAAGAAAATTCATCACATAATCGCTCAGTTGCTTCGGGAGGAGTAAATCTTTCTAAGAAAATCACTTTGAATCTGTCCCAGGTGATATCACCTTCTGGATTATTCTTAACAACAGAATCCCACCAGAACAAAGCTTCATCTTCAAGTGCCCAGGAGGCCAGTAATCTTTTCTGGTCATCCCTAAGCTTTAATGCTTCGAATATTTTCTCAACCGAACGAATCCAAGCTTGGGTTCTCATAATAGATTCTTCGCCCGAGAACGGCTTTCCACCCAGATTTCTATACTTCATGAATAGAGCTTCTATATCCGGGTCAGTATTACTTATTCTGTTTCTGGCACTCATTTTCTAGTTCTTCTGCAAATAGCAGATCAAGTGTCAGGTCAACAGAAAAGATATTTCAAAATATAGAGACAAATACTTGAATGTAAATGTGTCTATCGAGGTGTAATTTCATTCTGCTTTACTCATTCTAGGATATTGCTGATCCTATCTGTATAGAGTTACCCGTCCTAGAACACTACTGGTTCTATTTCTGACGAGTTCGTTCAAATGTTATATTCCAGAACTAAGCTTAACCAAAGCTCTGATACCACGTTGAGACGACCCGAATTCCCGTTCAGACGGAAACAAGGTTATCTTTTGGAATATAACACAGAAACAGATAATAGCAGAACAGAATTAAATAAATACACCAGAATGAACAACAAAATATACTGGATAAAAGTAATCATCAGAGTTACACAGTATACAGGATCTTACTTAGTACAAGTACAGTTCAGCTATACATAAATGTCTACAGCGGAAATAAACAAAATATGTACAATAGGAGCTGAACAACATAAAAAGAAATAAATGATAGAATCCATCTTCAGCTCCAGCTATCCAGAAAGAACCAGCTAAACCTGAATACAAGGCTGCCCGTGTAGAAAAAGGGGCACCCGAGTTTGAGAGTGAAACAAACTACGAGTCAGTCATGGGACTGGTATGAGAAATCTACTCAACACATATATAATGTGGCTAATCACAGGACCACGCAACTTTCGCGGAACGGGTTTACTCCATTGGATTGCCAGTGCTTTAAAACAAATCTTTCTTTTAAACATCGCTATGCTTTTAATAAAAATGAAGCCGTTATAAGACTCAGTTCCCATCACACAATGCAACGCAAACCGGAGGATAGAGTTTTACCTTATAATGGCCAAAATATGCTTGATACGAACAAAACACAGGCATTTGATATTATTGTTAGTGTCTATATGTTTTGAAAACAATTTCAAATCATAACTATCAATCATAGACGACATGAGCGTCCCATGCCACTATGTCGCCAAATGTATATATACAATCGAAACCGCACGATCACGTATTTGGAAATTGGATTTCCGTCATGAACCATGGCAAAAGATAGTCCTTACCGAATTCGAGACTGCCTAGCCCGAGTCTCAGGCAAGCGCGCAGGCAAGCCTTGGAGCGACAGGATCGGTCCACCGATGTGGATTATTATACCTGAGCACTACGTTTCGCCGCCCTTTGGGGCGTAAGCGAGCCAACGAATGACTCCATCGGACCCGGATCGTCCGATCTAACCGAGGCGCCTCGCAACAGCAACAACCACATAAGTCAAACTCGTCAGGGCGTGTAAAACCACTGACGCCACTTTTAGCTAGGAGGAAACGTAGGCCCTCCCTGAGGTCCTTTCTCCCGTTTTAGGTTCCTACCGGGGTGTGAGGCTCGCGAATTTACGTTATACACAAAGCTACGCCACACAGGCGGTGCTTTGATCATCACCACAAGACTTTTCTTTTCAATAGAAGCCCTGATCACTGCATCTTAGCATGCCACACAGGCAATTCATACCGTGCAACTGATGGCTATCAATCACACAGAACAAATTCCAATGTCGGACACACAGTCCATTTACAAGTCCGTTCTGGGTCTGAATGAAACCGGAGGCACTAAATACCTCGCAAACCCATCGATCACCACGTACGTCTGGACGATCACCACTCATTATCCATATTTCGGGATGCCTCCCAATCAGGACCTCGGTTACCATCCAAACGAGGTGAAGATCTCCGGTCTTCGACCATCGTCTTCATCTTCGACTTTCAATCGTCGATCAATTATTCGAAATGAGAATTAACTCGGCCTTTCCAAATAATTCACGTATATTTAGAATTTCAAATCGATTTATTTCAATGGTTAAATTATTCGACAACACCAATATTGTTCTTTAATGTAATTTTCACACCAAACACATTCAACCATCAAATACAACATAAATCGAGCAAATTCAGTTAATTTCCATTCCATATCGCTTATGATATTTTATAATGATTTATCGCTATTTTTATTTATTTTAAAATAGCTAATATATTCAAAACGACGTTTCGGGCCATAACGTGGCCGTGGCGCTGTTTTTCTTCAGATTTGATTTACACATATCTGAAAATCTAACCGTTGGATCTTCACAAAATTTACATCATTAGAAAGGTTTTTTCAAAACGAATCCAACGGTTCCAGTTTCGGGAAAATCCGACGGTCGGATCTCCCGGTACAATCGTTTGAAATTTCGATTTCAAAATACGAACTGCAGCGTCGTTATTCGATTAAATATAATTATATTTATATATATAAATAAATATAATCGTTTCTGGCGCTATTTTTCTTCAGATTTGAATTAAACATTCCAGACAATCCAACCGTTGGATTTCTACAAAGTTGGTGCCGTTGGGAAGATATTTCCAAGGCGTACCCGACGGTTGAGGTTTCGGGAAAATCCAATGGTCGGATTTCCCGCACTAGTCGTTTGAAATCACGGTTTCAAAATACGAACTGCACGGCCTCGTTTCGTTTTAATTTTATTTATATTTATATATTTATATAAATATAGTTCATTCAATGTTTTCTATATCGTTTTCACTTCAAATATTTTTCTAACACCTTAAATTTTGGAAAAATTTCGCCATAACCTCCCCTGTACCGGGAGCATCGGGAAATCGCAAATAGCGTTCCCGGTCCTTCTAATCTCAAAAAGAAAAAGAAGAAGCCAAGCGGCTAGCCAATAGGCTCAAAATCATCACCCAAACAAATCAGTAAATGTGTACCTATTTGTCGGGCACAAAATTTTATTCCTCTTCTCTAGCCCCTTTGCTATAACCTGTTCAATGAATATTGCATGTACGTATATATACAGTTCTTATCATTTATCAATTTCTATTCGACTTCATATTTGATTTCTATTTGGTTTAAAAACTCCATTCATTCTAATGTTACATAAATAGGTGCAAATCATTTCATTAGCTAATTAATGAATATTTCAACTCATATATGTTTATTTTGAACAAGTGGCTATTTTTAACACTTCACGTTTCAACGATTTATGCATACAATAAAAATGTGATTTTTATTGTAAAATGATTCATTTCAAAACACTATTTTTCTATATAGTTCATATAGGTGACAAAATAGGATTTTTATCATAAAACAATTTCTTTCTAAAACAAGATTATTTTACACAGTTCATATAGTCGATAAAAGGCGATTTTTATTATCAAACAATTTATTTCAAAATATGAATACCATTCAACACATGAATTTCTAAACAACGAATGAATATCAATTCAACACATGAATGTTTTCAATAGTTTCTATATATAGATAAAAATGTGATTTTTATTATCGAACAATTTATTTCAAAATATGAATACCATTCAACACATGAATTTCTAAACAACGAATGAATATCAATTCAACACATGAATGTTTTCAATAGTTTCTATATATAGGTAAAAATGTGATTTTTATTATCAAACGATTTATTTCAAAATATGAATACCATTCAACACATGAACTTCTAAACAACGAATGAATATCAATTCAACACATGAATGCTTTCAATAGTTTTAGCAAATGAAAATAATTCAAACACACGAATATTATTCAAAATTTCGGCAGCATAACGGCAGGGTAGTTACACCGGCACCGTCCCTAGTACGGCTCCTCGCTCTACCTTAAAACCTCGCGGTTTTTGACAATGGGGATCATGCATCTAGTTCGCACGCAGGCGGCATGTATATATTTATTTCATTTCCACAAACTAATCCTATGTGGTTTCAACCAAATATTTCACAACCACCAATGGGTATTTTTCAACCACAATCAACCAATATCAATCACAAACAATCCCAAACAATCATTCGCTATCAACCAATTATCACAACAATTTCAATCAATAAATATCGTCCATGGTTTGTGGACGAGGGGCGTATATATATATATATATATTTGTATATAGTAGTTCACTTTCATTTTCAACACATATATATAATATTTTTTAATCAGAAATCTCACCAATAGCTATCCAACTTCACGACTCTTCCTTTATAGAAATCTTCGCCTTTTGTCGCTTTCGCCCGTATTCTCTACACATGTAAAAATCGAATTTTTACTATGTTATTCAGTATATAAAAATCGAATTTCAAAGATGTAGATTCTGCCTTTTCAAAAATAAAGATTATATCTTTAATATTCCTACGATGTAAAAATTATTTTTTTATTACTTCTTTAAAAAAAAACAGTTTTAACTTCTATATATAAAAAAAACAGTTTTAACTTCTATATAAAATCAGTTTTAACTTCTATATAAAATCAGTTTTTAAAATGCTTTTAAAAATTCCAGTTTTAATACTTTTAAAAATTCCTGTTTTAATACTTTTAAAAATATTCAGTTTTACACCTTTAAAAATATTCAGTTTTATACCTTTAAAAATATTCAGTTTTATACCTTTAAAAATATTTAGTTTTTACTTTTAAACATTTTAAGTTTTTACTTTTAAACATTTTCAGTTTTTATTTTTAAAACAAAATCATTATTAAATTCGATTTTTATAAAATAAAAATAAAATAATAAAATAAACAGAAATTCTTACAGAGAGGGGGGGGGAGGTCTTCGCAGACGTCGGAGGGCTTCGAGGTGGTGTTGTTCGTCGATGGCGGCGTCTTCGAGGCTCCAGGGGGGGCGTCGCGATGCTTCGATCGATGGAGGGGGGGGAACAGGTCTTCGTCGGCGTCGAGACGAGGGGGAGGCGGGTCTTCGTCGGCGTCGAGACGAGGGGGAGGCGGCTGGTGAACGTCGCGATGGATTTAGGGTTTTTTTTTTTCACTTTTCTTTCTGTCTGAAATAGAAAAGGAACGGGGGGGGCCAAGCAGGAGATAGGAGGGAAAATATTTTTTTTATTATTATTTTATTATTTAATTTCGCAAATAGGTTGACTTTTACATACGACCTCGAAACGAGGCCCACCGCCTGTCGTCCATAGCGTTTCACCCCCATTCCGAACACAATGGGATATGTATCGTAAGCTGATTTGATCGTTACAATCAGTTTCCTTTTGAATTTTCATTTAAATCTCTATATTGAATTTTAAACGCACATTTCAAATTACCGGGGTCACATACTAACTAGAAAAATTCCAGAAAAATATTTTCTAGCTTCGTATCGTCGATACGGTCCTAACAAAACTAGTTTCGTCGAATTCTGAGACCGTTTGAAAAATGGCCAATTTCCAGTCGATTAAAATCAACGGAAACTGGTCAAACGCGTTTTCCCTTGCCACGCTCACATATTGATTCGAAAAATTATGAAATTTGGAATCTAACAATAACCTGACACTGCGGATCTAACAAAAGTGGTTTCGTCGAAATCCGAGGTCATTTGCAAAATGTCCATTTTTAAGGGCCTGAATTCCGTAGCGACTATTCAGAATTTTCAACTGGACATATCTTTTGATTCCCGCTATCAAATTTCGATTGGTCGGATTCGTTAGAAAGAAATTACCAATTAGATTCCATTATTTTTGGTTTTACTAAAATCCGGATTGTTTTGCACCCGGTATATTCAATTGAAGTTTGAAATCGAATTATCGAACTACCGCACTATTTTCAATTCTATATATAATTATAATTAATTATATTCGTTTTCAATTGTCGATTCAAACTCAGTTTTCATCGCCATTATTTAAAATATTTATTTTAAATATTTAAAATCCATTATTTTAGCCAATTTAAAAATTTTAAATTGGTTCAGATTTTCTGGGTCGTTACATTGATTCAGCACATGGATGTTGCATTTGAGTGAATAATTGTGCACTCATATAGAAATAATATATATCATTAAGATTCTATTGCATACATGTTGGACTCATGGCACTGACATAATTCGCATTAAGGAGGTCAACTGAATCAGTAGACCGCCTGATCTTTGCATTAGATAAGGAACATATACACACACTTTTGCATATGTTCATACAACATTAGAAGTTTTCTAAGGACAATGGATGCTTGTGGATGATGGTTGAGTAGATGGGAGATTGGATGGTAGGACACATTCTTCTTAACTTGAAGATTTCGGGGACGAAATCCTCTAAGGAGGGGAGAATGTAACACCCCGTATTTTCTGCAAACATAAGAGTTAAAAATCAAGGTATAATTAATTTTTAGGAGAAGAAATAAGGGAAACGGGTTGCGCCATTGTGTTCGTCTCGGAAAAATACGCGAAATAGAGTCCGAATTTGCGTAAATTGGAGTCCGTATGAAGAAGATATGGACGAACGAAGTTAGGCAGAAAAACCGGAAACAGGCCAGAATACACTGGCGCACTTGTGAAGTGCGCCAGTACAAAAATACACTGGCGCACCTGCCAAGTGCGCCCATACAAATCCAGCACCGAATTCTGGAGTGTTCTGAGGTGACGTGTCTTCTTTTGAGTGGCTGGATGATGTGTATTCGAGCTGTGCGATTCTGATGACTTCTGGACTGATATGAAGGCTCTAAATCACCCTATCCTCCTATAAATACATCCCTAACCTAAACCTTGGTTTCTTACACAATTCTCTAGCCTCCATTGCTCTCTTCTTCTAATTAAAAATAAAAATGGCATCGTTACTCTGCTAGAATCAAAACTAGAAGCCAATCAACATCATCCTAAATTCAAATTTGAGATAAAAGCTTCTGCAACAATTCTGTAACAACTAAAGTTCTTTCTTTAATCCAATAAAGGCAAGTACAGTTATTTTCTGCTATAAACATTAATTATAATTCTGATATGCTTTTAAATCTGAATCTGAGATTGTATATCTGTCAGATCTGTTTTTCTGTGACTGTTCTGTATCCCGTTCTGCTTCCTTTCTGTTTCTATAGCCAGGCTACCACGAGCCTGTGCCTAATCTCATAAGAGATTAACGTATGAACGCAAATTTTGGGATAAATAATGAATGATGCGAAATTTGACAAGACTGAATTGAACATATGACTTTAGATCTGAGGCATAAAATATATTGACATATGACTTGGGATTGGATGCATGAATTTGACTGTAAACATATAATTTATATATGTTGTATGCATAGTGTACATTGTAATCTAGATCTGTAACTAATTAGAGAAATGAACATATGTTATTTAGATCTGTAATTAATTAGAAAAATAAGCATATGTTATAAACTAGTTTTAGACCTATGCATATTCTGTGATAAAAGAAGAAGAGGAACCACTGTAAGATTACATATGATTTGAGACTTTGGACAAAATGCATATAAAAGTCAAGATCTAATTTTTAGAAGATATGATTTAAAGATTTAGATTGTTGGGTATAGTTTGCATAATGATTCATGACTTAAAAAGAAGAAGATATGGAAACTTAGGTGTAAAGATTTACATTAATTAGGATATCTATTATTGTGATTACACCTAAATAGAGATTTTTGGATATATGGCATGCATTGAAATTAATGGTTATATTTGGTACAATTTATATGTGAATCTGCTGTAAAATGCTAGTTTAACATATGTTATATGGCAAATTATGTCCATATTCTGCGCTTATGCAAACATGGAGTATATGTTGTGAATCATGACAATTATGTAGGCATATGAATTTAGGCCAATTTATGATTAGGCAAGGCATGTAAATAGAACCTTTAGAAATATTAAATTTGCTAAATCTGCTAATTTGCCAAGTTGCCTAAACTGCTAGTTTTTTTTATATTGCCTAGACTGCTAATTAGATTGAAGTGCCTAATCTGTTAAATTTGTCGGTTGAAATGCCTAACCTGTTATATGCCAAAATCTACTAAGTTGCTAAATCTGTTAAATCCGTTAAGTCATATAAAATATGTTATCTGCTAAAATCTGTTATCTGCTGTGTCGATATAATCATCCTGTTATTGATATAATCTGAATTGGCATATATATTAGGCGTGCGCATAAACGGTAAATTATTAATTAATTGGCCGCAAAGATAAACGTGACTAACTCGAGGTTAGAATGAGTTTGCGGCGTATTTCTGCCCGGAACCGCCCGGCACATCCAGTGGCCGCAAACAATAGGTTCTAATGTGGGAAGTTAGTCATAACCTGCTTAAGACACGAGGTTAGGTCTGGCTTGTGGCAGAAGTCTGCCCGGAACCGCCCGGCCCATCCAGCGGCCACAAGTTAGCGACCTAATGTGAGAGGTCTGGGCATTAATAATTAATTAATGCAAATCTAAGATAAGAATGACGTCTAAAACGTATTGGGGGAAAATAGGGTTAAACCAACTGGATTAATAGGTGTAGTAAACCCGTCCATGAATCTGTAGGCCCAATACAAAGTTAGACAAATCTGAAAAAGCTGTACATCTGATCTGTTAGTCTGAAAACTTGTTAACTTAATATGTGAACTAGTAAATCTGAATTATGTATGTCTGAACTTGTAAACAAGTTAATCTGAGATCTGTTAGTCTGGGGACACAAGGTTAGGAGGGGAATTACTTGTGTCATCTGTTGTTTGGGACCCATATTAGTCAGTAACCCTTTCTGGTATCAAAACTTTGACTCAACAGTAGGTAGGGTCCGGGCACGCTTACTGAACTAATTATAAGTGGTTCATTCTGATATTGGCGAGGGGTGTTGATGGTGCGTTCCAACCGGGTCATGTGCGTGCATGGATCCCGGTCTGCCTCTGAGGATGTAAGACGCCGTGACATCTGTAAATAGGTCTGTGCCAATTGGTTGTCACTTTAGGGAGTGATACACCCTACTGTGGGGCCGACACAGGATATTTATGTATTAGGGAGCCGATCGCTTGGGGTAGGGTTTTAGGGTACGCTTAGTTCTGTCTGTTTCTGTTGGTACCGTCTGTTTCTGTTGGGTGGTAACACCTGTCTGTTTCTGTGTGGTACCGTCTGTTCGGGTGGTAAAGGCCCATTACTAGTGTACACCTAATTCTACATTCTGTTTCCGTAGGGATAAATCTGTTTCTGCTTCTGTCTGTTTCTGATCGGGTAGTAAAGGCCATTATTAGCATTCTGTTTCTGTTAAAGTATTCTGTACCCGTTTCTGCTTCAATTTAGACATTAGGGTGACACCTAATTCTGTTATACTAGTATTAGTGCAGAGAAGTGTAAAACAATAGTTTATGTCATTCTGTTTTTCTGTTATATCTGCTACACCTGTTAAAGTTATCTCACATCCAGTTTTATGTTCATATCATATTATTATTATCTGTTCATATGCTGAAAGTCACTGGACTTGCCAGACTTTTTGTCTGACCCTTGTTGTCTCGCCTCCTTTCTTCCGTTTCCCCCCCAGGTTATCAAAGGAGGGAATACTTTAGTTTGATCCGGATTTCTCTTTGCTTGAAGTGCTTAAAGTATGGCTTGGCTCTGTATAGCTTCCGTTCCATGGGGATTATGATTTTAAACCATGCATTTTGAAGGCTTTTGTACAAGACTGATATTTTGTACTTGAATTCTGAAATTTGAAAGGATGTAACCATATTAATTTATGTTTCCGCTGTAATAAAGTTAAAAAATTTCAAGTACTGTTTTATCTGTCTTGTAAGTTTCTGTTCTGTTTACTAAAATGCTCCACCAAAGTTAAGGCATTCTCTTTGTGAGTGATCTTAACGGAGGTGGGGTGTTACAACAGCCCTGTCGACTTGGGTGTCGACTTATGGTGGCCGGTCAGTTTTGCCTGTTGCACCTGTTTTCTGTTTTGGCTAGGTTTTTGGGCCTGGTTCGAAATCTGATGGTTCAGGTTGATCCTAGGGTTAATCTAAGGGTCCCAACTAATCCTTATCTCTATAAATAAGCCCCTAACCCTCTCCTAAAATCCTCATTATTCATTCATGCAACTAAACTATGCCAAAATTGCTCCTCTCATGGCCTCCACTCAAAACCCTAGCCTCCATCCTCTTGCCCAAAGTTTCTATCTTCATTTCTATGAGAGGTTTCATGATCATGTGAGTGTTAGAGAGTCTCTATGTTAGTATGAGAGCTTCTCAAGTTGATTTCAAGGCTAAAGCTTTGATCTTTGTTCATCAAGATGGGGTTTTTATTGATTTGGAGCTTTCATCTTTGGGTTTTTGGATGATGGTATGCATAGGCTTTGTCTCAATCTTTAATTTAATCGATTTGTGCCTTCATAGCAATGTAAGCCCTTTCCCTACTCTTAGATATTAACTATGAAGTTAAATGTTCATGTTGCAAGTTTGGGTTTGATCATTAAGTATGATACATGTTATCATGTCATGCAAGTTTATGAAGTCATTATCTTGATCTTGTGGGCTAAAAGCTACAACCTTTATGTTGAAATGTTGCATTATGCAACATGAGAAACCTCATAACCTTTATGTCAACTTGCATATGAAGTCATAACCCTTATATGATGATATATGCGAGTTACTAGTCATCATTCCATGTCTTTTGTCACCATGATTCGCTTATGTGCCAAGTTTGGGTTTATGCATGTTTTTGAGGCTTAAGAATGTAACATGCAAGTTAATGAACACATTTGTGCCTCATTTGCCACCATGATTAACTTGTGGCTTAATATCCATTTTTGTCATGCCTTTACCAAGTCTCTTCTTTTAATCCATTACGTTGTTGCGAACGTATATGCGAGTTTAAAAGCGTTGGGTTATGTTATGGGTAATTTCTAATGACATGAAAATATAACTTAAAAACATGACTTGAAATATAACATGGAAGTTGACATGTAAATATGCATGAAAATATGAAATTGGGAATTTACCTATTAAGTTAGGTCTACCCATACTATGGAATTGGGAATTTACCTATTGAGTTAGGTCTACCCATATTCTTAAGAAAACTTGAATATGAACATGACACTAGACTAAACATGAAAGTGACCAACTCGAGGTTGGGTTGAGTTTGCAACATAAAGCTACCCGGAACCGACCGGCCTAACTAGTAGTTGCAAACAATAGGACCCAATGTGAGAAGTTGGTCATGTTGTGCTTGAACCCGAGGTTAGACCAAGTTGTGGTGTAAAGCTACCCGGAACCGACCGGCTTAACTAGTAACCACAACAAAGTCTAATGTGAGAGGTTGAGGTGCATTAAGTAATTAATGCCACATGATAAGGTTAAGTAAGTTTCCTTAATGACACTTAACCGTATAATACAGTTAATGGACGGGGTTAAGTTAACTTAGACTTAACTAATCTAAACATGGAAATCGGATGGGGTTAAGTTAGCCTAGACTTAATTAATCCAACTTGGTAGTTTAAGGGGGTTAAGTTAAACACTTAACTAATCTAACACGATGATTTGATGTGGTTAAGTGACCTATACTTAACCAATCTAACTCGTTAATTTGATGTGGTTAAGTTAACCAATACTTAACCAATATAACGTGAAAACATGATAAGGCTAAGTCACGAATCGCTTGAATACACTTGACCGATTTGACTAAGTAAATTGATAGGGTCAAGTTAATATATACTTAACCAATCTAGAATGATAATTGGACGAGGTTAAGTCGTGAATTGCTTAATATACTTAACCAACTTGACACATGGTTTGTAGGGTTAAGTCTTGAACTTGGATACTTAGCCAATTTGTACATGATTTGTAGACGGATTAAGTCATGAACTTAAGTGACACTTAATCCATTATATAAACCCTAGTTCAGAGAATTAGGTGGATAACCGTAATTAACATGAGTAACGGGAATAAGCTAAGTGGTAAACCTTAGTTGGAGAATAGCTAAGTAATAATTCTTAGTCAAGGAATTTTGGACCAGTTCATAGATTGGATGAGTAACCCGATACGGTAGGTCATCGTTTAAGCACACGAGTTGGAGCAAGTTATCTGATTTAGATAAAGGCTTCAGCGAACTGGGTAACGAAGCAGCGGCTTCGGGGAACGTGAGGATATTCTTTCTATCCCTCTGTGAGCTGCCAGGTGATCATACTAGGCTCATGAGAGGTTAAGGTCTGCGTTAGAAGAACCAAGAGTATGCCTTGGTTGCTATACGAGCGACCTAAAGACGGGGATGGATAGGGGATAGTCGACGATACACGGTAGTGCCCTAGATAGCATTTCGTCAGGCTACCTACCATCTTTGGTCAAGCGTGTACGTACGGAAAGGCAGAGAACACCTAAAAGACCATAGTTGCTATCTAATTATGGTTGCGGTAAGGCTATGATTGTGGGTTGGCCAGTAGTGTGTTCTCATACAGGATTTATCCTGTCTTGTCTTTCACTAGTTGAGGGAGTGGTCTCGTGGGACCATAGCCACGTATAGGAAAAACAGACCTTAGCATCTGCATCGGCAGATAAATCGAAAGCTCCCGACCGAGTCCTGTATTTCTTGATCTGCCCTGTGATAGGACTCGGATGGCACGAGGTGATACATGTGCCTACAGTCATGGAAAAACGATTCACGATGAATGCGTGATATACACGTAAATGTGTATATTTTATCCGCTTATTTATCTTATTTTCCCTTTAAAATAATTGAAACTTTGTATCTATAGGTGTATTTTCAGATTGTTGACAAGAAGCATGGTTTAGAGCATTCGATGGATAAAGCATGAAGAATTTGCTTAAAAAGAGTGAAGTTTAAAATTGCTAAAGCTTGAAGAGTCTAAAGCTTGAAGAATGGTTGCAATTATATTTCAGTTAAGAAGATTTGGCTCAATAAAGACTCAAACTGCATTCACATTAGCTCATTTGGAAGGCCTCTTACTCATGTTGCGTTCACACTAGCCTATTTGCTAGACCACTCACTCTAAAGCTGCGTTCACACTGGCTTATGTGTTATTTGGGTTATTTCTTTAGTCCCACATTATGTAATTAGCTAGCTAGCCTTTGTCATATCAGCTATAAATACATTGTATCTTAGTCTTGTAAAAAACACATTAGGTTTTATTCTGTAATTCTCTTCTTGGAATAAAATCATTCTCTCCCTTTCTTTTTTACTTTTTGTTTATTTTATTTATGTTCATGTTATTTAATTTCTGTTTTTCTTCATCTTTAGCTATGTCTAGCTAATCCCCTTTGATTAGGGGGTGATGACACTGATAGTATGATTCAATATGAATCACATAGCCAAAGGATGAGGAATTCATGTATATAGATCTAGATCTGAACCAAGGGTTAGATCTGAACCTTAATATCCTGTGTCGTTTAAGAGCTATGCTCCTTCACAGGGTATATTCATGTTCGGTCTAACAATTATCAGATCTAGATCTAATTTTAGGGTTTTAGAAATTAATTAGTGAATCTGTCCTGATAGTCTATGGTTGTAGAGCCGAGCTCCTGCATAGGCTATGCTTGTCGTTATTTACATATTTGTTTCTAAAAACCTATTATCGTTGATTCGTGTTTGTGACAGAAACATGTATTAGATCTGGTTAATCTTTTGGCTATTGATGATTATGAATCTGATCTATGTCATTATCCCCTAATTGCTTTCACTTATTGTTAAAACTCTCTTTTTATTTAATTTCTTCTATTTTCTTTGTTTTCAACCAATCAAAAGTTAGGGATAACTTGATTGGATTTATTAATAAAATAATTTGGTCCCAGAGTTCGACACCCTCTACAACGATCCTTGTTGTTTAGGAAAGACGAACGAATTTTACAGTTGTTTACAATTGTATAATTTGTTCGCATACAATGCGTGGGAAAAAGGGCGCGATTGACGGTTAGCGTAATTCCTAGTGGCCTTGGGTGGTTGAACCCAAACCGAAATACGAAAACGTGTAATAGGTAAGCATAATCACTAGTGGTCCTAGGTGGCATAAGTCCTAGTTGCACAAACGATGATTCATGTTGGGAAAGCCTAGCTAGGTCTAGGGTAACAGTCCAAACGAGCTTAAGGATCATGGAATTACATTGGATTAGTATAGAACCTCATGGGAAAGCCCGTACGGTCTACGGCAAGGAATTGAACATTTACATGGAAAGAAACATACGAGTTGAGTAACCTATAAATGCGATATATTAGGTTGACATGAATCATTACACGACTTTTGAGTAAGGGTCATTCATGGTTAACACATGATACGGTGGGGATACTAGTATGGTAGGTGCAGAGCTAAAATACAGGATAGATACCATGGGACGTTATACGTGATAGATATCTTGGGGATATTATACTTGATAGGAACCTGACGATGGGATACCTTGTCTTATCTTGACATCGTAATTTATCATGACACTTTAGTTTATCTGAGTTCAGTAGTTCATCCTGTTATTTTGTTTTAGCTTATCTATCTTGTCATCATGCTTATGTTCATCTCAGTTTCTCATGTCAGTTAACTTTACTAGTTTTTATGCTGATAGTAGATAGGGCTTACTCAGTCTTTTTGACTGACCCATTTTGTTTCGCTTCATGTCTTCCGTTTCCCCCCAGGTTACAGGGAGGAAATACTGTTGTTTAATTCGGACTTCTTCGGCTTGAAGGTCATCATGGATGGCTTGGACTTTTCTTGGCTATGGCTACTTTACTGTTTTACTTAGGGAATAATTTTCGAAAATGTCTTTATGCTTCTTTACTATTGCAAGACAGGTTTTGATGTACTCTGATGTAGAAGGCTTTAGACCTTATTTATTCATGTTATGAAAGTTTGATTTTACTTCCGCTATTTTATATGTTCTGTCTTGTGATATTTCTGTGCATGTTTACCAATAATGCCCCTCTAAAGCTAGTGCATTCCTTTGCGAGTGACCCTAGCGGAGGCCAGGTGTTACATCTCCCCATTGTAGATTGACTAGTTTGACCTCTCGATTCCTCAACTTCTTAATCTTCGACCCAAGAATGTGCATAGGAGCTCGTCGAATCGTCGAATCAAGCTCGATCTCCACCTGTCTAAGAAAGCTCGGCTCTACCACTTCCGCGGTCTCGTTCAAGAACTTCCTCAAATGTGATACATGGAATACGTCATGTACACCACTAAGTCTCTCTGGCAACTCCACTCTATACGCCATCTTCCCAATCCTTTCCTTAATAGGAAACGGCCCTACGAACCTTGATGCTAACTTCCCAACGGACCCAAAGCGAACGACGTTCCGTAATGGAGACACCTTGACAAAGACCATGTCCCCAACATCAAACTCAAGATCTGACCTCCTCTTGTCCGCATAAGATTTCTGTATATCTTGTGCCGTCTTCATCCTCCTATGAATCAAATCGATCTTTTCCGAAGTCTCTCTAATCATATCAGGTCCAAGCAAGATCTTATCTATGGATTCCCACCAACATGTTTGCGAACGACACGGCCGTCCATAAAGAGCCTCGAATGGTGCTATGCCAATGCTAGACTGAAAGCTATTATTATATGCGAACTCTACCAACGGAAGATGTTCCTCCCATGTACCTCTGAAATCAAAGACACACAACTTCAATAAGTCCTCTAGAATACGATTCACCCTCTCGGTCTGGTTGTAACACCCTACCTCCATTAAGGTCACTCACAAAGGGAATGCCTTAACTTCAGTGGAGCGTTTTAGGTAACCAGACACAGAATATCACAAGACAGATATTAAAAATTTCGCCGCGGTAATAAATAACTTTATTAAATCACCAAAATATTTTGTTAATAGTACCATGAGTCATAAAACCGTTACAAACAAAACCCTTCTGTCATACATTATCAGAGTATATACGTATTTTAAAAGAAATACATCATTCCCCAAATAAAAGGGCAAGCCACATAAGAGACAGAGATTCGAGCCATACTTCAGAAGTAGCTCCAAGAAGATGATATCCAAATCCTGACTAAACCTGGGTGTTTCCTCCCAGAGAACCTGGGGGAAAAAGGAAAGAGATGGAAAAAAGCGGGGTCAGACATAAAGTCTGGCGAGTGCGATAACTTTAACAATATAATTAACAAAGTAACCAGGCTAAGGCATAAGTTGGAAAGTAAGGAAATGACCATGAACCATAGAGTATGACAGAGTTGACAAGGAAACAAGATGAACAACTAAAACTTTAAAGGCACACCTAAACCACTACAAGATAATTACTATACTACACTACCACTAGTATAACAGGATTAGGTGTTACCCTAATTTTTAAACTGAAACAGAATCGAAACAGAATAATCTATACAGAAACAGAATGCTAGTAATGGGCCTTTACCACACCAACATACAGAAGGTACAGAAGTAGAATACTAATAATGGGCCTTTACCACCCAACTAATGGGCCTTTACCACCCCAACAAATAAAAGGTACAAAAACAGAATCTAAAACGAAATTAGAGACGGAAACAGAATAATCCTTACGGAAACAGAATGTAGAATTAGGTGTACACTAGAAATGGGCCTTTACGACCCCAACAGACGGTACCACGTAGAAACAGACGGGTGTTACCACCCAACAGAAACATACGGCACCCCACAGAACATACAGAACTAAGTGTACCCTAAATCCTACCCCACACGATCGGCTCCCTAACACATAAATACCCTGTGCCAGCCCCACAAAAGGGTATTTCATTCCCTAAAGTGGCAAACTTTGAATGACACAGACCTATTTATAGATGTCACAGCGTCTTACATCCTCAGAGGCAGACGGGGATCCATGCATGCACATTACCCTGTTGGAACGCACCGTCAACACCCCTCGCCATTATCAGAATGAACCGCTTATAATTAGTTCAGTAAGCGTTCCCGGACCCTACCTACTGTTGGGTCATAGTTTTGATACCAGAAAGGGTTACTGACTAATATGGGTCCAACACAACAGATGACAAAAGTAATTACCCATCCTAACCTTGTGTGCCCAGACTAACGATTTCAGATTTCAGACTAACTTGTTTACAAGTTTCAGACATACAGAGTTCAGATTTACAAGTTCACAAATCAGACAATCAAGTTAACAAGTTTTCAGACTAACGGAACAGATGTGCTGATTTAACAGACTTACAGATTGTCTAACTTTGTATTGGGCCTACAGATTCACGAAATGGGTTTGTTAAATTCATCAGTCCAGTTGGTTTAACCCTATCCCCCAACACGTTTTAGACATCATATTTATCTCAGATTTGCATTAATTAATTATTGAAATATCTAATCGTATTTCACATGCCACCGCAGGCACCGAAATAATTCCACATGCCACCCAAGACACCCACTTAACACCCTCATGTCCAACTACATGTTTATCTGGTTAAGTGTTTCTTAATTCATTAAGACTGTAACCTCATAAAGATCTCTCACATTAGACTGGTATTTGTGGCAGCTGGATTTGCCGGGCGGGTCGGGCAGTCTTACACCACAAAAGAGTCTAACCTCGTGTCTTTACAACTGTTACGCATTTAGTTTGTGCCTAAGACCTCTAACATTAGACTGGTATTTGTGGCAGCTGGATTTGCCGGGCGGGTCCGGGCAGTCTTACACCACAAAAGAGCTTAACCTCGTGTCTTAGACAATTAATTACTCCTAATTAATCATCCCGCAATTTCAATTATCAATCAATTTCAAATTTAACGATGTCCATAATTGACTCAATTATGTCCATCCATTTATGGTATGTAAAATCATACCAATTTTATCACTAATTAATTTTATTCCTTAAAATTAATTACATGCCTTTTTAGGCCATTACATGCTAAATTCACAATATGTGTGTATCCACTATGATCCCCATCGTACCCCCGTCATTCATTCGATTAACACGACATATTCATATTAGACTAGCAATTAGTCTAATACTTAAGAAAAGGAATAAACGTCACAAAGTCACACACACAATAATAGATCTAATTTGCATCAGTCTTGCAATTAAGAATTACAACATACACGCATAGTCTTTGTATTAACAAGGATCCAAAAATCATAGATCTAAAAAAAATGTGAACTTGCATGTATGAACATAGTTTTACACCCAACTAGTCTAGGTAATTATCACCAGCTTACATAAACTGTGTATGTCGTCAACCTAAGCATAAAGGTGTCGTCTTGCATAACTATGGATCCAATAAAGGTGTTAACTTGAGTAAACTATGGATCCACATAAAGGTGTAAACTTGAATAACTAGGCATGTCATGGATTCAACATAAAAATGTCAACTTGAATATGGATCTAAACTTTAAAGGTGTGAACTTGTATGAATCCAAATTATCACTTAAACTTGCATATGTACATAATACTTATATGAACTAGCATATGTTCTACATCCATATTCGCATAAAAACTGATGTTATAAACCAAGGTGGTTGGATTATAAAAAGGGATTCATTAACACAAGTTAACATCATGAACTACTAGCATATATTTTAGATCCAAACTTACATAACATCATATGTGAAACTGGCATAACATCATATATAAAACTTGCATAACATCAAATATAAGACTTGCATAGGCCAAAATTACAACTTGGATGATAGCAACATAACTTTACATCATAAATGATAGCATCACAACATAACATCATAGAGATTTCAATCATAATCCTACAACATAATCACAACATGCAATCAATAATTCATATCAAATCAATACAATCCGCATTATATCTTAATCCAATTAAATTACTAATTATCTTGTTAAAACTATCGAACTCACAACTCAAAAGTAGTCTTGATTTCTAAATTCTGATTTCTGGAGTTGAATTAGCGCTCCTTTGATGAAGAATCGCTGTTAGGGTTGAGTAGTTCTGATTTGATTGCTATTCTTCCTCTTTAATTTGGTGGCGGCTGCTCTAGGGTTCAAGACAACAGCATGACGACCATAGTTTTAGTTTTAATTCTGATTTAGGGTTTAAGTCTATGGGTCTTTTGATAGAGTTTTGAATTAATTTAAGCCGTCGGATGTTCTTAGGGTTAATCAAAACCATTCAGACCAGATTCGAGCTATCCAGAAACCCTAATGACTCATTAACTAGTCAGAAACGACTCAACACTGACTCACCGTTCGAACCAGATGGATGTGCAGGTTTTCTCTCAACCTGGGCGCACTTGGGAAGTGCGCCAATGCAAATTTGTACTGGCGCACTTCCCAAGTACGCTAGTGCATTTTTATTTTCAAACTTCGTCCGTCCATATCTTCTTCCTACGGTATCCGTTTTATGCAATCTCGGACTCTATCTCAAGCAGAATTCTGAGACAAACGCACTAGAACAACCCGTTTCCCTTAATTCCCACATTTGAAATTAAGTATTCTTAAATTTAGTTAATCTGATTATTTGAAAATTTGGGATGTTACATTCTCCCATACTTAAAGGATTTCGGCCCTGAAATCTTCAAGTTAAGAAGAATGTGTCCTACCATCCAATCACCCATCTACTCAACCATCATCCACAAGCATCCATTGTCCTTAGAAAACTTTTAATGCCGTATGAACATATGCAAAAAGTGTGTGTATATGTTCCTTATCTAATGCAAAGATCAGGCGGTCTACTGATTCAGTTGACCTCCTTAATGCGAATTATGTCAGTGCCATGTGTCCAACATGTATGCAATTTTCCTATTTGATACATATTATTTCTAAACGTGTGCACAATCATTCATCCAAATGCAACATCCGTGTGATGAGTCAACCATTTTGCAACCACAGAAATTGAAAATGCTCACACATCCATATGTAGTATGAGAGTGTTTTCGAGCCGATCTAGTGTGTGTAAATGCATCCACGAGCAACCACTAGCAAACACTTGCATCCACTTGCAACCATCAAACATAACATGTCCCAAGAACATGTTTACATCCATGGATTTCCTATTTAAAGGTCGAAGATTCGGTTGATGGGATATAAACAAATGATACAACTAGAACAAAAGCTCAGTTCCCATTTGACATCGGTTAAGAGAATAATTCCCTAAGTCCCAGCCCCGAAGACCGAAATCAACATCAGACTGACACCCAAAGAATTAGCCCCATTAAACAATGTCAAAACTGGAGATCTACTTCATGCTTCGAGTAGAAACCCGTATCCTTCAGAAATATATAGATACTTACAGACTTCTGGTACAGATCAGATTACAGAATGATTCTCAGAAATCTAAGCATATAACACCCTTGCGGGTCACAAGAAATTTTGGGGTCTTCCCATGACAAGTTAGAAACTTAACGACCCTCCTCTCAAAATCTAGAACGACCCTCTAAAAAAAACTGGTCCATTAAGAACCAATCCATAGCCCATAAACTTGAGCATACAAACGTCTCATTCAAATTTTTGACGCCTAACACAGATAATTTCAAACCCTTACAAATCACCAATAAATGAGCCGAACCACCCAAGGGGTTTAAACAAATACGGGATCAGAAACAAGACTAGTATTAAAGTTCAGAGTCTCAATGCCAGAATCAAAAGAGTCTTAACTTCATAACCAGATAAGGAAATTAAACCTTCTACATAAATTTTCCTATCCCTATCCTATCCATCAGCCGTGAGAGCATTCGCCTATCCTATCAAAGGAAGAGATTCTAGGCCAAGGACCGAAGGATACTACATATGGCTTTTCGGGGAATGTTTTTCAAAACAGGCTTTCCTTTTCGAAAATACTTTCTTTTAAAACCTTTTTGAAAAATGTTTTCAAAACTTTTATCTAATCTGGTAACCTTCAGCTCTGATACCAAGTGTGAAACCCCACCTCCAATAAGTTCACACACAAAGGGAATGCCTTAACTTCAGTGGAGCGTTTTAGGTAAACAGACACGGAATATCACAAGACAGATATTAAAAATTTTGCAGCGGAAATAAATAACTTTATTAAATCACCAAAATATTTTGTTACATAGTACCATGAGTCATAAAACCCTTACAAACAAAACACTTCTGTCTTACAATATCAGAGTACATAGGTATTTTAAAAGAAAAACATCATTCCCCAAATAAAAGGGCAAGCCACATAAGAGACAGAGATTCGAGCCATACTTCAGAAGTAGCTCCAAGAAGATGATATCCAAATCCTGACTAAACCTGGGTGTTTCCTCCCTAAGAACCTGGGTGAAAAAGGAAAGAGATGGAAAAAAGGGGGGTCAGACATAAAGCCTGGCGAGTGCGATAACTCTAACAATATAATTAACAAAATAACTAGGCTAAGACATAAGTTGGAAAGTAAGGAAATGACCATGAACCATTGAGTATGACAGAGTAAACAAGGAAACAAGATGAACAACTATAACGTTAAAGGCACACCTAAAACACTAGAAGATAATTACTATATAGCACCACCACTAGTATAACAGGATTAGGTGTTACCCTAATGTTTAAATTGAAATAAAATCGAAACAGAATAATCTATACAGAAACAAAATGCTAGTAATGGGCCTTTACCACCCAACATACAAAAGGTACAGAAGTAGAATACTAATAATTGGCCTTTACAATCCAACTAATGGGCCTTTACCACCCCAATAGACAGAAGGTACGGAAACAGAATCTGAAACGGAATTAGAGACGGAAATAGAATAATCCCTATGGAAACAGAATGTAGAATAGAAATGGGCTTTTACGACCCCAACAGACGGTACCACGTAGAAACAGATAGGTGTTACCCCCCAACAGAAACAGACGGTACCCCATAGAACAGACAGAAGTAAGTGTACCCTAAATCCTACCCCACGCGATCAGCTCCCTAACACATAAATACCCTGTGCCAGCCCCACAAAAGGGTGTATCATTCCCTAAAGTGGGAACCTTTGAATGACACAAACCTAATTATAGATATCACGGTGTCTTACATCCTCAGAGGCAGACCGGGATCCATGCACGCACATGACCCAGTTGGAACGCACCATCAACACCCCTCGCCATTATCAGAATGAACCGCTTATAATTAGTTCAGTAAGCATGCCCGGACCCTACCTACTATTAGGTCATAGTTTTGATACCAGAAAGGGTTACTGACTAATATGGATCCCACACAGCAGATGACACAAGTAATTACCCATCCTAACCTTGTGTCCCCAGATTAACGATTTCAGACTAACTTGTTTACAAGTTTCAGACATACAGAGTTCAGATTTACTAGTTCACAAATTAGACAATCAAGTTAACAAATTTTCAGACTAACAGATCAGATGTACAGATTTAATAGACTTACAGATCGTCTTACTTTGTATTGGGCCTACAGATTCATGAAATGGGTTTGTTAAATTCGTCAGTCCAGTTGGTTTAACCCTATCACCCCAACACGTTTTAAACATCATATTTATCTCAGATTTGCATTAATTAGTTATTGAAATATCTAATCATATTTCACATGCCACAGGCACCCACTTAATTCCACATGCCACCCAAGGCACCCACTTAACCCCCTCAAGTCCTACTACATGTTTATCTGGTTAAGTGTTTCTTAATTCATTAAGACCGTAACCTCGTAAAGACCTCTCGCATTAGTCTGGCATTTTTTGCAGCTGGATTTGCCGGGCAGGTCCGGGCAGTCTTACACCACAAAAGAGTCTAACCTCGTGTCATTACAACTGTTACGCATTTAGTTTGTGCCTAAGACCTCTCACATTAGACTGGCATTTGTGGTAGCTGGATTTGCCGGGCGGGTCCGGGCAGTCTTACACCACAAAAGAGCTTAACCTCGTGTCTTAGACGATTAATTACTCCTATAATCATCCAGCAATTTGAATTATCAATCAATTTCAAATTTAACAATGTCCATAATTGACTCAATTATGTCCATCCATTTATGGTATGTAAAATCATACCAATTTTATCACTAATTAATTTTATTCCTTAAAATTAATTTCATGCCATTTTAGGCCATTACATGCCAAATTCACAATATGTGTGTATCCACTATTATCCCCATCGAACCCCCGTCATTCGTTCGCTTAACACGACATATTCATATTAGACTAGCAATTAGTCTATTACTTAAGAAAAGGAATAAACGTCACAAAGTCACACACACAATAATAGATCTAATTTGCATCTAACTTGCAATGAAGAATTACAACATACTCGCATAGTCTTTGTATTAAAAAGGATCCAAAAATCAAAGATCTAAAAAAAATGTGAACTTGCATGTATGAACATAGTTTTACACCCAACTAGCCTAGGTAATTATCACCAACTTACATAAACTGTGTATTTCGTCAACCTAAACATAAAGGTGTCATCTTGCATAACTATGGATCCAATAAAGGTGTTAAGTTGAGTAAACTATGGATCCACATAAAGGTGTAAACTTGCATAACTAGGGATGTCATAGATTCAACATAAAAATGTCAACTTGAATATGGATCTAAACTTTAAAGGTGTGAAATTGTATGAATCAAAATTATCACTTAAATTTGCATATGAACATAATACTTATATGAACTAGCATATGTTCCACATCCATATTCGCATAAAAACTGATGTTATAAACCTAGGTGGTTGGATTATAAAAAGGGATTCATTAACGCAACTTAACATCATGAACTACTAGCATATATATTAGATCCAAACTTACATAACATCATATGTGAAACTGGCATAACATCATATATAAAACTTGCATAACATCATATTTAAGACTTGCATAGGCCAAAATTACAACTTGGATGATAGCAACATAATTTACATCATAAATGATAGCATCACAGCATAACATCATAGAGATTTCAATCATAATCCTACAACATAATCACAACATGCAATCAATACTTCATATCACATCAATACAATCCGCATTATATCTTAATCCAATTAAATTACTAATTATCTTGTTGAAACTAACGAACTCACAACTCAAAAGCAGTCTTGAGTTCTGAATTCTGATTTTTGGAGTTGAATTAGCGCTGCTTTGATGAAGAATCGCTGTTAGGGTAGAGTAGTTCTGATTTGATTGTTGTTCTTCCACTTTAATTTGGTGGCAGCTGCTCTAGGGTTCAAGACAACAGCATGACGGCCATAGTTTTAATTTTGATTTAGGATTTGAGTCTTTGGGTCTTTTTGTAGAGTTTTGAATTAATTTAATCCATCGGATGTTCTTAGGGTTAATCAAAACCATTCAGTCCAGATTAGAGCTATCCAGAAACCCCAATGACTCATTAACTAGTCATAAATGACTCAGCACTGACTCATCGTTCGAACCAGATGGCTGTGCAGGTTTTCTATCGGCCTGGGCGCACTTGGGAAGTGCGCCAATGCAAATTTGTTCTGGCGCACTTCCCAAGTGCGCCAGTGCATTTTTTCTTCAAACTTCGTTCGTCCATTTCTTCTTCATACGGTATCCGTTTTACGCAAACTCAAACTCTATCTCAAGCAGAATTCCGAGACGAACGCAATGGAACAACTCGTTTCCCTTAGTTCCCATATTTGAAATTAAGTATTCTTAAATTTAGTTAATCCGATTATTCAAAAATTCGGGGTGTTACACTGGTCGTCCGTTTGAGCATGATATGCGTTGCTCAAACATAACTGAGTACTTACCGCCTCTTGCAAGCTCTTCCAAAACTAGCTAGTGAAGATAGGATCACGATCGCTCACTATGCTAGAAGGAAAACTGTGCAAACAAACTATTTCTCTAATGTATACGGAGGCTAACAATGTAGAAGTCCTCTTACTCTTCCTGGGAATGAAATGGGCGCTCTTAGTAAGTCTGTCTACCACGACCAAATCCCCGTATTACCCTTCCTCGATCTCGGTAATCCGTCAACAAAGTCCAACGAAACGCTTTCCCACTTCCATTGTGGGACCTCCAACGGGTGAAGCAATCCACCGGGCTTCTTTTGCTCTGCTTTTACTTGTTGGCACACCAAGCATCTAGTGACATACTCAGCCCGTCTTTCTTCATGCCGACCCAAAAGTAAACTCTTCTCATGTCCATTTACATCTTGTCCCCGCCGGGATAAATGGTCATCTTCGAACGATGTGCATCATCAAGAATGGTCTTCCTTAGATTCTCATCCCGTGGTACACAAAGTCTACCGTCCCTACGTAACCAACCCTTATCATCTAGGATATACCTACGGAGATGGCTCGATGACTCCCCTCCTTTGAGCTTTTCTACTAACTCAACTAACTGTGGGTCGTCTCACTGTGCCTCGCCAATCCGTCCCAAAAGCGTAGGTCTGACCTCTAAGGATGCTAGCAAACTGGGTACAAAATCAATGGATGGTCTAAAGTCAAAGGTAGAGATAAGCTCTAAGCAACATCGCTCGAGAAACAAAGGACTCCATGTCAACTTGTTTCTACTCAAAACATCCGCCACAACGTTACCCTTGTCAGGGTTATATGCTATCTCGAAATCGAAGGATGCCAAGAACTCTATCCACCATAACATATCACCATTCCCTAGAGACCACATGCCCTAAAATACTTACTTATTTCCTCCAAAAATGGTATGTTAGAGAACTTAGCTTTAAGCTGGTGCACTTGTATGGTTCCTAAGCTTTCCCTAAGATGTAGGGCATGCTCTTCTCTTCTTCTAGAGAAAACCAGGATATTATCCCATGCAAAATCGTCACAACTATCCATCTCTCACGCAGACCATTCTAGTCGAACTCGAAATCCCCCAAGTGCAAGCCCCAAAGGCCTAAACCAATATCAGACAAACACCCAAGGGATAGCTCCTTCAAATTCAGACGACCTACCTGAGATGATACTAGTAAGAGGGTCAACCAACTGAGCACTTGACCGACTCTGGCTGTCCTTGCCAGTCTTGCTCTAAAACAACCGTTGATTACATAATTGGCTTTGCTTAATCTATTAAGCACATACGAAAACTTATTTCGCGCCTCTGGGTAAACCCAGCACTTTATCAAAGACGTCTCCATACTCACTGACCGCACAAACAGATTACCAATCATCGTTGGATGCGTAAGAAGATTCTAGGCAGCTAAGCATCACCGAACCCCTAGGGTCGCAAGAAATATGAGGGTCTTTCCATAACGAATCAATAGTCTAACTACCCTCCTTTCACAATCTAGGATGGTACCTCGCCTGGCTAGCCAATTCACCCCTAGAATCAAACTAAAGGCCATGAAACCAAGGACGAAGGCGTTGCATTCAAATCCAACGCCCAAGATAGACACTATCAAATCCCGACAAATCATAGAAAGATGAGTCGAACCACCAATAGGATTTGAGACAACTTAGGGATCAATAACAAGACTAGTATCTAGGTGCAGTTTTTCAACTAATGATGTAGGAATAAACGAATGTGATGCGCCAGAATCAAATAAAGTATGGATAGGATGATCAAACAGAAAAACTAAACTTTCAACGGAAATTGCTCTACCTCCTACTTGCAGCGATGGGACCACGAGAGCCTGAACTTGTCCCCTTGCCTGCTCCGTTGCCATAAGAGCTTGCACCTGTCATCCCGAGGTAGACCCTGCCTTCTTCCCTTTCTTAGGGTAGTCCTTAATAAGATGTCCCGCTTCGCTACAGTGGAAACAACAAGTCTTCTTTTTCTTCCTACAATCTTTGCTTAGATGGCCAGGTGTCCCACAGTTAAAGCATATCTTCTTCCCTTTAGTATTGTTGCCTTTGCCACCTTTCTTGTTTTGTTGTTGCTGTTGCGGCTTCTTTTGATCCTCTTTCTTCTCGGGTGCCTTATTAGCATTGGTGCCCTTCTCCTCTTCATGCATAAGCGCCATGTCAACTAACCTCTCGAAGGTAGCCACCATGGGAATGTGGGTCATAGCTAACCCGTGAAGTGGCTCGTTTAAACCCTTAACAAATCTAAGAGCTTTCTTTTCTGGATTATTCACCAAGTCCAAGCCAAACCTAGCTAATTCGTTGAATTTGCTGACGTACTCTTTTACTGATAGATTCCCTTGCTTCAGCGCCAAAAACCTTTCCATGTATAGATTCTCTTCAGCCCGTGAGAGGAACTTCGCCTCAAACCTCTGCCTAAAATCTGGCCATGTATCGACTGGACGTCCCCCATTAGTGACCTCCCACCAAAACGAGGCCTCATCTTTCATTAGCCAGGCAGCTAGCTGGACTTTTCTTCCATCATCCACTTCAAAGATTCCAAACAATTCTTCCACCTCCTTAAGCCAGTTACGAGTTTCAACAAATGTCTCCATCCCATGAAAAGGTTTTTCACCCATTGCTCTGAAGTCCTTACATATCTTTGCGAAATTATCAACACGAGGAGGGGGAGGAGGAGCATTTGCTGGGCCTGAGGTGGCCGCCGTAGCCTCGAGATATTGACGAAACCAACCGGGTATATGAACACCCTCTGGTATCTCAGACGCTTCAGACATACTGAAACGAAAAAGGAAAGATTCAATAAAAAAGAACCGAAGGAGGGATATATGGCTTTTGGGGTTATGCTTTCTAAAATGTACTTTTCTCTTGAAAAGCTTAAAACATACTTTTGAAAGTACTTCTTTATAAAAATTGTTTTGAAAAATAGTTTTTCAAAAATTCATATCTGTTCTGGTAACCTTCAGCTCTGATACCACGTGTAACACCCGACGTCCATTAATGTCACTCACAAAGGGAATGCATTAACTTCTATGGAGCGTTTTAAGTAAGTATAGAACAGAAACTTAACAGCAAGACAGATATAAACAGTACTTGAAAATTAAAACTTTATTTCATTGCAGTGGATAAACCCATATGTTTGATTACATCATCAAAAACCATAAAACAAAGTCAAGTACATCATATCCATCTTGATAAAACAAAGTACATAACTGAAAGACATAATCCCCAACATCAAAATAGCCATAAATAAAGAGAAGCCGAACTTTACTTCAGCGATCCAAGCAATCTTCTAAAAGCAGTCCAAAATCAAGCTCCATTGGTGCTAGTTCCAACCTGAGCACCTAGGGTGGGGGGAAGAAAAGAGATGGAAAAATGGGGGTCAGACATAAAGTCTGGCGAGTGCGTTAACTCTAACAATATAATTAACAAAGTAACTAGGCTAAGGCATAAGTTGGAAAATAAGGAGATGACCATGAACGATTGAGATGACAGAGTAAACAAGGAAACAAGATGTATAACGATAACGTTAAAGCGTACCTAACCCACTTAGATAATTACTAAGCTACACCAACACTATGGATGATTGCTATACTGCACCGCCACTAGTATACTGCACCACCACTAGTCACCCTAAGATTGATCCTTCCTACAGACTTAATAATGATATTGGTAGTTTCGTGCACCCCTAGCTGCCTTCAAAGGTGCCGTCTTCCCCTATCTCCACTAGGTGTACCCATTACCCCCAAGCGATTGACTCCCTAACTCCTAGATACTCGTGCTGGCCCTACAGTGGGGTGTATCGCTCCCCAAAGTGGCAACCCGATACCACCAAGAATGCATGGCTTATACGTACATGATGCAATAACGTCTTACCTACCAGCCCGGGTCCACACATGCATATGAACCCATTGGACTTGCGTTGCCATCGCTAACCCAATTTGGCCTCCTACAGTCAAGCCTAGTATGCGTGTCCCATCCTCGACTTGGGTCGAGCCCACAAAGATATGTATGGGTTACCGGTTGAAATGGGCCCCCATTTACTTGACAAAAGATATCCACCTAAGCTTGGTCCCCTCTAGTACATCCCACTTAACCAACTTCTTATTCGTGTTTCAATTACATGTTTCACATTTTGGTTAAGTTTCTCTAATCGTATTTCCAAATGCCACCCAAGGCACCCACTAGATTCAGCATTCCACCCAAAGCACCCACTTAACCCCCTCATGTCCCACTACACGTTTATCTGGTTAATTGTTTCATAAATCATTAAGACCATAACCTCATAAAGACCTCTCACATTGGACTGTCATTTGTAGCAGCTGGATTTGCCGGGCGGGTCTGGGAAGTCTTACACCACAAAAGAGTCTAACCTCGTGTCTTTACAATTGTTACGTACTTAATTAGTGCCTAAGACCTCTCACATTAGGCTGACATTTGTGGCTGCTGGATTCGCCGGGCGGGTCCGGGCAGCCTTACACCACAAAAGAGCCTAACCTCGTGTCTTAGACGATTAATTACTCCTAATTAATCATCCCCTAATTTGAATTACTTTCCCTATTCAAATTATCAATCAATTCCAAATTTAACGATGTCCATAATTGACTCAATTATGTCCATCCAATTATGGTATGTAAAATCATACCAATTTTCACCACAATTGTATTTTATGCCTTTTAAGGCATTTATGCCAATTAAATCTTTTTAATATTATCCCCTTTACACCCGTAGTACGTTTGTTCGTTTAATGTAAAAATACACGTTAGACTCGAATAGTCTAACTCATGGAATAAAGAGAAAACATCACAATATACACATAATTAAAACATAAATCGAAACATAGGGATAAACTTGCATGTGTGAATGATGTTCTATATCTAAAACTTGCATAGGCCAAAATGACAACTTGCATAAACAACATATATCATGGATCCAAATCTAAAGGTGTGAACTTGATGAGAAAATGGCCACAAACTTGTATGAATAACATATGTCATGGATCCGAATCTAAAGGTGTGAACTTGATGAGAAAATGGCCACAAACTTGCATAAATAACATATGTCATAGGTCTATATCAAAAGGAATAAACTTGCGTAGGTAATAATCCTAAACTTGCATAACATGATTCATATCCAACTCACAAACTTACATATGTGTTTTATACATCGCAACAATGGTGTAAACTAGTATCTAACATGTAAAGTATCATGTAAAATTTAGCATAAACTCACACATGTCATAGCCTAACTTTCAATTAAATTTTCACATAAACTAGGTGTCATAACTATGTAAGTTCACATATAATTCTACCCGACTTGTTTATGATTCATGTTTGAATCAAAATCTAAACTTGCCTACATATGATTTATCATATGAATTTATATAATAAACTAGCATAAGAAACATGATGATTTGATTGTATATAAATTTACAACATGGATGATAGCAACATAAGTTTACATCATAAATGATAGCATCACAACATGACGTCATAGAGATTTCAATCACAATCCTACAACATAATTACAACATGCAATCAATACTTCATATCACATCCATACAATCCGCATTATATCTTGATCCAATTATATTACTAATTATCTTGTTAAAACTATCGAACTCACAACTCAACAGTAGTCTTGAGTTCTGAATTCTGATTTCTGGAGTTGAATTAGCTCTCCCTTGAAGAAGATTCGCTGTTAGGGTTGAATAGTTTTGATTTGTTTGTTGTTCTTCCTCTTAATTTTGGTGGAGGCTGATCTAGGGTTCAAGACAACAGCATGACGGCCATAGTTTCAGTTTTAATTCTGATTTAGGGTTTGAGTCTATGAGTCTTTTTATAGAGTTTTGAATTAATTTAAACCATTGGATGATCTTAGGGTTAATCAAAACCATTCAATCATGATAGGGTGATGAGTCAGCCATAATGACTCAGCAAGGAGTCAGAAAGGACTCAACAGCATGGGTCAGTCTGAACCAGAAAGCTGTGCAGGCTTATGCCTCGGCCTGGGCGCACTTAGCAGGTGCGCTAGTGCAAATTTGTACTGGAGCACTTCCCAAGTGCGCCAGTGCAATCCCTTTTTTTTCTTCTTTAGCCACCACAATTCGTTCGTCCATAACTCGTTCATCCGGTATCCATTTCCCACAAACTCGGACTCTATCTCAACCAGAATTCCGAGACGAACACAATGGTGCAACACCATTCCCTTAATTATCACGTCTGATATTAATTATTCTTTAATTTAGTAAATTCGATTATTCAAAAAAATCCGGGGTATTACACCCTGGTCGACCTGGGTACTGGTTGGGAATTTTCCCACCCAGCCCAGTTCTTACTTCTGTTTGAATTTTGAAATCTGGTTTTGAGCTGTTTGAAATTATTCGAATTTCTGAAACTTCTGGGGGCCATAACTTCTTCATACGAAGTCCAATTCACGCAAACTCGGACTCTATCCCAAGCAGAATTCCGAGACGAACGAAATGGCGTAACCCGTTTCCCTTAATTCTCATATTTGAAATTAAGTATTGTTTAATTCGTTACTATAAAGTTAATAGAAAATACAAGGTGTTACAGAACTCATTATCTTTCTACTTTTCTACCTCTTCTTTTAAGGCTTTTGACCTCTCTGAGCCCAACATACGTATCTTCTGCTTAACAGGTGGATGTTTCAGGTTGATACTCAATGAGTGGCTTATGACGGAGGGGGATATCCCACACATGTCGACATGGGTCCATGCAAACAAATCCAAATTTGGATTTAAAAAGTCAGTTAGTTCCTTTGCTCGAGACGGACCTAGCCGAGACCCGATCATCAAAACTTTGGCTGAATCAACATTGTCGATGGAAATGTCTACAGTCATTTCATTGGGGGTCTCCTTCCTGTCACCAGGTTCTTCATCCTCTCTGGGATGTATATCCTCGAACAGTTCTTTAGGCAATTCCCTCGGAGTTGATTTCTTTAATTGCTGTGCCGAGCCCTCCTTTGTACAGGAGGGGGCATCCTTAGTATCTATGCTCAAACCTTTGATCAATATTTTCAACTCTGCCATGTAGCAGGATCGTCTAGGGATCTGATCACCTCTCATCAATCGCACTCCTACTTTGGTTGGAAATTTTAACAATAGACACCATGGTGTTATGCAGGCCTTGAATTCTATGATGGGTGGTCGGCCTAAAAAGGGATTGTAAGGTGAATCGATGTCCAAAACCACAAATGGGAGGATTCTCACTCTCTGGCGATCTCCATGTCCCAATGTCACCGATAATTCTACATATCCCATTAGAGCCGTCGATGCTCCATTGAAGCCTCGTATCCATCTTTTGCAAGGCTTCAAATCTTTCGCTTCAAGTCTCATCTGAACGAATGCTTTCTTGAATAGGATATTAACTAAAGTTCCATTATCCATCAATATTTTGAGAACTAAAGCTGGACCAATAGTGGTAGTAATCACCAAAGGATCTTCAGTGGGATATTGAACTCTAGTATCGTCTCTGTCACGAAACATGATATCTTCTGACATCGTCTTCTGTTGCTTTACTGGAGTGCTATCTTCGAGGTTAGTGCACTCTCCTGCTCCAATATGTTTGGTTTCAATGACATATTGGTCCATTGCCCTAAAGCAATGGGCTGTAGGATGAGGCCCACCTACTATGGTATTAATAACAATTCATTTACCCTTCTATTGGGCTGTGGGTTTAGGAGCAGGTTGATTTTGGTTTGGGGCTTGATTTCCTTGCCCCGTGTCTCTCGGTTCGACTTTATACTCATCCAACTTCCCTTCTCGAAGTAGCTTCTCGACAATTTCCCTTAAATGACGACATTCGTTTATGGAATGACCATGAGTCCCATGGAACAGATAGAACTTCCCTGTTGCAATCTCTTTCTCAGTGGAGTACCTGGGTGGCGGTTTTTTGTATTGAAGAACGTTGTACATGTCTAAGTATATATTTTCAAATGTGTCGCTCAATGGAGAATAGTTCTCGAAGGTTTGGAATCGAGGTCTTTTACCGGGGTTGTTTCCTCGGTTCCTATTCCTTCTATTGCTGCTTCCATTCCTATCGTCACTTCCTTCATTTTTATTGCCAAAATTTACCTCGACTTTGCCCGAGCTGTCATCAGATTGCTTCACCGCTACGTTACTTTGGACATCTTCTTTTGAAGCTCCATCAGAATTTCTTTTTCGGCTTGCATATATCTCTTCTCGCCGTAGGAGAATATTCGCTTTTCTGTAAAATGCCTCTCAATTCAATGGTGGTTTTCCAGCTAGATATCCTCCGAATTTAGTGTCTGGATCGATTCCGTCTATTAAAGCCATCAAGATAGTAGGTTTGTTAGGGTAACTTACTTCGGTAATTGGACAATTCAATAACACTTTTAACATTTTGGGCGTGGAGTCGGAACTGCTTCATAAAGTGCTTGCTTAGTTCTTGAAAGTTCAACACCGATCGTGGGGGAAGTCGAGTAAACCACATCAATGCTACATCCTCTAAATATATCGGAAAGGCTTTACATTTGACAGCATAAGGTGTGGCAGCAGCGTTCATATACCACGCATAACTCATCAGATGTTGCCCTGGATCTGTCCTCCTAGCATATCGATCCTTCTATGGTAGGTTGAACCGTCGAGGGAATTGGAACTCCAAGATGTCGTCGATGAATGGAGTGTGACTGCGCTCAATACCCCAATCTTCGTTGGTATATCGACGACTATCAACAATGATTTGACGTATCATTGCTTCTACATCAACGTTAGTCAGCGCGTGTCTAGGATAATCACTCCTATCTCTTCGGGTGCATTTAGGGCCTATGTCATGCGATGTTCGTTGATGTCGAATTTCGGTTGAACTTCCTTTCCTTCTGCGATGCCGGTCATTCACGGGACGATTTGGGTAGAGAAGTTGGTCTTGAGCAGGATTACCAGTACTAGGATCCCTGGTCGGAACAAGTGATTCCCTCAAGCCCGGATCGTTAGCTCCAAGAGTCTAGGAAACTTCTTCACATGTCCCCAGCATCCCAAATGTTAATTGATCCAAATTTGCCGGCCTCTTTTATGGCATTCTCTGGCGCGGACGCTCTTCGTCTGAAGAGGATAAGTGATAGGCAACAGGGCGATGAACTGGAGACGACACTCTTTGTCTACACAGCTCGATTATTTCTTTTCTCATGGATATCATGTTATTGCGCATTAAAAAACTTTCACGCTTATGGTCTTCTAAAGCGTCCTTAGTACTCCTAAGCATAACAAGCAAACACGAAAAATCTCCATGTGTAACGAGTTCAGAAGGTGTAGGCTGATCATCATTTGTCACTGCTGGTATTAGCGCATTTGTAAGAGCTCGAGTAGAGGTACCAACTTCAGCCAAATTCAGCTCGAATTATCCTTCCCTTACTTCTGAATTTCGGATCGAGAGGGAGCGAGCTGGAGTGTTCAAGCAGCCGGGTCGGATCGTGGGAATTTCCTATAATCGATTCGAGCCGGGCTTCTCGGATCGGGTAGGGGATGTCCTTCCTTATCGGGTAGCTCCTGATCTCTGTCCCCTCGACCTTTGGCGACCATAGTTTGTTGATCCTCTCTCATCTCACTTTTCCGCGCGTTTTGCACTTCTTTTCCTTTTCCTTTGGTCATAACGTCCAACTTTTTCAAAGCTTGTTCGGAGAAAGTTTTAATGATACTGACTGTATGGATTATCTCCTTCGGATATGCAAACTCAAATAATAGAATGGTAGCCCAAAAAATGTGGAGAATTTGAGAAATTCTCAGTGAAAGCACCAAAATATTAGATCTAAAAATGGCACTAACACCTAAACTAACGATTATATAAAATGAAATGAAAATAAAAGCGAAGAGAACAAACAATTTATAGTGGTTCGGCATACAAGAGCCTACGTCCACTTTGAACTTCTCCAATTGATGATAAGAATGCAAGTACAATGATTTTTTTCACTCAATTTCACTCACACAATGAATAATTTTACACAATCATCTCCACAATATGCTCTAAAAGTTTATTATGATCTGAACCAAGTAATGAAATTCGGAAGTTGTAGGTGTTTGAGTCAAGAATTTGCCAAAAGTTCCCTTCAAATGGCCCTTTGAAGTGTATTTGTAGGTGGAATGTTTCTCTAAAGTGGCTTCACTTTGGATACACATGGGAGACATTCCTTGAGAGTCGGTTTCGGATGGAACAAGATGATGACAACAAAACTATATCGTGGGTGAACGTGGGGAAGTGGTTGTCTACTCGCCCACATCTTTTGGAGTCGTTGGCTATAACCACTATCCACTTGCTCTCGGTTCGACCCAATATATAAACGGAAGGAGGGGCAGATCAGGCTACATCGACCCGATCCGAATTTGTCTCTGCTTCTCTAAATTCTTGCTCCGCCATACTATATTTTGGTCAGAGAACCCCGATCCGATCCGGGTTTTGAGCGCGTGCTCTTCTAACCACCATTCTTCAAGAATTGGCCTTTTGTCTTTGTGTATCCTAATTCACAAAGTAGGCTAACAATTAAAAGAAGGACTATTTTGAAGCATTAAGAGAAGTAGGGGTAGTTTAGGCATAGTAGGGGTAGATCGCCAAATATGAAAAATGGTGAATCGATTGGATTGTGTGCTGCAAAAATCAACCCTTCACAATATTTAAAAAATTGGTGGAATTATCAGAAGTAAGGGCTATTTAGTGAATTAGGGGTCGGACTAAAAAGAAGGGTTGTTTTGAGGTATAAATAAAAGTAGGGGTAGTGTAAGCATAGTAGGGGTAGATCAACAAATATGAAAGATGATGAATCATTTGGATTGGTTGCTGCAAAAACCAACCCTTTATAGTAGTTAAAAAATTGGGGTAATTGTTGGAAGTAAGGGCTACTTAGAGAATTAGGGATAGGATTAAAACAAAGGATTGTTTTGAAGTATTAGGAGAATTAAGGGTAGTTTAAGCATAGCAGGGGTAGATCGACAAATACGAAAGATTATGAATTGTTTGGATTGGTGGGTTGGTTTTTACAGTACCCAATCCAAACAATTCATAATCTTTCATATTTGTCGATATACCCCTACTAAGCTTAAACTACCCCTACTTCGCTTAATACTTCAAAGCTGTCCTTCTTTTTAATCCTACCCCTAATTCTCTAAGTGGCCCTTACTTCCAACAATTGCCCCTATTTTTCAACTACCGTAAAGGGTTGGTTTCAGCAGCACCCAATCCAAATGATTCATCATCTTTCATATTTGTCGATCTAACCCTACTAGGCTTAAAATACCCCTACTTCTCGTAATACTTCAAAACAAACCTTCTTTTTAATCCTATCCTTAATTCTCCAAATAGACCTTACTTCCAATAATTACGCCTATCTTTTAACTTCTGTGAATGGTTGGTTTTTGCAGCACCCAATCCAAACGTTTCATAATCTTTCATATTTGTCGATCTACCCCTACTATGCTTAAACTACCTCTACTTCTCTTAATACTTCAAAACAACCCTTCTTTTTAATCCTACCCTTAATTCTCTATATAGCCCTTACTTCCAATAATTACCCCTATTTTTTAACTACTGTGTTTTTGCAGCACCCAATCCAAACGATTCATCATCTTTCATATTTGTAGATCTAACCCTACTATGCTTAAACTACCCCTACTTCGCTTAATACTTCAAAAAAAAAAACCTTCTTTTTAATACTACCTGCTAGACCCAAATGTGGTTCTAACACCCAAATTGATTTGAAACAAGATAAAATGAGATAAAAATAAAAATGAACACGCAGGGTTTATAGTGGTTCGGCGAACAAATGCCTACGTCCACTTATTTTTCACTATATTCAATAATTCAGTTGCAAATACAATGTAAGATTCACTCACAACTCACTTTTGTTCACTCAATTGACTAAAACAAGAAATGAAAGATGATTTGGATTCTCCGGGAGTAATGGAGTTCGGATAATGGAGGTGATTGAATTCTCTAAGTGCTGAAAAAAGATCCTTCTCTTTGTCTCCAGACGGGGTATTTATAGGTGTGAATTTGCTTGAGACTTGATCTGGGTCGGGCCACGTGTCATCCATCGCATTCTCTTCGGGTTCGGATGAACCACCATGTTGACAACGCATCAAAGGGAAGGACGTTATGGGTATGAACTGGTCATAACCGGTCCGGATATCCAGGCGATTTTGCAGGAGAGTAACAGGGAACATGGGTTCGGATCGGAGGCGCACAGTCAAGGGGGTCGGATCGGGATATCCGATCCGAACCGGATTGGCTTGGACGCAACGCTCTCTTCTTCTCTAATCTGCTCCGCTCCGATCCGTTGCTGTGGCAAACAGGTGGCTTTCCGATCCATTCGAGATTTAGTTGCCTTCCGATCCGATTAGATATGCCTTACCAATCTACCCAGTAAGAGATCACCGATCCGAATCAGAGGACTCTATCCGATCCGAACCGATATGTTGCTCTGACCCGATCCGAACAACTGCAGCTATCAATCTGAATTGTATTGTTTTCCTCCAATCCGAACCGAAGTCTTATACTTAAAAATACCCTTCAATGTTTGGTTTCTTGACTTTGTGTTGCCTAGTTCACAAAGTAGGCTAACATTTTGCCCCCTCAAAGGATGCTTCTGTTGGAGTCAAAGCGTGCTTTGATGTCGTTCGAAATGCTAGTCCTTGAATCAGAACGGTCAGGAGGAATGCACAGATTTCTATCCGGTTCGGTGGCGCGACTCGGTTCGGTATCCGACTCGAGCATATTTTCTTCATTTCTGAGCAAGTATGGGAATTTTTCTCGACACATAGTGCTTCTCTCGGGTATGCTTTTCTTTTAACTCTCTTTTGAACTCAATTCGAGTCGGATGCTAAATTAATGTGTGAAATTTATTCGGTTCGGATTCCGATCCGATGCGTTTTCGTGGATTTGGTTCTTGGACATTGGGCCTTCAGGCAGAGTTGTGCTACTGGGCCTTCACTCCGGTTCGAGCGGGTGAGAAAGAATAGGAATATGAGGAGTCAACACCACCCCTTATATAAATCCACCACCGTCTTCTTTCTTTTCTTCTTCTTTTCTGCCGCCGCTTCCAAACCCTAGTATCGAAAACTTCAGAAACTCCAATATCCTGAAACTATTCCTTGTAGATTTCTCAAATCAAACATATAGGTAGCTTTTTTAATCTCGAATAACTTCGTTATAACTGCTTTTGATTTCAATTCGTGGTTGATTGGGATGGTTTAGCCATGGGGCTTTGCTTGAACTCCACGTCGCTACTGGTGGATCCGCCATCACTTCGAGGCGCTGATAGGTTGGAGAGGGCAAATATTTGTCCTCAACTGGAGCTTTGGTGATGGAATGGATTTGTTTGTGAGTGGGGAGAAAGAGGAAGAAGATGAAGAGCGTGATGACAAATTGGAGTTGGTTTGGGTAGGAGACGAAGGAACAGAAAGGAAGGAGAAGGAAAGGGAATCAGTTCGGGTAGGAGATGAAGGAACAGAAAGGAAGGAGAAGGAAAGGGAATCGGTTCGGGTTGCATACTTTAGAAAGACGGGAAGGAAGGAAAATGTCGGTTTGGGTCGGAGGAGAGAATGGGATAAGGGGTTGAAGTAAATGGACTGGTTAAGTGATGCTGGTTCGGTTCGGATCAGGTCACCCGATCCGATCAGATCAGTCCTTTATCCGAACCCATTGTCTCCCTTGCCTTGAACTGATCTTGCTTTAATGAAGCATCCGAACCGACCCTATATCTGTATTTGTATCGAGCCAATCATCATATGCATATCCGAACCGAACGTATCAAACTTGGCATACAAAGACTACCCAACTAATTCAACAAACATTCACTCTAGACAATAACTTCGTGGACAGTTAGGATAGTGCCTTGCGAACATAAACGAGAATTAAGAACAACTCTGACTATCACTTTCTCTTCAAAGCTTCGTCTTACATTGCTGTACTTTTATTTTGCATTTCCCATATTTGCTGCACACACTTTAGTTCACACATATACACAGGGGGGCACGGGATAATTTACTCTAATCCGTGCTATTGCTTCTTCAATAGTTCTATGACAATGAGGCCCAGACGCTCTTCCCGCCTAGCTGAGAGGAAAGAAGGCCAGGAAACTTCTAACAAGGTCACTCTTGAGGACATATCTTCTTCGTCTGATCCAGAATGGGACAGTGAGGGTCCAGATTACGGGGTTGGTCATCGGGAAAGCGACGAGGTGTCTTCTGATAATGAAGTTTCTCTGGGTTTCGAGGAGGAAGGAGGGATTGGTGACAATCGAGCACCCGATGAATTTGAATCAGCCATCATATTGGATTCACCCTCGGACTCCATTGAATCAACAATTGACAACGATCGACTTGTTCGAATTTGTCTAAAATATGGAATAATGAAAAGGGACACCCTAGTGCCCTCACGCTCTGACCGTCCCCACAACCCTCCAGAAGGATATATGACGGTCACTCGATTGATGTGCATGGTCGGCGCCATTCCTCCATTCTCTCCTTTCATTGTTGATTTCTTAAGACAAATGCGGATTGCCCCCATGCAGTTGCATCCCAATTCATATGCCTATTTGCACACCTTGTACATAGCATATCGTGAAATCCTAGGCCTAGAGCTCACATTCGAAGACGTTCATTTCTTTTATAATTTCAAGCATCGGACTCGAGAGACTCCATCCTTCTGCTACTTTGAATCAGTCCCAAAGAGAAAGATAATCTCTACACCATTTAGCAGTAAAGCTGGAGACTCCAGACTAGAATGGTTCTATATAAAGCAACAGTCTGGATGCGCCAGGAGATGGACAAAATCAAGTAAAGCGTTGATTTTCTGAACCCGGACTCTATACACTTGAATCATCACCCTGACCTGTTTTCCTTTTTGTTTGCAGTCGACAATCCCAAACAGATATCAGATCAGGTGTTCTTTGATCGGATGCACCATCTTCTTAATGGCGATCAAAAGTTCCTGACTATCGATGAGGTCCTTAAAGATGAATACCTTCATTTTCACGGGCTGCTATCCGTTTTCCATAGCATCGGTCATGGGACGGTCCCTTATGCATACATTCCTCCAGTGGAGACAGTTCCAGAGATAGGAGAAGGCTCGGGAATTCCTACAGCTCCTCTTCAAACTTCACCTTCTCCCTCTTCCACACAAGATGATGAACTGGCTAATCTGGCCGAAAAACATCGTGAAGGGTATATTGCCCCCGAGGAAACTACTTCTTTAGACAAGTCAAAATCTTCCCAAGAGTCGCCACTTCACGCTTCCGAAGGGGATGTTCCTAGCACTGACGAGCACATATTTCAGGTTTTGGGGGATCTCCCCTTACCTGAGACTATATATACTTCAGAGGATTTCAGGAAGGATCCTTTAGTCTTCACTTCTTCCGAAGAAACTACTCCTGCTAAGGCCAAAGAGCCTGCCCGCACCAGTCTAGCTTCAGACTCGGGTTTGTTGGGGGGACACACACCACTTAGGATGCACTTTACACCACAGCATTAGCATTCATTGCACTTCTTTCTCCATGAATCCATTGATTCTAAACTTCGTTTATTTTATCGTGCAGGTACAATGTCTCGATCCTATTATGATATAAGAAAGCTTCGTCGCAGCATGTACAATCCTCCTCAGGATGTCGAGTATGATCGCCGGGATGATCGTGGTAGGGAGGAGAGAAGACCTTATGATCCCTATCGATCTCGGCCCTCACGCTCCCGCTCACCAGTTCGACCGGAACAATAGAAATACAAGAGCTATCAAGGTCGTATGGAGGAGGATAGACCACCATCTAAGGACTCCACTTCCTCCCATGAGAAGCGGAGTAGAGAGAAAACTCCTCCAAAGGACACCGGGTCTCGAAGTAAGCAAAAAGTCCCTGCTACTAAACGACCTAGGACAGACAAGGGTACTACAGAATCCTCTTCAGGAAGGGACACCGAATTAACAATCCTCGCTCCTCCTCCACCAGATGCGGGAACTGCAGTAAAGCTGGCATATTTAAAGGAGCAATTTCCCGAGCACTACTTCGAGACTTTGACCTTTCTACCTACCCTTGAACCTATTTCTTCTAATTGGGCAGATGAGGCCAAGGCAAAAATTGATTTGGTAGAAAAACAATATTCCGAGATGTTCAAGTATTCACGCAATCTTTCTAGAATCATCCGCACTCTAATGAAAAATGCTAACTCAATGCAAAAGACCGCGGAGGAGGATGCTAAGGCCTTAAAAACCTTAGGAAAAGACTTGGAAGACACTCAAGCTCAACTAGCTGTCGCTCAAAAGAACGCTTCTAATTTCAAACTACAGTTTGAGGACATGCAAAAGCGTTATCATGACTTGCTTGAGTCCCATACTCAGGAGCGCTCTGAACTAAAAAAGCAAGCTGACGAGGCCAAATCAGAAGCCGCTAAAACAGACCTTGCTTATGCTGAGCTTGAACGGAAAAACGCCGAGTTAGCAAAAAGGAGTGCTGAATTAGAAAAGAAGAATGCTGACTTGGCTTCGAAGCTGTTGGAGGCAGAAAACAGGGCTGCTCTGGCCGAGGGCAATGTGGAGTGTGCCATTAAATCTGCGGAAGAAGCCCGCAAGCAATTATCTGAGGCGGAGGTTGAGATTCAAAGTTTCGGCGAATTAATGATTGAATTCTTCGCACATATTATTCGTCGTCGAAACATTTCTTGGATCGAGGACTATCCATCCACTCTGGTTCAAGTATGGAATCAAATCGTTGAGTGGGAAAAAGAAGAACTTAAGGTCGATTCCCTTGATGAAGATAAACTGATAGAGAAATACTTGAGAGATGATGAACCGTAGCGTCTAGCTGAAGGGCGCCGCCTCATCGCTGAGGCTATGGAAGAAGAGAGACGGAAGTCTAAACAAAAAACCATTCCCGAAGCTGGCTCCTCTTCTTCTGCTCCTGCAACTCCTGAAGTAGAAGGGTATGATCCCGAAAACCCGGGAATTCCCCGGACAACTTTGCTATCTCCCATTCCTGAAATAACTCCAGAGGTAGTAGTCACCCCCGCTGAAAAGTCTTCAGAAGGTATTCCTATCTTTTCTCCTCAATTTGCCAAGGCTACTACTACCTTTGGCTACGTGATTGAACGTTCGATGAGAAACCCTTTGCTTTCGCCTGAGTTGATAACCGATGTTTCTCATTCTGTTGGTGTTGAATCATCCGCAAAGACAGATGTAGCTCAAGGAGCTGTCGCTGGGACGAAGCCCGCTGATAGGGTCAAAGAAGGGGAAGACAAGGCTGCTTCCATAGACTTGGGGGAAGGAAGTGAGCCAACTAAGGTCACCACTCCCCATGATGAAGAAATGATTGCAGCTTTAAAAGACGACGGAGGAGACGAGGGGCATGATGAGGAACCGGAGGTTGCGATAACTGGGGAATCGAAAAGCGCTGATGACGTTACCTTGGCTGCCATGAAGGCTGATCAAGACAAGCGCTTGCAATTAAAGGCCGAAGAACTAGACCCTGAGGTCCTCAAGCCCCTCGCAGTTGTGGATGCAGGTTCAAGGTTAGTTGTTAAGCTCTCAACTAGATCTATTACCGAAGAACTTGCTAAAAAATCTTCTCTTGATTCCAGTGCCCCGCCCTCCGGGAAGAAGTCTGCTGGCTCTAGTGCCACATCTTCAGGGAAAAAGAAATCAAAATGAATCTTGACTGAAGCCAAGAAGGAAGCAAAGGATGCAGAGAAAGCTGCCAAAAAATCTAAGGCTCATTCCAAGCCTAAATAGTGGGTTCCCCTGTATCTTTTTAGCATCTTTGTGAACCAATAAGTGCTGCTACAAAAGAAGCTTCCGCACTTTCTTTTTTAGCTATTTCCCTGTACAAATTCATTCATTTGTAAATAAAAATAATTCACTTTTTGCAATGTTTATTTGCTAGCAGTTCTGCACTTATGTAAAAATGCATGTCTATAGTTATGAAACAAAGTTGTGGAGGGGGGAAATATGTGTATGCATATGTGTCCCCAGTCAATTTCCATAAGTTATTCAATGCTTATCCATGCAATCTGAATGCTCCCAATTCTCTGACGGGATAGAACTTCCTGTGTCGTCGGTACCTGTCGTTTTTTCTGGCACTTCTTTTATACTCTCTCTCTTTCTCTTGAGAGTTAGAGTTTGAGCTTAGTCATCTATTCATTCCCCGATCTCTCAACGGGAAAAGATTTCTTTCTCGGCGCTCAGTCGGAGACGCCTTTATACTCTCTTTCTCTCTGGAAAGTTAGAGTTCGGAGTAGAATCTCTTTTTCAGCGCTCAGTCTGAGACGCTTTTATACTCTCTCTCTTTCTCGGGAGAGTTAGAGTTAGAATGTCGTTTTCTCATTCTTTTATGTCTTATTGCACAAATAATCATTGTGCTTCTTTTTATGTCCAAACTGTTTTCAACCTTTTTTAGGCTCTGAGTTATCTTGTATTCTATAATCACAACAGAACAACTAATGAATGTAAATGCATAAAAGTAAATAACACACAATATTTTTATAGTGGTTCAGCTAAGTCGTAGCCTACATCCACTTTATAGTCCTTTATTCATATCATCAGATTTTCCCAAGGCAAAGCATGCCTTGTTACAGAATTCACAGAAAAAATAACAAAAAGTATAGCATTTCTAATCCAAATATCGCATTAAGTGTTGGGCATTCCATGCTCGAAGAACTTCTTCGCCATCTACGGTCGTTAACTTGAAGGTTCCTTTTTCAAGTTTCCGTTGGATGACAAAGGGTCCTTCCCATTTTGGGCCGAGGTGAGGAAGGGATGGAAAAACTCTCTTCAGCACCAAATCTCCTGGTTCAAAATTTCTGAGGCGAACTTTTTTGTCATAATAGCGTGCCATCTGACGCCGATGTCTTGCTGCACGCAAGTCTGCTTCGTCCCTTTTCTCTTCGACTTCATCAAGGGACTAAAGTAAGAGTGCCCGATTCGTCATCGGGTCATAATATGTCACCCTGTGGGAAGGAACTTCTAGTTCAACTGGAATTACTGCTTCTGAGCCAAAGGAGAGAGAGAAAGGGGTATGGCCGGTGGCTGTCTTGAATGTTGTTCGATATGCCCACAAAGCTAGGGGCAATTCGTCAACCCATCTTGCTTTTGCACGTTCCAACCGTTTCTTGAGGATGGATTTTATAACTTTGTTTATTGCCTCTACTTGTCCATTCGATTGCGGATAGGCAACTGCAGTATATCGCTTGTCTATCTTATACTTCTGACAGAAATTTCTGAATTCAGTACTATCAAACTGGGTTCCGTTGTCAGTTATGATGGTCCTTGGAATCCCGAATCGGCATATAATATTTCTGATCACAAAACTTATCACCTTTCTTGTTGTGATCTTGGTCAAGAGCTCAGCTTCCACCCATTTCGTAAAATAGTCCATAGCCACTATTGCATACTTAGCTCCTCCTTTAGCAATCGGTAAAACTCCAATGATATCAATTCCCCATGTGGCAAATGGCCAAGGACTCACCATCGATTTAAGCTGAGTTGACGGTGCCCTGGGGATTTTGGCGAATCTCTGGCACTTATCGCAGCGTCGTGAATAATCAGCTGCATCTCTGTTGATCGTAGGCCAGAAGTATCCGTACCGCAATATTTTCTTTGCTAAAGTTTGACCTCCTGTATGATCTCCACGCTCACCTTCGTGTACTTCTCTTAGTACACGCTTGATGTCGTCGTGTGCGATACATCGTAACAGGGGCATAGAAAATCCTTGTCTATAGAGAGTATCGTCTTGTATAACATATCTGGTAGCTTTGCGAACTATAGCTCTTTTCTCACTTTTCTTCGATGGGAGTATCCCGTTCTTAACGAAATTCTTAATTGGAGTCATCCACGACTCCTTCTCTGGTTCTGTTTCAAAAGCGAATTCAATTTCCATTGACTCAAAGCTTGGCAACTCCAATGTTTCAATTGGAATTACCTCAGTCTCTTCTGGATTGTCAGAACTAGCCAGCTTTGCCAGTCTATCCGCTTTCTGGTTTTCGGCTCTGGGAATATGTGTTATGTTGTACCGATCTAAGCTATTCAATAGTTCTTTCACTTTCTTGAGGTAGGCGATAAGCCGAGGTCCTCGAGCCGCAAATTCCTCTCGCACTTGGAAAACAACAATTTTAGAGTCACAAAATATGTCCATCATTTTTACCCCGAGGTCTTTAGCAAGTTTCAGCCCGGCAATCAGGGCTTCATACTCAGAGTCATTGTTAGTTGCCGAAAATTCTAATCGCAGGGCGTAATATAACGACCGCCCCTCGGGAGTAACTAAGACAACTCCAGCTCCGGACCTTCGGTCATTTTTAGCTCCATCTGTATATAATTTCCACGGATTCATCTCTAGTTCTTCCTCAGATTTAACCATTCGGTCATTGATTATTTCCTCCTCTGGAATGGTGAATTCCGCAATGAAATCTGCTAGAGCTTGCCCCCTGATTGACTTTCGTGGTTGAAAATTCAAATCAAACTGACTTAGCTCTATGTTCCATTTGATCAACCTTCCCGATGCTTCGGGTCTCTGCAATACCTGCCTTAAGGGTTGGTCGGTGTATATGGTTATCGGATGGGCTTGGAAATAGTGACGAAGTTTTCGGTATGCGATCAGGAGGCTGTAAGCGAGCTTCTCAATTTTTGGATAATTGCGCTCTGCCGCTGCTAATTTCTTACTCACATAGTACACCGGCCTTTGTACTTTGTCTTCTTCTCGAACCAGGGCTGTGCTGACAGCATGAGCCGAGACTGCCAGATAAACAAATAATTCTTCGTGATCTACGGGCTTTGATAAGATTGGCGGTTTCTCTAGTAGCTCTAACAGATTTTGAAAAGCCTCAACACAATCAGGAGTCCATTGGAAGTTCTTCTTTCCCCTTTTTATTAAATCAAAAAACGGAACACATTTATCGGTGGCTTTGGAGATGAATCTACTCAACGCCGCTACCTTCCCTGCAAGACTTTGGACGTCTTTAATTCTCCTCGGTTCTTCGATGTTTCTAATCGCTGCTATCTGGCTAGGGTTGATTTCAATTCCTCGGGAACTCACAATAAAGCCAAGGAACTTTCCCGATGCCACTCCAAATGAGCATTTCAGAGGATTCAATTTCATCCGATACTTCCGCAAGATACCAAACATTTCCGCTAAGTCTTGCGTATGACTGGAAGACTGCTTTGATTTGACAAGCATATCATCCACGTAAACTTCCATAGTTTTTCCTATTTGATCATAAAACATTCTATTTACCAAGCGCTGATAAGTAGCTCCAGCGTTTTTTAACCCGAATGGCATTACAACATAACAATATAGCCCCAAATTCGTAATGAAACTCGTATGCTCTTGGTCTGGTATGTGCATAGGAATTTGGTTGTATCCAGAGTATGCGTCCATGAAAGAAAGAAGTTCATGACCTGCTGTCGAGTCTACAAGCTGGTCAATCCTGGGAAGTGGGAAACTATCTTTCGGGCAAGCTTTATTTAAATCTGAAAAGTCAATACAAGTTCGCCACTTTCCGTTTGGCTTCTTTACCAAGACGGGATTCGATATCCAATCGGGATAAGTCGAATCTCGAATAAATCCATTTTGCTTCAATTTCTCTACTTCCTCTTTGAGAGCAGCCGACCTCTCTGGGCCCAGCATGCGTCTCTTTTGCTTCACAGGCGGATGCTTCGGATTTACATTCAATTTGTGACTTATAATAGAAGGTGATATCCCACACATGTCAGCATGGGTCCAGGCGAACACATCTAGGTTTGCCTTTAAGAAGTCCGTCAGTTCTTCAGCACGACGTGGATCCAGTTGAGAACCAATCTTCAAAACTTTCGTTGGATCAGCTTTATCAATGGGAATTTCCACTGTCGCTTCGTTAGGAGTTGCATTCCTAGCCTCTGGTTCCTCGTCTTTTCTGGGATCCAGGTCTTCAGGCGTTCCTTTAGGCAACTCCCTCGGGTTCAATTTCTCTAATTGCTATGCCGAGTCCCCCTTTGAGGGAGACGAGACATTCTTACTCTCAGCATTAACTCCTTTCATCAACATCTTCAGTTCGGCCACATAGCAGGCCCGTCCAGAAACCTGATCCCCTCTCATTACTCCAGTCCCGGCTTCGGTTGGGAACTTTAGTAACAAGCACCAAGGGGCGATACAAACTCTAAATTCAGCGAGGGCAGGTCTCCCTAAAAATGCGTTATATGGCGAATCTAAGTCCAATACTACGAACTGAAGCATTCGCACTCTTCTACGTTCTCCTTGCCCTAGGGTCACGGGCAACTCTATATATCCCATGGGAGCTGTCGTCGCTCCGTTGAAGCCTCTAATCCATCCTTCACAAGGTTTCAGATCTTCGGGCTCAAGCTTCATCTGATCAAATGACTTCTTGAACAAAATATTAACGGAACTTCCTTTGTCTACTAATACCTTATGGACCAAGGCCGGCCCAATGGTGGTAGTAATAACCAACGGATCATTGGTGGGAGATTGTATCCCAGTGTTGTCTCGGCTGCGAAATACCACGTCGTCGAACATGGTTTTCTGTTGTTTTATGGGGGTGACATCTTCCAAATCATCACCTTCATTCACATCCAGATGCTTGGCAGCATTCACATATTGGTCCATTGACCAAAAACTTCGGATTGCCGGGTGAGGTCCTCCTACAATGGAGTTGATGACAATTCCTTTACCTTTCTGCTGCGCTGTAAGCTTGGGAGCAGGTAGGATTTGTTTTGGAGCCTGCTCCCCTTGCCCCCTGTCCCTCGGGGCCACCTTGTACTCATCCAACTTTCCTTCATGCAGCAGCTTTTCAATTACATCCCTCAAATGCCGACATTCATTGGTCGAATGCCCATGAGTCCCGTGAAACAAGAAAAATTTCCCTGTCGCCATTTCTTTCTCGGTCGAATCACGAGGTGGCGGTCTTTTGTACTGCAACACATTGTACGTATCCAGGTAAATATTTTCCAGGGTGTCATTCAATGGTGTATAATTCTCGTAGTTCTGGAATCGGGGTCTTTTGTTAGGGTCGCTTCCCCTATTTCTGTTTCTTCTATTACCGCTCGAATTACGGTTATTGTTGTTGTTTCCCCCACTTCCAGTATTGCTGTTTCCACCCTTGTTTCCTACATTTACTTCAACCTTGCCAGAATTCTCCCCCGACTGTTTCACGGCGATATTACTCTGCACATTCTCCTTTGAAGCCATCTCAGACTTTCTTTTTCGGTTGGCCCTGGCCTCCTCTCGCCGTAAATAAATATCGGCTTTTTCGTAGAATATCTCCCTTGTGGGGGGTGTCTTCCCAGAAAGGTAGTCTCCAAATTCAGATTCAGGATCGACTCCTTCCTTCAATGCCATCAGAATAGTGGGCTCATGCGGCTCACTGACCTCAGTTACAGCCTGGTTAAAACGATCAAGATATGCCCTTAGAGATTCTCCTGGTGCCTGTTTGATTCTCGATAATTCAATAACACTCTTGGACTTTCGGGCATGTAGTCGGAACTGGTTCATGAAACGCTCGCTTATTTCCTTGTAATTAGAAATCGAACGAGGAGGAAGTCGGGTAAACCAGAACAATGCCACATCTTCTAGGTAGATTGGGAATGCTTTGCATTTCACTTCATCAGGGGCAGCAGCGGCATTCATGAGCCACGAATACCGCATCAAATGCTGTCCCGGATCAGTTCTTCCGTTATACTTGTCCATCTGTGGCAAGTTAAAGCGTCGGGGAAACTGGAAGTCGAGGATATCGTCGGTGAACGGAGTATGGCTTCGTTCAATGCCATAGTCTTCATTTGTATAATTCCGGCTCTCGGACATAATTCGGCGAACCATTGCCTGTACATCAGCACTAGTTAGGGGCTGCTCCGGTTCCCTGGCCCTAGTATCCGAGTTCCTTCTGGGCTCTTGCTCAGGAGATTCCCTTCTTCTTCGAGCTGCCTCTGCTCGATTCCGTTCCCTGTGTTCCCGGTCGATCTCGGGAAGAGGGGACTGGAGTCTTTGCCCCCGAGTGGGGTCATCGTTTCCTAATGCTCGTGCGATATCCTCGCGAGATCCCAAAGATCCAAATGTCAGCTGCTCCACATTCTGAGGTCGTTCGAGTGGCCTCCGTTCACGGGGCCTCTCTTCCACGGAAGATGAAGATTGATCTACTGGTGTGTGACGAACCGGTGATGGAGTCCTTTGCCGACGAAGTTCACTAATCTCCCGACTCATGAGCCTCATATTTTCCTGCATCATGAGATTAGTGCACTCATGAACTTTCATAACTTCCCTTGTGCTCTCAAGCATGTCAAGCAAGCGCGAAAAGTCTCCTTGAGTGATGGGCGCAGATGGATTGACCTGATCACCAACCCTGGCTGCTGGAATTGGAGCATTCGTAGGGACTCGAGTAGAGGTTCCAGCTTCACCAAGCATCGGGTCGGATCGGAGGTAGGAAGTCGGATCGGATCGGAGCTGGGGTGCCTGGTCGGATCGGAGCTCAGCGGGCAGTTCGGGTCGGTTCAGATTGGGGGAATGCACTGCTTCAGAGTCTCCTACCCGGATCGGATCGGAGCTCTCCCCCTGCTGGCGGCTCGGATTTCCTACGTTGATTCTTCCTGCTGCTGAACTCTGCCCCCGAGACCTTGTTACAACAGCATTTTGTTGATCTTCGCCTGCTCCATTTCCTCGAAAAGACTGAACTTCCTTGCCTTTTCCTTTGGCCATGAGTTTTTGACAATCACTTCAACGAATGTAAAAAAAGCGGAGAAACTTAAGGATTCACTTCTTTGAACTCAACGGTCCAAAAAGTAGAAAGAGATCCCGGAAAATAAAGAATTTAGATGAGGATTCTCAGTGAAAGCACCAAAATGTTAGACCCAAATGTGGTTCTAACACCCAAATTGATTTGAAACAAGATAAAATGAGATAAAAATAAAAATGAACACGCAGGGTTTATAGTGGTTCGGCGAACAAATGCCTACGTCCAATTATTTTTCACTATATTCAATAATTCAGTTGCAAATACAATGTAAGATTCACTCACAACTCACTTTTGTTCACTCAATTGACTAAAACAAGAAATGAAAGATGATTTGGATTCTCCGGGAGTAATGGAGTTCGGATGATGGAGGTGATTGAATTCTCTAAGTGCTGAAAAAAGATCCTTCTCTTTGTCTCCAGACGGGGTATTTATAGGTGTGAATTTGCTTGAGACTTGATCCGGGTCGGGCCACGTGTCATCCATCGCATTCTCTTCGGGTTCGGATGAACCACCATGTTGACAACGCATCAAAGGGAAGGACGTTATGGGTATGAACTGGTCATAACCGGTCCGGATATCCAGGCGATTTTGCAGGAAAGTAACAGGGAACATGGGTTCGGATCGGAGGCGCACAGACAAGGGGGTCGGATCGGGATATCCGATCCGAACCGGATTGGCTTGGACGCAACGCTCTCTTCTTCTCTAATCTGCTCCGCTCCGATCCGTTGCTGTGGCAAACAGGTGGCTTTCCGATCCATTCGAGATTTAGTTGCCTTCCGATCCGATTAGATATGCCTTACCAATCTACCCAGTAAGAGATCACCGATCCGAATCAGAGGACTCTATCCGATCCGAACCGATATGTTGCTCTGACCCGATCCGAACAACTGCAGCTATCAATCTGAATTGTAGTGTTTTCCTCCAATCCGAACCGAAGTCTTATACTTAAAAATACCCTTCAATGTTTGGTTTCTTGACTTTGTGTTGCCTAGTTCACAAAGTAGGCTAACACTACCCTAATTCTCTAGATAGCCCTTACTTCCAACAATTACCCCTATTTTTTAACTATTGTGAAGGATTCGTTTTTGCAACACCCAATCCAAATGATTCATCATCTTCCATATTTGTAGATCTACCGCTAGTATATTTAAACTACCCCTACTTCTCTTAATACCTCAAAACAACCCTTCTTTTTAATTCTAACCTTAATTCTCTAAATAGCCCTTACTTCCAACAATTACCCCTAGTTTTTAACTACTTTGAAGGGTTGGTTTTTGCCGCGCCCAATTCAAATTATTCATCATCTTTCATATTTGTCGATCTACCCCTACTATGCTTAAACTACCTCTAATTCTCTTAATACTTCAAAATAACCTTCTTTTTAATCCTACCCCTAATTCTCTAAACTACCCTTCCTTCCAAAAATTACCCTTATTTTTTAACTACTGTAAAGGGTTAGTTTTCGTAGCACCCAATCGAAACTTTTCATCATCTTTCATATTTGTCGATCTACCCCTACTTCTCTTAATACTTCAAAAAGGAGATTCTTTTTAATCCTAACCCAAATTGTCTAAGTAGCCAATACTTCCAACAATTATCCCTATTTTTTAAACACCCCGACTTTTATTATTATTTTCCTTTATTCGTTTCTATAAACCAACCCTTCACAGTAGTTAAAAATTAGGGGTAATTGTTAGAAGTAAGGGCTATTTAGAGAATTAGGGATAGGATTAAAAAGAAGGGATGTTTTGAAGTATTAAGAGAGTAGGGGAGGTTTGAGCATAATACGGATAGATCGACAAATATGAAAGATGATGAATCATTTGGATTGGGTGCTGCAAAAACCAACCCTTCGTAGAAGTAGAATCATGATTGGTTTACAAAGAAAGAAATAAATAATGCAAAAAAACTTGAATAAAGAAATGAATAAAGAGAAGAAAAAAAATAACAGTAGGGGGTAGTTAAAGCATAGTAGGGGTACTTCGATAAATATGAAAGATGATGAATCGTTTGGATTGGGTTCTACAAAAACCAACCATTCACAGAAGTAGAATGATAATTGGTTTACAATGAAAGAAATGAATAATTCAAAAAATATGAATAAAGAAATGAATAAAGGAAAACAATTATAAAAGTAAGGGGTAGTTTAGTCATAGTATGGGTAGATTGACAAATATGAAAGATGATGAATCATTTGGATTGGGTGCTGCAAAAACCAACCCTTCATAGAAGTTAAAAAATCGGGGTAATTGTTGGAATGGCTATTTAGAGAATTAGGGGTTGGATTAAAAAGAAGGGTTATTTTGAGGTATTAAGAGAAGTAGGGGTAGTTTATGCACAGTAGCGGTGGATGGACAAGTATAAAAGATGATGAATCATTTATATTGGGAGCGGCAAAAACCAATCCTTCACAGTAGTTAAAGAATAGGGGTGATTTTTGGAAGGAATGGCTATTTAGAGAATTAGGGGTAGGACTAAAAAGAAGGTCTGTTTTGAAGTATTATTAGAAGTAGGGGTAGTTTAGCATAATAGGGGTTGATTGGCAAATATAAAAGATGATGAATCATATGGATTGGTTGTTGCAAAAACCAACCCTTCACAGAAGTTAAAAAACAGGGTTAATTGTTGGAAGGGCTATTCATAGAATTATGGGTTGGATTAAAAAGAAGGGTTGTTTTGAAGTATTAAGAGAAGTAGGGTAATTTTAATCTTAGTAGGGGAAGATCGACAAATATGAAAGATGATGAATTATTTGGATTGGGTGCTACAAAAACCAACCCTTCATAGTAGTTAAAAAATAGGGGTAATTGTTGGAAGGAATGGCTACTTAGAGAATTAGGGGTAGGATTAAAAATGGGGTCTGTTTTGAAGCATTAAGGGAAGTAGGGGTAGTCTTTGTTGATGATATTTTGATCTTCTCTAAGTGTGAAGAAGAGCATGCCCAACATTTGGGTGAAGTTTTGAAAACTTTCCATGACCATCAGCTAAAAGTAAGGTTCTCCAAATGCCATTTCTGGAGAAAGGAGGTGAGATTCTTGTGGCATCTAGTCTCCAGAGAAGGGACAGATGTAGATCCCGCAAAGGTGGTTGCTTTGCAAGATTGGCAGATTCCTAAAAATGCAATTGAGGTGAGAAGCTTTCTTGGGTTGGCAGTTTATTATAGGAAGTTCATTATGGACTTCGCGAATATATCAGCCGCTCTCACCAGGCCATCAAAGAATCATTTGGCAATCTCATGGGACATGGACTGTGACGTTGCTTTCCTACGAATGAAAAGGGCTCTGACAACAGTCCCAGTCTTGACCTTGTTAAATTGAAGCAAAGTTTTTACTGTTTACACTGGTGCGTACGGTACAGGAATTGGTGAGGTGCTGATGCAAGAAAGGAAAGTAATATGTTATGAGGGTAGACAGTTGAGAGTTCATGAGAAGAACTACCCCACCCATGACTTAGAGTTGGCTGCCATAGTATTCGCGTTAAAGACGTGGCATCATTATTTAGTTTGAGAAAGGTTAGAGTTATACACCGATCATAAATCTCTCAAGTATTTATTATGATAGAAAGACCTCCACTTAATGAAACAACTATGGACGGAGTTCTTAGCTTCATATGATTTTGAGATTGCTTATACCCCTGGCAAGTCTAATGTAGTGGCAGATGCACTAAGTAGGCATAAGGTGGCGCTGAGTCCTCTGTTTGTGGAAAGAAAGTACTTGGAATTCATATATGCTTTTGATTTTAGACCATTCATCGAGGTTTTGCCTGATTTATTTGCATCCTTGGAGATACGACCAACTCATGTGGATTAGATACGATCCTCGCAACAAGGTGACCCATAGATTCTAGACATCATGGAGAGCTTAGAAGAGCGGAGACTTAAAGTCAACTCAGCAGATATACCATAGATGAAAAGGGGTGGTTGCGACGAGATGGTAGGCTTTGTGTTCCTCAAACCGAAATCTTAATTAAGTCAGTCCTATAAGAACACCCCCATTCTAATATGACCATTCGTCCAGGCGGTGATAAGACGTAAATGGACATGAAAAGTATTTTCTTTTGGGCTGGGATGAAGAAGGATGTAGTTGAATTTGTTTCTCAATGTTTAGTTTGCGAGCAAGTCAAAGCTGAGCAAAAGAAGCCCAGTGGTTAGCTTCATCCTTTGGAGGTTCCTTAGTGGAAATGGGAGAGTGTCTCTACGGATTTCATAGATGGGTTGCCTAGATCAAAGAAAGGCAATACCAGTATTTGGGTGGTAGCAGATAAACTCACTAAGAGCGTCCACTTTATTCCAGTTAAGAGTAAGAGGACGACATCGTGGTTGGCATCGATTTATGTTCATGAGATAGTTTGCATCCATGGAGTACCTTCCAACATAGCAAGAGATCGTGTCCCCATCTTTACCAGCGAGTTTTGGAGGAGCTTGCAAGAAGCATTAGGTACACAGTTGTGTTTGAGCACCGCCTATCATCCTCAGACCGATGGACAGACAGAGAGGGTGAACAGTATTCTTGAATATCTTTTAAGGTTGTGTATCCTTGACTTCGGAGGGACTCGGGAAGAGCATCTTCCTTTAGTAGAGTTTGCATATAATAATAGTTATCAAGCTAGCATCAGCATGACAGCCTTCGAAGCATTGTACGGGCGACCCTGTAGATCGCTAACTTGTTGGTGGGAATCTACAGAAAGCTTATTTCTTGGACCAGATATGGTTAGGGAAACGTCCGAAAAGATTGACCTTATTCGATGGCGGATGAAGACACCTGAAGATAGGCAGAAGTCCTATGCAGATAAGGGAAGGACTGACATCGAATTCAAAGTGGGAGACTTAGTTTTTATCAAAGTATCAACTCTGAGGAACGTGGTTCGCTTCGGAGCAGTAGGGAAGTTGGTAGCTAGGTTTGTGGCGACGATTTCCCATAACCGAGAGGATTGACCAAATAGCCTATAGAGTAAAGCTCCCAGAAAATCTATCAGGTGTTCATGACGTTTTTCATGTCTCTCATCTGCGGAAGTGCCTCCATGACACCGCAAAAGTTGTTGAGCCGAGCATGTTGGAAGAAGTCGAGGTGGAACGGGAGGCGACACTCATACGAGTCCCTAGCCGTATTCTTGGGTCAGAAACTAAGAAGCTACGCAGTAAGGAGATCAAGTTGCTAAAGGTTCAATGACGAGATAACCCAGAAGATGCAACTTGGGAGACCAAAGACAAGAATCATGCTTCGTACCCTTTTCTTTTCGAGGGTATACTCCTTTTCCTAAGTTTTATCAGTGCCTGTTTCCATCAGTAGAGTATATCTTATTCATAGTATTTTTGACCTTGAGATAGGAATCCTATGGGTGTAAACATGTGTTTGAAACATGTTATGTTTGATGGATGCAAGTGAATGTAACTGTTGGCTAGTGGTTTCCTATGGACGCATATACACACACATTAGGCACTAAGATCGGCTCAATCACTTTCATATTGCATATGGATGTGTGTGCTTTTTCTTTTCTTTCATGGATGGAAATGGATGAATTGGCATATGGGTGTTGCATTTGGATGGATGGGTGTGCACACAAATACAACTTATATGATACAATATGTTTATTTGCATATATATTGGATTCATTTCACAAGTAAACATTGCATTAAGGATCTCAACTGAATCAGTAGACCGCCTGATCTTCGCGTTAGTGTTGGGACATACACACACACTTTTGCATATATTCATATAAGCATCAGAAATCTTTAAGGACAATGGATGCTCGTGGTTAGCTGATGAGTAGATGAATGATGGATGGTAGGATATGCATTCTTCTCAACTTAGAGATTTCAGGACGAAATCCTTTGAGTAGGGGAGAATGTAACACCCCGAATTTTTAACGAAATTAAAGAGAATAAATTAAATAATAATTAATTTAATATTTAGAATTAGAGGAAACAGACAGAACCATTGCGTCCAAGTGCATATGTTTGTATTTGGATTAAAACTTGATGTGTTATCATATGGATGTTGCATATGGATGAATGAATATGCACTCATGTTGTATTTACATGGCTAGGGATGCTTGCATACATCTTGGACGCATGACACTCTCATGATTCACATTAAGGAGGTCAACTAAATCGGTGGACCGCCTGATCTTTTGCATTAGTAATGGGACATATACACACACTCTACATATGTTCATACGGCATTAGAAACCTTTAAGGACGGTAAATGCTTGTGGATGATGGTTGAGTAGATGGGTGATTGGATGTTAGGACACATTCATCTTGACTTAAAAATTTCGGGGATGAAATCCTTTAAGGAGGGGAGAATGTAACACCCATATTTTCTGTAAGCATAAAAATATTGCAGCAAAACATGAGAAAAATAATAATATTTAGCATTGTTCTAGGGATTGTAATCGAAAGACTTAGTAGCTCATTTGGTTGGAACATGTGACTTGCATACAAGGGGTACAGAGTTCGATCCCCGCCAGCGCCATATTTTTGTTTTAGTGGAATGGCTAAAAAAATGGCTTAGTTTGAATGCAGTTCAAAAAGTTGTTTAGTGTGAAAATGGTTAATTTGTAAGATAGATTATATATATATATATATATATATATATATATATATATATATATATATGACGTGCACGCATCATGTGGCATACCTGGCGCATTTTTGGTTGTCAAGGATGGTTTTTTTTTCCGTGGCCTTCTCTGCTAGGATTTGTGACAAATTAAAGGTAAGAAAGATTTATGCATGTGTAAATATATATTTATATATATGGGTAATTAATGTATACAGTAAAGGGAGAATATGTAAAACTAATTTGTAGATGTGTGTTAATATGGCATTGATTTGGAAAATATGTGATTGACCTTGGTTTGTATATGTGTTTGTGCTAATTTGTCATTCATGTTAATTGATATTAATTAAAAAAGAAAAAAAAAATATTAAGTAGGCGTTTATGTTCGATTTATTATCATTTATGTTTATTTGATGATAATGTAATTAATCTTAATTTGTATGAATACTTATTTGTCACTTATGTCAATTAACATTAAAGAGAATATGATAATTTAAGGAATATGATAATTTGTCACTTATGTTAATTGGCAATAAAAAATAAAAGACGAACATTTGGTACATTAACGTTATAGTAGAAGGTTTTTAATACATTTGCTGAGTCATTCCTGACCTGTTGCTGGGTCATTGGGATAACTCTATCTAGTCTAGACTGTTCTTATTGATCCTGTGTGATCCAATGGCCTATATTAATCTAAATCTCTATAAAAGCAACCTAATACCTCAACTCTAAATAATATTAAAAATCAAACCAAGAGCTGTCATGCTGCCATTGGACAACCTCGAGTAGCCGTCGTTCAACTTGAAGCAAATTAAAACAGACAAACCAAATCAAATCAAAATTAACTAAAACAACGATTGTCTACTTCAAAGGCGAGCATTTCAACTTCAGAATACAGATTCTAGAAATCAAGATCGTCTTTTGATTGTATGTTTAGTTATCTTTTAGATGTGAACAAATTTAAGACGTGATTTCAAATATAATGAAATATAGAATTGTACTATGTTGTATAATAATTACGATGCTATTTCTTGTGATGATTTTGTCATGAATGTCTTGGAATGATTGTGGTTTATCAGATTTATCATATTATGTTGAAATCGGTGTTGGATCTATTATGATTTGGGAATGAAACTATCGTACCATATGCAAGTTTATCCTTTCATGATATGTTACATGCTAGTTTTTAGGCTAATTTATATTTATATATGCCTAAATATTTAGATCTGCATGACTACATGTTTAGATCTAAAAAACTTTATGTGCTTAGATCCATGCTAATTAGATCTAAGTCAAGATATATATATATATATATATATATATATATATATATATATGTGTGTGTGTGTGTGTGTGTGTGTGTGTGTGTGTGTGTGTGTTCATATGATTAATGCAAGTTATATGTTTTATGTTATGTCCAAATCAAGATTTATATACATATGTTCATATGCAAGTTACTTGTTAGATCCAAAACTAGATCTATATTTATATGCATGTTTATAAAGTGGGGACATGCAAGTTCATATGACCATTATTGTTAGATCTAGTTCACATCTACATGTTAAAGTTAAACTTATACATGCTTTGGTAATGTACATGTCATGATTATGTCATATGCTAGTTTATAAACCAAGTTATGTTTACATATGCCTTGAACTACATACTAACATGTTTAGGCCTGTGATTATTTATTCCAATTCATATACAAGTTCATGTGACATGTTAGTTGAGATGAATAATGTTCTATGTCTACATTACGTGAGATATATTTGATTGGATTTATACTAGGCACGTTCCCTTCTTTTACCTCTTGTTTATAAATTAGGCTAATTTCCGGGCCGAATTACTTTATATGATTGATGCGAACGTATAAACGGGGGTAACGTTGGGATGGACATTAAATTATAACATGTTAATGATGTAGGTGGGCCCATAACAATGTAAATGGTTAAGGACATGAAATGGTATAATCCATATACAATTAGTTATGAACATAATTAAATAATGTTCCATGAAAACATTTGAAGGAAATTTACAGGTATACTTGACATAAATGAAAAACATGTAAATTTAGCAAAAGACGAATATGCCTAACCTGAGATTCGACTGAGTTGTGGTGTAAAACTGCCCGGAACCGACTGGCATATCTAGTGACCACAACAATACCTGTCTAATGTGAGAGGTTAGTGCAGCAAGCCCAAAAGAACCCGAGGTTAGACTGAGTTGTGGTGTAAAATTTCCCGGAACCGACCGGCACATCCATTGACCACAACAATACCTGTCTAATGTGAGTGGTTGGTGCTTTAATGAATAAATTAAAGCTAAGACATGAATGGTAGGGTTATTTTATAACGGTTAAACAATTAACCCTATTTTAACTTCTGTGTAGGGTTGGTGATTGCAACACCCAATCCAAACGATTCATCATCTCTCATATTTGTCGATCTACCCCTACTATGCTTAAACAACCCCTACTTCTCTTAATACTTCTAAACAACCCTTCTTTTTAATCCTATCCCTAATTCTCTAAATAGCCCTTACTTCCAAAAATTACCCCTACTTCTTAACTACTGTGATGTGTGGGTTTTTGCAGCACCCAATCCAAATGATTCATCATCTGTCATATTTATCGATCTTCCCCTACTATGCTTAAACTACCCAACTTCTCTTAATACTTCAAAACAACCCTTCTTTTTTATCCAACACTTAATTCTGTAAATAGCCCTTCCTTCCACAATTACCTCTATTTTTTAGCTACTGTGAAGGGATGGTTTTTGGAGCACTCAATCCAAACGATTCATCATCTCTCATATTTGTCGATCGACCCCTACTATGCCTAAACTACCCTACTTCTCATAATACTTCAAAACAACCCTTCTTTTTAACCCTGCCCCTAATTCTCTAAATAGCCCTTACTTCCAACAACTACCCCTACTTTTTAACTTTGTGAAGGGTTGGTTTTTGCAGCAGCTAATCGAAATGGATCATCATATTTCATATTTGTCGATCTACCCCTACTGTGCCTAAACTACCTCTAATTCTCTTAACACTTTGAAACAACCCTTCTTTTTAATCCTACCTCTAGTTCTATAAATAGCCCTTACTTCCAACAATTACCCCTATTTTCTGACTTCTGTGAATGGTTGGTGTTTGCAAGACCCAATCCAAATGATTCATCATCTTTAATATTTGTCGATCCAATCCAAATGATTCATCATCTTTCATATTTGTCGATCTACCCCAACTATGCTTAAACTAACCAAACTTCTCTTAATACTTCAAAATAGTCCTTCTTTTTAATCCTACACCTAATTCTCTAAATGGCGCTTCCTTCCAACAATTAGCCCTTTTATTTAACTACTGTGAAGGGTTGGTTTTTGCAATACCCAATCCAAACGATTCGTCATCTTTCATATTTGTCGATCAACCCCTACTATGCTTAAACTAACCGTACTTCTCTTAATACTTCAAAACAACCCTTCTTTTTAATCCTACCCATAATTCTCTAAATAGCCTTACTTCTAACAAATACCCCTATTTTTTAGCTACTGTGAAGGATTTGTTTTAGTAGCACCCAATCCAAACGATTCATCATCTTTCAAATTTGTCGATCTACCCCTACTATGCCTAAACTACCTCTACTTCTCTTAATACTTTGAAACAACCCTTCTTTTAATCCTACCTCTAGTTCAATAAATAACCCTTACTTCCAACAATTACCCCTATTTTTTAACTTTTGTGAATTGTTGGTTTTTGCAGCACCCAATCCAAATGATTCATCATCTTTAATATTTGTCGATCCAATACAAATGATTCATCATCTTTCATATTTGTCGATCTACCCTTACTATGCTTAAACTACCCGTACTTCTCTTAATATTTCAAAACAAGCCTTCTTTTTTACCCAACCCCTAATTCTCTGAATGGCCCTTCCTTCCAACAATTACATCTATTTTTTAACTACTTTTAAGGGCTGGTTTTTGTAGCACTCAATCCAAACGATTCATCATCTTTCATATTTGTCGATCTACCCCTACTATGCCTAAACTACATCTACTTCTCTTATTACTACGAAACTACATCTACTTCTTTTTAATCCCGTAAATAGCCCTTAATGCCAACAATTACCCCGATTTTTTAACTTCTATGAAGGGTTGGTTTTTGCAGCACCCAATCCAAATGATTCATCATCTTTCATATTTGTTGAACCAATCCAAATGATTCATCATCTTTCATATTTGTTGATCTACCCCTACTATGCTTAAACTACCCCTACTTCTCTTAGTACTCTAAAACAACCCTTCTTTTTAATCCTACCCCTAATTCTCAAAATAGCCCTTACTTCCAATAATTACCCCTATTTTTAAACTAAAGTGAAGGGTTGTTTTTTGCAACATCAAATCCAAATGATTCATCATCTTTCGTATTTGTCAATCTATCCCTACTATGCTTAAACTACCCCTACTTTTCTTAGTACTTCAAAACAACCCTTATTTTTAATCCTTGCCCTAATTCTCTAAATATCCCTTACTTCCAACAATTACCCCTATTTTTTAACTACTGTGAAATGTTAGTTTAATTTGCAGCACACAGTCCAAACGATTCATCATCTTTTATATTTGTCGATCTACCCCTACTATTTTTTAACTACCCCAACTTCTCTTAATAATTCAAAACAATCCTTTTTAATCCTACCTCTAATTCTCTAAATAGCCCATGCTGCCAACAATTACCCAAATTTTTTAACTACTATGAAGGGTTGGTTTTTGCAGCACCCAATCCAAATGATTCATCATCTTTCATATTTTTGATCTACCCCAACTACGCTTAAACTACCGCTACTTTAGTTAATACTTCAAAACAGCCCTTCTTTTTAATCCTACCCATAATTCTCTAAATAACCATTTATTCCAACAATTACCCATATTTATTAACTTCTGTGAAAGGTTGGTTTTTGCAGCCCCGAATCCAAACGATTCATCATCTTTCATATTTGTCGATATACCCCTACTATGCTTAAACTATCCCTACTTCTCTTAATACATCAAAACAGTCCTACTTTTTAATCCAAACCTTAATTCTCTAAATAGCCCTTACTTCTGACAATTAGCCCTATTTTTTTACTACTTCGAAGGGTTAGTTTTTGCAGCACCCAATCCAAATGATTCATCATCTTTTATATTTGTCGATATAACCCTGCTATGCTTAAACTACCCCAACTTCTCTTAATACTTCAAAACAACCCTTAGTTTTAATCCAACCCCTAATTCTCTAAGTAGCCCTTCCAACAATTACCCCTATCTTAACTTCTATGTAGGGTCGGTTTTTGCAGCACCCAATCTAAACGATTCATCATCTTTCATATTTGTCGATCTACCCCTTCTATTCTTAATCTACCACTACTTCTCTTAATACTTCAAAACAACACTTCTTTTTAATCCTACCCCTAATTCTATAAATAGCCCTTACTTCCAACAATTACCCCTACTTTTTAACTATTGTGATGTGTTGGTTTTTGCAACACGCAATCCAAATGATTCATCATCTATCATGTTTATCGATCTTCCCCTACTATTCTTAAACTACCCCTACTTCTCTTAATACTTCAAAACAACCCTTCTTTTAAATCCAACCCCTAATTCTCTAAATAGCGCTTCCTTCCAACGATTACCCCTATATTTTAGCAACTGTGAAGGGATGGTTTTTCCGGCACCCAATCCAAACGATAAATCATCTCTCATATTTGTCGATCGTCCCCTACTATGCTTAAACTACCCCTACTACTCATAATACTTCAAAACAACCCTTCTTTTTAATCCTTCCCCTAATTCTCTAAATAGCCCTTACTTCCAACAGTAACCCCTATTTTTTAACTTTTGCGAAGGGTTGGTTTTTGAAGCAGCCGATCCAAATGATTCATCATATTTCACATTTGTCGATCTATCCCTACTATGCCTGAACTACCTCTACTTCTCTTAATACTTTGAAACAAACATTCTTTTTAATCCTACCTCTAGTTCTATAAATATCCCTTACTTCCAACAATTGCCCCTATTTTTTAACTTTGTGAATGGTTGGTTTTTGCAGCACCCAATCCAAACGATTCATCATCTTTCATATTTGTCGATCCAATCCAAATGATTCATCATCTTTTATATTTGTCGAACCAATCCAAATGATTCATCATCTTTCATATTTGTTGATCTACTCCTACTATACTTAAACTACCCGTACTTCTCTTAATATGTCAAAACAATCCTTCTTCTTTAACCAACCCCTAATTCCCTAAATGGCTCTTCCTTCCAACAATTACCTCTATTTTTAAACAACTTTGAAGGGACGGTTTTTGCGGCACCCAATCCAAACGATTCATCGTCTTTCATATATGTCGATCTACCCTTACTATGCTTAAACTACACCTACTTCTCTTAATACTTCAAAACAGCCCTTCTTTTTAATCCTACCCCTAATTGTCTAAATAGCCCTTACTTCCAACTATTACCCCTACTTTTTATCTACGGTGAAGTGCTGATTTTTGCAGTACCTAATCCAAATGATTCATTATCTGTCATATTTACTTATCTTCTCCTACTATGCTTAAACTATCCCTACTTCTCTTAATACTTCAAAAACAAGCCTTCTTTTTAATCTAACCCCTAATTCTCTAAATTTCCCTTACTTCCAATTATTACCCCTATTTTTTAGCTACTGTGAAGGGATGGTTTTTGCAGCACCCAATCCAAACGATTCATCATCTCTCATATTTCTCGATCGACCCATACTATGCTTAAACTACCCATACTTCTCATAATACTTAAAAACAACCCTTATTTTTATTCCTGCCCCTAATTCTCTAAATAGCCCTTACTTCCAACAATTACCCCTATTTTTAAACTTTTGTGAAGCGTTGGTTTTTGCAGCTGCCAATCCAAATGATTCATCATATTTCATATTTGTCGACCTACCCCTACTATGCCTATACTATCCCTGCTTCTCTTAATACTTTGAAACAACTATTTTTTCAATCCTACCTCTAGTTCTATAAATAGCCCTTACTTCCAACAGATACCCCTATTTTTTAACTTCTATGAATGGTTGGTTTTTGTAGCACCCATTCCAAATGATTTATCATCTTTCATATTTGTCAATCCAATCCAAATGATTCATCATCTTTCATATTTGTCGATCTACCCCTACTATGCTTAAACTACCCGTATTTCTCCTAATACTTCAAAACAATCCTTCTTTTTAATCCAACCCCTAATTCTCTAAATGGCTCTTCCTTCCAAAAATTACCCCTATTTTTTAACTTCGGTGAAGGGCTGGTTTTTGCAGCACCCAATCCAAACGATTCATCATCATCCATATTTGTCGATCTACCCCTAATATGCTTAAACTGCCTCAACTTCTCTTAATACTTTGAAACAACCCTTCTTTTAAATCCTACCTCTATTTCTATAAATAGCCCTTACTTCCAACAATTACCCCTATTTTTTAACTTCTATGAATGGTCGGTTTTTGCAGCACCCAATCCAAATGATTCATTATCTTTCATATTTGTCGATCCAATCCAAATGATTCATCATCTTTCAAATTTTTCGATCTACCCCAACTATGCTTAAACTATCCAAACTTCTCTTAATACTTCAAAACAGTCCTTCTTTTTAATCCTACCCCAAATTTTCTAAATGGTGCTTCCTTCCAACAGTTAGACCTATTATTTAATTACTGTGAAGGGTTGTATTTTGCAAATCCCAATCCAAACGATTTGTCATCTTTCATATTTGTCGATTTACCCCTACTGTGCTTAAACTACCCCTGCTTCTCTTAATACTTCAAATCAAACCTACTTTTTAATCCTATGCCTAATTCACTAAATAGCCCTTACTTCCAACGTTTACCCATATTTTTTAATTACTGTGAAGTGTTGGTTTTTGCAGCACCCAATCCAAACGATTCATCATCTTTCATATTTGTCGATCTACCCCTACTATGCCTAAGCTACCCCAACTTCTCTTAATACTTCAAAACAACTCTTCTTTTTAAACCTACCCCTAATTCTCTAAATAGCCCTTACTTCCAACAATTACGCATATTTTTTAACTAATGTGAGGAATTGGTTTATACAGCACCCAATCTAAATGATTCATCATCTTTCATATTTTTCGATCTACCCCTACTATGCTTAAACTACCCCTACTTCTCTTTCTACTTCAAAACAACCCTTCTTTTTAATCCTACCCCTAATTCTCTAAATAGCCCTTACTTCCAATAATTACCCCTATTTTTTAACTACAGTGAAGGGTTGTTTTTTGCAATATCAAATCCAAATGATTCATCATCTTTTATATTTGTCAATCTATCCCTACTATGCTTAAACTACCCCTACTTCCCTTAGTACTTCACAACAACCATTATTTTTAATCCTTGCCATAATTCTCTAATTATCCCTTAGTTCCAACAATTGCCCTTATTTTTTAACTGCTATGAATGGTTGGTTTTTGCAGCACACAATCCAAATGATTCATAATCTTTGATATTTGTCGATCTACCCCTACTATGCTTTAAGTACCCAAACTTCTCTTAATACTTCAAAACAATCCTTTTCAATCCTACACCTAATTCTCTAAATAAATCTTGCTGCCAAAAATTACCCCAATTTTTTAACTACTTTGAAGGGTTGGTTTTTGCAGCAACCAATCCAAATGATTCATCATCTTTCATATTTTCGATCTACCCCAACTAAGCTTAAACTACCCCTACTTCTCTTAATACTTCAAAACAGCCCTACTTTTTAATCCTACCCCTAATTCTCTAAATAACCATTCCTTCCAACAATTACCCCTATTTTTTAACTTCTGCGAAGGGTTGGAAATTACAGCACCCAATCCAAACGATTCATCAACTTTCACATTTACCGAACTACCTCTACTATGCTTAAACTACCCCTACTTCTCTTCATACTTCAAAATAGTCCTTGTTTTTAATCCAACCCTTAATTCTCTAAATATCCGTTACATCCAACAATTACCCCTATTTTTTAACCAATTCGAAGTGTTGGTTTTTGCAGCACCCAATCTAAATGATTCATCATCTTTTATATTTGTCGATATACCCCTGCTATGCTTAAACTACCCCTACTTCTCTTAATACTTCAAAACAATCCTTCTTTTTAATCCGACCCGTAATTCTCTAAGTAGCCCTTCCAACAATTACCGCTATTTTAACTTCGGTGTAGGGTTGGTTTTTGTAGCACCCAACCCAAACGATTCATCATCTTTCATATTTGTCTATCTACACCTGCTATGCTTAAACTACCCCTACTTCTCTTAATACTTCAAAACAACCCTTCTTTTTAATCCTACCCCTAATTCTCTAAATAGCCCTTACTTCCAACAATTACCCCTACTTTTTAACAACTGTGATGTGTAGGTTTTTGCAGCACGCAATCCAAATGATCCATCATCTGTAATATTTATCGATCTTCCCCTACTATGATTAAACTATCCTACTTCTCTTAATACTTCAAAACAACCCTTTTTTTTAATCCAACCCCTAATTCTGTAAATAGCCCTTCCTTGCAACAATTACCCCTACTTTTTAGCTACTATGAAGGGATGGTTTTTGCAGCACCCAATCCAAACGATTCATCGTCTCTTATATTTGTCGATCGACCCATACTATGCTTATACTACCCCTACTTCTCATAATACTTCAAAACATCCCTTCTTCTTAATCTTGCCCCTAATTCTCTAAATAGCCCTTACTTCCAATAATTACCCCTATTTTTTAAATTTTGTGAAGGGTTGGTTTTTGCAGTAGCCAATCGAAATGATTCATCATATTTCATATTGGTCGATCTATGCTTACTATGCATACACTACCTCTACTGCCCTTAATACTTTGAAACAACCCTTCTTTTTAATCCTACCTCTAGTTATATAAATAGCCGTTACTTCCAATAATTACCCCTATTTTTTAACTTCTGTGAATGGTTGGTTTTTGAAGGACCCAATCGAAATGATTCATCATCATTAATATTTGTTGGTCCAATCCAAATGACTCATCATCTTTCATATTTGTCGATCTTCCCCAACTATGCTTAAACTACCCAAACTTCTCCTAATACTTCAAAACAGTCCTTCTTTTTAATCCTACACCTAATTCTCTAAATGGCGCTTCCTTCCAACAACCAGCCCTTTTATTTAATTACTGCGAAGGGTTGGTTTTTGCAACACCCAATCCAGACGATGCGTCACCTTTCATATTTGTCGATCTACCCCTAGTATGCTTAAACTACCCCTACTTCTCTTAATACATCAAAACAACCCTTCTTTTTGATCCAACACCTAATTCTCTAAATAGCCTTACTTCCAACGAATACCCCTATTTTTTAACTACTATGAAGGGTTTGTTTTAGTAGCACGCAATCCAAAACAATTCATCGTCTTTCATATTTGTCGATCTACCCCTACTATGCCTAAACTACCTCTACTTCTCTTAATACTTTGAAACAACCCTTCTTTTTAATCCTACATCTAGCTCTATAAATAACCCTTACTTCCAGCAATTACCCCTATTTTTTAACTTCTGTGAGTGGTTGCTTTTTGCAGCACCCAATCCAAATGATTCATCATCTTTCATATTTGTCGATCCAATCAAAATGATTCATCCTCTTTCATATTTGTCGATCTTCCCCTACTATTCTTAAACTACCCGTACTTCTCCTAAAACTTCAAAACAAGCATTCTTTTTAATCCAACCACTAATTCTCTGAATGGCCCTTCATTCTAACAATTACCCCTATTTTTTAACAATTGTGAAGGGCTGGTTTTTGCAGCACTCAATCCAAACGATTCATCATCTTTCATATTTGTTAATCTACCCCTACATTGCCTAAACTACATCTACTTCTCTTAATACTTCGAAACAACCCTTCTTTTTAATCCTACGTCTAATTATGTAAATAGCCCTTACTGCCAACAATTACCCCTATTTTTTAACTTCTATGAAGGGTTGATTTTTGCAGCACCCAATCCAAATGATTAATCATCTTTCATATTTGTCGATCCAATCCAAATGATTTATCATCTTTCATATTTGTCGATCTACCCCTACTATGCTTAAACTACCCCTACTTCTCTTGGTATTTCAAAACAGCCCTTCTTTTTAATCCTACCTCTAATTCTCTAAACAGGTCTTACTTCCAATAATTACTCCTATTTTTTAACTACAATAAAGGGTTGTTTTTTGCAACATCAATTCCAAATGATTCATCATCGTTTATATATGGCAATCTATCCCTACTATGCTTAAACTACGCCTACTTCTCTTAGTACTTCAAAACAACCCTTATTTTTAACCCATGCCCTAATTCCCTGAATATCCCTTACTTCCAACAATTACCCCTATTTTTTAACTACTGTGAAGGGTTGGTTTTTGCAGCACCCATTCCAAATGATTCATCATCTTTCATATTTTCAATCTACCCCAACTATGCTTAAACTACCGCAACTTCTCTTAATACTTCAAAATAACCCTTCTTTTTAATCCTACCCCTAATTCTCTAAATAATCATTCCTTCCAACAATTACACCTATTTATTAACGTCTATAAAGGGTTGGTTTTTGCAGCCCACAATCCAAACGATTCATCATCTTTCATATTTGCCGATCTACCCCTACTATGCTTAAACTACCCCTACTTCTCTTAATACTTCGAAACAGTCCTTCTTTTTAACCCAACCCTTAATTCTCTAAATAGCCCTTACATCCAACAATTACCCCTATTTTTAACTAATATGAAGGGTTGGTTTTTGCAGCACCCTATCTAAATGATTCATCAGCTTTTATATTTGTCGATGTACCCCTGCTTTGCTTAAACTACCCCTACTTCTCTTAATACTTCAAAACAATCTTTCTTTTTAATCCAACTCCTAATTCTCTAAGTAGCCCTTCCAACAATTAACACTATTTTAACTTCTGTGTAGGGTTGGTTATTATAGCACCAATCGAAACGATTCATCATCTTTCATATTTGTCGATCTACCCCTACTATGCTTAAACTACCCCTACTTCTCTTGATACTTCAAAACAACCCTTCTTTTTAATCCTACCCCTAATACTCTAAATAGCCCTTACTTCCAAAAATTACCCCTAATTTTTAACTACTATGATGCGTTGGTTTTTGCAGCACCCAATCCAAATGATTCATCATCTGTCATATTTATTGATCTTCCCCTACTATGCTTAAACTACCCTACTTCTCTTAATACTTCAAAACAACCCTTCTTTTTAATCCAATCCTCAATTCTCTAAATAGCCCTTCCTTCCAACAATTACCCCTATTTTTTAGTGACTATGAAGGGATGGTTTTTTGCAGCACCCAATCCAAACGATTCATCATCTCTCATATTTGTCGATCAACCCGAACTATGCTTAAACTACCCCTACTTCTCATAATACTTCAAAACAACCCTTCTTTTTAGTCCTACCCCTAATTCTCTAAATAGCCTTTACTTCGAACAATTACCCCCTACTTTTTAATTTTGTGATGGGCGGGTTTTTGCAGCAGCTTATCCAAATGATTCATCATATTTCATATTTGTCGATCTACCCAACTATGCCTAAACCACCTCTACTTCTCTTAATACTTTGAAACAACCCTTCTTTTTAATCCTACCTCTAGTTCTATAAATAGCCCTTACTTCCAACAATTACCCCTATTTTTTAACTTCTGTGAATGGTTGGTTTTTTCAACACCCAATCCAAATGGTTCATCATCTTTAATATTTGTCGATCCAATCCAAATGATTCATCATCTTTCATATTTGTCGATCTACCCGAACTATGCTTAAACTACCCAAACTTTCCTTAATACTTCAAAATAGTCCTTCTTTTTAATCCTACACCTAATTCCCTAAATGGCCCTTCCTTCCAACAATTAGCCCTTTATTTAACTAGTGTGAAGGGTTGGTTTTTGCAACACCCAATCCAGACGATTCGTCATCTTTCATATTTGCCGATCTGCCCCTACTATTCTTAAACTACCCCTACTTCTCTTAATACTTTAAAGCAACCCTTCTTTTTAATCCTACCCATAATTCTCTAAATAACCTTACTTCTAACAAATACCCCTATTTTTTAACTACTATGAAGGGTTTGTTTTAGTTGCACCCAATCCAAATGATTCATCACCTTTCATGTTTGTCGATCTACCCCTACTATGCCTAAACTACCTCTACTTCTCTTAATACTTTGAAACAACACTTCTTTTTAATCCTACCTCTAGTTCAATAAATAACCCTTACTTCCAACAATTACCCCTATTTTTTAACTTTTGTGAATGGTTGGATTTTGCAGCACCCAATCCAAATGATTCATCATCTTTCATATTTGTCGATCCAATCCAAATGATTCATCATCTTTCATATTTGTCGATCTACCCCTACTATGCTTAAACTACCCGTACTTCTCTTAATACTTCAAAAATTCTCTTAATACTTCAAAACAAGCCTTCTTTTTAATCCAAACCCTAATTCTCTGAATGGCCCTTCCTTCCAACAATTACCCATAATTTTTAACTACGGTGAAGGGCTGGTTTTTGCAGCACTCAATCCAAACGATTCATCATCTTTCATATTTTTCGATCTACCCCTACTATGCCTAAACTATAGCTACTTCTCTTAATACTACGGAACAACCCTTCTTTTTAATCCTGCCTCTAATTCTGTAAATAGCCATTACTGCCAACAATTACCCCTATTTTTTAACTTCTATGAAGGGTTGGTTTTTGCAGCACCCAATCCAAATGATTCATCATCTTTCATATTTGTCGATCCAATCCAAATGATTCACCATATTTCATATTTGTCGATCTACCCCTACTATGCTCAAACTACCCCTACTTCTCTTAGTACTTCAAAATAGCCCTTCTTTTTAATCCTACCCCTAATTCTCCAAACAGCCCTTACTTCCAATAATTATCCCTATTTTTTAACTACAGTGAAAAGTTGTTTTTTGCAACATCAAATCCAAATGATTCATCATCTGTCGTATTTGTCAATCTATCCCTACTATGCTTAAACTACCCCTACTTCTCTCAGTACTTCAAAGCAACCCTTATTTTTAATCCTTGCCCTAATTCTCTAAATAGCCCTTACTTCCAACAATTACCCCTATTTTTTAACTGCTGTGAAGGTTTAGTTTTTGTAGCACACAACCCAAACGATTCATAATCTTTCATATTTGTCGATCTTCCACTACTATGCTTTAACTACCCCAACTTGTCTTAATACTTCAAAACAGTCCTTTTTAATCCTACCCCTAATTCTCTAAATAGCCCTTGCTACCAACAATTACCCCAATTTTTTCACTACTATGAAGAGTTGGTTTTTGTAGCACCCAATCCAAATGATTCATCATCTTTCATATTTTCGATCTACCCCAACTATGCTTAAACTACCGCTACTTCTGTTAATACTTCAAAACAACCCTTCTTTTTAATCCTACCCCTAATTCTCTAAATAACCATTCCTTCCAACAATTTACCCTATTTATTAACTTCTGTGAATGGTTCGTTTTTGAAACCCCCAATTCAAACGGTTCATCATCTTTCATATTTGCCGATCTTCCCCTACTATGCTTAAACTACCCCTACTTCTCTTAATACTTCAAAACAGCCCTTCTTTTTAATCCAACCCTTAATTGTCTAAATAGCCCTTACTTCCAACAATTAGCTCTATTTTTTAACTACTTTGAAAGGTTGATTTTTGCAGCATCCAATCCAAATTATTCATCATCTTTTATATTTGTCGATATACCCCTGCTATGCTTAAACTACGCAAACTTCGCTTAATAATTAAAAACAACCCTTCTTTTTAATCCAACCCCTAATTCTCTAAGTAGCCCTTACAACAATTACCCCTATTTGAACTTCAGTGTAGGGTTGGTTTTTGCAGCACCAAATCCAAACGATTCATCATCCTTCATATTTGTCGATCTACCCCTACTATGCTTAAACTACCCCTACTTCTCTTAATACTTCAAAACAACCCTTTTTTAATCTTATCCCTAATTATCTAAATAGCCCTTACTTCCAACAATTACCCCTACTTTTTAACCACAGTGATGTGTTGGTATTTGCAGCACCCAATCCAAATGATTCATCATCTATCATATTTATTGATCTTCCCCTATTATGCTTAAACTACCCCTACTTCTCTTAATACTTAAGAAAAACCCTTCTTTATAATCGAACCCTTCTTTTTAATCCAACCCCTAATTCTCTAAATAGCCCTTCCTTAAAACGATTACCCCTATTTTTTAGCTACTGTGAAGGGATGGTTTTTTGCAGCACCTAATCCAAACGATAAATCATCGCTCATATTTGTTTATCGACCCCTACTATGCTAAAACTAACCCTACTTCTCATAATACTTCAAAACAACACTTCATTTTAATCCTGCCCCTAATTCTCTAAATAGCCCTTAATTCCAACTGTTACCCCTATTTTTTAACTTTTGCGACGTGTTGGTTTTTGCAGCAGCCAATCCAAATGATTCATCATATTTCATATTTGTCGATCTACCCCTATTATGCCTAAACTACCTCTACTTCTCCTAATACTTTGAAACAACCCTTCTTTTTAATCCCACCTCGAGTTCTATAAATAGCCCTTACTTCCAACAATTGCCCCTATTTTTTTACTTTGTGAATGGTTGTTTTTTGCAGCACCGAATCCAGACGATTCATCATCTTTCATATTTGTCGATCCAATCCAAATGATTCATCATCTTTCATATTTGTCGATCTACCCCTACTATGCTTAAACTACCCGTACTTCTCGTAATACTTCAAAACAATCCTTCTTTTTAATCCAACCCCTAATTCTCTAAATGGCACTTCCTTCCAACAATTACCTCTATTTTTTAACTACTTTGAAGGGATGGTTTTTGCGGCACCCAATCTAGACGATTCATCATCTTTCATATTTGTCGATCTACCCCTACTATGCTTAAACAACCCCTACTTCTCTTTATACTTCAAAACAACCCTTCTTTTTAATCCTACCCCTAATTCTCTAAATAGCCCTTACTTCCAACAATTACCCCTACTTTTTAACTATGGTGAAATGCTGGTTTTTGCAGCACCCAATCCAAATGATTCATCATCTGTCATATTTATCGATATTCTCCTATTATGCGTAAACTACCCCTACTTCTCTTTATACTTCAAAACAACCCTTATTTTTAATCCAACCCCTAATTCTTGAAATAGCACTTCCTTAGAACAATTACCCCAATTTTTTAGCTACTGTGAAGGGATGGATTTTGCACCACCCAATCCAAACGATTCATCATCTCTCATATTTGTCAATCGATCCCTACTATGCTTAAACTACCCCTACTTCTCATAATACTTCAAAACAACCATTCTTTTTAATCCTGCCCCTAATTCTCTAAATAGCCCTTATGCCCAACAATTACCCCTATTTTTTAAATTTTGTGAAGGGTTGGTTTTTGCAGCAGCCAATCCAAACAATTCATCATATTTCATATTTGTCGATCTACCCCTACTATGAATAAACTACCTCTACTTCTCTTAATACTTTGAAACAACCCTTCTTTTTAATCCTAGCTCTAGTTCAGTAAATAGCCTTACTTCCAACAATTACAGCTATTTTTTAACTTCTGTGAATGGTTGGTATTTGCAGCATCCAATCCAAATGATTTATCATCTTTCATACTTGTCAATCTGATCCAAATGATTCATCATCTTTCGTATTTGTCGATCTACCCCAACTATGCTTAAACTATCCAAACTTCTCTTTATATTTCAAAACAGTCCTTCTTTTTAACCCTACACCAAATTCTCTAAATGGTGCTTCCTTCCAACAATTAGCCCTTTTATTTAACTACTGTGAAGGGTTGGTTTTTGCAACACCCAATCCAGACGATTCTTATTCTTTCATATTCGTCGATCTACCCCTACTATGCTTAAACTACCCCTACCTCTCTTAATACTCCAAATCAAACCAACTTTTTAATCGTACGCCTAATTCTCTAAATAGCCATTACTTCCAACGATTACCCCTATTTTTTAATTACTGTGAAGGGTTGGTTTTTGCATCACACAATCCAAACGATTCATCATCTTTCATATTTTTCGATCTACCCCTACTATGCCCAAACTACCCCTACTTCTCTTAATTTTTCAAAAAAGCTCTTCTTTTTAAACCTGCCCCTAATTCTCTAAATAGCCCTTACTTCCAACAATTATGCCAATTTTTTAACTGTTGTGAAGAGTTGGTTTTTATAGCACCCAATCTAAATGATTCATCATCTTTCATATTTGTCGATCTACCTCTACTATGCTTAAACTACCCCTACTTCTCTTAGTACTTCAAAACAGCCCTTCTTTTTAATCCTACCCTTAATTCTCTAAATAGCCCTTACTTCCAATAATTACCCCTATTTTTTAACTACAGCGATGGGTTGTTTTTTGCAACATCAAATCCAAATGATTCATCATCTTTCGTATTTGCCAATCTATCTCTACTATGCTTAAACTACCCCTACTTCTCTTAGTACTTCAAAACAACCCTTATTTTCAATCCTTGCCCTAATTCTCTAAATAGCCCTTACTTCCAACAATTACCCCTATTTTTTAACTACTGTGAAGGGTTAGTTTTTGCAGCACACAACCCAAACGATTCATAATCTTTCATATTTGTCGATTTTCCCCTATTATGCTTTAACTACCCCAACTTTTCTTAATACTTCAAAACAGCCCTTTTTAATCCTAACCGTAATTCTCTAAATATCCCTTGCTGCCAACAATTACCCCAATTTTTCCACTACTATGAAGGGTTGGTTTTTGCAGCACCCAATCAAAATGATTCATCATCTTTCATATTTTCGATCTACCCCAACTATGCTTAAACTACCGCTACTTCTGTTAATACTTCAAAACAGCCCATCTTTTTAATACTACCCATAATTCTCTAAATAACCATTCCTTCCAACAATTTACCCTATTTATTAACTTCTGTGAAGGGTTCGTTTTTGCAACCCCCAATCCAAATTATTCATAGTCTTTCATATTTGCCGATCTACCCCTACTATGCTTAAACTACCCCTACATCTCTTAATACTTCAAACAGTCCGTCTTTTTAATCGAACCCATAACTGTCTAAATAGCACTTACTTCCAAAAATTATCTCTATTTTCTAACTACTTTGAAGGGTTGGTTTTTGCAGCACCCAATCCAAATGATTGATCATCTTTTATATTTGTCGATATACCCCTACTATGCTTAAACTACCTCAACTTCTCTTAATACTTCAAAACAACCCTTCTTTTCAATCCAAATCCTAATTCTCTAAGTAGCCCTTCCAACAATTACCCCTATTTTAACTTCTGTGTAAGATTGGTTTTTGCAGCACCCAATCCAAACGATTCATCATCTTTCATATTTGTCGATCTACCCCTACTATGCTTAAACTACCCCTACTTCTCTTAATACATCAAAGCAGCCCTTTTTTAATCTTAACCCTAATTCTCCAAATAGCCCTTACTTCCAACAATTACCCCTACTTTTTGACTACTGTGATGTGTTGGTTTTCGCAGCACCCAATCCAAATGATTCATCATATATCATATTTATCGATCTTCCCCTACTATGCTTAAACTACCCCTACTTCTCTTAATACTTAAGAACAACCCTTCTTTTTAATCCAACCCCTAATTCTCTAAATAGACCTTCCTTCCAACGATTACCCCTATTTTTTAGCTACTGTGAAGGGATGGTTTTTGCAGCACCCAATCCAAATGATGAACCATCTCTCATATTTGTCGATCGACCCCTACTATGCTTAAACTACCCCAACTTCTCATAATACTTCAAAACAACCCTTCGTTTTAATCCTGCCCCTAATTCTCTTAATATCCCTTACTTCCAACTATTACACCTATTTTTAAACTTTTGCGAAGGGTTGGTTTTTGCAGCAGCCAATCCAAATGATTCGTCATATTTCATATTTGTCGATTTACACCTACTATGCCTAAACTACATCTACTTCTCCTAATACTTTGAAACAAACATTCTTTTTAATCCTACCTCAAGTTCTATAAATAGCCCTTACTTCCAACAATTACCCCTATTTTTAACTTTGTGAATGGTTGGTTTTTGCTGCACCCAATCCAAATGATTCATCATCTTTCATATTTGTCGATCTACCCCTACTATGCATAAACTACCCGTACTTCTCATAATACTTCAAAACAATCCTTCTTTTTAATCCAACCCCTCATTCTCTAAATGGCTCTTCCTTCCAACAATTACCCTTATTTTTTAACTACTTTGAAGGGATTGGTTTCTGTGGCACCCAATCCAAACGATGCATCATCTTTCGCATTTGTCGATCTACCCCTAATATGCTTAAACTGCCCCTACTTCTCTTAATACTTCAAAACAACCCTTCTTTTTAATCCTACCCCTAATTCTCTAAATAGCCCTTACTTCCAACAACTACCCCTACTTTTTAACTATGGTGAAGTGTTGGTTTGTGCAGCACTCAATCCAAATGATTCATCATCTCTCATATTTATCGATCTTCTCCTATTATGCTTAAACAACCCCTGCTTCTCTTAATACTTCAAAACAACCCTTCTTTTTAATCCAACCCCTAATTCTCTAAATAGCCCTTCCTTACAACAATTACCACTATTTTTTAGCTATTGTGAAGGGATGGTTTTTGCAGCACCCAATCCAAATGATTCATCATCTCTCATATTTGTCAATCGACCCCAACTATGCTTAAACTACCCCTACTTCTCATAAATAGCCCTTACGTCCAACAATTACCCCTATTTTTTAAAAAATTTTGAAGGGTTGGTTTTTGCAGTAGCCAATCCAAATGATTCATCATATTTCATATTTGTCGATCTAACCCTACTATGCATAAACTACCTCTACTTCTCTTAATACTTTGAAACAACCCCTCTTTTTAATCCTACCTCTAGTTCAATAAATAGCCCTTACTTCCAACAATTACCCCTATTTTTTAACTTCTTTGAATGGTTAGTATTTGCAGCACCTAATCCAAATGATTCATCGTCTTTCATACTTGTCAATCTGATCAAAATGATTCATCATCTTTCGTATTTGTCGATCTACCCCAACTGTGCTTAAACTATCCAAGCTTCCCTTAATACTTCAAAACAGTACTTCTTTTTAACCCTACACCTAATTCTCTAAATGGCGCCTCCTTCCAACAAATAGCCCTATTATTTAACTACTGTGAAGGGTTGCTTTTTGCAACACCCAATCCAGACAATTCTTCATCTTTCATATTCGTCGATCTACCCCTACTACGCTTAAACTACCCCTACTTCTCTTAATACTCCAAATCAAACCTACTTTTTAATCCTACGCCTAATTCTCTAAATAGCCATTACTTCCAACAATTACCCCTATTTTTTAATTACTGTGAAGGGTTGGTTTTTGCAGCACCCAATCCAAATGATTCATCATCTTTCATATTTGTCGATCTACCCCTACTATGCCAAAACTACCCCTACTTCTCTTAATTCTTCAAAATAGATATTCTTTTTAAACCTACCACTAATTCTCTAAATAGCCCTTACTTCCAACAATTACGCCTATTTTTTAACTGTTGTGAAGAGTTGGTTATTACAGCACCCAATCCAAATGATTCATCATCTTTCATATTTGTTGATCTACCCCTACTATGCTTAAACTACCCCTACTTCTCTTAGTACTTCAAAACAACCCTTCTTTTTAATCCTACCCTTAATTCTCTAAATAGCCCTTACTTCCAATAATTACCCCTATTTTTTAACTACAGCGAAGGGTTGTTTTTTGCAACATCAAATCCAAATGATTCATCATCTTTCGTATTTGTCAATTTATCCCTACTATGCTTAAACTACCCCTACTTCTCTTAGTACTTCAAAACAACACTTATTTTTAATCCTTGCCCTAATTCTCTAAAAAGCCCTTACTTTCAACAATTAGCCCTATTTTTTAACTACTGTGAAGGGTTAGTTTTCGCAGCACACAATCCAAACGATTCATTATCTTTCATATTTGTCAATCTTCCCCTACTATGCTTTAACTACCCCAACTTCTCTTAATACATCAAAACAGTCCTTTTTAATCCTACCCCTAATTCTCTAAATAGCCCTTGCTACCAACAATTACCCCAATTTTTTCACTACTATGAAGGTTTGGTTTTTGCAGCACCCAATCCAAATGATTCATCATCTTTCATTTTTTCGATCTACCCCAACTATGCTTAAACTACCGCTACTTCTGTTAATACTTCAAAACAACCCTTCTTTTTAATCCTACCCCTAATTCTCTAAATAAACATTCCTTCCAACAATTTACCCTATTTATTAACTTCTGTGAAAGGTTCGTTTTTGCAGCCCCCAATCCAAACGATTCATTATCTTTCATATTTGCCGATCTACCCCTACTATGCTTAAACTACCCCTACTTCTCTTAATACATCAAAACAGTCCTTCTTTTTAATCCAATCCTTAATTGTCTAAATATTCCTTACTTCCAACAATTAGCCCTATTTTTTAACTACTTTGAGGGGTTTTTTTTTGCAGCACCCAATCCAAATGATTGATCATCTTTTATATTTGTCGATATACCCCTGCTATGCTTAAACTACCCCAACTTCTCTTAATACTTCAAAACAACCCTTCTTTTTAATCCAACCCCTAATTCTCTAAGTAGCCCTTCCAACGATTACCCCTATTTTAACTTCTGTGTAGGGTTGGTTTTTGCAGCACCCAATCCAAACGATTCATCATCTTTCATATTTGTCGATCTACCCCTACTATGCTTAAACTGCCCCTACTTCTCTTAATACTCCAAAATAGCCCTTTTTTTAATCCAACCCCTAATTCTCTAAATAGCCCTTACTTCTAACAATTACCCTTATTTTTTTAACTACTGTGATGTGTTGGTTTTTGCAGCACCCAATCCAAATGATTCACCATCTATCATATTTATCGATCTTCCCCTACTATGCATAAACTACACCTACTTCTCTTAATACTTAAGAACATCGCTTGTTTTTAATCCAACCCCTAATTCTCTAAATAGCTCTTCCTTCCAATGATTACCCCTATTTTTTAGCTACTGTGAAGGGATGGTTTTTGCAGCACCCAATCCAAACGATACATCATCTCTCATATTTGTCGATCGACCCCTACTATGATTAAACTACCCCTACTTCTCATAATACTTTAAAACAACCCGTCGTTTTAATCCTGCCCCTAATTCTCTAAATAGCCCTTACTTCCAACTATTACCCTATTTTTTAACTTTTGCGAAGGGTTGGTTTTTGCAGCAGCCAATCCAAACGATTCATCATATTTCATATTTGTCGATCTACCCCTACTATGCCTAAACTACCTCTACTTCTTCTAATACTTTGAAACAACCCTTCTTTTTAATCCTACCTCAAGTTCTATAAATAGCCCTTACTTCCATCAATTACCCCTATTTTTTAACTTTGTGAATGGTTGGTTTTTGCAGCACCCAATCCAAATGATTCATCATCTTTCATATTTGTCGATCCAATCCAAATGATTCATCATCTTTCATATTTGTCGATGTACCCCTACTATGCTTAAACTACCCGTACTTCTCGTAATACTTCAAAACAATCCTTCTTTTTAATCCAACCCCTAATTCTCTAAATGGCTCTTCCTTCCAACAATTACACCTATTTTTTAACTACTTTGAAGGGATGGTTTTTGCGGCTCCCTATCCAAACGATTCATCATCTTTCATATTCGTCGATCTACCCCTACTATGCTTAAACTACCCCTACTTCTCTTAATACTTCAAAACAACCCTTCTTTTTAATCCTACCCCTAATTCTCTAAATAGCCCTTACTTCCAACAATTACCCCTACTTTTTAACTATAGTGAAGTGTTGGTTTTTGCAGCACCCAATCCAAATGATTCATCATCTGTCATATTTATCGATCTTCTCCTATTATGCTTAAACTACCCCTACTTCTCTTAATACTTCAATACAACCCTTCTTTTTAATCCAACTCCTAAATAGCCCTTCCTTACAACAATTACCCCTATTTTTTAGCTACTTTGAAGGGATGGTTTTTGCAGCACCCAATCCAAACGATTCAACATCTCTCATATTTGTCAATCGACCCCTACTATGCTTAAACTACCCATACTTCTCATAATACGTCAAAACAACCCGTCTTTTTAATCATGCCCCTAATTCTCTAAATAGCCCTTACGCCCAACAATTACCCCTATTTTTTAACCTTGGTGAAGGATTGGTTTTTGCAGCAGCCAATCCAAACGATTCATCATATTTCATATTTGTCGATCTACCCCTACTATGCATAAACTACCTCTACTTCTCTTGATACTTTGAAACAACCCTTCTTTTTAATCCTACCTCTAGTTCAAGAAATAGCCCTTACTTCCAACAATTACCCCTATTTTTTAACTTCTGTGAATGGTTGGTATTTGCAGCACCCAATCCAAATGATTCATCATCTTTCATACTTCTCAATCCGATCCAAATGATTCATCGTCTTTCGTATTTGTCGATCTACCCCAACTATGCTTAAACTATCCAAACTTCTCTTAATACTTCAGAACAGTCCTTCTTTTTAACCCTACACCTAATTCTCTAAATGGCGCTTCCTTCCAACAATTAGCCCTTTTATTTAACTATTGTGAAGGATTGGTTTTTGCAACACCAAATCCAGACAATTCTTCATCTTTCAAATTCATCGATCTACCCCTACTATGCTTAAACTACCCCTACTTCTCTTAATACTCCAAATCAAACCTACTTTTTAATCCTACGCCTAATTCTCTAAATAGCCATTACTTCCAGCGATTACCCCTATTTTTTAATTACTGTGAAGGGTTGGTTTTTGCAGCACCCAATCCAAATGATTCATCATCTTTCATATTTGTCGATCTACCCCTACTATGCCCAAACAACCCCTATTCCTCTTAATTCTTCGAAATAGCTCTACTTTTTAAACCTACCCCTAATTCTCTAAATAGCTCTTAATTCCAACAATTACGCCTTTTTTTTAACTGTTGTGAAGAGTTGGTTTTTACAGCACCCAATCCAAATGATTCATCATCTTTCATATTTGTCGATCTAACCCTACTATGCTTAAACTACCCCTACTTCTCTTAGTACTTCAAAACAGCCCTTCTTTTTAATCCTACCCTTAATTCTCTAAATGGCCCTTACTTCCAATAATTACCCATATTTTTTAACTATAGTGAAGGGTGGTTTTTTGCAAAATCAAATCCAAATGATTCATCATCTTTCGTATTTGTCAATCTATCCCTACTATGCTTAAACTACCACTACTTCTCTTAGTACTTAAAAACAACCCTTATTTTTAATCCTTGCCCTAATTCTCTAAATAGCCCTTACTTCCAACAATTGCCCCTATTTTTTAACTACTGTGAAGGGTTAGTTTTTGCAGCACACAACCAAAACGATTCATAATCTTTCATATTTGTCGATCTTCCCGTACTATGCATTAACTACCCCAACTTCTCTTAATACTTCGAAACAGTCCTTTTTAATCCTACCCTTAATTCTATAAATAGCCCTTGCTGCCAACATTTACCCCAATTTTTTCACTACTATGAAGGGTTGGTTTTTGCAGAACCCAATCCAAATGATTCATCGTCTTTCATATTTTCGATCAACCCTAACTATACTTAAACTACCGCTACTTCTGTTAATACTTTGAACCAGCCCTTCTTTTTAATCCTACCCCTAATTCTCTAAATAACCATTCCTTCCAACAATTTACCCTATTTGTTAATTTCTGTGAAGGGTTCATTTTTGCAGCCCCCAATCCAAACGATCCATCATCTTTCATATTTTCCGATCTACCCCTACTATGCTTAAACTACCCCTACTTCTCTTAATACTTCAAAACAGTCCTTCTTTTTAATCCAACCCTTAATTTTCTTTGTAACACCCCGAATTTTCTATTAACACTAAAGTTGCTAAAATATTAATAAGTGTGTAAGAGAGGGGATGTATCTAATATGAATATAAAAATATTAATAAGTGTGTAAGAGAGGGGATGTATCTAATATGAATATAAAAATATTAATAAGTGTGTAAGAGAGGGGATGTATCTAATATGAATATAAAAATATTAATAAGTGTGTGAGAGAGGGGATGTATCTAATATGTATATAAAAACAATAATAAGAAAAGGGGGATGTATCTAATATGTACATTGTAGAAAATATATATATATTTATGACATGAATAGAAGTTTATTAATATGCTGAGTGTTTGCTGAGTCACTTCTGACTCATTGCTGAGTCAACAAGATAAACCCCATCTTGTCTGAACGGCTGCGGTTATTTCTAGGTTAAATCTAATGGCCTAAATGAATTCTAAAATTTATAAATAAGTGGGTAGACCCTAGACCTAAATCACTTGTAAAATTAGAGAAGCTAACGTCATGCTGCTGCCATGGAGTTCAGCATAGCCGTCACAAACTAAGAAGAGGAAGCCTAATCATCTACAACTAAATTCTTCTCAACAAAACAAATCAAAAGATTCTTTCTCTAATCCTCTTCTTTAAACTGTGAGTATGATGATTCTCACAAGACTATTACAAACTAATTTGACTCAGTTATGAATGGATCACAAGAAAGTGATGTGATTTGTAATTGTAAATTCTATATATTGTGGATCTCTTATTATGTTATCATGTTGTCGTATGATGTAAATTATATAAGCTATGTCATGCTATGTTGTAAATTCTCTTATGCTATGTCGTTCTATGTTGAGAATCATGTCAAGCTATGTTATACTATCATACTATGCCATGTTATAAATCATGCTATATTATGTTGGAAAATCATGCTGTTGGATCATGCTTAAAGTTATGTTTTTTTTTTCTTAATTTAAATGGATCTTGTTTATGGGAATTTGCCTATTAGGTTAGGTGTACCCATAAACTTGAAACTATAATTAAATAAAACTTGATTATGGGAATTTGCCTATTGAGTTAGGTGTACCCATATAAAACCATGTTGTAAAAAATTAGATGATGTTGATTCACACATGTTCATATGTAAGTTTATGAAAATTGATTGAGATTATATTAGGTGAATTTTGAACAAGTTGACACCTTTAGGTCCATGACATGTATAATCTATGCAAGTTGGACATATGCAAGTTTCACCCCTTATTATGATTCATTTGGTCACATATACATGTTGTTATTATGATAATCTCTTTTATGCTATGAGTTAGGCTATTCGAGTCTAACATATATTTTGCGAATATACGTTCAAACGTGGGGTAGGGGTAATATTAGGAATTAATAAATTGGGTGCAATTTTGTAAGATTTTTCATACCATGAATGGATGTCCATAATTGAGTCAATTATTGACATTGTTAAAAATTGGAAGTAATTAATAATTCGAGTAGGGAATTATTAAAATTGGGGGAAAGTGGATTATTGTTAATAATCAATGCTTAGGACACGAGGTTGGACCCGTTTGTGATGTAAACCTGCCCGGACCCGCCCGGCAAATCCAGTAGTCCCAAATGTCGGCACAATGTGAGAGGTCCTAGGCCCAAACTAAAGCATAACAGTTGTAAAGACACGAGGTTAGACTCTTTTATGGTGTAAGACTACCCGGACCCGCCCGGCAAATCCAGCTGCCATAAATGCCAGTCTAATGTGAGAGGTCTTTATGAGGTTATGGCCTTAATAAACTAAGAAATACTTAACCAGTTAATCATGTAAGGTGGGACATGGGGGTTAAGTAGGTGCCTTGGGTGGCATGAGGAATCTGGTGGTTGCCTTTAGAGGCATTTGAAATACGATTAGACTTAACCAAACACACATGTAAATGAACATGACTAAGTGTGTTAAGTGGGATGGACTAATGGGGACAAGCTTAGGTGGAATGCTTGTGGTAAATAGTGGGGGCCCATTTCAACCAGTATCCCAAAACGTTTCTTTGTGGGCTCGACCCAAGTCGAGGACGGGACACGCATACTGGGTTTGACTATAAGAGGCCAAAACAGGGAGCGGTGGCAACGCAAGTCCAACGGGTTTCATATGCGTGTGTGGACCCGGGCTGGTAGGTAAGACGTTGTTGCATCGTGTAGGTATAAGCCGTGCCTGTCCGTTGTATCAGGTTGCCACTTTAGGGGAGTGATACACCCCACTGTGGGGCCAGCACGGGTATCTACGAGTTAGGGAGCCGATCGAATAATGGGAAGTAGGGTACACCTAGTGGAGATAGGGGCAGGCGGCACCTATGTAGTCAGCTAGGGGTACGTAAAGCCATTGGGAAAGTTTCTAAGTGAAGCTAAGTGGGATGCATCTTTAGGGTGACTGGTGTGGTGCAGTATAGTGTTTATCCTTTAGTATTTAGGAGCGCCTATAATGTTGCCTTTAGCGATTGTCTATGTCCTTAATCTGCTCTTCATAGACATTTTCTTGTTTTCCAGCTTATGCCTTAGTCCAGTTATTTTGGTAATAGTATTGTAGAATTATTATATTCACCAGACTTTATGTCTGACCCCCTCTTTTCCATCCTTTTTCTCCCTTCAGGTCCGTAGGTTGGGCCAAGTTCTAGTGGAGTCTAGTTGGATCGCTTATCTTCTGGAAAGCTTGGACTGCTGAAGTAAAGTCCAGCTTGTTATCTTTCTTTTTAATGGCTATTCATGTAATGGGATTATGTACTTGTTTTATCAAGATAGATATTGTACTTGACATTGAATATGGTGTTATGATGAAATCAAACATGTTTTGACTTCTGCTACAATGAAATAAAGTTTTTGAATTTCCAAGTACTATTTTATATCTGTCTTGTTGTAATTTTACTGTTCTATATTCACTTAAAACCTCCATGGAAGTTGTAACACCCCGCGAATTCTATAACTGTGAAATTCACAAATTAAAGTATAATTAATTTCAAATCAAAGAACTAAGGGAAACGGGATACACCATTGCGTTCGTCTCGGAAAAATACGCGAAATAGAGTCCGAGTTTTCGAAAAACGGAGTCCGTATGAAGAAGATATGGCCTTCGGAAGTTTCTGAATTAAGTTTAAAATTCGAACAGAATAAAACAGCTCAGAAAAATAATTTTTAATTCCAAAATCGGGCCCAATTGGCCAGGGCGGGAAAACTCCCGCCTAATGCACCCAGGTCGACTGGGCTGTCGACCTGGTCTAGCCAGGTCGACAGGGCTGTCGACAGGGCTGTCGACAGGCATGTCGACCTGGTCCAGACCCAGGTCGAACCCAGTCCACCCTGGCTGGCCTATTCTATGTTGGTCGATTTTCTGTAGTCTGCTTTGTCATTAGGGCTAGGTGGCAGGCTCTAATTGGTCTCTCTTTCGAATGAATGGCTATGATCAATCCAAGCAACATCGATGGTCCTAATCAGTTCATAACCCCTATAAAAATGACCCTAGACTCTACCTAACCTAAGTCTTTAACACAATTCTCTAGCCTCCATTGCTCTCTTCTTCTAATTAAAAATAAAAATGGCGTCGCTACTCTGCTAGAATCAAAACTAGAAGTCAGTCAACATCATCCTAAATTCAAACTAGAGATTAAAGTTTCTGCAAAGATTCTACAACAAGTTAAAGTTCTTTCTTTAATCCAATCAAGGCAAGTACAGTTATTTTCCGCTATAAACGTTAATTATAATTTTGATATGTTTTTAATTCTGAATCTGAGATTGTATATATATTCTCTTCTGTCAGATTTGTATTTCTGTGACTGTTCTGTATCCCTTTTCTTCTTTTCTGTTTTTATAGCCAGGCTACCACGAGCCTGTGCCTAATCTCATAAGAGATGAACGTATGAACACAAATTTTGGGATAAATAATGAATGATGCGAAATTTGACAAGACTAAATTGAATGTATGACTTTAGGTCTGAGGCATAAAATATATTGGACATATGCATAAATTTGACTATGAACATATAATTTATGCATGTTGTATGCATAGTTATGTTGTAATTTAGAACTGTAATTAATGAGCATATGTTGTAAACTAGATTTGGATCTATGCATATTCTATGATAGAAGAAAAGAGGAACCATTGTAAGATTACATATGATTTGAGACTTTGGACAAAATGCATATAAAAGTCAAGATCTGATTTTTAGAAGATATGATTTAAAGATTTATATTGTTGGGTATAGTTTGCATAATGATTCATGACTCAAAAAGAAGAAGATATGGAAACTTAGGTGTAAAGATTTACATTAATTAGGATATCTATTATTGTGATTACACCTAAATAGGGATTTTTGGATATATGGCATGCATTGAAATTAATGGTTATATTTTGTATAATTTATATGTGAATCTGCTGTAAGATGCTAGTTTAACAAAAATTGGAACATATGTTATATGGCAAATTATGTCCATATTCTGCGCTTATGCAAACATGGAGTATATGTTGTGAATCATGACAATTATGTAGGCATATGAATTTAGGCCAATTTATGATTGGGCAAGGCATGTAAATAGAACTTTTAGAAATATTAAATTTTCTAAATCTGCTAATTTGTCAAGTTTCCTAAACTACTAGTTTTGTTATATTGCCTAGACTGCTAATTAGATTGAAATGCCTAATCTGTTAAATTTGTCGGTTGAAATGCCTAACCTGTTATATGCCAAAATCTGCTTAGTTGCTAAATCTGTTAAATCCGTTAAGTCATATAAAATCTGTTGTCTGCTATGTTGATATAATCATCCTGTTATTGATATAATCTGAATTGGCATATTTATTGGGCGTGCGCATAAACGGTAAATTATTAATTAATTGGCCGCAAAGATAAACATGGCTAACTCGAGGTTAGAATGAGTTTGCGGCGTAAATCTGCCCGGAACCGCCCGGCACATCCAGTGGCCGCAAACAAAAGGTTCTAATGTGAGAAGTTAGTCATAACATGCGTAAGACACGAGGTTAGGTCTGGCTTGTGGCAGAAGTCTGCCCGGAACCGCCCGGCATATCCAGCGGCCACAAGCTACCGACCTAATGTGAGAGGTCTGTGCATTAATAATTAATTAATGCAAATCTAAGATAAGAATGACGTCTAAAACGTATTGGGGGAAAACAGGGTTAAACCTACTGGATTAATAGGTGTAGTAAACCCGTCCATGAATCTGTAGGCCCAATACAAAGTTAGACAAATCTGGAAAATCTGTACATCTGATCTGTTAGTCTGAAAACTTGTTAGCTTAATCTATGAACTAGTAAATCCAAATTCTGTATGTCTGAACTTGTAAACAAGTTAATCTGAGATCTGTTAGTCTGGGGACACAAGGTTAGGAGGGGAATTACTTGTGTCATCTGTTGTTTGGGACCCATATTAGTCAGTAACCCTTTCTGGTATCAAAACTTTGACCCAACAGTAGGTAGGGTCCGGGCACGCTTACTGAACTAATTATAAGTGGTTCATTCTGATAATGGCGAGGGGTGTTGATGGTGCGTTCCAACCGGGTCATGTGCTTGCATGGATCCCGGTCTGCCTCTGAGGATGTAAGACGCCGTGACATCTGTAAATAGGTCTGTGCCAATTGGTTGTCACTTTAGGGAGTGATACACCCTACTGTGGGTCCGACACAGGATATTTATGTATTAGGGAGCCGATCGCTTGGGGTAGGGTTTTAGGGTACTCTTAGTTCTGTCTGTTTCTGTTGGTACCGTCTGTTTCTGTTGGGTGGTAACACCTGTCTGTTTCTGTGTGGTACCGTCTGTTCGGGTGGTAAAGGCCCATTACTAGTGTACACCTAATTCTACATTCTGTTTCCGTAGAGATAAATCTGTTCCTGCTTCTGTCTGTTTCTGATCGGGTAGTAAAGGCCCATTATTAGCATTCTGTTTCTGTTAAAGTATTCTGTACCCGTTCCTGCTTCAATTTAGACATTAGGGAGACACCTAATTCTGCTATACTAGTATTAGTGCAGAGGAGTGTAAAACAATAGTTTATATCATTCTGTTTTTCTGTTGTATCTGCTACACCTGTTATAGTTATCTCACATCCAGTTTTATGTTCATATCATATTATTATTATCTGTTCATATGCTGAAAGTCACTGGACTTGCCAGACTTTTTGTCTGACCCTTGTTGTTTCGCCTCCTTTCTTCCGTTTCCCCCCCAGGTTATCCAAGGAGGGAAATACTTTAGCTTGATCCGGATTTCTCTTTGCTTGAAGTGCTTAAAGTATGGCTTGGCTCGGTATAGCTTCCGTTCCATGGGGATTATGATTTTAAACTATGCATTTTGAAGGCTTTTGTACAAGACTGATATTTTGTACTTGAATTCTGAAATTGAAAGGATGTAACCATATTAATTTCTGTTTCCGCTGTAATAAAGTTAATTTTTTTTTCAAGTACTGTTTTATCTGTCTTGTAAGTTTCTGTTCTGTTTACTAAAATGCTCCACCAAAGTTAAGGCATTCCCTTTGTGAGTGACCTTAACGGAGGTGGGGTGTTATACTTGGTATCAGACCTGAAGGTTACCAGATTGGGTAAAGTTTTTGAAAACTGTTTTCAAAAAGGTTTTGGAAGGAAGTATTTTCAAAAAAAAAATAAAGCTTATTTTGGAAAACATGATCCCCAAGAGCCATATATCTTTCTTTCAGTCCTTTTTGTATTGAACCTTTCCTTTTTCGTTCCAGCATGTCTGAAGCATCTGAGATACCAGAGGGTGTTCATGTACCCGGTTGGTTTCGTCAATATCTTGAGGCTAGGACCGCCGCTGCAGGTCCAGCAAATGATCCCCCTCCTCCACCCCCTCCTCGTGCAATTGCTTTCTCAAAGATCTGTAGAGATTTTAGGGCCATGGGTGGGAAGGATTTCAAAGGAACTGAATCATTCGTAGAAGCAAGGAATTGGCTCAAAGAAACTGAGGATCTATTCGTTATCTTCGAGGTGGACGATAGGCAGAAGGTACAGTTGGCAGTATGGCTGCTCAAAGACGAAGCTTCCTACTGGTGGGAAGTCACTAACGCCGAGAGGCCGGTTGAGACATGGATGGATTTCAGAACAAGGTTTGAGAAAAAATTCCTCTCGAAAGCTGAACGAAGTTTACAATTGGAAAAGTTCTTGTCTCTTAAGCAAGGAAGTATGACGGTCAAGGAATACGTCAACCAGTTCAACCAACTAGCAAGATTCGGATTGGATTTAGTCAACACTCAGCATAAAAAGGCTCTCCGCTTTGTTAAAGGATTGAATGAGCCACTACACAGCCTAGCCATGACCCATGTACCCATGGGAGCAACTTACGAGAAATTGGTGGATATGGAACTACTGCACGAGGAAGGCAAGGGCCCGAAAGAGACAAAGAAGGAAGAACCACAGAATAAGAAAGCGGGGCCCAAAAAGGAAACACAAAAGAAGGATGAGAAGTCAGAAGATAAGAAGGGGAAAAAGTGCTTTACTTGTGGGAGCTCAACTCATCTGAACAAGGATTGCAGAAAAAGGAAGGGCGCTTGCTTCAACTGTGGGGAGATGGGACACTTCACTAGGGACTGCCCGAAGAGACGAGGACAAGGAGGGCAGGCGAACACTCTTGAGGCTAGTGACTAGGATAGAAATAGGAAAATTTCTATAGTAGGTTTAATTTCTTTATCTGATTATGGAGTTAAGACTTTTTCTGATTCTGGTATTTTGATTTTGTAATCGATACTCTGCACTTTAATACTAGTATTATTTCTGAATTCCGCTATAGACTCAGACCCATAATGGTTATGGATCATCTGTTTGAGATTGGGGTTTGAGGGATATCTGTGTTAGGCGTCAAGTATGACGCATACATTCTGAGTTTTCATGGGGTATGATTTTATCATGCTTAGCTTCCTAAGAATCATTAGGGAACCTGATCTGTACCAGTAGTCTGTAAATATCTAAATACTTTTTATAGGATTTCCAGTTTTGACATGGTCTAAAGAAGGTAATCCTCTGGGTGTCAATTTGATGTTGGTTTCGGTCTTTGGGGCCGATACTTAGGACCCATGTCTAATGGGAACCAAATTTTCGTTCTATCTGTACTCGCTTCCATCATTCGACTGTATCCTATCGATCGAATATTTGAACTTTAGGTAGAAACTAATGGGTGTAAACATGTGTTTGAGCATGTTATGTTTGATGGTTGCAAGTGGATGCAAGTGGTTGCTAGTGGTTGCCCGTGGATGCATATAAACACACTAGGCACTAGATCGGCTCGAAAACACTCTCATACTGCATATGGATGGGTGAGCATTTTTCAATTCTTGTGGATGCAAAATGGTTGATTCAGCACATGGATGTTGCATTTGAGTTAATGGTTGTGCACTCATATAGAAATAATATATATCATCAGAATACTATTGCATACATGTTGGACTCATGGCACTGACATAATTCGCATTAAGGAGGTCAACTGAATCAGTAGACCGCCTGATCTTTGCATTAGGTAAGGAACATATACACACACTTTTGCATATGTTCATACAACATTAGAAGTTTTCTAAGGACAATGGATGCTTGTGGATGATGGTTGAGTAGATGGGTGATTGGATGGTAGGACACATTCTTCTTAACTTGAAGATTTCGGGGACGAAATCCTTTTAAGTGGGGGAGAATGTAACACCCCGCGAATTCTATAACTGTGAAATTCACAAATTAAATTATAATTAATTTCAAATCAAAGAACTAAGGGAAACGGGATACGCCATTGCGTTCGACTCGGAAAAATACGCGAAATAGAGTTCGAGTTTTCGAAAAACGGAGTCCGTATGAAGAAGATATGGCCTTCGGAAGTTTCTGAATTAAGTTTAAAATTCGAACAGAATAAAACAGCTCAGAAAAATAAGTTTTAATTCCAAAATAGGGCCCAATTGGCCAGGGCAGGAAAACTCCCGCCTAATGCACCCAGGTCGACTGGGCTGTCGACCTGGTCTAGCCAGGTCGACAGGGCTGTCGACAGGGCTGTCGACAGGCATGTCGACCTGGTCCAGACCCAGGTCGAACCCAGTCCACCCTGGCTGGTCTATTCTATGTTGGTCGATTTTCTGTAGTCTGCTTTGTCATTAGGGCTAGGTGGCAGGCTCTAATTGGTCTCTCTTTCGAATGAATGGCTATGATCAATCCAAGCAACATCGATGGTCCTAATCAGTTCATAACCCCTATAAAAATGACCCTAGACTCTACCTAACCTAAGTCTCTAACACAATTCTCTAGCCTCCATTGCTCTCTTCTTCTAATTAAAAATAAAAATGGCGTCGCTACTCTGCTAGAATCAAAACTAGAAGTCAATCAACATCATCCTAAATTCAAACTAGAGATTGAAGTTTCTGCAAAGATTCTACAACAAGTTAAAGTTCTTTCTTTAATCCAATCAAGGCAAGTACAGTTATTTTCCGCTACAAACGTTAATTATAATTTTGATATGTTTTTAATTCTGAATCTGAGATTGTATATATATTCTCTTCTGTCAGATTTGTTTTTCTGTGACTGTTCTGTATCCCTTTTCTTCTTTTCTGTTTTTATAGCCAGGCTACCACGAGCCTGTGCCTAATCTCATAAGAGATGAAGTATGAACGCAAATTTTGGGATAAATAATGAATGATGCGAAATTTGACAAGACTAAATTGAATGTATGACTTTAGGTCTGAGGCATAAAATATATTGGACATATGCATAAATTTGACTATGAACATATAATTTATGCATGTTGTATGCATAGTTGTGTTGTAATTTAGAACTGTAATTAATGAGCATATGCTGTAAACTAGATTTGGATCTATGCATATTCTATGATAGAAGAAAAGAGGAACCATTGTAAGATTACATATGATTTGAGACTTTGGACAAAATGCATATAAAAGTCAAGATCTGATTTTTAGAAGATATGATTTAAAGATTTATATTGTTGGGTATAGTTTGCATAATGATTCATGACTCAAAAAGAAGAAGATATGGAAACTTAGGTGTAAAGATTTACATTAATTAGGATATCTATTATTGTGATTACACCTAAATAGGGATTTTTGGATATATGGCATGCATTGAAATTAATGGTTATATTTGGTATAATTTATATGTGAATCTGCTGTAAGATGCTAGTTTAACAAAAATTGGAACATATGTTATATGGCAAATTATGTCCATATTCTGCGCTTATGCAAACATGGAGTATATGTTGTGAATCATGACAATTATGTAGGCATATGAATTTAGGCCAATTTATGATTGGGAAAGGCATGTAAATAGAACTTTTAGAAATATTAAATTTGCTAAATCTGCTAATTTGTCAAGTTTCCTAAACTACTAGTTTTGTTATATTGCCTAGACTGCTAATTAGATTGAAATGCCTAATCTGTTAAATTTGTCGGTTGAAATGCCTAACCTGTTATATGCCAAAATCTGCTAAGTTGCTAAATCTGTTAAATCCGTTAAGTCATATAAAATCTGTTATCTGCTATGTTGATATAATCATCCTGTTATTGATATAATCTGAATTGGCATATTTATTGGGCGTGCGCATAAACGGTAAATTATTAATTAATTGGCCGCAAAGATAAACATGGCTAACTCGAGGTTAGAATGAGTTTGCGGCGTAAATCTACCCGGAACCGCCCGGCACATCCAGTGTCTGCAAACAAAAGGTTCTAATGTGAGAAGTTAGTCATAACATGCGTAAGACACGAGGTTAGGTCTGGCTTGTGGCAGAAGTCTGCCCGGAACCGCCCGGCATATCCAGCGGCCACAAGCTACCGACCTAATGTGAGAGGTCTGTGCATTAATAATTAATTAATGCAAATCTAAGATAAGAATGACGTCTAAAACGTATTGGGGGAAAATAGGGTTAAACCAACTGGATTAATAGGTGTAGTAAACCCGTCCATGAATCTGTAGGCCCAATACAAAGTTAGACAAATCTGGAAAATCTGTACATCTGATCTGTTAGTCTGAAAACTTGTTAACTTAATCTATGAACTAGTAAATCCGAATTCTGTATGTCTGAACTTGTAAACAAGTTAATCTGAGATCTGTTAGTCTGGGGACACAAGGTTAGGAGGGGAATTACTTGTGTCATCTGTTGTTTGGGACCCATATTAGTCAGTAACCCTTTCTGGTATCAAAACTTTGACCCAACAGTAGGTAGGGTCCGGGCACGCTTACTGAACTAATTATAAGTGGTTCATTCTGATAATGGCGAGGGGTGTTGATGGTGCGTTCCAACCGGGTCATGTGCGTGCATGGATCCCGGTCTGCCTCTGAGGATGTAAGACGCCGTGACATCTGTAAATAGGTCTGTGCCAATTGGTTGTCACTTTAGGGAGTGATACACCCTACTGTGGGGCCGACACAGGATATTTATGTATTAGGGAGCCGATCGCTTGGGGTAGGGTTTTAGGGTACGCTTAGTTCTGTCTGTTTCTGTTGGTACCGTCTGTTTCTGTTGGGTGGTAACACCTGTCTGTTTCTGTGTGGTACCGTCTGTTCGGGTGGTAAAGGCCCATTACTAGTGTACACCTAATTCTACATTCTGTTTCCGTAGAGATAAATCTGTTCCTGCTTCTGTCCGTTTCTGATCGGGTAGTAAAGGCCCATTATTAGCATTATGTTTCTGTTAAAGTATTCTATACCCGTTCCTGCTTCAATTTAGACATTAGGGAGACACCTAATTCTGCTATACTAGTATTAGTGCAGAGGAGTGTAAAACAATAGTTTATATCATTCTGTTTTTCTGTTGTATCTGCTACACCTGTTATAGTTATCTCACATCCAGTTTTATGTTCATATCATATTATTATTATCTGTTCATATGCTGAAAGTCACTGGACTTGCCAGACTTTTTGTCTGACCCTTGTTGTTTCGCCTCCTTTCTTCCGTTTCCCCCCCCAGGTTATCCAAGGAGGGAAATACTTTAGCTTGATCCGGATTTCTCTTTGCTTGAAGTGCTTAAAGTATGGCTTGGCTCGGTATAGCTTCCGTTCCATGGGGATTATGATTTTAAACTATGCATTTTGAAGGCTTTTGTACAAGACTGATATTTTGTACTTGAATTCTGAAATTGAAAGGATGTAACCATATTAATTTCTGTTTCCGCTGTAATAAAGTTAAATTTTTTTTTCATGTACTGTTTTATCTGTCTTGTAAGTTTCTGTTCTGTTTACTAAAATGCTCCACCAAAGTTAAGGCATTCCCTTTGTGAGTGACCTTAACGGAGGTGGGGTGTTACAGAAGTTAATGCATTCCCTTTGTGAGTGACATTAATGGAAGTGGGGTGTTACACGTGGTATCAGAGCATAAGGTTACCAGAACAGATAAATTTTTTTTTTAGAAAAATATTTTTTTTCTAAAGTATTTTTGGAAGAAGTGCTTTCAAAAAAAAAAACATGTTATTTAAAGAGAGTATTTATGAAAAACATAATCCCAAATAGCCACATCCTTATCTTTATCTTTCGAATTCTCCATTTTGAATCTTTCCTTTTTCGTCTCAGCATGGCTGAAGATCTTAATCTCCCAGAAGGTGTGACGATTCCAGGGTGGTTTAGGAGATACTTGGAGGCTAGGGCCACCACTGCAGGCCCAGCGGATACTCCTCCACCCCTAGTTGCTTCCATTCCTCCTCCTCCTCCTCGTGTTGACACTTTTGCAAAGACGTGCAAGGAATTCAAGGCTATGAGAGGAAAAACTTTTCAAGGGACTGAGACGTTTGTGGAGGCCAGAGATTGGCTTAAGGAGACTGAGGAATTGTTGGATATCTTTGAAGTGGAAGATGGGAGGAAAGTCCGTTTAGCTGCTTGGTTAATGAAGGGAGAGGCCTCGTTTTGGTGGGAGGTCACTAACGGGGAACGTCCAGTTGATTCATGGGCGGATTTCAGACGAAGGTTTGAGGCAAAGTTTCTTTCAAGGGCAGAGGAGAACTTAAATATGGAAAAATTCCTGGCACTAAAGCAAGGGAGCTCATCAGTAAAGGAATATGTCAATAAATTTAATCAGTTAGCAACGTTTGGCTTGGAGTTGGTGAACACGCCAGAGAAGAAAGCTTTGAGGTTCGTTAGAGGCTTGAATGAACCGTTGCAAGGGTTGGCTATGACCCACATCCCTATGGGAGCCACCTTTGAAAAGCTAGTAGAAATGGCACTTATGCATGAGGATAAGGCAGTTGAAAAGACAGGGGATCAGAAGAAACCCCAACAGCAAAATAAGAAGGGTGGTAAAAACAATAATGGCAAAGGGAAGAAGAAATGCTTCAATTGTGGGACGCCTGGCCATCTCAGCAAAGATTGTAGAAAGAAAAAGAAGACTGGTTGTTTTCATTGTAGAGATGCGGGACATTTAGTGAAGGACTGTCCAAAGATGGGGCAGAGGGCAGGGTCTACCTCGGGAGGACAGGTGCAGGCTCTTATGGCACCAGGGCAGGCAAGGGGGAAAGTTCAGGCTATTGCGGCCCCACCGCTGCAAGAAAGAGGTAGAACAATTTCTGTTGAAAGCTTAGTTTTTCTGTTTGATCATCCTGTCCGTACCTTATTCGATTCTGGCGCATCTCATTCGTTTATCTCTGCATCATTAGTTGAATCACTGCACTTGAACACCAGTTTAGTAGAGGATCCCTTGGTCGTTTCAAATCCAATTGGGGGTTCGGCTCATTTGACCATGATATGTTTGGATTTGAAAATCTCTATACTTAGCGTTGAATTTAGATGTGATGCTTATGTATTGGGCTTCACGGGCTATGGGCTAATTTTAGGAATGGATTGGTTGTCTAGAAATAGGGCCATTCTTGATTGTGAAAGGAGAGTAGTTAGGCTTGTGACTCGCCTTGGTAATGCTCTCGACATCTTTTGTAATCCCATAAATTCAGTTATGCTAAGTTATCTTGAATCGCTTGACGCGTCTGTAGAGAACCTGCGATCGGTAGAAGTGGTCCGGGAATATCCGGATGTGTTTGAGGAGGTGAAGGGCTTACCTCCAAAGCGGGAGATAGACTTTCGAATTTATCTTGTGGATAATGCTAAACCCGTATCTTTGCTAGTGCGCCACATGGCTCCTCGTGAAAGGAGGGAACTCAATAAGCAAGTAAAGGAGTTGCTTGAGAAGGGGTTCATAAGACATAGTATATCGGAGTGGGGTGCTCCAGTAGTTTTTGCCACAAAGGCGGATGGGTCTCTTAGACTTTGTATGGACTATAGAGAACTAAACAAGCTTACTAAAAAGAACCGACACCCACTGCCGAGGATTGACGATCTCTTTGATCAGTTAGTTGGCGCCTCAGTGTTTTCGCAGTTGGACTTAGCCACTGGCTTTCATCAACTGAGAGTGGCTGAGGATAGTATAGATAAGACTGCTTTTAGGACTCCTGATGGATTCTATGAATGGCTAGTGAAGCCCTTTGGTTTGACAAACGCCCCTGCATATTTTGTTGATTTGATGAGTAGGGTGTTTAGGGAATACCTTAACAAATTCGTGGTAGTCTTTGTGGATGACATCTTAGTCTTTTCTAAGAATAAAGAAGAGCACTCCCTACATCTTAGGGAAGTGTTGGAAACCCTTCGAGCGCATAACCTTAAGGCAAAATTTTCTAAGTGTCACTTCTGGAGGAAGGAAGTACGGTTCTTAGGGCACGTGGTTTCCAAAGAAGGGATAGCAGTGGATCCCGCAAAGGTGGTGGCCATCCAAGATTGGTAGGTCCCTAAAAATGCAACCGAAGTAAGAAGTTTCTTGGGGTTGGCTGGCTATTATAGGAAGTTTATCAAAGACTTCGCAAAAATATCAGCTCCATTAACACGGTTAACGAAGAAGAACCTGGTTTTTACGTGGGACAAAGATTGCGATGATGCGTTCCAACGTTTAAAGAGAGCCTTAACTTCAGCCCCAGTCTTAGTGCTGCCTGACGGGAATAAACCGTTTACCATCTATACTGATGCTTGTGGGACGGGACTTGGCGCGGTCCTCATGCAAGAGGGAAGAGTAATAGCCTATGGTGGAAGGCAGTTGAGGGTTCATGAAAAGAATTACCCCACGCATGACTTAGAGCTAGCCGCAATTGTTTTCGCGCTTAAGTCTTGGCGTCACTATCTTCTTGGTGAGAAATTCGAACTGTTCACTGACCACAAATCATTAAAATACTTATTCTCTCAGAAGGATTTGAATTTAAGGCAGCAACGGTGGATGGAATTCTTAGCCTCCTACGATTTTGAAATAGCATATACCCCGGGCAAGGGTAACGTGGTGGCAGACGCCTTAAGTAGGAAAAGGTTGTCCTTGAGTCCGTTGTTTGTTGAACGATAAAGCTTAGAATTCATCTCTATGTTTGACTTTAGACCCTCCGTTGACTTAGTACCCGGTCTGTTAGCATCCTTGGAGGTTAGACCTACACTTCTAGGACGGGTTGGTGAGGCACAGTGAGACGACCCACAGTTGGTTGAGATAGTAGAAAAGCTCAAAGGGGGGGAGTCGTCAAGCCATCTTCGTAGGTATACCCTAGACGATAAGGGTTGGTTACGAAGGGATAATAGACTTTGTGTACCACAAGACGAAGACTTAAGGAAGGCCATTCTTGATGATGCTCATCGCTCAAAAATGACCATTCGTCCCGGCGGGGATAAGATGTACAAAGATATGAAGCGGGTTTTCTTTTGGGCCGGTATGAAAAAGGATGTGGCCGAGTACGTTGCTAGATGCTTGGTGTGCCAACGAGTTAAAGAAGAACAAAAGAAACCCGGTGGGTTGCTTCACCCATTAGAAGTTCCACTATGGAAATGGGAAAGCATCTCAATGGATTTTGTGGATGGATTACCAAGATCAAGGAAGGGTAACACGGGGATTTGGGTTATAGTAGATAAAATTACTAAAAGCGCCCACTTTATTCCCGTGAAAAGTAAGAGGACTGCTCCGTGGTTGGCTTCTGTATACATTAAGGAGATAGTTCGTTTGCACGGTATTCCTTCTAGTATAGTAAGCGACCGTGACCCCATCTTTACTAGCGAATTTTGGAAGAGTTTACAAGAGGCGGTAGGGACTCAGCTATGTTTGAGCACCGCATATCATCCTCAGACAGACGGCCAGACCGAGAGGGTGAATCGCATTCTAGAGGATCTTTTAAGGCTTTGTATCCTAGACTTTGGGGGTACATGGGAAGAGCACCTTCCGTTAGTAGAATTCGCATATAATAATAGCTTTCAGTCTAGTATTGGCATGGCACCTTTCGAAGCTCTTTATGGAAGGCCTTGCCGTTCGCCTACATGTTGGTGGGAATCTACCGATAAAATCCTACTTGGGCCCGATATGGTTAGGGAAACCTCGGAGAAGATTGAGTTGATTCGAAGTAGGATGAAAGCAGAACAAGATAGGCAAAAATCGTATGCTGATAAGAGGAGGACAGATCTTGAGTTTGACATTGGGGACATGGTTTTTATCAAAGTATCTCCGTTACAGAATGTTGTTCGCTTTGGGTCCGTGGGGAAATTAGCACCAAGGTTTGTAGGGCTGTTTCCTGTAAAAAACAGGATTGGGAAGATGGCATATAGGGTGGAGTTGCCTGAGAAACTTAGCGGAGTACACGACGTATTCCATGTATCACATTTGAGGAAGTGTTTGCACAAGACCGCGGAGGTGGTAGAGCCGAGCTAGGTAATGCTTGCTTGTGACGCAAATGGGGAGATGATGAGAGCAACGCAACTTGGGAGACAGAAGAGAAGATGCGTTCGTTGTACCCTTTTCTTTTTGAGGGTATGTCTTTTAATTTCTCCTTTATCGCTTAGCTTATCTTATCTTGTCTTTAGTATGTCCTCTCATTAGTATCTTTGACCTTTAGTTAGGATAATCCTATGGTTGAAACATGTGTTTGAGACATGTTATGTATGATGAATGCAAAATGGATGCAAGTGTTTGCTAGTGGTTGCTCGTGGATGCATATATACACCCACTTTAGGCACTAGATCGGCTCAGTCACTTCATATTGCATATTGCATATATATGGATGTATTTAGTATAATGGATGTATAATGGTTGTACCATCATATGGATGCTGCATTCGGTTGAATGGGTGTGCACGCATATAGAAGTAGTATGTAAGCAATTAGGATCTTTTGCATACATAATGGATTCATGACACTTACATAATTTGCATTAAGGGGGTCAACTGAATCAGTAAACCGCCTGATTTCGCATTAGTTAAGGACATGTACACACACTTGCATATGATCATAAAGCATTAGAAGTCTTTTAAGGACAATGGATGCCTGTGTATGATGGATGAGTAGATGGACGTTTGGATGGTAGGATATACATTCTTCCAGACTTGAAGATTTCAGGGATGAAATCCTAAAAGGAGGGGAGAATGTAACACCCCGAATTTTCTATTAACACTAAAGTTGCTAAAATATTAATAAGTGTGTAAGAGAGGGGATGTATCTAATATGAATATAAAAATATTAATAAGTGTGTAAGAGAGGGGATGTATCTAATATGAATATAAAAATATTAATAAGTGTGTAAGAGAGGGGATGTATCTAATATGAATATAAAAACATTAATAAGTGTGTGAGAGAGGGGATGTATCTAATATGTATATAAAAACAATAATAAGTAAAGGGGGATGTATCTAATATGTACATTGTAGAAAATATATATATTTATGACATGAATAGAAGTTTATTAATATGCTGAGTGTTTGCTGAGTCACTTCTGACTCATTGCTGAGTCAACAAGATAAACCCCATCTTGTCTGAACGGCTGCGGTTATTTCTAGGTTAAATCTAATGGCCTAAATGAATTCTAAAATCTATAAATAAGTGGGTAGACCCTAGACCTAAATCACTTGTAAAATTAGAGAAGCTACCGTCATGCTACTGCCATGGAGTTCAGCATAGCCGTCACAAACTAAGAAGAGGAAGCCTAATCATCTACAACTAAATTCTTCTCAACAAAACAAATCAAAAGATTCTTTCTCTAATCCTCTTCTTTAAACTGTGAGTATGATGATTCTCACAAGACTATTACAAACTAATTTGACTCAGTTATGAATGGATCACAAGAAAGTGATGTGATTTGTAATTGTAAATTCTATATATTGTGGATCCCTTATTATGTTATCATGTTGTCGTATTATGTAAATTATATATGCTATGTCATGCTATGTTGTAAATTCTCTTATGCTATGTCATGCTATGTTGAGAATCATGTCAAGCTATGTTATACTATCATACTATGCCATGTTATAAATCATGTTATATTATGTTGGAAAATCATGCTGTTGGATCATGCTTAAAGTTATGTTTTTTTTCTTAATTTAAATGGATCTTGTTTATGGGAATTTGCCTATTAGGTTAGGTGTACCCATAAACTTGAAACTATAATTAAATAAAACTTGATTATGGGAATTTGCCTATTGAGTTAGGTGTATCCATATAAAACCATGTTGTAAAAAATTAGATGATGTTGATTCACACATGTTCATATGTAAGTTTATGAAAATTGATTGAGATTATATTAGGTGAATTTTGAACAAGTTGACACCTTTAGGTCCATGACATGTATAATCTATGCAAGTTGGACATATGCAAGTTTCACCCCTTATTATGATTCATTTGGTCACATATACATGTTGTTATTATGATAATCTCTTTTATGCTATGAGTTAGGCTATTCGAGTCTAACATATATTTTGCGAATAAACGTTCAAACGTGGGGTAGGGGTAATATTAGGAATTAATAAATTGGGTGCAATTTTGTAAGATTTTTCATACCATGAATGGATGTCCATAATTGAGTCAATTATGGACATTGTTAAAAATTGGAAGTAATTAATAATTCAAGTAGGGAATTATTAAAATTGGGGGAAAGTGGATTATTATTAATAATCAATGCTTAGGACACGAGGTTGGACCCGTTTGTGATGTAAACCCGCCCGGACCTGCCCGGCAAATCCAGTAGTCCCAAATGTCGGCACAATGTGAGAGGTCCTAGGCCAAAACTAAAGCATAACAGTTGTAAAGACACGAGGTTAGACTCTTTTATGGTGTAAGACTGCCCGGACCCGCCCGGCAAATCCAGCTGCCATAAATGCCAGTCTAATGTGAGAGGTCTTTATGAGGTTATGGCCTTAATAAACTAAGAAATACTTAACCAGATAATCATGTAAGGTGGGACATGGGGGTTAAGTAGGTGCCTTGGGTGGCATGAGGAATCTGGTGGTTGCCTTTAGAGGCATTTGAAATACGATTAGACTTAACCAAACACACATGTAAATGAACATGACTAAGTGTGTTAAGTGGGATGGAATAATGGGGACAAGCTTAGGTGGAACGCTTGTGGTAAATAGTGGGGGCCCATTTCAACCAGTATCCCAAAACGTATCTTTGTGGGCTCGACCCAAGTCGAGGACGGGACACGCATACTGGGTTTGACTATAAGAGGCCAAAACAGGGAGCGGTGGCAACGCAAGTCCAACGGGTTTCATATGCGTGTGTGGACCCGGGCTGGTAGGTAAGACGTTGTTGCATCGTGTAGGTATAAGCCGTGCATGTCCGTTGTATCAGGTTGCCACTTTAGGGGAGTGATACACCCCACTGTGGGGCCAGCACGGGTATCTACGAGTTAGGGAGCCGATCGAATAATGGGAAGTAGGGTACACCTAGTGGAGATAGGGGCAGGCGGCACCTATGTAGTCAGCTAGGGGTACGTAAAGCCATTGGGAAAGTTTCTAAGTGAAGCTAAGTGGGATGAATCTTTAGGGTGACTGGTGTGGTGCAGTATAGTGTTTATCCTTTAGTATTTAGCAGCGCCTATAACGTTGCCTTTAGCGATTGTCTATGTCCTTAATCTGCTCTTCATAGACATTTTCTTGTTTTCCAGCTTATGCCTTAGTCCAGTTATTTTGGTAATAGTATTGTAGAATTATTATATTCACAAGACTTTATGTCTGACCCCCTCTTTTCCATCCTTTTTCTCCCTTCAGGTCCGCAGGTTGGGCCAAGTTCTAGTGGAGTCTAGTTGGATCGCTTATCTTCTGGAAAGCTTGGACTGCTGAAGTAAAGTCCAGCTTGTTATCTTTCTTTTTAATGGCTATTCATGTAATGGGATTATGTACTTGTTTTATCAAGATAGATATTGTACTTGACATTGAATATGGTGTTATGATGAAATCAAACATGTTTTGACTTCTGCTACAATGAAATAAAGTTTTTGAATTTCCAAGTACTATTTTATATCTGTCTTGTTGTAATTTTACTGTTCTATATTCACTTAAAACCTCCATGGAAGTTAATGCATTCCCTTTGTGAGTGACATTAACGGACGTGGGGTGTTACATTCTTAATAGCCCTTACTTCCAACAATTAGCTCATTTTTTAACTACTTTGAAGGGTTGGGTTTTGCAGCACCCAATCCAATTGATTCATCATCTTTTATATTTGTCGATATACCCCTCCTATGCTTAAACTACCCCAACTTCTCTTAATACTTCAAGACAACCCTTCTTTTTAATCCAACCCCTAATTTTCTAAGTAGACCTTCCAACAATTACCCCTATTTTAACTTCTGTGTAGAATTAGTTTTTGCAGCACCCAATCCAAACGATTCATCATCTTTCATATTTGTCGATCTACCCCTACTATGCTTAAACTACCCCTACTTCTCTTAATACTTCAAAACAACCCTTTTTTTAATCCTACCCCTAATTCTCTAAATAGCCCTTACTTCCAACAATTACCCCTACTTTTTAACTACTGTGATGTGTTGGTTTTTGTAGCACCCAATCCAAATGAATCATCATCTATCATATTTATCGATCTTCCCCTACTATGCTTAAACTACCCCTACTTCTCTTAATACTTAAGAACAACCCTTATTTTTAATTCAACCCCTAATTCTCTAAATAGCCCTTCCTTCCAACGATTACCCCTATTTTTTAGCTACTGTGAAGGGATGGTTTTTGCAGCACCCAATCCAAACGATAAATCATCTCTCATATTTGTCGATCGACCCCTACTATGCTTAAACTACCCCTACTTCTCATAGTACTTCAAAACAACCCTTAGTTTTAATCCTGCCCCTAATTCTCTAAATAGCCCATACTTCCGAATGTTACCTCTATTTTTTAACTTTTGCGAAGGGTTGGTTTTTGCATCAGCCAATCCAAATGATTCATCATATTTCATATTTGTCGATCTACCCCTACTATGCCTAAACTACCTCTACTTCTCCTAATACTTTGAAGCAACCGTTCTTTTTAATCCAACCTCAAGTTCTATAAATAGCCCTTACTTCCCACAGTTTCCCTATTTTTTAACTTTGTGAATGGTTGGTTTTTGCAGCAACCAATCCAAATGATTCATCATCTTTCATATTTGTCCATCCAATCCAAATGATTCATCATCTTTCATATTTGTCGATCAACCCCTAATATGCTTGAACTACCCGTACTTCTCGTAATACTTAAAAACAATCCTTCTTTTTAATCCAACCCCTAATTCTCTAAATGGCTCTTCCTACCAACAATTACCCCTATTTTTTAACTACTTTGAAGGGATGGTTTCTGCGGCACCCAACCCAAATGATTCATCATCTTTCATATTTGTCGATCTACCCTACTATGCTTAAACTACCCCAACTTCTCTTAATACTTCAAAACAACCCTTCTTTTTAATCCTAACCCTAATTCTCTAAATAGCCCTTACTTCCAACAATTACCCCTACATTTTAACTATGGTGAAGTGTTGGTTTTTGCAGCACGCAATCCAAATGATTAATCATCTGTCATATTTATCGATCTTCTCCTATTATGCTTAAACTACCCCTTCTTCTCTTAATACTTCAAAACAACCCTTCTTTTTAATCCAACCCCTAATTCTCTAAATAGCCCTTCCTTACAACAATTACCCCTATTTTTTAGCTACTGTGAAGGGATGGTTTTTGCAGCACCCAATCCAAACGATTCGTCATCTCTCATATTTGTCAATCGACCCCTATTATGCTTAAACTACCCCTACTTCTCATAATACTTCAAAGCAACCCTACTTTTTAATCCTGCCCCTAATTCCCTAAATAGCCCTTATGTCCAACAATTACCCCTGTTTTTTAACTTTTGTGAAGGGTTGGTTTTTGCAGCAGCCAATCCAAACGATCCATCATATTTCATATCTGTCGATCTACCAATACTATGCATAAACTACCGCTACTTCTATTAATACTTTGAAACAACCCTTCTTTTTAATCCTACCTCTAGTTCAATAAATAACCCTTACTTCCAACAATTACCCCTATTTTTTAACTTCTGTGAATGGTTGGTATTTGCAGCACCCAATCCAAATGATTCATCATCTTTCATACTTGTCGATCTAATCTAAATGATTCGTCATATTTCGTATTTGTCGATCTACCCCAACTATGCTTAAACTATCCAAACTTCTCTTAATACTTCAAAACAGTCCTTCTTTTTAACCCTGCATCTAATTCTCTAAATGGCGCTTCCTTCCAACAATTAGCCCTTTTAGTTAACTACAGTGAAGAGTTGGTTTTTGCAACACCCAATCCACACGATACTTCATCTTTCATATTCGTCGATCTATCCCTACCATGCTTAAACTACCCCTACTTCTCTTAATACTTCAAAACAACCCTTTTTTTAATCCTACCCCTAATTCTCTAAATAGCCCTTACTTCCAACAATTACCCCTACTTTTTAGCTACTGTGATGTGTTGGTTTTTGTAGCACCCAATCCAAACGATTCGTCATCTCTCATATTTGTCAATCGACCCCTATTATGCTTAAACTACCCCTACTTCTCATAATACTTCAAAGCAACCCTACTTCTCTTAATACTTCAAAACAACCCTTTTTTTAATCCTACCCCTAATTCTCTAAATAGCCCTTACTTCCAACAATTACCCCTACATTTTAACTGTGGTGAAGTGTTGGTTTTTGCAGCACGCAATCCAAATGATTAATCATCTGTCATATTTATCGATCTTCTCCTATTATGCTTAAACTACCCCTTCTTCTCTTAATACTTCAAAACAACCCTTCTTTTTAATCCAAACCCTAATTCTATAAATAGCCCTTCCTTACAACAATTACCCTTATTTTTTAGCTACTGTGAAGGGATGGTTTTTGCAGCACCCAATCCAAACGATTCATCATCTCTCATATTCGTCGATCTACCCCTACCATGCTTAAACTACCCCTACTTCTCTTAATACTTCAAAACAACCCTTTTTTTAATCCTACCCCTAATTCTCTAAATAGCCCTTACTTCCAACAATTACCCCTACATTTTAACTGTGGTGAAGTGTTGGTTTTTGCAGCACGCAATCCAAATGATTAATCATCTGTCATATTTATCGATCTTCTCCTATTATGCTTAAACTACCCCTTCTTCTCTTAATACTTCAAAACAACCCTTCTTTTTAATCCAAACCCTAATTCTCTAAATATCCCTTCCTTACAACAACTACCCTTATTTTTTAGCTACTGTGAAGGGATGGTTTTTGCAGCACCCAATCCAAACGATTCGTCACTCCAAATCAAACCTACTTTTTAATCCTACGCCTAATTCTCTAAATAGACCATACTTCCAACGATTACCCCTATTTTTTAATTACTGTGAAGGGTTGGTTGTTGCAGCACCCAATCCAAACGATTCATCATCTTTCATATTTGTCGATCTACTCTTACCATGCTTTAATTGCCCAAACTTCTCTTAATACTTCAAAACAGTCCTTTTTAATCCTACCTCTAATTCTCTAATAGCCCTTGCTGCCAAAAATTACCCCAGTTTTTTAACTGCTATAAAGGGTTGGTTTTTGCAGCACCCAATCCAAATGATTCATCATCTTTCATATTTTCAATCTACCCCAACTATGCTTAAACTACCGCAACTTCTCTTAATACTTCAAAGCAACCCTTCTTTTTAATCCTACCCCTAATTCTATAAATAACCATTCCTTCCTACAATTTCCCCTATTTATTAACTTCTATGAAGGGTTGGTTTTTGCAGCCCCCAATCCAAACGATTCATCATCTTTTATATTTGTCGATCTACCCCTACTATGCTTAAACTACCCCTACTTCTCTTAATACTTCAAAAGAGTCCTTTTTAATCCAACCCGTAATTCCATAAATTGCCCATAAATCTAACAATTACCCTTATTTTTTAACTAACTTGAAGGGTTGGTTTTTGCAGCATCCAATCTAAATGATTCATCATCTTTTATATTAGTCGATATATCCCTGCTATGCTTAAACTACCCCCACTTCTCTTAGTACTTAAAAACAATCCCTCTTTTTAATCCAACTACTAATACTCTAAGTAGCCCTTCATAAAATTACCCCTATTTTAACTTCTGTGTAGGGTTGGTTATTGCAGCGCCCAATCTAAACGATTCATCATCTTTCATATTTGTCGACCTACCCCTACTATGCTTAAACTACCCCTACTATGCTTAAACTACCCCTACTTCCCTTAATACTTCAAAACAGCCCTTCTTTTTAATCCTACCCCAAATTCTCTAAATAGCCCTTACTTCCAAAAATTACCCCTACTTTTTAACTACTGTGATGTGTTGGTTTTACAGCACCCAATCCAAATGATTCATCATCTGTCATATTTATCGATCTTCCCCTACTATGCTTAAACTACCCTACTTCTCTTAATACTTCAAAACAACCCTTCTTTTTAATCCAACCCTTAATTCTCTAATTAGCCCTTCCTTCCAACAATTACCCCTATTTTTTGGCTACTGTGAAGGGATGGTTTTTGCAGCACTCAATCCAAACGATTCATCATCAATCATATTTGTCGATCGACCCCTACTATGCTTAAACTTCCCATACTTCTCATAATACTTTAAAACAATCCTTCTTTTTAATCTTGTCCCTAATTCTCTAAATAGCTCTTACTTCCAACAATTACCCCTATTTTTTTAATTTTGTGAATGGTTGGTTTTTACAGCAGCTAATCCAAATGATTCATCATATTTCATATTTATCGATCTACCCCTACTATGCCTAAACTACCTCCACTTCTCTTAATACTTTGAAACAACCCTTCTTTTTAATCTTACCTCTAGATCTATAAATAGCCCTTACTTAAAACAATTACCCCTATTTTCTAACTTATGTGAATGGTTGGTTTTTGCAAAACCCAATCCAAATGATTCATCATCTTTAATATTTGTCGATCCAACCCAAATGATTCATCGTCTTTAATATTTGTCGATCTACCCGAACTATGCTTAAACTACCCAAACTTCTATTAATACTTCAAAACAGTCCTTCTTTTTAATCCTACACATAATTCTCTAAATGGCGCTTCCTTCCAACAAATTGCCCATTCATTTAACTACTGTGAAGGGTTGGTTTTTGCAACACCCAATACAGATGATTCGTCATCTTTCATATTTGTCGATCTACCCCTGCTATGCCTAAATTACCCCTACTTCTCTTAATACTTCAAAAAAAACCTTCTTTTTAGTCCTACCCATAATTCTCTAAACAGCCTTACTTCTAACAAATACCCCTATTTTTTAACTACTGTGAAGGGTTTGTTTTAGTAGCACCCAATCCAAACGATTCATCATCTTTCATATTTTTCGATCTACCCCCACTATGCATAAACTACCTCTACTTCTCTTCATACTTTGAAACAACCCTTCTTTTTAATCCTATCTCTAGTTCAATATATAACCCTTACTTCCAACAATTACCCCAATTTTTTAACTTGGTGAATGGCTTGTCTTTGCAGCACCCAATCCAAACGATTCATCATCTTTCATATTTGTCGATCCAATCCAAATGATTCATCATCTTTCATATTTGTCGATCTACCCCTACTATGCTTAAACTACCCGTACTTCTCTTAATACTTCAAAACAAGCCTTCTTTTTATTCCAACCCCTAATTCTCTCAATGGCCCTTCCTTCCAAAAAATACCTCTATTTTTTAACTACTATGAAGGGCTGGTTTTTGCAACGCTCAATCCAAACGATTCATCATCTTTCATATTTGTCGATCTACCCCTACTATGCCTAAACTACATCTACTTCTCTACGAAACAAACCTTCTTTTTAATCTTGCCTCTAATTCTGTAAATAGCCCTTACTGCCAATAGTTACCTATATTTTTTAACTTCTATGAAGGGTTGGTTTTTGCAGCACCCAATCCAAATGATTAATCATCTTTCATATTTTTCGATCCAATCCAAACGATTCATCATCTTTCATATTTGTCGATCTACCCCTACTATGCTTAAACTACTCATACTTCTCATAGTACTTCAAAATAGCCCTTCTTTTTAATCGTACCCCTAATTCTCTAAATAGCCCTTACTTCCAGTAATTTCCCCTATTTTTTAACTACAGTGAAGTGTTGTTTTTTGCAACATCAAATCCAAATGATTAATATCCTTTCGTATTTGTAAATCTATCCCTACCATGCTTACACTACCCCTACTTCGTTTAGTACTTCAGAACAACCCATATTTTTAATTCTTGCCCTATTTCTCTAAATAGCCCTTACTTCCAACAATTACCCCTATTTTTTAACTACTGTAAAGGGTTAGTTTTTGCAGCACACACTCCAAACGATTCATCATCTTTCATATTTGTTGATATACCCGAACTATGCTTTAACTACCCCAACTTCCCTTAATACTTCAAAACGGTCCTTTTTAATCCTACCCATAATATTCTAAATACCCCCTACTGCCAACAATTACCCCAATTTTTTAACTACTATGAAGGGTTGGTTTTTGCAGCACCCAATCCAAATGATTCATCATCTTCCATATTTTCGATCTACCCCAACTATGCTTAAACTACCGCTACTTCTCTTAATACTTCAAAACAACCCTTCTTTTTAATCCTACCCCTAATTCTCTAAATAACCATTCCTTCCAACAATTACCCCTATTTATTAACTTCTGTGAAGGGTTGGTTTTTGCAGCCCCCAATCCAACTGATTCATCATCTTTCATATTTGCCAATCTACCCCTACTATGCTTAAACTACCCTACTTTTCTTAATACTTCAAAACATTCCTTCTTTTTAATCCAATCCTTAAATCTCTAAATAGCCCTTACTTCCAATAATTAGCCCTATTTTTTAACTACTTTGAAGGGTTGGTTTTTGCAGCACCCAGTCCAAATGATTCATCATCTTTTATATTTGTCGATATACCCCTGCTATGCTTAAACTACCCAACTTCTCTTAATACTTCCAAACAACCCTTCTTTTTAATCCAACCCCTAATTCTTGAAGTAGCCCTTCCAACAATTACCCCAATTTCAACTTCTGTGTTGGGTTGGTTTTTGCAGCACCCACTCTAAACAGTTCATCATCTTTCATATTTGTCGATCTACCCCTACTATGCTTAAACTACCCCTACTTCTCTTAATACTTCAAAACAGCCCTTCTTTTTAATCCTACCCCTAATTCTCTTAATAGTCCTTACTTCCAACAATTACCCTACTTATTAACTACTGTGATGTGTTGGTTTTTGCAGCACCCAATCCAATTGATTCATCATCTATCATATTTATCGACCTTCCCCTACTATGCTTAAACTACCCCTACTTCTCTTAATACTTCAAAACATCCCTTCTTTTTAATTCAACCCCTAATTCTCTAAATTGCCATTCCTTCCAACGATTACCCCAATTTTTTAGCTACTGTGAAGGGATGATTTCTGCAGCACCCAATCCAAACGATAAATCATCTCCCATATTTGTCGATCGACTCCTACTATGCTTAAACTACCCCTACTTCTCATAATATTACAAAGCAACCCTTCTTTTTAATCCTGTCCCAAATTCTCTAAATATCCCTTACTTCCATTAGTTACACCTAATTTTTAACTTTTGCGAAGGGTTGGTTTTTGCAGCAGCCGATCAAAATGATTCATCATATTTCATATTTGTCGATCTACCCCTACTTTGCCTAAACTACCTCTACTTATTTTAATACTTTGAAAAAACCCTTCCTTTTAATCCTTCCTCTAGTTCTATGAATAGCCCTTACTTCCAATAATTACCCCTATTTTTTAACTTTGTGAATGGTTGGTATTTGAAGCACCCAATCCAAATGATTCATCATCTTTCATATTTGTCGATCCAATCCAATTGATTCATCATCTTTCATATTTGTCGATCCAATCCAAATGATTCATCATCTTTCATATTTGTTGATCCAATCCAAATGATTCATCATCTTTCATATTTGTCGATCTACTCGTACTATGCTTAAACTACTTGTACTTCTCATAATACTTCAAAACAATCCTTCTTTTTAATCCAACCCCTAATTCTCTAAATGGCTCTTCCTTCCAATAATTACCTCTATTTTTTAACTACTTTGAAGGGATGGTTTTTGCGGCACCGAATCCAAAAGATTCATCATCTTTCATATTTGTCGATCTACCCCTACTATGCTTAAACTACCCCTACTTCTCTTAATACTTCAAAACAGCCCTTCTTTTTAATCCTACCCCTAATTCTGTAAATAGATATTACTTCTAACAATTACCCCTGCTTTTTAACTACGGTGAAGTGTTGGTTTTTGCAGCACCTAATCCAAATGATTCATCATCTGTCATATTTATCGATCTTCCCCTGCTATGCTTAAACTACCCTTACTTCTCTTAATACTTCAAAACAACTCTTCCTTTTAATCCAACACCTACTTCTCTAAATAGCCCTTCCTTCCAACATTTACCCCTATTTTTTAGCTACTGTGAAGGGTTGATTTTTGCAGCACCCAATCCAAACGATTCATCATCTCTCATATTTGTCGATCGACCCCTACTATGCTTAAACTACCCCTACTTCTCATAATACTTCAAAACAACCCTTCTTTTTAATGCTGCCCCTAATTTTCTAAATAGTCTCTATGTCCAACAATTACCCTTATATTTTAACTTTTGTGAAGGGTTGGCTTTTCCAGCAGCCAATCCAAACGATTCATCATATTTCAAATTTGTCGATCAACCCCTACTATGCTTAAACAACCTCTACTTCTCTTAATACTTTGAAACAAACCTTCTTTTTAATCCTACCTCAATTCAATAAATAGCCCTTACTTCCAACAATTACCCCTATTTTTTAACTTCTGTGAATGTTTGGTATTTGGAGCACCCAATCCAAATGATTCATCATCTTTCATACTTGTCGATCCGATCCAAATTATTCATCATCTTTCGTATTTGTCGATCTACCCCAACTATGCTTAAACTATCCAAACTTCTCTTAATACTTCGAAACAGTCCTTCTTTTTAACCCAACAACTAATTCTCTAAATGGCGCTTCCTTCCAACAATTAGCCCTTTTATTTAACTATTGTGAAGGGTTGGTTTTTGCAATACCTAATCCAGACGATTCTTCATCTTTCATATTCGTCGATCTACCCCTACTTTGCTTAAACTACCACTACTTCTCTTAATACTTCAAAACAACCCTTCTTTTTAATCCTACCCATAATTCTCTAAATAGCCTTACTTCCAACAAATAACCCTATTTTTTAACTACTATAAAGGGTTTGTTTTAGTAGCACCCAATCCAAATGATTCATCATCTTTCATATTTGTCGATCTAACCCTACTATGCCTAAACTACCTCTACTTCTCTTAATACTTTGAAACAACCCTTCTTTGTAATCCGACCTCTAAGTAGCCCTTACTTCCCAAAATTACCCCTATTTTTTAACTTCTATGAATGGTTGGTTTTTGCAGCACCCAATCCAAACGATTCATCATCTTTCATACCTGACGATCAAATCCAAATGATTCATTATCTTTCATATTTGACGATCTACCCCTACTATGCTTAAACTACCTATACTTCTCTTAATAGCTCAAAACAAGCCTGCTTTTTAATACAACCCCTAATTCTCTGAATTGCCCTTCCTTCCAACAATTATACTTGTTTTATAACTAATGTGAAGGGCTGGTTCTTGCAGTACTCAATCCAAACGATTCGTCATCTTTCATATTTGTCGATCTACCCTTACTATGCCTAAACTAATTCTACTTCTCTTAATACTTCGAAATAACCCTTCTTTTTAATCCTACCTCCAATTCTCTAAATAGCCCTTACTACCAATAATTACCCCTATTTTTTAACTTCTGTGAAGGGTTGGCTTTTGCAGCACCCAATCCAAATGATTCATCATCTTTAAAATTTGTCGATCCAATCCAAATGATTCATCATCTTTCATATTTATCGATCTACCCGAACTATGCTTAAACTACCCAAACTTCTCTTAATACTTCAAAAAACTCCTTCTTTTTAATCTTACCACTAATTCTCTAAATAGCGCTTCCTTCCAAAAGTTAGCCCTATTATTTAACTACTGTGAAGGGTTGGTTTTTGCAACAACCAATCCAAACGATTCGTCATCTTTCGTATTTGTCGATCTACCCCTACTATGCTTAAAGTACCCCTACTTCTCTTAATACTTCATATCAAACCTTCTTTCTAATCGTACGCCTATTCTCTAAATAGCCCTTACTTACAACGATTACCCCTGTTTTTAATTACTGTGAAGGGTTGGGTTTTGCAGCACCCTATCCAAACGATTCAACATCTTTCATATTTGCCGATCTAACCCTACTACGCTTAAACTACCGCTACTTCTCTTAATACTTCAAAATAGCTCTTCTTTTTAAACCTACCCCTAATTCTCTAAATATCCCTTACTTCCAACAATTACGCCTATTTTTTAACTACTGTGAAGAGTTGGTTTTTACAGCACCCAATCTAAATGATTCATCATCTTTCATATTTGTCGATCTACCCCTATTATGCTTAAACTACCCCTACTTCTCTTAGAACATCAAAACAACCCTTCTTTTAAATCCTACCCCTAATTCTCTAAATAGCCCTTACTTCCAATATTTACCTGTAATAACCCGGAAATTCTGAACCAGTTTAAAATTTTTATTTTGGCAATTTTAGCGAATTTTGAATATTTAAAATATATTATTTTAAATAGAATCGAGGAGAAAATTTATTTTGAATATAATTCAAACGTATATATGTATACGCGTCGTTGTTAGAATATAAATATTTATATATAATTATAAATAGAATTGAAAATGGCGCGGTAGTTCGATAATTCGATTTCAATCTTCAATTGAATGTACCGGGTGCAAAACAATCCGGATTTTAGCGAAACCAAAAACATGAGAATCTAATTGATAATATCTTTCCAATGAATCCGAAAAATCAAAATTTCATAGAGGGAATCAAAAGATATGTCCAGTTGAAAATTCTGAATAGTCGCTATGGAATTCTGGCCCTTAAAAAAGGGAATTTTGCAAATGACCTCGGATTTCGACGAAACCACTTTTGTTGGATCCGCAATGTCAAATTATTGCTAGGTTTCAAATTTCATAATTTTTCGAATCAATCTGTGAGCGTAGCAAATGAAAACGCGTTTGACCAGTTTCAGTTGATTTTAATCGACTGGAAAATGGCCATTTTTCAAACGGTCTCAGAATTCGACGAAACTAGTTTTGTTAGGACCGTATCGTCAATACGAAGCCAGAAAATATTTTACGAGAATTTTTAGAGTTAGTATGTGACCCCGGTAATTTGAAATGTACGTTTAAAATTCAATAAAGTGATTTAAATGTAAATTCAACGGAAACTGTTCGAAACGACCAAATCAGCCTACGATACATATCCCATTGTGTTCGGAATGGGGGTAAAACGCTATGGACGACAGGCGGTGGGCCTCGTTTTGAGATCAAAAATAAGTGTTGCTTTTTGGTGGAAAATTAAATAAATTATATAATCAAACTCTCTCCTCACCCCCTTAAATTCCTCTGCCCCCCCCATTCGAATTTCATTTTTCAGAAAAAAAGAAAGAAGAAGAAACCGTGGAGAGGAGCATCGCGCCCCCCTCCAAGGCGGCGCCGCCCACCGCCTGATCGGGGAACCCCCCCCCCCCCAACCGCGACGTAACCCTCTTCCCCCTCCTCCTCGCCAGAAGCGACGCGAAGCCCCCCCCCCCTCTGCCCTAAATCAGCACCGCACCCCCCTGAAGACCTGATCCCGCCGCCGTGGGCCCCCAGGCCCCTAGACCTCGCCTGAAACCTCCCCCTCCTCTCTCCTTTCCTTCCACGTGAAGCCAAACCCTAGAAGACCCTGTCTCCTTCGCTGGAACCGCCACCGCCGGTCAGAGTGGGCCCGCCTCCAGCCAGTCAATGTCCTCCTCGTCACCGTCCGATCCCGACGCCTCTCCCCTTCACTAAGAATCGAAGTGGCAGTGAGTTTTAACTTATTTTTATTTATTTTTAATATCAATCTGAATTGAATCTTTTATTTTCAGTTTTTAATAATGTTTAAAATAGAAAAGATTTGATATTTAATTTAGAAAAAGGAATGGTTTTTAAAAACATGACTTTTATTTTAAAGCAAAGCTATGATTTTTATCAAAGTAAAAGAAAGATTTTTATTCGTTCATTAGCTAGGAAATTGAAGTGATTTTTAATAATTTAAAATATGATTTTTATATTTTTAAAGTATTAAAAATATAATCTTTACTATATAGAAGTAATAAAAATATGATTTTTATATTTTTAAAGTATTAAAAATATAGTCTTTACTATATAAATGATGTAAAAATATAATTTTTGTTTATGTAGAGAAGTAAAAATATAATTTTTACATGATGGGAATATTAGAAATATCATCTTTATATGTGTAGCAAAATAAAGATGTGATTTTTTATAATGATATATTTGAAAAGGCGAAATCTATATTTTTATAAAGGCGAAATCTTTATATGAAGAATAGCAATGTAAAGACAGAATTTTTATCTATATAATAGCATAGTAAAAATTCGATTTTTATATATTGAATAGCATAGTAAAAATTCGATTTTTATATATTGAATAGCATAGTAAAAATTCGATTTTTATATATTGAATAGCATAGTAAAAAATCGATTTTTACATATGTAGTGGTTACGGGAAACGAAGGTGATAAAAAGGCGAGAGCGACGAAAATTTCTAGTGAAGAAGAGTCGTGGTATTGGATAGCTATCGATGAGAATTTCTCGCCTTTCAATTTCTTTTTCTAGTAATATATATATATATATATATATATATATATATATATATATATATATATATACTAGGATGCAGACGTTGTTTCGTAGCACCCGACACAATCGTCCACAGACAATGGACTTATTTGTTTGATTGAAAAAAAATTAGTTAGATTATTTGATTGAAATTTGAGTTGTTTGGTGATTTTTATTGATGTGTGAATGGTGTGGGCCTTCACTAGACCGGGGATATGGCTAGACCTTGTACCGTTTCTAGTATCGTGCCGTTATGCCACCGAAATTTTCTAAAATATGTTAGAAAATAAAAATATCATTTTATTTAAAGAATGAACTGAATAAAAATTCATATATTAAAATAAAATGTTTTATCGTTAAAAATGTAATTTTTAACGAGAATATGAATATAGTGAAAGTGAATAAAATAAAATAAAATATTCATTTACAAACCAGACGGTTTGTTTATGTACACTGATTTGACTGACATTGATTGGGACGATAAATTTGACACCTCGCCCAACTGCACAAATAAAATCTGTGTTTGATTGTTTGAAGCCCCACACGGGTGTTGGGATGAAATATGAAGTTCACTCATCCTGATTTATTAAATATGTCGATCAATTGATTGACAGGCTGTTATAAGCGTTAGATATCTATATTTGATGCTTAGACAGTGTAGTGCACTTTGGTTGATGGTTGATTATTTTTCCATGCTATTATGTAAGTGTGATGTATGAAAATCCATATAATTAAGATTATATGGTAATTGATTGGGCCTCATTCCAATTTAGAAAATAAAGAATATTATAATATAAAGGTTCATGTGTTGACTGTACTCATCCGTTGAGATTAGTCATGTGTTGAACGAAATATTTTAATAATAAAATTTACATCTTTATCAATATAATATAAAGGTTCATGTGTTGACTGTACTCATCCGTTGAGATTAGTCATGTGTTGAACGAAATATTTTAATAATAAAATTTACATCTTTATCAGTATAATATAAAGGTTCATGTGTTGACTGTACTAATCCGTTGAGATTAGTCATGTGTTGAACGAAATATTTGAAATAGAAATATTTGAAATAGAATATTTGAAAATAGAAAAACATGAAGCCGTGTTGATTAGATTAACGCCATTTTGACGTGAACGATATTTATATCGATTTTATTCATTTTAAAATGAATATTGAAAAACGATTTCGAAATGAAATGAATATTGAAAAACGATTTCAAAATGAAATGAATATTGAAAAACGATTTCGAAATGAAATGAATACTGAAAAACGATTTCGAAATGAATTGAATATAAAACGATTTCGAAATGAATTGAATATATAACGATTTCGAAATTAATTGAATATAAAACGATTTCGAAATGAATTGAATATATAACGATTTCGAATTGAATTGAATTGAAAACGAATTCGAATTGAATTGAAAACGAATTGAATTGAATTCAAATTGAATTGAACTTTGAATCAAATAGAAATGAATTTTAAAACGAATTTATAAGGAAAAATTCAATTTTGATTTGAATTGAAATGGAAGTTGGAATTGTTTTTGAAACGAAATTAAAACGATTTATAAAATTCGTTTTAAATAGAAATCGACGAAATATATATTATATATTATATATATAATATAACGGCCTGAATAGAACGCGCCACGCCGCGGCAGTTCGTGAATTTCGACCATTTATTTCAAACGGACATTACGGGAGATCCGACCGTTGGATTCTCCTAAAACCGGAACCGTTGGGTTCGTATCGTAAAGAGCTTTCTAACGAATATTAGGAATTTTAAACCTAACGGTTGGATTTGGAGTTACGTCCAAATCATATTTGGAATAGGTCGTTGTTATTGCAGTTCGATGGCCATTGTTGGAAATCAACTGTACGAGCCTTAATAAAATTATTAAAAATAGTAATAATTTGTGTAAAATCATAAGAAATGATTTTAGAAAAATTGGGGTGAAAAACTCCATATTTGAAAAGAAAAAAAATGGGTTTTTATCGAAATGAACTAGTTTTGAACTAAATTTAAAACCCAATTATTTTTAAATAAATAAATTAGATTTAAAAAGGGGTTTTAAATAATCGGAATCTCTAATATATTTGAGTGGATTTGAAACGGGTTTATCGTGAACAGTGTTTTAAATAACACTAGTTCTTTAACCCGATAATAAATAGAATGTGATTTGGGTTTGTCGTGAACTGTGTTTTAAATAACACCTGGTTCTTTAACCCAGTAAAAGGAGTTTTAACGAATCTGCAATTAGGTTGAAATGTGAATTGACAATCTGAATTATCAAATTTGGGAAATGAACGAGAATGGAGTATTACCAGTTTTGCTCCAAAGCGATAGTTAAATCTTTAATTAGATTTGAATGTGAAATGGTAATTAATTTTACCGATAACACTGTGGTGTTAAATATGGAGTATTACCAGTTTTGCTTCATGGGATGAATAGGTTGGGATTGGGAAATAAAATAAATAATTACTTCGGTGTGGTTCACAAATCTCGACTAATTTAGAAAACCATAATTTGGTTTGAAACGACATCCAAAGGAAGATTAAAGGATAAATTTTACAGAATTTATCTTGGATAAAATTAATGGGAACTTTCCCCTAAGAATATGAATTGGAATGAGGCGTATGTTGAGTTTGTGTAACATTTGTTTTTAATATACGCGGGTTGTTCGGAAAGGCCGGGTTTACACCCATTCTGAATAACCGATTCGACGATATGTCGAAGATGAAGACGGTGGTTGAAGACCGGAAGTCTTCACATCGTTTGGATAATTACTGACGATCCTGATTGGGCTGTACACCCAAGAGGATGGAAATAGTTGGTGGTCGTCCAGACGTACTTGGAGATGGATGGATATGCGAGGAAAGTGCCTCCGGTTCCGTTCAGACCCATAACGGACTTGTAAATGGATTGTGTGTCTGACATTGGATTTTATTCTATGTTGATTGATTTCTATTAAATATACATCTGTTTGGCGGCGAAGAATTTATTCTTTTGCTCAACGCCCTTCTCTGTGACGTACGAGCTCAGAGGTTGTATTTCGATGGACATCAGTCGCATGGCATGAATTGCCTGGGTGGCACGCTAAGATGCAATGATCAAGGCTTTTGTTGAAAAGCGGAGTGTTGTGGTTGATGATCAAAGCACGACCTACATGGCAGCTTTGTGTATAACGTGAATTCGCGAGCCTCACACCTCGGTATGAGTTAAAAATGGGATACGGACTGCAGGGAGAGCACGACGTTTCTTTCTAGCTTTGGTGGTGTCAGTGACTTACCAGCCCTGACATATATATACTTTTCACCTTTGTGGTTGTTGGAACAAGGCGCCTCGATTATAGGTCTGTAAGGACCGGGAAACGTGTGTTCAGGCATAATTAATCCTCTAACGTAAGTGAGGACCGGCCCTAAAGATCCAGGGTTGCCCAGAGTGCGTAACCCTGAGGCATTTGCTAGAGTGTCTCGAACGCGGAGAGGAGCTTGCCCCTTGCCCGGACTCATGACAGAAATCCAATTTCCAATACGTGTATTGCAGTTTTAATTGTAGAACTAGTATGGCGACATGATATATGGTATCCATGCCGTCTATGATTTATATTTATGATTGAAATTGTTTTGACACTATACACTTCTTATAGTATCAAATGATTTGTTTTAAACATATCAAGCATGTTTGGCTGTTATAATGTAAAACCCTATCCTCCGGCTTGCGTTGCATTGTGTGATGGGACCTGGGTCTTATAACAGCTTCATTTTTCGAAAAAGCATTGTGCTGTTTATTCTATGCACTGGTATTCTTGGGAGGAAACCCGTTCCGTGTTATACGGCGTGGTCCCTTGAATTACTCTCTTTTAAAGTAATGTTTTAATAACTGTTTTAGTTCTCACACCAGTCACATGACTGACCTGGAGTTTATTGTTTTAACCTAAACTCTGAGTGCCCCTATTTTCGACATGGGCAGCTAGTATTTTTGGTTTTGCAGATTTATATTCACAGGATCCTGGTTTACAACTGGAATGATATCCGAAAAGCTCTGTATCCGTATATCACCTTCAGTTGTGCTTTGTATTATTTTCCGCTGCTGTGTAATTTATTGTAATCTCTGATATTTATCGAATGTAATTTATTCATTTATACTCTGTATATTCTTGTATCTGATGCATTGTTGTAATATACAATGAAATGTTCTTCCGTCTGCATTCTATTTTGTCTTGTACTCAACGCTATCCGCTCTTTCCCTCACGGGGAAGTTCGGGTCATGTCAGTTTGGTATCAGAGCTTTTGTTTACAGAGCTCGAGAACAAGACACATTAGAACCATACGAAAGAATTCATCAGATATTGGATTAGTAATATCCAATCAGAATGACTCGTTAGAGACAGGATCTGTAGTATCCTAGAACGGGTGTGAAGAGTATATTTTTCAAATGAAAACAATTTTGTTTTGAAATTTAAACCATTTTTTTTACATATTTGAATATTTATTTATTTTGAATTTGGACAATCCAATATATAAAGATTTTGCATATACGCGTCATGAACGTATATTCGAAATTTTAATATATTAGATAGATATAGAATCACATTCTAGTCGCCCGGACATGATTCTGATGATGGCGCGCCATCACCAGTATTTATTTTCGTGTTTCGAAGGTGTGATTTCTATATATTTCCATTAGACTGGTGTGAGAACCAAAACCTATATAGTTAGAATACATTGTTGTGAATTGGCATCAAAAACATGATTTTTTGTATATGTATCAAAATTATGAATTTGAAACTCTAATTCACTAATTGATTGATGTTTGTGTTGTTTGTTAATTTTGAACCATTTAGCCTAATTGAATCAAATATTGGATTGTATTGAAAATTAGTTGCATTTTCGTGCATATACATATACTTACATTGAACAGGTCATAGCAAGGAGGCTAGAGCCGAAGAATAAAATTTGTTTGCCCGACAAATAGGTACATGTTTATTACATAATTTACCGTTTTGTTTTGGTGATGATGATTTTATGAGCCTATTGGCTAGTCGCTTGGCTTTTTCTTTTTCTTTTTGAGATCAGAAGGCCTATATGGCAATTTCGGGATTTTCCCATGGCTCCCGGTGCAGGGGAGGTTATGGCGAAATTTTTCGAAAATTTAGGGTGTTGGCCAAATTTTTGAAAATTTGAAAATTCTCATAAACTGAAAAGTTGGAGAATGGAAGCCGAATCGAACATAGAGTTGATTAATCAAACCACTTTCAACTTTGTTCCTTTTCGGGGACGAAAAGCTTTAAGTGGGGGAGACTGTAATAACCCAGAAATTCTGAACCAGTTTAAATATTTTATTTTGGCAATTTTAGCGAATTTTGAATATTTAAAATGGATTATTTTAAATAGAATCGACGTGAAATTTTATTTTGAATATAATTCAAACGTATATATGTATACGCGTCGTCGTAAGAATATAAATATTTATATATAATTATAAATAGAATTGAAAATGGCGCGGTAGTTCGATAATTCGATTTCAAACTTCAATTGAATGTACCGTGTGCAAAACAATCCGGATTTTAGCGAAACCAAAAACATTAGAATCTAATTGATAATATCTTTCCAATGAATCCGAAAAATCAAAATTTCATAGCGGGAATCAAAAGATATGTCCAGTTGAAAATTCTGAATAGTCGCTATGGAATTCAGGCCCTTAAAAATGGGAATTTTGCAAATGACCTCGGATTTCGACGAAACCACTTTTGTTGGATCCGCAGTATCAAATTATTGCTAGGTTTCAAATTTCATAATTTTTTGAATCAATCTGTGAGCGTGGCAATGGAAAACGCGTTTGACCAGTTTCAGTTGATTTTAATCGACTGGAAAATGGTCATTTTTCAAACGGTCTCAGAATTCGACGAAACTAGTTTGGTTAGGACCGTATCGTCAATACGAAGCTAGAAAATATTTTTTGAGAATTTTTAGAGTTAGTATGTGACCCCGGTAATTTGAAATGTACGTTTAAAATTCAATAAAGTGATTTAAATGTAAATTCAATGGAAACTGTTCGAAACGACCAAATCAGCCTACGATACATATCCCATTGTGTTCAGAATGGGGGTAAAACGCTATGGACGACAGGCGGTGGGCCTCGTTTTTAGATCAAAAATAAGGGTTGCTTTTTGGTGGTAAATTAAATAAATTAAATAATCAAACTCTCTCCTCACCCCCCTTTAATTCCTCTGCCACCCCCCCTCCCGTTCGAATTTCGTTTTTCAGAAGAAAAAAAAAGAGAAGAAAGCGTGGAGAGGAGCATCGCGCCCCCCTCCAAGGCGACGCCGCCCACCGCATGATCGGGGAAACCCCCCACCCCCCCGATCGCGACGCAACCCTCTTCCCCCTCCTCCTCGCCAGAAGCGACGCGAAGCCCCCCTCCCCCCCTCTCTGCCCTAAATCAGCACCGCACCCCCCTGAAGTCCTGACCCCGCCGCCGTGGGCCCCCAGGCCACCCGACCTCGCCTGAAACCTCCCCCTTCTCTCTCCTTTCCTTCCACGTGAAGCCAAACCCTAGAAGACCCTGTCTCCTTCGCTGGAACAGCCACCGCCGGTCAGAGTGGGCCCGCCTCCAGCCAGTCAATGTCCTCCTCGTCACCGGCCGATCCCGATGCCTCTCCCCTTCACTAAGAATCGAAGTGGCAGTGAGTTTTAACTTATTTTTATTTATTTTTAATATCAATCTGAATTGAATCTTTTATTTTCAGTTTATAATAATGTTTAAACTAGAAAAGATTTGATATTTAATTTAGAAAAAGGAATGGTTTTTAAAAACATGACTTTTATTTTAAAGCAAAGCTATGTTTTTTATCAAAGTAAAAGAAAGATTTTTATTCGTTCATTAGCTAGGAAAAAGAAGTGATTTTTAATAATTAAAAATATGATTTTTATATTTTTAAAGTATTAAAAATATAATCTTTACCATATAGAAGTAATAAAAATATGATTTTTATATTTTTAAAGTATTAAAAATATAGTCTTTACTATATAGATGATGTAAAAATATAATTTTTGTTTATGTAGAGAAGTAAAAATATAATTTTTACATGATGGGAATATTAGAAATATCATCTTTATATGTGTAGCAAAATAAAGATGTGATTTTTTATAATGATATATTTGAAAAGGCGAAATCTATATTTTTATAAAGGCGAAATCTTTATATGAAGAATAGCAATGTAAAGATAGAATTTTTATCTATAGAATAGCATAGTAAAAATTTGATTTTTATATATTGAATAGCATAGTAAAAATTTGATTTTTATATATTGAATAGCATAGTAAAAATTCGATTTTTATATATTGAATAGCATAGTAAAAATTTGATTTTTATATATTGAATAGCATAGTAAAAATTCGATTTTTATATATTGAACAGCGAAGAAAAAATTCGATTTTTACATATGTAGTGGCTACGGGAAACGAAGGTGATAAAAAGGCGAGAGCGACGAAGATTTCTAGTTAAGAAGAGTCGTGGTATTGGATAGCTATCGATGAGAATTTCTCACCTTTCAATTTCTTTTTCTAGTAATATATATATATACTAGGATGCAGATGGTGTTTAGTAGCACCCGACACAATCATCCACAGACCATGGACTTGTTTGTTTGATTGATAAAAAATTAGTTAGATTATTTGATTGATATTTGAGTTGTTTGGTGATTTTGATTGATGTGTGAATGGCGTGGGCCTTCACTAGACCGGGGATAAGGCTAGACCTTGTCCCATTTCTAGTATCGTGCCGTTATGCCGCCGAAATTTTCTAAAATATGGTAGAAAATAAAAATATCATTTTATTTAAAGAATGAACTGAATAAAAATTCATATATTAAAATAAAATGTTTTATCGTTAAAAATGTAATTTTTAACGAGAATATGAATATAGTGAAAGTGAATAAAATAAAATATTCATTTACAAACCAGACGTTTTGTTTATGTACACTGATTTGACTGACATTGATTGGGACGATAATTTTACACCTCGCCCAACTGCACAAATAAAATCTGTGTTTGATTGTTTGAAGCCCCACACGGGTGTTAGGAAGAAATATGAAGTTCACTCATCCTGATTTATTAAATATGTCGATCGATTGATTGACAGGCTATTATAAGCGTTAGATATCTATATTTGATGCTTATACAGTGTAGTGCACTTTGGTTGATGGTTGATTATTTTTCCATGCTATTATATAAGTGTGATGTATGAAAATCCATATAATTAAGATTATATGGTAATTGATTGGGCCTCATTCCAATTTAGAAAATAAAGAATATTATAATATAAAGGTTCATGTGTTGACTGTACTCATCCGTTGAGATTAGTCATGTGTTGAACGAAATATTTTAATAATAAAATTTACATCTTTATCAATATAATATAAAGGTTCATGTGTTGACTGTACTCATCCGTTGAGATTAGTCATGTGTTGAACGAAATATTTTAATAATAAAATTTACATCTTTATCAATATAATATAAAGGTTCATGTGTTGACTGTACTCATCCGTTGAGATTAGTCATGTGTTGAACGAAATATTTGAAATAGAATATTTGAAAATAGAAAAACATGAAGCCGTGTTTATTAGATTAACGCCATTTTTACGTGAACGATATTTGTATCGATTTTATTCATTTTAAAATGAAAATTGAAAAACGATTTTGAAATGAAATGAATATTGAAAAACGATTTCGAAATGAAATGAATACTGAAAAACGATTTTGAAATGAATTGAATATAAAACGATTTCGAAATGAATTGAATATATAACGATTTCGAAATGAAATGAATTGAATATAAAACGATTTTGAAATGAATTGAATATATAACGATTTCGAATTGAATTGAATAGAAAACGAATTCGAATTGAAAACGAATTGAATTGAATTCAAATTGAATTGAACTTTGAATCAAATAGAAATGAATTTTAAAACGAATTTATAAGGAAAAATTCAATTTTGATTTGAATTGAAATGGAAGTTGGAATTGTTTTTGAAACGAAATTAAAACGATTTATAAAATTCGTTTTAAATAGAAATAGACGAAATATATATTATATATTATATATATAATATAATGGCCTGAATAAAACGCGCCACGCCGCGGTAGTTCGTGAATTTCGACCATTTGTTTCAAACGGACATTACGGGAGATCCGACCATTGGATTCTCCTAAAACCGGAACCGTTGGGTTCGTATCGTAAAGAGCTTTCTAACGAATATTAGGAATTTGAAACCTAACGGTTGGATTTGGAGTTACGTCCAAATCATATTTGGAATAGGTCGTTGTAAGTGCAGTTCGATGGCCATTGTTGGAAATCGACTGTACGAGCCTTAATAAAATTATTAAAAATAGTAATAATTTGTGTAAAATCATAAGAAATGATTTGAGAAAAATTGGGGTGAAAAACTCCATATTTGAAAAGATAAAAAATGGGTTTTTATCGAAATGAACTAGTTTTGAACTAAATTTAAAACCCAATTATTTTTAAATAAATAAATTAGATTTAAAAAGGGGTTTTAAATAATCGGAATCTCTAATATATTTGATTGGATTTGAAATGAGTTTATCGTGAACAGTGTTTTAAATAACACTAGTTCTTTAACCCGATAATTAATAGAATGTGATTTGGGTTTGTCGTGAACTGTGTTTTAAATAACACCTGGTTCTTTAACCCAGTAAAAGGAGTTTTAACGAATCTGCAATTAGGTTGAAATGTGAATTGATAATCTAAATTATCAAATTTGGAAAATGAACGAGAATGGAGTATTACCAGTTTTGCTCCAAAGCGATAGTTAAATCTTTAATTAGATTTGAACGTGAAATCGTAATTAATTTTACCGATAACACTGTGGTGTTAAATATGGAGTATTACCAGTTTTGCTTCATGGGATGAATAGGTTGGGATTGGGAAATAAAATAAATAATTATTTGGTGTGGTTTGCAAATCTCGACTAATTTAGAAAACCATAATTTGGTTTGAAACGACATCCAAAGGAAGATTAAAGGATAAATTTTACAGAATTTATCTTGGATAAAATTAATGGGAACTTTCCCCTAAGAATATGAATTGGAATGAGGCGTATGTTGAGTTTGTGTAACATTTGTTTTTAATATACGCGGGTTGTTCGGAAAGGCCGGGTTTACAACCATTCTGAATAACCGATTCGACGATATGTCGAAGATGAAGACGGTGGTTGAAGACCGGAAGTCTTCACATCTTTTGGATAATTACTGACGATCCTGATTGGGCTGTACACCCAAGAGGATGGAAAAAGTTGGTGGTCGTCCAAACGTACTTGGAGATGGATGGATATGCGAGGAAAGTGCCTCCGGTTCCGTTCAGACCCAGAACGGACTTGTAAATGGATTGTGTGTCTGACATTGGATTTTATTCTGTGTTGATTGATTCCTATTAAATATACATCTGTTTGGCGGCGGAGAATTTATTCTTTTGCTCAACGCCCTTCTCTGAGACGTACGAGCTCAGAGGTTGTATATCGATGAACATCAGTCGCATGGCATGAATTGCCTGTGTGGCACGCTAAGATGCAATGATCAAGGCTTTTGTTGAAAAGAAGAGTCTTGTGGTTGATGATCAAAGCACGACCTACGTGGCAGCTTTGTGTATAACGTGAATTCGCGAGCCTCCCACCTCGGTATGAGTTAAAAACGGGATACAGACTGCAGGGAGAGCACGGCGTTTCTTTCGAGCTTTGGTGGTGTCAGTGACTTACCAGCCCTGACATATATATACTTTTCACCTTTGTGGTTGTTGGAATGAGGCTCCTCGATTATAGGTCTGTAAGGACCGGGAAACGTGTGTTCAGGCATAATTAATCCTCTAACGTAAGTGAGGACCGGCCCTGAAGATCCAGGGTTGCCTAGAGTGCATAACCCTGAGGCATTTGCTAGAGTGTCTCGAACGCGGAGAGGAGCTTGCCCCTTGCCTCGACTCATGACGGAAATCCAATTTCCAATACGTGTATTGCGGTTTTAATTGTAGAACTAGTATGGCGACATGATATATGGTACCCATGCCGTCTATGATTTATATTTTTGATTGAAATTGTTTTGACACTATACACTTCTTATAGTATCAAATGATTTGTTTTAAACGTATCAAGCATGTTTGGCTGTTATAAGGTAAAACCCTATCCTCCGGCTTGCATTGCATTGTGTGATGGGACCTGGGTCTTATAACAGCTTCATTTTTCGAAAAAGCATTGTGCTGTTTATTCTATGCACTGGTATTCTTGGGAGGAAACCCGTTCCGTGTTATACGGCGTGGTCCCTTGAATTACTCTCTTTTAAAGTAAAGTTTTAATAACTGTTTTAGTTCTCACACCAGTCACATGACTGACCTGGAGTTTATTGTTTTAACCTAAACTCTGGGTGCCCCTATTTTCGACATGGGCAGCTAGTAGTTTTGGTTTTGCAGATTTATATTCACAGGATCCTGGTTTACAGCTGGAATGATATCCGGGAAGCTCTGTATCCGTATATCACCTTCAGTTGTGCTTTGTATTATTTTCCGCTGCTGTGTAATTTATTGTAATCTCTGATATTTATCGAATGTAATTTATTCATTTATACCCTGTATATTCTTGTATCTGATGCATTGTTGTAATATACAATGAAATGTTCTTCCGTCTGCATTCTATTTTGTCTTGTACTCAACGCTATCCGCTCTTTCCCTCACGGGGAAGTTCGGGTCGTGTCAGTTTGGTATCAGAGCTTTGGTTTACAGAGCTCGAGAACAAGACACATTAGAACCATACGAAAGAATTCATCAGATATTGGATTAGTAATATCCAATCAGAATGACTCGTTAGAGATAGGATCAGTAGTATCCTAGAACGGGTGTGAAGAGTATATTTTTCAAATGAAAACAATTTTGTTTTGAAATTTAAACCATTTTTTTTTACATATTTGAATATTTATTTATTTTGAATTTGGACAATCCAATATATAAAGATTTTGCATATACGCGTCATGAACGTATATTCGAAGTTTTAATATATTAGATAGATATAGAATCACATTCTAGTCACCCGGACATGATTCTGATGATGGCGCGCCATCACCAGTATTTATTTTCGTGTTTCGAAGGTGTGATTTCTATATATTTCCATTAGACTGGTGTGAGAACCAAAACCTATATAGTTAGAATACATTGTTGTGAATTGGCATCAAAAACATGATTTTTTGTATATGTATCAAAATTATGAATTTGAAACTCTAATTCACTAATTGATTGATGTTTGTGTTGTTCGTTAATTTTGAACCATTTAGCCTAATTGAATCAAATATTGGATTGTATTGAAAATTAGTTGCATTTGCTTGCATATACATATACTTACATTGAACAGGTCATAGCAAGGAGGCTAGAGCCGAAGAATAAAAAATTTTTGCCCGACAAATAGGTACATGTTTATTACATAATTTACTGTTTTGTTTGGGTGATGATGATTTTATGAGCCTATTGGCTAGTCGCTTGGCTTTTTCTTTTTCTTTTTGAGATCAGAAGGCCTATATGGCAATTTTGGGATTTTCCCGTGGCTCCCGGTGCAGGGGAGGTTATGGAGAAATTTTTCGAAAATTTAGGGTGTTAGCCAAATTTTTGAAAATTTGAAAATTCTCAGAAACTGAAAAGTTGGAGAATGGAAGCCAAATCGAACATAGAGTTGATTAATCAAACCACTTTCGACTTTGTTCCTTTTCAGGGACGAAAAGTTTTAAGTGGGGGATACTGTAATAACCCGGAAATTCTGAACCAGTTTAAAATTTTTATTTTGGAAATTTTAGCGAATTTTGAATATTTAAAATAGATTATTTTAAATAGAATCGACGAGAAAATTTATTTTGAATATAATTCAAACGTATATATGTATACGCGTCGTCGTTAGAATATAAATATTTATATATAATTATAAATAGAATTGAAAATGGCGCGGTAGTTCGATAATTCAATTTCAAACTTCAATTGAATGTACCGGGTGCAAAACAATCCGGATTTTAGCGAAACCAATAACATTAGAATCTAATTGATAATATCTTTCCAATGAATCCGAAAAATCAAAATTTCATAGCGGGAATCAAAAGATATGTCCAGTTGAAAATTCCGAATAGTCGCTATGGAATTCAGGCCCTTAAAAATGGGAATTTTGCAAATGACCTCGGATTTCGACGAAACCACTTTTGTTGGATCCGCAGTGTCAAATTATTGCTAGGTTTCAAATTTCATAATTTTTCGAATCAATCTGTGAGCGTGGCAAAGGAAAACGCGTTTGACCAGTTTCAATTGATTTTAATCGACTGAAAAATGACCATTTTTCAAACAGTCTCAGAATTCGACGAAACTAGTTTTGTTCGGACCGTATCGTCAATACGAAGCTAGAAAATATTTTTCAAGAATTTTTAGAGTTAGTATGTGACCCCGGTAATTTGAAATGTACGTTTAAAATTCAATAAAGCGATTTAAATGTAAATTCAACGGAAACTGTTCGAAACGACCAAATCAGCCTACGATACATATCCCATTGTGTTCGGAATGGGGGTAAAATGCTATGGACGACAGGCGGTGGGCCTCGTTTTGAGATCAAAAATAAGGGTTGCTTTTTGGTGGAAAATTAAATAAATTAAATAAATTAAATAATCAAACTCTCTCCTCACCCCCTTTAATTCCTCTGCCCCCCCCCCCCCCCCCGTTCGAATTTCATTTTTCAGAAAAAAAGAAAAAAGAGAAGAAAGCGTGGAGAGGAGAGGAGCGCCCCCCTCCTCCTCGCCTGAAGCGACGCGAAGCCCCCCCCCCCCTCTGCCCTAAATCAGCACCGCACCCCCTGAAGACCTGACCCCGCCTCCGTGGGCCCCCAGGCCACCCGACCTCGCCTGAAACCTCCCCCTCCTCTCTCCTTTCCTTCCACGTGAAGCCAAACCCTAGAAGACCCTGTCTCCTTCGCTGGAACCGCCACCGCCGGTCATTGTGGGCCCGCCTCCAGCCAGTCAATGTCCTCCTCGTCACCGGCCGATCCCGACGCCTCTCCCCTTCACTAAGAATCGAAGTGGCAGTGAGTTTTAACTTATTTTTATTTATTTTTAATATCAATCTGAATTGAATCTTTTATTTCCAGTTTTTAATAATGTTTAAAATAGAAAAGATTTGATATTTAATTTAGAAAAAGGAATGGTTTTTAAAAACATGACTTTTATTTTAAAGCAAAGCTATGATTTTTATCAAAGTAAAAGAAAGATTTTTATTCGTTCATTAGCTAGGAAAAAGAAGTGATTTTTAATAATTAAAAATATGATTTTTATATTTTTAAAGTATTAAAATATAATCTTTACTATATAGAAGTAATAAAAATATGATTTTTATATTTTTAAAGTATTAAAAATATAGTCTTTACTATATAGATGATGTAAAAATATAATTTTTGTTTATGTAGAGAAGTAAAAATATTTTTTTTACATGATGGGAATATTAGAAATATCATTTTTATATGTGTAGCAAAATAAAGATGTGATTTTTTATAATGATATATTTGAAAAGGCGAAATCTATATTTTTATAAAGGCGAAATCTTTATATGAAGAATAGCAATGTAAAGATAGAATTTTTATCTATATAATAGCATAGTAAAAATTCGATTTTTATATATTGAATAGCATAGTAAAAATTCGATTTTTATATATTGAATAGCATAGTAAAAATTCGATTTTTATAAATTGAATAGCATAGTAAAAATTCGATTTTTATATATTGAATAGCATAGTAAAAATTCGATTTTTATATATTGAATAGCATAGTAAAAATTCGATTTTTATATATTGAATAGCGAAGTAAAAATTCGATTTTTACATATGTAATGGCTACGGGAAACGAAGGTGATAAAAAGGCGAGAGCGACGAAGATTTCTAGTTAAGAAGAGTCGTGGTATTGGATAGCTATCGGCGAGAATTTCTCGCCCTTCAATTTCTTTTTCTAGTAATATATATATATATACTAGGATGCAGGCGGTGTTTAGTAGCACCCGACACAATCGTCCACAGACCATGGACTTGTTTGTTTGATTGTAAAAAAATTAGTTAGATTATTTTATTGAAATTTGAGTTGTTTGGTGATTTTGATTGATGTGTGAATGGCGTGGGCCTTCACTAGACCGGGGATAAGGCTAGACCTTGTCCCGTTTCTAGTATCGTGCCGTTATGCCACCGAAATTTTCTAAAATATGTTAGAAAATAAAAATATCATTTTATTTAAAGAATGAACTGAATAGAAATTCATATATTAAAATAAAATGTTTTATCGTTAAAAATGTAATTTTTAACGAGAATATGAATATAGTGAAAGTGAATAAAATAAAATATTCATTTACAAACCAGACGGTTTGTTTATGTACACTGATTTGACTGACATTGATTGGGATGATAAATTTTACACCTCGCCCAAATGCACAAATAAAATCTGTGTTTGATTGTTTGAAGCCCCACACGGGTGTTGGGATGAAATATGAAGTTCACTCATCCTGATTTATTAAATATGTCGATCAATTGATTGATAGGCTGTTATAAGCGTTAGATATCTAGATTTGATGCTTATACAGTGTAGTGCACTTTGGATGATGGTTGATTATTTTTCCATGCTATTATATAAGTGTGATGTATGAAAATCCATATAATTAAGATTATATGGTAATTGATTGGGCCTCATTCCAATTTAGAAAATAAAGAACATTATAATATAAAGGTTCATGTGTTGACTGTACTCATCCGTTGAGATTAGTCATGTGTTGAACGAAATATTTTAATAATAAAATTTACATCTTTATCAATATAATATAAAGGTTCATGTGTTGACTGTACTCATCCGTTGAGATTAGTCATGTGTTGAACGAAATATTTTAATAATAAAATTTACATCTTTATCAATATAATATAAAGGTTCATGTGTTGACTGTACTCATCCGTTGAGATTAGTCATGTGTTGAACGAAATATTTGAAATAGAAATATTTGAAATAGAATATTTGACAATAGAAAAACATGAAGCCGTGTTGATTAGATTAACGCCATTTTGACGTGAACGATATTTATATCGATTTTATTCATTTTAAAATGAATATTGAAAAACGATTTCGAAATGAAATGGATATTGAAAAACGATTTCGAAATGAAATGAATATTGAAAAACGATTTCGAAATGAAATGAATATTGAAAAACGATTTTGAAATGAATTGAATATAAAACTATTTCGAAATGAATTGAATATATAACGATTTTGAAATGAATTGAATATTAAACGATTTCGAAATGAATTGAATATATAACGATTTCGAATTGAATTGAATAGAAAACGAATTCGAATTGAATTGAAAACGAATTGAATTGAATTCAAATTGAATTGAACTTTGAATCAAATAGAAATGAATTTTAAAACCAATTTATAAGGAAAAATTCAATTTTGATTTGAATTGAAATGGAAGTTGGAATTGTTTTTGAAACGAAATTAAAACGATTTATAAAATTCGTTTTAAATAGAAATCGACGAAATATATATTATATATATTATATATATAATATAATGGCCTGAATAGAACGCGCCGCACCGCGGCAGTTTGTGAATTTCGACCATTTATTTCAAACGGACATTACGGGAGATCCGACCGTCGGATTCTCCTAAAACCGGAATCGTTGGGTTCGTATCGAAAAGAGCTTTCTAACGAATATTAGGAATTTGAAAACTAACGGTTGGATTTGGAGTTACGTCCAAATCAAATTTGGAAAACGTCGTTGTAAGTGCAGTTCGATGGCCATTGTTGGAAATCGACTGTCCGGGCCTTAATAAAATTATTAAAAATATTAATAATTTGTGTGAAATCATAAGAAATGATTTGAGAAATTTTGGGGTGAGAAACTCCATATTTGAAAAGATAAAAATGGGTTTTTATCGAAATGAACTAGTTTTGAACTAAATTTAAAACCCAATTATTTTTAAATAAATAAATTAGATTTAAAAAGGGGTTTTAAATAATCGGAATCTCTAATATATTTGATTGGATTTGAAATGGGTTTATCGTGAACAGTGTTTTAAATAACACTAGTTCTTTAACCCGATAATAAATAGAATGTGATTTGGGTTTGTCGTGAACTGTGTTTTAAATAACACCTAGTTCTTTAACCCAGTAAAAGGAGTTTTAACGAATCTGCAATTAGGTTGAAATGTGAATTGATAATCTAAATTATCAAATTTGGAAAATGAATGAGAATGGAGTATTACCAGTTTTGCTCCAAAGCGATAGTTAAATCTTTAATTAGATTTGAACGTGAAATGGTAATTAATTTTACCGATAACACTGTGGTGTTAAATATGGAGTATTACCAGTTTTGCTTCATGGGATGAATAGGTTGGGATTGGGAAATAAAACAAATAATTACTTCGGTGTGGTTCGCAAATCTCAACTAATTTAGAAAACCATAATCTGGTTTGAAACGACATCCAAAGGAAGATTAAAGGATAAATTTTACAGAATTTATCTTGGATAAAATTAATGGGAACTTTCCCCTAAGAATATGAATTGGAATGAGGCGTATGTTGAGTTTGTGTAACATTTGTTTTTATTATACGCGGGTTGTTCGGAAAGTCCGGGTTTACTCCCATTCTGAATAACCGATTCGACGATATGTCGAAGATGAAAACGGTGGTTGAAGACCGGAAGTCTTCACATCGTTTGGATAATTACTGACGATCCTGATTGGGCTGTACACCCAAGAGGATGGAAATAGTTGGTGGTCGTCCAGACGTACTTGGAGATGGATGGATATGCGAGAAAAGTGCCTCCGGTTCCGTTCAGACCCAGAACGAACTTGTAAATGGATTGTGTGTCTGACATTGGATTTTATTCTGTTTTGATTGATTCCTATTAAATATACATCTGTTTGGCGGTGGAGAATTTATTCTTTTGCTCAACGCCCTTCTTTGAGACGTATGAGCTCAGAGGTTGTATATCGATGGACATCAGTCGCATGGCATGAATTGCCTGTGTGGCACGCTAAGATGCAATGATCAAGGCTTTTGTTGAAAAGCAGAGTCTTGTGGTTGATGATCAAAGCACGACCTACGTGGCAGCTTTGTGTATAACGTGAATTCGCGAGCCTCCCACCTCGGTATGAGTTCAAAACGGGATACGGACTGCAGGGAGAGCACGACGTTTCTTTCTAGCTTTGGTGGTGTCAGTGACTTACCAGCCCTGACATATATATACTTTTCACCTTTGTGGTTGTTGGAATGAGGCGCCTCGATTATAGGTCTGTAAGGACCGGGAAACGTGTGTTCAGGCATAATTAATCCTCTAACGTAAGTGAGGACCGGCCCTGAAGATCCAGGGTTGCCCAGAGTGCGTAACCCTGAGGCATTTGCTAGAGTGTCTCGAACGCGGAGAGGAGCTTGCCCCTTGCCTCGACTCATGACGGAAATCCAATTTCCAATACGTGTATTGCGGTTTTAATTGTAGAACTAGTATGGCGACATGATATATGGTACCCATGCCGTCTATGATTTATATTTATGATTGAAATTGTTTTGACACTATACACTTCTTATAGTATCAAATGATTTGTTTTAAACGTATCAAGCATGTTTGGCTGTTATAAGGTAAAACCCTATCCTCCGGCTTGCGTTGAATTGTGTGATGGGACCTGGGTCTTATAACAGCTTCATTTTTCGAAAAAGCATTGCGCTGTTTATTCTATGCACTGGTATTCTTGGGAGGAAAAACGTTCCTTGTTATACGGCGTGGTCCCTTGAATTACTCTCTTTTAAAGTAAAGTTTTAATAACTGTTTTAGTTCTCACACCAGTCACATGACTGACCTGGAGTTTATTGTTTTAACCTAAACTCTGGGTGCCCCTATTTTCGACACGGGCAGCTAATAGTTTTGGTTTTGCAGATTTATATTCACAGGATCCTGGTTTACAGCTGGAATGATATGCGGAAAGCTCTGTATCCGTATATCACCTTCAGTTGTGCTTTGTATTATTTTCCGCTACTGTGTAATTTATTGTAATCTCTGATATTTATCGAATGTTATTTATTCATTTATACTCTGTATATTCTTGTATCTGATGCATTGTTGTAATATACAATGAAATGTTCTTCCGTCTGCGTTCTATTTTGTCTTGTACTCAACGCTATCCGCTCTTTCCCTCACGGGGAAGTTCGGGTCGTGTCGTTACCCATATTGTTTCACTATAGTGAAGCGTTGTATTTTGCAGCATCAAATCCAAATGACTCATCATCGTTTATATATGTCAATCTGTCCCTACTATGCTTAAACTACACCTACTTCTCTTAGTACTTCAAAACTACCCTTATTTTTAATCCTTGGCCTAATTCTCTAAATAGCCCTTACTTCCAACAATTACCCCTAATTTTTAACTACTGTGAAGGGTTGGTTTTTGCAGCACACAATCCAAAAGATTCATAATCTTTGATATTTGTCGGTCTACCCGTACTATGCTTTAACTACCCCAACTTCTCTTAATACTTCAAAACAGTCCTTTTTAATCCTACCCCTAATTCTCTAAATAGCTATTGCTGCCAACAATTACCCCAATTTTTTAACTACTATGAAGGGTTGGTTTTTGCAGCAACCAATCCAAATGATTCATCATCTTTCATATTTTCGATCTACCCCAACTATGCTTAAACTACCCCTACTTCTCTTAATACTTCAAAACAGACCTTCCTTTTAATCCTACCCCTAATTCTCTAAATAACCATTCCTTCCAACAACTACTTTGAAGGGTTAGTTTTTGTAGCACCCAATCTAAATGATTCATCATCTTTTATATTTGTCGATATATCCCTGCTATGCTTAAACAACCTCTACTTCTATTAATACTTAAAAACAACCCTTCTTTTTAATCCAACCCCTAATTCTCTAAGTAGCCCTTCCAACAATTACCCCTATTTTAACTTTTTTGTAGGGTTGGTTTTTGCAGCACCTAATCCAAACGATTCATCATCTTTCATATCTGTTGATCTACCCCTACTATGCTTACACTACCCCTACTTCTCTTAATACTTCAAAACAACCCTTCTTTTTAATCCTAAACCTAATTCTCTAAATAGCCCTAACTTCCAACAATTAACCCTACTTTTTAACTACTGTGAAATGTTGGTTTTTGCAGCACCCAGTCCAAATGATTCATCATCTGTCATATTTATCGATCTTCCCCTACTATGCTTAAACTACCCCTACTTCTATTAATACTTCCAAACAACCCTTCTTTTTAATCCATCCCCTAATTCTCTAAATAGCCCTTCCTTCTAACGATTACCCCTATTTTTTAGCTACTGTGAAAGGATGGTTTTTATAGCACCCAATCCAAATGATTCATCATCTCTCATATTTGTCGATCGACACCTATTATGCTTAAACTACCCCTACTTCTCATAATTCTTCAAAACAACCTCTCTTTTTAATCCTGCCCCTAATTCTCTTAATAGCCCTTACTTCCAACAATTACGCATATTTTTTAACTTTTGTGAAGGGTTAGTTTTTGCAGTAGCCAATCAAAATGGTTCATCATATTTCATACTTGTCGATCTACCCCTACTATGCCTAAACTACCTCTACTTCTCTTAATACTTTGAAATAACCATGCTTTTTAATCCTACCTCTAGTTCTATAAATAGCCCTTACTTCCGACAATTACCCCTATTTTTTAACTTCTGTGAATCGTTGGTTTTTGCAGCACCCATTCCAAATGATTCATCATCTTTCATATTTGTCGATCCAATCCAAATGATTCATCATCTTTCATATTTGTCGATCTACCCCTACTATGCTTAGACTAGCTGTACTTCTCCTAATACTTCAAAACAATCCTTCTTTTTAATCCAACCCCGAATTCTCTAAATGACCCTTCCTTCCAACAATTACCCCTATTTTTTAACTACTATGAAGGGCCGGATTTTGCGGCATCCAATCCAAACGATTCATCATCTTTCATATTTGTTGATCTACCCCTACTATGCCTAAACTACATCTACTTCTCTTAATACTTCGAAACAACCCTTCTTTTTAATCCTAACTCTAATTCTCTAAATAGCCCTTACTACCAACAATTACCCCTATTTTTTAACTTCTGTGAAGGGTTGGTTTTTGTAGCATCCAATCCAAATGATTCATCATTTTTCATATTTGTCGATCCAATCCAAATGATTCATCATCTTTCATATTTACCGATCTACCCGAACTATGCTTAACCTACCCAAACTTCTCTTAATACTTCAAAAAAGTCCTTCTTTTTAATCCTACACCTAATTCTCTAAATAGCGCTTCCTTCCAACAGTTAACCCTATTATTAAATTACTGTGAAGGGTTGCTTTTTTCAACACCCAATCCAAACGATTCGTCATCTTTCGTATTTGTCGATTTACCCCTACTATGCTTAAACTACCCCTACTTCACTTAATACTTCAAAAAGAACCTTCTTTTTAATCCTACGCCTAATTATCTAAATAGCCCTTACTTCCAACGATTACCCCTATTTTTTAATTCCTGTGAAGTAATTGGTTTTTGCAGCACCCAATCCAAACGATTCATCATCTTTCACATTTGTCGATCTTCCCCTACTATGCCAAAATTACCCCCAACTTCTCGTAATACTTGAAAACAACTCTTCTTTTTAAACCCACCCCTAATTAGTAAATAGCCCTTACTTCCAACAATTACGGCTATTTTTTAACTACTGTGAAGGGTTGGTTTTTACAGTACCCAATCTAAATGATTTATCGTCTTTCATATTTATCGATCTACCACTACCATGCTTGAACTACCCTTACTTCTCTTAGTACATCAAAATAGCCCTTATTTTTAATCCTACCCCTAATTCTCTAAATAGCCCTTACTTCCAATAGTTAACCCTATTTTTTAACTACAGTGAAGGGTTGTTTTTTTTAACATCGAATCCAAATGATTCATCATCTTTTGTATTTGTCAATCTATCCCTACCATGCTTAAACTACACCTACTTCTCTTAGTACTTCAAAACAACCCTTATTTTTAATCCTTGCCCTAATTCTCTGAATAGCCTTTACTTCCAACAATTATCCATATTTTCTAATTACTTTGAAGGGTTGGTTTTTGCAGCACACAATCCAAACGATTCATAATCTTTCATATTTTATCGATCTACCCCTACTTTGCTTTAACTACCCCAACTTCTCTTAATACTTCAAAATCGTCCTTTTTAATCCTACCCCTAATTCTCTAAATAGCCTATGCTGCCAAAAATTACCCCAATTTTTAAACTATTATGAAGGGTTGGTTTTTGCAGCACTCAATCCAAATGATTCATCATCTTTCATGTTTTCGATCTACCCCAACTATGCTTAAAGTACCCCTACTTCTCTTAATACTTCTAAATAGCCCTTCTTTTAAATCCTACCCCTATTTCTCTAAATAACCAATCCTTCCAATAATTACCCCTATTTATTAACTTCTATGAAGGGTTGGTTTTTGCAGTCCCCAATCCAAACGATTCATCATCTTTCATATTTGCCGATCTACCCCTACTATGAATAAAAAACCCCAACTTCTCTTAATACTTCAAAATAGTCCTTCTATTTAATCCAACCCTTTATTCTCTAAATAAACCTTACTTCGAACAATTAACCATATTTTTTAACTGTTTTGAAGGGTTGGTTTTTGCCTCACCCAATCTAAATGATTCATCATCTTTTATATTTGTCGATATACCCCTACTATGCTTAAATTACCCCTACTTCTCTTAATACTTCAAAACTTCCCTTCTTTTTAACCCAAACCCTAATACTCTAAATAGCCATTCCTTACAACAATTACCCCTATTTTTTATCTACTGTGAAGGGATGGTTTTTGCAGCACCCAATCCAAACGATTCATCATCTCTCATATTTGTTGATCGACCCCGTCTATGCTTAAACTACCCCTACTTCTCATAATACTTCAAAACAACCCTTCTTTTTAATCCTTCCCCTAATTCTCTATATGGCCCTTACTTCCAACAATTACCCCTATTTTTTAACATTTGTGAAGGGTTGGTTAATGCAGCAGCCAATCCTAATGATTCATCATATTTTATATTTGTCGATCTACCCTTACTATGCCTAAACTACCACTACTTCTCTTAATACTTTGAAACAACCCTTCTTTTTAATCCTACCTCTAGTTCTATAAATAGCCCTTACTTCCAACAATTACCCCTATTTTTTAACTTCGGTGAATGGTTTGTTTTTGCAGCACCCAATCAAAATGATTCATCATCTTTCATATTTGTCGATCAAATCAAAAAATTCATCATCTTTCATATTTGTCGATCTACCCCAACTATGCTTAAATTACCCAAACTTCTCTTAATACTTCAAAATGGTTCTTCTTTTTAATCCTACACCTAATTCTCTAAATGGTGCTTCCGTCCGACAATTAGACCTTTTATTCAACTACGTTGAAGTGTTGGTTTTTGCAACACCCAATCCAGACTATGATTAAACTACCCCTACTGCTCTTAATACTTCAAATTAGCCCTTCTTTTTAATTCTACCCCTAATTCTATATATAGCCATTCCTTCCAACTATTACCCCTATTTTTTAACATATGTGAAGGGTTGGTTTTTGCAGCATCCAATCAAAACGATTCATCATCTTTCATATTTGTCGATGTACCCCTACTATGCTTATACTACCCCTTCTTCTATTAATACTTCAATACTGTTCTTCTTTTTAATCCAACCCCTAATTCTCTAAATAGCCCCTTACTTCCAACAATTACCCCCATTTTTTAACTACTGTGAAGGGTTGGTTTTTGCAGCACCCAATCTAAATGATTCATCATCTTTCATATTTTTCCATATACCCCTACTATGCTTAAACTACCCCTACTTCTCTTTATACCTCAAAACAACACTTCTTGTTAATCCAACCCTATTCTCTAAGTAGCCCTTCCAACAATTACGCCTATTTTTTAACTTCTGTGAAGGGTTGGTTTTTGCAGCACCCAATCCAAACGATTTATCATCTTTCATATTTGTCGATCTACACTTACCATGCTTAAACTACCTCTACTTCTCTTAAAACTTCAAAACATCCATCATTTTTAATCCTACCCATAATTCTCTAAATAGCCCTTACTTCCAACAATTACCCCTACTTTTTAACTACTGTGAAGAATTGGTTTTTGCAGCACCCAATCAAAACAATTCATCACCTTTCATATTTATCGATCTAACCCTACTATGCTTAAACTACCCCTACTTCTCTTAATACTTCAAAACAAGCCTTCTTTTTAATCCAATCCCTAATTCTCTAAATTGCCCATCCTTCCAACAATTACGCCTATTTATTAACTGCTGTGAAGGGCTGGTTTTTGCAGCACCCAATCCAAACGATTCATCATCTTTCATATTTGTCGATCTATGCCTACTATGCCTAAACTACATCTACTTCTGTTAATACTTCGAAACAACCCTTCTTTTTAATCCTAACTCTAATTCTATAAATAGCCCTTACTGCCAACAATTACCCCTATTTTTAACTTCTGCGAGGGGTTGGTTTTTCCAGCACCCAATCCAATTGATTCATCATCTTTCATGTTTGTCGATCCAATTCAAATGATTCATCATCTTTCATATTTATCGATTTACCCGAACTATGCTTTAAACTACCCAAACTTCTCGTAGTACTTCAAAAAAGTCCTTCTTTTTAATCCTACCCCTAATCTCTAAATATCGCTTCCTTCCAATAGTTAGCCCCATTATTTAACTGCTGTGAAGGGTTGGTTTTTGCAATACCCAATCCAAACGATTCGTCATCTTTCATATTTTTCGATTTACCCATACTATGCTTAAACTACCCCTACTTCTCTTAGTACTTCAAAACAAACCTTCTTTTTAATCCTACACCAAATTCTCTAAATAGCCCATACTTCCAACGATTACCCCTATTTCTTAATTACTGTGAATGGTTGGTTTATGCAGCACCCAATCCAAACGATTCATCATCTTTCATATTTGTCGATCTACCCCTCCTATGCCTAAACTACGCCTACTTCTGTTAATACTTCGAAACAACCCTTCTTTTTAATCCTACCCTCTAATTCTATAAATAGCCATTACTGCCAACAATTACCCTATTTTTTAACTTCTGTGAGGGGTTGGTTTTTCCAGCACCCCAATCCAATTGATTCATCATCTTTCGTGTTTGTCGATCCAATTCAAATGATTCATCATCTTTCATATTTATCGATTTACCTGAACTACGCTTAAACTACCCAAACTTCTCGTTAGTACTTCAAAAAAGTCCTTCTTTTTAATCCTACCCCTAATTCTCTAAATATCGCTTCCTTCCAATAGTTAGCCCTATTATTTAACTACTATGAAGGGTTGGTTTTTGCAACACCCATTCCAAACGATTCGTCTTCTTTCATATTTTTCGATTTACCCCTACTATGCTTAAACTACCCTTACTTCTCTTAGTACTTCAAAACAAACCTTCTTTTTAATCCTACACCTAATTCTCTAAATAGCCCATACTTCCAACAATTACCCCGATTTCTTAATTACTGTGAAGGGTTGGTTTATGCAGCACCCAATCCAAACGATTCATCATCTTTCATATTTGTCGATCTACCCCTACTATGCCTAAACTACCCCTACTTCTCTTAATACTTCAAAACAACTCTTCTTTTTAAACCTACCATTAATTCTCTAAACAGCCCTTACTTCCAACAATTACGCCTATTTTTTAACTACTGTGAAGAGTTGGTTTTTACAGAACCCATTCTAAATAATTCACCATCTTTCATATTTGTCGATCTAACCCTACTATGCTTAAACTACCCCTACTTCTCTTAGTACTTCAAAACAGCCTTTCTTTTTAATCCTAAACATAATTCTCTAAATAGCCCTTACTTCCAATAATTACCCTTGTTTTTTAACTACGGTGAAGGGTTGTTTTTTGCAACATCAAATCCAAATGATTCCTCATCTTTTATATTTGTCAATCTATCCCTACTATTCTTAAACTACCCCTACTTCTCTTAGTACTTCAAAACAACCCTTATTTTTAATCCTAGCCCTAATTCTCTAGATAGTCCTTACTTCCAACAATTACACGTATTTTTTAACTACTGTGAAGGGTTGGTTTTTGCAGCACACAATCCAAACGATTCATAATCTTTCATATTTGTTGATCTACCCCTACTATGCTCTAACTACCCCAACTTCTATTAATACTTCAAAACAGTCCTTTTTAATCCTACCCCAAATTCTCTAAATAGCACTTATGCCAACAATTACCCCAATTTTTTAACTACTATGAAGGGTTGGTTTTTGCAGCAACCAATCCAAATGATTCACCATCTTTCATATTTTCGATCTACCTCAACTATGCTTAAACTACCCCTACTTCTCTTAATACTTAAAAACAAACCTTCTTTTTAATCCTACCCTTAATTCTCTAAATAACCATTCCTTCCAACAATTACCCCTATTTATTATCTTATTTGAGGGTTGGTTTTTGCAGCCCCCAATCCAAAAGATTCATCATATTTTATATTTGCTGATCTACCCCTACTAAGTTTAAACTACCCCTACTTCTCTTAATACTTCAAAACAGTCCTTCTTTTTAATCCGACCCTTAATTCTCTAAATAGCCCTTACTTCCAACAATTACCCCTATTTTTTAACTACTTTGAAGGGTTGGTTTTTGCAGCAGCCAATCTAAAATATTCATCATCTTTTATATTTGTCGATATACCCCTGCTATGCTTAAACTACCCCTACTTCTCTTAATACTTCAAAACAACCCTTCTTTCTAATCCAACCCCTAATTCTCTAAGTATCCCTTCCAACAATTACCTCAATTTTAACTTCTGTGTAGGGTTGGTTTTTGCAGCACCCAATCCAAACGATTCATCATCTTCCATACTTGTCGATCTACCCCTACTATGCTTAAACTACCCCTACTTCTCTTAATACTTCAAAACATCCCTTCTTTTTAATCCTAACCCTATTTATCTAAATAGCCCTTACTTCCAACAATTTCCCCTACTTTTTAACTACTGTGAAGTGCCGGTTTTTGCAGCACCAAATCCAAATGATTCATCATCTATTATATTTATCGATCTTCCACTACTATGCTTAAACTACCCTACGTCTCTTAATACTTCCAAATTTCCCTTATTTTTAATCCAACCCCTAATTCTCTAAATAGGCCTTCCTTCCAACGATTACCCTTATTTTTTAGCTACTGTGAAGGGATGGCTTTTGCAGCACCCAATCTAAACGATTCATCATCTTTCATATTTGTCGATCGACCCCTACTATGCTTAAACTACGCCTAATTCTCATAATACTTCAAAACAACCCTTCCTTTTAATCCTGCCCCTAATTCCCAATATAGCCCTTACTTCCGACAATTACCCCTATTTTTTCATCTTTTGTGAAGGGTTGGTTTTTGCAGCAGCAAATCCAAATGATTCATCGTATTTCATATTTGTCGATCTAACCCTACTATGCCTAAACTACCTCTACTTCTCTTAATACTTTAAAACAATCCTTCTTTTTAATTCCACCTCTAGTTCTATAAATAGCCCTTACTTCCAACAATTACCCCTATTTTTTAACTTCTGTGAATGGTTGGTTTTTGCAGCACCCAATCCAAATGATTCATCATGTTTCATATTTGTCGATCCAATCCAAATGATTCGTCATCTTTCATATTTGTCGATCTACCCCTACTATGCTTAAACTACCCAAACTTCTCTTAATACTTCAAAACAGTCCTTTTTAATCCTACACCTAATTCTCTAAATGGTGCTTCCTTCCAACAATTAGCCCTTTTATTTAACTACTGTGAAAGGTTGGTTTTTGCAACACCCAATCTAGATGATTCGTCATCCTTCATATTTGTCGATCTACCCTAACTACGCTTAAACTACCCCTACTTCTCTTAATACTTCAAAACAGCCCTTCTTTTTAATTCTACCTCTAATTCTATAAATAGCCATTCCTTACAATAATTACCACTATATTTTGACTTCTGTGAAGGGTTAGTTTTTGCAGCATCCAATCCAAACGATTCAACATCTTTCATATTTGTCGATCTACCCCTACTATGCTTATACTACCCCTACTTCTCTTAATACCACAATGCTGTCCTTTTTTTTAATCCAACCCATAATTCTTTAAATATCCCTTAATTCCAACAATTACCGCCAATTTTTAACTACTATGAAGGGTTGTTTTTTGCAGCACCCAATATAAATCTTTCATATTTGTCTATATACCCTACTATGCTTAAACTACCCCTACTTCTCTTTATACCTCAAAACAACCCTTCTTTTTAATCCAACCCCTAATTCTCTATGTAGCCCTTCCAACAATTACGCCTATTTTTTAACTTCTGTGAAGGGTTGGTTTTTGCAGCACCAAATCCAAACGATTCATCGTCTTTCATATTTGTCGATCTACCCTTACCATACTTAAACTAACTCTAATTCTCTTAATACTTCAAAACAGCCCTTCTTTTTAATCCTGCACCTAATTCTCTAAATAGCCCTTACTTCCAACAATTACCCCTACTTTTTAACTACTTTGAAGAGTTGGTTTTTGCAGCACCCAATTCAAATGATTCATCATCTTTCATATTTATCGATCTACCACTACTATGCTTAAACTACCCCTACTTTTCTTAATACTTCAAAACAAGCCGTCTTTTTAATCCAACCCCTAATTCTCTAAATGGCCCTTCCTTCCAACAATTACCCCTATTTTTTAACTACTGTGAAGAGCTGGTTTTTGCATCATCCAATCCAAACAATTCATCATCTTTCATATTTGTCGATCTGCCCTTCTATGCCTAAACTACATCTACTTCTATTAATACTTCGAAACAACCCTTATTTTTAGTCCTACCTCTAATTCTCTAAATAGTCCTTACTGCCAACAATTACCCCTATTTTTTAACTTCTGTGAAGGGTTGGTTTTTGCATCACCCAATCCAATTGATTCATCATATTTCATATTTGTCGACCCAATCCAAATGATTCATCATCTTTCATATTTATCGATTTACGCGAACTATGCTTAAGCCACCCAAACTTCTCTTATTACTTCAAAAAGGTCCTTCTTTTTAATCCTACCACTAACTATAAATAGCGATTCCTTCCAATAGTTAGCCCTATAATTTAACTACTGTGAAGGGTTGGTTTTTGGAACACTCAATCAAAATGATTCGTCATCTTTCATATTTGGCGATTTACCCCTACTATGCTTAAACTACCCATACTTCACTTAATACTTCAAAACAAACCTTCTTTTTAATCTTACGCCTAATTCTCTAAATAGCCCTTACTTCCAACGATTACCCCTATTTTTTAATTACTTTGAAGGGTTGGTTTTTGTAGCACCCAATCTAAACGATTCATCATCTTTCACATTTGTCGATCTACCCCTACTATGCCTAAACTACCCCCACTTCTATTAATACTTCAAAACAACTCTTCTTTTTAAACCTACACCTAATTCTCTAAACAGCCCTTACTTCCAACAATTATGCCTATTTTTTAACTACTGTGAAGAGTTGGTTTTTACAGCACCTAATCTAATTGATTCATCATCTTCCATATTTGTTGATCTACCCTTACTATGATTAAACTACCCTTACTTCTCTTAGTACTTCAAAATAGCCCTTCTTTTTAATCCTACACCTAATTCTCTAAATAGCCCTTAATTCCAATAATTACCCCTATTATTTAACAACAGCGAAGGGTTGTTTTTTGCAACATCAAACCCAAATGATTCATCATCTTTTATATTTGTCAATCTATCCGTACTCTGCTTAAACTACCTCTACTTCTCTTAGTACTTCAAAACAACCCTTATTTTTATTCCTTGCCCTAATTCTCCAAAAAGCCCTGACTTCCAACAATTACCCCTATTTTTTAACTACTGTGAAGTGTTGGTTTTTGCAGCACCCAATCCAAATGATTCAACATCTCTCATATTTGTTGATCGACCCCGTCTATGCTTAAACCACCCCTACTTCTCATAATACTTCAAAACAACCCTTCTTTTTAATCTTACCCCTAATTCTATAAATAGCCCTTACTTCCAACAATTAGCCCTATTTTTTAAATTTTGTGAAGGGTTGGTTTTTGCAGCAGCCAATCCAAATGATTCATCATATTTCATATTTTTCGATCTACACGTACTATGCCTAAACTACCTCTACTTGTCTTAATCCTTTGAAACAACCCTTCTTTTTAATCCTACCTCTAGTTCAATAAATAGCCCTTACTTCCAACAATTACCCCTATTTTTTAACTTCTGTGAATGGTTGGTTTTTGCAGCACCAAATCTAAATGATTCATCATCTTTCATATTTGTCGATTAAATCAAAATGATTCATCATCTTTCATATTTGTCGATCTACCCCTACTATGCTTAAACTACCCGTACTTCTCTTATTACTTCAAAACAATCCTTCTTTTTAATCCAACCCCTAATTCTATAGAGGGCTCTTCCTTTCAACAATTACCCCTATTTTTTAACTACTGTGAAGGGCTGGTTTTTGAAGCACCCAATCCAAACGATTCATCATCTTTCATATTTGTCGATCTACCCCTACTATGCTCAAACTACCCCTACTTCTCTTAATACTTCAAAACAACAATTATTTTTAATCCTACCCCTAATTCTTTAAATAGCCCTTACTTCCAACAATTACCCCTACTTTTTAACTACTGTGAAGTGTTGGTTTTTTGCAGCACCCAATCCAAATGATTCATCATCTGTCATATTTATCGATCTTCCCTTACTATGCTTAAACTACCCTTACTTCTCTTAATACTTCAAAACAACCCTTCTTTCTAATCCAACCCCTAATTCTCTAAATAGCCCTTCCTTCCAACAATTACCCCTATTTTTTAGCTACTATGAAGGGATGGTTTTTGCAGGATCCAATCCAAAAATTCATCATGTCTCATATTTGTCGATCGACCCCTACTATGCTAAAACTACCCCTACTTCTCATAATACTTTGAAACAACCCTTCTTTTTAATCTTGCCCCTAATTCTCTAAATAGCCCTTACTTCCAACAATTACCCCTATTTTTTAACTTTTGTGAAGGGTTGGTTTTTGCAGCAGCCAATCCAAATGATTCATCATATTTCATATTTGTCTATCTAACCGTACTATGCATACACTACCTCTACTTCTCTTAATACTTTGAAACAACTCTTCTTTTTAATCCTACGTCTAGTTCTATAAATAGCCCTTACTTCCAACAATTACCCCTAGTTTTAACTTCTGTGAACGGTTGGTTTTTGCAGCACCTAATCCAAATGATTTATCTTCTTTCATATTTGTCGATCCAATCCAAATGATTCATCATCTTTCATATTTGTCGCTCTACCCCAATTATGCTTAAACTATCCAAACTTCTCTTAATATTTCAAAACAGTCCTTCTTTTTAATCCTACACCTAATTCTCTAAATGGCGCTTCCTTCCAACAATTAGCCATTTTATTTAACTACTGTGAAGGGTTGGTTTTTACAACACCCAATCCAGACGACTCGTCATCTTTTATATTTGTCGGTCTACGACTTCTATGCTTAAACTACCCCTACTTCTCTTAATACTTCATAACAACCCTTCTTTTTAATCCTACCCATAATTTTCTAAGTAGCCTTACTTCCAACAAAAACTCCTATTTTTTAACTGCTATAAAGTGTTTGTTTTAGTAGCACCCAATCCAAATGATTCACCATCTTTCATATTTGTCGATCTACCCCCACTATGCCTAAACTACCTCTACTTCTCATAATACATTGAAACAACCCTTCTTTTTAATCCGACCTCTAATTCAGTAATTAGCCCTTACTTCCAACAATTACCCCTATTTTTTAACTTCTGTGAAGGGTTGGTTTTTGCAGCAACCAATCTAAATGATTCATCATCTTTCATATTTGTCGATCCAATCAAAATGATTCATCATCTTTCATATTTGTCGATCCAATCAAAATGATTCATCATCTTTCATATTTGTCGGTCTAGCCTTACTATGCTTAAACTACCCCTACTTCTCTAAATAGCCCTTACTTCCAATAATTACCCCTATTTTTCAACTACAGTGAAGTATTGTTTTTTTTGCAACATCAAATCCAAATCATTCATCATCTTTTATATTTGTCAATCTTTCCCTACTATGCTTACACGACCTCTACTTCTCTTTGTACTTCAAAACAACCCTTATTTTTCACCCTTGCCCAAATTCTCTAAATAGACCTTATTTCCAACAATTACCCATATTTTTTCATTGCTGTGAAGTGTTGGTTTTTGCGGCACACAATCCAAACGATTCATAATCCTTCATATTTGTCGATCTACGCCTACAATGCTTTAACTACCCCAACTTCTCTTAATATTTCAAAATAATCCTTTTTGATCCTACCCCTAATTCTCTAATTTGCCTTGCTGCCAACAATTATCCCAATTTTTTAAGTACTACGAAGGGTTGGTTTTTGCAGCACCCAATCAAAATGATTCATCATCTTTCATATTTTCGATCTACCCCAACTATGCTTAAACTACTGCTACTTCTCTTAATACTTCAAAACAGCCCATCTTTTTAATCCTACCCCTAATTCTCTAAATAACCATTCCTTCCAAAAACTACACCTATTTATTAAATTCTGTAAACGGTTGGTTTTTGCAGCCCCCAATCCAAACGATTCGTCATCTTTCATATTTGCTGATCTACCCCTACTATGCTTAAACTACACTGCTTCTCTTAATACTTAAAAACAGTCATTCTTTTTAATCCAACCCTTAATTCTCTAAATAGCCCTTACTTTCAACAATTACCCCTATTTTTTAACTACTTTGAAGGGTTGGTTTTTGCAGCACCCAATCTAAATCATTCATCATCTTTTATATTTGTCGATATACCCCAGCAATGCTTAAACTACCCCAACTTCTCTTAATAGTTCAAAAAAACCCTTCTTTTTAATCCAACCTGTAATTCTCTAAGTATCCCTTCCAATAATTACCCCTATTTTAACTTCTGTGTAGGGTTGGTTTTTGCAGCACCCAATCCAAACGATTCATCATTTCATATTTGTCGATCTACCCCTACAATGCTTAAACTACACCTACTTTTCTTAATACTTCAAAAAAACCCTTCTTTTTAATCTTCCCCCTAATTCTCTAAATAGCCCTTACTTCCAACAATTACCCCTACTTTTTAACTATTGTGATGTGTTGGTTTTTGCTGCACCCAATCCAAATGATTCATCATCTGTCATATTTATCGATCTCCCCCTACTATGCTTAAACTACCACTTCTCTTAATACTCCAAAACAACCCTTCTTTTTAATTCAACCCCTAATTCTCTAAATAGCCCCTCCTTCCGACGAATACCCCTATTTTTTAGCTACTGTGAATGGATGGTTTTTGCAGCACCAAATCCAAACGATTCATCATCTCTCATATTTGTCAATCGACCCCTACTATGCTTAAACTACCCCAACTTCTCATAATACTTCAAAACAACGCTTCTTTTTAATCCTGCCCCTAATTCTCTAAATAGTCCTTACTTCCAATAATTACCCCTATTTTTTAACTTTTGTGAAGGGTTGGTTTTTGCAGCAGCCAATCCAAATTATTCATCATATTTCACATTTATCGATCTACCCCTACTATGCCTAAACTACCTCTACTTCTCTTAATACTTTGAAACAACCCTTCTTTTTAATCCTACCTCTAGTTCTATAAATGGCCCTTACTTCCAACAATTAACCCTATTTTTTAACTTCAGTGAATGGTTGGTTTTTGCCGCACCCAAACCAAAAGATTCATCATCTGTCATATTTGTCGATCCAACCTAATGATTCATCATCTTTCATATTTGTCGATCTACCCCGACTTTGCGTAAACTACCCGTTCTTCTCTTAATACTTAAAAACAATCCTTCTTTTTAATCGAAATCCAAATTCTCTAAACGGCTCTTCCTTCCAACAATTACCCCTATTCTTTAACAACTGTGAAAGGCTAGTTTTTGCAGCACCCAATCCAAACGATTCATCATCTTTCATATTTGTCGATCTACCCCTACTATGCTTAAACTACCCTACATCTCTTAATACTTCAAAACAACCCTTCTTTTTAATCCTACCCCTAATTCTCTAAATAGCCCTTACTTCCAACAATTACCCCTACTTTTTAACTACTGTGAAGTGTTTATTTATTTATTTATTTTTATTTTTTTGCAGCACCCAATCCAAATTATTCATCATCTGTCATATTTATCGATCTTCCCCTACTATGCTTAAACTACCCCTACTTCTCTTAATACTTCAGAACAACCCTTCTTTTTAATCCAACCCCTAATTCTTAAAATAGCCCTTCCTTCCAACAATTACCCCTAATTTTTAACTACTGTATAGGGATGGTTTTTGTAGCACCCAATCCAAACGAGTCATCATCTCTCATATTTGTCGATTAACCCCTACTATGCTTAAACTACCCTTACTTCTCATAATACTTCAAAACAACCCTTCTTTTTAATCCTACCCCTAATTCTCTAAATAGCCCTTACTTCCAAAAATTACCCCTATTTTTTAACTTTTGTGAAGGGTTGGTTTTTGCAGGAACTAATCCAAATGATTCATCATATTTCATATTTGTTGATCTACCCCTACTATGCATAAAATACCTCTACTACTTTTAATACTTTGAAACAACCCTTCTTTTTAATCCTACCTCAAGTTCAATAAATATCCCTTAATTCCAACAATTACCCCTATTTTTTAACTTTTGTGAATGGTTGATATTTGCAGCACCCAATCCAAATGATTCATCATCTTTCATATTTGTCGATCCAATCTAAATGATTCATCATGTTTCATATTTGTCGATCTACCCCAGCTATGCTTAAACTATCCAAACTTCTCTTAATACTTCAAAACAGTCCTTCTTTTTAATCCTACACCTATTTCTCTAAATGGCGCTTCCTTCCAAAAAGTAGCCCTTTTATTTAACTACCGTGAAAGGTTGGTTTTTGCAACACCCAATTTGTAACACCCCACCTCCGCTAGGGTTACTCACAAAGGGAATGCACTAGTTTTGGAGGAGCGTTGTCAAGTTAAACAATCACAGAATTATTACAAGACAGATAATAAATAAAACAGCGGAAGAATCAAAAGCTAAATTTCATTACTTTCAAAAAGAGTCAAAACCTTTTACATCCAAAGTACCAAATAGCCAAAGTCATTATTTTCCATTACAGCAAATTCTATCTTGCATAAACAAAGAAGCATAAACTTAAAACAACAAAAATAGCTTAATTCCCAAAAGGTAGAAGAAATGCAGCCATAGCATAGCTCAAGATCAAACCATACATGAGCTGAACCACAAGCAAGCGAAATCCAAGCTAAGTGCTAGAGTTTCCTCCATGTGAACCTAAGGGGGATACGGAAGAAAAAGAGGTGAAAGAAAATGGGTGAGTCATAAAGACTGGTAAGTCCAAGTGACTTTCAGCATAAAAATAGGTAAAGGTAACACGACATGTATAAATTGAATGTAAACAAAAGGATGTTGTCGTGATGGGCAAGATAGACTAAGATAACATGATAATTCAAGTATAGGTCAAGTATAGCATCGCATGTTCAAGGTTCGCTGCACCAAGTGTACTATTATCCCAAACCCATATCTTATATTAATCGTGAAATGATCCCTTGGCCTAATATCATGAAATGACCTATTACTAGGTCCAAGAGAACGATCCACTAATCGATCGACTCCCTACAAGTTCTAGCTCGTTGTGTGTCTGTGTCATACGACCCTATCACGAATGTAGTCACCTGTGCTAGATCCACCATAGGGTGTATCAAGCCCTAGGGTGCCAACCACCGACACGAATCAAGCATGCACAGATAAACCTACTGATGCCCAATGCCTGCTTTTTCAACTCCGGACCACGTACAGGACCATAGCCCGCCTGAACCTACATTGGCGCACCAACACAGCCGTCGTTTTGGTCGCTTACAATCAGCCCAGTAATGGTGCCCCACCCTACCTAGTTCCAGGGTACCGTGATACACCTAGTGGGTTACTGCTGAAATGGGTCGCGTAACTAGGGTTTCCGTCCAATAGGTTATGTGTCGTCATTTAAATTCGTGACTTAACCCTTATCAGTCTAGCATGTCAAGTTGGTTAAGTGTTGTCATTCAAGTTCGTGACTTAACACGCCTATATGCCATGTCAAATTTGACTAAGTGTTGTCGTTCAAGTTCATGACTTAGCCCTATGTATCATGTATCAAGTTGGTTAAATGTTGTCTTTCATGTTCATGACTTAACCCTATCATGTGGAATTAATTCATTAATGCACCCTAACCTCTCACGTCAGACCTTTTGTTGTGGTCACAAGATTTGTCGGGCGGTTCCGTGCAGATTTCCACCACAACTCAGTCTGACCTCGGGTTTTGAGGTGCGGTATGACCAACTACCCACATTGCATCCTATTGTTTGCAGTAACTGGATTTGTAGGGCGGTTCCAGGCAGAATTACACTACATACTCAACCCAACATCGAGTTGGCCATTTTCAAGTTCATTCTAGTGTCATGTCCATGTCCAAGTTTTCATGTCAAGTTCATGTCAAGTTTTCAAGGCAAGTTTCATGTCCACATCCAAATTAGAGTTATAAAAATGTTCATGTTTTAAGTTTTGCCTATTATCAAGTTCATAATTCATGTTCGTGACCATTTCATGTTTTGCTTAATCTACCCAAATCGTATTCCCATCGCATGTAAATGTGAACCGATCTATACTACAAATAAATCCAAATCCCGAAATAAAGGGAATAACATCAAAACTTTGATAGGCAAAAGGGACGAGTATAAAGCGATAAAAGGGATTACAAGACTAGCATGATATAACATGAGATAATTGGTAACAGCATCACTGGCATATAGAAAATAATAGGATTTCAAATCTAGCAAAATAAGGCGATAGTCATGATAAAAGTTGACATAAAAGAATAGGCCTGCAAAAGCAAGCCAAATACAAGGATAATGGATCCAATGGTTTTGGTGTACATAATGGCGAATAAACTAAGCAAGTTACACCTTAGGTATGAGATCCAACAAAATGCCAATTCGGTGTACAACATAGTATTATGGGCATGAACAATCAACCATAATAGTCTTAGGCAAGTAACCACAATAGTTTCAAAGTCATGGTCATAGTCAATAGTCTTATGTTCATAACCATAGGCAATAATTCTCAGTCATAGGTGATTAGCCACAATTGTCCTTGTCATAGTCATAGGCAATAGTCTTATGTTCACAGTCATAGGCATAGGCATAGTCTTATGTTCACAGTCATAGTCCTTGGCCATTAACAATAGTTTCAACGTCATAGGCATGATAATGTTTGATTTACAACGTGAAAAGGCCCAAACTGATTTCAAAGCAATATTCCCAAAAAGTCAAGATCCAAGATGAACAAGAATAGATATGAATCAATTGTCATACATAGATCCAATTCCAATTTACAACATGTCCAAATTAAGTTTATAGTTTTTATCTAAAAGTAACTTGATCTTACAGATCGTGGTTTAAGAAATTGAGATGCAGAAGTTCAATCTATAAACTAGTCGTCGAATTGTTGAATCGTTGAATCTCAATTTGATTGTAGAAGAAAATCACCAAATATGCAATTCCTAGCCGTAGTCTTCAAGAAATTGTCTTCGTGATTTATTTTAATTTAATTTAGATGAAGAAGAAGAAGCCATGTCCATCAAGAATTTATGCAGCATAAGGTTAGAGAAGAATGGTGTAAAGAGAATGAGGCTAGGAGGCTGTTTATGTAGGATTAGGCAGATGAATCTGGTCACGAAACAAGTCTAAATACATCAGAATGCAGCAGGTTCAAAAATTGGGTTCGGGAGGCAGGTCGACGCCCAGGTCGACATTATGGTCGACCTGGTCCCTGGGAGGTCGACACTATGGTCGACCCCTAGGTCGACCAGGTCCTGGGCGGGAAATTCCCACCCAGCCAATTCTGGGTTTTGAATTCGAATTTTCAAGCTGTTTTTGATTCTGAAAATTCCTGAAACTTCGGAGGGTCATATCTCCCTCATACGGACTCCGATTCTCGCAAACTCGGACTAGTTTCCAAGTAGAATTTCGAGAAGAACACAATGGCGCAACCCGTATCCCATGATTCTTATTTTAAAATTTAATTCTGCCTTGATTTATGGTTTTATCACGTTATTAAAATTCGGGTTGGTACATTCTCCCCTCCTTAAAGGATTTCGTCGTCGAAATCTTAAAGTTAAGAAGAATGCATCCTATCATCAAATCAACCAACTACTCAACCATCATCCACAGAAACCATTGTACTTAAAAGGTTTCTAATGCCATATGAACATATGCAGAAAGTGTGTGTATATGTTCCTTATCTATGGAGATGATCAGGTCTGATTGATCTTCTTAATGCAAAATATGTTTAGTGCCATGAATCCAACATGTATGCAAATAGTCCTAGTCGCATAAACACTATATGAGTGCACAAACATGCATCCTATGCAACATTCACAAGATAACACGTTCAATTTCATCATTAAACAAGTATAGACACTCATGCATATGGAATATGAAAATGTGTCTGAGCCGATCCAGTGCCTAATGTGTGTTATGCGACCACTTGCAACCATTTGCAAACATCAACCATAACATGTTTCAATCACATGTTTACATCCAAAAGGGTTCTACCTAAGGTTCTCAAGATAGGATTGAGAAGATAAGCAAGATAAAACAAAGCATCAACGAGAAGAAGTCAATGATGTACCCCAAGAAGATCCTGCCTGCGGGCCTTGCCCTTGCTTCTTAGGGCAGTTCTTGCTGATACGTCCAGTATCACCACACTGAAAGCATGCTCCCATATTCATCTTCTTCTTTCTACAATCCTGGACTATATGCCCCTCCATACCACAGAAGTGGCATTTTCTTTTCTCACGTGTCTTGTTATCATTATTGTTGTTGTTTGCCTCCTTTCTCGGAGACTACCTTCTTGTTTTAAGACTCATTCGCCTTGACCTCCTTCTTGCCATTCTTGTCTTTTTCATTTAAGAGCGCCATGTCTACTAACTTTTTGTAAGTAGCCACTATACGTATGTGGGTCATAGCCAGGCTGTGAAGTGGCTCATTCACTCCTTTGACAAAACAGAGAGCCTTCTTATAAGGGGTATTCACTAAGTCCAGTCCAAATCGGGCCAGCTGATCGAATTGATTGACGTACTCTTTGACAGTCATACTTCCTTGCTTAAGACATAAGAACTTTTCCAGCGGTAAACTTCATTCAACATGCGAAAGGAATTTTGTCTCAAACCTTATTCTGAAATCCATCCATGTTTCAACCGGCCGCTCGGCGTTAGTGACTTCCCACCAATAGGAAGCTTCGTCTTTGAGCAACCATACCGCCAACTGTACCTTCTGCCTATCGTCCACCTCGTAGATAATGAACAGATCCTCAGTTTCTTTGAGGTAGTTCCTTGCATCTACGAATGATTCAGTTCCCTTGAAATCCTTTCCACCCATGGCCCTAAAATCTTTGAAAAAGCAATTACACGAGGAGGGTGCGGAGGGGGAGGAATATCTGCTGGGCCTGCATCGTTGGCCCTAGCCTCTAAGTACCTCCTGAACCAGCCAGGTATTGGCACAACCTCTGGAAACTTAAGATTCCCAGACATGCTGAAATGAAAAGGAAGAGATTCAAAATGAGGGAACAAAGGATAGTGCTAATGGCTTTTGGGGATATCCTTTCAATAAAACAAGACTTTTCTTGAAAAATGCGTCTTTGTAAACGGTTTTGAAAATAGTTTTAGATGGTTTTTTAAAACTTTTGCCTAGTCTGGTAATCTTCTGCTATGATACCAAATGTAACACCCTATCTCCGCTAGGGTCGCTCACAAAGGGAATACACTAGTTTTGGAGTAGCGTTATCAAGGTAAACAATCACAGAATTATTAAAGATAGAACATAAATAAAACAGTGGAAGAATCAAAAGCAAATTTCATTACTTTCAAAAAGAGTCAAAACCTTTTACATCCAAAGTACCAAATAGCCAAGGTCATTATTTTCCATTACAACAAATTCTATCTTGCATAAAAAAAGATGCATAAACTTAAAACAACAAAAATAGCTTAATTCCAAAAAGGTAGCAGAAATGCAGCCATAGCATAGCTCAAGATCAAACCATACATGAGCTAAACTGCAAGCAAGCGAAATCCAAGCTAAGTTCTAGAGTTTCCTCCCTGTGAACCAAGGGGGGAAAACATAAGAAAAAGAGGCGAAAGAAAATGGGTTAGTCATAAAGACTGGTAAGTCCAAGTGACTTTCAGCATAAAAATAGGTAAAGGTAACACGACATGTATAAATTAAAAGTAAACATAAGGATGCTGTCAAGATGGGCAAGATAGACTAAGATAAAATGATAATTCAAGTATAGGTCAAGTATAGCATCGCATATTCAAGGTTCCCTACAACAATTGTACTATTATCCCAAACCCATGTCTTATATTAATCGTGAAATGATCACTTGGCCCAATATCATGAAATGATCCATTACTAGGTCGAACGTAATGATCCACTAATCGATCGGCTCCCTACAAGTTCAAGCGCATTGTATGTCTATGTCATACGGCCCTATCACGAATGTAGTCACCTGTGCTAGGTCAACCATAGGGTGTATCAAGCCCTAGGGTACCAACTACCGTCACGAATCAAGCATGCACAGATAAACCTGCTGATGCCAAATGCTTGCTTTTTCAACTCCGGACCACGTGCACGAGCATAGCCCGCCTGAACCTACACTGGCGCACCAACATAGTCATCGTTCTGGTCGCTTACAATCAGCCCAGTAATCGTGCCCCACCCTGCCTAGTTCCAGGGTACCGTGATACATCTAGTGGGTTACTGCTGAAATGGACCGTATAACTAGGGTTTCTTTCCAATAAGTTAAGTGTTGTCATTTAAATTCGTGACATAACCTTTATCAGTCTAGCATGTCAAGTTGGTTAAGTGTTGTCATTCAAGTTCACGTCTTAACCCGCCTACATGTCATGTCAAATTTGACTAAGTGTTGTCGTTCAAGTTCATCACTTAGCCTTATGAATCATGTGTCAAGTTGGTAAAGTGTTGTCTTTCATGTTCATGACTTAACCCTATCATGTGGCATTAATTCATTAATGCACCCCAACCTCTCACATCAGACCTGTTGTTGCGGTCACTGGATATGTCGGGCAGCTCCGGGAAGATTTACACCACAACTCAGTCTGACCTCGGGTTTTCAAGTGCGGTATGACGAACTACCCACATTGCATCCTATTGTTTGCAGTAACTGGATTTGCCGGGTGGTTCCGAGCAGAATTACACTGCAAACTCAACCCAACCTCGAGTTGGCCATTTTCAAGTTCATTCTATTGTCATGTCCATGTCCAAATTTTCATGTCAAGTTCGTGTCAAGTTTTCAAGGCAAGTTTCATGCCCACATCCAAATTCAAGTTATAACAATGTTCATGTTTCAAATTTTGCCTATTATCAAGTTCATAATTCATGTTCGTAATCATTTCATGTTTTGCCTAATCTATCCAAATCGTATTCCCATCGCATGCAAACGTGAATCAATCTATACTACAAATAAATCCAAATCCCGAAATAAAGGGAATAACATCAAAACTATGATAGGCAAAAGGGACGAGCATAAAGCGATAAAAGGGATAACAAGACTAGCATGGTATAACTTGAGATAATTGGTTACAGCATCACTGACATATAGAAAATAATAGGATTTCAAATCTAGCAAAATAAGGCGATAGTCATGATAAAAGTTGGCATAAAGGAATAGGCCTGTAAAAGCAAGTCAAATACAAGGATAATGGATCCAATGGTTTTGGTGTACATAATAGCGAATAAACTAAGCAAGTTACACCCTAGGTTTGAGATCCAAAAAATGCCAATTCGGTGTACAACATAGTGTTATGGGCATGAATAGTCAACCATAATAGTCTTAGGCAATTAACCACAATAGTTTCAAAGTCATGGTCATAGTCAATAGTCTTATGTTCATAATCATAGGCAATAATTCATAGTCATGAGTCATAGGCGATTAGCCACAATTGTCCTTGTGACAGTCATAGGCAATAGTCTTATGTTCACAGTCATAGGCATATGTAAAACCCCACATCCGATAGTGTCACTCACAAAGGGAATGCACTAAGTTCTGTGAATCATTATAGGTAAAAAATGCTGATAAATTACAAGATAGACAAAATTAAAATAGCAGAAAATAATTTTTTTGCTTTATTGGTAAAATAGTTTTTACAACAATTGTTTTCAAATACCAAAGTATCTGTCTTACAAAATAAAGAAGCATAAAATAACTTTTATATTCCCCAATGTAGTAGGAGCCAGCCATAGCAATGGAAAAGTGAATCCAAGGAAAACTTAGACTAATCTTCAAGCTTGGAAAGAAAACTGAGCTAAGTAGTACCATCCCTCCCTGTGAACCTTGGGGGGGGGGGAGGGGGGAGGGGGGGTGGGGGAACGGAAGACAAGAAAGCGAAAGAAAACAGAGTCAGACATAAAGTCTGGTAAGTTCAGTAACTTTCAGCGTGTGAACGGTAAAAACAACATGACATGAACTTAACTGAATACAAGACAATACCTTGATGATAGGGCTAACAAGATAACGAAAGATATGCTAAGGAAAGATAAAACTGAATGTACTGATTAACTGGATCTACAGACAAGCTGAATATACTGATAAACTGAATATGCTTCCATACTTTCTCTGCTTCGTGATTACCTTGTTATTCTGGTTTCTATTTCTCTGCACCACCTAACTAGTGACCCAACTAGTGATCTTTATAAAATGGTAACGTGTTCCCAATCCCCGTAATTGCGGTTGCCTTCAGGTGTACATTTATTATTCATTACCTAGATCTAATCTAGGGTTTTTATATCGAGTGCTTCCTAGATTCCACTAGGGTTTTCGCGACTTATCCAATGCTTCTCAGATTTTAGGGTTTACATGACCTAGGTCCAACTAGGGATTATGCTACCTATCGAACGACGCCCCTACTCTAGGACACAATACCCAGAGCGATATATGTTCCTAGACTTTCCCCACGTATGTGTCGTGGATCATTATCGCTGTCTAGATGCACATGTCCTCTATATGTGCGACCCGAGTCTCGTTGTAGGGCAAATTTAAGAGACACGGAACTCGGTCGGGAGCTTACAGATATCTGCCGATGTAGATGCTAAGGTCTATTTTTCCGGTGGATATGGTCCCACCTGACCCCTTCCTCAACTAATGAAAGGAATACCTGGAAAAATGAGAACTATACGCAGGCCCCCCTATGCCCTACTAACCTATGGCCATCCGCAACCATAACTAGATAGCGAGTGTATGGTCTGTTCGAGTTCTCCGCCTTTCCGCTTCACGTATCTCGATTGACTCAAGATGGTAGGTAGAAGACGAGTTGCAATCACAGATCTACTGGTCTCACCGAATCACTCTGGTCCATCCTAGACTTTAGGTTGCCTTATATTGCAACCAAGGCATACCCTTGGTTCTTCTAACGCAGACCTTAACTGTGAGCCTAGGCGGATCATCTGCAGCCTCACAGAGGGATACCAAGAGTACCGTCACATCCCCCTCGAAGCCGCGTGCTTCGTAACCCAGTTTGTTGGAGCCTTCGTTCGCTCCTTCTCGTGTTGTACTAAGGTTTACTACTTAGTTCCCTTAACTAAGGTTTACTACTTAATTCCTGAATCTTCGTCCTCTTAACTAAGGTTTACAACTTAGTCCTCTTAACTAAGGTTTACTACTTAGTTCTCTTTCTCGTCAAGTTGGATTGGTTAAGTGTCATTGGTCAATTCAAGTTAACTTAACCATTTTGTTTTTCATGTAAAACTGGTTAAGTGTTATCAGTAGTTCATGTTGACTTAGCCCTGCCACAAATCAAGTTATATTGGTTAAGTATTTATCATTACTTAACCCCACCCCTTCATCTTGTATTGGTTAAGTGTTTCCATAGTTAACTTAACCCTAACATCTGTTTGTTTTACATGTTCTAATGGTTAAGTATTGTCCCTTCATGTTTTGACTTAACCTTGTTCATTTGTCACGCTATGATGGCTAAGTGTTCTAAGTTTACTTAACTCCACCTTCTTGTCAAGTTAACATGCTATAACGGTTAAATCTTTTCTTAACCTCACCTTCATGTAAAACTGGTTAAGTGTTATCAGTAGTTCATGTTGACTTAGCCCTACCACAAATCAAGTTATATTTGTTAAGTATTTATTATTACTTAACCCCACCCCTTCATCTTGTATTGGTTAAGTGTTTCCATAGTTAACTTAACCCTAACATCTGTTTGTTTTACATGTTCTAATGGTTAAGTATTGTCCCTTCATGTTTTGACTTAACCTTGTTCATTTGTCATGCTATGATGGCTAAGTGTTCGAAGTTTACTTAACTCCACCATCTTGTCAAGTTAACATGCTATAACGGTTAAATCTTTTCTTAACCTCACCTACTTGTCTAGTCAACATGTTATAACGGTTATTTAACCCCTACAAGTCTTGTCTTGTTAACATGTTAAGTTGGCTAAGTGTTCCTGTGGACTTAACCGTCCCATTCTAGCTTTATTGTTTCTTAGCTTTAAATTATTCTTTAAAGCACCAACCACTCACATTAGACAGATATCGTTGCAGTTACTGGATGTGTCGGTCGGTTCTGGGAAGATTTACACCGCAACTCAGTCTAACATCGGGTCCTTTTGGACTCAATGCTCTAACCACCCATATTAGATAGGTATTGTTACGGTTGCTGGATTTGCAGAGCGGTTCCGGGCAGTCATATACCGTAACTCAATCTAACCTCGAGTTAGGCATATTCGTCTTTCCCTAGATTTACATATTTATCCTGTTTGTCTATATGTAAATTGCTAACAACTCTTTTAAACAAATTTGACCTATGTTATATTCATTTTTCATGCCAACTAGCATACCTATATTCTAGGCCCAAATCTTGATTTACCGATCATTTAACACAACTTGCAGTTTTATGCCAATTAAGATCTAGTATTCTCATTTACAGTTCATGTCAAAACTAGATTTAATATTCTAGTTTACAGTTTATGCCCAAAACTTGGCTTACATGCCAATTCCATATTTTGTGGCCAATTAACAATTTACCATTATATGCCCAAGTCTAATATGCATGTAATATTTATAGCCAATTCAGATTTATATCAACGTATTTATTATGCAAAATTATACAAATTAAGTTACGCCCAAATTCCCCCGCTGTAGTCGTACGTATAACATGATTTCACAAGTTTCTAGGTACTTATGAAATGAAACATAACAAAAGGAACAGGGGATAAGCACGAGAATTTGACATAAAGAATAGGCATGCGAAAGCGAACCAAATACAAAGATAATAGTTCTAATAGGTTTGATGCACAAAGCAGTGAATAGGAATAAACTAGACAAGTTACATCATAAATACCAGATCTACACAATTTAGGGAATAGGCATAGGTGATTTGGTCCAACATAATGCCAATTCGGTGCACAACATGATTTGCAACTGTAGTGTTATGGGCATAAGCAACTAACCATACTAGTCATAGGCAATTAACCACAATAGTCAAAGTCATGGTTTCATAGTTATGAATCGCGGGCGATTAAACACAATAGTCATGGATAATTAATAAAAATAGTCCTAGGCAATTACCCTAAATATTCTTAGGCAATTAACCGTAATTCTCGTAATAATTGTTGGGATTAAAAACCAACCCTTCACAGTAGTAAAAAGATATGCATAATTGTTGGGAGTAATAACCTGGAAATCCGAGCCAATTTAAAAATTTTATTTTGGCGATTTTGGCGAATTTTGATTATTTAAAATGAATTATTTTATTTTTAATAATAACGATGAGAAATTAATTTTAAATAGAATTCAAACGTATATATTTAAATACGTCTTCGTTAGAATATAAATAATTATTTATAATTATAAAAGGAATTGAAAATGGCGCGGTAGTTCGATAATTCGATTTCAAAATTCAAATGAATGTACCTGGTTAAAAATAAACCGGATTTTAGTGAAACCAAAAATATTTGAATCTAATTGATAATATCTTTCCAATGAATCCGAAAAATCAAAATTTCATAGCGGGAATAAAGAGTTATGTTCAGTTGAAATTTTGGAATACTCGCTATGGAATTTCGTCCCTTAAAAATGGGAATTTTCAAACGACCTCGGTTTTCGACGAAACCACTTTTGTTGGATCCGCGATGTCAAATTATTGCTAGGTTTCAAATTTCATAATTTTTCAAATCAATATGTGAGCGTGGAAAAGGAAATCGCGTTTGACCAGTTTCAGTTGATTTTAATTGACTGGAAAATGGTCATTTTTTAAACGGTCTCAGAATCTGACGAAACTAGTTTTGTTAGGGCCGTATCATCAATACGAAGATAGAAAATATTTTTCTAGAATTTTTTGAGTTCGTATGTGGCCCAGGTAAATTGAAATGCGCGTTCAAATTCCATATACAGAGTTATATGTTGATTTTGACGCCCCCCCCCCCCGGTCGAATCAGAAAGAAAAAAACCTAACAGGACCTCGTCGCGCGCCACCGCGTTCCAACAGCCACCGCCACAATGGCTGGAGCCGCGCCCCCTTCTCCATCTCCTCTTCTCCCTCCTCTTCGCTTCAACGTTGGAGGCCGCGAGACCCCAATCCCCCAGTCGCGCAACCCAACGCCAACCCCCGACCTCGCCCTCCCACACCTGATCGACGCACCACTGCTCCAACGAGATGCAAACTCCGGCGCCTTAAGGATCTGACCGTGAGCTTCCCCCTCCACCCCGATCTGAAAAACAACAGTAAGTTTCATTTTGTATTCATTTTGAAAATCAGTTTTTCTTTTACATAGGAATAGTGATTTAAAAAAAAAACAGTTTTAAAATTCAGATTTATATATGGCAAGTTGAAAATTTGATTTTGAATATAAAGGTAAAAAAAAATTGTTCGTATGGAAAACAAATAAAGGAACGATTTTTATATGTGATACATTGAAGTAAAGGAGCGATTTTTACATGTATGAAGGTGAAATAAAAATGGGATTTTCATTGATGTAGAAGAATAAAAATATGATTTTTATATACTAGATAATAAAAATATGATTTTTATAAAGTAGAAGTAATAAAAATACGATTTTTATATTACATAGATAGTAAAAATTCGATCTTTATATGAGAAGTGGAAATATAAAAATATAATTTTTATTTATAGAAAGAAGCATTGTAAAAATATATGAAGTAGAAATAAAAATATGATTTTTATTTATTGAATAAAGTAAAAAAATATAATTTTGATATATAAACAGCTTGAAAAGACTGCAATGGAATTTCAAGCAGATCCAGACGGTTCAGCAGTTCAAAAGCAAAGCACAGCGGAGTGGAACCCTCAGTGAGAACTTCTCACTTTATTTCTATTTTTCTAGTTATAAATATATACTAGGATGCAGACGGTGTTTAGTAGCACCCGACACCCGTCGTCCACAGACCATGGACGGCTTGTATGCTTGTTTGTTTGATTTTGATGTGTAGTTGATTGTGTGATATGATGTGAAATGAAATAAAATATTTTATAGTGGAAAATATTTTATAGTTAAAAATAGAATTTTTAACGTGTATTTAAAATAAATATTTATAAACAAATCGGAGATTTGTTTATGTACACTGATTTGATTGATATTGATTGGGACGATAAATTTTACACATCGCCCAACTACACAGATAAAATCTGTGTTTGATTGTTTGAAACCCCACACGGGTATTGGGATGATATATGACATACACTAATCCCAATAATTAGTTGTATGTCGATCGATTCATTGACAGGCTGTTATAAGCGTTAAATATTTATATTTGATGCTTATACAGTGTAAAACGGACTCTGGACGATGGTTGATTATTTATGGTTGTTATTTTGTACATGTGTTGTAGAAAATCCATATAATTAACATTATATGGTAATTGATTGGGCCTCATTCCAGTTTTGAAATAGAAATATTTGAAAAAGAAATATTTGAAATAGAATATTTGAAAATAGAAATATATGAAGCCATGTTGATTAGATTGACGCCATTTTGAAGTGAACGATATTTATATCGATTTTATTCAATTTTCAATGTACGTTGAAAGTGTTTTCGAAATTCAAATTGTATTGAAAGTGATATCGAAATTCGAAGAATTTAATTGAAATTGAATTCAAATTGAAATTGAATAGAATTGAGTTCGAATCGAAATTGAAAAGAATTGAATTGAAATTGGATAGAATTGAATCGAAATTGAAAAGAATTGAATTGAAAATGAATTCAAATTGAAATTGGATAGAATTGAATTCGAATTAAATTGAGTAGAATTGAAATTCGAATTAAATTGAGATGAATTGAAAATTGAATTAAATTGAAATTGATTTGAAATGAATTTAAAACGAATTTATATTAGAATATTCAATTTCGATTTGAAATTGAATATGAAGTTGAAACCGTTTTGAAAATGAATTTAAAATGATTTATAAAGCACTTTTTGAATTGAAATCGGCGAAGTATATATATCATATATATATATTATATATATAATATAATGGCCTGAATAGAATGCGCCGTGCCGCGGCAGTTCGCAAATTTCGACCATTGACTTCGAATGGATATTGCGGGAGATCCGACCGTCGGATTCTCCTAAAACCAGAACCGTTGGGTTCGTATCGAAATGAACTTTCTAACGAATGTGAGAAATTAGAAATCTAACGGTTGGATTTGTAATTATGTCCAAATCAAATTCGAAAAATGTCGCTGTAAGTGCAATTCGACGGCCGTTGATGGAAATCGACTGTACGGGCATTGATGAAATTATTAAAAATAGTAATAATTGGTGTAAAATCATAAGAAACGATTTGTGAAGAATAGGGATGAAAAACTACATATTTGAAAAGATAAAAATAGTTTTTTTATCGAAATGAACTAGTTTTGAACTAGAATAATAATTTGTTTATTTTTAAAATAAATGAATTGGATTAGAAATGGTTTTGAAAATAGCCAGAATTTCCAATAATTGCATTGGAATGGATTTGAGTCGAAATTGTCTTTGGAATATTTCGATGTTGGATTTCGTGATTATACAGATATTGTTATGGAAATTTGAAATATATATATATATATATATATATATATATATCGTTATTTCCAATATGATATTTGTTGGTCGTAGAATTTGATATTGAATATAAGCCGGTATATTTTCTATTCAGAGCCTTGTATTTAATATCAAATGTGATTTTGGTTTGTCGTGAATGTTGTCTTCATTAACACTGTTCTTAAGCCCATTTGAGAAAAAGAATAAATCTTTTTATTTAGATTTAATGAAGTTTACCAATTAAATAATATTTAATTGGAATTGAATTGGTATTGATTTTTGGGTTTATCGTGAACAATGTTTTAAATAACACTTGTTCTTTAACCCGATAATTAATGGAATGTAATTTTGTGTTTATCGTGAAATGAGTTTTAAATGACACTGATTCTTTAACCTAGTTAAATATTAAAACTAAGTGGAGTTTTAATGAATCTTTAATTAGATTGAAACGATCGAGAATGGAGTATCACCAGTTTTACTCCAGGCGCTAGTTAAATCTTCAATTAGATTTGAATGTGAGATGGTAATTGAATTTACCGATAACACCGTGGTGTTAGATATGAAGTATTACCAGTTTTACTTTATGGGATGAATAGGTGGGCTTCGGGAAATAAAATAAATGATTACTCCGGTGTGGTTCGCTAATCCCGACTTGTTTGAATCGATATTCAAAGAAGATTAAAGAATAAATTTAAAGAATTTATCTTTGATAAAATTTATGGGAACCTTTCCTAAAGTATAAGAATATTCGACCAAAAGAATATTCTGAATTGGAATGAGGCGTATGTTGTGTTTGTGTAACACTTGTTTATTATATACGCGAGTTATTCGGAAAGACCGGGTTTATCCCATTCTGAATAACTGATTCGACGTGGTGTCGAAGATGAAGACGGTGGTCGAAGACCGGAAATCTTCACATTGTTTGGGTGATTGCCGATGATCTCGATTGGGCAGTACACCCAAGAGGAGAGAAACAGTTGGTGATTGTCCAGACGTACTTGGAGATCGATGGATATGCGAGGAAAGTGCCTCCGGTTTCGTTCAGACCCGGAACGAACTTGTAAATGGACCGTGTGTCTGAAATTGGATTTTATTCTGTGTGGTTGATTTCTATTAAATATATATCTCTTTGGCGGTGGAGAATTTATTCCCTTACTTAACGCCCTTCTCTGGGACATACGAGCTCAGCGATTATGTACTGATGGATATCAAACGCATAGAGTGAATTGCCTGTGTGGCATGCCTAAGTGGCAAATGATCAAGGCTTCTGTTGAAAAGTAGGGTCTTGTGGTTGATGATCAAAGAACGGCCTGTGTGGTATAGCTTTGTGTAACGTTGTTTCGCGAGCCTCACACCCCAGCTGTGAACCAAAAACGGGAGAGGACCTCAGGGAGGACATGCGTTTCCTTCTAGCTAGAAGTGGCGTCAGTGGTTTTACACACCCTGACGAGTTTGAATTATGTGGTGGTTGCTGCTGCGAGGCGCCTCGGTTTGATCTGACGATCCGGGTCCGATGGAGTCATTCGTTGGCTCATTTACGCCCCATAGGGCGGGGAAACGTAGTGTTAAGGCATTTTAATCCACATCGATGGACCGGCCCTGAGGATCCAAGTGGCATGACTGAGTACTTGTCCTAAGGCTCAAGCTAGAGAGTCTCGAATCGGTGAGGACTATCTTTTGCCTCGGTTCATAGATGGAAATCCAATTTCCAAATACGATATGTACGGTTTTGATTGTAGAACTTGTATGGCGACATAGTGGTATGGCGCACTCATGCTGCCTTTGATTTATACTTATGATTGAAATTGATTTATTCACTTATAGTAATAATAAAAGATGAAATTTCGCGTATCAAGCATTCTTTGGCTATTATAAGGTAAAAATCCTATCCTCCGGCTTGCGTTGCATTGTGTGATGGGACCTGGGTCTTATAATAGCTTCATTTTTCTTTATTTAGCATTGCGTTGTTGTTTATGCACTGGTGCTCTTGGGAGGAAACCCGTTCCGTGTTATACGGCGTGGTCCCTTGATTTACCTAACTTTAAAATAAAGATTAATAACTGTTTTAGTTCTCACACCAGTCCCATGACTGACCTGGAGTTTATTGTTTTAACCTAAACTCTGGGTGCCCTTATTTTGACACGGGCAGCTAGTAGTTTTGGTTTTGCAGATTTATATTTACAGGATCCTGGTTTACAGCTGGAACGATATCGGGAAAGCTTTGTATCCGTATATCTCCTTCTAGTTGTGTTTTGTATTATTTTCTGCTGCGATGTATTTAAATGTAATTTAAATCTCTGATATATTCTATGTTATATTGATTTATACTCTGTATATTCTTGTATTCTAATGGAATTGTTGTAATATACAATGAAATGTTCTTCCGTGTGCATTCCGATGTGTGTTGTTCTCAAAACAATCAGGCATTTTGAACGGTCTCGATTGGTTTAGCGACTGATTTGGATCGAGCGAAATTCCTTTTCGTTACAGTGGTATCAGAGCTTTGGTTTACAAAGCTCAGAGAACAAGACACATCAGAACCATACGAAAGAATTCATCAGAAATTGGATTAGTAATATCCAATGGGAATGACTCGTTAGAGACGGGATCAGTAGTATCCTAGAACGAGTGTGAACAATATATTTTTAAAAAATGAAAAAAAAATTGTTTTGAAAATTTTAATCAATTATACGTATTTGAATATTTATTTAAATTGATTTGGACCATCCAATATATAAATATTTTGCATATACGTCTGATCCGCGTGTATTCGAAGTTTTATATACTGGATAGATATAGATTCGCACTCTAGTCTATCGGGAATAATTCTGGTGATGTCCGGACATCATCAGTATTTATATTTGTGTTTCGAAGGTGTGTTATCTATATATTTCCATTAGACTGGTGTGAGAACCAAAATTAGGTAGGTGTTGGCTAGCTTTTTGACCAAGCCACCCAGCTTCATTCACAAGAAGAAAAGTATGAAACCACATTCCCGAAGTACATGAAGGAACGGATCGCACCATTGACTCGCCCCTCATCGGATCGCACCTTATCGGATCGCGCCTCAACGGATCGCCCCCCATTCCATCAGCGAAACGACACCTCTATGCGATTCGATCCGTACATGCATTATTTCCCAGTATAGACCGATCCGATCCACTGGTACAAGGCGAAACCTCTGACCCGTTCAAACACGAGCTAGTCTTCAGCGATCCGAGACGCACGGATCCAGCGACACGTGTCCCTAACCGTCACTTTGACTGATTCTCCCCGTTTGCTCGATCCATTTTCAAGGGGATCACGACACCTGTTTACAACAGCTAATTTGACTATTTCTTCAACGGTAGCGATGCGATCCGATTTTCTAGGGATTCGTGCCACTTGTTACCATGACCCGCCTGACAAAATCAGCTATAAATAGCCCGGAGCTTGGCATTTTTTGGGATCCTTTTGGCAATATTGAGGACTGATTCCGCCATTATTGTCATATTACCATTTCATATCAGTTTTATTGCTAGATTACTGAGAGAAATCACAATTGTAAAATTGAGCTAGAGAGAAATCATTGATTGTACCAGCATTCGAAGTATAATCAATAACATATAAAGTGGACGTAGGCTCATTAACACCGAACCACTATAAATTCTGTGTGTTATTTTCTTATTCTTCATTCTTCAGTTAAAACTCTATAAGATTCAGAACAATTTGGGTGTTAGGTCCAAATTTTGATCTAACATTTTGGTGCTTTCACTGAGAAAACAGTCCTAAAGTTTCACTATTCAGTTCTTTGAAGATTCCAGCGATTTGGATATCATGGCTGGAAAGAGATCCAAGGAAGTACGAGCTTCACGAACCAATGAAACCGCGAATGAAGCAATCGAGGAAGGTGTGCACGAGCTAGGCAATGAGGAAACTCTGGATCGCGGAGCGCAGCTGGCGAACCGATCCGATGAAGACGCCACGCTCCGAGTCGACAAGATCGAGGCGATCCGGACTGCTGAAGGAGTTGTTACTCGATCCCAAGATAACTCAACGAACCCTCCGCGTACCGTGACCATGAACCGATCCCAAAGGAGCGCAGCGAGCCACCATCCTCGAACCACAGTGATCCGAATTGATGATCGGACTACAACTCGACCTGGAAAGGAGCCTATGGCTCGCTCCTACCGTCCTGGCCCCTCCGTTCGACCTGGCTCAAGTTCTTTGCGCATAGGAGAAAGTGATGATGATCAATATGACCCTGCTGCTCCCGTTACTGAGGGGGATCTCTCTCGCTTTTCCGAAATGTGGGAGAGATTGTTTGATGAATTGGCTGCCCAAAGGCAGGAAAGCTCCATTCTACGACAAAATTTGACTGCTATGGATAGAAGGCTTGATGAACTCGCAAGGCAAAGGATGTCACCACCTCGTCCGCTCACTCCAGGATATTCTTCTTCGTCAGAGGAATCGCCGAGACCTCCGCCGCGACCATATGAAAGAGCCGAAAACATAGAGCAGCTTCGGTTTGGAACCTTACCATCATGGGAAGAAGAAGGACTGGAAGCGGGGCCTTCAAACCGTAATGTGAACGATCACGCCGCAACTCCCAGAGCTCGAGGTGCGGACAGTTCTGTACAGAACAGACTACCTCAGCCCCGTCGCCGCGCACATGCTCACAGCAACAGGGGGGCAACGAAGCCCTATCCAAGCCCCAGATTTTGTGACTGCTCCCGGAAGAGAGATTAGAGAACCCCGTCGAGCCAAAAGCACTGACCCTGAACCTCCGCTGACCAGTGGAAATGTTGCAGCCATGATTCATCAAATTCTGGCAGATAGCCGTGGACAACGGAATGAAGATTGGGGAATTGACCGCAGCCACACCCCTTTCACTGATGATATTTTGGATGCGACTTTCCCGAGGCATTTCAACATGCCACAGATGAACCGATATGCGGGTAGGTCTGATCCCATCCAGCATCTGATGAGATATTCTTGGTCAATGACCGCTGCCGCAGCTTCTGACGCTGTCAAGTGCAAAGCATTTCCCATATTCTTGGAGGATGTAGCATTGTTATGGTTTACCCGATTACCAGCAAGATCGATTTCTAGCTTCAGGGAGTTGAGTGAAAAGTTCGTAGAACAATTCCGCATCTATGCACAAAAGACAAAGAGTGTGATTGACTTGTTCCTTGTCAAGCAGCGACCAAGCGAAAGTTTGAGGGTGTACCTAGACCGTTTCAACCTAGCCGCTACTGAAGTTAAAGATCCCCATGAGTCAACCGTTGTCGCAGCTCTGATTGATGGAGTAGATAAAGACACTGAATTTGGGAGATACCTGGTAGGCAATCCACCCCATACTAGAGAATTATTCTACGAAAAAGCCAACGTACACTTGCGCCGGGAAGAAGTATATGCTAACCGAAAGGTAAAAACGGCCGATAATGAGGAAATCCAGAGCAATGTCGCCATTAAGCAGACAGGAGACAGCTCGGGGAAGGTCGAAGTTAATGTTGGAAATCGGAATCAGGGTGGTCGTCAATCAGGGAACAATGATAATAATAGTAATGGCAATAACCAGAAGAGGAACCGAGGTAATGACTCCCAGAGAAGGACTCGTCCCAGGGCCTTTGAGAGTTATACGCCAATAAATGATACTCTGGAAAATATCTTCATGGACTCGTACGACGTCCTCCAGAATAAGAGGCCACCTCCCAGAGAGTCAACGGAGAAAGAACGTGAAACGGGGAAGTTTTGTCTTTTTCATCAGATTCACGGCCATTCGACAAATGAATGCCATCACCTAAGAGATGTAGTCGAAAGGCTTCTTCGAGAAGGAAAATTAGATGAATACAGAGTAACACCCAGAGATAGGGGGCAAGCAGTACAGGCCCCAAATCAGAACCAAAATCAACTTGCTGCCAGGCCAACTGCCCAGCAAAAGGGAAAGAATATCGTTATCAATACCGTAATCAGAGGACTTTATCTCGCCGGGCATAGTTCCAGGGCATTGGATCAATATGTCAATGCAGCCAAGCAACACCTTGAGGTAGGGGAGTGTAGCAACCCCGAGGACAATATCCCGGTGAAGCAACAAAAGATGATGACCGACGATGTCGTTTTCCGAGAACGAGAAAGCATTGGAGTCCACGCTCCGACTGAAGATCCATTTGTAATTACAGTACCTATTGGACCAGCCACTGTTCATAAAGTTTTAGTGGACAACGGGAGTTCCGTCAACATTCTTTTCAAAAGAACATTTGACCAGATGAACCTCGAAATAAAAGACTTGAAGCCCTGTCAAGGATGGATCCGTGGATTTAACGGAGCATCCACCGCTCCAATGGGTCATGTAAACTTACCGGTAACGCTTGGGGAAGGAGAACGCCAGAGAGTGAGAATCCGTCCCTTCGTGGTTTTGGACGTTGAATCGCCCTACAATGCCTTCTTGGGCCGACCGGCCCTCGCAAAGTTTAGAGTCTGTATAGCCCCCTGGTGCTTGTTATTGAAATTCCCCACAGAAACTGGCATTGGTATCGTCAGAGGAGATCAGGTTGCTGCGCGAGCATGCTATGTCGCTGAGCTAAAGCTACTTCGCAATGGAGGGGACATAGAAACCAAGGGCACTTCTCCCCCTACAAGGGCGGAGACCTTATAACAACTAAAGAGGATAACCGTTGGAGAGTCGCCCAGAGAGTTGCCCGAGGATATAGATCCTAGAGAGGATCAAGAACCTGGGGGCAGAATGGCGACTCCCAACGAGACAACTGTGGATGTACCGATCAATGATAGTGACCCGGAGAAGGTCCTTAAGATTGGATCCCAGTTAAATACGAATCTCACTAAAGAATTGATGGATTTCTTAAAAAACCACTTGGATGTATTTGCTTGGACCCACGCAAACATGTGCGGGATATCCCCATCAATCATGAGCCATTCATTAAGCATTAACCATAAACATCCTCCGGTAAAGCAAAAAAGGCGAATGTTGGGCCTAGAGAGGTCCGCTGCCTTGAAAGAAGAGGTTGGAAAGCTAAAGAGTAATGGATTTATCAGAGACTCGACCTACCCGGACCGGATTTCAAATCCGGTCCCGGTGAAGAAGGCCAACGGGAAGTGGCGAACGTGTATCGACTTCTCGGATTTGAACAAAGCCTGCCCAAAAGATAGTTTTCCGTTGCCTCGGATTGACCAGTTGGTGGAATCGACGGCGAGTCATGAACTTCTCTCATTTATGGATGCTTACTCAGGATATAACCAGATTCCGATGCATGTTCTGGATCAAGAACACACTAGTTTTATAACGGATCTGGGATTATATTGCTATATAGTGATGCCCTTTGGCTTGAAGAATGCAGGCGCTACACATCAACGTTTAGTCAACAGAATGTTTTATAACCAGATAGGTAAAACAATGGAAGTATACGTCGACGATATGTTGGTTAAGTCCAAGCAATCTTCCCAACACACTACTGACTTGGCAGAGATGTTCGGCATTCTTCGAAAGTACGGAATGAAACTCAACCCAACCAAATGTTCATTCGGTGTTGCCTCCGGAAAATTCTTGGGGTTCATCATGAGTTCCCGTGGGATTGAGATTAATCCAGACCAGATCGCGGCAATCAGAGATATTCAGGAACCTAGGCAAATTAAGGATGTGCAAAGCCTTGCAGGGAAAGTAGCCGCACTAAGTAGATTTATCTCCCGGGCTACGGATAAGTGCATCCCATTCTTCGAATTAATAAAGTGGGGAAAACGCCACTTCAAATGGACGCCCGACTGCTTAGAAGCGTTTCAGAACTTACTAAGGCACCTGGAGAAACCCCTGATATTATCTAAGCCAATGGATCACGAGGACCTATTCGTGTATTTGGTAGTGTCATCCCATGCGATCAGCTCAGCGTTGGTAAGAGAAGAAGATAAGGTCCAAAGACCTGTGTATTACGTGAGAAAAAAATTAACGGCAGCAGAGCGTAATTATCCAAGGATAGAAAAGTTGGCGTATAGTTTATTGATCGCCTCTAGAAAGCTTCGACATTATTTTCAGGCGCATCCCATTACCGTATACACTGATCATCCACTCAAGCAAGTCCTGCAGAGACCAGAGGCGTCTGGAAGATTTCTCAATTGGAATTCATGATCTTTTGGATTAAAAACCACTAAGGTACCCTTACCCTACCATTCGATCGGCTCCCTAAACCCCGTAGGCACCCGTGCTGGCCCCACAGTGGGTTGTATCACTCCCCAAAGCGGAAACCTCGATACCAACATAAAATGCACGACCATAGCTACACGATGCAACAACGTCTTACCTACCATCCCGGACCCATGCACACACATGAACCCGTTGGTCTCGCGTTGCCACCGCTTTTCACGTTTTGACCTCTTACATTCAAGTCCAGTAAGCGTGCCCTAACCCCGGCCAAGTACCGGGCCTAATTAGATACTCAAGCGGGTTACTAGTTGAAACGGGTCCCCCATCCGACACAAGCCTCCCACTTATGCTTGGTCCCCACTAAGTTTTTCTCCCACTTAACCATTTTAATTTAAATGTCCATGTCTTACACATGCTATGGTTAAGTCCATACTTACATGTCATAATTTACAAGTCTTAACTTATTCCGGTTAAGTCCATATTTACATGTCACCCCACTTAACCCTCTAACCATACTCATGTCTTATTATGGATAGTATTCCTCAATTCATTCCTTATGACGAACGGTGCATGACCTCCCACATTAGACCGAACGCTTTGTGGCCGCTGTATTTGCCGGGCGGTTCCGGGCAGTCTTATGCCGCAAACCGGGTCTAACCTCGTGTCATTAATCGTTGCGCCTACAATTCGTTCCTTTGACCTCTCACATTAGACGTCCAATTGTGGCAACTGGATTTGACGGGCTGTTCCGGGCAGTCTTACGCCACAATTGCGCCTAACCTCGTGTCAAAGGTTTAATAAAAATCATATTTCACCCATACCCAATTTTCATGTCATGTATATCCAATTAAACATATAATCATGTTTATAATATTGCCTATTCCAAATTGTCACTAATTACATATTAATTAGCCTCGATTACAAATTTACAATTATAGGCAATTTCATCAATTCCATGTAATTCATACCCAAATATGCCAATTTCACATATTATCCAATTATCCAAAATATCCAATAATATCCAATTTTCCATATTTCACATATTCCCATCGTTCCCACGTATTTGCATTCGCGCGTATTTTTAACATAGGCTCGAAGGTATCCTAGATCCAAAAATAAAAGGAATAGGGATAAGAAGAGAGAATCAAATCACAGAAAATTGGAATGAACACAACATCATGAAATAAAGGGGCATGTAAACTGGCGTAGAGGCATACTGACAGATTCAACATGAATAAACTGATAAATGTATGGACCTTACATAGAAACATAGGCATATGATGACATGAATCAAAAAGGTGAAGACTTGGATGAGATGTAAATTACATACATACATATGAATCCTCTTTACAACTTCATCATGTTACTTTTAATCCCATTATATTGTGAAAATCACCGTACTCACCTTTCGTGGTTAAATAATAGAATTATGCACTGAAATTGGTGTAGAAACGTTGCGGTGTTGCTGATTTATCTTCTTGAATTGTTGTAGAAGCTCTAATCTTTAATTTGAGTTGAAGTTGTATACTAGAGATTTGATTTAGAGGCGTCGGCTAGGGTTTAAGAGAGAGTTTGACAGCATAATGGTGTCATAGATAATATTTATGAATTAGGGTTAGGTCTTAGGGTGTATATATAGGTGTAGTAAGTTATTTCGGCCTTAGGATTAACCGTAGAACTGATCTGGATCACTCAGATGCCATATCAGCCCTTAGGGCGAATCGGGCCACGGGTTGGCAGCCAAACAACCTGGATTGACCTCTAGTCGACCCAACAAGGCTAGGGTTGACTCCAAAAATGGTGCGGTTTGGCTAATCCCCCTCCCGATTCGTTGTTTTGAACTTTTTTTTTGAATATCTATTTATTTAATTTATATATATATATATATATATATATATTTCTCTCATATGCACACAAACTTCATGGCTTAATAACTTCTTCATAATTAACCATTTTCACACTAAACCACTTTTTGAACTGCGTTCACACTAAGCCACTTTTTAGCCATTCCCCTAAAACAAAAATATGGCACTGGCGGGGATCGAACTATGTACCACTTGTATGCAAGTCACATGTTCTAACCAAATGAGCTACTAAGTCTTTTGCTTACAAACCTTAGAACAATGCTAAACATCATTCTTTTCTCATTCCTCTTTTTCAAATAAATTATTCTTTAATTTTTTATTTTAATATTCTCAGAAAATACAGGGTGTTACATTCTCCCCTACTTAAAGGATTTCGTCCTCGAAATCTCTAAGTCAAGAAGAACGTATCCTACCATCCAATCATCCATCTACTCAACCATCAACCACTAGCAACCATGGTCCTTAAAAGATTTCTAATTCTTTTCCTGTACATATGCATAGTGTGTGTATATGTCCTTATACTAATGCAAAATCAGGCGGTCCACTGATCCAGTCGACCTCCTTAATGCAAATAATGATAGTGCCATGTATCCATCATATATGCAAAGAACCCTATACATATCATTACTACATGTGTGTACAACCATTCATTTAAATGCAACATCCATATGATACACACATTCAACGTACACTCGTTTTACTAAATACATCCATTTATATGCAATATGCAATATGAAAGTGACTGAGCCGATCTAGTGCCTAAATGTGTGTATATGCATTCACAAGCAACCACTAGCAAACACTTGAATCCACATGCATCCACCATACATAACATGCCTCAAACACATGTTTCAACCATAGGACTACCCTATCTAAAGGTCAAAGATACTAGCAAGAGGACATACTAAAGATAGAACAAGTACAACCTAAGTGATAAAGGAGAAATTAAAAGACATACCCTCGAAAAGAAAAGGGTACAAAGTCAATGGAAGGTATAAAGTCATACGTAGAGATGAACTCTAAGCTTCGCCGCTCCACAAACAACGGACTAAAGGACAACCTTTTCCTACTTAAGGCATCTGCCACCACGTTACCCTTGCCAAGGGTATATGCTATCTCGAAATCGTAAGATACTAAGAATTCCATCCACCTTTGCTGCCTTAAGTTCAAGTAATTCTGCGAGAACAAGTATTTTAGCGATTTGTGGTCTGTGAACAATTCGAATTTCTCTCCATGAAGATAATGGCGCCAAGACTTAAGCGCGAAAACAACAGCGGCCAACTCTAGGTCGTGTGTAGGGTAATTTCTCTCATGCACTCTCTACTGCCTTCCTCCATAGGCTACTACCCTCCCCTCTTTCATTAAGACTGCGCCTAGTCCTGTCCTATAAGCATTGGTATAAACGGTAAATGGCTTACTCCCATCTGGCAACACTAAAACTAGGGCTGTGGTCAAAGCTCTCTTTAAACATTGGAACACATCATCACAATCTACGTCCCACGTGAAAACTAGGTTCTTCTTCATTAAGCGTGTCAATTGGGCTGATATCTTTGCGAAGTCTTTGATAAACTTCCTATAGTAGCCAGCCAACACTAAAAAACTTCTCACCTCGGTACCATTTTTAGGGACCTTCCAATCTTGGATGGCCACCACCTTCGCGGGATCCACAGCTATCCCTTCTTTGGAAACCACGTACCCTTAGAATCGCACTTCCTTCATCCAAAAGTGACATTTAGACAATTTAACTTTAAGGTTATGCGCTCGAAGGGTCTCCAACACTTCCCTAAGATGTAGGGCATGCTCTTCCTCGCTCTTAGAAAAGATCAAGATGTCATCCACAAATACAACCACGAATTTATTAAGGTACTCCCTAAACACCCTATTCATCAAGTCAACAAAGTATGCGGGGGCATTTGTCAAACCGAAGGGCATCACAATCCACTCATAGAAACCATCCGGAGTCCTAAAGGCAGTCTTGTCTATGCTATCCTCAGCCACTCCCAATTGACGGAAACCAGTGGCTAAGTCCAACCTCAAAAACACTGAGGCGCCAACTAACTGATCGAAGAGATCGTCAATCCTCGGTAATGGGTACCTGTTCTTCTTAGTAAGCTTATTAAATTCTCTATAGTCCACACAAAGCCTAAGGGACCCTTCCGCCTTCGTGGCAAATACTACTGGAGCACCCCACTCCGATATACTACGTCTTATGAACCCCTTCTCAAGCAACTCCCCTACTTGCTTTTTGAGCTCCCTCCTCTCACGAGGAGCCATGTGTCGTACTGGTAGAGATACTGGTTTTGCATTGTCTACAAGATAAATACGAAAGTCTATCTCGTGTTTTGGGGGTAAACCCCTCACCTCATCGAAGACATCAACATATTCATGGACTATACAAACAGAATGTAAATCATCATTGGATGCATCAAGTGACTCAAGATAACTAAGCATCACCGATCCTCTAGGGTCACAAGAAATATCAAGGGTCTTTCCACTATGAGTCAACAATTTTACTACCCTTCATTCACAATCTAGGATGGCACCATGTCCGGCTAGCCAATCCATCCCTAGAATCAACCCATAGTCCTTGAAACCAAGCACAAAAGCAATACATTCAAAACCAACACCTTAGATAGATAATCTCAAATCCCAACAGACCATGGATAAATGAGCCGACCCACCAATAGGATTTTAGACTATAATGGATCCACAACGAGACTAGTATTTAAATGCAGTGTTTCAACTAATGATGTAGAGATAAACGAATGTGATGCGCCAGAATCGAATAAAGTACGAACAAGAAAATCAAACAAGAAAATCAAACTTTCGACCGAAAATCAAACAAGAAAATGCCAAGTTTACACATTGTCTTTATCACGCACATGAATATCTGAACATGCGTACTCTTTGCAAAATGCCCCAGGCCTAATGATGGAATAACACACTGCGAACCTATATTGTCCCTACAATTGAACAGCGAGACTTGTATCTTAAACGTGAAGGCAAAGAAATATATGAGAGTACTACCTACCTAAGTTACACATAAAATCTTCCATGTGTATGATCAAATCCTAGTGCACAGCTACCTTAACAAATTTTCAACCCCTACAACAACTCTATGCCTTGATCGCCACGGTCTTGAACATTATAATACATCTGTCTCTCGCCATTTTCTTCTTCTTCAGGACTTACGGAAATTGCTAATGGAAAAATAAAATAAAATATATATCGTATTCTTTCCTCCACTAAAATACCTCGAAGTAAATACACACCTTCTGTTCCCAACAGTCCCTTTATATGTGAGAGTAAATCTGTATATATTGATGGTATGTGCAAGGAGAAAAGGCGCAGGTTGCTCCATAGCGGGCCCAGGTCTGTCAAACGGTGCGGGCATTTTAAATAGTGATGGGAAGAATGGAAGTGCTCTGCTGAAAAACATACACTAACGTATGCTTGAGTGTCTTCTCATACTTGTAACGTAAGCATGTATTGTTAAACAAGGAGTTGAATGAAGATAAAATAAAGGGGCACGCACTATGCATGGAGGCTGCGTTTTCGGCATGGAGTATTTATAGTACTGGAGGTTGCGGGATGAAAGTCTGGAGGGAAAAGGTGATTACGGAGTGCAAGGATGTGTTGCGCCATTTTATTTTGAGAAGTTCCAGACGGAAAAGAGAAAAATATGGAAGAAGATATATACGCTGTTACCAGCGGTGAGAATGGAAACCGAAAGTAAGAATAAGGAAGATAAAGGAGCGAATGGTTTGCGTTGAGAGGCATACTGGACTAGGAACATATCAAAAGTGGAAGAAGCTGTATGCGGGTTGGGGTTTAACAGTTGGGTAAACGGTATTGGAGTTTCAGCAGCAGGTGGCTATATTATGTAAGAAGAAGACTGAAGTAGCGGTTTGGGTCTGGACTTCAAAGGAAGGACGTGGGCTGGGTTTCAAGATAAGTAAGCCCAAATTTTTAAATAATAATAAGTTTAAGTTAGTATTTAATAACGTGAAGAATGTCTACTTATATGGTTCGAAATACACTAGAATATGGGAAGGTCGAAGATTGGTCATAGGATACAGGGCTCATGTTTGATACATTGGGAAGAATGAACTATTTACTTTGGGGCGGATTATTTGAATGGGCCGAGTTACTAAAGGTAAGGCCCGATTTAAATAAAAATAAGGTTTGGTTTAAATTAAATAGTGTACAACCATTTATTGACTAATATCTTGTACGAATGGACTCAGTTTTATGAACCATTGGCCACATTGGGATCGTATGGACAGTGGCTACACCATGGAACTGACCGAGAGTGAATTGAAGCTCGTTTGGATTTATGGTGGAATTTAACTCCTGAATCAAATCAATGACAAATTATCGTAATTTAACGATAACCGTCCAAGGTGAGTAAAACTCACTAACTCTGTTTAAATTATATTTTTATAAATATAATCTAGTACTGATAAATGATGATAAATTTCTGTGTGATGATTGTTTGGTTGAATGGTTGTTTGGTTGGTTGAAATTACAGTGAACGATATACACATATCGTTAGACAAACATTTATTCTGTTCATCAGAATATATTATATTGAACTGGATTGATATGAATTATACTGTGTAACATATGTGGATGCAGGGGAACAGGTCGAAGTGACCCAACTGTGTTCCTCAACAATAATTTTACTGTTTTGGTCATATATTGTGCTATATGATGTGATATAAAATCTGTTGTTGATTTTGTATGGTCGAACGATACTGATCATTGTTATATGGTATGGTAAGTACCAGAAAGAATACTGGAATATTAAAAAGGAAATTTTCAACGTTATATTGAAAAAGAAATATTTATAGAATCAATAGATTTTATAAAAAGAAAATATTTTTTAAAGTAAATAGAATTATCAGAAAGGGGATTTATTTTGTAAAAAATAGATTATAAAAGAAATACTTGAAAAAAAGTGACTAGAAATGTACAAAAGGAGAATTTTATATTTGAAAGGTTTAGACCCGTGCTTCACACACGGTAATAACATGCCATGGGTTTAAAGTGAAGATTTTAAATAGAATATGTTTTAACAGATAAAATAAGAAGATAAATTATAAATAATATTTTATAAATCATATAAAATGTTTATCATTTGATAAATAGAATATACAAGTCAGGACTTATATAGTGAAGTAAGAATCGATTTCAACATCGATATTTGAAACAGAATAATCAGTTAGGGCTAATTAGATAGAGTTAATCGAATTAGAATTAATTGAATATTAGTTATTCAATTAGAGTTGATCGAATATAGTTATTTGAGATATAGTTAGTCAACATAGTTATTTAGGATGTGTTTCCATTTTGTACGACTGCTAGCGAAATTCGCAGGGCTGTAGATAGCCTATGGCGGTCGGATGTTTCCTGAGGGAATCAAGCGTAACCATGGTGATCCCTGCGATCTAGAGTCAAGTGAATGGAGTTAAATCAAATATTAGACATTCGAAATAAAGTTAACCAGACATAGTTATTCGAAATAGTTTATTCGAATAGAATTAAAGGAGTTAATCGAATATAGTTTATTCGAAAGGAAATTAATCGAATGTAAATCATTCGTAGGGAGTTGATCGAATGTAAATCATTCGAAGAGAGATTATAGAATATAGTTATGCGAAGAAGGAGTTATTGTATATAGTTTATTCGAAATGGAGTTATCGAATAGAGATTATTCGAAAAAGAGAATTATATGTTGAATTCGATTATATCAAATTAGGGAAAGTTCTATTTACTTTCTGTTTTTAAATCAAGATATATATTATTATTCAATTAGTTATTTGTTGTTTATTCAAAATAAGGAATAATAATTTTATTTAAGTTATTTTATTTCGAAAGCATGGGATTATAACACCATCGTTATAATCAAATAATTTGGTAAAAGAAGGGGATTCATAAATTGAAATCCGAGTTACGTAAGGAAGTTGTTAAAGGTTTAAAAGGTGAACTTTGTCTTTTTTGAGGTTAGAAAGGTTGTTCAGTTAAGGTCTAAGAGGTAATTATACCCCAACTTGATTGGCTTCATTTTTAACTAAGGAATAGTTAAGGTTCGATAGTGAAGATTGAGTTAGTGAATTTAGTTAATGAGTGTAATGGTTTAAATTCGCTTAGTGATGTTTTATTTAAGCATCAGTTCAAATCAAATGTATAAATTTTTGGAAACATTTTTCCAAATATAATCAAAGATATTTTCTAATCATAGAAAATGAAATGTTGATGAGAAAGAATACTGGAATGTCAGTAATACGTGAAACGGAGATGGAAATGTTTTCCAATGTTTAATGACGTATATTTCCTAAATTTACAAAATAAGAAATGTTGGGTATATAGAAATGGGAAATGAATAAATACATGATTCTTCAAATTAAAAGAGATAAGTGTTGATTGATGATTGATCGATATAATTTCCATCTAGAAATGATATCGTTGTTTGTACACCTGTTTTTCTTTGATAGTTAAATCACCAACTATCGAAGTTTTTGACCATTTTCCGTCGTCAATACGGAGAGACCGGGATCAGATATATTATCTGAAACCCAATCTGTATGGACGTTAGCGTTGCAATCAAATATTGAAGACGGAGTTGTGCAAGGATTATCCTGTTTTCAGAATAGTGCCTTCGGTTTGTCCAATCCCTGGACAACATGAATGGACGAATGTTTGACAGAGTATATCTAACGGATCACGTAAGTTGATCTCTTCAAACATAATTAGGTTTGGTGGCGGAGGAATTCATTTCACTTAGCTTTAAACCCGTGGTATTTTTGGGGAAATCAATTTGTGATTTGACGGGTATGACGATGTGTCATTCAAAGTGAATGGTGGTCAATCGTTTCAGAAGATATGTAATGACCTCAAGCCTCATCAACCAGGAAATGACAGAAATATGGCAAGAAGCATGGCTAAGTGAGTCGCTCCCATTAGGGTGTATATCACCTATGTAGAGAAAATCCAATGCATCCTTTTGTCTATTCGATGCTGTCCCTTTTCAGGAAGACGGTGGGTAGCTCCCAACCGTTGGTGGTATACATTCGATACACTCAAGTGAAATGAGTGGTCGGTCATGTGTGGGTCGGGTTGCAAGACGTTCTTGTTGAACCCAGTGTATTCATCTCTAGAGATACACTATCGGCAGGTGGTCCCATATCTTGTCATAGTTGGAATCCAATCTCCAATAAGCTCTCGCAGTTTTGTTTGTACACTATATATTTAGAACGTGAGATGCAAGCGTTCTGCTAGTTTGTTAATTACTTGTGATTAGACATTATTACAATATCAGATCAGTATTGATTTTCAAAACTGTTTGTGGGTTATCGTAAGGTAAAAACCGTCCGTGTTTATGTGTGGATCGGTCTTACGATTATCTTTTCTTTTGAAAAGGATTCTGAAAAGTTAAACTTAATGATTTGAGTTACTCACACCAGTCCAACGACTGACCCAGAGTTTATTTTCGTTTGTTTTCCCTAAACTCTTGGGTGCCCAAATTTGTACGGGCAATCAAGGAGTTCAGGTCTTTACAGATATGCTTGGAGGAGTTTGAAGTATGAGGCTTCATGATTATATAGCTATTGTTATTTCCGTTGTGTGTAAGTGCTGTACTCTGATAACGTTATTCTATATATGCATACACTGTTTTATTGCAAAGTTATGTTATGTATTATATTTTTTCCGTTCCGCTGTGAGATTCGTGTTTACTCTAATTGTGCTCTTCTTCTTCTATTCTAATTTTCTATCTTATCTATTCTCACCTTCTAACTTCTTTGTATTAATGATCTGGAATGTTCGATAATTGAATAATCAAAGAGGCACTGCTGTTCGGTTCGGGGAGCTACCTACTGTCAATCGGATCAGAGGGCTACATACTATCGGGTCGGAACGGAGCAGAGCAAAGTGGATAAGGAATTAGTTTTAGGTTAATCCGGGTCGGATTGGTTAACCCAATCCGAACCTTCTCTGCAGGCTCCTCCGTTCCGAACCCATATTCCATACCACTTTCCCCATGCTCGCCTGGTTATTCGTAGTGGTTATGACCAGTTCCAACCCACGAAAACCACTACTATGATGCGCTGTCAGCACTAGAACCCATCCGAACCCGAGGATGATGGGTGGAAGACACGTGGATCCGATCCGGATCGGTTTCTGAGAAAATTCTCACCTATAAATACCCTGTCTGGAGACAATTAAGAAGATCTTCTTTTTGGCACTTGGAGAGTTCAACCACTTTCATAAACCGAATTCCAGCACTCCCGGATAATCCAAATTGTTTTTCAACATTTGTTTTGAAACAATTGAGTGAATGTATGTGAGTTGTGAGTGAAATTGAGTGAATATCTCATTGTAATTGCAACTCTATCGTCGAGAATATTGATTGACAAGTGGACGTCGGCTTTTTAACGCCGAACCACAATAAATTCTGTGTCTCCATTTTACTTTTGATCTTATTTCATTCTGCTTTCAGTCAATTTGGGTGTTAGAACCACTTTCTTGTCTAACATTTTGGTGCTTTCACTGAGAATCATCTGAATTCTCTGTTTTTCGGGATTATCGTTCTACTTTTTGGACCGTTGAGTTCAAAGAAGTTAATCCTCAAGTTTCGACGCTCTTGAATATTTGTTGAATTGATTGTTGAAGAACTATGGCCAAAGGAAAAGGCAAGGAAGTTCAAACTAGTCGAGGAAATGGAGTTGGTGAAGATCAGCAAAATACGGTCGTGACAAGGTCTCGTGGACAGAGCTCAGCAGTGGGACGAACTGATGTAGGAAATCCGAACTGCACTCAAGGGGAGAGCTCCGATCCAATCCGGGTAGGAGAATCTGAAGCAGTGCATTCCCCCAACCTGAACCGACCTGAGCAACTCGCCTACACCGACCCGACCTAGCTTTCCAGCTCCGACCCGAACAGGCTTCCCAGCTCCGACCCAACCCGATTTCCCATCTCCGAACCGACCCGTCACTTGGTGATGTTGGAACCTCTACTCGAGCCCCTACAAATGCTCTGACTCCAGCCATGAGGGTCAATGATCAGGTCAATCCATCCTCACCTATCACTCAAGGAGATTTCTCGCGCCTACTTGACATGCTTGAGAGTACTAGGGAGGCTATGAAAATCCACGAGAGCACCAATCTCATGATGCAAGAAAACTTGAGACTCATGAGTAGGGAAATTAGCGAACTACGTAGACAGAGAACCCCATCCCCGGTTCGCCACACACCAATGGATCAGTCTTTTTCTTCCGAGGAAGAACGGCCCCGTGAAAGAAGGCCGCTCGAACGACCTCAGAATTTGGAGCAACTGACGTTCGGATCTTTGGGGTCCCGAGAGGATATTGCACGAGCACTAGGAACCAATGATCCAAGCTTGAGAGATCCTAACCATACTAATCCCACTCAGGGGCAAATGCTCCAGCCCCCTCCTCCCGAGATCGACCGGGAGCGTAGGGAACGAAGCAGAGCAGAAGCAGCTCAAAGAAGAACTGCATCTCCTGAACAAGAGCCCAGAAGGAACCCGGATACCAGGGCCAGGGAGCCTGAACGGCCTCTAACTAATGCTGACGTACAGGCAATGGTACGCCAGATTATGTCCGAAAGCCGGAATTATACCAATGAAGATTATGGCATTGAGCGAAGCCATACTCCTTTCACTAACGACATCCTCAATTTTCAGTTTCCCCAATGTTTTAACCTGCCGCAGATGGACAAGTACAATGGGAGAACCGATCCGGGACAACATTTGATGCGATACTCATGACTCATGAATGCTTCTGCTGCTCCTGACACAGTGAAGTGTAAAGCATTCCCGATATATTTAGAAGATGTGGCGCTGCTATGGTTTACCCGACATCCCCCTCGTTCGATATCGAATTATAGGGAATTGAGCGAACGTTTTATGAATCAGTTCCGACTCCATACCCGAAAGTCTAAAAGTGTTATTGAATTATCAAGAATTAAGCAGGCGCCAGGAGAGTCTTTGAGGTCATATCTCGACCGTTTCAACTTAGCTGTGACTGAAGTTAGTGACCCGCATGAGCCCACCATCTTGATGGCTTTGATGGAAGGAGTCGATCCTGACTCCGAGTTTGGAGATTACCTTTCTGGGAAGACACCCTCCACGAGAGAGTTATTCTATGAAAAGGTCGATATTCACTTAAGACGAGAGGAGGCCAGGGCAAACCGAAAGAGAAAGTCTGGAGAGGCTTCAAAAGAAAATGTTCAGAGTAATGTCGCCGTGAAGCAGTCTGGAAAAAGTTCCGGAAAAATTGAAGTGAATGTGGGAAACAAGAGTGGAAACGACAATTCTGGAAACGGGGGCAACAACAATAACCGTAACGCGAATGGTTACAGAAGAAATAGAAATAGGGGAAGTGATCCTAAAAAAAGACCCCGATTCCAGACTTATGAGAATTATACAACGTTGAACGACGCTCTGGAGAACATTTACTTGGATACATACAATGTTTTGCAATATAAAAGACCGCCACCTCGCGACTCAACGGAGAAAGAAATGGCAACTGGAAAGTTTTGTTTGTTTCATGGAACTCATGGGCATTCAACCAATGAATGTCGACATTTGAGAGACGTGATTGAGAAACTGCTGCGCGAAAGGAAACTGGATGAATATAAGGTTACCCTGAGGGACAGGGGGCAAGGAGAGCAGGCTCCAAAACAGATTCAGTCTGCTCCCAAGCCTACAGCGCAGCAGAAAGGCAAGGGAATTGTTATTAACTCCATAGTGGGTGGACCCCACCCAGCAATCCACAGTTTTAGAGCAATGGATCAATATGTAGATGCTGCCAAGCACGTAGATGTGGATGAATGTGATGATTTGGAAGATACCGCCCCCATAAAGCAATAGAAGACAATGTTTGACGACGTGGTATTCCGTAGCAGAGATAATACTGGGATTCAGTCACCAACTGATGATCCGTTGGTCATTACTACCACCATTGGGCCGGCCTTGGTTCATAAGGTGTTAGTAGACAACGAAAGCTCTGTTAATATTTTATTTAAAAAGTCGTTCGATCAGATGAAGCTTGAATCTGAAGATTTGAAGCCATGCGAAGGTTGGATCCGAGGCTTCAACGGGGCGTCAACAGCTCCAATGGGGTACATAGAATTGCCCGTAACCTTGGGGCAAGGAGAACGCCGAAGAGTACGGACGCTTCAGTTCGTAGTGTTGGGCGTAGATTCGGCTTATAATGCATTTTTGGGAAGGCCTGCCCTTGCTGAGTTCAGGGCTTGCATCGCCCCTTGGTGTTTATTGCTTAAGTTCCTAACTGAAGCCAGAACTGGAGTAATGAGAGGGGATCAAGTCTCCGGACGGGCCTGCTATGTTGCTGAATTAAAGATGTTGATGATAGGACTTAACATCAAGAGTAAAGATGCCTCGCCTCCTCCAAAGGAGGGCTCAGCGTAGCAATTAGAGGGATCGGCCCCGAAGGAGTTGCCCAAAGGAACGCCTGAAGACCTGGATCCTAGAAAAGACGAGGAACCAGGGACTAGAAATGCAACTCCTAATGAAGCGACAGTGGACATTCCCATTGACGAAGCTGATCCAACAAGAGTTTTGAAGATTGGATCCCAGTTGGATCCACTCGGCCCAATGAACTAGCTGACTTCCTGTAACACCCCGTAATTCTGCGACATTAAGATTCTCAAATTAAAGTATAATTAATTTTTAAAAGAAAAATTAAAAGAAAAAGATCCATGCAGATGTTTAATTTAAGTATTGTAACTAACATGAAAAAGAGAAGTAAGGAGAGAACAATAATTATTATTGTTCTAAGACTTATTAACAAAAGCCTCTGTAGCTCAGTTGGTTAAGGCATTGGATTTGTAGCATGGAGGTCGGGGGTTCGAACCCCGGCGGCGGCATAATTTTTTATCTTTGTTTTAGAGAGGGCCAACTGAACATGCAAATATATGTACGTATACAAATTCAAAATTTGAAAGGATAAGAACGTACATATAAGGAAATAAAGAATATATATATATATATACATATGAGAATATAAATATATATATATATATGCAAAAATATATGTATACGAAAGATAAAATTCAAGATAAGGCTACAGTCAATGAAATATGGCAACATCATTTGAATTTTGAAAATAAAATGAAAGTTGTGCGTATATATATACGCGTAAAATGGTCGTTAGAGGAATTGTATACATATAAGAATATTTCATGTGAATAAAACAGTTAAATAAATTCCAGAAATTCAAAAGTTTGAAAATCAAACTTTTACGCCAAAATAGCTTGTGGGACCCAATGCTGACTCAGCACTGCGTGTATGATAAGGTTTGGCTAGATTCATCTACGTACCTGGACTATTTTCTTAACTAGGTTCAATGCTGACTCAGCGCTGCGTGTACGATAAGGTCTTAAGCAGCTATATAAACAGCCCTGGTCTTCATTCTCTTTGCACCAATTCTCTTCTATCCTTATGCTGCTAAGATTCATGGCTTCTTCCCCTCTTCTAAATTTTCTTAAATAAATAAAATAAAATATGATTCAAGACGAGGAGATGCTGCTAAAAGACTTTTAAGGAGGGATTCAAATCAAAGTTTCAAGTGAAGAATTCAAAGGCTAGCTCAAACAAGTTTCAAGCAACGACGCACGAATCATAGCCACGCTTTCCTTCTTTTCTAGATCTATTTTCTGTAAGTTGGTTATTTCTAGATCTGAATATTTTGTTTTATTTGTGACATGAAATTAAAGGAATAAAGGAATATGCCAAATCTCTCTCTCTCTCTCTCTTCGAATCTGTGTTTATACTCTTGGCCTGAATTAAGAACTGTTATGATTCGAGGACAAATAAGACTGTAACCGTGACTATGACTATAGAACTGTGGCCTTTGAAAGCATATGCCTTTGGACTATGACATAAGCCTTTGATTTTGGGACATATAAACATTGCCTATGACAATGACTTAGGACTACGGGAATTATTTTCCATTTTGGACTATGAACATCGCCTATATTGCCTATGACCATGGACATTACTTATGACTAAGAACATAAGCCTTTGAATTGGACATAAACTATTGCTTATGACATAATGAGGACAATTGTGATTTTGACACCCATGATTCATGATTAGGAAAATATTGCTTTAGTTTGGTGATTGTGAAATTGGGTCTAAACCCAATTATTTATTCTACCTGTTCCTTGGTTTTTTCTTTGGTTTTAAGACAGTGGGAATTTACCTATTAAGTTAGGTCTACCCACGTTCTTGAACCTATTTTGCCCATTCTTTGGTTTTAAGACAGTGGGAATTTACCTATTTAGTTAGGTCTACCCATATTCTTGAACCTACATTGTTATCCAAACCTTTTTATGCCAATTATTCCTTCTTGTCATTTTGATTCATTCCCTTTTTATCTACGAATCTAGATTTATTTATAATCTAGGTTGAATCACGATTATTCGAACGGTGGGAATGCGATTTGGGGAAAAACATGGAAATGAATATGAACGTAATTGTAAACTGGGAAATTGGCATAATTTGGAATATGTATTATGACATGCATATTAAAATGAAAATGGGGAAATTTGACATGGATTAGGGAATATGTGATTTTGACATATTAAATTTAGCGTTAGTAAGTAAGCTAAATTTTAGGCATAAAATGTAAACTAGAAAAATAATTCTAGTTTTGCCATAAATTGTGAATTAGGATGTTAAACCAAGATTGGGTTAATTAAGGTTGATTTGGAATAAGTATATTAGCACAATTTTGAATTTATTCATAATTATGAGCAATTGTCATGTTTAGAATAAATTATAGTTAGCGACACTAAATTTGGTATAATTTACATACCAAAAAGTATAAATATGATAAATAAGAGAGAATGGGCCATAATAATAAATGTGACAATGTACATTAAAAGAGTAGTAATGAAATAAGTAAATTAGGAGTAATTTACTTATAGAATTCGTCATAAATGTTAAATTGTTCATTTACCACAAAATATGTAACTTGGTTAAGTTTTGGCCATAAATTATAAACTAGGATATTTAATCTAGTTTCGGCAATGAAATAGGAAATGGCCTAAACTGCATGTTGGGTTAGGACTTGGGCCTAGAATATAAGTATACTAGTAGGCTTGACAAATAAATATAGGCCAAATTTGTCTAAAACGGGGAAATGGGCTTTTGAAATAAATTGTTAACAATTTATAAACAAAAGAAAAGTATTTTGATAACATCCCTTTTTATAACACATAGACCAGAAGGTTCTAGGGTGACAGAGAGGATAGTGTCTAGGCTTGGGTTTGGAAAATACAAGTTTCCTGCCCTCCCTGGCTATCCCTAACTGATCCGAAGGACGGGATGGTTGTTTTCAAAACCAGATTTGGAAATTAATCAAAAACCCTTTGAACTTAGAAAACATGAATATGCCTAACCCGAGGTTAGACTGAGTTGCGGTGTAAACCTGCCCGGAACCGACCGGCACATCCAGTAACCGCAGCAATATCTGTCTAATGTGAGAGGTTGCGGCTTTAATTTATTAATTAAAGCTAGAACAAGAATGGGAGAGTTAAGTCCATGGGAATACTTAGCCAAATTAACATGTTGACTAGACTAGAAGGTGGGGTTAAGTAAAGTTAATACACTTAGCCAATTCAACATGTTAATTAGACTAGAGGTTGGGGTTAAGTAATACACTTAGCCAAATTAATATGTTAACTGGACTAGACCATAGGGTTAAGTAAACTTGAACGCTTAACCATCAGAATATGATAAATGAATAGGGTTAAGTAAAAAGCATGAAGGGATAACACTTAACCAGTGTAATAGGCTAAGGGAAGAGGGTTAAGATAGCTTGAATCGACTAAATACACTTAACCAACCCAACCTGGCGAGAAAGAAAACTAAGTAGTAGACCTCAGTTGAAAAAGGGACTAAGTAGTAAAACTTAGTTAAGAAAACAAGGAATTTGGAAACTAAGTGGTAAACCTTAGTTAGTAGAACTAAGTAGTAATTCTTAGTATAACACGAAGGAGCAGACATCCATCTAGTTTTAAGAAGGCTCCAACGAATTGGGTTACGAAGCCCGAGGCTTCGAGGGGACGTGAGGGTACTCTTGGTATCCCTCTGTGAGGCTGCAGATGATCATCCTGGGCACACAGAGGTTAAGGTCTGCGTTAGAAGAACCGAGGGTATGCCTTGGTTGCAATATATATGTGGCAACCTAAAGACTAGGATGGACCAGCGTGATTCGGCGAGAAGACGGTAGCCCTGTGATAGCAACTCGTCATCTACCATCCATCTTGAGTCAATCGAGATACGTGAAGAGGAAAGGCGGAGAACTCCAAAAGACCATATACTTGCTATCTAGTTATGGTTGCGGATGGCCATAGGATAGTGGGGCACCGGGGGCCGGCGTATAGTTCTCATTTTACAAGGTGTGCCTTTCATTAGCCGAGGGAGGGGTCAAGTGGGACCATAGCCACTGGAGTAAAAACAGACCTTAGCATCTGCATCGGAAGATATCTGAAAGCTCCCGACCGAGTTCTGTATTCCTTGATTTGCCCTTTCACAGGACTCAGATCGCACATTACAGGACATGTGCATCTAGACAAGCGATAACGATTCGCGATACATACGTGTGGAAGCCTAGGAACATATACCACTCTAGGTAGTGTGTCCTAGACTTGGGGGAATTGTTCGACAGGTAGCGTAATTCCTAGTTGGACTAGGTGGCATAAACCCTGAACTCGAAAAGCGTTCAGCAGATAGCGTAAAACTATAGTTAAATCTAGAAAACAGTGGATAGAAAACCCTAGATTAGATCTAGGTAACAACTAATAAATGGATGCCTGAAGGCGATGGAAAATACAGGGATTGGGATCACGTTATCGTTACTAGTTGAAACACTAGTTAGGCGGTGCAGAGATATAGAAACCAGTATAACAAGTAAATAGCGAAGCAGCGAAAGTATTAGAGCGTATCCAGTTTATCTTAGCATATCTTGTGACTACCTTGTCTCATCTTGTTGACCCTATCGTCATGGTGTAATCTTGTATTCAGTTAATTCATGTCGTTTTGTTTTCCATGTTCACATGCTCGAAGTTACTGAACTTACTCAGGCTTTATTTCTGACTCTGTTTTTCTTTCGTCTTCTTTCTTCCGTTCTCCCCCCCCCCCAGGTTGTTAAGGAGGAAATAGGATTGCTCAGATTTGTTTTGGGATGATTTCTCTTTCCAAGCTTGAAGAATCTTGGATGCATCGGCTTTGGATTGCTATGGCTGGCTTTTGTTACATTGGGGAATATAAATGTATTTTATGCTTCTTTATTTTGTAAAGACAGTTGATACTCTGATATTGTAAAGGAACCTTGTACAAATTATTTTGTCAATAAAGCAAAGTTTTATTTTCCGCTGTTTAATGTTTGTCTGTCTTGTAATTTATCTGCATCTTTTACCCATAATGCTCCCCAGAACTTAGTGCATTCCCTTTGTGAGTGACACTAACGGATGTGGGGTGTTACACGTGGTATCAGAGCTAAAGGTTACCGGATCAGATAAAAGATTTGAAAAATTATTTTTCAAAATGGTCTTTAAAGAAGCATTTTCAAAAGAAAAGTTTTGTTTTAAAGGCATATTCCCCAAAGCCATACGTAGTGTCCTCTCTTCCTCTGTTTGAATTCTTGTCTCCTTCTTTCTTGAGTCTCTGGGGCTCCTGGCTTTCTGGGAGGTAACCTCATCGAAGGGCGAAGTAGTGCCCGACTTCCATCTATAGCCATAGTTATTTCACTTACGGCCAGTCTTCTTTCAAGGTTATAGGGTTTTCCGTGCGATGGAGGCGGCTTTCAAGAGATTTGCCAATGTGGTTACACACGGAAAAGGATGAGGAGTTTGGCAAAAGAGCACAACCCAAAGATGAGGAAAATCATGGATGTAGACTTGGCTCACAAAGGAGGAAGGGATTATAAAACCTAAGACAAGAGGAAGTATCTTAACTCGGGTATGATAGGGCATATAATTAAGGACGAGGGCAAGAACAAAGGACAAGATTTTCAGAAGGGCAAGTACATGCTGAGCGTACCTAGGAGATAGGTGGTAAAAGTTTCTATTGGAAAGAATCTAGTTTTTCTGTTCGTACTCTTTCCTTTTTAGCGCTTCGCAATTGTTCATATTTGCTTCCATAGTTGAGTCTTTGTACCATAGTACTTGTATAGTAAGAAGATCCCAATCAGTTTCAAACCCAGTAGGTGGTTCGACCTATTTATTTTTGGTTAGTAGGGGTTTGAGAATAGCCATCGAGTTCGTTTATATAATATCACGTAGATCATCTAAATTCGAAGGAGATATTCTTTGGGTGCTTGTCTGATATTGGTTTAGGCCTTTGGGGCTTGTACTTGAGGAATGTCGAGTTCGACTAGGATGGTTTGTGTGAAAGATGGATAGTTGTGGCAGGCGCTCTAAATAGAAAAAAAAAGAGACTAACCTTAAGAGAGGTAAAAAGTACGTAGTGACCTTTTGACCCTCATAGTTATGGCAAGGTGGATAAGATAGGAGGAGAGATCTCTGATCATCCTAGTATATACACTTGGTACCGTGATTGACATATGTTTTTTTTGGAAATGGAGATTAGGAACTTCACAATCGTGAAGTTAAATTAGTTAAGGTATAGTGGAGTAAAGCTCAAGAAGGCTAGATACTAGCATCATACCCTTTTCCTTGAGGGTGCATCCTTGATTTGTAGGAGCTTTACGCGTAGTTGTTTCTCTCTTTCCAAAGTATATCCTCTAGGTCATATCTGCGATCCTTAGGTAGAAGCCAATGGATGTAAACATGTATTTGAAACATGTTATGGTTGAATGGTTGCAAGTGGTTGCAAATGGTTGCTCGTGGATGCATATGCATACGTATTAGGCACTAGATCAAGTTCGAACGCTCTCAAATTGCATTTACATATATGCATTTGTTTATAAGTTGAACTTGATATGATATCATATGGACGTTGCAGATGGATGAATGGCTGTGCACGCATGTAGTGTTTACATGACTAGGGATGTTTGCATGCATGATTGGACGTATGGCACTAACATGATTTGCATTAAGGAGGTCAACTGAATCAGTAGACCGCCTGATTTTTCATTAGATAGAGACATATACACACACTATGCATATGAACATGAAAGCATTAGAAATCTTTTAAGGACAATGAATGCCTGTGATTGAATGGTTGAGTAGATGGGTGATTGGATGGTAGGACACATTCTTCCTAACTTGAAGATTTCGGGGACGAAATCCTTTTAAGTGGGGGAGAATGTAACACCCCGTAATTCTGCGACATTAAGATTCTCAAATTAATGTATAATTAATTTTTAAAACAAAAATTAAAAGAAAAAGATCCATGCAGTTGTTTAATTTAAGTATTGTAACTAACATGAAAAAGAGAAGTAAGGAGAGAACAATAATTATTATTGTTCTAAGACTTATTAACAAAAGCCTCTGTAGCTCAGTTGGTTAAGGCATTGGATTTGTAGCATGGAGGTCGGGGGTTCGAACCCCGGCGGCGGCATAATTTTTTATCTTTGTTTTAGAGAGGGCCAACTGAACATTTAAATATATGTACGTATACAAATTCAAAATTTGAAAGGATAAGAACGTACATATAAGGAAATAAAGAATATATATATATACACATATGAGAATATAAATATATATATATATATATGCAAAAATATATGTATACGAAAGATAGAATTCAAGATAAGGCTACAGTCAATGAAATATGGCAACATCATTTGAATTTTGAAAATAAAATGAAAGTTGTGCGTATATATATACGCGTAAAATGGTCGTTAGAGGAATTGTATACATATAAGAATATTTCATGTGAATAAAACAGTTAAATAAATTCCAGAAATTCAAAAGTTTGAAAATCAAACTTTTACGCCAAAATAGCTTGTGGGACCCAATGCTGACTCAGCACTGCGTGTATGATAAGGTTTGGCTAGATTCATCTACGTACCTGGACTATTTTCTTAACTAGGTTCAATGCCGACTCAGCGCTGCGTGTACGATAAGGTCTTGAGCAGCTATATAAACAGCCCTAGTCTTCATTCTCTTTGCACCAATTCTCTTCTATCATTATGCTGCTAAGATTCATGGCTTCTTCCCCTCTTCTAAATTTTCTTAAATAAATAAAATAAAATATGATTCAAGACGAGGAGATGCTGCTAAAAGACTTTTAAGGAGGGATTCAAATCAAAGTTTCAAGTGAAGAATTCAAAGGCTAGCTCAAACAAGTTTCAAGCAACGACGCACGAATCATAGCCACGCTTTCCTTCTTTTCGAGATCTATTTTCTGTAAGTTGGTTATTTCTAGATCTGAATATTTTGTTTTATTTGTGACATGAAATTAAAGGAATAAAGGAATATGCCAAATCTCTCTCTCTCTCTCTCTCTTCGAATCTGTGTTTATACTCTTGGACTGAATTAAGAACTGTTATGATTCGAGGACAAATAAGACTGTAACCGTGACTATGACTATAGAACTGTGGCCTTTGAAAGCATATGTCTTTGGACTATGACATAAGCCTTTGATTTTGGGACATATAAACATTGCCTATGACAATGACTTAGGACTACGGGAATTATTTTCCCTTTTGGACTATGAACATCGCCTATATTGCCTATGACCATGGACATTACTTATGACTAAGAACATAAGCCTTTGAATTGGACATAAACTATTGCTTATGACATAATGAGGACAATTGTGATTTTGACACCCATGATTCATGATTAGGAAAATATTGCTTTAGTTTGGTGATTGTGAAATTGGGTCTAAACCCAATTATTTATTCTACCTGTTCCTTGGTTTTTTCTTTGGTTTTAAGACAGTGGGAATTTACCTATTAAGTTAGGTCTACCCACGTTCTTGAACCTATTTTGCCCATTCTTTGGTTTTAAGACAGTGGGAATTTACCTATTTAGTTAGGTCTACCCATATTCTTGAACCTACATTGTTATCCAAACCTTTTTATGCCAATTATTCCTTCTTGTCATTTTGATTCATTCCCTTTTTATCTACGAATCTAGATTTATTTATAATCTAGGTTGAATCACGATTATTCGAACGGTGGGAATGCGATTTGGGGAAAAACATGGAAATGAATATGAACGTAATTGTAAACTGGGAAATTGGCATAATTTGGAATATGTATTGTGACATGCATATTAAAATGAAAACGGGGAAATTTGACATGGATTAGGGAATATGTGATTTTGACATATTAAATTTAGCGTTAGTAAGTAAGCTAAATTTTAGGCATAAAATGTAAACTAGAAAAATAATTCTAGTTTTGCCATAAATTGTGAATTAGGATGTTAAACCAAGATTGGGTTAATTAAGGTTGATTTGGAATAAGTATATTAGCACAATTTTGAATTTATTCATAACTGTGAGCAATTGTCATGTTTAGAATAAATTATAGTTAGCGACACTAAATTTGGTATAATTTACATACCAAAAAGTATAAATATGATAAATAAGAGAGAATGGGCCATAATAATAAATGTGACAATGTACATTAAAAGAATAGTAATGAAATAAGTAAATTAGGAGTAATTTACTTATAGAATTCGTCATAAATGTTAAATTGTTCATTTACCACAAAATATGTAACTTGGTTAAGTTTTGGCCATAAATTATAAACTAGGATATTTAATCTAGTTTCGGCAATGAAATAGGAAATGGCCTAAACTGCATGTTGGGTTAGGACTTGGGCCTAGAATATAAGTATACTAGTAGGCTTGACAAATAAATATAGGCCAAATTTGTCTAAAACGGGGAAATGGGCTTTTGAAATAAATTGTTAACAATTTATAAACAAAAGAAAAGTATTTTGATAACATCCCTTTTTATAACACATAGACCAGAAGGTTCTAGGGTGACAGAGAGGATAGTGTCTAGGCTTGGGTTTGGAAAATACAAGTTTCCTGCCCTCCCTGGCTATCCCTAACTGATCCGAAGGACGGGATGGTTGTTTTCAAAACCAGATTTGGAAATTAATCAAAAACCCTTTGAACTTAGAAAACATGAATATGCCTAACCCGAGGTTAGACTGAGTTGCGGTGTAAACCTGCCCGGAACCGACCGGCACATCCAGTAACCGCAGCAATATCTGTCTAATGTGAGAGGTTGCGGCTTTAATTTATTAATTAAAGCTAGAACAAGAATGGGAGAGTTAAGTCCATGGGAATACTTAGCCAAATTAACATGTTGACTAGACTAGAAGGTGGGGTTAAGTAAAGTTAATACACTTAGCCAATTCAACATGTTAATTAGACTAGAGGTTGGGGTTAAGTAATACACTTAGCCAAATTAATATGTTAACTGGACTAGACCATAGGGTTAAGTAAACTTGAACGCTTAACCATCAGAATATGATAAATGAATAGGGTTAAGTAAAAAGCATGAAGGGATAACACTTAACCAGTGTAATAGGATAAGGGAAGAGGGTTAAGATAGCTTGAATCGACTAAATACACTTAACCAACCCAACCTGGCGAGAAAGAAAACTAAGTAGTAGACCTCAGTTGAAAAAGGGACTAAGTAGTAAAACTTAGTTAAGAAAACAAGGAATTTGGAAACTAAGTGGTAAACCTTAGTTAGTAGAACTAAGTAGTAATTCTTAGTATAACACGAAGGAGCAGACATCCATCTGGTTTTAAGAAGGCTCCAACGAATTGGGTTACGAAGCCCGAGGCTTCGAGGGGACGTGAGGGTACTCTTGGTATCCCTCTGTGAGGCTGCAGATGATCATCCTGGGCACACAGAGGTTAAGGTCTGCGTTAGAAGAACCGAGGGTATGCCTTGGTTGCAATATATATGTGGCAACCTAAAGACTAGGATGGACCAGCGTGATTCGGCGAGAAGACGGTAGCCCTGTGATAGCAACTCGTCGTCTACCATCCATCTTGAGTCAATCGAGATACGTGAAGAGGAAAGGCGGAGAACTCCAAAAGACCATATACTTGCTATCTAGTTATGGTTGCGGATGACCATAGGATAGTGGGGCACCGGGGGCCGGCGTATAGTTCTCATTTTACAAGGTGTACCTTTCATTAGCTGAGGGAGGGGTCAAGTGGGACCATAGCCACTGGAGTAAAAACAGACCTTAGCATCTGCATCGGCAGATATCTGAAAGATCCCGACCGAGTTCTGTATTCCTTGATTTGCCCTGTCACAGGACTCGGATCGCACATTACAGGACATGTGCATCTAGACAAGCGATAACGATTCGCGATACATACTTGGGGAAGCCTAGGAACATATACCACTCTAGGTAGTGTGTCCTAGACTTGGGGGCATTGTTCGACAGGTAGCGTAATCCCTAGTTGGACTAGGTGGCATAAACCCTGAACTCGAAAAGCGTTCAGCAGATAGCGTAAAACTATAGTTAAATCTAGAAAACAGTGGATAGAAAACCCTAGATTAGATCTAGGTAACAACTAATAAATGGATGCCTAAAGGCGATGGAAAATACAGGGATTGGGATCACGCTATCGTTACTAGTTGAAACACTAGTTAGGCGGTGCAGAGATATAGAAACCAGTATAACAAGTAAATAGCGAAGCAGCGAAAGTATTAGAGCGTATCCAGTTTATCTTAGCATATCTTGTGACTACCTTGTCTCATCTTGTTGACCCTATCGTCATGGTGTAATCTTGTATTCAGTTAATTCATGTCGTTTTGTTTTCCATGTTTACATGCTAGAAGTTACTGAACTTACTCAGGCTTTATGTCTGACTCTGTTTTTCTTTCGTCTTCTTTCTTCCGTTCTCCCCCCTCCCCCCCCCCCCCGGGTTGTTAAGGAGGAAATAGGATAGCTCAGATTTGTTTTGGGTTGATTTCTCTTTCCAAGCTTGAAGAATCTTGGATGCATCGGCTTTGGATTGCTATGGCTGGCTTTTGTTACATTGGGGAATATAAATGTATTTTATGCTTCTTTATTTTGTAAAGACAGTTGATACTCTGATATTGTAAAGGAACCTTGTACAAATTATTTTGTCAATAAAGCAAAGTTTTATTTTCCTCTGTTTAATGTTTGTCTGTCTTGTAATTTATCTGCATCTTTTACCCATAATGCTCCACAGAACTTAGTGCATTCCCTTTGTGAGTGACACTAACGGATGATGGGTGTTACACTTCCTGAAGGCAAACTTGGACGTGTTTGCCTGGACCCATGCTGACTTGTGTGGGATATCGCCATCCATCATAAGTCACTCACTAAATGAAACCCGAAACACCCGCCTATAAAGCAAAAGAGACATATGCTGGGCCCAGAGAGGTCGGCTGCTCTGAAAGAAGAAGTGTAGAAGCTGAAACAGAACGGATTTATTAGAGATTCGACATGTCCCGACTGGATATCGAATCCTGTCTTAGTAAAGAAGCCGAATGGAAAGTGGTGGACTTGCATTGATTTTTCAGATTTGAACAAAGCTTGCCCGAAAGATAGTTTCCCACTTCCCAGGATTGACCAGCTTGTAGATTCAATAACGGGACACGAACTTCTTTCTTTCATGGACGCGTATTCCGGGTACAACCAAATTCCTATGCACGTGCCAGATCAAGAACACACGAGCTTCATTACAAATTTGGGGTTATACTGTTACGTGGTCATGCTGTTCGGATTGAAAAACACCGGAGCCACTTATCAGCGCTTGGTGAACAGAATGTTTTATAATCAAGTAGGGAAGACTATGGAAGTTTCTGTGGATGATATGCTTGTCAAATCGAAACAGTCCTCCAGCCATACGCAAGACTTGGCAGAAATGTTTGGTATCCTGCGAAAGTATCGGATGAAGTTGAATCCTTTGAAATGTTCATTTGGAGTGGCATTGGGAAAATTTCTAGGCTTCATTGTGAGCTCCCGAGGAATTGAAATCAATCCCAGCCAAATAGCAGCGATTAGAAACACTGAAGAGCCGAGGAGAATTAAAGACGTCCAAAGTCTTGCGGGGAAAGTAGCTGCGTTGAGTATGTTTATCTCCAAAGCCACGGGCAAATGCGTCCCATTTTTTGATTTAATTAAAAGGAGAAAGAAGAGCTTCGAGTGGACTCCAGACTGTGTTGAGGCCTTTCGAAATTTATTGGAATTGTTAGAAAAACCACCGATTTTGTCAAAGCCAGTGGACCACGAAGGATTGTTTGTTTACTTGGCAATTTCGGCTCACGCTGTTAGCACAGCCTTGGTTCGAGAAGAAGACAAAGTGCAAAGGCCAGTATATTATGTAAGCAAGAAATTGGTAGTGGCAGAACGCAACTACCCAAAGGTTGAGAAGCTCGCTTACAGCCTCCCAATCGCCTCCGGAAAACTTCGTCACTATTTCCAAGCATATCCAATAACCATATACACTGACCAGCCTCTAAGGCATGTGTTGCAGAGACCCGAAGCATAGGGACGGTTGATCAAGTGGAATATTGAATTAAGTCAGTTTGATTTAAATTTTCAGCCACGAAGGTCGATCAGGGGGCAAGCTCTGGCAGACTTTATAGCAGAATTCACCATCCCAGAGGAGGAAGTAATCGATGACAGAGTGGTCAAGTCCGAAGATGAGTTAAAGATAGATCCATGGAAGCTATACACAGATGGTGCCAAGAACAACCGAAGGTCCGGAGATGGAATCGTCTTAGTTACTCCTGAAGGACGGTCGTTATATTACGCTCTACGATTAGAATTTTCGGCGACTGACAATGACTCTGAATACGAAGCCCTGATTGTCGGGCTGAAGCTTGCTAAAGACCTCGGAATAAAAATGTTGGACATATTCCGCGACTCCAAAATCGTTGTTTGCCAAGTGCGAAAGGAATTTGTGGCTAGGGGACCTTGACTCATCGCCTACCTCGGGAAAGTGGAAAAGCTGTTGAGCAACCTGGAGCGGTACAGTATAACGCATATCCCAAGAGCTGAAAACTAGAAGGCAGACATGCCGGCAAAGCTAGCTAGTTCCGACAATCCAGAAGAAACTGAAATAATTTCAATTGAAACGTTGGAATCGCCACGCTTTGAGTCGACAGAAATTGAGTTCGCTTTCGAAGCGGAACCGGAGAAGGAGTCGTGGATGACCCCAATTAAGAACTTCCTTAAGAATGGGACACTCCCATCAAAGAAGAGTGAGAGAAGGGTTATAATTCGCAAGGCTACCAGATATGTCCTACAAGATAATACTCTTTATAGGCAAGGATTTTCTATGCCCCTGTTACGATGTATAGCGCACGACGACATCAAATGGGTATTAAGAGAAGTACACGAAGGTGAGTGTGGAGATCATACAGGAGGTCAGACTTTGGCGAAAAAGATATTGTGTTATGGATACTTCTGGCCCACAATTAATAAAGATGCAGCTGATTATTCACGAAGCTGCGATAAGTGCCAGAGACTCGCCAAAATCCCCAGAGCACCGTCGACTCAACTTAAATCGATGGTGTGTCCTTGGCCTTTTGCCACGTGGGGAATTGATATCATCGGAGTTCTACCAATTGCTAAAGGAGGGGCGAAATATGCAATAGTTGATGTGGACAATTTTACGAAGTGGGTGGAAGCTGAGCCCCTAACCAAGATTACGGCGAGGAAGGTGATAAGTTTTGTGGTTAGAAAAATTATAAGCCGATTCGGGATCCCAAGAACCATTATAACTGATAACGGAACCCAGCTCGATGGTGCTGAATTCAGAAATTTCTGCCAGAAATATAAGATCGACAAACGGTATACTGCGGTTGCTTATCCGCAGTCGAACGGGCAAGTAGAAGCAATAAACAAAGTTATAAAATCCATCCTCAAGAAACGGTTAGAGCGCGCAAAGGCAAAATGGGTTGACGAATTGCCCTTAACTTTGTGGGCATATCGAACAACATTTAAGACAGCTACTGGTCATACCCCTTTCTCTCTCTCTTTTGGTTCAGAAGCAGTAATTCCAGTAGAGCTTGAAGTTCCTTCCCACCGGGTGACGTATTATGACCTGATGACGAATCGGGCGCTCTTACTCGAGTCTCTTGATGAAATCAAAGAAAAAAGGGATGAAGCAGATTTGCGCGCGGCAAGACATCGACGTCAGATGGCACGCTATTACGACAAAAAAGTTCGCCTTAGGACTTTTGAACCAGGATATTTGGGGCTAAAAAGAATCTTTCCATCCCTTCCTCACCTCGGTCCAAAATGGGAAGGACCCTTTGTCATCCAACGGAAACTTGAAACAGGAACCTTCAAGTTAATGACCGTAGATGGCGAAGAGGCACCTAGAGCATGGAATGCCCAGCACTTGATGCGATATTTGGATTAGAAGTGTTGTACGCTCTGCTATTTTTCTTATGAACTCTGTAAAAAAGGCACGACTTGCCTTAGGAAAGTCTGATGATATGAATAAAGAACTATAAAGTGGATGTAGGCTACGACTTTGCCGAACCACTATAAAAATATCGTGTGTCATTTACTTTCATGCATTATATATATATACCTTCATCTACTATTCTGTTGCGATTATGGAATATAAGATGATTTAAAACCTGAAAGGTTGAAAACAGTTTATACGCAAGAAAAAGCACAATGAATATTTGTGCGATAAGACATAAAAGAATGGGAAAACGACATTCTTAACTCTAACTCTCGAGAATTGAGAGAGAGTATAAAAGGACGGGTAGACGACGTCCTCTGAGGCGTGAAGGTGCACCCAGACAAGAGACTGCCTCAGTAAGAACTCTAACCTGAATATAAGACAGGAGAGTATAAAAAAAATGCCAGAAAAAACGACAGGCATTGACGACATAGAAAATGCAATCCCGTCAGAAAATCGGGGACATTCAGACTACTTGATTAAGTCTTGAATAGTTTTTTTTGAGATCGACTGGGGCATATATGTATACACATATTTCCCTCTACCATAACTTCATTACACAACTATAGTAAGACATGCATTCTCACATAAGTGTAAAACTAATGGCTAACAGACATTGCAGAAAATGAATTATTTTTTATTTACAAATGAATGAATTTGTACAGGAAAACAGTCAAAAAGAAGTTGCAAGGGCCACCCTCATAGCAACAATTATTGGTCAACCAAACGCTAAAATAATGCAAGACAACCCACTACTTAGACATCGAAGGAGGCTTGGACTTCTTGGCGGCTTTCTCCGCATTTTTCGCCTCTTTTTCGGCCTCTGTCAAGATGCGCTTTGATTTTTTTTCTTTCCTGAAGCTGAGATGCTGGAATCGGTTGACTTCTTCCCGGAGGGCAGAGCGCTAGAATCAAGAGAAGACTTTTTAGCGAGTTCCTCTGCAATAGATCTAGTTGAAAGCTTAACAACTAACCTTGATCCCTCATCCACAACTGCGAGAGGCTTGAGACTTTCAGGGTCTAAGTCTTCATCTTTTAGTTGCAAGCGTTTATCTTGGTCAGCTTTCATTGCAGCCAAAGTAACATCATCTGCACTTTTCGACTCCCCGATTATTGCCACCTCTGGATCTTCCTCATGTCCTCCGTCGCCGCAATCATCCTTTAAGGCGGCTATCATTTTTTCATCACGAGGAGTGTCAGCCTTAGACGGTTCGCTTCCTTCTCCCAAATCTATAGGAGCAGCCTTGTCCTTTCCCCCCTTTGCCTTCTCCGTAGCTCCGCCCCAAAGGCGGTTCCCTGAGTCACATCTGTCTTTCCGGATGGCTCAATACCTACAGAGTGAGAAGCAACAGTTATCAACTCAGGAGAAAATAATGGGTTTTTCATCGATTGCTCAATCACGTGGCGAAAGGTAGAGATAGCCCTGACGAATTGAGGAGAAAATGTAGAGATACCTTCCGAAGACTTCTCGGCAGGGGTAACTGCTGTCTCCGATGCCGTTTCGGGAATAGGGGATAACAGAGTTGTTCGAGGGATCCCCGGGTTTTCAGGATCATACCCCTCTACTTCAGAAGTTGCGGGGGCAGTTGAAGAGGAACCAGCCTCGGGAACATTCTTTTGCTTAGTCCTCCGCCTCTCTTCTTCCATAGCATCAACAATGAGGCGGCGCCCTTCAGCTAGGCGTTCTGGCTCATCATCCCATAAATATTTCTCTATCAGCTTGTCCTAATCAATGGAATCAAACTTGAGCTCCTCTTTCTCCCACTCAACGATCTGACTCCATTCTTGGACTAGAGTAGATGGATAATCCTCAATCCAAGAAATGTTCCGGCGATGGATGATATGTGCAAAGAATTCAATCATTAATTCGCCGAAACCCTGAATCTCTGCCTCCGCCTCTGACAATTGTTTGCGGGCCTCCTCAGCGGATTTGATAGTACATTCGACGTTACCCTCCGCCAGGGCAGCTCTGTTCTCCGCCTCCATTAGCTTAGAAGCCAAGTCAGCATTTTTCTTTTCAAGCTCAGCATTCCTCCTTGCTAACTCGGCATTTTTCCGTTTAAGGTCAGCGTAAGCAAGGCGCGTTTTAGCGGCATCTGACTTAGCATCTTCAGCTTGCTTTTTTAACTCAGAATGCTCTTGAGTGTGAGATTCAAGCAAATCATGGTAACGTTTTTGCGTATCTTCAAATTGTTGTTTGAAGCTAGTAGCGTCCCTTTGAGCAACAACAAGCTGGGCCTGTGTGTCCTCCAAATATTTTCCTAGATTCTTTAAGGCCTTTGCATCGTCTTCCGCAGTTTTTTGCATCGAATCAGCATTCGTGATTAGAGTACGAATGATTCTGGAAAGGTTGCGTGAATATTTGAATGTTTCAGAATACTGTTTTTCGACCGCATCTATCTTTGCTTTAGCCTCATCTGCCCACCTGGAAGAAATAGTCTCGAGGGCAGGTAAAAAAGTCAAGTTCTCGAAGTAATGTTCGGGAAATTGGTCCTCCAAATACGCCCGCTTGATTGCAGTTTCAACATCTAGTGGTGGAGGGGTGGGGATCGTCAACTCAGTATCCCTGTGCGTGGATGATTCAATAGTCTCTTTATATGTTCTAGGCCATTTAGCAGAGACCTTACGTTTACTTCGCGACTCAGTATCTTTTGGCAGACTTCTCTCCCTGCTGCGCTTTTCGTGGGAAGAGGTGGAGTCTTTCGGTTGCGGCTTGTCCTCTTCCCGACGACCTTGGTAACCTTTATATCTCTCTGGGTCCGTCCGAACAGGAGAGCGAGAACGCGAGGTTCGAGAGCGATAGGGTTCATAAGGCCTTCTCTCCTCCCTACCGCGATCGTCGCGGCGATCATACTCAGTATCATAAGGTGGATTAGACATGCTGCAGCGGAGTTTCCTGATATCATAGTAAGATCGGGACATCGTGCCTGCACAATAAGACAAATGAAATTCATGATTAATATTTTCACAAAGAGAAAGATTCAATGAGTGGTAATGTTTTTGTGTAAAGTGTGTCCTAAGTGGTTTTTTCCCCCCAACAGACCTGAGTCCGAAGCTAGACTAGTACGGGCGGGCTCTTTGTTCTTAGCAGGAGTGGTCTCTTCAGAAGAGGTGAAAACTAAAGGATCCTTCCTAAAATCCTCTGAAGTGTATATAGTTTCAGTTTAGGGGAGGTCCCCCAAACCTTGAAATAATGGGTCATCAGTACTAGGGACATCTCCCTCGGAAGCATCAATTGGCGACTCTTTGGAAGACGTTGACCTTTCTGGAGAAATGGCATCCTCCGGAACAGTGTATCCTTCGCGATGCTTTTCGGCCAAGTTAGCTAATTCATCATCTTGAGTAGAAGATGGAGAGGGTGAAATTTGAAGAGGAACTGTAGGAGCTCCCGAACCTTCCCCTGTCTCTGGAACTACATCCACTGGAAGAATATATACGTATGGAGCCGTCCCATGACCAATACTACGAGTAAAAGATAGCAACCCATGAAAATGAAGATATTCGTCCTTAAGGACATCATCAATAGTTAAGAACTTCTGATCGCCATTAAGGAGCTGGTGCATCCGGTCAAAGAATACTTGGTCTGATATTTTTTTTGGGTTATAGACTGCAAACAAAAGCAAAACGGGTTAAGGTGATGACTTGAATGTATAGAGTCGCGATTTAGAAAACCAGTGCTTTACTTGATTTCGTCCACCTCCTAGCACACCCTGGTTGTCGCTTCACATAAAACCATTCCAGCCTGGAATCTCCAGCTTTACTACTGAATGGCGCTGAAATTATCTTCCTCTTAGGGACAGACTCAAAATAGCAGAAAGAAGGAGTCTCTCGAGCCCGATGCTTGAAGTTGTAAAAGAAATGAACGTCATCAAAAGTAAGCTCTATGCCTAAAATCTCACGGTATGCTACATATAAGGTGTATAAGTAAGCATAATAATTAGGGTGCAGCTGCATGGGGGCTATCCGCATTTGTCTTAGAAAATCGACGATCAAAGGAGAAAATGGAGGGATAGCACCGACAATGCACATCAACCGAGTAATTGCCATATACCCTTCTGGAGGGTGGTGGGGACGGTCAGTTCTCGAAGGCACCAGGGTGTCCCTTTTTAGTATTCCGTATTTTAACCAAATTCGGATAAGTCTGTCGTTGTCGGTTGTTGATTCAACAGAATCTTGGGGTGATTCCAGTATGACAGCCGATTCAAAATCATCTGGAGCTCGGTCGTCACCAATCCCTCCTTCCTCTTCAAAACCTAGAGAAACTTCACCCTTCGAAGACACATTGTCACTTTCGCTATTTCCAACCTCAAAGTCAGAACCCTCATCATTCCATTCTAGATCCGAGGGAGAAGATATGTCCTTAAGAGTAACTATGTTGGATGTCTCCGGGGCCTCTTTCTTCTCAGCAAGTCTAGAAGAGCGTCTGGATCTCATGGTCACAAAACTATTGAAGAAGCAATAGCATAGGTTAGAGTAAATTAGCCCGTATCCCCCCGTGCAAGTGTGCAAACTAAAGTGTAAACAGTGTATGCGGAAAGTGTAAAGTTAATATTTGAAAGTGCGACGCAAAATTTTGGCAAAGTAATAAGGGTCAAGGCAGTTCTTGATGTCCAATTATGTTCGCAAGGCACTATCCTAACTGTCAATTAAGTTGAAGATTATGCCAAGATTTGATTGGGCCAGTTAAACGAGTTTTTATGCATTAAGATGGATTGCCCTTCGGTTCGGTTCGGGCGCATTCATTGGGATTGGATCGGGGGCGTAGCCTCGTCTTGGGCTCGGATAAACTTTGAAACTCAGAAATCAAAATCGGATCAGCTCGGAGGTAGATTCCCCTAACGGTTCGGATCGGATCATGTAGTCATGCCTCTCCTCCTTTATCTTACAGTCCGACCCGACCCGGTTAGGTGAGCTCCATTCCCCCTTCTTTAACTACTTGCTCCGACCCGATCCGACCTTTTGGACTTCTTTTCCTTTTCCCTTTCTCTACTTGCTCCGACCCGATCCGACCTTCTGGACTTCTTTTCCTTTTCCCTTTCTCTACTTGCTCCGACCCGATCCGACCTTCTGGACTTCTTTTCCTTTTCCCTTTCTCTTCTTGCCTTGATCTGATCAGACATTCTGGACTTCTTTTCTTTTTCCCTTTCTCTACTTGCCCCGACCCAATCCGACATTCTGGACTTCTCTTCTTTTTACCTTTCTCTGCCTTCCGTACTCCACCGCCCGAACCGACTCCCTATGATCTTCTTCTTCTTCCTCCTTTTTGGCCTCAAACCAAAACTCCCTCTTCCAACGCCTCGAAGTAGCAACGAAGCCACCAACGACAATAACGAAGGAAGAGGAGACCGCGGCGTGGAAACCACGTCCAGATCGGTCGAATTGACAATCAGTTTCAATTAAAACTTGTTATCACGAAACCAATCAAGGATTCAAACCTACCGAGGTGTATAAATGGAAGATTCGCGCAAGAATTGTAAAAAAAAATTCTTTCTCTTTTGAATTCTGGAGTTTCGAAGCAGAAATGGTAAAACGATAAAGTAAAAAGAAAGTGGGAAGGAAGTGAAGGCTGAGGTTATATAGAAAAACAGGGTGACTATTCGTCTCCCCGTTCGGATCGGTTTGACATCCTAGTAACGCAGAATGGCCCAATAGTCCAATACGAAATAGAAGAAGAAGGGGATCCGTTCGGGTCGGAGTCCGAACCGAACAGGATGTCATATCTCAGCTTGGCATATGAATAAATTTAAAATTTAAAGAAGAGGATGAAAGCACGAGGAAAGTCAAAGGAAACATTATCTAGCAGGTGATATGCAGTTATAATCAAAGCATGCTCCGTTTCCAGCAGGAGCATCCTTTGAGGGTGCAAAATGTTAGCCCACTTTGTGAACTGGGCAACACAAAGTCGAGATGTGAAACGTTGAAAAACTTAGAAATCATCATAGTGGATCGGATAGGAGAGATGTAGCGGATCAGATCAGAGAGATTTTTGTTGTTAGGATCGGAGAGCTGCTAATGTTTGAATCAAAGAGGCACTGCTTTTCGGTTCGGGGAGCTACCTACTGTCAATCGGATCGGAGGGCTACATACTATCGGGTCGGAACGGAGCAGAGCAAAGTGGATAAGGACTTAGTTTTAGGTTAATCCGGGTCGGATCGGTTAACCCGATCTGAACCCCCTCTGTAGGCTCCTCCGATCCGAACCCATATTCCATACCACTTTCCCTCATGCTCGCATGGTTATTCGGAGCGGTTATGACCAGTTCTAACCCACGAAAACCACTATTCTGATGCGCTATCAGCACTAGAACCCATCCGAACCTGAGGATGATGGGATGGAAGACACGTGGATCCGATCCGGATCGGTTTCTAAGCAAATGCTCACCTATAAATACCCTGTCTGGAGACAATTAAGAGGATCTTCTTTTTGGCACTTGGAGAGTTCAACCACTTTCATAAACCGAATTCCAGCACTCCCGGATAATCCAAATTGTTTTTCAACATTTGTTTTGAAACAATTGAGTGAATGTATGTGAGTTGTGAGTGAAATTGAGTGAATATCTCATTGTAATTGCAACTCTATAGTCGAGAATAGTGATTGACAAGTGGACGTAGGCTTTTTAACGCCGAACCACTATAAATTCTATGTCTCCATTTTACTTTTGATCTTATTTCATTCTGTTTTTAGTCAATTTGGGTGTTAGAACCACTTTTTGGTCTAACAGCATGGGATTATAACACCATCGTTATAATCAAATGATTTGGTAAAAGAAGGGGATTCATAAATAGAAATTCGAGTTACGTAAGGAAGTTGTTAAAGGTTTAAAAGGTGAACTTTGTCTATTTTGAGGTTAGAAAGGTTGTTCAGTTAAGGTCTGAGAGGTAATTATACCCCAACTTGATTGGCTTCGTTTTTAACTAAGGAATAGTTAAGGTTTGATAGTGAAGATTGAGTTAGTGAATTTAGTTAATGAGTGTAATGGTTTAAATTCGCTAAGTGATGATTTATTTAAGCATCGGTTCAAATCAAATGTATAAATTTTTGGAAAAATTTTTCCAAATATAATCAAAGATATTTTCTAATCATAGAAAATGAAATGTTGATGAGAAAGAATACTGGAATGTAAGTGATACGTGAAACGGAGATGGAAATGTTTTCCAATGCTTAATGACGTATATTTCCTAAATTTAGAAAATAAGAAATATTGAGTATATAGAAATGGGAAATGAATAAATACATGATTCTTTAAATTAAAAGAGATAAGTGTTGATTGATGATTGATCGATATAATTTCCATCTTGAAATGATATCGTTGTTTGTACACCTGTTTTTCTTTGATAGTTAAATCACCAACTATCGAAGTTTTTGACCATTTTCCGTCGTCAATACGGATAGACCGGGATCAGATATATTATCTGAAACCCACTCTGTATGGATGTTAGCGTTGCGATCAAATATTGAAGACGAAGTTGTGCAAGGGTTATCCTGTTTTCTGAATAGTGCCTTCGGTTTGTCCAATCCCAGGACAACATGAATGGACGAATGTTTGACAGAGTATATCTAACGGATCGTGTAAGTTGATCTCTTCAAACATACTTACGTTTGGTGGCGGAGGAATTCGTTTCTCTTAGCTTTATACCCGTGGTATTTTTGGGGAAATCAATTTGTGATTTGACGGGTACGACGATGTGTCATTCAAAGTGAATGGTGGTCAATTGTTTCAGAAGATACGTAATGACCTCAAGCCTCATCAACCAGGAAATGACAGAAATAGGGCAGGCAGCATGGCTAAGTGAGTCGCTCCCATTAGGGTGTATATCACCTATCTAAGAAAATCCAATGGATCCTTTTGTCTACTAAATGCTGTCCCTTTTTGGGAAGACGGTAGGTAGCTCCCAACCGTTGCTGGTATACGTTCGATACACTCAAGTGAAATGAGTTGTCGGTCATGTGTGGGTCGGGTTGCAAGACGTTCTTGTTGAACCAAGTGTATTCATTTCTAGAGATACACTATCGGCAGGTGGTCCCATATCTTGTCATAGTTGGAATCCAATCTCAAATAAGCTCTCGCGGTTTTGTTTGTACACTATATATCTAGAACGTGAGATGCAAGCATTCTGCTAGTTTGTCAATTACTTGTGATTAGACATTATTACAATATCAGACCAGTATTGATTTTCAAAACTGCTTGTGGGATATCGTAAAGTAAAAACCATCCGTGTTTATGTGCGGATCGGTCTTACGATTATCTTTTCTTTTGAAAAGGATTTTTAAAAGATAAACTTAATGATTTGAGTTACTCACACCAGTCCAATGACTGACCCAGAGTTTATTTTTGTTTGTTTTCTCTAAACTCTTCGGTGCCCAAATTTGTACGGGCAGTCAAGGAGTTCAGGTCTTTACAGATATGCTTGGAGGAGCTTGAAGTATGAGGCTTCATGAATATATAGCTATTGTTATTTCCGCTGTGTGTAAGTGCTGTACTCTGATAATGTTATTCTATATATGCATACACTGTTTTATTGCAAAGTTATGTTATGTATTATATTTTATTCGTTCCGCTGTGAGATTTGTGTTTACTCTGATTGTGCTCATCTTCTTCTGTCCTAATTTTTTATCTTATCTATTGTCACCTTCTAACTTCTTTCTATTAATGATCTGGAATGTTCGATACTTGAATAATTAACATGGCTTTTGTGTTGATTTTCTGGGTCGAAAATCCCAGTTCGTTACAGTGGTATCAGAGCTGAAGGTTAAGTGACTACCTTGGCTCTGTGGTGTTACTCAATAGAGATGGAGTTAGTAATACTCGAGATCGGGTTTGAGTGTATATATATGAGCGTTTATTTGTGAATTGATATAAAAACAGTTTTATATTGTGTTAATTGGTTTGTCGAGTGGTTTATGATTTCTGGTCAATACAGTAATGCAAACTGTGTCGATAGGTTTTTCAAAACTCTTGGACTGAGTAATTCGACGCAATATGTTTTTGAAAGAGGGCAAAATGAAATAATTTTACCCGAAATATATTTTTGATATAATAGAATAATTAATATTAAAATTATTATAGTATATATATATATATATTGGATGTTATTATAATCAAATGAGATTATAATTGAGACGGTTACAAATAACCAATCATAATTAGTATAAGTAAGATGTATAAATTTCGGATGAATTAAATCTGAAGATAACCCAGAATTAAGATTAAAAACTCTGGAAATTTGGAAAAGGTGTTCGAATTTGAATGTTGAAGTATATACGGAAATTTTAAGATCTTGGGTGATTTGAAAATGTTCCTCAAATATTGTTGAAGGTATTACGAATTGATTTCAAATTGGAAGTATTAAAGAATATGTTTTGGAAATGATATAGTACAGAACTCACTTTGATCGCTGAAGAATAATTCTGATGATGATGGCCACATCATTAGTATCATTTTCGAGATTCTAAGTGACGGATTACTACCAAAGATTTTGTTTTGAATTGTTTTGGGAAATAAGTTGTTCAGAAATTCAAATATTTTGAATTGCTATTATCGTATATATAAATATGTAATTTCAGGCTAATTTGAAATAAAAACCCAGGAAATTGAAAATTTGAAATTAAATTAAACTTATGAAGTTAAAGATAATGAAATGGTAAAAGTGATTAAATGAATCAATTTAAATTAATTTAATTTAAATAAGCTAGATAAAGATTGTGAAAGCAAATTAGAATTGAATTGAAGCCAACCAAGTGAGAAATGAATTGGAATAGAATTAAATAGAGTTAAGTAAAATTGGATTGGAGATAATCTGGAATGGAACTGGATTGTTAAATGGGGGATTTGTGTTCGAAACTGGAATTGAAATGGATTTTGGTTGGTATTAGAGAATAACTGGATTTGATGATAAACTGATCGGAGATTAACTGGGAATGCATTCGAATATGCTGGAATGGGTAATAAATTGAAGTGGCAGAGTTGAATGCCCAATAAAAAGGTACGAGTTATATATTATTTGGATATGATATTCATGAGCCCGTTTGACAAGCCACTTGGCTATTTGATTTTCTTTTGGGTTGGAGAAGGCCTAAAAAGTCGAATTGAAATTGTACCAATCGAGCCGCGCAAAGAAGATGATGGCAAAATTTCTCGGAAATTTAAGGTGTTAGAAAATTATCGAATTTTTTTAAAATATTCGTTATAACAATAATTTAATATTTTAATTTGAAATTAACTTATTAAATTGCAACTAAAGTTAAAGAGTGGAACAAAAGATTCTTTACTTGGTTATAACTGGGTTCGTAGCATTTTCTCTATCTTAGTAATTTCGGGGACGAAATTCTTTTAAGGGGGAAGGAATGTAATGTCCTGCATTTTTATCTGTTCGTATTTGAATATTTAAATCAATTTAAATATTGAATTCATAATATAAATGGGTTTATATATTAATTTAAAACAAAGTTGAACGTATAAAAATATATTAAATATAACCGAGCCCGTAATATCGCGGTAGTTTGTAATTTAACGTTCTGAACTTCAACTGACTATACAGGATCCCTTATTTATCGGATTTCTTCGAAACAAGAAACGTTCGAATTTGTTGAACTACGTTTTTCTAACAGAAGTGGAAAATGGAGTTTTCGTGGTATAGATTGCTAGGTATATTCAAATCAAATTTTCAAATAGTCCCTGTAGAATCGTTCATCGACCGTAACAGTTTATTTGAGATAACTGCATGTTGGATTCAAATTTAGACAAGGTTCTTTTGAGATGTAGTGTTAATTTAATTTTTAGAATTTTATTGTAATTTTTAATTAATTAAATACGCAACTTTTTATTTGGAGTATTTTGCACCCTATATCATTATTTTGAGGTTTTAAAATATGAGTCAACCTACCGATATTATTATATTTTTGGAACTGTGACAAATTGGTCAATTGAATACTATTTTTATTTTTGTCCATAGCAATTCGTAACGAATGAAATTGTACACAATCGGTACCCTTACTAAATACACTTTATTCTTTCCACCTCCACCGCTAAGAAATGTACCATTTTGCACACAGCCACACATCAATGTTTCACGCAGACCAACTTTGAAATGAAAACTCAGTGCCCTAAGCTATATATGTTGTCTTTATCATGCACATGAACATCTGAACATGCCTACTCTTTGCAAAACGCCCCAGGCCTAATGATGGAATAACACTCTACGAACCTATATTGTCACTACAATTGAACAACGAGGCCTGTATCTTAAACGTGAAGGCAAAGTAATATATGAGAGTACTACCTACCTAAGCTACACATAAAATCTTCCATGTGTATGATCAAATCCTAGTGCACAGCTACCTTGACAAATTTTCAACCCCTACAACAACTCTATGCCTTGATCGCCATAGTCTTGAACATTATAAATAACTTTGTCTCTCGCCATTTTCTTCTTCTTCAGGACTTACGGAACTTGCTAATGGTGAAATAAAATAAAAAATAAATCGTATTCTTTCCTCCACTAAAATAACTCGAAGTAAATACACACCTCCTGTTCCCAACAGTCCCTTTATATGTGAGAGTAAATCTGTATATATTGATGGTATGTACGAGGAGGCGAGGCGCAGGTTGCTCCATAGCGGGCCCGGGTCTGTCAAACGTTGCGGGCATTTTAAATAATGATGGGGAGAATGGAAGTGCTTTGCTGAAAAACATACACTAACGTATGCTTGAGTGTCTTCTCATGCTTGTAACATAAGCATGTATTGTTAAACAAGGAGTTGAATGATGATAAAATAGAGGGGCACGCACTGTGCATGGAGGTTGCGTTTTCGGCATGGAGTATTTATAGTACTGGAGGTTGCGAGATGAAAGTCTGGAGGGAAAAGGTGATAACAGAGTGCAAGGATGGGTTGCGCCATTTTATTTTGAGAAGTTCCAAATGGAAAAGAGAAAAAAATATGGAAGAAGGTATATACGCTGCTACCAGCGGTGAGAATGGAAACCAAAATTAAGAATAAGGAAGATAAAGGAGCGAATGGGTTTGCGTTAAGGGGCATACTGAACTAGGAACAGATCAAAAGTGGAAGAAGCTGTATGCGGGTTGGGGTTTAACAGTTGGGTAAATGGTGTTGGAGTTTCAGCAGCAGGTGGCTATATTATGTAAGAAGAAGACTGAAGTAGCGGTTTTGGTCTGGACTTCAAAGGAAGTACGTGGGCTGGGTTTCAAGATAAGTAAGCCCAAATTTTTAAATAATAATAAGTTTAAGTTAGTATTTAATAACGTGAAGAATGTCTACTTATATGGTTCGAAATACACTAGAATATGGGAAGGTCGAAGATTGGTCATAGGATACAGGGCTCATGTTTGATACATTGGGAAGAATGGACTATTTACTTTGGGGCGGATTATTTGAATGGGCCGAGTTACTAAAGGTAATGCCCGATTTAAATAAAAATAAGGTTTGGTTTAAATTAAATAGTGTATAACCATTTATCAACTAATATCTTGTACGTACGGACTCAGTTTTGTGAACCGTTCACTACATTGGGATCGTATGGACGGTGGCTACATCGTGGAACTGACCGAGAGTGAATTGAAGCTCGTTTGGATTTCTGGTGGAATTTAACGCCTGAATCAAATCAATGACCAATTATCGTTATTTAACGATAACCGTCCAAGGTGAGTAAAACTCACTAACTCTGTTTAATTATATTTTTATAAATATAATCTAGTACTGGTAAATGATGATAAATTTCTGTGTGATGATTGTTAGGTTGAATGGTTGTTTGATTGGTTGAAATTACAGTGAACGATATACACATATCGTTAAACAAATATTTATTCTATTCATCAGAATATGTTATATTGAACTGGATTGATATGAATTATACTGTGTAACATCTGTGGATGCAGAGAAACAGGTCGGAGAGACACAACTGGGTTCCACAACATTTATTTTACTGTTTTTGTCATATATTGTGCTATATGATGTGATATGAAATCTGTTGTTTATTTTGTATGGTTGAATGATACCGGTCGTTGTTATATGGTATGGTGAATACCAGAAAGAATACTAGAATGTTAAAAAGGAAATTTTCAACGTTATATTGAAAAAGAAATATTTATAGAATCAATAGATTTTATAAAAAGAAAATATTTTTTAAAGTAAATAGAATTATCGGAAAGGGGATTTATTTTGTAAACAAATAGAATATAAAAGAAAATACTTGAAAAAAAGTGACTAGAATTGTATAAAAGGAGAATTTTATATTTGAAAGGTTTAGACTCGTGCTTCGCACGCGGGAATAGCATGCTGTGGGTTTAAAGCGAAGATTTTAAATAGAATCTGTTTTAACATATAAAGTAAGAAGATAAATTATAAATAATATTTTATAAATCAAATAAAATGTTTATCATTGCATAAATAGAATATATAAGTCAGGACTTATATAGAGAAGTAAGAATCGATTTCAACATCGATATTTGAAACAGAATAATCAGTTAGGGCTAATTAGATAGAGTTAATCGAATTAGAATTAGTTGAATATTAGTTATTCAATTAGAGTTGATCGAATATAGTTATTTGAGATAGAGTTAGTCAACATAGTTATTTATGATGTGTTGCCATTTTGTACGACTGCTAGCGAAATTCGCAGGGCTGCAGATAGCCTACGGTGGTCGGATGTTTCCTGAGGGAATCAGGCATAACCATTGTGATCGCTGCGATCTAGAGTCAAGTGAATGGAGTTAAATCGAATATTAGACATTCGAAATAAATTTAAATCAGACATAGTTATTCGAAATAGTTTATTCAAATAGAATTAAAGGAGTTAATCGAATATAGTTTATTCGAAAGGAAATTAATCGAATGTAAATCATTGGTAGGGAGTTGATCGAATGTAAATCATTCGAAGAGAGGTTATAGAAAATAGTTATGCGAAGAAGGAGTTGTCGAATATAGTTTATTCGAAATGGAGTTATAGAATAAAGATTATTCGAAAAAGAGAATTATACGTTGAATTCGATTATATCGAATTAGGGAAAGTTCTATTTACTTTCCGTTTTTAAATCAAGATGTATATTATTATTAAATTAGTTATTTGTTGTTTATCCAAAATAAGGAATAAGAATTTTATTTAAGTTATTTTATTTCGAAAGCATGGGACTATAACACCATCGTTATAATAAAATGATTTGGTAAATGAAGGGGATTCATAAATAGAAATCCGAGTTACATAAGGAAGTTGTTAAAGGTTTAAAAGGTGAACTTTGTCTATTTCGAGGTTAGAAAGGTTGTTCAGTTAAGGTCTCAGAGGTAATTATACCCCAACTTGATTGGCTTCGTTTTTAACTAAGGAATAGTTAAGGTTCGATAGTGAAGATTGAGTTAGTGAATTTAGTTAATGAGTGTAATGGTTTAAATTGGCTTAGTGATGTTTTATTTAAACACCGGTTCAACTTAAATGTATAAATTTTTGGAAACATTTTTCCAAATATAATCATAGATATTTTCTAATTATAGAAAATGAAATGTTGATGAGAAAGAATACTGGAATGTCAGTAATACGTGAAACGGAGATGAAAATGTTTTCCAATGTTTAATGACGTATATTTCCTAAATTTAGAAAATAAGAAATGTTGAGTATATAGAAACGGGAAATGAATAAATACATGATTCTTTAAATTAAAAGAGATAAGTGTTGATTGATGATTGATAGATAGAATTTCCATCTGGAAATGATATCGTTGTTTGTGCACCTGTTTTTCTTTGATAGTTAAATCACTGACTATCGAAGTTTTTGACCATTTTCCGTCGTCAATACGGAGAGACCGGGATCAGATATATTATCTGAAACCCACTCTGTATGGACTTTAGCGTTGCGATCAAATATTGAATACGGAGTTGTGCAAGGGTTATCCTGTTTACAGAATAGTTCCTTCGGTTTGTCCAATCCCAGGACAACGTGAATGAATGAATGTATGACAGAGTATATCTAACGGATCGCGTAAGTTGATCTCTTCAAACGTACTTACGTTTGGTGGTGGAGGAATTCGTTTCTCTTAGCTTTATACACGTGGTATTTTTGGGGAAATCAATTTGTGATTTGACGGGTATAACGATGTGGCATTCAAAGTGAATGGTGGTCAGGTGTTTCAGATGATACGTAATGACCTTAAGCCTCATCAACCAGCAAATGACAGAAATAGGGCAGGCAGCATGGCTAAGTGAGTCGCTCCCAAAAGGGTGTATATCACCTATCTAGAGAAAATCCAATGCATCCTTTTGTCTATTCGATGCTGTCCCTTTTCGGGAAGACGGTGTGTAGCTCCCAACCGTTAGTGGTATACATTCGACACACTCAAGTGAAATGAGTGGTCGGTCATGTGTGGGCCGGGTTGCAAGACGTTCTTGTTGAACCCAGTGTATTCGTCTCTAGAGATACAATATCGGCAGGTGGTCCCATACCTTGTCATAGTTGGAATCCAATATCCAATAAGCGTCCGCGGTTTTGTTTGTACACTATATATGTAGAACGTGAGATGCAAGCATTCTGCTAGATTGTTAATTACTTGTGATTAGACATTATTACAATATCAGACTAGTATTGATTTTCAAAACTATTTATGGGTTACCGTAAGGTAAAAACCATCCGTATTTATGTGTGGATCGGTCTTACGATTATCTTTTCTTTTGAAAAGGATTTTGAAAAGTTAAACCAAATGATTTGAGTTACTCGGGCCAGTCCCATGACTGACCCAGAGTTTATTTTCGTTTGTTTTCCCTAAAATCTTGGGTGCCCAAATTTGTACGGGCAGTCAAGGAGTTCAGGTCTTTACAAATATGCTCGGAGGAGCTTGAAGTAGGAGTCTTAAAGATTATATAGCTATTGTTATTTTCGCTGTGTGTAAGTGTTGTACTCTGATAACGTTATTCTATATATATATACACACACTGTTTTGTTGCAAAGTTATGTTATGTATTATATTTTATTCGTTCCGCTATGAGATTCATGTTTATTCTGATTGTGTTCTTCTTCTTCTATTATAATTTTCAATCTTATCTATTCTCACCCTCTAACTTCTTTCTACTAATGATCTGGAATGTTGGATACCTGAATAATTAACATGGGTTTTGTGTTGATTTTCTGGGTCAAAAATCCCAGTTCGTTACAGATAGTCCTTTGGGTGCTAGTCTGATGTTGACTTCGGTCTTCGGGGTTAGTACTTGGAGGGTTGTTCGCTTAGCCAAGGGGTATGATTGTCTTAGTACTTAGGAACGGAATCATCTTGTCCATCCTTTTTATCTACCTTATCTATGTTGCAGCCATATCATGATGCCTATTTATGTCTTGATCATTTACCTTACCTATTATTTGTTAAAATTACTGGACTCACCATACTTTACGTCTGACTCGTTTTGTTTCCACCTCTTTTATTTCCTTTCCCCCCTTCCCTCAGGTTTGCAAGGAGGGAATACTACAGCTTAGTGCCGATTTCTTTCAGCTGCTCAAAGAGAGTAGATGTATCGCTTTGGACTCTCTCATCTTTATGGCTTTGCTTTTGCTCAGTGGGGATTTATTCATTTATGTCATTTAAGTTTTTGCTTCTTTATGTACTTTGAAGTTTTTGGAAAAGACTATTGATCATGTTGTAATGGTTTTGGAGACTACTTATGTAATCTTGTTTTGAGTTACGATGCTATGAAATAAGTTTTATCTTCTGCTGTGTTGTTCTATTTATTTATTCTTGTAATTTATATGTTCTATACAACGATAACGCTTCGTGGACATTGATGCATTCCCTTTGTGAGTGCTACACTTAGTGAATTAAGGGTAGGTTTAAAAAGAAGGGTTGTTTTGAAGTATTGAGAGAAGTACGTGTAGTTTAATCATAGTAGGATTAGATCGACAAATATGAAAGATTATGAATCGATTGGATTGGGTGCGGCAAAAATAAACCCTTCACAGTAGTAAAAAGATAGGTGTAATTGCTGGAAGTAAGGGCTATTTAGAGAATAAGGGGTAGGATTAAAAAGAAGTGTTGTTTTGAAATGTTAATAGAAGTAGAGGTAGTTTAAGCATAGTAGGGGTAGATTGACAAATATGAAAGAATATGAATCATTTGCATTGGGTTCCGCAAAAATCAACCCTTCGCAGTAGTGAAAAATAGGCGTAATTGTTAGAAGTAAGGGATATTTAGAGAATTAGGGGTAGAATTAAAAAGAAGGGCTTTTGTCAAGCCCCTACTATGCTTAATCTATGATTACTTCTCTTAATACTTCTAAACAGCCCTTCTTTTTAAACCTACCTCTAATTCTCTAAATATCCCTTCATTCCAACAATTACCCCTATTTTTTAACTATTGTAAAGGACTGGTTTTTGTAGCATCCAATCCAAATGATTGATTATCTTTCATATTTTTCGATCTACCCCTACTACGCTTTAACTACCCCTACTTCTCTTAATAAAAGTTGGGGGGTAATTTAAGCGTAGTAGAGGTAGATCGACAAATTTGAAAGATGATGAATAATTTGGATTGGGTGCGGCAAAAACCAACCATTCACAGAAGTTAAAAAATAGGGATAATTTTTTGAAGGTGTATTTAGAGAATAAGGGGTTGGATTAAAAAGGAGCATTGTTTTGAAGTATTAAGAGAAGTAGAGGTTGTTTAAGCATAGTAGGGGTAGATCAACAAATATGAAAGGCGATGAATCGTTTGGATTGTGTGCTACAAAAACCAATCCCTCACAATAGTTAAAAAATAATGGTAATTATTTGAAGGAAGGGCTATTTAGAGAACTAGTGGTAGGATTAAAAAGAATTGTTGATTCGAAGTATTAGGAGAAGTACGGGTAGGTTAAGCACAGTAGGGGTACATCGACAAATACGAAAGATTATGAATCATTTGGATTGAGGGATGCAAAAACCTACCTTTCATAGAAGTTAAAAAACATGGGTAATTGTTGGAAGTAAGGGCTATTTATAGAATTAGAGGAAGGATTAAAAAAGAAGGGTTGTTTTGAAGTATTAAGAGAAGTAAAGGCAGTTGAAACATAGTAGGGGTAGATCGATAGATATGGAAGATGATTAATCGTTTGGATTGGGTTCTGCAGAAACCAACCCTTTATAGTAGTTAAAAAAGGGGTAATTGTTAGAAGTAAGGGCTATATCGAGAATTAGGGGTAGGATTAAAAAGAAGGACTGTTTTGAAGTGTTAAGAGAAGTAAGGGTAGTTTAAGCATATTAGGGGAAGATCGACAAATATGAAATATGATGAATCATTTAGATTGGGTGCCGGAAAAACCAATCCTTCACAATAGTTAAAAAATATGGCTAATTGTTGGAAGGAAGCTCTATTTAGAGAATTAGGGGTAGGATAAAAAAGAAGGGCTGTTTTGAAGTATTAAGAAGTATTAAGAGAAGTTGAGGTAGTTTAAGCATAGTAGGGGTGGATCGAAAAATATGAAAGACTATGAATCGTTTGGATTAGGTGCTGCAAAAACCAACACTTCATAGTAGTAAAAAGATAGGCTTAATTGTTGGAAGTAATCCCCTACTATGCTTAACCAACCTATACTTCTATTGAAACTTCAAAATTGCCCTTCTTTTCAATCCTAACTCTAACTCTCTAAATACCCTTCCTTCCAAGTCATACCCCTATTTTTTAACTACTGTGAAGGATTGGTTCTGTAGCACCCAAATATGAAAGATTATGAATCATTATGAATCATTTGGACTGAGTGCTGCAAAACCCTTTACATAAGTCAAAAAATAAGGGTAATTGTTGGAAGTAAGAGTTATTTATAGAAATAGGGGTAGGATTAAAAAGACGGGTTGTTTTGAAGTATTAAGAGAAGTAGGGGCAGCTTAAGCATAGTATGGGTAGATCGACAAATATGAAATATGATGAAACGTTTAGATTGGGTGCTACAAAAAACCAATCCTTCAAAATTGTTAAAAAATAGGGCTATTTGTTGGAAGAAAGCGCTATTCAGAGAATCGGGGTAGGATTAAAAAGAAGGACTGTTTTGAAGTATTAAGAGAAGTAGGGGTAGTTTAAGCATAGTAGGGGTAGATCGACCAATATGAAAGATTTTGAATCGGTTGGATTGGGTGCGGCAAAAACAAACCCTTCATAGTAGTAAAAAGATAGGTGTAATTGTTGGAAGTAAGGGCTATATAAAGAATTAAGGGTAGGATTAAAAAGAGAAGTATTAAGAGAAGTTGAGGTAGTTTAGGCATAGTAGGGGTAGATAGACAAAAATGAAAGATTATTAATCGTTTGGATTGGGTGCTGCAAAAACCAACCCTTTACAGTAGTAAAAAGATAGGCGTAATTGTTGGAAGTAAGGGCTATTTAGAGAATTAGTGGTAGGATTAAAAAGAAGGACTGTTTTGAAGTACTAAGATAAGTACGGGCAGTTCGACAAATATGAAACATGATGAATCATTTGAATTGTGTGCTGCAAGAACTAGCCCTTCACACAAGTTAAAAAATAGGGGTAATTATTGGTAGGGTTATTAAGAGAATTAAGGGTAGAATTAAAAAGAAGTGTTGTTTTAAAGTATTAAGAGAAGTAGGGGTTGTTTAAGACAAATATGAAAGATGATGAATCGTTTGGACTGGGTGCTGCAAAAACCAATCCTTCACAATATTGAAAAAATAGGGGTAATTGATGAAATGGAGGGCTATTTAGAGAAATAGGGGTAGGATTAAAAAGAAGGGTTGTTTTGAAGTATTAAGAGAAGTAGGGACAGTAGTAGCATAGTAGGCGTAGATCGACAAATATGAAAGATGATTAATCGTCTGGATTGTGTTCTGCAAAAACAAACCCTTCAAAGCAGTTAAAAAAAGGGTTAATTGTTGGAAGTAAGGGCTATGTAGAGAATTATGGGTAGGATTAAAAAGAAGGATTGTTTTGAAGTATAAAGAGAAGTAGGGGCAGATAGACAAATATGAAAGATGATGAATCATTTGGATTGAGTGCTGCAGAAACTAACTCTTCACAGAAGTTAAAAAATAGGGGTAACTGTTGGAAGGGCTATTTGGAGAATAAGCGGTAGGATTAAAAAGGAGTGCTGTTTTGAAGTATAAAAAGAAGTAAGGGTTGTTTAAGCATCGTAGGGGTAGATCGACAAATATGAAAGATGATGAATCGTTTGGATTGGGTGCTGCAAAAACCAATCCTTCACAATAGTTAAAAATTAGGGATATTTGTTGGAAGTAAGGGCTATTTAGAGAATTCGGTGTAGAATTAACAAGAAGGGCGCTTTTGAAGTGTTAAGAGAAGTAGGGGCAGTTGAAGCATCGTCGGGGTAGATCGACAAATATGAAAGATGATTAATCATTTGGTTTTGGTTCTGCAAAAACCAACCCTTCACAGCAGTTAAAAAAATGTTATAATTGTTGGAAGTAAAGGCTATATAAATAATTATGGGGAGTATTAAACAGAAGGACTGATTTGAAATATTAAGAGAAGTAAGGGTAGTTTAAGCATAGTAGGCGTAGATCGACAAATATGAAAGATGATGAATCATTTATATTGGGGCCTTGAAAAACCAACCCTTCACAGAAGTTAAAAAATAACGGTAATTGTTGGAAGTGAGGGTTTTGTAGAGAAATGGGAGTAGAATTAAAAAGAAGGGTTGTTTTGAAGTATTAAGAGAAGTAGGGGCAGCTTAAGCATAGTACGGGTAGATCGACAAATATGAAATATGATGAATCATTTAGATTGGGTGATGCAAAAACCAATCCTTCACAATAGTTAAAAAATAGGGCTAATTGTAGGAAGGAAGCGCTATTTAGTGAATTTGGGGTAGTATCAAAAAGAAGGGTTGTTTTGAAGTATTAAAAGAAGTAGGGGTAGTTTAAGCATAGTAGGGTTAGATCGACAAATATGAAAGATGATGAATTGTTTGGATTGGGTGCTGCAAAAACCAATCCTTCACAATAGTTAAAAAAAGGGGCAATTGTTGGAAGGAAGTTCTATTTAGAGAATTAGGGGTAGGATTAGAAAGAAGGAATGTTTTGAAGTATTAAGAGAAGTAGGGGTAGTTTAAGCATAGTAGGGGTAGATCGACAAATATGAAAGATGAAGAATCATTTGGATTGAGTGCTAAAAAAACCAACCTTTCATTGATGTTAAAAAAATAGGGGTAATTGTTCAAAGTAATGGCTATTTAGAGAATTAGGGGTAGGATCAAAAAGAAGGGTTGTTTTGAACTATTAAGAGAAGTCGGGGCAGTTAAAGCATAATTGGGGTAGATCGACAAATATGAAAGATGATTAATCGTTTGGATTGGGTTTTGCAAAAACCAACCATTCACTGCAGTTAAAAAAAGGGGTAATTGTTGGAAGTAAGGGTTATATAGAGAATTATGGGTAGGATTAAAAAGAAGGATTGTTTTGAAGTATTAAGAGAAGTAGAGGCAGATCGACAAATATGAAAGATGATGAATCAGCTGGATTGGGTGCTGCAAAAACAAACCCTTCACAGAAGTTAAAAATTAGGGGTAATTGTTGGAAGGGATATTTAGAGAATTAGGGGTAGGATTAAAAAGAAAGGCCTTTTTGAAGTATTAATAAAATTAGGGGTTGTTTAAGCATAGTAGGGTCAAATCGACAAATATGAAAGATGATGAATCGTTTGGATTGGGTGCTGCAAAAACCAATCCTTCATATTTGTTAAAAAATAGGGGTAATTGTTAGCAGGAAGGGCTATTTAGAAAATTATGGGTAGGATTAAAAAGAAGGGCTGTTTTGAAGTATTAAGAGAAGTAAGGGTAGTTTAAGCATAGTAGGGGTAGGTCGACAAATATAAAAGATGATGAATCGTTTGGATTGGGTGCTGCAAAAACCAACCCTTCACAGTAGCTAAAAAATCATGGTAATTGTGGGATGTAAGGGCTATTTTGAGAATTTGGGGTAGGATTATAAATATGGCCTATTTTGAAGTAATAGGAGAAGTAGGTGTAGTTTAAGCCTAGTGGGGGTAGATCGACAAATATGAAAGAGGATTAATTGTTTGGATTAGGTGCTGCAAAACACAACCCTTCGCTGAAGTTAAAAAATAGGGGTAATTGTTGGAAGCATGGGCTATATAGAGAATTTGGGGAAGGATTAAAAAGGGGGGCTATTTTGAAGTATTAATAGAAGTAGGGGTACTTTAAGCATAGTAGGGGTTGATCGATAAATATGAAATATGATGAATCATTTAGATTGGGTGCTGCAAAGACTAATCCTTCACAATAGTTAAAAAATAGGGCTAATTGTTGGAAGAAAGCGCTATTTAGAGAATTAGTGGTAGGATTAAAAAGAAGGACTGTTTTGAAGTATTAAGAGAAGTTTGTGTAGTTTAAGCATAGTAGGGGTAGACCGACAAATATGAAAGATGATGAATCATTCGGATTGGATCGACAAATATGAAAGATGATGAATCATTTGGAACGAATGGCTACTTAGAGAATTAGTGGTAGGATTAAAAAGAAGGACTGTTTTGATGTATTAGGAGAAGTACGGGTTGTTTAAGCATAGTAGGGGTAGATCGACAAATATGAAAGATGATGAATCATTTGGATTGAGTACTTAAAAAACAAATCCTCCACAATAGTAAAAAAAAATAGGGGTAACTGTTGGAAGTAAGGGCTATTTAGAGAATTAGGGGTAGGTTAAAAAGAAGAGATGTTTTGAAGTATTATGAGAAGTAGGGGTAGTTTAAGCATGGTAAGGGTAGATCGACAAATATGAAAGATTATGAATCGTTTGGATTGGGTGCTACAAAAACCAACCCTTCGTAGAAGTAGAATGATAATCGGTTTACAAAGAAAGAAATGATTAACGCAAAAAAATTGAATAAAGAAATAAATAAAGTAAAACAGTAATGAAAGTAGGGGATAGTTTAAGCATTGTAGAGGTAGTTCACTACAAGAAAAACCGAGATTAGCGACAGATTTTTAGCAGCGGAAAATTCCGTCGCTAATTTGCGATGGATTTCCATGTGATTTGCAAGGGATAATTTTTTTTGTATTTTCAAACTTTTTTCTTTTATTTATTACCGTCGCCTTCTGTCAACCCTCACTAATCCGTTGCAAATTGCATAAAATTACTGACAGAAAATTTCTGTCGCTATTTTCCGCTGCAAACACAAGTAGAATACCGACGAATATTTATCGAAGCTATTTTGCAGCAGAACTCCAACAGATTTGCAAGAGATAAAAATATCAGTTTATTATAATAATTATTTAATAATTAATAATAAATTTAATAATTATGAAATGGTATCTAGTATTCGTTAATTAATTTTATATAATTGTATTTAACAATAACAGTTGATAATTATAGTTGATATATATATTTTATAATTATAATTTATATTTCGAAAAATTAAAAAAATTGAAATCATCTTGAATAAGTTTGAGATAAATCCTAAAGTTTATAAAACCAATTATTGTTCGACATGAAATAACCAAAATTTCTAAACTTTAAAATATTGAAAAATATCATTTAATAGCTTAATTTAAATTGTATATACACTACGAGAAAATTACCCTTTTACAACTAACGATCTGTAACAATTTGATAAACCATTGAAAATATATAGGGCATTTACAACATATAACCAAGTAAATGTCGTGGAAAGCATACTTAAAAAAAAATTAAAGGCAAAATGTTGTAAAATAAACTACCTTAACTACTATTTCAAAACGTTGGAGAAACATATCTTTAGTAACAAAATATTAGTATTATAATAGATTATTTTCTTAAAACAACATTTATTTGATGTCGTTGTATTCTATAAATAATGACAAATTTTAATTGTTATAAAATAGGATATTACGATAAACTATTTAAGCCAAGAAACTTGATTTCTCGAAGAGAGATTGCATTATAATAAAACAATCATGTATTATTACGAAAATTCATGAAATCAAATTTATTTTACTCATTGCAAATAGATATGATTCAAAGTTATTCAATATATATTTTTAAACATGGTTGGAGATGTAAACAACCTGCAAAAAAAAGTCATTAAAAATTATGAATCTTTAAAAGTTTTGAATCGCAAAAGCGATGCAACAGAAAATTAAAAAAAAAATACAAGCTTTAAAAATATTAGATTATAAAAATTGTTTAAATTTCAAAAGAAAAAAAACTGTCTTTAAACATTGAATCTTAAATGAAAATATAGGAAATATTAAGTATTTTAAAGGCAAAAACTTGAAAAGAAAAAGATATTACATTAGATCTATTTTATTTGGGGGAGCCTCAGCCGTTAACTATGGGGGATCCTCAGCCGTTAGATCTACAATCCATGTGCTGGTACAAATATTTTTTGTTATCTACTCACCAATCCATGTGTAACTTTCGGGGAACCTCAGACGTTAGATCTACAATCCATCCAACTGGCGATCCGAGTCATTTGACGAAAGCACATTTGTGCTAATACTGGAGGAATCTCGCTATTCAGAAAAAATACGCCCCATTTTCCCTTCGATTCCTTATCGTTCAAATTTCCTCATTCACCAAACCCTAACTTCCCTTATTCCCAATTGTCTGCGACGAAACAGGACATCCGAACTTAAGAGAAGATTACGGTTTAGATCTAGAGCAGCCTAAGGTCCGTTGATTATTCCATGTGTTTGTATTAATTTCGTAGTTCTTGATTTCTACCTTCTCTCAAATAATAGATGAAAGATTATTTCTACCGAAGGATTTAATTGCTGAAATGGAAAGAAGGATCAGGAAAAAGCTTCACTTTAGACTTCATCTGAAGGTAACTTTCACCAGCTAAGACCAATTACTATCTTTTTCCCATAAGTGTTGAGAGTTTCGCATTTCATCTTTAGTTGAAAAATCCTTTATTGTCGTTTTTAGTCTTAATATATGCAGAATTGATAGTAATTTTGGTTGAATAAATTTCATATAACAGAATTCTGATAATTTGTAACTAATTCAATGCCTTGGTTAAACGTTATGATTCTTCATCTATTCATTAGTTTCTTCTCTCATATGTTTACAAATTATTACACCCCTTAATTATGATGTGATGATTTCAACATTGCGATGAGGCACAAACCTGATGGTGATGTAGTTTACCACAGGTTTGCCAGTGGTGATTGAGGGGATTTATGACATAGTCTTCATGTAGCGACGAATAAAGATGTGGATGAGGCAGCCATAGACCAAATTCTGGATCTCCTCTCTTCTTTCACCATTGGTATGCCATAACTTCTATCATTTTTAGTAAGTTGTTTAAAAGTGTTTGAATTAAATGCTCATAAAAATTTATTTTTTTAAGTTTTACGAAGTTGATTAAGAAACTAAAAAGGCAGATGTTCTCTTTACAACATTAGCCGAGGACTAGTGGTAGTTTTATGAACATTCTTCCAATTGGGTTCATGCTTGTAATGCCGATTTCATAAACCTACAAGTTATATATTTTAATAAGAAAAATCAATCTAATATAGAAAATAATGATAGATCTAACAAACTATCACAGCTGATTATTTGTCATGTAATATTAGGGGTAGATCAGCAAATATGAAAGATTGTGAATCGTTTGGATTCGGTGCGGCAAAAACCAACCCTTCATAGTAGTAAAAAGATAGGCGTAATTATTGGAAGTATTAAGAGAAGTATGGGTATTTTAATCATATTAGGGGTAGATTGACAAATGTGAAACATGATAAATCATTTGGATTGGGTGCTTCGAAAACCATTCCTTCACAGTTGTTAAAAGCAGTGGTAATTGTTGGAAGGAAGGGATATTTACAGAATTAGGGGTAGGTTTAAAAAGAAGGGTTGTTTTGAAGTATTAAGAGAAGTAGGGGTAGTTTAAGCATAGTAGGGGTAGATCGACAAATATGAAAGAAGATGAATCATTTGGATTGGGTGCTGCAAAATACAACCCTTCACTGTAGTAAAAAGATAGGCGTAATTGTTGGAAGTAAGGGATATTAAGAGAATTAGGGCTAGGATTAAATAGAAGGACCATTTTAAAGTATTAAGAGAAGTAGGGGTAGTTTAAGCATAGTAGGAAATATGAAAGATGACGAATCATTTAGATTGTGTGCTACAAAAGCGAACCCTTCACAGTTGTAAAAAGATGGGCATAATTGTTGGAAGGAAGGTCTATTTGGAGAATTAGGGGTAGGAATAAAAATAAGGGCTATTTTGAAGTATTAAGAGAAGTAAGGGTAGTTTAAGCATATTAGGGGTGGATCGACAAATACGAAAGATGATGAATCATTTGGATTGGGTGCTGCAAAAACCAACCCTTCACAGTAGTAAAAATATAGGGGTAATTGTTGGAAGTAAGACTATTTAGTGAATTAGGGGAAGGTTTAGAAAGAAGGGTTGTTTTGAAGTATTAAGAAAAGTATGGGTAGTTTAAGCATAGTAGGGGTAGATTGACAAATATGAAAGGTGATGAATCGTTTGGATTGGGTGCTGCAAAAGCCAACCCTTCATAGTAATAAAAAGATAGGCGTAATTGTTGAAAGTGAGGGCTACTTAGATAATAAGGGGTAGGATTAAAAAGAAGGGTTGTTTTGAAGTATTAAGAGAATTAGGGGCAGTTTAAGCATAATAGGGATAGATCGACAAATATGAAATATGATGAATCGTTTAGATTGGGTGCTACAAAAACAAATCCTTCACAATATTTAAAAAATAGGGCTAATTGTCGAAAGGAAGTACAATATAGAGAATTAGGGGTAGGATTAAAAAGAGTGGTTGATTTGAATTATTAAGAGAAGTAGGGGTAGTTTAAGCATAGTGGGGGTAGATTGACAAATATGAAAGATGATGAATCATTTAGATTGGGAGCTGGAAAAACCAACCCTTCACAGAAGTTAAAAAATAGGGGTAATTGTTGGAAGTAAGGGCTATTTAGAGAATTAAGGGTGGGATTTAAAAGAAGGTCTGTTTTGAAGTATTAAGAGAAGTAGGGGTAGTTTAAGCATAGTAGGTGTAGATCAACAAATATGAAATATGATGAGTCATTTAGATTGGGTGCTACAAAAATCAATTCTTCACGATAGTTAAAAAATAGGGCTAATTGTTGGAAGGAAGCACTATTTAAAGAATTAGGCGTAGGATTAAAAAGAAGGACTGTTTTGAAGTATTATGAGAAACAGGGGTAGTTTAAGCATAATAGAGGTAGAACGATAAATATGAAAGATTATGAATCAGTTTGTTTGGGTGTGGCCAAAATAAACCCTTCACAGTAGTAAAACTATGATGGTAATTGTTGGAAGTAAGGGCTATTTAGAGAATTATGGATAGGATTTAAAAGACGGGTTGTTTTGAAGTATTAAGAGAAGTATAGGTAGCTTAAACATACTAGGGGTAGATCGACAAATATGAAAGATTATGAATCGTTTGGATTCGATGCTGCAAAAACCAACCCTTCATAGTAGTAAAAAGATAGCCGTAACTGTTTGAAGTAAGGGCTATTTAGAGAATTATGGGTGGGATTAAAAAGAAGTACTGTTTTGAAGTATTAAGAGAAGTAGAGGCAGATCGACAAATATGAAAGATGATGAAACATTTGAATTGGTTGCTGCAAAAACCAGCCCTTCATAGAAGTAAAAAATAGGGGTAATTATTGGAAGGGATATTTAGAGAATTAGGGGTAGGACTAAAAAGAAGGGATGTTTTGAAATATTAAGAGAAGCTCGGGTTGTTTAAGCATAGTAGGGTTAGATCGACAAATATGAAAGATGATGAATCATTTGGATTGGGTGCTGCAAAAACCAATCCTTCATAATAGTTAAAAAACAGGTGTAATTATTGGAAGGAAGGGCGACTTAGAGAACTAGGGGTAGGATTAAAAAGAAGAGCTGTTTTGAAGTATTAAAAGAAGTAGGGGTAGTTTAAGCACAGTTGGGGTAGATCGACAAATATGAAAGATTAAGAATCATTTGGATTGAGTGCTGTAAAAATCAACTTTTCATAGAAGTTAAAAAATAGGGGTAATTGTTGGAGGTAAGGGCTATTTAGAGAATTTGGGGTGGGGTTAAAAAGAATAGTTGTTTTGAAGTATTAAGAGAAGTAAGGGTAAGTAAACATACTTGGGATCGATCGACAAACATGAAAGTTGATGAATCGTCTGGATTAGGTGCTGCAAAAACCAACCCTTCACAGTAGTTAAAAAATCGGGGTAATTATTGGATGTAAGGGATATTTAGAGAATTAGGGGTGGGATTAAAAAGAAGGGCTATTTCGAAGTATTAAGAGAAGTATGGGTAGTTTAAGCAAAGTAGGGGTAGATCGACAAATATGGAAGATGATTAATCGTTTGGATTGGGTTGTGCAAAAACCAACCCTTAACAGTAGTTAAAAAAGGGGTATTTGTTGGAAATAAGGGCTATAAAGAGAATTAGGGGTAGGATTAAAAAGAAGTACTATTTTAAAGTATTAAGAGAAGTATGGGTAGTTTAAGCGTAGTACGAGTTGATCGATAAATATGAAAGATGAAGAATCATTTAGATTGGGAGCTGCAAAAACGAACCCTTAACAGAAGTTAAAAAATAGGGGTAATTGTTTGAAGTATGGGATATTTAGAGAATTAAGGCTAGGATTAAAAAAGGGCTGTTTTGAATTATTAAGAGAAGTAGGGGTAGTTCAAGCATAGTAGGGGAAGATTGACAAAGATGAAATATGATGAATCATTTAGATTTGGTGCTGCAAAAACCAATCCTTCACAATAGTTACAAAATACGGCTAATTGTTGGAAGGAAGCACTATTTAGAGAAACAGGGGTCAGATTAAAAAGAAGGAATGTTTTGAAGTATTAAGAGAAGTAGGGGTAGTTTAAGCAAAGTAGGGGTAGTTCGATAAATATGAAAGATTATGAATCGATTGGATTGGGTGTGGCAAAAACAAACCCTTCACAGTAGTTGTTGGCTCGCTTTTTGACCAAGCCATCCAGGATCATTCATAAAAGGAAACCAGGAAACCAAGTCCCCCAAGAAATTGGAAGAATGGATCGCACGCCATTGTCTCGCCCAGGGATGGATCGCACTCTATCGACTCGCCCAGGAACGGATCGCGCGCCATTGTCTCGCCCAGGGATGGATCGCACTCTATCGACTCGCCCAGGAACGGATCGCGCGCCATTGTCTCGCCCAGGGATGGATCGCACTCTATCGACTCGCCCAGGAACGCATCGCTCCCATCTCGTCGACGAACGGCACCTCCAGGCGATCCGATCCCTTGGTACGAACCGAACCCTCTGACCCGTTCAACCACGAGCTGGTCTTCAGCGATCCGAATCGCACGGATCTGACGACACCTGTTCACAACGGCTAGTTTGACTGTTTCTTCAATGGTGGCGATGCGACCCGATGATCTCGGGATTCGTGCCACGTGTCCGCGATCTGCCTGACAAAATCAGCTATAAATAGCCCAGAGCTTGGCATTTTTCGGGATCCTTTTGGCAATAGTGAATACTGAGTCCGCCATTGTTGTCAAACCACTGAAATATTGAGAGAAATCACTGTTGTACTAACTTTTAAAGCATAATCAATAAGATATAAAGTGGACGTAGGCTCGTTAACGCCGAACCACTATAAATTCTGAGTGTTATTTTCTTTTTCCTTGTTCCCCATTTAGAATTCTCTACAGTTTATAACAATTTGGGTGTTAGGTCCAAATTTCGATCTAACATTTTTGGTGCTTTCACTGAGAAACTCAGTCGTAAAGTTTCGTCATTCATTTTCTTGAAGATTCCAGCGATTCGGATATCATGGCTGGAAAAAGATCTAAAGTTTCACAAACCAACGAAACGATCGAGGAGAGCGTACACGAACTGGACAACGAAGAGATTCTGGATCGCGGAGCGCAGGGGGCGATCCGATCCGATGAAGACACCTCGTTCCGAGTCGATGAGAACGAGACGATCCGTGCTACTGAAGGGGTTGTTACTCGATCCCGGGGCAACACCTCGCAGCCTCCGCGCACCACGACCACGAGTCGATCTCAGGGGGGGCGCAGCGAACCGCCCTCCACGAACCGCAGCTATCCGAACTGATGGTCAGAACACAACTCGACCTGGAAAAGAACCTATGACCCACTCCTATCGTCCTGGGACCTCTGCTCGACCCGGTCCGAGCACTTTGCCCATAAGAGAGGGTGATGATGACCACTATGATCCTGCTGCTCCTGTCACTGAGGGGGATCTTTCCCGCTTTGTCGAAATGTGGGATAGGTTTTTTTACGAGTTGGCTGCCCAAAGACAGGAAAGTTCTATCCTACGGCAAAACCTGACGGCTATGGATAGAAGACTTGATGAGCTAGCAAGGCAAAGAGCATCGCCGGTTCGTCCGCTCACCCCAGCATATTCCTCTTCATCTGAAGAATCGCCGAGACCTCCGCGGCGACCATATGAAAGAGCCGAAAACATAGAACAGCTTCGGTTCGGGACCCTGCCCTCACAAGAAGAGGAAGAGCTAGAGGCAAGACCCACAAACCGTAATATGGATGGTCAAGCAACGACCCTCAGGACTCGAAGTGTGAACAGTCCTGTGCACGACAGACCACCTCAGCCCCGTCGCAGTACGCATACTCATGATAACAGGGGGCAGCGAGGCCTTGTCCAAGCCCCGGATTTTGTGGCTACTCCCCGAAGAGAGATCAGAGAACCTCGTCGGGCCAGAGGCACTGATCCTGAACCTCCTTTGACTAGTGCAAACGTTGCAGCCATGGTTCACCAGATTTTGGCCGACAGCCGTGGACAGTGGAACGAAGATTGGGGGATTGACCGCAGTCATACTCCGTTTACTGACGATATTTTGGATGCAACTTTCCCAAGGCGTTTCAACATGCCACAAATGAACCGATATGCAGGAGGATCTGATCCTGTTTAGCACCTATTGAGATACTCTTGGTCGATGACTGCTGTCGCCGCTTCTGACGCGGTTAAGTGTAAAGCGTTTCCCATATTCCTGGAGGACGTGGCTTTGCTATGGTTTACTCGCCTGCCGGCAAGATCGATTTCTAGCTTCAGGGAACTAAGCGAGAAGTTCGTAGAGCAATTCTGTATCTACGCGCAGAAGACGAAAAGCGTGATCGATCTATTTCTTGTCAAACAGCTACCAGGCGAAAGTCTAAAGATGTACCTGGATCGTTTCAATTTGGCCGCCACTGAGGTCAAAGATCCTCATGAGCCGACCATTGTCGCAGCACTAATTGATGGAGTGGATAAGGACACTGAATTCGGGAGGTACTTGGCAGGCAAACCACCCCACACCAGAGAATTATTCTATGAGAAAGCCAATGTACATCTACGCCGGGAAGAGGTATACGCGAACCGAAAGCTTAAAACAACTGATAAGGAAGAAGTTCAGAGCAATGTCGCCATCAAACAGACTGGAGACAGCTCGGGGAAAGTGGAGGTTAACGTCGGAAATCAGAACCAGGGTGGTCGCCGACCGGGTAACAACAATAACAATGCTAACGGCAACAGCCGGAAGAGGGGCCGAGGGAACGACTCCAAGAGAAGGACTCGTCCCAGGGCCTTTGAAAGTTATACACCCATAAATGATACTCTGGAAAATATCTTCATGGATGCGTATGAAGTCCTCCAGAATAAGAGGCCACCTCCTAGAGAGTCGACAGAAAAAGAGCGTGAGACAGGGAAGTTTTGCCTCTTTCATCAAATCCACGGCCATTCGATGAATGAATGCCGTCACCTGAGGGACGTAGTCGAAAGGCTGCTTCGAGAAGGGAAGCTAGATGAATACAGAGTAACGCCTAGGGACAGGGGGCAAGCAGTGCAGGCCCCGAATCAGAATCAAAATCAACTTGCTGCTAGGCCAACTACTCAGCAAAAGGGAAAGAATATTGTAATCAACACCGTGATCGGTGGACTTTACCTTGCTGGGCATAGTTCCAAAGCTTTAGATCAATATGTCAACGCAGCCAAACAACACCTCGAAGTGGGGGAATGTAGCAACCCCGAGGACAGTATCCCGGTGAAGCAGCAGAAGATGATGACTGATGACGTTATTTTTCGAGAACGAGAAAGCATCGGAGTCCATGCTCCAACTGAAGATCCACTTGTAATTACGATACCCATTGGGCCAGCCACTGTTCATAAGGTTCTGGTGGACAACGGGAGTTCCGTTAATATTCTTTTCAAAAAGGCCTTTGACCGGATGAATCTTGAGATAAAAGACTTGAAGCCCTGCCAAGGATGGATTCGTGGATTCAACGGAGCATCCCCGCACCTATGGGTTATGTAGAATTGCCAGTTACACTTGGGGAAGGAGAACGCCAGAGAGTGAGAATCCTTCCCTTTGTGGTTTTGGATGTCGAATCTCCATACAATGCCTTCTTGGGCCGACCGGCCCTCGCAAAATTCAGAGCCTGTACAGCCCCCTGGTGCTTGCTATTGAAGTTCCCCACAGAAGCTGGTATTGGTATCGTCAGAGGGGATCAAGTTGCTGCGCGAGCATGTTATGTTGCCGAATTAAAGTTGCTTTGCAACGGCGGGGATATCGAAACTATAGGCACTCCTCCCCCTTTGGGGGCGGAAACCTTATAGCAACCAAAGAGGATGATTGTTGGGGAGTTGCCTAGAGTGATGCCCGAGGATATAGATCCCAGAGAGGATCAAGATTCCGGGGGCAGAACGGCGACTCCCAACGAGGCAACTGTGGATGTGCCAATCGATGACGGAGACCCGGCGAAGGTCCTTAAGATTGGATCCCAGTTAAGTTCAACTCTTACCGAAGAATTGACGACTTTCTTAAAGAACAACTTGGATGTATTCGCTTGGACCCATGCGGACATGTGCGGGATATCCCCATCAATCATGAGCCATTCTTTGAGCATTAACCCCAAACATCCTCCAGTAAAGCAAAAAAGGCGAATGCTGGGCCCAGAGAGGTCCGCTGCCTTGAAAGAAGAGGTTGGGAAGCTAAAGAATAATGGATTTATCAGAGATTCAACTTACCCAGATTGGATTTCGAACCCAGTCCTGGTAAAGAAGGCCAACGGGAAGTGGCGAACGTGTATCGACTTCTCGGATTTAAACAAAGCTTGTCCCAAAGATAGTTTCCCATTACCTCGAATTGACCAGTTGGTAGACTCAACGGCAGGTCACGAGCTTCTCTCATTCATGGATGCTTATTCAGGATACAACCAAATTCCGATGCATGTTCCGGACCAAGAGCATACTAGCTTTATCACTGATCTGGGATTATATTGTTACGTAGTAATGCCCTTTGGTTTGAAGAATGCAGGCGCTACGTACCAACGTTTGGTCAACAGAATGTTTTATAACCAAATCGGGAAAACAATGGAAGTATACGTCGACGATATGTTAGTTAAATCCAAGCAATCCTTTCAACACACTACTGACTTGGCAGAGATGTTCGGCATTCTTCGAAAGTATGGGATGAAACTCAATCCCACCAAATGTTCATTCGGTGTTGCTTCTGGAAAATTCTTAGGATTCATTGTCAGTTCGCGCGGTATCGAGATTAATCCGGACCAGATCACGGCAATCAGGAACATTCAGGAACCCAGGCAAATTAGGGATGTGCAAAGCCTTGCCGGAAAAGTGGCCGCACTAAGCAGATTTATCTCCAGGGCTACGGATAAGTGCATCCCATTCTTCGAATTAATAAAGCGAGGAAAACGCCACTTTAAATGGACACCTGACTGCGTAGAAGCGTTTCAGAATTTGCTCAGACACTTGGAGAAGCCTCCAATTCTATCTAAACCAATAGACCACGAGGATTTATTCGTGTATTTGGCAGTATCATCTCATGCAGTCAGCTCAGCATTGGTAAGGGAAGAGGAGAAGGTCCAAAGACCTGTGTATTACGTGAGCAAAAAATTAACAGCGGCAGAGCGTAATTACCCACGGATAGAAAAACTGGCGTATAGTTTACTGATTGCCTCCAGAAAACTTCGGCACTACTTTCAAGCACATCCTATTACCATATATACTGATCACCCACTCAAGCAAGTTTTACAGAGACCGGAAACATCTGGAAGGTTACTCAAATGGAATATTGAGTTAAGTCAATTTGACTTGAACTTTCAGCCCAGACGATCAATTCGGGGGCAGGTGATAGCTGACTTCATAGCAGAGTTCACTGTTCCTGAAGAAGACATAGCGAACGAAGAAGCGGAACCCTCAAAGTTACTTTTCGATCCTAATGTCTGGAGATTATATACTGATGGTGCTAGAAACAACGAAAGATCCGGCGCTGGAATAGTGCTTGAAACCCCCGAGAAACGATTGATAACTTATGCCATCCGAATGGAGTTTCAGGCCACTAACAACGATTCTGAATATGAAGCTTTGATAGCCGGATTAAAGATTGCAAAGATGCTAGAAGTCACGAAATTGAACATCTTCTGCGATTCCAAGTTAGTTGTGAACCAAGTTACTGGGAGATTCCAAGCTAAAAGTGCAAGACTGATTCTATACTTAAAGAAAGTGAAAGAGCTGCTGAATGAGTTTGATCACTACAACATATCTCATATTCCGCGGTCAGAAAATCAGCAGGCAGACACGTTGGCAAAGATGGCTAGTTCTAACGATCCTGAAGTGATAGGGCTAGCCCCCGTTGAAGTACTTCGGTCTCCCAGCATTGATCAGATGGAAATCGACCTAGTAATAGAGACGGAACCAGAAAAGGAGTCGTGGATGACTCCTATAAAGAATTTCCTAATGGGTGGAGCGCTTCCGACCAGGAAAAGCGAGAGGCGTAAAGTGATTCGTAAAGCCGCCCAATACGTACTGCAAGGCGGAATCCTTTCTAGACAAGGGTATTCAATGCCCTTCCTTCGGTGTATAGCCCACGTTGACATCAAACGTGTGCTGCAAGAAGTCCACGAAGGCGAATGTGGCGACCACACTGGGGGGCAAACTTTGGCGAAAAAGATATTGCGGCATGGTTACTTCTGGCCTACCATAAACAAGGATGCAGTAAGATATGCACGACGATGTGATGCGTGCCAGAGATTTTCAAAGATACCTAGGGCGCCTCCAAGCCAGTTAAAAACAATGATGAGTCCATGGCCTTTTGCTATGTGGGGAATTGATATCATAGGAAGTCTCCCCATAGCGAGGGACGGAGCAAAGTTCGCCATTGTGGCCGTAGATTATTTCACAAAGTGGGTCGAGGCAGAACCACTAACTACAATCACAACTAAACGGGTGATCAACTTCATCGTGAGAAACATCATCTGTCGGTTCGGGATTCCGAAGATTGTGATAACAGACAACGGAACTCAATTTGATAGTGCTGAATTCAGAGACTTCTGCCAAAAATATCACATTGAGAATCGATACACCTCCATGGCACACCCACAATCGAACGGGCAAGTCGAAGCTACAAATAAAGTAATTAAGTCCATTCTGAAAAGAAGAATGAAGCGGGCTAGAGCCATGTGGGCTGACGAATTGCCCTTGGCACTATGGGCCTACAGAACGACATACAAATCAGCGACAGGACACACCCCGTTCTCCCTTACTTTTGGAACGGAAGCAGTCATCCCGATTGAGATAAAGGTACCTTCTCATCGGGTGACCTATTATGATCCAATGACCAATAACGAATTGCTCCTTGAGTCCCTGGATATGATCGAAGAAAAGAGGGATGAAGCCGACCTGCGTGCTCTGAGATGCAAACAACAGGTCGCCAGATATTACAACAAAAGGGGTCCGAGCCCGGACCTGGGAACCCGGAGACTTGGTTCTGAAACGTGTCTTTCCGCCCCCAACTCATATGGGAGCGAAGTGGGAAGGACCGTACTCTATTCTCAGCAAGCTTGATAACGGAACCTTCAAGCTGGCAACCGTAGATGGAAAGGAGATCCCCAGAGTGTGGAATGCCCAACATCTACGGCCATATCTAACATGAGAAGTTTCAAATCTATTCTTTTGTTTTGTTAAAAAACTATGTACAGGGCATGACTTGCCTAGAACAGTCTGATTCCTTAAAGCAAGAGATTATAAAGTGGACGTAGGTCATGATTCGACCGAACCACTATAAAAATACTGTGTGTCATTTACCTTTATTGCGTCTTTATTTATTTGCCTATGAAAATCAGTGTGAATAATGCAGGTACCCGAAGTCCAGTGCCGACAGTTCCTCTCGTAAACTAATCAGAGGAACCCAAAGCCTTGGTAAATGCTCTAGCTGCTTGTCCGACTGGTTTAAATCCTCGGAGCTTGGATTAAAATGTAAACCTGAGACAAGTTTGAGGAGCATGCATGATCGCAGACGGCTGAGTCCCAACTCTAACTCTCCAGAGAGAGAGAGAGAGAGTATAAAAGCGTCTCCGATTGAGCGCTGAGAAAGAGCTCCTTTCCCGCTGAAGGATCGGGGAGCGAATGAATCGCTGAGCTCGAACTCTAACTCTCCAGAGAGAGAGAGAGTATAAAAGCGTCTCCGATTGAGCGCTGAGAAAGAGCTCCTTTCCCGCTGAAGGATCGGGGAGCGAATGAATCGCTGAGCTCGAACTCTAACTCTCCAGAGAGAGAGAGTATAAAGGCGTCGCCGATTGAGCGCTGAGAAATAGCTCCTCCCCCGCTGAAGGATCGGGGAACGAACAAATCGCCTAGCGTAAAACTCTAACAATTGATTAGGGGGCATCACGCGCTCCTATGCATACACTAAACTTTGATATAACAGTGTAACATAGCATGAACATTCTTCTTCCTGTTGATTGACTAACTTATAATTATTAATAGTTGGCTAACGACTAAACGTGGAAAGTTTCTATGAATACAGGTACGCAGTGATGTAAGAAGAAACAAATCCTTGTTTATGTACCACAAGTCAGCAGAATGGAAAAACAAGCTAGAAACAAAAGTGAGGGCCAGTCTCACAACTACACTTTCTGGCTAGTGGGAAACCGAAATACAAAATATCAACAAACATCCTATTTATGCTTTGATTTCTTCTCTCGCTTCTGCCTCTCCAGCCTCTCCTTGTCGGCTTCAGATGGATCCTCCTTCTTCCTTTTTCGCTTGTCCACGAGGGGAGCATCTGACTCCTCTGAGGTCTCCTCTCCCCCTTCTTTTCCCTTGCTTCTGCTGGAGAGGGAAGCCGGGAAGTCATCAGGGTTGGCAAAGTGAAGTTGCCGGCTGATGGACTTGGACTGGATTTTCATAATCATCCCAGTTTTGGGATCGAACTCTGCAAGAGGGACCACATCCAAAGCCTCATCGCCCACCTTCTTTAAAGCCAACTCTTTCTCTTGTCTGGCTTTTCGGCTGGCCAGGGGTTCCTCATCATCATCATCGTCGGCCTTTTTGGTGCCGGTAGTATCCTCTTCGTCATCCACATGGCGACCATCCATGTCTTTTAAAGCTTCGATAGTCTCGGCATCCTTGAGTACATCGGGACCAGCACCCGGCAGGACGGTCTCCTCCTCCACTTCTCTCTCCTTTCCAACACCCTTGTCGACGGGCTCGCCACCTGCATTACGAGAGACACACATTACAAATTCAATGGGTTGTCCTGTTAGACGACGACAATTCGCAATCGCTTTAGCAAATTGCGGGAAAAAGAGAGAGATACCTTCAGCAGATACTCTCTCTTGAGTAGATCCGGATGCTCCAACAACCACGGGAGTTAGACCTAAGGGGATTAGCGGATCGTCAGGATGATATTCCTCAACTTCGGAGGTTTTAGACTTTGCGGCGGAGCTGGAACCTTCGTCAATTTTGCTTTTGCCTTTAGCCATGGTTCTCTCCTTCTCCATTTCCGCCAGGATTAAGCGACGACCCTCTGCCAGATCCTCAGACTCGTTGTCCCTTAGGATGCTCTTCATCAATTCATCTTCATTGATCTCTTCGACCCCGAGTCTATGCTTTCCGCCCTCCACGATGGCATCCCATAAGTTGGCCAAAGTAACATGATAATCCGGGATCCATGAGATATTGCGAGTTTTGAGAACATGGCCAAGGAAATCAAAAATCATCTCCTCAAACCCCTCGATTTCTTTCTCTCTTTCATGGAGTTTGTTGTTGGAGGCAGCGGCCATTTCAATGGCGCTATCAACGTTCTTTTCGGCAAGAGCTGCCCGTCTCTCCGCATCTGCCACCTGATCATTCAAGATCACTTTTTCCGCCTCTGCCAGAGCCAACCTTTCTTTTAGACTCGCTTTCTCCGCCTCCCAAGCAGCCTTCTCCGTCAAAAAATGGCCTTGTGCCGTTACCAATTCGATGTTGGCCATTTTGAAGTCTTCAACCTCCTTTTTTAAGGCCATTTTTTCCTGGCTATTGGAATCCAGTTCTGAATGAAAGCGCTGCTTGGCATTTTCTAATTCAGTTTTATAGTTTGCGGCGTCTCTCTGTGCCAAAGCGAGCTGGGCTTGAGTGTCTTCCAGGTCCTTCTCTAATTTTGTCCTGGCCCTTTCATTATTTTCGAGTTTTGCTTTAGACCTGTGAGCTTCTATTTCGAGTGTTCGGATGACCTCCGAAAGATTAAGTGCGTGCTTTTTCATCGTCTCGTACTGCTTGGCCACGTGACGGATATGCCCGATAACTTCTTTATCCCAGTTTTTAGGGACCGGTTCCAAGGCAGGAACAAAGACCATCCTATCAAAGAACATTCCTGGAAATTGTTCCCGTAGCTTTTCCAGCCTACCTTGGATTTCAGGACCGTAAACGTAGTCCCGTGAACCGGAGGTAGCTAACTCTGGTTGGCTGGTGGGGACAATGTTACTTCTCTCTTGCTCAGTTTCTTTGGATGAATCTCTGTCCCCATCTTTGGATTCGTGACGCCTTTTGGACGACCGACTGTGGGAAGGCGCACTCTTTGGAGGAGTCAACTCTTTTGGAAGTGTCTTCCCCCCGGTCGGAATAGTCGGATGACTCGAAGGCCTGGTAGAAGTTGATTTGGGTGGAGATCGAGGTTGCGAAGAGCTCGGCCTATGAGGAGGACCGCGAGGGCGCTCGGTACCCGGACGAAGGCTGGGGGTGCCTTCGCGAAGAGAACGGTACGAATAGGATTTCCTGCGAGACATCGCTCCTGTAAAAAGAAAAAGAAGAGAATATTATCACTTTGAATATCCACAACATAATAGTGCACGGTCAGGCAGTGTGTGTGAGGTGTGCATCCCATATAATTCCCCCTAACAAACCGGGGCCTGGAGACAGGCTCATCTGGCCCGTTTCACGTCCCCTTGTTGAATCAGTCGCCTCTTCGGGAGAAGAAAAGAAAGGCTCCTCGCCGAATTCTTTTTCCGTGTATTCAATGTCGGGCAGAGGGATTTTATTCAGCTCGTCGAATAATTGTTCTTCTGTCAAGTCGTCATCACCAACAGTTTCCATTGGAGCAGAGGTATGGATCTCTTTGGACGCATCACTGCGGGACTCATCCCTCTATATATATTCAAGTCTTCGTCGTCTTGGATGACTATCGGAGAAGGACTTTTGCGAAATTTAGTTGTTTCCACCGCTTGGGAAGTTCCCTCTCCTTCCGTTGGGGGTACATATTTATAAGGTTTACCGCCAGTCCCAAGTCCAAACTTCCTATCCAAGAGGCGATGCTTATGAAGGTTGTCATCAGTAATGCATTTTTTAATCCTTAAAAAGTCGGATCTGCTTTGCAAAAGAATGGACAACCGATTGTTGTATAATGCACCCTCTGTTTTCGGGAAGACATGATCTGTTTAAGACAAAGGAAAAAGCTGAAGAATGTTATTACTTAGACTCCTCAAGCAAGATATTCAACTAGGCGATCAAAGTTTACTTGATTTGAGCCATCTCCGTGAGCATCCAGCCTGTCTTCTTATGTAAAACCAGTCGGACTTAGGATCCCCAATGTTGCTGTATCCGTCGTACAGAACTTTCCTGTTCGCCACTGATTCAAAAAAGGAAAAGTTGGGAGTTGCAGAAGAACGGTGCTTGAAGAGAAAGAAGAACACCAGATCTCTGAATTTGAGTTCGGCGTGCAAGATCTCCGCATAAGCAACATATAAAGAGTATAGAGATGCGTAGGCATTTGGATGAAGCTGCATCGGGGCAATGCCTAATCGTCTCAGAGTTTCAATGACAATTGGAGGGAACGGAGGAATAGCTCCTACTAGACACATTCTTCGGCTGATCGACATGTACCCTTCCGGAGCTAGATGGGGTCTATCTTCGCTTCCAGGTGTCAAGACATCGTCCCAAGGAATGCCGTGTCTTAGGCAGATTCTTTTGAGTTTTATCTCATCAAGCTTGGACGCTAAAGAATCAGAGAATTTATCTATCCCGACTGCGCCTGGAATTTCGTCCGGAGCTCGCTGGTCAGACTCGGGGTTGCTACTAGATGAAGTGCTTTCAGTCGGATCTGACTCTGTAGCTGCGTACTCAGATCCGGAATCTTCACCTCCTGGATTGGTTGGAGGAATTTGGGGATTATACTGTTCAGGAGTCTCGGATTCCGTTTCGGCTACGGATCTTGAGGAAGAGTGATCGTTCGACATTGCTGCTAGGACGAGAAAATATGAACGATAAGATCAACACTACCCGTCCCCCGTGCGTGCAAGTGTTGGTGTGTGTGTGCTGGTGTGTGCGCATTATTAAAAACAATGATAAAGCATGAAAGCAGTCAAGGTTATTAAAGGTCATTAGTCGTCATATGCAGTCAAATCATGAGGTCATTTAGTCCAGAAAGATCAACATCAAGGCTCTATCCTAACTGTCCAGAGTTTTGTAGCGACAAGGCGTTGATTAAAGACTGGGATTTCTTCGTATCACCAGCTGTGAGACGGATCGCATAGCAGAGGGATCTCCCCCTTCGACTCGCATGGCAGAGGGATCGCCCCCTTTCTGGATCGTAGAGCAAGGAGATCGCCCCTCATCGAATCGCCGGACGAAGGGAAGGCTCCCTCACGAACCGTTGCGACTGCCGTGATACGACCCTTGGTTGCCATCTCAATCTTTCGTCTCGCCACTTGCTTTCGTCTTCAATCATTGACCACGATCCGAGTCGGCCTTCCTTCCCCTTCTGCATCCTTCTTCTTCCTCATCTTCTTCCCATCCTCAAGTTCTGAGCTCCACGCTCAACGGCCATGGCGACTTGGTGATTTATTCAGAAAGTAGCGGATTTATATTGTTTCTCCCTTGAATCAGCCGTAGAAATTCAGGAAAGTAATATGAGAGTGCTTTCTATAAAGTTACCTTTCCAAAAACTGGGAGAATACTTGGATTTTCGAAAGTTTTAAAAAGGTTGGATTCGTTTTTCAATGGCTCGAGCGAGACGATTCAGCAGAGAGGAAAAAGAAGGAGAATGAAGAGGGGAGCGTCGGCTTATATAGGCAAAGAAGGTGACCGTTTGTCTCCCCTCCTTTGTCTTATTCGGTCCACGAAGCGCCATGCAGGCCACGATCCAAAGATAGAATCGCAAAGAAGCCCACGGACCGCTTTGAAATGATGGCCCACAAAACTCAAAGCCCGACACGACTCGAAGGAAGATACGCCCCGTTTCGCACAAGAGCCTAGGAACTCGGCACGAGACGAGCAGATGACCAAATCGGACCGTGTCGTTCTATGGCGATCCGACTCATAACATGTGTCGATTTGAACCAATGCGACTGTTGACTTACATCCCTTCAGGAGAGGGTAAATAAGAATCTTCGAAGCATGTTTCATCATCAATAAAACATACTTCGAGGGGGCAAAATGTTGGCTCGCTTTTTGACCAAGCCATCTAGGATCATTCATAAAAGGAAACCAGGAAACCAAGTCCCCCAAGAAATTGGAAGAATGGATCGCACGCCATTGTCTCGCCCAGGGATGGATCGCACTCTATCGACTCGCCCAGGAACGGATCGCGCGCCATTGTCTCGCCCAGGGATGGATCGCACTCTATCGACTCGCCCAGGAACGGATCGCGCGCCATTGTCTCGCCCAGGGATGGATCGCACTCTATCGACTCGCCCAGGAACGGATCGCTCCCATCTCGTCGACGAACGGCACCTCCAAGCGATCCGATCCCTTGGTACGAACCGAACCCTCTGACCCGTTCAACCACGAGCTGGTCTTCAGCGATCCGAATCGCACGGATCTGACGACACCTGTTCACAACGGCTAGTTTGACTGTTTCTTCAATGGTGGCGATGCGACCCGATGATCTCGGGATTCGTGCCATGTGTCCGCGATCCGCCTGACAAAATCAGCTATAAATAGCCCAGAGCTTGGCATTTTTCGGGATCCTTTTGGCAATAGTGAATACTGAGTCCGCCATTGTTGTCAAACCACTGAAATATTGAGAGAAATCACTGTTGTACTAACTTTTAAAGCATAATCAATAAGATATAAAGTGGACGTAGGCTCGTTAACGCCGAACCACTATAAATTCTGAGTGTTATTTTCTTTTTCCTTGTTCCCCGTTTAGAATTCTCTACAGTTTATAACAATTTGGGTGTTAGGTCCAAATTTCGATCTAACAGTAGTAAAAAGATAGGACTAATTGTTGGCTGTAAGGGCTATTTAGAGAATTAGGGGGAGGATTAAAAAGAAGGGTTGTTTTGAAGTATTAAAAGAAGTAGATGTAATTTAAGCATAATTGGGGTAGATCGACAAATATTAAAGACAATGAATATTTTGGATTGGGTATTGAAAAAACCAACCCTTCACAGTAGTAAAAAGATAGGCATAATTTTTGCAAGTAATGGCTATTTAGAGAATTAGGGGTAGGTTTAAAAAGGACTATTTTGAAGTATTAAGAGAAGTAGAGGTAGGTCGACAAATATGAAAGATGATGAATCATTAAGATTGGGTGCTACAAAAACCAACGCTTCATAGAAGTTAAAAAATAGGGGTAATTGTTGGAAGGGGTATTTAGAGAATTAAGGGTAGGATTAAAATGGAGGGCCGTTTTGAAGTATTAAGAGAAGTATAGATTATTTAAGCAAAGTACGGGTAGGTCGACAAATATGAAAGATGATGAATCATTTGGATTTGGTGCTGCAAAAACCAATCCTTCACAATAGTTAAAAAATAGGGGTAATTGTTGGAATGAAGGTCTATTTAGAGAATTATGCGTAGGATTAAAAAGAAGGGCTGTTTTGAAGTATTAAGAGAAGTAGAGTTAGTTTAAACATAGTAGGGGTAGATCGACAAATATGAAAGATTATGAATCGTTTGCATTAGGTGCAGCAAAAACTAACCCTTCACGGTAGTAAAAAGATAGCCGTAATTGTTGGAAGTAATGGCTGTTTAGAGAATTAGGGGTAGGTTTTAAAAAAGGACTGTTTTGAAGTATTAAGATAAGTAGGGGTAGATCGACAAATATGAAAGATGATGAATCAATTGGATTGGGTGCTGCAAAAACCAATGCTTTATAGAAGTTAAAAAATAGGGGTAATTGTTGGTAGGGGAATTTAGAGAGTAAGGGGTAGGATTAAAAAGGCGGGCTGTTCTGAAGTATTAAGAGAAGTAGAGATTGTTTAAGCATAGTAGGGGTAGATCGACAAATGCGAAAGATGATGAATCGTTTGGATTGGGACCTACAAAAACCAATCATTCACAATAATTAAAAAATAGGGGTAATTGTTGGAAGGAAGGGCTATTTAGAGAATTAGGGGTAGTATTAAAAATAAGGGCTGTTTTGACGTATTAAAAGGAGTAGGGGTAGTTTAGGCATATTAGGGGTACATCGACAAATATGAAAGATTACGAATCATTTGAATTGAGGGCAGCAAAAACCAACGTTTCACAGAAGTTAAAAAATTGGGGTACTTGTTGGAAGTAAGGGATGTTTAGCGAATTAGGGGTAGGATTAAAAATAAGGGCTGTTTTGAAATATTAAGAGAAGTAGGGGCAGTTGAACAATAGGAGGGGTGGAACGACAAATATGAAAGATGATTGATCGTATGGATTGGGTTCTGCAAAAACCAACCCTTTGTGGTAGTTAAAAAAAGGGGTAATTATTGGAAGTAAGGGCTATATAGAGAATTAGGGGTTGGATTAAAAAGAAGGAATGTTTTGAAGTATTAAGAGAAATATGAGTAGTTTAAGAAAAGTAGGGGCAGATCGACAAATATGAATGATGATGAATCATTTAGATTGGAAGCAACAAAAACCAACCATTCACAGAAGTTATAAAACAAGGGTAATTGTTGGAAGTAAGAGCTATTTAGAGAATTAAGGGTAGGATTAAAAAGAAGGGCTGTTTTGATGTATTAAGAGAAGTAGGGGCAGTTTAAGCATAGTTGGGGCAGATCGACAAATATGAAATTTGATGAATCATTTAGATTGGGTGCTGCAAAAACCAATCCTTCACAATAGTTAAAAAATAGGGATAATTGTGGAAGGAAGCGCTATGTAGAGAATTAGGGGTAGGATTAAAAAGAAGGAATGTTTTGAAGTATTAAGAGAAGTAGGGGTAGTTTAAGCATAGTAGGGGTAGATCAACAAATATGAAAGATTATGAATCGATTGGATTGGGTGCGGCAAAAACAAACTCTTCACAGTAGTTAAAAGGTAGGTGTAATTGTTGGAAGTAAGGGATATTTAGAGAATTAGGGGTAGGATTAAAAAGAAGGGATGTTTTGATGTATTAGGAGAAATAGGGGTTGTTTAAGCATAGTGGGGGTAGATCGACAAATATGAAAGATGATGAATCGTTTGGATTGGGTGCTGCAAAAACCAATCCTTCACTATAGTTAAAAAATAGGAGTAATTATTGGAATGAAGGTCTATTTATATTATTAGGGGCAGGATTGCAAAGAAGGGCTGTTTTGAAGTATTACGAGAAGTAGGGGTAGTATAAGCATAGTAGGGTTAGATCGACAAATATGAAAGATGATGAATCGTTTGGATCGGGTGCTGCAAAAAATAACCCTTCACATTAGTTAAAAAATCATGGTAATTGTGTGATTTAAGGGCTATTTAGAGAATTTGGGGTGGGATTATAAAGAAGGGTTGTTTTCAAGTATTTGGAGAAGTAGATGTAGTTTAAGAATCGTAGGAGTAGATGGACAAATATGAAAGATGATAATCATTTGGATTGGGAGCTGCAAAAAACAACCCTTCACAAAAGTTAAAAAATAGGTGTAATTTTTGGAAGTATGGGCTATTTAGAGAATTAGGGGTAGGATTAAAAGAAGTGTTGTTTTGAAGTATCAAGAGATGTAGGGGTATTTTAAGCATTGTACGGGTAGATCGACAAATATGAAGTATGGTGAATCATTTAGATTGGGTGCTGCAAAAACCAATCCTTCACAATAGTTAAAAAATAGGGCTAGTTGTTGGAATGAAGCGCTATTTAGAGAATTAGTTGTAGGATTAAAAAGAAGGACTGTTTTGAAGTATTAAGAGAAGTATGTGTAGTTTAAGCATAGTAGGGGTAGATCGACAAATATGAAAGATGATGAATCATTTGGATTGGATCGACAAATATAAAAGATGATGAATCATTTGGAAGGAATTTCTATTTATAGAATTATTGGTAGGATTAAAAAGAAGGATTGTTTTGAAGTATTAAGAGAAGTAGGGGTTGTTTAAGCATAGTAGGTGTAAATCGACAAATATGAAAGATGATGAATCATTTGGATTGAGTGTTGCAAAAACCAACCCTTCACAATAAAAAAAAATAGGGTTAACTGTTGGAAGTAAGGGCTATTTAAAAAATTAGGGGTAGGTAAAAAAAGAAGAGATGTTTTGAGGTATTAAGAGAAGTAGGGTTAGTTTAAGCATGGTAGGGGTAGATCGACAAATTTGAAAGATTATGAATCGTTTGGATTGGGTGCTGCAAAAATAAACCCTTCATAGAAGTAGAATGATAATCGGTTTACAAAGAAAGAAATGATTAATGCAAAAAAATTGAATAAAGAAATAAATAAAGGAAAACAATAATGAAAGTAGGGGATAGTTTAAGCATTGTAGAGGTAGTTCAAAAAATATGAAAGACGATGAATCATTTGGATTGGGTGCTGCTAAAACCAACCATTCACAGTTGTTAAAAAAGAGGGGTAATTGTTGGAAGGAAGATCCATTTAGACAATTAGGCGTAGGATTAAAAAGAAGAGCGGTTTTGAAGTATTAAGAGAAGGAGTGTGTAACGGCCCGCCCTGCACCCGCCTGCATATCCTCCGAAGGTGCGTTGTACACATGCCCAACTAGGATGGAACAGTCGCCAAAGAAAGGAAAGAAGAGAATGAACTAACAAGGAACCTGTAGAATGTCTCACAGCGCATGGGACAAGATATAATAATAACATAATCTTGACATAAAACAGGCGAGGCAGTGCATAAGCTGAAAACTAAACGAACATAGCAGCGGAAATCAAAATACAGCTTATGATCCAACATCAGTATTACAACTTTAAACTGTCTCTAAAGCATAAGAAAGCTAAAGTAGAAGATGCACTACTAATGCCCGAGCAACGATCCTCAACAGCACAGGGAGAATATCTATATGTATCATACGTGGAAGCCTCCTGCTCGTCTCCGAACCAGCTACTCGTGCATACCCAGCTAACCTGCCTCTAGTCTGCTCATGAGAGCACCCAAAGTAATAAGAAGAGACATAAAACTCTGGGTCAGACAAAAAGTCTGGTATGAGCGATAAGCAGCTAAACATAACAATAACAGGTATACTAAACCATACCTGAACCTGGTCCTGCAACCATAGAGTTAGCACTACATACCGTACAATATTCTAAGGTGCCATTAACAAATGGTGTAAAGAATACGGGGGTGGGGGTGTGCATTTCGTAATGATGGCAAACAAATCAAGCATAACAACCATCCTCACATCTCTCACTCAGTGCGTAAAGCATACGAAATCTACCGCTTCGATCACTAGACACATCAAAGTAGTGATGACATTCAACTTGTACGACTACTGCTACTACCAAGCTTACCACATGGAGTCATGACCAAACCTTTTCTAATCACCCCACTTCACTGGTCTATATCCCTTTTAGTCATAGCTAGGCCACTGTGGCCCTGAATCCGTTCACGTACCCCCACACATAGTGATCCAAAGTTATAAACATCGACAACTCCTTAGCACACGTCCCGCAGCAAAGCCCAACTCATGAAGTCGACTCGTTGGTTCCCAACGGGATCCTGAGTTCTACTTCCCATTTGGACTTCCCTTGCATCCCCTGGTTTTGGGTTGAATTGGAGTTGGTCTTCAAAAGAGTCGTCACGTAATAGTAATAGTACACATGCGGTTCGGTTCGGATACGCATAGTGCCCCAGTCCTCATCGGTTTGGTTTGGTCCAACGCTTCCTAGTATGCTCATGGGTGCGGTTCGGTTCAGTTTTCACCTTATAGCTTGGTTCGGTTCGGATGCCTCGAAGTGGTTCAGTTCGGGTGTGCCTCCTCGTGTCTCCAGATTCGTCCTCCTTTGGTCTTTCCGACCCGATCCCCTTTGGTCTCTTCGATCCGATCCCCTTTTGTCTCTCCGATCCGATCCCCTTTTGTCTCTCCGATCCGATCCCCTGCCCAACTCCAACTCTAAGCAAATGGCCTTCCTTCTCGCCAAGCCCTTTATTCTAAGTTCCAATCCAAATCAGGTCCCCTTGACCAGTTTCCTATCCGATCCGAGCCCAATGATCCGATCTGATCCGGTTTGAAACCACGCACATTTCCTGCAACTTTCCAGTGACTATTTTACGACATATGACGGCGTTTTCGACCAATCTAATTGCTCTAATCAATCACAAAGCATGCCATACAGTCATAGCAACAAATATAAGTGACCACAAACACCAAAACAACAATATGACAAGGTTAAACGGATCAAACATAACCAAAATCCCATATTTTCCTCTAAGCATGTTTAGGTAAAACTAATGATATGATTAGTAAAACTTAACCAAATCAAACCAAATTTCTAACAGAGGTCTAAAACATTATTTTCGAATTTATATATATTTTTCCAGAGTTTTATCACGTCTAATTTCGCTAATCTTCACTAATTACCCTTAATTAACCGTAATTAGTGCAAAACTATGCAAATCACTCACCTTTTCCATAATTAAACTCTATATCTGAAATAATCTACTGTATGGGTCGAATTCCAATGCCTAGCAGCAGCCCCAACTCTGATGTGGTGCTATTTCTCCTGGATTTGATATAGTTTAAACCAAAACTTGATTAAGAGGTGTATTTAGATGTTGCAGGCCATTGTTAGGTTGAAGAGAGGGTTTGTGGCAGCTGGAAAATAAGTGAAAAACTGAAATCCTAACCCTAGCAGCCCTCAAATACCTCTAATCCCGAAATCCCTCATTGGGCCTGGCAGTTAATCACCCAGTTAAGCCCAATTAAGCTATTTTTCACTATCTGAAACTTGTTCCAGCCATATCTCCCAAACGGTGAGTCCGTTTGGCTAATGTGACCACTCTACGGAATAGTAAATCATCATATGGAGCCAATGGAAGTCGTTTCAGGTCAAAACTCCTTTCCACTCAAAAGTTATGGACAAAACAGTATCAGCCAGGGGCAAAACGGTCATTTAAAAATCAGCAAAAATCATGAACATGGGAAATGACCCTGATAGTCGTCTTCCAAAGTTACATGACCATACGACTTCGTATGTGAAAGAAATAAATATTCTACGATCCTTCGATGCGTAGAACGCGGGTCGTTACAGAGTGGTAGTTTAGGCATAGTAGGGGGAGATCGACTATAACGACCCGGATTTTTGGTCAATTTATTTTAATTATTTAATATCGTTTTAAATATTAAAAGTTCATAATATAAATGAATTTTATATTGAGATTTGTCGATTTAATAATCGGATACGATTAAATTTTGGCTATATCAGATTAATATTATGTTAATTTAATATAAGGTATACACGTTCAAAATAAATATCAAACATATATTCGGTTCAGTTTAGAATAGTGTTACAACGTTGAAACGACAGTTGTTACGTTAAAATAGCGGTCAGTGTGTGAACCCCGAAATATATTATTATAAAATATAAAGGGATAAGAATAAAAAAGGGGATCCCATTAAAAAGCTTTGTTTGCTCCTTTTCTGCCACAAACAAAATTCTAAAGCTGTAGACTAAGAATGGCCATGCAGTTCAAACTTAAACTGCACCCTTTCTTTTATAATCCACGATCTAATTTCCTTTTTCCATTCATTTAAAGTCCATCCACCGTATTCAATTCGAAGGCCTCAGAAATGGCCACCACTCCTTTTTCATTTTTCCGCAAATCAAGAAGGAAATCTAAATCGCTATCGCAAGATCCTAGAGTTCGAGTTCTTCAACTGCCGGAAGCTCAACGTTGACGCATTTGGGGAGGGGATGGTGGAGTCCCGACTGTGTAGATGCATTCGAGGTTAGGGTTCATGGTTCCAGGATTTTTAGGGTTTTCGATTTCTGAAATAGCGGCGTAAGTTTTAAGCGAGTTTATGGGATCTGAGGGCGTTTTGTTGGACTGCGAGTGTGAAGATGAGGTGCGGATGTGTTGGAGTGTGTGCTTGTGAAGGCTTGTGGTCTGGGTAGGTTGCAGATTGGTGAAATGGTGGAGCTCGAACTACTGTTGATGACTGAAGTGTTAGGAAATCGAACTAAGGAGGTTTGTAAAGTGCGTCTGTACTGTTTTGGGATATTGGAAGTGAAGACGTGACAGGAAAATGGGGATTGGTGCAAGCAACTACAAAGGAGTAGGATTGGTTATGGGGTAAGTAGCTAACGCATGTAGGAAGAAGGTGCAGTGGAGTTCTCAGTATAGTGTTCTTGGATTCATGATGAATTTAAATGGAGTTGGGGCTTGAAATTTGTCATTGGGAAACGAAAGATAAAACCAAAATAAAGTTGCTTGAAGGAGTTTGCACAGTGGGAAAGTATCAGTGGAAGAAATTTTGGGTAAGCCGATCATGAATTAGGAAGTAAATCATGAAGGGGCTCTGGTGATGAGTAGTCATTCTAGGCCAAAATTTTATAGGAGCAGGTTCGAATAATTCATAGTGAGGAAGGAAGGATTATAAACATGTTAAGATTCAAGCAGATGAGGTGGTTATGTTGAATTGTGCTGTCATCGTCTACGCAATGGAAATAAAATGGAATAGATCGCGATAAAAATCACGGTGAGTAAATCTCACTCGTTAATTTATTTTTAGCATTTAAAATAAATTGTTGATTTGTTTGTGTGCATTGCAATATTATTGTCTCTAAAAAAAAATATTAGTTACTTAGGCATGGTGTGTGTGTATATATATATATGTATATATACATACATATATATATATATATATATATGTTGGTTCGGTGGTTGGATTGTTCCCGCAGTATCATTAGCGGATGCCCGCGGTACCATTAGCGGATGATTTCCCTATGTGCCCCACAAATATATATTAGTAGATGACCTTCATACCACGATATCCTGCCTCTAAGCAGGATGGTATTATTTATGTTGACTAACGTATGTAGATGCAGGAAAATAGGTTGGAGGGATCCAACTGGATTCCTCAAAGATATATTATCTGTTTGTTTATTTGTTTGCATATATACTGTCATATATGATGTGTTAGAAAACCTAAAATTATTAATTGGTTGTTTTGGGTGTTTAATTACCACCGGGCCTAAATGTTGGTATTTAAAAATATCATAAAAGGGAGATCTCCAATTTTAAATAGAATTTGAAATTTGAATAGAACAAAAATATTAACTTGTTTTGAATAATTAAAACAAGCAGTTCATTTATAAACGAAGTTCATAAAGGAAGTGAAATGAATTATCATTGGATAATTCAGGAAATATAAGCAAGTGGTATAAATGGTGTTTTTAAATAAATAGGAAAAATCACCAATTTGGATAATTTAAATATTTAAATTCAAAAGTGAATTTAAATTGAGAACTTAGAATCATTTAAATAATAAACGATTAACTTTATTCTGGAATTCGGAGTATTAAAGGAATTGAGTTTCAAATAGATTTAAAATGAAAACTTGGTTTAAGATAATATAATAAACATGTTAATGTATAAACGATGTTTATAAATTAAGTGAAATAAATTATCGTTAGATAAATTTAGCGATTTCAATCCAAGTATGAATGTAAAAGCGAATTGGAAAACATGTTGAAAATAGAATGATTGATTATATGTCGGGAATTCAGAATATAAACTAAATAGAAATAAGTTTAAAGGATTTATAATTGAAATTCGATTTACATCAAATTTATTAAAAAAAATTGTGACAAAGGAAATTCGAATTCAGTATAGGAGATTGAATTAAATGAAATTACAACTGAGTAGTGGAATAATCGACAATTAGAGATAAGTGGAAGTATAAGTTGGAATAAATGGAAATTGGATTAGTAAATATTAGACAGGTATGGAATGATGTGTTAGAAGAGATATAATTAGAGTGCTCGACAAAAAGGTATGGATTTAAATTGAATATGAGATTTTATGCGCCGTATCGGCTAGCCGCTTCGCTTTTCCTTTTTCTTTTTGATTGGAGAGGGCCTGTGTGGCAAGATTTGACTTTTTCCTGTAACCCCATACAAAGGAGGTTATGGCAAATTTTTAAGGAAATTTAAGGAGTTAGAATATTTTTAAGAAGATTTGATAAACTATAAATCGATATATCGATATATATAGAATTCTATAATAAAACGAATTTAAAATTGAATATTGTAAACGAAAAGGAATTTTATAAATAAAATCCTTGGAGATATACGTTTTAAAATGAATGATGATTTAAAAGCAAATGATTTGCAGATTTAAAATGATCGTGTTGATAAGAAGTTAATCAAATGGAGTTAAAGAAATAGTGTTAAGCAGAATTAGAAACTGACTAGAAATTAGTTGAGTTGGACGACTTTTTGAGTATCGATCTGATGTTGGTTTCGGCTTTCGGGGTTTACACTTAGGAAGTTGTTCTCTTACTAGTTTACAGTTTGAGTCTGATAGATGTGGAAGAATAGGCATATGTAAATATGCAATGGGAAAGTTTTCCAGAGTTAATAACATATATTTTCTTAATATATAAAATAAGGGAATACGAATATATATATATATATATATATATATGTTTGATGATTTGATCGATATTTCCATTTGGAAATAAAATCGTTGTGTGTACATGGACATTTTTCATTTGATAGCTAAATCACCGACTATCAAAGTTTTTGACCATTTTAACGTTGTTAACATGAAGAGACTGGTTGGATTATTATCCAAAGAACCACTCCGTACTGGCATAAGCGTTGCAAACCAAGTATGCTGAATATATTGAAGACGGAGTAAAGTTCAAGGGCTATTGTATAAGTCCTAAGTAGAGATTTCCTTGGATGGATGTACAAAATAGTGCCTTCGGTTTCGTTCAATCCCAGAACGAACGTGTATGGACGAATGTCTAACAGAATATTTCCAATGATTGCATTTTGGACTGTACAAATATATATGGTGGCAACGGATTTATTCCCTTAGAATAATATCCAGAATATATTTACGCAAATCAATTAATGGTTAACTGATCTGACAATGTGGCGTACAAAGTAATTCTGTTATCAATGAATGGCAAGTAAGCGTAGCCTCAGGCCTCAACAAGCGGCAAATGACAAAAATCAAGCAGGCAGCATGGCTATGTGGGTAGCTTCCATTAGGATGTATCATCACCTATCTAGAGATTCATTTAATTCCTTAATTTATTCGATGTTGTCCCATTCGGGAAAACAGTTGTTGATCCCAACCGTTGGTGATATACATTCGATACACTCAAGCGAAATGAGTGGTCGGTCATGTGTGGCTGATTTGCAAAATGTTCTTGTTGAACACGGTGTATTCTCCTCTAGAGATACACCAGCGGCAGGTGGTTCCATACCTTTGCGTAGTAGGAACCCAATATCCAATAAGAGCCCGCGGTTTATGATTTTATATTATATATGTGGAACGTGAGATGCAAGCGTTCCACTAGATTTCTATTTATTTTATTTAGACACTATTATAATATCAAAAGAGTTTGATATAAAGATTATTTTGGATTCTCATTAGGGAAAAACCCATTCCATGTTATACGGCGTGGTCATATGAGATATTGTTTGTTTTCTCAAACTGTTTTAAATTGTTAACTCATACCAGTGCCATGACTGACCAGGAGTTTATTTTCTTTGTTTAACCTAAACCCTTAGGTGCCCAAATTTGTACGGGCAGTCAAGTAGTTTAGGTGTTTACAGATATTTGAAGGAGCTTGGAGCAGGAGGCTTCAACGTTAGTTATATATTGTTATTTCCGCTGTATTGTAAGTGTTGTACTCTAATGATAATGTTATGTATATATGGTCGAATTTTGTATTTCAAAACATGTTATATATTATATTTTATTCCGCCGCGATGTGAGATTCTGTGTTGTGTTTCTGATCATCTTCTTCTATTCTAATTTTCTTTCTTTCTATTCCTCACCCTCTAAATTCTTTATATTAATGATTCGTATTTTCGTGATATTTGGGTTGGACGTATGTTGTATTTAGTCAACTCGGATATTGTGGATTTGCAGGCCGTTACATCAACAAATATGATAGATCGACAAAAATGAAAGATGATGAATCGTTTGGATTGGGTGCTGCAAAAACCAACCCTTCACAGTAGTTAAAATGTAGGGGTAATTGTTGGAAATAAGGGCTATTTAGAGAATTAGGGATAGGATTAAAAAGATGGGATGTTTTGAAGTAATAAGAGAAGTATGGGTAGTTTAAGCATAGTAGGGGTAGATCGACAAATATGAAAGATTATGAATCATTTGGATTGGGTGCTGCAAAAACCAACCCTTCACAGTAGTAAAACGATTGGTTCACAATACTTAAAAAATAGAAGTAATTGTTGGAAGTAAGGGCTTTTTAGAGAATTAGGGTAGGATTAAAAAGAAGGACTATTTTGAAATATTAAAAAAAGTATGAGGTAGATCGACAAATGTGAAACATGATGAATCATTTGGATGGGTGCTGCAAAAACCAATCCTTCACAGTTTTTAAAAGCAGGGGTAATTGTTGAAGGAATGGATATTTAAGGAATTAGGGGTAGGATTAAAAAGAAGGGCAGTTTTGAAGTATTAAAAGAAGTAGGGGTAGTTTAAGCATAGTAGGGGAGATCGACAAATATGAAAGATGATGAACCGTTTGGATTGGGTGCTGCAAAAACAAACCATTCTCTACAGTAAAAAGATATGCATAATTGTTAGAAGTAAGGGACATTAAGAGAGTTAGGGGTAGGATTAAAAAGAAGGATTGTTTTGAAGTATTAAGAGAAGTAGGGGTAGTTTAATCATAATAGGAAATATGAAAGATGATGAATCATTTGGATTATGTGCTGCAAAAGCGAAGCCTTCACAATAGTAAAAAGATAGGCATAATTATTGGAAGGAAGGGATATTTAGATAATTAGGGGTAGGAATAAAAATAAGGGTTGTTTTGAAGTATTAAGAGAAGTAGGGGTAGTTTAAGCATTTTAGGGGTGGACCGACAAATATGAAAGATGATGAATAATGAAGATTGGGTGCTGCAACAACCAACCATTCACAGTAGTTAAAAAATAGGGGTAATTGTCTGAAGTAAGGCTATTTAGTGAATTAGGGGTAGGTTTAGAAAGTAGGGTTGTTTTGAAGTGTTATGAAAAGTATGGGTAGTTTAAGCATTGTAAGGGTAGATCAACAAATATGAAAGATGTTGAATCATTTGTATTGGGTGCTGCAAAAGCCAACCCTTCATAGTAATAAAAAGATAGGCATAATTGTTGGAAGTGAGGGCTACTTAGATAATTAGGGGTAGGATTAAAAAGAAGGATTGTTTTGAAGTATTAGGGGAAGTAGGGGTAGTTTACGCATAGTAGGGGTATATCGAAAAATATGAAAGATGATGAATCATTTGGATTGTTTGCTGCAAAACAAGTCGTTCACAGTAGTAAATTGATAGGTGTAATTGTTGGAAGTAAGGGCTATTTAGAGAATTAGGTGTAGGATTAAAAAGAAGGGATACTTAGATAATTGGGAGTTGGCTTAAAAAGAATGGTTGTTTTGAAGAATTAAGAGAATTAGGGGCAGTTTTAGAATAGTAGGGGTAGATCGAAAAATATGAAATATGATGAATTGTTTGGATTGGCTGCTACGAAAACCAATCCTTCACAATAGTTAAAAAATACGGCTAATTGTTGGAAGGAAGCGCTATTTAAAGAATTATGGGTAGGATTAAAAAGAATGGTTGTTTTGAATTATTATGATAAGTAGGGGTAGTTTAAGCATAGTAGGGGTAGATCGACAAATATGAAAGATGATGAATCATTTTGATTGGGAGTTGCAAAAACCAACCCTTCACAGAAGTTAAAAAATAGGGGTAATTATTGGAAGTAAGGGATATTTAGAGAATTAAGGGTAGGAATAAAAAGAAGGGTTGTTTTGAAGTATTTAGAGAAGTAGGTGTAGTTTACGCATAGTAGGGGTAGATCGACAAATATTAAATATGATGAATCACTTAGATTGGGTGCTGCAAAAATCAATCCTTCACAATATTTTAAAAATAGTGCCAACTGTTGGAAGGAAGCACTATTTAGATAATTAAGGGTAGGATTAAAAGGAAGGATTGTTTTGAAGTATTAAGAGAAGTAGGGGTAGTTTAAGCATAGTAGGGTTAGATCGATAAATATGAAAGATTATGAATCAGTTGGATTGGGTGCGGCCAAAACAAACTCTTTACAGTAGTAAAAAGATAGGCGTAGTTGTTGGAAGTAACGGTTATTCAGAGAACTAGGGGTAGGATTAAAAAGAAGGGCTGTTTTGAAGTATTATGAGAAGTAGAGGTAGTTTAAACATAGTAGGGGTAGATCGCCAAATATGAAATATTATGAATCGTTGGCATTGGGTGCTGCAAAAACCAACCCTTCACAGAAGTAAAAAAGATAGGCGTAATTGTTGGAAGTAAGGGCTATTTAGAGAACTAGGGGTAGGATTAAAAAGAAGGACTGTTTTGAAGTATTAAGAGAAGTAGGGGCAGATCGACAAATATGAAAGATGATGAATCATTTTGATTGGGTGTTGCAAAAACACACCCTTCGTAGAAGTTAAAAATAGGGGTAATTGTTGGAAGGGCTATTTAGGGAATTTGTGGTAGGATTAAAAAGAAGCGTTGTTTTGAAGTATTTAGAGAAGTTAGGGTTTTTTCAGCATAGTAGGGTTAGATCGACAAATATGAAAGATGATGAATCATTTGGATTGGGTGCTGCAAAAACTAATCCTTTACAGTAGTCAAAAAATAGGGGAAATTGTTGGAAGGAAGGGCTATTTAGATAACTAGGGGCAGGCTTAAAAAAAGGAGCTGTTTTTAGGTATTAAGAGAAGTAGGGGTAGTTTAAGCATAGCAGAGGTAGATCGACAAATATGAAAGATTAAGAATTATTTGGATTGAGTACTGTAAAAACCAACCTTTCATAGAAGTTAAAAAATATGAGTAATTGTTTGAAGTTAGTGCTATTTAGATAATTAGGAATGGATTAAAAAGAATAGCTGTTTTGAAATATTAAGAGAAGTAGGGAAAATTTAATCATAGCAGGGGTAGATCGACCAATATGAAAGATGATGAATCGTTTGGATTAGGTACTGCAAAAAACAACACTTCACAATAGTCCAAAAATTAGGTTAATTATTGGATGTAAGGGATATTTAGCGAATTAGTGGTATGATTTAAAAGAAGGGATGTTTCAAAATATTAAGAGAAGTATGGGTAGTTTAAGCATAGTAGGGGTAGATCGACAAATATGAAAGATGATTAATCGTTTGGATTGGGTTCTGCAACAACCAACGCTTCATAGTAGTTAAAAAAGGGGTTATTGTTGGAAGTAAGGGCTATAAAGAGAATTAGGGGTATGATTAAAAAGAAGGACTGTTTTGAAGTATTAAGAGAAGTATGGGTAGTTTAAGCATAGTAGGGGTACATCGAAAAATATGAAAGATGATGAATCATTTAGATTGGGAGTTGCAAAAACCAACCATTGACAGAAGTTAAAAAAAGGAGTAATTGTTTGATGTAAGGGCTATTTAGATAATTAAGGGTAGGATTAAAAACAAGGGCTATTTTGAAGTATTAAGAGAAGTAGGTGTAGTTTAAGGATAGTAGGTGTAGATCGACAGATATGTAATATGATGATCATTTAGATTGGGTTCTGCAAAAACCATTCCTTCACAATAGTTAAAAAATAGGGCTGATTGTTGGAAGGAAGCACTATTTAGTGAAATAGGGGGCTGATTAAAAAGAAGGAATGTTTTGAAGTATTAAAAGAAGTCGGGATAGTTTAAGCATAGTAGGGGTAGTTCGAAAAATATGAAAGATTATGAATCGATTGGATTGGGTGCGGCAAAAACAAACACTTCACAGTAGTACAAAGATAGGCGTAATTGTTGGAAGTAAGGGTTGTTTAGAGAATTAGGTGGAGGATTAAAAAGATGGGGTGTTTTGAATTATTAAGAGAAGTAGAGGCAGTTTAAGCATAGTATGGGTAAATCGACAAATATGAAAGACTATGAATCGTTTCGATTGGGTACTGGAAAAACCAACCCTTCACAGTTGTAAAAAGAAAGGCATAATTGTTGGAAGTAAGGCTATTTAGAGAATTAAGGGTCAGTTTAAAAAGAATGACTGTTTTGAAGTATTAAGAGAAGTAGTGGTAGATCGACAAATACGAAAGATGATGAATCATTTGGATTGGGTGCTGCAAAAACCAACGCTTCACTGAAGTTAAAAAATAGGGGTAATTATTGGAAGGGGTATATAGAGAATTGGGGGTAGGGTTAAAAAGGTGGGCTGTTTTGAGGTATTAAGAGAAGTAGAGATTGTTTAAGCATAGTAGGGGCAGATCGACAAATATGAAAGATGATAAATCATTTGAATTGGGTGCTGCAAAAACCAATCCTTCGCAATAGTTAAAAATAAGGGTAATTGTTGGAAGGAAAAGCTATTTAGAGAATTAGGGGTAGGATTAAAAAGAAGGGCTGTTTTGAAGTATTAAGAGAAGTAGGGGTAGTTTAAGCATAGTAGGTGTACATTCACAAATATGAAATATTATGAATCATTTGGATTGAGTGCTATAAAAACCAACCTTTCATAGATGTTAAAATATTTGGGTACTTGTTGGGAGTAAGGGATATTTAGAGAATTAGGGGTAGGATTAAACAAAGGGCAGTTTTGAAGTATTAAGTGAAGTAGGGGCAGTTGAAGCATAGTAGGGGTCAAACGACAAATATTAAAGATGATTAATCGTTTGGATTGGGTTCTGCAAAAACCAACCCTTCACAGTATTTAAAAAAAGGGTTAATTATTGGAAGTAAGGATTATATAGAGAATTAGGTGTAGGATTAAAAAGAAGGACTGTTTTGAAGTATTAAGTGAAGTATGTGTAGTTTAAGCATAGTAGGGGTAGATCGACAAATATGAAAGATGATGAGTCATTTAGATTGGGAGTTGCGAAAACCAACCCTTCCCAAAAGTTAAAAAATAAGGTTAATTGTTCGAAGTAAGTGCTATTTAGACAATTTGGGGTAGGACTAAAAAGAAAGGCTGTTTTGAAGTATTAAGAGAAGTCGTGGCGGTTTAAGCGTAGTAGGGGTAGATCGACAAATATGAAATATAATGAATCATTTAGATTGGGTGCTGCAAAAACCAATCCTTCACAATAGTCAAAAAATATGGATAATTGTTGGAAGCGCTATTTAGAGAATTTGGGGTAGGATTAAAAAGAGGGACTGTCTTGAAATATTAAGAGAAGTAGGGGCAGTTTAAGCATAGTAGAGGTAGACCGACAAATATGAAAGATTAAGAATCGGTTGGATTGGATGCAGCAAAAACAAACCCTTCACTGTAGTAAAAAATAGGCGTAATTTTAGGAAGTGAGGGCTATTTAGAGAATTAGGAGTAGGATTAAAAAGAAGGGCTGTTTTGAAGTATTAAGAGAAGTAGAGGTAGTTTAAGCATAGTAGGGTAGATCGACAAATATGAAAGATTGTGAATTGTTTGGATTGGGTGCTTCAAAAACCAACCCTTCACAGTAGTAAAAAGATAGGCTTAATTGTTGGAAGTAAGGGCTATTTAGAGAATTAGGGGTAGGTTTAAAAAGAATGACAGTTTTGAAGTATTAAGAGAAGTAGGGGCAGATCGAGAAATATGAAAGATGATGAATCATTTTGTTTGGGTGCTGCAAAAACTAACCCTTTACAGAAGTTAAAAAATAGGGGTAGTTGTTGGAAGTGTTATTTAGAGAATTAGGGGTAGGATTAAAAAGAAGGGTTGTTTTGAAGTATTAAGAGAAGTAGATGTTGTTTAAGCATAGTAGGGGTAGATCGACAAATATGAAAGATGATGAATCATTTTGGTTGGGTCCTACAAAAATAAATCCTTCACAATAGTTAAAAAAATAGAGACAGTTGATGGAAAGAAGGTCTATTTAGAGAAATAGGGGTAGGATTAAAAAGACGGGCTATTTTGAAGTATTAAGAGAAGTAGGGGTAATTTAAGCATATTAGTGGTAGATCGACACATATGAAAGATGATGAATCGTTTGGATTGGGTGCTGCAAATACCAACCCTTCACAGTAGTTAAATAATCAGGGTAATTGTGGGATGTAAGGGCTATTTAGAAAATTTGGGTTAGGATTAAAAGGAAGCGATGTTTTGAAGTATTAGGAGAAGTAGGTGTAGTTTAAGCAAAGTAAGGGTAGATCGACTAATATGAAAGATGGTGAATCGTTCTAGTTGGGTCCTGCAAATACCAATCCTTCACAATAGTTAAAAAATAGGGGCGGTGGTTGGAAGGAAGGAATATTTAGAGAAATAGGGGTAGGATTAAAAAGAAGGGCTATTTCGAAGTATTAAGAGAAGTAGGGGTAGTTTAAGCATAGTAGGTGTAGATCGACAATTATGAAAGAAGATGAATCGTTTGGATTAGGTGCTACAAAAACCAACCCATCACAGTAGTTAAAAAATCATGGTAATTGTGGGACGTAAGGTCTATTTAGAGAATTTGGGGTAGGATTAAAAAGAGGGGATGTTTTGAAGTATTAGGAGAAGTAGGTGTAGTTTAACCATAGTAGGGGTAGATCGACAAATATGAAAGATGATTCATCGTTTGCATTGGGTGCTGCAAAAACCAACCCTTCACATAATTTAAAAAGTTGGGGTAATTGTTGGAAGTATGGGCGATTTAGAGAATTAGGGGTAGGATTAAAAAGAAGGGATGTTTTGAAGTATTAAGGGAAGTAGGGGTACTTTAAGCATAGTGGGGGTATATCGACAAATATAAAAAGTGATGAATCATTTAGATTGGGTGCTGCAAAAACCAATCCTTCACAATAGTTAAAAAATAGGGCTAATTGTTGGAAGGAAGCGCTATTTAGAGACTTAGTGGTAGGATTAAAAAGAAGGATTGTTTTGAAGTATTAAGAGAAGTTTGTGTAGTTTAAGCATAGTAGGGGTAGATCGACAAATATGAAAGATGTTGTGTAACTCCCCACCCCCGCTAGGGTCACTCACAAAGGGAATGCACTAGTTTTGGTGGGGCGTTATCGAGGTAAACAAACACAGAAATATTACAAGATAGAACATAGATAAAACAGCGGAAGGATCAAAAGATAAATTTCATTACATTCAAAAAAAGAGTCAAAACCTTTTACATTCAAAGTACCAAATAGCCGAAGTCATTATTTTCCATTACAACAAATTCTGTCTTGCACAAATAAAGAAGCGTAAACTTAAAACAACAAAAGTAGCTTAATTCCCCAAAGGTAGCAGAAATGCAGCCATAGCATAGCTCAATAACAAACCGTACATGAGCTGAACCGAAAGCAAGCAAAATCCAAGCTAAGTGCTAGAGTTTCCTCCCTGAGAACCTGGGGGGAAACAAAAGAAAAAGAGGCGAAAGATAACAGGTCAGTCATAAAGACTGGTAAGTTCTAGTGACTTTCTGCATAAAAACACGTAAAGGTAACATGACATGTATAAACTGAAAGTAAACATAAGAATGCTGTCAAGATGGGCAAGATAGGCATGATAATTCAAGTATAAATCAAGTTTAACATCGCGTGTTCAAGGTTCGCTGCACCAATTGTACTAGTATCCCAAACACTTGTCACATATTAACCATGAAATGATCCGTTGGCCCAATATCATGAAATGACCCATTACTAGGTCCAACAGAACGATCCACTAATCGATCGGCTCCCTGCAAGTTCTAGCTCGTCGTGTGTCTGTGTCATACGGCCCTATCACGAATGTAGTCACCTGTGCTAGGTCCACCATAGGGTGTATCAAGCCCTAGGGTGCCAACCACCGACACAAATAAAGCATGCACAGGTAAACCTACTGATGCCCAACGCCTGCTTTTTCAACTCCGGACTACGTGCATGACCATAGTCCGCCTGAACCAACACTGGCGCAACAACTCAGCTATCGTTCTGGTCCCTTACAATCAGCCCAGTAATCGTGCCCCACCCTGCCTAGTTCCAGGGTACGATGATACATCCAGCGGGTTACATCTGAAATGGACCGCATAACTAGGTTTTCCGTCCAATAGGTTAAGTATTGTCATTTAAATTCGAGACTTAACCCGCCTAAGTATCATGTCAAATTGGCTATGTGTTGTCATTCAAGTTCATGACTTAGCCCTACGAATCATGTTTCAAGTTGGTTAAGTATATTCAAGCGGTTCATGACTTAACCTCACTAATCATATGTCAGGTTGGTTAAGTGTTGTCTTTCATGTTCATGACTTAACCCTATCAAGTGGCATTAATTCATTAATGCACCCCAACCTCACACATCAGACCTGTTGTGGTCACTGGATATGCCGGGCGGTTCTGGGTAGATTTACACCACAACTAGTCTGACCTCGGGTTTTCAAGCGCGATATGACCAACTAGCCACATTGGATCCTATTGTTTGTAACCACTGGATTTGCCGGTCGGTTCCGGGCAGAATTACACTACAAACTCAACCCAACCTTGAGTTGGCCATTTTCAAGTTTATTCTTGGTGTCATGTTTCAGGTTTGGTTCATGTCTATTCTAATCGGCATATGTCAAATTCATAGTCATGTCAAATATTAAGTTCATGTTATGCCAATTACCCATCTTACAAGAATGTTCTTATTCATAGATGTCGACTACCAATTCATGTCAATTATCAAGTTTACAATCACTTCTTTGTTCAAGTCATGCTAATTCATATCCAAGCTACTTACCAATCTATGTTCATGTCAATTACCAATTCATGTCCAAGTGAATCTTCATGTTTTGCCCAATATCCCCAAATCGTATTCCCATCGCATGCATATCGAGATTAATTCAAAAAAAGGATAAACAAGGAAATCGTGACAAAGATGGGCATGTGAATAGGCATGAGATTATAACCCAAATCATATGTTCAACATAATTGGTGTACAATAGTTTAAATCATCATAGGCATGTGAATAGGATCTAGAACAACATTATGAAAATCAAGGTTTAAGAACATAGATAGACTTGCATTAATCCCAAATTCAAGATTCAAGAGAGGATAGGGTAAAATCTGAATTAAAAAGTCTTATCATCAAGTCAAGATCCAAGAATTCATATTACAATCTAGAGTTTGAATAATAAACTAGGACCAACTACTTGAATGGGCATGATTCAATCGATAAGAAATAACCCAAAATCATAGATTCAAGAAGAGGCAAGAAAATATCCAAATAGATAATCAAGCTTAGGTCCAATTTCATTTTATTCCATGTCCATATTAAATTTAACAAGTTTCAATCTAAAAAGCAACTTGGACTTACAGATCATGGTCTAAGAAATTGAGATGCAAAAGTTGAATCTATAAACTAGTCATCGAATAGTTGAATCGTTGACTCTTGATTTGATTGTAGAAACAAATCCCCAATATGCAATTCCTAGCCGTAGTCTTCAAGAAATAGTCTTCGTGTTTTATTTTAATTTAATTTAGAGGAAGAAGAAGAAGCCATGTCCATCAAGAATTTGTGCAGCTTTAGGTTAGAGAAGAAAAGTGTAAAGAGAATGAGTCGAGGAGGCTGTTTATATAGGATTAGGCAGACGAATCTAGACAAAAAACGAGACCAGATACATCAAAATGAACCCAGGCTCAAAACTAGGCTTCACCACCAGGTCGACCCCCAGGTCGACCATAGGGTCGACCCCCAGGTCGACCATAGGGTCGACCTGGTCCCGGGGAGGTCGACCATAGTGTCGACCCCAGGTCGACCTGGTCCTAGTTGGGAAAATTCCCGCCCAGTCTGCGCTGGAGTTTGAATACGAATTTTGAATTCGAATTTTGAGCTGTTTTTTATTCTGAAAATTCCTGAAACTTCGGAGGATCATATCTCCCTCATACAGACTCCGATTCTCGAAAACTCGGACTCGTTTCGAAGCAGAATTTCGAGACGAACACAATGGCGAAATCCATTTCCCCTGATTCTTATTTTTAAAATTAAATTCTGCCTTGATTTATGGTTTTAACAAGTTATTAAAATTCGGGTTGTTACATTCTCTTCTCCTTAAAGGATTTCGTCCCCGAAATCTTCAAGTTAAGAAGAATGCATCCTATCATCCAATCAACCATCTACTCAACCATCATCCACATACAACCATTGTCCTTAAAAATTTCTAAAGCTATATGAACATATGCAGAAAGTGTGTGTATATGTTCCTTATCTAATGCAAATGATCAAGCCTGATTGATCTTTTTAATGCATAATATGTTTAGTGTCATGAATCCAACATGTATGCAAATAGTCCTAGTCACATAAACACTATATGTGTGCACAAACATTCATCCATATGAAACATTCACATGATAACACGTTCAATTTCATCCATAAACAAGTATAAACACTCATGCTTATGCAATATGAAAATGTGTCCGAGCCGATCTAGTGCCTATTGTGTGTTATGCAACCACGAGCAACTACTTGTGACCACTTGCAACCATTTGCAAACATCAACCATAACATGTCTCAAACACATGTTTACATCCATTAGTTCCTACCTAAAGGTATAGTCGAATGATAAAAGCAAGTAAAGAAAAACTTTGTACCCACTAGGCAATGTCAAAACTGGATATCTTCCTCACATATATATTGATTAGGAGAATAACTCCCCTAAACACCAGCCCCAAAGACCGAAATCAACATCAGATTGACACCAAGAGAATTACTCAACCTAACCAATATATTTGATTCTAGGAAACTAAGCATGATAAACTCCTTTTAGGTCACAAGAAATCCCTTCCTAAAACCAACCCGTATCCTATAAAGCCCCAAAAAGTTTAGTCAACCCAACGGACACCCTCAAACGCCAACATATATCACAAGCAGATGAGTCATACTCCTTATGGGGTTTGCAACGGAAATAAGATCAGAAACAGAACTAGTACTTATGTGCAGAGACTCAACAATCGAAGCAGAAATAAAAAGATGCGATGCACCAAAATCAAAAAGGGTACGAACATGATAATGAGAAAGATAAACTAGACTTTATTATAGAAACATTTCTACCTTCTTGTTCCGATCCTCATTCGCCTTAACCACTCTTATCCTTTCTTATATAACGGGTTAACAGGTTTCGAGAACTACCTCCATCGTTTGGAAAACACTTACATAGCTAGAAAGAAGATTAGCCGCAGATGAAACTACTGTGACTACAGATGGAGGAAAGAAAGGAAAAGAGATTCAAACAAGGAAACAAAGGATAATGCCAATGGACTTTGGGGAATAGCCTTTGAAAATAAAACTTTTCTTGAAAAATGCTTCTTTGTAAACGGTTTTGAAAATAGTTTTAGAAGGTTTTCTAAAAACTTTTGCCCGGTCTGGTAACCTTCTGCTCTGATACCAAGTGTAACACCCCACCTCCGCTAGGGTCACTCGCAAAGGGAATGCTCTAGTTTTAGAGAGGCATTATCAAGGTAAACAAACACAGAAATATTGCAAGACAGAACATAGATAAAACAGCGGAAGGATCAAAAGATAACTTTCATTACTATCAAAAAAAGATTCAAAACCTTTTACATTCAAAGTACCAAATAGCCAAAGTCATTATTTTCCATTACAACAAATTCTATCTTGCATAAATAAAGAAGCATAAACTTAATACAACAAAAGTAGCTTAATTCCCCAAAGTAGCAGAAATGCAGCATTAGCATACCTCAAGATCAAACCGTACATGAGCTGAACCGAAAGCAAGCGAAATCCAAGCTAAGTGCTAGAGTTTCCTCACTGAGAACCTGGGGGGGGAAACGAAGGAAAAAGAGGCGAAAGAAAACGGGTCAGTCATAAAGACTGGTAAGTTCTAGTGACTTTCAGCATAAAAATAGGTAAAGGTAACATGACTTGTATAAACTGAAAGTAAACATAAGAATGTTGTCAAGATGGGAAATATAGGCATGATAATTCAAGTATAAATCAAGTATAGCATCGCATGTTCAAGGTTCGCTACACCAACTGTACTAGTATCCCAAACCCTTATCACATATTAACCTTGAAATGATCCCTTGGCCCAGTATCATGAAATGACCCATTACTAGGTCCAACGGAACGATCCACTAATCGATAGGCTCCCTACAATTTCTAGCTCGTCGTGTGTCTGTGTCATACGGCCCTATCACGAATGTAGTCACCTGTGCTAGGTCCAACATAGGGTGTATCAAGCCCTAGGGTGCCAACCACCGACACGAATCAAGCATGCACAGGTAAACCTACTGATGCCCAATGCTTGCTTTTTCAACTCCGGACTACGTGCACGACCATAGTCCGCCTGAACCTACATTGGCGCACCAACTCAGCCGTCGTTCTGGTCGCTTACAATTAGCCCAGTAATCGTGCCCCACCCTGCCTAGTTCCAGGGTACCATGATACATCCAGCGGGTTACTACTGAAATGGACCGCGTAACTAGTGTTTCCGTCAAATAGGTTAAGTATTGTCATTTAAATTCGAGACTTAACCGGCGTACGTGTCATGTCAAATTGGCTAAGTATTGTCGTTCAAGTTCATGACTTAGCCCTACGAATCATGTATCAAGTTGGTTAAGTATATTCAAGCGGTTCATGACTTAACCTCACTAATCATATGTCAAGTTGGTTAAGTGTTGTCTTTCATGTTCATGACTTAACCCTATCATATGGCATTAATTCATTAATGCACCCCAACCTCTCACATCAGACCTGTTGTTGTGGTCACTGGATATGCCAGGCGGTTCCGGGAAGATTTACACCATAACTCAATCTGACCTCGGCGTTTCAAGCGAGATATGACCAACTACCCACATTGGATCCTATTGTTTGCAGCCACTAGATTTGCCGGGCTGTTCCGGGCAGAATTACACTGCAAACTCAACCCAACCACGAGTTGGTCATTTTCAAGTTTATTCTAGGTGTCATGTTTCAAGTTCTGTTCATGTCTATTCTAATTGGCATATGTAAAATTCATAGTCAAGTCAAATATTAAGTTCATGTTATTCCAATTACCCAACTTAAAAGCATGTTCTTGTTCATAGATGTCGACTACCAATTCATGTCATTTATCAAGTTTATAATCACTTCCGTGTTCAAGTTATGCCAATTCATATCCAAGCGAATTACCGATCTATGTTCATGTCAATTACCAATTAATGTCGAAGTGAATCTTCATGTTTTGCCCAATATCCCCAAATCTTATTCCCACCGCGCGCATATCGAGATTAATTCAAAAAAATGATAAACAAGAAAATCGTGACAAAGATGGGCATGTGAATAGGCATGAGAATATAACCCAAATCATATGTTCAACAGAATTAGTGTATAATATTTTATATCATCATAGGAATGTGAATAGGATCTTGAACAACATTATGAAAATCAAGGTTTAAGAACATAGATAGACTTGCATTAATCCAAATTCAAGATTCAAGAGAGGATAGGGTGAAAACTGAATTAAAAAGTCTTATCATCAAGTCAAGATCCAAGAATTCATATTACAATCTAGCGTTTGAATAATAAACTAGGTCCAACAACATGAATGGGCATGATTCAATCGATAAGAAATAACCCAAAATCATCGATTTAAGAAGAGGCAAGAACAGATCCAAATAGATAATCAAGCTTAGGTCCAATTTCATTTTATTCCATGTCCATATTAATTTTAACAAGTTTCAATCTAAAAAGTAACTTGGACTTAAAGATCGTGGTCTAAGAAATTGAGATGCAGAAGTTGAATCTATAAACTAGTCGTCGAATAGTTGAATCGTTGAATCTTGATTTGATTGTAGAAGCAATTCCCCAATATGCAATTCCTAGCCTTAGTCTTCATGAAATAGTCCTAATGTTTTATTTTAGTTTAATTTAGAGGAAGAAGAAGAAACCATGTCCATCAAGAATTTGTGCAGCATAAGGATAGAGAAGAATGGTGTAAAGAGAATGAGGCTAGGAGGCTATTTATATAGGATTAGGCAGACGAATCAAGATAGAAAACGAGACCAGGTAAATCAAAATGAACCCAGGCTCAAAACTGGGCTTCAGCACCAGGTCGACCATATGGTCGATCTGGTCCCTGGGAGGTCGACCATAGTGTCGACCCCCATGTCGACTAGGTCCTGGGCGGGAAAATTCCCGCCCAGTCTGCGCTGGAGTTTGAATTCAAATTTCGAGCTATTTTTGATTCTGAAAATTCCTAAAATTTCGGAGGATCATATCTCCCTCATACGGACTCCAGTTCTCGAAAACTCGGACTCGTTTCCAAGCAGAATTTCGAGACGAATGTAATTGTGCAACCCGTTTCCACTGATACTTAATTTAAAATTTAATTCTGCCTTGATTTATGGTTTTAACATGTTATTAAAATTCGAGTTGTTACATGATGCATCTTTTGGATTGGATCGACAAATGTGAAAGATGTTGAATCATTTGGAAAGAATGACTATTTAGAGAATTAGTGGTAGGATTAAAAAGAAGAACTGTTTTGAAGTATTAAGAGAAGTAGGGGTTGCTTAAGCATAGTAGGGGTTTATCGACAAATATCAAAGATAATGAATAATTTGGATTGAGTGCCGCAAAAACCAACCCTTCACAATAGTAAAAAAAATAGGCGCGACTATTGGAAGTAAGGGCTATTTTGAGAATTAAGGGTAGGTTAAAAAGAAGAGATGTTTTGAAGTTTTAAGAGAAGTAGGGTTAGTTTAAGCATGGTAGGGGTAGATCGACAAATATGAAAGATTATGAATTGTTTGGATTAGGTGCTGCAAAAACCAACGCTTCGTAGAAGTAGAATGATAATTGGTTTAAAAAGAAAGAAATGATTAATGCAAAAATTTGGATAAAGAAATAAATAAAGGAAAACAATATTGAAAGTAAGGGATAGTTTAAGCATCGTAGAGGTAGTTCAACAAATATGAAAGATGATGAATCATTTGGATTGGGTGCTGCAAAAACCAACCATTCAAAGTTGTTAAAAAATAGGGTTGATTTTTGGAAGGAAGATCCATTTAGAGAATTAGGCGTTGGATTAAAAAGAAGAGCTTTTTTGAAGTATTACGAGAAGTAGTGGTAGTTTAGGCATAGTAGGGGTAAATCGAAAAATATGATAGATCGACAAATATGAAAGATGATGAATCATTTAGATTGGTTGCTGCAAAAACCTACCGTTCACAGTAGTGAAAATGAAGGGGTAATTGTTGGAAGTAAGGGCTATTTAGAGAATTAGGGGAAGGATTAAAAAGAGGTGTTGTTTTGAAGTAATAAGAGAAGTATGGGTTGTTTAAGCATAGTAGGGGTAGATTGACAAATATGAAAGATTAAGAATCGTTTGGATTGGGTGCTGCAAAAACCAACCCTTCACAGTAGTAAAAAGATAGGCGTAATTGTTGGAAGTCTTAAGAGAAGTAGGGGTAGTTTAAGCATATTAGGGGTAGATTGACAAATATTAAAGATGATGAATCATTTAGATTGGTGCTGCCAAAACCAAACCCTTCGCAGTAGTTAAATAATAGACGTAATTGTCGGAAGTAAGGGCTCTTTATAGACTTAGGGTAGGATTAAAAAGAAGGACTGTTTTGAAGTATTAAGAAAAGTAGGAGGTAGGTCGACAAATGTGAAACATGATGAATCATTTGGATTGGGTGATGCAAAAACCAATCCTTCACAATTTTTCAAAGCAGTGGTAATTGCTGGAAAGAATGGATATTTACCGAATTAGACGTAGGATTAGAAAGAAGAGCAGTTTTCAAGTTTTAAGAGAAGTAGGGGTAGTTTAAGCATAGTAGGGGTAGATTGACAAATATGAATGATGATGAATCATTTGGATTGAGTCCTGCAAAAACCAACCGTTCACTGTAGTAAAAAGATAGGCGTAATTGTTGGAAGTAAGGGATATTAAGAGAATTAGGGGTAGGATTAAAAAGAATGACTGTTTTGAAGTATTAAAAGAAGTAGGGGTAGTTTAAGCATAGTAGGAAATATGAAAGATGATGCATTATTTGGATTGTATGCTGCAAAAGAGAACCCTTTACAATAGTAAAAAGATAGGCGTAATTGTTGGAAGGAAGCGCTATTTAGAGGATTAGGGCTAGAAATAAAAATAAGGGCTGTTTTGAAGCATTAAGAGAAGTATCGGGAGTTTAAGCATATTAGGGGTAGATCGACAAATATGAAAGATGATGAATCATTTAGATTGGGTGCTACAAAAACCAACCCTTCACATTAGTTAAAAAATAGGGGTAGTTGTTGGAAGTGAGGCTATTTAGTGAATTAGGGGTAGGTTTAGAAAGAAGGGATGTTTTGAAGTATTAAGAAAAGTATGGGTAGTTTAAGCATAGTAGTGGAAGATCGAAAAATATGAAAGATGATGAATCGTTTGGATTGGGTGCTGCAAAAGCCAACCCTTCATAGTAATAAAAAGATAGGCGTAATTGTTGGAAGAGAGGGCTACTTAGATAATTAGGGGTACGATTAAAAAGAAGGATTGTTTTGAAGTATTAGGAGAAGTAGGGGTAGTTTACGCATAGTAGGGGTAGATCGACAAATATGAAAGATGATGAATCATTTGGATTGTTTGCTGCAAAAATGAACCATGCACAATAGTAAAAAGATAGGCATAATTGTTGGAAGTAAGGGCTATTTAGAGAATTAGGGGTAGGATTAAAAAGAAGGACAGTTTTTAAGCCCCTACTATGCTTAAACTACCCTTACTTCTCTTAGTACTTCTAAATAGCCCTTCTTTTTAATCCTACCTCTAATTCTTTAAATAGCCCTTCCTTCCAAAAATTACCCCTGTTTTTTTACTATTGTGAAAGATTAGTTTTGTTAGCACCCAATCCAAACGATTCATCATCTTTCATATTTGTGGATCTACCCTAACTATGCTTAAACTACATCTACTTCTCTTAATAAAAGTTGGGGGGTAATTTAGGCATAGTTGGGGTAGATCGACAAATATGAAATATGATTAATCATTTGGATTGGGTGCTGCAAAAACCAACCCTTCACAATAGTTAAAAAATAGGGGTAATTGTCGGAAGGAAGGCCTATTTGGCGAATTAGGCATAGGATTAAAAAGAAGGATTGTTTTGAAGTATTAAGAGAAGTGGGGGTAGTTTAAGCTTAGTATGGGAAGATCGACAAATATGAAGGATTTTGAATCATTTGGATTGGGTGCTGCAAAAATCAACCCTTTACAGTAGTAAGAAGATAGTCGTAATTGTTGGAAATATTAAGAGAAGTAGAGGTAGTTTAAGCATAGTAGGTGTAGATCGACAAATATGAAGATGATGAATTATTTAGATTGGGTGCTGCAAAAACCAAACCCTTCACAGTAGTTAAAAAATAGACATAATTGTTGGAAGTAAGAGCTCTTTAGAGAATTAGGGTAGGATTAAAAAGAAGGACTGTTTTCAAGTATTAAGAGAATTAGGGGTATATCGACAAATGTTAAACATGATGAATCATATGGATTGGGTGCTGCAAAAACCAATCCTTCACGTTTATTAAAAAACAGGGGTAATTGTTAGAAGGAAGGGATATTTATAGAATTAAGGGCAATACTAAAAAAATGGCTATTTTGAAATATTAAGAGAGGTAGGGGTATTTTAATCATAGTAAGTGTAGATTGACAAATATGAAAGATGATGAATCGTTTGGATTGGGTGCTGCAAAAACCAACCCTTCGCAGTAGAAAAAAGATAGGCGTGATTGTTGAAAGTACGGGATATTTAGTAAATTAGGGGTAGGATTAAAAAGAAGGACTCTTTTGAAGTATTAAGAGAAGTAGGGGTAGTTTAAGCATAGTAGGGGTAGATTGACAAATATGAAAGATGATGAATCATTTCGATTGTGTGCTACAAAAACGAACCATTCACAGTAGTAAAAAGATAGGCGTAATTGTTGGAAGGTAGGTCTATTTAGAGAATTAGGGGTAGGAATAATAAGAAGGGTTGTTTTGAAGTATTAAGAGAAGTAGGGGTAGTTTAAGCATATTAGGGGTAGATCGAAAAATATGAAAAATGTTGAAGCATTTAGATTGGGTGCTGCAAAAACAAACCCTTCACATCGGTTAAAAAATAGGGGTAATTATTGGAAGCATGTTCTATTTAGAGAATTAGGGTTAGTGTTATACCCCCACGTCTATTAATGTCACTCTTAAAGGGAATGCATTAACGTCCATGGGGTATTATTGGTTTATAGAACAGAATATAACAAGACAGATACTTATATCGGTACTTGAAAATTTTAAAACAACTTTTATTGCAGCGGAGAAATAGTTAGATTACACAACGTCATAAACCAAAAGTAAAACCAACTACACTTCATATCCATCTTGACAAATTGTTTTCTGAGTACATAAAGTAAAAAACATAGCCCTAACATAAGTAGTCATAAAAGAGATGAGCTGAACTTTACTTTGAGCAATCCAAGCGCTTCCAAAGAGAGAGAAAGATCCAAATCAAGCTCCACGAGCACTAGTTCCTCCCTGAGAACCAGGGAGGGGGGGGGGGAGGGAAGGAAGAAAAGAAGCGAAAACAAAGGGGGTTAGACATAAAGTCTTGCGAGTCTAATAACTTTAACAATTTAATTATTAAATTAATTAGGATAAGGCATAAATTGGTAAAACATGGAATGACTGTGAAACAAGTGGGCAAGACAAAACAAACAAGAGGAATATTCTGGCGTTAATCTCGCTCCTAATCACTATAGGATAATTACTATACTGCACCACTACTAGTCACTATAAAATTTGATCCCGCCTACTTAACATAATAATCATAATGATAGTTTTGTGTACCCCTGGCTGTCTCCATATGTGCCTCCTGCCCCTATCTCCTCTAGTTGTACCCACTAACCCCATGCGATCGACTCAGTGACTTTTAGATACCCATGATGGTCCCACAGTGGGGTGTATCACTCCCCAAATTGGCAACCCAGTACCACTAAAAATGCACGGCTTATATCTACACGATGCAACAACGTCTTACCTACCAGCCCAGGCCCACGCACACACATGACCCCGTTGGACTTGCGTTACCTTGCTTTCTTTCGCTTCGCACCTGAGCTCGTATATTCGTTTCTGATTACCAATGTTGTATATAGACACATCTCCTAAGTATATAGCTACGCTAGCTCCTCGACATCCCTTCTATTGCTTACCCAGAATAACTTAGTCACCTACCGATCACGGTGACTCTCTATCCTACCTCAGGATAGAGAGAACCCCAAAGAGGCTGGCGTCAAAGAGTTCCCCCTGAAAATAGGCCAGGCAATTAATATACTAGGTTTACCTATTGTCTGTTTTTTTATTAAGTGCATGCCCTATTGATAGTTTGGACCTTCCTTACCATGCTTTCTTAGTGAAGCCGGACCATTCTAAGAGAGGAATCCTACTTGAATTCTCATTTGATTTGTCATTGACATTCCATAGAAAGATTTGGCGCCGCTCACTAAATTATGTGGTTAATAATATTTTTAAATCGGTCGTTCCTGTTTGGAGAAGAATCAACAGAATAGCAAATAGCATAAAAACCCAGAAGGTAATGCATTACTCCTACAGCACGTCCTTGTACAATGCTCAAGGCACTCCCTAGATTATATAATAAATACTGGAAAAAAAAAACTCTCAACTGGGTCGGATATCTTTTCCAATGTTGTTTCATTTCCGACTAGCATAAGCTACCTCTTACAGTCAAACATAGTAAGCGTGTCCTGTCCTCGATCTAACTCGAGCTCACAAAGATACTTAATGGGTTACTGGTTTGAAAAGGGACCCCCATGCTTGACACAAGCTTTCCACCCACGCTTGGTCCCCACTAGAATTTTCCACTTAACCCCTTCTTATTCATGTCTTCTTACATGTTTCAATTTGGTTAAGTGTTTCTGATCATATTTTACATGTCAGTCATGTCACCGACTTAACCCCCGTGTCCCACCACATGTTTATCTTGGTTAAGTGTTACTTAATTCATTGTAACCGTAACCTTGTCAGACATCCCACGTTAGACTCCCATTTGCGGTTGCTGGATTTACAAGGCGGGTCCGAGCAGTCTTATAACGCAAATGTGTCTAACCTCGTGTCTTTACAGTTGTTACGCATTTAGTTTATGCCCTAGATGTGACGGCCCGCCCCGCACCAACCGACATATACTCCAAAAGTGCGTTGTACACATGTCCAGTTAGCACGGGACGGTGGTCAGAAGGAAAGGAAAGAAGACGGAGAAACAACAAAGAACCTGTAGAATGTCTCACAGCGCATGGAACAAAATATAATAATAACATACTTGAAATAAAATAGGTGAGACAGTGCATGAGCTGAAAATAAACTAACATAGCAGCGGAAAATCCAAATACAGCTTATGATCCAAAGCCAACATTATTACACTTTTCAAATTGTCTCAAAAAGAAAAAGCAAGATAAGGGAGGTACACTACTAATGCCCAAGTAACGACCACCAACGACATAGGGAGAATATCTATATATCATACGTGGAAGCCTCCTGCTCGCCTCCGAATCAGCTACTCGCGCATCACCAGCTAACTTGTCTCTAGTCTGCTCATGTGACACCCAGAGTAATAAGAAGAGACAAAAAACTCTGGGTCAGACAAAAAGTCTAGTATGAGCGATAAGCATCTAAACATAACAATAACAGGTATACTAAACCATACCTGAACCTAGACCTGCAACCAAAGAGTTAGCACTACATACTGTACAACACTCTAAGGTGCCACTAACATGTGGTGTGAAGATACGGGGGTGGGAAGATATGGGGGTGGGGTGTGCATGTCATAATGGTGGCAAACAATTAAGCATAGCTACCATCCTCACATCTCTCACTCAGTGCGTAAAGCATTTGAAATTCACCACTTCGATCACCCCAATACTTTGTTATGATCACCTTGCCCCATGAAGTCATAAATGGCTTCACTGCACTAATACATAGCCACTAATCCTTTGCTATGTCCACGTGCCCAATGGAGTTATTCACCCCGTCTGCGCTGGCTCATAGCCTTACCAATCCTTTACTATGTTCACTTGCCCCATGGAGTTATTCACCCCATCTGCGTTGGCTCATAGTCTTACTATGCTCACTTTGCCCTACGAGTCATAATGACTCTACTGCACTGATAACGTAGTCTTGCTACCATCACCTCGCCCCTCGAGTCATAGTGACTCTACTGCACTGGTAAGTAGCCCATCATTCATTTTCAGTGGGGAAATGAAGTTATGAACGTCGACAACTCCTTAGCCCACGTCCCCCAGCAAAGCCCAACCATGAAGTGAACTCACTGGTTCCCAACTGGATTTTGAGCTCTAACTTCCATTTGGACTACCTTTGCATCTCGGGTTATTGGTCAATACTAGATCGGTTCGGATTCCTCCTTGCCATCGGTTCGGGTCGGTCATAGATATTCCCCTCTGGTGGTTCGGTTCAGGTGTATGCATCTTGTTCAGTGTAACACTTCAGCAACCGGTTCGGTTCGGGTATGATTGCTCCATCGGTTCGGTTCGGGTCACCTGTCACCATCTGGTCCATCCTTCTCTCTTAGCTCTTGGCGTGGCTTTCTGGTCCGATCTGATCCCCTTCCTTATTCCCATCCGCTCCGATCTCTATTCCTATTCCCATCTGCTCCGATCCGATCCCAGTTCAACCTTTGTGGCCTTCCTTTTTTCCATACTTCTCTTGTGCTAAGTTACGGTTCGGTTCGGTGATTCTTTGCCCGGTCCGAGCCCATCCATCCGATCCGATCCGAAATCCTGCACTGTTTTTCTGCAACTTTTCCAGCGAGTGTTTTACGCCATTCGACGATGTTATCGACCATTCTAAGTATTCTAATCAATCACAAAGCATACCACAAAGTCATAGCAACAAGTAGAAGTAACCTCAAACACCAAAACATCAATATGATAGGTTAAAATGGATCAAACATAGCCAAAATCCCATATTTTCCCTTAAGCACGTTTAGGTGAAACTAATGATGTGATTAGCAAAACTTCACCAAATTAACCCAAATTCATATCAGAGGTCTAAGACATCATTTTGAATTTTATAAATATTTTTCCAGGATTTTATCATGTGTAAATTCGCTAATCTTCACTAATTACCCTTAATTAACCGTAATTAGTGCAAAACTATGCAAATCATTCACCTTAGCCACAAATAAAACTTCAAACTGAAATAACTCTCTGATTCGGTGTGAATCCCAATGCTAAAAAGCTGCTCTAATGTTGATTTGGTGTTGATCTCTATTGATTTGATGTTGCTAAGCCTAATTTCAAGTAAAAAGTGATTTGGAGGTGATTTAGAGGTTGGAGGCCATTTTTAGGGTTCCTTAGAGGTAAGTGGAGGCTAGAAAACTGAAATGGGATGAAAACCTAACTCTTTTCAGCCTCCCCTTAACCCTAATCCCGAAATGGGTTATAGGCCCATTCACTAATCACCCTATTTGGCCCGGTTTAGCAGTTTTTCACCTTCCAAACCATATTTCAGCCATATCTTCCAAACGGTAAGTCCGTTTCTCACATGTAACCACTCTACGGAAAGGTAAACCATCAAACGAAACTAAGGGAAGTGGTTTTAGGTAAAAATTTCTTTCCAATCAAAACTTATGGCCGAAACAAGTTCAGCTAGGGGAAAAACGGTCATTTAAAAATCGGCAAAAATCATGAACATGGGAAATGACTCTAATGGTTGTTTCCCAAAGTTACATGACCATACAACTTCATATGGGAAAGAAATTAATATTCTACGATCCTCCGATGCGTAGAATGCGGGTTGTTACATTCTCCCCCCCTTAAGAAATTTCGCCCCCGAAATTCCCTAACCAAAACACACAAAGGGTCCCGCATGCCTATCAGCCATAAAACAACAATCAAACATGCAAAACAAGAAAAACAAGTCTATCCTAGCATGCGGAATAACTAAATCGCAAAGTAAATCTTACCAGGCGAAGAGTTCTGGATACGTCTTCCTAATGCTCTCCTCTGTCTCTCAAGTACAGTCATTCTCGTTCTCGCCCCACTGAACCTTGACTAGCTTCACCGCCTTCCTTCGAAGTTGCTTCGTATCGTGCTCGACGATACGAATCGACTTGCGGTTCCCAACCGCCTCGGGTTCCACTTCGAAGTCCTCTAACTGATCAGGGGAAATAGTCAAATTTGGGTCGTGTACGAACTTCCTTAGTTGGGAAACATGAAATACGTTGTGAACTCCCACCGTCTTTTCTGGTAAGTCAACTCTATATGCTAAATTCCAAACTAGTTCGAGAATTGGGAATGGGCCGACAAATCTTGGTGCCAACTTGCCTCTCCTGCCAAATCGTATCACGCTCTTCAATAGAGAAATTTTGACAAACACCAAGTCACCAACGGAGAATTTTAAGCCTCTTCTCCTCTTATCAGCATAACTCTTCTTCCTATCTTGGGCAGCCTTCATTCGTTACTGAATGACCTTAATCTTGTCCGAGGTTTCTCTCACCACATCTGGTCCAAGCATAATCTTCTCACCGGTCTCTATCCACCATGATGGTGAGTTACACGGTCTTCCGTATAAAGCTTCATATGGAGCCATACCGATACTGGATTGGTAGCTATTATTGTATGCAAACTCTACTAGACGCAAATGGTCATCCCATGATCCACCAAAATCCACTATACAAGCTCTCAAGAGATCTTCCAATATACGATTCACCCTCTTCGTCTTACCGTCGGTCTGAGGATGATATGCGATACTGAGATGTAATTCCGATCCTAGAGCCTCTTGTAAACTCTTCCAAAACCCACTAGTAAACAACGGGTCTCGGTCACTCACAATGCTTTTAGGTACTCCATGAAATCTCACTACCCACTTCATATACAATTCTGCTAACTTAGCTGCAGTTCTGTTTGACTTAACTGGTATAAATCTTGCACTCTTTGTCAATCGATCCACAATTACCCAAATGCTATCATATCCCGATCTAGTCCTCGGTAAACCATTGATGAAATCCATCGAGACTTGCTCCCATTTCCATTCGGGAATTTCTAATGGTTGTAACAAACCACTAGGCTTCTTCTACTCGGCTTTAACTTGCTGGAAATTCATGCACTTGGATATGAACTTCCCTACGTCTCTTTTCATCCCTTCCCAGTAGTAAGTCTGTCTCATGTCTCGTTACATCTTATCACCCCCAGGGTGTATAGTCAGTTTTGGGTGATGACATTCTCTAAGCACTTCATCTCTCAAACCATTCACGTTGGGTACAACAAGTCTTCCATTCTTTCAAAGCCATCCTTCTCGATCAAGCCCATACAAATTCATCTCCTCACCGTCGATGTTCATCTCTAACTTAGAGATGATTCCCAATAGACTAGGATCGTCCCTCTGGCTCGAACCAATCCGCTCTATCAAAGTGGGTTTGATCGCCAAACTAGCTAACATTTCTGGATCCAATTCGCAGTTTGGTCTAAAATCAAACCCTGCGATATACTCCAGTTTCTTCCATTCAAGAAACATAGCCCCTAAACTGGCATGTCTCCTACTCAAGGCATCGGCTACCGCATTGCCTTTCGGAGGCGTATATGTGATATCAAAATCATATGAAGCCAAGAACTCCAACCATCTCTGCTGACGGAGATTCAGATCTTTCTGAGAGAAGAGATACTTTAACGATTTATGATCGGTAAACAACTCAAATCTCTCTCCCAAGAGATGATGCCTCCACATCTTCAGCGCAAACACGATCCGTGTATACTGTCATCTCTTCATTCCCTATAGGAATGACAAGCACTGGCGCACGCATCAACTTTTCTTTTGGAATCTTGAATGCATTCTCACGCACTCTGTCCCAGACAAAGATCTGATTCTTCATAGTCAACTGAGTCAACGGTGCTGCTATCTTGGAGAAGTCCTGGATAAACATACGATAACATCCAGCTAACCCCAAGAAACTTCTTACATCTGTTGCATTGTTGGGCGTTGGCCAATCCTATACCGTAGCCACCTTCGCAGGGTCCACGGCAATACCATTCTCTGAAACAACATGGCCCATGAATCTCACATCCCTCCTACAGAAGTGGCACTTAGAGAATTTCGCTTTTAATTGGTCTTTCCTCAACACCTCCATCACTATCCTCAAGTGTCCCTTGTGTTCCTCCTATGTCCTCGAGTAAACAAAGATATCGTCCACGAACACAAGAACAAACTTATTCAACTGATCTCTGAATACCCGATTCATAAGATCCACGAAATATGCTGGTGCGTTGGTCAACCCAAATGGCATAACCAACCACTCATAGAATCCAGACGGCGTCCTAAATGCCATTTTCGAAACACTCTCATCCGCTACTCGGAGCTGATGAAATCCTGTCGCGAGGTCCAATTGGGAGAACAATCTTGCTCCTTCAAGTTGATCAAACAAATCATCTATCCGCGGTAGAGGATACTTATTCTTCCTCGTCACCTTATTCAGATCGCGATAGTCCATACACAAACGAAGGGAACCATCTTCCTTAGTGGAAAACACAATTGGTGCTCCCCACTCGGAGACACTTCTTCTAATAAACCCTTTCTTCAAAAGATCACTTACTTGCACCCCGAGCTCTCGCTGCTCCCTTGGTGCCATACGACAAAGTGGCATCACTACAGTTCTGGCATCTTTCACTAAATCAATACGGAACTGAATCTCTCGGTGTGGTGGAAGCACGGTCACCTCCTCGAAGACGTCCGGATACTGGCCAACCAAGGGCACATCTGACAACTCATCATGCGGGATGTCGAGGGAATTTATAAAACTAGCCATTACCCCATCACTAGGTAGACTACCAAACACTAACCTCTGCCCATCATCCACCCTAACTGTCACCAAAAAGCCCTCACAGTCTACCACCACCCCGTATCTTTGGAGCCAGTCGACCCCCAATATAATGCCATACCCGGTAAAGCCCAAAACAAAGCAATCACAAAAAAACATACATCCATGACTCGATAAGACCAAATTTCAGAAAATCATACTAAGGTTAGTCGAACCACCAATCGGGTTCGTCACAACCAACGGTCTATCGACTATCTCGGGTTCCTGTCCCAACCTATCCACCAGGTCACTAGATATGAATGAACAGGAAGCCCTAGTATCAAACAAAACTCGAACTGGTACATCTAAATAGAAAGCATACCTTGAATGACGACATTCTTTCCTTTCTCCGCCGCAGTTGGGGCATTTGACGAAGATGGAATAGCGTTAAGGGCATATGCTTTCACCATCTGCTTTTCTTTAGTAGTTTGTGGACACTTATCCTTGAAATGTCCCACTTGGCCACAGTTGAAGCACTTCTTATCCGCGGACTTGGCCCGACAATCTTTGGCATAATAGCCTTTCTTACCACAGCTGAAGCACTCAACATCTTTCTTGCTCTTTTTCTGGCCATCCTTAGCTTGACTCTGCTTCCTCTTATTCTGAGAGTTATTCTTTCCTCCACCGCTTGCTTGCGGCTTCGGCCCTTCCTCAGATGCAACCTCAGTATTTGTCTTAGGGTAAAGACTCTCCGATCTCCAAGCTTTTCCAACAATCGATTCAAAGGTCTCATCGATGTTGTTGATAAGCCTTTCCTCGAAGTATCCATCCAAACCAGTAATGAACTTCTAATTCTTCTTCTTAGGAGTATCGATAAGGGACAGTCCATACTTCAACAAAGTGTCGAACTCAGCAATATAGTCAGATATTGCCCTACCACTCTGCTTGAGTTCCAAGAATCTCTTAAAAAACACCGACTTCTGGGCAGCTGGAATGAACTTCTCGCTAAAGCAAGCCTTGAACTGATACCAAGTAACCTGATCATCTGGGGTAGCTGTTCTAATGGCATTCCACCAGTTCATCGCTCACACTTGCAGCTGACGAGATGCTAGCCTTCTCTTCATCGCATCCTCGATAACCAAAATATCGAAGATACGATCACAGCTATCCAACCAATCCCGAACATCTGTGGCCGACTCCGTTCCGTGGAACGGCTTCCCACCAAGGTTAGTGTAATCCTTGCATAGCTTGGCAAAGTCGACCCTAGGCGCCTGCACTACTGGACCACCACCATTTCCGGGATTGGGAACTGCTCCTTGAACATCCCTAAGCATACCCCTCATGAAGTAAGTGAACATTGTCATCATGTCAGGAGCATTCCCATGATTGGTCCCTCTACCAGCACCCCCGGTGTCTCGACTCATCGTTCAATCTGTAAAAAGAAAACGATTAATGACCCCATAGTGGTGCTAGTGCAGTACGACTTCATTCTTATACTACTAATAGTATATATATAGCTTTTGAAAACCAAAGTAATCAAAAAAACGCACTCTCATATACGTACTATCTCTCCCTAGTGTCTTTCCCTAGGTTAACTACGCAACCTAGAGCTCTGATATCAAGTGCGACGGCCCGCCATGCACCAACCGACATATACTCCAAAAGTGCGTTGTACACATGTCCAGTTAGCACGGGATGGTGGTCAGAAGGAAAGGAAAGAAGACGAAGAGACAACAAAGAACCTGTAGAATGTCTCATAGCGCATGGAACAAAATATAATAATAACATACTTGACATAAAACACGTGAGACAGTGCATAAGCTGAAAATAAACTAACATAGCAGCGGAAAATCCAAATACAGCTTATGATCCAAAGCCAACATTATTACACTTTTCAAACTATCTCAAAAAGCAAAAGCAAGATAAGGGAGGTACACTACTAATCCCACAGTAGCGACCACCAACGACACAGGGAGAATAACTATATATCATATGTGGAAGCCTCCTGCTCGCCTCCGAATCAGCTACTCGCGCATCACCAGCTAACCTGTCTCAAGTCTGCTCCTGTGAGCACCCATAAAACTCTAGGTCAGACAAAAAGTCTGGTATGAGCGATAAGCATCTAAACAGAAAAATAACTGGTATACTAAACCATACCTGAACCTGGACCTGCAACCAAAGAGTTAGCACTACATAATGTACAACACTCTAAGGTGCCACTAACATGTGGTTTGAAGATACGGGGGTGGGGGTGTGCATGTCATAATGATGGCAAACAATCAAGCATAGCAACCATCCTCACATCTCTCACTCAGTGCGTAAAGCATACGATATTCACCACTTCGATCACCCCAATAATTTGCTATGATCACCTTGCCCCATGAAGTCATAAATGGCTTCACGGCACTGATACATAGCCACTAATCCTTTGTTATGCCCACGTGCACCATGGAGTTATTCACCTCATCTGCGTTGGTCATAGCCTTACCAATCCTTTACTATGTCCACTTGCCCCATGGAGTTATTCACCCCATCTGCGCTAGCTCATAGTCTTACTACGATCACTTTGCCCTCGAGTCATAATGATTCTACTACACTGATGACGTAGTCTTGCTACCATCACCTCGCCCGCCGAGTCATAGTGACCCTGCTGTGCTGATAAGTAGCCCATCATTCATTTTCAGTGGTAAATCGAAGTTATGAATGTCGACAACTCCTTAGCACACGTCCCGCAGCAAAGCCCAACCATGACGTGAACTCATTGGTTCCCAACTGGATTCTGAGCTCTAACTTCCATTTGGACTATCTTTGCATCTTGGGTTATTGGTCAATACTGGATCGGTTAGGATTCCTCCTTGCCATCGGTTCGGATCGGTCATAGATATTCCCCTCTAGCGGTTCAGTTCGGGTGTATGCATCTCGTTCAGTGTAACACTTCAGCAACAGGTTCGGTTCGGGTTTGATTGCTCCATCGGTTCGGTTCGGGTACCCTGTCACCATCCGGTCCGTCCTTCTCTCTTAGCTCCTGGCGTGGCCTTCTAGTCCGATCCGATCCCCTTCCTTATTCCCATCCGCTCTGATCCCTATTCCTATTCCCATCCGCTACGATCCAATCCCAGTTCAACCTTTGTGGCCTTCCTTTTTGCCTTACTTCTCTTGTGCTAAGCTACGGTTCGGTTCGGTGATCCTTTGCCAGGTCCGAGCCCATCCATCCGATCTGATCAGAAAGCCTGTACTATTTTTCTGCAACTTTTCCAGTGAGTGTTTTATGCCATTCGACGACGTTTTCGACCATTCTAAGTATTCTAATCAATCACAAAGCATATCACAAAGTCATAGCAACAAGGAGAAGTGACCTCAAACACCAAAACATCAATATGATAGGTTAAAATGGATCAAACATAGCCAAAATACCATATTTTCCCTTAAGCATGTTTAGGTGAAACTAATGATGTGATTAGCAAAACTTAACCAAATTAACCCAAATTCATATCAGAGGTCTAAGACATCATTTCGAATTTTATAAATATTTTTCCAGGATTTTATCATGTTTAAATTCGCTAATCTTCACTAATTACCCTTAATTAACCGTAATTAGTGCAAAACTATGTAAATCACTCACCTTAGCCACAAATAAAACTTCAAATAGAAATAAATCTCTAATTTGGTGCGAATCCCAATGCTAAACAGCAGCTCTAATGTTGATTTGGTGTTGATCTCTCTTGATTTGTTGTTGCTAAGACCAATATTCAAGTAAAAAGTGATTTGGAGGTGATTTAGAGGTTGGAGGCCATTTTTAGGGTTCCTTAGAGGTAAGTGGAGGCCAGAAAACTAAAATGGGATGAAAACCTAACTCTTTTCAGCCTCCCCTTAATCCCAATCCCGAAATGGGTTATGGGCCCATTCACTAATCACCCTATTTGGCCCGGTTAAGCAGTTTTTCACCTTCCAAACCTTATTTCAGCCATATCTCCCAAACGGTAAGTCTGTTTCTCACATGTGACCATTCTACGGAAAGGTAAACCATCAATAGAATCTAATGGAAGTTGTTTCAGGTCAAAATTCCTTTCCATTCAAAAGTTATGGCCGAAACAAGATCAGTTAGGGGCAAAACGGTCATTTAAAAATCGGCAAAAATCATGAACATGGGAAATGACTCTAATGGTTGTTTCCCAAAGATACATGACCATACGACTTCATATGGGAAAGAAATGAATATTCTACGATCCTCCGATGCGTAGAATGCGGGTTGTTACATTAGACCTCTCACATTAGGCTAACGTTTGTGGTTGCTTGATTTGTCGGGCGGGTCCGGGCAGTCTTACACCACAAACGAGTCAAACCTCGTGTTTTAGGCGTTTATTATTGCAAATTATTTCACCCCAATATGAATTAGTTATCCCTATTCAAATTGTCAATAATTCCCAAATTAATTATGTCCATAATTGTCACCTAAATTATGTCCATGCTTTTTAGGTATAAAAATTATACCAATTAATGTCTCAATGCTTTTAAAGCCATTTTATGCCAATTCACAATTTACATAATTAATATTTTTCAAATGTCCCCACTCTATTCGTACGTTCAAATATGAAATATGTTAGAATCGCAAATTGTCTAACTTATAAAAAATAAACATCACAGCTTGCATAACACATAAAGATAGATCTAACTTGTAAATAGGAATTATAACATAAATTTGCATAGCCAATAATTTTCATAGACAATGGTCATATAGAATCATATATTTTCATAAACTACCATGGATCTAAATATAGATCTAAACACGAAACTGTGAACTTGCATATATGAATTACGGGTCTAACATAAACTTGCATATGTGAATATAATTTTCACCTAAAAATGTGAATATAGTTTTCATCTAAACTTGCATATGGATTTATACAACTTGCATATGAATTTATCACATGTTTTTGCATATAAACTAGCATATGTTTATACTTGTTTCACATATAAACTTGTGTATAATCCGCATACATACTTGCATAAGATTCACATACAAACTAGCATATGATTTAACATCCCAAACTTGCATAAGATTCACATACGAACTAGCATATGTAAACGTAGACTTGCATAAGATTCACATACAAACTAGCATATGATTTAACAAGTTGAACATGTATAATTGGACATGTGAATTTGATCTACCAATATAAGATAACAAAACTGTCATATGTTCACCAACAGACAATAACATCACACGATTCAGTAGTCATGTTCTCATAATCCACATTTTATAACTTATCACAGTTAATTTATTAATTATTTTGTGAAACAAATTGTACTCACAAAGATAGGTTAGAGAAGAGAATGATTCGTTCGTCTTTTGAATTAGAATTCTAACTTGCTAATCCCTAAGCTTTAGGAAGAAGAACTATCCTAGCAGCAGCACGGTGGCCAAGAGAATAATTTAGTTTAGGTTTAGGGTTTTAGTCTGGGCAAACTTTTATAGAAGTTTGAATCAACCTAAGCCGTTAGATTATCATAGGAGTAATCCCTACCATCCAGAATAGATAGAGTTATCTAGAACAACCACATCATCCCTAATGACTAAGTAAAGAGTTAGAAATCGTCAAATTTCATATTAGCTTGAGGGGGGTAGGTCGACTCCCTGGTCGACCTGTATAGGGTTGGTCGACCCCCAGGTCGACCCCATGGTCGACCTAGCCTTGGGCGGGAGAATTCCCGCCCAGCCCGCTCCCCTGTTTGAATTTTGAATTTCGAGTTTTTATTCTGAACTATTTTGATGTATATAAAATTGTTGAAACTTCCTCGGATAATAACTTCCTCATACGAAGACCAATTTACGAAAACTTGGACTCTATTCTAAGCATAATTTCTAGATGAACGCAATAGCGTAACCCATTTCCCTTAATTCTCACTTTAATAATTAAGTTTTCTTAGGATTGTTAATTTTAAAATTCACAGAAAATTCAGGGTGTTACATTCTCCCCTCCTTAAAGGATTTCACCCCAGAAATCTCCAAGATAAGGAGAATGTATATTCTAACATCCAATCATCCATCTACTCAACCATCAAACATGTTCATCCATTATCCATACAAGATTTCTAACACCGTATGAACATATGCAAAAAGTGTGTGTATATGTTCCTTATCTAATGCCAAATCAGGCGGTCCACTGATTCAGTTGACCTCCTTAATGCAAATCATGATAGTTCCATGCATCCATTATGCATGCAAAAGAATCCTAAAAATACATATTACTTCTACATGTGTGCACAACAATTCATCAGAATGCAGCATCCATATGATAACACAACCATTATACATCCATTAATTTAAATATGCACACACATTTAAAAAGACAAATACTTATATTGGTACTTGAAAATTTTAAAACAACTTTTATTGCAGTGGAGAAATAGTTTGATTACACAACATCATAAACCAACATTAAAACCAAGTACACTTCATATACATCTTTACAAATTGTTTTCTGAGTACATAAAGTAAAAAAGCATAACCCCAACATAAGTAGCCATAAAAGAGATGAGATCAACTTCACTTTTAGCGATCCAAGCACTTCCAAAGAGAGGGAAAGATCCAAATCAAGCTCCACTAGCACTAGTCCCACCCTAAGAACCCGGGGGGGGGGGGGGGGGGGAGGAAGAAAAGTGGCGAAAACAAAGGGGGTTAGACATAAAGTCTGGCGAGTCCAATAACTTTAACAATATAGTTATTAAAGTAATTAGGATAAAGCATAAACTGGAAAAACAAGGAATGACTGTGAAAAAAGTGGGCAAGACAAAACAAACAAAAGGAATATTCTGGCATTAATCTACTGAACCACTAGTTGTACTAGTCACCCTAAAAGTTGATCCCCCCTACTTAACCTAATAATCATAATGGTAGTTTCGTGTACCACTAGCTGTCTCCATAGGTGCTGCGTGCCCCTATCTCCACTAGTTGTACCCACTACCTCCATGCGATCGGCTCCCTAACTCGTAGATACCCATGATGGTCCCATAGTGGGGTGTATCACTCCCCAAAGTGGCAACCCGATACCACTAAAAATGCATGGCTTATATCTACACGATGCAACAACGTCTTACCTACCAGCCTGGGCCTACGCACGCACATGACCCTGTTGGACTTGCGTTGCACCGTTAAACTGTTTTGACCACTTACAATCAAACACAGTAAGCATCTCCCGTCCTCGATTTAACTCGAGCTCACAAAGATACATAATGGGTTACTTGTTTGAAAAGAGTCCCCCATGCTTGACACAAGATTTCCACCTATGCTTGGTCTCCACTTGAATTTTCCACTTAACCCCTTCTTATTCATGTTCTCTTACATGTTTCAATTTGGTTAAGTGTTTCTAATCGTATTTCACATGTCACCCATGTCACTCACTTAACCCCCATGTCCCACCACATGTCTATCTTGGTTAAGTGTTACTTAATTCTTTATAACCGTAACCTTATAAGACCTCCCTCGTTAGACTCCCGTTTGTGGTTGCTGGATTTGTCGGGCGGGTCCGGGCAGTCTTATACCGCAAACGTGTCTAACCTCGTTTCTTTAAAATTATTACGCATTTAGTTTATGCCTTCGACCTCTCACATTAGACTATTGTTTGTGGTTGCTGGATTTGCCGGCGGGTCCCGGCAGTCTTACACCACAAACGAGTCTAACCTTGTGTCTTAGGCGTATATTATTACAAATTATTTCACCCTAATATTAATTAATTATCCCTATTCAAATTGTCAATAATTTCCAAATTAATTATGTCCATAATTGTTACCTAAATTATGTCCATACTTTTTAGGTATAAAAATTATACTAATTAATGTCTCAATGCTTTTAAAGCCATTTTATGCCAATTCACAATTTACATAATTAATATTTTCCCATTGTCCCCATGATATTCGTATGTTCAAATATGAAATATGTTAGACTCGCAAATAGTCTAACTTATAAAAAAGAAACATCACAACTTGCATAAAACATAAAAATAGATCTAACTTGCAAATAGGAATTATAACATAAATTTGCATAGCCAATAATTTGCATAGACAATGGTCATATAGAATCATATATTTGCATAAACTGCCATGGATCTAAATATAGATCTAAATATGGAATTGTGAGCTTGCATATATGAATTATGTGTCTCACCTAAACTTGCATATGTGAATATAATTTTCACCTAAAAATGTGAATATAGTTTTCACCTAAACTTGCATATGGACTCCTACAACTTGCATATGAATTTATCACATGTTTTTGCATATAAAATAGCATATGTATATACTCAATTCACATATAAACTTATGTATAATCCGCATACAGACTTACATAAGAATCACATACAAACTAGCATATGATTTAACATCCCAAACTTGCATAAGATTCACATACGAACTAGCATATGTAAACACAGACTTGCATAATATTCACATACAAACTAGCATATGATTTAACAAGTTAAACATGTATAATTGGCCATGTGAATTAGATCTACCAACACAAGATAACAAAACTGTTATATATTCACCAACAGACAATAACATCACATGATTCAACAGTCATGTTCTCATAATCCACATTTCACAACTTGTCACAATTAATTTATAAATTATTTTGTGAAAGAACTTGTACTCACAAAGATAGGTTAGGGAAGAGAATGATTAGTTCGTCCTTTGAATTAGAATTCTGACTTGCTAATCCCTAAGCGTTAGGAAGAAGAACTATCCTAGCAGCAGCATGGTGGCCAAGAGACTAATTTAGTTTAGGTTTAGGGTCTGAGCCTAGGCACTCGTTTACAGAAGAGAATGACTTAGCAAAGAGTCACAAATTGTCACATTTCAGATCTGCCCAAGGGGGGTAGGTCGAACCCCAGGTCGACCCCTTGGTCGACCTATATAGGGTAAGTCAACCCCGGGTCGACCCCCTGGTCGACCTAGCCTTGGGTGGGAGAATTTCCGCCCAGCCCGCACCTCCGTTTGAATTTCGAATTTTGAATTTTTATTGTAAACTATTTTACTTGATATAAAATTGCTGAAACTTCCGAGGGCCATAACTTCCTCATACGAAGTCCGATCTACGAAAACTTGGACTCTATTCCCAGTAGAATTTCAAGACAAATGTAGGGGTAGATCGACAAATATGAAAGATGATAAATCGTTTGGATTGTGTGTTGAAAAAATGTACCCTTTCACAGTAGTAAAAAGATTGGCGTAATTTTAGGAAGTAAGGTGTAACACTCCACGTCCGTTAGTGTCACTCACAAAGGGAATGCACTAAGTTTTGTGGAGCATTTAGGGTAAAAGATGTAGACAAATTACAAGACAGACAGAAATTAAACAGCGGAAAATAAAACTTTGCTTTATTGATAAATAGTTCGTACAACAATTTCTTTACAATATCAGAGTATCATCTGTCTTTCAAAATAAAGAAGCATAAAAATACATTTATATTCCCTAATTTAAGCAAGAGCCAGCCATAGCATCTGAAAAGAGAATCCAAGCAAAACTTAGGAAAATCTTCAAGCTGGAAAGAGTGACAGTCCAACTTAACCTGAGCTATACTATTCCCTCCTTTACTACCTGGGGGGGGGGGGATGGAAGAAAAGAAGACGAAAGGAAAAAAGAGTCAGACATAAGGCCTGAGTAAGTTCAGTAACTTCTAGCATGTGAACATGGAAAAACAAAACGACATGAATTAACTGAATACAAGATAACACCAAGATGATAGGGTCAGCAAGATTAGACAAGATAATCACAAGTTATGCTAAGATAAGATAAACTGGATATGCTCTAATGCTTTCGCCGCTTCGCTATTTCCTTGCTATACTGGTTTCTATATCTATGCACCGCCGAACTAGTGTCCCAACTAGTAACAATAACGTGATCCCAATCCCTATATTTTCCATTGCCTTCGGGCATCCATTTATTATTTATTACCCAGATCTTAATCTAGGATTTTCTTATCAAGTGCTTTCTAGATTTAACTAGAGTTTTACGTTGTCTGTTGAACGCTTCTCGAGTTCAGGGTTTATGCCACCTAGTCCAACTAGGGATTAAGCTACTTGTCGAATGATGCCCCCTAGTCTAGGACACACTACCTAGAGTGGTATATGTTCCTATTCTTCCCCACGCATGCATCGCGAATCGTTATCGCTTGTCTAGATGCACATGTCCTGTAATGTGCGGTCCGAGTCCTGTGACAGGGCAAATCAAGGAATACAGAACTAGTCGGGAGCTTTCAGATATCTGCCGATGCAGATGCTAAGGTCTGTTTTTATTCCAGTGGTTATGGTCCCACTTGACCCCTCCCTCAACTAGTGAAAGGCACACCTTGAAAAATGAGAACTATACGCAGGCCTCCGGTGCCCCACTATCCTATGGCCATCCTCACCCATAACTAGATAGCAAGTATATGGTCTTTTGGAGTTCTCCGCCTTTCTGCTTCACGTATCTCGATTGATTGAAGATGGATGGTAGCCGACGAGTTGCTATCACAAGGCTACCGCTTTCTCGCCGAATCACGCCGGTCCATCCTAGTCTTTAGGTTGCCATATACTGCAACCAAGGCATACCCCTGGTTCTTCTATGCAGACCTTAACCTCTGTGAGCCTAGGAGGATCATCTGCAGCCACACAGAGGGATACCAAGAGTACCCTCACGTCCCCTCGAAGCCTCGGGCTTCGTAACCCAATTCGTTGGAGCCTTCTTTCTACTCAGACGGACATTCGCTCCTTCCCGTGTTATACTAAGAATTACTACCTAGTTTTACTAACTAAGATTTACCACTTAGTTTCCAGAATCGTTGTTTTCTAAGGTTTACTACTTAGTTCCCTTTCCCGTCAATTTGGATTGGTTAAGTGTCATTAGTCAATTAAAGTTAACTTAACACCCTTCATTTATCCTGCTAAACTGGTTAGGTGTTATCAGTAATTCATGTTGACTTAACCCCATCACAAACCATGTTATATTGGTTAAGTATTTCTTAATACTTAACCCAACCCATTCACTTTGTATTGGTTAAGTGTTCCTTTTTAACTTAACCTTGCCCGTCTATTTTAACTAACATGTTATTAATGGCTAAGTATTATCCCTTCACGTTTTAGACTTAACCCTATTCCTTTGTCACAATCTGATGGTTAAGTGTTCAAGTTACTTAACCCTACGGTCTAGCCCATCTAACATATCAAATTGGCTAAGTGCATTAAACTTTACTTCACCCCAACCTCTAGTCTAGTTAACATGTTAATTTGGCTAAGTGTATTAACTTTATTTAACGCACCTTCTAGTCTAGTTAACATGTTAATTTGGCTAAGTGTAATAACTTTACTTAACCCCATCTTCTAGTCTGGTTAACATGTTAATTTGGCTAAGTGTTTCCTTAGTTACTTAACCCCTACAAATCTTGTCTCGTTACCATGTGAAGTTGGTTAAGTGTCCCTATGGACTTAGCCCTCCCATCCTAGCTTAACTGTGTTAAATTGATTAGGTGTTTCTATGGACTTAACCCTCCCATTCTAGATTAATTGTATGGCCCTAACCCCACCCACCAGTCTGGTTATCATGTTGAATTGGTTAAGTGTCTTAGTGAACTTAATCCTACTGTTCTTGTTCTAACTTTAATTAAATAGATTAAAGCCATGACCACTCACATTAGACAGATATTGTTGCGATTCATTGGATGTGCCGGTTGGTCCCGGGCAGATTTACATCGCAACTCAGTCTATCCTCGGGTTAGGCGTATTCGTGTTTTCTAGTTCAAAGGGTTTCGATTAATTTCCAAATCAAGTTTTGAAAGTAACCATCCTGTCGTTCAGATCAGTTAGGGATAGCCAGGGAGAGCAGGAAACTTGTATTTTCCAAACTCAAGCCTAGACACTGTCCTCTCTGTCACCCTAGAACTTTCTGGTGTACCATTAAAAGAGATGTCGTTAATAAACCTTTAATTTGTCTAAATTTTCCTTTTCTCATTTAGGACCAATTCTATAAGTAAATTATTCGTAATTTACTTATTTCCCAATTATTCTTTTAATGTAAATTGTCAACGTTTATTCTTATGGCCCATTTTCCCCCCCTATCATATTTATGCTTTTTGGTATATAAACTATACCAAATTAAGTGTCACTAACCATGATTTTGCTAGACATGACAATTATTCCCAATTACGGCCTATTTCAAGTTTATGCCAATACACTTATTATGCCAAATTCGCTTATCCAATTCTGATTTAACATTCTAATTACAGTTCGTGTGAAACTAGACTTATTATTCTAGTTCATAGTCATGTAAATGCTAGATTTACAAGTCAATACTAGTCTCAAATTACGCATCCTAAAATTCATGTCAGATTTATCCAATTTGCATTTCTATGAATGTGCCATAATACATGTTCCCAATTTATGCCAATTTCCAAGTTAAAACTATGCTTTTAGTAAATTTCATATTTTTCCCAAATCGTATTCCCACCGTTCGTATAATCGTGATTCAATCTAGATTATAGATAAATCTAGATTCGTAGAAAATAGGGAATGAACCAAAGATGCTATGCAAAAGATAGACATGATAACTGGCATAAAAAGGGTTGAATAACGACGTAGGCTCAAGAACATGGGTAGACCTAACTTAATAGGTAAATTCCCAAGGTCTGAAACCAAAGAAAACCAAGAATAGACAGAATAGAGACGTAGGTTCAAGAACATGGGTAGACCTAACTTAATAGGTAAATTCCCAAGAAATAAAACCAAAGAAAACCAAGAACAGACAGAATAGATAATCGGGTTTAGACCCAATTTTCTAGTCACAAAACTTAAGTAACACTTTCCTAGTCATGAATCATAGGTGTTTAATCACAGTTGTCCTTGTTATGTCATAGGCAATAGTTTATGTTTCCTAATCAAAGGCACAGTCTTAGTCAAGGAAATAATTCTCGTAGTCACAGTCACAGTCATAGGCAATGTCCATAGTCATAGGAAATGTCCATAGTCATAGGCAATGTTCATAGTCATGGGCAATGTTCATAGTCAAAGAGGCATATGGTTTTAAGGTCCATAGTTTCATACTCAAGGTCTTATTTGTCCTTGAATCATGACTGTTCTTAATTAGGTCCAAAGAGATAGGCACCGACTCGAATAGAAAGATTTTGCATATACTTTTACTCCTTTAATTTCATGTCACGAACAGAGAAAAACGTTCAAATCTAAAAAGTAACTGACTTACAGAGATTATATTAGAATAGAAAGATGGCAATGCTATGATTCGTGCGACGTTGCTCGAAATCATTTGAGTTAGCCTTTAATTCTCATCATGAAGCTTTAATCTTGATTCGAACCTCCTTTTGATAACTTGAGCAGCATCTCCTCGTCTTGATTTATTTTATATATATTATTCTATTTATATTTTAATTAAGAGGAGGAGAAGAAGCCATGTTCACTACGAATCTTTGCAGCATATGGGTAGAGAAGAATTGTGAATATAGAAGGAGATTAGGGCTGTTTATATAGTGTTAGGCGGACGAACCTAGGTAGAGAACGTGACCAAATACATCAGAATGAACCAGGTGCAGAAAGCTGGAAAAATCAAGGGGGGTTCGACCCCTAGGTCGACTACCTAGTCGACCTGGGTGCCCCAGGTCGACTACCCAATCGACCTAGGTGCCTTGGGCGGGAAAATTCCCGCCCAGCCCAATCTGGTCCGATTTGAATTTGAACTCCTTTTCGGCCCTGTTTTGAAATTTGAACTACGCTGAATCTTCCGGAGGCCATATCTTCCTCATACGGACTTCGATTTACGCAATCTCGGACTCGTTTTCATGCAGAATTCCGAGATGAACGCAACGGCACAGCCCGTTTCCCTTGATTTTGATTTTAACTTTTAATCCTGCCCTGATTTGTGAATCCTACTGTTACAGAATTACGAGGTGTTACATAAGGGCTATTTAGAAATTAGCGGTAGGATTAAAAAGAAGGACTATTTTTAAGCCCCTACTATGCTTAAACTACCCTACTTCTCTTAATACTTCTAAACTGCCCTTCTTTTTAATCCAACCTCCAATTCTCTAAATGGCCATTCCTTCCAACAATTATCCCTATTTTTTAACTATTGTGAAGAATTGGTTTTTGCAGCATCCAATCCAAACGATTCATCATCTTTCATATTTGTCGATCTACCCCTACTATGCTTAAACTACCCCTACTTCTCTTTATAAAAGTTGAGGGGTAATTTAGGCATAGCAGGGGTAGATCGACAAATATGAAAGATGATGAATCATTTGGACTAGGTGCTGCAAAAACCAACCCTTCACAGTAGTTGAAAATAGGGGTAATTGTTGGAAGGAAGGGTTATTTAGAGAATTAGGGATAGGATTAAAAAAAGGATTTTTTTTGAAGTATTAAGATAAGTAGGGGTAGTTTAAGCATAGTAGGGTTAGATAAACAAATATGAAAGATTATGAATCATTTGCATTGAGTGCTGCAAAAACCAACCCTTTAATGAAGTTAAAAAATAGGAGTAATTGTTGGAAGTAAGGGTTGTTTAGAGAATTATAGGTAGGATTAAAAAGAATGGCTATATTGAAGTATTAAGAGAAGTAGGGGTAGTTTAAGCATAATAGAGGTAGATCGTCAAATATGAAAGAAGATGAATCGTTTGGATGGGGTGCTGCAAAACCAACCCTTAACAGTAGTTTAGAAATAAGGGTAATTGTTTGAAGTAATGGATATTTAGAGAGTTAGGGGTAGGATTAAAAAGAAGGGCTATTTTGAAGTATTAAGATAAGTTGGTTCACAAAAGTAGAATGATATCTCTTAATACTTCAAAACAACCCTTCTTTTTAATCCTACCCCTAATTCTCTACATAGCCCTTACTTACAACAATTACCCGTATTTTTTAACAACCCCCAACTTTTATTATTTTTTTCCTTTATTCATTTCTTTATTCAATTATTTTCCATTGTTCATTTCTTCATTTGTAAACCAATTATCATTATATTTCTGTGAAGGGTTGGTTTTTGTAGCACCTGATCCAAATGATTCATCATTTTTCATATTTTTCGATCTACACCTACTTTGCTTAAACTACCCCAACTTCTATTAATACTTCGAAACAGTCCTTCTTTTCAATCCCACCCTTAATTCTCTAAATAGCCCCTGCATCCAACAATTACCCCTATTTTTTAACTACTATGAAGGGTTTGTTTTTATAGCACCCAATGCAAACGATTCATCGTCTTTCATATTTGTTGATCTACACCTACTATGGTTAAACAATCGCCTACTATGCTTAAACTACCACCGTACTTTTATTATTGTTTTCCTTTATTCTTTTTTTTTTTGCATTATTCATTTCTTCCTTTGTAAATCAATTATCATTCTACTTCTACGAAGGGTCGGTTTTTGTAGCACCCAATCCAACTGAGTCATCGTCTTTCACATTTGTCGATTTACCGCTACTACGCTTAAACTACCCCTACTTCCCTTAATACTTGAAAATAGCCCTTCTTTTTAATCTTATCCCTAATTCTCTAAATAGCTCTTATTTCCAACAATTACTCGATGTACCGCTACCATGCTTAAACTACCCCTACTTCTCTTAATACTTCGAATCAACCCTTCTTTTTAATCCTACCCCTAATTCTCTAAATGGCCCTTACATCTAACAGTTACTCCTGTCTCTACACCTACTTTTCTTAAACTTACCCTTCTTCTCTTAATACTTCAAAACAGTCATTCTTTTTAATCCTACCCCTAATTCTCCAAATAGCCCTTACTTCCAACTGTAACCCCTATTTTTTTAACTTCTGTGAAGGGTTGGTATCGACTAATATCAAATGAATAAAAGAAAACAATAATAAAAGTAGGGGGTAGTTTAAGCACAGTAGTTAAAAATAGGGGTAATTGTTGGAAGTAAGGGCAAAGAAATGAATAAAGGAAAACAATAATAAAAGTTGGGGGTGGTTTTTGCATAGTATGGGTAGATCGGCGAATGTGAAAGATGATGAATCATTTGGATTGGGTGCTATAGAAACCAACCCTTCACAGAAGTTAAAAAATAGGAGCAATTGTTGGAAGTAATGGAAATTTAGAGAATTAGGGGTAGTATTAAAAATAACGGCTGTTTCGAATTATTAAGAGAAGTAGGGGTAGTTTAAACGTTGTAGAGGTAGATCGACAAACATGAAAGATTATGAATCCTTTGGATTGGGTGTTGCAAAAACAAACCCTTCACAGTAGGTAAAAATAGGGGTAATTTTTGGAAGTAAGGGCTATTTAGAGAATTAGTGGTAGGGTTAAAAAGAAGGGCTATTTAGAAGTGTTAAGAGAAGTAGGGGAAGTTTAAGCATGGTAGGTGTAGATCGGCAAATATGAATGATTATGAATCGTTTGGATTGGTTGCTGCAAAAACCAACCTTTCACAGAAGTTAAAATCAAGGGTAACTATTGGAAGTAAGGTCTATTTAGAGAATTAGGGGTACGGTTAAAAATAAGGCTATTTTGAAGTATTAGAAGAAGAGGGGTGGTAATGACAAATCGTATTGATTGTGTGCTACAAAAACCAAACCTTCACAGAAGTTAAAAAATAGGTGTAATTATTGGAAGTAAGGGCTACTTAGAGAATTAGGGGTAGGATTAAAAATAATAGATGTTTTGAAGTTAAGAGAAGTAGGGGTAGTTTAAGCATAGTAGAGGTAGATTGACAAATATGAGACATGATGAATCGTTTGGATTGGGTGCTGCAATAACCAACCCTTCACAGTAGTTAAAAAATAGGGTAATTATTGGAATTAAGGGCTATTTAGAGAATTAGGGGCAGGATTAAAAAGGATGGTTGTTTCGAAGTATTAAGAGAAGTAGGGGTAGTTTAAGCATAGTAGGGGTAGATCGACAAATATGAAAGATGGTGAATCGTTTGGATTGGGTGCTGCAAAAACCAACCCTTCACAGTAATAAAAAGATAGGCGTAATTATTTGAAGTAAGGGCCATTAGGTCAATTAGGGGTAGAATTAAAAAGAAGGAAACTTTTGAAGTTTTAACAGAAGTAGTGGTAGTTTAAACATAGTAGGGGTAGATTGACAAATTTGAAAGATGATGAATCATTTTGATTATGTACTGCAAAAACGAACCCTTCGCAGTAGTGAAAAGAGAGGCGTAATTGTTGGAAGTAAGGGATATTTAGAGAATTAGGGGTAGAATAAAAAAGAAGGACAGCTTTTAAGCCCCTACCATGCTTAAACTACCACTACTTCTCTTAATACTTCTGAATAGCCCTTCTTTTTAATCCTACCCCTAATTATCTAAATAGCCCTTCCTTCCAACAATTACCCATATTTTTTAATTGTTTTGAAGGATTGGTTTTTTTTGGTTTTCTAGTACCCAATCCAAACGATTCATCATCTTTCGTATTTGTCAATCTACCCCTACTACGCTTAATTTACACCTACTTCTCTTAATAAAAGTTGGTGGTAGTTTAGGCATAGCTGGGGTTGATCGAAAAATATGAAAGATTATGAATCATTTGGATTGGGTGCTGCAAAAAAAACCAAGTGTTGGAAGGAAGGGCTATTTAGAGAATTAGGGATTGCATTAAAAGGAAAGCTTGTTTTGATGTATTAAGATAAGTAGGGGTAGTTTAAGCATGATAGGGGTAGATCAAGAAATACCAAAGATTACGAATCACTTGAATTGGGTGCTGCAAAAACCAACCCTTCACAAAAGTTAAAAAATAGGACTAATTGTTGGAAATAAGGGCTATTTAGAGAACTAGGGGAAGGATAAAAAAGAAGGGTTGTTTTGAAGTATTAAGAGAAGTAGGGGTAGTTTAAGCATAGTAGGGGTAGATTGACAAATATGAAAGATTATGAATCGTTTGGGTTGGGTGGTGCAAAAACTAACCCTTCACAGTAGTTAAAAAATAAGGGTAATTGTTGGAATTAAGGACTATTTATAGAATTAGGGGTAGGGTTAAAAAGAAGGGCTATTGTGAAGTATTAAGAGAAGTAGGGGTAGTTTAAGCATAGTAGGGGTTGATTGGCAAATATGGAAGATTATGAATGGTTTGGATTGGGTGATGCAAAAACCAACCTTTCACAGAAGTTAAAATTAGGGGTACTTGTTGGAAGTAAGGGCTATTTCGAGAATTAGGGATAGGATTAAAATGAATGATGTTTTGAAGTATTAAGATAAGTAGGGGTGATGATGATGAATCGTTTGGATTGTGTGCTGCAAAAAACCAACCCATCACAGAAGTTAAAAAAGGGGTAATTGTTGGAAGTAAAGGCTATTTAGAGAATTATGGTTACGATTGAAAAGAATAGCTGTTTTGCTGTATTAAGAGAAGTAAAGGTAGTTTAAGCATAGTAGGGGTAGAGCAAAAAAAAATGAAAGATGATGAATCGTTTGTGTTGGGTGCTGCAAAACCAACACTTCATAGTAGTTAAGAATAGGGGTGATTGTTGGAAGTAAGGGCTATTTAGATAATTAGGGGTAGGATTAAAAAGAAGGGCTGTTTTGAAGTATTAAGAGAAGTAGGAGTCACAGAAGTAGAATGATATTTCTTAATACTTCAAAACAACCCTTCTTTTTAATCCTACCTCGAATTCACCACATAGCCCACACTTCCAACAGTTACCCCTATTTTTTAACTACACCCTACTTTTATAATTGATTTCCTTTACTCATTTCTTTATTCATTTATTTTTCATTATTCATTTCTTTCTTTGTAAACCAATTATCATTACTGTGAAGGGTTTTTGTAGCACCCAATCCAAATGATTCATCGTTTTTCATATTTGCCGATCTACACCTACTATGCATAAACTACCCCTACTTCTCTTAATACTTCAAAACAATCCTTCTTTTTAATCCTACCCCTAATTATCTAAATATCCCTTACATCCAACAATTACCCCTATTTCTTAACTACTATGAAGGGTTGGTTTTTGCAGCACCCAATCCAAACGGTTCATCATCTTTCATATATGTCGATTTACCCCTACTATTCTTAAACTACCCCTACTATGATTAAACTACCCCATACATGTATTATTGTTTTCCTTTATTCATTTCTTTATTCAAATTTTTTTTTCCAATATTCATAGTATTTTTTGTGAACCAATTATCATTCTATAATAGCCCTTACTTCCAACAATTATTCGATGTACCCCTACCATGGTTAAACTGCCCCTACTTTTCTTAATACTTCAAAATAGCCCTTCTTTTTAATCGTACCCCTAATCTCTTAATAGCCCTTACATCCAACAATTACGCCTATCTCTGCCCCTACTATGCTTAAACTAACCCTACTTTTCCTAATACTTCAAAACAACCATTCTTTTTAATCCAATCCCTAATTGTCTAAATAACCTTTACTTCCAAAGTAACCCCTATTTTTTAACTTTTTTGAAGGGTTGGTATCGACTAATATGAAATGAATAAAAGAAAACATAAATAAAAGTAGGGGTAGTTTAAGCATAGTAGTTAAAAAATAGGGGTAATTGTGGGAAGTAATGGGTAAGAAATGAATAAAGGAAACCAATAATAAAAGTTGGGTGGTAGTTTAGGCATAGTATGGGTAGATCGACAAATATGAAAGATGACGAGTCATTTGGATTAGGTGCTGCAAAAACAAACCCTCCACAGAAGAAGTTAAAAAGTGGGTGTAATTATTGAAAGTAGGAAAATTTAGAGAATTAGGGGTAGGATTAAAAAGAAGGACCGTTTTTAAGTATTTAGAGAAGTAGGGGCTATTTAAGCGTAGTAGGGGTAGATCGACAAATATGAAAGATTATGAATCGTTTGGATTGTGTGTTGCCAAAACAAACCTTTCACAGTAGATAAAAATAGGGGTAATTTTTGGAAGTAAGGGCTATTTAGGGAATTAGTGGTAGGACTAAAAAGACGGTCTATTTTGAAGTATTAAGAGAAGTAGGGGTAGTTTAAGCGTAGTAGGGGTAGATCGACAAATATGAAAGATTATGAATCGTTCGGGTTGGGTGCAGCAAAAACTAACCTTTCACAAAAGTTAAAATTAGAGGTAACTATTGGAAATAAGGGCTATTTAGAGAATTAGGGGTAGGATTAAAAAGAAGGCTGTTTTGAAGAACTAAAACAAGGTGGGGTAGTGATGATGAATCGTTTGGATTGTGTGCTACGAAAAACAACCCTTCACAGAAGTTAGAAAATAGGGGAAATTTTTGGAAGTAAGGGCTATTTTCAGAATTAGTGGTAGGATTAAAAAGAATAGATGTTTTGAATTACTAAGAGAAGTAGGGGTAGTTTAAGCATAGTAAGAGTAGATCGAAAAATATGAAAGATGATGAATCGCTTGGATTGTGTGCTGCAAAACCAACCCTTCACAGTAGTTAAAAATTAGGGGTAATTGTTGGAAGTAAGAGCTAGTTTGAGTATTAGGGATAGGGTTAAAAAGAAGGACTGTTTTTAATAACCTACAATGCTTAAACTACCCCTACTTCTCTTAATACTTCTAAACAACCCTTTTATTAATCCTACCCCTAATTCTCTAAATATTCTTTCCTTCAAACAATTACCCCTATTTTTTAGCTATTGTGAAGGATTTTTTTTGCAGCACCTAATCAAAACGATTCATCATCTTTCATATTTGTCGATCTACCCCTAATATGCTTAAACTACCACTACTTCCCTTCACAGTAGTTGGGGGAAGGGGGTAGTTAGGCATAGTAGGGGTAGATCGACAAATATGAAAGATGACGAATCGTTTGGATTGGGTGCTGAAAAACCATCACTTCACAATAGTTAAAAAATAGGGGTAATTGTTGGAAGGAAGAGATATTTAGAGAATTAGGGATAGGATTAAAAAGAATGGTTGTTTTGTAGTATTAAGAGAAGTAGTGGTAGTTTAAGCATAGTAGGGGTAGATCGACAAATATGAAAGATTATGAATCGTTTGGATTGGGTGCTGCAAAAACCAATCCTTCGCAGAAGTTAAAAAATAGGAGTAATTGTTGGAAGTAAGGGCTATGTATAGAATTAGGGGTTGGATTAAAAAGAATGGTTGTTTTTAAGTATTAAGAGAACTAGGGGTAGTTTAAGCGTAGTAGTGGTAGATCGATAAATATGAAAGATTATGAATCGTTTGGATTGGGTGTTGTAAAAACCAACCCTTCATAGAATTTGAAAAATAGGAGTTATTGTTGGAAGTAAGGACAATTTATAGAATTAGGGATACGATTAAAAAGAAGGGCTGTTTTGAAGTATGAAGAGAAGTAGGGGTAGTTTAAGCATAGTAGGAGTAGATCGACAAATATGAAAGATTGTCAATCGTTTCGATTGGGTGTTGCAAAAACCAACCCTTCACAGTAGTTAAAAAATAAGGGTAACTGTTGAGACTAAGGGCTATTTAGAGAATTAGTGGTAGGATTTAAAAGAAGGTCTATTTTGAAGTACTAAGAGAAGTAGGGGAGGTTTAAGCCTAGTAGGGGTAGATCGACAAATATGAAAGATTATGAATCGTTTGGATTGGGTGCTCCAAAAACCAAGCTTTCACAGAAGTTAAAATCAGGGGTAATTGTTGGAAGTAAAGGCTATTTAGAGAATTAGGGATAGGATTCAAAAGAAGGCCGCTTTAAAGTATTAAGATAAATCGGGGTAGTGATGATGAATCGGTTGGATTTTGTGCTGCAAAAACCAACCCTTCACAAAAGTTAAAAAATAGGGGTAATTTTGGAAGTAAGGTCTATTTAGAGAATTAGGTGTAGGATTAAAAAGAATAGTTGCTTTGAAGTATTAAGAGAAGTAGAGGTATTTTAATCATAGTAGACATAGAGCGACAAATATGAAAGATGATGAATCGTTTGGACTGGGTACTGCAAAACTAACCCTTCATGGTAGTAAAAAAATAGGGGTAATTGTTGCAAGTAAGGGCTATTTAGAGAATTAGGGGTATGATTAAAAAGAAGTGCTATTTTTAAGTATTAAAAGAAGTAGGGGTTACAGAAGTAGAATGTATCTCTTAATACATCAAAACAATCCTTCTTTTAATCGTACCAATAATTCTCTACATAGCCCTTACTTCCAACAATTACTCCTATTTTTTAACTACCCCCTACTTTTATTATTGATTTCCTTTATTCATTTATTTTTCGTTATTCATTTCTTTCTTTGTAAACCAATAATAATTATACTTCTGTGAAGGGTTGGTTTTTGTAGCACACAATCCGAACGATTCATCATTTTTCATATTTTCCGATCTGCACCTACTATGCTTAAACTATGTGTGATGACCCGCCCCGCACCATCCGGCATTTCTTCCGAAAGTGCGCTGTACACATGCCCGACTAGCATGGAACGGTCGCCAAAGAAAGGAAAGAAGAGAATGAACTAATAAAGAACATATAGAATGTCTCAAAGCGCATGGAATAAAATATAATAGTAACATACTTTGACATAAAACAGGCGAGACTGTGCATAAGCCGAAAACTAAACATTATAGCAGCGGAAAATCCAAATACAGCTTATGAGACAATACCATTATAAAAATTTGTAAAATATTGCCTCTAAAGCATAAAGAAAGAGGTACACTACTAATGCCCAAAATAGTGACCAGCGGCGACACAGGGAGAATATCTATATGTCATACGCGGAATCCTCCTGCTCGTCTCCGGTACAGCTACTCGTGCATACCACCTAACCCGTCTCTAGTATGCTCGTGAGAGCACCCAGAATAATAAGATGAGACATAAAACTCTGGGTCAGATAAAAAGTCTGGTATGAGCGATAAGCAGCAAAATAGAACAATAACAGGTACACTAAACCATACCTGAACCTGGACCTGCAACCAAAGAGTTAGCACTACATGCCGTGCAATACTCCAAGGTGCCACCAAACAGAGGGTGTAAAGATAACGGGGGAGGGGGTGTGCATTGTCATAATGAAGGCAAACAATTAAACATAGCAACCATCCTCACATCTCTCACTCAGTGCGTAAAGCATACGATGTCCACCACTGTCAATCACTAGACCCATCGAAGTAGTGACGGAGTTCGACTTGTACAACTACTGCTACCACCAAGCTTATCCCATGGGATCATGACTAAATCTTTACAAATGACCCCACTTCATTGGTCTATAGCCCCTTTTAGTCGTACCTAGGCCACTATGGCCTTGAATCTGTTCATGTATGAAACACCCCACCTCCGTTAGGGTCACTCTCAAAGGGAATGCCCTAATTTTGGTGGAGGTTTATAAGTATAAGTCACAGATATACAAGACAGATACAAGAACACATATTTGTAAACAGCGGAAAATCAACAAACTTTTATTTCATAAAAGCAAATACGTGCTACAACAACATCACCATAATTGTCTTACATCTTTTCCAAAAACATAACACTTTCATAATCTGTCTTGATTACATTATTTAAAGAAGCATAAATAAAACATAGATAAACTGCAAAGGCCCCATAGTGGTTGTCCAAAGCCATAGTTCAAGACGAAAAGGACCAAGCAATACATGTCTCCTCTTCAAGCTGGATGTTAAGACCGGTCAAGCTGCTGTGTTCCCTCCCTGTGGACCTAGGGGGGGGGGGTGGGAAACGGAAGAAAAGAAGACAAAAGAAAAGTAGAGTCAGACATAAAGCCTGAGTAAGTCTAGTACTATTCTGTCTATGAATAAAGAACTGGGTATGATAAGTATAAACAAGAAGTGGGAAAGCACTATAAACTTGGTTAAGTTGTCTAGGGTCGAATATACTATCGTACCCCATGTTAATCTCTGAACCAATATAAACTAGTTTCCAACTGGCACCCCATAATCAGGGTGATGTGATCCGTTCTATGATGATCGGCTCCTACTCGCATAGTTACATGTGTCTTATGGCCCCCGATGTTGTAGTTACCTATGCTGGTCCCACCATGGGTTGTATCAAGTCCCATGGCGGCGGCCCGACACAACCTTAGAATGCACAGGTATGCTACTGGTGCCCAGTGCTTTATTTTTCTGCGCCGGAGTGTGTGCACGCCCGCACCCCGTTAGAACCTACACTGCTACACCACCGCCGTCGATTTGACCTCTTACAATCAGCCCAGTAATCGTGCCCCACCCTGCCTAGTTTCAGGTTATCCTGATACACCTTATAGGGTTACTGCTGAAAAGGGTCCCCCGTTACTAGGTTTTCTATCTCTAGCCAACATGCTAAGTTGGTTAAGTGTTTTCTAACCTAACCCCCACCAGTCCGTTTAGTTTAGCATGTTCCATTTTGATTAAGTCTTTAGTTCACTTAATCCTAACAATCCTGACTCAGCCTTAATTGTCTTATTAAAGCCCTGACCTCTCACATTAGACAGGTATTGTTGTGGCTGCCTGTTGCCGGTTGGTTCCGGGCAGTCTTACGCCACAACTCAGTCTAACCTCGGGTCCTTATTGGGCTCCATGTTTAACCTCCCACATTGGATAGGTATTGTTGTGACTACTGGACAGCCGGGCGGTTCCGGGCAGGTTTACATCGCAACTCAATCCAACCTCGGGTTAAACACATCGTATGTTCTACATTTACATATTTTGTCTTTCTTCTTTATTTTCTTATATGTAAATATTTGCGTCCCATTATTAAGTTAATGGTGTAAAGGTTACACGAATCATGGGCCCAACCCATACTTGAATTTGGGCCCTTCTATTTTATATTTTCATTCATTAGTAATTTTAACCCAACGTTATTTTCCCCCCTTTAACTCGTCCGTTTATTATATATATATATATATATGTTGGGCTTAGCCTTTTAAAGCCCAACTTAGCCATGCGGAAAGGGGAGGCTTAAAGCGTGATTACATACACGAAAAGGGGAATGTGAACGCATGAACTTGCAATATGACGTTGGAAATACAAAATAGAAACTGGTGTACTTGCATAGTAGTGACATATACTTTGGCCATAAAACATAAGTGACATGAATCAAGGCATGTAAACTTGTAGTTAAGTTAAGAATATCACTATCGACACGTAGGCTTTAACTACAACATAAATCTATATTTTTATTCAGGCATAATGTCAAACATAAGCAAATCATGTTCATAAGACTACTACATGTTTACAAAGGTGTCTACTTTTGTGACTAATACAAAAGTATAGTTAAATTTGTTCACATAACCATGGCATAAATATTTCTAACATGAAATCATGATTTTTACTTTAGTCATGCAAACTTGCAAAAAGGGATTTTGAATCTAACCTAGCTATGTACCACATATGTCATCATATAATTCTTGTAAACAGTATAGACTTAATTATGCAAAATATCAATCATAGCCTAGTCATATTCATAAGTTTGCAAATAGGTTTTCTAGTACAAAAGCATGACTTAATACATAGATCATGATGCCAAATTTTCAACATAATTTCATATGGACTATGATAACCCAAACTTATTCCAATTACTTCACAAAAATGATGTTTGTATAAAAATACACATTATGATGGCATAGTAGCAAAACCCCAAACTTGCATTAGTTTCAATTAAACAACTACATATATGTAGCTTAAACAAGGATTACATAATTTGCGAATATTCCAAACGTATACTTGCATAAAACTACCGCATGTAGTTTTTCATAACTGAATAACATAATTCTAGAATATCCAAACGTATACAATATTCCAAATCGATAAGAATCATAGTAACGCACAAATTTTGAATTATTTATCACCACAACCAAGTATACAAACCAACACAGTTATTTGTTCATACCAAAGTAATACTCTACTTACAATGGTGAGGCGAATTCTCAAATTTAGGGATTTGAAGATGCGGTTTGATTTGATTGAGTTGCTTTATGCCTTAGAATTTGCCTCCTAATCCTCTCTCCAATTGGTGGCTACCCCTAGTCGTTCCTCAGCAACATGGCGGCTTTGTTCTTATTTTTGAATGAATAGATTAGGGTTGAGTCTAGGGTCATTTTTATAGGGGTAATGAACTGATTAAGGCCATTGATGTTGCTTGGATTGATCGTAGCCATTCATCCTAAGGAGAGACCAATTAGAGCCTGCCACCTAGCCCTAATGACAAAGAAGACTACAGAAAATCGACCAACATAGAATAGGCCAGCCAGGTTGGACTGGGTTCGACCTGGCTCTGGACCAGGTCGACAGCCCTGTCGACCTGGTTAGACCAGGTCGACAGCCCAGTCGACCTGGGTGCCTTAGGCGGGTGTTTTTCCGCCCTGGCCCATTGGGCCCCATTTTGGAATTTAAACTTGATTTTTCTGAGTTATTTTATTCTGTTTGAATTTTAAACTTAATTCAGAAACTTCCGAAGGCCATATCTTCTTCATACGGACTCCGTTTTTCGAAAACTCGGACTCTATTTCACGTATTTTTCCGATACGAACGCAATGGTGTATCCCGTTTCCCTTAGTTCTTTGATTAAAATTAATTATACTTTAATTTATGAATTTCACAGTTATAGAATTCGCGGGGTGTTACATTCTCCCCCACTTAAAAGGATTTCGTCCCCGAAATCTTCAAGTTAGGAGGAATGTATATCCTAACATCCAATCATCCATCTACTCATCCATCAAACACGAGCATCCATTGTCCTTAAAAGACTTCTAATGCTTCATGATCATATGCGAAGTGTGTGTGTACATGTACTTATCTAATGCCAAATCGGGCGGTCTACTGATTTAGTTGACCTCCTTAATGCGAATTATGTAAGTGCCATGAATCCATTATGTATGCAAATTTTCCTATTTTGATTTTACATGAGTGCACAATCATTCAATACAAATGCAGCATCCACATGACAACACATTAAAGTTCAACCACATATGAATGCAAACATATATGCATATGCAATATGAAGTGACTGAGCCGATCTAAAACCTAGATTGTGTGTGCATATGCAACCACGAGCAACCACTAGCAATCACTTGCAACCACTTGCAACCATCATCCATAACATGTTTCAATTACATGTTTCCATCCAAAGGGTTTCTACCTAAAAGATAAGGTCGAGGAAATATACCTAAAAAGATAGATAAAAGCGCAACTTAAGGAAAAGGAAAGATCAAGGATGTACCCTCGAACAGAAAAGGGTAGGCTGTACGGATTCTAGCTTCAGTTTCCTAAGTCGCGTCTCCCTCGGCGTTGGTCCACTGAACTTTGACGAGCTTGACTTCACGGTTGCGTAGTTTCTTCACTTCCGTTCCTAATATGCGGGTTGGAACTTTCCTTATGGTTTCTTCGCGTTCCACTTCGGCCTCTTCGAGGATATTTGGCTCTACCACTTCAGCAGACTCATGTAGACATTTTCGGAGATGTGAAACGTGAAAAACGTTGTGGACTCCAGCCAACTTCTCGGGTAGCTCTAGTCTATAGGCCATTTTCCCAATTTTCTCGATGATAGGGAATGGCCCTACGAACCTTGGTGCAAGTTTTCCTGTGGTTCCAAAACGAACAATGTTTCTTAGCGGAGATACGTTGAGAAAAACTCTGTCTCCAACCTCAAATTCAAGGTCGGTCCTTCTCTTGTCGGCATAGGACTTCTGTCTGTCTTGGGCCGTCTTCATCCTTCTTCGTATTAAGTCTACTTTCTCTGAAGTCTCTCGGATCATATCTGGTCCAAGTATGAGCTTATCAGTAGACTCCCACCAACAAGTGGGCGATCGGCACGGTCTTCCATATAAAGCTTCGAAGGGCGCCATTCCGATGGTTGCTTGATAGCTGTTGTTGTAGGCAAATTCCACCAAAGGAAGGTGGTCTTCCCATGTCCCTCCGAAGTCAAGGACGCACAGTCTTAAAAGGTCTTCCAAAATTCTGTTCACTCTCTCTGTTTGGCCATCGGTTTGGGGATGATAGGCTGTGCTCAAGCATAACTGCGTTCCTACTGCTTCTTGCAGACTCCGCCAAAACTCGCTGGTGAAGACGGGGTCTCGGTCACTAACAATGCTAGATGGTATTCCATGGAGTCGAACGATTTCCTTAAGGTAAAGTGATGCTAGGGATGAGGCAGTTCTTTTACTTTTGACAGGTAAAAAGTGGGCGCTTTTAGTAAGCCTATCCACTATTACCCAAATGCTAGTGTTGCCTCTCCTAGACCTAGGCAGCCCATCGATGAAGTCCATTGAGATGCTATCCCACTTCCACTGCGGGACCTCCAGAGAATGTAGCAGTCCGCCAGGCTTTTTCTGTTCCGCCTTAACCTGTTGGCACACCATACACTTAGAAACGAACTCTTCCACGTCCTTTTTCATGCCGTTCCAGAAGAATGTCCTTTTTATGTCTTTGTACATTTTATCTCCGCCTGGGTGTATCGTCATCTTGGAGTGATGTGCTTCCTCGAGAACCTTCTTTATTAAATCTTTTGTCTGTGGGACGCATAGTCTTCCGTCTCGCCTTAGCAACCCCTTATCGTCGATGGAGTATTTGTTGAGGTGACTTGAAGTCTCACCCCTAATTAGCCTATCAATTGTTTCCACAAGCTGAGGGTCTTCGCGTTGTGCTGTCCCTACTGAATCCACTAAAGTTGGGCGCACCTCGAGAGATGCTAGCATGCCTGGTACGAAATCGGAGGAAGGCCTAAAGTCGAAGCTGGCTATAAACTCTAGGCTTTGTCTTTCAACAAACAACGGGCTTAGGGTCAATTTATTTCGGCTCAACGCGTCTGCTAGTACGTTTCCTTTGCCCGGAGTGTAGGAGATTTCGAAATCGTACGAGGCAAGAAACTCCATCCATCTTTGTTGCCTCAAGTTAAGATCCTTCTGCGTGAAAAGATATTTCAACGATTTATGGTCAGTGTAAAGTTCGAACTTCTCACCTAGGAGATAGTGTCGCCAAGACTTGAGTGCAAAGACGATGGCGGCTAACTCAAGATCGTGGGTTGGGTAGTTCTTTTCGTGCACTTTCAACTGCCTCCCGCCATAAGCTACTACCCTTCCTTCTTGCATTAAGACGGCGCCTAGCCCTGTCCCACATGCATCCGTATAAACAGTGAACATCTTGCTCCCATCTGGCAGCGTCAAAACTGGGGCTGTTGTGAGAGCCCTTTTTAGTCGTTGGAAAGCAAACTCGCAATCAAAGTCCAAATTGAACACTAGATTCTTCTTGGTCAATTTCGTGAGCGGAGCTGAGATTTTCGCAAAATCCCTTATAAACTTTCGATAGAAACCTGCTAGTCCTAGAAAACTTCGGACCTCAGTTGCATTCCTTGGTGTCTTCCAATCCTGTACCGCCACTACCTTAGCAGGGTCCACTGCTAACCCTTGTTTGGATACTATGTGCCCAAGGAACCTCACCTCTTCTCTCCAAAAGTGGCATTTGGAGAATTTGGCTTTTAGTTAATGGACTCGCAAAGTTTCCATGATTGCCCTTAAGTGTTGAGCATGTTCCTCTTCACTCTTTGAGAAGATAAGGATATCATCTACGAAGACCACTACGAATTTGTTGAGGAAATCTCTAAATACCCTACTCATTAGGTCCACGAAGTAAGCAGGTGACTTTGTCAAGCCGAAAGGCATGACAAGCCATTCAAAGAAGCCGTCTGGGGTTCTGAACGCCGTTTTATCGATGCTATCTTCAGCCACCCTTAGCTGATGAAAACCGGTTCATAAATCGAGCTGGGAGAAAACAGACGCTCCTACAAGCTGGTCAAACAAATCGTCAATTCTAGGGAGAGGATGCCTATTCTTTTTCGTTAGCTTGTTGAGCTCCCTATAGTCAACACATAGACGGAGTGAACCATCTGCCTTTGTAGCGAACACCACCGAAGCGCCCCATTCTGAAATGCTCCTCCTAATGAACCCCTTTTCTAGAAGCTCTTTAATCTGTTTACTGAGCTCTTTCCTTTCCCGTGGGGCCATGTGTCTAACGGGTAACGCAACGGGCTTTACATTATCTACAAGATATATGCGGAAGTCTATTTCCCGCTTCGGAGGCAAGCCCTTCACCTCTTCGAAGACATCCGGATATTCCCGGACCACTCTAACTGATTGCAAATTTTCAACAGAGGCATCTAGCGATTCAAGATAACTAAGCATAACCGCATACGAGGGATTACAAGAAATTTCCAAAGTATTACCGAGCTGGGTTAGGAGCCTAACAACCCTTTTCTCACAATCAAGGATGGCCCCATTACTGGATAGCCAATCCATACCCAAAATCAAACCATAACCCGAAAAGCCCAAAACAAAGGCACTACATTGAAATTCTACACTTAGAATAGAAATTTTCAATCCCAAACAGATCATGGACAAATGAGCTGGGCCCCCAATTGGGTTTGAAACAATTAAGGGGTCCTCTACCATACTAGTTTTTAGGTGCAGAGATTCTACTAGAGCAGACGAGATAAAGGAGTGTGATGCGCCAGAATCAAATAAAGTGCGAACGGGGTGATCATAAAGATAAACTACACTTTCTAAAGAAGTATTTATACCTCGCTGTTGCAGAGGTGGCGCTTCCAGCACATGAACCTGTGCCCCTGGGGTGGATCCAGCCCTCTGCTCCTGCCCTCGTTTCTTTGGGTAGTCCTTAGCCCTATGGCCTGTCTCACCGCAAGAAAAGCACCCACCATTCTCCTTGGCCTTCTTTTTCCGGCAGTCCTTTACTAAGTGCCCCACTTTGCCACAGAAATTGCACTTCCTCTTCTCTTTGTTGCCTTTCCCGCCCTTCTTAAAGTCTGTCTTCTTAGGCTGCAAACCTTCTTTCTTCCCTTGAGAGCTTTCTGCCTTTGTCTCCTTCTTGCCCTTATCCTCTTCATTCAGCAATGCCATTTGCACCAATCTTTCATACGTGGCTTCCATGGGTATATGGGTCATGGCCAAACTGTGTAATGGCTCATTCAACCCTTTGACGAAACGGAGAGCCTTCTTGTGCGGGGTGTTGACTAGGTCAAGCCCAAACCTAGCCAGCTCATCGAACTGATTCACATATTCTCTGACTGTCTTGTCCCCTTGTTTAAGAAATAAGAATTTTTCCAACTGCAAACTTCTTTCCGCATCTGAGAGAAATTTAGTCTCAAACCTTGCGCTAAAGTCCTCCCATGTCTCCACTGGTCTTTCAGCATTAGTGACTTCCCACCAGTAGGAAGCCTCGCCCTTCAATAGCCACACTGCCAATTGTACTTTTTGTCTATCCTCTACCTCAAAGATGATGAATAGGTCCTCAGTTTCTTTCAGCCAATTTCTGGCTGCCACGAAGGACTCAGTTCCATGGAAATCCCTTCCTCCCATAGCTTTAAAATCTTTACATATCTTAGCAAACGTGTTTCCCCGAGGAGGAGGTGGAGGAAAAGGTGTCGCTGCAGCTGGATGATTTCCGGCAGCTGGGGGAGGAGGAATGGTAGGACCTGGCTGAGTGGCTCTTGCTTCTAAGAACCGTCTAAACCAACCAGGTATTGGTACCCCTTCCGGCAAGTTAAGATCTTCGGACATGCTGAAACAAAAAGGATAGATTCAAAACGAAGGATAAGAGATAGTACCTATGGCTTTGGGGGGGTGGACTTTGCCTTTTTAAAATAAAATAATATTTTTCTTTTAAAAATGCTTCTTTAAATTTCCTTTTTGAAAATAATTTTTCAAAACTTTTTATCTTATCTGGTAAACCTATGCTCTGATACCAAGTGAAACACCCCACCTCCGTTAGGGTCACTCTCAAAGGGAATGCCCTAATTTTGGTGGAGGTTTATAAGTATAAGTCACAGATATACAAGACAGATATAAGAACACATATTTGTAAACAGCGGAAAATCAACAAACTTTTATTTCATAAAAGCAAATACGTGCTACAACAACATCACCATAATTGTCTTACATCTTTTCCAAAAACATAACACTTTCAGAATCTGCCTTGATTGCATTATTTAAAGAAGCATAAATAAAACATAGATAAACTGCAAAGGCCCCATAGTGGTTGTCCAAAGCCATAGTTCAAGACGAAAAGGACCAAGCAATACATGTCTCCTCTTCAAGCTGGATGTTAAGACCGGTCAAGCTGCTGTGTTCCCTCCCTGTGTACCTTGGGGGGGGGGGAACGGAAGAAAAGAAGACGAAAGAAAAGTAGAGTCAGACATAAAGCCTGAGTAAGTCTAGTACTATTCTGTCTATGAATAAAGAACTGGGTATGATAAGTATAAACAAGAAGTGGGAAAGCACTATAAACTTGGTTAAGTTGTCTAGGGTCGAATATACTATCGTACCCCATGTTAATTTCTGAACCCATATAAACTAGTTTCCAACTGGCACCCCATAATCAGGGTGATGTGATCCGTTCTATGATGATCGGCTCTTACTCGCATAGTTACATGTGTCTTACGGCCCCCGATGTTGTAGTTACCTATGCTGGTCCCACAATGGGGTGTATCAAGTCCCATGGCGGCGGCCCGACACAACCTTAGAATGCGCAGGTATGCTACTGGTGCCCAGTGCTTTATTTTTCTGCGCCGGAGTGTGTGCACGCCCGCACCCCGTTAGAACCTACACTGCTACACCACCGCCGTCGATTTGACCTCTTACAATCAGCCCAGTAATCGTGCCCCACCCTGCCTAGTTTCAGGGTATCCTGATACACCTTCTAGGGTTACTGCTGAAAAGGGTCCCCCGTTATTAGGTTTTCTATCTCTAGCCAACATTCTAAGTTGGTTAAGTGTTTTCTAACCTAACCCCCACCAGTCCATTTAGTTTAGCATGTTCCATTTTGATTAAGTCTTTAGTTCACTTAATCCTAACAATCCTGACTCAGCCTTAATTGTCTTATTAAAGCCCTGACCTCTCACATTAGACAGGTATTGTTGTGGCTGCCTGTTGCCGGTTGGTTCCGGGCAGTCTTACGCCACAACTCAGTCTAACCTCGGGTCCTTATTGGGCTCCATGTTTAACCTCCCACATTGGATAGGTATTGTTGTGACTACTGGACAGCCGGGCGGTTCCGGGCAGGTTTACATCACAACTCAATCCAACCTCGGGTTAAACACATCGTATGTTCTACATTTACATATTTTGTCTTTCTTCTTTATTTTCTTATATGTAAATATTTGCGGCCCATTATTAAGTTAATGGTGTAAAGGTTACACCAATCATGGGCCCAACTCATACTTGAATTTGGGCCCTTCTATTTTATATTTTCATTCATTAGTAATTTTAACCCAACGTTATTTTCCCCCCTTTAACTCGTCCGTTTATTATATATATATATGTTGGGCTTAGCCTTTTAAAGCCCAACTTAGCCATGCGGAAAGGGGAGGCTTAAAGCGTGATTACATACACGAAAAGGGGAATGTGAACGCATGAACTTGCAATATGACGTTGGAAATACAAAATAGAAACTGGTGTACTTGCATAGTAGTGACATATACTTTAGCCATAAAAAATAAGTGACATGAATCAAGGCATGTAAACTTGTAGTTAAGTTAAGAATATCACTATCGACACGTAGGCTTTAACTACAACATAAATCTATATTTTTATTCAGGCATAATGTCAAACATAAGCAAATCATGTTCATAAGACTACTACATGTTTACAAAGGTGTCTACTTTTGTGACTAATACAAAAGTATAGTTAAATTTGTTCACATAACCATGGCATAAATATTTCTAACATGAAATCATGATTATTACTTTAGTCATGCAAACTTGCAAAAAGGGATTTTGAATCTAACCTAGCTATGTACCACATATGTCATCATATAATTCTTGTAAACAATATAGACTTAATTATGCAAAATATCAATCATAGCCTAGTCATATTCATAAGTTTGCAAATAGGTTTTCTAGTACAAAAGCATGACTTAATACATAGATCAATGTGCCAAATTTTCAACATAATTTCATATGGACTATGATAACACAAACTTATTCCAATTACTTCACAAAAATGATGTTTGTATAAAAATACACATTATGATGGCATAGTAGCAAAACCCCAAACTTGCATGAGTTTCAATTAAACAACTACATATATGTAGCTTCAACAAGGATTACATAATTTGCGAATATTCCAAACGTATACTTGCATAAAACTACCGCATGTAGTTTTTCATAACTGAATAACATAATTCGAGAATATCCAAATGTATACAATATTCCAAATCGATAAGAATCATAGTAACGCACAAATTTTGAATTATTTATCACCACAACTAAGTATACAAACCAACACAGTTATTTGTTCATACCAAAGTAATACTCTACTTACAATGGTGAGGCGAATTCTCAAATTTAGGGATTTGAAGATGCGGTTTGATTTGATTGAGTTGCTTTATGCCTTAGAATTTGCCTCCTAGTCCTCTCTCCAATTGGTGGCTACCCCTAGTCGTTCCTCAGCAACATGGCGGCTTTGTTCTTATTTTTGAATGAATAGATTAGGGTTGAGTCTAGGGTCATTTTTATAGGGGTAATGAACTGATTAGGGCCATTGATGTTGCTTGGATTGATCGTAGCCATTCATCCTAAGGAGAGACCAATTAGAGCCTGCCACCTAGCCCTAATGACAAAGCAGACTACAGAAAATCGACCAACATAGAATAGGCCAGCCAGGTTGGACTGGGTTCGACCTGGCTCTGGACCAGGTCGACAGCCTTGTCGACAGCCCTGTCGACCTGGTTAGACCAGGTCGACAGCCCAGTCGACCTGGGTGCCTTAGGCGGGTGTTTTTCTGCCCTGGCCCATTGGGCCCCATTTTGGAATTTAAACTTGATTTTTCTGAGTTATTTTATTCTGTTTGAATTTTAAACTTAATTCAGAAACTTCCGAAGGCCATATCTTCTTCATACGGACTCCGTTTTTCGAAAACTCGGACTCTATTTCGCGTATTTTTCCGAGACGAACGCAATGGCGTATCCCTTTTCCCTTAGTTCTTTGATTAAAATTAATTATACTTTAATTTATGAATTTCACAGTTATAGAATTCGCGGGGTGTTACAACGTACCCCCTACACATAGTGATCTAAAGTTATAGACATCGACAACCTCTTAGCACACGTCTCGCAGCAAATCCCAATCATGAAGTTCACTCTTTGGTTCCCATCTGGATGCAGAGTATAAACTTCTCATTCGGACTACCTTTGCATCTCGGGTTTGGTCTTCTCTGGATCGGTTCAGTCCTTCTTTATATCTTCAGTTCGGTTCGGTTCGATGCATCCTCAGTTCATACTCAACATCTCAGTTCGTGACAAGCTCCTTCGAGTCGGATCAGGTCATGCTCCTTCCACCGGGTTGGGTCGTGCCACCATGCCAAGGTTGGATTGAATCGTGGCCACCACTCGTGATCTCCTAGTCGTGAGAACATGGGCGGCTCGTGGATTGCTTAGGCGATCGACTTGTGGAGCTCAACTCAAAGGGGTCGGTTCAAGTGTACTCGATTCGTTCTCCTCCCATTAGGTCGGGTCGTGGTAACCCTTCAAGAGCGGGTCGGTTCGTGGCTCCCTGCTGCGATCCGATCCGGTCCGGGTCAAATTCCTGCGACTTTTCTAGCGATTGTTTTACTCCGTTCGACAGCGTTTTCGACCAATCTAACTTTTCTAACCAATCACAAAGCATACCATACAGTCATAGCAACATGTAGAACTGACCATAAACACCAAAACAATAATTTGATAGGTTAAAACAGATCAAACATAGTCAAAACCCCATATTTTCCCTTAAGCATGTTTAGGCAAATCTAATGATATGATTTGCAAAACTTAATCAAACTATCCAATTTTTCTAACAGAGGCCTAAAACAATATTTCAAAATTTATGAATATTTTTCCAGAATTTATTAATGTATAAATTCGCTAATCAACCCTAATTTCCCTTAATTAACCATAATTAGTGGGAAAGCTTGCAAATCGCTCACCTTAGCCACAAGTAAAATACCAAATCTGAAAATATCTCTGTTTGGGCAAGAATACCAAAGCAACACAGCTGCTCTACCTTGACTCTTGTGCTAATCCGCTTTGATTTGATGTAGATTTGGCTTAATTAGTGATTAGAAGGTGATTTGGGGTGTTTTAGAGAGTAGAGGCCATGGCTAAAGTTGAAGAAACAAAAAGTGGCGGCTCGAAAATGATAGGAACTGAATTTCCTAACCCTATCAGCCTCCACATAACCCTAATCCCGAAATGGGTTATGGGTCCGCTCACTAACCATGCAAATTAGGCCCGATTAAGCAGTTATTTGCCTTACAAACCTTGTTTCAGCCGTATCTCCCAAACGGTGAGTCCGTTTTTCACATGTGACCACTCTACGGAAAGGTAAACCATCATCCGGAGCCAATGGAAGTGGTTTCAAGGCAAAAATCCTTTCTAATCAAACGTTATGGCCAAAACAAGATCAGCTAGGGGCAAAAAATTAATTTAAAAATCGGCAAAAATTATGAACATGGGAAATGACTCCAATAGTCGTCTTCCAAAGTTACATGACCATAAGACCCTCCATGATGATGGAATAAATATTCTACGATCCCATGATGCGTAGAATGCAGGTCGTTACACCCTCCTCCCCTCCCCCTCCCCCCCCCCCCCCAAGAAATTTCGTCAACGAAATTCCTTAACTCAAAACATACAAAGGATCCCGCATGCCTACCGGCCATATTCAACAATCAAACATGCAAAACAAACAAAACGAACCTATCCTAGCATGAGGAAAGATAAAATCGAAACTGTAATCTTACCAGGTGAAGAGTTCTGGATACGTTTTCCTAATGGTGTCCTCTGTCTTCCAAGTATAGTCATTATCATTGTCACCTCATCGAACTTTGACTAATTTCAACGCCTTCCTTCGAAGCTGCTTCGTATCGCTCCCAACAATACCAATAGGCATGCGGTTCCCTACCGCCTCGGGTTCAACTTCGATATCATCCATCTGATCAGGTGAAATAATCCCCTCTGGGTCGTGTACGAACTTCCTTAACTGGGAAACATGAAACATGTTGTGAACTCCTCCCATCTTGTTTGGTAATTCAACTTTGTATGCTAAATTCCCAATTTTCTCAAGAACTGGGAATGGACCAACAAATCTTGGTGATAACTTGCCTCTCCTGCCAAATCGTATCAAGCTCTACAACGGAGATATCTTGACAAACACCAAGTCTCCAATGGAGTACTTTAATTTTCTTCTCCTCTTGTCGGCATAACTCTTCTGCCTATCCTGGGCAGCCTTCATTCGCTATTGGATAACCTAAATCTTATGTGATGTTTCTCTTATTACTTTCGGTCCAAGCACATATCTCTCACAAGCCTCTAACCTACATGATGGTGAGTTGCACGGCCTTCCGTACAAAACTTTAAATGGAGCCATACCAATACTGGATTGATAACTATTATTATATGCAAACTCCAATAGGAATAGATGGTCATCCCATGATCCACCAAAGTATAATATGCAAGCTCTCAAGAGATCCTCTAATACTCTATTCACCCTCTCTATCCATCTGTCGGCTTGAGGATGATACACAGTTCTAAGATGTAATTCTGATCCTAACGCCTCTTGTAAGCTTTTCCAAAATCCACTAGTGAACAACGGATCTCGGTCACTTATAATGCTTTTGGGTATTCCTTGAAATCTCACAACCCACTTTACATATAGTTCGACTAACTTAGCTGTCATCCTGTTTGACTTGACGGGTATAAACCTCACACTCTTAGTCAATCGGTCCGCAATCACCCAAATGCTATCATGGCCCAATCTAGTCCTTGGTAACCCATCAATGAAATCCATTGAGACTTGTTCCCATTTCCATTCTGGAATTTCTAATAGTTGTAACAAACTATTAGGCTTCTTTTGCTCAGCTTTAACTAGCTGGCAATTCAAGCATTTGGATATAAACTTCCCAATGTCTCTTTTCATCCCTTCCCAGTAGTAGGTCTGCTTCATGTCTCGATACATTTTGTTACCACTGGGGTGTATAGTCAGTTTTGAGTGTTGACATTCTCTAAGCACTTCATCTCTCAATCCATTGACATTGGGTGCAACTAGTCTTCCATTCTTTCTAAGCCATTCATCTCGATCAAGCCCATATTTGTTCATCTCCTCGTCGATACCCATCTCTAACTTGGAGAGGCCTTCCAATAAGTTAGGGTCGTCCTTCTGACTGGAACCAATCCACTCCATCAAAGTGGGTCTGATAGTCAAACTTGCTAACATTTCTGGATCCAATTCGCACTTTGGTCTGAAATCATACCTAGCGATGTACTCCAGTTGCTTCCAATCTAGAAACATAGCCCCTAGACTGACATTTCTTCTACTCAATGCATCAGCTACTGCATTGCCGTTTCCTGGTGTGTATGCGATATCGAAATCATAGGAAGCTAAGAATTCTAACCATCTTTGTTGTCAGATATTTAGATGCTATTAAGAGAAAATATACTTTAATGACTTATGATTAGTAAACAACTCGAATCTTTCTCCCAAGAGATAATGTCTCCACATCTTTAATGCAAACATGATCGCTGGCAATTCCAAATCATGAGTATGAATCTTTTCTCATGCGGTTTCAGTTGCTGACTTGCATAAGCTACAACCCTACCTCCTTGCATCAATACAGCACCTAGTCCGGTACCACAGGCATCCGTATATACCATCATCTCTTCATTCCCCTTAGGAATAACTAACACCGTTGCACATGTCAACTTTTCCTTTTGACTCTTGAATGCATTCTCGCACTTTTTGTCCTAGACGAAAGCTTGATTCTTCTTGGTCAACTGAGTCAACGGTGCGGCTATCTTGGAGAAGTCTTGGATAAACTTATGATAATATCGAGCTAATCCCAATAAACTTCTTACGTCAGTTGCATTCTTGGGGGTAGACTAATCTTGTACCGTAGCGACTTTCGCAGGATCCATGACAATACAATTCTATGAAACAACATGGCCCAAGAACTTCACTTCCTTTCTCCATAAGTGACACTTAGAAAATTTTGCTTTCAGTTGGTATTTCCTCAACACCTCCATCACTGTCCTCAAATGTTCCATGTATTCTTCCTCGTTCTTTGAGTAAACCAAAATATCATCCACGAACACAAGAACAAACTTATTCAACTGATCTCTGAATACCCTATTCATAGGATCCACAAAATATGCTGGTGCATTGGTCAACCCGAATGACATAACGAACCACTCATAAAATCCAGACGGCGTCCGAAATGCCGTTTTATCTATACTCTCAGCTTCCACTCTAAGCTGATGAAAACCTATCGCGAGAACCAACTGAGAGAACATTCTCGCGCCACTTAACTGATCAAACAAATCATCTATCCGCGGTAGAGGATACTTATTCTTCCTCGTCATCTTATTCATCTCGCGGTAGTCCACACATAATCGAAGGGAACCATCGGCCTCGGTAGCAAACGCAACTGGTTCTCCCCACTCAGAAACACTTCTTTTGATAAATCCCTTCTTCAAAAGATCGCTTACTTGCACCCCGAGCTCTCGCTGCTCCCTTGGTGCCATATGAAGAAGTGGCATCACTATAGGTCGGCATCTTTCACTAAATCAATACGGAACTCAATCTCTCGATGTGGTGTCCTCGAAGACGTCCGGATACTGGCCAACCACGGGCAACCCTGACAACTCATCATGCGGGATGTCGAGGGAATTTAGAAAACCAGCCATTACCCCATCACTAGGTAGACCACGAAACACTACCCTCCGTCCAACATTCGCTCTAGCTGTCACCAAAAAGCCCTCACAGTTTACCACCACCCCGTATCTTTGGAGCCAATCGACTCCCAAAATAATGCCAAACCAAGTAAAGACCAAATCAAAGTAATCACAAACAAACATTCATCCATGACTCGATAAGAACACATTACGACAAATTATGCTATGGCTAGTCGAACCACCAATCGGGTTCGTTACTAATAAAGGTCTATAGACTATCTCGGTTTCCAATCCCAACCTATCTATCAGGTTACTAGATATGATAGAACTGGAAGCTTCGATATCAAACAAAACTCTAATAGGAACATCATAAACAGAAAGCATACCTTGGATAACAACATTCTTTCCTTTCTCCACCGCAGTTGGGGCATTCGACTAAGAAGGAACAGCATTAAGGGCTATGCTTTCACCATCTGCTTTTCTTTAGGTTGTTGCGGACACTTGTCCTTGTGATGTCCCACTTAGCCACAGTTGAAGCACTTCCTATCTGCTGGCCTTGCTCGACAATTACTAGCAAAGTGGCCCTTCTTGCCACAGCTAATGCACTCAACATCTTTCTTCTTCTTCTGGCCATCCTTATTATGGTTCTGCTTCCTCTTGTTCTGAGAACCATTCTTGCCTCCACCGCTTGCTTGCGGCTTTGGCTCCTCTGCAGATGCGACCTCAGTCTTCGACTTAGTGTAAAGACTTTCCGATCTTAAACCTTTCCCCACAATCGACTCAAACGTCTCATCGATGTGGTTAATAAGCCCTTCCCCCAAGTATCCATCCAAACCAGTTATAAACTTCTAATTCTTCATCTCGGCAGTGTCAATGAGGCATAGTCCATACTTCGATAAAGTATCGAACTCAGCAATATACTCCAAGACAGCTCTGCCATTTTGCTTAAGCTCCGAGAACTTCTTAAACAACAATGATTTCTGGGCAGCCGGAATGAACTTATCGCTAAACGAGCCTTAAACTATTCCCAAGTAATCTGATCCTCAGGAGTAGCTGCCTTTATAGCATTCCACCAATTCATTGCCCATCCTTGCAGCTGACGGGATGCTAACCTTCTCTTCTTCGCATCCTCGATACCCAAGTCTTCGAAGATACACTCGCAGCTATCCAACCAATCCCGAACATCCGTAGCCGACTCCGTTCTGTCGAAAGGATTCCCACCAAGACTAGTATAATCCTTATTCAGCTTGGCGAAATCGGCCCTAGGCCCCTGCACTATTGGACCACCTCCATTACCAGCATTGGGAGCTGCCCTCTGCACATCCCTTAGCATCTCCCTCATTAGTTCGATAAACATTGTCCTCATCTCAGCAGCATTCCCATTATTGGCTCCCATACCGGTACCCCTTGCATATCGTCTCATCGTTCAATCTACACAGAGAAAACGATTAACCATCTCCATAGTGGTGCCAATGTAGTGCGACTTCATCCTTAACTATACTAACAATATATATATATATATAGCTTTTGAAAACCAAAATAATCACAAATATGCGCTCTCATATACGTATACTATCTCTCCCTGATAACTTCCCTAGGTTAACTACGCAACATAGAGCTCTGATACCAAGTGTGAAGGCTCGCCCCGCACCAGCCGACATTTCTTCCGAAAGTGCGATGTACACATGCCCGACTAGCACAGAACGGTTGCCAAAGAAAGGGAAGAAGAGAATGAACTGATAAAGAACCTGTAGAATGTCTCACAGCGCATGGAATAAAATATAATAGTAACATACTTTGACATAAAATAGGCGAGACGGTGCATAAGCTGAAAACTAAACATCATAGCAGCGGAAAATCCAAATACAGCTTATGATCCAATACCATTATTCCAACTTTGTAAAATACTGTCTCTAAAGAAAAAAAGAAGGAGGTACACTACTAATGCCCAAAGTAGTGACCAACAGCGACACAGGGAGAATATCTATATGTCAAACGCGGAAGCCTCCTGCTCGTCTCTGGTACAGCTACTCGTGCGTACCACCTAAACTGTCTCTAGTCTACTCGTGAGAGCACCCAGAGTAATTAGAAGAGAAATAAAACTCTGGGTCAGACAAAAAGTCTGGTATGAGCAATAAGCAGCAAAACAGAACAATAACAGGTATACTAAACCATACCTGAACCTGGACCCGCAACCAAAGAGTTAGCACTACATACCGTACAATACTCCAAGGTGCCACCAAACAGAGTGTGTAAAGATAACGGGGGAGGGGGTGTGCATTGCCATAGTGAAGGCAAACAATCAAACATAGCAACCATCCTCACATCTCTCACTCAGTGCGTAAAGCATACGATGTCCACCACTGTCAATCACTAGACCGATCGAAGTAGTGACGGAGTTCGGCTAGTACAACTACTGCTACCACCAAGCTTATCCCATGGGATCATGAGTAAATCTTTACAAATGACCCCACTTCATTGGTCTATAGCCCCTTTTAGTCGTACCTAGGCCACTGTGGCCCTAAATCTGTTCACGTTCCCCCTACACATAGTGATCCAAAGTTATAGACACTGACAACCCCTTAGCACACGTCCCGCAGCAAAGCCCAATCATGAAGTTCACACGTTGGTTCCCATCTGGATCTACATTATAAATTTCTCATTCAGACTAACTTTGCATATTTGGTTTGGTCTTCTCCGGATCGGCTCAGTCCTTGCTTTTATCTTCAGTTCGGTTCGGTTCGGTTCATCCTCAGTTCGTGCTCAAAATCTCAGTTCGTGACAAGCTCCTTCAGTTCGGATCGGGTCCTGCTCCTACCACCGGCTCGGGTCGTGCCACCATGCCAAGGTTGGATTGATTCGTGGCCATCATTCGTGATCTCCTGGTCGTAGGAACAAGGGCGGCTCGTGCATTGCTTAGGCGATCGACTCGTGGAGCTCAACTCAAAGGGGTAGGTTCGAGTGTACTCGATTCTCTCTCCTCCCATCGGGTCGGTTCGTGGTAACCCTTCACGAGCGAGTCGGTTCGTGGCTCCCTCCTGCGGTCCGATCCGGTCCAGGTCAAATTCCTGCAACTTTTCCAACGACTGTTTTACGCCATTCGACGGCGTTTTCGACCAATCTAACTTTTCTAACCAATCACAAAGCATACCATACTGTCATCGCAACATGTAGAACTGACCACAAACACCAAAACAATAATTTGATAGGTTAAAATAGATCAAACATAGCCAAAACCCCATATTTTCCCTTAAGCATGTTTAGGAAAATCTAATGATATGATTAGCAAAACTTAACCAAATTATCCAGTTTTTTTAACAGAGGCCTAAAACAATATTTCGAAATTTATGAATATTTTTCCAGAATTTATTAATTTATAAATTCGCTAATCAACACTAATTACCCTTAATTAACCATAATTAGTGAGGAACCTTGCAAATCACTCACATTAGCCACAAATAAAATACCAAATCTGAAAATATCACTGTTTGGGCACGAATACCATTGAAACACGGCATCTCTACCTCGATTCTTGTGCTAATCCGCTTTGATTTGATGTAGATTTGGCTTAATTAGTGATTAGAATGTCTTAGAAGAGGATTTATTAAGGCAATTGGCCTTACTTAAAGCTAAGTTAACATTGTACCATTTAGATGAGAATGGTTATTCAATTTGTTGGAGTTTAGATAAGAGTTTAGTTTACATTGTTAATTCTATGTATAATTTTAATAATTTTTCCGGTGTTTCTTTGCACCCCTTTAAATTTTTATGGAAGTCTAATTCTCCCCCCAAAGCCAAGTTTCTTATGTGGCTGATCATTCATAAGAACCTTAATACGGTTGAGCCTTTGAAAAGGAAGAATAATATTTTTGATGTTAAGTAATGTTTTTGTAGTATTGTGGAGGAGGACGTTGATCATTTATTTTTCTCTTGTTATTTAACCTTTTTTATTTTTAATATTATCTTAAGGATTTTTACTTTTGATTGTTTTAGTTCTTTTAGTAGTTGCGTTGATTATTGGGATTGTTATAAATTTGGTTATAATTCCAGACAGAGATATGTGTTGGATTCGCTTGTTACAATCATAAGTTGGTTCATTTGGTTAGAGAAGAATCAGAGATTTTTTTTCATTCTATTTCTGTTTCTACAGATAATTTAATCATTAGTATAGTTAATTTCTGTATGGTTTGGATGTCTAATTCACACTATAAGATTTTTGGTGATTTGCAATTTGGGTGATTTTTGATTAAGGTCAGATTTAATCTGAGTTTATTTATTAGAATAAATAGTTATTTCAGATGTAATAGACCTCGTCTTTGTTGTTGACTTCTTTTTCTTGGTGTTGGCACTTTTATTTCTTGTTGTTACTTTTGTTTTCTTTTTGCACATGTATATATGGTTATATGCCTATATATATATATATATTCAAAAATGGTTCTTTATTAATGACGAAAAAGAACCTTTGTCGGTTTTGCCTCCTTAAAAAACCTTACCAGGGTAGTAAGTAAAAAGAGTGCAACAACCGGACAAAGCGTAACAATATAGTACATCATCATATACATCAGATACCATTAATTATACACCATCACACAGCCCGCTTAGCCCAACACCACTGTCGACCCAACAAGTCCAAAACAGAACACATGAATCCACTGTAGTCATCAACCCTCATCATTAAGCTGAACACCCCACATATGAAGAAACGCCATCTCCTCCATCGTGTAATGACGGTCGCTCCTCAGCACAAGATCGGCAACGGTCTTCTCTATAATTTTAGCAGAATTTATTTTCGATCTTTTTTTAGCTTCAAATATACGTCTATTCCTCTCCATCCAAATATAATATACCATTGTCACGAGCGAAACAAAAGCAAATTGCTGGAACAATTCTTTGTTGCGAAATTTCAACTTGAAATCTCGGAATTCGTCAATTAGATCTGATGTCGGAGCAAAATTTACACCCAATTTCAACCTGAAATAAGCCCGAATATAGTTGCTATCTGGACATTGGAAGAACAAGTGGCTATGGCTTTCTTCGGCATCTTCGCATAGGATGCAAATAACGGGGATGGAAATCCCCCATTTGGATAGTCGATCTACAGTGGGTAATTTCCTATTTATTGCTTTATATGCACATGTTGACATTTTCTTTGAGTTCATTGAATCCCATATAACCTGATACCAGTCAACCATGCCATGTTTATGTCAGGCTGCATCAAACACTTTGGAAAATTGAAAGTAGTCATCACCTGTAATTGTCCAAAAATCACATGTCCTATTTGTATTTACTTTAACTTTGTCAATAAGGGCTTTACATTCCCTTGTTTCCGACAGTCGTTCAGGTTGTAGTCGGTGTTCAGTAATAATCATCTCCACTTTTAAATTTTGTGTGTTTGATACTGCAGCTCTGTGCGACCCCAAAACATCCACAAGCGTTTTATGATTAATCCACGGATCAAACCATAATGACGTGGTTGTCCAATCCACCAGACATCTATTAATTAATTTAACAGCTTGGTCTCTTTGTCTAAGCATTTGCTTTATTGTCACAGAATATGTAACAACTCGTATTTCGATAACATGTTAAAACGAGAATCAAGGCAGAATTTGATTTTAAATTCTAAATCAAGTAAAACGTGCTATGCCATTGCGTTCGTCTCGGAAAAATACGCGAAATAGAGTCCGAGTTTTCGAGAATCGGAGTCCGTATGACCCGTTAAAGGCCCAAAGAAGATTTCTGGGAATTTGAATTTCGGAAACAGTTTTGGAAATCATATCTGGGGCTAGGCGGGAAGTTTCCCCGCCTAGGCCATGTCGACAGGGCTGTCGACAGGCCTGTCGACTTGGGCCCAGACCAAGTCGACAGCCCTGTCGACTTGCCTGTCGACAGGGGGTGGCCGGGGCAAGCTGCCTGGCGCACCTGCTTGTCTCACCTGGTCTTGTTCTTGGGCTGGTTCTGGAAGCTTCCGAGATCTGATGGTCCTAATCTATCCAAGGGTTAATCTAAGGGCCTAAAACTACCCTAATCTCTATAAAAAGACCCTAAACCTAACCTAAATCCCTAAAAATCAAACCTAGCAACTAAGTGCTGCCAAAATCAATCTTGATCATGGCCTCCATCTCCAATCCCTAGAGCCTATGCATTCAAATCGGGTTCAAATCAAAAGGTGCAAGCTTGCTACACCAAATCAAGGCCGAATCAACATTTCTATGCGAGTACCATGACGATTCTTCTACAAAGGAGGCACCTTTCTTAGCCAAGATGATTCATGCTTCTTTCCCTAGGCCTAACTAGGTAAGTTCTAGCTACTTTTGGATCAAAACGGTAGTTTTAATGTTGGCATGGGATAAAATGAGATAAAACATAAGTATGCATGTATGTGAACCCAACTTTGTCCCTTTTCTATGATTTATGACCTTAGACTAAGATGTAGCAACTTAATCATGTCACTCATGTTATGTTTAGCCTAGTTTATCTTGCAAGTTTGGATCTTTGTCTATGGAAGATTAGCATGAACCTTTGGGGAACCATTTGACTTGTGAAACATAGCCAAATACTTGACCTTGGGGCTTATGCATGCATATGAACACAAACCCCTTATGTTTCATGCATGTTTGTGGCAAAAACCTCCTTATGATATTATGCAAGTTTGTGGCCAAATCCTATATGATAGTATGCATGCTTATGGTCAATCCCTATATGACTCTATCATGCATGTTTTAAGGCCAAACCCCCTTATGACGCCATGCATGTTTGGAGCCAATCCCTTTTGTGGCATCATGCATGTTTTGGGGTCTACATGTAGCCATAGTATACCTACTATGTTGACTCGCTTTGCTTGCGTTGGGAAAACACGATTTTGGGTAGTTAGATAAACATGAACATGTCGCGAAACTTTAACTTGATTATGACATGTGTTTATACTTGAAAATATGACTTGAAAGATAACATGGAAGTTGGCATGTAAGTATGCATAAAAACATGAGCTTGGGAATTTACCTATTAAGTTAGGTCCACCCTTTGGGAATTTACCTATTAAGTTAGGTCTACCCAAATGCTTGAAAACTTGTAACATGTTTTGAAAACATGATAAACTTAGATAATATAAGTGTGGCCAACTCGAGGTTGGGTTGAGTTTGCAACGTAAAACTACCCGGAACCGACCGGCCTAACTAGTAGTTGCAAACAATAGGACCCAATGTGAGAAGTTGGTCATGTCGCGCTTAAGACCCGAGGTTAGACTAGGTTGTGGTGTAAATCTACCCGGACCCGCCCGGCTTAACTAGTAACCACAACAAGGTCTAATGTGAGAGGTTAAGAGTGCATTAATTAAATTAATGCCACATGACAAGGTTAAGTAAATTTGACTAATGACACTTAACCGATATGATACGAATGGGTAGGTTAAGTGGGACCGGGCTTGATTTCCTTAATGACACTTAACCATGCAAGATGATTAGGAGATGGGGTTAAGTAATTTACACTTAACTAATCCGACTGGGTAATTAGATGAGGTTAAGTAATTAAGACTTAACTAACCTAACCACGGTAATTAGATGGGGTTAAGTAATCCACACTTAACTAATCTAAACACGGTAATTCGATGGGGTTAAGTTAAACACTTAACCAATTTAAACTTGGTAATTCAATGAGGTTAAGTAACCAATACTTAACCAACTTAACGTGATAATTTAATGGGGTTAAGCAACTTATACTTAACCAATTATACATGAAGATTTGATGTGGTTAAGTGACCTAAACTCAACCAATCTAACTCGTTAATTGGATGTGGTTAAGTGACCTATACTTAGCCAATCTAACTCGGGAATTTGTGGAGGTTAAGTTAACCCATACTTAACCAATGTAACGTGAAAACATGATAACGCTAAGTCACGAATCACTTGAATACGCTTGACCGATTTGACACGGTAATTTGACAAGGTCAGGTTAATTTATATAATTAACCAATCTAAAATGATAATTAGACGAGGTTAATTTATGGATTGCTTAATATACTTAGCCATCTTGACACATGGTTTATAGGGTTAAGTCTTGGACTTGGATACTTAGCCAATTTTGACATGGTTTGTAGACGGGTTAAGTTGTGAACTTAAGTGACACTTAACCCATTAGATAAACCCTAATTCGGAGGATTAGGTAAATAACCATAGTTAACAAGGATTATGGAAATAAGGCTAAGTGGTAAACCTTAGTTAAAAGAAACTAAGTAATAATTCTTAGCCAAGGATATTTGGACAATTTCTTAGATAGATTAGTAACCCGATACGTTAGGTCAACGTTTAAGTATGCGTGTAGGAGCAGGCTATCTGATTTAGATAAAGGCTCCAACGAACTGGGTAACGAAGCAGCGGCTTCGGGGAACGTGAGGATATTCTTGGGATCCCTCTGTGAGCTGCCAGGTCATTATACTAGGCTCACGAGAGGTTGAGGTCTGCGGTAGAAGAACCAAGAATATGCCTTGGTTGCTATGCGAGCGACCTAAAGACTGGGGTGGATAGCAGTGAGTCGACGAATACATAATATGCCCGAGATAGCAAGTTCGTCGATCATCTACCATCTTGAGTCAAGCGTGTACGTACGGAAAGGCAGGGAACACCCAACAGACCATAATTGCTATCTAATTATGGGTGAGGTAGGCCGTAGGATGTGGGCTGGCCGGAGTGTAGTTCTCATGCAAGATTTTCTCTTGTGTTGCCTTTCACTAGTTGAGGGAGGGGTCTCGTGGGACCATAGCCACGTGTAGAAAAGCAGACCTTAGCATCTGCATCGGCAGATAAATCTAAAGCTCCCGACCGAGTCCTGTATTTCTTGTTTTGGCAGGTGACAGGACTCGGATGGCACGATGTGATACATGTGCATCCAGTTATAGAAAAACGATTCACGATGAATGCGTGGGAAAAAGGGCGCGGTTGAGGGTTATCGTAACCCCTAGTGGCCTAGGTGGTTTAACCCAAACCGAAATACAAAAGCGTGCAATAGGTAAGCGTAATCCCTAGTGGTGCTAGGTGGCGTAAGTCCTAGTACTTCAAACGATGATTCATACGGAAGAGCCTAGCTATAACAAGGGTGATAGTCCAAATGATTTCAAGGATAATACGACATGAGGAAGCCCGTACGAGGTACGGTAAAGGACTGAACTTATATACATGGAAAGAAACGTATGATTTGAGTAACCTATACATGCGATATTAGGTTGACATGGACCATTACACGACTTTGAGCACGGGACATTCATGGTTAACACATGACGCGGTTAGGGATACTAGTACGAGAGGTGCAGAGCAAATATACATGTTAGAACTAGGAAGAATATACATAATAGATACCGTGGGATGTTAGACGGGGTAGATACCTTGGGATAATGTACTCGATAGAAATTTGACGATGTGATACCTTGACTTATCATAACACCGTAGTTTATCATGATACCTTAGTTTACCTTGCCGCAGTAGTTCAACCGGCTACCCTTGTTTATCTATCTTGTAGTTATCCTTATGTTTACTTTCAGTTTATGCATGTCATGTTACCTTTACCTGTTTTTATACTGGAAGTAGATAGGACTTACTCAGTCTTTTTGACTGACCTGTTTTGTTTCGCCTCTTTTCTTCCGTTTCCCCCCCCCCCCCAGGTTTCAGGGAGGAAACAAGGTTGTTTAGTTCGGACTTCTTCTGCTTGAAGGTCATCATGGATGGCTTGGACTTCTCTTGGCTATGGCTACTTTACGGTTTTACTTGGGGAATAATTTATTAAAAAGTCTTTATGCTTCTTTACTATTGCAAGACAGGTTTTGATGTACTCTGATGTAAAAGGCTTTAGACCTTATGTATTCATGTTTATGAAAGTTTGATTTTACTTCCGCTATATATATATATATATATATATATATGTTCTGTCTTGTGATATGTCTGTGCATGTTTACCAATAATGCCCCTCTAAAGCTAGTGCATTCCTTTGCGAGTGACCCTAGCGGAGGCGGGGTGTTACAGAATAATTATTATCCATATTCATCGACCAAAAATGCTTATTGGTTAGATACTTCGTTTTCATCCACTGTGCCCGTAAACTCTGTTTAGTTAGCATCGTCCATATCTGCTTTATGCGTGCAGTCAGCCGTAGGTCATGTAAGTTTTTGAGTCCTATGCCTCCTTCCGACTTTGTTCGACATAAGATGTAAGTTTTTGAGTCCTATATATATATATGTTTATTAATATATATATATATATACACACACGCATATACTCATATATATATGTAAGTCACTGATAGTTTGGTTTAGTTTTTTCAGATTCCAGGTTAATGTAGCTGAGGAGCTCTTTGGGTAGCTATCTGGATTAACCATTGTTGCTTGCTTTGGATATATTTTTGTATGTGGAGTTGGAGTGTTTTTGGGGTGTGTTGTACCTTTTTGTTTGCATTTTGCTTATTGTATATATTGGAGTAGATATACTTCTATATAGGGTGGTGGCTTTGCTGGAATTCGATATGGAAGTATTATTGGTGGTGGTCTTGCCGGAGCACATCTATCTATTATCCTCTACATTCATTTCGTGGTGTCAGTATTGTGTTTTATACTTGTTTGGGTATGTATTCGGACATTGTATCCTCTTTATTTATATTATATATGTTTGCTCTCTTCTTCTTAGGAAGATCACACATCATTTATTTTCAAAAATTAGTGATTAGAAGGTGATTTAGGGTTTTTTAGAAAGTGGAGGCCATGGCTAAACTTGAAGAAACAAAAAGTGGCAGCTAGAAAATGACAGGAACCGAATTTCCTAACCCTATCAGGCTCCCCTTAACCCTAGTCCCGAAATGGGTTATGGGTCCATTCACTAATCACCAAAATTAGGCCCGGTTAAGCAGTTTTTCGCCTTACAAACCTTGTTTCATCCATATCTCCCAAACGGTGAGTCCGTTTTTGACAACTCTACGGAAAGGTAAACCGTCATCCGGAGCCAATGGATGTAGTTTCCGGTCAAACCTCCTTTCCAGTCAAAAGTTATAGCCAAAATAAGATCAGCTAGGGGCAAAATAGACATTTAAAAATCGGCAAAAATCATGAACATGGGAAATGACTCCAATAGTCGTCTCCCAAAGTTACATAACCATACGACCCTCCATGATGATGGAATAAATATTCTACGATCCTATAATGCGTAGAATGCAGGTCGTTACAGTAACCCTACTTCTCTTAATACCCCATGATAGTCCTTCTTTTTAATTCTTCCCTAATTCTCTGAATAGCCCTTACATCCAAAAATTATCCCTATTTTTTAATAACTATGAAGGGTTTGTTTTTGCAGCGCCTAATCCAAAAGATTCATCATCTTTCATATTTGTTGATCTACCCCTACTATGCTTAAACTACCCCCTAGTATGCTTAAAATACCCACCTACTTTTACCATTATTTTCCTTTATTCATTTATTTATTCTTTTTTTTTTTGCATTATTCATTTCTTTCTTTGTAAACCAACTATCATTCTACTTCTAGAAGGGTTTGTTTTTGCAGCACCCAATCCAAATGATTCATCATGTTTCATATTTGTTGATCTACCCCTACAATGCTCAAACTACCCCTACTTCTCTTAATACTTGAAAATAGCCCTTCTTTTTAATCATATCCCTAATTCTCTAAATAGCTTTACTTCCTACAATTAATTGATGTACCCCTACAAGGCTTAAACTACCCCTACTTCTCTTAACACTTCAAAACAACCCTTCTTTTTAATCCTATGCTTAATTCTTTAAATAGCCCTTACATCCAACAGTTACGCCTATCTCTACCCGTACTATGTTTAAACTAACATTAATTCTCTTAATACTTCAAAATAGACATTACTTTTAATCCTACACCTAATTCTCTAAATAGCCCTTACTTCCAATAATAACCCCTATTTTTTATTTCTGTGAAGGGTTGGTATCGACAAATATGTAATGAATAAATGAAAACAATAATAAAAGTGGGGTGTAGTTTAAGCACAGTAGTTAAAAAATAGGGGTAATTATTTGATGTAAGGGCTAAGAAATGAATAAAGGAAATGAGTAATAAAAGTTGGGGGGTAGTTTAGGCATAGTAGGGGTAGATCGATAAATGTGAAAGATGATGAATCATTTGAATTGGATGATGAATCACAGAAGTTAAAAAATAGAAAAAATTATTGGAAGTAAGGGAAATTTATAGAATTAGGTGTAGGATTAAAAAAAGGGCGGTTTTGAAGTATTAAGAGAAGTAGGGGTAATTTAAGCATAGTAGGGGTAGATCAACAAATATTAAAGATTATGTATCGTTTGGATTGGGTATTGCAAAAACCAACCCTTCCTAGTAGTTAAAAAATAGGGGTAATTGTTGGAAGTAAGGGGTATTTAGAGAATTATGGATAGGATCAAAAAGAAGGGCTAGTTTGAAGCATTAAGAGAAGCAGGCGTAGTATAATCATAGTAGGGGTAGATCGACAAATTTGAAAGATTATGAATCGTTTGGATTGGGTGCTCCAAAAACCAACCTTTCACAGAAGTTAATGTTTGGGGTAATTGTGGGTAGTAAGGGCTATTTAAAAAATTAGGGGTAGGATTAAAAAGAAGGCTGTGTTGAAGTATTAAGAGAAGTAGGTGTAGTGATGATGAATTGTTTGGATTGTGTGCTGCAAAAACTAACCCTTCACAAAAGTCAAAAAATAGGTTTAATTGTTGGAAGTAAGGACTATTTAGAGACTTAGGGTAGGATTAAAGAGAATAGCTGTTTTTATGTATTAAGAGAAGTAGGGGTAGTTTAGGCATAGTAGGGGTAGATAGACGAATATGAAAGATGGTGATATGCTTGGATTGGGTGCCGCAAAACCAAGCCTTCACAGAAGTTAAAAAATAGGGGTAATTGTTAGAAGTAAGATCTATTTAGAGAATTAGGGGTAGGATTAAAAAGAAGGGCTATTTTGAAGTATTAAGAGAAGTCGGGGTCACAGAAGTAGAATAATATCTCTTAGTACTTCAAAACAACCCTTCTTTTTAATCCTACCCATAATTCACTCGTAATCGTTACTTCCAACAATTACCCCTATTTTTTAACTACCTTCTACTTTTATTATTGTTTTCTTCCATTCATTTCTTTATTCATTTATTTTTCATTATTAACTTCCTTCTTTGTAAACCAATTCTCATTATACTTCTATGAAGGGTTGGTTTTTGTAGCACCCAATCCATAAGATTCATCATTTTTCATATTTGCTTATCTACACCTAGTATGCTTAAACTACCCCTACTTCTCTTAATACTTTGAAACGCCCCTTCTGTTTAATCCTACCTCTAATTCTGTAAATAGCCCTTTCTTCCAACACTTACCTCTATTTTTTACCTACTGTGAAAGGTTGGTTTTTGCAGCACACAATCCAAACAATTCGTCGTCTTTCATATTTGTCGATCTACCCCAACTATGCCTAAACTACCCTACTTCTCTTAATACTTCAAAATAGCTCTTCTTTTTAATCCTACCCCTACTTTTGTAAATAGCCCTTACTTCCAAAAGTTACCCCTATTTTTTTACTACTGTGAGGGGTTCGTTTTTGTAGCACTCAATTCAAATGATTCATCATCTTTCATATTTATCGATCTACCCGTATTATGCCTAAACTACCCCCGTACTTTTATTATTGTTTTCCTTCATTCATTTCTTTTTTTTTTTTGCATTATTCATTTCTTTCTTCGTAAACCAATTATCGTTATATTTCTGTGAAGTTTTGGTTTTTTGCAGCACCTAATCCAAACTATTCATTATCTTTCATATTTGTTGATCTACCTCTACTATGCTTAAACTGCCCCTACTTTTATTATTGTTTTTCTTTATTAATTTCTTAGCCGTTACTTGCAACAATTACCCCTATTACTACCCCCTAACTTTTATTACTGTTTTCCGTCATTCATTTCTTAATTCATTTTCTTGCATTATTCATTACTATCTATGTAAACGAATTATCATTGTACTTCTGTGAAGGGTTGGTTTTTCCAGCACCCAATCCAAACTATTCATCATCTTTCATATTTGTTAATTTACCACTACTATGATTAAAGTACCCCCTACTTTTATTATTGTTTTCCTTTATTCATTTATTAGCCCTTACTTCTAACAATTACCCCAATTTTTTAACTACTTTGAAGGGTTGGTTTTTGCAGCCCCCAATCCAAACGATTCATCATCTTTAAGATTTATCGATCTACCCTTACTATGCTTAAACTACCCCTACTTCTCTTAGTACATCAAAAAAATTCTTCTTTTTAATCCTACCCTAATTCTCTAAATAGTCCTTACTTTCGATAATTACCCTATTTTTTAAATACTGTGAAAGGTTGGTTTTTGCAGCACCCAATCCAAATGATTCATTATCTTTCATATTTGTTGATCTACCCTTACTATGCTTGAAATACCCCTACTTCTCTTAATACTTACAAATAGTCTTTCTTTTTAATCCACCCCATAATTCTCTAAATAGCCCTTACATCCAACAAATACCCCTATTTTTTAACTACTTTGAAGGGTTTGTTTTTGCAGAACCCAATCCAAACGATTCATCATCTTTCATATTTGTCGATCTACCCCTACGATTCTTAAACCACACAATACTAGGCTTATACTACCACCCTACTTTTATTATTGATTTCCTTTATTCATTTCTTTAATTTTTTTATTTTATTCATTTCTTTCTTTGTAAAACAATTATCATTCTACTTCTACGAAGGGTTGGTTTTTTCAGCACACAATCCAAAAGATTCATCATCTTTCTTTTTTGTCAATCTACACATACTACGCATAAACTACCCCTACTTCTCTTAATACTTGAAAATAGCCCTTCTTTTTAAACCTATCCCTAATTCTATAAATAGGCTTACTTCCAACGATTACTTGATGTACCCAACCATGCTTAAACTAACCGTACTTATCTTAATACTTCAAAACAGCCCTTCTTTTTAATCCTACGCCTAATTCTTTAAAGTGTCCTTTTTCACATGTTCCTATTAAGTTTCAAAATTAGGCTCACATATGGTCCAACTTTTCATGTAAATTAGGTCCCTATTTTTCAAAAATAGGTAAAAAAAATATTAAAAAAAAATCAAGAAAATTCATTATTAAATAAAACATGTTCGCGCCAAAAAATTCAGGGGGAAAAACAATCGAAAACTACATCAAAACCCAAAATAACACAAAATCAGTGAAACAGCAGGTTTTTGCATCAAAAGATGCACTTATTCGTAAATAGTTGCATACATTCATGCTTATATTTCAGACTTTCGCCCAACTGCAGTATAAATGCATACATGTGTGCAGCTAAACAACATTGTACACATCCTTTTGTGCATATATTCAAATCTAGTCTGTTTTTCCGAGCATTCGCCATTTTCAGACATTGTTGCACGCATCTATGCTCTTATACATAATACGTGCAAACATTCATGCGCATATTAAGAAGCCGTCATCCCTTTTAAATTTGTTGCACACATGCATGCATATGTACAGAAAAATTGCATTCAGGTATGCAACTTGTTGTAATACCTGAACCTCAGTTCAACTTCTCTTTTAAATTTGATGCACACATACATGCATATATACAGAATAGTTGCATTCATGTATGCAACTCTTCGTTACACGTGAATCTCAGTTCAACTTTGTATGCACACGTGTATGCAGTTATTTGCTAATAGTTTCATACATGTATGCATATATTGGTCCAGATTTTCAACACAAATACACTATATGAATATATGCATGTATATATGCTACTATAGGCAATAGTTGCACAGAAGTACACAACTTTTTTTTTTTTGGAGAATGCTTCTAAAAATATTCCCTATTTTTTGGAATTTTTTTTATATCATGGCGCATTTTTTTGGGTCAGAAATGGAAAAACACGTAATATTGCATGGTAGGAGGCGGAAAGGGCTGGAAATTATGGGCGGCACCTAAAATAGGGACCAAAAACGCAAGCAAACATTGACTGGATGTGGCGTGAATTAAGTTTCATTTTAGGGATGTGAGCTTAATTTTCACTTCTTTAAATAGCCCTTACATGCAACAATTACGCCTATCTCTACCCCTACTATGCTTAAACTAACCCTATTTCTCTTGTGTAACGACCCGCATTCTACGCATCGAAGGATCATATAATATTTATTTCACTTTCATACGAAGTCTTATCGTCGCATAACTTGGGAAATGACTATTCAGGTCATTTCCCATGTTCACGATTTCTGCCAAATTTTAATTGACCATTTTACCCCTAACGAATCTTGTTTTGCCTATAACTTTTTATTGGTAAGGTGTTTTAACCTAAAACCACTTCCATTGGATTTGAATGATTGTTTACCTTTCCGTAGAGTTGTCACATTAACCAAACGGACTAATCGTTTGGGAGATATATGCCTGAAATAAGGTTTGGAAGGTGAAAAACAACATAATTGGGCTTAACCGGGTGAATAGCAACTAAGCTCATAACCCATTTCGGTATTAGGGTTATGGGAGGTCTGTTAGGGTTTGAGAAATCAGTTTTGTTCATTTTTCTAGCTGCCATTTACCTCCCTCTAACCCTAGCAATGATCTCCCAATGATCTCCACCTTCTAAATTCATCTTTAATCACTTCCTAATCACTAATTAACCAAAACTACACCAAATCTAGAGAAATTAGCATCAAATCAGAGATAGAGCTGCTGGTATACATTGGAATTTGTGCCATATTAGTCATAGTTTTAGATCTAAGATTCATTTGTCGCTAAGGTGAGTGATTTGCACTTTTATTCACTAATTACGGCTAATTAAGGGTGATTAGTGATAATTAGCGAAATTATGCGTTATTAAAATTTGGAAAAATATATAGAAATTCTTAAATATTATTTTATGTCACTGGTGAAAATTTGGGGTAATTTGGATTAAGTTTGCTAATCCTATAGTTAAAACATGTTTAAGGGGATTAAGGGGAAAATCATTCTTTTTGGGTATGTTTGATCTTAAATATTACATGTGAATGTTGTTTTAATGTTTTAATTGATTCTACATGTTGTTACCACTGGTTGGAATGTTTTGTGATGTCCTATAAAGGTTAGAATGGTTGAAAACGCCATCGTTTGGCGAAAATAGCTTGTTGGAAAAAGTTGTAGATTTTTAGCTCCGATTAGGAGGAACATCCGATCTGAACCGGTTAGGAGAAGGAGAACCGAACCGATCCGGATAGGAGAAAGACACCCAAACCGATCTGGATAGGAGAAAGACAAAAGAACTGATCTGGATAGGAGAAAGAGACCTGAACCGATCCGGGTAGGAGAAAGAGACCCGAACCGATCCGGATAGGAGAAGGAGACCCAAACCTAACCGGATAGGAGAACGAGATCCGAACCGAACCGGATAGGAGGAAAAAAGGAGACTCGAACCGAACCAGATAGGAGGAAGAGACCCAAACCGAACCGGATAGGAGGAAGACCCGAACCGAACCGGATAGGAGGAGCAGATCCGAACCAGAGGAGACCGAAACCCGAGATGCGAAGGAAGTCCAAATGGGAAGTTATTACTCAGGATCCAGATGGGAACCAACGAGTAATCTTCTAGAGTTAGGCTTTGCCGCGAGACATGTGCAAAGGGGTTATCGATATCTATAACTTGGTTCACCGTTGAAGAGATGGGGCATGTAGATGAATCAGAGTCAGGGAAGTGTGGACTGGTTGGCCCTTAACCTATAGCCAGGGATGTGTGGACTGGGTAGGGTTATTGACTATAGACCAGGGAAGTGTGGTCATAGCAATAGTTGTACGGAGTTGTCATCATGGCCCCAATAGATTTAGTGAACAAAGCGGTGGATATCGTATGCTTTACGCACTAAGTGAGAGACGTGGGGATGATTGCTATGTTTGATGTTTGCTATCACCATAACACACGCACTCCCATTTGCACACCATATGCTAGTGTTGCTTTAGAGTACTTTACATCTTGTTGTGCAAACTCTTTGGTTGCAGGTCCTGGTTCAGGTATGATTATTTACACCAGTTATTATTTTATTTTGCTTCTATCGCTCATACAAGACTTTTGTCTGACCCAAAGTTTTATGTTTCTTCTTATTACTTTGGGTTCTCCTAAATGAGCAGACTAGAGACAGGTTAGGTGGTTACGCATGAGTAGCTGTTTGGAGACAGCAGGAGGATTTCATGTACTATATACACATACTCTCCCTGTGTTGTTGCTGGTCACTACTTTGGGCATTAGTAGTGTACCTTTTCTATTTTGCTTTAGTGACAGTATAACGAAGTTGTAATAATGATGGTTTGGATCATAAGCTGTATTTTGGATTCCGCTACTATGATGGTTTAGTTTTCAACTTATGCACTGTCTTGCCTATTTTATGTCAAGTTATGTTATTATTATATTGTATTCCATGCACTGTGACAAATACTACAGGTTCTTTGGGGATTCATAGTTTCAAAACCCTTTTCCTTTAACGACCGTCCCATGCTAGTTGGGCATCAGCACAACGCATTTCGGGGAAATGTCGACTGGTTCAGGGCGGGTCGTCACACTTGGTATCCGAGCCTAGGTTGCGTAGTTAACCTAGGGGAAGACATCAGGGAGAGATAGTATATGTATATTATAGCGCGTATTTGTGATATTTTGGTTTTCATAAACTATATATATATATATTATTAGTATATCCAAGGATGAAGTTGCACTGCACGGACACCACTATGGAGATGGTTAATCGTTTTTTCTCTTTACAGATTGAACGATGACCCGATATATGAGGAGTACGGGTTCTGGGGTCAACAATGGGAATGTCCCTGATATGAGGGTGATGTTTACTGCCTTCATGCGAGATATGCTTAGGGATGCTCAAGGAGAAGTTCCTAATTTTGCTAACGGTGGTGGTGCAGCGGTACAGGCACCTAAGGCCGATTTCGCCAACCTTTGTAAGGATTACAGTAGTCTTGGTGGGAAGTCGTTCCACGGAATGGAATCGGCTATGGAATTTCAAGATTGGCTAGATAGTTGTAAGCGCATCTTTGACTATTTGGGAATCGAGGATGCAATGAAGAGAAAGCTAACATCCCGTCATCTGCAAGAACGGGTAATGAATTGGTGGAATGCTATCAAGGCAGCTAATTCGAAGGATCAAGTTACTTGGAATCGGTTTAAGACTCGCTTCAGTGACAAGTTTAACCCAGCTGCTCAGAAATCCGAATTGTTCATAAAATTTTAGAACTTAAGCATAATGGTAGGGCAGTCTCGGAGTACATTGCTGAATTCAATGCTTTATCGAAATATGGACTATCCCTTATCGATACTCCCGAGAAGAGGAACGAGAAGTTCATAACTGGCCTAGATGGGTACTTGGGGGAAAGACTGATAAGCCATATCGATGAGACACTTGAATATATAGTGGGAAATGCACTAAGGTCTGAGAGCCTTTACCCTAAGTCAAAAACCGAGGTTGTTGTTACATCTACAGAGGAGCCAAAGCCGCAGGAAAGTGGTGGAGGCAAGAATAATTCATAGAATAAAAGGAAGCATAACCAGACGAAGGATTGTCAGAAAAAGAAGAATAAGGAAGATATCGAGTGCTTTAGCTGTTGCAAGAAGGGCCACTATGCCAGCAATTGTCAAGCAAAACTGGGGGAAAAGAAATGCTTCAGGCCATGTGGGACATTTTAAGAATGAATGTCCACAACCCCCTAAGCAGAAGCAAATGGCGAAAGATATGATATTAACGCTGTTCCTTCCTCGTTGAACGCCCCAACTATGGCGCAGAAGGGAAAAGGTGTTGTTATTCAAGGAATGCTTTCTATTTATCAAGTTTCTATTCGAGTGTTGTTTGATATCATGGCTTCTCATTTCTTCATATCTAGTGACCTGGTAGATTGGTTGGAATTGGAACCTGAGATTGTCGATGAACCTTTAGTTATGACGAACCCGATCGGTGGTTCGACTAACCTTTTATGATTTGTCAAAATTTGGTCTTATCAAGTCATGTATTTATGTTTACTTGTGATTGCTTTGCTTGGGGCTTTACTGGGTTTGGCATTATTTTGGGAGTCGACTGGCTCAAAAGATATGGGGTGGTGGTAGATTGTGAGGGGTCTTCGGTGACCATTAGAGCAGATGATGGGCGGAGGGTGGTATTGGGTTGCCTACCTGGTGATGAGGTGATGGCTAGTTTTCTACACTCCCTCGACATCCCACATGATGAGTTATCAGATGTGACTATTGCCGGCGAGTATCCGGACATCTTCGAGGAAGTGACCAGAACTCCACCACAACGAGAGATTGAGTTTCAGATTGATTTAGTGGAAGATTCCAGACCTATAGTGATGCCTCTTCGTCGAATAGCGCTAAGGGAGCAGCGAGAGCTCGAGATGCAAGTGAGCGATATTTTGAATAAGGGATTTATCCGAAGGAGTGTTTCTGAGTGGGGAGCACCAGTTGTACTTTCTACCAAGGGTGATGGTTCGCTTCCCTTATGTGTAGACTACCGTGAGCTGAACAAGATGACTAGGAAGAATAAGTATACTCTTCCATGGATAGATGATTTGTTTGATCAACCGAATGGAGCAAGAGTGTTTTCCTAGTTGGATATCGCGACAGGTTTTCATTAGCTTTGAGTAGCAGTTGAGTGTATACCTAAAATAACATTTCGGGCGCTGTCTGGATTCTATGAGTGGTTGGTCATGCCATTTGGGATGACTAATGCACCCGTATATTTTGTGGATCTTATGAATAGAGTTTTTAGAGATCAATTAAATAAATTTGTTCTTGTGTTCGTGGGCGATATCTTGGTTTACTCAAGGACATAGGAAGAACATAAGGAACATTTGAGGACAATGATGGAGGTGTTGAGGAAACACCAATTGAAAGCAAAATTATCTAAGCGTCACTTCTAGAGGAGGGAAGTGAGATTCTTGGGCCATGTTGTTTCAGAGAATGGTATTACCGTGGATCCTGCAAAGGTGGCTACGGTACAAGATTGGTCTACGCCGAAGAATGCAAAGGGCTTGAGAAGTTTCTTGGGGTTAGCTGGATACTATCGTAAGTTATCTAAGACTTCTCCAAGAGAGAAGCACGGATAACTCAGTTGACCAAGAAGAATTAAGCTTTCGTTTGGGACGAAAGGTGTGAGAATGCATTTAAGAGTCTAAAGGAAAATTTAACGTGCGCACCAGTGATAGTTATTCCTAGAGGGAACGAAGAGATGACGGTATATACGGATGCCTGCGGTACCGGAATAGGTGTTGTACTGATGCAAGGAGGTAGGTTGGTAGCTTATGCTAGTTGGCATCTGAAACCACATGAGAAAAGATATCTTACCCATGATTTGTAATTAGCAGCGATCGTGTTCACGTTAAAGATGTGGAGACACTATCTATTGGGAGGAAGGTTCGAGTTGATTACCGATTATAAGTCATTAAAGTATCTTTTCTCTCAGAGGCATTTAAATCTTCGTCAACAGCGATGGTTAGAGTTCTTGGCTTCATATGATTTAATTATCCCGTACACACCCAGGAAGGGCAATGCGGTAGCTGATGCATTGAGTAGGAGACATGCCAGTTTAGGGGCTATGTTTCTGGAATGGAAGCAACTAGAATATATCACGGGATATGATTTCAGACCTAAGTGTGAATTAGATCCAGAGATGTTAGCAAGTTTGACGATCAGGCCAACCTTGATTGAACGGATTGGTTCCAGTCAGAGGGACGATCCTAATCTATTGGAAATCATATCCAAGGTAGAGATGGGTATCGATGGCGAGAGAATGAACAAGTATGGTCTTGATCGAGAGGGATGGCTTCGAAATAATGGGAGGTAGTTGTACCCAACATTAATGGATGGAGAGATGAAGTGCTTAGAGAGTGTCATCACCCAAAACTGACTATACATCCCGTTGGTAACAAAATGTATCGAGACATGAAGCAGACCTACTATTGGGAAGGGATGAAGAGAGATGTTGGGAAGTTTATATCCAAGTGCATGAACTGTCAGTTAGCTAAAGCTCAGCAAAAGAAGCTTAGTGGTTTGTTACAACCGTTGGAATTTCCCGAACGGAATTGGGAACAACTCTCAACGGATATCATTGACGGTTTGAGAAGTACTAGATTGGGTCATGATAGTATTTGGGTGATTGTCGATCGATTGACCAAAACTGCAAGGTTTATTCCAGTCAAGTCGAATAGAACGACAGCTAAGTTAGCGGAACTATGTATGAAGTGGATAGTGAGATTTCATGTAGTACCTATAGGTATTGTGAACGACCGAGATCCATTATTTACTAGTGGGTTTTGGATGATATTACAAGTGGCTTTAGGGTCAGAAATACATCTTAGTACTGCATACCATCCTCAAACCGACGGTCAAACAGAGAGGGTGAATCGTGTTTTAGATGTTCTTTTGAGACCTTGCATATTGGATTTTGGAGGGTCATGGGATGAAAATTTGCATCTAGTTGAGTTCTCATATAATAATAGTTATCAGTCCGGTATTGGTATGGCTCCATTTGAAGCTTTGAATGGAAGACCGTGCAACTCACCATCATGTTGGTTGGAAACCGGTGAGAAATTTGTGTTAGGGCCAGACGTAATAAGAGAAACTACAGATAAGATCAAGGTTATTCAACAACGAATGAAGGCTGCCTAAGATAGGCAAAAGAGTTATGCTGATAAAAGGCGAAGAGATTTCAAATTCTCCGTTGGTGACTTGGTATTCGTCAAGATCTCTCTGTTGAAGAGTGTGATTCGATTTGGAAGGAGAGGTAAGTTGGCACCAAGTTTTGTTGGTCCATTTCCAGTTCTCGAGCAAGTGGGGAATTTAGCGTATAAAGTTGGATTACCAGAAAAGATGGCGGGAGTGCACAACGTATTTCATGTTTCCCAATTAAGGAAGTTCGTGCATGATTCAGATATGACTATTTCACCATATCAGTTAGATGATATCGAGGTAGAACCGGAGGCAGTTGAAAACCGCAGACCGATTCTTATTGTTGGAAATGATATGAAGCAACTTCGGAGGAAGACGATAAGATTGGTTGAGATCCAATGGGGCGAAAATGAGAAAGACTGTACTTGGGAAACCGAGGAAAGCATAAGAAAGTCATATCCAGAACACTTTCCCTGGTAATGTTTTATAAGCAATATAGTTATTCCGCATGCTAGGACAGACCTGTTGTGTTTATTATGTATGTTTGATTGTTTCAAATGGTTGATAGGCATGCGTGACCCTTTGTTGTTTTCTTAGTTAAGGAATTTCGGGGGCGAAATTTCTTAAGGAGGAGAATGTAACGACACGCATTCTACGCATCGAAGGATCATATAATATTTATTTCATTTTCATACGAAGTCGTATGGTCATGTAACTTTAGGAAACGACTATTGGGGTCATTTCCCATGTCCAAGATTTTTGCCGGATTTTAATTGACCGTTTTGCACCTAGCGAATCTTGTTTCGCCTATAACTTTTTATTGGTAAGGAGTTTTAACCTGAAACCACTTCCATTGGATTTGAATGATGGTTTACCTTTCCGTGGAGTGATCACATTAATCAAACGGACTTATGGTTTGGGAGATATGGCTGAAATGTATTAAATAATAGTAAAGCAGAAACTTTTCAAGCCATCTCCTTAATTCTCTCAATTATCTCAATTCTCCTTAAATTTCTCAATTCTTTCAATTCTCCTTAAAACTCTAAAGATACTTTTATTTAAATTTTAATATGATATCTATTGTCCCAATGTTTCTTCCATAACCCTTCAGTTTCGTTTCTATATATTTTTTTTTAAAAAATGTTGACACATGTCCTAAATCAACATTGGATTTTTGATTTGCGATGGAAACAACTACTATATTTGTTCTTTTTGTAAACCTAAACAAAATCAGCCACCGCTATTATACCGAAATCGTTTTCAGAAACCTAGAAACAAAATACCTTCACCTCCGTTTTGCTTACAATACTCTTATGACATTGCTCAACCACAAAATCCGTCTTTCTTGAGTTATCCTGCTGGATTTGCGTTGATGTATTTCATTTAGACCTATTCTGGCTAACATAACATGATCATAATGCATCCCATGATCGTAATAATTGAATTGATGTCATTTTCATATTAGGATTCGCCTGTGTTCTCTCCTTCAGGTGAATTTTTTCTAGTCTTTAACGCGATAAAATCGTCAATGTTTGATTCCAATCATTGCTTGGTTTTGCTACTTCAAGTTTCAGGGTTTGAACCTTTCAGGTATCCATTATTTTTCTGTTTAAGTTTCCATTGTTTGTTGTTGTTCAATCTATATAATAGGACGTATGATTAACTTTAATGGAATATAATAATTTGATTAATTTAAGATGATATCTTCGTTCTGCTATCAATGTTCTTAAACATTTTTCAGTTCAACTTTTTACGAACCTGAAGTTTCTAAGCGTAAAGAAATTATATGCTTGCTGGATTAGTGGCTAAGTGAAATGTAATACTAAAACACATGCATTTAAAATTAGCAATATCAACATATTGACAAAGTTTTGTAGATAATGCACTAAATGGATGTAAGTTTGGTCGATACTGAAGACTTAGTTGTTTTAGATGAAACTAATACTAAAAGACATCCATTGCAGAAGTAACCACGAAGCAGTCGTTTAGTAGCTATAGAGAATAAATGTTAATTTCTACTTTTTCTTCTTCGTGCTGAATTTTTTGGTATTCGTTCGCTTTTACTTTGTGCCGTTTGTTTTCTTTCTTTCCCTGTTTTACATCTTGATTTTCAAAAAATTACATTATGCTATGGTTCTTACATGTATGTATAGCTTTGTTCCCAGCATTTAACCTTACATCTTAAAAAGTCATATCACATTGGGTTTCTTTTGAGTAGATATGGCTTCATGTTTGCACGATCTAAGTTGATATTAAGATAGGCTAATTTTCATTTGCACAATTATTCTGTATCATTCCCGAATTGGCTTTAAATGAATTTTCGTTTATTGTCCTTCATATTCAGAAATGACAATGATTAGTATTACCCTTCCATGCCAAGCTTCCAAATTTTGAAACTTTCGTTTTTTGGAATATTTGTCCTTAATGCTTCAAAAAAATATAGGGATAGCTGAAGATTTTGGAGAGGAGAACATGACTTCAGTTTCAGACTTGATCATCTCCAAGTAGTATTTGTAAATTGACTTTCTGGAGCTAAATCTGAGATGAAGGTTATCAAATTACTTCTTCCTAATGCACCAGTTATTACAGAGTTGTGTATTTGCCTATTACGGTAATCACTATCATAACATTAGCCTTACTATGTTAATTCTATATTTAATTACCAAACATAGTTGAAAACTTTAGACTCATTTCAACCAAGTCTATATGATACATGCATGTTGTTTTTCAATTGGACTGTGATTTTAATATTTATCGACAAGCTAATACCTATACTGTACTATAATTACTGAGTTCGCAATCCAGCGCTCACAGGCCTTCTCATAATCTCCCTAATATATCGACAGTAGAAAAATCAATGCTCCTTTCGCATGAACAATCTACCTTTCGACCCTACTTGCGCTAAACTACTCTCTCCCTACAACCTAGGCCTAAATCGACGGCGATCAGATTTGCTCCCAGCGGATCCTCGCTCCACTACTGTGAACTTGCTAGCTCTTCTCTTGAAGTAAGCACCTATTTACTACTTATTTTCAGTGCTTGGTTTAGATTAGTTAGGTTTATCTTATTTTCATATATATTTTTCGATGAGGGCTGTCAGTTTTTGTTCCCAGAAACAGATTTGTTCGCTTCGTTAGGTTATTCGATTAAGGTTAACGATTTAAGGTTCACCAATGTTTAATCATATAATATTAAGCTATTGTTAGATATGTATTTAATAGAGAAAAAAGGCTTGGTGCATCATATTGGCTCCAATAAATGACCAACTGATATTCAAGTTATTTATGAAATCTTATTTATAATGTAAATATTTAAGTTATAGTATGTGTTAGCACAAAATATATTATGATTAAAAACCTTATAACATATTACATTGTTCAGTTATTTTCATATTGAGGTATATGTCATATTAGATGCTCCTTTTTCAAAAAGAAAAATATTTGATTGTCATTTACTATGCTAAATCATACCAACTAAAATGAAAGTTGGTTATATTTGTTCGAATGTTGCTCCATATATTTTGAACTATAGGTAATATATAATATATATATATATATATATATCATTGATTCCTTTGGTTTGTAAGGTATCAATTGGTTTCCAATATAAAAGATTGCCGGAACAATTTAAACTTGACCAGCTAAGGTTAGTGGCCTCTTAGTTAAGGATGTATAAGCAAAGTGAAATGAAAAGTGCCCTGTATATCTTACTTTTTATCTGTTCCAAATATATTTTATAGGAAAATATTTACAAGGACAAAACTAAAGGCTTTTTTTTCCATAAGGACAGCCCAATAAAATTTTACTCAGAAGGACAACAACCTAACATCTTGTAACTCCCCGAATTTTCTATTAACACTAAAGTTGCTAAAATATTAATAAGTGTGTAAGAGAGGAGATGTATCTAATATGAATATAAAAATATTAATAAGTGTGTAAGAGAGGGGATGTATCTAATATGAATATAAAAATATTAATAAGTGTGTAAGAGAGGGGATGTATCTAATATGAATATAAAAGTGTGTAAGAGAGGGGATGTATCTAATATGAATATAAAAGTGTGTAAGAGAGGGGATGTATCTAATATGAATATAATAATATTAATAAGTGTGTTAGAGAGGGGATGTATCTAATATTTATATAAAAACAATAATAAGTGTGTAAAAGGGGGGGGATGTATCTAATGTGTACATTGTAGAATATATATATATATATATATTGCTGAGTGTTTGCTGAGTCACTTCTGACTCATTGCTGAGTCAACAAGATAAACCCCATCTTGTCTGAACGGCTGCGGTTATTTCTAGGTTAAATCTAATGGCCTAAATGCATTCTAAAATCTATAAATAAGTGGGTAGACCCTAAACCTAAATCACTTGTAAAATTAGAGAAGCTATCATCATGCTGCTGCCATGGAGTTCAGCGTAGCCGTCACAAACTAAGAAGAGGAAGCCTAATCATCTACAACTAAATCTACACAAATCAAATCAAAAGATCTCTCTTTCTCTAATTCTTTTCTTTTGTTGGTGAGTATGATGATTCTCACAAGACTATTACAAACTAATTTGACTCAGTTATGAATGGATCACAAGAAAGTGATGTGATTTGTAATTGTAAATTCTATATATATTGTGGATCTCTTATTATGTTATTATGTTGTCGTATGATGTAAATTATATATGCTATGTCATGCTATGTTGAAAATTCTCTTATGCTATGTCGTGCTATGTTGAGAATCATGTCAAGCTATGTTATACTATCATACTATGCCATGTTATAAATCATGCAATATTATGTTGAAAAATCATGCTGTTGGATCATGCTTAAAGTTATGTTTTTTTTTCTTAATTTAAATGGATCTTGTTTATGGGAATTTGCCTATTAGGTTAGGTGTACCCATAAACTTGAAACTATAATTAAATAAAACTTGATTATGGGAATTTGCCTATTGAGTTAGGTGTACCCATATAAAACCATGTTGTTAAAAAATTAGATGATGTTGATTCACACATGTTCATATGTAAGTTTATGAAAATTGATTGAGATTATATTAGGTGAATTTTGAACAAGTTGACACCTTTAGGTCCATGACATGTATAATCTATGCAAGTTGGACATATGCAAGTTTCACCCCTTACTATGATTCATTTGGTCACATATACATGTTGTTATTATGATAATCTCTTTTATGCTATGAGTTAGGCTATTCGAGTCTAACATATATTTTGCGAATAAACGTTCAAACGTGGGGTAGGGGTAATATTAGGAATTGATAAATTGGGTGCAATTTTGTAAGATTTTGCATACCATGAATGGATGTCCATAATTGAGTCAATTATGGACATTGTTAAAAATTGGAAGTAATTAATAATTCAAGTAGGGAATTATTAAAATTGGGGGAAAGTGGATTATTATTAATAATCAATGCTTAGGACACGAGGTTGGACCTGTTTGTGATGTAAACCTGCCCGGACCCGCTTGGCAAATCCAGTAGTCACAAATGTCGGCCCAATGTGAGAGGTCCTAGGCCCAAACTAAAGCATAACAGTTGTAAAGACACGAGGTTTGACTCTTTTATGGTGTAAGACTGCCCGGACCCGCCCGGCAAATCCAGCTGCCATAAATGCCAGTCTAATGTGAGAGGTCTTTATGAGGTTATGGCCTTAATGAACTAAGAAATACTTAACCAGATAATCATGTAAGGTGGGACATAGGGGTTAAGTAGGTGCCTTGGGTGGCATGAGGAATCTGGTGGTTTCCTTTAGAGGCATTTGAAATACGATTAGACTTAACCAAACACACATGTAAATGAACATGACTAAGTGGGTTAAGTGGGATGGACTAATGGGGACAAGCTTAGGTGGAATGCTTGTGGTAAATAGTGGGGGCCCATTTCAACCAGTATCCCAAAACGTATCTTTGTGGGCTCGACCCAAGTCGAGGACGGGACACGCATACTGGGTTTGACTATAAGAGGCCAAAACAGGGAGCGGTGGCAACGCAAGTCCAACGGGTTTCATATGCGTGTGTGGACCCGGGCTGGTAGGTAAGACGTTGTTGCATCGTGTAGGTATAAGCCGTGCATGTCCGTTGTATCAGGTTGCCACTTTAGGGAGTGATACACCCCACTGTGGGGCCAGCACTGGAATCTACGAGTTAGGGAGCCGATCGAATAATGGGAAGTAGGGTACACCTAGTGGAGATAGGGGCAGGCGGCACCTATGTAGTCAGCTAGGGGTACGTAAAGCCATTGGGAAAGTTTCTAAGTGAAGCTAAGTGGGATGAATCTTTAGGGTGACTGGTGTGGTGCAGTATAGTGTTTATCCTTTAGTATTTAGGAGCGCCTATAACGTTGCCTTTAGCGATTGTCTATGTCCTTAATCTGCTCTTCATAGACATTTTCTTGTTTTCCAGCTTATGCCTTAGTCCAGTTATTTTGGTAATAGTATTGTAGAATTATCATATTCACCAGACTTTATGTCTGACCCCCTCTTTTCCATCCTTTTCTCCTTTCAGGTCCGCAGGTTGGGCCAAGTTCTAGTGGAGTCTAGTTGGATCACTTATCTTCTGGAAAGCTTGGACTGCTGAAGTAAAGTCCAGCTTGTTATCTTTCTTTTTAATGGTTATTCATGTAATGGGATTATGTACTTGTTTTATCAAGATAGATATTGTACTTGACATTGAATATGGTGTTATGATGTAATCAAACATGTTTTGACTTCTGCTACAATGAAATAAAGTTTTTGAATTTCCAAGTACTATTTTATATCTGTCTTGTTGTAATTTTACTGTTCTATATTCACTTAAAACCTCCATGGAAGTTAATGCATTCCCTTTGTGAGTGACATTAATGGACGTGGGGTGTTACACGTGGTATCAGAGCATAAGGTTACCAGAACAGATAAAAAAAAAAAATTAGAAAAATATTTTTTTTCTAAAGTATTTTTGGAAGAAGTGCTTTCAAAAAAAAAAAACATGTTATTTAAAGAGAGTTTTTATGAAAAACATAATCCCAAATAGCCACATCCTTATCTTTATCTTTCGAATTCTCCATTTTGAATCTTTCCATTTTCGTTTCAGCATGGCTGAAGATCTTAATCTCCCAGAAGGTGTGACAATTCCAGGGTGGTTTAGGAGATACTTGGAGGCTAGGGCCACCACTGCAGGCCCAGCGGATACTCCTCCACCCCTAGTTGCACCCATTCCTCCTCCTCCTCCTCCTCGTGTTGACACTTTTGCAAAGACGTGCAAGGAATTCAAGGCTATGGGAGGAAAAACTTTTCAAGGGACTGAGACGTTTGTGGAGGCCAGAGATTGGCTTAAGGAGACTGAGGAATTGTTGGATATCTTTGAAGTGGAAGATGGGAGGAAAGTCCGTTTAGCTGCTTGGTTAATGAAGGGAGAGGCCTCGTTTTGGTGGGAGGTCACTAACGGGGAACGTCCAGTTGATTCATGGGCGGATTTCAGTCGAAGGTTTGAGGCAAAGTTTCTTTCAAGGGCAGAGGAGAACTTAAATATGGAAAAATTCCTGGCACTAAAGCAAGGGAGCTCATCAGTAAAGGAATATGTCAATAAATTTAATCAGTTAGCAAGGTTTGGCTTGGAGTTGGTGAACACGCCAGAGAAGAAAGCTTTGAGGTTCGTTAGAGGCTTGAATGAACCGTTGCAAGGGTTGGCTATGACCCACATCCCTATGGGAGCCACCTTTGAAAAGCTAGTAGAAATTGCACTTATGCATGAGGATAAGGCAGTTGAAAAGAAAGGGGATCATAAGAAACCCCAACAGCAAAATAAGAAGGGTAGTAAAAACAATAATGGCAAAGGGAAGAAGAAATGCTTCAATTGTGGGACGCCTGGCCATCTCAGCAAAGATTGTAGAAAGAAAAAGAAGACTGGTTGTTTTCATTGTGGAGATGCGGGACATTTAGTGAAGGACTGTCCAAAGAAGGGGCAGAGGGCAGGGTGTACCTCGGGAGCACAGGTGCAGGCTCTTATGGCACCAGGGCAGGCAAGGGGGCAAGTTCAGGCTATTGCGGCCCCACCGCTGCAAGAAAGAGGTAGAACAATTTCTGTTGAAAGCTTAGTTTTTCTGTTTGATCATCCTGTCCGTACCTTATTCGATTCTGGCGCATCTCATTCGTTTATCTCTGCATCATTAGTTGAATCACTGCACTTGAACACCAGTTTAGTAGAGGATCCCTTGGTCGTTTCAAATCCAATTGGGGGTTCGGCTCATTTGACCATGATATGTTTGGATTTGAAAATCTCTATACTTAGCGTTGAATTTAGATGTGATGCTTATGTATTGGGCTTCACGGGCTATGGGCTAATTTTAGGAATGGATTGGTTGTCTAGAAATAGGGCCATTCTTGATTGTGAAAGGAGAGTAGTTAGGCTTGTGACTCGCCTTGGTAATGCTCTCGACATCTTTTGTAATCCCATAAATTCCGTTATGCTAAGTTATCTTGAATCGCTTGACGCGTCTGTAGAGAACCTGCGATCGGTAGAAGTGGTCCGGGAATATCCGGATGTGTTTGAGGAGGTGAAGGGCTTACCTCCAAAGCGGGAGATAGACTTTCGAATTTATCTTGTGGATAATGCTAAACCCGTATCTTTGCCAGTGCGCCACATGGCTCCTCGTGAAAGGAGGGAACTCAATAAGCAAGTAAAGGAGTTGCTTGAGAAGGGGCTCATAAGACGTAGTATATCGGAGTGGGGTGCTCCAGTAGTTTTTGCCACAAAGGCAGATGGGTCTCTTAGACTTTGTATGGACTATAGAGAACTAAACAAGCTTACTAAAAAGAACCGACACCCACTGCCGAGGATTGACGATCTCTTTGATCAGTTAGTTGGCGCCTCAGTGTTTTCGCAGTTGGACTTAGCCACTGGCTTTCATCAACTGAGAGTGGCTGAGGATAGTATAGATAAGACTGCTTTTAGGACTCCTGACGGATTCTATGAATGGCTAGTGATGCCCTTTGGTTTGACAAACGCCCCTGCATATTTTGTTGATTTGATGAGTAGGGTGTTTAGGGAGTACCTTAACAAATTCGTGGTAGTCTTTGTGGATGACATCTTAGTCTTTTCTAAGAATAAAGAAGAGCACTCCCTACATCTTAGGGAAGTGTTGGAAACCCTTCGAGCACATAACCTTAAGGCAAAATTTTCTAAGTGTCACTTCTGGAGGAAGGAAGTACGGTTCTTAGGGCACGTGGTTTCCAAAGAAGGGATAGCAGTGGATCCCGCAAAGGTGGTGGCCATCCAAGATTGGAAGGTCCCTAAAAATGCAACCGAAGTAAGAAGTTTCTTGGGGTTGGCTGGCTATTATAGGAAGTTTATCAAAGACTTCGCCAAAATATCAGCTCCATTAACACGGTTAACGAAGAAGAACCTGGTTTTTACGTGGGACAAAGATTGCGATGATGCGTTGCAACGTTTAAAGAGAGCCTTAACTTCAGCCCCATTCTTAGTGCTGCCATACGGGAATAAACCGTTTACCATCTATACTGATGCTTGTAGGACGGGACTTGGCGCGGTCCTCATGCAAGAGGGAAGAGTAATAGCCTATGGTGGAAGGCAGTTGAGGGTTCATGAAAAGAATTACCCCACGCATGACTTAGAGCTAGCCGCAATTGTTTTGGCGCTTAAGTCTTGGCGTCACTATCTTCTTGGTGAGAAATTCGAACTGTTCACTGACCACAAATCATTAAAATACTTATTCTCTCAGAAGGATTTGAATTTAAGGCAGCAACGGTGGATGGAATTCTTAGCCTCCTACGATTTTGAAATAGCATATACCCCGGGCAAGGGTAACGTGGTGGCAGACGCCTTAAGTAGGAAAAGGTTGTCCTTGAGTCCGTTGTTTGTTGAACGACAAAGCTTAGAATTCATCTCTATGTTTGACTTTATACCCTCCGTTGACTTAGTACCCGGTCTGTTAGCATCCTTGGAGGTTAGACCTACACTTCTAGGACGGGTTGGTGAGGCACAGCGAGACGACCCACGGTTGGTTGAGATAGTAGAAAAGCTCAAAGGAGGGGAGTCGTCAAGCCATCTTCGTAGGTATACCCTAGACGATAAGGGTTGGTTACGAAGGGATAATAGACTTTGTGTACCACAAGATGAAGACTTAAAGAAGGCCATTCTTGATGATGCTCATTGCTCAAAAATGACCATTCATCCCGGCGGGGATAAGATGTACAAAGATATGAAGCGGGTTTTCTTTTGGGCCGGTATGAAAAAGGATGTGGCCGAGTACGTCGCTAGATGCTTGGTGTGCCAACGAGTTAAAGTAGAACAAAAGAAACCCGGTGGGTTGCTTCACCCATTAGAGGTTCCACTATGGAAATGGGAAAGCGTCTCAATGGATTTTGTGGATGGATTACCAAGATCAAGGAAGGGTAACACAGGGATTTGGGTTATAGTAGATAGACTTACTAAAAGCGCCCATTTTATTCCCATGAAAAGTAAGAGGACTGCTCCGTGGTTGGCTTCTGTATACATTAAGGAGATAGTTCGTTTGCACGGTATTCCTTCTAGTATAGTAAGCGACCGTGACCCCATCTTTACTAGCGAATTTTGGAAGAGTTTACAAGAGGCGGTAGGGACTCAGCTATGTTTGAGCACCGCATATCATCCTCAGACAGACGGCCAGACCGAGAGGGTGAATCGCATTCTAGGGGATCTTTTAAGGCTTTGTATCCCAGACTTTGGGGGTACATGGGAAGAGCACCTTCCGTTAGTAGAATTCGCATATAACAATAGCTTTCAGTCTAGTATTGGCATGGCACCTTTCGAAGCTCTTTATGGAAGGCCTTGCCGTTCGCCTACATGTTGGTGGGAATCTACCGATAAAATCCTACTTGGGCCCGATATGGTTAGGGAAACCTCGGAGAAGATTGAGTTGATTCGAAGGAGGATGAAAGCAATACAAGATAGGCAAAAATCGTATGCTGATAAGAGGAGGACAGATCTTGAGTTTGACATTGGGGACATGGTTTTTATCAAAGTATCTCCGTTACAGAATGTTGTTCGCTTTGGGTCCGTAGGGAAATTAGCACCAAGGTTTGTAGGGCCGTTTCCTGTAAAAAACAGGATTGGGAAGATGGCATATAGGGTGGAGTTGCCTGAGAAACTTAGTGGATTACACGACGTATTCCATGTATCACATTTGAGGAAGTGTTTGCACAAGACCGCGGAGGTGGTAGAGCCGAGCTTGCTTAAAGAGGTGGAAATAGAGCGTGATGCAACAATTAGACGAGCTCCTACATGCATTCTTGGGTCGGAGATCAAAAAGTTGAGGAATCGAGAGGTCAGACTGGTTAAAGTGCAATGGGGAGATGATGAGAGCAACGCAACTTGGGAGACAAAAGAGAAGATGCGTTCGATGTACCCTTTTCTTTTTGAGGGTATGTCTTTTAATTTCTCCTTTATCGCTTAGCTTATCTTATCTTATCTTTAGTATGTCCTCTCATTAGTATCTTTGACCTTTAGTTAGGATAATCCTATGGTTGAAACATGTGTTTGAGACATGTTATGTATGATGGATGCAAAATGGATGCAAGTGTTTGCTAGTGGTTGCTCATGGATGCATATATACACACACTTTAGGCACTAGATCGGCTCAGTCACTACATATTGCATATTGCATATATATATGGATGTATTTAGTAAAATGGATGAACGATGGTTGTATTATCATGTGGATGCTGCATTCAGATGATGGTTGTGCACGCATATAGAAGTATTATGTAGCATTAAGAATCTTTTGCATACATAATGGATGCATGGCACGATCATAGTTGCATTAAGGAGGTCAACTGAATCAGTGGACCGCCTGATTTTGCATTAGATACGGACATATACACACACTGTGCATTTAAACATGAAAGCATTAGAAGTCTGTAAGGACAATGGATGCCTGTGTATGATGGATGAGTAGATGGACGTTTGGATGGTAGGATATACATTCTTCCAGACTTGAAGATTTCGGGGACGAAATCCTAAAAGGAGGGGAGAATGTAACACCCCGAATTTTCTATTAACACTAAAGTTGCTAAAATATTAATAAGTGTGAAAGAGAGGGGATGTATCTGATATGAATATAAAAATATTAATAAGTGTGTAAGAGAGGGGATGTATCTAATATGAATATAATAAGAGAGGGGATGTATCTAATATGAATATAAAAATATTAATAAGTGTGTAAGAGAGGAGATGTATCTAATATGAATATAAAAGTGTGTAAGAGAGGGGATGTATCTAATATGAATATAATAATATTAATAAGTGTGTAAGAGAGGGGATGTATCTAATATGTATATAAAAACAATAATAAGTGTGTAAAAGGGGGGGGTGTATCTAATGTGTACATTGTAGAATATATATATATATATATATATATATATATATATATATATATATATATTGCTGAGTGTTTGCTGAGTCACTTCTGACTCATTGCTGAGTCAACAAGATAAACCCCATCTTGTCTGAACGGCTGCGGTTATTTCTAGGTTAAATCTAATGGCCTAAATGCATTCTAAAATCTATAAATAAGTGGGTAGACCCTAAACCTAAATCACTTGTAAAATTAGAGAAGCTATCGTCATGCTGCTGCCATGGAGTTCAGCGTAGCCGTCACAAACTAAGAAGAGGAAGCCTAATCATTTACAACTAAATCTACACAAATCAAATCAAAAGATCTCTCTTTCTCTAATTCTTTTCTTTTGTTGGTGAGTATGATGATTCTCACAAGACTATTACAAACTAATTTGACTCAGTTATGAATGGATCACAAGAAAGTGATGTGATTTGTAATTGTAAATTCTATATATATTGTGGATCTCTTATTATGTTATTATGTTGTCGTATGATGTAAATTATATATGCTATGTCATGCTATGTTGTAAATTCTCTTATGCTATGTCGTGCTATGTTGAGAATCATGTCAAGCTATGTTATACTATCATACTATGCCATGTTATAAATCATGCTATATTATGTTGAAAAATCATGATGTTGGATCATGCTTAAAGTTATGTTTTTTTTTCTTAATTTAAATGGATCTTGTTTATGGGAATTTGCCTATTTGGTTAGGTGTACCCATAAACTTGAAACTATAATTAAATAAAACTTGATTATGGGAATTTGCCTATTGAGTTAGGTGTACCCATATAAAACCATGTTGTTAAAAAATTAGATGATGTTGATTCACACATGTTCATATGTAAGTTTATGAAAATTGATTGAGATTATATTAGGTGAATTTTGAACAGGTTGACACCTTTAGGTCCATGACATGTATAATCTATGCAAGTTAGACATATGCAAGTTTCACCCCTTATTATGATTCATTTGGTCACATATACATGTTGTTATTATGATAATCTCTTTTATGCTATGAGTTAGGCTATTCGAGTCTAACATATATTTTGCGAATAAACGTTCAAACGTGTGGTAGGGGTAATATTAGGAATTAATAAATTGGGTGCAATTTTGTAAGATTTTGCATACCATGAATGGATGTCCATAATTGAGTCAATTATGGACATTGTTAAAAATTGGAAGTAATTAATAATTCAAGTAGGGAATTATTAAAATTGGGGGAAAGTGGATTATTATTAATAATCAATGCTTAGGACACGAGGTTGGACCCGTTTGTGATGTAAACCTGCCCGGACCCGCCCGGCAAATCCAGTAGTCACAAATGTCGGCCCAATGTGAGAGGTCCTAGGCCCAAACTAAAGCATAACAGTTGTAAAGACACGAGGTTAGACTCTTTTATGGTGTAAGACTGCCCGGACCCGCCAGACAAATCCAGCTGCCATAAATGCCAGTCTAATGTGAGAGGTCTTTATGAGGTTATGGCCTTAATGAACTAAGAAATACTTAACCAGATAATCATGTAAGGTGGGACATGGGGGTTAAGTAGGTGCCTTGGGTGGCATGAGGAATCTGGTGGTTGCCTTTAGAGGCATTTGAAATACGATTAGACTTAATCAAACACACATGTAAATGAACATGACTAAGTGGGTTAAGTGGGATGGACTAATGGGGACAAGCTTAGGTGGAATGCTTGTGGTAAATAGTGGGGGCCCATTTCAACCAGTATCCCAAAACGTATCTTTGTGGGCTCGACCCAAGTCGAGGACGGGACACGCATACTGGGTTTGACTATAAGAGGCCAAAACAGGGAGCGGTGGCAACGCAAGTCCAACGGGTTTCATATGCGTGTGTGGACCCGGGCTGGTAGGTAAGACGTTGTTGCATCGTGTAGGTATAAGCCGTGCATGTCCGTTGTATCAGGTTGCCACTTTATGGAGTGATACACCCCACTGTGGGGCCCGCACGGGTATCTACGAGTTAGGGAGCCGATCGAATAATGGGAAGTAGGGTACACCTAGTGGAGATAGGGGCAGGCGGCACCTATGTAGTCAGCTAGGGGTACGTAAAGCCATTGCGAAAGTTTCTAAGTGAAGATAAGTGGGATGAATCTTTAGGGTGACTGGTGTGGTGCAGTATAGTGTTTATCCTTTAGTATTTAGGAGCGCCTATAACGTTGCCTTTAGCGATTGTCTATGTCCTTAATCTGCTCTTCATAGACATTTTCTTGTTTTCCAGCTTATGCCTTAGTCCAGTTATTTTGGTAATAGTATTGTAGAATTATCATATTCACCAGACTTTATGTCTGACCCCCTCTTTTCCATCCTTTTCTCCCTTCAGGTCCGCAGGTTGGGCCAAGTTCTAGTGGAGTCTAGTTGGATCACTTATCTTCTGGAAAGCTTGGACTGCTGAAGTAAAGTCCAGCTTGTTATCTTTCTTTTTAATGGCTATTCATGTAATGGGATTATGTACTTGTTTTATCAAGATAGATATTGTACTTGACATTGAATATGGTGTTATGATGTAATCAAACATGTTTTGACTTCTGCTACAATGAAATAAAGTTTTTGAATTTCCAAGTACTATTTTATATCTGTCTTGTTGTAATTTTACTGTTCTATATTCACTTAAAACCTCCATGGAAGTTAATGCATTCCCTTTGTGAGTGACATTAATGGACGTGGGGTGTTACACATCTCTTCTTCACGTGCGCTTTCTTCTTCCACCGCTCCCAATTCACGTCCGCTCCAAGCAATCGAACCCAAAATCGGCCGCTGAAATTTATTCATAACAATTCATAAATCACGACAAGAACATTGACATCAGAATCGAAATTGCAATCGAATTCAAAAATTCGAATTCATAAATCGCAAGAAACTGGAACCCTAAAAAAAAAATGTCGAACAACATAAATCCATTGGAAATCGCAATTGAATTGAATAGTAATATTTTTGTAACGATGGAAAACGCAGTTGAAGAAGTCGAAATTGTTGAAATAATTTTTTCGTGATCGGAAATGTTTTTTTTTCATCGTTAATAGTATACCAGTTCGTAGGTATCATTTTTCTATTTTTTAGTTATCATTTTCCCTGTTTTAACTTCAAAATATAGCAGCAGTTTTTAGTTATCATTTTTCTATTTTTCTAGTTATCATTTTTATTGCAGTTTATGTGTTGTGTCAAACATCACAGCAGTTTTAAGTTATCATTTTTATATTTTTTAAGGTATCATTTTTAGTGTAATTTCTCTGTTATGTCAAACATTACTGCAGTTTGAAGGAATCATTTTTATAATTTTTAAGTTATCATTTTTACTGTAATTTATGTGTTATGTTAAACATCACAGCAGTTTTAACGTATCATATTTATATTTTTATGGTATCATTTGTACTGCAGTTTATGTGTTATGTTAAACATCATAACAGTTTAAATGTATCATTTTTATATTTTTAAAGTTATCATTTTTATTGTAATTTATGTGTTAGGTTCATATACGTCTTTTTTTATGTGATAATTTTTGTGATGGTGTACTGATGCAAAATTGAAACAAGAAGAAAAACACATGTAAAAAACACATAACACAGTTAAAACATGAAAACTGATAATTGAAAAATTAGAAAACTGATACTTACAAACTCCATCAATGTTTTAAAGAAAAATCAATGCAAAAAATGTTTACATCACAGTTTGATTGTATAAAATTAAATAAATTCGACTGAGTTAAAAAGTTGATGCAACAATATAACTTCAAAATTAACACAGCAATTAAATCACATCAAAACAACACATAACACAGTTAAAAAAGAAAAAATGATACCTAAAAAATTAGAAAAGTGATACCTAAATACTGATGCAATGTTTTGAAGATAAAATAATGGAAAAAAAATTTATATCACAGTTTTATTGATTAAAATGGAAAAAGTTCGACTTAGTTTCAATGCTGATACAATAATATAACTTCAAAATTAACACAGCTACAAAATCTCCTGAAAAAAATATGAAACACAGTTAAAACAGTATACAATAATATAACTTCAAAATTAACACAGCTACAAAATCTCCTGAAAAAAATATGAAACACAGTTAAAACAGTAAAAATGATAACTAGAAAAATATAAAAATGATAACTAAAAACTGCTATGTTTTTAAAGTTAAAACAGGAAAAATGATAACTAAAAAAATAGAAAAATGATAACTAAAAACTGCAGCTATGTTTTAAAGTTAAAAACAGGAAAATGATAACTACAAAAATACAAAAATGATAATTACGAACTGTTGTATCGGTAAAATGAAAAAAAAAACATTTCCAATCGAAAAAAATTGTTTCAACAATTTCAACTTCTTCAATTGTGATTCCCTCGCCTGCTACATGTTTTTATTCCATTCAATTAGGATTTCCAATGAATTTTTGTTGTTCGACCTATTTTTTTTCTGGGGTTTCTGTTTCCAATCGATTTTGATTTTTTGATGTTTGGTTTCGATTTCGAATTTCGATTTTTATTCCGAATGATGTTTGCCTTCGATTTTTGATTGTGCGATTTTTGATTTCGTGATTTATGATTTCGTGATTTCGATACGCGCGTGAGGGGAGAAGATGAAATCGTCGGCCGAATTTTTATTTCCAGTTTTTTGTCCTTTTGGATAAAATATTTGGTGGGTATTGTCCTTATGGAGAAAATATCAGACGGCTGTCCTTATGGATAAATTTTAGTGGGCTTTTGTCCTTTAAATTTTTTTTCCCTATATTTTATGTGAACAATATTTATAGCTGAGTACATGACTTGAAAGAAAGTGTCCATGGAGCTGAAGAGCTTATATTGAATAATAGTTTTAAACTTAGCACATGTATTTAAGGTTAGAGCATGATTGATTGACTGGCATGAGAGAAGAAATATAATAACCTATTAGGTAACATTGTTTAAGTTTTCTTCCTCACCATTAATTTGTGTATGAGATTACCTATATTATACTATTAAGATTAGGTTGCTCAACCTTGGCTCTCATGCATTCTCCCAATTCAACTTTTGACGGACCTTTGACCTAAAATTTAGTGCGGAATTACTTTTTTTTTGTTAATAATAAGTGTTGAAAAGCATTTGATGAACCACTGACCGATTTTTTTTTTTTTTTTTCTGAGTTGACTATTTTTTTGTTACTAACAAGACTAGGCAATGCCTACGGTTTGAGATCCTTAATCAGGTTAATGCACTCCAGCTATAATGGAGTATTGTACTGGTATAGCTAAGTTTTACAATGATAGGTGGTTAATTTCGCCTTTTCATACGGATACACAGACTGCACTGTCTCTATTACTATATATAAGCGGTTGCTATTATACGTGAATGATTACATTATGTTAATTATAATTTATTCTATTACTGATACCCGCTTGCCACTAATCGCATTTGCCTTGACTGTGGTGTTGCTTCTTTTCCTATCGTTGTTTCTGGTTGTTGTGCTTCCTTGCTCTGGCTTATGTGTGAAGCGACTTAATGTTTATCTTGGTCAACTATCCTACGCTCTATTATTTGTTGATGCAACCGTCCCAAAATTTAAAATTACACTCCAAATGAACTGCAGATGCAACGTTTCCTACATCTGGTTTTCCCAACTGTTCTCTAACTCATTGATCGGTAATTCAAGTATCTTATGCTGCTTAATTCTTATCAATTGCAATGATTGAATAAGATTTTTTTTCGCTGGATATAACTGGACTTAGGGCACTGGAACTCCAAAATTATCATTAAAAATTGTCAACCTGATCTAACAATATAGGTATAAGATGTAACTCATGCACTTGTGATTCACGCAAACTTTTTTTTTTAATACCTTGACGGCTCCTTTGCAAAGAAAAGGGCCAAGGCTGACCCATGCTCCCTCATACAAACCATGAAGATAAAACTAATGATGGTGGAGGCACTTAGCCTCCATAGTCAAATCAAGGCATTGCAGGTTGATTCTTTTTAATTTCAGAATCGAATTTGACCAAGTTGAGTGATGAATTTGAAATATATATTTTGAATAAACAACCTTGCTTCTTATCGACAATATTGTTCCAGAAATTCTAATCTTTACCATTAATTTCCAAACTAAAGATAGTATCACAATGGGAATAAAACCAGGATCTAAAAGCAGAAATCAAATAAATTATTAGGATGTGGGTGAGTGTAAGAGCAATGAACCTGTAATTATTGTGCAGCCTAGACTGAGATTCGTAGAAAAGAAGAAAAGCTAAAGAGGATAATATTTGAAAAATGATAGAGATTAGTTAAAAGTGATTTGTTAGTTTTTTAATAGGGCTTTGTTCATAATTGAAAAAAATACAAAATAAGAGATTAATACGTTCAAAACTGGAGAAGAAGAGACATTTTATCCAGGGAGAAAAAGTGAAAAGTTATCTGAAAAGTTAATATGGAAGAAATACGAAATGACATTGATTGTACACATGTACCATTGAGAATGCTATTTTAATGGTACGCACGACTGTTCATTTCACAAAAGGAATGTTTCTTATGCAAACTCCAAATTTTGAATTCCTTTAAATTGTCATTTATTGCTGCCAAATTTAATTTGTGAACATTTCAATAGCTTAAATTATACAATCCTAATTTTCAATTCACGTTCTTATCCCTTCTTATATAATCATCCGACCTTTACTTCATGTGATGTACTTACTCCTTCAATTTATTTTCTGAGTGTGTTATGACTTTTTTTTTAGTCCATACTAATTTAAACAAACTGTTTATGTTGCTCTTTTCTTTGACTCGAGGTTAAAGTGGTTGCTGTCTTTACATGTTTCTCTGGATGGAAAAATGATATCTAAGCAGTACACTTTTTTTACTTCATTTTTCATCCTCTTAATCAGTTCTTGAACTATTAAAATTAAAATTTTGATTTCTTCACTTACATGCCACATAACTTATGCAGTGTTGTCCACTGTATTGTTGATATTGAGGTATAACAGAGCCCATAATGATTTTGGTTTATAATAGTTGAGATTATTTAAATCATCAAACTTATACAACTGGTGATCCATCATCCATTTAATGTGTTATTGTTCTCATTTGATTTGATTTCCAATTAATTCGTGTTATGTTTTCTTTGTCTCCTTGAAGAACTTTGCTTTTTCTGACATTACATCATTCATCTGCACCATTGGATGACAAAATTGAACAAATGCTTGAGTTGAGCCATTGCTGTATCCTTGCAAGTTGAAGCTTTTTCTAAAAGATCTTCATTCTTGCTTCATTTTTTTTCAAAAATCAGTCAATTTTTTTATTTTAGATCCAATTATCAAATTTGTCATTTATTGTTGATCTACTGGTTGTGGTGTTTCAGTTGAATTTTCACTATGGATTTGAAGATGTTTCAAAATATGTAGATGCACATTTTTGAAATTTACCAATACCTACAATTTTTCATTTTCATATTGAGTAACTTGGAGAATGTGTTTCATGAGAAATTCAAACTCACATACTAGCGCTCTGTTCTTCATGTTGTAGTTGCAGTGGACTCACTTGGTGGTTCCTACAATTTTCCATTTTAAGCACATCAAGTATTCAGTTTAATTTTCTTGCCCTGTATCAATTAGGTTGAAGTTTTTCTTATTAAGTTTTAATGCTTAGTTAGGATGCTTCAAACCAAGCAACCTCAAGTGAAACACTTTTTTCTTCTACTATAAGTTTTTTTTTTTTTTTTTTTTTTTTTTTTTTTTTTTTTGTACAGTCAAGATGCTGTGTTGAAGGATGCCCACCAAACAGGGTTTAGCCTTGAAGTATTGATGCTTTGAGAATTTCAAAAGGTGCAGAGGATAATGGCATGCACAATGAACAAGACATATGATTCATTCTTATGACTATAGTAAAATTTTAATGATGAATATTTTTTAATTAATACATTTACTGTAATTTAGGTTTCATGTTTGTATTTTTCATAGGAAAAAGTTATTATGTGCCCCAAGAACACATGCTAAGACTGATGAAATTACAAAAATGGCAGTCTTGAGTTCTTCCTGTATTTAGTATGTAGAGATAAATTAGATACTTAAAATTAAAAAAATTTGTTCTTTAGTGCATAAGTGATAACATTAACATGTGTCCGGTACGTATTAGCAAAACTCTTTTTAATATACGAGGAGATGACTAGCTAAACCTGAATGTTTGGTGTAAGACAATTTTTCCTACATATAATATGATGCCATTGTATTAGATGAGTTTCTTCTGATTTTCAGAAATTCACTTTGGATAATGTTTTCTATACTGGTTTGTACATGTCTCTGTAAATGGCATTTTGTATAATGTTATTTTTGTACTGACCTGTGTATTCTAAATTAATAAGAAAACACAACAAATGCGTGTGAAATATGTAGAACAATAGGTGAGGTTTGCTTTCTATTTTGTTTTAATATCTGCGTTATTGTCACCTTTCCTTCAACCATGGTCCAATTTGAAATACAGACCTTGAAATTAATACCCAAGAATTGTATACATTAAATCCAAATTATGAAATTTCCTACCATAAATGTATTGAAGCCAACAATTAAATTCTTTTAAATTCTATAGTTCTACCTTACATGTATTACAAACATATTAGTACTTTAATGTAGAGCACTTTTCACACGTACTATATATGGAACACGAAATTATAGCATGTAGGTTGAGCATAATGCTGATAATTATCTTTATTTTGATCACGGTATAAGAAAGGTCACAAGCTAGAAATTTTTGAAAACTTTTGGAAATTCAACCGTCTCTCCTTTTCCAATGATTTATTGTTTGTAACCAGCTCATATGAATCTATGTAACCGTATAAACTTTAGTGAACATTCATGACTTCAAACTCTGCATTATTGAAAGACAAAACGTGATGTCTAATGTCACTGCTAATATTGGAATTATTTTTTAGTCCAAAAATTATGATAAAATTATGTTCTTATATGCCACATTTATTTAAATGATATGAAAATGAAATTATTTACTAACGTGGATTGTATTCACCGTATGCATATTTTATTTTATGTCAATGGGAACATTTAACATGGTACAAAGTCAAAGCTTATAATGCTAAATTGATTGATTGCTTAAGGAGTTTGATGTTCGGAGGGGACATAATTTTGGTTTCCATCCTTCAAGAAAATAGTTAGAAACTTTTTACTTGACAAATACTATTATTGCTATTTGAATATTTTTGTTTTAGTTCCTTTTGTGCTAAAATCTTTTACCCATTACAATTTCTAATATGTTTGGTACATCAGGTTTCTTCCTATGTTCCTTGCTGCCAGATAATTGATTGCAAGTGATTCCTATCAACGTGCTCACTTGCAAAATCATCACTGATCATTTAGATCACTAATCTCATTGTTTCATTTGATTGGAATTTATCTCTGAAAGTATTGGTTTTGATTTATTCATATGTTGGAGCTGTGTTATTTTATGTTTACCAACCTATTTTAATCTAACGTTAGATGTTTATATACATTTGGTTATTAGTTATGGACAATTCTTTAGCTTTTACTTGTGATATTTTATAGTTACCTAATAGCTTGGACAAAGATTATATTTGCAAGTATAGGTATATATCAGTTGCGCGTTCTTTACTTTCATTTTTTTTCTTATTCATAATGCATATGTTGTCTAGAACAATGCATTAGGTTTTTTTTGTTATGAATGCAAACCCGAGCTATGTAACATGCCAACATGTTTGTTTATTATATTTTTTAGCATAGATTGGTGAACTTCATTCATAAATATTGTATTTTATAATCAAACATAACATTGTTATTGACCAGTTCGAATAAGATTATTTTCAGAATTCGTAGAGAGCTAGCTTTATAGTGTTAATACAATTAATTATCACAAGTTCAAAGTTGAACTCATTTACATCAATATATTTACTATGAATTACATTGTAATATTAATGTCAAATGGCTACATTTTAAAACTTATTTAGTTATTTATAAAACACTATACAATATCGCTTAATATTATGCATTAAGTCAACATGTTTAAATTAATTACATGATTGTGAATTCAACAAATAAATTCAATTAATAAATTGTTGTTAATTCATATAATTAACGCTAAGTGTGATGTTTTAAATTGTACACTATGTTCTTATCAGCGAAAGTGGCAAAATTAGTTTTTCTTTGAAATATAAAGTTAAATAAGTCACATAGTCTTGATAATATATGTAAACAATAATAAAAAGTTTTATATATCATACACTTATCTCCAAAAATTTATCATAAATTGAAGAAAAGAATTTCCACTTTAAATACCTACATCTTAACATTTCTACAATTATTTGTTGAATCTACTCAATTTTTCGTGATATTTTATATTTCAATCCATAAGTTTAAAGTACTCTTGAAATCTTAAATTGTATTTATTTAAATAATCTTATACAATATTTAATTCATTTTTTATACCTCTTAAAATTTTGCGCTAATTTTACTATGTATATTATTAGGAAAGGTAGTTTTCCATGCAATTATAAAGATGTATAAATCACATAAAATGAACTATGTATATCAACAATAACGACAAATTTAATTTGTAAATTATTTATGATTCATTTATATAAAGAATTTACCATACATTATATCACAAAATTCCTTTTTGAGCATTAATAACTTCACAACAAATTAATACCTTTTTTAAAAAAATCTTCTCAATTCTACCTGCTATGCTATAAAGTTAAACTATCTTCTTTACATTTAATTTATTTATACATATTCTATTAAATAATATTTGTTAATTCATCGAATAAATTACTAACATACTCCAATTTCAACATTTATATTTATATTAACACACATATACAGACGTATTGTTTGTACAAGCTACGAACTTAAATTACACAAATAAAAATTTTAATTTGTAGTTTATGTATTTCACATCAAAATTTATCATATATTACATAAAAAAAAATCTTTTCAATTTAAAATAATAAATATTATTTTTGATAACATTATCGTGTGCAACGCACGGGTTACACACTAGTAAGGTTTGGAAGGTGAAAAACAACATAATTGGGCTGGACCGGGTGATTAGCAGCTAAGCCCATAACCCACTTCGGGATTAGGGTTGTGGAAGGGCTGATAGGGTTTGGCAAATCAGTTTTGTTCAATTTTCTAGCCCCCATTTACCTCCCTCTAATACTAGCAATGGCCTCCACCATCTAAATTCATCTCTAATCACTTCCAAATCACTAATTGACCAAAACTGCATCAAATGAAGAGAATTAAGCATCAAATCAGAGATAGAGTTACTGCTATACATTGGAATTTATGCCATATTACTCATAGTTTCAGATCTAAGATTCATTTGTGGCTAAGGTGAGCGATTTGCACGTTTATTCATTAATTAAAGCTAATTAGGGGTGATTAGTGATAATTAGCGAAATTATGCATTATAAAAGTCTAGAAAAAATATGTAGAAATTCTTAAATATTATTTTATGTCACTGGTGAAAATTTGGATTAAGTTTGCTAATCCTATAGTTAAAACATGGTTAAGGGAATTAAGGGGAAAATCATGCTTTTTGGGTATGTTTGATCTTAAATATTTCATATGAATGATGTTTTAATGTTTTTATAGATTCTATATGTTGTTACTACTGTTTGGAATGTTTTGTGATGTCATAGAAAGGTTAGAATGGTTGAAAACGCCGTCATTTGGCGAAAATAGCTTGTTGGAAAAAATTGCAGATTTTCAGCTCCGGTTAGGAGGAACACCCGATCCGAACCGGTTAGGAGAAGGAGACCCAAATCGATCCGAATAGGAGAAAGACACCCGAACCGATCCGGATAGGAGAAAGACACACAAACCGATCCAGATAGGAGAAAGTGACCCGAACCGATCTGTATAGGGGAAAGAGAGCCGAACCGAACCAGATATTAGAAGGAGACCCGAACCGAACCGGATGCGAGAAGGAGACTCGAACCGACCCGGATATGAGAAGGATACCCGAACTGAACCAGATACGGATACCTGAAGCGAACCGAATAGGAGGAAGAGACCCGAACCCAACCGGATAGGAGGAAAACCCGAATAGAACCGGATAGGAGGAGGAGACCCGAACTGGAGGAGAACAAAACCCGAGATGCAAGGAAAGTCCAAATGGGAAGTTATTATTCAGGATCCATATGGGAACCAACAAGTAATCTTCTAGAGTTGGGCTTTGCTGCTGGACTTGTGCAAAGGGGTTATCGATATCTATAACTTTGGCTCACCATTGAAGAAAGGGGGCATGTAGACGAACCGGAGCCAGGGAAGTGTGGACTTGTTGGCTCTTAAGCTTGAGCCAGGGATGTGTGGATTGGGTAGGGTTATTGACTATAGACCAGGGAAGTATGGTCATATCAATAGTTGTATGGAGTTGCAGTCATAGCCCCAATAGATTTGGTGAACAAAGCAGTGGATATCGTATGCTTTACACACTGAGTAAGAGACGTGAGGATGATTACTATGTTTGATGTTCGCTATCACCATGACAAGCACACTCCCATTTTCACACCATATGCTGGTGTTTCCTCAAAGTACTGTACATCCTGTTGTGCTAACTCTTTGGTTGTAGGTCCAGGTTCAGGTACGATTATTTATACCTGTTATTGTTTTATTTTTCTGCTATCGCTCATGTGAGACTTTTGTCTGACCCAGAGTTTTATGTCTCTTCTTATTACTCTGGGTGCCCCTAAATGAGCAAACTAGAGACAGATTAGGTGGTTATGCACGAGTAGCGGTCCGGAGACGAGCAGGAGGCTTCCACATACTATATACACATATTCTCCCTGTGTTGTTGCTGGTGACTGCTTTGGGAATTAGTAGTGTACCTTTTATATTTTGCTTTAGAGACAGTATAACGAAATTGTAACACCCCGAATTTTAGTTAATGCTAAAATTCACTAATTGCAGAATAAATAATCTCAGAGGTGGGAATTGGGGGCAACGGGCTGCGTCATTGCGTTCGTCTCAGAAAAATACGCGAAATAGAGTCCGAGTTTTCGAGAATCGGAGTTCGTATGGCCCGGTTATGGCCCAATGAAGTTTGCAGAAAATTCAAAGTTCAAAACAGATTTAAAATTCAGATTTAAATTTTAAAATTGGAGCCATTGGGCGGAGGGGGGAAAAATTCCCGCCTACCTACCCAAGTCGACAGCCCTGTCGACTGGGCAGTCGACTTGGCTAGGACCAAGTCGACAGCCCTGTCGACTTGGGTGTCGACAGGGGGTGCTCGACAGGTTTAACCTGGTGCACCATTTTAGTGTTTGGGCTGTGTTTTGGGGCTGGTTTCTGGAAGCTTCCGAGATCTGAGGGTCCTAATCTAACCTAGGGTTGATCTAAAGGCCTAAAACACTTGCCTAATCCTATAAATAAGACCCTAAGCTAGCCCTAAATGATCATAATCCTATCTCCTAACTAAACTATGCCAAAATTTTCTATGATCATGGCCTCCACCCAAAACCCTAGCCTCCACCCTATTTCTAAACTATTTCTATGAAGGCTTTCATGTGCATACAAGCATCTTTGAGTTGTATAAGTGATCATTAGCTTGCATTCATCATCAAGTTGCAAGCATTATGTTCAAGGCTAGAGTTTTTGGGTAATTTGTGGCAAGGGTTTGCTTATGGGAGCTTAGTGGTGAGTTCCTATAGCTTTAATAATCAATTGTTAAATTGATTATGGTAGGATATGATAAGACATGGCTATGTTTGTGGATAAATGTGTTTATGCAAGTTTGTATGATATGTGTTTTGCAAGTTTTATGCTATATGCAAGTTTAATGCCATGTTTTATGATGCAAACCACTATGTTGAACATTTATGCATATGTAACATGTTATGCAAACTATATGTGAGAGTATATGCAAGTTATATGTAACATGATATGCAAGTTATGCATTTGGTTTTGTGCATGCTAAGTATTTGGTTTTATGCATGCTAAGTATTTGGTTTTGTGCATGCTAAGTACTTGGTTTTATGCATATTAAGTGTTTGGTTTTATGCATATTAAGTGTTTGGTTTTATGCAAGTTTGTCTCTTTTTATGATATGCATAATATATGCAAGTTTGCCTCTAAGTATGGCATGTTATGCAAGTTCATATGCAAGTTATGATGCAAGTTCATATGCAAGTTATGATGCAAGTTATGATGCAAGTTCATATGCAGGTTATGATGCAAGTTCATATGCATGTTTGCCTCTATGAATGACATAAGTACATGTGCAAGTTCATCCCTTTTAGACCGATGACATGTATGCAAGTTGATACCTTTATGATAGGTCTATGACATGAACATTTGAGCAAGTTACCATCTTTATGACATATGTGATTCATGCAAGTTTGGGTTGGTTATTTATGCAAGTTGGGTTTATGGTCATACATACAAGTTGACACCTTTTTAAACCCATGATAATGCTAATGATATGCTAAGTTGAACCCATTGTGTGTATGATGAATCTTCTCTTTTGAAGTATGTCATGTTAACGTATTTACGTGGGGACGATGGGGTAAAAATTAATGAACACATAAAATTGTGTGAAGTGGGTATGATTAAACATACCGTAAAGTGGATGGACATAATTGGGAATTTACCTATTAAGTTAGGTCTACCCATATTATGGAATTGGGAATTTACCTATTGAGTTAGGTCTACCCATATTCTTAAATATTTGTAATTAATTAGGGATAATTAATACAAATTATGGGTTTGATTAATTAGGTGTAATTAATCTACTAAGACACGAGGTTGGACCCTTTTGTAGCATAAGACTGCCCGGAACCGACCGGCAAATCCAGCGGCTACAAATGATTGGCCCAATGTGAGAGGTCTTAGTTACAAACTAAATACGTGACAAGTGTAAAGACACGAGGTTAGACTCTGTTATGGTGTAAGGCTGCCCGGAACCAACCGGCATATCCAGCTGCCATAAAAGACAGTCTAATGTGAGAGGTCTTTACAAAGGTTACGATCTTAATTAATTAAGAAACAATTAACCACATTAGCATGTAGAGGGGCATGAGGGTTTAAGTGGGTGCCTTGGGTGACATGAGGAAACTAGTGGGTTGCCTTGGGTGGCAATAGAAAATACGATTAGAATACTTAACCAAAGTGGAACATGTAATTAAACATGATTAAAGGGTTAAGTAAGTGCCTTGGGTGGCACGTGGGAATCAAGTAAGTGCCTTGGGTGGCATGCGGAAATCTAGTGGGGGTCCTTAAGTGGCAATTGAAATATAATTAGATGACTTAACCAAACCTTAACATGTAAGTGGGTATGACTATAAAAGGGGTTAAGTGGGATGCACTAGATAAAATGACAAGCTTAAGTAGTAGCTTGTGGGGGCCCATTTCAACCAATATCCCAAACGTATCTTTGTGGGCTCGACCCAAGTCGAGGACGGGACACGCATATTGGGCTTGACTATAAGAGGCCAAAACGGGGTAGCGGTGACAACGCAAGTCCAACGGGTTTCATATGCGTGTGTGGACCCGGGCTGGTAGGTAAGACGTTGTTGCATCGTGTAGGTATAAGCCGTGCACCATTGATTATCGGGTTGCCACTTTGGGGAGTGATACACCCCACTGTGGGGCCAGCACGGGTATCTACGGTAGGGAGCCGATCGCTTGGGGAGTAGTGGGTACACCTAGTGGAGATAGGGGCAGACAACACCTATGTAGTCAGCTAGGGGTACACGAAACTACTATTAAAAATTACTAAGTACACTTAGTGGGATCAACCTTTAAGTAGGAATTACCCTTGGGTGGGTAGAACTGGTGTGGTGCAGTGTAGGAATTACCCTTGGGTGGGTAGATCTGGGGTGGTGCAATCTAGTAATTATCCTTGGGTGGATAAATGCGTCTTTTCGCTTATCTTAGTACATCCTGTGTTTAGTTGGCTACTTAGTGTAGTCATTATCCCCAGAGGTACCGTACCTTGTTATATCATACCCTAATTACTTTAATGATTGTATTGTTAGGGTTATAGGACTCACTCAGACTTATGTCTGACCCCGTTGTTTCTTTATCTTTTCCCAACCCTCAGGTTTTCAGAGTGGGCCTAGCACTAGTGGGCTTTGATCAGACTGCTTTATCTATCTTTTGGAGCTTGGACCGTGGATGTAAAGCTCAGTTTATCTTTTCTATTATGGCTATTAGGTTATGTAGTGGGATTATGTACTTTTGTTTTTATCAGGATGGATATTATATACTTGACTCTTATTTATGGTTTTGGTGTAACCAAACATGTTTTACTTTCCACTGGAATGAAATGATGTTTTAAATTCTCAAGTATTACTTATATCTGTCTTGTTGTAATTTTTCTGTTCTATATTCACTTAAAATACTCCACCGATGTTATGGCATTCCCTTAGTGAGTGACCGTAGCGGGCGTGGGGTGTTACACGTGGTATCAGAGCTTAAGGTTACCAGAACAGATAAAACTTTTAGAAAAACTATTTTCTAATAATATTTTTGAAAGGAGTATTTTCGAAAACACGTCTTTTAAGAGAAAAGTTTTTGAAAGAAAAGCATAATCCCCAATAGCCATATCTATATCTTTCGAATTCTACGTTTTGAATCTCTTCCTCTCTCGTTTTGGGTTTCCCCTCCGTGTATAGATGATCTTTCTAAGATTGATAAGAATGGAAAACCACTTCAAGGGACTTAGACATTAGTCGGATTAGAAGTTGGTTCAAGAAGGAGGAGGACTGGTAGGTACCTATTGGATAGACGATGGGAGGAAGGCTCAAATAGTTGTTTGGTTAATGAAGGATGAAACCTCATTGGTGGGAGGTTACGAGTGGTGAATGGGAAGAAGGAGGCGAGTAGTTATCCTTTTGGAGGAATAGGACACCTTATTAGGATTGTCCAAAGAGGCAAGGGCAAGGTACGGAATCTCATGGAGGGTAGTTGTATTCCCTCACGGCAAGTGTACCAGATGGGGATAGGACCGTCTAGGTTGGAATTCAGATTTCTTTATTATCCGGTTCGAACTTTAATTGATTCTGACGCATCGAGTTCGTTTATCTCATCATTGTTAGTTGATTCACTGCACTTAGACACCAGTTAGTAGATGATCCCTTAGTTGTTTCAAACCCAATTGGGGCTCCATGATGTGTTTGGGTTTGAAAGTTTCTATACTTTGCGTTGAGTTTAGATGTGATGCTTCTTGGGCTTCACGGGCTATGGGTTAGCTTTGGGCAGGGGCTGGTTATCCAGTAATGGTGTCGTTCTTGTTTGTGGAAGGAGAGTTGTTAGGCTTATGACCCGCTTGGGTAACACTCTCCAGATCTCTGGTAATCCCATGGAATCTGTTATGCTAAGTTATCTAGAATCGCTTGACACGTCGGTCGAGAGTTTGCGATCTGTTAGAGTGGTGCGGGAATACTCGGATGTGTTTGAGGAGGTGAAGGGCTTACCTCCGGAGCGGGAGATTGACTTCCGAATATATCTGGTAGACAATACCAAAGCAGTATCTTGGCCAGTGTGCCACATGGCTCCCCGTGAGAGGAGGGAACTCCATAAGCAAGTAGGCGATTTGCTTGAGAAGGGGTTCATAAGACGAAGTATATCGGAGTGGGGTGCTCCAGTAGTTTTTGCTACGAAGGCGGATGGGTCCCTCAGACTTTGTGTAGGCTAAAGGGAACTAAATAAACACACAAAGAAGAATAGACACCCATTGCCGAGGATTGATGATCTTTTCGATCAGTTAGTTGGCGCTTCAGTATTTTCTCAGTTGGACTTAGCCACGGGGTTTCATCAGTTGAGGGTGGCAGAGGACAGCATAGACAAGACTGCCTTTAGGACTCAGGATGGTTTCTATGAGTGGCTGGTGATGCCATTTGGGTTGACAAACGCCCCTGCATACTTTGTTGATTTGATGAGTAGGGTGTTCAGTGAGTTCCTTAATAAATTCGTGGTGGTCTTTGTGGATGATATCTTAGTATTTTCTAAGAGTGAAGAAGAGCATGCCCTACATCTTGGGGAGGTATTGAAGACTCTTCGAGCACATAGCCTTAAGGCTAAATTCTCTAAATGTCACTTCTCGAGGAAGGAGGTGCGGTTCTTGGGGCACGTGGTCTCCAAGGAAGGGATAGCTGTGGATCCCGCGAAGGTAGTATCAATTCAGGATTGGAAGGTTCCGAAGAATGCTACCGAAGTAAGAAGTTTCTTGGGGTTGGCGGGGTATTATAGGAAGTTTATCAAAGACTTCGTGAAGATATCAGCCCCGTTAACCCGCTTAACGAAGAAGAATCTTGTTTTCGCATGGGACGTAGATTGTGATGATGCGTTCCGACGGTTAAAGAGAGCTTTAAACACTGCTCCAGTTTTAGTGTTGCCAGATGGGAGCAAGCCATTTGTTGTCTATACCGATGCTTGTGGGACAAGACTAGGCGCAGTCTTAATGCAAGAGGGAAGGGTAATAGCCTATGGTGGAAGGCAGTTGAGAGTGCATGAGAAAAATTACCCTACCCATGATTTAGAGTTGGCCGCTATTGTTTTTGCGCTTAAGATTTGGCGCCATTATCTTCTTGGTGAGAGATTCGAATTGTTCACTGACCACAAATCATTGAAGTACTTGTTTTCTCAGAAGGATTTGAATTTGGGACAGCAAAGGTGGATGGAATTCTTAGCATCCTATGATTTCGAGATAGCGTATACCCCTGGCAAGGGTAACGTGGTGGCGGACGCCTTGAGCAGAAAGAGGTTATCCTTGTGTCCATTGTTCGTGGAACAACAAAACTTGGAATTTATCTCGATGTTTGATTTCATACCTTCCATTGATTATGTACCCGGTTTGCTAGCTTCCTTGGAGGTTAGACCTACTCTTTTGGGGCGGATTGGAGAAGCACAGAGGGACGACCCACAGTTGGTTGAGTTGGTGGAGAAGCTCATAAGGGGGGAGTCGTCCAGCCATTTGAGTAGGTACACCCTAGACGATAGGGGGTGCTTGCATAGAGACGGTAGACTTTGTGTACCGCATGACGAGGGTTTGAGGAAGGATGTTCTTGATGATGCACACCGTTCTAGGATGACCATTCATCCCGGTGGGGACAAGATGTACCAGGACATGAAGCGGGTTTTCTTCTGGGCCGGTATGAAGAAAGATGTGGCCGAGCATGTCGCTCGATGCTTGGTGTGCCAACAAGTGAAGGCGGAGCAAAAGAAACCTGGTGGGTTGCTTCACCCATTGGAAGTTCCACAATGGAAGTGGAATAGCATCTCGAAGGATTTTATTGACGGGTTACCCAGATCAAGAAAGGGTAATACGGGAATTTGGGTTGTGGTAGATAGACTTACTAAGAGCGACGATCGTATACCCGTGAAGAGTAAGAGAACTGCTCCGTGGCTAGCTTCAGTTTATATTTGAGAGATTATTAGATTGCATGGTGTACCCTCCAGTATAGTGAGCGATTGAGATCCTATCTTCACTAGAGAGTTTTGGAAGAGTTTGCAAAAGGCGGTAGGGACTCAGTTGTGTTTGAGTACCGCATATCATCCTCAGACGGACGGCCAGACCGAGAGGGTGAATCGTATTTTAGGAGACCTTTTGAGGCTATGTATCTTATATTTTGGAGGTACATGAGAAGAGCATCTTCCATTGGTGGAGTCGCCCGACAAAGTTAATGGTGTACATGATGTATTCCATGTGAGGAAGTGCCTACATGAGACCGTAGAGGCGGTAGAGCCGAGCCTGCTTAAAGAAGTAAAGGTAGAGCGTGATGTGATTATTCGACAAGCTCCTACTCGCATCCTTGGGTCAGAGATTAGGAAGTTGAGAAACAGAGAGGTTCGACTAGTCAAAGTGAAAAAGGGGAGAAAGTGAGAGCAATGCTACTGGGGAGACAGAAGCGAAGATGCGTTCATTATACCCATTCCTTTTGAGGGTATGTCCTTTAAACGTCTCCTTTATCATCTGTCTAGTACTTATCTTATCTTTAGTATGTCCTCTCATTAGTACCTTTGACCTTTAGATAGGGTAAACCTATGGTTGAAACATGTGTTTGAGACATGTTATGTTTGATGGATGCGTGTGGATGCAAGTGGTTGCTAGTGGTTGCTCGTGGATGCATATACACACACTCTAGACACTAGATCGGCTCAATCACTTCATATTGCATATTGCATATAATTGTGTGTAGGTAACTATATTTTTGGATTTATAATGATTGTGTTATCATATGGATAATGCATTTTGGTGAATGATTGTGCACTCATGTAGATATTGTATGTGTCGATAGGGTTCTCTCGCATACATATTGGATGCATGGCACTACCATGGTTTGCATATGTTCATACATTAGATAGTGAACATATACACACACTTTTTGCATATGCTCATACATCATTAGAAATTGTTTTAAGGACAATGGATGCTCGTGTTTGATGAATTGAGTAGATGGTTGTTTGGATGGTAGGATATGCATTCTCCTTAGCTTAGAGATTTCGGGGACGAAATCCTTTAAGGAGGGGAGAATGTAACACCCCGAATTTTAGTTAATGCTAAAATTCACTAATTGCAGAATAAATAATCTCAGAGGTGGGAATTGGGGGCAACGGGCTGCGTCATTGCGTTCGTCTCGGAAAAATACGCGAAATAGAGTCCGAGTTTTCAAGAATCGGAGTTCGTATGGCCCGGTTATGGCCCAATGAAGTTTGCAGAAAATTCAAAGTTCAAAACAGATTTAAAATTCTGATTTAAATTTTAAAATTGGAGCCATTGGGCGGAGGGGGGAAAAATTCCCGCCTACCTACCCAAGTCGACAGCCCTGTCGACTGGGCAGTCGACTTGGCTAGGACCAAGTCGACAGCCCTGTCGACTTGGGTGTCGACAGGGGGTGCTCGACAGGTTTAACCTGGTGCACCATTTTAGTGTTTGGGCTGTGTTTTGGGGTTGGTTTCTGGAAGCTTCCGAGATCTGAGGGTCCTAATCTAACCTAGGGTTGATCTAAAGGCCTAAAACACTTGCCTAATCCTATAAATAAGACCCTAAGCTAGCCCTAAATGATCATAATCCTATCTCCTAACTAAACTATGCCAAAATTTTCTATGATCATGGCCTCCACCCAAAACCCTAGCCTCCACCCTATTTCTAAACTATTTCTATGAAGGCTTTCATGTGCATACAAGCATCTTTGAGTTGTATAAGTGATCATTAGCTTGCATTCATCATCAAGTTGCAAGCATTATGTTCAAGGCTAGAGTTTTTGGGTAATTTGTGGCAAGGGTTTGCTTATGGGAGCTTAGTGGTGAGTTCCTATAGCTTTAATAATCAATTGTTAAATTGATTATGGTAGGATATGATAAGACATGGCCATGTTTGTGGATAAATGTGTTTATGCAAGTTTGTATGATATGTGTTTTGCAAGTTTTATGCTATATGCAAGTTTAATGCCATGTTTTATGATGCAAACCACTATGTTGAACATTTATGCATATGTAACATGTTATGCAAACTATATGTGAGAGTATATGCAAGTTGTATGTAATATGATATGCAAGTTATGCATTTGGTTTTGTGCATGCTAAGTATTTGGTTTTATGCATGCTAAGTATTTGGTTTTGTGCATGCTAAGTACTTGGTTTTATGCATATTAAGTGTTTGGTTTTATGCATATTAAGTGTTTGGTTTTATGCAAGTTTGTCTCTTTTTATGATATGCATAATATATGCAAGTTTGCCTCTAAGTATGGCATGTTATGCAAGTTCATATGCAAGTTATGATGCAAGTTCATATGCAAGTTATGATGCAAGTTATGATGCAAGTTCATATGCAAGTTATGATGCAAGTTCATATGCATGTTTGCCTCTATGAATGACATAAGTACATGTGCAAGTTCATCCCTTTTAGACCTATGACATGTATGCAAGTTGACACCTTTATGATAGGTCTATGACATGAACATTTGAGCAAGTTACCATCTTTATGACATATGTGATTCATGCAAGTTTGGGTTGGTTATTTATGCAAGTTGGGTTTATGGTCATACATACAAGTTGACACCTTTTTAAACCCATGATAATGCTAATGATATGCTAAGTTGAACCCATTGTGTGTATGATGAATCTTCTCTTTTGAAGTATGTCATGTTAACGTATTTACGTGGGGACGATGGGGTAAAAATTAATGAACACATAAAATTGTGTGAAGTGGGTATGATTAAACATACCGTAAAGTGGATGGACATAATTGGGAATTTACCTATTAAGTTAGGTCTACCCATATTATGGAATTGGGAATTTACCTATTGAGTTAGGTCTACCCATATTCTTAAATATTTGTAATTAATTAGGGATAATTAATACAAATTATGGGTTTGATTAATTAGGTGTAATTAATCTACTAAGACACGAGGTTGGACCCTTTTGTAGCATAAGACTGCCCGGAACCGACCGGCAAATCCAGCGGCTACAAATGATTGGCCCAATGTGAGAGGTCTTAGTTACAAACTAAATACGTGACAGGTGTAAAGACACGAGGTTAGACTCTGTTATGGTGTAAGGCTGCCCGGAACCAACCGACATATCCAGCTGCCATAAAAGACAGTCTAATGTGAGAGGTCTTTACAAAGGTTACGATCTTAATTAATTAAGAAACAATTAACCACATTAGCATGTAGAGGGGCATGAGGGGTTAAGTGGGTGCCTTGGGTGGCATGAGGAAACTAGTGGGTTGCCTTGGGTGGCAATAGAAAATACGATTAGAATACTTAACCAAAGTGGAACATGTAATTAAACATGATTAAAGGGTTAAGTAAGTGCTTTGGGTGGCACGTGGGAATCAAGTAAGTGCCTTGGGTGGCATGCGGAAATCTAGTGGGGGTCCTTAAGTGGCAATTGAAATATAATTAGATGACTTAACCAAACCTTAACATGTAAGTGGGCATGACTATAAAAGGGGTTAAGTGGGATGCACTAGATAAAATGACAAGCTTAAGTAGTAGCTTGTGGGGGCCCATTTCAACCAATATCCCAAACGTATCTTTGTGGGCTCGACCCAAGTCGAGGACGGGACACGCATATTGGGCTTGACTATAAGAGGCCAAAACGGGGTAGCGGTGACAACGCAAGTCCAACGGGTTTCATATGCGTGTGTGGACCCGGGCTGGTAGGTAAGACGTTGTTGCATCGTGTAGGTATAAGCCGTGCACCATTGATTATCGGGTTGCCACTTTGGGGAGTGATACACCCCACTGTGGGGCCAGCACGGGTATCTACGGTAGGGAGCCGATCGCTTGGGGAGTAGTGGGTACACCTTGTGGAGATAGGGGCAGACGACACCTATGTAGTCAGCTAGGGGTACACGAAACTACTATTAAAAATTACTAAGTACACTTAGTGGGATCAACCTTTAAGTAGGAATTACCCTTGGGTGGGTAGAACTGGTGTGGTGCAGTGTAGGAATTACCCTTGGGTGGGTAGATCTGGGGTGGTGCAATCTAGTAATTATCCTTGGGTGGATAAATGCGTCTTTTCGCTTATCTTAGTACATCCTGTGTTTAGTTGGCTACTTAGTGTAGTCATTATCCCCAGAGGTACCGTACCTTGTTATATCATACCCTAATTACTTTAATGATTGTATTGTTAGGGTTATAGGACTCACTCAGACTTATGTCTGACCCCGTTGTTTCTTTATCTTTTCCCAACCCTCAGGTTTTCAGAGTGGGCCTAGCACTAGTGGGCTTTGATCAGACTGCTTTATCTATCTTTTGGAGCTTGGACCGTGGATGTAAAGCTCAGTTTATCTTTTCTATTATGGCTATTAGGTTATGTAGTGGGATTATGTACTTTTGTTTTTATCAGGATGGATATTATATACTTGACTCTTATTTATGGTTTTGGTGTAACCAAACATGTTTTACTTTCCACCGGAATGAAATGATGTTTTAAATTCTCAAGTATTACTTATATCTGTCTTGTTGTAATTTTTCTGTTCTATATTCACTTAAAATACTCCACCGATGTTATGGCATTCCCTTAGTGAGTGACCGTAGCGGGCGTGGGGTGTTACACGTGGTATCAGAGCTTAAGGTTACCAGAACAGATAAAACTTTTAGAAAAACTATTTTCTAATAATATTTTTGAAAGGAGTATTTTCAAAAACACGTCTTTTAAGAGAAAAGTTTTTGAAAGAAAAGCATAATCCCCAATAGCCATATCTATATCTTTCGAATTCTCCGTTTTGAATCTCTTCCTCTCTCGTTTTGGGTTTCCCCTCCGTGTATAGATGATCTTTCTAAGATAGATAAGAATGGAAAACCACTTCAAGGGACTTAGACATTAGTCGGATTAGAAGTTGGTTCAAGAAGGAGGAGGACTGGTAGGTACCTATTGGATAGACAATGGGAGGAAGGCTCAAATAGTTGTTTGGTTAATAAAGGATGAAACCTCATTGGTGGGAGGTTACGAGTGGTGAATGGGAAGAAGGAGGCGAGTAGTTATCCTTTTGGAGGAATAGGACACCTTATTAGGATTGTCCAAAGAGGCAAGGGCAAGGTACGGAATCTCATGGAGGGTAGTTGTATTCCCTCACGGCAAGTGTACCAGATGGGGATAGGACCGTCTAGGTTGGAATTCGGATTTCTTTATTATCCGGTTCGAACTTTAATTGATTCTGACGCATCGAGTTCGTTTATCTCATCATTGTTAGTTGATTCACTGCACTTAGACACCAGTTAGTAGATGATCCCTTAGTTGTTTCAAACCCAATTGGGGCTCCATGATGTGTTTGGGTTTGAAAGTTTCTATACTTTGCGTTGAGTTTAGATGTGATGCTTCTTGGGCTTCACGGGCTATGGGTTAGCTTTGGGCAGGGGCTGGTTATCCAGTAATGGTGTCGTTCTTGTTTGTGGAAGGAGAGTTGTTAGGCTTATGACCCGCTTGGGTAACACTCTCCAGATCTCTGGTAATCCCATGGAATCTGTTATGCTAAGTTATCTAGAATCGCTTGACACGTCGGTCGAGAGTTTGCGATCTGTTAGAGTGGTCCGGGAATACTCGGATGTGTTTGAGGAGGTGAAGGGCTTACCTCCGGAGCGGGAGATTGACTTCCGAATATATCTGGTAGACAATACCAAAGCAGTATCTTGGCCAGTGTGCCACATGGCTCCCCGTGAGAGGAGGGAACTCCATAAGCAAGTAGGCGATTTGCTTGAGAAGGGGTTCATAAGACGAAGTATATCGGAGTGGGGTGCTCCAGTAGTTTTTGCTACGAAGGCGGATGGGTCCCTCAGACTTTGTGTAGGCTAAAGGGAACTAAATAAACACACAAAGAAGAATAGACACCCATTGCCGAGGATTGATGATCTTTTCGATCAGTTAGTTGGCGCTTCAGTATTTTCTCAGTTGGACTTAGCCACGGGGTTTCATCAGTTGAGGGTGGCTGAGGACAGCATAGACAAGACTGCCTTTAGGACTCAGGATGGTTTCTATGAGTGGCTGGTGATGCCATTTGGGTTGACAAACGCCCCTGCATACTTTGTTGATTTGATGAGTAGGGTGTTCAGGGAGTTCCTTAATAAATTCGTGGTGGTCTTTGTGGATGATATCTTAGTATTTTCTAAGAGTGAAGAAGAGCATGCCCTACATCTTGGGGAGGTATTGAAGACTCTTCGAGCACATAGCCTTAAGGCTAAATTCTCTAAATGTCACTTCTCGAGGAAGGAGGTGCGGTTCTTGGGGCACGTGGTCTCCAAGTAAGGGATAGCTGTGGATCCCGCGAAGGTAGTATCAATTCAGGATTGGAAGGTTCCGAAGAATGCTACCGAAGTAAGAAGTTTCTTGGGGTTGGCGGGGTATTATAGGAAGTTTATCAAAGACTTCGTGAAGATATCAGCCCCGTTAACCCGCTTAACGAAGAAGAATCTTGTTTTCGCATGGGACGTAGATTGTGATGATGCGTTCCGACGGTTAAAGAGAGCTTTAAACACTGCTCCAGTTTTAGTGTTGCCAGATGGGAGCAAGCCATTTGTTGTCTATACCGATGCTTGTGGGACAAGACTAGGCGCAGTCTTAATGCAAGAGGGAAGGGTAATAGCCTATGGTGGAAGGCAGTTGAGAGTGCATGAGAAAAATTACCCTACCCATGATTTAGAGTTGGCCGCTATTGTTTTTGCGCTTAAGATTTGGCGCCATTATCTTCTTGGTGAGAGATTCGAATTGTTCACTGACCACAAATCATTGAAGTACTTGTTTTCTCAGAAGGATTTGAATTTGGGACAGCAAAGGTGGATGGAATTCTTAGCATCCTATAATTTCGAGATAGCGTATACCCCTGGCAAGGGTAACGTGGTGGCGGACGCCTTGAGCAGAAAGAGGTTATCCTTGAGTCCATTGTTCGTGGAACAACAAAACTTGGAATTTATCTCGATGTTTGATTTCATACCTTCCATTGATTATGTACCCGGTTTGCTAGCTTCCTTGGAGGTTAGACCTACTCTTTTGGGGCGGATTGGAGAAGCACAGAGGGACGACCCACAGTTGGTTGAGTTGGTGGAGAAGCTCATAAGGGGGGAGTCGTCCAGCCATTTGAGTAGGTACACCCTAGACGATAGGGGGTGCTTGCATAGAGACGGTAGACTTTGTGTACCGCAAGACGAGGGTTTGAGGAAGGATGTTCTTGATGATGCACACCGTTCTAGGATGAGCATTCATCCTGGTGGGGACAAGATGTACCAGGACATGAAGCGGGTTTTCTTCTGGGCCGGTATGAAGAAAGATGTGGCCGAGCATGTCGCTCGATGCTTGGTGTGCCAACAAGTGAAGGCGGAGCAAAAGAAACCTGGTGGGTTGCTTCACCCATTGGAAGTTCCACAATGGAAGTGGAATAGCATCTCGAAGGATTTTATTGACGGGTTACCCAGATCAAGAAAGGGTAATACGGGAATTTGGGTTGTGGTAGATAGACTTACTAAGAGCGACGATCGTATACCCGTGAAGAGTAAGAGAACTGCTCCGTGGCTAGCTTCAGTTTATATTTGAGAGATTATTAGATTGCATGGTGTACCCTCCAGTATAGTGAGCGATTGAGATCCTATCTTCACTAGAGAGTTTTGGAAGAGTTTGCAAAAGGCGGTAGGGACTCAGTTGTGTTTGAGTACCGCATATCATCCTCAGACGGACGGCCAGACCGAGAGGGTGAATCGTATTTTAGGAGACCTTTTGAGGCTATGTATCTTAGATTTTGGAGGTACATGAGAAGAGCATCTTCCATTGGTGGAGTCGCCCGACAAAGTTAATGGTGTACATGATGTATTCCATGTGAGGAAGTGCCTACATGAGACCGTAGAGGCGGTAGAGCCGAGCCTGCTTAAAGAAGTAAAGGTTGAGCATGATGTGATTATTCGACAAGCTCCTACTCGCATCCTTGGGTCAGAGATTAGGAAGTTGAGAAACAGAGAGGTTCGACTAGTCAAAGTGAAAAAGGGGAGAAAGTGAGAGCAATACTACTGGGGAGACAGAAGCGAAGATGCGTTCATTATACCCATTCCTTTTGAGGGTATGTCCTTTAAACGTCTCCTTTATCATCTGTCTAGTACTTATCTTATCTTTAGTATGTCCTCTCATTAGTACCTTTGACCTTTAGATAGGGTAAACCTATGGTTGAAACATGTGTTTGAGACATGTTATGTTTGATGGATGCGTGTGGATGCAAGTGGTTGCTAGTGGTTGCTCGTGGATGCATATACACACACTCTAGACACTAGATCGGCTCAATCACTTCATATTGCATATTGCATATAATTGTGTGTAGGTAACTATATTTTTGGATTTATAATGATTGTGTTATCATATGGATAATGCATTTTGGTGAATGATTGTGCACTCATGTAGATATTGTATGTGTCGAAAGGGTTCTCTCGCATACATATTGGATGCATGGCACTACCATGGTTTGCATATGTTCATACATTAGATAGTGAACATATACACACACTTTTTGCATATGCTCATACATCATTAGAAATTGTTTTAAGGACAATGGATGCTCGTGTTTGATGAATTGAGTAGATGGTTGTTTGGATGGTAGGATATGCATTCTCCTTAGCTTAGAGATTTCGGGGACGAAATCCTTTAAGGAGGGGAGAATGTAACACCCCGAATTTTAGTTAATGCTAAAATTCACTAATTGCAGAATAAATAATCTCAGAGGTGGGAATTTGGGGCAACGGGCTGCGTCATTGCGTTCATCTCGGAAAAATACGCGAAATAGAGTCCGAGTTTTCGAGAATCGGAGTTCGTATGGCCCGGTTATGGCCCAATGAAGTTTGCAGAAAATTCAAAGTTCAAAACAGATTTAAAATTCAGATTTAAATTTTAAAATTGGAGCCATTGGGCGGAGGGGGGAAAATTCCCGCCTACCTACCCAAGTCGACAGCCCTGTCGACTGGGCAGTCGACTTGGCTAGGACCAAGTCGACAGCCCTGTCGACTTGGGTGTCGACAGGGGGTGCTTGACAGGTTTAACCTGGTGCACCATTTTAGTGTTTGGGCTTTGTTTTGGGGTTGGTTTATGGAAGCTTCCGAGATCTGAGGGTCCTAATCTAACCTAGGGTTGATCTAAAGGCCTAAAACACTTGCCTAATCCTATAAATAAGACCCTAAGCTAGCCCTAAATGATCATAATCCTATCTCCTAACTAAACTATGCCAAAATTTTCTATGATCATGGCCTCCACCCAAAACCCTAGCCTCCACCCTATTTCTAAACTATTTCTATGAAGGCTTTCATGTGCATACAAGCATCTTTGAGTTGTATAAGTGATCATTAGCTTGCATTCATCATCAAGTTGCAAGCTTTATGTTCAAGGCTAGAGTTTTTGGGTAATTTGTGGCAAGGGTTTGCTTATGGGAGCTTAGTGGTGAGTTTCTATAGTTTTAATAATCAATTGTTAAATTGATTATGGTAGGATATGATAAGACATGGCTATGTTTGTGGATAAATGTGTTTATGCAAGTTTGTATGATATGTGTTTTGCAAGTTTTATGCTATATGCAAGTTTAATGCCATGTTTTATGATGCAAACCACTATGTTGAACATTTATGCATATGTAACATGTTATGCAAACTATATGTGAGAGTATATGCAAGTTGTATGTAACATGATATGCAAGTTATGCATTTGGTTTTGTGCATGCTAAGTATTTGGTTTTATGCATGCTAATTATTTGGTTTTGTGCATGCTAAGTACTTGGTTTTATGCATATTAAGTGTTTGGTTTTATGCATATTAAGTGTTTGGTTTTATGCAAGTTTGTCTCTTTTTATGATATGCATAATATATGCAAGTTTGCCTCTAAGTTTGGCATGTTATGCAAGTTCATATGCAAGTTATGATGCAAGTTCATATGCAAGTTATGATGCAAGTTATGATGCAAGTTCATATGCAAGTTATGATGCAAGTTCATATGCATGTTTGCCTCTATGAATGACATAAGTACATGTGCAAGTTCATCCCTTTTAGACCTATGACATGTATGCAAGTTGACACCTTTATGATAGGTCTATGACATGAACATTTGAGCAAGTTACCATCTTTATGACATATGTGATTCATGCAAGTTTGGGTTGGTTATTTATGCAAGTTGGGTTTATGGTCATATATACAAGTTGACACCTTTTTAAACCCATGATAATGCTAATGATATGCTAAGTTGAACCCATTGTGTGTATGATGAATCTTCTCTTTTGAAGTATGTCATGTTAACGTATTTACGTGGGGACGATGGGGTAAAAATTAATGAACACATAAAATTGTGTGAAGTGGGTATGATTAAACATACCGTAAAGTGGATGGACATAATTGGGAATTTACCTATTAAGTTAGGTCTACCCATATTATGGAATTGGGAATTTACCTATTGAGTTAGGTCTACCCATTTTCTTAAATATTTGTAATTAATTAGGGATAATTAATACAAATTATGGGGGTGATTAATTAGGTGTAATTAATCTACTAAGACACGAGGTTGGACCCTTTTGTAGCATAAGACTGCCCGGAACCGACCGGCAAATCCAGCGGCTACAAATGATTGGCCCAATGTGAGAGGTCTTAGTTACAAACTAAATACGTGACAAGTGTAAAGACACGAGGTTAGACTCTGTTATGGTGTAAGGCTGCCCGGAACCAACCGGCATATCCAGCTGCCATAAAAGACAGTCTAATGTGAGAGGTCTTTACAAAGGTTACGATCTTAATTAATTAAGAAACACTTAACCACATTAGCATGTAGAGGGGCATGAGGGGTTAAGTGGGTGCCTTGGGTGGCATGAGGAAACTAGTGGGTTGCCTTGGGTGGCAATAAAAAATACGATTAGAATACTGAACCAAAGTGGAACATGTAATTAAACATGATTAAAGGGTTAAGTAAGTGCCTTGGGTGGCACGTGGGAATCAAGTAAGTGCCTTGGGTGACATGCGGAAATCTAGTGGGGGCCTTAAGTGGGAATTGAAATATAATTAGATGACTTAACCAAACCTTAACATGTAAGTGGGCATGACTATAAAAGAGGTTAAGTGGGATGCACTAGATAAAATGACAAGCTTAAGTAGTAGCTTGTGGGGGCCCATTTCAACCAATATCCCAAACGTATCTTTGTGGGCTCGACCCAAGTCGAGGACGGGACACGCATATTGGGCTTGACTATAAGAGGCCAAAACGGGGTAGCGGTGACAACGCAAGTCCAACGGGTTTCATATGCGTGTGTGGACCCGGGCTGGTAGGTAAGACGTTGTTGCATCGTGTAGGTATAAGCCGTGCACCATTGATTATCGGGTTGCCACTTTGGGGAGTGATACACCCCACTGTGGGGCCAGCACGGGTATCTACGGTAGGGAGCCGATCGCTTGGGGAGTAGTGGGTACACCTAGTGGAGATAGGGGCAGACGACACCTATGTAGTCAGCTAGGGGTACACGAAACTACTATTAAAAATTACTAAGTACACTTAGTGGGATCAACCTTTAAGTAGGAATTACCCTTGGGTGGGTAGAACTGGTGTGGTGCAGTGTAGGAATTACCCTTGGGTGGGTAGATCTGGGGTGGTGCAATCTAGTAATTATCCTTGGGTGGATAAATGCGTCTTTTCGGTTATCTTAGTACATCCTGTGTTTAGTTGGCTACTTATTGTAGTCATTATCCCCAGAGGTACCGTACCTTGTTATATCATACCCTAATTACTTTAATGATTGTATTGTTAGGGTTATAGGACTCACTCAGACTTATGTCTGACCCCGTTGTTTCTTTATCTTTTCCCAACCCTCAGGTTTTCAGAGTGGGCCTAGCACTAGTGGGCTTTGATCAGACTGCTTTATCTATCTTTTGGAGCTTGGACCGTGGATGTAAAGCTCAGTTTATCTTTTCTATTATGGCTATTAGGTTATGTAGTGGGATTATGTACTTTTGTTTTTATCAGGATGGATATTATGTACTTGAATCTTATTTATGGTTTTGGTGTAACCAAACATGTTTTACTTTCCGCTGGAATGAAATGATGTTTTAAATTCTCAAGTATTACTTATATCTGTCTTGTTGTAATTTTTCTGTTCTATATTCACTTAAAATACTCCACCGATGTTATGGCATTCCCTTAGTGAGTGACCGTAGCGGGCGTGGAGTGTTACAGAAATTGTTATAATGATGGTTTGAATCATAAGCTGTATTTTTGATTCCGCTACTATGATGGTTTAGTTTTCAGCTTATGCATTGTCTCGCCTGTTTTATGTAAAGTTATGTTATTACTATATTTTATTCCATGCGTTGTGAGATATACTATAGGTTCTTTGGAGATTCATAATTTCAAAACCCTTTTCATTTGACAACCGTCCCGTGCTAGTCGTGCGTTAGCACAACGCATTTTGAGGAAATATCGACTGGTTCAGGGCGGGTGGTCGCATCTTAATACTTCAAAACAACCATTCTTTTTATTCCTACACCTAACTCTCTAAATAGCCCATACGTCCAACAGTGAACCCTATTTTTTATCTCTTGTGAAGGTTTGGTATAGACAAATATGAAATGAATAAAAGAAAACAGTAATAAAAGTAGTGTGTAATTTAAGCATAGTAGTTAAAAAATAGGGGTAATTGTATGAAGTAAGGGCTAAGAAATGAATAATGGAAAACAATAATAAAAGTTGGTGGGTAGTGTAAGCATAGTAGGTGTAGATCGACCAATACGAAAGATGATAAATCGTTTGGATTGGGTTCTTCAAAAACCAACACTTCACAGTAGTTAAAAAATAGGGGTAATTGTTGGAAGTAAGGGCTATTTAGAGAATTAGGGGTAGGATTAAAGAGAAGGGTTGTGTGAAGGGTTGGTTTTTGCAGCACCCAATCCAAATGATTTATCATCTTTCATATTTGTCGATATACCCCTACTATGCTTAAACTACACCTACTTCTCTTAGTACTTAAAAACAACCCTTATTTTTAATCCAACCCCTAATTCTCTAAAAAGCCCTTACTCCCAACAATTACCCTTATTTTTTAACCACTGTGAAAGGTTGGTTTTTACAGCGCCCAATCCAAATTATTCATCATCTTTCATATTTGTCGATCTACCCCTACCATGCTTATACTTCCCCTACTTCTCTTAATACTTCAAAACAATTCTTCTTTTAAATCCTACCCCTAATTCTCTAAATAGTCCTTACTTCCAACAATTAGCCCTATTTTTTAACTACTGTGAAAGAATTGGTTTTTGCACCACCCAATCTGAATGATTCATCATCTTTCACAGGTTAGGATTAAAAATAACGGCTATTTTGAAGTATTATGAAAAGTAGGGTAGATTAAGCATAGTAGGTGTAGATCGACAAATATGAAAGATGATGAATCGTTTGGATTGGGTGCTGCAAAAACCAACCCTTCATAGTAGTTAACAAGTAGAGATAATTGTAGGAAGTAAGGGCTATTTAGAGAACTAGGGGTAACATTAAAAAGAAGGGTTGTTTTGAAGTATTAAGAGAAGTAGGGGTAGTTTAAGCATAGTAGGGGTAGATCGAAAAATATGAAAGTTGATGAATCGTTTGGATTGGGTGCCGCAAAAACCAACCCTTCATATTAGTAAAAAGATAGGCATAATTGTTGGAAGTAAGGGCTATTTAGATAATTAAGGGTAGGATTAAAAAGAAGGACTGTTTTGAAGTATTAAGAGAAGTAGGGGTAGTTTAAGCATAGTAGGGGTAGATCGACAGATATGAAGGATGATGAATCATTTGGATTGTGTGCTGCAAAAACGAACTCTTCACAGTAGAAAAAAGATAGTCGTAATTGTTTGAAGTAAGGGTGTTTAGTGAATTAGGTGTAGGATTAAAAAGAACGACTGTTTTGAATTATTAAGAGAAGTAGGGGTAGTTTAAGCAAAGTAGGGGTAGACCAATAAATATGAAAGATGATGAATCGTTTGGATTGGGTACTGCAAAAACCAACTCATCAAAAGCAGTTAAAAAAGAGGAGTAATGGTTGGAAGTAAGGGCTAAGAAATGAATAAAGGAAAACAGTAATAAAAGCAGGGAGTAGTTTAAGCATAGTAGATATAAACCAACAAATATGGAAGATAACGAATAGTTTGGTTTGGGTGCTGCAAAAACAAACCTTCACAGAAGTATAATGATAATTGGTTTACACAGAAAGAAATGAATAATGCGAAAAAAATGAATATAAAAATGGATAAAGGAGAATAATAATAAAAGTAGGGAGTAGTTTGAGCATAGTAGGGGTAGGTCGAAAAATATGAAATATGAAAGATGATGAATCATTTGTATTGGGTGCTGCAAAAATCGAACCCTTCACAGTAGTTAAAATATTGGGGTAATTATTGGAAGTAAGGGCTATTTGGAGAATTTGGGGTAGGATTAAAAAGAATAGTAGTTTTGAAACATTAAGAGAAGTAGGAGTAGATCTACATACATGAAAGATGAAGATTCGTTTGGATGCTGCAAAAACCAATCTATCATAATAGATAAAAACTAGGGGTAATTGTTGGAAGGAAGGGCTACTTAGAGAATTAAGGATAGGATTAAAAAGAAGTGCTGTTTTGAAGTATAAAGAGAATTAGGGGTAGTTTAAGCATAGTAGGGGTAGGTTGACAAATATGAAAGATTATGAATCGTTTGGATTGGGTGCTACAAAAACCAACCCTTCACAGTGGTAAAAAGATATGTTTAATTGTTGGAAGAAAGGTCTATTTAGAGAATTAGGGTTGGATTAAAAAGGACTATTTTGCAGCCACAACTATGCTTCAACTACCCCCTACTTTTCCTAATACTTACAAACAACCCTTTTTTAATCCTACCCTTAATTCTCTAGATAGCCCCATCTAAATGAATTATCATCTTTCATATTTGTCGATCTACCCCTACTATGCTTAAACTACCTCTACTTCTATTAATACTTCAAAACAACCCTTCTTTTTAATCCTACCCCTAATTCTCTAAATAACACTTACTTCCAACAATTACGCCTATCTTTTTAATACTGTGAAGGGTTGGTTTTTGCAGCACCCAATCCAAATGATTCATAATCTTTCATATTTGCAAATCTACACCTACTACGCTTAAACTACCCTTACTTCTCTTTATACTTCAAAACAACCCTTCTTGTTAATTCTACCCCTAATTCTCTAAATAGCCCTTACTTTCAACAATTACCCCTATTTTTTAACTTCTTTGAAGAGTTGTGTAACACCCCATGTCCATTAATGTCACTCACAAAGGGAATGCATTAACTTCCATGGAGGTTTTAAGTGAATATAGAACAGTAAAATTACAACAAGACAGATATAAAATAGTACTTGGAAATTCAAAAACTTTATTTCATTGTAGCAGAAGTCAAAACATGTTTGATTACATCATAACACCATATTCAATGTCAAGTACAATATCTATCTTGATAAAACAAGTACATAATCCCATTACATGAATAGCCATTAAAAAGAAAGATAACAAGCTGGACTTTACTTCAGCAGTCCAAGCTTTCCAGAAGATAAGCGATCCAACTAGACTCCACTAGAGCTTGGCCCAACCTGCGGACCTGAAGGGAGAAAAAGGATGGAAAAGAGGGGGTCAGACATAAAGTCTGGTGAATATGATAATTCTACAATACTATTACCAAAATAACTGGACTAAGGCATAAGCTGGAAAACAAGAAAATGTCTATGAAGAGCAGATTAAGGACATAGACAATCGCTAAAGGCAACGTTATAGGCGCTCCTAAATACTAAAGGATAAACACTACACTGCACCACACCAGTCACCCTAAAGATTCATCCCACTTTGCTTCACTTAGAAACTTTCCCAATGGCTTTACGTACCCCTAGCTGACTACATAGGTGCCGCCTGCCCCTATCTCCACTAGGTGTACCCTACTTCCCATTATTCGATCGGCTCCCTAACTCGTAGATACCCGTGCTGGCTCCACAGTGGGGTGTATCACTCCCCTAAAGTGGCAACCTGATACAACGGACATGCACGGCTTATACCTACACGATGCAACAACGTCTTACCTACCAACCCGGGTCCACACACGCATATGAAACCCGTTGGACTTGCGTTGCCACCGCTCCCTGTTTTGGCCTCTTATAGTCAAACCCAGTATGCGTGTCCCATCCTCGACTTGGGTCGAGCCCACAAAGATACGTTTTGGGATACTGGTTGAAATGGGCCCCCACTATTTACCACAAGCATTCCACCTAAGCTTGTCCCCATTAGTCCATCCCACTTAACCCACTTAGTCATGTTCATTTACATGTGTATTTGGTTAAGTCTAATCGTATTTCAAATGCCTCTAAAGGCAACCACCAGATTCCTCATGCCACCCAAGGCACCTACTTAACCCCCATGTCCCACCTTACATGATTATCTGGTTAAGTATTTCTTAGTTCATTAAGGCCATAACCTCATAAAGACCTCTCACATTAGACTGGCATTTATGGCAGCTGGATTTGCCGGGCGGGTCCGGGCAGTCTTACACCATAAAAGAGTCTAACCTCGTGTCTTTACAACTGTTATGCTTTAGTTTGGGCCTAGGACCTCTCACATTGGGCCGACATTTGTGACTACTGGATTTGCCGGGCGGGTCCGGGCAGGTTTACATCACAAACGGGTCCAACCTCGTGTCCTAAGCATTGATTATTAATAATAATCCACTTTCCCCCAATTTAAATAATTCCCTACTTGAATTATTAATTACTTCCAATTTTTAACAATGTCCATAATTGACTCAATTATGGACATCCATTCATGGTATGCAAAATCTTACAAAATTGCACCCAATTTATTAATTCCTAATATTACCCCTACCCCACGTTTGAACGTTTATTCGCAAAATATATGTTAGACTCGAATAGTCTAGCTCATAGCATAAAAGAGATTATCATAATAACAACATGTATATGTGACCAAATGAATCATAATAAGGGGTGAAACTTGCATATGTCCAACTTGCATAGATTATACATGTCATGGACCTAAAGGTGTCAACTTGTTCAAAATTCACCTAATATAATCTCAATCAATTTTCATAAACTTACATATGAACATGTGTGAATCAACATCATCTAATTTTTTAACAACATGGTTTTATATGGGTACACCTAACTCAATAGGCAAATTCCCATAATCAAGTTTTATTTAATTATAGTTTCAAGTTTACGGGTACACCTAACCTAATAGGCAAATTCCCATAAACAAGATCCATTTAAATTAAAAAAAACATAACTTTAAGCATGTTCCAACAACATCATGATTTTTCAACATAATATAGCATGATTTATAACATGGCATAGTATGATAGTATAACATAGCTTGACATGATTCTCAAAATAGCACGACATAGCATAAGAGAATTTACAACATAGCATGACATAGCATATATAATTTACATCATACGACAACATAATAACATAATAAGAGATCCACAATATATAGAATTTACAATTACAAATCACATCACTTTCTTGTGATCCATTCATAACTGAGTCAAATTAGTTTGTAATAGTCTTGTGAGAATCATCATACTCACCAACAAAAGAAAAGAATTAGAGAAAGAGAGATCTTTTGATTTGATTTGTGTAGATTTAGTTGTAGATGATTAGGCTTCCTCTTCTTAGTTTGTGACGGCTATGCTGAACTCCATGGCAGCAGCATGACGGTAGCTTCTCTAATTTTACAAGTGATTTAGGTCTAGGGTCTTCCCACTTATTTATAGATTTTAGAATGGGTTTAGGCCATTAGATTTAACCTAGAAATAACCGCAGCCGTCCAGACAAGATGGGGTTTATCTTGTTGACTCAGCAATGAGTCAGAAGTGACTCAGCAAACACTCAGCATATTAATAAACTTCTATTCATGTCATAAATATATATATATTTTCTACAATGTACATATTAGATACATCCCCCTTTACTTATTATTGTTTTTATATACATATTAGATACATCCCCTCTCTTACACACCTATTAAAATTTTTATATTCATATTAGATACATCCCCTCTCTTACATACTTATTAATATTTTATATTCATAATAGATACATCCCCTCTCTTACATACTTATTAATATTTTTATATTCATATTAGATACATCCCCTCTTCTACACACTTATTATTATTTTAACAACTTTAGTGTTGATAGAAAATTCGGGGTGTTACATTCTCCCCTCCTTTTAGGATTTCGTCCCCGAAATCTTCGAGTCTGGAAGAATGTATATCCTACCATCCAAACGTCCATCTACTCATCCATCATACACAGGCATCCATTGTCCTTACAGACTTCTAATGCTTTCATGTTTAAATGCACAGTGTGTGTATATGTCCGTATCTAATGCAAAATCAGGCGGTCCACTGATTCAGTTGACCTCCTTAATGCAACTATGATCGTGCCATGCATCCATTATGTATGCAAAAGATTCTTAATGCTACATAATACTTCTATATGCGTGCACAACCATCATCTGAATGCAGCATCCATATGATAATACAACCATCGTTCATCCATTTTACTAAATACATCCATATATATGCAATATGCAATATGTAGTGACTGAGCCGATCTAGTGCCTAAAGTGTGTGTATATATGCATCCACGAGCAACCACTAGCAAACACTTGCATCCATTTTGCATCCATCATACATAACATGTCTCAAACACATGTTTCAACCATAGGATTATCCTAACTAAAGGTCAAAGATACTAATGAGAGGACATACTAAAGATAAGATAAGATAAGCTAAGCGATAAAGGAGAAATTAAACGACATACCCTCAAAAAGAAAAGGGTACAATGAACGTATCTTCTCTTCTGTCTCCCAAGTTGCGTTGCTCTCATCATCTCCCCATTGCACTTTAACCAGTCTGACCTCTCGATTCCTCAACTTTTTGATCTCCGACCCAAGAATGCATGTAGGAGCTCGTCTAATTGTTGCATCACGCTCTATTTCCACCTCTTTAAGCAAGCTCGGCTCTACCACCTCCGCGGTCTTGTGCAAACACTTCCTCAAATGTGATACATGGAATACGTCGTGTACTCCACTAAGTTTCTCAGGCAACTCCACCCTATATGCCATCTTCCCAATCCTGTTTTTTTTACAGGAAACGGCCCTACAAACCTTGGTGCTAATTTCCCCACGGACCCAAAGCGAACAACATTCTGTAACGGAGATACTTTGATAAAAACCATGTCCCCAATGTCAAACTCAAGATCTGTCCTCCTCTTATCAGCATACGATTTTTGCCTATCTTGTGCTGCTTTCATCCTCCTTCGAATCAACTCAATCTTCTCCGAGGTTTCCCTAACCATATCGGGCCCAAGTAGGATTTTATCGGTAGATTCCCACCAACATGTAGGCGAACGGCAAGGCCTTCCATAAAGAGCTTCGAAAGGTGCCATGCCAATACTAGACTGAAAGCTTTTGTTATATGCGAATTCTACTAACGGAATGTGCTCTTCCCATGTACCCCCAAAGTCTAGGATACAAAGCCTTAAAAGATCCTCTAGAATGCGATTCACCCTCTCGGTCCGGCCGTCTGTCAGAAGATGATATGCGGTGCTCAAACATAGCTGAGTCCCTACCGCCTCTTGTAAACTCTTCCAAAATTCGCTAGTAAAGATGGGGTCACGGTCGCTTACTATACTAGAAGGAATACCGTGCAAACGAACTATCTCCTTAATGTATACATAAGCCAACCACGGTGCAGTCCTCTTACTCTTCACTGGAATAAATGGGCGCTTTTAGTAAGTCTATCTACTATAACCAAAATCCCCGTGTTACCCTTCCTTGATCTTGGTAATCCATCCACAAAATCCATTGAGATGCTTTCCCCTTTCCATAGTGGAACTTCTAATGGGTGAAGCAACCCACCTGGTTTCTTTTGTTCTGCTTTAACTCGTTGGCACACCAAGCATCTAGCGACGTACTCGGCCACATCCTTTTTCATACCAGCCCAAAAGAAAACCCGCTTCATATCTTTGTACATCTTATCCCCGCCGAGATGAATGGTCATTTTTGAGCGATGAGCATCATCAAGAATGGCCTTCCTTAAGTCTTCGTCTTGCGGTGCACAAAGTCTATTATCCCTTCGTAACCAACCCTTATCGTCTAGGGTATACCTACGAAGATGGCTTGACGACTCCCCCCCCCCTTTGAGCTTTTCTACTATCTCAACCAACTGTGGGTCGTCTCGCTGTGCCTCACCAACCCGTCCTAGAAGTGTAGGTCTAACCTCCAAGGATGCTAACAGACCGGGTACTAAGTCAACGGAGGGTCTAAAGTCAAACATAGAAATGAATTCTAAGCTTTGTCGTTCAACAAACAACGGACTCAAGGACAACCTTTTCCTACTTAAGGCGTCTGCCACCACGTTACCCTTGCCCGGGGTATATGCTATTTCAAAATCGTAGGAGGCTAAGAATTCCATCCACCGTTGCGGCCTTAAATTCAAATCCTTCTGAGAGAATAAGTATTTTAATGATTTGTGGTCAGCGAACAGTTCGAATTTCTCACCAAGAAGATAGTGACGCCAAGACTTAAGCGCGAAAACAATTGCTGCTAGCTCTAAGTCATGCGTGGGGTAATTCTTTTCATGAACCCTCAACTGCCTTCCACCATAGGCTATTACTCTTCCCTCTTGCATGAGGACCGCGCCAAGTCCCGTCCGACAAGCATCAGTATAGATGGTAAACGGTTTATTCCCGTCTGGCAGCACTAAGACTGGGGCTGAAGTTAAGGCTCTCTTTAAACGTTGGAACGCATCATCGCAATCTTTGTCCCACGTAAAAACCAGGTTCTTCTTCGTTAACCGTGTTAATGGAGATGATATTTTTGCGAAGTCTTTGATAAACTTCCTATAATAGCCAGCCAAACCCAAGAAACTTCTTACTTCGGTTGCATTTTTAGGGACCTTCCAATCTTGGATGGCCACCACCTTTGTGGGATCCACTGCTATCCCTTCTTTGGAAACCACGTGCCCTAAGAACCGTACTTCCTTCCTCCAGAAGTGACACTTAGAAAATTTTGCCTTAAGGTTATGTGCTCGAAGGTTTTCCAACACTTCCCTAAGATGTAGGGAGTGCTCTTCTTTATTCTTAGAAAAGACTAAGATGTCATCCACAAAGACTACCACGAATTTGTTAAGGTATTCCCTAAACACCCTACTCATCAAATCAACAAAATATGCAGGGGCGTTTGTCAAACCAAAGGGCATCACTAGCCATTCATAGAATCCGTCAGGAGTCCTAAAAGCAGTCTTATCTATACTATCCTCAGCCACTCTCAGTTGATGAAAGCCAGTGGCTAAGTCCAACTGCAAAAACACTGAGGCGCCAACTAACTGATCAAAGAGATCGTCAATCCTCGGCAGTGGGTGTCGGTTCTTTTTAGTAAGCTTGTTTAGTTCTCTATAGTCCATACAAGGTCTAAGAGACCCATCCGCCTTTGTGGCAAAAACTACTGGAGCACCCCACTCCGATATACTACGTCTTATGAACCCCTTCTCAAGCAACTCCTTTACTTGCTTATTGAGTTCCCTCCTTTCACGAGGAGCCATGTGGCGCACTGGCAAAGATACGGGTTTAGCATTATCCACAAGATAAATTCGAAAGTCTATCTCCCGCTTTGGAGGTAAGCCCTTCACCTCCTCAAACACATTCGGATATTCCCGGAACACTTCTACCGATCGCAGGTTCTCTACAGACGCGTCAAGCGATTCAAGATAACTTAGCATAACGGAATTTATGGGATTACAAAAGATGTCCAGAGCATTAACAAGGCGAGTCACAAGCCTAACTACTCTCCTTTCACAATCAAGAATGGCCCTATTTCTAGACAACCAATCCATTCCTAAAATTAGCCCATAGCCCGTGAAGCCCAATACATAAGCATCACATCTAAATTCAACGCTAAGTATAGAGATTTTCAAATCCAAACATATCATGGTCAAATGAGCCGAACCCCCAATTGGATTTGAAACGACCAAGGGATCCTCTACTAAACTGGTGTTCAAGTGCAGTGATTCAACTAATGATGCAGAGATAAACGAATGAGATGCGCCAGAATCGAATAAGGTACGGACATGATGATCAAACAGAAAAACTAAGCTTTCAACAGAAATTGTTCTACCTCTTTCTTCCAGCGGTGGGGCCGCAATAGCCTGAACTTGCCCCCTTGCCTGCCCTGGTGCCATAAGAGCCTGCACCTGTCCTCCCGAGGTAGACCCTGCCCTCTGCCCCTTCTTTGGACAGTCCTTCACTAAATGTCCCTCATCTCCACAATGAAAACAACCAGTCTTCTTTTTCTTTCTACAATCTTTGCTGAGATGGCCAGGCGTCCCACAATTGAAGCATTTCTTCTTCCCTTTGCCATTATTGTTTTTACCACCCTTCTTATTTTGCTGTTGGGGTTTCTTCTGATCCCCTTTCTTTTCAACTGCCTTATCCTCATGCATAAGTGCCATTTCTACTAGCTTTTCAAAGGTGGCTCCCGTAGGGATGTGGGTCATAGCCAACCCTTGCAACGGTTCATTCAAGCCTCTAACGAACCTCAAAGCTTTCTTCTCTGGCGTGTTCACCAACTCCAAGCCAAACCTTGCTAACTGATTAAATTTATTGACATATTCCTTTACTGATGAGCTCCCTTGCTTTAGTGCCAGGAATTTTTCCATATTTAAGTTCTCCTCTGCCCTTGAAAGAAACTTTGCCTCAAACCTTCGTCTGAAATCCGCCCATGAATCAACTGGATGTTCCCCGTTAGTGACCTCCCACCAAAACGAGGCCTCTCCCTTCATTAACCAATCAGCTAAACGGACTTTCCTCCCATCTTCCACTTCAAAGATATCCAACAATTCCTCAGTCTCCTTAAGCCAATCTCTGGCCTCCACAAACGTCTCAGTCCCTTGAAAAGTTTTTCCTCCCATAGCCTTGAATTCCTTGCACGTGTTTGCAAAAGTGTCAACACGAGGAGGAGGAGGAGGAATGGGTGCAACTAGGGGTGGAGGAGTATCCGCTGGGCCTGCAGTGGTGGCCCTAGCCTCCACGTATCTCCTAAACCACCCTGGAATCATCACACCTTCTGGGAGATTAAGATCTTGAGCCATGTTGAAACGAAAAAGGAAAGATTCAAAATGGAGAATTCGAAAGATAAAGATAAGGATATGGCTATTTGGAATTATGTTTTTCATAAAAACTCTCTTTAAATAACATGTTTTTTTTTTTGAAAGCACTTCTTCCAAAAATACTTTAGAAAAAAAAATATTTTTCTAAAAATTTTTTTATCTGTTCTGGTAACCTTATGCTCTGATACCACGTGTAACACCCCACGTCCATTAATGTCACTCACAAAGGGAATGCATTAACTTCCATGGAGGTTTTAAGTGAATATAGAACAGTAAAATTACAACAAGACAGATATAAAATAGTACTTGGAAATTCAAAAACTTTATTTCATTGTAGCAGAAGTCAAAACATGTTTGATTACATCATAACACCATATTCAATGTCAAGTACAATATCTATCTTGATAAAACAAGTACATAATCCCATTACATGAATAGCCATTAAAAAGAAAGATAACAAGCTGGACTTTACTTCAGCAGTCCAAGCTTTCCAGAAGATAAGCGATCCAACTAGACTCCACTAGAACTTGGCCCAACCTGCGGACCTGAAGGGAGAAAAAGGATGGAAAAGAGGGGGTCAGACATAAAGTCTGGTGAATATGATAATTCTACAATACTATTACCAAAATAACTGGACTAAGGCATAAGCTGGAAAACAAGAAAATGTCTATGAAGAGCAGATTAAGGACATAGACAATCGCTAAAGGCAACGTTATAGGCGCTCCTAAATACTAAAGGATAAACACTATACTGCACCACACCAATAACCCTAAAGATTCATCCCACTTAGCTTCACTTAGAAACTTTCCCAATGGCTTTACATACCCCTAGTTGACTACATAGGTGCCGCCTGCCCCTATCTCCACTAGGTGTACCCTACTTCCCATTATTCGATCGGCTCCCTAACTCGTAGATACCCGTGCTGGCCCCACAGTGGGGTGTATCACTCCCCTAAAGTGGCAACCTGATACAACGGACATGCACGGCTTATACCTACACGATGCAACAACGTCTTACCTACCAGCCCGGGTTCACACACGCATATGAAACCCGTTGGACTTGCGTTGCCACCGCTCCCTGTTTTGGCCTCTTATAGTCAAACCCAGTATGCATGTCCCGTCCTCGACAGGGGTCGAGCCCACAAAGATACGTTTTGGGATACTGGTTGAAATGGGCCCCCACTATTTACCACAAGCATTCCACCTAAGCTTGTCCTCATTAGTCCATCCCACTTAACCCACTTAGTCATGTTCATTTACATGTGTGTTTGGTTAAGTCTAATCGTATTTCAAATGCCTCTAAAGGCAACCACCAAATTCCTCATGCCACCCAAGGCACCTACTTAACCCCCATGTCCCACCTTACATGATTATCTGGTTAAGTATTTCTTAGTTCATTAAGGCCATAACCTCATAAAGACCTCTCACATTAGACTGGCATTTATGGCAGCTGGATTTGCCGGGCGGGTCCGGGCAGTCTTACACCATAAAAGAGTCTAACCTCGTGTCTTTACAACTGTTATGCTTTAGTTTGGGCCTAGGACCTCTCACATTGGGCCGACATTTGTGACTACTGGATTTGTCGGGCGGGTCCGGGCAGGTTTACATCACAAACGGGTCCAACCTCGTGTCCTAAGCATTGATTATTAATAATAATCCACTTTCCCCCAATTTTAATAATTCCCTACTTGAATTATTAATTACTTCCAATTTTTAACAATGTCCATAATTGACTCAATTATGGACATCCATTCATGGTATGCAAAATCTTACAAAATTGCACCCAATTTATTAATTCCTAATATTACCCCTACCCCACGTTTGAACGTTTATTCGCAAAATATATGCTAGACTCGAATAGCCTAACTCATAGCATAAAAGAGATTATCATAATAACAACATGTATATGTGACCAAATGAATCATAATAAGGGGTGAAACTTGCATATGTCCAACTTGCATAGATTATACATGTCATGGACCTAAAGGTGTCAACTTGTTAAAAATTCACCTAATATAATCTCAATCAATTTTCATAAACTTATATATGAACATGTGTGAATCAACATCATCTAATTTTTTAACAACATGGTTTTATATGGGTACACCTAACTCAATAGGCAAATTCCCATAATCAAGTTTTATTTAATTATAGTTTCAAGTTTATGGGTACACCTAACCTAATAGGCAAATTCCCATAAACAAGATCCATTTAAATTAAAAAAAACATAACTTTAAGCATGTTCCAACAACATCATGATTTTTCAACATAATATAGCATGATTTATAACATGTCATAGTATGATAGTATAACATAGCTTGACATGATTCTCAAAATAGCACGACATAGCATAAGAGAATTTACAACATAGCATATATAATTTACATCATACGAAAACATAATAACATAATAAGAGATCCACAATATATAGAATTTACAATTACAAATCACATCACTTTCTTGTGATCCATTCATAACTGAGTCAAAATAGTTTGTAATAGTCTTGTGAGAATCATCATACTCACCAACAAAAGAAAAGACTTAGAGAAAGAGAGATCTTTTGATTTGATTTGTGTAGATTTAGTTGTAGATGATTAGGCTTCCTCTTCTTAGTTTGTGACGGCTATGCTGAACTCCATGGCAAAAGCATGACGGTAGCTTCTCTAATTTTACAAGTGATTTAGGTCTAGGTCTACCCACTTATTTATAGATTTTAGAATGCGTTTAGGCCATTAGATTTAACCTAGAAATAACCGCAGCCGTCCAGACAAGATGGGGTTTATCTTGTTGACTCAGCAATGAGTCAGAAGTGACTCAGCAAACACTCAGCATATTAATATACTTCTATTCATGTCATAAATATATATATTTTTTCTACAATGTACATATTAGATACATCCCCCTTTACTTATTATTGTTTTTATATACATATTAGATACATCCCCTCTCTTACACACTTATTAATATTTTTATATTAATATTAGATACATCCCCTCTCTTACATATTTATTAATATTTTATATTCATAATAGATACATCCCCTCTCTTACATACTTATTAATATTTTTATATTCATATTAGATACATCCCCTCTTCTACACACTTATTATTATTTTAGCAACTTTAGTGTTAATAGAAAATTCGGGGTGTTACAATTTGGTTTTTGCAACATCCAATCCAAACGATTCATAATCTTTCATATTTGTCGATCTACCCCTATTATGCATAAACTAACCCTGCATTTCTTAATACTTCAAAACAGCCTATCTTTTCAATCATACCACTAATGCTCTAAATAGCCCTTTCTTCAAACAGATACGCCTATCTTTTTACAACTGTGAAGGGTTGGTTTTTGCAGCAACCAATCCAAATCATTCATCATCTTTCATATTTGTTGATCTACCCCTACTATGCTTAAACTACCCCTACTTCTCTTAATACTTCAAAATATCCCTTCTTTTTGTTCCTACCCCTAATTCTCTAAATATCCCTTACTTCCAAAAATTACCCATACTTTTTAACTACTGTGAAGGGTTGGTTTTTGCAGCACCCAATCCAAATGATTCATCAGCTTTCATATTTTTTGATCTAACCACCCAATCCAAATGATTCATCATATTTCGTATTTGTTGATCTACCCATACTATGCTTAAACTAACCCTACTTCTCTTAATGCTTCAAAACAGTCCTTCTTTTTAATCCTACCCTTATTCTAAAAATAGCCCTTACTTCCAACAATTACCCCTATTTTTTAACTACTGTGAAGGGTTGGTTGTTGCAGCACCCAATCCAAACGATTCACCATCTTTCGTATTCGTTGATCTACCCCTACTATGCTTAAACAACCCCTACTTCTCTTTAAGCAGCTGAAAAGCCTCGATGCTTTCCATGAAAAAGCTAGGCAATACTTATGCCAAGAAGAAGCGATGCGAAACTGATTCTCCCAGGCCGGTCTTCTAAATAATCAACGTGCGGGTACCATAAATGACAACGTCAAAGGGAAATAGATAGGAGAGCTCTTTGATAAGGACATGGGGGCAGGTCCCTACAAACAAAGGTCGAAAAATATTAAGCAAGATGGCCGCAACAACTGCCAAGCTCCTACGGAACCCAGGAAGCCCGGGCCTTACCAGTGGTAAAAGATTTACACTGCGCTGAATGAAGACTTGGAAATAATCTACCTGGAAACATGTAACGTGCTTCAATACAAGAAGCCATTCAATAGGGAATCCACTAATCATGAGAATGATACCAGCAAGTACTATCGATACCACAACATGTATGGGCACAATACCAATAATTGTTGTCAATTCGAAGACTTAATCGAAAAGCCTATGCTTGAGAAGCGCCTTGAGCAATACATCCAAAAAGCATCATGACTCTCACCTGCATCAAGAATAATTCCAGAAAAACCTTACGCTAACGACGTTGGCCGCAATTGAAGCTGGTACCTCTCACCAGCCCTGAGCGGTAGAGGACACGCTGGAAATGGATCTCCTTCAACTTGTGGACCCTGAAGCTCTTGTGATTCAAGCACAGATTCATACGCTTAATAAGAAATATGATAATGCAGCTCTCGCGCTAGGCTTTGGAGAGTAACATCAACCTTATGCTCCAACTTCAAGAAAGTCCACACATTGTCATTCTACCTCAGCTAGCTCAGAACAGTGCTTGCTCGCAGCACACTACATCGAAAATTCGTTCTTTCGAAGATAGGGGCCCACGTCGATGAAAAAGTTTCAGCCTCATTAAAAACAACGCCGTCCGCTCCACCACTCGCACTTCGATTGTAACGGCAATAGAAATGAGATGACGATCGAACCATCATCAGTTATGGCCAAGGATCACAGAAACAAACCGCGTTCAAGTAACCAGCCTTCTACTCGGAAGAGCCAAACTGTCTCCACTCACAATTAGCGTACCACTCTTCTATCAGCTCGCCAGGCAAGAGTACTTTCGGACTAGGGTGCACATAAGCTCGCCCAACCTCAACAGCTAGACCATCCATGACAGGGAAGAGGGCGAGCCGGATGTGTACAAGTGAAGACATCGACAGGATGGAACCTTCGAAATTCGTCAAAACTAACGAGTTCCACTAGAAAATCCCTCTTTGGCATATACCCCAGACGTGGTCCGAATAATCATAAAAGTTATGCGAAGAAACTCTGACCACTCAAGAGAAACCCACTTGAGGTGTAATCCTTTCACTATGATCGTACACAAAGCTGAGTGGCCCCTACGTTTCGACACCACATGTGGCATTATATGAAGGCACGACTGGCTTCTAATCTCGGCAATGTCAGAGTCACCATTAGAAATGGAACGCGTCATCCCAGCCGTCACCGGCTTTGACGTTTGAATCTCTGCTAGGCCGACTCAAATTTCTACCAGTCCAAATTTGCCAACTACGCTTCTAGCATATCAAACTGGGTCCAAGCTCACTTTAACCAACATCCAAATTATCATGAATTCGAAGTTGGAGACACATAGATTGTTGAATACCTTCCGTTAAGAAGGCGTGCTAGGCTCCAAAGTCCTGGGCCAGATCACGACCTCTATAATGCGGTTGGAGCCCGACCTCCGATTGGCGCCGACATGATTCGGGACCATGAGGGAACCATGGTGGCATACCCGTAACGCTGCCAAACCATTACAAGGCATAACCCGTTCGCGTCGTCCACCCTTAATGCCGAATGGCGCAAGCGCTTCGACATATCGACACTCACCTATACTTAAGGAAGTCATGATTTTCGAATCTTTGTTAGCCTCCACAAATGGCACATGGGTTCATTACACGTCGCCTGCACCATAAAGTGCAAGTGCTTCCCCGTCCTTATCCAAGATGGCTCTATTCAAGTTCTGTCGACTTCCACCTTGAACTATCCTAACTCTCGACTAACTCACTAGGAGATGGGTCACACATTCCAGGATGCACGTCGTAATGACTAAAGATATCCTCTCAATCTTGAACATTTACCAAGGAGCCCGTCAAACTCTCAAAGCCTATCTCGCAAGATCCCACACCGCCATCACTGGAGTCAAGAAACCTACACCTCGAATCGCACTCGTCCAGCGTGCAAATGGCATACCACCTAGTTCCAAACTTAGAGCATGGATCGGTCAAAAGCAATCCAAGATTCAGGAGGTCTTCTGCATGAACCGACTACTTTCTATGACGGAATTTAGCATAGCGAAATCAAGCTCCTACCCTTAACATCATACCTCGTGATGACGCTCAGAGCTCCAAAACTCCGATTCCATTGCTCTGTGCGATCTTTCTCACCCCGACAAAGTTAGGCGCAAAAATAAAAGGCAGCGCATTCCACTTCCTTCTTTCCGCACCTATACTGCTTTCAGGGACACCCCCTGAAATATCCACCTCGTAGCATGCAATTCCCAACCTTGCAAAAGGCCAAGACCCGATTGTCGGACATGCGCATCATCGGACTCTACAGGATATTGTCAGTTCTACAGCATCCACGGACACGACACAAACATGTTTCGCCCCTTTGTAGAACAACATCGAGGAACTTATCCACAGGGGAACTCCGAGCCACCCAGCGCTTATTAATGCCTCCCGCTGAACTAGATATCCGAGCCGCTCGAAGCCCATGGAGGGTTCCCACTACATGGGACCTTCGAGTCTGCTCGATGCTCATCGAAGATTCCCACTAAACATGACCTCGACCGATAACTAATCCCTTAAGGTTGTCCCCCCACCTCGTCAAGACTACAACTTTTATGGTGTAATTGACATTAGGTTGTCATCGGAGATACTCGGTTGCAACTCCTCCCTGCCTATGCCTCCCTGAAGCAAAACAGAAACTGACGGTGAACTTTCTCTTATAAAAGACACTTCCTTTTTGTTGTGTCGTGTCCTTTTTGGTCATCCATATGACGATCCCTGACTCCTATAACCAGCAGGGGGAACGTTTGGAAGCATTACCGAAGGAACGTTTGGAAGTGAACCTAAGAATTCCAGTTCTCTATTATTCTTAGGATCGTCGTCTACGATACAGCAATCCCCGAGGATATCATTGAAAAAATCTACCATCGACTCATTAACATCATCAGCTTACCCACAAAAAAAGGGGCGAGAGAAAAGATTCAATAGCATAATGAGTGCGTAAACATTAAAGTGTAAATGTCAAAAAAATAGGACCTCGAGTGAAATTACAGACAGAAATGTCTGTTGGTTAAAGGGTCGCAACCTTTTCAATAGTCGTTACCGTTGCAATTCAAGCAAAGTAATCCATTCTCGGATAGATGCCTCATTCCGGCCTATGTGTATACGAGCCTGTAAAAAAAATAAAAAAATAATGAAAACGAAAAGTAAGGCCCCTTCTCCAAGACACTCCTCCTCTTTGCTGTATCATCGCCATCCTCCTCAAACTAATGCTCCGGCCACTTCGGGCACGACTGGAAGCTAAACCAAGGGCCCACGCGAGCGCGCATCAGCGGCCTCGTCTTCAAAGGGATCTTTCCTCCACTTGCAGGCCTCACTCCTCATTAGCATGGCCCATACTCATACAACGGAAGCTCAACGATAGAATTTTCAAACTCTCAACCATGGACGGAGCCGAACTCCCAAGGACATAGAACAACTAACATCTTAATCTCTACTCTGCATAACTTAGTTTACAATTGATTCACATCTTCCAATGATGTATTGTTTTACTGCAATTCAAGGTGTTGTAAAGGCTACTACTACCAGAGTTTTCCTTAGACATGATGTTCAGTTTCCTATCACCCTTCCATGTTTACTCCGTGCGTGACGTTCATGACATCTTTGATTAATCTTGACAAACAGCTTGCGTACAAACATTAGATCGCTGCATCATCGCCCTGAGCACGGGAGCCGGTGCCCACATCCGAAACTTGATCCAACAACGAGGCCAAATAAAACTGGCTACGATCGGCACCCCGGGCACTGGAGCCAGCAACGCTACTCGAGTCACCGGCCCGCGACGCGACCGATTATAAATAACGATGAACTCGAACCTCGGCCCTGTGCCAAGGCCGAGAATAAATTGTTCTGTGTCTAAGTTCCATGCAACTTGGGGCCGCCCAACAGGCAACCTAGTGTGATGCAAACTTCTCACCTGGATAAGGGTGTCGGTCGAATCTTGGTGCAGCACCAAGACAGACATTAAATATTTTCCCCCCGAAGCCCTAATGGCTTAGGCGCAGCTCAAGGCCACGATAAGACCCTACGGGTTGATGATCGGATCTCTTCTCATATGAACTAACGACAACTGCGGCTCGCCTCAAACCGATGAATGACATGAGAGCCACACATCGAACGGACTGCACAATGCAATGTTTGACGGACCGCTTAACGCGACGTCACATGCCTTCGCTACACCTGGAATTAACCCCAACCAACCCAAACACAACAAGCGCTCAGCCTGGATTCGCAAACTACGGGTTTCTTGAGCTAAGGGAAACTTGCTGAAACCAGCACTCAATCACACCCTTTGGAATAATTAACCAAGAGCGAGGTACACAATCACACCCCTCTGGAATAATTGACCCATAGCGCGGTACACAATCACACCTCTCTGGCATAATCGACCCAGAGCACGGTCTCCAATGGCATTTCTATTGGTGTAACAACAAGAAAGCTTGTGCAAGTACGGGACGTCGGAAAACATGAGAAGAGCGTTCGAACACATAACAAGAAATGCAATCTTTACTAATTCATATTTCATTTTCACACACATACACATTAAACAGACTACATGTCTAACATCTTTTTTCTCTGATGACAGGGTGTACATGAATACCACACCATGTCTTTAAGAACCGAAAGCGTGGACCACACTTGCACAGGTTATTGGTCTACATGACCCAAAGTATCTATAATTCCTTTAACAATTATTGATGCTACTCATCCTTCTCTTGTCTTTTCTTTTTTCTGTATAGATTCGACACTTGACAGGTCAGCACCAGCGATGGTCCCCTTCCTTCCAGAATCGCTTCCTTCTCCTCTATTCTTCACCAGATTAGCAGATTCGTAAGATATAGATGCATGCCTCTCGGCATTATCCTCGCTGCTTGTAATTATCATAACTTCCCCGAGAGCGATACATGGCAACAGCTTAGGGACGGTGTCAAAAGCGACGACCAATGCGGCCTGGGTTTCTCCCGAAGTCTTCTTGGCACCCCACTCCGCTCTCTTCTCAGCATTTTTGGCGGTCTTCTAATAAGCCAGCTCACTAGCCTGGAGTCGCATAATTATATCTGCTTCGAGTTTGCTAAGTGTCCTCTCGCTCTCTCTTGGTGGGCATCATCGACGGTTTTTCCTTTTTCCTAGCCTACTCAGAGGCCTTCTGCTTTACCGCCTCAATATTGGCCTACTTCTTCACCACCACAGCGGAAAATTTCTCCTTGGCATCCTACCTAGCCTTTGGCCACGCATCGTGTATGGTAGCCCTGTCCGGTCCCTCTTCCCCTCCGGCCCCTCGGACTTTGCCAACATCTAGATATCTTGGTCTTCCATCATAGCTCGCATTATTGGCAAACATACGTCAGCTATGTCCGTCGCACGAGCACTTCGGCAGACCAAAACTTCTCCTCCTCTAAAGAGACTAATATAAATGCGGGATCCCAAGGTTATGGGATCTCCTTCTTCTCCAGATTGGACTCACTGTAACTCCAACTGATACTCAGACGCTTGAGAAAGCATCGGGGAAAAGCCTAGTGTCTCCTCCGCTCCAAATGAGGCTGCCCAGAAAAAGAGACAACTATTGGAGTCCTGAAGGTCCATCGCTCGCATCCTCTTCAATTGGTAAGCAATCGAGCTTAGGGGCAGTCCCCCACCTATCCTTTCGCCAGCTTACTCATCGTAGGACTTGAGGAAGATGCCCACCAGCTCTTCACGCTGGCATTTCCATCACCACAACCTTCGGAACAACAATTCTGAAGAGGAACATACACCTCGCCACGAGGATGATCCAGACCCAAAAGCTCGGGTCTTAGAAACTTCTAACCTCCCGCCAATACTAGGCAGACCGGGCATAGGAGCCCGAACTGAAGGACAGATGGAGCAATACAACCACCAGTTCTTGGAGGAACTTGATAATTTAGACAAGTTCTCAGTACGTGAAATAAAAAATTCATATCTCGAGGCAAGTTCAGGAGTGTCCGTGGTCGGTTCATTAGGCTTCCAAAGTCTACGCCTTACCAGCAAGCTCATATTTAAACGCAACGTGAAATTGACTCACACCCCTCGATGCAACGACTTCCTACCTACATGTGCATCGGAACGTGGTGACGACACCTTGTTTTATTAACTATGGCAGTGATTACAAGTAACCATCAGCTCCATTCTCGGGTCGGAAAATGGTTACAACATAATTGGTTTGGAAGTAACGACCCAAACGTATGTTTACATCTTATATACATATCTGAGCAGTTAGTACGAATAAGCCCATTTCCAAAGCCATTTGCCAACAAGTTGTGTTACGTTCAATTTCAATTACAAACCAGACATGGAACATTGATCAACGATCCAAACTTGCTAGCTTGCCCCTGACAATGAGCAAAATCTAGCAGATACCTGGGCTTGGGGGCAGCCCTCTACCAATTATCGCCATAACAGGACCCGATCAGATACACTTTAGTCCCTGCACTGGCGTCATCTTCATAGCATCCCTTGGTGCCACGATCTTGAGAGCGCCTTCACGTCGCAATGAAGGCAATACAGAGCCAGACTCCATGCCCTGAGGCTTTTCGGCTTTCCATCAACGCCCGGACTCCATAAAAAGTAGACATTTCAGAACACGATTACAACATTTAGCCTCAGCAACTAACGCCATGGCCATCACCAACCGCCAGTACAACGCCGGAGTCAAGATGCAACTTCATCATGCTTGGGTTATTGATCGGATACAGGGACCAACATCTCAACTGTGTGTCCACATCCTACATATGCATTCGAGCCGATAGTCCAAGCAAGTCCATTCCTCGAGGACCGCATCGCAAGACAAAAACTCACTGATCACTGTTCGCGCATTGGGCACCATGCAAATGTTTAATTTTACTAGCCCAAGCTTGGAGCCAGGACGAAGTCATCAGAATGCGAAGTTGTGCATCATGCTCCCACGCACTTGCTAGATTATCACGTCCCTCAAATCGACTTTGACCACTTGAAAAACCAAAAGGGCTCATTAAGTGTACGGGATACGAAGCCCAATCCCGTATTCACGCATGCATGGCGACCTTTTCCTGAATTCCTAATTCCCTTTCCTAAGATCCACCACTCCACGTTCAAAGAAAAAAAAATTATTTTGGTATCCTCCATGCCTCAAGCTGATTTTCTGTCCAGAGAAGAGATGAAAGGAAGAAACTACCATCAGAGGATCAGCATACCCAAAACAAATGTTCCGAGATCGGAATTCGGGATCGTACACCAACGTACGATCAAATTTCAAAGATCTAACTACCAACTCAATCACTACTCAACGACCACTTGTGTGCTCACCAAGCGCTCAATCATCAAAGTGCACGCGCCCAGCATTTTGGTCCGACCTCGCCTCAAAGGAAAACCTATATGAATACATGACATGACATATAGCATGTATTTTCCTAACAATTCCATTTGCGTATATGAGTTATCGAAACTTCGATCAATTGAACTAGCTCGAAACGTTGAACGACCTTGGGTTCACAAATCCAAGTGACTTAGCCGATCCTCAAACATTTCGAAAGCTAAAATTGCACAATCGTAAGCCTAGGACGTACAATTCACATCCATGCTACCTATTCCAGCACATATCGCATCACACAAAACCACGTGCAAACTCGTGATCGCATATGCAATTATGACCCGATGATGTGCCATTTGCACTTCAATGCAATCGGGAGTTCGCAACTGACATTTATTGTTTTTAATCTATAGGAACTAAACGCCTTGGACAGGTTCCAACTCAAGTAAGAAAAAGCTCTTAGCAATATTGAATCCTAAGCACATACCAGCATGTTCCAACAAGGCGTCTCAACAGCTCCAAAGCAGTGCTCCCTCGGCATACAAATCAAGAGGAAGATCATAACCAATCGCTAAGCACCGCATGGAGATGTTTGCACCCATACTAGATTCATCTCACTTCAAAGCATGTCATGTTAACACAAAACATACTTTGAGGGGGCAAACGTTAACTGGCCTTTTGGTCTAGTTCCCAAAAGTGCAAAAGACACACTCGACTCAACATATCGCGTGATACTGGCCTGGATGTGTTGCCAACGGCGTCAGGGCTCTAGCACTAGAAGACTCGGGACAGGACACTAGAGGAAGGTCACAACTTTTGGTTGTGACATCCGTCAGCATCCATCTGTACTCTAAGCCGAAGGCCAGCCGTGCAGCGGGTCCGGGCGCAGCGCCGGTGGGGGTCCGGGGCCCTACAGTCCTGGAGGTGGTCGACATAACCGGTTCGGTCGAAATTATGGGCACCGCCCGATTCATCCGATTTTCGCCAACAGTGTGTTGTCTAGAATCACTAGATCGACTCAAAGTCAGGATTAAGCCAACAACTTCCACGATCCTTGCCTCTTCTCCAAACTTTGCCAAATAAATGCCCCGCAGTCCGAACGGTTCTTGAGTCGAGGCCTCAGACCCCGAAGGAGTTACGAGCCTCAATCGCCTTGTCCTAGGGTCCTCGCACCCCTCGGAAGAACTTCGCACTGGGCATGACACGTAACTCGCACCCAGACGGGTGCAAAATTTCGCACCCATGCCCTGGTTCGAAATTTCGAACGCATGCCTGGGTTCGAAATTTCGAACGCATGCCTGGGTTCGAAATTTCGAACCCAGCGGGTGCGAAATTTCGTACCCAGAAGGTGCGAAATTTCGCACCCATTCCTGTATTCGAAATTCCGTGCCCCCTCGGTGCGAAATCTCGCATCCATGCATAGGTTCGAAAATTCGAACCCAACAAGTGCGAAATTTCGAACCCGGCCGGTGCAAAATTTCGCACCCCTGCCCGAGTTCGAAATTTCGAAGTGCGCAGGCCGCGAGCACAAAATTCTGCTGGTAGTCCCCTATTTCTACCTATTCCTACCTAATCCTACCTATCCCCACTCCTATAAATAGCCCATGGCCTCCCACTTAAAAGGTGGTTGGATTTTCTTCACTTGAGGACTTCCTAGAGCTTTGTGAGCCTCATTAATGGCATCTTCTATTTGAGGAAGAAGGAGAATTAAATATTCTCTTTCCCAAATACATTGCATATGGCCATTATAAAAGTGAATGTAATAAGCATGGCTCTACCTTGTAATTCTTGGGTGATTAATAAAAGTTCAACATCCTTCCAAAGTGGACGTAGGCCTAATCCGCGGCCGAACTACTATAAATTCTCGTGTCATTTACCGCTTTCTCTTACTTAGTCTTGCGACCAAATTAACTATTCCTAGTAAAAAGAATTCTTGGTTTTTACGACATTTTTTGCCGTCAACATATGGTTCATGGTTTATTATTTATACTTTATTATTTATGGTTTACGGTTTATGGTTTATTGTTTATGGTTTACGATTTATTGTTTATGATTTATCATTTATGGCTTAATGTTTATGCTTTATGCTTTATTTTATATAGATTAATGTTTATACTTTATTGTTTATGGTTTACGGTTTATGCTTTATTGTTTATGTTTTACGTTTTATGGTTTATTGTTTATGATTTATCAATTATGGTTAAATAGTTATGGTTTATGCTTTTTATTATATAGTTTACCGTTTATACTATATTATTTATGGTTTACGGTTTATGGTTTATTGTCTATGGTTTATGGTTTACGGTTTATTGGTTATTGTTTATTGTTAGATCAAAAAATGGCACTAATAGCTAAATGCAGTGTGAATTCCTCACAATCATAGATCGTAGAGAATAAATGCAGGAAAGCAGTAAAGAACAGGGAAAACATGCAGTGTGAAATCCAAATGTTTCTAGTTCTGGGGTCATTCATGGAAATGAGCGTAACTTTCAAACTGTAAGCCCGTTTTAGCCAAACGAAAGCTCTACCTGAAGCTAATTTAGAGGGCTAGAAAGGTTACTTTGTGTAGCTCTATAATTGTTGTTTTCGGGTCCAAAAGAGGTCATTGGTTAGGAGTTTCGAGTCGTCCTTTATTTGTGATGCGACTTCAACCAAATTGCTTCTTGTCTTCTGACGATGTTCCAAATAGTTGAGCGTATTGTTAACCAAAAATTCCATGTGTGACGGCTTTGACTAAGAATCATGTCAACATTTATGGCTTATCATTTGTGGCTAAATGTTCATGGTTTAAGCTTTATTTTATATAGTTTGTTATTTTTTTACTTTGTTATTTATGGTTCACGGTTTATGGTTTATTTTTTATGTTTTGTGGTTTGTGGTTTATTGTTTATGGTTTAGGGTTTATGGTTTAATGTTTACGGAACACGGTTTATGGTTAATTATTTATGATTTATCATTAATGGCTTAATGTTTTTGGTTTATGGCTTTATTTTATATAGTTTGTTGTTTATACTTTATTGCTTACGGTTTATGGTTTATTGTTTATACTTTATTGTTTATGGTTTACGGTTTAGGGTTTGTTGTTTATGGTTTATGGTTTATTGTTTACGATTTATCATTTATGGCTTAATGTTTATGGTTTATGTTTTATTTTATTTAGTTTACTATTTATACTTTACTGTTTATGGTTTACGGTTTATGGTTTGTTGTTTATGTTTTGCGGTTTACGGTTTGTTTTTTATGATTTATCATTTATGGTTAAATGTTTATGCTTTAGGCTTTACATTATATAGTTTACTGTTTATAATTTATTGTTTATAGTTTATGGTTTTTTTTCTATGGTTTACGGTTCATGGTTTATGAGACGACCCAAACTCACCTTTATGGGAAAGCCCGTATTGAATTGAGAACACGAAAAATCAGAACACAAACAATAGAACATTTCATTGATTATTACAAAAATTTACATCAGAGCTCAAGAATATATCAGAATATGAATAAATATTACATAGAAAATTAATAGAGATTTAAATTACATTTAGATACATAGTAGCGGATAAATAATACATACACAACTGAAACAAATAAAAGGATACAAAGCTTTCCTAATATAGTTCCAGTTGTAAATCTAGGATCCTAAAAAGAAATATCTGCAAAAACCAAAACTACTTGCTGCCTTTGTTGAAAATAGGGGCACACAGAGTTTAGGTTAAAACAATAAACTCCGAGCCAGTCATGTGACTGGTGTAAGAACTAAAACAGTTATTATCTTGATTTTAAAGTTGGGTAAATCAAGGGACCACGTCATATAACACGGAACGAGTTTACCCCGAAGAATACAAGTGCTTAAAACAAACAACGTAGTGCTAAATAAAGAAAAATGAAGCTATTATAAGACTTAGGTCACATCACATAATGCAACGCAAGCTGGAGGATAAAGTCTTACCCTGTAATAGCCAAAGAAAGCTTGGTGCGTTTTAAACAAATCATTTGATACTATTATAAGTGCATTGTGTTAAAAACAACTTCAAATATAAATGTATCAATCATAGATGGCATACGCGCCCCATCCCACTACTTTACCATACTAGGCTATACAATTAAAACCGAAAAATGTCATATTTGGAAGTTGGATTTCCATCTTGGTGGTTACTAATTCGAAAGATCAATCACGTAGTGTAATTCCCAACGGTTTACGTCGCAGGCATGCAAAAAAACCGTAATGCACATCTGCACTATCCAGGAAACAAGTTACCGCGGCTTACGTCCAAGCATTGGAAAACACCGCTAACTCTATCCATCTGGTAATCGGGGCGTGTGCCATATCCCTATTTGTATGGGGTGACCATACCTAGTAATTATCTCGGTCAACCGAATCCATGACCAACCATAGGATGTCTATCAACATCTCTAAAGTATACTGATCTAACCATAAGTCTACCACCATACTAGTGTGTGAGGTTCGCGAATTAACGCTACACAAAACTGTCCTATATTAAAGCTGTGCTTTGATCATCATCCACCAAACTTTTCTTTTCAACAAAGGTTTGGATCTTTGCATCTCAGCATGCTACACTATCAATCCCTATCGCACCACTGATTTCTGCAAATATATAACCTCCAAGCTCATACGTCTTAGAGAAGGGTGTTAAGAAAGAGTATAAATTCTACACCACCAAAAAGATATATATTTAGCAGAGATCAATGAATATAGTATAAAGGAATAAAACTTCAAACACACCATCCATTTGCAAGTCCGTTCTTGGTCTGAACGAAACCGGAGGCACCTTAACCCTTGTCTCATATGTCCAATACATGAGAGAGGCCCTCGCGTATCCGTATAATTAACAAGTACATCCGAACGGCTACCAATGTAGCCAGTTTACTACAGCTACTTCAATCACGGGCATTAGTAACAACCCATCCATTCGATGTGAAGATCGTTGGTCTTGCATCGTCTTCAATCTCTTCGACATAGTCGTATCAATTATTCAGAATGGGTTAAACCCGATTTTTCCAAATAATTCGTGTATCTTATAATCAAGTGCAATAACGACACATCATATGCCACATTCCAACTCAGAATATTCTTTTAGCCAAATATTCTTTTCACATTTTAAACCAAACTAAGGTTTACCAAACTAGTCGGGATTAGCGAACCGCACCGAAGTAATCATTTATTTAATTTCCCAAGTAATACTCCATATCTAACGCCATGGTGTTATAGGTAAAATTAATACCCTTTCACGTTCAAATATATTTAACGATTTAACTATCGCTTGGAGCTAAACTGGCGATACTCCATTCTTGATCATTTCATGAATTCAATAAATTTAATTATTCCGTACACATCCCAATCTAATTAAAGATTCATTAAAACTCTAATTCAGTTTTAATCACAAAATCATTTCTTAATGATTATTCAAAGTTAAGAAATTAATCTTATCCTTAATTGGGTTAACGAACTAATGTCATTTGAAACACAATTCAAGATAAACCCAAAATCCCATTCCATTAATCATTTAATCTTCCCGGAAAACAAATCAATATATATATAATCGATATAAACTTCCATATCCAAACGATAATATAAATGGAATAACGGTAAAGCCGTTTTAAATTCCATATATAGTAACAGTCTTCCTCCGTAGAAGTTCACTTCGATTATCACCAAATCGAATTCCATTCCATTCCAATTTTTTTATTAAATTGGAAAACTTTTCTTTTGAAAATTCCCATTAAATCTAATTAAAAAGATTTAAAAATTCCCAATCACATTTCATTATTAATTGGGTTAAAGAATGAATGTTATTTGAAACACAGTTCTCTATAAACCCTAAAATCCAATTCTTTTATTTAATACCAATTAAATATTCATTAATTGGAAAACTTCACTAAATCTTAATTAAAAATTTATTCCTTTCTCAACTGGGTTTAAGAACATTGTTTTTAAGACACCATTCACGACAAACCCAAAATCCAATTTGATATTATATACAAGACTCTAAATAAAAATTATATTGGCTTATATTCAATATCAAATTCTGAAAACTAACAGATATCGTATTGGGAATAGCGATGTATATATATATATACATCTTCCAAATTCTTCCACAATATCCGTATAATCACGGAATCCAACATTGAAATATTCCGAAGATAATTTTGATTCAAGTCCATTCCAATTCATCTATTGGAGATTTGGTTATATTAAAACCATTCCCAAACCAAATTTATTTATTTAAAAATTATTGGACTTCAAATCTAGTTAATAAATAGTTCATTTTGATAAAAAATATATTTTTATCCTTTCAAATATGGAATTTTTCATCCAAAAACTTTCCAAATCATTCATTATGATTTTACATAATTTTTTCATATTTTTAATAATTTTAATATCGCTCGTACAGTCGGTTTCCAATAATGTCCACCGAACTACGTCCATAGCGACCATTTCTGAAATTGGTTTGAACATAATTCCAAATCTAACCATTCAAATTTAAATCACATATATTAATTGGAAACCTCTTTTCGATATGAACCCAATGGTTCCAGTTTTAGGAGAATCCGACGACCGGATCTCCCGTAATGTCAATTCGAAGTCAATGGTCCAAATTCATGAACGATCGCTGCGTGGCACGTTCTATTCAAGCAATATATATATATATATAATATTTATATTATATATATATATATATATTAGGGTTTTAATGTTATTATATATATAATCCATAAAAGTTAGATTTTATATACAAACGAATCCCAACGACTGTCGCCCCTAGCTAAATACCCCATTCCGGACACAATGGGATATGTTTCGTATGCCAATTTGTCCGTTTCAATTATGTTGTACCAAAATTAAAATATAAATTAGTTTAACGTTCAATATTGATTTCAAAGTTAATTTACTAAGGCCACATACTGACACCAAAAATTCCAGAAAAATAAATCTAGCTATGTTTTGACGATATGGTCCTAACAAAACTAATTTTGTTGAATTTGGAGACCGTTTGAAAAATGGTCATTTTCATGCCGGTCCAATTCAAACGAAATCTGTCAAATGCGTTTAAATTCGCCAAGCTCACATATTGATTCCAAAAATTATGAAAATTAGAATCTAGTAATAATTTGACATTCTGGATCCAAAAAAGTGGTTTCGTCGAAAATGGCGGTCGTTCGCAAAATGGCTATTTTTATGGGCTATATATATTATTAAAATATATATAAATTCCATAGTGACTATTCTGAATTTTAAACTGGACATAAGTTTTAATTTATATAGGGAAATTTCAATTTTTTACCTTCTTTGGAAAGATATTATTAAACAGATTCAAATATTTCTAGATTTACTAAAATCCGATTTATTTTGAATCCTGTACATTAAATTTAAAATCAAAATTTCAAACTACCACACCTTTTTGAGTTCGTTTTATAATTAAATAAAATTTATTCATACTAACTTTGTTTAAATAAATTTTTAGTCATTATTTAAAATAAATCCTTTTAAATATTATAAATCCAATAAAATAGCTAAAATAAAAATTTTAAATTGGTTCTGAAAATTCGGATTGTTATAATCTCCCCCACTTAAAATCTTTTCGTCCTCGAAAAAGAACGGAGCTGAAAGTTGTTTTACTAACCAAATCAACTTTCATTCTTCAACTTTTCAGTTTCAAAGAATTTTCTAATTTCTCAAAAATTTGGCTAACGCCCTAAATTTTTGAAAATTTTCGCCATAACCACCTTTGTACGGGTTGATATTTAAAACCGCAACTTGCCTCACAAGGCTCTCGTCAATCAAAAAGAAAAAGCCAAACGACTAGCCAATCGGTTCATAAAATGATCAAACCCCAATAAATACAGTAAATATGTACCTATTTCTCTGGCATACAATTTTATTCCTCTTCTTAGCTTCCATGTTACGACCTATTCATTATATACACATATACATATATGCAATTCTAATCAGTTTACAGTTCAGTTCGATATTTGATTCGATTTGGCTTAATTTACCTTTCATTTTCATATTGGTTATGATTTGGTTCAATTCAACTTTTCATTCTCATATTTTATTTATTACTCCAATATTTTAATTTAGTTGAACTAATAATCAATCAACACAACCAACAATCAATTTGTGAATTAAATTTCCAAAAGATATAACTTTTGTATATATATTCAAAAATCATATTTCTAGTGTCAAATCACATACAGTAGATTCTAGCTAAGTTTTGGTTCTCACACCAATCGATCGGAAATATATAGATATCCCACTTTCGAAACTCGAACACAGATGCTGATGATGCCTAGACTATCATCAGAACCATCTTCGGGCGAATAGAGTGTGATTCTATATCTACCCAGTATTTTTGAGACTTCGAATACACTCTTGCAAGGCGTATATTACAACTATTCTTACACTTGATAGTCCAATTTCAATATAAAATAAATATTCAATACATATAATAAGTTATATGATTTACAAAATTTAATTTGATTTTTAAAAACAGCACTCTTCAAACTCATTCTAGGATACTACTGATCCCGTATCTAATGAGACATTCTCATTGGATATTACTAACCCAATCTCTGATGAATTCTTTCATTTGGTTCTATTATATATTCTTCTCGTTCTCTGTAAAACAAATCTCTGATACCACCTGAGATGACCCAAACTCACTGTTATGGGAAAGCCCGGATTGAATTGAGAATACAACAAATCAGAACATAAACAACAGAACATTTCATTGCTTATTAAAACAACTTACATCAGAGTACAAGAATTTACCAGAGTGTGGATAAATATTACATAGAAAAAAATCAGAGATTGGGGGTAGGATAAAAAAGAAGGGCTGTTTTGAAGTATTAGGAGAAGTTGGGGTAGTTTAAGCATAGTAGTGGTAGATCAACAAATATAAAAGATGTGAATCGTTTGGATTGGGTGCAGCAAAAACCAACCCTTCACAGTAGTTAAAAAACAGGGGTAATTGTTGGAAGGAAAGGCAAGGAGAATTCCGGGTAAGACTAAAAAGAATAGCTGTTTTGAAGTATTAAAAGAAGTAGGTGTAGTTTAAGCGTAGTAGGGGTAGATCAAAAAATATGAAAGATGATGAATCGTTTGGATTGGGTGCTGCAAAAACCAACCCTTCACAGTAGTTAAAAAATAGGGGTAATTGTTGGAAGGAAGGGCTATTCGGTGAAATAGTGGTAGGATTAAAAAGAAGGACTGTTTTGAAGTATTAAGAGAAGTAGGGGTAGTTTAAGCATAATAAGGGTAGATCGACAAATATGAAAGATGATGAATCATTTAGATTGGGTGCTGCCAAAACCAACCCTTCACAGTAGTTAAAAAATAGGGGTAATTGTTGGAAGTGAGGGCTATTTAGATAATTAAGGGTAGGATTGACGAAGGTTTTTTTTGAAGTACTAAGAGAAGCCGGGGTAGTTTAGGCATACTAGGAGTAGATCGACAAATATGAAAGATGATGAATCATTTCGATTGGGTGATGCAAAAACCAAACCTTCACAGTAGTTAAAAAATAGGAGTAATTGTTGGAAGTAATGGATATTTAGAAAATTAGGAGTAGGATTCAAAAGAAGGACTATTTTGAAGTATTAAGGGAAGTAGCAGTATTTTAAGCATAGTAGCGTAGATCGACAAATATGAAAGATCATGAATCATTTAGACTGGGTACTGCAAAAACCAACACTTCAGAGTAGTTAAACAATGGGGTAATTGCTCGAAATAAAGGCTTTTTGGATAATTAGGGGTAGGATTAAAAAGAATAATTGTTTTGAATTATTAAGAAAAGTAGGGGTAGTTTAGGCATAGTAGGGGTAGATCGACAAATATGAAAGATGATGAATCGTTTGGATTTGGTGATGCAAAAACCAACACTTCACAGTATTTATAAAATACCTGTAATTGTTGGAAGTAATGGCTATTTAAAGAATTAGGGGTAGGATTAAAAAGAAGGACTGTTTTGAAGTATTAGGAGAAGTAGGAGTAGTTTAGGCATAGTAGGGGTAGATCGACAAATATGAAATATGATGAATCGTTCGGATTGTGTGCTGCAAAAACCAACCCTTCACACTATTTAAAAAATTGGGTTAATTGTTGGAAGTAGGGGATATTTAGAGTATAATGGGTAGGACTAAAAAGAAGGGTTGTTTTGAATTACAAAGAAAAATAGGGGTAGTTTAAACATAGTAGCGGTAGAACGTCAAATACGAATGATGATGAATCTTTTGGATTGGGTGCTGCAAAAACCAACCCTTCACGGTAGTTAAAAAATAGGGATGCTTTTTGGAAAGTAAAGGCTGTTTAGAGAATTAGGGGTAGAATTATAAAGAAAGGCTTTTTTGAAGTATTAAGAGAAGTAGAAAGATGATGAATCGTTTGGATTGGGTGCTGCAAAAACCAACCCTCATAGTGTTTAAAAAAAGGGCTAATTGTTGGAAGTAAGGGCTATTTAGAGAATTAGGGACAGGATTAAAAAGAAATGTTCTTTTGAAATACTAAGAAAAGTGGGGACAGGATTAAAATAGCCCATACTTCCAACATTTACCCCTATTTTTTAACTACTGTGAAGGGTTGGCTTTTGCAGCACCCAATCCAAACGATTCGTCATCTTTCATATTTGTCGATCTACCCAAACAATGCTTAAACTACCACTACTTCTCTTAATACTTCGAAATAGCCCTTCTTTTTCAATTCTACCTCTAATTCTCCATATAGCCATTCCTTCCAACAATTACCCCTATTTTTTAACTTTTGTGAGGGGTTGATTTTTGCAGCATCCAATCCGAATGATTCATCATCTTTGATTCATCGTCTTTCATATTTGTCGATCTACCCCTACTATCCTTACCGCTACTTCTCTTAGTACTTCAAAACAACCCTTCTTTTTAATCCAATCGGTAATCCTTTGAATAGCCCTTACTTCAAATAATTACCCCCTATTTTTTAACTACAATGAAGGGTTGTTTATTGAAACATCAACTCCAAACGATTCATCTTCTTTTATATTTGTCGATCTACCCCTACTATGCTTAAACTACGCCTACTTCTCTTAGTCCTTCAAAAAAACCCTTCTTTTCAACCCTTTCCCTTATTCTCTCAATAGCACTTACTTTCAAAAATTACCCTTATTTTTTAACTATTATGAAGGGTTGGTTTTTGTAGCACACAATCCAAATGATTCATAGTCTTTCATATTTGTCGATCTACCCCTATTTTGCTTAAACTACCCCTACTTCTCTTAATACTTCAAAATAGTTCTTTATAATCCTACCCCTAATTGTCTAAATAGCCCTTACCGCCAACAATTGCCCTAATTTTTTAACTACTACGAAGAGTTGGTTTTTGAAGCACCAATCCAAATGATTCATCATCTTTCATATTTTCGATCTACCCCAACTATGCTTAAAGTACCCCTACTTCTCACGATACTTCTAGACAACCATTCTTTTTAATCCTACCCCTAATTCTCTAGATAGCCTTTCCTTCCAACAAATACCCCTATTATTTAACTTCTGTTAAGGGTTGGTTTTTGCAGCACTCAATCCAATCGATAAATCATCTTTCATATTTGTCAATCTACCCTACTATACTTAATCTACCTCTACTTCTCTTAATACTTCAATACAGTACTTCTTACTAATGCAACCTCTAAATCTTTAAATAGCCCTTACTTCCAACAACTACCCCTATTTTTTAACAACTATGAAGGGTTGGTTTTCGTAGCACCCAATGTAAATGATTCATCATCTTTCATATTTGTCGATATACTCCTGCTATACTTAAACTACCCCTACTTCTCTTAATACTTCAAAAGAGCCCTTCTTTTTAATCCAACCCCTAATTCTCTAAGTAGCCCTTCCAACAATTACCCCTATTTTTTAACTTCTGTGAACGATTGGTTTTTGCAGTTCCCAATCCAAACGATTCATCATCTTTTATATTTGTCTATCTACCCCTACTATGCTTAAACTACCCCTACTTCTATTAATACTTCAAAATAGCCCTTCTTCTCAATCCTACCCCTCTAAAGAGCCCCTACTTACAAAAATTACCCCTACTTTTTAACTATTGCAAAGTGTTGGTTTTTGCAGCACCCAATCCAAACGATTTATCATCTTTCATATTTATCGATCTACCCCTACAATGTTTAAACTACACCCTACTTCTCTTAATACTTTAAAACGACCCTTCTTTTTAATCCAACCCCTAATTATCTAAATATCCCTGCCTTCCAACAATTACCCCTATTTTTTAACTACTATGAAGGGATGGTTATTGTGGCACCCAATCCAAACGATTCATCATCTCTCATAGTTGTCGATTGACCCCTACTACGCTTAAACTACCCCTACTTCTCATAATACTTCAAAACAACCCTTCTTTTTAATCATACCCATAATTGTCGAAACAGCCCTAAGTTCCAACAATTACCCCTATTTTTTTAACTTTTGCTAAGGGTTGGTTTTTGCAGCAGCTAATCCAAATCATTCATCATCTTTCTTATTTGTCGATCTACCCCTACTATGCCTAAACTTCCTCTACTTCTCTTAATACTTCGAAACAACCCTTCTTTTTCATCCCACCTCTAATTCTCTAAATAGCCATTACTTCCAACAATTACCCCTATTTTTTAACTTCCTTGAAAGGTTGGTTTTTGATTCACCTAATCCAAAAGATTCGTCATCTTTCATATTTGTTGATCCAATCCAAATGATTCATCGTCTTTCGTATTTGTCGATATGCCCCAACTATGCTTAAACTACCCAAACTTCACTTAACACTTCGAAATAGTCCTTCTTTTTAATCCTACACCTAATTCTCTAAATAGTCTTTACTTCCAACAAATACCCCTATTTTTTAATTACTGTGAATGGTTTGTTTTTGTAGCACCGAATCCAAACAATTCATCATCTTTCATATTTGTCGATCTACCCCTACTTCTCTTAATACTTAAAAATAGCTCTTCTTTTTAATATTACCCCTAATTCCCTAAATAGCTATACTTCCAACAATTTCTCCTATTTTTTAACTACTGTGAAGTGTAGGTTGTTGCAGCACCTAATCTAAATGATTCATCATCTTTCACATTTGTCGATCTACCACTACTACGCTTAAACTACCCCTACTTCACTTATTACTTCAAAACACCCCTTCTTTTTAATTTTACCCCTAATTCTCTAAATACCCCTAACTACCCATAATTACCCCTATTTTTTAACTACTGTGAAGGGTTGGGTTATGCAGCACACAATCCAAACGATTCATAATCTTTCATATTTGTCGATCTACCCCTACTATGCTTAAACTACCCCTACTTCTCTTAATAGTTCAAAACAGTCCTTTTTAATCCTACAACTAATTCTCTAAACCGCCCTTACTGCCATCAATTACCCCTACTTTTTACCTACTATGAAGGGTTGGTTTTTGTAGCACCCAATCAAAATGATTCATCATTTTTCTTATTTGTCGATCTACTCCAACTATGCTTAAACTACCACTACTTCTCTTAATACTTCATAACAACCCTTCTTTTTAGTCCTATCCCTATTTCTCTAAATAGCCCTTACTTCCAACAATTACACCTATTTTTAACCTACTGTGAAGGGTTGGTTCTTGCAGCACCCAATCTAAATGATTCGTCATCTTTCATATTTGTCGATATACCCCAACTATGCTTAAACTACCCCTACTTCACTTAATACTTCAAAGAAAACCTTCTTTTTAATCCAATCCCTAATTCTCTAAGTAGGCCTTCCAACAATTACACATATTTTTTAACTTTTGTGAAGGGTTGGTTTTTGTAGAAGCCAATCCAAAAGATTCATCATCTTTCAGATTTGTCGATCTACCCCTACTATGCTTAAACTACCCCTGCTTATCTTAGTACTTCAAAACAACCCTTCTTTTTAATCCTACCCCTAGTTCTCTAAATAGCCCTTACTTCGAAAAATTGCCCCTACTTTTTAACTACTGTGAAGGTTTGATTTTTGCATCATCCAATCCAAAGATTCATCATCTTTTATATTTATCAATCTACCCATACTATGCATAAACTACCCCTACTTTTCTTAATACTTCAAAACAACCCTTCTTTTTAATCTAACCCACAATTCCCTAAATAGCCCTTCCTTCCAATAATTACCACTATTATTTAACTACTGTGTAGGGCTGGATTTTGCAGCACTCAATCCAAATAATTCATAATCTTTCGTATTTGTCAATCTACCCATACTATGCTTGAACTACCCCTACTTCTCGTCATACTTCAAACAATCCTTCTTTTTATTCCTACCAATAATTCTCTGAATAGCCATTACTTCCAAAAATTACCCCTATTTTTTCACTTTTGTGAAGGGTTGGTTTTTTGCAGCAGCTAATCCACATGATTCATCATCTTACATCTCTTAATACTTCAAAACAACTATTCTTTTTAATCCTACCCCTAATTCTCTAAATAGCCCTTAATTCCAACAATTACCCCTATTTTATAACTTATGTGAAGGTTTTGTTTTTGCAGCACCCAATCCAAATGATTCATCATCTTTCATATTTGTCGATCTATCCCTACTATGCTTAAACTATCCCTATTTCTCTCAGTACTTCTAAACGGCCCTTCTTTTTAATCCAACCCTTAATTCTTTAAATAGCCCTTACTTCCAACGATTATCCCTATTTTTTAACTACTGTAAAGGGTTAATTTTTGGAGCACCCAATCCAAAAGATTCATCTTCTTTCATATTTGTCGATCTAACCCTATTATGCTTAAACTACCCCTACTTCTCTTAATACTTCAAAACAACCTTCTTTTTAATCCTACCCCTAATTCTCTAAATAGCCCTTACATCCGACAATTACCCCTATTTTTTAACTACTGTTAAGGGTTGGTTTTTGCCACACCAAATCCAAACGATTCATCATCTTTCATATTTGCCGATCTACACCTACTATGCTTAAATTACCCCTATTCTTTAACTACTGTGGAGGGTTGGTTTTTGCAGAAACCAATTTAAATGATTCATCATCTTTCATATTTGTCAATCTACCCGTACTATGTTTAAACAACCCCTACTTCTTTAATACTTCAAAACAACCCTTCTTTTTATTCCAACCTCTAATTATCTAAATAGCCCTTCCAACAATTACTCCTATTTTTAAACTTCTGTGAAGGGCTGGTTTTTGTAGCACCAAATTTATATGATTCATCATCTTTGTATTTGTCGATCTACCCGTACTATGCTTAAACTACCCCTACTTCACTTAATTCTTCGAAAAAACTCTTTTTTTAATCCTAGCCCTAATTGTAAATAGCCCTTACTTACAACAATCACCCCTATTTTTTAACTACTGTAAAGGGTTGGTTTTTGTAGCACCCAATCTAAATGATTCATCATCTTTCATATTCGTCTATCTACCCCTAGTATGTTTAAACTACTCCTACTTCTCTTAATACTTCAAAACGATCCTTCTTTTTAGTCCAACCCCGAATTCCCTAAATATCCCTTACTTCCAACAATTAAGCCAATCTTTTTACTACTGTGAAGGGTTTGTTATTGTAGCACCTAATGCAAACTATTCATCATCTTTCATATTAGTCGATCTAACCCTACTATGCTTAAACTACCCCTACTTCTCTTAATACTTCAAAACAGACCGTCTTTTTAATCCTAACCCTAATTCTAAAAATAGTCAATCCTTCCTACAATTACCCCTATTTTTTAACTTCTGTGAAAGGTTGGTTTTTGCCGCACCCAATCTAAATGATTCATCTTCTTTTATATTTGTCGATCTACCCGTACTATTCTTAAACAACCCCTACTTCTCTTAATACTTCAAAACAATCCTTCTTTTTAATCCTACACCTAATTCTCTAGATAGCCCTTACTTCCACCAATTACACCTATTTTTTACTACTATGAGAGGTTGGTTTTTGCAGAACCCAATCCAAACGATTCATAATCTTTCATATTTGTCGATCTACCCCTACTATGCTTAAACTACCCCTTCTTCTCTTAATACTTTAAAACAGCCATACTTTTAAATCCTACCCCTAATTCTCTAAATAGTCTTTCCTTCAACAATTACCCCTTTTTTTTAACTTCTGTGAAGGGTTTGTTTTTGCAGCACCTAATCTAAATGATTCGTCATCTTTCATATTGGTCGATTTACCCCTACTATGCTTAAACTACCACCACTTCTCTTAATACTTGAAAACAAGCCTTCTTTGTAATCCTACCCCTAATTCTCTAAATAGCCCTTACTTCCAAAAATTACGCCTATCTTTTTACTACTGCGAACGTTTGGTTTTTGCAGCACCCAATCCAAATGATTCATCGTCTTTCATATTTGTCGTTCTACCCCAACTATGCTTAAACTATCCCTACTTCTCTTAATATTTCAAAACAGCTATTCTTTTTAATCCAACCTTAATTCTCTAAATTGCCCTTTCTTCCAACAATTATCCCTATTTTTTAATTCTTTTGAAGGGATGGTTTTTACAGCACCCAATCCAACCGATTCATAATCTTTCATATTTGTCGATCTACCCCTATTATGATTAAACTACTCTTACGTCTCTTAATACTTCAAAACAGCCGTCTTTTTAATCCTACCCCTAATTCCCTAAATAGCCCTTATATCCAACAATTATCCCTATTTCTTAACTACTGTGAAGGGTTGGTTTTTGCAGCACCCAATCCAAACGATTCATCATCTTTCATATTTGTCAATCTACCCCTACTATGCTTAAATTACCCCTACTTCTCTTAATACTTCAAAACGGCTACTCTTTTTAATCCTACCATTAATTTTTTAAATATCCCTTACTTTCAACAATTATCCCTATTTTTTAACTACTGTGAAGGGTTGGTTTTCATAGCACCCAATCTTAATGATTCATCTTCTTTCATATTTGTCGATCTACCCCTGCTATGCTCAAACTACCTACCCATACTTCTCTTAATACTTCAAAACAACCCTTCTTGTTAATATAACTCCTAATTCTCTAAATATCCCTTCCAGCAATTACCCCTATTTTTAAACTTCTATGAAGAGTTGGTTTTTGCAGCACCTAACCATATGAGTCATCATCTTTACATTTGTCGATCCACCCCTACTATGCTTAAACTACCCCTACTTATTTTAATACTTCAAAATAGCCCTTCTTTTTAATCCTACCCCTAATTCGCTAAATAGCCCTTATTTCAAACAATTATCCCTATTTTTTAGCTATTGTGTTGGGTTGGTTTTTACAGGGCCCAACCTAAATGATTCATCATCTTTCATATTTGTCGATCCACCCCTACCATGCTTAAACTACCCCTACTTCCCTTAATACTTCGAAACGGTCCTTTTTAATCCTACCGTTGATTCTCTACATAGCCCTTACTTCCAACAATTTCTCCTATCTTTTTAATACGTTGAAGGGTTGGTTTTTGCAGCACTCAATCCAAACGATTCATAATCTTTCATATTTGTCGATCTACCACTACTTTTCTTAAACTACCCCTACTTCCCTTAATACTTTAAAACATCCCTTCTTTTCCATCCTACCCCTAATTCTCTAAATAGTCATTCCTTCCAACAATTACCCCTACTTTTTAACTTCTATGAAGGGTTGGTTTTTGCAGCACCCAATCTAAATGATTCATCATCCTTCATATTTGTCGATCTACCCCTACTATGCTTAAACTACCCCTACTTCTCTTAATACTTCAAAACAATCCTTCTTTTTAATCCTACCCCTAATTCTCTAAATATCCCTTACTTCCAAAAATTAAGCCTATTTTTTACTACTGTGAAGGGTTGGTTTTTGCAGCACCCAATCCAAATGATTCATAATCTTTCCTATTTGTCGATCTACCCCTACTATGCATAAACTACCCCTACTTCTCTAAATACTTCAGAACAGCCTTCTTTTAAATCCTACCTCTAATTCTCTTAATAGTCATTCCTTCCAACAATTACCCTATTTTTAACTTCTGTGAAGGGTTGGTTTTTGCAGCACTCGATCTAAATGATTCAACATCTTTCATATTTGTCGATCTACGCCTACTATGCTTAAACTACCCTTACTTCTCCTAATACTTCAATACAGTCCTTCTTTTTAATCCTACCCCTAATTTTCTAAATAGGCCTTACTTCCAACAATTACGCCTATCTTTTTATTACTTTGAATGGTTGGTTTTTGTAGCACCTAATCCAAACGATTCATAATCTTTCATATTAGTCGCTCTACCCCTACTATGCTTAAACTACCCCTACTTCTCTTAATACTTCAAAACAACCCTTCTTTTTAATCCTACCCCTAATTCTCTAAATATTCTTTCCTTCCAACAATTACCCCTATTTTTTAACTTCAGCGAAGGGTTGGTTTTGCAGCACCCAATCCAAATGATTCAACATCTTTGATATTTGTCTATCCACCCCTACTATGCTTAAACTACTCTTACTTCTCTTAATATTTCAAAACAGTCCTTCTTTTTAATCCTACCCCTAATTCTATAAATAGCACATACTTCCAACAATTACGCCTATCTTTTTACTACTTTGAAGGGTTGGTTTTTGTACCACCTAATCCAAACGATTCATAATGTTTCACATTAGTCGATCTACCCCTACTATGGTTAAACTACTCCTACTTCTCTCAATACTTCAAAACTGTCCTTCTTTTTAACCCAACCTGTAATTCTCTAAATATTCATTCCTTCCAACAATTACCCTTATTTTTTAACTTCTATGAAGGGTTGGTTTTTCTAGTACCCAATCTAATTGATTCATCTTCTTTCATATTTGTCGATCTACTTTACTAAGCTTAAACTATCCCTACTTCACTTAATCCTTCAAAACAGTCCTTTTTAATCCTACCCTTAATTGTCTAAATAGCCCTCAATTCCAACAAATAAGCCTATTTTTTACTACCGTAAAGGGTTGGTTTTTGCAGCACCCAATTCAAACGATTCATAATCTTTCATATTTGTCGATCTACCCCTACTATGCTTAGATTACCCCTTCTTCTCTTAATACTTCAAAAACAGCCCTTCTTTTAAATCCTACCCCTAATTCTCTAAAGAGTCATTCCTTCCAACAATTACCCCTGTTTTTTAACTTCTGTGAAGGGTTGGTTTTTGCAGCCCCCAATCTAAATTATTCATCATCTTTCATATTTGTCGATCTACCCCTACTATGCTTAAAATACCCCTACTTCCCTTAATATTTCAATACAGCGCTTCTTTTTAATCCGACCCCTAATTCTCTAAATAGCCCATACTTCCAACAATTACGCCTATCTTTTTACTACTGTGAACAGTTGGTTTTTGCAGCACCCAAACTAAACGATTCATCATCTTTCATATTTGTCGATATACCCGTACACTGCTTAAACTACCCCTACTTCTCCTAACACTTCAAAACAACTATTCTTTTTAATCCTAACCCTAATTCTCTAAATAGCCCTCACTTCCACCAATTACGCCTATCTTCTACTACTGTGAAGGGTTGGTTTTTGCAGCTCCCAATCCAAACGATTCATAATCCTTCATATTTGTCGATCTACTCCTACTATGCATAAACTACCCTTACTTCTCTTAATATTTCAAAACAGCTATTCTTTTTAATACTACCCCTAATTCTCTAAATAACTCTTATTTCCAACAATTACCCCTATTTTTTAACTTCTGTGAAGGGTTGGTTTTTGCAGCACCCAATCCAAATGATTTGTAGTCTTTCATATTTGACGATCTACCCCTACTATGCTTAAACTATCCCTACTTTTCTTAGTACTTCAAAACAACCCTTCTTTTTAATCCAACCCTAATTCCCTAAATATCCCTTACTTACAACAATTATCACTATTTTTTAACTACTTTGCAGGGTTGGTTTTTGCAACACCCAATCTAAACGATTCATGTTCTTTCATATTTGTCGATCTACCCCTATCATGCTTAAACTACCCTTACTTCTCTTAATACTTCAAAACATATTTCTTTTTAATCCTACCCCTAATTCTTTAAATAGCCCTTACATCCAAGAATTATCCCTATTTTTTAACTACTGTGAAGGGTTGGTTTTTGCAGCACCTAATCCAAACGATTCTTCATCTTTCATATTTTTCGATCTATCCCGTCTATGCTTGTAACACCCCGTAATTTTCAATATTAATGTTCACAAATTAAAGAATAACTAATCTCGGATGTGAGAGTTAAGGGAAACGGGTTGTTCCATTGTGTTCGTCTTGGAATTTTGGTTGAGTTGGACTCCGAGTATGCGTGAATTGGACTTCATATGAAGAAGTTATGGCCATCGGAAGTTTCAGAAAAATTTAAACAGATTACAAAATTCGAATTTCCGAGTTAGATTGGGCTCGGCGGGAAATTGCCCGCCAGGGACAGGTCGACCAGGGGGTCGACCTACCCACACAGGTCGACCAGGGGGTCGACCTATGGGTCGACCTGCCCCCTTCGGGTAGATTTGTTTGATGACCTTTTAATGACTATATGCTGAGTCATTAGGGTTTCTGATCTGGTCTGAATGGCTGGGGTTAATTCTGGGTTGATCGGATGGCCTAAATTAATCCTAAACTCTATAAAAACACATGTATACTCAAACCCTAAAATCAAATAAAAATTCGAATCATGGCATCCATATTGTAACCTTGCAACCTAGAATAGCCGCCACTAATTAGAGAGGAAGAAAAGCTAATCAATTCAATTCTAATCTAAACCGCAACAAATTGTCTTCTTCAAAGGAAAGCTAAATCAATTTCAGAACTCAGATTTCAGAACTCAAGACCTTCTTTGAGTTGTGAGTTCGATTTCTTTAATAAGATAATTAACAATTTAATTGATTGAGCTATGATTTGGATTATATGGTTATATTGTGAATCATTGACCATATGTTATTATCTATGTTGTAAGTTCTATGATGTTGTCATCTATGTTGTAAAGTTGTGATGTTATCATCTGTGTTGTAATACTATGATTGGATTATGTGTAATCAATTCATAATGATGTTTCATATGCTAGTTTGGTTATGTTGTTGGAACTAATTCATATGATAATTCATATGTATGTATGCAAGTTTAGATGTTAATTTATATATGAATCATATGCAAGTTAGTGAAAATAATATACAACCTTACATGTTTTATGACATCTATTTTATGTGTAAATCGGATCTAAAGTTAGGTTATGACATATGTGAGTTATATGCTAGTATACGAAATTCTATATGCTAGTATACATGTTTAGATGTAAGTTTACACCATCGTTATGTTGCATAAATCACATATGCAAGTATGTATGTATGTATGTATATATATATATATATATATATATATATATATGTATGTATGTATGTTTGGGGTATGAATCATGTAACGTAAGTTTGTGGTTATTTTCTATGCAAGTTTACACCTTATGATTAGATCTATGACATACATGGTTTATGCAAGTTTGTGACTATTACCTAAACAAGTTTACACCTTTAGATTTAGATCTATGACATATGTAGTTTTATGCAAGTTTGTGAGTTTGGCCTATGCAAGTTTTAGATGAAGAACCTCATTCACACATGCAAGTTCACCCCTTATGTTTAGATCTAGTTTTATATATATGTATGTTGTGATGTTTTCTCTTTATTCCATAAGTTAGACTATTCGAGTCTAACGTATATTTTAGGTTAAACAAACGAACGTACAACGTGGGGCAATGGGATAATATTAAAACATTTAATATTGAGAACTGGCATAAATGCCTTAAATGGCATAAAATAAATTTGTGATAATAATTAGTATAATTTTGCATACCATAAATAGATGGACATAATTGAGTCAATTATGGACATAGTTAAATTTGGAATTGATTGACAAATTGAATTGGGAAATTAATTCAAATTGGCGGATAATTAATTTTGTGTAATTAATCGTCTAAGACACGAGGTTAGGCTCTTTTATGGTGTAAGACTGCCCGGACCCGCCCGGCAAATTCAGCTACCACAAATTCCTGTTTAATGTGGGAGGTCTTAGGCATAAATTAAATGCGTAACAGTTGTAAAGACACGAGGTAAGGCTCGTTTGTGGTGTAAGACTGCCTGGACCCGCCCGGCAAATCCAGCTACTACAAATGCCAGTTTAATATGGGATGTACTATAGGGGACCAAGCATAGGTGGATAGCTTGGGTCAAGTAATGGGGGCCCGTTTCAACCAGTAACCCATAAGTATCTTTGTGGGCTCGACCCAAGTCGAGGATGGGACACGCATACTGGGCTTGACTGTAAGAGGCAAAAACGAGTTAGCGGTGGCAACGCAAGACCAACGGGTTCATGTGCATGTGTGGGCCCAGGCTGGTAGGTAAGACGTTGTTGCATCGTGTAGTTATAAGTCGTGCATTGTTGGTGGTATCGGTTTGCCACTTTGGGGAGTGATACACCCCACTATGGGGCCAGCACGGGTATCTACGAGTTAGGGAGCCGATCGGATGGGGCTAGCATGTACACCTAGTGGAGATAGGGGCAGGAGGCACCTATGAAGGCAACTAGGGGTGCGCGAAACTACCATTATCATTATTAAGTTCTGTAGATGGGATCAACCTTAGGGTAACTAGTGGTGGTGCAGTATAGTAATTATCTTATAGCGGTTTAGGCGCGCCTTTAACGTTATCATTGTTCATCTTATTTCCTTGTTTACTCTGTCATACCCAATTGGTCACAATCATTACCTTATTTTCCAACTTATGCCTTAGCCCAATTATTTTGGTAATTATATTGTTAAAGTTATCGCACTCGCCCGACTGTATGTCTGACCCCCTTTGTTTCCACCCTTTTCTTCCTTTTCCCCCCAGGTGCTCAGGGTGGAACTAGCACCAGTGGAGCTTGATTTTGGACAGCTGTATCTCTTGCTTTTAGAAGTTACTTGGATTGCTGAAGTAAAAGTTCAGCCTATCTTATTTATGGCTATTTTGTGTTGGGGTTATGTCTTTCAATTTATGTACTCTGATTTAGTCAAGATGGATATTATGTACATTGACTCTGGTTTTTGATGATGTAATCAAACCTATGTGTTTACCGCTGCAATGAATAAAAATTTAAAGATTTAAGTACTGTTTATATCTGTCTTGTTTTTAAGTTTCGGTTCTATACATGCTTAAAATGCTCCATAGAAGTTAATGCATTCCCTTTGTGATTGACATTAATGGACGTGGGGTGTTACAATGCTAAAACTATCCCTACTTCTCTTAACACTTCAAAACAGCTATACATTTAAATTTACCCCTAGTTTTCTAAATAGCCCTTACTTTCAACAATTACCCCTATTTTTTAACTACTGTGAAGGGTTGGTTTTTGCAGCACCAAATTTTAATGATTCATCTTCTTTCATATTTGTCGATCTACCCCTCCTACGCATAAACTACCCCTACTTCTCTTAATACTTCAAAACAACCCTTCTTTTTAGTCTAACTCCTAATTCTCTAAATGGCCCTTCCAGCAATTACCCCTATTTTAAAACTTCTGTGAAGGGTTGGTTTTTGCAGGACCTGACCCATATGATTTATCATCTTTATATTTGTCGATCCACCCCTGCTATGCTTAAACAACCCCTACTTCTCTTAATACTTCAAAACAGCCCTTATTTTTAATCCTACCCCTAATTCTCTAAATAGTTATTCCTTCCAACAATTACCCCTATTTTTTAACTTCTGTGAAGGGTTGGTTTTTGCAGCACCCGATCTAAATGATTCATCATCTTTCATATTTGTCGATCTACCCCTACTATGCTTAAACTACCCCTACTTCTCTTAATACTTCAAAATAGTACTTCTTTTTAATCCTACCCCTAATTCTCTAAATAGCTCTTACTTCAAATGATTCCGAATATTAAGCCCTGATAGCCGGATTAAGGATCGCAAAGGAATTAGAGGTCACAAAGCTGAACATCTTCTGCGACTCCAAGTTAGTTGTGAACCAAGTTACTGGAAAATTCCAAGATAAAAGTGCAAGATTGATTTTATACATAAAGAAAGTGAAAGAGTTGCTGAGCGATTTTGATCACTACAGCATATCTCATATTCCGCGGTCAGAGAATCAGCAGGCGGATAAGTTGGCAAAGATGGCTTGTTCCGACGATCCTGAAGAGACTGGGCTAGCCCCCGTTGAAGTACTTCGGTCTCCTAGCATAGATCAGATGGAAATTGATCCAGTGCTAGAGACGGAACCAGAAAGGGAATCGTGGATGCCCCTCTAAAGAATTTCTTGATGAATGGAGCGCTTCCGACCAAGAAAAGCGAGAAGCGTAAAGTGATTCGTAAAGCTGCCCGATACGTTCTGCAAGGTGGAGTTCTTTACAGACAAGGATTTTTGATGCCCCTCCTCCGGTGTATAGCTCACGATGACATCAAGCGTGTGCTGTAGGAGGTACACGAAGGCGAATGCGACGATCATACTGGAGGGCAAACTTTGGCAAAAAAAGTGTTACGGCATGGTTATTTATGGCCCACCATAAACAAGGATGCGACAAGATACGCACGACAGTGTGATGCATGCCAGAGATTTTCAAAAATACCTAGAGCACCTTCTAATCAGTTAAAAACAATGATGAGCCCATGGCCTTTTGCCATGTGGGGAATTGATATCATTGGAAGTCTCCCCATAGCAAGGGGCGGAGCAAAGTTCGCTATTGTGGCCGTGGATTATTTCACTAAGTGGGTCGAGGCTGAACTACTAACTACAATCACAACCAAACGAGTGATCAACTTTATCGTTAGAAATATTATCTGTCGATTTGGGATTCCAAAGGTTGTGATAACGGATAACGGGACTCAGTTCGATAGCGCTGAATTCAGAAATTTCTGCCAAAAATACCACATTGAGAATCGATACACCTCTGTGGCACACCCGCAATCGAACGAACAAGTCGAAGCGGCGAATAAAGTGATTAAGTCCATTCTGAAAAGAAGACTGAAGCGGGCCAGAGCCATGTGGGCTGACGAATTGCCCCTGGCACTATGGGCCTACATGACAACATGTAAATCGGCAACCGGACATACCGCTTTCTCCCTTGCTTTTGGATCGGAAGTGGTCATCTCGGCTGAGATAAAGGTACCTTCTCACCGGGTGACTTATCAAGATCCGATGACCAATAATGAATTGCTCCTTGAGTCCCTGGATATGATCGAAGAAAAGAGGGATGAAGCAGACCTGCGTGCCTTGAGATGCAAACAACAGGTCGCTCGATATTACAACAAAAAGGTTCGAGCCCGAACCTGGGAACCCGGAGACTTGGTTCTGAAACGTGTCTTTCCACCCCCAACTCATATGGGAGCGAAGTGGGAAGGACCGTACACCATTCTGTGCAAGCTTGATAATGGAACCTTCAAGCTGTCAACCGTAGATGGAAAGGAAATCCCCAGAGTTTGGAATGCCCAACATTTATGGCCATACTTAACATGAAAGTTTCAAATCTATTCTTTTCCTTTGTTGAAAACCATATATAAGGCACGACTTGCCTAGAATAGTTTGATTCCTTGAAGCAAAAAATTATAAAGTGGACGTAGGTCATGATTCGACCGAACCACTATAAAAATATTGTGTGTCCTTTACCTTTATTGCATCTTTATTTATCTGCCTGTTTATTTTTATGGAAATCGCTGTGAATAATGCAACAATCTCAGAAAGATATAATCATAAATGCCTTCCATCAGAATGGAATGTAATCACAAGTCAAAATTCTGAGGATGCAATAAAGTAAATTATATCATTGATAACGCTCTAACTCACCAGAGCCGAGAGAGAGCATAACAGACATGAAGCCGATGTCGATAAGCCATAGCGGTGTACCATGATCGGAACCGCCTTGACTGAACACTAACTCTCCAGAGAGAGAGAGTATAAAAGTGTCTCCGATTGAGTGCTGAGAAAGAGCTCCTTCCCCACTGAAGGATCGGGGAACGAATGAATTGCTGAGCTCGAACTCTAACTCTCCAGAGAGAGAGAGTATAAAAGCATCTCCGATTGAGCGCTGAGAAAGAGCTCCTTCCCCTGCTGAAGGATCGGGGAGCGAATGAATTGCTGAGCTCGAACTCTAACTCTCCTGAGAGAGAGAGAGTATAAAAGCGTCTCCGATCGAGCGCTGAGAAAGAGCTCCTTCCCCGCTGAAGGATCGGGGAGCGAATGAATTGCTGAGCTCGAACTCTAACTCTCCAGAGAGAGAGAGTATAAAAGCGTCTCTGATTGAGCGCTGAGAAAGAACTTCTTCCCTGCCAAACGAACAGGGACCGACTGAATTACTGAATTCAAACTCTAACCTCGGCGACCGCCCGGAGAGTATAAAGAAGTCTATGATCAAGCACTGAGAAAGGTGCCATAAATTCGGTACCACAAGAACAGTTATCCTACGAAATCTTCTAAGTCCCCCATATTCAGAAATAGGGGGCAACCTGCCGACAATGCTAACCAATTCCTAATAAGCCCCAATCAGGTGCTATGATAACGATTGATTGGGGGCACATATACTTATATACATATACTAAACTTTAATACAGCAATGCAGCACGAAAATTTTCTTTCTGTTGTTTGAATGATTTGTGGTTATAATTAGATGATCTATGACTAAATATGGAAAGTTTATTTTAATACAGGTACACAATGATGCAAAAAGAGATAAACTTTCCTTTATATACTGCAAGTCTACAAAGTGAAAAAGAACCTAGAAAAAAAAAGTGAGGGCCAGTCTCACAATTACACTTCCTGACCAGTGGAAAACCTAAAGACAAAATATGAAACCAGCAACAGTATCCTTTTTACGCTTCGACCTCTTCTCCTGCTTCTGTCTCTCCAGCTTAGCCTTGTCAGCATCAGATTGATCTCCCTTCTTCCTCTTCCTTTTGTCTATAAGGGGAACATCCGACTCTTCAGAAGATTCCTTTTCTGCCTCCTTTCTCTTCCTTTTATCAGAATGGGAAGCCGGGAAATCGTCAGGATTTGCAAAATGAAGCTGTCTGCTGATAGACTTAGGCCGGACTTTCAAAATCATCCCAGTATTAGGATCAAATTCTGCAATAGGGAATACGTCCAAAGGCTCTTCTCCCCCCTTCGTCGAAGCCATCTCTTTTTCCTGCCTAGCTTTTCCACTGGCCAAAGTTTCATCCTCATCGTCGTCGGTCTCTTTGGGGCTGATAATATCTTCCTCTTCCTCTACATGGTGCCCATCCATGTCTTTCAAGGCCTCGATGCTTTCCGCATCCTTGGGAACGTCAGTACTAGGTGTCGGGATGCTTTTTTCTGCTGTTGTGACCTCAGCCTGCTTTGATATATCAATACCGGCACCTGGCAAGACAGCCTCCTTCTCTACTTCTTTTTCTTTTTCAGCACCCTCGTCCACAGGCTCGCCACCTGTATTATGAGGAACACGCATTACTAATTCAATTGGTTGTTCTACCAGACGACGACAATTCACAATTGCTTTGACGAATTATGGAGAAAAAAGGGAAATACCTTCTGTAGATCCTCCTTCTTGGGTAGCTGTAGGAGCCCCAACAACTACAGGAGTTAGGCCCAAAGGGATTAGGGGATCATCAGGATGGTACTCCTCAACTCTGGAGGTTTTGGGCTCCACGGCTGAACTCGAACCTTCATCAGCTGTGCCTTTACCCTTAGCCAGGACCCTCTCCTTTTCCATCTCCGCTTCAATCAGACGACGACCCTCTGCCAGGTCCTCAGACTCGTTAACCCTCAAGATGCTCTTCATCAACTCATCTTCATCAATTTCATCGACTCCCAATCTCTGCTTTTCACCCTCAACAATGGCATCCCATAGATTGGCTAAAGTAACATGGTAATCCGAGATCCACGAAATGTTGCGGGTTTTCAGGACTTGGCCAAGGAAGTCAATGATGATCTCTTCAAACCCCTCGATATCCTTCTCTCTTTCGAGGAGCTTGTTGTTTGACGCAGTAGCCATTTCGATGGCACTTTCAATGTTCTGTTCGGTGAGAGCTGCCCGTCTCTCCGCATCTGCGACTTGATCATTCAAAGTCAGCGTTTCCGCTTTAGCCAAAGCCAAACTTTCTTTCAAACTTGCTCTTTCTACTTCCCAAGCAGCTCTCTCAGCTTCGAAGTGGCCTTGTGCTGTTTTCAACTCAATGTTGTCCATTTTGAGATCTTCAACCTCTTTCTTTAAGGCCATTTTCTCTTAGCTATTGGAGTCAAGTTCCGAATGAAAGCGTTTTTTAGCATTCTCTAATTCAGTTTTATAATTCTTGACGTCTCTCCGCGCTAGTGCAAGTTGGGATTGAGCATTTTCCAGGTCCTTCTCCATTTTTGTCCTTGCCCTTTCGTTATTTTCAAGTTTCGCCTTAGATCTATGTGCTTCTATTTCAAGAGATCGGATGACTTCTGAAAGGTTAACTGCATGTTTCTTCATCATCTCATACTGCCTGGCAACGTGGCGGATGTGCCCGACAACTTCATTATCCTAGTTCCTAGGGACAGGCTCCAAGGCTGGAACAAATGTCATTCTTTCGAAGAAAATGTCTGGGAATTGTTCCCCAAGCTTTTCCAGCCTGCCTTGATTCTCGGGACCATGGACATAATCCCGTGACCCAGGGGCAGCCAACTCTGGCTGACTGGAAGGAACGATGTCAGTCCTCTCCTTTTCAGACTCTTTGACTGGATCCTTGCTTTTATCCTTAGGCTCGTGATGTCTTTTTGACGACCTACTGTGAGAAGGAGCACTTTTGGGAGGAGTTAGCTCTTTAGGAAGGTGTTTTCCTCCTGCAGGAGCTACCGGATAACTGGGGAGCTTGCCAGATGTCGATTTTGGTGGAGAACGAGGTTGCGAAGAAGTAGGCCTGTGATAAGGGCCGCGAGATCGCTCGGTACCTGGAAGGAGACTGGGTGTGCCCTCACGAAGAGAACGATAAGAATAAGATCGCCTGCGGGACATCTTTCCTGCAAATAAAAAAGAAAAGAGTATATTAAAACTTTGAATGCTGACGATATAAAAAAGTGCGGGGTCAGACAGTGTGTGTGATTTGTGCATCCCATATAATTCCCCCTAACAGACCCGGGCCTGAAGACAGGCTCATCTGACTAGTTTCTTGTTCTCTAGTTGGAGCGATGGTCTCCTCAAAAGCAGGGAAGAATGGCTCCCCTCCAAAGTCTTTCTCTGTATATACATCATCGGGCAGAGGAATTTTGCTCAGCTCTTTGAATAGCTGTTCGTCTATCAAGTCATCGGGAGCAGCGGGTTCGATTGAAGTAGAGACTGGGATTTCCTTGGACTTGTCACCGCGGGCCTCATCCCCTTTGTATATATTCAAGTCGTCATCGTCTTGGATGACTATTGGGGAAGGACTCTTGCGAAACTTAGCTGTTTCTACTGCTTGCGATGTTCCCTCTCCCTCCGTTGGGGGCACGTACTTATACGGTTTGCCGCCAGCGCCAAGTCCAAATCTTATATCTAGAAGATGATGCTTATGAAGATTCTCATCAGTAATGCATTTTTTGATCCTTAGAAAGTCAGACCTGCTTTGAAGAAGAATAGACAATCGATTGTTGTATAGCGGACCCTCCGTTTTCGGGAAGACGTGATCTGTTTAATACAAAGAAAAAGGGGGAAGAATGTTAATGCTTCGACTTCTTGAACAAGATATTCAGTTAAAAGCTTGAAATTTACTTGGTTTAAGCCATCTTCTTGAGCATCCGGCCTGTTTCTTTATATAGAACCAATCAGACTTGGGATCCCCTATATTTCTATATCCATCATACAGAACCTTCCTATTCCCCACCGATTCAAAGAAAGAGAAATTTGGGGTTGCCGAGGAACGATGCTTGAAAAGAAAGAAGAATGTCAAATCTCTGAATGTGAGTCCGGTGCGTAGGATCTCCGCATATGCAATATATAAGGTGTATAGAGATGCGTAGGCATTAGGATGAAGTTGCATCGGAGCGATACCTAGTCGTTTTAAAGTCTCGATGACGATTGAAGGAAACGGGGGAATAGCTCCTACCAAGCACATGGTTCGACTGATTGCCATATACCCTTCCGGAGCTAAGCGGGGTCTATCTTCGCTACTGGGTGTCATGACATCATCCCAAGGGATCCCATGTCTCAGGCAGATTCTTTTAAGCTTTATATCATCGAGTTTTGATGCTAAAGAATCAGAAAATTTATCTATTCCGAGCGCGCCAGGAATCTCGTCGGGAACTCGCCTGTCTATCTCAGATTCTTCACTAGATGAAATACTTCCAGACGGATCCGATTCCGTTGCCTCATATTCAGATCCAGAATCTTCGCCTCCTGGGTTAATTGGAGGGATCTCGGGGTTGTGTTGCTCAGGAACCTCAGACTCCGTTTCTGTAGCGGATCTTGAAGAAGATTGATTATCCGACATTATTGCTAGGCGAGAAAACATGAAAAATGAGATTAAAACTACCCGTTCCCCGTATGTGCAAGTGCCGGTGTGTGTGCTTGTGCATGCATTAAAGATAAAGCGTAAAAGCTATCAAGATCATCAAAATATTAGTCGTCATATGTAGTTAAATTATGTGGTCGTTTAGTCCTGAAAGTCCAAATCAAGGCCCTAGCCTAATTGTTCAGAATTTTATGGTGACAAGACATCGTCTAAGGTTCAAAAATTGGTTAGGATCGCGAACTACGAGTCGGACCGCGGTGTGAAAGACAGTTCACCCTCCTTCGGATCGCAGGGTAGAGGGATCGCCCTCCTTCGGATCGTAGGGTAGAGTGATCGCCCTCCTTCAGATCGCAGGTCAGAGGGATCGCCCCCCCTCTTGGATCGTGAGACATCGGGGTCTTTGCCGAAGCGTTTCAGCCCCCCACGATACGCGCCACTGCCGTCACCACGCCCCTCCGTCTCGCTACTGGCCTTCATCTTCTTCCTCTCCTCTCCTTGTCCACGATCCGAACCGGCCTTCTCTCTTCTCCTTCCTCCTCTGTTCTTCTCCTCTTCTTCTCATTTCCGAACTCCAACCTCTGAACCCATCAGCCATGGTGCCTCGCTGGTTCCCCCAAAAATCACAACATTCCATCGTTTCTTCCCTCAAACCAGTCGAAAAAACTTATAAAAATGAGAGCGATATCGAATAAGGGTGCTTTCGGTAGGGAAAACAATCGGATTTTTGGAGGTCTGAAAAACTAGGGCTTTTCCTCAATGGTGCAGGGGATATGATACGATAGAAGGAAGAAGGAAGAAAGTGAAGAGGGGGGTCGACTTATATAGGCAAAAGGGCGACCATTTGTCTCTCCTTTTTTGTCTTATTCGATCCGCGAAAATAGACGAACCGCGAACCAAAAGCCCACCACGTCTCGGAGAAAAGACGATTTCGTTCCGTGAAGAAGCCCAAGTGCTCACCAAAGAACGAGACAAATGGCTTGCTAACGGACCGCGACTTGACTATGCGATATGAATCGATAAATGACCGACAGATCCAGTGATGAAGACTCTGAAAAGTCCCAGAAAAGGAATTGTTCACTGATTTGCGACTCGTTGTGAAAAGACGATTCTAAAGCATTCGAAGCATGTTCCATCATCGATAAAACATACTACGAGGGGGCAAAATGTTGGCTAGCTTTTTGACCAAGCCACCCAGGTTCATTCACAAGAAGAAAAGTATGAAACCACATTCCCGAAGTACATGAAGGAACTTATCGCACCATTGACTCTCCCCTCATCGGATCGCACCTTATCGGATCGCGCCTCAACGAATCGCCCCCCATTCCATCAGCGAAACGACACCTCTATGCGATTCGATCCGTACATGCATTATTTCCCAGTATAGACCGATCCGATCCACTGGTACAAGGCGAAACCTCTGACCCGTTCAAACACGAGCTAGTCTTCAGCGATCCGAGACGCACGGATCCAGCGACACGTGTCCCTAACTGTCACTTTGACTGATTCTCCCCGTTTGCTCGATCCATTTTCAAGGGGATCACGACACCTGTTTACAACGGCTAATTTGACTATTTCTTCAACGGTAGCGATGCGATCCGATTTTCTCGGGATTCGTGCCACTTGTTACCATGACCCGCCTGACAAAATCACCTATAAATAGCCCGGAGCTTGGCATTTTTTGGGAACCTATTGGCAATATTGAGGACTGATTCCGCCATTATTGTCATATTACCATTTCATATCAGTTTTATTGCTAGATTACTGAGAGAAATCAAAATTGTAAAATTGAGCTAGAGAGAAATCATTGATTGTACTAGCATTCGAAGTATAATCAATAACATATAAAGTGGACATAGGCTCATTAACGCCGAACCACTATAAATTCTGTGTGTTATTTTCTTTTTCTTCATTCTTCAGTTAAAACTCTATAAGATTCAGAACAATTTGGGTGTTAGGTCCAAATTTTGATCTAACAGTAGGGCCTATTGTTGTGATTTGGCATTAAAAATGTGATTTTTTGACTATGTATCAAAATTATGTGTTTGAAATGATAATTAACTACTTTATTGCTGATTGTTTTGTTTGAGTATTGTTTGATTAGTTAAAAGTTGAACCATTTAGCCAAATTGATCAAATAGTGAATTGTATTGAAAATTTGTCGCATTTGCATGCATATACATGTACTTACATTGAACAGGTCATAGCAAGGGGGCTAGAGAAAAGGAATAAAATTATTTACCCGACAAATAGGTACATGTTTATTGTGTTTCTTTGGGTTTGGATGATTTTGTGAGCCGATCGGCTAGCCGCTTGGCCTTTTCTTTTTCTTTTGAATTGAAGAAGGCAATGGGAGGCTATATGAAATATCCCGAAGTCCCTAGGGCAGGGGAGGTAACGGCGAAATTTTTCAAAAATTTAGGGTGTTAGCAAATTTTTTGAAAAATTTGAAATGTTTTTAGAAGCTGAAATGTTGAAAAACTTAAGCCGTAGTAAAAATAGGGAAAGTTGAGTTGATTAGTTAAACAACTTTCGGCTTCGTTCCTTTTCGGGGACGAAAAGTTTTAAGTGGGGGAGATTGTAATAACCCGGAAATCCGCGCCAATTTAAAAAATTTATTTTGGCAATTTGTCGAATTTTGATTATTTAAAATGAATTATTTTAAATAATAACAACGAGAAATTAATTTTAAATAGAATTCAAACGTATATATTTATATATGTCATCGTTAGAATATAAATAATTATTTATAATTATAAAAGGAATTGAAAATAGCGCGGTAGTTCGATAATTCGATTTCAAAATTCAAATGAATGTACTAGGGTTAAAATAAACCGGATTTTAGTGAAACCAAAAATATCTGAATCTAATTGATAATATCTTTCCAACGAATCCGAAAAATATAAATTTCATAGCGGGAATAAAGAGTTATGTCCAGTTGAAATTTCAGAATAGTCGCTATGGAATTTCGGCCCCTAAAAATGGGAATTTTGCAAACGACCTCGGTTTTCGATGGAACCACTTTTGTTGGATCCGCGATGTCAAATTTTTGCTAGGTTTCAAATTTCATAATTTTTCAAATCAATATGTGAGCGTGGCAAAGGAAAACGCGTTTGACCAATTTCAGTAGATTTTAATCGACTGGAAAATGGCCATTTATCAAACGGTCTGAGAATCCAACGAAAGTAGTTTTGTTAGGACCGTATCATCAATATGAAGATAGAAAATATTTTTTTAGAATTTTTCGAGTTTGTATATGGCCCCGGTAAATTGAGAAGCGCGTTCAAATTCAATATTTAGAGTTATATGTTGATTTTGCCGAAAACTGATCGAAGCGGTTGAATCAGCCTACAGTACATATCCCATTGTGTTCGGAATGGGGGTAATTAGCTATGGGCGACAGGCGGTGGGTTCGATTTCGAGCTCAAAATAAAAATTTGCTTTTTGACATTAATTAAATAAAATAATATATATTCCCTCTTATCTCTCCCTCCCTCCCCTTTTCCATTCCTCAGCCCCCCCCCCCCCTTTCGAATCAAAAAGAAAAAAAAAGAAAAAAAACCCAACGGGACCTCGTCGCGCACCACCGCGCTCCAGCAGCCACCGTGGCTGGAGCCGCGCCCCCTTCTCCATCGCCTCTTATCCCTCCTCTTCGCTTCAATGTTCTAGGCCGCGAGACCCCAATCCCCCAGTCATGCAACCCAACACCGACCCCCGACCTCGCCCTCCCCCTCCCCCACCTGACCGACACACCACTACTCCGACGAGATGCAAACTCCGGCGCCTCAAGGACCTAACCTTGAGCTTCCCCCTCCATCCCGATCTAAAAAACAACAGTAAGTTTCATTTTGTAACATTTTGAAAATCAGTTTTTCTTGTGCATAGGAATAGTGATTTTAAAAAAAAATCAGTTTTAAAATTCAGATTTATATATGGCAAGTTAAAGATTTGATTTTGAATATAAAGGTAAAAAAATTTGTTCGTATGAAAAACAAAAAAAGGAGCGATTTTTATACGTGATCCATTGAAGTAAAGGAGCAATTTTTATATGTATGAAGCTGAAAAAAAGATGGGATTTTCATTGATGTAGAAGAATAAAAATATGATTTTTATATACTAGATAATAAAAATATGATTTTTATAAAGTAGAAGTAATAAAAATACGATTTTTATATTACATAGATAGTAAAAATTCGATCTTTATATAAGAAGTAGAAATATAAAAATATAATTTTTATATATAGAAAGAAGCATTGTAAAAATATATGAAGTAGAAATAAAAATATGATTTTTATTTATTGAATGAAGCAATAAAAATATAATTTTGATATATGAACAGCGTGAAAAGACTGCAATGGAATTTCAAGCAGATCTAGACGGTTCAGCAGTTCAAAAGCAAAGCACGGCGGAGTGGAACCCTCAGTGAGAACTTCTCACTTTAACTCTATTTTTCTATTTAAAAATATATACTAGGATGCAGACGGTGTTTAGCAGCACCCGACACCCGTCGTCCAAAGACCATGGACGGCTCGTATGCTTGTTTGTTTGATTTTGATGTGTAGTTGATTGTGTGATATGATGTGAAATGAAATAAAATATTTTATAGTGGAAAATATTTTATAGTTAAAAATAGAATTTTTAACGTGTATTTAAAATAAATATTATAAACAAATCGGAGATTTGTTTATATACACTTATTTGATTGATATTGATTGGGGCGATTAATTTTACACATCGCCCAACTGCACAAATAAAATATGTGTTTGATTGTTTGAAACCCCACACGGGTATTGGGATGATATATGACATACACTAATCCCAATAATTAGTTGTATGTCGATTGATTGATTGACAAGCTGTTATAAGCGTTAAATATTTATATTTGATGCTTATACAGTGTAAAACGGACTCTGGATGATGGTTGATTATTTATGGTTGTTATTTTGTACATGTGTTGTAGAAAATCCATATAATTAACATTATATAGTAATTTATTGGGCCTCGTTCCAGTTTTGAAATAGAAATATTTGCAAATTTTAACGTGAACGATATTTATATCGATTTTATTCAATTTTCAATGTATATTGAAAGTGTTTTCGAAATTTGAATTATATTGAAAGTGATATCGAAATTCGAAGAATTGCATTGAAATTGAATTCAAATTGAAATTGAATAGAATTGAATTCGAATCGAAATTGAAAAGAATTGAATTGAAATTGAATTCAAATTGAAATTGGATAGAATTGAATCGAAATTGAAAAGAATTGAATTGAAATTAAATTCAAATTGAAATTGGATAGAATTTAATTCAAATTAAATTGAGTAGAATTGAAATTCGAATTAAATTGAGATGAATTGAAAATCGAATTAAATTGAAATTTAATTGAAATTGAATTGAAATCGATTTGAAATGAATTTAAAACGAATTTATATTGGAGTATTCAATTTCGATTTGAAATTGAAAATGAAGTTGAAACCGTTTGAAAACTGAATTTATAATGATTTATAAAGCACGTTTTGAATTGAAATACGCGAAGTATATATACTATATATATAATATAATGGCCTGAATAGAACGCGCCGTGCCGTGGCAGTTCGCGAATTTCGACCATTGACTTCGAATGGATATTGCGGGAGATCCGACCGTCGGATTCTCTTAAAACCAGAACCGTTGGGTTCGTATCGAAAAGAACTTTCTAACAAATGTGAGAAATTAGAAATCTAACGGCTGGATTTGTAATTATGTCCAAATCAAATTTGACAAAGGTCGTTGTAAGTGGAGTTCGATGGCCGTTGATGGAAATCGACTGTACGGGCCTTGATGAAATTATTAAAAATAGTAATAATTGGTGTAAAATCATAAGAAATGATTTGTGAAGAATTGGGATGAAAAACTCCATATTTGAAAAGATATAAATAGTTTTTTTATCGAAATGAACTAGTTTTGAACTAGAATAATAATTTATTTATTTTTAAAATAAATAAAGTGGATTTGAAATGGTTTTGAAAATAGCCAGAATTTCTAATAATTGCATTGGAATGGATTTGAGTCGAAATTGTCTTTGGAACATTTCGATGTTGGATTTCGTGATTATATAGATATTGTTATGAAAATTTGAAAGATATATATATATATCGTTATTTCCAATACGATATTTGTTGGTCGTACAATTTGATATTGAATATAAGCCGGTATATTTTCTATTCAGAGCCTTGTATTTAATATCAAATGTGATTTTGGTTTGTCGTGAATAGTGTCTTCATTAACACTGTTCTTAAGCCCAGTTGAGAAAAAGACTAAATCTTTTTATTTAGATTTAATGAAGTTTGCCAATTAAATAATATTTAATTGGAATTGAATTGGTATTGATTTTTGGGTTTATCGTGAACAATGTTTTAAATAACACTTGTTAACCCGATAATTAATGAAATGTGATTTTGGGTTTATCGTGAACTGAGTTTTAAATGACACTGATTCTTTAACCCAGTTAAAGATTAAAAATAAGTGGAGTTTTAATGAATCTTTAATTAGATTGAAAAGATCGAGAATGGAGTATCACCAGTTTTACTCGAGGCGATAGTTAAATCTTTAATTAGATTTGAATGTGAGATGGTAATTGAATTTATCGATAACACCGTGGTGATAGATATGAAGTATTACCAGTTTTACTTCATGGGATGAATAGGTGGGAATCGGGAAATAAAATAAATGATTACTCCGGTGTGGTTCGCTAATCCCGACTAGTTATTCAAAGAAGATTAAAGAATAAATTTAAAGAATTTATCTTTGATAAAATTTATGGGAACCTTTCCCAAAGTATAAGAAAATTTGAACAAAAGAATATTCTGAATTGGAATGAGGCGTATGTTGTGTTTGTGTAACAATTGTTTATTATATACGCGAGTTATTCAGAAAGACCGGGTTTATCCCATTCCGAATAACTGATTCGACGTGGTGTTGAAGATGAAGACGGTGGTTGAAGACCGGAAATCTTCACATCGTTTGGGTGATTGCTGATGATCTCGATTGGGTCGTACACCCAAGAGGAGAGAAACAGTTGGTGATCGTCCAGACGTACTTGGAGATCGATGGATATGCGAGGAAATTGCCTCCGGTTTCGTTCAGACCCAAAACGAACTTGTAAATGAACTGTGTGTCTGACATTGGATTTTATCCTGTGTGGTTGATTTCTATTAAATATATATCTATTTGGTGGCGGAGAATTCATTCTCTTGCTTAACGCCCTTCTTTGAGACGTACGAGCTCAGGGGTTATATACTGATGGATATGAAACGCATAGAGTGAATTTCCTGTGTGGCACGCCTAAGTGGCAAATTATCAAGGCTGCCGTTGAAAAGCAGGGTCTTGTGGTTGATGATCAAAGCACGGCCTGTGTGGCATAGCTTTTTGTAACGTTGTTTCGCGAGCCTCACACCACGGTTGTGAACCAAAAACGGGAGAGGATCGCAGGGAGGGAATGCGTTTCCTTTTAGCTAGAAGTGGGGTCAGTGGTTTTACACGCCCTGGCGAGTTTGACTTATGTGGTTGTTGCTATTGTGAGGCGCCTCAGTTTGATCGGACGATCCGGGTCCAATGGAGTCATTCGTTGGCTCATTTACGCCCCATAGGGCGGGGAAACGCCGTGTTCAGGCATTTTAATCCACATCGGTGGACCGTCCCTGACGATCCAAGTGGCTTGACTGAGTACTTGTCCTAAGGCTCGGGCTAGAGAGTCTCGAATCGGTGAGGACTATCTTTTGCCTCAATTCATAGATGGAAATCAAATTTCCAAATACGACATGTGCGGTTTTGATTGTAGAACTAGTATGTTGACATAGTGGCATGGGGCATTCATGCACTTATGATTTATACTTATGATTAAAATTGATTTATTCATTTATAGTAATAATAAAATATGAGATTTCGCGTATCAAGCATTCTTTGGCTATTATAAGGTAAAAACCCTATCCTCCGGCTTGCGTTGCATTGTGTGATGGGACCTGGGTCTTATAATAGCTTCATTTTTCTTTATTTAGCATTGCGCTGTTGTTTTATGCACTGGTGTTCTTGGGAGGAAACCCGTTCCGTGTTACACGGCGTGGTCCCTTGATTTACCTAACTTTAAAATAAAGATTAATAACTGTTTTAGTTCTCACACCAGTCCCATGACTGACTTGGAGTTTATTGTTTTAACCTAAACTCTAGGTGCCCTTATTTTGATACGGGCAGGTAGTAGTTTTGGTTTTGCATATTTATATTCACAGGATCCTGGTTTACAGCTGGAACGATATCCGGAAAGCTTTGTATCCGTATATCTCTTCTAGTTGTGTTTTGTATTATTTTCCGCTGCGATGTATTTAAATGAAATTCAAATCTCTGATATTTTCTGTGTAATATTGATTTATACTCTGTATATTCTTTTATTCTGATGGAATTGTTGAATATGCAATGAAATGTTCTTCCGTGTGCATTCCGATGTGCGTTGTTCTCAAAACAATCAGGCATTTCGAACGGTCTCGATCGGTTTAGCGACTGATTCGGATCGAGCGAAATTCCTTTTCGTAACATTGGAAGTAAAGGCTATTTAGAGAATAAGGGGTAGGATAAAAAAGAAGGACTGTTTTGAAGTGTTAAGAGAAGTAGGGGTAGTTTAAGCATAGTAGGGGTAGATCGACAAATATGAACGACGACGAATCATTTAGATTGGATGATGCAAAAACAAACCCTTCACAGAAGTTAAAAAATAGGGGTAATTATTAGAAGTAAAGGCTATTTTGAGAATTAGAGGTAGGATTAAAAAGAAGGGTTGTTTTGAAGTATGAAGAGAAGTAGGGATAGTTTAAGCAAAGTAGGGGTAGATCGACAAATATGAAAGATGATGAATCATTTAGATTGGGTGCTGAAAAAACCAATCCTTCACAGTAGTTAAAAAATAGGGGTAATTGTTGGAAGTAAGGGCTATTTAGAGAATTAGGGGTTGGATTAAAAAGAAGGACTGTTTTGAAGTATTAAGAGAAGTAGGGTTAGTTTAAGCATAATAGGGGCTAGATCAAGAAATATGAAAGATGAGGAATCATTTAAATTGCTTGCTGCAAAAACCAACCCTTCACAGTAGTTAAAAAATACAGATAATTGTTGGAAGTGAGGGCTATTTAGAGAATTAGGGGTAGTTTTAAAAAGAAGGCCTTTTTTGAAGCATGAAGAGAAGTGGTGCAGTTTAAGCATAGTACGGGTAGATCGACAAATATTAATGATGATAAATCATTTGAATTGTGTGCTGCAAAAACCAAACCTTCAATGTAATTAAAAAATAGGGGTAATAACTGGAAGTAACGGCTATTTAGAGAATTAGTGGTAGGATTAAAAAGAAGGGTTGTTTTGAAGTATTAAGAGAAGTAGGGGTAGCTTAAGAATAGAAGGGGTAGATCGACCAATATGAAAGATGATGAATCATTTGGATTGGGTGCTGCAAAAACCCACCCTTCATGAAAGTAAAAAAATCGGATGTATTGTAGGATTTAAGGGCTATATAGAGAATTAGGGGTAGGATTAAAAAGAAAGACTGTTTTGAGTTATTAAGAGAAGTATGGGTATTTTAAGCATGTAGGTGTAGATCGACAAATATGAAACATGATGAATCATTTAGATTAGGCGCTGCAAAAACAAACCCTTCACAATAGTTAAAAAATAGGGGTAATTGTTGGAAGTAACGGCTATTTAGAGAATTAGGGGTAGGATTAAAAAATGAAGGGCTGTTTTGAACTATAAAGAGTAGTAGGTGTAGTTTAAGCATAGTAGGGGTAGATCGACAAATATGAATGATGACGAATCGTTTGGAATGGGTGCTGCAAAAACCAATCCTTCACATTAGTTAAAAAAAAGGGGTAACTGTTGGAAGGAAGGGTTATTTAGAGAATTAGGGGTAGGATTAAAAAGAAGGGCTGTTTTGAAGTACCAAGAGAAGTAAGGGTAGTTTAGTCATAGTAGGGGTAGATCGACAAATATGAAAGATGATGAATCATTTGGGTTTCTTGCTATAAAACCCAACCCTTCACAGTTATTAAAAATAGTGGTAATTATTGGAAGTAAGGGATATTTAGAGAATTAGGGGTAGGATTAAAAAGAAGGGTTGTTTTAAGGTATAAAGAGTAGTATGTGTAGTTTAAGCATAATATGGGTAGATGGACAAATATGAAAGATGTTGAATCATTTGGATTGGTGCTGCAAAAACCAACCCCTCATAGTAGGTAAAAATAGGGGTACTTGTTAGAAGTAAGGGCTATTTAGAGAATTAGGGGTAGGATTAAGAAGAAGGGCTGTTTCGAAGTACAAAGAGAAGTAGGGGCAGTTTAAGTGCAGTTGGGGTAGATTGACAAATGTGAAAGATGATGAATCATTTGGACCGGGTACAGCAAAAACCAACCCTTCACAGTTGTTAAAAGATAGTGGAAATTGTTGTAAGTAATAGTTATTTAGAGAATTAGGGGTAGGATTAAAAATAATAGCTATTTTGAAGTATTAAGAGAAGCAGGGATAGTTTAAGCATAATACGGGTAGATCGACAAATATGAAAGAGGATGAATCTTTTGCATTGGGTGCTGCAAAAACCATCCTTTCACAGTAGTTAAAAAATAGGGGTAATTGTTGTAAGTAATGGGTATTTAGAGAATCAGGGTAGGATTAAACAGAAGGGATGTTTTGAAGTATTAAGCGAAGTAGGGGTAGTTTAAGCATAGTAGGGGTAGATCGACAAATATGAAAGATTTTGAATCGTTTGGATTGGGTGCAGCAAAAATCAAACCTTCACTGTAGTAAAAAGGTAGGCGTAATTGTTGGAAGTAAGGGCTATTTAGAGAATTAGGGACAGGATTAAAAAGAAGGATTGTTTTGACATATAAAGAGAATTAGGGGTAGTTTAATCATAGTAGGGGTAGATCGAAAAATATGAAAGATTATGTATCGCTTGGTTTGGTTGCTAGAAAAACCAACCCTTAACAGTAGTAAAAAGGTAGGCGTAATTGTTAAAAGTAAGGGCTATTTAGAGAATTAGGGGTGGGATTAAAAAGAAGGGTTATTTTGAAGTATTAAGTGAAGTATGGGTAGTTTAAGCATAGTAGGGGTAGATCGACAAATATGAAAGATGATAAATCATTTGGATTAGGTGCTGCAAAAACCAACCCTTCACAAAATTCAAAAAATAAGGGTAATTTTTGGAAGTAAGGGCTATTTAGAGAATTAGGGGCTGGATTAAAAAGAATAACTGTTTTAATGTATTAAGGGAAGTAGGGGTAATTTAGGCATAGTAGGGGTGGATCGACAAATATGAAAGATGTTGAATCGTTTTATTGGGTGTTGCAAAAACCAACCCTTCACAGTAGTTAAAAAATAGGGGTATGTTGAAAGTAATGGCTATTAGAGAATTAGGGTTAGGATTAAACAAAAGCGCAGTTTTGAAGTATTATGAGAAGTAGTGGTAGTTTAAGCATAGTAGGGTTAGATCAACAAATATGAAAGATTATGAATCGTTTGGATTGGGTGCTGCAAAAATCAACCCTTCGCAGTAGTAAAAAGATTGGTGTAATTGTTGGAAGTAAGGGCTATTTATAGAATTTGGGGTAAGATTAAAAGGAAGGACCATTTTGAAGTATTAAGAGAAGTAGGGTTTGTTTAAGCATAGTAGGGGTAGATCGACAAATATGAAAGATGATAAATCGTTTGGATTGCGTGCTGCAAAAACCAAACCTTTACAGTAGTTAAAAAATAGGGGTAATTGTTGGAAGTAATGGGTATTTAGAGAATTAAGGGTAGGATTAAACAGAAGGGCTGTTTTGAAGTATTAAGAGAAGTAGGGGTAGTTTAAGCATAACGGGGTTATATCGGCAAATATGAAAGATTAAGAATCGTTTGGATTGGGTGCTGCAGAAACCAACCCTTCACAGTAGTAAAACGTTAGGCGTAAATTTTTGAAGTAAGGGTTATTTAGAGAATTAGGGGTAGGATTAAAAAGAAGGACTGTTTTGACATATTAAGAGAAGTCGGGGTAGTTTAAGCATAGTAGGGGTAGATCGACAAATATGAAAGATTCTGAATCGTTTGGATTGGTTGCTGCAAAAACCAACCCTTCACAGTAGTAAAAAGATAGGTGTAATTGTTGGAAGTAAGGGTTGTTTTGAAGTATTAAGTGAAGTATGGGTAGTTTTAGCATAGTAGGGGTAGATCGACAAATATGAAAGATGATGAATAATTTGGATTTGATCGACAAATTTGAAAGATGATGAATCATTTGGATTGGGTGCTGCAAAAACCAACCATTCACAGAAGTTAAAAAATAGGGGTAATTGTTAGAAGTAAGGTTTATTTAGAGAATAGCGGTAGGAATAAAAAGAATAGTCGTTTTGATGTATTAAGAGATGTAGGGGTAGTTTAAGCATAGTAGGGTAGATTGACAAATATGAAAGATGTTGTTTCATCGGGATAGGGTGCTGCAAAAACCAACCCTTCACAGTAGTTAAAAAATAAGGGTAATTGTTAGAAGTAATGGCTATTTATAGAATTAGGGGTAGGATTAAATAAAAGGGTTGTTTTGAAGAATTAAGAGAAGTAGGGGTAGTTTAAGCATAGTAGGGGTAGATCGACAAACAGGAAAGAATATGAATCGTTTGGATTGGGTGCTGCAAAAACCAACCCTTCGTAGTAGTAAAAAGATAGGAATAATTGTTGGAAGTAAGGGCTATTTAGAGAATTAGGGGTAGCATTAAAAACAATGACTATTTTGAAGTATTAAGAGAAGTAGGGGTAGTTTAAGCATGGTAGGGGTAGATCGACAAATATGAAAGATGATGAATCTTTTGGATTGGGTGCGGCAAAAACCAACCCTTCACAGTAGTTAAAAAATAGGGGTAATTGTTGTAAGTAATGGGTATTTAGAGAATTAGGGGTAGGATTAAACAGAAGGGTTGTTTTGAAGTATTAAGTGAAGTAGGGGTAGTTTAAGCATTGTAGGGGTAGATCAACAAATATGAAAGATTATGAATCGTTTGGATTGGGTGCTGCAAAAATCAAACCTTCACAGTAGTAAAAAGGTAGGCGTAATTTTTGGAAGTATGGGCTATTTAGAGAATTAGGGGCAGGATTAAAAAGAATGATTGTTTTGACATATTAAGAGAAGTATGGGTAGTTTAAGCATAGTAGGGGTAGATCGAAAAATATAAAAGATCTTGTATCGTTTGGTTTGGTTGCTACAAAAACCAACCCTTCACAGTAGTAAAAAGATAGGCATAATTGTTGAAAGTAAGGGCTGTTTAGAGAATTAGGGGTAGGATTAAAAAGAAGGGTTGTTTTGTAGTATTAAGTGAAGTATTGATAGTTTAAGCATAGTAGGGGTAGATCAACAAATATGAAAGATGATGAATCATTTGGATTGGATCAACAAATATGAAAGATGATAAATCATTTGGATTGGGTGCTGCAAAAACCAACCCTTCACAAAAGTCAAAAAATAGGGGAAATTTTTGGAAGTAATTGGTATTTAGAGAATTAAGGGTAGGATTAAACAGAAGGGCTGTTTTGAAGTATTAAGAGAAGTAGGGGTAGTTTAAGCATAACAGGGTTATATCGACAAACATGAAAGATTAAGAATCGTTTGGATTGGGTGCAACAAAAACCAACCCTTCAAAGTAGTAAAATGATAGGCGTAAATTTTTGAAGTAAGGTGTTAGATCGAAATTTGGACCTAACACCCAAATTGTTATAAACTGTAGAGAATTATAAATGGGGAACAAGGAAAAAGAAAATAACACTCAGAATTTATAGTGGTTCGGCGTTAACGAGCCTACGTCCACTTTATATCTTATTGATTATTCTTTAAAAGCTAGTACAACAGTGATTTCTCTCAATATTTCAGTGGTTTGACAACAATGGCGGACTCAGTATTCACTATTGCCAAAAGGATCCCGAAAAATGCCAAGCTCTGGGCTATTTATAACTGATTTTGTCAGGCGGATCGCGGACACATGGCACGAATCCCGAGATTTTCGGATCGCATCGCCACCATTGAAGAAACAGTCAAACTAGCCGTTGTGAACAGGTGTCGTCAGATCCGTGCGATTCGGATCGCTGAAGACCAGCTCGTGGTTGAACGGGTCAGAGGGTTCGGTTCGTTACAAGGGATCGGATCGCCTGGAGGTGTTGTTCGTCGACGAGATGGGAGCGATCCGTTCCTGGGCGAGTCGATAGAGCGCGATCCATTCCTGGGCGAGACGATGACGTGCGATCCATTCTTCCACTTTCTTGGGGGACTTGGTTTCCTGGTTTTCTTTTATGAATGATCCTGGATGGCTTGGTCAAAAAGCGAGCCAACATTTTGCCCCCTCGAAGTATGTTTTATTGATGATGAAACATGCTTCGAAGATTCTTATTTACCCTCTCCTGAAGGGATGTAAGTCAACAATCGCATTGGTTCAAATCGACAAATGTATGAGTCGGATCGCCATAGGACGACACGATCCGATTTGGTCATCTGCTCGTCTCGTGCCGAGTTCCTAGGCTCTCGTGCGAAACGGGGCGTATCTTCCTTCGAGTCGTGTCGCGCTTTGAGTATTGTGGGTCATCATTTCAAAGCGGTCCGTGGGCTTCTATGCGATTCTATCTCTGGATCGTGGCCTGCATGGTGCTTCGTGGACCGAATAAGACAAAGGAGGGGAGACAAACAGTCACCTTCTTTGCCTATATAAGCCGACGCTCCCCTCTTCATTCTCCTTCTTTTTCCTCTCTGCTGAATCGTCTCGCGCGAGCTATCGAAAAACGAATCCAACCTTTTAAAACTTTCGAAAATCCAAGAATTCTCTCAGTTTTTTGAAAGGTAACTTTATAGAAAGCACTCTCATATTACTTTCCTGAATTTCTACGGCTGATTCAAGAGAGAAACAATATAAATCCGCTACTTTCTGAATAAATCACCAAGTCGCCATGGCCATTGAGCGTGGAGCTCAGAACTTGAGGATGGGAAGGAGATGAGGAAGAAGAAGGATGCAGAAGGGGAAGGAAGGCCGACTCGGATCGTGGTCAGGGATTGAAGACGAAAGCAAGTGGCGAGACGAAAGATGGCGGTGGCAACAAAAGGTCGTATCGTGGCAGTCGCAACGGTTCGTGAGGGAGCCTTCCCTTCGTCCGGCGATTCGATGAGGGGCGATCTCTTTGCTCTGCAATCCGGAAAGGGGCGATCCCTCTGCCATGCGAGTCGAAGGGGGCGATCCCTCTGTTATGCGATCCGTCTCACGGCTGGTGATACGAAGAAATTTCAGTCTTTAATCAGCGCCTTGTCGCTACAAAACTCTGGACAGTTAGGATAGTGCCTTGATGTTGATCTTTCTGGACTAAATGACCTCATGATTTGACTGCATATGACGACTAACGACTTTTAATAACCTTGACTGCTTTCATGTTTTATTATTGTTTTTAATAATGCGCACACACAAGCACACACAGCAGCACTTGCACACACGGGGGACGGGTAGCGTTGATCTTATCGTTCATATTTTCTCGTCCTAGCAGCAATGTCGAACGACCACTCTTCCTCAAGATCTGTAGCCGAAACGGAATCCGAGACTCCTGAACAGCATAATCCTCAAATTCCTCCAATCAATCCAGAAGGTGAAGATTCTGGGTCTGAATATGAAGCCACAGAATCAGATCCGACAGAAAGTACGTCATCCAGCAACAACTCCGAGTCTGACGAGCGAGCTCCGGATGAAGTCCCAGGCGCAATCGGGATAGATAAATTCTCTGATTCTTTAGCGTCCAAGCTTGACGAGATAAAACTCAAGAGAATCTGCTTAAGACTTGGCATTTCTTGGGACGATGTCTTGACACCTGGAAGCGAAGACAGACCCCATCTAGCACCGGAAGGGTACATGTCGATCAGCCGAACAATGTGTCTAGTAGGAGCTATTCCTCCGTTCCCTCCAATTGTCATCGAAACTCTGAGACGATTAGGCATTGCTCCGATGCAGCTTCATACAAACGCCTACGCCTCTCTATACTCTTTATATGTTGCCTATGCGGAGATCTTGCACGCCGAACTCAAATTCAGAGATCTGGTGTTCTTCTTTCTCTTCAAGCACCGTTCTTCTGCAACTCCCAACTTTTCCTTTTTTGAATCAGTGGCGAACAGGAAAGTTCTGTACGACGAATACAGCAACATTGGGGATCCTAAGTCCGACTGGTTTTACATAAGAAAACAGGCTGGATGCTCACGGAGATGGCTCAAATCAAGTAAACTTTGATCGCCTATTTGAATATCCTGCTTGGGGAGTCTAAGTAATAACATTCTTCCGCTTTTTCCTTTGTCTTAAACAGATCATGTCTTCCCGAAAACAGAGGGTGCATTATACAACAACCGGTTATCCATTCTTTTGCAAAGCAGATCCGACTTTTTAAGGATTAAAAAATGCATTACGGATGACAACCTTCATAAGCAACGCCTCTTGGATAGGAAATTTGGACTTGGAACTGGCGGCAAACCTTATAAATATATGCCCCCAACGGAAGGAGAGGGAACTTCACAAGCGGTGGAAACAACCAAATTTCACAAAAGTCCTTCTCCGATAGTCATCCAAGACGACGAAGACTTGAATGTATACAGGGGGGATGAGTCCCGTGGTGATGTGTCGAAGGAAATCCCTACCTCTGCTCCAATGGAAACTGTCGGTGATGACGAATTGACAGAAGAACAGTTATTCGACGAGCTGAATAAAATCCCTCTGCCCGACATTGAATACACGGAAAAAGACTTCGGCGAGGAGCCTTTCTTTTCTGCTCCCGAAGAGGCGACTGATTCAACAAGGGGACATGAAACGGGCCAGATGAGCCCGTCTCCAGGCCCGGGTCTGTTAGGGGGAATTATATGGGATGCACACCTCACACACACTGCCTGACCGTGCACTTTTATGTTGTGGATATTCAAAGTGATAATATGCTCTTCTTTTCTTTTTACAAAAGCGATGTCTCGCAGGAAATCCTATTCGTACCGCTCTCTTCGCGAAGGCACCCCCAGCCTTCGTCCGGGTACCGAGCGCCCTCGCGGTCCTCCTCATAGGCCGAGCTCTTCACAACCTCGATCTCCACCCAAATCAACTTCTACCAGGCCTTCGAGTCATCCGAAAATCCCGACCGGGGGGAAGACACTTCCAAAAGAGTTGACCCCTCCAAAGAGTGCGCCTTCCCACAGCCGGTCGTCCAAAAGGCGTCACGAATCCAAAGATGGGGACAGAGATTCATCCAAAGAAACTGAGTAAGAGAGAAGTAACATTGTCCCCACCAGCCAACCAGAGTTAGCTGCCTCCGGTTCACGGGACTACGTTCACGGTCCTGAAATCCAAGGTAGGCTGGAAAAGCTACGGGAACAATTTCCAGGAATGTTCTTTGATAGGATGGTCTTTGTTCCTGCCTTGGAGCCGGTCCCTAAAAACTGGGATAAAGAAGTTATCGGGCATATCCGTCACGTGGCCAAGCAGTACGAGACAATGAAAAAGCACGCACTTAATCTTTCGGAGGTCATCCGAACACTCGAAATAGAAGCTCACAGGTCTAAAGCAAAACTCGAAAATAATGAAAGGGCTAGGACAAAATTAGAGAAGGACCTGGAAGACGCTCAAGCCCAGCTCGCTTTGGCACAGAGAGACGCCGCAAACTATAAAACTGAATTAGAAAATGCCAAGCAGCGCTTTCATTCAGAACTGGATTCCAATAGCCAGGAAAAAATGGCCTTAAAAAAGGAAGTTGAAGACCTCAGAATGGCCAACATCGAATTGGTTACGGCACAAGGCCATTTTTTGCCGGAGAAGGCTGCTTGGGAGGCGGAAAAAGCGAGTCTAAAAGAAAGGTTGGCTCTGGCAGAGGCGGAAAAAGTGATTTTGAATGATCAGGTGGCAGACGCGGAGAGACGGGCAGCTCTTGCCGAAAAGAACGTTGATAGCGCCATTGAAATGGCCACTGCCTCCAACAACAAACTCGTTGAAAGAGAGAAAGAAATCGAGGGGTTTGAGGAGATGATCTTTGATTTCCTCGGTCAGGTTCTCAAAACTCGCAATATCTCATGGATCCCGGATTATCATGTTACTTTGGCCAACTTATGGGATGCCATCTGGGATGGCGAAAAACATAGACTAGGGGTCGAAGAGATCGATGAAGATGAATTGATGAAAAGCATCCTAAGGGACAACGAGCCTGAGGATCTGGCAGAGGGTCGTCGCTTAATCCTAGCGGAAATGGAGAAGGAGAGAGCCATGGCTAAAGGTAAAAGCAAAATTGACGAAGGTTCCAGCTCCGCCGCGAAGTCTAAAACCTCCGAAGTTGAGGAGTATCATCCTGACGATCCGCTGATCCCCTTAGGCTTAACTCCCGTGGTTGTTGGAGCATCCGGATCTACTCGAGAGGGAGTATCTGCTGAAGCTACCTCTCTCTTTTCCCCGCAATTTGCTAAAGCGACTGCGAATTGTCGTCGTCTAACAGGACAACCCATTGAATTAGTAATGTGTGTCTCTTGTAATGCAGGTGGCGAGCCCGCCGACAAGGGTGTTGGAAAAGAGAGAGAAGTATAGGAGGGGATCTTCCTGCCGGGTGCTGAAATCGATGTTTCAGAGCGAGTCGAGGCCGCAACAGCTGAAGGAAGCATCTCGGTACCTAGCGCCGACGTACCCAAAGATGCTGAGACTATCGAGGCTTTAAAAGACTTGGATGGTCGGCATGTGGATGACGAAGAGGATACCACCGGCACCAAGAAGGCCGACGATGACGATGATGATGAAGAGCCCCTGGCTAGCCGGAAAGCCAGACAAGAGAAAGGGTTAGCTTCTAAGAAGGGGGGAGATGAGGCTTTGGACGTTGTCCCTCTTGCAGAGTTCGACCCCAAAACTTGGATGATTATGAAAATCCAGCCCAAGTCCATCAGCCGACAACTTCACTTTGCAAACCCCGATGACTTCCCGGCTTCCCTCTCCAGCAGAAGCAAGGGAAAAGAAGGGGGAGAGGAGACCTCAGAGGAGTCAGATGCTCCCCTTGTGGACAAGCGAAAAAGGAAGAAGGAGGATCCATCTGAAGCCGACAAGGAGAGGCTGGAGAGGCAGAAGCGAGAGAAGAAATCAAAGCATAAATAGGATGTTTGTTGATATTTTGTCTTTTAGGTTTCCCACTGGCCAGGAAGTGTAATTGTGAGACTGGTCCTCACTTTTGTTTCTAATTTGTTTTCACTTTGTTGATTTGCAGTACATAAACAAGGATTTGTCTCTTCTTTCATCATTGCGTACCTGTAAACTTTCCATGTTTAGTCGTTAGCCAACTATTAATAATTATAAGTCAGTCAATCAACAGGAAGAAGAAAGTTCATGCTATGTTACACTGTTAGATCAAAGTTTAGTGTTTGCATAGGAGCGTGTGATGCCCCCTAATCAATTGTTAGAGTTTTACGCTTGGCGATTCGTTCGTTCCCCGATCCCTCAGCGGGGGAGAAGCTATTTCTCAGCGCTCAGTCGGAGACGCCTTTATACTCTCTCTCTCTCTCTCTGGAAAGTTAGAGTTCGAGCTCAGCGATTCACTCGCTCCCCGATCCTTTAGCGGGAAAGGAGCTCTTTCTCAGAGCTCAATCGGAGACGCTTTTATACTCTCTCTCTCTCTGGAGAGTTAGAGTTCGAGCTCAGCGATTCATTCGCTCCCCGATCCTTTAGCGGGAAAGGAGCTCTTTCTCAGCGCTCAATCGGAGACGCTTTTATACTCTCTCTCTCTCTCTGGAGAGTTAGAGTTCGAGCTCAGCGATTCATCCGCTTCCCGATCCTTCAGCGGGAAAGGAGCTCTTTCTCAGCGCTCAATTGGAGACGCTTTTATACTCTCTCTCTCTCTGGAGAGTTAGAGTTGGGACTCAGTCGTCTGTGATCATGCATGCTCCTCAAACTCGTCTCAGGTTTACATTTTAATCCAAGCTCCGAGGATTAAAACCAGTCGGACAAGCAGCTAGAGCATTTACCAAAGCTTTGGGTTCCTCTGATTAGTTTACGAGAGGAACTGTCGGCACCGAACTTCGGGTACCTGCATTATTCACACTGATTTTCGTAGGCAAATAAATAAAGATGCAATAAAGGTAAATGACACACAGTATTTTTATAGTGGTTCGGTCGAATCACGACCTACGTCCACTTTATAATCTCTTGCTTTAAGGAATCAGACTGTTCTAGGCGAGTCATGCCCTGTACATAGTTTTTTTTTTGTTTTTTTTAACAAAGCAAAAGAATAAGTTTGAAGCCTCTCATGTTAAATATGGCCGTAGATGTTGGGCATTCCACACTCTGGGGATTTCCTTTCCATCTACGGTTGCCAGCTTGAAGGTTCCATTATCAAGCTTGCTGAGAATAGAGTACGGTCCTTCCCACTTCGCTCCCATATGAGTTGGGGGTGGAAAGACACGTTTCAGAACCAAGTCTCTGGGTTCCAAGGTTCGGGCTCGAACCTTTTTGTTGTAATATCGGGCGACCTGTTGTTTGCATCTCAGAGCACGCAGGTCGGCTTCATCCCTCTTTTCTTCGATCATATCCAGGGACTCAAGGAGCAATTCATTATTGGACATTGGATCATAATAGGTCACCCGATGAGAAGGTACCTTTATCTCAATAGGGATGACTGCTTCCGTTCCAAAAGCAAGGGAGAACGGGGTATGTCCTGTCGCTGATTTATATGTCGTCCTGTAGGCGCATAGTGCCAAGGGCAATTCGTCAGCCCACATGGCTCTAGCCCGCTTCATTCTTCTTTTCAGAATGGACTTAATTACTTTATTTGCAGCTTCGACTTGCCCGTTCGATTGTGGGTGTGCCACGGAGGTGTATCGATTCTCGATGTGATATTTTTGGCAGAAGTCTCTGAATTCAGCACTATCAAATTGAGTTCCGTTGTCTGTTATCACAATCTTTGGAATCCCGAACCGACAAATGATGTTTCTCACGATGAAGTTGATCACCCGTTTAGTCGTGATTGTAGTTAGTGGTTCTGCTTCGACCCACTTAGTGAAATAATCTACGGCCACAATGGCGAACTTTGCTCCGCCCCTCGCTATGGGGAGACTTCCTATGATATCAATTCCCCACATAGCAAAAGGCCATGGACTCATCATTGTTTTTAACTGGCTTGGAGGTGCCCTAGGTATCTTTGAAAATCTCTGGCACGCATCACATCGTCGTGCATATCTTACTGCATCCTTGTTTATGGTAGGCCAGAAGTAACCATGCCGCAATATCTTTTTCGCCAAAGTTTGCCCCCCGGTGTGGTCGCCACATTCGCCTTCGTGGACTTCTTGCAGCACACGTTTGACGTCATCGTGGGCTATGCACCGAAGGAAGGGCATTGAATACCCTTGTCTATAAAGGACTCCGCCATGCAGTGCGTATCGGGCGGCTTTACGAATCACTTTACGCCTCTCGCTTTTCCTGGTCGGAAGCGCTCCATCCATTAGGAAATTCTTTATAGGGGTCATCCCCGACTCCTTTTCTGGTTCCGTCTCTAGTACTAGGTCGATTTCCATCTGATCAATGCTGGGAGACCGAAGTACTTCAACGGGGGCTAGCCCTATCACTTCAGGATCGTTAGAACTAGCCATCTTTGCCAACTTGTCTGCCTGCTGATTTTCTGACCGCGGAATATGAGATATGTTGTAGTGATCAAACTCATTCAGCAGTTCTTTCACTTTCTTTAAGTATAGAATCAATCTTGCACTCTTAGCTTGGAATCTCCGAGTAACTTGGTTCACAACTAACTTGGAATCGCAGAAGATGTTCAGTTTTGTGACTTCTAGCACCTTTGCAATCCTTAATCCGGCTATCAGAGCTTCATATTCAGAATCGTTGTTAGTGGCCTGAAACTCCATTCGGATGGCATAAGTTATTAATCGTCTCTCGGGGGTTTCAAGCACTATTCCAGCGCCGGATCTTTCGTTGTTTCTAGCACCATCAGTATATAATCTCCAGACATTAGGGTCGAAAAGTAACTTTGAGGGTTCCACTTCTTCGTTTGCTATGTCTTCTTCAGGAACAGTGAACTCTGCTATGAAGTCAGCTATCACTTGCCCCCGAATTGATCGTCTGGGCTGAAAGTTCAAGTCAAATTGACTTAACTCAATATTCCATTTGAGTAACCTTCCAGATGCCTCTGGTCTCTGTAGAACTTGCTTGAGTGGGTTATCAGTATATATGGTAATAGGATGTGCCTGAAAGTAGTGCCGAAGTTTTCTGGAGGCAATCAGTAAACTATACGCCAGTTTTTCTATCCGTGGATAATTACGCTCGGCTGCTGTCAATTTTTTGCTCACATAATACACAGGTCTTTGGACCTTTTCCTCTTCCCTTACCAATGCTGAGCTGACTGCATGAGATGATACTGCCAAATACACGAATAAATCCTCGTGGTCTATTGGTTTAGATAGAATTGGAGGCTTCTCCAAGTGTCTGCGCAAATTCTAAAACGCTTCTACGCAGTCAGGTGTCCATTTAAAGTGGCGTTTTCCTCGCTTTATTAATTCGAAGAATGGGATGCACTTATCCGTAGCCCTGGAGATAAATCTGCTTAGTGCGGCCACTTTTCCGGCAAGGCTTTGCACATCCCTAATTTGCCTAGGTTCCTGAATGTTCCATATTGCCGTGATCTGGTACGGATTAATCTCGATACCGCACGAACTGACAATGAATCCTAAGAATTTTCCAGAAGCAACACCGAATGAACATTTGGTGGGATTGAGCTTCATCCCATACTTTCGAAGAATGCCGAACATCTCTGCCAAGTCAGTAGTGTGTTGAAAGGATTGCTTGGATTTAACCAACATATCGTCGACGTATACTTCCATTGTTTTCCCGATTTGGTTATAAAACATTCTGTTGACCAAACGTTGGTACGTAGCGCCTGCATTCTTCAAACCAAAGGGCATTACTACGTAACAATATAATCCCAGATCAGTGATAAAGCTAGTATGCTCTTGGTCCGGAACGTGCATCGGAATTTGGTTGTATCCTGAATAAGCATCCATGAATGAGAGAAGCTCATGACCTGCCGTTGAGTCTACCAACTGGTCAATTCGAGGTAATGGGAAACTATCCTTTGGACAAGCTTTGTTTAGATCCGAGAAGTCGATACACGTTCGCCACTTTCCGTTGGCCTTCTTTACCAGGACTGGATTCGAAATCCAGTCTGGGTAAGTGGAATCTCTGATAAACCCATTACCCTTTAGCTTTCCAACCTCTTCTTTCAAGGCAGCGGACCTCTCTGGGCCCAGCATTCGCCTTTTTTGCTTTACTGGAGGATGTTTGGGGTTAATGCTCAAAGAATGGCTCATGATTGATGGGGATATCCCGCACATATCCGCATGGGTCCAAGCGAATACATCCAAGTTGTTCTTTAAGAAAGTCGTCAATTCTTCGGCAAGAGTTGGACTTAACTGGGATCCAATCTTAAGGACCTTCTCCGGATCACTGTCATCGATTGGCACATCCACAGTTGCTTCGTTGGGAGTTGCCATTCTGCCCCCGGGTTCTTGATCCTCTCTGGGATCTATATCCTCGGGCATCACTCTAGGCAACTCTCCAACAATTATCCTCTTTGGTTGCTATAAGGCTTCCGCCCCCAAAGGGGGAGGAGTGCCTTTAGTTTCGATATCCCCGCCGTTGCGAAGCAACTTTAATTCGGCAACATAACATGCTCGCGCAGTAACTTGATCCCCTCTGACGATACCAATGCCAACTTCTGTGGGGAACTTCAATAGCAAGCACCAGGGGCTATACCGGCTCTGAATTTTGCAAGGGCCGGTCGGCCCAAGAAGGCATTGTATGGCGATTCGACATCCAAAACCACAAAGGGAAGGATTCTCACTCTCTGGCGTTCTCCTTCCCCAAGTGTAACTGGCAATTCTACATAACCCATAGGTGCGGTGGATGCTCCGTTGAATCCACGAATCCATCCTTGGCAGGGCTTCAAGTCTTTTATCTCAAGATTCATCTAGTCAAAGGCTTTTTTGAAAAGGATATTAACAGAACTCCCGTTGTCCACCAGTACCTTATGTACAGTGGCTGGCCCGATGGGTATCGTAATTACAAGTGGATCTTCAGTTGGAGCATGGACCCCGATGCTTTCTCGTTCTCGGAAAACAACGTCATCAGTCATCATCTTTTGCTGCTTCACCGGGACACTGTCCTCGGGGTTGCTACATTCCCCCACTTCGAGGTGTTGTTTGGCTGCGTTGACATATTGATCTAAAGCTTTGGAACTATGCCCAGCAAGGTAAAGTCCACCGATCACGGTGTTGATTACAATATTCTTTCCCTTTTGCTGAGCAGTTGGCCTAGCAGCAAGTTGATTTTGATTCTGATTCGGGGCCTGCACTGCATGCCCCCTGTCCCTAGGCGTTACTCTGTATTCGTCTAGCTTCCCTTCTCGAAGCAGCCTTTCGACTACGTCCCTCAGGTGACGGCATTCATTCGTCGAATGGCCGTGGATTTGATGAAAGAGGCAAAACTTCCCTGTCTCATGCTCTTTTTATGTCGACTCTCTAAGAGGTGGCATCTTATTCTGGAGGACTTCATACGCATCCATGAAGATATTTTCCAGAGTATCATTTATGGGTGTATAACTTTCAAAGGCCCTGGGACGAGTCCTTCTCTGGGAGTCGTTCCCTCGGCCCCTCTTCCGGCTGTTGCCGTTAGCATTGTTATTGTTGTTACCCGGTCGGCGACCACCCTGGTTCTGATTTCCGACCTTAACCTCAACTTTCCCCGAGCTGTCTCCAGTCTGTTTGATGGCGACATTGCTCTGAACTTCTTCCTTATCAGTTGTTTTAAGCTTTCGATTCGCGTATACCTCTTCCCGGCGTAGATGTACATTGGCTTTCTCATAGAATAATTCTCTGGTGTGGGGTGGTTTGCCTGCCAAGTACCTCCCGAATTCAGTGTCCTTATCCACTCCATCAATTAGTGCTGCGACAATGGTCGGCTCATGAGGATCTTTGACCTCAGTGGCGGCCAAATTGAAACGATCCAGGTACATCTTTAGACTTTCGCCCGGTCGCTGTTTGACAAGAAATAGATCGATCACGCTTTTCGTCTTCTGTGCGTAGATACGGAATTGCTCTACGAACTTCTCGCTTAGTTCCCTGAAGCTGGAGATCGATCTTGCCGGCAGGCGAGTAAACCATAGCAAAGCCACGTCTTCCAAGAATATGGGAAACGCTTTACACTTAACTGCGTCAGAAGCGGCGGCAGCAGTCATCGACCAAGAGTATCTCATCAGGTGCTGAACAGGATCAGATCTTCCTGCATATCGGTTCATTTGTGGCATGTTGAAACGCCTTGGAAAAGTTGCATCCAAAATATCGTCAGTAAAAGGAGTATGACTGCGGTCAATCCCCCAATCTTCGTTCCGCTGTCCACGGCTGTCGGCCAAAATCTGGTGAACCATGGCTGCAACGTTTGCACTAGTCAAAGGAGGTTCAGGATCAGTGCCTCTGGCCCGACGAGGCTCTCTGATCTCTCTTCGGGGAGTAGCCACAAAATCCGGGGCTTGGACGGGGCCTCGCTGCCCCCTGTTATCATGAGTATGCGTACGGCGACGGGGCTGAGGTGGCCTGTCATGCACAGGACTGTTCACGCCTCGAGTCCTGAGGGTCGTTGCTTGACCATCCATATTACGGTTTGTGGGTCTTGCCCCTAGTTCTTCTTCTTCTTGTGAGGGCAGGGTCCCGAACCGAAGCTGTTCTATGTTTTCGGCTCTTTCATACGGTCGCCGCGGAGGTCTCGGCGATTCTTCAGATGAAGAGGAATATGCTGGGGTGAGTGGACGAACTGGCGATGTTCTTTGCCTTGTTAGCTCATCAAGTCTTCTATCCATAGCCGTCAGGTTTTGCCGTAGGATAGAACTTTCCTGCCTTTGGGCGGCTAACTCATCAAATAACCTATCCCACATTTCGACAAAGCGGGAAAGATCCCCCTCAGTGACAGGAGCAGCAGGATCATAGTGGTCATCATCACCCTCTCTTATGGGCGAAGTGCTCGGACCGGGTCGATCAGAAGTTCCAGGACGATAGGAGTGGGTCAAAGGTTCTTTTCCAGGTCGAGTTGTGTTCTGACCATCAGTTCGGGTAGTTGCGGTTCGTGGAGGGCGGTTCGCTGCGCCCCGCTGAGATCGACTCGTGGTCGTGGTGCGCGGAGTCTGCGAGTTGTTGCCCCGGGATCGAGTAACAACCCCTTCAGTAACACGGATCGTCTCGTTCTCATCGACTCGGAACGAGGTGTTTTCATCGGATCGGATCGCCCCCTGCGCTCCGCGATCCAGAATCACTTCGTTGCCCAGTTCGTGTACACTCTCCTTGATCGTTTCATTGGTCTGCGAAACTTTAGATCTTTTTCCAGCCATGATATCTGAATCGCTGGAATCTTCAAGAAAACGAATGACGAAACTTTAAGACTGAGGCTCTCAGTGAAAGCACCAAAAATGTTAGATCGAAATTTGGACCTAACACCCAAATTGTTATAAACTGTAGAGAATTATAAATGGGGAACAAGGGAAAAGAAAATAACACTCAGAATTTATAGTGGTTCGGCGTTAACGAGCCTACGTCCACTTTATATCTTATTGATTATGCTTTAAAAGCTAGTACAACAGTGATTTCTCTCAATATTTCAGTGGTTTGACAACAATGGCGGACTCAGTATTCACTATTGCCAAAAGGATCCCGAAAAATGCCAAGCTCTGGGCTATTTATAGCTGATTTTGTCAGGCGGATCGCGGACACGTGGCACGAATCCCGAGATTTTCGGATCGCATCGCCACCATTGAAGAAACAGTCAAACTAGCCGTTGTGAACAGGTGTCGTCAGATCCGTGCGATTCGGATCGCTGAAGACCAGCTCGTGGTTGAACGGGTCAGAGCGTTCGGTTCGTTACAAGGGATCGGATCGCCTGGAGGTGCTGTTCGTCGACGAGATGGGAGCGATCCGTTCCTGGGCGAGTCGATAGAGCGCGATCCATTCCTGGGCGAGACGATGACGTGCGATCCATTCTTCCACTTTCTTGGGGGACTTGGTTTCCTGGTTTTCTTTTATGAATGATCCTGGATGGCTTGGTCAAAAAGCGAGCCAACATAAGGGTTATTTAGAGAATTAGGGGTAGGATTAAAAAGAAGGACTATTTAGACATATTAAGAGAAGTCGGGGTAGTTTAAGCATAGTAGGGGTAGATCGACAAATATGAATGATTATGAATCGTTTGGTGTAACAACCCGTATTTTCAATAACCTGTTATAACATAAATCGAGGCAGAATTTAATTCTAAAATCTGAATCAAGGGAAACGGGCTATGCCATTGCGTTCGTCTCGGAAAAATACGCGAAATAGAGTCCGAGTTTTCGAAAATCGGAGTCCGTATGACCCAGTTAAGGCCCATTTAAGTTTTCAGAAATTTCCATGTTAAAAACAGATTTAAATTTTAAATTAAAAACAAGGATTAGGGCTAACTGGCGTCAGGCGGGAAAACTCCCGCCAGGACCCCCATGTCGACAGGGGTCTTAGGGTGTCGACTGCCCTGTCGACAGCCCTGTCGACACGGGGTGGCCGGGCAGTTTTGCCTGGCGCACCATTTTGATTTGGGCTTGGTCTTGTGGCTTGGTTCTAGAGAATTCCGAAATCTGACGGACCTAAACTAACCTAGGGTTAATCCTAGGGCTAAAAACACTCTAATCTTCTATAAATAAGCCCCTAATCCTACCCTAAAACCTCATTATTCATTCTAGCAACCAAACTATGTCAAATTGAATTCTCAAATGGCCTCCACCTAAAAACCCTAGCCTCCACCCTCTTCAAAAATCATTCCTATGAAGGTTTTGATGTTCATATAAGCATTTCTAAGTTGTATGAATGATCATTAGCTTGCATACATCATCAAGTTGCAAGCTTTAATTGCTAAAGCTAGAGTTTTTGGGATTTTTGTTAATTGGAGCTTTGTTTTGGGTTTTTATATGCTTGCATAAAGGGCTTCTCAATCTTTATTAGTAGATTTGTGTCTTCATAATATTTGTAAGCCCTCTTACCTTCATTTTAGAAACTCTAAAGTTAATATGTGATGAAAGTTGGGATTTATGCATGTTTAATAAGTTATGCATGCTTATGCGAGTTCACTATGCTATGTTATGCATGTTTAATAAGTTATGCATGCTTATGCGAGTTCACTATGTTATGTTATGCATGTTTAATAAGTTATGCATGCTTATGCGAGTTCACTATGCTATGTTACACATGTTTGATAAGTTATGCATGTTTATGCAAGTTCACTATGCCATGATTTGCAAGTTTAACAAGTTATGCATGTTTATGCAAGTTCACTAAGTCATGATTTGCAAGTTTAACAAGTTATGCATGTTTATGCAAGTTCATTAAGCCATGATTTGCAAGTTTATTGAGTTATGCATGTTTATGCAAGTTCACTATGCCATGATTTGCAAGTTTAACAAGTTATGCATGTTTATGCAAGTTCACTATGCTAAGTTATGCAAGTCCAACATGTTATGCATGCTTATTATGATATGTAAGATTTATCATGTATGTTGTGCCAAGTTCCCTCTTTATATCCTTTATGCGTTATGACGAATATGTAAGCGATAGAATGACGTTGGGGGTTTTTTGGGTAAAACTTAAAATACATGAAAATATAAGATTGGGAATTTACCTATTAAGTTAGGTCTACCCCTTGGGAATTTACCTATTAAGTTAGGTCTACCCAAGTATTTGTTAAACTTGTGATTATGTTTTGAAAATAAAGTGGACATGACACTTAGAAAACAAAAGTGTGGCCAACTCGAGGTTGGGTTGAGTTTGTAGCGTAAACCTACCCGGAACCGACCGGCCTAACTAGTTGCTACAAACAATAGGACCCAATGTGAGAAGTTGGTCATGTGTACCTTGGACCCGAGGTTAGACCAAGTTGTGGTGTAAAGCTACCCGGACCCGACCGGCCTAACTAGTAACCACAACAAGGTCTAATGTGAGAGGTTAAGGCACAATTAAATTAATTAATGCCTCATGATTAGGGTTAAGTCATGGCCCACTAATACTTAACCAATTTTGGGGATACGAGGGATTAAATGGGGTTAAGTGGTGAACTGTTGGTTACACTTAGCTAATTTAATCCATGATTAGTGAGGGGTTAAACCACACTTAACCCTCTTAGAAAACCCTAGAAACGTGGTCTGTTCCAGCAGTAATCCCAGTTGGGTATCATTCACAACCCTAGAGGCTAGGCTAGGGCGGGGCACGATTACTGGACTGATGTAAGCGACCAAAGCGACGGCTGAGTGGTACAGCGGTGCGGGTCCAGGCGGGCTACGGACGTGCACGTAGTCCGGTGTTGGACAAACTCGAGGCACGGGTACCAGTAGGTTTAGACTGTGCATTATTGCTTAGGTGTCTGAGGTTGACACCCGAGGGCTTGATACACCCGAAGGTGGACCCAGCACAGTCTGACTACAACCATATGTGGGCCGTATGGACACCAACACTTGACGTGTTAGGTTTATAGGGAGCCGATCGACTAGACCGTTGGGCTGGACCTTGCATTAAGGTCACCTCATGCTATTGGGCCAAAGTTTGGGCTGAGGAATCAATATCTGTTATGTTAATTTGCTAGTACTCTGTGGTGCAAAGCTTAATCTTCTCTATGTGATGACACCTGTATCTATTGCCAGTATGTTCATCTCGGTTTCCATCATGATGTTAACTTTATTAGTTTATAGACTGATCGTAGTAGGGCTTACCAGTCTTTTTGACTGACCTGTTTTCTTTCGCTTCTTTTCTTCCGTTCCCCCCCCCCCCAGGTTCTCAGGGAGGGAACAGTAGTGCTTAGCTTGGATCGCTTGCTTGTTCTCTGGATAGCTCATGTATGTCTGGACATTGAGCTCGCTATGGTTTATCACCTTTATTTTTGGGGATAGCACTATGTATTTCAGTATTTCTGTTTATGTTGTACTAGACATGTTTATTTTGGCAGATGACTTTATGATGTACTAGACTTGTTTTGAGATGGTTTGAGATATTCCGCTGTTTTATTCTCACTTACTCTGTTTTACATATATATTTATGTTCCTGTTCTGCCTTGATATATCATTATGCATGCTTACCCAGTTCTAACGCCCCCAGAAGCTAGTGCCCCCGAAAGAGTGACCCTAGCGGAGGTGGGGTGTTACAAATTTGGTATCAGAGCATATGGTTTACAAGAAAGAACAAAAAGTTTTTAAAAAGACTTTTGGAAAACTATTTTCAAAACAAGTATAAAGTATTTTCCAAAGAAAAGTCTAGTATTATAAAAAGGCTATTCCCCAAAAAGCCATTAGCGTTATCCTTCGTTCCCTTGACCTAATCTTATCTTATCCTTCGTTTCAGTATGGCTGAGGATCTTGCCATCCCGGATGGAGTAAATGTGCCACTCTGGTATAGGAGACTTCTAGAAGCTAGGGCGGCAGCCGGCCCTGCAAACCCTACTCCCACTCCTCCTCCTGTAGCTGAGAATCCTCCCCCTAATGTCCCTCCTCCAGTGGTTCCTGTTCCCCCTCCTCCAGTGGTTCCTGTTCCCCCTCCTCCTGTAGATTTGAGCTGGCAGCGAGAGTTATGTTAATTTGCTAGTACTCTGTGGTGCAAAGCTTAATCTTCTCTATGTGATGACACCTGTATCTATTGCCAGTATGTTCATCTCGGTTTCCATCATGATGTTAACTTTATTAGTTTATAGACTGATCGTAGTAGGGCTTACCAGTCTTTTTGACTGACCTGTTTTCTTTCGCTTCTTTTCTTCCGTTCCCCCCCCCCCCAGGTTCTCAGGGAGGGAACAGTAGTGCTTAGCTTGGATCGCTTGCTTGTTCTCTGGATAGCTCATGTATGTCTGGACATTGAGCTCGCTATGGTTTATCACCTTTATTTTTGGGGATAGCACTATGTATTTCAGTATTTCTGTTTATGTTGTACTGATCATAAGTCTTTGAAGTATCTCTTTTCGCAGAAGGATCTGAACTTGAGGCAGCAAAGATGGATGGAATTCTTGGCGTCCTATGATTTTGATATATCCTATACCCCTGGCAAGGGGAATGTTGTAGCGGATGCGTTGAGTAGAAAAAGGTTGACACTAAGTCCTCTATTTGTCGAGATGAAGAATTTAGAGTTCTTGGCAACCTTTGATTTCTCTTTGGCGGTTGAGTCGATGACCGGTTCTTTAGCATCTCTTGAGCTCAGACCTACCCTTCTGGATCAAGTTGGGGCTTCGCAGAAGGAAGACCCTCAGATAATTGAGATCATGGATAAGCTGATTCGAGGGGAGACATCTAGTCACCTTGCTCGATATTCTATAGATGATAAGGGTTGGCTGAGGAGAGACGGAAGGCTTTGTGTTCCGATGGTAGAAGACTTGGTGAGGAAAGTTCTTGATGAAGCACATCGCTCCAAGTTGACTATACATCCGGGTGGAGATAAGATGTATAAGGATATGAAGCGCAATTTCTTCTGGCCTGGAATGAAAAAGGATGTGGCAGAGTTTGTCTCTAGATGTGTTGTTTGTCAGAGAGTAAAAGCCGAGTCGAAGAAGCCCGGTGGGCTATTGCATCCTCTAGAGGTCCCGCTATGGAAGTGGGAGAGTATTTCTATGGACTTTTTGACGGATTGCCAAGGTCAAGAAAAGGGAATACAAGCATATGGGTCATTGTGGATAGGCTTACGAAGAGTGCTCATTTCATTCCGGTTAAGAGCAAAAGGACCGCATCTGGACTAGCATCAGTATATCTTCGTGAGATAGTACGACTACATGGAGTCCCTTCCAGCATAGTCAGTGACCGAGACCCCATCTTTACTAGTCAGTTTTGGAACAGTTTGCAGGAAGCTATGGGCACGAGGTTAAACCTGAGTACGGCCTATCACCCACAAACAGACGGTCAGACAGAAAGGGTGAACAGGGTACTTGAGGACTTGTTGAGGCTTTGCATTCTGGATTTTGGTGGTACTTGGGAAGACCATCTTCCTCTGGTTGAGTTTGCATATAATAACAGTTATCAGGCAAGCATAGGGATGGCACCATTTGAGGCTTTATATGGGAGACCGTGCAAGTCACCCACATGTTGGTGGGAGACTACAGATAAGCTTATACTTGGACCTGACATGATTAGAGATACATCCGAGAAGGTCGAGTTGATTAGAAGACGGATGAAGGCGGCCCAAGACAGACAGAAATCTTATGCTGATAAGCGAAGATCCGATTTGGAGTTTGATGTTGGGGACATGGTTTTCGTAAAGGTTTCTCCTTTGCGGAATGTGGTCTGATTTGGAGCTGTTGGGAAGTTAGCACCGAGATTTGTTGGACCCTTCCCTATCGTAGAGAGAATTGGGAAGATGGCTTATAAAGTGCAATTGCCCGAGAAGCTGTCCGGAGTGCATAATGACTTTCATGTCTCGCATCTCCGAAAGTGCCTACATGAGTCCGCTGAGGTGGTTGAATCTAGCATTCTGGAGGACGTGGAAGTAGAGAAAGAGGCAACTTTGAGGAGAGCTCCGATTCGTATCTTGGGGACGGAGACCAAGAAGCTAAGGAATCGAGAGGTCAAGTTGGTAAAGGTTCAATGGGGTGAAGCCGAAGAAGACGCAACTTGGGAAACCGAGGAGAAGATGCGTGGGCTTTATCCATTCCTTTTTGAGGGTACACTCTCAATCACTTTCCTTTGTTAGCATATCTTTCTCTTTGCTATCCATGTTTATCTAGTTATCGTGCTAATCTTGTCATGAGAACCTTAGGTAGAAACCCTTTGGATGAAAACATGTGTTTGAGACATGTTATGTTTGATGGTTGCAAGTGGTTGCACGTGTTTGCAAGTGGTTACTCGTGGATGCATGATACACATTAGGCACTAGATCGGCTCACACACTCCTCATATTGCATGTGCATGAGTGTTTATGCTTATTCTTGGATGAAATTTGTATGCCATCACATGGATGTTGCATATGGATGTATGATTGAGCACGCATGTAGATATTATACATTATGTTAGGGATTTGCATACATATGGATACATTTCACTAACATATTTTGCATTGATCTTTGCATTAGCTAAGTACATATACACACACTTTTGCATATGTTCGTATAGCATTTAGAATCTTTTAAGGACAATGATTGCTCGTGGATGATGCTTTGAGTAGATGGATGATTGGATGGTAGGATACGTTCTTCCTAACTTGAAGATTTCGGGGACGAAATCCTTTAAGGAGGGGAGAATTTAACAACCCGTATTTTCAATAACCTGTTATAACATAAATCGAGACAGAATTTAATTCTAAAATCTGAATCAAGGGAAACGGGCTATGCCATTGCGTTCGTCTCGGAAAAATACGCGAAATAGAGTCCGAGTTTTCGAAAATCGGAGTCCGTATGACCCAGTTAAGGCCCATTTAAGTTTTCAGAAATTTCCATGTTAAAAACAGATTTAAATTTTAAATTAAAAACAAGGATTAGGGCTAACTGGGATCAGGCGGGAAAACTCCCGCCAAGACCCCCATGTCGACAGGGGTCTTAGGGTGTCGACTGCCCTATCGACAGCCCTGTCGACACGGGGTGGCCGGGCAGTTTTGCCTGGAGCACCATTTTGATTTGGGCTTGGTCTTGTGGCTTGGTTCTAGACAATTCCGAAATCTGACGGACCTAAACTAACCTCGGGTTAATCCTAGGGCTAAAAACACTCTAATCTTCTATAAATAAGCCCCTAATCCTACCCTAAAACCTCATTATTCATTCTAGCAACCAAACTATGTCAAATTGAATTCTCAAATGGCCTCCACCTAAAAACCCTAGCCTCCACCCTCTTCAAAAATCATTCCTATGAAGGTTTTGATGTTCATACAAGCATTTCTAAGTTGTATGAATGATCATTAGCTTGCATACATCATCAAGTTGCAAGCTTTAATTGCTAAAGCTAGAGTTTTTGGGATTTTTGTTAATTGGAGCTTTGTTTTGGGTTTTTATATGCTTGCATAAAGGGCTTCTCAATCTTTATTAGTAGATTTGTGTCTTCATAATATTTGTAAGCCCTCTTACCTTCATTTTAGAAAATCTAAAGTTAATATGTGATGAAAGTTGGGATTTATGCATGTTTAATAAGTTATGCATGCTTATACGAGTTCACTATGCTATGTTATGCATGTTTAATAAGTTATGCGTGCTTATGCGAGTTCACTATGCTATGTTATGCATGTTTAATAAGTTATGCATGCTTATGCGAGTTCACTATGCTATGTTACACATGTTTGATAAGTTATGCATGTTTATGCAAGTTCACTATGCCATGATTTGCAAGTTTAACAAGTTATGCATGTTTATGCAAGTTCACTAAGTCATGATTTGCAAGTTTAACAAGTTATGCATGTTTATGCAAGTTCATTAAGCCATGATTTGCAAGTTTATTGAGTTATGCATGTTTATGCAAGTTCACTATGCCATGATTTGCAAGTTTAACAACTTATGCATGTTTAGGCAAGTTCACTATGCTAAGTTATGCAAGTCCAACATGTTATGCATGCTTATTATGATATGTAAGATTTATCATGTATGTTGTGCCAAGTTCCCTCTTTCTATCCTTTATGCGTTATGACGAATATGTAAGCGATAGAATGACGTTGGGGGGTTTTTGGGTAAAACTTAAAATACATGAAAATATAAGATTGGGAATTTACCTATTAAGTTAGGTCTACCCCTTGGGAATTTACCTATTAAGTTAGGTGTAACAACCCGTATTTTCAATAACCTGTTATAACATAAATCGAGGCAGAATTTAATTCTAAAATCTGAATCAAGGGAAACGGGCTACGCCATTGCGTTCGTCTCGGAAAAATACGCGAAATAGAGTCCGAGTTTTCGAAAATCGGAGTCCGTATGACCCAGTTAAGGCCCATTTAAGTTTTCAGAAATTTCCATGTTAAAAACAGATTTAAATTTTAAATTAAAAACAAGGATTAGGGCTAACTGGCGTCAGGCGGGAAAACTCCCTCCAGGACCCCCATGTCGACAGGCATGTCGACAGGGGTCTTAGGGTGTCGACTGCCCTGTCGACAGCCCTGTCGACACGGGGTGGCCGGGCAGTTTTGCCTGGCGCACCATTTTGATTTGGGCTTGGTCTTGTGGCTTGGTTCTAGAGAATTCCGAAATCCGACGGACCTAAACTAACCTAGGGTTAATCCTAGGGCTAAAAACACTCTAATCTTCTATAAATAAGCCCCTAATCCTACCCTAAAACCTCATTATTCATTCTAGCAACCAAACTATGTCAAATTGAATTCTCAAATGGCCTCCACCTAAAAACCCTAGCCTCCACCCTCTTCAAAAATCATTCCTATGAAGGTTTTGATGTTCATACAAGCATTTCTAAGTTGTATGAACGATCATTAGCTTGCACACATCATCAAGTTGCAAGCTTTAATTGCTAAAGCTAGAGTTTAAGGTTTTGACTTCGAATGGATATTGCGGGAGATCCGACCGTCGGATTCTCTTAAAACCGGAACCGTTGGGTTCGTATCGAAAAGAACTTTCTAACAAATGTGAGAAATTAGAAATCTAACGGTTGGATTTGTAATTATGTCCAAATAAAATTTGACAAAGGTCGTTGTAAGTGGAGTTCGATGGCCGTTGATGGAAATCGACTGTACGGGCCTTGATGAAATTATTAAAAATAGTAATAATTGGTGTAAAATCATAAGAAATGATTTGTGAAGAATTGGGATGAAAAACTCCATATTTGAAAAGATAAAAATAGTTTTTTTATCGAAATGAACTAGTTTTGAACTAGAATAATAATTTATTTATTTTTAAAATAAATAAATTGGATTTGAAATGGTTTTGAAAATAGCCAGAATTTCTAATAATTGCATTGGAATGGATTTGAGTCGAAATTGTCTTTGGAACATTTCGATGTTGGATTTCGTGATTATATAGATATTGTTATGAAAATTTGAAAGATATATATATATATATATATATATATCGTTATTTCCAATATGATATTTGTTGGTCGTACAATTTGATATTGAATATAAGCCGGTATATTTTCTATTCAGAGCCTTGTATTTAATATCAAATGTGATTTTGGTTTGTCGTGAATAGTGTCTTCATTAACACTGTTCTTAAGCCCAGTTGAGAAAAAGACTAAATCTTTTTATTTAGATTTAATGAAGTTTGCCAATTAAATAATATTTAATTGGAATTGAATTGGTATTGATTTTTGGGTTTATCGTGAACAATGTTTTAAATAACACTTGTTAACCCGATAATTAATGAAATGTAATTTTGGGTTTATCGTGAACTGAGTTTTAAATGACACTGATTCTTTAACCCAGTTAAAGATTAAAAATAAGTGGAGTTTTAATGAATCTTTAATTAGATTGAAAAGATCGAGAATGGAGTATCACCAGTTTTACTCGAGGCGATAGTTAAATCTTTAATTAGATTTGAATGTGAGATAGTAATTGAATTTACCTATAACACCGTGGGGATAGATATGAAGTATTACCAGTTTTACTTCATGGGATGAATAGGTGGGGATCGGGAAATAAAATAAATGATTACTCCGGTGTGGTTCGCTAATCCCGACTAGTTATTCAAAGAAGATTAAAGAATAAATTTAAAGAATTTATCTTTGATAAAATTTATGGGAACCTTTCCCAAAGTATAAGAAAATTTGAACAAAAGAATATTCTGAATTGGAATGAGGCGTATGTTGTGTTTGTGTAACAATTGTTTATTATATACGCGAGTTATTCAGAAAGACCGGGTTTATCCCATTCCGAATAACTGATTCGACGTGGTGTTGAAGATGAAGACGGTGGTTGAAGACCGGAAATCTTCACATCGTTTGGGTGATTGCTGATGATCTCGATTGGGTCGTACACCCAAGAGGAGAGAAACAGTTGGTGATCATCCAGACGTACTTGGAGATCGATGGATATGCGAGGAAATTGCCTCCGGTTTCGTTCAGACCCAAAACGAACTTGTAAATGGACTGTGTGTCTGACATTGGACTTTATCCTGTGTGGTTGATTTCTATTAAATATATATCTATTTGGCGGCGGAGAATTCATTCTCTTGCTTAACGCCCTTCTCTGAGACGTACGAGCTCAGGGGTTATATACTGATGGATATCAAATGCATAGAGTGAATTTCCTGTGTGGCACGCCTAAGTGGCAAATTATCAAGGCTGCCGTTGAAAAGCAGGGTCTTGTGGTTGATGATCAAAGCACGGCCTGTGTGGCATAGCTTTTTGTAACGTTGTTTCGCGAGCCTCACACCACGGTTGTGAACCAAAAACGGGAGAGGATCTCAGGGAGGGCATGCGTTTCCTTTTAGCTAGAAGTGGGGTCAGTGGTTTTACACGCCCTGGCGAGTTTGACTTATGTGGTTGTTGCTATTGCGAGGCGCCTCAGTTTGATCGGACGATCCGGGTCCAATGGAGTCATTCGTTGGCTCATTTACGCCCCATAGGGCGGGGAAACGCCGTGTTCAGGCATTTTAATCCACATCGGTGGACCGTCCCTGACGATCCAAGTGGCTTGACTGAGTACTTGTCCTAAGGCTAGGGCTAGAGAGTCTCGAATCGGTGAGGACTATCTTTTGCCTCAATTCATAGATGGAAATCAAATTTCCAAATACGACATGTGCGGTTTTGATTGTAGAACTAGTATGTTGACATAGTGGCATGGGGCATTCATGCCGCTTATGATTTATACTTATGATTAAAATTGATTTATTCATTTATAGTAATAATAAAATATGAGATTTCGCGTATCAAGCATTCTTTGGCTATTATAAGGTAAAAAACCTATCCTCCGGCTTGCGTTGCATTGTGTGATGGGACCTGGGTCTTATAATAGCTTCATTTTTCTTTATTTAGCATTGCGCTGTTGTTTTATGCACTGGTGTTCTTGGGAGGAAACCCGTTCCGTGTTACACGGCGTGGTCCCTTGATTTACCTAACTTTAAAATAAAGATTAATAACTGTTTTAGTTCTCACACCAGTCCCAAAACTGACTTGGAGTTTATTGTTTTAACCTAAACTCTAGGTGCGCTTATTTTGATACGTGCAGGTAGTAGTTTTGGTTTTGCAGATTTATATTCACAGGATCCTGGTTTACAGCTGGAACGATATCCGGAAAGCTTTGTATCTGTATATCTCTTCTAGTTGTGTTTTGTATTATTTTCCGCTGCGATGTATTTAAATGAAATTCAAATCTCTGATATTTTCTGTGTAATATTGATTTATACTCTGTATATTCTTTTATTCTGATGGAATTGTTGAATATACAATGAAATGTTCTTCCGTGTGCATTCCGATGTGCGTTGTTTTCAAAACAATCAGGCATTTCGAACGGTCTCGATCGGTTTAGCGACTGATTCGGATCGAGCGAAATTCCTTTTCGTAACATTGGGAGTAAAGGCTATTTAGAGAATAAGGGGTAGGATAAAAAAGAAGGACTGTTTTGAAGTGTTAAGAGAAGTAGGGGTAGTTTAAGCATAGTAGGGGTAGATCGACAAATATGAACGACGACGAATCATTTAGGTTGGATGATGCAAAAACCAACCCTTCACAGAAGTTAAAAAATAGGGGTAATTATTGGAAGTAAAGGCTATTTTGAGAATTAGAGGTAGGATTAAAAAGAAGGGTTGTTTTGAAGTATTAAGAGAAGTAGGGATAGTTTAAGCAAAGTAGGGGTAGATCGACAAATATGAAAGATGATGAATCATTTAGATTGGGTGCTGAAAAAACCAATCCTTCACAGTAGTTAAAAAATAGGGGTAATTGTTGGAACTAAGGGCTATTTAGAGAATTAGGGGTTGGATTAAAAAGAAGGACTGTTTTGAAGTATTAAGAGAAGTAAGGTTAGTTTAAGCATAATAGGGGCTAGATCAAGAAATATGAAAGATGAGGAATCATTTAAATTGCTTGCTGCAAAAACCAACCCTTCACAGTAGTTAAAAAATACAGATAATTGTTGGAAGTGAGGGCTATTTAGAGAATTAGGGGTAGTTTTAAAAAGAAGGCCTTTTTTGAAGCATGAAGAGAAGTGGTGCAGTTTAAGCATAGTACGGGTAGATCGACAAATATTAATGATGATAAATCATTTGAATTGTGTGCTGCAAAAACGAAACCTTCAATGTAATTAAAAAATAGGGGTAATAACTGGAAGTAACGGCTATTTAGAGAATTAGTGGTAGGATTAAAAAGAAGGGTTGTTTTGAAGTATTAAGAGAAGTAGGGGAAGCTTAAGAATAGAAGGGGTAGATCGACAAATATGAAAGATGATGAATCATTTGGATTGGGTGCTGCAAAAACCCACCCTTCATGAAAGTAAAAAAATCGAATGTATTGTAGGATTTAAGGGCTATGTAGAGAATTAGGGGTAGGATTAAAAAGAAAGACTGTTTTGAGTTATTAAGAGAAGTATGGGTATTTTAAGCATGTAGGTGTAGATCGACAAATATGAAACATGATGAATCATTTAGATTGGGCGCTGCAAAAACAAACCCTTCACAATAGTTAAAAAATAGGGGTAATTGTTGGAAGTAACGGCTATTTAGAGAATTAGGGGTAGGATTAAAAAATGAAGGGTTGTTTTGAACTATAAAGAGTAGTAGGTGTAGTTTAAGCATAGTAGGGGTAGATCGACAAATATGAATGATGACGAATCGTTTGGAATGGGTGCTGCAAAAACCAATCCTTCACATTAGTTAAAAAAAAGGGGTAATTGTTGGAAGGAAGGGTTATTTAGAGAATTAGGGGTAGGATTAAAAAGAAGGGCTGTTTTGAAGTACCAAGAGAAGTAAGGGTAGTTTAGTCATAGTAGGGGTAGATCGACAAATATGAAAGATGATGAATCATTTGGGTTTCTTGCTATAAAACCCAACCCTTCACAGTTATTAAAAATAGTGGTAATTATTGGAAGTAAGGGATATTTAGAGAATTAGGGGTAGGATTAAAAAGAAGGGTTGTTTTGAGGTATAAAGAGTAGTATGTGTAGTTTAAGCATAATAGGGGTAGATGGACAAATATGAAAGATGTTGAATCATTTGGATTGGTGCTGCAAAAACCAACCCCTCATAGTAGGTAAAAATAGGGGTACTTGTTAGAAGTAAGGGCTATTTAGAGAATTAGGGGTAGGATTAAGAAGAAGGGCTGTTTCGAAGTACAAAGAGAAGTAGGGGCAGTTTAAGTGCAGTTGGGGTAGATTGACAAATATGAAAGATGATGAATCATTTGGACCGGGTATAGCAAAAACCAACCCTTCACAGTTGTTAGAAGATAGTGGAAATTGTTGTAAGTAATAGCTATTTAGAGAATTAGGGGTAGGATTAAAAATAATAGCTATTTTGAAGTATTAAGAGAAGTAGGGATAGTTTAAGCATAATACGGGTAGATCGACAAATATGAAAGAGGATGAATCTTTTGCATTGGGTGCTGCAAAAACCATCCTTTCACAGTAGTTAAAAAATAGGGGTAATTGTTGTAAGTAATGGGTATTTAGAGAATTAGGGTAGGATTAAACAGAAGGGCTGTTTTGAAGTATTAAGCGAAGTAGGGGTAGTTTAAGCATAGTAGGGGTAGATCGACAAATATGAAAGATTATGAATCGTTTGGATTGGGTGCTGCAAAAATCAAACCTTCACTGTAGTAAAAAGGTAGGCGTAATTGTTGGAAGTAAGGGCTATTTAGAGAATTAGGGGCAGGATTAAAAAGAAGGATTGTTTTGACATATAAAGAGAATTAGGGGTAGTTTAATCATAGTAGGGGTAGATCGAAAAATATGAAAGATTATGTATCGCTTGGTTTGGTTGCTAGAAAAACCAACCCTTAACATTAGTAAAAAGGTAGGCGTAATTGTTAAAAGTAAGGGCTATTTAGAGAATTAGGGGTAGGATTAAAAAGAAGGGTTATTTTGAAGTATTAAGTGAAGTATGGGTAGTTTAAGCATAGTAGGGGTAGATCGACAAATATGAAAGATGATAAATCATTTGGATTGGGTGCTGCAAAAACCAACCCTTCACAAAATTCAAAAAATAAGGGTAATTTTTGGAAGTAAGGGCTATTTAGAGAATTATGGGCTGGATTAAAAAGAATAACTGTTTTAATGTATTAAGGGAAGTAGGGGTAATTTAGGCATAGTAGGGGTGGATCGACAAATACGAAAGATGTTGAATCGTTTTATTGGGTGTTGCAAAAACCAACCCTTCACAGTAGTTAAAAAATAGGGGTATGTTGAAAGTAATGGCTATTAGAGAATTAGGGGTAGGATTAAACAAAAGCGCAGTTTTGAAGTATTATGAGAAGTAGTGGTAGTTTAAGCATAGTAGGGTTAGATCAACAAATATGAAAGATTATGAATCGTTTGGATTGGGTGCTGCAAAAATCAACCCTTCGCAGTAGTACAAAGATTGGTGTAATTGTTGGAAGTAAGGGCTATTTATAGAATTTGGGGTAATATTAAAAGGAAGGACCATTTTGAAGTATTAAGAGAAGTAGGGTTTGTTTAAGCATAGTAGGGGTAGATCGACAAATATGAAAGATGATAAATCGTTTGGATTGGGTGCTGCAAAAACCAAACCTTTACAGTAGTTAAAAAATAGGGGTAATTGTTGGAAGTAATGGGTATTTAGAGAATTAAGGGTAGGGTTAAACAGAAGGGTTGTTTTGAAGTATTAAGAGAAGTAGGGGTAGTTTAAGCATAACAGGGTTATATCGGCAAATATGAAAGATTAAGAATCGTTTGGATTGGGTGCTGCAGAAACCAACCCTTCACAGTAGTAAAACGTTAGGCGTAAATTTTTGAAGTAAGGGTTATTTAGAGAATTAGGGGTAGGATTAAAAAGAAGGACTGTTTTGACATATTAAGAGAAGTCGGGGTAGTTTAAGCATAGTAGGGGTAGATCGACAAATATGAAAGATTCTGAATCGTTTGGATTGGTTGCTGCAAAAACCAACCCTTCACAGTAGTAAAAAGATAGGTGTAATTGTTGGAAGTAAGGGTTGTTTTGAAGTATTAAGTGAAGTATGGGTAGTTTTAGCATAGTAGGGGTAGATCGACAAATATGAAAGATGATGAATAATTTGGATTTGATCGACAAATATGAAAGATGATGAATCATTTGGATTGGGTGCTGCAAAAACCAACCATTCACAGAAGTTAAAAAATAGGGGTAATTGTTAGAAGTAAGGTTTATTTAGAGAATAGCGGTAGGAATAAAAAGAATAGTCGTTTTGATGTATTAAGAGATGTAGGGGTAGTTTAAGCATAGTAGGGTAGATTGACAAATATGAAAGATGTTGTTTCATCGGGATTGGGTGCTGCAAAAACCAACCCTTCACAGTAGTTAAAAAATAAGGGTAATTGTTAGAAGTAATGGCTATTTATAGAATTAGGGGTAGGATTAAATAAAAGGGTTGTTTTGAAGAATTAAGAGAAGTAGGGGTAGTTTAAGCATAGTAGGGGTAGATCGACAAACAGGAAAGAATATGAATCGTTTGGATTGGGTGCTGCAAAAACCAACCCTTCGTAGTAGTAAAAAGATAGGAATAATTGTTGGAAGTAAGGGCTATTTAGAGAATTAGGGGTAGCATTAAAAACAATGACTATTTTGAAGTATTAAGAGAAGTAGGGGTAGTTTAAGCATGGTAGGGGTAGATCGACAAATATGAAAGATGATGAATCTTTTGGATTGGGTGCGGCAAAAACCAACCCTTCACAGTAGTTAAAAAATAGGGGTAATTGTTGTAAGTAATGGGTATTTAGAGAATTAGGGGTAGGATTAAACAGAAGGGTTGTTTTGAAGTATTAAGTGAAGTAGGGGTAGTTTAAGCATTGTAGGGGTAGATCGACAAATATGAAAGATTATGAATCGTTTGGATTGGGTGCTGCAAAAATCAAACCTTCACAGTAGTAAAAAGGTAGGCGTAATTTTTGGAAGTATGGGCTATTTAGAGAATTAGGGGCAGGATTAAAAAGAAGGATTGTTTTGACATATTAAGAGAAGTAGGGGTAGTTTAAGCATAGTAGGGGTAGATCGAAAAATATGAAAGATCATGTATCGTTTGGTTTGGTTGCTACAAAAACCAACCCTTCACAGTAGTAAAAAGATAGGCATAATTGTTGAAAGTAGGGGCTGTTTAGAGAATTAGGGGTAGGATTAAAAAGAAGGGTTGTTTTGTAGTATTAAGTGAAGTATTGATAGTTTAAGCATAGTAGGGGTAGATCAACAAATATGAAAGATGATGAATCATTTGGATTGGATCAACAAATATGAAAGATGATAAATCATTTGGATTGGGTGCTGCAAAAACCAACCCTTCACAAAAGTCAAAAAATAGGGGAAATTTTTGGAAGTAATTGGTATTTAGAGAATTAAGGGTAGGATTAAACAGAAGGGCTGTTTTGAAGTATTAAGAGAAGTAGGGGTAGTTTAAGCATAACAGGGTTATATCGACAAATATGAAAGATTAAGAATCGTTTGGATTGGGTGCAACAAAAACCAACCCTTCACAGTAGTAAAACGATAGGCGTAAATTTTTGAAGTAAGGGTTATTTATAGAATTAGGGGTAGGACTAAAAAGAAGGACTGTTTAGACATATTAAGAGAAGTCGGGGTAGTTTAAGCATAGTAGGGGTAGATCGACAAATATGAATGATTATGAATCGTTTGGATTGGTTGCTGCAAAAACCAACCCTTCGTAGTAATAAAAAGATAGGTGTACTTGTTGGAAGTTATTGTTGTTTTGAAGTATTAAGTGAAGTATGGGTAGTTTTAGCATAGTAGGGGTAGATCGACAAATATAAAAGATGATGAATAATTTGGATTTGATCGACAAATATGAAAGATGATGAATCATTTGGATTGGGTGCTGCAAAAACCAACCATTCAAAGAAGTTAAAAAATAGGGGTACTTATTAGAAGTAAGGTCTATTTAGAGAGTAGCGGTAGGATTAAAAAGAATAGTCGTTTTGATGTATTAAGAGATGTAGGGGCAGTTTAAGCATAGTAGGGTAGATCGACAAATATGAAAGATATTGTATCGTTTGGATTGGGTGCGGCAAAAACCAACCCTTCACAGTAGTTAAAAATAAGGGTAATTGGTAGAAGTAATGGCTATTTAGAGAATTAGGGGTAGGATTAAATAAAAGGGCTGTTTGAAGAATTAAGAGAAGTAGGGGTGGTTTACCCATAGTAGGGGTAGATCGATAAACCTGAAAGAATATGAATTGTTTGGATTGGGTGCTACAAAAACCAACCCTTCGTAGTAGTAAAAAAATAGGTGTAATTGTTGGAAGTAGGGGCTATTTATAGAATTAGGGGTAGCATTAAAAACATGGACTATTTTGAAGTATTAAGAGAAGCAGGGGTAGTTTAAGCATGGTAGGGGTAGATCGACAAATATGAAAGACGATGAATCTTTTGGATTGGGTGCGGTAAAAACCAACCCTTCACAGTAGTTTAAAAATAGGGGTAATTGTCGTAAGTAATGGGTATTTAGAGAATTAGGGGTAGGATTAAACAGAAGGGCTGTTTTGAAGTATTAAGCGAAGTAGGGGTAGTTTAAGCATTGTAGGGGTAGATCGACAAATATGAAAGATTATGAATCATTTGGATTGGGTGCTGCAAAAATCAAACCCTCACAGTAGTAAAAAGGTAGGCGTAATTGTTGGAAGTAAGGGCTATTTAGAGAATTAAGGGCAGGATTAAAAAGAAGGTTTGTTTTGACATATTAAGAGAAGTAGGGGTAGTTTAAGCATAGTAGGGGTAGATCGAAAAATATGAAAGATTATGTATCGTTTGGTTTGGTTGCTACAAAAACCAACCCTTCACAGTAGTAAAAAGATAGGCGTAATTGTTGAAAGTAAGGGCTATTTAGAGAATTAGGGGTAGGATTAAAATGAAGGGTTGTTTTGTAGTATTAAGTGAAGTATTGATAGTTTAAGCATAGTAGGGGTAGATCAACAAATATGAAAGATGATGAATCATTTGTATTGGATCGACAAATATGAAAGATGATAAATCATTTGGATCGGGTGCTGCAAAAACCAACCCTTCACAAAAGTCAAAAATTAGGGGTAATTTTTGGAAGTAATGGGTATTTTGAGAATTAAGGGTAGGATTAAACAGAAGGGCTATTTTGAAGTATTAAGAGAAGTAGGGGTAGTTTAAGCATAACAGGGTTATATCGACAAATACGAAAGATTATGAATCGTTTGGATTGGGTGCTGCAAAAATCAACCCTTCGCTGTTTTAAAAAGATAGGCGTAATTGTTTAAAGTAAGGGCTATTTAGAGAATTAGGGGTAAGATTAAAAAGAAGGACCATTTTGAAGTATTAAGAGAAGTAGGGGTAGTTTAAGCAGAGTAGGGGTAGATCGACAAGTATGAAAGATGATAAATCGTTTGGATTGGGTGCTGCAAAAACCAAACCTTCACAGTAGTTAAAAAATAGGAGTAATTGTTGGAAGTAATGGGTATATAGAGAATTAAGGGTAGGATTAAACAGAAGGGCTCTTTTGAAGTATTAAGAGAAGTAGGGGTAGTTTAAGCATAATAGAGTTATATCGACAAATATGATAGATTAAGAATCGTTTGGATTGGTTGCTGCAAAAACCAACCCTTCACAATAGCAAAAAGACAGGCGTAATTGTTTGAAGTAAGGGTTATTTAGAGAATTGGGAGTAGGATTAAAAAGAAGGACTGTTTTGACATATTAAGACAAGTAGAGGTAGTTTAAGCATAGTAGGGGTAGATCGACTAATACGAAAGATTCTGAGTCGTTTGAATTGGTTGTTGCAAAAACCAACCCTTCACAGTAGTAAAAAGATAGGCGTAATTTTTGTAAGTAAGGGTTATTTAGAGAATTAGAGGTAGGATTAAGAAGAAGGGTTCTTTTGAAGTATTAAGTGAAGTATGGGTAGTTTTAGCATAGTATGGGTAGATCGACAAATATGAAAGATGATGAATAATTTGGATTTGATCGACAAATATGAAAGATGATGAATCATTTGTATTGGGTGTTGTAAAAACTAGCACTTCACAGAAGTTAAAAAATAGGGGTAATTGGTGGAAGTAAGGGCTATTTAGAGAATAGGGGTAGGATTAAAAAGAATAGCCGTTTTGATGTATTAAGAGATGTAGGGGTAGTTTAAGCATAGTAGGGTAGATCGACAAATATTAAAGATGTTGTATCGTTTGGATTGGATGCTGCAAAAACCAAACCTTCACAGTAGTTAAAAAATAAGGGTAATTGTTGGAAGTAATGGCTATTTAGAGAATTAGGGGTAGGATTAAATAAAAGGGTTGTTTTGAAGAATTAAGAGAAGTAGGGGTAGTTTAAGTATAGTAGGGGTAGATCGACAAATATGAAAGATTATGAATCATTTGGATTGGGTGCTGCAAAAACCAACCCTTCATGATAGTAAAAAGATAGGCGTAATTGTTGGAAGTAAGGGCTATTTAGAGAATTAGGGGTAGGATTAAAAACAATGACTGTTTTGAAGTATTAAGAGAAGTAGGGGTAGTTTAAGCATGGTAGGGGTAGATCGACAAATATGAAAGATTATGAATCATTTGGATCGGTTGCTGCAAAAATCAACCCTTCACAGTAGTAAAAAGATAGGAGAAATTGCTGGAAGTAGGGGCTATTTAGTGAATTAGGGGTAGAATTAAAAAGTATGGTTGTTTTGAAGTATTAAGAGAAATATGGGTAGTTTAACCATAGTAGTGGTAGATTGACAAATATGAAAGATGATGAATCATTTGGATTTGGATCGTCAAATATGAAACATGATGAATCATTTGGATTGAGTGCTGCAAAAACCATCCCTTCACAGTTGTTAAAAAATAGGGGTAATTTTTGGAAGTAAGGGAAATTTAGAAAATTAGGGGTAGGATTAAAAAGAAGGGCTGTTTTGAAGTATAAGGAGAAGTATGTGCAGTTCAAGCATAGTAGGGGTAGATTGACAAATATGAATGATGATGAATCGTTTGGATTGCGTGTTGCAAAAACCAATCCTTCACATTAGTTAAAAAATAGGGGTAATTATTGGAAGGAAGGGCTATTAAGAGAATTAGGAGTAGGATTAAAAAGAAGAGATGATTTGAAGTATTAATAGAATAGGTGTAGTTTCGGAATAGTAGGGTTAGATCGAAAAATATGAAAGATGATGAATCGTTTGGATTGTGTGCTGTAAAACCCAACCCTTCACAGTTATTAAAAAATAGGTATAATGAAACGCCCTGCATTTTTAATGAAATTATAAATATGGAAATATGTATATATATTATATGCATAGATATATTTTAGAGAAAAACTAAATAATGACAATTAAATTGTATGTAATAAGTTCATGCAGTGAAATAAAGAAAAAGATTAATAAAAGAAATAACATTCAATACATGAAATGTGAAGAAATGCATGCGAACATTTAAAAGAAAGAAAAGGAAAATTTGAAGAGCTTCCAGAATTTGGTCACGGGATTAGCGTCATTGCATTCGTGGCGATTTTCTGGGAAATTTATACCTATAGCTTGCAGAAAACCGATTTAAAATGAAAGAGATATCTTTAAATTAAATATTGCAACAAAACATGAAATAGAGGAATGAGAAAAGAATAATGGTAACCATTGTCCTTGTCCATGTTAACAAAAGACTAAGTAGCCTAATTGGTTAAAGAATGTGACTTGCATACAAGAGGTACAGAGTTCTATCTCAGCCAGCGCCATATTTTTTGTTTTAGGGGAATGGCTAAAAAGTGGCTTAGTGTGAACGTAGTTTAATTAAAAGATGATGTGTAAAAAGAAGAAGGTAATGATCAATTAATAAATAAATTTAATTGCGTGAAAATAAGAAAGATGTGTCTATACACACACACACACACATGACGGTTAAGAATTTAACGCAGACAATTAATTACGCGCATATAAATATATGAATAATTAAGAATAAAATTAATAAATGAAAGTTTGTATTGTTTATGCATGCAATCATACATGTGCGTGAACACATATTGAAATAAAAAGAAGAATTAGTAAATTGATTGAAATGAGGGCGTGCAATTAAAATAGAAAGAAAGCAATTAAATAATTTCAGCGACGAATTAAATGCATGAAGAAAAGATGTTACTATACGTTAAAAATAGTGTAGTAATGCATTAACTTGAAAGAAATAAGGCAGTTTCTTTTTAATTGAAAGAGCACTAAGTGTGAAAAGGGTTTAGGTGGTTTTTTTTTAAGAGCATTCAGTGGTTAAAAAGAGAATTAAATCATTTAATTGATTAGAAGAAGAATAAGACAAATAATTGTTCACATACAATTACTTAGTTTAAGCACAAAGGTGGAACATAAATAAATATAAGTTTGAACAAGCATTGCAAGCGAACAAAGGATCAACCAAACAAAGGAAGAAAAGATTGTCTTGAAATTTTATTTATGTGCAATGAATAAAATTTCAAATCAAAAAGAGTATATATATAATAATAATAATAATAATAATAATAATAATAATAATAGCATATGCCGTTGCGCATGATCTATGGGTGCAATGTACCCTGGCTGTGTTGGTTGGGTTCTGGAATGTTCTTTTCTACAGTAAGGTGGATGGTTTAGATGAGTTTTTATTTAAACCTAAGGGCCCAGTTCTTCTAACCCACCTATAAATAGATGGCTAGGTTTTCTTCCACTCTCATAATTTCAAAAGAGACATCAAAACTCAGCTCTTTTCTTCCTCAAGTAATTCTCTTCTTTTTTCCTCCTAATCCTTTTCTAAAGATAAAAATTATATTTAGGCTTCTTCTGCTTCAGAATTAGAGAAAGAGAATTTTGATTATTCAAGAGTTGAAGGGGAGAATTAACATTAATAAATGATTATTCAGAATTGGGTAAGCAAATCAAGGTGGGTAGGTTTAAATTATAATTTTGAATAATAGTATACCTATCGTTCGACGTTCCCCATTTATGTAAATATTAATTTGATAAACATGCTAATTACTATAGTCTTAATTTTATGTTTATTATGTTCTTCTCCCTCCATTTCCCCTTTTTATTTTTAAGACTAGGCTACCTTCAAGCCTAGTCCAATCTCTCTGAAATATGCGCAAGAAAAAAATTGAGATAATTGGAAAAGTTTGAGTATGATAATGAAAAAAGGGAATATGGGGATATCGCTTAATTGAGAATATAAGACTTTAATTGGGGGCATAACTGTAAAGAATATGAACGATTGGTACAATTGGAATAAGTACACTATTTGAGAATTACATGTTATTTTAAATGATGTTAATTACATGTAGAAAGACATGCGGCATATACGGGAAATTGGGCATAACTAATATATGGGATTATAGGTAAAAATTGTATTGGAAAATTATGGGTAATTAGTATTCACTATAATACAAGATTGGAAATTGGGCATGAATTAAAGAAAATATAATGAACGCCTAAGACACGATGTTAGATTTAGTCGGTGGTAGAAGTCTGCCCGGAACCGCCCGGCATATCCAGCAACCGCAAACGGTAATCTAATGTGAGAGGTCAAAGGCAGAAATTAGATCCGTAATAGTGAGAAGACACGAGGTTAGATTTGGTTTGCGGTAGAAATCTGCCTGGTACTGCCCGGCATATCAAGCAACCGCAAACAGTAATCTAATGTGGGAGGTCTTGCACAATTATGGGTATAATGAATTAATGAACACTTAACCAAGATAAGACATGTGGTAAGGACATTGGAATAATAAATGGGTTAAGTGGGTAACATGGGCAGCATGGATAAATTGTTAAATTTGAATACTTAACCTAATTAAACCTGTAGTGGTGTTATGAACCTGTTGAATTGAGTAAGGGTTAAGTTGGTCTTAATTAATGCCAAAATGGGGAATGCTAATAATAACCTATTATAAATGAACCTGAATAAGGAAAGGAAAGATAATAGGTAGGCTTGTTCTAGGGACAAGTGGGAATTATAACTTATAAAATATGGTAAGTTATAAGGAACAATAAGGGAAATGAAATAACTTACGTAATAAGGTAAGTTGTACTTAATTGTAAATTAAATATTCTGTAAAGGCAAGAATAAATCTAGGAATGAAGATAACATAATTTATATGAATGGAAAGGGATTAGGACATAACAAGAGATTGGTTGAGTCGAGTAATTCTCTGAATGTCAATCTCATGTTGATTTCGGTCTTCGGGGTTGATACTTAGGGAGTTATTCTCTTACCAATGTATATGTACATAATTATAAATTATGTAGAACATGTTATGGTAACCATAAGATGGAATAATGAATAGATTATGAGAATTAGATATTGTAGGATTATTAATAAAATTAAATGGGTTAATTTAAAAATGGAATTAATAAGCAAGGGTAAGTTGGTAAACTTGAAAAGGAAGTCAATATGAATGAGAATAACAAAGTTAAATGAGAAGACTGAAGAGGTGGTGCAAGCGCGTAATTAATGATTAGACGTAGGGTCTAATGACATGTTAAACTGAGGCGCTTGGAGCAATCCATACGTTTAGGATGAATAGCCCAACGAGGTAGATCATCACGGTGTCATAAGGCACGAAGGGAGCGCACGTTCATCTGATTATTCTGGCGGCTCCAACGGGCTGGAAGGGGAAGCACACGACTTCCTGAAACGTTAAAGGTGTTCCTAGTAGTCCTATGTGTGGTGGCAGATGTTTAAGGCTGTGCCCGCAGAGGTTGGGAATGTGCGTAACTACTAGGTGGGTGTGCCTTAACTACAAGAATAACTTGGCAGTCATAATGCTGTACGCGGTGACAGAAAGGGTGGTTCGGCGGCAGCCTAAACGGAGGTGGAGGGTCAGGACCAACAAGGATAGTAGGTCGTCAAGTGCCTGTCACCACAGCCAGTAGGATGCGGAAAGACAAGAGCTAGACCCAAGATACCCTTAACCATTCACTATCGCGGGACGGTGGTTAAGGGGAGACGCCAGATGGATGTTTAGATTGTTTGCTTAGAGGCTTGTCGCTTAACCCTTGTATTCTTTACTAGTTAAGGGAGGGGTTGAGGTGGGGCCATAGCCACCATAGAAAATAGACCCTAGGGATATTTGTGTGAGAGGCTCTTAAAGGCAGGCCTGCACAGATATAGGGAAAGCTACCGACCGTGTTCTGTGTTTCTTGGGTAGCCCTGCCACGGAACTCGAGCTCGGACACGATAGGTGTGCAGGTTAGGCATCGAATACGTTTTACAATACATACGTGGGAAAGTCTAGATACATGCATGTCTGCTCTGGGTGGTGTATCGTATCCTCTGGGGCTTTACTCGATGAAGGAATCTAACTCGATGAAAAGTTTCAGGACAGTAGTCGGTGCGCTTATGTAGTACAGCGATAGTGGTTCTGTGCGGATGTAGCGTTGTTATATATGTAAAGATATATGTATGTTACTATGGAATAAGATGAGGGACTGCGCACATAAATGTGGTGTTACGGAGGAGACCATGCGAGTGGGGTACCATGGGGTGTACATCTGTTTAGTGGTAGCTACATATACATTATATTAGGTTAATTTACTAGCGAGTAGATGGGTGCGACGTGTGTTTGTAAGGCTTGAGCACTAATAACACAGATAACCTAATAAATAAGAAATTTGATTGAACGGTATATGTAGGATTATCCAGAAGTGTAATTTAAGTCCAGTCACCAGAACTTGTGTTCTGACCCCCCCCCCCCTCCTCATAACATTCGCAGGTTAGGTTCATAACAGAGATTGTATAGCTTTGGATACTGGTATAGAAGTATTATTATTAAGGTAAAGCTATGCTTTAATTACATTATATTTTATTCCTTCCATTGTGGGATATTTTTCGAACTCTGACATGTTTTATGTCTCTGTCTTTTCTACATGATACCAGAGCAAACCAACTCGCGTTTCGATGGAGTGGGTTTTTGAAAAAAACCAGTCTGTTGGAATTCGGGTTGTTACATCTGGTATCAGAGCTTCGGTTTAGGATCCTATATAGATAATGAGTGAACGTATTTGTGTTTTCAAAATATAAATATTACACACACACATATATATAATAACCTAGATCCATATAGGAACCCACTAAATAGAAAGAGGAAAATGGATTAGGAATATATATAATTGAGAGAATTGTATTTGTGGGGGTGTCTAGGAAACCCTAATTGAGTTGGAGACCCACTTTGAGTCTAACCCAATGATTAACTTTTAAGAACTTGAAATTATAAAAGTTTCGGCGAAAGAATTTTTGGTGATTTCAAGTTTTAATCTTAAAAGTATTTTTGATGTTTGAAAGAGATATGTAAGAAACATATTTGAAAAATGCATATTGGGTTTTAACGTAAAGTAGGGGTATACTTTAAAAAAAAATGATTATTGTTTTAAAAAGCAATTTTGTTGGGTGAACAAAATAATTTGTAAAGAGTAAGAATAGAGTAGCTTTTTTCACACCTTGTAGAAAGCAGTCAAAATCAACATTGTAGGTATAAATAATGTAACCCAATAGTTATCCTTGTCTACTCCAGTTTTTCGATTTAAAAAAAAGGTTTGCATTTTTTATATTGTGACATGTTTTTTATGGTTTGGCAAAAGCAAGTTTTGGAGAAGAGAATAAAGTTTTAACACTTTTAATTTTTGGAAGGAAAATGTTAAAAAAAAGAGAGAGGCCAAACCATGTTTTGAAAAGTATGGAGTATGTTAGAATTAGGGCCTAGAAAGAATGAGAAAAAGTTTGAGGGTAAGAAGTAAATAGCAAGGGTTATCTTGGAATAATGGAAAATTTCCTGCAGAACGCATAGGCATTGTGAGGCCTAGAATTGTTGCTTGAAAAAAAAGTGTAGGCTAGCAATACATAGAAAGGACTGGTAGTGACTACTAAGTGGTAAAGGGAAAGTAAGAATATAAATTCTGTTGTTTGGACTTGTGGTTGTCGGAAGTGACATACTCCTAAGATTCTTGGCCCTTGTTGTAGCTGTTTAGTATGTTGTTTAAATTGAAAACAGAAAAGCTTATTTGGAAAATAAATTTAATTAATTGGATCAAGTCAAATAAACTAAGAAAGAAAATAGCCTAATAAAAAAAAGAAAAATAAATTTAGTGAAGCAATAAACGCGACGAGAAAAGAAAATGAAAATTTTAAGAAAAGATGGATAAAAATGGAATTTTTCCAAGTTAAGTTGGAAAAGAAAAGAAAATTTTCTTATGTAGGTTGTGCTTGGATAGGAAAATAGGAGATTTTTATAGATTAGTTACATAAAATCAAAGTACAATTGGAAAAGGTACATAAAAGAAAAACCGAAGATTTGAATTTTTTCGTTTTATACCTTTTTGTAACATAAGAAATCGAATTTAGAAAAATAGATTTTTCTAAATTTCGAAATTTAGTGATGGTTGGTAGGGTTTTGAATGCAACAATTGGATAAACTATGCTCTTATTTTATAAGAGCGTGGGAAAATTTGGATGAAAAGCTATTTTGGTATTAAAAAATATTGCATTCATATAGAAATGCAAGTATATTTAGGATGTGAGCATCATGTTTTGAAAGAGATTTTAAAAGTTTGCATACATATAGGTGGTACCAAATTAGGCATACATGCATTACTATGATGTATTTCACTTTGCACATGTATACAATGCTTGCAAAAATTGGATGCACACATGATGAATGAATATTATGCAAGGGATTATCTATTTAATCCCTATCAAATTTCAGGAAAGAAATTTCTTAAGCTTGGAAGAATGAAAAACCCTGCATTTTTAATGAAATAAAAAATGTGGAAATATGTATATATATTATATGCATAGATATATTTAAGAGAAAAATAAGGTAATGACAATTAAATTGCATGTAATAAGTTCATGCAGTGAAATAAAGAAAAATATTAATAAAAGAAATTACATGCAATACATGAAATGCGAAGAAATGCATGTGAACATTTAAAAGAAAGAAAAAGGGAAATTTGAAGAGCTTCCCGAATTTGGTCACGGGATTAGCGTCATTGCATTCGTGGCGATTGTCTGGTCAATTTAGACCTATGGTTTGCAGAAAACCAATTTAGAATTAAAGAGATATCTTTAAATTAAATATTGCAACAAAATATGAAAAAAAAGGAATGAGAAAAGAATAATGGTTACGATTGTCCTAAGCCTTGTTAACAAAAGACTAAGTAGCCTAATTGATTAGAGCATGTGCATACAAGAGGTACAATGTTCGATCTCCGCTAGTGCCATATTTTTTGTTTTAGGGGAATGACTAAAGTGTGGCTTAGTGTGAACGCAGTTTAATTAAAAGATGATGTGTAAAAAGAAGAAGGTAATGAGCAATTAATAAATAAATTTAATTACGTGAAAATAAGAAAGACGTGTGTGTGTGAATATATTTGTATATATATACACACACACACACACACACACACACACATACATACATACACATGACGGTTAAGAATTTAGCGCATGCAATTAATTACGTGCATATGAATATATGCATAACTAAGAATAAAATTAATAAATGGAAGTTTATATTGTTTATGCATGTAATCATACATGTGCATGAACAAAAATTAAAATAAAAAGAAGAATTAGTAAATTGCTTGAAATGAGGGGGTGCAATTAAAATAGAAAGAAAGCAATTAAATAATTACAGTGAAGAATTAAATGCATGAAGGAAAGAGGTTACTATATGATAAAAGTAGTAAAGTAATGCATGAATCAGAAAGAAATAAGGTGGTTTCTTTTTAATTAAAAGAGCACTAAATGTGAAAAGGGTTAAGGCGGTTTCTTTTAAGAGCATTCAGTGGTTAAAAAGAGAATTAAATCATCTAATTGATTAGAGGAAGAATAAGAAAAATAATTGTTCACATACAGTTACTTAATTTACGCACAAAGGTGGAATATAAATAAATATAAGTTAGAACAAGCATTACACACGAACAAAGGAGCAACCAAAAAAAAAAAAAGATAGTCTTGAAATTTTATTTATGTGCAATGAATAAAATTTCAAGTCAGAAAGAGAATATATATATATTATAATAATGATAATAATAATAATTATAATAATAATAGCATATGCCTATGCGCATGGTCTACGGGTGCAACGCACCCTGGCTGTGTTGGCTAGGTTCTAGAATGTTCCTTTCAAGGGTGAGGTGCATGATTTAGATGAGTTTTTATTTAATCCTAAGGGCCTAGTTCTTCTAACCCACCTATAAATAGATGTCTAGGTTTTCTTCAACTCTAATAATTTCAGAAGAGACGTCAAAAGTCTGCTCTTTTCTTCCTCAAGCAATTCTCTTCTTTTCTCCTCCAAATTCTATTCTAAAAAAAAATACATTTAGGCTTCTTCTACTTCAGGATTAGAGAAATAGAATTTAGATTATTCAAGATATGAAGGGGAGAATTAACGTTAATAAAAGATTATTCAGAATTGGGAAACCAAATCAAGGTGAGTGGGTTTAAATTATAATTTTGAATAATAGTATACCTATCGTTCGACCTTCCCCATTTATGTAAAGATTAATTTTATAAACATGCTAATTACTACAGTCTTAATTTTATGTTTATTCTGTTCTTCTTCCTCTATTTCACCTATTTATTTTTAAGACTAGGCTACATTCGAGCCTAGTCCAATCTCGCTGAAATATGGGCATGAACGAAATTGATGTAATTGGAAAAGTTTGGGTATGATAATGAAAAAAGGGAATATGGGGATATCGCTTAATTGAGAATATAAGACTATAATTTGGGGCATAACTGTAAAGAATATGGACAATTGGTAGAATTGGAATAAGTACACTATTTGAGAATTACATGTTATTTTAAATGAAGTCAATTACATGTAGAAAGACATGCGGCATATATGGGAAATTGGGCATAACTTATACACGGGATTATAGGCATAAATTGAATTGGAAAATTATGGGTAATTAGTATTCACTATAATACAAGATCTGAAATTGGGCATGAATTAAGAAAAAGATAATGAATGCCTAAGACACGAGGTTAAATTTGGTTTGCGGTAGAAGTCTGCCCGGAACTGCCCGACATATACAGCAACTGCAAACGGTAATCTAATGTGAGAGGTCAAAGGCATAAATTAGATGCGTAATAGTGATAAGACACGAGGTTAGATTTGGTCTGCGGTAGAAGTCTGCCCGGAACCACCCGACATATCCAGCAACCGCAAACGGTAATCTAATGTGGGAGGTCTTGCACGATTACGGGTATAACGAATTAATGAACACTTAACCAAGATAAAACATGTGGTAAAGACATGGGAATAATAAAGGGATTAAGTGCGTAACATGAGCAGCATGGATAAATTGTTAAACTTGAATACTTAACCTAATTAAACCTATAGTGTTGTTACGAACTAGTTGAATTGAGTAAGGGTTAAGTTGATCTTAATTAATGCCAAAATGGGGAATGATAATAATAACCTATCATGAATGAACTTGAATAAGGAAAGGAAAGATAATAGTTAGGCTTGTCCTAGGGACAAGTGGGAATTATAAATTATGAAATAAGGTAAGTTATAAGGAACAATAAGGGAAATGAAATAATTTATGTAATAAGATAAGTTGTACTTAGTTGTAAATTAAGTAATCGGTAAAGGCAAGAATAAATATACGAATGAAGATAACATAAGTTATATGAATGGAAAGGGATTAGGACATAACAGGAGATTGGTTGAGTCGAGTAATTCTTTGAATGTCAATTTGAAGTTGATTTCGGTCTTCGGGGATGATACTTAGGGAGTTATTCTCTTACCAATGTATATGTACTTAATTAGCAATTAAGTAGAACATGTTATGGTAACCATAATATGGAATAATGAATAGATTATGGGAATTACATGTTGTAGGCTTATTAATAAACTTAAATGGGTGAAGTTATAAATGGAATTAATATGCAAGGATAACTTGGTAAACTTGGAAACGAAGTCAATGTGAATGAGAATAACCAAATTAAATGAGAGGACTGCAGAGGTGGCGCAAGCTCGTAATTAATGATTAGACGTAGGGTCGAATGACATATTAAACTGAGGCGCTTGGAGCAGTCCGTACATTATAGGATGAATAGCCCAATGAGGTAGATCATCACGGTGTCATAAAGCATGAGGGGAGCGCACGTTCATCTGATTATTCTGGCGGCTCCGACGGACTAGAAGGGGTAGCACGCGGCTTCCTGAGATGTTAAAGGTGCTCTTAGTAGTCCTTTGTGTGCTGGCAGATGTTTAAGGCTGTGCCCGTAGAGGTTGGGTCTGTGCGTAACTACTAGGTGGGTGTGCCTTGACTACAAGAATAACTTGGCAGTCAGAATGCTATACGTGGTGACGGAAAAGGTGATTCGGCGGCTACCTCAACGAAGGCGGAGAGGCATGACCAACAATGATAGTAAGTCGTCGAGTGCCTGTCACCACAGCCAGTAGGATGCGGAATGACAAGAGCTAGACCCAAGATACCATTAACCATTAACTATTGCGGGACGGTGGTTGAGGGGAGACACCACATGGATGTTTAGATTGTTTGCTTAGGGGCTTGTTGCTTAGATCTTGTAGTCTTTACTAGTTGATGGAGGGGCTGAGGTGGGGCCATAGCCACCATAGAAAACAGACCCTAGGGATATTTCTATGAGAGGTTGTTAAAGGCGGGCCTGGACAAATATGATGAAAGCTCCCGACCGAGTTCCGTGTTTCTTGTGTAGCCCTGCCATGGAACTCGGGCACGCACACGATAGGTGTGCGGGTTAGGCATCGAAAACGTTTGATGATATTTACGTGGGAAAGTCTAGATACATGCATGTCCTCTTTTGGTTGGGTATCGTAGACTCTTGGGCAATTCTCGATGAAGGAATCTAACTCGATGATGATCAATCATTTGGATTGGATCGACAAATATGAAAGATGGTGAATCATTTGGATTGGGTGGTGCAAAAACCAACAGTTCAAAGAAGTTAAAAAATAAGGGTAATTGTCGGAAGTAAGGGCTATTTAGAGTAGAGGTAGGATTAAAAAGAAGGGTTGTTTCGAAGTATTAAGAGAAGTAGAGGTAGTTAGTCATAGTAGGGGTAGATCGACAAATATGAAAGATGATGAATCATGTGGATTGGCTAGGGCTGTAAATTTTGTCCGAATGTCCGACGTCCGTTCGTGTCCGTGACCGAAATACGTCCGTCCGAGTCCGTCCGATTTTCATTTAGGACACGAGTTAGGACAACAAGATTTGTACAAGAAAAAATCATGTCCGGTCCGAGCTCGTCCGAATTCGTCCGAATTACTTGAAATTTGGCGTATAGTTGAGAAAAAAACTAGTAAAATGTACAAAATATAATATAAATAGTCATGTCCAACCAAGTCCGACCTAGTCCGCCCGTGTCCGTGTTCGACTGATTTTATTTAGAACACGAATTAGGACAACGAAATTTGTCCAAGAAAAAATTTGGTCTGGTCCGTGTTCGGTCCGATTTTTTTTAGGACAGAAACTGAACACACCTCCGTCCGGTCCGGTCTGAACGATTTACACCCCTAGGATTGGCTGCTGCAAAAACCAACCCTTCACAAAAGTTAAAAATATGGGTAATTGTTGGAAGTAAAGGCTATTTAGGGAATTAGTGGTAGGATTAAAAAGATGGGTTGTTTTAAAGTATTATGAGAAGTAGGGGTAGTTTAAGCATAGTACGGGTTGATCGACAAATATGAAAGATTATGAATCATTTGGATTGAGTGCTGCAAAAACCAGCCCTTCACAGTAGCTAAAAAATAGAGGTAATTATTGGAAGGAATGGCTATTTCGAGAATTGGTGGTTGGATTAAAAGGAAGGGTTCTTTTGAGGTATTAAGATAAGTAGGGTAGTTTAAGAATAGTAGGGGTAGATTGATAAATATGAAAGATGATGAATCGTTTGGATTGGGTGCTGCAAAAACCAACCCTTTACAGTTGTTAAAAAGTAGGGATAATTGTTGGAAGTAAGGGCTATTTAGAGAATAAGGGGTAGTATTAAAAAGAAGGTTGTTTTGGAGTACTAAGAGAAGTAGCGGTAGTTTAAGCATAGTAGCGGAAGATCGACAAATACGAAAGATGACGAATCGTTTGGATTGGGTGCTGCAAAAACCAACCCTTCACAGAAGTTGAAAAAATAGGGGTAATTTTTGGAAGGTCTACTTAGATAAATAGTGGTTGGATTAAAAAGAAGGGTTGTTTTGAAGTATTAAGAGAAGTAGGGGTAGTTTAAGCATAATAGGGGTATATCGACAAATTTGAAAGATGATGAATCATTTAGATTGGGCGATGCAAGAACCAACCCTTCATAGTTGTTAAAAAATAGGGGTAATTGTAGGAAGTAAGCGCTATTTAGAGAATAAGAGGTAGGATTAAAAAGAAGGGATGTTTTGAAGTATTAAGAGAAGTAGGGGTAGTTTAAGCATAGTTGGGGTAGATCAACAAATATGATAAATGTTGAATCATTTGGATTGGGTGATGCAAAAACCAATCCTTTGTAGTAGTTAAATAAAGGGGTAATTGTTGGAAGTAAGGGCTATTTAGATAATTATGGGTAGGATTAAAAAGGGTTGTTTTGAAGAATTAAGAGAAGTAGTGGTAGTTTAAGCATAGTACGGGTAGATCAACAAATATGAAAGATGATGAATCATTTAGATTGGATACTGCAAAAACCAACCCTTCACAGTAATAAAAAATAGGGGTAATTGTTGGATGTAAGGGCTATTTAGAGAATTAGAGGTAGGATTAAAAAAAAAGGGCTGTTACGAAGTAATAAGAGAAGTAGGGGTAGTTTAAGCATAGTAGGGGTAAATCGACAAATACCAAAGATGATGAATTGTTTGGATTGGGTGTTGCAAAAAACAACCCTTCACAGTAGTTGTAAATAGTGGTAATCATTGGAAGTAAGAACTAGTTAGAGAATTAGAGGTAGGATTAAAAAGCAGGGCTGTTTTGAAGAACTAAGAGAAGTAGGGGAAGTTTTAGCACAGTAGGGGTAGACCAACAAATATAAAAGATGATGAATTATTTAGATTGGGTGCTGCAAAAACCAACTCTTCATAGTAGTTAAAAAATAGGCGTAATTGTTGGAAGAGCTATTTATAAAATTAGGGGAAGGATTAAAAAGAAGAACTGTTTTGGAGTATTAAGAGTAGTATGGGTAATTTAGGCATAGTGGGGTAGATCGACAAATATGAAAGATGATGAATCGTTTGGATTGGGTGCTACTAAAACAAACCGTTCATAGTAGTTAAAAAATAAGGGTATTTGTTTGAAGTAAGGCTATTTAGAGAATTATGAGTAGGATTAAAAAGAAGGGTTGTTTTGAAGTATTAAGAGAAGCAGGTGTAGTTTAAGCATAGTAGGGGTAGATCGACAAATATGAAAGATGACGAATCGTCTGGATTGGGTGTTGCAAAAACCAACCCTTCACAGTAGTTAAATAAAAGGGATAATTGTTGGAAGGAAACTCCATTTAGAGAATTAGGTGTGTGATTAAAAAGAAGGATTGTTTTGAAATATTAAGAGAAGTTTGGGTAGTTTAAGCATAGTTGGGGTAGATCGACAAATTTAATAGATGATGAATCATTTGGATTGGATCGACAAATATGAAAGATGATGAATCATTTGGATTGGGTGCTGCAAAATCAACCATTCAGAAAAGTTAAAAAATAAGGGTTATTGGAAGTAAGGGCAATTTATTGAACTAGAGGTTGGATTAAAGAGAAGGGTTGTTTCAAAGTATTGAGAGAAGTAGAGGTAGTTTAGGCATAGTAGGGGTAGTTCGACAAATGTGAAATATGATGAATCATTTGGGTTGGCTGCTGCAAAAACCAACCCTTTACAGAATTTAAAAAATAGGGGTAATTCTTATAAGTAAGGGCTATTTAGAGAATTAAGTGCAGGATTAAAAAGCAGGGTTATTTTGAAGTATTATGAGAAGTAGGGGTAGTTTAAGCATTGTAGGGGTCGATCGGCAAATAAGAGAGATGATGAATCGTTTGGATTGGGTGTTGCAAAAACCATCCCTTCACAGTAGCTAAAAATTAGGGGTAATTGTTGGAAGGAAGGGCTATTTAGAGAATTAGGGGTTGGATTAAAAAGAAGGGCTGTTTGGAAGTATTAAGAGAAGTAGGGGTAGTTTAAGAATAGTAGGGAAGATCGATAAATATGACAGACGATGAATCACTTGGATTGGGTGCTGCAAAAACCAACACTTTACAGTAGTTAAAAAGTAGGGGTAATTGTTGGAAGTAAGTGCTATTTACAGAATTAGGGGTAGGATTAAAAGAAGCGATGTTTGGAAGTATTAAGAGAAGTAGGGGTAGTTTAAGCATAGTAGGGGTAGATCGACAAATATGAAAGATGATGAATCGTTTGGATTGGGTGCTGCAAAAACCAACCCTACACAGAAGTTAAAATAGGGGTAATTGTTGGAACAACTACTTAGAGAATTAGTGGTTGGATTAAAAAGAACGGTTGTTTTGAAGTATTAAGAGAAGTAGGGGTAGTTTAAGCATAGCAGGGGGTATATCGACAGATATAAAAGATGATGAATCATTTAGATTGGGTGCTACAAAAACCAACCCTTCAAAATAGTTAAAAAATAGGGGTAATTGTTGGAAGTAAGGGCAATTTAGAGAATTAAGGGTTGGATTAAAAAGAATGACTGTTTTGAAGTATTAAGAGAAGTTGGGGTAGTTTAAGCATAGTAGGGGTAGATCGGCAATTATGAAAGATGATGAATCGTCTGGATTGGGGGCTTCAAAAACCAACCCTTCACAGAAGTTAATAAATAGGGGTAATTGTTGGATGGAATTGTTATTTAGAGAATTAGGGGTTGGATTTAAAAGAAGGGCTGTTTTGAAGTATTAAGAGATGTAGGGGTAGTTTAAGCATAGTTGGGGTAGATAGAAAATATGAAAGATGATGAATCATTTAGATTGGGTGCTGCAAAAACCAACCCTTCATAGTAGTTAAAAAATAGGGGTAATTGTTGGCAGTGAGGGCTATTTAGAGAGTTAGGGCAAGGATTAAAAATAAGGATTGTTTAGAAGTACTAAGAGAAGTAAGGGTAGTTTAAGCATAGTAGGAATTGATTGACAAATATAAAAGATGATGAATCTTTTGGATTTGATGTTGCAAAAAACAACCCTTCAATGTAGTTAAAAAATAGGGGTAATTATTGGAAGTAAGGGTTGTTTAGAGAATTAGTGGTAGTATTGAAAAGAAGAGCTGTTTTGGAGTACTAAGAGCAGTGAGGGTAGTTTAAGCATAGTAGGGGTAGATCGACAAATATGGAAGATGATGAATCATTTAGATTGGGTGTTGTAAAAACCAACTCTTCACAGTAGTTAAAAAATAGGCGTAATTGTTGGAAGTAAGTGCTATTTAGAGAATTAGGGGTAGGTTTTAAAAGAAGAGCTGTTTTGAAGTATTAAGAGAAGTAGGGGTAGTTTAGGCATAGTAGGGGTAGATCGACAAATGTGAAAGATGATGATTCGTTTTGATAGGGTGCTACAAAAACTAAACCTTCATAGTAATTAAAAATAGGGGTAATCGTTGGAAGTAAGGGCTATTTAGAGAATTAGGAGTAGGATTAAAAAGTAGGTTTGTTTTGAAGTATTAAGTGAAGTAGGGGTAGATTAAGTATAGTAGGGGTAAATCGACAAATACGAAAGATGATGAATCTTTTGGATTGGGTGTTGCAAAAACCAACCCTTCACAGTAGTCAAATAATAGGGCTAACTGTTGGAAGGAAGCGCTATTTCTAGAATTAGGGGTAGGATTAAAAAGAAGGACTTTTTTGAAGTATTAAGAGAAGTTTGGGTAGTTTAAGCATAGTTCGGGTACATCGATAAATATGAAAGATAATGAATCATTTGGATTGGATCGACAAATATGAAAGATGATCAATCATTTGGATTGGGTGCTGCAAAAACCAAGCCTTCACAGAAGTTAAAAAATAGGGGTAATTATTGGTAGTAAGGGCTATTTAGAGAATTAGAGGTAGGATTAAAAAGAAGGGTTGTTTCGAAGTATTAAGAGAAGTAGATGTAGCATAGTAGGGGTAGATCGACAAATATGAAGATGATGAATCGTTTCGATTGGGTGCTACAAAAACCAGCCCTTCGCAGTAGTTAAAAAATAGGGGTAATTGTTGGAAGGAAGGGCCATTTAGAGAATTGGGGGTTGGATTAAAAAGAATGATTTTTTTGAAGTATTAAAATATGTACGGGTAGTTTAAGCATAGTAGGTGTAGATCGACAAATATGAAAGATGATGAATTACGGGTAGTTTAAGCATAGTTCAAACAATTACCCTAAAACTACTCCTACTTCTGTTAATACTTCAAAATAGCCCTTCTTTTAAATCCTACCCCTAATTCTCTAAACATTCATTCCTTCCAACAATTACAATTTTTTTTTAACTTCTGTGAAGTGTTAGTTTTTGCCGCACCCAATTTAAATGATTCATCATCTTTCATATTTGTCGATCCACCCCTACTATGCTTAAACTACCCCTACTTCTCTTAATATTTCAAAATAGTACTTCTTTTTAATCCTACCATTACGTCTCTAAATAGCCTTTACTTCCAACAATTACACTATTTTTTACTACTGTGAAGGGTTGATTTTTGCAGAACCCGATTTAAATGATTCATCATCTTTCATATTTGTCGATCTACCCCTACTATGCTTAAACCACCCCAACTTCTCTTAATACTTCAAAAAAGTCCTTTTTAATCCTACCCCTAATTCTCTAAATAGCCATTACTTCCAACAATTATGCCTATCTTTTTACTACCGTGAAGGGTTGGTTTTTGTAGCACCTAATCCAAACGATTCATAATCTTTCATATTAGTCGATCTACCCCTACTATGCTTAAACTACCCCTACTTCTCTTAATACTTTAAAATAGTCCTTCTTTTTAATCCTACCCCTAATTCTCTAAATAGTCATTCCTTCAAAAAATTACCCCTATTTTTTAACTTTTGTGCAGGGTTGATGTTTGCAGCACTCAATCTAAATGATTCATCTTCTTTCATATTTGTCAGTCTACCCCTACTATGCTTAAACTAACCCTACTTCTCTTAATACATCAAAACAGTCCTTCTTTTTAATCCTACCCCAAATTCTCTAAAAAGACCTTAGTTCCAACAATTACGCCTATTTTTTACAACTTTAAAGGGTTGGTTTTTGCAGCACATAATCTAAATGATTCATAATCTTTCATATTTGTCGATCTACCCCTACTAGGCTTAAACTACCTCTACTTATCGTAGTACTTCAAAACAACCCTTCTTTTAAATCTTACCCCTATGTGAGAACATGTTACTTCCCCGTGAAGGAAAGAGCGGATACTTTGAGAACAACACACAAATGAACGCAGACGGAAGAACATTTCATTGTTATTACAACAATTCCATCAGATACAAGAATATACAGAGTATAATTGAATAAATTACATTAGATAAATATCAGAGATTACAATAAATTACATAACAGCGGAAAAATATACAAAGCACAACTGAAGGTGATATACAGATACAGAGCTTTCCGGATATCATTCCAGCTGTAAACCAGGATCCTGTGAATATAAATCTGCAAAACCAAAACTACTAGCTGCCCGTGCGGAAAATAGGGGCACCCAGAGTTTAGGTTAAAACAATAAACTCCAGGTCAGTTATGTAACTGGTGTGAGAACTAAAACAGTTATTTAGAGCTTTACTTTAAAAGAGAGTAATTCAAGGGACTACGCCGTATAACACGGAACGGGTTTCCTCCCAAGAATACCAGTGCATAGAATAAACAGCGCAATGATTTTTCGAAAAACGAAGCTATTATAAGACCAAGGTCCCATCACACAATGCAACGCAAGCCGGAGGATAGGTTTTTCCCTTATAATAGCCAAACATGCTTGATACGTTTAAAAAAAATCATTTGATACTATAATAAGTGTATAGTGTCAAAACATTTCAATCATAAATATAAATCATAGACGGCATGGGTACCATATATCATGTCGCCATACTAGTTCTACAATTAAAACTGCAATATCACGTATTGGAAATTGGATTTCCGTCATGAGTCGAGGCAAGGGGCAAGCTCCTCTCCGCGTTCGAGACATTCTAGCAAATGTCCCAGGGCTACGCACTCTGGGCAACCACTGGATGCTTCAGGGCCGGTCCTCACTTACGTTAGAGGATTAATTATGCCTGAACACACGTTTCCCGGTCCTTACAGACCTACAATCGAGGCGCCTCATCCAACAACCACAAATGTGAAAAGTATATATATGTCAGGGTTGGTAAGTCACCGACACCACCAAAGCTAGAAAGAAACGTCGTGCTCTCCCTGCAGTCCGTATCCTGTTTTTAACTCATACCGAGGTGTGAGGCTCGCGAATTAACATTATACACAAAGCTGCCACGTATGCTGTGCTGTGATCATCAACCACAAGACTCTGCTTTTCAACAAAAGCCTTGATCATTGCATCTTAGCGTGCCACACAGGCAATTCATGCCATGCGACTGATGTCCATCGATATACAACCTCTGAGCTCGTACGTCTCAGAGAAGGGAGTTAAGCAAAAGAATAAATTCTCCGCCGCCAAACAGATGTATATTTAATAGAAATCAATCAACACAGAATAAAATCCAATGTCAGACACACAATCCATTTACAAGTCCGTTCCGGGTCTGAACGAAACCGGAGGCACTTTCCTCGCATATCCATCCATCTCCAAGTACGTCTGGACGATCACCAACTATTTCCATCCTCTTGGGTGTACAGCCCAATCAAGATCATTAGTAATCACCCAAACGATGTGAAGACTTCCGGTCTTCAACCACCGTCTTCATCTTCGACTTATCGTCGAATCGGTTATTCAGAATGGGTATAAATCCGGCCTTTCCGCACATCCCGCGTATATTAAAACAAATGCTACACAAACACCACATATGCCTCATTCCAATTCATATTCTCAGGGAAAGGTTCCCATTAATTTTATCCATGATAAATTATTTAAAATTTATCCTTTAATCTTCCTTTGGATGTCGTTTCAAACCAAATTATGGTTTTCCAAACTAGTCGGGATTAACGAACCACACCGAAGTAATTATTTATTTTATTTCTCAATCCCAACCTATTCATCCCATGAATCAAAACTGGTAATACTCCATATCTAATACTACGGTGTTATCGGTAAAATTAATTACCATTTCACGTTCAAATCTAATTAAAGATTTAACTACCGCTTTGAAGCAAAACTGGTGATACTCCATTCTCGCTCATTCTCTATATTTGATAATTTAGGTTATCAATTCACATTTCAATCTAATTGTAGATTCATTAAAACACTTTTTACTAGGTTAAAGAACTAATGTTATTGAAAACACAGTTCACGACAAACCCAAATCACATTCTATTTATTATCGGGTTAAAGAACTAGTGTTATTTAAAACACAGTTCGCGATAAACCCACAAATCAATTCTATTTAAAACCCATTTCAAATCTATTTTATTTATTTAAAAATAAATGGGTTGTTATTTTAGTTCTAAACTAGTTCATTTCGATAAAAATCTATTTTTATCTTTTCAAATACGGAGTTTTTCATCCCAAATTTTCCCAAATCATTTCTTATGATTTTACACAAATTATTACTATTTTTAATAATTTTATCAAGGTCCGTACAGCCGATTTCCATCAACGGCCATCGAACTGCACTTACATCGACCTTTGCCAAATTTTATTTGGACGTATCTCCAAATCCAACCGTTAGATTTCAAATTTCTAATATTCGTTAGAAAGCTCTTTTCGATATGAACCCAACGGTTCCGGTTTTAGGAGAATCCGACGGTCGGATCTCCCGTAATGTCAATTCGAAGTCAATGGTCAAAATTCACGAACTACCGCGGCGCGGCGCGTTCTATTCAGGCCATTATATTATATATATAATATATATAATATATATTTCGTCGATCCCTATTTAAAACAAATTTTATAAATAGTTTTGAATTCGTTTCAAAAACATTTCAACTTCCATTTCCAATTCAAATCAAAATTGAATTTTTCCTTATAAATTCATTTTAAATTCATTTCAATTCAAATTTAAATTCAATTTGAATTCATTATATACTCAATTCAATTCAAATTCGTTTTATATTCAATTCAGTTCGAATTCGTTTCCTATTCAATTCAATTCGAATTCGTTTTCTATTCAATTCAAATTCTTTTCGTTATATATTTAATTCGATTTCAATTCGTTATATATTCAATTCGAATTCAATTCGTTATATATTCAATTCAAATCAAATTGGTTTTCCATTCAAATCAAATTCGTTATATATTCAATTCAATTCGAATTCGTTTCCTATTCAATTCAATTCGAATTCGTTTTCTATTCAATTAAAATTCTTTTCGTTATATATTCAATTCGCTTTCAATTCGTTATATATTCAATTGAAATCAAATTCGTTTTCTAATTAATTTAGTTCAAATTTCATTTCAAAATATCCGATTTCGAAATCACTTTTCAATATTCATTTAAAAATGAATAAAATCGATATAAATATCGTTCACGTCAAAATGGCGTCAATCTAATCAACACGGCTTCATATATTTATATTTTCAAATATTTCATTTCAAATATTTCTTTTTCAAAAATTTCCTATTCAAATATTTTTTTTTTCAAATATTTCCTATTCAAATATTTCCTATTCAAATATTTCTATTTCAAATATTTCTATTTTCATATATTTCATTTCAAATATTTCTTTTTCAAATATTTCCTATTCAAATATTTCTATTTCAAATATTTCTATTTTCAAATATTTCATTTCAAATATTTCTTTTTTAAATATTTCTATTTCAAATATTTCTTTTTCAAATATTTCTATTTTAAATATTTCTATTTCAAATATTTCTTTTTCAAATATTTCTGTTTTTAAAATATTTCGTTCAACACATGACTAATCTCAACGGATGAGTACTGTCAACACATGAACCTTTATTTTATAATATTCTCTATTTTCTAAATTGGAATGAGGCCCAATCAATCACCATATAATATTAATTATATGGATTTTCATACATCACACGTATATAATAGCATTGAAAAATAATCAACCATCAGCCAAAGTGCACTACATTGTATAAGCATCAAATATAGATATCTAACGCTTATAACAGCCTGTCAATCGATCGATCGTCATATTACTAATTATTGGGATTGGTGTATGTCGTATTTTATCCCAATACCCGTGTGGGGTTTCAAACAATCAAACACCGATTTTATTTGTGCAGTTGGGCGATGTGTAAAATTTATCGTCCCAATCAATGTCATTCAAATAGGTGTACATAAACAAACCGTCCGGTTTGTAAATGAATATTTTATTTTATTCACTTCCACGTTAAAAATTATATTTTTAATGAAAAAATATTTCATTTCTACACATGAATTTCTATTCAGTTCATTTACACAATAAAAATGTTATTTTTGTTTTTCTAACATATTTTAGAAAATTTCGGCGGCATAACGGCACGATACTAGAAACGGGACAAGGCCTAGCCTTATCCCCGGTCTAGTGAAGGCCCACGCCATTCACACATCAGTCAAATCAATTTCATTTCACCAAACAATTCAATTCCAATCAAATAATCTAACTAATTTTTGCAATCAAACAAACAAGTCCATGGTCTGTGGACGATTGTGTCGGTGCTACTAAGCACCGTCTGCATCCTAGTATATATATATATAACTAGAAAAGAAATTAAATGGTGAGAAATTCTCGTAGATAGCTATCCAACTTCACGGCACTTCCAATGCAGGAAATCTTCACCGTTCTCGCCTCTTATCACTTTCGTTGCCCATAGCCACTACATATATAAAAATCACATGTTTATATACTGATGTCCTTAAAAAAAAATCACATTTTTATTTGTTCACTTTCAATTTAAAAATCATATTTTTATAATCACTTCCTATATTTAAAAATCGAATTTTTCACTTCGCTATTCAATACATAAAAATCGAATTCTTACTATGCCTTTCAATATATAAAAATCGAGTTTTCACTATGCTATTCAATATATAAAAATGGATTTTTTACTTTGCTACTAAATAGATAAAAATTATATTTTCGCATCGATGTTCATATAGTAAAGATTATATTTTTACCACGCCATTCGTCATATAAAGACTTCGCCTTTTCAAAAATAAAGATTTCGCCTTTTCCAAATAAAGATTTTAAAAATCACATTTTTATTTTTCTACACATATAAAGATGAAATTTTTAATATTTTTATCATGTAAAAATTATATTTTTAATTCTCAACATAAACAAAAATTATATTTTTACATCTTCTATATAGTAAAGATTATATTTTTAATTCTTTAAAAATATAAAAATCATATCTTTCTACATTTAAAAGCCATATCTTTACATGTTTAAAAATCAATCTTTCTTCACAATAAAAATCAAGCCTTTCTAACGTTTAACTTCCTACCTTTATATAAGAAAAATCAGATTTTTATAAAATAAAATAAAATAGAACTGATTTTTAAAAACATTAAATAAGCAAAAATAAATAAAACGATCACTTACTGCGACTGGAAGGGGTGAGCGTGGGCGGCGCAGTGGGGTCAGGCGGGGCATCGGTCGGCAATGGAGGGTGCGGTTTTGGGGGGGCTTCGATCTGCCCGCGTCAGCGCGATTGGGGGGGGGGGGTCTGCTCGCGTCAGCGCGATTAGGGGGGGGGCTATGCGGTGCGGCATCGACCGGAGGGGGCGGCGCTCGTCTCCGTCGCTCCTTTCCTCTTTCTATTTTTTTTTATTTTGTTTTCTGAAAGAATGAAGACGAGAAAGGGGGGGCAGATAAAGGAAGGAGAGAGTGGGGGGTTTTAAATTTTAATTTATTTAATTTATTATTTTAATTACAAAAAGTTGACTTTTACATACGACCTCTAAACGAGGCCCACCGCCTGTCGTCCATAGCGTTTTACCCCCATTCCAAACACATTGGCATATGTATCGTAGGCTGATTCGATCGTTTCGATTAGTTTTCGTCAAAATCAACATATAACTCTATATATTGAATTTGAATGCGCATTTCAATTTACCGGGGTCACATACCAACTCAAAAAATTCCAGAAAAATATTTTCTAGCTTCGTATTGACGATACGGTCCTAACAAAACTAGTTTCGTCGAATTCTGAGACCGTTCGAAAAATGGCCAATTTCCAGTCGATTAAAATCAACTGAAACTGGTCAAACGCGTTTTCCTTTGCCACGCTCACATATTAATTTGAAAAATTGTGAAATTTGGAACCTAGCAATAACTTAACATCGCGGACACAACAAAAGTGGTTTCGTCGAAATCTGAGGTCGTTTGCAAAATTCCCATTTTTAAGGGCCTGAATTCCATAGCGACTATTCAGAATTTTCAACTGGACATATGTTTTGATTCCCGCTATGAAATTTCGATTAGTCGGATTCGTTGGAAAGATATCATCAATTAGATCCTATTATTTTTGGTTTCACTAAAATCCGGATTGTTTTGCACCCGGTACATTCAATTGAAGTTTGAAATCGAATTATCGAACTACCGCGCCATTTTCAATTCCTATTTATAATTATATATAAATATTTATATTCTAACGACGACGTGTATAATATATACATTCGATTTATATTCAAAATAAATTTATCGTCGATATTATTTAAAATAGTCTATTTTAAATATAGAAAATTCGCCATAATTGCCAAAATAAAAAATTTAAACTGGCTCAGAATTTGCGGGTTATTACAATCTCCCCCACTTAAAACTTTTCGTCCCCGAAAAGGAACAAAGACGAAAGTGGTTTGATTAATCAACTCTACGTTCGATCTGGCTTCCATTCTCCAACTTTTCAGTTCCTGAGAATTTTCAAATTCTTCAAAAATTTGGCTAACACCCTAAATTTTCGAATTTTTTTGCCATAACCTCCCCTGCACAGGGAGCCACGGGAAAATATCGAAATTGCCATATAGGCCTTCTGATCTCAAAAAGAAAAAGAAAAAGCCAAGCGGCTAGCCAATAGGCTCATGAAATCATCATCACCCAAACAAAACAGTAAATTATGTAGTAAACATGTACCTATTTGTCGGGCAAACAAATTTTATTCTCTTCTCTAGCCTCCTTGCTATGACATGTTCAATGTAAGTATAGGTATATGCAAGCAAATGCGAACAATTTCCAATACAGTTCAATATTTGGTTCAATTAGGCATAATGGTTCAAAATTGTCAAACAAATAAACAAACAACACAAACATCAATCAATTAGTGTATTAGAGTTTCAAATTCATAATTTTGGTATATATACAAAAAATCATGTTTTTGATGCCAATTCACAACAATGTGTTCTAGCTATATTGGTTTTGGTTCTCACACCAGTCTAATGGAAATATATAGATGTCACACCTTTGAAACACCAACATAATTATTGGTGATGGAGCTCCATCATCAAAATCATCTCCGAGCGACTAGAGCGTGATTCTATATCTATCCAATATATTAAAACTTCGAATATACGTTCATGACGCGTATATGCAAAATCTTTATATATCGGATTGTCCATATTCAAAATAAATAAATAATCAAATACGTAGAAGTGGTTTAAATTTTCAAACAAAATTATTTTCATTTGAAAAATATACTCTTCACACTCGTTCTAGGATACTACTGATCCTATCTCTAACGAGTCATTCTAATTGGATATTTCTAATCCAATATCTGATGAATTCTTTCGTATGGTTCTAATGTGTCTTGTTCTCGAGCTCTGTAAACCAAAGCTCTGATACCAAATGTGAGAACCCGTTACTTCCCCGTGAAGGAAAGAACGGATACTTTGAGAACAACACACAAATGAACGCAGACGGAAGAACATTTCATTGTTATTACAACAATTCCATCAGATACAAGAATATACAGAGTATAATTGAATAAATTACATTAGATAAATATCAGAGATTACAATAAATTACATAACAGCGGAAAAATATACAAAGCACAACTGAAGTTGATATACAGATACAGAGCTTTCCGGATATCATTCCAGCTGTAAACCAGGATCCTGTGAATATAAATCTGCAAAACCAAAACTACTAGCTGCCCGTGCGGAAAATAGGGGCACCCAGAGTTTAGGTTAAAACAATAAACTCCAGGTCAGTTATGTAACTGGTGTGAGAACTAAAACAGTTATTTAGAGCTTTACTTTAAAAGAGAGTAATTCAAGGGACTACGCCGTATAACACGGAACGGGTTTCCTCCCAAGAATACCAGTGCATAGAATAAACAGCGCAATGATTTTTCGAAAAACGAAGCTATTATAAGACCCAGGTCCCATCACACAATGCAACGCAAGCCGGAGGATAGGTTTTTCCCTTATAATAGCCAAACATGCTTGATACGTTTAAAAAAAAATCATTTGATACTATAATAAGTGTATAGTGTCAAAACATTTCAATCATAAATATAAATCATAGACGGCATGGGTACCATATATCATGTCGCCATACTAGTTCTACAATTAAAACCGCAATATCACGTATTGGAAATTGGATTTCCATCATGAGTCGAGGCAAGGGGCAAGCTCCTCTCCGCGTTCGAGACACTCTAGCAAATGTCCCAGGGCTACGCACTCTGGGCAACCCCTGGATGCTTCAGGGCCGGTCCTCACTTACGTTAGAGGATTAATTATGCCTGAACACACGTTTCCCGGTCCTTACAGACCTATAATCGAGGCGCCTCATCAAACAACCACAAAGGTGAAAAGTATATATATGTCAGGGCTGGTAAGTCACTGACACCACCAAATCTAGAAAGAAATGTCGTGCTCTCCCTGCAGTCCGTATCCTGTTTTTAACTCATACCGAGGTGTGAGGCTCGCGAATTCACGTTATACACAAAGCTGCCACGTAGGCCGTGCTTTGATCATCAACCACAAGACTCTGCTTTTCAACAAAAGCCTTGATCATTGCATCTTAGCGTGCCACACAGGCAATTCATGCCATGCGACTGATGTCCATCGATATACAACCTCTGAGCTCGTACGTCTCAGAGAAGGGAGTTAAGCAAAAGAATAAATTCTCCGCCGCCAAACAGATGTATATTTAATAGAAATCAATCAACATAGAATAAAATCCAATGTCAGACACACAATCCATTTACAAGTCGGTTCTGGGTCTGAACGAAACCGGAGGCACTTTCCTCGCATATCCATCCATCTCCAAGTACGTTTGGACGATCACCAACTATTTCCATCCTCTTGGGTGTACAGCCCAATCAAGATCATCAGTAATCACCCAAACGATGTGAAGACTTCCGGTCTTCAACCACCGTCTTCATCTTCGACTTATCATCGAATCGGTTATTCAGAATGGGTATAAATCCGGCCTTCCCGAACATCCCACGTATATTAAAACAAATGCTACACAAACACCACATATGCCTCATTCCAATTCATATTCTCAGGGAAAGGTTCCCATTAATTTTATCCAAGATAAATTCTTTAAAATTTATCCTTTAATCTTCCTTTGGATGTCGTTTCAAACCAAATTATGGTTTTCCAAACTAGTCGGGATTAACGAACCACACCGAAGTAATTATTTATTTTATTTCTCAATCCCAACCTATTCATCCCGTGAAGCAAAACTAGTAATACTCCATATCTAATACTACGGTGTTATCGGTAAAATTAATTACCATTTCACGTTCAAATCTAATTAAAGATTTAACTACCGCTTTGAAGCAAAACTGGTGATACTCCATTCTCGCTCATTCTCTATATTTGATAATTTAGATTATCAATCCACATTTCAATCTAATTGTAGATTCATTAAAACTCTTTTTACTGGGTTAAAGAACTAATGTTATTTAAAACACAGTTCACGACAAACCCAAATCACATTCTATTTATTATCGGGTTAGAGAACTAGTGTTATTTAAAACACAGTTCACGATAAACCCACAAATCAATTCTATTTAAAACCCATTTCAAATCTGATAAATTTAAATGGGTTGTTATTTTAGTTCTAAACTAGTTCATTTCGATAAAAATCTATTTTTATCTTTTCAAATATGGAGTTTTTCATCCCAAATTTTCCCAAATCATTTCTTATGATTTTACACAAATTATTAATATTTTTAATAATTTTATCAAGGCCCGTACAGCTGATTTCCATCAACGGCCATCGAACTGCACTTACAGCGACCTTTTTCAAATTTGATTTGGACGTATCTCCAAATCCAACCGTTAGATTTCAAATTTCTAATATTCGTTAGAAAGCTCTTTTCGATACGAACCCAACGTTTCCGGTTTTAGGAGAATCCGACGGTCGGATCTCCCGTAATGTCAATTCGAAGTCATTGGTCGAAATTCACGAACTACCGCGGCGCGGCACGTTCTATTCAGGCCATTATATTATATATATAATATATATAATATATATTTCGTCGATTCCTATTTAAAACAAATTTTATAAATAGTTTTGAATTTGTTTCAAAAACATTTCAACTTCCATTTCCAATTCAAATCAAAATTGAATTTTTCCTTATAAATTCGTTTTAAAATTCATTTCAATTCAATTTAAATTTAAATTCAATTTGAATTCATTATATACTCAATTCAATTCAAATTCGTTTTATATTCAATTCAGTTCGAATTCGTTTTCTATTCAATTCAATTCGAATTCTTTTTCTATTCAATTCAAATTCTTTTCGTTATATATTTAATTCGATTCCAGTTCGTTATATATTCAATTCGAATTCAATTCGTTATATATTCAATTCAAATCTAATTGGTTTTCTATTCAATTCAAATCAAATTTGTTATATATTCAATTCAGTTCGAATTCGTTTCCTATTCAATTCAATTCGAATTCGTTTTCTATTCAATTCAAATTCTTTTCATTATATATTCAATTTGATTTCAATTTGTTATATATTCAATTGAAATCAAATTCATTTTCTAATTAATTTAGTTCAAATTTCATTTCAAAATATCCGATTTCGAAATCACTTTTCAATATTCATTTATAAGGGAATAAAATCGATATAAATATCGTTCACGTCAAAATGGCGTCAATCTAATCAACACGGCTTCATATATTTCTATTTTCAAATATTTCATTTCAAATATTTCTTTTTCAAATATTTCCTATTCAAATATTTTTTATTCAAATATTTCCTATTCAAATATTTCTATTTCAAATATTTCTATTTTCAAATATTTCATTTCAAATATTTCTTTTTCAAATATTTCCTATTCAAATATTTCTATTTCAAATATTTCTATTTTCAAATATTTCATTTCAAATATTTCTTTTTTTTAATATTTCTATTTCAAATATTTCTTTTTCAAATATTTCTATTTTAAATATTTTTATTTCAAATATTTCTTTTTCAAATATTTCTATTTTTAAAATATTTCGTTCAACACATGACTAATCTCAACGGATGAGTACTGTCAACACATGAACCTTTATTTTATAATATTATCTATTTTATAAATTGGAATGAGGCCCAATCAATCACCATATAATATTAATTATATGGATTTTCATACATCACACGTATATAATAGCATTGAAAAATAATCAACCATCAACCAAAGTGCACTACACTGTATAAGCATCAAATATAGATATCTAACGCTTATAACAGCCTGTCAATCAATCGATCGACATATTACTATTTATTGAGATTGGTGTATGCCGTATTTTATCCCAATACCCGTGTGGGGTTTCAAACAATCAAACACCGATTTTATTTGTGCAGTTGGGCGATGTGTAAAATTTATCATCCTAATCAATGTCATTCAAATAGGTGTACATAAACAAACCGTCCGGTTTGTAAATGAATATTTTATTTTATTCACTTCCACGTTAAAAATTATATTTTTAACGATAAAATATTTCATTTCTACACATGAATTTCTATTCAGTTCATTTACACAATAAAAATGATATTTTTATTTTTCTAACATATTTTAGAAAATTTCGGCGGCATAACGGCACGATACTAGAAACGGGACAAGGCCTAGCCTTATCCCCGGTCTAGTGATGACCCACGCCATTCACACATCTATCAAATAAATTTCATTTCACCAAACAATTCAATTTCAATCAAATAATCTAACTAATTTTTGCAATCAAACAAACAAGTCCATGGTCTGTGGACGATTGTGTCGGGTGCTACTAAGCACCGTCTGCATCCTAGTATATATATATATAACTAGAAAAGAAATTAAAGAGTGAGAAATTCTCATAGATAGCTATCCAACTTCACGGCACTTCCAATGCAAGAAATCTTCACCGTTCTCGCCTCTTATCACTTTCGTTGCCCGTAGCCGCTACATATATAAAAATCACATTTTTATATACTGATGTCTTTAAAATAAAAATCACATTTTTATTTGTTCACTTTCAATTTAAAAATCATATTTTTATAATCACTTCCTATATTTAAAAATCGAATTTTTCACTTCGCTATTCAATACATAAAAATCGTATTCTTACTATGCTATTCAATATATAAAATCGAATTTTCACTATGCTATTCAATATATAAAAATCGATTTTTTACTTTGCTACTAAATAGATAAAAATTATATTTTCCCATCGATGTTCATGTAGTAAAGATTATATTTTTACCACGCCATTCTTCATATAAAGACTTCGCCTTTTCAAAAATAAAGATTTCGCCTTTTCAAAATAAAGATTTCGCCTTTTCAAAAATAAAGATTTTAAAAATCACATTTTTATTTTTCTACACATATAAAGATGATTTTTTTAATATTTTTATCATGTAAAAAATATATTTTTAATTCTCTACATATACAAAAATCATATTTTTACATCTTCTATATAGTAAAGATTATATTTTTAATTCTTTAATAATATAAAAATTATATTTTTATACATTTAAAAGCCATATCTTTACACGTTTAAAAATCAATCTTTCTTCACAATAAAAATCAAGCCTTTCTAACGTTTAACTTCCTACCTTTATATAACAAAACACAGATTTTTATAAAATAAAATAAAACAGAACTGATATTTAAAAACATTAAATAAGCAAAAATAAATAAAATGATCACTTACTGCGACTGGAAGGTGTGAGCATGGGCGGCGCAGTGGGGTCAGGCGGGGCGTCGGTCGGCGGAGGAGGGTGCGGTTTTGTGGGGGGCTTCGGTCTGCTCGCGTCAGCGCGATTAGGGGGGGGTCTGCTCGCGTCAGCGCGATTAGGGGGGGCGATGCGGTGCGGCATCGATCGGAGGGGGCGGCGCTCCTCTCCGTCGCTCCCTTCCTCTTTCAAATTTTTTTTTTGTTTTCTGAAAGAATGAAGACGAGAAAAGGTGGGGGACCAGATAAAGGAAGGAGAGAGTGGAGGGTTTTAAATTTTAATTTATTTAATTTATTATTTTAATTACAAAAAGTTGACTTTTACATACGACCTCTAAACGAGGCCCACCGCCTATCGTCCATAGCGTTTTACCCTCATTCCAAACACAATGACATATGTATCATAGGCTGATTCGATCGCTTCGATTAGTTTTCGTCAAAATCAACATATAACTCTATATATTGAATTTGAACGCGCATTTCAATTTACCGGGGTCACATACTAACTCGAGAAATTCCAGAAAAATATTTTCTAGGTTCGTATTGACGATACGGTCCTAATAAAACTAGTTTCGTCGAATTTTGAGACCGTTGGAAAAATGGCCAATTTCCAGTCGATTAAAATCAACTGAAACTGGTCAAACGCGTTTTCCTTTGCCACACTCACATATTGATTCGAAAAATTATGAAATTTGGAATATAGCCATAACTTAACATCACAGACCCAACAAAAGTGGTTTCGTCGAAATCCGAGGTCGTTTGCAAAATTCCCATTTTTAAGGGCCTGAATTCCATAGTGGCTATTCAGAATTTTTAACTGGACATATCTTTTGATTCCCGCTATGAAATTTTGATTAGTCAGATTCGTTGGAAAGATATCATCAATTAGATCCTATTATTTTTGGTTTCACTAAAATCCGGATTGTTTTTCACCCGGTACATTCAATTGAAATTTGAAATCGAATTATCGAACTACCGCGCCATTTTCAATTCCTATATATAAATATTTATATTCTAACGACGACGCGTATAATATATACGTTCGATTTATATTCAAAATAAATTTATCGTCGATATTATTTAAAATAGTCTATTTTAAATATAGAAAATTCGCCATAATTGCCAAAATAAAAATTTTAAACTAGCTCAGAATTTGCGGGTTATTACACCCTAATTCTCTAAATAGTCATTCTTCCAACAATTACCCATGTTTTTGAACTTCTGTGAAGTGTTGGTTTTTGCAGCACCCAATCTAAATGATTCATCATCTTTCATATTTGTTGTTCTACCCCTACTATGCATAAACTACCTCTGCTTCTCTTAATACTTCAAAACAGCCCTTCTTTTTAATGCTACACCTTATTATCTAACCAGCCCTTACTTCCAACAATTACGCCTATCTTTTTACTACTGTGAACGATTGGTTTTTGCAGCACACAATCTAAATAATTCACCATCTTTCATATTTGTCGATCTTCCCTACTATGCTTAAACAATCCCTACTTCTCCTAATACTTTAAAACAACTATTCTTTTTAATCCCAACCCTAATTCTCTGAACAGCCCTTACTTCCAACAATTACGTCGATCTTTTTCTACTGTTAAGGGTTGGTTTTTGCAGCTCCAATCCAAATAATTCATGATCTTTCATATTTGTCGATCTACTCCTACTTTGCTTAAACTACCCTTACTTCTCTTAATACTTCAAAACAGCTATTCTTTTTTATCCCACCCCTAATTCTCTAAATAAATCTTACTTCCAACAATTACCCCTATTTTTTAACTTCTGTGAAGTGTTGTTTTTTGCAGCACCCAATCCAAATGATTCATCGTCTTACATATTTGTCGATCTACCCCTACTATGCTTAAACTATCCCTACTTCTCCTAGTACTTCAAAACAACCCTTATTTTTAATCCCACCCGAATTATCTAATTAGCCCTTACTTCCAATAATTATCCCTATTTTTTAACTATTTTGTAGAGTTGGTTTTTGCAGCACCCAATCCACATGATTCATCATCTTTCATATTTGTCGATCTACCCCTATTATGCTTAAACAACCCTTACTTCTCTTAATACTTCAAAACAGCCTTCTTTTTAATCCTACCCCTAATTCTCTAAATAGCCCTTCCTTCCAACAATTACCCCTATTTTTTAACTATTGTGAAGGATTGGTTTTTGCAGCACCGAATCCAAACGATTCATCATCTTTCATATTTGTCGATCTACCCCTACTATGCTTAAACTATCCCTACTTCTCTTAATACATCAAAACATCTATTCTTTTTACTCCTACCCCTAATTTTCTAAAACTCCCTTACTTTCAACAATTACCCCTATTTTATAACTACTGTGAAGAGTTGATTTTTGCAGCACCCAATCTAAATGATTTATCTTCTTTCATATTTGTCGATCTACCCCTACTACGCATAAACTACCCCTACTTCTCTAAATACTTCAAAACAACCCTTCTTTTTAATCTAACTCCTAATTCTCTAAATAGCCCTTCCAGTAATTACCCCTATTTTTAAACTTCTGTGAAGGGTTGATTTTTGCCATATGATTCATCATCTTTATATTTGTCGATCCACCCCTACTATGCTTAAACTACCCCTACTTCTCTTAATACTTCAAAGCAACCCTTCTTTTTAATCCAACCCCTAATCCAATATATAGCCCTTACTTCCAAAAATTACTGCCATATTTTAACTATTGTGAAGGGTTGGTTTTTACAACACCCAATCTAAATGATTCATCATCTTTCATACTTGTTGATCTACCCCTACTATGCTTAAACTACTTCTACTTCTCTTAATACTTCAAAACAGTCCGTCTTTTTAATCCTACCCCTGATTCTCTAAATAGCCCTTACTTCCAACAATTACGCCTATCTTTTTAATGCTGTGATGGGTTGGTTTTTGCAGCACCCAATCCAAACGATTTATAATCTTTCGTATTTGCCAATCTACCCATACTATGCATTAACTACCGCTGCGTATCTTAATACTTCAAAACATCACTTCTTTTTAATCCTACCCCTAATTCTCTAAATAGTCGTTCGTTCCAACAATTACCCTTATTTTTTAACTTCTGTGAAGGGTTGGTTTTTGCAGCACCCAATCTAAGTGATTCATCATGTTTCATATTTTTCGATCTACCCCTACTACGCTTAAACTATCCCTACTTCTCTTAGTACTTCAAATCAACTCTTCTTTTTAATCCAACCCTAATTCTCTAAATATCCCTTACTTCCAACAATTATCCGTATTTTTGAACTACTTTGAAGGGTTGGTTTTAGCAGCACCATATCGAAATGATTCATCATCTTTCATATTTGTCGATCTACAGCTACTATGCTTAAACTACCCCTACTTCTCTTAATACTTCAAAACAGACCTTCTTTTTAATCCTACCCCTAATTCTCTAAATATCACTTATTTCCAACAATTACGCCTAATTTATACTACCGCGAAGGGTTGGTTTTTGCAGCACCCAATCCAAACGATTTATAATCTTTCATATTTGTCGATTTACCAATACTATGCCTAAACTACCCCTACTTCTCTTAATACTTCAACAAACCCCTTCTTTTAAATCCTATCCCTAATTCTCTAAATAGTCATTCCTTCCAACAATCACCCTTGTTTTTTAAATTTTGTGAAGAGATGGTTTATGCTGCACCCAATCTAAATTGTTCATCATCTTTCATATTTTTCGATCTACCCCTACTATGCTTAAACTACCCATACTTCTCTTAATACTTCAAAACATCACTTCTTTTTAATCCTACCCCTAATTCTCTAAATAACCCTTATTTCCAACAATTAAACCTATCTTTTTACTACTGTGAACGGTTGGTTTTTATAGCACCCAATCTAAATAATTCGCCATCTTTCCTATTTGTCGGTCTACCCCTACTATGCTTAATCTACCCCTACTTCTCCTAATATTTCAAAACAGTTATTCTTATTAATCCTAAGCCAAATTCTCTAAATAGCCCTTACTTTCAACAATTACACCTATCTTATACTACTGTGAAGGATTGGTTTTTTCAACTCCCAATCCAAACGATTCATAATCTTTCATATTTGTCGATCTACCCCTACTGTGCTTAAACTACCCCTACTACTCTTAATACTTCAAAACAACTATTCTTTTTAATCCTACCCCTAATTCTCAAAATAACTCTTACTTACAACAATTACAACTATTTTTTAACTTCTATGAAGGGTTGGTTTTTGCAACACCCAATACAAATGATTCATCGTCTTTCATATTTGTCGATCTACCCCTACTATGCTTAAACTATCCCTACTTCTCCTAGTACTTCAAAACAAACCTTCTTTTTAATCCAACCCTAATTCTCTAAATAGCCCTTACTTACAACAATTATCCGTTATTTTAACAACTTTGAAGGGTTGGTTTTTGCAGCACCCAATCTAAATGATTCATCTTCTTTCATATTTGTCGATCTACCACTACTATGCTTAAACTACCCGTACTTCTCTTAATACAACAAAACAACCCTTCTTTTTAATCCAACTCATAATTTTCTAAATAGGCCTTCTAGTATTCCCCCTATTTTTAAACTTTTGTGAAGGGTTGGTTTTTGCAGCATCCAATCCAAACGATTCATCATCTTTCATATTTATCGATCTACACCTAATATGCTTAAACTACACCTACTTCTCTTAATACCTCAAAACAGCTATTCTTTTTTAATCCTACCCCTATTTTTTTAAATATCCCTTACTTTCAACAATTAAACCTATTTTTTAACTACGGTGAAGGGTTGGTTTTTTCCGCACCCAATCTAAAAAATTCATCTTCTTTCATATTTGTCGATATACGCCTACTATGCTTAAACTACCCCTACTTCTATTAATACTTCAAAACAACCCTTCTTTTTAATCCAACTGCTAATTCTCTAAATAGCGCTTCCAACAATTACCCCTATTTTTAAATTTCTGTGAAGTGTTGGTTTTTGCTGCACCAAATCTATATGATTCATTAACTTTATATTTGTCGATCCACCCCTACTATGCTTAAACTACCACAACTTCTCTTAATACTTCAAAACAACCCTTCTTCTTAATCCTACCCCTAATTCTCTAAATAGCCCTTACTTCCAACAATTACCCCTATTTTTTAACTATTGTGTAGGGTTGGTTTTTACAGCACCCAATCTAAATGATTCATCATCTTTCATATTTGTCGATCTACCCCTACTATGCTTAAACTACCCCTACTTCTCTTAATACTTCAAAAAAGTCCTTTTTTATCATAATCCTAATTCTCTAAATAGCCCTTACTTCCAATAATTACGCCTATCTTTTTAATACTGTGAAGGGTTGGGTTTTGCCGAACCCAATCCAAACGATTCATAATCTTTCATATTTGTCGATCTACCCCTACTATGCTTAAACTACCCCTACTTCTCTTTATACTTCAAAACATCCCTTCTTTTTAATCCTACCCCTAATTCTATAAATTTTCATTCCTTCCAAAAATTACCTCTTTTTTTTAACTTCTGTGAATGGTTGGTTTTTGCAGCACCCAATCTAAATGATTCATCATCTTTCATGTTTGTCGATTTACCCCTGCAATGCTTAAACTACCCCAACTTCTCTTAATTCTTCAAAACAGTCCTTATTTTTAATCCTACCCCTAATTCTCTAGATATCCCTTTACTTCCAACAATTACTCCTATCTTTTTACTACTTTGAAGTGTTGGTTTTTGCAACACCCAATCATAATGATTCATAATCTTTCATATTTGTTGATCTACCCCTACTATTCTTAAACTACCCCTACTTCTCTTAATACTTCAAAACAACCCTTCATTTTAATCCTATACCTAATTCTCTAAATAGTCATTCCTTCCAACCCCTAATCCAATAAATAGCCCTTACTTCCAAAAATTACTGCCATATTTTAACTATTGTGAAGGGTTGGTTTTTCCAGCACCCAAACTAAATGATTCATCATCTTTCATATTTGTCGATCTAACCCCACTATGATTAAACTACCCCTACTTCTCTTAATACTTCAAAACAACCCTTCTTTTAAATCCTACCCCTAATTCTCGAAATAGCCCTTACTTCCAACAATTACGCCTATCTTTTAACTACTGTAAAGGGTTGGTTTTTGCAGCACCCAATCCAAACAATTCATCATCGTTCATATTAGTCAATCTACCCCTACTATGCTTAAACTACCCCTACTTCTCTTAATACATCAAAACATCTATTCTTTTTAATATTAACCCTAATTCTCTAAGTAGCCCTTACTTCCAACATTTACGCCTATCTTTTACTACTTTGAAGGGTTCGTTTTTACAGCACCCAATCCAAACGATTCATAATCTTTCCTATTTGTCGATCTACCCGTACTATGCTTAAACTACCCCTACTTCTCTTTATACTTCAAAACAACTATTCTTTTAATACTACCCCTATTTCTATAAATAGCCCTTAATTCCGACAATTATCCTTATTTTTTAACTTCTGTGTAGGGTTGCTTTTTGCAGATCCCAATCCAAATGATTCATCATCTTTCATATTTGTCAATCTACCCCTACTATTCTTAAACTATCCTTACTTCTCTTAGTATTTTAAAACATCCCATTTTTTTAATCCAACCCCTAATTTTTTATGTAGCCCTTACTACCAACAATTATCCCTATTTTTTAACTACTGTGAAGGGTTGGTTTTTGGAGCACCCAATCCAGACAATTCATCATCTTTCATATTTGTCGATCTACCCCTATTATGCTTAAACTTCCCCAATTTCTCTTAATACTTCAAAACAGACTTCTTTTTAATCCTACCCCTAATTCTCTAAATATCCCTTACATCCAACAATTGCCCCTATTTTTTAACTACTGTGAACAGTTGGTTTTTACAGTACCCAATCCAAACAATTCATCATCTTACATATTTGTCGATCTAGCCCTACTATGCTTAAACTACCCCTACTTCTCCTAATACTTCAAAATAGCCCTTCTTTTTATTTCTACCCATAATTCTCAAAATAGCCCTTACTTCCAAAAATGACCCCTATTTTTTAACTACTGCGAAGGGTAGGTTTTTGCAGCACATAATCTAAACGATTCATCATCTTTCATATTTGTCGATCTACCCCTAATATGCTTAAACTACCCGTACTTCTCTTAATACTTCTAAACAACCTTTCATTTTATTCCAACCCCTAATTCTTTAAATATCCCTTCCAACAACTACCCCTATTTTTAATCTTTTGTGAAGGGTTGGTTTTTGCAGCACGCAATCTATATGATTCATCATCTTTATATTAGTCGATCAACCCTACTACGCTTATACTACCCCTACTTCTCTAAATACTCTAAAACGTCCCTTCTTTTTAATCCTACACCAATTTCTCTAAACAACCCTTAATTCCCACAATTACGCCAATCTTTTGCTACTGTGAAGGGTTGATTTTTGCAGCACCCAATCCAAACGATTCATAATCTTTCATATTTGTCGATCTATCCCTACTATACTTAAACTCCCCCTACTTCTCGTAATACTTCAAAAAATATATTCTTTTTAATCCTACCCTTAATTTATAAATAGCCCTTACTTTCAACAATTACTCCTATTTTTAAACTTCTATGAAGGGTTGGTTTTTGCTGCACCTAATCCATATGATTCAGCATCTTTGTATTTGTCGATCCACCCCAACTATGCTTAAACTACCACTACTTCTCTTAATACTTCAAAACAACCCTTCTTTTTAATCATACCCCTAATTCTCTAAATATCCCTTACTTCCAGTAATTACCCCTATTTTTTAACTATTGTGTAGGGTTGGTTTTTACAGCACCCCATCTAAATGATTCATCATCTTTCATATTAGTCGATCTACCCCTACTATGCTTAAACTACCCCTACTTCTCTAAATACTTCAATACACGTCCTTCTTTTTATTCCTTCCCCTAATTATCTAAATAGCCCTTACTCCCAACAATTATTCCAGTCTTTTTAATACTGTGAAGGGTTGGTTTTTGCAGCATACAATCCAAACGATTCATAATCTTTCATATTTGTCCATCTACCCCTATTATGCTTAAACTACCCCTACTTCTCTTAATACTTCAAAACATCCCTTCTTTTTAATCCTACCCCTAATTCTATAAATAGTCATTCCTTCCAATAACTAGCCCTATTTTTTAACTTCTGTGAAGGGTTGTTGCTTTTTGTCGCACCCAATCTAAATGATTCACCATCTTTCATATTTGTCGATCTACCCCTACTATGCTTAAACTACCCTTACTTCTCTTAATGCTTCAAAACAACCCTTCTTTTTAATCTAACTCCTAAATCTCTAAATAGCCCTTCCAGCAATTACCCTTATTTTTAAACTTCTGTGAAGGGTTGATTTTTGCCATATGATTCATCATCTTTATATTTGTCGATCCACCCCTACTATGCTTAAACTACCCCTACTTCTCTTAATACTTCAAAGAAACCCTTCTTTTTAATCCAACCCCTAATTCACTAAATAGCCCTTACTTCCAACAATTACTGCCATTTTTTAACTATTGTGAAGGGTTGGTTTTTACAACACCCAATCTAAATGATTCATCATCTTTCATACTTGTTGATCTACCCCTACTATGTTTAAACTACCCCTACTTCTCTTAATACTTCAAAACAGTCCGTCTTTTTAATCCTACCCCTGATTCTCTAAATAGCCCTTACTTCCAACAATTACGCCTATCTTTTTAATGCTGTGATGGGTTGGTTTTTGCAGCACCCAATCCAAACGATTCATAATCTTTCGTATTTGTCGATCTACCCATACTATGCTTTAACTACCGCTACTTATCTTAATGCTTCAAAACATCACTTCTTTTTAATCCTACCCCTAATTCTCTAAATAGTCATTCGTTCCAACAATTACCCTTATTTTATAACTTATGTGAAGGGTTGTTTTTGCAGCACCCAATCTAAGTGATTCATCATGTTTCATATTTTTTGATTTACCCCTACTATGCTTAAACTATCCCTACTTCTCTTAGTACTTCAAATCTACTCTTCTTTTTAATCCAACCCTAATTCTCTAAATATCCCTTACTTCCAACAATTATCCGTATTTTTTAACTACTTTGAAGGGTTGGTTTTTGCAACACCCAATCTAAATGATTCATCATCTTTCACATTTGTCGATCTACAGCTACTATGCATAAACTACCCCTACTTCTCTTAATACTTCAAAACAGACCTTATTTTTAATCCTACCCCTAATTCTCGAAATAGCGCTTATTTCCAACAATTACGCCTATTTTATACTACTGCGAAGGGTTGGTTTTTGCAGCACCCAACGCAAACGATTTATAATCTTTCATATTTCTCGATTTACCCATACTATGCTTAAACTACCCCTACTTCTCTTAATACTTCAAAAAACCCATTCTTTTAAATCCTACCCCTAATTCTCTAAATAGTCATTCCTTCCAACAATCGCCCTTGTTTTTTAAATTCTGTGAAGAGATGGTTTTTGCAGCACCCAATCTAAATGATTCAACATCTTTCATATTTTTCGATCTACCTCTACTATGCTTAAACTACCCATACTTCTCTTAATACTTCAAAACATCACTTATTTTTAATCCTACCCCTAATTCTCTAAATAGCCCTTATTACCAACAATTACACATATCTTTTTACTACTCTGAATGGTTGGTTTTTATAGCACCCAATCTAAATAATTCGTCATCTTTCCTATTTGTCGGTCTACCCCTACTATGCATAAACGACCCCTACTTCTCCTAATATTTCAAAACAACTATTCTTTTTAATCCTAAGCCTAATTCTCTAAATAGCCCTTACTTTCAACAATTACGCCAATCTTTTATTACTGTGAAGGATTGGATTTTTCAACTCCCAATCCAAACGATTCATAATCTTTCATATTTGTCGATCTACCCCTACTATACTTAAACTACCCCAACTTCTCTTAATACTTCAAAACAACTATTCTTTTTAAACCTACCCCTAATTCTCTAAATAACTCTTACTTACAACAATTACAACTATTTTTTAACTTCTATGAAGGGTTGGTTTTTGCAACACCCAATACAACTGATTCATCGTCTTTCATATTTGTCGGTCTACCCCTACTATTCTTAAACTATCCCTACTTTTCTTAGTACTTCAAAACAAACCTCCTTTTGAATCCAACCCTAATTCTCTAAATAGCCCTTACTTACAACAATTATCCGTTATTTTAACAACTTTGAAGGGTCGGTTTTTGCAGCACCCAATCTAAATGATTCATCTTCTTTCATATTTGTCGATCTACCACTATTATGCTTAAACTACCCCTACTTCTCTTAATACTTCAAAACAACCCTTCTTTTTAATCCAACTCATAATTTCCTAAATAGGCCTTCCAGTATTCCCACTATTTTTAAACTTTTGTGAAGGGTTGGTTTTTGCAGCATCCAATCCAAACGATTCATCATCTTTCATATTTATCGATCTACACCTAATATGCTTAAACTACTCCTTCTTCTCTTAATACCTCAAAACAGTTATTATTTTTAATCCTACCCCTATTTTTTTAAATATCCCTTACTTTCAACAATTACCCCTATTTTTTAACTACGGTGAAGGGTTGGTTTTTGCCGCACCCAATCTAAATAATCCATCTTCCTTCATATTTGTCGATATAACCCTACCATGCTTAAACTACCCGTACTTCTATTAATACTTCAAAAAAACCTTCGTTTTAATCCAACTGCTAATTCTCTAAATAGCCCTTCCAACAATTATCCCTAATTTTAAACTTCTGTGAAGGGTTGGTTTTTGCTGCACCTAATCCATATGATTCATCAACTTTATACTTGTCGATCTAACCCTAATATGCTTAAACTACCACTACTTCTCTTAATACTTCAAAACAACCCTTCTTTTTAATCCTACCCCTAATTCTCTAAATAGCCCTTACTTCCAACAATTACCCCTATTTTTTAATTATTGTGTAGGGTTGGTTTTTACAGCACCCAGTCTAAATGATTCATCATCTTTCATATTTGTCGATCTACCCCTACTATGCTTAAACTACCCCTACTTCTCTTAATACTTCAAAAAAGTCCTTCTTTTTAATCATAATCCTAATTCTCTAAATAGCCCTTACTTCCAATAATTACGCCTATCTTTTTAATACTATGAAGGATTGGGTTTTGCAGAACCCATTCCAAACGATTCATAATCTTTCATATTTGTCGATCTACCCCTACTATGCTTAAACTACCCCTACTTCTCTTTATACTTCAAAACAACTATTCTTTTTAATACTACCCCTAATTCTCTAAATAGCCCTTAATTCCGACAATTACCCCTATTTTTTAACTTCTCTTTGTACTTCTCTTTATACTTCAAAACATCCCTTCTTTTTAATCCTACCCCTAATTCTATAAATAGTCATTCCTTCCAAAAATTACCTCTTTTTTTTAACTTCTATGAAGGGGTGGTTTTTGCAGCACCCAATCTAAATGATTCATCCTCTTTCATGTTTGTCGATTTACCCCTACAATGCTTAAACTACCCCTACTTCTCTTAATACTTCAAAACAGTCCTAATTTTTAATCCTACCCCTAATTCTCTAGATATCCCTTACTTCGAACAATTACTCCTTTCCTTTTACTACTTTGAAGTGTTGGTTTTTGCAGCACCCAATCAAAATGATTCATAATCTTTTATATTTGTCGATCTACCCCTACTATTCTTAAACTACCCCTACTTCTCTTAATACTTCAAAACAACCCTTCATTTTAATCCTATACCTAATTCTCTAAATAGTCATTACTTCCAACAATTACCCCTGTTTTTGAAATTCTGTGAAGGGGTGGTTTTTTCAGCACCCAAACTAAATGATTCATCATCTTTCATATTTGTCGATCTAACCCCACTATGCTTAAACTTCCCATACTTCTCTTAATACTTCAAAACAACCCTTCTTTTAAGTCCTACCCCTAATTCTCGAAATAGCCCTTACTTCCAACAATTACGCCTATCTTTTTACTACTGTAAAGGGTTGGTTTTTGCAGCACCCAATCCAAACGATTCATCATCTTTCATATTAGTCAATCTACCCCTACTATGCTTAAACTACCCCTACTTCTCTTAATACATCAAAACATCTATTCTTTTTAATCTTAACCCTAATTCTCTAAGTAGCCCTTACTTCCAACAATTACGCCTATCTTTTACTACTTTGAAGGGTTCGTTTTTACAGCACCCAATCCAAACGATTCATAATCTTTCCTATTTGTCGTTCTACCCGTACTATGCTTAAACTTACCCAACTTCTCTTTATACTTCAAAACAACTATTCTTTTTAATACTACCCCTAATTCTCTATATAGCCCTTAATTCCGACAATTACCCTTATTTTTTAACTTCTGTGTAGGGTTGGTTTTTGTAGATCCCAATCCAAATGATTCATCATCTTTCATATTAGTCAATCTACCCCTACTATTCTTAAACTATCCTTACTTCTCTTAGTATTTCAAAACAACCCATTTTTTTAATCCAACCCCTAATTTTTTATGTAGCCCTTACTACCAACAATTATCCCTATTTTTTAACTACTGTGAAGGGTTGGTTTTTGGAGCACCCAATCCAGACGATTCATCATCTTTCATATTTGTCGATCTACCCCTATTATGCTTAAACTTCCCCAATTTCTCTTAATACTTCAAAACAGACTTCATTTTAATCCTACCACTAATTCTCTAAATATCCCTTACATCCAGCAATTGCCCCTACTTTTTTAACTACTGTGAACAGTTGGTTTTTACAGTACCCAATCCAAACGATTCATATGATTCATCATCTTTCATATTTGTCGATCTAGCCCTACTATGCTTAAACTACCCCTACTTCTCCTAATACTTCAAAATAGCCCTTCTTTTTATTCCTACCCATAATTCTATAAATAGCCCTTACTTCCAAAATTACCCCTATTTTTTAACTACTGTGAAGGGTAGGTTTTTGCAGCACTTAATCTAAACGATTCATCATCTTTCATATTTGTCGATCTACCCCTAATATGCTTAAACTACACGTACTTCTGTTAATACTTCTAAACAACCTTTCATTTTATTCTAACTCCTAATTCTTTAAATAGCCCTTCCAACAACTACCCCTATTTTTAATCTTTTGTGAAGGGTTGGTTTTTGCAGCACGCAATCTATATGATTCATCATCTTTATATTTGTCGATCAACCCTACTACGCTTATACTACCCCTACTTCTCTAAATACTCTAAAACGTCCCTTCTTTTTAAACCTACACCAATTTCTCTAAACAGCCCTTAATTCCCACAATTACGCCAATCTTTTGGCACTGTGAAGGGTTGATTTTTGCAGCACCTAATCCAAACGATTCATAATCTTTCATATTTGTCGATCTGCCCCTACTATGCTTAAACTCCCCCGACTTCTCTTAATACTTCAAAACATCTATTCTTTTTAATCCTACCCTTAATTTATAAATAGCCCTTACTTTCTACAATTACCCCTATTTTTAAACTTCTATGAAGGGTTGGTTTTTGCTGCACCTAATCCATATGATTCAGCATCTTTGTATTTGTCGATCCACCCCTACTATGCTTAAACTACCACTACTTCTCTTAATACTTCAAAACAACCCTTCTTTTTAATCATACCCCTAATTCTCTAAATATCCCTTACTTCCAGTAATTACCCCTATTTTTTAACTATTGTGTAGGGTTGGTTTTTACAGCGCCCAATCTAAATGATTCATCATCTTTCATATTGGTCGATCTACCCCTACTATGCTTAAACTAACCCTACTTCTCTTAATACTTCAATAGACGTCCTTCTTTTTATTCCTTCCCCTAATTATCTAAATAGCCCTTACTTCCAACAATTATTCCAATCTTTTTAATACTGTGAAGGGTTTGTTTTTGCAGCACCCAATCCAAACGATTCATAATCTTTCATATTTGTTCATCTACCCCTATCATGCTTAAACTACCCATACTTCTCTTAATACTTCAAAACATCCCTTCTTTTTAATCCTACCCCTAATTCTATAAATAGTCATTCCTTCCAATAATTAGCCCTATTTTTTAACTTCTGTGAAGGGTTGTTGCTTTTTGCAGCAACTAATCTAAATGATTCATCATCTTTCATATTTGTCGATCTACCCCTACTATGCTTAAACTACAATTACTTCTCTTAATGCTTCAAAATAGTCCTTCTTTTTAATCCTACTGCTATTTCTCTAAATAGCCCTTACTTCATACAATTACGCCTATCTTTTTACTACTTTGAAGGGTTGGTTTTTGCTGCACTCGGTCCAAACTATTCATAATCTTTCATATTTATTGATCTATCTCTACTATGCTTAAACTACCCCTACTTCTCTTAATACTTCAAAACAAACCTTCTTTTTAATCCTACCCCTAATTCTTTAAATATCCCTTACTTCCAACAATACGCCTATCTTTTTACTACTATGAAGGGTTGCTTTTTCCAGCACCCAATCCAAAAGATTCATAATCTTTCATATTTGTCGATCTGCCTCTACTATGCTTAAACTCCACCTACTTCTCTTAATACTTCAAAACAGCTGTTCTTTTTAATCCAACTCCTAATTCTCTAAATAGCCCTTCCAGCAATTACCACTATTTTTAAACTCCTGTGAAGGGTTGGTTTTTGCTGCACCTAATCTATATGATTCAGGATCTTTGTATTTGTCAATCCACACCTACTATGCTTAAACTACCACCACTACTCTTAATACTTCCAAACATCCCTTCTTTTTTGTCTTAACCCTAATTCTCTAAATAGGCCTTACTTCCAGTAATTACCCCTTATTTTTAACTATTGTGCAGGGTTGGTTTTTACAGCACCCAATCTAAATGATTCATCATCTTTCATATTTTTCGATCTACCCCTACTACGCTTAAACTACCCCTACTTCTCTGAATACATCAAAATAGTCCTTCTTTTAATCCTTCCCCTAATTCTCTAAATAGCCCTTGCTTCCAACAATTATGCCAATCATTTTAATACTGTGAAGTGTTGGTTTTTGCACAACCCAATCCAAACGATTCATATTCTTTCACATTGGTCGGTCTACCCCTACTATGCTTAAACTACCCTACTTCTCTCAATACTTCAATACACGTCCTTCTTTTTATTCCTTCCCCTAATTATCTAAATAGCCCTTACTTCCAACAATTATTCCAATCTTTTTAATACTGTGAAGGGTTGGTTTTTGCAGCACCAAATCCAAATGATTCATAATCTTTCATATTTGTCGATCTACCCCTATTATGCTTAAACTACCCCTACTTCTCTTAATACTTCAAAACATCCCTTCTTTTTAATCCTACCCCTAATTCTATAAATAGTCATTCCTTCCAATAATTAGCCCTATTTTTTAACTTCTGTGAAGGGTTGTTGCTTTTTGCAGGACCCAATCTAAATGATTCCTCATCTTTCATATTTGTCGATCTACCCCTACTATGCTTAAACTACCCTTACTTCTCTTAATGCTTCAAAACAGTCCTTCTTTTTAATCCTACTGCTATTTCTCTAAATAGCCCTTACTTCCAACAATTACGCCTATCTTTTTACTACTTTGAAGGGTTGGTTTTTGCTGCACCCGGTCCAAACTATTCATAATCTTTCATATTTGTTGATCTATCTCTATTATGCTTAAACTACCCCTGCTTCTCTTAATACTTCAAAACAAACCTTCTTTTTAATCCTACCCCTAATTCTTTAAATAGCCCTAACATCCAACAATACGCCTATCTTTTTACTACTATGAAGGGTTGGTTTTTGCAGCACCCAATCTAAAAAATTCATAATCTTTAATATTTGTCGATCTGCCTCTACTATGCTTAAACTCCCCCTACTTCTCTTAATACTTCAAAACAGCTGTTCTTTTTAATCAAACTCCTAATTCTCTAAATAGCAATTCCAGCAATTACCACTATTTTTAAACTCCTGTGAAGGGTTGGTTTTTGTTGCACCTAATCCATATGATTCAGCATCTTTGTATTTGTCGATCCAACCGTACTATCCTTAAACTACCACCACTACTCTTAATACTTCCAAACATCCCTTCTTTTTTATCTTATCCCAAATTCTCTAAGTAGCCCTTACGTCCAATAATTACCCCTTATTTTTAACTATTGTGCAGGGTTGGTGTTTACAGCACCCAATCTAAATGATTCATCATCTTTCATATTTTTCGATATACCCCTACTATGCTTAAACTACCCCTACTTCTCTGAATACATCAAAACGGTCCTTCTTTTTAATCCTTCCCCTAATTCTCTAAATAGCCCTTGCTTCCAACAATTATGCCAAACATTTTAATACTGTGAAGGGTTGGTTTTTGCAGCACCCAATCCAAATGATTCATAATCTTTCACATTTGTCGATCTACCCCTACTATGCTTAAACTACCCCTACTTCTCTTAATACTTCAAAACATCCCTTCTTTTTAATCATACTCCAAATTCTATAAATAGTCATTCCTTCTAACAATTACCCCTATTTTTTACTTTCTGTGAAGGGTTGTTGCTTTTTGCCGCACCCAATCTAAATGATTCATCATCTTTCATATTTGTCGATCAACCCCTACTATGCTTAAACTACCCTTACTTCTCTTAATGCTTCAAAACAGTACTTCTTTTTAATCCTACTGCTAATTCTCTAGATAGCGCTTACTTCCAACAATTACGCCTATCTTTTTACAACTTTGAAGGGTTGGCTTTTGCAGCGCCCAGTCCAAACTATTCGTAATCTTTCATATTTGTCGATCTACCCCTACTATGCTTAAACTTCTCCTACTTCTCTAAATACTTCAAAACAGCCCTTCTTTTTAATCCTACCCCTAATTCTACAAATATCCCTTACTTCCAACAATATGCCTATCTTTTTACTACTATGAAGGGTTGGTTTTTTAAGCACCCAATCCAAATGATTCATAATCTTTCATATTTGTCGATCTGCCCCTACTATGCTTAAACTCCCCCTACTTCTCTTAATACTTCAAAACAGCTGTTCTTTTTAATCCTACCCCTGATTCTCTAAATTTTCATTCCTTCCAACAATTAATCCTATTTTTTAACTTCTATGAAGGGTTGGTTTTTGCAACACCCAATCCAAACGATTCATTATCTTTCATATTTGTCGAACTACCCTTACTATGCATAAACTACCCCTACTTCTCTTAATACTTCAAAATAGCTATTCTTTTTAATCCTACCCCTAATTCTCTAAAAAGCTCTTGCTTCCAACAATTACGCCTATCTTTTACTATTGTGAAGGGTTGGTTTTTGCAGCACCCAATCCAAAAGACTCATAATCTTTCATATTTGTCGATATGCCCCTACTATGCTTAAACTCCCCCTACGTCTCTTAATACTTCAAAACTGCTTTTCTTTTTAATCCTACCCCTAATTTTCTAAATAGCCCTTACTTTCAACAATTACCCCTATTTTTTAACTACTGTGCAGAGTTGGTTTTTACCGCACCCAATCTAAATTATTCATCTTCTTTCATATTTGTCGATCTACCCCTTCTATGCTTAAACTACCCCTACTTCTTCTAATACTTCAAAGCAACCCTTCTTTTTAATCCAACTCCTAATTCTCTAGAAAGCACTTCCAGCAGTTACCCCTATTTTTAAACTTCTGTGAAGGGTTGGTTTTTACTGCACCTAATCCATTTGATTCAGCATCTTTGTATTTGTCGATCCACCCCTACTATGCTTAAACTACCACTACTTCTCTTAATACTTCAAAAAATCACTTCTTTTTAATCCTACCCCTAATTCTCTAAATAGCCCTTACTTCCAATAATTACCCCTATTTTTTAATAATTGTGTAGGATTATTTTTATAGCACCCAATCTAATTGATTAATCATCTTTCATATTTGTCGAACTACCCCTACTATGCTTAAACTACCCCTACTTCCCTTAATACTTCAAAACAGTCCTTCTTTTTAATCCTTGACCTAATTCTCTAAATAGCCCTTACTTCCAATGATTACGCCTATCTTTTTAGTACTGTGAAGGGTTGGCTTTTGCAGCACCCAATCCAAATGATTCATAACCTTTCATATTTGTCTATCTACCCCTACTATGCATAAACTACCCCTACTTCTCATAATACTTTAAAACATCCCTTCTTTTTAATCCTACCACTAATTCTTTAAATAGTCAATCCTTCCAATAATTGGCCCTATTTTTTAACTTCTGTGAAGGGTTGTTGCTTTTTGCAGTACCCAATCTAAATGATTCATCATCTTTCATATTTGTCGATGTACCCCTACTATGCTTAAACTACCCTTACTTCTCTTAATGCTTCAAAACAGTCTTTCTTTTTAATCCTACTTCTATTTCTCTAAATATCCGTTACTTCCAACAATTACGCCTATCTTTTTACTACTTTGAAGGGTTGGATTTTGCAGCACCCAGTCCAAACTATTCATAATCTTTCATATTTGTTGATCTATCTCTACTATGCTTAGACTACCCCTACTTCTCTTAATACTTCAAAACAAACCTTCTTTTTAATCCTACCCCTAATTCTTTAAATATCCCTTACTTCCAACAATACGCCTATCTTTTTACTATTATGAAGGGTTGGTTTTTGCAGCACCCAATCCAAAAGATTCATAATCTTTCATATTTGTCGATCTGCCTCTACTATGCTTAAACTCCCCATACTTCTCTTCATACTTCAAAACAGCTGTTCTTTTTAATCCTACTCCTGATTCTCTAAATAGTCATTCCTTCCAACAATTACCCCTATTTTTTAACTTTTTTGAAGGGTTGGTTTTTGCAGCACCCAATCCAAATGATTCATTATCTTTCATATTTGTCGATCTACGCTTACTATGCTTAAACTACCCCTACTTCTCTTAATACTTCAAAACAACTATTCTTTTTAATCCTACCCCTAATTCTATAAATAGCCCTTACTTCCAACAATTACGCCTATCTTTTACTATTATGAAGGGTTGGTTTTTGTAGCACCCAATCCATACGATTCATAATCTTTCATATTGTCGATTTGCCCCTACTATGCTTAAACTCCCCCTACTTCTCCTAATACTTCAAAACTGCAATTCTTCTTAATCCTACCACTAATTTCTAAATAGCCCTTACTTTCAACAATTACCCCTATTTTTTAACTACTGTGCAGGGTTGGTTTTAACCGCACCCAATCTAAATGATTCATCTTCTTTCATATTTGTCGATCTACCTCTACTATGCTTATACTACACCAACTTATTTTAATACTTCAAAACAACCCTTCTATTTAATCCAACTCCTAATTCTCTAAATAACCCTTCTAGGAATTACCCCTATGATTAAACTTCTATGAGGGGTTGGTTTTTGCTGCACCTAAACCATATGATTCAGCATCTTTGTATTTGTCGATCCACCCCTACTGTGTTTAAACTACCACCACTACTCTTAATACTTCCAAACATCCCTTCTTTTTTATCCTAACCCTAATTCTCTAAATAGCCCTTACTTCAAATAATTACCCCTTATTTTTAACTATTGTGTAGGGTTGGTTTTTACAGCACCCAATCTAAATGATTCATCATCTTTCATATTTTTCGATCTACCCCTGCTATGCTTAAATTACCCCTACTTCTCTGAATACTTCAAAACAGTCCTTCTTTTTAATCCTACCCCTAATTCTCTAAATAGCCCTTACTTCCAACAATTATGCCAATCATTTTAATACTGTGAAGGGTTGGTTTTTGCAGCAACCAATCCAAATGATTCATAATCTTTCACATTTGTCGATCTACCCCTACTATGCTTAAACTACCCCTACTTCTCTTAATACTTCAATACACGTCCTTCTTTTTATTCCTTCCCCTAATTATCTAAATAGCCCTTACTTCCAACAATTATTCCAATCTTTCTAATACTGTGAAGGGTTGGTTTTTGCAGCACCCAATCCAAACGATTCATAATCTTTCATATTTGTCGATTTACCCCTATTACGCTTAAACTACCCCTACTTCTCTTAATATTTCAAAACATCCCTTCTTTTTAATCCTACCCCTAATTCTATAAATAGTCATTCCTTCCAATAATTAGCCCAATTTTTTAACTTCTGTGAAGGGTTGTTGCTTTTTGCAGGACCCAATATAAATGATTCATCATCTTTCATATTTGTCGATCTACCCCTACTATGCTTGAACTACCCTTACTTCTCTTAATGCTTCAAAACAGTCCTTCTTTTTAATCCTACTGCTATTTCTCTAAATAGCCCTTACTTCCAAAAATTACGCCTATCTTTTTACTACTTTGAAGGGTTGGTTTTTGCTGCACCCGGTCCAAACTATTCATAATCTTTCATATTTGTTGATCTATCTCTACTATGCTTAAACTACCCCTACTTCTCTTAATACTTCAAAACAAACCTTCTTTTTAATCCTACCCCTAATTCGTTAAATAGCCCTTACTTCCAACAATAGGCCTATCTTTTTACTACTATGAAGGGTTGGTTTTTGAAGCAACCAATCCAAAAGATTCATAATCTTTCATATTTGTCGATCTGCCTCTACTATGCTTAAACTCCCCCTACTTCTCTTAATACTTCAAAACAGCTATTATTTTTAATCCAACTCCTAATTCTCTAAATATCCCTTCCAGCAATTACCACTTTTTTTAAACTCCTGTGAAGGGTTGGTTTTTGCGGCACCTAATCCATATGATTCAGCATCTTTGTATTTGTCTATCCACCCCTACTATGCTTAAACTACCACCACTACTCTTAATACTTCCAAACATCCCGTCTTTTTTATCTTAACCTTAATTCTCTAAATAGCCCTTACTTCCAATAATTATCCCTTATTTTTAACTATTGTGCAGGGTTGGTTTTTACAGCACCCAATCTAAATGATTCATCATCTTTCATATTTTTCGATCTACCCCTACTATGCTTAAACTACCCCTACTTCTCTGAATACATCAAAACAGTCCTTCTTTTTAATCCTTCCCCTAATTCTCTAAATAGCCCTTGCTTCCAACAATTATGCCAATCATTTTAATACTGTGAAGGGTTGGTTTTTGCAGCACCCAATCCAAACAATTCATAATCTTTCACATTTGTCGATCTACCCCTACTATGCTTAAACTACCCCTACTTCTCCTAATACTTCTAAACATCCCTTCTTTTTAATCCTACTCCTAATTCTATAAATAGTCATTACTTCCAACAATTACCCCTATTTTTTAATTGATGTGAAGGGTTGTTGCTTTTTGCCGCACCCAATCTAAATGATTCATCATCTTTCATATTTGTCGATCAACCCCTACTATGCTTAAACTACCCTTACTTCTCTTAATGCTTCAAAACAGTACTTCTTTTTAATCCAACTGCTAATTCTCTAGATAGCCCTTACTTCCAACAATTACGCCTATCTTTTTACAACTTTGAAGGGTTGGCTTTTGCAGTGCCCAGTCCAAACTATTCGTAATCTTTCATATTTTTCGATCTACCCCTACTATGGTTAAACTTCCCCTACTTCTCTAAATACTTCAAAACAGCCCTTCTTTTTAATCCTACCCCTAATTCTACAAATAGCCCTTACTTCCAACAATACGCCTATCTTTTTACTACTATGAAGGGTTGGTTTTTTAAGCACCCAATCCAAATGATTCATAATCTTTCATATTTGTCGATCTGCCCCTACTATGCTTAAACTCCCCCTACTTCTCTTAGTACTTCAAAACAACTGTTCTTTTTAATCCTACCACTGATTCTCTAAATTTTCATTCTTTCCAACAATTAATCCTATTTTTTAACTTCTATGAAGGGTTGGTTTTTGCAGCACCCAATCCGAACGATTCATTATCTTTCATATTTGTCGATCTTCCCTTACTATGCATAAACTACCCCTACTTCTCTTAATACTTCAAAATAGCTATTCTTTTTAATCCTACCCCTAATTCTCTAAAAAGCTCTTACTTCCGACAATTACGCCTATCTTTTACTATTGTGAAGGGTTGGTTTTTGCAACACCCAATCCAAAAGACTCATAATCTTTCATATTTTTCGATCTGCCCCTACTATGCTTAAACTCCCCCTATGTCTCTTAATACTTCAAAACAGCTTTTCTTTTTAATCCTACCCCTAATTTTCTAAATAGCCCTTACTTTCAACAATTACCCCTATTTTTTAACTACTGTGCAAAGTTGGTTTTTACCGCACCCAATCTAAATTATTCATCTTCTTTCATATTTGTCGATTACCCCTTCTATGCTTAAACTACCCCTACTTCTTTTATTACGTCAAAGCAACCCTTCTTTTTAATCCAACTCCTAATTCTCTAAAAAGCACATCCAACAATTACCACTATTTTTAAACATCTGTGAAGGGTTGGTTTTTGCTGCACCTAATCCATTTGATTCTGCATCTTTGTATTTGTCGATCCACCCCTACTATGCTTAAACTACCACTACTTCTCTTAATATTTCAAAAAATCACTTCTTTTTAATCCAACCCCTAATTCTCTAAATAGCCATTACTTCCAATAATTACCCCTATTTTTTAGTTATAATGTAGGGTTTGTTTTTACAGCACCCAATCTAATTGATTCATCATCTTTCATATTTGTCGATCTACCCCTACTATGCGTAAACTACCCCTAATTCTCTTAATACTTCAAAACAGTCCTTCTTTTTAGTCCTTGACCTAATTCTCTAAATAGCCCTTACTTCCAACAATTACGCCTATCTTTTTAATACTATGAAGGGTTGGCTTTTGCAGCACCCAATCCAAACGATTCATAACCTTTCATATTTGTCTATCTACCCCTACTATGCTTAAACTACCCCTACTTCTCATAATACTTCAAAACATCTCTTCTTTTTAATCCTACCCCTAATTCTATAAATAGTCATTCCTTCCAATAATTAGCCCTATTTTTTTAACTTCTGTGAAGGGTTGTTGCTTTTTGCAGCACCCAATCTAAATGATTCATCATCTTTCATATTTGTCGATCTACCCCTACTATGCTTAAACTACCCTTACTTCTCTTAATGCTTCAAAACAGTCCTTCTTTTTAATCCTACTGCTATTTCTCTAAATAGCCCTTACTTGCAACAATTACGCCTATCTTTTTACTACTTTGAAGGGTTGGTTTTTGCAGCACCCAGTCCAAACTATTCATTATCTTTCATATTTGTTGATCTATCTCTACTATGCTTAAACTACCCCTACTTCTCTTAATACTTCAAAACAAACCTTCTTTTTAATCCTACACCTAATTCTTTAAGAAGCCCTTACTTCCAACAATACGCCTATCTTTTTACTACTATGAAGGGTTGGTTTTTGCAGCACCCAATCTAAAAGATTCATTATCTTTCATATTTGTCGATCTGCCTCTACTATGCTTAAACTCCCCATACTTCTCTTAATACTTCAAAACAGCTGTTCTTTTTAATCCCACCCCTGATTCTCTAAATAGTCATTCCTTCCAACAACCCCAATTTTTTAACTTTGTGAAGGGTTGGTGTAACACCCCACCTCCGCTAGGGTCTCTCCCAAGGGAATGCACTAGGTTTGGTGAAGCATTATCGAGGTAAACATGCACAGAAATATTACAAGACAGAACATATATAAAACAGCGGAAGTAAAACAAATTTCATTTCCTTATAAAATAAGGTCTAAAGCCTTTTACATCAGAATACATCAAAACCTGTCTTGCAATAGTAAAGAAGCATAAAACCATTTCATAAATCATTCCCCAAGTAAAACAGTAAAGTAGCCATAGCCAAGAAAAGTCCAAGCCATGCGTGATGACCTTCAAGCAGAAGAAGTCCGTACTAGATAACATTGTTTCCTCCCTAAAACCTGGGGGGGGGGGGAACGGAAGACAAAGAGGAGAAACAAAACGGGGTCAGTCATAAAGACTGGTAAGTCCTATCTACTTCCAGTATAAAAACAGGTAAAGGTAACATGACGTGCATAAACTGAAAGTAAACATAAGGATGACTACAAGATAGATAAACTAAACCAGGGTAACAGGCTGAACTACTGTAGCAAGGTAAACTAAGATATCATGATAAACTACGGTGTCATGATAAATCAAGGTATCACATCGTCAGGTTTCTATCAAGTATACTATCCCAAGGTATCTATCCTGTTTAACATCCCACGGTATCTATCATGTATATTTCTCCTGGTTCTAACATGTATATTTGCTCTGCACCTCTCGTACTAGTATCCCAACCCGCATCATGTGTTAACTATGAATGTCCCTTGCCCAGTGTCATGTAATGGTCCATGTCAACCTAATATATAGCATATGTAGGTTTTTCCTAGCTCGTATATTTCTTTCCATGTATAAATTCAGTCCTTTTCCGTAGGCCATACGGACTTTCCCATGTAAACGTTTTATCCTTGAGGTTATTTTGGACTGCTACCCTTGATCTAGTTATGTTTCCTTACCATGAACTATCGCGTGTTCACTTAGGTTTATGCCACCTAGGACCACTAGGGATTATGCTACCTAATGAACGTTTCCGTGTCTCGGTTTGGGTTCAGCCACCTAGGGCCACAAGGGATTATGCCACCCGTCAACCGCGCCCTTTATCCCATGCATGTATCGTAAACCGTTTTCCATGTCTAGACGCACATGTTCCTCAATGTGCCATCCGAGTTCTGCGCCAGGGCAAATCAAGAAATACGGCGGGAGCTTTAAGTCGTCTGATGATGCAGATATCAAGGTCTGTTTTTGTACCCGTGGCTATGGTCCCACGTGACCCCTCCCTCAGCTACTGAAAGGAAATCCAAGAAAAATCATGTATGAGAACTACACTACGGCCCATCGATGCCCACTTCCAGATAGCCAACCTCACCCATAACTCGATAGCTCGTATATGGTCTGTTGGGAGTTCCCTGCCTTTCCGTACGTACACGATTGACTAAAGACGGTACATAGTCGGCGACATGCTCTCCAGGGCAAAATCAAGTATCGTCTACTCCACGCTAATCCATCCCAGTCTTTAGGTCGCTCGCATAGCAACCAAGGCATACTCTTTGCTCTTCTACCGCAGACCTTAACCCCTGTGAGGCCGGGTTTCATGGACCATCTGCCACCTCACAGAGGGATACCAAGAGTACCCTCACGTCCCCCGATGCTACTGCTTCGCCACCTAATTCGTTGCAGCTTTTTATCCAAGTCAGATAAGTTGCTCCTCCTCGTATACTAAGCGTTGACCTACCGTATCAGGTTACTCATCATTTATGAACTAGTCCCATGTCCTTGGCTAAGAATTATTACTTAGTTATCCTTAACTAAGTTTACCACTTAGCTTCTCGTCCGCTATCCTTGTTAACCACGATTTTCAACCTAGTCCCCTGAGCTAGGGTTTTGCCAAACGGGTTAAGTGTTATTATCCAAGTTCATGACTTAACCCGCCTACGAATCATGACAAGATTGGCTAAGTACTCAAGTTCAAGGTTTAGCCCTACAAGTTGGTTAAGTGTACTAAGAAGCTCATGACTTAACCCTTTCATATCAATTTGGTTAAGTATTTATTTGTCTTAACCCTATCAGATTATCATGTTAGATTGATTAAGCATAGATTATCTTAATCCCATCAGATTATCGAGTCGGATTGGTTAAGTACAGGTTAACTTTACCCCATCCACTAATCGTATACAATGGTTAAGCCTAATTTTAAAAGGTCTTGTGACTTAACCCTACCAGGTCCACATATTAGATTGGTTAAGTGTAGGTGACTTAACCTCATCAAATCATCACGTATAATTGGTTAAGTATAAGTTACTTAACCCCATTAAATTATCATGTTAAATTGGTTAAGTATTGGTTACTTAACCTCATTGAATTACCAAGTTTAGATTGGTTAAGTGTTTAACTTAACCCCATCGAATTACCGTGTTTAGATTAGTTAAGTATAGGTTACTTAACCCCATCTAATTACCGTGTTTAGATTAGTTAAGTCTTAATTACTTAACCCCATCTAATTACCAAGTCAGACTAGTTAAGCGTAAATTACTTAACCCCATCCCCTAATTGTCTTGTATGGTTAAGTGTCATTAAGGAACCAAGTCTGGTTTAACTTAACCTACCCATTCGTGTCATATCGGTTAAGTGTCATTAGTCAAATTTACTTAACCTTATCATGTGGCATTAATTTAATTAATGCACTCTCAACCTCTCACATTAGACCTTGTCGTGGTTACTAGTTTAGCCGGGCGGGTCCGGGTAGATTTACACCACAACCTAGTCTAACCTTGGGTCTTAAGCGTGACATGGCCAACTTCTCACATTGGATCCTATTGTTTGTAGCCACTAGTTAAGCCGGGCGGGTCCGGGTAGATTTATGCTACAAACTCAACCCAACCTCGAGATGGCCACTTTCATGTTTGGTCTAGTGTTATATTACACTTTCAACCCATACGTGTCTAATTTCAAGTCCCATGTTTACCCCACGTGTCATGCCCCCATTTTGGTTCAACTTACATGTCGTGTTCACATGTAACCTCAAGTCAAGTTTTCGTATCATATTCAAGTCAAGATTTCGCGTCATGTTCATGTTTATCTAACTACCCCAAAATCGTGTTTTCACTTGAGTGAAAGCGAGCCAACATAGTAGGTATACTATGGCTACATATAGACCCCGAAACATGCACGATGCCACAAAAGGGATTGGCTCCAAACATGCATGGTATCACAAGGGGGTTTGGCCTCAAACATGTATAGTGTCATATAGGGATTAACCACAAGCATGCATGAGAAATCAAGAAGGGGTTGGCCACAAGCATGCATAACATAAAAAGGTGATTGGCCACAAACTTGCATATTATCATGAGGGGTTTCGGGTTCATATACTTGCATAAGCCCCAAGTTAAGTTCATGCACATATTTCACAAGCCCAAAATGGTTCTAAGGTTTTATGCCCACATTCACAAGTTAAAGGTTCAATCTTTCATGAAAGACTAGGCTAAACATAACATGAGTGACATGATATAGTCGCTAAAACATAGTTCCAAGTCATGTATTCAAGGTAAGAGGCAAAGCTAGGTTCACATAGGTTATAGCACTTATGTTTAACTGCATTTTATCCCATGCCATCATTAAACTACCGTTAACATCTCGAAGTAGCTAGAACTTACATAGCGTGGCAAGAGGGCTAGGAGCATGAATCGTTTTGATGAAGAAAGGTGGCTCCTTTGTGGAAGAATCGTCATGAAACCGTCGTAGCAACGTTGATTCGGCCTCTATTTGGTGTAACAAGCTCGCACCTTTCAATTTGGATCCGACTTGCATGCATAGTCTCTTGGAGTTGGAGATGGAGGCCATGATCACTTGGCATTTGGGCAGCACTTCGTGGCATGAGTGATTTGTGAGGGTTTAGGGTAGGCTTAGTGGTCTTTTTATAGAGATTAGGAGTAGTTTAGGCCGTTAGATTAACCCTAGGATAGATCCAAGCCTTCAAAAATCGTCACAAGCCTCCAAAACCGAGCCAAACAGGAAAACAGGTGCACCAGGTTGCCTTGGTCCGACCAGGCAGGTTGACGCCCAGGTCGACCCTGGGGTCAACTCCCCAGTCGACCTGGTCCCACCCAGGTCGACACCTAGGTCGACCCCCTAGTCGACCTGGTCTGGGCGGGATTTTTCCTGCCTACCCTGATTTTCTGAAATTTTGAATCTGTTTTGAATTTGAATTTTTCATGAAACTTTGACGGGCCATAACTTGGTCATACGAACTCCAATTTTCGAAAACTCGGACTCTGTTTCGCGTATTTTTCCGAGACGAACGCAATGGCATAGCCCGTTTCCCCTGATTCAGATTTTAACATTTAATTCTGCCTTGATTCTTGTCTTAACACGTTGTTAAAAATCCGGGTTGTTACATTCTCCCCAACTTAAGGGATTTCGTCCCCGAAATCTCCAAGTTAGGAAGAACGTATCCTACCATTCATCATCCATCTACTCAAAACATCATCCACAGGCAACCATGGTCCTTAAAAGACTCCTATTGCTTTATGAACACATGCGGAAAGTGTGTGTATATGTTCCTTAGCGAATGCTAATGATCAGGCCTGAATGATCTTTCTAATGCAAAATATGTTTAGTGCCATGAGTCCAACATGTATGCAAATAGTCCTAGTCATACAAGTACTATATGCGTGCACAAACATTCATTCCTATGCAACATACGCATGTAACACATTCAATTTCATCCATAAACAAGTATAAATACTCGTGCATATGCAACATGAAACGTGACCGCGTCAATCTAGTATCTAATGTGTATTCGCGCATCCACGAGCAACCACTTGCAACCATTTGCAACCATATCAATCATAACATGTTTCAAACTCATGTTTACATCCATAGGATTCTAGCTAAGGTTCTCACGATAGGATCGAGGAGATAAACAAGGTAAACTCCCTACGGGGTTTGCAACAGAAACAGGACCAAGAGGATATTCACCAAAAGATAACATGCGAGCAAGCTCTACAGGAAAAACCAGGGATCAAGGATACACTCTTTAAAAAGAGGTACGATTCGCGTGTCTAGCCTTATGTCTTCTAAGTCGCGTTTCCTTGAGCTTAATTCCTCGGTGCCTTGACCATCTTTTTAACTCCATGATTTCGTAGCTCCTTGATTCCTATTTCCAAGATATGAGTTAGAACTCATTTCATTGTCGCCTCTTATTCCACTTTCACTTATCCTTTCCCTAGTATACTTGGCTTAATCGTACCCACTTACTCAAGCAAGCTCTCCAAAATTCACTAGGGAATTCTGGATCTCGTTTGCCGATGCCAATCCATGTTGCCAAGAGTACTTACTAGGTGATTCCCATAACTCATGCATAAGCGAAACGAACCATCCGCCTTAGCGGCGAATTCTATTCGAACGGATTACCGACTATTGCATCCCAAGATTCTAGGTAACTAACCATGACAGAACCCAAAAGGTTACACGAGACTTCGAGGGTATCACCAAGGTGTGTCGAGAGTCTAACTACCCTCTTTCCAAAACCGAGAATGGAACCCCTTATTGGGTGACCACGTTATCCCTAGAATCCATCCGTAGCCGAGACATGTCATTCTAAAATCCAAACAAGTCATGAAGAAATGGACCAACTCTCCAACCAGATTTTTGGGACAAAAACTGGGATCCTCTACCATGCTAGTACTAAGGTGCAGAGACTAAACTATCCAAGCAGACTTAAATGATACGATGACCAAGACCAAGTCTGGACGGGATGATAGAAAAGGACGACTAAACCTTTACCAAAAACGGTACCATTTCTTTTAGGTACCCTAGAAATGGGAGTGTACAATTTCCCTCTCCGATGATCTTGTCCTTGTCCTCCTAGATGGACTAAGCCATAGAAACGGTTGCTTATCCTGAAGCTCGCGTCCTTTATCCTTACTCTTATTAACCTTCCTTGTACCACGGCAACAGGTCTCTCGAGAACCACCTCCATCGTACAGGAAACACCTATGTGGCTAGACAAAGATTAGACATAGTTAGAACTACTGTGACCACAGATGGAGAAAAGAAAGGAAAAGAGATTCAATCGAGGAATCAAAGGATAATGCTAATGGCCTTTGGGGAATAGCCTTTTAAAACAAGCTTTTCTTGAAAAATGCTTCTTTGTAAAACGGTTTCTTAAATAGTTTTCAGAAGGTTTTAAAATTTTTTGCCCAGTCTGGTAACCTTCTGCTCTGATACCAAATGTAACACCCCACCTCCGCTAGGGTCACTCACAAGGGAATGCACTAGGTTTGGTGAAGCATTATCGAGGTAAACATGCACAGAAATATTACAAGACAGAACATATATAAAACAGCCGAAGTAAAACAAATTTCATTACATTATAAAATAAGGTCTAAAGCCTTTTACATCAGAATACATCAAAACCTGTCTAGCAATAGTAAAAAAGCATAAAAACATTTCATAAATTATTCCCCAAGTAAAACAGTAAAGTAGCCATAGCCAAGAAAAGTCCAAGCCATGCGTGATGACCTTCAAGCAGAAGAAGTCCGTACTAGATAACATTGTTTCCTCCCTGAAACCTGGGGGGGAAATGGAAGACAAAGAGGCAAAACAAAATGGGGTCAGTCATAAAGACTGGTAAGTCCTATCTACTTCCAGTATAAAAACAGGTAAAGGTAACATGACATGCATAAACTGAAAGTAAACATAAGGATGACTACAAGATAGATAAACTAAACCAGGGTAACAGGCTGAACTACTGTAGCAAGGTAAACTAAGATATCATGATAAACTACGGTGTCATGATAAATCAAGGTATCACATTGTCAGGTTTCTATCAAGTATACTATCCCAAGGTATCTATCCTGTATAACATCCCACGGTATCTATCATGTATATTTCTCCTGGTTCTAACATGTATATTTGCTCTGCACCTCTCGTACTAGTATCCCAACCCGCGTCATGTGTTAACTATGAATGTCCCTTGCCCAGTTTCATGTAATGGTCCATGTCAACCTAATATATAGCATATGTAGGGTTTTCCCAGCTCGTATATTTCTTTCCATGTATAAATTCAGTCCTTTGCCGTAGGCCATACGGGCTTTCCCATGTAAACGTTTTATCCTTGAGGTTATTTTGGACTACTACCCTTGATCTAGTTATGTTTCCTTACCACGAACTATCGTGCGTTCACTTAGGATTTACGCCACCTAGGACCACTAGGGATTATGCTACCTAATGAACGTTTCCGTGTCTTGGTTTGGGTTCAGCCACCTAGGGCCACTAGGGATTATGCCATCCGTCAACCGCGCCCTTTATCCCGCGCATGTATCGTGAATCGTTTTCCATGTCTAGACGCACATGTTCCTCAATGTGCCATCCGAGTTCCGCGCCAGGGCAAATCAAGAAATATGGAACTCGGTCGGGAGCATTAAGTCTTCTGCTGATGCAGATATCAAGGTCTGTTTTTGTACCCGTGGCTATGGTCCCACGTGACCCCTCCCTCAACTACTGAAAGGCAATCCAAGAAAAATCATGTATGAGAACTACACTACGGCCCATCGATGCCCACTTCCAGATAGCCAACCTCACCCATAACTCGATAGCTAGTATATGGTCTGTTGGGAGTTCCCTGCCTTTCCGTACGTACACGATTGACTAAAGATGGTAGGTAGTCAGCGACATGCTATCCAGGGCAAAATCAAGTATCGTCGACTCCACGCTAATCCATCCCAGTCTTTAGGTCGCTCGCATAGCAACAAGGGCATACTCTTGGCTCTTCTACCACAGACCTTAACCCCTGTGAGGCCGGGTTTCATGGACCATCTGCCACCTCACAGAGGGATACCAAGAGTACCCTCACGTCCACCGAAGCTACTACTTCGCCACCCAGTTCGTTGGAGCTTTTTATCCAAGTCAGATAAATTGCTCCTCCTCGTATACTAAGCGATGACCTACCGTATAAGGTTACTCATCATTTATGAAATAGTCCCATGTCCTTGGTTAAGAATTATTACTTAGTTATCCTTAACTAAGGTTTTCCACTTAGCTTCTCGTCCGCTATCCTTATTAACCACGATTTTCAACCTAGTCCCCTGAGCTAGGGTTTTGCCAAATGAGTTAAGTGTTATTATCCAAGTTCATGACTTAACCCGCCTACGAATCATGATAAGATTGGCTAAGTACTCAAGTTCAAGGTTTAGCCCTACAAGTTGGTTAAGTGTACTAAGAAGCTCATGACTCAACCCTATCAAATCAAATTGGTTAAGTATTTATTTGTCTTAACCCTATCAGATTATCATGTTAGATTGATTAAGCATAGATTATCTTAATCCCATCAGATTATCGAGTCGGATTGGTTAAGTATAGGTTAACTTAACCCCATCCACTAATCGTATACAATGGTTAAGCCTAATTTTAAAAGGTCTTGTGACTTAACCCTACCAGGTTCACATATTAGATTGGTTAAGTGTAGGTGACTTAACCTCATCAAATCATCACGTATAATTGGTTAAGTATAAGTTACTTAACCCCATTAAATTATCATGTTAAATTGGTTAAGTATTGGTTACATAACCTCATTGAATTACCAAGTTTAGATTGGTTAAGTGTTTAACTTAACCCCATCGAATTACCGTGTTTAGATTAGTTAAGTATAGGTTACTTAACCCCATCTAATTACCGTGTTTAGATTAGTTAAGTCTTAATTACTTAACCCCATCTAATTACCAAGTCGGACTAGTTAAGCGTAAATTACTTAACCCCATCCCCTAATTGTCTTGTATGGTTAAGTGTCATTAAGGAACCAAGTCCGGTTTAACTTAACCTACCCATTCGTGTCATATCGGTTAAGTGTCATTAGTCAAATTTACTTAACCTTATCATGTGGCATTAATTTAATTAATGCACTCTCAACGTCTCACATTAGACCTTGTCGTGGTTACTAGTTTAGCCGGGCGGGTCCGGGTAGATTTACACCACAACCTAGTCTAACCTTGGGTCTTAAGCGTGACATGGCCAACTTCTCACATTGGATCCTATTGTTTGTAGCCACTAGTTAAGCCGGGCGGGTCCGGGTAGATTTATGCTACAAACTCAACCCAACCTCGAGATGGCCACTTTCATGTTTGGTCTAGTGTTATATTACACTTTCAACCCATACGTGTCTAATTTCAAGTCCCATGTTTACCCCACGTGTCATGCCCCCATTTTGGTTCAACTTACATGTCGTGTTCACATGTAACCTCAAGTCAAGTTTTCGTATCATATTCAAGTCAAGATTTCGCGTCATGTTCATGTTTATCTAACTACCCCAAAATCGTGTTTTCACTTGAGTGAAAGCGAGCCAACATAGTAGGTATACTATGGCTACATATAGACCCCGAAACATGCACGATGCCACAAAAGGGATTGGCTCCAAACATGCATGGTATCACAAGGGGGTTTGGCCTCAAACATGTATAGTGTCATATAGGGATTAACCACAAGCATGCATGAGAAATCAAGAAGGGGTTGGCCACAAGCATGCATAACATAAAAAGGTGATTGGCCACAAACTTGCATATTATCATGAGGGGTTTCGGGTTCATATACTTGCATAAGCCCCAAGTTAAGTTCATGCACATATTTCACAAGCCCAAAATGGTTCTAAGGTTTTATGCCCACATTCACAAGTTAAAGGTTCAATCTTTCATGAAAGACTAGGCTAAACATAACATGAGTGACATGATATAGTCGCTAAAACATAGTTCCAAGTCATGTATTCAAGGTAAGAGGCAAAGCTAGGTTCACATAGGTTATAGCACTTATGTTTAACTGCATTTTATCCCATGCCATCATTAAACTACCGTTAACATCTCGAAGTAGCTAGAACTTACATAGCGTGGAAAGAGGGCTAGGAGCATGAATCGTTTTGATGAAGAAAGGTGGCTCCTTTGTGGAAGAATCGTCATGAAACCGTCGTAGCAACGTTGATTCGGCCTCTATTTGGTGTAACAAGCTCGCACCTTTCAATTTGGATCCGACTTGCATGCATAGTCTCTTGGAGTTGGAGATGGAGGCCATGATCACTTGGCATTTGGGCAGCACTTCGTGGCATGAGTGATTTGTGAGGGTTTAGGGTAGGCTTAGTGGTCTTTTTATAGAGATTAGGAGTAGTTTAGGCCGTTAGATTAACCCTAGGATAGATCCAAGCCTTCAAAAATCGTCACAAGCCTCCAAAACCGAGCCAAACAGGAAAACAGGTGCACCAGGTTGCCTTGGTCCGACCAGGCAGGTTGACGCCCAGGTCGACCCTGGGGTCAACTCCCCAGTCGACCTGGTCCCACCCAGGTCGACACCTAGGTCGACCCCCTAGTCGACCTGGTCTGGGCGGGATTTTTCCTGCCTACCCTGATTTTCTGAAATTTTGAATCTGTTTTGAATTTGAATTTTTCATGAAACTTTGACGGGCCATAACTTGGTCATACGAACTCCAATTTTCGAAAACTCGGACTCTGTTTCGCGTATTTTTCCGAGACGAACGCAATGGCATAGCCCGTTTCCCCTGATTCAGATTTTAACATTTAATTCTGCCTTGATTCTTGTCTTAACACGTTGTTAAAAATCCGGGTTGTTACATTCTCCCCAACTTAAGGGATTTCGTCCCCGAAATCTCCAAGTTAGGAAGAACGTATCCTACCATTCATCATCCATCTACTCAAAACATCATCCACAGGCAACCATGGTCCTTAAAAGACTCCTATTGCTTTATGAACACATGCGGAAAGTGTGTGTATATGTTCCTTAGCGAATGCTAATGATCAGGCCTGAATGATCTTTCTAATGCAAAATATGTTTAGTGCCATGAGTCCAACATGTATGCAAATAGTCCTAGTCATACAAGTACTATATGCGTGCACAAACATTCATTCCTATGCAACATACGCATGTAACACATTCAATTTCATCCATAAACAAGTATAAATACTCGTGCATATGCAACATGAAACGTGACCGCGTCAATCTAGTATCTAATGTGTATTCGCGCATCCACGAGCAACCACTTGCAACCATTTGCAACCATATCAATCATAACATGTTTCAAACTCATGTTTACATCCATAGGATTCTAGCTAAGGTTCTCACGATAGGATCGAGGAGATAAACAAGGTAAACTCCCTACGGGGTTTGCAACAGAAACAGGACCAAGAGGATATTCACCAAAAGATAACATGCGAGCAAGCTCTACAGGAAAAACCAGGGATCAAGGATACACTCTTTAAAAAGAGGTACGATTCGCGTGTCTAGCCTTATGTCTTCTAAGTCGCGTTTCCTTGAGCTTAATTCCTCGGTGCCTTGACCATCTTTTTAACTCCATGATTTCGTAGCTCCTTGATTCCTATTTCCAAGATATGAGTTAGAACTCATTTCATTGTCGCCTCTTATTCCACTTTCACTTATCCTTTCCCTAGTATACTTGGCTTAATCGTACCCACTTACTCAAGCAAGCTCTCCAAAATTCACTAGGGAATTCTGGATCTCGTTTGCCGATGCCAATCCATGTTGCCAAGAGTACTTACTAGGTGATTCCCATAACTCATGCATAAGCGAAACGAACCATCCGCCTTAGCGGCGAATTCTATTCGAACGGATTACCGACTATTGCATCCCAAGATTCTAGGTAACTAACCATGACAGAACCCAAAAGGTTACACGAGACTTCGAGGGTATCACCAAGGTGTGTCGAGAGTCTAACTACCCTCTTTCCAAAACCGAGAATGGAACCCCTTATTGGGTGACCACGTTATCCCTAGAATCCATCCGTAGCCGAGACATGTCATTCTAAAATCCAAACAAGTCATGAAGAAATGGACCAACTCTCCAACCAGATTTTTGGGACAAAAACTGGGATCCTCTACCATGCTAGTACTAAGGTGCAGAGACTAAACTATCCAAGCAGACTTAAATGATACGATGATCAAGACCAAGTCTGGACGGGATGATAGAAAAGGACGACTAAACCTTTACCAAAAACGGTACCATTTCTTTTAGGTACCCTAGAAATGGGAGTGTACAATTTCCCTCTCCGATGATCTTGTCCTTGTCCTCCTAGATGGACTAAGCCATAGAAACGGTTGCTTATCCTGAAGCTCGCGTCCTTTATCCTTACTCTTATTAACCTTCCTTGTACCACGGCAACAGGTCTCTCGAGAACCACCTCCATCGTACAGGAAACACCTATGTGGCTAGACAAAGATTAGACACAGTTAGAACTACTGTGACCACAGATGGAGAAAAGAAAGGAAAAGAGATTCAATCGAGGAATCAAAGGATAATGCTAATGGCCTTTGGGGAATAGCCTTTTAAAACAAGCTTTTCTTGAAAAATGCTTCTTTGTAAAACGGTTTCTTAAATAGTTTTCAGAAGGTTTTAAAATTTTTTGCCCAGTCTGGTAACCTTCTGCTCTGATACCAAATGTAACACCCCACCTCCGCTAGGGTCACTCACAAGGGAATGCACTAGGTTTGGTGAAGCATTATCGAGGTAAAGATGCACAGAAATATTACAAGACAGAACATATATAAAACAGCCGAAGTAAAACAAATTTCATTACATTATAAAATAAGGTCTAAAGCCTTTTACATCAGAATACATCAAAACCTGTCTAGCAATAGTAAAAAAGCATAAAAACATTTCATAAATTATTCCCCAAGTAAAACAGTAAAGTAGCCATAGCCAAGAAAAGTCCAAGCCATGCGTGATGACCTTCAAGCAGAAGAAGTCCGTACTAGATAACATTGTTTCCTCCCTGAAACCTGGGGGGGAAATGGAAGACAAAGAGGCAAAACAAAATGGGGTCAGTCATAAAGACTGGTAAGTCCTATCTACTTCCAGTATAAAAACAGGTAAAGGTAACATGACATGCATAAACTGAAAGTAAACATAAGGATGACTACAAGATAGATAAACTAAACCAGGGTAACAGGCTGAACTACTGTAGCAAGGTAAACTAAGATATCATGATAAACTACGGTGTCATGATAAATCAAGGTATCACATTGTCAGGTTTCTATCAAGTATACTATCCCAAGGTATCTATCCTGTATAACATCCCACGGTATCTATCATGTATATTTCTCCTGGTTCTAACATGTATATTTGCTCTGCACCTCTCGTACTAGTATCCCAACCCGCGTCATGTGTTAACTATGAATGTCCCTTGCCCAGTTTCATGTAATGGTCCATGTCAACCTAATATATAGCATATGTAGGGTTTTCCCAGCTCGTATATTTCTTTCCATGTATAAATTCAGTCCTTTGCCGTAGGCCATACGGGCTTTCCCATGTAAACGTTTTATCCTTGAGGTTATTTTGGACTACTACCCTTGATCTAGTTATGTTTCCTTACCACGAACTATCGTGCGTTCACTTAGGATTTACGCCACCTAGGACCACTAGGGATTATGCTACCTAATGAACGTTTCCGTGTCTTGGTTTGGGTTCAGCCACCTAGGGCCACTAGGGATTATGCCATCCGTCAACCGCGCCCTTTATCCCGCGCATGTATCGTGAATCGTTTTCCATGTCTAGACGCACATGTTCCTCAATGTGCCATCCGAGTTCCGCGCCAGGGCAAATCAAGAAATATGGAACTCGGTCGGGAGCATTAAGTCTTCTGCTGATGCAGATATCAAGGTCTGTTTTTGTACCCGTGGCTATGGTCCCACGTGACCCCTCCCTCAACTACTGAAAGGCAATCCAAGAAAAATCATGTATGAGAACTACACTACGGCCCATCGATGCCCACTTCCAGATAGCCAACCTCACCCATAACTCGATAGCTAGTATATGGTCTGTTGGGAGTTCCCTGCCTTTCCGTACGTACACGATTGACTAAAGATGGTAGGTAGTCAGCGACATGCTATCCAGGGCAAAATCAAGTATCGTCGACTCCACGCTAATCCATCCCAGTCTTTAGGTCGCTCGCATAGCAACAAGGGCATACTCTTGGCTCTTCTACCACAGACCTTAACCCCTGTGAGGCCGGGTTTCATGGACCATCTGCCACCTCACAGAGGGATACCAAGAGTACCCTCACGTCCACCGAAGCTACTGCTTCGCCACCCAGTTCGTTGGAGCTTTTTATCCAAGTCAGATAAATTGCTCCTCCTCGTATACTAAGCGATGACCTACCGTATAAGGTTACTCATCATTTATGAAATAGTCCCATGTCCTTGGTTAAGAATTATTACTTAGTTATCCTTAACTAAGGTTTTCCACTTAGCTTCTCGTCCGCTATCCTTATTAACCACGATTTTCAACCTAGTCCCCTGAGCTAGGGTTTTGCCAAATGAGTTAAGTGTTATTATCCAAGTTCATGACTTAACCCGCCTACGAATCATGATAAGATTGGCTAAGTACTCAAGTTCAAGGTTTAGCCCTACAAGTTGGTTAAGTGTACTAAGAAGCTCATGACTCAACCCTATCAAATCAAATTGGTTAAGTATTTATTTGTCTTAACCCTATCAGATTATCATGTTAGATTGATTAAGCATAGATTATCTTAATCCCATCAGATTATCGAGTCGGATTGGTTAAGTATAGGTTAACTTAACCCCATCCACTAATCGTATACAATGGTTAAGCCTAATTTTAAAAGGTCTTGTGACTTAACCCTACCAGGTTCACATATTAGATTGGTTAAGTGTAGGTGACTTAACCTCATCAAATCATCACGTATAATTGGTTAAGTATAAGTTACTTAACCCCATTAAATTATCATGTTAAATTGGTTAAGTATTGGTTACATAACCTCATTGAATTACCAAGTTTAGATTGGTTAAGTGTTTAACTTAACCCCATCGAATTACCGTGTTTAGATTAGTTAAGTATAGGTTACTTAACCCCATCTAATTACCGTGTTTAGATTAGTTAAGTCTTAATTACTTAACCCCATCTAATTACCAAGTCGGACTAGTTAAGCGTAAATTACTTAACCCCATCCCCTAATTGTCTTGTATGGTTAAGTGTCATTAAGGAACCAAGTCCGGTTTAACTTAACCTACCCATTCGTGTCATATCGGTTAAGTGTCATTAGTCAAATTTACTTAACCTTATCATGTGGCATTAATTTAATTAATGCACTCTCAACGTCTCACATTAGACCTTGTCGTGGTTACTAGTTTAGCCGGGCGGGTCCGGGTAGATTTACACCACAACCTAGTCTAACCTTGGGTCTTAAGCGTGACATGGCCAACTTCTCACATTGGATCCTATTGTTTGTAGCCACTAGTTAAGCCGGGCGGGTCCGGGTAGATTTATGCTACAAACTCAACCCAACCTCGAGATGGCCACTTTCATGTTTGGTCTAGTGTTATATTACACTTTCAACCCATACGTGTCTAATTTCAAGTCCCATGTTTACCCCACGTGTCATGCCCCCATTTTGGTTCAACTTACATGTCGTGTTCACATGTAACCTCAAGTCAAGTTTTCGTATCATATTCAAGTCAAGATTTCGCGTCATGTTCATGTTTATCTAACTACCCCAAAATCGTGTTTTCACTTGAGTGAAAGCGAGCCAACATAGTAGGTATACTATGGCTATATATAGACCCCGAAACATGCACGATGCCACAAAAGGGATTGGCTCCAAACATGCATGGTATCATAAGGGGGTTTGGCCTCAAACATGTATAGTGTCATACAGGGATTAGCCACAAGCATGCATGACAAATCAAGAAGGGGTTGGCCACAAGCATGCATAACATAAAAAGGTGATTGGACACAAACTTGCATATTATCATGAGGGGTTTCGGGTCCATATACTTGCATAAGCCCCAAGTTAAGTTCATGCACATATTTCACAAGCCCAAAATGGTTCTAAGGTCTTATGCCTACATTCACAAGTTAAAGGTTCAATCTTTCATGATAGACTAGGCTAAACATAACATGAGTGACATGATATAGTCGCTAAAACATAGTTTCAAGTCATATATTCAAGGTAAGAGGCAAAGCTAGGTTCACATAGGTTATAGCACTTATGTTTAACCGCATTTTATCCCATGCCATCATTAAACTACCGTTAACATCTCGAAGTAGCTAGAACTTACATAGCGTGCAAGAGGGCTAGGAGCATGAATCGTTTTGATGAAGAAAGGTGGCTCCGTTGTGGAAGAATCGTCATGAAACAGTCGTAGCAACGTTGATTCGGCCTCTATTTGGTGTAGCAAGCTCGCACCTTTCAATTCGGATCCGATTTGCATGCATAGTCACTTGGAGTTGGAGATGGAGGCCAAGATCACTTGGCATTTGGGCAGCACTTCGTGGCATGAGTTATTTGTGAGGGTTTAGGTTAGGCTTAGTGGTCTTTTTATAGAGATTAGGAGTAGTTTAGTCCGTTAGATTAACCCTAGGATAGATCCAAGCCCTCAAAAATCGTCACAAGCCTCCAAAACCGAGCCAAACAGCAAAACAGGCGCACCAGGCTGCCTGGGTCCGGCCAGGCAGGTCGACCCCCAGGTCGACTCCCCAGTCGACCTGGTCCCACCCAGGTCGACACCCAGGTCGACCCACTGGCCGACCTGGTCTGGGCGGGATTTTTCCCGCCTACCCTGATTATCTGAAATTTTGAATCTGTTTTGAATTTGAATTTTTCGTGAAACTTTGACGGGCCATAACTTGGTCATACGGACTCCGATTTTCAAAAACTCGGACTCTATGTCGCGTATTTTTTCGAGACGAACGCAATGGCATAGCCCGTTTCCCCTGATTCAGATTTTAACATTTAATTCTGCCTTGATTCTTGTCTTAACACGTTGTTAAAAATCCGGGTTGTTACAGTTGGTTTTTGCAGCACCCAATCCAAACGATTTATTATCTTTCATATTTGTCGATTTACGCTTACTATGCTTAAACTACCCCTACTTCACTTAATACTTCAAAACAACTATTCTTTTTAATCCTACCCCTAATTCTATAAATAGCCCTTAATTCCAACAATTACGCCTATCTTTTACTATTGTGAAGGGTTGGTTTTTGCAGCACCCAATCCAAACGATTCATAATATTTCATATTGTCGATTTGCCCCTACTATGCTTAAACTCCCCCTACTTCTCCTAATATGTCGAAACGACTATTCTTCTTAATCCTACCACTAATTTCTAAATAGCCCTTACTTTCAACAATTACCCCTATTTTTTAACTACTGTGCAGGGTTGGCTTTAACCGCACCCAATCTAAATGATTCATCTTCTTTCATATTTGTCGATCTACCCCTACTATGCTTAAACTACACCTAATTCTTTTAATACTTCAAAACAACCCTTCTTTTTAATCCAACTCATACTTCTGTAAATAGCCCTTCTAGCAATTACCCCCATGATCAAACTTCTATGAGGGGTTGGTTTTTGCTGCACTTAATCCATATGATTCAGCATCTTTGTATTTGTCGATTCACCCCTACTATGCTTAAACTACCACCACTACTCTTAATACTTCCAAACATCCCTTCTTTTTTATCCTAACCCTAATTCTCTGAATAGCCCTTACTTCCAATAATTACCCCTTATTTTTAACTATTGTGTAGGGTTGGTTTTTACAGCACCCAATCTAAATGATTCATCATCTTTCATATTTTTCGATCTACCACTACTATGCTTAAATTACCCCTACTTCTCTGAATACTTCAAAACAGTCCTTCTTTTTAATCCTTCCCCTAATTCTCTAAATAGCCCTTACTTCCAACAATTATGCCAATCATTTTAATACTGTTAGATCAAAATTTGGATCTAACACCCAAATTGTTCTTAAGCTTATAGAATTTCAACTGAAGAATGAGAAAAAAGTGAATAACACACAGAATTTATAGTCGTTCGGCGTTAACGAGCCTACGTCCACTTTATATATTATTTATTATACTTTTATAACTAATACAATCAAGAATTTCTCTCAATATTTTAGTAGTCTGACAACCATGGCGGATATAGCACTCAATATTGCCAAAAAGATCCCAAAAAATGCCAAGCTCCGGGCTATTTATAGCTGATTTTGTCAGGCGGGTCGTGGTAACACGTGGCACGAATCCCGAGAATATCGGATCGCATCGCCACCGTTGAGGAAATAGTCAAATTAGCCGTTGTGGACAGGTGTCGCGATCTGCTTGAAAATCGGACTGTGCAGATGGGGAGAATCGGTCAGAATGACGGTTAGGGACACGTGTCGCCAGATCCGTGCGTCTCGGATCGCTGAAGACTTGCTCACGCTTGAATGGGTCAGAGGATTCGCCACGCATCAGGGGATCGGATCGATCAACATTGGGCAACAACAGATGCACGGATCGGATCGCCTAGAGGCGTCGTTTCGCTGATGACATGGGGGCGATCCGTGGAGTCGCGATCCTCCGTGGGTGATCCGTCGAGACGCGATCCTTCGTGGGCGATCCGATAGTGTGCGATCTATTCCTTTATATTCTTGGGGAACGCGGTTTCATGCTTTCCTCTTACGAATGATCCTGGGTGGCTTGGTCAAAAAGCGAGCCAACATTTTGCCCTCTCGAAGTATGTTTTATCGATGATGGAACATGCTTCGACGATTTTGATCTACCTTTTCCTGAAGGGAAGCAAATCAACAGTCGCATCGGTTCAAATCAACGTATGCATGAATCGGATCGAGATAGAGCGCCACGGTCCGAGTGGTCACGTGCTCGTCTCGAGCTGAGTATCTAGGCTTTTGTACGAGACGCGGCGGACTTTCCTTCGAGCCGTCTCGGGCTTCGAGCTTGGTGGACCATCGTTTGAGGCGGTCCGTGGGCTTCCATGCGACACAAGCTTTGGATCGTGGCCTGTATGGTGTTTCGTGGATCGAATAGGACAAAGAAAGGGAGACAAACGGTCGCCCTCTTTGCCTATATAAGCCGAACCTTCTCCTCTTCATTCTCCTTCCTCTTTCTTTCTGCCATATCGCTTCGCCTGCACTATCGAAGAACGAACCCAAGTTTCTCAACTCTCGAAAATCCAAGCATTCCTTCAATTTTTAGAAAGGTAAATCCATAAAAAGTATTCTTATTCGTGAACGCCGCTCTTTCATGAACCTTCTCGACTAGAAACGATGGAAATTTGTGCTTTTCTGACGAAATCATCACAACACCATGGCTGACTGACGTGGAGCTCGGAGTTCGAGGATGGAAAGGAGAGGAGGAAAACGAAGGAGGAAGAAGAAGAGGGATGGCCGGTTCGGATCGTGGCCAAGGAGAGAAGACGAAAGCGAGTGGCGAGACGAAAGATCGCGGTGGCAGCAAAGGCGCGTATCGTGGGGGTTGCAACGGCTCGTGAAGGAGCGATCCCTTTGGCCTGCGATCCGATGGGGGCGATCCCTCTGCCTTACGATCCAAAAAGGGGCGATCCCTCTGCCTTGCGATCCTACTCATAGCTGACGATGCAGAGAAATTTCAAACTTTAATCAATGCCTTGTCACCATAAAATTCTGAACAGTTAGGATAGAGCCTTGACGTTGGACTTTCTGGACTAAATGACACACAATCTGACTGCATATGACGACTAATTTTTCTGATGATCTTGATTGCTTTCACGCTTTATTTTTAATGCGCACACAGAAGCACACACACCGGCACTTGCACACACGGGGGACAGGTAGTGTTAATATTATTGTTCATATTTTCTTGTCCTAGCAGCAATGTCGAATGATCACTCTTCTTCAAGATCCATAGCAGAAGCGGAGTCCGAGATTCCTGAATAGTACAACCCTGAAATTCCTCCAATCAATCCGGGAGGTGAAGATTCTGGATCTGAGTACGAAGCCACAGAATCAGATCCGGCAGAAAGTACTTCATCCAGCAACGATTCTGAGATAGATGGGCGAGCTCCCGACGAGATTCCCGGCGCGCTCGGAATAGATAAATTCTCTGATTCTTTAGCATCTAAGCTCGATGATATAAAGCTTAAACGAATCTGCCTGAGGCACGGAATTTCTTGGGATGATGTTTTGACGCCCGGAAGCGAAGATAGACCCCACCTAGCTCCAGAAGGATATATGGCGATTAGCCGAACCATGTGTTTGGTAGGGGCCATCCCTCCGTTCCCTCCGATTGCCATCGAAACTTTAAGACGACTGGGAATCGCTCCGATGCAACTCCATCCGAACGCCTACGCATCGCTATATACCCTATACATTGCATATGCGGAGATCCTACATGCCGAACTTAAATTCAGAGATTTGACATTCTTCTTTCTTTTCAAGCACCGTTCTTCAGCAACTCCAAATTTTTCTTTCTTTGAATCAGTGGCGAATAGGAAGGTTCTGTACGATGGGTATAGCAATATAGGGGACCCTAAATCTGATTGGTTTTATATAAGGAAACAGGCCGGATGCTCACGAAGATGGCTCAAATCAAGTAAAGTTTTAAGCTTCTAATCGAATATCTTGTTCAAGAAATTTAGGCGTTAACATTCACACTCCTTTTTCTTTGTTTCAAACAGATCATGTCTTCCCGAAAACAGAGGGTCCACTATACAACAACCGGTTGTCCATTCTTTTACAAAGCAAATTCGACTTTCTAAGGATCAAAAAATGCATTACTGATGACAATCTTCATAAGCATCGTCTTCTAGACAGAAGATTTGGACTTGGCACCGGCGGCAAACCTTATAAGTACGTACCCCCAACAGAGGGAGAGGGGATTTCACAAGCGATAGAAACAACTAAATTTTGCAAGAGTCCTTCTCCGATAGTCATCCAAGACGATGAAGACTTGAACATATACAGAGGTGATGAGGCCCGCGGTGATGTGTCCAAGGAAATTCCCATTTCTGCTCCAATCGAAACCGTTGCTGGCGATGACTTGACAGAAGAGCAGTTATTTGACGAGCTGAATAAAATCCCTTTACCTGATGTTGTATATACAGAAAAGGACTTTGAAGAGGGGCCTTTCTTCCTTGCTCCTGAAGAGACCAGTGCTCCAACTAGAGGACGAGAAACTAGTCAGATGAGCCTGTCTTCGGGTCCGGGTCTGTTAGGGGGAATTATATGGAATGCACACATCACACACACTGTCTGACTCTGCACTCTTATATCGTGAGTATTCAAAGTCTTACTGTGATCTTTTCCTTTTTTGTAGGAACGATGTCTCGCAGGAAATCTTACTCGAATAGTTCTCTTCGTGAGGGCACACCCAGCCTTCGCCCGGATACTGAGCGCTCTCGTGGTCCTTCTCATAGGCCGAGTTCCTTGCAACCTCGATCTCCACCAAAATCAACCTCTACCCGGCCTTCAAGTCATCCAACAATTCCGACAGGGGGAAAGAAACTTCCAAAAGAGTTAACTCCTCCAAAGAGCGCACCTTCCCACAACCGGTCGTCCAAAAGGCATCACGAATCTAAAGATAGGGACAAAGATTCATCCAAAGAGACTGAGAAGGAGAGGAGTGACATTGTCCCCACCAGCCAACCAGAGTTAGCTGCCCCCGGGTCACGGGATTACGTCCATGGTCCCGAGATCCAAGGTAGGCTGGGAAAGCTGCGGGAACAATTTCCAGGCATATTCTTTGACAGGATGGTGTTTGTTCCTGCCTTGGAACCGGTCCCTAAAAATTGGGATAATGAAGTTATCGGGCACATCCAGCACGTAGGCAGGCAATATGAGATGATGAAAAAACAGGCAGTTAACCTTTCGGAAGTCTTCCGAACACTCGAAATAGAAGCACACAGATCTAAAGCGAAACTTGAAAATAACGAAAGGGCTAGGACAAAATTGGAGAAGGACCTGGGAGATGCTCAGTCCCAGCTTGCTTTAGCACGGAGGGATGCTGAAAATTATAAGACTGAATTAGAGAATGCCAAGCAGCGCTTTGATTCAGAACTGGACTCCAATAGCCAAGAGAAAATGGCCTTAAAGAAGGAGGTTGAAGATTTCAAAATGGCCAACATCTAGTTGAAAACAACACAAGGCCATTTTGAAGCTGAGAAGGCTGCTTGGGAGGCAGAAAAAGCGAGTTTAAAAGAAAGTTTGGCTCTGGCTAAAGCAGAAAAGGTGATTTTAAATGACCAGGTCTCGGATGCGGAGAGAAGGGCGGCCCTCGCCGAAAAGAACGTTGAAAGGGCCATTGAATTGACCACTGCTTCTAACAACAAGCTCCTTGCAAGAAAGAAAGAGGTTGAGGGGTTTGAAGAGATGATTTTCGATTTTCTTGGCCAGGTTCTCAAAACTCGTAACATCTCGTGGATCCCAGATTACCATGTTACTTTGGCCAATTTATGGGATGCCATTGTGGAGGACGAGAAACATAGATTGGGGGTCGAAGAGATCGATGAGGATGAATTGATGAAGAGCATCCTAAGAGACAATGAGCCTGAGGACCTGGCAGAGGGTCGTCGCCTAATTCTGGCGGAAATGGAAAAGGAGAGGGCCCTGGCTAAGGGTAAAGGCAAAGCCGATGAGGGCTCGAGTTCGGCTGTGGAGCCCAAGACCTCCGGGGTTGAGGAATACCATCCCGACGATCCATTAATCCCTTTGGGTCGAACTCCCATAGTCATTGGCGCCTCTGCAACTACTCAAGAAGGAGCATCTGCTGAAGGTATTTCTCTCTCTTCCCCACAATTCGTCAAAGCAATTGTGAATTATCGTCGTTTGGTAGAACAACCACTTGAATTAGTAATGTGTGTTCCTCCTGATATAGGTGGCGAGCCCGTGGACAAGGGTGTTGAAAAAGAAAAAGAAGTGGAGAAGGAGGCTGTCTTGCTAGGTGCTGGTATTGATGTACCAAAGCAGGCCGAGGTCACAACAGCAGAAAAAAGCATCCCGGCACCCAGCACTGATGTACCCAAAGATGCTGAGACCATCGAAGCCTTGAAAGATATGGATGGTCGCCATGTAGATGACGAAGAAGACATTATCGGCGCCAAAAAGGCCCACGATGATGACGAGAAAACCTTGGCCAGCCGAAAAGCTAGACAGGAGAAAGAGTTGGCTTCGAAGAAGGTGGGAGATGAGGCTTTGGACGTAGTCCCTCTTGCAGAATTCGATCCCAATACTGGGATGATTGTGAAGATTTAGCCCAAATCCATCAGCCGACAGCTTCACTTTGCAAACCCCGATGACTTCCCGGCTTCCCTCTCTAGTAGAAGCAAGAGAAAAGAGGTGGAAGAGAAGACTTCAGAGGAGTCGGATGTTTCCCTCATAGACAAGTGGAAGAGGAAGAAAGGGGATCCATCTGAAGCCGACAAGGAGAGGTTGGAGAGGCAGAAGCAAGAGAAGAGGCCAAAGCATAAATAGGATGCTTGGCGATATTTTGTCTTTTAGGTTTTTCACTGGCCAGGAAATGTAATTGTGAGACTGGCCCTCACTTCCTTTTCTAGGTTATTTTTCACTTTGTTGATTCACAGTATATAAATAAAAGTTTATCTCTCCTTGCATCATTGTGTACCTGTATTCGGATAAACTTTCCGTATTAGTCATTAGCTAACTAATAATAATTACAAATCAGTCAAACAACAGAAGGAAGAATTTTCATGCTATGTTGCACTGCTGTATCAAAGTTCAGTGTATGTATACGAGTGCATGTGCCCCCCAATCAGTTGTTACTGTAGCATCTGACTGGGGTTTACTAAGGATTGATTAGTACTGTCGGTAAGTTGCCCCATATTTCTGAATATGGGGACATAGGAGATTTCATGGGATAACAGTAGTTCAGTCAGCCCTTGTTCGTTTAGCAGGGAATAAGTTCTTTCTCAGCGCTCAATCGGAGACGCTTTTATACTCTCTCTCTCTCTCTGGAGAGTTAGAGTTTGCGCTCAGCGATTCATTCGCTCCCCGATCCTTCAGCGGGGAAGGAGCTATTTCTCAGCGCTCAATCGGAGATGCTTTTATACTCTCTCTCTCTCCCTGGAGAGTTAGAGTTGGGACTCAGCCATTCCATCGCTCCCCGAACCTTCAGCGGGGTAAGAGTCCTTTCTCAGCGCTCAATCGGAGATGCTTTTATACTCTCTCTCTCTCTCTGCAGAGTTAGAGTTGGGACTCAGCCGTTCCATCGCTCCCCGATCCTTCAGCGGGGTAAGAGTCCTTTCTCAGCGCCAAGTCATGGACGCCTTTATATTCCCCTGGCGGTCGCCAAGGTTAGACTTTTGCTCAGGCGGCTCCGATCATGGTACACCGCCCTACCTTGTCATCTTCGCGTCCTTTATACTCTCTCTCTCAGCTCTGGAGAGTTAGAGTCACGGATCAAGTGGTCTCCAATCATGCACACTCATCAAAACTCGTTCTAGGTTTACATTTTAACCCAAGCTCTGAGGATTAAAACCAGTCGGACAAGCAGTTGGAGCATTTGCCAAGGCTTTGAGTTCCCCCGAACAGTCTACGGGAGGAACGGTTGGCAACAGACTTCGGGTACCTGCATCATTCTATTGATTTTCACAAAAATAAATAGGCAGATAAATAAAGATGCAATAAAGGTAAATGACACACAATATTTTATAGTGGTTCGGTCGAATCATGACCTACGTCCACTTTATAATCTTTCGCTTTAAAGAATCAGACTATTCTAGGAAAGTCATTCCCTGTACATGATTTTCTAACAAAGCAAAAGAATAAATCTGAAACTTTCATGTTAAATATGGCCGTAAATGTTGGGCATTCCACACTTTGGGGATTTCCTTTCCATCTACGGTTGTTACCTTTAAGGTTCCATTATCAGGCTTGCTCAAAATAGAGTACGGTCCTTCCCACTTCGCTCCCATATGAGTTGGGGGTGGAAAGACACGTTTCAGAACCAAGTCTCCGGGTTTCCAAGTTCGGGCTCGGACCTTTTTGTTGTAATATCGGGCGACCTGTTGTTTGCATCTCAGGGCTCGCAGGTCTGCTTCATCCCTCTTTTCTTCGATCATATCGAGGGACTCAAGGAGAAATTCATTATTGGTCATTGGATCATAATAAGTCACCCAATGAGAAGGTACCTTTATCTCAACCGGGATGACTGCTTCCGTTCCAAAAGCAAGGGAGAACGGGGTATGTCCTGTTGTCGATTTATATGATGTCCTTTAGGCCCAAAGTGCTAAGGGCAATTCATCAGCCCACATGGCTCTAGCCCGCTTCATTCTTCTTTTCAGAATGGACTTAATTACTTTATTTGCCGCTTCGACTAGTCTGTTCGATTGTGGGTGCGCCACAGAGGTGTATCAATTTTCGATGTGGTATTTTTGGCAGAAGTTTCTGAATTCAGCACTATCGAACTGAGTTCCGTTGTCTGTTATTACAATCTTTGGAATCCCAAATCGACAGATGATGTTTCTCACGATAAAGTTGATCACTCGTTTGGTTGTGATTGCAGTTAGTGGTTCAGCCTCGACCCACTTAGTGAAATAATCTATGGCCACAATAGCGAACTTTGCTCCACCCCTTGCTATGGGGAGACTTCCAATGATATCAATTCCCCACATAGCGAAAGGCCATGGACTCATCATTGTTTTTAACTGACTAGGAGGCGCTCTATGTATCTTTGAAAATATATGGCACGCATCACAACGTCGTGCATATCTTGCTGCATCCTTATTTATGGTAGGCTAGAAATAACCAAGCCGCAACACCTTTTTTGCCAAAGTTTGCCCTCCAGTGTGGTCGCCACATTCGCCTTCGGGGACCTCTTGCAGCACACGTTTGATGTCATCGTGGGCTACACACCGAAGGAGGGGCATTGAAAATCCTTGTCTGTAAAGAACTCCGCCTTGCAGAACGTATCGGGCGGCTTTGCGAATTACTTTACGCCTCTCGCTTTTCTTGGTCGGAAGCGTTCCATCCATCAGGAAATTCTTTAGAGGGGTCATCCAGGACTCCCTTTCTGGTTCTGTCTCTAGTACTAGGTCGATTTCCATCTGATCTATGCTAGGGGACCGAAGTACTTCAAAGGGGGCTAGCCCAGTCACTTCAGGATCGTCAGAACTAGCCATCTTTGCCAACTTGTCTGCCTGTTGATTCTCTGACCGCGGAATATGAGATATGCTGTAGTGATCAAAATCATTCAGCAGTTCTTTCACTTTCTTTAAGTATAAAATCAATCTTGCACTTTTAGCTTGGAATTTTCCAGTGACTTTGTTCACAACTAATTTGGAATCGCAGAAGATGTTCAGCTTTGTGACTTCTAGTTCCTTTACAATCCTTAATCCGGCTATCAGAGCTTCATATTCGGAATCGTTGTTAGTGGCATGAAACTCCATTCGGATTGCATAGGTTATCAATCGTTTCTCGGGGGTTTCAAGCACTATTCCAGCGCTGGATCTTTCATCGTTCCTAGCGCCATCAGTATACAATCTCCAGGCATTGGGATCGAAAAGTAACTTTGAAGGATCAACTTCCTCGTTTGCTATATCTTCCTCAAGGACAGTGAACTCTGCTATGAAGTCGGCTATCACTTGCCCCCGAATAGACCGTCTGGGCTGAAAGTTCAAATCAAATTGACTTAACTCAATATTCCATTTGAGTAACCTTCCAGATGCCTCCGGTCTCTGTAGGACTTGCTTGAGTGGATGATCGGTGTATATGGTGATAGGATGCGCCTGAAAATAATGTCGAAGCTTCCTAGAGGCGATCAGCAAACTATACGCCAACTTTTCTATCCGTGGATAATTACGCTCTGCTGCTGTCAATTTTTTGCTCACATAATACACAGGTCTTTGGACCTTATCCTCTACCCTTACCATTGCTGAGCTGATTGCATGGGATGACACTGCCAAATACACGAATAAATCCTCGTGATCTATTGGCTTAGATAAAATCGTAGGTTTCTCCAAGTGCCTGAGCAAATTCTGAAATGCTTCTACGCAGTCGGGTGTCCATTTGAAGTGGCGTTTTCCTCGCTTTATTAATTTGAAGAATGGGATGCACTTATCCGTAGCCCTGGAGATAAATCTGCTCAATGCGGCCACTTTTCCGGCAAGGCTTTGCACATCCCTAATTTGCCTAGGTTCCTGAATGTCTCTGATTGCCGCGATCTGATCTGGATTAATCTCAATACCGCGGGAACTGACAATGAATCCCAAGAATTTTCCAGAAGCAACACCGAACGAACATTTGGTTGGGTTGAGTTTCATTCCGTACTTTCGAAGAATGCCGAACATCTCTGCCAAGTCAGTAGTGTGTTGAGAAGATTGCCTGGACTTAACCAACATATCGCCGACATATACTTCCGTTGTTTTCCCGATCTGGTTATAAAACATCCTGTTGACCAAACGTTGATATGTAGCGCCTGCGTTCTTCAAACCAAAGGGCATCACCACATAACAATATAATCCCAGATCCGTGATAAAACTAGTGTGCTCTTGATCTGGAACATGCATCGGAATCTGGTTGTATCCTGAATAAGCACCCATAAATGAGAGAAGCTCATGACCTGCCGTTGAGTCTACCAGCTGGTCAATCCAGGGCAACGGGAAACTATCTTTTGGACAAGCTTTGTTTAAATCTGAGAAGTCGATACACGTTCGCCAATTCCCGTTGGCCTTCTTTACCAGGACTGGATTCGAAATCCAGTCTGGGTAGGTCGAGTCTTTGATAAATCCATTACTCTTTAGCTTTCCAACTTCTTCTTTCAAGGCAGCGGACCTCTCTGGGCCCAGCATTCGCCTTTTTTGCTTTACTGAAGGATGTTTAGGGTCAATGCTCAAGGAATGGCTCATGATTGATAGGGATATCCCACACATTTCCGCGTGGGTCCAAGAAAATACATCCAAATTGTTTTTTAAGAAATTCGTCAATTCTTTAGCAAGATTCGGACTTAAGTGGGATCCAATCTTAAGGACCTTCTCCGGGTCACTGTCATCGATCGGTACATCCACAGTTGTCTCGTTGGGAGTCGCCGTTCTGCCCCCGGGTTCTTGATCCTCTCTGGGATCTATATCCTCGGGCATCTCCTTGGGCGACTTTCCAAGGACTATCCTCTTTGGTTGCTATAAGGTCTCCGCCCCCGAAGGGGGAGAGGTGCCTTTAGTTTCGATATCCCCTCCATTACGAAGTAACTTTAGTTCGGCAACATAACACGCTCGCGCATCAACTTGATCCCCTCTGACGATACCAATGCCAGCTTCTGTGGGGAATTTCAATAACAAGCACCAGGGGGCTATACAGGCTCTGAACTTGGCGAGGGCCGGTCGGCCCAAGAAGGCATTGTAGGGCGATTCAACATCCAAAACCACAAAGGGAAGGATTCTCACTCTCTGGCTTTCTCCTTCCCCAAGTGTAACTGGTAACTCTACATAACCCATTGGAGCGGTGGATGCTCCGTTGAATCCACGGATCCATCCTTGGCAGGGCTTCAAGTCTTTTATTTCGAGATTCATTTTGTCAATGTTCTTTTTGAAAAGAATATTGACGGAACTCCCGTTGTCCACTAGAACCTTATGAACAGTGGCTGGTCCAATGGGTACTGTAATTACAAGTGGATCTTCAGTTGGAGCATGGACTCCAATGCTTTCTCGCTCTCGGAAGACGACATCGTCGGTCATCATCTTTTGCTGCTTCACCGGGATACTACCCTCAGGGTTGCTACACTCCCCTACCTCGAGGTGTTGTTTGGCTGCATTGACGTATTGATCCAATGCTTTGGAACTGTGCCCAGCGAGATAAAGTCCTCCGATCACGGTATTGATAACAATATTCTTTCCTTTTTGCTGAGCAGTCGGCCTAGCAGCAAGTCGATTCTGGTTTTGATTTGGGGCCTGCACTGCTTGCCCCCTGTCCCTGGGCGTTACTCTGTATTCATCTAGCTTTCCTTCTCGAAGCAGCCTTTCGACTACATCTCTTAGGTGACGGCATTCATTCGTCGAATGGCCGTGAATCTGATGAAAGAGGCAAAACTTCCCTGTTTCACGCTCTTTCTCCGTCGACTCTCTGGGAGGTGGCCTTTTATTCTGGAGGACTTCATACGCATCCATGAAGATATTTTCCAGAGTGTCATTTATTGGTGTATAACTTTCAAAGGCCCTGGGACGAGTCCTTCCCTGGGAGTCGTTCCCTCGGTTCCTCTTCCGGTTGTTGCCGTTACCATTATTATTGTTGTTACATGGCTGACGACCACCCTGATTCTGATTTACGACATTTACTTCAACTTTCCCCGAGCTGTCTCATGTCTGCTTAATGGCGACATTGCTCTGGATTTCCTCCTTATTGGCTGTTTTTGCTTTTCGGTTAGCATATACCTCTTCCCGGCGTAAATGTATGTTGGCTTTCTCGTAGAATAACTCTCTGGTGTGGGGCGGTTTTCCTGCCAGGTACCTCCCGAATTCAATGTCTTTATCTACTCCGTCAATTAGTGTTGCGACAACGGTCGGTTCATGGGGATCTTTAACCTCAGTAGAGGCCAAATTGAAACGATCCAGATATACCCTTAAACTCTCGCCAGGTCGCTGTTTGACAAGGAACAAATCGATCACACTTTTTGTCTTCTGCGTGTAGATACGGAATTGTTCTACGAACTTCTCACTCAACTCCCTGAAGCTAGAAATCGATCTTGCTGGCAAGCGAGTAAACCATAATAAAGCCACATCCTCCAGGAATATGGGAAACGCTTTGCACTTAACAGCGTCAGAGGCTGCGGCAGCGGTCATTGTCCATGAATATCTCATCAGATGCTGGACAGGATCAGACCTACCCGCATATCGATTCATTTGTGGCATATTGAAACGCCTTGGAAAAGTCGCATCCAAAATACCATCAGTGAAAGGGGTGTGACTGCGATTGATCCCCCAATCTTCATATCGTTGTCCACGGCTATCTGCCAGAATCTGGTGGACCATGGCTGCGACATTTGCACTGGTCAAAGGAGGTTCAGGGACAGTGCCTCTGGCCCGACGGGGTTCTCTGATCTCTCTTCGGGGAGCGGTCACAAAATCCGGGGCTCGGATAGGGCTTCGTTGCCCCATATTACCATGAGTATGTGTGCGGCGATGGGGCTGAGGTGGTCTGTTATGCACAGGACTGTTCACATCTCTAGTCCTGAGAGCTGTGGCTTGATCATTCACATTACGGTTTGAGGGCCCCGCCCCCAGCGCTTCTTCTTCCTGTGATGGCAGCGTTCCGAACCGAAGTTGCTCTATGTTCTCGGCTCTCTCATACGGTCGTCGTGGAGGTCTTGGCGATTCCTCAGACGAAGTAGAATATCCCGGAGTGGGTGAACGAACCGGCGGCGTTCTTTGCCTTGCTAGTTCGTCAAGCCTTCTATCCATTGCCGTCAAATTTTGCCGCAGGATGGAACTTTCCTGCCTTTGGGCAGCCAACTCATCAAACAATCTATCCCACATTTTGGCGAAGCGAGAGAGATCCCCCTCAGTGACAAGAGCAGCAGGATCATATTGGTCATCATCACTCTCTCTTATGCGCAAAGAGCTCGAGCCGGGTCGAGCGGAGGGGCCAGGACGATAGGAGCGGGTCATAGGTTCCTTTCTAGGTCGAGTTGTAGTCTGATCATCAGTTCGGATAGCTGCGGTTCGTGGATGGAGACTCGCTGCGCCCCCCTGAGGTCGACTCGTGGTCGTGGTACGCGGAGGCTGCGAGGCGTTACCTTGGGATCGAGTAACAACCCCTTCAGCGGCCCGTATCGTCTCGTTCTCATCGACTCGGAGCGTGGTGTCTTCATTGGATCGGTTCACCCCCTGCGCTCCGCGATCCAGAGATTCTTCATTGCCCAGCTCGTGCACACTCTCTTCAATCGTTTCTTTGGTCTGCGAAGCTTTAGATCTTTTTTCAGCCATGATATCTGAATCGCTGGAATCTTCAAAGAAGTGAATAGTGAAACCTGAGTTCAATTCTCAGTGAAAGTACCAATAATGTTAGATCAAAATTTGGATCTAACACCCAAATTGTTCTGAAGCTTATAGAATTTCAACTGAAGAATGAGAAAAAAAGGGAATAACACACAGAATTTATAGTGGTTCGGCGTTAACGAGCCTACATCCACTTTATATATTAATGATTATACTTTTATAACTAATACAATCAAGAATTTCTCTCAATATTTCAGTAGTCTGACAACCATGGCGGATTTAGCACTCAATATTGCCAAAAAGATCACAAAAAATGCCAAGCTCCAGGCTATTTATAGCTAATTTTGTCAGGCAGGTCGTGGTAACACGTGGTACGAATCCCGAGAATATCGGATCGCATCGCCACCGTTGAGAAAATAGTCAAATTAGCCATTGTGGACAGGTGTCACGATCTGCTTGAAAATCGGATCGTGCAGATGGGGAGAATCGGTCAGAATGACGGTTAGGGACACTTGTCGCTAGATCCGTGCGTCTCGGATCGCTGAAGACTTGATCACGCTTGAATGGGTCAGAGGATTCGCCACGCATCAGGGGATCGGATCGATCAACATTGGGCAACAACAGATGCACGGATCGGATCGCCTAGAGGCGTCGTTTCGCTGATGACATGGGGGCGATCCGTGGATTCGCGATCCTCCGTGGGCGATCCGTCGAGACGCGATCCTTCGTGGACGATCCGATAGTGTGCGATCTGTTCCTTTATATTCTTGGGGAACGCGGTTTCATGCTTTCCTCTTACGAATGATCCTGGGTGGCTTGGTCAAAAAGCGAGCCAACAAATACTGTGAAGGGTTGGTTTTTGCAACACCCAATCCAAACGATTCATAATCTTTCACATTTGTCGATCTACCCTTACTATGCTTAAACTACCCCTACTTCTCTTAATACTTCAAAACATCCCTTCTTTTTAATCCTACTCCTAATTCTATAAATAGTCATTCCTTCCAACAATTACCCCTATTTTTTAATTTCTGTGAAGGGTGGTTGCTTTTCGCCGCACCCAATCTAAATGATTCATCATCTTTCATATTTGTCGGTCAACCCCTACTATGCTTAAACTACCCTTACTTCTCTTAATGCTTCAAAACAATCCTTCTTTTTAATCCTACTGCTAATTCTCTAAACAACCCTTACTTCCAACTATTACGCCTGTCTTTTTACAACTTTGAACGGTTGGTTTTTGCAGCGCCCAGTCCAAACTATTCGTAATCTTTCATATTTGTCGATCTACCCCTACTATGCTTAAACTACCCCTACTTCTCTAAATACTTCAAAACAACCCTTCTTTTTAATCCTACCCCTAATTCTATAAATAGCCCTTACTTCCAACAATACACCTATCTTTTTACAACTATGAAGGGTTGGTTTTTGTAGAACCCAATTCAAATGATTCATAATCTTTCATATTTGTCGATCTGCCCCTACTATGCTTAAACTCCCCCTACTTCTATTAATACTTCAAAACAGCTGTTCTTTTTAATCCTACCCCTGATTCTCTAAATTGTCATTCCTTACAACAATTAATCCTATTTTTTAACTTCTGTGAAGAGTTGGTTTTTGCAGCACCCAATCCAAACGATTCATTATCTTTCATATTTGTCGATCTACCCTTACTATGCATAAACTACCCCTACTTCTCTTAATACTTCAAAACAGCTATTCTTTTTAATCCTACCCCTAATTCTCTAAAAAGCTCTTACTTACAACAATTACCCCAATCTTTTACAATTATGAAGGGTTGGTTTTTGCAGCACCCAATCCAAACGACTCATAATCTTTCGTATTTGTCAATCTGCCCCTACTATGCTTAAACTCCCCCTACATCTCTTAATACTTCAAAACAGCTATTCTTTTTAATCCTACCCCTAATTTTCTAAATAGCCCTTACTTTCAACAATTACCCCTATTTTTTAACTACTATGCAGAGTTGGTTTTTACCGCACCCAATCTCAATGATCCATCTTCTTTCATATTTGTCGATCTACCCCTACTATGCTAAAACTACCCCTACTTCTTTTAATACTTTTAAGCAACCCTTCTTAATAATCCAACTCCTAATTCTCTAAATAGCCCTTCCAGCAATTACGACTATTTTTAAACTTTTGTAAAGGGTTGGTTTTTGCTGCACCTAATCCATTTGATTCATCATCTTTGTATTTGTCGATCCACCCTTACTATGCTTAAACTACCACTACTTCTCTTAATACTACAAAACATCACTTCTTTTTGATCCTACCCCTAATTCTCTAAATAGCCCTTACTTCCAATAATTACCTCTATTTTTTAATTATTGTGTAGGGTTTGTTTTTACAGCATCCAATCTAATTGATTCATCTTCTTTCATATTTGTCGATCTACCCCTACTATGCTTAAACTACCCCTACTTCTCTTAATACGTCAAAACAATCCTTCTTTTTAATCCTTGACCTAATTATCTAAATAGCCCTTACTTCCAACAATTACGCCAATCTTTTTTATACTGTGAAGGGTTGGCTTTTGCAGCACCCAGTCCAAACGATTCATAACCTTTCATATTTGTCTATCTTCAACTACTATGCTTAAACTATCCCTACTTCTCTTAACACTTCAAATCATCCCTTCTTTTTAATCCTACCCCTAATTCTATAAATAGTCATTCCTTCCAACACCTACCCCTATTTTTTAACTTCCGTGAAGGGTTGGTTTTTGCTGCACCCAATCTAAATGATTCATCATCTTTCATATTTGCCGATCTACCCCTAATATGCTTAAACTACCCCTACTTCTCTTAATGCTTCAAAACAGTCCTTTTTAATCATACACCTAATTCTCTAAATAGCCCTTACTTCCAATAATTACGCCTTTCTTTTTACTACTTTAAAGGGTTGGTTTTTGCAGCATCCAATCCAAACGATTCATAATCTTTCATATTTGTCGATCTACCCCTACATTGCTTAAACTACCCCTACTTCTCTTAATACTTCAAAACAACCCTTCATTTTAATCCTATACCTAATTCTCGTAATAGTCATTCCTTCCAACAATTACCCCTATTTTTCAACTTCTGTGAAGGGTTGGTTTTTGCAGCACCCAATCTGTTCATCATCTTTCATATTTGTCGATATAACCCTACTATGCTTAAACTACCCCTACTTCTCTTAATAATTCAAAACAGCCCATCTTTTTAATCCTAGCCCTAATTCTCGAAATAGCCCTTACTTCCAACAATTACGCCTGTCTTTTTACTACTGTGAAGGGTTGGTTTTTGCAGCTCCCAATCCAAACGATTGATCATCTTTCGTATTTGTCAATATACCCCTACTATGCTTAAAACTTCAAAACAACCATTCTTTTTAATCTTAACCCTAATTATCTAAATATCCCTTACATCCAACAATATTGCCTATCTTTTACTACTTTGAAGGGTTGGTTTTTGCAGCCCCCAATCCAAACGATTCATAATCTTTCATATTTGTCGATCTACCCCTAATATGCTTAAACTACCCCTGCTTATCTTAATATTTCAAAACAACTATTCTTTTTAATCTTACCCCTAATTCTCTAAATAGCTGTTAATTCCAACAATTACCCTTATTTTTTAACTTCTGTGAAGGGTTGGTTTTTGCAGAACCCAATCCAAATGATTCATCATCTTTCATACTTGTCGATCTACCCCTACTATGCTTAAACTATCCCTACTTCTCTTAGTATTTCAAAATAGCACTTCCTTTTAATCCAACCCCTAATTCTTTAAATAGCCCTTACGTCCAACAATTATCCCTATTTTTTAACTACTATGAAGGGTTGGTTTTTGGATCACTCAATCCAAATGATTCATCATCTTTCATATTTGTCAATCTACACCTATTATGCTTAAACTACCCCTATTTCTCTTAATACATCAAAACACCCTTCTTTTTAATCCTACCTCTAATTCTATAAATAGTCATTCCTTCCAATAGTTACTCCTATTTTTTAACTTCTGTGAAGGGTTGGTGTTTGCACCACCCAATCTAAATGATTCACCATCTTTCATATTTGCCGATCTACCCCTACTATGCTTAAACTACCCCTACTTCTCTTAATACTTCAAAACAGTCCTTTTTTAATCCTACCCCTAATTCTCTAAATATCCATTACTTCCAACAATTACGCCTATCTTTTAACTACTTTAAAGGGTTGGTTTTTGCAGCAGCCAATCCAAACGATTCATAATCTTTCATATTTGTCGATCTACCCCTACTATGCTTAAACTACCCTTACTTTTCTTAATACTTCAAAACAGGCCTACATTTTAATCCTATACCTAATTATCAAAATAGTCATTCCTTCCAACAGTTACCCCTATTTTTCAACTTCTGTGAAGGGTTGGTTTTTGCAGCACCCAATCCAAATGATTCATCATCTTTCATATTTGTCGATCTACACCTACTATGCTTAAACTACCCCTACTTCTCTTAATACTTCAAAACAACTTTTCTTTTTAATCCTACCCCTAATTCTCTAAATAGCCCTTACTTCCAACAATTACGCTTATCTTTTACTGCTATGAAGGGTTGGTTTTTGCAACACCCAATCCAAACGATTCATAATCTTTCGTATTTGTCGATCAGCCCCTACTACGCATAAACTCCCCCAACTTCTATTAATACTTCAAAATAACTATTCTTTTTAATCCTACCCTTAATTTTCTAAATATCCCTTACTTTCCCCAATCTAAACGATTCATCTTCTTTCATATTTGTCGATCTACCCATACTATGGTTTAACTACCCCTACTTCTCTTAATACTTCAAAACAACTCTTCTTTTTAATCCAACTCCTAATTCTCTAAATAGTCCTTCCAGCAATTACCCATATTTTTAAACTTCTGTCAAGGGTTGGTTTCTGCTACACCTAATCCATATGATTCAACATCTTTGTATTTCTCGATCCACCCTTACTATGCTTAAACTACCACTACTTCTCTTTATAATTCAAAATAGCTCTTCTTTTTAATCCTACCCCTAATTCTCTAAATAGCCCAAACTTCCAATAATTTCCCCTATTTTTTAACTATTGTGTAGGGTGGATTTTACAGCACCCAATCTAAATGATTCATCATCTTTCATATTTGTCGATCTACCCCTACTATGTTTAAACTACCCCTACTTCTCTTAATGCTTCAAAACAGTCCTTCTTTTTAATCCTTCCCCTAATTCTCTAAATAACCCTTACTTCGAACAATTATGCCTGTCTGTTTAATACTGTGAAGGGTTGGTTTTTGCCGCACCTAATCCAAACGATTAATAATCTTTCATATTTGTCGATCTACCCCTACTATGCTTAAACCACCCCTACTTCTCTTAATGCTTCAAACCATCCCTTCTTTTTAATCCTACCCCTAATTCTATAAATAGTCATTCCTTCCAACAATTACCCCTATTTTTTAAATTCTGTGAAGGGTTGGTTTTTGTAGTACCAAAACTAATTATTCATCATCTTTCATATTTGTCGATTTATCCCAACTATGCTTAAACTACCCTTACTTCTCTTAATGCTTCAAAAAAATCTTTATTTTTAATCCTACCCCTAATTCTCTAAATAGCCCTTAATTCCAACAATTACACCTATCTTTTTACTACTTTGAAGGGTTGGTTTTTGCAGCACCTAATCCAAACGATTCATAATCTTTCATATTTGTCGATCTACCCATACTATGCTTAAACTACCCCTAATTCTCTTAATACTTAGAAATAACCCTTCTTTTTAATCCTACGCCTAATTCTCTAAATAGCCCTTACTTCCAACAATTACGCCTATCTTTTTACTACTATGAAGGGTTGGTTTTTGTAGCAACCCAATCCAAACGATTCATAATCTTTCATATTTGTCTATCTGCCCCTACTATGCTTAAACTCCCCCTACATGTCTTAATACTTCAAAACAACTGTTCTTTTTTATCCTACCCATGATTCTCTAAATAGTCATTCCTTCCAACAATTACCCATATATTTTAACTTCTGTGAAGGGTTGGTTTTTGCAGCACCCATTCCAAACGATTAATCATCTTTCATATTAGTCGATCTACCCTTACTATGCTTAAACTACCCCTACTTCTCTTAATAGTTCAAAACAGCTGTTTATTTTAATCCTACCACTAATTCTCTAAATAGACATTACTTCCAACAATTGCACCTAACTTCTACCACTGTGAAGGGTTGGTTTTTGCAGCACCCAATCCAAACGATTCATAATCTTTCATGTTTGTCGATCTGCCCCTACTATGCTTAAGCTCCACCTACTTCTCTTAATACTTCAAAAAAGTTATTCGTTTTAATCCTACCCCTAATTTTCTAAATATCCCTTACTTTAAACAATTACCCTTATTTTTTAACTACTTTGAAGGGTTGGTTTTTGCCGCACCCAATCTAAATGATTCATATTCTTTCATATTTGTCGATCTACCCCTACCATGCTTAAACTACCACTACTCTTAATACTTCAAATCAACCCTTCTTTTTAATCCAACTCCTAATTCTCTAAATAGCCCTTATAGCAATTACCCCAATTTTTAAACTTTTGTGAAGGGTTGGTTTTTGCTGCACCTAATCAATATGATTCATCATCTTTGTATTTGTCGATCCACCCCGACTATGCTAAAACTACCACTACTTCTCTTAATACTTCAAAACAACGCTTCTTTTTAATCTTACCCTTATTTCTCTAAATAGCTCTTACTTCCAATAATTACCCCTATTTTTTAACTATTTTATAGGGTTGGTTTTTACAGCATCCAATCAAAACGATTCATCATCTTTCATATTTGTCGATCTACCCCTACTATGCTCAAACTACCCCTACTTCTCTTAATACTTCAAAACAGTCCATCTTTTTAATCCTTCCCCTAATTCCCTAAATCTTCCTTACTTCCAACAGTTACGCCTATCTTTTTAATACTATGAAGAGTTGGTTTCTGCAGCACCCAATCCAAATGATTCATAATCTTTCACATTTGTCGATTTACCCCTACTATGCTTAAACTACCCCTACTTTTCTTAATACTTCAGAACATCCATTCTTTTTAATCCTACCCCTAATTCTATAAATAGTCATTCCTTCCAACAATTACCCCTATTTTTTAACTTCTCTGAGGGGTTGGTTTATGCAGCACCCAATCTAAATGATTCATCACCTTTCATATTTTTCGATCTACCCCTACTATGCTCAAACACCCCAACTTCTCTTAATGCTTCAAAACAGTCCTTCTTTTTAATCCTACACCTAATTCTCTAAATAGCCCTTACTTCCAACAATTACGCCTATCTTTTTACTACATTGAAGGGTTGGTTTTTGGAGCACCCAATCCAAACAATTCATAATCTTTCATATTTGTCGATCTACCCCTACTATGCTTAAACTACCTCTACTTCTCTTAATACTTCGAACCAGCCCTTCTTTTTAATCCTACCGCTAATTCTCAAAATAGCCCTTACTTCCAACAATTATTCTTATCTTTTTACTACTTTGAAGGGTTGGTTTTTGCACCACCCAATCTAAATGATTCATAATCTTTCATATTGGTCGTTCTGCCCCTACTATGCTTAAACTCCCCCTACTTCTCTTAATATTTCAAAATAGCTGTTCTTTTTAATCCTACCCCTGATTCTCTAAATAGTCATTTGTTCCAACAATTGCCCCAATTTTTTAACTTATGTGAAGGATTGCTTTTTGCAGCACCAAATCAAAATGATTCATCATCTTTCATATTTGTCGATCTACCTTACTATGCTTAAACTACCCCTACTTCTCTTAATACTTCAAAACAACTATTCATTTTAATCCTACCCCAAATTCTCTAAATAGCCCTTACTTCCAACAGTTACGTCTCTCTTTTATTGCTGTGAAGGGTTGGTTTTTGCAGCCCCCAATCAAAACGATTCATAATCTTTCATATTTGTCGATCTGCCCCTACTATGCTTAAACTACCCCTACTTCTCTTAATACTTAAAAATAGCTATTCTTTTTAATCCTATACCAAATTTTTTAAATAGCCCTTACATTCTACAATTACCCTTATTTTTTAACTACCGTGAAGGGTTGGTTTTTGCCGCACCTAATCTAAATGATTCATCTTATTTCATATTTGTCGATCTACCCCTAATAATCTTAAACTACCCCTACTTCTCCTAATACTTCAAAACAACCCTTATTTTTAATCCAACTCCTAAATCTCTAAATAGCCCTTCCAGCAGTTACCTCTATTTTTAAACTTCTGTGAAGGGTTGTCTTTTGCTGCACATAAACCATATGATTTGGCATCTTTGTATTTATCGATCCACCCCACTATGCTTAAACTACCACTACTTCTCTTAATACTTCAAGATAGCCCTTCTTTATAGTCCTACCCCTATTTCTCTAAATATCCCTTACTTCCAATAATCAGCCCTATTTTTTAACTATTCTGTACGGTTGGTTTTTACAGCACCCAATCTAAATGATTCATCATCTTTCATGTTTGTCGATATGCCCCTACTATGCTTAAACTACCACTAATTTTCTTAATACTTCAAAACAATCCTTATTTTTAGTCCTTCCCCTAATTCTCTAAATAGCCCTTACTTCTAACAATTATGCCTATCTTTTTAATATTGTGAAGGGTTGGTTTTTGCGGCACCCAATCAAAACGATTCATAATCTTTCATATTTGTCGATCTACCCCTACTATGCTTAAACTATCCCTACTTCTCTTAAAACTTCAAAACATCCCTTCTTTTTAATCCTACCCCTAATTCTATAAATAGTCATTCCTTCCAAAAATTACCCTTATTTTTTAACTTCTGTGAAGGGTTGGTTTTTGCAGCGCCCAATCTAAATGATTCATCACCTTTCATATTTGTCGATCTACCCCTACTATGCTCAAACTATCCCTACTTCTCTTAGTGCTTCAAAATAGTCCTTCTTTTTAATCCTACCGCTAATTATCTAAATAGCCCTTACTTCCAACAATTATGCCTATCTTTTTACTACTTTAAAGGGTTGGTTTTTGCAGCACCCAATCCAAACGATTCAAAATCTTTCATATTTGTCGATCTACCCCAACTATGCTTAAACTACCCGTACTTCTCGTAATACTTCAAAACAGCCGTTCATTTTAATCCTATACCTAATTCTCTAAATAGGCATTCCTTCTAACAAATACCCCTATTTTTTAACTTCTGTGAAGGGTTAGTTTTTGCAGCACCTAATCTAAATGATTCATCATCTTTCAAATTTGTCGATCTAACTCTACTATGCTTAAACTACCCCTACTTCTCTTAATAATTCAAAACAACCCTTCTTTATAATCCTACCCCTAATTCTCGAAATAGCCCTTAATTCCAACAATTATGCCAATTTTTTTTACTAGTGTGAAGGGTTGGTTTTTTCAGCACAAAATCCAAACGATTCATCATCTTTCGTTTTTGTTAATCTACCCCTACTATGCTTAAACTACCCCTACTTATCTTAATACTTCAAAACAGCTATGATTTTTAATCTTAACCCTAATTCTCTAAATAGCCTATACTTTCAACAATTATGCCTATCTTTTACTACTTTGGAGGGTTGGTTTTTGCAGCCCCCAATCCATACGATTCATAATCTTTCCTATTTGTCGATCTACCCCTACTATGTTTAAACTACCCTTACTTCTCTTAATACTTCAAAACAACTATTCTATTTAATTCTACACCTAATTCTCTAAATAGCCCTTAATTCCAACAATTAACTGTAACACCCCGTAATTTTATAACATTAAAATTCACAAATTAAAGTATACTAAATTTTTAGAAAAGAATTAAGTGAAATGGGTTGCGCAGAGAAATATATATATTGATATATATATATATATAAATTAAAAATTAAATAAATAAATGTACGAAAAAGTTCAAAACAACGAATTGGGAGGGGGAATAACCGAACCGGCCCATTTTTGAGGTCGACACGAGCCCCGCTGGGTCGACTAGGGGTTAATCCAGGGTGTTTGGCTGTCAACCTGTGGGCCGATTCGCTCAAATGCAGATTTTGCATTTGATTGGTTCTCATGGTTCAGGGTTAATCTAATGGTCCTAAATAACTTCCAACACCTATAAATACATCCTAATGCTAACCATAAACCTAATTAAAATAGAATAGCTACTGTCATACCGTCGCCATGGAAATCAATGGAGCCGCCGCCAACTAAGAAAGAAGAAAAGCAAATTCAATTCTAATTCTCTCAACCCTAAAGCAAAGCAAAACTCTCTCTTTTCTTCTCTAAATTGTGAGTATGATGATCTTAACAAGATTATTATCATTTTAACTAGGTTGAGTTATGAATGGATTATGAGTAGATGATGTGAATTATCATATATGTTGTTGTAAACCACTTTTGCTATCTTGTATATTGTAAATCCAATGTTATGTGATGATGATATCTTATATGTTGTAAATCATTCTATGATGATGTTATGTATGTTGAAAGTTTCTATGCTAAGTTGTGATGAATCATACATGTTAAAAAGGCCATGATGTTACCATCTGTGCTAGTTAGTTCATATTAATTAAATCATCATGTTTGGGTTATGTTGATCTATATGACAAGTCACATATGCAAGTTAGATTGATTAGAAAAGTTATGAACATATGCCAAGACATCTATTATGATGTCTAGAATTATGGTATGACATATGTGATATCCTATGCTAGTTCACACCATCATTATGTTGCCTAAAAACCCCATATGCAAGTTTATGTATAGATTTGGGCTATGATCATATCATGTAAATTTAGACATTCAACAAGTTGACACCTTTTGATCCTTAACATGTGTAGTTTATGCAAGTTTCACCCCTATTATGATTAGATTTATTTTAATTGTCTATATGTTGTGATAATTTATCTTTGTGCTAGGTGTTAGACTATACAAGTCTAGCCTATATTATGCGTTGAATAAGCGATCGTATAAACGTGGGGTAGGGGTAATATTAAGGATTTAATATTAAAAAGTTGTGGTGCAATTGATATGATTTTGCATGCCATAAGTGGATGGCCATAATTGAGTCAATTATGGACATCATTAAAAGTTGACTTAACTAATAATTTGAATAGGGAATTATTAAAACTGGGGTAAAATATTTTAAGTGTTAATCAATGTTTAGGACACGAGGTTGGACTCGTTTGTGATGTAAACCTATCCAGACCCGCCTGGCAAATCCAGTGGTCACAAATGTCAGCCCAATGTGAGAGGTCCTAGGCCTAAACTAAAGCATAACAGTTGTAAAGTCACGAGGTTAGACTCTTTTATGGTGTAAGACTGCCCGGACCCGCCCGGCAAAACCAGCTGCCATAAATGCCAGTCTAATGTGAGAGGTCTTTATGAGGTTATGGCCCGAATGAATTAAGAAATACTTAACCAGATAAACATGTAAGGTGGGACATGGGGGTTAAGTAGGTGACTTGGGTGGCACGAGGAATCTAGGGGGTGCCCTTAGTGGTATGTGAAATACGATTAGTAAGACTTAACCAAACACACATGTAAATGAACATGACTAAGAGGGTTAAGTGGGATATACTAGTGACAAGCTTAGGTGGGTAGCTTGTGGAGGCCCATTTCGACCAGTATCCCAAACGTATCTTTGTGGGCTCGACCCAAGTCGAGGACGGGACACGCATGCTGGGTTCGACTGTAAGAGGCCAAAACGGGGAGTGGTGGCAACGCAAGTCCAACGGGTTTCGTATGCGTGTGTGGACCCGGGCTGGTAGGTAAGACGTTGTTGCATCGTGTAGGTATAAGCCGTGCATTCTCAAGTTGTATCGGGTTGCCACTTTATGGGAGTGGTACACCCCACTGTGGGGCCAGCACGGGTATCTACGAGTAGGGAGCCGATCGAAAGTTGGTAGTGGGTTACACCTAGTGGAGATAGGGGCAGACGACACCTATGTAGTCAGCTAGAGGTACGTATGGCTATTTATAAAGTTTCTGTGTGAAGCAAGTGGGATCAAACAATAGGGTGACTGGTGTGGTGCAGTGTAGTAATGTGTGGTGCAGTGTAGTAATCATTCGTTAGTAATTATGTGTGCCTTTACCGTTATCTTTAACGTTATCTTAAACGCTATCTTTATCTTCCTAAGAGTTCATAGACATTTACTTGTCTTCCAGCTTATGCCTTAGTTTAGTTATTTTGATAATAGTATTGTTAGAATTATCATAATCGCTAGACTTTATGTCTGACCCCCTCTATTTCTATCCTTTTCCCCCTCCAGGTCCTCAGGTTGGGCCCAGCTCTAGTGGAGTTTGATTGAATTGCTTTATCTCTCTTTGGAAAGCTTGGACCGTTGAAGTAAAGTCCAACATGTTATCTTTTTAATGGCTATTTATGTAATGGGATTATGTACTTTGTTTTTATGAAGATGGATATTGTACTTGGTTATGATCTATGGTTTTATGATGTAACAAACATGTTTAATTTCCGCTGTAATAAAACGAAATTTTAGATTTCTAAGTCCTATTTATTATCTGTCTTGTTGTAATTTTTCAATTCTATATTCACTTATAACCTCCATGGAAGTTAATATATTCCCTTCGTGAGTGACATTAATGGACGTGGGGTGTTACACGTTGTATCAGAGCTTAAGGTTACAAGAACAGATAAAAATACTTTAGAAAAATAGTTATTTTTGGAAGAAGTGCATTCAAAAACATGTTTTAATGAGAAATTTAAAGAGAAAAGTTTTTAAGAAAAAAAAACATAATCCCCAATAGCCCATATCTTTATCTTTCGAATTCTCCATTATGAATCTTTCCTTTTTCGTTTCAGCATGGCTGAAGATCTTAATCTACCCGACGGTGTAACGATACCAGGATGGTATAGGAGGTTATTAGAGGCTAGGGCCGTTGCTGGTCCAGCCAATGTTCCTCCACCACCAGTTGCACCCGTTCCTCCTCCTCCTCCTCGCATAGATACTTTTGCAAATACGTGCAAGGAATTCAAGGCTATAGGTGGAAAACCATTTCAAGGGTCAGAAACGTTTGTGGAAGCTAGAGATTGGCTTAAGGAGGTGGAAGAATTGCTAGAAATCTATGAAGTAGAAGATAGGAAGAGAGTTCGTTTATCAGCTTGGTTGATGAAGGGAGAGGCCTCGTTTTGGTGGGAGGTCACTAATGGGGAGCGTCCTGTTGACTCTTGGGCGGATTTCATACGTAGGTTCGAGGCGAAGTTTCTCTCAAGGGCTGAAGAAAATCTATATATGGAAAGGTTCTTGACATTGAAGCAAGGAAGCTCATCAGTGGAAGAATATGTCAATAAATTTAATCAGTTAGCAAGGTTTGGCTTGGACTTAGTGAACACGCCGGAGAAGAAGGCGCTGAGGTTCGTGAATGGCTTGAATGAACCATTGCAACGGTTGGCTATGACCCACATCCCTATGGGGTCCACCTTTGAGAAGTAAGTAAAAATGGTGCTTAGGCATGAGGAGAAAAGCGCTAAAGCTGATAAGGCACCCGAGAAGAAGGGGGATCGGAAGAAACCACAACAGCAAAACAAGAAGGGTAGTAAAGACAATAACGACAAGGGAAAGAAGAAATGTTTGAACTGTGGGACACCAGGCCATCTCAGCAAGGATTGCCGAAAGAAAAAGAAGACAGGCTGTTTTCGTTGTGGAGATGCGGGACATTTATTGAAGGACTGCCGAAAGAAGAGGCAGAGGGCAGGAGCTACCTCGGGAGGACAGGTGCAGGCTCTTATGGCACCAGGGCAGGCCAGGGAACAAGTTCAGGCTCTCGCGGTCCCACCGCTGCAAGAACGAGGTAGAACCATTTCTGTTGAAAGCTTAGTTTTTCTGTTTGATCATCCTGTCCGTACCTTATTCGATTCGGGTGCATCACATTCGTTTATCTCTACATAATTAGTTGAATCACTGCACTTAAACACCAGTTTAGTAGAGGATCCCTTAGTTTTTTCAAATCCAATTGGGGGCTCAGCTAATTTGTCGATGATGTGTTTGGATTTGAAAATTTCCATACTTAGTGTTGAATTTAGATGTGATGCTTATGTGTTGGGCTTCACGGGCTATGGTCCAATTTTAGGAATGGATTGGTTATCCATAAATGGGGCCGTTCTTGATTGTGAAAGGAGAGTAGTTATGCTCGTGACTCGCCTTGGCAACACTCTCGAAATCTTTTGTAATCCCATAAATTCGGTTATGCTAAGTTATCTAGAATCGCTTGACGCGTCTGAGTAAAATCTATGATCTGTTAGAGTGGTCCGAGAATATTCGGATGTGACTGAGGAGGTGAAGGGCTTGCCTCCGAAGCGGGAGAAAGATTTTCGAATATATCTTGTGGATGATGCGAAACCAGTATCTTTGCCAGTACACCACATGGCTCCACGTGAAAGGAGGGAACTCGGTAAGCAAGTGAAGGAGTTGCTTGAGAAGGGGTTCATAAGACGAAGTATATCGGAGTGGGGTGCTCCAGTAGTATTTGCCACGAAGGCGGATGGGTCCATTAGACTTTGTGTGGACTATAAAGTACTTAATAAGCTTACTAAGAAGAACAGACACCCGCTGCCGAGGATTGACGATCTGTTCGTTCAGTTAGTTGGCGCCTCAGTGTTTTCGCAGTTGGACTTAGCCACTGGTTTCCATCAGTTGAGAGTGGCTGAGGATAGCATTGACAAGACTGCCTTTAGGACTCCGGACGGTTTGTATGAACGGCTAGTGATGCCCTTCAGTTTGACAAATGCCCCCGCATACTTTGTTGATTTGATGAGTAGGGTGTTTAGGGAGTACCTTAACAAATTTGTGGTAGTCTTTGTAGATTACATCTTGATCTTTTCTAAGGATGAAGAAGAGCATGCCCTACATCTTAGGAAATTGTTGGAGACTCTTCGAGCTCATAAGCTTAAAGCTAAATTTTCTAAGTGTCACTTTTGGAGGAAGGAAGTACGGTTCTTAGGACATGTGGTTTCCAAAGAAGGGATAGCTGTAGATCCTGCGAAGGTGGTAGCCATCCAAGATTGGAAGGTTCCTAAAAATGCTACCGAAGTGAGAAGTTTCTTGGGGTTGGTTGGCTACTATAGGAAGTTTATCAAAGAATTCGCAAAGATATCAGCTCCATTGACATGCTTGACGAAGAAGAACCTAGTTTTCACATGGGACGTAGATTGTGATGATGCGTTCCAACGTTTGAAGAGAGCTTTGACTTCAGCCCCAGTCTTAGTATTTCCAGACGGGAGTAAGCCGATTACCGTTTATACTGACGCTTGTGGGACAGGACTAGGCGCAGTCTTAATGCAAGAGGGCAGGGTAATAGCCTATGGTGGAAGGCAGTTGAGAGCGCATGATAAGAATTACCCCACACATGACCTAGAGTTGGCCGCTATTGTTTTCGCGCTTAAGTCTTGGCGTCATTATCTTCTTGGCGAGAAATTCGAACTATTCACTCACCACAAATCCTTAAAATATCTATTCTCTCAAAAGGACTTGAACTTAAGGCAGCAAAGGTGGATGGAGTTCTTAGCGTCCTACGACTTTGAGATAGCATATATCCCTGGCAAGGGTAACGTGGTGGTCGATGCCTTAAGTAGAAAAAGATTATCCTTAAGTCCTTTGTTTGTTGAGCGGAAAAGTTTAGAATTCATTTCGATGTTTGACTTTAGACCTTCCATTGACATCGTACTCGGTTTGCTAGCATCCTTGGAGGTCAGACCTACGCTTTGGGACGGATTGGCGAGGCACAGCGAGACGACCCACAGTTAGTTGAGTTAGTAGAAAAGCTCAAAGGAGGGGAGTCATCAAGTTATCTCCATAGGTATACCCTAGATGATAAGGGTTGGTTACGTAGGGACAGTAGGCTTTGTGTACCAAAAGACGATGACATAAGGAAGACTATTCTTGACGAAGCACATCGTTCGAAGATGACCATTCATCCCGGCGGGGACAAGATGTACAAAGACATGAAGAGAGTTTACTTTTGGGCCGGCATGAAGAATGACGTGGCCGAGTATGTCGCTAGATGCTTGGTGTGCCAACAAGTAAAAGCGGAGCAAAAGAAACCCGGTGGGTTGCTTCACCCATTGGAGGTTCCACTACGGAAATGGGAAAGCATCTCGATGGATTTTGTGGATGGATTACCGCGATCGAGGAAGGGTAATACTAGAATTTGGGTTAAAGTAGACAGACTTGCTAAGAGCGCCCATTTAATTCCCGTGAAGAGTAAGAGGACTGCTCCATGGTTAGCTTCTGTATACGTTCAAGAGATAGTTCGTTTGCACGGTGTTCCTTCTGGCATAGTGAGCGACCGCGATCCTGTTTTCACTAGCGAATTTTGGAGAAGCTTACAAGAGACAGTAGGGACTCAGTTATGTTCGAGCACCGCATATCATCCTCAGACGGACGGCCAGATTGAGAGGGTGAATCGCATTCTAGTGGATCTGTTGAGGCTATGTATCCTAGACTTTGGGGGTACATGAGAAGAGCATCTTCCATTGGTTGAGTTCGCATATAATAATAGCTTTCAGTCCAGCATTGGTATGGCACCATTCGAAGCTCTATATGGACGACCTTGTCGTTCACCTACATGTTGGTGGGAATCTACGGATAAGATCTTACTTGGGCCCGATATGATTAGGGAGACCTCGGAGAAGATCGACTTGATTCGAAGGAGGATGAAAGCAGCGCAAGATAGTCAGAAATCTTATGCGGATAAGAGGAGGACAGATCTCGAGTTTGAAGTTGGGGACATGGTCTTTGTCAAAGTGTCTCCATTACGAAACGTTGTTCGCTTTGGGTCCGTTGGGAAATTAGCACCAAGGTTTGTAGGGCCGTTTCCTATTAAGGAGAGGGTTGGACGGATGGCGTATAGAGTTGAGTTGCCCGAGAGACTTAGTGGTGTACATGACATATTCCATGTGTCACATTTGAGGAAGTGCTTGCACGAGACTGCGGAAGTGGTAGAGCCGAGCTTGCTTAGAGAGGTGGACATAGAGCGTGATGCGACAATTCTACGAGCTCCTACACGCATTCTTGGGTGGGAGATCAAGAGGTTGAGGAATCGAGAGGTCAGACTAGTCAAAGTGCAATGGGGTGATAATGAGAGCAACGCTACTTGGGATACAGAAGAGAAGATGCGTTCACGATACCCTTTTCTTTTTGAGGGTATGTCTTTTAATTTCTCCTTTATCGCTTAGCTTGTACTTATCTTATCTTTAGTATATCCTCTCGCTAGTATCTTTAACCTTTAGTTAGGATAATCCTATGGTTGAAACATGTGTTTGAGACATGTTGTGTATGGTGGATGCAAAGTGGATGCAAGTGTTTGCTAGTGGTTACTCGTGGATGCATATACACACACTGTTAGGCAACAGATCGGCTCAGTCACTTCATATTGCATATTGCATATATATGGATGTATTTAGTAAAATGGATGTATAATGGTTGTATTATCATATAGTTGCTGCATTCGGGTGGATGGTTGTGCACGCATATAGAATTAATATGTATCAATAGGAATCTTTTGCATACATATTGGACGCATGGCACCATCATGAATTGCACTAAGGAGGTCGACTAAATCAGTAGACCGCCTAATTTTGCATTAGATATGGACATACACACACACTGTGCATATAAACATTGAAGCATTAGAAGTCTTTTAAGGACAATGGATGCTGGTGTTTGATGGTTGAGCAGATGGACGATTAGATGGTAGGATATACATTCTTCTTGACTTGGAGATTTCGGGGACGAAATACTTTAAGGAGGGGAGAATGTAACACCCCGTAATTTTATAACATTAAAATTCACAAATTAAAGTATACTTAATTTTTAGAAAAGAATTAGGTGAAATGGGTTGCGCAGGGAAATATATATATATATATATATATTGATATATATATATATGTATTAAAAATTAAATAAATAAATATGCGAAAAAGTTCAAAACAGCGAATTGGGAGGGGGAATAACCGACCCGGCCCATTTTTGAGGTCGACCCAAGCCCTACTGGGTCAACTAGGGGTTAATCTAGGGTGTTTGGCTGTCAACCCGTGGGCCGATTCGCTCAAATGCAGATTTTGCATTTGATTGGTTCTCATGGTTCAGGGTTAATCTAATGGTCCTAAATAACTTCCTACACCTATAAATACATCCTAATGCTAACCCTAAACCTAATTAAAATAGAATAGTTACCGTCATACCGTCGCCATGGAAATCAATGGAGCCGCCGCCAACTAAGAAAGAAGAAAAGCAAATTCAATTCTAATTCTCTCAACCCTAAAGCAAAGCAAAACTCTCTCTTTTCTTCTCTAAATTGTGAGTATGATGATCTTAAGAAGATTATTATCATTTTAATTAGGTTGAGTTATGAATGGATTATGAGCAGATGATGTGAATTATCATATATGTTGTTGTAAACCCCTTTTGCTATCATGTATATTGTAAATCCAATGTTATGTGATGATGATATCTTATATGTTGTAAATCATGCAATGATGATGTTATGTATGTTGAAAGTTTCTATGCTAAGTTGTGATGAATCATACATGTTAAAAAGGCCATGATGTTACTATCTTTGCTAGTTAGTTCATATTAATAAAATCATCATGTTTGGGTTATGTTGATCTATATGACAAGTCACATATGCAAGTTAGATTGTTTAGAAAAGTTATGAACATATGCCAAGACATCTATTATGACATCTAGAATTATGCTATGACATATGTGATATCCTATGCTAGTTCACACCATCATTATGTTGCCTAAAAACCCCATAAGCAAGTTTATGTATAGATTGGGGCTATGATCATATCATGTAAATTGAGACATTTAACAAGTTAACACCTTTTGATCCTTAACATGTGTAGTTTATGCAAGTTTCACCCCTATTATGATTAGATTTATTTTAATTGTCTATATGTTGTGATAATTTATCTTTGTGCTAGGTGTTAGACTATACAAGTCTAGCTTATATTATGCGTTGAATAAGCGAACGTATAAACGTTGGGTAAGGGTAATATTAAGGATTTAATATTAAAAAGTTGGCGTGCAATTGATATGATTTTGCATGCCATTAGTGGATGGCCATAATTGAGTCAATTATGGACATCATTAAAAGTTGACTTAATTAGTAATTTGAATAGGGAATTATTAAAACTGGGGCAAAATATTTTAAGTGTTAATCAATGCTTAGGACACGAGATTGGACTCTTTTGTGATGTAAACTTGCCCGGACCCGCCCGGCAAATCCAGTGGTCACAAATGTCAGCCCAATGTGAGAGGTCCTAGGCCTAAACTAAAGCATAACAGTTGTAAAGACACGAGGTTAGACTCTTTTATGGTGTAAGACTGCCCGGACCCGCCCGGCAAATCCAGCTGCCATAAATGCCAGTCCAATGCGAGAGGTCTTTATGAGGTTATGGCCTGCATGAATTAAGAAATACTTAACCAGATAATCATGTAAGGTGGAACTTAGGAGTTAAGTAGGTGCCTTGGGTGGCACGAGGAATCTAGGGGGTGCCCTTAGTGGCATGTGAAATACGATTAGTAAGACTTAACCAAACACACATGTAAATGAACATGACTAAGAGGGATAAGTGAGATATACTAGTGACAAGCTTAGGTGGGTAGCTTGTGGGGGCCCATTTCGACCAGTATCCCAAACGTATCTTTGTGGGCTCGACCCAAGTCGAGGACGGGACACGCATGCTGAGTTCCACTGTAAGAGGCCAAAAAGGGGAGCGGTGGCAACGCAAGTCCAACGGGTTTCGTATGCGTGTGTGGACCCAGGCTGGTAGGTAAGACGTTGTTGCGTCGTGTAGGTATAAGCCGTGCATTCTCAAGTTGTATCGAGTTGCCACTTTAGGGGAGTGATACACCCCACTGTGGGGCCAGCACGGGTATCTACGAGTAGGGAGTCAATCGAAAGTGGGTAGTGGGGTACACCTAGTGGAGATAGGGGCAGACGGCACCTATGTAGTCAGCTAGGGGTACGTAAGGCTATTTATAAAGTTTCTGTGTGAAGCAAGTGGGATCAAACAATATGGTGACTGGTGTGGTGCAGTGTAGTAATGTGCGGTGCAGTGTAGTAATCATTCTTTAGTAATTAGGTGTGCCTTTACAGTTATCTTTAATGTTATCTTAAACACTATCTTTATCTTCCTAAGAGTTCATAGACATTTACTTGTCTTCCAGCTTATGCCTTTGTCTAGTTATTTTGATAATAGTATTGTTAGAATTATCATACTCGCCAGAATTTATGTCCGACCCCCTCTATTTCTATCCTTTTCCACCTCCAGGTCCTCAGGTTGGGCCCAACTCTAGTGGAGTTTGATTGAATTGCTTCATCTCTCTTTGGAAAGCTTGGACCGTTGAAGTAAAGTCCAGTTTGTTATCTTTTTAATGGCTATTTATGTAATGGGATTATGTATTTTGTTTTTATGAAGATGGATATTGTACTTGGTTATGATCTATGGTTTTATGATGTAACAAACATGTTTAATTTCCGCTGTAATAAAATGAAGTTTTATATTTCCAAGTACTATTTATTATCTGTCTTGTTGTAATTTTTCTGTTCTATATTCACTTATATCCTCCATGGAAGTTAATGCATTCCCTTCGTGAGTGACATTAATGGACGTGGGGTGTTACATTACCCCTATTTTTTAACTTCTGTGAAGGGTTGGTTTTTGCAGAACCCCATCTAAATGATTCATCATCTTTCATATTTGTCGATCTACCACTACTATGCTAAAACTATCCCTTCTTCACTTAGTATTTCAAAACAACCCTTCTTTTTAATCCAACACCTAATTCCAACATTTATTCCTATTTTTTAACTATTATGAAAGGTTGGTTTTTGGAGCACCCAATCCAAATGATTCATCATCATTCATATTTGTCGTTCTACCCCTATTATGCTTAAACCACCTCTATTTCTCTTAGTACTTCAAAACACGTTCTTTTTAATCCTACCCTTAATTCTATAAATAGTCATTCCTTCCAACAACTACCCCTATTTTTTAACTTCTATAAAGGGTTGGTTTTTGCAGCATCCAATCTAAATGATTCACCATCTTTCATATTTGTCAATCTACCCCTACTATGCTTAAACTACCCCTACTTCTCTTAATACTTCAAGACAGTCCTTCTTTTTAATCCTACCACTAATTCACTAAATAGCCCTTACTTCTAACAATTATGCCTATCTTTCTACTACATTGAAGGGTTGGTTTTTACAGCAGCCAGTCCAAACGATTCATAATCTTTCATATTTGTCGATCTACCCCTACTATGCTTAAAATACCCCTATTTCTCTTAATACTTCAAAACAACCCTTCATTTTAATCCTATACCTAATTCTATATATAGTCATTCCTTCCAACAATTACCCCTATTTTTTAACATCTGTGAAGGGTTGGTTTTTGCAGCACCCAATCTAAATGATTCATCATTTTTCATATTTGTCGATCTAACCCTACTGTGCTTAAACAACCCCTACTTCTCTTAATACTTCAAAACAGCCCTTCTTTTTAATCCTACCCCTAATTCTCTAAATAGCCCTTACTTCCAACAATTAGGCCTATCTTTTTACTACTGTGAAGGATTGGTTTTTGCAGCACCCAATCTAAACGATTCGTCATCTTTCATATTTGTCAATCTACCCCTACTATGCTTAAACTACCCCTACTTCTCTTAATACTTCAAAACAGCTGTTCTTTTTAATCTTAAACCTAATTCTCTAAATAGCACTTTCGTTCGACAATTACGCCTATCTTTAACTACTTTGAAGGGTTGGTTTTTGCAACACCCAATCCAAACGATTCATAATCTTTCCTATTTGCCGATCAACCGGTACTATGCTTAAACTACCCCTACTTCTCTTAAAACTTCAAAACAACTATTCTTTTTAATCCTATCCCTAATTCTCTATATAGCCCTTAATTCCGACAATTACCCCTATTTTTTAACTTCTGTGAAGGGTTGGTTTTTGCAGAACCCAATACAAATGAGTCATCATCTTTCATATTTGTTGATCTACCCGTACTATGCTTAAACTATCCCTACTTCTCTTAGTATTTCAAAACAGCCCTTATTTTTAATCCAACCCCCAATTCTTTAAATAACCCTTACTTCCAATAATCATCCCTATTTTTTAACTAATGTGAAAGGTTGGTTTTTGGAGCACCCATTCCAAACGATTCAACATCTTTCATATTTGTCGATCTACCCCTATTATGATATTAAACTACACCTTTTTCTTATAATACTTCAAAACAACCTTCTTTTTAATCCTACCCCAAATTCACTAAACATCCCTTACATCCGACAATTGCCCCTATTTTTTAACCGATGTGAAGGGTTGTTTTTTACAGCACCTAATCCAAACAATTCATCATCTTTCATATTTGTCGATCTACCCCTACTATGCTTAAACTACCCCTACTTCTCTTAATACTTCAAAACAACCCTTCTTTTTTTTCCTACCCCTAATTCTCTTGATAACCCTTACTTCCAACAATTACCCCTATTTTTTAACTACTGTGGAGGGTTGTTTTTTGCAGCAACCAATCTAAATGATTCATCATCTTTCATATTTTTCGATCTACCCCAAATATGCTTAAACTACCCCTACTTCTCTTAATACTTCAGAACAACCCTTCATTTTAGTCCAACTCCTAATTCTCTAAACATCCCTTCCAACAATTTCGCCTATTTTTAAACTTCTGTGAAGGGTAGGTTTTTGCAACATCCAATCTATATGATTCATCATCTTTATATTAGTCGATCTACCCTACTATGCTTAAACAACCCCTACTTCTCTTAATACTTCAAAACGTCACTTCTTTTTTATCGTACCTCTAATTCTCTAAATAGCCCTTACTTCCAACAATTACCCCTATTTTTAAATTACTGTGAAGGGTTGGTTTATGCCGCACCCAATCTAAATGATTCATCTTCTTTAATAATTGTCGATCTACCCCTACTATGCTTAAACTACCCCTACTTCTCTTAATACTTCAAAACAGTTCTTTTTTTTAATCCTACCCCTAATCTTCTAAATTTCCCATACTTCCAACAATTATGCCTATCTTTTTAATACTGTGAAGGGTTGGTTTTTGTGGAACCCGGTCCAAAAGACTCATAATCTTTCATATTTGTCGATCTACCCCTACTATGCTTAAACTACCCCTACTTCTCTTAATACTTCAAAACATCCCTTCTTTTTGATCCTACCCCTAATTCTATAAATAGTCATTCCTTCCAACAATTACCCCTATTTTTTAACTTCTGTGAAGGGTTGGTTTTTGCAGCACCTAATCTAAACGATTCATCACCTTTCTTATTTGTCGATCTACCCCTACTATGCTCAAACTACCCCTACTTCTCTTAACGCTTCAAAACAGTCCTTCTTTTTAATCCTACCGCTAATTCACTAAATAGCCCTTACTATCAACAAATAAGCCTATCTTTTTACTACTTTGAAGGGTTGGTTTTTGCAGCACCCAATCCAAACGATTCACGATCTTTCATATTTGTCGATCTACCCAACTATGCAAAAACTACCCCTACTTCTCTTAATACTTCAAAACAGCCCTTAATTTTAATCCTATACCTAATTCTCTAAATAGTCATTTCTTCCAACAACTACCCCTATTTTTTAACTTCTGTGAAGGGTTAGTTTTTGCAGCACCCAATCTAAATGATTCATCATCTTTCATATTTGTCGATCTAACTCTACTATGCTTAAACTACTCCTACTTCTCTTAATAATTCAAAACAACCCTTCTTTTTAATCATGCCCATAATTCTCGAAATAACCCTTACTTCCAACAATTACGCCTATCTTTTTACTACTGTGAAGGGTTGGTTTTTGCAGCACCCAATCCAAACGATTCATCATCTTTCGTATTTGTCAATCTACCCCTACTATGCTTAAACTACCCCTACTTCTCTTAATACTTCAAAATAGCTTTTCTTTTTAATCTTAACCCTAATTCTCTAAATAGCCCTTACTTCCAATAATTATATCTTTTACTACTTTGGAGGGTTGGTTTTTGCAGCCTTCAATCCATACGATTCATAATCTTTCCTATTTTTTGATCTACCCCTACTATGCTTAAACTAACCCTACTTCTCTTAATACTTCAAAACAACTATACTTTTTAATTCTACCCCTAATTCTCTAAATAGCCCTTAATTCTAACAATTACCCTTGTTTTTTAACTTATGTGAAGGGTTGGTTTTTGCATAACCCCAACCAAATGATTCATCATCTTTCATATTTGTCGATCTACCCCTACTATGCTTAACCTATCCATACTTCTCTTAGTATTTCAAAACAACCCTTCTTTTTAATCCAACACCTAATTATTTAAATAGGCTTTAGTTCCAATAATTATTCCTATTTTTTAACTACGGTGAAGGGTTGGTCTCTGGACCACTCAATCCAAATGATTCATCATTTTTCATATTTGTCGATCTACCTCTATTATGCTTAAACTACCTCTATTTCTCTTAATACTTCAAAACACCCTTCTTTTTAATCCCACCCTTATTTCTATAAATAGTCAATCCTTCCAACAACTACCCCTATTTTTTAACTTCTGTAAAGGGATGGTTTTTGCAGCATCCAATCTAAATGATTCACCATCTTTCATATTTGTCGATCTAATACTACTATGCTTAAACTACCCCTACTTCTCTTATTACTTCAAGACAGTCCTTCTTTTTAATCCTGCCACTAATTCTCTAAATAGACCTTACTTCCAACAATTACGCCTATCTTTCTACTACTTTGAAGGGTTGGTTTTTGCAGCAGCCAATCCAAACGATTCATAATCTTTCATTTTTGTCGATCTACCCCTACTATGCTTAAATTACCCCTACTTCTCTTAATACTTCAAACCAGCCCTTCATTTTAATCCTATACCCAATTCTATATATAGTCATTCCTTCCAACAATTACCCCGATTTTTTAACTTCTGTAAAGGGTTGGTTTTTGCAGCACCCAATCTAAATGGTTCATCATTTTTCATATTTGTCGATCTAACCCTACTATGCTTAAACTACCCCTACTTCTCTTAATACTTCAAAACAACCCTTCTTTTTAATCCTGGTCCTAATTCTATAAATAGCCCTTACTTCCAACAATTAGGCCTATCTTTTTACTACTGTGAAGGATTGGTTTTCGCAGCACCCAATCTAAACAATTCATCATCTTTCATATTTGTCAATCTACCCCTACTATGCTTAAACTACCCCTACTTCTCTTAATACTTCAAAACAGCTATTCTTTTTAATCTTAACCCTAATTCTCTAAATAACACTTAATTCCGACAATTAGGCCTATCTTTTACTACTTTGAAGGGTTGGTTTTTGTAGCACCCAATCAAAACGATTCATAATCTTTCCTATTTGTCGATCAACCCGTACTATGCTTAAACTACCCCTACTTCTCTTAAAACTTTAAAAAAACTATTCTTTTTAATCCTACCCCTAATTCTCTATATAGCCCTTAATTCCGACAATTACCCCTAATTTTTAACTTATGTGAAGGGTTGGTTTTTGCAGAACCCAATCCAAATGATTCATCATCTTTCATATTTGTTGATCTACCCCTACTATGCTTAAACTATCCCTTCTTCTCTTAGTATTTCTAAACAGCACTTCTTTTAAATCCAACCCCCAATTCTTTAAATATCCCTTACTTCCAACACTCATCCCTATTTTTTAACTAATGTGAAAGGTTGGTTTTTGGAGCACCCAATCCAAACGATTCATCGTCTTTCATATATGTCGATCAACCCCTATTATGATATTAAACTACCCCTATTTCACATAATACTTCAAAACAACCTTCTTTTTAATCCTACCCCTTATTCACTAAATATCCATTACATCCAACAATTGCCCCTATTTTTTAACTGACGTGAAGGGTTGTTTTTTACAGCACCTAATCCAAACGATTCATCATCTTTCATATTTGTCGATCTACCCCTACTATGCTTAAACTACCCCTTCTTCTCTTAATAAATTAAAACAACCCTTTTTTTTATTCCTACCCCTGATTCTCTAGATAACCCTTACTTCCAAAAATTACCCCTATTTTTTAACTACTGTGAAGGGTTGGATTTTACAGCAACCAATCTAATTGATTCATAATCTTTCATATTTTTCGATTTACCCCTAATATGCTTAAACTACCCCTAGTTCTCTTCATACTTCAGAACAACCCTTCATTTTAGTCCAACTCCTAATTCTCTAAATAGCCCTTCCAACAATTACCCCTATTTTAAAACTTTTGTAAAGGGTTGGTTTTTGCAGCACCCAATCTGTATGATTCATTATCTTCATATTAGTCGATCTACCCTATTATGCTTAAACTACCCATACTTTTCTTAATACTTCAAAACGTCACTTCTTTTTAATCCTACCTCTAATTCTTTAAATAGACCTTACTACCAACAATTACCCCTATTTTTAAATTACTGTGAAGGGTTGGTTTATGCAGCACCCAATCTGAATGATTCATCTTCTTTCATACTTGTCGATCTACCCCTACTATGCTTAGACTACCCCTACTTCTCTTAATACTTCAAAACAGTTCTTCTTTTTAATCCTACCCCTAATCTTCTAAATTACCCATACTTCCCACAATTATGCCTATCTTTTTACTACTGTGAAGGGTTGGTTTTTGCAGCACCCAATCCAAACGATTCATAATCTTTAATTTTTGTCCATCTACAACTACTATGCTTAAACTACCCTTACTTATCTTAATACTTCAAAATAGCCCTTCTTTTTATTCCTAACCCTAGTTCTCTAAATAGTCATTCCTTCAAAAAGTTACCCCTATTTTTTAACTTCTGTGAAGGGTTGGTTTTTGCAACACCCAATCTAAATGATTCATCACCTATTATATTTGTCGATCTAACCCTACTATGGTTAAACTACCAATACTTCTCTTAGAATTCAAAACAGCCCTTATTTTTAATCCTTCCCCAAATTCTCTATATAGCCCTTACTTCCAACAATTACGCCTATCTTTACTACTGTGAAGGGTTGGTTTTTACAGCATTCAATCCAAACGATTCATTATCAGTCATATTTGTCGATCTACCCCTACTATGCTTAAACTACCCCTACTTGTCTTAATACTTCAAAACAACTATTCTTCTTTATCCTAATCCTCGTTCTCTAAATAGCCCTTACTTCCAACAGTTAAGCCTATATTTTACTACTGTGAATGCTTGGTTTTCGCAGTAGCCAATCCAAATGATTCATAATCTTTCATATTTGTTGATCTACCCCTACTATGCTTAAACTCCCCCTACTTCTCTTAATACTTCAAAACAGCTATTCTTTTTAATCCTAACCCTAATTTTCTAAATATCCCTAACTTTCGGCAATTACCCCTTGTAATAACCCGGAAAATGTAAACCAATTTAAATTTTTTAAAATTGGGTATTACCAAAGAATTTGAATAATTAAAATAGCATATTTCAATAAAATAATGAATTGGGACAGGTATGGCAGTTCGTAAATTTGAATACAAACTTTGTCTGACTGTACCGGGTGGAAAATATAACAGATTTTAGCGAAACTGAAAATATTTAAATCTATTTATGAATACCTTTCTAACGAATCTGAAAAATCGAAGTTTCATAACGGGGATCAAAAGTTATGGCCGAATGAATTTTCAGAAAGGTCGCTATATAGCATATATAGCCCTTGAAAATAGATATTTTGCAAACGACCTCGGAATTTGACGAAACCACTTTTGCTGGGTCCGGGATGTCAAATTATTGCTAGGTTTCAAATTTCATAGTTTTTAAAGCTAGTTTGTGAGCGGGGCAAAAGAAAATGTGATTGGTCAATTTCTGCTAAAATGGATCGACCTGAAAATGGACATTTTGCATATGAGCTCATAATTCGACCAAACTGGTTTTGTTGGGACCGTATCGTCAAAACAAAGCTAGATTTATTTTTCTGGAATTTTTTGATTCAGTTTGTGGCCATGGCAAATTGAAATGTACGTTCAAATTAAAAATTGAATGTTTTATATTTTAATTTGAAAAATAACTGACTGTAACAGTCAAAATGGCTAACGAAACATATCCCATTGTGTCCGGAATGGAGGCATTTAGCTGGGGCGACAGTCGTTGGGTTGAAATTGGTGTACGTTGGCTAGAAGGGGTAATAAAGGAATTTAAAAAATATAATATAAAAGGAAATATCTCTATTTTCTCTCTCTCTTCTCAAAACCCGATCAACCCTAATATCGAACGACGGAAATTCGTCGAAGCCTTCCCATCGATTTCGCCGCCGCCACAGCCAATATCGTCTCCAGTTAGCAATTCCAATTGCCTCACTCCCCTCTTCAAATCAAAACAAGCCTCGCCAGAAAACATCACCAATTCGCGTCGAATTTCCTCCAGGAAGTTCGCCTCTTTGAAGCGCCGCCGTGCCTTGCTGGAGCCGCCGAGTCTGCCGCCACCACCATCGATCGGAAGCTGGTTCGTAGCCCTCCAACGTCGTAGGGTCTGATCGGAGCAACGAGGTACGGTTTGAATTTAAAATCAAAACCTAGTTTTGAAGGTTTGAAAACCCTTCTGCTTCGAAATTCTGAAATGAAAATAACACTTTTAAGTGTTGCAAAACTTTGAAAAATAATATCTTTTTCGTTCGTTAACGAAATTCGATGAAACAGGAAACATCACGACCGTTAATGAAAATAATACTTTTATGTGGAGTCTCTCTACCACATAGAAGAAGCCGTGGATTTTTCTGATCTTCCTACGATTTTTAGCACAACAAAATCCAATGTGAGGAATCTAAACTAAACCGTGTGAATGGAACGTGTTGTATAAATTATATAAGCGAAGTGTAAATTATATACGCATTGTATACTTCATGTACATATGTTGTATAAGTTATATTAGCGATGTATAAATTATACAAGCGTTGTATGAAACATAAATGCTTTGAATTGTGATGAAATGCAAGTGAATTATAGAAATAATATATATATATATATATATATATATATATATATATATATATATATATATATATACTCCCCTCGTCCACGGACCATGGACGATATTTATTGCTTGTGATTGACGTGATATTATATAGTATGACGAATGGTTGGAAATAATTGTTTGTGGTTGATATTATGGTTGAAATATACCTTTGTGGTTGAAAAATACCCTCTTGTGGTTGAAAAAAATTATAATAGGATTGTGGAATTGAAAATAAAACATGCCGCCTGCGTGCGAACTAGATGCTTGATCCCCATTTTCAAAAACCGCGAGGTTTTAAGGTAAAGCGAGGAGCCGTACTAGGGACGGTCCCGGTTTTAACTACCCTGCCGTTATGCTGCCGAAATTTTCTGAAATATTCATGTGTTAGAATAATTTTCATTTGTTGAAATTAATTACATATGTTGAAACCAGTATTCATGTATTGAATCGAAATTCATTCGTTGAGTTGAAATTCCTGTGTTGAATATTATTCGAATTTTAAACAAATATATTTAATGATAAAAATCACATTTTTATATATATACAAACTATAGAGAATATTCATGTGTTGAGTTGAAATTCATGTGTTGAATATTATTCGAATTTTAAACAAATAGATGTAACGATAAAAATCACATTTTTATATATATATACAAACTATAGAGAATATTCATGTGTTGAGCTGAAATTCATTCGTTGAGTTGAAATTCATGTGTTGAATATTATTTGAATTTGAACAAATAGCTTTAGCGATAAAAATCACATTTATATATATATATATATATATATATATATATATATATATATATATATATACAAACTATAGAAAATATTCATGTGTTGAGTTGAAATTCATTCGTTGAGTTGAAATTCATGTGTTGAATATTATTTGAATTTGAACAGATAGCTTTAGCGATAAAAATCACATTTTTATATATATACAAACTATAGAGAATATTCATGTGTTGAATTGAAATTCATGTGTTGGATGTTATAGTATTTTAAAAAATAAAATGAATAGGCAATAAAAACTTCATCTTTATTGTGAATATGAAGTGTTAAAAACATTCACATGTTGAATAAATATTTTTGATGGTAAAAATATTTCTTTTATCACGTATACGCCTTGATAAAAATACACACGTGTTGAAATAAATATTAGTTTGCTAGAAATGTTATTATTAGCTTTGTTCTGCATATATATACATGTGTTGAACAGGGGAAATGGATTAGCTGTAGAGTAAAGAAATTATTTGCGTGCCCGACAAATAGGTAAACCTTGATGAGTTGGCTGCGCAATTTTATTTTTATATCAACTCCTGTGAATGCCATTGGATGCGGAGTGCTGGTTATTCTGTGTGAAATAATAAACATCGCCATAGGATAGTAACAATTAATTTTGAACTACACTACATGGCATACTTCTTGACGATAGGCATACTTCATCATATTCCACATAAGCAATTGGAGCTTGTGTGACGAGGTGGAAGATTTACCATATGAGCGAAAGGCTTGTATGGCGATGATTTCATACTACAGGTTGAACTGATAACTGATATGGTCTATATAAAATATAACGATAAATTGCCAGATTAATAAAAACCCCACACGGGTCTAGAGTTGACAATAATCACGTCTCTCTAGTTATTAGATACGGCACATGGACTATTTATTTCCACACGGAGCGGGGTGACGAGAATTTATTCTCTGGAGTTATTATCTATACACACTCCCCCGTAAACACTAGAATATATCACTATAAATATGTGGATGCTTTATAGAATTTATTGGGTACCTAACACGACCCAATAAATTTCCAAACCCCTTCCCGTACAAAGGAGGTTATGGCGAAATTTTTCGAAATATTAAGGCGTTAGTGAAATATTTGAAGTGAAACCGAAGTTGAAATTAATGAATGAACTATAGTTGAAATTATAGAATGAACTATATTTATATATATATATATATAAATATAATTAAAAGGAATCGAAGCCGTGTAGTTCGTGTTTTGGAATCGTAATTTGTAACGATTGGTACGAGAAATCCGACCATCGGATTTTCCCGAAACCGCAACCGCTGGGTTAGCTTTGGAAATATCTTTCCAACGGCACCAACCTTGTAAAAATCCAGCGGTTGGATTGTCTGGAATGTTTAATTCAAATCCGAGGAAAAACAGCGCCATACCCGATTATATTTATATATAAATATAAATATAATTTAAATAAATCGAATAACGATGCTGCAGTTCGAATTTTGAAACCGTAACTTCAAACGACTAGTGTGGTAGATCCGACCGTCGGATTTTTACGAAACTGGAACCGTTGGGTTCGCTTTGGGAATATCTTCCCACTGATATAGACTTTGTAGAAATCCAACGGTTAGATTTTCCAATATGTGTAAAACAAATTAGCGGAAAAACAGCGCCAGTGCCACGGCATGACCTGAAACATCGTTTAATTAAATATGGCCATTTTTAAATAAATAAAAATGGCGAAAAATCGTTATAAAATATTATAAGCATTATAGATTGGAAATAAACCAATTTGGCTTGATTTGTTTGATAGTTGATGGTTGTATGTGTTTTACACGAAAATAACACTAAAGAACTGAAATATGGATGTCGAATAATATAACCATGGAAAGAATTGATTTAAATTCTAATTATAATAATTATTTGAAAAGGCCGAGCTAAGCCTCATTTCAAATAATTTATCGAGCGATTCGAATTGGAAAATACAAAGACGATTCAAGACCGATGATCTTCGTATCGGTTGGATGGGCGCTGCTGAGGTTCCTGACTGGAGTAGCTACCGTGAAGGAACGGAAGTAGTAGCCGTCTGAACGTATGTGTTGATTGTACGGAGATACGAGGAATTTGACGCCTCCGGTTTCGTTCAGACCCAGAGCGGACTTGTAAGTGGACTGTGTGTCTGACATTGGATTTTGTTCTATATTGATTGATCTCTATTAAATATATACCTGTTTGGCGGTGGAGAATTTATTCTTTTGCTTAACGCCTTACTCTGAGACGTACGAGCTCAGAGGTTATATATCGATAGAAATCAGTCGTATGGAGTGGATTGCCTATGTGGCATGCCAAGATGCTATGATCAAGGCTTCTGTTGCAAAGCAAAGTCTTGTGGTTGATGATCAAAGCACGGTCTACATGGCCTGTCTTTGTGTATAACGTGGATTAGCGAGCCTCACACCTCGGTATGAGTTAAAAATGGGATAAGGACTGTAGGGAGAGCACGACGTTTCTTTCTAGCTATGGTGGTGTTAGTGACTTACCAGCCCTGACATTTATATCTATTTTTCACCAATGTGGTTGTTGGAATGCGAGGCGCCTCGATTATAGGTCTGTAAGAACCATGAAACGTGTGCTCAGGAATAATAATCCTCAAACGTAAGAGAGGACGGGCCCTGAAAATCTAGGGGTTACACAGAGTGTGTAGTCCTGAGGCATTTGCTACAATGTCTCGAAGCGGAGAGGAGCTTGGCCCTTGCCTCGACTCATGATGGAAATCCAATTTCCAATACGAGATAACGGATTCGATTGTAACTTATATATGGCGACATAGTGGCATGGGACGCTCATGTCGCCTATGATTGATAATTATCATGCTATTCGTTTTGAAACATATATGCACTAGTAATAATATCAAATGATTTTGCTTTACACGTATCAAGCATATTTGGCCATTATAAGGTAAAACTCTATACTCCGGATTGCGTTGCATTGTATTATGGGACTTGAGTCTTATAATGGCTTCATTCTTTTTTAAAAAGAATTACGTCGTTTTAAAGAATTTACTTTGTTTTAAATGCACCAGTAATCACTGGAGTAAACCCGTTCCGCGAAAGTGGCATGGTCCTATGATTTGCTTATTACTGTTGTTTAACTGCTAAATAGATTCCCCATACCAGTCCCCATGACTGACTCGTTGTTTGTTTCACTTTGCAAATGCGGGTGCCCTTATTTTCACATGGGCAGCCAAGTTCACAAGTGACAGGTTGTTTTTGGCTCTGCACTGTTGTATGGAGGGCATTTTGGCTCATGGAGAGTCTGACTTCACAAAGATGACTTTGACATTTTCCGCCATTATTGTACTTATATTATGATTCCACCACAGGCGATGCAGACTGCTTTACTTTCAGTACTTATTATCATATATATATGTACCGCCTTCGGCGATGTAGACTGATACCCTTATTATGTCTCACTGCATGTATATATTTCGCCTTTGGCGATGGTGAATGATCATTTCTCTTTCATTTACTAAGTTATATCCTACGTTGTGTTATTCTGATGTTGTTACATGTTGTGATTCCGCTGTCATATCCATGTAAAATTATACTATTTATTATTTTTGTTATCTGTTCTCTGCTATGATGATTGATGTGTTATATTCCAATGATTATCCTTAATACCGCACCTCGGGTTTTGGGATCGTCACACCCCTATTTTTAAACTTCTGTGAAGGGTTGATTTTTGCAGCACCCAATCCATACGATTCATTGTCTTTATATTTGTCGATCTACCCCTACTATGCTTAAACTACCACTACTTCTCTTAATACTTCAAAATTGCCCTTCTTTTTCATCCTACCACTAATTCTCTAAATAGCCCTTACTTCCAACAATTACCCCTATTTTTAAGTACCGTGAAGGGTTGGTTTTTGCAGCACCCAGTCTTAATGATTCCTCATCTTTCATATTTGTCAATCTACCTCTACTATGCTTAAACTACCCCTACTTCTCTGAATACTTCAAAACAACTATTCTTATTAATCCTAACACTAATTCTCTAAATAGCTAATACTTCCAACAATTACGCCTATCTTTTACTACTGCGAAGGGTAAGTTTTTGTAGCACCCAATCCAAACTATTCATAATCTTTCATATTTGTCGATCTACCCCTACTATGCTTAAACTACCCATACTTCTCTTAATACTTCAAAACAGTTATTCTTTTTAATCTTACCCCTGATTCTCAAATAGCCCTTACTTCCAACACTTACACCTATTTTTTAACTTTTATGAAGGGTTGGTTTTTGCAGCACCTAATCCAAATGATTCATCATCACTCATATTAGTCGATTTACCCCTACTATGCTTAAATTATCCCTACATCTCTTAGTACTTCAAAACAATCCTTCTTTTTAATCCAACCCCTAATTCTCTAAATAGCCCTTACTTCCAACAATTATACCTATTTTTTAACTACTATGAAGGGTTGGTTTTTGCAGCACACAATCCAAACGATTCATCATCTTTCATATTTGTCGATCTACCCCTATTATGTTTAAACTACCCCTACTTCTCTTAACACTTCAAAACAACCTTCTTTTTAATCCTTCCCCTAATTCTCTACATATCCCTCACATCCAACAACTACCCTGTTTATTAAATATTATGAAGGGTTCGTTTTTGCACCACCCAATCCAAATGATTAATCATCTTTAATATTTGTTGATCTTCCCATACTATGCTTAAACTACCCCTACTTCTCTTAATACTTCAAAACCGCTATTCTTTTTAATCCTACTCCTAATTCTCTAAACCGCCCATACTTCCAACAATTACCCCTACTTTTTTACTACTGTGAAGGGTTGGTTTTTGTAGCACCCAATCTAAATCATTCATATTTTTCGATCTACCCCTACTATGCTTTAACTACCCCTACTTCTCTTAATACTTCAAAACTACCCTACATTTTAGTCCAATTCTTAATTCTCTAAATAGTGCTTCCAATAATTACCCATATTTTTTAACTTCTGCGATGGGGTAGTTTTTGCAGCACCCAATACATATGATTCATCATCTTTATATTTGTTGATCTACCCTACGATGCTTCAACTACCCCTACTTTTCTTCATAGTTCATAACGTCCCTTCTTTTTAATCCTAACCTTAATTCTCTAAATAGCCCTTATTTCCAACAATTACCCCAATTTTTAAATTACTGTGAAGGGTTGGTTTATGCAGCCCCCGATGTAAATGATTCATCTTCTTACTTGTTTGTCGATCTACTCCTACTATACTTAAACTACCCCTACTTCTCTTAATACTTCAGAACATTTCTTCTTTTTAATCCTACCCCTAGTCCTCTAAACTGCCCATACTTCCAACAATTACGCCTATCTTTTTACTATTGTCAAGGGTTGATTTTTGCAGCACCCAATCCAAACGATTCATAATCTTTAATATTTGTCCATCTACAACTGCTATGATTAAACTACTCTTACTTCTCTTAATACTTCAAAATAGCAATTATTTTTAATCCTACCCCTAATTCTCTAAACAGTAATTCCTTCCAACAATTACCCCTATTTTTTAACTTCAGTGAAGGGTTGGTTTTTGCAACACCCAATCTAAAGGATTCATCATCTATTATATTTGTCGATCTACCCCTACTATGCTTAAACTACCCCTACTTCTCTTAGAATTCAAAACAACCCTTATTTCTAATCCTTCCCCTGATTCTCTATATAGCCCTTACTTCCAACAATTACGCCTATCTTTACAACTGTGAAGGGTTGGTTTTTGCAGCATTCAATCCAAACGATTCATCATCTTTCATATTTGTCGATCTACCCCTACTATGCTTAAACTACCCCTACTTATCTTAATACTTCAAAACAACTTTCTTTTTTTATCCTAACCCAAGTTCTCCAAATAGCCCTTACTTTCAACAGTTACGCCTATATTTTACTACTGTGAATGCTTGGTTCTGGCAGTACTCAATCCAAATGATTCATCATCTTTCATATTTGTCGATCTAACCCTACTATGCTTAAACTCCCCCTACTTCTCTTAATACTTCAAAACAACTATTCTTTTTAATCATACCCCTAATTCTCTAAATATCCCTAACTTTCGACAATTACCCCTACTTTAAAACTTCCGTGAAGGGTTGATTTTTGCAGCACCATTTCATACGATTCATTGTCTTTATAATTGTCGATCTACCCCTACTATGCTTAAAATACCACTGCTTCTCTTAATACTTCAAAATAGCCCTTCTTTTTCGTCCTAACCCTACTTCTCTAAATAACCCTTACTTCCAACAATTACCCCTATTTTTAAGTACTGTGATGGGTTGGTTTTTGCAGCACCCAGTCTAAATGGTTCCTCATCTTTCATATTTGTCGATCTACCCCTACTATGCTTAAACTAAACCTACTTCTCTGAATACTTCAAAACAACTGTTCTTTTTAATCCTAACACTAATTATCCAAATAGCCCTTACTTCCAACAATTACGCCTATCTTTTACTACTGTGAAGGGTTGGTTTTTGTAGCACCCAATCCAAACTATTCATAATCTTTCATATTTGTCGATCTACCCCTACTATGCTTAAACTACCCATACTTATCTTAATACTTCAAAACAGTTAATCTTTTTAATCCTACCCCTAATTATCGAAATAACCCTTACTTCCAACAATTACCCCTATTTTTTAACTTCTGTGAAGGGTTGGTATTTGCAGCACCCAATCCAAATGATTCATCATCTTTCATATTTGTCGATCTACCCCTACTATGCTTAAACTATCCCGACTTCTCTTAGTACTTCAAAACAACCCTTCTTTTTAATCCGACCGCTAATTCTCTAAATAGCCCTTGCTTCAACCAATTATCCATATTTTTTAACTAATATGAAGAGTTGGTATTTGCCGCACCCAATCCAAATGATTCATCATCTTTCATATTTGTCGATCTACCCCCATTATGTTTAAACTGCTCCTACTTCTCTTAACACTTAAAAACAACCTTATTTTTAATCCTTCCCCTAATTCTCTAAATAGACCTTACATCCAACAACTACCCCTATTTTTTAAATATTGTAAAGGTTGGTTTTTGCAGCACCTAATCAAAATGATAATCATCTTTCATATTTGTCGATCTACCCATACTATGCTTAAACTACCCCTACTTCTCTTAATACTTCAAAACCGCTATTCTTTTTAATCCTACCCCTAATTCTCTAAATAGCCCATACTTCCAACAATTACCCCTATTTGTTAACTACTTTGAAGGGTTGGTTTTTGTAGCACCCAATCTAAATCATTCATATTTTTCTATCTACCCGTACTATGCTTTAACTACCCCTACTTCTCTTAATACATCAAAACAACCCTTCATTTTAGTCCAATTCCTACTTCTCTAAATAGTCCTTTCAACAATTACCCCTATTTTTGAAGTTCTGCGAAGGGGTGATTTTTGCAGCACCCAATACATATGATTCGTCATCTTTATATTTGTCGATCTACCCTACTATGCTTAAACTACCCCTACTTCTTTTAATACTTAAGAACATCCCTTATTTTAAATCCTGCCCTTAATTCTCTAAATAGCACTTATTTCCAACAATTACCACAATTTTTAAATTACTGTGAAGGGTTGGTTTATGCTGCCCCCAATCTAAATGATTCATCTTCTTTCATACTTGCCGATCTACCCCTACTATGCATAAACTACCCCTACTTCTCTTAATATTTCAAAATACCCCTTATTTTTAATCCTTCCCCTAATTCTCTATATAGCCCTTACTTCCAACAATTACGCCTATCTTTATTACTGTGAAGGGTTGGTTTTTGCAGCATTCAATCCAAACGATTCATCATCTTTCATATTTGTCGATCTACCCCTACTACGCTTAATCTACCACTACTTATATTAATACTTCAAAGCAACTATTCTTTTTAATCGTAACCCTAGTTCTCTAAATAGGCCTTACTTCCAACCGTTATGCCTATCTTTTACTACTGTGAACGCTTGGTTTTCGCAGTACCCAATCCAAATGATTCATAATCTTTCATATTTGTCGATCTATCCCTACTATGCTTAAACTCCCTCTACTTCTCTTAATACTTCAAAATAGCTAATCTTTCTAATCCTACCCCTAATTCTCTAAATATCCCTAACTTTCGAAAATTACCCCTATTTTTAAACTTCCGTGAAGGGTTGATTTTTGTAGCACCCAATCCATCGATTCATTGTCTTTATATTTGTCGATCTACCCCTACTATGCTTAAACTACCACTACTTCTCTTAATACTTCAAAATAGCCCTTCTTTGTCATCCTACCCCTAATTCTCTAAATAGCCCTTACTTCCAACAATTACCCCTATTTTTAAGTACTGTGAAGGGATGGTTTTTGCAGCACCCTGTCTAAATGATTCCTCATCTTTCATATTTGTCGATCTACCCCTACTATGCCTAAACTACCTCTACTTCTCTGGATACTTTAAAACAACTATTCTTTTTAATCCTAACACTAATTCTCTAAATACCCTTTCCTTCCAACATTTACGCCTATGTTTTACTAATGTGAAGGGTTGGTTTTTGTAGCACTCAATCCAAACAATTCATAATCTTTCATATTTACCCTTACTAAGCTTAAACTACCCATACTTCTCTTAATACTTCAAAATAGTTATTCTTTTTAATCCTACCCCTAATTTTCTAAATAACCATTACTTCCAACACTTACCCCTATTTTTTAACTTCTGTGAAGAGTTGGTTTTTGCAGCACCCAATCCAAGTGATTCATCATCTTTCATATTTGTCGATCTACCCCTACAATGCTTAAACTATCCCTACTTCTCTTAGTACTTCAAAACAACCCTTCTTTTTAATCCAACCCCTAATTCTCTTAATAGCTCTTACTTCCAACAATTATCTCTATTTTTTAACTACTATGAAGGGTTTGTTTTTGCAGCACCCAATCCAAACGATTCATCATCTTTTATATTTGTCGATCTACCCCAATTATGTTTAAACTACCCCTACTTCTCTTAACACTTCAAAACAGCCTTCTTTTTCATCCTTCTCCTAATTCTCTAAATAGACCATAAATCCAACAACTACCCCTATTTTTTAAGTATTGTGAAGGGTTGGTTTTTGCAGCACCCAATCCAAATGATTGATCATCTTTCATATTTGTCGATCTACCCATACTATGCTTAAACTACCCCTACTTCTCTTAATACTTCAAAACCGCTATTATTTTTAATCCTACTCCTAATTCTCTAAATAGCCCATACTTCCAACAATTACCCCTACTTTTTTACTACTGTGAAGGGTTGGTTTTTGTAGCACCCAGTCTAAATCATTCATATTTTTTGATCTACCCCTACTATGCTTTAACTACCCCTACTTCTCTTAATACTTCAAAACTACCCTTCATTTTAGTCCAATTCTTAATTCTCTAAATAGTGCTTCCAATAATTACCCCTATTTTTTAACTTCTGCGAAGGGGTAGTTTTTGCAGCACCCAATACATATGATTCATCATCTTTATATTTGTTGATCTACCCTACGATGCTTAAACTACCCCTACTTCTCTTCATACTTCAGAACGTCCTTTCTTTTTAATCTTACCGTTAATTCTCTAAATAGCCCTTATTTCCAACAATTACCCCAATTTTTAAATTACTGTGAAGGGTTGGTTTATGCAGCACCCGATCTAAATGATTCATCTTCTTTCATACTTGTTGATCTACCCCTACTATGCTTAAACTACCCCTACGCCTCTTAATACTTCAAAACATGTCTTCTTTTTAATCCTACCCCTAATCCTCTAAATTGCCCATATTTCCAACAATTACGCCTATCTTTTTACCACTGTGAAGGGTTGGTTTTTGCAGCACCCAATCGAAACGATTCATAATCTTTAATATTTGTCCATCTACAACTACTATGCTTAAACTACCCTTACTTCTATAAATACTTCAAAATAGCCCTTATTTTTAATCCTACCCCTAATTCTCTAAATAATAATTCCTTCCAACTATTACCCCTATTTTTCAACTTCTATGAAGGGTTGGTTTTTGCAGCACCCAATCTAAATGATTCATCATCTATTATATTTGTCGTTCTACCCCTACTATGCTTAAACTACCCCTATTTCTCTTAATATTTCAAAACAGCCCTTATTTTTAATCCTTCCCCTAATTCCTTATATAGCCTTTACTTCCAACAATTACGTCTATATTTACTACTGTGAATGGTTGGCTTTTGCAGCATTCAATCCAAATGATTCATCATCTTTCATATTTGTCGATCTACCCCTACTATGCTTAACCAACCCCTACTTCTCTTAATACTTCAAAACAACTATTCATTTTTATCATAACCCTAATTCTCTAAATAGCCCTAACTTCCAACAATTATGCCTATTTTTTACTACTATGAGGGATTGGTTTTCGCAGTACCCAATCCAAATGATTCATATTCTTTCATATTTGTCGATCTACCGCTACTATGCTTAAAGTCCACATACTTCTCTTAATGATTCAAAACAACTATTCTTTTTAATCCTACCCCTAATTCTCTAAATATCCCTAACTTTCGACAATTACCCTTATTTTTAAACTTCCATGAAGGGTTGATTTTTTCAGCACTCAATCCATATGATTAATTGTCTTTATATTTGTCGATCTACCCCTACTATGCTTAAAATACCCCTACTTCTCTTAATACTTCAAAATAGCCCTTCTTTTTCATCCTACCCCAAATTCTCTAAATAACCCATACTTCCAACAATTACCCCTATTTTGAACTACTTTGAAGGATTGGTTTTGGCAGCACCCAGTCTAAATGATTCCTCATCTTTCATGTTTGTCTATCTACCCCTACTATGCTTAAACTACCCCTACTTCTCTGAATTCTTCAAAACAACTATTCTTTTTAATCCTAACACAAATTCTCTAAATAGGCCTTACTTCCAAGAATTACGCCTATCTTTTACTACTGTGAAGGGTTGGTTTTTGTAGCACCCAATCCAAACTATTCACAATCTTTCATATTTGTCGATTTACCCCTAATATTCTTAAACTACCCATACGTCTCTTAATACTTCAAAACAGTTATTCTTTTTAATCCTACCCCTAATTCTCTAAATAACCCTTACTTCCAAAAGTTACTCCTATTTTGTAACTTCTGTGTAAGGTTGGTTTTTGCAGCACCCAATCCAAATGATTCATCATCTTTCATATTTGTCGATCTACCCTTACTATGCTTAAACTATCCCTATTTCTCTTAGTACTTCAAAACAACCCTTCTTTTTAATCCAATCCCTAATTCTCTTAATAGCCCTTACTTCCAACAATTATCCCAATTTTTTAACTACTATGAAGGGTTGGTTTTTGCAGCACCCAATTCAAATGATTTATCATCTTTCATATTTGTCGATCTACCCCAATTATGTTTAAACTACCTCTACTTCTCTTAACACTTCAAAACAGCCTTCTTTTTCATCCTTCTCCTAATTCTCTTAATAGCCCATAAATCCAAAAACTACCCCTATTTTTTAAGTACTGTGAAGGGTTGGTTTTTGCAACACCCATTCCAAATGATTAATCATCTTTCATATTTGTCGATCTACCCATACTACGCTTAAACTACCCATACTTCTCTTAATACTTCAAAACCGCTATTCTTTTTAATCCTACCCCTCATTCTCTAAATAGCCCATTCTTCCAACAATTACCCCTATTTTTTAAATAGTGTGAAGGGTTGGTTTTTGTAGTACCGAATCAAAATCATTTATATTTTTCAATCTACCCCTACTATGCTTTAACTACCCCTACGTCACTTAACACTTCAAAACAACCCTTCATTTTAGACCAATTCCTAATTCTCTAAATAGTCCTTCCAACAATTACCATTATTTTTGAACTTCTGCGAAGGGGTGGTTTTTACAGCACCCAATACATATGATTCATCATCTTTATATTTGCCAATCTACCCTACTATGCTTAAACTACCCCTACTTCTCTTAATACTTCAGAATGTCCCTTCTTTTAATCCTACCCTTAATTCTCTAAGTAGCCCTGATATCCAACAATTACCCCAATTTTTAAATTACTGTGAAGGGTTGGTTTATGCCGCACCCAATCTAAATGATTCATCTTCTTTCATACTTGTCGATCTACCCCTACTATGCTTAAACTACCCCTACTTCCCTTAATACTTCGAAACAGTTCTTCTTTTAAATCCTACCCCTAATCCTCTAAATTGCCCATACTTCCAACAATTACGCCTATCTTTTTACTACTGAGATGGGTTGGTTTTTGCAGCATCCAATCCAAACGATTCATAATCTTTAATATTTAACCATCTACAACTACTATGCTTAAGCTACCCTTACTTCTCTTAATACTTCAAAATAGCCCTTATTTTTAATCCTACCCCTAATTCTCTAAATAGTAATTCTTTCCAACAATTACCCTCTTTTTTTTAAACTTCTGTGAAGGGTTGGTTTTTGCAGCACCCAATCTAAATAATTCATCATCTATTATATTTGTTGATGTACCCCTACTATGCTTAAACTATCCCTACTTCTCCTAATATTTCAAAACAGCCCTTATTTTTAATCCTTCCCCTAATTCCCTATATAGCACTTACTTCCAACAATTACGCCTATCTTTACTACTGTGAAGGGTTGGTTTATACCGCATTCAATCCAAACGATTCAACATCTTTCATATTTGTCGATCTACCCCTACTATGCTTAAACAACCCCTACTTCTCGTAATACTTCAAAACAACTATTCTTTTTTATCATAACCCTAATTCTCTAAATAGCCCTTACTTCCAACAATTACGCCTATCTTTTACTACTGTGAAGGATTGGTTATCGCAGTACCCAATCCAAATGATTCGTAATCTTTTATATTTGTTGATCTACCCCTACGATGCTTAAAGTCCCCCTACTTCTATTAATACTTTAAAACAGCTATTCTTTTTAATCCTACTCCTAATTCACTAAATTTCCCTAACTTTCGACAATTACCGCTATTTTTAAACTTCCCTGAAGGGTTGATTTTTGCAGCACCCAACCCATGTGATTCATTGTCTTTATATTTGTCGATCTACCCCTACTATGCTTAAACTACCCCTACTTCTCTTAATACTTCAAAATAGCCCTTCTTTTTCATCCTACCCCAAATTCTCTAAATAACCCTTACTTCCAACAATTTCCCCTATTTTTAACTACTGTGAAGGATTGGTGTAACGACCCGCATTCTACGCATCATAGGATCATAGAATATTTATTTCTGTCACATACGAAGTTGTATGGTCATGTAACTTTGGGAGACGACTATTGGGGTCATTTCCCACGTTCATGATTTTTCCCGATTTTTAAATGACCATTTTACCCCTAGTTGGCACTGTTTTGGCCATAACTTTTGACTGGAAATGAATTTTGACCTGAAACCACTTTCATTGGCTCCGGATGATGGTTTCTCTTTCCGTAGAGTGGTCACATTAGCCAAACGGACTTACCGTTTGGGAGATATGGCTGAAACCAGTTTCAGATGGTGAAAAACAGCTTAATTGGGCTTAAGCGGGTGATTAGCAGCTAGGCCCAAGGGGAATTTCGGGTTTAGGGGTATATAGGGGCTGATTAGGGTTAGAAAACATTTCTTTAGATATTTTCCAGCCGCCACTTTCATTCCTCTTGACCTAGCCATGACCTCCACTCTCTAAATCTCTCTAAAACACCCAAAAATCACTTTCTAATTGAAGATTAGGCATAGCAAACATCAAATTAAGAAGAAAAAGCACCAAAGCAAGGTTGGAGCTGCTGTATAAGATTGGGAACAGCGCCAAATCAGAGAATATTTCAGTTTTGGGGTTCTAGTTGTGGCAAAGGTGAGTGATAGCATCGTTTTGACACTAATTACAGTTAATTAAGGGTAATTAGTGAAGATTAGCGAATTTATACACTAATAAATTCTGGAAAAATGTTTAGAAATTCTTAAATAATATTTCATGCCTCTGTTACAAAATTTAGACGATTTGATTAAGTTTTACTAAGTATATGCTTAAACATGATTAAGAAGGATTATGGGAAAATGCGAGGTTTTAGCCACATTTGATCTATTTTGATTCATTCGGATTGTTGTTTGGTGTTTGTGGTTGCTCTTACATATTGCTATGACTCTATGGTATGTTTTATGATTGATTAGAAAAGTTAGATTGGTCGAAGACGCCGTCGTATGGCGCAAAACACTCGCTAGAAAAGTTGCAGGAAATACTGCAGAGATCCGGATCGGATCGGGTAGGGGATCGGATCGGGTAGGGGATCGGATCGGACATATCCGAACCGGACCGGGGCGTGGTACTTTCTGGAGCATGACGTGAAGAGGCAACAAGGAAGGCCTGGCCGGATCGGAGGGGCGTAGCGTGGGATCGGAAGGAACAAGGAGGACTGAAGTGGAAGAAAGAGGAGCATGGATACTATATTCCGAACCGAACCGAGAGTAATACACGAACCGAACTGATGCTGACGAGACGGAGACGGAGGCACACAAGCTATGGAGTATCCGAACCGAACCGCTTCAGAATCACCGAACCGAACCGCATGAGGGAGAGCACCGAACCGAACCGCATGAGGGAGAAGGACCCGAACCCAGAAGGTGGTGGCACTCCGAACCGAACCGGGGAACGTATCCGAACCGAAGCATGGGTGACCGGACCGAACCGGACGTGTACTTTTGCTACTCCGTGATGACTCTTCTGAAGACCAACTCCAATTCGATCAAACCCGAGATGCAAAGGAAGTCCAAATGAGAAGTTAGAGCTTAAGATTCAGATGGGAATCAACGAGTTCGCTTCATGGTTGGGCTTTGCTGCGGGACGCGTGTCAAGGAGTTATCGACGTCTATAGCTTTGGACCACTATGGTAGGAGGTGCGAAGGCGGATTCAGGGCCATTATGGCATCGGTAGAACCAAGGGCTACGACCAATGAAGTGGGTCATTGAAATGTTTGGTCATGACTCCAAGTGTTTGGCTTGGTCACAGCAGGGTTTCTACAAGTCGGGATTCGTCGTTACCTCAGTTTGTCTAGTGTTCCAAAGTGGTAGATGTCGTACGCTTTACGCACTGAGTGAGAGGTGTGAGGATGGTTGATATGGATGATTTGTTTGCTATCATTGTGACATGCACACCCCACCCCCGTATTCTTACACTGTTTATTATGGCACCTTGGAGTATTGTACGGTATGTGGTACTAACTCTTTGGTTGCAGGTCCAGGTTCAGGTATGGTTTAATATACCTGTTATTATTCTGTTTAGATGCTTATCGCTCATACCAGGCTTTATGTCTGACCCAGAGTTTTATGTCTCTTCTTATTACTCTGGGTGCTCACACGAGCAGACAAGAGACAGGTTAGCTGGTGATGCACGGGTAGATGATCCGGAGACGAGCAGGAGGCTTCCACGTAATATATATATATAGTATTCTCCCTGTGTTGTTGAAGATCACTGCTTGGGCATTGGTGGTGCATCTTCTTCTTTAGTTTTCCTTTGTTAGAGACAGTAAATTTGGAAAGTTGTAATAAGCTGTATTTGGATTTCCGCTGCTCAGATGTTGACATTGATTATTAGTTATCAGCTTATGCACTGTCTCACCTGTTTTATGTCAAGTATGTTATTATTATATTTTATTCCATGCGCTGTGAGACATTCTACAGGTTCCTTGATTAGTTCATTCTCTTCTTTCTTTTCTTCTGACGACCGTTCTGTGCTAGCTGGGCATGTGTACAGCGCACTTTCAGAGGAAATGCAGGCTGGTGCGGGACGGGCCGTCACAATTGGTTTTTGCAGCACCTAGTCTAAATGATACCTCATCTTTCATATTTTTCGATCTACCCCTACTATGCTGAAACTACCCCTACTTCTCTGAATACTTCAAAACAACTATTCTTTTTAATCCTAACACTAATTCTCTAAATAGCCTTTACTTCAAACAATAACGCCTATCTTTTACTACTATGAAGGGTTGGTTTTTTTAGCACCCAATCCAGACTATTCATAATCTTTCATATTTGTCGATCTACCCCTACTATGCTTAAAGTACCCATACTTCTCTTAATACTTCAAAACAGTTATTCTTTTTAATCCTACCCCTAATTCTCTAAATAGCCCTTACTTTCAACAGTTACCCCTATTTTTTAACTTCTGTGAAGGGTTGGTTTTTGCAGCTCCCAATCCAAATGATTCATCATCTTTCATATTTGTCGATCTACCCCTACGATGCTTAAACTATCCCTACTTCTCTTAGTACTTCAAAACAACCCTTCTTTTTAATCCAACCCCTAATTCCCTAAATAGCCCTTACTTCCAACAATTATCCCTGTTTTTTAACTACTATGAAGGGTTGGTTTTTGCAACACCCAATCCAAACGGTTCATCATCTTTCATATATGTCGATCTACCCCTATTATGTTTAAACTACCCCTACTTCTCTTAAGACTTCAAAACAGCCTTCTTTTTAATCCTTCCCCTAATTCATTAAATAGCCCTTACATCCCACAACTACCCCTATTTTTAAAATATTGTGAAGGTTTGGTTTTTGCAGCACCCAATCCAAATGATAATCATCTTTCATATTTATCGATCTACCCATACTATGCTTAAACTACCCCTACTACTCTTAATACTTCAAAACCGTTATTATTTTTAAACCTACCCCTAATTCTCTAAATAGCCCATACTTCCAACAATTACCCCTATTTTTTTACTACTGTGAAGGGTAGGTTTTTGTAGCACCCAATCTAAATAAATTCATATTTTTCGATCTACCTCTACTATGCTTTAACTACCCCTACTTCTCTTAATACTTCAAAACAACCCTTCATTTTAGTCCAATTCCTAATTCTCTAAATAGTCCATTCAACAATCACCCCTATTTTTGAACTTCTGCGAGGTGGTGGTTTTTGCAGCACCCAATACAGATGATTCATCATTTTAATATTTGTCGATCTACCCTACTATGCTTAAACTACCCCTACTTCTCTTTATACTTCAGAATGTCCCTTATTTTTAATCCTACCCTTAATTCTCTAAATAGCACTTATTCCAACAATTACCCCAATTTTTAAATTACTGTGAAGGGTTGGTTTATGCAGCACCCAATCTAAATGATTCAACTTCTTTCATACTTGTCGATCTAACCCTACTATGCTCAAACTACCCCTACTTCTCTTAACATTTCAAAACAGGCTTATTTTTAATCTTTCTCCTAATTCTCTATATATCCCTTACTTCCAACAATTATGCCTTTCTTTACCACTATGAAGGGTTTTGCAGCATTCAATCCAAATGATTCATCATCTTTCATATTTGTCGATCTACCCCTACTATGTTTAAACTACCCCTACTTATCATAATACTTCAAAACAACTATTCTTTTTTATCCTAACCCTAGTTCTCTAAATAGCCCTTACTTCCAACAGTTACGCCTATCTTTTACTACTGTGAACGCTTGGTTTTCGCAGTACCCAATCCAAATGATTCATAATCTTTCATATTTGTCGATCTATCCCTATTATGCTTGAACTCCCCTGCTTCTCTTAATACTTCAAAATAACTATTCTTTCTAATCCTACCCCTAATTCTCTAAATATCCCTAACTTTCGATGATTACACCTATTTTTAAACTTCCGTGAAGTGTTGATTTTTGCAGCACCCAAACCATCGATTCATTGTCTTTATATTTGTCGATCTACCCATACTATGCTTAAACTACCACTACTTCTCTTAATACTTCAAAATAGCCCTTCTTTTTCACCCTACCCCTAATTCTCTAAATAGCCCTTACTTCCAACAATTACCCCTATTTTAAGTACTATGAAGGGTTTGTTTTTGCAGCACCCAGTCTAAATGATTCCTCATCTTTCATATTTGTCGATCTACCCCTACTATGCTTAAACTACCCATACTTCTCAAGATACTTCAAAACAACTATTCTTTTTAATCCTAACACTAATTATCTAAGTAGCCTTTACTTCCAACAATTACGCCTATCTTTTAATACTGTGAAGGGTTGGTTTTTGTAGCACTCAATCCAAACTATTCATAATCTTTCATATTTGCCGATCTACCCCTCCTAAGCTTAAACTACCCATACTTCTCTTAATACTTCAAAACAATTATTCTTTTTAATCCTACCCCTAATTCTCTAAATAGCCCTTACTTCCAACAGTTACCCCTATTTTTTAACTTCTGTGAAGGGTTGGTTTTTGCAGCACCCAATCCAAATGATTCATCATCTTTCATATTTGTCGATCTACCCATACTATGCTTAAACTATCCCTACTTCTCTTAGTACTTCAAAACAACCCTTCTTTTTAATCCAACCCCTAATTCTCTTAGCACCCTTACTTCCAACAATTATCTATATTTTTTAACTATTATGAAGGGTTTGTTTTTGCGGCAGCTTATCCAAACGATTCATCATCATTCATATTTGTCGATCTACCACAATTATGTTTTAACTACCCCTACGTCTCTTAACACTTCAAAACAGCCTTCTTTTTCATCCTTCTCCTAATTCTCTAAATAGCCCATAAATCCAACAACTACCCCTATTTTTTAAGTATTGTGAAGGGTTGGTTTTTGCAGCACCCAATCAAAATGATTAATCATCTTTCATATTTGTCGATCTACCAATACTATGCTTAAACTACCCCTACTTCTCCTAATACTTCAAAACCGCTATTCTTTTAAATCCTACCCCTAATTCTCTAAATAGCCCATACTTCCAACAATTACCCCTATTTTTTAACTATTATGAAGGGTTGGTTTTTGTAGCACCCAATCTAAATCATTCATATTTTTCGATCTACCCCTACTATGCTTTAACTACCCCTATTTCTCTTAATACTTAAAAACAACCCTTCATTTTAGTCCAATTCCTAATTCTCTAAATAGTCCTTCCAACAATTACCCCTATTTTTGAACTTCTGCGAAAGGGGTGGTTTTTGCGGCACCCAATACATATGATTCATCATTTTTATATTTGTCGATCTACCCTACTATGCTTAAACTACCCCTACTTCTCTTAATACTTCAGAACGCCCCTTCTTTTTAATCCTACCCTCAATTCTTTAAATATCCCTTATTTCCAATAGTTACCCAAATTTTTAAATTACTGTGAAGGGTTGCTTTATGTAGCACCCAATCTAAATGATTCATCTTCTTTCATACTTGTCGATCTACCCCTACTATGCTTAAACTACCCATACATCTCTTAATACTTCAAAACAGTTCTTCTTTTTAATCCTACCCCTAATCCTCCAAATTGCCCATACTTCCAACATTTACGCCTATCTTTCCACTACTGTAAAGGGTTGGTTTTTGCAGCACCCAATCCAAACGATTCATAATCTTTAATATTTGTCCATCTACAACTACTATGCTTAAACTACCCTTACTTCTCTAAATACTTCAAAATAGCCCTTATTTTTAATCCTACCCCTAATTCTCTAAATAGTAATTCCTTCCAACAATTACCCCTTTTTTTTAACTTCTATGAAGGGTTGGTTCATGCAGCACCCAATCCAAATGATTCATCATCTATTATATTTGTCGATCCTCTCCTACTATGCTTAAACTACCCCTACTTCTCTTAATATTTCAAAACAGCCCTTATTTTTAATCCTTCCCCTAATTTCCTATATAGCCTTTACTTCTTTCAATTACGCCCATCTTTACTACTGTGAAGGGTTGGTTTTTGCAGCATTCAATCCAAATGATTCATCATCTTTCATATTTGTCGATCTACCCCTACTATGCTTAAACAACCCTTACTTCTCTTAATACTTAAAAAAAATATTATTTTTTATCATAACCCTAATTCTCAAAATAGCCCTTACTTCCAACAATTACGCCCATCTTTTACTACCGTGAAGGATTGGTTTTCGCAGTACCCAATCCAAATGATTCATAATCTTTCATATTTGTCGATCTACCGCTACTATGCATAAAGTCCCCTACTTCTCTTAATACTTCAAAACAACTATTCTTTTTAACCCTACACCTAATTCTCTAAATATCCCTAACTTTCGACAATTACCCCTATTTTTAAACTTCCGTGAAGTGTTGATTTTTGCAGCACTCAATCCATTTGATTCATTGTCTTTTTATTTTTCGATCTAGCCATACTATGCTTAAACTACCTCTACTTCAAATAATAATTCAAAATAGACTTTCTTTTTCATCCTACCCCTAATTCTCTAAATAGCCCTTACTTCCAACAATTACCCCTATTTTGAATTACTGTGAAGGATTGGTTTTGGCTGCACCCAATCTAAATGATTCCTCATCTTTCATATTTGTCTATCTACCCCTACTATGCTTAAACTACCCCTACTTCTCCGAATACTTCAAACCAAATGTTCTTTTTAATCCTAACACTATTTCTCTAAATAGCCTTTACTTCCAACAATTACGCCTATCTTTTACTACTATGAAGGGTTGGTTTTTGTAGCACCCAATCCAAACTATTCATAATCTTTCATATTTGTTGATCTACCCCTACTGTGATTAAACTACCCATACGTCTCTTAATACTTCAAAACAGTTATTCTTTTTAATCCTACCCCAAATTCTCTAAATAACCCTTATTTCCAATAGTTACTCCTATTTTTTAACTTCTGTGTAGGGTTTGTTTTTGCACCACCCAATCTAAATGGTTCACCAACTTTCATATTTGTCGATCTACCGCTACTATGCTTAAACTATCCCTATTTCACTTAGTACTTCAAAACAACCCTTCTTTTTTATCCAATCCCTAATTCTCTTAATAGCACTTACTTCCAACAATTATCCCTATTTTTTAACTACTATGAAGGGTTGGTTTTTGCAGCACCCAATACAAATGATTCATCATCTTTCATATTTGTCGATCTACCCCAATTATGTTTAAACTACCTCTACTTCTCTTAACACTTCAAAAGGCCTTCTTTTTCGTCCTTCTCCTAATTCTCTAAATAGCCCATAAATCCAAGAAATACCCCTATTTTTTAAGTATTGTGAAGGGTTGGTTTTTGTAGCACCCAATCCAAATGATTAATCATCTTTCATATTTGTCGATCTACCCATACTACCCTTAAACTACCCCTACTTCTATTAATACTTCAAAATAGCTATTCTTTTTAATCCTACCCCTAATTCTCTAAATATCCCATGCTTCCAACAATTACCCCTCTTTTTTAACTACTGTGAAGGGTTGGTTTTTGTAGCACCCAATCTAAATCATTCATATTTTTCAATCGACCCCTACTATGCTTTAACTACCCCTACGTCACTTAACACTTGAAAACAACCCTTCATTTTAGGCTAGTTCCTAATTCTCTAAATAGTCCTTCCAACAATTCCCCTTATTTTTGAACTTCTGCGAAGGGGTGGTTTTTGCCGCACCCAATACATATGATTCATCATCTTTATATTTTTCAATCTACCCTACTATGCTTAAACTACCCCTACTTCTCTTAATACTTTAGAATGTCCGTTCTTTTTAATCCTACCCTTAATTCTCTAAATAGCCCTTATTTCCAACAATCACCCCAATTTTTAAATTACTGTGAAGGGTTGGTTTATGCCGCACCCAATCTAAATGATTCATCTTCTTTCATACTTGTCGATCTACCCCTACCATGCTTAAATTACCCCTACTTCACTTAATACTTCAAAACAGTTCTTCTTTTTAATCCTACCCCTAATACTCTAAATTGCCCATACTTCCAACAATTACGCCTATCTTTTGACTACTGTGAAGGGTTGGTTTTTGCAGCACCCAATCCAAAAGATTCATAATCTTTAATATTTGTCCATCTACAACTACTATGCTTGAGCTACCCTTACTTCTCTTAATACTTCAAAATAGCCCTTATTTTTAATCCTACCCCTAATTCTCTAAATAGTAATACTTTCCAACAATTACCCTCTTTTTTTTAAACTTCTGTGAAGGGTTGGTTTTTGCAGCACCCAATCTAAATAATTCATCATCTATTATATTTGTCGATCTACCCCTACTATGCTTAAACTATCCCTACTTCTCTTAATATTTCAAAACAACCCTTATTTTTAATCCTTCCCCTAATTCCCTATATAGCCCTTACTTCCAACAATTACGCCTATCTTTACTACTGTGAAGGGTTGATTTTTACAGCATTCAATCCAAACGATTCAACATCTTTCATATTTGTAGATCTACCCCTACTATGCTTAAACAACCCCCACTTCTCGTAATACATCAAAACAACTATTCTTTTTTATCCTAACCCTAATTCTCTAAATATTCCTTACTTCCAACAATTACGCTTATCTTTTACTACTGTGAAGGATTGGTTTTCGCAATACCCAATCCAAATGATTCACAATCTTTCATATTTGTTGATCTACCACTACTATGAATAAAGTCCCCCTACTTCTCTTAATACTCCAAAACAGCTATTCTTTTTAATCCTACCACTAATTCACTAAATATCGCTAACTTTAGACAATTACACATATTTTTAAACTTCCGTGAAGGGTTGATTTTTGCTGCACCCAATCCATGTGATTCATTGTCTTTATACTTGTCGATCTACCCCTACTATGCTTAAACTACCCCTACTTCTCTTAATACTTCAAAATAGCCCTTCTTTTTCATCCTACCCCAAATTCTCTAAATAACCCTTACTTCCAACAATTACCCCTATTTTTAACTACTGTGAAGGATTGGTTTTTGCATCACCCAGTCTAAATGATTCCTCATCTTTCATATTTTTCGATCTACCCCTACTCTGCTTAAACTACCCCTACTTCTCTGAATACTTCAAAACAACTATTTTTTTAGTCCTAACACTAATTCTCTAAATAGCCTTTACTTCCAACAATTACGCCTATCTTTTACTACTGTGAAGGGTTTGTTTTTGTAGCACCCAATCCAGACTATTCATAATCTTTCATATTTGTCGATCTACCCCTACTATGCTTAAACTACCCATACTTCTCTTAATACTTCAAAACAATTATTCTTTTTAATCCTACCCCTAATTCTCTAAATAGCCCTTACTTCCAACAATTACCCCCATTTTTTAACTTCTGTGAAGGGTTGGTTTTTGCAGCACCCAATCCAAATGATTCATCATCTTTCATATTTGTCGATCTACCCCTACTATGCTTAAACTATCCCTACTTCTCTTAGTACTTCAAAACAACCCTTCTTTTTAATCCAACCCCTAATTCTCTAAATAGCCCTTACTTCCAACAATTATCCCTGTTTTTTATCTACTATGAAGAGTTGGTTTTTGCAGCACCCAATCCAAACGATTCATCATCTTTCATATCTGTCGATCTACCCCTATTATGTTTAAACTACCCCTACTTCTCTTAACACTTCAAAATAGCCTTCTCTTAAATCCTTCCCCTAATTCTCTAAATAGCCCTTACACCCCACAACTACCCATATTTTTTAAATATTGTGAAGGGACGGTTTTTGCAGCACCCAATCCAAATGATTAATCATCTTTCATATTTGTCGATCTACCCATAATATGCTTAAACTACCCCTACTTCTCTTAATATTTCAAAACCGCTATTCTATTTAATCCTACCCCTAATTCTCTAAATAGCCCATACTTCCAACAATTACCCCTATTTTTTAACTACTTTGAAGGGTTGGTTTTTGTAGCACCCAATATAAATCATTCACATTTTTCGATATACCCCTACTACTCTTTAACTACCCCTGCTTCTCTTATTTCTTCAAAATAACCCTTCATTTTAGTCAATTTCCTAATTCTCTAAATAGTCCTTCCAACAATTACCCTTATTTTTGAACTTCTGCTAAGGGGTGATTTTTGCAGCAGCCAATACATATAATTCTTTATATTTGTCGATCTACCCTACTATGCTTAAACTTCCCCTACTTCTCTTAATACTTCAGAACATCCCTTCTTTTTAATCCTACCCTCAATTCTCTATATAACCCTTATTTCCAACAATTACCTCAATTTTTAAATTACTGTGAAGGGTTGGTTTATGCAGCACCCATTCTAAATGATTCATCTTCTTTCATACTTGTCGATATACCCCTACTATTCTTAAACTACCCCTACTTCTCTTAATACTTCAAAACAATTATTATTTTTAATCCTACCCCTAATCCTCTAAATTGCCCATACTTCCAAAAATTACGCCTATCTTTTGACTACTGTAAAGGGTTGGTTTTTGCAGCACCCAATCCAAACGATTCATAATCTTTAATATTTGTCCATCTACAACTACTATGCTTAAACTACCCTTACTTCTCTTAATACTTCAAAATAGCACTTATTTTTAATACTACCCCTAATTCTCTAAATAGTAATTCCTTCCAACAATTACCCCTATCTTTTAACTTCTGTGAAGGGTTGGTTTTTGCAGCAGCCAATCTAAATGATTCATCATCTATTATATTTGTCGATCTACCCCTACTATGCTTAAACTACCCATACTTCTCTTAACATTTCAAAACAGCCCTTATTTTTAATCCTTCCCCTAATTATCTATATTGCCCTTACTTCCAACCATAACGCCTATCTTTACTACTGTGAAGGGTTGGTTTTTGCAGCATTCAATCCAAACGATTCATCATCTTTCATATTTGTCGATCTACCCTTACAGTACTTAAACAACCACTACTTCCCTTAATACTTCAAAACAACTATTCTTTTTTATCCTAACCCTAATTCTCTAAATAGCCCTTACTTCCAACAATTACGCCTATTTTTTACTACTATGAAGGATTGGTTTTCGCAGTGCCCAATCCAACCGATTCATAATCTTTCATATTTGTTGATCTACCCGTACTATGCTTAAAGTCCCCCCACTTCTCTTAATACTTCAAAACAACTATTCTTTTTAATCCTACCCCTAATTCTCTAAATATCCCTAACTTTCGACAATTACCCCTATTTTTAAACTTCCGTGAAGGGTTGATTTTTGCAGCACCCAATCCATGTGATTCATTGTCTTTATATTAGTCGATATACCCCTACTATGCTTAGACTACCCCTACTTCTATTAATACTTCAAAATAGCCCTTCTTTTTCATCCTACCCTTAATTATCTAAATAACACTTACTTCCAACAATTACCTATATTTTTAACTACTGTGAAGGATTGGTTTTTGCAGCACCCAGTCTAAATGATTCCTCATCTTTCATATTTTTTGATCTACCCCTACTATGCTTAAACTACCCGTACTACTCTGAATACTTCAAAACAACTATTCTTTTTAATCCAAACACTAATTCTCTAAATAGCCTTTACTTTAAACAATTACGCCTATCTTTCACTACTGTGAAGGGTTCGTGTTTGTAGCACCCATTCCAAACTATTAATAATCGTACATATTTGTCGATCTACTCCTATTATGCTTAAACTACCCATACTTCTCTTAATACTTCAAAACAGTTATTCTTTTTAATCCTAGCCCAAATTCTCTAAATAGCCCTTACTTCCAACAGTTACCCATATTTTTTAACTTCTGTGAAGGGTTGGTTTTTGCAGCACCCAATCCAAATGATTCATCATCTTTCATATTTGTCGATCTACCCCTACTATGCTTAAACTATCCCTACTTCTGATAGTACGTCAAAACAACCCTTCTTTTTAATCCAACCCCTAATTCTATAAATAGCCCTTACTTCCAACAATTATCCCTATTTTTTAACTACTATGAAGTGTTGGTTTTTGCAGCACCCAATCCAAACGATTCATCATCTTTCATATCTGTCGATCTACCCCTATTATGTTCAAACTACCACTACTTCTCTTAAAACTTCAAAAAGGCCTTCTTTTTAATCCTTCCCCTAATTCTCTAAATAGCCCTTAAATCCCACATCTACCTCTATTTTTTAAATATTGTGAAGGGTTGGTTTTTGCAGTACCCAATCAAAATGATTAATCATCTTTCATATTTGTTGATCTACCCATAATATGCCTAAACTACCCCTACTTCTCTTAATATTTCATAACCGCTATTCTTTTTAATCCTACCCCTAATTCTCTAAATAGCCCATACTTCTAACAATTACCCTTTATTTTTTAGCTACTATGAAAGGTTGGTTTTTGTAGCACCCAATCTTAATCATTCGTATTTTTCGATCTACCCCTACTATGCTTTAACTACACCTACTTCCCTTAATACTTCAAAACAACCCTTCATTTTAGTCCAATTCCTAATTCTCTAAATAGTCCTTTGAACAATTACCCCTATTTTTGAACTTTTGCGAACGGGTGATTTTTGTACCACCCAATACATATGATTCTTCATCTTTATATTTGTCGATCTACCCTACTATGCTTAAATTACCCCTACTTCTCTTAATACTTCAGAACGCCCCTTCTTTTTAATCCTACCCTTAATTCTGTAAATAGCCCTCATTTCAAACAATTACCCCAATTTTTAAATTACTGTGACGGGTTGGTTTATGCGGCACCCAATCTAAATGATTGATCTTCTTTCATACTTGTCGATCTACACCTACTATGCTTAAACTACCCTAGTTCTCTTAATACTTCAAAACAGTTCTTCTTTTTAATCCTACCCATAATCCTCTAAATTGCCCATACTTCCAACAATTACGCCTATCTTTTTACTACTTTGAAGGGTTGGTTTTGGCAGCACCCAATCGAAACGATTCATAATCTTTAATATTTGTCCATCTACAACTACTATGCTTAAACTACTCTCACTTCTCTTAATACTTCAAAATAGCCCTTAATTTAATCCTACCCCTAATTCTTTAAATAGTAATTTCTTCCAATAATTACCTCTATCTTTTAACTTTTGTAAAGGGTTGGTTTTCGCAACACCGAATCTAAATGATTAATCACCTATTATATTTGTCGATCTACCCCTACTATGCTTAAACTACCCCTACTTCTCTTAACATTTCAAAACGGCCTAATTTTTAGTCTTTCCCTTAATTATCTATACAGCCCTTACTTCCAACAATTACGCGTATCTTTACTACTATGAAGGGTTGGTTTTTGCAGCATTCAATCCAAACGATTCATCATCTTTCATATTTGTCGATCTACCCCTACTGTAATGACCCGAAAATCTGAACCAGTTTGAAAATTTTATTTTAAGAAATTTTGTTGGGTTTTTGAGTCAAAATTTAAAATTTCAAATTTTAAATAACTTTGAAGCAGTTGAAAATGACCATTTTGCAAACGATCTCGGAATCCGACGAAACCACTTTCATTGGATCCGGAATGTCATAATATGGCTAAGTTTCAATTTGTAGAATTTTTCGATTTGATATGTGAGCGTGGCGTAGGAAACTGTGTTTGGTCAAATACAGTTGAAATTGAACGACGTGAAAATAGCCATTTTTCAAAAGTGCTCAGAATTGAACGAAACGAATTTTGTTGCGATCGTATCGTCATAAGAAAGCCAAAAATATTTTTTCCGGATTTTTCTGAGTCCGTATGTGGCCTCAGGAAATTATGTACGTTCGAATTTAAATTAAACAATTTAATTTGAAAATAAAATAAAACCAGTCTGTAACTTCAGAATTGGACCATAGGGATAGCACCATCGCGTTCAGAAGGCATGAAAATGTTAAGATCGACAGTCGTTGAGCGCGAATCAGAGTCCATATGAGAGAATGGTAATTTCTCGGATAAATTAATTAATTAATTTATTAATTAATAATTAGAAAACCCTAAAATACATGTATAAATACGGACCGTATATGGCTACAGTCTTCTTCCTCTTCGTTCTTCTTACCGCCGCCGAACCCATTTACCCTCAAAACTTTGACCATCGATTTCTCCTTCCACACTCAACGATATTTAGCAACCCACATACCGTTTCGAAGAGAAAATCGAGGCCTTCAATCTCCGACCAACCTCACCCCTCCTCGTCGCCCGAGCCGCCGCCAGCATCACCGCAAACACGCGCCGAACGCACGGCCGTGGGGCCCACACGCCACCACCGAACACCACCATCTTCTCGGCGCACCTCGGCCTCTCCAAGCCGGTCATCGTCCAACAAACGGTTCGCAAAACCATCAACTACAGACTGCGAAAAGTGGATTTGAATTTCTGAACCAAAACTGAAAATTAAAGGTATATTTATTTCAGATTTTGTAACGCTTTTAAGCGTGGCAGAAACAGTTGTTAAAAGTCTGTTTGATTTAAAACATCAATAACTTTTGCATATGAACACCGATTCTGAAAATTTCAGATCCGATGGAACCGTGACTTCGAATACAACTTTAATACAGAGCAATTGGGAACAAACTCTAATCTAATTGAGGTGAGAATCCTATTTACTTTATTTAAGTAATTATGTTTTAATTATAGATGTTCGCATTCATAATCATATATGTATGTGAATCTGCTATGATATAAACTGTATGTGAATCTGCTATGACTTAATCTGTATGCGTATGCTAGGTCAAAACCCACTGTATGTTGAGATGTTACAATATAAAAATTATAAATTAAAATCGTTCATGTATGTTGTGTGACATGTTTATATGTTAAAATTTAATGTATCAAAATTGTTCATTGTATGTTATATTAACATTTTTAAATATCAAAATAAGAAAATGAACACCGTATGTAAATTGTCACTTTTGTCAATATCAAAATAAGAAAATTAGCACCGTATGTTGAATGAACAAATTGGTGTTATAATAGAATACAAGCACCGTATGTTGAATGAATATATTTTGTTCCTTATCAAAATAAGAAAACATCGTATGTAAGTGAATATATTTTGTTCATTATCAAAAGAAGGAAGCATCGTATGTTAATGAACTATATTTTGTTCATTATTAAAAATAAAAATAGCATAGTATGTTAATGAACTATATTTTGTCCATTATATAAAATAGAAGATGGCACTATATAAAAATAGCATATTTGTCATGTTATCAAATAGAAAATATAATGCATTTTATGTATTGCATATTATCTTTGTCAAAATAGAAAAATATAATACATTGTATGCATATTATTTTTGTCAAAATAGGAAAAAACCATTGTATGCATAGCATATTATTTTTGTCAAAATAGAAAAGGTGCATTGTATGCATAGCATATTATTTTGTCAAAATAGAAAAGTAGAAACTTGCATTGCACAAAATGATATTTTGTCAAAATAGAAAAGTAGAAACTTGCATTGCACAAAATGATATTTTGTCAAAATAGAAAAGTAGAAACTTGCATTGCACAAAATGATATTTTGTCAAAATAGAAAAATAGGAAGTTGCATTGCACAAAATGATATTTTGTCAAAATAGAAAAATAGGAAGTCGCATTTCATAAAATGACATTTTGTCAAAATAGAAAAATAGGAAGTTGCATTGCATAAAATGATATTTTGTCAAAATAGAAAAGTAGAAAGTTGCATTGCACAAAATGATATTTTGTCAAAATAGAAAAGTAGAAAGTTGCATTGCACAAAATGATATTTTGTCAAAATAGAAAAGTAGAAAGTTGCATTGCATAAAACGATATTTTGTCAAAATAGAAAAATAGGAAGTCGCATTGCATAAAATGACATTTTGTCAAAATAGAAAAATAGGAGGTTGCATTGCATAGAATGACATTTTGTCAAAATAGAAAAAAAAGGGGAAATGAAACATAGGAGAAGATTTACATTATTTATGACGTATAAGGGTTACACCATAGAAAATGTCCATTGTTCAAAATGTAAAGGGGAAAAGTAAAAATCAAAATGGATGGAACGGCGACAAAGTCGCCTCTGACCTGAAGCGTCGTTAATTAAAGAAATTAATTATATTTAATAATTAAGGCAAGGACTTATTGTTATAAAACAACATAACGACATGAAATGTGTTTTTCTCTTAATTATGAACGCGAGGTTGTTTGGGAAGTCCGGGTTCATCCCATTCCAAACGGTTTTACGATTTCAAGAATCAAAAGATGAAGACGGCGTATGAAGACCGTAAATCTTCCCTCGAGTGGACAACGACCAAGACTCTGAATTGGGTAGCTCCCGATTTACGAGTCGGGGTAATTGGCCAAACGTACGCGTTGATTTCACGGGTTTGACCCTAGTTCAGACCTAGAGCATGGGTGTAAATGGAGGGTATGTCTGACACCGTATCCCATTAAATATCATGTCGTCGATTTTCGGCTAATGTAAAAATGTTGGTGGTAGAGAATTCATTCTCTACTTAACACCCGTTTATATGTTGGCAGACGGTCGATGGTACGGTATGGAATGGCGGTGTGGCGTGCTAAGATGAAATGATCAGGGTTTCTTGTTGAAAAGCAAAATTCTGTGATATGGTGTACACGACCTCACGAGCCTCACAAACCGGTAGAGTCTAAAAAGGGGGAAGGGAACGCAGGGAAAGTAGCACGTTTCTTTCTAGTTAGTAGTCATTTTACTTTTTGGAGGATGATGAAATGAGGCGCCTCGGATAGGTCCTATAGGACCGGGGAACGTGTGCTTAGGAATTGCCAATCCTCTAAGTTGTATGTGAGGACCGACCCTGCAGGATCCAAGGGTTAACTGCGGGTAATCCTGAGACGTTGACTAGAGCGTCTCGAATCGGTAAGGAGTCCTCCCTAGCCTAGACTCATGATGGAAACCCGAATTTCCAATACGACCCCAACGGATTTGATTTGTATTACTAGTATCGGAGGCATAATATATGGTACCTATGCTTCCTAGGATTAATACATTGCTTTGAATTGTTTTTTTTTAAAACATATACACCCTAATAATAATATTAGTTTCGTATTTGGCGTATTTAGCATGTTTAACCACCATAAGGTAAAACTCTATCCTCTTGGTGTGCGTTGCATTGTGTGATGGGACCTGAGTCTTATGGTGGTTTCATTTTTCAAAAGACATTGCGCTGTGTTACGTTTTATTTATTTGTACTGACATTGTAGTTATGCACGGCAATCCATTGGTACAACCCGTTCCGCATTAGCGGCATGGTTCTTGGATTTGCCTTAGTAGTATGAGTAATTTTAGTTAAGAACTCTCACACCAGTCCCACGACTGACCCATTGTTTGTTTCACCTTTTTGCAAACTTGGGTGCCCTCTCTTCTACACGGGCAGCCAAGTAGACAGGTTCTTTTTCTGCTTGGAGTTTCTTTGGAGCTACCTTTACCTTTTCGCTTGGAGTTGCTTTTGGTGAAGATAAGGTGATGGAGCTTTGAAGACCTATCTTTTCGTTTATCGCATTTTTCTTTCCTTTTATTTTCAGACTTATTTCCATTCCACGTTGTTTTATTTGGAGTTGGAACTTATGCAATTCTCTAAACCCGCTGTAATAATTTAGATTCTGTGACTGTGGATTTTCTATTGCTGATGACATTATATATCCGCTGCTATAATGTTGTTGTTATATGGATTTCCTGTGCTATGTTGTTTTCTGTGACTTGTTGTACTATATTTATGTTGTGTTCCATATGATTTCTCCTTGCTTTCACCCGTGGAAGTTTGGGGGTTGTCACAGTTGGTATCAGAGCTTTGGTTTACAAAGCGGGATATAACATATTTATAGTAACTCGTTTACGTAGAATCACGTTATTCTACGGCGAACATTTCATAAGAATACATAATAGTCGGTCACTTTATCATCATCTTTCACCTATCCCTTTTCCTTATCACTTCTTAAAAATCATCGTCATTAAGGTTGTTCTGACTCTTCCCTTGATTGTACAGAACTAACTTAAAATGAGTACCGCTGCTGCAAGAGCTGCTAGAGCTGCTAGAAGAAGGCAAAATACCACTGAAACTGAGGAACCCACTGTCCAACAACAACCACCACCACCACCGCCACCTTTTGACTTGGACAAGGTGGCAAAGAAGTTCAAGAATTTGGGTGGAGTTCCATTCACCGGTTCTGAGACCGTGGTACAAGCTCAGGCGTGGCTGAAAAATTGTGAAAAGATATTTGGAGGACTGGGACTTGATGATCAAAGAAAGAGGTTCACTGCAGCATGGCATCTTCAAGGTGAAGCGCAAAACTGGTGGGAGGTAGTCAACATTGGAGGCGACGAAGATAATATGTCTTGGGACAGGTTTAAAGAGCTCTTCAACGACAAATACATTCCGAGGCAGGAAGTAGAAAGGCTACACGACGAATTCTCCAATCTGAGGCAAGGCGACAAGTCCATTTCAGAGTATGTTCGTAGGTTTGAGGACCTTTCCCGTTACGCACCCGAACTGATTCGTGATGACTTTCAGAAGAATAAGAGATTCATAAATGGCCTTGCAAGAAAATATATTGACAGAGTCACTGCCCACATCGACCTTTCCTTCAATAAGATGGTGGAGTTCGCTTGCCGTTATGAAGAGAATGACAAGAAGGTTTCTCAGCAGGACAGAGAGAGGAGCTTAGCCAACAGCAACAAAAGGAAACAACCAGAAAAGAAAGCTGAAGGCAGTAATTCTGGAGCTGCTAAGACATTTGACAAATCCAAGGTCCAGTGTTACAACTGTCAGAAGTTCGGGCATTATAGCAAAGACTGCAGAGGTCCGAAGAGGGCCAGGGGTGATGATAGCAAAGATTGCTACAACTGCCATAAAAAGGGCCATATTAAGGCCAATTGCCCACTGTTGAAAGGAGCCCAGATTGCACATGTCTATGAGGGGGCAGGTACACCATCTTCCTCTGCACCTACTGAGGGAGGTAAGTCTGATGTTCTGGATGGTACTGTTTCTATCAAAAATATTCCTGTTACTGCTTTATTTGACACGGGTGCGTCAAGGAGTTTTATTTCTAGCAACGCGATTAAGAAGTTGAAATTAAAGCAAAGAAATCTTAAGAAGCCAATTAATGTTCATAATCCGGTAGGAGGTTCTATCGTCCTCGATTTGTACTGTAGGGTGCCTATTTCCTACTCTTATTTTCAATTTCCTTTTGACTTGATCGTCATGGATTTCTCTGAGTTTGATATCATCCTCGGACTAGATTGGCTCACAAAATTTAAGGCCGAGGTTAGATGTGCAGACAGGATGGTTGAAATCAAAACGAAGTTCGGTGATGTCATTTGTATACCTTGCCATGGCTCAAAGCCAGACAGGAAAGCTTTTTGGTCTTCCTTAGAAGTCACGCCCATATCTTCAGAGAATATTCCCATTGTCAAGGATTATGCGGATATATTTGAAGAAGTAGATAGTTTACCACCGCGAAGGGAAATCGATTTCAGAATCGATCTGGTCCCTAATGCAAGGCCGGTAGTTCATGCTGTTCGAAGAATGACTCCTAAAGAAAAAGAAGAGTTGAGTGCCCAAACCAAACAGCTCCTAAAGAAGGGATTAATACGGCCTAGCTTCTCCAATTGGGGTGCAGCTGTGGTGTTTGTCCCCAAATCAGACGGCACTTTGAGGCTCTGTGTGGATTACCGCGATCTCAATAAGCAAACCTTAAAGAACAAATACCCCTTGCCTCGTATAGATGATTTGATGGACAATTTAAATGGAGCCAAGGTGTTTTCGAAGATGGACCTAGCCACAGGTTTCCACCAACTTCGCATAGCGGAAGAATGCATCCCTTTGACCGCTTTCAGAGGACCTGACTTATTCTACGAATGGTTGGTAATGCCGTTCGGTCTGTGCAATGCTCCAGCCTATTTTGTTGACTTGATGAATAGGGTCTTCAGAGAGGTCTTGAATAAATTCGTACTAGTCTTCATTGATGATATCTTGATCTTTTCTAAAACCAAGGAGGAGCATGAAGGGCATCTAAAAGAAGTGCTAGAGATTCTGCAAAGAAATGTTCTAAAAGCAAAATTTTCAAAATGCACATTTTGGCAAGAGGAGGTAAAATTCTTGGGCCATGTTGTGTCAAAAGAAGGAATTGCTGTGGACCCAAGCAAAATTTCCGCCATTCAAGATTGGAAGCAGCCCACTACGCCCACTGAAGTAAGAAGTTTCCTAGGGCTGGCTGGTTATTACAGAAAGTTCGTCCAAAACTTTGCCAAGCTATCTGGCCCTTTAACGCAACTCACTAAGAAAAACACCAAGTTCATTTGGACAGCAGAGTGTGAGGAGTCCTTCCAAAAGCTAAAGGATAGTTTGACCACTGCCCCCGTGTTAACCATCATCGATGGCAACCAAGACTTAGCTGTCTATACCGATGCTTCTCAAAGTGGGGGTCTTGGCGCTGTATTGATGCAAAGGGGCAAAGTGGTTGCATATGCAAGCCGTCAATTAAAGCCGCATGAGAAAAATTATCGTGTCCATGACCTAGAACTTTTAGCCATAGTTTTTGCTTTAAAAATTTGGAGGCATTACCTCTTGGGCGAAAAATTCGACTTATTCACAGACCATCAATCTTTGAAATATCTCTTCGATCAAAAGGACTTGAATTTAAGGCAGCTAAGGTGGCTGGAATTTCTTGCGGCGTATGACCTCGACATCTTGTATACGCCAGGGAAAGCCAATGTTGTGGCAGACGCACTCAGTAGAAAAGCTGCCATGGTCGCAAACTTTATAGTTACCCCTTCTTTGATTGATAAAATTTCTACCCTTCAAAAGGAAGATAAGTTTATTCAAAGAATGATTAAGAGTATTCAAGAAGGAGAGAGCACGAGCTTTCAAATAGATCAAAGGGGAGCCCTTAGGTTGCAAGGGAGGATCTGTGTTCCAAAAATCCCGGAGCTCATCAGGGAAGTTTTAAAGGAAGGGCACAAATCAAAGCTTTCCATCCACCCAGGCGTTAGCAAGATGTATCACGATCTAAAGCGCACGTTCTGGTGGAAAGATATGAAGAGGGATATATCCATTTACGTGAGTAGATGTCCTACATGTCAACGAGTGAAAAGCGATCAACAAAAGCCTGCAGGATTGTTGCAGCCATTGCCAGTACCCGAAGGGAAGTGGGACCAAGTCTCCATGGATTTTATAGATGGTTTGCCCCGTTCTAAGAAAGGGAATGACAGCATTTGGGTGATCGTGGACCGCTTCACCAAGGTCGCTCATTTCGTACCTGTCAAGTCCACCAGAACTGCTCAAAGTCTGGCACAAATTTATCTCAAAGAAATAGTCAGGCTATATGGGTAATAAGACTAAATCTTTCCTTTTTCCATCATTTTCTAAATGAAACATTTCATGTCTAACCAAAGAAAACCTTTTGTTTTAATTAGTGTTCCTAGCAGCATTGTTAGTGACCGTGACCCTATCTTCACTAGCAAGTTTTGGGAGGCATTCCAAAATGAATTGGGAACAAAATTAAATCTCAGCACCGCATACCACCCTCAGACAGACGGCCAAACTGAGAGGGTGAATCGCATTCTTGAAGATTTGTTGCGAGCTTGCATACTCGATTATGGAGGTTCTTGGGAGGATCACTTGCATTTAGTTGAATTCTCATATAACAATAGCTATCAGGCAAGTTTGAAGATGGCTCCGTTCGAAGCCTTATATGATAAGCCATGTAGATCGCCAGCCTGTTGGATTGAAAAAGGAGATCGCCTTGTTTTAGGTCCAGACATGGTCCGAGAAGCTTCAGACAAAGTTGATAAAATTAAGAAGCGGTTGCTGGCTGCCCAAAGCCGACAGAAAAGCTATGCAGACAAGCGTAGAAGAGATTTGCAATTCTCTGTTGGTGACCATGTGTACTTGAAAGTTTCTCCTCTAAGGGGTGTGATTCGATTTGGGAAGTTTGGGAAATTGGCGCCAAGATTCATTGGTCCATTCCCTATCCTCGAAAGGATTGGTACTCTGGCTTATCGAGTGCAACTGCCCGACTGGCTGCCAGGAGTGCATGATGTGTTTCATGTGTCTCAACTCCGCCAGCATGTGCATGACCCAGATTTGATTGAGGATGAGCTAAATCAGCAAGTCATGGATATTACTCCAAGCCTAACAGTGAGGAAAGAGCCGATAAAGATTATTGGCAAAGAAACCCGAGCTCTGAGGAATAAAAGAATCAACCTAGTCAAAGTGCAGTGGAGTGGCGATCCTAGGGACTGCACTTGGGAGACTAAGGAGAGTTTCAAAAAGGCTTATCCCAAATGCAGAGTGGATATCTCAGATTAGATTTTATTTTGAGGTACGCTTAATCATTTCAGTATTTTCGGTGCTGAATCCTACTCTTCTGTTTTCCTTTTTCCTTTTCGAGGACGAAAAGTTCTTAAGGAGGGGAGATTGTAATGACCCGAAAATCTGAACCAGTTTGAAAATTTTATTTTAAGAAATTTTGTTGGGTTTTTGAGTCAAAATTTAAAATTTCAAATTTTAAATAACTTTGAAGCAGTTGAAAATGACCATTTTGCAAACGATCTCGGAATCCGACGAAACCACTTTCATTGGATCCGGAATGTCATAATATGGCTAAGTTTCAATTTGTAGAATTTTTCGATTTGATATGTGAGCGTGGCGTAGGAAACTGTGTTTGGTCAAATACAGTTGAAATTGAACGACGTGAAAATAGCCATTTTTCAAAAGTGCTCAGAATTGAACGAAACGAATTTTGTTGCGATCGTATCGTCATAAGAAAGCCAAAAATAATTTTTCCGGATTTTTCTGAGTCCGTATGTGGCCTCAGGAAATTATGTACGTTCGAATTTAAATTAAACAATTTAATTTGAAAATAAAATAAAACCAGTCTGTAACTTCAGAATTGGACCATGGGGATAGCACCATCGCGTTCAGAAGGCATGAAAATGTTAAGATCGACAGTCGTTGAGCGCGAATCAGAGTCCATATGAGAGAATGGTAATTTCTCGGATAAATTAATTAATTAATTTATTAATTAATAATTAGAAAACCCTAAAATACATGTATAAATACGGACCGTATATGGCTACAGTCTTCTTCCTCTTCGTTCTTCTTACCGCCGCCGAACCCATTTACCCTCAAAACTTTGACCATCGATTTCTCCTTCCACACTCAACGATATTTAGCAACCCACATACCGTTTCGAAGAGAAAATCGAGGCCTTCAATCTCCGACCAACCTCACCCCTCCTCGTCGCCCGAGCCGCCGCCAGCATCCCCGCAAACACGCGCCGAACGCACGGCCGTAGGGCCCACACGCCACCACCGAACACCACCATCTTCTCGGCGCACCTCGGCCTCTCCAAGCCGGTCATCGTCCAACAAACGGTTCACAAAACCATCAACTACAGAGTGCGAAAAGTGGATTTGAATTTCTGAACCAAAACTGAAAATTAAAGGTATATTTATTTCAGATTTTGTAACGCTTTTAAGCGTGGCAGAAACAGTTGTTAAAAGTCTGTTTGATTTAAAACATCAATAACTTTTGCATATGAACACCGATTCTGAAAATTTCAGATCCGATGGAACCGTGACTTCGAATACAACTTTAATACAGAGCAATTGGGAACAAACTCTAATCTAATTGAGGTGAGAATCCTATTTACTTTATTTAAGTAATTATGTTTTAATTATAGATGTTCGCATTCATAATCATATATGTATGTGAATCTGCTATGATATAAACTGTATGTGAATCTGCTATGACTTAATCTGTATGCGTATGCTAGGTCAAAACCCACTGTATGTTGAGATGTTACAATATAAAAATTATAAATTAAAATCGTTCATGTATGTTGTGTGACATGTTTATATGTTAAAATTTAATGTATCAAAATTGTTCATTGTATGTTATATTAACATTTTTAAATATCAAAATAAGAAAATGAACACCGTATGTAAATTGTCACTTTTGTCAATATCAAAATAAGAAAATTAGCACCGTATGTTGAATGAACAAATTGGTGTTATAATAGAATACAAGCACCGTATGTTGAATGAATATATTTTGTTCCTTATCAAAATAAGAAAACATCGTATGTAAGTGAATATATTTTGTTCATTATCAAAAGAAGGAAGCATCGTATGTTAATGAACTATATTTTGTTCATTATTAAAAATAAAAATAGCATAGTATGTTAATGAACTATATTTTGTCCATTATATAAAATAGAAGATGGCACTATATAAAAATAGCATATTTGTCATGTTATCAAATAGAAAATATAATGCATTTTATGTATTGCATATTATCTTTGTCAAAATAGAAAAATATAATACATTGTATGCTTATTATTTTTGTCAAAATAGGAAAAAACCATTGTATGCATAGCATATTATTTTTGTCAAAATAGAAAAGGTGCATTGTATGCATAGCATATTATTTTGTCAAAATAGAAAAGTAGAAACTTGCATTGCACAAAATGATATTTTGTCAAAATAGAAAAGTAGAAACTTGCATTGCACAAAATGATATTTTGTCAAAATAGAAAAGTAGAAACTTGCATTGCACAAAATGATATTTTGTCAAAATAGAAAAATAGGAAGTTGCATTGCACAAAATGATATTTTGTCAAAATAGAAAAATAGGAAGTCGCATTTCATAAAATGACATTTTGTCAAAATAGAAAAATAGGAAGTTGCATTGCATAAAATGATATTTTGTCAAAATAGAAAAGTAGAAAGTTGCATTGCACAAAATGATATTTTGTCAAAATAGAAAAGTAGAAAGTTGCATTGCACAAAATGATATTTTGTCAAAATAGAAAAGTAGAAAGTTGCATTGCATAAAACGATATTTTGTCAAAATAGAAAAATAGGAAGTCGCATTGCATAAAATGACATTTTGTCAAAATAGAAAAATAGGAGGTTGCATTGCATAGAATGACATTTTGTCAAAATAGAAAAAAAAGGGGAAATGAAACATAGGAGAAGATTTACATTATTTATGACGTATAAGGGTTACACCATAGAAAATGTCCATTGTTCAAAATGTAAAGGGGAAAAGTAAAAATCAAAATGGATGGAACGGCGACAAAGTCGCCTCTGACCTGAAGCGTCGTTAATTAAAGAAATTAATTATATTTAATAATTAAGGCAAGGACTTATTGTTATAAAACAACATAACGACATGAAATGTGTTTTTCTCTTAATTATGAACGCGAGGTTGTTTGGAAAGTCCGGGTTCATCCCATTCCAAACGGTTTTACGATTTCAAGAATCAAAAGATGAAGACGGCGTATGAAGACCGTAAATCTTCCCTCGAGTGGACAACGACCAAGACTCTGAATTGGGTAGCTCCCGATTTATGAGTCGGGGTAATTGGCCAAACGTACGCGTTGATTTCACGGGTTTGACCCTAGTTCAGACCTAGAGCATGGGTGTAAATGGAGGGTATGTCTGACACCGTATCCCATTAAATATCATGTCGTCGATTTTCGGCTAATGTAAAAATGTTGGTGGTAGAGAATTCATTCTCTACTTAACACCCGTTTATATGTTGGCAGACGGTCGATGGTACGGTATGGAATGGCGGTGTGGCGTGCTAAGATGAAATGATCAGGGTTTCTTGTTGAAAAGCAAAATTCTGTGATATGGTGTACACGACCTCACGAGCCTCACAAACCGGTAGAGTCTAAAAAGGGGGAAGGGAACGCAGGGAAAGTAGCACGTTTCTTTCTAGTTAGTAGTCATTTTACTTTTTGGAGGATGATGAAATGAGGCGCCTCGGATAGGTCCTATAGGACCGGGGAACGTGTGCTTAGGAATTGCCAATCCTCTAAGTTGTATGTGAGGACCGGCCCTGCAGGATCCAAGGGTTAACTGCGGGTAATCCTGAGACGTTGACTAGAGCGTCTCGAATCGGTAAGGAGTCCTCCCTAGCCTGGACTCATGATGGAAACCCAAATTTCCAATACGACCCCAACGGATTTGATTTGTATTACTAGTATCGGAGGCATAATATATGGTACCTATGCTTCCTAGGATTAATACATTGCTTTGAATTGTTTTTTTTTAAAACATATACACCCTAATAATAATATTAGTTTCGTATTTGGCGTATTTAGCATGTTTAACCACCATAAGGTAAAACTCTATCCTCTTGGTGTGCGTTGCATTGTGTGATGGGACCTGAGTCTTATGGTGGTTTCATTTTTCAAAAGACATTGCGCTGTGTTACGTTTTATTTATTTGTACTGACATTGTAGTTATGCACGGCAATCCATTGGTACAACCCGTTCCGCATTAGCGGCATGGTTCTTGGATTTGCCTTGGTAGTATGAGTAATTTTAGTTAAGAACTCTCACACCAGTCCCACGACTGACCCATTGTTTGTTTCACCTTTTTGCAAACTTGGGTGCCCTCTCTTCTACACGGGCAGCCAAGTAGACAGGTTCTTTTTCTGCTTGGAGTTTCTTTGGAGCTACCTTTACCTTTTCGCTTGGAGTTGCTTTTGGTGAAGATTAGGTGATGGAGCTTTGAAGACCTATCTTTTCGTTTATCGCATTTTTCTTTCCTTTTATTTTCAGACTTATTTCCATTCCACGTTGTTTTATTTGGAGTTGGAACTTATGCAATTCTCTAAACCCGCTGTAATAATTTAGATTCTGTGACTGTGGATTTTCTATTGCTGATGACATTATATATCCGCTGCTATAATGTTGTTGTTATATGGATTTCCTGTGCTATGTTGTTTTCTGTGACTTGTTGTACTATATTTATGTTGTGTTCCATATGATTTCTCCTTGCTTTCACCCGTGGAAGTTTGGGGGTTGTCACACCTACTATGCTTAAACAACCCCTACTTCTCTTATTACTTCAAAACAACTATTCTTTTTTATCCTAACCCTAATTCTCTAAATAGCCCTTACTTCCAACAGATACACCTATCTTTTACTACTGTGAAGGATTAGTTTTCGCAGTACCCAATCCAAATGATTCATAATCATTCATAATTGTCGATCTACCCCTACTTTGCTTAAAGTCCCCCTACTTCTCTTAATAATTCAAAACACCTATTCTTTTTAATCCTACCCCTAATTCTCTAAATATACCTAACTTTTGACAATTACCCCAAATTTTAAACTTCAGTGAAGGGTTGATTTTTCCAGCACCCAATCCATATGATTCATTATCTTTATATTTGTCGATCCACCCTTACTATGCTTAAACTACCCCAACTTATCTTAATACATCAAAATAGCCCTTATTGTTCTTCCTACCCCTAATTCTGTAAGTAGCCCTTACTTCCAATAATTACCACTATTTTGAACTACTGTGAAGGATTGGTTTTGGCAGCACCCAGTCTAAATGATTCCTCATCTTTCATATTTATCGATCTACCCCTACTATGCTTAGACTACCCCTACATCTCTGAATACTTCAAAACAACTATTCTTTTTATTCCTAACACTAATTCTCTAAATATCCTTTACTTCCAACAATTACGCCTATCTTTTAGTACTGTGAAGGGTTGTTTTTTGTAGCAACCAATCCAAACTATTCATAATCTTTCATATTTGTCGATCTACCCATACTTCTCTTAATACTTCAAAAAAGTTTTTATTTTTAATCCTACCCCAAATTCTATAAATAGCCCTTACTTCCAACAGTTACTCCTATTTTTTAACTTCTGTGAAGGGTTGTTTTTTGCAGCACCCAATCCAAATGATTCATCATCTTTCATATTTGTCGATCTACCCCCACATTTCTTAAACTATCCCTATTTCTCTTAGTAATTCAAAACAACCATTCTGTTTAATCCAACCCCTAATTCTCTGAAAAGCCCTTACTACCAACAATTATTCCAATTTTTTAACTACTATGAAGGGTTGGTTTTTGTAGCACCCAATTCAAATGATTCATAATCTTTCATATTTGTCGATCTACCCCAATTATGTTTAAACTACCCCTATTTCTCTTAACACTTTAAAACAGCCTTCTTTTTCATCCTTCTCCTAATTCTCTAAATAGCCCATGAATCCAACAACTACCCCTATTTTTTAAGTATAGTGAAGGGATGGTTTTTGCAGCACCCAATCCAAATGAATAATCATCTTTCATATTTGTCGATCTACCCATACTATGCTTAAACTACCCCTACTTCTCTTAATACTTCAAAACTGCTATTCTTTTTAATCCTACCCCAAATTCTCCAAATAGCCCATGCTTCCAACAATTACCCCTATTTTTTTTACTACTGGGAAGGGTTGGTTTTTGTAGCACCCAATCTAAATCATTCATATTTTTCAATCTACCCCTACTACGCTTTAACTACAACTACTTCTCTTAATACTTCAAAACAACCCTTCATTTTTGTCCAATTCCTAATTCTCTAAATAGTACTTCCAACAATTACCCCTATTTTTGAACTTCTACGAAGGGCTGGTTTTTGCAACACCCAATACATATGATTCATCATATTTATATTTGTCGATCTACCCTACTATGCTTAAATTACCCCTACTTCTCTTAATACTTCAGAACGTCCCTTCTTTTTAATCCTACCCTTAATTCTTTAAATATCCCTTATTTACAACAATTACCCCAATTTTTAAATTACCGGGAAGGGTTGGTTTATGCAGCACCCAATCTAAATGATTCATCATCTTTCATACTTGTCGATCTACCCCTACTATGCTTAAACTACCCATACATCTCTTAGTACTTCAAAACAGTTCTTCTTTTTAATCCTGCCCCTAATCCTCCAAATTGCCCATACTTCCAACATTTACGCCTATCTTTTTACTACTGTAAAGGGTTGGTTTTTGCAGCTCCCAATCCAAACGATTCATAATCTTTAATACTTGTCCATCTACAACTACTATGCTTAAACTACCCTTACTTCTCTTAATAATTAAAAATAGCCCTTATTTTTAATCCTACCCCTAATTCTCTAAATAGTCATTCCTTCCAAAAATTACCCCTATTTTTTAACTTCTGTGAAGGGTTGGTTTTTGCTACACCCAATCTAAATGATTCATCATCTATTATATTTGTTGATCTACCCCTACTATGCTTAAACTACCCCTACTTCTCTTAATATTTCAAAACATCCCTTATTTTTAATCCTTCCCCCAATTCCCTATATAGCCCTTACTTCCAACAATTACACCTATCTTTACTATTGCGAAGGTTTGGCTTTTGCAGCATTCAATCCAAACGACTCATCATCTTTCATATTTGTCGACCTACCCCTACTATGGTTAAATAACCCCTACTTCTCTTAATACTTCAAGCAACTATTCTTTTTTATCACAACCCTAATTCTCTAAATAGCCCTTACTTCCAATAATTACGCCTAACTTTTAATACTGTGAAGGATTGGTTTTCGCAGTACCCAATCCAAACAATTCATTATCTTTCATATTTGTTGATCTACCCCTACTATGCTTAAAGTCCCCCCACTTCTCTTAATACTTACAAATAGCTATTCTTTTTAATCCTACCCCTAATTCTCTAAATATCCCTAACTTTTGACAATTACCCATATTTTTAAACTTCCGTGAAGGGTTGATTTTTGCTGCACCCAATCCATGTGATTCATTGTATTTATATTTGTCGATCTACCCCTTCTTTGCTTAACTACCTGTACTTCTCTTAATACATCAAACCACCATTCTTTTTAATCGTACGCCTAATTCTCTAAATAGCCTATACTTCCAACAATTACCCTTATTTTTTAACAATTGTGAAGGGTTGGTTTTTGTAGCACCGAATCTAAATCATTCATCATCTTTCATATTTTTTAAACTACCCCTACTATGCTTTAACTACCTCTACTTCTCTTAATACTTCAAAACAACCATTCATTTTAGTCCAATTCCTAATTCTCTAAAAAGCACTTCCAACAATTATCCCTATTTTTGAACTTTTGCTAAGGGGTGGTTTTTGCAGCACGCAATACATATGATTCATCATCTTTATATTTGTCGATCTACCCTACTATGCTTAAACTACCTCTACATCTCTTAATACTTCAGAACGTCACTTCCTTTTAATCCTAACCCTAATTCTCTAAATAGCTCTTACTTCCAACAATTACCCCAATTTGATAACTACTGTGAGGTGTTGGTTTTTGCAGCACCCAATCTAAATGATTCATCATCTTTTATATTTGTCGATCTACCCCTACTATGCTAAAACTACCCCTACTTATCTTAATATTACAATATAGTTCATCTTTTTAATCCTTTCCCTAATTCTCTAAATTGCCCTTACTTTCAATAATTACGCCTATCATATTACTACTGTGAAGGGTTGGCTTTTAAAGCACCCAATCCAATTGATTCATAATCTTTCATATTTGTCCATCTACCCATATTATGCTTAAACTTCCCCTACTTCTCTTAATACTTCAAAACAACTCTTTTTTTTAATCCTACCCCTAATTCTCTAAATAGTCATTCCTTCCAACAACTACCCCTTATTTAACTTCTGTGAAGGGTTGGTTTTTGCAGCACCCAATGTAAATGATTCATCTTATTTCATATTTGTCGATCTACCCCTACTATACTTAAGCAACCCATACTTCTTTTAATTATTCAAAACAATCCTTCTTTTTACTCCTACCCCTAATTCTCTAAATAGCCCTTACTTCTAACAAATGCGCCTACCTTCTCACTACTGTGAAGGGTTAGTTTTCGCAGCACCCAATCCAAAAAATTTATAATCTTTCATATTTTTCGATCTACCCCTACTGTGCTTAAACTACCCCAACTTCTCTTAATACTTCAAAACAACCCTTCCTTTTAATCCTACCCATGATTCTCTAAATAGTCATTCCTTCCAACAATTACCCCTATTTTTTAACTTCTGTGAAGTGTTGGTTGCTGCAACACCCAATCTAAATGATTCATCATCTTTCATATTTGTCGATCTACCCCAACTATGCTTAAACTACCCCTACTTCTCTTAACACTTCAAAAAAACCCTTCATTTTAATCCTACCCCTAATTCTCTTAATATCCCTTACTTCCAACAATTACGCCTATCTTTTTACTACTGTGAAGGATTGGTTTTTGCAGCAACCCATCCAACGATTCATAATCTTTCATATTTGTCGATCTGCCCCTACTATGCTTAAACACCCCTACTTCTCTTAATACTTCAAAACAACTATTCTTTTTAATCCTACACTTGTTTCTCTAAATATCTATTCCTTCCAACAATTACACCTATTTTTTAACTTCTGTGAAGGGTTGGTTTTTGCAGCACCTAATCGAAACGATTCATCATCTTTCATATTTGTCGATCTACCCTTACTATGCTAAAACTACCCCTACTTCTCTTAATACTTCAAAATAGCCATTCTTTTTAATCCTACCCTGAATTCTCTAAATAGCCCTTACTTCCAATAATTATGCCTATCTTTTACTACTGTGAAAGGTCGGTTTTTGCAAGACCCAATCCAAACGATTCATAATCTTTCATATTTGTTGTTCTGCCCCTACTATGCTTAAACTCCCCCTACTTCCCTTAATACTACAAAAGAGCTATTCCTTTTAATCCTACACCTAATTTTATAAATAGCCCTTACTTTCAACAAGCATCCCTATTTTCTAACTACTATGAAGGGTTGGTTTTTTCCACACACAATCTAAATGATTCATCTTCTTTCATATTTGTTGATCTACCCCTACTATGCTTAAACTACCCCTACTTCTCTTAATACTTCAAAACAACCTTTCTTTTTAATCCAAATCCTAGTTCTCTAATTATCCCTTCCAGCAATTACCCCAATTTTTAAACTTTTGTGAAGGGCTGGTTTTTGTTGCACCTAATCTATATGATTAATCTTCTTTATATTTGTAGATCAACCCCTACTATGCTTAAACTACCACCACTTCTCTAAATACTTCAAAGCAACCCTTCTTTTTATTCCTACCCCTAATCCTCTAAATAGCTCTTACTTCCAATAATTACCCCTATTTTTTAACTATTGTATAGGGCTGGTTTTTACATCACCCAATCTAAATGATTCATCATCTTTCTTATTTGTCGATCTACCCCTACTATGCTTAAACTACCCCTACTTCCCTTAATATTTCAAAACATCCCTTATTTTTAATCCTTCCCCTAATTCCCTATATAGCCCTTACTTCCAACAATTACGCCTGTCTTTACTATTGTGAAGGTTTGGCTTTTGCAGCATTCAGTCCAAACGAATCGTCATCTTTCATATTTGTCGACCTACCCCTACTATGCTTAAATAACCCCTACTTCTCTTAATACTTCAAACAACTATTCTTTTTTATCATAACCGTAATTCTCTAAATAGCCCTTACTTCCAACAATTACGCCTAACTTTTAATACTGTGAACGATTGGTTTTCGCAGTACCCAATCCAAACGATTCATAATCTTTCATATTTGTTGATCTGCCTCTACTATGCTTAAAGTCCCCCCACTTCTCTTAATAATTCAAAATAGCTATTCTTTTTAATCCTACCCCTAATTTTCTAAATATCCCTAACTTTCAACAATTACCCCTATTTTTAAACTTCCGTGAAGGGTTGATTTTTGCAGCACCCAATCCATGTGATTCATTGTCTTTATATTTGTCAATCTACCCCTTCTTTTCTTAACTACCCCTACTTCTCTTAATACATAAAACCGCCATTCTTTTTAATCCTACGCCTAATTCTCTATATAGCCCATACTTCCAACAATTACCCTTATTTTTTAACTATTGTGAAGGGTTGGTTTTTGTAGCACCGAATCTATATCATTCATCATCTTTCATATTTTTCGAACTACCCCTACTATGCTTTAACTACCCCTACTTCTCTTAATACTTCAAAACAACCATTCATTTTAGTCCAATTCCTAATTCTTTAAAAAGCCCTTCCAACAATTATCCCTATTTTTGAACTTCTGCTAAGGGGTGGTTTTTGCAACACCCAATACATATGATTCATCATCTTTATATTTGTCGATCTACCCTACTATGCTTGAACTACCGCTCCATCACTTAATACTTCAGAACGTCACTTCTTTTTAATCCTATCCCTAATTCTCTAAATAGCTCTTACTTCCAACAATTGCCCCAATTTGATAACTACTGTGAGGTGTTGGTTTTTGCAGCACCCAATCTAAATGATTCATCATCTTTTATATTTGTCGATCTACCCCTACTATGCTAAAACTACCCCTACTTATCTTAATACTACAATATAGTTCATCTTTTTAATCCTTCCGCTAATTCTCTAAATAGCCCTTACTTCCAATAATTACGCCTATCATTTTACTACTGTGAAGGGTTGTCTTTTCAAGCACCCAATCCAATTGATTCATAATCTTTCATATTTGTCCATCTACCCATATTACGCTTAAACTACCCCTACTTCTCTTAATACTTCAAAACAGCTCTTCTTTTTAATCCAACCCCTAATTCTCTAAATAGTCATTCATTCCAACAATTACCCTTTATTTAACTTCTGTGAAGGGTTGGTTTTTGCATCACCCAATGTAAACGATTCATCTTATTTCATATTTGTCGATCTACCCCTACTATACTTAAGCAACCCCTACTTCTTTTAATTATTCAAAACAGTCCTTCTTTTTACTCCTACCCTTAATTCTCTAAATAGACCTTACTTCCAACAAATATGCCTACCTTCTTACAACTATGAAGGGTTGGTTTTTGCAGCACCCAATCCAAACAATTTATAATCTTTCATATTTTTCGATCTACCCCTATTGTGCTTAAACTACCCCAACTTCTCTTAATACTTCAAAACAGCCCTTCTTTTTATTCCTACCCCTGATTCTCTAAATAGTCATTCCTTCCAACAGTTACCCCTATTTTTTAACTTCTGTGAAGTGTTGGTTGTTGCAACACCCAATCTAAATGATTCATCATCTTTCATATTTGTCGATCTACCCCAACTATGCTTAACCTACCCCTACTTCTCTTAACACTTCAAAAAAACCCTTCATTTTAATCCTACCCCTAATTCTCTAAATAGCCCTTACTTCCAACAATTACGCCTATCTTTTTACTACTGTGAAGGATTGGTTTTTGCAGCAACCGATCCAACGATTCATAATCTTTCATATTTGTCGATCTGCCCCTACTATGCTTAAACACCCCTACTTCTCTTAATACTTCAAAACAACTATTCTTTTTAATCCTACACTTGTTTCTCTAAATATCTATTCCTTCCAACAATTACCCCTATTTTTTAACTTCTGTGAAGGGTTGGTTTTTGCAGCACCTAATCGAAATGATTCATCATCTTTCATATTTGTCGATCTACCCTTACTATGCTAAAACTACCCCTACTTCTCTTCATACTTCAAAATAGCCATTCTTTTTAATCCTACCCTTAATTCTCTAAATAGCCCTTACTTCCAACAATTATGCCTATCTTTTACTACTGTGAAAGGTTGGTTTATGCAACACCCAATCCAAACGATTCATAATCTTTCATATTTGTCGATCTGCCCCTACTATGCTTAAACTCCCCCTACTTCCCTTAATACTTCAAAACAGCTGTTCTTTTTAATCCTACACCTAATTTTCTAAATAGCCCTTACTTTCAACAATTATCCCTATTTTTTAACTACTATGAAGGGTTGGTTTTTGCCACACACAATCTAAATGATTCATCTTCTTTCATATTTGTCGATCTACCCCTACTATGGTTAAACTACCCCTACTTCTCTTAGTACTACTAAACAACCTTTCTTTTTAATCCAAATCCTAGTTCTCTAAATAACCCTCCAAGCAATTACCCCAATTTTTAAACTTCTGTGAAGGCCTGGTTTTTGTTGCACCAAATCTATATGATTAATCTTCTTTATCTTTGTAGATCAACCCCTACTATGCTTAAACTACCTCCACTTCTCTTAATACTTCAAAACAACCCTTCTTTTTATTCCTACCCCTAATCCTCTAAATAGCCCTTACTTCCAATAATTACCCCTATTTTTTAACTATTATATAGGGCTGGTTTTTACAGCACCCAATCTAAATGATTCATCATCTTTCTTATTTGTCGATCTACCCCTACTATGCTTAAACAACCCCAACTTCTCTTAATGCCTCAAAACAATCCTTCTTTTTAATCCTACCCCTAATTCTCTAAATAGCCCTTGCTTCCAAAAACTAAGCCTATATTTTTAATATTGTGAAGGGTTGGTTTTTGCAGCACACAATCCAAAAGATTCATAATCTTTCATATTTGTCGATCTACGCCTAATATGCTTAAACTAACCCAACTTCCCTTAATACTTCAAAACATCCCTTCTTTTTAAACCTACCCCTAATTCTATAAATAGTCATTCCTTCCAAAAATTAACCATATTTTTTAACTTCTGTGAAGGGTTGGTTTTTGCAGCACCCAATCTAAATGATTCATCATCTTTCATATTTGTCGATCTACCCCTACTATGCTTAAACTACCCCTACTTCTCTTAATACTTCAAAACAGTCCTTTTTTTATCCTTCCTCTAATTCTCTAAATAGCCCTTACTTCCAACAATTACGCCTATCTTTTTACTACTTTGAAGGGTTGGTTTTTGGAGCACCCAATCTAAAGGATTCATAATCATTAATATTTGTCGATCTACCCCTACTATGCTTAAACTACTACTACTTCTCTTAATACTTCAAAATAGCCCTCCATTTTGATCCTATACCTAATTCTCTAAATAGTCATTCCTTCCAACAGTTACCCCAATTTTTTAACTTCTTTGAAGCGTTTGTTTTTGCAGCACCCAATCTAAATGATTTATCATCTTTCATATTTGTCGATCTAACCCTACTATGCTTAAACTACCCCTACTTCTCTTAATATTTCAAAATAGCCCTTCTTTTTAATCCTACCCGTAATTCATGAAATAGCCCTTACTTTCAACAATTATGCCTATCTTTTTACTACTATGACGGGTTGGTTTTTGCAGCACCCAATCCAAACGATTCATCAACTTTTGTATTTGTCAATATACCTCTACTATGCTTAAACAACCCGTACTTCTCTTAATACTTCAAGACAGCTATTCTTTTTAATCTTAACCCTAGTTCTCTAAATAATCCTTATTTCCAACAATAATGCCTATCGTTTACTACTTTGAAGCGTTTGTTTTTGCAGCACCCAATCCAAACGATTCATAATCTTTCCAATTTGTCGATCTACCCTACTATGCTTAAACTACACCTACTTCTTTTAATACTTCAAAACAACTATTATTTTGAATCCTACGCCTAATTCTCTAAATAGCCCTTAATTCCAACAATTACGCCTATCTTTTTACTACTTTGAAGCGTTGGTTTTTGTAGCAGCCAATCCAAACGATTCATAATATTTCATATTTGTCGATCTACCCCTACTATGCTTAAACTACCCCTACTTCGCTTAATACTTCAAAACAGTCCTTCATTTGAGTCCTATACCCAATTCTCTAAATAGTAATACCTTCCAATAATGACCCCTATTTTTTAAATTCTGTGAAGTTTTGGTTTTTGCAGCACCCAATCAAAATGATTCATCAACTTTCATATTTGTCTATCTAACCCTACTATGCTTAAAATACCCCTACTTCTGTTAATACTTCAAAACAACTCTTCCTTTTGTTCCTACCCCTAATTCTATAAATAGCCCTTACTTCCAACAATTATGTCTATTTCTTACTACTGTGATGGGTTGGTTTTTGCAGCACCCAATCCAAACGATTCATAATCTTTCATATTTGTCAATCTACCCCTACTATGCTTAAACTACCCCTGCTTCTCTTAATACTTCAAAACATCCCTTCTTTTAAATCCTAACCCTAATTCTCTAAATAGCACTTACTTACAACAATTACGCCTATCTTATACTACTTTGAAGGGTTGGTTTTCGCAGCACCCAATCCAAACGATTCATAATCTTTTCTATTTGTCGATCTACCCGTACTATGCTTAAACTACCCCTACTTCTCTTAATACTTCAAAATAACTATTCTTTTTAATTCTACCCCTAATTCTCTAAATCCCTTAATTCCAACAATTACCCCTATTTTTAACATCTATGAAGGGTGGGATTTTGCAGAACCCAATCTAAATGATTCATCACTTTCACATTTTTCGATCTACCCCTACTATGCTAAAACTATCCCTACTTCTCTTAGTATTTCAAAACAGCCCTTCTTTGTAATCCAACACCTAATTCTTTAAATAGCCCTTACTTCCAACAATTATCCCTATTTTTTAACTGCTGTGAAGGTTGGTTTTTGGAGCACCCAATCCAAACGATTCATCATCTTTCGTTTTTGTCGATCTAGCCCTATTATGCTTAAACTAGCCCTATTTCTTTTAATACTTCAAAACAGCCTTCTTTTTAATCCTACCCCTATTTCTCTAAATATCCCTTACATCTAACAATTGCCCCTAGTTTTTAACTACTGCGAATGGTTGGTTTTTACAGCACCCAATCAAAATGATTCATCATCTTTCATAATTGTCGATCTACCCCTACTACGCTTAAACTACCCCTACTTCTCTTAATATTTAAGAACAACCCTTCATTTTAGTCCAACTCCTAATTCTCTATATAGACCTTCCAACAATTACCCCTATTTTAAAACTTTTGTGAAGGGTTGGTTTTGCAGCACCCAATCCATATGATTCATCATCTTTATATTTGTCAATCTACCCTACTAAGCTTAAACTACCACTACTTCTCTTAATTCTTCATAACGTCCCTTCTTTTTAATCCTACCCCTGATTCTCTAAATAGCCCTTACTTCCAACAGTTACACCTATTTTTTAATTGCTTTTAATTTTTTGTTTATGCAGCACCCAATATAAATGATTCATCATCTTTCATACTTGTCGATCTATCCCTACTATGCTTAAACTGCCCCTACTTCTCTTAATACTTCAAAACAGTTCTTCTTTTTAATCCTACCCCCAATCCTCTAAATAGCCCATACTTCCAACAATTACGCCTATCTTTTTAATACTGTGAAGGGTTGGTTTTTGCAGCACCCAATACAAAAGATTCATAATCTTTCATATTTTTCCATCTACTCCTACTATGCTTAAACTACCCTTACTTCTCTTAATACTTCAAAATAACTTCTGTGAAGGGTTGGTTTTTGCAGCACTAAATCTAAATGATTCATAATCTGTTATATTTGTCGATCTACCCCTACTATTCTTAAACTACCCCTGCTTCTCTTAATATTTCAAAACAACCATTATTTTTAATTGTTCCCATAATTCTCTATATAGCCCTTACTTCCAACAATTACACCTATCTTTACTACTGTGAAGGGTTAGTTATTGCAGCATTCAATCCAAACGATTCATCATCTTTCATATTTGTTGATCTACCCCTGCTACGCTTAAACTACCCCTACTTCTGATAATACTTCAAAACAACTATTCTTTTTTATCCTAACCCTAATTCTCTAAATAGTCCTTACTTCCAACAATTGCGCGTATCTTTTACTACAGGGAATGGTTGTTTTTGCAGTACCCAATCCAAACGATTAATAATCTTTCATATTTGTCGATCTACCCCTACTATGCTTAAACTCCCCCTACTTCTCTTAATACTTCAAAACAGCTATTCTTTTTAATCCTACCCCTTATTCTCTAAATATCCCATATTTCCAATAGTTACCCTATTTCTTAACTTCTGTGAAGGGTCGGGTTTTGGAGCACCCAATCCAAATGATTCATCATCTTTCATATTTGTCGATCTACCCCTAATATGCTTAAATTATCCCTACTTCTCTTAGTACTTCAAAATAGCCCTTCTTTTTAATCAAATCAATAATTCTCTAAATAGCCCTTACTTCCAAAAATTATCCCAATTTTTAACCACTCTGAAGGGTTGGTTTTTGCAGCACCCAATCCAAACGATTCATCATCTTTCATATTTGTCGATCTACCCTTATTATGTTTAAACTACCCCTACTTCTCTTAACACTTCAAAACATCCTACTTTTTAATCTTTCCCCTAGTTCTCTAAATAGCCCTTACATCCAACAATTACGCATATTTTTTAATTAATGTGAAGGTATGGTTTTTGCAGCACCTAATCCAAATGATTAATCATCTTTCATATTAGTCGATCTACCCATACTACTCTTAATACTTCAAAACAGCTATTCTTTTTAATCCTACCCCTAATTCTTTAAATAGCCCATACTTCCAACAATTACCCCTATTTTTCAACTACTGCGAAGGGTTGGTTTTTGTAGCATCCAATCTAAATCATTCATTTTCTTTCATATTTGTCGATCTACCCCTACTATGATTAAACTACCCATACTTCTCTTAATACTTCAACACAACACTTCATTTTAGTTCAATTCCTAATTCCCTAAGTAGCCACTCCAACAATTACCCCTATTTTTAAACTTCTGCGAAGGGGTGGTTTTTACAGCACCCAATACATATGATTCATCATCTTTATATTTGTCGATCTACCCTACTATGCTTAAACTACACCTACTTCTCTTAATACTTCAAAACACTTCTTCTTTTTTATCCTACTCCTAATTTTCTAAATAGCCCTTAGTTCCAACAATTACGCCTATCTTTTTACTACTGTGAAGGGTTGGTGTTTGCAGCACCTAATCCAAATGATTCATAATCTTCCATATTTGTCCATCTACCCATACTATGCTTAAACTACCACTACTTCTGTTAATACTTCAAAACAGCCCTTCTTTTTAATCATACCCCTAATTCTCTAAATAGTCATTCCTTCCAACAATTACCCTTTTTTTTTAATTTATGTGAAGGGTTGGTTTTTGCAGCACCCAATCTAAATTATTCATCATATTTCATATTTGTCGATCTACCCCTACTATACTTAAACAACCACTACTTCTCTTAATAACTCAAAACAATCCTTCTTTTTATTCCTACCCCTAATTCTCTAAATAGCCCTTAATTCCAACAATTATGCCTACCTTTTTACTACTGTGAGGGGTTGGTTTTTGCAGCACCCAGTCCAGACGATTTATAACCTTTCATATTTGTCGATCTACCCCTACTATGCTTAAACTACCCCTACTTCTCTTAATACTTTAAAACAACCCACTTTTTCAATCCTACCTTTGATTCTCTAAATAGTCATTCCTTCCAATAATTACCCCAATTTTTTAACTTTAGTGAAGTATTGGTTGTTGCAGCACCCAATCTAAATGATTCATACTACCCCTATTTCTCTTAATACCAAAAAACAGCCTTTCTTTTTAATACTACCACTAATTCTCTAAATAGCCCTTAATTCCAAAAATTACTCCTATCTTTTCACTACTGCGAAGGGTTGGTTTTTGCAGCACCCAATCCAAACGATTCATAATCTTTCATATTGGTTGATCTGCACCTACTATGCTTAAACTCCCCCAACTTCTCTCAATACTTCAAAATGACTATTCTTTTTAATCCTACCCATGATTCTCAAAATATTCATTCCTTCTAACAATTACCCCTATTTTTAACTTCTGTGAAGGGATGGTTTCTGTAGCACGCAATTCAAACGATTCATCATCTTTCATATTTGTCGATCTACCCTACTATGCTTAAACTACCCCTACTTCTCTTAATACTTCATAACAGCTATTCTTTTTAATCCTACCCCTAATTCTCTAAATAGCCCTTAATTCCAACAATTACGCCTATCTTTTACTTCTGTGAACGGCTGGTTTTTGGAGCACCTAATCCAAACGATTCATAATCTTTCATATTTGTCGATCTGCCCCTACTATGCTTAAACTCCCCCTACTTCTCTTAATACTCCAAAACAACTATTCTTTTTAATCCTACCCCTAATTCTGTAAATAGACCTTACTTCCAACAATTACCCTTATTTTAAAACTTCTGTGAAGGGTTGGTTTTTGCACCACCCAACCCATATGATTCATCATCTTTATATATTTCGATTTACCCCTACTATGCTTAAACTACCCCTACTTCTCTTAATAATTTAAAATAGCCCTTCTTTTTAATCCTACCTTACCCTTTATTCTCTAAATATCCCTTAGTTCCAACAATTAACGTTTTTTAACTACTGTGAAGGGTTGGTTTTTGCAGCACCCAATCTAAACGATTCTTCATCTTTCATATTTGTCAATCTATCCCTACTATTCTTAAACTACCCTACTTCTCTTAATACTTCAAAACAGTCCTTCTTTTTAACCCTACCGCTAATTGTCTAAACAACCCTTACTTCCAACAATTACGCCTATCTTTTTACTACTTTGAAAGTTGGTTTTTGTAGCACACAATCCAAAAAATTCGTAATCTTTCATATTTGTCGGTCTACCCCTACTATGCTTAAACTACCCCTACTTCTCTTAATACTTCAAAACAACTCTTCTTTTTAATCTTACCCCAAATTCAATAAATAGCCCTAACTTCCAGCATTTATGCCTATCTTTTTACTACTGTGAAGGGTTGGTTTTTGCAGCACAAAATCCAAACGATTCATCATTTTTCGTATTTGTCGGTCTACCCCTACTATGCTTAAAGTACTCCTACTTCTCTTAATACTTCAACACAACCCTTCTTTTTAATACTACCCCTAGTTCTCTAAATAGTCATTCCTTCCAACAATTGCCCCTATTTTTTAACTCCTGTGAAGGGTTGGTTTTTGCAGCACCCAATCTAAATGATTCATCATATTTCATATTTGTCGATCTACCCTACCATGCTTAAATAACCCCCACTTCTCTTAATAATTCAAAACATTCCTTCTTTTATTCCTACCCCTAATTCTCTAAATAGCCCTTACTTCCAACAATTACATCTACCTTTTTAATACTTTGAAGGGATGGTTTTTGCCGCACCCAATCCAAACGATTTATAAAATTTCATATTTGTCGATCTACCCCTACTATGCTTAAACTACCCCAACTTCCCTTAATACTTCAAAACAACCCATCTTTTTAATCCTACCCCTGATTCTCTAAATAGTCATTCCTTCCAACAATAACCCATATTTTTTAACTTCTGTTAAGGGTTGGTTGTTGCAGCACCCAATCTAAATGATTCATCATCTTTCACATTTTCGATCTACCCCAACTATGCTTAAACTACCCCTACTTCTCTTAATACTTCAAAACAACCCTTCTTTTTAATGAAAACCCTAATTCTCTAAGTAGCCCTTACTTACGAAAATTACGCCTATCTTTTTACCATTGTAAAGGGTTGGTTTTTGCAGCACCTAATCCAAACGATTCATAATCTTTCATATTTGTCGATCTGCCCCTACTATGCTTAAACTCCCCCTACTTCTCTTAATACTTCAAAACAGTTATTCTTTTTAATCCTACCCCTGATTCTCTAAATAGTCATTCCTTCCAACAATTACCCTTATTTTTAAACTTCTGTGAAGGGTTGGTTTTTGTTGCACCCAATCCAAACGATTCATTATCTTTCATGTTTGTCGATCTACCCCTACAATGCTTAAACTACCCCTACTTCTCTAAATACTACAAAACAACCCTTCATTTTAATCCTAATCCTAATTCTCTAAATAGCCTTTACCTCCAATAATTACGCCTATCTTTTACTACTGTGAGGGGTTGGTTTTAGCAACACCCTATCCAAACGATTCATAATATTTCATATTTGTCGATCTACCCCTACTATGCTTAAACTACCCCTACTTCCCTTAATACTTCAAAACATCCCTTTTTTTTTAATCCTACCCCTAATTCTCTAAATATTCAATCCTTCCAACAATTACCCTTATTTTTTAACTTTTGTGAAGGATTGGTTTTTGCAGCACCCAATCTAAATGATCCATCATCTTTCATATTTGTCGATCTACCCCTACTCGCTTAAATTAATCCTACCCCTAACTCTCTATATAGCCGTTACTTCCAACAATTACACCAATCTTTTTACTACTATGAAGGGTGTGGTTTTGCAGCACCCAATCCAAATGATTCATAATCTTTCATATTTTTTGATCTACCCCTACTATGCTTAAACTACGCCTACTTCTCTTAATACTTCAAAACAACCCTTCTTTTTAATGTAACACCCCGTGATTCTGTAACTCTAAGATTCACAAATCAAGGAAGACTTAAAAGTTAAAATCAAAATAAAGGGAAACACGCTGCGCCATTGCGTTCGTCTTGGAAAAATACACGAAATAGAGTCCGAATTTTCGAGAATCGGAGTCCGTATGACCAAGATTAGGCCCGTCAAAGTTTTCAGAAAATTCCAAGTTCAAAACAGTTTATACTGGGGCCAAATTCGAATTCAAACACACAGGGTGCAGGGAGGGAAAATTACCGCCCAGGTCATGTCGACAGGGGTGTCGACTGCGCAGTCGACACCCCCTCCCCATGTCGACTGCCCAGTCGACATGGGTGTCGACCTGCCCGCTTTTTCCAGCTTTCTGCACCTGGTTCGTTCTGCTGTATTTGGTCACGTTTTCTGACCAGGTTCGTTCGCCTAACACTATATAAATAGCCCTGGTCTTCTTCTCTATTCACAATTCTTTTCTACCATTATGCTGCAAAGATTCTTGTTAGACATGGCTTCTCCTCCTCCTCTAAAATATATAAACAAAATAATAATATATATAAAATAAACCAAGATGAGGAAAGGCTACTAAAAGATTTTCAGGAAGAGGTTCAAGTCAAGCTAGGATTCGAGAGGAGGTTCAAACGACTTCAACGACTGTTTTTCTACGAATCTTAGCAACGCCATCTTCCTGTTCTAATCTAGTCTCTGTAAGTCAGTTATTTTTAGATTTGAACGTTTGGCTTTTATTCGTGACATGAAATTAAAGGGATAAAAGACTATGCCTAATCTTTCTACTTGAATCAGTGCTTATACCTTTGGACCTAATTAAGAACTGTTGTGATTCGATGACCAATAAGACGGTGATGGTGAAACTATGGACTTTGGAACCATATGCCTTGGAACTATGAACATAAGCCTTTGATTTTGGGACATAAAACTTTGCCTATGACTATGAATATTTCCTATGACTATGAACGTTGCCTATGACTATGAACATCGCCTAAGACTGTGATTCATTGAACTGTGAGGATTATTGCCTATGACTATGAACATTTCCTATGACTATGAACATTGCCTACGACTATGAACATCGCATATGACTGTGATTTATTGAACTGTGAGGATTATTGCCTATGACTATGGATATAAGATTATTATTTATGCCCATGACATTGTAGTTACAAAACCATGTTGTTTAACAAACTGACATTATTTTTGATCAAGGCTTAACTTTCTATTCAGCTTATTCTTGGTTATCTTTGGTTTTAGACCTTGGGAATTTACCTATTAAGCTAGGTCTACCCATGTTCTTGAACCTCTGTCTCTATTCTGTCTATTCTTGGTTTTAGACCTTGGGAATTTACCTATTTAGTTAGGTCTACCTATGTTCTTGAACCGACGTCGTCACTCAACCCTTTTTATGCCAGTTATTATGTCTATATTTTGCATAGCATTTTTGGTTCATTCCCTATTTTCTGCGAATCTAGATTTATCTATAATCTAGATTGAGTCATGATTATACGAACGGTGGGAATGCGATTTGGGAAAAATATGAAATTTACTAAAACATAGTTACAAACTTGGAAATTGGCATAAATTGGGAACATGTATTATGGCATGTTCATAGAAATGCAAATGGGATAAATTTGACAGGAATTACAGGATTGTGTAATTTGAATCTAGTATTGACATGTAAATCTAGCATTTACATGAATTGTGAACTAGAGTAATAAGTCTAGTTTGACGTGAATTAGAATGTTAAATCAGAATTGGATTAGCTAATTTGGCTCGATAAGTATATTGGCATAAACATGAAATTGGCCATAATTGGGAGTAATTGTCAGGATTAGCAAAATCATGGTTAGTGACACTTCATTTGGTATGATTTACATACCAAAAAGCATAAACATGATATAGAGGGGAAAATGGGCCGTAAGAATAAATGTTGACAATTTACATTGAAAGAGTAATTGGCAAATAAGTAAATTAGGATTAATTTACTTATAGAATTTGTCCTAATTGAGGAAATGTTAATTTAGACAAATTAAAGGTTTGTTAACGATATCTCTTTTAATAATAACACAGAAAGTTCAAGGGTGACAGAGAGGATAGTGTCTAGGCTTGAGTTTGGAAAATACAAGTTTCCTGCTCTCCCTGGCTATCCATAACTGATTCGACGGACGGGATGGTTACTTTCAAAACCTGATTTGAAAATTAATCAAAACCCTTTGAACTAGAAAACACGAATAGGCCTAACCCGAGGTTAGACTGAGTTGCGATGTAAACCTGCCCGGAACCAACCGGCACATCTAGTAATCGCAACAATGTCTGTCTAATGTGAGTGGTTGTGGCTTTAATTTATTTAGTTAAAGCTAGAACAAGAATGCTAGGGTTAAGTTAACTAAGACACTTAACCAACTGAACATGATAACAAGACTGGTAGGTGGGGTCAGGTTCATACAGTTAAGCTAGAATGGGAGGGTTAAGTCCATAGGAACACTTAACCAACTTAAGCACAGTTAGGCTAGAACGGAGGGCTATGTCCACAGGGACACTTAACCAAACTCATGGAAACAAGACAAGATTTGTAGAGGTTAAGTAACTAAGAAAACACTTAGCCAAACTAACATGTTAACTAGACTAGAAGGTGGGGTTAAGTAATGTTGATACACTTAGCCAAATTAACATGTTAACTAGACTAGAGGTTGGGGTTAAGTAAATACACTTAGCCAATTTGATATGTTATTTGGGCTAGACCGTAGGGTTAAGTAGACTTGAACACTTAACCATCAGATTGTGATAAAAGAATAGGGATAAGTCTAAACATGAAGGGATAATACTTAACCATTAATAACATGTTAGTTAAAACAGACGGGCAAGGTTAAGTTAAAAAGGAACACTTAACCAATACAGGGTGAATGGGTAGGGTTAAGTAATAAAAAACACTTAACCAATATAACTTGGTTTGTGGTGGGGTTAAGTCAACATGAATTACCGATAACACTTAACCAGTATAACAGGATGAATGAAGAGGGTTAAGTTGGCTTGAATTGACTAATGACTCTTAACCAATCCAAATTGATGGGAAAGGGAACTAAATAGTAAACCTTAGTTAAGAAAACAACGATTCTGGAAACTAAGTGGTAAATCTTAGTTAGTAAAACTGAGTAGTAATTCTTAGTATAACACGAGAAGGAGCGAATGCCCGTCTGAGTAGAAAGAAGGCTCCAACGAATTGGGTTACGAAGCCCGAGGCTTCGAGGGGACGTGAGGGTACTCTTGGTATCCCTCTGTGAGGTTGCAGATGATCCGCCTGGGCCCACAGAGGTTAAGGTCTGCGTAGAAGAACCAGGGGTATGCCTTGGTTGCAATACATGGCAACCTAAAGACAAGGATGGACCGGCGTGATTCGGCGAGCAAACGGTAGCCCTGTGATAGTGAATCGTCATGTACCATCCATCTTGAGTCAATCGAGATACGTGAAGCGGAAAGGCGGAGAACTCCAAAAGACCATATACTTGCTATCTAGTTATGGTTGCAGATGGCCATAGGATAGTGGGGCACCGGGGGTCGGCATATGGTTCTCATTTTACAAGGCGTGCCTTTCATTATTTGAGGGATGGGTCAAGTTGGACCATAGCCACTGGAATAAAAACAGACCTTAGCATCTGCATCGGCAGATATCTGAAAGCTCCCAACCGAGTTCTGTATTCCTTGATTTGCCCTGTCACAGGACTCGGACCGCATATTACAGGACATGTGCATCTAGACAAGCGATAATGATTCGCGATACATGCGTGGGGAAGTATAGGAACATATACCACTCTAGGTAGTGTGCCCTAGACTTGGGGGCATCGTTCGACAGGTAGCGTAATCCCTAGTTGGACTAGGTGGCATAAACCTTGAACTCGAAAAGCGTTCAGCAGATAGCGTAAAACTCTAGTTAAATCTAGAAAGCACTTGATAGAAAACCCTAGATTAGATCTAGGTAATAAATAATAAATGTATGCCTGAAGGCAATGGAAACTACAGGGGTTGGGATCACGTTATCGTTACTAGTTGGAACACTAGTTAGGTGGTGCAGAGATATTGAAACCAGTATAACAAAGAAATAGCGAAGCGGCGAAAGTATTAGACCGTATCCAGTTTATCTTAGCATATCTTGTGACTACCTTGTCTAATCTTGTTGACCCTATTGTCATGGTGTAATCTTGTGTTCAGTTAATTCATGTCGTTTTGTTCTTCCATGTTCACATGCTAGAAGTTACTGAACTTACTCAGGCTTTATGTCTGACTCTGTTTTTCTTTCGTCTTCTTTTCTTCCGTCCCCCCCCCCCTACCCAAGGTAGTAAAGGAGGGAATAGTTAAGCTCAGGTTAAGTTGGACTGCCACTCTTTCCCAGCTTGAAGATTTGTCAAAGTTTGCTTGGATTCTCTTTTCAGATGCTATGGCTGGCTCTTGCTAAAATCAGGGAATATAAATGTTGTTTTATGCTTCTTTATTTTATATGACAGAGGACACTCTGATATTGTAAAGAAATCTTTGTACAAACTATTTTATCAATAAAGCAAAGTTTTATTTTCTGCTGTTTAATTTCTGTCTGTCTTGTAATTTATCTGCATCTTTTACCCAAAATGCTCCACAGAACTTAGTGCATTCCCTTTGTGAGTGACACTAACGGATGTGGGGTGTTACATTTAATCCTACCCCTAATTCTCTAAATAATCATTCCTTCCAACAATTACCCCTATTTTTTAACTTCTGTGAAGGGTTGGTTTTTGCAGCACCCAATCTAAATGATTCATCATATTTCATATTTGTCGATCTAACCCTACTATACTTAAGCAACGCCTACTTCTCTTAATAATTCAAAATAGTCCTTCTTTTTATTCCTACCCCTTATTCTCTAAATAGCCCTTACATCCAACAATTACGCCTACCTTTTCACTGCTATGAAGGGTTGGTTTTTGCAACACCCAATCCAAATGATTTATAATCTTTCATATTTGTCGATCTACCCCTACTATACTTAAACTACCCCTACTTCTCTTAGTACTTCAAAATAGCCATTATTTATAACCCTAACCTTGATTCACTAAATAGTGATTCGTTCCAAAAATTACCCCTTTTTTAACTTCTATGAAGGGTTGGTTGTTGCAGCACCCAATCTAAATGATTCATCTCTTTCATATTTGTCGATCAACCCCTGCTATGCTTAAACTACCCCTACTTCTCTTAATAATTCAAAACAACCCTTCTTTATAATCCTACCCTAATTCTCTAAATAGCCCCTACTTCCAACAATTATGCCTATATATTTACTACTGTGAAGGGTTGGTTTTTGCAGCACCCAATCGAAACGATTCGTAATATTTCATATTTATCGATCTGCCCATACTATGCTTAAACTCCCCCTACTTCTCTTTATACTTCAAAATAGCTATTCTTTTTAATTCTACCACTGACTCTCTAAATAGTCGTTCCTTCCAACAATTACCCCTATTTTTTAACTTCTGTGAAGGGTTGGTTTTTGTAGCACCCAATCCAAATGATTCATCATCTTTCATATTTGTCAATTTACCCCTACTATGCTTAAACTACCCCTACTTCGGTTAATACTTCAAAACAACAATTCTTTTTAATCCTACCCCTAATTCTATAAATAGCCCTTACCTCCAACAATTACGGCTATCTTTTACTGCTGTGAAGGGTTGGTTTTTGCAGCACCCAATCGAAACGATTCATAATCTTTCATATTTGTCAATTTGCACCTACTATGCTTAAACTCCCCCTACTTGTCTTAATATTTCAAAATAGCTATTCTTTTTATTCTTACCCCTAATTCTGTAAATATCCCTTACTTCCAACAATTACCCCTACTTTTAACCTTCTATGAAGGGTTGGTTTTTGCACCACCCAACCCATATGATTCATCATCTTTATATTTGTCGATTTACACGTACTATGCTTAAACTACCCCTACTTCTCTTAATACTTCAAAACAACCCTTCTTTTTAATCCTACCCTACCCCTAATTCTCTAAATAGACCTTAATTCCAAAAATTACCCCTATTTTTAACAACTGTGAATGGTTGGTTTTTGCAGCACCCAAACTAAATGCTTCATCATCTTTCATATTTGTCAATTTATCCCTACTATGCTTAAACTACCCCTAATTCTCTTAATACTTCAACACAGTCCTTCTTTTTTTATCCTACCACTAATTCTCCAAATAGCCCTTACTTCCAACAATTGCGCCTATCTTTTTACTACTTTTAAGGGTTGGTTTTTGCAGCACCCAATCCAAACGATTCGTAATCTTTAATATTTGTCTATCTACCCCTATATGCTTAAACTACCCCTACTTCTCCTAATACTTCAAAACAGCCCTTCTTTTAAATCCTACCTCTAATTCTATAAATAGCCCTTACTTTCAATAATTATGCCTATCTTTTTACTACTGTGAAGGGTTGGTTTGCATCACCCAACCCAAACGATTCATAATCTTTCATATTTGTCGATCTACCACTACTATGCTTAAACTACCCCTACTTCTCTTAATACTTCAAAACATCCTTTCTTTTTAATCCTACCCCTAATTCTCTTGTTAGACCAAAAAGTGGTTCTAACACCCAAATTGATTAAAAGCAGAATGAAATGAGATCAAAAATAAAAATGAACACACAGGAGTTATAGTGATTCGGCAAAGAAATGCCTACGTCCACTTATCTTTCACTATTTTCACTGATTTAGTTGCAAGTACAATGAAAAATTCACTTGATTTCTCTCACAACTCACATACAATCGCTCAATTGTCTAAAAACAAATAATGAAAGAAGATTTGGATTTTCTGGGAATGCTGGAATTCAAGTTATGAAGGTGGTTGAACTCTCAAAGTCTCAGAAAAAGATCCTTTTCTTTGCTTCCAGACGGGGTATTTATAGGTGAGAATTTGCTCATAACCCGATCCGGATCGAAGCCACGTGTCGTCCATCCCATCCGCCTCGGGTTCGGGTGAATTTCTATGTTGACAACGCATCAGAGTAGTGGACGTTGAGGGTAAGAACTGGTCACATCCGATCCGAATAACCAGGCGCTCATGTAGGAGAGTGACGTGGAGGACTGGCTCGGGTCGGAGGGGTATACACACGGGGTTCGGATCGGAGTACCCGATCCGACCCGGATTGACTTAGGACTACTTCCTGTGTTTACTCCGCTCCGCTCAATTCTATTGCTCTCCGCTCCAGCTGGAAATAGGTTGCTCTCCGATCCGAACAGACGTGCCTCTCTAATTCCAACAACAATAGCTCACCGATCCGAACAGCAGACCTTATCTGATCCGAACCGCTACACTACTCCTATCCGAGCTGCTTCAGTGTTTTTCAAGCTCTTCAATATTTCACATCTTGACTTTGTGTTGCCCAGTTCACAAAGTGGGCTAACATTTTGCCCCCTCAAAGGTTGCTTCTGTTGGAGACGGAACATGCTTTGATTATCATTGCACAACGCTCTTCGAGGTGATTTTTCTTTTGATTTTCCTTGTGTTTTCATATTTTTCTTCAGATTTCAATTTAACTCGTTGTTGAGCTAAAGAACTCGGTTCGGTTCGGATTCCGATCCAAACAGATCCCTTCTCCTTTCTATTTTTCACTGGACTGTTGGGCCAAGCTTCGCTTCTGGACTGTCCATCCGATCCGAATGAGAATTCTTCTACTGGGCTGCCGATCCGACTGGGGAGACGAATAGACACTCTCCTCTTCTATATAAACACTGCCTTCTTCCTCCTTTCATTTTTACTGTTTTACTTCGAAAGTTCTGCAAAACGAGAGAGAGAAAAACTAATTCGTGAAGCATCAAAATTCCTCATAATTTTCGAAGCAATTACATCGGTAGGTTATAAAACTTTGAACAATTCCTTATTTAATCATTCTCGATTCGGATTCGTAAACGATTAGGATGATTTGAGTATGAAATTTGGACAACTTCGCCACCGTGACTCCCCCCCTCGTCATCATCACCAGTAAACTCGTCGTCGTCTCGAGGTTGGAACGGAGGAGATTATAATCCGTTGTTGAGTGCGCCAGCGTTGAATTGCTTGGCTTTGATTTGAGTGACTGGCACGAAATTGGCCTTGGCGCCGGTTAGGGAAGAAAGAGGGTGAAGGAGAAGAAGTGGATAATAGGGAATCGGTTCGGTTCGGAGGGATATGGAAGGTGAAAAGACAAAGGAAGAAGGAAGTAAATTCAGGAGGTCGGACCGGGTCGGAGCAAGCAAAGAAAGAAAAAAGAAAAAAATCCAGGAGATCGGATCGGGTCGGAGCAGGTATTTAAGGAAGGGGGAAAGGAGCCTACCTAACCGGATCGGGTCGGATCCTAAGATGATGGAGGAGAAGTATAACTACGTGATCCGATCCGAACCGTTAGGGGACTTTGCCTCCGATCCGATCCGATTTTGATTTCTGAGTTTCAATGAGATATCCAAGCCTAAGGCCACGCCCCCGATCCGATCCCAATGAATGCACCCGAACCGAACCGAAGCACAGTTTACCTTAACGCATAAAAACTCGTCTAACTGGCCCAATCAACTTTCGGCATAATCTTCAATTTAACGGACAGTTAGGATAGTGCCTTGCGAACGTAACTGGACATCAAGAACTACTTCAACTCTTTATATTTTGCCAAACTTTTTCATCGCACTTTTAAACATTTACTTTGCACTTTCCATATACACTGTTTACACTTTGGTTTGCACACATGCACGGGGGGATACGGGCTAATTTGCTCTAATTTGTGCTATTGCTTCTTCAATGGTTTTATGACCATGAGACCAAGAAGCTCTTCCAGGCTAGCTGAGAGGAAAGAAGCCCCAGAAACCTCTCTTCTCCGTCGGATCCAGAATGGGATAATGAGGGTTCAGACTACGATGTCGGAAACCGTAAAAGTGACTAAGTGTCTTCAGAGAATGAAGTTTCTTTAGGGTTTGAAGAAGAAGGAGGGGTTGTCGACGACCGGGCTCCTGATGAGTTTGAATCGGCTGTCATATTGGAATCGCCCCAAGATTTTGTTGAATCAACAATTGATAACGACCGACTTACCCGAATTTGTTTGAAATATGGGATAATGAAAAGGGACACTCTAGTGCCTTCAAGCTCTGACCGTCCCCACAACCCTCTAGAAGGATATATGGCGGTCACTCGGTTGATGTGTATGGTCGGCGCTATCCCTCCATTTTCTCCCTTCATCGTTGACTTTCTAAGACAAATGCGGATTGCCCCCATGCAGCTGCATCCCAATACTTATGCCTACTTGCACACTTTGTACATAGCATACCGTGAGATCTTAGGCATAGAGCTCACGTTCGATGACGTTCATTTCTTCTATAACTTCAAGCATTGGACTCGAGAGACTCCATCTTTCTGCTATTTTGAGTCTGTTCCTAAGAGGAAGATAATCTCGGCGCCATTCAGCAGTAAAGCTGGAGATTCCAGACTGGAATGGTTCTATGTGAAGCAACAGCCTGGATGTGCCAGGAGGTGGACGAAATCAAGTAAAGCACTGATTTTCTAAATCCGGGCTCTATACACTCGAGTCATCACCCTAACTTGTTTTCCTTTTTGTTTGCAGTCGACAATCCAAAACAAATATCAAATCAGTTGTTCCTTGACCGGATACACCAACTTCTTAATGGCGATCAATAATTCTTGACTATCGATGAAGTCCTTAAGGACGAATATCTTCACTTTCATGGGCTGTTATCCGTTTTTCGTAGTATTGGTCATGGGACGGCTCCATACGTATATATTCCTCCAGTGGATGTAGTCCCAGAGACAGGAGAAGGCTCGGGAGTTCCTACAGTGCCTCTTCAAACTTCACCTTCTCCATCTTCTACTTAGGATGATGAATTGGCTAATCTGGCCGAAAAGCATCGTGAAGGATATACTGCCCCAGTGGAGGCTACTTCTCTGGAAAAGTCAACATCCTCCCAAGAGTCACCACTTAATGCTTCCGAGGGAGATGTCCCTAGTACAGATGACCCAATATTTCAGGGTTTGGGGGATCTCCCCTTACCTGAAACTATATACACTTCAGAGGATTTTAGGAAGGATCCTTTAGTCTTCACCTCTTCTGAAGAGACCACTCCTGCTAAGGCCAAAGAGCCTGCCCGTACTAGTCTAGCTTCAAACTCGGGTTGGTTGGGGGGACACACACCACTTAGGACACACTTTATACAACAGCATTAGCATTCATTGCACCTCTTTCTCCGTGAATCCATTGATTCTGAATTTCGTTTATCTTATTGTGCAAGCACGATGTCTCGATCTTACTATGATATCAGGAAGCTTCGCCGCAGCATGTCTAATCCACCTCAGGATATCGAGTATATTCGCCGCGATTATCGCGGTAGGGAGGAGAGAAGGCCTTATGATCCCTATCGCTCTCGACCCTCACATTCTCGCTCTCCCGTTCGGTCGGAACAAGAGAAATACAAATGTTATCAAAGCCGTAGGGAAGAGGACAGGCCACAATCGAAAGACTCCACCTCTTCCCACGAAAAGCGCAGTAGAGAGAGAAGCCCACCAAAAGATACTAAGTCTCGAAGTAAGCGCAAGGTCCCTGCTACCAAACGACCTGGGACAGACAAAGAAACTACTGAATCCTCCACACACAGGGACACTGAATTGACGATCTCCGCTCCTCCCCCACTAGATGTGGAAACTGCAATAAAGCGGGCGTATTTGGAGGAGCAATTTCCCGAACACTACTTCGAGACTTTGACTTTTTTACCTGCCCTTGAACCTGTTTCTTCTAAGTGGGCAGATGAGGCCAAAGCAAAGATAGACGTGGTTGAAAAACAGTATATTGAGATGTTTAAATATTCACGCAATCTTTCCAGAATTATCCGTACTCTAATCACGAATGCTGATTCAATGCAAAAAACCGCGTAAGAAGATGCTAAGGCCTTAAAGAACCTAGGTAAAGATTTGGAGGACACACAGGCCCAGATTGCTATTGCTCAGAGGGACGCTACCAACTTCAAACAACAATTTGAGGATATGCAAAAACGTTATCATGACTTGCTTGAATCTCACACTCAAGAGCGTTCTGAGTTAAAAAAGCAAGCTGATGATGCTAAGTCAGAAGCTGCTAAGACGCGCCTTGCTTATACTGACCTCGAACGGAAAAATGCCGAGTTAGTGAAGAGGAATGCTGAACTAGAAAAGAAGAATGCTGACTTGGCTTCAAAGCTATTGGAGGTAGAGAACAGAGCTGCCCAGGCGGAGGGCAATGTTGAGTGTGCTATCAAATCTGCGGAGGAAGCCCGCAAACAATTGTCAGAGATGGAGGCTGATATTCAGGGTTTTGGTGAATTAATGATTGAATTCTTCGCACATATCATCCATCGCCGAAACATTTCTTGGATCGAAGATTACCCATCCACTCTAGTTCAAGTATGGAATCCGATCGTTGAGTGGGAAAAAGAGGAGCTCAAAGTCGATTCCATCGATGAGGATAAGCTAATGGAAAAATACTTGAGGGATGATGAGCCAGAACGCCTAGCTGAAGGGTGCCGCCTCATTGCTGAGGCTATGGAAGAAGAGAGGCGGAGGATTAAACAGAAAAACATTCCCGAGACTGGTTCCTCTTCTGCTGCCCCCGCGACTTCGGAAGTAGAGGGGTATGACCCCGGGAATCCCCCGAACAACTCTGCTATCTCCAATCCCTGAAATGGCATCAGAGTTAGCAGTTACCCCCGCTGAGAAGTCTTCGGAAGGTATCCCTACCTTTTCTCCTCAATTTGTCAAGGCTATTTCTACCTTTCGCCATGTTATTGAGCAATCGATGAAAAACCCATTGTTTTCGCCTGAATTGATAACTGTTGCTTCTCATTCTGTAGGTATTGGGCCATCCGGAAAGACGGATGCGACTCAGGGAGCCACCGCTGGGGTAGAGCCTACGGAAAAGGCAAAAGGAGGGGAGGACAAGGCTGCTCCTATAGACTTGGGAAAAGGAAGTGAGCCGAATAAGGCCGACACTCCCCATGATGAAGAAATGATAGCAGCTTTAAAGGATGATGGCGGTGACGGAGGTCATGAGGAGGAACCAGAAGTTGCAATAGTCGGGGAGTCAAAAAATGCTGATGATGTTACTTTGGCTGCAATGAAAGCTGATCAAGATAAACGCTTGCAATTAAAAGACGAAGAACTAGACCCTGAAGCCCTCAAGCCCCTCGCAGTTCTGGATGCGGGATCAAGGTTAGTTGTTAAGCTCTCAACTAGATCTATTACAGAGGAACTCGCTAAAATATCTTCTCTTGATTCTAGCGCTCCGCCCTCCGGGAAGAAGTCTACCGGTTCCAGCACCGCATCTTCAGGAAAGAAGAAATCAAAACGGATCTTGACAGAGGCCGAGAAAGAAGCAAAGGATGCGGAGAAAGCCGCAAGGAAGTCCAAGACTCACTCGAAATCTAAATAGTGGATTGCCTTGTGTCGTTTTAGCATTTAGCGAACCAACAATTGCTGCTATAAGAGTGGCTCTTGCATCTTCTTTTTTAGCTATTTTCCTGTACGAATTCATTCATTAGTAAATAAAAAAATAATTCATTTTCTGCAATGTCTGTTTGTTAGTAGTTCTGTATTTATGTTAAAATGTCTGTCATACTATAGTTATGAAATGAAGTTACGGAGCGAGGAAATATGTGTGTACACTTATGCCCCCAGTCAATTCTCACAAATTATTTAAGGCTTAATCGAGCAATCTAAATGCTCCCGATTTTCTGACGGGATAGCATTTCCTGTGTCGTCAGTGCCTGTCGTTTTTTCAGGCATTTCTTTTATACTCTCCTGTCTTATACCCAGGTTAGAGTTCTTACTGAGGCGGTCCCTTGTCTGGGTGCACCTTCATGCCTCAGAGGACGTCGTCTTCCCGTCCTTTTATACTCCCTCTCTCTTTGGAGCATTAGAGTTCGAGCTCAGCAATCTATTCATTCCCCGGTCTTTCAGCGGGGAAGGATCTCATTCTCAGCGCTCAGTCGGAGACGCTTTTATACTCTCTCTCTCTCTCTCTGGAGAGTTAGAGTTAGGGGAAGGATTTCTTTTTCAGCGCTCAGTCCGAGACGCTTTTATACTCTCTCTCTCTCTGGAGAGTTAGAGTTAAGAATGTCGTTTTCTCATTCTTTTATGTCTTGTCGCACAAATAGTCGTTGTGCTTTTTCTTATGTTTAAATTGTCTTCCACCTTTTCAGGTTTTGAATCATCCTGTATTCCATAATCACAACAGAAAAATCGATGAATGTATATATATATAATGCATAAAAGTAAATAACACACGATATTTTTATAGTGGTTCGGCTAAGTCGTAGCCTACATCCACTTTATAGTCCTTTATTCATATCGTCAGATTTTCCCAAGGCAAGTCGTGCCTTATTACCGAGCTCATAAGAAAAATAACAAAGAGTACAACATTTCTAATCCAAATATCGCATTAAGTGTTGGGCATTCCACGCTCTAGGGACTTCTTCGCCATCTACGGTCGTTAACTTGAAGGTTCCTTTTTCAAGTTTCCGTTGGATGGCAAAGGGTCCTTCCCACTTTGGACCGAGGTGAGGAAGTGATGGAAAGACTCTCTTTAGCACCAAATCTCCTGGTTCAAAAGTCCTGAGGCGAACTTTTTTGTCGTAATAGCGTGCCATCTGACATCGATGTCTTGCCGCACGCAAATCTGCTTCGTCCCTTTTTTCTTCGACTTCATCAAGAGACTCAAGTAAGAGTGCCCGATTAGTCATCGGGTCATAATACGTCACCCTGTGGGAAGGAACTTCCAGCTCAACTGGAATTACTGCTTCTTAGCCAAAGGAGAGAGAGAGAAAGGGGTGTGACCAGTAGCCGTCTTAAATGTTGTCCGAATGCCCATAGAGCTAGGGGCAATTCGTCAACCCATTTTGCCTTTGCGCGCTCTAACCGTTTCTTGAGGATGGATTTTATTACTTTGTTTATTGCCTCAACTTGCCCATTCGACCGCGGATAAGCAACCGCAGTGTATCGCTTGTCGATCTTATACTTCTGGCAGAAATTTCTGAATTCAGTGCTATCAAACTGGGTTCCGTTGTCAGTTATAATGGTCCTTGGGATCCCAAATCGGCATATAATATTTCTAACCACGAAACTTATCACCTTTCTTGCCGTGATTTTGGTCAAGGGCTCAGCTTCCACCCACTTCGTAAAATAGTCCACAGCGACTATTGCATATTTCGCTCCTCCTTTAGCAATTGGTAGAACTCCAATGATATTAATTCCCCATGTGGCAAATGGCCAAGAACTCACCATTTATTTGAGTTGGGTTGACGGTGCTCTGGGGATTTTGGCGAATCTCTGGCACTTATTGCAGCGTCGTGAATAATCAACTGCTCTTTATTAATTGTGGGCCAGAAGTATCCATATCGCAATATCTTTTTTGCCAAAGTCTGACCTCCTGTATGATCTCCACACTCACCTTCGTGCACTTCTCTTAGTACACGTTTGATGTCGTCGTGTGCAATACATCGTAACAGGGGCATAGAAAATCCTTGTCTATAAAGAATATCATCTTGTATGACATATCTGGTAGCCTTGCGAACTATAGCCCTTTTCTCACTCTTCTTTGACGGGAGTGTCCCATTCTTAAGGAAGTTCTTAATTGGGGTCATCCACGACTCCTTCTCCGGTTCCGCTTCAAAAGCGAACTCAATTTCCATCGACTCAAAGCTTGGAGATTCCAACATTTCAATTGGAATTATTTCAGTCTCTTCTGGATTTTCGGAGCTAGCCAGCTTTGCCAGCCTATCCGCCTTCTGGTTTTCGGCTCTCGGGATATGTGTTATATTGTACCGCTCCAAGTTGTTCAATAGCTCTCTCACTTTCCTGAGGTAGGCGATTAGTCGAGGTCCCCGAGCCACAAATTCCTCTCGCACTTGGCAAACAACGATTTTAGAGTCACAGAATATGTCCAACATTTTTATTCCAAGGTCTTTTGCAAGCTTCAGCCCGGCAATCAGGGCTTCGTATTCAGAGTCATTGTTAGTCGCCGAAAATTCTAATCGTAGAGCGTAACATAATGACCGTCCTTCAGGAGTGACTAAAACAATTCCAGCTCCGGACCTTCGGTCGTTCTTAGCTCCATCTGTGTATAGTTTCCACGGATCTATCTTTAACTCATTCTCGGACTTAACCACTTTGTCATCGATTACTTCCTCCTCTGGGATGGTGAACTCCGCTATAAAGTCTGCCAGAGCTTGCCCCCTGATCGACCTTCGTGGTTGAAAATTTAAATCAAACTGACTTAATTCTATATTCCATTTGATCAACCTTCCCGATGCTTCGGGTCTCTGCAGCACCTGCCTTAGGGGCTGGTCTGTGTATATGGTTATGGGATGAGCTTGGAAATAGTGACGAAGTTTTCAGGATGTGATTAGGAGGATGTAGGCGAGCTTTTCAATCTTTGGGTAGTTGCGCTCTGCCGCTGCTAATTTATTGCTTACATAATATACTGGCCTTTGTACTTTGTCTTCTTCTCGAACCAGGGCTGTGCTAACGGCGTGAGCCGAGACTGCCAAGTAAACAAACAATTCTTCATGATCCACTGGCTTTGATCGGCGGTTTCTCTAGCAGTTCCAATAAATTTCGAAAGGCCTCAACACAGTCCGGAGTCCACTCGAAGTTCTTCTTTCCTCTTTTAATCAAATCAAAAAAGGGAACGCATTTGTCTGTGGCTTTGGAGATGAATCTACTCAGCGCAGCTACTTTCCCTGCAAGACTTTGGACGTCTTTAATTCTCCTCGGCTCTTCAATGTTTCTAATCGCTGCAATCTGGCTAGGATTGATTTCAATTCCTCGGGAGCTCACAATGAAGCCTAGGAACTTTCCCGATGCCACTCAAAAGGAGCATTTCAGAGGATTCAACTTCATCCGATACTTTCACAGGATACCAAACATTTCCACCAAGTCTTGCGTATGGCTGGAGGACTGTTTCTATTTGACAAGCATATCATCCACGTAAACTTCCATAGTCTTCCCGATTTGATTATAAAACATTCTGTTCACCAAGCGCTGATAAGTGGCTCCGGCGTTTTTCAATCCGAATGGCATTACAACATAACAATATAACCCCAAATTCGTAATGAAGCTTGTATGCTCTTGGTCTGGCACGTGCATAGGAATTTGATTATGTTCGGAATATGCGTCCATGAAAGAGAGAAGTTCATGACCTGCCGTCGAATCTACAAGCTGGTCAATCCTGGGAAGTGGGAAACTATCTTTTTGGCAAGCTTTGTTCAAATCTTAATAATCAATGCAAGTCCGCCACTTTCCATTCGGCTTCTTTACCAAGACGGTATTCGATATCCAGTCGGGATATGTCGAATCTCGAATAAATCCGTTCTGCTTCAGCTTCTCCACTTCCTCTTTAAGAGCAGCCGACCTCTCTGGGCCCAGCATACGTCTCTTTTGCTTCACAGGCGGATGTTTCGGGTTTACATTTAATTTGTGACTTATAATGGATGGCGATATCCCACACATGTCAGCGTGGGTCCAGGCAAACACGTCCAAGTTAGCCTTCAAGAAGTCCTTTAGTTCTTTGGATCGACGTGGATCCAATTGAGAACCAATCTTCAAAACTTTTGTCGGATCAGCTTCATCAATGGGAACTTCCACTCTCGCTTCATTAGGAGTTGCATTTCTAGTCTCTGGTTCTTCGTCTTTTCTGGGATCCAGGTCTTCAGGCGTTCCTTTGGGCAACTCCTCCGGGGTCGATTTCCCTAATTGCTATGCCGAGCCCCCCTTTGGGGGAGGCGAGGCATCTTTACTCTCAATGTCAAGTCCTTTCATCAACATCTTTAATTCGGCAACATAGCAGGCCCGTCCGGAAACTTGATCCCCTCTCATTACTCCAGTTCCGGCTTCGGTTGGGAACTTAAGCAATAAACACCAAGGGGCGATACAAGCTCTGAATTCAGCAAGGGCAGGCCTCCCCAAAAATGCATTATAAGGCGAATCTACGTCCAACACAACGAACTGAAGCATCCGCACTCTTCTGCGTTCTCCTTGCCCCAAAGTCACGGGCAATTCTATGTATCCCATGGGAGCTGTTGACGCCCCGTTAAAGCCTCTGATCCATCCTTCACATGGCTTCAAATCCTCAGATTCAAGCTTCATCTGATCGAATGACTTTTTAAACAAAATATTGACGGAGCTTCCGTTGTCTACTAACACCTTATGAACCAAGGCCGGCCCAATGGTGGTAGTAATGACCAACGGATCATCAGTGGGTGATTGAATCCCAGTATTATCTCTGCTGCGGAATACCACGTCGTCAAACATTGTATCCTGTTGTTTTATGGGGGCAATATCTTCCAAATCATCACCTTCATTCACATCTACGTGTTTGGCAGCATTTACATATTGATCCATTGCTCTAAACCTACGGATTGCCGGGTGAGGTCCACCCACTATGGAGTTGATAACAATTCCCTTGCCTTTCTGCTGCGCTGTAGGCTTGGGAGCAGGTAGAATCTGGTTTGGAGCCTGCTCTCCATGCCCCCTGTCCCTCGGGGCAACTTTATATTCATCCAGTTTCCCTTCACGCAGCAGCTTCTCAATCACATCTCTCAAATGCCGACATTCATTTGTTGAATGCCCATGAGTTCCATGAAACAAACAAAACTTCCCAGTTGCCATTTCTTTCTCGTTCGAGTCACGAGGTGGCGGTCTTTTGTAATGCAAAATATTGTATGTATCTAGGTAAATATTCTCAAGAGTGTCGTTCAACGGGGTATAATTCTCATAAGTCTGGAATCGGGGCCTTTTGCTAGGATCACTTCCCCTATTTCTATTTCTTCTATTACCGTTCGCATTACGGTTATTGTTGTTGCCCCCATTTCCAGAATTGTCGTTTCCACTCTTGTTTCCCACATTCACTTCAACTTTTCTGGAACTTTCCCCAGACTGCTTCATGGCGACGTTACTCTGAACATTTTCTTTTGATGCCGCTTCAGATTTTCTCTTTTGGTTTGCCCTGGCTTCCTCTCGTCTTAAATAAATATCATCCTTTTCATAGAATATCTCTCTCGTGGAGGGTGTCTTTCCAGAAAGGTAATCTCCAAACTCAGATTCAGGATCGACTCCTTCCTTTAATGCCATCAAAATGGTGGGCTCATGCGGGTCACTAACTTCGGTCACAGCCAGGTTAAAACGGTCAAGGTATGACCTCAAAGACTCTCCTGGCGCCTGCTTAATTCTTGATAATTCAATAACACTTTTGGACTTTCGGGTATGGAGTTGGAACTGATTCATAAAACGTTCGCTCAGTTCCCTATAATTCGAAACCGAACGAGGGGGAAGTCGGGTAAACCAGAACAACGCCACATCTTCTAAATAGATCGGGAATGCTTTACACTTCACTACATCAGGGGCAGCAGCAGCATTCATGAGCCACGAGTATCGCATCAAATGCTGTCCCGGATCAGTTCTTCCATTGTACTTGTCCATCTGCGATAGGTTAAAACGCCTGGGAAACTGAAAGTCGAGGATGTCGTCAGTGAAAGGAGTATGACTTCGCTCAATGCCATAATCTTCGTTGGTATAGTTCCGGCTCTCGGACATAATCTGGCGCACCATTGCCTGTACATCAGCGTTAGTTAGGGGCCGTTCAGGTTCCCTGGCCCTGGTATCTGGGTTCCTTCTGAGCTCTTGTTCAGGAGATGCCCTTCTTCTTCGAGCTTCTTCTGCTCTATTCCGTTCCCTACGCTCCCGGTCAATCTCAGGAGGAGGGGACTGAAGCCTTTGCCTCTGAGTTGGATCATTGTTTCCTAGTGCTCGTGCAATATCCTCGCGAGACCCCAAAGATCCGAATGTCAGCTGCTCCAAATTCTGAGGTCGTTCGAGCGGCCTTCGTTCACGGGGCCGCTCTTCCTCGGAAGAAGAAGACTGATCCACTGGTGTGTGACGAACCGGTGATGGGGTCCTCTGTCGACGAAGTTCGCTAATCTCCCTGCTCATGAGCCTCATTTTTTCCTGCATCATGACATTGGTGCGCTCGTGGACTTTCATAGCCTCCCTAGTACTCTCAAGCATGCCAAGTAGGCGCGAGAAATCTCCTTGTGTAATGGGCGCAGATGGATTGACCTGATCATTGACCCTGGTGGCTAGAATTGGAGCATTCGTAGGGACTCGGGTAGAGGTTCCAACATCACCAAGTGTCAGTTCGGATCGGAGATGGGAGATCAGGTCGGTTCGGAGCTGGGGAGCCTGGTCGTGTCGGTACGTGGCGAGCTGCTCGGGTCGGTTCAGGTTGGGGGAATGCACTGCTTTAGAATCTCCTACCCGGATCGGATCGGAGCTCTTCCCCTGAAGGTGGTTCGGGTTTCCTGCATCGGTTCGTCCTGCTGCTGAATTCTTCCCACGAGACCTTGTCACAAACGCATTTTGCTGATCTTCGCCAGCTCCATTTCCTCGACCAGATTGAACTTCTTTGCCTTTTCCTTTGGCCATGATTCTTCGACAATCACTTCCACAAATATCCAAGGGCGTTGAAACTTGAGGATTAACTTCTTTGAACTCAACGGTCCAAAAAGTAGAACGATAATCCCGAAAAACAAAGAATTCAGATGATTTCTCAGTGAAAGCACCAAAATGTTAGACAAAAAAGTGGTTCTAACACCCAAATTGATTAAAAGCAGAATGAAATGAGATCAAAAATAAAAATGAACACACAGGATTTATAGTGGTTCGGCAAAGAAATGCCTACGTCCACTTGTCTTTCACTATTTTCACTGATTTAGTTGCAAGTACAATGAAAAATTCACTTGATTTCTCTCACAACTCACTTACAATCGCTCAATTGTCTAAAAACAAATAATGAAAGAAGATTTGGATTTTCCGGGAATGCTGGAATTCAGGTTATGAAGGTGGTTGAACTCTCAAAGTCTCAGAAAAAGATCCTTTTCTTTGCTTCCAGACGGGGTATTTATAGGTGAGAATTTGCTCAGAACCCAATCCGGATCGGAGCCACGTGTCGTCCATCCCATCAGCCTCGGGTTCGGATGAATTTCTATGTTGAAAACGCATCAGAGTAGTGGACGTTGAGGGTAAGAACTGGTCACAGCCGATCCGAATAACCAGGCGCTCATGCAGGAGAGTGACGTGGAGGACTGGCTCGGGTCGGAGGGGTATACACAAGGGGTTCGGATCGGAGTACCCGATCCGACCCGGATTGACTTAGGACTACTTCCTGCTTTTACTCCGCTCCGCTCAATTCTATTGCTCTCCGCTCCAGCTGGAAATAGGTTGCTCTCCGATCCGAACAAACGTGCCTCTCTAATTCCAACAACAAAAGCTCACCGATCCGAACAGCAGACCTTATCCGATACGAACCGCTACACTGCTCCGATCCGAGCCGCTTCAGTGTTTTTCAAGCTCTTTAATATTTCACATCTTGACTTTGTGTTGCCCAGTTCACAAAGTGGGCTAACATCTCTAAATAGTCATTCCTTCCAACAATTACCCCTATTTTTTAATTTCAATGATGGATTGGTTTTTGCAACACCCAATCTAAAAGATTCATCATCTTTCATATTTGTCGATCTACCCCTACTATGCTTAAACTAGCCATACTTCTCTGAATACTTCAGACAACCCTTATTTTTAATCCTACCCATAACTCTCTTTATAGCCCTTACTTGCAACAATTACGTCTATCTTTTTACTACTATGAAGGGTTTGTTTTTGGAGCACCCAATCCAAACGATTCATCATTTTTCATATTTGTCGATCTACCCTTATTATGCTTAAACTACCCCTACTTACCTTAATACTTCAAAACAACTATTCTTTTTAATCCTAATACTAATTATCTAAATATCCTTTACTTGCAACAATTACGCCTATCTTTTACTACTGTGAAGGGTTGTATTTTGCAGCACCCAATCCAAACGATTCATAAACTTTCATATTATTCAACCTACCCCTACTACGCTTAAACTACCCTTACTTCTCTTAATACTTCAAAACAACTATTCTTTTTAATCCTACCACTAATTCTATAAATAGCCCTAACTTACAACAACTACCCCGATTTTTTAACTACTATAAAGGGTCTTTTTTTGCAGCACCCAATCCATATGATTCATCATCTTTCATATTTGTCGATCTAACCCTACTATGCTTAAACTACCCCTACTTCTCTTAATACTTCAAAACAACTATTCTTTTTAATCCTAATCCTAATTCTCTAAATAACCCTTAATTCCAACAACTACTCCTATTTTTTAACTACTGTGAAGGGTTGGTTTTTGCAGCACCCAATCTTAATGATTCATCATCTTTCATATTTGTCGATCTACCCCTATTATGCTCAAACAAACCCTACTTCTCTTAATACTTCAAAATAGCGCTTCTTTTTAATCCTACCCCTAATTCTTTAAATATCCCTTACTTCCAAAAATTACGCCTATCTTTTTACTCCTTTGAAGGGTTGGTTTTTGCGGCACCCAATCCAAACGATTAATAATCTTTCATATTGGTCGATCAATCCCTACTATGCTTAAACTACCTCTTCTGCTCTTAATACTTCAAAACAACTCTTCTTTTTAATCCAACCCCTAATTCTCTAAATAGTCATTCCTTCCAACAATTACCCCTATTTTTTAACTTATGTTAAGGGTTGGGTTTTTTAGCGCCCAATCTAAATGATTCATCATCTTTTATATTTGTCGATCTAACTCTACTATGCTTAAACTACCCATACTTCTCTTAGTGCTTCAAAACAATCCTTCTTTTTAATCCTACCCCTAATTCTCTAAATAGCCCATACTTCCAACAATTACTCCTATCTTTTTACTCCTGTGATGTGTTTGTTTTTGCAGCACCAAATCCAGACGATTCACAATCTTTCATATTTTTTGATCTACCCCTACTATGCTTAAACTACCCCTACTTCTCTTAATACTTCAAAACAAACCTTCTTTTTAATCCTACCCTAATAATCTAAATAGTCATTCCTCCCCACAATTGCCCCTATTTTTTAACTTCTTTGAAGAATTGGTTTTTGCAGCACCCAATCTAAATGATTCATCATCTTTCATATTTGTCGACCTACCCCTACTATGCTTAAACTAGCCCTACTTCTCTTAATACTTCAAAACAACCCTTCTTTTTAATCCTACCCCTAACTCTTTATATAACCCTAAATTCTAACAATTACGCCTATATTTTTACTATTACGAAGGGTTAGTTTTTGAAGCACCAAATCCCAACTATTTATCCATTTTCATATTTGTCGATCTACCCCTACTATGTTTAAACTGCCCCTACACTCTTTGTACTTCAAAACAACCCTTCTTTTTAATCCTTCCCCTAATTCTCTAAATATTCATTCCTTCCAACAATTTCCCTATTATTTAACTCCTTTGAAGGATTGGTTTTTGCAGCACCCAATTTAAATGATTCATCATATTTCATATTTGTCGATCTACACCTATTATACTTAAACAATCCCTACTTCTCTTAATAATTCAAAACCGTCCTTCTTTTTATTCCTACCCCTAATTCTCTAAATAGCCCTTACTTCCAACTTTTACGCCTGCTTTTTGCTACTGTGAAGGGTTGGTTTTTGCAGCACCCAATCCAAACGATTTATAATATTTCATATTTGTCGATCTACCCCTAAAAAGCTTGAACTACCCCTACTTCTCTTAATACTTCAAAACATCCCTTCTTTTTAATCCAACCCCTGATTCTCTAAATATTCATTCCTTCCAACAATAACCCTTATTTTTTAACTTTTGTGAAGGGTTGGTTGTTGCAGCACCCAATCTAAATGATTCATCATCTTTCATATTTTTTGATCTACCCCAATTATGCTTAAACTAGCCCTACGTCTCTTAATACTTTTAAACAACCCTTCTTTTTAATCCCACACCTAATTCTATAAATAGCCCTTAATTTCAACAATTACGCCTATCTTTTTACTACTGTAAAGGGTTGGTTTTTGCAGCACCCAATGAAACGATTCGTAATCTGTAATATTTGTCGATCTACGCCTATTATGTTTAAACTACCCATACTTCTCCTAATACTTCAAAACAGCCCTTCTTTTGAATCCTACCCTTAATTCTATAAATAGCCCTTACTTCCAATAATTATGCCTATCTTTTTACTACTGTGAACGGTTGGTTTTTGCAGCACCCAACCCAGACGATTCATATTCTTTCATATTTGCTGATCTACCCCTACTATGCTTAAACTACCCCTACTTCTCTTAATACTTCAAAACATCCCTTCTTTTTTATCCTACCCCTAATTTTCTAAATAGTCATTCCTTCCAACAATTACGACTATTTTTTAACTTCTGTGAAGGGTTGGTTTTTGCAACACCCAATCTAAATGATTCATCATCTTTCACATTTGTCGATCTACCCCTACTATGCTTAAACTAGCCCTACTTCTCTTAATACTTCAAATAACCCTTCTTTTTAATCCTACCCCTAACTCTCTTTCTAGCCCTTACTTCCAACAATCATGTCTATCTTTTTACTACTATGAAGGATTTGTTTTTGCAGCAACCAATCCAAACGATTCATCAATTTTCATATTTGTCGATCTACATTATTATGCTTAAACTACCACTACTTCCCTTAATACTTCAAAACAGCTATTCTTTTTAATCCTAATCCAAATTCTCTAAATAGCCCTTACTTCCAACAATTATTCCTATCTTTAACTACTGTGAAGGGTTGTATTTTGCAGCACCCAATCCAAACGATTCATAACCTTTCATATTTGTCGATCTACCCCTACTACGCTTAAACTACCCTTACTTCTCTTAATACTTCAAAATAGCTGTTCTTTTTAATCCTACCCCTAAATCTCTAAATACCCATAACTTACAATAATTACCCTGATTTTTTAACTACTGTAAAGGGTTTGTTTTTGCAGCACCCAATCCATATGATTCATCATTTTCATATTTGTTGATCTAACCCTACTATGCTTAAACTACCCCTACTTCTCTTAATACTTCAAAACAGCTATTCTTTTTAATCCTAACCCTAATTCTCTAAATAGCCCTTACTTCCAACAATTACCCCTATTTTTTAACTACTGTGAAGGGTCGGTTTTTGCAGCACCCAATCTAAATGATTCTTCATCTTTCACATTTGTCGATCTACCGCTATTATGCTTAAACAACCCCTACTTCTCTTAATACTTCAAAACAACCCTTCTTTTTAATCCTACCCCTAATTCTTTAAATAGCCCTTACTTCCAACAATTATGCTTAACTTTTTACTCGTTTGAAGGGTCGGTTTTTGCAGCACCCAATCCAAACCATTCATAATCTTTCATATTTGTCGATCTACCACTACTATGCTTAAACTACCCCTACTTCACTTAATACTTCAAAAAAACTCTTCTTTTTAATCCAACCCCTAATTCTCTAAATAGTCATTCCTTCAAACAATTACCTCTATTTTTTAACTTTTGTTAAGGGTTGGTTTTTGTAGCACCCAATCTAAATGATTCATCATCTTTTATATTTGTTGATCTACCTCTACTATGCTTAAACTACCCGTACTTCTCTTAATACATCAAAACAGTCCTTCTTTTTAATCCTACCGCTAATTCTCTAAATAGCCCATACTTCCAACAATTACTCCTATCTTTTTACTACTATGATGGTTTTGTTTTTGCAGCACCCAATCCAGACGATTCACAATCATTGATATTTTTCGATCTACCCCTACTATGCTCAAACTACCCCTACTTCTTTTTATACTTCAAACAACCCTTCTTTTTAATCCTACTCCTGATTCTCTAAATAGTCCTTCCTTCCCACAATTGCCCCTATTTTTTAACTTCGGTGAAGGGTTGGTTTTTGCAGCACCCAATCTAAATGATTCATCATCTTTCATATTTGTCGACCTACCCCTACTATGCTTAAACTAGCCCTACTTTTCTTAATACTTCAAAACAACCGTTCTTTTTAATCCTACCCCTAACTCTTTATATAGACCTTAATTACAACAATTACGCCTATATTTTTACTACAATGAAGGGTTTGTTTTTGCAGCACCCAATCCAAACAATTCATCCATTTTCATATTTGTCGATCTACCCCTACTATGCTTAAACAACCACTACCTCTCTTAGTACTTCAAAACAACCCTTCTTTTTAATCCTACCCCTAATTCTCTAAATATTCATTCCTTCCAATAATTGCCCCTATTTTTTTACTCCCGTGAAGGATTGGTTTTTGCAGCACCCTATCTAAATGATTCATCGTATTTCATATTTGTCGATTTACACCTACTATTCTTAAACAATCCCTACTTCTCTTAATAATTCAAAACATCCTTCTTTTTATTCCTGCTCCTAATTCTCTAAATAGCCCTTACTTCCAACAATTAATCCTGCCTTTTTCCTACTGTGAAGGGTTGGTTTTTGCAGCACCCAATCCAAACGATTTATATTATTTCATATTTGTCGATCTACCCCTACAATGCTTAAACTACCCCTACTTCTCTTAATACTTCAAAACAACCCTTCTTTTTAATCCTACCCCTGATTCTCTAAATAGTGATTCCTTCTAACAATAACCCCTATTTTTTAACTATTGTGAAGGGTTGGTTGTTGCAGCATCCAATCTAAATGATTCATCATCATTCATATTTGTTGATCTACCCCAACTATGCTTAAACTACCCCAACTTCTCTTAATACTTCTAAACAGCCTTCTTTATAATCCTACACCTAATTCTCTAAATAGCCCTTACTTCCAACAATTACGCCTATCTTTTTACTATCTAGAAGGGTTGGTTTTTGCAACACCCAATCGAAACTATTCGTAATCTTTCATATTTGTTGATCTGCCCCTACTATGCTTAAACCCCCCCTACTTCTCTTAATACTTAAAAACTGCTATTCTTTTTAATCCTACCACTGATTCTCTAAATAGTCGTTCCTTCCAAAAATTACACCTATTTTTTAACTTCTGTGAAAGGTTGGTTTTCGCAGCACCCAATCCAAACGATTCATCACCTTTCATATTTGTCGATTTACCCTTACTATGCTTAAACTACCCCTACTTCTCTTAATACTTCAAAACAATTATTCTTTTTAATCCTAACCCTAATTCTCTAAATGGCCCTTACTTCCAACAATTACTCCTATTTTTTAACTACTGTGAAGGGTCGGTTTTTGCAGCACCCAATCTAAATGATTCTTCATCTTTCACATTTGTCGATCTACCCCTATTATGCTTAAACAACCCCTACTTCTCTTAATACTTCAAAACAACCATTCTTTTTAATCCTACCCCTAATTCTTTAAATAGCCCTTACTTCCAACAATTATGCTTATCTTTTTACTCGTTTGAAGGGACGGTTTTCGCAGCACCCAATCCAAACGATTCATAATCTTTCATATTTGTCGATCTACCACCACTATGCTTAAACTACCCCTACTTCACTTAATACTTCAAAACAACTCTTGTTTTTAATCCAACCCCTAATTCTCTAAATATTCATTCCTTCCAACAATTACCCCTATTTTTTTAACTTTTGTTAAGGGTTGGTTTTTGTAGCACCCAATCTAAATGATTCATCATCTTTTATATTTGTTGATCTACCTCTACTATGCTTAAACTACCCGTGCTTCTCTTAATACTTCAAAACAGTCCTTCTTTTTAATCCTACCCCTAATTCTCTAAATAGCCCATACTTCCAACAATTACTCCTATCTTTTTACTACTGTGATGGGTTTGTTTTTGCAGCACCCAATCCAGACGATTCATAATCATTCATATTTTTCGTTCTACCCCTACTATGGTCAAACTACCCCTACTTCTCTTAATACTTCAAACAACCCTTCTTTTTAATCCTACCCCTAATTCTCCAAATATTCATTCCTTCCCACAATTGCCTCTATTTTTTAACTTCGGTGAAGGGTTGGTTTTTGCAGCACCCAATCTAAATGATTCATCATCTTTCATATTTGTCGACCTACCCCTACTATGATTAAACTAGCCATACTTCTCTTAATACTTCAAAACAACCCTTCTTTTTAATCCTACACCTAACTCTTTATATAGCCCTTAATTCCAACAATTACGCCTATATTTTAACTACTATGAAGGGTTTGTTTTTGCAGCACCCAATCCAAACAATTCAACCACTTTCATATTTGTCGATCTACCCCTACTATGCTTAAACTACCACTACATCTCTTAGTACTTCAAAACAGCCCTTCTTTTTAATCCTACCACTAATTCTCTAAATATTCATTCCTTCCAATAATTGCCCCAATTTTTTAACTCCTGTGAAGGATTGGTTTTTGTAGCACCCAATCTAAATGATTAATCATATTTCAAATTTGTCGATCTACACATACTATACTTAAACAATCCCTACTTCTCTTAATAATTCAAAACAGTCCTTCTTTTTATTCCTACCCCTAATTCTCTAAATAGCCCTTACTTCCAACAATTAAGCATGCATTTTTACGACTGTGAAGGGTTGGTTTTTGCAGCAGCCAATCGAAATGATTTATATTATTTAATATTTTTCGATCTACCCCTACAATGCTTAAACTACCCCTACTTCTCTTAATAATTCAAAACAACCCTTCTTTTTAATCCTACCCCTGATTCTCTAAATAGTGATTCCTTCTAACAATAACCCCTATTTTTTAAATTTTGTGAAGGGTTGGTTGTGGCAGCACCCAATCTAAATGATTCATCATCATTCATATTTTTTGATCTACCCCAACTATGCTTAAACTACCCCTACTTCTCTTAATACTTCTAAACAGCCTTCTTTATAATCCTACACGTAATTCTCTAAATTGCCCTTACTTCCAACAATTACGCCTATCTTTTTACCATTGTGAACGGTTGGTTTTTGCAACACCCAATCGAAATTATTCGTAATCTTTCATATTTGTCGATCTACCCCTACTATGCTTAAACTCCCCCTACTTCTCTTAATACTTCAAAACTGCTATTCTTTTTAATCCTACCACTGATTCTCTAAATAGTTGTTCCTTCCAACAATTACAACTATTTTTTAACTTTTGTGAATGGTTGGTTTTTGCCGCACCCAATCCAAACGATTCATCACCTTTCATATTTGTCGATTTACCCCTACTATGCTTAAACTACCCCTACTTCTCTTAATACTTGAAAACAACTATTCTTTTTAATCCTAACCCTAATTATCTAAATAGCCCTTACTTCCAACAATTACTCCTTTTTTTTAACTACTGTTAAGGGTCGGTTTTTGCAGCACCCAATCTAAATGATTCATCATCTTTCATATTTTTCGATCTACCCCATTATTTTAACACCCTGTAATTATGTAACACTAAGATTCACGAATCAAGGCAGAATTAAAAGTTAAAATCAAAATAAAGGGAAACGGGCTGCGCCATTGCGTTCGTCTCGGAATTCTGCATGGAAACGAGTCCGAGTTTGCATAAATCGGAGTCCGTATGAGGAAGATATGTCCTCCGGAAGATTCAGCGAAGTTCAAATTTCAAAACAGTTCGGAAAAGCGGATTCAATTAAAAATTCGAACCCAGACTGGGCTGGGCGGGAATTTTCCCGCCCAAGGCACTCAAGTCGACTGGGTAGTCGACCTGGTGCACCCAGGTCGACTGGGTAGTTGGCCTGGGGTACCCAGGTCGACTGGATAGCCGACTTGGGGGTCAACCCACTGCTTTTTCCAGCTTTCTGCACCTGGTTCGTTCTGATGTGTCTGGTCACATTTTCTACCTAGGTTCGTCCGCCTAATACTATATAAACAGCCCTAGTCTCCTTCTCTATTCACAATTCTTTTCTATCCTTATGCTGCCTTTGAGAAAATATATAAATAAATAATATATAAAATAAATCAAGACGAGGAAATGTTGCTCAAGTTGTCCAGAAGAGATTCAAATCAGGATTAAAGCTTCAAGAAAAGGATTAAAGGCTAGCGTCACACGAATCATAGCAACGCCATCTTTCTTTTCTAATCTAAATCTCTGTAAGCCAGTTACTTTGTAGATTTGAACGTTTCTCTCTGTTCGCCACATGAATTAAAGGAATAAAAGAATATGCCAAATCTCCTATTCGAATCTGTGCCTTCATCTTTGAACCTAATTAAGAACTGTTATGATTCGGCCTTGCCTATGACTATGAATGTTTCCTACGACTATGGACATTGCCTATGACTATGGACATTGCCTATGACTATGAACATTGCCTATGACTGTGACGGTGACTATGGGAATTATTTCCTTGACCATGAGCACAAGCCTATGCCTTTGATTTGGAAACATAAACTATTGCCTATGACATAACAAGAACAACTGTGATTCATGACTAGGAAAGTGTTGCTTAAGTTTTGTGATTATGAAATTGGGTCTAAACCCGATTATCAATTCTATCTGTTCTTCGTTTTCTTTGGTTTTAGACCTGGGGAAATTACCTATTAAGTTAGGTATACCTATGTTCTTGAACCTACGTCTCTATTCTATCTATTTTTGGTTTTAGACCTTAGGAATTTACCTATTAAGTTACGTCTACCCATGTTCTTGAACCTACGTCATTATTCAACACTTTTTATGTCAATAGATTTTCAGACCTATAGGCCTTTGATGTTTTAGATCAATTTCAGTCAAATTCATTAGGTCTGTAATTAGTAAATTATCATTTTATGCCAATGATTATGTATATCTTTTTCATAGCATCTTTGGTTCATTCCCTATCTTCTACGAATCTAGAATTACCTATAATCTAGATTGAATCACGATTATACGAACGGTGGGAATACGATTTGGGCAAAATATGAAATTTACTAAAAACGTTGTTTTAAACTTGGGAATTGGCATAAATTGGGAACATGTATTATGGCATGTTCGTTGAAATGCAAATTGGATAAGTTTTACATGAATTATAGGATGTGTAATTTGAATCTAGTATTGACTTGTAAATCTAGCATTTACATGAATTGTAAACTAGAATAATAAGTCTAGTTTAACACGAACTGTAATTAGAATGTTAAATCAGAATTGGATTAGCTAATTTGGCATAATAGGTGTATTGGCATAAACTTGAAATTGGTCGTAATTGGGAATAATTGTCATGTTTAGCAAAATCATGGTTAGTGACACTTAAATTGGTATAGTTTACATACCAAAAGGGCATAAATATGATATAGAGGGGAGAATGGGCCATAATGATAATTGTGACAATTTACATTAAAAAAGTAATTTGGAAATAAGTAAATTAGGAATAATTTACTTATAGAATTTGTCCTAAATGAGAAAATGTAAATTTAGACAAATAAAAAGCTGATTAACGACATCTCTTTTAATAATAGACCAGAAAGTTCTAGGGTGCCAGAGAGGATAGTGTCTAGGCCTGGGTTTGGAAAATACAAGTTTCCTGCTCTCCCTGGCTATCCCTAACTGATCCGACGGACGGGAGGTTACATTCAAAACCTGATTTGAAGATAAATCAAACCCTTTAAACTTAGAAAACACGAATATGCCTAACCCGAGGTTAGACTGAGTTGCGATGTAAACCTGCCCGGAACCAACCGGCATATCCACTATTCGCAATAATATCTATCTAATGTGAGTGGTCGCGACTTTAATTTATTTAGTTAAAGCTAGAACAAGAATGGTAGGGTTAAGTCAACTTGGAAACTTAACCAGTTCAACATGATAACTAAACTGATGGGTGGTGGTTAGGTTCAGACTGACACTTAACACAGTTAAGCTAGAATGGGAGGGCTAAGACTATAGGGACACTTAACCAAACTCATGGTGGAAAAACAAGACTTGTAGGGGTTGAGTAACTAAGAAAAAACTTAGCCAAATTAACATGTTAACTAGACTAGGAGATGGGAGTAAAGTTAATACACTTAGCCAAATTAACATGTTTACTAGACTAGAGGTTGGGGTTAAGTAAAATTTAACACACTTAACCAATTTGATACGTTAGCTGGGCTAGACCGTAGGGTTAAGTAAACTTGAACACTTAACCATCAAATTGTGATAAAGGAATAGGGTTAAGTCTAAAACATGAAGGGATAATACTTAACCATTAATAACATGTTAGTTAAAACAGACGGGCAAGGTTAAGTTAAAAATGAACACTTAACCAATACAGGATGAAGGGGTAGGGTTAAGTAATAAGAAATACTTAACCAATATAACTTGGTTTGTGGTAGGGTTAAGTCAACATGAATTACTGATGTAAGGATAAATGAGGAGGGTTAAGTTAGCTTGAATTAACTAATGACACTTAACCAATCCAAATTGACGGGAAAGAGAACTAAGTAGTAAACCTTAGTTAAAAGGAGCTAAGTAGTAAACCTTAGTTAAGAAGACAACGATTCGGGAAACTAAGTGGTAAACTTTAGTTAGTAGAACTAAGTAGTAATTCTTAGTATGGCACGGGAAGGAGCGAACGTTCATCTGATTAAAAAGAAGGGTCCAACGAATTGGGTTACGAAGCCCGAGGCTTCGAGGGGACATGAGGGTACTCTTAGTATCCCTCTATGAGGCTGCAAATGATCCTCCTGGGCTCACAGAGATTAAGGTCTGCGTAGAAGAACCAGGGGTATGCCTTGGTTGCAATACATGGCAGCCTAAAGACTAGGATGGACCGGCGTGATTCGGCGAGAAAACGGTGGCCCTGTAATAGCAACTCGTCGTCTACCATCCATCTTGAGTCAATCGAGATACGTGAAGTGGAAAGGCGGAGAACTCCAAAAGACCATATACTTGCTATCTAGTTATGGGTGAGGATGGCCATAGGATAGTAGGACACCGGGGGCCTACATATAGTTCTCATTTTTCAAGGTGTGCCTTTCATTAGTTGAGGGAGGGGTCAAGTGGGACCACAACCACTGGAACAAAAACAGACCTTAGCATCTACATCGGTAGATATCTGAAAGCTCCCGACCGAGTTTTGTATTTCTTGATTTGCCCTGACCACAGGACTCGGGCCGCACATTACAGGACATGTGCATCTAGACAAGCGATAACGATTCGTGATACATGCGTGGGGAATTATAGGAACATATACCACTCTAGGTAGTGTGTCCTAGACTTGGGGGCATCGTTCGACAGGTAGCAAAATCCCTAGTTGGACAAGGTGGCATAAACCCTGAATCCGAGAAGCGTTCGGCAGATTGTGTATACTCTAGTTGAATCTAGAAAGCACTTGATAGAAAAACCCTAGATTAGATCTAGGTAATAAATAATAAATGTATGCCTGAAGGCAATGGAAACTACAGGGATTGGGATCACGTTATCATTACTAGTTGGAACACTAGTTAGGTGGTGCGAAGATATAGAAACCGGTAAACAGCGAAGCGGCGAAAGTATTAGAGCATATCCAGTTTATCTTACCTTAGCATATCTTGTGTTAATCTTGCCGACCCTATCATCATGGTGTTATCTTGTATTCAGTTAATTCATGTCGTATTGTTTTTCCATGTTGATATGCTAGAAGTTACTAAACTTACTCAGGCTTTAAGTCTGACTCTGTTTTCCTTTCATCTTCTTTTCTTCCGTTTCCTCCCCCCCTACCCAAGTAGTAAAGGAGGGAATAGTTTAGCTCATGTTAGGTTTGACTGCCAGTCTTTCCCAGCTTGAAGATTTGTCGAAGTTTGCTTGGATTCTCTTTTCAGATGCTATGGCTGGCTCTTTCTAAAATCGGGGATTATAAATGTTGTTTTTATGCTTCTTTATTTTGTAAGATAGATGATACTCTGATACTGTAAAGAAACCATTGTACAAACTATTTTATCAATAAAGCAAAGTTTTATTTTCCGCTGTTTAATTTCTGTCTGTCTTGTAATTTATCTGCATCTTTTACCCTAAATGCTCCATAGAACTTAGTGCATTACATTTGTGAGTGACACTAACGGATGTGGGGTGTTACACGTGGTATCAGAGCTGAAGGTTACCAGATCACATAAAGGATTTGAAAAATTATTTTCAAAACGGTTTGAAGAGAAGCATTTTCAATGTTAGCCCGCTTTGTGAACTGGGCAACACAAAGTCGAGATGTGAAACGATTGAAGAACTTGAAAAGTATCATAGCGGATCGGATCGGAGAGATATAACAGATTGGATCGGAGAGGTTCTGCTATTCGGATCGGAGGTCTACTTACTATTCGGGTCGGAGAGCTATCACCAGTCGGATCGGAGTGTTATCATCAATCAAATCGGCGAGCCACTACCCGGTACGGACGGAGCAGAAAGAAATGGATAAGAGTTTAGTTTCATCATAATTCGGGTTGGATCGGATGTCTTGATCCGAACACCTCCTGCACGCTCCTCCGATCCGAACCCATATTCCACATCACTCTCCCCCACGATCGCCAGAAGACGCGGAGCGGGTATGACCAGTTCCTGCCCACAACGTCCACTGCTCTGATGCGTTGTCAAAACTGAAATCCATCTGAATCGGAGGATGATGGGACGGAAGACACGTGGCTCCGATCCGGATCAGGTTCTGAGCAAATTTTCACCTATAAATACCCTGTCTGAAGACAATGGAAAGGATCTTCTTTTTGGCACCTTGAGAGTTCAACCACTTTCATAAACCGAATTCCAACACTCCCGGATAATCCAAATCGTCTTTTAACACTAGTTTTGAGACAATTGAGTGAATGTATATGAGCTGTGAGTGAAATTGAGTGAATATCTCATTGTAATTACAACAATATCATCAAGAATAGTGATTGACAAGTGGACGTTGGCTTTTCTTCGCCGAACCATTATAAATTCTGTGTCCCCATTTTACTTTTGATCTTATTTCATTCTGCTTATAGTCAATTTGGGTGTTAGAACCACTTTTTGGTCTAATATTTTGGTGCTTTCACTGAGAATCATCTGAATTCTCTGTTTTTCGGGATTATCGTTCTACTTTTTGGACCGTTGAGTTCAAAGAAGTTAATCCTCAAGTCTCGACGCTTTTGAATATTTGTTGAATTGATTGTTGAAGAACTATGGCCAAAGGAAAAGGCAAGGAAGTTCAATCTAGTCTGGGGAACGGAGTTGGCGAAGATCAGCAAAATGCAGTTGTGACAAGGTCTCGTGGGCAAAGCTCAGCAGCAGAACGGATTGATACAGGAAATCCGAACCGCACTCAGGGGGAGAGCTCTGATCCGATCCGGGTAGGAGAATGTGAAGTAGTGCATTCCCCCAACCTGAACTGACCCGAGCAACTTGCCCTACACCGACCCGACCTGGCTTTCTAGCTCCGACCCGAACAAGCTTCCCAGCTCCGACCCGACCCGATTTTTCTTCTCCGAACCAACCCGCCACTTGGTGATGTTGGAACCTCTACTCGAACCCCTACAAATGCTCTGATTCCAGCCAACAGGGTCAATGATCAGGTCAATCCATCCGCACCCATTACTCAAGGAGATTTTTCGCGCCTACTTGACATGCTTGAGAGTACTGGGGAGGCTATGAAAATCCACGAGCGCACCAATCTCATGATGCAAGAAAACATGAGACTCATGAGCAGGGAAATTAGCGAACTCCGTAGACAGAGAACCCCATCCCCGGTTCGCCACACACCAATGGATTAGTCTTCTTCTTCCAAGGAAGAGCAGCCCCGTGAAAGAAGGCCGCTCGAACGACCTCAGAATTTGGAGCAGCTAACGTTCGGATCTTTGGGGTCCTGCGAGGATATTGTACGAGCACTAGGAACCAATGATCCAGGCTTGAGAGACCCTAACCATACAAATCCCACTCAGCAGCAAATGCTCCAGCCCCCTCCTCCCGAGATCGACCGGGAGCGTAGGGAACGAAGTAGAGTAGAAGCAGCTCAAAGATGAAGGGCATCTCCTGGACAAGATCCCAGAAGGAACCCGGATACCAGGGCCAGGGAACCTGAACGGCCCCTGACTAATGCTGATGTACAGGCAATGGTACGCCAGATTATGTCCGAAAGCCGGAACTATACCAATGAAGATTATGGCATTGAGCGAAGCCATACTCCTTTCACTGACGACATTCTCAATTTTCAGTTTCCCCGACGTTTTAACCTACCGCAGATGGACAAGTACAATGGGAGAACCGATCCGGGACAGCTTTTGATGCAATACTCGTGGCTCATGAATGCTGCTGCTGCTCCTGACGCAGTGAAGTGTAAAGCATTCCCGGTCTATTTAGAAGACGTGGCGCTGCTATGGTTTACCCGACTTCCCCCTCGTTCGATATCGAATTATAGGGAATTGAGCGAACATTTTATGAATCAGTTCCGACTCCATACCCGAAAGTCTAAAAGTGTTATTGAATTATCAAGAATTAAGCAGGTGCCAGGAGAGTCTTTGAGGTCATATCTCGACCGTTTCAACTTAGCTGTGACTGAAGTTAGTGACCCGCATGAGCCCACCATCTTGATGGCTTTGATGGAAGGAGTCGATCCTGACTCCGAATTTGGAGATTACCTTTCTGGGAAGACACCCTCCACGAGAGAATTATTCTATGAAAAGGCCGATATTCATTTAAGACGAGAGGAGGCCAGGGCAAACCGAAAGAGAAAGTCTGGAGCGGCTTCAAAAGAAAATGTTCAGAGTAATGTCGCCGTGAAGCAGTCTGGAGAAAGCTCCGGAAAAGTTGAAGTGAATGTGGGAAACAAGAGTGGAAACGGCAATTCTGGAAATGGGGGCAAAAATAATAACCGTAACGCGAATGGTAACAGAAGAAAAAGAAATAGGGGAAGCGATCCAAACAAAAGACCTCGATTCCAGACTTATGAGAATTATACACCGTTGAACGACACTCTGGAGAACATTTACTTGGATACATACAATGTTTTGCAATATAAAAGACCGCCACCTCGCGACTCAACGGAGAAAGAAATGGCAACTGGGAAGTTTTGTTTGTTTCATGGAACTCATGGGCATTCAACCAATGAATGCTGACATTTGAGAGACGTGATTGAGAAGCTGCTGCGCGAAGGGAAACTCGATGAATATAAGGTTGCCCCGAGGGACAAGGGGCAAGGAAAGCAGGCTCCAAAATAGATTCAATCTGCTCCCAAGCCTACAATGCAGTAGAAAGGCAAGGGAATTGTTATCAACTCCATAGTGGGTGGACCCCACCCAGCAATCCGCAGTTTTAGAGCAATGGATCAATATGTAAATGCTGCCAAGCACATAGATGTGAATGAAGGTGATGATTTGGAAGACATCGCCCCCACAAAACAACAGAAGACAATGTTTGACGACGTGGTATTCCGTAGCAGAGATAATACCGGGATCCAGTTACCCACCGATGATCCGTTGGTCATTACTACCACCATTGGGCCGGCCTTGGTTCATAAGGTGTTAGTAGACAACGGAAGCTCTTTTAATATTTTATTTAAAAAGTCATTCGATCAGATGAAGCTTGAATCTGAAGATTTGAAGCCATGCGAAGGTTAGATCCGAGGCTTCAACGGGGCATCAACAGCTCCAATGGGGTACATAGAATTGCCCGTAACCTTGGGACAAGGAGAACGCCGAAGAGTACGGATGCTTCAGTTCGTAGTGTTGGATGTAGATTCGCCTTATAATGCATTTTTGGGAAGGCCTGCCCTTGCTGAGTTCAGGGCTTGCATTGCCCCTTGGTGTTTATTGCTTAAGTTCCCAACTGAAGCCGGAACTGGAGTAATGAGAGGGGATCAAGTCTCCGGACGGGCCTTTTATGTTGCCGAATTAAAGATGTTGACGAAAGGACTTAACATCGAGAGTAAAGACGCCTCGCCTCCTCCAAAGGAGGGCTTAGCGTAGCAATTAGAGGGATCGGCCCCGAAGGAGTTGCCCAAAGGAACGCCCGAAGACCTGGATCCCAGAAAAGACGAGGAACTAGAGACTAGAAATGCAACTCCTAATGAATCGACAGTGGACATTCCCATTAATGAAGCTGATCCAACAAGAGTTTTGAAGATTGGATCCCAATTGGATCCACGTCGGGCCAAAGAACTAGCTGACTTCCTGAAGGCAAACTTGGACGTGTTTGCCTGGACCCACACTGACATGTGTAGGATATCTCCATCCATCATAAGTCACTCACTAAATGTAAACCCGAAAGACCCACCTGTAAAGCATAAGAGCCGTATTCTTGGCCCAGAGAGGTCGGCTGCTCCGAAAGAAGAAGTGGAGAAACTGAATCAGAACGGATTTATTAGAGATTCGACATATCCCGACTGGATATCGAATCCCGTCTTAGTAAAGAAGACGAATGGAAAGTGGCGGACTTGCATTGATTTTTTAGATTTGAACAAAGCTTGCCCGAAAGATAGTTTCCCACTTCCCAGGATTGACCAGCTTGTAGATTCAACAGCGGGACACGAACTTCTTTCTTTCATGGACGCATATTCTGGGTACAACCAAATTCCTATGCACGTGCCAGATCAAGAACATACGAGCTTCATTACAAATTTGGGGTTATACTGTTATGTGGTCATGCCGTTCGGATTGAAAAACGCCGGAGCCACTTATCAGCGCCTGGTGAACAGAATGTTTTATAATCAAATAGGGAAGACTATGGAGGTTTATGTGGATGATATGCTTGTCAAATCGAAACAGTCCTCCAGCCATAAGCAAGACTTGGCAGAAATGTTTGGTATCCTGCGAAAGTATCGGATGAAGTTGAATCCTTTGAAACGTTCATTTGGAGTGGCATCGGGAAAATTTCTTGGCTTCATTGTGAGCTCCCGAGGAATTGAAATCAATCCAGCCAAATAGCAGCGATTAGAAACATTGAAGAGCCGAAGAGAATTAAAGACGTCCAAAGTCTTACGGGGAAAGTAGCTGCGTTGAGTAGGTTTATCTCCAAAGCCACAGACAAATGCGTCCCCTTTTTTGATTTGATTAAAAGGGGAAAGAAGAACTTCGAGTGGACTCGGACTGTGTTGAGCCGTTTCGAAATTTATTGGAATTGCTAGAAAAACCACCGATTTTGTCAGAACCGGTGGATCACGAAGAGTTATTTGTTTACTTGGCAGTTTTGACTAACGCTGTTAGCACAGCCTTGGTTCGAGAAGAAGACAAAGTGCAAAGGCCAGTATATTATGTAAGCAAGAAATTGGCTGCGGCAGAACGCAACTACCCAAAGATTGAGAAGCTCTCTTACAACCTCCTAATCGCCTCCCGAAAACTTCGTCACTATTTCCAAGCTCATCCAATAACCATATACACTGACCAGCCTCTTAGGCAGGTGTTGTAGAGACCCGAAGCATCGGGACGGTTAATTAAATGGAATATTGAATTAAGTCAGTTTGATTTAAATTTTCAGCCACGAAGATCGATCAGGGGGCAAGCTCTGGCAGACTTTATAGTAGAGTTCACTATCCTAGAGGAGGAAGTAATCGATGACAGAGTGGTCAAGTCCGAAGATGAGTTAAAGATAGATCCATGGAAGCTATACACAGATGGAGCCAAGAACGACCGAAGGTCCGGAGCTGGGATCGTCTTAGTCACTCCTGAAGGACGGTCGTTATATTACGCTCTACGATTAAAATTTTCGGCGACTAACAATGACTCTGAATACGAAGCCCTGATTGCCGTGCTGAAGCTTGCTAAAGACCTCGGAATAAAAGTGTTGGACATATTCTGTGACTCCAAAATCGTTGTTTGCCAAGTGCTAAATGGTTTTGTGGCTCGGGGACCTCGACTCATCGCCTACCTCGGGAAAGTGGAAAAGCTGTTGAGCAACCTTGAGCGGTACAGTATAACGCATATCCCAAGAGCCGAAAGCCAGAAGGCAGACAGGCGGGCAAAGCTAGCTAGTTCCGACAACCCAGAATAAACTGAAATAATTCCAATTGAAACGTTGGAATCACCAAGCTTTGAGTCGATGGAAATTGAGTTCGCTTTCGGAGCAGAACCGGAGAAGGAGTCGTGGATGACCCCAATTAAGAACTTCCTTAAGAATGGGACACTCCCATCAAAGAAGAGCGAGAGAAGGGCTATAGTTCGCAAGGCTACCAGATATGTCCTACAAGATGATACTCTTTATAGGCAAGGATTTTCTATGCCCCTGTTACGATGTATAGTAAACGACGACATCAAACGTGTACTAAGAGAAGTACACGAAGGTGAGTGGAGATCATACAGGAGGTCAGATTTTTGCGAAAAAAATATTGCGGTACGGATACTTCTGGCCCACAATTAATAAAGATGCAGCTGATTATTCACGACGCTGCGATAAGTGCCAGAGATTCACCAAAATCTCCAAAGCACCGTCGACTCAACTCAAATCGATGGTGAGTCCTTGGCCTTTTGCCACATGGGGAATTGATATCATCGAAGTTCTACCAATTGCTAAAGGAGGAGCGAAATATGCAATAGTTGCTGTGGACTATTTTACGAAGTGGGTGGAAGCTGAGCCCCTAACCAAGATTACGGCGAGGAAGGTGATAAGTTTTGTGGTTAGAAATATTATATGCCGATTCAGGATCCCAAGAACCATTATAACTGATAACGGAACCCAGTTTGATGGTGCTGAATTCAGAAATTTCTGCCAGAAATATAAGATTGACAAACGGTATACTGCGGTTGCTTATCCGCAGTCGAACGGGCAAGTAGAAGCAATAAACAAAGTTATAAAATCCATCCTCAAGAAACGGTTAGAGCGCGCAAAGGCAAAATGGGTTGACGAATTGCCCTTAGCTTTGTGGGCATATCAAACAACATTTAAGACAGCTACTGGTCATACCCTTTTCTCTCGCTCTTTTGGTTCAGAAGCCGTAATTCCAGTAGAGCTTGAAGTTCCTCCCCACCGGGTGACGTATTCTGACCCGATGACGAATCGGGCGCTCTTACTCGAGTCTCTTGATGAAATCGAAGAAAAAAGGGACGAAGCAGATTTGCGCGCGGCAAGACATCGACGTCAGATGACACGCTATTACGACAAAAAAGTTTGCCTTAGGACTTTTGAACCAGGAGATTTGATGCTAAAGAGAATCTTTCCATCCCTTCCTCACCTCGGTCCAAAATGGGAAGGACCCTTTGTCGTTCAACGGAAACTTGAAACAGGAACCTTCAAGTTAACGACCGTAGATGGCGAAGAAGTACCTAGGGCATGGAATGCCCAACACTTGATGCGATATTTGGATTAGAAATGTTGTATTCTTTGTTATTCTTCTTATGAACTCTATAAAAAGGCACGACTTGCCTTAGAAAAATCTGATGATATGAATAAAGGACTATAAAGTGGATGTAGGCTACGACTTAGCCGAACCACTATAAAAATATCGTGTGTTATTTACTTTCATGCATTATATATATACATTCATCGACTATTCTGTTGTGATTACGGAATATAAGATGATTCAAAACCTGAAAGGTTGAAAACAGTTTAAACGTAAGAAAAAGCACAATGACTACTTGTGCGATGAGACATAAAAGAATGGGAAGACGACATTCTTAACTCTAACTCTCGAGAATTGAGAGAGAGTTTAAAAGGACGGGAAGACGACGTCCTCTGAGGCGTGAAGGTGCACCCAGACAAGAGACCGCCTCAGTAAGAACTCTAACCTGAGTATAAGACAGGAGAGTATAAAAAAAATGCCAGAAAAAACGATAGGCATTGACGACACAGAAAATGCAATCCCGTAAGAAAATCGGGGACATTCAGACTACTTGATTAAGTCTTGAATAGTTTTTTGAGATCGACTGGGGGCATATATGTATACACATATTTTCCCCTACCATAACTTCATTACACAACTATAATAAGACATGCATTCTTACATAAGTGTAAAACTAATGGCTAACAGACATTGCAGAAAATGAATTATTTTTTATTTACAAATGAATGAATTTGTACAGGAAAACAGTCAAAAAGAAGGTGCAAGGGCCACCCTCATAGCAACAATTATTGATCAACTAAATGCTAAAATAACACAAGACATCCCACTACTTAGACTTCGAAAGAGGCTTGGACTTCTTGGCGGCTTTCTCTACATCCTTCGCCTCTTTTTCGGCCTCCGTCAAGATGCGCTTTGATTTTTTCTTTCCTGAAGCTGAGATGCTGGAATCGGTTGACTTCTTCCCGGAGGGCGGAGCGCTAGAATCAAGAGAAGACTTTTTAACGAGTTCCTCTGTAATAGATCTAGTTGAAAGCTTAACAACTAACCTTGATCCCGCATCCACAACTGCGAGAGGCTTGAGGATTTCAGGGTCTAAGTCTTCAGCTTTTAACTGCAAGCATTTATCTTGGTCAACTTTCATTGCAGCCAAAGTAACATCATCTGCACTTTTCGACTCCCCGACTATTGCCACCACTGGATCTTCCTCATGTCCTCCGTCGCCGCAATCATCCTTTAAGGCGACTTTCATTTCTTCATCACGAGGAGTATCAGCCTTAGACGGCTCGCTTCCTTCTCCCAAATCTATAGGACCAGCCTTGTCCTTTCCCCCTTTTGCCTTCTCTGTAGGCTCCGCCCCAGAGGCGGTTCCCTGAGTCACTTCTATCTTTTCGGATGGTTCAATACCTACAGAATGAGAAGCAACAGTTATTAACTCAGGAGAAAATAATGGGTTTTTCATCGATTGCTCAATCACGTGGCGGAAGGTAGAGATAGCCCTGACGAATTGAGGTGAAAATGTAGAGATACCTTTCGAACACTTCTCGGTAGGGGTAACTTCTGTCTCCGATGCCGTTTCGGGAATAGGGGATAGCAGATTTTTCGAGGGATCCCCGGGTTTTTAGGATCATACCCCTCTACTTCAGAAGTTGCGGGGGCAGTAGAAGAGGAACCAGCCTCGGGAACGTTCTTTTGCTTAGTCCTCCGCCTCTCTTCTTCCATAGCATCAGCAATGAGGCGACGCCCTTCAGCTAGGCGTTCTGGCTCATCATCCCTTAAATATTTCTCCATCAGCTTGTCCTGATCAATGGAATCAACCTTGAGCTCCTCTTTCTCCCACTCAACGATCTGACTCCATACTTGGACTAGAGTAGATGGATAATCCTCAATCCAAGAGATGTTCCTGCGACAGATGATATGTGCAAAGAATTCGATCATTAATTCGCCGAAACCCTAAATCTCTGCCTCCGCCTCTGACAATTGTTTACGGGCCTCCTCAGCGGATTTGATAGCACATTCGATGTTACCCTCCGCCAGGGCAGCTCTGTTTTCCGCCTCCATTAGCTTAGAAGCCAAGTCAGCATTTTTCTTTTCTAGCTCAGCATTCCTCCTTGCTAACTCGGCATTTTTCAGTTCAAGGTCAGCGTAAGCAAGGCGCGTTTTAGCGGCATCTGACTTAGCATCTTCAGCTTTCTTTTTTAACTCAGAACGCTCTTGAGTGTGAGATTCAAGCAAATCATGGTAACGTTTTTGCATATCTTCAAATTGTTGTTTGATGCTAGCAGCGTCCCTTTGAGCAACAGCAAGCTGGGCCTATGTGTCCTCCAAATCTTTTCCTAGATTCTTTAAGGCCTTCGCATCGTCTTCCGCGGTTTTTTGCATCGAATCAGCATTCGTGATTAGAGTATGGATGATTCTGGAAAGGTTGAGTGAATATTTCAACATTTCAGAATACTGTTTTTCAACCGCATCTATCTTTGCTTTGGCCTCATCTGCCCACCTGGAAGAAATAGGCTCGAGGGAAGGTGAAAAATTCAAGTTCTTGAAGTAATGTTCGGGAAATTGCTCCTCCAAATACGCCAGCTTGATTGCAGTTTCAGCATCTAGTGGTGGAGGGGCAGGGATCGTCAACTTAGTGTCCCTGTGCGTGGAGGATTCGATAGTCTCTTTATCTGTTCTAGGCCGTTTAGCAGAGACCTTGCGTTTACTCCGAGACTCGGTATCTTTTGGCGGACTTCTCTCCCTGCTGCGCTTCTCTTGGGAAGAGGTGGAGTCCTTCGTTTGCGGCCTGTCCTCTTCCCGATGACCTTGATAACCTTTATATTTCTCTGGGTCCGTCCGAACAGGAGAGCGAGAACGCGAAGTTCGAGAGTGATGGGGTTCATAAGGCCTTCTCTCTTCCCTACTGCGATCGTCGCGGCGATCATACTCAATATCATAAGGTGGATTAGACATGCTGCGGCGGAGTTTCCTGATATCATAATAAGATCGGGACATCGTGCCTGCACAATAAGACAAATGAAATTCAAGATCAATATTTTCATAAAGAGAAAGATGCAATGAGTGGTAATATTCTTGTGTAAAGTGTGTCCTAAGTGGTGTTTTTCCCCCGACAAACCCGAGTCCGAAGCTAGACTTGTACGGGCGGGCTCTTTGGTCTTAGCAGGAGTGGTCTCTTCAGAAGAAGTGAAAACTAAAGGATTCTTCCTAAAATCCTCTGAAGTGTAAATGGTTTTAGGTAATGGGAGGTCCCCCAAACCCTGAAACAGTGGGTCATCAGTACTAGGGATATCTCCCTCAGAAGCATCGATCGGTGACTCTTTGGAAGACGTTGACTTTTCTGGAGAAATGGCATCCTCGGGAACAGTATATCCTTCGCGATGCCTTTCCACCATGTTAGCCAATTCATCATCTTGGGTAAAAGAAGGAGAGGATGAAGCTTGAAGAGGCACTGTAGGAGCTCCCGAACCTTCCCCTGTTTTTGGGACTACATCCACTGGAGGAATATATACGTACGGAGCCGTCCCATGACCAATACTACGAGTAACAGATAGCAACCCATGAAAATGAAGATATTCGTCCTTAAGGACTTCATTAGTCAAGAACTTCTGATAGCCATTAAGGAGTTGGTGCATCCGGTCAAGGAATACTACGAGTAAAAGAAGGAGTTGGTGCGAACAAAAAGAAAGACGAGTTAAGGTGATGACTTGAATGTATAGAGCCGAGATTTAGAAAACCAGTGCTTTACTTGATTTCGTCCACCTCCTGGCACACCCTGGTTGTCGCTTCACATAAACCATTCCAGCCTGGAATCTCCAGCTTTACTACTGAATGGCGTTGAAATTATCTTCCTCTTAGGGACAGACTCGAAATAGCAGAAAGAAGGAGTCTCTCGAGTCCAATGCTTGAAGTTGTAGAAGAAATGAACGTCACCGAAAGTGAGCTCCATGCCTAAGATCTCACGGTATGCTACGTATAAGGTGTTTAAGTAAGCATAAGAACTAGGGTGCAGCTGCATGGGGGCAATCCGCATTTGTCTTAGAAAATTGACGATGAAAGGAGAAAATGGGGGGATAGCGCCAACCATGCACATCAACCGAGTAGTTGCCATATACCCTTCTGGAGGGTTATAGGGACGGTCAGTTCTCGAAGGCACCAGGGTGTCCCCTTTTAGTATCCCGTATTTTAAACAAATTCGGATAAGTCTGTCGTTGCCGATTGTTGATTCAACAGAATCTTGGGGTGATTCCAATATGACAGCCGATTCAAACTCATCAGGAGCCCTGTCGTCACCAATCCCTCCTTCCTCTTCAAAACCTAGAGAAACTTCGCCCTCCGAAGACACATTGTCACTTTCGCGATTTCCAACCTCGTAGTCTGAACCCGTATCATTCCATTCTGGATCCGAGGGAGAAGATATGTCCTCGAGAGTAACTTTATTGGATGTCTCCGGGGCCTCTTTCTTCTCAGCAAGCCTGGAAGAGTTTCTGGGTCTCATGGTCGCAAAACTATTGAAGAAGCAGTAGCATAAGTTAGAGTAAATTAGCTCGTATCCCCCCGTGCAAGTGTGCAAACTAAAGTGTAAACAGTGTATGCAGAAAGTGTGAAGTTAACATTTGAAAGTGCGACGCAAAATTTTGGTAAGGTAATAAGGGTCAAGGTAATTCTTGACGTCCTATTATGTTCGTAAGGCACTATCCTATATGTCCATTAAGTTCAAGATTATGCCAAGAGTTGATTGGGCCAGTTAAACGAGTTTTTATGCATTAAGATGGTCTGCCCTTTGGTTCGGTTCGGGCGCATTCATTGGGATCGGATCGGGGGCGTGGCTTCGTCTTGGGCTCGGATAAACTTTGAAACTCAGAAATCAAAATCGGATTGGCTCGGAGGTAGATTCCCCTAATGGTTCAGATCGGATCACGTAGTCATGCTTCTCCTCCTTTATCTTACAGTCTGACCCGATCCGGTTAGGCGAGCTCCATTCCCCCTTCTTTAACTACTTGCTCCGACCTGATCCAACCTTTTGGATTTCTTTTCTTTTTTCTTTTTCAACTTGCTTCGACCCGATCCGACATTCTGGACTTCTCTTCTTTTTCCCTTTCTCCACTTTCCATACTCCACCGCCCGAACCGACTTCCTATGCTCTTCTTCTTCCTCCTCCTTTTTTGTCTCAAACTATAACTCCCTCTTCCAATGCCTCGAAGTAGCAGCGAGGCCACCAATGACGATAACGAAAGAAGAGGAGAATGCGGCGTGGAAACCACGTCCATATCGGTCAAATTGACCATCAGTTTCAATTAAAACTTGTTATCACGAAACCAATCAAGGATTCGAACCTACCAGAGTATGTAAATTGGAAATTCGCACGAGAATGGTGAAAAGTTCTTATTTCTTTTTCTCTAAATTCTGGAGTTCCGAAGCAGAAAGAGTAAAACGATAAAAAGGAAATGAGAGGAAGATGAAGACCCAGTTTATATAGAGAAGCAGGGTGACTATTCGTCTCCCCGTTCGGACCGGATCGGTAGTCCAGTAGCAAAGCTTGGCCCAATAGTCCAATGAAAAATAGAAAGAAGAGGGGTCTGTTCGGATCGGAATCCGAACCGAACATAATTCTGTAACTCAGCAGTGAATTAAATTGAAGTTCGAAGAAGAAGATGAAAATATAAGGAAAATTAAAGGAAAAATTGCCTAGAAGACGCTGTGCAATGATAATCAAAGCATGCTCCGTCTCCAGCAGAAGCATCCTTTGAGGGGGCAAAATGTTAGCCCACTTTGTGAACTGGGCAACACAAAGTCGAGATGTGAAACGATTGAAGAACTTGAAAAGTATCATAGCGGATCGGATCGGAGAGATATAGTGGATCAGATCGGAGAGGTTCTGCTATTCGGATCGGAGGTCTACTTACTATTCGGGTCGGAGAGCTATCACTAGTGGGATCGGAGTGTTATCATCAATCAAATCGGCGAGCTACTACCAGGTAGGGACGGAGCAGAAAGAAATGGATAAGAGTTTAGTTTCAGCATAATTCGGGTCGGATCGGATGTCCCAATCCGAACCCCTCCTGCACGCTCCTCCGATCCGAACCCATATTCCACATCACTCTCCCCCACGATCGCCTGAAGACGCGGAGCGGGTATGACCAGTTGTTGCCCACAACGTCCACTTCTCTGATGCGTTATCAACACTGAAATCCATCCGAACCCGAGGATGATGGGATGGAAGACACGTGGCTATGATCCGGATCGGGTTCTGAGCAAATTTTCACCTATAAATACCCTGTCTGAAGACAATGGAAAGGATCTTCCTTTTGGCACTTTGAGAGTTCAACCACTTTCATAAACCGAATTTCAGCACTCCCGGATAATCCAAATCGTCTTTCAACACTTGTTTTGAGACAATTGAGTTAATGTATATGAGCTGTGAGTGAAATTGAGTGAATATCTCATTGTAATTACAACTATATCATCAAGAATAGTGATTGACAAGTGGACGTAGGCTTTTCTTCGCCGAACCACTATAAATTCTGTGTCTCCATTTTACTTTTGATCTTATTTCATTCTGCTTTTAGTCAATTTGGGTGTTAGAACCACTTTTTGGTCTAACATTCAAGAAAAAAGATTTTTTTTAAAAGGAATATTCCCTAAAGCCATACGCACTATATTCTCTTCCTATGTTTGAATTCTTGACTCCTTCTTTCTTGAGTTTCTGGGGCTTCTGGCTTTCTAGGAGGTAACCTCATCGATGGGCGAATTCGTGCCTGGCTTCCATCCATAACCGTAGTTGCTTCACCTGCGGCCAGTTTTCTTTCAAAGCTTATAAGGTTTTCCGTAAGATGGAGGCAGTTTTCCAGAGATTTGTCAATGTGATTACACACGGAAGGGGATGAGGAGTTTGGCTAAGGAGCATAACCCTAGGATGAGGAATTCATGGATGTAGATTTAGCTCATGAAGGGGGAAGAAATCATAAAACCTATGGCAAGAGGAAGTACTTTTACTAGTGTATGATAGGGCATATAATTAAGGACAAGGGTAAGAACGAGGAACAAGATTTTCAGAAGGGCAAGTACATAATTTCACCACCAAGCGTACCTAGGAGAAAGGTAGTAAAGTTCTGTAGAAAGGGTCTAGTTTTTCTATTCGTACTCTTTCCTTTGTTTTTAGCGCTTCGCATTTGTTCATATCCACTTCCATAGTTGAGTCTCTGCACCATAGTACTTGTATAGTAGAAAGATCCCACTAGAGTCCCAAATCCAATTGGTGGTCGGGCCAGTCTATTTTTAGTAGGGATTTGAGGATAGCTATCGAGTTTGCTTATATCATCTCACGTGGATCGTCTAAATTCGGAGAAGATATTCCTTGGGTGCTTGTTTGATATTGGTTTAGGCCTTTGGGGCTTGTACTTGAGGAACATCGAGTTTGACTAGGATGGTTCGCGTGAGAGATGAATAGTTGTGACAGGAACTCTAAAAAGTGCGTAGTGACCTTTTTACCCTCATAGTTATGGCGTGATGGATAAGCTAAGAGGAGAGAGCTCAAACCATCTTGGTATGTACACTTGGTATCATAGTTAACATCTGTTTATTTTGGAAATGGAGGTCAGAAACTTCACAATCATGAAGTTAAATTAGTTAAGATACAGTGGAGTAAAGCTCAAGAAGGCTAGATACTAGCATCATACCCTTTTCCTTAAGGGTGCATCCTTGATTTCTTTGATTAGGAGCTTTATGCATAATTGTTTCTCTCTTCCCAACGTATATCCTCTAGGTCGTATCTTCGATCCTTTAGGTATAAGCCAATTGATGAAAACATGTGTTTGAAACATGTTATGGTTGGTGGTTGCAAGTGGTTGCTCGTGAATGCATATGCATACGTATTAGGTACTAGATCAGTTTGGACGATTTCATATTGCATTTACAGATATGTATTTGTTTGTAAGTTGAACTTGATATGTTATCATATGGATGTTGCATATTGATGAATGGCTATGCACACATGTAGTATTTACATGACTAGGGATGCTTGCATACATGATTGGACGCATGGCACTAACATGATTCGCATTTAGGAGGTCAACTGAATCAGTAGACCGCCTGATTTTGCATTAGATAAAGATATGTACACACACTATGCATATGAACATGAAAGCATTAGAAAACTTTTAAGGACAATGAATGCCTGTGATTGAATGGTTGAGTAGATGGGTGATTGGATGGTAGGACACATTCTTCCTAACTTGAAGATTTCGGGGACGAAATTCTTTAAAGTGGGGGAGAATGTAACACCCTGTAATTCTGTAACACTAAGATTCACGAATCAAGGCAGAATTATAAGTTAAAATCAAAATAAAGGTAAACGGGCTACGCCATTGCGTTCGTCTCGGAATTCTGCATGGAATCGAGTCTGAGTTTGCGTAAATCGGAGTCCGTACGAGGAAGATATGGCCTCCGGAAGATTGGGCGAAGTTCAAATTTCAAAACAGTTCAGAAAAGCGGATTCAATTCAAAAATCGGACCAAGACTGGGCTGGGCTGGAATTTTCCCGCCCAAGGCACCCAGGTCGATTGGGTAGTCGACCTGGGGCACCGAAGTCGACTGGGTAGTCGACCTGTGGGTCGACCCCCCTGCTTTTTCCAGCTTTCTGCACCTGGTTCGTTCTGATGTATCTGGTCACGTTTTCTGCCTAGGTTCGTCCGCCTAATACTATATAAACAGCCCTAGTCTCCTTCTCTATTTACAATTCTTTTCTATCCTTATACTGCCTCTAAGAAAATATATAAATAAATAATATATAAAATAAATCAAGACAAGGAAATGCTGCTCAAGTTGTCCAAAAGAGATTCAAATCTGGATTAAAGCTTCAAGAAAAGGATTAAAGGCTAGCGTCGCACGAATCATAGCAATGCCATCTTTCTTTTCTAATCTAAATCTTTGTAAGTCAGTTACTTTGTAGATTTGAATGTTTCTCTCTGTTCGTGACATGAATTAAAGGAATAAAAGAATATGCCAAATCTCCTACTCGAATCAGTGCTTACATCTTTGAACCTAATTAAGAACTGTTATGATTCGGCCTTGCCTATGACTATGAACGTTGCCTATGACTATGGACATTGCCTATGACTATGGACATTGCCTATGACTATGAACATTGCCTATGACTGTGACTGTGACTATGGGAATTATTTCCTTGACCATGAGCACAAGCCTATGCCTTTGATTTGGAAACATAAACTATTGCCTATGACATAATAAGAACAACTGTGATTCATGACTAGGAAAGTGTTGCTTAAGTTTTGTGATTATGAAATTGGGTCTAAACCCGATTATCTATTCTGTCTATTCTTGGTTTTCTTTGGTTTTAGACCATGGGAATTTACCTATTAAGTTAGGTCTACCCATGTTCTTGAACCTACGTCTCTATTCTATCTATTTTTGGTTTTATACCTTGGGAATTTACCTATTAAGTTAGGTCTACCCATGTTCTTGAACCTACATCATTATTCAACCCTTTTTATGTCAATAGATTTTCAGGCCTATAGGCCTTTGATGTTTTAGACCAATTTCAGTCAAATTCGTTCGGTCTGTAATTAGTAAATTATCATTTTATGCCAATGATTATGTCTATCTTTTTCATAGCACTTTGGTTCATTCCCTATCTTCTACGAATCTAGAATTATTTATAGTCTAGATTGAATCACGATTATACGAACGGTGGGAATACGATTTGGGCAAAATATGAAATTTACTAAAAACGTAGTTTTAAACTTGGGAATTGGCATAAATTGGGAACATGTATTATGGAATGTTCGTAGAAATGTAAATTGGATAAGTTTGACATGAATTATAGGATGTGTAATTTGAATCTAGTATTGACTTGTAAATCTAGCATTTACATGAATTGTAAACTAGAATAATATGTCTAGTTTAACACGAACTGTAATTAGAATGTTAAATCAGAATTGGATTAGCTAATTTGGCATAATAGGTGTATTGGCATAAACTTGAAATTGGCCGTAATTGGAAATAATTGTCATGTTTAGCAAAATCATGGTTAGAGACGCTTAATTTGGTATAGTATACATACCAAAAGGGCATAAATATGATATAGAGGGGAGAATGGGCCAAAATGATAATTGTGACAATTTACATTAAAGGAGTAATTTGGAAATAAGTAAATTAGGAATAATTTACTTATAGAATTTGTCCTAAATGAGAAAATGTAAATTTAGACAAGTAAAAGGCTGATTAACGACATCTCTTTTAATAATACACCAGAAAGTTCTAGGTTGACAGAGAGGATAATGTCTAGGCCTGGGTTTGGAAAATACAAGTTTCCTGCTCTCCCTGGCTATCTCTAACTGATCCGATGGACGGGATGGTTACTTTCAAAACCTGATTTGAAGATTAATCAAACCCTTTGAACTTAGAAAACACGAATATGCCTAACCCGAGGTAGGGTTAAGTTAACTCAGACACTTAACAAGTTCAACATGATAACTAAACTGATGGGTGGGGGTTAGGTTCAGACTGACACTTAACACCGTTAAGCTAGAATGGAAGGGCTAAGTCTATAGGGACACTTAACCAAACTCATGGTGCGAAAACAAGATTTGTATGGGTTAAGTAACTAAGAAAACACTTAGCCAAATTAACATGTTAACTAGACAAGGAGGTGGGGTTAAGTAAAGTTAATACACTTAGCTAAATTAACATGTTAACTAGACTAGAGGTTGGGGTTAAGTTAAATTTAACACACTTAACCAATTTGATATGTTAGCTGAGCTAGACCGTAGGGTTAAGTAAACTTGAACACTTAACCATCAGATTGTGATAAAGGAATAGGGTTAAGTCTAAAACATGAAGGGATAATACTTAACCATTAATAACATGTTAGTTAAAACAGACGGGCAAGGTTAAGTTAAATAGGAACACTTATCCAATACAGGATGAAGGGGTAGGGTTAAGTAATAAGAAATACTTAACCAATACAACTTGGTTTGTGGTAGGGTTAAGTCAACATGAATTACTGATGTAAGGATAAATGAGGAGGGTTAAGTTAGCTTGAATTGACTAATGACACTTAACCAATCCAAATTGACGGGAAAGAGAACTAAGTAGTAAACCTTAGTTAAAAGAAGCTAATTAGTAAACCTTATTTAAGAAGACAACGATTCAGGAAACTAAGTGGTAATCCTTAGTTAGCAGAACTAAGTAGTAATTCTTAGTATGGCACGGGAAGGAGAGAACGTCCGTTTGATTAAAAAGAAGGCTCCAACGAACTAGGTTACGAAGCCCGAGGCTTCGAGGGGACGTGAGGGTTCTCTTGGTATCCCTCTGTGAGGCTGCAGATGATCCTCCTGGGCTCACAGAGGTTAAGGTCTGCGTAGAAGAACCAGGGGTATGCCTTGGTTGAAATACATAGCAACCTAAAGACTAGGATGGACCGGCGTGATTCGGCGAGAAAACGGTAGCCCTGTGATAGCAACTCGTCGTCTACCATCCATCTTGAGTCAATCGAGATACGTTTAGCGAAAAGGCGGAGAACTCCAAAAGACCATATACTTTCTATCTAGTTATGGGTGAGGGTGGCCATAGGATAGTGGGGCACCGGGGGCCTGCGTATAGTTCTCATTTTTCAAGGTGTGCCTTTCATTAGTTGAGGGAGGGGTCAAGTGGGACCATAGCCATTGGAACAAAAACAGACCTTAGCATCTGCATCGGCAGATATCTGAAAGCTCCCGACCGAGTTCTGTATTTCTTGATTTGCCCTGACCACAGGACTCGGGCCGCACATTACAGGACACGTGCATCTAGACAAGCGATAACGATTCGCGATACATGCGTGGGGGAGTATAGGAACATATACCACTCTAGGTAGTGTGTCCTGGACTTGGGGGCATCGTTCGACAGGTAGCAAAATCTCTAGTTGGACTAGGTGGCATAAACCCAGAATCCGAGAAGCGTTCGGCAGATAGTGTAAACTCTAGTTGAATCTAGAAAGCACTTGATAGAAAAACCCTAGATTAGATCTAGGTAATAAATAATAAATGTATGCCTGAAGGCAATGGAAACTACAGGGATTGGGATCACGTTATCATTACTAGTTGGAACACTAGTTAGGTGGTGCAGAGATATAGAAACTGGTATAACAAGGAAACAGCGAAGCGGCGAAAGTATTAGGGCATATCCAGTTTATCTTACCTTAGCATATCTTGTGTTAATCTTGCCAACCCTATCATCATGGTGTTATCTTGTATTCAGTTAATTCATGTCATATTGTTTTTCCATGTTCATATGCTAGAAGTTACTGAACTTACTCAGCCTTTATGTCTGACTCTGTTTTCCTTTCGTCTTCTTTTCTTCCGTCCCCCCCCCCAAGGTAGTAAAGGAGGGAATAGTTTAGCTCAGGTTAGGTTGGACTACCACACTTTCCCAGCTTGAAGATTTGTCGAAGTTTGCTTGGATTCTCTTTTCAGATGCTATGGCTGGCTCTTGCTAAAATCGGGGAATATAAATGTTGTTTTTATGATTCTTTATTTTGTAAGACAGATGATACTCTGATACTGTAAAGAAACCATTGTACAAACTATTTTATCAATAAACAAAGTTTTATTTTCCGCTGTTTAATTTTTGTCTATCTTGTAATTTATCTGCATCTTTTACCCTAAATGCTCCACAGAACTTAGTGCAATCCCTTTGTGAGTGACACTAACGGATGTGGGGTGTTACAATTATGCTTAAACAACCCCTACTTCTCTTAATACTTCAAAATAGCCCTTCTTTTTAATCCTACCCTTAATTATTTAAATAGCCCTTACTTCCAATTAAGCCTGCCATTTTACTACTGTGAAGGGTTGGTTTTTGCAGCACCCAATCCAAATGATTTATATTATTTCATATTTGTCGATCTACTCCTACAATGCTTAAACTACCCCTACGTCTCTTAATACTTCAAAACAACCCTTCTTTTTAATCCTACCCCTGATTCTCTAAATAGTGATTCCTTCCAACAATAATCCCCTATTTTTTAACTTTTGTGAAGGGTTGGTAGTTGCAGTACCCAATCTAAATGATTCATCATCTTTCATATTTTTTGATCTACCCCAACTATGCTTAAACTACCCCTACTTCTCTTAATACTTCTAAACAGCCTTCTTTTTAATCCTACACCTAATTCTCTAAATAGCCCTTACTTCCAACAATTACGCCTATCTTTTTACTATTGTGAAGGGTTGGTTTTTGCAACACCCAATCGAAACTATTCATAATCTTTCATATTTGTCGATCTGCCCCTACTATGCTTAAGCTCCCCTACTTCTCTTAATATTTCAAAACTGCTATTCTTTTTAATCCTACCACTGTTTCTCTAAATAGTCATTCCTTCCAACAATTACACCTATTTTTTAACTTCTGTGAAGGGTTGGTTCTTGCAGCACGCAATCCAAACGATTCATCATCTTTCATATTTGTAGATTTACCCCTACTATGCTTAAACTAAACCTACTTCACTTAATACTTCAAAAATACTACTATTTTCAATCCTACCCCTAATTCTTTAAATAGCCCTTACCTCCCACAATTATGCCTATCTTTTACGGATGTGAAGGGTTGGTTTATGCATCACCCAATCGAAACGGTTCATAATCTTTCATATTTGTCGATCTGCAACTACTATGCTTAAACTCCCCCTACTTCTCTCAATACTTCAAAACAGTTATTCTTTTTAATCTTACCCCTAATTCTGTAAATAGTTCTTACTTCCAACAATTACCCCTATTTTTAACCTTTTATGAAGGGTTGGTTTTTGCACCACCCAACCCATATGATTCATCATCTTTATACTTGTCGATTTACCCCTACAATGCTTAAAATACCCCTACTTCTCTTAATACTTCAAAACGGCCCTTCTTTTTAATCCTACCCTACCCCTAAATCTCTAAATAGCCCTTACTTCCAACAATTACCCCAATTTTTAACTACTGTGAAGGGTTGGTTTTTGCAGGACCCAATCTAAATGATTCATCATCTTTCATATTTGTCGATTTATCCCTACTATGCTTAAACTACCCCTACTTCTATTCATACTTCAAAATAGTCCTTTTTTATCCTGCCCCTAATTCTCAAAATAGCCCTTACTTCCAACAATTACGCCTATATTTTAACTACTTTGAATGGATGATTTTTTCGTCACCCAATCCGAACGATTTATAATCTTTAATATTTGTCGATCTACCCCTATTATGCTTAAACTACCCCTACTTCTCTTAATACTTCAAAACAACCCTTCTTTTAAATTCTACCACTAATTCTATAAATAGCCTTACTTCCAAAAATTATGCCAATCTTTTTACTACTGTGAAGGGTTGGTTTTTGCAGCACCCAACCCAGATGATTCATAATCTTTCATATTTGTCGATCTCCCACTACTTTGCTTAAACTACCCCTACTTCTCTTAATACTTCAAACCATCCCTTCTTTTTAATCCTACCCCTAAATCCCTAAATAGTCATTCTGTAACACCCCACCTCCGCCAGGGTCACTCGCAAAGGAATGCACTAGCTTTGGAGGGGCATTATTGGTAAACATGCATAATGATATAGCAAGGCAGGACATGACATATATATATATGTAAATAAACAGAGTAAGAAAATAAAACAGCGGAAGACTTTTAAACCATTTCAAAACATAAGTCTGGTACATCAAACTGTCAATTTCCCAAAATTACAAGTCTAGATAAATACATCATCTGATACTGAAAAAGAAAACATAAAAGTAGCTATCCCCAAAATGGAGGAAACCATAGCTAGCTCAAGTCCAAAGCATACATGAGCTATCCAAGAAAGCAGCTAAGATCCCAGCTAGGCTCCTGTATTCCCTCCCTGGGAACCTGGGGGGGGAAACGGAACAAAAGAGGCGAAAGAAAAACAGGTCAGTCAAAAAGACTGAGTAAGCCCTGCTACGATCAGTCTATAAACTAATAAAGTTAACATCATGATGGAAACTGAGATGATCATAGATAACAACATACTGGCATGGTAAATTACCTACAAGATAGATAGAGGTATCATCGCATAAAACAAGGTTAAGTTTTTGCACCACGATGTACTAGCAAACCAACATAACAGGTATTGATCTCTTAGCCCAAACTTTGGCCCAATAACATGAGGTGACCTTAATACAAGGTCTAGCCCAACGGTCTAGTCGATCGGCTCGCTATAAACCTAACACGTCAAGTGTTGGTGTCCATATGACCCACGTATGGTTGTAGTTAGACTGTGCTGGGTCCCCCTTTTGGGTGTATCAAGCCCTCAGATGTCAACCCCAGACACTTAAGCAATAATGCACAGCTCTAATCTACTGGTACCCGTGCCTCGAGTTTGTCCAATATCGGACTACGTGCACGTCCGTAGCCCGCCGAACCCGCACCGCTGTACCACTCGGCCATCGCCCTTTGGTCGCTTACATCTGCCAGTAATCGTGCCCCGCCCTAGCCTAGCTTCTAGGGTTGTGAATGATACCAAACTGGGATTACTTTTAGAACAGACCACGTTGCTAGGGTTTCCCAAGAGGGTTAAGTGTGATTTAACCCTTCACTAATCCTGGATTAAACTGGTTAAGTGTGGCTTAACCCCATTCTAATCCCTTGAGCCCCCAAATGGATTAAACTAGTTAAGTGTAACCAATGGTTCACGACTTAACCACATTCTAATCCCTCGAATCCCCAAATTGGTTAAGTATTAGTGGACCCTGACTTAACCCTAATCATGAGGCATTAATTAATTTAATGCACCTCAACCACTCACATTAGACCTTGTTGTGGTTACTAGTTAGGCCGAGCGGGTCCGGGTAGCTTTACACCACAACTTGGTCTAACCTCGGGTCTTGGCACCCCATGACCAACTTCTCACATTGGGTCCTATTGTTTGTAGCCACTAGTTAAGCCGGTCGGTTCCGGGTAGAATTACGCTACAAACTCAACCCAACCTCGAGTTGGCCACACTTATGTTTTCTAAGTGTCATGTCCACTTCATTTCAAAACATAATCACAAGTCAAACAATTACTTGGGTAGACCTAACTTAATAGGTAAATTCCCAAGGGGTAGACCTAACTTAATAGGTAAATTCCCAATCTTATATTTTTATGTATTTTAAGTTTACCCCAAAACCCCAACGTCATTCTATCGCTTACATATTCGTAGTAACGCATAAAGGATAGGAAGAGGGAACTTGGCACAACATACATGACAAACTTGCACAACAATCATGCATAACATGTTAGACTTACACAACTTAGCATAGTGAACTTGCATATTACCACAAACATGCATAACATGTTAGACTTGCATAACTTAGCATAGTGAACTTGCATATTACCATAAACATGCATAACATGTTGAACATGCACAACTTGTCATTTTAAACTTGCATAAACATGCACAACTTGTCAAAACATGCACAACTTGTCAAAACATGCACAACTTGTCATTTTAAACTTGCATAAACATGCACAACTTGTCAAAACATGCACAACTTGTCAAAACATGCACAACTTGTCATTTTAAACTTGCATAAACATGCACAACTTGTCAAAACATGCACAACTTGTCAAAACATGCACAACTAGTCATTTTAAACTTGCAAATCATGGCTTAGTATACATGCATAACTCAATTAACTTGCAAATCATGGCTAAGTACACTTGCATAAACATGCATAATCCATTAAACATGTAGAACATGGCATAATAAGCTCGCATAAGCATGCATAACTTGTGAAACATGTAAAACATGGCATAGAAATCTCGCATATGCATGCATAACTTATGAATCATATAAAACATGGCTTAGCGAGTTCGCATAAGCATGCATAATCAACTAAACTCACATAAATCTCAACTTTCACCAAACATTAACTTTAGAGTTTGTAAAGTGAAGGTAAGAGGGCTTACAATGCTTATGCGGACTCAAATGAGTATAACAAATGCAAGAAACCCCTTATGCAACTAATTAAAACCCCCAAATGCAAGCAAACTTGATCAAGACTCCTCCTTTAGGATGCCAATTGAAAAACAAGCCTTTAATGCAAGCTAAGGAGGATCATACAAGCCTAAATATGCTTGTATGCATGGAAAATTACTTAGGAATTATTAATGAAGAGATTGGAGGCTAGGGTTTTAGGTGGAGGCCATGAGAGTTTATATTTTGGCATAGTTTTGTTGCTAGGATGATTAATGAATGATTTAGGGTAGGTTAGAGGCTTATTTATAGAAGATTAGAGTAATTTAGACCATAGGAGTAACCCTAGGTGAATTTTGGCCCGTCAGATTTAGGAACTCTCCAGAACCAGACCACACAACCAAGCCCAAACCAAGCCCAAACCAAAGAGGTGCGCCAGGCTAATCTGCCTGGCTACCCCCTGTCGACAGGGCTGTCGACAGGGCAGTCGACTCCCTGGGGACCCTGTCGACAGGCCTGTCGACATGGGGCCCCTGGCGGGAGTTTTCCCGCCTTGGCCCAGCTGGCCCAATTCTTTAAATTTGAATCTGTTTTTACTTAGGATTTTTCTGAAAACTTCAATGGGCCTTAACTGGGTCATACGGACTCCGATTTTTGAAAATTCGGACTCTATTTCGCTTATTTTTCCGAGACAAACGCAATGGCATAGCCCGTTTCCCTTGATTCAGATTTTATAATTAAATTCTGCCTCGATTTTCATTATTACAGGTTGTTGAAAAATACGGGTTGTTACATTCTCCCCTCCTTAAAGGATTTCGTCCCCGAAATCTTCAAGTTAGGAAGAACGTATCCTACCATCCAATCATCCATCTACTCAAAGCATCATCCACGAGCAATCATTGTCCTTAAAAGATTCTAAATGTGGTATGAACATATGCAAAAGTGTGTGTATATGTACTTATCTAATGCAAAGATCAGGCGGTTACTGATACAGTAAACCTCCTTAATGCATATGTATGTCAGTGAGATGAATCCATATGTATGCAAATTCCTAAATTCATAGTATCTATATGAGTGCACATAACATCCACCCATATGCAACATCCATGTGATAACACGACAAGTTTCAATCATGGATAAACATAAACACTCATGCATATGCAACATGAAGAGTGTGTGAGCCGATCTAGTGCCTAATCGTGTATAATGCATCCACGAGCAACCACTTGCAAACACTTGCAGCCACTTGCAACCATCAAGCATAACATGTTTCAAACACATGTTTCAACCAAAAGGGTTTCTACCTAAGGTTCTCATGGGAAGATATACACGATAAACTAGATAAACTAGATAAACTAGACAAACTCCTTTTTGGATTACAAGAAATCCATTCAAACTTTGACATATATAGTACTAACCGATGAGTCTTAACCCCCTTATGGAGTTTACAACAGAAATAAGATCGAGAATGGGACCGAGAGGATATATATACAAAAGGTAACTTGCAAGCAAGCCCCACAGGAAAACAAGGGTCAAGGATGTACTCTTAAAAAGAGATATGATGCGCGTATCTAGTCTTCACTCTTCTTAGTCACGTTTCCTTGGGCTTAACTCCACTGTGCTTTGACTATCTTCCCCTTCATGATTCCTTGGCTTCTTAACTCCTATTTCCCAAATTCGAGTTGGAACTCATTTCATTATTGCCTCTCGTCTTTCTTTCCCACTTATTCTTTTTTTTCTGTATACTTGGCTTAAACATATTATAACCTCATGATTTCCTGCAAGCTCTCCAAAATTCACTAGTGAATCCTGGATCTCGTCTTCTTACCATAAGGTATTCCATGCAGCAGAACTTTCCTTGGAAATACCACTCCACGTTGCCAATTGCCCTTATAAACGTGATTTCCTATAACTCAGGCTTCATCGACATGAACCATCCGCCTATAGGCCGTACCTAGATTCAGTTGCCTACCCATGGCTTCCTGGAGGCCATTTCAAAACTGGCCAACTTTTTGAGGATAAACCGTTGCTAACCATGATGCAGTCCTCTTGCTCTTCACCGGACTGAAATGAGCACTCTTCGTAAGTCTACCCACATACCCGTATTCCCTTTCTTTGATCTAGGTAGTCTATCCACATAATCTATCGAGATGTTTTCACACTTCCCTTGCGAAACTTCTAATGGAGGTAATGACCCACTGGGCTTCTATGACTTGGCCTCAACCTGGTGGCACAACATGTATCCTGAAACCAACTCGGCCACCTCCTCGAGTGGTATGCATCTTCAAGATCCTTCTTTACCAAGTCTTTCACTCGAGGAACACATAATCTCTCATCGCGCCTTAATCATCCCTTGTCATCTATAATATACCTAGCGAGGTGACTTAACATCTCGCCTCGAATCAACCGGTCCATGTACTTGACTAACTGCGGGTCTTCTTCCTGCGAAACCCCCTTCTTGATCCAGAAGAGTAAGTCTAAGCTCCGGGAATGCTAACTAACTAGGCAAACGGAGGAGGCTTCTTACTTCAATTGCCCTTCTCAGAGCTTTCCGGTCTCAAACCGCAGCCACTTTAGCGGAATCCACCGCTAAGCCTTACTTAAGAACTATGTGCCCAAGAAATCCAACTTCTTTCCTCCAGAGTGGCATTTGGAGAACTTGACCTTCAATCCGGTGGCTCTAAGCGTATCCATCTCCTCTTTAAGATGTATAGCACGTTCTTCCTCATTCTTTTGAGGAGATCAAAATATCGTCTACGACGACCACGACAAACTTGTTCTAGGACTTCCTAAACACCCTACCCATCAAGTCCACGTAATATGCGGGTGCCTTAGTCAAACCAAATAGCATGACTAGCCATTCTAAAACCCATCCAGAGTCCTAAACGCAGTCTTGTCAATTCCATCCTCAGCCATCCTAAGCTGATGGAATCTGATAGCTAGATCAAAAGAAAACAGATGCTCCTACAAGCTGATCAACAAATCATTGATCCTTGGTAACGATTACCTATTCTTCTTACGAAGATTAACACATAAGCGAAGCAAACCGTCCCCATTAGTAACGAATGCTACTGGAGCATCCTACTCGAAAATGCTTCGTCTCAGGAAGTTCTTCTCAAGCAACTCCTGGACTTGCTTCTTAACTCTCATCTCGTGAGGTCATGTGCCTAACCGGCCACGAAACTGGCTTGGTATTACCAACCAGATAATACGGAAATCTATCCCAAGATATCAGGATATTCTTGGACCACCCTCACCGATTGCAAACTATCGATAGACGAGTTGAGGGATTCAAGATAACATAACATGACGGGACCCATAGGGTTGCTAGAAATTTCTAGGGTATTACCGAGGCGAGTTATGAGCCTCACAACCCTATATACAAAAACCCAGAATGGCTCCAAAATAGGACAACCATTCCATGCCCAAAGCCAACCCATATCCCCCGAAACCGAGAATATAAACATCCCACGAGAATTCTATACTCAAGATAGAAATTTTCAAATCCACTCAGACCACAGACAACCGGGCAGAACCCCCAATTGGGTTTGAAACACATACGGGATCATCAACTACACTAGTACTTAGGTGCAAAACTTTCAACTAGATCAGATGAAATAAAACTATGCGATGCGCCAGAATCAAACAAAGTTCGAACAGGGAAAATCAGAAACAAGATTTTCAACAGGAACACTACCTCTATCATGAGCTGGAAGGACGGGGTTGAGGGGATGAATTCGCCCTCCAGATAGTCCTGCACACTGAGTCTGACCTTGCCCTTGTTTCCTCGGGCAATCCTTGCTGAAATGTCCAAACTCACCACAATCAAAGCATTCGCCCCGCTTTCTCTTCTTCTTCCTACATTCCCTGGCTACATGTCCAACTTCACCACAGAAGTTGCATTTCCTATTCCCTCTTGGCTTGTCCTTGCGGTTGTGGTTATTCTTGCCCCGTTTCCCGGAATTTACTCTCTTGCCTTGAGACTCATTCGTCTTGACCTCTTTCTTGTCCTTGCTACCTTCTTCTTGAAGTAGGGCCAAATTTACTAAACTCTCGAAAGTCGCCCCCAAAGGTATATGAGACAGGGCCAAATCACGTAATGGCTCGTTTAATCCTAGAGCAAAGTGTAGGGCCTTCTTCTGAGCTGTATTAGCCAAATCTAAATCGTCCTGAGCCAGTTGATTAAACTTATCTATGTATTCCCTAATAGTCATGTCCCCTTGCTTCAGTGATAAGAATCTCAGTCCAAACCTTCCTCTAAAGTCATCCCAAGTCTCAATTGGTCTAGTAGCAGTAGTGACTACCCACCAACGTGCAGCTTCTTCCTTTAGCAACCATACTGCCAATAAAACCTTCCTGCGGTCACCTATATCAGAGGTGGCTAAAAGATCTTCGGTCTCTTTCAACCAATTCCTTGCCTCTACAAAAGTCTCGGCTCCAAAGAAATTCTTGCAACCCATCGCCTTAAAATCTCGGCAAATCTCGGCGAAGTCAATTTGAGGATGCTGAGGGGAAGGAGGAAGAGGAACATCAACTACGGGAGGAGGAGGAACAGTGGCCTCGACTGGGGAGACAACTTTAGGGACACCCGGGACCGGTGCCGTGACTTCCAAGTACCGACAAAACCAATCGGGTATCGTTACTCCTTCGGGCAAGATGAGATTATCAGACATGCTGGAAACGAAAAGAAAAGAGTTCAAACGAGGAGTCAAAGGATAGTGCTAATGGCTTTTGGGGAATAGCCTTTTAAAAACAACTAGACTTTTCTTTGGAAATTACTTTATACTTGGTTTTGAAAATAGTTTTTCAAAAGTTTTTAAAAACCTTTTTATCCCTTCTCGTAAACCATATGCTCTGATACCAAATGTAACACCCCACCTCCGCCAGGGTCACTCGCGAAGGAATGCACTAGCTTTGGAGGGGCATTATTGGTAAACATGCATAATGATATAGCAAGGCAGGACATGACGTATATATATATATATATATATATATATATATGTAAATAAACAGAGTAAGTAAATAAAACAGCGGAAGACTTTTAAACCATTTCAAAACATAAGTCTGGTACATCAAACTGTCAATTTCCCAAAATTACAAGTCTAGATAAATACATCATCTGATACTGAAAAAGAAAACATAAAAGTAGCTATCCCCAAAATGGAAGAAACCATAGCTAGCTCAAGTCCAAAGCATACATGAGCTATCCAAGAAAGCAGCTAAGATCCCAGCTAGGCTCCTGTATTCCCTCCCTGGGAACCTGGGGGGGAAACGGAAGAAAAGAGGCGAAAGAAAAACAGGTCAGTCAAAAAGACTGAGTAAGCCCTGCTACGATCAGTCTATAAACTAATAAAGTTATCATCATTATGGAAACTGAGATGATCATAGATAACAACATACTGGCATGGTAAATTACCTACAAGATAGATAGAGGTATCATCGCATAAAACAAGGTTAAGTTTTTGCACCACGATGTACTAGCAAACCAACATAACAGGTATTGATCCCTTAGCCCAAACTTTGGCCCAATAACATGAGGTGACCTTAATACAAGGTCTAGCCCAACGGTCTAGTCGATCGGCTCCCTATAAACCTAACACGTCAAGTGTTGGTGTCCATATGACCCACGTATGGTTGTAGTTAGACTGTGCTGGGTCCCCCTTCTGGGTGTATCAAGCCCTCAGATGTCAACCCTAGACACTTAAGCAATAATGCACAGCTCTAATCTACTGGTACCCGTGCCTCGAGTTTGTCCAATATCGGACTACGTGCACGTCCGTAGCCCGCCGAACCCGCACCGCTGTACCACTCGGCCATCGCCCTTTGGTCTCTTACATCTGCCAGTAACCGTGCCCCGCCCTAGCCTAGCTTCTAGGGTTGTGAATGATACCAAACTGGGATTACTGTTAGAACATACCACGTTGCTAGGGTTTCCCAAGAGGGTTAAGTGTGATTTAACCCTTCACTAATCCTGGATTAAACTGGTTAAGTGTGGCTTAACCCCATTCTAATCCCTTGAGCCCCCAAATGGATTAAACTAGTTAAGTGTAACCAATGGTTCACGACTTAACCACATTCTAATCCCTCGAATCCCCAAATTGGTTAAGTATTAGTGGACCCTGACTTAACCCTAATCATGAGGCATTAATTAATTTAATGCACCTCAACCTCTCACATTAGACCTTGTTGTGGTTACTAGTTAGGCCGGGCGGGTCCGGGTAGCTTTACACCACAACTTGGTCAAACCTCGGGTCTTGGCACCCCATAACCAACTTCTCACATTGGGTCCTATTGTTTGTAGCCACTAGTTAAGCCGGTCGGTTCCGGGTAGAATTACGCTACAAACTCAACCCAACCTCGAGTTGGCCACACTTATGTTTTCTAAGTGTCATGTCCACTTCATTTCAAAACATAATCACAAGTCAAACAATTACTTGGGTAGACCTAACTTAATAGGTAAATTCCCAAGGGGTAGACCTAACTTAATAGGTAAATTCCCAATCTTATATTTTTATGTATTTTAAGTTTACCCCAAAACCCCAACGTCATTCTATCGCTTACATATTCGTAGTAACGCATAAAGGATAGGAAGAGGGAACTTGGCACAACATACATGACAAACTTGCACAACAATCATGCATAACATGTTAGACTTACACAACTTAGCATAGTGAACTTGCATATTACCACAAACATGCATAACATGTTAGACTTGCATAACTTAGCATAGTGAACTTGCATATTACCATAAACATGCATAACATGTTGAACATGCACAACTTGTCATTTTAAACTTGCATAAACATGCACAACTTGTCAAAACATGCACAACTTGTCAAAACATGCACAACTTGTCAAAACATGCACAACTTGTCAAAACATGCACAACTTGTCAAAACATGCACAACTTGTCAAAACATGCACAACTAGTCATTTTAAACTTGCAAATCATGGCTTAGTATACATGCATAACTCAATTAACTTGCAAATCATGGCTTAGTACACTCGCATAAACATGCATAATCCATTAAACATGTAGAACATGGCATAATAAGCTCGCATAAGCATGCATAACTTGTGAAACATGTAAAACATGGCATAGAAATCTCGCATATGCATGCATAACTTATGAATCATATAAAACATGGCTTAGCGAGTTCGCATAAGCATGCATAATCAACTAAACTCACATAAATCTCAACTTTCACCAAACATTAACTTTAGAGTTTGTAAAGTGAAGGTAAGAGGGCTTACAATGCTTATGCGGACTCAAATGAGTATAACAAATGCAAGAAACCCCTTATGCAACTAATTAAAACCCCCAAATGCAAGCAAACTTGATCAAGACTCCTCCTTTAGGATGCCAATTGAAAAACAAGCCTTTAATGCAAGCTAAGGAGGATCATACAAGCCTAAATATGCTTGTATGCATGGAAAATTACTTAGGAATTATTAATGAAGAGATTGGAGGCTAGGGTTTTAGGTGGAGGCCATGAGAGTTTAGATTTTGGCATAGTTTTGTTGCTAGGATGATTAATGAATGATTTAGGGTAGGTTAGAGGCTTATTTATAGAAGATTAGAGTAATTTAGACCATAGGATTAACCCTAGGTGAATTTTGGCCCGTCAGATTTAGGAACTCTCCAGAACCAGACCACACAACCAAGCCCAAACCAAGCCCAAACCAAAGAGGTGCGCCAGGCTAATCTGCCTGGCTACCCCCTGTCGACAGGGCTGTCGACAGGGCAGTCGACTCCCTGGGGACCCTGTCGACAGGCCTGTCGACATGGGGCCCCTGGCGGGAGTTTTCCCGCCTTGGCCCAGCTGGCCCAATTCTTTAAATTTGAATCTGTTTTTACTTAGGATTTTTCTGAAAACTTCAATGGGCCTTAACTGGGTCATACGGACTCCGATTTTTGAAAATTCGGACTCTATTTCGCGTATTTTTCCGAGACGAACGCAATGGCATAGCCCGTTTCCCTTGATTCAGATTTTATAATTAAATTCTGCCTCGATTTTCATTATTACAGGTTGTTGAAAAATACGGGTTGTTACACATTCCTTCCAAAAATTACCCCTATTTCTTAACTTCTGTGAAGGGCTGGTTTTTGCAACACCCAATCTAAATGATTCATCGTCTTTTATATTTGTCGATCTAACCCTACTATGCTTAAACTACCGCTACTTCTCTGAATACTTCAAAACAACTATTCTTTTTAATCCTAACACTAATTCTCCAAACAGCCCTTACTTCCAACAATTACACCTATCTTTTACTACTGTGAAGGGTTGGTTTTTGTAGAACCCAATCCAAACTATTCATAATCTTTCATATTTGTCGATCTACCCCTACTATGCTTAAACTACCATACTTCTCTTAATACTTCGAAACAGTTATTCTTTTTAATCCTACCCCTAATTCTCGAAATAGCCCTTACTTCCAATAGTTACCCCTATTTTTTAACTTCTATGAAGGGTTGGTTTTTGCAGCACCCAATCCAAATGATTCATCATCTTTCATATTTGTCGATCTACCCCTACTATGCTTAAACTATCCCTACTTCTCTTAGTACTTCAAAACAAACCTTCTTTTTAATCCATCCCCTAATTCCCAAAATAGCCCTTACTTCCAACAATTATCCATATTTTTTAACTACTATGAAGGATTTGTTTTTGCAGCACCGAGTCTAAATGATTCTTCACCTTTCATATTTGTCGATATACACCTACTATGCTTAAACTACCCCTACTTCTCCGAATACTTCAAAACAACTATTCTTTTTAATCCTAACGCTAATTCTCTAAATAGCCTTTACTTCCAACAATTACACCTATCTTTTACTTCTGTGAAGGGTTGGTTTTTGTAGCACCCAATCCAAAAGATTTATATTCTTTCATATTTGTCGATCTACCCCTACTATGCTTAAACTACCCATGTGAAGGGTTGGTTTTTGCAGCACCCAATGCAAACGATTCACCATCTTTCATATTTGTCGATCTACCCTAATTATGTTTAAACTACTCCTACTTCTCTTAACACTTCAAAACAGCCTTCATTTTCATCCTTCTCCTAATTCTCTAAATAGCCCATACATCCAACAACTACACCTAATTTTTAAGTATTGTGAAGTGTTGGTTTTTGCAGCACCCAATCTAAATGATTAATCATCTTTCATATTTGTCGATCTACCCATACTATGCTTAAACTACCCCTACTTCTCTTAATACTTCAAAACCGCTATTCTTTTTAATCCTACCCCTGATTCTCTAAATAGCCCGAACTTCCAACAATTACCCCTATTTTATAACTACTGTGAAGGGTTGGTTTGTGTAGCACTCAATCTAAATTATTCATCACCTTTCATATTTTTCGATCTACCACTACTATGCTTTAACAACCCCTACATCTCTTAATACTTCAATACAACCCTCCATTTTAGTCCAATTCCTAATTCTATAAATAGCCTTTCCAACAATTACCCCTATTTTTGAACTTCTGCGAAGGGGTTGTTTTTGTAGCACCGAATACATATGATTCATTATCTTTAAATTTATCGATCTACCCTACTGTGCTTAAACTACTCCTACTTCTCTTAATACGTCATAACGTCCCTTCTTTTTAATCCTACCCCTAATTCTCTAAATAGCCCTTACTTCCAACAATTACCCCCAATTTTTAAATTCCTGTGAAGGGTTGGTTTATGCAGCATCCAATCTAAATGATTCATCTTCTTTCAGACTTGTCCTTCTACCGCTACTATGCTTAAACTACCCCTACTTCTCTTATTACTCCAAAACAGTTCTTTTTAAACCTACCCCTAATCCTCTAAATTGCCAATACTTCCAAAAATTATGCCAATCTTTTTACCACTGTGAAGGGTTGGTTTTTGCAGCACCCAATCCAAACGATTCATAATCTTTAATATTTGTCCATCTACAACTACTATGCTTAAACTACCCTTACTTCTCTTAATACTTCAAAATAGCCCTTATTTTTAATCCTACCCCTAATTCTCTAAATAGTCATTCCTTCCAACAATTACCCTATTTTTTAACTTCTGTGAACTGTTTGTTTTTGCAGCACCCAATCTAAATGATTTATCATCTATTATATTTGTCGCTCTACCCCTACTATGCTACACCTACTTCTCTTAATATTTCAATACATCCCTTATTTTTAATCCTTCCCCTAATTCTCTATATAGCCCTTACTTCCAACAATTACGCCTATCTTTACTACTGTGAAGGGTTGGTTTTTGCAGCATTCAATCCAAACGATTCATCATCTTTCATATTTGTCGATCTACCTCAACTATGCTTAAACTACACCTACTTCTCTTATTACTTCAAAACAACTATTCTTTTTTATCCAAACCATAATTCTCTAAATAGCCCTTACTTCGAATAGTTACGCCTATCTTTTACTACTGTGAAGGGTTGGTTTTTGCAGTAACCAATCCAAATGATTCATAATCTTTCATATTTGTCGATCTACCCGTACTATGCATTAACTCCCCCTACTTCTCTTAATACTTCAAAACAACTATTCTTTTTAATCCTACCCCTAATTCTCTAAATATCCCTAACTTTCGACAATTACCCCTATTTTTAAACTTCCGTGAAGGGTTGAGTTTTACAGCACCCAATCCATATGATTCATTGTCTTTATATTTGTCGGTCTACACCTACTATGCTTAAACTACCCCAACTTTCCTTAATACTTCAAAACAGCCCTTCTTTTTAATCCAACCCCAAATTCACTTAATAGCCCCTGCTTCCAACAATTATTCCTATTTTTTAACTACTATGAAGGGTTGGTTTTTACAGCAACCAATCCAAACGATTCATCGTCTTTCATATTTGTCGATCTACCCCAATTATGTTTAAACAACCCCTGCTTCTCTTGACAGTTCAAAACAGCCTTCTTTTTAATCCTTCTCCGAATTCTCTAAATAGCCCATACATCCAACAACTACCCCTATTTTTTAAAGTATTGTGAAGGGTTGGTTTTTGCAGCACCCAATCCAAATGATTAATCATCTTTCATATTTGTCGATCTACCCATAATATGCTTAAACTACCCCTACTTCCCTTAGTACTTCAAAACCGCTATTCTTTTTAATCCTACCCCTAATTCTCTAAATAGCCCATACTTCCAACAATTACCCCTATTTTTTAACTACTGTGAAGGATTGGTTTTTGTAGCATCCAATCTAAATCATTCATCACCTTTCTTATTTTTCAATCTACCCCTACTTCTCTTAATACTTCAAAACAATCCTTCATTTTAGTCCAATTCCTAATTCTCTAAATAGCCCTTCCAACAATTACCCCTTTTATTAAACTTCTGCGAAGGGGTGTTTTTTGCAGCACACAATAAATATGATTCATCGTGTTTATATTTGTCGATCTACCCTACTATGCTTAAACTACCTCTGCTTCTTTAAATACTTCAGAACGTCCCTTAATTTTAATCCTACCCCTAATTCTCTAAATAGCCCTTACTTCCAACAATTACCCCCAATTTTTAAATTACTGTAAAGGGTTGGTTTATGTAGCATCCAATCTAAATGATTCAACTTCTTTCATACTTGTCGATCTACCCATACTATGCTTAAACTACCCCTACTTCTCTTAATACTCCAAATCAGTTCTTCTTTTTAATCCTACCACTAATCCTCTAAAGTGCCCATACTTCCAAAAATTACGCCCATCTTTTTACTACTGTGTGGGGTTGGTTTTTGTAGCACCCAATCCAAACGATTCATAATCTTTAATATTTGTCCATCTACAACTACTATGCTTAAACTACCCTAACTTCTCTTAATACTTTAAAATAGCCTGTCTTTTTAATCCTACCCCTAGTTCTCTAAATAGTAATTCCTTCCAATAATTACCCCAATTTTTTAACTTCTGTGAAGGGTTGATTTTGCAGCGCCCAATCTAAATGATTTATCATCTATTATGTCTGTCGATCTACCCCTACTATGCTTAAACTACCCCTACTTGTCTTTATATGTCGAAACAGCCCTTATATTTAACCCTTCCCCTAATTCTCTATATAGCCCTTACTTCCAACAATTACGCATATCTTTACTACTGTGAAGGGTTGGGTTTTGCAGCATTCAATCCAAACGATTCATCATCTTTCATATTTGTCGATCTACCCCTACTATGCTTAAACTACCCCTACCTCTCTTAATACTTCAAAACAACTATTCTTTTTTAGCCTAACCCTAATTCTCTAAATATCCCTTACTTCCAACAGTTACACCTTATTTTTTAACTTCTGTGAAGGGTGGGTTATTGCCCTTACTTCAATAGTTACCCTTATTTTTTAATCCTACCCTTAATTCTCTAAATAGCCCTTACTTCAATAGTTACCCTTATTTTTTAACTTCTATGAAGGGTTGGTTATTGCAGCACCCAATCCAAATGATACATCATCTTTCATATTTGTCGATCTGCCCCTACTATGCTTAAACTATCCCTACTTCTCTTAGTACTTCAAAACAGCCCTTCTTTTCATTCCAACCCCAAAATTTCTTAATATCCCTTACTTCCAACAATTATCTCTATTTTTTAACTACTATGAAGGGTTGGTTTTTGCAACACCCAATCCAAACGATTCACCATCTTTCATATTTGTCGATCTACCCCAATTACGTTTAAACTACCCCTACTTCTCTTAACACTTCAAAACAGCCTTCTTTTTAATCCTTCTCCTAGTTCTCTAAATAGCCCATACATCCAACAAATACCCCTGTTTTTTAAGTATTGTGAAGGGTTGGTTTTTGCAGCACCCAATCCAAATGATTAAGCATCTTTCATATTTGTTGATCTACCCATACTATGCTTAAACTACCCGTACTACTCTTAATACTTCAAAACCTCTATTCTTTTTATTCCTACCCCTAATTCTCTAAATAGCTCATACTTCAAACAATTACCCCTAGTTTTTAACTGCTGTGAAGGATTGGTTTTAGGAGCACCCAATCTAAATCATTCATCACCTTTAATATTTTTCAATCTACCCCTACTATTCTTTAACTACCCCTACTTCTCTTAATACTTCAAAACAACCCTTCATTTTAGTCCAATTCCTAATTCTCTAAATAGCCCTTCCAACAATTACCCCTATTTTTTAACTTCTGCGAAGGGGTGGTTTTTGCAGCACCCACTACATATGATTCATCATCTTTATATTTGTCGATCTACTCTACTACTCTTAAACTACCCCTACTTCTCTTAATACTTCAGAACGTCCCTTCTTTTTAATCCTAACCCTAATTCTCTAAATAGTCCTTACTTCCAACAATTACCACCAATTTTTAAATTACTGTGAAAGGTTTGTTTATGCAGCATCCAATCTAAATGATTCATCTACTTTCATACTTGTCGATCTACCCCTACTATGCTTAAACTACCCTTACTTCTCTTAATACTCCAAAACAGTTCTTCTTTTTAATCCTACCCCTAATCCTCTAAATTGCCCATACTTCCAAAAATTACGCCTATCTTTTTACTACTGTGAAGGGTTGATTTTTGCAGCACCGAATCCAAACGATTCATAATATTTAATATTTGTCCATCTACAACTACTATGCTTAAACAACCCTTACTTCTCTTAATACTTCAAAATAGCCCTTCTTTTTAATCCTACCCCTAATTCTCTAAATAGTCATTCCTTCCAACAGTTACCCCTATTTTTTAACTTCTCTGAAGGGTTGGTTTTTGCAGCACCAAATCTAAATGATTTATCATCTATTATATTTGTCGATCTACCCCTAATATGCTTAAACTACCCCTGCTTCTCTTAATATTTCAAAACAACCCTTATTTTTAATCGTTCCCCTAATTCTCTATATAGCCCTTACTTCCAACAATTACGCCTATCTTTACTACTGTGAAGGGTTGATTTTTGCAGCATTCAATCCAAACGATTCATCCTCTTTCATATTTGTCGATCTACCCCTACTATGCTTAAACTACCCCTACTTCTCTTAATACTTCAAAACAACTGTTCTTTTTTATCCTAACCCTAATTCTCTAAATAGCCTTTATTTCCAACAGTTACGCCTATCTTTTACTACTGTGAAGGGTTGGTTTTCGCAGTACCCAATCCAAATGATACATAATCTTTCATATTTGTCGATTTACCCCTACAATGCTTAAACTCCCCCTACTTCTCTTAATACTTCAAAACAACTATACTTTTTAATTCTACCCCTAATTATCTAAATATCCCTAACTTTCGACTATTACCCCTATTTTTAAACTTCCGTGAAGGGTTGATTTTTGCAGCACCTAATCCATATGATTCGTTGTCTTTATATTTGTCGATCTACCCCTACTATGCTTAAACTACCCCAACTTCTCTTAATACTTCAAAATAGCACTTCTTTTTCATCCTACCCCTAATTCTCTAAATAGCCCTTACTTCCAACAATTACCCCTATTTTTAACTAATATGAAGGGTTGGTTTTTGCAGCAACCAGTCTAAATGATTCCTCATCTTTCATATTTGTCGATCTACCCCTACTATGCTTAAACTACCCCTACTTCTCTGAATACTACAAAACAACTATTCTTTTTAATCCTAACATTAATTCTATAAATAGCACTCACTTCCAACAATTACGCCTATCTTTTACTACTGTGAAGGGTTGGTTTTTGTAGCACCCAATCCAAACTATTCATAATCTTTCATATTTGTCGACCTACCCCTACTATGCTTAAACTACCTATAGTTCTCTTAATACTTCAAAACATTTATTCTTTTTAATCCTACCCCTAATTCTCTAAATATCCCTTACTTCCAACAGTTAACCCTATTTTTTAACTTCTGTGAAGGGATGGTTTTTGCAGCACCCAATCCAAATGAATAATCATCTTTCATATTTGTCGATCTATTCCTACTATGCTTAAACTATCCCTACTTTTCTTAATACTACAAAAAACCCTTCTTTTTAATCCAACCCCCAATTCTCTAAATAGCACTTACTTCCAACAATTATACCAATCTTTTAACTACAATGAAGGGTTGATTTCTGCAGCACCTAATCCAAACGATTCATTATCTTTCATATTTGTCGATCTACCCCTATTATGTTTAAACTACCCCTACCTCTCTTAACAATTCAAAATAGCCTACATTTTAATCCTTCCCCTAATTCTCTAAATAGCCCTTACATCCAATAACTACCCCTATTTATTATGTATTGTGTAGGGTTGGTTTTTGCAGCACCCAATCCAAATGATTAATCATCTTTCATATTTGTCGATCTACCCATACTATGCTTAAACTACGCCTACTTCTCTTAATACATCAAACCACCATTCTTTTTAATCCTACGCCTAATTCTCTAAATAGCCCATACTTCCAACAGTTACCCCTACTTTTTAACTATTGTGAAGGGTTGGTTTTTGTAGCACCGAATCTAAATCATTCATCACCTTTAATATTTTTCAATCTACCGCTACTATGCTTTAACTACCCCTACTTCTCTTAATACTTCAAAACAACCCTTCATTTTAGTCCAATTCCTAATTCTCTAAATAGCCCTTCCAACAATTACCCCTATTTTTTAACTTCTGCGAAGGGGTGGTTTTTCAGCACCCACTACATATGATTCATCATCTTTATATTTGTCGATCTACTCTACTACTCTTAAACTACCCCTACTTCTCTTAATACTTCAGAACGTCCCTTCTTTTTAATCCTAACCCTAATTCTCTAAACAGCCCTTACTTCCAACAATTACCACCAATTTTTAAATTACTGTGAAAGGTTTGTTTATGCAGCATCCAATCTAAATGATTCATCTAATTTCATACTTGTCGATCTACCCCTACTATGCTTAAACTACCCTTACTTCTCTTAATACTCCAAAACAGTTCTTCTTTTTAATCCTACCCCTAATCCTCTAAATTGCCCATACTTCCAAAAATTAGGCCTATCTTTTTACTACTGTGAAGGGTTGATTTTTGCGACAACCGAATCCAAACGATTCATAATATTTAATATTTGTCCATCTACAACTACTATGCTTAAACAACCCTTACTTCTCTTAATACTTCAAAATAGCCCTTCTTTTTAATCCTACCTCTAATTCTCTAAATAGTCATTCCTTCCAACAGTTACCCCTATTTTTTAACTTCTGTGAAGGGTTGGTTTTTGCAGCACCAAATATAAATGATTTATCATCTATTATATTTGTCGATCTACCCCTACTATGCTTAAACTACCCCTGCTTCTCTTAATATTTAAAAACAACCCTTATTTTTAATCCTTCCCCTAATTCTCTATATAGCCCTTACTTCCAACAATTACGCCTATCTTTACTACTGTGAAGGGTTGGTTTTTGCAGCATTCAATCCAAACGATTCATCCTCTTTCATATTTGTCGATCTACCCCTACTATGCTTAAACTACCCCTTCTTCTCTTAATACTTCAAAACAATTTTTCATTTTTATCCTAACCCTAATTCTCTAAATAGCCCTTATTTCCAATAGTTACGCCTATCTTTTACTACTGTGAAGAGTTGGTTTTCGCAGTACCTAATCCAAATGATACATAATCTTTCATATTTGTCGATTTACCCCTACAATGCTTAAACTCCCCCTACTTCTCTTAATACTTCAAAACAACTATACTTTTTAATTCTACCCCTAATTATCTAAATATCCCTAACTTTTGACTGTTACCCCTATTTTTAAACTTCCGTGAAGGGTTGATTTTTCCAGCACCTAATCCATATGATTCGTTGTCTTTATATTTGTCGATCTACCCCTACTATGCTTAAACTACCCCAACTTCTCTTAATACTTCAAAATAGCCCTTCTTTTTCGTCCTACCCCTAATTCTATAAATAGCCCTTAATTCCAAAAATTACCCCTATTTTTAACTAATATGAAGGGTTGGTTTTTGCAGCAACCAGTCTAAATGATTCCTCATCTTTCATATTTGTCGATCTACCCCTACTATGCTTAAACTACCCCTACTTCTCTGAATACTTCAAAACAACTATTCTTTTTAATCCTAACAATAATTCTATAAATAGCACTCACTTCCAACAATTACGCCTATCTTTTACTACTGTGAAGGGTTGGTTTTGGTAGCACCCAATCCAAACTATTCATAATCTTTCATATATGTCGACCTACCCCTACTATGCTTAAACTACCTATACTTCTCTTAATACTTCAAAACATTTATTCTTTTTAATCCTACCACTAATTCTCTAAATATCCCTTACTTCCAACAGTTAAACCTATTTTTTAACTTCTGTGAAGGGATGGTTTTTGCAGCACCCAATCCAAATGAATAATCATCTTTTATATTTGTCGATCTATTCCTACTATGCTTAAACTATACCTACTTTTCTTAGTACTACAAAACACCCTTCTTTTTAATCCAACCCCCAATTCTCTAAATAGCACTTACTTCCAACAATTATCCCAATCTTTTAACTGCTATGAAGGGTTGATTTTTGCAGCACCTAATCCAAACGATTCATCATCTTTCATATTTGTCGATCTACCCCTATTATGTTTAAACTACCCCTACCTCTCTTAACAATTCAAAATAGCCTTCATTTTAATCCTTCCCCTAATTCTCTAAATAGCCCTTACATCCAATAACTACCCCTATTTATTAAGTATTGTGAAGGGTTGGTTTTTGCAGCACCCAATCCAAATGATTAATCATCTTTCATATTTGTCGATCTACCCATACTATGCTTAAACTACCCCTACTTCTCTTAATACATCAAACCACCATTCTTTTTAATCCTACACCTAATTCTCTAAATAGCCCATACTTCCAACAGTTACCCCTACTTTTTAACTATTGTGAAGGGTTGGTTTTTGTAGCACCGAATCTAAATCATTCATCATCTTTCATATTTTTCGAACTACCCCTACTATGCTTTAACTACCCCTACTTCTCTTAATACTTCAAAACAACCCTCCATTTTAGTCCATTTCCAAATTCTCTAAAAAGCCCTTCCAACAATTGCCCCTATTTTTGAACTTCTGCTAAGGGGTGGTTTTTGCAGTACCCAATACATATGATTCATCATCTTTATATTTGTCGATCTACCATACTATGCATAAACTACCACTACATCTCTTAATACTTCAGAACGTCACTTCTTTTTAATCCTACCCCTAATTCTCTAAATAGCTCTTACTTCCAACAATTACCCCAATTTGATAACTACTGTGAGGGGTTGGTTTTTGCAGCACCCAATCTAAATGATTCATCATCTTTTATATTTGTCGATCTACCCCTACTATGCTAAAACTACCCCTACTTATCTTAATACTACAAAATAGTTCATCTTTTTAATCCTTCCCCTAATTCTCTAAATAGCCCTTACTTCCAATAATTACGCCTATGATTTTACTACTGTGAAGGGTTGGTTTTTGCAGCACCCAATCCAATTGATTCATAATCTTTCATATTTGTCCACCTACCCATATTATGCTTAAACAACAGCTACTTCTCTTAATAATTAAAAACAACTCTTCTTTTTAATCCTACCCCTAATTCTCTAAATAGTCATCCCTTCCAACAATTACCCTTTTTTTTAACTTCTGTGAAGGGTTGGTTTTTGCAGCACCCAATCTAAATGATTCATCTTATTTCATATTTGTCGATCTACCCCTACTATACTTAAACAACCCCTACTTCTTTTAATTATTCAAAACAGTCCTTCTTTTTACTCCTACCCCTAATTCTCTAAATAGCCTTTACTTCCAACAAATACGCCTACCTTCTTACTACTGTGAAGGGTTGGTTTTTGCAGAACCCAATCCAAACGATTTATAATCTTACATATTTTTCGATCTACCCCTACTATGCTTAAACTACCCCCACTTCTCTTAATACTTCAACACATCCCTTCTTTTTAATCTTACCCCTGATTCTCTAAATAGTCATTCCTTCCAACAATTACCCCTATTTTTTAACTTCTGTGAAGGGTTGGTTGTTGTAGCACCCAATCTAATTGATTCATCATATTTCATATTTGTTGATCTACCCCAACTATGCTTAAACTACCCCTACTTCTCTTAACACTTCAAAAAAAATCTTCTTTTTAACCCTACCTCTAATTCTCTAAATAGCCCTTACTTCCAACAATTACGCCTATCTTTTTACTACTGTGAAGGGTTGGTTTTTGCAGCAACCAATCCAACGATTCATAATCTTTCATATTTTTCAATTTGCCCCTACTATGCTTATACACCCCCTACTTCTCTTAATACTTCAAAACAACTATTATTTTTAATCCTACCCTTGTTTCTCTAAATATCTATTCCTTCCAACAATTACCCCTATTTTTTAAATTCTGTGAAGGGTTGGTTTTTGCAGCACCCAACCCAAACGATTCATCATCTTTCTAATTTGTCGATCTACCCTTATTATGCTAAAACTACCCCTACATCTATTAATACTTCAAAATAGCCATTATTTTTAATCCTACCCTTAATTCTCTAAATAGCCCTTACTTCCAACAATTATGCCTATCTTTTACTACTGTGAAAGGTTGTTTTTTGCAACACCCAATCCAAACGATTCATAATCTTTCATATTTGTCGATCCGCCCCGACTATTCTTAAACTCCCCCTACTTCCCTTAATACTTCAAAACAACTATTCTTTTTAATCCTACACCTAATTTTCTAAATAGCCCTTACTTTCAAGAATTACCGCTATTTTTTAACTACTATAAAGGGTTGGTTATTGCCACACCCAATCTGAATGATTCATCTTCTTTTATATTTGTCGATCTACACCTACTATGCTTAAATTACTCCTACTTCTCTTAATACTTCAAAACAACCTTTCTTTTTAATCCAAATCCTAGTTCTCTAAATAGCCCTTCCAGAAATTACCCCTATTTTTAAACTTCTGTGAAGGGCTGGTTTTTGTTGCACCTAATACATATGATTCATCATCTTTATATTTGTAGATCAACCCCTACTATGCTTAAACTACCACTAGGTCTCTTAATACTTCAAAACAGCCCTTCTTTTTAATCCTACCCCTAATCCTCTAAATAGCCCTTACTTCCAATAATTACCCCAATTTTTTAACTATTGTATAGGGCTGGTTATTACAACACCCAATCTAAATGATTCATCATCTTTCTTATTTGTCGATCTACCCCTACTATGGTTAAACAGCCCCAACTTCTCTTAATAATTCAAAACAATCCTTCTTTTTAATCCTACCCCTAATTCTCTAAATAGCCCTTGCTTCCAAAAACTACGCCTATCTTTTTAATACTGTGAAGGGTTGGTTTTTGCAGCACCCAATCCAAAAGATTCATAATCTTTCATATTTGTCGATCTACCCGTACTATGCTCAAACTACCCCGACTTCCATTAATACTTCAAAACATCCCTTCTTTTTAAACCTACCCCTAATTCTATATATAGTCATTCCTTCCAACAATTACCCATTTTTTTAACTTCTGTGAAGGGTTGGTTTTTCCACCACCCAATCTAAATGATTCTTCATCTTTCATATTTGTCGATCTACCCCTAAAATGCTTAAACTACCCCAACTTTTCTTAGTACTTCAAAACAGTCCTTTTTTTTATCCTACCATTAATTCTCTAAATAGACCTTACTTCCAACAATTACGCCTATCTTTTTACTACTTTGAAGGGTTCGTTTTTGAAGCACCCAATCCAAACGATTCATAATCTTTAATATTTTTCGATCTACCCCTACTATGCTTAAACTACTACTACTTCTCTTAATACTTCAAAATAGCCCTCCATTTTGATCCTATACCTAATTCTCTAAATAGTCATTCCTTCCGACAATTACCCTTATTTTTTAACTTCTTTGAAGGGTTTGTTTTTGCAGCACCCAATCTAAATGATTTATCATCTTTCATATTTGTCGATCTAACCCTACTATGCTTAAACTACCCCTACTTCTCTTAATATTTCAAAACAGACCTTCTTTTTAATCCTACCCGTAATTCACGAAAAATCCCTTACATTCAATAACTACGCCTATCTTTTTACTACTGTGAAGGGTTGGTTTTTGCAGCACCCAATCCAAATGATTCATCATCTTTTGTATTTGTCATTATACCCCTACTATGCTTAAACAACCCCTACTTCTCTTAATACTTCAAAACAACTATTCTTCTTAATCTTAACCCTTATTCTCTAAATAGCCCTTACTTCCAACAATAATGCCTATCATTAACTACTTTGAAGAGTTTGTTTTTGCAGCACCCAATCCAAACGATTCATAATCTTTCCTATTAGTCGATCTACCCCTACTATGCTTAAACTACCCCTACTTCTTTTAATACTTCAAAACAACTATTATTTTCAATCCTACCCCTAATTCTCTAAATAGCCCTTAATTCCAACAATTACGCCTATCTTTTTACTACTTTGAAGCATTGGTCTTTGTAGCAGCGAATCCAAACGATTCATAATCATTCGTATTTGTCGATCTACCCCTACTCTGCTTAAACTACCTCTACTTCGCTTAATACTTCAAAACAGTCCTTCATTTTATTCCTATACCTAATTCTCTAAATAGTAATTCCTTCCAATAATTACCCCTATTTTTTAACTTCTGTGAAGGTTTGGTTTTTGCATCACCCAATCAAAATGATTCATCAACTTTCATATTTGTCGATCTAACCCTACTATGCTTAAAATACCCCTACTTCTCCTAATACTTCAAAACAACCCTTCCTTTTATTCCTACCCCTAATTTTCTAAATAGCCCTTACTTCCAACAATTATGCCTATTTTTTACTACTGTGATGGGTTGGTTTTTGCAGCACCCAATCCAAACGATTCATAATCTTTCATATTTGTCGATCTACCCCTACTATGCTTAAACTACGCCTGCTTCTCATAATACTTCAAAACAACCCTTCTTTTAAATCCAAACCCTAATTCTCTAAATAACACTTACTTCCAACAATTATGCCTATCTTTTACTACTTTGAAGGGTTGGTTTTTGCAGCACCCAATCCAAAAGATTCATAATCTTTCCTATTTGTCGATCTACCCGTACTATGCTTAAACTACACCTACTTCTCTTAATACTTCAAAACAACTATTCGTTTTAATTCTACCCCTAAATCTTTAAATAGCCCATAATTCCAATAATTACCCCTATTTTTAACTTCTGTGAAGGGTGGGATTTTGAAGAACCCAATCCAAATGATTCATCATCTTTCATATTTGTCGATCTACCCCTACTATGTTAAAACTATCCCTACTTCTCCTAGTATTTCAAAACAGCCGTTCTTTTTAATCCAACCCCAAATTCTTTAAATAGCCCTTACTTCCAACAATTATCCCTATTTTTTAACTACTTTAAAGGTTGGTTTTTGGAGCACCCAATCCAAACGATTCATCATCTTTCATATTTGTCGATCTACCCCTATTATGCTTAAACTAGCCCTATTTCTTTTAGTACTTCAAAACAACCTTCTTTTTAATCCTACCCCTATTTCTCTAAATATCCCTTACATCTAACAATTGCCCCTATTTTTTAACTACTGCGAATGGTTGGTTTTTACAACACCCAATCCAAATGATTCATCATCTTTCATATTTGTCGATCTACCCGTACTATGCTTAAACTACCCCTACTTCTCTTTTTTTTTAAGAACAACCCTTCATTTTAGTCCAACTCCAAATTCTCTAAATAGCCCTTCCAACAATCACCCCTATTTTTAAACTTCTGTGAAGGGTTGGTTTTGCAGCACCCAATCCATATGGTTCGTCATCTTTATATTTGTCGATCTACCCTACTATGCTTAAACTACCCCTACTTCTCTTTATTCTTCAAAACATCCCTTCTTTTTAATCCTACCCTTAATTCTCTAAATAGCCCTTACTTCCAACAATTACACCTATTTTTAAATACTTTGAAGTGTTGGTTTATGCAGCACCCAATATAAATGATTCATCATCTTTCATACTTATCGATCTATCCATACTATGCTTAAACTACGCCTACTTCTCTTAATACTTAAAAATAGTTCTTCTTTTTAATTCTAACCCAATCCTCTAAATAGCCCATACTTCCAACAATTACGCCTATCTTTTTAATACTGTGAAGAGTTGGTTTTTGCAGCACTTAATCCAAATGATTCATAATCTTTCATATTTGTCCATCTACTCCTACTATGCTTAAACTACCCTTACTTCTCTTAATACTTCAAAATAACTTCTGTGAAGGGTTGGTTTTTGCAGCACTAAATCTAAATGATTCATAATCTGTTATATTTGTCGATCTACCCCTACTATGCTTAAACTACCCCTGCTTCTCTTAATAATTCAAAACAACCATTATTTTTAATCGTTCCCCTAATTCTCTATATAGCCCTTACTTCCAACAATTACACCTATCTTTACTACTGTGGAGGGTTAGTTTTTGCTGCAGTCAATCGAAATGATTTATCATCTTTCATATTTGTTGATCTACCCCTGCTATGCTTAAACTCCCCCTACTTCTCTTAATACTTCAAAACAACTATTCTTTTTTATCCTAAACCTAATTCTCTAAATAGCCCTTACTTCCGACAATTACCCCTATTTTTAAACTTCCATGAGGGGCTGATTTTTGCAACACCCAATCCATATGATTCATTGTCCTTACTTTTGTCGATCTATCCCTACTATGCTTAAACTACACCTAAATCTCTTAATACTTCAAAACAACCCTTCTTTTTCATCCTACCCCTAATTCTCTAAATAGCCCTTACTTCCAACAATTACCCCTATTTTTAACTACTGTGAAGGGTTAGTTTTTGCAGCACCCAGTCTAAATGATTCATCATCTTTCATATTTGTCGATCTACCCAAACTATGCTTAAACTACCCCTACTTCTTTAAATACTTCAAAACAACCATTCTTTTTAATCCTAACACTTATTCTCTAATTATCCCTTACTTCTAGCAATTAAGACTATCTTTTACTATTGAGAAAGGTTGGTTTTTGTAGCACCCAATTTAACTATTCATAATCTTTCATATTTGTCGGTCTACCCCTATTATGCTTAAACTACCCATACTTCTCTTAATACTTCAAAAAAGATATTCTTTCTAATACTACCCTTAATTCTCTAATTATCCCTTACTTCCAATAGTTACCCCTATTTCTTAACTTCTGTGAAGGGTTGGGTTTTGCAACTCCCAATCCAGATGATTCATCATCTTTTATATTTTTCGATCTACCCCTACTATGCTTAAATTATCCCTACTTCTCTTAGTACTTCAAAACAGCCCTTCTTTTTAATCCAATCAATAATTCTCTAAATAGCCCTTACTTCCAAAAATTATCCCAATTTTTTAACTACTATGAAGAGTTGCTTTTTGCAGCACCTAATCCAAACGATTCATCATCTTTCATATTTGTCGATCTACCCCTATTATGTTTAAACTACCCCTACTTCTTTTAACACTTGAAAACAACCTACTTTTTAATCTTTCCCCTAATTCTCTAAATAGCCCTTACATCCAACAATTACGCATATTTTTTAACTACTGTGAATGTTTGGTTTTTGCAGCACCTAATCCAAATGATTCATCATCTTTCTTATTAGTCGATCTACCCATACTATGCTTAAACTTCCCCTACAAATCTTAATACTTCAAAACAACTATTCTTTTTAATCCTACCCCTAATTCTCCAAATAGCCCATACTTCCAACAATTACCCCTATATTTTAACTACTGTGAAGGGTTGGTTTTTGTAGCATCCAATCTAAATCATTCATTATCTTTCATATTTGTCGATCTACCCCTACTATGATTAAACTACCCATACTTCTCTTAATACTTCAACACAACACCTTCATTTTAGTTCAATTCCTAATTTCCTAAGTAGCCACACCAACAATTACCCCTATTTTTAAACTTCTGCGAAGGGGTGGTTTTTGCAGCACACAATACATATGATTCATCATCTTTATATTTTTCGATCTACCCTACTATGCTTAAACTACACCTACTTCTCTTAATACTTCAAAACAGTTCTTCTTTTTTATCCTACCCCTAATTCTCTAAATAGCCCTTACTTCCAACAATTACGCCTATCTTTTTGCTACTGTGAAGGGTTGGTTTTTGCAGCACCCAATCCAAATGATTCATAATCTCTCATATTTGTCTATCTACCCATACTATGCTTAAACTACCACTGCTTCTATTAATACTTCAAAAAATTCCCTTCTTTTTAATCCTGCCCCTAATTCTCTAAATTATCATTCCTTCCAACAATTACCCCTATTTTTTAACTTCTGTGAAGGGTTGGTTTTTGCAGCACCCAATCTAAATGATTCATCTTTTTTCTTATTTGTCGATCTACCCCTACTATACTTAAACAACCCATACTTCTCTTAATAATTCAAAACAATCCTTCTTTTTATTCCTAACCCTAATTCTCTAAATAGACCTTAATTCCAACAATTATGCCTGCCTTTTTACTACTGTGAGGGGTTGGTTTTTGCAGCACCCAATCCAAATGATTTATAACCTTTCACATTTGTCGATCTACCCCTACTATGCTTAAACTACCCCTACTTCTCTTTATACTTCAAAACAACCGATTTTTTTAATACTACCTTTGATTCACTAAATAGTCATTCCTTCCAATAATTACCCCTATTTTTTAACTTTTGTGAAGGGTTGGTTTTTACAGCACCCAATCTAAATGATTCATACTACCCCTATTTCTCTTAATACTAAAAAACAACCCTTTTTTTTAATCCTACCCCTAATTCTCTAAATAGCCCTTACTTCCAAAAATTACTCCTATCTTTTTACTACTGTGAAGGGTTGGTTTTTGCAGCACCCAATCCAAACGAGTCATAATCTTTCATATTGGTTGATCTGCACCTACTATGCTTTAACTCCCCTACTTCTCTCAATACTTCAAAACGACTATTCTTTTTAATCCTACCCCTGATTCTCAAAATAGTCATTCGTTCCAACAATTACCCATATTTTTTAACTTCTGTGAAGGGTTGGTTTTTGCAGTATGCAATCCAAATGATTCAACATCTTTCATATTTGTCGATCTACCCCTACTATACTCAAACTACACCTGCTTCTCTTAATACTTGAAAACAGCTACTCTTCTTAATCCTACCCCTAGTTCTCCAAATAGCACTTACTTCCAACAATTACGCCTATCTTTAACTTTTGAGAACGACTGGTTTTTGGAGCACCTAATCCAAACGATTCATAATCTTTCATATTTGTCGATCTGCCCCTACTATGCTTAAACTCCCCCTACTTCTCTTAATATTTCAAAACAACTATTCTCTTTAATCCTACCCCTAATTCTATAAATAGACCATACTTCCAACAATTACCCCTATTTTTAAACTTCTGTGAAGGGTTGATTTTTGCACCACTTAACCCATATGATTCATCATCTTTATATTTGTGGATTTACCCCTACTATGCTTAAACTACCCGTACTTCTCTTAATAATTCAAAATAGCCCTTCTTTTTAATCCTACCTTACCCCTAATTCTCTAAATAGCCCTTACTTCCAACAATTACCCCTTTTTTGACTAATGTGAAGGGTTGGTTTTTGCAGCACCCAATCTAACTGATTCTTCATCTTCCATATTTGTCAATCTATCCCTACTATTCTTAAAATACCCCTACTTCTCTTAATATTTCAAAACAGTCCTTCTTTTTTACCCTACCGCTAAATCTCTAAATAGCGCTTACTTCCAACAATTACGCCTATCTTTTTACTACTTTTTAAGTTGGTTTTTGTAGCACCTAATCCAAACGATTCGTAATCTTTCATATTTGTCAATCTACCCCTACTATGCTTAAACTACCCCTACTTCTCTTAATACTTCAAAACAACCCTTCTTTTTAATCCTACCCCTCATTCAATAAATAGCCCTAACTTCCAACAATTATGCCTATCTTTTTACTACTGTGAAGGGTTGATTTTTGCAGCACAAAATCCAAACGATTCACCATTTTTCGTATTTGTCGGTCTACCCCTACTATGCTTAAAGTACCCCTTCTTCTCTTAATACTTCAAAACAACCCTTCTTTTTTATCCTACCCCTAATTCTCTAAATAGTCATTCCTTCCAACAATTGCCCCTAATTTTTAACTCTTGTGAAGGGTTGGTTTTTGCAGCACCAAATCTAAATGATTCATCATATTTCATATTTGTTGATCTACCCCTACTATGCTTAAACAACCCCTACTTCTCTTAATAATTCAAAACAGTCCTTCTTTTTATCACTACCCCTAATTCTCTAAATAGCCCTTACTTCCAACAATTACACCTACCTTTTTACTACTTTGAAGGGTTGGTTTTTGCAGCACCCAATCCAAAGGATTTATAATATTTCACATTTGTCGATCTACCCCTACTATGCTTAAACTACCACAACTTCTCTTAATACTTCAAAACAACCCTTCTTTTTAATCCTACCCCTGATTCTCTAAATATTTATTCCTTACAACAATAACCCCTATTTATTAACTTCTGTGAAGGGTTGGTTATTGCAGCACCCAATCTAAATGATTCATCATCTTTCATATTTGTCGATCTACCCAGACTACGCTTAAACTACGCCTACTTCTCTTAATACTTCAAAACAACCCTTCTTTTTAATCAAAACCCTAATTCTCTAAATAGCCCTTACTTACGAAAATTACGCCTATCTTTTTACCACTATGAAGGGTTGGTTTTTGCAGCACCCAATCCAAACGATTCACAATCTTTCATATTTGTCGATCTGCCCCTACTATGCTTAAACTCCCCCGACTTCTCTTAATACTTCAAAACAGTTATTCTTTTTATCCTACCCCTGATTCTCTAAATAGTCATTCCTTCCAACAATTACCCTTATTTTTAAACTTCTGTGAAGGGTTGGTTTCAGCAGCACCCAATCCAAATGATTCATTATCTTTCATATTTGTCGATCTACCCCTACTATGCTTAAACTACCCCTACTTCTCTTAATACTACAAAACAACTATTCTTTTTAATCCTACCCCTAATTCTCTAAATATCCTTTACCTCCAAAAATTACGCCTATCTTTTACTACTGTGAAGTGTTATTTTTTGCAGCACCCAATCCAAATGATTCAGAATGTTTCATATTTTTCGATCTACCCCTACAATGCTTAAACTACCCCTGCTTTCCTTAATACTTTAAAACATCCCTTTTTTTAATCCTACCCCTAATTCTCTAAATATTCATTCCTTCCAACAATTACCCCTATTTTTTAACTTTTGTGAAGGATTGGATTTTGCAGCACCCAATCTAAATGATCCATCATCCTTCATATTTGTCGATCTACCCCTACTATGCTTAAATTAACCCTACTTCTCTTAATACTTCAAAACAACCCATCTTTCTAATCCTACCCCTAACTCTCTATATAGCCTTACTTCCAACAATTACGCCAATCTTTTTACTACTATGAAGGGTGTGTTTTTGCGGCACCCAATCCAAACGATTCATAATCTTTCATATTTGTCGATCTACCCCTACTATGCTTAAATTAACCCTACTTCTCTTAATACTTCAAAACAACCCTTCTTTTTAATCCTACCCCTAATTCTCTATATAGCCTTACTTCCAACAATTATCCCTATTTTTTAACTTCTGTGAAGGGTTGGTTTTTGCAGTACACAATCCAAACGATTCATAATCTTTCATATTTGTCGATCCACCCCCACTATGCTTAAACTACCCCTACTTCTCTTAATACTTCAAAACAGTCCTTCTTTTTAATCCTACCCTAATTCTCTAAATAGCCCTTACTTCCAGCAATTACGCCTATCTTTTTACTACTGTAAAGGGTTGGTTTTTGCTGCACCCAATCCAAATGATTCATTATCTTTCATATTTGTCCATCTACCCATACTATGCTTAAACTACCCCTACTTCTATTAATGCTTCAAGACAGCCCTTCTTTTTTATCCAATCCCTAATTCTCTAAATAGTCATTCCTTCCAACAATTACCCTTTTTTTTAACTTATGTGAAGGGTTGGTTTTTGCAGCACCCAATCTAAATGATTCATCATATTTCATATTTGTCGATCTACCCCTACTATACTTAAGCAATCCCTACTTCTCTTAACAATTCAAAATAGTCCTTCTTTTTATTCCTTCCACTTATTCTCTAAATAGCACTTACATCCAACAGTTACGCCTACCTTTTCACTACTGTGAAGGGTTGGTTTTTGCAGCACCCAATCCAAACGATTTATAATCTTTCATATTTGTCGATCTACCCCTACTATGCTTAAACTACCCCTACTTCTCTTAATACTTCAAAATAGCCTTTATTTTTAATCCTCACCCTGATTCACTAAATAGTGATTTGTTCCAAAAATTACCCCTTTTTTAACTTCTATGAAAGGTTGGTTGTTGCAGCACCTAATCTAAATGATTCATCATCTTTCATATTTGTCGATCTACCCCTACTATGCTTAAACTACCCCTACTTCTCTCAATAATTAAAAACATCCCTTCTTTTTAATCCTACTGCTAATTCTCTAAATAGCCCTTACTTCCAACAATTACGCCTATATTTTTACTACTGTGAAGGGTTGGTTTTTGCAACACCCAATCGAAATGATTCATAATCTTTCATATTTATCGATCTGCCCATACTATGCTTAAACTCCCCCTAATTCTCTTAATACTTCAAAACAACTAGTGTAACACCCCGCAAATTCTATAACTGTGAAATTAACAAATTAAAGTATAATTATTCTGAAATCAAAGAACTAAGGGAAACGGGTTACGCCATTGCGTTCGTCTCGGAAAAATACGCGAAATAGAGTCCGAGTTTTCGAAAAACGGAGTCCGTATGAAAAAGATATGGCCTTCGGAAGTTTGAGAATTAAATTTAAAATTCAAACAGAATAAATCAGGTTTAAATTCGAAAATGGGGCCCAATGGGCCAGGGCGGATAAACACCCGCCTAGGCCACCCAGGTCGACTGGGCTGTCGACCTGGGCTACCCATGTCGACAGCCCTGTCGACAGGGGTGTCGACCTGGTCGAGCCCAGTCAACCTGGCTGGCCAGGTCTGTGTTTGGCCGATTCTCTGTGGTCTGCTTTGTCATTAGGGCTAGGTGGCAAGTTTTAATTGGTCTCTCTTCCTAATGAATGGCTATGATCAATCCAAGCAACATCAAGGGTCCTAATCAGTTCCTAACCTCTATATAAACAACCCTAGACTAAACCCTAATCTATTCATTCAAAATTAAGAACATAGCCGCCATGTTGCTAAGGAACGACTAAGAGTAGCCGCCAACTAGAGAGAGAATTAGGAAGAAAGTTCTAAAGCCTAAAGCAATTCAAGCAACCTAAGCAAATCAATTCAACAAAGGAATTTGCGTCTTCAATCCCTAAATTAGAGAATTCATCGCACCATTGTAAGTAGAGTATTACTTTGGTATGAATAAATAACTGTGTTGATTTGTATGCTTGAATTAGGATAATAAAGTAATTCATATTTGTGCAAAATTTATGTTATTCATTATAAAGAACTACATGCGGTAGTTCTATGCAAGTATGCGTTTGGAATATTTCGCAAATTATGTAATCTATGTTGAAGCTACATGTATGTAGTTGATTGAAATTCATGCAAGTTTGGGGCTTTGTTATTATGCCATCATGATGTATATTTTTGTGCATAAATCATTTTGCAAGTAATTGAAACAAGTTTGGTTGTTATAGTTCATATGAAACTATGTTGGAATTTTGACACCATAATCTATGTATTAAGTCATGCTTTTGCAAACTTATGAATATGGCTAGGCTATGAATGATATTTGGCATAATTGAAATCCATGATTAAGTCTATCTTGTTTACAAGAATTATATGATGACATATGTGAGACATGGCTAGGTTAGACTCAAAAATCCCTTTTTGCAAGTTTAAAGCAAACACCATGTTTAGGAATATTTATGCATAAGTATGTTTATAACATCGTTATGTGATTAGACTTAAAATCATGATTAAGTTGAACTATGCTTTTGTGTTAGTAACAAAGTATCCCCTTTGTAAACATGTAGAAACCTTATGAACATGACTTGTTTATGTTTGACATTATGCCTAAATGAGAACATAGGTCTATGTTGTAGTTAAGGCTATGTGACACCTAATTTAGATTCTTATCTTAAGTTTACATGGTTTGGTTCATGTCACCTATGCTTTATGACCAAAATATATATATGCAAGTACACCAGTTTCTATTTTGTATTTCCAGCGTCATATTGCAAGTTCATGCGCTCACCTTCCCCTCTTTGTGTATGTAATCACGCTTTAAGCCTCCCCTTTTCGCATGGCTAAATTGGGCTTTAAAAGGCTAAGCCCAATATATATAAACGGACGTGTAAAACGGGGGAAAATAACATTGGGTTAAAATTAATTAATGAATGAAAATATAAAATAGAAGGGCCCAAATTCAAGTATGGGTTGGGCCCGTGATTGGTGTAACCTTTACACCATTAACTTAATAATGGGCCGCAAATATTTACATATAAGAAATAAAGAAGAATGACAAAATATGTAAATGTAGAACATACGATGTGTTTAACCCGAGGTTGGATTGAGTTGTGATGTAAACCTGCCCGGAACCGCCCGGCTGTCCAGTAGTCACAACAATACCTATCCAATGTGGGAGGTTAAACATGGAGCCCAATAAGAACCCGAGGTTAGACTGAGTTGTGGCGTAAGACTGCCCGGAACCAACCGGCAACAGGCAGCCACAACAATACCTGTCTAATGTGAGAGGTCAGGGCCTTAATAAGACAATTAAGGCTGAGTCAGGATTGTTAGATTAAGTAAACTAAAGACTTAATCAAAATGGAACATGCTAAACTAAACGGACTGGTGGGGGTTAGGTTAGAAAACACTTAACCAACTTAGCATGTTGGCTAGAGATAGAAAACATAGTAACGGGGGACCCTTTTCAGCAGTAACCCTAAAAGGTGTATCAGGATACCCTGAAACTAGGCAGGGTGGGGCACGATTACTGGGCTGATTGTAAGAGGTCAAAGCGACGGCAGTGGTGTAGCAGTGTAGGTTCTAACGGAGTGCGGGCGTGCACACACTCCGATGCAGAAAAATAAGGCACTGGACACCAGTAGCATACCTGTGCACTCTAAGGTTGTGTCGGGTTGCCACTATGGGACTTGATACACCCCATGGTGGGACCAGCATAGGTAACTACAGACATCGGGGGCCATAAGACACATGTAACTATGCGAGTAGGAGCCGATCATCATAGAATGGATCACATCACCTTGATTATGGGGTGCAAATTGGAAACTAGTTTATATGGGTTCAGAGATTAACATGGGGTACGATAGTATATTCGACCCTAGACAACTTAACCAAGTTTATTGTGCTTGCCCACTTCCTGTTTATACTTATCATACCCAGTTCTTTATTCATAGACAAAATAGTACTAGACTTACTCAGGCTTTATGTCTGACTCTATTTTTCTTTCGCCTTCTTTCTTTCGTTTCACCCCCCAGGTCCTCAGGGAGGGAACACAGCAGCTTGATCAGCCTTGACATCCAGCTTGAAGAAGAGAAATGTATTGCTTGGACTTTCCTGTTTTGAACTATGGCTTTGGACAATCCACTATGGGGCTTTTGCAGTTTATCTATGTTTTATTTATGCTTCTTTAAATAATGTACTCAAGACAGATTATGAAAATGTTGTGTTATGTTTTTGGAAAGGATGTTGTTGTAACACGTATTTGACTTTATGAAATAAAGTTTGTTGTTCTTCCGCTGTTTACAAGTATGTGTTCTTATATCTGTCTTGTATATCTGTGACTTGTACTTATAAACCACCACCAAAATTAGGGCATTCCCTTTGAGAGTGACCCTAACGGAGGTGGGGTGTTTCACTTGGTATCAGAGCATAGGTTTACCAGATAAGATAAAAAGTTTTGGAAAAATTATTTTCAAAAAGGAAATTTAAAGAAGCATTTTTAAAAGAAAAATATTATTTTATTTTAAAAAGGCAAAGTCCACCCCCCAAAGCCATAGGAACTATCTCTTATCCTTCGTTTTGAATCTATCCTTTTTGTTTCAGCATGTCCCAAGAACTTAACTTGCCGGAAGGGGTGCCAATACCTGGTCGGTTTAGACGGTTCTTAGAAGCAAGGGCCACTCAGCCAGGTCCTACCATTCCTCCTCCCCCAGCGGAAGGAAATCATCCAGCTGCAGCAGCACCTTTTCCTCCACCTCCTCCTCGGGGAAACACATTCGCTAAGATATGCAAAGATTTTAAAGCTATGGGAGGAAGGGATTTCCATGGAACTGAGTCCTTCGTGGCAGCCAGAAATTGGCTGAAAGAAACGGAGGACCTATTCATCATCTTTGAGGTAGAGGACAGACAAAAAGTACAGTTGGCAGTGTGGCTATTGAAGGGCGAGGCTTCCTACTGGTGGGAAGTCACTAATGCTGAAAGACCAGTGGAGACATGGGAGGATTTAGGGCAAGGTTTGAGACTAAATTTCTCTCAGATGCGGAAAGAAGTTTGCAGTTGGAAAAATTCTTATTTCTTAAGCAAGGGGACAAGACGATCAGAGAATATGTGAATCAGTTCGATGAGCTGGCTAGGTTTGGGCTTGACCTAGTCAACACCCCGCACAAGAAGGCTCTCCGTTTCGTCAAAGGGTTGAATGAGCCATTACACAGTTTGGCCATGACCCATATACCCATGGGAGCCACGTATGAAAGATTGGTGCAAATGGCATTGCCGAATGAAGAGGATAAGGGCAAGAAGGAGACAAAGGCGGAAAGCTCTCAAGGGAAGAAAGAGGGTTTGCAGCCTAAGAAGACAGACTTTAAGAAAGGCGTGAAAGGCAACAAAGAGAAGAGGAAGTGTAATTTCTGTGGCAAAGTGGGGCACATAGTAAAGGACTGCCGGAAAAAGAAGGCCAAGGAGAATGGTGGGTGCTTTTCTTGCGGTGAGACAGGCCACAGGGCTAAGGACTGCCCAAAGAAACGAGGACAGGGGCAGAGGGCTGGATCCACCCCAGGGGCACATGTCCATGTGCTAGAAGCGCCACCTCTGCAACAGCGAGGTATAAATACTTCTGTAGAAAGTGTAGTTTATCTTTATGATCACCCCGTTCGCACTTTATTTGATTCTGGCGCATCACACTCCTTTATCTCGTCTGCTTTAGTAGAATCTCTGCACCTAAAAACTAGTATGGTTGAGGACCCCTTAATTGTTTCAAACCCAATTGGGGGCCCAGCTCATTTGTCTATGATCTGTTTGGAATTGAAAATTTCTATCCTAAGCGTAGAATTTGAATGTAGTGCCTTTGTTTTGGGCTTTTCAGGTTATGGTTTGATTTTGGGTATGGATTGGCTATCCAGTAATGGGGCCATCCTTGATTGTGAGAAAAGGGTTGTTAGGCTCCTAACCCAGCTCGGTAATACTTTGGAAATTTCTTGTAATCCCTCATATGCGGTTATGCTTAGTTATCTTGAATCGCTAGATGCCTCTGTTGAAAATTTGAAATCAGTTAGAGTGGTCCGGGAATATCCGGATGTCTTCGAAGAGGTGAAGGGCTTGCCTCCGAAGCGGGAAATAGACTTCCGCATATATCTTGTAGATAATGCAAAGCCCGTTGCGTTGCCCGTTAGACATATGGCTCCACGATAAAGGAAAGAGCTCAGTAAACAGATTAAAGAGCTTCTAGAAAAGGGGTTCATTAGGAGGAGCATTTTAGAATGGGGCGCTCCGGTGGTGTTCGCTACAAAGGCGGATGGTTCACTCCGTCTATGTGTTGACTATAGGGAGCTCAACAAGCTAACGAAAAAGAATAGGCACCCTCTCCCTAGAATTGACGATTTATTTGACCAGCTTGTAGGAGCGTCTGTTTTCTCCCAACTCGATTTAGCAACCGGTTTTCATCAGCTAAGGGTGGCTGAAGATAGCATCGATAAAACGACGTTCAGAACCCCAGACGGTTTCTTTGAATGGCTTGTCATGCCTTTCGGCTTGACGAATGCACCTGCTTACTTCGTGGACCTAATGAGTAGGGTATTTAGAGATTTCCTCAACAAATTCGTAGTGGTCTTCGTAGATGATATCCTTATCTTCTCAAAGAGTGAAGAGGAACATGCTCAGCACCTAAGGGCAATCATGGAAACTTTGCGAGTCCATCAACTAAAAGCCAAGTTCTCCAAATGCCACTTTTGGAGAGAAGAGGTGAGGTTCCTTGGGCACATAGTATCCAAACAAGGGTTAGCAGTGGACCCTGCTAAGGTAGTGGCGGTACAGGATTGGAAGACACCAAGGAATGCAACTGATGTCCGAAGCTTTCTAGGACTAGCGGGTTTCTATCGAAAATTCATAAGGGATTTTGCGAAAATCTCAGCTCCACTCACGAAATTGACTAAGAAGAATCTAGTGTTCAATTGGGACTTGGATTGCGAATTTGCTTTCCAACGACTGAAAAGGGCTCTCACAACAGCCCCAGTTTTGACGCTGCCAGATGGGAGCAAGATGTTCACTGTTTATACGGATGCATATGGGACAGGGCTAGGCGCCGTCTTAATGCAAGAAGGAAGGGTAGTAGCTTATGGCGGGAGGCAGTTGAAGGTGCATGAAAAGAACTACCCAACCCACGATCTTGAGTTAGCCGCCATCGTCTTTGCACTCAAGTCTTGGCGACACTATCTCCTAGGTGAGAAGTTCGAACTTTACACTGACCATAAATCGTTGAAATATCTTTTCTCGCAGAAGGATCTTAACTTGAGGCAACAAAGATGGATGGAGTTTCTTGCCTCGTACGATTTCGAAATCTCCTACACTCCAGGCAAAGGCAACGTAGTGGCAGACGCGTTGAGCCGAAAGAAATTGACCCTAAGCCCGTTGTTTTTGTTGAAAGACAAAGCCTAGAGTTTATAGCCAGCTTCGACTTTAGGCCTTCCTCTGATTTCGTACCGGGCTTGCTAGCATCTCTCGAAGTGCGCCCAACTTTAGTAGATTCAGTAGGGACCGCACAACGTGAAGACCCTCAGCTTGTGGAAATAATTGATAGGCTAATTAGGGGTGAAACTTCAAGTCACCTCAACAGATACTCCATTGACGATAAAGGTTTACTAAGGCGAGACGGAAGACTATGCGTCCCACAGACAAAAGATTTAGTAAAGAAGGTTCTCGAGGAAGCGCATCATTCCAAGATGACGATACACCCAGGCGGAGATAAAATGTACAAAGATATAAAAAGGACTTTCTTCTGGAACGGCATGAAAAAGGACGTGGCAGAGTACGTTTCTAAGTGTATGGTGTGCCAACGGGTTAAGGCGGAACAGAAAAAGCCTGGCGGACTGCTATATCCTCTGGAGGTCCCACAGTGGAAGTGGGATAGCATCTCAATGGACTTCATCGATGGGCTGCCTAGGTCTAGGAGAGGCAACACTAGCATTTGGGTAATAGTGGATAGGCTTACTAAAAGCGCCCACTTTTTACCTGTCAAAAGTAAGAGAACTGCCTCATCCCTAGCATCACTTTACCTCAAGGAAATCGTTCGACTCCATGGAATACCATCTAGCATTGTTAGTGACCGAGACCCCATCTTCACCAGCGAGTTTTGGCGGAGTCTGCAAGAAGCAGTAGGAACGCAGTTATGCTTGAGCACAGCCTATCATCCCCAAACCGACGGCCAAACAGAGAGAGTGAACAGAGTTTTGGAAGACCTTCTAAGGCTATGCGTCCTTGACTTCGGAGGGACATGGGAAGACCACCTTCCTTTGGTGGAATTTGCCTACAACAACAGCTTTCAAGCAACCATCGGAATGGCGCCCTTCGAAGCTTTATATGGAAGACCGTGCCGATCGCCCACTTGTTGGTGGGAGTCCACGAATAAGCTCATACTTGGACCAGATATGATCCGAGAGACTTCAGAGAAAGTAGACTTAATACGAAGAAGGATGAAGACGGCCCAAGACAGACAAAAGTCCTATGCCGACAAGAGGAGGACCGACCTTGAATTCGAGGTTGGAGACAGAGTTTTTCTCAAGGTATCACCGCTAAGAAACGTTGTTCGTTTTGGAACCACAGGAAAGCTAGCACCAAGGTTCGTAGGGCCATTCCCTATTATCGAGAAAATTGGGAAAATGGCCTATAGATTAGAGCTACCCGAGAAGTTTGCTGGAGTCCACAACGTTTTTCACGTTTCACATCTCCGAAAATGTCTACATGAGTCTGCTGAAGTGGTAGAGCCAAATATACTCGAAGAGGCCGAAGTGGAACGCGAAGCAACCATAAGAAAAGTTCCAACCCGCATCTTAGGAACGGAAGTGAAGAAGCTACGCAACCGCGAAGTCAAGCTCGTCAAAGTTCAGTGGAGCGACGCCGAGGGAGACGCGACTTGGGAAACTGAAGCTAGAATACGTACTGCCTACCCTTTTCTGTTCGAGGGTACATCCTTGATCTTTCTTTTTCCTTAAGTTGCGCTTTTATCTATCTTTTTAGGTATATTTCCTCGACCATATCTTTTAGGTAGAAACCCTTTGGATAGAAACATGTAGTTGAAACATGTTATGGATGATGGTTGCAAGTGGTTGCAAGTGATTGCTAGTGGTTGCTCGTGGTTGCATATACACACACAATCTAGGTTTTAGATCGGCTCAGTCACTTCATATTGCATATGCATATATGTTTGCATTCGTAAATGGTTGAATTCTTATGTGTTGTCATGTGGATGTTGCATTTGTATTGAATGATTGTGCACTCATGTAGAATCATGAATAAGAAAATTTGCATACATAATGGATTCATGGCACTTACATAATTCGCATTAAGGAGGTCAACTGAATCAGTAGACCGCCTGATTTTGCATTAGATAAGTTCATGTACACACACACTTCGCATATGATCATGAAGCATTATAAGTCTTTTAAGGACAATGGATTCTCGTGTTTGATGGATGAGTAGATGGATGATTGGATGTTAGGATATACATTCCTCCTAACTTGAAGATTTCGGGGACGAAATCCTTTTAAGTGGGGGAGAATGTAACACCCCGCAAATTCTATAACTATGAAATTAACAAATTAAAGTATAATTAATCTGAAATCAAAGAACTAAGGGAAACGGGATACGCCATTGCATTCGTCTCGGAAAAATACGCGAAATAGAGTCCGAGTTTTCGAAAAACGGAGTCCGTATGAAAAAGATATGGCCTTCGGAAGTTTGAGAATTAAATTTAAAATTCAAACAAAATAAATCAGGTTTAAATTCGAAAATGGGGCCCAATGGGCCAGGGCGGATAAACACCCGCCTAGGCCACCCAGGTCGACTGGGCTGTCGACCTGGGCTACCCATGTCGACAGGGCTGTCGACAGCCCTGTCGACAGGGGTGTCGACCTGGTCGAGCCCAGTCAACCTGGCTGGCCAGGTCTGTGTTTGGCCGATTCTCTGTGGTTTGCTTTGTCATTAGGGCTAGGTGGCAAGTTTTAATTGGTCTCTCTTCCTAATGAATGGCTATGATCAATCCAAGCAACATCAAGGGTCCTAATCAGTTCCTAACCTCTATATAAACAACCCTAGACTAAACCCTAATCTATTCATTCAAAATTAAGAACATAGCCGCCATGTTGCTGAGGAACGACTAAGAGTTGCCGCCAACTAGAGAGAGAATTAGGAAGAAAGTTCTAAAGCCTAAAGCCTAAAGCAATTCAAGCAACCTAAGCAAATCAATTCAACAAAGGAATTTGCGTCTTCAATCACTAAATTAGAGAATTCATCGCACCATTGTAAGTAGAGTATTACTTTGGTATGAATAAATAACTGTGTTGATTTGTATGCTTGAATTGGGATAATAAAGTAATTCATATTTGTGCAAAATTTATGTTATTCATTATAAAGAAATACATGCGGTAGTTCTATGCAAGTATGCGTTTGGAATATTTCGCAAATTATGTAATCTATGTTGAAGCTACATGTATGTAGTTGATTGAAATTCATGCAAGTTTGGGGCTTTGTTATTATGCCATCATGATGTATATTTTTGTGCATAAATCATTTTGCAAGTAATTGAAACAAGTTTGGTTGTTATAGTTCATATAAAACTATGTTGGAATTTTGACACCATAATCTATGTATTAAGTCACGCTTCTGCAAACTTATGAATATGGCTAGGCTATGAATGATATTTGGCATAATTGAAATCCATGATTAAGTCTATCTTGTTTACAAGAATTATATGATGACATATGTGAGACATGGCTAGGTTAGACTCAAAAATCCCTTTTTGCAAGTTTAAAGCAAACACCATGTTTAGGAATATTTATGCATAAGTATGTTTATACCATCGTTATGTGATTAGACTTAAAATCATGATTAAGTTGAACTATGCTTTTGTGTTAGTAACAAAGTATCCCCTTTGTAAACATGTAGAAACCTTATGAACATGACTTGTTTATGTTTGACATTATGCCTAAATGAGAACATAGGTCTATGTTGTAGTTAAGGCTATGTGACACATAATTTAGATTCTTATCTTAAGTTTACATGGTTTGGTTCATGTCACCTATGCTTTATGACCAAAATATATATATGCAAGTACACCAGTTTCTATTTAATATTTCCAACGTCATATTGCAAGTTCATGCGCTCACCTTCCCCTCTTTGTGTATGTAATCACGCTTTAAGCCTCCCCTTTTCGCATGGCTAAATTGGGCTTTAAAAGGCTAAGCCCAATATATATAAACGGACGTGTAAAACGGGGGAAAATAACGTTGGGTTAAAATTAATTAATGAATGAAAATATAAAATAGAAGGGCCCAAATTCAAGTATGGGTTGGGCCCGTGATTGGTGTAACCTTTACACCATTAAATTAATAATGGGCCGCAAATATTTACATATAAGAAATAAAGAAGAATGACAAAATATGTAAATGTAGAACATACGATGTGTTTAACCCGAGGTTGGATTGAGTTGTGATGTAAACCAGCCCGGAACCGCCCGGCTGTCCATTAGTCACAACAATACCTATCCAATGTGGGAGGTTAAACATGGAGCCCAATAAGAACCCGAGGTTAGACTGAGTTGTGGCGTAAGACTGCCCGGAACCAACCGGCAACAGGCAGCCACAACAATACCTGTCTAATGTGAGAGGTCAGGGCCTTAATAAGACAATTAAGGCTGAGTCAGGATTGTTAGATTAAGTAAACTAAAGACTTAATCAAAATGGAACATGCTAAACTAAACGGACTGGTGGGGTTAGGTTAGAAAACACTTAACCAACTTAGCATGTTGGCTAGAGATAGAAAACCTAGTAACGGGGGACCCTTTTCAGCAGTAACCCTAAAAGGTGTATCAGGATACCCTGAAACTAGGCAGGGTGGGGCACGATTAATGGGCTGATTGTAAGAGGTCAAAGCGACGGCGGTGGTGTAGCAGTGTAGGTTCTAACGGAGTGCGGGTGTGCACACACTCCGGTGCAGAAAAATAAGGCACTGGACACCAGTAGCATACCTGTGCACTCTAAGGTTGTGTCGGGTTGCCACTATTGGACTTGATACACCCCATGGTGGGACCAGCATAGGTAACTACAGACATCGGGGGCCGTAAGACACATGTAACTATGCGAGTAGGAGCCGATCATCATAGAATGGATCACATCACCCTGATTATGGGGTGCAAATTGGAAACTAGTTTATATGGGTTCAGAGATTAACATGGGGTACGATAGTATATTCGACCCTAGACAACTTAACCAAGTTTATTGTGCTTGCCCACTTCCTGTTTATACTTATCATACCCAGTTCTTTATTCATAGACAAAATAGTACTAGACTTACTCAGGCTTTATGTCTGACTCTATTTTTCTTTCGTCTTCTTTCTTCCGTTTCCCCCCCCCCCCCAGGTCCTCAGGGAGGGAACACAGCAGCTTGATCAGCCTTGACATCCAGCTTGAAGAAGAGAAATGTATTGCTTGGACTTTCCTGTTTTGAACTATGGCTTTGGACAATCCACTATGGGGCTTTTGCAGTTTATCTATGTTTTATTTATGCTTCTTTAAATAATGTACTCAAGACAGATTATGAAAATGTTGTGTTATGTTTTTGGAAAGGATGTTGTTGTAACACGTATTTGACTTTATGAAATAAAGTTTGTTGTTCTTCCGCTGTTTACAAGTATGTATTCTTATATCTGTCTTGTATATCTGTGACTTGTACTTATAAACCTCCACCAAAATTAGGGCATTCCCTTTGAGAGTGACCCTAACGGAGGTGGGGTGTTTCAACTAGTCTTTTTAATCCTACCACTGATTCTCTAAATAGTCGTTCCTTCCAACAATTACCCCTATTTTTTTAATTTCTGTGAAGGGTTTGTTTTTGTAACACCCAATCCAAATGATTCATCATCTTTTATATTTGTCGATTTACCCCTACTATGCTTAAACTACCCCTACTTATCTTAATACTTCAAAACAACTATTCTTTTTAATCCTACCCCTAATTCTCTAAATATCCCTTACCTCCAACAATTACGCCTATCTTTTACTGTTGTGAAGGGTTGGTTTTTGCAACAACCAATCGAAACGATTCATAATCTTTCATATTTGTCAATCTGCACCTACTATGCTTAAACTCCCCTACTTCTCTTAATACTTCAAAATAGCCATTCTTTTTAATTTTACCCCTAATTCTGTAAATAGCCCTTACATCCAACAATTACCCCTACTTTTAACCATCTATGAAGGGTTGGTTTTTGCACCACCCAACCCATATGATTCATCATCTTTATATTTGTCCATTTACCCCTACTATTCTTAAACTACCCCTACTTCTCTTAATACTTCAAAACAGCCCTTCTTTTTAATCCTACCCTACGCCTAATTCTCTAAATAGACCTTACTTCCAACAATTACCTCTATTTTTAACAACTGTGAATGGTTGGTTTTTGCAGCACCCAAAGTAAATGCTTCATCATCTTTCATATTTGTCGATTTATCCCTACTATGCTTAAACTACCCCTAATTCTCTTAATACTTCAAAACAGTCCTTCTTTTTTATCCTACCACTAATTCTCCAAATAGCCCTTACTTCAAAAAATTGCGCCTATCTTTTTACTACTTTGAAGGGTTTTTTTTTGCAGCACCCAATCCAAACGATTCGTAATCTTTAATATTTTTCGATATACCCCTATTATGCTTAAATTACCCCTACTTCTCCTAATACTTTAAAACAGCCCTTCTTTTAAATCCTACCCCTAATTCTATAAATAGCCCTTACTTCCAATAATTATGCCTATCTTTTTACTTCTGTGAAGGGTTGGTTTGCAGCACCCAACCCAGACGATTCATAATCTTTCATATTTGTCGATTTACCGCTACTATGCTTAAACTACCCCTACTTCTCTTAATACTTCAAAACATCCCTTCTTTTTAATCCTACCACTAATTCTCTAAATAGTCATTCCTTCCAACAATTACACCTATTTTTAACTTCTATGAAGGGTTGGTTTTTGCAATACCCTATTTAAATGATTCATCATCTTTCATATTTGTTGATCTAACCCAACTATGCTTAAACTAGCCCTACGTCTCTTAATACTTCAAACAACCCTTCTTTTTAATCCTACCCCTAACTCTCTTTATAGCCCTTACTTCCAACAATTTTGCCTATCTTTTTACTACTAAGAAGGGTTTGTTTTTGGAGAACCCAATCCAAACGATTCATCATTTTTCATATTTGTCGATCTACCCTTATTATGCTTAAACTACCCTTACTTCCCTTAATACTTCAAAACAATTATTCTTTTTAATCCTAATACTAATTCTCTAAATAGCCCTTACTTGAAACAATTACGCCTATCTTTTACTACTGTGAAGGGTTGTATTTTACAGCACCCAATCCAACCAATTCATAACCTTTCATATTTGTCGATCTACCCCTGCTACGCTTAAACTACCCTTACTTCTCTTAATACTTCAAAACAACTATTCTTTTTAATCCTATCCCTAATTCTATAAATAGCCCTATCTTACAGCAATTACCCCGATTTTTTAACTACTGTAATGGGTTTGTTTTTGCAGCACTCAATCCATATGATTCATCATCTTTTATATTTGTCGATTTAACCCTACTATGCTTAAACTACCCCTGCTTCTCTTAATACTTCAAAACAACTATTCTTTTTATTCCTAACCATAATTCTCTAAATAGCCCTTACTTCCAACAATTACTCCTATTTTTTAACTACTATGAAGGGTCGGTTTTTGCAGCACCAAATCTAAATGATTCATCATCTTTCATATTTGTCGATCTACCCCTATTATGCTTAAACTACCCCTACTTCTCTTAATACTTCAAAACAGCCCTTCTTTTAAATCGTACCCCTAATTCTATAAATAGCCTTACTTCCAACAATTATGCCTATCTTTTTACTACTGTGAAGGGTTGGTTTTTACAGCACCCAACCTAGATGATTCATAATCTTTCATATTTGTCGATTTACCACTACTTTGCTTAAACTACCCCTACTTCTCTTAATACTTCAAAACATCCCTTCATTTTAATCCTACCCCTAATTCCCTAAATAGTCATTCCTTCCAAAAATTACCCCTATTTCTTAACTTCTGTGAAGGGTTAGTTTTTGCAACACCTAATCTAAATGATTCATCATCTTTCATATTTGTCGATCTACCCCTACTATGCTTAAACTAGCCCTACTTCTCTTAATACTTCAAACAACCCTTCTTTTTAATCCTACCCCTATCTCTCTTTATAGCCCTTACTTCCACCAATTACGCCTATCTTTTTACACCTCTGATGGGTTTGTTTTTGCAGCACCCAATCCAAACGATTCATCATTTTTCATATTTGTCGATATACCCTATTATGCTTAAACTACCCCTACTTCCCTTAATAATTCAAAACTACTATTCCTTTTAATCCTAATACTAATTCTCTAAATAGCCCTTACTTCCAACAACTACACCTATCTTTTACTACTGTGAAGGGTTGTTTTTTGCAGCACCCAATCCAAATGATTTATAACCTTTCATATTTGTCGATCTACCCCTACTATGCTTAAACTACACGTACTTCTCTTAGTACTTCAAAACAGCTGTTCTTTTTATTCCTACCCCAAATTATCTAAATAGCCCTAACTTACAACAATTACCCCGATTTTTTAAATACTGTAAAGGGTTGGTTTTTGCAGCACCCAATCCATATGATTCATCATCTTTCATATTTGTCGATCTAACCCTACTATGCTTAATCTACCCCTACTTCTCTTGATACTTCAAAACAGCTATTCTTTTTGATCCTAACCCTAATTCTCTAAATAGCACTTACTTCCAACAATTACACCTATTTGTTAACTACTGTGAAGGGTCGGTTTTTGCAGCACCCAATCTAAATGATTCATCATCTTTCATATATGTCGAACTACCCTTATTATGCTTAAATAATCCCTACTTCTCTTAATACTTCAAAGCAGTCCTTCTTTTTAATCCTACCCCTAATTCTTTAAATAGCCCTTACTTCCAACAATTATGCTTATCTTTTAACTCCTTTGAAGGGATGGTTTTTGCAGCACCCAATCCAAATCATTCATAATCTTTCATATTTGTCAATCTACCCCTACTATGCTTAAACTACCCCTACTTCTCTTAATACTCCAAAACAACCCTTTTTTTAATCCTACCCCTAATTCTCTAAATAGTCATTCCTTCCAACAATTACACCTATTTTTTAACTTTTGTTAAGGGTTGGTGTTTGTAGCACCCAATCTAAATGATTCATCATCTTTTAAATTTGTCGATTTACCTCTACTATGATTAAACTACCCGTACTTCTCTTATTACTTCAAAACAGTCCTTCTTTTTAATCCTACCCGTAATTCTCTAAATATCCCATACTTCCAACAATTACTCCTATCTTTTTACTACTGTGATTGGTTTGTTTTTGCAGCAACCAATCCAGACGATTCATAATCTTTCATATTTGTCGATCTACCCCTACTATGCTTAAACTACCCATACTTCTCTTAAGACTTCAAAAAATCCCTTTTTTAATCCTACACCTAATTCAATAAATAGTCGTTTCTTCCAACAATTACCCCTATATTTTAACTTCTATTATTTGTTGGTTTTTGCAGCACCCAATCGAAATTATTCATCATCGTTCATCTTTGTCGATCTACACCTAATATGCTTAAACTACCCCTACTTCTCTTAATACTTCAAAACAACACTTCTTTTTAATCCTACTCCTAATTCTCTATATATTCCTAACTTCCAACAATTACGCCTATCATTTTACTACTGTTAAGGGTTGGTTTTTGCTGCACCGAATCCAAACTATTCATCATTTTTCATATTTCTCGATCTAACCCTACTATGCTTAAACTACCCCTACTTCTCTTAATACTTCAAAACAGCTATTCTTTTTTATCCTCACACTAATTCTCTAAATAGCCCTTACTTCCAACAATTACGCCTATCTTTTACTCCTGTGAAGGGTTAGTTTTTGTAGCACCCAATCCAAACGATTCTTAATCTTTCGTAATTGTCGATCTACCCCGACCATGCTTAAACTCCCCCCTACTTCTCGTAATATTTCAAAACAACTATTCTTTTTAATCCTACCCCTAATTCCCTACATAGCCCTTACTTACAACAATTACCCCTATTTTTTAAACACCGTGATGGGTTGGCTTTTGCAGCACCCAATCCAAATGATTCATCATCTTTCATATTTGTCGGTAAATCCCTACTATGCTTAAACTACCCCTACTTCTCTTAATACTTCAAAACAACTATTCTTTTTAATCCTACCCCTAATTCTCTAAATAGCCCTTATGTTACACCCCACCTCCATTAAGGTCACTCACAAAGAGAGTACATTAACTTCGGAGGAGCGTCATAATTGTGCAGAACAGATAAATTACAAAACATACATAATTTAAATGGGGGAAAATAAATAAAGCTTTACTTTATTGATGAACAATAGCTTTATAAAACAACTTGTACAAAGAATGTCTTCCAATATCCATTACAACAAAGCATTTCTATAGTTTAACAAAATAAAGAAGCATAAAATGACAATGATATTCCCCAATAAAGCATGAGCCAGCCATAGCAGTGGAAAAGAGAGTCCAAAGCAGTACATCGTCTGTCTTTGAGCCTAGGAAGAAAACTGAGCTAAGTGGTAGTATTCCCTACCTGTGAATTTAGGGGATAGGGGAATGAAAGAAAAGAAGGGGAAAGAAAACGGGTGAGACATAAGTCTGGTTAGTCCAGTGATTATTCAGCATTTAAACAGGTAAAAGGATCATGACATGAATAAACTGAATCCCAAACATAACCATGATAATAAGCATCGCAAGATAACAAATGATGATCATTAGATATGACAAAGGTAAGATACACTGAATGCGCATTGGTTCTTTCTCTGATTTCCCATTTTCTCTGCATTGACCAACTAGCATACTAACTAGTGTCTTTTAATGAACGATTTTTATTCCCTACTAGTGTCCCAACTAGTATCCTATGAAAAAAGATCTGTATCCCCTACTAGTGTCCCCACTAGTATATTGTGTTATATAATAAGGTGATCCCAACCCCGCAATTGTGGTAGCCTTCAGGTGTACATCTAGTATGAGGATCTTACCTCAATCATCCTGATTACCATGAAGATGTTAGATGTACCTTACTACCATGTCGATCGGCGCCCTACTTGTATTAACTTTCCTTGTGTCTGTGATAGTCGGCCCGCTCTTGCGTGTAGATACCCTGTGCTTGTCACACCATAAGGTGTATCAATCCCTATGATAGCAACCTGAAACAAATTCTTGATGCACAGTGTATACTACTGATGCCCAGTGCCTGCTTTTCCACGCCGGATCACGTGCACGCCCATAATCCATCGGAACTACACTGTTGCACCCCTTGCCGCTATTTTGACAACTTATAATCATCCTAGCGATCGTGTCCCACCCTGCCTAGCTTAGCGTACCGGGATACATCCATGTGGGTTATTGCTGAAATGGGTTCCCATTACAAGGGTTTCCAAGGGTCTATTCGTATACCCTCCAAATTGGGTAAGTGTTATCTATCCATTCAAGTTAACTTAACCCATCCACACGTCATGTCATGTTGGTTAAGTGTTTCTTATTAACTTAACCATTCTCATTCATCACGTTGTAATTTGTTAAGTGTTTCCTGTTAACTTAACCCCATTCATTCATCATATTATATTGGTTAAGTGTTTCCCCTTAGCTGAACCCCATTCGTTCATTATGTTATATTGGGTGAGTGTTTCCCATTAACTTAACCCCACTCGTTCATTGGTTAAGTGTTAACTTAACCCTTCCACTTGTCATGTTACATTGGTTAAGTGTTACCCTCTTGTATTACTTAACCCTACCACTTGTCATTTTACATTGGTTAAGTGTTGCCCTATTGTGTTACTTAACCCTACCACTTGTCATGTTACATTGGTTAAGTGTGGCCCTCTTGTGTTACTTAACCCTACCACTTGTCATGTTACATTGGTTGAGTGTTGCCTTCTTATGTTACTTAACCCTACCACTTGTCATATTACATTGGTTAAGTGTTGCCTTCTTGTGTTAACTTAACTCTACCATTCTTAGCCTGTCTGGTTTCTTAGCTTTAATTCATTCACTAAAGCACCGACCTTTCACATTATATCTATATGGTTGTGGTCGCTGGATGTTCTGGGCGGTTCTGAGCAGTCTTACATCGCAACTCAATCTAACCTCGGGTTTTTGGGCTTAATGCACTAACCTCTCACATTAGATCTATACTGTTACGGTTGCTGGATGTGCCGGGCGGTTCCGGGCAGTCTTACACTGCAACTCAATCTAACCTCGGGTTAGGCATATTCATCTTTTAATTAATTTACATACTTACAATTTATGTTTATATGTAAATTATCCACCAGTGTTGTCAATTCAAATCATGCCCCATTTACCCAATAAATTATGTCCATAATTCTAGGTATACAAATTCTACCATTTCATGCTACTAAACATTTACATGATAATGAGCCAATCTGTGCCAATAGCATGTAGTTTAATATTTTTTCCCCAACGTCTCCGCTGTTATTCGTTTGCATAATCACACAGTACATTTGGCACGCAAATTAGCCTAACTTATAAATAAAAGGGAAAAGAAAGGGACATGTAACATTTCAACAGGCATAAACAATTTAGATCAATATGCATAGTGTAAATTTGGGATAGAACGATATTAAGTAATTAAGCACATGAACGAGATCTTGCATTTAAATTATATCCAATTACCATGCGAACTAGCATAGATCTAATTCTATAAGCATGAACATATATCGATCTTAAACATGGGTACTAGCTTGGATCTAAACATGTAAGCATGTATGAACACAACTTATTATGAAATCTGCATATACAGCCTGGTAGGTTCAATTGTGTCAGTTCAATAGTCTCATAGGCATAGGATATACAACATGATAAATCAATTCACAACAGTACCATAGGCATAAGAGGTTCCATTTTGTCAATCCAACAGTCTCATAGGCATGTTAGGTTTCATTATGTCAATCACAATAGTCCCATAGGCGCGATAGGTGTCATTACATCAATCACAATAGTCTCATAGGAACGATAGGTGTCATTACATCAATCACAATAGTCTCACAGACATAGGCAATTCAGAATTGACAAAATGATAGGCACGAATAGAATTGGGCATAGTTCTAGACCCAGTTATTACAGTCATGATTTCTTATAAGGTGTTCACATATAAACAAGAACTGTTCTTACAAAAAATGGATGGATCTTAATTTTTGGGATATGGTTTCTAAATTTGAAAAGCTATCCTTTGATGTAGACGTTTGATTCTCTAGTTCATCTAATTGATTCCTTGTTTGAATTTGATTCTCTAGTTTGGGGTAGATGAGTGGAGGATAGGCCAGTTTGCAGACGAACATCAGGACAACACCATAGTTTTAGGGTTACGATGTTAGGTTTTAGGTTTAGCTACGTAAATATAGATGTCTAGTATTAATTATAGCGTTTAGATCAACCTAGGAGTCATCAGAGTCACACAGCTCGAAGACGGGTCATCCAACAAATAAGAACAAGACACGTCATCATAGAACACTCCAGAATGCTGGGTTGGACGACCCTCGGTATGGGCGCACTTGGCAGGTGCGCCAGTGCAATTTTGCACTGGCGCAATTCACAAGTGCGCCAGTGCATTTTTGTAATCGCGCACTTGTATTATGGCATGTTTTTAGTTTTTCTGTCTAACTTCGTTCGTCCGTATCTCCTTCATACGGTGTCCGTTTTACGCAAACTCGGACTCTATCTCAAGAAGAATTCCAAGACGAACGCAATGACATAACATGTTTTACCTAATTCTTCATTTAACAATTAATTATTCTCTATTTATCTCTTATATACCGTTTTTAAAAATTACGGGGTGTTACATTCCCCCCACTTAAAGAATTTCGTCCCCGAAATCTTCAAGTCAAGAAGAATGTATATCTTACCATCCAACATCCATCTACTCAACCACTCAATCACACGCATCCATTGTCCTTAACAAGAATTCTAATGCTTTCATGATCTTATGCATAGTCTGTGTATATGTCCTTACCCAAATGCAAAATCAGCCAGTCTACTGATTCACTTGACCTCCTTAATGCAATTCATGATAGTGCCATGCATCCATTATGTGTCCAAAAGAACCCTGTTGATACATATCATTTCTATATGAGTGTACAACCATACATTTTAAATGCAACATCCATATGATAAAAATCAAGTTTCAATCCATATATATATATATATAAATCCACTCATGCATATGCAATATGGAAGTGACGGAGCCGATTTAGCTACTAGTGTGTGTACGTATATGCATCCACGAGCAACCGTTAGCAAATACTTACATCCATTTGCATCCACCAAACATAACATGTCTCAAACATATGTTTAAATCCATTGGCTTCTACCTAAGGATCGACGATAGGACCAAGAGGATATACTTAAAAGATAAAGTGCAATGACTCGCATTTTTGACAGTCAAATAATTTATTTATTTAATTATTAATTATAGATTTAACAATATTGATACCTAGAATAAAATAATATTTATATTTAATTAACATAAATAATAAAATAATATATTTTTGAATAATCGGAAAAAACAGAATTCATGATATGGTGTGAATTAGACGATATAAAATATAAAATTCAGTTTATATTGAATTATATTGACGAATATATTATTTAAACAAAGTCTGAGTGTATAATAAATATTATAATAATAATCGAGCTCGAAATGGTGCGGTAGTTCGCAATTTGGCGATTTGAACTTCAGTTGGGAATACAGAAGCCGTTTTAAATCGGATTTCTATGAAACAAGAAACATTAGGAGCTGGTGAAGTATTCTTTTCTAATAGAAGAGAAAAATCTGGATTTCGTCGTGTAGATTTTGATGTATGTCCAAATAAAATTTTAGAAAAGTCTCTGTGGAATTCCTTTATAATTTATAAAGGAATTATTTATATTCTAAAAAGGAATTTCATTATAAATCGAATATCGGTTTAATTGGGATTTGAAATATCAAGTTAGAAATTCAGATAGGAATATGCTAGAGCTATATGATATTCTGTTGTGAATATGTACGATAATATTTATTTTTAAATATTAAATTTAATTACTTTTAAATATATTTATATATTTAAAAGGGTTATTTAGAGCTTTAAAAATAGCCACTTTTGCAAACGACCTCAAAATTCGATGAAACTAATTTTGTTGGATCCGCAATATTAAATTATTCCTAGATTTCAATTTCCGCAATTTTTTAGGGTCAGTGTCTGGCGGTACGGATTTTTAATGTGAAAACAGTCGATATTTTGACGGTTAAATATACGCTGTGTGAGCAAACGAAGTCGGAATTCGACGAAACCAGTTTCGTTGGGACCGTAATGTCAAACTCTTGCTGCCTATCAATTTTCATGATTTTTGGGTATCGTCTGTGATCACATGGATTTTTAGAAAGTAAAAAGAATATAAAATGATGAAAATAAAATATATAATAATAATAATAATAATAATAAAATATCCTAACTATGTATGAACCCAAATAGGCCACATTCTCCTTCCTTAGCCTCGCCCTTACCTTTATAAACGCAACGAGAAAAAAGAAGCCGCCACCACTCTTTTACCTCGAACAAATTTTATAAAATGAAATACTAAGTAAAATCAAACATAGTTAAATCCGTTGAACTCGTATGCTTGTGAGCTTCATTTTGGTGGAATTCGTTTTGGGTATGTTCGATATTCCTGGCAGTCGAGTTTCTTCCATGAGGATAGGGTAGAGGCAGAAGTCACGGTATTGGGGGCCAGAGTTGAAATCAAGGTGATGGTTGAGTTCGTAGCCCGAAGGGGAGTTGGATGATCTAGGTTAGAGGTGCTTCGACTAGGGGAGGTGAAAAGGGACTTCGTGTAGCGACTTCAGGGGTGCTGGACGCGAATCGAGATAGGAGGGCGGAAGGGAGGTGATCGGGGTGAGCAGGTGCGATTCGCGAAGAGGGACTGGAAGGCGCATTCGGTTTGAAGTATGGTGGTCTGGTGCTCTGTGTCACTTCATCAAAGTGCACGGTAGTTTGAGAATTTGCACAGGAAATGCTCGATTCAGTATTTGGGGAAGGAATATTGAAACGGGTCGGGTCTTATGTGGTGAGTGGGCCAAGAGATAAGGGGGTTAGGCCCAATGGGTTTTTAATTAAAGTTTTATTTAATTTAAATGGTTATAAACTTCGAAATTAAGTAACTTCGTCATACATGATCAGAATTGAGCAAAACAAGATCCGTTGGGATCGTATGGATGGACACTACCCAATGGAACTAACTAGGAGTGGATTGGAGCTCGTTACAATATATAGCAAAATAAATTGTCCGTCTGAATCAAGCGATGGTTATCGTTATTAACGATGATCGTCCAATGTGAGCAAAACTCGCAAACTCTTAACAGTTATATTTTTATAACGTATTCTTAGAACCGATAATTATTGCTGTGTGTTAACTGTTTGGTTGAATTGCTTGTGTATTGGTTGAAATTATAGATAACGATATACATATAAATCGTTAATCGAATATTGATTCTGTGTATCAGAATATTTTATACTTGTGTTGTTTAACATCTGTGAGGCAGGAAAATAGGTTGGAGGGGTCCAACAGGATTCCTCAATATTTATAATACTATTTATTTTCATATATTGTGTTATATGATGTGGTGTATAATTTGTGATTTGATTATAATGACACTTGTCCTCTTATTTTGTACTGTCGATACCAAGATAAATATTGGAATGAAAAAGGGAAATTTCAAACTGTGTATTGAAATAGATGTGTAAAACGATTATTTACTTAGTAAGTAAACGGAAGTATAAAGAAAGATATTTATTGAGAAAGTAAATAGAATTTATTAAGGGTTATTTATTTGTTATGTAAATAGAATTAATAAAGGAATATTTATTTAGGGAAAAAATGGAGTCATAACGGAAATATTAATTTAAATAGAAGTATAAAAAGGAAATTGATGAGATATAATAAGGGTTAATCAAATTTGTTAATACAAGTTCGTTAATCTAATTAGTTAAGACAATTTATCTAATCGAATTAGTTAAGACAAGTTAGTTAATCGAATCAAGTTAAGTCGAGTTAATCGAATATGGTTGGTCAAGTCGAAATAATCGAAAGGAGTTAATCGAACATAGTTAATCAAAATGGAGTTAAACAAAAATTAGAAACTGACCAGAGATTAATAAGTTGAATGGTTTCCTATGTATCGATCTAATGTTGGTTTTGGCTTTTGGGATTTGTACATAGGAAGTTGTTCTCTTGTATGTTTATAGTTAGAGTCTGATAGATGTGGAAGAATAGTGATACGTAATTTACCCATGGAAATGTTTTCCAGTGTTAATAACATATATTTTTTAATTATAGAAAATAAGAAAATATGAATATATATATATATATATATAATTGTTTGATGATTGGATCGATAATTCCATTTGGAAATAAGATCATTGTGTGTTCACAGACATGTTTTCTTTGATAGTTAACTCATCGACTATCGAAGTTTTTGAACATTTTAACGTTGTTAATATGGAGAGACCGATTGGATTATTATCTGAGGAACCACTTCGTATTAGCATAAGCATGCGAATCATATATGCCAAAGATAATTGAAGATGGAGTAAAGTGCAAGGGTTGTTGTATAAATATTAGGTAAAGATTGCCTAGGATGGTTGTACTGAATAGTGCCTTCGGTTTGTCCAGTCCCAGGACAACTTGTATAGAAGAAGGTCTGACTGAGTATATCTAATAGACCGCATAAGTTGATCTCTTCAAACGTATTCACGTTTGGTGGCAGAGGAATCCGTTTCTCTTAGCTGTATACTTGTGTTATTTTTGGATAAATCAATTTGTGATTTGGCGGGTATGACGATATGACATTCTAAGTGAATGAAGATGTGGCATGTAAAAGATAAGCGCAGCATCTAGCCTCACAACTGTGAAATGACAGAAATCGGGCAGGCAGCATGGCTATGTAGGTTGCACCTATTAGTGTGTATAATCACCTGATCTATAGTTTCATTTACTTCTAAAAATCTATTGTCGATGCTGTCCCATTCGAGAAACGGTTGCCTATCCCAACCGTTGGTGATATAAATTTGATACACTCAAGCGAAATGAGTGGTCGGCCATGTGTGGCTGGGTTGCAAGTTGTTCTTGTTGAACCCAGTGTATTCCGCTCTAGAGGTACACGAGCGAATGGGGGTTCCATACCTTATCATTGTTGGAAATCCATTACCCAATACATGCTTCAGTTTTGATCATATACTATATATGTAGAATGTGAGATGAAAGCATTTCTGCAAGATGATTATTATATTGGGTTGATAGACATTATTATAATATCAAAAGGTTTTTGATATAAAGATGTTTTGGATTCTCATAAGGGAAAAACCCATTCCGTTATACGGCGTGGTCTTATGAGATATCGTTTACCAGTTCAAACTGTTTTTAACTGTTTTACTCATACCATTCACAAGCCTGACCCGGAGTTTATTTTATTTTGTTTTCCCTAAACTCTTGGGTGCCCAATTTTGTATGGGCAGTCAAGTAGTCGGGATTTACAGATACTTGAAGAGCTTGAGCAGGAGGGTTAAGAATTATATAGCAATGGTTATTTTTCGCTGTGTTGTATGTGTTGTACTTTGGAAATGATATGTATATTAAAGTACAGTTTTGTATTTCAAAGTTATGTTATATATTATATGTTGGCTAGCTTTTTGACCAAGCCACCCAGGTTCATTCACAAGAGGAAGGTATGAAACTATATGCCCAAGTGCATGCAGGAACGGATCGCATCATCGACTCGCCAGATGACGGATCGCACACAATCTACTCGCCCCCTATCGGATCGCATCTCGACGGATCGCCCCGATCCCATCAGCGAAACGAATCTTCAACGCGACTCGATCCGAACTTATATTGTTTCCCAGAGTGAACCGATCCGATCCCCTGATGCATGGCGAACCGTCTGAACCGTTCAAACGTGAGCTAGTCTTCAGCAATTCGAGTCGCACGGATCTAGCGACACGTGTCCCTAACCGTCATTTGGACCGATTCTCCCCATCTGCACGATCCAATTTTCAAGCAGATCGCGACACCTGTCCACAACGGCTAATTTGACTATTTCCTCAACGGTGGCGATGCGATCCGATGTTCTCGGGATTCGTGCCACGTGCCACCATGACCCGCCTGACAAAATCAGCTATAAATAGCCTTGAGCTTGGAATTTTTTGGGATTTTTTGGCAATATTGAGTACTGAATCCGCCATTATTGTCAAACTGCTAGAGTATTGAAAGAGATCATTGATTGTATTAACTTTCAAAGTATAATCAATAATATATAAAGTGGACGTAGGCTGGTTAACGCCGAACCGCTATAAATTCTGTGTGTTATCTTCTTTTTCCTCATTCTTCAGTTGAAACTCTATAATATTCAGAACAATTTGGGTGTTAGGTCCAAATTTTGATCTAACAATTTTGGTGCTTTCACTAAGAACAACGATCCTAAAGTTTCACTATTCACTTCTTTGCAGATTCCAGCGATTCGGATACCATGGTTGGAAAAAGATCTAAGGATGCATGAGCTTCGCAAACCTATGAAACGATTGAAGAGAGTGTGCACGAGCTAGGCAATGAGGAGACTCTGGATCGCGGAGCGCAGGGGGCGAACCGATCCGATGAAGACTCCACGTTCCGAGTCGACGAGAACGAGGCGATCCAGACTGCTGAAGGGGTTGTTACTCGATCCCGAGGCAACGTCTCGAATCCTCCACGCACCGCGACCGCGAATCGATCTCAAGGGGGCATTGCGAGCCGACATCCACGGACCACAGCGATTTGAATTGATGACCAGACTACAACTCGACCTGGAAAGGGGCCTATGGCTCGCTCCTACGGTCCTGGCCCCTCCGCTCGACCTGGCTCAAGCTCTTTGCGCATAAGAGAGAGTGATGGTGATCAATATGATCCTGCTGCTACCGTTACTAAGGGGGATCTCTCTCGCTTTTCCGAAATGTGGGAGAGGTTGTTTGATGAATTGGCTGCCCAAAGGCAGGAAAGCTCCGTCCTACGACAAAATTTGACTACTATGGATAGAAGGCTCGATGAGCTCGCAAGGCAAAGGACGCCGCCGGCACGTCCACTCACTCCAAGATATTCGTCTTCGTCTGAGGAATCACCGAGACCTCAGCGATGACCGTATGAGAGAGCCGAAAACATAAAGCAGCTTCGGTTCGGAACCCTGCCATCACGGGAAGAAGAAGAACTGGGGGCGGGGCCCTCAAACCGTAATGTGAACGATCAAGCCACATCTCCCAGGACTCGAGATGTGGACAGTCCTGTGCATAACAGACTTCCTCATCCCCGTCGCCGCGCACATGCTCATGGTAATAGGGGCAACGGAGCCCTATCCGAGCCCCGGATTTTGTGACTGCTCCCGGAAGAGAGATTAGAGAACCCCGCCGAACCAGAGGCACTGACCCTGAACCTCCGCTAACCAGTGCAAATGTTGCAGCCATGATCCATCAGATTCTGGCAGATAGCCGTGGACAACGGAATGAAGATTAGGGAATTGACCGCAGTCACACCCCTTTCACTGATGATATTTTGGATGCGACTTTCCCGACGTGTTTCAACATGCCACAGATGAACCGATATGCGGGTAGGTCTGATCCTGTCCAGCATCTGATGAGATATTCTTGGTCAATGATCGCTGCCCCAGCCTCTGACGCTGTCAAGTGCAAAGCGTTTCCCATATTCTTGGAGGATGTAGCATTGTTATGCTTTACTCGCTTGCCAGCAAGATCGATTTCTAGCTTCAGGGAGTTGAGTGAGAAGTTCGTAGAACAATTCCGTATCTATGCACAAAAAACAAAAAGTGTGATTGACTTGTTCCTTGTCAAGCAGCGACCAGGCGAGAGTTTGAGGGTGTACCTGGATCGTTTCAATTTGGCCGCTACTGAGGTTAAAGATCCCCATGAACCGACCATTGTCGCAGCACTGATTGACGTAGTAGATAAAGACACCGAATTCGGGAGATACCTGGCAGGCAAACCACCTCATACTAGAGAGTTATTCTACGAAAAAGCTAACGTACATTTACGTCGGGAAGAGGTATATGCTAACCGAAAGGCAAAAACAACTGATTAGGAGGAAATCCAGTGCAACACCGCTATAAAGCAGACAGGAGACACCTCAGGGAAAGCCGAGGTTAATGTCGAAAATCGGAATCAGGGAGGTCGTCAGTCAGGTAACAACAATAATAATGATAACGGCAACAACCGGAAGAGGAACCGAGGGAACGACTCCTAGAGAAGGACTCGTCCCAGGGCCTTTGAAAGTTATACACCAATAAATGATACTCTGGAAAATATCTTCATGGATGCGTATGAAGTCCTCCAGAATAAGAGGCCACCTCCCAGACAGTCGACGGAGAAAGAACGTGAAACGGGGAAGTTTTGTCTCTTTCATCAGATTCACGGCCATTCAACCAATGAATGCCGTCACCTAAGAGATGTAGTCGAAAGGCTGCTTCTAGAAGGAAAGTTAGATGAATACAGAGTAACGCCCAGAGACATGGGGCAAGCAATACAGGCCCGCTAGGCCGACTGCCCAGCAAAAAGGAAAGAACATTGTTATCAATACCGTAATCGGAGGACTTTATCTTGCCGGGCATAGCTCTAAGTCATTAGAGCAATATTTCAATGCAGCCAAGCAACACCTCGAGGTAGGGGAATGTAGCAACCCTGAGGACAATATCCCGGTAAAGCAACAAAAGATGATGACTGACGATGTCGTTTTCCGAGAACGAGAAAGCATTGGATTTCATGCTCCGACTGAAGATCCATTTGTAATTACAGTACCTATTGGACCAGCCACTGTTCATAAAGTATTAGTGGACAACGGAAGTTCTGTCAACATTCTTTTCAAAAGGACATTTGACCAGATGAACCTCGAAATAAAAGACTTGAAGCCCTGCCAAGGATGGATCCGTGGATTCAACAGAGCATCTACCGCTCCAATGGGTTATGTAGAGTTACCAGTTACACTTGGGGAAGGAGAACGCCAGAGAGTGAGAATCCTTCCCTTCGTGGTTTTGGATGTTGAATCGCCCTACAATGCCTTCTCGAGCCGACCGGCCCTCGCAAAGTTTAGAGCCTGTATAGCCCCCTGGTGCTTGTTATTGAAATTCCCCATAGAAACTGGCATTGGTATCGTCAGAGGGGATCAGGTTGCTGCGCGAGCATGTTATGTTGCCGAACTAAAGTTACTTCGCAATGGAGGGGACATTGAAACTAGAGGTGCTTCTCCCCCTACGGGGGCGGAGACCTTATAGCAACCAAAGAGGATAGTCGTTGGAGAGTCGCCCAGAGAGATGCCCGAGGATATAGATCCCAGAGAGGATCAAGAACCCGGGGGCAGAATGGTGACTCCCAACGAGACAACTGTGGATGTACCGATCGATGACAGTGACCCGGAGAAGGTCCTTAAGATTGGATCCCAGTTAAATCCGAATCTCACTACAGAATTGAGGATTTCTTAAAAAACAACTTGGATGTATTTTCTTGGACCCACGCGAACATGTGTGGGATATCCCCATCAATCATGAGCCATTCCTTAAGCATTGACCCTAAAAATCCTCCGGTAAAGCAAAAAAGGAGAATGTTGGGCCCAGAGAGGTCCGCTGCCTTGAAAGAAGAAGTTGGAAAGCTAAAGAGTAACGGATTTATCAGAGACTCGACCTACCTAGACCGGATTTCGAATCCAGTCCTGGTAAAGAAGGCCAACGGGAAGTGGCGAACGTGTATCAACTTCTCGGATTTGGACAAAGCCTGTCCAAAAGATAGTTTCCCGTTACCTCGGATTGACCAGTTGGTAGACTCGACGGCTGGTCATGAGCTTCTCTCATTTATGGATGCTTATTCGGGATATAACCAGATTCCGATGCATGTTCCAGATCAAGAACACACTAGTTTTATCACAGATCTGGGATTATATTATTATGTGGTGATGCCCTTTGGCTTGAAGAATGCGGGCACTACATATCAAAGTTTATTCAACAGAATGTTTTATAACCAGATCGGGAAAACAATGGAAGTATACGTCGACGATATGTTGGTTAAGTCCAAGCAATCTTCTCAACACACTACTGACTTGGCAGAGATGTTCGGCAATCTTCGAAAGTACGGAATGAAACTCAACCCAACCAAATGTTCATTCGGTGTTGCCTCCGGAAAATTCTTGGGATTCATCGTCAGTTCCCGTGGGATTGAGATTAATCCAGACCAGATCGCGGCAATCGGAGACATTCAGGAACCTAGGCAAATTAGGGATGTGCAAAGCCTTGCAGGAAAAGTGGCTGCACTAAGCAGATTTATCTCCAGGGCTACAGATAAGTGCATCCCATTCTTCGAATTAATAAAGCGGGGGAAACGCCACTTTAAATGGACGCCCGACCACGTAGAAGCGTTTCAGAATTTACTCAGGCACCTGGAGAAACCCCCGATATTATCTAAGCCAATGGATCACGAGGACTTATTCGTGTATCTGGCAGTGTCATCCCATGCGATCAGCTCAGCGTTGGTAAGAGAAGAGGATAAGGTCCAAAGACCTGTGTATTACGTGAGCAAAAAATTGACGGCAGCAGAGCGTAATTATCCAAAGATAGAAAAGTTGGCGTATAGTTTGCTGATCGCCTCTAGAAAGCTTCGACATTATTTTCAGGTGCATCCTATTACCATATAGACCGATCATCCACTCAAGCAAGTCCTACAGAGACCAGAGGCATCTGGAAGGTTACTCAAATGGAATATTGAGTTAAGTCAATTTGATTTGAACTTTCAGCCCAGACGGTCAATTCGGGGGCAAGTGATAGCCGAACACAATAGCAGAGTTCACTGTCCCTGAAGAAGATATAGCAAATGAAGAAGTTGATCCTTCAAAGTTACGTCTCGATCCCAATGCCTCGGGATTGTATACTGATGGCGCTAGGAATGACGACAGATCCGGCGCAGGAATAGTGCTTGAAACTCCAGAGAAACGATTGATATCCTATGCTATCCGGATGGTGTTTCACGCCACTAACAACGATTCCGAATACGAAGCCCTGATAGCCGGATTAAGGATTGCAAAGGAACTACAAGTCACAAAGCTGAACATCTTCTGCGACTACAAGTTAGTTGTGAACCAGGTTACTGGAAAATTCCAAGCTAAAAGTGCAAGATTGATTTTATACTTAAAGAAAGTGAAAGAGTTGCTGAACGATTTTGATCACTACAGGATATCTCACATTCCGCGGTCAGAAAATCAGCAGGCGGATAAGTTGGCGAAGATGGCTAGTTCCGACGACCCTGAAGTGACTGGGCTAGCCCCCGTTGAAGTAATTTGGTCCCCTAGCGTAGATCAAATGGAAATCAACCTAATACTAGTGACGGAACCAGAAAGGGAGTCTTGGATTACCCGTCTAAAGAATTTCCCTTATGAATGGAACGCTTTCGACCAAGAAAAGCGAGAGACGTAAGGTAATTCGTAAAGCCGCCCGATACGTTATGCAAGGCGGAGTTCTTTACAGACAAGGGTTTTCAATGCCCCTCCTTCGGTGTATAGCCCACGATGACATCAAACGTGTGCTGCAAGAAGTCCACGAAGGCGAATGTGGCGACCACACTGGAGGGCAAACTTTGGCAAAAAAGGTGTTGTGGCATGGTTATTTCTGGCCTACCATAAACTAGGATGCAGCGAGATACGCACGACGGTGTGATGCGTGCTAGAGATTTTCCAAGATACCTAGAGAACCTCCTAATCAGTTAAAAACGATGATGAGCCCATGGCCTTTCGCTATGTGGGGAATTGATATCATTGGAAGTCTTCCCATAGCAAGGGGCGGAGCAAAGTTCGCTATTGTGGCCGTGGATTATTTCACTAAGTGGGTCGAAGCTGAGCCACTAACTACGATCACAACCAAACGAGTGATCAACTTTATCGTGAGAAACATCATTTGTCGATTTGGGATTCCAAAGATTGTAATAACGGATAACGGAACTCAGTTCGATGGTGCTGAATTCAGAAATTTCTGCCAAAAATACCACATTGAGAATCGATAGACCTCTGTGGCGCATCCGCAATCGAACGGACAAGTCGAAGCGGCGAATAAAGTGATTAAGTCTATTCTGAAAAGAAGACTGAAGCGGGCTAGAGCCATGTGGGCTGATGAATTGCCTTTGGCACTATAGGCCTACAGGACAACATATAAATCGGCAACAGGACATACCCCGTTTTCTCTTGCCTTTGGAACGGAAGCAGTCATCCCGGTTGAGATAAAGGTACCTTCTCACTGGGTGGCTTATTATGACCCGATGACCAATAATGAATTGCTCCTTGAGTCCCTAGATATGATCGAAGAAAAGAGGGATGAGGCGGACCTGCGCGCCTTGAGATGAAAGCAATGGATCGCTCGATATTACAACAAAAAGGTTCGAGCCCGAACCTGGGAACCTGGAGACTTGGTTCTGAAACGTGTCTTTCCACCCCCAACTCATATGGGAGCGAGGTGGGATGGACCGTACTCCATTCTGAGCAAGCATGATAATGGAACCTTCAAGCTGGCAACCGTAGATGGAAGGGAAATCCCAAGAGTGTGGAATGCCCAACATTTGCGGCCATACTTAGCATAAAAGTTTCAAATCTGTTCTTTTGCTTTGTTAAAAACCATGTATAAGGCACGAGTAGCCTAGAATAGTTTGATTCCTTGAAGCAAAAAATTATAAAGTGGACGTAGGTCATGATTCGACCGAACCACTATAAAAATATTGTGTGTCATTTACCTTTATTGCATCCTCATTTATCTGCCTGTTTATTTTTATGGAAAGCGGCGTGAATAATCCAGGTACCCGAAGTCTGTTGCCAACTGTTCCTCCCGTAGACTGCTCGGAGAAACTCAGAGCCTTGGCAAAAGCTCCAACTGCTTGTCCGACTGATTTCAATCCACGGAGCTTGGATTAAAATGAAAACCTAGGACGAGTTTGATGAGCGTGCATGATTGCAGACTTCTTGATCCGTGACTCTAACTCTCCAGAGAGAGAGAGTATAAAAGCGTCTCCGACTGAGCGCTGAGAAAGAACTCCTTCCCTGCTGAACGATCGAAGAGCGAATGAATCGCTGAGCTCGAACTCTAACTCTCCATAGAGAGAGAGAGTATAAAAGCGTCTCCGACTGAGCGCTGAGAAAGAGCTCCTTCCCCGCTGAAGGATCGGGGAGCGAATGAATCGCTGAGCTCGAACTCTAACTCTCCAGAGAGAGAGAGTATAAAAGCGTCTCCGACTGAGCGCTGAGAAAGAGCTCCTTCCCCGCTGAAGGATCGGGGAGCGAATGAATCGCTGAGCTCGCACTCTAACTCTCCAGAGAGAGAGAGAGTATAAAAGCGTCTCCGATTGAGCGCTGAGAAAGAACTTCTTCCCTGCTCAAGGATCAGGGACCGACTGAACTACCGAATTCAAACTCTAACCTTGGCAACTGTCTGGAGAGTACAAAGAAGTCTGTGATTAAGCACTGAAAAAGGTGCCAGAAATTCGGTTCCACAAAAACAATTATCCTATGAAATATTCCAAGCCCCCCATATTCAGAAATAGGGGGCAACCTGCCGACAATACTAACCAAACCTTAGTAAACCCCAGTCAGGCGCTATAATAACAACTGATTGGGGGCACATATACTCATATACATATACTGAACTTTAATACAGCAACGCAACACGAAAATTTTTCTTTCTGTTGTTTGATTGATCTGTAATTATTATTAGATGGCCTATGACTAAACATGGAAAGTTTATTTGAATACAGGTACACAATGATGCAAAATGAGATAAACTTTCATTTATATACTGCGAACCAACAAAGTGAAAAACAACCTAGAAAGGAAAGTGAGGGCCAGTCTCACAATTACACATCCTGGCCAGTGGAAAACCTAAAGACAAAATATCAACAAGCAACAATATCCTATTTACGCTTTGGCCTCTTCTCATGCTTCTGACTCTCCGGCTTCGCCTTGTCGGTATCGGTCTGACCCCCTTTCTTCCTCTTCCTTTTGTCTATGAGAGGAACATCCGACTCCTCTGAAGATTCCTCTTCCACCTCTTTTCTCTTCCTTCTATCAGAAAGGGAAGCCGGGAAGTCATCGGGGTTTGCAAAGTGAAGCTGTCGGCTGATGGATTTGGGCTAGATTTTCACAATCATCCCAGTTTTGGGATCGAATTCCTCAAGGGGGACTACGTTCAAAGCCTCATCTCCCACCTTTTTTGAAGCCATCCCTTTCTCCTGCCTAGCCTTTCGGCTGGGCAAGGTTTCATCATCATCGTCGTCGGCTTTTTTGGCGCCGATAATGTCTTCTTCATCATCTACATGGCGCCCATCCATGTCTTTCAAGGCTTCAATGGTCTCAACATCTTTGGGAATGTCAGTACTAGGTACCGGGATGCTTCTTTCTGCTGTTGTGACCTCATCCTGCTTTGATATATCAATACCAGCACTTGGCAAGACAGCCTCCTTTTCCACTTCTTTTTCTTTTTCAGCACCCTCGTCGACGGGCTCGCCACCTGTATCAGGAGGAACACACATTACTAATTCAATTCGTTGTTCTACCAGACGACGACAATTCACAATTGCTTTGACAAATTGTGGGGAAAAGAGAGAGATACCTTCCGCAGATGCTCCCTCTTGAGTAGTTGCAGAGGCTCCGATAACCACGGGAGTAAGACCCAAAGGGATTAGTGGATCATCGGGATGGTATTCCTCAACCCCGGAGGTCTTGGGCTCCACGGTTGAACTCGAACCCTCCTCAGCCTTGCCTTTACCTTTAGCCAGGGCCCTCTCCTTTTCCATCTCCGCTAGAATCAGACGACGACCCTCTGCTAAATCCTCAGGCTCATTATCCCTTAAGATGCTCTTCATCAACTCATCCTCATCAATTTCTTCGACCCCCATTCTATGCTTTTCACCCTCAACAATGGCATCCCATAAATTGGCTAAAGTAACATGGTAATCCGGGATCCATGAGATGTTGCGAGTTTTGAGAACCCGGCCAAGGAAGTTGAAAATCATCTCCTCAAACCCCTCGATCTCCTTCTCTCTTTCGAGGAGCTTATTGGTAGAAGAAGTGGCCAATTCGATGGCACTTTCAACATTCTTTTCGGCGAGAGCTGCCCGTCTCTCCGCGTCCGAGACCTGATCATTTAAAATCACCTTTTCTGCTTTAGCCAAACCAAGCTTTGCTTTAAACTTGCCTTTTCTGCCTCCCAAGCAGCTCTCTTCGGTTCAATGGCCTTGTGCTGTTTACAACTCGATGTTGGCCATTTTGAGATCTTCAAACTCCTTCTTTAAGGCCATTTTCTCTTGGCTATTGGAGTCAAGTTCCGAATGAAAGCGTTGCTTAGCATTCTCTAATTCAATCTTATAATTTTCAACGTCCCTCCGTGCTAAAGCAAGCTGGGATTGAGCATCTTCCAGGTCCTTCTCCATTTTTGTCCTGGCCCTTTCGTTGTTTTCAAGTTTCGCCTTAGATCTGTGTGCTTCTATTTCAAGCGATCGGATGACTTCTGAAAGGTTAACTGCATGTTTTTTCATCATCTCATATTGCCTGGCAACATGGCGGATATGCCCGACTACTTCGCTATCCCAGTTCTTGGGGACCGGTTCCAAGGCTGGAACAAATGTCATCCGGTCAAAGAATATGTCTGGGAATTGTTCCCGCAGCTTTTCCAGCCTACCTTGAATCTCGGGACTGTGCATGTAATCCAATGACCCGGGGGAAGCCAACTCTGGCTGGCTGGAAGGGACAATGTCACTCCTCTCCTTTTCAGACTCTTTGGACGGATCCTTGCCCTTATCTTTAGATTCGTGATGCCTTTTTGACGACCGACTGTGGGATGGTGCACTCTTTGGAGGAGTTAACTCTTTAGGAAGTTTCTTTCCCCCTGTAGGAACTGCCGGATAACTGGAGGGCTTGGTAGAGGTCGATTTTGGTGGAGACCGAGGTTGCGAGGAAGTCGGCTTGTAAGAAGGGCCGCGAGAGCGCTCAGTACCCCGATGAAGGCTGGGTGTGCCCTCACGAAGAGAACGATAAGAGTAAGATTTCCTGCGGGAAATTGTTCCTGCAAAAAAAGAGAAGAGCATATTAAAACTTTGAATACTTACGATATAAGAGTGCAGGGTCAGATAGTGTGTGTGATTTGTGCATCCTATATAATTCCCTGTAACAGACCCGGGCCTGAAGACAGGCTCATCTGACCAGTTTCCTATTCTCTAGTTGGAGCGATGCCCTACTCGGAAGTAGGGAAGAAAGGCCCCCCTTCAAAGTCCTTCTCTTTATATACATCATCGGGTAGAGGAATTTTGTCCAGCTCGTCAAATAACTGCTCTTCTGTCAAATCATCGGGAGCAGCGGTTTCGATTGGAGTAGAAATCGGGATTTCCTTGGACATGTCACCGCGGACCTCATCCCCTCTGTATATGTTCAGGTCCTCATCGTCTTGGATAACTATCGGAGAAGGACTCTTGCGAAACTTAGTTGTTTCTACCGCTTGCGAAGTTCCCTCTCCCTCCGTTGGGGGCACATACTTATAAGGTCTACCGCCAGTGCCAAGTCCAAATCTTCTATCCAGAAGATGATGCTTATGAAGATTTTCATCAGTAATGCATTTTTTGATCCTTAGAAAGTCGGATCTGCTTTGTAGAAGAATGGGCAATCGATTGTTGTATAGAGGACCCTCCGTTTTCGGGAAGACGTGATATGTTTAAGACAAAGAAAAAGGGGAGAGAATGTTAACGCCTAGACTTCTTGAACAAGATATTCGATTAAAAGCTTAAAGTTAACTTGATTTGAGCCATCTTCTTGAGCATTTGGCCTGTTTCTTTATATAAAACCAATCAGACTTAGGATCCCCTATATTGCTATATCCATCGTACAGAACCTTCCTATTCGCCACCGATTCAAAGAAAGAGAAATTTGGAGTTGCCGAAGAGCGGTGCTTGAAAAGAAAGAAGAATGTCAAATCTCTGAATTTAAGTTCGGCGTGTAGGATCTCCGCGTATGCAACATATAGGGTGTATAGAGATGCGTAGGCGTTAGGATGAAGCTGCATCGGAGCAATACCCAGTCCTCTTAAAGTTTCGATGGCGATCGGAGGAAACGGAGGAATAGCTCCTACCAAGCACATGGTTCGACTGATTGCCATATATCCTTCCGGAGCTAGGTGGGGTCTATCTTCGCTTCCGGGTGTCAAGACATCATCCCAAGGAATCCCGTGTCTCAAGCAGATTCTTTTAAGCTTTATATCGTCGAGCTTAGATGCTAAAGAATCAGAAAATTTATCTATTCCGAGCGCGCCAGGAATCTCGTGGGAGCTCGCCCATCTATCTCAGACTCATCGCTAGATGAAGTACTTTCGGACGGATCTGACTCCGTTGCCTCGTATTTAGATCCAGAATCTTCACATCCTGGATTAATTGGAGGAGTCTCGGGGTTGTATTGCTCAGGAACCTCGGATTCCGCTTCTGTTGTGGATCTTGAAGGAGATTGATTATTCGACATTACTGCTAGGACGAGAAAACATGAACAATGAGATTAATGCTACCCGTCCCCCGTGTGTGCAAGTGCCGGTGTGTGTGCTTGTGTGTGCATTAAAGATAAAGTGTGAAAGCTATCCAGATCATCAAAATATTAGTCATCATATGCAGTCGAATTATGTGGTCATTTAGTCCAGAAAGTCCGACATCAAGGCCCTAGCCTAACTGTCCAGAATTTTATGGTGACAAGGCATCGTTTAAAGTTCGAAATTCATTTGGATCGTGAATTACGAGTCGGATCACAAGGTAAAGGGTTCGCCTTCCTTCGGATCGCAGGGTAGAGGGATCGCCCCCACACGGATTGTGAAACTAAGTGATCAGGGTCTTTGCCGAATCGTTGCAACCCCCCTACGGTACGTGCCTCTGCCATCTTCACGACCCTCCGTCTCGCCACTCGCCTTCATCTTCTTCCTTTCCTCTCCTTGCCCCTGATCCGAACCGGTTTTCTTTCTTCTTCTTCCTCCGTTTTTCTCCTCTCCTTCTCATCTCCGAACTCCAACCCTTGAACCCATCAACCATGGCGCGTCGAGGATTCCCCTAAAAATCACAAAATTCCACTGTTTCTTCCCTCAAGCTAGTCGAAAAAATTCATAAACTACAACAATTACGAGTAAGGGTGCTTTTGGTGGAGTTACCTTTCTATAAATTGGGAAAATACTCGGATTTTCGAAGGCTTGAAAAACTAGGGTTCGTTCCTCAACCATGCAGGCGAAACGATACGACAATGAAAAGAAGGAAGAAAGTGAAGAGGGGGGGTCGACTTATATAGGCCAAAGGGGCGACCGTTTGTCTCCCCTTTTTCGTCCTATTCGGTCTACGAAAATAGGCGGGCCGCGAACCAAAAGCCCATCACGTCTCGAAGAGGAGCCCGTCTCATTCCGTTCCATGAAGAGGCCCAAGTACACACCAAAGAAACGAAACAAATGGCTTGATAACGGACCGCGACTCGAGCACGCGATCCGAATCGATAAATTCAGTAATGAAGGCTCTGAAAAATCTCAGAAAAGGAGTTGTTCACTGATTCGCGACTCGTTGTGAAGGGACGATTTTATAGCTTCGAAGCATGTTCCATCATCGATAAAACATACTTCGAGGGGGAAAAATGTTGGCTAGCTTTTTGACCAAGCCACCCAGGTTCATTCACAAGAGGAAGGTATGAAACTATATGCCCAAGTGCATGAAGGAACGGATCGCATCATCGACTCGCCAGATGACGGATCGCACACAATCTACTCGCCCACTATCGGATCGCATCTCTACGGATCGCCCCCATCCAATCAGCGAAACGAATCCTCTACGCGACTCGATCCGAACTTATATTGTTGCCCAGAGTGAACCGATCCGATCCCCTGATGCATGGCGAACCCTCTGACCCGTTCAAGCGTGAGCTAGTCTTCAGCAATCCGAGTCGCACGGATCTAGCGACACGTGTCCCTAACCGTCATTTGGACCGATTCTCCCCATCTGCACGATCCGATTTTCAAGCAAATCGCGACACCTGTCCACAACGGCTAATTTGACTATTTCCTCAACTGTGGCGATGCGATCCGATGTTCTCGGGATTCGTGCCACGTGCCACCACGACCTGCCTGATAAAATCAGCTATAAATAGCCCGGAGTTTGGCATTTTTTCGGATTTTTTGGCAATATTGAGTACTGAATCCGCCATTATTGTCAAACTGCTAGAGTATTGAGAGAGATCATTGATTGTATTAACTTTCAAAGTATAATCAATAATATATAAAGTGGACGTAGGGTCGTTAATGCCGAACCACTATAAATTCTATGTGTTATCTTCTTTTTCCTCATTCTTCAGTTGAAACTCTATAATATTCAGAATAATTTGGGTGTTAGGTCCAAATTTTGATCTAACATTATATGTTATTCGTTCCGTTGTGAGGTTCGTGTTACTCTGATGTTGTGTTGTTCTTCTTCTTCTATTCTAAGTTTCTATCTTATCTATTCTCACCCTCAAATTTCTTTCATTAACTACAGGTATTTTTCGATGTTTGGTTAGTCGTCATTGAGTTTATATCGATAACCAAAGTCGCTAAAAACCGGGTCGTTACAGTTGGTATCAGAGCTTAAGCTTAAGAATTTCCTTGGCTCTGTGGCGTGACTCTGTAGAGACGGTGTTAGTAATGTCCTAGACTGAGTTTGAGTGTATATATATGAGCGAGTATTTGTTATTTGATATAAAACTGTTTTATATTGTGGAAATTTATTGATTAAGTGGATTATGAATTTCTGGTTGATCAGTTTGATCCACTGTATCGATAGGAGTTACTAAACACTTGAATACGATGAACAGACATGGTATGTTTTGAAAAGAGGGTAAACAAAATAATTTACCCAAATTATATTTTTGATATAAAGGATTTATATCGAAGTGATTATAAAATATTGGATATATTGGTTGTTATGATAATCAAGTAAGATTACAAGAATGTGAAATGGGTACGTATATAACCAAATAATATTCGTATAAGTGTTACGAAATGAATTCAATCTGAATTTGGATCAGAATTGAAATTAAAACCCTGGAAATTTGGAACGGAGTTTGTAAACAGATTTGGATTAAATATATGTAAATTTTAAGATCCTGGGAGATTTTAAATTGTATTCCAAGCATTTGTGAATGATATTTTGGATTGATTTCAAAATAAAAATATTTAAGAATAAATTTGAAAGTGATATAGTATTTAACTCACTTCGATAAGTGGAAAATAATTCTGATAATGACTGCAGCATAATCAGGGTTCATTTTCGAGTTCTAAGTGACGGATTACTACCAAAGATTTTGTTTTTGAATTGTTTTGATGAAACAAGATTATTTTGAATCCTGAAAAGGGATATGTAACGGCTGGAAATTTCCGACTCCTCGAGAGTCGGAAATTCCGAGACGTTAGTGAAAGAATTTAGAAGGTGAGAAAGAAAAGATAGAACTAATAGAATAGAAGAAGAAGAAGAACATCATAATCATCAGAGTAACACGAATCTCACAGCAGAACGAATCACATATAATATATAACATAACTTTGAAGTAAACAGTTATATATATATAATAGCACTTATCAGAGTACAACACTTACAACGCAGCGGAAATAACTATAGCTATAAAATCTTGCAGCCTCCTGCTCCAAGCTCTCCAAGCATATCTGTAAATCCGGACTACTTGACTGCCCGTACAAATTTAGGCACCCAAGAGTTTAGGGAAAACAACAAAGTAAACTCCGGGTCAGTCATGGGACTGGTATGAGTAAAATAGTTTAAAACAGGTATAGGATATCTCATAAGACCACGCCGTGAATACGGAACGGGTTTTTCCCTTATGAGTATCTAAACAACTTTGACAAGCAATATCATTGTGATATTATAATAATGTCTAAGTGCAAATAGGTATCAATCTAGCAGAAACGCTTGCATCTCACGTTCTACATACATAGTATAAAATCATAAACTGTTGGGCGCTTATCAGAGAATGGATTCCAACAGACAAGGTATGGGAGCACCTTCTGAATAGTGTACTCTAGAGGTGATACACTCAGGGTTCAACAAGAACGTCTTGCAACCCGGCCACACATGACCGCTCACTCATTTAGCTTGAGTGTCGCGAATATATTGCCACCACAGTTATAGGCCATCCACCCGTCATCCGAAGATACAGAATCAAAAAGAAGTATAAATATGAATATTCACTAGATCGGTGACAATACACCCTGCTTGGGGATGACCCAACTAGCCATGCTGACTAGCCCAACTTTTGTTACTTCCAGGTGTGAGGCTAGAAGCTACGTCAATCTTCAGAACATCTGATCACCATTCACTTTGAATGCCACATCGTCATACCCGCCAAATCACAAATTGACTTATTCAAAAATAACACGGGTATACAGCTAAGAGAAACGAATTCCTCCGCCACCAAACGTGAATACGTTTGAACAGATCAAATTACGCGATCCATTGGATATACTCTGTCAGACCTTCTTCCATATACGTTGTCCTGGGACTGGACAAACCGAAGGCACTATTCAGTATATCCATCTTAGTCACTGTTATCTAAGACTTATACAACAGCCCTTGCACTTTACTCCGTCTTCAATTTATCTTTGGCAGATATTGCTCGCAACGCTTATGCCAATACAGAGCGGTTCTTTGGATAATAATCCAACCGGTCTCTCCACATTAACAACGTTAAAATGGTAAACATTGATAGTCTGTTATTCAACTATCAAATTAAAACATGTCGGTGTACAAACAACGATCTTATTTCCAAATGGAAATTCGATCGATCAATCATCATATGTTCATATTTCCTTATTTCATATATTTAGAAAATATATGTTATTAATCATTGGAAAACATTTCCATAGCTTATTTTCACATCACTATTATTTCGCAACTATCAGTCCCTAACTGTAACTAGTATGAGAACAATTCTCTAAGTATCAATACGGAAGGTCGAAACCAACATCAGATCGTCACTTAGAAAACCGTTCAACTTACCCTCTCCAGTCAGTTTCTGAATTTGCTTATCTCTATTTCTTAAATTCTTATCATGAAAACATTTCATTTTCTATGTTTAGAAAACATATCTAACTATATTTGGAAAACGTTTCCAAAACTCATTTACGGATTTCCCATGAACGTTGTATAAAACATCATTTCGCTTAATCCATTTATCGCTTATTCCTTAACTTTATTCCTAATCAACCTTTTAGATCGAACCACAACTATTCCTTTTATCAATTCTGAAGTCAATCAAGTTGGGGTATAATTACCTCTCAGACCTTAATTGAACAACGTCCTTTACAGTGAAATAGATGAAGTTCATCACTCACTTTTTCCAATCATCTGTTTACGCAAATTCTCGGATTCAGGTTACGAATCCACTTCTTATATGAAAACGTTTGATTATAACTATAACGTTATAATCCTACTCCTGCAATATCTAACCTAAATTATAACTTTATCTCCTAACTCGAATAATTTAACAGACACCTAATTTCTAAATCAATAACTAAATCTTGATTTAAACCCTGGAAAGTAAATAGTACTTTTCCGAATTCGATATAATTGAATTCGACGTATTACTCTCTTTCGAGAAATCTCTATTCGATTAACTCTTCTTCGAATAACCTATATTTGATTATCTCTCTTCGAATAACTCATATTCGAAACCTCTCTCTTTCGAATAAACAATATTCGATCTCTTTCTTTCGAATATGCTATATTCGAAAATCTCCTTTCGATTTACTAATCGATAACTCCTTTTGATCAAAATAAAATCGATAACTCCTTTAACTCTATTCTAATAACTAATATTCGACTAACTCCTTTGGATCAACTCATTTGATTAACTCCTTCGAATAACTAATTTGAATAACTTACTTTCGAATAACCAATATTCGATTTACTCTAACTCGATTAACTTAATTCTAATCGATTTACTCCATTTTGATTCAACTTAATTCAAATCGATTAACTTAACTCAAATTGATTAACTCCTTTCGAATAACTAAATTCGATTTAACTCTAATTGAATAACTAATATTCAATTAACTCTTACGTGTTTAACTCTATTTGAATAAGTAATTCGAATCACTCTAATGTGTTAAACTCTATTCAAATATCAAATTCGAATAACTCATTTCGAATAACTAAATTCGATTAACTCTATTAACTTTACTCGAATAACTATATTCGATTAACACCTTCTTTCGAATAACTATATTCGATTAACTCTTCGACTAACTCCTTTGGATTAACTAACTTCGATTAACTCCTTTGGATTAGCTAACTTTGAATAACTCCTTTGGATTACCTAACTTCGAATAACTCCTTTGGATTAACTAACTTCGAATAACTCCTTTGGATTAACTAACTTCGAATAACTCCTTTTGATTAGCTAACTTCGAATAACTCCTTTGGATTAACTAACTTCGAATAACTCCTTTGGATTAACTAACTTCGAATAACTCCTTTTGATTAGCTAACTTCGAATAACTCCTTTGGATTAACTAACTTCGAATAACTCCTTTTGATTAGCTAACTTCGAATAACTCCTTTGGATTAACTAACTTCGAATAACTCCTTTGGATTAACTAACTTCGAATAACTCCTTTTGATTAGCTAGCTTCGAATAACTCCTTTGGATTAACTAACTTCGAATAACTCCTTTGGATTAACTAACTTCGAATAACTCCTTTTGATTAGCTAACTTCGAATAAGTCCTTTGGATTACCTAACTTCGAATAACTCCTTTGGATTAACTAACTTCGGATAACTCCTTTGGATTAACTAACTTCGAATAACTCCCTTTGGATTGACTAACTTCGAATAACTCCTTTTGATTAGCTAACTTCGAATAACTCCTTTGGATTAACTAACTTCGAATAACTCCTTTGGATTAACTAACTTCGAATAACTCCTTTGGATTACCTAACTTCGAATAACTCCTTTGGATTAACTAACTTCGAATAACTCCCTTTGGATTAACTAACTTCGAATAACCAATATTCGATAACTATTCTTCGAATAAATAATATTTGGTAACTCTTCTCAAATGAATAACATTTGATTTCTCCACTCGAATAAACTATATTCGATAACTCTTCTCAAATGAATCACATTTGATTTCTCCACACGAATAAACTATATTCGATAACTCTTCTCAAATGAATCACATTTGATTTCTCCACTCAAATAAACTATATTCGATAACTCTTCTCAAATGAATAACATTTGATCTCTCCACTTGAATAAACTATATTCGATTTCTCTTCTCTCGAATATACTATATTCGATAACTCTACTTCGGATAAGTGATATTCGACAACTCTACTCGATTAACTCTACTTGGATAACTCTAACTGATCAACTCTAACTGGTCAACTCTAACTGGTCAACTCTAACTGGTTAACTTTAACTGTTTATCTTTAACTGGTAAACTTTAACTGGTTAACTCAAATGGTTTAACCTAACTTGATTAACTTGTCTCGATTAACTGAACTAATCCACGTAGTTTAACTTAGTTAATTCACTTTGATTAACTCTAACCGATTTACTTAGTTTAACTCAACTAACTCACTTTGATTAACCCAACTAATTTACTTCGATTAACCGCTTAGTTTATCTTAACTAATTTACTTTGGTTAACTTAACCAATTACTTTGTTTAACTCGACTAACTTGCTTTGGTTAACCTAACCAATTACTTTGTTTAATCCTTTTATCACACTCTAGTTATAATTCCTACTTCTACAATATCTCCTTAAAATCCATATCGTGTTATACTTGTGTGCGAAGCACGTGTTTAAATCTATCCTTGTATAATTCTATTTATTTTCCGAACAAGTGTTCCTTTATTTATTCGCTAAATAAATATTCCTTTATATTTTGATTAACAAATATATCCCTTTATATTCGATTTACATATATATTCCCTTGTATTTGATTTACAAATATAATTCTTTTATATTTGTTTTTACCAACTATATTCCTTTATATTCAGAATCCTTTTCCTTATATATATATATATATGTATATATATATAAAATCCCTTGATTTTATATAATTTAAATATTTTCAAATATACTTTGAAAACCCCTCTCCAACATTCTGGTATTTCTCATGGTATTTAACACACCATATAACAACGATAAATATCGTCCCACCACGCATAATTACACAGATTATATACATCACATTATATATCACAATCAGTAAAATAACTGTTGAGGAATCCAGTTGGATTCCTCCAACCTGTTTCCCTGCACCACAGATGTTAGGCAATACAACAACATCGATTTCACTTCACTGTGAAATATTCTGATAGCAGAATCAACATATGACTATTTAACGGTTTATATATATACGTAAATATATATATAAAATCTCTACTAACTGACTAGCAGTTCAATCAAACAGTCAACACACGGTCAAACAGTCAAACAGATAATATTTTAACAGTTCTAAGAATACAACGTGAAAATAAAACAGTTTAGAGTTTGTGAGATTTACTCACCTTTGCGGTTCATCGTTAAAGAACGATTAAATGTGGTTTGATTTGAATCAAACAATTTATTCCACCATATATTCAAACGAGCTTTGATTCACTTCCCGTCGGTTCCATGTTGTAATGACCGTCCATACGATCCTAACGCAACTTACGGTTCTCGATTCTGGCCTCGTATGATCAAGTTATCGAGTTTACAATTTAACACAATATATATATTTAAAAATAAAACTAACTTATTTAATTAAATGGTCCTTACATTCTTTCTTGGCCCAACATCACGTTAGACCCATGACCGCACCAAACAGGTGCTTCCTCTTCTCATAACACAGGCCGCTCCAGTAGACATCAACGCAGAGACCATGGCCATTTTCAGTCATTCAAATCCACCTCTCAAGCAACACGCACACGTAAGGGGCCACGTCCTTCTTCTCTACATCATCCTCCCATCCCAGTTCCTCTCAACTACCATGCAACACCCATGAACTCACGCCATGACCAACTCAGATCCAACGTTCTTTGAACCCTCAGCAACCTCGACTTCTCCTTCTTTTATCCCTTTACAACAGTTGCTCCGTCCTCATGTTACCCTCACCGCCTGTTCTTCGAACCAGTTTCTTCCTTGGCTTGACCAGTGCGCAACTCCTCTTGGCTACAACATCCGCCACGCACATATTTCCACCGAACCTTTTTACCCCAAAATTTCCATCAAAGTAACCCAAGCGAAACCCTTCAGTGCCACGAGCTCAACTGTAATCTTCATATATATAATAGAAGCTTCCATTTCTAGTTAATTTGAAACCCGGACTTGCGATGGGTAGAAGTTGTGAACGAAACTGTTGGAAATCCTCAAAAGAAAATTACAGAGATGAAGAGAGGTATAGGAAAGTTAGTATATACGTATTGGATTCTTTTGTTCGCAACTCGAGTTCCTGAAGCAAAAGGGAGACAGCGAAATGGTTTGGTGCTGTTATATGGAAGAGGAGATATTATGTTATAAATTTTGTGAAAGTATGAAGTCCATGTATGTGATTCTAGGACCAAGGGAACGGGTGGCTTGAGAAATGATAAACTTGGCCTCTTGTTTACCAATAACTTAGGATCATTTTATTTTATTTTTATTCACATAGTTACGTCTCGCTATGGACATATATAAATCCATTATCACACTAAACAATGTGCCCCAGTTCCAAAAATATAATAATACCGGTAGATTAACTCATATTTTGAAACTTCAAAATGTTGATTTCAGGGTGCGAAATACTCCAAATAAAAAGTTGCTTATTTAATTAATTAAAAATTACAGTAAAATTCTAAAAATTAAATTATCGCTGCGCGTCAAAAGGACCTTGTCCCGATTTGCAACCGATATCAAGTTATATTCAAATAACCGTTACGGTCGATATATGATTTCATAGCGACTTTCTGGATATTTGATTTGGACATATCTTCCACTCTGTAACACGAAATCTTGGTTTTTCACTTCTGTTAGAAAGATATAATTCAACAGATTCCAACGCTTCTTTTTTCGAAGAAATCCGATTCAAAACGAGTTCGGTACACTCAGTTGAAGTTCGAATCGCCAAATTGCGAACTGCCGCGACGTTTCAGGTTCGTTTTAATTATAATTATAAATTATAAGTTCGAACGTTGTACTTTAAGTTATCGATATCACCAAATCGATATATAAATCATTAAATAAATTAATTATTCGACAGCTAACAAAACGCGCCATTACAGACTTCCCCCCTTAAAATAATTTCGTCCTCGAAATTGCTAAGTTAGAAAAATGCTACTAACTCTACTAACTAGATTTAAAAATCTTCTTTTGTTTACTTCTCAACTCCAGTTTCAACTGAACCATTAAATTTTCAATTAAATTATTAATTCATTCTGGCTAACTGAATTTCCATAAATCATGAGAATGTTCTAACGCCTGGAATTTTTGAAAAATTTCGCCATAACCTCCTTTGTATTGGTCAATATGACAAACCACCCCTCGCCTCTCTAGGCCTTCTCCAACCCAAAATAAAATTAAACAGCCAAGCGGCTTGCCAATTCGGCTCATAAAATCCAAACTCATATATAATTTAAACTTGTACCTTTTCGTCGGTCGTATCATTATATCCTTTTCATCTGCTACCACTTCAACATATACCAATGTTATCCATTCCAATTGATCTCCAATCAGTTCATATCCTCAAATCCAAATCGAATTTCATTCGAACTCTAATTATCAAATTCCAAATTATTGACTTATCAATTTGGTTCCATTCTAGATTATCTCTAATCCAATTCAATTTTATTTAACTCGGTTCAAGTTAAATTTCAATTTATTTTTACCATCTCATTTTATTTAACTTCATCAGTTAAATTTTAATTCCAGAACTTAAGTTCCTGGGTTTCTTTCAAATCAATTTGAAATCATAATGCCAATTCAAAACCTTTGAATTTCTAAACAACTTGTTTTCTCAAAACAATTCAAAAACAAAACCTTTGGTAGTAATCCGTCACTTATAACTCGAAAATGAACACTGATGATGTCTAGATTCATCATCAGAATCTATTTTCCAGCTATCGAAGTGAGTTCACTACTATATCATTTTCAATTTGAAACACATTTTCAAAATCTCCCAGGAGCTTAAAATTTCCTTATTTTAAATTCCAAATTCTGATTTAAGTTCATATTTAATTCAAACTATTTCATATATTACATTCATATGAATTTTGATTGGTCAATTATAACCATTTCACCCTTTTATAATCTTATTCGATTATAATAACAACCAACACAATCAATATGCTATAATAATTTCAAGATATATATTTCTTCTATAAACAAATATATTTTGGGAAAAATTATTTCATTTACCCTCTTTCAAAACATACCATGACGGTTCATCGTATTCGAGTGTTTAGTAACCCTTTTCGATACAGTGGATCAACTGATCGACCAGAATTCATAAGCCACTCAACCAATAAATCTCCACAATATAAAACCATTTTATATTGAATAACAATTACGCGCTCATATATATACACTCAAACTCAATCTAGGATATTACTAATCCCATCTCTATCGAGTTATGCCATAGAGCCAAGGTAATCACTTAACTTAAGCTCTGATACCAACTGTAACGGCTGGAAATTTCCGACTCCTCGAGAGTCGGAAATTCCGAGACGTTAGTGAAAGAATTTAGAAGGTGAGAAAGAAAAGATAGAACTAATATAATAGAAGAAGAAGAAGAACATCAGAATCATCAGAGTAACACGAATCTCACAGCGGAACGAATCACATATAATATATAACATAACTTTGAAGTAAACAGTTATATATATACAATAGCACTTATCAGAGTACAACACTTACAACACAGCGGAAATAACTATAGCTATAAAATCTTGCAGCCTCCTTCTCCAAGCTCTCCAAGCATATCTGTAAATCCCGACTACTTGACTGCCCGTACAAATTTAGGCACCCAAGAGTTTAGGGAAAACAACAAAGTAAACTCCGGGTCAGTCATGGGACTGGTATGAGTAAAATAGTTTAAAACAGGTATAGGAAATCTCATAAGACCACGCCGTGAATACGGAACGGGTTTTTCCCTTATGAGTATCTGAACAACTTTGACAAGCAATATCATTGTGATATTATAATAATGTCTAAGTACAAATAGGTATCAATCTAGCAGAAACGCTTGCATCTCACGTTCTACATACATAGTATAAAATCATAAACCGCAGGGCGCTTATCGGAGAATGGATTCCAACAGACAAGGTATGGGAGCACCTTCTGAATAGTGTACTCTAGAGGTGATACACTCAGGGTTCAACAAGAACGTCTTGCAACCCGGCCACACATGACCGCTCACTCATTTAGCTTGAGTGTCGCGAATATATTGCCACCACGGTTATAGTCAATCAAACCGTCATCCGAAGATACAGAATCAAAAAGAAGTATAAATATGAATATTCACTAGATCGGTGACAATACACCCTGCTTGGGGATGACCCAACTAGCCATGCTGCCTAGCCCAACTTTTGTTACTTCCAGGTGTGAGGCTAGAAGCTACGTCTATCTTCAGAACATCTGATCACCATTCACTTTGAATGCCATATCGTCATACCCGTCAAATCACAATTGACTTATTCAAAAATAACACGGGTATACAGCTAAGAGAAACGAATTCCTCCGCCACCAAACGTGAATACGTTTGAACAAATCAACTTACGTGATCCATTGGATATACTCTGTCAGACCTTCTTCCATATACGTTGTCCTGGGACTGGACAAACCGAAGGCACTATTCAGTATATCCATCTTAGTCACTGTTATCTAAGACTTATACAACAACCCTTGCACTTTACTCCGTCTTCAATTTATCTGTGGCAGATATTGCTCGCAACGCTTATGCCAATACAGAGTGGTTCTTTGGTTAATAATCCAACCGGTCTCTCCACATTAACAACGTTAAAATGGTAAACTTTGATAGTCTGTGATTCAACTATCAAATTAAAACATGTCGGTGTACAAACAACGATCTTATTTCCAAATGGAAATTCGATCGATCAATCATCATATGTTCATATTTCCTTATTTCATATATTTAGAAAATATATGTTATTAATCATTGGAAAACATTTCCATAGCTTATTTTCACATCACTATTATTTCGCAACTATCAGTCCCTAACTGTAACTAGTATGAGAACAATTCTCTAAGTATCAATACGGAAGGTCGAAACCAACATCAGATCGTCACTTAGAAAACCGTTCAACTTACCCTCTCCAGTCAGTTTCTAAATTTGCTTAACTCTATTTCTTAAATTCTTATCATGAAAACATTTCATTTTCTATGTTTAGAAAACATATCTAACTATATTTGGAAAACGTTTCCAAAACTCATTTACGGATTTCCCATGAACGTTGTATAAAACATCGTTTCGCTTAATCCATTTATCGCTTATTCCTTAACTTTATTCCTAATCAAACTTTTAGATCGAACCACAACTATTCCTTTGTCAATTCTGAAGTCAATCAAGTTGGGGTATAATTACCTCTCAGACCTTAATTGAACAACGTCCTTTACTGTGAAATAGATGAAGTTCATCACTCACTTTTTCCAATCATCTGTTTACGCAAATTCTCGGATTCAGGTTACGAATCCACTTCTTATATGAAAACGTTTGATTATAACTATAACGTTATAATCCTACTCCTGCAATATCTAACCTAAATTATAACTTTATCTCCTAACTCGAATAATTTAACAGACACCTAATTTCTAAATCAATAACTAAATCTTGATTTAAACCCTGGAAAGTAAATAGTACTTTTCCGAATTCGATATAATTGAATTCGACGTATTACTCTCTTTCGAGAAATCTCTATTCGATTAACTCTTCTTCGAATAACCTATATTTGATTATCTCTCTTCGAATAACTCATATTCGAAACCTCTCTCTTTCGAATAAACAATATTCGATCTCTTTCTTTCGAATATGCTATATTCGAAAATCTCCTTTCGATTTACTAATCGATAACTCCTTTTGATCAAAATAAAATCGATAACTCCTTTAACTCTATTCGAATAACTAATATTCGACTAACTCCTTTGGATCAACTCATTTGATTAACTCCTTCGAATAACTAATTTAAATAACTTACTTTCGAATAACCAATATTCGATTTACTCTAACTCGACTAACTTAATTCTAATCGATTTACTCCATTTTGATTCAACTTAATTCAAATCGATTAACTTAACTCAAATTGATTAACTCCTTTCGAATAACTAAATTCGATTTAACTCTAATTGAATAACTAATATTCAATTAACTCTTACGTGTTTAACTCTATTTGAATAAGTAATTCGAATCACTCTAATGTGTTAAACTCTATTCAAATATCAAATTCGAATAACTCATTTCGAATAACTAAATTCGATTAACTCTTTTAACTTTACTCGAATAACTATATTCGATTAACACCTTCTTTCGAATAACTATATTTGATTAACTCTTCGACTAACTCCTTTGGATTAACTAACTTCGATTAACTCCTTTGGATTAGCTAACTTCGAATAACTCCTTTGGATTAACTAACTTCGAATAACTCCTTTGGATTAACTAACTTCGAATAACTCCTTTGGATTAACTAACTTCGAATAACTCCTTTTGATTAGCTAACTTCAAATAACTCCTTTGGATTAACTAACTTCGAATAACTCCTTTGGATTAACTAAATTCGAATAACTCCTTTTGATTAGCTAACTTCGAATAACTCCTTTGGATTAACTAACTTCGAATAACTCCTTTGGATTAACTAACTTCGAATAACTCCTTTTGATTAGCTAACTTCGAATAACTCCTTTGGATTAACTAACTTCGAATAACTCCTTTGGATTAACTAACTTCGAATAACTCCTTTTGATTAGCTAACTTCGAATAACTCCTTTGGATTAACTAACTTCGAATAACTCCTTTGGATTAACTAACTTCGGATAACTCCTTTGGATTAACTAACTTCGAATAACTCCCTTTGGATTAACTAACTTCGAATAACTCCTTTTGATTAGCTAACTTCGAATAACTCCTTTGGATTAACTAACTTCGAATAACTACTTTGGATTAACTAACTTCGAATAACTCCTTTTGATTAGCTAACTTCTAATAACTCCTTTGGATTAACTAACTTCGAATAACTCCTTTGGATTAACTAACTTCGAATAACTCCCTTTGGATTAACTTACTTGGAATAACCAATATTCGATAACTATTCTTCGAATAAATAATATTCGGTAACTCTTCTCAAATGAATAACATTTGATTTCTCCACTCGAATAAACTATATTCGATAACTCTTCTCAAATGAATCACATTTGATTTCTCCACTCGAATAAACTATATTCGATAACTCTTCTCAAATGAATCACATTTGATTTCTCCACTCGAATAAACTATATTTGATAGCTCTTCTCAAATGAATAACATTTGATCTCTCCACTTGAATAAACTATATTCGATTTCTCTTCTCTCGAATATACTATATTCGATAACTCTACTTCGGATAAGTGATATTCGACAACTCTACTCGATTAACTCTACTTGGATAACTCTAACTGATCAACTCTAACTGGTCAACTCTAACTGGTCAACTCTAACTGGTTAACTTTAACTGTTTATCTTTAACTGGTAAACTTTAACTGGTTAACTCAAATGGTTTAACCTAACTTGATTAACTTGTCTCGATTAACTGAACTAATCCACATAGTTTAACTTAGTTAATTCACTTTGATTAACTCTAACCGATTTACTTAGTTTAACTCAGCAAACTCACTTTGATTAACCCAACTAATTTACTTCGATTAACCGCTTAGTTTATCTTAACTAATTTACTTTGGTTAACTTAACCAATTACTTTGTTTAACTCGACTAACTTGCTTTGGTTAACCTAATCAATTACTTTGTTTAATCCTTTTATCACACTCTAGTTATAATTCCTACTTCTACAATATCTCCTTAAAATCCATATCGTGTTATACTTGTGTGCGAAGCACGTGTTTAAATCTATCCTTGTATAATTCTATTTATTTTCCGAACAAGTGTTCCTTTATTTATTCGCTAAATAAATATTCCTTCATATTTTGATTAACAAATATATCCCCTTATATTCGATTTACATATATATTCCCTTGTATTTGATTTACAAATATAATTCTTTTATATTTGTTTTTACCAACTATATTCCTTTATATTCAGAATCCTTTTCCTTATATATATATATATATATGTATATATATATATAAAATCCCTTGATTTTATATAATTTAAATATTTTCAAATATACTCTGAAAACCCCTCTCCTACATTCTGGTATTTCTCATGGTATTTAACACACCATATAACAACGATAAATATCGTCCCACCACGCATAATTACACAGATTATATACATCACATTATATATCACAATCAGTAAAATAACTGTTGAGGAATCCAGTTGGATTCCTCCAACCTGTTTCCCTGCACCACAGATGTTAGGCAATACAACAACATCGATTTCACTTCACTGTGAAATATTCTGATAGCAGAATCAACATATGACTATTTAACGGTTTATATATATACGTAAATATATATATAAAATCTCTACTAACTGACTAGCAGTTCAATCAAACAGTCAACACACGGTCAAACAGTCAAACAGATAATATTTTAACACTTCTAAGAATACAACGTGAAAATAAAACTGTTTAGAGTTTGTGAGATTTACTCACCTTTGCAGTTCATCGTTAAAGAACGATTAAATGTGGTTTGATTTGAATCAAACAATTTATTCCACCATAAATTCAAACTAGCTTTGATTCGCTTCCCGTCGGTTCCATGTTGTAATGTCCGTCCATACGATCCTAACGCAACTTACGGTTCTCGATTCTGTCCTCGTATGATCCAGTTATCGAGTTTACAATTTAACACAGTATATATATTTAAAAATAAAACTAACTTATTTAATTAAATGGTCCTTACATTCTTTCTTGGCCCAACATCACGTTTGACCCATGACCGCACCAAACAGGTGCTTCCTCTTCTCATAACACAGGCCGCTCCAGTAGACATCAACGTAGAGACCATGGCCATTTTCAGTCATTCAAATCCACCTCTCAAGCAACACGCACACGTAAGGGGCCACGTCCTTCTTCTCTACATCATCCTCCCATCCCAGTTCCTCTCAACTACCACGCAACACCCATGAACTCACGCCATGACCAACTCAGATCCAACGTTCTTTGAACCCTCAGCAACCTCGACTTCTCCTTCTTTTATCCCTTTACAACAGTTGCTCCGTCCTCATGTTACCCTCACCGCCTGTTCTTCGAACCAGTTTCTTCCTTGGCTTGACCAGTGCGCAACTCCTCTTGGCTACAACATCCGCCACGCACATATTTCCACCGAACCTTTTTACCCTAAAATTTCCATCAAAGTAACCCAAGCGAAACCCTTCAGTGCCACGAGCTCAACTGTAATCTTCATATATGTAATAGAAGCTTCCATTTCTAGTTAATTTGAAACCCGGACTTGCGATGGGTAGAATTTGTGAACGAAACTGTTGGAAATCCTCCAAAGAAAATTACAGAGATGAAGAGAGGTATAGGAAAGTTAGTATATACGTATTGGATTCTTTTGTTCGCAACTCGAGTTCCTGAAGCAAAAGGGAGACAGCGAAATGGTTTGGTGCTGTTATATGGAAGAGGAGAAATTATGTTATAAATTTTGTGAAAGTATGAAGTCCACGTATGTGATTCTAGGACCAAGGGAACGAGTGGCTTGAGAAATGATAAACGTGGCCTCTTGTTTACCAATAACTTAGGATCATTTTATTTTATTTTTATTCACATAGTTATGTCTCGCTATGGACATATATAAATCCATTATCACACTAAACAATGTGCCCCGGTTCCAAAAATATAATAATACCGGTAGATTAACTCATATTTTGAAACTTCAAAATGTTGATTTCACGGTGCGAAATACTCCAAATAAAAAGTTGCTTATTTAATTAATTAAAAATTACAGTAAAATTCTAAAAATTAAATTATCGCTGCGCCTCAAAAGGTCCTTGTCCCGATTTGCAACCGATATCAAGTTATATTCAAATAACCGTTACGGTCGATATATGATTTCATAACGACTTTCTGGATATTTGATTTGGACATATCTTCCACTCTGTAACACGAAATCTTGGTTTTTCACTTCTGTTAGAAAGACATAATTCAAAAGATTCCAACGCTTCTTATTTCGAAGAAATCCGATTCAAAACGAGTTTGGTACACTCAGTTGAAGTTCGAATCGCCAAATTGAGAACTGCCGCGACGTTTCAGGTTCGTTTTAATTATAATTATAAATTATAAGTTCGAACGTTGTACTTTAAGTTATCGATATCACCAAATCGATATATAAATCATTAAATAAATTAATTATTCGACAGCTAACAAAACGCGCCATTACAGGATATTTGACTTTTGAAAAGGTAAGCTGTTTGAAAATTCCAAGGCAAAGATTGTTTAAAATAAAAACAAGTTAAATAATACTTGTGAAAGCAAATTGGGATGAAAGTAAAGCCAGTTAAGTGGTAACTGAAATTGAATTGAAATCGAATAGGATTGGATTTGTGAAATTTGAATTTGAAATGTGATTAGATAATCGAGTTAAGAGTTTGGAATCAAGAATTGTACTTGAGTTGAAATGGGATTTGCGGTGGATATAAGCTAATAGACGTGTTGAGGATAAATTGATCAGAATTTGATTGGGATAACATTGGTATGTGCTGAGTTGATAGCATATGGAAGTGATAGAGTTGATATGCCCGACAAAAAGGAACAAGTTTATATTTCGTATGGTATGAGATTTTGATGAGCCGAATGGGCAAGCCGTTTGGCTGTTTGATTTTCTTTTGAGTTGGGGAAGGCCTAGAGAGGCGAGTTGTAGTTGTACCGATTGACCAGTACAAAGGAGGTGCTGGTGAAATTTATCAAAAAGTTAAGGTGTTAGAAAATTTTCAATATTTTTGAAAATTTTCATTGATAAGGATTAATTAATATTTTAATTAAAATTAAATTGGTTCAGTTGAGATAGAAGTTAAGAAGTGAACAAATAAGTTTTAACTAGTTAACAGTTTTTGATTTCTACCTTAGCAATTTCGAGGACGAAATTATTTTAAGGTGGAAGGATTGTAATGACCAGCATTTTTGGCAGTCAAATAATTTATTTATTAATTATCGATTTAACGATATCGATAACTGGAATTAAATAATATTTATATTTAATTAATATAAATAATAAAATATTATATTTCTGAAATAATAGGAAATAACAGAATACATGATATGGTGTGAATTGGATGATATAAAATATAAAATTCAGTTTATATTGAATTATATTGATGAATATATTATTTAAACAAAGTCTGAACATATAATATGTATTATAATAATAATCGAGCTCGAAATGGCGCGACATTTCGCAATTTGGCGATTTGAACTTTAACTGGGAATACAAAAGCCGTTTTAAATCGGATTTCTATGAAACAAGAAATGTTAGTGTTAGCCTACTTTGTGAAATAGGCTACACAAAGATAAAGGATCAAACATTGAAGAATAATCTACCAATGAACCAGACCAGATCGGAGTTCTTTAGAGAAGAACAAACCAATACAAAGCAATGAAAAGTTGAATGCATTCCGGTTCGAATCGGAAATGGCATAGCCGATCCGACCCCCTTTACAAGTCCATCTGATCCGAGCCCAGAACACCCAACTGTTTCAGCCCACGATCTCCTTTATATTCGGGGTAGTTACATCCACTTTCTACCCACATTCACCACTAACCGAATGCGCTATCATTACCATATTCCATTAGAACACGAAAACAGTGGAAAAGAGGACACGTGGCTCCGATCCGATCCGGATCCAGGAAGAATTTTCGCCTATAAATACCCCACCAAGAGGCATTTGAAAGGATCTTTTGGCACTTTTAGAGCTTGAGCATCTTAGAGAACCGAATTCCAACACTCCCAAACAATCCAAATCATTATACACAGTGTATTTTGAGATAATTGAGTGAATGTATATGAAAAGTGAGTGAGATTGAGTGAATATCTTGTTGTTTTTTTGTTGACTCACTTTTTGGTAAAAGCTGTCACACAGGATATCTGGATAGCATTACACTCGAATATGGCGAACATCGTCAGAAGACAGGCATCGATTAGGTCAAAATCACATCCTCAACATAAACATGCCCGAAACTCCTATAAGATGACCTCTTTTGGGCCCAAAAACAGCTATTACAGAGCTATGCTCTGTAACTCTTGTAGCCCTCTGAGTTAGCTTCGGTTTGGCTCAATCGGACTTAAGGTTTGAAAGTTATGTTCGTTTTCGTAAACTGGTGTAATCTGGCAATTCCCTGCATAAAGCGACGAAGCAACGCATCCTGGACCGGATCGCCCCCTTTGGATCGTGGGCTCCTCCTTGGTTCGCACACACCGGATCGCTCCCATCAGCTAACCCCTGGTCGGATCGCCCCCTTAGACTCGCCCCACTTAACCATGACCCGATCGTGGTGGGCACCTGGACCACGATCCGTTCGTGGTCTCACCACTTCAGCTCGTCACTCTACTCGTGGTGCAGAGGGGAGCACGATCCGATCCCCGCACCTGCTCCTGCGCAGCTTGTTCTGACCTACTCTCAAGGCTATTTTCACTCCAACTTGCATGGATCTTATTACACATGTCATATTACAATTTGTAGATGATTTTTGGACGTTTTCCACCTCTTTTCGAGATTTTTGGGATGCGTGCCACGTGTCCCGCGATCCGCCTGCTGTAAACAGCTATAAATACACCATTCGAAGGCATTTTCAAGATCTTTTTTGGCCATTCTTCTTCACTGCTTCCGCCATTACTGAAGTGCAAGGACTTTGCACCTTCATACACTCAAATTCTTATCTTTTCAATACAATTAACACACGGATTGTGTGTCTGCGTGTAACCGATTTCTGTAATCTGTCAGAGTATAACAATCAGATTATAAAGTGGACGTAGGCTACATCTACGGCCGAACCACTATAAAAACCTTGTGTGTTTCCTATTTATTTACTCTTTTCTACATCCTGTGATCTGCGATCTGCATTTGGGTGTTAGGCCAATTTTTGGTCTAACATTTTGGCGTGCCAGGAAGGGGGGCACACAAAAAACTTCAACTTCTAGCTTGAAAGGAAACTCAATGGCGAACAAAAGGAAGAAGACTGGAACTTCTTCTCATGCCAATGATGCTGATGCTGAAGGCACAAGGAACGAGGCAAGCCAGGAAGCTTCCTCTCATGAAGACCCATCAGCATACCTGACTAGAGACGAGATGGATGGAGTTCTCGCTGAATTGAGGACCCAGATGGCAAGGCAGGACGATCTCCTTCAGAAACAACAGGAAATGATCAACCAATTCTTCGCTCGGATGGATGGAAGGCCGAGCAACGCCCAAATCACTGGAAACGAAGCCATTGACGCGGCTCGAGTATCACCCGGACTCGGGGGCAACCCCCCCATTCAACAGCAGAACTCGTCTCGTGATACACCTCTGCACCGCGACCAGGATCATGGAACACTACTAGGCTCATGAACCGATCCCAACAACTCGCTCCCGCCTGCTCAACAACAACAAGTTCGTGACCTACCTCCTGGACCCAGTCGGATCAACCCCCTACTCCACGATCCGGCCTCACGAGCTGGACTTCACGAACCTACCTCACGAATCATCCCCCTCGAACCGGGTCGGGTCGCTCCCCTCGATCCGCGAGCCGCGATCCCCAGGCGATAGCTCACCAACTTCCATCTTCTCCTGCATTCAACGCGGGGGGCACCAGCTCTGATTTTGGTAGTTTACAATAGCTTTTTGAGGGCAATCGACTCGCTAATCTAATTCAACGCCTCTCGAGAGGCCGCACCTATCAGAATGACATGGACGACGTCAATCACAATCCGTTCACTCAGGAAATCAGGAATTCACGCAATCCCCCAGATTTCAAACTTCTACAAGTGGAGTCCTACAACGGCAGGACAGATCCTACCGTGCATCAGATGCGTTACAAACGGCAAATGGAAGTTCAATCGGCATCAGAAAACGTCATGGCTAAATGTTTTCCCCTCTTTCTGACTGACATAGCCGCCATGTGGATTTGGCAGCTGGAAACATAATCGATTAGCAGTTGGAACATGTTGATCGCACGCTTCATTGAACAATTTCGTGTCCACATCGCACGACCCAAGAACGTCATGTCACTCTCCACAATCAAACAGAGGCCCAGAGAAACTCTGCGTTCATTCCTGGAAAGATTTAACGTTGCATCAGCATCAGTTGATCGTCCTGAACCATCGATGGTACTGATGGCAGCAGTATCCGGCATTCTAGATAACTCTGAGTTCCAAAAGTCTTTATACAGAGATCCACCACGAAATCTCGGCGAATTCTACCTTGAAGTAGATAGATTTCTGCGGGAAGAAGATGCAACTTTCGAGAAGAAAACCCTCGAAGTCAACATGCTCGGAGATGGAGAACCGCCCAATCCTAGAAAAGGCAATGACAAGGGGAAAGGAAAGACCCCTGCTACAAATGATCGTAATGCTCCACCCCGGAGAGGGTCCAGATACGACAAATATACTTAACTGAATGATACTTTGAGCAACATATATATGGATACAGGAGGTGCTGCCTCCTATCCGAGACCTCCAAAGAGGGAGCCGACGCTAGCACAACACAATTCTGGCAGACATTGCATATTTCATGACATAGACGGTCACAACACTGATGACTGCAGACATTTGCGAGATCTAATTGAGTATCGGATCAGACTAGGAGAGCTACCCGAATATGTCACTCGACCAACAACGCCTACACCTGCGCTGCCACCACCTATTCCCCAGAAAGGGAACGATCCTGGATCGAGCAATCGCGGGATTATCATTCGCTGATCCCACTCGGCGGATCTCTTCAGTTTGCTGAACTCCGATACACAGTTCATGTTTTTAGGTTTTTAGGCGACTTCTCGCCCTCTTTTGTTTTCCCTGCATGTAATAAGAGCCGTCACATCAGGCCGCACGCACGGAACCTACCTGTGATCTCCACTCGTGTCCGGCAAACGACCGCTGCGTTTTCATGAATTAGCAATAAGCATTGAGCACCGGCTCCCAACTGGATCCGTCCAGTACAAACATGAGCTCCGACTCTTAACTGGATCCGTCCAGTATAAACAAATATTCATGTGCTTTTCCTTGGTCGTCTTACTCCGGTAAGGCCGTCTTGGAACCTTCATGTGCCTTTCCTTGGTCGTCTTACTCCGGTAAGGCCGTCTTGGATCCTTCATGTGCTTTTTCTTGGTCGTCTTACTCCGGTAAGGCCGTCTTGGAACCCTCATTGCTTCTCCTCGGTCGTCTTACTCCGTTAAGGCTGTCTTGGAACCCCTCTAACATCTCCTCGGATGGTTTACTCCGGTAAGGCCATCTAGGAAATATTTTTGCATTGTTTTGTTTATCTTATTGCAGGTACAAATTCCTCGTCTTCTTGGATTTCTCTGGCATTAATACGATCCCGTGTGATCGTCGGTTTTCTGGCCTTAATACGATCCGGCATGATCGTCGCATTCAGGACTTGGATTTCTCAGATTATCCAGAACAAATCTTCCTTCAACCAGCAAGATATGTTCTGGGGGGAAAACATGTTGACTCACTTTTTGGTAAAAGCTATCACACAGAATATCTGGATAGCATTACACTCGAATATGGAGAACATCGTCAGAAGACAGGCATCGATTAGGTCAAAATCACATCCTCAACATAAACAAGCCCGAAACTCCTATAAGATGACCTCTTTTAGTCCCGAAAACAGCGATTACAAAGCCGATCTTAGTAACTCTTGTAGCCCTCTGAGTTAGCTTCGGTTTGAGCTTCAGTTTGGCTCAATCGGACTTACGGTTTGAAAGTTATGCCCGTTTTCATAAACTGGTGTAATCTGCCAATTTCCTGCATAAAGCGACGAAGCAACGCCTCCTGGACCGGAACGCCCCTTTGGATCGTGGGCTCCTCCTTGGTTCGCACACACTGGATCGCTCCCATCAGCTAACCCCTGGTCAGATCGCCCCCTTGGACTAGCCCCACTTAACCATGACCCGATCGTGGTGTGCACCTGGACCACGATCCGTTCGTGGTCAAACCACTTCAGCTCGTCACTCTATTCGTGGTGCATAGGGGAGCACGATCCGATCCCCGCACCTACTTCTGCGCAGCTTGTTCTGACCTACTCTCAAGGCACTTTTCACTCCAACTTGCATGGATCTTATTACACATGTAATATTACGATTTGGAGATGATTTTTGGACGTTTTCCACCTCTTTTCGAGATTTTTGGGATGCGTGCCACGTGTCCCGCGATCCGCCTACTGTAAACAGCTATAAATACACCATTCGAAGTCATTTTCAGGATCTTTTTTGGCCATTCTTCTTCACTGCTTCCACCATTACTGAAGTGCAAGGACTTTGCACCTTCATACACTCAAATTCTTATCTTTTCAATACAATTAACACACGGATTGTGTGTCTGCGTGTAACCGATTTCTGTAATCTATCAGAGTATAACAATAAGATTATAAAGTGGACGTAGGCTACATCTACGGCCGAACCACTATAAAAACCTTGTGTGTCTCTTCTTTATTTACTCTTTTCTGCATCCTGTGATTTGCGATCTGCATTTGGGTGTTAGGCCCAATTTTTGGTCTAACATTTTGGCGCGCCAGGAAGGGGGGCACACAAAAAACTTCAACTTCTAGCTTGAAAGGAAACTCAATGGCGAACAAAAGGAAGAAGACTGGAACTTCTTCTCATGCCGATGATGCTGATGCTGAAGGCACAAGGAACGAGGCAAGCCAGGAAGTTTCCCCTCATGAAGACCCATCAGCATACCTGACTAGAGACGAGATGGATGGAGTTCTCGCTGAATTGAGGACCCAGATGGCAAGGCAGGACGATCTCCTTCAGAAACAACAGGAAATGATCAACCAATTCTTCGCTCGGATGGATGGAAGGCCGAGCAACGCCCAAATCACTGGAAACGAAGCCATTGACGCGGCTCGAGTATCACCCGGACTCGGGGGCAACCCCCCCATTCAACAACAGAACTCGTCTCGTGATACACCTCTGCACCGCGACCCGGATCGTGGAACACTACTAGGCTCACGAACCGATCCCAACAACTCGCTTCCGCTTGCTCAGCAACAACTAGTTCGTGACCTACCTCCTGGACCCAGTCAGATCGCCCCCCTACTCCACGATCCGGCCTCACGAGCTGGACTTCACGAACCTACCTCACGAACCGTCCCCCTCGAACCGGGTCGGGTCGCTCCCCTCGATCCACGATCCGCGAGCCGCGATCCCCAGGCGATAGCTCACCAACTTCCATCTTCTCATGCAATCAACGCGGGGGGCACCAGCACTGATTTTGGTAGTTTACAATAGCTTTTTGAGGGCAATCGACTCGCCGATCTCATTCAACGCCTCTCGAGAGGCCGCACCTATCAGAATGACATGGACGACGTCAATCACAATCCGTTTCACTCAGGAAATCAGGAATTCACGCAATCCCCCAGATTTCTAACTTCCACAACTGGAGTCCTACAACGGCAGGACAGATCCTACCGTGCATCTGATGCGTTACAAACGGCATATGGAAGTTCAATCGGCATCAGAAAACGTCATAGCTAAATGTTTTCCCCTCTTTCTGACTGACATAGCCGCCATGTGGATTCGGCAGCTGGAAACAGAATCGATCAGCAGTTGGAACATGTTGGTCGCACGCTTCATTGAACAATTTCGTGTCCACATCGCACGACCCAAGAACGTCATATCACTCACCCCAATCAAGCAGAGGCCCAGAGAAACTCTGCGTTCATTCCTGGAAAGATTTAACGTTGCAGCAGCATCAGTTGATCGTCCTGAACCATCGATGGTTCTGATGGCAGCAGTATCCGGCGTTCTAGATAACTCGGAGTTCAAAAAGTCTTTATACGGAGATCCACCACGAAATCTCGGCGAATTCTACCTTAAAGCAGATAGATTTCTGTGGGAAGAAGATGCAACTTTCGAGAAGAAAACCCTCGAAGTCAACATGCTAAGAGATGGAGAACCGCCCAATCCTGGAAAAGGCAATGACAAGGGGAAAGGAAAGACCCCTTCTACAAATGATCGTAATGCTCCACCCCGGAGAGGGTCCAGATACGACAAATACACTTAACTGAATGATACTCTGAGCAACATATACATGGATATAGGAGGTGCTGCCTCCTATCCGAGACATCCCAAGAGGGAGCCGACGCTGGCACAACGCAATTCTGGCAGACATTGCATATTTCATGACTTAGACGGTCACAACACTGATGACTGCAGACATTTGCGAGATCTAATTGAGGATCAGATCAGACTAGGAGAGCTACTCGAATATGTCACTCGACCAACAACACCTACACCTGCGCTGCCACCACCTATTCCCCAGAGAGGGAACGATCCTGGATCGAGCAATCGCGGGATTATCATTCGCTGATCCCACTCGGCGGATCTCTTCAGTTTGCTGAACTCCGATACACAGTTCATGTTTTTAGGTTTTTAGGCGACTTCTCGCCCTCCTTTGTTTTCCCTGCATGTAATAAGAGCCGTCACATCAGCCCACACGCACAGAACCTACCTGTGGTCTCCAGTCGTGTCCGGCAAACGACCGCTGCGTTTTCATGAATTAGCAATAAGCATTGAGCTCCGGCTCCCAACTGGATCCGTCCAGTACAAACATGAGCTCCGGCTCTTAACTGGATCCGTCCAGTATAAACAAATTTTCATGTGCTTTTCCTTGGTCGTCTTACTCCGGTAAGGCCGTCTTGGAACCTTCATGTGCCTTTCCTTGGTCGTCTTACTCCGGTAAGGCCGTCTTGGAACCTTCATGTACTTTTCCTTGGTCGTCTTACTCCGGTAAGGCCGTCTTGGAACCCTCATTGCTTCTCCTCGGTCGTCTTACTCCGTTAAGGCCATCTTGGAACCCCTCTAACACCTCCTCGGATGGTTTACTCCGGTAAGGCCATCTAGGATATATTTTTGCGTTGTTTGGTTTATCTTATTGCAGGTACAAATTCCTTGTCTTCTTGGATTTCTCTGGCGTTAATACGATCCTGTGTGATCGTCGGTTTTTTGGCCTTAATACGATCCGGCATGATCGTCGCGTTCTGGACTTGGATTTCTCAGATTATCCAGAACACATCTTCCTTCAACCAGCAAGATATGTTCTGGGGGGAAAACATGTTGACTCACTTTTTGGTAAAAGCTGTCACACAGAATATCTGTATAGCATTACACTCGAATATGGAGAACATCGTCAGAAGACAGGCATCGATTAGGTCAAAATCACATCCTCAACATAAACAGGCCCTAAACTCCTATAAGATGACCTCTTTTGGGCCCGAAAACAGCGATTACGGAGCTGAGCTCGAAAACTTTTGTAGCCGTTTGAGTTAGCTTCGGTTTGAGCTTCGGTTTGGCTCAATCGGACTTACGGTTTGAAAGTTATGCCCGTTTTCGTAAACTGGTGTAATCTGGCAATTTCCTGCATAAAGCGACGAAGCAACGCCTCCTGGACCGGATCGCACCCTTTGGATCGTGGGCTCCTCCTTGGTTCGCACATACCGGATCGCTCCGATCAGCTTACCCCTGGTCGGATCGCCCCCTTGGACTCGCCCCACTTAACCATGACCCGATCGTGGTGGGCACCTGGACCACGATCCGTTCGTGGTCTCACCACTTCAGCTCGTCACTCTATTCGTGGTGCGTAGGGGAGCACGATCCGATCCCCGCACCTGCTCCTGCGCAGCTTGTTCTGACCTACTCTCAAGGCTATTTTCACTCCAACTTGCATGGATCTTTTTACACATGTCATATTACGATTTGGAGATGATTTTTGGACGTTTTCCACCTCTTTTCGAGATTTTTGGGATGTGTGATACGTGTCCCGCGATCCCCCTGCTGTAAACAGCTATAAATACACCATTCGAAGGCATTTTCAGGATCTTTTTTGGCCATTCTTCTTCGCAGCTTCCACCATTACTGAAGTGCAACGACTTTGCACCGTAATACACTCAAATTCTTATCTTTTCAATACAATTAACACACGGATTGTGTGTCTGCGTGTAACCGATTTCTGTAATCTGTCAGAGTATAACAATAAGATTATAAAGTGGACGTAGGCTACGTCGACGGCCGAACCACTATAAAAACCTTGTGTGTCTCCTCTTTATTTACTCTTTTCTGCATCCTGTGATCTGCGATCTGCATTTGGGTGTTAGGCCCAATTTTTGGTCTAACATTTTGGCGTGCCAGGAAGGGGGGCACACAAAAAACTTCAACTTCTAGCTTGAAAGGAAACTCAATGGCGAACAAAAGGAAGAAGACTGGAACTTCTTCTCATGCCGATGATGCTGATGCCGAAAGCACAAGGAACGAGGCAAGCCAGGAAGCTTCCTCTCATGAAGACCCATCAGCATACCTGACTAGAGACGAGATGGATGGAGTTCTCGCTGAATTGAGGACCCAGATGGCAAGGCAGGACGATCTCCTTCAGAAACAACAGGAAATGATCAACCAATTCTTCGCTCGGATGGATGGAAGGCCGAGCAATGCCCAAATTACTGGAAACGAAGCCATTGACACGGCTCGAGTATCACCCGGACTCGAGGGCAACCCCCCCATTCAACAGCAGAACTCGTCTCGTGATACACCTCTGCACCGCGACCCGGATCGTGGAACACTACTAGGCTCACGAACCAATCCCAACAACTCGCTCTCGCCTGCTCAACAACAACCAGTTCGTGACCTACCTCCTGGACCCAGTCGGATCGCCCCCCTACTCCACGATCCGTCCTTACGAGCTGGGCTTCACGAACCTACCTCACAAACCGTCCCCCTCGAACCGGGTCGGGTCGCTCCCCTCGATCCACGAGCCGCGATCCCCAGGCGATAGCTCACCAACTTCCATCTTCTCCTGCATTCAACTCGGGGCGCACCAGCTCTGATTTTGGTAGTTTACAACAGCTTTTTGAGGGTAATCGACTCGATGATCTCATTCAACGCCTCTCGAGAGGCCGCACCTATCAGAATGACGTGGACGACGTCAATCACAATCCGTTTCACTCAGGAAATCAGGAATTCACGCAATCCCCCAGATTTCAAACTTCCACAACTGGAGTCCTACAACGGCAGGACAGATCCTACCGTGCATCTGATGCGTTACAAACGGCATATGGAAGTTCAATCGGCATCAGAAAACGTCATGGCTAAATGTTTTCCCCTCTTTCTGACTGACATAGCCGCCAAGTGGATCCGGCAGCTGGAAACAGAATCGATCAACGGTTGGAACAAGTTGGTCGCACGCTTTATTGAACAATTTCTTGTCCACATCGCACGACCCAAGAATGTCATGTCACTCACCACAATCAAGCAGAGGCCCAGAGAAACTCTGCGTTCATTCCTGGAAAGATTTAACGTTGCAGCAGCATCAGTTGATCGTCCTGAACCATCGATGGTACTGATGGCAGCAGTATCCGGCGTTCTAGATAACTCGGAGTTCAAAAAGTCTTTATATAGAGATCCACCACGAAATCTCGGCGAATTCTACCTTGAAGCAGATAGATTTCTGCGGGAAGAAGATGCAACTTTCGAGAAGAAAACCCTCGAAGTCAACATGCTCGGAGATGGAGAACCGCCCAATCCTGGAAAAGGCAATGACAAGGGGAAAGGAAAGACCCCTGCTACAAATGATCGTAATGCTCCACCCCGGAGAGGGTCCAGATACGACAAATACACTCAACTGAATGATACTCTGAGCAACATATACATGGATACAGGAGGTGCTGCCTCCTATCCGAGACCTCGCAAGAGGGAGCCGACGCTAGCACAACGCAATTCTGGCGGACATTTCATATTTCATGACATAGACGGTCACAACACTGATGACTGCAGACATTTGCGAGATCTAATTGAGGATCGGATCAGACTAGGAGAGCTACCCGAACATGTCACTCGACCCACAACGCCTACACCTGCGCTGCCACCACATATTCCCCAGAGGGGGAACGATCCTGGATCGAGCAATCGCGGGATTATCATTCGCTGATCCCACTCGGCGAATCTCTTCAGTTTGCTGAACTCCGATACACAGTTCATGTTTTTAGGTTTTTAGGCGACTTCTCGCCCTCCTTTGTTTTCCCTGCATGTAATAAGAGCCGTCACATCAGCCGACACGCACGGAACCTATCTGTGGTCTCCAGTCGTGTCCGGCAAACGACCTCTGCGTTTTCATGAATTAGCAATAAGCATTGAGCTCCGGCTCCCAACTGGATCCGTCCAGTACAAACATGAGCTCCGGCTCTTAACTGGATCCGTCCAGTATAAACAAATTTTCATGTGCTTTTCCTTGGTCGTCTTACTCCGGTAAGGCCGTCTTGGAACCTTCATGTGCCTTTCCTTGGTCGTCTTACTCCGGTAAGGCCGTCTTGGAACCCTCATTGCTACTCCTCGGTCGTCTTACTCCATTAAGGCCGTCTTGGAACCACCCTAACATCTCCTCGGATGGTTTACTCCGGTAAGGCCATCTAGGATATATTTTTGCACTGTTTGGTTTATCTTATTGCAGGTACAAATTCCTTATCTTCTTGGATTTCTCTGGCATTAATACGATCCCGTGTGATCGTTGGTTTTCTGGCCTTAATACGATCCGGCATGATCGTCGCATTCTGGACTTGGATTTCTCAGATTATCCAAAACACATCTTCCTTCAACCAGCAAGATATGTTCTGGGGGGAAAACATGTTGACTCACTTTTTGGTAAAAGCTGTCACACAGAATATCTGGATAGCATTACACTCGAATATGGAGAACATCGTCAGAAGACAGTGTAACACCCCACACACGCTATGGTCACTCGCTAAGGGAATGCCATAACATCGGTGGAGTATTTTAAGTGAATATAGAACAGAAAAATTACAACAAGACAAATATAAGTAATACTTGAAAATTTTAAAACATCATTTCATTGCAGCGGAAAGTAAAACATGTTTGGTTACATCACAAAACCATAATTGTAACAACCCGTATTTTCAATAACCTGTTATAACATAAATCGAGGCAGAATTTAATTCAAAAATCTGAATCAAGGGAAACGGGCTATGCCATTGCGTTCGTCTCGGAAAAATACGCGAAATAGAGTCCGAGTTTTCGAAAATCAGAGTCCGTATGACCCAGTTAAGGCCCATTGAAGTTTTCAAAAATTTCCATAGTAAAAACAGATTTAAATTTTAAGTTCAAAAACAAGGATTAGGGCTAACTGGCGTCAGGCGGGAAAACTCCCGCCAAGACCCCCATGTCGACAGGCATGTCGATAGGGTCTAAGGGTGTCGACTGCCCTGTCGACAGCCCGACACGGGGTGGCCGGGCAGTTTTGCCTGGCGCACCATTTTTGATTTGGGCCTGGTTGTGTGGCTTGGTTCTAGAGAATTCCGAAATCTGATGGACCTAATTCAACCTAGGGTTAATCCTATGGTCTAAATCACTAGCCTAATCTATAAATAAGACCCTAACCTACCCTAAATCACTCATTATTCATTCTAGCAACCAAACTATGTCAAATTGAATTCTCAAATGGCCTCCACCTAAAAACCCTAGCCTCCACCCTCTTCAAAAATCATTCCTATGAAGATTTTGATGTTCATACAAGCATTTCTAAGTTGTATGAATGATCATTAGCTTGCATACATCATCAAGTTGCAAGCTTTATTTGCTAAGCTAGAGTTTTTGGGATTTTTGTTAATTGGAGCTTTGTTTTGGGTTTTTATATGCTTGCATAAAGGGCTTCTAAATCTTTATTAGTAGATTTGTGTCTTCATAATATTTGTAAGCCCTCTTACCTTCATTTTAGAAACTCTAAAGTTAATATGTGATGAAAGTTGGGATTTATGCATGTTTAATAAGTTATGCATGCTTATGCGAGTTCACTATGTTATGTTATGCATGTTTAATAAGTTATGCATGATTATGTGAGTTCACTATGCTATGTTACACATGTTTGATAAATTTTGCATGTTTATGCAAGTTCACTATGCCATGATTTACAAGTTTAACAAGTTATGCATGTTTATGCAAGTTCACTATGCCATGATTTGCAAGTTTAACAAGTTATGCATGTTTATGCAAGTTCGCTATGCCATGATTTGCAAGTTTAACAAGTTATGCATGTTTATGCAAGTTCACTAGGCCATGATTTGCAAGTTTAACACGTTATGCATGGTTATTATGATATGTAAGATTTATCATGTATGTTGTGCCAAGTTCCCTCTTTCTATCCTTTATGCGTTATAACGAATATGTAAGCGATAGAATGACGTTGGGGGGGGGGGGGGGGGTTTGGGGTAAAACTTAAAATACATGAAAATATGAGATTGGGAATTTACCTATTAAGTTAGGTCTACCCCTTGGGAATTTACCTATTAAGTTAGGTCTACCCAAGTATTTGTTAAACTTGTAATTATGTTTTGAAAATAAAGTGGACATGACACTTAGAAAACATAAGTGTGGCCAACTCGAGGTTGGGTTGAGTTTGTAGCATAAACCTACCCGGAACCGACCGGCTTAACTAGTGGCTACAAGCAATAGGACCCAATGTGAGTAGTTGGTCATGTTGCACGTGAAACCCGAGGTTAGACTAAGTTGTGGTGTAAACCTACCCGGACCCGCCCGGCCTAACTAGTAACCACAACAAGGTCTAATGTGAGAGGTTGGGTGCATTAAATTAATTAATGCCTCATGATTAGGGTTAAGTCATGGGCCACTAATACTTAACCAATTTTGGGGATACGAGGGATTAAATGGGGTTAAGTGGTGAACTGTTGGTTACACTTAACTAATTTAATCCATGATTATTGAGGGGTTAAGCCACACTTAACCCTCTTAGAAAACCCTAGAAACGTGGTCTGTTCCAGCAGTATTCCCAGTTTGGTATCATTCACAACCCTAGAGGCTAGGCTAGGGCGGGGCACGATTACTGGACTGATGTAAGCGACCAAAGCGACGGCTGAGTGGTACAGCGGTGCGGGTCCAGGCGGGCTACGGACGTGCACGTAGTCCGGTGTTGGACAAACTCGAGGCACGGGTACCAGTAGGTTTAGACTGTGCATTATTGCTTAGGTGTCTGGGGTTGACACCCGAGGGCTTGATACACCCGAAGGTGGACCCAGCGCAGTCTGACTACAACCATATGTGGGCCGCATGGACACCAACACTTGACGTGTTAGGTTTATAGGGAGCCGATCGACTAGACCGTTGGGCTGGACCTTGTATTAAGGTCAGCTCATGCTATTGGGCCAAAGTTTGGGCTGAGGGATCAATACCTGTTATGTTAGTTTGCTAGTACACTGTGGTGCAAAGCTTAATCTTCTTTATGTGATGACACCTTTATCTATTGCCAGTATGTTCATCTCAGTTTCCATCATGATGTTAACTTTATTAGTTTATAGACTGATCGTAGTAGGGCTTACCAGTCTTTTTGACTGACCTGTTTTCTTTCGCTTCTTTTCTTCCGTTTCCCCCCCCCCCAGGTTCTCAGGGAGGGAACAGTGGTGCTTAGCTTGGATCGCTTGCTTGTTTGCTGGATAGCTCATGTATGTCTGGACATTGAGCTCGCTATGGTTTATCATCTTTATTTTGGGGATAGCACTAGGTATTTCAGAATTTCTGTTTATGATGTACTAGACATGTTTATTTTGGCAGTTGACTTTATGATGTACTAGACTTGTTTTGAGATGGTTTGAGATATTCCGCTGTTTTATTCTCACTTACTCTGTTTTACATATATATTTATGTTCTTGTTCCGCCTTGATATATCATTATGCATGCTTACCCAGTTCTAACGCCCCCCAGAAGCTAGTGCCCCCGAAAGAGTGACCCTAGCGGAGGTGGGGTGTTACAAATTTGGTATCAGAGCATATGGTTTACAAGAAAGAACAAAAAGTTTTTTAAAAAAAAAGACTTTTGAAAAACTATTTTCAAAAACAAGTATAAAGTATTTTCCAAAGAAAAGTCTAGTATTTTAAAAGGCTATTCCCCTAAAAGCCATTAGCGTTATCCTTCGTTCCCTTGAACTAATCTTATCTTATCTTTCATTTCAGTATGGCTGAGAATCTTGCCATCCCGGATGGAGTAAATGTACCACTCTGGTATAGGAGACTTCTAGAAGCTAGGGCGGCAGCCGGCCCCGCAAACCCTACTCCCACTCCTCCTCCTGTAGTTGAGAATCCTACCCCTAATGTCCCTCCTCCTGTGGTTCCTGTTCCTCCTCCCCCAGTAGTTAATATTCCACCTCCCGTTGCTAATGTTCCTCCTCCTGTTGCTGAGGCTCCTCTTCCTCCTCCTCCCCCTCAGCATCCTCAGGTTGAGTTCACGAAGGTTTGTAAAGACTTCAAGGCGATGGGAGGCAAGAATTTCCTAGGCACGGAATCTTTTGTTGAAGCTAGGAATTGGCTGAAAGACACTGAGGACTTGTTTGCTATCTTTAGGATTGATGACGAGAGGAAGATCTTATTGACAGTGTGACTTTTGTAGGACGAAGAAGCCTATTGGTGGGAGGTCACCAATGGGACGAGGCCCGTCGAGACTTGGGCCGATTTGAGGGCTAGATTTGTGGCCAAGTTTCTATCTTCTACTGAGGCGAATTTACAGATGGAGAAGTTCATTGCATTAAAGCAAGGTGATATGTCTGTCAAGGAGTATGTGAACAAGTTTAATCAGCTGGCCCGTTTTGGTTTGGATATGGTGAACACTCCTGAGAAGAAGGCTCTTCGATTTGCTAGAGGATTGAATGAGCCGCTGCAGGGTTTGGCGATGTCACATATTCCGCATGGGGCTACTTTTGAGAGTTTGGTCGATATGGCTCTACTTCAGGGAGATGGAAAGAAAGAGGTCAAGTCGAGTGATACTCAAGCAAAGAAGACTGATTCTCAAGGCAAAGGCAATCAAGGTGGTCAAAGCAGTCAGGGGAATCAGAGCAAGAACAAGAAGGGGAACAACAACAAAGGCAAGGGAAAGTGCAATTACTGTGGTGCGCCTGGACACTTTGCTAAGGATTGTAGGAAGAAGAAAAGGAAGCTTAGTGGTGGATGTTTTTTCTGTGGTGAGACTGGACACTTCAGCAAGGAATGCCCGAAGAAGAAAGGACAGGCTGGACCTTCAGGAGGGCAAGTTCATGCTCTCAATACCGCTCCAGTTCCCGATCGAGGTAGTGTTTCTGTTAAAAACCTTGTTTATGTTTCTGATCTTCCAGTTCGTACCTTGTTTGATTATGGTGCATCACATAGCTTTATTTCATCTGATCTTGTTGATAGCTTGCACCTTAGTACTAGCTTAGTGGATGATCCCGTTTGTGTTTCGAATCCCATTGGGGGTTCTGCTCATCTATCTATGATATGTGAGGATCTGAGGATCTCTATACTCAGTGTAGAGTTCTTGTGTAGTGCGTATGTTCTTGGTTTCAGGGGATACGGATTGATATTGGGCATGGATTGGCTGTCCCGATATGGAGCCATTCTTGATTGTGAGCATAGGGTTGTGAGGCTTGTGACTCGCCTTGGCAACACCTTAGAGATTTCATGCAATCCGAAGGATCCCGTCATGTTGTGCTATCTTGAATCTCTCGACTCGTCAGAGGAAACCCTTCAGTCTGTAAGGGTGGTCCGAGATTATCCAGATGTTTTTGAAGAAGTTAAGGGGTTGCCCCCTAAACGAGAGATTGACTTTCGCATTTATCTGGTGGATAATGCTAAGCCTGTTTCTTTGCCCGTTCGGCACATGGCTCCGCGTGAGAGACGGGAGCTCAGCAAGCAAGTAAAGGAGTTGCTTGAGAAGAACTTCATCAGACGAAGTATATCCGAATGGGGAGCGCCTGTGGTGTTTGCTACTAAGGCAGATGGTTCTCTTCGACTTTGTGTGGACTATAGAGAGTTGAATAAGCTGACTAAGAAGAACAAACACCCATTACCGAGGATTGATGATCTTTTTGACCAGCTTGTCGGTGCTTCTGTTTTCTCTCAGCTTGATCTTGCTACTGGATTTCATCAGCTCAGAGTGGCTGAAGATAGTATAGACAACACTGCATTCAGAACTCCAGATGGATTCTTTGAATGGCTTGTTATGCCGTTCGGTTTGACGAATGCACCCGCGTATTTCGTGGACTTGATGAGTAGGGTGTTTCGAGAGTTCTTGAACAAGTTTGTCGTGGTCTTTGTGGATGATATTCTGATCTTCTCCAAGGATGAAGAAGAGCACGCGAGGCATCTTGTAGAGGTGATGGATACGCTTAGAGCACATCAGTTAAAGGCCAAGTTCTCCAAGTGTCACTTTTGGAGAAGGGAAGTTAGATTCCTTGGGCATATCGTATCCAAGCAAGGCTTAGCGGTGGATCCCGCTAAGGTGGTTGCAGTTCAGGATTGGAAGACTCCAAGGAATGCAACCGAGGTGAGAAGTTTTCTAGGTCTTGCAGGTTTTTACCGGAAGTTCATCAAGGACTTCGCGAAGATATCCGCTCCTCTTACTAAGTTGACGAAGAAGAACATAGTTTTTGCTTTTGATATGGACTGTGAGCTTGCTTTTCAGAGACTCAAGAGAGCCCTTACCTCAGCACCAGTTCTAGCTTTACCCGATGGTGGTAAGATGTTTACCGTGTACACTGATGCTTGTGGCACGGGATTGGGCGCCGTTCTGATGCAAGATGGCAGAGTTATATGTTTTGGTGGTAGGCAACTTAAGGTGCATGAGAAGAATTATCCCACTCATGATCTAGAGCTGGCAGCGATAGTATATGCACTCAAGGCTTGGCGTCATTATCTTCTGGGAGAGAGATTTGAGCTGTATACTGATCATAAGTCTTTGAAGTATCTCTTTTCGCAGAAGGATCTGAACTTGAGGCAGCAAAGGTGGATGGAATTCTTGGCGTCCTATGATTTTGATATAGCCTATACCCCTGGCAAGGGGAATGTTGTAGCGGATGCGTTGAGTAGAAAAAGGTTGACACTAAGTCCTCTATTTGTTGAGATGAAGAATTTAGAGTTCTTGGCAACCTTTGATTTCTCTTTGGCGGTTGAGTCGATGACCGGTTCTTTAGCATCTCTTGAGCTCAGGCCTACCCTTCTGGATCAAGTTGGGGCTTCGCAGAAGGAAGACCCTCAGATAATTGAGATTATGGATAAGCTGATTCGAGGGGAGACATCTAGTCACCTTGCTCGATATTCTATAGATGATAAGGGTTGGCTGAGGAGAGACGGAAGGCTTTGTGTTCCGATGGTGGAAGACTTGGTGAGGAAAGTTCTTGAGGAAGCACATCGTTCCAAGTTGACTATACATCCAGGCGGTGATAAGATGTATAAAGATATGAAGCGTATTTTCTTTTGGCCTGGGATGAAGATGGATGTGGCAGAGTTTGTCTCTAGATGTATCATTTGCCAGCAAGTTAAGGCCGAGTCAAAGAAGCCCGGTGGGCTATTGCATCCTCTAGATGTTCCACTTTGGAAGTGGGAGAGTATCTCCATGGACTTTATTGATGGGCTTCCAAGGTCAAGGAAAGGGAATACGAGCATTTGGGTTATTGTGGATAGACTCACGAAGAGTGCTCATTTTATTCCAGTAAAGAGCAAGAGGACCGCATCTTGGCTAGCGTCCGTATATCTTCGTGAGATTGTGAGACTTCATGGAGTCCCTTCTAGTATTGTCAGTGACCGTGACCCAATCTTTACAAGTCAATTCTAGAATAGCTTGCAAGAGGCTATGGGCACGAGGTTGAATCTGAGTACTGCTTATCACCTACAGACGGACGGCCAAACCGAAAGGGTGAATAGGGTACTCGAGGATCTATTGAGGCTTTGTATTCTGGACTTTGGTGGTGCTTGGGAAGACCATCTTGCTCTTGTTGAGTTTGCATATAATAACAGTTATCAAGCAAGCATAGGGATGGCACCATTTGAAGCTTTATATGGGAGGCCGTGCAAGTCACCTACATGTTGGTGGGAGACTACAGATAAGCTTATACTTGGACCTGACATGATTAGAGATACATCCGAGAAGGTCGAGTTGATTAGAAGACGAATGAAGGCGGCCCAAGACCGACAGAAATCCTATGCTGATAAGCGAAGATCCGATTTGGAGTTTGATGTTGGGGATATGGTTTTCGTAAAGGTTTCTCCTTTGCGGAATGTAGTCCGATTTGGAGCTGTTGGGAAGTTAGCACCGAGATTTGTTGGACCCTTCCCTATCATAGAGAGAATTGGGAAGATGGCTTATAAAGTGCAATTGCCCGAGAAGCTGTCCGGAGTGCATAATGTCTTTCTTGTCTCGCATCTCCGAAAGTGCCTACATGAGTCCGCTGAGGTGGTTGAACCTAGCATTCTTGAAGACGTAGAAGTAGAGAAAGAGGCAACTTTGAGGAGAGCTCCGATTCGTATCTTGGGGACGGAGACCAAGAAGCTAAGGAATCGAGAGGTCAAGTTGGTGAAGGTTCAATGGGGTGAAGCCGAAGAAGACGCAACTTGGGAAACCGAGGAGAAGATGCGTGGGCTTTATCCATTCCTTTTTGAGGGTACACTCTCAATCTCTTTCCTTTGTTAGCATATCTTTCTCTTTGCTATCCATGTTTATCTAGTTATCGTGCTAATCTTGTCATGAGAACCTTAGGTAGAAACCCTTTGATGAAACATGTGTTTGAGACATGTTATGTTTGATGGTTGCAAGTGGTTGCAAGTGTTTGCAAGTGGTTACTCGTGGATGCATGATACACATTTGGCACTAGATCGGCTCACACACTCCTCATATTGCATGTGCATGAGTTTTTATGCTTATTCTTGGATGAAATTTGTATGCAATCACATGGATGTTGCATATGGATGTATGATTGAGCACGCATGTAGATATTATACATTATGTTAGGGATTTGCATACATATGGATACATTTCACTAACATATTTTGCATTGATCTTTGCATTAGATAAGTACATATACACACACTTTTGCATATGTTCATACAGCATTTAGAATCTTTTAAGGACAATGATTGCTCGTGGATGATGCTTTGAGTAGATGGATGATTGGATGGTAGGATACGTTCTTCCTAACTTGAAGATTTCGGGGACGAAATCCTTTAAGGAGGGGAGAATGTAACAACCCGTATTTTCAATAACCTGTTATAACATAAATCGAGGCAGAATTTAATTCAAAAATCTGAATCAAGGGAAACGGGCTATGCCATTGCATTCGTCTCGGAAAAATACGCGAAATAGAGTCCGAGTTTTCGAAAATCAGAGTCCGTATGACCCAGTTAAGGCCCATTGAAGTTTTCAGAAATTTCCATAGTAAAAACAGATTTAAATTTTAAGTTCAAAAACAAGGATTAGGGCTAACTGGCGTCAGGCGGGAAAACTCGCGCCAAGACCCCCATGTCGACAGGCATGTCGACAGGGGTCTAAGGGTGTCGACTGCCCTGTCGACAGCCCTGTCGACACGGGGTGGCCGGGCAGTTTTGCCTGGCGCACCATTTTTGATTTGGGCCTGCTTGTGTGGCTTGGTTCTAGAGAATTCCGAAATCTGATGGACCTAATTCAACCTAGGGTTAATCCTATGGTCTAAATCACTAGCCTAATCTATAAATAAGACCCTAACCTACCCTAAATCACTCATTATTCATTCTAGCAACCAAACTATGTCAAATTGAATTCTCAAATGGCCTCCACCTAAAAACCCTAGCCTCCACCCTCTTCAAAAATCATTCCTATGAAGATTTTGATGTTCATACAAGCATTTCTAAGTTGTATGAATGATCATTAGCTTGAATACATCATCAAGTTGCAAGCTTTATTTGCTAAGCTAGAGTTTTTGGGATTTTTGTTAATTGGAGCTTTGTTTTGGGTTTTTATATGCTTGCATAAAGGGCTTCTCAATCTTTATTAGTAGATTTGTGTCTTCATAATATTTGTAAGCCCTCTTACCTTCATTTTAGAAACTCTAAAGTTAATATGTGATGAAAGTTGGGATTTATGCATGTTTAATAAGTTATGCATGCTTATGCGAGTTCACTATTCTATGTTATGCATGTTTAATAAATTATGCATGCTTATGTGAGTTCACTATGCTATGTCACACATGTTTGATAAGTTATGCATGTTTATGCAAGTTCACTATGCCATGATTTACAAGTTTAACAAGTTATGCATGTTTATGCAAGTTCACTATGCCATGATTTGCAAGTTTAACAATTTATGCATGTTTATGCAAGTTCACTATGCCATGATTTGCAAGTTTAACAAGTTATGCATGTTTATGCAAGTTCACTAGGCCATGATTTGCAAGTTTAACACGTTATGCATGGTTATTATTATATGTAAGATTTATCATGTATGTTGTGCCAAGTTCCCTCTTTCTATCCTTTATGCGTTATGACGAATATGTAAGCGATAGAATGACGTTGGGGGGGGGGGGGGGGGGTTTGGGGTAAAACTTAAAATACCTGAAAATATGAGATTGGGAATTTACCTATTAAGTTAGCTCTACCCCTTGGGAATTTACCTATTAAGTTAGGTCTACCCAAGTATTTGTTAAACTTGTAATTATGTTTTGAAAATAAAGTGGACATGACACTTAGAAAACATAAGTGTGGCCAACTCGAGGTTGGGTTGAGTTTGTAGCATAAAGCTACCCGGAACCGACCGGCTTAACTAGTGGCTACAAGCAATAGGACCCAATGTGAGTAGTTGGTCATGTTGCTCGTGAAACCCGAGGTTAGACTAAGTTGTGGTGTAAACCTAACCGGACCCGCCCGGCCTAACTAGTAACCACAACAAGGTCTAATGTGAGAGGTTGGGTGCATTAAATTAATTAATGCCTCATGATTAGGGTTAAGTCATCGCTCACTAATACTTAACCAATTTTGGGGATACGAGGGATTAAATGGGGTTAAGTGGTGAACTGTTGGTTACACTTAACTAATTTAATCCATGATTAGTGAGGGGTTAAGCCACACTTAGCCCTCTTAGAAAACCCTAGCAACGTGGTCTGTTCCAGCAGTAATCCCAGTTTGGTATCATTCACAACCCTAGAGGCTAGGCTAGGGCGGGGCACGATTACTGGACTGATGTAAGCGACCAAAGCGACGGCTGAGTGGTACAGCAGTGCGGGTCCAGGCGGGCTACGGACGTGCACGTAGTCCGGGGTTGGACAAACTCGAGGCATGGGTACCAGTAGGTTTAGACTGTGCATTATTGCTTAGGTGTCTGGGGTTGACACCCGAGGGCTTGATACACCCGAAGGTGGACCCAGCGCAGTCTGACTACAACCATATGTCGGTCGTATGGACACCAACACTTGACGTGTTAGGTTTATAGGGAGCCGATCGACTAGACCGTTGGGCTGGACCTTGTATTAAGGTCACCTCATGCTATTGGGCCAAAGTTTGGGCTGAGGGATCAATACCTGTTATGTTAGTTTGCTAGTACACTGTGGTGCAAAGCTAAATCTTCTTTATGTGAGGACACCTTTATCTATTGCCAGTATGTTCATCTCAGTTTCCATCATGATGTTAACTTTATTAGGTTATAGACTGATCGTAGTAGGGCTTACCAGTCTTTTTGACTGACCTGTTTTCTTTCGCTTCTTTTCTTCCGTCCCCCCCCCCCCCCCCCCCAGGTTCTCAGGGAGGGAACAGTGGTGCTTAGCTTGGATCACTTGCTTGTTTGCTGGATAGCTCATGTATGTCTGGACATTGAGCTCGCTATGGTTTATCATCTTTATTTTGGGGATAGCACTATGTATTTCAGTATTTCTGCTTATGATGTACTAGACATGTTTATTTTGGCAGTTGACTTTATGATGTACTAGACTTGTTTTGAGATGGTTTGAGATATTCCGCTGTTTTATTCTCACTTACTCTGTTTTACATATATATTTATGTTCTTGTTCCGCCTTGATATATCATTATGCATGCTTACCCAGTTCTAACGCCCCCCAGAAGCTAGTGCCCACGAAAGAGTGACCCTAGCGGAGGTGGGGTGTTACAATAATAAGAGTCAAGTACAAAATATCCATCCTGATAAATAAAAGTACATAATCCCAATACATGAACTGATAACCATAAAAGAAAGGGTAAGCTGAGCTCTACATCTATGGTCCAAGCTCCAAAAGAGAATAAAGCAGCCTGATCAAAGCCCACTCGTACTGGGCCCACTCTGATAACCTGAGGGTTGGGAAAAAAGATAAAAACAACGGGTCAGACATAAGTCTGAGCGAGTCCTATAACTTTAACAATACAATCATTAAAGTAACCAGAGAAGACATAAGCTTGATATACGGTGTCGTCTGGGGATGAATGGCTACACTAAGCAGCTTGGTAGACTTAGGATAAACTAAGAAACGTAAAGACGCATCTACCCTTTCAAAGGTAAATTACTAAACTGCACCACACCAGTCATTCCTAACTTAAAGGTTGATCCCACCCATGGACTTATAAAATTAACTTAATAGTTCTCGCGTACCCCTAGGTGACTGAGTAGACGCCACAGGGCCCTACAATCCACTAGGTGTACACACTACTCCCCATTCGATCGGCTCCCTAACGTAGATACCCGTGCTGGCCCCACCGTGGGGTGTACCATTCCCCAACGTGGCAACCTGATAAAACTAACGGTGCACGGCTTATATCTACACGATGCAACAACGTCTTATTTACCAGCCCGGGTCCACACACGCATATGAAACCCGTTGGTCATGCGTTGCCACCGCTAACCCATTTTGGCCTCTTATAGTCAAGCCCAATATGCGTGTCCCGTCACTCGACTAGAGTCGAGCCCACTAAGATACGTTTGGGATATTGGTTGAAATGGGCCCCCACAAGCTACCACCTAAGCTTGTTATTTCTAGTGAATCCCGTTTAACCCTTTAACCATGTCCACTTACATGTTATAAATTCTGGTTAAGTCATTAATCATATTTTAATTGCCATTCAAGGCACCCACTAGATTTCCACATGCCACCCGAAGCACTTACTTAACCCTTTAACCATGTTTTAATTACATGTTCCACTTTGGTTAAGTATTCTAATCGTATTTTTTATTGCCACCCAAGGCCTCCACTTAACCCCTCATGTCCCTATACATGCTAATATGGTTAAGTGTTTCTTAATTAATTAATTAAGATCATGACCTCATAAAGACCTCTCACATTAGACCGTCTTTTATGACTGCTGGATATGCCGGTTGGGTCCGGGCAGCCTTACGTCATAAAAAGGGTCTAACCTCGTGTCTTTACTTTAATCACGTATTTAATTTGTGCCTAAGACCTCTCACATTGGGCTAACATTTGTAGCAACTGGTTAAGCCGGTTGGGTCTGGGCAGTTTTACGCTACAACTGAGTCCAACCTCGTGTCTTAATCGATTAATTACACCTAATTAATCACCCTCATAATTTATATTAATTATCCCTAATTAATTAATCATGTTTTCCAGAATATGGGTAGACCTAACTCAATAGGTAAATTCCCAACTCCGTAGTATGGGTAGACCTAACTCAATAGGTAAATTCCCAACTCGATAATATGGGTAGACCTAACTCAATAGGTAAATTCCCAATTATGTCCATTTAATTTATGTTACTCTTAAGCATACCCATTCCACATCATTTTATTAACATGCATATTAACCCCATCGTTCCCCACGTAATTCGTTCTCGTAACGTGACATAATAAAAGGGAAGATTCATCACAAATGTCATGGGTTTAACCAACATAGCTTATAACTTTATCATGGGTTCAAAAGGTGTCAACTTGCATATATGAGCATACATTAAACCCAACTAGCATTTAACCCAAACTTGCATTATGCATGTCATAAAAAGAGACAAACTTGCATACTAACTTGCACATAAACTTGCATATGAACTTGCACATAAACTTGCATGTGAACTTGCATAACATGTCATACATAGAGGCAAACTCGCATATGTTATGCATACCATAAAAAGAGACAAACTTGCATATGAACTTGCATCATAATAGGGTAAACATGCATATGTATGCATAGCATACAAAGTTGTCATCTTGCATATGTATGCATCTTATTTAGAAAAAGGGTAAACTTGCATGTCATAATGTATGCATAAAACCTAACACTTAGCATGCATAAAATCAAATACTTAGCATGCATAAAACCAAACACTTAGCATGCATAAAACCAAACACTTAGCATGCATAAAATCAAATACTTAGCATGCATAAAACCAAACACTTAGCATGCATAAAATCAAATACTTAGCATGCATAAAACCCAATGCTTAGCATGCATGAAACCCAATGCTTAGCATGCATGAAACCCATCACTTAACTTGCATAAACCCACATACTTAACTTGCATAAACATAAGGTTAACATTAAACATAGATTAGCAAACTAACATCATATCATATGACTTAAAACCCACAAATCCGCATACAAAACCGCATGATCTCATCATATCTCATCTACTTAATTTAGCAATTGGTTATTAAAGTGATAGAAACTCACCAAAACCAAGATTAGCAAACTTATGTAGTAGAACTAGTTGCTATACAAGAAGAAGATGATGATTAGAGGTTGATTAGCTTGCAACTTTCTTCATAAACTAGTGGAGGTTCCTCTCAAGTTTGATTTTGGCGGCATGGTGGCATCATTTCTATTTTTAGTATGAATTAGAGTAGTATTAGGGTGTATTTATAGATTAGGTGAGTGTTTTAGGCCCTTAGATTAACCCTAAATTATATTAGGACCCTTAGATTTCGGAACCTTCCAGAAACCAGCCCTAAGACCAAGCCCAAACCCCAAACTGGTGCACCCAACCTCAGAACTCTCTAGAAACTGTGCAGGTTTCCTGTCCCGACATGGGCGCACTTCCCAAGTGCGCCAGTGTATTGTTGTGCTGGCGCACTTCACAAGTGCGCCAGTGCATTTCTGGCATGTTTCGGGTTTTTCTCCCTAACTTCGTTCGTCCATATCTCTTTCATACGGTACCCGTTTTACGCAAAATCGGACTCTATTTCGCGTATTTTTCCGAGACGAACGCAATGACGAAGCCCGTTTCCCCTGATTCTCACATCTGAGATTAATTATACTTTAAGTACTAACCATTAGTGTTAATTGAAATTCGGGGTGTTACATTCTCCCCTACTTAAAGGATTTCGTCCTCGAAATCTCTAAGTCAAGAAGAACGTATCCTACCAACCAAACAACCATCTACTAAACCATCAACCACAAGCAACCATTATCCTTAGAAACTTCTAATGATGTATGAACATATGCAGTAAGTGTGTGTATATGTCCGTATACTAATGCAAAATCAGGCGGTCTACTGATTCAGTCGACCTCCTTAATGCAAACCATGATAGTGCCATGCATCCAATATGTATGCGAAACCCTATTGACACATACAATTTCTATATGCGTGCACAACCATACACAAAAATGCATCATCCACATGATAACACAGCCATGATACATCCATCAATCTAACTAACACATCCATTTATGCGATATGCAACATGAAGTGACTGAGCCGATCTAGTGCCTAATGTGTGTGTATATGCATCCACGAGCAACCACTAGCAAACAATTGCATCCACATGCATCCATCAACCATAACATGTTTCAAACACATGTTTCAACCATAGGTTTTACCCTATCTAAAGGTCATAGGTACTAGCGAGAGGATATACTAAAGATAAGATAAGTACTAGACAAGCGATAAAGGAGAAGTTAAAAGACATACTCTCAAAAAGAAATGGGTACAAAGAACGCATCTTCGCTTCCGTCTCCCAAGTAGCATTGCCCTCGTCTTCTCCCCATTGCACTTTAACTAGCTGAACTTCTTTGTTCCTCAACTTCCTAGTTTCTGACCCAAGGATGCGAGTAGGAGCTCGTCGAATCGTCGCATCACGCTCTACCTCTACATCTCTAAGCAAGCTCGGCTCTACGACCTCTGCGGTCTCATGTAAGCACTTCCTCAAATGTGATACATGGAATACATCATGAACACCACCAAGTCTGTCGGGCAACTCCACCCTATATGCCATCCGTCCAATCCTTTCCTTAATAGGAAACGGCCCAACAAACCTCGGTGCTAACTTCCCAATGGACCCAAAGCGAACAACATTTCTCAACGGAGATACTTTGACAAAAACCATGTCCCCAACCTCAAACTCAAGATCCGTCCTTCTCCGATCCGCATAAGATTTCTGTCTATCTTGCGCTGCCTTCATCCTTCTTCGAATCAAATCAATCTTCTCTGAAGTCTCTCTAACCATATCTGGCCCAAGCAAGATCTTATCCGTAGATTCCCACCAACACGTAGGAGATCGACAAGGCCTTCCATAAAGGGCTTCGAAAGGTGCCTTGCCAATACTAGACTGAAAGCTGTTATTGTATGCGAAATCCACCAAAGGAAGATGTTCTTCCCATGTACCTCCAAAATCCAAGATACAAAGCCTCAAGAGATCTTCTAAGATACGGTTCACCCTCTCGGTCTGACCGTCCGTCTGAGGATGATATGCGGTGCTCAAACACAACTGATTCCCTACCGCCTCTTGCAAACTTCTCCAAAACTCACTAGTGAAGATAGGATCTCGATCACTCACAATGCTGGATGGTACGCCATGCAATCTAACAATCTCTCTAACATAGACTAAAGCAAGCCATGGAGTGGTCCTCTTACTCTTCACGGGTATAAAATGGGCACTCTTGGTAAGTCTGTCTACCACAACCCAAATTCTCGTATTGGCCTTCCTCGATCTCGGTAACCCATCGATGAAATCTATCGAGACACTATCCCACTTCCATTGCGGAACTTCCAATGGGTGTAGCAAACCACCGGGTTTCCTTTGCTCCGCTTTAACTTGTTGGCACACTAAGCATCTAGCCACATACTCGACCACATCTTTCTTCATGCCGGCCCAGAAGAAAACTCTCTTCATGTCTTGGTACATCTTGTCCCTACCAGGATGAATGTCCATCTTTGACCGATGTGCATCATCAAGTATAGCCTTCCTCAGACCCTCGTCTTACGGTACACAAAGTCTACCGTCTCTACGCAACCACCCCTTACCATCTAGGGTGTACCTACTCAAATGGCTGGACGACTCCCCCCCTTATGAGCTTCTCTACTAACTCAACCAACTGTGGGTCGTCTCGCTATGCCTCGCCAATCCGCCCAAAAAGAGTAGGCCTAACCTCCAAGGAGGCTAGCAAACCGGGTACAAAGTCAACGGAAGGTCTAAAGTCAATCATAGAATTAAACTCCAAGCTTCACCATTCCACGAACAACGGACTCAAAGACAGCCTTTTTCTGCTCAAGGCGTCTGCCACCACGTTACCCTTGCCAGGGGTATACGCTATCTCAAACTCATAGGATGCTAAGAATTCCATCCACCTTTGTTGTCTTAAGACAATGCGCTCAAAGAGTCTCCAACACTTCCCTAAGATGTAGGGCATGCTTTTCTCCACTTCTAGAGAAAATCAGGATATTCTCCCATGCAAAATCGTCACAACTATCCATCTCTCACGCAGACCACCTTAGTCGAACTCGACATCCCCCAAATGCAAGCCCCAAAGGCCTAAACCAATATCAGACAAACACCCAAGGATACCTCCTTCGAATTCAGACGACCTACGTGAGATGATACTAGTAAAAACGGCTAAATAATTAAGCCCTTGTCCAACTGTGGATGTCCTTGCCAGTCTCGCTCCAAAACCACCGTTTATCCCATAACTGGCTTTGCTCAACCTATTGAGCACATACGAAAACTTATTTCGATCCTAGAAAAGACCAAGATGTCATCCACCAAGATCATCACGAACTTATTTAGGTACTCCCTGAACACCCTTCTCATCAAATCAACAAAGTATGCGGAGGCGTTCGTCTAACCAAATGGCATTACCAGCCACTCATAAAACCATCCGGAGTCCTAAGGGTAATCTTCTCTATACTATCCTCAGCCACTCTCAACTGACGAAACCCCGTGGCTAAGTCCAACTGCGAAAATACTGAGGCGCCAACCAACTGATCAAAGAGATCATCAATCCTCGGCAATGGGTGTCTATTCTTCTTTGTGAGTTTATTTAGTTCTCTTTAGCCTACACAAAGTCTGAGGGACCCATCCGCCTTCGTAGCAAAAACTACTGGAGCACCCCACTCCGATATACTTTGTCTTATGAACCCCTTCTCAAGCAACTCCCCTACTTGCTTATGGAGTTCCCTTCTCTCACGAGGAGCCATGTGGCACACTGGCAAAGACACTGGTTTGGCATTATCCACCAAATAAATTCGGATATCTATCTCCCGCTTCGGAGGCAAACCCTTCACCTCTTCAAACACATCTGGATATTCCCGGACCACTCTGACAGAACGCAAACTCTCGACCGAAGCATCGAGCGATTCAAGATAACTTAGCATAACAGATTCCATGGGATTACAAGAGATCTCGAGAGTGTTACCCATGCGGGTCATAAGCCTAACAACTCTCCCTTCAAAATCAAGAACGGCACCCCTACTGGATAACCAGTCCATGCCCAAAACTAACCCATAGCTCGTGAAGCCCAAAAAGCATCACATCTACTCTCAACGCTAAGTATAGCAACTTTCAAACCCAAACACTTCATGGAGCCCCAATTGGGTTTGAAACAACTAAGGGATCATCTACTAACTGGTGTCTAAGTGCAGTGACTCAACTAACAATGATGAGATAAACGAACTCGATGCGTCAGAATTAAATAAAGTTCGAATCGGATAATAAAGAAATCCAAATTCCAACCTAGACGGTCTATCCCCATTTGGTACCCTAGTCGTGAGGGAATACAACTACCCTCTAGGAGATTCCGTACCTTGCCCTTGCCTCTTTGGACAATCCTAATAAGGTGTCCTATTCCTCCCAAAAGGATAACTACTCGCCTTCTTCATCCCATTCTCCACTCGTAACCTCCCACCAATGAGTTTTCATCCTTCATTAACCAAACAACTATTTGAGCCTTCCTCCCTTCGTCTATCCAATAGATACCTACCAGTCCTCCTCCTTCTTGAACCAACTTCTAATCTGACTAACGTCTAAGTCCCTTGAAGTGGTTTTCCATTCTTATCTATCTTAGAAAGGTCATCTATACGCGGAGGGGAAACTCAAAACGAGAGAGGAAGAGATTCAAAACGGAGAATTCGAAAGATATAGATATGGCTATTGGGGATTATGCTTTTCTTTCAAAAACTTTTCTTTTAAAAGACATGTTTTTGAAAATACTCCTTTCAAAAATATTCTTAGAAAATAGTTTTTCTAAACTTTTTATCTGTTCTGGTAACCTTAAGCTCTAATACCACGTGTAACACCCCACACCCGCTATGGTCACTCGCTAAGGGAATGCCATAACATCGGTGGAGTATTTTAAGTGAATATAGAACAGAAAAATTACAACAAGACAGATATAAGTAATACTTGAAAATTTTAAAACATCATTTCATTGCAGCGGAAAGTAAAACATGTTTGGTTACATCACAAAACCATAATAAGAGTCAAGTACAAAATATCCATCCTGATAAATAAAAGTACATAATCCCAATACATGAACTGATAACCATAAAAGAAAGGGTAAGCTGAGCTCTACATCTATGGTCCAAGCTCCAAAAGAGAATAAAGCAGCCTGATCAAAGCCCACTCGTACTGGGCCCACTCTGATAACCTGAGGGTTGGGAAAAAAAGACAAAAACAACGGGGTCAGACATAAGTCTGAGCGAGTCCTATAACTTTAACAATACAATCGTTAAAGTAACCAGAGAAGACATAAGCTTGATATACGGTGTCGTCTGGGGATGAATGGCTACACTAAGCAGCTTGGTAGACTTAGGATAAACTAAGAAACGTAAAGACGCTTCTACCCTTCCAAAGGTAAATTACTAAACTGCACCACACCAGTCATTCCTAACTTAAAGGTTGATCCCACCCATGGACTTATAAAATTAACTTAATAGTTCTGGCGTACCCCTAGGTGATTGAGTAGATTCCACAGGGCCCTACAATCCACTAGGTGTACACACTACTCCCCATTCGATCGGCTCCCTAACGTAGATACCCGTGCTGGCCCCACCGTGGGGTGTACCATTCCCCAACGTGGCAACCTGATAAAACTAACGGTGCACGGCTTATATCTACACGATGCAACAACGTCTTATTTACCAGCCCGGGTCCACACACGCATATGAAACCCGTTGGTCATGCGTTGCCACCGCTAACCCATTTTGGCCTCTTATAGTCAAGCCCAATATGCGTGTCCCGTCACTCGACTAGAGTCGAGCCCACTAAGATACGTTTAGGATATTGGTTGAAATGGGCCCCCACAAGCTACCACCTAAGCTTGTTATTTCTAGTGAATCCCGCTTAACCCTTTAACCATGTCCACTTACATGTTATAAATTCTGGTTAAGTCATTAATCATATTTTAATTGCCATTCAAGGCACCCACTAGATTTCCACATGCCACCCAAAGCACTTACTTAACCCTTTAACCATGTTTTAATTACATGTTCCACTTTGGTTAAGTATTCTAATCGTATTTTCTATTGCCACCCAAGGCCTCCACTTAAAGCCTCATGTCCCTCTACATGCTAATATGGTTAAGTGTTTCTTAATTAATTAATTAAGATCATGACCTCATAAAGACCTCTCACATTAGACCGTCTTTTATGACTGTTGGATATGCCGGTTGGGTCCGGGCAGCCTTACGTCATAAAAAGGGTCTAACCTCGTGTCTTTACTTTAATCACGTATTTAATTTGTGCCTAAGACCTCTCACATTGGGCTAACATTTGTAGCAACTGGTTAAGCCGGTTGGGTCCGGGCAGTTTTACGCTACAACTGAGTCCAACCTCGTGTCTTAGTCGATTAATTACACCTAATTAATCACCCTCATAATTTATATTAATTATCCCTAATTAATTAATTAATCATGTTTTCCAGAATATGGGTAGACCTAACTCAGTAGGTAAATTCCCAACTCCGTAGTATGGGTAGACCTAACTCAATAGGTAAATTCCCAACTCGATAATATGGGTAGACCTAACTCAATAGGTAAATTCCCAATTATGTCCATTTAATTTATGTTACTCTTAAGCATACCCATTCCACATCATTTTATTAACATGCATATTAACCCCATCGTTCCCCACGTAATTCGTTCTCGTAACGTGACATAATAAAAGGGAAGATTCATCACAAATGTCATGGGTTTAACCAACATAGCTTATAACTTTATCATGGGTTCAAAAGGTGTCAACTTGCATATATGAGCATACATTAAACCCAACTAGCATTTAACCCAAACTTGCATTATGCATGTCATAAAAAGAGACAAACTTGCATATGAACTTGCACATAAACTTGCATATGAACTTGCACATAAACTTGCATGTGAACTTGCATAACATGTCATACATAGAGGCAAACTCGCATATGTTATGCATACCATAAAAAGAGACAAACTTGCATATGAACTTGCATCATAATAGGGTAAACATGCATATGTATGCATAGCATACAAAGGTGTCATCTTGCATATGTATGCATCTTATTTAGAAAAAGGGTAAACTTGCATGTCATAATGTATGCATAAAACCAAACACTTAGCGTGCATAAAATCAAATACTGAGCATGCATAAAATCAAATACTTAGCATGCATAAAACCAAACACTTAGCATGCATAAAATCAAATACTTAGCATGCATAAAATCAAATACTTAGCATGCATAAAATCAAATACTTAGCATGCATAAAACCAAACACTTAGCATGCATAAAATCAAATACTTAGCATGCATAAAACCCAATGCATAGCATGCATGAAACCCAATGCTTAGCATGCATGAAACCCATCACTTAACTTGCATAAACCCACATACTTAATTGCATAAACATAGGGTTAACATTAAACATAGATTAGCAAACTAACATCATATCATATGACTTAAAACCCACAAATCCGCATACAAAACCGCATGATCTCATCATATCTCATCTACTTAATTTAGCAATTGGTTATTAAAGTGATAGAAACTCACCAAAACCAAGATTAGCAAACTTATGTAGTAGAACTAGTTGCTATACAAGAAGAAGATGATGATTAGAGGTTGATTAGCTTGCAACTTTCTTCATAAACTAGTGGAGGTTCCTCTCAAGTTTGATTTTGGCGGCATGGTTGCATCATTTCTATTTTTAGTATGAATTAGAGTAGTATTAGGGTGTATTTATAGATTAGGTGAGTGTTTTAGGCCCTTAGATTAACCCTAAATTAGATTAGGACCCTTAGATTTCGGAACCTTCCAGAAACCAGCCCTAAGACCAAGCCCAAACCCCAAACTGGTGCACCCAACCACAGAACTCTCTAGAAACTGTGCAGGTTTCCTGTCCCGACATGGGCGCACTTCCCAAGTGCGCCAGTGTATTTTTGTGCTGGCGCACTTCACAAGTGCGCCAGTGCATTTCTGGCCTGTTTTGGGTTTTTCTCCCTAACTTCGTTCGTCCATATCTCTTTCATACGGTACCCGTTTTACGCAAACTCGGACTCTATTTCGCGTATTTTTCCGAGACGAACGCAATGTCACTGCCCGTTTCCCCTGATTCTCACATCTTAGATTAATTATACTTTAATTACTAACCATTAGTGTTAATTGAAATTCGGGGTGTTACAGACAGGCATCGATTAGGTCAAAATCACATCCTCAACATAAACAGACCCAAAACTCCTATAAGATGACCTCTTTTGGGCCCGAAAACAGCGATTATGGAGCTTAGCTTGGTAACTTTGGTAGCCCTCTGAGTTAGCTTCGGTTTGAGCTTCGGTTTTGCTCAATCGGACTTACGGTTTGAAAGTTATGCCCGTTTTCGTAAACTGGTGTAATCTGGCAATTTCCTGCATAAAGCGACGAAGCAACGCCTCCTGGACCGGATCGCCCCCTTTGGATCGTGGGCTCCTCCTTAGTTTGCACACACCGGATCGCTCCCATCAGCTAACCCCTGGTCGGATCGCCCCCATGGACTCGCCCCACTTAACCATGACCCGATCGTGGTGGGCATCTGGACCACGATCCGTTCGTGGTCTCACCACTTCAGCTCGTCACTTTATTCGTGGTGCATAGGGGAGCACGATCCGGTCCCCGCACCTGCTCCTGCGCAGCTTGTTCTGACCTACTCTCAAGGCTATTTTCACTCCAACTTGCATGGATCTTATTACACATGTCATATTACGATTTGGAGATGATTTTTGGACGTTTTCCACCTATTTTTGAGATTTTTGGGATGCGTGCCATGTGTCCCGCGATCCGCCTGCTGTAAATAGCTATAAATACACCATTCGAAGGCATTTTCAGGATCTTTTTTGGCCATTCTTCTTCACTGCTTCCACCATTACTGAAGTGCAAGGACTTTGCACCTTCATACACTCAAATTCTTATCTTTTCAATACAATTAACACACGGATTGTGTGTCTGCGTGTAACTGATTTCTGTAATCTGTCAGAGTATAACAATCAGATTATAAAGTGGACGTAGGCTACATCTACGGCTGAACCACTATAAAAACCTTGTGTGTCTCCTCTTTACTTACTCTTTTCTGCATCCTGTGATCTGCGATCTGCATTGGGATGTTAGGCCCAATTTTTGGTCTAACATTTTGGTGTGCCAGGAAGGGGGACACACAAAAAACTTCAACTTCTAGCTTGAAAGGAAACTCAATGGCGAACAAAAGGAAGAAGACTGGAACTTCTTCTCATGCCAATGATGCTGATGCTGAAGTCACAAGGAACGAGGCAAGCCAGGAAGCTTCCTCTCATGAAGACCCATCCGCATACCTGACTAGAGACGAGATGGATGGAGTTCTTGCTGAATTGAGGGCCTAGATGGCAAGGCAGGACAATATCCTTTAGAAACAACAGGAAATGATCAACCAATTCTTCGCTCGGATGGATGGAAGGCCGAGCAACGCCCAAATCACTGGAAATGAAGCCATTGACGCGGCTCGAGTATCACCCGGACTCGGGGGCAACCCCCCATTCAACCGCAGAACTCGTCTCGTGATACACCTCTGCACCGCGACCCGGATCGTGGAACACAACTAGGCTCACGAACCGATCCCAACATCTCGCTCCCGCCTGCTCAACAACAACCAGTTTGTGACCTACCTCCTGGACCCAGTCGGATCGCCCCCCTACTCCACGATCCGGCCTCACGAGCTGGACTTCACGAACCTACCTCACGAACCGTCCCCCTCGAACCGGGTTGGGTCTCTCCCCTCGATCCACGATCCGCGAGCCGCGATCCCCAGGCGATAGCTCACCAACTTCCATCTTCTCCTGTATTCAACGTACGGGGCACCAGCTCTGATTTTGGTAGTTTACAACAGCTTTTTGAGGGCAATCGACTCGCTGATCTCATTCAACGCCTCTCGAGAGGCCGCACCTATCAGAATGACATGGACGACGTCAATCACAATCCGTTCACTCAGGAAATCAGGAATTCACGCAATCCCCCAGATTTCAAACTTCCACAACTGGAGTCCTACAACGGCAGGACAGATCCTACCATGCATCTGATGCGTTACAAACGGCATATGGAAGTTCAGTTGGCATCAGAAAACGTCATGGCTAAATGTTTTCCCCTCTTTCTGACTGACATAGCCGCCATGTGGATTCGGCAGCTGGAAACAGAATCGATCAGCAGTTGGAACATGTTGGTCGCACGCTTCATTGAACAATTTCGTGTCCACATCGCACGACCCGAGAACGTCATGTCACTCACCACAATCAAGCAGAGGCCCAGAGAAACTCTACGTTCATTCCTGGAAAGATTTAACGTTGCAGTAGCATTAGTTGATCGTCCTGAACAATCGATGGTACTGATGGCAGCAGTATCCGGCATTCTAGATAACTCGGAGTTCAAAAAGTCTTTATAAAGAGATCCACCACGAAATCTCGGCGAATTATACCTTGAAGCAGATAGATTTCTACGGGAAGAAGATGCAACTTTCGAGAAGAAAAACCTCGAAGTCAACATGCTCGGAGATGGAGAACCGCCCAATCCTGGAAAAGGCAATGACCGGGGGAAAGGAAAGACCCCTGCTACAAATGATCGTAATGCTCCACCCCGGAGAGGGTCCAGATACAACAAATACACTTAACTGAATGATACTCTCAGCAACATATACATGGATACAGGAGGTCCTGCCTCCTGTCCGAGACCTCCTAAGAGGGAGTCGACGCTAGCAAAACGCAATTCTGGCAGACATTGCATATTTCATGACATAGACGGTCACAACACTGATGACTGCAGACATTTGCGAGATCTAATTGAGGATCGAATCAGACTAGGAGAGCTACCCGAATATGTCACTCGACCAACAACGCCCACACCTGCGCTGCCACCACCTATTCCCCAGAGAGGGAACGATCCTGGATCGAGCAATCGCGGGATTATCATTCGCTGATCCCACTCGGCGGATTTCTTCAGTTCGCTAAACACCGATACAATGTTCATGTTTTGAGGGTTTTAGGCGACTTCTCGCCCTCCTTTGTTTTCCCTGCATGTAATAAGAGCCGTCACATTAGCCCACACGCACGGAACCTACCTGTGGTCTCCAGTCGTGTCCGGCAAACGACCGCTGCGTTTTAATGAATTAGCAATAAGCATTGAGCTCCGGCTCCCAACTGGATCCGTCCAGTACAAACATGAGCTCCGGCTCTTAACTGGATCCGTCCAGTATAAACAAATTTTCATGTGCTTTTCCTTGGTCGTCTTACTCCGGTAAGGCCGTCTTGGAACCATCATGTGCCTTTCCTTTGTCGTCTTACTCCGCTAAGGCCGTCTTGGAACCTCCATGTGCTTTTCCTTGGTCGTCTTACTCCGGTAAGGCCATCTTGAAACCCTCATTGCTTCTCCTCGGTCGTCTTACTCCGTTAAGGCCGTCTTGGAACCCCTCTAACATCTCCTCGGATGGTTTACTCCGGTAAGGCCATCTAGGATATATTTTTGCATTGTTTGGTTTACCCTATTGCAGGTACAAATTCCTTGTCTTCTTGGATTTCTCTGGCGTTAATACGATCCCGTGTGATCGTCGGTTTTCTGGCCTTAATACGATCCGGCATGATCGTCGCATTCTGGACTTGGATTTCTCAGATTATCCAGAACACATCTTCCTTCAACCAGCAAGATATGTTCTGGGGGGAAAACATGTTGACTCACTTTTTGGAAAAAGCTATCACACAGAATATCTGGATAGCATTACACTCGAATATGGAGAACATCGTCAGAAGACAGGCATCGATTAGGTCAAAATCACATCCTCAACATAAACAGGCTCGAAACTCCTATAAGATGACCTCTTTTGGGCTCGAAAACAGCGATTACGGAGCTGAGCTCTGTATCTCTTGTAGCCCTCTGAGTTAGCTTCGGTTTGAGCTTCGATTTGGATCAATCGGACTTACGGTTTGAAAGTTATGCCCGTTTTCGTAAACTGGTGTAATCTTGAAATTTCCTGCATAAAGCGACGAAGCAACGCCTCCTGGACCGGATCGCCCCCTTTGGATCGTGGGCTCCTCCTTGGTTCGCACACACCGGATCGCTCCCATCAGCTAACCCCTGGTCGGATCACCCCCTTGGACTCTCCCCACTTAACCATGACCCGATCGTGGTGGGCACCTGGACCACGATCCGTTCGTGGTCTCACCACTTCATCTCGTCACTCTATTCGTGGTGCATAGGGGAGCACGATCCGGTCCTCGCACCTGCTCCTGCGCAGCTTGTTCTGACTTACTCTCAAGGCTATTTTCACTCCAACTTGCATAGATCTTATTACACATGTCATATTACGATTTGGAGATGATTTTTGGACGTTTTCCACCTCTTTTCGAGATTTTTTGGGATGCGTGCCACGTGTCCCGCGATCCGCCTGCTGTAAACAGCTATAAATACACCATTCGAAGGCATTTTCAGGGTCTTTTTTGGCCATTCTTCTTCACTGCTTCCACCATTACTGAAGTGCAAGGACTTGCACCTTCATACACTCAAATTCTTATCTTTTCAATACAATTAACACACGGATTGTGTGTCTGCGTGTAACCGATTTCTGTAATCTGTCAGAGTATAACAATAAGATTATAAAGTGGACGTAGGCTACATCTACGGCCGAACCACTATAAAAACCTTGTGTGTCTCCTCTTTATTTACTCTTTTCTTCATCCTATGATCTGCGATCTGCATTTGGGTGTTAGGCCCAATTTTTGGTCTAACATTTTGGCGCGCCAGGAAGGGGGGGCACACAAAAAACTTCAACTTCTAGCTTGAAAGGAAACTCAATGGCGAACAAAAGGAAGAACACTGGAACTTCTTCTCATGCCGATGATGCTGATGCTGAAGGCACAAGGAACGAGGCAAGCCAGGAAGCTTCCTCTCATGAAGACCCATCAGCATACCTGACTAGAGACGAGATGGATGGAGTTCTCGCTGAATTGAGGACCCAGATGGCAAGGCAGGACGATCTCCTTCAGAAACAACAGGAAATGATCAACCAATTCTTCGCTCGGATGGATGGAAGGCCGAGCAATGCCCAAATCACTGGAAACGAAGCCATTGACGCGGCTCGAGTATCACCCGGACTCGGGGGCAACTCCCCCATTCAACAGCAGAACTCGTCTCGTGATACACCTCTGCACCGCGAACCGGATCGTGGAACACTACTAGGCTCACGAACCGATCCCAACAACTCGCTCCCGCCTGTTCAACAACAACCGGTTCGTGACCTACCTCCTGGACCCAGTCGGAACGCCCCCCTACTCCACGATCCGGCCTCACGAGCTGGACTTCACGAACCTACCTCACGAACCGTCCCCCTCGAACCGGGTCGGGTCGCTCCCCTCGATCCATGATCCGCGAGCCGCGATCCCCAGGCGATAGCTCACCAACTTCCATCTTCTCCTGCAATCAACGCAGGGGGCACCAGCTCTGATTTTGGTAGTTTACAACAGCTTTTTGAGGGCAATCGACTCACTGATCTCATTCAACGCCTCTCGAGAGGCCGCACCTTTCAGAATGACGTGGACGACGTCAATCATAATCCGTTCACTCAGGAAATAAGGAATTCACGCAATCCCCCAGATTTCAAACTTCCACAACTGGAGTCCTACAACGGCAGGACAGATCCTACCGTGCATCTGATGCGTTACAAACGGCATATGGAAGTTCAATCGGCATCAGAAAACGTCATGGCTAAATGTTTTCCCCTCTTTCTGACTGACATAGCCGCCATGTGGATTCGGCAGCTGGAAATTGAATCGATCAGCAGTTGGAACATGTTGGTCGCACGCTTCATTGAACAATTTCGTGTCCACATCGCACGACCCGAGAACGTCATGTCACTCACCACAATCAAGCAGAGGCCCAGAGAAACTCTGCGTTCATTCCTGGAAAGATTTAACGTTGCAGTAGCATCAGTTGATCGTCCTGAACAATCGATGGTACTGATGGCAGCAGTATCCGGCATTCTAGATAACTCGGAGTTCAAAAAGTCTTTATACAGAGATCCATCACGAAATCTTGGCGAATTATACCTTGAAGCAGATAGATTTCTGCGGGAAGAAGATGCAACTTTCGAGAAGAAAAACCTCGAAGTCAACATGCTTGGAGATGGAGAACCGCCCAATCCTGGAAAAGGCAATGATCGGGGGAAAGGAAAGACCCCTGCTACAAATGATCGTAATGCTCCACCCCGGAGAGGGTCCAGATACAACAAATACACTTAACTGAATGCTACTCTAAGCAACATATACATGGATACAGGAGGTCCTGCCTCCTGTCCGAGACCTCCCAAGAGGGAGTCGACGCTAGCACAACGCAATTCTGGCTGACATTGCATATTTCATGACATAGACGGTCACAACACTGATGACTGCAGACATTTGCGGGATCTAATTGAGGATCGGATCAGATTAGGAGAGCTACCCGAATATGTCACTCGACCAACAACGCCCACACCTGCGCTGTCACCACCTATTCCCCAGAGAGGAAACGATCCTGGATCGAGCAATCGTGGGATTATCATTCGCTGATCCCACTCGGCGGATCTCTTCAGTTTGCTAAACACCGATACACAGTTCATGTTTTTAGGTTTTTAGGCGACTTCTCGCCCTCCTTTGTTTTCCCTGCATGTAATAAGAGCCGTCACATTAGCCCACACGCACGGAACCTACTTGTGGTCTCCAGTCGTGTCCGGCAAATGACCGCTGCGTTTTCATGAATTAGCAATAAGCATTGAGCTCCGGCTCCCAACTGGATCCGTCCAGTACAAACATGAGCTCCGGCTCTTAACTGGATCCGTCCAGTATAAACAAATTTTCATGTGCTTTTCCTTGGTCGTCTTACTCCGGTAAGGCCGTCTTGGAACCATCATGTGCCTTTCCTTGGTCGTCTTACTCCGCTAAGGCCGTCTTGGAACCTCCATGTGCTTTTCCTTGGTCGTCTTACTCCGGTAAGGCCATCTTGAAACCCTCATTGCTTCTCCTCGGTCGTCTTACTCCGTTAAGGCCGTCTTGGAACCCCTCTAACATCTCCTCGGATGGTTTACTCCGGTAAAGCCATCTAGGATATATTTTTGCATTGTTTGGTTTATCCTATTGCAGGTACAAATTCCTTGTCTTCTTGGATTTCTCTGGCGTTAATACGATCCCGTGTGATCGTCGGTTTTCTGGCCTTAATACGATCCGGCATGATCGTCGCATTCTAGACTTGGATTTCTCAGATTATCCAGAACACATCTTCCTTCAACCAGCAAGATATGTTCTGGGGGGAAAACATGTTGACTCACTTTTTGGTAAAAGCTATCACACAGAATATCTGGATAGCATTACACTCGAATATGGAGAACATTGTCAAAAGACAGGCATCGATTAGGTCAAAATCACATCCTCAACATAAACAGGCTCGAAACTCCTATAAGATGACCTCTTTTGGGCTCGAAAACAGCGATTACGGAGCTGAGCTCTGTATCTCTTGTAGCCCTCTGAGTTAGCTTCGGTTTGAGCTTCGGTTTGGATCAATCGGACTTACGGTTTGAAAGTTATGCCCGTTTTCGTAAACTGGTGTAATCTGGCAATTTCCTGCATAAAGCGACGAAGCAACGCCTCCTGGACCGGATCGCCCCCTTTGGATCGTGGGCTCCTCCTTGGTTCGCACACACCGGATCGCTCCCATCAGCTAACCCCTAGTCGGATCGCCCCCTTGGACTCTACCCACTTGACCATGACCCGATCGTGGTGGGCACCTGGACCACGATCCGTTCGTGGTCTCACCACTTCAGCTCATCACTCTATTCGTGGTGCATAGGGGAGCACGATCCGGTCCCCGCACCTGCTCCTGCGCAGCTTGTTCTGACCTACTCTCAAGGCTATTTTCACTCCAACTTGCATAGATCTTATTACACATGTCATATTACGATTTGGAGATGATTTTTGGACGTTTTCCACCTCTTTTCGAGATTTTTGGGATGCGTGCCACGTGTCCCGCGATCCGCCTGCTGTAAACAGCTATAAATACACCATTCGAAGGCATTTTCAGGATCTTTTTTGGCCATTCTTCTTCACTGCTTCCACCATTACTGAAGTGCAAGGACTTTGCACCTTCATACACTCAAATTCTTATCTTTTCAATACAATTAACACACGGATTGTGTTTCTCCGTGTAACCGATTTCTTTAATCTGTCAGATTATAACAATAAGATTATAAAGTGGACGTAGGCTGCATCTACGGCCGAACCACTATAAAAACCTTGTGTGTCTCCTCTTTATTTACTCTTTTCTACATCCTGTGATCTGCGATCTGCATTTGGGTGTTAGGCCCAATTTTTGGTCTAACATTTTGGCGCGCCAGGAAGGGGGGCACACAAAAAACTTCAACTTCTAGCTTGAAAGGAAACTCAATGGCGAACAAAAGGAAGAACACTGGAACTTCTTCTCATGCCGATGATGCTGATGCTGAAGGCACAAGGAACGAGGCAAGCCAGGAAGCTTCCTCTCATGAAGACCCATCAGCATACCTGACTAGAGACGAGATGGATGGAGTTCTCGCTGAATTGAGGACCCAGATGGCAAGGCAGGACGATCTCCTTCAGAAAAAATAGGAAATGATCAACCAATTCTTCGCTCGGATGGATGGAAGGCCGAGCAACGCCCAAATCACTGGAAACGAAGCCATTGACACGGCTCGAGTATCACCCGGACTCGGGGGCAACCCCCCATTCAACAGCAGAACTCGTCTCATGATACACCTCTGCACCGCGACCCGGATCGTGGAACACTACTAGGCTCACGAACCGATCCCAACAACTCGCTCCCGCCTGTTCAACAGCAACCGGTTCGTGACCTACCTCCTGGACCTAGTCGGAACGCCCCCTACTCCACGATCCGGCCTCACGAGCTGGACTTCACGAACCTACCTCACGAACCGTCCCCCTCGAACCGGGTCGGGTCGCTCCCCTCGATCCACGATCCGCGAGCCGCGATCCCCATGCGATAGCTCACCAACTTCCATCTTCTCCTGCATTCAACGCGGTGGGCACCAGCTCTGATTTTGGTAGTTTACAACAGCTTTTCGAGGGCAATCGACTCGCTGATCTCATTCAACGCCTCTCGAGAGGCCGCACCTATCAGAATGACGTGGACGACGTCAATCATAATCCGTTAACTCAGGAAATAAGTAATTCATGCAATCCCCCAGATTTCAAACTTCCACAACTGGAGTCCTACAACGGCAGGACAGATCCTACCGTGCATCTGATGCGTTACAAACGGCATATGGAAGTTCAATCGGCATCAGAAAACGTCATGGCTAAATGTTTTCCCCTCTTTCTGACTGACATAGCCGCCATGTGGATTCGGCAGCTGGAAACAGAATCGATCAGCAGTTGGAACATGTTGATCGCACGCTTCATTGAACAATTTCATGTCCACATCGCACGACCCAAGAACATAATGTCACTCACCACAATCAAGCAGAGGCCCAGAGAATCTCTGCGTTCATTCCTGGAAAGATTTAACGTTGCAGCAGCATCAGTTGATCGTCCTGAACCATCGATGGTACTGATGGCAACAGTATCCGGCGTTCTAGATAACTCGGAGTTCAAAAAGTCTTTATACAGAGATCCACCACGAAATCTCGGCGAATTCTACCTTGAAGCAGGTAGATTTCTGCGGGAAGAAGCAACTTTCGAGAAGAAAACCCTCGAAGTCAACATGCTCGGAGATGGAGAACTGCCCAATCCTGGAAAAGGCAATGACAAGGGGAAGGAAAGACCCCTGCTACAAATGATCGTAATGCTCCACCCCGGAGAGGGTCCAGATACGACAAATACACTTAATTGAATGATACTCTAAGCAACATATACATGGATACAGGAGGTGCTGCCTCCTATCCGAGACCTCCCAAGAGGGAGCCGACGCTAGCACAACGCAATTCTGGCATACATTGCATATTTCATGACATAGATGGTCACAACACTGATGACTGCAGACATTTGCGAGATCTAACTGAGGATCGGATAGAGTAGGAGAGCTACCCGAATATGTCACTCGACCGACAACGCCAACACCTGCGCTGCCACCACCTATTCCCCAGAGAGGGAACGATCCTGGATCGAGCAATCGCGGGATTATCATTCGCTGATCCCACTCGGCGGATCTCTTCAGTTTGCTGAACTCCGATACACAGTTCATGTTTTTAGGTTTTTAGGCGACTTCTCGCCCTCCTTTGTTTTCCCTGCATGTAATAAGAGCCATCACATCAGCCCACACGCACGAAACCTACCTGTGGTCTCCAGTCGTGTCCGGCAAACGACCGCTGCGTTTTCATGAATTAGCAATAAGCATTGAGCTCCGGCTCCCAAATGGATCCGTCCAGTACAAACATGAGCTCCGGCTCTTAACTGGATCCGTCCAATATAAACAAATTTTCATGTGTTTTCCTTGGTCGTCTTACTCCGGTAAGGCCGTCTTGGAACCTTCATGTGCCTTTCCTTGGTCGTCTTACTCCGGTAAGGCCGTTTTGGAACCTTCATGTGCTTCTCCTTGGTCGTCTTACTCCGGTAAGGCCGTCTTGGAACCCTCATTGCTTTTCCTCGGTCGTCTTTCTCCGTTAAGGCTGTCTTGGAACCCCTCTAACATCTCCTCGGATGGTTTACTCCGGTCAGGCCATCTTGGAAATATTTTTGCATTGTTTGGTTTATCTTATTGCAGGTACAAATTCCTTGTCTTCTTGGATTTCTCTGGCGTTAATACGATCCCGTGTGATCGTCGGTTTTCTGGCCTTAATACGATCCGGCATGATCGTCGCATTGTGGACTTGGATTTCTCAGATTATCCAGAACACATCTTGTAACAACCCGTATTTTCAATAACCTATTATAACATAAATCGAGGCAGAATTTAATTCTAAAATCTGAATCAAGGGAAACGGGCTATGCCATTGCGTTCGTCTCGGAAAAATACGCGAAATAGAGTCCGAATTTTCGAAAATCGGAGTCCGTATGACCCAGTTAAGGCCCATTGAAGTTTTCAGAAATTTCCATGTTAAAAACAGATTTAAATTTTAAATTAAAAACAAGGATTAGGGCTAACTGGCGTCAGGCGGGAAAACTCCCGCCAGGACCCCATGTCGACAGGCATGTCGACAGGGGTCTTAGGGTGCCGACTGCCCTGTCGACAGCCCTGTCGACACGGGGTGGCCAGGCAGTTTTGCCTGGCGCACCATTTTGGATTTGGGCTTGGTCTTGTGGCTTGGTTCTAGAGAATTCCTAAATCTGACGGGCCTAAACTAACCTAGGGTTAATCCTAGGGCTAAAAACACTCTAATCTTCTATAAATAAGCCCCTAATCCTACCCTAAAACCTCATTATTCATTCTAGCAACCAAACTATGTCAAATTGAATTCTCAAATGGCCTCCACCTAAAAACCCTAGCCTCCACCCTCTTCAAAAATCATTTCTATGAAGGTTTTGATGTTCATACAAGCATTTCTAAGTTGTATGAATGATCATTAGCTTGCATACATCATCAAGTTGCAAGCTTTAATTGCTAAAGCTAGAGTTTTGGGATTTTTGTTAATTGGAGCTTTGTTTTGGGTTTTTATATGCTTGCATAAAGGGCTTTTCAATCTTTATTATTGGATTTGTGTCTTCATAATATTTGTAAGCCCTCTTACCTTCATTTTAGAAACTCTAAAGTTAATATGTGATGAAAGTTGGGATTTATGCATGTTTAATAAGTTATGCATGCTTATGCGAGTTCACTATGCTATGTTATGCATGTTTAATAAGTTATGCATGCTTATGCGTGTTCACTATGCTATGTTATGCATGTTTAATAAGTTATGCATGCTTATGCAAGTTCACTATGCCATGATTTGCAAGTTTAACAAGTTATGCATGTTTATGCAAGTTCTCTATGCCATGATTTGCAAGTTTAACAAGTTATGCATGTTTATGCAAGTTCACTAAGTCATGATTTGCAAGTTCAACAAGTTATGCATGTTTATGCAAATTCACTATGCTAAGTTATGCAAGTCCAACATGTTATGCATGCTTATTATGATATGTAAGATTTATCATGTATGTTGTGCCAAGTTCCCTCTTTCTATCCTTTATGCGTTATAACGAATATGTAAGCGATAGAATGACGTTGGGGGAGGGGGGGGGGGGGTTTGGGTAAAACCTAAAATACATGAAAATATAAGATTGGGAATTTACCTATTAAGTTAGGTCTACCCCTTGGGAATTTACCTATTAAGTTAGGTCTACCCAAGTATTTGTTAAACTTGCAATTATGGTTTGAAATAAAGTGGACATGACACTTAGAAAACATGTGTGGCCAACTCGAGGTTGGGTTGAGTTTGTAGCGTAAACCTACCCGGAACCGACCGGCTTAACTAGTTGCTACAAACAATAGGACCCAATGTGAGAAGTTGGTCATGTGTACCTGGGACCCGAGGTTAGACCAAGTTGTGGTGTAAAGCTACCCGGACCCGCCCGGCTTAACTAGTAACCGCAACAAAGTCTAATGTGAGAGGTTAAGGTACAATTAAATTAATGCCTCATGAGTAGGGTTAAGTCATGGCCCACTAATACTTAACCAATTTTGGGGATACGAGGGATTAAATGGGGTTAAGTGGTGAACTGTTGGTTACACTTGGCTAATTTAATCCATGATTAGTGAGGGGTTAAACCACACTTAACCCTCTTAGAAAACCCTAGCAACGTGGTATGTTCCAGCAGTAATCCCAGTTTGGTATCATTCACAACCCTAGAGGCTAGGCTAGGGCGGGGCACGATTACTGGACTGATGTAAGAGACCAAAGCGACGGCTGAGTGGTACAGCGGTGCGGGTCCAGGCGGGCTACGGACGTGCACGTAGTTCGATGTTGGACAAACTCGAGGCACGGGTACCAGTAGGTTTAGACTGTGCATTATTGCTTAGGTGTCTGGGGTTGACACCCGAGGGCTTGATACACCCAAAGGTGGACCCAGCACAGTCTGACTACAACCATATGTGGGCCGTATGGACACCAACACTTGACGTGTTAGGTTTATAGGGAGCCGATCGACTAGACCGTTGGGCTGGACCTTGTATTAAGGTCACCTCATGCTATTGGGCCAAAGTTTGGGCTGAGGGATCAATACATGTTATGTTAGTTATCTAGTACACTGTGGTGCAAAGCTTAATCTTCTTTATGTGATGACAACTTTATCTATTGCCAGCATATTCATCTCAGTTTCCATCATGATGTTAGCTTTATTAGTTTATAGACTGATCGTAGTAGGGCTTACCAGTCTTTTTTGACTGACCTGTTTTCTTTCGCTTCTTTTCTTCTGTCCCCCCCCCCCCCCAGGTTCTCAGGGAGGGAACAGTGGTGCTTAGCTTGGATTGCTTGCTTGTTCGCTGGATAGCTCATGTATGTCTGGACATTGAGCTCGCTATGGTTTATCACTTTTATTTTTGGGGATAGCACTATGTATTTCAGTATTTCTGTTTATGTTGTACTAGACATATTTATTTTGGCAGATGACTTTATGATGTACTAGACTTGTTTTGAGATGGTTTGAGATATTCCGCTGTTTTATTCTCACTTACTCTGTTTTACATATATATTTATGTTCCTGTTCTGCCTTGATATATCATTATGCATGCTTACCCAGTTCTTACGCCGCCCAGAAGCTAGTGCCCCCGAAAGAGTGACCCTAGCGGAGGTGGGGTGTTACACATCTTCCTTCAACCAGCAAGATATGTTCTGGGGGGCAAACATGTTGACTCAATTTTTGGTAAAAGCTGTCACACAGAATATCTGGATAGCATTACACTCGAATATGGAGAACATCGTCAGAAGACAGACATCGATTAGGTCAAAATCACATCCTCAACATAAACATGCCCGAAACTCCTATAAGATGACCTCTTTTGGGCCCGAAAACAGCGATTACGTAGCTAAGCTCGGTAGCTCTTGTAGCCCTCTGAGTTAGCTTCGGTTTGAGCTTCGGTTTGGCTCAATCGAACTTACGGTTTGAAAGTTATGCCCGTTTGCCTAAACTGGTGTAATCTGGCAATTTCCTGCATAAAGCGACGAAGCAACGCCTCCTGGACCGAATCGCCCCCTTTGGATCGTGGGCTCCTCCTTGGTTCGCACACACCGGATCGCTCCCATCAGCTAATCCCTGGTCGAATCGCCCCCTTGGACTCGCCCCACTTAACCATGACCCGATCGTGGTGGGCACTGGACCACGATCCATTCGTGGTCTCACCACTTCAGCTCGTCACTCTATTCGTGGTGCATAGGGGAGCATGATCCGATCCCTGCACCTGCTCCTGCGCAGCTTGTTCTGACCTACTCTCAAGGCTATTTTCACTACAACTTGCATGGATCTTATTACACATGTCATATTACGATTTGGAGATGATTTTTGGATGTTTTCCACCTCTTTTCGAGATTTGTGGGATGCGTGCCACGTGTCCCACGATCCGCCTGCTGTAAACAGCTATAAATACACCATTCGAAGGCATTTTCAGGATCTTTTTTGGCCATTCTTCTTCACTGCTTCCACCATTACTGAAGTGCAAGGACTTTGCACCTTCGTACACTCAAATTCTTATCTTTTCAATACAATTTACACACGGATTGTGTGTCTGCGTGTAATCGATTTCTGTAATCTGTCAGAGTATAACAATATGATTATAAAGTGGACGTAAGCTACGTCTACGGCCGAACCACTATAAAAACCTTGTGTGTCTCCTCTTTATTTACTCTTTTCTGCATCTTGTGATCTGCGATCTGCATTTGGGTGTTAGGCCCAATTTTTGGTCTAACATTTTGGCGCGCCAGGAAGGGGGGCACACAAAAAACTTCAACTTCTAGCTTGAAAGGAAACTCAATGGCGAACAAAAGGAAGAACACTGGAACTTCTTCTCATGCCGATGATGCTGATGCTGAAGAAACAAGGAACGAGGCAAGCCAGGAAGCTTCCTCTCATGAAGACCCATCAGCATACCTGACTAGAGACGAGATGGATGGAGTTCTCGCTGAATTGAGGACCCAGATGGTAAGGCAGGACGATCTCCTTCAGAAACAACAGGAAATGATCAACCAATTCTTCGCTCGGATGGATGGAAGGCCGAGCAACCCCCAAATAACTGGAAACGAAGCTATTGACGCGGCTCGAGTATCACCCGGACTCGGGGGCAACCCCCCCATTCAACAGCAGAACTCGTCTCGTGATACACCTCTGCACCGCGACCCGGATCGTGGAACACTACTAGGCTCACGAACCGATCCCAACAACTCGCTCCCGCCTGCTCAACAATAACCAGTTCGTGACCTACCTCCTGGACCCAGTCGGAACGCCCCCCTACTCCACGATCCGGCCTCACGAGCTGGACTTCACGAACCTACCTCACGAACCTCCCCCTCGAACCGGGTCGGGTCTCTCCCCTCGATCCACGATCCGCGATCCCCAGGCGATAGCTCACCAACTTCCATCTTCTCCTGCATTCAACGCTGGGGGCACCAGCTCTGATTTTGGTAGTTTACAACAGCTTTTTGAGGGCAATCGACTCGCTGATCTCATTCAATGCCTCTCGAGAGGCCGCACCTATCAGAATGACGTGGACGACGTCAATCACAATCCGTTCACTCAGGAAATCAGGAATTCACGCAATCCCCCAGATTTCAAACTTCCACAATTGGAGTCCTACAACGGCAGGACAGATCCTACCGTGCATCTGATGCGTTACAAACGGCATATGGAAGTTCAATCGGCATCAGAAAACGTCATGGCTAAATGTTTTCCCCTCTTTCTGACTGACATAGCCGCCATGTGGATTCGGCAGCTGGAAACAGAATCGATCAGCAGTTGGAACATGTTGGTCGCACGCTTCATTGAACAATTTCGTGTCCACATCGCACGACCCAAGAACGTCATGTCACTCACCACAATCAAGCAGAGGCCCAGAGAAACTCTGCGTTCATTCCTGCAAAGATTTAACGTTGCAGCAGCATCAGTTGATCGTCCTGAACCATCGATGGTACTGATGGCAGCAGTATCCGGCGTTCTAGATAACTCGGAGTTCAAAAAGTCTTTATACAGAGATCCACCACGAAATCTCGCCGAATTCTACCTTGAAGTAGATAGATTTCTACGGGAAGAAGATGCAACTTTCGAGAAGAAAACCCTCGAAGTCAACATGCTCGGAGATGGAGAACCGCCCAATCCTGGAAAAGGCAATGACAAGGGGAAAGGAAAGACCCCTACTACAAATGATCGTAATGCTCCACCCCGAAGAGGGTCCAGATACGAAAAATACACTTAACTGAATGATACTCTGAGCAACATATACATGGATACAGGAGGTGCGGCCTCCTATCCGAGACCTCCCAAGAGGGAGCCGACGCTAGCTCAACGCAATTCTAGCAGACATTGCATATTTCATGACATATACAGTCACAACACTGATGACTGCAGACATTTGCGAGATCTAATTGAGGATTGGATCAGACTAGGAGAGCTACCCGAATATGTCACTCGACCAACAACGCCTACACCTGCGCTGCCACCACCTATTCCCCAGAGAGGGAACGATCCTGGATCGAGCAATCGCGGGATTATCATTCGCTGATCCCACTCGGCGGATCTCTTCAGTTTGCTGAACTCCGATACACAGTTCATGTTTTTAGGTTTTTAGGCGAATTCTCGCCCTCCTTTGTTTTCCCTGCATGTAATAAGAGCCGTCACATCAGCCCACACGCACAGAACCCACCTGTGGACTCCAGTCGTGTCCGGCAAACGACCGCTGCGTTTTCATGAATTAGCAATAAGCATTGAGCTCCGGCTCCCAACTGGATCCATCCAGTACAAACATGAGCTCCGGCTCTTAAATGGATCCGTCCAGTATAAACAAATTTTCATGTGCTTTTCCTTGGTCGTCTTACTCCGGTAAGGCCGTCTTGGAACCTTCATGTGCCTTTCCTTGGTCGTCTTACTCCGGTAAGGCCGTCTTGGAACCTTCATGTGCTTTTCCTTGGTCGTCTTACTCCGGTAAGGCCGTCTTGGAAGCCTCATTGCTTCTCCTCGGTCGTCTTACTCCGTTAAGGCCGTCTTGGAACCCCTCTAACAAATCCTCGGATGGTTTACTCCGGTCTGGCCATCTAGGAAATATTTTTGCATTGTTTGGTTTATCTTATTGCAGGTACAAATTCCTTGTCTTATTGGATTTCTCTGGCGTCAATACGATCCCGTGTGATCGTCGGTTTTCTGGCCTTAATAAGATCCGGCATGATCGTCGCATTCTGGACTTGGATTTCTCAGATTATCCAGAAGACATCTTCCTTCCACCAGCAAGATATGTTCTGGGGGGCAAACATGTTGACTCACTTTTTGGTAAAAGCTGTCACACAGAATATCTGGATAGCATTACACTCGAATATGGAGAACATCGTCAGAAGACAGGCATCGATTAGGTCAAAATCACATCCTCAACATAAATAGGCCCGAAACTCCTATAAGATGACCTCTTTTGAGCCCGAAAACAGAGATTACGGAGCTGAGCTCGTTAACTCTTGTAGCCCTCTGAGTTAGCTTCGGTTTGAGCTTCGGTTTGGCTCAATCGAACTTACGGTTTGAAAGTTATGTCCGTTTTCGTAAATTGGTGTAATCTGGCAATTTCCTGCATAAAGTGACGAAGCAACGCCACCTGGACCGGATCGCCCCCTTTGGATCGTGGACTCCTCCTTGGTTCGCACACACCAGATCGCTCCCATCAGCTAAACCCTGGTCCGATCGCCCCCTTGGACTTGCCCCACTTAACCATGACCCGATCGTGGTGGGCACCTGGACCACGATCCGTTCGTGGTCTCACCACTTCGGCTCGTCACTCTATTCGTGGTGCATAGGGGAGCACGATCCGATCCCCGCACCTGCTCCTGCGCAGCTTGTTCTGACCTACTCTCAAGGCTATTTTCACTCCAACTTGCATGGATCTTATTACACATGTCATATTACGATTTGGAGATGATTTTTGGACGTTTTCCACCTCTTTTCGAGATTTTTGGGATGCGTGCCATGTGTCCCGCGATCTGCCTGCTGTAAACAGCTATAAATACACCATTCGAAGGCATTTTTAGGATCTTTTTTGGCCATTCTTCTTCACTACTTCCACCATTACTAAAGTGCAAGGACTTTGCACCTTCATACACTCAAATTCTTATCTTTTCAATACAATTAACACACGGATTGTGTGTCTGCGTGTAACCGATTTCTGTAATCTGTCAGAGTATAACAATAAGAGTATAAAGTGGACGTAGGCTACATCTACGTCCGAACCACTATAAAAACCTTGTGTGTCTCCTCTTTATTTACTCTTTTCTGCATCCTGTGATCTGCGATCTGCATTTGGGTGTTAGGCCCAATTTTTGGTCTAACAATTTTCATCTAGATCATCAAACAAAGTGATATAAAGTGGACGTAGGCTCTTTAACGCCGAACCACTATAAATCTTGTGTCTCTTTTCTATTTTTGATCTCATTTTATCAAAATTTTGGTGAATTTGGGTGTTAGAACCACTTTTTGGTCTAAGATTTTGGTGCTTTCAGTGAGAATCATTTGAATTCTCTGTTTTTCTGGATTATCGTTCTACTTTTTGGACCGTTGAGTTCGAAGAAGTTAATCCCCACTTTTCGACACTTTTAAGTAATTGTTGGTTGATTGTTGAAGAATTATGGCCAAAGGAAAAGGCAAGGAAGTTCAAACCAGTCGAGGGAACGAAGTTGGTGAAGATCAGAAAAATTCGGTCGTGACAAGGTCTAGTGGGCAGAGTTCGTGAGCGGATCGGACAGGTTCAGGAAATCCGAACCGGTCGCATAGGGAGAGCTCCGATCCGAACCGAGTAGAAGACGTTGAAGAGGTGCACTCCCCCAACCCGAACCGATCCGACCAGGTTAGTTTGCTCCGATCCGACACTAGGTGAAGCTGGAACCTCTACTCGAGCCCCTCCAAATGCTCCGACTCGAGCCACCAGGATCAATGACCAGATCAATCCATCTGCGCCTGTAACCCAAGGAGATTTTTCACGCCTTCTCGACATGCTTGAGAGCACTAGGGAGGCTGTGAGAATCCACGAGCGCACCAGTGTTATGATGATAGAGAATATGAGAATCATGAGTAGGGAAATTGCGAGCGCCACAGGTAGAGAACCCCTTCCCCAGTTCACCACACTGCAATGGATCGGTCTTCTTCTTTCGAGGAAGAACGGCCTCGTGATAGAAGGCCGCTCGAACGACCTCAGAATTTGGAACAAATGACTTTCGGTTCTCTGGGATCCTGCGAGGATGCTGCTCGTGTGCTAGGTCCCAATGACCCGAGCTTGAGAGAGCCTATGCTATTACCAATACGAGGATCCCATCTTTTGCCAAGAGATCCTAATCTCACCAACCCCACTCAGGGACAAATGCTTCAACCCCTTCCTCCCGAGATCGACCGGGAACGTAGGGAGCAAAGAAGAGCAGAAGCCACTAGAAGAAGGATGGTGTCCCCCGATCAGGAACCCAGGGGAAACCCGAACATCAGAACCAGGGAGCCTGAACGGCCCTTGACCAATGCTGAAGTATGGGCTATGGTACTCCAGATCATGTCTGAGATTTGAAACTACACCAATGAAGATTGTGGTATTAAGCGAAGCCATACTCCCTTTACTGATGACATTCTTGATTTTCTGTTTCCTCGACGTTTTAATCTGCCGCAGATGGACAGATATAACGGGAGAACTGACCCGGGACAACATTTGATGCGATACGCATGGCTTATTAATGCTGCCGATGCCTCTGACGCTGTGAAGTGTAAATCTTTCCCGATCTACTTAGAAGACATAACATTACTATGGTTTACCCAACTTCCTCCTCGATCGATATCGAATTTCAGAGAACTAAGTGAAGGTTTTATGAATCAATTCTGACTTCACGCCCGAAAGTCTAAGAATGTTATCGAATTATCGAGAATTAAGCAAGCACCGGGAGAGTCCTTGAAGTCGTATCTAGACTGTTTCAATTTAGCTGTAACATAAGTCAGCGACCTTCATGAGCCTACAATCTTGATGGCCTTAATGGAGGGAGTTGATCCTGATTTGGAGTTTGGAGATTATCTTTCTGGGAAGCCACCTCCCACAAGAGATTTGTTTTATGAGAAGGCCAATATTCAGTTAAGACGGGAGGAAGCAAGGGCAAACAGAAAGAGGAAGTCTGGAGCGGCCTCAAAAGAAACTGTTCGGAGTAATGTTGGTGTAAAGATGTAACACCCTACGTCCATTAATGTCACTCACGAAGGGAATGCATTAACTTCCATGCAGGTTATAAGTGAATATAGAACAGAGAAAATACAACAAGACAGATAATAAATAGTACTTGGAAATCTAAAACTTCATTTTATTGCAGCAGAAATTAAACATGTTTGTTACATCATAAATCCATAGATCATAACCAAGTACAATATCCATCTTCATAAAAACAAAATACATAATCCCATTACATAAATAGCCATTAAAAAGATAACAAGCTGGACTTTACTTCAACGGTCCAAGCTTTCCAAAGAGAGATGAAGCAATTCAATCAAACTCAACTAGAGCAAGGCCCAACCTAAGGACCTTGAGGGGGAAAAAGGATAGAAATAGAGGGGGTCGGGCATAAATTCTGGTGAGTATGATAATTCTAACAATACTATTATCAAAATAACTAGACTAAGGCATAAGCTGGAAGACAAGTAAATGTCTATGAACTCTTAGGAAGATAAAGACAGCGTTTAAGATAACGGTAAAGGCACACCTAATTACTAACGAATTATTACTACACTGCACCGCACATTACTACACTGCACCAAACCAGTCACCCTATTGTTTGATCCCACTTGCTTCACACAAAAACTTTATAAATATCCTTACGTACCCCTAGCTGACTACATAGGTGTCGTCTGCCCCTATCTCCACTAGGTGTACCCCACTACCCACTTTCGATCGGCTCCCTACTTGTAGATACCCGTGCTGGCCCCACAGTGTGGTGTATCACTCCCCTAAAGTGGCAACCCGATACAACTTGAGAATGCACGGCTTATACCTACACGATGCAACAACGTCTTACCTACCGGCCCGGGTCCACACACGCATATGAAACACGTTGGACTTGCGTTGCCACCGCTCCCCGTTTTGGCCTCTTACAGTCGAACCCAGCATGCGTGTCCCGTCCTCGGCTTTGGTCGAGCCCACAAAGATACGTTTGGGATACTGGTCGAAATGGGCCCCCACAAGCTACCCACCTAAGCTTGTCACTAGTATATCCCACTTAACCATCTTAGTCATGTTCATTTACATGTGTGTTTGGTTAAGTCTTACTAATCGTATTTCACATGCCACTAAGGGCACCCCCAAGATTCCTCATGCCGCCCAAGGCACCTACTTAACCCCCATGTCCCACCTTACATGTTTATCTGTTTAAGTATTTCTTAATTCATTCAGGCCATAACCTCATAAAGATCTCACTCATTAGACTGGCATTTATGGCAGCTGGAATTGCCGGGCGGGTCCGGCTAGTCTTACACCATAAAAGAGTCTAACCTCGTGTCTTTACAACCGTTATACTTTAGTTTAGGCCTAGGACCTCTCACATTGGGCTGACATTTGTGACCACTGGATTTGCCGGGCGGGTCCGGGCAGGTTTACGTCACAAACGAGTCCAACCACGTGTCCTAAGCATTGATTAACACTTAAAATCTTTTACCCCGGTTTTTGTAATTCCCTATTCAAATTATTAATTAAGTCAACTTTTAGTGATGTCCATAATTGACTCAATTATGGCCATCCGCTTAAGGCATGCAAAATCATATTAATTCCACCCCAACTTTTTAATATTAAATCCTTAATATTACCCCTACCCCACGTTTATATGTTCGCTTATTCAATGCATAATATAGGCTAGACTTGTATAGTCTAACACCTAGCACAAAGATAAATTATCACAACATATAGACAATTAAAATAAATCTAATAATAATAGGGGTGAAACTTGCATAAACTACACATGTTAAGGATCAAAAGGGGTCAAATTGTTAAATGCCTCAATTTACATGATATGATCATAGCCCAAATCTATACATAAACTTGCATATGGGGTTTTTAGGCAACATAATGATGGTGTGAACTAGCATAGGATATCACATATGTCATAGCATAATTCTAGATGTCATAATAGATGTCTTGGCATATGTTCATAACTTTTCTAATCAATCTAATTTGCATATGTGACTTGTCATATAGATCAACATAACCCAAACATGATGATTTAATTAATATGAACTAACTAGCATAGATGGTAACATCATGGCCTTTTTAACATGTATGATTCATCACAACTTAGCAGAGAAACATTCAACATACATAACATCATCATAGCATGATTTATAACATAAAAGATATCATCATCACATAACATTGAATTTACAATATACATGATAGCAAATGCGGTTTACAACAACATATATGATAATTCACATCATCTATTCATAATCCACTCATAACTCAACCTAATTAAAATGATAACAATCTTGTTAAGATCATCATACTCACAATTTAGTGAAGAAAAGAGAGAGTTTTGCTTTGCTTTAGGGTTGAGACAATTAGAATTGAATTTGCTTTTCTTTTTTCTTAGTTGGCGGCGGCTCCATTGATTTCCGTGGCGACGGTATGACAGTAACTATTCTATTTTAATTAGATTTAGGGTTAGCATTAGGATGTATTTATAGGTGTAGGAAATTATTTAGGACCATTAGATTAACCCTGAACCATGAGAACAAATCAAATGCAAAATCTGCATTTGAGCGAATCGGCCCACGGGTTGATAGCCAAACACCCTGGATTAACCCCTAGTCAACCCAGCAGGGCTTGGGTCGACCTCAAAAATGGGCCGGTTCGGTTATTCCCCCTCCCAATTCGCTGTTTTGAACTTTTTCGCATATTTATTTATTTAATTTTTAATTTTTATATATATATCAATAAATATATTTCTCTGCGCAACCCATTTCACTTAATTCTTTTCTAAAAATTTAGTATACTTTAATTTGTGAATTTTAATGTTATAAAATTACGGGGTGTTACATTCTCCCCTCCTTAAAGGATTTCGTCCCCGAAATCTCCAAGTCAAGAAGAATGTATATCCTACCATCTAATCATCCATCTACTCAACCATCGAACACCAGCATCCATTGTCCTTAAAAGACTTCTAATGCTTTAATGTTTATATGCACAGTGTGTGTATATGTCCATATCTAATGCAAAATTAGGCGGTCTACTGATTCAGTCGACCTCCTTAGTGCAATTCATGATAGTGCCATGCGTCCAATATGTATGCACAAGATTCCTAATGATACGTATTAATTCTATATGCGTGCACAACCATCCACCAGAATGCAGCAACTATATGATAATACAACCATTATACATCCATTTTACTAAATACATCCATATATATGCAATATGCAATATGAAGTGACTGAGTCGATCTGGTGCCTAATAGTTGTGTAAATGCTTCCACGAGCAACCACTAGCAAACACTTGCATCCACTTTGCATCCACCATAAATAACATGTCTCAAACACATGTTTCAACCATAGGATTATCCTAACTAAAGGTCAAAGATACTAGCGAGAGGATATACTAAAGATAAGATAAGTACAAGCTAAGCGATAAAGGAGAAATTAAAGGACATACCCTCAAAAAGAAAAGGGTATTGTGAACGCATCTTCTCTTCTGTCTCCCAAGTAGCGTTGCTATCATCATCTCCCAATTGCACTTTGAGTAGTCTGACCTCTCGATTCCTCAACCTCTTGATCTCCGACCCAAGAATGCGCGTAGGAGCTCGTCGAATTGTCGCATCACGCTCTATCTCCACCTCTCTAAGCAAGCTCGGCTCTACCACTTCCGCGGTCTCGTGCAAGCACTTCATCTAATGTGACACATGGAATACGTCATGTACACCACTAAGTCTCTCGGGCAACTTCACTCTATACGCCATCCGTCCAATCCTCTCCTTAATAGGAAACGGCCCTACAAACCTTGGTGCTAATTTCCCAACGGACCCAAAGCGAACAACGTTTCGTAATGGAGACACTTTGACAAAGACCATGTCCCCAACTTCAAACTCGAGAGCTGTCCTCCTCTTATCCGCATAAGATTTTCCTATCTTGCACTGCTTTCATCCTCCTTCGAATCAAGTCGATCTTCTCCGAAGTCTCCCTAATCATATCAGGCCCAAGTAAGATCTTATCCGTAGATTCCCACCAACATGTAGGTGAACGACAAGGTCATCCATATAGAGCTTCGAATGGTGCCATACCAATGCTGGGCTGAAAGCTATTATTATATGCGAACTCAACCAATGGAAGTTGCTCTTCCCATGTACCCCGAAAGTCTAGGATACATAGCCTCAACAGATCCTCTAGAATGTGATTCACCCTCTCAGTCTGGCCGTCCGTCTGAGGATAATATGCGGTGCTCAAACATAACTGAGTCCCTACCGCCTCTTGTAAGCTTCTCCAAAATTCGCTAGTGAAAATAGGATCGCGGTCGCTCACTATGCTAGAAGGAACACCGTGCAAACGAACTATCTCTCGAACGTATACAGAAGCTAACCATGGAGCAGTCCTCTTACTCTTCACGGGAATAAAATGGGCGCTCTTAGTAAGTCTATCTACTATAACACAAATTCCCGTATTACCCTTCCTCGATCGCAGTAATCCATCCACAAAATCCATCGAGATGCTTTCCCATTTCCATAGTGGAACCTCCAATGGGTGAAGCAATACACCGGGTTTCTTTTGCTCCGCTTTTACTTGTTGGCGCACCAAGCATCTAGCGAAATACTCGGCCACGTCTTTCTTTATGCCGGCCCAAAAGTAATCTCTCTTCATGTCTTTGTACATCTTGTCCCCGCCGGGATGAATGGTCATCTTCGAACGATGTGCTTCGTCAGGAATAGTCTTCCTTAGGTCATCGTCTTTTGGTACAAAAAGTCCACCGTCCCTACGTAACCAACCCTTATCATCTAGGGTATACCTATGGAGATAGCTTGATGACTCCCCTCCTTTTAGCTTTTCTACTAACTCAACTAACTGTGGGTCGTCTCGCTGTGCCTCGCCAATCCGTCCCAAAAGCGTAGGTCTGACCTCCGAGGATGCTAGCAAACCGGGTACGAAGTCAACGGAAGGTCTAAAGTCAAACATCGAAATGAATTATAAACTTTGTCGCTCAATGAACAAAGGACTTAAGGATAATGTTTTTCTACTTAAGGCATCTGCCACCACGTTACCCTTGCCAGGGGTATATGCTATCTCAAAGTCGTAGGACGCTAAGAACTCCATCCACCTTTGCTGCCTTAATTTCAAGTCCTTTTGAGGGAATAGGTATTTTAAAAATTTGTGGATAGTGAATAGTTCGAATTTCTCGTCAAGAAGATAATGATGCCAAGACTTAAGCGCGAAAACAATAGCGGCCAACTCTAGGTCATGTGTGGGGTAATTCTTCTCATGCGCTCTCAACTGCCTTCCACCATAGGCTATTACCCTGCCCTCTTGCATTAAGACTGCGCCTAGTCCTGTCCCACAAGCGTCAGTATAAACGGTAAACAGCTTACTCTCGTCTGGCAATACTAAGACTGGGGCTGAAGTCAAAGCTCTCTTCAAACGTTGGAACGCATCATCACAATCTACGTCCCATGTGAAAACTAGGTTCTTCTTAGTAAGCTTATTAAGTTCTCTATAGTCCACACAAAGTCTAAGGGACCCATCCGCCTTTGTGGCAAATACTACTGGAGCAACCCACTCCGATATACTTCGTCTTATGAACCCCTTCACAAGCAACTCCTTCACTTGCTTACCGAGTTCCCTCCTTTCACGTGGAGCCATGTGGCGTACTGGCAAAGATACTGGTTTCGCATTATCCACAAGATAAATTTGAAAATCTATCTCCCGCTTCGGAGGTAAGCCCTTCACCTCCTCAAACACATCCGAATATTCTCGGACCACTCTAACAGATCGTAGAATTTCCTTAGATGCGTCAAGCGATTCTAGATAACTTAGCATAACTGAATTTATGGGATTACAAAAGATTTCGAGAGTGTTGCCAAGGCGAGTCACGAGCCTAACCACTCTCCTTTCACAATAAAGAACGGCCCTATTTCTGGATAACCAATCCATTCCTAAAATTAGCCCATAGCCCGTGAAGCCCAACACATAAGCATCACATCTAAATTCAACGCTAAGTATGGAAATTTTCAAATCCAAACACATCATAGACAAATAAGCTGAGCCCCCAATTGGATTCGAAACAACTAAGGGATCCTCTACTAAACTGGTGTTTAAGTGCAGTGATTCAACTAATGATGTAGAGATAAACGAATGTGATGCGCCCGAATCGAATAAGGTACGGACAGGATGATCAAATAGAAAAACTAAGCTTTCAACAGAAATGGTTCTACCTCGTTCTTCCAGCGGTGGGACCGCGAGAGCCTGAACTTGTCCCCTTGCCTACCCTGGTGCCATAAGAGCTTGCACCTGTCCTCCCGAGGTAGCTCCTGCCCTCTGCCCCTTCTTTGGGCAGTCCTTCACTAAATGTCCCGCATCGGCACAATGAAAACAGCCTGTCTTCTTTTTCTTTCGGCAATCCTTGCTGAGATGGCCTGGTGTTCCACAGTTAAAACATTTCTTCTTTCCCTTGTCGTTATTGTCTTTACCACCCTTCTTGTTTTTCTGTTGTGGTTTCTTCTGATCCCCCTTCTTCTCGGGTGCCTTATCAGCTTTAGCGCTTTTCTCCTCATGCATAAGCGTCATTTCTACTCACTTCTCAAAGGTGGCCCCCATAGGGATGTGGGTCATAGCCAACCCTTGCAATGGTTCGTTCAAGCCATTCACGAACCTCAGCGCCTTCTTCTCCGGCGTGTTCACTAAGTCCAAGCCAAACCTTGCTAACTGATTAAATTTATTGACATATTCTTTCACTGATGAGCTTCCTTTCTTCAATGTCAAGAACCTTTCCATATATAGATTTTCTTCCGCCCTTGAGAGAAACTTCGCCTCGAACCTACGTCTGAAATCCGCCCAAGAATCAACAGGACGCTTCCCATTAGTGACCTCCCACCAAAACGAGGCCTCTCCCTTCATCAACCAAGCTGCTAATCGAACTCTCCTCCCTTCTTCTACTTCAAAGATTTCTAGCAATTCTTCCACCTCCCTAAGCCAATCTCTAGCTTCCACAAACGTTTCTGACCCTTGAAATGGTTTTCAACCCATAGCCTTGAATTCCTTGCACGTCTTTACAAAAGTATCTACGCGAGGAGGAGGAGGAGGAACGGGTGCAACTGGTGGTGGAGGAACATTGGCTGGACCTGCAGCGGCCCTAGCCTCTAATAACCTCCTATAACATCCTGTTATCGTTACACCGTCGGGTAGATTAAGATCTTCAGCCATGCAGAAACGAAAAAGGAAAGATTCAGAATGGAGAATTCGAAAGATAAAGATATGAGCAATTGGGGATTATGTTTTTTTCTTAAAAACTTTTCTGTTTAAATTTCTCATTAAAACATGTTTTTGAAAGCACTTCTTCCAAAAATAACTATTTTTCTAAAGTATTTTTATCTGTTCTAGTAACATTAAGCTCTGATACCACGTGTAACACCCCACGTCCATTAATGTCACTCACGAAGGGAATGCATTAACTTCCATGGAGGTTATAAGTGAATATAGAACAGAAAAATTACAACAAGACAGATAATAAATAGTACATGGAAATCTAAAACTTCATTTTATTGCAGCGGAAATTAAACATGTTTGTTACATCATAAAACCATAGATCATAACCAAGTACAATATCCATCTTCATAAAAACAAAATACATAATCCCATTACATAAATAGCCATTGAAAAGATAACAAGCTGGACTTTACTTCAACGGTCCAAGCTTTCCAAAGAGAGATGAAGCAATTCAATCAAACTCCACTAGAGCTGGGCCAACCTGAGGACCTGGAGGGGGAAAAAGGATAGAAATAGAGGGGGTCAGGCATAAAGTCTAGCGAGTATGATAATTCTAACAATACTATTATCAAAATAACTAGACTAAGCCATAAGCTGGAAGAAAAGTAGATGTCTATGAACTCTTAGGAAGATAATGATAGCGTTTAAGATAACATTAAAGATAACGGTAAAGGCACACCTAATTACTAACGAATGATTACTACATTGCACCGCACATTACTACACTGCACCACACCAGTCACCGTATTGTTTGATCCCACTTGCTTCACACAGAAACTTAATAAATAGCCTTACGTACCCCTAGCTGACTACATAGGTGTCGTCTGCCCCTATCTCCACTAGGTGTACCCCACTACCCACTTTCGATTGGCTCCTTACCCGTAGATACCCATGCTGGCCCCACAGTAGGTTGTATCACTCCCCTAAAGTGGCAACCCGATACAACTTGAGAATGCACGGCTTATACCTACACGATGCAATAACGTCTTACCTACCAGCCCGGGTCCACACATGCATACGAAACCCGTTGGACTTACGTTGCCACCGCTCCCCGTTTTGGCCTCTTACAGTCGAACCCAGCATGCGTGTCCCGTCCTCGACTTGGGTCGAGCCCACAAAGATACGTTTGGGATACTGGTCGAAATGGGTCCCCACAAGCTACCCACCTAAGCTTGTCACTAGTATATCCCACTTAACCCTCTTAGTCATGTTCATTTACATTTGTGTTTGGTTAAATCTTACTAATCGTATTTCACATGCCACTAAGGGCACGCCCTAGATTCCTCATGCCACCCAAGGCACCTACTTAACCCCCATGTCCCACCTTACATGTTTATCTAGTTAAGTATTTCTTAATTCATTCAGGCCATAACCTCATAAAGACCTCTCACATTAGACTGGCATTTATGGCAGCTGGATTTGCCGGGCGGGTCCGGGCAGTCTTACACCATAAAAGAGTCTAACCTCGTGTCTTTACAACTATTATGCTTTAGTTTAGGCATAGGACCTCTCACATTAGGCTGACATTTGTGACCACTGGATTTGCCGGGCGGGTCCGGGCAGGTTTACGTCACAAACGAGTCCAACCTCGTGTCCTAAGCATTGATTAACACTTAAAATCTTTTACCCCAGTTTTAATAATTCCCTATTCAAATTATTAATTAAGTCAACTTTTAATGATGTCCATAATTGACTCAATTATGGCCATCCAGTTATGGCATGCAAAATCATATCAATTGCACCCCAACTTTTTAATATTAAATCCTTTATATTACCCCTACCCCACGTTTATACGTTCGCTTATTCAACGCATAATATAGGCTAGACTTGTATAGTCTAACACCTAGCACAAAGATAAATTATCACAACATATAGACAATGAAAATAAATCTAATCATAATAGGGGTGAAACTTGCATAAACTACACATGTTAAGGATCAAAAGGTGTCAACTTGTTAAATGTCTCAATTTATATGATATGATCATAGCCCAAATCTGTACATAAACTTGCATATGGGGCTTTTAGGCAACATAATGACGGTGTGAACTAGCATAGGATATCACATATGTCATAGCATAATTCTAGATGTCATAATAGATGTCTTGGCATACGTTCATAACTTTTCTAATCAATCTAACTTGCATATGTGACTTGTCATATAGATCAACATAACCCAAACAGGATGATTTAATTAATATGAACTAACTAGCATAGATGGTAACATCATGGCCTTTTTAACATGTATGATTCATCACAACTTTGCATAGAAACTTTCAACATACATAACATCATCATAGCATGATTTACAACATATAAGATATCATCATCACATAACATTGGATTTACAATATACATGATAGCAAAAGGGGTTTACAACAACATATATGATAATTCACATCATCTACTCATAATCCATTCATAACTCAACCAAATTAAAATGATAATAATCTTATTAAGATCATCATACTCACAATTTAGAGAAGAAAAGAGAGAGTTTTTCTTTGCTTTAGGGTTGAGAGAATTAGAATTGAATTTGCTTTTCTTCTTTCTTAGTTGGCGGCGGCTCCATTGATTTCCATGGCGACGGTATGACGGTAACTATTCTATTTTAATTAGGTTTAGGTTTAGCATTAGGATGTATTTATAGGTGTAGGAAGTTATTTAGGACCATTAGATTAACCCTGAACCATGAGAACCAATCAAATGCAAGATCTGCATTTGAGCGAATCGGCCCACGGGTTGATAGCCAAACACCCTGGATTAACCCCTAGTCGACCCAGCGGGGCTTGGGTCGACCTCGTAAATGGGCCGGTTCGGTTATTTCCCCTCCTAATTCGCTGTTTTGAACTTTTTCGCATATTTATTTATTTATTTATTTAATTTATATATATATATATATCAATATATATATTTCTCTGCGCAACCCATTTCACTTAATTCTTTTCTAAAAATTAAGTATACTTTAATTTGAGAATTTAATGTTATAAAATTATGGGGTGTTACAAAATAAGTCTGGAGAAAGTTCTGGGAAAGTCGAAGTGAACGTTGGAAACAAGAATGGAAACAATGATAATGGAAACGGGGGCAACAGCAACCGTAATGCGAATGGTAATAGGAGAAACAGGAACCGAGAAAGTAATTCTGAAAAAAGAACCCGATTCCATACCTTTGAGAATTATTCACCGTTGAATGACACTTTGGGGAACATTTATTTGGATACGTACAATGTTTTGCAATACAATACACTATCGCCGCGAGATTCGACAGAAAAAGAAATTGCTACTAGAAAATTTTGTTTATGTCACGGAACCCACGAACATTCAACGAACGAATGTCGACACTTGAGAGATGTGGTTGAGAAGTTGTTGCGTGACGGTAAGTTGGATGAGTATAAGGCTGCCCCAAGGGATAGGGGGCAAGGATGACAGGCCCCAAACCAAGATCAGCTTGCTCCCCAGCCTACAGCGCAATAAAAAGGCAAAGGGATTGTCATTAACACCATAGTAGATGGACTCCATCCGGCTATCCACAGTTTTAGAGCAATGTACCAGTACGTTAATGCAGTTAAGCACATACATGTGGGCGAGTGCGATGATTTGGAAGATATCACCCCTGTGAAATAGCAGAAGACAATGTTCGATGATGTAGTGTTCCGTAGCAGAGACGACACCGGAATCCAATCACCTACCGAAGATCCATTGGTTATTACCACTACCATTGGGCCGACACTGGTCCATAAGGCACTAGTAGACAATGGAATCTCTGTCAACGTTTTGTTTAAGAAGTCGTTTGATCAGATGAAACTCGAGTCTGGAGATTTGAAGACCTGTGAAGTTTGGATCCGAGGCTTCAATGGGGCATCGACAGCTCCAATGGGGTATATAGAATTGCCCGTAACATTGGGACAAGGGGATCGTCGAAGAGTACGAATGCTTCAGTTCGTCGTACTAGATATCGATTCGCCCTACAACGCATTTTTGGGAAGGCCTGCCCTTGTAGAGTTCAGGGCTTGTATCGCACCCTGGTGCTTATTGTTAAAGTTCCCAACTGAAGTCGTAACAGGAGTAATAAGGGGAGATCAAGTCTCCGGCCGTGCTTGTTATATTGTTGAATTAAAGATGCTGATGAAGGGACTCAACATCGATTCCAAAAGTACTTCACCCCCTCCAAAGGGGGGTTCAGCATAGCAATTAAAGGGATCAGCCCCAAAGGAGTGGCCCAAGGGAATGCCTGAAGACATGGATCCCAGAGAAAATGAGGAACCTAAGGATAGAAAAGCAACTCCTAACGAAACGGCAGTGGACATACCCATTGATGAAGCTGATCCAGCAAAAGTTTTGAAGATTGGATCCCAATTGGATCTGCATCGAGCCAAAGAACTGGCTGACTTTCTGAAGGCAAACCTGGATGTGTTTTCCTGGACCCACGCTAACATGTGTGGGATATCACCATCTGTCATGAGTCATTCGCTGAGTATAAACCCAAAACACCCGCCTGTAAAGCAAAAGAGATGTGTGCTGGGCCCAGAGAGGTCGGCAACTCTGAAAGAAGAAGTGGAGAAGTTGAAAGAGAACGGATTTATTAGAGATTCGACATATCCCGACAGGATATCGAATCCTGTTTTGGTAAAGAAGTCAAACGGAAAGTGGCGAACATGTATTGATTTTTCAGACTTGAACAAAGCCTGCCCAAAAGATAGCTTCCCACTCCCCAGAATAGACCAGCTTATGGATTCGACGGCGGGACATGAACTTCTTTCTTTTATGGAAGCATATTCCGGATACAACCAAATTCCCATGCATGTGCTCGATCAAGAACACACGAGCTTGATTACAGATTTGGGGTTGTATTGCTATGTGGTCATGCCGTTTGGATTGAAAAATGCTGGAGCTACCTACCAACGCTTGGTGAACATGATGTTTTATAACCAAATAGGGAAGACTATGGAGGTTTATGTGGACGATATGCTCGTCAAGTCAAGGCAGTCCTCCAGCCATACGCAAGACTTGGAAGAGATGTTTGGTATCCTACAAAAGTATCGGATGAAGTTAAATCCTTTGAAGTGCTAGTTTGGAGTGGCATCTGGAAAGTTTCTAGGTTTCATCGTGAGCTCTCGAGGGATTGAAATCAATCCTAGTCAAATAGCAGCGATAAGGAACATTGAAGAACCAAGGAGAACCAAAGATGTCCAAAGTCTTGCGGGGAAAGTAGCTGTGTTGAGTAGATTTATCTCCAAAGCAACCAACAAATGCATCCCGTTTTTTGACTTGATAAAAAGGGGAAAGTAAAATTTCGAATGGACTCCGGACTGTGTTGAGGCCTTCCGAAATTTGTTGGACTTACTAGAGAGACCACCGATTTTGTCGAAGCCAGTGGATCATGAAGAGCTGTTTGTTTATCTAGCAGTGTCGGCTCACGCCGTTAGCACTGCCTTGGTCCGGGAAGAAGACAAGGTGCAAAGGCCAGTATATTACGTAAGTAAGAAATTGGCAGCTGCTGAGCGTAACTACCCAAGGATTGAGAAGATTGCTTACAGCCTTCTGATCACCTCCTGAAAACTTCGCCATAATTTTCCAGCTCACCCACTAACCATATACACTGATCAACCTCTGAGACAGGTGTTTCAAAGTCCCAAAGCATCGGGATGCTTGATCAAGTGGAATATTGAATTAAGTCAGTTTGATTTAAATTTTCAGCCGTGGAGATTGATCAGGGGGCAAGCTCTAGCTGACTTTATAGCAGAGTTCACAATTCCAGAGGAAGAGATGATCAACGACAAGGTGGTTAAGATAGAGGAGGAATTAAAATTAGATCCATGGAAGTTGTACACAGACGGAGCCAAGAACGATCGAAGGTCCGGAGCTGGAGTCGTCTTAGTTACTCCTGAAGGGCAATCATTTTATTATGCTCTACGACTAGAATTTTCGGCAACCAACAATGACTCGGAATACGAAGCCCTGATTGTCGGGCTGAAGCTTGCTAAGTAATTAAGAATAAAGGCATTAGATATATTCTGCGATTCCAAAATTATCGTCTGCTAAGTGCAAGCGGAGTTTGTGGCCCGGGGACCTTGACTTATTACCTATCTCGGAAAAGTGAAGGAGATGTTGAGCAACTTGGAACAGTATAACATAAAGCATATACCTAGAGCTGAAAACCAGAAGGCAGACAGGCCAGCGAAGCTGGCTAGTTCCGACAATCCGGAGGAAACCGAAATGGTTCCAATTGAGACGTTGGAATCGCCAAGCTTTGAGTTAATGGAAATTGAATTGGCTTTCGAAGCAGAACCGGAGAGGGAGTCGTGGATGACCCCATCAAGAATTTCCTTAGAAATGGAGCACTCCCGCCAAAGAAGAGTGAGAGGCGATCCATAGTTCACAAAGCTACCAAATACATCCTTTAAGATGATACCCTTTATCGGCAAGGATTTTCTATGCCCCTATTACGATGTATAGCGCACGACGGCGTCAAGCGTGTACTAAGAGAAGTACACGAAGGTGAGTGTGGAGATCATACGGGGGGTCAGACTTTAGCAAAAAAGGTATTGTGGTATGGGTATTTCTGGGCCACAATTAATAAAGATGCAGCTAATTACTCACGACGTTGCGACAAATGCCAGAGGTTCGCTAAGATCCCCAGAGCACCACCGACCTAGCTCAAGTCGATTATGAGTCCGTGGCCATTTGCCATGTGGGGAATTGACATCATCGGAGTTCTACCGATTGCCAAAGGAGGAGCGAAATATGCAATAGTCGCCGTGGACTATTTTACGAAGTGGGTGGAAGTTGAGCCATTAACTAAAATCACAACGAGAAAGGTGATAAGTTTCATGGTTAGAAATATCATATGCTGATTTGGGATTCCAAGGACCATTATAACCGATAATGGAGCCCAGTTCGCTGGTGCCGAATTTAGAAATTTCTGCCAGAAATACAAGATCGACAAGCGGTACACTGTAGTCGCCCATCCACAGTCAAATGGGCAAGTAGAAGCAATAAATAAAGTCATAAAGTCCATCCTCAAGAAGAGATTGGAACGTGCAAAAGCAAAATGGGTGGATGAATTGCACTTGACTTTGTGGGCATATCGGACAACGTTTAAGACACCTACCGGTCATACTCCTTTCTCTCTCTCATTTCGCTCAGAAGCTGTAATCCCGGTAGAGCTTGAAGTTCCCTCGCATAGCGTGACATATTATGACCAGATGACGAATCGGGCACTCCTCGCCGAGTCCCTTGATGAAATCGAAGAGAAAAGGGATGAGGCAGACTTGCGTGCGTCAAGACATCGACGTCAGATGGCATGCTATTATAACAAAAAAGTTCATTTTAGAAACTTTGAGCTAGGAGATTTGGTGCTAGAGTGAGTTTTTCCATCCCTTCCTCACCTCGGTCCAAAGTGGGAAGGACCATTCGTCATGCAACGGAAACTTGAGACAGGAGCCTTCAAGTTAACGACCGTAGATGGCGAAGAAGTGCCTAGGGCTTGGAACGCCCAACACTTGATGCGATATTTGAATTAGGGATGTTGTATTTTCTTTTGTTTTTCTTATGAACCCTATAAAAAGGCACGACTTGCCTTAGAAAAGTCTGTTGATACGAAAAATAAACTATAAAGTGGATGTAGGCTATGACTTAGCCGAACCACTATAAAAATAAACTGGATGTAGGGGGGTTTAAGCATAATAGGGGTAGATCGACAAATATGAAAGATTATGAATCGTTTGGATTGGGTGCTACAAAAACCAACCCTTCACAGAAGTTAAAAATTAGGGGTAATTGTTGGAATTAAGGATATTTAGAGAATTAGGAGTAGGATTAAAAAGAAGGGTTGTTTTGATGTATTAAAAGATGTAGGGGTAGATCGACAAATATGAAGGATGATGAATTGTTTTGATTAGGTGCTGTAATAACTAACCCTTCACAGTAGTTAAATAAAGGGGTAATATTTGGAAATAGTGGTTATTTCGAGAATTAGGTGTTGGATTAAAAATTAGGGGTTTTTTGAAGTCTTAAGAGAAGTAGGGGTAGATCGACAAATATGAACGATGATGAATCGTTTGGATAGTGTGCTGCAAAAACCAACCCTTCACATAGGCTGAAAAATAGAGGTAATTGTTGGAAGTAAGGTCTATTTAGAGAATTAGGGGTAGGATTAAAAAGAAGGGTTGCTTTGAAGTATTAACAGAAGTAGGGGTAGTCTAAGCATAGTAGGGGTAGATCGACAAATATGAAAGATGGTGAATCATTTGATTGGGTGCTGCAAAAACCAATCCTTCACAGTAGTTAAAAATAGGGGTAATTGTTGAAAGGAAGGGTTGTTTAGAGAATTATGGGTAGGATTAAAATGAAAGCTATTTTGAAGTATTAAGAGAAGTAGGGATAGTTTAAGCATAGTAGGGGTAGATCGACAAGTATGAAAGATTATGAATCATATGGATTGGGTGCTGCAAAAACCAACTCTTCACTTAGGTTAAAAAAAAGGAGTAACTGTTGGAAGTAAAGGCTATTTAGATAATCAGGGATAGGATTAAAAAGAAGAGATGTTTTGAAATATTAAGAGATATAGGGGTAGTTTGAGCATAGCAGGTGTAGATCGACAAATATGAAAGATGATGAATCATTTTGACTTGGTGCTGCAAAAACCAACACTCCATAGAAGTTAAAAGATAGGGGTAGATGTTGGAAGTAAGGGCTATTTATAGAATTACGGGTAGGATTAAAAATTAGGGTTGTTTTGAAGTATTAAGAGAAGTAGGGGTAGATTGACAAATATGAAAGATGATATATCATTTGGATTGGGTGCTGCAAAAACTAAACCTTCGTAGGAGTTAAAAATAAGGTAATTGTTGGATGTAAGGGCTGTTTATAGAATTGGAGGTAGGGTTAAAAAGAAGGGTTGTTTCAAAGTATTAAGAAAAGTATGGGTAGTTTAAGAATAATAGGGGTAGATCAACAAATACGAGATATGATGAATCGTTTGGATTGGGTGCTGCAAAAAATCAACCCTTCATAGTATTTAAAAATAGGGGTAATTGTTGGAGGTAAGGGATATTTAGAGGATTAGTGCTATGATTAAAAAGAAGGGATGTTTTGAAGTATTAAGAGAAGTAGGGGTAGTTTGAGCATAATAGGGCAGATCGACAAATATGAGAGATGATGAATCGTTTGGATTGGGTGCTGCAAAAACCAACCCTTCAAAGTAGTAAAAAAAAAGGGTAATTGATGAAAGTAAGGGTTATTTAGAGAATTAGGGGTAGGATTAAAAAGAAGGGTTGTTTTGAAGTATTAATAGAAGTAGGGGTAGTATAAGCATAGTAGGGGTAGATCGACAAATAAGACATTTGATGAATCATTTGGATTGGGTGCTGCAATAAAAACCCTTCACAGAAGTTAAAAAATAGGGGTCACTGTTGGATGTAAGAGCTATTTAGAGAATTAATGGTAGGATTAAAAATAAGGGTTGTTTTGTAGTATTAAGAGAAGTAGGTGTAGTTTAAGCATAGTAGGGGTAGATTGACAAATATGCAAGATGATGAATTGTTTGGATTGGGTGCTGCAAAAACCAACCATTCACAGTAGTTACAAAATAGGGGTAATTGTTTCAAGTAAGGGATATTTAGAGAATTAGGGGTAGGAACAAAAAGAAGGGCTTTTTTGAAGTATAAAGAGAAGTCGGGGTAGTTTAAGCATAGTAGGGGTAGATCGACAAATATGAAAGATTATGAATCATTTGGATTGGGTGTTGCAAAAACAAACCTTTAATAGTACAAAAAAGATAGGAGTAATTGTTGGAAATAAGGGTTGATCGACAAATATGAAAGATGATGAATCATTTGGATTGGGTGCTGCAAATACCAACCCTTCACAGAAGTTAAAAAATAGGGGTAGTTGTTGGAAGGAATGGCTATTTGGAGAATTTGGGGTAGGATTAAAAAGGACTATTTTGAAGTATTAAGAGAAGTAGGGTAGTTTAAGCATAGTAGGGGTAGATCGACAAATACGGAAGATGATGAATCATTTGGATTGGGTGGTGAAAAAACCAACCCTTCGTAGTAGTTAAAAAATAGGGGTAGTTGTTGGAAGAAAGGGATATTTAGAGAATTTTGTGGGGATTAAAAAGAAGGGATGTTTTGAAGTATTAAGAGAAGCAGGGATTGTTTAAGCGTAGTAGGGGTAGATCGGAAAATATGAAAGATAATGAATCGTTTGGATTATGTTCTGCAAAAACCAACTCTTCACAGTATTTAAAAAAATAGGGGTAATTGTTTTGAAGTAATAAGGAAAGTAAGGGTAGTTGAAGCATAGTAGGGTTAGATCGACAAATATGAAAGATGATGAATCATTTGGATTTGGTACTGCAAAAAACACCCCTTCACAATAGTTAAAAAATAGGTGTAATTGTTGGATGTAAGGGATATTTAGAGAATTAGCGGTAGGATTAAAAATAAGGGTTGTTTTCAAGTATTAACAGAGGTAGGGGTAGTTTAAGCATAGTAGGGTTAGATCGACAAATATGAAAGATGATGAATCGTTTGGATTGGGTGTTGCAAAAACCAACCCTTACAGTAGTTAAAAAATAGGGGTAATTGTTGGAAGTAATGGCTATTTAGAGAATTCCGGGTAGGATTAAAAAATAGGAAGTATAAATAGATGTAGTGGTAGTTTAAGCATAGTAAAGAAAGATAGACAAATATGAAAGATCATGTATTGTTTGGATTGGGTTCTGCAAACCCAACCCTTCAGAGTAGTAAAAAGATAGGCGTAATTGTTGGAAGTAAGGGCTATTTAGAGAATTAGGGGTAGGATTAAAAAGAAGGACTGTTTTGAAGTATTAAGAGAAGTAGGGGTAGTTTTAAGCATAGTAGCGGTAGATCGACAAATAAGAACGATTATGAATCGTTTATGTTAGTTGCTGCAAAAACCAACCATTCACAGTAGTAAAAAGATAGGCGTAATGGTTGGAAGTAAGGGTTATTTAGAGAATAAGGTTTAGGATTAAAAAGAAGTGTTGTTTTGATGCATTAATAGAAGTATGTGTAGTTAAAGCATAGTAGGGGTAGATCGGCAAATATGAAAGATGATGAATCATTTGGATTGGATCGACAAATATGAACGATAGTGAATCATTTGGATTGGGTGTTGCAAAAACTAACCCTTCGTAGTAGTTAAACAATAGGGTTGATTGTTGGAAGTAAGTGCTATTTATAGAACTAGGGGTAGGAACAAAAAGTAGGGCTGTTTTGAAGTAATAAGAGAAGTAGTGGTAGATCAAAAAATATGAAAGATGATGAATCGTTTGGATTTGGTGCTGCAAAAACCAACCATTCATAGTAGTTAAAAAATAGGGGTAATTGTTGGAAGTAATGCCAATTTAGAGAATTAGGGGAAGGATTAAACAGAAGGGTTGTTTTGAAGTATTAAGTGAAGCAGGGGCAGTTTAAGCATAGTAGTAGTAGATCGACAAATATGAATGATTATGAATCCTATGGATTGGGTGCTGCCAAATCCAACCCTTCACAGTAGTAAAAAGATAAGCGTAATTGTTGGAAGTAAGGGCTATTTAGAGAATTAGGTGTAGGACTAAAAAGAAGGATGGTTTTGAATTATTAAGAGAAGTAGGGGTTGTTTAAGCATAGCAGGGGTAGATCGACAAATATGAAAGATTATGGATCTTTTGTATTGGTTGCGGCAAAAACCAACCCTTTATAGTAGTATAATGATAGTCGTAATTGTTAGAAGTAAGGGCTATTTAAAGAATTAGGTGTAGGATTCAAAAGAAGTGTTGTTTTGAAGTATTAAGAGAAGTATGCGTTGTTTAAGCATAGTGGGCGTAGATCGACAAATATGAAAGCTGATGAATAATTTGAATTGGATCGACAAATATAAAAGATGATAAATCATTTGGATTGGGTGCTGCAAAAACCAACCCTTCACAATAGTTAAAAAATAGGGGTAATTGTTGGAAGTAAAGGCTATTTAGAGAATTAGGGGTAGAACTAAATAGAAGGACTGTTTTGAAGTATTAAGAGAAGTATGGATAGTTTAAGCATAGTAGTGGTAGATCGACAAATATGAACGATTATTAATCATTTGGATTGGGTACGGCAAAAACCAATCCTTCATAGTAGTTAAAAAATAGGGGTAATTGTTGGAAGGAAGGGCTATTTAGAGAATTAGGGTAGGATTAAAAAGAAGAGCTGTTTTGAAGTATTAAGAGAAGTAGGGGTAGTTTAAGCATACTCGGGGAAGATCGAAAAATATGAAAGATTATGTATCGTTTTGATTGGGTTTTGCAAAAACCAACCCTTCACAGTAGTAAAAAGATATGTGTAATTGCTGGAAGTAAGGGCTATTTAGAGAATTAGGGGTAGTACTAAAAAGGACTGTTTTGAAGTGTTAAGAGAAGGAGGGGTATGTTAAGCATAGTAGGGGTAGATCGACTAATATGAAAGATGACGAATCATTTAGATTGGGTGGAGCAAAAACCAAACCTTCACAGAAGTTAAAAAATAGGGATAATTGTTGGAAGTAAGGGCTATTTATAAAATTAGGGGTAGGATTAAAAAGAAGGGTTGTTTTGAAGTATTAACAGAAGTAGGGGAAGTTTATGCATAGTAGGGGTAGATCGACAAATATGAAAGATGATGAATCATTTAGTTTGGGTACTGCAAAAACCATCCCTTCACAGTAGTTAAAAAATTAGGGTAATTGTTGGAAATAACAGTTATTTAGAGAATTGGGGGTAGGATTAAACAGAAGGGCTGTTTTAAAGTATTAAGAGAAGTAGGGGTAGTTTAATTATAGTAGAGGTAGATCAATAAATATGAAAGATTATGAATCGTTTGGATTGGGTGTTGCAAAAACCAACCCTTCATGGCAGTAGAAAGATAGGCGTAATTGTTGGAAGTTTGGTCTATTTAGAGAATTAGTTGTAGGATTAAAAAGAAGGAGTGGATTGATGTATTAAGAGAAGTATGGGTAGTTTAAGCATAGTAGGTGTAGATCGACAAATATGAAATATTATGAATCGTTTGGCTTGGTTGCTGCAAAAACCAACCTTTCACAGTAGTAAAAAGGTATAAGTAATTGTAGAAAGTAAGGGTTATTTAGAGAAACAGGGGTAGGATTAAAAAGAAGGGTTGTTTTGAAGTATTAAGTGAAGTATGGGTAGCTTAAGCATAGTAGGGGAAGACCGAAAAATATGAAAGACGATGAATCATTTCGATTGGATCGACAAATATGAAAGATGATGATTTATTTGGACTGGGTGCTTCAAACAATAAACCTTCACAAAGTTAAAAAATAGGGGTAATTGTTGGAAGTAAGGGTTATTTAGAGAAATAGAGGTAGGATTAAAAAGAATAATTGTTTTGATGTGTTAAGAGAAGTAGGGGTCGTTTAAGCGTAGTAGGGGTAGATCGACAAATATGAAAGATGATAAATCGTTTGGAATGGGTGCTACAAAAACCAACCCTTCACAGTAGTTAAAAAATATGGGTAATTGTTGGAAGTGGTGGCTATTTAGAGAATTAGGGGTAGGATTAAACAGAAGGGTTGTTTTGAAGTATTAAGAGAAGTAGGGGTAGTTTAAGCATACTAGGAGTAGATCATCAAATATGAAAGATAATAAATCGTTTGGATTGGGTGCTTTAAAAATTAACATTTCACAGTAGTAAAAAGATAGGCGTAATTGTTGGAAATAAGGGCTATTTAGAGAATTAGGGGTAGGATTAAAAAGAAGGACTATTTTTATGTATTAAGAGAAGTCGGGGTAGTTTAACCATAGTGGGGGTAGATCGACGAATATGAAAGATTATGAATCGTTTGGATTGGTTGCTGCAAAAACCAACCCTTCACGGTAGTAAAAAGATAGGCGTAATTATTGGAAGTAAGGGGTATTTAGAGAATTAGTGGTAGGATTAAAAAGAAGCGTTGTTTTGAAGTATTAAGAGAAGTATGGGTTGTTTAAGCATAGTAGGGGTTGTAGGATCTAAATTAACCCAAGAGGGGGGGTGTGATTTGGGTTTATCGCTAATTTTCACAGAATAACTAAATAATCACAGCACAGATTAACAACAAAATAAATGCAGAAAATAAATAACACATGGATATACCCAGTTTCGGCAAAACCCTACCTACTGCTGCCTTCCCCAAGGTTTCTACTGGGAGTTAAAAGAATCTCTACGCTTACAATCCCCTGTAAACTCGCGACACTCGCTCCCAACCGTAATTAACCCTACGCTCAAAACCCTGCACTGGTTTGTATCCCCGATACCAAATTTCCCTGAATTACAAATGTCGTAATTCGTCTTCCTAGTTTTACAGACAAACTAGAAAACTTTAAACTCGACTACAAAATAAAACTAAAATAAAAGACAAATAATATTCAAAACCCTAGTTTAAAAAATAAAACACTCTTAAGCCCCTTTGTTAATTTTGGCCGGCCCCATTTAATTTGCTTTAACCCATTTCATTTGGGTCCAATCGCCCTTTCTCTCTGGAAACAAATAATGGTGATGGCGATTTTTCTAGGGTTTCGATTCTCCTTGAATTTGAAGACGCCGCTCTCTCTCTCAAGTGATGCTATCAAATTTACACTAGCTATCTTCGATTCTTGTTCGAGTTGTGATGCTTCAATTTAATCCAAGTGATTTCTGTTCTTCTGGTATGATTTTGCAATTCGATTTTTCTATGAGTTATGTTCAAACTTGGATGTGTTTTTGTCGATGAGGATGTGGTGAATTTATAGGATTAAAATCCGATATATTTTCTCTGATTTCGTCTTAGACTTGGTTTGACATATTCGAAAATTTTGGTGCTTTTAAAATTGGCTTTTAATTGTTCTTGAACTTCTGGAAATTTATCCGATTTGAATATTGCTATGAATACTTCCACTATTCTAGAGTTACTTGCGTGTGAAAACCCTGAACTTTGAAATGGCCTCTTCGAATCAAAAACCCGTATAACTTTAATAAATTTTCTGGAACTTTGATGATTTCAAACTGAATATTCTACAACCTTAACAACTGATATAAACAAATGCTTTTGCTTGTCATTGAATCCTATTTAATACTTGATTGATATTGCCATAAACTTGAACAGATTAGGTACTCTTATTTTTGAACTGGTACTTCATTTATTCTTCGACTTCCTATTTGAGTACACTGCACTTAGAACTGATGCTTAGTTCTGATTTTGACTAAGTTTAGCTGATGCTACACTTGAATTTTTTTGCCTTTGTATATACGATCACTGTTGTTCCTTCATGTGCTGGTAATTGCAACTTAACTTGGGCCTTCATCAAGATTTCTCCCTTGTGATCTTGTACATTATGAAATAGTCTCGAACTTGATTTTGTTGAGAGCAGTCTCGTTGATTATCTTTTAACTGGTATCGCACTTGATATTTTCCTTTTAACAAAACTTGATCATTGAATTTGATTTAATACTTGAATGTTTTTTTTAACTAATAAGAACAGCTACTATCTTATTGAACAGATTTAAAAATAAATTGCACCTGAACTTGCTTTGCCCAAAACTAAGAATTGATGCTTTGACTTGATTAAGAATGGATATAATACTTGATCAGTCTGGCATGATTTCTCTTAAACTTGTATTTCTCAGTTATCATTCTTTGAATTTGATAAGAACATTTATTGTACTTGATCATCCCTGCTAGACTTGCCATTTCATACTCGACTTGTCTTCCTATTTGACATTTTTGTACTGACTTCTCGGCTTGTTTAAATTAGCCTTTTGTAATGATATACTGCCTCACTATTTAAAAATAAACGTGTACACTGTTACTTTGTACACGTGATATTCTTTGATCTTGTGCAACTAGCCTTGTGCCTCATGATTGGATTCCACTATTAAAACATACTGGCTTTTTAAAAAAAAAACTTTCTACACCATAACTTGTGCATGTCCATATTGTATCCATGTTGTCTTGTATATGTTATACTCGAGGCTGTTTGCATCATTCACCATGCATTGCTTGTAACTTGCTCGGCCCTTGCTAGCATAAGTTTTCTTGAACCATTTTTCACTACTTAAACTATTTTGCTTTTGACCTGTATATACACTTGAGCAAATCATCCTAAAGCATGTACCTTTACATGCATGTACAAGTTTGATTCTGCCCATTTTTCCTTGTACCAACTTGTAGCTGCCATGTAATTTGTGCTATGACCTCGACCACTTTGATCCTGTGTATACTTCTCTTCACTGGCTTGTATTACTTGTGTGTGAGTTACAATGACACTTGCTTGGATGTAATATTCTTGTCCCATGTTTTCCACTGAAGAGCTGCTTGTTCTTTTTGCTTTACTGTCATGAGTCATGATGCACTTGTTCACTTGAACCATATGTGTTTTAATCTTGAAACTATACTTGCAGTATGAAACAGAAATTTCACTTGATCATTTGTTGTCTTGATTTTCGATTTTGCTTATGATTTGCTTTTATGCGGCACTGAGTCGAGACGGTTGTAACACCCCGTATATTCTATAACAGTGAAATTCATAAATTAAAGTATAATCAATTACAAATCAAAGAATTAAGGGAAACGGGATAAGCCATTTCATTCGTCTCGGAATTCTACTTGAGATAGAGTCCGAGTTTGCGTAAAACGGACTCCGTATGAGGGAGATATGACCTCCGGAAGTTTCGGAAATTAGTTAATAATTCAAACAGGCGGAAGCACTTCAGAAAAACGAATTCGAATTCAAAATCGGACCCAGGTTGGGCTGGGCGGGAATTTTCCCGCCCAAGAGCCAAGTCGACTAATTAGTCGACCTGGGTACCCAGGTCGACTGGATAGTCGACCTGGGTGTCGACTGGGTAGTCGACCTGGCCCTTGAGCCAGCTCGAACCCAGCACCGCCTGGCTGGCCTGGTCTGTGCTTGGCCGAATTTCTGGACTTGGTCTTGTCACTAGGGCTTATGTGTCAACCCTTTATTGGTTTCTCTTCAAAACGAACGGCTTATATTAATCATGGCTCCATCGACAGCTCTAATCAATTCACAAACTCTATAAAAAGGACCTAAGACTCCACCTAATTCACACAAATAAAATGAGTATGGAGTTGTCATGCTGCTGAAGAAAGACTAGGAGTAACCGTCAAATCGAGAGACGATTAGGAGTTGATTCAAAAGCTTAAAGCCACGACAATTAAATCAAAACAATGCCTACAACAAAGGATAGCATCACCAAATTCAGAATTCAGAGTCCTGAATACAAGATTCATCATACGTTTTAAGTAGAGTGCTATTCCGATGTGAATGAATAATTGAGACTTGATTGTGTAGAATAAGATATGGGATTGTACTTTAATTATAATAATGTTAATTCATAATTGTATGTTGCTATGATTTGCTATGAATGGATTTGGGATGTGGTAGTGTAATTAACATGATAATGGATCTATTGAATAGTTGCGATACAAGTATATAACTTATGTTGGAAATTTGATACGTTGTGGTTAATGAGAAGTTATATATATTTCATTGCAACCAAGTTAAGACTTATGCAAGTATATGATTCACTATTATGCCAACATGATTTATGATCCTTTTATATATATTTTTATGATCATTTTTAGTGTAGTTGGATCCAATTGGGTATTATGATTCATATGAATTTATATTGGAATAGGCATCATGATTCAAGTCAAAACCTTACTTTTGAATTAGTGACAAAAGTAAGCTTCTTTGTGAACCAGTGTTGACTTTATGAACATGACTAGTTTATGTTTAACTTTATGCCCAAACAAAAAATGTTTAGGCTTAGGTTGTTGTTAAAAAAACACATATGATAATATATGTGGCACATAAATAAGTTAGATTCATACTTTAAATAAAAGTTTACATGATTAGATTAAAACCATGATTCATGTTTAGGTATGTTTTATGTCAAGATTATATGCTATTACAATGCAAGTTCACAAGTGCCTAATCTATGTTAATTAGATCGCTATGTTGCAAGTTCATGCGTTTACACTCCCCTTTTTGATGTTACTTAAAATATATATATATATATATATATATATATATATATATATATATATATACACATCATGTTCTAAGCCTCCCCTTTTTTTGTGGCTAAGTCGGGCTAAAATGTTGAAGCCCAACATATGTTATATTATTACGTACAAACGGGGAAATACGTTGGGGTTAATTAAAATATATGTGTTGGCATGTTTTGCACATGCCAACGATTCATGACATTTTAAATGGTATAAATTATTATTCCCAAGAATAATGAATTTGAATAATGGGCCGCAAATATTTACATGTAAAAGAAAACGAGACAAAATATGTAAACTTAGAAAATACGACATGCTTAACCCGAGGTTGGATTGCGTTGTGACATAAACCTGCCCGGACATGCCCGGCTGTCCAATAGTCACAACAATACCTATCCAATGTGGGTGGTTTAGCATTGAGCCCAATAAAGACCCGAGGTTAGACTGAGTTGTGACGTAAGACTGCCCGGACGCAACCGACGACAGGCAGTCACGGCAATACCTGTCTAATGTGAGTGGTTGGGGCTTTAATAAGACAATTAAGGCTAAGTCAGGATTGATAGGAATAAGTAAATTGAATTAATAATTAATCGAATACAACATGCTAAACTATACAAACTGATTGGGGGTTAGGTTTAGACAGAACACTTAACCAACTTAACATGTTGGCTAGAAATAGAAAACCTAGTAATGGGGGACCCTTTTCATCAGTAACCCTACAAGGTGTATCAGGATACCCTGTACTAGGCAGGGTGGGGCACGATTACTGGGCTGACTGTAAGAGGTCGAATCGACGGCGGTGGTGCAGCAGTGAAGGTTCTAACAGGGTGCGGGCGTGCACACACTCCGGCGCAGAAAAATTAGGCACTAGGCACCAATAGTATACCTGTGCATTCTAGAACTGTGATGGGCCACCACCATGGGACTTGATACACCCCTTGGTGGGACCAGCATAGGTAGCTACAACATCGGGGGCCGTAAGACACATGTAACTATGCAAGTAGGAGCCGATCATTAAAAAGGATCACTTCACCCTGATTTTGGGGTGCCAGTTGGGAACTATTTTATAGGGGGTGCAGAGATTAATATGGGGTACGATAGTGTATTCGATTCTAGACAACTTAACTTAGTTTATGTTGCTTTCCCATTTCCAGTTTATACTTATCGTGCTCTTTTTCTTATTCATTGACTGAATAGTCCTAGACTTACTCAGGCTTTATGTCTGACTCTACTTTTCTTTCGTCTTATTTTCTTTCGTTTCCCCCCCAGGTCCACAGGGAGGGAATACCGCAGCTTGACCAGTTTCACATCCAGCTTGAAGAGAGAGAATGTATTGCTTGGATCTCTTTCGTTTTGGACTATGGTTTTGGATAGCAATTATAGGGACTTATGCAGTTTACTTATGTTTTTATGCTTCTTTAAGTTATGAAATCAAGACAGCTATGGAAATGTAATGTTTTTGGAAGTATTGTAAGACAATTATGGTATGGTTTGTGTAACACGTATTTTGATGAAATAAAAGTTGTTGTTGTTTCCGCTGTTATAAAAATATGTGTATTTAAATCTGTCTTGTGTATCTGTGACTTATAGTTATAAACCTCCACCAAAATTAGGGCATTCCCTTTGTGAGTGACCCTAACGGAGGTGGGGTGCTTCACTTGGTATCAGAGCATAGGTTTACCAGATCAAAAAAAAAAAGTTTTGAAAATTTATTTTCAAAAGAAAATTTAAAGAAGCATTTTTAAAGATAAAGTGTTATTTTATTTTAAAAAGGCATAGTCCCCCAAAGCCATAGGTACTATCTTTTATCCTTCGTTTTGAATCTGTCCTTTTTGTTTCAGCATGTCCGCAGAACATAACTTGCCAGAGGGTGTACCAATACCTGGTTGGTTCAGAAGATTCTTAGAAGCAAGGGCCAATCAGCGAGGTCCCGCTATTCCTCCTCCCACAGCTGCAGAAAATCATCCTCCTCCCCCAGCTGCAGAAAATCATCTTCCTCCCCCAGCTACAGCAGCACCTCCTCCGCGTGGTAATGCTTTTGCTAAGACTTGTAAAGATTTCAAAACTATGGGAGGGACGGACTTTCATGGAACCGAGCCCTTCGTGGAAGCCAGGAACTGGATGAATGAAACCGAGGACTTATTCGTCATCTTTGAGGTGGAAGATAGGCGGAAGGTACAACTGGCAGTATGGCTACTTAAAGGCGAGGCTTCCTACTGGTGAGAAGTTACCAATGAGAAAGACCAGTGGAAACATGGGAGGACTTTAGGGCGAGGTTTGAGGCTAAATTTCTCTCAGATGCTGAAAGGATCCTTCAATTGGAAAAATTCTTATTTCTTAAGAAACGGAATATGACAGTCAAAGAGTACGTTAATCAGTTCGATCAGCTGGCTAGGTTCGGACTGGACCTAGTCAACACTCTGCACAAGAAGGCTCCCCGCTTTGTCAAAGGATTGAATGAGCCATTACACAGCTTGGCCATGACCCATATACCTATGGAAGCTACTTATGAAAGGTTGGTACAGACGGCATTGCTGAACGAAGAGGATAAGGGCAAGAAGTAGAAAAAGGCAGAAGGGTCTCAAGGGAAGAAAGAAGGTTTACAGCCTAAGAAGATAGACTTTAAGAAGGGCGGGAAAGACAACAAGTCCCAAGAGAAGAGGAAGTGTAATTTCTGTGGCAAAGTGGGGCACTTAGTGAAAGACTGTCGAAAGAAGAAGGCCAAGTTGAATGGTGGTGCTTTTCTTGTGGTGAGACAGGCCACATGGCTAAGGATTGCCCAAAGAAGCGAGGGCAGGGGCAGAAGGCTGGATCCACCTCAGGGGCACAGATTCATGCGCTAGAAGCACCGCCTCTGCAACAGCGAGGTATAAGTACTTCTGTAGAAAGTGTAGTTTATCTTTATGATCACCCAGTTCGCACTTTATTTGATTCTGGCGCATCACACTCCTTTATTTCACCTGCTTTAGTAGAATCTCTGCACCTAGAAAGTAGTATGGTAGAGGACTCCTTAATTGTTTCAAATCCAATCGGGGGCCCAGCTCATTTGTTTACGATCTGTGTGGGATTGAAAATTTCTATTCTAAGCATAGAATTTAGATGTAGTGCCTTTGTTTTGGGCTTCTCGGGATATGCTTTTATTTTGGGCATGGATTGGCTATCCAGTAATGGTTCCATCCTTGATTATGAGAAAAGAGTGGTTAGGCTTCTGACCCAACTAGGTAACACTCTAGAAATTACTTGTGATCCCTCGTATGCAGTTATGCTTAGTTATCTTGAATCGATAGATGCTTCTGTTGAGAGTTTGCAATCGGTTAGAGTGATCCGTGTATACCTGGATATCTTCGAAGAGGTGAAGAGCTTACCTCCGAAGCGGGAGATAGACTTCTGCATATATCTTGTAGATAATGCAAAGCCCGTTGTGTTGCCCGTTAGACACATGGCTCCATGGGAAAGGAAAGAGATTAGTAAACAGGTTAAAGAGCTTCTAGAGAAGGGGTTCATTAGAAGGAGCATTTCAGAATGGGGCGCTCCAGTGGTGTTCACTATAAAGGCGGATGGTTCACTCCATCTATGTATTGACTATAGGGAGCTCAACAATCTAACGAAAAAGAATAGGCACCCTCTCCCCAGAATTGATGATCTGTTTGATCAGCTTGTAGGAGCGTCAATTTTCTCCCAACTCGATCTGGCGACCAGATTTCATCAGCTAAGGGTGGCTGAAGATAGCATCGATAAGACAACATTCAAAACCCCAGACGACTTCTTTGAATGGCTTGTCATGCCCTTCGGCTTGACAAACGCACCCGCTTACTTCGTGGACCCGATGAGTAGGGTGTTCAGGGAATTCCTCAACAAGTTCCTGGTAGTCTTCGTAGACGATATCTTGATCTTCTCAAAGAGTGAAGAAGAACATGCTCAGCACCTAAGGGAAATCATGGAAACTCTGCCAGTCCATCAGCTAAAAGACAACTTCTCCAAATTCCACTTTTGGAGAGAGGAAGTAAGGTTTCTTAGGCATGTAGTATCCAAAGAAGGGTTAGTTGTGGACCCTGCTAAGGTAGTAGTGGTACAGGATTGGAAGACACCAAGGAATGCAACTACGGTCCGAAGTTTTCTAGGACTAGCAGGTTTCTACCGAAAATTCATAAGGGATTTTGCGAAAATCTCATCTCCACTCACAAGGCTGACAAAGAAGAATCCAGTGTTCAATTGGGACTTGGATTGTGAGTTGGCTTTCCAACGCCTAAAAAGGGCTCTTACAACAGCCCCAGTCCTGACTCTGCCAGACGGAAGCAAGATGTTCACGGTTTATACAGATGCATATCGGACAAGGCTAGGCACTGTCTTGATGCAAGAAAGGAGGGTAGTAGCTTATGGTGGAAGGCAATTGAAAGTTCATGAAAAGAACTACCCGACCCATGATCTTGAGTTAGCCGCCATCGTCTTTGCACTCAAGTCTTGGCGACATTATCTCCTAGGTGAGAAGTTCGAACTTTACACTGACCATAAATCGTTGAAATATCTTTTTTCGCAGAAGGACCTTAACTTAAGGTAACAAAGGTGGATGGAGTTTCTTGTCTCGTACGATTTCGAGATCTCCTACACTCCCAAAAAAGGCAACGTAGTCGCAGATGCTTCGAGCAGAAAGAAGCTAACATTAAGCCCGCTGTTTGTTGAAAGGCAAATCCAAGATTATATAGCTGGTTTTAACTTTAGGTCCTCCTCTGATTTCGTACCAGGTTTATTAGCATCTCTTGAGGTGCGCCCTACTCTTTTGGACTCAATAGGGACAGCACAACGCGAAGACCCTTAGCTTGTGGAGATGATTGATAGGCTAATTAGGGGTGAGACTTCAAGTCACCTCAACAGATACTCTATCGACGATAAGGGTTGGGTAAGGCAAGATGGAAGACTATGCGTCCCACGGACAAGAGATTAAGTAAAGACGGTTCTCGAGGAAGCACATCACTCCAAGATGACGATACATCCAAGCGGAGACAAAATGTACAAGGACATGAAAAGAGTTTTCTTTTGGAACGTCATGAAGAAGGACGTGGCAGATTTAGTTTCTAAGTGTATGGTATGCCAACAAGTTAAAGCGGAACAGAAAAAGCTTGGAGGACTGCTTCATCCCCTAGAGGTCCCACAGTGGAAGTGGGATAGCATTTCAATGGACTTCGTTGATGGGCTGCCTAGGTCGAGAAGGGGCAATACTAGCATTTGGGTAATAGTGGATAGGCTTACTAAGAGCGCCCACTTTTTATCTGTCAAGAGTAGAAGGACCACCTTATCTTTAGCATCTCTTTACATCGAGGAGATAGCTCGCCTCCATGGGATACCCTCCAGCATTGTTAGTGACCGAGACCCTATCTTCACAAGCGAGTTTTGGCGAAGTTTGCAAGAAGCTGTAGGCACACAGTTATGTTTGAGCACGGCCTATCACCCCCAGACCGATGGACAGACTGAAAGGGTGAATAGAGTTTTAGAGGATCTTTTGAGACTTTGCATTCTAGACTTTGGAGGTACATGGGAGGATCACCTTCCCTTAGTGGAGTTTGCTTACAACAATAGCTTCCAAGCTACCATAGGCATGGCACCCTTTGAAGCATTGTATGGAAGACCGTGCAAGCAACCAACTAGTTGGTGGGAGTCTACAGATAAGGTTATTCTTGGTCCAGACATGATCAAAGAAACTTTAGAAAAAGTGGACTTGATACGAAGAAGGAAGAAGACGGCCCAAGATAGACAGAAATCCTACGCCGACAGGAGAAGGACCGACCTTGAGTTTGAGGTTGGGGACAGAGTTTTTCTTAAGGTATCTCCTCTAAGGAACGTTGTTCATTTTGGATCCACTGGAAAGCTAGCACCCAGATTTGTAGGGCCATTTCCTATCATCGAGAAGGTTGGGAAGATGGCCTATAGATTAGAGTTACCCGAAAAACTGGTTGGAGTTCACAACATCTTTCATGTTTCTCACCTCCGAAAGTGTTTACACGAGTCTACTGAAATAGTAGAGCCTAGCATTCTAGAAGAAGCCGAAGTGGAACGTGAAGCAACTATGAGAAGAGTTCCAACACGCATCTTAGGAACTAAAGTGAAAACGCTACGCAACCGCCAAGTCAAGCTCGTCAAAGTTCAGTGGAGTGACGACGGGGAAGACGCGACTTGGGAAACTGAGGCTAGAATGCGCGCAGCCTACCCTTTTCTTTTTGAGGGTACATCTTTGGTCTTTCTTTTTCCTTAAGTTGCGCTTTTATCTATCTTTTAGGGTATATCTCCTCGACCTTATCTTTTAGGTAGAAACCCTTTGGATGAAAACATGTAATTGAAACATGTTATGGATGATGGTTGCAAGTGGTTGCAATTGATTGCTAGTGGTTGCTCGTGGATGCATATACACACACACCCTAGGTTTTAGATCGGCTCAGTCACTTCATACTGCATATGTATATATGTATCCTCGTTCATATGTGGTTGAAATTTTATATGTATCATATGGTTATCGCATTTGTGTGAATTGTTGTGCACTCATGTAGAGTTATGAGTAGGAAAAAAAATTGCATACATAATGGATTCATGACACTTACATGATTGGCATTTAGGAGGTCAACCGAATCAGTCGACCGCCTGATTTCTGCATTAGGTAGGGACATTTACACACACAATGCATATGATCGTAAAGCATTAGAAGTCGTTAAGGACAATGGACACCTATGTTTGTTGGTTGAGTAGATGGACGATTGGATGGTAGGATATACATTCTTCCTAAACATGAAGATTTCGGGGACGAAATCCTTTTAAGTGGGGGAGAATGTAACACCCCGTATATTCTATAATAGTGAAATTCATAAATTAAAGTATAATTAATTTCAAATCAAAGAATTAAGGGAAATGGGATAGGCCATTTCGTTCGTCTCAGAATTCTGCTTGAGATAGAGTCCGAGTTTGCGTAAAACGGACTCCGTATGAGGGAGATATGACCTCCGGAAGTTTCAGAATTCAGTTTAAAATTCAAACAGGCGGAAGCAGTTCAGAAAAACGAATTCGAATTCAAAATCGGACCCAGGTAGGGCTGGGCGGGAATTTTCCCGCCCAAGACCCAGGTCGACTGGGTAGCCGACCTGGGAACCCAGGTCAACTGGGCAGTCGACCTGGGTGTCGACTGGGTTGTCGACCTGGCCCCTGAGCCCGGTCGAACCCAGCACCTCCTGGCTGGCCTTGTCTGTGCTTTGCCGAATTTATGGACTTGGTCTTGTCACTAGGGCTTATGTGTCAACACTTGATTGGTTTCTCTTCAAAACGAACGGCTTATATTAATCGTGGCTCCATCGACGGCCCTAATCAATTCACAAAATCTATAAAAAGGACCTAAGACTCCACCTAATTCACACAAATAAAACGAGTATGGAGCTGTCATGCTGCTGAAGAAAGACTAGGACTAGCCGTCAAATCGAGAGACTATTAGGATTTGATTCAAAAGCTTAAAGCCACGACAATTAAATCAAAACAATGTCTACAACAAAGGATATCATCACCAAATTCAGAATTCAGAGTCCTGAATACAAGATTCGTCATACATTGTAAGTAGAGTGCTATTCCGATGTGAATGAATAATTGAGACTTGATTGTGTAGAATAAGAAATGGGATTGTACTTTAGTTATAATAATGTTAATTCATAATTGTATGTTGCTATGATTTTCTATGAATAGATTTGGGATGTGGTAGTGTAATTAACATGATATTGGATCTACTGAATAGTTGCGATACAAGTACATAACTCATGTTGGAAATTTGATACGTTGTGGTTAATGAGAAGTTATATATATTTCATTGCAACCAAGTTAAGACTTATGCAAGTATATGATTCACTATTATGCCAACATGATTTACGATCTTTCTATGTATATTTTTATGATCATTTTTAGTCTAGTTGGATCCAATTGGGTATTATGATTCATATGAATTTATGTTGGAATAGGCATCATGATTCAAGTGAAAACCATACTTTTGTATTAGTGACAAAAGTAAGCATCTTTGTGAACTTGTGTTGACTTTATGAACATGACTAGTTTATGTTTAACTTTATGCCCAAACAAAATATGTTTAGGCTTACGTTGTTGTTAAAAAAACACATATGATTATATATGTGGCACATAATTAATTTAGATTCATACTTTAAATAAAAGTTTACATGATTAGATTAAAACCATGATTCATGTTTAGGTATGTTTTATGTCAAGATTATATGCTATTACAGTGCAAGTTCACAAGTGCCTAATCTATGTTAATTAGATCGCTATGTTGCAAGTTCATGAGTTTACACTCCCCTTTTTCAAGTTACTTAGAATATATATATACATCATGTTCTAAGCCTCCCCTTTTTATGTGGCTAAGTCGGGCTAAAATGTTGAAGCCCAACATATGTTATATTATTACGTACAAACGGGGGAATACGTGTGGGTTAATTAAAATATATGTGTTGGTATGTTTGGCACATGCCAACGATTCATGGCATTTTAAATGGTATAAATTATTATACCCAAGAATAATGAATTTGAATAATGGGCCGCAAATATTTACATATAAAAGAAAAAGAGACAAAATATGTAAACTTAGAAAATACGACATGCTTAACCCGAGGTTGGATTGCGTTGTGACATAAACCTGCCCGGACCCGCCCGGCTGTCCAGTAGTCACAACAATACCTATCCAATGTGGGTGGTTAAGCATTGAGCCCAATAAAGACCCAAGGGTAGACTGAGTTGTGATGTAAGACTGCCCGGACCTAACCGACAACAGGCAGTCACGACAATACCTGTCTAATGTGAGTGGTTGGGGCTTTAATAAGACAATTAAGGCTAAGTCAGGATTGATAGGATTAAGTAAATTGAATTAATACTTAATCAAATACAACATGCTAAACTATATAGACCGATTGGGGTTTAGGTTTAGACAGAACACTTAACCAACTTAGCATGTTGGCTAGAAATAGAAAACCTAGTAAAGGGGGACCCCTTTTCAGCAGTAACCCTACAAGGTGTATCAGGATACCCTGAACTAGGAAGGGTGGGGCATGATTACTGGGCTGACTGTAAGATGTCAAATCGACGGCGGTGGTGCAACAGTGTAGGTTCTAACGGGGTGCGGGCGTGCACACACTCCGACGCAGAAAAATTAGGCACTAGGCACCAGTAGTACACCTGTGCATTCTAGAACTGTGTCGGGCCACCACCATGGAACTTGATACACCCCATGGTGGGACCAGCATAGGTAGCTACAACATCGGGGGCCGTAAGACACATGTAACTATGCGAGTAGGAGCCGATCATTAAAAAGGATCACTTCACCCTAATTTTGGTCTGCCAGTTGGGAACTAGTTTATAGGGGGTGCAGAGATTAATATGGGGTACGATAGTGTATTCGACTCTAGACAACTTAACTTAGTTTATGGTGCTTTACCATTTCCAGTTTATACTTATCGTGCTCTTTTTCTTACTCATAGACTGAATAGTCCTAGACTTACTCAGGCTTTATGTCTGACTCTACTTTTCTTTCATCTTCTTTTCTTTCGTTTCCCCCTCCCCCCAGGTCCACAGGGAGGGAATACCGCAGCTTTATTAGTTTCACATCCAGCTTGAAGAGAGAGAATGTATTGCTTGGATCTCTTTCGTTTTGGACTATGGCTTTGGATAGCAATTATGGGGACTTACGCAGTTTACTTATGTTTTTATGCTTCTTTAAGTTATGAAATCAAGACAGTTATGGAAATGTAATGTTTTTGGAAGTATTGTAAGACAATTATGGAATGGTTTGTATAACACTTATTTTGATGAAATAAAAGTTGTTGTTGTTTCCGCTGTTATAAAAATATGTGTATTTATATCTGTCTTGTGTATCTGTGACTTATAGTTATAAACCTCCACCAAAATGAGGGCATTCCCTTTGTGAGTGACCCTAATGGAGGTGGGGTGTTCCAACAGTCCTTGTGGCTACTCCTCAGTTGCACACTGGATTGGCTTATACTTATAAACCTCCACCAAAACGAGGGCATTCCCTTTGTGAGTGACCCTAATGGAGGTGGGGTGTTCCAACGGTCCTTGTGGCTACTCCTCAGTTGCACACTGGATTGGCGAGGCAGTGCACACGTGTATAAACACGTGTTTATATGCAGCCATCCAGACGTGTTTTCTGTCCGTGCATATCATATACCAAGTCTAGAAAAATGATGAGAAACGCACCCTAATTCTGAGGCAAATAAAAAATAAAAAAATTTCTTATTTGTATGTATTGAATTTTATTTTTGTTGCAGTCTACTGTGTGTATTCTTCTGTATTGACAGGTATGAAGATAATGAACTGGATTGACTGTGGAATGGTGTGAAGACAAGAAGACTGAAGATGATGATGTTCATATGTGTTAGTATATATGAGTGAACTGTATAGAAATGTAAACGACCATTGAGTGAACTATAGTGAGTGTAGTGTATATGAAAGTGTAAGTGTTGTAGAGAGGATCTGAGTATGAAATTGAAAATTTTGAAATGTATATTAGTGATGTATATACAAATAGTGAAGTTGTAAATCTGTACTGTTTAAATATTGAAATAAAATATTCTTGTTCAAATAAAATACTGTGTGAATATTTAAATTTCTGTATAGTTGTATTTTATTTAAATTGAAATATTATATTCCTATCTGTTGGGTAGTATACCAGTACAGTTACAAACACATTCAATAATAAAATATATTTGTTGTTATCATCAAATAAAAATCATATAATTATGTATACAACACTTTTATATACAACAATCTCCCCCTTTTGATGATGACAAACAAATAAAAGATTTTGAATGTGTTTGAACATGAAATATATTACTCCCCCTATTTGTATGCTCCCCCTACAACTAGACTCCCCCTATATATGTGGAAAAATATGAATGATGAAATCCAATTGACCTTTCTCCCTTTAGATATTTAATTTCAAATCTTAAAATATTTTTGAATTAAATACTCATCAATCAAAATCTTGACAATTTTCCCTCTTTTGTTATCATCAAAAGGATAATAGAAATCGAAACAATGATGAATATGGACTAAAAATATAAATTCAAATCAAGAGAGAGAATATATATCGTAAAACTCATCTAATCAAACAAAATCATAATAATATTTAAATCAGAAGAAAATTTCACTTTCAGAATGAATGGATTTACGATGGATTTTATAGAATGATGAGAGTTCAATAAAAATTGAATATTTCAATATGAATTTTAAAGATTTTAAAAATGCTCAAAAATGTGTTAAGCACTTTCTAAACACGCATAGCCCAAAGTTATTTTAAATGGGGTTAGCAGTAACTTAACTTTATCCTCTCTAATGAGTTCCATCCATTCACATCCTTTAGGTCTTTTAAGTGAGAATGGAAGCACATAGAGATTAAGGTAATTCACCCACGCATAACCGCGAGGTCTTTTAAATGGGAGTGAATACCAAGGATAAATTATTTATTTTTTTTAATTTTTTTAATTTCAAGAATAATTAGAACTCCCCAAATTAAATAAAACCATGATGAATGGCGGAAATATGGTAGATGTAGAAGATGGTCGTGAAATAAGCTCTAATTCAAAGGTATTATAAAAAATATGTCCAATCATCATTAGATTTAAAATAACATCTCCTCTAGTTATGAACTATACCATAGTCATAACCCATCACAAATTCACAAATCTATTAATAATTTTGATCAGTCACAAAACGGTTCAAATTAATCAATAATTTCAATTTTTGAATAAACAATCAAAAATAATTTTAAAATTGAAAATATCAATTTCAAGAGGAGTTTTTTAAAATATCAATGCATGTTTGAAAATCAGTTTCAAAAATCAATTAGTAGAATATGAAATTATCTAATTTTTCTAATGCTGATTGTTCCTAGACAATATTGAAACTACTTATATATTTAATTCAAATTATCTATGGAATTTTAAAGATATTTAATTACTGATTTTTCAACTCATCGTCCAATCACCAAATCAAATCAATTTCCTTATCAGAGCAGCACAAGATCATTTTCAAAGCAAGAATCATGAGTGAAATTTTTAGAGAATTTTTAGACAAACACAAGAAACATTCAACGAACAAATCTAAGATAATTATTTGGGATCACAAAAAAAATAAAAATTTTCATAATCTAGGAAATTCAACAATCTATAATGAATGATTTCAAAATTAGCCAATAAAAAAATAACCTAAAAGGAAAATAAAAGAAATAAAAACTAAAAAAGAAATAAACTAAAAGGAATTAAAATAAAAGTACGAGTTTAGAGATCATACCTGATTTACGATAATCAATGTGATCCAATGAATCTCCAACTCTGAATCTATGGCTAAGGAACTCCAAATAATTTGATATATGAATCAATTTGAATTTTGTCTCACTTAAGATAGTTGTTCCTTAGCCTCCCACGGTACCTAAATGTTTATATGATCGAGTGGTCTAACAAAAGTTATTTTACCACTCTTATCTTCGTTTACACGTTTTGGTGCCCAAACCCGTTTATATAACAATCCATTAATATTCACTAGCGTACCCTTTGGAACCCAAATTTGTTTGGATTTGTTTAAATTTATTTTATTATTTTTTGGAATCCAAACAGATTTAAATGAATTGTTTTAAACGAGTTATCAATTTGTTTATGATTTAAAAACCCTTTGAAATTATTAAATTTCAAAAATTCAATTTGATCGTTTTCAAAGCCAATTAAAGGGTTTTTAAAATCATTAAAATTTTGTTTTTCAACTTGATCAGATTCAAAACCAAGTCCCTTTTTATTATGAACAAAAAATTGATTTTTTAAAAACATATTCAACGATTTTTCTCCTTTAGAAAATTTAGTCAAAGCTAACTCAAGTCGTTGAATTTTAAATTTAAGATCGCTATTTTCTTTCATTAAATTTGAACAACGATTAATAGCGATTTTCCTCTTTTCAGCATCAGTTTGTTTTAAAATCAAATTTTTGTTTTCAAGTGCTTTGATTTTAGCATTGGATTTGGAAATTTCAATTTCAAATTGTTTTCGCTTCTCAAAATCAAGTTTTTCAGATTCTCTAAACTTTTCAATCTCCTTTTCAAAATCATGATTTTCATTCTTCAAATTCACGTTTTCACTTTTAAATAACACAACATCAGTTTTTAATTTCAAACAATCATTACTTAGAAATTGACATTTTTCGCATTTTGAAAACGGTGAATTCTTAACCTTTTCAAGTTTTCTTTCTAAACTGTTATTTTCTTGAACTAGTTTTGTCCTATCAGATTTCAATTTCTTAACTTTTAATTCAAGAGAATCAATAGTTTTTGTGAGGTCGTGACACATTAGAATTAATTCTTTATAGGTAAAATTCGATACGTTATGAGAATCCTCTTCACTACTTTCCGAATCAGATTGAGCCATAAGACACAAATTAGCTTCTTCTTCATCACTTTCAGAAACTTCCTCTCCTTCCTCGTCATCCCATGTAGCAGCAAAAGCCTTCTTCTTCCTTCTGAACTTCGTCCTCCTTTCATTTTTAAGCTATGGGCAATTTGGTTTGATATGTCTAGGTTTCTTGCAATTGTAGCAAAACACTTCATCGTCTGAACTATCTGAACTTTCGGACTTGTCGATTTTTGAATTCTTCTTTCGTGGTTTGTATTTTCCTTTGGCCCACTTTTTCAAAACCATGGCTAGCTCTTCAGTGGGATCATCATCATTACTTTCAACAGAATTATTTAGAGCGATAGTCTTTTTCTTTGATTCAGAATCCCTTTTCTTCTCTTGCTATTAACTCCATCTCGTAAGTAATCAGATTTCCGATCAACTCTTCCATGCTTACATTATTCATATCTTTTGATTCTTGTATCGGTGTCACCTTAACTTCAAAATTCATCTGTAGCACTCTGAATATTTTACTGATCAATTCCACTTCGTTATAGGTTTTGCCAAGAGCTTTTGCATTGTAGACTAGTGATGAGAAGCGTCCATACATATCTTTTATATCTTCATCTCTTTGCATAGAGAAATTTTCATATTCGTTGCTGAGAAGAGCGAGACGAGATTCCTTCACTTGTGATGTACCTTCGTGTGTGACCTCCAATGTATGCCATATTTCCTGTGCAGTTTCACAATGAGAAATTCGATTAAATTTAGTTTTATCGAGAGCACAAATTAAAGCATTCATCGACTTGGCATTAGTTGAAAATAATTTTTATCATTAGCATCCCACCTGTCTTTTGATTTAGGAATTTCAACACCACTAACAATAAAAGTCGGAGACTATAACCTGTTTCAATAATATCCCACACATCATAATCGACTGAACTCAAATAAATTTTCATCCTAGCTTTCCAATATGCATAATCAGTTCCATTAAACATTGGTGGCCTAGCTATGGACTGACCCTCAGAAAAAGTGTTATTAGACAGATTCATGACTCTAGAGTTAAAAAAAACCTGCTCTGATACAACTTGTAGGATCTAAATTAACACTAGAGGGGGGTGAACCGGGTTTATCGCAGATTTTCACAGAATAAATAAATAATCACAACACGGATTAACAACAGAATAAATGCAGAAAATAAATAACACACAGATATACCCAGCTTCGGCAAAACCCTGCCTACTGCTACATTCCCAAAGGTTTCTACTAGGAGTTAAAACAATCTCTATGCTTACAATCCCCTGTAAACTCGTGACACTCGCTCCCAACTGTTATTAACCCTACGCTCAAATCCCTGCACTGTTTTGTATCCCCGAAACTAGTTTTCCCTGAATTACAAATCTCGTAATTCATCTCCCTAGTTTTACAGACGAACTAGAAAAATTTAAACTCGATTACATATTAAAACTAAAATAAAAGACAAATGATTTTTATAACCCTAGTTTAAAAAATAAAACACTCTTAAGCCCCTTTGTTAATTTTGTCCGGCCACATTTAATTAGCTTTAGCCATTTTCATTTGGGTCCGATTTCCCTTTCTATCTGGAAACAAATAATGTTGATGGCGATTTTTCTGGGGTTTCGATTCTCCTTGAATTTGAAGCCGCCGCTCTCTATCTCAAGTGATGCTCTCAAATTTCCACTAGCTATCTTTTTTGCTTATTCGAGTTGTGATGCTTCAATTTGATCCAAGTGATTTTTGTTCTTGCAGTATGAATTTTCAATTTGATTTTTGTATGTGTTATGTTCGAACTTGGATGTGTTTTTGCCGATGAGGATGTGGTGAATTTATAAGATTAAAATCCGATATATTTGCTCTGATTTCATCTTAGACTAGGTTTGATATATTCGAAAATTTTAAGGCTTTTGAAATCGGCTTTTTATTGTTCTTGAACTTCTAGAAATTTCTTCGATTTGAATATTGCTACGAATACTTCCACGATTCTGGAGTTACTTCCTTGTGAAAACCCTGAACTTTGAAATGGTCTCTTCGAATCAAAAACCCATATAACTTTAATAAATTTTCTGGAATTTTGATGATTTCAAACTGAATATTCTGCTACCTTAACAACTAGTATAAACAAATGCTTTTGCTTGTCATTGAATCGGATTTAATACTTGTTTGATCTTGCCATAAACTTGAACAGATTTGGTACTCTGATTTTTGAACTGGTACTTCATTTATTCTTCGACTTCCTATTTGAGTACACTCGACTTAGAACTGAAGCTAAGTTCTGATTTTGAACAAGTTTAACTGATGCTACACTTGAAATTTATTTGCCTTTGTATATACGATCACTGTTGTTCCTTCATGTTTCGATAATTGCAACTTAACTTGGGCCTTCATCAAGTTTTCTCCCTTGTGATCTTGTACATTATGAAACAGTCTTGAACTTGATTTTGTTGAGAGCAGTCTCGTTGATTATCTTTTAACTGATATCGCACTTGATATTTTCCTTTTAACAAATCTTGATCATGGAATTTGATTTAATACTTGACATTTTTTTTTTACTAATAAGAACAGCTGCTATCTTATAGAACAGTTTTTTAAAAAAAATTGCACTTGAACTTGCTTTGCCGAAAACGAAGAACTGATGCTTTGACTTGTTTAAGAATGGATATAATACTTGATCAGTCTGGCATGATTTCTCTTGTACTTGAATTTCTCAGTTATCATTCTTTGAATTTGATAAGAACATTTATTGTACTTGATCATCCCTGCTAGACTTGCCATTTGATACTCGACTTGTCTTCCTATTTGACATTTTTGTACTGACTTCTCGGCTTGTTTAAATGAGCCTTTTGTAATGATATGCTGGTTCACTATTTAAAAATAAACTTGTACACTGTTACTTTGTACACGTGATATTCATTGATTTTGTGCAACTTTTCTTGTGCCTCATGATTGGATTCCACTATTTAAACACACTGGCTTTTAAAAAAAAACTTTCTGCACCATAACTTGTGCATGTCCATATTGTATCCATGTAGCCTTGTATATGTTATACTTGAGGCTGTTTGCATCATTCACCATGCATTGGTTGTAACTTGCTCGGCCCTTGCTAGCATAAGTTTTCTTGAACCATTTTTCAGTGCTTAAACTATTTTGCTTTTGACCTGTATATACACTTGAGCAAATCATCCTGAAGTGTGTACCTCTACACGCATGTACATGTGTGATTCTTCCCATTTTTTCTTGTACCAACTTGTAGCTGCCATGTAATTTGTGTTATAAGCTCGACCACTTTGATCCTGTGTATACTTCTCTTCACTGGCTTGTATTACTTGTGTGTGAGTTACACTGACACTTGCTTGGATGTAATATTCTTGTGCCATGTTTTCCATTAAAGAGCTGCTTGTTCATTTTGCTCTACTGTCAGAGTCTTGACGCACTTGTTCACTTGAACCATATGTGTTTTAATCTTGAAACTATACTTGCAGTATGAAACAGAAATTTCACTTGATCATTTTTAGTCTTGATTTTCGATTTTGCTAATGATTTGCTTTTACGTGTGCACTGAGTCGAGACGGTCCTTGTGGCTACTCCTCAGTTGCACACTGGATTAGCGAGGCAGTGCACACGTGTAAATATACATGTGTATAAGCAGCCATCCAGACGTGTTTTATGTCCCTGCATATCATACCAAGTCTAGAAAAATGATGAGAAACACACCGTAATTCTGAGGCAAATAAAAAATTAAAAAATTTCTTATTTGTTTGTAAAAATTTTATTTTCGTTGCAGTCTACTGTGTGTGTTCTTCCGTATTGATAGGTATGGAGATGATGAACTGGATTGACTGTGAATGTTGTGAAGACAAGAAGACTGAAGATGATGATGTTCATATGTGTCAGTATATATGAGTGAACTGTATACAAATGTAAACGATCATTGAGTAAACTGTAGTGAGTGTAGTGTATATGAAAGTGTAAGTGTTGTAGAGAGGAGCTGAGTATGAAATTGAAATTTTGAAATGTATATCAGTGATGTATATTAAAATACTGAAGTTGTAAATCTGTACTGTTTAAATATTGAAATAAAATATTCTTGTTTAAATAAAATACTGTATGAATATTTAAATTTCTGTACAGTTGTATTTTATTTAAATAGAAATATTATATTCCTATCTGTTGTGTGGTATACCAGTACAGTTACAAACACATTCAATAATAAAATATATTTGGTTGTTATCATCAAACAAAAATCAAAAATTGTGTGTACAACACGGTTATATACAAAAGGGGTAGATTGACAAATATGAAAGATGATGAATCATTTGGATTGGATCAACAAATATGAAAGATGATGAATCATATGGATTGGGTGCTGAAAAACCAACTTTTCACAATAGTTAAAAAATAGGTGTAATTGTTGGAATGAAGGGCTATTTAGAGAATTAGGGGTAGGAATAAAAATAAGAGCTGGTTCGAAGTATTAAGAGAAGTAGGGGTAGTTTAAGCATACTAGGAGAAGATCGACAAATATGAAAGATTATGTATCGTTTGGAATTGGTTCTGCAAAAGTAGGGATAGTTTTAAGCATAGTAGGGGCAGATCGACAAATATGAAAGATGATGAATCATTTGGATTGGGTGCCGCAAAAACCAATCCTTCATAATAGTAAAAAAATAGGGGTAATTGTTGGAAGGAAGGGCTATTTAGAGAATTAGGCGTAGGATTAAAAAGAAGTGCTATGTTGAAGTATTAAGAGAAGTAGTGGTAGTTTAAGCATATTAGGGGAAGACAGACAAATATGAAAGATCATGTATCGTTTGGATTGGGTTCTGCAAACCCAACCCTTCACAGCAGTAAAAAGATAGGCGTAATTGTTGGAACTAAGGGATATTTAGAGAATTAGGGGTAGGATTAAAAAGAAGGACTGTTTTGAAGTATTAAGAGAAGTAGTTGTAGTTTTAAGCATAGTAGCGGTAGATCGACAAATATGAAAGATTATGAATCGTTTGGGTTGGTTGCTGTAAAAATAAACCATTCACAGTAGTAAAAAGATAGGCATAATAGTTGGAAGTAAGGGCTATTTAGAGAATTAGGGGTAGGATTAAAAATAAGTCTTGTTTTGAAGTATTAATAGAAGTACGGGTAGTTTAATCATAGTAGGGGTAGAACGACAACTATGAAAGATGATGAATCATTTGGATTGGATCGACAAATATGAAAGATAGTGAATCATTTGGATTGGGTGTTGCAAAAACTAACCCTTTGCAGTAGTTAAAAAATAGGTGTAATTGTTGGAAGTAAGTGCTATTTTGAGACCTAGCGGTAGGAACAAAAAGAAGGGATATTTTGAAGTATTAAGAGAAGTAGGGGTAGTTTAAGCATAGTAGGGGTAGATCGACAAATATGAATGATGATGAATCATTTGGATTGTGTGCTTCAAAAACCAACCCCTCATATTGGTTAAAAAATAAGGGTAATTGTTGGAAGTAATGGCTATTTAGAGAATTAGGGGAAGGATTAAACAAACGGGTTGTTTTGAAGTATTAAGAGAAGTAGGGGTAGTTTAAGCATAGCAGGGGTAGATCGACAAATATGAAAGATTTTGGATCGGTTGGATTGGTTGCTGCAAAAACCAACCCTTCACAGTAGTAAAAAGATAGGCGTAGTTGTTGGAAGTAATGGCTATTTAGAGAATTAGGGGTAGGATTTAAAAGAAGTGTTGTTTTGAAGTATTAAGAGAAGTATGCGTAGTTTAAGCATAGTAAGGTTAGATCGACAAATATGAAAGATGATGAATAATTTGGATTGAATCGACAAATATAAAAGATGATGAATCATTTGGATTGGGTGCTGCAAAAACCAACCCTTCACAGTAATTAAAAAATAGGGTAATTGTTGGAAGTAAGGACTATTTAGAGAATTAGGGGTAGAACTAAAAAGAAGGACTGTTTTGAAGTATTAAGATAAGTATGGGTAGTTTAAGCATAATAGGGGTACATCGACAAATATGAACGATTATGAATCATTTGGATTAGGTGCCGCAAAAATCATTCCTTCACATAGTTTAAAAATATGGGTAATTGTTGAAAGGAAGGGCTATTTAGATAATTAGGGGTAGGATTAAAAAGAAGAGCTGTTTTGAAGTATTCAGAGAAGTAGGGGTAGTTTAAGCACACTTGGGGAAGATCGAAAAATATGATAGATTATGTATCGTTTCGATTGGGTTCTGCAAAAACCAACCTTCACAGTAGTATAAAGATAGGCTTAATTGTTGGAAGTAAGGGCTATTTAGAGAATTAGGATTAGGACTAAAAAGGACTATTTTGAAATGTTAAGAGAAGTAGGGGTAGATTAAGCATAGTAGGGTTGGATCGACAAATATAAAAGATGATGAATCATTTAGCTTGGGTGAAGCAAAAACCAAACCTTCGTAGAAGTTAAAAAATAGGGGTAATTGTTGGAAGTAAGGGCTATTTAGAGAAGTATTAAGAGAAGGGTGGTTTTGAAGTATTAAGAGAAGTAGGGAAATTTTAAGCATAGTAGGGTTTGATTGTCAAATTTGAAAGACGATGAATCATTTAGATTGGGTGCTGCAAAAACCATCCCTTCACAGTAGTTAAAAAATAGGTGTAATTGTCGGAAGTAACAGTTATTTAGAGAATTGGGGTTATGATTAAACAAAAGTGTTGTTTTGAAGTATTAAGAGAAGTAGGGGTAGTTTAAGCATAGTAGGGTTAGATCAATAAATATGAAAGATTATGAATAGTTTGGATTGGGTGTTGCAAAAACCAACCCTTCACAGTAGTTGAAAGATAGGCGTAATTGTTGGAAGTTAGGGCTATTTAGAGAATTAGTGGTAGGATTAAAAAGAAGGACTGGATTGATGTATTAGGAGAAGTATGGGTAGTTTAAGCATAGTAGGGGTAGATCGACAAAATATGAAATATTATGAATCGTTTGAATTGGTTGTTGCAAAAACGAACCCTACACAGTAGTAAAAAGATAGACATAATTGTAGGAAGTAGGGCTATTTAGATAATTAGGGGTAGGATTAAAATGAATGGTTGTTTTGAAGTATTAAGTGAAGTAAGGGTAGTTTAAGCAAAGTAGGGGTAGACTTACGAGTATGAAAGATGATGAATCATTTGGACTGGATCGACAAATATGAAAGATGATGAATCATTTGGATTGGATCGACAAATATGAAAGATAGTGAATCATGTGGATTGGTTGTGGCAAAAACCAACCCTTCGCAGTAGTTAAAAAATAGGGGTAATTGTTGGAAGTAAGTGCTATTTAGAGAACTCACAATGTCCTTGTCTTCGCTTCAGTGGAGGATGAGAGTTAGAATAGCCAAAGACCCTTTAGAAGTCCCTGAATCTGTGTGTTTATAGATGTAGAGAGTCCCTGAATCCGTGCATTGGGTGTTAGTGCCATTTTTTTGTCTAACAGTAAACAATAAAGCATAAACCATAAACCATAAACAATGGATAATAAACCATAAACCGTAAACCATAAACCATAAACAATAAAGTATAAGGAGTAAACTGTATTATACAAAGCATAAACCATAAACATTTAACCATAAATGACAAATCAAAAACAATAAAACATAAACCGTAAAACATAAACGATAAAGAGTAAACCGTAAACCACAATGTATACACAGTAAACTATATAAAGTAAGACATAAACCATAAACATTAATCCATAAATGATAAATCATAAACAATAAACTGTACACCATAAACAATAAACCGTAAACAATAAACAGTAAATTATAAACAATAAACCATAAACCATAAACAATAAAGTTTAAAAATAAACTATATAAAATAAAGCCATAAACCATAAACATTAAGCCATAAATGATAAATCATAGACAATAAACCATGACCCATAAACATTAAACCATAAACTGTAAACCATAATCAATAAACCATAAACCGTAAACCATAAACAATAAAGTAAAAATAAGTAAACTATATAAAATAAAGAACAAACAATAAACATTAAGCCATAAATGATAAAACATAAATGTTGATATGCTTTTTAGTAAAAGCCGTCACACATGGAATTTCTGGTTATTAATACGCTCAAGTATTTCGAACATCGTCAGAAGACAGGAAGCGATTTGGTTGAAGCCGCATCACAAACAAAGGATGGCTCGAAACTCCTAACAGATGACATCTTTTGGACCCGAAAACATCAGTAACGGAGCATTACTCCGTAAATTTTGAACCCCTCTTAATTTGCTTTAGATAGTGCTTCCGTTTGGATAAAACGGATTTACGGTTTAAAAGTTACTCTCATTTCCGTGAATGCCCATAGAACCGGAAATGTTTGGATTTCGGTATTGATTGGACTTCAGGTCGGATCGGATGGCCCGGATCGGATCGGAAAGGTGGACCCGATCCACCTTCTGCCACACAGAAGTGCACGCTTCTTTGGAATGAAGTCACCGGCTCGGTTCAGATGGAGATTGTATGAACCTGACCCGGTCTGATTTCTCCTTATTGCCAAGAAGAGCGCATCTCCTTCGGATTGAAGGCACCGGTTCAGATCGGATGGAGGACCCGATCTGACCCGTTTGGGACAAAATATTCTACTACACACACTCGAGTTTGACCTATTCATAAGGGCTAATTATATACATGTAAATGTGTATATTTTATCTGCTTATTTATCTTATTTTCTTTATAAAATAATTGATATTGGTATTTATAGTTGTGTAACAACCCGTATATTCAATAACCTGTTATAACATAAATCGAGGCAGAATTTAATTCAAAAATCTGAATCAAGGGAAACGGGCTATGCCATTGCGTTCGTCTCGGGAAAATACGCGAAATAGAGTCCGAGGTTTCGAAAATCGGAGTCCGTATGACCCAGTTAAGGCCCATTGAAGTTTTCAGAAATTTCCATGTTAAAAACAGATTTAAATTTTAAATTAAAGACAAGGATTAGGGCTAACTGGCGTCAGGCGGGAAAACTCCCGCCAAGACCCCCATGTCGACAGGCATGTCGACAGGGGTCTAAGGGTGTCGACTGCCCTGTCGACAGCCCTGTCGACACGGGGTGGCCGGGCAGTTTTGCCTGGCGCACCATTTTTGATTTGGGCTTGGTTGTGTGGCTTGGTTCTGGAGAATTCCGAAATCTGATGGACCTAATTCAACCTAGGGTTAATCCTATGGTCTAAATCACTAGCCTAATCTATAAATAAGACCCTAACCTACCCTAAATCACTCATTATTCATTCTAGCAACCAAACTATGTCAAATTGAATTCTCAAATGGCCTCCACCTAAAAACCCTAGCCTCCACCCTCTTCAAAAATCATTCCCATGAAGGTTTTGATGTTCATACAAGCATTTCTAAGTTGTATGAATGATCATTAGCTTGCATACATCATCAAGTTGCAAGCTTTAATTGCTAAGCTAGAGTTTTTGGGATTTTTGTTAATTGGAGCTTTGTTTTGGGTTTTTATATGCTTGCATAAAGGGCTTCTCAATCTTTATTAGTAGATTTGTGTCTTCATAATATTTGTAAGCCCTCTTACCTTCATTTTAGAAACTCTAAAGTTAATATGTGATGAAAGTTGGGATTTACGCATGTTTAATAAGTTATGCATGCTTATGCGAGTTCACTATGCTATGTTATGCATGTTTAATAAGTTATGCATGCTTATGCGAGTTCACTATGCTATGTTACACATGTTTGATAAGTTATGCATGTTTATGCAAGTTCACTATGCCATGATTTGCAAGTTTAACAAGTTATGCATGTTTATGCATGTTTATGCAAGTTCACTATGCCATGATTTGCAAGTTTAACAAGTTATGCATGTTTATGCAAGTTCACTATGCCATGATTTGCAAGTTTAACAAGTTATGCATGTTTATGCAAGTTTACTACACTAAGTTATGCAAGTCTAGCATGTTATGCATGTTTATTATGATATGTAAGATTCATCATGTATGTTGTGTCAAGTTCCCTCTTTCTATCCTTTATGCGTTATAACGAATATGTAAGCGATAGAATGACGTTGGGGGGTTTGGAGTAAAACCTAAAATACATGAAAATATGAGATTGGGAATTTACCTATTAAGTTAGGTCTACCCCTTGGGAATTTACCTATTAAGTTAGGTCTACCCAAGTATTCGTTAAACTTGTAATTATGTTTTGAAAATAAAGTGGACATGACACTTAGAAAACATAAGTGTGGCCAACTCGAGGTTGGGTTGAGTTTGTAGCGTAAACCTACCCGGAACCGACCGGCTTAACTAGTTGCTACAAACAATAGGACCCAATGTGAGAAGTTGGTCATGTGTACCTTGGACCCGAGGTTAGACCAAGTTGTGGTGTAAAGCTACCCGGACCCGCCCGGCTTAACTAGTAACCGCAACAAAGTCTAATGTGAGAGGTTAAGGCACAATTAAATTAATTAATGCCTCATGATTAGGGTTAAGTCATGGCCCACTAATACTTAACCAATTTTGGGGATACGAGGGGTTAAATGGGGTTAAGTGGTGAACTGTTGGTTACACTTAACTAATTTAATCCATGATTAGTGAGGGGTTAAACCACACTTAACCCTCTTAGAAAACCCTAGCAACGTGGTCTGTTCCAGCAGTAATCCCAGTTTGGTATCATTCACAACCCTAGAGGCTAGGCTAGGACGGGGCACGATTACTGGACTGATGTAAGCGACCAAAGCGACGGCTGAGTGGTACAGTGGTGCGGGTCCAGGCGGGCTACGGACGTGCACGTAGTCCGGTGTTGGACAAACACGAGGCACGGGTACCAGTAGGTTTAGACTGTGCATTATTGCTTAGGTGTCTGGGTTTGGCACCCGAGGGCTTGATACACCCGAAGGTGGACCCAGCACAGTCTGACTACAACCGTATGTGGGCCGTATGGACACCAACACTTGACGTGTTAGGTTTATAGGGAGCCGATCGACTAGACCGTTGGGCTGGACCTTGTATTAAGGTCACCTCATGCAATTGGGCCAAAGTTTGGGCTGAGGGATCAATACCTGTTATGTTAGTTTGCTAGTACACTGTGGTGCAAAGCTTAATCTTCTTTATGTGATGACACCTTTGTCTATGTCCAGTATGTTCATCTCAGTTTCCATCATGATGTTAACTTTATTAGTTTATAGACTGATCGTAGTAGGGCTTACCAGTCTTTTTGACTGACCTGTTTTCTTTCGCTTCTTTTCTTCCGTTTCCCCCCCCCCCCCCAGGTTCTCAGGGAGGGAACAGTGGTGCTTAGCTTGGATCGCTTGCTTCTTCGCTGGATAGCTCATGTATGTCTGGACATTGAGCTCGCTATGGTTTATCATCTTTATTTTGGGGATAGCACTATGTATTTCAATATTTCTGTTTATGATGTACTAGACATGTTTATTTTTGGCAGTTGACTTTATGATGTACTAGACTTGTTTTGAGATGGTTTGAGATATTCCGCTGTTTTATTCTCACTTACTCTGTTTTACATATATATTTATGTTCTTGTTCTGCCTTGATATATCATTATGCATGCTTACCCAGTTCTAACGCCGCCCAGAAGCTAGTGCCCCCGAAAGAGTGACCCTAGCGGAGGTGGGGTGTTACAAGTTGTGTTTTCGGATGTTGAGAAAACGGCAAGGTTTAGAGAAATTGATGGATAAAGCATGAAGAAATTGGTTAAATAGAGTGATGTTTGATATTGCTAAAAGCTTGAAGAGTTTAAAGCTTGAAGAACTGTTGCAAAATGTGTTTAGTTTGCTAGATTTATCTCACTAAAGACTCATGTTGCGTTCACATTAGCTCATTTGCAAGACCTCTTACTCATGATGTGTTCACGTTAGTTCATTTGCAAGGCCACTCACTCTACAGCTGCACTCACACTGGCTTATGTGTTATTTGGGCTAAATCTTTAGTCCCACATTGTGTAGTTACCCAAGTAGTCTTTGTCATATCAGCTATAAATACATTGAATCTCATTCATGTAAAAAGACACTTAGTTTTATTCTGTAATTCTCTTCTTGGAATAAAACTCTTCTTCTCCCTTTCTCTAGCTGTTATTTTATTTTAATTATGTTCATGTTATTTATTTTCTTTTTCTCTTCTTCTTTAGCTATGTCTAGCTAATCCACTTTGATTTAGGGGTGATGACGCTAAAAGATATGATTCAACATGAATAACATAACCAATAAATGAGGACTTTATACTTGTATATCTGGATCTGAATCAAGGGTTAAATCTGAACCTTCATATTTTGTGTCATTTAAGAGCTATGCTCCTTCATAGGGTATATTCGTGTTCGATCTAACAATTATCATATTTAGATCTAATTTTAGGGTTTTAGAAGTTAATTAGTGAGTCTATCCTGATAGTCTGTGGTTATTTAAGAACTCAACTCCTACATAGGCTATGCTTGTTATTTAATAATTTGTTTCTAAGAACCTAATTATCGTTGATTCGTGTTTGTGACAAAAACATGAATTAGATCTATATTTGTTTATTGGCTATTGATGAGTATGAATCTAATCTATGTCATTATCCCCTAATTGCTTTCTCTTATTATATAAATCTCTCTTTTTATCTAATTGCTGTTATTTTCTGGGTTTTCAATTAATCAAAATCCTTGAATAACTTGATTGGATTTATTAATTAAAATATTTTTGGTACCAGAGTTCGACACCCTCTACAGCAATCCTTGTTGTTTAGGAAAACCGAACGGATTTTGCAGTTGTTTACAATTGTTTAATTTGTTCACAAACAAATTTTGGCACTGTTGCTAGGGACCAAAATATTTTTTTTTTACTAATTCCTTCAGGTTACATTATTTTTATTTTTATTTACTCTTTAGTTTTCCTCCATAAAAAAACACAAAAATATCTTTTATTTTTTATGTTTCCTTTTGTTTTCTATTATAGATAGGTAAATAAGTTCTTGTTAGCTAATTTGGTGTTAGTCAATTATACTATAATCTTCCTACCAAGAGAAAATATATACTTGTGCAATTTTCTTTCCAATTGTTTTTCTCGTTTTCTTTCTCTTTTTTCGGATTTTTTTCCTTTCTTTGCACAATTTTTTTCCTTTCCTTCTCCATTGTGTCTCAAAGATTATCTCCTTACCATCTACAATCATTCTTCCACCTCAAACACAGATCACCACAAATGTCACGACCAACATTGTACATCTGCCTCAATTTCCTTTTACAAGCCTCCAATTCCTCTTACATCCCCTTTCCACCGTCATACTAATACGCTTCAATCACATGTCCAACACTTCCCCTCAAAAATTCTTCCACCTCCACTGATCATCAATTTCCCAAAAAATTGTTGCAAGCCAACCGTACCACCCTTCCAGACCTCCAATCACCTCTAAATCGCCTCAGCCTCCAAATTGCTCACAACACAACTACCTTCTGCTTCTATCAAATCACACCAACTTCCACTTCCCCTTCCCATAAACACAACTCATTCAGCATCATACACGCTCATATCAAGTACCCTTGGTTCCATTCTCTTCACTACCCATACAACTTGCACAACCTCTCTGCCTCCTTTATTCTCCAACACTAGACGAACAGACCACTCCTTCATCACCGATTTTAAATTACAATAAAGCCTTTAGCAACTTCACTGCATCCACAGTTCTCCTTCACCAAACCCACCCAAATTTAATCTACTACGTTAATCACTCTCTGTCGCCTTCCATCTCCAACTCAAATTCGAAACGACCAAGATCTTCTCAACTAGTCCAAAACCTCAGACCAAATCGGAACTCCCTACCCTCAAGCCCAGTTCGAAACACCTTCAATTATAAACCCAAACGTCCTCCCGCTTCATCTCGCAATACCCATCATCCCCCATCGTCTGTTCAATCACTGCCTTCAACCCCTCCGCTCCTTCAAACGCAACACCAATGTCAGCACCGATTGACACAAAACCAATTCGAAAATCCACTGTAAAAAATCAAAATCCCAATTCACTAAGAAACCAGCACCAAACCTGCTTACTCAATCAGCTTTTTCTCGACCACTCCATCACGTTCCAACTCATTTTCTCGACTACTTGCTGCCATAAACCACAAATTCGAATTGCGATTTCCCTTCAGTTTTTTGAATTTGAAAATTAGTTTAGGAATTTTTCTGTTGTTTCAGGTCAAGATTTTCTTTTTCCTTCAGTCTGATTTTCAAGTGAATTACGAATAGTTGCTTCTGGGGATACACCGTGTGGCATAGTGGGTTTGGTTTAAATTTTGTATTGAGTTTGTTGTGGTCTTTGTTATTTTTCTTTGGGCTGAATGAGTATTATTAAAAGAAAAAAATGATAAAAACCATTTCGTTAAGGCTTGCGGGTGTAAGCTTCTTCTTTCTATTTGTTTCAGGGAGTTCATGTTTGTTTGTTTAGAATTTTAGTTTTTTCTTTAATTTAGATTATAATTTAGTTTAGTTTCCTTTTTTAGTTATTTTTCACTTAAAATAAACATTTGTCCTTCTTTTGGTTATCATAAAGGAAAAAGCAATTTTCTTTTGTTTAATTAGTGTTACTTTAGTTGTTTTCATTTTGTTTTTTACTAATTTGTTTTTAGTTTCATTTGGTTTTCGTTCTAATTTTCTCTTAAAAAAAGATAGAAAAAAAGCTTCTAGAAATCGAAAGGAATTCATAAGTCGGCAATTGGCAATAGACAGAATTGTTGGAGCGGTTGCACACAAAGTGGGGTGTGAATGTGCTAGCGCTACTCAGGTGCACTGGACGGACTACCGATCTGGGTGAGAATTTTTCTGAACTCTACAGGTGCTCTGCTGCTAAAAAATATATAGACATTCCTTGTAAAAATCTTTTGCAGGGGCAGCGGCTTGCTTGTAAAATCTTTTAATTTCTGCAATTATTATTTCTGCCTCTGTATTCATTCTATTAAGGGAAATACCGGAATTCACATAAGGTGAGGGATTTCATCACCCTTTCCTTAGTCCACAAATTGCATTTCATCGTAGAATCTGACTAATAATAACGGTTAGACATTGGACTTAAGGGAGTCGTGGGCTCATCTAGGGCTTAACTATATTTTGATAGTTGATTTATTTTGAATGAATTATTTCTTTGTGTCTAGAATACGGTAGATAAATAACTGTTTATAAATATTACGGTGATTCGTAAATATTATATCGGTTGTTACTCTGAATGTAACATCCCGTATTTTCTGTGAATATAAATATATCAAAACAAAGTATACTTAATTTTTAGAAGAAGAATTAAGGAAAACGGATTACGCCATTACTTTCGTCTTGGAATTCTTCTTGAGATAGAGTCCGAGTTTGCGTAAATCGGACTTCGTAAGAACAAGTTATGGTCTTTAGAAGTTTTAAGAAAAATTTAAACAGCTTAATTCGAAATTCAAAATTCGAATTCAAATCACACACCCGAGCTGGGCGGGAAATTTCCCGCCCAGGACCTAGGTCGACCGAGGGGTTGACCTCGGGGTCAACCTAGCCAAATAGGTCGACCATGGGGTCGACCTCCCCCCTTTCCAGATCCTAGGACAGATTCATTTTTATACATTTAGACGCCCGTGCTGATCAGATTTGTTGCTCCTGAGCTATTTAAGCACCCCCAAACCGCACTTCCTCTCCACACCGAACCATTGTAATGCAATGCTGTCTCAATTCATATTAAAATAAATCAATGGCGTCACTACTCTGTTGAAACCAAAGCTAGAACTAGCGCTTCTTCTTCTTCCAATCTGAATTGGATTAAAAGAGAACAACTACAACCCTTTTTCTTTTAGAATCCACCCAAGGTGAGTATAGTTATTTTCAGATATGAAATTTAATTATGATCTTGACATGGTTATAAATCTAAATTGGAGATTATGCATATTCCTGTTTATCAGATTTGTTTTTCTGCGTAGATCAATCTTATTCTCATTTATCAGATCTGTTTTTCTGTGTAGATCTATCTTATTTTTACTATTCTGTATCTCTTCCTTCCTTCTGTTCTATAGCCAGGCAACCACGAGCCTAAGCCAAATCTCATAAGAGATTGACAAACGAACGCTAAATTTAGTGAAAATATTGAATGATGCATAATTGGACATAATTGATTTGTGACTAAATTGAGAACACAACATAAGTGGTAATTTAAGATCGAGATCTAGGCATACTATATATGACGTTTATGATTTGGAAGAAGGAGAATTATTGTGTGACAACATATGACTTGTAATTTGGGGACATAATTTATGTTATAATTCAAGATCTGATTTTGAGGACATAATACATGTTGTAATTTAAGATCTAGATTGAGGGCATATTTTATATGACGATCTATGATTTGAAAGAAAAGGATATGTGACTTAGGCTTGAAAAACCTATATTAAAATAGGGATAACTATTAAACGTGAACTCGCCTAAATGAGGATTTTTGGGCATTTGACATATGCTAAAATAAAAGGCTATAATTTGAAATAATTCGTAGTGTATATCATGATTTGTGGTTTTCGGAGGATATTCTATACTGTGTAAATTTAACTAAAATTTGGGGCATATGTTATATTGTGAATTATGACCAAAATTTGGGCATATAAAATTAGGATTAATTTGATGATTAAGAGAGGTATGTCAATGGAATTTTTAGGGATGATTAACTCTGTTAAATTGTCTAATCTGCTAAATCTGTTGAAACTGAATACGGTAATTTGGGATATGGGAATCTGTAGGCTCGATTTAAAATTGAGCAAAACATGTTAATAAAACTTTGGATAATCTGCTGTAACTTTTAAAGAAGTTAATTTGTTGAATTGACATAATTAGTCTGATATTGGCATAATTTGTGAATGAATACTTTAGCTAAAATAAGAATGCAGAGACACGAGGTAAGATTCTGTTTGCGGTAGAAGCTTGCCCGGACCCAACCGGATTAACCAGCAACCGCAAACTGTCAGTCTAATGTAAGAGGTCACAGGCATAAAGTTGCTTAGACACGAGGTTAGGTCTGGCATATGGCAGAAGTCTTCCCGGAACCGCCCAGCACATCTAGTGGCCACAAGCTACCGACCTAATGTGAGAGGTCTGTGCATTAATATTTAATTAATGCAAACGTAAGATAAATGTGATACCTAAAATGTGTTGGGTGGATAGGGTTAAAACAACTGGACTGATGAATCTAATAAACTCGTTTGAAAATATATAGGCCCAGTACAAGGTTAGGTGAAAAAATCTGAAAGCCTGTTAATCTGTATATATGATCCATTAGTCCGAAAACTAGTTAATCTGTATATCTGATCCGTTAGTCTGAAAACTTGTTAACCTGTATGTCTGATTTAAGAACTAGTTAATATGGACTTTGTACATCTGAAATCTGTAAGCAAGTTAATCTGAAATCTATTAGTCTGGGGTCACAAGGTTAAGAGGGGCAATTACTTGTGTCATCTATTGTTTGTGTAACACCCCACCTCCGCTAGGGTCACTCACAAAGAGAATGCACTAGGTTTGGTGAAGCATTATCGAGGTAAACATGCACAGAAATATTACAAGACAAAACATATATATAAAACATCGGAAGTAAAACAAATTTCTTTACCTTATAAAATAAGGTCTAAATCCTTTTACATCAGAATACATCAAAACCTATCTTGCAATAGTAAAGAAGCACAAAACCTTTTCATAAATTATTTCCCAAATAAAACAGTAAGGTAGCCATAGCCAAGGAAAGTCCAAGACATGCATGATGACCTTCAAGCATAAGAGGTCCGAACTAAACAACATCATCTCCTCCCTGAAAACCTGGGGGGAAACGGAAGACAAAGAGGCGAAAGAAAACAGGGTCAGTCATAAAGACTTGTAAGTCCTATCTACTTCCAGCATAAAAACAGGTAAAGGTAACGTGACATGCATAAACTGAAAGTAAACATAAGGATGACGACAAGATAGATAAGCTAAGCCAAGATAACTGGATGAACTACTATAGCAAGATAAACTAAGGTATCATGATAAACTACGGTGTCAAGATAAATCAAGGTATCACATCATCAGGTTTCTACCAAGTATACTATCCCAAGTTATCTATCATGTATAACATCCCACGGTATCTCTCATGTATAACATCCCAAGGTATTTATCATGTATATTTGCTCTGCACCTCTCGTACTAGTATCCCAACCCGCGTCATGTGTCAACTATGAATGTCCCTTGCCCAATGTCATGTAATGTTCCATGTCAACCTAATATATATAGCATATATAGGTTTTCCCAACTCGTATGTTTCTTTCCATGTATAAGTTCAGTCCTTTGCCGTAGGCCATACGGGCTTTCCCATGTAAACGTTTTATCCTTGAGGTTATTTTGGACTGCTACCCTTGATCTGGTTATGTTTTCGTACCATGAATTATCGCGTGTTCACTTAGGATTTATGTCACCTAGGACCACTAGGGATTATACTACCTAATGAACGTTTCCGTGTCTCGGTTTGGGTTCAGCCACCTAGGGCCACTAGGGATTATGTCACCCATCAACCGCGCCCTTTATCCCGCGTATGTATCGTGAATCGTTTTCCATGTCTAGACGCACATGTTCCTCAATGTGCCATCCGAGTTCCGTGCCAAGGCAAATCAAGAAATACGGAACTCAGTCGGGAGCTTTAAGTCGTCTGCTGATGCAGATATCAAGGTCTGTTTTTGTACCCGTGGCTATGGTCCCACGTGACCCCTCCCTCAACTACTGAAAGGCAATCCATGAAAAATCATGTATGAGAACCACATCCCGCCCCACTATAGCCCCACTTTCCTATAGGCCAACCTCACCCATGAATCGATAGCAAGAACGTGGTCTGTTGGCGGTTCCCTGCCTTTCCGTTCGTATACGATTGACTAAAGATGGTAGGTAGTCGGCGACGTGCTATCTAGGGAAAAATCAAGTATCGTCGACTCCACGCTAATCCATCCCAGTCTTTAGGTCACTCGCATAGCAACCAAGGCATACTCTTGACTCTTCTACCGCAGACCTTAACCTCTGTGAAGTCGGGTTTCATGGACCACCTGCCACCTCACAGAGGGATACCAAGAGTACTCTCACGTCCCCCGAAGCTACCGCTTCGTCACCCAGTTCGTTGGAGCCCTTATCCAAGTCAGATAATTTGCTCCTCCTCGTGTGTTTAAGCGATGACCTACCATATCGGGTTACTCATCCATTTATGAACTAGTCCCATGTCCTTGGCTAAGAATTATTACTTAGTTATACTTAACTAAGGTTTACCACTTAGCTTCTTTTCCCCGTTACCCTTGATTAACCACGATTTTCTAGCTAGTTTCTCTCACTAGGGTTTTATCTATTGGGTTAAGTGTTGTTATTCAGGTTCATGACTTAGCCCGCCTACGAATCATGTCAAGATTGGCTAAGTATTTAAGTTCAAGGTTTAGCCCTACAAGTTGGTTAAGTATACCAAGAAGCTCATGACTTAACCCTATCAAGTCAAATTGGTTAAGTATTATTTGTCTTAACCCTATCAGATTATCATGTTAGATTGATTAAGCGTAGATTATCTTAATCTCATCAGATTATCAAGTCGGATTGGTTAAGTATAGGTTAACTTAACCCCATCCACTAATCGTATTACAATGGTTAAGCCTAATTTAAAAAGGTCTTGTGACTTAACCCTACCAGGTCCACATATTAGATTGGTTAAGTGTAGGTTACTTAACCTCATCAAATCATCATGTATAATTGGTTAAGTATAAGTTACTTAACCCCATTAAATTATCATGTTAAATTAGATAAGTATTGGTTACTTAACCTCATTGAATTACCAAGTTTAAATTGGTTAAGTGTTTAACTCAACCCCATCGAATTACCGTGTTTAGATTAGTTAAGTATAGGTTACTTAACCCCGTCTAATTACCAAGTCGGATTAGTTAAGCGTAAATTACTTAACCCTATCTAATTACCAAGTCGGATTAGTTAAGCGTAAATTACTTAACCCCATCCCCTAATTGTCTTGTATGGTTAAGTGTCATTAAGATATCAAGCCCGGTCCCACTTAACCTACACATTCGTGTCATATCGATTAAGTGTCATTAGTCAAATTTACTTAACCTTATCATGTGGCATTAATTTAATTGATGCACTCTCAACCTCTCACATTAAACCTTGTTGTGGTTACTAGTTAAGCCGGGCGGGTCCGGGTAGTTTTACACCACAACCTAGTCTAACCTCGGGTCTTAAGCGCGACATGACCAACTTCTCACATTGGATCCTATTGTTTGTAGCCACTAGTTAAGCCGAGCGGGCCCAGGTAGATTTATGCTACAAACTCAACCCAACCTCGAGTTGGCCACTTTCATGTTTGGTCTAGTGTCTTATTACACTTACAACCCACCCATGTCTAGTTCAAGTTCCATGTTTTCCCAACGTGTCATGACCATATTTAAATGTATCATGAATGTCATGTTCTCATGTAAACCCCATGTCAAGTTTTTCATGTCATACGCACATTTTTTCCTAAGCTACTCAAACGTATTCCCAACCCAAGTGGAAGCGAGTCACATAGTAGGGTATTATGCCAACATATTGGCCACAAACATGCATAGTATAATAAGGGGATTTGGCCACAAACATGCATCGTATCATAAGGGAATTTGGCCGCAAACATGCATAGTGTCATAAGGGAATTTGGCCACAAATATGCATAGTATCATAAGTGAATTTGGCCACAAACATGCATAGCATTCTAAGGTAATTTGGCCACAAACATGCATAAGCCCCAAAGTCAAATCTTTGCCAATTTTCACAAGTGAAATGGTTCCCAAAGATTCATACTAACATTTCCTAGATAAAGATTCAAACTTGCAAGATATACTAGGTTAAACATAGCATGAATGGCATGATTAAGTCGCTACAACTTAGCCCAAGGTCATAGATCATAGATAAGGGGAAAATTTAGGTTCACATAAGCTAGCATACTTATGTTTCATCGCATTTTATCCCATGTCACATTAGAACCACCGTTAGAATCTACAAGTAGCTAGAACTTACATAGCGAGGCTTAGGGAAGGATTATGCATCGTCGTGACGAAGAAAGGTGGCTCCTTTGATGAAGAATCTTCATGAAATCGCCGTAGCAACGTTGATCGAGCCTCGATTTGGTGTAGCAAGCTTGCACCTTTCGATTCGGATCCGATTTGCATGCATAGTCTCTTGGAGTTGGAGATGGAGGCCATGATCACTTGGCATTTGGGCAGCACTTCGTGGCATGAGAGAGTTTGAGTGATTTAGGTTAGGGGGTTAGGGTCTTTTTATAGAGTTTAGGAGCATTTTAGGCCATAGGATTAACCCTAGATCGAATCCAAGCCATCCAGAATTGTCACAAGCCTCCAAAGCCGAGCCAACATGACAAGCAGGTGAACAAGGTCGGTGTTCTACAGGGGGGGGGGTCGACCCAGGGGTCGACACCCATGTTGGCCCCCTGGGGAGGGGTCGACCCAGGGGTCGACACCCATGTCGACCCCATGAAGGGGGGTCGACCCAGGGGTCGACACCCTGTGTGTATGGCGGGAATTTTCCCGCCTTCTCTTTCTGGGCTGAATTTCAAATCTGTTTTCGGATTTGAATTTTCGTGAAACTTCGTTGGGCCTTAACTGGGTCATACGGACGCCGATTTACGAAATTTCGGACTCTATTTCACGTATTTTTCCGAGACGAACGCAATGGTGCAACACGTTTATCCTGATTCAGATTTTATAATTTAATTCTGCCTTGATTCTTGTCTTAACACGTTGTTAAAATTCGGGTTGTTACATTCTCCCCTCCTTTAAGGATTTCGTCCCCGAAATCTCCAAGTTAGGAAGAACGCATCCTACCATCCATCATCCATCTACTCAAAAAATCATCCACAGGCAAACATTGTCCTTAAACGATTTCTACTGCCATATGAACATATGAAAAACGTGTGTGTACATGCTCCTTAGCTAATGCTAATGATCAGGCCTGAATGATCTTTCTAATGCAAAATATGTTTAGTGCCATGAGTCCAACATGTATGCAAATAGTCCTAATCATATAAGTACTATATGCGTGCACAAACATTCATTCATATGCAACATCCGCATGATAACACATTCAATTTCATCCATAAACAAGTATAAATACTCGTGCATATGCAACATGAAACGTGACCGCGTCAATCTAGTATCTAATGTGTATTCGCGCATCCACGAGCAACCACTTGCAACCATTTGCAACCATATCAATCATAACATGTTTCAAATACATGTTTACATCCATAGGATTCTACCTAAGGTTCCCAAGATAGGATCGAGAAGATAAACAAGACAAACTCCTTATGGGGTTTGAAACAGAAACAGGACCGAGAGGATATCCACCCAACGATAGCATGCAAGCAAGCTCTATAGGAAAACCAGGGATCAACGATATACTGTTAAAAAGAGATATGATGCGCGCGTTCAGGCCGCATTTCCTTGAGCTTAATTCCAGTGTGCCTTGACCACCTTTGACTTCATGATTTTCGTAGCTCCTTGATTCCTATTTCCATGGTATGAGTTAGAATTCATTTCATTGTCGCCTCTTATTCCACTTTTACTTATCCTTTCCCTAGTATACTTGGGTCAAACGTATCCACTTACTCATGCAAGCTCTCCAAAATTCACTAGGGAATTCTCGATCTCGTTTGCCGATGCCAATCTATGTTGCCAAGAGTACTTACTAGGGTGATTCCCATAACTCATGCATAAGCGAAACGAGCCATCCGCCTTAGCGGCGAATTCTATTCGAACGGATTACCAACAACTACATCCCGAGATTCTAGGTAACTAACCATGATAGAACCCAAAAGTTTACATGAGACTTCGAGGGTATCATCAAGGTGAGTAGAGAGTCTAACTACCCTCTTTCCTAAAACCGAGAATGGCACCCCTTATTGGATGATCACTTTATCCCTAGAATCCATCCGTAGCCGAGACATGTCATTCTCAAATCCAAACAAGTCATGAAGAAATGGACCAACACTCCAACCAGATTTTTGGGACAACAACTGGGATCCTCTACCATGCTAGTACTAAGGTGCAGAGACTCAACTATCCAAGCAGACTTTAAATGATACGATGATCAAGACAAAGTCTGGATGTGATAATAGAAAAGAACGACTAAACCTTTACCAGAAACGGTACCATCTCTTTTAGGTACCCTAGAAATGGGAGCGTACAATTTCCCTCTCCGATGATCTTGTCCTTGTCCTCCTTGATGGACTAAGCCATACCAACAGTCACTTATCCTTAAGCTCGCGTCCTTTATCCTTACTCTCATTATCCTTCCTTGTACCACGGCAACAGGTCTCTCGAGAACCACCACCATCGTACGGGAAAACACTTACGTAGCTAGACAAGGATTAGTCGCAGTTAAAACTACTGTGACCACAGATGGAGGAAAGAAAGGAAAAGAGGTTCAATCAAGGAAAAAAATGATAGTGCTAGTGGCTTTTGGGGAATAGCCTTTTAAAACAAAACTTTTCCTGAAAAATGCTTCTTTGTAAACGGTTTTTCAAATAGTCTTCAGAAGGTTTTAAAAAATTTTGCCCGGTCTGGTAACCACTTGCCTCTGATACCAAATGTAACACCCCACCTCCGCTAGGGTCACTCACAAAGGGAATGCACTAGGTTTGGTGAAGCATTATCGAGGTAAACATGCACAGAAATATTACAAGACAGAACATATATATAAAACAGCGGAAGTAAAACAAATTTCGTTACCTTATAAAATAAGGTCTAAAGCCTTTTACATCAGAATACATCAAAACCTGTCTTGCAATAGTAAAGAAGCATAAAAGCTTTTCATAAATTATTCCCCAAATAAAACAGTAAGGTAGCCATAGCCAAGAAAAGTCCAAGCCATGCATGATGACCTTCAAGCATAAGAGGTCCGAACTAAACAACATCATCTCCTCCCTGAAAACCTGGGGGGAAACGGAAGACAAAGAGGCGAAAGAAAACGGGGTCAGTCATAAAGACTGGTAAGTCCTATTTACTTCCAGCATAAAAACAAGTAAAGGTAACATGACATGCATAAACTGAAAGTAAACATAAGGATGACGACAAGATAGATAAGCTAAGCCAAGATAACTGGATGAACTACTGTAGCAAGATAAACTAAGGTATCGTGATAAAGTACAGTGTCAATATAAATCAATGTATCACATCATCAGGTTTCTACCAAGTATACTATCCCAAGGTATCTATCATGTATAACATCCCACGGTATCTATCATGTATAACATCCCAAGGTATTTATCATGTATATTTGCTCTGCACCTCTCGTACTAGTATCCCAACCCGCGTCGTGTGTCAACTATGAATGTCCCTTGCCCAATGTCATGTAATGTTCCATGTCAACCTAATATATATAGCATAAATAGGTTTTCCCAACTCGTATGTTTCTTTCCATGTATAAGTTCAGTCCTTTGCCATAGGCCATACGGGCTTTCCCATGTAAACGTTTCATCCTTGAGGTTATTTTGGACTGCTACCCTTGATCTGGTTATGTTTTCGTACCATGAACTATCGCGTGTTCACTTAGGATTTATGTCACCTAGGACCACTAGGAATTATACTACCTAATGAACGTTTCTGTGTCTCGGTTTGGGTTCAGCCACCTAGGGCCACTAGGGATTATGCCACCCGTCAACCGCGCCCTTTATCCCGCGTATGTATCGTGAATCGTTTTCCATGTCTAGACGCACATGTTCCTCAATGTGCCATCCGAGTTCCGTACCAGGGCAAATCAAGAAATACGGAACTCGGTCGGGAGCTTTAAGTCGTCTGCTGATGCAGATATCAAGGTCTGTTTTTGTACCCGTGGCTATTGTCCCACGTGACCCCTCCCTCAACTACTGAAAGGCAATCCTATAAAAATCATGTATGAGAACCACATCCCGGCCCCACTATAGCCCCACTTTCCTATAGGCCAACCTCACCCATGACTCGATAGCAAGAACATGGTCTGTTGGGGGTTCCCTGCCTTTCCGTTCGTACACGATTGACTAAAGATGGTAGGTAGTCGGCGACGTGCTATCCAGGGCAAAATCAAGTATTGTCGACTCCACGCTAATCCATCCCAGTCTTTAGGTCGCTCTCATAGCAACCAAGGCATACTCTTGACTCTTCTACCGCAGACCTTAACCTCTGTGAGGACGGGTTTCACGGACCACCTGCCACCTCATAGAGGGATACCAAGAGTACCCTCACGTCCGCCGAAGCTACCGCTTCGTCACCCAGTTTGTTGGAGCCCTTATCCAAGTCGGATAATTTGCTCCTCCTCGTGTGTTTAAGCAATGACCTACCATATCGGGTTACTCTTCCATTTATGATCTAGTCCCATGTCCTTGGCTAAGAATTATTACTTAGTTATACTTAACTAAGGTTTACCACTTAGCTTCTTTTCCCTGTTGCCCTTGATTAACCACGATTTTCTACCTAGTTCCTCTCACTACGGTTTTATTTATTGAGTTAAGTGTTGTTATTCAGGTTCATGACTTAGCCCGCCTACGAATCATGTCAAGATTGGCTAAGTATTTAAGTTCAACGTTTATCCCTACAAGTTGGTTAAGTATACCAAGAAGCTCATGACTTAACCCTATCAAGTCAAATTGGTTAAGTATTTATTTGTCTTAACCCGATCAGATTATCATGTTAGATTGATTAAGCATGGATTATCTTAATCTCATCAGATTATCGAGTCGGATTGGTTAAGTTTAGGTTAACTTAAACCCATCCACTAATCGTATTACAATCGTTAAGACTAATTTAAAAAGGTCTTGTGACTTAACCCTACCAGGTCCACATATTAGATTGGTTAAGTGTAGGTTACTTAACCTCATCAAATCATCATGTATAATTGGTTAATTATAAGTTACTTAACCCCATTAAATTATCATGTTAAATTAGTTAAGTATTGGTTACTTAACCTCGTTGAATTACCAAGTTTAGATTGGTTAAGTGTTTAATTTAACCCCATCGAATTACTGTGTTTAGATTAGTTAAGTATAGGTTACTTAACCCCGTCTAATTACCAAGTCGGATTAGTTAAGCGTAAATTACTTAACCCCATCCCCTAATTGTCTTGTATGGTTAAGTGTCATGAAGAAATCAAGCCCGGTCCCACTTAACCTACCCATTCGTGTCATATCGATTAAGTGTCATTAGTCAAATTTACTTAACTTTATCATGTGGCATTAATTTAATTAATGCACTCTCAACCTCTCACATTAGAGCTTGTTATGGTTATTTGTTAAGCCGGGCGGGTCCGGGTAGTTTTACACCACAACCTAGTCTAACCTCGGGTCTTAAGCGCGACATGACCAACTTCTCACATTGGATCCTATTGTTTGTAGCCACTAGTTAAGCCGGGCGGGTCCGGGTAGATTTATGCTATAAACTCAACCCAAACTCGAGTTGGCCACTTTCATGTTTGGTCTAGTTGTCATGTTCTCATGTAAACCCCGTGTCTAGTTTTTCATGTCATACGCACGTTTTTTCCTAAGCTACCCAAACGTATTCCCAACCCAAGTGGAAGCGAGTCACATAGTAGGGTATTATGCCAACATATTGGCCACAAACATGCGTAGTATCATAAGGGGATTTGGCCACAAACATGCATAGTATCATAAGGGAATTTGGCCGCAAACATGCATAGTGTCATAAGGGAATTTGGCCACAAATATGCATAGTATCATAAGTGAATTTGGCCACAAACATGCATAGCATTCTAAGGTAATTTGGCCACAAACATGCATAAGCCCCAAAGTAAAATCTTTGCCAATGTTCACAAGTCAAATGGTTCCCAAAGGTTCATACTAACATTTCCTAGATAAAGATTAAAACTTGCAAGATATACTAGGTTAAACATAGCATGAATGGCATGATTAAGTCGCTACAACTTAGCCCAAGGTCATAGATCATAGAAAAGGGGCAAATTTAGGTTCACATAAGCTAGCATACTTATGTTTCATCGCATTTTATCCCATGTCACATTAGAACCACCGTTAGAATCTACAAGTAGCTAGGACTTACATAGCGAGGCTTAGGGAAGGATTATGCATCGCCGTGACGAAGAAAGGTGGCTCCTTTGATGAAGAATCGTCATGAAATCGCCGTAGCAACGTTGCACGAGCCTCAATTTGGTGTAGCTAGCTTGCACCTTTCGATTCGGATCCGATTTGCATGTATAGTCTCTTGGAGTTGGAGATGGAGGCCATGATCACTTGGCATTTGGGCAGCACTTCGTGGCATGAGAGAGTTTGAATGATTTAGGTTAGGGGGTTAGGGTCTTTTTATAGAGTTTAGGAGCATTTTAGGCCATAGGATTAACCCTAGATCGAATCCAAGCCATCCAGAATCGTCACAAGCCTCCAAAATCGAGCGAACTTGACAAGCAGGTGCACCAAGTCGGGGTTCTACGGGGGGGGGGGGGGGGGGGGGTCGACCCAGTGGTCGACACCAATGTCGACCCCCTGGGTAGGGGTCGACCCAGGGGTCGACACCCATGTCGACCCCCTGAAGGGGATCGACCCAGGGGTCGACACCCTGTGTGTCTGGCGGGAATTTTCCCGCCTTCTCTTTCTGGGCTGAATTTCAAATCTGTTTTCGAATTTGAATTTTTGTGAAACTTCGTTGGGCCTTAACTGGGTCATACGGACTCCGATTTACGAAATTTTGGACTCTATTTCGCGTTTTTTTCCGAGACGAACGCAATGGCGCAACCCGTTTATCCTGATTCAGATTTTATAATTTAATTCTGCCTTGATTCCTGTCTTAACACGTTGTTAAAATTCGGGTTGTTACATTCTCCCCTCCTTTAAGGATTTCGTCCCCGAAATCTCCAAGTTAGGAAGAACGCATCCTACCATCCATCATCCATCTACTCAAAACATCATCCACAGGCAAACATTGTCCTTAAACGATTTCTAATGCCATATGAACATATGCAAAACGTGTGTGTATATGCTCCTTAGCTAATGCTAATGATCAGGCCTGAATGATCTTTCTAATGCAAAATATGTTTAGTGCCATGAGTCCAACATGTATGCAAATAGTCCTAGTCATATAAGTACTATATGCTTGCACAAACATTCATTCATATGCAACATCCGCATGATAACTCATTCAATTTCATCCATAAACAAGTATAAATACTCGTGCATATGCAACATGAAACGTGACCGCGTCAATCTAGTATCTAATGTGTATTCGCGCATCCACGAGCAACCACTTGCAACCATTTGCAACCATATCAATCATAACATGTTTCAAATACATGTTTACATCCATAGGATTCTACCTAAGGTTCCCAAGATAGGATCGAGAAGATAAACAAGACAAACTCCTTACGGGGTTTGCAATAGAAACAGGACCGAGAGGATATCCACCCAGCGATAGCATGCAAGCGAGCTCTACAGGAAAACTAGGGATCAATGATATACTCTTAAAAAGAGATATGATGCGCGCATTTAGGCCGCATTTCCTTGAGCTTAATTCCAGTGTGCCTTGACCACCTTTGACTTCATGATTTTCGTAGCTCCTTGATTCCTATTTCCAAGGTATGAGTTAGAATTCATTTCATTGTCGCCTCTTATTCCACTTTTACTTATCCTTTCCCTAGTATACTTGGTTCAAACGTATCCACTTACTCATGCAAGCTCTCCGAAATTCACTAGGGATTTCTGGATCTCGTTTGCCGATGCCAATCCATGTTGCCAAGAGTACTTACTAGGGTGATTCCCATAACTCATGCATAAGCGAAACGAGCCATCCGCCTTAGCGGCGAATTCTATTTGAACGGATTACCAACAACTGCATCCCGAGATTCTAGGTAACTAACCATGACAGAACCCAAAAGGTTACACGAGACTTCGAGGGTATCACCAAGGTGAGTAGAGAGTCTAACTACCCTCTTTCCTAAAACCGAGAATGGCACCCCTTATTGGATGTCCACTTTATCCCTAGAATCCATCCGTAGCAGAGAGATGTCATTCTCAAATCCAAACAAGTCATGAAGAAATGGACCAACTCTCCAACAAGATTTTTGGGACAAAAATTGGGATCCTCTACCATGCTAGTACTAAGGTGCAGAGACTCAACTATCCAAGCAGACTTTAAATGATACGATGATCAAGACAAAGTCGGCATGGGATAATAGAAAAGAACGACTAAACCTTTACCAGAAACGGTACCATCTCTTTTAGGTACCCTAGAAATGGGAGCGTACAATTGCCCTCTCCGATGATCTTGTCCTTTTCCTCCTTGATGGACTAAGCCATACCAACAGTCGCTTATCCTTAAGCTCGCGTCCTTTATCCTTACTCTCATTATCCTTCCTTGTACCACGGCAACAGGTCTCTCGAGAACCACCTCCATCGTACGGGAAAACACTTACGTAGCTAGACAAGGATTAGTCGCAGTTAAAACTACTGTGACCACAGATGGAAGAAAGAAAGGAAAAGGGTTTCAATCAAGGAAACAAAGGATAGTGCTAATGGCTTTTGGGGAATAGCCTTTTAAAACAAAACTTTTCTTGAAAAATGCTTCTTTGTAAACGGTTTTTCAAATAGTCTTCAGAAGGTTTTAAAAAATTTTGCCCGGTCTGGTAAACACCTGGCTCTGATACCAAATGTAACACCCCACCTCCGCTAGGGTCACTCACAAAGGGAATGCACTAGGTTTGGTGAAGCATTATCGAGGTAAACATGCACAGAAATATTACAAGACAGAACATGTATATAATACAGCGGAAGTAAAACAAATTTCATTACCTTATAAAATAAGGTCTAAAGCCTTTTACATCAGAATACATCAAAACCTGTCTTGCAATAGTAAAGAAGCATAAAACCTTTTCATAAATTATTCCCCAAATAAATTATAAGGTAGCCATAGCCAAGAAAAGTCCAAGCCATGCATGATGACCTTCAAGCATAAGAGGTCCGAACTAAACAACATCATCTCCTCCCTGAAAACCTAGGGGAGAAACGGAAGACAAAGTGGCGAAAGAAAACGGGGTCAGTCATAAAGACTGGTAAGTCCTATCTACTTCCAGCATAAAAACAGGTAAAGGTAACATGACATGCATAAACTGAAAGTAAACATAAGAATGACGACAAGATAGATAAGCTAAGCCAAGATAACTGGATGAACTACTGTAGCAAGATAAATTAAGGTATCATGATAAACTACGGTGTCAAGATAAATCAAGGTATCACATCATCAGGTTTCTACCAAGTATACTATCCCAAGGTATCTATCATGTATAACATCCCACGGTATCTATCACGTATAACATCCCAAGGTATTTATCATGTATATATGCTCTGCACCTCTCGTACTAGTATCCCAACCCGCGTCATGTGTCAACTATGAATGTCCCTTGCCCAATGTCATGTAATGGTCCATGTCAACCTAATATATATAGCATATATAGGTTTTCCCAACTCGTATGTTTCTTTCCATGTATAAGTTCTGTCCTTTGCAGTAGGCCATACGGGCTTTCCCATGTAAACGTTTTATCCTTGAGGTTATTTTGGACTGCTACCCCTGATCTGGTTATGTTTTCGTACCATGAACTATCGCGTGTTCACTTAGGATTTATGTCACCTAGGACCAGTAGGGATTATACTACCTAATGAACGTTTCTGTGTCTCGGTTTGGGTTCAGCCACCTAGGGCCACTAGGGATTATGCCACCCGTCAACCGCGCCCTTTATCCCGCGTATGTATCGTGAATCGTTTTCCATGTCTAGACGCACATGTTACTCAATGTGCCATCCGAGTTCCGTGCCAGGGCAAATTAAGAAATACGGAACTCAGTCGGGAGCTTTAAGTCGTCTGCTGATGCAGATATCAAGGTCTGTTTTTGTACCCGTGGCCATGGTCCCACGTGACCCCTCCCTCAACTACTGAAAGGCAATCCAAGAAAAATCATGTACGAGAACCACATCCCGGCCCCACTATAGCCCCACTTTCCTATAGGCCAACCTCACCCATGACTCAATAGCAAGAACATGGTCTGTTGGGGGTTCCTTGCCTTTCCGTTCGTACACGATTGACTAAAGATGTTAGGTAGTCGGCGACGTGCTATCTAGGGCAAAATCAAGTATCGTCGACTCCACGCTAATCCATCCCAGTCTTTAGGTCGCTCGCATAGCAACCAAGGCATACTCTTGACTCTTCTAGCGCAGACCTTAACCTCTGTGAGGACGGGTTTCAAGGACCACCTGTCACCTCACAGAGGGATACCAAGAGTACCCTCACGTCCCCCGAAGCTACCGCTTCGTCACCCAGTTCGTTGGAGCCCTTATCCAAGTCGGATAATTTGCTCCTCCTCGTGTGTTTAAGCGATGACCTACCATATCGGGTTACTCATCCATTTATGAACTAGTCCCATGTCTTTGGCTAAGAATTATTACTTAGTTATACTTAACTAAGGTTTACAACTTAGCTTCTTTTCCCCGTTACCCTTGATTAACCACGATTTTCTACCTAGTTCCTCTCACTTGGGTTTTATCTATTGGGATAAGTGTTGTTATTCAGGTTCATGACTTAGCCCGCCTACGAATCATGTCAAGATTGGCTATGTATTTAAGTTCAAGGTTTAGCCCTACAAGTTGGTTAAGTATACCAAGAAGCTCATGACTTAATCATATCAAGTCAAATTGGTTAAGTATTTATTTGTCTTAACTCTATCAGATTATCATGTTAGATTGATTAAGCATGGATTATCTTAATCTCATCAAATTATTGAGTCGGATTGGTTAAGTATAGGTTAACTTAACCCCATCCACCAATCGTATTACAATGGTTAAGACTAATTTATAAAGGTCTTGTGACTTAACCCTACTAGGTCCACATATTAGATTGGTTAAGTGTAGGTTACTTAACCTCATCAAATCATCATGTATAGTTGGTTAAGTATAAGTTACTTAACCCCATTAAATTATCATGTTAAATTAGTTAAGTATTGGTTACTTAACCTCGTTGAATTACCAAGTTTAGATAGGTTATGTGTTTAACTTAACCCCATCGAATTACCGTGTTTAGATTAGTTAAGTATAGGTTACTTAACCCCGTCTAATTACCATGTCGGATTAGTTAAGCGTAAATTACTTAACCCCTTCCCCTAATTGTCTTGTATGGTTAAGTGTCATTAAGAAATCAAGCCCGGTCCCACTTAACCTACCAATTCGTGTCATATCGGTTAAGTGTCATTAGTCAAATTTACTTAACCTTATCATGTGGCATTAATTTAATTAATGCAATCTCAACCTCTCACATTAGACCTTGTTGTGGTTACCAGTTAAGCCTGGAGGGTCCGGGTTGTTTTACACCACAACCTAATCTAACCTCGGGTCTTAAGCGCGACATAACCAACTTCTCACATTGGATCCTATTGTTTGTAGCCACTAGTTAAGCCGGGCGGGTCCGGGTAGATTTATGCTACAAACTCAACCCAACCTCGAGTTGGCCACTTTCATGTTTGGTCTAGTGTCTTATTACACTTACAACCCACCCATGTCTAGTTCATGTTCCATGTTTTCCCCACGTGTCATGACCATATTTAAATGTATCATGAATGTCATGTTCTCATGTAAACCCCATGTCTAGTTTTTCATGTCATACGCACGTTTTTTCCTAAGCTACCCAAACGTATTCCCAACCCAAGTGGAAGCGAGTCACATAGTAGGGTATTATGCCAACATATTGGGCACAAACATGCATAGTATCATAAGGGGATTTGTTCACAAACATGCATAGTATCATAAGGGAATTTGGCCGTAAACATGCATAGTGTCATAAGGGAATTTGGCCATAAATATGCATAGTATCATAAGTGAATTTGGCCACAAACATGCATAGCATTCTAAGGTAATTTGGCCACAAATATGCGTAAGCGCCAAAGTCAAATCTTTGCCAATGTTCACAAGTCAAATGGTTCCCAAAGGTTCATACTAACATTTCCTAGATAAAGATTCAAACTTGCAAGATATACTAGGTTAAACATAGCATGAATGGCATGATTAAGTCGCGACAACTTAGCCCAAGGTCATAGATCATAGAAAAGGGGCAAATTTATGTTCACATAAGCTAGCATACTTATGTTTCATCGCATTTTATCCCATGTCACATTAGAACCACCGTTAGAATCTACAAGTAGCTAGAACTTACATAGCGAGGCTTAGGGAAGGATTATGCATCGTCGTGACGAAGAAAGGTGGCTCCTTTGATGAATAATCGTCATGAAATCGCCGTAGCAACGTTGATCGAGCCTCGATTTGGTGTAGCAAGCTTGCACCCTTCGATTCGGATCCGATTTGCATGCATAGTCTCTTGGAGTTGGAGATGGAGGCCATGATCACTTGGCATTTGGGCAGCACTTCGTGGCATGAGAGAGTTTGAGTGATTTAGGTTAGGGGGTTAGGGTCTTTTTATAGAGTTTAGGAGCATTTTAGGCCATAGGATTAACCCTAGATCGAATCCAAGCCGTCCAGAATCGTCACAATCCTCCAAAACCGAGCCAACATGACAAGCAGGTGCACCAAGTCGGGGTTCTACATGGGGGGTCGACCCAGGGGTTGACACCCATGTCGACCCCCTGGGGAGGGGTCGACCCAGCGGTCGACAACCATGTCGACCCCCTGAAGGGGGGTCGACCCAGGGGTGGACACCCTGTGTGTCTAGCGGGAATTTTCCCGCCTTCTCTTTCTGGGCTGAATTTCAAATCTGTTTTCGGATTTGAATTTTCGTGAAACTTCGTTGGGCCTTAACTGGGTCATACGGACTCCGATTTACGAAATTTCGGACTCTATTTTGCGTATTTTTCCGAGATGAACGCAATGGCGCAACCCGTTTATCCAGATTCAGATTTTATAATTTAATTCTGCCTTGATTCTTGTCTTAACACGTTGTTAAAATTCGGGTTGTTACAGTTTGGGACCCATAATAGACAGTAACCCTTTCTGGTATCAAAACTATGACCCAACACAAGGTAGGGGTCCAGGGCACGCTTGTTGAACTAATTGTAAGAGGTTCACTCTGATAATGGCGGGGGCTGGGGGGGTGTTGATGGCGCATTCCAACTGGGTCATGTGCGTGCATGGATCCAGTCTGCTGTGAGGATGTAAGACACTGTGATATCTGTAAATAGGTCTGTGTCTATAGGTTGCCACTTTAGGGAGTGATACACCCTTCGGTGGGGCCGACACAGGGTATTTATGTATTAGGGAGCCGATTGCTTGGGGAAAAATTTAGGGTACACTTAGTTCTGTCTGTTTCTGTTGGGGTGGTAACACCTGTCTCTTTCTGTGTGGTATCTTCTATTGGGGGTGGTAAAGGCCCATTACTAGTGTACACCTAATTCAAATATTCTGTTTCCGTAGGGATTATTATGTTTCTATCTCTGATTCCATCCCTGCATTCTGTTTCTGTACCGTCTGTCTCTGTTCGTGTGGTAAAGGCCTATTACTAGCATTTTGTTTCTGTACGTCTGTCTCTGTTAGGGTGGTAAAGGCCCATTACTAGCATCGTGTTTCTAAAGAGATCGTTCCATTTTCTGTTTAAACATTAGGATGACACCTAAACCTGTTATACTAGTATTAGTGCAGAGAAGTAAGATGTAGTAAGAAGCATAACTTGGACTATGTCATTTTGTTTCTTCTATTAACCTACTACTCTTGTTACGGTTATCTCTCATCCAGTTTTATTTACATGTCACGATACTATTATCTATTTATATCCTGAAAGTCACTAAACTCGCTAGACTTGTTGTCTGATCCTGTTTTGTTTCGCCTCTTTTCTTTCCTTCCCACCCAAGTACTCAGGTTGGGAACGTAGGATCTTAATTTAGATTTCTCTCTGCTTGTAGTATTTGAAGTATTGCTCGCCTTTGATTCTTCTTATTTATGGCAGTCTCTGTTAGGGATTATGGCTTTAAATTTTGTACTCTGAATGCTTTTGTACAAGGCTGTTATTTATGTACTTGAATTCCGATATTGTGATTTTAAAAGATGTAACAAAACTTATTTCTGTTTCTGCTGTAATAAAGTTATAAATTTTTCAAGTACATCCTTATGTATCTTTCTTGTAATATTCTGTTCTATTTACTTATAATGCTTCATGGAAGTTAATGCATTCCCTTTGTGAGTGACATTAACGGACATGGGGTTTTACACTTGGTATCAGAGCTGAAGGATACCAGATTTGAATTTTTTTTGAGAAACTATTTTATAAAGGTTTTAAAAACGAAGTATTTTCAAAAATAGAGTTTATTTTGAAAAACATAATCCCCAAGAGCCATCTATCTTTGCTTTGATTCTCTGTTTTGAATCTCTTCCTTTTTCTTTTCAACATGTCTGGGGTACCCGAAATTTCCGAGGGCATACCGATACCAACTTAGTTCAGGAGGTATCTGGAGGCAAGGGCCACCGCCGCAGGCCCAGCAGACATTCCTCCTCCTCCTCCTCCCCCTCCCCACGTTGATACTTTTTCGAAGATATGCAAGGACTTTCGGGCAGTCGCCGGGAAGCCTTTTCGCCGGCTAGAGATGTTTGTTGAAGCTCGAAATTGGATTAAAGAGGTGGAAGATTTGTTTTGTATCTTTGAGATAGAAGGTGGAAGGAAGGTCCAATTAGCTTCTTGGTTAATGAAGGACGAAGCCTCATTTTGGTGGGAGGTCACGAATGGAGAGTGTCCGGTAGAGACATGGATGGATTTCAGGCATAGGTTCGAGATGAAATTTCTCTCACGAGCAGAATAGAATTTATACATGGGGAGGTTCTTAGTACTAAAGCAAGGGAATTTATCAGTAAAGGAGTACGTCAACAAGTTCAATCAGTTGGCGAGATTTGGCTTAGACTTGGTGAACACACCTGAGAAGAAGGACCTGAGATTCGTTAATGGATTGAATGAGCCGCTACACGGGTTGGCTATGACCCACATTCCTATAGAGGCTACATTCGATAAATTGGTTGACATGGCGTTAGTGCATGAAGAGGAAGCCAAAAGTGAGAAGAAAGAGGTAAAGCTCGAAGGACCGCAGAACAAGAAAGCATGGCCCAAAAAGGAAACAAAAAAGAAGGATGAAAAGTCTGAACATAAGAAGGAGAAAAAGTGCTTTACTTGTGGAAGCTTGACTCATCTGTACAAGGACTGCAGAAAGAGGAAGGGCATTTGCTTCAACTGTGGAGAAATGGGACACTTCACTAGGGATTGCCCGAAGAAATGAAGGCAAGGGTAGAGGGAAGAACCTACTTCTGGAGTGCAGGCGAATGCTCTCCTGGCTGGTGGATAGGATAGAGATAGGAAAAATTTCTGTATAAGGTTTAATTCCCTTATATGATTATTGAATTAAAACTCTTTTTGATTCTGATTCTGTAATTGAGACTCTGCACTTTAATACTAGTCTTGTTTCTGATCCTGCTAATTATCAAACCCCATGAGGGTTAGGACTCATCTGTTTGTGATAGGTTTGGGTTTGAGGGTATCTGTCTTGGGCGTTACGTTGACTATGACGCATAAATTCTGGTTTTTGTGGGATATGGTTGGGTTTTATCATGCTAAGTTTCCTAAGAATCATTTGATAATCTGATCTGTACTAGTAGTTTGTACGTATTTGAATATTTCTGATAAGGTTAGGTGTTTTTACTCAAAGCGTGATGTAGATTTCCAGTTTGACATTTGTTTAATGGGAGTAATTCTCTGATTGTCAATATGATGTTGATTTCGGTCTTCGGGGTTGATACTTAGGGTGTTATTCTCTTAAACCGATGACTAATGGGAACAAAGCTTTTGTTTTAATTGTACTTGCTTCTATCACTTGGCTGTATCCTATCGATCGAGTCTTCGACCTTTAGGTAGAAACTAACGGGTGTAAACATGTGTTTGAGACATGTTAAGTTTGATGGTTGCAAGTGGATGCAAGTGGTTTCTAGTGGTTGCTCGTGGATGCATACACACACACACACGGCACTAGATCGGCTCAAAAACACTCTCATACTGCTTATGGATATGTGTGCATTTTTCAAATTTTTGTGGATGCAAAATGATTGAATCTTCACATGGATGTTGCACTTGGATAATTGGTTATGCACTAATATAGAAATTATACGTATCAAATAGGATTTCTTGCATACATGATTGGGCTCATGGAACTAACATAATTCACATTGAGGAGGTCAACTGAATCAGTAGACCGCCTGATCTTTACATTAGATAAGAGACATATACACACACTTTTGCATATGTTCATACAACATTAGAAGTTTTCTAAGGACAATGGATGCTTGTGGATGATGGTTGAGTGGATGGGTGATTGGATTGTGGGACACATTCTTCTTAACTTGAAAATTTCAGGGACGAAATCCTTTAAGGAGTGGAGAATGGAACACCCCATATTTTCTATGAATATAAAAGTAACAAAACAAAGTATACTTAATTTTTGAAAGAAGAATTACGGAAAACGGATTATGCCATTACGTTTATCTCGGAATTCTGCGTGAGATAGAGTCTGAGTTTGAGTAAATCAGACTCCGTATGAAGAAATTATGGCCGTTAGAGGTTTTTAGAAAATTTAAACAGCTCAGTTCCAAATTCAAAATTGGATTCAAATCACACACTCGGGTTGGGCGGGAAATTTCCCACCCAGGACCCAGGTCGACCAGGGGGTCGACCTGGGGGTTGACCTGGCCACAAAGGTCGACCATGGGGTCGACCTAGGGGTTGAACTCCCTCCTTTTCCAGATCTGAGGACAGATTCATTTTTCTACATTTAGACGCCCGTTCTGACCAGATTCGTTGCTCCTGAGCTATTTAAACACCCCCAAACCCCACTTCCTCTCCTCACCAAACAATTGTAATGCTATGCTGCCTCAATTCTTATTAAAATAAATCAATGGCGTCGCTACTCTGCTGAAACCTAAGCTAGAACTAGTGCTTCTTCTACTTCCAATCTGAATAGGATTAAAAGAGAACAACTACAACCCTATTTCTTTTAGAATCCAACCAAGGTGAGTACAGTTATTTTCAGATAAGAAATTTAATTATGATCTTGACATGGTTATAAACCTGAATTGGAGATTATGCATATTCCTGTTTATCAGATCTGTTTTTCTATGTAGATCTATGTTATTCTCGTTTATTAGATCTGTTTTCTAGTGTAGATCTATCTTTTTGTAACTATTCTGTATCTCTTCCTTCCTTCTGTTCTATAGCCAGGCTACCACAAGCCTGAGCCAAATCTCATAAGAGATTGACACGCGAACAATAAATTTGTGAAAATTATTGAATGATGCATAATTGGACATAACTGATTTGTGACTAAATTGATAACACAACATAAGTTGTAAATTAAGATCTAGATCTAGGCATACTATATATGCCGGTTTATGATTTGAAAGAAGGAGAATTATTGTATGACAACATTTGACTTGTAATTTGGGGACATAATGTATGTTATAATTCAAGATCTGATTTTGAGGACATAATACATGTTGTATTTTAAGATCTAGATTTGGGGAATATTTTATATGACGATCTATGATTTGGAAGAAAAGGATATGTGACTTAGGCTTTAAAAACCTATATTAAAATAGGGATAACTATAAACGTGAACTCGCCTAAATGGGGATTTTTGGATATTTGACATATGCTGAAATAAAAGGTATAATTTGGCATAATTCGTAGTGTATATCATGATTTGGGGTTTTTGGAGGATATTCTATACTGTGTAAATTTAACTAAAATTTGGGGCAAATGTTATATTGTGATCTATGACCAAAATTTAGGCATGTAAAATTAGGCATAATTTTATGATTAAGCGAGTTATGTCAATGGAATTTTAAGGGATGATTAAATCTGTTAAATTGTCTAATTTGCTAACTCTGTTGAAACTAAATACGGTAATTTGGGGTATGGGAATTGTAACACCCCATAATTTTAATATTAATGTTGACAAATTTAAAGAATACTTAATTTTAAATGTGATAAATAAGGGAAACGGGTTGCGCCATTGTGTTCATCTCTGAATTCTGGTTGAGATAGAGTTCAAGTTTGCGTCAATTGGACTTCGTATGAAGAAGTTATGGGCATCGGAAGTTTCATTAAAATTGAAACAGATTTCAAAAATTCAAATTCAAACTAAGATTGGGCTAGGCGGTAAAATTCCTGCCAGGGGCGAAGTTGACCTACCCATACAGGTCGACCAGGGGGGCGACCTGTCCCCCCCCCCTCCCCCTCCCCGGGCAGATTTGAGTGATGACGATTTTGTGACTGGTTGCTGAGTCATTAGGGTTTCTGGATAGTTCTGATCTGGTCTGAATGGTTAAGGTTAATTCAAGGTTGATCGAATGGCCTAAATTAATCCTAAATTCTATATAAACACATGTAGAATCAAACCCTAAAATCAAATAAAATTTAGAACCATGGTCGTCATGTTATCACTCCAAAACCTAGAGTAGCCGCCACCAACTAGAGGGAAAGTGAAGCTAATCAACTCAATCCAACTCAATTCTATTCAACTCAAATCTAAACAACAACGAATTTGTCTACTTCAAAAGAGAGGTAAATCAATTTCAAAACTCAAGACATTCTTTGAGTTATGAGTTCAATTTCTTTAATAATATAATTAATAAGTTAATTGGGTTGCGATATAAATTGGGTTATATGGCTATGTTTGTGAAACATTGGAAAATGTAATATTGGGAGAATATATGCTAGTTGTTCATAATCATAGTTTTAGTTTATTCGTGTTAAGGATCCTTATCATATGCTCAATCACCTATGCTCAACTGGATTCATAGTTCTATATGCTAGTTTGGATGTTAATTTATATATGAATCATATGCACGTTGATGAGAATCATATACAATCCTTACATGTTTCATGACATCTATTTTATGTGTATGTTTAGATCTAAAGTTTAGGTTAAGACATGTGTGAGTTGTATGCAAGTGTGTATGCGGACTATACAAAATTTTATATGCTAGTTTAAATGTAGATCTTAATTTACATGTTTAGGTGCAAGTTTACATCATAGTTTATGTTGCATAAATCACATATGCAAGTATATACATGTTTGGGGTATGAATCATGCAATGTAAGTTTGAGATTCCTATGCAAGTTCACACATTTATGTTAAAACTACATAAGTTATGGAAGTACATGTGTTATACAACCATTGTGTATGCAAGTTTAGATGAAACACCTTATTCACACATACCAGTTCACCCCTTATGTTTAGATCTATATGCCAATTCATGTTGTGACTTTTATTCGTAAGTTAGATCTAATTTATATTCTATGCAAGTTGTGATGTTTTCTCTCTATTCCATAAGTTAGACTATTCGAGTCAAATGTATATTTCACGTTAAACGAACGAACGTACAATGTGGGGCAATGGGATAATATTAAAATAATTAACATTGAGAATTGGCATAAATGCCTTAAATGACATATAATTAATTTGTGGTGTTAATTGGTATAATTTTATATACCATAAATAGATGGACATAATTAAGGTGTCGATTTTGGACAAAGTTAAATTTAGAATTGATTGACAATTTGAATAGGGATATTAATTCAAATTGGGGATAATTAATTATGTGTAATTAATCGTCTAAGACCCGAGCTTAGACTCGTTTGTGCTGTAAGACTGCCCGGACCCGCCCGGCAAATCCATCAACCATAAATGCCAATCTAATGTGGGAGGTCTTAGGCATAAATTAAATGCGTAACAAGTTGCAAAGACACGAGGTTAGACTCGTTTGTGGTGTAAGACTACCCGGACCCGCCCGACAAATCTAGCAACCACAAATGTCAGTCTAATGTGAGAGGTCTCGCAAGGTTTACGGCTTTAATGAATTAAGTAACACATAACCAAAATAAACATGTGGTGGGACATGAGGGGGTTATGTGGGTGCCTTGGGTGGCATTTGAAACACGATTAGATGCACTTAACCAAGATTGAAACATCTAAGAAGACATGAATAAGAATGAGGTTAAGTGGGAAAACCTTAGAGGGGACCAAGCATAGGTGGAAAGCTTGTGTAATGCATGTGTGCCCTTTTCAAACCAGTAACCAATTAAGTATCTTTGTGGGCTCGACACAAGTCGAGGACGGGACACGCGTACTGGATTTGATTGTAAGAGGTCAAAACGGGTCAGCGGTGGCACGCAAGTCCAACGGGTTCATATACGTGTGTGGGCCCAGGCTGGTAGGTAAGACGTTGTTGCGTCGTGTAGATATAAGCCGTGCATTTTTGGTAGTATCGGGTTGCCACTTTGGGGAGTGATACACCCCATTGTGAGGCCAACATGGGTATCTACGAGTTAGGGAGCCGATCGAATGGGGGTAGTGGGTACACCTAGTGGAGATAGGGGCAGACGGCACCTATGAAGGCAGCTAGGGTTACACGAAACTACCATTATCATTATTAAGTTTTGTAGGCGGGATCAACCTTTAGGGTGACTAGTGGTGGTGCAGCATATTAATTATCTTATAGTGATTTAGGTGCGCCTTTAATGTTATCTTTGTTCGTCTTATTTCCTTTGTTTTCTCTATCATACCCATTTGTTCACAGTCATCTCCTTATTTTCCAGCTTATGCCTTATCCTAGTTACTTATTTATTATATTGTTAAAGTTATTGCACTCGCTAGAATTTATGTCTGTCCCCCTTGTTTCCACCTCTTTTCTTCCCTTTCCCCCAGGTGCTCAGGGTGGGACTAGCACAAGTGGAGCTTGATTTGGACAGCTTTATCTATTTCTTTGGAAGTTGCTTGGATCGCTGAAGTAAAAGTTCTGCCTATTTTATTTATGTCTATTTTATGTTGGGGTTATGTCTTTCATTATATGTACTTTGATTTAATCAAGATGGATATTATGTACTTGACTCTAGTCTTTGGTTTTTGACGATGTAATCAAACTTATCTGTTACCGCCGCAATGAATAAATGTTTAAATTTTTAAGTACTATCTTATATCTGTCTTGTTGTTAAGTTTCTATTCTATACACACTTAAAACGCTCCACAGAAGTTAATGTATTCTCTTTGTGAGTGACATTAATGGACATGGCGTGTCACACGTGGTATCAGAGCTGATGGTTACCGGAACATATATGAATTTTGAAAAAGTGTTTTTCAACAGCACTTTTATAAAGAAATACTTTCAAAAGTTTGTTTTAAGGAAAGTATTTTCAAGAGAAAAGTTTATTTTAAATACATAACCCCCAAGAGCCATATGTCTTTCTTTCGAATTCTTCATTTGAATATTTCCTTTGTGGTTTCAGCATATCTGGGGATCTTAACCTTCCGGAGGGTGTACCGATACCATGATGGTTTAGGAGGTATTTGTAGGCTAGGGCCACTGCCGCAGGTCCAGCAGATGTTCCCCCTCCCCCAGCTGCACCTGTTCCTCCTCCTTCCCCTCCTCGTGTTGATACTTTTGCAAAGATATGTAAGGACTTTCGGGGAATGGGCGGGAAACCTTTTCACGGGTCGGAGATGTTTTTTGAAGCTCGAAATTGGCTAAAGGGGGTGGAAGAATTGTTTTGAATCTTTGAGGTAGAAGATGGAAGAAAGGTCCAGTTAGCTGCCTGGTTAATGGAGGATGAGGCCTCGTTTTGGTGGGAGGTCACTAATGGAGAGCATCCAGTTTATACATGGCTAGATTTCAGGCGTAGGATCGACGCAAAGTTTCTCTCACGGGCTGAAGAGAATCTATACATGGAAAGGTTTTCGGCATTGAGGCAAGGGAATCTATAAGTGAAAGAATACGTCAACAAGTTCAATCAGTTAGCGAGATTTTTCTTGGACTTGGTGAATACACTCGAAAAGAAGGCCCTGAGATTTGTTAAGGGTTTGAACGAGCCGCTACATGGGTTAGCTATGACCCACATCCCTATGGGGGCCGCCTTTGAGAGACTAGTTGATATGGCGCTTATGAACGAAGAGGAGAAAGCTGCTAATTCTAATAAGGCACCTAAGAAGAAAGGAGATCAAAAGAATTCACAATAACAAAACAAGAAGGGCGGGAAGAACAATAATAGCAAAGGAAAGAAGAAGTGCTTTAATTGTGGGACACCAGACCATCTGAGTAAAGACTGTAGGAAAAAGAAGAAGACTGGTTGTTTCCACTATGGAGAGGCAGGTCATCTAGTTAAGGATTTCCCAAGGAAACAAATGCAAGGGAAAAGAACTTCTGGAGGGAAGCTTCAAGCTCTCATGGCACCAGGGTAGGCAAGGGAGAAGGTCCATGCTCTCGCATTCCCAACGTTGCAAGAGTGAGGTAGAAACATTTCCGTTGAAAGTTCAGTTTTTCTGTTTGATCATCCTGTTCGTACTTTGTTTGACTCCGGTGCTTCACACTCGTTTGTGTATGCTTCGTTAGTTGAAAAACTACACCTAAATACTAGTCTAGATTCGGATCCTATAGTATTCTCAAATCCTATTGGTGGTTCATCTCATCTTTCTATGATTTGTCTGGATTTGAGAGTGTCTATCTTGGGCGTTTGGTTTGAATGCAATGCCTTTGTTCTTGGCTTCATGGGCTACGACTTGATTCTAGGTATGAATTGGCTAACTAGATATGGTGCCATCCTAGATTGTGAAAGAAGGGCAGTTAGATTGTTGACTAGTTGTGGAAAGACCCTTGATATTTCTTGTGACCCCAGAGGACCGGTAATGCTTAACTACATAGAATCCATAGACGCGTCCAATGATGATTTGAAATCTGTTCGTGTGCTCCGTGAATATAGTGACATCTTCGATGAAGTTCGAGGTTTACCCCCGAGGCGTGAGATAGACTTTCGAATATACTTAGTAGATAATGCAAAGCCAGTTGCATTACCAGTGCGCTACATGGCTCCGAGAGAGAGAAGAGAACTCAGTAAGCAAGTGAAAGAATCGCTTGAGAATGGGTTCATAAGAAGAAGTATTTCGGAGTGTGGTGCTCCAGTCGTTTTTGCTACAAAAGCTGATGGTTCACTTCGATTGTGCGTGGACTATAGAGAGCTGAATAAGTTAGCAAAGAAGAACAGACACCCGTTACCATGGATAAACGATTTATTCCATCAGTTGGTGGGTGCTTCGGATTTCTCGCAACTGGATTTGGCTACAGGATTTCATCAGTTAAGGGTGGCTGAAGATAGCATCGATAAGATTGCATTTAGAACTCCTGACGGTTTTTTCGACTGGCTCGTCATGCCATTTGGTCTGATGAATGCACCCACATACTTTGTTGACTCAATGAGCAGGGTGTTTAGGGAGTTTCTAAACAAGTTTGTGGTAGTCTTTGTAGACGATATTCTGGCGTTCTTTAAAAATGAAGAAGAGCATGCCCTACATCTTAGGGAAGTCTTAGAGTCCCTACGAGCACTTCAGCTAAAAGCTAAGTTCTGCAGGTGCCATTTTTGGAGAAGAGAAGTGAGGTTCTTATGACATGTGGTCTCTAAGGAAGGGATAGCTGTGGATTCCACCAAGGTAGTGGCGGCAATCCAAGTTGGAAAACGCCTAAGAACACAACCAAAGTAAGAAGCTTTTTAGGGCTGGCTGCTATTATAGGAAGTTCATTAAGGACTTCGCAAAGATATCAGCCCCTCTCACTTGATTAAAGAAGAAGAATTTAACTTTTACTTGGGACGTTGACTGTGACGATGCTTTCCAACATCTGAAGAGAGCTCTGACGACAGCTCCAATTTTAGTTTTGCCAGACGGGAGTAAGACATTCATTGTATATACCGATGCTTGCAGGATAGGGCTTGGTGCAGTTTTAATGCAAGAGGGAGGGGTGATATGCTATGTTGGAAGACAGTTGAAAGCCCACGAGAAAAATTACCCTACCCACGATTTAGAGTTGGCAGCCATAGTTTTTGCGCTTAAGTCGTGGTTTCAATATTTGCTTGGTAGAAGGTTTGAGTTGTATACAGACCATAAGTCGCTAAAGTACTTATTTTCTCAAAAGGACCTAAACTTGAGGCAACAAAGATGGATGGAGTTTTTGGCATCGTACGATTTTGAGATCGCATATACCCCTGGCAAGGGTAATGTTGTAGCTGACGCCTAAAGTATAAAGAAGTTAACTTTAATACCTTTGTTTGTAGAGCGACAGAGTTTGGAGTATATATCTTCCATTTACTTCAGATCCTCTGTCGATTATGTACCCGGATTGTTGGCATCATTAGAGGTGCAACCTACACTTTTGGGTCGAGTTGGAGAGGCACAGCGGAACGACCAACAGTTGGTTGAGATAGTAGGCAAGCTTATAGGACGGGAGTCCTGAAGACATCTTGATAGATATGCCATAGATGAAAGAGGTTGGCTACGTAGAGATGGAAGACTTTGCGTACCACAAGACGAAAGTGTAAAGAAGGCAATTCATGAAGACTCACATCGCTCTAAGATGACCATACATCCCGATGGTGATAATACGTGTAGGGATATGAAGCGAGTTTTCTTTTGGGCTGAAATAAAGAAGGACGTGTCTGAGTTCGTTTCTGGATGCTTAGTGTGCCAGCAAGTCAAGGTGGAGAAAAGAAGCCCGGAGGTTTGCTCCATCCCTTAGAGATTCCGCTTTGGAAATGGGAAAGCATTTCCATGGATTTTGTAGATGGGTAACCAAGATCGAGGAAGGGTTATACGGGGATTTGGGATTATAGACCGACTTACTAAAAGTGCCCATTTTATTCCGGTTAAAAGTAGAAGGACCGTCGCATGGTTAGCATTCGTTTACCTTCGAGAAATAGTCCGTTTGCACGGCATACCCTCCGGCATTGTGAGCGATTGAGATCCTATTTTCACAAGCGAATTTTGGAAGAGCTTACAAGAGGTGGTTGGAACACAATTATGCTTAAGTACCACTTATCATCCTCAAACGGACGGCCAGAACGAGAGGGTGAATCAGATTCTAGAAGACCTTCTGAGTGTATGCAATCTAGACTTTGGAGGAACATGGGAAGAACACCTTCCACTAGTAGAGTTTGCCAATAATAATAGTTTTCTGGCTAGCATTGGCATGGCACCTTTTGAGGATATTTATGGACGACCATGCCGATCACCTACATGTTGGTGGGAGTCCAAAGATAAGGTTTTGCTTGGACCCGACATGATTAGGGAGACTTCGGAGAAGATAGACCTTATTCGATGGAGAATGAAGACAGCACATGACTAATAGAAGTCATATGCTGATAAGAGGCGAACCGATCTTGAGTTCAATGTTGGGGACATGGTCTTTATTAAGATGTCACCGTTAAGAAATGTAGTCCGCTTTGGATCAGTAGGGAAGTTAGCACCGAGGTCCGTAGGACCCTTTCCAATTACAGAGAGGATTGGATAGATGGCATAAAGATTAAAGTTATCAAAGAAGCTCAGCGGAGTTTATGACGTGTTTCACGTTTCACATTTGCGTATGTGTTTACACGATACGACGGAAGTGGTAGAGCCGAGCACGCTCGAAGAAGTGGAAGTAGAGCGCAATGCCATGATCAGACGAGCTCCTACACGCATTCTCGGATCGGAGGTCAAAAAGCTTCGCAACAAAGAGGTCAAGTTGGTCAAATTGCAATGGGGAGAGATCAAAGAGACGCGACTTGGGAGACGGAAGATAAGATGCGTACGTTGTACCCTTTCCTTTTTTAGGGTATGTTTTAATTTCTCCCTTTTCTACCGCTTTGTTGATACTTGTCCTAACTTTAGTATTATATTTGCGATGACATCTTCGATCTTTAGTTAGGTAGAACCCTATGCTTGAAACATGTGTTTAAGACATGTTATGTCTAATGGATGCAAGTGATTGCTAGTGGTTGCTCGTGGATACCTATACGCACAACTTAGGCACTAGATCGGCTCAATCACTTTCATGTTTCATATAAATGCGTGTGCATATTTAAATTAATGGATGTATAATGGTTGTGTTATCATATAGATGCTGCATTTTTATGAATGGTTGTGCACACATGTAGAAATGATATGTATCGATAGGATTCTTCCGCATACATAATGGACGCATGGCACTATCATGATTTGCATTAAGGTGGTCAACTGAATCAGTAGACCGCCTGATTTTGCATTAGATACAGACATGTACACACACTTCTTGCATATGTTCATACAACATTAGAAATTTTGTAAGGACAATGGATGCCTATGTTTGATGGTTGAGTAGATGGATGATTTGATGTTAGGATAGGCATTCTCCTTCACTTGGTGATTTCGGGGGCGAAATGCTTTAAGGAGGGGAGAATGTAACACACCGTAATTTTAATATTAATGTTGACAAATTTAAAGAATACTTAATTTTAAATGTGAGAATTATGGGAAACGGGTTGCGCCATTGTGTTCATTTCGGAATTCTGGTTGAGACAGAGTCCGAGTTTGCGTGAATTGGACTTCGTATGAAGAAGTTACGGCCAACGGAAGTTTCATTAAAATTCAAACAGATTTCAAAAATTCAAATTCAAACTCAGAATGGGTTAGGCGGGAAAATTCCCGCCAGGGGCCAAGTCGACCAGGGGGTCGACCTACCCATACAGGTCGACCAAGGGGTCGACCTACCCCCCCCCCCCCCCCCCCACCCCCGGTAGATTTGAGTGATGATGATTTTGTGACTGGTTGTTGAGTCATTAGGGTTTCTGGATAGTTCTGATCTGGTCGAAATGGTTGAGATTAATTCAAGGTTGATCGGATGGCTTAAATTAATCCTAAATTCTATATAAACACATGTCGACTCAAACCCTAAAATCAAATACAAATTAGAACCATGGCCGTCATGCTGTCACTCCAAAACCTAGAGTAGCCGCCACCAACTAGAGGGAAAGTGAAGCTAATCAACTCAATCCAACTTAGTTCTATTCAACTCAAATCTAAACAACAACGCATTTGTCTACTTCAAAGGAGAGCTAAATCAATTTCAGAACTCAAGACCTTCTTTGAGTTGTGAGTTCAATTTCTTTAATAAGCTAATTAATAAATTAATTGGGTTGAGGTATAATTTGGGTTATATGGCTATGTTTGTGAAACATTAGAAAATGTAATATTGGGTGAATATATGCTAGTTGTTCATAATGATAGTTTTAGTTCAATTGTGTTATGGATCCTTATCATATGCTGAATCACCTATGCTGAACTTGATTCATAGTTCTATATGCAAGTTTGGATGTTAATTTACATGTGAATCATATGCAAGTTGATGAGAATCATATACAATCCTTACATGTTTCATGGCATCTATTTTATGTGTAAGTTTGGATCTAAAGTTTAGGTTAAGACATGTGTGAGTTATATGCAAGTAAGTATGTGGACTATACAAAATTTTATATGCTAGTTTACATGTAGATCTTAATTTACATGTTTAGATGCAAGTTTACATCATAGTTTATGTTGCATAAATCACATATGCAAGTATATATATGTTTGGGGTATGAATCATGTAATGTAAGTTTGAGATTCCTATGCAAGTTCATACCTTTATGTTAAAACTACATAAGTTATGGAAGTACATGTGTTATACACCCATTGACTATGCAAGTTTAGATGAAACACCTTATTCACACATGCAAGTTCACCCCTTTTGTTTAGATCTATATGCCAATTCATGTTGTGAGTTTTATTCGTAAGTTAGATCTAATTTATATTATATGCATGTTGTGATGTTTTCTCTCTATTCCATAAGTTAGACTATTCGAGCCTAATGCATATTTCACGTTAAACGAACGAACGTACAACATGGGGGAATGGGATAATATTAAAATATTTAACATTGAGAATTGGCATAAATGCCTTAATTGGCATATAATTAATTTTTGTCGATTATGGACATAGTTAAATTTGGAATTGACTGACAATTTGAATAGGGATATTAATTCAAATTGGGGATAATTAATTATGTGTAATTAATCGTCTAAGACACGAGGTTAGACTCGTTTGTCGAGTAAGACTCCCGGACCCGCCCGACAAATCTAGCAACCACAAATGCCAGACTAATGTGGAAGGTCTTAGCCATAAATTAAATGCGTAACAAGTTGCAAAGACACGAGGTTAGACTCGTTTGTGGTGTCAGACTGCCCGGACCCGCCCGACAAATCCAGCAACCACAAATATCAGTCTAATGTGGGAGATCTTGCAAGGGTTACGGCTTTAATGAATTAAGTAACACTTAGCCAAAATAAACATGTGGTGGAACATGAGGGGGTTAAGTGGGTGCCTTGGGTGGCATGTAAAATTAAGTGGGTGCCTTGGGTGGCATTTGAAATACGATTAGATGCACTTAACCAAGATTGAAACATGTAAGAAGACATGAATAAGAATGGGGTTAAGTGGGAAAACCTTAAAGGGGACAAAGCATATGTGGAAAGCTTGTGTCATGCATGGGGGCCCTTTTCAAACCAGTAACCCATTAAGTATCTTTGTGGGCTCGACCCAAGTCGAGGACAGGACACGTGTACTGGATGTGATTGTACTAGGTCACAACGGGTCATCGATGGCAACGCTAGTCCAACGGGTTCATATGCGTGTGTGGGCCCGGGATGGGAGGTAAGACGTTGTTGCATCGTGCAGATATAAGTCGTGCATTTTAGGTACTATCGGGTTGCCACTTTGGGGAGTGATACACCCCACTGTGGGGCCAGCACGGGTATCTACGAGTTAGGGAGCCGATCGAATGGGGGCAGTGGGTACACCTAGTGCAGATAGGGGAAGACGACACCTATGAAGGAAGCTAGGGGTACACGAAAGTACCATTATCATTATTAAGTTTTGTAGGCAGGATCAACCTTTAGGGTGACTAGTGGTGGTGCAGTATAGTAATTATCTTATAGTGATTTAGGTGCGCATTTAACGTTATCTTTGTTCGTCTTATTTCCTTTGTTTGCTCTGTCATACCCATTTGTTCACAGTCATCTCCTTATTTTCAAGCTTGTGCCTTATCCTGTTACTTAATGATTATATTGTTAAAGTTATTGCACTCGCCAGACTTTATGTCTGACCCTCTTGTTTCCACCTCTTTTCTTCCCTTCCCCCCTAAGTGCTCAGGGTGGGACTAGCACTAGTGGAGCTTGATTTGGATAGCTTTATCTCTTTCTTTGGAAGTTGTTTGGATCGCTGAAGTAAAAGTTCATCCTATCTTATTTATGGCTATTTTATGTTGCGGTTATGTCTTTCATTTTATGTACTCTGATTTAATCAAGATGGATATTATGTACTTGACTCTAGTCTTTGGTTTTTGACGATGTAATCAAAATTGTATGTTACCGCTACAATGAATAAAGTTTTAAATTTTTAAGTATTGTCTTATATCTGTCTGGTTGTTAAGTTTATGTTCTATACACACTTAAAACGCTCCATAGAAATTAATGCATTCCCTTTGTGAGTGACATTAATGGACATGGGGTGTCACAGGAATCTGTAGGCTCGATCTAAAATTGAGCAAAACATGTTAATAGAACTTTGGATAATCTATAGTAATTTGTAAAGAAGTTAATTTGCTGAATTGGCATAATTAGTCTAATATTGGCATAATCTGTGAATGAATACTTTAGCTAAAATAAGAATGCTGAGACATGAGGTTAGACTCAATAATTAGTCTAAATTTCACATGCCACCCAAGGCACCCACTTAACCCCCTCATGTCCCACTACATGTTTATCTGGTTAAGTGTTTCTTAATTCATTAAGACTGTAACCTTATAAAGACCTCTTACATTAGACTGGCATTTGTGGCAGCTGGATTTGCAGGGTAGGTCTGGGCAGTCTTACACCACAAACGAGCCTAACCTTGTGTATTTACAACAGTTAGGCATTTAATTTATGCCTAAGAGCTCCCACATTAGATTGGCATTTGTGGAAGCTGGATTTGTCGGGCGGGTACGGGCAGTCATACACCACAAAAGAGCCTAACCTCGTGTCTTAGGTGGTTAATTACACATAATTAATTATCCCCCAATTTTAATTAATTTCCTTATTCAAATTATCAATCAATTCCAAATTTAACTATGGCCATAATTGAATCAGTTATGTCCATCTATATATGGTATGTAAAATCATACCAATTTCATCACAAATTTATTTTATGCCATTTAAGCAATTTATGCCAATTCTCAATATTAAATCTTTTTAATATTATCCCATTGCCCCACGTTTTACGTTCGTTCGATTAACGTAAAATATACGTTAGACTTGAATAGTCTAACTTATGGAATAAAGAGAAAACATCACAACATATATATAGATAAAACTGGATCTAAACATAAGGGGTGAACTTGCATGTGTGAATGAGGTTCTTCATCTAAAACTTGCATAGGCCAAAGTCACAAGTTTACATAAAACTACATATGTCATAGATCTAAATCTAAAGGTGCGAACTTGTTTAGGTAATAGTCACAAACTTGCATAAACCATGTATGTCATAGATCTAATCATAAGGTGTAAACTTGCATAGGCAAATAACCACAAACTTACATTACATGATTCATACACCAACCATGTGTGTGTGTGTGTGTGTGTGTGTGTGTGTGTATATATATATATATATATATATATATATATACACGCACACACTTGGATATGTGATTTATGCAACATAAATGATGGTGTAAACTTACATCTAAACATGTATATAGAATTTTTTATACTAGCATATAACTCACACATGTCATAGCCTGACTTTAGATCTAATTTACACATAAAATAGAAGACATGAAACATGTAAGATTGTATATAATTTTCACTAACTTGCATATGATCAATGCCTCAATTAACATCCTAACTTGCATACATACATATGATTTATCATACGAATTAGTTCCAACAACATAGCCAAATTAGCATATGAAACATCATTATGACTTGATTATACATAAGCCAATCATAGAATTACAACATAGATGATAACATCACAACTTTACAACATAGATGATAACATAATAGAATTAACAACATAGATAATAACATGCGGTCAATAATTCACAACATAACCATATAATCCACATCATAGCTTAATTCAATTAAATTGTTAATTATTTTATTAAAGAAATCGAAATCACAACTCAAAGAAGGTCTTGAGTTCTGAAATCTGAGTTTTGAAGTTGAATTAGCTTTCCTTTGAAGAAGACAATTTGTTGCAGTTTAGATTAGAGTTGAATTTGATTAGCTTTTCTTCCTCTCTAATTGGTGGCGGCTATTCTAGGTTGCAAGGTGACAGCATGGAGGCCATGATTCTAATTTTAATTTGATTTTAGGGTTTGAGTCTACATGTGTTTTTATAGAGATTAGAATTAATTTAGGCCGTCTGATCAACCCAGAATTAATCCCATCTAATCAGAGCAGATCAGAAACCCTAATGACTCAGCATACAGTCATAAACAGGTCATCAATCAAATCTACCGGGGGTGGGGGGGGGGGGGTAGGTCGACCCCCTGGTCAACCTGGTGAGGGTAGGTCGACCCCCAGGTTGATCCCCTGGTCGACCTGGCCTTGGCGAGAAATTTCCCGCCTAGCCCATTCTGACTATGAAATTTGAATTTTTGAAATATGTTTTGAATTTTCTGAAACTTCCGATGGCCATAACTTCTTCGTACGAAGTCTAATTCACGCAAACTCGGACTCTATCTCAACAAGAATTCCGAGACGAACACAATGGCGCAACCAGTTTCCCTTAGTTCTCAAATCTGAGATTAATTATTCTTTAATTTGTGAACATTAATGTTGAAAATTACGAGGTGTTACACCTTCCAACAATTACCCGTATTTTTTAACTTAGGTGAAGGGTTGGTTTTTGCAACAACCAATCTAAATGATTCATCATCTTTCATATTTTTCGATCTACCGCTATTGTTTTTAAACTACCCCTGCATCTCTTAATACTTCAAAAGAGCCCATCTTTTTAATCCTACCCCTAATTCTTTAAATAGCATTTACTTCAAACAATTACCCCTATTTTTTTACTATTGTGAAGGACTGGTTTTTGCAGCATCCAATCCAAATGATTCATCATCTTTCGTATTTGTCATTAAATCGGGAATACACTTTTTTCGCTTAAGAAAAATATCATTTCATAATCATTTATTAAATTTGAAATGAACACAACATTGCTAAACACCTTATCGTCAAATCGTGAAGTGTTTCACAAAGTGTTAACACATAGATATTTTCTACCCAACCCAATGATAAATGTAAAAGCATATTGTGCTCAAAACGGGTCGAGCACCATTCACTTAGTCAATCAATCAATAAGAATCAATATCAACAATCAATTAGCCCAATCCATATCAACAACCAAGTACATTTGGTTCAATCTCGTTTTGGTAATTTATTTATTACCATATATTCATTCACAATTTAATTAAAGATTTATTCAAACTCCAATTGGTTTCTATCTCTAAAATCATTTCTTTTGATTGTTCAACTTTCTGGAAATTAATCCTGCTTTAACGGGGTTAAAGAACCAATGTTGTTTAAACACAGCTCACGACAAACCCAAAAACAAATTTCAATTCAATTCCAATTAAATATTAATTAATTGGTAAACTTCATTAAATCTTTTCTTAACTGGGTTTAAGAACAGTGTTAGTGAAGGCACCATTCACGACAAACCCAATATCCAATTTCATATTAAACACAAGGCTCTGAATAGAAAATATATCGGCTTATATTCAATATCATATTCTGAAATCAATAAATATCGTATTGGAATAATGATATATATATATATATATATCTTCCAAATTCCCCCACAATGTCCGTATAATCACGGAATCCAATATAGAAATATAAGTTATTTTCGATTCAAAACCATTCCAATTCATATATTGGAAATTCCGGTTATATTAAAAGCATTTCCTCAATCTAATTTATTTATTTCTAAAAATAAATAAATTATTATTCTAGTTAATAACTAGTTCATTTTGATTAAATATATTTTTATCTTTTCAAAATCGGAATTTTTCATCTGATATCTTTCCAAATCATTTATTATGATTTTACATAATTTTTCCATATTTTTAATAATTTTATTATCGCACGTACAGTCGGTTTCCAATAACGGCCACCGAACTGCATCCATAGCGACCTTTTTTGAAATTGATTTGGATATATCTCCAAATCTAACTTTTATATTTAAAATATCTTGTATTCATTGGAAATATTTTACTGATACGAACCCAACGGTTCCGGTTTTAGGAGAATCTGATGGTCGGATCTCCCGTATTGTCAATTTGAAGTCATTGGTCGAAATTCGGGAATGGTCGCTGCGCTGCGCATTCTATTTAGGCCATTGTAATACAAATATATATTATATATTTCGTCGATTTCCATTTAAAACACGAATTTAATAAATCATTTTAAATTCGTTTCAAAAACGATTTCAACTTTCATTTCAATTTTTAAACAAAATTGAATATTCCATTACATGAAAATTTTATACATCTCATATATATGTTAAAAATAATATTTTTAACAAACCAGTATTTATTTCATTCACACTCCATATATATATATATATATATATATATATATATATATTTCACCTTTCATATATATATATATATCATTATTTTCATACTTCATATATATATTTTATTCATACTTCATATATGTATTTTTCATATTTCATATATATATATTTTATTCCACATATATATATTTCACATTTCATATATATATTTTATTTCATATATTTTTTTTTCCCATTTCGCCTATATATTTAATTTCATATGCATATTTCACATTTCGTATATATATTTCAATACGCATCGTATATATATTTCAATTCACATCGTATATATATTTCAATTCACATCGTATGTACATTTCAATACACATCGTATATATATATATTTCAATTCACATTATATATATATATATATATATATATATATATTTCAATTCACATCGTATATATATATTTCAATTCACATTGTATATATATTTTAATTCACATCATATATATATTTATATATATATATAATTTATTTCATTTCACATCATGATAAATTTTCACATAGAATACAATAAAACAAGTCTTCCATGGTCTGTGAACGATGGGGAGCTGTCCATGTATGCTGTTATAAAATAAATAATTGTACAGAAATATTTTTAGTGAGAAATCCTCACCTTGATCGGTTTCAGAAATCGTTTATAATGTTTTCAATTAAATTAAACAACATGTTTAATTTAATCAAAATCTGCGGTTGCTCCAAATCATGTCCGCATTTGTTCCACTACGAAGCCCTCGTCGCCAAGGTTCCATCGGTACCAGTTTCGTCCAATTCTGTCAGTGCATGAACAAGTTATAAAGCTTTAAACATTAATCTCATTATTAAGTAATTAATAAAAATAATTAGCACTGATTATTTTGATTAAAAAAAGAACCCGTTCCTTTCTTCATCCTTTCTTATTATTCACTGGTTCGGGAATTCCATTAAAACTGCTACGCCTTAGGGCTTTAGAGAGCTCGCTCCTCCGGGCGTCAAAATCCAATTAGAGGGGCCGACGTTGAAGGGCGTCACACCCTCTCTCCACCGTGGATAACATCCCTTTCGGCGGTCCCACCTGACCGCAATTCAAGGTGAACCGGCGGTGGTTTTATAGCAAGAATCGAGCTCCTCGAATCACTAGAAACAATCACGGTCAGTTACATGATAGATCCCATTGAGTTGAACAATTTTAGCGTTGAACAATTTCCAAAATTATTAGTGGATTTAAAGATAAATATGGAAGAAGAATCGAATGATTTAAATTTTTCGTAGTGTGTGGGTGACGGCTGATAGAAAGGGGGATAGGGTTTCAACTCTTTGTCCTTTTATAGAAAATAATTTAATAATATTTTATTCGAAAATCACTTGTTTGAACATACGAACTCCAAACGAACCCCAACGACTATTATTCCTAGCTAAATACCCCCATTTCGAACACAATGGAATATGTTTCGTAGGCCAATTCGACTGTTTTAGTAAGTTATTCTTCAAATTAAAATATAAAACATTCAATTTTTGATTTGAACGTGTATTATAATTTGCCGGGGTCGCATAGTGAGTCTAAAGATTACAAAAAAATAATTCTGGCTATGTTTCGACGATACGATCCTAAGGAAACTAATTTCTTTGAATTTGGAGAACTTTTGAAAAATAGTCATTTTCTAGTTGATCCAATTTGACTGAAACTATTAAAACACGTTTAACTTTTGCCACGCTCACATATGAACTTCAAAAATTATGAACTTAGGAATGTAGCAATAACTTGACATCTCAGATCCAACTAAAGTGGCTTTGTTGAAAACGGAGGTCGTTTGCAAAATTGCTATTTTTAAGGCCTTTATATATATTGAAATATATATAAATTTCACAGCGATTTTTCTGAATTTTAAACTGGACATATCTTTCAATTTATAAAACAAAATTTTAGTTTCTTACATCCATTAGAAAGATATAGTTAAACAGATTTAGATATTTCTTGTTTCGCCGAAATCCGATTTATTTTGAATCCAGTACATTCATTTTAATTTCGAAAACGAATTTTCGAACTATCGCGCCATTTCAGGCTCGAATTATAATTAATATAAATTTATTCGTTTTAACTTCCTCGAAAATAAATTTTCCGTCGTTATTATTTAAAATAATCCATTTTAAATATTCAAAATCTGTTAAAATTGCCAAAATAAAAATTAATTTGATTCTGATTTTCCGGGTTGTTACAATCGACATACCATTCCCCATATAACTACCAGTTTCCTGCATCAACCATCCAAGCCATTTTCAATCATGCATTCACGTCCCAAAAAACACAGATCCAAACTCCAACACCCTGCACCTCAATTACCAATGAAGCTACCATTGAAATATCTCACCTCTCAGCCTCATTACAACCCAAACAACCTCATGCATTCACGTATTTATCATCTTTCCCAAAATTTAAAGATCAAACTGAACTTTAATTTACCTCATCAATACATCGCACAATCCATAAACAAATAGACCACACTCCAGTATCCCTATACACCATTGTAACCTCAAAACTGACAACCGAACACCCCTATATTAAACTGTCGAATCTTCAGCATTTGACCAATTCAACCAATTTTCCATGAACTGATGAACAACGATCTTCTTCCATTTGCACTCGCCATCTCCACTTGTTCCAATTATGCCACTTAAAGCTAAACCCCTATCTCACCAGCCTCATCGCGATTCCCAGTGAGCATGCCACTGAAAATCCCCTTTCCTCCATCACGTCGCACACCACATCGAGTTGATCACCGCATCATTACCAATTGTTGTTGCTACCATCCCATCAAACAACCCGTTTCCCAAAATTGTGATTAACCTAGAGTCGATTCCACCATTTCATCCTTCAGGTCGTGAGAGCTCTCTCGCGGGATTTGGAGATTCAAATGGCTCTTAACTCGATTGCACTTTTTGATTCAATCCTTTTTTTTAAAATATGTTGTGGAATGATTTCGATCTGAAAATAATTGAAGGAAGGGCGGATGACTTAAATGGATTAGTGATTTCAGAATGGAGGAAAGAACAAGGCCACGGCTTAATTTATAGAGTGAATGAGGAAAACATACGTACGAGAGGCCACTTATTTACCGATTCCTTTGAAGTGAAGAAAGGAAACAGAACATTCAACTCAAGGATAAACTAGGTCTGAGATGTAAACTAAATAGGTCGGCCTGTTTTTATTTTCAATAAATTTTATTTTTAATTAAATAATTAAAATATCTCATGCTCCCTTAATCCAAAACCCCAAACTGCTATTTTAGCATAACGAATGGTGTTCACAGCACTATTTGTTATTCTGGATTCAACTGAACGGGTTCTAAAATTTATTTTGGTCATATGGAAAAGATATTAATTTAAACCGACGAATTAAATTAAATTGATTAAAATATAAATCGGTTATCGGTTCGAAATTGTTAAATTCACCGATATTAAATAATTATTATCGTTCTGGTTCAATATAGAATTTATATGGATTAACTGAATTGTTTAAATTCAGTTTTTACATAGAATCCAATTTTTTTTTCGTGTTACGATATTTTGATATATCAAATATTAAATCAATAAATTCCATATAAAAATCTATTTATTATTCCAAATAATTATTCAAAATTAATTTAAATATTAAACATTAAATAGGTAAAAATTTGGGATGTTACAAATGAATAAAGAAAGCAATAATAAAAGTCATAGTAGTTAAAAATAGGGGTAATTGTTGGAAGTAAGGGCTACTTAGAGAATTTGGGGTAGGCTTTAAAAGAACGGTTGTTTTGAAGTATTAAGAGAAGTAGGTGTAAATTAAGCATAGTAGGGGTAGATCGACAAATATGAAAGATGATGAATCGTTTGGATTGTGTGCTGCAAAAACAAACCCTTCATGGTAGTAGAATGATAATTGGTTTACAAAAAAGAATTGAATAATGGAAAAAAATTTAATAAAAAATTGAATAAACGAAAACAATAATAAAATTAAAGGCAGTTAAAAAAAGGGGTAATTATTGGAAGGAAGGGCTTTTTAGTGAATCAGGGGTTGGATTAAAAAAAAGGACGGTTTTGAGGTATTAAGAGAAGTAGGGGTAGTTAAAGCATAGCAGTGGTAGATCGACAAATATGGAACATGAAGAATCGTTTGGATTGGGTGCTGCAAAAACCAATCCTTCACAGTAGTTAAAAAATAGGTTTAATTATTGGTAGTAAGGGCTATATAGAGAATTAGGGTCTGGATTAAAAAGAAGGGCTATTTTGAAGAATTAGGAGAAGTAGGGGTAGTTTAAGCATAGTTGGGGTAGATCGAAAAATGTGAAAGATGATGAATCGTTTGGATTGGGTGCCGCAACAAGCAACCCTTCACAGTAGTTAAAAAATAGGAGTAACTGTTGGAAGTAAGGGCTATTTAGAGAACTAGGGGTCGGATTAAAAAGAAGGATTGTTTTGAAGTATTAAAAGAAATAGGGGTAGATCGACAAATATGAAAGATGACGAATCGTTTTGATTGGGTGTTGTAAAAACCAACCCTTCACAGAAGTAAACGATGAATAATGCAAAGTAAAAGAATAAAAAAATGCATAAAGGAAAACAATAACAAAAGTAGGGGTAGTTAAAAAATAAGGGTAATTGTTGGAAGTAAGGGTTATTTAGAGAATTTGTGGTAGGATTATAAAAAAGGACTGTTTTTAAGCATTAATAGAAGTAGGGGTAGATTAAGCATAGTCGGGGTAGATCGAGAAATGTGAAAGATGATGAATCATTGGATTGGTTGCTACAAAAACCAATCCTTTACAGTAGTTAAAAAATAGGGGTGATTGATGGAAGGAAGGTCTATTTAGAGAATTAGGGGTAGGATTAAAAAGAAGGCATGTTCTGAAGTATTATGAGAAGTAGGGGTAGTTTAAGCATAGTAGGGGTAGTTTAAGCACAGTAGGGGTAGATCGACAAATATGAAAGATGATGAATCATTTAGATTGGGTGCTGCAAAAAACAACCCTTCATAGTAGTAAAAAGATATGCTTAATTATTGGAAGTAAGGGCTATTTAGAGAATTAGGTGTAACACCCCGCATTTTAAAAAAAAATGTGATATATGTATATATGCATGGATATATTTAAAGGAAAGATTAAATAATACTATTGTAATTGCATGTAAGAAGTTTATGCAGTGAAATAAAGAAAAAATTAATAAAAAAATTACATGCAATATTTGAAACAAGAAGAAATACAGTGAAATGCGAAGAAATACGTGCAAACATTTAAAAAGAAATAAAAAGAAGAATTTGAAGAGACTCTAGAATTTGGTCATGAAATTAGCGTCATTACGTTCGTGGTGATTTTCTAGACCTATACTTTGTAGAAAATCGATTTAAAACGAAGAATTATCCTTAATTTAAGAAATGCAACAAAACATGAAAAAGAGAAATGGGAAAAGAATAATATGTAGCTTGGTCCAAAGTCTTGTTAACAAAAGACTTAGTATCTCATTTGGTTAATACATGAGACTTGTACATAAGAGGTTGCGAGTTCAATCCACACCAATGCCATATATTTTTAGGTTTGTTTTAAGGAGCGGCTAATTAGTGGCTTAGCAAATTGGTTCAGTGCGAAAGGGGTTAAGTTAATTTGAGGTTTAATTGAAAGAATGGAAATAAACCATTTATTGATTAAGGAAGATAATTTCCAAATAAAATAGACAATTGTTCCCATATAAAAATTAGTATACGCATAAGAGATCGATGCGTATGAACACGATTCAAATTTGAAGTTGCGCGCGAACATATAGACAAACAAAAAGGGGGCATATATGTATACATGTTATTTGAAATTAATGCAATAAGGGGAAGAGGAAATGTGAAATTATTGCATTAAATAAATGGATGATGCATGAACCTGAATAAAAATAAATTAATGCGATGAAAATAAAAGAAAGAGAATATGGAATGCAAAACATTTCAAATGTGCAATTAAAGCATGCATTGTAAAAGATTGTAAACATTAAAATGGAGCAATTAAATGCGAACGGATCAACTTTTGAAATTTAAATGTTTAAAAATTAAACTAATAAGGCCATAAGCAAGCCACAATTGGAGGAAGGTTAATGTTATTAAATAACATTCAAATAAGAGACGCATGCACATGTGATTAGATGTAAATAAATAAAAGAAAATGGTTTAAGGGCACGCGGTTTCTTTTCAGAAAGAGTAGACAAAAAGAGAAAGAAATCAATTAAGAGAAGAATATAGCAAATAAAAGTTTACGTATAAGTGCAAATAAATAAATAAAAAATAATAATTGAATGCATGATGGAAAGAGGTTGCTATACGTTAAAAATAGTATGTAATGCATTAGTTAGAAAGAAATAAAGCGGTTTCTTTTTTTTTATTTAAAGGAGCACTAAGTGTGAAAAGGGTTGTTTTGGATGGTTTTTTTCTAGGGTGAGGTGGACGGTTTAGATAAGTTTTTATTTAATCCGAAGGTCTTAGATGCTCTAAACCACCTATAAAAAAACACCTAACCTAACCCTAAAATCATTCTATCTCTTATAAGATGCCTCCATGCCACTAAACTTCAACCCAACATAGCCGCCACCTCTAAACTCTAAATTAGATTGCAAGTTCTTCATCAATTTTGGAGTTTAATCAAATCAAGTAGCAAGTTTCTTCAACAACAATTCATGTTCTGCGTCAATAATCAAATAAGAAGCCTAAACCAACGTTCTGCCTCAACAACCAATTGTTTATTTCTCCAATCCAGTCAAGGTGAGTGGTTTAAAATACAGTTGTTCTATAATTGTACTTCTATCGTTTTCCATTCACCATAATGAATATGATGATAATTTAATAAGATCAGTTATTTCATTTATGCTTACGATTGAGTTCTCTCCTTTTTATTCATTCCCCTTTTTATTTTTATAGCTAGGCTATCTCGAGCCCACATATATCATGAATTTATGCGTTGTAAACGAGAACGAGAAACTAAATGGAAAAAAGGAGTTGTTTGGGCATAATATGGGTTGGAAGGATTTATGTATGATTTGAATAGAATTATAGACATAATTGTACGGTAATTTTAAATTTATGTAGCTTGGCATGATTGAAATTGGATATAGAATTAGTACAATTTAATATTAACAACATGTAATTAGATAACATGGATTGGTGAAAGTTATTGGTAAGATAAGCCTAAAAGGTGAATTAGGTTATATGTATGAACATGGGAACGTTGGGAAATATATTGGAAAAATATTGATTTTATGAACTTGAGTATTATTGGATATTTTGGATAATTGGAATATAAAAGAAATTGGCATATTTAGGTATGGATTACATGGAATTGAGGAAATTGCCTATAATTGGAAATTTGTAATTAAGGCAAATTTATATGTAATTAGTGACAAGTTGGAATAGGCAAAATTGTAAACATGACTACATGTTGAATTGGAAACACATAACATGAAAATTGGGATTTGAGTGAAATACGATGTTAATGAACCTTTGACACGAGGTTAGGCGCAATTGTGGTGTAAGACTACTCGGAACCACCCGGCAAATCCAGCTGCCACAATTGGACGTCTAATGTGAGAGGTCAAAGGCATGAATTGTAAGCGTAACGGTTGGTGACACGAGGTTAGACCCCCTTTGTGGTATAAGACTGCCCGGAACCGCCCGGCAAATCCAGCAGCCACAAAGTGTTCGGTCTAATGTGGGGGGTCATGCACCGTTCGTCATAATGAATGAATTAAGGAATACTAACCATAATAAGACATGTGGGTGACATGGGTATGGTTAGAGTGTTAAGTGCGTGACATGTAGAAATATGACATGTAAATATGGACTTTACCGTAGTAAGACAAGACATGTAAAACACTTAAATATGGACTTAACCGTAGTAAGACAAGACATGTGAAACATGTAAATGTGGACTTAACTGTAGTAAGATACGTGAAGTAAAAAATGAATATGGTGGAATTAACTGTAAGACATAAATAAATAATGCTTAACCAAAGGGGACCCGTTATGGCATCACAAATTAATTGAATTGGGTAAAGTTTAGGTAACGGGTTAAATAAATGGAAAGGGTTAAGTAAATCTAAATTAATGACAAAAGTGGGGAATGGTAAATAACCTATTATGAATGAATTTGAATAAGAAAAGGAAGGATAATAGGTTAGACTTGTCCTAGGGACAAGTGGAAAGTACAACTTACGGGATAAGGTAAGTTATAAGAAACGATAGAAGAAAATAAGGTAACATATATGTGAAGGTATACTTAATTATAAATTAAGTAGTGTGGGAAGGAGAAGTGTGAAATTTAAGATGATATAATTTATAATGAATGGAAAAGAAGTAAATTAGAATCAAATATGTTGGTTGGGTTGAGTAATTCTCTGGGTGCCAGTCTGATGTTGATTTCGATCTTCGGGGCTGGTGTTTAGGGGATTATTCTCTTAACCAGTATATATGTGGATAAGACATACTTAACTATGAATTATGTATAACACGTTGTTGTAACCCTAAAAGGGAATAATTTATGAAGTTGGAAAACAACATGTTGTGGTCTTATTAATGGTCTTAAATGGGTTAAGTATAAATTGAATTAATAAGCGAAGGTAACTTGGTAAACTTGAAAAGGAAGTCAATATGAATAAGAATAACCAAGTTAAATAAGAAAAACCGACGAGGTAACACAAGCGCGTAAGAATTGATTAGATGTAGGGTCTAATGACATATAAAATCAAGGCGCTTGGGGAAATCCGTACGTTGTAGAATGAATAACCCAACAAGGTAAATCATCACGATGTCATAAGACACGAGGGGAGCGCACATTCGTTATTTTGGCGGCTGCAACGGACTGGAAGGGGAAGCACGTGGCTTCCTGAGACGTTAAAGGTGCTCCTAGTAGTCCTTTGTGTGGTGGCAGATGTTTCAGGCTGTGCCCGCAGATGTTGGGTCATCATGTAACTACTAGGTGGGTGGGCCTTGACTACAAGAATAGCTGGGCAGTCAGAATGTTGTTCGCGGTGACGGAAAAGGTGATTCGACGGCTGCCTCGCTGGAGGTGGAGGGTCAGGACCAACAAGGATAGTAGGTCATCGAGTGCCTGTTACCACAGCTAGTAGGATGCGGAAAGACTAGAGCTAGACCCAACATACCATTCACTACCGTGGGACGGTGGTTGAGGGGAGACGCCACATGGATGTTTATATTGGTTGCTTAGGGGCTTGTCGCTTAGCTCTCGTATTCTTTATCAGTTATGGGCGGGGCCGAGGTGGGGCCATAGCCACCATTGAAAACAGACCCTAGGGATATTTGTGTGGGAGGCTCTTAAAGGCGGGCCTTGCACAAATATAAGGAAAACTCCAGACCAAGTTCCGTGTTTCTTTTGTAGCCCTGCCACGGAAATTGGGCACACACACACGATGGGTGTGCGGGTTAGATATCGAATACGATAGAGAATACGTACATGGAGGAGTCTAGATATAACAGTGTCTGCTCTGGGTGGTGTATCATAGACTGGTGGGCATTATTCGATAACGCAGTCAAATTAGAGTGATCTTATGTGGGCGTAGTGTTGTATTATATATATAAGAGGAATATACATTACTATGACAAAGGACGGGGGACTGCGTATATCACTGCGAGAATACGGTGGGGACCATGCGAGTGGGGTACCACGGGGTGTACCTCAGTTTGGGGGTAGCTACATATACATTATATTAGGTTAATCTACTGGGAGTAGATGGGTGCGACGTGTGTGTAAGCCTTGAGCGCTAACGACACAAATAACCTAATAAAGAATAAAATGTAATTGAACGGTATATGTAGTATTATTCAAGAAGTGTAGTTTAAACTCATTCACACAGAACTTATGTTATGACCCCCTCCTCATAAAATTCGCAGGTTAGATTCATGACAGAGACTTATAGCTTTGGAGATACTGATTTAGCAGTATTGTAGTTAAGGTAAAGCTATGTTTATATATATTATATTTTATTCCTTCCGCTGTGAGGTGTTTTCCGAACTCTGACATATTTCTTGTCTTTGTCTTTTCAGCAGGATACCAGAGCAACCAACTTAGGTTTTAATGGATTGGGGTTTTGAAAAAAAATCGGTCCGTCGGAATTCGGGTTGTTACATTTGTTATCAAAGAATAGGTTTACGATTCCTATATAGATAATGAGAGAGCGTATTTGTATTTTCAAAAATATAAATATAATATATATAAACCTAGATCTATAAAGAAGCCTAACTAAACAGAAAGAGTAAAATATGGAAAGAATTGGGATAACTGTTTTGAACGCTAAAAGAATGAGCAAGGAAATCTAAGACCCTTAGGTATGTTGGGTGGAAAGCGTACAAAATGATTGGTGTTAAGAAAGATGTGTCCCATACAATAGTAACTGAGATTAGTGGATTTAGTAGGGAAACCTTATAAATTGGAAAATGGATTAGGAATGTATATAGTTGGAAGAAATGATTTCGTGGATGTGTCTAGGAAAGCCTAGGTAATTTGGAAACCTGATTAAGAAATAGTTGTCCTTGTCTACTCCAATTTTTGATGTTTGAAAAAATTGTTTTGCATTTTGTTACGGCGTGTTTTTATGGTTTGGCAAAAGCAAGTTATGGTAAAGAAAATAAAGTTTTACCATTTTTAATTTTTGGGAGAAAAATTTAGAAAAGAAAACAGACCAAACCATGTTTTAAAACGAATGGAGTAGGTAAGGATTAGTGTCTAGAAAGAACGAGTTTGAGGCTAGGAAGTAAATAATAAGGACTATCCTAGAATAATAAAAATAAATTCCCGTAGAATGCATAAGCATTATAAAGACTAGAATTGTTGCTCGAAAAAGATAAGTTGAAAAAAAAAGTTTCTTATGTAATTGTGCTTGGATAGGAAAATAGGAACTTTTTATAAAATAGCTATGCAAAAATCCAAGTGCAACCAGAAAAGGTACATAAAAGAAAAACAGAAAATGTAATTTCTTCCGTTTTATACCTTTTTGGAACATAAGAAATCGAATTTGGAAAATTAGATTTTTCTAAATTTCGAATTTAATAATGGTTGGTTTGATTTTGGATGCAACAATTGGATGAACTATGCTCTTATTCTATAAGAGTATTAGAAATTTTGGATGAAAAATGTTTTGGGTTTTCAAAAATATTGCATTCATATAGAACTGCAAGTATATTTAGGATGTGAGCACCATGTTTTGAAGAAAAAAAATTGAAAGTTTGCATACATATAGGTCGTTCCAAATTAGGCATACATGCATTACTATGTTTTGAAAAAAATTGAAAGTTTGCTATTTTCTAGACTTATAGTTTGTAGAAAATTGATTTAAAACGAAGAAGTTATCCTTAATTTAAGAAATGCAACAAAACATGAAAAAGAGCAATGGGAAAACAATAATATGTAGCTTTGTCCTAATTCTTGTTAACAAAAGACGTAGTAGCTCATTTGTTTAATACATGAGACTTGTACATAAGAGGTTGTGAGTTCAGTCCCCACCAGAGCCATATGTTTTTTTTTAAGGTGCGACTAAATAGTGGCTTAGCAAATTGGTTCAGTGCGAAAGTGGATAAGTTAATTGGAGGTTTAATTGAAAGAATGGAAATTGTAACACCCCGAGTTTTTGAATAATCTAATTAACTAAATTAAAGAATAATCATTCTCTGATGTGAGAATTAAGGAAACAGGTTGCGCCATTCTGTTCGTCTCGGAATTCTGGTTAAGATAGAGTCCGAGTTTGCATAAAACGGATACCGGATGAAGGAGATATGGACAAACGAAGTCAGGCGGAAAACCGAAAGGAAAAGGAAAAAAAAAGCACTAGCGCACTTGGGAAGTGCGCTCGTACAAAAATACATTGGCGCACTTCCCAAGTGCGCCCAGGCCGAGCAGAAAGCCTGCACAGCTTTCTGGTGCAATCTAATCCATATTGTGACTCTTTGCCGAGTCCTTTTTGACTCCTTGCTGAGTCATTAGGGCTGAGGTGTCAACCTATCCTGACTGAGTGGTTTTGATTAACCCTAAGATCATCCGATGGCTATAATCAAATTAAAATTCCATATAATCATGGATAGACTCAAACCCTAAAATCAAACTAAATCTGAATCATGGTATTCATGCTGTCATCTTGTAACCTAGAGTAGCCGCCACCAACTAGAGGGAAATCAAAGCTAATCAATTCAGTTCTATTCAACTCTAATCTAAACAATAACGAATCTACTGCAAAGGCGAGCTAAATCAGTTTCAGAAATCAGATTTCAGAACGCACGACCTTCTTTTTGTGAGTTCGATTTCTTTAATAAGATAATTAACAATTTAATTGGGCTGAGTTACGATTTGGATTATATGGTTATGTTATGAATCATTGACCGTTATGTTGTTATCTATATTGTAAATCTATGATGTTATTATCTATGTTGCAAAGCTGTGATGTTATCATCTATGTTGTAAATCTATGTTAATTGTTGACTTATGTACAATCAATTCGTAACGGTGTTTCATATGCTAGTTTGGTTATGTTGTTAGAACTGATTCATATGTTAAATCATATGCATGTATACAAGTTTAGATGTTAATTTAGATATGAACCATATGCAAGTTAGTGGAAATCAAATACAACATTACATGTTTCATGACATCTATTTTACGTCTAAATTGGATCTAAAGTTAGGCAATGACATGTGTGAGTTTAGATGCAAGTTTACATCATAGTTTATGCTGTATAAATCACATATGCAAGTATATATATGTTGGAGTATGAATCATGTAATGTAAGTTTGTAACTATTGCCTATGCAAGTTTACACCTTATGATTAGATATGTGACATGCATTGTCTATGCAAGTTTAGATGAAACACCTAGTTCACACATGCAAGTTCACCCCTTATGTTTAGATCTATATGTCAACTTATTTCATGACTTTTGTTCATAAGTTAGGTCTAGTTTTTATTCTATGCATGTTGTGATGTTTTCCCTTTATTCCATAAGTTAGACTATTCGAGTCTAACATAAATTTTACTTTAAACGAACGAACATACAACGTGGGGCAATGGGATAATATTAAAAGATTTAACATTGAGAATTGGCATAAATGCCTTAAATGTGATGTTAATTGGTATAATTTTATATAAGATAAATAGACGGACATAATTGAGACAATTATGGACACAGTTAAATTTGTAATTGATTATTAATTTGAATAGTGAAATTAATTCAAATTGGGGATAACTAATTAGTTGTAATTAATCGCCTAAGACACGAGGTTAGACTCTTTTGTGGTGTAAGACTGCCCGGACCCGCCCGGCAAATCCAGCTGCCACAAATGCCAGTCTAATGTGGGAGGTCTTAGGCATAAATTAAATGCGTAACAATTGTAAAGAAACGAGGTTAGGCTCGATTGTGGTGTAAGACCGACTGGACCCTTCCGGCAATTCCAGTTGCCACAAATGCCAGTTTAATGTGAGAGGTCTTTATAAGTTTACGGTCTTAATGAATTAAGAAACACTTAACAAGATAAACATGTAGTGGGACAAGAGGGGTTAAGTGGGTGCCTTGGGTGGCATGTGAAATTAAGAGGGAGCCTTGGGTGGCATGTGAAATACGATTAGGTGTCTCAATAATTAATTAATGTTGATTAAAGAGAAATATGGATGACAAACAGAAGTTTGGTTGAGTGAGTGATTCTCTAAGTAACAATCTGATGTTGATCTTGGTCTTCGGGGTTGGTACTTTGGGAGTTATTCTCTTAACCAATGTATCTGTGGACTAAGAAGTAACTAATCATAAACTAAGTGAAAGGGTTAAGACCAGCTTAACCAATAAAATGATAAGTGGGTAGGGTTAAGACAAACGAACCAATAATTTGATAAGTGGGTAGGGTTAAGACAAACTTAACCAATAATTTGATAAGTGGGTTGGGTTAAGACAAACTTAACCAATAAAATACATTGATCTTGTAAGGTTAAGACAAACTTAACCAATAGTTTGATAAGTGGGTAGGGTTAAGACAAGCTTAACCAATAACACATTTTAATTTGTTGAGTAAGTAGCATAGGTGAAATGTGGGATATAATTATAAACACTTAACCAAGTTGAAACATGTAAGAAGACATGAATAAGAGGGGTTAAGTGGGAAATTCTAGTGGGGACCAAGCATAGGGGGAAGTTTGTGTGGGGACCCTTTTCAAACCAGTAACCCATTTAGTATCTTTGTGGGCTCGACCCAAGTAGATGACGGGACACGCATACTGCATTTGATTGTAAGAGGCCAAAATGGGCTAGCGGTGGCAACGCAAGTCCAACGGGTTCATATGCGTGTGTGGGCCCGGGCTGGTAGGTAAGACGTTTCATCGTGTAGATATAAGCCATGAGTTTTTGGTTGTATCAGGTTGCCACTTTGGGGAGTGATACACCCACTGTGGGGCCAACACGGGTATCTACGAGTTAGGGAGCCGATCGAATGGGGAAGGTAGTGGGTACACCTAGTGGAGATAGGAGCAGACGGCACCTCTGAAGACAGCTTGGAGTATAACTACCATATTATGAATAAATATTGTAATTAGAATGGGGAGGGTAGTGCGTACCCCTAGTAGAGATAGGAGCAGACGACACCTACGAAGACAGCTAGGAGTGTAACTACCATATTATGAATAAATATTGTAATTAGAACAGGGAGGGTAGGGGGTACACCTAGTGGAGACAGTTGCAGACGACACCTATGAAGGCAGCTAGGGGTACACGAACTGCCATTATCATTATTTTGTTCTGTGGGCGGGATCAACTTTTAGGGTGAGTAGGAAGGGTGAGGTGTAATTAGCTTTGGTGTAGTGTAGTAATTATCTTATAGTGAATAGGGGCACCTTTAACATTATCTTTGTTCATCTGATTTCCTTGTTTGTTCTGTCATACCCAATTGTTTACAGTCATTTCCTTATTTTCCATCTTATGCCGTATCCTAGTTATTTTGATAATTATATTGTTAAAGTTATCGCACTCGCCAGACTTTATGTCTGACCCCCTTTTCTTTCCACCTCTTTTCTTCCTCCCCCCCCCCTCCCCCGCCCCCTCAGGTTTGCAAGGAGGGAATACTACAGCTTAGTGCTGATTTCTTTCAGTTGCTTGAAGAGAGAAGATGTATCGCTTTGGACTCTCTCATCTTTATGGCTTTGCTTATGCTCAGTGGGGATTTATGCATTTATGTTATTTAAGTACTTGCTTCTTTATGTACTTTGAAGTTTTTGGAAAAGACTATTGATCCTGTTGTAATGGTTTTGGAGACTACTTATGTAAACTTGTTTTTGAATTATGAAGCAATAAAATAAGTTTTAACTTCCGCTGTGTTTATTTATTCTTGTAATTTATCTGTTCTAAACAACAATAAAGCTTCATGGACATTGATGCATTCCCTTTGTGAGTGACATTAATGGACAAGGGGTGTTACACGTGGTATCAGAGCTATGGTTACAAGAACAAATAAAAAGTTTTGAAAAGTGTTTTCAAAAGTATTATTTTCCTAGAAAGTATTTTCAAAAACTTGTTTTAAAGAAGCTATTTTCAAGGAAATTTTAGTTAAAAAAGCTATAACACCCCATGTATTCTATAACAGTGAAATTCACAAATTAAAGTATAATTAATTTCAAATCAAAGAATTAAGGGAAACGGGATAGGCCATTGCGTTCGTCTCGGAATTCTGCTTGGGATAGAGTCCGAGTTTGCGTAAAACGGACTCCGTATGAAGATGATATGGCCTCCGGAAGTTTCAGAATTCAGTTTAAAATTCAAACAGACAAAAACGGCTCAGAAAACAAATTCAAATTTCAAAAATCGGGCCGGATTGGCCAGGTCGGGAATTTTCCCGCCCAAGGCACCCAGGTCGACTGGGTAGTCGACCTGGGGCACCCAGGTCGACTACATAGTCGACCTGGGAGTCGACTGGGTAGTCGACCTGGCCCCTGAGCCAGGTCGAACCCAGCCCCTCCTGGCTGGCCTGGTCTGTGCTTGGCCGAAGTTCTGAGTCTTGCCTTGTCACTAGGGCTAGGTGTCAGCTCCTGATTGGTCTCCCCTTCAAACGAACGGCTAATATTCATCCAAGCTCCATCGATGGTCCTAATCAACTCACAAACTCTATAAAAAGGACCTAAGACTCCACTTAATTCACATAAACAAAAATGAATATGAGACCGTCATGCTGCTGTGAAAGATTAGGAATAGCCGTCAAAATTGAGAGACAATTAGGGGACAATTCGAAAGATTAAAGCAACGTCAATTAGTCAAAACAACGCCTACAACAAAGGATAACATCTCCAAATTCATAATTCAGATTCCTGAATTGAAGATTCGTCATAAGTTGTAAGTAGAGTGTTATTTCGATGTGAATAAATAATTGTGTATGATTTGTGTAAAATGAGAAATAGAATTGTATTTGATTTGTGGTGATAATAATCCATATTTGTATGTTGCTTTGATTCTAATCGATTTGGGATGTTGTGGTATCACGATTGGATATTTGCAAGTATGTGATTCATGTTGGAAGTTGACAACTACATGTTTGTGGTAGTTTAATTGAGATTCATGCAATTATATGATTCACTATTATGCCAACATAATATATATTATTATCACTTTTAGTGTAGATGGATCCATTTCGGTATTATGGCTTATGTGAATTTATGTTGGAATTGGCATCATGATTCAAGTGTAAAACCATACTTTTGTATTAGAGACAAAAGTAAGCATCTTTGTGAATTTGTGTTGACTCTATGAACATGACTAAACTATGCTTGGTGTTATGCCAAATTGAAAAACATGTTTTAGGCCCAAGTTGTTATCAAAATCATATGATAATATATGTGACACATAGCTAAGTTAGATTTACATTCCAATGGAAAGTTTGCATGGATAGATTAAAAACCGTGTTTTCATGTTTAGGTATGTTTATGCCATGATTATATGAATAGATCAAAAACGATGATTTCATGATTAGGTATGTTTATGCCATGATTTTATGAATAGATCAAAACCCATGATTTCATGTTTAGGTATGTTTATGCCATGATTATATGCTATTACAATGCAAGTTCACAAGTTCCAAACTTATGTTAATTAGTTCGCTATGTTGCAAGTTCATGCGTTCACACTCCCCTTTTTATGTTACTTAGAATTTATAAACACTTTGTTATAAGCCTCCGCTTTTTCATGTGGCTAAGTTGGGTTTAAATGTTAAACCCAACATATGTTATATTGTAGCAAACGTAAAAAACGGGGGTAATGACGATTGGGTTAAAATATAGAACATATGTGTTGGCATGTTTGACGCATGCCAACAACCTTGAAAAACAATTTAAGTGGTATAAATCAATTTTATCCAATAAAGATGAATTCGAATAATGGGCTGCAAATATTTACATATAAAAAGAAAAGAGACAAAATATGTAAATTTAGAAAGTACGATTTGTTTAACCCGAGGTTGGATTGAGTTGTGATGTAAACCTACCCGGAACCGCCCGGCTGTCCAGTAGTCACAACAATACCTATCCAATGTGGGTGGTTAAACACGGAGCCCAATAAGGACCCGAGGTTAGACTGAGTTGTGGCGTAAGACTGCCCGGACCCAACCGGCAACAGGCAGCCACAACAATACCTGTCTAATGTGAGAGGTCGAGGCTTTAATAAGACAATTAAGGCTGAGTCAGGATTGATAGGATTAAGTAAATTGAAATAATACTTAATCAAAATGGAACATGCTAAACTATACGGACTGATTGGGGGTTAGGTTTACAAAACACTTAACCAAGTTAGCATGTTGGCTAGAAATAGAGAACCTAGTAGCGGGGGACCCTTTTCAGCAGTAACCCTACAAGGTGTATCAGGATACCCTGAACTAGGCAGGGTGGGGCACCATTACTGGGCTGACTGTAAGAGGTCAAATTAACGGCGGTGATGCAGCAGTGTAGGTTCTAACGGGGTGCGGGCGTGCACACACTCCAGCGCAGAAAATAAGGCACTGGGCACCAGTAGTATACCTGTGCATTCTAGAATTGTGTCGGGCTGCCACCATGGGACTTGATACACCCCATGGTGGGACTAGCATAGGTAACTACAACATCAGGGGCCGTAAGACACATGTAGCTATGCGAGTAGGAGCCGATCATTAGAAACAAATCACTTCACCCTGATTATAGGGTGCCTGTTGGGAACTAGTTTATATGGATGCAGAGATTAACATGGGGTACGATAAGTATATTCGACTCTAGACAACTTAACTTAGTTTATCGTGCTTTCCCATTTCCAGTTTATACTTATCATACCCAGTTATTTATTCATAGACGGAATAGTCCTAGACTTACTCAGGCTTTATGTATGACTATACTTTTCATTCGTCTTCTTTTCTTTCGTTCCCCCCCTAGGTCCACAGGGAGGGAATACCGCAGCTTGACCAGTTTTCACATCCAGCTTGAAGAGAAAGAATGTATTGCTTGGATCTTTTTCGTTTTGGACTATGGCTTTGGACATCAATTATGGGACTTATGCAATTTACTTGTGTTTTTATGCTTCTTTGAATAATGTAATCAAGACAATTATGAAGATGTTATGTTTTTTGGAAGTATTGTAAGACAAATTATGACATGGTTTGTGTAACACGTATTTTGTTGAAATAAAAATTGTTGTTGCTTTCCGCTGTTTAAAAAATATGTGTATTTATATCTATCTTGTGTATCTATAACTTATACTTATAAACCTCCACCAAAATTAGGGCATTCCCTTTGAGAGTGACCCTAACGGAGGTGGGGTGTTTCACTTGGTATCAGAGCATAGGTTTACCAGATAAGATAAAAAGTTTTGAAAATTTATTTTGAAAAGAAAATTTAAAGAAGCATTTTTAAAGATAAAATATTATTTTATTTTGAAAAGGCATAGTCCCACAAAGCAATAGGTACTATCTTTTATCCTTCGTTTTGAATCTATCCTTTCTGTTTCAGCATGTCTGGGGACCTTACTCCCCAGCTACTGATGCTTTCACTCCTCCTCCTCTACGTGTACCAGCAAGCGGAAGAGTCCCAGAACAGGAAGACGAATAATAGTCAAAGAGGAGAGGATCGTGACAGTAATGACAAGAATCGTGGAAAAAGGAAATGTTGTTTCTGCGGAATTCTTGGACATTTGGAGGGAGATTGCAGGAAGAAGAAGTGGAGGATGAGTGCTACTTGCTTTCAGTGTAAGGAGACAGGCCACTGGGCTAGGGACTGCCCAAAGAAGAAGGAGACAAAGGCAGAAAGCTCTCAAGGGAAGAAAGAGGGTTTGCAACCTAAGAAGATAGACTTTAAGAAGGGCGGGAAAGAAAACAAAGAGAAGAGGAAGTGTAATTTCTGTGGCAAAGTGGGGCACTTAGGGAAAGATTGCCGGAAAAAGAAGGCCAAGATGAATGGTGGGTGCTTTTCTTGCGTTGAGACAGGCCACCTGGCTAAGGATTGCCCAAAGAAGCGAGGGCAGGGGCAGAGGGATGGATTCACCGCAGGGGCATAAGTTCATGTGCTAGAAGCGCCACCTCTACCGCAGCAAGGTATAAATACTTCTGTAGAAAGTGTAGTTTATCTTTATGATCACCCAGTTCGCACTTTATTTGATTCTGGCGCATCACGCTCCTTTATCTCATCTGCTTTAGTAGAATCTCTGCACCTAGAAACTAGAATGGTAGAGGACCCCTTAATTGTTTCAAATCCAATTAGGGGCCCAGCTTATTTATCTATGGTCTGTGTAGGATTGAAAATTTCTATTCTAAGCGTAGAATTTAAATGTACTGCCTTTGTTTTTGGATTTTTGGGATATGGTTTGATTTTGGGCATGGATTGGCTATCCAGTAATGGTGCCATCCTGGATTGTGAGAAAACGGTGGTTAGGCTTCTGACCCAACTCGGTAACATTCTGGAAATTACTTGTAATCCCTCGTATGCGGTTATGCTTAGTTATCTTGAATCGCTAGATGCCTCTGTCGAAAGATTACAATCAGTTAGAGTGGTCCGGGAATATCCGGATGTCTTCGAAGAGGTGAAGGGCTTGCCTCCGAAGCGGGAGATAGACTTCCGCTTATATCTTGTAGATAATGCAAAGCCAGTTGAGTTGCCCGTCAGACACATGGCTCCACTGGAAAGGAAAGAGCTCAGTAAACAGATTAAAGAGCTTCTAGAGAAGGGGTTCATTAGAAGGAGCATTTCAGAATGGGCGCTCCAATGGTGTTCGCTACAAAGGCGGATGGTTCACTCCGTCCATGTGTTGACTATAGGTATCTCAAAAAGCTAACGAAAAAGAATAGGCACTCTCTCCCCAGAATTGACGATCTGTTTGATCAGCTTGTAGGAGCGTCTGTTTTCTCCCAACTTGATTTAGCGACCGGATTTCATCAGCTAAGGATGGCTGAAGATAGTATCGATAAGACAACATTCAGAACCCCAGACGGCTTCTTTGAATGGCTTTTCATGCCTTTCGGCTTGACAAACGCACCCGCTTACTTCGTGGACCTGATGAGTAGGGTGTTCAGAGATTTCCTCAATAAGTTCGTAGTGGTCTTCGTAGACGATATCTTGATCTTCTCAAAGAATGAAGAAGAGCATGCTCAGCACCTAAGGGCAATCATGGAAACTCTGCGAGTCCACTAGCTAAAAGCCAAATTCTCCAAATTCCACTTTTGGAAAGAAGAAGTGAGGTTCCTTTGGCACATAGTATCGAAAGAAGGGTTAACTATAGACCCAGCTAAGGTAGTAGCAGTGCAGGACTGGAAGACACCAAAGAACGCAACAGAAGTCCGAAGCTTTCTCGGGCTTGCAGGCTTCTATCGGAAATTCATCAGAGACTTTGCAAAGATATCAGCTCCGCTCACAAAGCTGACCAAGAAGAATCTAGTGCTCAATTGGGACTTGGATTGCGAGTTTGCTTTCCAACGACTAAAAAGGGCTCTTACAACAGCCCCAGTTTTGGCATTGCCAGATGGACGCAAGATGTTCACAGTTTATACAGATGCATGTAGGACAGGGCTAGGCGATGTCTTGAAGCAAGAAGGGAGGGTAGTAGCTTATGGTGAAAGGCAATTGAAAGTGCCTGAAAAGAACTACCCGACCCATGATCTTGAGTTAGCTGCCATCGTCTTTGCACTCAAGTCTTGGCGACACCATCTCCTAGGTGAGAAGTTCGAACTTTACACTGACCATAAATCGTTGAAATATCTTTCCTCGCAGAAAGATCTTAACTTGAGGCAACAGAGATGGATGGAGTTTCTTGCCTCGTACGATTTCGAGATATCGTACACTCCGGGCAAAGGTAACGTAGTGGCAGACGCATTGAGCCGAAAGAAACTAACCTAAGCCCGCTGTTTGTTGAAAGACAAAGCCTAGAGTTTATAGCCAGCTTTGACTTTAGGCCCTCCTCCGATTTTGTACCGGGTTTGCTAGCATCTCTCGAAGTACGCCGGACTTTAGTGGATGTAATAGAGACAGCACAACGCGAAGACCCTCAGCTTGTGGTGACGATTGATAGGCTCATTAGGGGTGAGACTTCAAGTCACCTCAGTAAATACTCCACCGACGACAAGGGTTGGCTAAGGCGAGACGGATGACTATGGTCCCACAGACAAGGGATTTAGTAAAGAAGGTTCTCGAGGAAGCACATCACTCCAAGATGACGATACACCCAGGCGGGGATAAAATGTACAAGGACATAAAGAGAACTTTCTTTTGGAACGGCATGAAGAAGGACGTGGCAGATTTCGTTTCAATGTGTATGGTGTGCCAACAGGTTAAGGCGGAACAGAAAAAGCCTGGCAGTCTGCTCCATCCTCTAGAGGTCCCGTAGTGGAAGTGGGATAGCATCTCAATGGAATTCATTGACGGGCTGCCTAGGTCTAGAAGAGGCAACACTAGTATTTGGATAATAGTGGATAGGCTTACTAAAAGCGCCCAGTTCTTACCTGTCAAGAGTAAAAGAACTGCCTCATCCCTAACATCTCTTTACCTCAAGGAAATTGTTTGACTCCATGGAATACCATCTAGCATTGTTAGTGACCGAGACCCTATCTTCACAAGTGAGTTTTGGCGGAGTCTGCAAGAAGCGGTAGGCACATAGTTATGCTTAAGCACAGCCTATCATCCCCAAACCGACGGCCAGACAGAAAGAGTGAATAGAGTTTTGGAAGACCTTTTAAGACTGTGTGTCCTTGACTTTGGAGGAACGTGGGAAGACCATCTTCCTTTGGTGGAGTTTGCCTACAACAACAGCTATCAAGCAACCATCGGAATGGCGCCCTTCGAAGCTTCATATGGAAGACCGTGCCGATCGCCCACTTGTTGGTGGGAGTCTACTTACAAACTCATACTTGGACCGGATATGATCCGAGAGACTTCAGAAAAAGTAGAATTGATACGGAGAAGAATGAAGACAGACCAAGACAGACAAAAATCCTACGCCGACAAGAGGAGGACCGACCTTGAATTTGAGGTTGGGGACAGAGTTTTTCTTAAGGTATCTCCGCTAAGGAACGTTGTTCGTTTTGGAACCACAGGAAAGCTAGCACCAAGGTTCGTAGGACCGTTTCCTATTATTGAGAAAATTGGGAAAATGGCCTATAGATTAGAGCTACCCGAAAATCTGGCAGAGTTCACAACGTTTTCCATGTTTCGCACCTCCGAAAATGTCTACATGAATCTGCTGAAGTGGTAGAGCCAAATATCCTAGAAGAAGCTGAAGTGGAGCGCGAAGCAACCGTGAGGAAAGTTCCAACCCGCATATTAGGTATGGAATTGAAGTAGTTATGCAACCGCGAAGTCAAGCTCGTCAAAGTTCAGTGGAGCGACGCCGAGGGAGACACAACTTGGGAAACTGAAGCTAGAATACACGCAGCCTACCCTTTTCTTTTCGAGGGTACATCTTTGATCTTTCTTTTTCCTTAAGTTGCGATTTTATCTATCTTTTTAGGTATATCTCCTCGACCTTATCTTTTAGGTAGAAATTCTTTGGATGAAAACATGTTATTGAAACATGTTACGGATGATGGTTGCAAGTGGTTGCAAGTGATTGCTAGTGGTTGCTCGTGGTTGCATATACACACACAATCTAGGTTTTAGATCGGCTCAGTCACTACATATTGCATATGCATAAATGTATTTATATTCGTATATGGTTAGAGTTTAATGTGTTGCCATATGGATGTTGCATTTATATATGGATGATTGTGCACTCATGTAGAAACATGAATAGGAAAATTTGCATACATAATGGATTCATGACACTTACATAATTTGCATTAAGGAGGTCAACTGAATCAGTAGACCGACTGATTTTGCATTGGATAAGTACATGTACACACACTTCGCATATGATCATGAAGCATTAGAAGTCTTTTAAGGACAATGGATGCTCGTGTTTAATGGATGAGTAGATGGATGTTTGGATGTTAGGACATACATTCTTCCCGAACTTGAAGATTTCGGGGACGAAATCCTTTTAAGTGGTGGAGAATGTAACACCCCGTGTATTCTATAACAGTGAAATTCACAAATAAAAGTATAATTAATTTCAAATCAAATAATTAAGGGAAACGGGATACGCCATTGCATTCGTCTCGGAATTCTGCTTGGGATAGAGTCCGAGTTTGCATAAAACGGACTCCGTATGAAGAAGATATGGCATCCAGAAGTTTCAGAATTCAGTTTAAAATTCAAACAGACAAAAACCTCTCAGAAAACAAATTCAAATTTCAAAAATCGGTCCGGATTGGCCAGGGCGAGAATTTTCCCGCCCAAGGCACCCAAGTCGACTGGGTAGTCGACCCGGGGCACCCAGGTCGACTACATAGTTGACCTAGGGGTCGACTGGGTAGTCGACCTGGCCCCTGAGCCAGTTCGAACCCAGCCCCTCCTGGCTGGCCTGGTCTGTGCTTGGCCTAATTTCTGAGTCTTGCCTTGTCACTAGGGCTAGGTGTCAGCTCCTGAATGGTCTCTCCTTCAAACGAACGGCTAATATTCATCCAAGCTCCATTGATGGTCCTAATCAACTCACAAACTCTATAAAAAGGACTTAAGACTCCACCTAATTCACACAAACAAAAATGAATATGAGACCGTCATGCTGTTGAGGAAAGATTAGGAATAGCCGTCAAAATTGAGAGACAATTAGGAGACAATTCGAAAGCTTAAAGCAACGTCAATTAATCAAAACAATGCCTACAACAAAGGATAGCATCTCCAAATTCAGAATTCTGATTCCTGAATTGAAGATTCGTCATACGTTGTAAGTAGAGTGCTATTCCGATGTGAATAAATAATTGTGTTTGATTTGTGTAAAATGAGAAATAGAATTTTATTTTATTTGTGGTGATAATAATCGATATTTGTATGTTGCTTTGATTCTAAACGATTTGCGATGTTGTGGTATCACGATTGGATATTTGCAAGTATGTGATTCATGTTGGAAGTTGACAACTACATGTTTTTGTTAGTTTAATTGAGATTCATGCAAGTATATAATTCACTATTATGCCAACATAATATATATTATGATCACTTTTGGTGTAGTAGGATCCATTTGGGTATTATGACTTGAATTAATGTTGGAATTGGCATCATGATTCAGTGTAAAACCATACTTTTGTATTAAAGACAAAAGTAAGCATTTTTGTGAATTTGTGTTGACTCAATGAACATGACTAAACTATGCTTGGTGTTATGCCTAATTGAAAAACATGTTTTAGGACTATGTTGTTATCAAAATCATATGATAATATATGTGACACATAGCTAAGTTAGATTTACATTCCAATGGCAAGTTTGCATGGATAGATTAAAAACAATGATTTCATGTTTAGGTATGTTTATGCTATGATTATATGAATAGATCAAAAACCATGATTTCATGTTTAGGTATGTTTATGCCATGATTTTAAGAATAGATCAAAACCCATGATTTCATGTTTAGGTATGTTTATGCCATGATTACATGCTATTACAATGCAAGTTCGCAAGTGCCAAACTTATGTTAATTAGTTCGCTATGTTGCAAGTTCATGGGTTCACACTCCCCTTTTTAAGTTACTTAGAATATATAAACACAATGTTATAAGCCTCCCCTTTTTCATGTGGCTAAGTTGGGTTTAAATGTTAAACCCAGCATATGTTATATTGTAGCAAACGTATAAAATGGGGGTAATGACGATTGGGTTAAAATATAGAACATATGTATTGGCATGTTTGACGCATGCCAACAACCTTGAAAAACAATTTAAGTAGTATAAATCAATTTTACCCAATAAAGATGAATTTGAATAATGGGCCGCAAATATTTACATATAAAAAGAAAAGAGACAAAATATGTAAATTTAGAAAATACGATGTGTTTAACCCGAGGTTGGATTGAGTTGAGATGTAAACCTGCCCGGAACCGCCCGGCTGTCCAGTAGTCACAACAATACCTATCCAATGTGGGTGGTTAAACATGGAGCCCAATAAGGCCTCGAGGTTAGACTGAGTTGTGGCGTAAGACTGCCCGGACCCAACCGGCAACAGGCAGCCACAACAATACCTGTCTAATGTAAGAGGTCGATGCTTTAATACGACAATTAAGGCTGAGTCAGGAATGACAGGATTAAGTAAATTGAATTAATACTTAATCAAAATGGAACATGCTAAACTATACAGACTGATTGGGGGTTAGGTTTACAAAACACTTAACCATCTTAGCATGTTGGCTAGAAATAGAAAACCTAGTAGCGGGGGACCCTTTTCAGCAGTAAACCTACAAGGTGTATCAGGATACCCTGAACTAGGCAGGGTGGGGCACGATTACTGGGCTAACTGTAAGAGGTCAAATCGACGGCGGTGGTGCAGCAGTGTAGGTTCTAACTGGGTGCGGGCGTGCACACACTCCGGCGCAGAAAAATACGGCACTGAGCACCAGTAGTATACCTGTGCATTCTAGAATTGTGTCGGGCCGCCACCATGGGACTTGATACACCCCATGGTGGGACCAGCATAGGTAACTACAACATCGGGGGCTGTAAGACACATGTAGCTATGTGAGTAGGAGCCGATCATTAGAAACGATTCACTTCACCCTGATTATGGGGTGCCTGTTGGGAACTAATTTATATGGTTGCAGAGATTAACATGGGGTACAATAAGTATATTCGACTCTAGACAACTTTACTTAGTTTATGGTGCTTTCCCATTTCCAGTTTATACTTATCATACCCAGTTCTTTATTCATAGACAGAATAGTCCGAGACTTACTCAGGCTTTATGTCTGACTCTACTTTTCTTTCGTTTCCCCCCTCCCCCCAGGTCCACAGGGAGGGAATACCGTAGCTGGACCAGTTTTCACATCCAGCTTGAAGAGAAAGATTATATTGCTTGGATCTTTTTCGTTTTGGACTATGGCTTTGGACAGCAATTATCAGACTTATGCAGTTTACTTATGTTTTTATGCTTCTTTAAATATTGTAATCAAGACAGTTATGAAGATGTTATGTTTTTTTGAAGTATTGTAAAACAAATTATGACATGGTTTGTGTAAGACGTATTTTGTTGAAATAAAAATTGCTGTTGCTTTCCGCCATTTAAAAAATCTGTGTATTTATATCTGTATTGTGTATCTGTGACTTATACTTATAAACCTCCACCAAAATTAGGGCATTCCCTTTGAGAGTGACCCTAACGGAGGTGGGGTGTTTCAAAAGCATAATCCTCGCAAGCCATACGTCTCTCTTTGGCTTCCCTAGTTTCGAATCTCTTCCTCTTTCCCTTTTTGAATCTCTTCCTCCGTGTATAGATGCTTTTTCCTAAGATATATGAGGACTTCCGTACGATGGGCGGAAAACAGCTTCATGGGACTTAGATGTTTGTCGAGGCTAGAAGTTGACTCAAGAAATTGGAGGACTTGTCGGTATCTTTGAGATAGATGAAGGGAAATAGGTTCGACTAGTTGCTTGACTGATGAAGGACGAAGTTTCTTATAGGTCGAAAGTCACGAATGCAGAACGTATAGTGGAGGCATGGATAGGGCACGGGGTAAGAAAGTAGAACCTAAGAAGGGTGCAAAGAATAATAAAACCCGTGACAAGGGGAAATGTCTTTATTGTGGAACACCAGGCCATCTGAGCAAGGACTGTAGGAAGAAAAAGAAGACCGGTTGTTTCCACTATGGAGAGGCAGGTCATCTAGTTAAGGACTGCCCAAGGAAACAGGGACAAGGGTCTACCTCGGGAGGGCAGCTTCAGGCTTTCATGGCACCAGGGCAGGCAGGAGGGAAGGTCCAAGCTCTCATGGCCCCACCGCTGAAAGAACGAGGTAGAACAAATTCCGTTGAAAGTTTAGTTTTTCTGTTTGATCATCCTGTTCGTACTTTGTTTGACTCTAGCATATCACACTCGTTTGTATCTGCTTCATTAGTTGAAACACTGCACCTAAATACTAGTCTAGTTTCGGATCCCATAGTAGTCTCAAATCCTGTTGGTGGTTCGGCTCGTCTTTCCATGATTTTTAGGGATTTGAGAGTGTCTATCTTTGGCGTTGGGTTTGAATGCAACGCCTTTGTTCTTTGCTTCATGGGCTATGACATGATTCTAGGTATGGTTTGGCTAACTAGATACGGTGCCATCCTAGATTGTGAGAGAATGGTAGTTAGATTTTTGACTCGTTTTGGAAAGACCCTTGATATTTCTTGTGACCTTAGAGGTCCAGAATTGCTAATTTACCTAGAATCTCCTGATGTATCCAATGATGATCTGAAATCTGTGCGTGTGGTCTGTGGATATAGTAACGTCTTCAAAGAGGTTAGAGGTTTACCACCGAGGCTTGAGATAGACTTTTGTATTTATCTTGTAGACAATACAAAACCAGTATCTCTGCCAGTACGGCACATGGATCCTTGTGAGAGGAGGGAGGTCAATAAGCATGTAGGGGCGTTGCTTGAGAAGGGGTTCATAAAATGTAGTATATCAGTATGGGGTGCTCAATTGTTTGGTTTCTTTGCTAGTATCGCCTCACGTAGATTGTCCGAATTCGGAGGAGACACTCCTTGGGTGCTTGTCTGATATTGGTTTAGGCCATTTGGGCTTGTGCTTGGGGAATGTCGAGTTCGACTAGGATGGTTTGTGTGAGATAAATAACTGTGGCGAATTTCATTGCATGATATCTTGGTTTTCTCGAGAAGCGATGTGCAGCCGTGACATGATAAGACTATTCTACGGTATGGGCTGCCCCGAGTTATATTCAATAAGGTTATGAGATGACTCGAGTGGGAGGTGAATTAATGGATTGTTTAGGACCCTATGTTGATGCCATTTTTTTGAGGAAGAAGGCAGGATTCTTAGGACACTTGGCCTCTAAGGAAGGAATAGTTGTGGATCCCGCGAAGGTGGCGGCAATCCAAGAATTGAAGGTTACAAGAAAAGCAACGGAAATAAGAAGTTTTATAGGAGAAGATTGGATAGATGGCGTATAGAGTAGAGTTGCCTGAGAGACTTAGTGATGTACACGACGTATTCCATGTATCACATTTGAGGAATTGCTTGTACGAGACCGCGGAAGTGGTAGAGCCGAGCTTGCTTAGAGAGGTGGAAATAGAGCGTGATGCGACGATTCGATGAGCTCCTTCATGCATTCTTGGGTTGGAGATTAAGAATTTGAGGAATCGAGAGGTTAAGCTAATCAAAGTGCAATGGGGAGATGATGAGAACGACGCTACCTGGGAGACGGAAGAGAAGATGCGTTCATAGTACCTTTTTCTTTTTTAGGGTATGTCTTTCAGTTTTTCGTTTATCGCTTAGCTTGTACTTATTTTATCTTTAGTATGTCCTCTCGCTAGTATCTTTGACCTTTAGATAGGTTAGTCCTATTGTTGAAACATGTGTTTGAGACATGTTATATATGATGGATGCATGTGGATGCAAGTGTTTGCAAGTGGTTGCTCGTGGATGCATATACACACACTTTAGGCACTAGATCGGCTCGGTCACTTCATATTGCATATTTCATATAAATGGTTGTATTTAGTAAAATGAATGTGCATTGAATGTGAGTGTCATATGGATGTTGCATTTGAATGAGTGGTTGGGCACACATGTAGCAATGATATGTATAGGATTCTTTGCATACATGATGGATACATGGCACTATCATTATTTGCATTAAGGAGGTCGACTAAATTAGTAGACCGCCTGATTTTGCATTAGTATATGGACATATAAGCACACTATGCATATGTACATGAAAAGCATTAGAAATCTTTTAAGGACCATGGTTGCTAGTGGTTGACGGTTGAGTAGATGGAAGATTGGATGGTAGGATACATTCTTCTTGACTTAGAGATTTCGGGGACGAAATCCTTTAAATAGGGGAGAATGTAACACCCCGAGTTTTTGAGTAATTGAATTAACTAAATTAAAGAATATTTAATCTCATATGTGAGAATTAAGGGAAAAGGGTTGCGCCATTGTTTTCGTCTCGGAATTCTGGTTGAGATAGAGTCCGAGTTTGCATAAAACGAATAAAAGATGAAGGAGATATGGACGAACGAAGTCAGGCGGAAAAACCGGAAGAAAAAGACAAAAAAAGCACTTGTGCATTTGGGAAGTGCGCCAGTACAAAAATACATTGGTGCACTTCCCAAGTGCGCCCAGGCCGAGCATAAAGCCTGCACAGCTTTCTGGTGCAATCTGATCCATATTGTGACTCATTGCTAAGTCCTTTCTGACTCCTTGCTGAGTCATTAACGCTAAGGTGTCACACTATCCCGACTGAGTGGTTTTGATTAACCCTAGGATCATCTAACGGCTATAATCAAATTAAAATTCTATATAAACATGGGTAGACTCAAACCCTAAAATCAAATTAAACTCTGAATCATGGTTGTCATGCTGTCATCTTGTAACCTAGAGTAGCCGCCACCAACTAGAGGGAAATCAAAGTTAATCAATTCATTTATATTCAACTCTAATCTAAACAACAACGAATCTACTACAAAGGCGAGCTAAATCAATTTCATAACTCAGATTTCATAACACAAGACCTTCTTTTTGTGAGTTCGATTTCTTTAATAAGATAATTAACAATTTAATTTGGCTGAGTTATGATTTGGATTGTATGGTTATGTTGTGAATCGTTGACCGTTATGTTGTTATCTATGTTGTAAATCTATGATGTTATTATCTATGTTGTAAAGTTGTGATGTTATCATCTATGTTGTCAATATATGTTAATTGTTGGCTTCTGTACAATCAATTCATAACGATGTTTCATATGCTAGTTTGGTTATGTTGTTAGAACTGACTCATATGTTAAATCATATGGATGTATACAAGTTTAGATGTAAATTTAGATATGAACCGTATGCAAGTTAGTGGAAATCATATACAACCTTACATGTTTCATGACATCTATTTTATGTGTAAATTGGATCTAAAGTTAGGCTATGACATGTGTGAGTTTAGAGGCAAGTTTACATCATAGTTTATGTTGTATAAATCACATATGCAAGTACATATATGTTCGAGTATGAATCATGTAATGTAAGTTTGTAACTATTTCCTATGCAAGTTTACACCTTATGATTAGATATATGACACCCATTGTCCATGCAAGTTTAGATGAAACACCTTGTTCACACATGCAAGTTCACCACTTATGTTTAGATCTATATGCCAATTTATGTCATGAATTTTATCCATAAATTAGATCTAGTTTTTATTCTATGCATGTTGTGATTTTTCCTTTTATTCCACAAGTTAGACTATTCAAGTATAAAATATATTTTACGTTAAACGAATGAACATACAACGTGGGGAAATGGGATAATATTAAAAGATTTAATATTGATAATTTGCATAAAGGCCTTAAATGTGATGTTAATTGGTATAATTTTATATACCATAAATAGATGGACATAATTGAGTCAATTATGGACACAGTTAAATTTGTAATTGATTGGCTATTTGAATAGGGAAATTAATTCAAATTGAGGGTAATTAATTAGGTGTAATTAATCGCCTAAGACACGAGGTTAGACTCTTTTGTGGTGTAAGACTGCCCGGACCTACAACGCAAATCCAGCTGCCACAAATGCCGGTCTAATGTGGGAGGTCTTAGGTATAAATTAAATGCGTACCAATTGTAAAGATACGAGGTTAGGCTCGTTTGTGGTGTAAGACTGCCCGGAGCCGCCCGGCAAATCCAGCTGCCACAAATGCCAGTCTAATGTGAGAGCTCTGTATAAGGTTACGGTCTTAATGAATTAAGAAACACTTAACCAGATAAACATGTAGTGGGACATGAGGGGTTAAGTGGGTGCCTTGGGTGGCATATGAAATTAAGTGGGTGCCTTGGGTGGCATGTGAAATGCGATTAGGTGTCTCAATAATTAATTAATGATAATTAAAGACAAATATGGATGACAAACAGAAGTTTGGTTGAGTGAGTGATTCTCTGAGTAACGATCTGATGTAGATCTCGGTTTTCGGGGTTGGTACTTAGGGAGTTATTCTCTTAACCTATGTATCTGTGGACTAAGAAGTACCTAATCATAAACAAAGTGAAAGGGTTAAGACCAGCTTAACCAATAAAATGATAAGTGGGTAGGGTTAAGACAAACTTAACCAATAATTTGATAAGTGGGTATGGTTAAGACAAACTTAACCAATAATTTGATAATTGAGGAGCGGTAAGACAAACTTAACCAATAATATACATTGATCTGGTAGGGTTAAGACAAACTTAACCAATAGTTTTGATAAGTGGATAGGGTTAAGACAAGCTTAACCAATAACACATGTTGATTTGTTGAGTAAGTAACATGGATGACATGTGGGATATAATTATAAACACTTAACCAAGTTGAAACATGTAAGAAGACATGAATAAGGTGGGTTAAGTGGGAAATTCTAGTGGGGACCAAGCATAGGGTGAAAGCTTGTGTGGGGACCCATTTCAAACCAGTAACCCATTTAGTATCTTTGTGGGCTCGAAATAAGTCGAGGACGGGACACGTATACTGGATATGATTGTAAGTGTAATGACCCGCAATTCCGGCGGTATAATAATTAATTTATTTAATTATATAAATAGTGATATAGTGAATTAAATGTTCGTTGAATTAAATAATGGTGAATATTTAATTAAAATAATAAATTAAATAATATATTTAATTCTGAAATAATCAAAATTGGCTGAAATGGCGATATGGTGTGAACTGGATCATCTGTGATATTTAATTCAGCTTGGAATTGAATTTGAATAACGAATATATTATCTAAACGACAGTTTGAACGTAGAGTTATAATATAATTAAAATAGAGCTTAAAATGGTGCTGCAGTTCGTAAATTGCTGATTCGAACTTTAACTAAATGTACAGGATTCGTTTTAAGCCGGATTTCTGTGAAACAAGAAACATGTGGAGCTGGTGGAGTAAATCTTTCTAGTGGAAGAGGAAAATCAGGATTTCGTCGTGTAGATGTGGCGATTCCGTAGAGGAATTTAATGCCAGTATTTATTTGGGATTTAGATGAAGAACGAGGCGTTGCAAAACATTGGTAATTGGCTGTGTATTCGGAGGAGCTCGTCGAAGTTGTTTTAGGGGAAGATGGAGTAAAGAGAGGTCTGGCGGGTCGGGTTTGTTATAAGTGATGATGGGCCAAGAAGAAAGGGTAAATCCCAATGGTGAATAAACTTGTGTTTTAATTCAATTTAAAAGAGTATTAAAATTTGTATACTTAATATCTGGTTCACACTGAATCAGAATTTCTAACGGTTGGATCCGTTGGGATCGTATGGACGGGAGCAACACAATGAGACTGACTGGGGGCGAATCGAAGCTCGTTACAATTTATTGCAAAATAAATTGTCCGTTTGAATCAAATCGAGCGATGGTTATCGTTATTAACAATGATCGTCCAATGTGAGTAAATCTCACTAACTCTGAACAGTTTATAATTTCATGTTGTATTTTTAGGATTGTTTAATATTGTTTGATTGACTGTGTGTTGACTGGTTGATTGAACTGCTAGTCAGTTAGTTGAATTTCTATATTGATTTTGTTTAACAGAATATATCATATGGAACTGAAAGTGATGTATCTATATTGTTTAAGATCTGTGTTGAAGGGAAACAGGTTGGAGGAATCCAACTGGATTCCTCAACATTTATTTTACTGTGATTTATATATTTTGATATATGATGTGATATATAATCTAACGTTGATTATATGTGTTTGGACGATTTTTATCGTTGTTATATACTGTGTTAAATACCATAAGAAATACCAGAGTATAGAAAGAGGATTTTCAAAGCATATTTTGAAAATAATTTATTTACATAAAATCACTGGATTTTATATATAAAAGGAAAAAGGATTTTATAAAGAAATAACTATAAAATCTAAAGAGTTTAAAATAAATTTATTTATTAAACAGTTATAAAAGAAATAATTTTTAAAACAAATATAAAGGAAAATATTTGTAAATAGAAATAAAAAGAGAATATTTGTAAAACATTTACAAATAGGATTTAAAAGGAGATATTTGTAAAACGGTTACAAATAGATTAAATGGGTTATTTATTTATTTAGGAATATTTATTTGTTAATAAATAGAAAAGAAAAGGAATATTTATTTGTTAGTACATAGAATTAAAAAGGGAAGTAATTATTTGTTAAGTAAACAAATAGAGAAGGAATAAATAAATAGAGTTGAAATGAGTTAATCGAATATTAGTTATTCGATTAGAATTAATCGAATAGAGTTAATGAGTTAGAGTTAACCAGTAGGGTAAATCAATTAGGGTCGACCAGTTAGAGTTAAATAGATAGGGTTAATTAAATAGAGTTATCGAATATTAGTGATTCGAATAAAGTTAAATAGAGTTATCGTATATTAGTGATTCGAATAAAGTTAAATAGTGTTATCGAATATTAGTGATTCGAATAAAGTAAAATATAGCTATCAAATATTAGTTATTCGAATAGAGTTATAGGAGTTAAGTAAGGAGAAGTGTTAAAGAGTTAAAAGATGAACTTACCCTATTTCGAGATTTGAAATATTGTTCAGTTAAGGTCTGAGAGGTAGTTATACCCCAACTTGATTGAGTTCATTTTTAATTTAGAAATAGTTAAGCTTCGAGAGTGAAAGTGGTTAAGTGAATTTAGTAAATAAGTAATGTGGTTTGAGTTTTCATCGCAATGTTGATTTAAACATCTGTTTAAATCCAAGTAAAGTAGTTTTGGAAATGTTTTCGAAATAAGAACTAGAAATGTTTTCTGATATAGAAAACAAGAAATGGAAATGTTTTCCCGTGTTAACGTATATTTTCTAAACATAGAAAATAAGGAAATGTGAAAATATATATAAATATATATATATGTTAAATGATGATTGATCGATATAATTTCCTCCTGGAAATAATACCGTTGTTTGCACACCTGTTTTTCTTTGATGGTTAAATTACAGACTATCGAAGTTTTGACCATTTTAACGTTGTTAATATGGAGAGACCGGTCGATTATTATCCAAAGAACCACTCTGTATTGGCATAAGCGATGCGAATCATATATGCTAAAGATGATTGAAGACGGAGTAAAGTGCAAGGGCTATTGTATAAGTCTTAAATAACAGTGCCTAAGATGGATATACTGAATAGTACCTTCGGTTCATCCTGTTCCTGGGTGACTTGTATGGATGAATGTCTGACATAGTATTTCCAAAAAGGTCACGTACATTTATTTCTTCAACCGTACCAAGAGTGAAGCGGAGAAGGAAACTTCTTTAGCTAACACGTAATGTACTATTGTAGACGTCAATCAATGATTTGATGGATTTGACGATGTGACATTCGAAGTGAATCTGGTGTGATGATAAAGCGTAGCTTCTAGCCTCACATCCGGTAAATGACAGAAATCGAGCAGGTAGCGTGGCTAAGTCGGTCGCTCCGAAGTCGGGTGTATAATCACTTGATCTAGAGTTTCATTTATTTCTAAAATCTATTGTTGATGCTGTCCCATTCGGAAACGGTTGTTGATCCCAACTGTTGGTTATATACATTTGATAAACTCAAGCGAAATGAGTGGTCGGTCATGTGTGGCCGGGTTGCAAGATGTTCTTGTTGAACCCAGTGTATTCCTCTCTAGAGGTACACTAGCGAAAGGTGGTTCCATACCTTGTCATAGTTGGAAATCCATTACCCAATACGTGCTTGCGGTTTTGATTGTATACTATATATGTAGAACGTGAGATGAAAGCGTTTCTGCTAGATGATTATTATACTGTGGTTGATAGACATTATTATAATATCAAAAGGTTTTTGTGTAAAGATAATTTGGATTCTCATACGGGAAAAACTCGTTCTGTTATACGGCGTGGTCTTATGAGATATCGTTTACTTGTTCAAACTGTTTTAAACTGGTTTACTCATAACAGTCCCATGACTGACCCGGACTTTATTTTTTTTTCGTTTTCCCTAAACTCTTGGGTACCCAATTTTGTACGGGCAGTCAAGTAGTCGAGATTTACAGATACTTGAAGATCTGGAGCAGGAGGCTTCAGGATCGTATAGCTATAGTTTATTTCCATTGTTTTGTAAGTGTTGTACTTTGAAAATATTGTATATTCAAGTACAAAGTTATATTTCAAAGTTATGATATATATTATATGTTATCCGTTCCGCTGTGAGGTTCGTGTTACTCTGATGTTTTCCTTCTTCTTCTATTCTAAGTTTCTATCTTATCTTTCATCACCCTCTAATTTCTTTCATTAACCATCCGGTATTTTCGACCCTTGGATGTTCGATATGTGTTGTATATCGGATAACCAAGGTCGACAAAAACCCGGGTCATTACAATTGGTATCGGAGCTTAAGTTAAGAATTAGCTTGGCTCTGTGGCGCGACTCAGTAGAGATAGGGTTAGCAATACCCTAGATTGAGATGAGTGTATGTGTACGAGTGAGTGTATTTTGTTGTTGATATAAAAAATTGTTTTATATTGTGGAGATTAATTGGTTGAGTTGTTTATGTGTTCTGGTCGATCAGTTTGATCCACTGTGTCGGTAGGAGTTTATAAACACTCGAATACGATAGGTCGACACGATATGTTTTAAAAAGAGGGTAAATTAAAATAAGTTTACCGAAGGTATATCTTGATATAGAGAAGATATATATATCAAAATTATAATATACTGGATATATTGGTTGTTATTATAATCGAGTAAGATTAAAAATTAAATGGTTATGTAAATAATCAATCAGGATTCATATACGTGAAATACGTGAAATCAGATGAGTTAAATCTAAAATTTAAACCAGAAATTGAGTTAAAACTCTGGAGAATTGGATAAGTGTTTGTAAATGGATTTGGATTAAAAATAAGGAAAATTTAAGATCTTGGAAGATTTTAGATTCTAAATTGTTTTGCAAGCAGTGTGAATTATATCTTGAAATAAATTTCAAGGTGGAAATGTTTAGAAATGGTTTTATAGTATTGAACTCACTTCAATCGCTGGAAAATAGATTCCGATGATGACAGCTGCATCATCAGTATTCATTTTAGAGTTGTAAGTGACGAATTACTACCGGAGATACTATTTTGAATTTGTTTTGGGAAAGACAAGTTGTGTTGAATTTCAAATAGAATTTGATATATAGAATTTGATATAGAATTTGAATAATAGAGTTTGATATATAGATTTGAATAATAGAAGTGATATAAAATTTGAATAGAAATAACTAAGTCGAAGAGGAATTAGTTAATCGAGTTTTGGATTTGAAGTTGAACTTTGAAAGGTGAATTGGATTTGTAAATGGATATTCGAAATCGAATATAAAACAAAAATTTAAAATTTGGATTCAAATTAGTTAATAAGCACATAAAAATATATTTGAACATGTTAGGTTCAAATATAAAAGTGAAATAGACTAAAGAGTTAATTAACAAATTAATTAACGAATTGAGTTAAAACGATCAGGTATAGTTAAAATAGATTGGTCAGGTATAAATATACACGAGATAGGTATGGATAAGGTATGAAGGTATATAAATAGAATGCTCGACGAAAAGGTATGTATTTAATTCATATATGAGATTTTATGCGCCGTATCGGCTAGCTGCTTGGCTTTTTCTTTTTCTTTTGGATTGGTGAGGGCCATGGGAGGCTATATGAAATATCCCGATGCTCCTAGTACAAAGGAGGTTATGGCAAATTTTTCCGGGAATTTAAAGAGTTAGAATATTTTTAAGATAATTTGATAGTTAGAAATCAATGTATCGATATATATATATAGAAGTCGATAAGGAAACGAACTTAGAAATAGAGTAGTATAATCAAAAAGGAAGACCAAGAAAAAATCTAGTCAGAATAGAAAGATGAAGCGTATACGTGTTTAAAAGTGTATAAGTAGTTGTATGATATTGATTATTCGAGTAAGTAGTCATATCTGTTTTGACGTTATAAATGTTATTCAGTCAAGGTCTGAGAATTAGTTATACCCCAACTTGATTGATTTCATTATTAACAAATAAATAGTAAGATTTCAGGCTCGAAGATCAATGTTGAATAAGAGTTAGTTGAATATAGTATTTGGGTTGTCGTAACAATGATTTACACAACATCCGTTTTAACCCAAATAAGTGTAAGCTTGGAAATATAATAAAGAATATTTCCTAAGTATAGTAATAAATGAGATCGGAAAAGAGATAAGTAATTGGAATATTTTCCAATTATAAATAGCATATATTTTCTAAAGTTTAGAAAATAAAGGAAGGCGATATTCGGAAATGTTTTCCAAATAACGTAAAAGGCCAATATGGTTATTAAAAATATTCAGTTAATAAATATTGATAAAGAAATAGAGAAGTCATTTAACTAATGGAACATTAATTTAGGACTCAGTGACATGTTCAGAAGGAAATTTTGATTTTTGAAAAGAGTAAACTGTTTGAAAACTCCTAGGGAAAGACTGTTTGAATTAAAAACAAATTTAACAGAAATTTGTGAAAGTAAAATTGAATTAAAGAAAAGCCAGTAAAGTGGTAACTGAGATTGAATTAGAATGATATCAAGACAAATTGGATTGTGAGATTTAAATTTGAAGTTTAATGGGATAATCATGTTAACAGATGGGAATCGAGAAGTAACTCGAGTCAAAATGGTATTTGGCTCGGAGATAAGCGAATGGTTATGTTGAGGATAATAGCAGATTGGAATTTGATTGGGATAACATTGGTATATGCTGAGTTGATAACATATGGAAGTGATAGAGTTGATATGCAGGCAAAAAGGTACAAGTTTATATTTCTATTCTATATAAGATTTATGAGCCGAATTGGCAAGCCGCTTGGCTGTTTGCTTTTCTTTTGGGATGGAGATGGTCTAGAGAGGCGAGTGGTGGTTTGATGTATTGACCAGTACAAAGGAGGTGATGGCGAGATTTTTCAAAAAATCAAGGCGTTAGAAAATTTTCAGGATTTTTGAAAATTTCCATAGATAAGAATTAATTAATAATTTAACTGAAATTTAATTGGTTCAGTTGAAACTGAAGTTAAGAAGTGAACAAATAGGCTATAACCAGTCATAGGGTCGTCCTCTACTTTAGCAATTTCGAGGACGAAATTATTTTAAGTGGGTAAGATTGTAATGACCCGCATTTCCAGCGGTATAATAATTAATTTTTTTAATTATATAAATAGTGATATAGTGAATTAAATGGTCGTTGAATTAAATAATGGTGAACATTTAATTAAAATAATAAATTAAATAATATATTTAATTCTGAAATAATCAGAATTGGTTGAAATGGCGATATGGTGTGAACTGGATCATCTGTGATATTTAATTCAGCTTGGAATTGAATTTGAATAACGAATGTATTATATAAACGACAGTTCAAACGTAGAGTTATAATGTAATTAAAATAGAGCTTAAAATGGCGTTGCAGTTCGCAAATTGGTGATTCGAACTTCAACTGAATGTACAGGATTCGTTTTAAGCCGGATTTCTGTGAAACAAGAAACGTGTGGAGCTAGTGGAGTATATCTTTCTAGTGGAAGAGGAAAATCGGGATTTTGTTGTGTAGATGTTGAAATTCTGTAGAGGAATTTAACGCCGGTATTTGTTTTGCATTTAGATGAAGAACGAGGCATTGCAAAACATTGGAAATTGTCTGTGTATTTGGAGGAGCTCGTCGAAGTTCTTTTGGGGGAAGATGGAGTAAAGAGAGGTCTGGCGGGTCGGGTTTGTTATAAATGATGATGGGCCAAGAAGAAAGGGTAAAGCCCAATAGTGAATAAACTTGTGTTTTAATTCAATTTAAAATAGTATTAAAATTTGTAAACTTAATATCTGGTTCACACTGAATTAGAATTTCTAACGGTTGGATCCGTTGGGATCGTATGGATGGGAGCAACACAATGCGACTGACTGGGAGCGAATCGAAGCTCGTTACAATTTATTGAAAAATAAATTGTTCATTTGAATCAAATCGAGCAATGGTTATCATTATTAACAATGATCGTCCCATATGAGTAAATCTCACTAACTCTGAACAGTTTATAATTTCATGTTGTATTTTTAGAACTGATAAATATTGGCGGATTGACCGTGTGTTGACTATTTGATTGAACTCCTAGTTAGTTAGTTGAATTTCTATATTGATTCTGTTTAATAGAATATATCATATAGAACTGAAAGTGATGTATCTATATTGTTTAACATCTGTGATGCAGGGAAAATGGTTGGAGGAATCGAACTGGATTCCTCAACATTTATTTTACTGTGATTTATATATTTTGATATATGATGTGATATATAATCTAACGTTGATTATATGTGTTTGGACGATTTTTTTCGGAGTTATATAGTGTGTTAAATACCATAAGAAATACCACAGTATAGAAAGAGGATTTTCAAAGCATATTTTGAAAATAATTTATTTATATAAAATCACTGGATTTTATATATAAAAGGAAAAAGCATTTTATAAAGAAATAATTATAAAATCAAAAGAGTTTAAAAAAAATTTATTTGTTAAACAATTATAAAAGAAATAATTTGTAAAACAAATATAAAGGAAAATATTTGTAAATAGAAATAAAAAGAGAATATTTGTAAAACATTTACAAATAGGATTTAAAAGGAGATATTTGTAAAACAGTTACAGATAGATTAAATGGGATTATTTATTAATTTAGGAATATTTATTTGTTAATATATAGAAAAGAAAAGGAATATTTATTTGTTAGTAAATAGAATTGAAAAGGAAAATAATTATTTGTTAAGTAAACAAATAGAAAAGGAATAAATAAATAGAGTTGAAATGAGTTAATCGAATATTAGTTTTTCGATTAGAATTAATTTAATAGTGTAAATGAGTTAGAGTTAACCAGTAGGATAAATCAATTAGGGTCAACCAGTTAGAGTTAACCTGTTAGAGTTAAATAGATAGGGTTAATTAAATAGAGTTATCGAATATTAGTGATTCGAATAAAGTTAAATAGAGTTATCGTATATTAGTGATTCGAATAAAGTTAAATAGTGTTATCCAATATTAGTGATTCGATTAAAGTAAAATATAGCTATCAAATATTAGTTATTCGAATAGAGTTATAGGAGTTAAGTAAGGAGAAGTGTTAAAGAGTTAAAAGATGAACTTACCCTATTTCGAGATTTGAAATATTGTTCAGTTAAGGTCTGAGAGGTAGTTATACCCCAACTTGATTGACTTCATTTTTAATTTAGAAATAGTTAAGCTACGAGAGTGAAAGTGGTTAAGTGAATTTAGTAAATAAGTAAAGTGGTTTGAGTTGTCGTTGCAATGTTGATTTAAACATCTGTTTAAATCCAAGTAAAGTAGTTTTGGAAATGTTTTCGAAATAAGAACTAGAAATATTTTCTGTTATAGAAAACAAGAAATGGAAATGTTTTCCCGTGTTAACGTATATTTTCTAAACATAGAAAATAAGGAAATGTGAAAATATATATATATATATATATATATATATATATACATGTTAAATGATGATTGATCGATATAATTTCATCCTGGAAATAATATCGTTGTTTGCACACCTGTTTTTCTTTGATGGTTAAATTACAGACTATCGAAGTTTTGACCATTTTAACGTTGTTAATATGGAGAGACCGGTCGATTATTATCCAAAGAACCACTCTGTATTGGCATAAGCGATGCGAATCATATATGCCAAAGATGACTGAAGACGGAGTAAAGTGCAAGGGCTATTGTATAAGTCTTAAATAACAGTGCCTAAGATGGATATACTGAATAGTACCTTCGGTTCATCCTGTTCCTGGGTGACTTGTATGGATGAATGTCTGACGTAGTATTTCCAAAAAGGTCACATACATTTATTTCTTCAACCGTACCAAGAGTGGAAGCGGAGAAGGAAACTTCTTTAGCTAACACGTAATGTACTGTTGTAGACGTCAATCAATGATTTGATGGATTTGACGATGTGACATTCGAAGTGAATCTGGTGTGATGATAAAGCGTAGCTTCTAGCCTCACATCCGGTAAATGACAGAAATCGAGCAGGTAGCGTGGCTAAGTCGGCCGCTCCGAAGTCGGGTGTATAATCACTTGATCTAGATTTTCATTTATTTCTAAAATCTATTGTTGATGCTGTCCCATTCGGAAACGGTTGTTGATCCCAACTGTTGGTTATATACATTTGATAAACTCAAGCGAAATGAGTGGTCGGTCATGTGTGGTCGGGTTGCAAGATGTTCTTGTTGAACCCAGTGTATTCCTCTCTAGAGGTACACTAGCGAAAGGTGGTTCCATACCTTGTCATAGTTGGAAATCCATTACCCAATACGTGCTTGCGGTTTTGATTGTATACTATATATGTAGAACGTGAGATGAAAGCGTTTCTGCTAGATGATTATTATACTGTGGTTGATAGACATTATTATAATATCAAAAGGTTTTTGTATAAAGATAATTTGGATTCTCATACGGGAAAAAATCGTTCTGTTATACGGCGTGGTCTTATGAGATATCGTTTACTTGTTCAAACTGTTTTAAACTGTTTTACTCATACCAGTCCCATGACTGACCCGGACTTTATTTATTTTCGTTTTCCCTAAACTCTTGGGTGCCCAATTTTGTATAGGCAGTCAAGTAGTCGGGATTTACAGATACTTGAAGAGCTGGAGCAGGAGGCTTCAGGATCATATAGCAATAGTTTATTTCCGTTGTGTTGTAAGTGTTGTACTTTGAAAATATTGTATATTCAAGTACAAAGTTATATTTCAAAGTTATGATATATATTATATGTTATCCGTTCCGCTGTGAGGTTCGTGTTACTCTGATGTTGTCCTTCTTCTTCTATTCTAAGTTTCTATCTTACCTTTCATCACCCTCTAATTTCTTTCATTAACCATCCAGTATTTTCGACCCTTGGATGTTCGATATGTGTTGTATATCGGATAACCAAGGTCGACAAAAACCCGGGTCATTACAATTGGTATCAGAGCTTAAGTTAAGAATTACCTTGGCTCTGTGGCGTGACTCAGTAGAGATAGGGTTAGCAATACCCTAGATTGAGATGAGTGTATGTATACGAGTGAGTGTATTTTGTTGTTGATATAAAAAATTGTTTTATATTGTGGAGATTAATTGGTTGAGTTGTTTATGTGTTCTGGTCGATCGGTTTGATCCACTGTGTCGGTAGGAGTTTATAAACACTCGAATACGATAGGTCAACACAATATGTTTTAAAAAGAGGGTAAATTAAAATAAGTTTACCGAAGGTATATCTTGATATAGAGAAGATATATATATATCAAAATTATAATATACTGGATATATTGGTTGTTATTATAATCGAGTAAGATTAAAAATTAAATGGTTATGTAAATAATCAATCAGGATTCATATACGAGAAATACGTGAAATCAGATGAGTTAAATCTGAAATCTAAACCGGAAATTGAGTTAAAACTCTGGAGAATTGGATAAGTGTTTGTAAATGGATTTGGATTAAAAATAAGGAAAATTTAAGATCCTGGGAGATTTTAGATTCTAAATTGTTTTGCAAGCAGTGTGAATTATATCTTGAAATAAATTTCAAGGTGGAAATGTTTAGAAATGGTTTTATAGTATTGAACTCACTTCAATCGCTGGAAAATAGATTCCGATGATGACAGCTGCATCATCAGTATTCATTTTAGAGTTGTAAGTGACGAATTACTACCGGAGATACTATTTTGAATTTGTTTTGGGAAAGACAAGTTGTGTTGAATTTCAAATAGAATTTGATATATAGAATTTGATATAGAATTTGAATAATAGAATTTGATATATAGATTTGAATAATAGAAGTGATATAAAATTTGAATAGAAATAACTAAGTCGAAGAGGAATTAGTTAATCGAGTTTTGGATTTGAAGTTGAACTTTGAAAGGTGAATTGGATTTGTAAATGGATATTCGAAATCGAATATAGAACTAAAATTTAAAATTTCGATTCAATTAGTTAATAAGCACATAAAAATATATTTGAACATGTTAGGTTCAAATATAAAAGTGAAATAGACTAAAGAGTTAATTAACAAATTAATTAACGAATTGAGTTAAAACGATCAGGTATAGTTAAAATAGATTGGTCAGGTATAAATATACATGAGATAGGTATGAATAAGGTATGAAGGTATATAAATAGAATGCTCGACGAAAAGGTATGTATTTAATTCATATATGAGATTTTATGCGCCGTATCGGCTAGCTGCTTGGCTTTTTCTTTTTCTTTTGGATTGGTGAGGGCCATGGGAGGCTATATGAAATATCCCGATGCTCCTAGTACAAAGGAGGTTATGGCAAATTTTTCCGGGAATTTAAGGAGTTAGAATATTTTGAAGATATTTTGATAGTTAGAAATCAACGTATCGATATATATATATAGAAGTCGATAAGGAAACGAACTTAGAAATAGAATAGTATAATCAAAAAGGAAGACCAAGAAAAAATCTAGTCAGAATAGAAAGATGAAGCCTATACGTGTTTAAAAGTGTATAAGTAGTTGTATGATATTGATTATTCGAGTAAGTAGTCATATCTGTTTTGACGTTATATATGTTATTCAGTCAAGGTCTGAGAATTAGTTATACCCCAACTTGATTGATTTCATTATTAACAAATAAATAGTAAGATTTCAGGCTCGAAGATCAATGTTGAATAAGAGTTAGTTGAATATAGTATTTGGGTTGTCGTAACAATGATTTACACAACATCCGTTTTAACCCAAATAAGTGTAAGCTTAGAAATATAATAAAGAATATTTCCTAAGTATAGCAATAAATGAGATCGGAAAAGAGATAAGTAATTGGAATATTTTCCAATTATAAATAGCATATATTTTCTAAAGTTTAGAAAATAAAGGAAGGTGACATTCAGAAATGTTTTCCAAATAACGTAAAAGGCCAATATGGTTATTAAAAATATTTGGTTAATAAATATTGATAAAGAAATAGAGAAGTCATTTAACTAATGGAACATTAATTTAGGGCTCAGTGACATGTTCAGAAGGAAATTTTGATTTTTGAAAAGAGTAAACTGTTTGAAAACTCCTAGGGAAAGACTGTTTGAATTACAAACAAATTTAACAGAAATTTGTGAAAGTAAAATTGAATTAAAGAAAAGCCAGTAAAGTGGTAACTGAGATTGAATTAGAATGATATCAAGACAAATTGGATTGTGAGATTCAAATTTGTAGTTTAATGGGATAATCATGTTAACAGATGGGAATCGAGAAGAAACTCGAGTCAAAATGGTATTTGGCTCGGAGATAAGCGAATGGTTATGTTGTGGATAAAAGCAGATTGGAATTTGATTGGGATAACATTGGTATATGCTGAGTTGATAACATATGGAAGTGATAGAGTTGATATGCCGGCAAAAAGGTACAAGTTTATATTTCTATTCGATATAAGATTTATGAGCCGAATTGGCAAGCCGCTTGGCTGTTTGATTTTCTTTTGGGATGGAGATGGCCTAAAGAGGCGAGTGGTGGTTTGATGTATTGACCAGTACAAAGGAGGTGATGGCGAGATTTTTCAAAAAATCAAGTCGTTAGAAAATTTTCAGGATTTTTGAAAATTTCCGTAGATAAGAATTAATTAATAATTTAACTGAAATTTAATTGGTTCAGTTGAAACTGAAGTTAAGAAGTGAACAAATAGGCTCTAACCAGTCGATAGGGTCGTCCTCTACTTTAGCAATTTCGAGGACTAAATTATTTTAAGTGGGTAGGATTGTAATGACCCGCATTTCCAGCGGTATAATAATTAATTTTTTTAATTATATAAATAGTGATATAGTGAATTAAATGGTCGTTGAATTAAATAATGGTGAATATTTAATTAAAATAATAAATTAAATAATATATTTAATTCTGAAATAATCAGAATAGGTTGAAATGGCGATATGGTGTGAACTGGATCATGTGTGATATTTAATTCAGCTTGGAATTGAATTTGAATAACGAATGTATTATATAAACGACAGTTCGAACGTAGAGTTATAATATAATTAAAATAGAGCTTAAAATGGCGTTGCAGTTCGCAAATTGGCGATTCGAACTTCAACTGAATGTACAGGATTCGTTTTAAGCCGGATTTCTGTGAAACAAGAAACGTGTGTAGCTAGTGGAGTATATCTTTCTAGTGGAAGAAGAAAATCGGGATTTCGTTGTGTAGATGTTGAGATTCTGTAGAGGAATTTAACGCCGGTATTTGTTTTGCATTTAGATGAAGAACGAGGCATTGCAAAACATTGGAAATTGGCTGTGTATTTGGAGGAGCTCGTCGAAGTTCTTTTGGGGGAAGATGGAGTAAAGAGAGGTCTGGCGGGTCAGGTTTGTTATAAATGATGATGGGCCAAGAAGAAAGGGTAAAGCCCAATACTGAATTAACTTGTGTTTTAATTCAATTTAAAATAGTATTAAAATTTGTAAACTTAATATCTGGTTCACACTGAATTATAATTTCTAACGGTTGGATCCGTTGGGATCTTATGGATGGGAGCAACACAATGAGACTGACTGGGAGCGAATCGAAGCTCGTTACAATTTACTGTAAAATAAAATGTTCGTTTGAATCAAATCGAGCGATGGTTATCGTTATTAACAATGATCGTCCCATGTGAGTAAATCTCACTAACTCTGAACAGTTTATAATTTCATGTTGTATTTTTAGAGCTGATAAATATTGGCGGATTGACTGTGTGTTAACAATTTGATTGAACTGCTAGTTAGTTAGTTGAATTTCTATATTGATTCTGTTTAACAGAATATATCATATAGAACTGAAAGTGATGTATCTATATTGTTTAACATCTGTGATGCAGGGAAAATAGTTGGAGGAATCGAACTGGATTCCTCAACATTTATTTTACTGTGATTTATATATTTTGATATATGATGTGATATATAATCTAACGTTGATTATATGTGTTTGGACGATTTTTATCGGTGTTATATAGTGTGTTAAATACCATAAGAAATACCACAGTATAGAAAGAGGATTTTCAAAGCATATTTTGAAAATAATTTATTTATATAAAATCACTGGATTTTATATATAAAAGGAAAAAGCATTTTATAAAGAAATAATTATAAAATCAAAAGAGTTTAAAAGAAATTTATTTGTTAAACAATTATAAAAGAAATAATTTGTAAAACAAATATAAAGGAAAATATTTGTAAATAGAAATAAAAAGAGAATATTTGTAAAACATTTACAAATAGGATTTAAAAGGAGATATTTGTAAAACAGTTACAGATAGATTAAATGGGATTATTTATTTATTTAGGAATATTTATTTGTTAATATATAGAAAAGAAAAGGAATATTTATTTGTTAGTAAATAGAATTGAAAAGGGAAATAATTATTTGTTAAGTAAACAAATAGAAAAGGAATAAATAAATAGAGTTGAAATGAGTTAATCGAATATTAGTTTTTCGATTAGAATTAATTTAATAGTGTAAATGAGTTAGAGTTAACCAGTAGGATAAATCAATTAGGGTCAACCAGTTAGAGTTAACCTGTTAGAGTTAAATTGAGTTATCGAATATTAGTGATTCGAATAAAGTTAAATAGAGTTATCGAATATTAGTGACTCGAATAAAGTTAAATAGAGTTATCGAATATTAGTAATTCGAATAAAGTTAAATACAGTTATCAAGTATTAGTTATTTGAATAGGGTTAAAGGAGTTAAGTAAGGAGAAGTGTTAAAGAGTTAAAAGTTGAACTTACCCTATTTCGAGATTTGAAATATTGTTCAGTTAAGTTCTGATAGGAAGTTTTACCCCAACTTGATTGACTTCGTTTTTAATTTAGAAATGGTTAAGGTTCTAGAGTGAAAGTGGTTAAGTGAATTTAGTAAATAAGTAAAGTGGTTTGAGTTGTCGTCGTAATGTCGATTTAAACTTCTGTTTAAATCGAAGCAAAGGAGTTTTGGAAATGTTTTCCAAATAAGAACCAGAAATGTTTTCTGATGTAGAAAACAAGAAATGGAAATGTTTTCCAGTGTTAACGTATATTTTCTAAACATAGAAAATAAGGAAATGTGAATATATATATATATATATATATATATGTTAAATGATGATAGATCGATATAATTTCCTCTTGGAAATAATATCATTGTTTGCACACCTGTTTTTCTTCGATGGTTAAATCATAGACAATCGAAGTTTTGACCATTTTAACGTTGTTAATATGGAGAGACCGGTTGGATTATTATCCAAAGAACCACTCTATATTTGCATAAGCGTTGCGAATAATATATGACAAAGATAATTGAAGACGGAGTAAAGTGCAAGGGCTATTGTATAAGTCTTAGATAACAGTGCCTAAGATGGATATACTGAATAGTACCTTCTATTCATCTTGTTCCTGGGTGACTTGTATGGATGAATGTTTGACAGAGTATTTCCAGAAAGGTCACGTACATTGATTTTTTCAACCGTACCAAGAGTGGAAGCGGAGAAGGAAACTTCTTTAGCTAACACGCAATGCATTGTTGTAGACGTCAATCAGTGATTTGATGGATTTGACGATGTGACATTTGAAGTGAATCCGGTGTGATGATAAAGCGTAGCTTCTAGCCTCACATCTGGTAAATGACAGAAATCAGGCAGGTAGCATGGTTAAGTCGGTCGCTCCGAAGTAGGGTTTATAATCACCTAATCTAGAGTTTCATTTATTTCTAAAATCTATTGTTGATGTTGTCCCATTCGGGAAACGGTTGCTGATCCCAACTGTTGGTGATATACATTCGATACACTCAAGCGAAATGAGTGGTCGGTCATGTATGGTCGGGTTGCAAGATGTTCTTGTTGAACCCAGTGTATTCCTTTCTAGAGGTACACTAGCGAAAGGTGGTTCCATACCTTGTCATAGTTGGAAATCCATTACCCAATATGTGCTTGCTGTTTTGATTGTATACTGTATATGTAGAACGTGAGATAAAAGTGTTTCTGCTGGATGATTATTATACTATGGTTGATAAACATTATTATAATATCAAAAGGTTTTTGATGTAAAGATAATTTGGATTCTCATAAGGGAAAAACCCATTCCGTTATACGGCGTGGTCTTATGAGATATCGTTTACTTTTTCAAACCGTTTTAAACTGTTTTAAACAGTTTTACTCATACCAGTACCATGACTGGCCCTGACTTTTTTTTTTCCCTAAACACTTGGGTGCCCAATTTTGTACGGGCTGTCAAGTAGTCGGGATTTACAGATACTTGAAGAGCTGGAGCAAGAGGCTTCAGGATCATATAGCTACAGTTTATTTCCGCTGCGTTGTAAGTGCTGTACTTTGAAAATATTGTATATTCAAGTACAAAGTTATATTTCAAAGTTATGATATATATTATATGTTATTCGTTCCGCTGTGAGGTTCGTGTTACTCTGATGCTGTCCTTGTTCTTCTATTCTAAGTTTCTATCTTATCTTTCCTCACCCTCTAATTTCTTTCATTAACCATCCGGTATTTTCGACCCTTGGATATTCGATATGTGTTGTATAACGGATAACCAAGGTCGACAAAAACCCGGGTCATTACAGTAAGAGGTAAAAACGGGTTAGTGTTGGCAATGCAAGTCCAATGGGTTCATATGCGTGTGTGGGCCCGGGCTGGTAGGTAAGATGTTGTTGCGTCCTGTAGATATAAGCCGTGCATTTTTGGTTGTATCAGGTTGCCACTTTGAGGAGTGATACACCCCACTTTGGGGCCAGCACGGGTATCTACGAGTTTGTAAGCCGATCGAATGGGAAAAGTAGTGGGTGCACCTAGTGGAGATAGGAGCAGACGGGACCTATGAAGACAACTAGGAGTATAACTACCATATTACGAATAAATATTGTTATTATAATGGGGAGGGTAGTCGTACACCTAGTGGAGATAGGAGCAGACAACACCTATGAAGACAACTACGATTATAACTACCATATTATGAATAAATATTGTAATAAGAATGGGGAGGGTAGTGGGTACACCTAGTGGAGATAGGGGCAGACGACACCTATGAAGGCAGCTAGGGGTACACGAACTGTCATTATCATTATTTTGTTCGGTGGGCGGGATCAACTTTTAGGGTGAGTAGGAAGGGTGCGGTGTAATTAGCTTTGGTGCAGTGTAGTAATTATCTTTTAGTGATTAGGGGCGCCTTTAACGTTATCTTTGTTCATCTTATTTCCTTGTTTGTTATGTCATACCCAATTGTTCACAATCATTTCCTTGTTTTCCAGCTTATGCCTTATCCTAGTTATTTTGATAATTATATTGTTAAAGTTATCGCACTCGCCAGACTTTATGTCTGACTCCCTTTTCTTTCCATCTCTTTTCTTCCTTCCACACCTTCAGGTTTGCAAGGAGGGAATACTACAGCTTAGTGCTAATTTCTTTCAGTTGCTTGAAGAGAGAAGATGTATCGCTTTGGACTCTCTCATCTTTATGGGTTTGCTTGTGCTCAGTGGGGATTTATGCATTTATGTTATTTAAGTACTTGCTTCTTTATGTACTTTAAAGTTTTTGGAAAAGACTATTGATCCTGTTGTAATGGTTATGGAGACTACTTATGTAAACTCGTTTTTGATATATGAAGCAATTAAATAAGTTTTAACTTCCGCTATGTTTATCTATTCTGGTAATTTATCTGTTATATACAACAATAACTCTTCATGGACATTGATGCATTCCCTTTGTGAGTGACATTAATGGACATGGGTTGTTACAGAAATAAACCATTAATTGATTAATGAAGATAATTTCCAAATAAAATAGAAAATTGTTCGCATATAAAAATTAGTATATGCATAAGAGATGGATGCGTATGAACATGATTCAAATTTAAAGTTGTGCGCGAATATAGAGACAAACAAAAATGGGGCATATATGTATACATGTTATTTGAAATTAATGCAATAAGGGAAAGAGGATATGTGAAATTATTGCATTAAATAAATGGATGATGCATGAACCTGAATAAAAATAAGTTAATGTGATTCAAATAAAAGAAAGAGAATATGGAATGCAAAACATGTCAAATGTGCAATTAAAGCATGCATAGAAAAAGGTTGTAAACATTAAAATGGAGCAATAAAATGCGAAGGGGATCAACTTTTGAAATTTAAATGTTTAAAAAGTAAACTAATAAGGCCATAAGCAAGCCACAATTGGAGGAAGGATAATGTTATTAAATAACATTCAAATCAGAGACACATGCACATATGATTAGATGTAAATAAATAAAATAAAATGGTTTAAGGACATGCGGTTTCTCTTCAAAAAGAGTAGACAAAAAGAGAAAGAAATCAAATAATTGATTAGGAGAAGAATATAGCAAATAAAGGTTCACGTATAAGTGCAAATAAATAAATAAAAATAATAATAATTGAATGCATGAAGGTAAGAGATTGCTATACGTTAAAAATAGTATGTAATGCATTAATTAGAAACAAATAAAGCGGTTTATTTTTTTTAAACGAGCACTAAGTGTAAAAAGGTTTGTTCTGGATGGTTCTTTTCTAGGGTGAGGTGGACGGTTTAGATGAGTTTTTATTTAATCCTAAGATCCTAGTTGCTCTAACCCACCTATAAAAGAACACCTAACCTAACACTAAAATCATTCTATCTCTTATAAGACGCCTCCATGCCACCAAACATCAACCCAACATAGCCGCCGCCTTTAAACTGTCAATTAAATTGCAACTTCTTCATCAATTTTGGAGTTTAATCAAATCAAGTAGCAAGTTTCTTCAACAACAATTCACGTTCTGCGTCAATAATAAAATAAGAAGCCTAAACCAACGTTCTACCTCAACAACCAATTATTTATTTCTCCAATCCAGTTAAGGTGAGTGGTTTAAAATATAGTTGTTGTATAATTGTACTTCTATCGTTTTCCATTCCGCATAATGAATATGATGATAATTTAATAAGATCAGTTATTTCATTTATGCTTACGATTGAGTTCTCTCCTTTTTATTCTTTCCCCTTTTTATTTTTATAGCTAGGCTATCTCGGGCCTACATCATGAATTTATGCGTTGTAAACGAGAATGAGAAAGCAAAAGGGAAAAAATGGGTTGTTTGGGCATAATATGGGTTGGAAGCATTTATATATGATTTGATTAGAATTATGGACATAATTATATGGTAATTTTAAATTTATGTAGTTTGGCATGATTGAAACTGGATATGGAATTAGTACAATTTAATATTAACAACATGTAATTAGATAACATGGATTGGTGAAATTTATTGGTAAGTGTTAGACCGAAATTTTGGCCTAACACCCAAACTCTATGTGAAATCCTCACAAATCACAGATTACAGATAAAATGCAGTAAAAACAGGGAACACACGAGATTTTTATAGTGGTTCGGCTCAATCCAAGCCTACGTCCACTTTATAGTTTCTCATATCCTGAGGAATTACAATTACAATGGTGTCTCACAATCCGTGAGATTCGATTATACACAATAGCCTTGTGTTGTAAAGAAGAAGAGGAGAAAAGAGCTTGAATTTATGCACGATAGCCTCGTGTTTGATTGAGTTGAGGAGTACCCAAAGTCCTTGAATACTTGGTAATGGAGGTCGGGAGGTGTTAGTGCCGGAAAAAGTCCCTTGAAATGACCATCTCGTGGTGTATTTATAGGCGTAGAGGAGCCCTAGGGAATTCTAGAGTGGTCCGGTTCGGATATGCCACATGTCACGACCGGAGTTAATCTCGAAAAGTAGTGGAAGAAGTCCCTCTGTTCGGGTTTTGCCAAGTGGAGCCAGATCCATGAATGTAGAGGCGGTTACCCCTTAAGAAGCCGTCAAAACAGTTGTGTAGCAGCAGGTAAAGGGGGATCGGATCGGTTCTCCGATCCGAACAGGGGCGAAGCCTTCGAGCCGAGGACGTTGTGCTCTCCTGAATAACTGATATGAAGCGGGTCGGATTCTCCTTGTTCCGAACCGAGCCGTTATTTCCGATCCGAACCGAGTTGGCCTCCTCAATCCGAAGACTCCGTGTCCAATGCTTTTAAGGTGGAGCGGATCGGGAATGCCCCCTCCGATCTGATCTTTGCTGATGTGAATGCGAAGAGCAAGTGCCAAGTTGTCCATTTTAAGGAAGCGTCCGATCCGAACGGGCTTGTCCGATCCGATCCGAGGATCTATTCAATGCTAAATTCCATGTTTCCGGTTCTGCATGCGTTCACGGAAACGGGCGCAACTTTCAAACCGTAAGTTCGATTGAGCCAAACCAAAGCTTAAACTGAAGCTGATTTAGAGATCTACAAGAGTTGTAAGAGCTCAACTTCGTAATCACTGTTTTCGGGCACAAAAAAGGTCATATGGTAGGAGTTTCGGGCCTTTCTTTGTTTGTGATGCGATTTCAACCAAATCACTTCATGTCTTCTGACGATATTCCCAATGCTTGAGTGTATTGTTCAGAAGAGATTCCATGTGTGACTGCTTTGAATAAAAAGCGGGTCAACATTTTGCCCCCCAGAACATATCTTGCTGAATGAAGGAAGATGTGTTCTGGATAATCCAAGGCCACGCCCGGCCTGCCAGCTGCAAGTATAATCCATACTCGAGGGATGTTCGAATCATCCTTCCAAAACCTGGCAAGGGACCTAACCTTTCGGGTACAAGCCATACCAGGAATTTCAAACCAAGCATAAGTCACACTCGAGTTTTATTGAGTTCCTTTGCCAAATCCTGACAAAACAGTAAGCCGTCCCAAAGTATAGTCCATACTTAAGAATCCTAGTGAGTAAAATCCATACTCATGTCGGGATAGAGCTATGCTTGCCAAAACCTGACAAGACAGTCTGTCCCTAGGCATAATCCATGCCTAGGGGTCCGAGATAAGTATAAGCCATACTTGAGTTAAGATTGAGAATCCTGCCACAACCTGACAAGATACTTAAATTGCCAAACATAATCCATGCTCGGAAAGTCCTTCCTTATTCAATCCAAAGTACAAAACCAAAGCAAATCCTGATTGGTTTGTCATCGAGTGCAGAGCACGATTGGGAGCTAAATCCTAACCCCGAACGTGTGTACTCCGATTAAGCCAATCGGTAAACCTAAAGAAAGGAAAGAGACATATCTTAAATCCTAAGAAATGCTGAAAACGCAGAGTGATCCAATCCAGATCAGTTGATGACGAGCCGATGGGAGCTCGTTCCAGGGTCATTCCCTCTCCGGGGAGCAGGTGGTGGCAGCACAGGTACAGGTGCTTTTGGTTGTTTCACATACTCGGGTAGCTCTCCACGTCTAACCCGTTCCTCAATCAGATCTCTCAAGTGTCTACAGTCATTTGTGTCATGACCGTCCATATCGTGAAATATGCAATATTTCCCAGAATCGCATTCTCTTTGCGATGGCTCCCTCCTGGGAGGCTTTGGATAGGAGACGTCAACGTTTGTGTTCACGTAGATGTCGGTTAGTGACGAATTGAGTTCTGTGTACTTTTCATATTTGGGCCCTCTCCGGGGCTGAGCGTTGCGGTCATTCTTGACGGCAGCTTTTCCTTTGCCTTTAACAGAATCAGGAGGTTCTCCGTCTTTGAGCATGTTAACATCAATAATTTCTTTTCGGACGTCGCGTCTTCTTCACGCAAAAACCTATCCGATTCAAGATAGAATTCAATGAGATTCCTAGGTGGGTCTCGGTACAAGGATTTCTTGAACTCCGAGTTATCTAGAACTCCGGATAATGCCGCAAACAATACCATAGATGGCTCAGGCCGATCAACTGATGCTGCTGCAACGTTGAACCTTTGCAGAAATGACCGTAGAGTTTCTTTAGGCCTCTGCTTGATTGAAGTTAGTGACATTACATTCTTGGGTCGAGCGATATGGACCCGAAATTGTTCAATAAAACGAGCGACCAACATGTTCCAGCTATTGATCGATTCAGATTCCACCTGCCGAAACCACATAGTAGCAATATCAGTCAAAAAGAGGGGAAAGCATTTAGCCATGACATTTTCCGACGCCGATTGAACTTCCATATGCCGTTTATAGCGCATTAGGTGCACGGTAGGATCTGTTCTGCCGTTGTATGGCTCCAGTTGTGGAAGTTTGAAATCCGGGGGATTACGGGAATTTCTAATTTCTTGTGTGAATGGATTGTGGTTGACATCATACATGTCATTCTGATAGGTGCGGCCTCTCGAGAGGAATTCAATGAGGTTGGCGAGCCGATCGCCTTCAACCAGCTGTTGCAAGTTGACAAGTTCAGATCTGGTGCCCCCAGCGTTGAGTTCAGAAGAGTGTGGAAGAGTATAAGGAGCCTGGCAGGTCATCCGGTTCGGTTTGGAGGTGCCCCCTTACTGCGGCTCGGAAAAGCGGGGGAGGTTATGGAGAAGTGCACGGTTCGGATCGGAGGTGCCGATCCGAACAGGTTCACCTGTTCCGAACCGGGGAGCTTGATGCTGAAGCTGTGTGGAATGGCCGATCCGAACCTGTGCGGAGGTAGGTCGTGCAGGAGCGAAGTCTTGATTCCCAAAGGGGAGGCTAGCCCCTAAGCTCATGTAGGGTGGCGGTTCGGATCGGATCCGAACCGATCAGGTGAGGATTGCCCCCCATTTCCATCTGCGTTTGATTCAAGTTTTGGCCCTCGGTTCGGATCCGAACCGATCCGGTTTGCAGCTGCTGCTGGGGCTATTTCCGTGCTATTTCCAGCGAGTTGTGCGTTGCCACTCAGCCTACCTTCCATCCGAGCGAAGAATTGGTAAATCATCTCCTGTTGTTTGCGGAGGAGATCATCTTGCCTAGCCATCTGGGTTCTCAATTCAGCGAGAACGCCATCCATTTCTTCTCATGTCAAATATGCTGATGGATTTTCATGAGAGGAAGCTCCCTGACTTGCCTCGTTTCTCGTGCTTTCGCCTTCAACACGGGAAATCTTTCGCTTAGCCATCGATCCAATAGCCAAACAATCCAAGCAGACGTTGAAGTTATCGTGTGCCCCCCTACCTAGCGCGCCAAAATGTTAGACCGAAATTTGGGCCTAACTCCCAAACTCTATGTGAAATCCTCACAAATCACAGATTACAGATAAAAAGCAGTAAAAACAAGGAACACACGAGATTTTTATAGTGGTTCGGCTCAATCCAAGCCTACGTCCACTTTATAGTTTCTCATATCCTGAGGAATTACAATTACAATAGTGTCTCACAATCCGTGAGATTCGATTATACACAATAGCCTTGTGTTGTAATGAAGAAGAGGAGAAAAGAGCTTGAATTTATGCACGATAGCCTCGTGTTTGATTGAGTTGAGGAGTATCCAAAGTCCTTGAATACTTGGTAATGGAGGTCGGGAGGTGTTAGTGCAGGAAAAAGTCCCTTGAAATGACCATCTCGTGGTGTATTTATAGGCGTAGAGGAGCCCTAGGGAATTCTAGAGTGGTCCGGTTCGGATATGCCACATGTCACGACCGGAGTTAATCTCGAAAAGTAGTGGAAGAAGTCCCTCTGTTCGGGTTTTGCCAAGTGGAGCCAGATCCATGAATGTAGAGGCGGTTACCCCTTAAGAAGCGGTCAAAACAGTTGTGTAGCAGCAGGTAAAGGGGGATCGGATCGGTTCTCCGATCCGAACAGGGGCGAAGCCTTCGAGCTGAGGACGTTGTGCTCTCCTAAATAACTGATATGAAGCGGGTCGGATTCTCCCTGTTCTGAACCGAGCCGTTATTTCCAATCCGAACCGAGTTGGTCTCCTCAATCCGAAGACTCCGTGTCCAATGGTTTGAAGGTGGACCGGATCGGGAATGCCCCCTCCGATCCGATCCGTGCAGATGTGAATGCGAAGAGTAAGTGCCAAGTTGTCCATTTTAAGGAAGCGTCCGATCCGAACGGGCTTGTCCGATCCGATCCGAGGATCTGTTCAATGCTAAATTCCATGTTTCCGGTTCTGCATGCGTTCACGGAAACAGGCGTAACTTTCAAACCGTAAGTCCGATTGAGCCAAACCAAAGCTCAATGTGAAGCTGATTCAGAGAACTACAAGAGTTACAAGAGCTCAGCTCCGTAATCGCTGTTTTCGGGCACAAAAAAGGTCATCCGGTAGGAGTTTCGGGCCTTTCTTTGTTTGTGATGCGATTTAACCCAAATCACTTCATGTCTTCTGACGATATTCCCAACGCTTGAGTGTATTGTTGAGAAGAGATTCCATGTGTGACTGCTTTGACTAAAAAGCGGATCAACATTTTGCCCCCCAGAACATATCTTGCTGAATGAAGGAAGATGTGTTCTGGATAATCCAAGGCCACGCCGGGCCTGCCAGCTGCAAGTATAATCCATACTCGAGGGATGTTCGAATCATCCTGCCAAAACCTGGCAAGGAACCTAACCTTCCGGGTACAAGCCATACCAGGAATTTCAAACTGAGCATAAGCCATACTCAAGTTTTATTGAGTTCCTTCGCCAAATCCTGACAAAACAGTAAGCCGTCCCAAAGTATAGTCAATACTTAAGAATCCTAGTGAGTACAATCCATACTCATGTCGGGATAGTGCTATGCTTGCCAAAACCTGACAAGACAGTCTGTCCTTAGGCATAATCCATGCCTAGGGGTCCGAGATAAGTATAAGCCATACTTGAGTTGAGATTGAGAATCCTGCGACAACCTGACAAGATACTTAAATTGCCAAACATAATCCATGCTCGGAAAGTCCTTCCTTATTCAATCCAAAGTACTAAACCAAAGCAAATCCTGATTGGTTTGTCATCGAGTGCAGAGCACGATTGGGAGCTAAATCCTAACCCCGAACGTGTGAACTCTGATTTAGCCAATCGGGAAACCTATAGAAAGCAAAGAGACATATCTTAAATCCTAAGAAATGCTGAAAACGCAGAGTGATCCAATCCAGATCAGTTGATGACAAGTCGATGGGAGCTCGTTCCAGGGTCATTCCCTCTCCGGGGAGCAGGTGGTGGCAGCACAGGTACAGGTGCTGTTGGTTGTTTCACATACTCGGGTAGCTCTCCACGTCTAACCCGTTCCTCAAACAGATCTCGCAAGTGTCTACAGTCATTTGTGTCATGACCGTCCATATCGTGAAATATGCAACATTTCCCAGAATCGCGTTCTCTTTGCGATGGCTCCGTCCTGGGAGGCTTTGGATAGGAGACGTCACCGTTTGTGTTCACGTAGATGTCGGTTAGTGACGAATTGAGTTCTGTGTACTTTTCATATTTGGGCCCTCTCTGGGGCTGAGCGTTGCGGTCATTCTTGACGGCAGCTTTTCCTTTGCCTTTACCAGAATCAGGCGATTCTCCGTCTTTGAGCATACTAACATCAATAATTTTCTTTTCGGACGTCGCGTCTTCTTCACGCAAAAACCTATCCGATTCAAGATAGAATTCACTGAAATTCCTTGGTGGGTCTCGGTACAAAGATTTCTTGAACTCCGAGTTGTCTAGAACGCCAGATACTGCCGCCATCAGTACCATAGATGGCTCAGGTCGATCAACTGATGCTGCTGCAACGCTGAACCTTTCCAGAAATGACCGCAGAGTTTCTTTAGGCCTCTGCTTGATTGAAGTTAGTGACATTACATTTTTTGGTCGAGCGATATGGAGCCGAAATTGTTCAATAAAGCGAGCGACCAACATGTTCCAGCTGTTGATCGATTCAGATTCCAGCTGCCGAAACCACATAGCAGCAATATCAGTCAAAAAGAGGGGAAAACATTTAGCCATGACATTTTTCGACGCCGATTGAACTTCCATATGCCGTTTATAGCGCATTAGGTGCATGGTAGGATCGGTTCTGCCGTTGTATGGCTCCAGTTATGGAAGTTTGAAATCCGGGGGATTACGGGAATTTCTAATTTCTTGTGTGAATGGATTGTTGTTGACATCATCCAGGTCATTCTGATAGGTGCGGCCTCTCGAGAGGCGTTCAATGAGGTTGGCGAGCCGATCTCCTTCAACGAGCTGTTGCATGTTGACAAGTTCAGAGCTGGTGCCCCCAGCGTTGAGTTCAGAAGAGTGTGGAAGAGTATAAGGAGCCTGGCAGGTCATCCGGTTCGGTTCGGAGGTGCCCCCTTGCTGTGGCTCAGAAAAGCGGGGGTGGTTTTGGAGAAGTGCACGGTTCGGATCGGAGGTGCCGATCCGAACAGGTTCTCCTGTTCCGAACCGGGGAGCTTGATGCTGAAGCTGTGTGGAATGGCCGATCCGAACCGGTGCGGAGGTAGGTCGTGCAGGAGCGAAGTCTTGATTCCCAAAGGGGAGGCTATTGCCCCCAAGCTCATGTAGGGTGGCGGTTCGGATCGGATCCGAACCGATCCGGTGAGGATTGCCCCCCATTTCCATCTGCGTTTGATTCAAGTTTTGGCCCTCGGTTCGGATCCGATCCGAACTGATCCGGTTTGCAGCTGCTGCTGGGGCTATTTCCAGCGAGTTGTGTGTTGCCACTCGGCCTACCTTCCATCCGAGCGAAGAAATGGTCGATCATCTCCTGTTGTTTGCGGAGGAGATCATCTTTCCTAGCCATCTGGGTTCTCAATTCAGCAAGAACACCATCCATTTCTTCTCGTGTCAAATATGCTGATGGATTTTCAGGAGAGGAAGCTCCCTGACTTGTCTCGTTTCTCGTGCTTTCGCCTTCAACACGGGAAATCTTTCACTTGGCCATCGATCCAATAGCCAAACAATCCAAGCAGACGTTGAAGTTGTCGTGTGCCCCCCTACCGGGCGCGCCAAAATGTTAGACCGAAATTTGGGCCTAACACCCAAACTCAATGTAAAATCCTCACAAATCACAGATTACAGATAAAAAGCAGTAAAAACAGGGAACACACGAGATTTTTATAGTGGTTCGGCTCAATCCAAGCCTACGTCCACTTTATAGTTTCTCATATCCTGAGGAATTACAATTACAATGGTGTCTCACAATCCGTGAGATTCGTTTATACAAGAAGAGGAGAAAAGAGATTGAATTTATGCACGATAGCCTCGTGTTTGATTGAGTTGAGGAGTACCCAAATTCCTTGAATACTTGTTAATGGAGGTCGGGAGGTGTTAGTGCCGGAAAAAGTCCCTTGAAATGACCATCTTGTAACACCCCGCCTCCGCTAGGGTCACTCACAAAGGAATGCACTAGCTTTAGAGGGGCATTATTGGTAAACATGCACAGAAATATCACAAGACAGAACATATAAAATAGCGGATGTAAAATCAAATTTTCATAAACATTTATAATTAAGGTCTAAAGCCTTTTACATCAGAGTACATCAAAACCTGTCTTGCAATAGTAAAGAAGCATAAACACTTTTTCATAAATTATTCCCCAAATAAAGACAGTAAAGTAGCCATAGCCAAGAAAAGTCCAAGCCATCCATGATGACCTTCAAGTAGAAGAAGTCCAAACTAAACAGCAGTATTTCCTCCCTGTAACCTGGGGGGGGGGGGGGAAACGGAAGAAAAGAGGCGAAACAAAACGGGTCTGTCAAAAAGACTGAGTAAGCCCTATCTACTATTAGTATAAAAACTAGTAAAGTTAACTGACATGAGAAGCTGAGATGAACATAAGCATGATAACAAGATAAATAAGCTAAATCAAAATAACAGGATGAACTACTGAACTCAGGTGAACTAAGGTGTCATGATAAATTACGATGTCAAGATAAAACAAGGTATCACATCGTCAGGTTTCTATCAAGTATAATATCCTAAGATATTTATCACGTATAACGTCCCATGGTATCTATCCTGTACATCTACTCTGCACCTACCGTACTAGTATCCCAACTGTATCACGTGTTATCCGTGAATGACCCTTACTCAAAAGTCGTGTAGTGGTCCATGTCAACCTAATATATCGCATATATAGGTTACTCAACCCGTATGTTTTATTCCATGTAAATGTTCAGTCCCTTGCCATAGGCCATACGGGCTTTCCCATGAGATTCTATATTACTTTACATAGTTCCATGATCCTTAAGATCGGTTTGGACTGTTACCCTAAACCTAGCTAGGGTCTTCCAACATGAATTAGCGTCTGTACAACTAGGACTTATGCTACCTAGGGCTACTAGGGATTACGCTTACCTATTGCACGTTTTCGTATCTCGGTTTGGGTTCAACCACCTAGGGCCACTAGGGATTACGCTAACTGCCAACCGCGCCCTTTTTCCCACGCATTCATCGTGAATCGTTTTTCCATGACTGTATGCACATGTATCACATCGTGCCATCCGAGTCCTATCAAAGGGCAGACCAGGAAATACAGGACTCGGTCGGGAGCTTACGATTTATCTGCCGATGCAGATGCTAAGGTCTGTTTTTTCTATACGTGGCTATGGTCCCACGCGACCCCTCCCTCAACTAGCGAAAGACAAGACAGGATAAATCCTGTACGAGAACACACTACTGGCCAACCCCCAATCCGAGCCTTACCGCACCCATAATTAGATAGCAATTATGGTCTATTGGGTGTTCTCTGCCTTTCCGTTCGTACACGCTTGACCAAAGATGGAAGGTAGCCTGACGAAAAATGCTATCTAGGCTATGACCGTGTTTCGTCGACTATACCCTATCCATCCCCGTCTTTAGGTCGCTCGTATAGCAACCAAGGCATACTCTTGGTTCTTCTAACGCAGACCTTAACCTCTCATGAGCCTAGTATAATTACCTGGCATCCCACAGAGGGATTCCAAGAATATCCTCACGTTCCCCGAAGCCGCTGCTTCGTTACCCAGTTCGCTGGAGCCTTTATCTAAATCAGATACTTGCTCCTACTCGTATACTTAAACGATGAGCTACCGTATCAGGTTACTCATCTATCTATGAACTGATCTAAATTTCCTTGACTAAGAATCATTACTTAGTTATCCTTCAACCAAGGTTTACGACTTAGCCTTATTCCCGTTATCCTTGTTAATTACGGTTACCCACCTAATTCTCCGAATTAGGGTTTACATAATAGATTAAGTGTCACTTAAGTTCATGACTTAATCCCGTCTACAAATCATGTCAAAATTGGCTAAGTATCCAAGTTCAAGGCTTAACCCGTCTACAAATCATGTCAAAATTGGCTAAGTATCCAAGTCCAAGACTTAACCCTACAAACCATGCTCAAGTTGGTTAAGTATATATTAACTTGACCCTATGAAATTACTTAGTCAAACCGGTCAAGTGTATTCTAGTGATTCATGACTTAGCCTTATCATGTTTTCACGTTATATTGATTAAGTATGGGTTAACTTAACCTCAATAAATTCACGAGTTAGATTGGTTAAGCATAGATCACTTAACCACATCAAATTAACGAGTTAGATTGGTTAAATTTAGGTCACTTAACCTCTTCAAATTAACGGGTGAGATTGGTTAAGTATAGGTCACTTAACCACTTCAAATCATCATGTTAGATTAGTTAAGTATTTAACTTAACCCCATTAAACTACCAAGTGGGATTAATTAAGTCTAGGCTAACTTAACCCCATCCGATTATCATGTTTAGACTAGTTGAGTCTAATCTTAACCCCATCCATTAACTGTATCTTTTGGTTAAGTGTCATTAAGAAAACTTACTTAACCTTACCAAATTATCGTGTTGGATTGGGTTAACTTAATCCCCGTCCACTAGTCGTATAAAAATGGTTAAGTGTCATTAGGCAAATCAAGTTACTTAACCTACCCAACCTTGTCATGTTTTGTTAAGTATCATTAGCCTAATCCAATTACTTAACTCATTTGTCCATGTCATATTTGGTTAAGAGTCATTAATCAAATTAACTTAACCCTATCATGTGGCATTAATTTCTTAATGCACACCAACCCCTCACATTAGACTTTGTTGTGGTTACTAGTTAAGCCGGTCGGTTCTGGGTAGCTTTACACCACAACTTTGTCTAACCTCGGGTTCAAGCACAACATGACCAACTTCTCACATTGGGTCCTATTGTTTGCAACTACTAGTTAGGCCGGTCGGTTCCGGGTAGCTTTATGTTGCAAAATCAACCCAACCTCGAGTTGGCCACTTTCATGTTTAGTCTAGTGTCATGTTCATATTCAAGTTTTCAAGCAATTGGGTAGACCTAAATTAATAGGTAAATTCCCAATGGGTGGACCTAACTTAATAGGTAAATTCCCAAGCTTATGTTTTTATGCATACTTACATGTCACTTCCATGTTATATTTCAAGTCATGTTTTCAAGTATAAACACATGTCATATTTAACGTTACACGTTGTCATGTTTATACCCATTTACCCAAATCATGTTCATATCATTATGTTTTCCCATAATGTGACCCCAACGCTTTTTAAACTCGCATATACGTTCGCAACAACGTAATGAATTAAAAGAAGAGACTTGGCAAAGGCATGACAAAAATGGATATTAAGCCACAAGTTAATCATGGTGGCAAATGAGGCACAAATGTGTTCATTAGCTTGCATGTTACATTCTTAAGCCTCAAAAACATGCATAAACCCAAACTTGGCACATAAGCGAATCATGGTGACAAAAGACATGGAATGATTACTAGAAACTCGCATATATCATCATATAAGGGTTATGACTTCATATGCAAGTTGACAAAAAAGGGTATGAAGGTTCTCATGTTGCATAATGCAACATTTCAACATAAAGGTTGTAGCTTTTAGCTCATAAGATCAAGATAATGACTTCATAAACTTGCATGACATGATAGCATGTATCATTCTCAATGATCAAACCCAAACTTGCAACATGAACATTTAACTTCATAGTTAATATCTAAGAGTAGGAAAAGGGCTTACATTGCTTTGAAGGCCTAAATCGATTAAACTAAAGCTTGTGAGGAAGCCTATGCATGCCATCACCCGAAAACCCAAAGATGGATGCCCCAAATCAACAAAAACACCATCTTTATGAACAAAGATCAAAGCTTTTGCCTTGAAATCAACTTGAGAGGCTCTCATACTAGCATAGGGACTCTCTAACACTCTCATGATCATGAAATCTTTCATAGAAATGAAGTGGAGGCTGGGATAGTTGAGTGGAGGCCATGAGAGTAGAAATTTTGCCATAGTTTAGTTGCATGAATGAATAATGAGGATTTAGGATAGGTTAGCGTCTTATTTATAGATTAGGCAAGTGTTTTAGGCCATTGGATTAAACCTAGATTCAATCCAAGCCATCAAAGCATGTCTTGGGGAAGAAGTCAAGTGTAGGAAACATCTAGGGCCTTTAGATTAAAGATGAACCATGAGAACCATCCAAATGCAAAATCTGCATTTGAGCGAATCAGCCCACGGGTTGACAGCCAAACTCCCTGGATTAACCCCTAGTCGACCCAGCAGGCTCGGGTCGACCTCAAAAATCGGCCGGTTCGGTTATTCCCCTCTCCCAATTCGCTGTTTTGAACATTTTTGCATATTTATTTATTTAATTTTCAATTATATATATATATATATATATCAATATATATATATTTTTCTGCGCAACCCATTTCACTTAATTAAGTATACTTTAATTTGGGAATTTTTCGTGAAACTTCGCGAGGGCATATCTTGGTCATACGGACTACGATTTTCGAAAACTCGGACTCTATTTCGCGTATTTTTCCGAGACGAACGCAATGTCATAGCCCGTTTCACTTGATTCAGAATTTAAAATAAAATTCTGCCTTGATTCTCGTCTTTAATCATGTTATCGAAATACGGGTTGTTACATTCTACCCACCTTTTAGGATTTCGTCCCCGAAATCTCCAAGTTAGGAAGAACATATCCTACCATCCATCATCCATCTACTCAAAACATCATCCACGAGCAACCATTGTCCTTAGATGATTTCTAATGCTGTATGAATATATGCAAGACGTGTGTGTACATGTTCCTTAGCTAATGCTAATGATCAGGCCTGAATAATCTTTCTAATGCAAAATATGTATAGTGCCATGAATCCAACATGTATGCAAATAGTCCTAGTCATATAGATACTATATGTGTGCACAATCATTCATTCATATGCAACAACCGCATGATAATACATTCGATTTCATCCATAAACAAGTATAAATACTCGTGCATATGCAATATGAAATGTGACCGAGTTGAGCTAGTATCTAATGTGTATTCGCGCATCCACGAGAAACCACTTGCAACCACTTGCAACCATATCAATCATAACATGTTTCAAATACATGTTTACATCCATAGGGTTCTACCTAGAATTCCCTGAAACAGGGTCGAGAAGATAAACAGGACAAACTCCTTACAGGGTTTGTAACGGTGAATAGGACCGAGAGGATGTCCACAAAAGATAGCCTACAAGTAAGCTCTACAGAAAACAGGGATCAAGGATATACTCCCAAAAAGAGATATCATGCGCGTATCTAGTCTTTGACCATCAAAGTCGTCTTTTAACTTCGCGATTTTGTGGCTTCTTATTCCTGTTTCCATAACATGAGCTGGAACTCATTTCTTCGTCGCCTCTCGTTCCACTTGCACTTATCCTTTTCCTAGAATACCTGACGCAAGCATGACTGCGTACTCATGATCTCATGCAAGCTTTCCAAAATTCACTAGTGAATCTTGGATCTCGTTTATATACTATAAGGCATTCCATGTAGAAGAACTTTCTCTTGAAAGTAAACAGATGTCAATCAGGTTATCATGCGCACTTACTAGGGTGATCTCTATAACCCATGCATAAATGAAGTAAACCATCCGTCTTATTGGCGAACACCACTCGATCGGGCTTCAAATTTCAAATAAAGGCATCAAGGGATTCTAAGTAACTAGTCATGACAGAACCTCAAAAAGGTTACCCGATACTTCGAGGGCATTACCAAGGCTAGTCAGAAGGTCTAACTACCCTCCTATCAAAACCGAGAGTGGCACCCCCTACTGGATAACCACTTCATCCCTAGAATCCATCCATAGCTTATAAACATAAGCATTATTTCCAAACTCAACACTTGGCATAGACATTCCCAAATCCAAACAAGTCATGTATAAATGGACTGATTCTCCAATAGGACTTTGAGACAAAAATGGGATTCTCTATTACGCTAGTACTTAAGGTGCAGAGACTCAACTATCGAAGCAGACTTAAATGATACGATGATCAAAACAAAGTCCTAACGGGATGATAGAGAAGAAAAGCTAAACCTTTAACAAGATCGTCACCCTCCTTCCGAGGTACCCTAGAAATGAGAGCATACTGCTGCCCTCCCGATGATCTTGTCCTTTTCCCATAATACTTAACTATCCGTCCCGTTTTATCATGCCAAAGGTACTCTCTCGTCATGGGTTTCATTGTTCATCCTTCTCTCTCGTCCTGGGCTGAGCCATACCAACAAGTTGCTCATCCTTAAGCTCGTATCCTTTATCCTCTTCCTCACTATCCTTTCTTATAACGCGGCCACTGGTCTCTCGAGAACCACCTCCATCGTATGGAAAGCACTTTCGTAGGTAGAAAAGACTAGTCGCAGTTAAAACTACTGTGACTACAGATGGAGGAAAGAAAGGAAAAGAGACTCAATTAAGGAAACAAGGATAGTGCTAATGGCCTTTGGGGAATAGCCTTTTTCTTTTAAAAGAAAATTTTCTTGAAAATTGCTTCTTTGTAAACGGTTTTTTTTTTCAAATAGTTTTTAGAAGGTCTTTAAAAACTTTTGCCCAGTCTGGTAACCTTCTGCTCTGATACCACGTGTAACACCCCGCCTCCGCTAGGGTCACTCACAAAGGAATGCACTAGCTTTAGAGGGGCATTATTGGTAAACATGCACAGAAATATCACAAGACAGAACATATAAAATAGCGGAAGTAAAATCGAACTTTCATAAACATTTATAATTAAGGTCTAAAGCCTTTTACATCAGAGTACATCAAAACCTGTCTTGCAATAGTAAAGAAGCATAAAGACTTTTTCATAAATTATTCCCCAAATAAAGACAGTAAAGTAGCCATAGCCAAGAAAAGTCCAAGCCATCCATGATGACCTTCAAGCAGAAGAAGTCCAAACTAAACAACAGTATTTCCTCCCTGTAACCTGGGGGGGGGGGGGAAACGGAAGAAAAGAGTCGAAACAAAACGGGTCAGTAAAAAAGACTGAGTAAGCCCTATCTACTATTAGTATAAAAACTAGTAAAGTTAACTGACATGAGAAGCTGAGATGAACATAAGTATGATAACAAGATAAATAAGCTAAATCAAAATAACAGGATGAACTACTGAACTCAGGTGAACTAAGGTGTCATGATAAATTACGATGTCAAGATAAAACAAGGTATCACATCGTCAGGTTTCTATCAAGTATAATATCCCAAGATATCTATCACGTATAACGTCCCACGGTATCTATCCTGTACATCTACTCTGCACCTACCGTACTAGTATCCCAACTGTATCACGTGTTATCCGTGAATGACCCTTACTCAAAAGTCGTGTAGTGGTCCATGTCAACCTAATATATCGCATATATAGGTTACTCAACTCGTATGTTTTATTCCATGTAAATGTTCAGTCCCTTGCCGTAGGCCATACGGGCTTTCCCATGAGATTCTATATTACTTTACATAGTTCCATGATCCTTAAGATCGGTTTGGACTGTTACCCTAAACCTAGCTAGGGTCTTCCAACATGAATTAGCGTCTGTACAACTAGGACTTATGCTACCTAGGGCAACTAGGGATTACGCTTACCTATTGCACGTTTTCGTATCTCGGTTTGGGTTCAACCACCTAGGGCCACTAGGGATTACGCTAACCGCCAACTGCGCCCTTTTTCCACGCATTCATCATGAATCGTTTTTCCATGACTGTATGCACATGTATCACATCGTGCCATCCGAGTCCTGTCACAGGGCAGACCAGGAAATACAGGACTCGGTCGGGAGCTTACGATTTATCTGCCGATGCAGATGCTAAGGTCTGTTTTTTCTATACGTGGCTATGGTCCCACGCGACCCCTCCCTCAACTAGCGAAAGACAAGACAGGATAAATCCTGTACGAGAACACACTACTGGCCAACCCCCAATCCGAGCCTTACCGCACCCATAATTAGATAGCAATTATGGTCTATTGGGTGTTCTCTGCCTTTCCGTACGTACACGCTTGACCAAAGATGGAAGGTAGCCTGACGAAAAATGCTATCTAGGGTACGACCGTGTTTCATCGACTATACCCTATCCATCCCCGTCTTTAGGTCGCTCGTATAACAACCAAGGCATACTCTTGTTTCTTCTAACGCAGACCTTAACCTCTCATGAGCCTAGTATAATTACCTGGCAGCCCACAGAGGGATCCCAAGAATATCCTCACGTTCCCCGAAGCCGCTGCTTCGTTACTCAGTTCGCTGGAGCCTTTATCTAAATCAGATACTTGCTCCTACTCGTATACTTAAACGATGACCTACCGTATCAGGTTTCTCATCTATCTATGAACTGGTCTAAATTTCCTTGACTAAGAATCATTACTTAGTTATCCTTCAACCAAGGTTTACGACTTAGCCTTATTCCCGTTATCCTTGTTAATTACGGTTACCCACCTAATTCTCCGAATTAGGGTTTACATAATAGATTAAGTGTCACTTAAGTTCATGACTTAATCCCGTCTACAAATCATGTCAAAATTGGCTAAGTATCCAAGTTCAAGGCTTAACCCGTCTACAAATCATGTCAAAATTGGCTAAGTATCCAAGTCCAAGACTTAACCCTACAAACAATGCTCAAGTTGGTTAAGTATATATTAACTTGACCCTATGAAATTACTTAGTCAAACCGGTCAAGTGTATTCAAGCGATTCATGACTTAGCCTTATCATGTTTTCACGTTATATTGGTTAAGTATGGGTTAACTTAACCTCAATAAATTCACGAGTTAGATTGGTTAAGCATAGATCACTTAACCACATCAAATTAACGAGTTAGATTGGTTAAGTTTAGGTCACTTAACCTCTTCAAATTAACGGGTGAGATTGGTTAAGTATAGGTCACTTAACCACTTCAAATCATCATGTTAGATTAGTTAAGTATTTAACTTAACCCCATTAAACTACCAAGTGGGATTAATTAAGTCTAGGCTAAATTAACCCCATCCGATTATCATGTTTAGACTAGTTGAGTCTAATCTTAACCCCATCCATTAACTGTATCTTTTGGTTAAGTGTCATTAAGAAAACTTACTTAACCTTACCAAATTATCGTGTCGGATTGATTAAGTGTTGGTTAACTTAATCCCCGTCCACTAGTCGTATAAAAATGGTTAAGTGTCATTAGGCAAATCAAGTTACTTAACCTACCCAACCTTGTCATGTTTTGTTAAGTATCATTAGCCTAATCCAATTATTTAACCCATTTGTCCATGTCATATTTGGTTAAGAGTCATTAATCAAATTAACTTAAACCTATCATGTGGCATTAATTTCTTAATGCACCCCAACCTCTCACATTAGACTTTGTTGTGGTTACTAGTTAAGCCGGTCGGTTCCGGGTAGCTTTACACCACAACTTGGTCTAACCTCGGGTTCAAGCACAACATGACCAACTTCTCACATTGGGTCCTATTGTTTGCAACTACTAGTTAGGCCGGTCGGTTCCGGGTAGCTTTATGTTGCAAACTCAACCCAACCTCGAGTTGGCCACTTTCATGTTTAGTCTAGTGTCATGTTCATATTCAAGTTTTCAAGCAATTGGGTAGACCTAACTTAATAGGTAAATTCCCAATGGGTGGACCTAACTTAATAGGTAAATTCCCAAGCTTATGTTTTTATGCATACTTACATGTCACTTCCATGTTATATTTCAAGTCATGTTTTCAAGTATAAACACATGTCATATTTAACGTTACACGTTGTCATGTTTATACCCATTTACCCAAATCATGTTCATATCATTATGTTTTCCCATAATGTGACCCCAACGCTTTTTAAACTCGCATATACGTTCGCAACAACGTAATGGATTAAAAGAAGAGACTTGGCAAAGGCATGACAAAAATGGATATTAAGCCACAAGTTAATCATGGTGACAAATGAGGCACGAATGTGTTCATTAGCTTGCATGTTACATTCTTAAGCCTCAAAAACATGCATAAACCCAAACTTGGCACATAAGCGAATCATGGTGACAAAAGACATGGAATGATGACTAGAAACTCACATATATCATCATATAAGGGTTATGACTTCATATGCAAGTTGACAAAAAAGGGTATGAAGGTTCTCATGTTGCATAGTGCAACATTTCAACATAAAGGTTGTAGCTTTTAGCTCATAAGATCAAGATAATGACTTCATAAACTTGCATGACATGATAGCATGTATAATTCTCAATGATCAAACCCAAACTTGCAACGTGAACATTTAACTTCATAGTTAATATCTAAGAGTAGGAAAAGGGCTTACATTGCTTTGAAGGCCTAAATCGATTAAACTAAAGCTTGTGAGGAAGCCTATGCATGCCATCACCCAAAAACCCAAAGATGGATGCCCCAACTCAACAAAAACACCATCTTTATGAACAAAGATCAAAGCTTTTGCCTTTAAATCAACTTGAGAGGCTCTCATACTAGCATAGGGACTCTCTAACACTCTCATGATCATGAAACCTTTCATCGAAATGAAGTGGAGGCTGGGATAGTTGAGTGGAGGCCATGAGAGTAGAAATTTTGCCATAGTTTAGTTGCATGAATGAATAATGAGGATTTAGGATAGGTTAGGGTCTTATTTATAGATTAGGCAAGTGTTTTAGGCCATAGGATTAAACCTAGATTCAATCCAAGCCATCAAAGCATGTCTTGGGGAAGAAGTCAAGTGTAGGAACCATCTAGGGCCTTTAGATTAAAGATGAACCATGAGAACCATCCAAATGCAAAATCTGCATTTGAGCGAATCGCCCACGGGTTGACAGCCAAACACCCTGGATTAACCCCTAGTCGACCCAGCGAGCTCGGGTCGACCTCAAAAATCGGCCGGTTCGGTTATTCCCCTCTCCCAATTCGCTGTTTTGAACATTTTTGCATATTTATTTATTTAATTTTCAATTATATATATATATATATCAAAATATATATATTTTTCTGCGCAACCCATTTCACTTAATTAAGTATACTTTAATTTGGGAATTTTTCGTGAAACTTCGCGAGGTCATATCTTGATCATACGGACTACGATTTTCGAAAACTCGGACTCTATTTCGCGTATTTTTCCGAGACGAACGCAATGGCATAGCCAGTTTCACTTGATACAGAATTTAAAATTAAATTCTGCCTCGATTCTCGTCTTTAATCATGTTATCGAAATACGGGTTGTTACACATCTCGTGGTGTATTTATAGGCATAGAGGAGCCCTAGGCAATTCTAGAGTGGTCCGGTTCGGATATGCCACATGTCACGACCGGAGTTAATCTCGAAAAGTAGTGGAAGAAGTCCCTCTGTTCGGGTTTTGCCAAGTGGAGCCAGATCCATGAATGTAGAGGCAGTTACCCCTTAAGAAGCGGTCAAAACAGTTGTGTAGCAGCAGGTAAAGGGGGATCGGATCGGTTCTCCGATCCGAACAGGGGCGAAGCCTTCAAGCCGAGGACGTTGTGCTCCCTTGAATAACTGATATGAAGCGGGTCAGAATCTCCTTGTTCCGAACCGAGCCGTTATTTCCGATCCGAACCGAGTTGGTCTCCTCAATCCGAAGACTCCGTGTCCAATGCTTTGAAGGTGGAGCGGATCGGGAATGCCCCCTCCGATCCGATCCATGCTGATGTGAATGCGAAGAGCAAGTGCCAAGTTGTCCATTTTAAGGAAGCGTCCGATCCGAACGGGCTTGTCCGATCCGATCCGAGGATCTATTCAATGCTAAATTCCATGTTTCCGGTTCTGCATGCGTTCACGGAAACAGGCGTAACTTTCAAACCGTAAGTCCGATTGAGCCAAACCAAAGCTCAAACTGAAGCTGATTCAAAGATCTACAAGAGTTACAAGAGCTTAGCTCCGTAATCGCTGTTTTCGGGCACAAAAAAGGTCATCCGATAGCAGTTTCGGGCCTTTCTTTGTTTGTGATGCGATTTCAACCAAATCACTTCATGTCTTCTGACGATATTCCCAATGCTTGAGTGTATTGTTGAGAAGAGATTCCATGTGTGACTGCTTTGACTAAAAAGCAGGTCAACATTTTGCCCCCCAGAACATATCATGCTGAATGAAGGAAGATGTGTTCTGGATAATCCAAGGCCACGCCGGGCCTGCCAGCTGCAAGTATAATCCGTACTCGAGGGATGTTCGAATCATCCTGCCAATACCTGCCAAGGGACCTAACCTTCCCGGTACAAGCCATACCAGGAAATTCAAACTGAGCATAAGCCATACTCGAGTTTTATTGAGTTCCTTTGCCAAATCCTGACAAAACAAAAAGCCGTCCCAAAGTATAGTCCATACTTAAGAATCCTAGTGAGTACAATCCATACTCATGTCGGGATAGAGCTATGCTTGCCAAAACCTGACAAGACAGTCTGTCCCTAGGCATAATCCATGCCTAGGGGTCCGAGATAAGTATAAGCCATACTTGAGTTGAGATTGAGAATCCTGCCACAACCTGACAAGATACTTAAATTGCCAAACATAATCCATGCTCAGAAAGTCCTTCCTTATTCAATCCAAAGTACAAAACCAAAGCAATTCCTGATTGGTTTGTCATCGAGTGCAGAGAACGATTGGGAGCTAAATCCTAAACCCGAACGTGTGTACTCCGATTTAGCCAATCAGGAAACCTAAAGAAAGCAAAGAGACATAACTTAAATCCTAAGAAATGCTGAAAACGTAAAGTGATACAATCCAGATCAGTTGATGACGAGCCGATGGGAGCTCGTTCCGGGGTCATTCTCTCTCCGGGGAGCAGGTGGTGGCGGCACAGGTACAGGTGCTGTTGGTTATTTCACATACTCGGGTAGCTCTCCACGTCTAACCCGTTCCTCAATCAGATCTCGCAAGTGTCTACAGTCATTTGTGTCATGACCGTCCATATCGTGAAATATGCAATATTTCGCAGAATCGCGTTCTCTTTGCGATGACTCCCTCCTGGGAGGCTTTGGATAGGAGACGTCACCGTTTGTGTTCACGTAGATGTCGGTTAGTGACGAATTGAGTTCTGTGTACTTTTCATATTTGGGCCCTCTCCGGGGCTGAGCGTTGTGGTCATTCTTGACGGCAGCTTTTCCTTTGCCTTTACCAGAATCAGGCGGTTCTCCGTCTTTGAGCATGTTAACATCAATAATTTTATTTTCGGACGTAACGTCTTCTTCACGCAAAAACCTATCTGATTCAAGATAGAATTCACTGAGATTCCTTGGTGGGTCTCGGTACAAGGATTTCTTGAACTCCGAGTTGTCTAGAACGCCGGATACTGCCGCCATCAATACCATAGATGGCTCAGGTCGATCAACTGATGTTGTTGCAACGTTGAACCTTTCAAGAAATTACCGCAGAGTTTCTTTAGGCCTCTTCTTGATTGAAGTTAGTGACATTACATTCTTGGGTCGAGCGATATGGACCCGAAATTGGCGAGCGACCAACATGTTCCAGCTGTTGATCGATTCAGATTCCAGCTGCTGAAACCACATAGCAGCAATATCAGTCAAAAAGAGGAGAAAGCATTTAGCCATGTCATTTTCCGACGCCGATTGAACTTCCATATGCCGTTTATAGCGCATTAGGTGCACGGTAGGATCTGTTCTACCGTTGTATGGCTCCAGTTGTGGAAGTTTGAAATCCGAGGGATTACGGGAATTTCTAATTTCTTGTGTGAACGGATTGTGGTTGACATCATCCATGTCATTCTGATAGGTGCGGCCTCTCGAGAGGCGTTCAATGAGGTTGGCGAGCCGATCGCCTTCAACGAGCTGTTGCAAGTTGACAAGTTCAGAGCTGGTGCCCCCAGCGTTGAGTTCAGAAGAGTGTGGAAGAGTATAAGGAGTTTTGCAGGTCATCCGGTTCGGTTCGGAGGTGCCCCCTTGCTGCGGCTCGGAAAAGCGGGGGAGGTTATGGAGAAGTGCACGATTCAGATCGGAGGTGCCGATCCGAACAGGTTCGCCTGTTCCGAACCGGGGAGCTTGATGCTGAAGCTGTGTGGAATGGCCGATTCGAACCGGTGTGGAGGTAGGTCGTGCAAGAGCGAAGTCTTGACTCCCAAAGGGGAGGCTATTGCCCCCAAGCTCATGTAGGGTGGCGGTTCGGATCAGATCCGAACCGATCCGGTGAGGATTGCCCCCATTTCCATCTGCGTTTGATTCAAGTTTTGGCCCTCGGTTCGGATCGAATCCGAACTGATCCGGTTTGCAACTGCTGCTGGGGCTATTTCCGTGTTATTTCCAGCGAGTTGTGTGTTGCCACTCGGTCTAACTTCCATCCGAGTGAAGAATTGGTCGATCATCTCCTGTTGTTTGCGGAGGAGATCATCTTGCCTAGCCATCTGGGTTCTCAATTCAGCGAGAACGCCATCCATTTCTTCTCGCGTCAAATATGCTGATGGATTTTCATGAGAGGAAGCTCCCTGACTTGCCTCGTTTCTCGTGCTTTCGCCTTCAACACGGGAAATCTTTCACTTAGCCATCGATCTAATAGCCAAACAATCCAAGCACACGTTGAAGTTGTCGTGTGCCCCCCTACCTGGCGCGCCAAAATGTTAGACCGAAATTCGGGCCTAACACCCAAACTCTATGTGAAATCCTCACAAATCACAGATTATAGATAAAAAGCAGTAAAAACAGGGAACACACGAGATTTTTATAGTGGTTCGGCTCAATCCAAGCCTACGTCCACTTTATAGTTTCTCATATCCTGAGGAATTACAATTACAATGGTGTCTCATAATCCGTGAGATTCGATTATACACAATAGCCTTGTGTTGTAATGAAGAAGAGGAGAAAAGAGCTTGAATTTACGTACGATAGCCTCGTGTTTGATTGAGTTGAGGAGTACCCAAAGTCCTTGAATACTTGGTAATGGAGGTCGGGAGGTGTTAGTGCCGGAAAAAGTCCCTGGAAATGACCATCTCGTGGTGTATTTATAGGCGTAGAGGAGCCCTAGGGAATTCTAGAGTGGTCCGGTTCGGATATGCCACATGTCACAACCGGAGTTAATCTCGAAAAGTAGTGGAAGAAGTCCCTCTGTTCGGGTTTTGCCAAGTGGAGCCAGATCCATGAATGTAGAGGCGGTTACCCCTTAAGAAGCGGTCAAAACAGTTGTGTAGCAGCAGGTAAAGGGGGATCGGATCGGTTCTCCGATCCGAACAGGGGCGAAGCCTTCGAACCGAGGACGTTGTTCCGATCCGAGCCGTTATTTCCGATCTGAACCGAGTTGGTCTCCTCAATCTGAAGACTCCGTGTCCAATGCTTTGAAGGTGGAGCGGATCGGGAATGCCCCCTCCGATCTGATCCGTGCTGATGTGAATGCGAAGAGCTAGTGCTAAGTTGTCCATTTTAAAGAAGCGTCCGATCCGAACGGGCTTGTCGGATCCGATCCGAGGATCTATTCAATGCTAAATTCCATATTTCCGGTTCTGCATGCGTTCACGGAAACGGGCGTAACTTTCAAAACGTGAGTCCGATTGAGCCAAACCAAAGCTCAAACTGAAGCTGATTCAGAGATCTATAATAGTTACAAGAGCTCAGCTCCGTAGTCGCTGTTTTCGAGCACAAAAAAGGTCATCTAGTAGGAGTTTCGGGCCTTTCTTTGTTTGTGATGCGATTTCAACCAAATCACTTCATGTCTTCTGACGATATTCCCAACGCTTGAGTTTATTGTTGAGAAGAGATTCCATGTGTGACTGCTTTGACTAAAAAGCGGGTCAACATTTTGCCCCCCAGAACATATCTTGCTGAATGAAGCAAGATGTGTTCTGGATAATCCAAGGCCACGCCAGGCCTGCCAGCTGCAAGTATAATCCATACTCGAGGGATGTTCGAATCTTCCTGCAAAAACCTGGCAACGGACCTAACCTTCCGGGTACAAGCCATACCAGGAATTTCAAACTGAGCATAAGCCATACTCGAGTTTTATTGAGTTCCTTCGCCAAATCCTGAAAAAACAGTAAGCCATCCCAAAGTATAGTCAATACTTAAGAATCCTAGTGAGTACAATCCATACTCATGTCGGGATAGAGCTATGCTTGCCAAAACCTGACAAGACAGTCTATCCCTAGGCATAATCCATGCCTAGGGGTCCGAGATAAGTATAAGCCATACTTGAGTTGAGATTGAGAATCCTGCCACAACCTGACAAGATACTTAAATTGCCAAACATAATCCATGCTCGGAAAGACCTTCCTTATTCAATCCAAAGTACAAAACCAAAGCAAATCCTGATTGGTTTGTCATCGAGTGCAGAGCACGATTGGGAGCTAAATCCTAACCCCGAACGTGTGTACTTCGATATAGCCAATCGGGAAACCTAAAGAAAGCAAAGAGACATATCTTAAATCCTAAGAAATGCTGAAAACGCAGAGTGATCCAATCCAGATCAGTTGATGACGAGCCGATGGGTGCTCGTTCCAGGGTCATTCCCTCTCCAGGGAGCACGTGGTGGCAGCACAGGTACAGGTGCTGTTGGTTGTTTCACATACTCGGGTAGCACTCCACGTCTAACCCGTTCCTCAATCATATCTCGCAATTGTCTACAGTCATTTGTGTCATGACCGCCCATATCGTGAAATATGCAATATTTCCCAGAATCGCATCCTCTTTGCGATGGCTCCCTCCTGGGAGGCTTTGGATAGGAGACGTCACCGTTTGTGTTCACGTAGATGTCGGTTAGTGACAAATTGAGTTCTGTGTACTTTTCATATTTGGGCCCTCTCCGGGGCCAAGCGTTGCGGTCATTCTTGACGGCAGCTTTTCCTTTGCCTTTACCAGAATCAGGCGGTTCTCCGTCTTTGAGCATGTTAACATCAATAATTTTCTTTTCGGACGTCGCGTCTTCTTCACGGAAAAACCTATCCGATTCAAGATAGAATTCACTAAGATTCCTTGGTGGGTCTCGGTACAAGGATTTCTTGAACTTCGAGTTGTCTAGAACGCCGGATACTGCCGCCATCAATACCATAGATGGCTCAGGTCGATCAACTGATACTGCTGCAACGTTGAACCTTTCCAGAAATGACCGCAGAGTTTCTTTAGGCCTCTGCTTGATTGAAGTTAGTGACATTACATTCTTGGGTCGAGCGATATGGACCCGAAATTGTTCAATAAAGCGAGCGACCAACATGTTCCAGCTGTTGATCGATTCAGATTCCAGCTGCCGAAACCACATAGCAGCAATATCAGTCAAAAAGAGGGGAAAGCATTTAGCCATGACATTTTCCAACGCCGATTGAACTTCCATATGCCGTTTATAGCGCATTAGGTGCACGGTAGGATCTGTTCTGCAATTGTATGGCTCTAGTTCTGGAAGTTTGAAATCCGGGGGATTACAGGAATTTCTAATTTCTTGTGTGAATGGATTCTTATTGACATCATCCATGTCATTCTGATAGGTGCGGCCTCTTGAGAGGCGTTCAATGAGGTTGGCGAGCCGATCGCCTTCAACGAGCTGTTGCAAGTTGACAAGTTCAGAGCTGGTGCCCCCAGCGTTGAGTTCAGAAGAGTGTGGAAGAGTATAATGAGCCTGGCAGGTCATCCGGTTCGGTTCGGAGGTGCCACCTTGCTGCGGCTCGGAAAAGAGGGGGAGGTTATGGAGAAGTGCACGGTTCGGATCGGAGGTGCCAATCCGAACAGGTTCGCCTCTCCCGAACCGAGGAGCTTGACGCTGAAGCTGTGTGGAATTGCCGATCCGAACCAGTGCGGAGGTAGGTCGTGCAGGAGCGAAGTCTTGATTCCCAAAGGGGAGGCTATTGCCCCCAAGCTCATGTAGGGTGGCGGTTCGGATCGGATCCGAACCAGTCCGGTGAGGATTGCCCCCCATTTCCATCTGCGTTTGATTAAAGTTTTGGCCCTCGGTTCGGATCGGATCCGAACCGATCCGGTTTGGAGCTGCTGCTGGGGCTAATTCCGTGCTATTTCCGGCGAGTTGTGTGTTGGCACTCGGTCTACCTTCCATCCGAGCGAAGAATTGGTCGATCATCTCCTGTTGTTTGCAGAGGAGATCATCTTGCCTAGCCATCTCGGTTCTCAATTTAGCGAGAACGCCATCCATTTCTTCTCGCATCAAATATGCTGATGGATTTTCATGAGAGTAAGCACCCTGACTTGCCTCTTTTCTCGTGCTTTCGCCTTCAACATGGGAAATCTTTCGCTTAGCCATCGATCCAATAGTCTAACAATCCAAGCAGACGTTGAAGTTGTCGTGTGACCCCCTACATGGCGCGCCAAAATGTTAGACCGAAATTTGGGCCTAACACCCAAACTCTATGTGAAATCTTCACAAATCACATATTATAGATAAAAAGCAGTAAAAACAGGGAACACACGAGATTTTTATAGTGGTTCGGCTCAATCCAAGCCTACGTCCACTTTATAGTTTCTCATATCCTAAGGAATTACAATTACAATGGTGTCTCACAATCCGTGAGATTCGATTATACACAATAGCCTTGTGTTGTAATGAAGAAGTGGAAAAAAGAGCTTGAATTTATGCATGATAGCCTCGTGTTTGATTGAGTTGAGGAGTACCCAAAGTCCTTGAATACTTGGTAATGGAGGTCGGGAGGTGTTAGTGCCAGAAAAAGTCCCTTGAAATGACCATCATGTGGTGTATTTATAGGCGTAGAGGAGCCCTAGGGAATTCTAGAGCGGTCCGGTTCAGATATGCCACATGTCACGACCGGAGTTAATCTCGAAAAGTAGTGGAAGAAGTCGCTCTATTCGGGTTTTGCCAAGTGGAGCCAGATCCATGAATGTAGAGGCGGTTACCCTTTAAGAAGCGGTCAAAACAGTTGTGTAGCAGCAGGTAAAGGGGGATCGGATCGGTTCTCCGATCCGAACAGGAGCGAAGCCTTTGAGCCGAGGACGTTGTGCTCTCCTGAATAATTGATATGAAGCGGGTTGGATTCTCCTTGTTCCGAACCGAGCCGTTATTTCCGATCCGAACCGAGTTGGTCTCCTCAATCCGAAGACTCCGTGTCCAATGCTTTGAAGGTGGAGCGGATCAGGAATGCCCCCTCCGATCCGATCCGTGCTGATGTGAATGCGAAGATCAAGTGCCAAGTTGTCCATTTTGAGGAAGCGTCCGATCCGAACGGGTTTGTCCGATCCGATCCGAACGGGCTTTTCCGATCCGATCCGACGATCTATTCAATGCTAAATTCCATGTTTCCGGTTCTGCATGCGTTCACGGAAACGGGCGTAACTTTCAAACCGTAAGTCCGATTGAGCCAAAACAAAGCTCAAACTGAAGCTGATTCAGAGATCTACAAGGGTTACAAGGGCTTAGCTTCGTAATCGCTTTTTTCGGGCACAAAAACAGTCATCTGGTAGGAGTTTCGGGCTTTTCTTTGTTTGTGATGCGATTTCAACCAAATCACTTCATGCCTTCTGACGATATTCCCAACGCTTGAGAGTATTGTTGAGAAGAGATTCCATGTGTGACTGCTTTGACTAAAAAGCGGGTCAACATTTTGCCCCCCAGAACATATCTTGCTGAATGAAGGAAGATGTGTTCTGGATAATCCAAGGCCACGCCGGGCCTGCCAGCTGCAAGTATAATCCATACTCGAGGTATGTTCGAATCATCCTGCCAAAACCTAGCAAGGGACCTAACCTTCCGGGTACAAACCATACCAGGAATTTCAAACTGAGCATAAGCCATACTCGAGTTTTATTGAGATCCTTCGCCAAATCCGGACAAAACAGAAAGTCGTCCCAAAGTATAGTCCATACTTAAGAATCCTAGTGAGTACAATCCATACTCATGTCGGGATAGAGCTATGCTTGCCAAAACCTGACAAGACAGTCTGTCCCTAGGCATAAACCATGCCTAGGGGTCCGAGATAAGTATAAGCCATACTTGAGTTGAGGTTGAGAATCCTGCCACAACCTGACAAGATACTTAAATTGCCAAACATAATCCATGCTTGGAAAGTCCTTCCTTATTCAATCCAAAGTACAAAACCAAAGCAAATCCTGATTGGTTTGTCATCGAGTGCAGAGCACGATTGGGAGCTAAATCCTAACCCCGAACGTGTGTACTTCGATTTAACCAATCGGGAAACCTAAAGAAAGCAAAGAGACATATCTTTAATCCTAAGAAATGCTGAAAACGCAGAGTTATCCAATCCAGATCAGTTGATGACGAGCCGATGGGAGCTCGTTCCAGGGTCATTCCCTCTTCGGGGAGCAGGTGGTGGCAGCACAGGTACAGGTGCTGTTGGTTGTTTCACATACTCGGGTAGCTCTCCACATCTAACCCGTTCCTCAATCAGATCTCGCAAGTGTCTACAGCCATTTGTGTCATGACCGTCCATATCGTGAAATATGCAATATTTCCCAGAATCGCGTTCTCTTTGCGATGGCTCCCTCCTGGGAGGATTTGGATAGGAGACGTCACCGTTTGTGTTCACGTAGATGTCGGTTAGTGACGAATTGAGTTCTGTGTACTTTTCATATTTGGGCCCTCTCCGGGGCTGAGCGTTGCGGTCATTCTTGACGGCAGCTTTTCCTTTGCCTTTACCAGAATCAGGCGGTTCTCCGTCTTTGAGCATGTTAACATCAATAATTTTCTTTTCAGATGTCGCGTCTTCTTCACGCAAAAACCTATCTGATTCAAGATAGAATTCATGGAGATTCCTTGGTGGGTCTCGGTACAAGGATTTCTTGAACTCCGAGTTGTCTAGAACGCCGGATACTGCCGCCATCAATACCATAGATGGCTCAGGTCGATCAACTGATGCTGCTGCAACATTGAACCTTTCCAGAAATGACCGCAGAGTTTCTTTAGGCCTCTACTTGATTGAAGTTAGTGACATTACATTCTTGGGTCGAGCGATATGGACCCGAAATTGTTCGATAAAGCGAGCGACCAACATGTTCCAACTGTTGATCGATTCAGATTCCAGCTGCCGAAACCACATAGCAGCAATATCCGTCAAAAAGAAGGGAAAGCATTTAGTCGTGACATTTTCCGACGCCGATTGAACTTCCATATGCCGTTTATAGTGCATAAGGTGCACGGTAGGATCTGTTCTGCCGTTGTATGGCTCCAGTTGTGGAAGTTTGAAATCCGGGGGATTACGGGAATTTCTAATTTCTTGTGTGAATGGATTGTGGTTGACATCATCCATGTCATTCTGATAGGTGCGGCCTCTCGAGAGGCGTTCAATGAGGTTGGCGAGCCGATCGCCTTCAACGAGCTATTGCAAGTTGACAAGTACAGAGCTGGTGCCCCCAACGTTGAGTTCAGAAGAGTGTGGAAGAGTATAAGGAGCCTGGCAGGTCATCCGGTTCGGTTCGGAGGTGCCCCCTAACTGCGGCTCGGAAAAGCGAGGGAGGTTATGGAGAAGTGCACTGTTCGGATCGAAGGTGCCGATCCGAACAGGTTCTCCTGTTCCGAACCGGGGAGCTTGATGCTGAAGCTGTGTGGAATTGCCGATCCGAACCGGTGCGGAGGTAGGTCGTGCAGGAGCGAAGTCTAGTTTCCCAAAGGGGAGGCTATTGCCCCCAAGGTCATGTAGGGTGGTGGTTCGGATCGGATCCGAACCGATCCGGTGAGGATTGCCCCCCATTTCCATCTGCGTTTGATTCAAGTTTTGGCCCTCGGTTCGGATCGGATCCGAACCGATCCGGTTTGGAGCTGCTGCTGGGGCTATTTCCGTGCTATTTCCAGCGAGTTGTGTGTTGCCACTCGGCCTACCTTCCATCCAAGCGAAGAATTGGTCGATCATCTCCAGTTGTTTGCGGAGGAGATCATCTTGCCTAGCCATCTGTGTTCTCAATTCAGCGAGAACGCCATCCATTTCTTCTCGCGTCAAATATGCTGATGGATTTTCAAGAGAGGAAGCTCCCTGACTTGCCTCGTTTCTCGTGCTTTCGCCTTCAACACGGGAAATCTTTCGCTTAGCCATCGATCCAATAGTCAAACAATCCAAGCAGACGTTGAAGTTGTCGTGTGCCCCCTACCCGGCGCGCCAAAATGTTTGACCGAAATTTGGGCCTAACACCCAAACTCCATGTGAAATCCTCACAAATCATAGATTACAGAAAAAAGCAGTAAAAACAGGGAACACCCGAGATTTTTATAGTGGTTCGGCTCAATCCAAGCTTACGTCCACTTTATAGTTTCTCATATCCTGAGGAATTACAATTACAATGTTGTCTCACAATCCGTGAGATTCGATTATACACAATAACCTTGTGTTGTAATGAAGAAGAGGAGAAAAGAGCTTGAATTTATGCACGATAGCCTCATGTTTGATTGAGTTGAGGAGTACCCAAAGTCCTTGAATACTTGGTAATGGAGGTCGGGAGGTGTTAGTGCCGGAAAAAGTCCCTTGAAATGACCATCTCGTGGTGTATTTATAGGCGTAGAGGAGCCCTAGGGAATTCTAGAGTGGTCCGGTTCGGATATGCCACATGTCACGACCGGAGTTAATCTCGAAAAGTAGTGGACGAAGTCCCTCTGTTCGGGTTTTGCCAAGTGGAGCCAGATCCATGAATGTAGAGGCGGTTACCCCTTAAGAAGCAGTCAAAACAGTTGTGTAGCAGCAGGTAAAGGGGGATCAGATCGGTTCTCCGATCCGAACAGGGGCGAAGCCTTCGAGCCGAGGACGTTGTGCTCTCCTGAATAACTAATATGAAGCGGGTCGGATTCTCCTTGTTCCGAACCGAGCCGTTATTTCCGAACCGAGTTGGTCTCCCCAATCCGAAGACTCCGTGTCCAATGCTTTGAAGGTGGAGCGGATCGGGAATGCCCACTCCGATCCGATCCGTACTGATGTGAATGCGAAGAGCAAGTGCCAATTTGTCCATTTTAAGGAAGCGTCCGATCCATACGGGCTTGTCCGTTCCAATCCGAGGATCTATTCAATGCTAAATTCCATGTTTCCGGTTCTGCATGCGTTCACGGAAACGGGCGTAACTTTCAAACCGTAAGACCGATTGAGCCAAACCAAAGCTCAAACTGAAGCTGATTCAGAGATCTACAAGAGTTACAAGAGCTCAGCTCCGTAATTGCTGTTTTTGGGCACAAAAAAGGTCATCTGGTAGGAGTTTCGGGCCTTTCTTTGTTTGTGATGCGATTTCAACCAAATCACTTCATGTCTTCTGACGATATTCCCAACGCTTGAGTGCATTGTTGAGAAGAGATTCCATGTGTGACTTCTTTGACTAAAAAGCGGGTCAACATTTTGCCCCCCCAGAACATATCTTGTAGAATGAAGGAAGATGTGTTCTGGATAATCCAAGGCCACGCCGGGCCTGCCAGCTGTAAGTATAATCCATACTCGAGGGATGTTCGAATCATCCTGCCAAAACCGGGAAAGGGACCTAACCTTCCGGGTACAAGCCATACCAGGAATTTCAAACTGAGCATAAGCCATACTCGAGTTTTATTGAGTTCCTTTTCCAAATCCTGACAAAACAGTATGCCGTACCAAAGTATAGTCCATACTTAAGAATCCTAGTGAGTACAATCCATACTCATGTCGGGATAGAGCTATGCTTGCCAAAACTTGACAAGACAGTCTGTCCCTAGGCATAATCCATGCCTAGGGGTCCGAGATAAGTATAAGCCATACTTGAGTTGAGATTGAGAATCGTGCCACAACCTAACAAAATACTTAAATTGCCAAACATAATCCATGCTCGGAAAGTCCTTCCTTATTCAATCCAAAGTACAAAACCAAAGCAAATCCTGATTGGTTTGTCATCGAGCGCAGAGCATGATTGGGAGCTAAATCCTAACCCCGAACGTGTGTACTCCGATTTAGCCAATCAGGAAACCTAAAGAAAGCAAAGAGACATATCTTAAATCCTAAGAAATGCTGAAAACGCAGAGTGATCCAATCCAGATCAGTTGATGACGAGCCGATGGGAGCTCGTTCCATGGTCATTCCCTCTCCGGGGAGCAGGTGGTGGCAGCACAGGTACAGGTGATGTTGGTTGTTTCACATACTCGGGTAGCTCTCCACGTCTAACCCGTTCCTCAATCAGATCTCGCAAGTGTCTACAGTCATTTGTGTCATGGCCGTCCATATCGTGAAATAAGCAATATTTCCCAGAATCGCGTTCTCTTTGCGATGGCTCCCTCCTGGGAGGCTTTGGATAGGAGACGTCACCGTTTGTGTTCACGTAGATGTCGGTTAGTGACGAATTGAGTTCTGTGTACTTTTCATATTTGGGCCCTCTCCGGGGCTGAGCGTTGCGATCATTCTTGACGGCAGCTTTTCCTTTGCCTTTACCAGAATCAGGCGGTTCTCCGTCTTTGAGCATGTTAACATCAATAATTTTCTTTTCGGACGTCGCGTCTTCTTCACGCAAAAACCTATCCGATTCAAGATAGAATTCACTGAGATTCCTTGGTGGGTCTCGGTACAAGGATTTCTTGAACTCCGAGTTGTCTAGAACGCCGGATACTGCCGCCATCAATACCATAGATGGCTCAGGTCGATCAACTGATGCTGCTGCAACGTTGAACCTTTCCAGAAATGACCACAGAGTTTCTTTAGGCCTCTGATTGATTGAAGTTAGTGACATTACATTCTTGTGTCGAGCGATATGGACCCGAAATTGTTCAATAAAGCGAGCGACCAACATGTTCCAGCTGTTGATCGATTCAGATTCCAACTACCGAAACCACATAGCAGCAATATCAGTCAAAAAGAGGGGAAAGCATTTAGCCATGACATTTTCCGACGCCGATTGAACTTCCATATGCCGTTTATAGCGCATTAGGTGCACGGTAGGATCTGTTCTGCCGTTGTATGGCTCCAGTTGTGGAAGTTTGAAATCCGGGGGATTACGAGAATTTCTAATTTCTTGTGTGAATGGATTGTGGTTGACATCATCCATGTCATTCTAATAGGTGCGGCCTCTCGAGAGGCATTCAATGAGGTTGGCAAGCCGATCGCCTTCAACGAGCTGTTGCAAGTTGACAAGTTCAGAGCTGGTGCCCCCAGCATTGAGTTCAGAAGAGTGTGGAAGAGTATAAGGAGCCTGGCAGGTCATCCGGTTCGGTTCGGAGGTGCCCCCTTGCTGCGACTCGGAAAAGTTGGGGAGGTTATGGAGAAGTGCACGGTTCGTATTGGAGGTGCCGATCCGAACAGGTTCGCCTGTTCCGAACCGGGGAGCTTGATGCTGAAGCTGTGTGGAATTGCCGATCCGAACCGGTGCGGAGGTAGGTCGTGCTGGAGTGAAGTCTTGATTCCCAAAGGGGAGGCTATTGCCCCCAAGCTCATGTAGGGTGTCGGTTCGGATCGGATCTGAACCGATCCGGTGAGGATTGCCCCCCATTTCCATCTGTGTTTGATTCAAGTTTTGGCCCTCGGTTCGGATCGGATCCGAACCGATCCGGTTTGGAGCTGCTGCTGGGGCTATTTCCGTGCTATTTCCCACGAGTTGTGTGTTGCCACTCGGCCTACCTTCCATCCGAGCGAAGAATTGGTCGATCATCTCCTGTTGTTTGCGGAGGAGATCATCTTGCCTAGCCATCTGGGTTCTCAATTCAGCGAGAACGACATCCATTTCTTCTCGCCTCAAATATGCTGATGGATTTTCATGAGAGGAAGCTCCCTGACTTGCCTCGTTTCTCGTGCTTTCACCTTCAACACGGGAAATCTTTCGCTTAGCCATCGATCCAACAGCCAAACAATCCAAGCAGACGTTGAAGTTGTCGTGTGACCACCTACCTGGCGCGCCAAAATGTTAGACCAAAATTTGGGCCTAACACCCAAACTCTATGTGAAATCCTCACAAATCACAGATTACAGATAAAAAGCAGTAAAAACAGGGAACACACGAGATTTTTATAGTGGTTCGGCTCAATCCAAGCCTACGTCCACTTTATAGTTTCTCAATCCTAAGGAATTACAATTACAATGGTGTCTCACAATCCGTGAGATTCGATTATACATAATAGCCTTGTGTTGTAATGAAGAAAAGGAGAAAAGAGCTTGAATTTATGCACGATAGCCTCGTGTTTGATTGAGTTGAGGAGTACCCAAAGTCCTTGAATACTTGGTAATGGAGGTCGGGATGTGTTAGTGCCGGAAAAAGTCCGTTGAAATGACCATCTCGTGGTGTATTTATAGGCGTAGAGGAGCCCTAGGGAATTCTAGAGTGGTCCGGTTCGGATATGCCACATGTCACGTCCGGAGTTAATCTCGAAAAGTAGTGGAAGAAGTCCCTCTGTTCGGGTTTTGCCAAGTGGAGCCAGATCCATGAATGTAGAGGCGGTTACCCCTTAAGAAGCGGTCAAAACAGTTGTGTAGCAGCATGTAAAGGGGGATCGGATCGGTTCTCCGATCCGAACAGGGGCGAAGCCTTCGAGACAAGGACGTTGTGCTCTCCTGAATAACTGATATGAAGCGGGTCGGATTCTCCTTGTTCCGAACCGAGCCGTTATTTCCGATCCGAACCGAGTTGGTCTCCTCAATCCGAAGACTCCGTGTCCAATGCTTTGAAGGTGGAGCGGATCGGGAATGCCCCATCCGATCCGATCCGTGCTGATGTGAATGCGAAGAGCAAGTTCCAAGTTATCCATTTTATGGAAGCGTCCGATCCGAATGGGCTTGTCCGATCCGATCCGAGGATCTATTCAATGCTAAATTCCATGTTTCCGGTTCTGCATGCGTTCACGGAAACAGGCGTAACATTCATACCGTAAGTCCGATTGAGCCAAACCATAGCTCAAACTGAAGTTGATTCAGAGATCTACAAGAGATATAAGAGCTTAGCTCCGTAATCGCTGTTTTCTGGCACAAAAAAGGTCATCTGGTAGGAGTTTCGGGCCTTTCTTTGTTTGTGATGCGATTTCAACCAAATCACTTCATGTCTTCTGACGATATTCCCAACGCTTGAGTGTATTGTTGAGAAGAGATTCCATGTGTGACTGATTTGAATAAAAAGCGGGTCAACATTTTGCCCCCCAGAACATATCTTGCTGAATGAAGGAAGATATGTTCTGGATAATCCAAGGCCACGCCGGGCCTGCCAGCTGCAAGTATAATCCATACTCGAGGGATGTTCGAATCATCATGCCGAAACCTAGCAAGGAACCTAACCTTCCGGGTACAGGCCGTACCAGGAATTTCAAACTGAGCATAAGCCATACTCGAGTTTTATTGAGTTCCTTTGCCAAATCCTGACAAAACAGTAAGCCGTCCCAAAGTATAGTCCATACTTAAGAATCCCAGTGAGTACAATCCATACTCATGTCGGGATAGAGCTATGCTTGCCAAAACCTGACAAGATAGTCTGTCCCTAGGCATAATCCATGCCTAGGGGTCCGAGATAAGTATAAGCCATACTTGAGTTGAGATTGAGAATCCTGCCACAACCTGACAAGATACTTAAATTGCCAAACATAATCCATGCTCGGAAAGTCCTTCCTTATTCAATCCAAAGTACAAAACCAAAGCAAATCCTGATTGGTTTGTCATCGAGTGCAGAGCACGATTGGGAACTAAATCCTAACCCCGAACGTGTGTACTCCAATTTAGCCAATCGGGAAACCTAAAGAAAGCAAAGAGACATATCTTAAATCCTAAGAAATGGTGAAAATGCAGAGTGATCCAATCCAGATCAGTTGATGACGAGCCGATGGGAGCTCGTTCCAGGGTCATTCCCTCTTCGGGGAGCAGGTGGTGGCAGCACAGGTACAGGTGTTGTTGGTTGTTTCACATACTCGGGTAGCTCTCCACGTCTAACCCATTCCTCAATCAGATCTCGTAAGTGTCTACAGTCATTTGTGTCATGACCATCCATATCGTGAAATATGCAATATTTCCCAGAATTGCGTTCTCTTTGCGATGGCTCCCTCCTGGGAGGCTTTGGATAGGAGACGTCACCGTTTGTGTTCACGTAGATGTCGGTTAGTGACGAATTGAGTTCTGTGTACTTTTCATATTTGGGCCCTCTCCGGGGCTGAGCGTTGCGGTCATTCTTGACGGCAGCTTTTCCTTTGCCTTTACCAAAATCAGGCGGTTCTCCGTCTTTGAGCATGTTAACATCAATAATTTTCTTTTCGGACGTCGCGTCTTCTTCACTCAAAAACCTATCCGATTCAAGATAGAATTCACTGAGATTCCTTGGTGGGTCTCGGTACAAGGATTTCTTGAACTCCGAGTTGTCAAGAACGCCGGATACCGCCGCCATCAATACCATAGATGGCTCAGGTCGATCAACTGATGCTGCTGCAATGTTGAACCTTTCCAGAAATGACCGCAGAGTTTCTTTAGGCCTCTGCTTGATTGAAGTTAGTGACATTACATTCTTGGGTCGAGCGATATGGACCCGAAATTGTTCAATAAAGCGAGCGACCAACATGTTCCAGCTGTTGATCGATTCAGATTCCAGCTGCCGTAACCACATAGCAGCAATATCACTCAAAAAGAGGGGAAAGCATTTAGCCATGACATTTTCCGACGCCGATTGAACTTCCATATGTCGTTTATAGCGCATTAGGTGCACGGTAGGATCTGTTCTGCCGTTGTATGGCTCCAGTTGTGGAAGTTTGAAATCCGGGGGATTACAGCAATTTCTAATTTCTTGTGTGAATGGATTGTGGTTGACATCATCCATGTCATTCTGATAGGGGCGGCCTATCAAGAGGCATTCAATGAGGTTGGCGAGCTGATCGCCTTCAACGAGCTGTTGCAAGTTGACAAGTTCAGAGCTGGTGCCCCCAGCGTTGAGTTCAGAAGAGTGTGGAAGAATATAAGGAGCCTGGAAGGTCATCCGGTTCGGTTCGGAGGTCCCCCTTGCTGCGGCTCGGAAAAGCGGGGGAGGTTATGGAGAAGTGTATGGTTCGGATCGGAGGTGCCGATCCGAACAGGTTCGCCTGTTCCGAACGGGGGAGCTTGATGCTGAAGATGTGTGGAATTGCCGATCCGAACCGGTGCAGAGGTAGGTCGTGCAGGAGCCAAGTCTTGATTTCCAAAGGGGAGGCTATTTCCCCCAAGCTCATGTAGGGTGGCGGTTCGGATCCGATCCGAACCGATCCGGTGAGGATTGCCCCCCATTTCCATCTGCGTTTGATTCAAGTTTTGGCCCTCGGTTCGGATCGGATCCGAACCGATCTGGTTTGGACCTGCTGCTTGGGCTATTTCCGTGCTATTTCCAGCGAGTTGTGTGTTGCCACTCGGCCTACCTTCCATCCGAGCGAAGAATTGGTCGATCATCTCCTGTTGTTTGCGGAGGACATCATCTTGCCTAGCCATCTGGATTCTCAATTCAGCGAGAACGCCATCCATTTCTTCTCGCGTCAAATATGCTAACGGATTTTCATGAGAGGAAGCTCCCTGACATGCCTCGTTTCTCGTGCTTTCGCCTTCAACACGGGAAATCTTTCGCTTAGCCATCGATCCAACAGCCAAACAATCCAAGCAGACGTTGAAGTTGTCGTGTGACCCCATACCTGGCGCGCCAAAATGTTAGACCGAAATTTGGGCCGAACACCCAAACTCTATGTGAAATCCTCACAAATCACAGATTACAGATAAAAAGCAGTAAAAACAGGGAATACACGAAATTTTTATAGTGGTTTGTCTCAATCCAAGCCTACATCCACTTTATAGTTTCTCATATCCTGAGGAATTACAATTATAATGGTGTCTCACAATCCGTGAGATTAGATTATACACAATAGCCTTGTGTTGTAATGAAGAAGAGGAGAAAAGAGCTTGAATTTATGCACGATATCCTCGTGTTTGATTGAGTTGAGGAGTACCCAAAGTCCTTGAATACTTGGTAATGGAGGTCGGGAGGTGTTAGTGCCGGAAAAAGTCCCTTGAAATGACCATCTCGTGGTGTATTTATAGGCGTAGAGGAGCCCTAGGGAATTCTAGAGTGGTCCTGTTCGGATATGGCACATGTCACGACCGGAGTTAATCTCGAAAAGTGGTGGAAGAAGTCCCTCTGTTCGGGTTTTGCCAAGTGGAGCCAGATCCATGAATGTAGAGGCGGTTACCCCTTAAGAAGCGGTCAAAATAGTTGTTTAGCAGCAGGTAAAGGGGGATCGGATTGGTTCTCCGATCCGAACTGGGGCGAAGCCTTCGAGCCGAGGACGTTGTGCTCTCCTGAATAACTGATATGAATCGGGTCGGATTCTCCTTGTTCCGAACCGAGCCGTTATTTCCGATCTGAACCGAGTTGGTCTCCTCAATCCAAAGACTCTGTGTCCAATGCTTTGAAGGTAGAGCGGATCGGGAATGCCCCTTCCGATCCGATCTGTACTGATGTGAATGCGAAGAGCAAGTGCCAGGTTGTCCATTTTAAGGAAGCGTTCGATCCGAACGGGCTTGTCCGATCCGAGGATCTATTCAACATTAAATTCCATGTTTCCGGTTCTGCATGCGTTCACGGAAACGGGCGTAACTTTCAAAACGTAAGTCCGATTGAGCTAAACCAAAGCTCAAACTGAAGCTGATTCAGAGATCTACAAGAATAATAAGAGATCAGCTCCGTAATCGCTGTTTTCGGGCACAAAAAAGGTCATCTGGTAGGAGTTTCGGGCCTTTCTTTGTTTGTGATGCGATTTCAACCAAATCACTTCATGTCTTCTGACGATATTCCCAACGCTTGAGTGTATTGTTGAGAAGAGATTCCATGTGTGACTGCTTTGACTAAAAAGCGGGTCAACATTTTGCCCCCCAGAACATATCTTGCTGAATGAAGGAAGATGTGTTTTGGATAATCCAAGGCCACGCCGGGCCTTCCAGCTGCAAGTATAATCCATACTCGATGGATGTTCGAATCATCCTGCCAAAACCTGGCAAGGGACCTAACCTTCCGGGTACAAGCCATACCACGAATTTCAAACTGAGCATAAGCCATACTCGAGTTTTATTGAGTTCCTTTGCCAAATCCTGACAAAACAGTAAGCCGTCCCAAAGTATAGTCCATACTTAAGAATCCTAGTGAGTACAATCCATACTCATGTCGGGATAGAGCTATGCTTGCCAAAACCTGACAAGACAGTCTGTCCCTAGGCATAATCCATGCCTAGGGGTCCGTGATCATTATAAGCCATACTTGAGTTGAGATTGAGAATCCTGCCACAACCTGACAAGATACTTAAATTGCCAAACATAATCCATGCTCGGAAAGTCCTTCCTTATTCAATCCAAAGTACAAAACCAAAGCAAATCCTGATTGGTTTGTCATCGAGTGTAGAGCACGATTGGGAGCTAAATCCTAACACCGAACGTGTGTACTCCGATTTAGCCAATCGGGAAACCTAAAGAAAGCAAAGAGGCATATCTTAAATCCTAAGAAATGCTAAAAACGCAGAGTGATCCAATCCAGATCAGTTGAAGACGAGCCGATGGGAGCTCGTTCCAGGGTAATTCCCTCTCCGGGGAGCGGGTGGTGGCAGCACAGGTACAGGTGCTATTGGTTGTTTCACATACTCGGGTAGCTCTCCACGTCTAACCCGTTCCTCAATCAGATCTCGCAAGTGTCTACAGTCATTTGTGTCATGACCGTCCATATCGTGAAATATGCAATATTTCCTAGAATCGCGTTCTCTTTGCGATGGTTCCCTCCTGGGAGGCTTTGGATAGGAGACGTCACCGTTTGTGTTCATGTAGATGTCGGTTAGTGACGAATTGAGTTCTGTGTACTTTTCATATTTGGGCCCTCTTCGGGGCTGAGCGTTGCGGTCATTCTTGACGGCAGCTTTCCCTTTGCCTTTACCTGAATCAGGCGGTTCTCCGTCTTTGAGCATGTTAACATCAATAATTTTCTTTTCGGACGTCGCGTCTTCTTCACGCAAAAACCTATCCGTTTCAAGATAGAATTCACTGAGATTCCTTGGTGGGTCTTGGTACAAGGATTTCTTGAACTCCGAGTTGTCTAGAACGCCGGATACTGCCGCCATCAATACCATAGATGGCTCAGGTCGATCAACTGATGCTGCTGCAACGTTGAACCTTTCCAGAAATGACCGCAGAGTTTCTTTAGGCGTCTGCTTGATTGAAGTTAGTGACATTACATTCTTGGGTCGAGCGATATGGACCCGAAATTGTTCAATAAAGCGAGCGACCAACATGTTCTAGCTGTTGATCGATTCAGATTCCAGCTGCCAAAACCACATAGCAGCAATATCAGTCAAAAAGAGGGGAAAGCATTTAGCCATGACATTTTCCGACGCCGATTGAACTTCCATATGCCATTTATAGCGCATTAGGTGCACGGTAGGATCTGTTCTGCCGTTGTATGGCTCCAGTTGTGGAAGTTTGAAATCCGGGGGATTACGGCAATTTCTAATTTCTTGTGTGAATGGATTGTGGTTGACATCATCCAAGTCATTCTGATAGGTGCGGCCTCTCTAGAGGCGTTCAATGAGGTTGGCGAGCCGATCGCCTTCAACAAGCTGTTGCAAGTTGACAAGTTCAGAGCTGGTGCCCCAAGAGTGTGGAAGAGTATAAGGAGCCTGGCAGGTCATCCGGTTCGGTTCGGAGGTCCACCTTGCTGCAGCTCGGAAAAGCGGGGGAGGTTATGGAGAAGTGCACGGTTCGGATCGGAGGTGCCGATCCGAACAGGTTCGCCTGTTCCGAACCAGGGAGCTTGATGCTGATGCTGTGTGGAATTGCCGATCCGAACCGGTGCGGAGGTAGGTCGTGCAGGAGAGAAGTCTTGATTCCCAAAGGGGAGGCTATTGCCCCCAAGCTCATGTAGGGTTGCGGTTCGGATCGGATCCGAACCGATCCGATGAGGATTGCCCCCCATTTCCATCTGCGTTTGATTCATGTTTTGGCTCTCGGTTCGGATCGGATCCGAACCGATCCGGTTTGCAGCTGCTGCTGGGGCTATTTTCGTGCTATTTCCAACAAGTTGTGTGTTGCCACTCGGCCTACCTTCCATCCGAGCGAAGAATTGGTCGATCATCTCCTGTTGTTTGCGGAGGACATCATCTTGCCTAGTCATCTGGGTTCTCAATTCAGCGAGAACGCCATCCATTTCTTCTCGCGTCAAATATGCTGATGGATTTTCATGAGAGGAAGCTCCCTGACTTGCCTCGTTTCTCGTGCTTTCTCCTTCAACGTGGGAAATCTTTCGCTTAGCCATCGATCCAATAGTCAAACAATCCAAGCAGACGTTGAAGTTGTCGTGTGCCCCCCTACCTGGCGCACCAAAATGTTAGACCAAAATTTCGGCCTAACACCCAAACTCTATCTGAAATCCTCACAAATCACAGATTACAGATAAAAAGCAGTAAAAACAGGGAACACACGAGATTTTTATAGTGGTTCGACTCAATCCAAGCCTACGTCCACTTTATAGTTTCTCATATCCTAAGGAATTACAATTACAGTGGTGTCTCACAATCCGTGAGATTCGATTATACACAATAGCCTTGTGTTGTAATGAATAAGAGGAGAAAAGAGCTTGAATTTATGCACGATAGCCTCGTGTTTGATTGAGTTGAGGAGTACCCAAAGTCCTTGAATACATGGTAATGGAGGTCGGGATGTGTTAGTGCCGGAAAAAGTCCGTTGAAATGACCATCTCGTGGTGTATTTATAGGCGTAGAGGAGCCCTAGGGAATTCTAGAGTGGTCCGGTTCGGATATGCCACATGTCACGTCCGGAGTTAATCTCGAAAAGTAGTGGAAGAAGTCCCTCTGTAACACCCCGAATTTCGGTTAATGCTAAAATTCACTAATTACATAATAAATAATCTCAGATGTGAGAATTGGGGGAAACAGGCTGCGTCATTGCGTTCGTCTCGGAAAAATACGCGAAATAGAGTCCGAGTTTTCGAGAATCGGAGTCCGTATGGCCCAGTTATGGCCCAATGAAGTTTGCAGAAAATTCAAAGTTTAAAACAGATTTAAAAATTCAAGTTCAAATTTCAAAATTGGGCCAGTGGGCGCAGGCGGGAAAAATTCCCGCCTGGCTACCCAAGTCGACAGGCCTGTCGACTGGGCAGTCGACTTGGCTAGACCAAGTCGACAGCCCTGTCGACTTGGGTGTCGACAGGGGGTGCCCGGCCAGTATGGCCTGGTGCACCATTTCAGTGTGTGGGCTGTGTTTTGGGGCTGGTTTCTGGAAGCTTCCAAGATCTGATGGTCCTAATCTAACCTAGGGTTAATCTAAAGGCCTAAAACACTTGCCTAATCCTATAAATAAGACCCTAAGCTAGCCCTAAATGATCATAATCCTATCTCCTAACTAAACTATGCCAAAATTTTCTATGATCATGGCCTCCACCCAAAACCCTAGCCTCCACCCTATTTCTTAACTATTTCTAGGAAGGCTTTCATGTGCATACAAGCATCTTTGAGTTGTATAAGTGATCATTAGCTTGCATTCATCATCAAGTTGCAAGCTTTATGTTCAAGGCTAGAGTTTTTGGGTAATTTGTGGCAAGGGTTTGCTTATGGGAGCTTAGTGGTGAGTTCCTATAGCTTTAATAATCAATTGTTAAATTGATTATGGTAGGATATGATAAGACATGGCTATGTTTGTGGATAAATGTGTTTATGCAAGTTTGTATGATATGTGTTTTGCAAGTTTTATGCTATATGCAAGTTTAATGCCATGTTTTATGATGCAAACCACTATGTTGAACATTTATGCATATGTAACATGTTATGCAAACTATATGTGAGAGTATATGCAAGTTGTATGTAACATGATATGCAAGTTATGCATTTGGTTTTGTGCATGCTAAGTATTTGGTTTTATGCATGCTAAATATTTGGTTGTATGCATGCTAAGTATTTGGTTTTGTGCATGCTAAGTACTTGGTTTTATGCATATTAAGTGTTTGGTTTTATGCAAGTTTGTCTCTTTTAATGATATGCATAATATATGCAAGTTTGCCTCTAAGTATGGCATGTTATGCAAGTTCATATGCAAGTTATGATGCAATTTCATATGCAAGTTATGATGCAAGTTCATATGCATGTTTGCCTCTATGAATGACATAAGTCTATGAGCAAGTTCATCCCTTTTAGACCTATGACATGTATGCAAGTTGACACCTTTATGATAGGTCTATGACATGAACATTTAAGCAAGTTACCATCCTTATGACATATGTGATTCATGCAAGTTTGGGTTGGTTTTGTATGCAAGTTGGGTTTATGGTCATATATGCAAGTTGACACCTTTTTAACCCATGGTAATGCTAATGATATGATAAGTTGAACCCATTGTGTGTATGATGAATCTTCTCTTTTGAAGTATGTCATGTTAACGTATTTACGTGGGGACGATGGGGAAAAAAATTAATGAACACATAAAATTATGTGAAGTGGGTATGATTAAACATACCGTAAAGTGGATGGACATAATTAGGAATTTACCTATTAAGTTAGGTCTACCCATATTATGGAATTGGGAATTTACCTATTGAGTTAGGTCTACCCATATTCTTAAACATTTGTAATTAATTAGGGATAATTAATACAAATTATGGGGGTGATTAATTAGGTGTAATTAGTCTACTAAGACACGAGGTTGGACCCTTTTGTAGCATAAGACTGCCCGGAACCGACCGGCAAATCCAGCGGCTACAAATGATTGGCCCAATGTGAGAGGTCTTAGTCATAAACTAAATACGTGACAAGTGTAAAGACACGAGGTTAGACTCTGTTATGGTGTAAGGCTGGCCGGAACCAACCGGCATATCCAGCTGCCATAAAAGACAGTCTAATGTGAGAGGTCTTTACAAAGGTTACGATCTTAATCAATTAAGAAACACTTAACCGAATTAGCATGTAGAGAGGCATGAGGGGTTAAGTGGGTGCCTTGGGTGGCATGAGGAAACTAGTGGGTTGCCTTGGGGGGGGGGGGCAATAGAAAATACGATTAGAATACTTAACCAAAGTAGAACATGTAATTAAACATGATTAAAGGATTAAGTGCCTTGGGTGGCATGTGGGGGCCTTAAGTGGCAATTAAAATATGATTAAATAACAAGCTTAAGTAGTACCTTGTGGGGGCCTTAAGTGGCAATTAAAATATGATTAAATAACAAGCTTAAGTAGTAGCTTGTGGGGGCCTTAAGTGGCAATTGAAATATAATTAAATGACAAGCTTAAGTAGTAGCTTGTGGGGGCCTTAAGTGGCAATTAAAATATGATTAAAAGACTTAACCAAAAATTTGTAACATGTAGGTGGACATGGTTAACGGGTTAAGTAGATAAAATGACAAGCTTAGGTGGGTAGCTTGTGGGGGCCCATTTCAACCAATATCCCAAACGTATCTTTGTGGGCTCGACCCAAGTCGAGAACGGGACACGCATATTGGGTTTGACTATAAGAGGCCAAAACGGGGTAGCGGTGGCAATGCGAGTCCAACGGGTTTCATATGCGTGTGTGGACCCGGGCTGGTAGGTAAGACGTTGTTGCATCGTGTAGGTATAAGCCGTGCACCATTGATTATCAGGTTGCCACTTTGGGGAGTGATACACCCCACGGTGGGGCCAGCACGGGTATCTACGGTAGGGAGCCGATCGCTTGGGGAGTAGTGGGTACACCCAGTGGAGATAGGGGCAGACGGCACCTATGTAGTGAGCTAGGGGTACACAAAACTACTGGGTAAAATTACTAAGTACACTTAGTGAGATCAACCTTTAAGTAGGAATCACCCTTGGGTGGGTAGAACTTGTGTGGTGCAGTGTAAGAATTACCCTTGGGTGGGTAGAATCTGGGGTGGTGCAATCTAGTAATTATCCTTGGGTGGGTAAATGCGTCTTTTCGTTTATCTTAGAACATTCTGTGTTTAGTTGGCTACTTAGTGTAGTCATTATCACCAGAGGTACCGTATCTTGCTTATATCATACCCTAATTACTTTGGTGGTTGTATTGTTAGGGTTATAGGACTCACTCAGACTTATGTCTGACCCCGTTGTTTTTATCTTTTTCCAACCCTCAGGTTATCAGAGTGGGCCTAGCACTAGTTGGCTTTGATCAAACTGCTTTATCTATCTTTTGGAGCTTGGACCGTGGATGAAAAGTTCAGTTTATCTTTTCTACTATGGCTATTAGGTTCCGGAGTGGGATTATGTACTTTTGTTTTATCAGGATGGATATTATATACTTGACCCTTATTTATGGTTTTGGTGTAACCAAACATGTTTTACTTTCCGTTGGAATGAAATGATGTTTTAAATTCTCAAGTATTACTTATATCTGTCTTGTTGAAATTTTTCTGTTCTATATTCACTCAAAATACTCCACCGATGTTATGGCATTCCCCTTAGTGAGTGACCATAGCGGGTATGGGGTGTTACGCGTGGTATCAGAGCTTAAGGTTACCAGAACAGATAAAATTTTTAGAAAAACTATTTTCTAAGAATATGTTTGAAAGGAGTATTTTTCAAAAACATGTCTTTTAAGAGAAAAGTTTTTGAAAGAAAAGCATAATCCCCAATAGCCATATCAATATCTTTCGAATTCTCCGTTTTGAATTTCTTCCTCTCTCATTTTGAGTTTCCCCTCCGTGTATAGATGATCTTTCTAAGATAGATAAGAATGGAAAACCACTTCAAGGGACTTAGACGTTAGTCGGATTAGAAGTTGGTTCAAGAAGAAGGAGGACTGGTTGGTACCTATTGGATAGACGATGGGAGGAAGGCTCAAATAGTTGTTTGATTAATGAAGGATGAAACCTCATTTTGATGGGAGGTTATGAGCGGAGAATGGGAAGGAGAAGGCGAGTAGTTATCCTTTTGGGAAGGAATGGGACATCTTATTAGGATTGTCCAAAGAGGCAAGGGCAAGGTACGGAATCTCCTAGAGGGTGGTTGTATTCCCTCACGACTAGGGTACCAGATGGGGATAGGTCCGTCTAGGTTGGAATTTGGATTTCTTTATTATCCGATTCGAACTTTATTTGATCCTGACGCATCGAGTTCGTTTATCTCATCATTGTTAGTTGAGTGACTGCACTTAGACACCAGTTTAGTAGAGGATCCCTTAGTTGTTTCAAACCCAATTGGGGCTCCATGATGTGTTTGGGTTTGAAAGTTGCTATACTTAGCGTTGAGTTTAGATGTGATGCTTTTGGGCTTCACGAGCTATGGGTTAGTTTTGGGCATGGACTGGTTATCCAGTAGGGGTGCCGTTCTTGATTTTGAAGGGAGAGTTGTTAGGCTTATGACCCGTTTGGGTAACACTCTCGAGAATCTCTTGTAATCCCATGGAATCTGTTATGCTAAGCTATCTAGAATCGCTTGACACGTCGGTCGAGGGTTTGCAAACTGTTAGAGTGGTCCGGGAATACTCGGATGTGTTTGAGGAGGTGAAGGGCTTACCTCCGGAGCGGGAGATTGACTTCCAAATATACCTGGTAGACAATGCCAAACCAGTATCTTGGCCAGTGTGCCACATGGCTCCTCGTGAGAGGAGGGAACTCCATAAGCAAGTAGGCGATTTGCTTGGGAAGGGGTTCATAAGACGAAGGATATCGGAGTGGGGTGCTCCAGTAGTTTTTGCCACGAGGGTGGATGGGTCCCTCAGACTTTGTGTTGGCTAAAGAGAACTAAATAAACACACAAAGAAGAATAGACACCCATTGCCGAGGATTGATGATCTCTTTGATCAGTTGGTTGGCGCCTCAGTGTTTTCGCAGTAGACTCAGCCACGGGGTTTCATCAGTTGAGAGTGGCCGAGGATAGTATAGAAAAGACTACCTTTAGGACCCCGGATGGTTTTTATGAGTGGCTGGTAATGCCATTTGGTTTGACGAACGCCCCCGCATACTTTGTTGATTTGATGAGAAGGGTGTTCAGGGAGTACCTAAATAAGTTCGTGATGGTCTTTGTAAATGACATCTTGGCCTTTTCTAGGGGCGAAATAAGTTTTCGTATGTGCTCAATAGGTTGAGCAATGCCAGTTATGGGGAAAACGGTGGTTTTGGAGCGAGACTGGCGAGGACATCCAGAGTTGGACAAGGGCTTAATTATTTAGCCGTTTTTACTAGTATCATCGCACGTAGGTCGTCTGAGTTCGAAGGAGGTATCCCTTTGGTGTTTTTCTGATATTGGTTTAGGCCTTTGGGGCTTGCATTTGGGGGATGTCGAGTTCGACCAGGGTGGTCTGCGTGAGAGATGGATAGTTGTGACGATTTTGCATGGGAGAATATCCTGATTTTCTCTAGGAGTGGAGAAGAGCTAGCCTCCTTGGAGGTTAGGCCTACTCTTTTGGGACGAATTGGCGAAGCACAGCAAGACGACCCACAGTTGGATGAGTTAGTAGAGAAGCTCATGAGGAGGGGGTCGTCCATCCATTTGAGTAGGTACACCCTAGATGGTAAGGGGCGGTTGCGTAGAGACGGTAGACTTTGTGTACCGCAAGACGAGGGTTTGAAGAAGACTATTCTTGATGATGCACACCGTTATAGGATGACCATTCATCCCGGTGGGGACAGGATGTACCAGGACATGAAGTGGGTTTTCTTCTGGGCCGGTATGAAGAAAGATGTGGCCGAGCATGTCGCTCGATGCTTGGTGTGCCAACAAGTGAAGGCGGAGCAAAAGAAACCTGGTGGGTTGCTTCACCCATTGGAAGTTCCGCAATGGAAGTGGGATAGCATCTCGAAGGATTTTATTGACGGGTTACCCAGATCAAGAAAGGGTAATACGGGAATTTGGGTTGTGGTAGATGGACTTACTAAGAGCGCCCATCGTATACCCGTGAAGAGTAAGAGAACTGCTCCATGGCTAGCTTCAGTTTATATTCGAGAGATTATTAGATTGCATGGTGTACCCTCCAGTATAGTGAGCGATTGAGATCCTATCTTCACTAGAGAGTTTTGGAAGAGTTTGCAAGAGGCGGTAGGGACTCAGTTGTGTTTGAGTACCGCATATCATCCTCAGACGGACGGCCAGACCGAAAGGGTGAATCATATTTTAGAAGACCTTTTGAGGCTATGTTTCTTGGATTTTGGAGGTACATGGGAGGGGCATCTTCCATTGGTGGAGTTGCCCGACAGACTTAGTGGTGTACATGATGTATTCCATGGGAGGAAGTGCCTACGTGAGACCGCAGAGGCGGTAGAGCCGAGCCTGCTTAAAGAAGTAAAGGTAGAGTGTGATGTGATTATTCGACAAGCTCCTACTCGCATCCTTGGGTCAAAGATTAGGAAGTTGAGAAACAGAGAGGTTCGACTAGTCAAAGTGAAAAAGGGGAGAAAGTGAGAGCAGTGCTACTTGGGAGACAGAAGCGAAGATGCGTTCGTTATACCCATTCCTTTTTGAGGGTATGTCCTTTAAACATCCCCTTTATCGTTTGTCTTGTGCTTATCTTATCTTTAGTATGTCCTCTCGTCAGTACCTTTGACCTTTAGATAGGGTAAACCTATGGTTGAAACATGTGTTTGAGACATGTTATGTTTGATGGATGCATGTGGATGCAAGTGGTTGCTAGTGGTTGCTCGTGGATGCATATACACACACTCTAGACACTAGATCGGCTCAATCACTTCATATCGCATATTGCATATAATTGTGTGTAGGTAGCTATATTTGTGGATGTATAATGATGGTGTTATCATATGGATGATGCATTTTGGTGAATGATTGTGCACTCATGTAGATATTGTATGTGTCGATAGGGTTCCCTCGCATACATAATGGATGCATGGCACTATCATGGTTTGCATATGTTCATACATTAGATAGGGAACATATACACACACTTTTTGCATATGCTCATGCATCATTAGAAATTCTTTTAAGGACAATGGATGCCCGTGTTTGATGGATTGAGTAGATGGTTGTTTGGATGGTAGGATATGCATTCTCCATAGTTTAGAGATTTCGGGGACGAAATCCTTTAAGGAGGGGAGAATGTAACACCCCGAATTTCGGTTAATGCTAAAATTCACTAATTACAGAATAAATAATCTCAGATGTGAGAATTGGGGGAAACAGGCTGCATCATTGCGTTCGTCTCGGAAAAATACGCGAAATAGAGTCCGAGTTTTCGAGAATCGGAGTCCGTATGGCCCAGTTATGGCCCAATGAAGTTTGCAGAAAATTCAAAGTTTAAAACAGATTTAAAAATTCAAGTTCAAATTTCAAAATTGGGCCAGTGGGCGCAGGCGGGAAAAATTCCCGCCTGGCTACCCAAGTCGACAGGCCTGTCGACTGGGCAGTCGACTTGGCTAGACCAAGTCGACAGCCCTGTCGACTTGGGTGTCGACAGGGGGTGCCCGGCCAGTATGGCCTGGTGCACCATTTCAGTGTGTGGGCTGTGTTTTGGGGCTGGTTTCTGGAAGCTTCCAAGATCTGATGGTCCTAATCTAACCTAGGGTTAATCTAAAGGCCTAAAACACTTGCCTAATCCTATAAATAAGACCCTAAGCTAGCCCTAAATGATCATAATCCTATCTCCTAACTAAACTATGCCAAAATTTTCTATGATCATGGCCTCCACCCAAAACCCTAGCCTCCACCCTATTTCTTAACTATTTCTAGGAAGGCTTTCATGTGCATACAAGCATCTTTGAGTTGTATAAGTGATCATTAGCTTGCATTCATCATCAAGTTGCAAGCTTTATGTTCAAGGCTAGAGTTTTTGGGTAATTTGTGGCAAGGGTTTGCTTATGGGAGCTTAGTGGTGAGTTCCTATAGCTTTAATAATCAATTGTTAAATTGATTATGGTAGGATATGATAAGACATGGCTATGTTTGTGGATAAATGTGTTTATGCAAGTTTGTATGATATGTGTTTTGCAAGTTTTATGCTATATGCAAGTTTAATGCCATGTTTTATGATGTAAACCACTATGTTGAACATTTATGCATATGTAACATGTTATGCAAACTATATGTGAGAGTATATGCAAGTTGTATGTAACATGATATGCAAGTTATGCATTTGGTTTTGTGCATGCTAAGTATTTGGTTTTATGCATGCTAAGTATTTGGTTGTATGCATGCTAAGTATTTGGTTTTGTGCGTGCTAAGTACTTGGTTTTATGCATATTAAGTGTTTGGTTTTATGCAAGTTTGTCTCTTTTAATGATATGCATAATATATGTAAGTTTGCCTCTAAGTATGGCATGTTATGTAAGTTCATATGCAAGTTATGATGCAAGTTCATATGCAAGTTATGATGCAAGTTCATATGCATGTTTGCCTCTATGAATGACATAAGTCTATGAGCAAGTTCATCCCTTTTAGACCTATGACATGTATGCAAGTCGACACCTTTATGATAGGTCTATGACATGAACATTTAAGCAAGTTACCATCCTTATGACATATGTGATTCATGCAAGTTTGGGTTGGTTTTGTGTGCAAGTTGGGTTTATGGTCATATATGCAAGTTGACACCTTTTTAACCCATGGTAATGCTAATGATATGATAAGTTGAACCCATTGTGTGTATGATGAATCTTCTCTTTTGAAGTATGTCATGTTAACGTATTTACGTGGGGACGATGGGGAAAAAAAATTAATGAACACATAAAATTGTGTGAAGTGGGTATGATTAAACATACCGTAAAGTGGATGGACATAATTGGGAATTTACCTATTAAGTTAGGTCTACCCATATTATGGAATTGGGAATTTACCTATTGAGTTAGGTCTACCCATATTCTTAAACATTTGTAATTAATTAGGGATAATTAATACAAATTATGGGGGTGATTAATTAGGTGTAATTAATCTACTAAGACACGAGGTTGGACCCTTTTGTAGCATAAGACTGCCCGGAACCGACTGGCAAATCCAGCGGCTACAAATGATTGGCCCAATGTGAGAGGTCTTAGTCATAAACTAAATACGTGACAAGTGTAAAGACACGAGGTTAGACTCTGTTATGGTGTAAGGCTGCCCGGAACCAACCGGCATATCCAGCTGCCATAAAAGACAGTCTAATGTGAGAGGTCTTTACAAAGGTTACGATCTTAATCAATTAAGAAACACTTAACCGAATTAGCATGTAGAGAGGCATGAGGGGTTAAGTGGGTGCCTTGGGTGGCATGAGGAAACTAGTGGGTTTCCTTGGGGGGGGGCAATAGAAAATACGATTAGAATACTTAACCAAAGTAGAACATGTAATTAAACATGATTAAAGGGTTAAGTAAGTGCCTTGGGTGGCATGTGGGGGCCTTAAGTGGCAATTAAAATATGATTAAATAACAAGCTTAAGTAGTAGCTTGTGGGGGCCTTAAGTGGCAATTAAAATATGATTAAATAACAAGCTTAAGTAGTAGCTTGTGGGGGCCTTAAGTGGCAATTGAAATATAATTAAATGACAAGCTTAAGTAGTAGCTTGTGGGGGCCTTAAGTGGCAATTAAAATATGATTAAAAGACTTAACCAAAAATTTGTAACATGTAGGTGGACATGGTTAACGGGTTAAGTAGATAAAATGACAAGCTTAGGTGGGTAGCTTGTGGGGGCCCATTTCAATCAATATCCCAAACGTATCTTTGTGGGCTCGACCCAAGTCAAGGACGGGACACGCATATTGGGTTTGACTATAAGAGGCCAAAACGGGGTAGCGGTGGCAACGCGAGTCCAACGGGTTTCATATGCGTGTGTGGACCCGGGCTGGTAGGTAAGACGTTGTTGCATCGTGTAGGTATAAGCCATGCACCATTGATTATCAGGTTGCCACTTTGGGGAGTCATACACCCCACGGTGGGGCCAGCACGGGTATCTACGGTAGGGAGCCGATCACTTGGGGAGTAGTGGCTACACCCAGTGGAGATAGGGGCAGACGACACCTATGTAGTGAGCTAGGGTTACACGAAACTACTGGGTAAAATTACTAAGTACACTTAGTGAGATCAACCTTTAAGTAGGAATCACCCTTGGGTGGGTAGAACTGGTGTGGTGCAGTGTAAGAATTACCCTTGGGTGGGTAGAATCTGGGGTGGTGCAATCTAGTAATTATCCTTGGGTGGGTAAATGCGTCTTTTCGTTTATCTTAGAACATTCTGTGTTTAGTTGGCTACTTAGTGTAGTCATTATCCCCAGAGGTACCGTATCTTGCTTATATCATACCCTAATTACTTTGGTGGTTGTATTGTTAGGGTTATAGGACTCACTCAGACTTATGTCTGACCCCGTTGTTTTTATCTTTTTCCCAACCCTCAGGTTATCAGAGTGGGCCTAGCACTAGTGGGCTTTGATCAGACTGCTTTATCTATCTTTTGGAGCTTGGACCATGGATGAAAAGCTCAGTTTATCTTTTCTACTATGGCTATTAGGTTCCGGAGTGGGATTATGTACTTTTGTTTTTATCAGGATGGATATTATGTACTTGACCCTTATTTATGGTTTTGGTGTAACCAAACATGTTTTACTTTCCGCTGGAATGAAATGATGTTTTAAATTCTCAAGTATTACTTATATCTGTCTTGTTGAAATTTTTCTGTTCTATATTCACTCAAAATACTCCACCGATGTTATGGCATTCCCCTTAGTGAGTGACCATAGCGGGTGTGGGGTGTTACACCCTCTGTTCGGGTTTTGCCAAGTGGAGCCAGATCTATGAATGTAGAGGCGGTTACCCCTTAAGAAGCGGTCAAAACAGTTGTGTAGCAGCAGGTAAAAGGGGATCGGATCGGTTCTCCGATCCGAACAGAGGTGAAGCCTTCGAGCCGAGGACGTTGTGCTCTCCTGAATAACTGATATGAAGCGGGTCGGATTCTCCTTGTTCCGAACCGAGCCGTTATTTCCGATCCGAACCGAGTTGGTCTCCTCAATCCGAAGACTCCGTTTCCAATGCTTTGAAGGTGGAGCGGATCGGGAATGCCCCCTCCGATCCGATCCGTGCTGATGTGAATGCGAAGAGCAAGTGCTAAGTTGTCCATTTTAAGGAAGCGTCCGATCCGAACGGGCTTGTCCGATCCGATCCGAGGATCTATTCAATGCTAAATTCCATGTTTCCAGATCTACATGCGTTCACGGAAACGGGCGTAACTTTCAAACCATAAGTCCGATTGAGCCAAACCAAAGCTCAAACTGAAGCTGATTCAGAGATCAACAAGAGTTACAAGAGCTCAGCTCCGTAATCGCTGTTTTCGGGCACAAAAAAGGACATATGGTAGGAGTTTCGGGCCTTTCTTTATTTGTGATGCGATTTCAACCAAATCACTTCATGTCTTCTGACGATATTCACAACGCTTGAGTGTATTGTTGAGAAGAGATTCCATGTGTGACTACTTTGACTAAAAAGCGGGTCAACATTTTGCCCCCCAGAACATATCTTGTTGAATGAAGGAAGATGTGATCTGGATAATCCAAGGCCACTACGGGCCTACTAGCTGCAAGTATAATCCATACTCGAGGGATGTTTGAATCATCCTGCCGAAACCTGGCAAGGGATCTAACCTTCCGGGTACAAGCCATACCAGGAATTTCAAACTGAGCATAAGCCATACTCGATTTCTATTGAGTTCCTTTGCCAAATCCTGACAAAACAGTAAGCCGTCCCAAAGTATAGTCCATACTAAAGAATCCTAGTGAGTACAATCCATACTCATGTCGGGATAGAGCTATGCTTGCCAAAACCTGACAAGACAGTCTTTCCCTAGGCATAATCCATGCCTAGGGTTCCGAGATAAGTATAAGCCATACTTGAGTTGAGATTGAGAATCCTGCCACAACCTGACAAGATACTTAAATTGCCAAACATAATCCAAGCTCGGAAAGTCCTTCCTTATTCAATCCAAAGTACAAAACCAAAGCAAATCCTGATTGGTTTGTCATCGAGTGCAGAGCACGATTGGGAGCTAAATCCTAACCCCGATCGTGTGTACTCAGATTTAGCCAATCGGGAAACCTAAAGAAAGCAAAGAGACATATCTTAAATCCTAAGAAATGCTGAAAACGCAGAGTGATCCAATCCAGATCAGTTGATGACGAGCCGATGGGAGCTCGTTCCAGGGTCATTCCCTCTCCGGGGAGCAGGTGGTGGCAGCACAGGAACAGGTGTTGTTGGTTATTTCACATACTCGGGTAGCTCCCCACAGCAAACCCGTTCATCAATCAGATCTCGCAAGTGTCTACAGTCATTTGTGTCATGACCGTCCATATCGTGAAATATGCAATATTTTCCAGAATCGCGTTCTCTTTGCGATGGCTCCCTCCTGGGAGGCTTTGGATAGGAGACATCACCGTTTGTGTTCACGTAGATGTCGGTTAGTGATGAATTGAGTTCTGTGTACTTTTCATATTTGGGCCCTCTCCGGGGCTGAGCGTTGCGGTCATTCTTGACGGAAGCTTTTCCTTTGCCTTTACCAGAATCAGGCGGTTATCCGTCTTTGAGCTTGTTAACATCAATAATTTTCTTTTCGGACGTCGCGTATTCTTCAAGAAAAAACCTATCCGATTCAAGATAGAATTCACGGAGATTCCTTGGTGGGTCTCGGTACAAGGATTACTTGAACTCCGAGTTGTCTAGAACGCCGGATACTGCCGCCATCAATACCATAGATGGCTCAGGTCGATCAACTGATGCAGCTGCAATGTTGAACCTTTCCAGAAATGACCGCAGAGTTTCTTTAGGCCTCTGCTTGATTGAAGTTAGTGACATTACATTCTTTGGTCGAGCGATATGGACACGAAATTATTCAATAAAGCGAGCGACCAACATGTTCCAGATGTTGATCGATTCAGATTCCAGCTGCCGAAACCACATAGCAGCAATATCAGTCAAAAAGAGGGAAAAGCATTTAGCCATAACATTTTCCGACATCGATTGAACTTCCATATGCCGTTTATAGCGCATTAGGTGCACGGTAGGATCTGTTCTGCCGTTGTATGGCTCCAGTTGTGGAAGTTTGAAATCCGGGCGATTACGGGAATTTCTAATTTCTTGTGTGAATGGATTGTGGTTGACATCATCCTTGTCATTCTGATAGGTGCGGCCTCTCGAGAGGCGTTCAATGAGGTTAGCGAGCCGATCGCCTTCAACGAGCTGTTGCAAGTTGACAAGTTCAGAGCTGGTGCCCCCAGCGTTGAGTTCAGAAGAGTGTGGAAGAGTATAAGGAGCCTGGAAGGTCATCCGGTTCGGTTCGGAGGTGCCCCTTGCTGCGGCTCGGAAAAGCGGGGGAGGTTATGGAGAAGTGCGCGGTTCGGATCGGAGGTGCCGATCCGAACAGGTTCGCCTGTTCTGAACCGGGGAGCTTGATGCTGAAGCTGTGTGGATTTGCCGATCCGAACCGGTGCGGAGGTAGGTCGTGCAGGAGCGAAGTATTGATTCCCAAAGGGGAGGCTATTGCCCCCAAGCTCATGTAGGGTGGCGGTTCGGATCGAATCCGAACTGATCCGGTGAGGATTGCCCCCTATTTCCTTCTGCGTTTGATTCAAGTTTTGGCCCTCAGTTCGGATCGGATCCGAACCGATCCGGTTTGCAGCTGCTGCTGAGGCTATTTCCGTGCTATTTCTAGCGAGTTATGTGTTGCCACGCGACCTACCTTCCATCCGAGCGAAGAATTGGTCAATCATCTCCTAATGTTTGCGGAGGAGATCATCTTGCCTAGCCATCTGGGTTCTCAATTTAGCGAGAACGCCATCCATTTCTTCTCGCGTCAAATATGCTGATGGATTTTCATGAGAGGAAGCTCCCTGACTTGCCTCGTTTCTCGTGCTTTCGCCTTCAACACGGGAAATCATTCGCTTAGCCATCGATCCAATAGTCAAACAATCCAAGCAGACGTTGAAGTTGTCGTGTGCCTCCCTACCTGGCGCACCAAAATGTTAGACCAAAATTTGGGCCTAACACCCAAACTCTATCTGAATTCCTCACAAATCACAGATTACAGATAAAAAGCCGTAAAAACAGGGAACACACGAGATTTTTATAGTGGTTCGGCTCAATCCAAGCCTACGTCAACTTTATAGTTTCTCATATCCAGAGGAATTACAATTACAATGGTGTCTCACAATCCGTGAGATTAGATTATACACAATAGCCTTGTGTTGTAATGAAGAAGAGGAGAAAAGAGCTTGAATTTCTGCACGATAGCCTCGTGTTTGATTGAGATAAGGAGTACCCAAAGTCCTTGAATACTTGGTAATGGAGGTCGGGAGGTGTTAGTGTCGGAAAAAGTCCCTTGAAATGACCATCTCGTGGTGTATTTATAGGCGTAGAGGAGCCCTAGGGAATTCTAGAGTGGTCCGGTTCGGATATGGCACATGTCACGACCGGAGTTAATCTCGAAAAGTGGTGGAAGAAGTCCCTCTGTTCGGGTTTTGCCAAGTGGAGCCAGATCCATGAATGTAGAGGCGGTTACCCCTTAAGAAGCGGTCAAAACAGTTGTGTAGCAGCAGGTAAAGGGGGATCGGATCTGTTCTCCGATCCGAACTGGGGCGAAGCCTTCGAGCCGAGGACGTTGTGCTCTCCTGAATAACTGATATGAAGCGGGTCGTATTCTCCTTGTTCCGAACCGAGCCGTTATTTCCGATCTGAAACGAGTTGGTCTCCTCAATCCGAAGACTCTGTGTCCAAAGCTTCGAAGGTGGAGCGGATCGGGAATGCCCCCTCCGATCTGATCCGTGCTGATGTGAATGCGAGGAGCAAGTGCCAAGTTGTCCATTTTAAGGAAGCGTCCGATCCGAACGGGCTTGTCCGATCCGAGGATCTATTCAACATTAAATTCCATGTTTCCGGTTCTGCATGCGTTCACGGAAATGGGCGTAACTTTCAAACCGTAAGTCCGATTGAGCCAAACCAAAGCTCAAACTGAAGCTGATTCAGAGATCTATAAGAGTTATAAGAGCTCAGCTTCGTAATCGCTGTTTTCGGGCACAAAAAAGGTCATCTGGTAGGAGTTTCGGGCCTTTCTTTGTTTGTGATGCGATTTCAACCAAATCACTTCATGTCTTCTAACGATATTCCCAACGCTTGAGTGTATTGTTGAGAAGAGATTCCATGTGTGACTGCTTTGACTAAAAAGCGGATCAACATTTTGCCCCCCAGAACATATCTTGCTGAATGAAGGAAGATGTGTTCTGGATAATCCAAGGCCACGCCGGGCCTGCCAGCTGCAAGTATAATCCATACTCGATGGATGTTCGAATCATCCTGCCAAAACCTGGCAAGAGACCTAACCTTCCGGGTACAAGCCATACCAGGAATTTCAAACTGAGCATAAGCCATACTCGAGTTTTATTGAGTTCCTTTGCCAAATCCTGACAAAACAGTAAGCCGTCCCAAAGTATAGTCCATACTTAAGAATCCTAATGAGTACAATCCATACTCATGTCGGGATAGAGCTATGCTTGCCAAAACCTTACAAGACAGTCTGTCCCTAGGCATAATCCATGCCTAGGGGTCCGTGATCATTATAAGCCATACTTGAGTTGAGATTGAGAATCCTGCCACAACCTGACAATATACTTAAATTGCCAAACATAATCCATGCTCGGAAAGTCCTTCCTTATTCAATCCAAAGTACAAAACCAAAGCAAATCCTGATTGGTTTGTCATCGAGTGCAGATCACGATTGGGAAATAAATCCAAACCCCGAACGTGTGTACTCCGATTTAGCCAATCGGGAAACCTAAAGAAAGCAAAGAGGCATATCTTAAATCCTAAGAAATGCTGAAAACGCAGAGTGATCCAATCCAGATCAGTTGAAGACGAGCCGATGGGAGCTCGTTCCAGGGTCATTCCCTCTCCTGGGAGCGGGTGGTGGCAGCACAGGTACAGGTGTTGTTGGTTGTTTCACATACTCGGGTAGCTCTCCACGTCTAACCCGTTCCTCAATCAGATCTCGCAAGTGTCTACAGTCATTTGTGTCATGACCGTCCATATCGTGAAATATGCAATATTTCCTAGAATCGCGTTCTCTTTGCGATGGCTCCCTCCTGGGAGGCTTTGGATAGGAGAGGTCACCGTTTGTGTTCGCGTAGATGTCGGTTAGTGACGAATTGAGTTCTGTGTACTTTTCATATTTGGGCCCTCTCCGGGGCTGAGCGTCGCGGTCATTCTTGACGGCAGTTGTTCCTTTGCCTTTACCAGAATCAGGCGGTTCTCCGTCTTTGAGCATGTTAATATCAATAATTTTCTTTTCGGACGTCGCGTCTTCTTCACGAAAAAACCTATCCAATTCAAGATAGAACTCACTGAGATTCCTTGGCGGGTCTCGGTACAAGGATTTCTTGAACTCCGAGTTGTCTAGAACGCCAGATACTGCCGCCATCAATACCATAGATGGCTCAGGTCGATCAACTGATGCTGCTGCAACGTTGAACCTTTCCAGAAATGACCGCAGAGTTTCTTTAGGCGTCTGCTTGATTGAAGTTAGTGACATTACATTCTTGGGTCGAGCGATATGGACCCGAAATTGTTCAATAAAGCGAGCGACCAACATGTTCTAGCTATTGATCGATTCAGATTCCAGCTGCCAAAACCACATAGCAGCAATATCAGTCAAAAAGAGGGGAAAGCATTTAGCCACGACATTTTCCGACGCCAATTGAACTTCCATATGCCATTTATAGCGCATTAGGTGCACGGTAGGATCTGTTCTGCCGTTGTATGGCTCCAGTTGTGGAAGTCTGAAATCCGGGGGATTACGGCAATTTCTAATTTCTTGTGTGAATGGATTGTGGTTGACATCATCCTTGTCATTCTGATAGGTGCGGCCTCTCGAGAGGCGTTCAATGAGGTTGGCGAGCCGATCGCCTTCAACAAGCTGTTGCAAGTTGACAAGTTCAGAGCTGGTGCCCCCAAGAGTGTGGAAGAGTATAAGGAGCCTGGGAGGTCATCCGGTTCGGTTCGGAGGTGCCCCCTTGCTGCGGCTTGGAAAAGCGGGGGAGGTTATGGAGAAGTGCACGGTTCGGATCGGAGGTGCCGATCCGAACAGGTTCGCCTGTTCCGAACCGGGGAGCTTGATGCTGATGCTGTGTGGAATTGCCGATCCGAACCGGTGCGGAGGTAGGTCGTGCAGGAGCGAAGTCTTGATTCCCAAAGGGGAGGCTATTGCCCCCAAGCTCAAGTTGGGTGGCGGTTCGGATCGGATCCGAACTGATCCGGTGAGGATTGCCCCCCATTTCCATCTGCGTTTGATTCATGTTTTGGCCCTCGGTTCGGATCGGATCCGAACCGATCCGGTTTGCAGCTGCTGCTGGGGCTATTTCCGTGCTATTTCCAACGAGTTGTGTGTTGCCACTCGGCCTACCTTCCATCCGAGCGAAGAATTGGTCGATCATCTCCTGTTGTTTGCGGAGGACATCATCTTGCCTAGCCATCTGGGTTCTCAATTCAGCGAGAACGCCATCCATTTCTTCTCGCGTCAAATATGCTGATGGATTTTCATGAGAGGAAGCTCCCTGACTTGCCTCGTTTCTCGTGCTTCCGCCTTCAATGGGAAATCTTTCGCTTAGCCATCGATCCAATAGTCAAACAATCCAAGCAGACGTTGAAGTTGTCGTGTGCCCCCCTACCTGGCGCACCAAAATGTTAGACCAAAATTTGGGCCTAACACCCAAACTCTATCTGAAATCCTCACAAATCACAGATTACAGATAAAAAGCAGTAAAAACAGGGAACACACGAGATTTTTATAGTGGTTCGGCTCAATCCAAGACTACGTCCACTTTATAGTTTCTCATATCCTGAGGAATTACAATTACAGTGGTGTTTCACAATCCGTGAGATTCGATTATACACAATAGCCTTGTGTTGTAATGAAGAAGAGGAGAAAAGAGCTTGAATTTATGCACGATAGCCTCGTGTTTGATTGAGTTGAGGAGTACCCAAAGTCCTTGAATACTTGGTAATGGAGGTCGGGAGGTGTTAGTGCCGGAAAAAGTCCCTTGAAATGACCATCTCGTGGTGTATTTATAGGAGTAGAGGAGACCTAGGGAATTCTAGAGTGGTCCGGTTCGGATATGCCACATGTCATGACCGGAGTTAATCTCGAAAAGTAGTGGAAGAAGTCCCTCTGTTCGGGTTTTGCCAAGTGGAGCCAGATCCATGAATGTAGAGGCGGTTACCCCTTAAGAAGCGGTCAAAACAGTTGTGTAGCAGCAGGTAAAGGGGGATCAGATCGGTTCTCCGATCCGAACAGGGGTGAAGCCTTCGAGCCGAGGACGTTGTGCTCTCCTGAATAACTGATATGAAGCGGGTCGGATTCTCCTTGTTCCGAACCGAGCCGTTATTTTCGATCCGAACCGAGTTGGTCTCCTCAATCCGAAGACTCCGTGTCCAATGCTTTGAAGGTGGAGCGGATCGGGAATGCCCCCTCCGATCCGATCCGTGCTGATGTGAATGCGAAGAGCAAGTGCCAAATTGTCCATTTTAAGGAAGCGTCCGATCCGAACGGGCTTGTCCGATCCGATCCGAGGATCTATTCAATGCTAAATTCCATGTTTCCAGTTCTGCATGCGTTCACGGAAACGGGCGTAACTTTCAAACCGTAAGTCCGATTGAGCCAACCCAAAGCTCAAACTGAAGCTGATTCAGAGATCTACAAGAGTTACAAGAGCTCAGCTCCGTAATCGCTGTTTTCGGGCACAAAAAAGGTCATATGGTAGGAGTTTCGGGCCTTTCTTTATTTGTGATGCGATTTCAACCAAATCACTTCATGTCATCTGACGATATTCCCAACGCTTGAGTGTATTGTTGAGAAGAGATTCCATGTGTGACTGCTTTGACTAAAAAGCGGGTCAACATTTTGCCCCCCAGAACATATCTTGCTGAATGAAGGAAGACGTGTTCTGGATAATCCAAGGCCACTCCGGGCCTGCCAGCTGCAAGTATAATCCATACTCGAGGGATGTTCGAATCATCCTGCCGAAACCTGGCAAGGGACCTAACCTTCCGGGTACAAGCCATACCATGAATTTCAAACTAAGCATAAGCCATACTCGTGTTCTTTTGAGTTCCTTTGCCAAATCCTGACAAAACAGTAAGCCGTCCCAAAGTATAGTCCATACTTAAGAATCCTAGTGAGTACAATCCATACTCATGTCGGGATAGAGCTATGCTTGCCAAAACCTGACAAGACAGTCTTTCCCTAGGCATAATCCATGCCTAGGGGTCCGAGATAAGTATAAGCCATACTTGAGTTGAGATTGAGAATCCTACCACAACCTGACAAGATACTTAAATTGCCAAACATAATCCATGCTCGGAAAGTCCTTCCTTATTCAATCCAAAGTACAAAACCAAAGCAATTCCTGATTGGTTTGTCATCGAGTGCAGAGCACGATTGGGAGCTAAATCCTAACCCCGATCGTGTGTACTCCGATTTAGCCAATCGGGAAACCTAAAGAAAGCAAAGAGACATATCTTAAATCCTAAGAAATGCTGAAAACGCAGAGTGATCCAATCCAGATCAGTTGATGACGAGCCGATGGGAGCTCGTTCCTGGGTCATTCCGTCTCCGGGGAGCAGGTGGTGGCAGCACAGGTACAGGTGTTGTTGGTTGTTTCACATACTCGGGTAGCTCTCCACGTCTAACCCGTTCATTAATCAGATCTCGCAAGTGTCTACAGTCATTTGTGTCATGACCGTCCATATCGTGAAATATGCAATATTTTCCAGAATCGCGTTCTCTTTGCGATGGCTCCCTCCTGGGAGGCTTTGGATAGGAGACATCACCGTTTGTGTTCACGTAGATGTCGGTTAGTGACGAAATGAGTTCTTTGTACTTTTCATATTTGGGCCCTCTCCGGGGCTGAGCGTTGCGGTCATTCTTGACGGAAGCTTTTCCTTTGCCTTTACCAGAATCAGGCGGTTATCCGTCTTTGAGCATGTTAACATCAATAATTTTCTTTTCGGATGTCGCGTCTTCTTCACGCAAAAACCTATCCGATTCAAGATAGAATTCACGGAGATTCCTTGGTGGGTCTCGGTACAAGGATTACTTGAACTCCGAGTTGTCTAGAACGCCGGATACTGCCGCCATCAATACCATAGATGGCTCAGGTCGATCAACTGATGCTGCTGCAATGTTGAACCTTTCCAGAAATGACCGCAGAGTTTCTTTAGGCCTCTGCTTGATTGAAGTTAGTGACATTACATTCTTGGGTCGAGCGATATGGACCCGAAATTATTCAATAAAGCGAGCGGCCAACATGTTCCAGCTGTTGATCGATTCAGATTCCAGCTGCTGAAACCACATAGCAGCAATATCAGTCAAAAAGAGGGAAAAGCATTTAGCCATGACATTTTCCGACATCGATTGAACTTCCATATGCCGTTTATAGCGCATTAGGTGCACGGAAGGATCTGTTCTGCCGTTGTATGGCTCCAGTTGTGGAAGTTTGAAATCCGGGCGATTACGGGAATTTCTAATTTCTTGTGTGAATGGATTGTGGTTGACATCATCCATGTCATTCTGATAGGTGCGGCCTCTCGAGAGGCGTTCAATGAGGTTGGCGAGCCGATCGCCTTCAACGAGCTGTTGCAAGTTGACAAGTTCAGAGCTGGTGCCCCCAGCGTTGAGTTCAGAAGAGTGTGGAAGAGTATAAGGAGCCTAGAAGGTCATCCGGTTCGGTTCGGAGGTGCCCCTTGCTGCGGCTCGGAAAAGCGGGGGAGGTTATGGAGAAGTGCGCGGTTCGGATCGGAGGTGCCGATCCGAACAGGTTCGCCTGTTCCGAACCGGGGAGCTTGATGCTGAAGCTGTGTGGAATTGCCGATCCGAACCGTTGCGGAGGTAGGTCGTGCAGGAGCGAAGTATTGATTCCCAAAGGGGAGGCTATTGCCCCCAAGCTCATGTAGGGTGGCGGTTCAGATCGGATCCGAACTAATCCGGTGAGGATTGCCCCCCATTTCCATCTGTGTTTGATTCAAGTTTTGGCCCTCGGTTCGGATCGGATCCGAACCGATCCGGTTTGCAGCTGCTGCTAGGGCTATTTCCGTGCTATTTCCAGCGAGTTGTGTGTTGCCACGCGGCCTACCTTCCATCCGAGCGAAGAATTAGTCAATCATCTCCTGTTGTTTGCGAAGGAGATCATCTTGCCTAGCCATCTGGGTTCTCAATTCAGCGAGAACGCCATCCATTTCTTCTCCGTCAAATATGCTGATGGATTTTCATGAGAGGAAGCTCCCTGACTTGCCTCATTTCTCGTGCTTTCGCCTTCAACACGGGAAATCTTTCGCTTAGCCATCGATCCAATAGTCAAACAATCCAAGCAGACGTTGAAGTTGTCGTGTGCCCCCTACCTTTCGCGCCAAAATGTTAGACCGAAATTTGGGCCTAACACCCAAACTCTATGTGAAATCCTCACAAATCACAAATTACAGATAAAAAGCAGTAAAAACAGGGAACACACGAGATTTTTATAGTGGTTCGGCTCAATCCAAGCCTACGTCCACTTTATAGTTTCTCATATCCTGAGGAATTACAATTACAATGGTGTCTCACAATCCGTGAGATTCGATTATACACAATAGCCTTGTGTTGTAATGAAGAAGAGGAGAAAAGAGCTTGAATTTATGCACGATAGCCTCGTGTTTGATTGAGTTGAGGAGTACCCAAAGTCCTTGAATACTTGGTAATGGAGGTCGGGAGGTGTTAGTGCCGGAAAAAGTCCCTTGAAATGACCATCTCGTGGTGTATTTATAGGCGTAGAGGAGCCCTAGGGAATTCTAGAGTGGTCCGGTTCGGATATGCCACATGTCACGACCGGAGTTAATCTCGAAATGTAGTGGAAGAAGTCCCTCTGTTCGGGTTTTGCCAAGTGGAGCCAGATCCATGAATGTAGAGGTGGTTACCCCTTAAGAAGCGGTCAAAACAGTTGTGTAGCAGCAGGTAAAGGGGGATCGGATCGGTTATCCGATCCGAACAGGGGCGAAGCCTTTGAGTCGAGGACGTTGTGCTCTCCTGAATAACTGATATGAAGCGGGTCGGATTCTCCTTGTTCCGAACTGAGCCGTTATTTCGGATCCGAACCGAGTTGGTCTCCTCAATCCGAAGACTCCGTGTCCAATGCTTTGAAGGTGGAGCGGATCGGGAATGCCCCCTGCGATCCGATCCGTGCTGATGTGAATGCAAAGATCAAGTGCCAAGTTGTCCATTTTAAGGAAGCGTCCGATCCGAACGGGCTTCTCCGATCCGATCCGAGGATCTATTCAATGCTAAATTCCATGTTTCCGGTTCTGCATGCGTTCACGGAAACTGGCGTTACTTTCAAACCGTAAGTCCGATTGAGCCAAACCAAAGCTCAAACTGAAGCTGATTCAGAGATCTACAAGAGTTACAAGAGCTCAACTCTGTAATCGCTATTTTCGGGCACAAAAAAGGTCATCTGGTAGGAGTTTCGGGCCTTTCTTTGTTTGTGATGCGATTTCAACCAAATCACTTCATGTCTTCTGACGATATTCCCAACGATTGAGTGTATTGTTGAGAAGAGATTCCATGTGTCACTGCTTTGACTAAAAAGCGGGTCAACATTTTGCACCCCATAACATATCTTGCTGAATGTAGGAAGAAGTGTTCTGGATAATCCAAGGCCACGCCGGGCCTGCCAGCTGCAAGTATTATCCATACTCGAGGGATGTTCGAATCAACCTGCCAAAACCTAGCAAGGGACCTAACCTTCCGGGTACAAGCCATACCAGGAATTTCAAACTGAGCATAAGCCATACTCGAGTTTTATTGAGTTCCTTTGCCAAATCCTGACAAAACAGTAAGCCGTCCCAAAGTATAGTCCATACTTAAGAATCCTAGTGAGTACAATCCATACTCGTGTCGGGATAGAGCTGTGCTTGCCAAAACCTGACAAGACAGTCTGTCCCTAGGCATAATCCATGCCTAGGGGTCCGAGATAAGTATAAGCCATACTTGAGTTGAGATTGAGAATCCTGCCACAACCTGACAAGATACTTAAATTGCCAAACATAATCCATGCTCGGAAAGTCCTTCCTTATTCAATCCAAAGTAAAAAACCAAAGCAAATCCTGATTGGTTTGTCATCGAGTGCAGAGCACGATTGGGAGCTAAATCCTAACCCCGAACGTGTGTACTCCGATTTAGCCAATCGGGAAACCTAAAGAAAGCAAAGAGACATATCTTAAATCCTAAGAAATGCTGAAAACGCAGAGTGATCCAATCCAGATCAGTTGATGACGAGCCGATGGGAGCTCGTTCCAGGGTCATTCCCTCTCCGGGGAGTAGGTGGTGGCAGCACAGGTACAGGTGATGTTGGTTGTTTCACATACTCGGGTAGCTCTCCACGTCTAACCCATTCCTCAATCAGATCTCGCAAGTGTCTACAGTCATTTGTGTCATGACCGTCCATATCCTGAAATATGCAATATTTCACAGAATCGCGTTCTCTTTGCGATGGCTCCCTCCTAGGAGGCTTTGGATAGGAGACGTCACCGTTTGTGTTCATGTAGATGTCGGTTAGTGACAAATTGAGTTATGTGTACTTTTCATATTTGGGCCCTCTCCGGGGCTGAGCGTTGCGGTCATTCTTGACGGCAGCTTTTCCTTTGCCTTTAACAGAATCAGGCGGTTCTCCGTCTTTGAGCATGTTAACATCAATAATTTTCTTTTCGGACGTCGCGTCTTCTTCACGCAAAAACCTAACCGATTCATGATAGAATTCACTGAGATTCCTTGGTGGGTCTCGGTACAAGGATTTCTTGAACTCCGAGTTGTCTATAATGTCGGATACTGCCGCCATCAATACCATAGATGGCTCAGGTCGATCAACTGATGCTGCTGCAACGTTGAACCTTTCCAGAAATGACCGCAGAGTTTCTTTCGGCCTCTGCTTGATTGAAGTTAGTGACATTACATTCTTGGGTCGAGCGATATGGACCCGAAATTGTTCAATAAAGCGAGCGACCAACATGTTCCAGCTGTTGATCGATTCAGATTCCAGCTGCCGAAACCACATAGCAGCAATATCAGTCAAAAAGAGTGGAAAGCATTTAGCCATGGCATTTTCCGATGCCGATTGAACTTCCATATGCTGTTTATAGCGCATTAGGTGCACGGTAGGATCTATTATGCCGTTGTATGGCTCCAGTTGTGCAAGTTTGAATTCCGGGGAATTACGGGAATTTCTAATTTCTTGTGTGAATGGATTGTGGTTGACATCATCCATGTCATTCTGATAGGTGCGGCCTCTTGAGGGGCGTTCAATGAGGTTGGCGAGCCGATTGCCTTCAACGAGCTGTTGCAAGTTGACAAGTTCAGAGCTGGTGCCCCCAGCGTTGAGTTCAGAAGAGTGTGGAAGAGTATAAGGAGCCTGGCAGGTCAACCGGTTCGGTTCGGAGGTGCCCCCTTGCTGCGGCTCGGAAAAGCGGGGGAGGTTGTGGAGAAGTGCACGGTTCGGATCGGAGGTGCCGATCCGAACAGATTCGCCTGTTCCGAACCGGGGAGCTTGATGCTGAAGCTGTGTGGAATTGCCGATCCGAACCAGTGCGGACGTAGGTCGTGCAGGAGCGAAGTCTTGATTCCCAAAGGGGAGGCTATTGCCCCCAAGCTTATGTAGGGTGGTGGTTCGGATCGGATCCGAACTGATCCGGTGAGGATTGCCCCCCATTTCCATCTGCGTTTGATTCCAGTTTTGGCCCTCGGTCCGGATCGGATCCGAACCGATCCGGTTTGCAGCTGCTGCTGGGGCTATTTCCGTGCTATTTCCAGCGAGTTGTGTGTTGCCACTCGGCCTACCTTCCATCCGAGCGAAGAATTGGTCGATCATCTCCTGTTGTTTGCAGAGGAGATCATCTTGCCTAGCCATCTGGGTTCTCAATTCAGCGAGAACGCCATCCATTTCTTCTCGTGTCAAATATGCTGATGGATTTTCATGAGAGGAAGCTCCCTGACTTGCCTCGTTTCTCGTGCTTTCGCTTTTATCACGGGAAATCTTTCTCTTAGCCATCGATCCAATAGCCAAACAATCCAAGCAGACGTTGAAGTTGTCGTGTGCCCCCCTACCTAGCGCGCCAAAATGTTAGACTGAAATTTGGTCCTAACACCCAAACTCTATGTGAAATCCTCACAAATCACAGATTACAGATAAAAAGCAGTAAAAACAGGGAACACACGAGATTTTTATAGTGGTTCGGCTCAATCCAAGCCTACGTCCACTTTATAGTTTCTAATATCCTGAGGAATTACAATTACAATGGTGTCTCACAATCCGTGAGATTCGATTATACACAATAGCCTTGTGTTGTAACGAAGAAGAGCGGAAAAGAGCTTGAATTTGTGCATGATAGCCTCGTGTTTGATTGAGTTGAGGAGTGCCCCAAGTCCTTGAATACTTGGTAATGAAGGGCGGGAGGTGTTAGTGCCGGAAAAAGTCCCCTGAAATGACCATCTTGTGGTGTATTTATAGGCGTAGAGGAGCCCTAGGCAATTCTAGAGTGGTCCGGTTCGGATATGCCACATGTCACGACCGGAGTTAATCTCGAAAAGTAGTGGAAGAAGTCCCACTGTTCGGGTTCTTCCAAATGGAGCCAGATCCATGAATGTAGAGGCGGTTACCCCTTAAGAAGCGGTCAAAACAGTTGTGTAGCAGCAGGTAAAGGGGGATCGGATCGGTTCTCCGATCCAACCAGGGCCGAAGCCTTTGATCCGAGGACGTTGTGCTCTCCTGAATAACTGATATGAAGCGGGTCGGATTCTCCTTGTTTCGAACCGAGCCGTTATTTCCGATCCGAACCGAGTTGGTCTCCTCAATCCGAAGACTCCGTGTCCAATGCTTTGAAGGTTGAGCGAATCGGGAATGCCCCCTCCGATCCGATCCGTGCTGATGTGAATGCGAAGAGCAAGTGCCAAGTTGTCCATTTTAAGGAAGCGTCCGATCCGAACGGGCTTGTCCGATCCGATCCGAGGATCTATTCAATGATAAATTCCATGTTTCCGGTTCTGAATGCGTTCACGGAAACGGGAGTAACTTTCAAACCATAAGTCCGATTGAGCCAAACCAATGCTCAAACTGAAGCTGATTCAGAGATCTATAAGGGACACAAGAGTTCAGCTACGTAATCGCTGTTTTCGGGCACAAAAAAGGTCATCTGGTAGGAGTTTCGGGCCTTTCTTTGTTTGTGATGTGATTTTAACCAAATCACTTCGTGTCTTCTGACGATATTCCCAACGCTTGAGTGTATTGTTGAGAAGAGATTCCATGTGTGACTGCTTTGACTAAAAAGCGGGTTAACATTTTGCCCCCCAGAATATATCTTGCTGAATGAAGGAAGATGTGTTCTGGATAATCCAAGGCCACGTCGGGCCTGCCAGCTGCAAGTATAATCCATACTCGAGGGATGTTCAAATCATCCTGCCAAAACCTGGCAAGAGACCAAACCTTCCGGGTACAAGCCATACCAGGAATTTCAAACTGAGCATAAGCCATACTCGTTTTTTATTGAGTTCCTTTGCCAAATCCTAACAAAACAGTAAGTCGTCCCAAAGTATAGTCCATACTTAAGAATCCTAGTGACTACAATCCATACTCATGTCGGGATAGAGGTATGCTTGCCAAAACCTGACAAGACAGTCTGTCCCTAGGCATAATCGATGCCTAGGGGTCCGAGATAAGTATAAGCCATACTTGAGTTGAGATTGAGAATCCTGCCACAACCTGACAAGATACTTAAATTGCCAAACATAATCCATGCTCGGAAAGTCCTTCCTTATTCAATCCAAAGTATAAAACCAAAGCAAATCCTGATTGGTTTGTCATCGAGTGCAGAGCACGATTGGGAGCTAAATCCTAACCCCGAACGTGTGTACTCCCATTTAGCCAATCGGGAAACCTATAGAAAGCAAAGAGACATATCTTAAGTCCTAAGAAATGCTGAAAACGCAGAGTGATCCAATCCATATCAGTTGATGACGAGCCGTTGGGAGCTCGTTCCAGGGTCATTCCCTCTCCGGGGAGCAGGTGGTGGCAGCACAGGTACAGATGCTGTTGGTTGTTTCACATACTCAGGTAGCTATCCACGTCTAACCCGTTCCTCAATCGGATCTCGCAAGTGTCTACGGTCATTTGTGTCATGACCGTCCATATCGTGAAATATGCAAAATTTCCTAGAATCGCGTTCTCTTTGCGATGGCTCCCTCCTGGGAGGCTTTGGATAGGAGACGTCACCGTTTGTGTTCACGTAGATGTCGGTTAGTAACGAATTGAGTTCTGTGTACTTTTCATATTTGGGCCCTCTACGGGGCTGAGCGTTGCGGTCATTCTTGACGGCAGCTTTTCCTTTGCCTTTACCAGAATCAGGCGATTCTCCGTCGTTGAGCATGTTAACATCAATAATTTTCTTTTTGGACGTCGCATCTTCTTCACGCAAAAACCTATCCGATTCAAGATAGAATTCACTGAGATTCCTTGGTGGGTCTCGGTACAAGGATTTCTTGAACTCCGAGTTGTCTAGAACGCCGGATATTGCCGCCATCAATACCATAGATGGCTCAGGTCGATCAACTGATGCTGCTACAACGTTGAACCTTTCCAGAAATGACTGCAGAGTTTCTTTAGGCCTCTGCTTGATTTAAGTTAGTGACATTACATTCTTGGGTCGAGCGATATGGACCCGAAATTGTTCAATAAAGCGAGCGACCAACATGTTCCAGGTGTTGATCGATTCAGATTCCAGCTGCCGAAACCACATAACAGCAATATCAGGCAAAAAGAGGGGAAAGCATTTAGCCATGACATTTTCCGACGCCGATTGAACTTCCATATGTTGTTTATAGCGCATTAGGTGCACGGTAGGATCTGTTCTGCCGTTGTATGGCTCCAGTTGTGGAATTTGAAAACCAGGGGATTACGGGAATTTCAAATTTCTTGTGTGAATGGATTGTGGTTGACATCATCCATGTCATTCTGATAGGTGCGGCCTCTCGAGAGGCGTTCAATGAGGTTGGCGAGCCGATCGCCTTCAACGAGCTGCTGCAAGTTGACAAGTTCAGAGCTGGTGCCCCCAGCGTTGAGTTCAGAAGAGTGTGGAAGAGTATAAGGAGCCTGGCAGGTCATCCGGTTCGGTTCGGAGGTGCCCCCTTGCTGCAGCTCGGAAAAGCGGGGGAGGTTATGGAGAAGTGCACGGTTCGGATCGGAGGTGCCAATCCGAACAGGTTCGCCTGTTCCGAGCCGGGGAGCTTGATGCTGAAGCTGTGTGGAATTGCCGATGCGAACCGGTGCGGAGGTAGGTCGTGCAGGAGCGAAGTCTTGATTCCCAAAGGGGAGGCTATTGCCCCCAAGCTCATGTAGGTTGGCGGTTCGGATCGGATCCGAACCAATCCGGTGAGGATTGCCCCCCATTTCCATCTGCGTTTGATTCAAGTTTTGGCCCTCGGTTCGGATCGGATTCGAACCGATCCGGTTTGCAGCTGCTGCTGGGGCTATTTCCGTGCTATTTCCAGGGAGTTGTGTGTTGCCACTCGGCCTACCTTCCATCCGAGTGAAGAATTGGTCGATCATCTCCTGTTGTTTGCGGAGGAGATCATCTTGCCTAGCCATCTGGGTTCTCAATTCAGCGAGAACGTCATCCATTTCTTCTCGCGTCAAATATGCTAATGGATTTTCATGAGAGGAAGCTCCCTGACTTGCCTCGTTTCTTGTGCTTTCGCCTTTAACATGGGAAATATTTCGCTTAGCCATCGATCCAATAGCCAAACAATCCAAGAAGACATTGAAGTTGTCGTGTGCCCCCCTACCTAGCGCGCCAAAATGTTAGACCGAAATTTGGGCCTAACACCCAAACTTTATGGGAAATCCTCACAAATCACAGATTACAGATAAAAAGCAGTAAAAACAGGGAACACACGAGATTTTTATAGTGGTTCGGCTCAATCCAAGCCTACGTCCACTTTATAGTTTCTCATATCCTGAGGAATTACAATTACAATGGTGTCTCACACAATCCGTGAGATTCGATTATACACAATAGCCTTGTGTTGTAATGAGGAAGAGGAGAAAAGAGCATGAATTTATGCACTATAGCCTCGTGTTTGATTGAGTTGAGGAGTACCCAAAGTCCTTGAATACTTGGTAATGGAGGTCGGGAGGTGTTAGTGCCGGAAAAAGTCCCTTGAAATGACCATCTCGTGGTGTATTTATAGGCGTAGAGGAGCCCTAGGGAATTCTAGAGTGGTCCGGTTCGGATATGCCACATGTCACGACCGGAGTTAATCTCGAAAAGTAATGGAAGAAGTCCCTCTGTTCGGGTTTTGCCTAGTGGAGCCAGATCCATGAATGTAGAGGCGGTTACCCCTTAAGAAGCGGTCTAAACAGTTGTGTAGCAGCAGGTAAAGGGGGATCGGATCGGTTCTCCGATCCGAACAGGGGCGAAGCCTTTGAGCCAAGGACGTTGTGCTCTCCTGAATAACTGATATGAAGCGGGTCGGAATCTCCTTGTTCCGAACCGAGCCGTTATTTCCGATCCGAACCGAGTTGGTCTCCTCAATCCGAAGACTCTGTGTCCAATGCTTTGAAGGTGGAGCGGATCGGGAATGCCCCCTCCGATCTGATCCATGCTGATGTGAATGCGAAGAGCAAGTGCCAAGTTGTCCATTTTAAGGAAGCGTCCGATCCGAACGGGCTTGTCCGATCCGATCCGAGGATCTATTCAATGCTAAATTCCATGTTTCCGGTTCTGCATGCGTTCACGGAAACGGGCGTAACATTCAAACCGTAAGTCCGATTGAGCCAAACCAAAGCTCAAACTGAAGCTGGTTCAGAGATCTACAAGAGTTACGGAGCTTGGCTCCGTAACTCTGTTTTCGGGCACAAAAAAGGTCATCTGGTAGGAGTTTCGGGCCTTTCTTTGTTTGTGATGCGATTTCAACCAAATCACTTCATGTCTTCTGACGATATTCCCAACGTTTGAGTGTATTGTTGAGAAGAGATTCCATGTGTGACTGCTTTGACTAAAAAGCGGGTCAACAGTAAGACAAGCCTAAAAGGTGAATTAGGTTATATGTATGAACAAGGGAACGTTGGGAAATATATTGGAAAAATATTGATTTTATGAACTTGAGTATTAGTGGATATTTTGGATAATTGGAACATAAAAGAAATTGGCATATTTGGGTAAGGATTACACAGAATTGATGAAATTGCCTATAATTGGAAATTTTTAATTAAGGCTAATTAATATGTAATTAGTGATAAGTTGGAATAGGCAAAATTGTAAACATGACTATATGTTGAATTGGAAACACATAACATGAAAATTGGGATTGGGGTGAAATACGATGTTAATGAACCTTTGACACGAGTTAGGTGCAATTGGGGTGTAAAACTGCCCGGAACCACCCGACAAATCCAACTGCCACAATTGGACGTCTAATGTGAGAGGTCAAAGGCATGAATTGTAGGCGTAACGGTTGGTGACACGAGGTTAGACCCGCTTTGTGATGTAAGACTGCCCGGAACCGCCCGACAAATCCAGCAGCCACAAAGTGTTCGGTCTAATATGGGAGGTCATGCACCGCTCGTCATAATGAATGAATTAAGGAATACTAACCATAATAAGACATGTGGGTGACATGGGTATGGTTAGAGGGTTAAGTGGGTGACGTGTAAAATATGACATGTAAATATGGACTTAACCGTACTAAGACACGACATGTAAAACATGTAAATATGGACTTAACCGTAGTAAGACAAGACATGTAAAACTGTAAATGTGGACATAACTGCAGTAAGATACGTGAAATAAAACATGACTAAGGTGGACTTAACCGTAATAAAGCATGTGTAAGACATGGAAACAATAATAAAAGAGGTTAAGTCGGACATGGGCGACATGTAAGACATAAATAACTAATGTTTAACCAAAGGGGACCCGTTATGGCCTCACAAATTAATTGAATTGGGTAAAGCTTAGGTAACGGGTTAAATAATTGGAAAGGGTTAAGTAAAACTAAATTAATGACAAAAGTGGGGAATGGTAAATAACCTATTATGAATGAATTCGAATAAGAAAAGGAAGGATAATAGGTTAGACTTGTCCTAGGGACAAGTGGAAAGTTTAACTTATGGGATAAGGTAAGTTATAAGAAACGATAGAGGAAAATAAGGTAAATTATATGTGAAGATATACATAATTATAAATTAAGTAGTTTGGGAAGGAGAAGTGTGAAATTTAAGATGATATAAGTTATATGAATGGAAAAGAAGTAAATTAGAATCATATATGTTGGTTGGGTTGAGTAATTCTCTAGGTGCCAGTCTGATGTTGATTTCGGTCTTCGGGGCAGGTGTTTAGGGGATTATTCTCCTAATCAGTATATATGTGGATAAGTCATACTTAACTATGAATTATGTATAACATGTTGTTGTAACCCTAAAAGGGAATAATTTATGAAGTTGGAAAACAACATGTTGTGGTCTTATTAATGGACTTAAATGGGTTAAGTATAAAGTTAATTAATAAGCGAGGGTAACTTGGTAAACGTGAAAAGGAAGTCAATATGAATAAGAATAACCAAGTTAAAGAAGAAATGCTGACGAGGTAACACAAGCGCGTAAGGATTGATTAGACGTAGGGTCTAATGGCATATAAAATCAAAGCGCTTGTGGAAATCCGTACGTTGTAGGATGAATAACCCAACAAGGTAAATCATCACTGTGTCATAAGACACGAGGGGAGCGCACATTCGTTACTTTGGCGGCTCCAACCGACTGGAAGGGCAAGCACACGACTTTCTGAGACATTAAATGTTCTCCTACTAGTCCTCTATGTGGTGGCAGATGTTTCAGGCTGTGCCCGCAGAGGTTGGGTCTGCGCGTAACTACTAGGTGGGTGGGCCTTGACCGCAAGAATAGCTGGCCAGTCAAAATGCTGTTCGCGGTGACGAAAAAGGTGATTCGACGGCTGCCTCAACGAAGGTGGAGGGACAGGACCAACAAGTATAGTAGGTCATCGAGTGCCTGTTACCACAACAAGTAGGATGCGGAAAGACTAGAGCTAGACCGAATATACCATTAACCATTCACTATCGCGGGACGGTGGTTGAGGGGTGACGCCACACGGATGTTTAGATTGGTTGCTTAGTGGCTTGTCGCTTAGCTCTCGTAGTCTTTATTAGTTATGGGAGGGGCCGAGGTGGGGCCATAGCCACCATAGAAAACAGACCCTAGGGATATTTTTGTGGGAGGCTCTTAAAGGCGGGCCTTGCACAAATATAAGGAAAACTCCCGACCGATTTCCGTGTTTCTTGTTTAGCCTTGCCACGGAACCCAGGCACGCACACATGATGGGTGTGCGGGTTAGATATCGAATACGATAGAGAATACGTACGTGGAAGAGTCTAGATATAACCATGTTTGCTCTGGGTGGTGTATCGTAGACTAGTGGGCATTATTCGATAACGGCAGTCAAATTAGAGTGATCCTATGTGGGCGTAGTGTTGTATTACATATATATAAGAGGAATATACATTACTATGACATAGGAAGGGGGACTACGTATATCACTGCGAGGATACTGTGGGGACCATGCGAGTGGAGTACCATGGGGTGTACCTCAGTTTGGGGGTAGCTACATATACATTATATTAGGTTAATCTACTGGGAGTAGATGGGTGCGACGTGTGTGTAAGCCTTCAGCGCTAACGACACAAATAACCTAATAAACAATAAAATGTAATTGAACGGGTATATGTTGGATTATTCAAGAAGTGTAGTTTGAACTCATTCACACAGAACTTATGTTCTAACCCCCTCCTCATAACATTCGCAGGTTGGATTCATGACAGAGACTTATAGCTTTCGAGATACTGATTTAGCAGTATTGTAATTAAGGTAAAGCTATGTTTATATATACTATATTTTATTCCTTCCACTGTGAGGTGTTTTCCGAACTCTGACATATTTCTTGTCTCTGTCTTTTCTACAGGATACCAGAGCAGCTAACTCGGGTTTTGATGGATTGGTTTTTGAAAAAAATCGGTTCGACGGAGTTCGGATTGTTACATTAGTGGTAGGTTTAAAAAGAAGTGTTGTTTTGAAGTATTAAGAGAATTAGGGGTAGTTTAAGCATAGTAGGGGTAGATCGACAAATATGAACGATGATGAATCGTTTGGATTGTGTGCTGCAAAAACCAACCTTTCACAGAAGTTAAAAAATAGCGGTAATTGTTGGAAGTAAGGGCTATTTAGAGAACTAGTGGTAGGATGAAAAAGAAAGGTTGTTTTGTAGTATTAAGAGAACGTGGGGTAGTTTAAGCATAATAGGGATCGATCGACAAATATTAAAGATGAGGAATCGTTTGGATTGGGTGATGCAAAAACCAATCCTTCACAGTAGTTAAAAAATAGGGGTAATAGTTGGAAGGAAGGGCTATTTAGAGAATTAGGGGTAGGATTAAAAAGAATGGTTGTTTTGAAGTTTTAAAAGAAGCAGGGGTAGTTTAAGCATAGTAGGGACGGATCGACAAATATGTAAGATGATGAATCGTTTGGATTAGGCGCTGCAAAAACCAACTCTTCACAGTAGTAAAAAGATTGGCGTAATTTTTGGAAGTAAGGGCTATTTATAGAACTGGGGGTAGGATTAAAAGAAGGGTTGTTTTGAAGTATTAAGAGAAGTTGGGGTATTTTAAGCATAGTAGGGATAAATCGACAAATATGAAAGATGATAAATCGTTTGGATTGTGTGCTGCAAAAACCAATCCCTCACAGTAGTTAAAAAATAGGACTAATTGTTGAAAATAAGGGTTATTTAGAGAATTAGGGGTAGGATTATAAAGTAGAGCTGTTTTGAAGTATTAAGAGAATTAGAGCTATTTAAAGAATTAGGGGTAGCATTAAAAAGATGGACTATTTTAAAATATTAAGAGAAGTATGGGCAGTTTAAGTATAGTAGGGGTAGATCGCCAAATATGAAAGATGATGAATCGTTCAGATTGGTTTCTGCAAAAACTAACCCTTCACAGTAGTTAAAAAATAGGGGTAATTATTGGAAGTAAGGGTTATTTAGATAATTAGGGGTAGGATTAAAAAGAAGTGTGGGTAGATCGACAAATATGAAAAATGTTGAATCATTTAGATTGGGTGCTGCAAAAACCAAACCTTCATAGTAGTAAAAAGATAGGCTTAATTGTTGGAAGTAAGGGTTGTTACAAAATTAAGGGTTAGTTTAAAAAGAAGTGTTGTTTTGATGTATTAAGAGAAGTAGGGGTAGTTTAGGCATTGTAGGTGTAGATCGACAAATATGAAAGATGATGAATCATTTGGAATGTGTGCTAAAAAAACCAACCCTTCATAGAAGTTAAAAAATTGGGTTTATTGTTGTAAGTAAGGGATATTTAGAGAATTAGGGGTAGAATTAAAAAGAAGGTCTGTTTTTAAGTACTAAGAGAAGTAGGGGTAGTTTAATCATAGTAGGGGTAGATTGACAAATGTGAAAGATGATGAATGTTTGTATTGGGTGCTACAAAAACCAACCCTTCACAGAAGCTGAAAAATAGAGGTAATTGTTGGAAGCAAGGGCTATTTAAAGAATTAGGGGTATGATTAAAAAGAAGGGCTTTTTTGAAGTGTTAAGATAAGTAGGGGTAGTTTAAGCATAGTAGGGATAGATCGACAAATATGAAAGATGATGAATCGTTTGGATTGGGTGCTGCAAAAACTAACCCTTCACAATAGTAAAATGATAGGAGTAACTTTTGAAAGTAAGGGTTGTTTAGAGATTTGGGGTAGGATTAAAAGAAGGGTTGTTTTGAAGTATTAAGAGAAGTAGAGGTAGTTTAAGCATAGTAGGGATAGATCGACAAATATGAAAGATGATAAATCGTTTGGATTGTGTGCTGCAAAAACCAATCCTTCACAGTAGTTAAAAAATAAGGGTAATTGTTGGAAGTAAGGGTTATTTAGAGAATTAGGGGTAGGATTAAAAAGTAGAGTTGTTTTGAAGTATTAAGAGAAGTAGGGGTAGGATTAAAAAGATGGACTATTTTGAAATATTAAGAAAAGTATAAGTAGTTTAAGCATAGTAGGGATAAACCAAGTCGACCATAGTGTCGACCTGGGGGTCGACCAGCCCCCCCGGGCAGATTTGGTTGATGACCTGTAGATGACTGTGTGCTAACTCATTAGGGTTTCTAATATGCTCTGATTGGCTGGGATTAATTCTGGGTTGATCGTACGGCTTAAACTAATCCTAAACTCTATAAAAACACCTATAGACCCAAACCCTAAAATCAAAATAAAATTGGATTCATGGCCTCTATGACGTCAACTTGCAACTCAGAATAGCCACTGCCCATTAGAGAGGAAGAAAGCAAATCAAATTCAATCCTTTTAAACTCTAACAACGAATCTTCATCAAAGAAGCACTAATTCAACTCCAGAAATCAGAATTCAGAACTCAAGACTGCTTTTGTGTAGTGAGTTCGATAGTTTTAACTAGATAATTAGTAATTTAATTGGATTAAGATATAATGCAGATTGTATTGTTGTGATATGAAGTATTGATTTCATGTTGTGATTATGTTGTAGGATTATGATTGAAATCTCTATGACGTTATGTTGTGATGCTATCATTTATGATGTACAGTTATGTTGCTATCATCCATGTTGTAATTTTATTTACAATCAAATCTTCAAGTTTCTTATGCTAGTTTGTTATATCGATTCATATGATAAATCATCTGTAGGCAAGTTTAGATTTTGATTCAAACATGAATCATATACATGTTGGGTAGAATTATATGTGAACTTACATGGCTATGACACCTAGTTTATGTGAAAATTTAACTAAAAGTTAGGCTATAACATGTGTGAATTATATGCTAAATTTTACATGATACTTTACATGTTAGATGCAAGTTTACACCCTTGTTATGATGTATAAATCACATATGTAAGTTGTATGAATTTATGAGTTTAGAATATGAATCATGTTATGCAAGTTTAGGGGTATTGCCTATGCAAATTAACACCTTTAGATATAGATCTATGACATATGTTATTTATGCTAGTTTGTGGCTATTTTCTCATCAAAGTTCACACCTTTATATTTGGATCCATGACATATGTTGTTTATGCAAGTTGTAATTTTGGCCTACGCAAGTTTTAGATGTAGAACATCATTCACATATGCAAGTTCACCCCTATGTTTAGATTTATGTTTTAATTATGTGTATATTGTGATGTTTTCTCTTTATTCCATGAGTTAGACTATTCAAGTCTAACGTATATTTTTCCGTTAAACGAACAAACGTACTACGTGGGGTAAAGGGGATAATATTAAAAAGATTTAATTGGCATAAATGCCTAAAAAGGCATAAAATATAAATTGTGGTGAAATTGGTATGATTTTACAGACCATAAATCGATGGACATAATCGAGTCAATTATGGACATCGTTAAATTTGAATTGATTGGTAATTTGAATAGGGAAAGTAATTAAAATTGGGGGATGATTAATTAGGAGTAATTAATCGTCTAAGACACGAGGTTAGGCTCTTTTGTGGTGTAAAACTGCCCGGACCTGCCCGGCAAATCCAGCTGCCACAAATGTCAGTCTAATGTGAGAGGTCTTTGGCATAAACTAAATACATAACAATTGTAAAGACACGAGGTTAGGCTCTTTTGTGGTGTAAGACTGCCCGGACCTGCCCGGCAAATCCAGCTGCAACAAATGCCAGTCTAATGTGAGAGGTCTTTATGAGGTTACAGTTTTAATGAATTAAGAAACACTTAACCAGATAAACATGTAGTGGGACATGAGGGGGTTAAGTGGGTGCCTTGGGTGGCATGTGGAATCTAGTTGGTTCCTTGGGTGGCATTTGAAATACGATTAGAAATACTTAACCAAAATTTAAGCATGTAACTAAAACATGAATAAGAAGTGGGTTAAGTGGGAAATACTAGAGGGGACCAAGCTTAGTTGGATAGCTTGTGTCAAATCATGGGGGCCCGTTTCAACCAGTAACCTGTAAGTATCTCTGTGGGCTCGACCTAAGTCGAGGACGGGACACACGTACTGGGCTTGACTGTAAGAGGCCAAAATGGGTGAGCAGTGGCAACGCAAGTCCAACGGGTTCATGTGCGTGTATGGGCCCGGGCTGGTAGGTAAGACGTTGTTGCATCGTGTAGGTATAAGCCGTGCATCTCTGATAATATCGGGTTGCCACTTTGGGTAGTGATACACCCCACTGTGGGACCGACATGGGTATCTTCGAGTTATGGAGCCAATCGCTTGGGGTAGGACTTTGGTTACAGTTAGTTTTGTCTGTTTCTGGTTGTACCGTCTGTTTCTGTTGGGTGCTAACACCTGTCCGTTTCTGCGTGGTACCGTTTGTTGGGGTGGTAAAGGCCCATTACTAGTGTACACCTAATTCTACATTTTGTTTCCATCGGGATTATTTTGTTTCTGTTTCTGTCTCTGTTCGTGTGGTAAAGGACCATTATTAACATTCTGTTTCTGTATAGATTATTCTGTTTCGATTCTATTTCAGTTTAAACATTAGGGTAACACCTAATCCTGTTATACTAGGGGTGGTGCAGTATAGTAATTATCTTGTAGTACTTTAAGTGTGCTTTTAACGTTATCGTTGTTCCTCTTGTTTCCTTGTTTACTCTGTCATACTCAATGGTTCATGGTCATTTCCTTACTTTCCAACTTATGCCTTAGCCTAGTTACTTTGTTAATTATATTGTTAGAGTTATCGCACTCGCCAGACTTTATGTCTGACCCTCCTTTTTCCATCTCTTTACTTCCACCCCCCCCCCCTCCCCCAAGGTGCTCAGGTTGGAACTAGCACCAGTGGAGCTTGATTTTGGACCGCTTTTAGAAGATTGCTTGGATCGCTGAAGTAAAGTTCAGCTTCTCTTTATTTATGGCTATTTTGATGTTGGGGGATTATGTCTTTCAGTTTATTTACTTTGTTTTATCAAGATGGATATGATGTACTTGAGTTTAGTTTATGGTTTTTGATGATGTAATCAAATATATGGGTTTATCCGCTGCAATGAAATAAAGTTTTAAATTTTCAAGTACTGCTTATATCTGTCTTGTTGTGATTTTCTGTTCTATACTTACTTAAAACACTCCATTGAAGATAATGCATTCCCTTTTTGAGTGACATTAATGGACGTGGGGTGTTACATGTGGTATAAGAGCTGAAGGTTACCAGAACAGATATGAATTTTTGAAAAACTATTTTTCAGAACAATTTTTATAAAGAAGTACTTTCAAAAGAATGTTTTAAGGAAAGTATTTTCAAGAGAAAAGTATATTTTAGAAAGCATAACCCCAAAAGCCATATATCTTTCCTTCAGTCCTTTTTGTATTGAATCTTTCCTTTTTCGTTTCAGCATGTCTGAAGCATCTGAGATACCAGAGGGCGTTCATGTGCCCGGTTGGTTAGGTTAATATCTTGAGGCTAAGGCCGCTGCCGCAGGTCCAACAAATGATCCTCCTCCTCCTCCTCGTGTCGATAATTTAGCAAAGATATGTAAAGACTTTAGAGAAATGGGTAGAAAACCTTTTCACGGGACGGAGACATTTGTTGAAGCTCGTAACTGGCTAAAGGAGGTGGAAGAATTGTTTGGATTCTTTGAAATGGATGATGGAAGAAAAGTCCAGCTAGCTGCGTGGCTAATGAAGGCTGAGGCCTCGTTTTGGTCGGAGGTCACTAATGGGGGACGTCCAGTCGATACATGGCCAGATTTTAGGCAAAGGTTTGAGGCGAAGTTTCTCTCACGGGCTGAAGAGAATCTATACATGGAAAGGTTTTTGGCGCTGAAGCAAGGGAATCTATCGGTGAAAGAGTACGTCAAAAAATTCAACCAATTGGCAAGGTTTGGCATAGACTTAGTGAATACTCAAGAAAAGAAGGCTCTAAGATTTGTTAAGGGTTTAAACAAGTCGTTTCATGGGTTAGCTATGACCCACATTTCTATGGGGGCTATCTTCGAGAAATTGGTTGACACGGCGTTAATGCATGAAGAGGAAGCAAAAAGTGAGAAAAAAGAAGAAAAGCATGAAGGACCACAGAACAAGAAAACGGGGCCCAAAAAGGAAACACGGAAGAAGGATGAGAAGTCTGAAGATCGGAAGGAGAAGAAGTGATTTACTTGTGGAACCTAGACCCATCTGAACAAGGATTGCAGGAAAAGGAAGGGCACTTGCTTCAAATGTGGTGAAGCGGAACATCTGATTAAGGACTGCACAATGAAAGGGCATAGGGCAGGACCTACTTCTGGAGGACAGGCGAATACCCTCGAGGCTGGTGGATAGGATAGAAATAAGAAAAATTTCTGAAGATGGTTTAATTTCCTTATCTGATTGTTGAGTTAAAACTCTTTCTGATTCTGGCATTTTGATTCTGTAATTGATACTCTGCACTTTAATACTCATCTTGTTTCTGATCTTGTAGTTGTTTCGAACCCCATTTGTGATTTGGCTCAATCGTTAGTGATTTGTAGGGGTTTGAAATTATCTGTGTTAAAAACCAAAAAAAAAAAAATTTAATGTGACATTTGTGTGCTCAAGTTTATGGGCTATGGGTTGGGTCTAAATGGACCATCTTTCTATGTAGAGGGTCGTTAAGTTTCTAACTTGTCGTGGGAAGACCCCCAAAGTTTCTTGTAACCCACAAGGTTCTGTTATGCTTAGCTTTCTGAGAATCATTCTGTAATCTGATCTGTACCAGTAGTCTATAAGTATCTGAATATTTCTGAAGGATAGGGGTTTCTACTCGAAGAATGAAGTTGATTTCCAGTTTTGACATTGTTTAATGGGGGTAATTTTCTGAGTGGCAGTTTGATGTTGATTTCAGTCTTCGGGGCTGAGACTTAGGGAATTATTCTCTTAACCGATGTCAAATGGGGACAGAGCTTTTGTTTTAGTTATATCATTTGTTTGTATCCCATCGACTGAATCTTTGACCTTTAGACAGCAAACCCATGGATGTAAACATGTGTTTGAGACATGTTATGTTTGACGGTTGCAAGTGTTTGCTAGTGGTTGCCAGTGGACGCATATACACACACATTAGGCACTAGATCGGCTCAGTCACTTCATATTGCATATTGCATATAAATGTGTGTACATATTTAAGTAATGGATGTATAATGGTTGTACCATCATATGGATGTTGCATTTTGGTGAATGATAGAGCACACATGTAGAAATGATATGTATCAATAAGGTTCTTTCGCATACATAATGGGCGCATGGCACTATCATGGTTTGCATTAAGGAGGTCAACTGAATCAGTAGACCGCCTGATTTTGCATTAAATAAGGAACATATACACACACTTCTTGCATATGATCATACAGCATTAGAAATTTTATAAGGACAATGGATGCCCGTGTATGATGGTTGAGTAGATGGTTGTTTGGATGGTAGGATATACATTCTCCTTAACTTGGAGATTTCGGGGGCGAAATCCTTTAAGGAGGGGAGAATGTAACACCACGGATTTTTGAATAATCGAATTGACTAAATTAAATAATAATTAATCTCTGACTTGATAATTAAGGGAAACGGGTTGCGCCATTGTGTTCGTTTCTGAATTCTGGTTGAGATAGAGTCCGAGTTTGCGTGAATTGGACTTCGAATGAAGAAGTTATGGCGATCGGAAGTTTCAGAAAATTCAAAACAGATTTCAAATTTCTAAAATTCAGAGTCAAACAGGCTAGGCGGGAAAATTCCTGCCAAAGCTAGGTCGACCATAGTGTCGACCTGGGGGTCGACCTACCCTGACCAGGTCGACCATAGTGTCGACCTGCCCCCCCCCCCCGAACAGATTTTACTAATGACCTATAGATTACTGTGTGTTGACTCATTAGGGTTTCTGTTATGCTCTAATTGGCTGGGATTAATTTTGGGTTGATCGGACGGCTTAAACTAATCCTAAACTCTATAAAAACACCTACAGACCCAAACCCTATAATCAAAATAAAATTGGATTCATGGCCACCATGTCGTCAACTTGAAACTCAGAATACCCGCAGCCCATTAGAGAGGAAGAAAGCAAATCAATTTCAATCCTTTTCAACTCTAACAAAAAATCTTCATCAAAGGAGCGCTAATTCAACTCCAGAAATCAAATTCAGAACTCAAGACTGCTTTTGAGTAGTGAGTTCGATAGTTTTAACAAGATAATTAGTAATTTAATTGGATTAAGATATAATGCGGATTGTATTGATGTGATGTGAAGTATTGATTGCATGTTGTGATTATGTTGTAGCATTATGATTGAAATCTCTATGATGTTATGTTGTGATGCTATCATTTATGATGTAAAGTTATGTTGCTATCATCTATGTTGTAATTTTATATACAATCAAATCATCAAGTTTCTTATGCTTGTTTGTTATATCGATTCATATGATAAATCATCTTTAGGCAAGTTTAGATTTTGATTCAAACATGAATCATATACATGTTGGGTAGAATTATATGTGAACTTACATGGCTGTAACACCTAGTTTATGTGAAAATTTAATTGAAAGTTAGGCTATAACATGTGTGAATAATATGCTAAATTTTACATGATACTTTACATGTTAGATGCAAGTTTACACCCTTGTTATGTTGTATAAATCACATATGTAAGTCGTATGAATATATGAGTATAGAATATGAATCATGTTATGTAAGTTTAGGGGTATTGCCTATGCAAATTAACATCTTTAGATATAGATCTATGACATATGTTATTAATGCAAGTTTGTGGCCATTTTCTCATCAAAGTTCACACCTTTAGATTTGGATCCATGACATATGTTGTTTATGCAAGTTTTAATTTTGGCCTATGCAAGTTTTAGTTGTAGAACATCATTCACATTTGCAAGTTCACCCCTATGTTTAGATTTATGTTTTAATTATGGGTATATTGTGATGTTTTCTCTTTATTCCATGAGTTAGACTATTCGGGTCTAACGTATAGTTTTACGTTAAACGAACAAACGTACTACGTGGGGTAAAGGGGAAAATATTAAAAATATTTAATTGGCATAAATGCCTTAAAAGACATAAAATATAAATTGTGGTGAAATTGGTATGATTTTATATACCATAAATGGATGGACATAATTGAGTCAATTATGGATATCATTAAATTTGGAATTGATTGGTAATTTGAATAGGGAAAGTAATTAAAATTTGGGGATGATTAATTAGGAGTAATTAATCGTCTAAGACACGAGGTTAGGCTCTTTTGTGGTGTAAGACTGTCCGGACCTGGCCGGCAAATCCAGCTGCCACAAATGTCAGTCTAATGTGAGAGGTCTTAGGCATAAATTAAATACGTAACAATTGTAAAGACACGAGGTTAGGCTCTTTTGTGGTGTAAGACTGCCCGGACCCGCCCGGCAAATCCAGCTACCACAAATGCTAGTCTAACGTGTGAGGTCTTTATGAGGTTACGGTCTAAATGAATTAAGATACACTTGACCAGATAAACATGTAGTGGGACATGAGGGGGTTAAGTGGGTGCCTTGGGTGGCACGTGGAATCTAGTGGGTGCCTTGGGTGGCATTTGAAATAGAATTAGAAATACTTGACCAAAATTTAAGCATGTAACTGAAACATGAATAAGAAGTGGGTTAAGTGGGAAATACTAGAGCGGACCAAGCTTAGGTTGATAGCGTGTGTCAAATCATGAGGGGCCGTTTCAACCAGTAACCCATAAGTATCTCTGTGGGCTCGAGCTAGGTCAAGGACGGGACACACGTACTGGGATTGACTGTAAGAGGCCAAAATGGGTGAGCGGTGGCAACGCAAGTCCAATGGGTTCATGTGCGTGTGTGGGCCCGGGCTGGTAGGTAAGACGTTGTTTCATCGTGTAGGTATAAGCCGTGCATCTCTGATAATATCGGGTTGCCACTTTGGGGAGTGATACATCCCGCTATGGGACCAGCACAGGTATCTACGAGTTAGGGAGCCGATCGCTTGGGGTAGGACTTAGGGTACACTTAGTTCTGTCTGTTTCTGTTGGTACCGTCTGTTTCTGTTGGGTGGTAACACCAGTCTGTTTCTGCGTGGTACCGTCTGTTGGGGTGGAAAAGGCCAATTACTAGTGTACACCTAATTCTACATTTTGTTTCCGTAGGGATTATTCTGTTTCTGTTCGGGTGGTAAAGGCCCATTATTAGCATTCTGTTTCTATATAGATTATTCTGTTTCGATTCTATTTTAGTTTAAACATTAGGGCAACACCTAGTCCTATTATACTAGGGGTGGTGCAGTATAGTAATTATCTTGTAGTGATTTTGGTCTGCTTTTAACGTTATCGTTGTTCCTCTTGTTTCCTTGTTTACTCTGTCATACTCAATGGTTCATGGTCATTTGCTTACTTTCCAACTTATGCCTTAGCCTAGTTACTTTGTTAATTATATTGTTAGAGTTATCGCACTCGCCAGACTTTATGTCTGACCCTCCTATTTCCATCTCTTTCCTCCCCCCCCCCCAAGGTGCTCAGGTTAGAACTAGCACCAGTAGAGCTTGATTTTGGACTGCTTTTAGAAGATTGTTTGGATCGCTGAAGTAAAGGTCAGCTTCTCTTTATTTATGGCTATTTTGATGTTGGGTGATTATGTCTTTCAGTTTATGTACTTTGATTTATCAAGATGGATATGATGTACTTGACTTTAGTTTATGGTTTTTGATGATATAATCAAACATTTGGGTTTATCCGCTGCAATGAAATAGAGTTTTAAATTTTCAAGTACTACTTATATCTGTCTTGTTGTGATTTTTTGTTCTATACTTACTTAAAACGCTCCATTGAAGTTAATGCATTCCCTTTGTGAGTGACATTAATGGACGTGGGGTGTTACATTGAACTTCCTGGTATGGCTTATACCCGGAAGGTTAGGTCCCTCACCAGGTTTTGGCAGGATGATTCGAACGTCTCTTGAGTGTGGTTTATGCTCAAACAAACACCCAAGCATGGTTTATACTCGAAAGTATAATCAGTTTTGTTAGGTTTTGACATACCTGTTTTCTCTCTTTTCTTCGCAAGTATGGTTTATATTTGCACCTAGCAGGCCCGGCGTGGCCTTGGACTTCCTGGATTATCTAGAACACATCTTCCTTCGTTCTGCAAGATATGTTCTGGGGGGCAAAATGGTGACCCACTTTTTAGTCAAAGCAGTCACACATGAAATATCCGATCAACAATACGGTCCAGTATTGGAAGCATCGTCAGAAGACAGGCAGCGATTTGGTCGAAATCGCATCACAAACAAAGAAAGGATGAGAACACCTACCAGATGACCTTTTCTTAATTAGCTTGGATTAGGTTCAGTTTGAGCTTTCGTTTGGCTAAAACGGACTTACGGTTTGAAAGTTACGCCCATTTCCGTGAACGCGTGCAGAATTGGAAACTTGGATTGTGGCATGAGAAAAGCTCCGGTTCCGATCGGACCCGCTCCGAACCATGCTTCGAAGTTTCTCAAACTTGGACTTTAGCTCGCTTTGGTTCAGATCAGACCTTCCAGACCCAACCAGCCTTGTACACTGCACAGAAGCGCTCGTCACGCCTTCGGTTTGGAGGTTCCACCTCGGTTTGGATCAGACCCGAACCGATCTGACCCCTATTGACCTGCTACTACACTTTGGATCTGACCTATTCTTAAGGAGCCATTACCTCCTACTCTCATGGAATGAACTCCACTTATCCTAGCACGATCTAAAGACCACTATTCCACTACTTCTGAGATCATCTCAGTGCACGCAACGTGGCACCTCCGAACCGGACCACTTCAGAACCTTGCAAGGCTCCTCTACGCCTATAAATACACCCTCATATGGCCATTTCAGAGGACTTTTTGCGACTCCAACACTTGGCCTCCTTTACGACCAAGCTAGGACATTGCTCATCACTTTAACACGAGGAATTTGTGTATAAATTCATTCTCTAATCTCCTCTTCTTGATTGTAACACAAGGCTATTTTGTATAAACCGAAAACGAAAAGTATTGTAATAGCTTCTTAGGATTTAAGAAACTATAAAGTGGACGTAGGCTTGGTTTGAGCCGAACCACTATAAAAATATCATGTGTCTCCTCTTAATTTACTTTTTTTTATGCATTAAGCTGTGATTGTGAGGTTTTCGCATAGAATTTGGGTGTTAGGCCCAATTTTCGGTCTAACATTTTGGCGCGCCAGGTAGGGGACACACACAATTACTTCAATTTCTAGCTCTAAAGGAAGCGGATTATTTGGCTATTGGATTGATGGTTAAGCAAAAGGTTTACGGTATTGAAGGAGAAGGCACGAGAAACGAGGCGAGCCATGAAGCTTCCTCACATGAAAACCCGTCAGCATACTTGACGCGAGAAGAGATGGATGGCGTTCTCACCGAATTGAGAGCCCAGATGGCAAGGCAAGACGATCTCCTCCGCAAAAAACTGAAGATGATAGATGGATTCTTCGCTTGGATGGAGGACAGGCCGAGCGACAACATTCAAATTGCTGGAAACAACGCTGTACAAACAACAAATCAATCCCCAGCAGGAGCAGCGAAACGGTTCGGTACGGATCTGATCTGAACCAGAGAATCGAATGGACTCGGGTGATATGCCTCTCAACAACCAATAGCTCCGACGCTTAATATTTCTGATGGAAATGTAGAAGCTCAAGATTCAGGGCGAGCACGACCAATCGCCGCACCGGTTCGGATCGGCAATACCACACAGCTTCAGCATCAGGCTCGCCGGTTTGGAATAAGAGATCCTGATCGGATCGGTACATTCGACCCTAACCGTGCACCTCGCCATGATCTCCCTCGCTTCTCTGATCCGCAACATGGAGGCACCTCTGAACCGAACCGAATGGCCTTCCAAGCTCCCGTACACTTCCACACTCTACTAGATTCAACGATGCGGGCACCAGCTCTGACCTTAGCAACTTGCAACAGCTCTTTGAAGGCGACCCGCTCGCCAATATGATCGAACGCCTCTCGAGAGGCCACACTTATCAGAATGACATGGATGATGTCAACCACAATCCGTTCACTCAGGAAATCATGAATTCCCGCAATCCCCCGGATTTCAAACATCCACATTTGGAGCCCTACAATGGCAGGACGGATCCTACCGTGCACTAGATGCGCTACAAACGTCATACGGAAGTTTAATCGGCATCAAAATACGTCATGGCAAAGTGCTCCCCTCTCTTTTTGACTGTTATAGCTGTTATGTGGATTCGGCAGCTGGAGTCTGAATCGATCAAAAGTTGGAACATGTTGGTTGCTCATTTTATTGAGCAGTTTCGGGTCCACATCGCTCGACCCAAAAATGTAATGTCGCTCAATACAATCAAGCAAAGGCCCAGAGAAACTCTGCGCTCATTTCTAGAAAGATTTATCGTCGCAGCAAAATCCGTTGATCGACCTGTGCCATCTATGGTATTGATGGCGGTAGTATCCGGCGTTCTGGACAACTCAGAGTTCAAAAAATCCGTATACCGAGACCAACCAAGGAATCTCAACGAATTCTACCTTGAATCAGATAGGTTTCTGCGTCAAGAAGACGCAACGTCCGAAAAGAAAATTCACGATGTCAACATGCTCAGGGATGGAGAACCGTCTGATTTTGGTAAAGGCGAGGAAAAGCTTCCGTCAAGAATGACCGCAATCAGCCCCGAAGAAGGCCCATATATGAAAAGTACACCGAACTCAATTCGTCACTAACCCACATCTACGTAAACACAAACGGTGATATCACCTATCCAAATCCTCCCAGGAGGGAGCCGTCGCAAAGAGAACGTGATTCTGGAAGACACTGCATATTTCACGATATGGACTGTCATAACACGGATGACTGCAGGCATCTTAGAGATCTGATTGAGGAACGGGTTAGACGGGGAGAGCTACCCGAGTATGTGAAACAACCAATAGCGCCTGCACATGCGCTACCTCCACCTGCTCCCCGGAGAGGAAAGGACCCTGGATCGAGCTCTCGTTGGCTCATCATCAACTGATCTGGATTGGATCACTCTGCATTTTCAGCATTTCTTAGGATTTAAGATATGTTTCTTTGCTTTCTTTAAGTTTTCCGATTGGCTAAATCGGAGTACACACGTTCGGGGTTAGGATTTAGCTCCAAAGCGTGCTCTACACTCGATGACAAACCAATCATAATTTGCTTTGGTTTTGTACTTCGAATTGAATAAGGAAGGACTTTCCGAACATGGATTATGTTTGGCGAATTTAAGTGTCTTGTCAGGTTGTGGATGTATTCTCAATCTCGATTAAAGTATGGTTTATACTTATCTCGAAACCCTTGGTACGAATTGTCCCTAAGGACGGACTGTCTTGCCAGCCTTTGGCAAGTATAGCTCCATCTCGGCATGAGTATGGATTTTACTCTACTGAATTTCTAAGTATGGATTATACTCAGGAACGATGAATGATCTTGTTAAGATATGGTGAAGGAAATCAATAAAACTCGAGTATGGCTTATGCTTAGTTTGAACTTCCTGTTATGGCTTATACCCGGAAGGTTTGGTCCCTCGCCAGGTTTTGGCAGGATGATTCGAACGTCTCTTGAGTGTGGTTTATGTTCAAACAAATGCCCAAGCATGGTTTATGCTCGAAAGTATAATCAGTTTCGTTAGGTTTTAACATACCTGTTTTCTCTCTTTTCTTCGTAGGTATGGTTTATTCTTGCAGCCTGTAGGCCCGCCGTGGCCTTGGACTTCCTGGATTATCCAGAACACATCTTCCCTCGTTCTGCAAGATATGCTATGGGGGGCAAAATGTTGACCCACTTTTTAGTCAAAGCATTCACACATGAAATATCTGATAAACAATATACTCCAGTATTGGAAGCATCGTCAGAAGACAGGCAGTGATTTGGTCGATATCGCATCACAAACAAAGAATGGCCTGGAACTCCTACCAGATGACCTTTTATGTGCCCGAAAACATCGGTTATGGAGCTTAGCTCCGTAATACATGTAGCCCTCTGAACTAGCTTCAGTTTGAGCTTTTGTTTGGCTAAAACAGACTTACGGTTTGAAAGTTAACCCCATTTCCGTGAACGCATGAAGAATTGGAAACTTGGATTGTGGCATGAGAAAAGCCCCGGATCGAATCAAACCCGCTCCGACCCACGCTTCGAAGTTTCTCAAACATGGACTTTAGCTTTCTTCGGATCGGACCTTCCAGACCCGTCCCGACTTGTACACTGCACAGAAGCGCTCGACACGCCTCCGGTTCGGAGGTTCCACCTCGGTTCGGATCAGACCCGAACCGAACCAACCCCTACTGACCTGCTACTACACTTCAGATCTGACCTATTCTTAGGGAGCCATTACCTCCTACTCTCATGGAATGAACTCTACCTGTCCTAGCACGATCTGAAGACCACTATTCCACTACTTCCGAGATCATCTCAGTGCCCGCCACGTGGCACCTTCGAACCGGACCTCTTCAAAACCTTGCAAGGCTCCTCTACGCCTATAAAACACCCTTATATGGCCATTTCAAAGGACTTTTGGCGACTCCAACACTTGGCCTCCTTTACAACCAAGCAAGGACATTGCTCATCACTTTAACACGAGGAATTCATGTATAAATTCATTCTCTAATCTCCTCTTCTTGATTGTAACACAAGGCTATTGTGTATAAACCGCAAACACACAGTCTTGTAATAGCTTCTTAGGATTTAAGAAACAATAAAGTGGACGTAGGCTTGGTTTGAGCCGAACCACTATAAAAATCTCGTGTGTCTCCTATTATTTTACTGCTTTTTCTGCATTAATCTGTGATTATGAGGTTTTCACATAGAATTTGGGTGTTAGGCCCAATTTTCGGTCAAACATTTTTGTAACACCCCACACCCGCTATAGTCACTCACTAAGGGAATGCCATAGCATCGGTGGAGTATTTTTAGTGAGTATAGAACAGTAAAATTACAACAAGACAGATATAATGTAATACTTGAAAATTTAAAACATCATCTCATAGCAGCGGAAAGTAAAACATGTTTGGTTACATCATAAAACCATAACAAGAGTCAAGTACAAAATATCCATCCTGAATAAAATAAGTACATAATCCCACTACTCATAACAAATAGCCATAACAGAAAAGATAAGATATGCTGAGCTCTACATCTACGGTCCAAGCTCCAAGAGATAGATAAAGCAAACTGATCAAAGCCCACTAGCACTAGGCCCAACCTGAGGACCTGAAGGAAAAAGATAAAAACAACGGGGGTCAGACATAAGCCTGAGTGATCCCTATCTCCTTAATAATACAATTATTAAAGTAATTAGGGTATGATATGAACTCGGTATGGTATCTTTGGGGATAATGACTACACTAAGTTGCCCACGAACACAGGACGAACTAAGATAACCGTAAAGACGCATCTACCCACCCAAGGATAATTACTAACTGCACCACACCAGTCACTCCTACTCAAAGGTTGATCCCACCCAAGGATATCAAAGATAGATATAACCAGTAGTTTCCTGTACCCTAGTTGACTACATAGGTGCCGTCTGCCCCTATCTCTACTAGGTGTACCCCACTACCCCAAGCGATCGGCTCCCTAACGTAGATACCCGTGCTGGTCCCACAGTGGGGTGTATCACTCCCCTAAAGTGGCTACCCAATACTATCAACGGTGCACGGCTTTATATCTACACGATGCAACAACGGCTTATCTACCAGCCCGGGCCCACACACGCATATGAAACCCGTTGGACTTGCGTTGCCACCGCTACCCCGTTTTGGCCTCTTATAATCAAGCCCAATATGCGTGTCCCGTCACTCGACATGGGTCGAGCCCACAAAGATACGTTTGGGATATTGGTTGAAATGGGTCCCCCACAAGCTACTACATAAGCTTGTCATTTTATCTAGTGCATCCCACTTAACCCCTTTTTATAATCATGCCCCCTTACATTTTAAGGTTTGGTTAAGTCATCCAATTATATTACAATTGCCCCTTAAGGCACCCACTAGATTTTCGCATGCCACCCAAGGCACTTACTTGATTCCCACATGCCACCCAAGGCACTTACTTGATTCCCACATGTCACCCAAGGCACTTACTTGATTTCCCCATGCCACCCAAGGCACTTACTTAACCCTTTAATCATGTTTAGTTACATGTTCCACTTTGGTTAAGTATTCTTATCGTATTTTCTATTGCCACCCAAGGCAACCCACTAGTTTCCTCATGCCACCCAAGGCACCCCCACTAGTTACTATATGCCACCCAAGGCACCCACTTAACCCCTCATGTCCCACTACATGCTAATATGGTTAAGTGTTTCTTAATTAATTAAGACCGTGATCTCCCATAAAGACCTCCCACATTAGACTGGCTGTTATGACCGCCTGGTTAAGCCGGTAGAGTCCGGGCAGTCTTACGTCATAACAGAGTCTAACCTCGTGTCTTTACCTTAATTTCGTATTTAATTTATGGCTAAGACCTCTCACATTGGGCTGACATTTGTAGCAACTGGTTAAGCCGGTCGGGTCCGGGCAGTTTTACACTACAAATGAGTCCAACCTCGTGTCTTAGTCGATTAATTACACCTAATTAATCACCCCCATATTAATTATTCCTAATTAATATCAAGTTTTCCATAACATGGGTAGACCTAACTCAATAGGTAAATTCCCATGGGGTAGACCTAACTCAATAGGTAAATTCCCACTTATGGTAATTTATTTTTATGGTATGCTTAATCATACCCAACCATGCTTTAATTAACATATTTACCAACCCCATCGTTTCCCCACGTAAATCGTTCTCATTTCATGACATAATAAAGGGGAAGATCCATCACAACTATCATGGGTTTAGCATACAACTTTGTCATGGGTTAAGAGGATGTCAACTTGCATATATGAGCATATATTAACCCAACTATATTCAACCCAAACTTGCATATTATCAAACATGTGTCTTACATAACATGTTGCATATGAACTTACATATCATCAAACAAGTGATTTGCATAACATGTTGCATATGAACTTACATATCATCATACATGTGATTTGCATAACATGTAGAACTTGCATTTTAGCATATACTTAACTTGCATAAGCACTCACATACTTGCATAAGCATTCATATACTTGCATAAGCTTGCATATCATGTTAAACTTGCATTTCAACATATACATAACTTGCGTAAACATTCACATACTTGCATAGGCTTGCATATTATGTTAAACTTGCATTTCAACATATGCATAACTTGCATAAACATTCACATACTTGCATAGGCTTGCATATTATGTTAAACTTGCATTTCAACATATACATAACTTGCATAAACATTCACATACTTGCATAGGCTTGCATATTATGTTAAACTTGCATTTCAACATATACATAACTTGCATAAACATTCACATACTTGCATAGGCTTGCATATTATGTTAAACTTGCATTTCAACATATACATAACTTGCATAAACATTCACATACTTGCATAGGCTTGCATATTATGTTAAACTTGCATTTCAACATATACATAACTTGCATAAACATTCACATACTTGCATAGGCTTGCATATTATGTTAAACTTGCATTTCAACATATACATAACTTGCATAAACATTCATATACTTGCATAAGATGTTAAACATGCATATAAGCATATACATGACTTGCATAAGTACTCACATACTTGCATAACATGTTTGCATAATGGATCCATATTCACTTAGTGTTTTGCATCATAAACATCATGAAACAACTTGCATAAAAATATCATGATTACATATTATGAAACTTGCATGACATAAGGCATATAACTTGCAAAACACATAATATTCACTACATCAAGCTTGCATAAATATATGGTTCCACAAACATAGCCATACTTTATCACATCTTATCATAATCAATTCAATAATTGATTATTAAGGGGATAGAAGTTCACCAAAACAAGATTAGCAAGTTAAATGAAGCAAATCCCAATGATTAAGTAGAAGAAGATGTAGATTAGCTTGCAAACCCTCTTAGGATTTTTAGTGGAGGCTCTCCAATTTTCTAAGTGGTGGCATAATGGCCTTAGATCTATTTTTGGTAAGGATAAGGGGGGTATTAGGGTGTATATATAGATTAGTTAGATGTTTTAGGACCATAGGATATACCCTAGAACCAATCCTAGCCTTTAGAGCATGTCTTGGGGAAGAAGTCAAGTGTAGGAACCATTTAGGGCCCAAAAAAAACAGCCCAAAACTCTTCCCGGGCCTCAAAACATGAGCAGTTTTTGATTTTTCGTGAAACTTTGACGGGCCATAACTTGGTCATACGGACTCCGATTTACGAAAACTCGGACTCTATTTCGCGTATTTTTCCGAGACGAACGCAATGGCACAGCCCGTTTCCCCTGATTCAGAATATTAAATTTAATTCTGCTCTGATTTATGTTATAACAAGTTATTTAACATACGGGGTGTTACATTCTCCCCTACTTAAAGGATTTCGTCCCCGAAATCTCTAAGTCAAGAAGAACGTATCCTACCAACCAAACAACCATCTACTCAACCATCAAACACTGGCATCCATTGTCCTTAAAGTTTCTAATGTTGTATGAACATATGCAAAAAGTGTGTGTATATGTTCCCTATCTAATGCAAAATCAGGCGGTCTACTGATTCAGTTGACCTCCTTAATGCAAACCATGATAGTGCCATGCATCCAATATGTATGCGAAAGAACCCTACCGACACATACTATTTCTACATGCGTGCACAATCATTCACCGAATAAATGCATCATCCATATGATAGCACAACCATCATACATCCATTAATATAGCTACCTACACACATTTATATGCAATATGCAATATGAAGTGATTGAGCCGATCTAGTGCCTAAAGTGTGTGTATATGCATTCACGAGCAACCACTAGCAAACACTTGCATCCACTTGCATCCATCAATCATAACATGTCTCAAACACATGTTTCAACCATAGGTTTACCCTATCTAAAAGGTCAAAGGTGCTAACGAGAGGACATACTAAGGACAAGATAAGTACAAGATAGGCAATAAAGGAGAAGTTAAAGAACATACTCTCGAAAAGAAAAGGGTACAAAGAACGCATCTTCGCTTCCGTCTCCCAAGTAGCATTGCTCTCGTCATCTCCCCATTGCACTTTGACTAGCTGAACCTCTCTGTTTCTCAACTTCTTAATCTCTGACCCAAGGATGCGAGTAGGAGCTCGTCGAATCGTCGCATCACGCTCTACTTCCACTTCTCTAAGCAAGCTCGGCTCTACCACATCTGCGGTCTCATGTAGGCACTTCCTCAAATGTGACACATGGAAAACATCATGTATACCACTAAGTCTGTCTGGCAACTACACCCTATATGTCATCCATCCAATTCTTTCCTTGACAGGAAACGGTCCTACAAACCTCGGTGCTAACTTCCCAGCGGATCCAAAGCGAACAACATTCCGTAATGGAGACACTTTGACAAAAACCATGTCCCCAACTTTAAACTCAAGATCAGTCCTCCTCTTATCTGCATAAGATTTCTGTCTGTCTTGCGCTGCTTTCATCCTTCTTCGAATCAAATCAACCTTCTCTGAAGTCTCTCTGACCATATCGGGCCCTAGCAAGATCTTATCCGTAGATTCCCACCAACATGTAGGTGATCGACAAGGCCTTCCATAAAGAGCTTCAAAAGGTGCCATGCCAATACTAGACTGGAAGCTGTTGTTATATGCAAACTCCACCAAAGGAAGATGCTCTTCCCATGTACCTCCAAAATCCAAGATACAAAGCCTCAAAAGGTCTTCCAAAACACGGTTCACCCTCTCGGTCTGGCCGTCTGTCTGAGGATGATATGCGGTGCTCAAACACAACTGAGTCCCCACCGCCTCCTGTAAACTCTTCCAAAACTCACTAGTGAAGATAGGATCTCGATCACTCACTATGCTGGAAGGTACCCCATGCAATCGAACTATCTCTCGAACATAGACTGAAGCAGGCCATGGAGCAGTCCTCTTACTCTTTACGGGTATGAAATGGGCGCTCTTAGTAAGTCTATCAACCACGACCCAAATTCCTGTATTGCCCTTTCTCGATTTCGGCAAACCATCAACGAAGTCCATCGAGACACTATCCCACTTCCATATCGGAACTTCCAAAGGATGAAGCAACCCACCTGGCTTCTTTTGCTCTGCTTTTACTTGTTGGCACACCAAGCATCTAGCAACATACTCGGCCACATCTTTCTTCATACCGGCCCAGAAGAAAGTCCATTTCATGTCTTGGTACATCTCGTCCCCACCGGGATGAATGGTCATCCTAAAACGGTGTGCATTATCAGGAATAACCTTCCTCAAACCCTCATCTTGCGGTACACAAAGTCTACCATCTCTACACAAGCACCCCCTATCATCTAGGGTGTACCTACTCAAATGGCTGGACGACTCCCCCCCTTATGAGCTTTTCTACTAACTCAACCAACTGTGGGTCGTCCCTCTGGGCTTCTACAATTTGCCCCAAAAGAGTAGGTCTAACTTCCAAGGAAGCTAGCAAACCGGGTACACAATTAACGGAAGGTCTGAAATCCATCATAGAAATAAACTCTAGGCTCCTTCGTTCAACGAACCACAAACTCGAGGACAATCCCTTTTCTACTTAAGGTGTCCGGTACCATGTTACCCTTGCCAGGGGTATACGCTATCTCAAACCCATAGGATGCTAAAAATCCCATCCACTTTTACTGTCCTAAGATTATGCGCTTGAAGAGCCTCCAGCACTTCCCTAAGATGTAGGGCATGCTCTTCTCCACTAGGATATCATCCAAAATCATCACAGCTATCCATCCCTCACGCAGACCACCCTAATCGAACTCGGCATTCCCCCAAATGCAAGCCCCAAAGGCCTAAACCAATATTAGACAAACACCCAAGGGATACCTCCTTCGAATTCAGACGACCTTCGTGAGATGATACTAGTAAAAACGGCTAAATAATTAAGCCCCTTGTCCAACCCTGGATGTCCCTGCCAGTCTTACTCCAAAACCACCGTTTTTCCCTAACTGGCTTTGCTCCTAGAAAAGACCAAGATGTCATCCACAAAGACCATCACAACTTATTTAGGTACTCCTTGAACACCCTTCTTATCAAATCATCAAAGTATACGGGGGCGTTCGTCAAACCCAATGGCATCACCAGCCACTCATAAAAAAAAATTCATCCGGAGTCCTAAAGGCAGTCTTCTCTGTACTATCCTCAGCCACTCTCAACTGATGAAATCCCGTGGCTAAGTCCAACTGCGAAAATACTGAGGCGCCCACTAACTGATCAAAGAGATCATCAATCCTCGACAATGGGTGTCTATTCTTCTTTGTGAGTTTATTTAGCTCTCTTTAGCTTACACAAAGTCTGAGGGACCCATCCGCCTTCGTGGCAAAAACTACTGGAGCGCCCCACTCCGATATACTTCGTCTTATGAACCCCTTCTCAAGCAAATCGCCTACTTACTTATGGAGTTCCCTCCTCTCACGAGGAACCACGTGGCACACTGGCCAAGACACTGGTTTAGCCTTACCCACCAGATATATTTGGGAGTCAATTTCCAGCTCCGGAGGTAAGCCCTTCACCTCCTTATACACATCCGGGTATTCCCGGACCGCTCTAACAGATCACAAATTCTAGACCAACATGTCAAGCGATTCTAGATAACATAGCATAACAGATTCTATGGGATTACAAGAGATCTCGAGAGTGTTACCCAAGCGGCCCATAAGCCTAACAACTCTCCCTCCAAAATCAAAAACGGCACCCCTACTGGATAACCAGTCCATGCCCAGAACTAACCCATAGCCCGTGAAGCCCAACAAGCATCACATCTAAACTCAATGCTAAGTATAAAAACTTTCAAACCCAACCACACCATGGAGCCCAATTGGGTTTGAAACAACTAAGGGATCATCAATCAAACTGGTGTCTAAGTGCAGTGACTCAACTATCAATGGTGAGATAAACGAACTCGATATATCAGGATCAAATAAAGTTTGAATCGGATAATAAAGAAATCCAAATTCCAACCTAGACAGTCTTATCCCCATCTGGTACCTTAGTCGTGAGGGAATACAATTACCCCCCAGAAGATTCCATACCTTGCCCTTGCTTCTTTGGACAATCCTAATAACGTGTCCTATTCCTCTCAAAAGGATAACTACTAGCCTTCCTCTTCCCTATTCTCCACTCACAACCTCTCACCAATGAGGTTTCACCCTTCATTAACCAAACAACTATTTGAGCCTTCCTCTCTTCTTGAACCAACTTCTAACCAGATTTACGTCTGAGTCCCTTGAAGTGGTTTTCCATCCTTATCCATCTTAGAAAGATCATCTATACGCGGAGGGGAAACTCAAAATGAGAGAGAGGAAGAGATTCAAAATGGAGAATTCGAAAGATATAGATATGGCTATTGGGGATTATGATTTTCTTTCAAAAACTTTTCTCTTAAAAGACATGTTTTCGAAAATACTCCTTTCAAAAATATTCTTAGAAAATAGTTTTTCTAAAAAATTTATCTGTTCTGGTAACCTTAAGCTCTGATACCACGTGTAACACCCCACACCCGCTATAGTCACTCACTAAGGGAATGCCATAGCATCGGTGGAGTATTTTTAGTGAGTATAGAACAGTAAAATTACAACAAGACAGATATAATGTAATACTTGAAAATTTAAAACATCATCTCATAGCAGCGGAAAGTAAAACATGTTTGGTTACATCATAAAACCATAACAAGAGTCAAGTACAAAATATCCATCCTGAATAAAATAAGTACATAATCCCACTACTCATAACAAATAGCCATAACAGAAAAGATAAGATAAGCTGAGCTCTACATCTACGGTCCAAGCTCCAAGAGATAGATAAAGCAAACTGATCAAAGCCCACTAGCACTAGGCCCAACCTGAGGACCTGAAGGAAAAAGATAAAAACAACGGGGGTCAGACATAAGCCTGAGTGAACCCTATCTCCTTAATAATACAATTATTAAAGTAATTAGGGTATGATATGAACTCGGTATGGTATCTTTGGGGATAATGACTACACTAAGTTGCCCACGAACACAGGACGAACTAAGATAACCGTAAAGACGCATCTACCCACCCAAGGATAATTACTAACTGCACCACACCAGTCACTCCTACTCAAAGGTTGATCCCACCCAAGGATATCAAAGATAGATATAACCAGTAGTTTCCTGTACCCTAGTTGACTACATAGGTGCCGTCTGCCCCTATCTCTACTAGGTGTACCCCACTACCCCAAGCGATCGGCTCCCTAACGTAGATACCCGTGCTGGTCCCACAGTGGGGTGTATCACTCCCCTAAAGTGGCTACCCAATACTATCAACGATGCACGGCTTTATATCTACACGATGCAATAACGGCTTATCTACCAGCCCGGGCCCACACACGCATATGAAACCCGTTGGACTTGCGTTGCCACCGCTACCCCGTTTTGGCCTCTTATAATCAAGCCCAATATGCGTGTCCCGTCACTCGACATGGGTCGAGCCCACAAAGATACGTTTGGGATATTGGTTGAAATGGCCCCCCCACAAGCTACTACTTAAGCTTGTCATTTTATCTAGTGCATCCCACTTAACCCCTTTTTATAATCATGCCCCCTTACATTTTAAGGTTTGGTTAAGTCATCCAATTATATTACAATTGCCCCTTAAGGCACCCACTAGATTTTCGCATGCCACCCAAGGCACTTACTTGATTCCCACATGCCACCCAAGGCACTTACTTGATTCCCACATGTCACCCAAGGCACTTACTTGATTTCCCCATGCCACCCAAGGCACTTACTTAACCGTTTAATCATGTTTAGTTACATGTTCCACTTTGGTTAAGTATTCTTATCGTATTTTCTATTGCCACCCAAGGCAACCCACTAGTTTCCTCATGCCACCCAAGGCACCCCCACTAGTTACTATATGCCACCCAAGGCACCCACTTAACCCCTCATGTCCCACTACATGCTAATATGGTTAAGTGTTTCTTAATTAATTAAGACCGTGATCTCCCATAAAGACCTCCCACATTAGACTGGCTGTTATGACCGCCTGGTTAAGCCGGTAGAGTCCGGGCAGTCTTACGTCATAACAGAGTCTAACCTCGTGTCTTTACCTTAATCACGTATTTAATTTATGGCTAAGACCTCTCACATTGGGCTGACATTTGTAGCAACTGGTTAAGCCGGTCGGGTCCGGGCAGTTTTACACTACAAATGAGTCCAACCTCGTGTCTTAGTCGATTAATTACACCTAATTAATCACCCCCATATTAATTATTCCTAATTAATATCAAGTTTTCCATAACATGGGTAGACCTAACTCAATAGGTAAATTCCCATGGGGTAGACCTAACTCAATAGGTAAATTCCCACTTATGGTAATTTATTTTTATGGTATGCTTAATCATACCCAACCATGATTTAATTAACATATTTACCAACCCCATTGTTTCCCCACGTAAATCGTTCTCATTTCGTGACATAATAAAGGGGAAGATCCATCACAACTATCATGGGTTTAGCATACAACTTTGTCATGGGTTAAGAGGATGTCAACTTGCATATATGAGCATATATTAACCCAACTATATTCAACCCAAACTTGCATATTATCAAACATGTGTCTTACATAACATGTTGCATATGAACTTACATATCATCAAACATGTGATTTGCATAACATGTTGCATATGAACTTACATATCATCATACATGTGATTTGCATAACATGTAGAACTTGCATTTTAGCATATACTTAACTTGCATAAGCACTCACATACTTGCATAAGCATTCATATACTTGCATAAGCTTGCATATCATGTTAAACTTGCATTTCAACATATACATAACTTGCGTAAACATTCACATACTTGCATAGGCTTGCATATTATGTTAAACTTGCATTTCAACATATACATAACTTGCATAAACATTCACATACTTGCATAGGCTTGCATATTATGTTAAACTTGCATTTCAACATATACATAACTTGCATAAACATTCACATACTTGCATAGGCTTGCATATTATGTTAAACTTGCATTTCAACATATACATAACTTGCATAAACATTCACATACTTGCATAGGCTTGCATATTATGTTAAACTTGCATTTCAACATATACATAACTTGCATAAACATTCACATACTTGCATAGGCTTGCATATTATGTTAAACTTGCATTTCAACATATACATAACTTGCATAAACATTCATATACTTGCATAAGATGTTAAACATGCATATAAGCATATACATGACTTGCATAAGTACTCACATACTTGCATAACATGTTTGCATAATGGATCCATATTCACTTAGTGTTTTGCATCATAAACATCATGAAACAACTTGCATAAAAATATCATGATTACATATTATGAAACTTGCATGACATAAGGCATATAACTTGCAAAACACATAATATTCACTACATCAAGCTTGCATAAATATATGGATCCACAAACATAGCCATACTTTATCACATCTTATCATAATCAATTCAATAATTGATTATTAAGGGGATAGAAGCTCACCAAAACAAGATTAGCAAGTTAAATGAAGCAAATCCCAATGATTAAGTAGAAGAAGATGTAGATTAGCTTGCAAACCCTCTTAGGATTTTTAGTGGAGGCTCTCCAATTTTTTAAATGGTGGCATAATGGCCTTAGATCTATTTTTGGTAAGGATAAGGGGTGTATTAGGGTGTATATATAGATTAGTTAGATGTTTTAGGACCATAGGATATACCCTAGAACCAATCCTAGCCTTTAAAGCATGTCTTGGGGAAGAAGTCAAGTGTAGGAACCATTTAGGGCCCAAAAAAACAGCCCAAAACTCTTCCCGGGCCTCAAAACATGAGCAGTTTTCGTTTTTGATTTTTCGTGAAACTTTGACGGGCCATAACTTGGTCATACGGACTCCGATTTACGAAAACTCGGACTCTATTTCGCGTATTTTTCCGAGACGAACGCAATGGCACAGCCCGTTTCCCCTGATTCAGAATATTAAATTTAATTCTGCTCTGATTTATGTTATAACAAGTTATTTAACATACGGGGTGTTACAATTTTGGCGCGCCAGGCAGGGGGGACACACAACTACTTCAATTTCTAGCTCTAAAGGAAGCGAATTATTTGGCTATTGGATCGATGGCTAAGCGAAAGAATTCCCGTGTTGAAGGCGAAGGCCCGGGAAACGAGGCGAGCCTTGAAGCTTCCTCACATGAAAATCCGTCAGCATACTTGATGCGAGAAGAGATGGATGGCGTTCTCACCGAATTGAGAGCCAAGATGGCAAGGCAAGACGATCTACACCACAAACAACAGGAGATGATAGATGGATTCTTCGCTCGGATGGAGGCCAGGCCGAGCGACAACATTCAAATTGCTGGAAACAAAGCTGTACAAACAACAAATCAATCCCAAGCAGGAGCAGCAAACCGGATCGGTACGGATCTGATCCAAACCGGAGACACGAATGGACTCGGGGGAAATGCCCCTCAACAACAAATAGCTCCGACGCTTAATATTTCTGATGGAAATGCAGAAGCTCATGATTCAGGGCGAGCATGACCAATCGTCGCACCGGTTCGGATCGGCAATACCACACAGCTTCAACATCGAGCTCCCCGGTTTGGAACAAAAGAACCTGATCGGATCGGTACATCTGACCCGAACCGTGCACCTCGCCATGACCTCCCTCGCTTCTTCGAGCTGCAACATGGGGGCACCTCTGAACCGAACCGAATAGCCTTCCAAGCTCCCCGTACACTTCCACACTCTACTGTATTCAACGATGCGGGCACCAGCTCTGACTATAGCAACTTGCAACAGCTCTTTGAAGGCGACCGACTCGCCAATATGATCGATCACCGCTCGAGAGGCTGCACTTATCAGAATGACATGGATGATATCAACCACAATCCGTTCACTCAGTAAATCAGGAATTCCCGCAATCCCTCGGATTTCAAACTTCCACAGTTGGAGCCCTACAACGGCAGTACGGATCCTACCTTGCACTTGATGCGCTACAAACGTCATATGGAAGTTCAATCAGCGTCAGAAAACATCATGGCAAAGTGCTTCCCTCTCTTTTTGACCGATATAGCTGCTATGTGGATTCGGCAGCTGGAATCTGAAACGATCAACAGTTGGAACATGTAGGTCGCTCGTTTTATTGAGCAGTTTCGGGTCCACATCACTCGAACCTAAAATGTAATGTCGCTCACTATAATCAAGAAGAGTCCCAGAGAAACTCTGCGCTCATTTCTAGAAAGATTTAACATCGCAACAACATCCGCTGATCAACTTGAGCCATCTATGGTATTGATGGCGGAAGTATCCGGCGTTCTAGACAACTCGGAGTTCAAAACATCCTTATACCGAGACCCACCAAGGAATCTCAGCGAATTCTACCTTGAATCGGTTTGGTTTCTGCGTGAAGAAGACGCAACATCCAAAAAAAAATTCTCGATGTCAACATGCTCAGGGACGGAGAACCGTCTGATTCTGCTAAAGGCGAAGGAAAAGCTGCCGTCAAGAATGACCGCAACACTTAGCCCAGAAGAGGGCTCATATATGAAAAGTACACTGGACTCAATTCGAAACTAACCCAAGTCTACGTGAACACAAACGGTGATATCTCCTATCCAAAGCCTCCCAGGAGGGAGCCATCGCAAAGAGAACGTGATTCTGGAAGATACTGCATATTTCAAGATATGGACGGTCATGACACGGATGACTGCAGGCATCATAGAGATCTGATTGAGGAACGGGTTAGACTTGGAGAGCTACCCGAGTATGTGAAACAACCAACATGGCCCGCACCTGCGCTACCTCCACCTGCTCCCCGAAGAGGGAATGACCCTGGATCGAGCTCTCGTATGCTCATCATCAACTGATCTGGATTGGATCACTCTGCATTTTCAGCATTTCTTAGGATTTAAGATATGGTTCTTTGCTTTCTTTAGGTTTTCCGATTGGCTAAATTGGAGTACACACGTTCGGGGCTAGGATTTAGCTCCAAAGCGTGCTCTACACTCGATGACAAAACAATTAGATTTGCTTTGGTTTTGTACTTTGAATTGAATAAGGAAGGACTTTACGAACATGGATTATGTTTGGCGAATTTAAGTGTCTTTTCAGGTTGTGGCAGGATTCTCAATCTCGATTAAAGTATGATTTATACTTATCTCGAAACCCTTGGTATGGATTGTGCCAAAGGACGGATGGTCTTGTCAGGCCTTTGCAAGTATAGCTCCATCTCGGCATGAGTATGGATTGTACTCCACTGAATTTCTAAGTATGGATTATACTCAAGAACCACGAATGATCTTGCTAAGATCCGGTAAAGGAACTCAATAAAACTCGAGTATGGCTAATGCTTAGTTTTTACTTCCTGGTATGGCTTATACCCGGAAGGTTAGGTCCCTCGCCAGGTTTTGGCAGGATGATTCGAACGTCTCTTGAGTGTGGTTTGTGCTCAAACAAATGCCCAAGCATGGTTTGTGATCGAAAGTATAATCTGTTTTTTTAGGTTTTTACATACCTGTTTTCTCTCTTTTCTTCGCATGTATGGTTTATACTTGCAGATGGTAGGACTGGCGTAGCCTTGGACTTCCTGGATTATCCAGAACACATCTTCCTTCGTTCTGCAAGATATATTCTGGGGGGCAAAATGTTGACCCTCTTTTTAGTCAAAGCAGTCACACATGAAATATCTGATCAACAATACGCTCCAGTATTGGAAGCATCATCAGAAGATAGGGAGAGATTTGGTCGAAATCGCATCACAAATAAATAGGTGCCCGGAACACCTAATAGATGACCTTGTCTAGGCTCGAAAACATCGATTACGTAGCTATGCTCCATTACTCTTGTAGCCCCCTAAATTAGCTTCAGTTTGAGCTTTCGTTTGGCTAAAACAGACTTATGGTTTGAAAGTTACGCCCGTTTCCGTGAACACATGGAGAATTGGAAACTTGGATTGTGGCATGAGAAAAGCTTCAGATCGGATCAGACCCGCTCCGACCCACGCTTCGAAGTTTCTCAAACTTGGACTTTAGCTCGCTTCGGTTCGGATCGGACCTTCCAGACCAGACCCACCTTGTACACTGCACAGATGCGCTTGTCTTGCCTTCGGTTCGAAGGTTCCACCTTGGTTCGGATCGGACCCGAACCCATCCGACCCTTATTGACCTGCTACTACACTTCGGATCTGACCTATTCTTAAGGAGTCATTACCTCCTACTCATGGAATGAACTCCACCTGTCCTAGCAAGATCTGAAGACCACTATTCCACTACTTCCGAGATCATCTCATTGCCCGCCACATGGCACCTCCGAACCGGACCGCTTCAGAACCTTGCAAGGCTCCTCTACGCCAATAAATACACCCTTACATGGCCATTTCAAAGGACTTTTGGCGACTCCAACACTTGGCCTCCTTTACAACCAAGCAAGGACATTGCTCATCACTTTAACACGAGGAATTCGTGTATAAATTCATTCTCTAATATGCTCTTCTTGATTGTAACACAAGGCTATTGTGTATAAACCGCAAACAAACAGTATTGTAATAGCTGCTTAGGATTTAAGAAACTATAAAGTGAACATAGGCTTGATTTGAGCCGAACCACTACAAAAATTTCGTGTGTCTCCTCTTATTTTATTGCTTTTTCTGCATTAATATGTGATTGTGAGGTTTTCACATAGAATTTGGGTGTTAGGCCCAATTTTCGGTCTAACATTTTGGCGCACCAGGTAGGGGGGACACACAACTACTTCAATTTCTAGCCCTAAAGGAAGCGGATTATTTGGCTATTGGATCGATGGCTAAGCGAAAGGTTTCCCGTGCTGAAGGCGAAGGCATGAGAAACGAGGCGTGACATGAAGCTTCCTTACCTAAAAACCCATCAGCATACTTGGCGCGAGAAGAGATGGATGGAGTTTTCACCGAATTGAGAGCCCAGATGGCCAGGCAAGACGATATACTCCGCAAACAACAGGAGATGGTAGATGTATTCTTCGCTCGGATGGAGGGCAGGCCGAGCGACAAAATTCAAATAGCTGGAAAAAACGCTGTACAAACAACAAATCAATCCCCAGCAGGAGCAGCGAACCGGATCGGTACGGATCTGATCCGAACCGGAGACACGAATGGACTCGGGGGCATTGCCCCTCAACAACCAATAGCTCCGACGCTTAATACTTCTGATGGAAATGCAGAAGCTCAAGATTCAGGGTGAGCACGACCAATCTCCGCACTGGTTCGGATCGGCAATACCACACATCTTCAGCATCAAGCTCCCCGGTTTGGGATATGAGAACCTGATCGGAATGGTACATCCGACCCGAACCGTGCACCTCCCCATGACCTCCCTCGCTTCTCCGAGCCGCAACATGGGGGCACCTTTGAACCGAACCGAATGGCCTTCCAAGCTCCCAGTACTCTTCCACACTCTACTGGATTCAACGATGCGGGCACCAGCTCTGACCTTAGCAAATTGCAACAGCTATTTGAAGGCGACCGGCTCGCCAATCTGATCGAATGCCTCTCGAGAGGCCGCACTTATATGAATGATGTCAACCACAATCCGTTCACTCAGGAAATCAGGAATTCCCGCAATCCCCCGAAATTCAAACTTCCATAGTCGAGCCCTACAACAGCAGGACGGATCCTACCGTGCACTTGATGCGCTACAAATGTCATATGGAAGTTCAGTCGGTGTCAGAAAACGTCATGGGAAAGTGCTTCCCTCTCTTTTTGACCGATATAGCTGCTATGTGGATTCTGCAGCTTTGGGTCCACATCACTCGACCCAAAAATGTAATGTCGCTCACTAAAATCAAGCAGAGGCCTAGAGAAACTCTGCGCTCATTTCTAGAAAGATATAACGTCACAGCAACATCCGTCGATCCACCTGAGCCATCTATGGTATTGATGGCGGCAGTATCCAGTGTTCTGGACAACTCGGAGTTCAAAAAATCCTTATACCGAGACCCACCAAGGAATCTCAGCGAATTCTACCTTGAATCGGATAGGTTTCTGCATGTAGAAGACGCAACGTCCGAAAAGAAAATTCTCGATGTCAACATGCTCAGGGACGGAGAACCGTCTGATTCTGGTAAAGGCGAAGGAAAAGCTGCCGTCAAGAATGACCGCAACACTCAACCCCGAAGAGGGCCCAGATATGAAAAGTACACCGAACTCAATTTGTCACTAACCCACATCTACGTGAACACAAACGGCGATATCTCCTATACAAAGCCTCCCAAGAGGGAGCCATCGCAAAGAGAACGTGATTCTAGAAGACACTGCATATTTCACGATATGTACGGTCAAAACACGGATGACTGTAGGCATCTTAGAGATCTGATTGAGGAATGGGTTAGACGTGGAGAGCTACCCGAGTGTGTGAAACAACCAACAACGCCTGCACCTGTGCTACCTCCACCTGCTCCCCGGAGAGGGGATGACCCACGATCGAGCTCTCGTGGGCTCATCATCAACTGATCTGGATTGGATCATTTTGCATTTTCAGCATTTCTTAGGATTTAAGATATGTTTCTTTGCTTTCTCTAGGTTTTCCAATTGGCTAAATCGTAGTACACACGTTCGAGGTTAGGATTTAGCTCCAAACCGTGCTCTACACTCGATGACAAACCAATCAGGATTTGCTTTGGTTTTGTACTTTGAATTGAATATGGAAGGGCTTTCAGAACATGGATTATGTTTGGCGAATTTAAGTGTATTGTCAGGTTGTGGCAGGTTTCTCAATCTCTATTAAAGTATGGTTTATACTTATCTCGAAACCCTTGGTACGGATTGTGCCTAAGGACGGACTGTCTTGTCAGGCTTTGGCAAGTATAGCTCCATCTCGGCATGAGTATGGATTGTACTCCAATGAATTTATAAGTATGGATTATACTCAGGATCGACGAATGATCTTGTTAAGATCTGGTAAAGGAACTCAATAAAACTCGAGTATGGCTTATGCTTAGTTTGAACTTCTTGGTATGGCTTATACCCGGAAGGTTAGGTCCCTCGCCAGGTTTTGGCAGGATGATTCGAACGTCTCTTGAGTGTGGTTTATGCTCAAACAAACACCCAAGCATGGTTTATGATCAAAAGTATAATCTGTTTTGTTAGGTTTTGACATTCCTGTTTTCTCTCTTTTCTTCGCAGGTATGGTGTATACTTGCAGCTGGCAGGCCCGGCGTGGCCTCGGACTTCCTGGATTATCCAGAACACAACTTCCTTCGTTCTGCAAGATATGTTCTTGGGGGCAAAATGTTGACCCGCATTTTAGTCAAAACAGTCACACATGAAATATCTGATCAACATACCCTCCAATATTGGAAGCATCGTCAGAAGACAGGCAGCGATTTGGTCGAAATCGCATCACAAATAAAGAAAGGCCCGGAACTGCTACCAGATGACCTTTTCTGGGCTAGAAAACATCAATTACAAAACTAAGCTCCATAAATCTTGTAGCCCTCTGAATTAGCTTCAGTGTGAGCTTTCGTTTGGATAGAACGGACTTACGGTTTGAAAGTTACGCCCGTTTCCGCGAACGCATGCAGAATTGAAAACTTGGATTGTGGCATGAGAAAATCTCCGGATCGGATCGGACCCGCTCCAACCCACGCTTCGAAGTTTCTCAAACTTGGGCTTTAGCACGCTTCGGTTCGGATCGGACCATCCAAACCCGACCCGCCTTGTACAATGCATAGAATCGCTCGTCACGCCTTCGGTTCGGATGTTCAACCACGGTTCGAATCGAACCCGAACCGATCCGACCCCTATTGACCTGCTACTACACTTTGAATTTGACATATTCTTAAGGAGTCATTACCTCATACTCTCATGGAATGAACTCCAGCTGTCCTAGCATGATCTGAAGACCATTGTTCCACTACTTCCGAGATCATCTCAGTGCCCCCCACGTGGCACCTCCGAGTCGGACAGCTTCAAAACGTGCCAGGCTCCTCTACGCCTATAAATACACCCTCATATGGCCATTTAAAAGGACTTTTGGTGACTACCACACTTGGCCTCCTTTACCACCAAGCAAGGACATTGCTCATCACTTTAACACGAGGAATTCGTGTATAAATTCATTCTCTAATCTCCACTTCTTGATTATAACACAAGGCTATTGTGTGTAAACCGCAAACAAACAGTATTGTAATAGCTTCTTAGGATTTAAGAAACTATAAAGTGGACGTAGGCTTGGTTTGAGCCGAACCACTGTAAAAATCTCGTGTGTCTCCTCTTATTTTACTACTTTTTTTGCATTAATCTGTGATTGTGATTTTTCACATAGAATTTGGGTTTTAGGCCCAATTTTCGGTCTAACATTTTGGCGTGCCAGGTGGGGGGACACACAACTACTTCAATTTCTAGCTCTAAAGGAAGCGGATTATTTGGATATTGGATTAATGGCTAAGCGAAAGGTTTCCCATCTTGAAGGAGAAGGCATGAGAAACGAGGCGATCCATGAATCTTCCTCACATGAAAACCCGTCAGCATACGTGACGCTAGAAGAAATGGATGGCGTTCTCACCGAATTGATAGCCCATATGGCACGGCAAGACGATCTCCTCCGGAAACAACAGGAGATGATAGATGGATTCTTCGCTCGGATGGAGGGTAGGCCGAGCGACAACATTCAAATTGCTGGAAACAACGCTGTACAAACAACAAATCAATCCCCAGCAGGAGCAGCGAACCAGATTGGTACGGATCCGATCCGAACTGGAGACACGAATGGACTAGGGGGCAATGCCCCTCAACAACCAATATGTCCGACGCTTAATATTTCTGATGGAAATGCAGAAGCTCAAGATTCGGGGCAAGCATGACCAATCTCCGCTCCGGTTCGGATCGGCAATACCACACAGCTTCAGCATCAAGCTCCCCAGTTCGTAACAGGAGAACTTGATCGGATCGGTACATCCGACCTGAACAGTGCACCTCGCCATGATCTCCCTCGCTTCTCCGAGCCGCAACATGGGGGCACCTCTGAACCGAACCGAATGGCATTCCAAGCTCCCCGTACACGTCCACATTCTACCGGAATCAACGATGTGCGCACCAGCTCTGAACTTAGCAACTTGCAACAGCTCTTTGAAGGCGACCGGCTCGCCAATCTGATCGAACGCCTCTCGAGAGGCCACACTTATCAGAACGACATGGATGATGTCAACCACAATCCGTTCACTCAGGAAATCAGGAATTCCCGTAATCCCCTGGAATTCAAACTTCCACAGTTGGAGCCTTACAACGGCAGGACGGATCCTACTGTGCGCTTGATGCGCTACAAATGTCATATGGAAGTTCAATCGGTGTCAGAAAACGTCATGGCAAAGTGCTTCCCTCTCTTTTTGACCGATATAGCTGCTATGTTGATTCGGTATCTGGAATCTGAATTGATCAACAGTTGGAACATGTTGGTCGCTCGTTTTATTGAGCAGTTTCAGGTCCACATCGCTCGACACAAAAATGTAATGTCGCTCACTACAATCAAGCAGAGGCCCAGAGAAACTCTGCGCTCATTTCTAGAAAGATTTAACGTCGTAGCAACATCCGTTGATCGACCTGAGCCATCTATGGTATTGATGGCGGCAGTATCCGGCGTTCTGGACAACTCGGAGTTCAAAAAATCCATATACCGAGACCCACCAAGGAATCTCAGTGAATTCTACCTTGAATCAGGTAGGTTTCTGCGTGAAGAACACACAACGTTTGAAAAGAAAATTCTCGATGTCAACAAGCCCAGGGACGGAGAACCGTCTGATTCTGGTAACGGAGAAGGAAAAGCCGTCGTAAAAAATGACCGCAACACTCAGCCCCGAAGAGGGCCCAGATATGAAAAGTACACCGAACTCAATTGGTCACTAACCCACATCTACGTGAACACAAACGGTGATATCTTCTATCCAAAGCCTCCCAGGAGTGAGCCATCGCAAAGAGAACGTGATTCTGGAAGACACTGCATATTTCACGATATGGACGGTCATAACACGGATGATTGCAGGCATCTTAGAGATCTGATTGAGGAACGGGTTAGACATGGAGAGCCACCAGAATATGTGAAACAACCAACAGCGCCTCCACGTGCGCTACCTCCACCTGCTCCCCGGGGAGGGAATGACCCGGGATCGAGCTCTCGTGGGCTCATCATCAATTGATCTAGATTGGATCACTCTGCATTTTCAGCATTTCTTAGAGTTTAAGATATGTTTCTTTTCTTTCTTTAGGTTTTCCGATTGGCTAAATCAGAGTACACATGTTCGGGGTTAGGATTTAGCTCCATAGCGTGCTCTACACTCGATGACAAACCAATCAAGATTTGCTTTGGTTTTATACTTTGAGTTGAATAAGGAAGGACTTTCCGAACATGGATTATGTTTGGCAAATTTAAGTATCTTGTCAGGTTGTGGCAGGCTTCTCAATCTCGATTAAAGTATGGTTTATACTTATCTTGAAACCCTTGGTACGGATTATGACTAAGGACGGACTGTCTTGTCAGGCTTTGGCAAGTATAGCTCCACTCGGCATGAGTATGGATTGTACTCCACTGAATTTCTAAGTATGGATTATACTCAGGAACGATGAATGATCTTGTTAAGATCTTGTAAAGGAACTCAATAAAACTCGAGCATGGCTTATGCTTAGTTTGAACTTCCTGGTATAGCTTATACCCAGAAGGTTAGGTTCCTTGCCATGTTTTGGCAGAATGATTCGAACGTCTCTTGAGTGTGGTTTATGCTCAAAAAAATGCCCAAGCATGGTTTATGCTCGAAAGTATAATCAGTTTTGTTTGGTTTTGACATACCTGTTTTCCCTATTTTCTTCGCAGGTATGGTTTATACTTGCAGCTAGCAGGCCCGGCGTGGCCTTGGACTTCCTGGATTTTACAGAACACATCTTCCTTCGTTCTGCAAGATATGCTATGGGGGGCAAAATGTTGACCCTCTTTTTAGTCAAAGCACTCACACATGAAATATCTGATCAACAATACGCTCCAGTATTGGAAGCATCGTCAGAAGACAGGCAGCGATTTGGTCGAAATCGCATCACAAACAAAGAAGGGCCCGAAACTCCACCAGATGACCTTTTCTGGGCCCGAAAACATCGGTTATGGAGCTGAGCTCCATAACACTTTTAGCCCTCTGAATTAGCTTCAGTTTGAGCTTTCGTTTGGAATTTAGCTCACTTCGGATCGGATCGGACCTTCCAAACTCGATCCACCTTGTACACTGCACAGAAGCGCTCGTCACGCCTTCGGTTCGGAGGTTCCACGTCGGATCGGATCGGACCCGAACTACTCTCGTTACCTCCTACTCTCATGGAATGAACTCCACCTGTCCTAGCAGGATTTGAAGACCACTATTCCACTACTTCCGAGATCATCTCAGTGCCTACCACATGGCACCTCCAAACCGGACCGCTTCATAACCTTGCAAGGCTCCTCTACGCCTATAAATACACCCTCATATGGACATTTCAAAGGACTTTTTGCGACTCCATCACTTGGCCTCCTTTACAAACAAGCAAGGACATTGCCCATCACTTTAACATGAGGAATTCGTGTATAAATTCATTCTCTAATCTCCTCTTCTTGATTGTAACAAAAGGCTATTGTGTATAAACTGTAAACAAACAGTATTGTAATAGCTTCCTAGGATTTAAGAAAGTATAAAGTGGATGTAGGCTTAGTTTGAGCCGAACCACTATAAAAGTCTCATGTGTCTCCTTTTATTTTACTGCTATTTCTGCATTAATCTGTGATTGTGAGGTTTTCACATAGAATTTGGGTGTTTGGCCCAATTTTCAGTCTAACATTTTGGCGTGCATGGTAGGGGGACACACAACTACTTCAATTTCTAGCTCTAAAGGCAACGGATTATTTGGATATTGGATCAATGGCTAAGCGAAAGGTTTCCCGTGTTGAAGGCGAAGGCACGAGAAACGAGGCGTGCCATGAAGCTTCCTCACATGAAAACCCGTCAGCATACTTGACGCGAGAAGAGATGGATGGCGTTCTCACCGAATTGAGAGCAAAGATGGAAAGGCAAGACGATCTCCTCCGCAAACAACAGGAGATGATAGATGGATTCTTCACTCGGATGGAGGGTAGGCCGAGCGACAACATTCAAATTGCCGAAAACAACGTTGTACAAACAACAAATCAATCCCAAGCAGGAGCAGCTAACCAGATCTGTACGGATTCGATCCGAACCGGAGACACGAATTGACTCGGGGGCAATGCCCCTCAACGACCAATAGCTCCGACGGTTAATATTTCTGATGGAAATGCAGAAGCTCAAGATTTAGGGTGAGCACGACCAATCTCCGCACCGGTTCGGATCGACAATACCACACAGCTTCAGCATCAAGTTCCCCGGTTCGGAATAAGAGAACCTGAATGGATTGGTACATCCGACCCGAATCGTGCACCTCGCCATGACCTCCCTCGCTTCTCCGAGCCGCAATATGGGGGCACCTCTGAACCAAACCGAATGACCTTCCAAGCTCCCCATACACTTCCACACTCTACTGGATTCAACGATGCGGGCACCAGCTCTGACCTTAGCAACTTGCAACAGCTCTTTGAAGGCGACTGGTTCGCCAATTTGATCGAACGCCTCTCTAGAGGCCGCACTTATCAGAATGACATGGATGATGTCAACCACAATCCGTTCACTCAGGAAATCAGTAATTCCCGCAATCCCCTAGATTTCAAACTTCCACAGTTGGAGCCCTACAATGGCAGGACGGATCCTACCATGTACTTGATGCGCTATAAACGTCATATTAAAGTTCAATCGGCGTCAGAAAACGTCATGGCAAAGTGCTTCCCTCTCTTTTTTACCGATATAGCTGCTATGTGGATTCGGCAGCTGGAATCTGAATCGATCAACAGTTGGAACATGTTGGTCGCTCGTTTTATTGAGCAGTTTCGGGTCCACATCGCTTGACCCAAAAATGTAATGTCGCTCACTACAATCAAGCAAAGGCCCAGAGAAACTCTGCGCTCATTTCTAGAAAGATTTAACAACGCAACAACATCCGTTGATCGACCTGAGCCATCTATGGTATTGATGGCGGTAGTATCCGGCGTTCTAGACAACTCGGAGTTCAAAAAATCCTTATACCGAGACCCACCAAGGAATCTCAGCGAATTCTACTTTGAATCGGATAGGTTTATACGTGAAGAAGACGCAACGTCTGAAAAGAAAATTCTCGATGTCAACATGCTCAGGGACGGAGAACCGTCTGATTCTGGTAGGGGTGGAGGAAAGCTGCCGTCAAGAATGACCGCAACACTCAGCCCCGAAGAGGGCCCAGATATGAAAATTACACCGAACTCAATTCGTCACTAACCCACATCTATGTGAACACAAACGGTGATATCTCCTATCCAAAGCCTACCAGGAGGGAGCTATTGCAAAGAGAACGTGGTTCTGGAAGACACTGCATATTTCACGATATGGACGGTCATAACACGGATGACTGCAGGCATCTTAGAGATCTGATTGAGGAATGGGTTAAACGTGGAAAGCTACCCGAGTATGTGAAACAACCAACAGCGCCTGCACCTGCGCTACCTCCACATGCTCCCCGGAGAGGGAATGACCCTAGATCGAGCTCTTATGGGCTCATCATCAACTGATCTGGATTGGATCAATCTGCATTTCAGCATTTCTTTAGATTTAAGATATGTTTCTTTGCTTTCTTTAGATTTTCAGATTGGCTAAATCGGAGTACACACGTTCGGGGTTAGGATTTAGCTCCAAACCGTGCCCTACACTCGATGACAAACCAATCAGGATTTGCTTTGGTTTTCTACTTTGAATTGAATAAGGAAGGACTTTCCGAACATGGATTACGTTTTGGTGAATTTAAGTGTCTTGTAAGGTTGTGGCCGGCTTCTCTATCTCAATTAAAGTATGGTTTATACTTATCTCGAAACCCTTGGGACGGATAGGGCCTAAGGACGGACTGTCTTGTCAGGCTTTTCCAAGTATAGCTCCATCTCGGCATGAGTGTGGATTGTACTCCACTGAATTTCTAAGTTTGGATTATACTCAGGAATGACGAATGATCTTGGTAAGATCTGGTAAAGGAACTCAGTAAAACTCGAGTATGGCTTATGCTTAGTTTGAACTTCCTGGTATGGCTTATACCCGGAAGGTTAGGTCACTCGCAAGGTTTTGGCATGATGATTCGAAAGTATAATCAGTTTTATTAGGTTTTGACATACCTGCTTTCCCTCTTTTCTTCGCAGGTATGGTTTATACTTGCAGCTGGCAGGCTCGGCGCGGCCTTGGACTTCCTTGGTTATCCAGAACACATCTTCCTTCGTTCTGCAAGATATGTTCTGGGGGGCAAAATGTCGACCTGCTTTTTAGTCGAAGCAGTCACACATGAAATATCTGATTAACAATACGCTCCAGTATTGGAAGTATCGTCAGAAGACAGGCAGCGATTTGGTCGAAATCGCATCACAAACAAAGAAATGCCCAGAACACCTACCAGATGACCTTTTCTGGGCTCGAAAACATCGATTACGGAGACAAGCTCCATAACACTTGTAACCCTCTGAATTAGCTTCAGTTTGAGCTTTCGTTTGGCTAAAAGGGACTTACGGTTTGAAGGTTACGCCCGTTTCCGTGAACGCATGTAGAATTGGAAACTTGGATTGTGGCATGAGAAAAGCTTCGGATCGGATAGGACCCGCTCCGACCCACGCTTCAAAGTTTCTCAAACTTGGACTTTAGCTCGCTTCGGTTCAGATCGGACCTTCCAGACCCAACCTGCCTTGTACACTGCACAGAAGCGCTCGTCACGCCTTCGGTTCGGAGGTTCCACATCGGTTCGGATCGGACCCGAACCGATCCGACCCCTATTGACCTGCTACTACACTTCGGATCGGACCTATTCTTAAGGAGCCATTACCTCTTACTCTCCTGGAATGAACTCCACATGTCCTAGCACGATCTGAAGACCACCATTCCACTACTTCCAAGATCATCTCAGTGCCCGCCACGGGGCACCTCCGAACTGGACCACTTCAGAACCTTGCTAGGCTCCTCTACGCCTATAAATACACCCTCATATGGCCATTTCAAAGGACTTTTGGCGACTCCAACACTTGGCCTCCTTTACAAACAGGCAAGGACATTGCTCATCACTTTAACACGAGGAATTCGTGTATAAATTCATTCTCTAATCTCTTCTTCTTGATTGTAACACAAGGTTATTGTGCTTAAACCGCAAACAAACAGTATTGTAATAGCTTCCTAGGATTTAGGAAACTATAAAGTGGACGTAGGCTTGGTTTGAGCCGAACCACTATAAAAATCTCGTGTGTCTCCTCTTATTTTACTGCTTTTTCTACATTAATCCATGATTGTGAGGTTTTCACATAGAATTTAGGTGTTAGGCCCAATTTTCAGTCTAACATTTTGGCGTGCATGGTAGGGGGACACACAATTACTTCAATTTATAGCTCTAAAGGCAACGGATTATTTGGCTATTGGATCGATGACTAAGCGAAAGGTTTCCCGTGCTGAAGGCGAAGGCACGAGAAACGAGGCGAGCCATGAAGCTTCCTCACATGAAAACCCGTCAGCATACTTGACGCGAGAATAGATGGATGTCGTACTCACCGAATTGAGAGCCCATATGGCAAGGTAAGACGATCTCCTCCACAAACAACCGGAGAATATAGATGGATTCTTCGCTCGGATGGACGGCAGGCCGAGCGACAACATTCAAATTGCTGGAAATAACGTTGTACAAACAACAAATCGATCCCAGCAGGAGCAGCGAACAGGATCGGTACAGATCCGATCAGAACCGGAGACACGAATGGACTCTGGGTCAATGCCCTTCAACAACCAATAGCTCCGAAGCTTAATATCTCAGATGAAATGCAGAAGCCCAAAATTCACGGCGAGCACGACCATTTTCCGCACCGGTTCGGATCGGCAATACCACACAGCTTCAGCATCAAGCTCCCCGGTTTGGAACAGGAGAACCAGATCGGATCGGTGCATCCGACCCGAACAGTGCACCTTGCCATGACCTCCCTCGCTTCTCCGAGCCGCAACATGGGGGCAGCTCTGAACCAAACCGAATGGCCTTCAAAGCTCCCCGTACACATCCACACTCTACTGGATTCAATGATGCAGGCACCTGCTCTGACATTAGCAACTTGCAACAGCCCTTTGAAGGCGACCGGCTCGCCAATCTGATCGAATGCCTCTCGAGAGGCCGCACTTATCAGAATGACATGGATGATGTCAACCATAATCCGTTCACTCAGGAAATCAGGAATTCCCGCAATCCCTCGGATTTCAAACTTCCACAGTTGGAGCCCTACAACGGCAGGACGGATCCTACCTTGCACTTGATGCGCTACAATCTTCATATGGTAGTTCAGTCGGTGTCAGAAAACGTCATGGTAAAGTGCTTCCCTCTGTTTTTGACCGATATAGCTGCTATGTGGATTTGGCAGCTAGAATCTGAATCGATCAACAGTTGGAACATAATGATCGCTCGTTTTATTGAGCAGTTTCGAGTCCACATCGCTCGACCCAAAAATGTAATGTCGCTCACTACAATGAAGCAGAGGCCCAGAGAAACTATGCGCTCATTTCTAGAAATATTTAACGTCGTAGGAGCATCCATTGATCGACCTGAGCCATCTAAGGTAATGATGGCGGCAGTATCCGACGTTCTGGACAACTCGGAGTTCAAAAAATCCTTATACCGAGACCAACCAAGGAATCTCACCGAATTCTACCTTGAATCGGATAGGCTTCTGCGTGAAGAAGACGCAACGTCCGGAAAGAAAATTCTCGATGTCAACATGCTCAGGGATGGAGAACCGTCTGATTCTGGTAAAGGCGAAGGAAAAGCTGCCGTCAAGAATGACCGCAAAACTCAGCCCCGAAGAGGGCCTAGATATGAAAAGTACACTGTAACACCCTACGTCCGTTAGTGTCACTCATAAAGGGAATGCACTAAGTTCTGTGGAGCATTTGGGTAAAAGATGCAGATAAATTACAAGACAGACAAATTATTAAACAATGGAAAATAGAACTTTGCTTTATTGATAAAATAGTCTGTACAAGATTCTTTTACAATATCAGAGTATCATCTGTCTTTATAAAATAAAGAAGCATGAAAATACATTTATATATTCCCCAATGTAGCAAGAGCCAGCCATAGCGTCTGGAAGAGAATCCAAAGACAACTTCGTCAAATCTTCAAGCTGGGAAAGAGCAACGGTCCAGTCTAATCCTGAGTTATACTATTCCCTCCTCAACTACCTGGGGGGGGGGGAACGGAAGAAAAGAAGACGAAAGAAAAACAGAGTCAGACATAAAGCCTGAGTAAGTTCAGTAACTTCTAGCATGTGAACATGGAAAAACAAAACGACATGAATTAACTGAATACAAGATTACACCATGACGATAAGGTCAACAAGATTAGACAAGGTAGTCACAAGATATGCTAAGATGACTGGATACGCTCTAATACTTTCGCAGCTTCGCTATTTCCTTGTTATACAGGTTTCTATATCTCTGCACCACCTAACTAGTGTTCAACTAGTAACGATAACGTGATCCCAACCCCTGTAGTTTCCATTGCCTTCAGGCATACATTTATTATTTATTACCTAGATCTAGTCTAGGGTTTTCTATCAAGTGCTTTCTAGATTTAACTATAGTTTTACGCTATCTGCTGAACGCTTTTCGAGTTCAGGGTTTATGCCACCTAGTCCAACTAGGGATTACGCTACCTGTCGAACAATGCCCCCAAGTCTAGGACACACTACCTAGAGTGGTATATGTTCCTAGGCTTCCCCACGCATGTATCGCGAATCGTTATCGCTTGTCTAGATGCACATGTCCTGTAATGTGCGATCCGAGTCCTGTGATAGGGCAAATCAAGGAATACAGAACTCGGTCGGGAGCTTTCAGATATCTGCCGATGCAGATGCTAAGGTCTGTTTTTATTCCAGTGGCTATGGTCCCACTTGACCGCTCCCTCAGCTAATGAAAGGCACACCTTGTAAAATGAGAACTATACGCCGGCCCCCGGTGCCCCACTATCCTATGGCCATCCGCAACCATAACTAGATAGCAAGTATATGGTCTTTTGGAGTTCTCCGCCTTTCCGCTTCACGTATCTCGATTGACTCAAGATGGATGGTAGACGACGAGTTGCTATCACAGGGCTACCGTCTTCTCGCCGAATCACGCTGGTCCATCCTAGTCTTTAGGTTGCCACATATATATTGCAACCAAGGCATACCCTCGGTTCTTCTAACACAGACCTTAACCTCTGTGAGCCCAGGATGATCATCTGCAGCCTCATAGAGGGATACCAAGAGTAGCCTCATGTCCCCTCGAAGCCTCGGGCTTTGTAACCCAATTCGTTGGAGCCTTCTTAAAACCAGATGGATGTCCGCTCCTTCGTGTTATACTAAGAATTACTACTTAGTTCTACTAACTAAGGTTTACCACTTAGTTTCCAAATTCCTTGTTTTCTTAACTAAGTTTTACTACTTAGTCCCTTTTTCAACTGAGGTTTACTACTTAGTTTTCTTTCTCGTCAGGTTGGGTTGGTTAAGTGTCTTTAGTCGATTCAAGCTATCTTAACCCTCTTCCCTTATCCTATTACACTGGTTAAGTGTTATCCCTTTATGCTTTTTACTTAACCCTATTCATTTATCATATTCTGATGGTTAAGCGTTCAAGTTTACTTAACCCTATGGTCTAGTCCAGCTAACATATTAATTTGGCTAAGTGTATTACTTAACCCCAACCTCTAGTCTAATTAACATGTTAAATTGGCTAAGTGTATTAACTTTACTTAACCCCACCTTCTAGTCTAGTCAACATGTTAATTTGGCTAAGTATTCCCATGGACTTAACCCTCCCATTCTAGCTTTAACTGTGCTAAGTTGGTTAAGTGTTCCTTAACCTTCCCATTCTAGCTTAACCGTGTTAGGTTGGTTAAGTGTTCCTATGGACTTAACCTTCCCATTCTAGCTTAACTTTGTTAAGTCGGTTAAGTGTTCCTATGGACTTAACCCACCCATTCTTGCTTAACTGTGTTAAATTGGTTAAGTGTTTCTATGGACTTAACTCTCCCATTCTTGTTCTAGCTTTAATTAATAAATTAAAGCCGCAACCTCTCACATTAGACAGATATTGCTGCGGTTACTGGATGTGCCGGTCGGTTCTGGGCAGGTTTACACCACAACTCAGTCTAACCTCGGGTTAGGCATATTCATGTTTTCTAAGTTCAAAGGGTTTTTGATTAATTTCCAAATCTGGTTTTGAAAACAACCATCCCGTCCTTCGGATCAGTTAGGGATAGCCAGGGAGGGCAGGAAACTTGTATTTTCCAAACCCAAGCCTAGACACTATCCTCTCTGTCACCCTAGAACCTTCTGGTCTATGTGTTATAAAAAGGGATGTTATCAAAATACTTTTCTTATGTTTATAAATTGTTAACAATTTATTCCAAAAGCCCATTTCCCCTTTTTAGACAAATTTGGCCTATATTTATTTGTCAAGCCTACTAGTATACTTATATTCTAGGCCCAAGTCCTAACCCAACATGCAGTTTAGGCCATTTCCTATTTCATTGCCGAAACTAGATTAAATATCCTAGTTTATAATTTATGGCCAAAACTTAACCAAGTTACATATTTTGTGGTAAATGAACAATTTAACATTTATGACGAATTCTATAAGTAAATTAATCCTAATTTACTTATTTCATTACTACTCTTTTAATGTACATTGTCACATTTATTATTATAGCCCATTCTCTCTTATTTATCATATTTATACTTTTTGGTATGTAAATTATACCAAATTTAGTGTCGCTAACCATAATTTATTCTAAACATGACAATTGCTCACAATTATGAATAAATTCAAAATTGTGCTAATATACTTATTCCAAATCAACCTTAATTAACCCAATCTTGGTTTAACATCCTAATTCACAATTTATGGCAAAACTAGAATTATTTTTCTAGTTTACATTTTATGCCTAAAATTTAGCTTACTTACTAACGCTAAATTTAATATGTCAAAATCACATATTCCCTAATCCATGTCAAATTTCCCCGTTTTCATTTTAATATGCATGTCATAATACATATTCCAAATTATGCCAATTTCCAAGTTTACAATTACGTTCATATTCATTTCCATGTTTTTCCCCAAATCGCATTCCCACCGTTCGAATAATCGTGATTCAACCTAGATTACAAATAAATCTAGATTCGTAGATAAAAAGGGAATGAATCAAAATGACAAGAAGGAATAATTGGCATAAAAAGGTTTGGATAACAATGCAGGTTCAAGAAGATGGGTAGACCTAACTAAATAGGTAAATTGCCACTGTCTTAAAACCAAAGAATGGGCAAAATAGGTTCAAGAACGTGGGTAGACCTAACTTAACAGGTAAATTCCCACTGTCTTAAAACCAAAGAAAAACCAAGGAACAGGTAGAATAAAAAATTGGGTTTAGACCCAACTTCTCAATCACAAAACTAAAGCAATATTTTACTAATCATAAATCATGGGTGTCAAAATCACAGTTGTCCTCATTATGTCATAAGTAATAATTTATGTCCAAATCAAAGGTATAGGCCTAGTCAAGGAAATAATCCTTGTAGTCACAGTCACAGTCATAGGAAATGTCCATAGTCATATGCGATGTTCATAGTCCAAAAGGGAAAATAATTCCCATAGTCATAAGTCATTGTCATAGGCAATGTTTATATGTCCCAAAATCAAAGGCTTATGTCATAGTCCAAAGGCATATGCTTTCAAAGGCCACAGTTCTATAGTTATAGTCACGGTTACAGTCTTATTTGTCCTCGAATCATAACAGTTCTTAATTCAGTCCAAGAGTATAAACACAGATTCGAAGAGAGAGAGAGAGATTTGGCATATTCCTTTATTCCTTTAATTTCATGTCACAAATAAAACAAAATATTCAGATCTAGAAATAATCAACTTACAGAAAATAGATCTAGAAAAGAAGGAAAGCGTGGCTATGATTCGTGCGTCGTTGCTTGAAACTTGTTTGAGCTAGCCTTTGAATTCTTCACTTGAAACTTTGATTTGAATCCCTCGTTAAAAGTCTTTTAGCAGCATCTCCTCGTCTTGAATCATATTTTATTTTATTTATTTATTTAATTAAAGAGGAGAGGAAGAGGCTATGAATCTAAGTAGCATAAGGATATAAGAGAGAGGTGCAAAGAGGAATGGAGACTAGGGTTGTTTATATAGCTGCTCAAGACCTTATCGTACACGCAGCGCTGAGTCAGCATTGAACCCAGTTAAGAAAATAGTCCAGGTACGTAGATGAATCTTGCCAAACCTTATCATACACGCAGCGCTGAGTCAGCATTGTGTCCCACAAGCTATTTTGGCATAGAAATTTGAATTTCGAATGAATTGTTTTGGCGTAGAAGTTTGATTTTCGAACTTTTGAATTTCTGGAATTTATTTAACTGTTTTATTCACATGAAATATTCTTATATGTATACAATTCCTCTAACGACCATTTTACGCGTATATATACGCACAACTTTCATTTTATTTTCAAAATTCAAATGATGTTGCCATATTTCATTGACTGTAGCCTTATCTTAAATTTTTTCTTTTGCGTATATATATATATATATATATATATATATATATATATATATATATATTCTCATATGTATATATATTTTTTCTTTATTTCCTTATATGTACGTTCTTATCCTTTCAAATTTTGAATTTGTATACGTACATATATTTGCATGTTCAGTTGGCCCTCTCTAAAACAAAGATAAAAAAATTATGCTGCCGCCGGGGTTCGAACCCCCGACCTCCATGCTACAAATCCAATGCCTTAACCAACTGAGCTACAGAGGCTTTTGTTAATAAGTCTTAGAACAATAATAATTATTGTTCTCTCCTTACTTCTCTTTTTTCATGTTAGTTACAATACTTAAATTAAACAACTACATGGATCTTTTTCTTTTAATTTTTCTTTTAAAAATTAATTATACTTTAATTTGAGAATCTTAATGTCACATAATTACGGGGTGTTACATTCTCCCCCACTTAAAAGGATTTCGTCCTCGAAATCTTCAAGTTAGGAAGAATGTGTCCTACCATCCAATCACCCATCTACTCAACCATTCAATTACAGGCATTCATTGTCCTTAAAAGATTTCTAATGCTTTCATGTTCATATGCATAGTGTGTGTATATGTCTCTATCTAATGCAAAATCAGGCGGTCTACTGATTCAGTTGACCTCCTTAATGCAAATCATGTTAGTGCCATGCGTCCAATCATGCATGCAAACATCCCTAGTCTTGTAAATACTACATGCGTGCACAGCCATTCAACCATATGCAACTCCCATATGATATCATATCAAGTTCAACTTATAAACAAATGCATATATGTAAATGCAATATGAGAGCGTCCGAACTTGATCTAGTGCCTAATACGTATGCATATGCATCCACGAGCAACCATTTGCAACCATTCAACCATAACATGTTTCAAATACATGTTTACATCCATTGGCTTCTACCTAAGGATCGCAGATACGACCTAGAGGATATACTTTGGAAAGAGAGAAACAACTACGCGTAAAGCTCCTAAACAGAGAAATCAAGGATGCACCCTTAAGGAAAAAGGGCATGTTGCTAGTATCTAGCCTTCTTGAGCTTTACTCCACTGTATCTTAACCAATTTATCTTCACGATTGTGAAGTTCCTAACCTCCATTTCCAAAATAAACAGATGCCAATCACGGTACCAAGTGTATGATTAGAGGTCTCTCCCTTATCCACCATGCCATAACTATAAGGGTTGAAAGATCACTACGCGCTTTTTAGAGCGCCTGTCACAACTATTCATCTCTCACGCAAACCATCCTAGTCGAACTCGACATTCCTCAAGTACAAGCCCCAAACGCCTAAACCAATATCAGACAAGCATCCAAGGAATATCTCCTCCGAATTTAGACGATCTACGTGATATGAGATAAACAAACTCGATAACTATTCTCAAACCCCTACTATCCAAAAATAAACGGGTCGAACCACCCACTGGGTTTGAGACTGATTGGGATCTTCTTGCTATACAAGTACTAAGGTGCAGAGACTTAACTACGGAAGCAAATATGAACAGATGCGAAGCGCTAAAACCAAAGGAAAGAGTATGAACAGAAAACTAGATTCTTTCCAACAAAAACTTTTACCACCTATCTCCTAGGTATGCTTAGCATGTACTTGTCCTTCTAAAAATCTTGTCCCTCGTCCTTGCCCTTGTCTTTAATTATATGCCCTATCATACTCTAGTAAGGATACTTCCTCTTTTATAATTTCTTCCTCCTTCGTGAGCTAACCTATCTCCATGCATTCCTCATCCTAGGGTTTTGTCCCTCTTGCCAAACTCCTCATCCCTTTCCATGTATTGTTATGTTGGCAAATCTCTCGAAAACTGCATCCATCATACAGAAAAACCTTATAAACTTGAAAGAAGACTGGCCGTAAGTGGAACGAATACGGCTATAGATGGAGGACGGGCACTACTTTGCCCTTCGATGAGGTTACCTCCCACAAAGTCAGGAGCCCCAAAGACTAAAGAAAGAAGGAGACAAGAATTCAAACAGAGGAAGAGAAGACAGTGCATATGGCTTTGGGGAATATTCCTTTAAAACAAAACTTTTCTTTTGAAAATGCTTCTTTAAAAACCATGTTGAAAAATAATTTTTCAAATCCTTTATCTGATCCGGTAACCTTCAACTCTGATACCACGTGTAACACCCCACGTCCGTTAGTGTCACTCATAAAGGGAATGCACTAAGTTCTGTGGAGCATTTTGGGTAAAAGATGCAGATAAATTACAAGACAGACAAATTATTAAACAATGGAAAATAGAACTTTGCTTTATTGATAAAATAGTCTGTACAAGATTCTTTTACAATATCAGAGTATCATCTGTCTTTATAAAATAAAGAAGCATGAAAATACATTTATATATTCCCCAATGTAGCAAGAGCCAGCCATAGCATCTGGAAGAGAATCCAAAGACAACTTCGTCAAATCTTCAAGCTGGGAAAGAGCAACGGTCCAGTCTAATCCTGAGTTATACTATTCCCTCCTCAACTACCTGGGGGGGGGGAACGGAAGAAAAGAAGACGAAAGAAAAACAGAGTCAGACATAAAGCCTGAGTAAGTTCAGTAACTTCTAGCATGTGAACATGGAAAAACAAAACGACATGAATTAACTGAATACAAGATTACACCATGACGATAAGGTCAACAAGATTAGACAAGGTAGTCACAAGATATGCTAAGATGACTGGATACGCTCTAATACTTTCGCAGCTTCGCTATTTCCTTGTTATACTGGTTTCTATATCTCTGCACCACCTAACTAGTGTTCAACTAGTAACGATAACGTGATCCCAACCCCTGTAGTTTCCATTGCCTTCAGGCATACATTTATTATTTATTACCTAGATCTAGTCTAGGGTTTTCTATCAAGTGCTTTCTAGATTTAACTATAGTTTTACGCTATCTGCTGAATGCTTTTCGAGTTCAGGGTTTATGCCACCTAGTCCAACTAGGGATTACGCTACCTGTCGAACAATGCCCCCAAGTCTAGGACACACTACCTAGAGTGGTATATGTTCCTAGGCTTCCCCACGCATGTATCGCGAATCGTTATCGCTTGTCTAGATGCACATGTCCTGTAATGTGCGATCCGAGTCCTGTGATAGGGCAAATCAAGGAATACAGAACTCGGTCGGGAGCTTTCAGATATCTGCCGATGCAGATGCTAAGGTCTGTTTTTATTCCAGTGGCTATGGTCCCACTTGACCCCTCCCTCAGCTAATGAAAGGCACACCTTGTAAAATGAGAACTATACGCCGGCCCCCGGTGCCCCACTATCCTATGGCCATCCGCAACCATAACTAGATAGCAAGTATATGGTCTTTTGGAGTTCTCCGCCTTTCCGCTTCACGTATCTCGATTGACTCAAGATGGATGGTAGATGACGAGTTGCTATCACAGGGCTACCGTCTTCTCGCCGAATCACGCTGGTCCATCCTAGTCTTTAGGTTGCCACATATATATTGCAACCAAGGCATACCCTCGGTTCTTCTAACACATACCTTAACCTCTGTGAGCCCAGGATGATCATCTGCAGCCTCAAAGAGGGATACCAAGAGTACCCTCACGTCCCCTCGAAGCCTCGGGCTTCGTAACCCAATTCGTTGGAGCCTTCTTAAAACCAGATGGATGTCCGCTCCTTCGTGTTATACTAATTATTACTACTTAGTTCTACTAACTAAGGTTTACCACTTAGTTTCCAAATTCCTTGTTTTCTTAACTAAGTTTTACTACTTAGTCCCTTTTTCAACTGAGGTTTACTACTTAGTTTTCTTTCTCGCCAGGTTGGGTTGGTTAAGTGTCTTTAGTCGATTCAAGCTATCTTAACCCTCTTCCCTTATCCTATTACACTGGTTAAGTGTTATCCCTTTATGCTTTTTACTTAACCCTATTCATTTATCATATTCTGATGGTTAAGCGTTCAAGTTTACTTAACCCTATGGTCTAGTCCAGCTAACATATTAATTTGGCTAAGTGTATTACTTAACCCCAACCTCTAGTCTAATTAACATGTTAAATTGGCTAAGTGTATTAACTTTACTTAACCCCACCTTTTAGTCTAGTCAACATGTTAATTTGGCTAAGTATTCCCATGGACTTAACCCTCCCATTCTAGCTTTAACTGTGCTAAGTTGGTTAAGTATTCCTTAACCTTCCCATTCTGGCTTAACCGTGTTAGGTTGGTTAAGTGTTCATATGGACTTAACCTTCCCATTCTAGCTTAACTTTGTTAAGTCGGTTAAGTGTTCCTATGGACTTAACCCACCCATTCTTGCTTAACTGTGTTAAATTGGTTAAGTGTTTCTATGGACTTAACTCTCTCATTCTTGTTCTAGCTTTAATTAATAAATTAAAGCCGCAACCTCTCACATTAGACAAATATTGCTACGGTTACTGGATGTGCCGGTTGGTTCCGGGCAGGTTTACACCGCAACTCAGTCTAACCTCGGGTTAGGCATATTCATGTTTTCTAAGTTCAAAGGGTTTTTGATTAATTTCCAAATCTGGTTTTGAAAACAACCATCCCGTCCTTCGGATCAGTTAGGGATAGCCAGGGAGGGCAGGAAACTTGTATTTTCCAAACCCAAGCCTAGACACTATCCTCTCTGTCACCCTAGAACCTTCTGGTCTATGTGTTATAAAAAGGGATGTTATCAAAATACTTTTCTTATGTTTATAAATTGTTAACAATTTATTCCAAAAGCCCATTTCCCCTTTTTAGACAAATTTGGCCTATATTTATTTGTCAAGCCTACTAGTATACTTATATTCTAGGCCCAAGTCCTTACCCAACATGCAGTTTAGGCCATTTCCTATTTCATTGCCGAAACTAGATTAAATATCCTAGTTTATAATTTATGGCCAAAACTTAACCAAGTTACATATTTTGTGGTAAATGAACAATTTAACATTTATGACGAATTCTATAAGTAAATTACTCCTAATTTACTTATTTCATTACTACTCTTTTAATGTACATTGTCACATTTATTATTATAGGCCCATTCTCTCTTATTTATCATATTTATACTTTTTGGTATGTAAATTATACCAAATTTAGTGTCGCTAACCATAATTTATTCTAAACATGACAATTGCTCACAATTATGAATAAATTCAAAATTGTGCTAATATACTTATTCCAAATCAACCTTAATTAACCCAATCTTGGTTTAACATCCTAATTCATAATTTATGGCAAAACTAGAATTATTTTTCTAGTTTACATTTTAGGCCTAAAATTTAGCTTACTTACTAACGCTAAATTTAATATGTCAAAATCACATATTCCCTAATCCATGTCAAATTTCCCCGTTTTCATTTTAATATGCATGTCATAATACATATTCCAAATTATGCCAATTTCCAAGTTTACAATTACGTTCATATTCATTTCCAAGTTTTTCCCCAAATCGCTTTCCCACCGTTCGAATAATCGTGATTCAACCTAGATTACAAATAAATCTAGATTCGTAGATAAAAAGGGAATGAATCAAAATGACAAGAAGGAATAATTGGCATAAAAAGGTTTGGTTAACAATGCAGGTTCAAGAAGATGGGTAGACCTAACTAAATAGGTAAATTCCCACTGTCTTAAAACCAAAGAATGGGCAAAATAGGTTCAAGAACGTGGGTAGACCTAACTTAACAGGTAAATTCCCACTGTCTTAAAACCAAAGAAAAACCAAGGAACAGGTAGAATAAAAAATTGGGTTTAGACCCAACTTCTCAATCACAAAACTAAAGCAATATTTTCCTAATCATAAATCATGGGTGTCAAAATCACAGTTGTCCTCATTATGTCATAAGTAATAATTTATGTCCAAATCAAAGGTATAGGCCTAGTCAAGGAAATAATCCTTGTAGTCACAGTCACAGTCATAGGAAATGTCCATAGTCATATGCGATGTTCATAGTCCAAAAGGGAAAATAATTCCCATAGTCATAAGTCATTGTCATAGGCAATGTTTATATGTCCCAAAATCAAAACCTTATCATACACGCAGCGCTGAGTCAGCATTGTGTCCCACAAGCTATTTTGGCATAGAAATTTGAATTTCGAATGAATTGTTTTGGCGTAGAAGTTTGATTTTCGAACTTTTGAATTTCTGGAATTTATTTAACTGTTTTATTCACATGAAATATTCTTATATGTATACAATTACTCTAACGACCATTTTACGCGTATATATATACGCACAACTTTCATTTTATTTTCAAAATTCAAATGATGTTGCCATATTTCATTGACTGTAGCCTTATCTTAAATTTTATCTTTTGCATATATATATATATATATATTTATATTTATATTCTCATATGTATATATATTTTTTCTTTATTTCCTTATATGTACGTTCTTATCCTTTCAAATTTTGAATTTGTATACGTACATATATTTGCATGTTCAGTTGGCCCTCTCTAAAACAAAGATAAAAAAATTATGCCGCCGCCGGGGTTCGAACCCCCGACCTCCATGCTACAAATCCAATGCCTTAACCAACGGAGCTACAGAGGCTTTTGTGAATAAGTCTTAGAACAATAATAATTATTGTTCTCTCCTTACTTCTCTTTTTTCATGTTAGTTACAATACTTAAATTAAACAACTACATGGATCTTTTTCTTTTAATTTTTCTTTTAAAAATTAATTATACTTTAATTTGAGAATCTTAATGTCACATAATTACGGGGTGTTACATACACCGAACTCAATTCGTCACTAGCCCACATCTACGTGAACACAAACGGTGATATCTCCTATCCAAAGCCTCCTAGGAGGGAGCAATCGCAAACAGAACGTGATTCTGGATGACACTGCATATTTCACGATATGGATGGTCATAACAAGGATGACTGGAGGCATCTTATAGATCTAATTGAGGAACATGTTAGACGTGGAGAGCTACCCGAGTATGTGAAACAACCAACAGCGCCTGCACCTGCGCTACCTCCACCTGCTCCCCGGAGAGGGAATGACCCTGGATTGAGATCTCGTGATCAACTGATCTGGATTGGATCACTCTGCATTTTCACTATTTCTTTGGATTTAAGATATGTTTCTTTGCTTCCTTTAGGTTTTCCTATTGGCTAAATCGGAGTACACACGTTCAAGGTTAGGATTTAGCTCCAAAGCGTGCTCTACACTCGATGACAAACCAATCAGGATTTTCTTTGGTTTTGTACTTTGAATTGAATAAGGAAGGACTTCCCGAACATGGATTATGTTTGGCTAATTTAAGTTTCTTGTCAGGTTGTGGCAGTATTCTCAATCTCGATTAAAGTATGGTTTATACTTATCTCGAAACCCTTGGTACGGATTGTGCCTAAGGACGGACTGTCTTGTCAGGCTTTGGCAAGTATAGCTCCATCTCGACATGAGTACGGATTGTACTCCACTGAATTTCTAAGTATGGATTATACTCAGGAACGATGAATGATCTTGTTAAGATCTGGTAAAGGAACTCAATAAAACTAGAGTATGGCTTATGCTTAGTTTGAACTTCCTGGTATGACTTATACTCGGAAGGTTATGTCACTCGCCAGGTTTTGGCAGGATGACTTGAACGTCTCTTGAGTGTGGTTTATGCTCATAAAAATGCCCAAGCATGGTTTATGCTCGAAAGTATAATCAGTTTTGTAAGGTTTTGACATACCTGTTTTCTCTCTTTTCTTCGCATGTATGGTTTATACTTGCAGCTGGCAGGCCCGGCGTGGCCTTGGACTTCCTGGATTATCCAGAACATCTCTTCCTTCGTTCTGCAAGATATGTTCTGGGGTGCAAAATGTTGAGCCACTTTTTAGTCAAAGCAGTCACACATGAAATATCTGATCAACAATACGCTCCAGTATTGGAAGCATCGTCAGAAGACAGGCAGCGATTTGGTCGAAATCGCATCACAAACAAAGAAAGGCCCAGAACTCCTACCAGATGACCTTTTCTGGCCCCGAAAACATCTACTATGGAGCTCATGTAGCCCTCTGAATTAGCTTCAGTTTGAGCTTTCGTTTGGCTAAAACGGACTTACGGTTTGAAAGTTACGCCCGTTTCCGTGAACGCATGCAGAATTGGAAACTTGGATTGTTGCATGAGAAAAGCTCCGGATCGGATCGGACCCGCTCCGACCCACGCTTCGAAATTTCTCAAACTTGGACTTTAGCTCGCATCGGTTCGGATCGGACCTTCCAGACCCGACCCGACCCGCCTTGTACACTGCACAGAAGCGCTCGTCACGCCTTCGGTTCGAAGGTTCCACCTCGGTTTGGATCAGAGCCGAACCGATTCAACCCCTATTGACCTGTTACTACACTTGGGATCTGACCTATTCTTAAGGATCCATTACCACCTACTCTCATGGAATGAACTTCACCTGTCCTAGCACGATTTGAAGACCACTATTCCACTACTTCCGAGATCATCTCAGTTCCCGCCACGTGGCACCTCCGAACCGGACCGCTTCAGAACCATGCAAGGCTCGTTTATGCCTATAAATACACCCTCATATGGCTATTTCAAAGGACTTTTGGCTACTCCAACACTTGGCCTCCTTTACAACCAAGCAAGGACATGGATCATCACTTTAACACAAGGAATTCATGTATAAATTCATTCTCTAATCTCTTCTTCTTGATTGTAACACAAGGCTATTGTGTATAAACCGCAAACAAACAGTATTGTAATAGCTTCCTAGGATTTAAGAAACTGTAAAGTGGACGTAGGCTTGGTTTGAGCCGAACTACTATAAAAATCTCGTGTGTCTCCTCTTATTTTACTGCTTTTTCTGCATTAATTTGTGATTGTGTGGTTTTCACATAGAATTTGGGTGTTAGGCCCAATTTTCGGTCTAACATTTTGGCGCGCCAGGTGGGGGGACACACAACTACTTCAATTTCTAGCTCTAAAAGAAGCAGATTATTTGGCTATTGGATCGATGGCTAAGCGAAAGTTTTCCCGTGTTGATGGCGAAGGTATGAGAAACGAAGCGAGCCATGAAGCTTCCTCACACGAAAACCCGTCAGCAAACTTGACGCGAGAAGAGATGGTTGGCGTTCTCACCGAATTGCGAGCCTAGATGGCAAGGCAAGACGATCTCCTCCACAAACAACAGGAGATGATAGATGGATTCTTCGCTCGGATGGAGGGCAGGCCGAGCGACAACATTAAAATTGTTGGAAACAACGCTGTACAAACAACAAAACAATCCCCAGCAGGAGAAGCGAACCGGATCGGTACGGATCCGATCCGAACCGGAGACACGAATGGACTCGGGGGTAATGACCCACAACAACCAATAGCTCTGACGCTTAATATTTCTGATGGAAATGCAGAAGCTCAAGATTCAGGGTGAGCACGACCAATCTCCGCACCGGTTCGGATCCGGAATAACACAGCTTCAACATCAAGCTCCCCGGTTCGGAACAGGAAAACTTGATCGGATCGTTACATCCGAATCGAACCGTGCACCTCGCCATGATCTCCCTCGCTTCTCCGAGGAGCAACGTGGAGGCACCTCAGAACCGAACCGAATGGCCTTCCAAGCTCCCCGTACACTTCCACACTCTATTAGATTCAACGATGCGGGCACCAGCTCTGACCTTAGCAACTTGCAGCATTTCTTTGAAGGCGACCAACTCGCCAATCTGATCGATTGCCTCTCGAGAGGCCGCACTTATCAGAATGACATGGATGATGTTAACCACAATCCGTTCACTCAGGAAATTAGAAATTCCCGCAATCCCCCGGATTTCAAACTTCCACAGTTGGAGCCCTAAAACGGTAGGGCAGATCCTACCGTGCACTTGATGCGCTACAAACGTCATATGGAAGTTCATTCGGTGTCAGAAAACATCATGGAAAAGTGCTTCCCTCTCTTTTTGACCAATATGGATGCTATGTGGATTCGGCAGCTGGAATCTGAATAGATCAACAGTTGGAACATGTTGGTCGCTCGTTTTATTGAGCAATTTCGGGTCCACATCGCTCGACCCAAAAATGTAATGTCGCTCACTACAATCAAGCAGAGTCCCAGAGAAACCCTGCGCTCATTTCTAGAAATATTTAACGTCGCAGCAGCATCCGTTGATCGACCTGAGCCATCTATGGTATTGATGGCGGCAGTATCCGGCGTTCTGGACAACTCGTAGTTCAAAAAATCCTTATACCGAGACCCACCAAGGAATCTCAGCGAATTCTACCTTGAATCGGATAAGCTTCTGCGTAAAGAAGACACAACATCCAAAAAGAAAATTCTCGATGTCAACATGCTCAGGGATGGAGAACCGTCTTATTCTGGTAAAGGCGAAGGAAAAGCTGCCGTCAAGAATGACCGCAACACTCAGCCCCGAAGAGGGCCCAGATATGAAAAGTACACCGAACTCAATTCGTCACTAACCCACATCTACGTGAACACAAACAGTGATATCTCATATCCAAAGCCTCCCAGGAGGGAGCCATCGCAAAGTGAACGTGATTCTGGAAGACACTGCATATTTCACGATATGGACGGTCATAGCACAGATGATTGCAGGCATCTTAGAGATATGATTGAGGAACGGGTTAGACATGGAGAGCTACCCGAGTATGTGAAACAACCAACAGCGCCTGCACCTACGCTACCTCCACCTTCTCCCCGGAGAGGGAATGACCCTAGATCGAGCTCTCGTGGCCTCATCATCAACTGATCTGGATTGGATCACTCTGCATTTTCAGCATTTCTTAGGATTCAATATATGTTTCTTTGCTTTCTTTAGGTTTTCCGATTGCCTAAATCGGAGCACATACGTTCAGGGTTAGGATTTAGTTCCAAAGCGTGCTCTACACTCGATGACAAACCAATCAGGATTTGCTTTGGTTTTGTACTTTGAATTGAATAAGGAAGGACTTTCCGAACATGGATTATGTTTGGCGAATTTAAATGTCTTGTCAGGTTGTGGCAGGATGCTCAATCTCGATTAAAGTATGGTTTATACTTATCTCGAAACCCTTGGTACGGATTGTGCCTAAGGACGGACTGTCTTGTCAGGCTTTGCCAAGTATAGCTCCATCTTGGCATGAGTGCGGATTGTACTCCACTAAATTTCTTAGTATGGATTATACTCAGGAACGACGAATGGTCTTGTTAAGATCGGGTAAAGGAACTCAATAAAATCGAGCATGGCTTTTGCTTAGTTTGAACTTCCTGGTATGGCTTACACCCGGAAGGTTAGGTCCCTCGCCAGGTTTTGGCAGGATGATTCGAACGTCGCTTGAGTTTGGTTTATGCTGAAACAAATGCCCAAGCATGGTTTATGCTCGAATGTATAATCAGGTTTGTTAGGTTTTAACATACCTATTTTCTCTCTATTCTTCGCAGGTTTGGTTTACACTTGTAGCAGGCAGGCCCTGCGTGGAATTGGACTTCCTGGATTATCCAGAACACATCTTCCTTCGTTCTACAAGATATTTTCTAGGGGGCAAAATGTTGACACGCTTTTTAGTCAAAGCAGTCACACATGAAATATCTGATCAACAATACGCTCCTGTATTGGAAGCATCGTCAGAAGACAGGCAGCGATTTGGTCGAAATCGCATCACAAACAAAGAAAGGCCCGAAACTCCTACCAGATGACCTTTTCTGGCCCGAAAACAACGATTACAAAGCTAGGCTCCGTCTCCCTTGTAGCCCTCCAAATTAGCTTCAGTTTGAGCTTTCGTTTGGCTAAAACGGACTTACGGTTGAAAGTTACGCCCATTTCTGTGAATGCATGCAGAATTGTAAACTTGGATTGTGGCATGAGAAAAGCTCCGGATCGGATCGGACCCGCTCCCACCCACGCTTCGAAGTTTCTCAAACTTGGACTTTAGCTCGCTTCGGTTCGGATCGGACCTTCCAGACCCGACCGACCTTGTACACTGCACAGAAGCGCTCGTCACGCCTTCGGTTCGGAGGTTCCACCTCGGTTCGAATCGGACCCGAACTGATCCGACCCTTATTGACCTGCTACTACACTTCGGATCTGACCTATTCTTAAGGAGCCATTACCTCCTACTCTCATGGAATGAATGCCACGTGGCACCTCCGAACCGGACCGCTTCAGAACCTTGCAAGGCTCCTCTACGCCTATAAATACGACCTCATATGGCCATTTCAAAGGACTTTTGGCGACTCCAACACTTGTCCTCCTTTACAACCAATCAAGGACATTGCTCATCACTTTAAAACGAGGAATTCGTCTATAAATTCATTCTCTAATCTCCACTTCTTGATTGTAATAGAAGGCTGTTGTATATAAACCGCAAACAAACAGTATTGTAATAGCTTCCTAGGATTTAAGAAACTATAAAGTGTACGTAGGCTTGGTTTGCGCCGAACCACTATAAAACCTCGAGTGTCTCCCCTTATTTTACTGCTTTTTTTGCATTAATTTTTCATTGTGAGGTTTTCACATAGAATTTGGGTATTAGGCCCAATTTTCGGTCTATTATTTTGGCGCGCCAGGTAGGGGGACACACAACTACAATTTCTAGCTCTAAAGGAAGCGGATTATTTGGCTATTGGATCGATGGCTAAGGGAAAGGTTTACCGTATTGAAGGCGAAGGCACGAGAAACAAGGCGAGCCATGAAGCTTCCTCACATGAAAACCCGTCATCATGCTTGACGCGAGAAGAGATGGATGGCGTTCTCACCGAATTTAGAGCCCAGATGGCGAGGCAAGACGATCTTCTCCGCAAACAATAGGATATGATAGATGGATTCTTCGCTCGGATGGAGCGCAGGCCGAGCGACAACATTCAAATTGCTGAAAACAACGCTGTACAAACAACAAATCAATCCCCAGCAAGAGCAGCGAACCAGATCGATACGGATCGGATCCAAACCGGATACACGAATGGACTCGGTGGCAATGACGCTCAACAACCAATAGCTCCGATGTTTAATATTTCTGATGGAAATGCAGAAGCTCAAGATTCAGGGCGAGCACAACCAATCTCCATCTGGTTCGGACTTCCAATACCACACAACTTCAACATCAAGCTCCCCGTTTCGGAATAGGAAAACCTGATTGGATCGATACTTCCGACCCGAACAGTGCACCTCACCATGACCTCCCTCGTTTCCCCGAGCCGCAACATGGGGGCACCTCTGAACCGAACCAAATGGCGTTCCGATCTCCCCATACGCTTCCATACTCTACTGGATTCAACGATGCGGGCACCAGCTCTGACCTTAGCAACTTGCAACACCTCTTTGAAGGCGACCGACTCGCCAATCTGATCAAATGCCTCTCGAGAGGCCGCACCTATCAGAATGACATGTATGATGTCAACCACAATCCGTTCACTCAGGAAATCAGGAATTCCCGCAATCCCCCGTATGTCAAACTTCCACAATTGGAGCCCTATAACGGCAGGACGGATACTACCATGCACTTGATGTGCTACAAACGTCATATGGAAGTTCAATCGGCGTCAGAAAATGTCATGGCAAAGTGCTTCCCTCTCTTTTTGTCCGATATAGATGCTATGTGGATTCGGCAGCTGGAATCTGAATCGATCAACAATTGGAATATGTTGGTCGCTCGTTTTATTGAGCAGTTTCGGGTCCACATTGCTCGACCCAAAAACGTAATGTCGCTCAATACAATCAAGAAGAGGCCCAGAGAAACTCTGCCCTCATTTCTAGAAATATTTAACATCGCAGCAACATCCGTTGATCGACCTGAGCCATCTATGGTATTGATGGCGGTAGTATCTGGCGTTCTGGACAACTCGTAGTTCAAGAAATCCTTATACCGAGACCCACCAAGGAATCTCAGCGAATTCTACCTTGAATCAGATAAGCGTCTGCGTAAAGAAGACACAACGTCCGAAAAGAAAATTCTCGATGTCAACATCTCAAGGATGGAGAACCGTCTGATTCTGGTAAAGGCGGAGGAAAAGCTGCCGTCAAGAATGACCGCAACACTCAGCCCCGAAGAGGGCCCAGATATGAAAAGTACACTGAACTCAATTCGTCACTAACCCACATCTACGTGAACACAAACAGTGATATCTCATATCCAAAGCCTCCCAGGAGGGAGCCATCGCAAAGAGAACGTGATTCTGGAAGACACTGCATATTTCACAATATGGACGGTCATAGCACAGATGATTGCAGGCCTCTTAGAGATATGATTGAGGAACGGGTTAGACATGGAGAGCTACCCGAGTATGTGAAACAACCAACAGCGCCTGCACCTACGATACCTCCACCTTCTCCCCGGAGAGGGAATGACCCTGGATCGAGCTCTCGTGGCCTCATCATCAAATGATCTTGATTGGATCACTCTGCATTTTCAGCATTTCTTACGATTTAAGATAGGTTTCTTTGCTTTCTTTAGGTTTTCCGATCGGCTAAATCGGAATACACACGTTCAGGGTTAGGATTTAGCTCCAAAGCGTGCTCTACACACGATGACAAACCAATCAGGATTTGCTTTGGTTTTGAACTTTGAATTGAATAAGGAAGGACTTTCCGAACATGGATTATGTTTGGCGAATTTAAGTGTCTTGTGAGGTTGTGGCAGGATTCTCAATCACGATTAAAGTATGGTTTATACTTATCTCGAAAACCTTTGGTATGGATTGTGCCTAAGGACGGACTGTCTTGTCAGGCTTTGGTAAGTATAGCTCCATCTCGGCCTGAGTATGGATTGTACTCCACTGAATTTCTAAGTATGGATTATACTCAGGAACGACGAATGAACTTGTTAAGATATGGTAAAGGAACTCAGCAAAACTCGAGTATGGCTTATGCTTAGTTTGAACATCCTGGTATGGCTTATACCCGGAAAGTTAGGTCCCTCGCCAGGTTTTTGCAGGATGATTCGAACGTCTCTTGAGTGTGGTTTATGCTCAAACAAATGCCCAAGCATGGTTTATGCTTGAAATTATAATCAGTTTTGTTAGGTTTTGACATATCTGTTTTCTCTCTTTTCTTCGCAGGTATGGTTTATACTTGCGGCTGGCAGGCCCGACGCGGCCTTGGATTTCCTGGATTATCCAGAACACATCTTCCTTTGTTCTGCAAGATATGTTATGAGGGGCAAAATGTTGACCCGGTTTTTAGTCAATGCAGTCACACATGAAATATCTGATAAAAAATACGCTCCAGTATTGGAAGCATCATGAGAAGACAGGCAACGATTTGGTCGAAATCGCATCACAAACAAAGAAAGGCCAGGAACTCCAACCGGATGACCTTTTCTGGACACGAAAACATCAATTACGGAGCTTTGCTCCATAACTCTTGTAGCCCTCTAAATTAGCTTCAGTTTGAGCTTTCGTTTGGCTGAAACGGACTTACAGTTTGAAAGTTACGCCTGTTTCCGTGAACACATGTAGAATTGGAAACTTGGATTGTGGCATGAGAAAAGCTCTGGATCGGATCGGACCCACTCCGACCCACGCTTCGAAGTTTCTCAAACTTGGACTTTAGCTCGCTTCGGTTTGGATCGGACCTTCCAGACCTGACCCGCCTTGTACACTGCACAGAAGCGCTAGTCACGCCTTCAGTTCGGAGGTTCCACCTCGGTTCGGATCTGACCCGAACCGATCTGACCCCTACTGGCCTGCTACTACACTTCGGATCTAACCTATTCTTAAGGAGCCATTACCTCCTACTCTCATGGAATGAACTCCACCTGTCCTAGCACGATCTGAAGACCACTATTCCGCTACTTCCGAGATCATCTATGTGCCCGCCACGTGGCACCTCTGAACCGGACCGCTTCAGAACCTTGGAAGGCTCCTCAACGCCTATAAATACACCCTCATATGGCCATTTCGAAGGACTTTTGGCAACTCCAACACTTGGCCTCCTTTAGAACCAAGCAAGGATATTGCTCATCACATTAACACTAGGAATTGTGTATAAATTCATTCTCTAATCTCTTCTTCTTGATTGTAACACAAGGCTATTGTGTATAAACCGCAAACAAACAGTATTGTTATAGCTTCCTAGGATTTAAGAAACTATAAAGTGTACGTAGGCTTTGTTTGAGCCGAACCACTATAAAAATCTCGTGTGTCTCCTCTTATTGTACTACTTTTTCTGCATTAATCTGTGATTGTGAGGTTTTCACATAGAATTCGGGTGTTAGGCCCAATTTTCGGTCTAACATTTTTGCGCGCCAAGAAGCGGGGACACACAACTACTTCAATTTTAGCTCTAAAGGAAGCGGATTATTTGCCTATTGGATCGATGGCTAAGCGAAAGGTTTCCCGTGTTGAAGGCGAAGGCATGAGAAACGAGGCGAGCCATGAAGCTTCCTCACATGAAAACCCATCAACATACTTGACGCGAGAAGGGATGGATGGCATTCTCACCGAATTGAGAGCCCAGATGGCAAGGCAAGACGATCTCCTCCGCAAACAACAGGAGATGACAGATGGATTCTTCGCTCGGATAGAGGGCAGGCCGAGCGACAACATTCAAATTGCTGGAAACAACGCTGTACAAATAACAAATCAATCCCCAGCAGGAGAAGTGAACCGGATCGGTACGGATCCGATCCGAACCGGAGGCACGAATGGACTCGGCGGCATTGACCCTCAACAACCAATAGCTCCGACGCTTAATATTTCTGATGGAAATGCAGAATCTCTAGATTAAGGATGAGCACGACCAATCTCCGCACCGGTTCGGATCGGCAATACCACACAGCTTCAGCATCAAGCTCCCCAGTTCAGAACAGGAGAACCTGATCAGATCGGTACATCCGACCCAAACCGTGCACTTCGCCATGACATCCCTCTCTTCTCCGAGCCGCAACATGGGGGCACCTCAAAACCGAACCGAATGGCCTTCCAAGATCCCCATACTATTCCGCACTCTACTGGATTCAACGATGCGGGCACCAGCTCTGACCTTAGCAACTTGCAACAGCTCATTGAAGGCGACAGGCTTGACAATCTGATCGAACGCCTCCCGAGAGGCCGCACTTATCAGAATGACATGGATGATGTCAATCATAATCCGTTCACTAAGGAAATCAGGAATTCCCACAATCCCCCGGATTTCAAACATCCACAGTTGGAGCCCTACAATGGCAGGATGGATCCTACCGCGCACTTGATGCGCTACAAACATCATATGGAAGTTCAATCGGCGTCAGAAAACGTCATGGCAAATTGCTTCCCCCTCTTTTGGAACAATATAGCTGCTATGTGGATTCGTCAGCTGGAATCCGAATCGATCAACAGTTGGATCATGTTGGTCACTCGTTTTATTGAGCAGTTTCGGGTCCACATCGCTCAACCCAAAAATGTAATGTCGCTCACTACAATCAAGCAGAGGCCCATAGAAACTCAATGCTCATTTCTAGAAATATTTAACGTCGCAGCAGCATCCTTTGATCGACCTGAGCCATCTATGGTATTGATGGCGGTAGTATCCGACTTTCTGGATAACTCGGAGTTCAGAAAATCATTATACCGAGACCCACCAAGGAATCTCAGCGAATTCTACCTTGAATCGGATAGGCTTCTGCGTAAAGAATACGCAACGTCCGAAAAGAAAATTCTCGATGTCAACATGCTCAGGGATGGGGAACCGTCTGATTCTGGTAAAGGTGAAGGAAAAGCTGCCGTCAAGAATGACTGCAACACTCAGCTCCGAAGAGGGCCCGGATATGAAAAGTACAACGAACTCAATTCGTCACTAACCCACATCTAAGTGAACACAAATGGTGATATCTCCTATCTGAAGCCTCCCAGGAGGGAGCCATCGCAAATAAAACGTGAATCTGGAAGACACTGCAAATTTCATGATATGGACGGTCATAACACGGATGACTGCAGGCATCTTAGAGATCTGATTGAGGAACAACTTAGACGTGGAGAGCTACCCGAGTATGTGAAACAACCAACAGCGCCTGCACCTGCGCTACCTCCACCTGCTCCCCAGAGAGGGAATGACCCTGGATCGAGCTCTCTTGGGCTCATCATCAACTGATCTGGATTGGGTCACTCTGCATTTTCAGCATTTCTTAGGATTTAAGATTTGTTTGTTTGCTTTCTTTAGGTTTTCTGATAGGCTAAATCGGAGTACACACGTTCAGGGTTAGGATTTAGCTCCAAAGCGTGCTCTACACTCGATGCAAACCAAATCAGGATTTGCTTTGGTTTTGTACTTTGAATTGAATAAGGAAGGACTTTCCGAACATGGATTGTGTTTGGCGAATTTAAGTGTCTTGTCAGGTTGTGGCAGGATTCCCTATCTCGATTAAAGTATGGTTTATACTTATCTCGAAACCCTTGGTACGAATTGTGCCTAAGGACGGACTGTCTTGTCAGGCTTTGGCAAGTATAGCTCCATCTCGGCATGAGTATGGATTGTACTCCACTGAATTTCTACGTATGGATTATACTCAGGAACGACGAATGATCTTGTTAAGATCTGGTAAAGGAACTCAATAAAACTCGAGTATGGCTTATGCTTAGTTTGAACTTCCTGGTATGGCTTATACCCGGAAGGTTAGGTCCCTCGCCAGGTTTTGGCAGGATGATTCGAATGTCTCTTTAGTGTGGTTTATGCTCAAACAAACGCCAAAAATGGTTTTTGCTCGAAAGTATAATCAGTTTTGTTAGGTTTTGACATACCTGTTTTCTCTCTTTTCTTCGCAGGTATGGTTTATACTTGCACCTGGCAGGCCCGGCGTGGCCTTGGTCTTCCTGGATTATCTAGAACACATCTTCCTTCGTTCTGCAAGACATGTTCTAGGGAGCAAAATGTTGACCCGCTTTTTAGTCAATGCAGTCACACATGAAATATCAGATCAACAATACGCTCCTGAATTAGAAGATTCGTCAGAAGACAGGCAGCAATTTGGTTGAAATCGCATTACAAACAAAGAAAGGCCCGGAACTCCTACCAGATGACCTTTTCCAGACCGAAAAACATTAATTACGGAGCAAAGCTTCGTAACTCTTGTTGCCCTATGAATTTGCTTCAGTTTGAGCTTTCGTTTGGCTAAAACGGACTTACGGTTTGAAAGTTACGCCCGTTTCCGTGAACGCATGCAGAATTGGAAGCTTGGATTGTGGCATGATAAAAGCTCCGGATCGGATCGGACCCGCTCCGACCCACACTTCGAAGTTTCTCAAACTTGGACTTTAACTCGCTTCGGTTCGGATCGGACCTTCCAGACCCGACCCTCCTTGTACACTGCACAGAAGCGCTCGTCACGCCTTCGTTTTTGAGGTTCCACCTCGGTTCGGATCGGACCCGAACCGATCCGCCCCCTATTGACCTGCTACTACACTTCGGATCTGACCTACTCATAAGGAGCCATTACCTCCTACTCTCAAGGAATGAACCCCACCTGTCCTACCACGATCTGAAGACCATTATTCCACTACTTCCGAGATCATCTCAGTTGTAACAACCCGTATTTTCAATAACCTGTAATAACATAAATCGAGGCAGAATTTAATTCTAAAATGGGAATCAAGGGAAACGGGCTATGCCATTGTGTTCGTCTCGGAAAAATACGCGAAATAGAGTCCGAGTTTTCGAAAATCGGAGTCCGTATGACCAAGATATGGCCTCGCGAAGTTTCACGAAAATTCCCAAATTAAAGTATACTTAATTAAGTGAAATGGGTTGTGTAGATATATATATATATATATTGATATATATATATATATATAATTGAAAATTTAATAAATAAATATGCAAAAATGCTCAAAACAGCGAATTGGGAGAGGGGAATAACCGAACCGGCCGATTTTTGAAGTCGACCCGAGCCCGCTGGGTCGACTAGGGGTTAATCCAGGGTGTTTGGCTGTCAACCCGTGGGCCGATTCGCTCAAGTGCAGATTTTGCATTTGAATGGTTCTCATGGTCCATCTTTAATCTAAAGGCCCTAGATGGTTCCTACACTTGACTTCTTCCCCAAGACATGCTTTGATGGCTTGGATTGAATCTAGGGTTAATCCTATGGCCTAAAACACTTGCCTAATCTATAAATAAGACCCTAACCTACCCTAATTCATTCATAATTAAACCTAGTGACTAAACTATGGCAAAATGCTAGCTCTCATGGCCTCCACTAATTTTATGAAGAGGGTTGCATACTAATCACTCTCTAATCAACTTCTAATCCCTTCTTAGCATCTTAATCTTCTTCATTTGGTGTTCAAAGTTGCTAGTTGTGAGTTTCTATCACTTTGATGATCTTCTGGTAAACTAATTAGATGAGATGTGATGAGATTTATGGTTTTGTATGTGGGTTAATGAGCTTTGAATCATATGATATGATGTTAGCATTAATCTTATGTTATTGCATGTTGAGTATGTAAGCTTATGCAAGTTTAATATGATGTATGTTATGTTTGCATGATGCTAAATATGCAAGTTGTGGGCTATGTAATCATATGCATGTTATGCAAGTTCATGGTAATATGCTATGCAAGTTACATGTTTGTTAATATGCAAGTTACATGTTTGTTAATATGCAAGTTACATGTATGTAAATATGCAAGTTACATGTTTGTTAATATGCAAGTTACATGTTTGTTAATATGCAAGTTACATGTATGTAAATATGCAAGTTACATGTTTCTTTATATGCAAGTTACATGTTTGTTAATATGCGAGTTACATGTATGTAAATATGCAAGTTACATGTTTATTAATATGCAAGTTCATGATGACACATTATGCAAGTCTATAAGCTAATATGCAAGTTTGTTATGCAAAATGAATATGTAAGTTATGTGACATATTATATGCAAGTTATGTGACATGTTATGCAAGTTCATATGCAAGTTATGTGTTTGTTAATATGCAAGATGGAACCTTTGAAACATGTTCATTCATATGCAAGTTGACACCTTTTATATGTGTTATATCATGAACGAAATTACGTGGGAACGATGGGGTAATTAAATGCATAAGTTAATAAGATTGTGTGAAATTAATATAATTATGCATAACACAAAATAAATAAACATAGTATGGGAATTTGCCTATTTGGTTAGGTGTACCCATACTATGTGTTGGGAATTTACCTATTGAGTTAGGTCTACCCCATGGGAATTTACCTATTAAGTTAGGTCTACCCATGTTAAGAAAACTTGATTAATTAGGGATAATTAATATAAAATTATGAGGGTGATTAATTAGGTGTAATTAATTGACTAAGACACGAGGTTGGACTCAGTTGTAGCGTAAAACTGCCCGGACCCAACCGGCTTAACCAGTTGCTACAAATGTTAGCCCAATGTGAGAGGTCTTAGGCACAAACTAAATACGTAATTAATGTAAAGACACGAGGTTAGACTCTGTTATGACATAAGGCTGCCCGGACCCAACCGGCTTAACCAGCGGTCATAAAAGACAGTCTAATGTGAGAGGTCTTTACAAAGGTTACGTTCTTAATTAATTAATTAAGAAACACTTAACCACATTAGCATGTAGAGGGACATGAGGGGTTAAGTGGGTGCCTCGGGTGGCATGAGAAAATCTAGTGGTTGCCTTGGGTGGCAATAGAAAATACGATTAGAATACTTAACCAAAATAGAACATGTAATTAAAACATGATTAAAGGGTTAAGTGGGATATACTAGAAAAAGGGACAAGCTTAGGTGGGTAGCTTGTGGAGGCCCATTTCAACCAGTAACCCATACGTATCTTTGTGGGCTCGACCCATGTCGAGGACGGGACACGCATACTGGGCTTGACTGTAAGAGGCAAACGGGTTAGCGGTGGCAACGCAAGTCCAACGGGCTTCATATGCGTGAGTGGGCCCGGGCTGGTAGGTAAGCCGTTGTTGCATCGAGTAGATATAAGCCGTGCACCTTTAGTTTCATCAGGTTGCCACATTGGGGAATGATACATCCCACGGTGGGGCCAGCACGGGTATCTACGTTAGGGAGCCGATCGAATGGGAAGTAGTGTGTACACCTAGTGGATTGTAGGGCCCCGTGGCGCCTACTTGGTCACCTAGGGGTACGCAGGTACTAATTAGTAAATTTTATAAGTCCTTGGGTGGGATCAACCTTTAAGTTAGGAACGACTGGTGTGGTGCAGTTTAGTAATTTACCTTAGGAAGGGTAGATGCGTCTTTATCCTTTATCTTAGTTTAGTTAACTGCTTAGTATAGCCGTTCATCCCTATATGTTACCGTATATCAAGTTATGTCTTCTCTGGTTACTTTAACGATTGTATTGTTAAAGTTATAGGACTCACTCAGACTTATGTCTGACCCCGTTGTCTTTATCTTTTTCCCAACCCTCAGGTCCTGTGGTGGATCCTAGCAGTAGTGGAGCTTGATCGGATTGCTGTTCCAGTCTTTAGGAGCTTGGGTAGATGTAAAGCTCCAGTTATCCAGTTATCTTTCCTTTTGTTTTGGCTATTGTATGAGAGTGGGATTATGTACTTCTTTATCTTGATGGATATTGTACTTGACTTTTATTGTGAGTTTATGATGTAACCAGACATGTTTTACTTCCGCTGTTATGAAATGATGTTTTAAAATTTCAAGTACTATTTATATCTGTCTAGTTGTAATTTTTCTGTTCTATATTCACTAAAATACTCCACCGATGTTATGGCATTCCCATTGTGAGTGATCATAGCGGGAGTGGGGTGTTACACGTGGTATCAGAGCTTAAGGTTACCAGAACAGATAAATTTTTTGAGAAAAACTACTTTCTAAGAGTATTTTCGAAGAAAGTATTTTTTAAAAGCATGTCTTCTAAGAGAAAAAGTTTTTGAAAAAGAAAAGCATAATCCCCAATAGCCATATCTTTATCTTTCGGAATCTCCTTTTTGAATCTTTCCTCTTTCGTTTCAGCATGGCTGAAGATCTTAACATCCCGGAGGGTTTAGTTATACCACTATGGTATAGGAGGTTGCAAGAGGCTAGGGCCGCGGCTGCGGGTCCGGCCAATGCTACTACACCAGAGACAACCGCTCCTCCTCCTCAGCCTAGAGTGGATAATTTTGCTAAGGTTTGCAAGGAGTTCAAGGCTATAGGAGGAAAACCTTTTCTTGGTTTAGAGACTTTCGTAGAGGCTAGAGATTGGCTTAAGGAAGTGGAAGAGTTGCTAGATATCTTTGAAGTGGAAGAGGGAAAGAAAGTCAAGTTGGCGGCTTGGTTAATGAAGGGAGAGGCCTCATTCTGGTGGGAGGTCACTAATGGAGAACGCCCTGTTGACTCTTGGGCAGATTTTAAGCAAAGGTTTGGGGCTAAGTTTCTCTCAAGGGCGGAAGAGAATCTGTTTATGGAGAAGTTCTTGAATTTGAAGCAAGGGAATCTCACGGTGAAAGAATATGTCAACAAATTCAATCAATTAGCAAGGTTTGGCATAGAGTTGGTGAATACACCGGAGAAGAAGGCTTTGAGGTTCGTTAGAGGCTTGAACGAACCATTGCAAGGAATAGCTATGACTCACATTCCTATGGGGGCCACTTTTGAGAAGCTTGTCTACATGGCACTTATGCATGAGGATGATAAGAATTCTAAGGCACCAGAGAAAAAGGGGGATCAGAAGAAACCGCAACAGCAACAACAAGGCAAGGGCGGAAAAGGCAATGGTGACAAAAAGAAGACGAAGAAGAAGTGCTTCAATTGTGGAACACCAGGACACCTCAGTAAGGATTGTCGCAAAAAGAAGAAGACCGGTTGCTTTCATTGTGGTGAAGCAGGGCATCTTGTGAAAAACTGCCCAAAGAAGGGGCAGAAGACGGGGTCTACCTCAGGAGGCCAGGTGCAAGCTCTTATAGCACCACCTCAGTCAGGGGGGAAAGTTCAGGTTCTCTCAGTTCCACCGATTCAGCAGAGAGGTAGAACTATTTCCGTTGAAAGTCTGGTTTTTCTGTTTGATCATCCAGTTCGTACTTTGTTTGACTCTGGCGCATCGCATTCTTTTATCTCATCATCGTTAGTTGAGTCACTGCACTTAGACACCAGTCTAGTTGATGATCCCTTGGTTGTCTCAAACCCAATTGGGGGCTCCATATATCTGTCTATGATATGTTTGGGTTTGAAGATTTCTATACTTAGCGTTGAGTTTAGATGTGATGCTTTTGTATTGGGCTTCACGGGCTATGGGTTGATCTTGGGCATGGACTGGTTATCCAGTAATGGTGCCGTTCTTGATTGCGAAAGGAGAGTTGTCAGGCTCATGACCCGCTTGGGTAACACTCTCGAGATCTCTTGCAATCCCATGGAATCTGTTTTGCTAAGTTATCTTGAATCGCTCGATGCTTCGGTCGAAAGTTTGTGTTCTGTCAGAGTAGTCCGGGAATGTCCGGATGTGTTTGAAGAAGTAAAGGGTTTGCCTCCGAAGCGGGAGATAGATTTCCGAATTTATTTGGTGGATAATGCCAAACCAGTGTCTTTGCCAGTACGCCACATGGCCCCTCGTGAGAGAAGAGAACTTCATAAGCAAGTAGGGGAGTTGCTTGAGAAGGGGTTCATAAGGCGAAGTATATCGGAGTGGGGAGCTCCAGTAGTGTTTGCCACGAAGGCGGATGGGTCCCTCAGACTTTGTGTAGATTATAGGGAACTTAATAAGCTCACGAAGAAGAATAGACACCCATTACCGAGGATAGATGATCTCTTTGATCAGTTGGTTGGCGCGTCAGTATTTTCGCAGATGGACTTAGCTACAGGGTTTCATCAGTTAAGAGTGGCGGAGGACAGTATAGAGAAGACTGCTTTCCGGACTCCGGATGGTTTTTATGAGTGGCTAGTGATGCCATTTGGGTTGACAAACGCCCCCGCATACTTTGTTGATCTCATGAGTAGAGTGTTCAGAGAGTATCTGAATAAGTTTGTAGTAGTTTTTGTGGATGACATCTTGGTCTTTTCCAAGAACGAAGAAGAGCATGCCTTACATCTCAAGGAAGTGTTGGAGACTCTTCGAGCGCATAGTCTTAAAGCTAAATTCTCTAAATGCCATTTTTGGAGAAGAGAAGTGCGATTCTTAGGGCATGTGGTCTCTAAGGAAGGGATAGCTGTGGATCCCGCAAAGATAGTATCTATCCAGGATTGGAAAGTTCCTAGAAATGCTACCGAGGTAAGAAGTTTCTTGGGGTTGGCAGGATATTATAGGAAGTTCATCAAAGACTTCGCGAAGATATCAGCCCCATTAACCCGCTTGACGAAGAAGAATCTGGTTTTCTCATGGGATGTAGATTGTGATGATGCTTTCCGACGGTTAAAGAGAGCTTTGACCACCGCTCCAGTTTTAGTGCTTCCAGATGGGAGTAAGCCGTTTGTTGTTTATACCGATGCTTGTGGAACAGGATTAGGCGCAGTCTTGATGCAGGAGGGAAGGGTAATAGCCTATGGAGGGAGACAATTGAGAGTGCATGAGAAGAATTACCCTACCCATGATCTAGAGTTGGCCGCGCTTGTTTTCGCACTTAAGTCTTGGCGCCATTATCGTCTTGGTGAGAGATTCGAGTTGTTCACCGACCATAAATCATTGAAGTACTTATTCTCTCAGAAGGATTTAAACTTAAGACAGCAAAGGTGGATGGAGTTCTTAGCATCCTATGATTTCGAGATAGCGTATACCCCTGGTAAGGGTAACGTGGTGGCAGACGCCTTAAGTAGAAAAAGGCTATCTTTGAGTCCATTGTTCGTGGAACGACGAAGCTTGGAGTTTCTTTCTTTGTTTGACTTCAGACCTTCTGTTGATTTTGTACCTGGTTTGTTGGCATCCTTGGAGGTTAGACCTACTCTTTTGAGACGGATTGGCGAGGCTCAGCGAGACGACCCACAGTTGGTTGTGTTGGTAGAGAAGCTTATAAGAGGGGAGTCGTCCAGCCATTTGGGTAGATACACCATAGATGATAAGGGATGGTTGCATAGAGACGGTAGACTTTGTGTACCGCAAGATGAGGGTTTGAAGAAGGCTATTTTGGATGATGCACATCGTTCAAGAATGACTATTCATCCCGGTGGAGACAAAATGTACCAAGACATGAAGAGAGTTTTCTTCTGGGCCGGTATGAAGAAAGATGTGGCCGAGTATGTGGCTAGATGCTTAGTGTGCCAACAAGTTAAAGTGGAGCAAAGGAAACCCGGTGGGTTGCTACACCCATTGGAAGTTCCACAGTGGAAGTGGGATAGTGTCTCGATGGATTTCATCGACGGGTTACCGAGATCGAGGAAGGGCAATACGGGAATTTGGGTTGTGGTAGACAGACTTACCAAGAGTGCCCATTTTATACCCGTGAAGAGTAAGAGGACCGCTCCATGGCTTGCTTCAGTCTATGTTAGAGAGATTGTTAGATTGCATGGCGTACCATCCAGCATTGTGAGTGATCGAGATCCTATTTTCACTAGTGAGTTTTGGAGAAGTTTGCAAGAGGCGGTAGGGACTCAGTTGTGTTTGAGCACCGCATATCATCCTCAGACGGACGGTCAGACCGAGAGGGTGAACCGTATCTTAGAAGATCTTTTGAGGCTTTGTATCTTGGATTTTGGAGGTACATGGGAAGAACATCTTCCTTTGGTGGAGTTCGCATATAATAACAGCTTTCAGTCCAGTATTGGTATGGCTCCTTTCGAAGCTCTTTATGGAAGGCCTTGTCGATCTCCTACATGTTGGTGGGAATCTACGGATAAGATCTTGCTTGGGCCGGATATGGTTAGAGAGACTTCAGAGAAGATTGATTTAATTCGAAAAAGGATGAAAGCAGCGCAAGATAGACAGAAATCTTATGCGGATCGGAGAAGGACGGATCTTGAGTTTGAGGTTGGGGACATGGTTTTTGTCAAAGTATCTCCATTGAGAAATGTTGTTCGCTTTGGGTCCGTAGGGAAGTTAGCACCGAGATTTGTTGGGCCGTTTCCTATTAAGGAAAGGATTGGACGGATGGCATATAGGGTGGAGTTGCCCGACAGACTTAGTGGTGTTCATGATGTATTCCATGTATCACATTTGAGGAAGTGCTTACATGAGACCGCGGAGGTGGTAGAGCCGAGCTTGCTTAGAGATGTAGAGGTAGAGCGTGATGCGACGATTCGACGAGCTCCTACTCGCATCCTTGGGTCAGAAACTAGGAAGTTGAGGAACAGAGAAGTTCAGCTAGTTAAAGTGCAATGGGGAGATGACGAAAGCAATGCTACTTGGGAGACGGAAGCAAAGATGCGTTCTTTGTATCCATTTCTTTTTGAGAGTATGTCTTTTAACTTCTCCTTTATTGCTTGTCTAGTACTTATCTTATCTTTAGTATATCCTCTCGCTAATACCTATGACCTTTAGATAGGGTAAAACCTATGGTTGAAACATGTGTTTGAAACATGTTATGGTTGATGGATGCATATGGATGCAATTGTTTGCTAGTGGTTGCTCGTGGATGCATATACACACACATTAGGCACTAGATCGGCTCAGTCACTTCATGTTGCATATTGCATAAATGGATGTGGTAGTTAGATTGATGGATGTATCATGGCTGTGTTATCATATGGATGATGCATTTTTGTGTATGGTTGTGCACGCATGTAGAAATTTGTATGTGTCAATAGGGTTTCGCATACATATTGGATGCATGGCACTATCATGGTTTGCATTAAGGAGGTTTACTGTATCAGTAACCGCCTGATTTTCGCATTAGGTAAGTACATATACACACACTTTTGCATATATCCATCCAGCATTTAGAATCTTGTAAGGACAATGATTGCTCGTGGATGATGCTTTGAGTAGATGGATGATTGGATGGTAGGATACGTTCTTCCTAACTTGAAGATTTCGGGGACGAAATCCTTTAAGGAGGGGAGAATGTAACAACCCGTATTTTCAATAACCTGTAATAACATAAATCGAGGCAGAATTTAATTCTAAAATGGGAATCAAGGGAAACGGGCTATGCCATTGTGTTCGTCTCGGAAAAATACGCGAAATAGAGTCCGAGTTTTCGAAAATCGGAGTCCGTATGACCAAGATATGGCCTCGCGAAGTTTCACGAAAATTCCCAAATTAAAGTATACTTAATTAAGTGAAATGGGTTGTGTAGATATATATATATATATATTGATATATATATATATATAATTGAAAATTTAATAAATAAATATGCAAAAATGCTCAAAACAGCGAATTGGGAGAGGGGAATAACCGAACCGGCCGATTTTTGAAGTCGACCCGAGCCCGCTGGGTCGACTAGGGGTTAATCCAGGGTGTTTGGCTGTCAACCCGTGGGCCGATTCGCTCAAGTGCAGATTTTGCATTTGAATGGTTCTCATGGTCCATCTTTAATCTAAAGGCCCTAGATGGTTCCTACACTTGACTTCTTCCCCAAGACATGCTTTGATGGCTTGGATTGAATCTAGGGTTAATCCTATGGCCTAAAACACTTGCCTAATCTATAAATAAGACCCTAACCTACCCTAATTCATTCATAATTAAACCTAGTGACTAAACTATGGCAAAATGCTAGCTCTCATGGCCTCCACTAATTTTATGAAGAGGGTTGCATACTAATCACTCTCTAATCAACTTCTAATCCCTTCTTAGCATCTTAATCTTCTTCATTTGGTGTTCAAAGTTGCTAGTTGTGAGTTTCTATCACTTTGATGATCTTTTGGTAAACTAATTAGATGAGATGTGATGAGATTTATGGTTTTGTATGTGGGTTAATGAGCTTTGAATCATATGATATGATGTTAGCATTAATCTTATGTTATTGCATGTTGAGTATGTAAGCTTATGCAAGTTTAATATGATGTATGTTATGTTTGCATGATGCTAAATATGCAAGTCGTGGGCTATGTAATCATATGCATGTTATGCAAGTTCATGGTAATATGCTATGCAAGTTACATGTTTGTTAATATGCAAGTTACATGTTTGTTAATATGCAAGTTACATGTATGTAAATATGCAAGTTACATGTTTGTTAATATGCAAGTTACATGTTTGTTAATATGCAAGTTACATGTATGTAAATATGCAAGTTACATGTTTCTTTATATGCAAGTTACATGTTTGTTAATATGCGAGTTACATGTATGTAAATATGCAAGTTACATGTTTATTAATATGCAAGTTCATGATGACACATTATGCAAGTCTATAAGCTAATATGCAAGTTTGTTATGCAAAATGAATATGTAAGTTATGTGACATATTATATGCAAGTTATGTGACATGTTATGCAAGTTCATATGCAAGTTATGTGTTTGTTAATATGCAAGATGGCACCTTTGAAACATGTTCATTCATATGCAAGTTGACACCTTTTATATGTGTTATATCATGAACGAAATTACGTGGGAACGATGGGGTAATTAAATGCATAAGTTAATAAGATTGTGTGAAATTAATATAATTATGCATAACACAAAATAAATAAACATAGTATGGGAATTTGCCTATTTGGTTAGGTGTACCCATACTATGTGTTGGGAATTTACCTATTGAGTTAGGTCTACCCCATGGGAATTTACCTATTAAGTTAGGTCTACCCATGTTAAGAAAACTTGATTAATTAGGGATAATTAATATAAAATTATGAGGGTGATTAATTAGGTGTAATTAATTGACTAAGACACGAGGTTGGACTCAGTTGTAGCGTAAAACTGCCCGGACCCAACCGGCTTAACCAGTTGCTACAAATGTTAGCCCAATGTGAGAGGTCTTAGGCACAAACTAAATACGTAATTAATGTAAAGACACGAGGTTAGACTCTGTTATGACATAAGGCTGCCCGGACCCAACCGGCTTAACCAGCGGTCATAAAAGACAGTCTAATGTGAGAGGTCTTTACAAAGGTTACGTTCTTAATTAATTAATTAAGAAACACTTAACCACATTAGCATGTAGAGGGACATGAGGGGTTAAGTGGGTGCCTCGGGTGGCATGAGAAAATCTAGTGGTTGCCTTGGGTGGCAATAGAAAATACGATTAGAATACTTAACCAAAATAGAACATGTAATTAAAACATGATTAAAGGGTTAAGTGGGATATACTAGAAAAAGGGACAAGCTTAGGTGGGTAGCTTGTGGAGGCCCATTTCAACCAGTAACCCATACGTATCTTTGTGGGCTCGACCCATGTCGAGGACGGGACACGCATACTGGGCTTGACTGTAAGAGGCAAACGGGTTAGCGGTGGCAACGCAAGTCCAACGGGCTTCATATGCGTGAGTGGGCCCGGGCTGGTAGGTAAGCCGTTGTTGCATCGAGTAGATATAAGCCGTGCACCTTTAGTTTCATCAGGTTGCCACATTGGGGAATGATACATCCCACGGTGGGGCCAGCACGGGTATCTACGTTAGGGAGCCGATCGAATGGGAAGTAGTGTGTACACCTAGTGGATTGTAGGGCCCCGTGGCGCCTACTTGGTCACCTAGGGGTACGCAGGTACTAATTAGTAAATTTTATAAGTCCTTGGGTGGGATCAACCTTTAAGTTAGGAACGACTGGTGTGGTGCAGTTTAGTAATTTACCTTAGGAAGGGTAGATGCGTCTTTATCCTTTATCTTAGTTTAGTTAACTGCTTAGTATAGCCGTTCATCCCTATATGTTACCGTATATCAAGTTATGTCTTCTCTGGTTACTTTAACGATTGTATTGTTAAAGTTATAGGACTCACTCAGACTTATGTCTGACCCCGTTGTCTTTATCTTTTTCCCAACCCTCAGGTCCTGTGGTGGATCCTAGCAGTAGTGGAGCTTGATCGGATTGCTGTTCCAGTCTTTAGGAGCTTGGGTAGATGTAAAGCTCCAGTTATCCAGTTATCTTTCCTTTTGTTTTGGCTATTGTATGAGAGTGGGATTATGTACTTCTTTATCTTGATGGATATTGTACTTGACTTTTATTGTGAGTTTATGATGTAACCAGACATGTTTTACTTCCGCTGTTATGAAATGATGTTTTAAAATTTCAAGTACTATTTATATCTGTCTAGTTGTAATTTTTCTGTTCTATATTCACTAAAATACTCCACCGATGTTATGGCATTCCCATTGTGAGTGATCATAGCGGGAGTGGGGTGTTACATCAGTGCCCGCCACGTGGCACCTCCAACCAGACAGCTTTAGAACCTTGCAAGGCTCCTCTACGCCTATAAATACACCCTCATATGGCCATTTCAATGGACTTTTGGCAACTCCAACACTAGGCCTCCTTTACAACCAGGCAAGGACATTGCCCATCACTTTAGCACGAGGAATTCGTGTATAAATTCATTCTCTAATCTCCTCTTCTTGATTGTAACACAAGGCAATTGTTTATAAACCGCAAACAAACAGTATTGCAATAGCTTCCTAGGATTTAAGAAACTATAAAATGGACGTAGGCTTGATTTAAGCCGGACCACTATAAAAATCTCGTTTGTCTCCTCTTATTTTACTGCTTTTTCTGCATTAATCTGTGATTGTGAGGTTTTCACATAGAATTTGGGTGTTAGGCCCGATTTTTGGTCTAACATTTTGGCACGCCAGGTAGGGGGACATACAACTACTTCAATTTCTAGCTCTAAATGAAGCGGATTATTTGTCTATTGGATCGATGGCTAAGCAAAAGGTTTCCCGTGTTAAAGGCGAAGGCACGAGAAACGAGGCGAGCCATGAAGCTTCCTCACATGAAAACCCGTCAGCATACTTGACGCGAGAAGAGATGGATGGCGTTCTCACCGAATTGAGAGCCTAGATGGTAAGGCAAGACGATCTCCTCCGCAAACAACAGGAGATGATAGATGGATTCTTCGCTCGGATGGAGGGCAGGCCGAGCGACAACATTCAAATTGCTGGAAACAACGCTGTAAAAACAACAAATCAATCCCCAGCAGGAGCAGCGAACCTGATCGGTACGGATCCGTCCCGAACCGAAGACACAAATGGACTTGGTGGCAATGCCCCTCAACAACCAATAGCTACGACGCTTAATATTTCTGATGGGAATGCAGAAGCTCAAGATTCAAGGCGAGCACGACCAATATCCGCACCGGTTCAGATCAGCAATACCACACAGCTTCAGCATCAAGCTCCCCGGTTCGGAACAGGAGAACCTGATCGGATTGGTACATCCGACCAGAACTATGCACCTCAGGAATTCGGGAATTCCCGCAATCCCCCGGATTTCAAACTTCCAGAGTTGGAGCCGTAAAACGGCAGGATGGATCCTACAATGCACTTAATGCGCTACAAACGTCATACGGAAGTTCAATCGGCGTCAGAATACATCATGGAAAAGTGTTTCCCTCTCTTTTTGACCGATATAGCTGCTATGTTGATTCGGCAGCTGGATTCTGAATCAATCAACAGTTGGAACATGTTGGTCGCTCGTTTTATTGAGTAGTTTCGCGTCCACATCGCTCGACCCAAAAATGTAATGTCACTCACTACAATCAAGAAGAGGCCCAAAGGAACTCTGCCCTCATTTCTAGAAATATTTAACATCGCAGCAGCATCCGTTGATCGATCTAAGCCGTCTATGGTATTGATGGCGGCATTATCCAACGTTCTGGACAACTCGGAGTTCAAAAAATCCTTATACCAAGACCCACCAAGGAATCTCAACGAATTCTATCTTGAATCGGATAGGCTTCTGCGTGAAGAAGACGCAACATTCGAAAGGAAAATTCTCGATGACAACATGCTCAGGGACGGAGAACCGTCTAATTCTGGTAAAGGCGAAAGAAAAGATGCCGTCAAGAATGACCGCAACACTCGGCCCTGAAGAGGGCCCAGATATGAAAAGTACAACGAACTCAATTTGTCACTAACCCACATCTACGTGAACACAAATGGTGATATCTTTTATCCAAAGCCTCCCAGGAGGGAGCCATCGCAAAGAGAACCTGATTCTGGAAGACACTGCATATTTAACAATATAGACAGTCATAACACAGATGACTGCAGGCATCTTAGAGATCTGATTGAGGAACGGGTTAGATGTGGAGAGCCACCCGAGTATGTGAAACAACCAACCGTGCCAGCACCTGCGCTACCTCCACCTGCTCCCGGGAGAGGTAATGACCTTGGATCGTGCTCTCGTGGGCTCATCATCAACTGATCTGGATTTGATCACTCTGCATTTTCAGCATTCATTAGTATTTAAGATATGTTTCTTTGCTTTCTTTAGGTTTTCCGATTGGCTAAATCAGAGTACACACATTCAGGGTTAGGATTTAGCACCAAAGCGTGCTCTACACTCAATGACAAACCAATCAGGATTTGCTTTGGTTTTGTACTTTGAATTGAATAAGGAAGGACTTTCCATACATGGATTATGTTTGGCGAATTTAAGTGTCTTGTCACGTTGTGGTAGGATTCTCAATCTCGATTAGAGTATGGTTTATACTTATCTAGAAAGCCTTGATACGAATTGTGCCTAAGGGCGGACTGTCTTGTCAGGCTTTGACAAGTATAGCTCCATCTCTGCATGAATATGGATTGTACTCAACTGAATTTATAAGTATGGATTATAATCAGGAACGACAAATGACCTTGTTAAGATCTGGTAAAGGAACTCAATAAAACTCGAGTATGGCTTATTCCTAGTTTGAACTTCCTGGTTTGGCTTATACCCGAAATGTTAGGTCCCTCACAAGGTTTTGGCAGGATGATTCGAACGTCTCTTGAGTGTGGTTTATACTCAAACAAACGCTCAAGCATGCTTTATGCTCGAAAGTATAGTCAGTTTTGTTAGGTTTTGACATACCTGTTTCCTCTCTTTTCTTCGCAGGTATGGTTTATACTTGCAGCTTGCAGGCCCGGCGTGGCCTTGGAATTCCTGGATTATCAGAACACATCTTCCTTCGTTTTGCAAGATATGTTCTGGGGGGAAAAATGTTGACCCGCTTTTTATTCAAAGCAGTCACACATGAAATATCTGATCAACAATACGCTCCAGTATTGGAAGCATCGTCAGAAGACAGGCAGCGATTTGGTCGAAATCGCATCACAAACTAAGAAAGGCCTGGAACTCCTACCAGATTACCTTTTCAGGGCCTGAAAACACCAATTACGGAGCTATGCTCCGTTACTCTTGTATCCCTCTGAATTAACTTCAGTTTGAGCTTTCGTTTGGCTAAAATGAACTTACGGTTTGAAAGTTACGCCCATTTCCGTGAACGCATGCAGAATTGGAACTTACGGTTTGAAAGTTACACCAATTTTCGTGTGGCATGAGAAAAGCTCCGGATCGGATCGGACTCGCTCCGACCCACGCTTCGAAGTTTCTCAAACTTGGAGTTTAGCTCGCTTCGGTTCGGATCGGGTCCGCCTTGTACACTGCACAGAAGCGCTCGTCACGCCTTCGGTTTTGAGGTTCCACCTCGGTTCGGATCGGACCCGAACCGATCCGACCCCTATTGTCCTGCTACTTCACTTTGGATCTGACCTATTCTTAAGGAGCCATTACCTCCTACTCTCATGGAATGAACTCCACCTGTCCTAGCACAATCTGTAGACCACTATTCCACTACTTCCGATATCATCTCAGTGCCCGCCACGTGGCACCTCCGAACCTGACCGCTTCAGAACCTTGCAAGGTTCCTCTGTGCCTATAAATACACCCTTATATGGCTATTTCAAAGGACTTTTGGCGACTCAAACACTTGGCCTCCTTTACAACCAAGTAATGACATTGCTCATCACTTTAACACGAGGAATTCGTGTATAAATTCATTCTCTAATCTCCTCTTCTTGATTGTAACACAAGGCTATTATGTATAAACCGCAAACAAACAATATTGTAATAGCTTCCTAGATTTATGAAACTATAAAATGGAAGTAGGCTTGGTCTGAGCCGAACTGCTATACTAATCTCGTGTGTCTCCTCTTATTTTACTGATTTTTCTGCACTAATATGTGATTGTGAGGTTTTCACATAGAATTTGATTGTTAGGCCGAATTTTCGGTCTAACATTTTGGCGCGCCAGGTAGGGGGACACACAACTTCTTTAATTTCTAGCTCTAAAGGAAGCGGATTATTTGGCTATTGCATCGATGACTAAGTGAAAGGTTTCCCGTGTTGAAGGCGAAGGTAGGAGAAACGAGGCGAGCCATGAAGCTTCCTCACATGAAAACCAGTCAGCATATTTGACGCGAGAAGAGATGGATGACGTTCTCACCGAATTGAGAGCCCAGATGGCAAGGCAAGACGATCTCCTCCGCAAACAACAGGAGATGATAGATGGATCCTTCTCTTGGATGGAGGGCAGGCCGAGCGACAACATTCAAATTGCTGGAAACAACGTTGTACAAACAACAAACCAATCCCCAGCAGGAGCAGCGATCCGGATCGGTACGGATCCGATCCGAACCGGAGACACGAATGGACTCGGGGGCAAGCCCCTCAACAACCAATAGCTCCGACGCTTAATATTTCTGATGGAAATGCAGAAGCTCAAGATTCAGGGCAAGCACGACCAATCTCCGCACCGTTCGGATCGGCAATACCACACAGCTTCAGCATCAAGCTCTCCGGTTCGGAACAGGAGAACCTGATCGGATCGGTACATCCGACCCGAACTTTGCACCTCGCCATGACCTCCATCGCTTCTCCAAGCCGCAACATGGGGGCACCTCTGAACTGAACCGAATGGCCTTCCAAGCTCCCCGTACACTTCCACACTCTCCTGGATTCAATGATCCGGGCACCAGCTCTGACCTTAGCAACTTGCAACAGCTCTTTGAAGGCGACAGGATGGCCAATCTGATCGAATGCCTCTAGAGAGGACGCACTTATCAGAATGACATGGAGGATGTCAACCACAATCCGTTCACTCAGGAAATCAGGAATTCCCGCAATCCCCTGGATTTCATACTTCCAGAGTTGGAGCCCTAAAACGGCAGTACGGATCCTACAGTGCACTTGATGCGCTACAAATGTAATATGGAAGTTCAATCGGCATCAGAAAACGTCATGGCAAAGTGCTTCCCTCTCTTTTTGACCGATATAGCTACTATGTGGATTCGGCAGCTGGAATCTGAATCGATCAACTGTTGGAGCATGCTGGTCGCTCGTTTTATTGAGCAGTTTCGGGTCCACATCGCTCGAACCAAAAATGTAACGTCGCTCACTACAATCAAGCAGAGGCCCAGAGAAACTCTGCGCTCATTTCTAGAAATATTTAACATCGCAGCAGCATCCGTTGATCGACCTGAGCCACCTATGGTATTGATGGCGGCATTATCTAGTGTTCTTGACAACTCAGAGTTCAAAAAATCCATATACCGAGACCCACCAAGGAATCTCAGTGAATTCTACCTTGAATCGGATAGGCTTCTGCGTGAAGAAGACAAAACAACCGAAAAGAAAATTCTCGATGTCAACATGCTCGGGGACAGAGAACCGTCTAATTTTGGTAAAGGCGAAAGAAAAGCTGCTGTCAACAATGACCGCAACACTCAGCCCCGAAGAGGGCCCAGATATGAAAAGTACACCTAACTCAATTCGTCACTAACCCATGTCTACGTGAACACAAACGGTGATATCTTCTATCCAAAGCCTCCCAGGAGGGAGCCATCGCAAAGAGAACGTGATTCTAGAAGACACTGCATATTTAACGATACGGACGGTCATAACACAGATGACTGCAGGCATCTTAGAGATCTGATTGAGGAACGGGTTAGACGTGGAGAGCTACCCGAGTATGTGAAACAAACAACAGCACCTGCACATGCGCTACCTCCACCTGCTCCGCAGAGAGGGAATGACCTTGGATCGAGCTCTCGTGGGCTCATCATCAACTGATTTAGATTTGATCACTCTACATTTTCAGCATTTATTAGGATTTAAGATATGTTTCTTTTCTTTCTTTAGGTTTTCCGATTGGCTAAATCGGAGTACACACGTTCTGGGTTAGGATTTAGCTCCAAAGCGTGCTCTACACTCGATGACAAACCAATTAGGATTTTCTTTGGTTTTGTACTTTGAATTGAATAAGGAAGGACTTTCCAAACATGGATTATGTTTGGCGAATTTAAGTGCCTTGTCAGGTTGGGGAAGGATTCTCAATCTCGATTAAAGTATGGTTTATACTTATCTCGAAACCCTTGGTACGGATTGTGCCTAAGGACGGACTGTCTTGTCAGGCTTTGACAAGTATAGCTCCATCTCGGCATGACTATGGATTGTACACCACTGAATTTCTAAGTTTGGATTATAATCAGCAATGACGAATGATCTTGTTATGATCTGGTAAAGGAACGCAATAAAACTCGAGTATGGCTTATGCTTAGTTTGAACTTCCTGGTATGGCTTATACCCGAAAGGTTAGTTCCATCGCCAGGTTTTGGCGGGATGATTTAAACGTCTCTTGAGTGTGGTTTATGCCCAAACAAAAGCCAAAGCATGGTTTATGCTCGAAAGTATAGTCAGTTTTGTTAGGTTTTGACATACCTGTTTTCTCTCTTTTCTTCCTGGTTATGGTTTATACTTGCAGCTAGCAGGCACGGCGTGGCCTTGGACTTCCTGGATTATCCAGAACAAATCTTCCTTCGTTCTGCAAGATATGTTCTGGGGGGCAAAATGTTGACCCGCTTTTTAGTCAAAGCAGTCACACATGATATATCTGATCAACAATACGCTCCAGTATTGGAAGCATCGTCAGAAGAAAGGCAGCGATTTGGTCGAAATCGCATAACAAACTAAGAAAGGCCCGGAACTCCTACCAGATAACCATTTCTGGGCCCGAAAACATCGATTACGGAGCAAAGCTCCGTAACTCTTGTAGCCCTCCGAATTAACTTCAGTTTGAGATTTCGTTGGCTCAAACAAACTTAGGGTTTGAAAGTTACGCCCGTTTCCATGAACGCATGCAGAATTGGAAACTTGGATTGTGGCGTGAGAAAAGCTCCGGATCGGATCGGACCCGCTCCGACCCACTCTTCGAAGTTTATCAAACTTGGACTTTAGCTCGCTTCGCTTCGGTTCGGACCTTCCAGACCCGACCCTCCTTGTACACTGCACAGAAGCGCTCATCACGCCTTCATTTCCGAGGTTCCACCTCGGTTCGGATCGGACCCGAACCGATCCGACCCCTATTGACCTGCTACTACACTTCGGATCTGACCTATTCTTAAGGAGCCATTACCTCCTACTCTCATGGATTGAACTCCACCTGTCCTAGCATGATCTGAAGACCATTATTCCACTACTTACGAGATCATCTCAGTGCCCGCCACGTGGCACCTATGAACCGGACCGCTTCAGAACCTTGCAAGGTTCCTCTGCGCCTATAAATACACCCTCATATGGCCATTTCAAAGGATTTTTGGCGTCTCCAACACTTGGCCTCCTTTACAACCAAGCAAGGACATTGCTCATCACTTTAACATGAGGAATTCGTGTATAAATTAATTATCTAATCTCCTCTTCTTGATTGTAACACAAGGCTATTGTGTATAAACCGCAAACAATTAGTATTGTAATAGCTTCCTAGGATTTAAGAAACTATAAAGTGGACGTAGGCTTGGTTTGAGCCGAACCACTAGAAAAATCTTGTGTGTCTCCTCTTATTTTACTGCTTTTTCTACATTAATCTAGGATTGTGGGGTTTTTACATAGAATATGGGTGTTAGGCCCAATTTTTAGTCTAACATTTTGGCGCGCCAGGTAGGGGGACACACAACTTCTTCAATTTCTAGCTCTAAAGGAAGCGGATTATTTGGCTATTGGATCGATGGTTAAGCGAAAGGTTTCCCGTGTTGAAGGCGAAGGCACAAGAAACGAGGCGAGCCATGAAGCTTCCTCACATGAAAACCCGTCAGCATACTTGACACGAGAAGAGATGGATGGCGTTCTCACCGAATTGAGAGCCCAGATGGCAAGGCAAGACGATCTCCTCCGCAAACAACAGGAGATGATAGATGGATTCTTCACTCGGATGGAGGGCAGGCCGAGCGACAACATTCAAATTGCTGGAAACAACGATGTACAAACAACAAATAAATCCCCTGCAGGAGTAGCGAACCGGATCGGTATGGATCCAATCTGAACCGGAGACATGAATGGACTTGGGGGCAATGCCCCTAAACAACCAATAGCTCTGACGCTTAATATTTCTGATGGAAATGCAGAAGCTCAAGATTCAGGGCAAGCACGATCAATCTCCGCACCGGTTCGGATCGGCAATACCACATAGCTTCAACATCAAGCTCCCCATTTCGGAACAGGAGAACCTGGTAAGATCGGTACATCCGACACGAACCGTGCACCTCACCATGACCTCCCTCGCTTCTCCGAGCCGCAACATGGGTGCACCTCTGAACTGAACCGAATGGCCTTACAAGCTCCCCGTACACTTCCACACTCTACTGGATTCTACGATGCGGGCACCAGCTCTGACCTTAGCAACTTGCAACAGCTCTTTGAAGGCGACCAGCTCGCCAATCTGATCGAACGCATCTCGAGAGGCCGCACTTTTCAGAATGACACGGAGGATGTCAACCACAATCCGATCACTAAGGAAATCAGGAATTCCCGCAATCCCCTGGATTTCAAACTTCCACAGTTGGAGCCCTACAATGGCAGGACGGATCCTACCGTGCACTTGATGTGCTACAAACGTCACATGGAAGTTCAATCGTCGTCAGAAAATGTCCTGGCAAAGTGCTTCCGTCTCTTTTTGGACGATATAGCTGCTATGTGGATTCAGCAGTTGGAATTTGAATCGATCAATAGTTGGAACATGTTGGTCGCTCATTTTATTGAGCAATTTCGGGTCCACATCGCTCAACCCAAAAATGTAATGTCGCTCACAACAATCAAGCAGTGGCCCAGAGAAACTTTACACTCATTTCTAGAATTATTTAACGTCGCAGCAGCATCCATTGATCGACCTGAGCCATCTATGGTATTGATGGCGGCAGTATCCAGCGTTCTTGACAACTCGGAGTTCAAAAAATCCTTATACCGAGACCCACCAAGGAATCTCAGTGAATTCTACCTTGAATCGGATAGGCTTCTGCGTGAAGAAGACACAACATCCGAAAATAAAATTCTCGAAGTCAAAATGCTCAGGGACGGAGAACCGTCTGATTCTGGTAAAGGTGAAGGTAAAGCTGCCGTCAAGAATGACCGCAACACTCAGCCCTGAAGAGGGCCCAGGTATGAAAAGTACACCGAACTCAATTCGTCACTGACCCACATCTACGTGAACACAAACGGTGATATCTCCTATCCAAAACCTCCCAGGAGGGAGCCATAGCAAAGAGAACGTGATTTTGGAAGACACTGCATATTTCACGATATGGATGGTCATAACACGGTTGACTGCATGCATCTTAGAGATCTGATTGAGGAATGGGTTAGACATGGAGAGCTACCCGAGTATGTGAAACAACCAATAGCGCCTGCACCTACGGTACCTCCACCTGCTCCCCAGAGAGGGAATGACCATGGATCGAGCTCCCGTGGGCTCATCATCAATAGGTCTGGATCACTCTGCATTTTAAGCATTTATTACGATTTAAGTTAAGTTTCTTTGCTTTCTTTAGGTTTTACGATTGGCTAAATCGGAGTACACACGTTTCGGGTTAGGATTTAGCTCCAAAGGGTGCTCTACACTCGATGACAAACCAATCAGGATTAGCTTTGGTTTTGTACTTTGAATTGAATAAGGAAGTACTTTCCAAACATGGATTATGTTTGGCGAATTTAAGTGTCTTGTCAGGTTGTGGCAGGATCCTTAATCTCGATTAATGTATGGTTTATACTTATCTCGATACCCTTGGTATAGATTGTTCCTAAGGACGGACTGTCTTGTCAGGCTTTGGCATGTATAGCTCCATCTAGGCATGAGTATGGATCGTAATCCACTGAATTTCTATGTATGGATTAAAATCAGGAACGACGAATGGTCTTGTTAAGATCAGGTAAAGGAACTGAATAAAACTCGACTATGGCTTATGCTTAGTTTGAACTTCCTGGTATGTCTTATACCCGGAACGTTAGGTCCCTCGCCAGGTTTTGGCAGGATGATTTGAACATATCTTTAGTGTGGTTTATGCTGAAACAAACTCCCAAACATGGGTTATGATCGAAAGTATAATCGGTTTTGTTAGGTTTTGACATAACTGTTTTCTCTCTTTTCTTCGCACGTATGGTTTATACTTGGAGCTGGCAGGCCCGACGTGGCCTTGTACTTTCTAGATTATCCAGAACACATCTTCCTTCGTTCTGCAAGATATGTTCTGGGGGGCAAAATATTGACATGCTTTTTAGTCAAAGCAGTCACGCATGAAATTTCTGATCAACTATATGCTCCAGTATTGGAAGCATCGTCAGAAGACAGGCAGCAATTTGGTCGAAATCGCATCGCGAACAAAGAAAGGACCGGAACTACTAGATAACCCTTTTTGGGCCCAAAAACATCGATTACGGGGCTGAGCTCTGTAACTCCTGTAGCCGTCTGAACTAGCTTCAGTTTGAGCTTTCGTTTGGCCAAAAGGGACATACGGTTTGAAAGTTACGCCCGTTTCCGTGAACGCATGCAGAATTGGAAACTTGGATTTTGGCACGAGAAAAGCGCCGGATCGGATCGGACCCGCTCCGACCCACGCTTCGAAGTTTCTCAAACTTCGACTTTAGCTCACTTCAGTTCTAATCGGACCTCCCAGACCAGACCCGCCTTGTACACTGCACAGAAGCGCTCGTCACGCCTTCGGTTCCAAGGTTCCACCTCGGTTCGGATCGGACCCGAATCGACCAGACCCGTATTGACCTGCTACTACACTTCGGATCTGACCTATTCTTAAGGAGCCATTACCTCCTACTCTCATGGAATGAACTCCACCTATCCTAGCATGATCTGAAGACCACTATTCCGCTACTTGTGAGATCATCTCAGTGCCCGCCACGGGGCACCTCCGAACCGGACCGCTTCAGAACCTTGCAAGGCTCCTCTACGCCTATAAAAACACCCTCATATGGCCATTTCAAAGGACTTTTGGCGACTCCAACACTTGGCCTCCTTTACAACCAAGCAAGGACATTGCTCGTCACGTTAACACAATGAATTCGTGTATAAATTCGTTCTCTAATCTCCTCTTCTAGATTGCAACACAAGGCTATTTTGTATGAACCGCAAACAAACAGTATTGTAATAGATTCCTAGGATTTAAGAAACTAAAAAGTGGACGTAAGCTTGGTTTGAGCCGAACCACTATAAAAATCTCATGTGTCTCCTCTTATTTTACTGCTTTTTCTGCATTAATATGTGCTTGTGAGGTTTTCACATAGAATTTGGGAGTTAGGCACAATTTTCGGTCTAACATTTTGGCGCGCCAGGGAGGGGGACACACAACTACTTCAATTTATAGCTCTATAGGAAGATGATTATTTGGCTATTGGATCGATAGCTAAGCAAAAGGTTTCCCGTGTTGAAGGCGAAGGCATGAGAAACGAGGTGAGCCATTAAGCTTCCTCACATGAAAACCCGTCAGCAAACTTGACGCGAGAAGAGATGGATGGCGTTCTCACCGAATTGAGATCCCAGATGGCAAGGCAAGACGATCTCCTCCGCAAACACAGGAGATGGTAGATGGATTCTTCGCTCGGATGGAAGGCAGGCCGAGCGACAACATTCAAATTGCTGGAAACAACGCTGTACAAACAATAAATCAATCCCCAGCAGGAGCAGCGAACCGGATCGGTACGAGTCCGATCGGAACCGGAGACACGAATGGACTCGGGAGCAATGCCCCTCAACAACCAATAGCTCCAACGCTTAATATTTCTGATGGAAATGCAGAAGCCCAAGATTCAGGGCGAGCATGACCAATCTCCGCACCAGTTCTGATCGACAATACCACACAGCTTCAGCATCAAGCTCCCCGGTTTAGAACAGGAGAACCTGATCGGATCGGTACATCCGACCCGAACCGTGCATCTCACAATGACCTCCCTCGCTTCTCCGAGCCGCAACATGGGGGCACCTATGAACTGAAACGAATGGCCTTCCAAGCTCCTTGTACACTTCCACACTCTAATGGATTCAACGATGCGGGCACCAGCTCTGACCTAAGCAACTTGCAACAGCTCTTTGAAGGAGACCGGCTCGCCAATCTGATCGAACGCCTCTCGAGAGGCCGCACTTATCAGAATGACATGGAGGATGTCAACCACAACCCATTCACTCAAGAAATCAGGAATTCCCGCAATCCCCTGGATTTTAAACTTCCACAGTTGGAGACCTACAACGGCAGGACGGATCCTACCATGCACTTGATGCGCTACAAATGTCATATGGAAGTTCAATGGCGTCAGAAAACGTCATGGCAAAGTGCTTCCCTCTCTTTTTGACCGATATAGCTGCTATGTGGATTCGCCAGCTGGAATTTGAATCGATCAACAGTTGGAACATGTTGGTCGCTCGTTTTATTTAGCAATTTCGGGTCCACATCGCTCGACCCAAAAATGTAACGTCACTCAATAAAATCATACAGAGGCCCAGAGAAACTCTGCGCTCATTTCTAGAATTATTTAACGTCGCAGCAACATCCGTTGATCGACCCGAGCCATCTATGGTATTGATGGCGGCAGTATTCGGCTTTCTGGATAACTCGGAGTTCAAAAAATCCGTACAACGAAACCCACCAAGGAATCTCAGCGAATTCTACCTTGAATTGGATAGGCTCCTGGGTGAAGAAGAAGCAACATCCAAAAAGAAAATTCTCGATGTCAACATGCTCAGGGACGGAGAACCGTTTGATTTTGGTAAAGGCGAAGGAAAAGCTGCCGTCAAGAATGACCGCAACACTCAGCCCCGAAGACGGCCCAGATATGAAAAGTACACCAAACTCAATTCGTCACAAACCCACATCTACGTGAACACAAACGGTGATATCTCCTATCCAAAGCCTCCCAAGAGGGAGGTATCGCAAAGAGAACGTGATTCTGGAAGACACTGCATATTTCATGATATGGACGGTCATAACAGGATGACTTCCGGCATCTTAGAGATCTAATTGAGGAACGGGTTAGACGTGGAAAGCTACCCGAGTATGTGAAACAACCAACAGCGCCTGCACCTATGCTACCTCCACCTGCTCCCCGGAGAGGGAATGACCCTGGATCGAGCTCTCGTGGGCTCATCATCAACTGATCTGAATTGGATCACTCAACATTTTCAGCATTTATTAGGAATTAAGATATGTTTCTTTGCTTTCTTAAGGTTTTCCGATTGGATAAATCGGAGTACACACGTTCGGGGTCAGGATTTAGCTCCAAAGCATGCTCTACACTCGATGACAAACCAATCAGGATTTGCTTTGGTTTTGTACTTTGAATTGAATAAGGAAGGACTTTCCGACAAGGATTATGTTTGGCGAATTTAAGTGTCTTGTCAGGTTGTGGCAGGATTCTCAATCTCGATTAAAGTATGGTTTATACTTATCTCGAAATCCTTGGTAGAGATTGTGCCTAAGGACGGACCGTATTGTCAGGCTTTGGCAAGTATAGCTCCATCTCGACATGAGTATGGATTGTACTCCACTGAATTTCTAACTATGGATTATAATCATGAACGACGAATGGTCTTGTTAAGATCTGGTAAAGGAACTCAATAAAATTCGAGTTTGGCTTATGCTTATTTTGAACTTCCTGTTATGGCCTATACCCGGAAGGTTAGGTCCCTCGCCAGGTTTTGGCAGGATGATTCGAACGCCTCTTGAGTGTGGTTTATGGCCAAACAAACGCCCAAGCAAGGTTTATGCTCGAAAGTACAATAAGTTTTGTTCGGTTTTGACATACCTGTTTTCTCTCTTTTCTTAGCATGCATGGTTTATACTTGCAGCTGGCAGGCCCGCCGTGGCCTTGGACTTTCTGGATTATCCAGAACACATCTTCCTTCGTTCTGCAAGATATGTTCTGGGGGGGAAAATGTTGACCCGCTTTTTAGTCATAGCAGTCACACATGAAATATCTGATCAATAATACGCTCCAGTATTGGAAGCATCGTCAGTTGACAGGCAGCGATTTGGTCGAAATCGCATCACAAACAAAGAAAGGCCTGGAACTCCTACCAGATAACCTTTTCTGGGCCCGAATACATAGATTACGGAGCTGAGCTCGGTAATCCTTGTAGCCCTCTGAATTAACTTCAGTTTGAACTTTCGTTTGGCCAAAACGGACTTACAGTTTGAAAGTTACCCTCGTTTCCGTGAACGCATGCAGAATTGGAAACTTGGATTGTGGCACGAGAAAAGCTCCGGATCGGATCGGACCCGCTCCGACCCATGCTTCGAAGTTTCTCAAACTTGAACTTTAGCTCGCTTCGGTTCAGATCGGAACTTCCAGACCTGACCCGCCTTGTACACTACACAGAAGCGCTCGTCACGCCTTCGGTTCGGAGGTTCCACCTCGGTTCGGATCGAACCCGAACCGATCCAACCCGTATTGACTTGCTACTACACTTCGGATCCGACCTATTCTTAAGGAGCCATTACCCCCTGCTCTCATGGAATGAACTCCACCTGTCCTAGCACGATCTGAAGACCACTATTCCACTAATTCCGAGATCATCTCAGTGTCCTCCATATGGCACCTTCGAACTGGACCGTTTCAGAACCTTGCAAGGCTCCTCTACGCCTATAAATACACCCTCATATGGCCATTTCAAAGGACTTTTGGAGACTCCAACACTTGGCCTTCTTTACAACCAAGAAAGGACATTGCTCATCACTTTAACACGAGGAATTCGTGTATAAATTCATTCTCTAATCTTCTCTTCTGGATTGTAACACATGGCTGTTGTGTATAAAACGCAAACAAACAGTATTGTAATAGCTTCCAAAGATTTATGAAACTATACAGTGTACGTAGGATTGGTTTGAGCCGAACCACTATAAATATCTCGTGTCTCTCCTCTTATTTTACTGCTTTTTCTGCATTAATTTGTGATTGTGAGGTTTTCACTTAGAATTTGGGTGTTAGGCCCAATTTTCGGTCTAACATTTTGGCGCGCCAGGTAGTAGGACACACAACAACTTCAATTTCTAGCTCTAAAGGAACGGATTATTTGGCTACTGGATCGATGGCTAAGCGAAAGGTTTCTGTGTTGAAGGCGAAGGCATGAGAAACAAGGTGAGCCATGAAGCTTCCTCACATGAAAACCCGTCAGCATACTTGAAGCGAGAAGAGATGGATGGAGTTCTCACCGAATTGAGAGCCAGATGGCAAGGCAAGACATCTCCTCTGCAAACAACAGGAGATGATAGATGGATTCTTCGCTCGGATTGAGGGCAGGCAGAGCGACAACATACAAATTGCTGGAAACAACGCTATACAAACAAAAATCAATCCCCAGCAGGAGCAGCGAACTGGATCGGTACGGATCCAAACCGAACCGGAGACACGAATGGCCTAGGCAATGCCCCTCAACAACCAATAGCTCTGACGCTTAATATTTCTGATGGAAATCCAGAAGCTCAAGATTCAGGGCGAGCACGCCCAATCTCCGCACCGGTTCGGATCGGCAATACCACACAACTTCAGCATCAAGCTCCCCGGTTCGGAACAGGAGAATCTGATCGGATAGGTACATCCGACCCGAACCGTGCACCTCGCCATTACCTCCCTCGCTTCTCCGAGCCGAAACATGGGGACAACTCTGAACCGAACCGAATGGCCTTCCAAGCTCCCCGTACACTTCCACACTCTACTGAATTCAACGATGTGGGCACCGGCTCTGACATTAGCAACTTGCAACGGCTCTTTGAAGGCGACCGGCTTGCCAATCTGATCGAAAGCCTCTCAAGAGGCCGCACTTATCAGAATGACATGGAGGATGTCAACCACAATCCGTTCACTCAGGAAATCTGGAATTCCCGCAATCCCCCGGATTTCAAACTTCCACAATTGGAGCCCTACAATGGCAGGACGGATCCTACCGTGCACTTGATGCGCTACAAATGTCATATGGAAGTTCAATCGGCATCAGAAAACGTCATGGCCAAGTGCTTCCCTCTCTTTTTGACCGATATAGCTTCTATATGGATTCGGCAGCTGGAATCTGAATCGATCAATAGTTGGAACATGTTGGTCGCTCGTTTTATTGAGCAGTTTCGGGTCCACATCACTCGACCCAAAAATGTAATGACGCTCACTACAATCAAGAAGAGGCCCAGAGAAACTCTGCGCTCATTTCTAGAATTATTTAACGTCGCAGCAGCATCTGTTGATCGACCTGACCCATCTATGGTATTAATGGCGGCGGTATCCAACATTCTGGACAACTCGGAGTTCAAAAAATCCTTATACCGAGACCCACCAAGGAATCTCAGTGAATTCTACCTTGAATCGGATAGGCTTCTGCGTGAAGAAGACGCAACATCCGAAAAGTAAATTCTTGATGTCAACATGCTCAGGGATGGAGAACCGTCTGATTCTGGTAAAGGCGAAGGAAAAGCTACCGTCAAGAATGACGTCAACACTCAGCCCCGAAGATGAACCAGATTTGAAAAGTACACCGAACTCAATTCGTCACTAACCCACATCTACGTGAACACAAACGGTGATATCTCCTATCCAAAGCCTCCCAGTAGGGAGCCATTGCAAAGAGAATGTGATTCTGGAAGACACTGCATATTTCGCTACATGGAAGGTCATAACACGGATGACTGCATGCATCTTAGAGATCTCATTGAGGAACGGGTTAGACGTGGAGAGCTACCCGAGTATGTGAAACAACTAACAGCGCCTGCACCTGCGCTACCTCCACCTTCTCCCCGGAGAGGGAATGACCCTGGATCGAGCTCTCGTGGGCTCATCATCAACTGATCTGGATTGGATCACTCTGCGTTATCAGCATTTATTAGGATTTAAGATATGTTTCATTGCTTTCTTTATGTTTTCAGATTTGCTAAATCAGAGTATACACGTTCGGGGTTAGGATTTAGCTCCAAAGCGTTCTCTACACTCGATGACAAACCAATCAGGATTTTCTTTGGTTTTGTACTTTGAATTGAATAGGGAAGGACTTTCTGAACATGGATTATGTTTGGAGAATTTAAGTGTCTTGTCAGGTTGTGGCAGGATTCTCAATCTCGATTAAAGTATGGTTTATACTTATCTCGAAACCCTTGGTGCGGATTGTGCCTAAGGACGGACTGTCTTGTCAGGCTTTGGCAAGTATTGCTCCATCTCAGCATCAGTATGGATTGTACTCCATTGAATTTCTAAGTATGGATTATAATCCGGAACGACGAATGGTCTTGTTAGGATCTGGTAAAGGAACTCAATAAAACTCGAGTATGGCTTATGCTTAGTTTGAACTTCCTAGTATGGCTTATACCCAGAAGGTTAGCTCCCTCGCCAGGTTTTGGCTGGATGATTCGAACGTCTCTTGAGTGTGGTTTATGCTCAAACAAACGCCCAAGCATGGTTCATGCTCAAAAGTATAATCAGTTCTGTTAGGTTTTGACATACCTGTTTTCTCTCTTTTCTTCGAATGTATGGTTTATACTTGCAGCTAGCAGGCCCGGCGTGGCCTTGGACTTCCTGGTTTATCCAGAACACATCTTCCTTCATTCTACAAGATATGTTCTGGGCAGAAAAATGTTGATCTGCTCTTTGGTCAAAGCAGTCACACATGAAATATCTGATCAACGATACGCTCCAGTATTGGAAGCATCATCAGAAGACAGGCAGCGATTTGGTCGGAATCGCATCACAAACAAAGAAAGGCCCGGAGCTCCTACCAGAAAACCTTTTTTGGGCCCGAAAACCTCGATTACAGAGTTGAGCTCTGTATATCTTGTAGCCCTTTGAATTAGCTTCAGTTTGAGCTTTCGTTTGGCTAAAACGGACTTACGGTTTGAAAGTTACGCCCGTTTCCGTGAACGCATGCAGAATTGGAAACCTGGATTATGTCATCAGAAAAGCTTCGGATCGGATCGGACCCGCTCCGACCCACGCTTCAAAGTTTCTCAAACTTGGACTTTAGCTCGCTTCGGTTCGGACTGGACCTTCCAGTCCTGACCCGCCTTGTACACTGCACAGTAGCCCTCGTCACTCCTTCGGTTCGGAGGTTCCACCTAGGTTCGGATCGGACCCGAACAGATCCAACCCGTATTGACCTGCTACTACACTTCGGATCTGACCTATTCTTAAGGAGCCATTACCACCTACTCACAAAGAATGAACTCCACCTGTCCTAGCACGATCTGAAGACCACTATTCCATTACTTCCGAGATCATCTCAGTGCCCGCCACGTGGCACCTCCGAATAAGACAGCTTCAGAACCTTGCAAGGCTCCTCTACGCCTATAAATACACCCTCGTATGGCCATTTCAAGGGACTTTTGGAAACTCCAACACTTGGCCTCCTTTACAACCAAGCAAGGACATTGCTCATCACTTTAACATGAGGAATTTGTGTATAAATTCATTCTCTAATCTCCTCTTCTTGATTGTAACACAAGGCTATTGTATATAAACCGCAAACAAATAGTATTGTAATAGCTTCCTAGGATTTAAGAAATTATAAAGTGGACATAGGCTTGGTTTGAGCCGAACCATTATAATAATCTCATGTGTTTTCTCTGATTTTACAGCTTTTTCTGCATTAATATGTGATTGTGAGGTTTTCACATAGAATTTGGGTGTTAGGCCCAATTTTCGGTCCAACATTTTGGCGCGCCAGGTAGGGGGACACACAACTACTTCAATTTCTAGCTCTAAAGGAAGCAGATTATTTGGCTATTGGATCGATGGCTAAGCGAAAGGTTTCCCATGTTGAAGGTGAAGGTACGAGAAACGAGGCGAGCCATGAAGCTTCCTCACATGAAAACCCATCAGCATACTTGACGCGAGGAGAGATAGATGGAGTTCTCACCGAATTGAGAGCCCAGATGGCAAGGCAAGACGATCTCCTCCGCAAACAACAGGAGATGATAGATTGATTCTTCGCTCGGATGGAGGGCAGGCAGAGCGAGAACAATCAAATTGCTGAAAACAACGCTGTACAAACAACAAATCAATCCCCAGCAGGAGCAGCGAACCAGATCGGTACGGATCTGATGCGAACCAGAGACACGAATGGACTCGGGGGCAATGCCCCTCAAAAACCAGTAACTCCGACGCTTAATATTTCTGATGGAAATCCAAAAGCTCAAGATTCAGGGCGAGCGTGACCAATCTCCGCACGGTTCGGATCGGCAATACCACACAGGTTCAGCATCAAGCTCCCCGGTTCAGAACAGGAGAACCTGATCGGATCGGTACATCCGACCTAAACCGTGTACCTCGCCATGACCTCCCTCGCTTCTCCGAGCCGCAACATGGGTGCACCTCTGAACCGAACCGAATGGCCTTCCAAGCTCCCGGTACACATCCATTCTCTGCTGGATTCAACGATGCGGGCACCGTCTCTGAACTTAGAAACTTGCAACAGCTCTTTGAAGGCGACAGGCTCGCCAATCTGATCGAACGCCTCTCGAGAGGCCACACTTATCAGAATGACATGGAGGATGTCAACCACAATCCGTTCACTCTGGAAATCAGGAATTCCGGCAATCCCCCGGATTTCAAACTTCCACAGTTAGAGCCCTACAACGGCAGGACGAATCCTACCGTGCACTTGATGTGCTACAAACATCATATGGAAGTTCAATCGGCGTCAGAAAACGTCATGGCAAAGGGCTTCCATCTCTTTTTGACTGATATAGCTGCTATATGGATTCAGCAGTTGGAATCTGAATCGATCAACAGTTGGAACATGTTGGTCGCTCGTTTTATTGAGCAGTTTCGGGTCCACATCGCTCGACCCAAAAATGTAATGTCGCTCACTACAATCAAGCAGATGCCCAGAGAAACTTTGCGCTCATTTCTAGAATTATTTAACGTCGTAGCAGTATCCGTTGATCGACCTGAGCCATCTATGGTATTGATGGCGGCGGTATCCAGTGTTCTGGACAACTCGGAGTTCAAAAAATCCTTATACCGGGACCCACCAAGGAATCTCAGCGAATTCTACCTTGAATCGGGTAGGCTTCTGCGCGAAGAAGACACAACATCCGGAAAAAAATTTCTCGATGTCAACATGCTCAGGGATGGAGAACCGTCTGATTCTAGTAAAGGCGAAGGAAAAGTTGCCGTCAAGAATGACCGCAACACTCAGCCCCGAAGAGGGCCCAGATATGAAAAGTACACCGATGTCAAATCGTCACTAACCCACATCTACGTAAACACAAACGGTGATATCTCCTATCCAAAGCCTCCAAGGAACGAGCCATCGCAAAGAGAACGTGATTCTGGAAGACACTGCATATTTCACGATATGGAAGGTCATAACACAGATGACTGCAGGCATCTTAGAGATATGATTGAGGAACAGGTTAGACGTGGAGAGCTACCCGAGTATGTGAAACAACCAACAGCGCCTGCACCTGCGCTACCTCCACCTGCTCCCCGGAGAGGGAATGACCCTGGATCGAGCTTTCGTGGGCTCATCATCAACTTATCTGGATTGGACGACTCTGCATTTTCAGCATTTATTAGGATTTATGATATGTTTCTTTGCTTTCTTTAGGTTTTCCGATTGGCTAAATCGGAGCACACACGTTTGGGGTTAGGATTTAGCTCCAAAGCGTGCTCTACACTCGATGACAAACCAATCAGGATTTGCTTTGGTTTTGTACTTTGAATTGAATAAGGAAGGACCTTCCGAACATGGATTATTTTTGGCGAATTTAAGTGTCTTGTCAGGTTGTGGCAGGATTCTCAATCTCGATTAAAGTATGGTTTATACTTATCTCTAAACCCTTGGTACGGATTGTGCCTAAGGACGGACTGTCTTGTCAGGCTTTGGCAAGTATAGCTCCATCTCGGCATGAGTATGGATTGTACTCCACTGAATTTCTAAGTATGGATTATAATCAGGAACGACGAATGGTCTTGTTAAGATCTGGTAAAGGAACTCAATAAAACTCGAGTATGGCTTATGCTTAATTTGAACTTCCTGGTATGGCTTATACCCGGAAGGTTAGGTCCCTCGTCAGGTTTTGGCAGGATGATTCGAACGTTTCTTGAGTGTGGTTTATGGTCAAACAAATGCCCAAGCATGGTATATGCTCGAAAGTATAATCAGTTTTGTTATTTTTTGACATACCTGTTTTCTCTCTTTTCTTCGCATGTATGGTTTATACTTGCAGCTGGCAGGCCCGGCGTGGCCTTGGACTTCCTGGATTATCCAGAACACATCTTCCTTCGTTCTACAAGATATGTTCTTGGAGGGAAAATGTTGACCCGTTTTTAGTCAAAGCAGTCGCACATGAAATATCTGATCAACAATCCGCTCCAGTATTGGAAGCATCGTCAGAAGACAGGCAGCGATTTGGTCGAAATCGCATCACAAACAAAGAAAGGCCCAGAACTCCTACCAGATAACGTTTTTTGGGCCCGAAAAAATTGATTATGGATCTAAGCTCGGTAACTCTTGTAGCCCTCTAAATTAGCTTCAGTCTGAGCTTTCATTTGGCTAAAACGGACTTACAGTTCGAAAGTTAGGCCCGTTTCCCTGAACGCATTAAGAATTGGAAACTTGGATTGTGGCATGAGAAAAGCTCCAGATAGAATCGAATCCGCTCCGACCCACGCTTCGAAGTTTCTCAAACTTCGACTTTAGCTTGCTTCGATTTGGATCTGACCTTCCAGATCCGACCCACGTTGTACACTGCACAGAAGCGCTCTTCACGCCTTCGGTTCGGAGGTTCCACCTCGGTTCGGATCAGACCCGAACCGATCCGACCCGTATTGACATGCTACTACACTTCGGATCTGACCTATTCTTAAGGAGCCATTACCTCCTACTCTCATGGATTGAACTCCACCTATCCTAGAACGATCTAAAGACCACTATACTTCCGAGATCACTTCAGTGCCCGCCACGTGGCACGTCCGAACTGGACCGCTTCAGAACCTTGCAACGCTCCTCCACGCCAATAAATACACCCTCGTATGGCCATTTCAAAGGACTTTTAGCGACCCCAACACTTGGCCTCCTTTACAACCAAACAAGGACATTGCTCATCACTTTAACACGAGGAATTCATGTATAAATTCATTCTCTAATCTCCTCTTCTTGATTGTAACACAAGGTTATTTTGTATAAACCGCAAACCAACATTATTGTAATACCTTCCTAGGATTTAAGAAACTATAAAGTCGACGTAAACTTGGTTTGAGCCGAACCACTATAAATATCTCATGTGTCTCCTCTTATTTTACTGCTTTTTCTGCATTAATCTGTGATTGTGAGCTTTTCACATAGAATTTTGGTTTTAGGCCCAATTTTCGGTCTAACATTTGGCATGCCAGGTAGAGGGACGCACAACTATTTCAATTTCTAGCTCTAAAGGAAGCATATTATTTGGCTATTGGAACGATGGCTAAGCGAATGGTTTCCCATGTTGAAGGCGAAGGCACGAGAAACGAGGCAAGCCATGAAGCTTCCTCACATGAAAACCTGTCAGCATAATTAATGCGAGAAGAGATGGATGGCGTTCTCACCGAATTGAGAGCCCAGATGGCAAGGCAAGACGATCTCCTCCGCAAACAACATGAGACGATAGATGGATTCTTCGCCTGGATGGAGGGCAGGCTGAGTGACAACATTCAAATTGCGGGAAACAACGCTGTACAAACAACAAATCAATCCCCAGCAGGAGCAGCGAACCGTATCGGTACAGATCCGATCCGAACCGGAGACACGAATGGAATCGGGGGCAATGCCCCTCAACAACCAATAGATCCGACGCTTAATATTTCTGATGGAAATGCAGAAGCTCAAGATTCAGGGCGAGTAGGACCAATCTACGCACCAGTTCGGATCGGCAATACCACACAGCTTCAGCATCAAGCTCACCGGTTCAGAACAGGAGAACCTGATCGGATCAGTACATCCAACCCGAACCGTGCACCTTGCCATGACCTCCCTCGCTTCACCAAGACGCAACATGAGGGCACCTCTGAACTGAACCGAATGGCTTCCAAGCTCCCCGTACACTTCCACACTCTACTGGATTCAACGATGCGGGCACCAGCTCCGACCTAAGCAACTTGCAACAGCTCTTTGAAGGCGACCGGCTCGCCAATTTGATCGAACGCCTCTCGAGAGGCCACACTTATCAGAATGACATGGAGGATGTCAACCACAATCCGTTCACTCAGGAAATCAGGAATTCCCGCAATCCCCCGGATTTCAAACTTCCACAGTTGGAGCCCTACAACGGCAGGACGGATCCTACCGTGCACTTGATGTGCTACAAACGTCATATGGAAGTTCAATCGGCGTCGGAAAACGTCATGGCAAAGTGCTTCCCTCTCTTTTTGACCGATATAGCTGCTATGTGGATTCAGCAGCTGGAATCTGAATCGATCAACAGTTGGAACATGTTGGTCGCTCGTTTTATTGAGCAGTTTCGGGTCCACATCGTTCGACCCAAAAATGTAATGTCGCTCACTACAGTCAAGCAGAGGCCCAAAGAAACTTTGCGCTCATTTCTAGAATTATTTAACGCAGTAGCAGCATCCGTTGATCGACCTGAGCCATCTATGTTATTGATGGCGGCAGTATCCAGCGTTCTGGACCACTCGGAGTTCAAAAAATCCTTATACCGAGACCCACAAAGGAATCTCAGCGAATTCTACCTGGAATCGGAAAGGCTTCTTCGTGAAGAAGACGCAAAATCCGAAAAGAAAATTCTCGATGTCAACTTGCTCAGGGACTGAGAACCGTCTGATTCTGGTAAAGGGGAAGGAAAAGCTCTTGTCAAGAATGTCCACAACACTCAGCCCCGAAGAGGGCCCAGATATGAAAAGTACACCGAACTCAATTCGTCACTAACCCACATCTACGTGAACAAAAATGGTGATATCTCCTATCCAAAGCCTCCCAGGAGGGAGCCATCATAAAGATAACGTGGTTCTGGAAGACAGTGCATATTTCACGATATGGACGGTCGTAACACGGATGACTGCAGGCATCTTAGAGATATGATCGAGGAACGGGTTAGACGTGGAGAGGTACCCGAGTATGTGAAACAACCAACAGCGCCTGCACCTGGGCTACCTCCACCTGCTCCCCGGAGAGGGAATGACCCTGGATCGAGCTCTCGTGGGCTCATAATCGACTGATCTGGATTGGATCACTCTGCATTTTCAGCATTTCTTAGGATTTAAGATATGTTTCTTTGCTTTCTTAGGTTTTCCGATTGGCTAAATCGGAGCATACACATTCGGGGTTAGGATTTAGCTCCAAAGCGTGCTCTACACTCGATGACAAACCAACCAGGATTTGCTTTAGTTTTGTACTTTGAATTGAATAAGGAAGGACTTTTTGAACTTGGATTATGTTTGGCGAATTTAAGTGTCTTGTCAGGTTGTGGCAGGATTCTCAATTTCAATTAAAGTATGGTTTATACTTGTCTCGAAACCCTTGGTAAGGATTGTGCCTAAGGACGGACTGTCTTGTCCGGCTTTGGCAAGTATAGCTCCATCTCTGTAACATCCCACGTCCATTAATGTCAACCACAAAGGGAATGCATTAACTTCCATGGAGGTTATAAGTGAATATAGAACAGAAAAGTTACAACAAGACAGATAATAAGTAGTACATGGAAATCTAAAACCTCATTTTATAGCAGCGGAAATTAAACATGTTTATTATATCATAAAAACCATAAATCAGAGTCAAGTACAATATCCATCTTGATCAAATAAAATAGAAAATACCATTACATAAATAGCCATAAAAAAAAGATAGCAAGCTGGACTTTACTTCAACGGTCCAAGCTTTCCAAAGAGATGAAGCAATCCAATCAAACTCCACTAGATCTGGGTCCAACCTGAGGACCAGGAGCGGGAAAAAAGGATAGAAATAGAGGGGGTCAGACATAAAGTCTGGCGAGTATGATAATTCTAAAAATACTATTATCAAAATAACTAGACTAAGGCATAAACTGGAAGACAAGTAAATGTCTATGAACTCTTAGGTGTGAAATGAGCAGATGAAGATAACGTGAAAAATAACGTTAAAGGCATACCTAATTACTAACAAATTATTACTATACTGCACCGCACATTACTACACTGCACCGCACCAATCACCCTAAAGGTTGATCCCACTTGCTTCACACAAAAACTTTATAAATAGCCTTGCGTACCCCTAGCTAACTACATAGATGTCGTTTGCCCCGATCTCCACTAGGTGTAACCCACTACCCACTATCGATCGGCTCCCTACTCGTAGATACCCGTGCTGGCCCTACAGTGGGGTGTATCACTCCCCTAGAGTGGAAACCCAATACAACTTGAGAGTGCATGGCTTATACCTACACTATGCAACAACTTCTTACCTACCAGCCCGGGTCCACACACGCTTATGAAACCCTTTGGACATGCGTTGCCACCGCTCCCCGTTTTGGCTTCTTATAGTCAAATCCAGCATGCGCGTCCCGTCCTCGACTTGGGTCGAGCCCACAAAGATACGTTTGGGATACTGGTTGAAATGGGCCCCCACAAGCCACCCACCTAAGCTTGTCACTAGTTTATCCCACTTAACCCTCTTGGTCATGTTCATTTACATGTGTGTTGGGTTAAGTCTTACTAATCGTATTTCACATGCCACTAAGGGCACCCATTAGATTCCTCGTGCCACCCAAGGCACCTACTTAACCCTTATGTCCAACTTTACATGTTTATCTGGTTAAGTATTTCATAATTCATTCAGGCCGTAACCTCATAAAGACCTCTAAAATTAGACTGGCATTTATGGCAGCTGGATTTGCTGGGTGGGTCCGGGCAGTCTTACACCATAAAAGAGTCTAACCTCGTGTCTTTACAACTGTTATGCTTTAGTTTAGGCCTAGGACCTCTCACATTGGGCTGACATTTGTGACCACTGGATTTGCCGGGCGGTTCCGGGTAGTTTTATGTCACAAACGAGTCCAACCTCGTGTCCTCAGCATTGATTATAACTTATAATCTTTTACCCCAAGTTTTAATAATTCCCTATTCAATTTATTAATTACTTCCAATTTCAATGTTGTCCATAATTGACTCAATTATGGCCATCCACTTATGGCATGCAAAATCATATCAATTGCACCCCAACTTCTTATTATTAAATCCTTAATATTACCCCTACCCCACGTTTATACGTTCGCTTATTCAACGCAGAATATACGTTAGACTCGAATAGTCTAACTCATAGCACAAAATAAATTATCACAACATATAGACAATTAAAATGAATCTAATCATAATAGGGGTAAAACTTGCATAAACTACCCATGTTAAGGATGTAAAGGTGTCAACTTGTTAATTGTCACAATTTACATGATATGATCATACTCAAATTTATGTACAAACTTGCATAAGGGGGTTTTAGCAAACATGATGATGGTGAGAACTAGCATAGAATTTCACATATGTCATAGCATAATTCTAGATGTCATAATTCTAGATCAAAATAGAGGTCATAGCACATGTTCATAATCTCAACCTAAACTTTCATATGTGACTTGTCATATAGATTAACATAACCCAATTAATATTAACATCATGATGTGATTAACATGAACTAATTAGCATAAACAATAACATCATGACTTTAAAGCATGTATGATTTATCATAATTTAGCATTGAAATTCTCAACATACATAACATCATCATAGTCTGATTTACAACATATAAGATATCATCATCACATAACATTGGATTTACAACATACATGATAGCAAAAGGGTTTACCGCAACATATATGATAATTGTAACACCCCACCTCCGCTAGGGTCACTCTTTTGGGGGCACTAGCTTCTGGGGGGTGTTAGAACTGGGTAAGCATGCATAATGATATATCAAGGCAGAACAAGAACATAAATATATATGTAAAACAGAGTAAGTGAACATAAAACAGCGGAATATCTCAAACCATCTCAAAACAAGTCTAGTACATCATGAAGTCAACAGCCAAAATAAACATGTCTAGTACATCATAAACAGAAATACTGAAATACATAGTGTTATCCCCAAAATAAAGATGATAAACCATAGCGAGCTCAATGTCCAGACATACATGAGCTATCCAGCAAACAAGCAAGCGATCCAAGCTAAGCACCACTGTTCCCTCCCTGAGAACCTGGGGAGGGGGGGAAACGGAAGAAAAGAAGCGAAAGAAAACAGGTCAGTCAAAAAGACTGGTAAGCCCTACTACGATCAGTCTATAAACTAATAAAGTTAACATCATGATGGAAACTGAGATGAACATACTGGCAATAGATAAAGGTGTCATCACATAGAGAAGATTAAGCTTTGCACCACAGTGTACTAGCAAACTAACATAACAGGTATTGATCCCTCAGCCCAAACTTTGGCCCAATAACATGAGGTGACCTTAATACAAGGTCCAGCCCAACGGTCTAGTCGATCGGCTCCCTATAAACCTAACACGTCAAGTGTTGGTGTCCATACGGCCCACATATGGTTGTAGTCAGACTGTGCTGGGTCCACCTTCGGGTGTATCAAGCCCTTGGGTGTCAACCCCAGACACCTAAGCAATAATGCACAGTCTAAACCTAGTGGTACCCGTGCCTCGAGTTTGTCCAACACCGGACTACGTGCACGTCCGCAGCCCGCCTGGACCCGCACCGCTGTACCACTCAGTCGCCGCTTTGGTCGCTTACATCAGTCCAGTAATCGTGCCCCGCACTAGCCTAGCCTCTAGGGTTGTGAATGATACCAAACTGGGATTACTGCTGGAACAGACCACGTTGCTAGGGTTTTCTAAGAGGGTTAAGTGTGGTTTAACCCCTCACTAATCATGGATTAAATTAGTTAAGTGTAACCAACAGTTCACCACTTAACCCCATTTAATCCCTCGTATCCCCAAAATTGGTTAAGTATTAGTGGGCCATGACTTAACCCTAATCATGAGGCATTAATTAATTTAATTGTGCCTTAACCTCTCACATTAGACTTTGTTGCAGTTACTAGTTAAGCCGGGCGGGTCCGGGTAGCTTTACACCACAACTTGGTCTAACATCGGGTCCAAGGTACACATGACCAACTTCTCACATTGGGTCCTATTGTTTGTAGCAACTAGTTAAGCCGGTCGGTTCCGGGTAGGTTTACGCTACAAACTCAACCCAACCTCGAGTTGGCCACACTTATGTTTTCTATGTGTCATGTCCACTTTGTTTTCAAAACATAATTACAAGTTTAACAAATACTTGGGTAGACCTAACTTAATAGGTAAATTCCCAAGGGGTAGACCTAACTTAATAGCTAAATTCCCAATCTTATATTTTCATGTATTTTAAGTTTTACCCCAAACCCCCCAACGTCATTCTATCGCTTACATATTCGTCATAACGCATAAAGGATAGAAAGAGGGAACTTGGCACAACATACATGATGAATCTTACATATCATAGTAAACATGCATAACATGTTGGACTTGCATAACTTAGCATAGTGAACTTGCATAAACATGCATAACTTGTTAAACTTGCAAATCATGGCTTAGTGAACTTGCATAAACATGCATAACTTATCAAACATGTGTAACATGGCATAGTGAACTCGCATAAGCATGCGTAACTTATTAAACTTGCATAACATAGTATAGTGAACTCGCATAAACATGCATAGCTTGTCAAACTTGCAAATCATGGCATAGTGAACTTGCATAAACATGCATAACTCAATAAACTTGCAAATCATGGCTTAGTGAACTTGCATAAACATGCATAACTCAATAATCTTGCATAAATCCCAACTTTCATCACATGTTAACTTTAGAGTTTCTAAAATGAAGGTAAGAGGGCTTAAAAATATTATGAAGACACAAATCTACTAATAAAGATTGAGAAGCCCCTTATGCAAGCATATAAAAACCCAAAACAAAGCTCCAATAAGAAAACTCTTAACAAAAATCCCAAAAACTCTAGCTTAGCCAATAAAGCTTGCAACTTGATGATGTATGCAAGCTAATGATCATTCATACAACTTAGAAATGCTTGTATGAACATCAAAACCTTCATAGAATTGATTTTTGAAGAGAGTGGAGGCTAGGGTTTTTAGGTGGAGGCCATTTGAGAATTCAATTTGACATAGTTTGGTTGCTAGAATGAATAATGGGGTTTTAGGGTAGAATTAGGGGCTTATTTATAGAAGATTAGAGTGTTTTTTGCCCTATGATTAACCGTAGGTTAGTTTAGGTCCGTCAGATTTCGGAATTCTCTAGAACCAAGCCACAAGACCAGACCAAGACCCAAAATGGTGCGCCAGGCAAAACCGCCCGGCCACCCTATGTCGACAGGGCTGTCGACAGGGCTGTCGACACCGTGGGGACCCTGTCGACATGCCTGTCGACATGGGGGTCCTGGCGGGAATTTTCCCGCCTGACGCCAGTTAGCCCTAATCCTTGTTTTTAATTTAAAATTTAAATCTGTTTTTAATATGGAAATTTCTGAAAACTTCAATGGGCCTTAACTGGGTCATACGGACTCCGATTTTCGAAAACTCGGACTCTATTTCGCGTATTTTTCCGAGACGAACGAAATGGCATATCCCGTTTCCCTTGATTCAGATTTTAGAATTAAATTCTGCCTCGATTTATGTTATAACAGGTTATTGAAAATACGGGTTGTTACATTCTCCCCTCCTTAAAGGATTTCGTCCCCGAAATCTTCAAGTTAGGAAGAACATATCCTACCATCCAACATCCATCTACTCAAAACATCATTCACGAGCAGTCATTGTCCTTAAAAGATTCTAAATATTGTATGAACATATGCAAAAGTGTGTGTATATGTACTTATCTAATGCAAAGATCAATGCAAAATATGTTAGTGAAATGTATCCATATGTATGCAAATCCCTAACATAATGTATAATTTCTACATGCGTGCTCAATCATACATCCATATGCAACATCCATGTGATGGCATACAAATTTCATCCAAGAATAAGCATAAACACTCATGCACATGCAATATGAGGAGTGTGTGAGCCGATCTAGTGCCTAATGTGTATCATGCATCCACGAGTAACCACTTGCAAACACTTGCAACCACTTGCAACCATCAAACATAACATGTCTCAAACACATGTTTCATCCAAAGGGTTTCTACCTAAGGTTCTCATGACAAGATTAGCACGATATCTAGATAAACATGGATAGCAAAGAGAAAGATATGCTAACAAAGGAAAGAGATTGAGAGTGTACCCTCAAAAAGGAATGGATAAAGCCCACGCATCTTCTCCTCGGTTTCCCAAGTTGCGTCTTCTTCGGCTTCACCCCATTGAACCTTCACCAACTTGACCTCTCGATTCCTTAGCTTCTTGGTCTCTGTCCCCAAGATACGAATCGGAGCTCTCCTCAAAGTTGCCTCTTTCTCTACTTCCACGTCTTCAAGAATGCTAGGTTCAACCACCTCAGCGGACTCATGTAGGCACTTTCGGAGATGCGAGACATGAAAGACATTATGCACTCCGGACAGCTTCTCGGGCAATTGCACTTTATAAGCCATCTTCCCAATTCTCTCTATGATAGGGAAGGGTCCAACAAATCTCGGTGCTAACTTCCCAACAGCTCCAAATCGGACCACATTCCGCAAAGGAGAAACCTTTACGAAAACCATATCCCCAACTTCAAACTCCAAATCGGATCTTCGCTTATCAGCATAGGATTTCTGTCGGTCTTGGGCCGCTTTCATCCGTCTTCTAATCAACTCGACCTTCTCGGATGTATCTCTAATCATGTTAGGCCCAAGTATGAGCTTCTCTGTAGTCTCCCACCAACATGTAGGTGACTTGCACGGCCTCCCATATAAAGCTTCAAATGGTGCCATCCCTATGCTTGCCTGATAACTGTTATTATATGCAAACTCAACAAGAAGAAGATGGTCTTCCCAAGTACCACCAAAATCCAGAATGCAAAGCCTCAACAAGTCCTCAAGTACCCTATTCACCCTTTCTGTCTGACCGTCCGTTTGTGGGTGATAGGCCGTACTCAGGTTCAACCTCGTGCCCATAGCTTCCTGCAAACAGTTCCAGAACTGACTAGTAAAGATGGGGTCTCGGTCACTGACTATGCTAGAAGGGACTCCATGTAGTCGTACTATCTCACGAAGATATACTGATGCTAGTCCAGATGCGGTCCTTTTGCTCTTCACCGGAATGAAACGAGCACTCTTCGTAAGCCTATCTACAATGACCCAAATGCTCGTATTCCCTTTCCTTGACCTTGGAAGCCCATCAATAAAGTCCATAGAAATACTCTCCCACTTCCATAGCGGGACCTCTGGAGGATGCAATAGCCCACCGGGCTTCTTCGACTCGGCTTTTACTCTCTGACAAACAACACATCTAGAGACAAACTCTGCCACATCCTTCTTCATTCCAGGCCAGAAGAAAATGCGCTTCATATCCTTATACATCTTATCTCCACCCGGATGTATAGTCAACTTGGAGCGATGTGCTTTATCAAGAACTTTCCTCACCAAGTCTTCTACCATCGGAACACAAAGCCTTCCGTCTCTCCTCAGCCAACCCTTATCATCTATAGAATATCGAGCAAGGTGACTAGATGTCTCCCCTCGAATCAGCTTATCCATGATCTCAATTATCTGAGGGTCTTCCTTCTGCGAAGCCCGAACTTGATCCAGAAGGGTAGGCCTGAGCTCTAGAGATGCTAAAGAACCGGTCATCGACTCAACTGTCAAAGAAAAATCAAAGGTTGCCAAGAACTCTAAATTCTTCATCTCAACAAATAGAGGACTTAATGTCAACCTTTTTCTACTCAACGCATCCGCTACAACATTCCCCTTGCCAGGGGTATAGGCTATATCAAAATCATAGGACGCCAAGAATTCCATCCATCTTTGCTGCCTCAAGTTCAGATCCTTCTGCGAAAAGAGATACTTCAAAGACTTATGATCAGTATACAGCTCAAATCTCTCTCCAAGAAGATAATGACGCCAAGCCTTGAGTGCATATACTATCGCTGCCAGCTCTAGATAATGAGTGGGGTAATTCTTCTCATGCACCTTAAGTTGCCTACCAGCAAAACATATAACTCTGCCTTCTTGCATCAGAACGGCGCCCAATCCCGTGCCACAAGCATCGGTGTACACGGTAAACATTTTACCACCATCGGGTAAAGCTAGAACTGGTGCTGAGGTAAGGGCTCTCTTGAGTCTCTGAAAAGCAAGCTCACAGTCCATATCCCAAGCAAAAACTAAGTTCTTCTTTGTCAACTTAGTAAGAGGAGCGGATATCTTCGCGAAGTCCTTGATGAACTTCCGGTAAAAACCCGCAAGACCTAGAAAACTTCTCACCTCGGTTGCATTCCTTGGAGTTTTCCAATCCTGAACTGCAACCACCTTAGCGGGATCCACCGCTAAGCCTTGCTTGGATACGATATGCCCAAGGGATCTAACTTCCCTTCTCCAAAAGTGACACTTGGAGAACTTGGCCTTTAACTGATGCGCTCTAAGCGTATCCATCACCTCTACAAGATGCCTCGCGTGCTCTTCTTCATCCTTGGAGAAGATCAGAATATCATCCACAAAGACCACGACAAACTTGTTCAAGAACTCTCGAAACACCCTACTCATCAAGTCCACGAAATACGCGGGTGCATTCGTCAAACCGAACGGCATAACAAGCCATTCAAAGAATCCATCTGGAGTTCTGAATGCAGTCTTGTCTATACTATCTTCAGCCACTCTGAGCTGATGAAATCCAGTAGCAAGATCAAGCTGAGAGAAAACAGAAGCACCGACAAGCTGGTCAAAAAGATCATCAATCCTCGGTAATGGGTGTCTGTTCTTCTTAGTCAGCTTATTCAACTCTCTATAGTCCACACAAAGTCGAAGAGAACCATCTGCCTTAGTAGCAAACACCACAGGCGCTCCCCATTCGGATATACTTCGTCTGATGAAGTTCTTCTCAAGTAACTCCTTTACTTGCTTGCTGAGCTCCCGTCTCTCACGCGGAGCCATGTGCCGAACGGGCAAAGAAACAGGCTTAGCATTATCCACCAGATAAATGCGAAAATCAATCTCTCGTTTAGGGGGCAACCCCTTAACTTCTTCAAAAACATCTGGATAATCTCGGACCACCCTTACAGACTGAAGGGCTTCCTCTGACGAGTCGAGAGATTCAAGATAGCACAACATGACGGGATCCTTCGAATTGCATGAAATCTCTAAGGTGTTGCCAAGGCGAGTCACAAGCCTCACAACCCTATGCTCACAATCCAGAATGGCTCCATATCTGGACAGCCAATCCATGCCCAATATCAATCCGTATCCCCTGAAACCAAGAACATACGCACTACACAAGAACTCTACACTGAGTATAGAGATCCTCAGATACTCACATATCATAGATAGATGAGCATAACCCCCAATGGGATTCGAAACACAAACGGGATCATCCACTAAGCTAGTACTAAGGTGCAAACTATCAACAAGATCAGATGAAATAAAGCTATGTGATGCACCAGAATCAAACAAGGTACGAACTGGAAGATCGGAAACATAAACAAGGTTCTCAACAGAAACACTACCTCGATCGGGAACTGGAGCGGTATTGAGAGCATGAACTTGCCCTCCTGAAGGTCCAGCCTGTCCTTTCTTCTTTGGGCATTCCTTGCTGAAGTGTCCAGTCTCACCACAGGAAAAACATCCACCACTAAGCTTCCTTTTCTTCTTCCTACAATCCTTAGCAAAGTGTCCAGGCGCACCACAGTAATTGCACTTTCCCTTGCCTTTGTTGTTGTTCCCCTTCTTGTTCTTGCTCTGATTCCCCTGACTGCTTTGACCACCTTGATTGCCTTTACCTTGAGAATCAGTCTTCTTTGCTTGAGTATCACTCGTCTTGACCTCTTTCTTTCCATCTCCCTGAAGTAGAGCCATATTGACCAAACTCTCAAAAGTAGCCCCATGCGGAATATGTGACATCGCCAAACCCTGCAGCGGCTCATTCAACCCTCTTGCAAATCGAAGAGCCTTCTTCTCAGGAGTGTTCACCATATCCAAACCAAAACGGGCCAGCCGATTAAACTTGTTCACATACTCCTTGACAAACATATCACCTTGCTTTAATGCAATGAACTTCTCCATCTGTAAATTCGCCTCAGCAGAAGATAGAAACTTGGCCACAAATCTAGCCCTCAAATCGGCCCAAGTCTCAACGGGCCTCGTCCCATTGGTGACCTCCCACCAATAGGCCGCTTCATCCTTCAAAAGCCACACTGTCAATAAGATCTTCCTCTCGTCATCAATCCCAAAGATAGCAAACAAGTCCTCAGTGTCTTTCAGCCAATTCCTAGCTTCAACAAAAGATTCCGTGCCTAGGAAATTCTTGCCTCCCATCGCCTTGAAGTCTTTACAAACCTTCGTGAACTCAACCTGAGGATGCTGAGGGGGAGGAGGAGGAAGAGGAGCCTCACCAATAGGAGGAGGAGGAACATTAGCAACGGGAGGAGGAATATTAACATTAGGGGGAGGATTCTCAACTACAGGAGGAGGAGTGGGGGTAGGGTTTGCGGGGCCAGCTACCGTCCTAGCTTCAAGAAGTCTCCTATACCAGAGTGGTACATTTACTCCATCCGGGATGGCAAGATTCTCAGCCATACTGAAACGAAAGATAAGATAAGATTAGGTCAAGGGAACGAAGGATAACGCTAATGGCTTTTTGGGGAATAGCCTTTTAAAATACTAGACTTTTCTTTGGAAAATACTTTATACTTGTTTTGAAAATAGTTTTTCAAAAGTCCTAAAAAAAACTTTTTTGTTCTTTCTCGTAAACCATATGCTCTGATACCAAATTTGTAACACCCCACCTCCGCTAGGGTCATTCTTTTGGGGGCACTAGCTTCTGGGGGGTGTTAGAACTGGGTAAGCATGCATAATGATATATCAAGGCAGATCAAGAACATAAATATATATGTAAAACAGAGTAAGTGAACATAAAACAGCGGAATATCTCAAACCATCTCAAAACCAGTCTAGTACATCATAAAGTCAACTGCCAAAATAAACATGTCTAGTACATCATAAACAGAAATACTGAAATACATAGTGCTATCCCCAAAATAAAGATGATAAACCATAGCGAGCTCAATGTCCAGACATACATGAGCTATCCAGCAAACAAGCAAGCGATCCAAGCTAAGCACCACTGTTCCCTCCCTGAGAACCTGGGGGGGGGGGAAACGGAAGAAAAGAAGCGAAAGAAAACAGGTCAGTCAAAAAGACTGGTAAGCCCTACTACGATCAGTCTATAAACTAATAAAGTTAACATCGTGATGGAAACTGAGATGAACATACTGGAAATTGATAAAGGTGTCATCACATAGAGAAGATTAAGCTTTGCACCACAGTGTACTAGCAAACTAACATAACAGGTATTGATCCCTCAGCCCAAACTTTGGCCCAATAACATGAGGTGACCTTAATACAAGGTCCAGCCCAACGGTCTAGTCGATCGGCTCCCTATAAACCTAACACGTCAAGTGTTGGTGTCCATACGGCCCACATATGGTTGTAGTCAGACTGTGCTGGGTCCACCTTCGGGTGTATCAAGCCCTTGGGTGTCAACCCCAGACACCTAAGCAATAATGCACAGTCTAAACCTACTGGTACCCGTGCCTCGAGTTTGTCCAACACCGGACTACGTGCACGTCCGTAGCCCGCCTGGACCCGCACCGCTGTACCACTCAGCCGCCGCTTTGGTCGCTTACATCAGTCCAGTAATCGTGCCCCGCCCCAGCCTAGCCTCTAGGGTTGTGAATGATACCAAACTGGGATTACTGCTGGAACAGACCACGTTGCTAGGGTTTTCTAAGAGGGTTAAGTGTGGTTTAACCCCTCACTAATCATGGATTAAATTAGTTAAGTGTAACCAACAGTTCACCACTTAACCCCATTTAATCCCTCGTATCCCCAAAATTGGTTAAGTATTAGTGGGCCATGACTTAACCCTAATCATGAGGCATTAATTAATTTAATTGTACCTTAACCTCTCACATTAGACTTTGTTGCGGTTACTAGTTAAGCCGGGCGGGTCCGGGTAGCTTTACACCACAACTTGGTCTAACCTCGGGTCCAAGGTACACATGACCAACTTCTCACATTGGGTCCTATTGTTTGTAGCAACTAGTTAAGCCGGTCGGTTCCGGGTAGGTTTACGCTACAAACTCAACCCAACCTCGAGTTGGCCACACTTATGTTTTCTAAGTGTCATGTCCACTTTGTTTTCAAAACATAATTACAAGTTTAACAAGTACTTGGGTAGACCTAACTTAATAGGTAAATTCCCAAGGGGTAGACCTAACTTAATAGGTAAATTCCCAATCTTATATTTTCATGTATTTTAAGTTTTACCCCAAACCCCCCAACGTCATTCTATCGCTTACATATTCGTCATAACGCATAAAGGATAGAAAGAGGGAACTTGGCACAACATACATGATGAATCTTACATATCATAGTAAACATGCATAACATGTTGGACTTGCATAACTTAGCATAGTGAACTTGCATAAACATGCATAACTTGTTAAACTTCCAAATCATGGCTTAGTGAACTTGCATAAACATGCATAACTTATCAAACATGTGTAACATGGCATAGTGAGCTCGCATAAGCATGCATAACTTATTAAACTTGCATAACGTAGTATAGTGAACTCGCATAAACATGCATAGCTTGCCAAACTTGCAAATCATGGCATAGTGAACTTGCATAAACATGCATAACTCAATAAACTTGCAAATCATGGCTTAGTGAACTTGCATAAACATGCATAACTCAATAATCTTGCATAAATCCCAACTTGCATCACATGTTAACTTTAGAGTTTCTAAAATGAAGGTAAGAGGGCTTACAAATATTATGAAGACACAAATCTACTAATAAAGATTGAGAAGCCCCTTATGCAAGCATATAAAAACCCAAAACAAAGCTCCAATAAGAAAACTCTTAAAAAAAATCCCAAAAACTCTAGCTTAGCCAATAAAGCTTGCAACTTGATGATGTATGCAAGCTAATGATCATTCATACAACTTAGAAATGCTTGTATGAACATCAAAACCTTCATAGAATTGATTTTTGAAGAGAGTGGAGGCTAGGGTTTTTAGGTGGAGGCCATTTGAGAATTCAATTTGACATAGTTTGGTTGCTAGAATGAATAATGGGGTTTTAGGGTAGGATTAGGGGCTTATTTATAGAAGATTAGAGTGTTTTTAGCCCTAGGATTAACCCTAGGTTAGTTTAGGTCCGTCAGATTTCGGAATTCTCTAGAACCAAGCCACAAGACCAGACCAAGACCCAAAATGGTGCGCCAGGGAAAACTGCCCGGCCACCCTATGTCGACAGGGCTGTCGACAGGGTTGTCGACACCCTGGGGACCCTGTCGACATGCCTGTCGACATGGGGGTCCTGGCGGGAATTTTCCCGCCTGACGCCAGTTAGCCCTAATCCTTGTTTTTAATTTAAAATTTAAATCTGTTTTTAATATGGAAATTTCTGAAAACTTCAATGGGCCTTAACTGGGTCATACGGACTCCGATTTTCGAAAACTCGGACTCTATTCCGCGTATTTTTCCGTGACGAACGCAATGGCATAGCCCGTTTCCCTTGATTCAGATTTTAGAATTAAATTCTGCCTCGATTTATGTTATAACAGGTTATTGAAAATACGGGTTGTTACAATAATTCACATCATCTACTCATAATCCATTCATAACTCAATCTAATTAAAATAATAATAGTCTTGTTAAGATCATCATAATCACAATTTAAGAAGAAAAGAGAGTCTTGATTTGCTTTAGAGTTGAGTAGAATTAGGTTTTGATTAGCTTTTCTTCTTTCTTAGTTGGCGGCGGCTAGACTGAATTCCATGGCGGTGGTACGACGGTAGCTACTCTATTTTTCATATGAATTAGGGTGAGAGACTACCTAGGTATTTATAGAGTTAGGATTTATTTTAGACCGTCAGATCAACACAGAACTAATCTCAGCCAACCATATTAGGTCAAAAACCCTAATGGGTCATTACTCTGTCAAAACAGGCTCAGTCAAAAACCCTAGCCGCCAGACCAAGGTCGACACCCATGTCGACACTATAGTCGACCTGGGGGGGGGTGTCGACATGGTAGTCGATGTGGGGGGAGGGGAGGTCGACACTACTGTCGACTCCCCAATCGACCTGCCTGGGCTGGAATTTTTCCCGCCCAGCCAGCTTCTGCACTTTCTGTTTTGAATTTTAAATTTCCTACGAGCTGTTTTAAATTTTCGGAAACTTCCGATGGCCATAACTTCTTCATACGGAGTCCAAATCACGCAAACTCGGACTCTATTTAAGCCAGAATTCCGAGACGAACAAAATGGTGCAACCCGTTTCCCACAATTCTCACGTCTGAGATTAGTTATTCTTTAATTTGTGAATATTAATATTATCACAATTACAGGGTGTTACATTCTCCCCTCCTTAAAGGATTTCGACCCCGAAATCTTCAAGTCAAGAAGAATGTATATCCTAACATCCAAACAACCATCTACTCAAACATCAAACACAAGCATCCATTGTCCTTATAGACCTCTAATGCTTTTATGTTTAAATGCACAGTGTGCGTATATGTTCCTTGTCTAATGCAAAATCAGGCAGTCCACTGATTCAGTTGACCTCCTTAATGCAAACCATGATAGTGCCATGCGTCCATTGTGTATGCAAAAGAACCCTATCGATACATATTATTTCTACATGCGTCCAAAACCATTCACCAAAATGCGTTATTCATATGATAGCACAACCATTATACATCCATTTTACTAAATACAGCCATTTATATGCAATATGCAGTATGAAGTGACTGAGCCGATCTAGTGCCTAATAGTGTGTGTATATGCGTCCACGAGCAACCACTAGCAAACACTTGCATCCACTTTGCATCCATCATACATAACATGTCTCGAACACATGTTTCAACCATAGGGTTATCCTAACTAAAGGTCAAAGATACTAGCGAGAGGACATACTAAAGATAAGATAAGTACAAGCTAAACGATAAAGGATAAATTAAAGGACATACCCTCGAAAAGAAAAGGGTAACGTGAACGCATCTTCTCTTCCGTCTCCCAAGTGGCGTTGCTCTCATCATCTCTCCATTGCACTTTGACTAGTCTGACCTCTCGATTCCTCAACTTCTTGATCTCCGACCCAAGAATGCGCGTGGTAGCTCGTCGGATCGTCGCATCACGCTCTATCTCCACCTCTCTAAGCAAGCTCGGCTCTACCACTTCCGGGGTCTCGTGCAAGCACTTCCTCAAATGTGACACATGGAATATGTCATGTACATCACTAAGTCTTTCGGGCAACTCCACTCTATACTATATCCGTCCAATCCTCTCCTTAATAGGAAACGACCCTACAAACCTTGGTTCTAATTTCCCAATGGACCCAAAGCGAAGAACGTTCCATAATCGAGACACTTCGACAAAGACCATGTCCCCAATTTCAAACTTGAGATCTGTCCTCCTCTTATCCGCATAAGATTTCTTCCTAACTTGCATTGCTTTCATCCTCCTTCTAATCAAATCGATCTTTTCCGAAGTCTCTCTAATCATATCGGGCCCAAGATCTTATCCGTAGATTCCCACCAACATGTAGGTGAACGACAAGGTCGTCCATAAAGAGCTTCGAAAGGTGCCATGCCAATGCTGCACTGAAAGCTGTTATTATATGCGAACACCACCAATGGAAGATGCTCTTCCCACATACCCCCAAATTCTAGGATACATAGCCTTAATAGGTCCTCTAGAATAAGATTCACCCTCTCGGTCTGGCCATCTGTCTGAGGATGATATGCGGTGCTCAAACAAAACTGAGTCCCTATCGCCTCTTGCAAGCTTTTCCAAAATTCGCTAGTGAAAATAGGATCGCGGTCGCTCACTATGCTAGAAGGAACACCGTGCAAACGAACTATTTCTCGGACATATACAGAAGCTAACCATGGAGCAGTCCTCTTACTCTTCACGGGAATGAAATGGGCACTCTTAGTAAGTCTGTCTACTATAACCCAAATTCCCGTATTACCCTTCCTCGATCGCGGTAATCCATCCACCAAATCCATCGAGACACTCTCCCACTTCCATAGTGGAACCTCCAATGGGTGAAGCAATCCACCGGGTTTCTTTTGCTCCGCTTTTACTTGTTGGCACACCAAGAATCTAGCGACATACTCGGCCACATCTTTCTTCATGCCGGCCCAAAAGTAAACTCGGCTCATGTCCATGTACATCTTGTCCCCGCCGGGTTGAATGGTCATCTTCGAACGATGTGCTTCGTCAAGAATAGTCTTCCTTAGGTCATCGTCTTTTGGTACACAAAGTCTACCGTCCCTACGTAACCAACCCCTATCATCTAGGGTATACCTACGGAGATGGCTTGATGACTCCCCTCCTTTGAGCTTTTCTACTAACTCAACCAACTACGGGTCGTCTCGCTGTGCCTCGCCAATCCTTCCCAAAAGCGTAGGTCTGACCTCCAAGGATGCTAGCAAACCGGGTATGAAGTCAACGGAAGGTTTAAAATCAAACATAGAGATGAACTCTAAACTTTGCCACTCAACAAACAAAGGATTTAAGGATAATCTTTTTCTACTTAAGGCATCGGCCACCACGTTACCCTTGCCAGGGGTATATGCTGTCTCAAAGTCGTAGGACGCCAAGAACTCCATCCACCTTTGCTGCCTTAAGTTCAAGTCCTTTTCAGAGAATAAGTATTTTAAAGATTTGTGGTCAGTGAATAATTTGAATTTCTCGCCAAGAAGATAATGACGCCAAGACTTAAGCGCGAAAACAATAGCGGCCAACTCGAGGTCATGCGTGGGGTAATTCTTCTCATGCGCACTCAACTGCCTTCCACCATAGGCTATTACCCTGCCATCTTGCATTAAGACTGCGCCAAGTCCTGTCCCATAAGTGTCAGTATAAACAGTAAACGGGTTACTCCCGTCTGGCTATACTAAGATTGGGGCTGAAGTCAAAGCTCTCTTCAAACGTTGAAACGCATCATCATAATCTACGTCCCGTGTGAAAACTAGGTTTTTCTTCGTCAAGCGTGTCAATGGAGCTGATATCTTTGCGAAGTCCTTGATAAACTTCCTATTGTAGCCAGCCAACCCCAAGAAACTTCTCACTTCGGTAGCATTTTAATGGACTTTCCAATCTTGGATGGCCACCACCTTCGCGGGATCCCCGGCTAACCCTTGTTTTGAAACCACGTGCCCTAAGAATCGTACTTCCTTCCTCCAGAAGTGACACTTAGAAAATTTAGCTTTAAGCTTATCCGCTCGTAGGGTCTCCAACACTTCGCTAAGATGTAGGGCATGCTCTTCTTCATCCTTAGAAAAGACCAAGATGTCATCTGCAAAGACTACGACTAATTTATTAAGGTATTCCCTAAACACCCTACTCATCAGTTCAATAAAGTATGCGGGGGCGTTTGTCAAACCGAAGGGCATCACTAGCCACTCATAGAAACCGTCCGGAGTCCTAAAGGCAGTCTTGTCTATAATATCCTCAACGACTCTCAACTGATGGAAACTAGTGGCTAAGTCCAACTGCGAAAACACTGAGGTGCCAACTAATTGATCGAATAGATCGTCAATCCTCGGCAGTGGGTGTATTTTCTTAGTAAGTTTATTAAGTTCTCTATAGTCCAAGCAAAGTCTAAGGGACCCATCCGCCTTCGTGGCAAATACTACTGGAGCACCCCACTCCGATATACTTCCTCTTATGAACCCCTTCTCAAGCAACTCCTTCACTTGCTTATCGATTTCCCTCCTTTCACGTGGCGACATGTGGCGTACTGGCAAAGATACTGGTTTTGCATTATCCACAAGATATATTCGAAAATCTATCTCCCGCTTCGGAGGCAAGCCCTTCACCTCCTCAAAGACATTCGAATATTCTCGGACCTCTCTAGTAGATCATAGATTTTCCTCAAACGCGTCAAGTGATTCCAAATAACTTAGCATAACAGAATTTATGGGATTACAAAAGATTTCGAGAGTGTTGCCAAGGAGAGTCACGAGCCTAACTACTCTCCTTTAACAATCAAGAACGACCCCATTTCTGGATAACCAATCCATTCCTAAAATTAGCCCATAGCCCGTGAAGCCCAACACATAAGCATCACATCTAAATTCAATGCTAATTATAGAAATTTTCAAATCCAAACACATCATGGACAAATAAGCTGAGCCCCCTATTGGATTCAAAACAACTAAGGGATCCTCTACTAAACTGGTGTTTAAGTGCAGTGATTCAACTAATGATGTAGAGATAAACGAATGTGTTGCGCCCGAATCGAATAAGGTACGGACAAGATGATCAAACATAAAAACTAAGCTTTCAACAGAAATGGTTCTACCTTGTTCAAGCAGCGGTGGGACCGCGAGAGCCTGAACTTGTCCCCTTGCCTGCCGTGGTGCCATAAGAGCCTGCACTTGTCCTCCTGGGGTAGCTCCTGTCCTCTGCCCCTTCTTTGGGAAGTCCTTCACTAAATGTCCCGCATCGCCACAATGAAAACAACCAGTCCTCATTTTCTTTCGGCAATACTTGCTGAGATGGCCTGGGGTTCCACAATTAAAGCAATTCTTCTTTCCCTTGCCGTTATTGTCTTTTCCACCCTTCTTGTTTTGCGGTTGTGGTTTCTTCTGATCCCCTTTCTTCTCGGGTGCCTTATTAGCATTAGCGCTTTTCTCCTCATGCATGAGCGCCATTTCTACTAACTTCTCAAAGGTGGCCCCCATAGGGATGTGGATCATAGCCAACCCTTTCAATGATTCATTCAACCCATTAACGAACCTCAGAGCCTTCTTCTCCGGCGTGTTTACTAAGTCCAAGCCAAACCTTGCTAACTGACTAAATTTATTGACATATTCTTTCACTGATGAGCTTCCTTGCTTCAATGTCAAGAACCTTTCCATATATAGATTTTCTTCCGCCCTTGAGAGAAACTTCGCCTTGAACCTACGTCTGAAATCCGCCCAAGAATCAACAGGACGCTCCCCATTAGTGAACACCCACCAAAACGTGGCCTCTCCATTCATCAACCAAGTTGCTAATCGAACTCTCCTCCCTTCTTCTACTTCAAAGATTTCTAGCAATTCTTCCACCTCCTTAGGCCAATCTCTAGCTTCCACAAACGTTTCTGACCCTCGAAAAGGTTTCCCACCCATAGCCTTGAATTCCTTGCACGTCTTTGCAAAAGTATCTACGCGAGGAGGAGGAGGAGGAGGAATAGGTGCAACTGGTGGTGGAGGAACATTAGCTGGACCTGCAGCGGCCCTAGCCTCTAATAACCTCCTATACCATCCTGGTATCGTCACACTGTCGGGTAGATTAAGATCTTCAGCCATGTTGAAACGAAAAAGGAATGATTCAAAATGGAGAATTCGAAAGATAAAGATATGGCTTTTGGGGATTATGTTTTTCTAAAAAAAACTTTCCTCTTTAAATTACTCATTAAAACATGTTTTTGAAAGCACTTCTTCCGAAAATACTTTAGAAAAATATTTTTTCTAAAAATTTTATCTGTTCTGGTAACTTTAAGCTCTGATACCACGTGTAACACCCGCGTCCATTAATGTCACTCACAAAGGGATTGCATTAACTTCCATGGAGGTTATAAGTGAATATAGAACAGAAAAGTTACAACAAGACATATAATAAGTAGTACTTGGAAATCTAAAACCTCATTTTTTTGCAGCGGAAATTAAACATGTTTATTATATCATAGAACCCATAAATCAGAGTCAAGTACAATATCCATCTTGATCAAATAAAATACATAATCCAAATACATAAATAGCCATAAAAAAAAAAGATAACAAGCTGGACTTTACTTCAACGGTCCAAGCTTTCCAAAGAGATGAAGCAATCCAATCAAACTCCACTAGAGCAGGGTCCAACCTGAGGACCTGGAGGGGGGAAAAGGATAGAAATAGAGGGGTCATACATAAAGTCTGGCGAGTATGATAATTCTAAAAATACTATTATCAAAATAACTAGACTAAGGCATAAACTGGAAGACAAGTAAATGTCTATGAACTCTTAGGTGTGGAATGAGAAGATAAAGATAACGTGAAAGATAACGTTAAAGGCATACCTAATTACAAACGAATAATTACTATACTGCACCGCACATTACTACACTGCACCGCACCAGTCACCCTAAAGGTTGATCCCACTTGCTTCACGTAGAAACTTTATAAATAGCCTTGCGTACCCCTAGCTGACTATATAGGTGCCGTCTGCCCCTATCTCCACTAGGTGTACCCCACTACCCACTTTCGATCGGCTCCCTACTCGTAGATACCCGTGCTGGCCCCACAGTGTGGTGAATCACTCCCCTAAAGTGGCAACCCGATACAACTTGAGAATGCACGGCTTATACCTACACGATGCAACAACGTCTTACCTACCAGCCCAGGTCCACACGCGCATATGAAACCCGTTGGACTTGCGTTGCCACCGCTCCCCGTTTTGGCCTCTTATATTCAAATCCAGCATGCGTGTCTCATCCTCGACTTGGGTCGACCCCACGAAGATACGTTTGGGATACTGGTTGAAATGGGCCCCCAGAAGCCACCCACCTAAGCTTGTCACTAGTACATCCCACTTTACCCTCTTAGTCATGTTCATTTACATGTGTGTTTGGTTAAGTCTTACTAATCGTATTTCGCATGCCACTAAGGGCACCCATTAGATTCCTCGTGCCACCCAAGGCACCTACTTAACCCCTATGTCCCACTTTACATGTTTATCTGGTTAAGTATTTCATAATTCATTCAGGCCATAACCTCATAATGACCTCTCACATTAGACTGGCATTTATGGCAGCTGGATTTGCCGGTCAGGTCCGGGCAGTCTTACACCATAAAGGAGTCTAACCTCTTGACTTTACAACTGTTATGCTTTAGTTTAGGCCTAGGACCTCTCACATTGGGCTGACATTTGTGACCACTGGATTTGCCGGGCGGTTCTGGGAAGGTTTACGTAACAAACGAGTCCAACCTCGTGTCCTCAGCATTGATTATCACTTATAATCTTTTACCCCCAGTTTTAATAATTCCCTATTCAAATTATTAATTACTTCCAATTTTAATGATGTCCATAATTGACTCAATTATAGCCATCCACTTATGGCATGCAAAATCATATCAATTGCACCCCAACTTCTTATTATTAAATCCTTAATATTACCCCTACCCACGTTTATACGTTCGCTTATTCAATGCAGAATATATGTTAGACTCGAATAGTCTAACTCATAGCACAAAATAAATTATCACAACATATAGACAATTAAAATGAATCTAATCATAATAGGGGTAAAACTTGCATAAACTACCCATGTTAAGGATGTAAAGGTGTCAACTTGTTAATTGTCACAATTTACATGATATGATCATACTCAAAATTATGTACAAACTTGCATAAGGGGGTTTTAGGCAACATGATGATGGTGAGAACTAGCATAGAATTTCACATATGTCATAGCATAATTCTAGATGTCATATTTCTAGATCAAAATAGAGGTCATAGCATATGTTCATAATCTCAACCTAAACTTTCATATGTGACTGGTCATATAGATTAACATAACCCAAATAACATTAACATCATGATGTGATTAACATGAACTAATTAGCATAAACAATAACATCATGACTTTAAAGCATGTATGATTTATCACAATTTAGTAGGGAAATTCTCAACATTCATAACATCATCATAGCATGATATACAACATATAAGATATCATCATCACATAACATTGGATTTACAACATACATGATAACAAAAGGGTTTACCACAACATATATGATAATTCACATCATCTACTCATAATCCATTCGTTACTCAATCTAATTAAAATAATAATAGTCTTGTTAAGATCATCATACTCACAATTTAAGAAGAAAAGAGAGTCTTGATTTGCTTTAGAGTTGAGTAGAATTAGGTTTTGATTAGCTTTTCTTCTTTCTTAGTTGGCGGCGGCTAGACTGAATTCCATGGTGGCTGTATGACGGTAGCTACTCTATTTTTCATATGAATTAGGGTGAGAGAGTACCTAGGTATTTATAGAGTTAGGATTTATTTTAGACCGTCAGATCAACACAGAACTAATCCCAGCCAACCGGATTAGGTCAAAAACCCTAATGGGTCATTACTCTATCAAAATAGGCTCAGTCAAAAACCCTAGCCGCCAGACCCAGGTCGACGCCCAGGTCGACACTATAGTCGACCTGGGGGGGGGGGGGTCGACATGGTAGTCGATCTGGGGGGAGGGGAGGTCGACACTAGTGTCGATTCCCCAGTCGACCTGCTTGGGCGGGAATTTTTCCCGCCCAACCCGCTTCTGCACTTTCTATTTTGAATTTTAAATTTCCTGCGAGCTATTTTAAATTTTCAGAAACTTCCAATGGCCATAACTTCTTCAGACGAAGTCCAAATCACGCAAACTTGGACTCTATTTCAACCAAAATTCCTAGTCGAACACAATGGCGCAATCCGTTTCCCACAATTCTCATGTCTGAGATTAGTTATTCTTTAATTTGTGAATATTAATATTATTAGAATTACAGGGAGTTACAATCTCGGCATGAGTATGGATTGTACTCCACTGAATTTCTAAGTATGGATTATAATCAGGAACGAAGAATGGTTTTGTTATATCTGGTAAAGGAATTCAATAAAACTCGAGTATGGCTTACGCTTAGTTTGAACTTCCTGGTATGGCTTATACCCGGAAGGTTAGGTCCCTCGCCAGGTTTTGGCAGGATGATTCGAACGTCTCTTGAGTGTGGTTTATGCTCAAACAAATGCCCAAGCATGGTTTATGCTCGAAAGTATAATCAGTTTTGTTAGGTTTTGAAATACCTGTTTTCTCTCTTTTCTTCGCATGTATGGTTTATACTTGAAGCTGGCTGGCCCGGCGTGGCCTTGGACTTCCTGGATTATCCAGAACACATCTTTCTTCATTCTGCAAGATATGTTCTGGGGGGCAAAATGTTGACCCGCTTTTTAGTCAAAGCAGTCACAAATGAAATATCTTATCAATAATATGCTCCAGTATTGGAAGCATCTTCAGAAGACAGGCAGCGATTTGGTCGAAATCGCATCACAAACAAAGAAAGGCCCGGAACTCCTACCAGATAACATTTTCTGAGGCCGAAAACATCGATTACGGAGCTTAGCTCCGTAACTCTTGTAGCCCTCTGAATTAGTTTCAGTTTGAGCTTTCGTTTGGCTAAAATAGACTAATGGTTTGAAAGTTACGCCCGTTTCCGCGAACGCATGCAGAGTTGGAAACTTGGATTGTGGCATGAGAAAAGCTCCGATCGGATCGGACCCGCTCCGACCCACGCTTCGAAGTTTCTCAAACTTGGACTTTAGCTCGCTTCGGTTCGGATCGGACCTTCTACACCCGACCCGCCTTGTACACTACACATAAGCGCTCGTCACGCCTTCGGTTCGGAGGTTCCACCTCGGTTCGAATCGGACCCAAACCGATCTGACCCGTATTGACCTGCTACTACACTTCGGATCTGACATATTCTTAAGGAGCCATTACCTCGTACTCTCATGGAATGAACTCCACCTGTCCTAGCACGATCTGAAGACCACTTTTGTTGGAGTCTTCGCTCGGATGGAGGGCAGGCCGAGCGACAACATTCAAATTGCTGGAAACAATGATGTACAATCAACAAATCAATCCCCAGCAGGGGCAGCGAACCGGATCGGTACAGATCTAATCCGAAACGGAGACACAAATGGACTCGTGGGCAATACCCCTCAACAACCAATAGCTCCAACGCGTAATATTTCTAACGGAAATGCCGAAGCTCAAGATTCAGGGCGAGCACGACCAATCTCCTCACCGGTTCGGATTGGCAATACCACACAGCTTCAGCATCAAGCTCCCCGGTACGGAAGAGGTGAACCTGATCGGATCGGTACATCCGACCCGAACCGTGCACCTCGCCATGACCTCTCTCGCTTCACCGAGCTGCAACATGGGGGAACCTGTGAACCGAACCGAATGGCCTTCCAAGCTCCCCGTACACTACCACACTCTACTGGATTCAACGATGCGGGCACCAGCTCTGACCTAGGCAACTTGCAACAGCTCTTTGAAGGCGACCGGCTCGCCAATCTGATCGAACGCCTCTCGAGAGGCCACACTTATTAGAATGACATGGAGGATGTCAACCACAATCCGTTCACTTAGGAAATCTAGAATTCCCGCAATCCCCCGAATTTCAAACTTCCATAGTTAGAGCCCTACAATGGTAGGACGGATCCCACCGTGCACTTGATGCGCTACAAACGTCATATGGAAGTTCAATCGGCGTCAGAAAACGTCATGGCAAAGTGCTTCCCTCTCTTTTTGACCGATATAGCTGCTATGAGGATTCAGCAACTGGAATCTGAATCTATCAACAGTTGGAACATGTTGGTCGCTCGTTTTATTGAGCAGTTTCTGGTCCACATTGCTCGACCCAAAAATGTAATGTCGCTCACTACAATCAAGCAGAGGCCCAGAGAAACTCTACGCTCATTTCTAGAATTATTTAACGTCGCAGCAGCATCCGTTGATCGACCTGAGCCATCTATGGTATTGATGGCGGCAGTATCCAGTGTTCTGGACAACTCGGAGTTCAAAAAATCCTTATACCGAGACCCACCAAGGAATCTCAGCGAATTCTACCTTGAATCAGATAGGCTTCTGTGTGAAGAAGACGTAACATCCGAAAAGACAATTCTCGATGTCAACATGCTCAGGGACAGAGAACCATCTGATTCTGGTAAAGGCGAAGGAAAAGCTGCCATCAAGAATTACCGCAACACTCAGCCCCGAAGAGGGCCCAGATATGAAAAGTACACCGAACTCAATTCGTTACTAACCCACATCTACATGAACACAAACAGTGATATCTCCTATCCAAAGCCTCCCAGGAGGGTGCCATCGCAAAGAGAACGTGATTTTGGAAGGCACTACATATTTCACGATATTGACGGTCATAACATGGATGACTGCAGGCATCTTAGATATTTGATTGAGGAACGGGTTAGATGTGGAGAGCTACCCGAATATGTGAAACAACCAACTGCGCCTGCACCTGCGCCACCACCACCTGCTCCCCGGAGAGGGAATGACCCTGGATCGAGCTCTCGTGGGCACATCATCGACTGATCTGGATTGGATCACTCTGCATTTTCAGCATTTCTTTGGATTTAAGATACGTTTCTTTGCTTTCTTTAGGTTTTCCGATTGGCTAAATCGGAGCACACACGTTTGGGGTTAGGATTTAGCTCCAAAGCGTTCTCTACGCTCGATGAGAAACCAATCAATATTTGCTTTGGTTTTGTACTTTGAATTGAAAAGGGAAGGACTTTCCGAACATGGATTATGTTTGGCGAATTTATGTTTCTTGTCAGGTTGTGGCGGGATTCTCAATCTCGATTAAAGTATGGTTTATACTTATCTCGAAACCCTTGGTACGGATTGTGCCTAAGGACGGATTGTCTTGTCAGGCTTTGGCAAGTATAGCTCCATCTCGGCATGAGTATGTATTGTACTCCACTGAATTTCTAAGTATGGATTATAATCAGGAATGACGAATGGTCTTGTTAAGACCTGTTAAAGGAACTCAATAAAAATCGAGCATGACTTATGCTTAGTTTAAATTTCCTGGTATGGCTTATACGAGGAAGGTTAGGTCCCTCGCCAGGTTTTGGCAGGATGATTCGAACATCTCTTGAGTTTGGTTTACGCTCAAACAAACGCCCTAGCATGGTTTATGCTCGAAAGTATAATCAGTTTTGTTAGGTTTTGACATACCTGTTTTCTCTCTTTTCTTCGCATGTATGGTTTATACTTGCAGCTGGCTGGCCCGGCGTGGCCTTGGACTTCCTGGATTATCCAGAACACATCTTCCTTCGTTCTGCTAGATATGTTCTAGGGGGCAAAATGTTGACCAGCTTTTTAGTCAAAGCAGTCACACATGAAATATCTGATCAACAATATGCTCCAGTATTGGAAGCATCGTCAGAAGATAGGCAGCGATTTGGTCGAAATCGCATCACAAACAAAGAATGGCCCGGAACTTCTACCAGATAACCTTTTCTGGGCCCGTAAACATCGATTATGGAGTTGCTCTCCGTAACTCTTGTAGCCTCTGAATTAGCTTCAGTTCGAGCTTTTGTTTGGCTAAAACGAACTTACGGTTTGAAAGTTACGCCTCTATGAACGCATGCAGAATTGGAAACTTGGATTGTGGCATGAGAAAAGCTCTGGATCGGATCGGACCAGCTCCGACCCACGCTTCGAAGTTTCTCAAACTTGGACTTTAGCTCGCTTCGGTTCGGATCAGACCTTCCAAATCCGACCCGCCTTGTACACTGCACAGAAGCGCTCGTCACGCCTTCAGTTCGGAGGTTCCACCTCGGTTCGGATTGGACCTGAACCGATCCGACCCATATTGACCTTCTACTACACTTCGGATTAGACCTATTCTTAAGGAGCCATTACCTCCTACTCTCATGGAATGAACTCCACCTGTCCTAGCATGATCTGAAGACCACTATTCCACTACTTCCGAGATCATCTCAGTGCCCGCCACGTGGCACCTCCGAACCGAACCGCTTCAGAACATTACAAGGCTCCTCTACGCCAATAAATACAACCTCATATGGCCATTTCAAAGGACTTTTGGCGACTCCAACACTTGGCCTCCTTTACAACCAAGCAAGGACATTGCTCATCACTTTAACATGAGGAATTCGTGCATAAATTCGTTCTCTAATCTCCTCTTCTTGATTGTAACACAAGGCTATTGTGTATAAACCGCAAACAAACAGTATTGTAATAGGTTCGTAGGATGTAAGAAACTATAAAGTGGACGTATGCTTGGTTTGAGCTGAATCGCAATAAAAATCTAGTGTGTCTCCTCTTATTTTAATGCTTTTTCTGCATTAATCTCTGATTGTGAGGTTTTTTAAGAGAATTTGGGTGTTAGGCCCAATTTTCGGTCTAACATTTTGGCACGCCAGGTAGGGGGGACACACAACTACTTCAATTTCTAGCTCTAAAGTAAGCGGATTATTTGGCTATTGCATCGATGACTAAGCGAAAGGTTTCCCGTGTTGAAGGCGAGGGCACGAGAAATGATGTGAGCCATGAAGCTTCCTCACATGAAAACCCGTTAGCATACTTGACGCAAGAAGAGATGGATGGCGTTCTCACCGAATTGAGAGCGCAGATGGCAAGGCAAGACGATCTCCTCCGCAAACAACAGGAGATGATAGATGGATTCTTCGCTCGGGTAGAAGGCAAGCCGAGCGACAACAATTAAAATGCTGGAAACAACGCTGTACATACAACAAATCAATCCCCGGCAAGAGCAGCAAACCGGATCGGTACAGATCCGATCCGAACCGGAGACACGAATGGAATCGGTGGCAATACCCCTCAACAACCAATAGCTCCGACGCTTAATATTTATGATGAAAATGCAGATGTTCAAGATTCAGGGCGAGCACGACCAATCTCCGCATCGGTTCGGATCGGCAATACCACACAGCTTCTGCATCAAGCTCCCGGGTTCGGAACCGGAGAACCTGATCGGATCGGTACATCCGACCCGAACCGTGCACCTCTCCATGACCTCCCTCGCTTCTCCGAGCTGCAACATGGGGGCACCTCTGAACCGAACCGGATGGCCTTCCGAACTCCGCGTTCACTTCCACATTCTACTGTATTCAACGATGTGGGCACCAGCTCTGACCTTAGCAAGTTGCAACAGTTCTTTGAAGGAGACTGGCTCGCTAATCTGATCGAACGCCTCTCGAGAGGCCGCACTTATCAGAATCACATGGAGGATGTCAACCATAATCCGTTCACTCAGGAATTCCAGCAATCCCCCGGATTTCAAACTTCCACAGTTGGAGCCCTACATCGGCAGGACTGATCCTACCGTGCGCTTGATGCGCTACAAACGTCATATGGAAGTTCAATCGGCGTCAGAAAACGCCATGGCAAAGTGCTTACATCTCTTTTTGACCGACATAGCTGCTATGTGGATTCGACATATGGAATCTTAATCGATCAACAGTTGGAACATGTTGGTCGCTTGTTTTATTGAGCAGTTTCGGGTCCACATCGCTGAACCCAAAAATGTATTGTCGCTCACTACAATCAAGCAGAGGCCTAGAGAAACTATGCGCACATTTGTAGAAATATTTAACCTCGTAGCAGCATCCGTTGATCGACCTGAGCCATCTATGGTATTGATGGCAGCAGTATCCTGCGTTCTGGACAACTCGGAGTTCAAAAAATCCTTATACCGAAACCCACCAAGGAATCTCAGCGAATTCTACCTTGAATCAGATAGGCTTCTGTGTGAAGAAGACGTAACATCCGAAAAGACAATTCTCGATGTCAACATGCTCAGGGACAGAGAACCATCTGATTCTGGTAAAGGCGAAGGAAAAGCTGCCATCAAGAATTACCGCAACACTCAGCCCCGAAGAGGGCCTAGATATGAAAAGTACACCGAACTCAATTCGTTACTAACCCACATCTACATGAACACAAACAGTGATATCTCCTATCCGAAGCCTCCCAGGAGGGTGCCATCGCAAAGAGAACGTGATTCTGGAAGGCACTACATATTTCACGATATTGACGGTCATAACATGGATGACTGCAGGCATCTTAGATATTTGATTGAGGAACGGGTTAGACGTGGAGAGCTACCCGAGTATGTGAAACAACCAACTGCGCCTGCACCTGCGCCACCTCCACCTGCTCCCCGGAGAGGGAATGACCCTGGATCGAGCTCTCGTGGGCACATCATCGACTGATCTGGATTGGATCACTCTGCATTTTCAGCATTTCTTCGGATTTAAGATACGTTTCTTTGCTTTCTTTAGGTTTTCCGATTGACTAAATCGGAGCACACACGTTTGGGGTTAGGATTTAGCTCCAAAGCGTTCTCTACACTCGATGACAAACCAATCAGGATTTGATTTGGTTTTGTACTTTGAATTGAATAAGGAAGGACATTCCGAACATGGATTATCTTTGGCGAATTTAAGTGTCTTGTCAGGTTGTGGCAGGATTTTCAATCTCGATTAAATTATGGTGTATACTTATCTCGAAACCCTTGGTATGGATTGTGCCTAAGGACGGACTGTCTTGTCAGGCTTTGGAAAGTATAGCTCCATCTCGGCATGAGTGTGGATTGTACTCAACTAAATTTCTAAGTAGGGATTATACTCAGGAACGACGAATGATCTTGTTAAGATCTGGTAAAGGAACTCAAACAAACTCGAGTATGGCTTATGCTTAGTTTGAAGATCCTGGTATGGCTTATACCCGGAAGGTTAGGTCCCTCGCCAGGTTTTGGCAGGATGATTCGAACGTCTCTTGAGTGTGGTTTATTCTTAAGCAAACGCCCAAGCAAGGTTTATGCTAGAAAGTATAATCAGTTTTGTTTTGTTTGGACATACCTGTTTTCTCTCTTTTCTTCGCAAGTATGGTTTATACTTGCAGCCGGCAGGGCTGGGGCGGCCTTGGACCTCCTGGATTATCCAGAACACATTTTCCTTCGTTCTGCAAGATAAGTTCTGGGGGGCAAAATGTTGACCCGCTTTTTAGTCAAAGCAGTCACACATGAAATATCTGATCAACAATACGCTCCAGTATTGGAAGCATCGTCAGAAGACAGGCAGCGATTTGGTCGAAATCGCGTCACAAACAAAGAAAAGCCCAGAACTCCTACCAAATGACCCTTTTTGGGCCCGAAAACATCGATTACGGAGTTTAACTCTGTAATTCTTGTAGCCCTCTGAATTAGCTTTAGTTTGTGCTTTCATTTGGCAAAAACGGACTTACGGTTTGAAAGTTATAGCTGTTTTCGTGAACGTATGCAGAATTGGAAACTTGGATTGTGGCATGAGGAAAGCTACGGATCGGATCAGACCCGCTCCGACCCACGCTTCGAAGTTTATCAAACTAGAACTTTAGCTCGCTTCAGTTCGGATCGGACCTTCCAGACCTGACCCGCCTTGTACATTGCACAAAAGCGCTCGTCACGCCTTCGGTTCGGAGGTTCCACCTCGGTTCGGATCGGACCCGAACCGATCCAACCCCTATTTACCTGCTGCTACACTTCAGATCTGACCTATTCTTAAGGAGCCATTACCTCCTACTCTCATGGGATGAACTTCACCTTTCCTAGCACGATCTGAAGACCACTATTCACTTCCGAGATCATCTCAGTGCCCGCCACGTGGCACCTCCGAACCAAACCGCTTCAGAACCTTGCAAGGCTCCTCTACGCCTATAAATACACCCTCATATGTCCATTTCAAAGCACTTTTGGCGACTCCAACACTTGGCCACCTTTACAACCAAGCAAGTACATTACTCATCACTTTAACACGGGGAATTCGTGTATAAATTCATTCTCTAATCTCCTTTTCTTGATTGTAACACAAGGCTATTGTGTATAAACCACAAACAAACAGTATTGTAATAGCTTCCTAGGATTTAAGAAACTATAAAGTGGACGTACGCTTGGTTTGAGCCAAACCACTATAAAAATCTCGTGTTTCTCCTCTTATTTTACTGCTTTTTCTGCATTAATCTTTGATTGTGAGGTTTTCACATAGAATTTGGGTGTTAGGCCCAATATTCGGTCTAACATTTTGGTGCGCCCGGTAGGGGGGACACACAAGTACTTCAATTTCTAGCTCTAAAGGAAGCGGGTTATTTGGCTATTGGATCGATGGCTAAGCGAAAGGTTTTCCGTGTTGAAGGCGAAGGCACGAGAAACGAGGCGAGCTATGAAGTTTCCTCACATGAAAACTCGTCAGCATACTTGACGAGAGAAGAGATGGATGGCGTTCTCACCGAATTGAGAGCCCAGATGGCAAGGCAAGATGATCTCCTCCGCAAACAACAAGAGATGATAGATGGATTCCTCGCTCGAATGGAGGGCAGGCCGAGCGACAACGTTCAAATTGCTGGAATCAACGCTATACAAACAACAAATCAATCCCCAGTAGAAGCAGCGAACCGGATCGGTACCAATCCGATCCGAACCAGAGACATGAATGGACTCGGGGGCAATGGCCCTCAACAACCAATAGCTCTGACGCTTAATATTTCTGATGGAAATGCATAAGCTCAAGTTTCATGGCGAGCACGACCAATCTCTGCACCGGTTCGGATCGGCAATACCACACAGCTTCAACATCAAGCTCCCCGGTTCGGAACCGGAGAACATGATCGGATCGGTAGATCCGACTCAAACCGTGCACCTCGCCATGACCTGCCTCGCTTCTCCGAGCCGCAACATGGGGGCACCTGTGAACCAAACCGAATGGCCATCCAAGCTCCCCGTACACTTCCACACTCCACTGGATTAAACGATGCGGGCACCAGCTCTGACCTTAGCAACTTGCAGCAGTTCTTTGAAGGCGACCGGCTCGCCAATCTGGTCGAACGCCTCTCCAGAGGCCGCACTTATTAGAATGACATGGATGATGTCAACCACAATCCGTTCACTCAGGAATTCAGGAATTCCCGCAATTCCCCGGATTTCAAACTTCCACAGTTAGAGCCCTACAACGGCAGGATGGATGAAACACCCCACCTCCGTTAGGGTCACTCTCAAAGGGAATGCCCTAATTTTGGTGGAGGTTTATAAGTACAAGTCACAGATATACAAGACAGATATAAGAACACATACTTGTAAACAGCGGAAGAACAACAAACTTTATTTCATAAAGTCAAATACGTGTTACAACAACATCCTTTCCAAAAACATGACACAACATTTTCATAATCTGTCTTGAGTACATTATTTAAAGAAGCATAAATAAAACATAGATAAACTGCAAAAGCCCCATAGTGGATTGTCCAAAGCCATAGTTCAAAACAGGAAAGTCCAAGCAATACATTTCTCTTCTTCAAGCTGGATGTCAAGGCTGATCAAGCTGCTGTGTTCCCTCCCTGAGGACCTTGGGGGGGGGGGAACGGAAGAAAGAAGACGAAAGAAAAAAATAGAGTCAGACATAAAGCCTGAGTAAGTCTAGTACTATTTTGTCTATGAATAAAGAACTGGGTATGATAAGTATAAACAGGAAGTGGGCAAGCACAATAAACTTGGTTAAGTTGTCTAGGGTCGAATATACTATCGTACCCCATGTTAATCTCTAAACCCATATAAACTAGTTTCCAATTTGCACCCCATAATCAGGGTGATGTGATCCATTCTATGATGATGGCTCCTACTCGCATAGTTACATGTGTCTTACGGCCCCCGATGTCTGTAGTTACCTATGCTGGTCCCACCATGGGGTGTATCAAGTCCCATAGTGGCAACCCGACACAACCTTAGAGTGCACAGGTATGCTACTGGTGTCCAATGCCTTATTTTTCTGCACCGGAGTGTGTGCACGCCCGCACTCCGTTAGAACCTACACTGCTACACCACCGACGTCGCTTTGACCTCTTACAATCAGCCCAGTAATCGTGCCCCACCCTGCCTAGTTTCAGGGTATCCTGATACACCTTTTTGGGTTACTGCTGAAAAGGGTCCCCCGTTACTAGGTTTTCTATCTCTAGCCAACATGCTAAGTTGGTTAAGTGTTTTCTAACCTAACCCCCACCAGTCCGTTTAGTTTAGCATGTTCCATTTTGATTAAGTCTTTAGTTCACTTAATCCTAACAATCCTGACTCAGCCTTAATTGTCTTATTAAGGCCATGACCTCTCACATTAGACAGGTATTGTTGTGGCTGCCTGTTGCCGGTTGGTTCCGGGCAGTCTTACGCCACAACTCAGTCTAACCTCGGGTCCTTGCTGGGCTCCATGTTTAACCTCCCACATTGGATAGGTATTGTTGTGACTACTGGACAGCTGGGCGGTTCCGGGCAGGTTTACATCACAACTCAATCCAACCTCGGGTTAAACACATCGTATGTTCTACACTCACATATTTTGTCATTCCTCTTTATTTCTTATATGTAAATATTTGCGGCCCATTATTAAGTTAATGGTGTAAAGGTTACACCAATCATGGGCCCAACCCATACTTGAATTTGGGCCCTTCTATTTTATATTTTCATTCATTAATTAATTTTAACCCAACGTTATTTTCCCCCCGTTTTACACGTCCGTTTATATATATTGGGCTTAGCCTTTTAAAGCCCAATTTAGCCATGCGAAAAGGGGAGGCTTAAAGCGTGATTACATACACAAAGAGGGGAAGGTGAGCGCATGAACTTGCAATATAACGTTGGAAATACAAAATAGAAACTGGTGTACTTGCATATATATATTTTGGTCATAAAGCATAGGTGACATGAACCAAACCATGTAAACTTAAGATAAGAATCTAAATTAGGTGTCACATAGCCTTAACTACAACATAGACCTATGTTCTCATTTAGGCATAATGTCAAACATAAACAAGTCATGTTCATATGGTTTCTACATGTTTACAAAGGGGATACTTTGTTACTAACACAAAAGCATAGTTCAACTTAATCATGATTTAAGTCTAATCACATAACGATGGTATAAACATACTTATGCATAAATATTCCTAAACATGGTGTTTGCTTTGAACTTGCAAAAAGGGATTTTTGAGTCTAACCTAGCCATGTCTCACATATGTCATCATATAATTCTTGTAAACAAGATAGACTTAATCATGGATTTCAATTATGCCAAATATCATTCATAGCCTAGCCATATTCATAAGTTTGCAAAAGCATGACTTAATACATAGATTATGGTGTCAAAATTCCAACATAGTTTCATATGAACTATAACAACCAAACTTGTTTCAATTACTTGCAAAATGATTTATGCACAAAAATATACATCATGATGGCATAATAACAAAGCCCCAAACTTGCATGAATTTCAATCAACTACATACATGTAGCTTCAACATAGATTACATAATTTGCGAAATATTCCAAACGCATACTTGCATAGAACTACCGCATGTAGTTCTTTATAATGAATAACATAAATTTTGCACAAATATGAATTACTTTATTATCCCAATTCAAGCATACAAATCAACACAGTTATTTATTCATACCAAAGTAATACTCTACTTACAACGGTGCGATGAATTCTCTAATTTAGGGATTGAAGACGCAAATTCCTTTGTTGAATTGATTTGCTTAGGTTGCTTGAATTGCTTTAGGCTTTAGAACTTTCTTCCTAATCCTCTCTCTAGTTGGCGGCTACTCTTAGTCGTTCCTCAGCAACATGGCGGCTATGTTCTTAATTTTGAATGAATAGATTAGGGTTTAGTCTAGGGTTGTTTATATAGAGGTTAGGAACTGATTAGGACCCTTGATGTTGCTTGGATTGATCATAGCCATTCATTAGGAAGAGAGGCCAATTAAAACTTGCCACCTAGCCCTAGTGACAAAGCAGACCACAGAGAATCGGCCAAACACAGACCTGGCCAGCCAGGTTGACTGGGCTCGATCAGGTCGACACCCCTGTCGACACGGCTGTCGACAGCCCTGTCGACATGGGTAGCCCAGGTCGACAGCCCAGTCGACCTGGGTGGCCTAGGCGGGTGTTTATCCGCCCTGGCCCATTGGGCCCGATTTTTAATTATTTTATTCTGTTTGAATTTTTAAATTTAATTTAAAAACTTCCGAAGGACATATCTTCTTCTTACGGACTCTGTTTTTCGAAAACTCGGACTCTATTTCGCGTATTTTTCCGAGACGAACGCAATGGCGTGTCCCGTTTCCCTTAGTTCTTTGATTTCAGATTAATTATACTTTAATTTGTTAATTTCACAGTTATAGAATTTGCGGGGTGTTACATTCTCCCCCACTTAAAAGGATTTCGTCCCCGAAATCTTCAAGTTAGGAGGAATGTATATCCTAACATCCAATCATCCATCTACTCATCCATCAAACACGAGCATCCATTGTCCTCAAAAGACTTCTAATGCTTCATGATCATATATGAAGAGTGTGTATACATGTACTTATCAAATGCAAAATCAGGCGGTCTACTGATTCAGTTGACCTCCTTAATGCAAATTATGTAAGTGCCATGAACCCATTATGTATGCAAATTTTCCTATTCTTGATTCTACATGAGTGCACAATCATTCAATACAAATGCAGCATCCACATGTCAACACATTAAAGTTCAACCACATACGAATACAAACATATATGCATATGCAATATGAAGTGACTGAGCCGATCTAAAACCTAGATTGTGTGTGTATATGCAACCACGAGCAACCACTAGCAATCACTTGCAACCACTTGCAACCATCATACATAACATGTTTCAACTACATGTTTCCGTCCAAAAAGATTCTACCTAAAAGATAAGGTCGAGGAAATATACCTAAAAAGATAGATAAAAGCGCAACTTAAGGAAAAGGAAAGATCAAGGATGTACCCTCGAACAGAAAAGGGTAGGCAGTACGGATTCTAGCTTCAGTTTCCCAAGTCGCGTCTCCCTCGGCGTCGCTCCACTGAACTTTGACGAGCTTGACTTCACGGTTGCGTAGCTTCTTCACTTCCGTTCCTAATATGCGGGTTGGAACTTTTCTTATGGTTGCTTCGCGTTCCACTTCGGCCTCTTCGAGGATATTTGGCTCTACCACTTCAGCAGACTCATGTAGACATTTTCGGAGATGTGAAACGTGAAAAACGTTGTGGACTCCAGCCAACTTCTCGGGTAGCTCTAATCTATAGGCCATTTTCCCAATTTTCTCGATAATAGGGAATGGCCCTATGAACCTTGGTGCTAGCTTTCCTGTGGTTCCAAAACGAACAACGTTTCTTAGCGGTGATACCTTGAGAAAAACTCTGTCTCCAACCTCGAATTCAAGGTCGGTCCTCCTCTTGTCGGCATAGGACTTTTGTCTGTCTTGGGCCGTCTTCATCCTTCTTCGTATTAAGTCTACTTTCTCTGAGGTCTCTCGGATCATATCTGGTCCAAGTATGAGCTTATCCGTGGACTCCCACCAACAAGTGGGCGATCGGCACGGTCTTCCATATAAAGCTTCGAAGGGCGCCATTCCGATGGTTGCTTGAAAGCTGTTGTTGTAGGAAAATTCCACCAAAGGAAGGTGGTCTTCCCATGTCCCTCCGAAGTCAAGGACGCATAGCCTTCGAAGGTCTTCCAAAACTCTGTTCACTCTCTCTGTTTGGCCGTCGGTTTGGGGATGATAGGCTGTGCTCAAGCATAACTGCGTTCCTACTGCTTCTTGTAGACTCCGCCAAAACTCGCTGGTGAAGATGGGGTCTCGGTCACTAACAATGCTAGATGGTATTCCATGGAGTCGAACGATTTCCTTGAGATAAAGTGATGCTAGGGATGAGGCAGTTCTTTTACTTTTGACAGGTAAAAAGTGGGCGCTTTTAGTAAGCCTATCCACTATTACCCAAATGCTAGTGTTGCCTCTCCTAGACCTAGGCAGCCCATCGATGAAGTCCATTGAGATGCTATCCCACTTCCACTGCGGGACCTCCAGAGGATGTAGTAGTCCACCAGGCTTTTTCTGTTCCGCCTTAACCTGTTGGCATACCATACACTTAGAAACGAATCCTGCCACGTCCTTTTTCATGCCGTTCGAGAAGAAAGTCCTTTTTATATCTTTGTACATTTTATCTCCGCCTGGGTGTATCGTCATCTTGGAATGATGCGCTTCCTCGAGAACCTTCCTTACTAAATCTTTTGTCTGTGGGACGCATAGTCTTCCGTCTCGCCTTAGTAAACCTTTATCGTCAATGGAGTATCTGTTGAGGTGACTTGAAGTCTCACCCCTAATTAGCTTATCAATTATTTCCACAAGCTGAGGGTCTTCGCGTTGTGCTGTCCCTACTGAATCCACTAAAGTTGGGCGCACTTCGAGAGATGCTAGCAAGCCCGGTACGAAATCGGAGGAAGGCCTAAAGTCGAAGCTGGCTATAAACTCTAGGCTTTGTCTTTCAACAAACAACGGGCTTAGGGTCAATTTCTTTCGGCTCAACGCGTCTGCCACTACGTTGCCTTTGCCCGGAGTATAGGAGATTTCGAAATCGTACGAGGCAAGAAACTCCATCCATCTTTGTTGCCTCAAGTTAAGATCCTTCTGCGAGAAAAGATATTTCAACGATTTATGGTCAGTGTAAAGTTCGAACTTCTCACCTAGGAGATAGTGTCGCCAAGACTTGAGTGCAAAGACGATGGCGGCTAACTCAAGATCGTGGGTTGGGTAGTTCTTTTCGTGCACTTTCAACTGCCTCCCGCCATAAGCTACTACCCTTCCTTCTTGCATTAAGACGGCACCTAGCCCCGTCCCACATGCATCCGTATAAACAGTGAACATCTTGCTCCCATCTGGCAGCGTCAAAACTGGGGCTGTTGTGAGAGCCCTTTTCAGTTGTTGGAAAGCAAACTCGCAATCCAAATCCCAATTGAACACTAGATTCTTCTTAGTCAATTTCGTGAGCGGAGCTGAGATTTTCGCAAAATCCCTTATAAACTTTCGATAGAAACCTGCTAGTCCTAGAAAGCTTCGGACCTCAGTTGCATTCCTTGGTGTCTTCCAATCCTGTACCGCCACTGCCTTAGCAGGGTCCACTGCTAACCCTTGTTTGGATACTATGTGCCCAAGGAACCTCACCTCTTCTCTCCAAAAGTGGCATTTGGAGAATTTGGCTTTTAGTTGATGGACTCGCAAAGTTTCCATGATTGCCCTTAAGTGCTGAGCATGTTCCTCTTCACTCTTTGAGAAGATAAGGATATCATCTACGAAGACCACTACGAATTTGTTGAGGAAATCTCTAAATACCCTACTCATCAGGTCCACGAAGTACGCAGGTGCATTTGTCAAGCCGAAAGGCATGACAAGCCATTCAAAGAAGCCGTCTGGGGTTCTGAACGCAGTTTTATCGATGCTATCTTCAGCCACCCTTAGCTGATGAAAACCGGTTGCTAAATCGAGTTGGGAGAAAACAGACGCTCCTACAAGCTGGTCAAATAAATCGTCAATTCTAGGGAGAGGGTGCCTATTCTTTTTCGTTAGCTTGTTGAGCTCCCTATAGTCAACACATAGTCGGAGTGAACCATCCGCCTTTGTGGCGAACACCACCGGAGCGCCCCATTCTGAAATGCTCCTCCTAATGAACCCCTTCTCTAGAAGCTCTTTAATCTGTTTACTGAGCTCCTTCCTTTCTCGTGGAGCATTGTGTCTAACGGGAAACGCAACGGGCTTTGCATTATCTACAAGATATATGCGGAAGTCTATTTCCCGCTTCGGAGGCAAGCCCTTCACCTCTTCGAAGACATCCGGATATTCCCGGACCACTCTAACTGATTGCAAATTTTCTACAGAGGCATCTAGCGATTCAAGATAACTAAGCATAACCGCATACGAGGGATTACAAGAAATTTCCAAAGTATTACCGAGCTGGGTTAGGAGCCTAACAACCCTTTTCTCACAATCAAGGATGGCCCCATTACTGGATAGCCAATCCATACCCAAAATCAAACCATAACCCGAAAAGCCCAAAACAAAGGCACTACATAGAAATTCTACACTTAGGATAGAAATTTTCAATCCCATGCAGATCATAGACAAATGAGCTGGGCCCCCAATTGGGTTTGAAACAATTAAGGGGTCCTCTACCATACTAGTTTTTAGGTGCAGAGATTCTACTAAAGCAGACGAGATAAAGGAGTGTGATGCGCCAGAATCAAATAAAGTGCGAACGGGGTAATCATAAAGATAAACTACACTTTCTACAGAAGTATTTATACCTCGCTGTTGCAGAGGTGGCGCTTCTAGCACATGGACCTGTGCCCCTGGGGTGGATCCAGCCCTCTGCCCCTGTCCTCGTTTCTTTGGGCAGTCCTTAGCCCTGTGGCCTGTCTCACCGCAAGAAAAGCACCCACCATTCTCCTTGGCCTTCTTTTTCCGGCAGTCCTTTACTAAGTGCCCCACTTTGCCACAGAAATTACACTTCCTCTTCTCTTTGTTGCCTTTCCCGCCCTTCTTAAAGTCTGTCTTCTTAGGCTGCAAACCCTCTTCCTTCCCTTGAGAGCTTTCCGCCTTTGTCTCCTTCTTGCCCTTATCCTCTTCATTCAGCAATGCCATTTGCACCAATCTTTCATACGTGGCTCCCATGGGTATATGGGTCATGGCCAAACTGTGTAATGGCTCATTCAACCCTTTGACGAAACGGAGAGCCTTCTTGTGCGGGGTGTTGACTAGGTCAAGCCCAAACCTAGCCAGCTCATCGAACTGATTCACATATTCTCTGACCGTCTTGTCCCCTTGCTTAAGAAATAAGAATTTTTCCAACTGCAAACTTCTTTCCGCATCTGAGAGAAATTTAGTCTCAAACCTTGCCCTAAAGTCCTCCCATGTCTCCACTGGTCTTTCAGCATTAGTGACTTCCCACCAGTAGGAAGACTCGCCCTTCAATAGCCACACTGCCAACTGTACTTTTTGTCTGTCCTCTACCTCAAAGATGATGAATAGGTCCTCCGTTTCTTTCAGCCAATTTCTGGCTGCCACGAAGGACTCAGTTCCATGGAAATCCCTTCCTCCCATAGCTTTAAAATCTTTGCATATCTTAGCGAATGTGTTTCCCCGAGGAGGAGGTGGAGGAAAAGGTGCTGCTGCAGCTGGATGATTTCCTTCCGCTGGGGGAGGAGGAATGGTAGGACCTGGCTGAGTGGCCCTTGCTTCTAAGAACCGTCTAAACCAACCAGGTATTGGCACCCCTTCCGGCAAGTTAAGTTCTTGGGACATGCTGAAACAAAAAGGATAGATTCAAAATGAAGGATAAGAGATAGTTCCTATGGCTTTGGGGGGTGGACTTTGCCTTTTTAAAATAAAATAATATTTTTCTTTTAAAAATGCTTCTTTAAATTTCCTTTTTGAAAATAATTTTTCCAAAACTTTTTATCTTATCTGGTAAACCTATGCTCTGATACCAAGTGAAACACCCCACCTCCGTTAGGGTCACTCTCAAAGGGAATGCCCTAATTTTGGTGGAGGTTTATAAGTACAAGTCACAGATATACAAGACAGATATAAGAACACATACTTGTAAACAGCGGAAGAACAACAAACTTTATTTCATAAAGTCAAATACGTGTTACAACAACATCCTTTCCAAAAACATAACACAACATTTTCATAATCTGTCTTGAGTACATTATTTAAAGAAGCATAAATAAAACATAGATAAACTGCAAAAGCCCCATAGTGGATTGTCCAAAGCCATAGTTAAAAAAAGGAAAGTCCAAGCAATACATTTCTCTTCTTCAAGCTGGATGTCAAGGCTGATCAAGCTGCTGTGTTCCCTCCCTGAGGACCTTGGGGGGGGGGGGAACGGAAGAAAGAAGACGAAAGAAAAATAGAGTCAGACATAAAGCCTGAGTAAGTCTAGTACTATTTTGTCTGTGAATAAAGAACTGGGTATGATAAGTATAAACAGGAAGTGGGCAAGCACAATAAACTTGGTTAAGTTGTCTAGGGTCGAATATACTATCGTACCCCATGTTAATCTCTGAACCCATATAAACTAGTTTCCAATTTGCACCCCATAATCAGGGTGATGTGATCCATTCTATGATGATCGGCTCCTACTCGCATAGTTACATGTGTCTTACGGCCCCCGATGTCTGTAGTTACCTATGCTGGTCCCACCATGGGGTGTATCAAGTCCCATAGTGGCAACCCGACACAACCTTAGAGTGCACAGGTATGCTACTGGTGTCCAGTGCCTTATTTTTCTGCACCGGAGTGTGTGCACGCCCGCACTCCGTTAGAACCTACACTGCTACACCACCGCCGTCGCTTTGACCTCTTACAATCAGCCCAGTAATCGTGCCCCACCCTGCCTAGTTTCAGGGTATCCTGATACACCTTTTTGGGTTACTGCTGAAAAGGTTCCCCCGTTACTAGGTTTTCTATCTCTAGCCAACATGCTAAGTTGGTTAAGTGTTTTCTAACCTAACCCCCACCAGTCCGTTTAGTTTAGCATGTTCCATTTTGATTAAGTCTTTAGTTCACTTAATCCTAACAATCCTGACTCAGCCTTAATTGTCTTATTAAGGCCCTGACCTCTCACATTAGACAGGTATTGTTGTGGCTGCCTGTTGCCGGTTGGTTCCGGGCAGTGTTACGCCACAACTCAGTCTAACCTCGGGTCCTTGCTGGGCTCCATGTTTAACCTCCCACATTGGATAGGTATTGTTATGACTACTGGACAGCCGGGCGGTTCCGGGCAGGTTTACATCACAACTCAATCCAACCTCGGGTTAAACACATCGTATGTTCTACACTCACATATTTTGTCATTCCTCTTTATTTCTTATATGTAAATATTTGCGGCCCATTACTAAGTTAATGGTGTAAAGGTTACACCAATCATGGGCCCAACCCATACTTGAATTTGGGCCCTTCTATTTTATATTTTCATTCATTAATTAATTTTAACCCAACGTTATTTTCCCCCCGTTTTACACGTCCGTTTATATATATTGGGCTTAGCCTTTTAAAGCCCAATTTAGCCATGCGAAAAGGGGAGGCTTAAAGCGTGATTACATACACAAAGAGGGGAAGGTGAGCGCATGAACTTGCAATATGACGTTGGAAATACAAAATAGAAACTGGTGTACTTGCATATATATATTTTGGTCATAAAGCATAGGTGACATGAACCAAACCATGTAAACTTAAGATAAGAATCTAAATTAGGTGTCACATAGCCTTAACTACAACATAGACCTATGTTCTCATTTAGGCATAATGTCAAACATAAACAAGTCATGTTCATAAGGTTTCTACATGTTTACAAAGGGGATACTTTGTTACTAACACAAAAGCATAGTTCAACTTAATCATGATTTAAGTCTAATCACATAACGATGGTATAAACATACTTATGCATAAATATTCCTAAACATGGTGTTTGCTTTAAACTTGCAAAAATGGATTTTTGAGTCTAACCTAGCTATGTCTCACATATGTCATCATATAATTCTTATAAACAAGATAGACTTAATCATGGATTTCAATTATGCCAAATATCATTCATAGCCTAGCCATATTCATAAGTTTGCAAAAGCATGACTTAATACATAGATTATGGTGTCAAAATTCCAACATAGTTTCATATGAACTATAACAACCAAACTTGTTTCAATTACTTGCAAAATGATTTATGCACAAAAATATACATCATGATGGCATAATAACAAAGCCCCAAACTTGCATGAATTTCAATCAACTACATACATGTAGCTTCAACATAGATTACATAATTTGCGAAATATTCCAAACGCATACTTGCATAGAACTACCGCATGTAGTTCTTTATAATGAATAAAATAAATTTTGCACAAATATGAATTACTTTATTATCCCAATTCAAGCATACAAATCAACACAGTTATTTATTCATACCAAAGTAATACTCTACTTACAATGGTGCGATGAATTCTCTAATTTAGGGATTGAAGACGCAAATTCCTTTGTTGAATTGATTTGCTTAGGTTGCTTGAATTGCTTTAGGCTTTAGAACTTTCTTCCTAATCCTCTCTCTAGTTGGCGGCTACTCTTAGTCGTTCCTCAGCAACATGGCGGCTATGTTCTTAATTTTGAATGAATAGATTAGGGTTTAGTCTAGGGTTGTTTATATAGAGGTTAGGAACTGATTAGGACCCTTGATGTTGCGTGGATTGATCATAGCCATTCATTAGGAAGAGAGACAAATTAAAACTTGCCACCTAGCCCTAGTGACAAAGCAGACCACAGAGAATCGGCCAAACACAGACCTGGCCAGCCAGGTTGACTAGGCTCGATCAGGTCGACACCCCTGTCGACAGGGCTGTCGACAGCCCTGTCGACATGGGTAGCCCAGGTCGACAGCCCAGTCGACCTGGGTGGCCTAGGCGGGTGTTTATCCGCCCTGGCCCATTGGGACCGATTTTTAATTATTTTATTCTGTTTGAATTTTTAAATTTAATTTAAAAACTTCCGAAGGCCATATCTTCTTCTTACGGACTCCGTTTTTCGAAAACTCGGACTCTATTTCGCGTATTTTTCCGAGACGAACGCAGTGGCGTATCCCGTTTCCCTTAGTTCTTTGATTTCAGATTAATTATACTTTAATTTGTTAATTTCACAGTTATAGAATTTGCGGGGTGTTACAATGGATCCTACCGTGCACTTGATGTGCTACAAACATCTTATGGAAGTTCAATCGGCGTCAGAAAACGTCATGGCAAAGTGCTTCCCTCTCTTTTTGAACGATATAGCTGCTATGTGGATTCGGCGGCTGGAATCTGAATCGATCAACAGTTGGAACATGTTGGTAGCTCGTTTTATTGAGCAGTTTCGGGTCCACATCGCTCGACCCAAAAATGTAATGTCGCTCACTACAATCAAGCAGAGGCCCAGAGAAACTCTGCGCTCATTTCTAGAAATATTTAACGTCGCAGCAGCATCCGTTGATCGACCTGAGCCATCTATGGTATTTATGGCGGCAGTATCCGGTGTTCTGGACAACTCGGAGTTTAAAAAATCCTTATATCGAGACCCACCAAGGAATCTCAGCGAATTCTACCTTAAATCAGATAGGCTTCTACGTGAAGAAGACGCAATGTCCGAAAAGAAAATTCTCGATGTCAACATGCTCAGGGACGGAGAACCATCTGATTATGGTAAATGCAAAGGAAAAGCTGCCATCAAGAATGACCGCAACACTCAGCCCCCAAGAGGGCGCAGATAGGAAAATTACACCGAACTCAATTCGTCACTAACCCACATCTACGTGAAGAAAAACGTTGATATCTCCTATCCAAAGCCTCCTAGGAGGGAGCCATCGCAAAGAGAACGTGATTCTGGAAGACACTGCATATTTCACGATAGGGACGATCATAACACGGATGACTGCAGGAGTCTCAGAGATCTGATTTCGGAATGGGTTAGACGTGGAGAGCTACCGGTGTGTGTGAAACAACCAACAACGCCTGCACCTGCGCTTCCTCAACCTGCTCCCCGGAGAGGGAATGACCCTGGATCAAGCTCTCGTTGGCTCATCATCAACTGATCTTGATTGGATCACTCTGCATTTCCTAGGATTTAAGATATGTTTCCTTGCTTTCTTTAGGTTTTCCGATTGGCTAAATCGGAGTACACACGTTCGGGGTTAGGATTTAGCTCCAAAGCGTGCTCTACACTCGATGACAAACCGATCAGGCTTTGCTTTGGTTTTGTACTTTGAATTGAATAAGGAAGGACTTTCCGAACATGGATTATGTTTTGCGAATTTAAGTGTCTTGTCAGGTTGTGGCCGGATTCTCAATCTCGATTAAAGTATAGTTTATACTTATCACGAAACCCTTAGTATGGATTGTGCCTAAGGACGGACTGTCTTGTTAGGCTTTGGCAAGTATTGCTCCATCTCGGCATGAGTATGGATTGTACTCCACTGAATTTCTATGTATGGATTACACTTAGGAACGACGAATGATCTTGTTATGATCTGGTAAAGGAACTCAGCAAAACTCGAGTATGGCTTATGCTTAGTTTGAACATCCTATTATGGCTTATAACCGGATGGTTAGGTCCCTTGCCAGGTATGGTTTATACTTGCAGCTGGCAGGCCCGGCGTGGCCTTGGACTTCCTGGATTATCCAGAGCACATCTTCCTTCGTTCAGCAAGATATGTTCTAGGGGGCAAAATGTTGACCCGCTTTTTAGTCAAAGCAGTCACACATGAAATATCTGATCAACAATACGCTCCAGTATTGGAAGCATCGTCAGAAGACAGACAGCGATTTGGTCGAAATCGCATCACAAACAAAGAAAGGCCCGGAACTCTTACCAGATGTCCTTTCCTGGGCCCGAAAACATCGATTACGGAGCTTGGCTCAGTAACCCTTGTAGCCCTCTGAATTATCTTCAGTTTGAGCTTTAGTTTGGCTAAAACGGACTTACGGTTTGAAAGTTACGCCCGTTTATGTGAACGCATGCAGAATTGGAAACTTGGATAGTGGCATGAGAAAAGCTCCGGAGCGGATCGGACCCCCTCCGACCCACGCTTCGAAGTTTCTCAAACTTGGACTTTTGCTCGCTTCGGTTCGGATCGGACCTTCCAGACACGACCTGCCTTGTACACTACACAGAAGCGCTCGTCACGCCTTCGGTTCGGAGGTGCCACCTCGGTTCGGATCGAACCTGAACCGATCCGACCTCTATTGACCTGCTACTTCACTTCGGATCTGACCTATCCTTAACTAGCCATTACCTCCTACTCTAATGGAATGAACTCCACCTGTCCTAGCGCGATCTGAAGACCACTATTCCACTACTTCCGAGATCATCTCAGTGCCCGCCACGTGACAACTCCGAACCGGACCGCTTCATAACCTTGCAAGGCTCCTCTACGCCTATAAATACACCCTCATTTGGCCATTTCAAAGGACTTTTGGCTACTCCAACACTTGGCCTCCTTTACAACCAAGCAAGGACATTGCTCATCACATTAACACGAGGAATACGTGTATAAATTCATTCTCTAATCTCCTCTTATTGATTGTAACACAAGACGACTGTGTATAAACCGCAAATAAACAATATTGTAATAGCTTCCTAGGATTTAAGAAACTATAAAGTGGACGTAGGCTTGGTTTGAGCCGAACCACTATAAAAATCTCGTGTGTCTCCTCTTATTTTACTGCTTTTTCTGCATTAGTCAATGATTGTGAGGTTTTCACGTATAATTTGGGTGTTAGGCTCAATTTTGGGTCTAACATTTTGGCGTGCCAGGTGATGGGACACACAGCTACTTCAATTTCTAGCTCTAAAGGAAGCGGGTTATTTGGCTATTGGATCGATGGCTAAGCAAAAGGTTTCCCGTGTTGAAGGTGAAGGCACGAGAAACGAGGCGAGCCATGAAGCTTCCTCACATGACAACCCGTTAGCATACTTGACGCGAGAAGAGATGGATGGTGTTCTCACCGAATTGAGAGCCCAGATGGCAAGGCAAGACGATCTCCTCCGCAAACAACAGGAGATGATGGATGGATTCTTCGCTCGGATGGAGGGAAGGCCGAGCGACAACATTTAAATTGCTGGAAACAATGCTGTACAAAAAACAAATCAATCCCCAGCAAGAGCAGCGAACCGGATCGGTACGGATCCGATCCGAACCGGAGACACGAATGGATTCGGGGGCAATGCCCCTCGACAACCAATAGCTCTGATGCTTAATATTTCTGATGGAAATGCAGAAGCTCAAGATTCAGGGCGAGCACGACCAATGTCCGCACCGGTTCAGATAGGCAATACCAAACAGCTTCAGCATCAAGCTCCTCGGTTCGGAACAGGAGAACCTGATCGGATCGGTACATCCGACCCGAACCGTGCACCTCGCACTGAGCTCCCTCGCTTCTCCGAGCTACAACATGGGGGCACCTCTGAACCGAACCGAATGGCCTTCCAAGCTCCCCGTACACTTCTACACTCTACTGGATTCAACGATGCGGGCACCAGCTCTGACCTTAGCAACTTGCAACAGCTCTTTGAATGCGACCGGCTCGCCAATCTGATCGAACACCTCTCGAGAGACCGCATTTATCAGAATGACATGGATGATGTTAACCACAATCCGTTCACTCAGGAAATCAGGAATTCCCGCAATCCCCCGGATTTCAAACTTCCATAGTTGGAGCCCTACAACGGCAGGACGGATCCTACCGTGCACTTGATGCGCTACAAACGTAATATGGAAATTCAATCGGCGTCAGAAAACGTCATGGCAAAGTGCTTCCCTCTGTTTTTGATCGATATAGCTGCTATGTGGATTCGGCAGCTGGAATCTGAATCGATCAACAGTTGGAACATGTTAGTCGCTCGTTTTATTGAGCAGTTTCGGGTCCACATTGCTCGACCCAAGAATGTAATGTTGCTCACTACAATCAAGCAGAGTCCCAGAGAAACTCTGCGCTTATTTCTAGAAATATTTAACGTCGCAGCAGCATCCGTTGATCGACTTGAGCCATCTATGGTATTGATGACGGCAGTATTCGGCGTTGTGGACAACTCGGAGTTCAAAAAATCCATATACTGAGACCCACCAAGGAATCTTAGCAAATTCTACCTTGAATTGGATAGGTTTCTGCATGAGGAAGACACAACGTCCGAAAAGAAAATTCTCGATGTCAACATGATTAGGGACGGAGACCATCTGATTCTGGTAAAGGCGAAGGAAATGCTGCCGTCAAGAATGACCGCAACACTCAGCTCCGAAGAGGGCCCAGATATGAGAAGTACACCGAACTCAATTCGTCACTAACCCACATCAACTTGGACACAAACGGTGATATCTCCTATCCAAAGCCGCCCTGGAGGGGGCCAACGCAAAGAGAACGTGATTCTGGAAGACACTGCATATTTCACGATTTGGACAGTCATAACCCGGATAACTGCAAGAATCTTAGAGATCTGATTGAGGAACGGGTTAGACGTGGAGAGCTACCTGAATATGTGAAACAATCAACAGCGCCTGCACCTGCGCTACCTCCACCTGCTCCTTGAAGAGGGAATGACCCTTGATCGAGCTCTCGTGGGCTCATCATAACTGATCTAGATTGGATCACTCTGCATTTTCTGCATTTCTTAGGATTTAAGATATGTTTATTTGCTTTCTTTGTGTTTTTCGATTGGCTAAATGGGAGTACACACGTTCGGGGTAAGGATTTAGCTCCAAAGCGTGCTCTACACTCGATGACAAACCAATCAGGATTTGCTTTGGTTTTGTACTTTGAATTGAGTAAGGAAGGACTTTCCGAACATGGATTATGTTTGGCGAATTTAAGTGTCTTGTCAGGTTGTGGAAGGATTCTCAATCTCGATTAAAGTATGGTTTATACTTATCTCGAAACCTTTGGTACGGATTGTGCCTAAGGACGGACTGTCTTGTTAGGCTTTGGCAAGTATAGCTCCATCTCGGCATGAGTATGGATCGTACTCCACTGAATTTCTAAGTATGGATTATACTCTGGAACGACAAATGATCTTGTTAAGAACTGGTAAAGGAACTCAATAAAACTCGAGTATGGCTTATGCTTAGTTATAACTTCCTGGTATGGCTTATACCCGGCAGGTTAGGTCCCTCGCCAGGTTTTGGCAGGATGATTCGAACGTCTCTTGAGTGTGGTTTATGCTCAAACAAACGCCCAAGCATGGTTTATGCTCAAAAGTATAATCAGTTTTTATAGGTTTTGACATACCTATTTTCTCTCTTTTCTTTGCAGGTATGGTTTATACTTGCAGCTGGCAGGCCCGGCGTGGCCTTAGACTTCCTGGATTATCCAGAACACATCCTCCTTCATTCCGCAAGATATGTTCTGGGGGGCAAAATGTTGACCCGCTTTTTAGTCAAAGCAGTCACACATGGAATATCTGATCAACAATACGCTCCAGTGTTGGAAGCATCGTCAGAAGACAGGCAGCGATTTGGTCGAAATCGCATCACAAACAAAGAAAGGCCCGGAACTCCTACCAGGTGACCTTTTCTGGGCCCTAAAACATTGATTACAGAGCTTATCTCGGTCATACTTGTAGCCCTCTGAATTAGCTTCAGTTTGAGATTTCGTTTGGCTAAAACGGACTTTCGGTTTGAAAGTTACGCCCGTTTCCGCGAACGCATGCAGAATTGGAAACTTGGATTGTGGCATGAGAAAAGCTCCAGATCGGATCGGACCCGCTCCGACCCACGCTTCGAAGTTTCTTAAACTTGTACTTTATCTCGCTTCGGTTTGGATCGGACCTTCCAGACCCGACCCGCCTTGTACACTGCACAGAAGCGCTCGTCATGCCTTTGGTTCAGAGGTTCCACCTCGGTTCGTATCGGACCCGAACCGATCCGACCCCTATTGAACTGCTACTACAGTTCGGATCTGATCTATTCTTAAGGAGCCATTACCTCCTACTCTCATGGAATGAACTCCACCTGTCCTAGCACGATCTGAAGACCACTATTCCACTATTTACGAGATCATCTCAGCGCCCACCACGTGGCACCTCCGAACCGGACCGCTTCAGAACCTTGCAAGGCTCCTCGACGCCTATAAATACACCCTCATATGGCCATTTCAAAGGACTTCTGGCGACTCCAACACTTGGCCTCCTTTACAACCAATCAAGGACATTGCTCATCACTTAAACACGAGGAATTTGTGTATAAATTCATTCTCTAATCTCCTCTTCTTGATTGTAACACAAGGCTATTGTGTATAAACCGCAAACAGTGTTGTAATAGCTTCCTAGGATTTAAGAAACTAAAAAGTGGACGTAGGGTTGGTTTGAGCCGACCCACTATAAAAATCTCTTATGTCTCCTCTTATTTTACTGGTTTTTCTGCATTAATATGTGATTGTGAGGTTTTCACATAGAATTTGGGTGTTAGGCCCAATTTTCGGTCTAACATTTTGGCGCGCCAGTTAGGGGGGACACACAACTACTTCAATTTCTAGCTCTAAAGGAAGCGGATTATTTGGCTATTGGATCGATGGATAAGCGAAAGGTTTCCCATGTTAAAGGCGAAGGCATGAGAAACGAGGCGAGCCATGAAGCTTCCTCACATGAAAAATCGTCAGCATGCTTGACGCGAGAAGAGATGGATGGCGTTCTCACCGAACTGAGAGCCCAGATGGCAAGGCAAGACGATCTCCTCCGCAAACAATAGAAGATGATAGATGGATACTTCGCTCGGATGGAGGGCAGGTCGAGCGACAACATTCAAATTGCTGGAAACAACGTTGTACAAACAACAAATCAATCCCCAGCAGGAGCAGCGAACCAGATCGGTACGGATCCGATCCGAACCGGAGACATGAATGGACTGGGGGCCAATGCCCCAAAAAAACCAATAGCTCCGACGCTTAATATTTCTGATGGAAATGCAGAAGCTCAAGGTTTAGGGCGAGCACGACCAATCTCCGCACGGTTCGGATCGGCAATACCACACAGCTTCAGCATCAAGCTCCCCGGTTCGAAATAGGAGAACCTGATCAGATCGGTACATCCGACCCGAACCGTGCACCTTGCCATGACCGCCCTCACTTCTCCGAGCCGCAACATGGGGGCACCTATGAATCGAACCGAATGGCCTTCCATACTCCACTGGATTCAACGATGCGGGCACCAGCTCTGACCTTATCAACTTGCAACAACTCTTTGATGGCGACCGACTCGCCAATCTGATCAAACGCCTCTCGAGAGGACGCACTTATCAGAATGACATGGATGATGTCAACCACATTCCGTTCACTCAGGAAATCAGGAATTCCCGCAATCCCCCGGATTTCAAACTTCCGTAGTTGGAGTGCTACAACGGCAGGACGTATCCTACCGTGCACTTGATGCGCTACAAACGTCATATGGAAGTTCAATCTGCGTTAGAAAACGTCATGGCAAAGCGCTTCCCTCTCTTTTTGACCGATATAGCTGCTATGTGGATTCGGCAGCTGGAATTTGAATCGATCAATAGTTGGAACATGTTCGTTGCTCATTTTATTGAGCAGATTCGGTTCCACATCACTCTACCCAAAAATGTAATGTTGCTCACTACAATCAAGAAGAGGCCCAGAGAAACTCTGCGCTAATTTCTAGAATTATTTAACGTCGCAGCAGCATCTAGTGATCGGCCTGAGCCATCTATGGTATTAATGGCGGTAGTATCCGTTGTTTTGGACAACTCGGACTTCAAAAAATCCTTATACCAAGAACTAACAAGGGATCTCAGTGAATTCTACCTTGAATCGGATAGGCTTCTACGTGAAGAAGACGCAACGTCCGAAAAGAAAATTCTCGATGTTAACATGCTCAGGGACGGAGAACCGTCTGATTCTGGTAAAGGCGATGGAAAAGCTGCCGTCAAGAATGAATGCAACACTCAGCCCCGAAGAGGGCCCAAATGTGAAAAGTACACCGAACACAATTCGTCACAAACATACATCTACGTGAACACAAACGGTGATATCTCCTATCAAAAGCCTCCCAGGAGGGAGCCATCGCAAAGAGAATGTGATTTTGAAGACACTGCATATTTCATCACATGGACGGTCATAACACGGATGACTAGAGGCATCTTAGAGATCTGATTGAGGAACGGGTTAGACGTGGAGAGTTACCTGAGTATGTGAAACAACCAATAGCGCCTGCACCTGCGCTACCTCCACCTGCTCCCGAGAGAGGGAATGACCCCGAATCGAGCTCTCGTGGGCTCATCATCAACTGATCTGGATTGGATCACTATGCATTTTCAGCATTTCTTAGGATTTAAGATATGTTCCATTGCTTTCTTTAGGTTTTCAGATTGGCCAAATCGGAGTACAAATGTTTGGAGTTAGGATTTAGCTCCAAAGCGTGCTCTACACTCGATGACAAACCAATTAGGATTTGCTTTGGTTTTGTACTTTGAATTGAATAAGTAAGCACTTTCCGAACATGGATTATGTTTGGCGAATTTAAGTGTCTTGTCAGGTTGTGGCAGGATTCTCAATCACGATTAAAGTATGGTTTATAGTTATCTCGAAACCCTTGGTACAGATTTTGCCTAAGGACGGACTGTCTTGTCAGGCTTTGGCAAGTATAGCTCCATCTCGGCATGAGTATGGAATGTACTCCACTGAATTTCTACGTATTTATTATACTCAGGAACGACGAATGATCTTGTTAAGATCTGGTAAAGGAACTCATTAAAACTCGAGTATGGCTTATGCTTAGTTTGAACTTCCTGGTATGGCTTAAACCCGGAAGGTTAGGTCCCTCGCCCGGTTTTGGCAGGATGATTCCAACGTCTCTTGAGTGCGGTTTATGCTCAAACAAACGCCCAATCATAGTTAATGCTCGAAAGTATAATCAGTTTTGTTAGGTTTTGACATACCTGTTTTCTCTCTTTTCTTCGCAGGTATGGTTTATACTTGCAGCTGGCAGGCCTGGCGTGGCCTTGGACTTTTTGGATTATCCATAACACATCTTCCTTCGTTCTGCAAGATATGTTCTAGGGGGAAAAATGTTGACCCGCTTTTTAGTCAAAGCATTCACACATGAAATTTCTGATCAACAATACGCTCCAGTATTGGAAGCATCGTCAGGAGACCGGCAACGATTTGGTCGAAATCGCATCACAAACAAAGAAATGCCCGGAACTACAACCAGATGACCTTTTCTGGGCCTGAAAACATGGATTACATAGCTAATTTCTGTAAGTTTGTAGCCCTCTGAATTAGCTTCAGTTTGACCTTTCGTTTGGCTAAAATGGACTTACGGTTTGAAAGTTATGCCCGTTTCGGTGAACGAATGCAGAATTGGAAACTTGGATTGTGGCATGAGAAAAGCTCTGGATCGGATCGGATCGGACCCGCTCCGACCCACGCTTCGAAGTTTATCAAACTTTAACTTTAGCTCGCTTCGGTTCGGATCAGACCTTCGAGACCCGACCCGCCTTGTACACTACACAGAAGCGCTCGTCACGCCTTCGGTTCGGAGGTTCCACCTTGGTTCGGATCGGACCCGAACCGATCCGACCCCTATTGACCTGCTACTATACTTCGGATTTGATCTATTCTTAAGGAGCCATTATCTCATACTCTCATGTAATGAACTCCACCTGTCCTAGCACGATATGAAGACCACTATTCCACTACTTCCGAGATCATCTCAATGCCCGCCATGTGGCACCTCCGAACCAGACCGCTTCAGAACCTTGCAAGGCTCCTCTACACCTATAAATTCACCCTCATATGGCCATTTCAAAGGACTTTTGGCGACTCCAACACTTGGCCTCCTTTGCAACCAAGCAAGGACATTTCTCATCACTTTAACACGACGAATTCGTGTATAAATTCATTCTCTAATCTCCTCTTCTTGATTGTTACACAAGGATATTGTGTATAAACCGCAAACAAACATTACTGTAATAGCTTCCTAGGATTTAAGAAACTATAAAGTGGACATAGGCTTGGCTTGAGCCGAACCACCATAAAAATCTCGTGTGTCTCCTCTTATTTTACTGCTTTTTCTGCATTATTCTGTGATTGTGAATTTTCACATAGAATTTGGGTGTTAGGCCCAATTTTCGGTCTAACATTTTGGCGCACCAGGTAGGGGGGACATACAACTACTTCAATTTCTAGCTCTAAAGGAAGCGGATTATTTGGCTATTGGATCGATGGTGTAACAACCCGAATTTTAAACAACATGTTAAGACAAGAATCAAGGCAGAATTAAATTATAAAATCTGAATCAAGATAAACGGGTTGCGCCATTGCGTTCGTTTTGGAAAAATACGTGAAATAGAGTCCGAAAATTTGTAAATCGGAGTCCGTATGACCCAGTTAAGGCCCAACGAAGTTTCACGAAAATTCAAATCCAAAATCTGATTTGAAATTCAGCCCAAAAAGAGAGGCGGGAAAATTCCCGCAAGACACTCAGGGTCGACACCCATGTCGACATGGGTGTCGACCCCTCCCCAGGGGGTCGACATGTGTGTCGACCCCTGTGTCGACCCCCCCTGTAGAACCCCTACCTGGTGCACCTGCTTGTCATGTTGGCTCGGTTTTGGAGGCTTGTGATGATTTTGGATGGCTTGGATTCTATCTAGGGTTAATCCTATGGCCTAAAATGCTCCTAAACTCTATAAAAAGACCCTAACCCTCTGACCTAAATCACTCAAACTCTTTCATGCCATGAAGTGCTGCCCAAATGCCAAGTGATCATGGCCTCCATCTCCAACTCCAAGAGACTATGCATGCAAATCGGACCTGAATCGAAAGGTGCAAGCTTGCTACACCAAATCGAGGCTCGATCAACGTTTCTATGGCGATTTCATGAAGGTTCTTCATCAAAGGAGCCACCTTTCTTCGTCACGACGATGCATAATCCTTCCCTAAGCCTCGCTATGTAAGTTCTAGCTACTTGTAGTTTCTAACGGTGGTTCTAATGTGACATGGGATAAAATGCGATGAAACCTAAGTATGCAAGCTTATGTGAACCTAAATTTGCCCCTTTTCTATGATTTATGACCTTAGGCTAAGTTGTAGCGACTTAATCATGCCATTCATGTTATGTTTAACCCAGTATATCTTGCAAGTTTGAATCTTTATCTATGAAATGTTAGCATGAACCTTTGGGAACCACTTGACTTGTGAAACATGGGCAAAGACTCGACTTTGGGGCGTATGCATGTTTGTGACCAAATTACCTTAGAATGCTATGCATGTTTGTGGCCAAATTCACTTATGATACTATGCATATTTGTGGCCAAATTCCCTTATGGCACTATGCATGTTTGCGGCTAAATTCCCTTATGACACTATGCATGCTTGTGGCCAAATTCCCTTATGATACTATGCATGTTTGTGTCCAAATCCCCTTATGATACTATGCATGTTTGTGGCCAATTTGTTGGCATAATACCCTACTATGTGACTCTCTTCCACTTGGGTTGGAAATACGTTTGGGTAGCTTAGGAAAAACGTGGGTATGACATGAAAAACTTGACATGGAGTTTACATGAGAACATGACATTCATGATACATTTAAATATGGTCATGACACGTGGGGAAAACATGGAACTTGAACTAGACATGGGTGGGTTGTAAGTGTAATAAGACACTAGACCAAACATGAAAGTGGCCAACTCGAGGTTGGGTTGAGTTTGTAGCATAAATCTACCCGGACCCGCCCGGCTTAACTAGTGGCTACAAGCAATAGGACCCAATGTGGGTAGTTGGTCATGTAGCACTTAAAACCCGAGGTTAGACTAGGTTGTGGTGTAAATCTACCCGGACCCGCCCAGCTTAACTAGTAACCACAACAAAGTCTAATGTGAGAGGTTGAGGTGCATTAATCTAATTAATGCCACATGAAAAGGTTAATTAATTTTGATTAATGACACTTAACCGATATGACACGAATGGGTAGGTTAAGTTAAACCGGACTTGGTTCCCTAATGACACTTAACCATATAAGACAATTAGGGGATGGGGTTAGGTAACCTACACTTGACTAATCTAAACACGGTAATTAGATGGGGTTAAGTGATCCATACTTAACTAATCTAACACGGTAAATTCGATGGGGTTAAGTGATTTACACTTAACTAATCCGACTTGGTAATTAGATGGGGTTAAGTAACTTAGACTTAACTAATCTAAACACGGTAATTAGATGGGGTTAAGGAACCTTCACTTAACTAATCTAAGCACGGTAATTCGATGGGGTTAAGTTAAACACTTAACCAATCTAAACTTGGTAATTCAACGAGGTTAAGTAACCAATACTTAACCAACTTAACATGATAATTTAATGGGGTTAAGTAACTTATACGTAACCAATTATACATGATGATTTGATGAGGTTAAGTAACCTACATTTAACCAATCTAATATGTGGACCTGGTAGGGTTAAGTCACAAGACCTTTTAAATTAGGCTTAACCATTGTAATACGATTAGTGGATGGGGTTAAGTTAACCTATACTTAACCAATCTGACTCGATAATCTGATGGGATTAAGACAATCTATGCTTAATCAATCTAACATGATAATCTGATAGGGTTAAGACAAATAAATACTTAACCAATTTGACTTGATAGGGTCAAGTCATGAGTTTCTTAGTACACTTAACCAACTTGTAGGGCTAAACATTGAACTTAAAAACTTTGCCAATCTTGACATGATTCGTAAGTGGGCTAAGTCATGAACCTTAATAACAACACCTAACCCAATAGACAAAACCCTAGTTAGTGGAACTAGGTAGAAAATCGTGGTTAATCAAGGGTAACGGGGAAAAGAAGCTAAGTGGTAAACCATAGTAAAGTATAACTAAGTAATAATTCTTAGCCAAGGTCATGGGACTAGTTCAATAATGGATGAGCAACCCGATATGGTAGGTCATCGCTTAAACATACGAGGAGGAGTAAATTATCCGACTTGGATAAAGGCTCCAACGAACTGGGTGACGAAGCGGTAGCTTCGGGAGACGTGAGGGTACTCTTGGTATCCCTCTGTGAGGTGGCAGGTTGTCCATGAAACCCGACCTCACAGAGGTTAAGGTCTGCGATAGAAGAGCCAAGAGTATGCCTTGGTTGCTATGCGAGCGACCTAAAGACTAGGATGGATTAGCCTGGAGTCGACGATACTTGATTTTGCCCTGGATAGCACGTCGCCGACTACCTACCATCTTTAGTCAATCGTGTACGAACGGAAATGCAGAGAACTCCCAACAAACCATGTTCTTGCTATCGAGTCATGGGTGAGGTTGGCCCATAGGAAAGTGGGGCTATAGTGGGGCTGGGATGTAGTTCTCATACATGATTTTTCTTGGATTGCCTTTCAGTAGTTGAGGGAGGGGCCACGTGGGACCATAGCCACGGGTACAAAAACAGACCTTGATATCTGCATCAGTAGACGACTTAAAGCTCCCGACCGAGTTCCATATTTCATGATTTGCCCTGGCACGGAACTCGGATGGCACATTGAGGAACATGTGCGTCTAGACATGGAAAACGATTCACGATACATATGCGGGATAAAGGGCGCGGTTGACGGGTGTCATAATCCCTAGTGGCCCTAGGTGGCTGAACCTAAACCGAGACACGGAAACGTTCATTAGGTAGCATAATCCCTAGTGGTCCTAGGTGACATAAATCCTAAGTGAACACGCGATAGTTCATGATAAGAAAACATAACCAGATCAAGGGTAGCAGTCCAAAATATCCTCATGGATAAAACGTTTACATGGGAAAGCCCATATGGCCTATGGCAAAGAACTAAACTTATACATGGAAAGAAACATACGAGTTGGGAAAACCTACATATGCTATATATATTAGGTTGACATGGACCTTTACATGACATTGGGCAAGGGACATTCGTAGTTGACACATGACGCGGGTTGGGATACTAGTACGAGAGGTGCAGAGCAAATATACATGATAAATACCCTGGGATGGTATACGTGATAGACACCATGGGATGGTATACAGGATAGATTTCTTGGGATAGTATACTTGATAGAAACCTGATGATGTGATACCTTGATTTAGCATGACACCGTAGTTTATCATGATATCTTAGTTTACCTTGCTACAGTAGTTCAGCCTGTTACCCTGGTTTAGTTTATCTATCTTGTAGCCATCCTTATGTTTACTTTCAGTTTATGCATGTCATGTTACCTTTACCTGTTTTTATACTAGAAGTAGATAGGACTCACCAGTCTTTATAACTGACCCCGTTTAGTTTCGCCTCTTTGTCTTCCGTTTCCCCCCCCCCCCCAAGGTTTCAGGGAGGAAACACTGTTATCTAGTTCGAACTTCTTCTGCTTGATGGTCATCACGTATGGCTTGGACTTTTATTGGCTATGGCTACTTTACTATTTTACTTGGGGAATAATTTATGAAATGGTTTTATGCTTCTTTACTATTGCAAGACATGTTTTGATGTATTCTGATGTAAAAGGATTTAGACCTTATTTTATAAGGTAATGAAATTTGTTTTACTTCCGTTGTTTTATATATGTTCCGTCTTGTGATATTTTTGTGCATGTTTAGCTCGATAATGCTTCACCAAACCTAGTGCATTCCCTTTGTGAGTGACCCTAGCGGAGGTGGGGTGTTACATTTCGTATCAGAGCAGAAGGTTACCAGACTGGGCAAAAGTTTTTAAAAACCTTCTGAAAACTATTTGAGAAACCGTTTTACAAAGAAGCATTTTTCAAGAATTTTTTTTAAAGGCTATTACCCAGAATCCATTAGCACTATCCTTTGTTTCCTTGATTGAATCTCTTTTCCTTTCTTTCCTCCATCTGTAGTCACAGTAGTTTTAACTGTGACTAATCCTTGTCTAGCTACGTAAGTGTTTTCCCGCACGATGGAGGAAGTTCTCGAGAGACCTGTTATTGAAGTTATAAGAAGGGATAAAGGACACAAGCTTAAGAATAAGAAACTAGTTGGTATGGCTTGATCAACAAAGGAAGATAAGGACGAGATCAACAAGAAGGCAATCGTATGCCCTCACTAGCGTACATAATGTAACACCCCACGCCCGCTATGGTCACTCTCTAAGGGAATGCCATAACATTGGTGGAGTATTTTGAGTGAATATAGAACAGAGTAATTACAGCAAGACAGATATAAGTAATACTTTGAAAATTTAAAACATCGGTTCAATTGCAGCGGAAAATAAAACATGTTTGGTTACATCACATAACCATAATAGAAGTCAAGTACAAATATCCATCCTGCTAAATAAAAATACATAATCCCAATACATGAACTGATAGCCATAAAAGAAAAGGGTAAACTGAGCTCTACATCTAGGGTCCAAGCTCCAAGAGAGAAATAAAAGCAGCCTGATCAAAGCCCAGTCGTGCTGGGCCCACCCTGAGAACCTGAGGGTTGGGAAAAAGATAAAAACAACGGGGTCAGACATAAGCCTGAGTGAGCCCTATAACCTTAACAATACAATTATTAAAGTAATTAGGGTATGATATGAACTCGGTACGGTACCTCTGGGGATAATGACTAACTAAGTAGCCAACAAACATAGGGTGAACTAAGATAACCGTAAAGACGCATCTACCCACCCAAGGATAATTACTAACTACACCACACCAGTCATTCCTACTCAAAGATTGATCCCACCCAAGGACTTAAAAGAAAGATATAACTAGTAGTTTCATGTACCCCTAGCTGACCACATAGGTGCCGTCTGCCCCTATCTCCACTAGGTGTACCCCACTACTCCCCAAGCGATCGGCTCCCTAACGTAGATACCCGTGCTGGTCCCACAGTGGGGTGTATCACTCCCCTAAAGTGGCCACCCAATACTATCAACGGTGCACGGCTTATACCTACACGATGCAACAACGGCTTATCTACCAGCCCGGGCCCACACACGCATATGAAACCTGTTGGACTTGCGTTGCCACCGCTAACCCGTTTTGGCCTCTTATAATCAAGCCCAGTACGCGTGTCCCGTCCTCGACTTGGGTCGAGCCCACAAAGATACAAATGGGATACTGGTTGAAATGGGCCCCCACAAGCTACCCACCTAAGCTTGTCACTTATCTAGTGTATCCCACTTAACCCTTTAATCATGTTTAATTACATGTTTCCACTTGGTTAAGTATTCTAATCATATTTTCTATTGCCACCCAAGGCAACCCACTAGATTTCCACATGCCACCCAAGGCACCCACTTAACCCCTCATGTCCCTCTACATGCTAATATGGTTAAGTGTTTCTTAATTAATTAATTAAGATCATGACCTCATAAAGACCTCTCACATTAGACCAATTTTTTTTTATGACTGCTGGATATGCCGGTTGGTTCCGGGCAGACTTCTGTCATAAAAAGGGTCTAACCTCGTGTCTTTACTTTAATCACGTATTTAATTCATGACTAAGACCTCTCACATTGGGCCAATCATTTGTAGCTGCTGGATGGCCGGTCGGTTCCGGGCAGACATCCGCTACAAAAGGGTCCAACATCGTGTCTTAGTTGATTAATTACACCTAATTAATCACCCCCATATTAATTATCCCTAATTAATATCAAGTTTTTCATAACATGGGTAGACCTAACTCAATAGGTAAATTCCCATGGGGTAGACCTAACTCAATAGGCAAATTCCCACTTATGTTAATTTATTTTTATGGTATGCTTAATCATAACCAATCATACTTTTATTAACATATTTATTAACCCCATCGTTCCCCACGTAAATCGTTCTCATTTCATGACATAATAAAGGGAAGATCCATCACAAATATCATGGGTTTAACCAAATCTTAGCATATAACTTTGTCATGGGTTAAGAGGATGTCAACTTGCATATATGAGCATATATTAACCCAACTACATTTAACCCAAACTTGCATACTATCATACACATGACTTGCATAACATGTTGCATATGAACTTGCATATTACCATACACAAATCTTGCATAACATGTTGAACTTGCATATAAGCATTCACATAACTTGCATAACATGTTAAACTTGCATATAAGCATTCACATAACTTGCATAACATGTTAAACTTGCATATAAGCATACACATATCTTGCATAAGCATGCATAACTTGCATAACATGTTAAACTTGCATATAAGCATTCACATAACTTGCATAACATGTTAAACTTGCATATAAGCATACACATAACTTGCATAAGCATGCATAACTTGCATAACATGTTAATCTTGCATATAAGCATACACATAACTTGCATAAGCATTCACATAACTTGCATAAGCATGCATAACTTGCATAACATGTTAATCTTGCATATAAGCATACACATAACTTGCATAAGCATGTTGCATAATAGATCAATGTTCAACTTAGTGTTTTGCATCATAAGCATCATGAAACATAGCACCAAACTTGCATAAAAATGTCATGACTACATAACATTAAGCTTGCATAAAGATGTCATGAACACATACACTAAACTTGCATGACATATAGCATCTAACTTGCAAAACACATAACATACACTATACTAAGCTTGCATAAACACATTGATCCACAAACATAACCATACATCATCATATCCTATCTTAATCAATTTAACAATTGACTATTAAGGGGATAGAAGCTCACCAAAACCAAGATTAGCAAACTAATGAAGAAGATTAAGAGGCTAGAAGTTGATTTGGAATGCTATCCCTTCTCTAATTTTTGATGGAGGCTCCTTCAAGTTTCAAAGTGGTGGCATAATGGCCTTAGATCTATTTTTAGTAAGGATTAGGGGGGTATTAGGGTGTATATATAGATTAGTTAGGTGTTTTAGGACCATAGGATTAACCCTAAATTAGATTAGGACAATCAGATTTCGGAAATCTCTAGAACACAGCCCAAGACTCAACCAAAAACCAGATCTGGTGCACCCAGATCAACAGGGCCGACACCCTGTGTCGACACCCCTGTCGACAGGGCAGTCGACTCCCCAATCGACAGGCCTGTCGACAGCCCTGTCGACATGGGTAGGGCGGGAACTTTCCCGCCTGGCCCCCTGCTGGCTCCAATTTCGAAATCTGATGTTTAATTTTTAAATCTGTTTTTAACTTTGAATTTTCTAAAAACTTCTTTGGGCCATAACTGGGCCATACGGACTCCGATTTACAAAATTTCGGACTCTATTTCGCGTATTTTTCCGAGACGAACGCAATGACGCAGCCCGTTTCCCCCAATTGTTACATTTGAGATTATTTATTCTGCAATTAGTGAATTTTAGCATTAACTGAAATACGGGGTGTTACATTCTCCCCTCTTTAAAGGATTTCGTCCCCGAAATCTCTAAGCTAAGGAGAATGCATATCCTACCATCCAAACAACCATCTACTCAATCCATCAAACACGGGCATCCATTGTCCTTAAAACAATTTCTAATGATGTATGAGCATATGCAAAAAGTGTGTGTATATGTTCCCTATCTAATGTATGAACATATGCAAACCATGATAGTGCCATGCATCCATTATGTATGCGAGAGAACCCTATTGACACATACAATATCTACATGAGTGCACAACCATTCACCAAAATGCATCATCCATATGATAACACAATCATTATACATCCATAAATATAGCTTCCTACACACATTTTTATGCAATATGCAATATGAAGTGACTGAGCCGATCTAGTGCCTAGAGTGTGTGTATATGCATCCACGATCAGCCACTAGCAAACACTTGCATCCACTTGCATCCATCAACCATAACATGTCTCAAACACATGTTTCAACCATAGGTTTACCCTATCTAAAGGTCAATCAGTACTAACGAGAGGATATACTAAAGATAAGATAAGTACTAGACAACGATAGAGGAGAAAGTAAAGACATACCCTCAAAAAGAAATGGGTACAATGAACGCATCTTCGCTTCCGTCTCCCAAGTTGCGTTGCTCTCATCTTCTCCCCATTGCACTTTGACTAGTTGAACCTCTCTGTTTCTCAACTTCCTAGTCTCTGACCCAAGGATGCGGGTAGGAGCTCGTCGAATAGTCGCATCACGCTCTACTTCCACTTCTTTAAGCAAGCTCGGCTCTACCACCTCTGCGGTCTCATGTAAGCACTTCCTCAAATGGGACACATGGAATACATCATGTACACAACTAAGTCTGTAGGGCAACTCCACTCTATATGCCATCCGTCCGATCCTTTCCTTAATAGGAAACGGCCCCACGAACCTTGGTGCTAGCTTCCCAACAGATCCAAAGCGAACCACATTTCGCAATGGAGACACTTTGACAAAGACCGTGTCCCCAACTTCAAACTCAAGATCCGTCCTCCTCTTGTCCGCATAAGATTTTTGCCTATCCTGCGCTGCTTTCATCCTTCTTCGAATCAAGTCAATCTTCTCAGAAGTCTCCCTGACTATATCAGGCCCAAGCAAGATCTTATCCGTAGATTCCCACCAACATGCAGGTGATCGACAAGGCCTTCCATAAAGAGCTTCGAAAGGAGCCATACCAATACTGGACTGAAAGCTATTATTATATGCGAACTCCACCAATGGAAGATGCTCTTCCCATGTACCTCCAAAATCTAAGATACAAAGCCTCAAAAGGTCTTCTAGGACACGATTCACCCTCTCAGTCTGGCCGTCCGTATGAGGATGATATGCGGTGCTCAGACACAATTGAGTCCCCACTGCTTCTTGCAAACTCCTCCAAAACTCGCTAGTGAAGATAGGATCTCGATCACTCACTATGCTAGAGGGTACCCCATGTAATCGAACTATCTCTCGAAGATATACTTAAGCTAGCCATGGAGCAGTCCTCTTGCTCTTCACAGGTATGAAATGGGCGCTTTTAGTAAGTCTGTCTACCACAACCCAAATTCCCGTATTACCCTTTCTTGATCTGGGTAACCCGTCAATAAAATCCATCGAGATGCTATCCCACTTCCATTGCGGAACTTCCAATGGGTGAAGCAACCCACCAGGTTTCTTTTGCTCCGCCTTCACTTGTTGGCACACCAAGCATCGAGCGACATACTCGGCCACATCTTTCTTCATACCGGCCCAGAAGAAAACCCTATTCATGTCTTGGTACATCTTGTCCCCACCGGGATGAATGGTCATCCTAGAACGGTGTGCATCATCAAGAATAACCTTCCTCAAACCCTCGTCTTGCGGTACACAGAGTCTACCGTCTCTACGCAAGCACCCCCTATCGTCTAGGGTGTACCTACTCAAATGGCTGGACGACTCCCCCCTTATGAGCTTCTCCACCAACTCAACCAACTGTGGGTCGTCCCTCTGTGCTTCTCCAATCCGCCCCAAAAGAGTAGGTCTGACCTCCAAGGATGCTACAAACCGAGTACATAATAGATGGAAGGTCTGAAATCAAACATCGAGATAAATTCCAAGCTTCGTTGTTCCACGAACATTGGACTCAAGGACAACCTTTTTCTGCTCAAGGCGTCCGCCACCACGTTACCCTTGCCAGGGGTATACGCTATCTCGAAATCATAGGATGCTAAGAACTCCATCCACCTTTGCTGTCTCAAATTCAAATCCTTCTGAGAAAACAAGTACTTCAATGATTTGTGGTCAGTGAACAATTCGAATCTCTCACCAAGAAGATAATGGCGCAAAATCTTAAGCGCAAAAACAATAGCGGCCAACTCTAAATCATGGGTAGGGTAATTTTTCTCATGCACTCTCAACTGCCTTCCACCATAGGCTATCACCCTTCCCTCTTGCATTAAGACTGCGCCAAGTCCTGTCCCACAAGCATCGGTATAAACAACAAATGGCTTGCTCCAATCTGGCAACACTAAAACTGGAGCAGTGGTTAAAGCTCTCTTTAACCGTCGGAACGCATCATCACAATCTACGTCCCATGTGAAAACAAGATTCTTCTTCGTTAAGCGGGTTAATGGGGCTGATATCTTTGCGAAGTCTTTGATAAACTTCCTATAGTAACCCGCCAACCCCAAGAAACTTCTTACTTCGGTAGCATTCTTCGGAACCTTCCAATCCTGAATTGATACTACCTTCGCGGGATCCACAGCTATCCCTTCCTTGGAGACTACGTGCCCCAAGAACCGCACTTCCTTCCTCCAGAATTGACATTTAGAGAATTTCGCCTTAAGGCTATGTGCTCGAAGAGTCTTCAACACCTCCCCAAGATGTAGGGCATGCTCTTCTTCACTCTTAGAAAATACTAAGATATCATCCACAAAGACCACCACGAATTTATTAAGGAACTCCCTGAACACCCTACTCATCAAATCAACAAAGTATGTAGGGGCGTTCGTCAACCCAAATGGCATCACCAGCCACTCATAGAAACCATTCGGAGTTCTAAAGGCAGTCTTGTCTATGCTATCCTCAGCCACCCTCAACTGATGAAACCCCGTGGCTAAGTCCAACTGAGAAAATACTGAAGCGCCAACCAACTGATCGAAAAGATCATCAATCCTCGGCAATGGGTGTCTATTCTTCTTTGTGAGCTTGTTGAGTTCTCTATAGTCTACACAAAGTCTGAGGGACCCATCCGCCTTCGTAGCAAATACTACTGGAGCACCCCACTCCGATATACTCCGTCTTATGAACCCCTTCTCAAGCAACTCCCCTACTTGCTTATGGATTTCCCTCCTCTCACGAGGAGCCATGTGGCGCACTGGTAAAGATACAGGTTTAGCATTATCCACCAGATATATTCGGAAGTCAATCTCCCGCTTCGGGGGTAAGCCCTTCACCTCCTCAAACACATCCGAGTATTCCCGGACCACTCTAACAGATTGCAAACTCTCGACCGAAGCGTCAAGCGATTCAAGATAACTTAGCATAACAGAATCCATGGGATTACAAGAGATCTCGAGAGTGTTACCCAAGCGGGTCATGAGCCTAACAACTCTCCTTTCGCAATCAAGAACAGCACCATTACTGGATAACCAGTCCATGCCCAAAATCAACCCATAGCCCGTGAAGCCCAACACAAAAGCATCACATCTAAACTCAATGCTAAGTATAGAAAGCTTCAAACCCAAACATATCATGGACAAATAAGTGGAGCCCCCAATTGGGTTTGAAACAACCAAGGGATCATCTACCAGACTGGTGTCTAAGTGCAGTGACTCAACTAAAGATGATGAGATAAACGAATGCGATGCGCCAGAATCAAACAATGTACGGACAGGATGATCAAATAGAAAAACCAGACTTTCAACGGAAATAGTTCTACCTCTTTCCTGAATCGGTGGAACCGCGAGAGCCTGTACTTGTCCCCTAGCCTGACCCGGTGCCATAAGAGCTTGCACCTGTCCTCCTGAGGTAGACCCCGTCCTTTGCCCCTTCTTAGGACAGTCTTTCACTAGATGCCCTGCTTCGCCACAGTGGAAGCAGCCAGTCTTCTTCTTCTTGTGACAATCCTTGCTTAGGTGACCAGGTGTCCCACAATTGAAACACTTTTTCTTCTTGCCCTTGCCACCGTTGCCTTTCCCACCTTTATTTTGCTGTTGTTGCTGAGGTCTCTTTTGATATCCCTTCTTCTCGGGTGCCTTATTAGCATTAGGACCCTTCTCTTCTTCATGCATGAGTGCCATGTCAACTAGCTTCTCGAAGGTGGCCCCCATAGGGATATGAGTCATAGCCAACCCATGCATCGGTTCATTCAAGCCTTTGACGAACCTCAAAGCCTTCTTCTCCGGTGTATTCACCATGTCTAGGCCAAACCTTGCCAATTGATTAAACTTGTTGACATATTCCTTCACTGAGAGATTTCCTTGCCTTAGAGTCAAGAATCTTTCCATATACAAGTTTTCCTCTGCCCTTGAGAGAAACTTTGCCACAAATCTTTGCCTAAAATCCGTCCAAGAGTCAACGGGGCGTTCTCCATTAGTGACCTCTCACCAGAATGAGGCCTCCCCCTTCATTAACCAAGCAGCTAACTTGACTTTCTTCCCTTCTTCCATCTCAAAGATATCTATCAACTCTTCCACCTCCTTAAGCCAATCTCTAGCCTCCACAAAAGTTTCAGATCCTTGAAAAGGTTTCCCTCCCATAGCTTTAAATTCCTTGCAAGTCTTAGCAAAAGTATCTGTGCGAGGAGGAGGGGGAGGAGGAAGATCGGGTGCTACGGTTGGTGGAGGAACATTTGCTGGACCCGCAGTGGTGGCCCTAGCCTCCATCAATCTCCTATACCATACTGGTACCGTCACACCCTCCGGAAAGTTAAGATCCTCAGCCATGCTGAAACGAAAAAGGAAAGATTCAAAACGGAGAATTCGAAGGATATAGATATGGCTATTGGGGATTATGCTTTTCTTTCAAAAACTTTTATCTTTAAAGACATGTTTTTGAAAATATCTCTTCCAAAAATGTTTTAGAAAAATAGTTTTCTAAAAATTTTATCTGTTCCGGTAACCTTTGCTCTGATACCACGTGTAACACCCCACGCCCGCTATGGTCACTCTCTAAGGGAATGCCATAACATTGGTGGAGTATTTTGAGTGAATATAGAACAGAGTAATTACAGCAAGACAGATATAAGTAATACTTTGAAAATTTAAAACATCATTTCAATTGCAGCGGAAAATAAAACATGTCTGGTTACATCACATAACCATAATAGAAGTCAAGTACAAATATCCATCCTGCTAAATAAAAATACATAATCCCAATACATGAACTGATAGCCATAAAAGAAAAGGGTAAACCGAGCTCTACATCTAGGGTCCAAGCTCCAAGAGAGAAATAAAAGCAGCCTGATCAAAGCCCACTCGTGCTGGGCCCACCCTGAGAACCTGAGGGTTGGGGAAAAGATAAAAACAACGGGGTCAGACATAAGCCTGAGTGAGCCCTATAACCTTAAAAATACAATTATTAAAGTAATTAGGGTATGATATGAACTCGGTACGGTACCTCTGGGGATAATGACTACACTAAGTAGCCAACAAACATAGGGTGAACTAAGATAACCGTAAAGACGCATCTACCCACCCAAGGATAATTACTAACTGCACCACACCAGTCATTCCTACTCAAAGATTGATCCCACCCAAGGACTTAAAAGAAAGATATAACTAGTAGTTTCATGTACCCCTAGCTGACCACATAGGTGCCGTCTGCCCCTATCTCCACTAGGTGTACCCCACTACATCCCAAGCGATCGGCTCCTTAACGTAGACACCCGTGTTGGTCACACAGTGGGGTGTATCACTCCCCTAAAGTGGCCACCCAATACTATCAAAGGTGCACGGCTTATACCTACACGATGGAACAACGGCTTATCTACCAGCCCGGGCCCACACACGCATATGAAACCCGTTGGACTTGCGTTGCCACCGCTAACCCGTTTTGGCCTCTTATAATCAAGCCCAGTACGCGTGTCCCGTCCTCGACATGGGTCGAGCCCACAAAGATACTAATGGGTTACTGGTTGAAATGGGCCCCCACAAGCTACCCACCTAAGCTTGTCACTTATCTAGTGTATCCCACTTAACCCTTTAATCATGTTTAATTGCATGTTTCCACTTGGTTAAGTATTCTAATCGTATTTTCTATTGCCATCCAAGGCAACCCACTAGATTTCCACATGACACCCAAGGCACCCACTTAACCCCTCATGTCCCTCTACATGCTAATATGGTTAAGTGTTTCTTAATTAATTAATTAAGATCATGACCTCATAAAGACCTCTCACATTAGACCAATTTTTTTTTTATGACTGTTGGATATGCCGGTTGGTTCCGGGCAGACTTCTGTCATAAAAAGGGTCTAACCTCGTGTATTTACTTTAATCACGTATTTAATTCATGACTACGACCTCTCACATTGGGCCAATCATTTGTAGCTGCTGGATGGCCGGTCGGTTCCGGGCAGACTTCCGCTACAAAAGGGTCCAACCTCGTGTCTTAGTTGATTAATTACACCTAATTAATCACCCCCATATTAATTATCCCTAATTAATATCAAGTTTTTCATAACATGGGTAGACCTAACTCAATGGGTAAATTCCCATGGGGTAGACCTAACTCAATAGGTAAATTCCCACTTATGTTAATTTATTTTTATGGTATGCTTAATCATACCCAATCATACTTTTATTAACATATTTATTAACCCCATCGTTCCCCACGTAAATCGTTCTCATTTCATGACATAATAAAGGGAAGATCCATCACAAATATCATGGGTTTAACCAAATCTTAGCATATAACTTTGTCATGGGTTAAGAGGATGTCAACTTGCATATATGAGCATATATTAACCCAACTACATTTAACCCAAACTTGCATACTATCATACACATGACTTGCATAACATGTTGCATATGAACTTGCATATTACCATACACAAATCTTGCATAACATGTTGAACTTGCATATAAGCATTCACATAACTTGCATAACATGTTAAACTTGCATATAAGCATTCACATAACTTGCATAACATGTTAAACTTGCATATAAGCATACGCATATCTTGCATAAGCATGCATAACTTGCATAACATGTTAAACTTGCATATAAGCATTCACATAACTTGCATAACATGTTAAACTTGCATATAAGCATACACATAACTTGCATAAGCATGCATAACTTGCATAACATGTTAATCTTGCATATAAGCATACACATAACTTGCTGAAGCATTCACATAACTTGCATAAGCATGCATAACTTGCATAACATGTTAATCTTGCATATAAGCATACACATAACTTGCATAAGCATGTTGCATAATAGATAAATGTTCAACTTAGTGTTTTGCATCATAAGCATCATGAAAATAGCACCAAACTTGCATAAAAATGTCATGACTACATAACATTAAGCTTGCATAAAGATGTCATGAACACATACACTAAACTTGCACGACATATAGCATATAACTTGCAAAACACATAACATACACTATACTAAGCTTGCATAAACACATTGATCCACAAACATAACCATACATCATCATATCCTATCTTAATCAATTTAACAATTGATTATTAAGGGGATAGAAGCTCACCAAAACCAAGATTAGCAAACTAATGAAGAAGATTAAGAGGCTAGAAGTTGATTTGGAATGCTATCCCTTCTCTAATTTTTGATGGAGGCTCCTTCAAGTTTCAAAGTGGTGGCATAATGGCCTTAGATCTATTTTTAGTAAGGATTAGGGGGGTATTAGGGTGTATATATAGATTAGTTAGGTGTTTTAGGACCATAGGATTAACCCTAAATTAGATTAGGACCATCAGATTTCGGAAATCTCTAGAACACAGCCCAAGACTCAACCAAAAACCAGATCTGGTCCACCCAGATCAACAGGGCCGACACATTGTGTCGACACCCCTGTCGACAGGGTAGTCGACTCCCCAGTCGACAGGCCTGTCGACAGCCCTGTCGACATGGGTAGGGCGGGAACTTTCCCGCCTGGCCCCCTGCTGTCTCCAATTTCGAAATCTGATGTTTAATTTTTAAATCTGTTTTTAACTTTGAATTTTCTAAAAACTTCTTTGGGCCATAACTGGGCCATACGGACTCCGATTTACAAAATTTCGGACTCTATTTCGCGTATTTTTCCGAGACGAACGCAATGACGCAGCCCGTTTCCCCCAATTCTTACATTTGAGATTATTTATTCTGCAATTAGTGAATTTTAGCATTAACTGAAATACGGGGTGTTACACATAAGGAGGATGGTACCTTTTCTGTTAAAGGCTTAGCCTTTCTTTTCTATCATTCTGTCCAGACTTTGTTTTGATCATCGCATCATTTAAGTCTGCCTCGATAGTTGAGTCTCTGCACCTTAGTACTAGCATGATAGAAGATCCCATTTTTGTCCCAAATCTTGTTGGACGATCAGTCCATTTATTCATGACTTGTTTGGATTTCAGAGTGCCTATGTTTCTAGGCCGTGGATGGATTCCAGGGATAAAGGGGTCATCCAATAAGGGGTGCCATTCTGAGTTATGAAAGGAGGGTAGTTAGACTCTTGACTTGCTTTGGTAATACCCTCGAAGTCTCGTGTAACCTTCTAGGTTCTGTCATGGCTAGTTTCCTAGAATCTCATGATGCAGTTGTTGGTAATCCGTTCGAGTAGAATTCCCCGCTAAGTCGGATGGTTCATTTCGCTTATGCATGAGTTATGGGGATCACCCTAGTAAGTACATTTGGCAACATGGATTGGCATCGGCAAACGAGATCCAGAATTCCCTAGTGAATTTTGGAGAGCTTGCATGAGTAAGTGGATACGTTTGAGCCAAGAATACTAGGAAAAAGATAAGTGAAACTGGAATAAGAGGCGACAATGAAATGAGTTCTAACTCATATCTTGGAAATAGGAATCAAGGAGCTACGAGATCATGGAGTTAAAAAGATGGTCAAGGCACCAAGGAATTAAGCTCAAGGAAACGCGACTTATAAGACGTAAGGCTAGACACGCGCATCGTACCTCTTTTTAAAGAGTGTATCCTTGATCCCTGGTTTTTCCTTTAGAGCTTGCTCGCATGTTATCTTTTGGTGATTATCCTCTCGGTCCTGTTTCTGTTGCAAACCCCGTAGGGAGTTTACCTTGTTTATCTCCTCGATCCTATCGTGAGAACCTTAGGTAGAAACCTATGGATGTAAACATGTGTTTGAAACATGTTATGATTGATATGGTTGCAAATGGTTGCAAGTGGTTGCTCGTGGATGCGCGAATACACATTAGATACTAGATCGACACACTCACATTTCATATTGCATACGCACGAGTATTTATAACTGTTTATGGATGAAATTGAATGTGTTATCATGTGGCTGTTGCATATGAATGAATGGTTGTGCACACATATAGCATTTATATGGCTAGGACTATTTGCATACATGTTGGATTCATGGCACTAAACATATTTTGCATTAGAAGATCATTCAGGCCTGATCATTAGCATTAGCTAAGGAACATATACACACACTTTCTTGCATGTGTTCATAAAGCATTAGAATCCTTTTAAGGACCATGGTTGCTTGTGGATGATGTTTTGAGTAGATGGATGATGGATGGTAGGATACGTTCTTCCTAACTTGGAGATTTCGGTGATGAAATCCTTAAAGGATGGGAGAATGTAACAACCCGAATTTTAAACAACGTGTTAAGACAAGAATCAAGGCAGAATTAAATTATAAAATCTGAATCAGGATAAACGGGTTGCGCCATTGCGTTCGTCTCGGAAAAATACGCGAAATAGCGTCCAAAATTTCGTAAATCGGAGTCTGTATGACCCAATTAAGGCCCACCGAAGTTTCACGAAAATTCAAATCCGAAAACAGATTTGAAATACAGCCCAAAAAGAGAGGCAAGAAAATTCCCGCAAGACACTCAGGGTCGACACCCATGTCGACATGGGTGTCGACCCCTCCCCAGGGGGTCGACATGGGTGTCGACCCCCCCCCTGTAGGACCCCGACCTGGTGCACCTGCTTGTCATGTTGGCTCGGTTTTGGAGGCTTGTGACGATTTTGGATGGCTTGGATTCGATCTAGGGTTAATCCTATGGCATAAAATGCTCCTAAACTCTATAAAAAGACCCTGACCCCCTAACCTAAATCACTCAAGTGTTGCCCAAATGCCAAGTTATCATGGCCTCCATCTCCAACTCCAAGAGACTATGCATGCAAATCGGATCTGAATCGAAAGTTGCAAGCTTGCTACACCAAATCGAGGCTCGATCAACGTTGCTACGGCGATTTCATGACGGTTCTTCATCAAAGGAGCCACCTTTCTTTGTCACGACGATGCATAATCCTTCCCTAAGCCTCGCTATGTAAGTTCTAGCTACTTGTAGATTCTAACGGTGGTTCTAATGTGACATGGGATAAAATGCGATGAAACATATGTATGCTAGCTTATGTGAACCTAAATTTGCCCCTTTTCTATGATCTATGACCTTGGGCTAAGTTGTAGCGACTTAATCATGCCATTCATGTTATGTTTAACCTAGTATATCTTGCAAGTTTGAATCTTTATCTATGAAATGTTAGCATGAATCTTTGGGTATCACTTGACTTGTGAAACATGGGCAAAGACTCGACTTTGGGGCTTATGCATGTTTGTGGCCAAATTACCTTAGAATGCTATGCATGTTTGTGGCCAAATTCACTTATTATACAATGCATATTTGTGGCAAAATTCCCTTATGACACTATGCATGTTTGCGGCCAAATTCCCTTATGACACTATGCATGTTTGTGGCCAAATTCCCTTATGATACTATGCATGTTTGTGGCCAAATCCCCTTTTGATACTATGCATGTTTGCGGCCAATATGTTGGCATAATACCCTACTATGTGACTTGCTTCCACTTGGGTTGGAAATACGTTTGGGTAGCTTAGGAAAAACGTGGCTATGACATGAAAAACTTGACATGGGGTTTACATGAGAACATGACATTCATGACACATTTAAATATGGTCATGACAAGTGGGGAAAACATGGAACTTGAACTAGACATGGGTGGGTTGTATGTGTAATAAGACACTAGACCAAACATGAAAGTGGCCAACTCGAGGTTGGGTTGAGTTTGTAGCATTAATCTACCCGTACCCGCCCGGCTTAACTAGTGGCTACAAACAATAGGACCCAATGTGGGTAGTTGGTCATGTAGCACTTAAAACCCGAGGTTAGACTAGGTTGTGGTGTAAATCTACCCGGACCCGCCCGGCTTAACTAGTAACCACAACAAAGTTTAATGTGAGAGGTAGAGGTGCATTAATCTAATTAATGCCACATGAAAAGGTTAAGTAATTTTGATTAATGACACTTAACCGATATGACACGAATGGGTAGGTTAAGTTAAACCGGACTTGGTTCCTTAATGATACTTAACCATATAAGACAATTAGGGGATAGGGTTAGGTAACCTACACTTGACTAATCTAAACACGGTAATTAAATGGGGTTAAGTAATCCATACTTAACTAATCTAACACGGTAAATTCGATGGGGTTAAGTGATTTAAACTTAACTAATCCGACTTGGTAATTAGATGGGGTTAAGTAACTTAGACTTAACTAATCTAAACACGGTAATTAGATGGGGTTAAGTAACCTTCACTTAACTAATCTAAGCACGGTAATTCGATGGGGTTAAGTTAAACAGTTAACCAATCTAAACTTGGTAATTCAACGAGGTTAAGTAACCAATACTTAACCAACTTAACATGATAATTTAATGGGGTTAAGTAACTTACACTTAACCAATTATACATGATGATTTGATGAGGTAAAGTAACCTACACTTAACCAATCTAATATGTGGACCTGGTAGGGTTAAGTCACAAGACCTTTTAAATTAGGCTTAACCATTGTAATACGATTAGTGGATGGGGTTAAGTTAACCTATACTTAACCAATCTGACTCGATAATCTGATGGGATTAAGATAATCTATGCTTAATCAATCTAACATGATAATCTGATAGGGTTAAGACAAATAAATACTTAACCAATTTGACTTGATAGGGTTAAGTCATGAGCTTCTTAGTACACTTAACCAACTTGTAGGGCTAAATCTTGAACTTAAAAACTTAGCCAATCTTGACATGATTCGTAGGTGGGCTAAGTCATGAACCTGAATAACAACACCTAACCCAATAGACAAAACCTTTGTTAGAGGAACTAGGTAGAAAATCGTGGTTAATCAAAGGTAACGGGGAAAAGAAGCTAAGTGGTAAACCTTAGTTAAGTATAACTAAGTAATAATTCTTAGCCAAGGACATGGGACTAGTTCAATAATGGATGAGCAACCCGATATGGTAGGTGATCACTTAAACACACGAGGAGGAGCAAATTATCCGACTTGGATAAAGGCTCCAACGAACGGCGTGACGAAGCGGTAGCTTCGAGAGACGTGAGGGTACTCTTGGTATCCCTCTGTGAGGTGGTCCATGAAACCCGGCCTCACAGAGGTTAAGGTCTGCGATAGAAGAGCCAAGAGTATGCCTTGGTTGCTATGCGAGCGACCTAAAGACTGGGATGGATTAGCGTGGAGTCGACGATACTTGATTTTGCCCTGGATCACGTCGCCGACTACCTACCATCTTTAGTCAATCGTGTACGAATGGAAAGGCAGAGAACTCCCAATAGACCATGTTCTTGCTATCGAGTCTTGGGTGAGGTTGGCCCATAGGAAAGTGGACCTATAGTGGGGCCGGGATGTAGTTCTCATACATGATTTTTCTTGGATTGCCTTTCAGTAGTTGAGGGAGGGGTCACGTGGGACCATAGCCACGGGTACAAAAACAGACCTTGATATCTGCATCAGCAGACGACTTAAAGCCCCCGACTGAGTTCCGTATTTCTTGATTTGCCCTGGCACGGAACTCGGATGGCACATTGAGGAACATGTGCGTCTAGACATGGAAAACGATTCACGATACATACGTGGGATAAAAGGCGCGGTTGACGGGTGGCATAATCCCTAGTGGCCCTAGGTGGCTGAACCAAAACCGAGACACGAAAACGTTCATTAGGTAGCATAATCCCTAGTGATCCTAGGTGACATAAATCCTAACTGAACACGTGATAGTTCATGGTAAGAAAACATAACCAGATCAAGGGTAGCAGTCCAAAATAACCTCAAGGATAAAACGTTTACATGGGAAAGCCCGTCTGGCCTACGGCAAAGGACTGAACTTATACATGGAAAGAAACATACGAGTTGGGAAAACCTACATATGCTATATTTATATATATTAGGTTGACATGGACCTTTACATGCCATTGGGCATGGGACATTCATAGTTGACATATGACGTGGGTTGGGATACTAGTACGAGAGGTGCGGAGCAAATATACATGATAAATACCCTGGAAAAGTGTACGTGATAGACACCATGGGTTGGTATACAGGATAGATACCTTGGGATAGTATACTTAATAGAAACCTGATGATGTGATACCTTGATTTAGCATGACACCGTAGTTTATCATGATATCTTAGTTTACCTTGCTACAGTAGTTCAGCCTGTTACCCTGGTTTAGTTTATCTATCTTGTAGTTATCCTTATGTTTACTTTCAGTTTATGCATGTCATGTTACCTTTACCTATTTTTATACTGGAAGTAGATAGGACTTACCAGTCTTTATGACTGACCCCGTTTTGTTTCGCCTCTTTGTCTTCCGATTCCCCCCCAAGGTTTCAGGGAGGAAATACTGTTATCTAGTTCGAACTTCTTCTGCTTGAAGGTCATCACGCATTTCTTTGACTTTTCTGGGCTATGGCTACTTTACTGTTTTACTTGGGGAATAATTTATGAAATGGTTTTATGCTTCTTTACTATTGCAAAACAGGTTTTGATGTATTCTGATGTAAAAGGCTTTAGACCTTATTTTATAAGGTAATGAAATTTTTTTACTTCCGCTGTTTTATAAATGTTCTGTCTTGTGATATTTCTGTGCATGTTTACCTCGATAATGCTTCACCAAACCTAGTGCATTCCCTTTGTGAGTGACCCTAGCGGAGGTGGGGTGTTACAGATGGCTAAGCGAAAGGTTTCCCATGTTGAAGGCGAAGGAACGAGAAACGAGGCGAGCCATGAAGCTTCCTCACATGAAAACCCGTCAACATACTTGACGCGAGAAGAGATGAATGGCGTTCTCACCGAATTGAGAGCCGAGATGGAAGGCAAGACGATCTCCTCCGCAAACAACAGGAGATAATAAATGGATTCTTCGCTCGGAAGGAGGGCAGGCCGAGCGACAACATTCAAATTGCTGGAAACAATGTTGTAAAAACAACAAATCAATCCCCAGCAGGAGCAGCGAACCAGAGCGGTACGGATATGATCCGAACCGGAGACACGAATGGACTCGGGGGCAATGCCCCTCAACAACCAATAGCTCCGACGCTTAATATTTCTGATGGAAAGGCAGAAGCTCAAGATTCAGGGCGAGCACGACCAATCTCCGCACCGGTTTGGATCGGCAATACCACACAGCTTCAGCATCAAGCTCCCTGGTTCGGAACAGGAGAACCTGATCGGATCAGTACATCAGACCCGTACCGTGCATCTCGCCATGACCTCCCTCGCTTCTTCGAGCCGCAGCATGGGGGCACCTCTGAATCGAACCGAATGGCCGTCCAAGCTCCCCGTACACTTCCGCACTCTACTGGATTCAACGATGCGGGCACCAGCTCTAACCTTAGCAACTTGCAACAGCTCTTTGAAGGCGAATGGCTCGCCAATCTGATCGAACGCCTCTTGAGTGGTCGCACTTTTCAGAATGACATGGATGATGTCAATCACAATCCGTTCACTCAGGAAATCGGGAATTCCCGCAATCCCCCAGATTTTAAACTTCCACAGTTGGAGCCCTACAACAGCAGGACAGACCGTACCGTGCAATTGATACGCTAAAAACGTCATATGGAAGTTTAATAGACGTCAGAAAACTTCATGGCAAAGCGCTTCCCTCTCTTTTTGACCGATATAGCTGCTATGCGGATTCTGCAGCTGGAATATGAATCGATCAACAGTTGGAACATGTTGGTCGCTCGTTTTATTGAGCAGTATCGGGTCCACATCGCTCGACCCAAAAACGTAATTTCGCTCACTACAATCAAGCAGAGGCCCAGAGAAACTTTGCGCTTATTTCTAGAAATATTTAATGTTGCAGTAGCATACTTTGATCAACCTGAGCCATCTATGGTATTGATGGCGGCAGTATCCGGCGTTCTGGACAACTCGGAGTTCAAAAAATCCTTATACCAAGACCCACCAAGGAATCTCAGTGAATTCTACCTTGAATTGAATTGGTTTCTGCGTGAAGAAGACGCAAGGTACGAAAAGAAAATTCTCGATGTCAACATGCTCTGGGACGGAGACCGTCTGATTCGGGTAAAGGCGATGGAAAAGCTGCCGTCAAGAATGACCGCAACACTCAGCTCCGAAGAGGGCCCAGACATGAAATGTACACCGAGCTCAATTCGTCACTAACCCACATCTACGTGAACACAAACGGTGATATCTCCTATCCAAAGCCTCCCGGGAGGGAGCCATCGCAAAGAGAACGTGATTCTGGAAGACACTACATATTTCAAGATATGGACGGTCATAACACGGATGACTGCAGGCTTCTTAGAGATCTGATTGAGGAACGGGTTAGACGTGGAGAGCTACCCGAGTATGTGAAACAACCAACAGCGCCTGCACCTGCGCTACCTCCACCTGATCCCCGGAGAGGGAATGACCATGGATCGGGATCTCGTGGGCTCATTATCAACTGATCTGGATTGGATCACTCTGCATTTTCAACATTTCTTAGGATTTAAGATATGTTTCTTTGCTTCATTTAGGTTTTCCGATTAGCTAAATCGGAGTACACACGTTCGGGGTTAGGATTTAGCTCCAAAGCGTGCTCTACACTCGATGACAAACCAATCAGGATTTGCTTTGGTTTTGTACTTTGAATTGAATAAGGAAGGACTTTCCGGACATGGATTATGTTTGGCGAATTTAAGTGACTTGTCAGGTTGTGGCAGGATTCTCAATCTCGATTAAAGTATGGTTTATACTTATCTCGAAACCCTTGGTACGGATTATGCCTAAGGACAGACTGTCTAGTCAGGCTTTGGCAATTATAGCTCCATCTCGGTATAAGTATGGATTGTACTCCACTGAATTTCTTTGTATGGATTATACTCAGGAACGACGAATGATCTTGTTAAGATCTGGTAAAGGAACTCAATAAAACTCGAGTATGGATTATGCTTAGTTTGAACTTCCTGATATGGCTTATACCCGGAAGGTTAGGTCCCTCGCCAGGTTTTGGCAGGATGATTCGAATGTCTCTTGAGTGTGGTTTATGCTCAAACAAACGCTCAATCATGGTTTATGCTCGAAATTATAATCTGTTTTATTAGGTGTAGACATACCTGTTTTCTCTCTTTTCTTCACAGGTATGGTTTATACTTGCAGCTGGCAGGCCCGGCGTGGCCTTGGACTTCCTAGATTATCCAGAACACATCTTCCTTCGTTCTGCAAGATATGTTATGTTGACCTTATTTTTAGTCAAAGCAGTCACACATGAAATATTTCATCAACAATACACCTGCAGTATTGGAAGCATCGTCAGAAGACAGGCAGCGATTTGGTCGAAATCGCATCACAAACAAAGAAATGTCCGGAACTCCTACCAGATGACCTTTTCTGGGCCCGAAAACATTGATTACAAAGTTGATCTCTGTAACTCATGTAGCCCTCCGAATTAGCTTCTGTTTGAGATTTCATTTGGCTAAAACGGACTTATGATTTGAATGTTGCGCTCGTTTCCGTGAACGCATGCAGAATTGGAAACTTGGATTGTGGCATGAGAATAGCTCCGGATCGGATCGGACCCGCTCCGACCCACGCTTCGAAGTTTATCAAACTAGGTATTTAGCTCGCTTCGGTTCGGATCGGACCTTCCAGACCCGTCCCGCCTTGTGCACTGCACAGAAGCGCTCGTCACGCCTTCGGTTCGGAGGTTCCACCTCGGTTCGGATCGGACTCGAACTGATCCGACCCCTATTGACCTGCTGCTACACTTCGGATCTTATCTATTCTTAAGGAGACATTACCTCTTACTCTCACAGAATGAACTCCACCTATCCTAGCACGATCTGAAGACCACTATTCCACTACTTCCGAGATCATTTCAGTGCCCGCCACATGGCACCTCCGAACCGGACCGCTTCAGAACCTTGCAAGGCTCATCTACGCCTATAAATACACCCTCATATGGCCATTTCAACGGACTTTTGGCGACTCCAACACTTGGCCTCCTTTACAACCAAGCAAGAACATTGCTCATCACTTTAACATGAGGAATTTGTGTATAAATTCATTCTCTAATCTCCTCATCCTGATTGTAACACAGGGGTATTGTGTATAAACCGCAAACAAACAGTATTGTAATATCTTCCTAGGATTTAACAAACTATAAAGTGGACGAAGGCTTGGTTTGAGCCGAACCACTATAAAAATATCGTGTGTCTCCTCTTAGTTTACTGCTTTATTTGCATTAATCTGTGATTTTGAGGTTTTCACATAGAATTTGGGTGTTAGGCCCTATTTTCGGTCTAACATTTTGGCGCGCCAGGTGGGGGGACACACAACTACTTCAATTTCTAGCTCTAAAGGAAGCGGATTATTTGGCTATTGGATCGATGGCTAAGCGAAAGGTTTCCCGTGTTGAAGGCGAAGGAACGAGAAACGAGGCGAGCCATGAAGCTTCCTCACATGAAAACCCGTCAGCATACTTGACGCGAGAAGAGATGGATGGCGTTCTCACCGAATTGAGAGCCCAGATGGCAAGGCAAGACGTTCTCCTCTGCAAACAACGGGAGATGATAAATGGATTCTTCGCTCGGATGGAGGGCAAGCCGAGCGACAACATTCAAATTGCTGGAAACAACGCCGTACAAACAACAAATCAATCCCCAGCAGGAGCAGCGAACCGGATCGGTACGGATCCGATCCGAACCGGAGACACGAATGGACTTGGGGGCAATGCCCCTTAACAACCAATAGCTCCGACGCTTAATATTTCTAATGGAAATGCAGAAGCTCAAGATTCAGGGCGAGCATGACCAATCTCCGCACCGGTTCGGATCGGTAATACCACACAGCTTCAGCATCAAGCTCCCCGGTTCGTAATAGGAGAACCTGATTGTATCGGTACATCCGACCCGAACCGTGCACCTTGCCATGACCTCCCTCGCTTCTCCGAGCCACAACATGGGGGCACCTCTGAACCGAACCGAATGGCTTCCCAAGCTCCCCGTACACTTCCACAATCTATTGGATTCAACGATGCGGGCACCAGCTCTGACCTTAGCAACTTGCAACAATTCTTTGATGGCGATCGGCTCGCCAATCTGATCGAACGCCTCTCGAGAGCCCGCACTTATCAGAATGACATGGATGAGGTCAACCACAATCCGTTCACTTAGGAAATCAGGAATTCCCGCAATCCCCCGGATTTCAAACTTCCACAGTTGGAGCCCTACAACGGCAGGACAGATCCTACCGTGCAATTGATGCGCTACAAACGTCATATGGAAGTTCAATCGGCGTCAGAAAATGTAATGGCAAAGCGATTCCCTCTCTTTTTGACCGATATAGCTGCTATGTGGATTCGGCAGTTGGAATCTGAATCGATCAATAGTTGGAACATGTTGGTCGCTCGTTTTATTGAGGAGTTTCGGGTCTACATCGCTCGACCCAAAAATGTAATATCGCTCACTACAATCAAGCAGAGGCCCAGTGAAACTCTACGCTCATTTCTAGAAATATTTAACGTCGCAGCAGCATCCGTTGATCGACCAGAGCCATCTATGGTATTGATGGCGGCAGTATCCGGTGTTTTGGACAACTCGGAGTTCAAAAAATCCTTATACCGAGACCCACCAAGGAATCTTAGCGAATTCTACCTTGAACCGGATAGGCTTCTTCGTGAAGAAGAAGCAACGTCCAAAAAAAATTCTTGATGTCAACATGCTCTGATAAAGGCGAAGGAAATGCTGCCGTCAAGAATAACCGCAACACATAGCCCCGAGGAGGGCCCAGATATGAAAAGTACACCGAACTCAATTCGTCACTAACCTACATCTACGTGAACACAAACGGTGATATCTCCTATACAAAGCCTCCCAGGAGGGAGCCATTGCAAAGAGAACATTATTCTGGAACACACAACATATTTCACGATATGGACGGTCATAACACGGATGACTGTAGGCATCTTAGAGGTCTGATTGAGGAACGGGTTAGACGTGGAGAGCTACCCAAGTATATGAAACAACCAACAGCGCCTGCAACTGCGCTACCCCCACCTTCTCCCCGGAGAGGGAATGACCTTGGATCGGGCTCTCGTGGGCTCATCATCAACTGATCTAGATTTGATCACTCTGCATTTTTAGCATTTCTTAGGATTTAAGATATGTTTCTTTGCTTCCTTTAGGTTTCCCGATTGGCTAAATCGGAGTACACATGTTCGGGGTTAGGATTTATCTCCAAAGCGTGCTCTACACTCGATGACAAACCAATTAGGATTTGCGTTGGTTTTGTACTTTGAATTGAATAAGGAAGGACATTCCGAACATGGATTATGTTTGGCGAATTTAAGTATCTTGTCAGGTTGTGGCAGGATTCCCAATCTCGTTTAAAGTATGGTTTATACTTATCTCGAAACCCTTGGTACAGATTGTGCCTAAGGCGGACTGTCTTATCAGCCTTCGGCAAGTGTAGCTCCATCTTGGCATGAGTATGGATTGTACTCCACTGAATTTCTATTTATGGATTATAATCAGGAATGACGAATGATCTTGTTAAGATCTGGTAAAGGAACTTAATAAAACTCGAGTATGGCTTATGCTTAGTTTGAACTTCCTGTTATGGCTTATACCCGGAAGGTTAGGTTCCTCGCCAGTTTTTGGCAGGATGATTCGAACGTCTCTTGAGTGTGGTTTATGCTGAAACAAACGCCGAAGCATGGTTTATGTTCGAAAGTATAATCAGTTTTGTTAGGTTTTGACATACCTGTTTTCTCTCTTTTCTTCATACGTATGGTTTACACTTGTAGCTGGCAGGCCCGGCGTGGCCTTGGACTTCCTGGATTATCCAGAACACATCTTCCTTCGTTCTGCAAGATATGTTCTAGGGGACAAAATGTTGACCCGCTTTTTAGTCAAAAAAGTCACACATGAAATATCCGATCAACAATACGCTCCAGTATTGGAAGCATCGTCAGAAGACAGGCAGCGATTTTGTCGAAATTGCATCACAAACAAAGAAATGCCCGGAACTCCTACAAGATGACCTTTTCTAGGCCCAAAAACTTTGATTACAGAGCTGATCTCTATAACTCATGTAGCCCTCTGAATTAGCTTCAGTTTGAGATTTTGTTTGGCTATAACGGACTTACGGTTTGAAAGTTACGCCCATTTCCGTGAACGCATGCAGAATTGGAAACTTGGATTGTGGCATGAGAAAAGCTCCGGATCGGATTGGACCCGCTCCGACCCACTCTTCGAAGTTTATCAAACTTGGACTTTAGCTCGCTTCGGTTCGGATCGGACCTTCCAGACCCGACCGCCTTGTACACTGCACAGAAGCGCTTGTCCCGCCTTTGGTTCGGAGGTTCCACCTCGGTTCGGATCGGACGCGAACCGATCTGACCCCTATTAACCTGCTAATACACTTCGGATCTGATCTATTCTTAAGGAGCCATTACCTCCTACTCTCATGGAATGAACTCCACCGGTCCAAGCACGATCTGAAGACCAATATTCCACTACTTCCGAGATCATCTCAGTGCCCGCCACGTGGCACCTCCGAACCGGACCGCTTCAGAACCTTGCAAGGCTCCTCTACGCCTATAAATACACCCCCGTATGGCCATTTCAAAGGAATTTTGGCGACTCCAACACTTGGCCTCCTTTACGACCAAGCACGGACATTGCTCTTCACTTGAACACGAGGAATTCGTGTATAAAATCATTCTCTAATCTCGTCTTCTTGATAGTAACACAAGGCTATTGTGTATAAACCGCAAACAAACAGTATTATAATTGCTTCCTAGGATTTAAGAAACTATAAATTGGATGTAGGCTTGGTTTGAGCCAAACCACTATAAAAATCTCGTGTGTCTCCTCTTATTTTACTGCTTTTTCTGCATTGATCTGTGACTGTGAGGTTTTCACATAGAATTTGGGTGTTAGGCCCAATTTTCGGTCTAACATTTTGGCGCGCCAGGTAGGACGGACACACAACTACTTCAATTTCTAGCTCTAAAGCAAGCGGATTATTTGGCTATTTGATCGATGGCTAAGCGAAAGGTTTCCCGTGTTGAAGGCGAAGGAACGAGAAACGAGGCGAGCCATGAATTTTCCTCACATGAAAACCCATCAACATACTTGACGCGAGAAGAGATGGATGGTGTTCTCACTGAATTGAGAGCCCAGACGGCAAGGCAAGAGGATCTCCTCCGCAAACAACAACAGATGATAAATGGATTCTTCGCTCGGATGGAGGGCAGGCCGAGCGACAACATTCAAATTGCTGGAAACAACGCTGTACAAACAATAAATCAATCCCCAGCAGGAGCAGCGAACCGGATCGGTACGGATCCAATCCGAAACGGAGACACGAATGGACTCGGGGGCAATGTCCCTCAACAACCAATAGCTCCGACGCTTAATATTTCTGATGGAAATGCAGAAGCTCAAGATTCAGGGTGAGCACGACCAATCTCCGCACCAGTTCGGATCGGCAATACAACACAGCTTCAACATCAAGCTCCCCGGTTCGGAATAGGAGAACCTGATCAGATCGGTACATCCGACCCGACCGTGCACCTCGCCATGACCTCTCTCGCTTCTCCGAGACGCAACATGGGGGCACTTCTGAACCGAACGGAATGGCCTTCCAAGTACCCCGTACACTTCAACACTCTGCTGGATTCAACGATGCGGGCACCAGCTCTGACCTTAGCAACTTGCAACAATTCTTTTATGGCGACCGGCTCGCCAATCTGATCGAACGCCTCTTGAGAGCTCGCACTTATCAGAATGACATGGATGATGTCAACCACAATCTGTTCACTCAGGAAATCAGGAATTCACGCAATCCCCCGGATTTCAAACTTCCATAGTTGGAGCCCTAAAACGGCAGGACGGATCCTACCGTGCACTTGATGCGCTACAAAAGTCATATGGAAGTTCAATCGGCATCAGAAAACATCATGGCAAAGCGCTTCCCACTCTTTTTGAACGATAAAGCTGCTATGTGGGTTCGGCAGCTGGAATCTGAATCGATCAACAGTTGGAACATGTTGGTCGCTCGTTTTATTGAGCAGTTTCGGGTCCACATTGCTCGACCCAAAAATGTAATGTCGCTCACTACAATCAAGTAGAGGCCCAGAGAAATTCTACGCTCATTTCTAGAAATATTTAACGTCGCAGCAACATCGGTTGATTGACCTGAGCCATCTATGGTATTGATGGCGGCAGTATCCGACGTTTTGGACAACTCGGAGTTCAAAAAATCCTTATACCGAGACCCACCAAGAAATCTCATCGAATTCTACCTTGAATCGGATAGGCTTATGCGTGAAGAAGAAGCAACGTCCAAAAAGAAAATTCTCGATGTCAACATGCTCCGGGACAGAGAACCGTCTGATTTTGGTAAAGGCGAAGGAAAAGCTAGCGTCAAGAATAACCGCAACACTCAGCCCCAAAGAGGGCCCAGATATGAAAAGTACACCGAACTCAATTCGTCAGTAACCCACATCTACGTGAACACAAATGGTGATATCTCCTATCCAAAGCCTCCTAGGAGGGAGCCATCGCAAAGAGAACGTGATTCTGGAAGACACTGCATATTTCACGATATAGACGATCATAACACGGATGATTGAAGGCATCTTAGAGATCTGATTGTGGAACGGGTTAGACGTGGAGAGCTACCCAAGTATGTGAAACAACCAACAGCGCCTGCACCTGCGCTACCTCCACCTTCTCCCCGGAGAGGGAATGACCCTGAATCGAGCTCTCGTGGGCTCATCATCAGCTGATCTGTATTGGATCACTTTGCATTTTCAGCATTTCTTAGGATTTAAGATATGTTTCTTTGGTTTCTTTAGGTTTTCCGATTGGCTAAATCGGAGTACACATGTTCGGGGTTTGGATTTAGCTCCAAAGAGTACTCTACACTCGATGACAAACAAATCAGGATTTTCTTTGGTTTTGTACTTTGAATTGAATAAGGAAGGACTTTCCAAACATGGATTATGTTTGGAGAATATAAGTGTCTTGTCAGGTTGTGGCAAGATTATCAATCTCGATTAAAGTATGGTTTATACTTATCTCAAAACCCTTGGTACGGATTGTGCCTAAGGACGGACTGTCTTGTCAGGCTTTGGCAAGTATAGCTCCAACTCGGCATGAGTATGGATTGTACTCCACTGAATTTCTATGTATGGATTATACTCAGGAACGAAGAATGATCTTTTTAAGATCTGGTAAAGGAACTCAATAAAACTCGAGTATGGCTTATGCTTAGTTTGAACTTCCTGGTATGGCTTATACCCGGAAGGTTAGGTCCCTCGCCAGGTTTTGGCAGGATGATTCGAACGACTCTTGAGTGTGGTTTATGCTCAAACAAATGCCCAAGCATGGTTTATGCTTGAAAGTATAATCAGTTTTGTTAGGTTTTGACATACCTGTTTTCTCTCTTTTCTTCGCAGGTATGGTTTATACCTGCAGCTGGCTGGCCCGACGTGACCTTGGACTTCCTGGATTACCCAGAACACATCTTCCTTCATTCTGCAAGATATGTTCTGGGGGGGCAAAATGTTGACCCGCTTTTTAGTCAAAGCAGTCACACATGAATTATCTGATTAAAAATACGCTCCAGTATTGGAAGCATCATCAGAAGACAGGAAGCGATTTGGTCAAAATCTCATCACAAACAAAGAAAGGCCCAGAACTCCTACCAGATGACCTTTTTTGGGCCGGAAAACATCGATTACAGAGCTAAGCTCAGTAATTCTCGTATCCCTCTGAATTCGCTTCAGTTTGATCTTTCGTTTGGGTAAAACGGACTTACGGTTTGAAAGTTACGCATGTTTCCGTGAACGCATGAAGAATTGGAAACTTGGATTTTGGCATGAGAAGAGCTCTAGATCGGATCGGACCCGCTCCGATCCATGCTTCGAAGTTTCTCAAAATTGGACTTTAGCTCGCTTTGATTCAGATCGTACCTTTCAGACCCGACCCACCTTGTACACTGCACAGAAGCGCTCGTCACGCCTTCGGTTCGGAGGTTCCACCTCGGTTCGGATTAGACCCGAACCGATCTGACCCCTATTGACCTGCTACTACGCTTCGGATCTGACCCATTCTTAAGGAGCCATTACCTCCTTCTCTCATGGAATGAACTCCACCTGTCCTAGCACGATCTGAAGACCACTATTCCACTACTTCCGAGATCATCTCAGTGCCCGCCACGTGGCACCTCCGAACCGGACCGCTTCAGAACCTTGCAAGGCTCCTCTACGCCTATAAATACATCGTCATATGGCCATTTCAAAGGACTTTTGGTGACTCCAGCACTTGGCCTCCTTTACGACCAAGCAAGGACATTGGTCAACACTTTAGCACGAGGAATTCGTGTATAAATTCATTCTCTAATCTCCTCTTCTTGATTGTAACATAAGGCTATTGTGTATAAACCGCAAACAAACAGTATTGTAACAGCTTCCTAGGAATTAAGAAACTATAAAGTGGACGTAGGCTCGGTTTGAGCCGAACCACTATAAAAATCTCGTGTGTCTCCTCTTATTTTACTGCTTTTTCTGCATTAATCTGTGATTGTGAGGTTTTCACATAGAATTTTGGTGTTAGGCCCAATTTTCGGTCTAACATTTCGGCACGCCAGGTAGGGTGGACACACAACTACTTCAATTTCTGCCTCTAAAGGAAGCGGATTATTTGGCTATTGGATCGATGGCTAAGCGAAAGTTTTCCCGTGTTGGAGGTGAAGGAACGAGAAACGAGGCGAGCCATGAAGCTTCCACACATGAAAACCCGTCAGCATACTTGACGCGAGAAGAGATGGATGACGGTCTCACCGAATTTAGAGCCCAGACGGCAAGGCAAGTCGATCTCCTCCGCAAACAACAGCAGATGATAAATGGATTCTTCGCTCGGATGGAGGGCAGGCCGAGCGACAACATTCAAATTGCTGGAAACAATGCTGTACAAACAACAAATCAATCCTCAGCAGGAGCAGCGAACTGGATCCGTACGGATCCGATCCGAACCAGAGACACGAATGGACTCGGAGGCAATGCCCCTCAACAACCAATAGCTCCCACGCTTAATATCTCTAATGGAAATGTAGGAGCTCAAAATTCAGGGCGAGCAAGACCAATCTCCACACGGTTCGGGTTGCAGCAGCATCCATTGATCGACCTGAACCATCTATGGTATTGATGGCGGCAGTATCCGGCGTTCTGGACAACTCGGAGTTCAAAAAATCCTTATACCAAGACCCACCAAGGAATCTCAGTGAATTCTACCTTGAATCGGATAGGTTTCTACGTGAAGAAGATGCAATGTCCGAAAAGAAAATTCTCGATATCAACATGCTCAGGTATGGAGAACCATCTGATTCTGCTAAAGTAAAAGGAAAAGCTGTCGTCAAGAATGACCGCAACACTCAGTCCCGAAGAGGGCCCAGATATGAAAAGTACACCAAACTCAATTCGTCACTAACCCACATCTACGTGAACACAAACGGTGATATCTCCTATCCAAAGCCTCCCATGTGGGAGCCATTGCAAAGAGAACGTGATTCTGGAAGACACTGCATATTTCACGATATGGATGGTCATAACACAGAGGATTGCAGGCATCTTAGAGATCTGATTGAGAAATGGGTTAGACGTGGAGAGCTACCCGAGTATGTGAAACAACCAACAGCGCCTACACCTGCGCTACCTCCACCTTCTCCCTGGAGAGGGAATGACCCTGGATCGAGCTCTCGTGGGCTCATCATCAACTGATCTGGATTGGACCACTCTGCATTTTCAGCATTTCTTAGGATTTAAGATATGTTTCTTTGCCTTCTTTAGGTTTTCCGATTGGCTAAATCGGAGTACACACGTTCAGGGTTAGGATTTACCTCCTAAGCGTGCTCTACACTCGATGACAAACCAATAAGGATTTGCTTTGGTTTTTTACTTTGAATTGAATAAGGAAGAACTTTCTAAACATGGATTATGTTTGGAGAATTTAAGTGTCTTGTCGGGTTGTGGCAGGATTCTCAATCTCGATTAAAGTATGGTTTATACTTATCTCGAAACACTTGGTACGGATTGTGTCTAAGGACGGACTGTCTTGTCAGGCTTTGGCAAGTATAGCTCCATCTCGGCATGAGTATGGATTGTACTCCATTGAATTTCTAATAACGGATTGTACTCAGGAAAGTCGAATGGTCTTGGTAAGATCTGGTAAAGGAAATCAATAATACTCGAGTATGGCTTGTGCTTAGTTTAAACTTCCTGGTATGGCTTATACCCGGAAGCTTAGGTCCCTCGCCAGGTTTTGGCAGGATGATTCGAACGTCTCTTGAGTGTGGTTTATGCTCAAACAAACGCCCAAGCATGGTTTATGCTTGAAAGTATAATCATTTTTGTTAGGTATTGACATACCTGTTTTCTCTCATTTCTTCGCATGTATGGTTTATACTTGCACCTGGCAGGCCCGGCGTGGCCTTGGACTACCTGAATTATCCAGAACACATCTTCCTTCGTTCTACAAGATATGTTTTGGGGGGCAAAATGTTGACCCGCTTTTTAGTCAAAGCAGTCACACATGAAATATCTGATCAACAATACGCTCTAGTATTGGAAGCATCGTCAGAAGACAGGCAGCGATTTGGTCGAAATCGCATCACAAACAAAAAAGGCCCGGAACTCCAACCAGATGACCATTTCTAGGCCCGAAAACATCGATTACAAAGTTGAGCTCTATAACACTTGTAGCACTCTGAATTATCTTCAGTTTGAGCTTTCGTTTGGCTAAAACGGACTTACGGTTTGAGTGTTACACCTGTTTCCGTGAACACATGCAGAATTGTAAACTTGGATTGTGGCATGAGAAAAACTCCGGATCGGATTGGACCCGCTACGACCCACGCTTCGAAGTTTCTCAAACTTGGACTTTGGCTCGCTTCAGTTCGGATCAGACCGTCTAGACCCGACCCGCCTTGTACACGGCACAGAAGCGCTCGTCACGCCTTCGGTTCGGAGGTTCCACCTCGGTTCGGATCGGACCCGAACCGATCCGACCCCTATTCACCTGCTTCTACACTTCGGATCTGACCTATTCTTAAGGAGCCATTACCTCCTACTCTCATGGAATGAACTCCACCTGTCCTGGCACGATCTGAAGACCACTATTCCACTACTTCTGAGATCATCTCAATGCCCGCCGCGTGGCACTTCCGAACCAAACCGGTTCAGACCCTTGCAAGGCTCCTATACGCCAACAAATACACCCTCATATGGCCATTTCAAAGGACTTTTGGCAACTCCAACACTTGGCCTCCTTTTCAACCAAGCAAGGACATTGCTCATCCCTTTAACACGAGGAATTCGTGTATAAATTCATTCTCTAATCTCCTCTTCTTTATTGTAACACAAGGCTATTGTGTATAAACCGCAAACAAACAGTATTGTAATAGCTTCTTAGGATTTAAGAAACTATAAAGTGGACGTAAGCTTGGTTTGAGCCGAACCACTATAAAAATATCGTGTGTATCCTCTTATTTTACTGCTTTTTCTACATTAATCTGTGATTGTGAGGTTTTCACATAGAATTTGGGTGTTAGGTCCAATTTTCGGTCTAACATTAATAATTAGGTGTAATTTTTGGAAGTAAGGGCTATTCAGAGAATTAAGGGTAGGATTAAAAAGAAGAGAAGTTTTGAAGTATTAAGAGAAGTTGGGGTAGTTTAAGCATAGTAGGGGTAGATCAACATATATGAAAGATGTTGAATCATTTAGATTGGTTGCTGCAAAAACCAACCCTTCACTGTAGTTAAAAAATAGGGGTAATTGTTAAAAGGGCTATTTGGATAATTAGCGGTAGGGTTAAAAAGAATGACTTTTTTGTAGTTTTAAGAGAAGTAGGGGTAGTTTAAGCATAGCATCGGTGGATCGACAAATATGAAAGATGATGAATCATTTAGATTGGGCGCCACAAAAACCAACCTTTCACAGTAGTTAAAAAATAGGGGTAATTTTCGGGAGGCCTATTTGGAGAATTTTAGGTATAATTTTAAAGAAGAACTACATTTAAGTAAGAAGAGAAGTATGGGTAGTTTAAGCATAGTAAGTGTAGATCGACAAATATGAAAGATGATGAATCATTTGGATTGGGTGCTGCAAAAACAAACCCTTCACGGTAGTTAAAAAATAGGGGCAATTGTTGGAAGGGCTATTTAGGGAATTAGGGGTAGGATTAAAAAGAAGGGCCGTTTTGAAGTATTAATAGAAGTAGGGGTAGTCTAAGCATAGTATTGGTAGATCGACAAATATGAAAGATGATGAATCATTTAGATTGGGTGCTGCCAAAACCAACCCTTCACAGTATTTAAAAAATAGGGGTAATTCTTGGAAGTAAGGGCTATTTTGAGAATTAGGGGTAGGATTAAAGAGAAGGACTGTTTTAAAGTATTAAGAGAAATATGGATAGTTTAAGCGTAGTAGGGGTAGATCGACAAATATGAAAGATGATGAATCATTTGGATTGGATGATGTAAAAATCAACCTTTCACAGTAGTTAAAAAATAGGGGTAATTGTTGAAAGTTTGGGCTATTTAGAAAATTAGGGGTAGGATTGATGTAACAACCCGGGTTTCGACAGACCGAATTTTTCAAAATCCAATCCATCGGACCCCGAGTTGGGTGCTCTGTTATCATGCATAAAAGACAGAGAGAAAGAAACATGTCAGAGTTCGAAATGAAGCTCACAGCGGAAGGAATAAAATATAATTTATTCAATATAGCATTACCTTAATAATAATAATTCCAAGCCAGTAGTCAAGCAATACTATCTTTGTCATGAACCTAACCTGCGCATGTTGTGTGGAGGGGGTCAGAACAAAAGTTCTGTGTGACTGGACTATAATAAACTCTTGTGTAACCCTACATATACCATTCAGTTATAATTTCTTGTTTATTAGGTTATTCACAATATTAGCACCCAAGGCCAATCCCACGTCATTCTCGTCCAATTACTAGTAGACTTAACCTAATACATCGTATATGTAATTTTTCCCTAACTCGTATAATCCTTTCCATGTATACATACAGTACCTTGCCGTATATCGTACGGGCTTTATCACGTAATTCTATACTACTTCAACGTAGTGCCACTATTCTTGAAATCGTTTGGACTGCCACCCTTGATCTGCCTAGGTTTCCTTATCATGAACTATCGAGTGTTCAACTAGGATTTTTGCCACCTAGGACCACTATGGATTATGCTACGTATTGAACGTTTTCTAGATTCGATTAGGGTTTATGACACCTAGGAATACTAGGGATTATGCTACCTGTCGAATAGCGCCCTTTTCCCATGTATGTGTCGCGAATCCTTTCCGATATCTAGGTGCACATGTACACTATATGTGTGGCCCGAGTCCCGTGACAGGGCTAAATAAAGAAATACGGAACTCGGTTGGGAGCTTTAAGTTATCTACAGATGCAGATGCTAAGGTCTGTTTTTCTACCAGTGGTTATGGTCCCACGTGACCCCTCCCTCAACTAATGAAAGGCAATCCAAGAAAATCAATCACAAGAACTGTACTCCTGCCACCTATGCCCCACTTTCCTATTGGCCAGCCTCACCTACAACTAGATAGCAAGTATATGGTATTTTGGGAGTTCTCTGCTTTTCCGTATACGTACTACGTTTGACTGAAGATGGTAGGTAGCCGACAAGTGCTATCACAGGGCTAAACAAGATATCGCCGCCTCACGCTGGTCCATCCTAGTCTTTAGGTTGCCTTATATTGCAACCGAGGCATAATCTTGGTTCTCCTACCGCAGACCTTAACCTCTTTGAGCCCAGGCGGATCATCTACAACCTCACAGAGGGATACCAAGAGTACCCTCACGTTCCTCGAAGCTACGTGCTTCGTAACCCAGTCCGCTGGAGCCTTTCTCGAAATCAGATAAACGTTCGCTCCTCCTCGTGTGTTTGTTAAGCGATGATCTACCGTATCGGGTTATTCATCTATTTATTAACGGGCTCAGTTTCCTTGACTAAGAATTATTACTTAGTTGTTCTTAACTAAGGTATGCCACTAAGTTTCCTTTCCCGTTAATCTTGTTAACTAAGGTTTACCACTTAGTCCCCTTAACTAAGGATTACAACTTAGTTCCCATTCTCGTCCGTTTTCTTAACTAAGGTTTATTGCTTAGTTCCTATTAGCTAAGGCTTGTTACTTAGTTATCATTCTCGTTGTTTTACTTAGTCAATTCTCGTTACCTTAGACATCAGACCACATATTCTCGCTTTATAATTCAACTTGTTGACTAAGGTTTTCCCATGAATTCAAGCATAACTTAAGTTCTCTTTTATTCCGTGATAGCGCATGGGTGTTTTCCCACAGTTCTTGCTTTGCTTACCCCATATTATAGGTTATCCCTCCCTTCTGGTCTTACATTACATCTTAAGTCATGGTCTTTCCCTGTCCCTAGGACAGGTTTACCCCCTAATTAACCCTTCGACTATTTCAACTTCAACTTATAATAGGTAGTTAACATTCCCTATTTCCGTTTTTGGTTAAGTTTTGTTCATATGTTTGTGTCGACTTAACCCCATCTCGTTATAACGTTCATTCACAGATTTGGTTAAGTGTTGTCTTTGAATTCATGACTTAACCCTATGAATCATGTGCCATTAATTATTAATGCACCACAACCTCTGACATTAGACCTGTTGTTGTGGTCACTGGTTATGCCGGGCGGTTCCGGGCAGAATTACACCACAACTCAGTCTAACCTCGGGTTTCAAGCGCGATATGACTAACTTCTCACATTAGGACCTATTGTTTGCAGCCACTGGTTAGGCTGGGCGGTTCCGGGCAGGATTACATCGCAAACTCATCCTAACCTCGAGTTAGCCACGTTTCTTGTTTGGTTCATGTCTATTCTAATTGGCATATGTCAAGTTCATAATCATGTCAAAAAATATTTAGTTCATGTTATGCCAATTACCAAACTTACGAGCATGTTCTTATAAATGTCAACTACCAATTCATGCCATGTTCGTGTTCGTTTTAGATGTCAAGTTCATAAGCATATTCTAAATGTCATATTTCAAGTTTCATAATTTTGTCCCTATTTACATTACACAAATTACTCAACCATATTCATGTTCAATGCATTTCAATAGTGCCAAAATTCGAGTATCAATTTCAATCTAGATGTCAAGTGTCAATTCCCCAAATCCAAGCTTTACCTAAAAACCCCCAATTTATATTCATGCTTGTAATCCCATTAACGGGTTACATCTATCATTAAATTCATAATTCATATTCATGTCAATTTCATGTTCAAGTTCTAGATGTAAACTTCATGTCAAATTTCAGATGTCAATTCAAATCAAGTTTGTGTTCTTATCCAAATTCATGTTATAGTATAGGTTTTATTCTAGAGACATGTGCCCATTAACAAATCCATAAGTCAATTTCATGCTTAAATCAATGATGTCAATTCTACGCCAAACCCCAAATCATGTTCATGTGTATAATTCTAAATTTGGTTTACGCATTCAGGTTTTGTCAATGTTATATTACGCCCAACCATCTTTGTAATTTATAACCAAACCCTCCAGTTCATGTCATAACCCAAATCCAAGCGTTTCCCTTTTTCGCTTGCAATAATCATTCAATCGTATTTATTTTATGATAGATCTAGTCTCGAGATAGCCTAGCTATTAAAAATCAAAAAGGGAAAGAATAAAAGGAGGCACATAATCATAGGCATAATAATTAAAATCGAGCACATGATAATATTAAACATTATGGATTCAATAATTTCATTTCATGTTTACATAGGGAATGTTTGAACGATAAATAATAATTTTACACAAAAAGTGCATTATAACTCCACTCACAGTGTTTGTCATCTTCAAAATGTAGATCCTCGATTGCCCCTTTGATTTATGAATTGGATTAATCCTTGAACTGATTTCCCCCTTTCCCTTTTTGTTGCTTTTGATTCATCTTTGATTGATTTCATGTCAATTCAATTTATCTTTGATTTCATATGCGGCGTAAGTTGCAGATCTGAATTCCTTCTCTTTTCGCAGTGATTCAGATCTAAGCCTCTTTTCTTTTTATTCATGGTTGCAGTAATTGTAGATCTCATTCTTTTTAATTTTAAGAATAGATGTTGTAGAGAAAAGAGAGAAGAATAGATCTAAGATTTATTTAGATCAATAGCTTGAGAAGGAAGAAGAAATCAAGTTAGAAGAGAGCCATGGCCTTGCCTTTAATTGTTGTGGAGTTTACAATGAGCCTAGGATGTTTATATAGGTGTTAGACCAACGTACCAGGCCCAAAAACTCATCCAGGTGCTCAAAAATGAACCTGGACAGCTTTTGGTGCAAATTTCCCGCTTCTGGACCAAAATTCCCGCTCCAGGTCGAGCTCCCTATGGGGGGGTCGACACTATGGTCGACCTTCCCCCTGGGAGGTCGACCCTATGGTCGACCTGGGGGTCGACCTAGTCAATTTTTTTTCTGTTTTGGGCTGGGTTGTGTTCTGATTTTTCGCCGAAACTTCGGGAGGTCATAACTCCTTCATATGGACTCTGATTTTCCAAAACTCGGACTCTATTTCATTTAAAATTTCGAGAGGAACGCACTGGTGATGTCCATTTTACTTAATTCCTGATATTTAAATTAAATATCCTTATTTTACTATCTTCTTTGTTAAACACACTATTATCGAATTAATTTTTCTTCTCTTCCATGTATTAATTAATTCTCATTATACATCACCATTATTTACCTATATAAGCATATTTTCATAAATTTTATTTCATTTTTAATTATATTAAAAATGCGGGGTGTTACATTCTCCAACCCTTAAAGAATTTCGTCCTCGAAATTCGATAAGAGTAAAATTGATAATCCCTCACAACATCCCATTAGTGTTCATCCAATTGTTGCAACATTGTGCACATGTGCAAAGTGAAGTACATTATAGTAAAGCAGTTATATCTAATTTGGATCCACCTATATGTATTCAAACTTAAGAAAACTTTTCAAAACATGATGCTCACATACTAAATATACTTGCAGTTCTATATGGATGCAATATTTTTGAAAAATAAAAAAAAAATCCATTCAAATTTTCCTACACTCTTATAGAATAAGAGCATAGTTCATCCAATTTTCACATCCAAAACACTACCAACCATCTTTTAATTCGATATTTAGAAAAATCTAATTTTCCGAATTTGATTTCTTATGTTACAAAAAGGTATAAAACAGAAAAATTCACATCCTCCATTTTTCTTTTCTAATTGTACTTGGATTTTTATATAACTATTCTATTAAGATTTCCTATTTTCTTATCCAAGCACAACCACATAACAAAATTTCTTTCTCGTATTTTTGACTTTATCTTGAAATAATTTCATATTTATTCATCTTTTTCTTGAGATTTTCATTTTCTTTCCCCCGTCTTATTTTGTTGCTTTACTGAATTTATTGTTTTATTGTTAGTTAGGCTATTCTTTAGCTTATTTGGCTTAGTCCAGTTTCTCATGTTTATATTATTTATTTATCTTTTCAAATAAGCTTTTTCGTTTTCTAGTCAAATGGTATCCTTCACAGCTACAACTATGGGCTAAGGATCTTAAGACTTTATTACCTCTGACAATCGCGAGTCCACCTAACAAGGTCTATATAATTGCTTGCCCTTCATCACCTAGTAGTCACTACTAGTCCATGTCGTGTATTACTATCGTATCCTTTTCTTTTTCTCAAGCAACAATTCTAGGTCTCAATGCTTATGCATTTTACCGGAAATTTGTTTACCCAATTTTTTTTTAACAATAATCAAAATTTAATAGAATAGAGATTTCAAAAACTCCTTTTACAAAATACAACATTTTCCTTTCAAGATTTTCATATATGAGAACTAGTGAGCTATATATATATGCTCCTTTTTATGAGAGAATTCTTTCAAAACAAGAAATAGTTGTTTTACATAATATACCCCACTTTATTTTAAAACCCAATATGCACTTTTCAAACATCAAGATACTTTTAAGATAAAAACTCAGAAAATACAACAAACTCTTTTACAAATTCAAGTTCTTAAAATTTTATTATTGGGTCAGACTCAAAGCGGGTTTTCCACTCAACTAGGCTTTCCTAGGTACTTTCACAAATTCAATTTTCTCGACTATATATATTCCTAATCCATTTTCAGACATTAACCTTTTTTTTTCTAATTTCTAAGGTTTTACTTCTAGACCCACTACTCTGAAATACTAATATTTTAGTTTCCATTCTATGGGATACTTCCTAGCTCTAAGTCATATTGTACACTTTCCCAACCACCTAATTGTTTCCAAAATTTCTATATCCATGCCTTTAGTGTACAAACCAATATCCCAACTCTTTACATGTCTAGTGGGCTACTATATGGATTTAGGTTTATATATATCATATATTTATATTTTAGAAAATACAAATACGTTCACTCATTATCGCCCTAAGACCACTAAACCGAAGCTCTGATACCAGATGTAACAACCCGGGTTTCGACAGACCGAATTTTTCAAAATCCAATCCATCGGACCTCGAGTTGGCTGCTCTGGTATCCTGCAGAAAAGACCGAGAGAAAGAAACATGACAGAGTTCGAAAAGCAGCTCACAGCGGAAGGAATAAAATATAATTTATTCAAAATAGCATTACATTAATAATAATACTGCTAAGCCAGTAGTCAAGCAATACTATCTCCGTCATGAACCTAACCTGCGCATGTTGTGAGGAGGGGGTCAGAACATCAGTTCTGTGTGACTGGACTTTATTAAACTCTTGTGTAAGCCTACATATACCATTCAGTTATAATTTCTTGTTTATTAGGTTATTCACAATATTAGCACCCAAGGACAAACCCACGTCATTCTAGTCCACTTACTAGTAGACTTAACCTAATACATCGTATATGTAATTTTTCCCCAACTCGTATAATCCTTTCCATGTATACGTAAAGTCCCTTGCCGTATATCGTACGGGCTTTATCACGTAATTTTATACTACTTCAACGCAGTGCCACCATTATTGAAATCAATTGGCCTGCCACCCTTGATCTGGCTAGGTTTCCTTATCGTGAAGTATCGAGTGTCCAACTATGATTTTTGCCACCTAGGACCACTAGAGATTATGCTACCTATTGAACGTTTTCTATATTCGATTAGGGTTTATGCCACCTAGGACTACTAGGGATTATGCTACCTGTCAAACAGTTCCCTTTTCCCACGTATGTATCGTGAATCCTTTCTGATTTCTAGGTGCACATGTACACTATATGTGCGGCCCGAGTCCCGTGATAGGGCTAAATCAAGAAATACGGAACTCGGTCGGGAGCTTTAAGTTATCTGCCGATGCAAATGCTAAGGTCTATTTTTCTACCAGTGGTTATGGTCCCACATGACCCCTCCCTCAACTAATGAAAGGTAATCCAAGAAAATCAAGCACGAGAACTGTACTTCTGCCACCTATGCCCCACTTTGTTATTGCCCAGCCTCACCCACAACTAGATAGAAAGTATATATTCTGTTGGGAGTTCTCTGCCTTTCCGTATACATATACGATTGACTAAAGATGGTAGGTAGACGACGAGTGCTATCTCAGAGCTAAACAAGATATCGCCGCCTCACGCTGGTCCATCCTAGTCTTTAGGTTGCCTTATATTGCAACCGAGGCATACTCTTGGTTCTCCTACTGCAGACCTTAACCTCTGTGAGCCCAGGCGGATCATCTGCAACCTCACAGAGGGATAACAAGAGTACCCTCACGTTCCCCGATGTTATGTGCTTCGTAACCCAGTCCGCTGGAGCCTTTCTCGAAATTAGATAAACGTTCGCTCCTCCTCGTGTGTTTGTTAAGGGATGATCTACCGTATCGGGTTATTCATCTATTTATGGACTGGCTTAGTTTCCTTGACTAAGAATAATTACTTAGTTGTTCTTAACTAAAGTTTACCACTTAGTTTCCTTTCCCGTTAATCTTGTTAACTAAGGTTTACCACTTAGTCCCCTTAACTAAGGATTACAACTTAGTTCCCGTTCTCGACCGTTTTCTTAACTAAGGTTTACTGCTTAGTTCCTATTAACTAAGGCTTGTTACTTGGTTATCATTCTCGTTGTTTTACTTAGTCAATTCTCGTTACCATAGACATCAGACCACATATTCTCTCTTTATAATTCAACTTGTTGACTAGGGTTTTCCCATGAATTCAAGCATAACTTAAGTTCTCTTTTATTCGGTGATAGCGCATGGGTGTTTTCCCACAGTTCTTGCTTTTCTTACCCCATATTATAGGTTATCCAACCCTTCAGCTCTTATATTACATCTTAAGTCATAGTCTTTCTCTGTCCCTAGGACAGGTTTACCCCCTAATTAAACCTTCGACTATTTCAACTTCGATATATAATAGGTAGTTAACATTCCCTATTTCCGTTTTTGGTTAAGTTTTGTTCATATATTCGTGTTGACCTAACCCCATCTCCTTATAACGTTCATTCACAAATTTGGTTAAGTGTTGTCTTTGAATTCATGACTTGACCCTACGAATCATGTGTCATTAATTATTAATGCACTACAACCTTTCACATTAGACCTGTTGTTGTGGTCACTGGTTATGTCGGGCGGTTCCGGGAAAAATTACACCACAACTCAGTCTAACCTCGGGTTTCAAGCGCGATATGACTAACTTCTCACATTAGGACCTATTGTTTGCAACCACTGGTTAGGCAGGGCGGTTCCGGGCAGGATTACATCGCAAACTCATCCTAACCTCGAGTTAGCCACGTTTCATGTTTGGTTCATTTCTATTCTAATTGGCATATGTCAAGTTCATAATCATGTCAAAAAATATTAAGTTCATGTTATGCCAATTTCCCAACTTACAAGCATGTTCTTTTAAATGTCAACTACCAATTCATACCATGTTCGTGTTCGTTTTAGATGTCAAGTTCATAAGCATATTCTAAATGTCATATTACAAGTTTCATAATCTTGTCCCTATTTACATTACACAAATTACTCAACCATATTCATGTTCAATGCATTTCAATAGTGCCAAAATTCGAGTATCAAATTCAATCTAGATGTCAAGTGTCAATTGCCCAAATCCAAGCTTTACCTAAAAACCCACAATTAATATTCATGCTTGTAATCCCATTAACGGGTTACGTCTATCATTAAATTCAAAATTCATATTCATGTCAATTTCATGTTCAAGTTCTAGATGTAAACTTCATGTCAAATTCCAGATGTCAATTCATATCAAGTTTGTGTTCTTATCCAAATTCAAGTTATAGTACGGGTTTTATTCTAGAGACATGTGCCCATTAAAAAATCCATAAGTCAATTTCATGCTTAAATCAATGATGGTAATTCTACGCCAAACCCCAAATCATGTTCATGTGTATAATTCTAAATTTGGTTTACGCATTCAGGTTTTGTCAATGTTATATTACGCCCAACCCTCTTTGTAATTTACAACCAAACCCTCCAGTTCATGTCATAGCCCAAAACCGAGCGTTTCCCTTTTTCGCTTGCAATAATCATTCAATCGTATTTATTTTATGATAGATCTAGGCTCTAGATAGCCTAGCTATTAAAAATCAAAAAGGGAAAGAATAAAAGGAGGCACATAATCGTAGGCATAATAACTAAAATCGAGCACATGATAATATTAAACATTATGGATTCAATAATTTCATTTCATGTTTACATAGGGAATGTTTGAACGATAAATAATAATTATACGCAAAAAGTGCACTATAACTCCACTCATAGTGTTTGTCATCTTCAAAATGTAGATCCTTGATTGCCCCTTTGATTTATGAATTGGATTAATCCTTGAACTGATTTCCCCCTTTCTCTTTTTGTTGCTTTTGATTCATCTTTGATTGATTTCATGTCCAATTAAATTTATCTTTGATTTCATATGCGGCGTAAGTTACAGATCTGAATTCCTTCTCTTTGCGTAGTGATTTTGATCTAAGCCTCTTTTATTTTTATTCATGGTTGTAGTAATTCTAGATCTCATTCTTTTTAATTTTAAGAATAGATGTTGTAGAGAAAAGAGAGAAGAATAGATCTAAGATTTATTTAGATCAATAGCTTGAGGAGGAAGAAGAAATCAAGTTAGAAGAGAGCCATGGCCTTGCCATGAATTGTTGTGGAGTTTATAATGAGCCTAGGATGTTTATATAGATGTTAGACCAACGTACCAGGCCCAAAAACTCATCCAGGTGCTCAAAAATGACCCTGGACAGCTTCTAGGGCGAATTTCCCGCTTCTGGACCAAAATTACCGCTACAACTCGCTACAGGTCGACCTCCCCAAGGGGGGGTCGACACTATGGTCGAACTTCACCCTAGGATGTCGACCCTATGGTCGACCTAGGGGTCGACCTGGTCAAATTATTTTTTTGTTCTGGGCTGGGCTATTTTCTGATTTTTTGCTGAAACTTCAGGAGGTCATAACTCCTTCATACGGACTCCGATTTTCGAAAACTCAGACTCTATTTCATGTAAAATTTTGAGAGGAACGCAATGGTGATGTCCGTTTTACTTAATTCCTGATAATTAAATTAAATAACCTTATTTTACTATCTTCTGCGTTACACACACTATTATCGAATTAATTTTTCTTCTCTTCCATGTATTAATTAATTCTCATTATACATCACCATTATTTACCTATATAAGCATATTTTCATAAATTTTATTTCATTTTTAATTATATTTAAAATGCGGGGTGTTACAATTAAAAAGAAGGAATGTTTTGAAGTATTCTGAGAAGTACGGGTAGTTTAAGCATAGTTGGGGTACATCGACAAATATGAAAGATGATGAATCATTTGGATTGGGTGCTGCAAAATCCAACCCTTCATAGAAGTTAAAAAATAGGTGTACTTCTTGGAATTAAGGGATATTTAGAGAATCAGGGGTAGGATTAAAAAGAAGGGTTGTTTTGAAGTATTAAGAGAAGCAGGTGTAGTTTAAGCATAGTATCGGTAGATCGACAAATATGAAAGATGATGAATCATTTAGATTGGGAGCCGCAAAAACCAACGATTCACAGTAGTTAGAAAATAGGGGTAATTCTTGGAAGTAAGGGCTATTAGAGAATTTGGGGTAGGATTAAAACGAATGATTGCTTTGTAGTATTAAGAGATGTAGGAGTAGTTTAAACATAGTATTCGTAGATCTACAAATATGAAAGATGATGAATCATTTAGACTTGGTGTCGCAAAAACCAACCATTCACAGTAGTTAAAAAATAGGGGTAATTCTTGGAAGAAAGGGCTATTTAGAGAATTAGGGGTAGGATTAAAAAGAAGGACTATTTTGAAGTATTAAGAGAAGTATGGGTAGTTTAAGAATAGTTGGGGTTGATCGAAAAATATGAAAAATGATGAATCATTTGGATTGGGTGTTGCCAAATCCAACCCCTCACAGAAGTTAATAAATACGTGTAATTCTTGCAAGCAAGGGCTATATAGAGAATTAGGGGTAGGATTAAAAAGAAGGGTTGTATTGAAGTATTAAGAGAAGTAGGGGTAGTTTAAGCATAGTAGGGGAAGACCGACAAATATGAAAGATGATGAATCATTTAGATTGGGTGCTACAAAAACCAACCCTTCACAATAGATAAAAAATTAGGATAATTCTTGGAAGTAAGGGCTATTTAGAGAATTAGTGGTAGAATTAATAAGAAGTACTATTTTTAAGTATAAAGAGAAGTAGTTGTAGTTTAGTCATATTATGGGTAGATCGTCAAACATGAAAGATGATGAATCATTTGGAATGGGTGCAGCAAAAACCAGCCCTTCACAAAAGTTAAGAAATAGGAGTTAATGTTGGAAGTAAGGGATATTTTGAGAATTAGGGGTAGGATTAAAAAGAAGGATTGTTTTGAAGTATTAAGAGAAGTATGGGTAGTTTAAGCATGGTAGGTGTAGATTGACAAATATGAAAGATGATGAATCATTTGGATTGGGTACAGCAGAAATCAACCCCTCATAGAAGTATGAAATTAGGGGTAATTCTTGAACGTAATTCCTATTTAGAGAATTATGGATTGGATTAATAAGAAGGTCTGTTTTGAAGTATTAAGAGAAGTAGTGGTAGATTGGACATTGTAAGGGTAGATCGACAAATATGAAAGATGATGAATCATTTAGATCAGGTGCAGCAAAAACCAACCCTTCACAGTTGTTCAAAAATAGGGGTAATTCTTGGAAGTAAGGGATATTTAGAGAATTAGGGTTAGGATTAAAAAGAAGAGCTGTTTTGAAATATTAAGAGAAATAGGGGTAGTTTAAGCCTAATAGGGGTAGATCAACAAATATGAAAATGATGAATCATTTGGATTGGGTGCTGCAAAAACCAACTTCGCAGTAGTTAAAAAAAAGGAGTAACTGTTGGAAGGGCTATTTGAAGTATTAAGAGAAGATGTGGTAGTTCATGCATAGTATCGGTTGATCGACAAATATGAAAGATGATGACTCATTTAGATTGGGTGCTGGAAAAACCAACCCATCACAGTAGTTAAATAATAGGGGTAATTCTTGGAAGCTTGGGCTATTTGGAGAATTAGGGGTAGGATTAAAAAGAAGGGCTATTTTGAAATATTAAGAGAATTAGGGGTAGTTTAAGCATTGTAGGGGTAGATCGACAAATACGAAAGATGATGAATCATTTAGATGAGGTACTGCAAAAAAACCAACCCTTCATAGTAGTTAAAAAACATGGGTAATTCTTGTAAGTATGGGATATTTTGAGAATTAGGGGTAGCAGTAAAAAGAAGAGATGTTTTGAAGTAATAAGAGATGGAGGGGAAGTTCTAGCATAGTAGGGGTGGATCGACAAATATGAAAGAAGATGAATCGTTTGGATTGTGTGCTGCAAAAACCAACCCTTCACAGTAGTTAATAAATAGGGGTAATTGTTGGAAGGGCTACTTCGATAATTAGGTGTAGGATTAAAAAGAAGGACTATTTTTAAGTATTAAGAGAAGTATGGGTAGTTTAAGCATAGTAGGGTTAGATCGACTAATATGAAAGATGTTGAGTCATTTGGATTGGGTGCTGGAAAAACCAACCCATCATAGTAGTTAAAAAATAGGGGTAGTTGCTGGAAGGGATATTTAGAGAATTTAGGGTAGTATTAAAAAGAAAGGCTGTTTTTAAGTATTAAGAGAAGTAGGGATAGTCTAAGCATAGTATTGGTATATCGACAAATATGAAAGATGATGAATAGTTTAGATTGGGTGCTGCAAAAACCAACCCTTCACAGTAGTTAAAAAATAGGGGTAATTCATGGAAGTAATTAGTATTTAGAGAATTAGGGGTAGGATTAAAAAGAAGGACTGTTTTGAAGTATTAAGAGAAGTATGGGTAGTTTAAGCACAGTTGGGGTTGATCGACAAATATGAAAGATGATGAATCATTTGGATTGGGTGCTACAAAACCAAACACTACACAGAAGTTAATAAATAGGTGTGATTCTTGGAAGTAAGGGATATTTAGAGAATTAGGGGTAGGATTAAAAAGAAGGGTTGTTTTGAAGTATTAAGAGAAGCAGAGTTAGTTTAAGCATAGTAGGGTAGACTGACAATCATGAAAGATGATGAATCAATTAGATTGGATGCTGCAAAAATAAAACTTTCACAGTAGTTAAAAAGTAAGGGTAATATTTGGAAGTAAGTGCTATTTAGAGAATTAAGGGTGGGATTAAAAAGAAGAGATTTTTTGAAGCACTAAGAGAAGTAGGGGTAGTTTATGCAAAGTAGGGGTAAATCAATATATATGGAAGATGATGAATCATTTGGATTGGGTGCTGCAAAATCCAACCCTTCACATAAGTTAAAAAATAGGTGTAATTCTTGGAAGTAAGGGCTATTTAGGGAATTAGGGGTAGGATTAAAAAGAGGTGTTGTTTTGAAGTATTAAAAGAAGCAGGGGTAGTTTAAGCATAGTATCGGTAGATCGACAAATATGAAAGATGATGAATCATTTAGATTGGGAGCCGCAAAATACAACCATTCATGGTAGTTAGAAAATAGGGGTAATTCTTGGAAGTAAGGGCTATTTAGAGAATTCGGGTAGGATTTAAAAGAATGACTGTTTTGAAGTATTAAGAGATGTAGGAGTAGTTTAAGCATAGTATCCGCAGATCTACAAATATGAAAGATGATGAATCATTTAGATTTGGTGTCGCATAAACCAACCTTTCACAGTAGTTAAAAAATAGGGGTAATTCTTGGAAGAAAGGGCTATTTAGAGAATTACGGGTAGGATTCAAAAGAAGGACTATTTTAAAGTATTAAGAGAAGTATGGGTATTTTAAGAATAGTTGGGGTTGATCAACAAATATGAAAAATGATGAATCATTTGGATTGGGTGTTGCCAAATCCAACCCCTCACAGAAGTTAATAAATACGTGTAATTCTTGCAAGTAAGGGCTATTTAGAGAATTAGGGGTAGGATTAAAAATAAGGGTTGTCTTGAAGTATTAAGAGAAGCAGGGGTAGTTTAGGCATAGTAGGGTTAGACCGACAAATATGAAAGATGATGAATCATTTAGATTGGGTGCTACAAAAACCAACCCTTCACAATAGTTAAAAAATTGGGGTAATTCTTGGAAGTAAGGGCTATTTAGATAATTAGGGGTAGAATTAATAAGAAGTACTATTTTGAAGTATTAAGAGAAGTAGGTGTAGTTTAGGCATATTATGGGTAGATTTTCAAACATGAAAGATAATGAATCATATGGGATGGGTGCAGTGTAACACCCCGTGTATTCTATAACCATGAAATTCATAAATTAAAGTATAATTAATTTCAAATCAAAGAATTAAGGGAAATGGGATACGCCATTGCGTTCGTCTCGGAAAAATACGCGAAATAGAGTCCGAGTTTTCGAAAATCGGAGTCCGTATGACCAAGATATGGCCTCCTGAAGTTTCAGAATTAGGTTTAAAATTCGAACAAACGAAAACAGCTCAGAAAAACTAGTTTAAAATTCAAAATCGGGCCCAATGGGCCAAGGCGGGAAAATTCCCGCCTAAGGCGCCCAGGTCGACTTGGCAGTCGACCTGGGCTAGCCAGGTCTACAGGGCTGTCGACCTGGGTAACCCGTGTCGACTGCCAAGTCGAGACGGTGTCGACAGGGCTGTCGACCTGGCCCCAGAGCCAGGTCGAACCCAGCCCACCCTGGCTGGCCTGGTCTGTGTTTGGTCGATTTTTTGAGCCTTGCCTTGTCACTAGGGCTTGGTGTCAGCTCCTGATTGGTCTCTCTTTCGAATGAATGGCTACGATTAACCCAAGCTACATCGACGGTCCTAATCAATTCATAAACTCTATAAAAATGACCCTAGACTCTACCTAATCTATTCATTCAAAAATAAGAATGAGGCCATCATGCTGCTGAGGAACGACTAGGAGTAGCCACCAATTTGAGAGACAATTAGGAGACAAACTCTAAAGCATAAAGCAACTACAAGTTAAACTTAAACAAATCAAATCAATGTCTACATCAAAGGAATAGCATCTCCAAATCCAGAATTCAGATTCCTGAGTTGAAGAATTCGTCACACGATTGTAAGTAGAGTACTATTCCGATGTGAATAAATAACTGTGTTTGATTTGTGTAAAATGAGAATTACACTTGATTTGTGGTGATAGTAATTCATATTTGTGCGTTGCTATGATTCTAATCGATTTGGAATGTTGTGATATAACGATTGGATATTCGCAAGTATGTAATTCATGATAAAAACTACATGTTTGCGGTAGTTTATTTGAGATTCATGCAAGTATACGATTGGATTTCGCAAGTATGTAATTCATGTTGAAGCTACATGTTTGTGGTTGTTTAATTGAGATTCATGCAAGTATGTGTTTTGCTACTATGCCAACATAATGTATATTTTTGTACAAAATCACTTTTTGTGTAATTGGATCAAATTTGGGGTATTATGATTCATATGAAATTATGTTGGAATTGGCATCATGATCTATGTATAAAACCATACTTTTGTATTAGAAACAAAAGTAAGTCTCTTTGTGAACTTATGTTGATTTTATGAATATGACTAGGCTATGTTTCGTATTATGCCTAATTGAAAAACATGTTAGTCCTATATTGTTAACAAGAATTATATGATAATATATGTGACACATAGCTAAGTTAGATTTACATTCCAATTGCAAGTAAAAAACCATGACTTCATGTTTAGGAATATTTATGCCATGATTACACGAATAGATAAAAAACCATGATTTCAGGTTTGGGTATATTTGTGCCATGATTATGTGAATAGATTAGAAATCATGATTAAGTTGGAATAATTCTAGTTGAACTATACTTTTGTATTAGTAACAAAAGTAAGCACCTTTGTAAACATATAGTAATTTTATAAACATGATTTGCTTATGTTTGACATTATGCCTAAGTAAAAATATAGGTTTATGTTGTAGTTAAGACTATGTGTCAATAATGATATCTAATTTAGTTAGATTCTTAACTTAACTACAAGTTTACATGGTTTGATTCATGTCACTTATGCTTTATGACCAAAGTATATGTTACCACAATACAAGTACACCAGTTTCTATTTTGTAGTTCCAACGTTATGTTGCAAGTTTATGCGTTCACATTCCCCTCTTTGTGTATATAATCACGTTTTAAGCCTCCCCTTTTTCACGTGGCTAAGTTGGGCTTAAAAGGCTAAGCCCAACATATATTATAATAAACGAACGTATTAAACGGGGGAAATAGCGTTGGGCCAAATTAATTAATAAATGAAAATATAAAAGTAGATGGGCCCAAATTCAAGGATAGGTTGGGCCCATGATTGGTGTAAACCTTTACACCATTAGCTTAAATTGATTTTTGAATAATGGGCCGCAAATATTTACATATAAAAAGAAAAGAGACAAAATATGTAAATGTAGAAAATACGATGTGTTTAACCCGAGGTTGGATTGAGTTGTGATGTAAACCTGCCCGGAACCGCCCGGCTGTCCAGTAGTCACAACAATACCTATCCAATGTGGGTGGTTAAACACGGAGCCCAATAAGGACCCGAGGTTAGACTGAGTTGTGGCGTAAGACTGCCCGGACCCAACTGGCAATAGGCAGCCACAACAGTACCTGTCTAATGTGAGAGGTCAAGGCTTTAATAAGACAATTAAGGCTGAGTCAGGATTGATAGGATTAAGTAAATTATATTAATACTTAATCAGAATGGAACATGCTAAACTAAACAGACTGATTGGGGGTTAGGTTTAAAAAACACTTAACCAACTTAGCATGTTGGCTAGAAATAGAAAACCTAGTAGCGGGTGGCCCTTTTCAGCAGTAACCCTATTAGGTATCATGATACCCTGAAACTAGGCAGGGTGGGGCACGATTACTGGGCTGATTGTAAGAGGTCAAATCGACGGCGGTGGTGCAGCAGTGTAGGTTCTAACGGGGTGCGGGCGTGCACACACTCCGGCGCAGAAAAATAAGGCACTGGGCACCAGTAGCATACCTGTGCATTCTAGGGTTGTGTCGGGCCGCCGCCATGGGACTTGATACACCCCATGGTGGGACCAGCATAGGTAACTACAACATCGGGGGCCGTAAGACACATGTAACTATGCGAGTAGGAGCCGATCATTATAAAATGGATCACTTCACCTTGATTATGGGGTGCCTGTTGGGAACTAGTTTATATGGGTACAGAGATTAATATGGGGTACGATAGTACATTCGACCCTAGACAACTTAACTAAGTATATGGTGCTTTCCCATTTCTAGTTTATACTTATCATACCCAGTTCTTTATTCATAGACTGAATAGTCCTAGACTTACTCAGGCTTTATGTCTGACTCTACTTTTATTTCGTCTTCTTTTCTTCCGTTTCCCCCCCAGGTCCACAGGGAGGGAATACCGCAGCTTGACCAGCCTTCATATCCAGCTTGAAGAGAAAGAATGTATTGCTTGGATCTTTTCGTTTTGGACTTTGGCTTTGGACAGCAACTATGGGACTTTTGCAGTTTATTTATGTTTTCTTTATGCTTCTTTAAAAAATGTAATCAAGACAGTTATGAAGAAGTTATGTTTTTGGAAGTATTGTAAGACAATTATGGTATGGTTGTTGTAACACGTATTTTTAATGAAATAAAAGTTGTTGTTTTTCCGCTGTTCAAAAATATGTGTTCTTATATCTGTCTTGTATATCTGTGACTTATACTTATAAACCTCCACCAAAATTAGGGCATTCCCTTTGAGAGTGACCCTAACGGAGGTGGGGTGTTTCACTTGGTATTAGAGCATAGGTTTACCAGATAAGATAAAAAGTTTTGAAAATTTATTTTCAAAAAAGAAATTTAAAGAAGCATTTTTAAAAGAGAAATATTATTTTATTTAAAAAAAAGGCAAAGTCCCCCCAAAGCCATAGGTACTATCTCTTATCCTTCGTTTTGAATCTATCCTTTTTTTTTCAGCATGTCCGAAGAACTTAACTTGCCAGAGGGTGTACCAATACCTGGTTGGTTTAGACGGTTCTTAGAAGCAAGGGCCACTCAGCCAGGTCCTACCGTTCCTCCTCCAGCTGCAGGAAATCATCCAGCTGCAGCAGCACCTCTTCCTCCACCTCCTCCACGGGGAAACACGTTTGCTAAGATATGTAAAGATTTTAAAGCTATGGGAGGAAAGGATTTTCATGGAACTGAGTCCTTCGTGGCAGCTAGAAATTGGCTGAAAGAAACCGAGGACTTATTCATCATCTTTGAGGTAGAAGATAGACAGAAAGTACAACTGGCAGTATGGCTACTAAAGGGCGAGGCTTCCTACAGGTGGGAAGTCACTAATGCAGAAAGACCAGTGGAGACATGGGAGGACTTTAGGGCAAGGTTTGAGGCTAAATTTCTCTCAGATGCGGAAAGGAGTTTGCAGTTGGAAAAATTCTTATTTCTTAAGCAAGGGAACAAGACAGTCAAAGAGTATGTTAATCAGTTCGATGAGCTGGCTAGGTTTGGGCTGGACCTAGTCAACACCCCGCACAAGAAGGCTCTCCGTTTCGTCAAAGGGTTGAATGAGCCATTACACAGTTTGGCCATGACCCATATACCCACGGGAGCTACATATGAAAGGTTGGTACAAATGGCATTGCTAAACGAAGAGGATAAGGGCAAGAATGAGACAAAGGCAGAAAGCTCTCAAGGGAAGGAAGAGGGTTTGCAGCCTAAGAAGGCAGACTTTAATAAGGGCGGGACAGGCAACAAAGAGAAGAGGAAATGTAATTTCTGTGGCAAAGTGGGGCACTTAGTGAAAGATTGCCGGAAAAAGAAGGCCAAGGAGAATGGTGGGTGCTTTTCTTGCGGTGAGATAGGCCACAGGGCTAGGGACTGCCCAAAGAAACGAGGACAGGGGCAGAGGGCTGGATCCACCTCAGGGGCACAAGTTCATGTGCTTGAAGCGCCACCTCTGCAATAGCGAGGTATAAATACTTCTGTAGAAAGTGTAGTTTATCTTTATGATCACCCCGTTCGCACTTTATTTGATTCTGGCGCATCACACTCCTTTATCTCGTCTGCTTTAGTAGAATCTCTGCACCTAAAAACTAGTATGGTAGAGGACCCCTTAATTGTTTCAAACCCAATTGGGGGCCCAGCTCATTTGTCTATGATCTGTTTGGGATTGAAAATTTCTATTCTAAGTGTAGAATTTCAATGTAGTGCCTTTGTTTTGGGCTTTTCGGGATATGGGTTGATTTTGGGCATGGATTGGCTATCTAGTAATGGGGCCATCCTTGATTGTGAGAAAAGGGTTGTTAGGCTCCTAACCCCGCCCGGTAATACTTTGGAAATTTCTCGTAATCCCTCGTATCCGGTTATGCTTAGTTACCTTGAATCGCTAGATGCCTCTGTTGAAAATTTGCAATCAGCTAGAGTGGTCCGGGAATATCCGGATGTCTTCGAAGAGGTGAAGGGCTTGCCTCCGAAGCGGGAGATAGACTTCCGTATATATCTTGTAGATAATGCAAAGCCCGTTGCGTTGCCCGTTAGACACATGGCTCCACGGGAAAGGAAAGAGCTCAGTAAACAGATTAAAGAGCTTCTAGAAAAGGAGTTCATTAGGAGGAGCATTTCAGAATGGGGCGCTCCAGTGGTGTTCGCTACAAAGGCGGATGGTTCACTCCGTCTATGTGTTGACTATAGGGATCTCAACAAGCTAACGAAAAAGAATAGGCACCCTCTCCCCAGAATTGACGATTTGTTTGATCAGCTTGTAGGAGCGTCTGTTTTCTCCCAACTCGATTTAGCAACCGGTTTTCATCAACTAAGGGTGGCTGAAGATAGTATCGATAAAACGGCATTCAGAACCCCAGACGGCTTCTTTGAATGGCTTGTCATGCCTTTCGGCTTGACAAATGCACCTGCTTACTTCGTGGACCTGATGAGTAGGGTATTCAGAGATTTCCTCAATAAGTTCGTAGTGGTCTTCGTAGACGATATCCTTATCTTCTCAAAGAGTGAAGAGGAACATGCTCAGCACTTAAGGGCAATCATGGAAACTTTGCGAGTCCATCAGCTAAAAGACAAATTCTCCAAATACCACTTTTGGAGAGAAGAAGTGAGGTTCCTTGGGCACATAGTATCCAAACAAGGGTTAGCAGTGGACCCTGCTAAGGTAGTGGCGATACAGGATTGGAAGACACCAAGGAATGCAACTGAGGTCCGAAGTTTTCTAGGACTAGCAGGTTTCTATCGAAAGTTCATAAAGGATTTTTCAAAAATCTCAGCTCCGCTCACGAAATTGACCAAGAAGAATCTAGCATTCAATTGGGACTTGGATTGCGAGTTTGCTTTCCAGCGACTAAAAAGGGCTCTTACAACAGCCCCAGTTTTGACGTTGCCAGATGGAAGCAAGATGTTCACTGTTTATACAGATGCATGTGGGACAGGGCTAGGCGCCGTCTTAATGCAAGAAGGAAGGGTAGTAGCTTATGGCGGGAGGCAGTTGAAAGTGCACGAAAAGAACTACCCGACCCACGATCTTGAGTTAGCTGCCATCGTCTTTGCACTCAAGTCTTGGCGTCACTATCTCCTAGGTGAGAAGTTCGAACTTTACACTGACCATAAATCGTTGAAATATCTTTTGTCGCAGAAAGATCTTAACTTGAGGCAACAAAGATGGATGGAGTTTCTTGCCTCGTACGATTTCGAGATCTCCTACACTCCGGGCAAAGGCAACGTAGTGGCAGATGCGTTGAGCCGAAAGAAATTAACCCTAAGCCCGCTGTTTGTTGAAAGACAAAGCCTAGAGTTTATAGCCAGCTTCGACTTTAGGCCTTCCTCCGATTTTGTACCAGGCTTGCTAGCGTCTCTCGAAGTGCGCCCGACTTTAGTGGACTCAATAGGGGCAGCACAACGCGAAGACCCTCAGCTTGTGGAAACGATTGATAGGCTAATTAGGGGTGAGACTTCAAGTCACCTCAACAGATACTCCATCGACGATAAGGGTTGGCTAAGGCGAGACGGAAGACTATGCGTCCTACAGGCAAGGGATTTAGTAAAGAGGGTTCTCGAGGAAGCACATCACTCCAAGATAACGATACACCCAGGCAGAGATAAAATGTACAAGGACATAAAAAGAACTTTCTTCTGGAACGGCATGAAAAAGGACATGGCCGAATTTGTTTCTAAGTGTATGGTGTGCCAACAGGTTAAGGCGGAACAGAAAAAGCCTAGCGGACTGCTACATCCTCTAGAGGTCCCGCAGTGGAAGTGGGATAGCATCTCAATGGACTTCATCGACGGGCTGCCTAAGTCTAGGAGAGGCAACACTAGCATTTGGGTAATAGTGGATAGGCTTACTAAAAGCGCCCACTTTTTACCTGTCAAAAGTAAAAGAACTGCCTCATCTCTAGAATCTCTTTATCTCAAGGAAATTGTCCGACTCCACGGAATACCATCCAGCATTGTTAGTGACCGAGACCCTATCTTCACAAGTGAGTTTTGGCGGATTCTGCAAGAAGCAGTAGGAACGCAGTTATGCTTGAGCACAGCCTATCATCCCCAAACCGATGGCCAAACAGAAAGAGTGAACAGAGTTTTGGAGGACCTTCTAAGACTGTGCGTCCTTGACTTCGGAGGGACATGGGAAGACCATCTTCCTTTGGTGGAATTTGCCTACAATAACAGCTATCAAGCAACCATCGGAACGGCGCCCTTCGAAGCTTTATATGGAAGACCGTGCCGATCGCCCACTTGTTGGTGGGAGTCTACTGATAAGCTCATACTTGGACCAGATATGATCCGAGAGACTTCAGAGAAAGTAGACTTAATACGAAGAAGGATGAAGACGGCCCAAGACAGACAAAAGTCCAACGCCGACAAGAGGAGGACCGACCTTGAATTTGAGGTTGGGGATAGAGTTTTTCTTAAGGTATCTCCGCTAAGGAACGTCGTTCGTTTTGGAACCACAGGAAAGCTAGCACCAAGGTTCGTAGGGCCATTCCCTATCATCGAGAAAATTGGGAAAATGGCCTATAGACTAGAGCTACCCGAAAAGCTGGATGGAGTTCACAATGTTTTTCATGTTTCACATCTCTGAAAATGTCTACATGAGTCTGCTGAAGTGGTAGAGCCAAATATCCTAGAAGAAGTTGAAGTGGAGCGCGAAGCAACCGTGAGGAAAGTTCCAATTCGCATATTAGGAACAGAAGTGAAGAATCTACGCAACCGCGAAGTCAAGCTCGTCAAAGTTCAGTGGAGCGACGCCGAGGGAGACGCGACTTGGGAAACTGAAGCTAGAATACGCACTGCCTACCTTTTTCTTTTCGAGGGTACATCCTTGATCTTTCTTTTTCCTTAAGTTGCGCTTTTATCTATCTTTTTAGGTATATTTCCTCGACCTTATCTTTTAGGAAGAAGCCCTTTGGATGAAAACATGTAATTGAAACATGTTATGGATGATGGTTGCAAGTGGTTGCAAGTGATTGCTAATGGTTGCTCGTGGTTGCATATACACACACAATCTAGGTTTTAGATCGGCTCAGTCACTTCATACTGCATATGCATATATGTTTGCATTCGTATATGGTTGAACTTTAATGTGTTGTCATATGGATGTTGCATTTGTATGAATGATTGTGCACTCATGAAGAATCATGAATAGGAAAATTTGCATACATAATGGATTCAAGGCACTTACATAATTCGCATTAAGGAGGTCAACTGAATCAGTAGACCGCCTGATTTGCATTAGATAAGTACATGTACACACACACTTCGCATATGATCATGAAGAATTAGAAGTCTTTTAAGGACAATGGATGCTCGTGTTTGATGGATGAGTAGATGGATGTTTGGATGTTAGGATGTACATCCTTCCTGAACTTGAAGATTTCGGGGATGAAATACTTTTAAGTGGGGGAGAATGTAACACCCCGTGTATTCTATAACCGCAAAATTCATAAATTAAAGTATAATTAATTTCAAATCAAAGAATTAAGGGAAACGGGATAGCCATTGCATTCGTCTCGGAAAAATACGCGAAATAGAGTCCGAGTTTTTGAAAATCGGAGTCCGTATGACCAAGATATGGCCTCCGGAAGTTTCAGAATTCGGTTTAAAATTCGAACAAATGAAAACAGCTCAGAAAAACTAGTTTAAAATTCAAAATCGGGCCCAATTGGCCAAGGCGGGAAAATTCCCGCCTAAGGCACCCAGGTCGACTAGGCAGTCGACCTGGGCTAGCCAGGTCGACAGGGCTGTCGACCTGGGTAACCCGTGTCGACTGCCAAGTCGACACGGTGTCGACAGGGCTGTCGACCTGGCCCCAGAGCCAGGTCGAACCCAGCCCACCCTGGTTGGCCTGGTCTGTGTTTGGTCGATTTTCTGAGCCTTGCCTTGTCACTAGGGCTAGGTGTCAGCTCCTGATTGGTCTCTCTTTCGAATGAATGGCTACGATTAACCCAAGCTACATCGACGGTCCTAATCAATTCATAAACTCTATAAAAATGACCCTAGACTCTATCTAATCTATTCATTCAAAAATAAGAATGAGGCCATCATGCTGCTGAGGAACGACTAGGAGTAGCCACCAATTTGAGAGACAATTAGGAGACAAACTCTAAAGCATAAAGCAACTACAAGTTAAACTTAAACAAATCACATCAACGCCTACATCAAAGGAATAGCATCTCCAAATCCAGAATTCAGATTCCTGAATTGAAGAATTCGTCACACGATTGTAAGTAGAGTACTATTCCGATGTGAATAAATAACTGTGTTTGATTTGTGTAAAATGAGAATTACACTTGATTTGTGGTGATAGTAATTCATATTTGTGCGTTGCTATGATTCTAATCGATTTGGAATGTTGTGATATAACGATTGGATATTCGCAAGTATGTAATTCATGATAAGAACTACATGTTTGCGGTAGTTTATTTGAGATTCATGCAAGTATACGATTGGATATTCGCAAGTATGTAATTCATGTTGAAGCTACATGTTTGTGGTTGTTTAATTGAGATTTATGCAAGTATGTGGTTTTGCTACTATGCCAACATAATGCATATTTTTGTACAAAATCACTTTTTGTGTAATTGGATCAAATTTGGGGTATTATGATTCATATGAAATTATGTTGGAATTGGCATCATGATCTATGTATAAAACCATACTTTTGTATTAGAAACAAAAGTAAGCCTCTTTGTGAACTTAAGTTGATTTTATGAATATGACTAGGCTATGTTTGGTATTATGCCTAATTGAAAAACATGTTAGGCCTATATTGTTAACAAGAATTATATGATAATATATGTGACACATAGCTAAGTTAGATTTACATTCCAATTGCAAGTAGAAAACCATGACTTCATGTTTAGGAATATTTATGCCATGATTACATGAATAGATCAAAAACCATGATTTCATGTTTGGGTATATTTGTGCCATGATTATGTGAATAGATTAGAAATCATGATTAAGTTGGAATAATTCTAGTTGAACTATACTTTTGTATTAGTAACAAAAGTAAGCACCTTTGTAAACATATAGTAATTTTATAAACATGATTTGCTTATGTTTGACATTATGCCTAAGTAAAAATATAGGTTTATGTTGTAGTTAAGACTATGTGTCAATAATGATATCTAATTTAGTTAGATTCTTAACTTAACTACAAGTTTACATGGTTTGATTCATGTCACTTATGCTTTATGACCAAAGTATATGTTACCACAATACAAGTACACCAGTTTCTATTTTGTAGTTCCAACGTTATGTTGCAAGTTAATGCGTTCACATTCCCCTCTTTGTGTATATAATCACGTTTTAAGCCTCCCCTTTTTCACGTGGCTAAGTTGGGCTTAAAAGGCTAAGCCCAACATATATTATAATAAACGAACGTATTAAACGGGGGAAATAGCGTTGGGCCAAATTAATTAATAAATGAAAATATAAAAGTAGATGGGCCCAAATTCAAGGATAGGTTGGGCCCATGATTGGTGTAAACCTTTACACCATTAGCTTAAATTGATTTTTGAATAATGGGCCGCAAATATTTACATATAAAAAGAAAAGAGACAAAATATGTAAATGTAGAAAATACGATGTATTTAACCCGAGGTTGGATTGAGTTGTGATGTAAACCTGCCCGGAACCGCCTGGCTGTCCAGTAGTCACAACAATACCTATCCAATGTGGGTGGTTAAACACGGAGCCCAATAAGGACCCGAGGTTAGACTGAGTTGTGGCGTAAGACTGCCCGGACCCAACCGGCAACAGGCAGCCACAACAATACCTGTCTAATGTGAGAGGTCAAGGCTTTAATAAGACAATTAAGGCTGAGTCAGGATTGATAGGATTAAGTAAATTATATTAATACCTAATCAGAATGGAACATGCTAAACTAAACAGACTGATTGGTTGTTAGGTTTATAAAACACTTAACCAACTTAGCATGTTGGCTAGAAATAGAAACCCTAGTAGCAGGGGGGGCCCTTTTCAGCAGTAACCCTATTAGGTATCATGATACCCTGAAACTAGGCAGGGTGGGGCATGATTACTGGGCTGATTGTAAGAGGTCAAATCGACGGCGGTGGTGCAGCAGTGTAGGTTCTAACGGGGTGCGGGCGTGCACACACTCCGGCGTAGAAAAATAAGGCACTGGGCACCAGTAGCATACCTGTGCATTCTAGGGTTGTGTCGGGCCGCCGCCATGGGACTTGATACACCCCATGGTGGGACCAGCATAGGTAACTACAACATCGGGGGCCGTAAGACACATGTAGCTATGCGAGTAGGAGCCGATCATCATAAAATGGATCACTTCACCCTGATTATGTGGTGCCTATTGGGAACTAGTTTATATGGGTACAGAGATTAATATGGGGTACGATAGTATATTCGACCCTAGACAACTTAACTAAGTATATGGTGCTTTCCCATTTCTAGTTTATACTTATCATAACCAGTTCTTTATTCATAGACTGAATAGTCCTAGACTTACTCAGGCTTTATGCCTGAGTCTACTTTTCTTTCGTCTTCTTTTCTTCCGTTCCCCCCCCCCCCCCAGGTCCACAGGGAGGGAATACCGCAGCTTGACCAACCTTCATATCCAGCTTGAAGAGAAAGAATGTATTGCTTGGATCTTTTCGTTTTGGACTTTGGCATTGGACAGCAACTATGGAACTTTTGCAGTTTATTTATGTTTTCTTTATGCTTCTTTAAATAATGTAATCAAGACAGGTATGAAGAAGTTATGTTTTTGGAAGTATTGTAAGACAATTATGGTATGGTTGTTGTATCACGTATTTTTAATGAAATAAAAGTTGTTGTTTTTCCGCTGTTCAAAAATATGTGTTCTTATATCTGTCTTGTATAACCGTGACTTATACTTATGAACCTCCACCAAAATTAGGCATTCCCTTTGAGAGTGACCCTAACGGAGGTGGGGTGTTTCATGCAGCGAAAACCAACCCTTCACAAAAATTAAGAAATAGGAGTAAATGTTGGAAGTAAGGGATATTTTGAGAATTAGGGGTAGGATTAAAAAGAAGGATTGTTTTGAAGTATTAAGAGAAGTATGGGTAGTTTAAGCATCGTAGGTGTATAGTGACAAATATGAAAGATGATGAATCATTTTGATTGGGTGCAGCAAAAATCAACCCTTCATAGAAGTATAAATTTAGGGGTAATTCTTGAAAGTAAGACATATTTAGAGAATTAGGGATAGGATTAAAAAGAAGGTCTGTTTTGAAGTATTAATAGAAGTAGTGGTAGTTTAGACATAGTAAGGGTATATCGATAAATATGAAAGACGATGAATCATTTAGATTAGGTGCAGCAAAAACCAACCATTCACAGTTGTTCAAAAATAGGGGTACTTCTTGGAAGTAAGGAATATATAGAGAATTAGGGTTAGGATTAAAAAGAAGAGTTGTTTTCAGTATTAAGAGAAGTAGGGGTAGTTTAAGCATAGTAGGGGTAGATCAACAAATATGAAAATGATGAATCATTTGGATTGGGTGCTGCAAAAACCAACCTTCGCAGTAGTTAAAAAATAGGATTATTATTGGAAGGGCTATTTATAGAATTAGGGGTAGGATTAAAAAGAAGGGCTATTTGAAGTATTAAGAGAAGTTGGGGTAGTTCATGCAAAGTATCGGCTGATCGACAAATATGAAAGATGACTCATTTAGATTGGGTGCTGGAAAAACCAACCCATCATAGTAGTTAAAAAATAGGGGTAATTCTTAGAAGCTAGGGCTATTTGGAGAATTAGGGATAGGATTAAAAAGAAAGGCTATTTTGAAATATTAAGAGAAGTAGGGGTAGTTTAAGCATAGTAGGGGTAGATCGACAAATACGAAAGATGATGAATGATTTAGATTAGGTACTGCAACAAAAACAACCCTTCATAGTAGTTAAAAAATAGGGGTAATTCTTGGAAGTACGGGATATTTTGAGAATTATGGGTAGCAGTAAAAAGAAGAGATGTTTTGAAGTAATAAGAGAAGGAGGGGAAGTTTAAGCGTAGTAGGGGTAGATCGACAAATATAAAAGATGATAAATCGTTTGGATTGTGTGCTGCAAAAACCAACCCTTCATAGTAGTTAATAAATAGGGTTAATTGTTGGAAGGGCTATTTAGATAATTAGGTGTAGGATTAAAAAGAAGGACTATTTTTACGTATTAAGAGAAGTATGGGTAGTTTAAGCATAGTAGGGTTAGATCGACAAATATTAAAGATGATGAATCATTTGGATTGGGTGCGGCAAAAACCAACCCTTCACAGTAGTTAAAAAATAGGTGTAATTGCTGGAAGGGATATTTAGAGAATTTAGGGTGGGATTAAAAAGAAAGGCTATTTTTAAGTATTAAGAGAAATAGGGGTAGTCTAAGCATAGTATCGCTAGATCGACAAATATGAAAGATGATGAATCATTTAGATTGGGTGCTGCAAAAACCAACCCTTCACAGTAGTTAAAAAATAGGGGTAATTCATGGAAGTAAGTGCTATTTAGAGAATTAGGGGTAGGATAAAAAAGAAGGACTGTTTTGAATTATTAAGAGAAGTATGTGTAGTTTAAGCACAGTTGGGGTAGATCGACAAATATGAAAGATGATTAATCATTTGGATTGGGTGCTACAAAACCAAACACTTCAGAGAAGTTAATAAATAGGTGTAATTCTTGGAAGTAAGGGCTATTTAGAGAATTAGGGGTAGGATTAAAAAGAAGGGTTGTTTTGAAGTATTAAGAGAAGCAGGGTTAGTTTAAGCATAGTAGGGTAGACTGACAAACATGAAAGATTAGATTGGATGCTGCAAAACTAAAACCTTCACAGTTGTTAAAAAATAACAGTAATTCTTGGAATTAAGTGCTATTTAGAGAATTAAGGGTAGGATTAAAACGAAGAGTTGTTTTGAAGCATTAAAGAAGTAGGGGTAGTTTATGCAAAGTAGGGGTAAATCGACATATATGAAAGATGATGAATCAATTTGATTGGGTGCTGCAAAATCGACATTCACAGTAGTTAAAAAAAAGGGTTTATTCTTGGAAGTAAGGGCTATTTAGAGAATTAGGGGTAGGATTAAGAGGAATGACTGTTTCGAAGTACTGAGAGAAGTAGGAGTAGTTCGAGAATAGTTTCCGTAGTTCTACAAATATGAAAGATGATGAATCATCTAGATTGGGTGCCACAAAAACCAACCCTTCATAGTAGTTAAAAAATAGAGGTAATTCTTGGAAGTTAGGGCTACTTAGAGAATTAGGGGTAGGATTAAAAAGAAGGATTGTTTTGAAGTATTAAGAGAAGTATGAGTAGTTTAAGCATAGTTGTGGTAGATCGACAAATATGAAAAATTATGAATCATTTGGATTGGGTGTTGCAAAATCCAACCCCTCACAAAAGTTAATAAACAGGTGTAATTCTTGGAAGTAAGGGCTATATAGAGAATTAGGGATATGACTAAAAAGGACTGTCTTGAAGTATTAAAAGAAGCAGGGGTATTTTAAGCATAGTAGGGGTAGACCGACAAATATAAAAGATGATGAATCATTTAGATTGGGTGATACAAAAACCAACCCTTCACAATAGTTGAAAAATAGGGGTAATTCTTGGAAGTAAGGGCTATTTAGAGAACTAAGGGTAGAATTAAAAAGAACTACTATTTTGAAGTATTAAGAGAAGTAGGTGTTGTTTAGGCATATTAGGGGTAGATCGGCAAACATGAAATATGATGAATCATTTGGGATTGGTGCGGCAAAAACCAACCCTTCACAAAAGTTAAGAAATAGGAGTAAATGTTGGAAGTAAGGGCTATTTTGAGAATTAGGGGTAGGATTAAAAAGAAGGATTGTTTTGAAGTATTAAGAGAAGTATGGGTAGTTTAAGCATGGTAGGGGTAGATCGACAAATATGAAAGATGATGAATCATTTGGATTGGGCGCTGCAAAAACCAATCCTTCACAATTGTTAAAACATAGGGGTAATTCTTGGAAGTAAGGGCTATTTATACATTTAGGTTTAGGATTAAAAAGAAGAGCTATTTTGAAGTATTAAGAGAAGTAGGGATAGTTTAAGCATAGTAGGGGTTGATCAACAAATATGAAAGATGATGAATCATTACGATTAGGTACTGCAAAAACCAACCTTCACAGTATTTAAAAAATAGGAGTAATTGTTGGAAGGGCTATTTAGAGAATTAGGAGTAGGATTAAAAAGAAGGGCTATTTTGAAGTATTAAGAGAAGTAGGGGTAGTTTATGCATAGTATCAGTTGATCGAGAAATATGAAAGGTGATGAATCATTCAGATTAGGTGCAGCAAAAACCAACCCTTCACAGTAGTTAAAAAATAGGGGTAATTCTTGGAAGCTAGGGCTAATTAGAGAATTAGGGGCACAATTAAAAAGAAGGGCTATTTTGAAATATTAATAGAAGTAGGTGTAGTTTAAGCAAAGTAGGGGTAGATCGACAAATGTGAAAGATTATGAATCATTTAGATTAGGTGTTGCAAAAACCAACCCTTAACAGTAGTTAAAAAATAGGGGTAATTCTTGGAAGTAACGAATATTTTGAGAATTAGTGGTAGGATTAAAAAGAAGACCTGTTTTGAAGTAATAAGAGAAGGAGGGGTAGTTTAAGCATAGTAGGGGTAGATCGACAAATATGAAAGATGATGAATCATTTGGATAGTGTGCTGCAAAAACCAACCCTTCATAGTAATTAAAAAATAGGGGTAATTGTTGGAAGGGCTATTTAGAGAATTAGGGTTAGGACTAAAAAGAAGGACTATTTTTAAGTATTAAGAGAAGTATGGGTAGTTTAAGCATAGTTGGGGTAGATTGACAAGTATTAAAGATGATGAATCATTTGGATTGGGTGCTGCAAAAACCAACCCTTCACAGTAGTTAAAAAATAGGGGTAATTTCTGGAAGGGCCTTTTAGTGAATATGGGGTAGGGTTAAAAAGAAGGTTCGTTTTGAAGTATTAAGATAAGTAGGGGTAGTCTACGCATAGTATCGGTAGATCGACAAATATGAAAGATGATGAATCATTTGGATTGGGTGCTGCAAAAACCAACCCTTCACGGTAGATAAAAAATAGGGGTAATTCTTGGAAGTAAGGGATATTTTTAGAATTAGGGGTAAGATTAAAGAGAAGGACTGTTTTAAAGTATTAAGAGAAATATGGATAGTTTAAGCATAGTTGGGGTAGATCAACAAATATGAAAGATGATAAATCATTTGGACTGGATGCTGCAAAAACCAACCTTCCACATTAGCTAAAAAATAGGGGTAATTGTTGGAAGTAAGGGCTATTTAGAGAATTAGGGGTAGGATTAAAAAGAAGGAATGTTTTGAAATATTAAGAGAAGTAAGCATATTTGGTGTAGATCGACAAATATGAAAGATGATGAATCATTTGGATTGGGTGCTGCAAAATCCAACCCTTCACAGAAGTTAATAAATAGGTGTAATTCTTGGAAGTAAGGGATATTTAGAGATTAGGGGTAGGATTAAAAAGAAGGGTTGTTTTGAAGTATTAAGAAAAGTTGGGGTAGATTAACCATAGTAGGTGTAGACCGACAAATGTGAAAGATGATGAATCATCTAGATTGGGTGCTGCAAAAACCAACCCTTCACAGTAGTTAAAAAACAGGGGTAATTTTTGGAAGTAAGGGCTATTACGATAATTAGGACTAGGATTTAAAAGAAGGACTGTTTTGAAGTATTAAGAGAAGTATGGGTAGTTTAAGCATAGTTCGGGTAGACCGACAAATATGAAAAATGATGAATCATTTGGATTGGGTGTTGCAAAATTCAACCCTTCATAGAAGTTAATAAATAGGCATAATTCTTGGAAGTAAGGGCTATTTAGAGAATTAGGGTAGGATTAAAAAGAAGGGTTTTTTTGAAGTATTAAGAGTAGCAAGGGTAGTTTAAGCATAATTGGGGTAGACCGACAAATATGAAAGATGATGAATCATTTAGATTGGGTGCAACAAAAACCAACCGTTCACAATAATTAAAAAGTAGGGGTAATTCTTGGAAGTAAGGGATGTTTAGATAATTAGGGGTAGAATTAAAAAGTAGTACTCTTTTGAAGTATTAAGAGAAGTAGGTGTAGTTTAGGCATATTAGGGATAGATCGAAAAACATGAAAGATGATGAATCATTTGGATTGGATACTGCAAAAACCAACCTTTTACAGTAGTTAAAAAATAGGGGTAATTGTTGGAAGTAAGGGCTATTTAGAGAATTAGGGGTAGGATTAAAAATAAGGACTATTTTGAAGTATAAAGAGAAGTATGGGTAGTTTAAGCATAGCTGGGGTAGATTGACAAATATGAAAGATGATGAATCATTTGGATTGGGTGCTGCAAAATCCAACCCTTCACAGAAGTTAAGAAATAGGTGTAATTCTTGGAAGTAAGGGCTATTTAGATAATAAGGGGTAGGATTAAAAATAAGGGTCGTTTTGAACTATTAAGAAAAGTAGGGGTAGATTAAGCATAGTAGGTGTAGACCAAAAATGTGAAAGATGATGAATCATTTAGATTGGATACTTCAAAAACCGACCCTTCACAGTAGTTAAAAAATAGGGGTAATTCTAGGAAGTAAGGGGAATTTAGAGAATTAGGAGTAGGATTGAAAAGAAGAGATATTTTGAAGTATTACGAGAAGATGTGGTTGTTTAAGCATTGTAGGGGTAGATCGACATATATGAAAGATGATGAATCATTTGGATTGGGTGCTGCAAAAACCAACCTTTCACAATAGTTAAAAAATAGGGGTAATTGTTTGAAGGGCTATTTAAAGAATTAGGGGTAAGATTCAAAAGAATGGATGTTTTGAAGTATAAAAAAAGTAAGGGTAGTTTAAGCATAGTCTCTGTAGATCGACAAATATGAAAGATGATGAATCATTTTGATTGGGTGCCGCAAAAACAAACCCTTCACAGTAGATAAAAAATAGGGGTTATTGTTGGAAAGATATTTGGATAATTTGGGTTAGGATTAAAAAGAAGAACTATATTTAATTATTAAGAGAAGTACGGGTAGTTTAAGCATAGTTGGGGTAGATCGACAAATATGAAAGATGATGAATCATTTGGATTGGTTGCTGCAAAAACCAACCCTTCACAGTAGTTAAAAAAAGGTTTAATTGTTGGAAGGGCCATTTTGAAGTATTAAGAAAAGTAGGGGTGGTTTAAGCATAGTATCGGTACATAGACAAATGTGTAAGATGATGAATTATTTAGATTGGGTGCCGCAAAAACCAACCCTTCACTGTAGTTAAAAAATAGGGGTAATTCTTGGAAGTAAGGGCTATTTTGAGAATTAAGGTTAGGATTCATGAGAAGGATTGTTTTGAAGTATTAAGAGAAATATGGGTAGTTTAAGAATAGTAGGGTTAGATGGACAAATATGAAAGATGATGAATCATTTGGATTGGACGCTGGCAAAACCAATCCTTTATAGTAGTTAAAAATAAGGGTTATTGTGGGAAGTAAGGGCTATTTAGATAATTATGGGTAGGATTAAAAAGGACTATTTTGAGTATTAAGAGAAGTATGGGTAGTTTAACCATAGTATGGGTAGATCGACAAATATGAAAGTTGATGAATTATTTGGATTGGGTGCTGCAAGAACCAACCCTTCACAGAAGCTAAAAAATAGGTGTAATTCTTTGAAGTAAGGGCTATTTAGAGAATTAGGGGTAGGATTAAAAAGAAGGTTTTTTTAGAAGTATTAAGCGAATTAGGGGTTGTTTGCGCATTGTAGGGGTTGACCGACCAATATAAAAGATGATGTATCATTTAGATTGGGTGCTGCAAAAACCATCCCTTTACAATAGTTAAAAAATTGGTGTAATTAATCGAAGTAAGGTCTATTTAAAGAATTAGGTGTAGGATTAAAAAGAAGGACCGTTTTTAAGTATTAAGAGCAGTATGGGTAGTTTAAGCCTAGTAGTGGTACATCGAAAAATATGAAAGATGATGAATCATTTGGATTGGTTGCTGCAAAAACCAACCCTTCACAGAAGTTAAAAAATATGGTTAATTCTTGGAAGTAAGGGCTATTTAGAGAATTAGGGGTAGGATTAAAAAGAAGGGCTGTTTTGAAGTATTAAGAGAAGTAGGACTAATTTAGGAATAGTATGTGTAGATCAACAAATATGAAAGATGATGAGTCATTTAGATAGTGTGCTGCAAAAACCACCCCTTTATAGAAGTTGAATGAAAATTGGTTTACAAAGAAAGAAATGAATATGGCGAAATAAATGAATAAAAAATGAATAAAAGAAAACAATAATAAAAGTAGAGGTAGTTAATCGACAAATAAAAAACATGATGAATTGTTTGGATTGGTTGCTGCAAAAACCAACCCTTCACAGTAGTTAATAAATAGGTATAATTGTTCGTAGTAAGGGCGATTTAGAGAATTAGGTGCAGGATTCAAAAGAAGGGATGTTTTGAAGTATTAATAAAAGTAGGGGTAGTTTAAGCGTAGTAGGGGTAGATCGACAAATATGAAAAATGATGAATTGTTTGGATTTGGTGCTGCAAAAAACAGTATTTCACAATAGTTAAAAAATATGTGTAATTGTTGGAAGGAAGGGCTATTTAGAGAATTAGAGGTAGAATTAAAAAGAAGGACTATTTTGAAGTATTAAGAGAAGTAGGGGTAGTTTAAGCATAGTATGGGTAGAACGACAAATATGAAAGATGATGAATCATTTGGATTGGGTGCTGCAAAAGTCAACCCTTCATAGAAGTTAAAAATTAGGGGTAAATTTTGGAAGTAAGGGCTATTTAGAGAATTAGGGGTAGAATTAAAATAAGGACGGTTTTGAAGTATTAAGATAAGTATGTTTAGTTTAAGCATAGTAGTGGTAAATCGACAAATATGAAAGACGATGAATCATTTAGATTGGGTGGTGCAAAAACCAACCCTTCATAAAAGTTAAAAATTAGGGGTAATTCTTGAAAGTAAGTGTAACACCCAGTAATTTTCAATATTAATGTTCACAAATTAAATAATAACTAATCTCAGATGTGAGAATTAAGGGAAACTGGTTGCGCCATTGTGTTCGTCTCGGAATTCTGGTTGAGATAGAGTCCGAGTTTACGTGAATTGGACTTCGTATGAAGAATTTATGGCCATCGGAAGTTTCACTAAAATTCAAAACAGATTTCAAAATTCAAAATTCAAACTCAGTTGGGCTAGGCGGGAAATATGCCGCCATGGGCCAGGTCGACCAGGGGGTCTACCTACCCACACAGGTCAACCAGGGGGTCGACCTACCCACACAGGTCGACTAAGGTGTCGAGCAGCCCCCCCCCCCCCCCCCCGTAGATTTGTTTGATGCCCTTTTTATTACTGTATGCTGAGTCATTAGGGTTTCTTATTTGATCTGAATGGTTGGGGTTAATTCTGGGTTAATCGGACGGCCTAAATTAATCCTAAACTCTATAAAAACACATGTAGGCTCAAACCCTAAAATCAAATTAAAATAAGAATCATGGTCTCCATGCCGTCACCTTGCAATCTAGAATAGCCGCCACCAATAAGAGAGGAAAAAAAGCTAATCAATTCAATTCTAATCTAAACTGCAACAAATTGCCTTCTTCAAAGGAAAGCTAAATCAATTTCAGAACTCAGATTTGAGAACTCAAGACCTTCTTTGAGTTGTGAGTTCGATTTATTTAATAAAACAATTAACAATTTAATTGGATTGAGCTATGATGTGGATTATATGGTTATTTGTGAATTATTGACCGCATGTTATTATCTATGTTGTAAATTCTTTTATGTTATCATCTATGTTGTAAAGTTGTGATGTTATCATCTATGTTGTAATTCTATGATCGGCTAATGTATAATCAATTCATAATGATGTTTCATATGCTAGTTTGGTTATGTTATTGGAACTAATTCATATGATAAATCATATGTATGTATGCAAGTTAGGATGTTAATTGAGGCATGGATCATATGCAAGTTAGTGAAAATTATATACAACCTTACATGTTTCATGACATCTATCTTATGTGTAAATAGGATCGAAAGTTAGGCTATGACATGTGTGAGTTATATGCTAGTATACCAAATTCTATATGCTAGTTTACATGTTTAGATGTAAGTTTACACCATCATTTATGTTGCATAAATCACATATACAAGTATATATATATATATATATATATATATATATATATATATGTGTGTGTGTGTGTGTGTGTGTGTGTGTGTGTGTGTATGTATGTATGTATGTACGTATGTATGTTTCGAGTACGAATCATGTAATGTAAATTAGTGGTTATTGCCTATGCAAGTTTACAACTTATGATTAGATCTATGACATACATGGTTAATGCAAGTTCGTGACTATTACCTAAACAAGTTTACACCTTTAGATTTAGATGTATGGCATATGTAGTTTTATGCAAGTTTGTGACTTTAGCCTATGCAAGTTTTTAGATGAAAAACCTAATTCACACATCCAAGTTCACCCCTTATGTTTAGATCTAGTTTTATCTATATGTACGTTGTGATGTTTTCTCTATATTCCATAAGTTAGACTATTCGAGTCTGACGTATATTTTACGTTAACCGAACGAACGTACAACGTGGGGAAATGGGATAATATTAAAAGATTTAATATTGAGAATTGGCATAAATGCCTTAAATGGCATAAAATAAATTTGTGATGACAATTGTTATAATTTTGCATACCATAAATAGATGGACATAATTGTGTCAATTATGGACATTGTTAAATTTGGAATTGATTGATAATCTGAATAGGGAAATTAATTCAAATTGGGGGATAATTAATTATGTGTAATTAATCGCCTAAGACACGAGGTTAGGCTCTTTTGTGGTGTAAGACTGCCCAGACCCGCCCGGCAAATCCAGCTGCCACAAATGCGAGTCTAATGTGGGAGGTATTACGCATAAATTAAATGCGTAACAATTGTAAAGACACGAGGTTAGGCTCTTTTGTGGTGTAAGACTGCCCGGACCCTACCGGCAAATCCAGCTGCCACAAATGCCAGTCTAATGTGGGAGGACTTTACAAGGTTATGTTGTTAATGAATTATGAAACACTTATCCAGATAAACATGTGGTGGGACATGGTGATTAAGTGGGTGCCTTTGGTGGTTGTTGAAATACGATTAGAAACACTTAACCAAAATTTGAAACATGTAAGTGAACATGAATAAGAAGAGGGTTAAGTAGGATGTACTAGAGGGGACCAAGCTTAGGTGGATAGCTTGTGTCATGTAATGGGGGCCCGTTTCAACCATTAACCCATAAGTATCTTTGTGGGCTCGACCCAAGTCGAGGACGGACACATATACTGGGCTTGACTGTTAGAGGCCAAAACAGGTTAGCGGTGGCAATGCAAGTCCAACGAGTTCATGTGTGTGTGTGGGCCCGGGCTGGTAGGTAAGACGTTGTTGCATCGTGTAGGTATAAGCCGTGCATTGTTGGTGGTATCGGGTTGCCGCTTTGGGGAGTGATTGTAGCGACCCGAAAATCTAGTAGAATTTGAGCTGACCAAAAACACAAGTCCAACCCCAAATAACACAGAAATTCGAACCATTAATAGAAAGAAGTTAGAGGGTGAGGAAAGATAAGATAGAAACTTAGAATAGAAGAAGAAGAAGAACACAACATCAGAGTAACACGAATCTCACAGCGGAACGAATAACATATAATATATATAACATAACTTGAAATATACATCTGTACTTGAATATACATCAATATCAATGTACATCACTTACAACACAGTAGAAATAACTATAGCTATATGATCCTGAAGCCTCCTGCTCCAAGCTCTTCCAGTATATCTGTAAATTCCCGACTACTTGACTGCCCGTACAAATTTAGGCACCCAAGAGTTTAGGGAAAACAACAAAGTAAACTCCGGGTCAGTCATGGGACTGGTATGAGTAAACAGTTTAAAACAGTTTCAGAAAACTAAATGATATCTCATAAGACCACGCCGTATAACACGGAACGGGTTTTTCCCTTATGAGAATCCAAACACTTGATTTATCTTTATATCAAAACTCTTTTGATATTATAATAATGTCTAAATCAAGTAGATAACAATCTAGTGGAACGCTTGCATCTCACGTTCCACATATATAATATACAATCAAAACCGCAAGCACGTATTGGGTATTTGGTTTTCCAACTATGACAAGGTATGGAACCACCTTCCGCTGGTATATTTCTAGAGGAGAATACACCGAGTTCAACAAGAACATCTTGCAACTCAGCCACACATGACCGACCACTCATTTCGCTTGAGTGTATCAAATGTATATCACCAACGGTTGGGATCAACAACCGTTTCCCGAATGGGACAGCATCGACAATAGATTTTTAGAAGTAAATGAAACTCTAGATCAGGTGATTATACACCCTAATAGGTGCGACCTACATAGCCATGCTGCTTGCCCGATTTCTGTCATTTACCGGTTGATGAGGCTAGAAGCTACGCTTTATCATCACACCAGATTCACTTCGAATGCCACATTGTCAAATCCATCAAATCACCGATTGACGTCCTCAACAGTACATTACGTGTTAGCTAAAAGAAGTTTCCTTCTCCACTTCCACTCTTGGTACGGTTGAAGAAATCAATGTACGTGACCATTCTGGAAATACTCTGTCAGACATTCATCCATACAAGTCACCCAGGAACAGGATGAACCGAAGGTACTATTTCTATTAATAGAAAAAGTCCTTGTACTCTACTCCGTCTTCGATTATCTTTATATAATATGATTCGCACGCTACTGCCAATGTGGAGTGGTTCTTCGGATAATAATCCAACCGGTCTCTCCATATTGACAACGATGGTCAAAACTTCGATAGTCTGTGATTTAACTATCGAATAAAAACAAGTGTTTCGATAGTCGATGATTTAACTATCGAATAAAACAAGTATTCATCCAAACATCCAACAATCACTGAACCTTTAATTAATATTCCATTAATTAAATCTCTTTTCTATTTCTTTATCAATATTTGTTAATCAAATATTTCAATAACCATATTGCCCTTTTACGTTCTTTGGAAAACATTTCCATATATCGCCTTCTTTTATTTTCTAAACTTTAGAAAATATATGTTATTTATAATTGGAAAATATTCCAATTACTTATCTCTTTTCCAATCTCGTTTATTTCTGTACTTAGAAAACGTTCATTATTCTATTTCCAAGCTTTGCACATATTTGGGTTAAAACAGATGTTGTGTAAAACATCGTTACGACAACCCAAATACAGTATTTAACTAATTCTTATTCCACATTGATCTTCGAGCCTGAATCTTGCTACTTATCGGTATATCATGAAATCAACCAAGTTGGGGTATAATTACCTCTCAGACCTTGACTGAATAACATTTAACGTCAAAACAGACAAGACTACTTACTCGAATAATCAATACCATACAACTGATTATTCAACTTTAAACACATATTCATTTTCTCTTTCTATTCCTACTAGATTTTATTCCTAGTCTTCCTTTTTGATTACTATTCTATTTCTAAGTTCGTTTTCTTATCGACTTCTATATATTTTGATATGTTAATTTCTAACTATCAAATTATCTTAAAAATATTCTATCTCCTTAAATTCCCGGAAAAATTCGCCATAACCTCCTTTGTACCGGGAGCATCGGGAAATTTCAAATAGCTTTCCCGGTCCTTCTTATCTCAAAAAGAAAAAGAAAAAGCCAAGCGGCTTGCCGATACGGCGCATAAAATCTCATATGGAAATTAAATACGTACCTTTTTGTCGGGATTCTATTTATTTCACTTCTATACTTTATTCCATACCTGTCTCCTGTATGTCTATACCTGTCCAATCTATTTTAACTATACCAATCGTTTTAAATCAATTTGTTAAATAAGCTTGTTGCTTAACTCTTCAGTCTATTTCACCTTCATATTTGAATATGACATGTTCAAATATATTTTAACTGCATATTAACAAATTCTAATTGTACTCATGCTCTCGTTTCCTTATCGACTTCTCATTCAAATTCCAATTCAATTCTATTTGAATTCTCTTTATTTAAAACTTCATTTGAATTCTATTTTCAAATTCTATAGTTTAAAGTCCAGTTGAATTCTATATTCAAATTCTATATTCAAAGTCTATTTGAATTCTATATTCAAATTCTATATTCAAAGTCTATTTGAATTCTATATTCAAATTCTATAGTTAAAGTCCATTTGAATTCTATATTCAAATTCTATTTTCAAAGTCTATTTGAATTCTATATTCAAATTCTATATTCAAAGTCTATTTGAATTCTATATTCAAATTCTATAGTTAAAGTCCATTTGAATTCTATATTCAAATTCTATTTGAATTCTCTGCATTATTTATAAACAACGTTTATAACTTCAATTCAAATCCCACCTTTTCATTTATAAACAACGTTTATAAATCCAATTCAAATCCCAAATTTCATTTATAAACAAGGTTTATAAATTCGATTCAAATTCCATATTTTCATTTATAAACAACGTTTATAAATTCGATTCAAAACCCACCTTTCATTTATAAACAAAGTTTATAAATTCGATCACTTGTTTTATATACCTTCAAAACAGGTTAATATTTTCTATAGTTCATTTAAAATTCAAATTCTATTTATAAAAATAGAATTCCCTTTTTAAATGTCAAATACCCTTTTCGATATTTTTATGAATCAATATTCAAACCCCAGGGATATTTTAAACAATCAATCAACCAATTTTCAATCATTTGATTTTTAACACATCATATATAAATATATATGAAATCAAACAAACAACAAGAGATAATATATTTTTGAGGAATCCAGTTGGATTCCTCCAACCTGTTTTCCTGCATCCACAGACGTTAGCACATAAATAATACCCATCCTGCTTCGAGGCAGGATATCGCGGTATAGAAGGTCACCCACTAATCATAGCGCGGGGCGTATAGGGTAATCATCCGCTATGGTACCGCGGGCATCCGCTAATGAGATTGCGGGAATCCAACCAATCAATCAACCCAATATATATATATATATATATAATAGTCCTAAATAACTAATATATTTAAATCAACCAAACAATATTCAAACAAGCATAGCAATTATTTTTAACAACTAGAAATAATTCTAATTAAATGGTGAGTGAGGTTTACTCACCGTTATTTCATTTGCAGATCCGCTATGCTTTTGAGTTGATTTGAATAGACCCGAAACATTCCAAATCACTTTGAATAAATTCCAAAAAAAATTCAACCCAAATTTCTTTGCAAGATTAAGTCCATACGAGCTTAGCGAACTAACTCTATCTGAATCTGATTCCATTTGAAATTCGATATTTATTTTATAATTGACCAAACAAATTCGAATATACTTAAAGATTTATTTAAGAAAAGTTGCCTATTTAGATTACCATAAAATCCCTGTTAAACATTGTCACTTCGATTTGCAGTAAAGCCCAATTTGAATTCCAGCAGTAGACAGAACCAAAATCTGTTACTTCCCCTATCACTGCCATCCTGTATGTCATTCAACTGCTTCTCCACCGTTTATATTGAACTGGCCGACATTGAGATCCTCCCAAAACGAAGTCGGACATCATCAGTTCTTCCTCCTACACAGACTGAACACCGCACTTTCCAACTCCACCGCGAACCATCTGCTATCCTCGCCTCAGTACACCACTTCCTAGTCGACTGTAAAACTCACCACCTTGCTATACTCGCCACTGTCAACGACGCAACCATCAGGACCTCACCGCACCAATCCACTTCCTGCCTATCGCGATTTTCTTCCAGGTCGAGCTCGACCTCGAGATGCCCTCCACCAATTCGCTGAACAACATACCACCGCAAAACCTTCGAACATCATCTCCAGTTCCATCGCGCTACCCGAATTCGAGAACCCCCTTCACAGTAGCGATCTCCAACAGTACCCTAAAGACCAGCGCATCAACTAGAAGCCAACATCGTGCCCTGCGTTTTCCACTCCCAATCGAAGAACTCGACCTACGAATCAATCGGCCTCGGTTTAAGGAATTTAGGGATTTCGATTTTTATTTTATACTGAAAAGGAGTGCGGCCATTTCTGATTTTATCTGAAGCTTTTGTTTGAAAATGGGAGGAATCGGTTTTATAATTGAAGAGGTAGGTAGGGGGTGCGGGTATTAGAATGAACAACGAGGCCTCTTTATTTTCTCCTATATGTTTTGTTTCTATCCACAAAAATAAAGGAAATTTATTTTAATTTAATTAGTTTTTGATCTGTATCCTTAAATTAAAATACTCCGTGGTCTTGAACTCCTTTCTGAACCCAACAACTGCAAATTCTAGGGTAAAACCATTATTTTAAAAACACACTGGGATAGGTCACGAAGTCCAGTTCGATCATCTGTAGAAGATATTAGTTTAATTCGATATAAATTAATTTCAGACCAATTTATTCTCCTCGATAATAAATAAATATTATTGTCGTTATAAATTCAAATAAAAGTTCCTATAAATTAGTTGAACTGTATTTAATTCAAATCAAAATTTGAATTCAACCAAATCCATTTTTCGTATTCTGATTATTTAATATATTCAATATTAAATCGAAATTTATTTTTAAATCGATAACTCAATATAAATTTCCATTTATGTTCTCAACTAAATATTTAAATCCAGATTAAATATTTTAAACTAGTTATTCGAAATCCCGGGTCATTACAATATTCCCCACTTGAAATAATTTCGTCCTCGAAATTGCTAAGGTAGGAAAAGTGCTACCAACCTATTTATCTTTTCAAAACTTATTTATGTTGATACTCAACATTTCAAACTTCCTTACGTAACTCTCATTCGAATAAATCTTTATTCGGTAACTCCTCCCTTCGAATAACTATATTCGATAATCTCTCTATCAAATAACTAGATTCGAAAACCTTTCTTTGAATCAACTATATTCGATTTACCCTATTCAATTTACTCTTTATCAATTAACTCTATTGGATTTAACTCTTTTCGATTAACTCCATCGAATAACTAAATTCGATAACTCCTTCGAATAACCAATATTCTATAACTCACTTTGATTAAACTAATCGATAACTCTTTTCGATTAAACTATAATCGATAACTCCTTCGATTAACAACTAATCGATAACTCCTTTCGAATAAACTATATTCGGTAACTCCTTTAATTCTATCCGAATAAACTAATATTCGATTAACTCCTTTAATTCTATCCGAATAAACTAATATTCGATTTAGCTTCATTCGCTTGACTCTAGATCGCAGCGTTCACAATGGTTACACCTGATTCCCCCAGGAAACATCCGCCCGCCCTAGGCTATCTGCAGCCCTGCGAATTACGCTAGCAGTCGTACGAAATGGCAACTTATCCTGAGTAACTATGTTTGACTAACTCTATCTCAATAACTATATTCGATCAACTTTAATTGAATAACTAACATTCAATTAAATCCAAATTCGATTAACTATGTTCAATTAACTCTATCTGGTTAACTCTTACTCTAATCGATTTATCCTAACTCTAATCGATTATTTCTAACTCTAATTGACTCCTCCTATTCGAATAACTCCTATTGGATAACATTTATTCATTTATAAAGATTTACTTTTGGTAATGGTTCTTCACTTTATAAATGTTCTCTTTAATAACGTTACTTCACTTATAAAAGTGTTGTGTACCCCTTCTATTTAAAACTATTGGTGTTAAAAACCAATATCTCTTCTCTATATAAGCTCAGACTTATGTATTCCATTTATCGAATGATAAATATTTAATTTAATTTATAAACTGTTATTTATAAATTAATCTTTTCTACTTATCCGTTAAAACAGATTTCCATTTTCTGTTCATCTTCTGAATATTCCTTTGATTAAATTCTATTTATTTAACCAATAAATATCTCATTTATAACATTCCATTTATTTAACAAATAAATATTTCCATTGAATCTATTTGTAAATGTTTTACAAATATTCCCTTTTTAAATTCTATTTGTAAATGTTTTTACAAATATTCCTCCTTCTATTTGTTTACACATAACTTGCTTTGTATTTGTGTTACAAATATATTTCCTTTATATTTACTTTACAAATATATTTTCTTATTAACTCTTTTGGTTTTCCCTTTATTCACACCCAAAATTTATTTCATTCACATTTATTTTACTCAATTTATTCATTTCGATCCATTTAACTTAATTAAGTTAAATTTAGTTCTAATCATTCAAATTCCCATTAACTGGTTGCTGATTAACCGTTTTGCCTAGTTCACCCTTTTTATTTGAATATAACTTGTTCAAATATATGTCAACTAAATTATAAACTAATCTAATTATATTTTCAACTCGAGTTATATATTCGATTTCGAATATAAATTCTCAATCTCTTTCACTTATCCAAAAACCCAATTTCGATTCAAATTCCCTTTAACTTATTATTCACCAATTTAGTTAATTCTATTTAACCATTTAAAATATTGTTTTTGTCTTAAAAATCATTTCACTTACTTCACTGGAGTTCATATTTATTTTATAACTCAAGTCTATATTTTCCTCATGGCCATTCGGATTTTATTTACTTTAAAAATCCTTTTACTTATATATATAAACCATTGTGGTTCTTAATGGTTTCTGGCGCTGCTTTTCTAAAAATTTGATTTTGACATAACTCAAAATCTATACGACAAAATCTAGATTTTTCTCTTTTATTAGAAAACTATTGTTCAACCGGTCCCGACGATTCTTGTTTCAAAGAATTCCGACTTCAATTGAGTTCTGTATACTAAATTGAAGTTCGAATCGCCAATTTACGAACTACCGCGCTATGGCAAGCTCGTTTTAATTATATTTATAAATATAAACGTTCTAACTTTGTTTATAATAATTTCAACTCCATTCTGATAAATTTTTAATATATATCCAATCCATTTCACATAATATTCCCGATCTATTTCACTTCAAATATTCAAGTTCTATATATTTACAATATTCAAATTCCATTTGAATTTCTTTATTCAAACTCTATATTTGAATTTCCTTCTATTCAATTTCTATTTGAATTTTCTTCTATTCAAATTCATTTGAATTCCTTATCTTCAAATTCTATTTGAAATCCTTTATCGTGAATTTCTATTTAAATTCCTTTGAATTCAAATCCTATTAAATTCCTTTGAATTTAAATTCTATTTTAACTCCTTTGAATTCAAATTTTATTTCAAACTCTATATTTTCTTGAATTCTAATACTCAACCTCCACTTTATATTCTCTTTGAAATTCTATTTAACCAAATTCCATTTGAATTCTAATATTCAAATCTCTATTTGGCTTTTCTTTATTCAAATCTATTTGAATTCCTTTGAATTCAAATTCCATTTCAATTTTTCTTATACAATTTCTATTTGAATTTTATTTATTCAAACTCATTTGAATTCCTTCGAATTCAAATTCTATTTCACTTCTATTTGAACTATATATAGATTCAAATTCCTTTATTTTACTTCTATTTGAAATCTATCTTCCAATTCTCATTTCAAAATTCCTTTGAAGTAATATAAATATATACATATATTTATCTATCTCAAATTCAAAACATTAAATTTTCCAACAACTTGTTTTTCCTTTCAAACAAATTTCCATCAAAAATTTTCTAAGGCAGCAATTCATCACTTAGAAACTCGAAAATGAACACTAATGATGTTGCGACCATTATCAGAATTATTTCCCAGCTACTGAATGAGTTCCAGTGCTTTATTTCTTTCAAACTCCATTTAGAAAAATATTTCCCAAACTCCCAGGATTTTAAATTCTTAATTCTGGTTGGAATTTAATTTCAATTTATCACATTTGTATATTTGATTTCATATACAAATTCCATTGGTTATATATAACTATTTCATTTTTATAATCTAATTTGATTGTAATCCTAACAATCAACTTAACTATTTAAAAACAATATCGTGTTCAATCTTCTGTTCAAGGGTTTATAAACTCCTATCGACATCGTGGCGTCCCACGATTCGACCAAAATTTATAATCCACTCAACAGACTAGTCAACACAATATAAAACAGTTTTTATATCAAATAACAAATACGCTCTCTCGTATATATATACGCTCAACTCATTCTAGGATACTACTGATCCTATCTCTAATGAGCACATTTCCACACAGCCTAGGTATTCGCTCAACCTAAGCTCTGATACCAACTGTAGCGACCTGAAAATCTGGTAGAATTTGAGCTGACCAAAAACACAAGTCCAACCCCAAATAACACAGAAATTCGAACCATTAAAAGAAAGAAGTTAGAGGGTGAGGAAAGATAAGATAGAAACTTAGAATAGAAGAAGAAGAAGAACACAACATCAGAGTAACACGAATCTCACAGCGGAACTAATAACATATAATATATATAACATAACTTGAAATATACATCTGTACTTGAATATACATCAATATCAACGTACATCACTTACAACACAGCAGAAATAACTATAGCTATATGATCCTGAAGCCTTCTGCTCCAAGCTCTTCCAGTATATCTGTAAATTCCCGACTACTTGACTGCCCGTACAAATTTAGGCACCCAAGAGTTTAGGGAAAACAACAAAGTAAACTCCGGGTCAGTCATGGGACTGGTATGAGTAAACAGTTTAAAACAGTTTCAGAAAACTAAATGATATCTCATAAGACCACGCCGTATAACACGGAACGGGTTTTTCCCTTATGAGAATCCAAATACTTGATTTATCTTTATATCAAAACTCTTTTGATATTATAATAATGTCTAAATCAAGTAGATAACAATCTAGTGGAACGCTTGCATCTCACGTTCCACATATATAATATACAATCAAAACCGCAAGCACGTATTGGGTATTTGGCTTTCCAACTATGACAAGGTATGGAACCACCTTCCGCTGGTATATCTCTAGAGGAGAATACACCGAGTTCAACAATAACATCTTGCAACTCAGCCACACATGACCGACCACTCATTTCGCTTAAGTGTATCGAATGTATATCACCAACGGTTGGGATCAGCAACCGTTTCCCGAAGGGGACAGCATCGACAATAGATTTTTAGAAGTAAATGAAACTCTAGATCGGGTGATTATACACCCTAATAGGTGCGACCTACATAGCCATGCTGCTTGCCCGATTTCTGTCATTTACCAGTTGATGAGGCTAGAAGCTACGCTTTATCATCACACCAGATTCACTTCGAATGCCACATCGTCAAATCCATCAAATCACCGATTGACGTCCTCAATAGTACATTACGTGTTAGCTAAAAGAAGTTTCCTTCTCCGCTTCCACTCTTGGTACGGTTGAAGAAATCAATGTACGTGACCATTCTGGAAATACTCTGTCAGACATTCATCCATACAAGTCACCCAGGAACAGGATGAACCGAAGGTACTATTTCTATTAATAGAAAAAGTCCTTGTACTCTACTCCGTCTTCGATTATCTTTATATAATCTGATTCTCACGCTACTGCCAATACGGAGTGGTTCTTCGAATAATAATCCAACCGGTCTCTCCATATTGACAACGATGGTCAAAACTTCGATAGTCTGTGATTTAACTATCGAATAAAAACAAGTATTTCGATAGTCGATGATTTAACTATCGAATAAAACAAGTGTTCATCCAAACATCCAACAATCGCTGAACCTTTAATTAATATTCCATTAATTAAATCTCTTTTCTATTTCTTTATCAATATTTGTTAATCAAATATTTCAATAACCATATTGCCCTTTTACGTTCTTTGGAAAACATTTCCATATATCGCCTTCTTTTATTTTCTAAACTTTAGAAAATATATGTTATTTATAATTGGAAAATATTCCAATTACTTATCTCTTTTCCAATCTCGTTTATTTCTATACTTAGAAAACGTTCATTATTCTATTTCCAAGCTTTGCACATATTTGGGTTAAAACAGATATTGTGTAAAACATCGTTACGACAACCCAAATACAATATTTAACTAATTCTTATTCCACATTGATCTTCGAGCCTGAATCTTGCTACTTATCGGTATATCATGAAATCAACCAAGTTGGGGTATAATTACCTCTCAGACCTTGACTGAATAACATTTAACGTCAAAACAGACAAGACTACTTACTCGAATAATCAATACCATACAGCTGATTATTCACCTTTAAACACATATACATTTTCTCTTTCTATTCCTACTAGATTTTATTCCTAGTCTTCCTTTTTGATTACTATTCTATTTCTAAGTTCGTTTTCTTATCGACTTCTATATATTTTGATATGTTAATTTCTAACTATCAAATTATCTTAAAAATATTCTACCTCCTTAAATTCCCGGAAAAATTTGCAATAACCTCCTTTGTACCGGGAGCATCGGGAAATTTCAAATAGCTTTCCCGGTCCTTTTTATCTCAAAAAAAAAAAAAAAAAAGCCAAGCGGCTTGCCGATACGGCGCATAAAATCTCATATGGAAATTAAATACGTACCTTTTTGACGGGAATTCTATTTATTTCACTTCTATACTTTATTCCATACCTGTCTCCTGTATGTCTATACCTGTCCAATCTATTTTAACTATACCAATCATTTTAACTCAATTTGTTAAATAAGCTTGTTGCTTAACTCTTTAGTCTATTTCACCTTCATATTTGAATATGACATGTTCAAATATATTTTAACTGCATATTAACAAATTCTAATTATGCTCATACTCTCGTTTCCTTATTGACTTCTCATTCAAATTCCAATTCAATTCTATTTGAATTCTCTTTATTTAAAACTTCATTTGAATTCTATTTTCAAATTCTATAGTTTAAAGTCCATTTGAATTCTATATTCAAATTCTATATTCAAAGTCTATTTGAATTCTATATTCAAATTCTATATTCAAAGTCTATTTGAATTCTATATTCAAATTCTATAGTTAAAGTCCATTTGAATTCTATATTCAAATTCTATTTTCAAAGTCTATTTGAATTCTATATTCAAATTCTATATTCAAAGTCTATTTGAATTCTATATTCAAGTTCTATAGTTAAAGTCCATTTGAATTCTATATTCAAATTCTATTTGAATTCTCTGCATTATTTATAAACAACGTTTATAACTTCAATTCAAATCCCACCTTTTAATTTATAAACAACGTTTATAAATTCAATTCAAATCCCATATTTCATTTATAAACAAGGTTTATAAATTCGATTCAAATTCCATATTTTCATTTCTAAACAACGTTTATAAATTCGATTCAAAACCCACCTTTCATTTATAAACAAAGTTTATAAATTCGATCACTTGTTTTATATACCTTCAAAACAAGTTAATATTTTCTATAGTTCATTTAAAATTCAAATTCTATTTATAAAAATAGAATTCCCTTTTTAAATGTCAAATACCCTTTTCGATATTTTTATGAATCAATATTCAAACCCCAGGGATATTTTAAACAATCAATCAACCAATTTTCAATCATTTGATTTTTAACACATCATATATAAATATATATGAAACTAAACAAACAACAACAGATAATATATTTTTGAGGAATCCAGTTGGATTCCTCCAACCTGTTTTCCTGCATCCACAGACGTTAGCACATAAATAATACCCATCCTGCTTCGAGGCAGGATATCGCGGTATAGAAGGTCATCCACTAATCATAGCGTGGGGCGTATAGGGTAATCATCCGCTATGGTACCGCGGGCATCCGCTAATGAGATTGCGGGAATCCAACCAATCAATCAACCCAATATATATATAATAGTCCTAAATAACTAATATATTTAAATCAACCAAACAATATTCAAACAAGCATAGCAATTATTTTTAATAACTAGAAATAATTCTAATTAAATGGTGAGTGAGGTTTACTCACCGTTATTTCATTTGCAGAACCGCTACGCTTTTTAGTTGATTTGAATAGACCCGAAACATTCCAAATCACTTTGAATAAATTCCAAAAAATATCAACCCAAATTTCTTTGCAAGCTTAAGTCCATAAGAGCTTAGCGAACTAACTCTATCTGAATCTGATTCCATTTGAAATTCGAGATTTATTTTATAATTGACCAAACAAATTTGAATATACTTAAAGATTTATTTAAGAAAAGTTGCATATTTAGATTACCTTAAAATCCCTGTTAAACATTGTCACTTCGATTTGCAGTAAAGCCCAATTTGAATTCCAGCAGTAGACAGAACCAAAATCTGTTACTTCCCCTATCACTTCCATCCTGTATGTCATTCAACTGCTTCTCCAACGTTTATATTGAACTGGCCGACATTGAGATCATCCCAAAACGAAGTCGGACATCATCAGTTCTTCCTCCTACACAGACTGAACACCGCACTTTCCAACTCCACCGCGAACCATCTGCTATCCTCGCCTCAGTACACCACTTCCCAGTCGACTGTAAAACTCACCCCTTGCTATACTCGCCACTGTCAACGACGCAACCATCAGGACCTCACCGCACCAATCCACTACCTGCCTATCGCGATTTTCTTCCAGGTCGAGCTCGACCTCGAGATGCCCTCCACCAATTCGCTGAACAACATACCACCGCAAAACCTTCGAACATTATCTCCAGTTCCATCGCTCTACCCGAATTCGAGAACCCCCTTCACAGTCGCGATCTCCAACAGTACCCCAAAGACCAGCGCATCAACTAGAAGCCAACATCGTGCCCTGCGTTTTCCACTCCCAATCGAAGAACTCGACCTACGAATCAATCGGTCTCGGTTTAAGGAATTTAGGGATTTCGATTTTTATTTTATACTGAAAAGGATTGCGGCCATTTCTGATTTTATCTGAAGCTTTTGTTTGAAAATGGGAGGAATCGGTTTTATAATAGAAGAGGTAGGTAGGGGGTGCGGGTATTAGAATGAACAACGAGGCCTCTTTATTTTCTCCTATATGATTTGTTTCTATCCACAAAAATAAAGGAAATTTATTTTAATTTAATTAGTTTTTGATCTGTATCCTTAAATTAAAATACTCCGTGGTCTTGAACTCCTTTCTGAACCCAACAACTGCAAATTCTAGGGTAAAACCATTATTCTGAACACACTGGTATAGGTCACGAAGTCCAGTTCGATCATCTGTAGAAGATATTAGTTTAATTCGATATAAATTAATTTCAGACCAATTTATTCTCCTCGATAATAAATAAATATTATTGTCGTTATAAATTCAAATAAAAGTTCCTATAAACTATTTGAACTGTATTTAATTCAAATCAAAATTTGAATTCAACCAAATCCATTTTTCGTATTCTGATTATTTAATATATTCAATATTAAATCGAAATTTATATTTAAATCGATAACTCAATATAAATTTCCATTTATGTTCTCAACTAAATATTTAAATCCAGATTAAATATTTAAAACTAGTTATTCGAAATCCCGGGTCATTATAGTGATACACCCCCACTGTGGGGCCACCACGGGTATCTATGAGTTAGGGAGCCGATCGCATGGGCGTAGTGGGTACACCTAGTGGAAATAGGGGCAGGCGGCACCTATGAAGGCAACTAGGGGTGCACGAAACTACCATTATCTTTATTATGTTCTGTAGGCGGGATCAACCCTTTATGGTGACCAGTGGTGGTGCAGTGTAGTAATTATCTTATAGTGGTTTAGGTGCGCGTTTAACGTTATCTTGGTTCATCTTATTTCCTTGTTTACTCTGTCATACCTAATTGTTCACAGTCATTTCCTTATTTTCCAACTTATGCCTTAGCCTAGTTATTTTGGTAATTATATTGTTAAAGTTATCGCACTCGCTAGACTTTATGTTTGACCCCCTTTGTTTCCACCTCATTTATTCATTTTTTCCCCTAGGTGCTCAGGGTGGAATTAGCACTAGTGGAGCTTGATTTTGGACAGCTGTATCTCTTGATTTTAGAAGTTGCTTGGATCGCTGAAGTAAAAGTTCAGCCTATCTTATTTATGGTTATTTTGTGTAATGGTTATGTCTTTCAATTTATGTACTCTGATTTAGTCAACATGGATACTATGTACTTTGACTCTGGTTTTTGATGATGTAATCAAACCTATGTGTTTACCGCTGCAATGAATAAAAATTTTAAGTACTGTTTATATCTATCTTGTTGTTAAGTTTCTGTTCCATACACGATTAAAACGCTCCATAGAATTAATGCATTCCCTTTGTGAGTGAAATTAATGGACGTGGGGTGTTACAGTAAGGGCTATTTAGAGAATTAGGGGTAGGATTAAAAAGAAGGGTTGTTTTGAAGTATTAAGAGAAGTAGGGGTAGTTTAAGCATAGTAGGGGTAGATCGACAAATATGAAAGATGGTGAATTATTTGGATTGGGTGCTGCAAAAACCAACCTTCACAGTAGTTAAAAAATATGAGTAATTGTTGGAAGGTCTATTTAGAGAATTACTGGTAGGATTAAAAAGAAGGGCTGTTTTGTAGTGTTAAGAGAAGTAGGGGTAGTTTAAGCATAGTAACGTTCGATCGATAAATATGAAAGATGATGAATCACTTAGTTTGGGTGCTGCAAAAACCAACCCTTCACAATAGTTAAAAAACAAGGGTAATTACTGGAAGAAAGGGCTATTTGGAGAATTAGGGGTAGTATTAAAATGAAGGTCTGTTTTGAAGTATTTAGAAAAGTAGGGTTAGTTTAAGCATAATAGGGATAGATCGACAAATATGAAAGATAATGAATCATTTAGATTGGGTGCTGCAAAAACCAACCCTTCACAGTAGTTAAAAAATAGGGTAATTGTTGGAAGGGATATTTAGAGAATTAGGGGTAGGATTAAAAAGAAGAACTATTTTTAAGTATTAAGAGAAGTATGGGTAGTTTAACCATAGTAGAGGTAGATCGATAAATATGAAAGATGATGAATCATTTGGATTGGAAGCTGCAAAAAGCAACCCTTCACAGTATTTCAAAAATAGGGGTAATTGTTGGAAGTATGGGCTATTTAGATAATTAGTTGTTGGGTTAAAAAGAAGGGCTGTTTTGAAGTATTAAGGCAAGTAGGGGTATTTTAAGCATAGTAGGGGTAGATCGACAAATATGAAAGATGATGAATCGTTTAGATTGGATGCTACAAAAACCAACCCTTCACAGTAGTTAAAAAATAGGGGTAATTCTTGCAAGTAAGGGCAATTTAGAGAAATAGGGGCAGGATTAAAAAGAAGAGAGTTGGTTTGAAGTATTAAGAGAAGTAGGGGTAGTTTAAGCATCGTAGGGTTAGATCGACAAATGTGAAAGATGACGAATTGTTTTGATTGGGTGCTGCAAAAACCAACCCTTTACAGAAGTAGAATGATAATTGGTTTACAAAGAAAGAAATGAATAGTGCGAAATAATGGAATAAAAAAATGAATAAAAGAAAACTATAATAAATGTAGGGGTAGCTAATCGACAAATATGAAGCATGATGAATCATTTGGATTGGGTGCTACAAAAATTAACCGTTCACAAGAGTTAAAAAATGGGGGTAAATTTTTGAAGTAAGGGCTATTTAGAGAATTAGGGTTAAGATTAAAAAGAAGGGATGTTTTTAATTATTAAGAGAAGTTGGGGAAGTTTAAGCATAGTTGGGCTAGATCGACAAATATGAAAAATGATGAATCGTTTGGATTGGACGCTGCAAAAACCAATCCTTCACAATAGTTAAAAATAGGGGTAATTGTTGGAAGGAAGGGCTACATAGAGAATTAGAGGTCGGATTAAAATGAAGGACCGTTTCGAAGTATGAAGAGAAGTAGGGGAAGTTTAAGCGTAGTAGGGTCGATAAACAAATATGAAAGATGATGATTCATTTGGATTGGATGCTGCAAAAACCAGCCCTTTGCAGTAGTTAAAAAATAGGGGTAATTTTTATAAGTAAGGGGTATTTAGAGAATTAGAGGTAGGAATAAAATTAATGGTTGTTTAAAAGTATTAAGAGAAGTAGGGGTAGTTTAGGCATAGTAGGGGTAGATCGACAAATATGAAAGATGATGAATCATTTGGATTGTGTGTTGCAATAACAAACCTTTAAAGTAGTAGAATGATAATTGGTTTACAAATAAAGAAATGAATAATGCAAAAAAATGAATAAAGGAAAACAATAATAAAAGTAGGGTTAGTTAAAAAAAGGGGTAATTGTTGGAAGTAAGGGCTATATGGAAAATTAGGGATAGGTTTAAAAAGAAGGGTTATTTTGGAGTATTAAGAAAAGCAGGGTTAGATTAAGCATAGTGAGGATAGATCGACAAATATGGAAGATGATGAATCATTTAGATTGGGTGCTGCAAAAACCAACCCTTCACAGTAGTTAAAAAATAAGGCTAATTGTTGGTAGGGCTATTTAGAGAATTAGAGGTAGGATTAAAAAGGACTATTTTTAAGTATTAAGAGAAGTAGGGGTAGTTTAAACATAGTAGGGGTAGATCGACAAACATGAAAGATGATGAATTGTTTGGATTGGGGGCTGCAAAAAACAATCTTTCACAATAGTTAAAAAATAGGGGTAATTGTTGGAAGTAAGGGATATTTAGATAATTAGTGGTTGGTTTAAAAAGAAGGGTTGTTTTGAAGTATTAAGACAAGTAGGGGTATTTTAAGCATAGTAGGGGTAGATCGACAAATATAAAAATGATGAATCATTTAGATTGGATGCTGTGAAAACCAACCCTTCACAATAGTTAAAAAATAGGGGTAATTCTTGCAAATAAGTGCAGTTTAGATAATTAGGGGTAGGATTAAAAGAAGAGTTGGTTTGAAGTATTAAGAGAAGTAGGGGTAGTTTAAGCATAGTATTGTTAGATCGACAAATATGACAGATGAAGAATTGTTTTGATTGGGTGCTGCAAAAACCAACCCTTTACAGAAGTAGAATGATAATTGGTTTACAAAGAAAGAAATGAATAATGCGAAAAAAAGGAATAAAAAATGAATAAAAGAAAACAATAATAAAGGTAGGGGTAGTTAATCGAAAAATATGAAACATGATGAATCTTTTGGATTGGTGCTATAGAAATTAACCGTTCACATTAGTTAAAAAATAGGGGTAAATGTTGGAAATAAGGGCTATTTAGAGAATTAGGGGTAAGATTAGAAAGAAGGTCCGTTTTGAAGTATTAAGAGAAGTAGGGGTAGTTTAAGCATAGTAGGGCAAGATCGACAAATATGAAAGATGATGAATCGTTTGGATTGGATGCTGCAAAAACCAATCCTTCACAATAGTTAAAAATAGGGGTAATTGTTGGAAGGAAGGGCCACTTAGATAATTAGATGTAGGATTAAAATTAAGGACCTTTTCGAAATATGAAGAGAAGTAGGGGAAGTTTAAGCATAGTAGGGGTAGATCGACAAATATGAAACATGATGAATCATTTGGATTGGATGCTGCAAAATCCAGCCCTTCACAGAAATTAAAAAATAAGGGTAATTGTTGGAAGTAATGGGAATTTAGAGAATTAGGGGTAGGATTAAAAAGAAGGGTTGTTTAAAAGTATTAAGAGAAGTAGGGGCATTTTATGCGTAGTAGGGGTAGATCGACAAATATGAAAGATGATGATTCATTTGGATTGTGTGCTGCAATAACGAACCTTCACATTATTAAAATGATAATTGGTTTACAAAGAAAGAAATGAATAATGCAAAAAAATGAATAAAGGAAAACAATAATAAAAGTAGGGGTAGCTAAAAAATAGGAGTAATTGTTGGAAGTAAGGGCTATTTAGACAATTAAGGGTAGGACTAAAAAGAAGGGTTGTTTTGACGTATTCAGAGAAGCAGGGTTGGATTAAGCATAGTGAGGGTAGATCGACAAATATGAAAGATGATGAATCATTTAGATTGGGTGCTGCAAAAATGAACCCTTCATAGTAGTTAAAAAAATAGGGGTATATGTTGGAAGGGCTATTTAGAGAATTACGGGTGGGATTAAAATGAAGGACCATTTTTAAGTATTAAGAGAAGTATAGTAGAGGTAGATCGATAAATATGAAAGATGATGAATCATTTTGATTGGATGGTGCAAAAACCAACACTTCACAGTAGTTTAAAAATAAGGGTAATTGTTGGAAGTAAGGCATATTTAGATAATTAGGGGTTTGGTTAAAAAGAAGGGATGTTTTGAAGTATTAAGACAAGTAGGTGTTTTTTAAGCAAAGTAGGGGTAGAGCGACAAATATGAAAAATGATGAATCGTTTAGATTAGATACTGCAAAAACCAACCCTTCACAGTAGTAAAAAAATAAAGGTAATTCTTGCAAGTAAGGGATATTTAAAGAATTAGGGGAAGGATTAAAAGATGAGTTGGTTTGATGTATTAAGAGAAGTAGGTGTAGTTTAAGCATAGTTGGGTTAGATCGACAAATACGAAAGATGACGAATTGTTTTGATTGGGTGCTGCATAAATCAACCCTTTACAGAAGTAACTGGTTTACAAAGAAAGAAATGAATAATGCAAAATAAAGGATTAAAAAAATGAATAAAAGAAAACAATAATAAAAGTAGGGGTAGTTAATCGACAAATATGGAACATGATGAATCATTTGGATTGGGTGCTACAGAAATTAACCGTTCACAATAGTTTAAAAATAGGGGTAAATGTTGGAAGTAAGGGCTATTTAGAGAATTAGGTGTCAGATTAAAAAGAAGGGTTGTTTTGAAGTATTAAGAGAAGTAGGGGTAGTTTAAGCATAGTAGGGCTAGATCGACAAATATGAAAGATGATGAATCGTTTGGACTGGTTGTTGCAAAAACCAATCCTTCACAATAGTTAAAAATAGGGGTAATTGTTTGATGGAAGGGATACTTAGAGAATTAGAGGTAGTATTAAAATGAAGGACCGTTTACAAGTATGAAGAGAAGTAGGGGAAGTTTAAGCGTAGTAGGGGTAGATCGACAAATATGAAAGATGATGAATCATTTGGAATGCTGCAAAAACCAACCCTTCACAGAAGTTAAAAAATAGGGGTAATTGTTGGATGTAAGGGTTATTTAGAGAATTATGGGTTGGATTGAAAAGAGGGGTTGTTTAAAAGTATTAAGAAAAGTAAGGGTAGTTTAGGCATAGTAGGGCTAGATAGACAAATATGAAAGATGATGAATCGTTTCGATTGTGTGCTGCAATAACCAACCTTCACAGTAGTAGAACGATAATTGGTTTACAAATAAAGAAATGAATAATGCAAAAAAAAAATTTGAATAAAGGAAAACAATAATAAAAGTAGGTGTAGTTAAAAAAAGGGGTAATTGTTGGAAGTAAGAGCTATTTAGAGAATTAGGGGTAGGACTAAGAAGATGGTTTGTTCTGAAGTATTATGAGAAGCATGGTTAAATTAAGCATAGTGGGGGTAGATCGACAAATATGAAAGATAATGAATCCTTTAGATTGGGTGCTTGTAACACCCCACATCCATTAATGTCACTCACAAAGGGAATGCATTAACTTTCATGGAGTATTATTGTTGTATAGAAGGGAAAATAACATGACAGATACACATATTGGTACTTGAAAATTTTAAAACAATTTTTATTGCAGCGGTGAAATAGTTTGATTACAACAACTTCATAAACCAAGTACACTTAATATCCATCTTGACAAATTGTTTTCAGAGTACATAAAGTAAGAAGCATAACCCCAACATAAGTAGCCATAAAAGAGATGAATTGGACTTTACTTTCAGCAATCCAAGTTCTTCCAAAAGAGAGAGAAAGAGAACCAAATCAAGCTCCGCTAGTACTAGTCCCACCCTGATAACCGGGGGGGGGGGGGGGAGAGGAAGAAAAGAGGCGAAAACAAAGGGGGGTCAGACATGAAGTCTGGCGAATACCATAACTTTAACAGTACAATTATTAAAGTAATTGGGATAAGGCATAAACTGGCAAAATAAGGAATGACTGTGAAGCAAGTGGGCAAGATAAAGAAAACAGAGGAATATTCTGGCGTTTATTGCCCCCCTAATCACTATAGGATAATTATTATACTGCACCAGTGCTAATTACACCGCACCATTACTAGTCACCCTAAAAGTTGATCCAGCCCACTGAACAAAATAATAATAATTGTAGTTTCGTGTACCCCTAGTTGTCTTCATAGGTGCCGCCTGCCCCTATCTCCACTAGTTGTACCCACTACCCTACCTATTCTAATTACAATGTTTATTCATAATATGGTAGTTATACTCCTAGTTGTCTTCGTAGGTGTCGTCTGCTCCTATCTCCGCTAGTCGTACCCACTACCTTCCCCATTCGATAGGCTCCCTAACTCGTAGATACCCGTGCTGGTCCCATAGTGGGGTGTATCACTCCCCAAAGTGGCAACCCGATACCACTAAAGATGCACGGCTTATATCTACATGATGCAACAACATCATACCTACCGGCACGGGCCCACGCACGCACATGACCCCGTTGGACTTGCGTTGCCACCGCTAACCCGTTTTACCTCTTACAATAAAACTCAGTAAGTGTGTCCCGTCCTCGACTTGGGTCGAGCTCACAAAGATACTTAATGGGTTACTGGTTTGAAAAGGGTCCCCACACAAGCTTTCCACCTACGCTTGGTCCCCAATAAGATTCCCTACTTAACCCCTTCTTATTCATGTCTTCTTACATGTTTTCAACTTGGTTAAGTGTTTATAATTATATCCCACATGTCCCCCATGTTATCCACTTAACAAATCAACATGTGTTATTGGTTAAGCTTGTCTTAACCCTATCCGCCTATCAGATCAATATATTATTGGTTAAGCTGGTCTCATCCACATCCACTTATATCTTATTTGTCAAGTTTGTCTTAACCCTATCCGCTTATCAAATCAATATATATTATTGGTTAAGTCTGTCTTAACCCTATCAGATCAATACATATTATTGGTTAAGGTTGTCTTAACCCTATCCACTTATCAGATTAATATATATATACATATATACATATATATATATATATATATATATTAATTGTTGGTTAAGATGGTCTTAACCCATCCCACCTATCAAATTATTGGTTAAGCTGGTCTTAACCCTATCCGCTTACCATTTTTTTACTTAATTTATGATTAATTACATCTTAGTTCACAGATACATTGGTTAAGAGAATAACTCCCTAAGTACCAACCCCGAAGACCGAAATCAACATCAGATTGTTACTCAAGGAATCACTCACTCAACCAAACTTCTGTTTGTCATTCACATTCATCTTTAATCAGCATTAATTAATTATTATTGAACAGTCCCCTCACATTAAGCCGATTGCTTGTGGCTGCTGGATATGCCGGGCGGTTCCGGGCAGACTTCTACCACAAGCCAGACTTAACCTCGTGTCTAAGCACCATTTAATTTATGCCTTTGACCTCTCACATTAGACTACCGTTTGTGGTTGCTGGATTTGTCGGGCGGGTCTGGGCAGTCTTACACCACAAATGAGTCTAACCTCGTGTCTTAGGCCTTAATTAATCATTTAATTTGTGCCTTTGACCTCTCACATTAGACTACCATTTGTGGTTACTAGATTTGCCAGGCGGGTCCGGGCAGTCTTTTACCACAGATGAGTCTAACCTCGTGTCTTAGGCATCTATTATTACACATTATTATTCAAACCCAATTTGAATTAATATCCCTATATCAAAATGCCAATAACTTCCAATTTTAATCCATGTCCATAATTGTCACTTAAATTATGTCCATAATTAATATGCATATAAATTAGGCCAATCAATGTCTCAAATTAATTATATGCCTTAATGCCAATTCACAATTTTGCAAAATTTAATATTTTCCCATTATCCCCACGTCGTTCGTACGTTGAACGTAAAATATTTTAGACTCGCAAATAGTCTAACTCATAAAAAGGGAAGAAACGTCACAACTTGCATAACACACAAAATAGATCTAACTAGCATAACATGGATCAAAACTGGCATGATTATGATTCATATTAACATAAATTTGCATAATCAACACTTGCATAGGCAATAGTCATAAAACATAAATTTGTATAAACTATGCGCTGTCATGGATCTAAATGTATAGATCTAATCATGTAATTATGAACTTGCATATATGAATATGTTTTTCCTATGACTTGCATATGAATTTCGTACAAACTTAAATTAAAACTAGCATATGATTCATATACAAAACTAGCATAGGAAACAAAAATTTGCATAAGTATGTTACTTCCTTGGATCTAAATATAGATCTAATAAAAATGTGAACTTGCATATATGAATATGGTTTTCCTATGACTTGCATATGAATTTCATACAAACTTACATTCAAAATAGCATATGATTCACATTCAAAACTAGAATAGGATACATAAATTTGCATAAGTATGTTACTGCCTTGGATCTAAATATAGATCTAATAAAAACGTTAACTTGCATATAGATTCCTACAAACATGCATATGGATCTAAACATGTAAATTAATGTCACATTTTTTTGCATACAAACTAGCATATGACATATACTTGATTCACATATGTTTTTACATCCCAAACTTACATAACATTCACATATGTTTTAACATCCTAAACTTGCATACGTATGTTTTAACATCCCAAACTTGCATAAGATTCGCATATTATTTAACACATAAATTTTCATAAGATTCACATAACATAAACTTGCATAGATTCACAAATTAACATATGTAAAATTGCATAAAATGAATCAAGTTAAACATGTACAATTGTACATATAAATAGATCTACCAATCATAAAACAACAAAACTGTCATATGTTCGCAAACAGACAATAACATCACATGTTTCAACATACATGTTCTCATAATCCAATTACGACCTATAATAATTAATTTATTAATTATATTGTGAAAGAAATAGCACTCACAATCAAAAGAACAGTCTTGTTTTTCTGGGATATGTATTCTGAATTTGAATTGGTCGCCTATGATGTAGATTAATCGTTGTTTTAAATTAGATTTGATTTAATTGGATTCTTGCTTCTATCTTGCTTTTGAGTTGAAAGAGAACGGCGACTACTCTAGGTTTACCATTGACGGCATGACGGTCTTAGGAATATTTTTGTGTGGCTTTAGGGTTTGGATTTAGGTTGCTTATATAGAAGTTTGATTTAATAGGAACCGTCAGATTAGCGTAGAGCAAATCAACGCAATTCAGACAAGATAGAATAGCCACATCAGTCCTAAATGACTCAGCAAAGGGTCATAATCGTCACACAAAGAAAAACGTCAGATTTCAGATCTGACCCGAGGGGAAGTACGACCCCCGGGTCCACCCCCAGGTCGACCTGTTTATAGGGAGGTCGACCCCCTAGTCGACCTGGCCTGGGGTAGGTCGACCACCTGATCGACCTGCCTTTGTATTTAATTTTCTGAATTGTTTTTATTTAAATTTCTGAAAGTTCCGAGGGCCATACCTTCCTCATACGAAGTCCAATTTACACAAACTCGTACTCTATCTCAAGCAAAATTCCAAGAAGTACGCAATGGCGTAACCCTTTTCCCTTAATTCTCACATTTGATATTAAGTATTCTTTAATTTGTAAATTTTAATATTTAAAATCACAGGGTGTTACATTCTCCCCTCCTTAAGGGATTTCGCCCCCGAAATCACCAAGTTAAGGAGAATGCATATCCTAACATACAATCATCCATCTACTCAACCATCAATCACAGGCATCCATTGTCCTTACAATATTTCTAATGTCGTATGAACATATGCAAAAAGTGTGTGTATATGTTTGTTATCTAATGAAAAATCAGGCGGTCTACTAATTCAGTTGACCTCCTTAATGAAAATCATGATAGTGCCATGCGTCCATTATGTATGCGAAAGAATCTGATCGATACATATTACTTCTTTATGTGTGCACAACCATTTATCAAAATGCAGCATCCATGTGATAACACAATCATTATACATCAATTAATTTAAATATTCACACATATTTATATGCAATATAAGGGTGGTTGAGCCGATCTAATGCCTAATGTGTGTGTACATGCATCCACGAGCAACCACTAGAAACCACTTGCATCAATTTGCATCCACCAAACATAACATTCCTCAAACACATGTTTGCAACCATAGGGTTCTTCCTAACTATAGATCGAAGATATCATCGCCAAGACATCCTAAACAATAGGACAAGTATAAATAAAGCGATAGAAAAAGGAGATGTTTGGAATATATCCTCAAAAAGAAAAGGGTACAACGTATGCATCTTGCTTTCTGTCCCCTAAGTTGCGTCTCATTGATCATCTCCCTATTGGATTTTCACCATCTTGGCCTCTCTGTTGTGTAGCTTTATGTCAACCGATCCAAGGATGCATGTAGGAGTTCGTCTAATAATGGCGTCTCACTCCACTTCCACTTATTTAGGCATGCTCGGCTCCACTACTTCCGCGGTATCTTGTAAAACTTCTGCAAATACGATACGTGAAAACATGTCGTGAACACCACTAAGCTCGTTGCCTCTCCTCATGTCCCTCCAAAATCTAGGATACATAACCTTAAAAGATGTCCAAGGATTTTATTCACCCCTATCTGTCCGTCCACACGTCTGTGGATGATAAGCGATGCTTGTGCTTGCTGCCTTTTGCATATCACATTTTCCTCTTGCATCGAAAACTGCTCTAAGCCCTGTCCCGCAAGCACCGGCATACACTGTGAATGGCTTACTTCCATCTGGCAAAACTAAAACTGGAGTTGTCGTCAGCGTCCTCTTCAATTGCTTGAAAGCATCGTCACAGTCAACATCCCAAGAAAAAGTCGAGTTCTTCTTCATTAACCGAATAACTAGCTAGCCTTATATAGCTTCTTACATCTATTGTGTTCTTAGGAATTTTTCAATCTTGGATTTCCACCACCTTTGCGGGATCCACAACTATCCCTTCCCCGGAGACCATGTGTCCTAAGAACCTCACTTCTTTTCTCCAAAAATGGTACTTGGAGAACTTAGATTTGATTCACTCATAGGGTCTCTAAAACTTCCCAAAGATGTAGGGCGTATTCTTCTTCGCTTCTAGATAAAATCAAGATATCGTCCACAAAGACTACCACAAAGTTGTTTAGAAACCAAAAGGCATGACGAGCCACTCGCAGAAACCGTCAAGGGATCTAAATGCAGTCTTACCTATGCTGTCTTCAGCCACCCTTAGCTGATGAAATACTGTAGCCAAATCCAGTTGCGAAAAAACTGAAGCACCCACCAACTGATCGAATAAATCGTCTATCCTCGACAATGGGTGTCTGTTCTTCTTTTTTAGCTTATTCAGCTCTCTATAGTCTACACACAATCTAAGTGAACCATCAGTTTTGTAAAAAAAACGACTGGAGCACCCCACTCGGAAATACTTCTTCTTATGAACCCCTTGTCAAGCAACACTTTCACTTGCTTGCTGAGTTCTCTCCTCTCTCTCGGAGCCATGTGGCGCACTGGTAATACAACTGGCTTTGCATTATCTGCTAGATATGTTCGAAAGTCTATCTCGTGCCTCGGGAGTAAACCTCGAACCTCATCGAAGACGTCAATATATTCACGGCCCACATGAACAGATTCCAAATCTTCATTTGATGCTTCAAGGGATTCTAGGTAGCTAAGCATTAATGGACCTCTAGGGTCACAAGAAATATCAAGGGTCTTTCCACAACGAGTCAACAATCTAACTACCCTTCATCCACAATCTAGGATGGGACCGTATCTGGCTAGCCAATCCGTGCCCATGAAGACAAGAATGATGGCGTTGCATTCAAAACCAATGCCCTAGATAGACACTCTCAAATCCCGACAAATCATTGAAAGATGAGCTGAACCACCAATAGGTTTTGAGACTACTATGGGATCCGTAACTAGACTAGTACTTAGGTGCAGTTTTTCAACTAATGAAGCAGATACAAGTCCTTTACTTCCTTTATTAACCAAGCAGCTAATTGAACCTTCCTCCCATCTTCTATCTTCAGGGTACCAACAAGTCCTCTACTTCCTTTTGGCTTTGACGAGTGTCCCAGTCCAATGAAGTGGTTTTTCCGCCCATCGTAGGGAAGTTCTAACATATCATAGGAATAGCGTCTATATGTGGGGGAAGAAATTCAAAAAGGAAAGAGGAAGAGACTTAAAATGGAGAATCGAAGGAAAGATATATGGCTCTTGGGGTTATGTTTTTAGAACAAACTTTTCTCTTGAAAATTCTTTCATTAAAACATATCTTTGAAAGTATTTCTTTATAAAATGCTTTTGAAAAACAGTTTTTCAAAATCTCATATTTGTTCTGGTAACCTTCAGCTCTGATACCACGTGTAACACCCCACATCCATTAATGTCACTCACAAAGGGAATGCATTATCTTTCATGGAGTATTATTGGTGTATAGAACGAAATAAAACAAGATAGATACACGCATTGATACTTGAAAATTTTAAAACAACTTTTATTGCAGTAGAGAAATAGTTTGATTACAACAACTTCATAAACCAAGTACACTTAATATCCATCTTGACAAATTTTTTTCAGAGTACATAAAGTAAGAAGCATAAACCCAACATAAGTAGCCATAAAAGAGGCGAGCTGAACTTTACTTTCAGCAATCCAAGCTCTTCCAAAAGAGAGAGAAAGAGATCCATATCAAGCTCTGCTAGTAGTAGTCCCACCCTGAGAACCTTGGGGGGGGGGGGGGGGGGAGAAAAGAGACGAAAACAAAGGGGGTCAGACATGAAGTTTGACGAGTACCATAACTTTAACAATACAATTATTAAAGTAATTAGGATAAGGCATAAACTGGCAAAATAAGGAATGATTGTGAAGCAAGTGGGCAAGACAAAGCAAACAGAGGAATATTCTGGCGTTAATTGCGCTCCTAATCACTGTAGGATAATTATTGTACTGCCTAAAGCTAATTACACTGCACCATTACTAGTCATCCTAAAAGTTGAGGCCGTCTACTGAACAAAATAATAATAATTGTAGTTTCGTGTACCCCTAGCGGCCTTCATAGGTGTCGCCTGCCCCTATCTCCAATAGCTGTACTCACTACCCTACCCATTCTAATTACAATGTTTATTCATAATATGGTAGTTGTACTCCTAGCTGTCTTCATAGGTGCCGTCTGCTCCTATCGCCGCTAGTTGTACCCACTACCTTCCCCATTCGATCGGCTCCCTAACTCATAGATACATGTGTTGGTCCCACAGTGGGATGTATCACTCGCCAAAGTGGCAACCCGATACCACCAAAGATGCACAGCTTATATCTACACGATGCAACAACGTCTTATCTACCAGCCCGGGCCAACGCACGCACCTGACCCCGTTGGACTTGCGTTGCCACCGCTAACCCGTTTTGACGTCTTACAATCAAACTCAGTAAGCGTGTACCATCCTCGACTTGGGTCGAGCTCACAAAGATACTTAATGGGTTACTGGTTTGAAAAGGGTCCACACACAAGCTTTCCACCTACGCTTGGTCCCCACAATTATTCCCCACTTAAACCCTTCTTATTCATGTCTTCTTACATGTTTTCATCTTGGTTAAGTGTTTATAGTTATATCCAACATGTCCCCCATGTTATCCACTTAAAAAATCAACATGTGTTATTGGTTAAGCTTGTCTTAACCATATCCGCTTATCAGATAAATATATTATTTGTTAAGCTCGTCTTAACCCCATCCACTTATATCTTATTTGTTAAATTGGTCTTAACCCTATTCGCTTATCGAATCAATATATATTATTGGTTAAGTTTGTCTTAACCCTATCAGATCGATACATATTATTGGTTATGTTTGTCTTAACCGTATCCACTTATCAGATTAATATATATATATATATATATTATTGGTTAAGCTGGTCTTAACCCTTCCCACTTATCAAATTATTGGTTAAGCTGGTCTTAACCCTGCCCACTTATATATTATTGGTTAAGCTGGTCTTAACCCTATCCACTTACCATGTTTTTACTTAATTTATGATTAAGTACATCTTATTTCACAGATGCATTGGTTAGGAAAATAAATCCCTAAGTACCAACCCCAAAGACCGAAATCAACATCATATTATTACTCAGAGAATCACTCACTCAACCAAACTTCTGTTTGTCATTCATATTCGTCTTTAATCAGCATTAATTAATTATTAATGCACAGACCACTCACATTAAGTCGATTGCTTGTGTCCGCTGGATATGCCGGGCCGTTCCGGGCATACTTCTACCACAAGCCAGACTTAACCTCGTGTCTAAGCACCATTTAATTTATGCCTTTGACCTCTCACATTAGACTATCGTTTGTGGTTGCTGGATTTTCCAGGCGGGTCCGGGCAGTATGACAACACAAACGAGTCTAACCTCGTGTCTTAGACCTTTATTACACATTTAATTTGTGCCTTTAACCTCTCACATTAGACTACCATTTGTGATTGCTAGATTTGCCGGGCGGGTCCGGGCTGTCTTATACCACAAACGAGTCTAACCTTATGTCCTAGGCATTTATTATTACACATTATTATTCAACCCCAATTTGATTTAATATCCCTATTTCAAATTGCCAATAACTCCAATTTTAATCCATGTCCATAATAGTCACTTAAATTATATCCATAATTACTATGCATGTAAATTAGGCCAAATAATGTATCAAATTAATTATATGCCATTATGCCATTTTACGCTAATTCACAATTTTGCAAAATTTAATATTTTCCCATTATCCCCACGTCGTTCCTACATTGAACGTGAAATATGTTAGACTCGCAAATAGTCTAACTCATAAAAAGGAAAGAAACATCATAACTTGCATAACACACAAAATAGATCTTACTAGCATAACATGGATCAAAACTGGCATGATTATGATTCATATTAACATATTGTTGCATAATCAACACTTGCATAGTCAATAGTCATAAAACATAAATTTTTATAAACTATGCACTGTCATGGATGTAAATATATAGATCTAAACATGTAATTACGAGCTTGCATATATGAATATGGTTTTCCTATGATTTGCATACGAATTTCATACAAACTTACATTCAAACTAGCATATGATTCGTATACAAAACTAGCATAGGAAACATAAATTTGCATAAATATGTTACTGCCTTGGATCTATGTATAGATCTAATAAAACTGTGAACTTGCATAGATGAATATGGTTTTCCTATGACTTGCATATGAATTTCATACAAACTTACATTCAAACTGGCATATGATTCGCATACAAAACTAGCATATGAAATATAAATTGCATAAGTATGTTACTGCCTTGGATCTAAATATAGATCTAATAAAAATGTGAACTTGCGTACAGATTCCTACAAACTTGCATATGGATCTAAACATGTAAACTATTGTCACATGTTTTTGCATACAAACTAGCATATGATATATACTTGATTCACATATGTTTTTACATCCCAAACTTGCATAAGATTCACATATGTTTTAACATCCTAAACTTGCATACTTATGTCTTAACATCCCAAACTTGCATAACATTCGCATATTATTCAAGACATAAATTAAACTTGCATAAGATTCACAAATTAACATATGTAAACTTACAATGAATCAAGTTAAACATGTATAATTGTACATATAAACAGATCTACCAATCATACAACAACAAAACTGTCATATGTTCGCAAACAGACAATAACATCACATGTTTCAATAGACATATTCTCGTAATCCAACTACAACCTATCATAGTTAATTTATCAATTATATTGTGAAAGAAATAGTACTCACAATCAAAAGAACAGTCCTGTTTTTCTGGGATCTAGATTCTGAAACTGAATTGCTCACCTTTGATGTAGATTAATCATTGTTCTAAATTAGATTTGATTTAATTGGATTCTTGCTTCTATCTTGCTTTTGACTTGAAAGAGAATGGCGGCTACTCTAGGTTCACCATTGACGGCATGACGATCTTAGGAATATTTTTGTGTGGCTTTAGGGTTTTGATTTAGGTTGCTTATATAGAAGTTTGATTTAATAGGAACCGACAGATTATCCTAGCGCAAATCAAAGCCATTAAGACAAGATTGAATAACCACATCAGTCCAAAATGACTTAGCAAAGAGTCATAATCGTCACACAAAGAAAAATGTTAGATTTCAGGTCTGACCCGAGGGGGAGGTCGACACCCAGGTCGACCTGTATATTGGGAGGTCGACCACCTGGTCGACTTGGCCTGGGCTAGGTCGACCCTCTGGTCGATCTGCCTTTGCATTTAATTTTCTGAATTCTTTTTATTTAAATTTTTGAAAGTTTTGAAGGTCATAACTTCCACATACGAAGTCCAATTTACGCAAACTCGGACTCTATCTCAAGCAGAATTCCAAGACGAACACAATGGCATAACCCCTTTCCCATAATTCTCACATTTGAAATTAAGTATTATTTAATTTGTAAATTTTAATATTTAAAATCACGGGGTGTTACAGTGCTGCAAAAACCAACCCTTTACAGTAGTTAAAAAATAGTGGTAATTCACTACTACAAAAGTGGGCATATTCGACACTAATTTGTGTGCGTTGCATGAAAAGTGTGGCGAAAGCTATGCATTCTTTGATCTTCTGCAACAACATTCATTTGTTGTTGCATTAGATGTGAACACAGTGTTGCGGTTGAAATTCTTGTGCTGTGACATGCAACACCAGTTCAAAGTGTTGCATTACATAAATACATGCCAGGTCAGCGATCCGCGTTATCAGTTTAAACAAATAAATAACCGTAGATGTTGATTAATCCAACGGTTCTTGCCGATCCTTGCAACACCAGTTCAAAGTGTTGCATTACATAAATACATGCCAGGTCAACGATCCGCGCTATCAGTTTAAACAAATAAATAACCGTAGATGTTGATTAATCCAACGGTTCAAGCTGATCCTTGCTACAGCTTAGTGAATATTTGGCGCGATAGTTTCCCCATTCACGAAATAATTCCCCCGAAAACAAATTTCTCCGGTACTCCTCCTTCTGTCCGTTTCTCTCTCCAAGAAATCCGTCCAAGAACGCCTCCGATTGCTACTCTTCCTCAGGTTACAAACTATAAACCTTCGATTGCTCCTATTTTACGAACTTTACACCTCCAATTTGGATCGTTTAGGACAATTACAAGTAGTTAGGGCTTCATCATTTAGGTTTTATTTAGTCAATTTCATCTCTAACTTATTTTGATCTGCGTTCAAAGTCTCTGGGTGATTTGGGTATACCGATTACCTTAAATTAGGGTTTTTATACTTGAATTGTTGTACTTATATGTTTGCATGTGTTGAAATTGTGCAAGTTCTGTATTTTTATGTTTGCCAAACCATTGATGTATTGGTAAATAATGCCTATTTCCAAAGGTGTTAACAAAATTTAGAGGATAAAAGAAATCCAATATGAATGTTCAAATGTCTATTTCTGTTTGTAGTTAAATAATGCCTATATCTCTTCCTACATCGTATGACTACTAAGATACCCTGGGCATGGGTGATCTAGAACTGTCAAACCCATCATCACCAGAAACTCCTATTGATTTTTATATAGAGATGCAAGAAAGGCACTACGACGATTTGCTTGAATATGAACTAGAGCAAGAAGAACTCCGAAGACAACGGCGAGAAGAAGAACGACGTGAAGAAAGGGCGATGCGACGGCATAGTCGTTTGCGTCGTCAGCATCAAAACAACCAAGTGGTTAACGAACAACATGCTGACTCACCAATCATAATGTGTCATTGTGGGTATGCCGCTGCAGAAGATGTTATTTCGATTGGATTCAACATTGGTCGTCGTTATTTTAGATGTCGGGTTTATCCCACAGGGTGTACCTTTTGGTAGTGGATTGACCAACAGTTTCCAAGTCGAGCCGCTAAGTACGCAAATGAGATACAACATCAACTTACAACGCTGCAAAATCATGTTATTGGTTTTCGAACTGATGTTAGTAGACTTAACGACCAGCTTCAAGGGCTAAACATTAGACGACAAAATTAAATTATTGCATTGTTCTTTGTATTAGATACAACTGTATCGTCTATGTATCACCTGTATAGTCTTTGTATCTGTACTGTTTTGTTTTGGTGCAGTCATGTAATGTTATGCATTTGTGTTCAGTATCCTTAGTTGCTTGTTTTATGTACGTATTCTCTTGGTTCCAAAATTCAGTGATAATTCATATCAAAACAATCGTCCTTGTATCATCACACTGATTATGTATATTTGTAAATTATTAATTTGTTTTGTTTTTATTTCTAATTTAGTCTAATATTACAGCGTAGCCCTTGTTCGTGTCTTGATACTCTTAGGGGTATCAAATTTATTCTTACTAAGCCGTGGTTAGATTGTGGCAATGGATAGTGAGTATTACATATGGATAGGACTTCCGAGATCGAGCGCAGAATATGTAAGAGGGGTAACAGCTTTTCTAAGAAACGCATTTCCCATTTATAAAGTAGGTGATGAGATGAAGTGCCCCTGCAAAAAATGTACAGAACGTAATTGGTATTGTGAAAATGTCATATACGATCATCTTATTTTTAATGGCTCTTCTCCATTACATACCGGGTGGATTTGTGAAGTTTCACAGACAAAATTAATAGGTGTTGATGACCATATGGATTGTGCAACGGAGATGGATTTTGAGGATAATTTAGATGTGATGTTCAAGTGTGCGGGTTACAAATTTGGTCAAAATCCCAAGGACTTTGTAGTAGAACCAAATCCAGAGGCCGAGAAATTTTATCGGCATGTTAAAGAAGGAAAAAAACCATTATATCCTGGCTGCACTAAATTTTCTCAACTAAGTTTCTTGATCAGGCTTTATCATTTAAAGTGTGCTTATGGAATTAACAAGTCTGCGTTTGGGGAATTACTAAAGCTTATAAAAGAAGCCTTTCCTGTTGCCCAGCTGCCTTTGTCTTCCTACGCTGCAAAGAATGTCATTAAGGATTTAGGTCTTAATTACCATAAAATACATGCCTGCCCAAACCATTGCATGTTATATTGGGCAGAGAATAAAGAGAAAGAGGCTTGTGACATTTGTGGTTTTTCGAGATGGGCTGTAAAAGAAAAGGAAGACATCGTTGATAATAATGATCCACCAAAGTCGATTCCCAAGGTGCCGGCAATTGTTATGAGGTACTTTCCTCTAAGACCAAGATTACAAAGGATGTTTATGTGCAAAGAATTTTCCAAGCTTATGAAATGGCACCAAGTGGAACGAAAAGAAGACGGAAAATTAAGACATCCGGCTGATGGTGTGGCATGGAAGATGATGGATGCTCGCTATCCTGATTTTTCATCAGAAAATCGTAATGTTAGATTGGGTCTAGCATCTGATGGATTTAATCCATATCGTTCAATGAATTCAAGTTATAGTACATGGCCAATTGAGTTGGTAAACTACAAACTTCCGCCTTGGTTATGTATGAAACAAGAGAATTTGATTCTTTCAACATTAATATCTGGTCCAGATTCTCCAAAGAACAGTATTGACGTATATATGCAGCCTTTAATTGTGGAATTGAAAGCGTTATGGAATGTTGGCGTCGAAACATATGATTCCTTGACTGATGGGAATTTTAATTTACGTGCAAGCGTATTATGGACCATTAGTGATTTTCCGGGATATTCCATGTTGTCAGGTTGGAGCACGAAGGGGAAACTAGCGTGTCCAGTATGCCATTACGAAACTTCTTCAAATTATTTGAAGCATAGCAAAAAAATGTGTTATATGAACCATAGAAAGTTTCTTGATCCGACACATAAGTGGAGGCTAGATAAGAGGAGATTTAATGGCGAAACTGAAATGGGGAGCATTCCAGAAATATTATCAGGAACTGATATTGAAGAGTTATTGCGGGGGTTCAAAAATCGGTTTGGGGATAAGACGAAGAAACCTGGTACAAATGACGGCCCTTTTAAAAAGAGGTCAATACTGTTTGACTTACCATATTGGTGTCATAATCCCCTTCGACATAACCTGCATGCCATGCACATAGAGAAGAACATATGCGACAAAATATTAGGTACTTTACTTAATATAGGTCGCATGTCGAAGGATCACCTAAACGCTCGTTTGGATTTACAGGAATTGGGCATAAGGAAGGCCCTTCATCCTGTTGAATGTGGTGATGGAAAGCATGTTGAAATTAGAGCTGCAATATTTGATATGAAAAATAAGGAAAAAGAAATATTTTGCTCTGTATTGAAGAACGCCAAACTGCCCTACGGTTGTGCCTCGAATGTTAGTCGGTACGTGCACGTAAAAGAGAGAACGGTTGTGGGATATAAGAGCCATGATGCTCATTTCATACTCCACTATTTGTTACAATTTGCTGTGAAGAAAGCGTCAAAACCCAAGGTTGCGTTATCAATGATCAGATTTAGTGCATTCCTTAGAGGACTATGGAGCAAGGTTATCGAAGTGGATGATATCAAGAGGCTGTAAAAATAAATTGTAGTGATACTTTGTCATTTTGAAATGATTTTTCCACAGGCTTTTTTTGATATAATGGTACACTTGCCTGTTCATTTATGCAGAGAAATCGAATACGGTGGGCCTAAACATCTCAGATGCATGTATCCAATTGAGCGATATCTAGGAAAGTTGAAATCTTATGTGCGAAATAGAAACAGACCGGAAGGTTCGATTGCAGAAGGTTACTTGGTAGAAGAGTGTGTGACCTTCTGTTCAAGATTTTTAAGCGTTGATGGAGGAACAGAAAACACGTCGATTGATTTTGGAAGATGTCAAACAGATTTGGAATATCGTATTAGAACAAAGAAGAATAAAGATGGAAAGATGTTCAATTTGAAAGATGCAGTTTGGAAGGCAACGCATCGCTATGTTCTGTTCAATTCCGGTAATAAAGAAATTGAGAGTTTGATCGATTAAGTTCTTAAGTTCCTATATCATTTTCCTTAACTCTAAATTAACATCTGCATTTTGTAGTTTTTTGACTGTAATTATTATTTAGGGTTCATCGAGCTTTTGTGGATGGTCTTGCAAATAGAAGAAGATACAAGAGGGAACGAGAACATTTCGAAGAGTTTTGGAATTGGCTTAAAGAAGAGGTTCTGAAAAAGGACAAGATTTCAACAGATGTAGAAGTGTTTGCATTAGGTCCTAATCGAGTAGCTAGGAAGTTTACCGGTTGTATAGTAAATGGATATAGATTCCACACAAAATTTAGAGATTCTCGATGTACTACACAAAATAGTGGTGTATTTTTGACTGCCAAAACCACCAGCTTTGCAAGTTCGAAAGACCAAAACCCAATAGTGGGTGATGTCAATTACTACGGATCAATCGAAGAAATTTTTGAGCTTGATTATAGGGGAGCTTTCACAGTGGTCCTTTTTAAGTGTTGTTGGTACCAAGAGGAAAAAGATTCATATGGTCTTACTCGAGTAAATTTTAGCAAGTGCCATAAAACTGATCCTTATGTCCTGTCTTTGCAAGTGCAGCAAGTAATTTATGTGGAAGATGCAGTTGAAAAGAACAGTCATTATGTTATTAAAAAATTGCCGAGAGATTGGTGTGATACTGAAAATGAGAATGCAATGGAAGAAGACATGAGCAATACGCAACCACATGATATGGGCATAGGTGGTGAACTAGAACCAGAAATTGTTGATGGGGGTTGGATTAGGGATGACGTCCCCGTAATACAACTAGAAACAGAACTAGAAGCAGAAGTTCCTGTTCCTGTTCCGTCTTGTTAGGACAAAAAATTCCTCTTTCTTATTGCTTTAATTTGGTCTAATTCATGATGTATTTGGCACTTTTTTTTAGCTGGAAATTATAATCTTTGATGAATGTATTTGGCACTCTTGTCTCATACTGCAATCTACAATGTTCGCATGTTTTATGATTTAATGCTATGTTCTTTACTATCATCTAAATTGGTTATAGACCAAAATGTTATAGTTGTTGTTTTTTGTCCACTTTAACATGCATGTACCTTGTTCTAATGTATTCATTTTGTATAGGATGGATGAACTTATTAATATCCGACTGCAACATGGTGGACAGTTTCGAAGGGCATGTTACGTTGGCGGAGAATGCTTCGTAGTAACAAAATATGATGTAGACCGGTTTTCTTACAGTGTGCTTATGGACTTTGTTAAAGATTGTCTCCATTACACTGAAATAGGAGGAGTCTACATCAGAAAAGGAACGAGGGGTGGCTGGCAGCTAATACTGAATGACAAGGACGTAAACGAGTACGTACAGGACTGCAATAAGCAAGAAGACGTGGTTTTTTACATCGACAACACCATTGACAAAGACAGTGAGCCGTTGATTCAACTGCAGCCACATGTAATCATACGGCCAAGGAAAAACATAATTCAAGGTATATATGTATATGTAATATAGATCCATTCTTATATATATCTCTGTGTGTGTACAGAACTTTGAAGGAGGCCATCGTTATTATTTTTATTGTTCCAGGTTCTGCTAAGAAGTCGGTTGCAAAGCGCAAGTATACTACTGCACATAGACTTCAGCAGCAACACAAAATGATGAAAAACAACCCAACTCAAGTGGGTCAGAACAAACTATCGTCGGAGCCTGATATGGATAATGATGAAGAAGATGTTACTGTGACGGACAAAGGAACCCGGAGGAAATTAAATGTAGAAAATGAAACAGCTAAAGATTATGTTACCCGAGAGAATGAAGCTGATGTTCAGGTATTTTTCAGTTTTCATTTCAGTTTTATTAATCCGGATGAAATCTTATTCCGACCATGAAGGCTGCGGCTAATTCAAGTAACTGTTTGTTCTTTGTGCATGCATTCTGTCAAAATAGCAAGAACTGTTTATACGTAAACTCTATTTGGTTAACTAGCTTAAATTTATCATCGATGGTGAGTAATAATGCCAATCTGCTTGCAGTTCTCACAACCATCAGTTTTGGCGAAGTATGAACAAGAGCGAATCGCGCGCATGCAAGAAAATGATGCAGTTAGTAGATCACTTGGGGTGCCTTCATTGGTTAGCTGTATGAAAGAGGCTGCCACACGAAATAAGAAAGATAAATGTAAAGATGTTGCTGGAAGTGATGAATACATCCCAGACAATGCTGGTGAAGACGTCACTGATGATTCATCAGATTCGGAGGTATAAAGAAGTTATTTGTCTATTACTTATTGTATTTGCCTTTATGAACGTAAAAAATCTTGAACTTCAACTTAATTGTAGAGAATCAAAATTGTTAATTCAAAGGATCTTTTACCTGGACCGAGAACTCATGCGCGAACCAATGCAGCCATTGAAATTGAGAAGGAAGCAATGAAGCACACCCCCCCTCCAAAGAAAGCTGGCTCCAACAAGGATTTGATCCTGACATTCACTCCCACTCCAAAGAAACTCAGTAACCGGGAGAAACAGACCGAAACATTAAAGAAACTTATGAACCCTACACCATCTTTTTCAGGAGTTATAAAACCTACAACGTCTCGGCCATCCGTTTTAAAACCTACATGTAGCAAATTTTTCAAACAATCAACCAGTTCATGTGAAGCTGCTGGTTCAGTTGCTGCTTATTTAGCGATGCGGAAACGTCAAAAGCAGAACGTTGAAGCGCCTCTAACAATGGAAAATCTTACCGATCGATTAGAGTAGGAATGGATTGCATAGGAAGATGAAGTAGGTACAAGTATATATATAAATAATAATGTTTCTTTCTCTGTGCACTGCACTGCACTGTTGAGTGTGTCTTTTTTCTATTCACATTTTTGAACCTGGTAGATAAAGTACAAGGCCCAAAAAATCCTAGAGGGAAGTCAAAAATGACCAAGGTGCATGCTAGAACCCCTGATGATAAATTAGTCACTGAGTTGAATGAGGATGGCCAGCCAATTTCTGATAATATTACAAAGATAAGCAATTTTCTTGGTACACTAGCAAAGGATAATGTGTCTCTTAGTTACATCAATTGGCATGTGGTTCCTGATCAATTAAAGCGACAAATGTTGGATTATGCTCTAGTACAATCTAATTTCCTTAACCATATACAGTTCAACTGACTTCCTAAATGTTTGGTTTTACTTAATTATTTTGTTTCCTGAATTTTGTAATTGCTATATTGTAGGCTAGGTATGTCATACCGGAAGAAGGACACAAGTGGGTCTTGAACAAGCTTAACGACTCTTGGAGGCAGTACAAGTCTCGCATCAAAACAAGGTATTATAAAAAATACTCAACTGATGAGGAAAGGCTTGCAAATAGGCCCAGTACAATTCCGTTGGAGGATTTTAAAATGCTTTTGGACTACTGGGGGGATGAAGCAGTTCAGGTACGGCTTTAATGATATTCACATTTGTATAATGTTTATTAGTTCACATTATCTTGTTTAATGCTAATCTTTAGTAGTTCACATTATCCTTGTTTAGTGCTATTTTTTTTTTGGATTTCCAGACCCTAGCTGATTCTAATTCCGCGCATCGTAATTCGTTGAATGAGACACATACCATGGGTCCCAAAACTCATGCAGTTGCCAAAGAAAAGATAGTATGTGTTTTTCTGAACTTAAGTTATTTTTTATTGTGATTGAGTTGAATTGACCACATGATAATTCTAATTTGTTATATCATTGAATTATTGGTAATCCTAATACTTGACAGAGAAAGAAGGACCCAGAAAAAGCCTCCCCATCCGCTGCCTTGGTTTATCTAGAAACTTATAAACGAGAACCGGGTCGAAGTTACAAGACTAACACGGATGAACTGAAAGCCGAATACGTGAGTACATATATAATTAGATATTGAAATAGCAATACTTGTGTCAGTATAATTGGCAGATTGTACGTTTGTTGGAGCTGCATATTAAATCGAACACATATATAGTTAGTTTGAAAGAGAACCAGTTCTGTTAATAAATTCATTCCTGCCAGCTGCCTATTTATCTATATGCTTGCCTGGTTTTCATTTTGTAGGCGAAGGTGCAAGCAATGGTGGATGCTGGAAACATTGCTGAGGCAGATGCACTGGTTTCTGGTGGGAAGAGGCACACGCGTAACTGGCTTGTAGGAAGGCGAGGCAAATTGGCTGAAAAGTCTCCAAATCCTAGTTCTTTGGACAGCTATGTCCAAGAGTTGACAAAAAAAATAAGGCAAGAGCTAGAGGCGGACTTGGAGGAAAAGGTGAATAGAAAAGTTAAAGAGAACGTGTCGTGGGTGTTAAAAATGCTAGGTGAAGCCAATCCAGATCTAAATTTAGATGTCGGAGACCTTTGTGTCACCACAACAAGTGACGAAGATGCTGACAATTGTACTCCTTCAACCCCGGCAACTGACTGAAATATTTGGATGGTATGTGTTAGCACTTGTGATATATTCGGATTGTTCTTTTAAATGATGGCACTTGTGGTATGTGTTTGTGATGACAGTACTTGTGGTATGTTTTGGTGATGGCAGTACTTGTGGAATGTGTTGGTGATGATACTTGTGAGTTGGTATATATAATTGGTTGGTCTGACTGTGGTGATGAATGTTTTGGGAGGAATTGTTGTATGACTATTTTGGTATATATGTATGAATGTGGTACAATGTTTTGGATTGAATATATGTACTGCAGAATCTGTAATTACAGGGTTGTATTACAGCTGCAGTTGATTTTTTCTTGGTGTCGCATTTGATTTTTGTGGTGTTGCATTAGACTATGCTGTAGTGTTGCATTAGACTGTGCTGTGGTGTTGCATTAGACTGTGCTGTGGTGTTGCATTAAGTTAACATTATTAATTCCATAATGTACGGCACGTGGGCCCCACAGCTTATGTGGTGCCACGTGGATAGCTGACGTGGCATGTGACACATGTGAAGCTGACGTGGCGAGTGCCACGTTGACAGCTTACGTGGAAAGTCAATGCGGACCCCACTATCATGAGCTGGAAGCCAGGGTCTGGCTTCTACTTAAGGCAACGCCATATATTGTTGCATTACATGGATATGCTGTTGCAATAGGGCAAAAGTTCTAGTTAAGGCAACGCTTTCTTTCTGTGGTCGTAGATGGACAAAAGCGTTGCATTAGATGGCTAATGCAACGGCCGCGGATGCCACGCCCCCCTGGTGTTGCCTATTTGAAAAAAGGGCCTACGGCAACGCTTTTTTGATCTACGGCCACAGAAGAATAGTGTCGAATATGCCCACTTTTGTAGTAGTGATTGTTGGATGGTCTATTTAGAGAATTAGGGGTAGGATTAAAATGACGGACTATTTTTAAGTATTAAGAGAAGTAGGGGTAGTTTAAGCATAGTAGAGGTAGATCGATAAATATGAAAGATGAAGAATCATATGGATTGGATGCTGCAAAAACCAATCCTTCACTTTAGTTCAAAAATAGGGGTAATTGTTGGAAGTAAGGGCTATTTAGATACTTAGGGGTTTGTCTAAAAGGAAGGGCTGTTTTGAAGTATGAAGACAAGTAGGGGTATTTTAATCATAGTAGGGGTAGATCGACAAATATTAAAGATGATGAATCGTTTAGATTGGATACTGCATAAACCAACCCTTCACAGTAGTTAAAAAATAGGGGTAATTCTTGTAAGTAAGGGCTATTTAGATAATTAGGGATAGGATTAAAAGAAGAGTTGGTTTGAAGTATTAAGAGAAGTAGGCGTAGTTTTACCATAGTAGGGTTAGATCCACAAATATGCAAGATGACGAATTGTTTTGATTGGGTGCTGCAAAAACTAACCCTTTACAGAAGTAGAATGATAATGGGTTTATAAAGAAAGAAATGAATAATGCGAAATAAAGGAATTAAAAAGTGAATAAAACAAAACAATAATAATAGTAGGGGTAGTTAATCAACAAATATGAAACATGATGAATCATTTGGATTGGGTGCTACAGAAATTAACCGTTCACAATAGTTAAAAAATAGGGGTAAATGTTGGTAGTAAGGGCTATTTAGAGAATTAGGGGTAAGTTTAAAAAGAATGGCTGTTTTGAAGTATTAAGAGAAGTAGGGGTAGTTTAATCATAGTAGGGCTAGATCGACAAATATGAAAGACGATGAATCATTTGGATTGGATGCTTCAAAAACCAATCCTTCACAATAGTTAAAAATAGGGTTAGTTGTTGGTAGGAAAGGCTACTTAGAGAATTAGAGGTAAGATTAAAATGAAGGACCATTTCGAAGTATGAAGAGAAGTAGGGGAAGTTTTAGCGTAGTTGGGGTAGATCGACAAATATGAAAGATGATAAATCATTTGGATTGGGTGCTGCAAAAACCAGCCACTCACAGAAGTTAAAAAATATGGATAATTGTTGGAAGTAATGGGTATTTAGAGAATTAGGGGTAGGATTAAAAAGAAGGGTTTTTTAAAAGTATTAAGAGAAGTAGGGGTAGTTTAGGCATAGTAGGGGTATATCTACAAAGATGATGAATCGTTTGGATTGTGTGCTGCAGTAACCAACCTTAACAGTAATAGAATGGTAATTGGATTACGAATAAAGAAATGAATAATGCAAAAGAAATGAATAAAGGAAAACAATAATGAAAATAGGGGTAGTTAAAAAATAGGTGTAATTGTGGGAATTAAGGGCGATTTAGAGAATTAGGGGTAGGACTAAAAAGAAGGGCTGTTTTGAAGTACTGAGAGAAGCAGGGTTAGATTAAGCATAGTGGGGTAAGATCGTCAAATATGAAAGATGATGAATCGTTTGGATTGGGTGCTGCAAAAACCAACCCTTCACAGTAGTTAAAAGATAGGGATAATCATTGGAAGTAAGGGTTACTTAGAGAATTAGGGATAGGATTAAAAAGAATGGTTGTTTCGAAGTATTAAGACTAGTAGGGGTAGTTTAAGCATAGTAGGAGTAGTTCGACAAACAAGAAAAATGATGAATCATTTGGATTGGGTGCTGCAAAAACAATCCCTTCACAGAATTTAAAAAATATGGGTAAATGTTGGAAGTAAAGGGCTATTTATTGAATTAAGGGTAGGATTAAAAAAAAGGACTGTTTTGATGTATTAAGAGAAGTATGGGTAGTTTAAGCATAGTAGGGGTTGATCGACAACTATGAAAGATGATGAATCATTTGGATTAGGTGCTGCAAAAACCAACCATTCATAGAAGTTAAAAAATAGGGGAAATTCTTGAAAGTAAGGGCTATTTTGATAATTAGGGGTAGGACTAAAAAGAAGGACTGTTTTGAAGTATTAAGAAAGTAGGGGTAGTTTAAGCATAGTAGGGGTAGATCGACTAATATGAAAGATGATGAATCATTTAGATTGGGTGCTGCAAAAAAAAAAAACCTTCACAGTAGTTAGAAAATAGGGGTAATTCTTGGAAGTAAGGGCTATTTAGAGAATTAGGGGTAGGATTAAAAAGAAGAGCCATTTTAAAGTATTAAGAGTAGTAGGGGTAGTTTAAGCATAGTAGGTGTAGATCAACAAATATGAAAGCTGATGAATCATTTGGATTGGATGCTGGAAAAACCAACCCTTCATATTAGTTAAAAAATATGGGTAATTATTGGAAGGGATATTTATAGAATTAGGGGTAGGATTAAAAAGAAGGGCTGTTTTGAAGTACTAAGAGAAGTAGGGGTTGTTTAAGCATAGTATCGGTTGATCGACAAATATGAAAGATGGTGAATCATTTAGATTGGGTGCTGCAAAAACCAACCATGCAGAGTAGTTAAAAAATAGAGGTAATTCTCGAAATAAGGTATATTTGCAGAATTAGGGGATGGATTAAAAAGAAGGGTTGTTTTGAAGTATTAAGAGAAGAAGGGGTAGTTTAAGCATAGTAGGGGTAAATCGACAAATATGAAAGATGATGAATCATTTAGATTGGGTTCTACATAAACCAACCCTTCACAGTAGTTAAAAAATAGGGGTAATTCTTGGAAGTAAGTTCTGTTTTGAGAATTAGAGGTAGGAATAAAAAGAAGAGATGTTTTGAAGTTTTAAGAGAAGTAGGGGTAGTTTAAGCATAGTAGGAGTATATCGACTAATATGAAGGATAATGAATCATTTGGATTGGGTGCTGCAAAAACCAACCCTTCGCAGTAGTTAAAAAATAGGGGTAATTGTTGGAAGGGCCATTTAGAGAATTAGTGGTATAATTAAAAAGAAGGACTATTTTTAAGTATTAAGAGAAGTATTAGTAGTTTAAGCATAGTACGGGTAGATCGACAAATATGAAAGATGATGAATCATTTGGATTGGATGTTGCAAAAACAAACCCTTAACTGTAGTTTAAAAATAGGGGTAATTGTTGGAAGTTTGGGCTATTTAGAGAAATAGGAGTAGGATTAAAAAGAACGGCGTTTTGGAAGTATTAAGACAAGTAAGGGTAATTTAAGCATAGTAGGGGTAGGTCGACAAATGTGAAAGATAGTGAAACGTTTGGATTGGATGCTGCAAAAACCAACCCTTCACAGTAGTTAAAAAATAGGGGTAATTCTTTGAAGGGCTATTTAGAGAATTAGGGGTAGGATTAAAAAGAAGAGCTGTTTTGAAGTATTAAGAGTAGTAGCGGTAATTTAAGCATAGTAGGGGTATATCGATAAATATGAAAGATGACGAATCGTTTTGATTGGGTGTTGCGAAAAAGAACCCTTCACAGAAGTAGAATGATAATTGGTTTACAAAGAAAGAAATGAATAATGCAAAATAAATGATTAAAAAAATGAATAAAAGAAAACAATAATAAAAGTAGGGATAGTTAATAGACAAAATATGAAACATGATGAATCGTTTGGATTGGATGCTACAAAATCCAACCCCTCACAGTAGTTGAAATATAGGGGTAATTGTTGGAAGTAGGGCTATTTAGAGAATTAGGGATAGGATTAAAAAGAAGGGTTGTTTTGATGTATTAAGAGAAGTGTGGATAGTTTAAGCATAGTAGGGGTAGATCGACAAATATAAAAGATGATGAATCGTTTGGATTGGGTGCTGCAAAAACCAATCCTTCACAATACTTAGGGGTATGGTTAAAAAGAAGGATTGTTTTGAAGTATTAAGAGAAGTAGGGGCAGTTTAAGCATAGTAGAAGTAGATCGACAAATATGAAAGATGATTAATCATTTGGAATGGACGCTACAAAAACCATCCCTTCACAGAAGTTAAAAAATAGGGGTAATTGTTGGATGTAAGGGCTATATAGAGAATTAGGGGCAGGATTAAAAATCTACCCCTACTATGGTTAAACTACCCCAACTTCCCTTAATACTTAAAAATAGTCCATCTTTTTAATCTTACCCCTAATTCTATAAATAGCCCTTACTTCCAACAATTACCCCTATTTTTTAACTTCTGTGAAGGGTTCGTTTTTGCAGCACCCAATCCAAACGATTCATCATCTTTCATAATTATCGATCTACCCCTACTTCTCTTAATACTTCAAAACATTCCTTCTTTTTAATCCTACCCCTAATTCTCTACATAGCCCTTACTTCCCGCAATTACCCCAATTTTATAACTTCTATGAAGGGTGGGTTTTTGCAGCACCAAATCAAAATGATTCATCAAATTTCATATTTGTCGATCTACCCCTACTATGCTTAAACTACCCCTACTTCTCTTAATACTTCAAGAAAACACAACCCTTATTTTTAATCCTCTACCTAATTCTCTAAATAGCCCTTACTTCCAACAATTACCCCTATTTTTTGACAGCTGTGAAGGGTTAGTTTTTGCAGCACCTAATCCAAATTATTCATCATCTTTCATATTTGTCGATCTACCGCTATTACGCTTAAACTACCTCAACTTTTCTTAATACTTCAAAACAACCCTTCTTTTTAATCCTACCCCTAATTATCTAAATAGTTCTTCCTTCCAACAATTAACCCTATTTTTTAACAAGTGTGAAGGATTGGGTTTGCAGCACCGAATCCAAACGATTCGTCATCTTTCATATTTGTCGATCTAAAACTATTATGCTTAAACTACCCATACTTCTCTTAATACTTCGAAACATTCCTTCTTTTTAATCCTAACCCTAATTCTCTAAATAGCCCTTCCAACAATTAACCCTATTTTTTAACTTCTGCGAAGTGTTTGTTTTTGCAGCACCCAATCCAAATGATTAATCATTTTCATATTTGTCGTTCTACCGCTACTATGCTTAAACTACCCATACTTCTCTTAATACTTCAAAACAGCCATTCTTTTTAAACCATCCACTAATTATCTAAATAGCCCATACTTCCAACAATTACCCCTATTTTTCAACTACCGTGAAGTGTTAGTTTTTGCAGCACCCAATCCAAACAATTCATCATATTTCATATTTGTCGATCTACCTCTACTATGCTTAACTACCCATACTTCTCTTAACATTTCAAAATAGTCCTTCTTTTAAACCTACCCCTAATTCTCTATATAGCCCTACTTCTTTTAATATTTCAAAACAGCTCTTCTTTTTAATCCTACCCCTGATTCTCTAAATAACCCTTACTTCCAATAATTACCCCTATTTATTAACTACTGTGAAGATTGGTTTTTGGAGCACACAATCCAAATGATTTATCATCTATCATATTGGTCGATCTATCCCTACTATGCTTAAACTACCCCTACTTCTCTTAATAGTTCAAAACAACCCTTCTTTTGATCCTAACCACAATTCTCTAAATAGCCCCTACTTCCAAAAATTTCGCATATCATTTTACCACTGTGAAGGGTTGGTTTTTGCAGCACCCAATCCAAACGATTTATTATTTTCATATTTGTTAATCTATCCCTACTATGCTTAAACTACCCTTCCTTCTCTTAACAATTCAAAACAACCCTCCTTTTTAATCGTACCCCAAATTGTCTAAATAGCCCTTACTTCCAACAATTACCCCTATTTTTTAACTTTTGTGAGGGGTTGGTTTTTGTAGAACCCAATCCAAACGATTCATCATCTTTCACATTTGTCGATCTACCCCTACTATGATTAAACTACCCCCACTTCTCTTAGTACTTAAAAACATTCCTTCTTTTTAATTCTACCCCTAATTCTCTAAATAGCCCTTACTTACAACAATTACCCCTATTTTTTAACTTCTATGAAGGGTTGGTTTTTGTAGAACACAATCCAAATGATTCATCATCTTTCATATTTGTCGATCTACACCTACAATGCCTAAACTACCCCTACTTCTATTAATACTGCAAAACAACCCTTCTTTTTAAACCTACCCCTATTCTCGAACTAGCCTCTACTTCCAACAATTAAGCCTATCTTTTTACTACTGTGAAGGGTTGGTTTTTGCAGCACCCAATCTAAATGATTCATTATCTTACATATTTGTCGATCTACCCCTACTATGCTTAAACTACCCCTACTATGCATAAACTACCCCTACTTCTCTTTATACTTCAAAACATCCCTTCTTTTTAATCCTACACATACTTCTCTATATGGGTGTGTTTTTTAGTGGTCTCTATTAAGTTTCAAAGTATAAAAAAAACCCGGTCATAAACTTATTGTAAACTAGGTCCCTATTTTCTGAAAATTCATCAAAAAAATAATAAAATAAAAAAAAATGACATAAATTCGTATTTAAATAAAACATGTAAACGCTAAAAAATTCAGAACAAAAAGCCATCAAAAAAGGCGTCAAAAATATAAAAAAACAGAAAAAAACGAAATTTGCAGTTAAATGCATAATAATATGCAGATATATCATTTTCCTGCATACATCCATGCTTATTTTTCACTACATTCATCTTCGTTGATTTTTATTCATGCAAATACATGCTTACATGTGTGCAAATATTTCAAATACTTGCACACATTTGTGCAGGTTTATTTTCAGATTTCCAAAGCGAACACAGCTTACGGAAAAGTTTCATACATATATGCAATTATCTGTAATAATTGCATAAATGTATGCAACTATTTTTTTTTTTTTTTTTGATTTTCGTGGAATCCTGAAATTATTTCCAGATTTTAGAATTTTTTTTTATGAAGTACCGCACAGTTTTTATTGAAAAAAAGGCGGAACTCAGAAAATAGGGGGCGGGTTTTAATTTTAAATTTCTTTTTTTTATATAAATTAGGTCCCTACTTTTAGCTAACGTGTTTTCCTATAAAAATGTTGCACACATGTGCGCATGTTTTCTGAGATATTTGCACATTTGGATGTTAATAAAAATGAACTGAAATATGTAGTTAAATCTAGGTGCTGTAAGAACTGTAATAATTGCACATATGCATGCAATAAACTCAAAAAGGTGCATAATATTATGCATTTAACTGCAGTTTTTTCGTTTTTTTGCTGTTTTCTTCTTTCCTGACATGATTTTTGAACTGAATTTTTTGTATAATGCATAATTTATTTTATTACTAATTTACGAATTTTGTTAATTTTTTTTAATTATTATTTTATAAGTTTTGAAAACAGGGACCTAATTTATAATAAGTTTATGACCGGATGTGAGCCTAATTAAGTTTCAAAATAGGGATGTGAGCCTAATATTCACTCTCTAAATAGCCCTCCCTTCCAACAATTACCTCTATTTTTTAACTACTGCGAAGGAATGGTTTTTGCAACACCCAATCCAAACGATTAATCATCTTTCATATTTGTCGATCTACACCTACTATGCTTAAACTGCCCCTACATCTTTTAATACTTCAAAACAACATTCATTTTAATCCTACCCCTAATTCTCTAAATAACCCTTCCTTCCAACAATCACTCCTATTTTTTTTACAACTGTGAAGGATTGGTTTTTGCATCATAAATTCAAACGATTCATCATCTTAGTATTTTTCGATTGATCCCTACTATGCTTAAACTACCCCACCTTCTCTTAATACTACAAAACTATCCTTCTTTTTGATCCTACCACTAGTTCTCTAAATAGCCCTAACTTCCGACAATTACCCCTATTTTTTTGTGAAAGTTTGGTTTTTGCTGCACACAATCCAAACGATTCATCATCTTTCATATTTGTCGATCTACCCCTACTATGCTTAAACTACCCCTACTTCTCTTAATACTTAAAAACAATCCATTTTTTAATCCTACCCCTAATTCTCTAAATTGACCTTACTTCCAACAATCCAAATGATTCATCATCTTTCATATTTGTCGTTCAACCCCAACTTGTCTTAATACTTCAAAACAGTACTTCTTTTTAATCCTACCCCTAATTCTCTAAATAGCCATTACTTCCCGCAACTGTCCCTATTTTATAACTTCTATGAAGTGTTGATTTTTGGAACACCCAATCCAAATGTTTCATCATATTTCATATTTGTCGATCTAGCCTTACTATGCTTAAACTACCCCTACTTCTCTTAATACTTCAAAACATCACAGCCCTTATTTTTAGTCCTGCCCCTAATTCTCCAAATAGTCCTTACTTCCAACAATTATCTCTATTTATTAACAACCATGAAGGGTTTGTTTTTGCCGCACACAATCCATACGATTCATCATCTTTCATATTTGTCGCTCTACCGCTAGTATGATAAAACTACCCCTACTTGTCTTAATACTTCAAAACTTCCCTTCTTTTTAATCCTACCCATAATTACCTAAATACTCTTTCCTTCCAACAACTACCCCTATTTTTTAACAACGGTGAAGGATTGGTTTTTGCAGCACCAAATCCAAACGATTCATCATCTTTCGTATTTGTCGATCTAAAACTACTATGCTTAAACTTCACATAATTCTCTTAATACTTCAAAACAACCCTGCTTTTTAACCCAACCACTAATTATCTAAATAGCCCTTACTTCCAACAATTACCCCTATTTTTGAACTACTGTGAAGGGTTGGTTTTTGTAGCTTCCAATCCAAATGATTCATCATCTTTCATATTTATCGATCTACCTCTACTATGCTTAAACTACCCATACTTCTCTTAATACTTAAAAATAGTTCTTCATTTTAATCCTACCCTTAATTCTAAATAGCCCTTCCAACAATTACCCCTATTTTTTAACTTATGTTAATGGTTTGTTTTTGCAGCAGCTAATCCAAATGATTTATCATTTTCATATTTGCCGATCTACCCCTACTATGCTTAAACTACCCACACTTCTCTTAATACTTCAAAACAACCCTTCTTTTTAATCCTACCATTCTCTAAATAGCCCTTACTTCCAACAATTACCCCTATTTTTTAACTATTGTGAAGAGTTGGTTTTTGTAGCACCCAATCCAAACAATTCATTATCTTTTATATTTGTCGATCTACCCCTACTATGCTTAAACTACCCATACTTCTCTTAATATTTCAAAATAGTCCATCTTTTTAATCCTACCCCTAATTCTCTAAATATCCTTACTTCTCTTAATACTTTAAAACCGCTCTACATTTTAAACCTATCGTAATTCTCTAAATAACACTTACTTCTAATGATTACCCCTATTTTTAACTACTGTGTAGGATTGGTTTTTGCCGCACACAATCCAAATGATTTATCATCTTTCATATTTGTCGATATATCCCTAGTATGCTTAAACCACACCTATTTATCCTAATACTTCAAAACAACCCTTCTTTTAATCCTACCCTTGTTTTCTAAATAGCCCTTACTTCCAAAAATTACGCCAATCTTATTACTGCTATGAAGGGATGGTTTTTCCAGCGCCCAATCCAAACGTTTCATCAACATACATATTTGTCGATCTATGCCTACTATGCTTAAACTACCCCTACTTCTTTTAAAACTTCAAAACAACCATTCTTTTTAATCCTACCCGTTTTTCTCTAAATAGCCCATCCTTCCAACAATTAACCCTATTTTTTAACTACTGTGAAGGATTGGTTTTTGCATCACCTAATCCAAATGATTCATCATCTTTAATATTTGTCGATCGATCCCTACTATTCTTAAACTACCCCACCTTCTCTTAATACTACATAACAACCCTTCTTTTTGAGCCTACAACTAATTCTCTAAATAGCCCTTACTTCTAACAATTACCCCTATTTTTTAACTTCTGTGACAGGTTAGTTTTTGCGGTACACAATCTGAACGATTCATCATCTTTCATATTTGTTGATCTACCCTACTATGCTTAAACTACCCCTACTTCTCTTAATACTTCAAAACAACCCTTCTATTTGAATCTCCTTAATTCTCTAACTAACCCTTACTTCCAACAATTAAGCCAATCTTTTTACTACTACGAAGGGTTGGTTTTTGCAGCACCCAATCTAAATGATTCATCATCTTTCATATTTGTCGATTTACCCCTACTATGATTAAACTACCCCTACTTCTCTTAATACTTCAAAACATGTCTTCTTTCTAATCCTACCCCTAATTATCTAAATAGCCCTTCCTTCCAACAATTTCCCCTATTTTTTAACTACTATAAAGGATTGGTTTTTGTAGCAACCAATCCAAATGATTCATCATCTTTCATATTTGTCGATCTACCCCGACTATGCTTAATCTACCCCTACTTCTCTTAATACATAAAAACAGTCCTTCTTTTTAATCCTACCACTAATTCTCTAAATAGTCCTTGCTTCCAACATTCACCCCTATTTTTTAACTACCCCTACTATTATAATTGTTTTCCTTTTTTTTTTTTTTTGGCATTATTCATTTCTTTTTTTGTAAATCAATTATCATTTACTTCTATGAAGTGTTGGTTTTTGCAATACCCAATCAAAACGATTCGTCATCTTTCATATTTGTCAATCTACTCCTATTTCTTTTAATACTTCAAAACAACCCTTCTTTTTAACCCAACCACTAATTATCTAAATAGCCCTTACTTTAACCAATTACCCCTATTTTTGAACTAATGTGAAGGGTTGGTTTTTGCAGCTTCCAATCGAAATGATTCATCATTTTTCATATTTATCGATCTACCTCTACTAAGCTTAAACTACCCATACTTCTCTTAATATTTAAAAACAGTTCTTCTTTTTAATCCTACCCCTAGTTCTCTAAATAGCCCTTCCAACAATTAGTCCTATTTTTTAACTTTTGTTAATGGTTTGTTTTTGCAGCACCCAATCCAAATGATTCATCATTTTCATATTTGTCGATCTACCCCTGCTATGCTTAAACTACCCACACTTCTCTTAATACTTCAAAACAACCCTTCTTTTTAATCCTCCCCTTAATTCTCTAAATAGCCCTGACTTCCAACAATTACCCCTATTTTTTAACTACTGTGAAGGGTTGGTTTTTGCAGCGCCCAATCCAAACAATTCATCATCTTTCATATTTGTCGATCTACCCCTACTATGCTTAAACTACCCATACTTCTCTTAATATTTCAAAATAGTCCATTTTTTAATCCAACCCCTAATTCTCTAAATAGCCCTACTTCTCTTAATACGTTAAAACAGCTCAACTTTTTAATCCTACCATAATTCTCTAAATTACACATACTTCTAATAATTACCCCTATTTTTTAACTACTGTGAAGGATTGGTTTTTGCAGCACACAATCCAAATGATTTATCATCTTTCATATTTGTCGATCTATCCCTACTATGCCTAAACTACACCTACTTCTCTTAATACTTCAAAACAACCCTTCTTTTAATCCTACCCCAGTTCTCTAAATAGCCCTTACTTCCAAAAATTATGCCAATCTTTTTACTGCTGTGAAGGGATGGTTTTTGCACCGCCCAATCCAAACGATTCATCAACATACATATTTGTCGATCTATGCCTATTATGCTTGAACTACCCCTACTTCTTTTAAAACTTCAAAACAACCATTCTTTTTAATCCTACCGCTAATTCTCTAAATAACCCCTCCTTCCAACAATTACCCCTATTTTTTAACTACTGTGAAGGATTGGTTTTTGCATCACCCAATCCAAAGGATTCATCATCTTTAATATTTGTCGATTGATCCCTACTATGCTTAAACTACACCACCTTCTATTAATGCTACAAAACAACCCTTCTTTTTGATCCTATAACTAATTCTCTAAATATCCCTTACTTCCAACAATTACCCCTATTTTTTAACTTCTGTGAAAGGTTGGTTTTTGCAGCACACAATCCGAATGATTCATCATCTTTCATATTCGTCGATCTACCCTACTATGCTTAAACTACCCCTACTTCTCTTAATACTTTAAAACAACCATTCTTTTTAAACCTCCCTAATTCTCTAACTAACCCTTACTTCCAACAATTAAACCAATCTTTTTACTATTATGAAGGATTGGTTTTTGCAGCACTCAATCTGAATGATTCATCATCTTTCATATTTGTCAATTTCTGAAACCCATCAAGGTGAGGATTTCTCACTAAAATTATTTCTGTATAGTTATTTATTTTGTAACTGCATATATGAATTGCTCCCCGTTGTCCACAAACTTTGGACGACTTGTTTGTTTGTATTCTATGGAAAATTGATCATGATGTCAAATGAAATAAATTGTATATATATTGATGTGAATTAAAATATATATATATACGATGTGAATTAAAATATATATATATATATATATACACGATGTGAATTGAAATATATATATGATGTGAATTGAAATATATATATATATATACGTTGTGTATTGAAATATATATATGAAATGTGAAATATATAGATGAAATAAAATATGTATACAAAATGGGAAAAATATATATGAAATAATATATATATATATATATATATATATGAAATGTAAAATATATATATATATATATGGAACAAAATATATATATATATATGAAATGTGAAAAACATGTATATGAAGTACGAAAATAATGATGTGTATATATATATATAAATGGTGATATATATGTATATGAAGTGTGAATGAAATAAATACGGGTTCGTTAAAAATATTATTTTTAACATATATATGAGATGTATAAAATTTTCATGTATTGGAATATTCGATTTTGATTAAAAATTGAAATGAAAGTTGAAATCATTTTTGAAACGAATTTAAAAAGATTTATAAAATTCGTGTTTTAAATGGAAATCGACGAAATATATAATATATATATATATATATTATATATTATAATGGCTTGAAAAGAACGCGCCGCGCAGCGACCGTTCGCGAATTTCGACTATTGACTTCGAATTGATGTTACGGGATATCCGACCATCGGCTTCTCCTAAAACCGGAACCGTTGGGTTCGTATCGGAAAGTGCTTTCCAACGAATACAAGAGATCTGAAATCTAACGGTTAGATTTGCAGATATGTCCAAATCAATTTCAGAAAAGGTCCCTATGGATGTTGTTCGGTTGCCGTTATTGGAAACCGACTGTACGGGCGATAATAAAATTATTAAAAATATGGAAAATTTATGTCAAATCATAAAAAATGATTTGGAATGATTTCGGATGAAAAATTCCTGTTTTGAAAAGATAAAAATATATTTTATCGAAATGAACTAGTTATTAACTAGAATAATAATTTATTTATTTATAGTAATAAATAAATTGGATTGAGGAAATGGTTTTAATATAACCAGAATTTCCAATATATGAATTGGAATGGATTTGAATAGAAAGTATCTTTGGAATAATTCGATATTGGATTCCGTGATTATATAGAAATTGTTGAGGAATTTGGAAGATATATATCATTATTCCAATATGATATTTGTTGAATTCATAATTTGATATTGAATATACGCGGATGTATTTTCTATTCAGAGCCTTATATTTAATATCAAATGGGATTTTTGGTTTGTCGCGAATGGTGTCCTCACTGACACTGTTCTTAAACCCAGTTGAGAAATGATTTAATGAAGTTTACCAATTAATTAATATTTAATTGGAATTGAATTGAAATTTGTTTTTGGGTTTGTCGTGAACTGTGATTAAACGACATTGGTTATTTAACCCTGTTAAAGCAGGATTAATTTCCAAAAAGTTGAAAAATCAATAAGAAATGATTTTAGAGATAGAAGCCAACTGGTGTTTGAATAAATCTTTAATTAGATTGCGAATGAATATATGGTAATAAATAAATTACCAAAATGAGACTGAACCAAATGTACTTGGTTGTTGATATGGCTTGGGCTAATTGATTGTTCATATTGATTCTTATTGATTGATTGACTGTGTGAATGGTGCTCGACCCGTTTGTGAGAAGAATATGGTTTTACATTTAGCATTAGGTTGGGTAGAAAATATCTGTGTGCTAACACCTTGTGAAACACTTCATGATTTGACGATAGGGTGTTTAGCAATGTTGTGTTCATTTCAAATTTAATGAATGATTTTAAAATGATATTTTTCTTAAGTGAAAAGAAACGTATTCCCGATTTAATGACAAATACGAAAGATGAAGTATCATTTGGATTCGATGTTGCAAAAACCAGTCCTTCACAATAGTTAAAAAATAGGGGTAGTTGTTGGTAGTAAATGCTATTTAGAGAATTAGGGGTATGATTATAAAGTAGGGCTCTTTTGATGTATTAAGAGAATAAGGGGTAGTTTAAGCATAGTAGGGGTAGATCGACAAATATGAAAGATGATGAATCATTTAGATTGGGTGTTGCAAAAACCAACCCTTCACCGAAGTTAAAAAATATGGGTAATTGTTGGAAGGCTATTTAGAGAATTAGGGGTTGGATTAAAAGGAAGGGTTGTTTTGAAGTATTAAGAGAAGTAGGGGTAGTTTAAGCATAGTAGGTGTAGAACGAAAAATATGAAAGATGATGAATCATTTGGAATCGGGGCTGCAAAAACCTACCCTTCATGGAAGTGAAAAAGTAATGGTAATTGTTAGAAGGAAATAATTAGGGGTTGGATTAAAAAGAATGACTATTTTGAAGTAATAAGAGAAGTAGGGGTAGTTTTAGCATAATAGGTGTAGATCGACAAATATGAATGATGATGAAACGTTTAGATTGGTTGCTACAAAAATCAACCCTTAACAATAATAGAATGATAATTGGTTTACAAAGAAAGAAATGAATACTACAAAATAAATTAATAAAGAAATGAATAAAGAAAAGCAATAATAAAAGTTGGGGGCATTTAAAAAATTGGGTTAATTGTTGGAAGTAAGGGCTATTTAGAGGATTAGGGGTAGGATTAAAATGAAGGACTATTTTTAAGTATTAAGAGACGTAGGTGTAGTTTAAGCATAGTAGGGGTAGATCGGCAAATATGATAGATGATGAATCGTTTGGATTGGGTGCAGCAAAAATCAATCCTTCGCATTGGTTAAAAATAGTGGTAAATGTTGGAAGTAAGGGCTATTTATAGAATTTGGGGTTGGATTAAGAAGAAGGACGGTTTTGAGGTATTAAGGAAGTAGGAGTAGTTTAAGCATAGTTGGGGCAGATCGACAAATATGAAGGATGATGAAACATTTCGATTGCTTGCTGCAAAAACCAACCCTTCAGAATAGTAGAATGATAATTGATTTATAAAGAAATAAATGAATAATGCAAAAAAATAAAAAAATGAACAAAGAAAACCCATAATAAAAGATGGGGGCATTTAAAAAATAGGAGTAATTTTTGGAAGTAAGGGCTATTTAGAGAATTAGGGTTAGGATTAAAATGAAGGACTGTTTTTAAGTATTAAGAGAAGTAGGGGTAGTTTAAGGATAGTAGGGGTAGATCGACAAATATGAAAGATGATGAATCATTGGGATTAGGTGCTGCAAAAACCAATCCTTCACAGTAGTTAAAAAATAGAGGTAATTGTTGGAAGTAAGGGCTATTTATAAAGTTATGGGTTGGTTTAAAAAGAGGGACGATTTTGAAGTAGTAAGAGAAGTAGGGGTAGTTTAAGCATAGTACGGGTATATCGACAAATATGAAAGATGATGAATCATTTGGATTGGGTGCTGCAAAAACCAACCAATCACTGAAGTTAAAAATTTGGTGTAATTGTTGGAAGTAAGGGCTATTTAGAAAATTAGGAATAAGATTAAAAAGAAGGACCGTTTTGAAGTATTAAGAGAAGTAGGGGTAGTTTAAGCATAGTACGGGTAAATCGATGAATATGAAAGATGATGAATTGTTTGGATTGGGTGCTGCAAAAACCAATCCTTCATAATAGTTAAAAAAATAGGGGATATTGTTGAAAGGAAGGGTTATTTAGAGAATTAGGGGTAGGATTAAAAAGAAGGGCTATTTTGAAGTATTAAGTGAAGTAAGGGTAGTTTAAGCATAGTAGGGGTAGATCGACAAATATGAAAGATGATGAATCATTTGCATTGGGTGCTGCAAAAACCAACCCTTCACAGTAGTTAAAAAATAAGGGTAGTTGTTGGAATTAAGGGCTATTTAGAGAATTAGGATAGTATTTAAAAGAAAGGCTATTTAGATAATTAGGGACATGATTAAAAAGAAGGACTATTTTGAAGTATTAAGACAAGTAGTTGTAGATCGACAAATATGAAAGATGATGAATCATTTGGATTAGGTGCCACAAAAACCAGCCCTTTACAGTAGTTAAAAAATAGGGGTTATTATTGGAAGGGCTATTTAGAGAATTATGGGTAAGATTAAAAAGAAGCGTTATTTTGAAGCATCAAGGGAAGTAGGGGTAGTTTAAGCATAGTATTGGTTGATCGACAAATATGAAAGATGATGAATTATTTAGATTGGGTGCGGCCAAAACCAACACTTCAGAGTTGTTAAAAAATAGGGTTAATCCTTGGAACTAAGGGTTATTTGGAGAAATAGGGGTAGGATTAAAAAGAAGGGTTGTTTTGAAGTATTAAGAGAAGTAGGGGTAGTTTAAACATAGTAGGGATAGATCGACAAATATGAAAGATGTTGAATCATTTAGATTGGGTGCTGCAAAAACCAACCCTTCACAGTAGTTAAAAAATAGAGGTAATTCTTGGAAGTAAGGGCTATTTTGAGAATTAGGGGTAGGATTAAAAAGAAGAGTTTTTTTGAAGTATTAAGAGAAGTAAGGGTAGTTTAAACATAGTAAGGGCAGATCGACTAATACGAAAGATGATGAATCAATTGGATTGGGCGTTACAAAAATCAACCCTTCACAGCAGTTAAAAAATAGGGGTAATTGTTGGAAGGACTATTTGGAAAATTAGGGGTAGGATTAAAAAGAAGGACTATTTTTAAGTATTAAGAGAAGTATGGATAGTTTAAGCATAGTAGGGGTAGATCGGCAAATATGAAAGATGATGAATCATTTGGATAGGGTGCTGCAAAAACCAACCAATCACTAAAGTTAAAAAATTGGTGTAATTGTTGGAAGTAATGGCGGTTTAGACAATTAGGAATAAGATTTAAAAGAAGGACCGTTTTGAAGTATTAAGAGAAATAGGGGTAGTTTAAACCTAGTGGGGTAGATCGACGAATATGAAAGATGATGAATTGTTTGGATTGGGTGCTGCAAAAACCAATCCTTCATAATAGTTAAAAAAATAGGGGATATTGTTGAAAGGAAGGGCTATTTAGAGAATTAGGAGTAGGACTAAAAAGAAGGTTTATTTTGAAGTATTAAGTGAAGTAAGGGTAGTTTTAGCATAGTAGGGGTAGATCGATAAATATGAAAGACGATGAATCATTTGCATTGGGTGCTGCAAAAACCAACCCTTCACATTAGTTAAAAAATAAGGGTAGTTGTTGGAATTAAGGGCTATTTAGCGAATAAGGATAGGATTAAAAAGAAGGGCAATTTAGAGAATTAGGGATATGATTAAAAAGAAGGACTATTTTGAAGTATTAAGACAAGTAGGGGTAGATCGACAAATATGAACGATGATGAATCATTTGGATTAGGTGCCACAAAAACCAGCCCTTCATAGTAGTTAAAAAATAGGGGTTATTATTGGACGGGCTATTTAGAGAATTAGGGGTACAATTAAAAAGAAGCGTTATTTCGAAGTATTAAGAGAAGTAGGAGTAGTTTAAGCATAGTATTGGTTGATCGACAAATATGAAATATGATGAATCATTTAGATTGGGTGCTGCAAAAACCAACCCTTTAGAGTTGTTAAAAAATAGGGGTAATTCTTGGAAGTAAGGTCTATTTGGAGAATTAGGGGTAGGATTAAAAAGAAGGGTTGTTTTGAAGTATTAAGAGAAGTAGGGGTAGTTTAAACATAGTAGGGATAGATCGACAAATATGAAAGATGTTGAATCATTTAGATTGGGTGCTGCAAAAACCAACCCTTCACGGTAGTTAAAAAATAGAGGTAATTCTTGGAAGTAAGGGCTATTTTGAGAATTTGGGGTAGGATTAAAAATAAGAGCTGTTTTTAAGTATTAAGAGAAGTAAGGGTAGTTTAAGCATAGTAAGGGTAGATCGACTAATACGAAAGATGATGAATCAATTGGACTGGGCATTACAAAAACTAACCCTTCACAGCAGTTAAAAAACAAGGGTAATTGTTGGAAGTACTATTTAGAAAATTAGGGGTAGGATTAAAAAGAAGGACTTTTTTTAAGTATTAAGAGAAGTATGGATTGTTTAAGCATAGTAGGGGTAGATCGACAAATATAAAAGATGATGAATCATTTCGATTGGATGCTACAAAAATGAACCTTTCACAGTAGTTAAAAAATAGGGGTAATTGTTGGAAGTAAGGGCTATTTAGAGAACTAGGAGAAGGATTTAAAAGAAGGGCTTTTTTGAAGTCTTAAAAGAAGTAGCGGTAATTTAAGCGTAGTAAGGGTAGATCGACAAATATGAAAGATGATGAGTCGTTTTGACTGGGTACTGCAAAAACCAACCCTTCACAGAAGTAGAATGATAATTGGTTTACAAAGAAAGAAATGAATCATGCAAAATAAATGATTAAAAAAATGAATAAAAGAAAACAGTAATAGAAGTAGGGGTAGTTAATCGACAAATATGAAAGACGGTGAATCGTTCGGATTGGGTGCTACAAAAACCAACCCTTCACAGTAGTTAAAAATATGGGTAATTTTTTGAAGTAAGGGCTATTTAAAGAATTAGTGTTAGAATTATAAAGAAGGAATGTTTTGAAGTATTAAGAGAAGTAGGGGTAGTTTAAGTATAGTAGGGTTAGATCGACAAATATAAAAGATTATGAATCGCTTGAATTGGTTGCTGCAAAAACCAATCCTTCACAATAGTTAGAAAATAATGGTAATTGTTGGAAGCAGGGGATATTTAGATAATTAGGGGTAGGGTTAAAAAGAAGAACTGTTTTTAAGTATTAAGAGAAGTGGGGGCAGTTTAAGCATAGTAGGAGTAGATCGACAAATATGAAAGATGATGACTCATTTGGATTGGATGCTACAAAAACCAACCCTTCACTGAAGTTAAAAAATAGGGGTAATTGTTGGAAGTTAGGGCTATTTAGAGAATTAGCAGTGCGATTAAAATTAAGATTGTTTAAAAGTATTAAGAGAAGTAGGGGTAGTTTAGGCATAGTATAGGTAAATCGACAAATATGAAAGATGATGAATCGTTTGGATTATGTGCTGCAAAACCAACCTTCACCGTAGTAGAATGATAATTGGTTTACAAAGAAAGAAATGAATAATGCAAAAAAAAATGAATAAAGGAAAACAATAATAAAAGTAGGGGTAGTTAAAAAATAGGGGCAATTGTTGGAAGTAAGGACTATTTAGACAATTAGGGGTAGAATGAAAAAGAACGGCTGTTTTGAAGTATTAAGAGAAGTAAGGGTAGATTAAGTATAATAGGGGTAGTGAAACACCCCACCTCTGTTAAGATCACTCACAAAGGGAATGCCTTAACTTTAGTGGAGCATTATAGGTAAAAGACATAGACAATTTAAAAGACAGATATATATAAGCAACGGAAAAAAAACTACTTTATTTCAAACATGGTTCATATCAAAACATTACAGCAAACTGTTTCAAACCAACTTCCAAATCATTACATCAAAATCTCTGTCTTGATTATTACATAAAGAAGCATTAAACAAAATAAAGCTGCATAAATCCCCAAGTAGTAGTGTGTCCAAAGCCATAGCCAAAGGTAAGAGGTTCCAAGCTATACGTCACAGAGTCTTCAAGCTTGGAAAGATGAACGGTCCAAATTAAGCTGAGCTATTCCCTCCCTGGGTACCGGGGGAAGGGGCAACGGAAGAAAAGAGAGCGAAAGAAAATGGGTCAGACGTAAGTCTGGTAAGTTCAGTGATTATTCTGCATGTAAACAGATAAGGGAACCATGACTTGAATAAGCTGGACACAGGACAATAACAAGGAAATAAGGTAACATAAGATAACGTAAGATAAACTCGCACTCATGTCCATATTCTTTAAACCTACTAGATATTTCAACCATCATCATGTGTTCAAACACAATGATCCCTTTTCATTGATTAGCTCCTACTCGCATGCATTTACTACTTGTGTCCTACGGCCCCACTCGATTGTAGATACCTGTGCGGGTCCCACTATGGGGTGTATCAAATTCTATAGTGGCAACCCGACACGATTCAAGATGCATAGTGTATACTACTAATGCCCAGTGTCTGTTTTTTCCACTCTGGAGTACGTGCACGCCCGTACTCCGTCGGAACCTACACTAACGCACCAACCGCCGTTGTTTTGACCGCTTATAATCAGCCCAGTAAACGTGCCCCAACCTGTCTAGTTCAGGGTAGCATGATACATCTATGAGGGTTACTGCTGAAATGGATCCCCGTTACTGGGGTTTCTAGTCAACATGTAAAATTGGTTAAGTGTCCAAGTTAACCTAACCCCACCCATCAGTTTAGTTAACGTGCTGCATTGGTTAAGTGTTACATTAATTAACTTAACCCTACCATTCCTGATTTAGCTTTAATTCATTTATTAAAGCACCAACCACTCACATTAGACATGTATTGTTGCGGTTACTGGATATGCCTTTCGGGTTCGAGCAGTTTTATACCGCAACTCAGTCTAACCTCGGGTTCTTTTGGGCTCGATGCACTAACCTCCCACATTAGATATATATTGTTACGGTTGCTGGATGTGACGGGCTGTTCCGGGCAGTCTTACACCGTAACTCAATCTAACATCGGGTTAGGCATATTCGTCTTTTTTAAATTTACATATTTACATCTTTATATTTATATGTAAATTATTGTCATTTAAGTCAAGCCCCACTTTCCTTTTAAATCAAGTTCATAATTTTAGGTATAAAAATTTATACCACTTTATGCCATAAAACATTTACATGTTTATGAGCCAAATATGCCAATTATATGTAATTTTCATATTTTTTTCCCCAACGTTACCTCCGTTGAACATTCTTATAAATCATATAAAATGTTAGGCTCGATACCTAGCCTAACTTATACATAAAAGGGGAAAAAGAGGAACATGTAATAATTCCAACGTCATAAAAATATGGATCTAACTAAACATGCATCATATGAACTTGGCATAGAAAAATATACATGAACTTGCAAATTTAGATCTACTCAACATGAATCATGAAATAGGGGTATTACATAGAACTACATAATCTTAAAATTAGGCATGTAGTTGTGAACTTTGCAAATTGGTTGGATCAAATCTAACATGAACCTAATCATATTAGCATGTAGTTTTTGTCATATATGTGAACATGGTTGAACTTGCATGAACATAGAAAAATTCCCAAGTTGTCATATAATATATAGGTGTTATTACCTAATCATGCGACATGAAATGTCATCGCCGAATTATACACAATATGATATCTATCGCCGAATTATACAATATAGTATGTCATCGCCAAATTTCACAATATGGTATGCCATTGCCAAATTATAATATGTCATCGCTAATTTATGTCATCACAAATATACAACATAATATACCGTCTCCAATTTATTCAACATGATATGTCTTTGCCAAAATATAATATGTCATCGCTAAATTAAAGAACATATATGTTATTGGAAAATTATACTACATATGGAACCAAAGCATTTAACTTTTATCATCAAATTACATACAACATGATCACAACTTAGCATGTTAAGAATCAAAATCTCAATCGATTCAGTTTTAACAAAAAGGATAGGCATAGATTTACATTAGGCGATGTTCTATATCTAGTTATTTAGTCATAATTCTAACATCGTTTAGGTCTAAATGATAATTGGACTTACAAAAAGGAGGCTAGTCTTGAGTTCTAGGATCTGTATTCTGGATTTGAATAGCTCTCCTTCGTTGTAGACGTTGAATTCTCTATGTTGAATTAGATTTTGTAACACCCCACCTCCGCTAGGGTCACTCACAAAGGGAATGCACTAGTTTTGGAGGAGCGTTATCGAGGTAAACAATCACAGAAATATTACAGGACAGACATAAATAAAACAGCGGAAGAATCAAAAGATAAATTTCATTACCTTCAAAATAGCCAAAGCCTTTTTCATCTAAAGTACCAATTAGCTAAAGTCATCATTTTTCATTACAACAAATTCTGTCTTGCATAAATAAAGAAGCATAAAAGCTTAAACAACAAACATAGCATAATTCCCCAAGATAGCAGAAATGCAGCCATAGCAGAGCTCAAGATTAAACCATACATGAGATGAACCGAAAGCAAGAGAAATCCAAGATAAGTGCTAGAGTTTCCTACCTGAGAACCTTGGGGGGGGGGGGGGTGTAACACCCCGAAAATTCTATAACTGTGAAATTAACAAATTAAAGTATAATTAATTTGAAATCAAAGAACTAAGGGAAACGGGATACGCCATTGCGTTCGTCTCGGAAAAATACGCGAAATAGAGTCCGAGTTTTCGAAAAACGGAGTCCGTATGAAGAAGATATGGCCTTCGGAAGTTTTGAATTAAATTTAAAATTCAAACAGAATAAAATAATTAAAAATCGGGCCAAGTGGGCCAGGGCGGATAAACACCCGCCTAGGCCACCCAGGTCAACTGGGCTGTCGACCTGGGCTACCGATGTCGACAGGGCTGTCGACAGCCCTGTCGACAGGGGTGTCGACCTGGTCGAGCCCAGTCAACCTGGCTGGCCAGGTCTGTGTTTGGTCGAATTTTTGTGGTCTGCTTTGTCATTAGGGCTAGGTGGCGGGTTCTAATTGGTCTCTCTATCTAATGAATGGCTACGATCTAACCTAGCAACATCAATGGCCCTAATCAATTCCTAACCTCTATATAAACAACCCTAGACTAAACCCTAATCTATTCATTCAAAATTAAGAACATAGCCGCCATGTTGCTGAGGAACGACAAAGAGTAGCCGCCAACTAGAGAGAGAATTAGGAAGAAGGTTCTAAAGCCTAAAGCAATTCAAGCAACCTAAAGCCAATCAATTCAACATAGGAATCATATCTCTTAATTAGAGAATTCGCCGCAACCATTGTAAGTAGAGTATTACTTTGGTATGAATAAACAACTGTATTGATTTGTATGCTTGAATTGGGATAATAAAGTAATTCATATTTGTGCAAAATTATGTTATTCATTATAAAGAACTACATGCGGTAGTTCTATGCAAGTATACGTTTGGAATATTGCGCAAATTATGTAGTCTATGTTGAAACTACATGTATGTAGTTGATTGAAATTCATGCAAGTTTGGGGCTTTGTTATTATGCCATCATGTATATCTTTGTGCATAGATCATTTTGCAAGTAATTGAAACAAGTTTGGTTGTTATAGTTCATACGAAACTAGGCTGAAATATTGACACCATAATCCATGTATTAAGCCATGCTTTGTATTAGAAAACCTATGGGCAAACTTATGAAAATGACTAGGCTATGATTGATATTTGACCATGTTAGTTCTATATTGTTAGCAAGAATTATATGATGACATATGTGAGACATGGCTAGGTTAGACTCAAAAATCCCTTTTTGCAAGTTTAAAGCAAATACCATGATTAGGAATATTTATGCATAAGTATGTTTATACCATCGTTATGTGATTAGACTTAAATCATGATTATGTTGGACTATGCTTTTTTTGTTAGTAACAAAGTATCCCCTTTGTAAACATGTAGAAACCTTATGAACATGACTTGTTTATGTTTATGCCATGAACAAATTTAACTTTACTTATGCCATGCTTATGTTTGACATTATGCCATGTTAATGCTAAAAGTATTTATGCCATGCTTATATTTGACATTATGCCATGCTTATGCTAGGAATATTTATGACATGCTTATGTTTGACATTATGCCTAAATAAGAATATAGGTTCATGTTGTAGTTAAACCTATGCAAGTTCACATGCTTTGATTCATGTCACCCATGTTACCACTATGCAAGTACACCAATTTCTATTTTGTATTTCCAAAGTCACATGCAAGTTCATGCGCTCACCTTCCCCTCTTTGTGTATGTAATCACGCCATAAGCCTCCCCTTTTCGCATGGCAAATTGGGCTTTAAAAGGCTAAGCCCAATATATATAAACGGACGTGTAAAACGGGGGAAAATAACGTTGGGTTAAAATTAATTAATGAATGAAAATATAAAATAGAAGGGCCCAAAATTCAAGTATGAGTTGGGCCCATGGTTGGTGTAACCTTTACACCATTAACTTAATAATGGGCCGCAAATATTTACATATAAGAAATAAAGAGGAATGACAAAATATGTAAATGTAGAAAATACGATGTGTTTAACCCGAGGTTGGATTGAGTTGTGATGTAAACCTGCCCGGAACCGCCCGGCTGTCCAGTAGTCACAACAATACCTATCCAATGTGGGAGGTTAAACATGGAGCCCAATAAGGACCTGAGGTTAGACTGAGTTGTGGCGTAAGACTGCCCGGAACCAACCGGCAACAGGCAGCCACAACAATACCTGTCTAATGTGAGAGGTCAGGGCCTTAATAAGACAATTAAGGCTGAGTCAGGATTGTTAGGATTAAGTGAACTAAAGACTTAATCAAAATGGAACATGCTAAACTAAACGGACTGGTGGGGGTTAGGTAGGAAACACTTAACCAACTTAGCATGTTGGCTAGAGATAGAAAACCTAGTAACGGGGGACCCTTTTCAGTAGTAACCCTAGAAGGTGTATCAGGATACCCTGAAACTAGGCAGGTGGGGCACGATTACTGGGCTGATTGTAAGAGGTCAAATCGACGGCGGTGGTGTAGCAGTGTAGGTTCTAACGGAGTGCGGGCGTGCACACACTCCGGCGCAGAAAAATAAGGCACTAGGCACCAGTAGCATACCTGTGCACTCTAAGGTTGTGTCGGGTTGCCACTATGGGACTTGATACACCCCATGGTGGGACCAGCATAGGTAACTACAGACATCGGGGGCCGTAAGACACATGTAACTTTGCGAGTAGGAGCCGATCATCATAGAATGGATCACATCACCCTGATTATGGGGTGCAAATTGGAAACTAGTATATGGGTTCAGAGATTAACATGGGGTACGATAGCATATTCGACCCTAGACAACTTAACCAAGTTTATAGTGCTTGCCCACTTCTTGTTTATACTTATCATACCCAGTTCTTTATTCATAGACAAAATAGTACTAGACTTACTAAGGCTTTATGTCTGACTCTATTTTTCTTTCGTCTTCTTTCTTCCGTTCCCCCCCCCCCCCCAGGTCCTCAGGGAGGGAACACAGCAGCTTGACCTACCTCAACATCCAGCTTGAAGAAGAGAAATGTATTGCTTGGACTTTCTTGTTTTGAACTATGGCTTTGGACAATCCACTATGGGGCTTTTGCAGTTCATCTATGTTTTATTTATGCTTCTTTAAAAATAATGTACCCAAGACAGATTATGAAAGTGTTATGTTATATTTTTGGAAAGGATGTTGTTGTAACACGTATTTGACTTTATGAAATAAAATTTGTTGTTCTTCCGCTGTTTACAAATATGTGTTCTTATATCTGTCTTGTATATCTGTGACTTGTACTTATAAACCTCCACCAAAATTAGGGCATTCCCTTTGCGAGTGACCCTAACGGAGGTGGGGTGTTTCACTTGGTATCAGAGCATAGGTTTACCAGATAAGATAAAAAGTTTTGAAAAATTATTTTCAAAAAGGAAATTTAAAGAAGCATTTTTAAAAGAAAAATATTATTTTATTTTAAAAAGGCAAAGTCCACTCCCTAAAGCCATAGGTACTATCTCTTATCCTTCGTTTTGAATCTATCCTTTTTGTTTCAGCATGTCCCAAGAACTTAACTTGCCGGAAGGGGTGCCAATACCTGGTTGGTTTAGACGGTTCTTAGAAGCAAGGGCCACTCAGCCGGGTCCTACCATTCCTCCTCCCCCAGCAGAAGGAAATCATCCAGCCGCAGCGGCACCTTTTCCTCCACCTCCTCCTCGAGGAAACACGTTTGCTAAGATATGTAAAGATTTTAAAGCTATGGGATCAAGGGATTTCCATGGAACTGAGTCCTTCGTGGCAGCTAGAAATTGGCTGAAAGAAACGGAGGACCTATTCATCATCTTTGAGGTAGAAGATAGACAAAAAGTACAGTTGGCAGTGTGGCTATTGAAGGGCGAGGCTTCCTTCTGGTGGGAAGTCACTAATGCTGAAAGACCAGTGGAAACATGGGAGGACTTTAGGGCAAGGTTTGAGACTAAATTTCTCTCGGATGCGGAAAGAAGTTTGCAGTTGGAAAAATTCTTATTTCTTAAGCAAGGGGACAAGACAGTCAGAGAGTATGTGAATCAGTTCGTTGAGCTGGCTAGGTTTGGGCTTGACCTAGTCAACACCCCGCACAAGAAGGCTCTCCGTTTCGTCAAAGGGTTGAATGAGCCATTACACAATTTGGCCATGACCAATATACCCATGGGAGCCACGTGTGAAAGATTGGTGCAAATGGCATTGCTGAATGAAGAGGGCAAGGGCAAGAAGAAAGAGGGTTTGCAGCCTAAGAAGACAGACTTTAAGAAGGGCGGGAAAGGCAACAAAGAGAAGAGGAAGTGTAATTTTTGTGGCAAAGTGGGGCACTTAGTAAAGGACTGCCGGAAAAAGAAGGCCAAGGAGAATGGTGGGTGCTTTTCTTGCGGTGAGACAGGCCACAGGGCTAAGGACTGCCTAAAGAAACGAGGACAGGGGCAGAGGGCTGGATCCACCCCAGGGGCACAGGTACATGTGCTAGAAGCGCCACCTCTGCAACAGCGAGGTATAAATACTTCTGTAGAAAGTGTAGTTTATCTTTATGATCACCCATTTCGCACTTTATTTGATTCTGGCGCATCACACTCCTTTATCTCGTCTGCTTTAGTAGAATCTCTGCACCTAAAAACTAGTATGGTAGAGGACCCCTTAATTGTTTCAAACCCAATTGGGGGCCCAGCTCATTTGTCTATGATCTGTGTGGGATTGAAAATTTCTATTCTAAGTGTAGAATTTCAATGTAGTGCCTTTGTTCTGGGCTTTTCGGGGTATGGTTTGATTTTGGGTATGGATTGGCTATCCAGCAATGGGGCCATCCTTGATTGTGAGAAAAGGGTTGTTAGGCTCCTAACCCAGCTCGGTAATACTTTGGAAATTTCATGTAATCCCTCGTATGCGGTTATGCTTAGTTATCTTGAATCGCTAGATGCCTCTGTTGAAAATTTGAAATCAGTTAGAGTGGTCCGGGAATATCCGGATGTCTTCGAAGAGGTGAAGGGCTTGCCTCCGAAGCGGGAAATAGACTTTCGCATATATCTTGTAGATAATGCAAAGCCCGTTGCATTGCCCGTTAGACATATGGCTCCACGAGAAAGGAAAGAGCTCAGTAAACAGATTAAAGAGCTTCTAGAAAAGGGGTTCATTAGGAGGAGCATTTCAGAATGGGGCGCTCCAGTGGTGTTCGCTACGAAGGCGGATGGTTCACTCCGTCTATGTGTTGACTATAGGGAGCTCAACAAGCTAACGAAAAAGAATAGGCACCCTCCCCCTAGAATTGACGATTTATTTGACCAGCTTGTAGGGGCGTCTGTTTTCTCCCAACTCGATTTAGCAACCGGTTTTCATCAGCTAAGGGTGGCTGAAGATAGCATCGATAAAACGGCGTTCAGAACCCCAGACGGCTTCTTTGAATGGCTTATCATGCCTTTCGGCTTGACGAATGCACCTGCTTACTTCGTGGACCTGATGAGTAGGGTATTTAGAGATTTCCTCAACAAATTCGTAGTAGTCTTCGTAGATGATATCCTTATCTTCTCAAAAAGTGAAGAGGAACATGCTCAGCACCTAAGGGCAATCATGGAAACTTTGCGAGTCCATCAACTAAAAGCCAAATTCTCCAAATGCCACTTTTGGAGAGAAGAGGTGAGGTTCCTTGGGCACATAGTATCCAAACAAGGGTTAGCAGTGGACCCTGCTAAGGTAGTGGCGGTACAGGACTGGAAGACACCAAGGAATGCAACTGAGGTCCGAAGCTTTCTAGGACTAGCGGGTTTCTATCGAAAGTTTATAAGGGATTTTGCGAAAATCTCAGCTCCGCTCACGAAATTGACTAAGAAGAATCTAGTGTTTAATTGGGACTTGGATTGCGAGTTTGCTTTCCAACGACTAAAAAGGGCTCTCACAACAGCCCCAGTTTTGACGCTGCCAGATGGGAGCAAGATGTTCACTGTTTATACGGATGCATGTGGGATAGGGCTAGGCGCCGTCTTAATGCAAGAAGGAAGGGTAGTAGCATTTGGCGGGAGGCAGTTGAAAGTGCACGAAAAGAACTACCCAACCCACGATCTAGAGTTAGCCGCCATCGTCTTTGCACTCAAGTCTTGGCGACACTATCTCCTAGGTGAGAAGTTCGAACTTTACACTGACCATAAATCGTTGAAATATCTTTTCTCGCAGAAGGATCTTAACTTGAGGCAACAAAGATGGATGGAGTTTCTTGCCTCGCACGATTTCGAAATCTCCTACACTTCGGGCAAAGGCAACGTAGTGGCAGATGCGTTGAGCCGAAAGAAATTGACCCTAAGCCCGTTGTTTGTTGAAAGACAAAGCCTAGAGTTTATAGCCAGCTTCGACTTTAGGCCTTCCTCCGATTTCGTACCAGGCTTGCTTGCATTTCTTGAAGTGCGCCCAACTTTAGTGGATTCAGTAGGGGCAGCACAACGCGAAGACCCTCAGCTTGTGGAAATGATTGATAGGCTAATTAGGGGTGAGACTTCAAGTCACCTCAACCGATACTCCATCGACGATAAGGGGTTGCTAAGGCGAGACGGAAGACTATGCGTCCCACAGATAAAAGATTTAGTAAAGAAGGTTCTCGAGGAAGCACATCACTCCAAGATGACGATACACCCAGGCGGAGATAAAATGTACAAAGACATAAAAAGGACTTTCTTTTGGAACGGCATGAAAAAGGACGTGGCAGAGTTCGTTTCTAAGTGTATGGTGTGCCAACAGGTTAAAGCGGAACAGAAAAAGCCTGGCGGACTACTACATCCTCTGGAGGTCCCGCAGTGGAAGTGGGATAGCATCTCAATGGACTTCATCGATGGGCTGCCTAGATCTAGGAGAGGCAACACTAGCATTTGGGTAATAGTGGATAGGCTTACTAAAAGCGCCCACTTTTTACCTGTCAAAAGTAAAAGAACTGCCTCATCCCTAGCATCACTTTACCTTAAGGAAATCGTTCGACTCCATGGAATACCATCTAGCATTGTTAGTGATCGAGACCCCATCTTCACCAGTGAGTTTTGGCGGAGTCTGCAAGAAGCAGTAGGAACGCAGTTATGCTTGAGCACAGCCTATCATCCCCAAACCGACGGCCAAACAGAGAGAGTGAACAGAGTTTTGGAAGACCTTCTAAGGCTATGCGTCCTTGACTTCGGAGGGACATGGGAAGACCACCTTCCTTTGGTGGAATTTGCCTACAACAACAGTTATCAAGCAACCATCGGAATGGCGCCCTTCGAAGCTTTATATGGAAGACCGTGCCGATCGCCCACTTGTTGGTGGGAGTCCACGGATAAGCTCATACTTGGACCGGATATGATCCGAGAGACCTCAGAGAAAGTAGACTTAATACGAAGAAGGATGAAGACGGCCCAAGACAGACAAAAGTCCTACGCCGACAAGAGGAGGACCGACCTTGAATTCGAGGTTGGAGACAGAGTTTTTCTCAAGGTATCACCGCTAAGAAACGTTGTTCGCTTTGGAACCACAGGAAAGCTAGCACCAAGATTCGTAGGGCCATTCCCTATCATCGAGAAAATTGGGAAAATGGCCTATAGATTAGAGCTACCCGAGAAGTTGGCGGGAGTCCACAACGTTTTTCACGTTTCACACCTCCGAAAATGTCTGCATGAGTCTGCTGAAGTGGTAGAGCCAAATATACTCGAAGAGGCCGAAGTGGAACGCGAAGCAACCATAAGAAAAGTTCCAACCCGCATCTTAGGAACGGAAATGAAGAAGCTACGCAACCGCGAAGTCAAGCTCGTCAAAGTTCAGTGGAGCGACGCCGAGGAAGACGCGACTTGGGAAACTGAAGCTAGAATCCGTACAGCCTACCCTTTCCTGTTCGAGGGTACATCCTTGATCTTTCCTTTTCCTTAAGTTGCGCTTTTATCTATCTTTTTAGGTATATTTCCTCGACCGTATCTTTTAGATAGAATCCTTTTGGATGGAAACATGTAGTTGAAACATGTTATGGATGATGGTTGCAAATGGTTGCAAGTGATTGCTAGTGGTTGCTCGTGGTTGCATATACACACACAATCTAGGTTTTAGATCGGCTCAGTCACTTCATATTGCATATGCATATATGTTTGTATTCGTATATGGTTGAATTTTAATGTATTGTCATGTGGATGTTGCATTTGTATTGAATGATTGTGCACTCATGTAGAATCAAGAATAGGAAAATTTGCATACATAATGGATTCATGGCACTTACATAATTCGCATTAAGGAGGTCAACTGAATCAGTAGACCGCCTGATTTTGTATTAGATAAGTTCATGTACACACACACTTCGCATATGATCATGAAGCATTAGAAGTCTTTTAAGGACAATGGAAGCTCGTGTTTGATGGATGAGTAGATGGATGATTGGATGTTAGGATTTGCATTCCTCCTAACTTGAAGATTTCGGGGACGAAATCCTTTTAAGTGGGGGAGAATGTAACACCCTGAAAATTCTATAACTGTGAAATTAACAAATTAAAGTATAATTAATTTGAAATCAAAGAACTAAGGGAAACGGGATAAGCCATTGCGTTCGTCTCGGAAAAATACGCGAAATAGAGTCCGAGTTTTCGAAAAACGGAGTCCGTATGAAGAAGATATGGCCTTCGGAAGTTTTGAATTAAATTTAAAATTCAAACAGAATAAAATAATTAAAAATCGGGCCCAGTGGGCCAGAGCGGATAAACACCCGCCTAGGCCACCCAGGTCGACTGGGCTGTCGACCTGGGCTACCCATGTCGACAAGGCTGTCGACAGTCCTGTCGACAGGGGTGTCGACCTGGTCGAGCCCAGTCAACCTGGCTGGCCAGGTCTGTGTTTGGTCGAATTTCTGTGGTCTGCTTTGTCATTAGGGCTAGGTGGCGGGTTCTAATTGGTCTCTCTATCTAATGAATGGCTACGATCTAACCTAGCAACATCAATGGTCCTAATCAATTCCTAACCTCTATATAAACAACCCTAGACTAAACCCTAATCTATTCATTCAAAATTAAGAACATAGCCGCCATGTTGCTGAGGAACGACAAAGAGTAGCCGCCAACTAGAGAGAGAATTAGGAAGAAGGTTCTAAAGCCTAAAGCAATTCAAGCAACCTAAAGCCAATCAATTCAACATAGGAATCATATCTCTTAATTAGAGAATTCGCCGCAACCATTGTAAGTAGAGTATTACTTTGGTATGAATAAACAACTGTATTGATTTGTATGCTTGAATTGGGATAATAAAGTAATTCATATTTGTGCAAAATTATGTTATTCATTATAAAGAACTACATGCGGTAGTTCTATGCAAGTATACGTTTGGAATATTGCGCAAATTATGTAGTCTATGTTGAAACTACATGTATGTAGTTGATTGAAATTCATGCAAGTTTGGGGCTTTGTTATTACGCCATCATGTATATCTTTGTGCATAGATCATTTTGCAAGTAATTGAAACAAGTTTGGTTGTTATAGTTCATACGAAGCTAGGCTGAAATATTGACACCATAATCCATGTATTAAGCCATGCTTTGTATTAGAAAACCTATGGGCAAACTTATGAAAATGACTAGGCTATGATTGATATTTGACCATGTTAGTTCTATATTGTTAGCAAGAATTATATGATGACATATGTGAGACATGGCTAGGTTAGACTCAAAAATCCCTTTTTGCAAGTTTAAAGCAAATACCATGATTAGGAATATTTATGCATAAGTATGTTTATACCATCGTTATGTGATTAGACTTAAATCATAATTATGTTGGACTATGCTTTTTTTGTTAGTAACAAAGTATCCCCTTTGTAAACATGTAGAAACCTTATGAACATGACTTGTTTATGTTTACGCCATGAACAAATTTAACTTTACTTATGCCATGCTTATGTTTGACATTATGCCATGTTAATGCTAAAAGTATTTATGCCATGCTTATGTTTGACATTATGCCATGCTTATGCTAGGAATATTTATGACATGCTTATGTTTGACATTATGCCTAAATAAGAATATAGGTTCATGTTGTAGTTAAACCTATGCAAGTTCACATGCTTTGATTCATGTCACCCATGTTACCACTATGCAAGTACACCAATTTCTATTTTGTATTTCCAACGTCACATGCAAGTTCATGCGCTCACCTTCCCCTCTTTGTGTATGTAATCACGCCATAAGCCTCCCCTTTTCGCATGGCTAAATTGGGCTTTAAAAGGCTAAGCCCAATATATATAAACGGACGTGTAAAACGGGGGAAAATAACGTTGGGTTAAAATTAATTAATGAATGAAAATATAAAATAGAAGGGCCCAAAATTCAAGTATGAGTTGGGCCCATGGTTGGTGTAACCTTTACACCATTAACTTAATAATGGGCCGCAAATATTTACATATAAGAAATAAAGAGGAATGACAAAATATGTAAATGTAGAAAATACGATGTGTTTAACACGAGGTTGGATTGAGTTGTGATGTAAACCTGCCCGGAACCGCCCGGCTGTCCAGTAGTCACAACAATACCTATCCAATGTGGGAGGTTAAACATGGAGCCCAATAAGGACCCGAGGTTAGACTGAGTTGTGGCGTAAGACTGCCCGGAACCAACCGGCAACAGGCAGCCACAACAATACCTGTCTAATGTGAGAGGTCAGGGCCTTAATAAGACAATTAAGGCTGAGTCAGGATTGTTAGGATTAAGTGAACTAAAGACTTAATCAAAATGGAACATGCTAAACTAAACGGACTGGTGGGGGTTAGGTAGGAAACACTTAACCAACTTAGCATGTTGGCTAGAGATAGAAAACCTAGTAACGGGGGACCCTTTTCAGCAGTAACCCTAGAAGGTGTATCAGGATACCCTGAAACTAGGCAGGGTTGGGCACGATTACTGGGCTGATTGTAAGAGGTCAAATCGACGGCGGTGGTGTAGCAGTGTAGGTTCTAACGGAGTGCGGGCGTGCACACACTCCGGCGCAGAAAAATAAGGCACTAGGCACCAGTAGCATACCTGTGCACTCTAAGGTTGTGTCGGGTTGCCACTATGGGACTTGATACACCCCATGGTGGGACCAGCATAGGTAACTACAGACATCGGGGGCCGTAAGACACATGTAACTTTGCGAGTAGGAGCCGATCATCATAGAATGGATCACATCACCCTGATTATGGGGTGCAAATTGGAAACTAGTATATGGGTTCAGAGATTAACATGGGGTACGATAGTATATTCGACCCTAGACAACTTAACCAAGTTTATAGTGCTTGCCCACTTCTTGTTTATACTTATCATACCCAGTTCTTTATTCATAGACAAAATAGTACTAGACTTACTCAGGCTTTATGTCTGACTCTATTTTTCTTTCGTCTTCTTTCTTCTGTTCCCCCCCCCCCCCCCAGGTCCTCAGTGAGGGAACACAGCAGCTTGACCTACCTCAACATCCAGCTTGAAGAAGAGAAATGTATTGCTTGGACTTTCTTGTTTTGAACTATGGCTTTGGACAATCCACTATGGGGCTTTTGTAGTTCATCTATGTTTTATTTATGCTTCTTTAAAAATAATGTACCCAAGACAGATTATGAAAGTGTTATGTTATGTTTTTGGAAAGGATGTTGTTGTAACACGTATTTGACTTTATGAAATAAAATTTGTTGTTCTTCCGCTGTTTACAAATATGTGTTCTTATATCTGTCTTGTATATCTGTGACTTGTACTTATAAACCTCCACCAAAATTAGGGCATTCCCTTTGAGAGTGACCCTAACGGAGGTGGGGTGTTTCAGGGGGGACGAAAGAAAAAGGGGCGAAAAAAACGGGTCAGTCATAAAGACTGTTAAGTCCTAGTGACTTTCAGCATAAAAACAGGTAAAGGTAATATGACATGTATAAACTGAAAGTAAACATAAAGATGCTGTCGAGATGGGAAAGATAGACTAAGATAGCATGATAATTCAAGTATAAATCAAGTGTAGCATCGCATGTTCAAGATTCGCTGCACCAACTGTACTACTATCCCAAACCCATGTCATATATTAACCTTGAAATGATCCCTTGGCCCAATATCATGAAATGACCCATTTCGAAGTCCTACGGAATGATCCATTAATCGATCGGCTCCCTACAAGTTCTAGCTTGTCGTGTGCCTGTGTCATACAGCCCTATCACGAATGTAGTCACTTGTGCTAGGTCCACCATAGGGTGTATCAAGCCCTAGGGCGACAACCACCGACACGAATCAAGCACGCACAGTGTAAACCTACTGATGCCCAATGCCTGATTTTTCAACTCCGGACTACGTGCATGACCATAGTCCGCCTGAATCTACACCGGCGCGCCAACTCAGCCATCGTTCTGGTCGCTTACAATCGGCGCAGTAATTGTGCCCCACACTGCCTAGTTCTAGGGTACCATGGTACATCTAAGTGGGTTGCTGCTGGAATGGACCGCGTAACTAGGGTTTTCGTCCAACAGGTTAAGTGTTGTCATTTAAACTCGTGACTTAACCCTTATCAACCTAGCATGTCGACTTGGTTAAGTGTTGTCTTTCATGTTCATGACTTAAACCTATTACGTGGCATTATTTCATTAATGCACCCAAACCTCTCACATCAGACCTGTTGTTGTGGTCATTGGATATGCCGGGCGGTTCTGAGCAGATTTACACCACAACTCAATCTGACCTCGGGTTTCAAGCACGATATGACCAACTACCCACATAGGATCCTATTGTTTTCTATAATTGGATTTTCCGTGCTGTTCCGGGCAGAATTACACCACAAACTCAACCCAACCTCGAGTTGGCCATTTTCATGTTCATTCTAGTGTCATGTCCATGTTCAAATTTCATGTCAAGTTCGTGTGAAGTTTCATGGCAAGTTTCATGTCATGTTTCATGTTCAACTTATGCCTATTATCAAGTTCACGAATCGTGTTCATAACCAATTCATGTTTTGTTTAGTCTACCCAAATCGTATTCCCATCGCATTTAAACGTGAATCGATCTAAATTACATGTCAATCCAAATCCAGAAATAAAGGGAATAACATCAAAAGTATGATAGGAAAAAAGGACGAGCATAAAGTGATAAAAGGGATTACAATACTAGCATGACATAACTTTAGATAATTGGTTACAACATCACTGGCATATAGAAAATAATAGGATTACAAATCTAGCATAATAAGGTGATAGTCATGGCATAAGGTGATAGTCCCAAACTTGTAAATAATAAACTGATTCAACATCACAGGCATGATAATGTAATGGACATGAAAGAGTTTGATTTACAACATGAATAGGTCCAAACTCATTTCATAGCAATTTTCCCAAATGTCAAGATCCAAGGTAGAAACTAGAATAGATGTGAATCGATTATCATACTTAAGTCCAATTTCACTTTATCTCATGTCCAAATTACAATTAACAAGTTTAAATCTCAAATTAACTAGAACTTACAATTTGTGAACTAAGAAATTGAGATGCAGAAGTTGAATCTAGAAACTAGTCATCGAATTGTTGAATCGTTGAATCTCGATTTGATTGTAGCAGAAAATCCCCAATTTGCGAATCTTATGTTGCTTGAAGAAGAAGGTAGAAAAATCCCCTTGATTTGATTAACTTTATTTTTAATTTAGTTTGAAGAAGAAGAAGCCATGTCCATAAAGAATTTGTGCAGCATAAGGTTAGAAAAGAATGGTGTAAAGAGAATGGGGTTAGTGGGCTTTTTATATAAGATTAGGAGAATGAATCTAGACTGAAAACGAGACCAAAAACATCAGAATGAACCCAGGCTCAAAACTGGGTTTTGGCACCAGGTCGACCCCTAGGTCGACCATAGGGTCGACCTAGCCCCTAGGAGGTCGACCATAGTGTCGATCCCCTAGTCGACCTGGTCCTGGGCGGGAACTTTCCCGCCCAGCCTGCTCTAGGGTTTGAATTCAAATTTCGAATTCGAATTTCGAGCTGTTTTCGATTCTGAAAATTCCTGAAACTTCGGAGGGTCATATCTCCCTCATACGGAATCCGTTTTTTGAAAACTCGGACCCGTTTCCAAGCAGAATTTCGAGACGAATGCAATGGCGCAACCCATACCCCTTGATTCTTATTTTAAAATTTAATTCTTCCTTGATTTATCGTTTTAACATGTTATTAAAATATGGGTTGTTACATTCTCCCCTCCTTAAAGGATTTCGTCCTTGAAATCTTCAAGTTAAGAAGAATGCATCCTATTATCCAATCATCCATATACGCTACCATCATCCACAAGCAACCATTGTCTTTAAAAGATTTCTAATGTTGTATTTGCTTATGCAAGTGTGTGTGTATATGTACTTATATAATGCAAAAGATCAGGTGGTTATTGATTTAATAGACCTCCTTAATGCAAAATATGTTAGTGTAATGAGTCCAACATGTATGCAAATTCCTAACATACTTTATAATCTCTACATGAGTGTACAAACATACACTCATATGCAACATCCAAATGATAACATATCAAGTTTCCATCCATATACAAGTATAAGCACCCATGCATATGCAATATGAGATATGTGACTAAGCCGATCTAGTGCCTAATGTGTGTTATGCAACCACGAGCAACCACTTGCAATCATCAACCATAACATGTTTCAATCACATGTTTACATCCAAAAAGGTTAAGGTTCTCAGGATAGGATCGAGAAGATAACAAGGCAAACATGGATAGAAAAAGCATGTACATAATACGAAGGTATGTAAACTTATAGGAAAAAGAGATCGAGAATGTACCCTAAAAAATAATTGGGTATAGCGCGCGTATCTTCTCTTCGGTTTCCCAAGTTGCGTCTTCTTGGGCCTCACTCCACTGTACTTTAACTAGCTTGACTTCTCCATTCCTTAGCTTCTTGATCTCCGTTCCTAAGATACGAATCGGAACTCGCCTCAATGTTGCTTATCTTTCCACTTCTACGCCTTCAAGAATGCTTGGCTCAACCACTTCGGCAGACTCATGTAAGCACTTTCCGAGATGCGAAACGTGAAAGGCATTGTGTACTTCAGCCAACCTCTCAGGTAACTCTACCTTATAGGCCATCTGTCCAATCCTCTCGATGATAGGGAATGGTCCTACGAACCTCGGTGCTAACTTTCCAACCACTCCAAAGCGAACCACATTGCATAAAGGAGAAACATATATAAAGACCATATCTCCGACTTCGAACTTTAGGTCTGTCCTTCTCTTGTCCGCGTAGGATTTCTGTCTATCTTGGGCTGTTTTCATCCGTCTTCGTATCAACTCAACCTTCTCGGAAGTGTCCCATATCCTGTTGGGTCCAAGTATGAGCTTTTCTATCGACTCCCACCAACAAGTTGGTGACCTGCACGGTCTTCCGTATAAACCTTCGAGTGGTACCATTCCTATGCTAGCTTGGTAACAATTATTATATGCGAACTCAACGAGAGGTAGGTGATCTCCCAAGTATCACCAAAGTCAAGAATGCATAGTCTCAAAAGATCTTCTAGTACCCTACTTACCCTTTCGGTTTGTCCATCCGTTTGTGGGTAATAGGTCGTGCTTAAACATAGTCATGTACCCATTGCTTCTAGTAAACTATTCCAAATTTCGCTAGTGAAAATCGGGTCACGATCGTTAAACATACTAGAAGGAACTCCGTGCAACCGTACTATTTCTCGAAGGTACATAGACTCTAGCCATGATGCGGTCCTCTTGCTCTTCACAGGAATGAAGTGATTGCTCTACGTGAGTCTACCTACTATGACCCATATGCTAGTATTGCCCTTCCTTGACCTAGGCAATCCATCCACGAAATCCATCGAGACATTCTCCCATTTCCACAGCCGAACATCCAAAGGATGCAATAGCACACCGGGCTTTTTGGACTCGACGCTCCGAAACGAACATATAATTCATGTCACATTCCCCCACGATCGCCTGAAGATGCGGAGCGGGTATGACCAGTTCGTGCCCACAACGTCCACTGCTCTCATGCGTTGTCAACACTGAATTCCATCCGAACCCGAGGATGATGGATGCTTCCGAGGGAGATGTCCCTAGTATTGGTGACCCGTTATTTCAGGGTTTGGGGGATCTCCCCTTACCTGAAACTATATACACTTCAGAGGATTTTAGGAAGGATCCTTTAGTTTTCACCTCTTCTGAGGAGACCAACCTGCTAAGGCCAAAGAGCCCGCCTGTACTAGTCTAGCTTCGGACTCGGGTTTGTCGGGGGGAAAAACACCACTTAGGACACACTTTACACAAAAACTTTACCACTCATTGCATCATTCTCTTTTTGAAAATATTGATCCTGAATTTCATTTGTCTTATTGTGCAGGCACGATGTCCCGATCTTACTATGATATTAGGAAACTTCGCCGCAGCATGTCTAATCCTCCTCATGATACTGAGTATGATCGCCGCGATGATCGCAGTAGGGAGGAGAGAAGGCCTTATGAACCCTATCGCTCTCGAACCTCGCGTTCTCGCTCTCCGGTTCGGACGGACCCGGAGAGATATAAAGATTACCAAGGTCGTCGGGAAGAGGACAGGCCACAAACGAAAGACTCCACCTCTTCCCTAGAAAAACGCAGCAGGGAGAGAAGTCCGCCAAAAGATACCGAGTCGCGGAGTAAACGCAAGGTCTCTGCTAAACGGCCTAGAACAGATAAAGAGACTATTGAATCCTCCACGCACAGGGATACTGAGTTGACGATCCCCGCCCCTCCACCACTAGATGCTGAAACTGCAATCAAGCGGGCGTATTTGGAGGATCAATTTCCCGAACATTACTTCGAGAACTTGACTTTTTTACCTGCCCTCGAGCCTATTTCTTCCAGGTGGGTAGATGAGGCCAAAGCAAAGACAGATGCGGTCGAAAAACAGTATTATGAAATGTTCAAATATTCACGCAACCTTTCCAGAATCATCCGTACTGTAATCATGAATGCTGTTTCGATGCAAAAAACCGCGGAAGACGATGCAAAGGCCTTAAAGAATCTAGGAAAAGATTTGGAGGACACACAGGCCCAGCTTGTTGTTGCTCAAAGGGACGCTACTAGCTTCAAACAACAATTTGAAGATATGCAAAAACGTTACCATGATTTTCTTGAATCTCACACTCAAGAGCGTTCTGAGTTAAAAAAGCAAGCTGAAGATGCTAAGTCAGATGCCGCTAAAACGCGCCTTGCTTACGCTGACCTTGAACAGAAAAATGCTGAGTTACCAAGAAGGAATGCTGAGCTAGAAAAGAAAAATGCTGACTTGGCTTCTAAGCTAATGGAGGTGGAGAACAGAGCTGCCCTGGCGGAGGGTAACGTCGAATGTGTTATCAAATCCGCCGAGGAGGCCCGTAAACAATTGTCAGAGGCGGAGGCAGAGATTCAGGGTTTCGGCGAATTAATGATTGAATTCTTTGCACATATCATCCGTCGCCGGAACATTTATTGGATTGAGGATTATCCATCTACTCTAGTCCAAGTATGGAGTCAGATCTTTGAGTGGGAGAAAGAAGAGCTCAAGGTTGATTCCATTGATGAGGACAAGCTGATGGAGAAATATTTAAGGGATGATGAGCCAGAACGCCTAGCTGAAGGGCGCCGCCTCATTGCTGATGCTATGGAAGAAGAGAGGCGGAGGACTAAGAAAAAGAACATTCCCGAGACTGGTTCCTCTTCTACTGCCCCCGCAACTTCTGAAGTAGAGGGGTATGATCCTGAAAACCCGGGGATCCCTCGAACAACTATGTTATCCCCTATTCCCGAAACGGCATCGAAGACAGCAGTTAACCCTACCGAGAAGTCTTCGGAAGGTATCTCTACATTTTCAACTCAATTCATCAGGGCTATCTCTACCTTTCGCCACGTGATTGAGCAATCGATGAAAAACCCATTATTTTCTCCTGAGTTGATAACTGTTGCTTCTCACTCTGTAGGTATTGAGCCATCCTGAAAGACAGATGTGACTCAGGGAACCGCCTCTGGGGCGGAGCCAACGGAGAAGGCAAAAGGGGGAAAGGACAAGGCTGCTCCTATAGATTTGGGAGAAGGAAGCGGACCGCCTAAGGCTGACACTCCTCGTGAGGAAGAAATGATAGCCGCCTTAAAGGATGATTGCGACAACGGAGGACATGAGGAAGATCCAGAGGTGGTAATAGTCGGGGAGTCGAAAAGTGCAGATGATGTTACTTTGGCTGCAATGAAAGCTGACCAAGATAAACGCTTGCAGTTAAAAGCTGAAGACTTAGACCTTGAAAGCCTCAAGCCTCTCGCAGTTGTGGATGTGGGATCGAGGTTAGTTGTTAAGCTTTCAACTAGATCTATTACAGAGGAACTCGCTAAAAAGTCTTCTCTTGATTCTAGCGCTCCACCCTCCGGGAAGAAGTCAACCGATTCCAGCATCTCAGCTTCAGGAAAGAAAAAATCAAAGCGCATCTTGACAGAGGCCGAAAAAGAGGCGAAGAAAGCGGAGAAAGCCGCCAAGAATCCAAGCCTCCTTCAAAGTCTAAGTAGTGGGCTGTCTTGCGTTATTTTAGCATTTGGTTGACCAATAATTGTTGCTATGAGGGTGGCCCTTGCACCTTCTTTTTGACTATTTTCCTGTACAAATTCATTCATTTGTAAATAAAAAATAATTCATTTTCTGCAATGTCTGTTAGCCATTAGTTTTACACTTATGTAAGAATGCATGTCTTACTATAGTTGTGTAATGAAGTTATGGTAGGGGAAATATGTGTATACATATATGTCCCCAGTCGATCTAAAAAAAAACTATTCAAGACTTAATCAAGTAGTTTGAATGTCCCCGATTTTCTGACGGGATTGCATTTTCTGTGTCGTCAATGCCTGTCGTTTTTTCTGGCGTTTTTTTTATATACTCTCCTGTCTTATACTCAGGTTAGAGTTCTTGCTGAGGCGGTCTCTTGTCTGGGTGCACCTTCACGCCTCAGAGGACGTCGTCTTCCCGTCCTTTTATACTCTCTCTTAATTCTCGAGAGTTAGAGTTAAGAATGTCGTTTTCCCATTCTTTTATGTCTTATTGCACAAATAGTCATTGTGCTTTTTCTTCCATATAAACTGTTTTCAACCTTTCAGGTTTTAAATCATCTTATATTCCATAATCGCAACAGAATAGTAGATGAAGGTATATATATATAATGCATGAAAGTAAATGACACACGATATTTTTATAGTGGTTCGGCTAAGTCATAGCCTACATCCACTTTATAGTTCTTTATTCATATCATCAGACTTTCCTAAGGCAAGTCGTGCCTTTTTTACAGAGTTCGTAAAAAAATAGCAGAGCGTACAACACTTCTAATCCAAATATCGCATCAGGTGTTGGGCATTCCATGCTCTAGGTACCTCTTCGCCATCTACAGTTGTTAACTTGAAGGTTCCTGTTTCAAGTTTCCGTTGGATGACAAAGGGTCCTTCCCATTTTGGACCGAGGTGAGGAAGGGATGGAAAGATTCTCTTTAGCACCAAATCTCCTGTTTCAAAAGTCCTAAGGCGAACTTTTTCGTCGTAATAGCGTGCCATCTGACGTCGATGTCTTGCCGCGCGCAAATCTGCTTCGTCCCTTTTTTCTTCGATTTCATCAAGAGACTCGAGTAAGAGCGCCTTATTCGTCATCGGGTCATAATACGTCACCCGGTGGGAAGGAACTTCAAGCTCTACTGGAATTACCGCTTCTGAACCAAAAGAGAGAGAGAAAGGGGTATGACCAGTAGCTGTCTTAAATGTTGTTCGATATGCCCACAAAGCTAAGGGCAATTTGTCAACCCTTTTTGCCTTTGCGCGTTCTAACCGTTTCTTGAGAATGGATTTTATCACTTTGTTTATTGCTTCTACTTTCCCGTTCGACTGCGGATAAGCAACCGCAGTATACCGTTTGTCGATCTTATATTTCTGGCTGAAATTTCTGAATTCAGCACCATCGAACTGGGTTCCATTATCAGTTATAATGGCTCTTGGGATCCCGAATCGGCATATAATATTTCTAACCACAAAACTTATCACCTTCCTTGCCGTAATCCTGGTTAGGGGTTCAGCTTCCACCGACTTCGTAAAATAGTCCACAACAACTATTGCATATTTCGCCCCTCCTTTAGTAATTGGTATAACTCCGATGATATCAATTCCCCATGTGGCAAAAGGCCAAGGACTCATCATCGATTTGAGTTGAGTCGACGGTGCTCTGGGGATTTTGGTGAATCTCTGGCACTTATCGCAACGTCGTGAATAATCAGCTGCATCTTTATTAATTGTGGGCTAGAAGTATCCATAACGCAATATGTTTTTCGCTAAAGTCTGACCTCCTGTATGATCTCCACACTCACCTTTGTGTACTTCTCTTACTACACGTTTGATGTCGTCGTGTGCTATACATCATAACAGGGGCATAGAAAATCCTTGCCTATAAAGAGTATCATGTTGTAGGACATATCTGGTAGCCTTGCGAACTATAGCCCTTATCTTACTCTTCTTTGATGGGAGTGTCCCATTCTTAAGGAAGTTCTTAATTGGGGTCATCTACGACTCCGTCTCCGGTTCCGCTTCGAAAGCGAACTCAATTTCCATCGACTCAAAGCTTGGCGATTCTAACGTTTCAATTGGAATTATTTCAGTTTCTTCTGGATTGTCGGAACTAGCTAGCTTTGCCAGCCTGTCTGCCTTCTGGTTTTCGGCTCTTGGGATATGCGTTATACTGTACCGCTCCAGGTTGCTCAATAGCTATCCATTTTCCCGAGGTAGGCGATGAGTCGAGGTCCCCGAGCCACAAATTCCTTTCGCACTTGGCAAACAACGATTTTGGAGTCACAGAATATGTCCAACATTTTTATTCCAAGGTCTTTAGCAAGCTTCAGCCCGGCAATCAGGGCTTCGTATTCAGAGTCATTGTTAGTCGTCGAAAATTCTAATCGTAGAGCGTAATATAACGACCGTCCTTCAGGAGTAACTAAGACGATTCCAGCTCCGGACCTTCGGTCTTTCTTGGCTCCATCTGTGTATAGCTTCCATGGATCTATCTTTAACTCATCTTCGGACTTGACCACTCTGTCTTCTATTACTTCCTCCTCTGGGATAGTGAACTCTACTATAAAGTCTGCCAGAGATTGCCCCCTGATCGACCTTCGTGGCTAGAAATTTAAATGAAACTGACTTAATTCAATGTTCCATTTGATCAACCGTCCCGATGCTTCGGGTCACTGCAACACCTGCTTCAGAGGCTGGTCAGTGTATATGGTTATTGGATGTGCTAGGAAATAGTGACGAAGTTTTCGGGAGGCGATTAGGAGGCTATAAGCGAGCTTCTCAATCTTTGGGTAGTTTCGTTCTGCCGCTGCCAATTTCTTGCTTACATAATATACTGGCCTTTGCACTATGTCTTCTTCTCGAACCAAGGCTGTGCTAACAGCGTGAGCCGAAACTGCCAAGTAAACAAATAACTCTTCGTGATCCACTGGTTTTGACAAAATCGGTGGTTTTTCTAGCACTTCCAATAAATTTCGAAAGGCCTCAACACAGTCCGGAGTCCACTCGAAGTTCTCCTTTACCCTTTTAATCAAATCAAAAAACGGGACGCATTTGTCCGTGGCTTTGGAGATAAACCTACTCAACGCAACTACTTTCCCCGCAAGACTTTGGACGTCTTTAATTCTCCTCGGCTCTTCAATGTTTCTAATCGCTGCTATTTGGCTGGGATTGATTTCAATTCGTCGGGAGCTCACAATGAAGCCTAGAAATTTTTCTGGTGCCACTCCGAATGAACATTTCAAAGGATTCAACTTCATCCGATACTTTCGCAGGATACCAAACATTTCTGCCAAGTCTTGCGTATGGTTGGAGGACTGTTTCGATTTGACAAGCATATCATCCACATAAACTTCCATAGTCTTCCCTATTTTATTATAAAACATCCTGTTCACCAGGCGTTGTTAAGTGGCTCCAGCGTTTTTCAATCCGAACGGCATGACCACGTTACAGTGTAACCCCAAGTTTGTAATGAAGCTCGTGTGTTCTTGATCTGGCACGTGCATAGGAATTTGGTTGTACCCGGAATATGCATCCATGAAAGAAAGAAGTTCGTGTCCCGCTGTTGAATCTACAAGCTGGCCGATCCTGGGAAGTGGGAAACTATCTTTCGGGCAAGCTTTGTTCAAATCTGAAAAATCAATGCAAGTCCGCCACTTTCCATTCGGCTTCTTTACTAAGACGGGATTCGATATCCAGTCGGGATATGTCAAATCTCTAATAAATCCGTTCTGTTTTAGTTTCTCCAATTCTTCTTTCAGAGCAGCCGACCTCTCTGGGCCCAGCATACGTCTCTTTTGCTTTACAGGCTGGTGTTTCGGGTTTACATTCAGTGAGTGACTTATGATGGATGGCGATATCCCACCCATGTCAGCGTGGGTCCAGGCAAACACGTCCAAGTTTGCCATCAAGAAGTCAGCTAGTTCTTTGGCCCAACGTGGATCCAACTGGGATCCAATCTTCAAAACTCTTGTTGGATCAGCTTCATCAATGGGAATGTCCACTGTCGCTTCATTAGGAGTTGCATTTCTAGTCTCTGGTTCCTCGTCTTTTCTGGGATCCAGGTCTTCAGGCGTTCCTTTGGGCAACTCCTTCGGGGCCGATCCCACTAATTGTTACGCCGAGCCCTCCTTTGGTGGAGGCGAGGCATCTTTACTCTCGATGTTAAGTCCTTTCATCAAAATCTTTAATTCGGCAACATAGCAGGCCCGTCCGGAGACTTGATCCCCTCTCATTACTCCAGTTCCGGCTTCAGTTGAGAACTTAAGCAATAAACACCAAGGGGCGATGCAAGCCCTGAACTCAGCAAGGGCAGGCCTTCCCAAAAATGCATTATAAGGCGAATCTACGTCCAACACTACGAACTGAAGCATCCGTACTCTTCGGCGTTCTCCTTGCCCCAAGGTTACGGGCAATTCTATGTACCCCATTGGAGCTGTTGACGCCCCGTTGAAGCCTCAGATCCAACCTTCGCTTGGCTTCAAATCTTCAGATTCAAGCTTCATCTGATCGAATGACTTATTAAATAAAATATTAACAGAGCTTCAGTTGTCTACTAACACCTTATGAACCAAGGCTGGCCCAATGGTGGTAGTAATGACCAACGGATCATCGGTGGGTGACTGGATCCCGGTATTATCTCTGCTACGGAATACCACGTCGTCAAACATTGTCTTCTGTTGTTTTATGGGGGTGATATCTTCCAAATCATCACATTCATTCAGATCTACGTGCTTGGTAGCATTTACATATTGATCCATCGCTCTAAAACTGCGGATTGCTGGGTGGGGTCCACCCACTATGGAGTTGATAATAATTCCCTTGCCTTTCTGCTGCACTGTAGGCTTGGGAGCCGATTGAATCTGTTTTGGAGCCTGCTCTCCTTGCCCCCTGTCCATCGGGGCAACCTTATATTCATCCAGTTTCCCTTCGCGCAGCAGCTTCTCAATCACGTCTCTCAAATGTCGACATTGATTGGTTGAATGCCCATGAGTTGCATGAAACAAACAAAACTTCCCAGTTGCCATTTCTTTCTCCGTTGAGTCGCGAGGTGGCGGTCTTTTATATTGCAAAACATTGTATGTATCCAAGTAAATGTTCTCCAGAGTGTCGTTCAACGGTGTATAATTCTCATAAGTCTGGAATCGGGGTCTTTTGTTAGGATCACTTCCTCTATTTCTATTTCTTCTGTTACCATTCGCGTTACGGTTATTGTTGTTGCCCCCGTTTCTAGAATTGTCGTTTCCACTCTTGTTTCCCACATTCACTTCAAATTTTCGGGAACTTTCTCCAGACTGCTTCACGGCGACATTACTCTGAACATTTTCTTTTGAAGTCGCTCCAGACTTTCTCTTTCGGTTTACCCTGGCCTCCTCCCGTCTTAAATGAATATCGGCCTTTCCGTAGAATAACTCGCTCGTGGAGGGTGTCTTCCCATAAAGGTAATCTCCAAACTCGGAGTCAGGATCGACTCCTTTCATCAAAGCCATCAAGATTGTGGGCTCATGCGGGTCACTAACTTCAGTCACAGCTAAGTTGAAATGGTCGAGATATGACCTCAAAGACTCTCCTGGCGCCTGCTTAATTCTTGTTAATTCAATAACACTTTTAGACTTTCGGGTATGGAGTCGGAACTGATTCACAAAACGTTCGCTCAATTCCCTATAATTCGATATCGAACGAGGGGGAAGTCGGGTAAACCATAGCAGCGCCACATCTTCTAAATAGATCGGGAATGCTTTACACTTCACGGCGTCAGGAGCAGTAGCAGCATTCAGGAGCCACGAGTATCGCATCAAATGCTGTCCCGGATCAGTTCTCCTATTGTACTTGTCCATCTGCGACAGGTTAAAACGTCGGGGAAAATGAAAGTTGAGGATGTCGTCAGTGAAAGGCGTATGGCTTCGCTTAATGCCATAATCTTCATTGGTATAGTTACAGCTTTCGGACATAATCTGACGTACCATTGCCTGTTTGTCAGCATTAGTTAGGGGCCGTTCAGGCTCCCTGGCCCTGGTATCCGGGTTCCTTCAGGGCTCTTGTTCAGGAGATTACCTTCTTCTTTGAGCTGCTTCTGCTCTGCTTCGTTCCCTACGCTCCCGGTTGATTTCGGGAGGAGGGGGCTAGAGCACTTGCCCCTGAGTGGGATTAGTATGGTTAGGGTCTCTCAAGCTTGGATCATTGGTTCCTAGTGCTCGTGCGATATCCTCGCGGGACCCCAAAGATCTGAACGTCGGTTGCTCCAAATTCTGAGGTCGTTCGAGCGGCCTTCTTTCACGGGGCCATTCTTCCTCGGAAGAAGAAGATTGGTCCATTGGTGTGTGGCGAACCGGGGATGGGGTTCTCTTTCTACGTAGTTCGCTAATTTCCCTGTTCATGAGTCTCATGTTTTCTTGCATCATGAGATTGGTGCGCTCGTGGATTTTCATAGTCTCCCTAGTACTCTGAAGCATGTCAACTAGGCGTGAGAAATCTCCTTGAGTGATAGGGGCGGATGGATTGACCTGATCATTGACCCTGGTGGGTGGAGTCGGAGCATTTGTAGGGGCTCGAGTAGAGGTTCCAACATCACCGAGTGACGGGTAGGTTCGGAGATGGGAAATCGGGTCGGGTCGGAGCTGGGAAGCCTGTTTTGGTCAGAGCTGGAAAGCCAGGTCAGGTCGGTGTAGGCGAGTTGCTCGGGTCGGTTCAGGTTGGGGGAATGCACTACTTCAGATTCTCCTACCCGGATCGGATCGGAGCTCTCCCCTTAAGACTCATGAGCGCACCAAATGTCAGTGTGGGTCTAGGCAAACACGTCCAAGTTTGCCTTTAGGAAGTTAGCTAGTTCTTTGGCCCGACGTGGATCCAGCTGGGATCCAATCTTCAAAACTCTTGTTGGATCAGCTTCATCAATGGGAATGTCCACTGTCGCTTCATTAGGAGTTGAATTTCTAGTCTCTGGTTCCTCGTCTTTTCTGGGATCCATGTCTTCAGGCGTTCCTTTGGGCAACTCCTTCGGTGCCGATCCCTCTAATTGCTACGCCGAGCCCTCCTTTGGAGGAGGCAAGGCATCTTTACTCTCGATGTTAAGTCCTTTCATCAACATCTTTAATTCGGCAACATAACAGGCCCGTCCGGAGACTTGATCCCCTCTCATTACTCCAGTTCCGGCTTCAGTTGGGAACTTAAGCAATAAACACCAAGGGGCGATGCAAGCCCTGAACTCAGCAAGGGCAGGCCTTCCCAAAAATGCATTATAAGGCGAATCTACGTCCAACACTACGAACTGAAGCATCCGTACTCTTCGGCGTTCTCCTTGCCCCAAGGTTACGGGCAATTCTATGTACCCCATTGGAGCTGTTGATGCCCCGTTGAAGACTTGGATCCAACCATCGCATGGCTTCAAATCTTCAGATTCAAGCTTCATCTGATCGAATGACTTTTTAAATAAAATATTAACAGAGCTTCCGTTGTATACTAACACCTTATGAACCAAGGCCGGCCCAATGGTGGTAGTAATGACCAACGGATCATCGGTGGGTGACTGGATCCCGGTATTATCTCTGCTACGGAATACCACGTCGTCAAACATTGTCTTCTGTTGTTTTATGGGGGCGATATCTTCCAATTCATCACATTCATTCACATCTACGTGCTTGGCAGCATTTACATATTGATCCATCGCTCTAAAACTGCGGATTGCTGGGTGGGTCCACCCACTATGGAGTTGATAACAATGCCCTTGCCTTTCTGCTGCGCTGTAGGCTTGGGAGCAGATTGAATCTGTTTTGGAGCCTGCTCTCCTTGCCCCCGTCCCTCGGGGCAACCTTATATTCATCCAGTTTCCCTTCGCGCAGCAATTTCTCAATCACGTCTCTCAAATGTCGACATTCATTGGTTGAATGCCCATGAGTTCCATCAAACAAACAAAACTTCTCAGTTGCTATTTCTTTCTCCGTTGAGTCGCGAGGTGGCGGTCTTTATATTGCAAAACTTTGTATGTATCCAAGTAAATGTTCTCCAGAGTGTCGTTCAACGGTGTATAATTCTCATAAGTCTGGAATCGGGGTCTTTTGTTAGGATCACTTCCCCTATTTCTATTTATCCTGTTACCATTCGCGTTACGGTTATTGTTGTTGCCCCCGTTTCCAGAATTGTCGTTTCCACTCTAGTTTCCCACGTTCACTTCAACTTTTCCGGAACTTTCTCCAGATTGCTTCACGGCGACATTACTCTGAAAATTTTCTTTTGAAGCCGCTCCAGACTTTCTCTTTCGGTTTGCCCTGGCCTCCTCTCGTCTTAAATGAATATCGGCCTTTTCACAGAATAACTCTCTCGTGGAGGGTGTCTTCCCAGAAAGGTAATCTCCAAACTCGGAGTCAGGATCGACTCCTTCCATAAAAGCCATCAAGATGGTGGGCTCATGCGGGTCACTAACTTCAGTCACAGCTAAGTTGAAACGGTCGAGATATGACCTCAAAGACCCTCATGGTGCCTGCTTAATTCTTGATAATTCAATAACACTTTTAGACTTTCGGGTATAGAGTCGGAACTGATTAATAAAACGTTCGCTCAATTCCCTATAATTCGATATCGAACGAGGGGGAAGTCGGGTAAACCATAGCAGCGCCACATCTTCTAAATAGATCGGGAATGCTTTAAACTTCACTGCGTCAGGAGCAGCAGCAACATTCATGAGCCATGAGTATCGCATCAAATGTTGTCCCGGATCGGTTCTCCCATTGTACTTGTCCATCTGCGGCAGGTTAAAACGTCGGGGAAACTGAAAATTGAGGATGTCGTTAGTGAAAGGAGTATGGCTTCGCTCAATTCCATAATCTTCATTGGTATAGTTCCGGCTTTCGGACATAATCTGGCGTACCATTGCATGTACGTCAGCATTAGTTAGGGGCCGTTCAGGCTCCCTGGCCCTGGTATATGGGTTCCTTCTAGGCTCTTGTTCAGGAGATGCCCTTCTTCTTTGAGCTGCTTCTGCTCTGCTTCGTTCCCTACGCTCCCGGTCGATCTCGGGAGGAGGGAGCTGGAGCATTTGCCCCTGAGTGGGATTAGTAGGGTTAGGGTCTCTCAAGCTTGGATCATTGGTTCCTAGTGCTCGTGCGATATCCTCGCGGGACCCCAAAGATCCGAACGTCAGTTGCTCCAAATTCTGAGGTCGTTCGAGTGGCCTTCTTTCACGGGGCTGTTCTTCCTCGGAAGAAGAAGACTGATCCAATGGTGTGTGGTGAACCGGGGATGGGTTTCTCTGTCTACGTAGTTCGCTAATTTCCCTACTCATGAGTCTCATGTTTTCTTGCATCATGAGATTGGTGCGCTCGTGGAATTTCAAAGCCTCCCTAGTACTCTCAAGCATGTCAAGTAGGCGCGAGAAATCTCCTTGAGTGATAGGTGCGGATGGATTGACCTGATCATTGACCCTGGTGGCTGGAGTCGGAGCATTTGTAGGGTCTCGAGTAGAGGTTCCAACATCACCAAGTGATGGGTCGGTTCGGAGATGGGAAATCGGGTCGGGTCGGAGCTGGGAAGCCTATTCTGGTCGGAGCTGGAAAGCCAGGTCAGGTTGGTGTAGGGAGAGTTGCTCGAGTCGGTTCAGGTTGGGGGAATGCACTGCTTTAGATTCTCCTACCCAGATCGGAGCTCTCCCCTTGAGTGCGGTTCGGATTTCCTACATCAGTTCGTTCCACTGCTGAGATCTATCGGCGAGACCTCGTCACGACCGCATTTTGCTGATCTTCACCAACTCCGTTTTCTCGACTAGTTTGAACTTCCTTGCCTTTTCCTTTGGCCATAGTTCTTCAACAATCAATTCAACAAATATTCAAGAGCGTCGAAACTTGAGGATTAACTTCTTTGAACTCAACGGTCCAAAAACTTAAGGATTAACTTCTGTGGGATTGTTGGGCACATAGCTAAAGATTGCAGAAAGAAGAAGAGGAAGTTGGGCGAATGCTTTCACTATGGAGAGCCTGGACACCTTAGCAAGGATTGCCTTAAGAAGCAAGGACAAGGGAAAGGACAGACTCAGCGTGCAGGACCTTCTGGAGGGCAAGTGCATGCTCTCAACACTGCTCCAGTTCAGGACCGAGGTAGTATTTCTGTAGAAAGTCTTGTATATATTTCTTATTATCCTGTTCGCACCTTATTTGATTCTGGCGCATCGCATAGTTTTATTTCTTCTGATCTTGTCGAAAGTTTGCACCTAAGTACTAGTCTAATTGAGGATCCCGTTAGTGTTACATTTTGGTTAAGGGAGTGGATCAATGTTGCCACGCAAGTTTCATGATGATTCTTCAACAAAGGAGCCACCTTTCTTCATCAAGATGATGCATGATCCTTTTCAGCACACTTAACCCGCTAAGGTCACTCACTAAGGGAATGCCTTAACTTCGGTGGAGTATCTTAAGTGAATATAGAACAGAAAAATTACAACAAGACAGATATAAATAATACTTGAAATCTAAAACATCATTTCATTACAGCAGAAGATAAACATGTTTGGTTACATATCAAAACCAACTAAAACAAGAGTCATGTACTAAATATCCATCCTGATAAAACATAAGTACATAATCCCACTACATAACTAATAGCCATAATAGAAAAGATAAGCTGGGCTTTACATCACGGTCCAAGCTCCAAAAGATAGACAAAGCGATCTGATCAAAGCCCACTAGTGCTAGGCCCACTCTGAGAACCTGAGGGTTGGAAAAAAGATAAAAACAACGGGGTCAGACATAAGTCTGAGTGAGCCCTATAACCTTAACAATGCAATCATTAAAGTAATTAGGGTATGATATAAACTTGGTACGGTGATGACTGGGGATAAATGACTACACTAAGCAGCCAACTAGACATAGGATGAACTAAGATAATGGTAAAGACGCATCTACCCACCCAAGGGTAATTACTACACTGCACCACACCAGTCATTCCTATTTAAAGGTTGATCCCACCCAAGGATTTGAAAATATAACTAGTAGTTTCGTGTACCCCTAGCTGACCACATAGGTGTCGTCTGCCCCTATCTCCACTAGGTGTACCCACTACTCCCCAAGCGATCGGCTCCCTAACGTAGATACCCGTGCTGGTCCCATAGTGGGATGTATCACTCCCCAAAGTGGCAACCCGATACAACCAACGGTGCACGGCTTATACCTACATGATGCAACAACGTCTTACCTACCAGCCCGGGCCCACACACGTATATGAAACCCGTTGGACTTGCGTTGCCACCGCTAACCCGTTTTGGCCTCTTATAGTCAAGCCCAGTACGCGTGTCCCGTCCTCGACATGGGTTAGGATAGGGTTAACCACACTTAACCCGCTTGAAACCCTAGTTACGTGGTCCTTTCCAGCAGTAACCTACTTGGAAGTATCATGGGTACCCTGGACTAGGCTAGGGTGGGGCCCGATTACTAGACTTATTGTAAGAGACCAAAAGAGACGGCTGAAGGGTGCACCGGTTGGTCAGGCGGACCATGGTCATGCACATTAAGTCCGGAGTTGAACATGGGCACCGGTAGGTTTAGACTGTGCATACTTGAATTGTGTCTGTGGTTTACATCTTAGGGCTGGATACATCCTAGGGTGGACCTTGCACAGTTAACTACAATCCACGATTAAGCCGTATGACACCGATACACGACGAGTTAGGCTTATAGGGAGCCGAACGACTAGACCGAGTAGTTGGACCTCGATTTAGGTAATCTCATGATGTGGGCGAGCTTTGGGCCAAGGGATCATTTCTTGTTTATACTTGACATGGATTGGAATACTAGTACACACCTGGTGCAACTTAACCTTGTATATGCGATGCCACACTTGATCTATCTTGTTAACTTTTCACCATGCCAGTTACCACCCTACATCTCATCTCTGTTTTACATTTGGTGTTGGCACACCATGCACTTAGAAACGAATTGCGCCACATCCTTTACATCCTGTTCCAAAAGAAAATGCGCTTCATAACCTTGTACATTTTATCCCCTCCGGGATGTATAGTCATCTTTGAGTGATGCGCCTCTTTGAGAACTCTCTTTACTAAGTCACCCACTTATAGGACACATAGTCTACCATCCCGCCTTAGCCATCCCTTGTCATCTATGGCATACCTAATGAGGTGACTTGACATCTCTCTTCTAATTAACTTATCCATGATCTCGACTATCTGTGGGTCTTCCTTCTGTGAAGTCCCTACTTGTCTAGAAGCGTATGCCTTAACTCAAGAGATGATAACGTGCTAGCCAACGACTCAACAACAGGTGTGAAATCAAAGGTTGCTATAAACTCCAGACTTTTCCTTTCGACAAACAAAGGACTCAAAGTCAACCTTTTCCTAATTAGCGCATTTGCCACCACGTTACCCTTATTAAGGGTATAAGCTATACCGAAGTCATACGATGCCAAGAATTCCATCCACCTCTGTTGCCTTAGATTCAGATCTTGCGAAAAGAGGTACTTAAACGATTTGCGATCGGTATACAACTCGAACTTCTCACCTAGAAGATAGTGGCGCCAAGACTTAAGCGCAAAAACAATCGCGGCCAATTCCAAGTCATGTGCGGGATAGTTTTTCTCAGGAACTTAAAGTTGCCTACCCCCATAGCATATCACTTTCCCTTCTTACATTAGGACAGCGCCTAATCCCGTGCCGCACGCATCTGTGTACACCGTAAACATCTTTCCTCCATCGGGTAATGCCAAAACTGGAGCTTTGGTAAGGGCTCTCTTAAGCCTTTGAAAAGCAACGTCACACTCTATGTCCCCTGCAAAAGCTAGGTTCTTCTTCGTTAACCTAGTAAGAGGGGCTGAAATCTTAGCAAAGTCCTTAATAAACTTCCTATAGTAGCCCGCGAAACCGAGAAAGCTTCTCACTTCCGTTGCGTTCTTAGGAACTTTCCATTCTTGGACTGCAGCTACCTTTGCGGGGTCCACAGCTATACCTTGCTTAGAAACTATATGTCCAAGAAACCGAACTTCTTTTCTCCAAAAATGACACTTGGAGAACTTAGCCTTTAACTCGTGTGCTCTAAGCATATCCACGACTTCCTTGAGATGTCTAGCATGTTCTTCCTCATCCTTTGAGTATCGTCCACGAAGACCACCACAAACCTGTTAAGGAACTCACTAAACACCCTACTCATCAAGTATACGAAGTACGCGGGTGCATTCGTCAAACCAAACGGCATGACGATCCATTCGAAGAAACCATCCGGAGTCCTAAACGAAGTCCCGTCATTACTATCCTCAGCGACTCTAAGTTGATGAAATCCTGTAGCTAGATCGAGTTGAGAGAAAACAGATGCTCCTACAAGCTGGTCGAACAAGTCGTCGATTCTCGGTAGTGGGTGCTTATTCTTCTTAGTCAGCTTGTTTAACTCACGATAATCTACGCATAGATGAAGCGAACCATCTGCCTTAGTAGCGAATACCACTGGAGCACCCCATTCAGAAATGCTTCGCCTAATGAAATTTTTCTCAAGCAACTCCTTAACTTGCTCACTAAGCTCTTTTCTCCCTCGCGGGGCCATGTGTCTAATGGGCAATGCAACAAGCTTAGCATTATCGACAAGATATATACGAAAATCTATCTCGCGTTCAAGGGGTAAACCCTTAACCTCATCAAAGACATCGGGATATTCTCGGACTACCCTTACTGATTGCAAATCATCGATAGACGAGTCAAGAGATTCTAGATAACATTACATTACAGGAACCATAGGGTTACAAGAAATTTCATGGGTATTACCATGACGAGTCACGAGTCTAACTACCCTTCTTTCACAATCGAGAATGGCTCCATTATTGGACAGCCAATCCATGCCTAGAATCAAACCGTATCCCATAAATCCGAGAACATAAGCATTACACGTGAATTGTACGCTTAAGATAGGAATCCTCAAATCCACACAAATCATAGATAAATGAGCGGAGCCACCAATTGGATTTGAAACAATAATGGGTTCCTTAACTAGACTAGTACTTAGGTGCAGAGTTTCAACAATATCAAAAAGAAATAAAAGTATGTGATGCGCCAGAATCAAACAAGGTTCGAATAGGATGATCAAAAAGATAGACTAAACTTTCGACAGAAATATTTCTACCTCGTTCTTACGGAGTTACCATGAGAGCGTGGACTTGTCCTCTAGAAGAAGGTCCAGCTCCCTGCCCTTGCTTCCTTGGGCAGGCCTTAGCCATGTGTCCTGTCTCACCACAGTGGAAACAGCCACCCATCTTCATTTTCTACTTCCTGCAGTCTTTGACCAGATATCTAGGAATGCCACCGAAATTACACTTTCTCTTTTCATGGGGTTTGTTGTTCTTCCCGCCTTTCTTTGGATCAGCCTTCTTGTGAGGTGTATTCAATAAGTCCAGTCCAAATCGGGCCAGCTGATTGAACTGATTGACGTACTCCTTGATAGTCATACTTCCTTACTTAAGAGATAAGAACATTTCCAGTTGTAGACTTCGTTCAGCTTGTGGGAGGAATTTCATTTCAAACCTTATCCAGAAATCCATCCATGTGTCAACAGGTCTCCCAGTGTTGGTGACTTCCCACCAATAGGAAGCTTCATCTTTGAACAACCATACTGCCAACTGTACCTTCTGCCTATCATTCACCTCGAAGATAACGAACAGATCCTCGGTTTCTTTGAGCCAGTTCCTCGTTTCTACGAATGATTTAGTTCCCTTGAAATCCTTTCCACCCATGGCCCAAAAATCTCTACAGATCTTTGAGAAAGCATTTGGACGAGGAGTGGGAGGAGGAGGAGCCGGTGTAGCTGGAGGAGGAATATCCGCTGGGCCTGCATCGTTGGCCCTTGCCTCTAAGTACCTCCTGAACCAGCCAGGTATTGGCACACCCTCTGGAAGGTTAAGATTCCCAGACATGCTGAAATGAAAAAGAAGAGATTCAAAACGGGGAAACAAAGGATAGTGCTAACGGCTTTTGTGGAATAGCCTTTAAATAAAACAAGACTTTTCTTGAAAAATGCTTCTTGTAAACGGTCATGAAAATAGTCTTAGAAGGTTTTAAAAACTTTTGCCCAGTTCGGTAACCTTCTTCTCTGATACGAAGTGTAACACCCCACCTCCGCTAGGGTCACTCACAAAGGGAATGCACTAGTTTTGGAGAAGCGTTATCGAGATAAACAATCACAGAAATATTACCAGACAGACGTAAATAAATAGCGGAAGAATCAAAAGATAAATTTCATTTCTTTCAAAATGGTCAAAGCCTTTTTCATCTAAAGTACCAATTAGCCAAGGTCATTATTTTCCATAACAGCAAATTCTGTCTTACATAAATAAAGAAGCATAAAAGCTTAAACAGCAAAAATAGCATAATTCCCCAAGATAGTAGAAATGCAGCCATAGAAGAGCTCAAGATCAAACCATACATAAGCTGAACCGAATGCAAGAGAAATCCAAGCTAAGTGCTAGAATTTCGTCCCTGAGAACCTGGTGGGGAAACGAAAGAAAAAGAGGTGAAAGAAAACGGGTTAGTCATAAAGACTGGTAAGTCCTAGTGTCTTTCAGCATAAAAACAGGTAAAGGTAACATGACATGTATAAACTTAAAGTAAACATAAGGATGCTGTCAAGATGGGCAAGATAGACTAATATAGCATGATAATTCAAGTATAAATCAAGTATAGCATCGCATGTTCAAGATTCGCTGCACCAACTGTACTAGTATCCCAAACCAATCTCATATATTATCCATGAAAAGATCCCTTGGCCCAATATCATGAAATGACCCATTTTGAGGTCCTACGGAAAGATCCATTAATCGATCGGCTCCCTACAAGTTCTAGCTCATTGTGTGTCTATGTCATATGGCCCTATCACGAATGTTGTTACCTGTGCTAGGTCCACCATAGGGTGTATCAAGCCCTAGTGTGCCAACCACCGACACGAATCAAGCACGCACAGTGTAAAACTACTGATGCCCAATGCCTGCTTTTTCAAATCCGGACTACGTGCACGACCATAGTCCGCCTGAACCTACACTGGCGCACCAACTAAGCCGTCGTTCTGGTCACTTACAATCAGCCCAGTAATCGTGCCCCACCCTGCCTAGTTTCAGGGTACCTTGATACATCTAAGTGGGATACTGCTGAAATGGACCGCGTAACTAGGGTTTTCTTCCAATAGGTTAATTGTTATCATTTAAATTAGTGACTTAACCCATATCAGTGTAGCATGTCAATTTGGTTAAGTGTTGTCTTTCATGTTTATGACTTAACCCTATCATGTGGCATTAATTCATTAATGCACCCAAAACTCTCACATCAGACCTATTGTTGTGGTCACTGGATATGCTGGGCGGTTCCAGGCAGATTTACACCACAACTCAGTCTAACCTCGGGTTTCAAGCACGATATGACCAACTACCTACTTTGGACCCTATTGTTTACATTAACTGGATTTGTCGGGCGGTTACGGGCAGAATTACACTGTAAACTCAAACCAACCTCGAGTTGGCCATTTTCAAGTTCATTCTAGTGTCATGTCCATATTCAAATTTCATGTCATGTTCGTGTCAAGTTTCATGGAAAGTTTCATGTCAAGTTTCATGTTTCAACTTATGCCTATTATCAAGTTCACGAATCGTGTTCATAACCAATTCATGTTTTGCCTAATCTACCCAAATCGTATTCCCATTGCACTTAAACGTGAATCGGTCTAAATTACAAGTAAATCCAAATCCAGAAATAAAGGGAATAACATCAAAACTATGACAGGCAAAAAGAACGAGCATAAAGTGATAAAAGGGATTACAAGACTAACATGACATAACTTGAGATAATTGGTTACAACATCACTGGCATATAGAAAATAATAGGATTTCAAATCTAGCATAATAAGGTGATAGTACCAAACTTGTAAATAATAGACTGATTCAACATCACAAGCATGATAATGTAATGGACATGAAAGAGTTTGATTTACAACATGAGTAGGTCCAAACTGATTTCGTAGCAATTTTCCCAAATGTCAAGATCCAAGATGGAAACTAGAATAGATGCGAATCGATTATCATACTTAAGTCCAATTTCACTTTGTCTCATGTCCAAATTACAATTAACAAGCTTAAATCTCAACGTAACTAGAACTTTCAGTTCGTCGACTAAGAAATTGAGATGCCGAAGTTGAATCTGGAAAATAGTCATCGAATTGCTGAACCGTTGAATCTCGATTTGATTGTACCAGAAAATCCCCAATTTGCGAATCTTATGTTGTTGAAGAAGAAGTTAGAAGAATCCCCTTGATTTAATTAACTTTATTTTTAATTTAATTTGAAGAAGAAGAAGAAGCCATGTCCATCCAAGAATTTATGCAGCATAAGGTTAGCGAAGAAAGATGTAAAGAGAATGGGGTTAGGGGGTTGTTTCTATAGGATTAAGAGAATTAATCTAGACTGAAAACGAGACCAAAAACATCGGAACGAACCCAGGCTCAAAACTGGGTTTTGGCACCAGGTCGACCCCCAGGTCGACCATAGGGTCAACCTGGCCCCTGGGAGGTCGACCATAGTGTCGACCCCCAGGTCGACCTTGTCCTGGGTGGGAAATTTCCCGCCCAGCCTGCGCTGGGGTTTGAATTCGAATTCGAATTTTGAGCTTTTTTCGATTCAGAAAATTCCTTAATTTTTGGAGGGTCATATCTCCCTCATACGGAATCTTTTTTTCGAAAACTTGGACTCGTTTCCAAGCAAAATTTCTAGACGAACGCAATGGATCAACCCATTCTGCTTGATTCTTATTTAAAATTTAATTCTGCCTTGATTTATGGTTTTAACATGTTATTTAAATACGGTTGTTACATATTTGATTTGCAATTCCTACTTGCTTTCTAGTTGAATGAGAATGGCGGCTATTCTAGGCTAAGTACTGACAGCATGACGGTCTTAGGAATATTTTTGTGTGGCCTTAGGGTTTAGATTTAGGTTACTTATACAAAAGTTTGATTTAATAGGAGCCGTCAGATTAGCCTAGAGCAAATCAAAGCCATTCAAACTTAAGAGAACCAACCAGAACTTGCCACGCAAGCCCTAATGACACATCAATTCGTCACAAAAGAAAACACGTCATATTTCAGATCTGACCCGATGGGGAGGTCGACCCCCTGGTCGACCTATATAGGGGGAGGTCGACCCCTTGGTCAACCAGGTCTTGGACGGGAAATTCCCGCCCAGCCCGCTTCTGTGTTTGAATTTGGATTTCGAATTTTCTGAACTTTCATCTAAGCTGTTTATTTAATTTACTGAAACTTCTGATGGTCATAACTCCTTCATATGGATTCTGATTTACGCAAACTCCGACTCTATTTCAAGCATAATTCCGAGACGAACGCAATGGCATTACCCGTTTCCTTTAATTCTCAAATTTGCAATAAATTATTCTTTAATTCGTAACTTTAATGTTTATAGAAAAATATGGGGTGTTACATTCTCCCCTCCTTAAAGGATTTCGTCCCCGAAATCTTCAAGTCAAGAAGAACGTATATCCTACCATCCAATCGTCCATCTACTCAACCATCAAACACAGGCGTCCATTGTCCTTAAAAGACTTCTAATGCTTCATGATCATATGCATAATGTGTATACATGTCCTTATCTAATGCAAAATCAGGCGGTATACTGATTCAGTTGACCTCCTTAATGCAATTCATGTCGGTGCCATGAGTCAATTATGTATGCAATCATCCCTAATCATACTTTTTACGTGAGTGCAAAATCATTCATACAAATGCGACATCCACATGACAACACATCAAGTTTCAATCATATACAAGTACATATATGCATATGCAATATGAAAGTGACTGAGCCGATCTAACATCTAATGTGTGTGTGTATGTATCCACGAGCAACCACTAGTAATCACTTGCAACCACTTGCAACCATCATTCATAACATGTTTCAAATACATGTTTACATCCTTTGGTTTCTACCTAAGGATCAAGAATAGCACTGAGGAGATACTTACAAAAAATAAATATGAGTATGAACAAACTTTCGGAAAAAGAGATCAAAGATGTATCCTCAAAAAGAAAAGGGTAGGCTGCGCATATCTTGGACTCAGTCTCCCAAGTCGCGTCTTCCTCAGCGTCACTATATTGAACTTTAACAAGTTTGACTTCGCGGTTGCGTAGCTTTTTGACTTCTGTACCCAAGATACGAGTTGGAACTCTTCTCACAGTCGCCTCTCGTTTTACTTCCTCCAATATGCTCGGCTCCACCACATCCACAGACTCATGTAACCACTTCCGTAGGTGAGAAATGTGAAAGACATTATGAACTATAGCCAATCTTTTGGGCAGTTCTACTCTGTAAGCCATTTTTCAATCTTCTCAATGATAGCAAACAACCCTTCAAATCTTGGTGCCAACTTTCCTGTGGATCCGAAGCGAACGACGTCCCTCAAAGGAGATACTTTAAGGAAAACCCTGTCTCCAACCTCAAACTCAAGGTCGGTCCTTTTATTATCTGCGTAGGACTTCTGTCTATCCTGGGCAGTCTTCATTCTTCTTCGTATCAAGTCCACTTTCTCTGAAGTTTCTCTAATCATGTCTGGTCCTAGTATGAGCTTGTCTGTAGACTTCCACCAACAATTTGGTGACCGGCACGGTCTTCCATATAAAGCTTCAAAGGGTGACATGCCTATGGTGGCTTCGTAGCTATTGTTGTAGGCAAACACCACCAAAAGGAAGATGATCTTCGCATGTTTCTCCGAATTCAAGAAAGCATAATCTCAAGAGGTCTTCTAATACTCTGTTCACCCTTTCCGTCTGACCATCAGTTTGGGGGTGATAGGCCGTGCTTAAGCATAGCTATGTGCCTACATCCTCTTGCAAGCTCTTCCAAAAATCGCTCGTAAAGATAGGATCTCGGTCACTGACAATGCTAGAGGTATCCCATGCAGTCGAACTATCTCTTTAAGATAAATGGATGCTAAGGATGAGGTAGTCCTTCAACTTTTAATGGGTATAAAGTGAGCGCTTTTTGTGAGCCTATCCACTATTACCCAAATACTGGTATTGCCCCTTCTTGACCTAGGCAGCCCATCAATAAAGTCCATTGAAATGCTATCCCATTTCCACTGTGGGACCTCTAGAGGATGAAGCAAACCATCAGGATTCTTTTGCTCCGCCTTGACTTTCTCGCATATAAAGCACTTAGAGACGAATTCAGCTACATCCCTCTTAATGCCATTCCAAAAGAACACTCTTTTTATGTCTTTATACATTTTGTCTCCACCTGGGTGTATGGTCAACTTGGAATGGTGTGCCTCTTTGAGAACCTTCCTCACCAAATCCCTTGCTTGTTGGACGCATAGCCTTCCATCCTGCCTTAACCAACCCTTATCGTCGATGGAGTATCTATTGAGGTGACTAGAAGTTTCACCGCTAATTAGCTTATTTGTCACATAAACTAGCTGAAGGTCTTCACGTTGCGTGTTTCCTATTGAGTCCAGAAGAGTAGGCCGCACTTCTAGTGATGCTAACAAACCAGTCACATGATCAATGGAGGGTCTAAAGTCAAAATTGGCTATGTACTCCAAGCTCTGCCTTTCTACAAAGAGAGGGCTAAAGGTCAGCTTCTTTCTACTCAAGGCGTCTACTACTGCATTGCCCTTGCCATGGGTATAGGAAATCTCAAAATCGTAGGATGCTAAGAAGTCCATCCACGTTTGTGGCCTCAAGTTAAGATCTTTCTGCGAGAAAAGGTCCTTCAACGATTTGTGGTCAGTATACAATTCAAATTTCTCACCTGGGAGATAGTGGCGCCAAGACTTAAGCGCAAAGACGATGGCGGCCAACTCTAGATCCTGGGTTGGGTAGTTTTTCTCGTGTACTTTCAACTGTCTGCCTCCAGAAGCTACTACCTTCCCCTATTGCATCAAGACATCACCTAGTCCCCTACCACATGCGCCCCGTGTATACAGTAAACATTTAGCTCCCATCCAGCAATGTCATAACTGGGGCTGTTGTTAGTGCCCTCTTTAATCCTTGGAAAGTAATATCGCAATCCAAATCCCAATTGAAAATTAGGTTCTTCCTCGTCAACATTGTAATCGGAGCTGAGATTTTCGCAAAGTCTTTGATGAACATTCAGTAAAAGCCCGCTAGCCCGAGGAAGCTTCGGACTTCAGTCGCATTCCGTGGAACCTTCCAATCTTGCACCGCAATTACTTTCGAGGGGTCCACACCTAACCCTTCCTTGGATATCAAATGTCCAAGAAATCTCACTTCTTCTCTCCAAAAATGGCATTTGGAGAATTTGGCTTTCAACTGATGTGCTCGAAGAGTGTCCATGACTTCTTTCAAATGCTGAGCATGCTCTTCCTCACTCTTTGAGAAAATCAAAATGTCATCTACGAAGACCACCACAAACTTATTGAGGAACTCCCTGAACACCCTGCTCATCAAGTCAACGAAATAACCAGGCACATTTGTCAAGTTGAAAGGCATGACAAGCCACTCAAAGAAACCGTCCGGGGTTCTGAACGCGGTCCTATCAATACTATCTTCAACCACTCTTAGCTGATGAAAACCAGAAGCTAGATCTAGTTGGGATAAAACTGATGCACCTACGAGCTGATCGAAAAAATCATCAATTCTTGGGAGTGGGTGCCTATTCTTCTTGGTCAGCTTGTTTAGCTCCCTATAATCAACGCATAGGCGAAGCGAACCATCCTCTTTAGTTGCGAACACTACTGGAGCATCCCATTCAGAAATACTCCGCCTTATAAATCCCTTCTCAAGTAACTCTTTAACTTGCTTGCTGAGTTCTTTCCTCTCCCTTGGAGCCATGTGTCTAATGGGTAAAGCAATGGGTGTTGCATTATCAACGAGGTATATGCGGAAGTCTATCTCCCGCTTCGGAGGTAACCCCTTCACCACTTCAAAGACATCCGAGTATTCATGGACTACTATAACAGACTGCAAATTCTCAATAGACGCACCAAGAGATTCTAGATAGCTAAACATAATAGAGTTCATGGGATCATAAGAAATTTCGAGAGTGTTACCGAGGCGAGTCATGAGTCTAACCACTCTCTTTTCACAATCGAGGATGGCACCATTACTGGATAGCCAATCCATGCCTAGAATCAACCCCTAGCCCGTTAAGCCCAAAACATAGGCACTACATCTAGACCCCACACTTCGTATAGAAATTTCCAAATATTAACAAATCATTGACAAATAAGTTAAGCCCCCAATTGGATTTGAAACAACAAAGGGATACTCTACTAAACCGGTGTCTAGGTGCATAGATTCAACTAAAGCAGTAGATATAAAAGAGTACGATGCGCCAGAATCAAAGAGTGTACGAACAGGATGATCAAAAAGATAAACTAAACTCTCAACAGAAACATTTCTACATCGTTCTTGCGGAGGTGCCATGAGAGCGTGAACCTGCCCTCCAGAAGTAGATCCAGCTCTTTGCCCTTGCCCTTGCTTTCTTGGGCAGTCCGTAGCCATGTGTGTCGTCACGCCGCATTGGAAACAGCCACCCATCTTCTTTTTCTTCTTTCTACAGTCCTTAACCAGATATCCAGGAATGCCACAAAAATTACACTTCCTCTTGTCATGGGGTTTGTTTTTCTTCCCTCCCTTCTTGGAATTTGTCTTCTTGCTCTGTGATCCTTCCCCTTTCTTATCTTGAGGTACTTCCACCTTCGTCTCTTTCTTGCCAGCCTTATCTTCTTCTTGTAACAGTGACATGTCCACCAACCCTTGTAAGTCGCACCCATAGGTATATGGGACATAACTACGTTGCGCAATGGCTCATTCAATCCTTTAACATAACAGAGAGCCTTCTTATGTGGAGTGTTTACTAACTCCAATCCGAACCTAGCCAGCTTATTGAATTGGTTAACGTCTTCCTTGACTGACATACTCCCCTGTTTGAGAGCTCGGAACTTCTCCATCTGTAGGCATCGTTCATCTTGTGAGAGGAATTTCATTTCAAACCTCATTCTAAAATCCACCCAAGTTTCAATTGGTCTTTCACCATTAGTAACTTTCCCACTAATAGGAAGCTTCGTCTTTGAGCAACCATACGGCCAACTGTATCTTCTGTCTATCATCAACTTCGAAGATATCAAACAAATCCTCAGTTTCATTGAGCAAGTTTCTTGCTTCCATAAAGGATTCATTTCCATTGAAGTTCTTTACACACTTGGGTCGAAAGTCCCTACATATTTTTGAGAAAGAATTTGCACGTGGAGGAGGAGGAGGAACCGCTGCAGCTGGGGGAGGAGGAATGTCTGCTGGTCCTGCGGCATTCGCCCTAGCCTCTTGGTACCTTCTGAACTAGGCAGGTACCGGAATGCCCTCTGGAAGGTTCAGATCCCCAGACATGCTGAAAGGAAAAAGGAAAGATTCAAAAAAAAGGATAGAAAGATAGTGTATAGCTCTGGGGGATTATTCCCTTTTTAAAATAAAACACTTTTTCTTGAAAATTGCTTCTTTATATTTCTTTTTGAAAAACAGTTTTCAAAAAAAAAATATCTGATCTGGTAAACCTTTGCTCTGATACAAAGTGAAACACCCCACCTCCGTTAACGTCACTCACAAAGGGAATGCCTTAACCTTGGTGGAGCATTATAGGTAACAGACACAGATAATTTACAAGACATATATATATAAGCAGCGAAAAAAAAACTACTTTATTTCAAATGTGGTTCATAAAAAAACATTATAGCAAACTGTTTCAAACCAACTTCCAAATCATTACATCAAAATCTTTGTCTTGATTATTACATAAAGAAGCATAAAACAAAATAAAGCCACATAAATCCCCAAGTAGTAATGTGTCCAAAGCCATAGCCAAAGGTAAGAGGTTCCAAGCTATACATCACAGAGTCTTCAAGCTTGGAAAGATGAATGGTCCAAATTAAGCTGAGCTATTCCCTCCCTGGGTACCTAGGGTGGGAAACAGAAGAAAAGAGAGGGAAAGAAAATGGGTCAGACATAAGTCAGGTAAGTCCAGCGATTATTCAGCATGTAAACTGACAAGAGAACCATGACTTGAATAAGCTGGACACATGACAATAACAAGGAAATAAGGTAACATAGGATAAGGTAAGATAAACAGGGCAAGATAAACAAGGCAAGATAAAGTAATCATACTATCGCACTCATGTTCATATTCTCTGCACCTACTAGATAATTCAACCATAAACATGAGTTCAAACTCAGTGATCCCTTTTCATTGATTGGATCCTACTCGCACGCATTTAATACTTGTGACCTACGGCCCCACTCGATTGTAGTTACCTGTGCTGGTCCCACTATAGGGTGTATCAAATCATATAGTGGCAACTCGACATGATTCAAGATGCATAGTGTATACAACTGATGCCCAGTGCCTGCTTTTTTCCACTTTGGAGTACGTGCACGCCCATACTCCGTCGGAACCTACGCTGACGCACCAACCGCCGTTGTTTTGACCGCTTATAATCAGGCCGGCAATCGTGCCCCATCCTACCTAGTTCAGGGTACCATGATACATCTATGAGGGTTACTACTGAAATGGGTCCCCATTACTAGGGTTTCCTAGTCAACATGTTAAATTGTTTAAGTGTCCAAGTTAACCTAACCCCACCCATCAGTTTAGTTAACATGTTGCATTGGTTAAGTGTTACCTTAATTAACTTAACCCTAACATTCTTGACTTAGCTTTAATTCATTTATTAAAGAACCAACCACTCACATTAGAAAAGTATTGTTGCGGTTACTGGATATGCCGGTCGGGTCCGGGCAGTTTTACACCGCAACTCAGCCTAACCTCGGGTTCTTTTGGGCTCGATGCATTAACCTCCTGCATTACATATATATCGTTACAGTTGCTGGATGTGCCGTGCAGTTCCGGGCAGTCTTACATCGTAACTCAATCTAACCTCGGGTAAGGCATTTTCGTCTTTTCCAAATTTACATATTTACCTCTTTATATTTATATGTAAATTATTGTCATTAAAGTCAAGCCCCACTTTCCTTTTAAATCAAGTTCATAATTTTAGGTATAAAAATTTATACCACTTTATGACATAAAACATTTACATGTTTATGAGCCAAATACGCCAATTATATGTAATTTCGTATTTTTTCCCCAATGTTACCCTCGTTGAACGTTCGCATAAATCACATAAAATGTTAGGCTCGATACATAGCCTAACTTATACATAAAAGGGGAAAAAGCGGAACATGTTATAATTCCAACATCGTATAAATATGGATCTAACTACACATGCATCATATGAACTTGGCACAGAACTATATAAATGAACTTGCAAATTTAGATCTACTCAACATGAATCATGAAACAGGGGTTTTACATAGAACTACATAATCTTAAAATAAAGCATGTAGTTGTGAACTTTGCAAATTGGTTGGATCAAATCTAACTTGAACCTAATCATATTAGCATGTAGTTTTTGTCATATGTGTGAACATGGTTGAACTTGCATAAACATAGCAAAATTCCCAAGTTGTCATATAACATATAGGTGTTATTACCAAATCATGCGACATGAAATGTCATTGCCAAATCATACACAATATGATTTCTATAGCCAAATTATACGACATGGTATGTCATTGCCAAATTTCACATTATGATATGCCATTTCCAAATTATAACATGTCATCTCCAATTTATGTCATCACCATGTATACAACAGAATATGTCATCTCTAATTTATTCAACATGATATGTCTTTTCCAAAATATAATATGTCATCGCTAAATTACACAACATATATGTCATTGGCAAATTATACATCATATGTATCCAAAGCATTTAAATTTTATCATCAAATTACATACAACATGATCACAACTTATCCTGATAAGAATCATAATCTCAACCGATTCTTTTTTAACAAAAAGGATAGTCATAGATTTACATTAGGCGATGTTCTATATCTAGTTATTTGGTCCCAATTCTAACATGGTTTAGGTCTGAATGATAACTGGACTTAATAAAAGGAGGCTAGTCTTGAGTTATGGGATCTATATTCTGGATTTGAATAGCTCTCCTTTGTTGTAGACGTTGAATTCTCTTTGTTGAATTAGATTTGATTTTCAATTCCTACTTGCTTTCTAGTTGAATTAGAATGGCGTCTATTCTAAGCTAAGTACTAACAGCATGACGGTCTTAGGAATATTTTTGTGTGGCCTTAGGGTTTAAATTTAGGTGTGTAACAACCCGAATTTTAATAACATGTTAAAACCATAAATCAAGGCAGAATTAATTATTAAAATAAGAATCAAGGAAACTGGTTGTGCCATTGCATTCGTCTCAAAATTCTGCTTGAGACAGAGTCCGAGTTTGGGTAAAACGGATACCGTATGAATAAGATATGGACGAACGAATTAGGCAGAAAAACCGGAAATAGGCCAGAATACACTGGCGCACTTGTGAAGTGCGCCAATACAAAAATACACCGGCGCACCTACCAAGTGCGCCCATACCGATACAGCACAGAATTCTGGAGTGTTCTGTGATGACGTGTCTTCTTCTAAGTGGCTGGAAGACCTGTCTTCGAGCTGGGTGGTTCTGATGACTTCTGGACTGATATGAAGACCCTAAATTACCCTATTCTCCTATTTAAACACCCCTAAACCTAGCTTTCCCTCCACACCAAACCATTGCAACGTTATGCTATCTACACCTTAATTAAATTAAATTAAAAATTAAATGCGAAGATTATTTCTTGAAGACTACGGCTAGGAATTGGGTATTTGCTTCTACAATCAAAGCAAGATTCAACGATTCAACGATTCGATGACTAGTTTATAGATTCAACTTCTACATCTTTCTTAGACCACGATCTGTAAGTTCCACTTACTTTTAGATATAAACTATAAATCTAATATGTGCATGGTATAATTTGGAAGTGAGTTATGTATGATTCATATCAATTCTTGGTTTCTTCTTGGATCTCGACTATTGGGAATATTGTCTACGACGTTGAAACTATTGCTAATGACATAAGACTATGGCTATGTCAATGACTGTGGACATAAGATTTTGCCTATGCCTATGACTATGATGGTGAACATAAGACTATGAATATGACTATGACGGTGAACATAAGACTATGCCTATGACTATAACGGTGAACATAAGACTGCCTATGACTATGAACAATAAGACTATTGTATATGACTATGACAAGGACAATTGTGGTTAATCACCTATGATTCATTGCTTAGGATTATGACAATGAAATTGGATCTAAGCTTGACTTTCTATTTAGACCTATTTTCTTTATTTCTCCTTGGATCTCGATTTTGGGGATTTTTCTATTTAAGATAGATCTATCCATATTCTTGAAACTAGATTAGTATTAAGACCTTTTTATGTTCTTAATGTTATCAGATTTATATGCCTGTGATGTTTTAATCAATTTATTCAGTTATGTCATAGCTTGAAAATAGATTGATTTTGTTATTGAATGATATTGATCTATGACTGTGGTTCTATTTTATTATCATGTTAAATTGGGAATTAATGAATAAGTCTATTCAAATGTCTAGGAACTTGAAGTATAACCTATTATTATAAGTTGTATAGTTTATCATGTTGTGCAAGTTTTTGGTTGTAAAATCATATCACATATGTGACCAAATGTTAGATCTACATGTTTATGTGTATATGTTAAACCTATGTCATATTTCAAGTTCAGAATTATTCATATGCTCGTGATTGATTTGCAAGTTCACATATATGTAAGTTTATTTAGTCTATGTTCCAAGTTCACATATATGTATGTTGATTTAGTCTACGTTGCAAGATTCACACCTATGATATTCATGTTGACTATTTTGCAAGTTCATTCCTATGATGTTCATATTGACTATGCTGAAAATGCCAAGTTAACACCTATGTCATGTTTATGTTAATGAATTGCTTTATGCCAATTTTGCGTACGTTGAATTAGGCTAAGTTTTTAGCCTAATATTATATGTCAAAAATCATGCGGATGAGAAATTAGGCTAAGATTGTTAGCCTAATACTTAGACAGGGTAACATTGGAAAAAATTTGGTAATTATAGGAAACTTGGTGTGAGTCTTGCCTTGAAACTTAACAAGAACTTGACATGAAACTTGCCTAGAAAACTTGACACGAAATTGACATAAATCTTGAACATGGACATGACACTAGAATGAACTTGAAAATGGCCAACTCGAGGTTAGGTTGAGTTTGCAGTGTAATTCTGCCTGGAACCGCCCGGCAAATCCAGTTACTGCAAACAATAGGATCCAATGTGGGTAGTAGGTCATATCGCACTTGAAAACCAGAGGTCAGACTGAGTTGTGGTGTAATTCTACCCGGAACCGCCCGGCATATCCAGTGACCACAACAATATGTCTGATGTGAGAGGTTGGGGTGCATTAATGAATTAATGCCACATGATAGGGTTAAGTCATGAACATGTAAGACAACACTTAACCAACTTGAAACATGATTGGTAGGATTAGGTCATGAACATGAACGACAACACCTAACCAACTTGACATGTGAATGGTAGGGCTAAGTCACGAATTTAAATGACAACACTTAGCCAATTTGACATGCTAGACTGATAGGGGTTAAGTCACGAATTTAAATGACAAAACTTAACCTATTGGACGGAAACCCTAGTTACGCGGTCCGTTTCTACAGTAACCCAGTAGATGTATCATGGTACCCTAGGACTAGGCAGGGTGGGGCACGATTACTGGCTGATTGTAAGCGACAAGTACGACGGCTGTGTTGGTGAGCCAGTGTAGGTTCAGGCGGGCTATGGTCGTGCACGTGGTCCGGAGTTGAAAAAGCAGGCAATGGGCATCAGTAGGTTTATCTGTGCATTCTTGATTCGTGTCGGTGGTTGGCACCATAGTGCTTGATACATCCTATGGTGGACCTAGCACAGGTGACTGCATTCGTGATAGGGCCGTATGACCCAGACACACAATGAGCTAGAACTTGTAGGGAGCCGATTGACTAGTGGATCGTTTCGTTGGACCTAGTAATGGGTCATTTCATGATATTGGGCCAAGGGATCATTTCATGTTTAATATAAGACATGGGTTTGGGATTCTAGTATAGTTGGTGCAGTGAACCTTGAATACGTGATGCTATACCTGAGTTATACATGATTTATCATGTTATCTTAGTCTATCTTGCCCATCCTGTCATCATCTATATGTTTACTTTCAGTTTATACATGTCATGTTACCTTTATCTGTTTTTATGCTGAAAGTCACTTGGACTTACCAGTCTTTATGACCGACCCGTTTTCTTTCGCCTCTTTTTCTTCTGTTTCCCCCCCTCCAGGTTCTCAGTGGGGAAACTCTAGCACTTAGCTTGGATTTCACTTGCTTTCAGTTCAGCTCATGTACGGTTTGAACTTGAGCTATGCTATGGCTGCATTTCTGCTACCTTTGGGGAATTAAGCTACTTTGATGTTTTAAGTTTATGCTTCTTTATTTATGCAAGACAGAATTTGATGTAACGGAAAATAATGACCTTGGTTATTTGAAGTAAAAGGTTTTGACTCTTTTTGAAAGGAATGAAATTTATCTTTTGATTCTTCCGCTGTTTTATCTATGTTCTGTCTTGTGATATTTCTGTGATTGTTTACCTCGATAACGCTCCTCCAAAACTATTGCATTCCCTTTGTGAGTGACCCTAGCGGAGGTGGGGTGTTACATTTGGTATCAGAGCAGAAGGTTACCAGACTGGGCAAAAGTTTTTAAAACCTTCTGAAACTATTTTCAAAACCGTTTACAAAGAAGCATTTTTCGAGAAAAGTCTTGTTTTATTTAAAGGTTATTCCCCAAACGCCATTAGCATTATCCTTTGTCTCCTTGTTTGAATCCCTTTTCCTTTCTTTTCTCCATCTGTAGCCACAGTAGTTCCATCTGCGACTAATCTTGTTTCAAGCTTTGTTGGGTTGCCATGCGATCGGGGTAGCTTTCGAGAAACTTGTCGACGAGCCTAAGGATGAGCAACTTGTTGATATGGCTTAATCCACAAAGGAGGAAAAGGTAAAAGCACAATGGAGTTAAGCTCAAGGAAATGTGACTTAGAAGATTGAAGACTAGATACGCACATCATATCTCTTTTTAAGAGTATATCCATGATCCCTCTTTTCCTATAAAGCTTAGTTGTATGCTATCTTCTAAGTATACCCTCTCGGTCCTATTCTCATTCCTATTTTGGTTGTAAAACCCATAGAGAGTTTGACTCATCTGTTAGTAATACATGTTGGTGCTTGAGGGTGTCCGTTGGGTTGATTAAACTTTTTGGGTTTTATAGGATACGGGTTGGTTTTTAGGAAGAGAATCCATCGTGCTTAGTTTTCTAGAAACATATGTATTGGTTGGGTTAAGAAATTCTTTGGGTATTAGTCTGACGTTGATTTCGGTCTTCGGGGCAGGTGCTTAGGGAGTTCTTCTCCTAATTAGTATATATAAGATGTAGATTTTCAGTTTTGGCATTGCCTAATGGGCACAAAGTTTTTACTCGCTTCTATCATTCAACTATATCTTTAGGTAGAACCCTTTTGGATGTAAACATGTGATTGAAACATGTTATGGTTGATGTTTGAAAATGGTTGCAAGTGGTCGCCAGTGGTTGCTCATGGATGCATAACACACATTAGGCACTAGATCGGCTCAGACAAATTTTCATATTGCATATGCATGAATGTTTATACTTGTTTATGGATGAAATTGAATGTGTTATCCCATGAATGTTGCATATGGATGAATGTTTGTGCATGCATATAGCGTTTATGTAACTAGGATTATTTGCATACATGTTGGATTCATAGCACTAAACATATTTTGCATTAAGAAGATCAATCAGGCTTGATCGTTTGCATTAGATAAGGAACATATACACACACTTTCTGCATATGTTCATATAGCATTAGAAATCGTTTAAGGACAATGGTTGCTTGTGGATGATGTTTCTAGTAGATGGATGATTGGATGATAGGATGCATTCTTCGTAACTTGAAGATTTCGGTGACGAAATACTTTTAGGAGGGAAGAATGTAACAACCCGAATTTTAATAACATGTTAAAACCATAAATCAAGGCAGTATTATTTTTTAGTATAAGAATCAAGGGAAACGGGTTGCACCATTGCGTTCGCATCGAAATTCTGCTTGAGGTAGAGTCCGAGTTTGCGTAAAACGGATACCGTATGAAGAAGATATGGATGAACGAAGTTAGGCAGAAAAACCGGAAACAGGCCAGAATACACTGGCGCACTTGTGAAGTGCGTCAGTACAAAAATACACTGGCGCACCGGCCAAGTGCACCCATACAGATCCAGCATAGAATTCTGGAGTGTGCTGTGATGACGTGTCTTCTTCTGAGTGGCTGGATGACCTGTCTTCGAGCTGGGTGGTTCTGATGACTTCTGGACTGATCTGAAGGCTCTAAATTACCCTATTCTCCTATTTAAATACCCATAAACCTAGCTTTCTCTCCACACCAAACCATTGCAATGTTATGCCGCCTCCACCTTAATTAAATTAAAATAAAAATAAAACATGAATCAAAGCAAGATTCAATGATTCAACAATTCGACGACCAGTTTATAGATTCGACTTCTACATTTTTCTTAGACCACGATCTGTAAGTTCCAGTTACTTTTAGATAAAAACTATAAATCTAATATGTGCATGGTATAATTTGGAAGTGATTTAGGTATGATTCATATCTATTCTTGGTTTCTTCTTGGATCTCGACTATTGGAAATATTGTCTACGATGTTGAAACTATTGTTAACGTCATAAGACTATGACTATGCCTATGACTGTGGACATGAGATTTTGCCTATGCCTATGACTATGACGGTGAACATAAGACTATGCCTATGACTATGAAGGTGAACATAAGACTGCCTATGACTAATAAGACTATGCCTATGACTATGACGGTGAACATAAGACCGCCCAGACAATGAACAATAAGGCTATTGCCTATGAATATGACAAGGACAATTGTGGTTAATCACCTATGATTCATTGCCTAGGATTATGACTATGAAATTGGATCTAAGCTTGACATTCTATTCAGACCTATTTTCTTTATTTTTCCTTGGATCTCGATTTTGGGGATTTTTCTATTTAAGTTAGATATATCCATATTCTTGAATCTAGATTAGTATTCAGACCTTTTTATGTTCATAATGTCATCAGATTTATATGCCTGTGATGTTTTAATCAATTTATTTAGTTATGTCATACCTTGAAAATAGATTGATTATGTTGTTGAATGATATTGATCTATGCCTGTGGTTGTATTTTATTATCATGTTGAATTGGGAATTAATGAATAAGTTTATTCATATGTATAGGAACTTGAAGTATAACCTGTTATGATAAGTTGTGTAGTTTATCATGTGATGCAAGTTTTAGGTTGTATAATCATATCACATATGTGACCAAATGTTAGGTCTACATGTATATGTGTATAGGTTAAACCTTTGTCATATTTCAAGTTCACACGTATTCATATGCTCATGATTGATTTGCAAGTTCACATATATGTAAGTTGATTTAGTCTATGTTGCAAGTTCACATATATGTATGTTGATTTAGTCTACGTTGCAAGATTCACACCTATGATATTCATGTTGACTATTTTGCAAGTTCATACCTATGATGTTCATATTGACTATGCCGAAAATGCCAAGTTTACACCTATGTCAGGTTTATGTTAATGAATTGATTTATGCCAATTTTTTGTACGTTGAATTAGGCTAAGTTTTTAGCCTAATATTATATGTCAAAAATCATGCGGACGAGAAATTAGGCTAAGATTGTTAGACTAGTATTTAGATAGGGTAACGTTGGAAAAAAATTGGTAATTATAGGAAACTTGTTATGAGACTTGCCTTGAAACTTGACAAGAACATGACATGAAACTTGCCTTGAAAACTTGACACGAACTTGATATGAATCTTGAACATGGACATGACACAAGAATGAACTTGAAAATGGCCAACTCGAGGTTGGGTTGAGTTTGCAGTGTAATCCTGCCCGGAACCACCCGGCAAGTCCAGTTACTGCAAACAATAGGATCCAATGTGGGTAGTTGGTCATATCGCACTTGAAAACCCGAGGTCAGACTGAGTTGTGTTGTAATTCTGCCCGGAACCGCCCGGCATATCCAGTGACCACAACAATAGGTCTGATGTGAGAGGTTGGGGTGCATTAAAGAATTAATGCCACATGATAGGGTTAGGTCATGAACATGTAAGACAACACTTAACCAACTTGAAACAAGATTGGTACGGTTAGGTCATGAACTTGAACGACAACACCTAACCAACTTGACACGGGAATGGTAGGGCTAAGTCACGAACTTAAATGACAACACTTAGCCAATTTGAAATGCTAGACTGATAGGGGTTAAGTCACGAATTTAAATGACAACACTTAACCTATTGGACGGAAACCCTAGTTACGCGGTCCGTTTCAGCAGTAACCCACTAGATGTATCATGGTACCCTGGGACTAGGCAGAGTGGGGCACGATTACTGGGCTGATTATAAGTGACCAGAACGACGGCTGTGTTGGTGCGCCAGTGTAGGTTCAGGCGGGCTATGGTCGTGCACGTGGTCCGGAGTTGAAAAAGCAGGCAATAGGGATCAGTAGGTTTATCTGTGCATTCTTGATTCGTATCGGTGGTTGGCACCATAGGGCTTGATACACCCTATGGTGGACCTAGCACAGGTGACTATATTCGTGATAGGGCCGTATGACAAAGAGACATAATAAGCTAGAACTTGTAGGGAGCCAATCGACTAGTGGATCGTTTCGTTGGACCTAGTAATTGGTCATTTCACGATAATTGGCCATGGAATCATTTCATGATTAATATAAGACATGGGTTTGGGATTCTAGTATAGTTGATGCAGTGAACCTTGAATACGTGATGCTATACTTGAGTTATACTTTATTTATCATGTTATCTTAGTCTATCTTGCCCATCTTGTCATCATCCATATGTTTACTTTCAGTTTATACATGTCATGTTACCTTTATCTGTTTTTATGCAGAAAGTCACTTAAACTTACCAATCTTTATGACTGACCCATTTTCTTTCGCCTCTTTTTCTTCCGTCCCCCCCCCCCCCCCCCCAAGGTTCTCAGGGAGGAAACTCTAGCACTTAGCTTGGATTTCACTTGCTTTCAGTTCAGCTCATGTACGGTTTGATCTTGTGCTATGCTATAGCTGCATTTCTGCTACCTTTGGGGAATTAAGCTACTTTGATGTTTTAAGTTTATGCTTATTTGTTTATGCAAGACAGAATTTGCTGTAATGGAAAATAATGACCTTGGTTATTTGATGTAAAAGGTTTTGACTCTTTTTGAATGTAATGAAATTTATCTTTTGACTCTTCCGCTATTTTATCTATGTTCTGTCTTGTGATATTTCTGTGATTGTTTACCTCGATAACGCTCCTCCAAAACTAGTGCATTCACTTTGTGATTGACCCTAGCGGAGGTGGGGTGTTACAGGCTGCTTATATAGAAGTTTGATTTAATATGAGCCGTCATATTAACCAAGAGCAAATCAAAGCCATTCAAACTAATAGAACCAACCAGAACTTGCCACGCAAGCCCTAATGTCATAGCAATTCGTCATAGAAGAAAACACATCAGATTTCGGATCTGACCCGAGGGGGCGGTCGACCCCCTGGTCGACCTCCTGATCGACCTGGGCTTGAGTGGGAAATTTCCCGCCCAGCCCGCTTCTGTTTTTGAATTTGAATTTCGATTTTTCAGAACTTTAATCTGAGTTGTTTATTTAAATTACTGAAATTTATAAAGGCCATAACTCCTTCATACGGATTCCAATTTATGTAAACTCGGACTCTATTTCAAGAAGAATTTCGAGACGAACGCAATGTAGTTACCCGTTTCCGTTAATTCTCAAATTTGAAATTAATTATTCTTTAATTCGTAACTTTATTTTTACAGAAAAATACGTGGTGTTACAGGTAGATCGACAAATATGAAAGATGATGAATTGTTTATATTGGGTGCTACCAAAACCAACCCTTTACAGTACTAAAAAGATAGTGGTAATTGTTGAAAGTAAAGGCAATTTAGAGAACTAGGGTTAGGATTAAAAAGATGGACTGCTTTTAAGTATTAAGAGAAGTAGGGGTAGTTCAAGCATAGTAGGAGTAGATCAACAAATATGAAAAATGATGAATCATTTGGATTGGATATTGCAAAAACCAACCTTTCACAGAAGTTAAAAAAATAGGTGTAATTGTTGGAAGTAAGAGCTATTTAGAGAATTAATGGTAGGATAAAAAAGAAGGGTTGTTCTGAAGTATTAAGAGAAGGTGGGGTGGTTTAAGCATAGTAGAGATCGATCGACAAATATGAAAGATGATGAATCGTTTGGATTGGGTGATGTAAAAACCAATCCTTAGCAGTAGTTGTAACACCCCACCTCCGCCAGGGTGGCTCTTGCAAGCAGCTCTGACTTTGGTGGGGCGTTTTAAAACAAGGTAAACATGCATAATGATATAACAAGGCAGGACATGACATATATATATGTAAATAAACAGAGTAAGTAGATAGATAAAATAGCGGAAGAATTTTAAACCATTTCAAAAACAAGTCTGCTACATCATAATGTCAATTTCCCAAATAAACAAGTCTAGTACATAAAATAACATCATCTGAAACTGAAAAGGAAAACATAAAAGTAGCTATCCCCAAAGTGGAAAAACCATAGCGAGCTCAAGTCCAAAGCATACATGAGCTATCCAAGAAAGCAGCTAAGATCCAAGCTAGGCTCCTGTATTCCCTCCCTGAGAACCTGGGGGGGGGGGGGGGAACGGAAGAAAAGAGGCGAAAGAAAATAGGTCAGTCAAAAAGACTGAGTAAGCCCTGCTACGATCAGTCTATAAACTAATAAAGTTAACAGCATGATGGAACTGAGATGATCATAGATAACAACATACTGGCATGATAAATTAACTACAAGATAGATAGAGGTGTCATCGCATAAACAAGGTTAAGTTCTACACCACGGTGTACTAGCAAACCAACGTAACAGGTATTGATCCCTTGGCCCAAGCTTTGACCCAATAACATGAAGTGACCTTAATATAAGGTCCAACCAAACGGTCTAGTCGATCGGCTCCCTATAAGCCTAACACGTCAAGTGTTGGTGTCCATACGGCCCACATATGGATGTAGTCAGACTGTGCTGGGTCCACCTTCGGGTGTATCAAGCCCTCGGGTGTCAACCCCAGACACTGAAGCAATAATGCACAGTCTAAACCTACTGGTACCCGTGCCTCGAGTTTGTCCAATACCGGATTACGTGCACGTCCATAGCCCGCCTCGACCCGCACCGCTGTACCACTCAGCCGTCGCTTTGGTCGCTTACATCAGTCCAGTAATCGTGCCCCGCCCTAGCCTAGCCTCTAGGGTTGTGATGATACCAAACTGGGATTACTACCGGAACAGACCACGTTGCTAGGGTTTCCTAAGAGGGTTAAGTGCGATTTAACCCTTCACTAATCATGGATTAAATTGGTTAAGTGTAACCGACAGTTCACAACTTAACCCCATTTCAATCCCTCAAACCCCCAAATGGATTAAATTGGTTAAGTGTAACCGACAGTTCACAAATTAACCCCATTTCAATCCCAGGAATCCCCAAATTGGTTAAGTATTAGTGGACCCTGACTTACCCCTAATCATGAGGCATTAATTAGTTTAATGCACCTTAACCTCTCACATTAGACTTTGTTGTGGTTACCTAGTTAAGCCGGTGGGTTCCGGGTAGATTTACACCACAACTTGGTCTAACCTCGGGTCTTGGCACCACATGACCAACTTCTCACATTGGGTCCTATTGTTTGTAGCCACTAGTTAAGCCGGTAGGTTCCGGGTAGAATTACGCTACAAACTCAACCAAACCTCGAGTTGGCCACACTTATGTTTTCTAAGTGTCATGTCCACTTTATTTCAAACATAATTACAAGTCAACAAATACTTGGGTAGACCTAACTTAATAGGTAAATTCCCAAGGGGTAGACCTAACTTAATAGGTAAATTCCCAATCTTATATTTTCATGTATTTTAAATTTACCCAAACCCCCCAACGTCATTCTATCGCTTACATATTCGTAATAACGCATAAAGGATAGGAAGAGGGAACTTGGCATAACATACATGATGAACTCGCATATCACAACAAACATGCATAACATGTTAGACTTGCATAACTTAGCATAGTGAACTTGCATATTACCATAAACATGCATAACATGTTAGACTTGCATAACTTAGCATAGTGAACTTGCATATTATCATAAACATGCATAACATGTTAAACTTGCCTAACATAGCATATGGAACTTGCATAAACATGCATAACTTGTCAAACATGCATAACGTGTCATTGTGAACTTGCATAAGCATGCATAACTTATTAAACATGCATAACATGGCATAGTGAACTTGCATAAACATGCATAACCCAATAAACTTGCAAATCATGGCATAGTGAACTTGCATAAACATGCATAACTCAATAAACTTGCAAATCATGGCATAGTGAACTTGCATAAACATGCATAACTCAATAAACTTGCAAAAATCCCAACTTGCATCACATATTAAATTTAGAGTTTCAAAAATGAAGGTAAGAGGGCTTACAATGCTTATGCAGACTCAAATGAGTATAGCAAATGTAAGAAACCCCTTATGCAACAAAATAAAACCCCAAAATGCAAGCAAACTTGATCAAGACTTCTCCTTTATGATGACAATAGAGAAACAAGACTTTAATGCAAGCTAAAGAGGATCATACAAGCCTAAATACACTTGTATGCATGGAAATCTCTTAGGAATTTGTTTAGGAATTGTATGAAGAGAGTGGAGGCCATGAGAGGATGGATTTTGACATAGTTTAGTTGCTAGGATAAATAATGAATGATTTAGGGTAGGTTAGGGTCTTATTTATAGATTAGGCTAGTGATTTAGACCATAGGATTAAACCCTAGTTGAATTAGGTCCATCAGATTTCGGAATTCTCCAGAACCAAGCCACAAGACCAGACCAAGACCCAAAATGGTGCGCCAGGCAAAACTGCCCGGCCACCCTGTGTCGACAGGGCTGTCGACAGGGCTGTCGACACCCTGGGGACCCTGTCGACATGGGGGTCCTGGTGGGAATTTTCCCGCCTACGCCAGTTTGCCCTAATTTCCAACTTTGAACTTGAAATTCAAATCTGTTTTTGACATGGAAATTTCTGAAAACTTCAATGGGCCTTAACTGGGTCATACGGACTCCGATTTTCGAAAACTCGGACTCTATTTCGCGTATTTTTCCGAAACGAACGCAATGGCATAGCCCGTTTCCCTTGATTCAGATTTTAGAATTAAATTCTGCCTCGATTTATGTTATACAGGTTATTGAAAATACGGGTTGTTACATTCTCCCCTCCTTAAAGGATTTCGTCCCCGAAATCTTCAAGTTAGGGAGAACGTATCCTACCATCCAATCATCCATCTACTCAAAGCATCATCCACGAGCAACCATTGTCCTTACAAGATTCTAAATGCTGGATGAACATATGCAGAGGTGTGTGTATATGTACTTATCTAATGCATATATCATCAATGCGAATTATGTTGGTGAAATGAATCCATATGTATGCAATTCCTAACATAATGTATATCATCTATATGTGTGCACATAACATACACCCATATGCAACATCCATGTGATAACACACAATTTCCATCCATGAATAAGCATAAACACTCATGCATATGCAATATGAGGAGTGTGCGAGCCGATCTAGTGTCTAATTGTGTATAATGCATCCACGAGCAACCACTTGCAAACACTTGCAACCACTTGCAACCATCAAACATAACATGTCTCAAACACATGTTGCATCCAAAGGATTCTACCTAAGGTTCTCATGACAAGATAAACACGATAAACTAGATAAACTAGATAAACATGGATAGAGAGATATGCTAAAAAGAGATCTTAGAAGATAAGCAAGATAAACTCCTTTTTGGATTACAAGAAATCCATTCAAACTCTGACATATAGTACTAACCGATGAGTCATAACCCCCTTATGGAGTTTACAACAGAAATAAGATCGAGAATGGGACCGAGAGGATATATATACAAAAGATAACTTGGAAGCAAGCTCCACAGGAAAACAAGGATCAAGGATGCACTCTTACAAAGAGATATGATGCGTGTATCTAGTCTTCACTCACCTTAGTCACGTTTTCTTGAGCTTAATTCTCCTGTGTTTTGACCGTCTTCCACTTCATGATTTCTTGGCTTCCTAACTCCTATTTCCCAAATTCGAGTTGGAACTCATTTCATCATCGTCTCTCGTCTTCCTCTTTCACTTATTCTTCTTTTATCATACTCGGCCTAAACATAACTGTAACCTCATGGTTTCATGCAAGCTTTCCAAAATTCACTAGTGAATCCTGGATTTCGTTTACTTACTATAAAGTATTCCACGCAGCAGAACTTTCTTGAAAATATCAATTCACGTTGCCAATCGCTCTTATAAACGTGATTTTCTATAGTTCATGCTTAATCGAAATGAACCATCCGTCTATGAGTGATAGGTCGTATTTAGATTCAGTTGCTTACCCATGGCTTCCTGTAGATTATTCCAAAACTGGCCAACTTCTTGAGGGTAAACCGTCGCTAACCATGATGCAGTCCTCTCGCTCTTCACCGGACTGAAATGAGCACTCTTCGTGAGTCTACCTATTATGACCCACATACCCGTATTCCTTTCTTTGATCTAGGTAGTCCATCCACCTAATCTATCTAGATGTTTTCACACTTCCCTTGCGGAACCTCCAATGGAGGTAATGGCCCGCCGGGCTTCTATGACTTGGCCTTAACCTGGTGGCACAACATGCATCCTGAGACCAACTCGGCCACCTCCTCGAGTGATGCGCATCTTCAAGAACCTTCTTTACCAAGTCTTCCACTCGAGGAACACATAATCTCTCATCGCGCCTTAGTTATCCCTTGTCATCTATAATATATCTAGCGAGGTGACTTAACATCTCGCCTCGAATCAACTGGTCCATGTTCTTGACTAACTGCGGGTCTTCTTCCTGTGAAACCCCCTTCTTGATCCAGAAGAGTAAGTCTAAGCTCAGGGAATGCTAACTAACTAGCCAAACGGAGAAAGCTTCTTACTTCAATTGCCCTCCTCAGAGTTTTCCGGTCTTAAACCGCAACCACTTTAGCGGAATCCACCGCTAAGACTTACTTAGGAACTATGTGCCCAAGAAACCCAACTTCTTTCCTCCAAAGTGACATTTGGAGAACTTGTCCTTCAACTGGTGGCTCTAAGCGTATCCATCACCTCCTTGAGATGTCTAGCATGCTCTTCCTCGTTCTTTTAAGGAGATCAAAATATCGTCTACGACGACCACGACAAACTTGTTCAAGGACTCCCTAAACACCCTACCCATCAAGTTCACGTAATATGAGGGTGCATTAGTCAAACCAAATAGCATGACTAGCCATTCTAAAAAAAATCCATCTAGAGTCCTAAACGCAGTCTTGTCAATTCCATCCTCAGCCATCCTAAGCTGATGGAATCCGGTAGCTAGATCAAAAGAAAACAGATGCTCCTACAAGCTGATCAAACAAATCATCAATCCTTGGTAACGGTTGTCTATTCTCCTCACGATAATCAACACTTAAACGAAGCAAACTATCCATATTAGTAACGAATACTACTGGAGCACCCTACTCGAAAATGCTTCGTCTCAGGAAGTTCTTCTCAAGCAACTCCTTGACTTGCTTTCTCAACTCTCATCTCGCGAGGTCATGCGCCTAACCGGCCACGAAACTGGCTTGGTATTACCAACCAGATAATGCGGAAATCTATCCCACGTCCAGGGTAACCCCTTCACTTTACCCAAGATATCAGGATATTCTCGGACCACCCTCACAGATTGCAAACTATCGATAGACGAGTCGAGGGATTTCAAGACAACATAACATGACGGGACCCATAGGGTTACTAGAAATTTCTAGGGTATTACCGAGGCGGATCATGAGCCTCACAACCCTATGCACAAAAACCAAGAATGGCTCCAAAACAGGACAACCATTCCATGCCCAAAACCAACCCATATCCCCTGAAACCGAGAATATAAACATCGCACGAGAATTCTATACTCAAGATAGGAATTTTCAAATCCACCCAGACCACAGACAATTGGGCGGAACCCCCAATTGGATTTGAAACACATATGGGATCATCAACTAGGCTAGTACTTAGGTGCAAACTTTCAACTAGATCAAATGAAATAAAACTATGTGATGTGCCAGAATCAAACAAAGTACGAACAGGGAAAATCAGAAAATGTAAACAAGACTTTCAACAGAAACACTACCTCTATCATGAGCTGGAAGAACGGTGTTGAGGGGATGAACTCGCCCTCCAGATAGTCCTGCACACTGAGTCTGAACTTGCCCTTGTTTCCTCGGGCAATACTTGCTGAGATGTCCAAACTCACCACAATGAAAGCATTCGCCCCCTTTCTCTTCTTCTTCCTACATTCCCTGGATATATGTCCAACTTTACCACAGAAGTTGCATTTCCTATTCTCTCTTGGCTTGTCCTTGCGGTTGTTGTTATTCTTGCCTCGTTTCCCGGAATTTACCCTCTTGCCTTGAGGCTCATTCGCCTTGACCTCTTTCTTGTCATTGTTATCTTCTTCTTGAAGTAGGGCCATATTCACCAAACTCTCGAAAGTCGCCCCCAAGGGTATGTGAGACATGGCCAAACCGTGCAATTGCTCGTTTAATCCTAGAGCAAAGTGTAGGGCCTTCTTCTGAGCTGTATTAACCAGGTCTAAATCGACCCGAGCCAGTTAATTGAACTTATATATGTATTCCCTAACAGTCATGTCCCCTTGCTTCAGTGATAAGAACCTCAGTCCAAACCTTCCTCTAAAATCATCCCAAGTCTCAATTGGCCTAGTAGCGGTGGTGACTACCCACCAACGTGCAGCTTCTTCCTTTAGCAACCATACTGCTAATAAAACCTTCCTGCGGTCACCTATATCAAAGGTGGCCAAAAGATCTTCGGTCTCTTTCAACCAATTCCTTGCCTCTACAAAAGTCTCTGTTCCACTAAAATTCTTGCCACCCATCATCTTAAAGTTCTTACAAGTTTCCGCAAAATCCGCTTGTGGAGGCTGAGGGAGAAGAGGAACATCAGCTACGGAAGGAGGAGGAGGAACAGCGGCCTTGACTGGAAAGACAACATTAGAGACACCCGGGACCGGTGCCGTGACTTCCAAGTACCGACGAAACCAATCGGGTATTGTTACTCCTTCGGGCAAGATGAGATTATCAGACATGCTGGAAACGAAAAGAAAAGAGTTCAAACGAGGGGTCAAAGGATAGTGCTAATGGCTTTTGGGGAATAGCCTATAAAAATAACTAGACTTTTCTTTGGAAAATACTTTATACTTGGTTTTGAAAATAGTTTTTCAAAAGTTTTAAAAACCTTTTTATCCCTTCTCGTAAACCATATGCTCTGATACCAAATGTAACACCCCACCTCCGCCAGGGTGGCTCTTGCAAGCAGCTCTGACTTTGGTGGGGCGTTTTAAAACAAGGTAAACATGCATAATGATATAACAAGGCAGGACATGACATATATATATGTAAATAAACAGAGTAAGTAGATAGATAAAACAGCGGAAGAATTTTAAACCATTTCAAAAACAAGTCTGCTACATCATAATGTCAATTTCCCAAATAAACAAGTCTAGTACATAAAATAACATCATCTGAAACTGAAAAGGAAAACATAAAAGTAGCTATCCCCAAAGTGGAAAAACCATAGCGAGCTCAAGTCCAAAGCATACATGAGCTATCCAAGAAAGCAGCTAAGATCCAAGCTAGGCTCCTGTATTCCCTCCCTGAGAACCTGGGGGGGGGGGGGGATGGAAGAAAAGAGGCGAAAGAAAACAGGTCAGTCAAAAAGACTAAGTAAGCCCTACTACGATCAGTCTATAAACTAATAAAGTTAACAGCATGATGGAAACTGAGATGATCATAGATAACAACATACTGGCATGATAAATTAACTACAAGATAGATAGAGGTGTCATCGCATAAACAAGGTTAAGTTCTGCACCACGGTGTACTAGCAAACCAACGTAATAGGTATTGATCCCTTGGCCCAAGCTTTGACCCAATAACATTAAGTGACCTTAATATAAGGTCCAACCAAACGGTCTAGTCGATCGGCTCCCTATAAGGCTAACACGTCAAGTGTTGGTGTCCATACGGCCCACATATGGATGTAGTCAGACTGTGCTGGGTCCACCTTCGGGTGTATCAAGCCCTCGGGTGTCAACCCCAGACACTGAAGCAATAATGCACAGTCTAAATCTACTAGTATCCGTGCCTCGAGTTTGTCCAATACCGGATTACGTGCACGTTCGTAGCCCGCCTGGACCCGCACCGCTGTACCACTCAGCCGTCGCTTTGGTCGCTTACATCAGTCCAGTAATTGTGCCCCGCCCTAGCCTAGCCTCTAGGGTTGTGATGATACCAAACTGGGATTACTGCCGGAACAGACCACGTTGCTAGGGTTTCCTAAGAGGGTTAAGTGCGATTTAACCCTTCACTAATCATGGATTAAATTGGTTAAGTGTAACCGACAGTTCACAACTTAACCCCATTTCAATCCCTCAAACCCCCAAATGGATTAAATTGGTTAAGTGTAACCGACAGTTCACAACTTAACCCCATTTCAATCCCTCGAATCCCCAAATTGGTTAAGTATTAGTGGACCCTGACTTAACCCTAATCATGAGGCATTAATTAGTTTAATGCAGCTTAACCTCTCACATTAGACTTTGTTGTGGTTACCTAGTTAAGCCGGTGGGTTCCGGGTAGATTTACACCACAACTTGGTCTAACCTCGGGTCTTGACACCACATGACCAACTTCTCACATTGGGTCCTATTGTTTGTAGCCACTAGTTAAGCCGGTAGGTTCCGGGTAGAATTACGCTACAAACTCAATCCAACCTCGAGTTGGCCACACTTATGTTTTCTAAGTGTCATGTCCACTTTATTTCAAACATAATTACAAGTCAACAAATACTTGGGTAGACCTAACTTAATAGGTAAATTCCCAAGGGGTAGACCTAACATAATAGGTAAATTCCCAATCTTATATTTTCATGTATTTTAAGTTTACCCAAACCCCCCAACGTCATTCTATCGCTTACATATTCGTAATAACGTATAAAGGATAGGAAGAGGGAACTTGGCATAACATACATGATGAACTCGCATATCACAACAAACATGCATAACATGTTAGACTTGCATAACTTAGCATAGTGAACTTGCATATTACCATAAACATGCATAACATGTTAGACTTGCATAACTTAGCATAGTGAACTTGCATATTACCATAAACATGCATAACATGTTAAACTTGCCTAACATAGCATATGGAACTTGCATAAACATGCATAACTTGTCAAACATGCATAACGTGTCATTGTGAACTTTCATAAGCATGCATAACTTATTAAACATGCATAACATGGCATAGCGAACTTGCATAAACATGCATAACCCAATAAACTTGCAAATCATGGCATAGTGAACTTGCATAAACATGCATAACTCAATAAACTTGCAAATCATGGCATAGTGAACTTGCATAAACATGCATAACTCAATAAACTTGCAAATCATGGCATAGTGAACATGCATAAACATGCATAACTCAATAAACTTGCAAAAATCCCAACTTGCATCACATATTAACTTTAGAGTTTCTAAAATGAAGGTAAGAGGGCTTACAATGCTTATGCGGACTCAAATGAGTATAGCAAATGTAAGAAACCCCTTATGCAACAAAATAAAACCCCAAAATGCAAGCAAACTTGATCAAGACTTCTCCTTTATGATGACAATAGAGAAACAAGACTTTAATGCAAGCTAAAGAGGATCATAAAAGCCTAAATACACTTGTATGCATGGAAATCTCTTAGGAATTTGTTTAGGAATTGTATGAAGAGAGTGGAGGCCATGAGAGGATGGATTTTGACATAGTTTAGTTGCTAGAATGAATAATGAATGATTTAGGGTAGGTTAGAGTCTTATTTATAGATTAGGCTAGTGATTTAGACCATAGGATTAAACCCTAGTTGAATTAGGTCCATCAGATTTCAGAATTCTCCAGAACCAAGCCACAAGACCAGACCAAGACCCAAAATGGTGCGCCAGGCAAAACTGCCCGGCCACCCTGTGTCGACAGGGCTGTCGACAGGGCTGTCGACACCCTGGGGACCCTGTCGACATGCCTGTCGACATGGGGGTCCTGGCGGGAATTTTCCCGCCTGCGCCAGTTTGCCCTAATTTCCAACTTTGAACTAGAAATTCAAATCTGTTTTTGACATGGAAATTTCTGAAAACTTCAATGGGCCTTAACTGGGTCATACGGACTCCAATTTTCGAAAACTCGGACTCTATTTCGCGTATTTTTCCGAGACGAACGCAATGGCATAGCCCGTTTCCCTTGATTCAGATTTTAGAATTATATTCTGCCTCGATTTATGTTATACAGGTTATTGAAAATACGGGTTGTTACAGTAGTTGGAAAATAGGGGTAATTGTTGGAAGGAAGGACTATTTAGAGAATTAGGGATAGGATTAAAAAGAATGGTTGTTTTGAAGTATTAAAAGAAGAATGGGTAGTTTAAGCATAGTAGGAGTAGATCGAAAAATATGAAAGATGATGAATCATTTAGATTGGGTAATGTAAAAACCAATCCTTCACAATAGTAAAAAAATAGTGGTAATTGTTAGAAGGAAGGGCTATTTAGAGAAGTAGGGGTAGTATTAAAAAGAAGGGTTGTTTTGAAATATCAAGAGAAGTAGGGGTAGTTTAAGCATAGTACGGGTAGATCGACAAATATGAAAGATGATGAATCGTTTTGATTAGGTGTTGTGAAAACCAACACTTCACAGAAGAATAATGATAATTGGTTTACAAAGAAAAAAAAATGAATATTGTGAAATAGATAGGGGTAATTGTTGGAAGGAAGGGCTATTTAGACAACTTGGGGTAGGATTAAAAAGAAGAGATGTTTTGAAGTATTAATAGAAGTAGGGGTAAATCGACAAATTTGAAACATGATGAATCATTTGGATTGGGTGATGCAAAAACCAACCCTTCATAGTTGTTAAAAAATAGAGGTATTTGTTGGAAGTAAGGGCTATTTTGTGAATTAGGGGTAGGATTAAAATGAAGGGCTGTTCTGAAGCATTAAGAGGTGTAGGGGTAGTTTACGCATAGTAGTGGTAGATCGACAAATATGAAAGATGATGAATCGTTTGGATTGTGTGCTGCAAAAACCATCCTTCACAAAATTTAAAAATAGGGGTAATTCTTTGAAGGAAGGGCAATTTAGATAATTTGGGGTAGGATTAAAAATAGGGTTGTTTTGCAGTATTAGGAGAAGTAGGGGTAGTTTAAGCACAATAGGGGTAGATCGACTAATATGAAAGATGATGAATCATTTAGAATAGGTGCTGCAAAAACCAACCCTTCACAGTAGTTAAAAAATAGGGGTAATTGTTAGAAGGGCTATTTAGAGAATTAGGGGTAGGATTAAAAAGGACTATTTTTAAGTATTAAGAGAAGTATGGGTAGTTTAAGCATAGTAGAGGTAGATCGATAAATATGAAAGATGATGAATCATTTGTATAAGATGCTGCAAAAACCAACCCTTCATAGCAGTTCAAAAATAGTGGTAATTGTTGGAAGTAAGCGCTATTTATAGAATTAGTGGTTGGGCTAAAAATATGGGTTGTTTTGAAGTATTAAGACAAGTAGGTGTATTTTAAGCATAGTAGGGGTACATCGACAAATATGAAAGATGATGAATCGTTTAGATTGGATGCTACAAAAACCAACACTTCACAGTAGTTAAAAAATAGGGGTAATTCTTGCAAGTAAGGTCTATTTAGAGAACTAAGGGTAGGATTAAAAAGAAGAGAGTTGGTTCGAAGTATTAAGAGAAGTAGGGGGTTAGTTTAAGCATCGTAGGGTTAGATCGACAAATATGAAAGATGACGAATTGTTTTGATTGGGTGCTGCAAAAACCAACCCTTTACAGATGTAGAATGATAATTGGTTTACAAAGAAAGAAATGAATAATGCGAAATAAAGGAATAAAAAATTGATGAAAAGAAAACTATAATAAAAGTAGTGGTAGTTAATCGACAAATATGAAACATGATGAAACATTTGGATTGGGTGCTACAAAAATTAACCGTTCACAAGAGTTAAAAAATAGGGGTAAATGTTGGAAGTAAGGCTATTTAGAGATTTAGGGGTAATATTAAAAAGAAGGGTTGTTTTGAAGTATTAAGAGAAGTAGGGATAGCTTAAGTATAGTAGGGCTAGAACGACAAGTATGAAAAATGATGAATCGTTTGGATTGGATGCTGCAAAAACCAATCCTTCACAACAGTTAAAAATAGGGGTAATTGTTTGTAGGAAGGGCTACTTAGAGAATTAGAGGTAGGAATATGAAGGACCGTTTCGAAGTGTGAAGAGAAGTAGGGGAAGTACAAGCGTAGTAGGGGTAGATTGACAAATATGAATGATGATGAATCATTCACAGAAGTTAAAAAATAGGGGTAATTGTTTGAAGTAAGGTGAATTTAGAGAATTAGGGGTAGGATTAAAAAGAAGGGTTGTTTAAAAGTATTAAGAGAAGTAGGGGTATTTTAGGCATAGTAGGGGTAGATCGATAAATATGAAAGATGATGAATCGTTTGGACTGTGTGCTGCAATAACCAACCTTCACAGTAGTAGAATGATAATTGGTTTACAAATAAAGAAATGAATAATGCAAAAAAATGAATAAAGGAAAACAATAATGAAAGTAGGGGTAGTTGAAAAATAGGGGTAATTGTTCGAAGTAAGGGCTATTCAGAGAATTAGGGGTAGGACTAAAAAGAAGGGTTGTTTTGAAGTATTAAGAGAAGCAGGGTTAGATTAAGCATAGTGGCGGTAGATCGACAAATATGAAATATGATGAATCATTTAGATTGGGTGCTGCAAAAACCAACCCTTCATAGTAGTTAAAAATTAGGGGTAATTTTAGAAGGGCTTTTTAGAGAATTAGAGGTAGGATTAAAATGAAGGACTATTTTCAAGTATTAAGAGAAGTATCGGTAGTTTAAGCATAGTAGAGGTAGATTGATAAATATGAAAGATGATGTATCATTTGGATTGGATGCTACAAAAACCAATCCTTCATAGTAGTTCAAAAATAGGGGTAATTGTTGGTAGTAAGGGCGATTTAGATAATTAGGGGTTGGGTTAAGAATAAGTGTTGTTTTGAAGTATTAAGACAAGTAGGGGTATTTTAAGCAAAGTAGGAGTAGATCGACAAATATTAAAGATGATGAATCATTTAGATTGGATGCTGCAAAAACCAACCCTTCACAGTAGTTAAAAAAATAGGGGTAATTCTTGCAAATATGGGCTATTTATAGAATTAGAGGAAGGATTAAAAGAAGAGTTGGTTTGATGTATTAAGAGAAGTAGGGGTAGTTTAAGCATAGTTGGGTTAGATCGACAAATACGAAAGATGGCGAATTGTTTTGATTGGATGCTGCAAAAACCAACCCTTTATAGAAGTAGAATGATAATTGGTTTACAAAGAAAAAAATGAGTAATGCGAAATAAAGGAATAAAAAAATGAATATAAGAAAACAATAATAAATGTAGGAGTAGTTAATCGACGAATATGAAACATGATGAATCATTTGGATTGGGTGCTACAGAATCTAACTGTTCACAATAGTTTAAGAATAGGGGTAAATGTTGGAAGTAAGGGCTATTTGAGAATAAGGGGTAATATTAAAAAGAAGGGTTGTTTTGAAGTATTAAGAGAAGTAGGGGTAGTTAAAGCATAGTGGTGCTAGATCGACAAATATGAAAGATGATGAATCATTTGGATTGGATGTTGCAAAAACCAATCCTTCACAGTAGTTCAAAAATATGGGCATTTGTTGGAAGTAAGGGCTATTTAGATAATTACGGGTTGGGTTAAAAAGAAGGGCTGTGTTGAAGTATGAAGGCAAGTAGAAGTATTTTAAGCGTGGTAGGGGTAGATCGACAAATATTAAAGATGATGGATCATTTAGATTGGATGCTGCAAAAACCAAACCTTCACAGTAGTTAAAAAAATAGGGTTAATTCTTGCAAGTAAGTGCTATTTAGAGTATTAGGGGTATGATTAAAAGAAGAGTTGGTTTGAAGTATTAAGAAAAGTAGGACTAGTTTTAGCATAGTAGGGTTAGATCGACAAATATGAAAGATGACGAATTGTTTTGATTGGGTGCTGCAAAAACCAACACTATACAGAAGTAGAATGATAATTGGTTTTCAAAGAAAGAAATGAATAATGCGAAATTAAGGAATAAAAAAAATGAATAAAAGAAAACATTAATAAAAGTAAGGGTGGTTAATCAACAAATATGAAACATGATGAATCATTTGGATTAGGTGCTACAGAAATTAACCGTTCACAATAGTTAAAAAATAGGGGTAAATGTTGGAAGTAAGGGCTATTTAGAGAATTAGGGTTAAGATTAAAAAGAAGGGCAGTTTTGAAGTATTAAGATAATTAGGGGTAGTTTAAGAATAGTATGGCCGGAACGACCAATATAAAAGATGATGAATCGTTCGGATTGGATGCTACAAAAACCAATCCTTCACAATAGTTAAAAATTGGGGTAATTGTTGGAAGGAAGGGCTACTTAGAGAACTAGAGGTAAGATTAAAATGAAGGACTATTTCGAAGTATGAAGAGAAGTAGTGGAAGTTTAAGCGTAGTTAGGGTAGATTGAAAAATATGAAAGATGGTGAATCATTTGGATTGGATGCTGCAAAAACCAGCCGTTCACAGAAGTTAAAAAACAGGGATAATTGTTGAAAGTAAGGGGTATTTTGAGAATTATGGGTAGAATTAAAAAGAAGAGTTTTTAAAAAGTATTATGAGAAGTAGGGGTAGTTTAGGCATAGTAGGGGTATATCGGCAAATATGAAAGATGATGAATCGTTTGAATTGTGTGCTACAGTAACCAACCTTCACAGTAATAGAATGGTAATTGGTTTTCAAATAAAGAAATGAATAATGCAAAAAAGATGAATAAAGGAAAACAATAATAAAAGTAGGGGTAGTTAAAAAATAGGTGTAATTGTTGGAAGTAAGGGCAATTTAGAGAATTAGGGGTAGGACTAAAAAGAAGGGTTGTTTTGAAGTACTAAGAGAAGCAGGGTTAGATAATGCCTAGTGGTGGTAGATCGACAAATATAAAAGATAATGAATTGTTTGGATTGGGTGCTGCAAAAGACAATCCTTCACAGTAGTAAAATGATAGGGGTAGTTGTTGGAAGTAAGAGTTATTTGGAGAATTAGGGACACGATTAAAAAGAAGGGTTGTTTGGAAGTATTAAGAGAAGTAGGGGTAGTTTAAGCATTGTAGGAGTAGTTGGACAAACATGAAAAATGATGAATCATTTGGATTGGGTGCTGCAAAAACCAACCGTTCACAGAAGTTAAAAAATAGGGTAAATGTTGGAAGTAAGGGCTATTTAGAGAATTTGGGGTAAGATTAAAAAGAAGGACTGTTTTGAAGTATTAAGAGAAGTATGGGTGGTTTAAGCATAGTAGGGGTAGATCGACAACTATGAAAGATGATGAATTATTTGGATTAGGTGCTGCAAAAACCAACCCTTCATAGAAGTTAAAAAATAGTGGCAATTCTTGAAAGTAAGGGCTATTTAGAGAATTAGGGGTAGGACTAAAAAGAAGGTCTGTTTTGAAGTATCAAGAGAAGTAATGGTAGTTTAAGCATAGTAGGGGTAGATCGACTAATATGAAAGATGACAAATCATTTAGATTGGGTGCTGCAAAAAACAACCCTTCACAGTAGTTACAAAATAGGGGTAATTCTTGGAAGTAAGAGCTATTTAGAGAATTTGGGGTAGAATTATAAAGAAGAGTCGTTTTGAAGTATTAAGAGTAGTAGGGGTAGTTTAAGCATAGTAGGGGTAGATCCACAAATATGAAAAATGATGAATCGTTTGGATTGGATGTTGGAAAAACCAACCCTTCATAGTAGTTAAAAAATATGGGTAATTATTGGAAGGGATATTTAGAGAATTAGGGGTAGGATTAAAAAGAAGGGCTATTTTGAAGTATTAAGAGAAGTAGTGGTTGTTTAAGCATTGTATCGGTTGATCGACAAATATGAAATATGATGAATCATTCAGATTGGGTGCTGCAAAAACAAACCATTCAGAGTTGTTAAAAAATAGGGGTAATTCTCAAAAGTAAGGGATATTTGGAAAATTAGGGGTAGGATCAAAAAGAAGGGATGTTTTGAAATATTAAGTGAAGTAGGGGTAATTTAAGCATAGTAGGGGTAGATCGACAAATATGAATGATGATGAATCATTTAGATTGGGTGCTGCAAAAACCAACCCTTCGCAGTAGTTAAAAAATAAGGGTAATTCTTGGAAGTAAGGGCTATTTTGAGAATTAGGGGTAGGATTAAAAAGAAGAGTTGTTTTGAAGTATTAATAGTAGGGGTAGTTTAAGCACAGTAGGAGTATATCGACTAATATGAAAGATTATGAATCATTTGGATTGGGTGCTGTAAAAACCAACCCTTCGCAGTAGTTAAAAAATAGGTGTAATTGTTGGAAGGGCTATATAGAGAATTAGGGGTAGGATTAAAAAGGACTATTTTTAAGTATTAAGAGAAGTATGAGTAGTTTAAGCATAGTACGGTTAGATCGACAAATGTGAAAGATGATAAAGCATTTGGATTGGATGTTACAAAAACCAACCCTTCACAGTAGATTAAAAGTAGGGGTAATTGTTGGAAGTTAGGGCCATTAAGAGAATTAGGGGTAGGATTAAAAAGAAAGGATTTTTGTAAGTATTAAGACAAGTAGGGGTAGATCGACAAATATGAATGATAATGAAACGTTTGGATTGGACGCTGCAAAAACCAACCCTTCAGAGTAGTTAAAAAATAGGGGTAGTTCTTGGAAGTAAGGGCTATTTAGAGAATTAGGGGTAGGATTAAAAAGAAGAGCTGTTCTGAAGAATTAAGAGAAGTAGCGGTAGTTTAAGCATAGTATTGGTGTATCGATAAATATGAAAGATGACGAATCGTTTTGATTGGGTGCTGCAAAAAACAACGCTTCACAGAAGTAGAATGATAATTGGTTTACAAAGAAAGAAATGAATAATGCAGAATAAATGGTTAAAAAAATGAATAAAAGAAAACAATAATAAAAGTAGGGATAGTTAATCGACAAAATGTGAAACATGATGAATCGTTTGGATTGGGTGCTACAAAAACCAACCCCTCACAATAGTTGAAAGTTAGGGGTAATTGTTGGAAGTAAGGGGTATTTAGAGAATTAGGGATAGGATTAAAAAGAAGGGTTGTTTTGATGTATTAAGAGAAAAAGGGGTAGTTTAAGCATAGTAGGGGTAGATCGACAAATATAAAAGATGACGAATCGTTTGGATTGGGTGCTGCAAAAACCAGTCCTTTACAATCGTTAGGGTTAGGGGTTAAAAAGAAGGACTATTTTGAGGTATTAAGAGAAGTAGGGGTAGTTTAAGCATAGTAGGAGTAGGTCGAAAAATATGAAAGATGATGAATCATTTGGATTGGAAGCTGCAAAAACCAACCCTTCACAGAAGTTAAAAAATTGGGGTAATTGTTGGAAGTAAGGGCTATATAGAGAATTAAGGGTAGGTTTAAAAATCTACCCCTACTATGCTTAAACTACCCCTACTTCCCTTAATACTTAAAAACAGTCCCTCTTTTTAATCCTACATCTAATTCTATAAATAGCCCTTACTTCCAACAATTACCCCTATTTTTTAACTTCTGTGAAGGGTTGGTTTTTGCAGCACCCAATCCAAACGATTCATCATCTTTCATATTTGTCAATCTACCCCTACTTCTCTTAATACTTCAAAACAGTCCTTATTTTTAATCCTACCCCTAATTCTCTAAATAGTCCTTACTTCCCGCAACTACCCCTATTTTATAACTTCTGTGAAGGGTTGGTTTTTGCAGCACTCAATCCAAACGATTCATCAAATTTCATATTTGTCTATCCACCCGTACTATGCTTAAACTACCCCTACTTCTCTTAGTACTTCAAAAAAAACACAACCCTTATTTTTAATCCTCCACCTAATTCTCTAAATAGCCCTTACTTCCAACAATAACCCCTATTTTTTAACAATTGTGAATGGTTTGTTTTTGCAGCACCTAATCCAAATGATTCACCATCTTTCATATTTGTCGATCTACCGCTACTATGCTTAAACTACCTCTTCTTCTCTTAATACTTCAAAACAACCCTTCTTTTTAATCCTACCCCGAATTATATAAATAGCCCTACCTTCCAACAATTACCCCTATTTTTTAACAACTGTGAAGGATTGGTTTTTTCAGCACCCAATCCAAACGATTCATCATCTTTCATATTTGTCGATCTAAAACTACTATGCTTAAACTACACATATTTCTCTTAATACTTCAAAACCGTCCTTCTTTTTAATCCTACCCCTAATTCTCTAAATAGCCCTTCCAACAGTTACCCCTATTTTTTAACTTCTGTGAAGTGTTTGTTTTTGCAGCACCCAATCCAAATGATTCATCATTTTCATATTTTTCGATCTATCGCTACTATGCTTAAACTACCCATACTTCTCTTAATACTTCAAAACAACACTTATTTTTAAACCATCCACGAATTATCTAAATAGCCTTTACTTACAACAATTACGCCTATTTTTTAACTACTGTAAAGGGTTGGATTTTGCAGCACCCAATCCAAACAATTCATCATCTTTTATATTTGTCCATCTACCTCTACTATGCTTAAACTACCCATACTTCTCTTAATATTTCAAAATAGTCCTTCTTTTTAATCCTATCCCTAATTATCTATATAGCCCTACTTCTCTTAATATTTCAAAATAGCTCTTCTTTTTAATCCTACCCCTAATTCCCTAAATAATCCTTACTTCCAATAGTTACCCCTATTTATTAACAACTGTGAAGGATTGGTTTTTACAGCACACAATCAAAACGATTTATCATCTTTCATATCTGTCGATCTATCCCTACTTTGCTTAAACTACCCCTACTTCTCTTAATAGTTCAAAACAACCCTTCTTTTAAACCTACCCCCAATTCTCTAAATAGCCCTTACTTCCAAAAATTTTGCATATCATTTTACTAATGTGAAGGGTTGGTTTTTGCAGCACCCAATCCAAACGGTTCATTATCTTTCATATTTGTCGGTCTATCCCTACTATGCCTAAACTACCCCTACTTCTCGTAACACTTCAAAACAGCCCTTCTTTTTATTCGTACACCAAATTCTCTAAATAGCCCTTACATCCAACAATTACCCCTATTTTTTAACTTCTGTGAAGGGTTGGTTTTTGTAGTACCCGGTTCAAACGATTCATCATCTTTCACATATGTAGGTCCCATTCCAAACGATTCATCATCTTTCACATTTGTCGATCTACCCCCACTATGATTAAACTACCCCGACTTCTCTTAGTACTTAAAAACATTCCATCTTTTTAATTCTACCCCTAATTTTCTAAATAGCCCTTACGTACAACAATTACCCCTATTTTTTAACTACTATGAAGGGTTGGTTTTTGCAGCACCCAATCCAAACGATTCACCATGTTTCATATTTGTCGATCTACCCCTACTTCACTTAATACTTCAAAACAACCCTTCTTTTTAATCCTACCCCAAATTCTCTAAATCGTCCTTCCTTCCAACAATTACACCTATTTTTTAACTACCCCAAACATTTATTATTGCTTCCTTTATTCATTTAATTCACATTATTCATTTCTTTCTTTGTAAACCAGTAATCATTCTTCTTCTGTAAATGGTTGGTTTTCGCAGCACCCAATCAAAATGATTCATCATCTTTCATATTTGTCGATCTACCTCTACTATGCTTAAATTACAACTACTTTTCTTAATACTTCAAAACAACCCTTCTTTTTAATCCTACCCATACTTCTCCAAATAGCCCTTCCTTCCTACATTTACCCATATTTTTTAACTACTGTGAAAAATGGTTTTTATAGCACCCAATCCAAACGATTCATCATCTTTCATATTTGTTGATCTACACCTACTATGCTTAAACTACCCCTACTTCTTTTAATACTTCAAAACAACCATTCTTTTTAATCCTACCCCTAATTCTCTAAATAACCCTTCCTTCCAACAATCACCCCAATTTTTTAACTACTGTGAAGAATTGGTTTTTGCATCACAAATCCAAACGATTTATCATCTTTAATATTTGTCTACTGATCCCTACTATGCTTAAACTACCCCATATTCTCTTAATACTTCAAAACAATCCTTCTTTTTGATCCTACCACTTATTTTCTAAATAGCCCTTACTTCCAACAATTACCCCTATTTTTTATGAAAGGTTGGTTTTTGCAACACACAATCCAAATGATTCATCATCTTTCCTATTTGTCGATCTACCCCTACTATGCTTAAACTACCCCTACTACGCTTAAAATACCTCTACTTCTCTTAATACTTCAAAACACCACTTCTTTTTAATCCTACCCCTAATTCTATAAATAGCCCTTCCTTCCAACAATTACTCCTATTTTTTAGCTACCGTAAAGGATTGGTTTTTGTAGCAACCAATCCAAATGATTCATCTTCTTTCGTATATGTCCATCTACCCCTACTTCTCTTAATACTTAAAAACAATCTTTCTTTTTAATCCTACCCCTAATTCTCTAAATAACCCTTACTTCCAACAATTACCTCTATTTTTTAACTACTGTGAAGGGTTGGTTTTTGCAGCACCCAATCCAAATGATTCACCATGTTTTATATTTGTCGATCTACCCCTACTTCTCTTAATACTTCAAAACAACCCTTCTTTTTAATCCTACCTCAAATTCTCTAAATAGTCCTTCCTTCCAACAATTACACCTATTTTTTAACTACCCCAAACATTTATTATTGTTTCCTTTATTCATTTATTTCACATTATTCATTTCTTTCTTTGTAAACCAGTAATCATTTTACTTCTGTTAATGGTTGGTTTTCGCAGCACCCAATCAAAACGATTCATCATCTTTCATATTTGTCGATCTACCTCTACTATGCTTAAATTACAACTACTTTTCTTAATACTACAAAACAACCCTTCTTTTTAATCCAACCCCTACTTCTCTAAATAGCCCTTCCTTCCTACATTTACCCTTATTTTTTAACTACTGTGAAAAATGGTTTTTGTAGCACCCAATCCAAACGATTCATCATCTTTCATATTTGTCGATCTACACCTACTATGCTTAAACTACCCCAACTTCTTTTAATACTTCCAAACAACCATTCTTTTTAATCCTACCCTAATTCTCTAAATAGCCCTTCCTTCCAACAATCACCCCAATTTTTTAACTACTGTGAAGAATTGGTTTTTGCATCACAAATCCAAACGATTTATCATCTTTAATATTTGTCGATCGATCCCTACTATGCTTAAACTACCCCATCTTCTCTTAATACTTCAAAACAATCCTTCTTTTTGATCCTACCACTTATTTTCTAAATAGCCCTTACTTCCAACAATTACCCCTATTTTTTGTGAAAGGTTGGTTTTTGCAACACACAATCCAAATGATTCATCATCTTTTATATTTGTCGATCTACCCCTACTATGCTTAAACTACCCCTACTTCTCTTAATACTTAAAAAAAGTCCATCTTTTTAATCTTACCCCTAATTCTATAAATTGACCTTACTTCTAACAATTTACCCTTAATTTTGAACTTCTGTGAGTTGTTGGTTTTTGCAGCACCCAATCCAAACGATTCATCATCTTTCATATTTGTCGATTTACCCCAACTTCTCTTAATACTTCAAAATAGTACTTCTTTTTAATCCTACCCCTAATTCTATAAATAGCCATTACCTCCCGCAACTACCCCTATATTATAACTTCTATGAAGTGTTAGTTTGTGCAACCCCCAATCCGAATGATTCATCATATTTCATATTTGTCGATCTACCCTTACTTTGCTTATACTACCCCTACTTCTCTTAATACTCCAAAACATCACAACCCTTATTTATAGTCCTGTCCCTAATTCTCTAAATAGCTCTTACTTTCAACAATTAACACTATTTTTTAACAACTATGAAGGGTTTGTTTTTGCAGCACCCAATCCAAATGATTCATCATCTTTCATATTTGTCGATCTACGGCTACTATGCTAAAACTACCCCTACTTCTCTTAATACTGCAAAAAAATCCCTTATTTTTAATCCTATCCCTAGTTACCTAAATATCCTTTCCTTCCAACGAGTACCGCTATTTTTTAACAATTGTGAAGGATTGGTTTTTGCAGCACCCAATCCAAATGATTCATCATCTTTTATATTTATTGATCTAAAACTACTATGCTTAAACTACCCATAATTCTCTTAATACTTCAAAACAGTCCTTCTTTTTAATCCTACCACTAATTCTATAAATAACCCTTCCAACAATTACCCCTATTGTTTAACTTCTGTTAATGTTTTGTCGATCTACCCCTACTATGCTTAAACTACCCACACTTCTCTTAATACCTCAAAATAACCCTTCTTTTTAATCCTGCCCCTAATTCTCTAAATAGCCCTTACTTCCAACAATTACCCCTATTTTTTAACTACTATGAAGGGTTGGTTTTTGCAGCACCCAATTCAAATGATTCATCATCTTTCATATTTGTCGATCTACCACTACTATGCTTAAACTACCCATACTTCTCTTAATATTTCAAAATAGTCCATCTTTTTAATCCTACCCCTAATTCTATAAATAGCCCTACTTCTCTTAATACTTCAAAACAACTCTACTTTTTAATCCTACCCTAATTCTCTAAATAACACTTACTTCCAACAATTACCCCTGTTTTTTAACTACTGTGAAGGATTGGTTTTTGCAGCACACAATCCAAACGATTTATCATCTTTCATATTTGTCGATTTATCCCTACTATGCTTAAACTACACCTACTTCTATTAATACTTCAAAACAATCCTTCTTTTAATCCTACCCCATTTCTCTAAATTGCCCTTACTTCCAAAAATTTCGCCAATCTTTTTACTACTGTGAAGGGTTGGTTTTTGCAGCGCCCAATCCAATCGATTCATCATCATACATATTTGTTGCTCTATGCCTACTATGCTTAAACTACCCCTACTTCTTTTGAAACATCAAAACAACCATTCTTTTTAATCCTATCCCTAATTCTCTAAATGGACCTTCCTTCCAACAATTAAACCTATTTTTTAAGTACTGTGAAGGATTGGTTTTTGCATCACCCAATCCAAACGATTCATCATCTTTAATATTTGTCGATCGATCCCTACTATGCTTAAACTACCCCACCTTCTCTTAATACTAAAAAAACCCTTCTTTTCGTTCCCACCACTAATTCTCTAAATATCACTTACTTCAAACAATTACCCATATTTTTTAACTTCTGTGAAAGGTTGGTTTTTGCAGCACACAATCCAATCGATTCATCATCTTTCATATTTGTCGATCTACCGCTACTATGCTTAAACTACCCCTACTTCTCTTAATACTTCAAAACAACCCTTCTTTTTAAACCTACACCTAATTCTCTAAATAACCCTTACTTCTAACAATTAAGCCTATATTTTACTACTATGAAGGGTTGGTTTTTGCAGCACCCTATCTAAATGATTCATCATATTTCATATTTGTCGATCTACCCCTACTATGCTTAAACTACCCCTACAATGCTTAAACTACCCCTACTTCTCTTAATACTTCAAAACATGTCTTCTTTTTAATCCTACCTAATTCTCTAAATAGCCCTTCCTTCTAACAATTACCCCTGTTTTTTAACTACTGTAAAGGATTGGTTTTTGTTGCAAGCTATCCAAATGATTCATCATCATTCATATTTGTCGATCTACCTCGACTATGCTTAATCTACCCCTACTTCTCTTAATACGTAAAAATAGTCCTTTTTAATCCTACCACTAATTCTCTAAATAGCCCTTACTTCCAACAATCACCCCTATTTTTTAAGTACCCCTACTATTATTATTGTTTTCCTTTATTCATTTTTTTTTCATTTATTTCGCATTATTCATTGCTTTCTTTGTAAACAAATTATCGTTTACTTCTGTGAAGGGTTGGTTTTTGCAGCACCCAATCAAAACGATTCGTCATCTTTCATATTTGCCAATCTACCCCTATTTCTTTTAATACTTCAAAACAACACTTCTTTTTAATATGACCCCTAATTCTCTAAATAGCCCTTACTTCCAACAATTACACCTATTTTATAACTATAGTGAAGTGTTGGTTTTTGCAGCACCCAATTCAAACGATTCATCATCTTTCACATTTTTCGATCTACGCCTGCTATGATGCTTAAACTACCCTTACTGCTCTTAATACCTCAAAACCGTCCTTCTTTTTAATCCAACCCCTAATTCACTAAATAGCCCTTCCTTTTAATAATTACCCCTATTATTAAACTGCCCCTACTTTTATTATTGTTTTCCTTTATTCAATTTTTTATTCAATTTTTTTCCATTATTCAGTTCTTTCTTTGTAAACCAATTATCATTCTACTACTGTGAAGGGTTTGTTTTTGCAGCACGCAATCCATGTGATTCGTCATCTTTCATATTTGTTGACCTACCCCTACTATGCTTAATCGACACCTACTCCTCTTAATACTTCAAAGCAACCCTTTTGTTAATGCCTACCCCTAGTTCTCTAAGTAGCCCTTACTTCAAACAATTACCCCTATTTTTAACTACTGTGACTTTTATTATTATTTTCCTTTATTCATTTGTAACGTCCCGGATTTTTAGGCATTTAATATGGATTATTTAAGTTAATTTAAATATTGATTTGGAATAATAAATAGATTTTTATTTAGAATTTATCGATTTATTATTGGATATATTGAAATATCGTAACACGAAAACAATAAATAATTGGATTCTATGTTAAAATTGAATTTAAACAATTCAGTTGATCCATGTTAATTCTACATTGAACCAGAAGTATAATAATTATTTATTATCGGTGTATTTAACTATTTGGAATCGATTTATATATTAATCAATTTAATTTAAATCATCGATTTAAATTAATATCTTATCCGTGTGACCAAATTTAATTTTAGAACCCGTTCAGTTGAGTCCAGAATAACAAATATTGTTGTGAACACTAGTCGGTACACCAAAATATCGGTTCGAGGTTTCGGGTTAAGGGAGCATGAGATATTTTAATTATTTAATTAAAAATAAAATCTAATCAAAATTAAAATAGGCCGACCTTTTTTGTTTACATCGCAGACTAAGTTTATCCTCGAGCTGAATGTTCCATTTCCTTTCTTCAATTCAAAGGAATCGGTAAATTAATGGCCTCTCGTACGTATGTTTTCCTCATTCACTCTATAAATTAAACAGCAACCTTGTTCTTTCCTCCGTTCTGAAATCACTAATCCATTTAAGTCATCTGCCCTTCCTTCAATTATTTTCAGATCGAAATCAGTCCACAATATATATTAAAAAAAGGGATTGAATCCAAAAGCGCGATCGAACTGGGAGCCATTTGAAGCTCCAAATCTCGTGAGAGGGCACTCGCGACCTGAAGGATGAAATAGTGGAATTGACTCTAGGTTAGTCGAGATTTTGGGAAATGGGTTGTCTGATGGGATGGTAGCGACAATAGTTGGGAAACGATGCGGTGAGAGACTCGATGTGGTGATCAACTCGATGTAGTGAGCGACGCGATGGAGGAAAGGGGATTTTCAGCGGCATGCTCACTGGGAATCACGATGAGGCTGGTTGGATAGTGATTTAGCTTTAAGTCGTACAATTGGAACAAGTGGAGATGGCGAGTGCAAATGGAAGAAGATCGTTATTCATCAGTTCATGGAAAATTGGTTGAATTGGTTAAATGATGAATATTCGATAGTTTAATATGGTGGTGTTCGGTTGTCAGTTTTGAGGTTACAGTGGTGTATAGGGATACTGGAGTGTGGTCTGTTTCTTTACGGATTGTGCGATGCATTGATTAGGTAATTTAAGTTGAGTTTGATCTTTAAATTTTTGGGTAAGGATGATAAATACGTGAATGCCTGAGGATGTTTAGGTTGTAATAAGGTTGAGGGGAGAGATATTTCAATGGCAGGTTCATCGGTAATTGAGGTGCAGGGTTTTGGAGTTTGGATCTGTGATTTATAGGATGCGAATGCATGATAGAAAATGCCTTAGATGGTCGATGTAGGAAACTGGTAGTTATACGGGGAATGGTATGTCGATTGTAACAACCCAGAAATTCAGAACAAATTTAAAATTTTTATTTTGGCAATTTTAACGGATTTTGAATATTTAAAATGGATTATTTTAAATAATAATGACGGAAAATTTATTTTCGATGAAGTTAAAATGAATAAATTTATTTAAATTATAATTCGAGCCTGAAATGGCGTGGCAGTTTGAAAATTCAATTTTGAAATTAAAATGTATGTACAGGATTCAAAATAAATCGGATTTTGGCAAAACAAGAAATATCTGAATCTGTTTAACTATACCTTTCTAACGGATGTAAGGAACTGAAATTTCGTTTCATAAATTGAATGATATGTCCGGTTTAAAATTCAGAAAAGTCATTGTGGAATTTATATATGTTTTATATATATAAAGGCCTTAAAAATAGCCATTTTGCAAACGACCTCCGTTTTTGATGAAACCACTTTTGTTGGATCCGGGATGTCAAACTACGGCTAGATTCCAAAATTCATAATTTTTGAAGTTCATATGTGAGCGTGGAAAAAGTTAAACGTGTTTTTACAGTTTTAGTCAAATTGGATCGACCAGAAAATGACCATTTTTCAAACGGTCTCCAAATTCGACGAAATTTGTTTTTTTTAGTACAATATCGTCAAAACATAGCCAGGTTAATTTTTTTGGAAATTTTAGTGTCAATATGTGGCCTTGGCAAATTAAAATGTACGTTCAAATCCAAAATTGAATGTTTTATATTTTAGTTTTAAGAATAACTGACTAAAACTGTCGAATTGGCAAAGGAAACATATTCCATTGTGTTCGAAATGGTGGTATTTAGCTAGGGGCAATTGTCGTTGGGGTTCGTTTGGAGTTCATAGGTTCAAATAATTGGTTTTCGAATAAAATATCATTAAATTACTTTCTATAAAAGGACAAAGAGTTGAAACCCTAGCCCCCTTTCTATCAGCCGCCACCCACCCACGACGAACGATATTAATCATTCGAAAATACTTCCATCTTTATTTTTATATCGGGTAATAATTTTGGAAATCGTTCAATGCTAAAACCATTCAACTCAATGGGATCTATCATCCAACCGGCCATGATTGTTTCTAGTGATTCGAGTAGCTTGATTTTTGTTGTAAAACCACCGCCGCTTCACCTTTAGTTATGGTCAGCTGGGACCACCAAATGGGATGTTATCCACGGTGGAGAGAGATGGTGTGATGCCCTTTGACGTCGACCACTCTGATTGGATTCTGACACCTGGATGAGCGAGCTTTCGGAAGCCCTAAGGCGGAGCAGTTTTAACGGGATTCCTAAACCACTGAACAACGAGAAAGGATGAAGAATGGCACGAGTTCCTTTTTTAATCAAAATAATCAGTGCTAATTATTTTTATTAATTATTTAATAATGAGATTAATGTTTAAAGCTTAATAACTTTTCATGCACCAACATAATTCGACGAAACTGGTTTTGATGGAACCCTTGCGACGAGGGCTTCATAGTGGAACAAATGTGGACAAGATTTGGCGCAACCGCGGGTTTTCATTAAATTAAACACGTTGTTTAATTTAATTGAAAACAATCGTTATAAACGATTTCTAAAACCCATCAAGGTGAGGATTTCTCAAAAAATATATTTCTATACTGTTATTTATTTTGCAACTGCATATATGAACTGCTCCCCGTCGTTCACAGACATTGGTTGACTTATTTGTTTGTGTAACACCCCTCGTCCATTAATGTCACTCACAAAGGGAATGCATTAACTTTTATGGAGCGTTTTAAGTAAGTATAGAACAAAAACTTAACAAAAAGACAGATATAAACCGTACTCAAAGATTTAAAACTTTATTCCATTGCAGCGAAAAACCCATATGTTTAATTACATCATCAAAAACCAGAGTCAAAGTACATAATATCCATCTTGACTACCAAAAGTACATAAATTGAAAGATATAATCCCCAATACAAAATAGCCATAAATAAAAGAGAAGCTGAACTTTACTTCAGCGATCCAAGCAATCTTTTAAAAGCAGTCCAAAATCAAGCTCCACTGGTGCTAGTTACAACCTAAGCACCTTGGGGGGGGGGGGGGGGGAGGGGAGGAAGAAAAGAGGAGGAAACAAAGGAGGTCAGACAAAAAGTCTGGCGCGTACGATAACTTTAGTTATATAATTGACAAAGTAACTAGGCTAAGGGATAAGTTGGAAAATAAGGAAATGACCATGAACCATTGAGTATGGCAGAGTGAATAAGAAACAAGATGAACAACGATATCGTTAAAGTGCCCCTAAACAACTATAAGATAATTACTGAACTACACCAACACTCTAGGATAATTTCTATAGTGCACCACCACTACTCACCCTAAGGTTGATCTCGCCTACAGACTTAATAATGATGTTGGTAGTTTCGTGCACCCCTAGCTGCCTTCATAGGTGCAGCATGCCCCTATCTCCACTAGGTGTACCCACTACCCCCAAGCGATCGGCTCCTAAACTCGTAGATACCCGTGTTGTCCCCATAGTGGGGTATATCACTCCTCAAAGTGGCAACCCGATACAACCAACAATGTACGGCTTATACCTACACGATGCAACAACGTCTTACCTACCAGCCTGGGTCCACACACGCAAATGAACCCGTTGGACTTGCGTTGCCACCGCTAACCCGGTTTGGCCTCTTAGAGTCAAGCCCAATATGCGTGTCCCGTCATCGAATTGGGTCGAGCCCACAAAGATACGTATGGGTTTGAAATGGGCCCCCATTACTTGACACAAGCTGTCCACCTAAGCTTGGTCCCCTCTAGTACATCCCACTTAACCCACTTTTTATTCATGTCTCAATTACATGTTTCAATTTTGGTTAAGTGTTTCTAATCGTATTTCCAAATGCCACCCAAGGCACCCACTCGATTCCACATGCCACCCAAGGCACCCACTTAACCCCCTCATGTCCCACTACATGTTTATCTGGTTAAGTGTTTCTAAATTCATTAAGAACGTAACCTCATAAAGACCTCTCACATTAGACTTGCATTTGAGGCAACTGGATTTGCCGGGCGGGTCCGGGCAGTCTTACACCACAAAAGAGCCTAACCTCGTGTCTTTAAAATTGTTACGCATTTAGTTTATGCCTGAGACCTTTCACATTAGACGTGCATTTGTGGCAGCTGGATTTGCCGAGCGGGTCCGGACAGTCTTACACCACAAAAGAGCCTAACCTCGTGTCTTAGACGATTAATTACTCCTAATTAATCATTCCCCAATTCGAATTACTTTCCCTATTCAAATTATCAATCAATTAATGGTGTCCATAATTGACTCAATTATGTCCATCTATTTATGGTATGTAAAATCATACCAATTTTCATCACAAATTTATTTTATGACTTTTAAGGCATTTATGCCAATTAAATCTTTTTAATATTATCCCCTTTAGCCCACGTTGTACGTTTGTTCGTTTAACGTAAAATATACGTTAGACTCGAATAGTCTAACTAATGGAATAAAGAGAAAACATCACAATATACACATAATTAAAACATCGATCTAAACATAGGGGTGAACTTGCATGTGTGAATGATGTTCTACATCTAAAACTTTCATAGGCTATAGTTACAACTTGCATAAACAACATATGTCGTGGATCCAAATCAAAAGGTGTGAACTTGTTGAGATATTGGTCATAAACTTGCATAAATCATGTATGTCATAGATATACATCTAAAGGTGTAAACTTGCATAGGCAATAACCCTAAACTTGCATAACATGATTCATATCCCAAACTCATATATTTATGTAAACTTGCGTATGTGATTTATGCATCATAACAATGGTGTAAACTTGCATCTAACATGTAAATTATCATGTAGAATTTATCATATAACTCATACATGTCATATCCTAAATTTAGATCTAAAATTGATGTCACGAAACATGTAAGGTTATACTAACTTGCCTATGATTCTTGTCTAAATAAATATCTAAACTTGCATACAAACTTGTGATCTATCATACGAATCAACATAACCGAACTAACTTATGAACAACATGATGATTCAACGAGACATAAGCCAATCATAGAATTACAACATGGGTGATATCATCATAACTTTACATCGTAAATGATAGATCATAACATAACATCATAGAAATTACAACACAAATCTACAACATAATTCAACATGAAGTTAATAATTCACATCATATCCAAATTATCTGCATCATAACTCAATCCAATTAATTTACTAATTATTTTATTAAAACTATCGAACTCATAACTCAAAAGCGGTCTTGAGTTCTGATTTCTGATTTCTGAAGTTGTATTAGCTCTTCTTTGAAGAAGATTCGTTGTTAGGGTTGAATAGAACTGATTTGATTTACTATTCTTCCTCTCTAATTGGTGGCGGCTACTCTAGAGTTCAAGATGACATCGTGACGGCCATAGTTTCAGTTTTAATTCTGATTTAGGGCTTGAGTCTATGGGTCTTTTTGTAGAGTTTTGAATTAATTTAAGTCGTCGAATGATCTTAAAGTTAATCAAAACCATTCAGTCGGGATAGGGTGACACCTCAACCCTAATGACTCAGCAAGGAGTCAGAAAGGACTTAGCAAGATGGATCAGACTGAACCAGAAAGCTGTGCAGGCCTGTTGCCTCGGCCTGGGCTCGCTTGGCAGGTGCGCCGGTGCAAATTTGTACTGGCGCACTTCCCAAGCGCGCCAGTGCAATTTTTTTTCATTTTTTGCCACCAAACTTCGTTCGTCCATAACTCCTTCATCCGGTACCCGTTTCCCGCAAACGCGGACTCTATTTCAACCAGAATTCCGAGACGAACACAATGGTGCAACCCCATTCCCTTAATTCTCACGCCTGAGATTAATTATTCTTTATTTTAGTTAATTTGATTATTCAAAAATCCAGGGTGTTACATTCTCCTTTCCTTAAAGGATTTCTCCCCTGAAATCTCCAAGTTAAGGAGAATGCATATCCTACCATCCAAACAACCATCTACTTAACCATGAAACACGGGCGTCCATTGTCCTTATAAAATTTCTAATGCTATATCAACATATGCAAGAAGTGTGTGTATATGTTCCTTATCTAATGCAAAATCAGGCGGTCTACTGATTCAGTTGAGCTCCTTAATGCAAACCATGATAGTGCCATTCGTCCATTATGTATGTGAAAGAACCTTATCGATACATATCATTTCTACATGTGTGCACAAACATTCACCAAAATGCAACATCCATATGATAGTACAACCATTATACATCCATTACTTGAATATGTACTCACATTTATATGCAATATGTGATATGAAGTGACTGAGCCGATCTAGTGCCTAAAGTGTGTGTATATGCATCCACGATCAACGACTAGAAAACACTTGCATCCACATGCATCCATCATACATAACATGTCTCAAACATATGTTTCAACCATACGACTACCCTATCTAAAGGTCAAAGATACTAGATAGAGGAAATACTAAAGATAAGATAAGTACAAGGTAAGCGATAAAGGAGAAATTAAAAGACATACCCTCGAAAAGAAAAGGGTATAATGAACGCATCTTCGCTCCTGACTCCCAAGTAGTGTTGCTCTCATCATCTCAACATTGCACTTTGACTAGTTTGACTTCTCGATTCCTCAACGTCTTAATCTCCGACACAAGAATGCACGTAGGAGCTCGTCGAATCGTCGAATCGCGCTCTATCTCCACCTCTCTAGGCAAGCTCGGCTCTACCACTTCCACGGTCTCGTGTAAGCACTTCCTTAAATGTGATACATGGAATACGTTGTGTACACCACTAAGTCTCTCGGGAAACTCCACTCTATACGCCATCTGTCCAATCCTGTCCTTAATAGGAAACGACCCTATGAACCTTGGTGCAAACTTCCCAACGGACCCAAAGCAAATGATGTTCTGTAATGGAGACACCTTGACAAAGACCATGTCCCCAATATCAAACTCATGATCTGTCCTCCTCTTGTCAGCATAAGATTTTTGACTATCTTGCGCCCTCTTCATCCTCCTTCGGATCAAATCGATCTTTTCCGAAGTCTCTCTAATCATATCGGGTCCAAGCAAGACCTTGTCTGTAGACTCCCACCGACATGTAGGTGAACGACACGGACGTCCATAAAGAGCCTCGAACGGTGTCATACCAATGCTAGACTGAAAGCTGTTATTATATGCAAACTCCACCAACGGAAGATGTTCCTCCCATGTACCTCCGAAATTTAAGACACACAACCTCAATAAGTCCTCTAGAATACGATTCACCCTCTCGGTCTGGCCGTCCGTCTGAGGATGATATGCGGTGCTCAAACATAACTGAGTCCCTACCGCGTCTTGCAAGCTCTTCCAAAATTCGCTAGTGAATATAGGATCGCGGTCGCTCACTATGCTAGAAGGAATACAGTGCAAACGAACTATTTCACGAATGTATGCGGAGGCTAACCATGGAGCAGTCCTCTTAATCTTCACGGGAATGAAATGGGCGTTATTAGTAAGTCTTTCTACCATGAACCAAATCCCTGTATTACCCTTCCTCGATCTCGGCAACCCATCAACAAAGTCCATCGAGAAACTTTCCCACTTCCATTGTTGGACCTCCAATGGATGAAGCAATCCACCAGGCTTCTTTTGCTCTGCTTTTACTTGTTGGCACACCAAGCATCTAGCGACAAACTCAGCCACATCCCTTTTCATGTCAGCCAAAAAGTAAACTCGTTTCATGTCCATGTACATCTTGTCCCCGCCGGGATGGATGGTCATTTTCGAATGATGTGCATAATCAAGAATGGTCTTCCTCAAGTTCTCGTCCTGTGGTACACAAAGTATACCGTCCCGATGTAACCAACCCTTATCATCTAGGGTATAGCTACGGAGATGGCTCGATGACTCCCCTCTTTTGAGCTTTTCTACTAACTCAACCAACTGTGGGTCGTCTCGCTGTGCCTCGCCAATCCGTCCTAAAAGCGTAGGTCTAACCTCTAAGGATGCTAGCAAACCGGGTACAAAGTCAACGGAAGGTTTAAAGTCAAACGTAGAGATGAACTCTAAGCTTCTCCACTCAACAAAAAACGGACTCAAGAACAACCTTTTTCTACTTAAGGCGTATGCTACCACGTTACCCTTGCCAGGGGTATATGCTATCTCGAAGTCGTAGGATGCTTAGAATTCCATCCACCTTTGCTGCCTTAAGTTCAAGTTCTTCTGAGAGAATAAGTATTTTAGCGATTTGTGGTCAGCGAATAATTCGAATTTTTCTCCATGAAGATAATGACGCAAAGACTTAATTGGGAAAACAATAGAGGCCAACTCTAGGTCATGTGTAGGGTAATTTATCTCATGTACTCTCAATTGCCTTCCACCATAGGCTATTACCCTTCCCTCTTGCATTAAGACTGCGCCTAGTCCTGTCCCTCAAGCATCGGTATAAACGGAAAATGGCTTACTCCCATCTGGCAACACTAAGACTGGGGATGTGGTCAACGCTCTCTTTAAACGTTGGAACGCATCATCACAATCTATGTCCCACATGAAAACTAAGTTCTTATTCATCAAGAGTGTTAATAGGGCTGATATTTTTGCGAAGTCTTTGATGAACTTCCTATAGTAGCCAGCCAACCCTAAGAAACTCCTCACCTCGGTAGCATTTTTAGGAACCTTCCAATCTTGGATGGCCACTGTCTTCGCGGGATCCACAGCTATCCCTTCTTTGGAAACCACGTGCCCTAAGAATCGCACTTCCTTCATCCAAAAGTGACATTTAGAAAAAATTTCTTTAAGGCTATGCGCTCGAAGAGTCTCCAACACTTCTCTAAGATGTAGGGCATGCTCTTCCTTGCTTTCAGAAAAGATCGAGATGTCGTCCACAAAGACTACCATGAATCTATTAAGGTACTCCCTAAACACCCTACTCATCAAGTCAACAAAGTATGCGGGTGCGTTTTTCAAAATGAAGTGCATCACAAGCCACTCGAAGAAATCGTCTGGAGTCCTAAAGGCAGTCTTGTCTATGCTATCCTCAACCACTCTCAGCTTGTGGAAACTCATGGCTAAGTCCAACTACGAAAACACTGAGTCGCCAACTAATTGATCGAAGAGATCGTCAATCCTCGGCAGTGGGTTTCTATTTTTCTTAGTAAGCTTATTAAGTTCTCTATAGTCCACACAAAGTCTACGGGACCCATCCTCCTTCGTGGCAAACACTACTGGAGCACCCCCACTCCGATATACTACGTCTGATGAACCCCTTCTCAAGCAATTCTTTCACTTGCTTACTGAGTTCTCTTCTCTCTCTCTTGGATCCATTTGGCGCACTGGTAATGCAACTTGTAACAACCCGTATTTTTCGATAACATGTTAAAACGAGAATCAAGGCAGAATTTAATTTTAAATTCGGAATCAAGTAAAACGAGCTATGCCATTGCGTTCGTCTCGGAAAAATACGCGAAATAGAGTCCGAGTTTTCGAAAATCGGAGTCCGTATGACCCGGTTAAGGCCCAAAGAAGTTTTCGGAAAATTTGAATTTCGAAACGTGCAGAAATGGGGCCAGGCGGGAAAATTCCCGCCCAGACAAGTCGACAGGCATGTCGACAGGCATGTCGACAGGCATGTCGACAGGCATGTCGACATGCATGTCGACAGGGCTGTCGACTTGCCCTGTCGGCTGATTTTGATCTGGTGCACCTATTTGCTATCTTGGCTAGGTTTTTGGGCCTGGTTTGAAATCTGACGGCTCTGCTTGGTCCTAGGGTTAATCTAAGGGCCTAAAACTATCCTAATCTCTATAAAAAGACCCTAAACCTACCCCTAAACCCTCATTATTCACTCATGTAACTAAACTATGGCCAAATTTCTACTCTCATGGCCTCCATCTCAAATCCCTAGAGCCTATGCACTCAAATCAAGTTCAAATCAAAAGATGCAAGCTTGCTACACCAAATGGAGGCCAAATCAACGTTGTTATGCGAGTTTCATGACGGATCTTCATCAAAGGAGCCACCTTTCTTCGTCAAAAATGATGCATGATCCCTTTCCTAAGCCTTGCCTATGTAAGTTCTAGCTACTTTTGGGTCAAAACGGTATTGTAATGTTGACATGGGATAAAATGAGGCTAAACATGATTATGCGAACATATATGAACCTTACCTTGCCTCTTGTGTTCATGTTTATGATCTTAGGCCATGTGAGTGACTTAATCATGCCTCTCATGCTATGCATAACCTAGCTTAACTTGCAAGTTTGGATCTTTATGCATGAAATGCTAGCATGAACCTTTAGGAACCATTTTACTTGTGAAACCTTGGCTAAGACTAGATTTTGGGGCTTATGCATGTTTATGAACCCAAACCCCTTTATGCTATCATGTAAGTTTGTGGCCAAGTCTTTTATGAGATTATGCATGTTTATGGCCAAACCCTTTTCGTGATAATATGCATGTTTGTGGCAAAATTACCTTATGACACTATGCATGTTCATGGTCAATTTCTTTATGATGTTATGCATGCGGAAGCCAAGCCCTTTTTGGCATCATGCATGTTTTGAGACCAATATGTGGCATAGCATCCTTACTATGTTGACTCGCTTTGCTTGCGTTGGGAAAACACGATTTTGGGTAGTTAGATAAACATGAACATGTCGCAAAATCTTAACTTGAATATGACATGTGTTTATACTTGAAAATGTGACTTGAAGGATAACATGGAAGATGACATGTAAGTATGCATAAAAACATGAGCTTGGGAATTTACCTATTAAGTTAGGTCTACCCTTTGGGAATTTACCTATTAAGTTAGGTCTACCCAAATGCTCGAAAAACTTGTAACATGTTTTGGAAACATGATGAACTTAGATAATATGAGTGGCCAACTCGAGGTTGGGTTGAGTTTGCAACGTAAAACTACCCGGAACCGACCGGCCTAACTAGTAGTTGCAAACAATAGGACCCAATGTGAGAAGTTGGTCATGTCGCGCTTAAGACCCGAGGTTAGACTAGGTTGTGGTGTAAATCTACCCGGACCCGCCCGGCTTAACTAGTAACCACAACAAGGTCTAATGTGAGAGGTTGAGGGTGCATTAATTAAATTAATGCCACATAATAGGGTTAAGTTAATTTGATTAATGAGGCTTAATCAAATATGATATGGACAAATGGGTTAAGTAATTTGATTAGGCTAATGATACTTAACAAAACATGATAAGCTTGGGTAGGTTAAGTAACTTGATTTGCCTAATGACACTTGACCATTTTTATACGACTAGTGGACGGGATTAGGTCAACCAACACTTAATCAATCCAACACGATAACGTGATAAGGTTAAGTAAATTTTCTTAATGACACTTAACCGTATAATACAGTTAATGGATGGGGTTAAGATTAGGCTTAACTAATCTAAACACGGTAATTCGATAGGGTTAAGTTAAACACTTAACCAATTTAAACTTGATAATTCAATGAGGTCAAGTAACCCATACTTAACCGACTTAACTTGGTAATTTAATGGGGTTAAGTTAAACACTTAACTAATTTAACACGATGATTTGATGAGTTTAAGTGACCTATACTTAATCAATCTAACTCGTTAATTTGATGAGGTTAAGTTAACCTATACTTAACCAATCTAACGTGAAAACATGATAAGGCTAAGTCACGAATCGTTTCGAATACGCTTGACCGATTTGACTCGGTAATCAGATGGGGTCAAATTAATATATACTTAACCAATCTAAAATGATAATTAGACGAGGTTAAGCCTTGGATTGCTTGATATACTTAACCAACTTGACACATGAACTGTAGGGTTAAGTCTTGGGCTTGGATACTTAGCCAGTTTCGACATGTTTTGTAGACGGGTTAAGTTGTGAACTTAAGTGACACTTAACCCATTAGATAAACCCTAATTCGGAGGATTAGGTAGATAACCATAGTTAACAAGAATTATGGAAATAAGGCTAAGTGGTAAACCTTAGTTAAGGGAAACTAAGTAATAATCCTTAGTCAAGGAAATTTGGACCATTTCTTAGATAGATTAGTAACCCGATACGTTTAATTATGCGTGTAGGAGCAGGCTATCTGATTTAGATAAAGGCTCCAACGAACTGGGTAACGAAGCAGCGGCTTCGGGGAACGTGAGGATATTCTTGGGATCCCTCTGTGAGCTGCCAGGTCATTATACTAGGCTCACGAGAGGTTGAGGTCTGCGGTAGAAGAACCAAGAATATGCCTTGGTTGCTATGCGAGCGACCTAAAGACTGGGGTGGATAGCAGTGAGTCGGCGAATACATAAGGTGCCCGAGATAGCAAGTTCGTCGATCATCTACCATCTTGAGTCAAGCGTGTACGTACGGAAAGGCAGGGAACACACAACATACCATGATTTGCTATCTAATTATGGGTGAGGTAGGCCGTAGGATGTGGGCTGGCCGGAGTGTAGTTCTCATGCAAGATTTTCCCTTGTGTTGCCTTTCACTAGTTGAGGGAGGGGTCTCGTGGGACCATAGCCACGTGTAGAAAAGCAGACCTTAGTATCTGCATCGGCAGATAAATCTAAAGCTCCCGACCGAGTCCTGTATTTCTCGTTTTGGCCGGTGACAGGACTCGGATGGCACGATGTGATACATGTGCATACAGTAATAGAAAAACGATTCACGATGAATGCGTGGGAAAAGGGCGCGGTCGAGGGTTAGCGTAATCCCTAGTGGCCTAGGTGGTTTAACCCAAACCGAAATACGAAAACGTGTAATAGGTAAGCGTAATCCCTAGTGGTGCTAGGTGGCGTAAGTCCTAGTAGTTCAAACGATGATTCATATGGAAGAGCCTAGCTAGAACAAGGGTGACAGTACAAACGATTTCAAGAATAATACATGAGAAAGCCCGTACGAGGTACGGCAAAGGACTGAACTTACATACATAGAAAGAAACATACGAGCTGAGTAACCTATATATGTGATATATTAGGTTGACATGGACCATTACACGACTTTGAGCAAGGGACATTCATGGTTAACACATGACGCGGGTAGGGATACTAGTACGAGAGGTGCAGAGCAAATATACATGTTAGAACTAGGAAGAATATACATAATAAATACCGTGGGATGTTAGACGGGGTAGATACCTTGGGATAATGTACTCGATAGGAATCTGACGATGTGATACCTTGACTTATCATAACACCGTAGTTTATCATGATACCTTAGTTTACCTTGCCGCAGTAGTTCAATCGGCTACCCTGGTTTATCTATCTTGTAGTTATCCTTATGTTTACTTTCAGTTTATGCATGTCATGTTACCTTTACCTGTTTTTATACTGGAAGTAGATAGGACTTACTCAGTCTGTTTGACTGACCCGTTTTGTTTCGCCTCTTTTCTTCCGTTTCCCCCCCCCCCCCCAGGTTTCAGGGAGGAAACAATGCTGTTTAGTTCGGACTTCTTCTGCTTGAAGGTCATCATGGATGGCTTGGACTTCTCTTGGCTATGGCTACTTTACGGTTTTACTTGGGGAATAATTTATTAAAAAGTCTTTATGCTTCTTTACTATTGCAAGACAGGTTTTGATGTACTCTGATGTAAAAAGCTTTAAACCTTATGTATTCATGTTTATGAAAGTTTGATTTTACTTCCGCTATTTATATATGTTCTGTCTTGTGATATTTCTGTGCATGTTTACCAATAATGCCCCTCTAAAGCTAGTGCATTCCTTTGCGAGTGACCCTAGCGGAGGCGGGGTGTTACATTTGGTATCAGAGCAGAAGGTTACCAGACTGGGCAAAAGTTTTTAAAGACCTTCTAAAAATTATTTGAAAAACCGTTTACAAAGAAGCATTTTTTTTCCAAGAAAATTTTCTTTTAAAAGAAAAAGTCTATTCCCCAAAAGGCCATTAGCATTATCCTTGTTTCCTTGATTGAATCTCTTTTCCTTTCTTTCCTCCATCTGTAGTCACAGTGGTTTTGACTGCGACTAGTCTTTCTAGCTGCGTAAGTGTTTCCCGTACGATGGAGGTGGTTCTCGAGAGACCGTTGCAGAGTTATGAAAGGATAGTCAGAACAAGGATAAAGGATACGAGCTCAGGGATAAGCAACATATTGGTATGGCTGAGTCCTAAAAGGAGGGAGAAAGATGAACAATGAAACCCATGACGAGAGAGTACCTTTGGCATGGTGAAACGGGACGGATAGTTAAGTATCATGGAACAGGGACAAGATCATTCGGAGGGCAATAGTATGCTCTCATTTCTAGGGTACCTCAGAAGGAGGGTAACGATCTTGTTAAGGGTTTAGTTTTTCTTCTCCATCATCCCGTCGGGACTTTGTTTTGATCACCGCATCTTTTTAAGTCCGCTTCGATAGTTGAGTCTCTGCACCTTAGTACTAGTATAATAGAGTATCCCGTTTTTGTCTCAAGTCCTATTGGAAGATCGGTCCATTTATTCATGACTTGTTTTGGATTTGAGGATGACATGCCTCGGTTATGGATGGATTCTAGGGATGAAGTGGTTATCCAGTAAGGGGTGCCACTCTCGGTTTTGATAGAAGGGTAGTTGGACCCTTGACTAACCCTCGAAGTCTCGTGTAACCTTTTGGGTTCGGTCATGGTTAGTTACTTAGAATCCCTGGATGCCTTTATGGGAAATTGGAAGCCCAATCAAGTGGTGTTCGCCAGTAAGACGGATGGTTTATTTCACTTATGCATGGGTTATAGAAATCACCTTAGTAAGTGCGCTTGACAACCTGGTTGGCATCTGTTTACTTTCAAGAGAAAGTTCTTCTATGCGGTATACCTTGTGGTACGAGGTCCGAGATTCATTAGTGAATTTTGGAAAGCTTGCATGAGATCATGAGTACGCAGTCATGTTTGCGTCAAGTATTTTAGAAAAAGGATAAGTGCAAGTGGAACGAGAGGCGGCGAAGGAATGAGTTCCAGCTCATGTTATGGAAACAGGAAATAAGAAGCTACGAAATCGCAAAGACGGTCAAGGCACAAGGAAATTGAGCTCAAGGAAGTACGACTTTGATGGTCAAAGACTAGATACGCGCATGATATCTCTTTTTGGGAGTATATCCTTGATCCCTGTTTTCTGTAGAGCTTACTTGTGGGCTATCTTTTGTGGACATCCTCTCGGTCCTATTTTATGTTACAAACCCCGTAAGGAGTTTGTCCCGTTTATCTTCTCGACCCTGTTTCGGGGAACCTTAGGTAGAACGCTATGGATGTAAACATGTATTTGAAACATGTTATGGGTGATATGGTTGCAAATGGTTGCAGGTGGTTGCTCGTGGATGCGCGAATTTACATTAGATAGTAGCTCGACTCGATCACAATTCATATTGCATATGCACGAGTATTTATACTTGTTTATGGATGAAATTGAATGTGTTACCATGTGGATGTTGCATATGGATGAATGTTTGTGCACGCATATAGTGTATATATATGACTAGGACTATTTGCACACATGTTGGATTCATGGCACTATACATATTTTTGCATTCAAAAGATTTTTCAGGCCTGATCATTAGCATTAGCTAAGGAACATATACACACACTCTTTGCATGTATTCATACAGCATTAGAAATCATCTAAGGACGATGGTTGCTTGTGGATGATGTTTTGAGTAGATGGATGATGGATGGTAGGATATGTTCTTCCTAACTTGGAGATTTCGGGGACGAAATCCTAAAAGGTGGGGAGAATGTAACAACCCGTATTTTTCGATAACATGTTAAAACGAGAATCAAGGCAGAATTTAATTTTAAATTCGGAATCAAGTAAAACGGGCTATGCCATTGCGTTCGTCTCGGAAAAATACGCGAAATAGAGTCCGAGTTTTCGAAAATCGGAGTCCGTATGACCCGGTTAAGGCCCAAAGAAGTTTTCGGAAAATTTGAATTTCGAAACGTGCAGAAATGGGGCCAGGCGGGAAAATTCCCGCCCAGACAAGTCGACAGGCATGTCGACAGGCATGTCGACAGGCATGTCGACAGGCATGTCGACATGCATGTCGACAGGGCTGTCGACTTGCCCTGTCGGCTGATTTTGATCTGGTGCACCTATTTGCTATCTTGGCTAGGTTTTTGGGCCTGGTTTGAAATCTGACGGCTCTGCTTGGTCCTAGGGTTAATCTAAGGGCCTAAAACAATCCTAATCTCTATAAAAAGACCCTAAACCTACCCCTAAACCCTCATTATTCACTCATGTAACTAAACTATGGCCAAATTTCTACTCTCATGGCCTCCATCTCAAATCCCTAGAGCCTATGCACTCAAATCAAGTTCAAATCAAAAGATGCAAGCTTGCTACACCAAATGGAGGCCAAATCAACGTTGTTATGCGAGTTTCATGACGGATCTTCATCAAAGGAGCCACCTTTCTTCGTCAAAAATGATGCATGATCCCTTTCCTAAGCCTTGCCTATGTAAGTTCTAGCTACTTTTGGGTCAAAACGGTATTGTAATGTTGACATGGGATAAAATGAGGCTAAACATGATTATGCGAACATATATGAACCTTACCTTGCCTCTTGTGTTCATGTTTATGATCTTAGGCCATGTGAGTGACTTAATCATGCCTCTCATGCTATGCATAACCTAGCTTAACTTGCAAGTTTGGATCTTTATGCATGAAATGCTAGCATGAACCTTTAGGAACCATTTTACTTGTGAAACCTTGGCTAAGACTAGATTTTGGGGCTTATGCATGTTTATGAACCCAAACCCCTTTATGCTATCATGTAAGTTTGTGGCCAAGTCTTTTATGAGATTATGCATGTTTATGGCCAAACCCTTTTCGTGATAATATGCATGTTTGTGGCAAAATTACCTTATGACACTATGCATGTTCATGGTCAATTTCTTTATGATGTTATGCATGTGGAAGCCAAGCCCTTTTTGGCATCATGCATGTTTTGAGACCAATATGTGGCATAGCATCCTTACTATGTTGACTCGCTTTGCTTGCGTTGGGAAAACACGATTTTGGGTAGTTAGATAAACATGAACATGTCGCAAAATCTTAACTTGAATATGACATGTGTTTATACTTGAAAATGTGACTTGAAGGATAACATGGAAGATGACATGTAAGTATGCATAAAAACATGAGCTTGGGAATTTACCTATTAAGTTAGGTCTACCCTTTGGGAATTTACCTATTAAGTTAGGTCTACCCAAATGCTCGAAAAACTTGTAACATGTTTTGGAAACATGATGAACTTAGATAATATGAGTGGCCAACTCGAGGTTGGGTTGAGTTTGCAACGTAAAACTACCCGGAACCGACCGGCCTAACTAGTAGTTGCAAACAATAGGACCCAATGTGAGAAGTTGGTCATGTCGCGCTTAAGACCCGAGGTTAGACTAGGTTGTGGTGTAAATCTACCCGGACCCGCCCGGCTTAACTAGTAACCACAACAAGGTCTAATGTGAGAGGTTGAGGGTGCATTAATTAAATTAATGCCACATAATAGGGTTAAGTTAATTTGATTAATGAGGCTTAATCAAATATGATATGGACAAATGGGTTAAGTAATTTGATTAGGCTAATGATACTTAACAAAACATGATAAGCTTGGGTAGGTTAAGTAACTTGATTTGCCTAATGACACTTGACCATTTTTATACGACTAGTGGACGGGATTAGGTCAACCAACACTTAATCAATCCAACACGATAACGTGATAAGGTTAAGTAAATTTTCTTAATGACACTTAACCGTATAATACAGTTAATGGATGGGGTTAAGATTAGGCTTAACTAATCTAAACACGGTAATTCGATAGGGTTAAGTTAAACACTTAACCAATTTAAACTTGATAATTCAATGAGGTCAAGTAACCCATACTTAACCGACTTAACTTGGTAATTTAATGGGGTTAAGTTAAACACTTAACTAATTTAACACGATGATTTGATGAGTTTAAGTGACCTATACTTAATCAATCTAACTCGTTAATTTGATGAGGTTAAGTTAACCTATACTTAACCAATCTAACGTGAAAACATGATAAGGCTAAGTCACGAATCGTTTCGAATACGCTTGACCGATTTGACTCGGTAATCAGATGGGGTCAAATTAATATATACTTAACCAATCTAAAATGATAATTAGACGAGGTTAAGCCTTGGATTGCTTGATATACTTAACCAACTTGACACATGAACTGTAGGGTTAAGTCTTGGGCTTGGATACTTAGCCAGTTTCGACATGTTTTGTAGACGGGTTAAGTTGTGAACTTAAGTGACACTTAACCCATTAGATAAACCCTAATTCGGAGGATTAGGTAGATAACCATAGTTAACAAGAATTATGGAAATAAGGCTAAGTGGTAAACCTTAGTTAAGGGAAACTAAGTAATAATCCTTAGTCAAGGAAATTTGGACCATTTCTTAGATAGATTAGTAACCCGATACGTTTAATTATGCGTGTAGGAGCAGGCTATCTGATTTAGATAAAGGCTCCAACGAACTGGGTAACGAAGCAGCGGCTTCGGGGAACGTGAGGATATTCTTGGGATCCCTCTGTGAGCTGCCAGGTCATTATACTAGGCTCACGAGAGGTTGAGGTCTGCGGTAGAAGAACCAAGAATATGCCTTGGTTGCTATGCGAGCGACCTAAAGACTGGGGTGGATAGCAGTGAGTCGGCGAATACATAAGGTGCCCGAGATAGCAAGTTCGTCGATCATCTACCATCTTGAGTCAAGCGTGTACGTACAGAAAGGCAGGGAACACCCAACAGACCATGATTTGCTATCTAATTATGGGTGAGGTAGGCCGTAGGATGTGGGCTGGCCGGAGTGTAGTTCTCATGCAAGATTTTCTCTTGTGTTGCCTTTCACTAGTTGAGGGAGGGGTCTCGTGGGACCATAGCCACGTGTAGAAAAGCAGACCTTAGTATCTGCATCGGCAGATAAATCTAAAGCTCCCGACCGAGTCCTGTATTTCTCGTTTTGGCCGGTGACAGGACTCGGATGGCACGATGTGATACATGTGCATACAGTAATAGAAAAACGATTCACGATGAATGCGTGGGAAAAGGGCGCGGTCGAGGGTTAGCGTAATCCCTAGTGGCCTAGGTGGTTTAACCCAAACCGAAATACGAAAACGTGTAATAGGTAAGCGTAATCCCTAGTGGTGCTAGGTGGCGTAAGTCCTAGTAGTTCAAACGATGATTCATATGGAAGAGCCTAGCTAGAACAAGGGTGACAGTCCAAACGATTTCAAGAATAATACATGAGAAAGCCCGTACGAGGTACGGCAAAGGACTGAACTTACATACATGGAAAGAAACATACGAGCTGAGTAACCTATATATGTGATATATTAGGTTGACATGGACCATTACACGACTTTGAGCAAGGGACATTCATGGTTAACACATGACGCGGGTAGGGATAATAGTACGAGAGGTGCAGAGCAAATATACATGTTAGAACTAGGAAGAATATACATAATAAATACCGTGGGATGTTAGACGGGGTAGATACCTTGGGATAATGTACTCGATAGGAATCTGACGATGTGATACCTTGACTTATCATAACACCGTAGTTTATCATGATACCTTAGTTTACCTTGCCGCAGTAGTTCAATCGGCTACCCTGGTTTATCTATCTTGTAGTTATCCTTATGTTTACTTTCAGTTTATGCATGTCATGTTACCTTTACCTGTTTTTATACTGGAAGTAGATAGGACTTACTCAGTCTGTTTGACTGACCCGTTTTGTTTCGCCTCTTTTCTTCCGTTTCCCCCCCCCCCAGGTTTCAGGGAGGAAACAATGCTGTTTAGTTCGGACTTCTTCTGCTTGAAGGTCATCATGGATGGCTTGGACTTCTCTTGGCTATGGCTACTTTACGGTTTTACTTGGGGAATAATTTATTAAAAAGTCTTTATGCTTCTTTACTATTGCAAGACAGGTTTTGATGTACTCTGATGTAAAAAGCTTTAAACCTTATGTATTCATGTTTATGAAAGTTTGATTTTACTTCCGCTATTTATATATGTTCTGTCTTGTGATATTTCTGTGCATGTTTACCAATAATGCCCCTCTAAAGCTAGTGCATTCCTTTGCGAGTGACCCTAGCGGAGGCGGGGTGTTACACAACTGGCTTTGCATTGTCTACTAGATATATTCGAAAGTCTATTTCACGTTTTGGGGTTAAACCCCTCACCTCATCGAACACTTCAGCATATTCATGGTATATGGGAACAGAATGTAAACCATCATCGGATGCGTCAAGGGATTCTAGGTAGCTAAGCATTACTGGACCTCTAGGGTCACAAGAAATATCAAGGGTCTTTACAAAACGAGTCAACAATCTAACTACCCTTCTTTCACAATCTAGGATGGCCCCATATCTAGTTAGCCAATCCTTACCTAGAATTAAACCTTAGCCCATTAAGCCAAGAACAAAAGCGTTGCACTCAAACTCAACGCCCAAGATAAACACTCTCAAATCCCGACAAATCATAGAAAGATGAGCCGAACCACCGATAGGATTTGAGACTACTAAGGGATCAGTAACTAGACTAGTATCAAGGTGTAGTGTTTCAACTAATGATGTAGAAATAAACGAATGTGATATGCCAGAAACGAATAAAGTACGGACAAGATGATAAAACAGAAAAACACAACTTTCAACGAAAATTGCTCTACCTCGTTCTTGTAGCGGTGGGACCACGAGAGCCTGAACTTATCCCCTTGCCTGCCCTGGTGCCATAAGAGCCTGCACCTGTCCTCTCGAGGTAGACCCTGCCTTCTGCCTTTCTTTGGGTAGTCCTTAATAAGATGCCCCGCCTTGCCACAGTGGAAACAACCGGTCTTCTTTTTCTTCCTACAATCTTTGCTTAGATGACCGGGTGTCCCACAGTTAAAGCATCTTTTCTTTCCCTTAGCATTGTTGCCTTTGCCACCTTTCTTGTTCTGTTGTTGCTGTTGCGGCTTCTTTTGATCCCCTTTCTTCTCGGGTACCTTATTAGCATTGGCGCCCTTCTCCTCTTCATGCATGAGCACCACGTCAACTAGTCTCTCGATGGTAGCCCCCATGGGAATGGGGGTCATAGCTAACCCATGAAGCGGCTCATTTAAACCCTTAACAAATCTTAGAGCCTTCTTTTCTGGAGTATTCACCAAGTCCAACCCAAATCTCGCCAATTGGTTGAATTTGTTGATGTACTCTTTCACCGATAGATTCCCTTGATTCAGCGCCACAAACCTTTCCATGTAAAGATTATATTCAGCCCACGAGAGAAACTTCGAATCAAACCTCTGCCTAAAATCTGGCCATGTATCGACTGGACGTCCACGATTAGTTCCCACCAAAACGAGGCCTCATCCTTCATTAGCCAGGTAGCTAGCTGGACTTTTCTTCCATCACCCACTTCAAAGATTCCAAACAATTCTTCCACTTCCTTTAGCCAGTTTCGAGCTACAACAAATGTCTCCGTCCCGTGAAATGGTTTTCCACCCATTGGTCTAAAGTCCTTACATATCTTAGCAAAAGTATCGACGCGAGTAGGAGGGGGAGGAGGAGCATTTGCTAGACCTGCGGTGGCGGCCCTAGCCTCGAGATATTGACGAAACCAACCCGGTACATGAACACCCTCTTGTATCCCAGATGTTTCAGACATGCTGAAACAAAAAAGGAAAGATTCAATATAAAAGAAACGAGGGAAAGATATATGGCTCTTGGGGTTATGCTTTCTAAAATAAGCTTTTCTCTTGAAAATACTTTCCTTAAAACATACTTTTGAAGGTACTTCTTTATAAAAATTGCTTTGAAAAATAGTTTTTCAAAATTCATATATGTTCTGGTAACCTTCAGCTCTGATACCACGTGTAACACCCCACGTCCATTGATGTCATTCACAAGGGGAACGCATTAACTTCTATGGAGCGTTTTAAGTAAGTATAGAACAGAAACTTAACAACAAGACAGATATAAACAGTACTCAAAGATTTAAAACTTTATTTCATTGCAGCAGAAAACATATATGTTTGATTACATCATCAAAAACCAGAGTCAAAGTACATAATATCCATCTTGACTACCAAAAGTACATAAATTGAAAGACATAATCCCCAATACAAAATAGTCATAAATAAATGAGAAGCTGAACTTTACTTCAGCGATCCAAGCAATCTTCTAAAAGCAGTCCAAAATCAAGCTCCACTGGTGCTGGTTCCAACCTAAGCACCTTAGGGTGGGGGGGGAAGAAAAGAGGAGGAAACAAAGGGGGTCAGACAAAAAGTCTGGCGAGTGCGATAACTTTAATAATATAATTCACAATGTAACTAGGCTAAGACATAAGTTGGAAATAAGGAAATGACCATGAACCATTGAGTATGGCAGAGTAAATAAGGAAACAAGATGAACAACGATATCGTTAAAGCGCCCCTAAACCACTATAAGATATTTACTAAACTACACCAACATTATATGATAATTGCTATACTGCACCACCCCTAGTCACCCTAAGGTTGATCCCGCCTACAGACTTAATAATGATGTTGGTAGTTTCGTGCACCCCTGACTGCCTTCATAGGTGCCGCCTGCCCCTATCACCAATTGGTGTACCCACTACCCCCAAGCGATCGGCTCCCTAACTCGTAGATACCCGTGCTGGCCTTACGGTGGGGTGTATCACTCCCTAATGTGGCAACCCGATACAACCAACAATGCATGACTTATACCTACACGATGCAACAACGTCTTACCTACCAGCCCGGGTCCACACACGCATATGAACCTGTTGGACTTGCGTTGCCACCGCTAACCCGGTTTGGCCTCTTACAGTCAAGCCCTGTATGCGTGTCCCGTCCTCGACTTGGGTCGAGCCCACAAAGATACGTATTGATTACTGGTTGAAATGGGCCCCCATAACTTGACACAAGCTGTCCACCTTAGCTTTGTCACCTCTAGTACATCCCACTTAACCCACTTTTTATTCATGTTTCAATTACATGTTTTAATTTTTGTTAAGTGTTTCTAATCATATTTCCAAATGCCACCCAAGGCACCCACTAGATTCCACATGCCACCCAAGGCACCCACTTAACCCCCTCATGTCCCACTACATGTTTATCTGGTTAAGTGTTTCTTAATTCATTAAGACTGTAACCTCATAAAGACCTCTCACATTAGACTGGCATTTGTGGCAGTTGAATTTGCCGGGCGGGTCCGGGAAGTCTTACACCACAAAAGAGCCTAACCTCGTATCTTAGACGATTAATTACTCCTAATTAATCATTCCCCAATTTGAATTACTTTCCCTATTCAAATTATCAATCAATTAACGATGTCCATAATTGACTCAATTATGTCCATCTACTTATGGTATGTAAAATCATACCAATTTTCATCACAAATTTATTTTATGCCTTTTAAGGCATTTATGCAAATTAAATCTTTTTTATATTATTCCCTTTACCCCACGTTGTACGTTTGTTCCTTTAACGTAAAATATACGTTAGGTTCGAATAGTCTTACTCATGGAATAAAGAGAAAACATCACAATATAGACATAATTAGAACATCGATCTAAACATAGGGGTGAACTTGCATGTGTGAATGATGTTTTACATCTAAAACTTGCATAGGCCAAAGTTATAACTTGCATAACAACATATGTCATGGATCCAAATCTAAAGGTGTGAACTTGTTGAGATATTGGTCACAAACTTGCATAAATCATGTTTGTCATAGATCTACATCTAAAGGTGTAAACTTGCATAGGCAATAACCCTAAACTTGCATAACATGATTCATATCCCAAACTCATATATTTATATAAACTTACATATGTGATTTATGCATCATAACAATGGTGTAAACTTGCATCTAACATGCAAATTATCATGTAGAATTTATCATATAACTCACACATGTCATATCCAAACTTTAGATCTAAAATTGATGTCACAAAACATGTAAGGTTATACTAACTTGCCTTTGATTCTTGTTTAAAACAATATCTAAACTTGCATACAAACTTGTGATCTATCATATGAATCAACATAACCGAACTAGCATATGAACAACATGATGATTCAAATAGACATAAGCGAATCATAGAATTACAACATGGGTGATAGCATCATAACTTTACATCGTAAATGATAGCATGATAACATAACATCATAGAAATTACAACACAATTATACAACATAATTCAACATGCAGTCAATAATTCACATCATATCCAAATTATCCGCATCATAACTCAATCCAATTAATTTACTAATTTTTTTATTAAAACTATCGAACTCAAAACTCAAAAGCGGTCTTGAGTTCTGAATTCTGATTTCTGAATTTGTATTAGATCTCCTTTGAAGAAGATTTGTTGTTAGGGTTGAATAGAACTGATTTGATTTACTGTTCTCCCTCTCTAATTGGTGGCGGCTACTCTAGGGTTCAAGATGACAACATGACGGCCATAGTTTCAGTTTTAATTCTGATTTAGGGTTTGAGTCTATTGGTCTTTTTATAGAGTTTTGAATTAATTTAAGCCGTCATATGATCTTATGGTTAATCAAAACCATTTAGTTGGGATAGGGTGATACCTTAGCCCTAATGACTCAACAAAGTGTCAGAAAGGACTTAGCAACACGGGTCAGACTGAACCAGAAAGCTGTGCAGGCCTGCTGCCTTGGCCTGGGCGCACTTGGCAGGTTTGCCGGTGCTAATTTGTACTGGCACAATTCCCAAGTGAGCCGGTTCAGAAAAAAAATCTTGTTTTGCCACCAAACTTCGTTCGTCCATAACTCCTTCATCCGGTACCCGTTTCCCGCAAACTCGGACCCTATTTCAACCAGAATTCCGAGATGAACACAATGGCGCAACCCCATTCCCTTTATTCTCACGTCTGAGGTTAATTATTCTTTATTTTAGTTAATTTGATTATTCAAAAATCCGGGGTGTTACAGTTTGTATTATGTGCGAAAATTGATCGTGACTTGAAATGAAATAAATTGTATATATATGATATGAATTAAAATATATATATGATGTGAATCAATATATATATATATATACACGGCGTGAATTGAAATATATATACGATGTGAATTGAAATATATATATACGATGTGTATTGAAATATATGTATGAAATAAAATATATATACGAAATAGGAAAAATATATATGAAATAAAATATATATATATATATGAAATGTGAAATATATATATATATATGTATATATGAAATGTGAAAAACGTATATATGAAGTATGAATAATATATATATATATATATGAAGTATGAAAATAATGATATATATATATATATATATATATATGAAAGGTGATATATATATATGAAGTGTGAATGAAATAAATACGGGTTTGTTAAAAATACAATTTTTAACATATATTTTAGATGTATAAAATTTTCATGTAATGGAATATTTGATTTTGATTAAAAATTGAAATGAAAGTTGAAATCGTTTTTGAAACGAATTTAAAACGACTTATAAAATTCATGTTTTAAATGGAAATCGACAAAATATATATTATATATTATATATTATAATGGCCTGAATAGAACGCGCCGCGCAGCGACCGTTCTCGAATTTCGACCATTGACTTCAAATTGACATTACGGGAGATCCAATTGTCGGATTCTCCTAAAAAAAGAACCATTGGGTTCGTATCGGAAAGTGCTTTCCAATGGATGTTGTTCGGTGGCCGTTATTGGAAACCGACTGTACGGGCGATAATAAAATTATTAAAAATATGGAAAAATTATGTAAAATCATAATAAAAGATTTAGAAAGATTTCTGATGAAAAATTCCAGTTTTGAAAAGATAAAAATATATTTTATCGAAATGAACTAGTTAATAACTAGAATAATAAATTATTTATTTTTTGAATAAATAAATTGGATTGAGGAAACGGTTTTAATATAACCGAAATTTCCAATATATGAATTGGAATGGATTTGAATTGAAAGTATCTTCGGAATATTTCTATATTGGATTCCGTGATTATACAGACATTATGGAGGAATTTGGAAGATATATATATATATATATATATCCTTATTCCAATACGATATTTGTTGATTTCAGAATTTGATATTGAATATAAGCCGATATATTTTCTATTTAGAGCCTTGTATTAAATATCAAATGGGATTTTGGGTTTGTCGTGAATGGTGTCTTCACTAACACTGTTCTTAAACCCAGTTGAGAAACTATTTAATGAAGTTTACCAATTAATTAATATTTAATTGTAATTGAATTGAAATTTTTTTTTTGGTTTGTCGTGAACTATGTTTAAACGAAATTGGTTATTTAACCCTGTTAAAGAAGGATTAATTTCCAGAAAGTTGAAAAATCAATAAGAAATGATTTTAGAGATAGAAACCAATTGGATTTTGAATAAATCTTTAATTAGATTGTGAATGAATATATAGTAATAAATAAATTACCAAGGTGAGATTGAACCAAATGTACTTGGTTGTTGATATGGATTGGGCTAATTGATTGTTGATATTGATTCTTATTGATTGATTCACTGTGTGAATGGTGCTCGACCCGTTTATGAGCAGAATATGCTTTTACATTTAGCATTAGGTTGGGTAGAAAATATCTGTGTGTAACACCTTGTGAAATACTTCACGATTTGATGATAAGGTGTTTAGCAATGTTGTGTTCATTTCAAATTTAATGAATGATTTTGAAATAACATTTTTCTCTAGTGAAAAGAAATGTATTCCCGATTTAATGACAAATATGAAAGATGAAGAATCATTTCGATTGGATGCTGCAAAAACCAGTCCGTCACATTAGTTAAAAAAATAGGGGAAATTGTTGGAAGTAAATGTTATTTAGAGAATTAGAGGTAGGATTACAAAGAAGGGCTCCTTTGAAGTATTAAGAGAAGAAGCGGTATTTTAAGCATAGTAGGGGTAGACCGACAAATATGAAAGATGATGAATCATTTAGATTGGGTGTTGCAAAAACCAACCCTTCAACGAAGTCAAAAAATATGGGAAATTGTTGGAAGGGCTATTTAAAGAATTGGGGTTGGATTGAAAAGAAGGGTCATTTTGAAGTATTAAGAGAAGTAAGGGTAGTTTAAGCATAGCAAGGGTAGATCGAAAAATATGTAAGATGATGAATCATTTGGAATGGGTGTTGCAAAAACCTACCCTTCATGGAAGTGAAAAAAGGGGTAATTTTTAGAAGGAAAGAATTAGGGGTTGGATTAAAAAGAATGACTATTTTGAAGTATTAACAGAAGTTGGGGTAGTTTCAACATAGTAGAGGTAGATTGACGAATATGAAAGATGACGAAACGTTTAGATTGGTTGCTGCAAAAATCAACCCTTCACAATAGTAGAATGATAATTGGTTTACAAAGAAAGAAATGAATAATGCAAAAAACTATGAATAAAGAAATGAATAAAGAAAAACTGCAATAAAAGTTGGGGGTATTTAAAAAATAGGGGTAATTGTTGGAAGTAAGGGCTACTTGGAGAATCAGGGATAGGATTAAAATGAAGGACTGTTTTTAAGTATTAAGAGAAGAAGGTGTACTTTAAGCATAATAGGGGTAGATCGACAAATATGAAAGTTGATGAATCATTTGGATTGGGTGCTGCAAAAACCAATCCTTCACAGTAGTTAAAAAATATATGTAATTGTTGGAAGTAAGGGCTATTTATAGAATTTGGGGTTGGATTAAAAAGAAGGACGGTTTTGAAGTATTTAGAGAAGTAGGGGTAGTGTAAGTATAGTAGGGGTAGATCAACAAATATGAAAGATGATGAAACGTTTAGATTGGTTGCTGCAAAAACCAACCCTTCACAATAGTAGAATGATAATTGGTTAACAAAGAAAGAAATGAATAATGGAAAAAAAATTGAATGTAGAAAATCTGTAATAAAAGTTGGGGGCATTTTAAAAATAGGGGTAATTTTTGGAAGTAAGCTCTATTTGGAGAATTAGGGATAGGATTAAAATGAAGGAACGTTTTTTAGTATTCAGAGAAGTTGGGGTAGTTTAAGCATAGTATGGGTAGATCGACAAATATGAAAGATGATGAATCATTTGGATTGGGTGCTGCAAAAACCAATCCTTCACAGTAGTTAAAAATAGGGGTAATTGTTGGAAGTAAGGGCTATTTATAGAATTTGGGGTTGGATAAAAAAGGACGGTTTTGAAGTATTAAGAGAAGCAGGGGTAGTTTACAAGACAGATACCAAGTGAAATACCCACCCTCCGTTAAGGTCACTCAAAAAGGGAATGGCTTAACTTTGGTGGAGCATTATAGGTAAAAGACACAGATAATTTACAAGACAGATACATATATATAAGCAGCGAAAAAAAAACTACTTTATTTCAAACGTGGTTTATAACAAAACATTACAGGAAACTGTTTCAGACCAACTTACAAATCATTACATCAAAATCTCTGTCTTGATTATTACATAAAGAAGCATAGAACAAAATAAAGCTGCATAAATCCACAAGTAGTAGTGTGTCCAAAACCATAGCCAAGGGTAAGAGGTTCCAAGCTATACATCACAGAGTCTTCAAGCTTGGAAAAATGAATGGTCCAAATTAAGATGAGCTATTCCCTCCCTAGGAACCTGGGGTGGGAAACGAAAGAAAAGAGACAGAAAGAAAATCGGTCATATGTAAGTCTGGTAAGTGCAGTGATTATTCATCATGTAAACTGATAAGAGAACCATGACTTGAATAAGCTGGAAATAGGACAATAACAAGGAAATATGCTAACATAGAATAAGGTAAGATAAACAGGGCAAGATATATAATGCAAGATAAACTAATCATATTATCGCACACCTGTCCAAATTCTGTGCACCGACTAAATATTTCAACTATCATCATGATTTCAAACCCAATGATCCCTTTTCATTGATCGGCTCCTACTCGCACGCATTTACTACTTGTGTCCTACGACCCCACTAGATTGTAGATACCTGTGCTGGTCCCACTATGAGGTGTATCAAATCCTATAGTAGCAACCCGACATGATTCAACATGCACAGTGTATACTACTGATGTCCAGTGCCTGCTTTTTTCCACTCCGGAGTACGTGCACACACGTACTCCATCAGAACATACACCCGTCGTTGTTTTGACTGCTTATAATCAGCCGAACAATCGTGCGTCCCCCTGCCTAGTTCAGGGTACCATGATATATCTATGTGGGTTACTGCTGAAATGGTTCCCCGTTACTAGGGTTTCCTAGTCAACATGTTAAATTGGTTAAGTGTCCAGGTTAACCTAAACCCACCCATCAGTTTAGTTAACATGTTGCATTGGTTAAGTGTTACCTTAATTAACTTAACCCTACCATTCCTGACTTAGCTTTAATTCATTTATTAAAGCACCAACCAGTGACATTAGACAAGTATTGTTGCGGTTACTGGATATGACGGTCGGGTCCAGGCAGTTTTCCACCGCAACTCAGTCTAACCTCGGTTTCTATTGGGCTCCATTCACTACCCTCCCATGTTAGATATATATTGTTACGGTTGCGGGATGTGCCGGGCGGCTCCGGGATGTCTTACACCGTAACTCAATCTAAACTCGGGTTAGGCATATTCGTCTTTTCTGAATTTACATATTTACCTCTTTATATTTATATGTAAATTATTGTCACTCAAGTCAAGCCCAACTTTCCTTTTAAATCAAGTTCATAATTTTAGGTATAAAAATTTATACCACTTTATTCCATAAAACATTTACATGTTTATGAGCTAAATATGCCAATTATATGTAATTTCATATTTTTCCCCCAACGTTACCCCCGTTGAACGTTTGCGTAAATCACATAAAATGTTAGGCTCGATACATAGCCTAACTTATACACAAAAGGGGAAAAAGAGGAACATGTAATAATTCCAACATCATAAAAATATGGATCTAACTACACATGCATCATATGAACTTGGCATAGAACAATATACATGAACTTGCAAATTTATATCTACTCAACATGAATCACGAAATAGGGGTTTTACATAGAACTACATAATCTTAAAATTAGGCATGTAGTTGTGAACTTTGCAAATTAGTTGGATCAAATCTAACATGAACCTAATCATATTAGCATGTAGTTTTTGTCATATATGTGAACATGGTTGAACTTGCTTAAACATAGCAAAATTTCCAAGTTGTCATATAACATATAGGTGTTATTACCAAATCATGCGACATGAAATGTCATCACCAAATTATACACAATATGATATCTATCTCCAAATTATACAATATGGTATGTCATCGCCAAACTTCACAATATGTTATGCCATTTCCAAATTATAATATGTCATCGCCAATTTATGTCATCACGAAGTATACAACATAATATGTCATCTCAAATTTATTCAACATGATACGTCTTTGCCAAAATATAATATGTCATCGCTAAATTACACAACAGATATGTCATTTGGAAATTATACAACATATGGATCCAAAGCATTTAACTTTTATCATCAAATTACATACAACATGATCCCAACTTAGCATTATAAAATCATAATCTCAATCGATTCTGTTTTAACAAAAAGGATAGGCATAGATTTACATTAGGCGATGTTCTATATCTATTATTTAGTCACAATTCTAACATCGTTTAGGTCTGAATGATAACTGGACTTACAAAAAGGAGGCTAGTCTAGAGCTCTGGTATCAGTATTATGGATTTAAATAGCTCTCCTTTGTTGTAGGCATTGAATTCTCTTAGTTGAATTAGATTTGCTTTGCAATTCCTACTTGCTTTCTAGTTGAATGAGAATGGCGGCTATTCTAGGCTAAATACGGACAACATGACGGTCTTAGGAATATTTTTGTGTGGCCTTAAGGTTTAGATTTATGTTGCTTGTAATAACCAGGAAATTCGAGCCAATTTAAAATTTTTATTTTGGCAATTTTAGTGAATTTTGAATATTTAAAATGAATTCTTTTAAATAACGACGAAGGGAAATTTATTTTGAATAGAATTAGAACGTATATATTTATTTGAATCGTCGTTAGAATATAAATATTTATTTTTAATTATAAAAGGAATTAAAAATGGCGCGGTAGTTTGAAAATTCGGTTTCAAAGTTCAAATGAATGTACGAGATTCAAAATAAACCGGATTTTAGCGAAACCAAAAATATTAGAATCTAACTGAAAATATCTTTCCAATGAATCCGAAAAATAAAAATTTCATTGCGGAAATAAAAATATATGCCCAGTTGAAAATTCAGAATATTCGCTATGGAATTCTGGCCCTTAAAAATGGAAATTTTTGCAAACGACCTCTGTTTTCGACGAAACCACTTTTGTTGGATCCGTGATGTAAAGTTATTGCTAGATTCCAAAATTCATAATTTTATGAATCAATATGTGAGCGTGGCAGAAGAAAACGTGTTTCGACAGTTTCAATCAATTTCGATCGACCTGAAAATGGCCGTTTTTCAAACTGCCTCGGAATTCGACGAAATTAGTTTTGCTAGGACCGTATCGTCAATACGAAGCTAGAAATAATTTTTTGGGAATTTTCAGAGTTAATATGTGGCCCCGGAAAATTGAAATGTGCGTTCAAATTCAATATATATTTGTTTATATTTTAATTTGAAAGGAAATTGATCGTAACAAGCGAATTGGGTTACGAAACATGTCCCATTGTGTTAAGGATTGGGGTAATTAGCTAGGGGCGACAGTTGTTGGGTCTCATTTGGGGTTCAAAAGAAAATTCAACTTTTTGAAATATAAAATAATTAAATATATAAATATATAACTCTCTCCACTCTCTCTCTCCCGTCACTTCTTCCCCCGTTACTTTTCAGAAAAAGAAAATAAGAATAAATAAATAAACCAATCGTCGTCGCCCCTCCCCCCCCAGATCTTCCATCGTAGCTGCCTCCGCCCGCTACCGCACCACCGCCTCTCAGCCACGGCAGCTGCCCCCCCCCCCCCACTCGCGCCAACGCCTCCTTCTGCTTTCCCCCTTTCTACCAATCCGAGAAAAACCCTAGCCCAACCCTGAAACCACCTCCCGCCGCCCCTATTGGCCCCCACCTCGAAGCCGACCCTACCCTGGCCACCTGACCACCGACGAGCTCGCCTCGGACCAGCAAGCCTCTGCGCCCTCCCTCTGGAAAGAAACAGTAAGTTTAAATCTAAATTTTATTTACTTATTTGTTTTAAACGAAATTTGTTTTAAAAAATTCTGATTTTATATATGTTTTAACATAAGAAAAAATTGGATTTTGATGTGTATAATAGCAAAATTTAGATTTGATTTTTATGTGGTAAAAAGACAAGATTTTTAATTTGTAAAGATTATATTTTTATAACGTGAAAGATTATATTTTTACGTAGAAAGGTTTAATTTTTAAAGTGATAAAGGTTCGGTTTTTTAGAATGATAAAGATTATATTTTTAACAATGAAAAGAGTAGATTTTTATCATACGAAAGCAAAGAAAAAAATTGGATCTTTATATAGGAAGGAGCGATGTAAAAATCTAATTTTTGGCGATGTAAAAATCTAATTTTTGGTGATATAAAAATTTGATTTTTATATAGTAGAGATTATAAAAATATAATTTTTATAAGATAGAGTATATAAAAATACAATTTTTATATATGGTGTAGCGACATAGAAGTTCGATTTTTATATATGTATGATAACAAAAATTCGATTTATATATATACGAAGTGGAAAATAAAAATATGATTTTATGTACATGTAGCGTTATTAAAAATGTGATTTTCATATATGAACAGCGTGAAATGGTTGAGTTAGAATGTCGAGCGAATCTGAACCGTTCAGAATTAAAGAATGGCGGAGTGGAACCCTCGGTGAGAACTCCCCACTTTTATTTTGATTTCTAGTTGAAATATATACTAGGATGCAAACAGTGCTTAGCAGCACCTGACACCCGTCGTCCACAGACCATGGACGGCTTGTTTGTTTGACTGATGTGTTGTGAAAATTGATTGTGTGATTGGAATTGAAATAAAATATATATTCATGTGTTTAAATAAAATATATATTCATGTGTTGAAATAAAATATATATTCGTGTGTTGAAATAAAATATATATTTATGTGTTGAAATAAAATAAATATTAATTTACAAATCGAATGATTTGTTTATGTACACCGATTTGACTGATATTGATTGAGACAATAAATTTTACACATCGCCCAACTGCACAAATAAAATCTGTGTTTGATTGTTTCAAACCCCACACAGGTGTTGGGATGAAATCGGACATACACTAATCCCAATAATTAGCTTTATGTCGATCGATGGATTGACAGGCTGTTATAAGCATTGAATATTTATATTTGATGCTTATAAAGTGTAGAAAGCACTCTGGATGATGGTTGATTATTTGTCATTGCTATTATATACATGTGTTGTATGGAATCCATATAATTAACATTATATGGTAATTGATTGGGCCTCATTCCAATTTGGAAAATAAAGAATATTATAAAATGAAAATTCATGTGTTGTGTAACAACCCGTATTTTTCGATAACATGTTAAAACGAGAATCAAGGCAGAATTTAATTTTAAATTCTGAATCAAGTGAAACAGGCTATGCCATTGCGTTCGTCTCGGAAAAATACGCGAAATAGAGTCCGAGTTTTCGAGAATCGGAGTCCGTATGACCAAGTTATGATCCGTCAAAGTTTTCAGGGTTTTCAAGTTTGAAAATCACCTAGGAGGTTCAAGTTTTGGGGTAGGCGGGAATTTTCCCGCCAAAGCCCATGTCGACAGGGGAGTCGACAGGGCTGTCGACACCCCTGGACCCCAAGTCGACAGGGCTGTCGACTTGGGTGTCGACTGGGTCCAAAAACACAACTCCGTGTTTTGTGGCCTGGTGCACCTGGATGAAGTCTTGGTCTGGTCTGATGGGTCTGTGATGATTTCTGTGGCCTAGATTAATCCTAGATCTAATCCTAGGGCCTAAAACTATCCTAATCTCTATAAAAAGACCCTAAACCTAACCTAAATCCCTAAAAATCAAACCTAGCAACTAAGTGCTGCCAAAATCAATCTTGATCATGGCCTCCATCTCAAATCCCTAGAGCCTATGCATCCAAATCAAGTTCAAATCAAAAAGGTGCAAGCTTGCTACACCAAATCAAGGCCAAATCAACATTGCTATGCGAGTTCCATGACGATTCTTCTACAAAGGAGGCACCTTTCTTAGCCAAGATGATTCATGCTCCTTTCCCTAGGCCTAACTATGTAAGTTCTAGCTACTTTTGGATCAAAACGGTATTTTTAATGTTGACATGGGATAAAATGAGGCTAAACATGATTATGCGAACCTATATGAACCTTACCATGCCTCTTGTGTTCATGTTTATGATTTTAGGCCATGTGAGTAACTTAATCATGCCTCTCATGCTATGCATAACCTAGTTTATCTTGCAAGTTTGGATCTTTATGCATGAAATGCTAGCATGAACCTTTAGGAACCACTTTACTTGTGAAACATTGGCTAAGACAAGATTTTGGGGCTTATGCATGTTTATGAACCCAAACCCATTATGCTAACATGCAAGTTTGTGGCCAAATCCTTTATGAGATTATGCATGCTCGTGCCCAATCCCCTCTTTTAAGTTGTGCATGTTTATGGCCAAACCCTTTTTGATAATATGCATGTTTGTGTCCAAATTACCTTATGACACTATGCATGTTTATGGCCAATCCCTTTATGATGTTATGCATGTGGAAGCCAAGCCCTTTTTGGCATCATGCATGTTTTGAGACCAATATGTGACATAGTATCCTTACTATGTTGACTCGCTTTGCTTGCGTTGGGAAAACACGATTTTGGGTAGTTAGATAAACATGAACATGTCGCAAAATCTTAACTTGAATATGACATGTGTTTATACTTGAAAATACGACTTGTAAGATAACATGGAGGTTGGCATGTAAGTATGCATAAAAACATGAGCTTGGGAATTTACCTATTAAGTTAGGTCTACCCTTTGGGAATTTACCTATTAAGTTAGGTCTACCCAAATGCTTGAAAACTTGTAACATGTTTTGGAAACATGATGAACTTAGATAATATAAGTATGGCCAACTCGAGGTTGGGTTGAGTTTGCAACGTAAAACTACCCGGAACCGACCGGCCTAACTAGTAGTTGCAAACAATAGGACCCAATGTGAGAAGTTGGTCATGTCGCGCTTAAGACCCGAGGTTAGACTAAGTTGTGGTGTAAATCTACCCGGACCCGCCCGGCTTATCTAGTAACCACAACAAGGTCTAATGTGAGAGGTTGAGGGTGCATTAATTAAATTAATGCCACATAATAGGGTTAAGTTAATTTGATTAATGAGGCTTAACCGAATATGATATGGACAAATGGGTTAAGTACTTTGATTAGGCTAATGATACTTAACAAAACATGATAAGCTTGGGTAGGTTAAGTAACTTGATTTGCCTAATGACACTTGACCATTTTTATGCGACTAGTGGACGGGATTAAGTTAACCAACACTTAATCAATCCAACACGATAACGTGATAAGGTAAAGTAAATTTTCTTAATGACACTTAACCGTATAATACAGTTAATGGATGGGGTTAAGATTAGGCTTAACTAATCTAAACATGGTAATCGGATGGGGTCAAGTTAAACACTTAACTAATTTAACACGATGATTTGATGAGGTTAAGTGACCTATACTTAACCAATCTAACTCGTTAATTTGATGAGGTTAAGTTAACCTATACTTAACCAATCTAACGTGAAAACTTGATAAGGCTAAGTCACGAATCGTTTCGAATACGCTTGACCGATTTGACTCGGTAATTTGATAGGGTCAAATTAATATATACTTAACCAATCTAAAATGATAATTAGACGAGGTTGAGTCATGGATTGCTTGATATACTTAACCAACTTGACACATGGTCTGTAGGGTTAAGTCTTGGACTTGGCCAGTTTCGACATGTTTCGTAGACGGGTTAAGCTGTGAACTTAAGTGACACTTAACCCATTAGATAAACCCTAATTCGGAGGATTAGGTAAATAACCATAGTTAACAAGGATAATGGAAATAGGGCTAAGTGGTAAACCTTAGTTAAGGGAAACTAAGTAATAATTCTTAGTCAAGGAAATTTGGACCATTTCTTAGATAGATCAGTAACCCGATACGTTAGGTCAACGTTTAAGTATGCGTGTAGGAGCAGGCTATCTGATTTAGATAAAGGCTCCAACGAACTGGGTTACGAAGCAGTGGCTTCAGGGAACGTGAGGATATTCTTGGGATCCCTCTGTGAGCTGCCAAGTCATTATACTAGGCTCACGAGAGGTTGAGGTCTGCGGTAGAAGAACCAAGAATATTCCTTGGTTGCTATGTGAGCGACCTAAAGACTGGGGTGGATAGCAGTGAGTCGGCGAATACATAAGGTGCCCGAGATAGCAAGTTCGTCGATCATCTACCATCTTGAGTCAAGCGTGTACGTACGGAAAGGCAGGGAACACCCAACAGACCATAATTTGCTATCTAATTATGGGTGAGGTAGGCCGTAGGATGTGGGCTGGCCGGAGTGTAGTTCTCATGCAAGATTTTCTCTTGTGTTGCCTTTCACTAGTTGAGGGAGGGGTCTCGTGGGACCATAGCCACGTGTAGAAAAGCAGACCTTAGTATCTGCATCGGCAGATAAATCTAAAGCTCCCGACCGAGTCCTGTATTTCTTGTTTTGCCCTGTGACAGGACTCGGATGGCACGATGTGATACATGTGCATACAGTTATAGAAAAAAACGATTCACGATGAATGCATGGGAAAAAGGGCGCGGTTGAGGGTTAGCGTAATCCCTAGTGGCCTAGGTGGTTTAACCCAAGACGAAATACGAAAGCGTGCAACAGGTAAGCGTAATCCCTAGTGGTGCTAGGTGGCGTAAGTCCTAGTAGTTCAAACGATGATTCATATGGAAGGGCCTAACTAGAACAAGGGTGACAGTCCAAACGACTTCAAGGATAATACAACATGAGGAAGCCCGTACGAGGTACGGCAAAGGACCGAACTTATATACATGGAAAGAAACATATGATTTGAGTAACCTATATATGTGATATATTAGGTTGACATGGACCATTACACGACTTTGAGCAAGGGACATTCATGGTTAACACATGACGCGGGTAGGGATACTAGTACAAGAGGTGCAGAGCAAATATACATGTTAGAACTAGGAAGAATATACATAATAGATACCGTGGGATGTTAGATGGGGTAGATACCTTGGGATAATGTACTCGATAGAAATCTGACGATGTGATACCTTGACTTATCATAACACCGTAGTATATCATGATACCTTAGTTTACCTTGCCGCAGTAGTTCAACTGGCTACCCTGGTTTATCTATCTTGTAGTTATCCTTATGTTTACTTTCAGTTTATGCATGTCATGTTACCTTTACCTGTTTTTATACTGGAAGTAGATAGGACTTACTCAGTCTTTTTGACTGACCCGTTTTGTTTCGCCTCTTTTCTTCCGTTTCCCCCCCCCCCCCAGGTTTCAGGGAGGAAACAATGTTGTTTAGTTCGGACTTCTTCTGCTTGAAGGTCATCATGGATGGCTTGGACTTCTCTTGGCTATGGCTACTTTACGGTTTTACTTGGGGAATAATTTATTAAAAAGTCTTTATGCTTCTTTACTATTGCAAGACAGGTTTTGATGTACTCTGATGTAAAAGGCTTTAGACCTTATGTATTCATGTTTATGAAAGTTTGATTTTACTTCCGCTATTTATATATATATGTTCTGTCTTGTGATATTTCTGTGCATGTTTACCAATAATGCCCCTCTAAAGCTAGTGCATTCCTTTGCGAGTGACCCTAGCGGAGGCGGGGTGTTACATTTGGTATCAGAGCAGAAGGTTACCAGACTGGGCAAAAGTTTTTAAAGACCTTCTGAAAATTTTTTGAAAAACCGTTTACAAAGAAGCATTTTTCAAGAAAATTTTCTTTTAAAAGAAAAAGGCTATTCCCCAAAGGCCATTAGCACTATCCTTGTTTCCTTAATTGAGTCTCTTTTCCTTTCTTTCCTCCATCTGTAGTCACAGTAGTTTTAACTACGACTAGTCTTTTCTACCTACGAAAGTGCTTTCCATACGATGGAGGTGGTTCTCGAGAGACCAGTGACCGCGTTATAAGGAAGGATCGTGAGAAAGAAGGATAAAGGATACGAGCTTAAGGATGAGCAACTTGTTGGTATGGCTTAGTCCTCAAAGGAGGGAGAAAGATGAACAATGAAACCCATGACGAGGGAGTACCTTTGGCATGGTAAAACGGGGCGGATAGTTAAGTATTATGGGACAAGGGCAAGATCATCGGGAGGGCAGTAGTATGCTCTCATTTCTAGGGTACCTCAGAAGGAGGGTAACGATCTTGTTAAAGGTTTAGCTTTTCTTCTCTATCATCCTGTCGGGACTTTGTTTTGATCACCGCATCTTTTAAGTCCGCTTCGATAGTTGAGTCTCTGCACCTTAGTACTAGCGTAGTAGAGGATCCCGTTTTGTCTCAAGTCCTATTGGAAGATCGGTCCATTTATTCATGACTTTTTTGGATTTGAGAATGTCTATGCCAAGTATTGAGCTTGGAAATAATGTTTATGTTTATAAGCTATGGATGGATTCTAGGGATGAATTGGTTATCCAGTAAGGGGTGCCACTCTCGGTTTTGATAGGAGGGTAGTTAGACTCTTGACTAGCCTTGGTAATACCCTCGAAATCTCGTGTAACCTTTTGGGTTCGGTCATGGTTAGTTACTTAGAATCCCTTGATGCCTTTATGGGAAATTGGAAGCCCAATCGAGTGGTGTTCGCCGATAAGACGGATGGTTTATTTCACTTATGCATGGGTTATAGAAATCACCTTAGTAAGTGCGCTTGATAACCTGGTTGGCATCTGTTTACTTTCAAGAGGAAGTTCTTCTATGTGGTATACCGTGTGGTACGAGGTCCGAGATTCATTAGTGAATTTTGGAAAGCTTGCATGAGATCATGAGTACGCAGTCATGTTTGCGTCAAGTATTTTAGAAAAAGGATAAGTGCAAGTGGAACGAGAGGCGACGAAGGAATGAGTTCCAGCTCATGTTATGGAAACAGGAAATAAGAAGCTACGGAATCGCAAAGACGGTCAAGGCACAATGGAATTGAGCTCAAGGAAGTACGACTTTGATGGTCAAAGACTAGATACGCGCATGATATCTCTTTTTGGGAGTGTATCCTTGATCCCTTTTTTCTGTAAAGCTTACTTGTAGGCTATCTTTTGTGGACACCCTCTCGGTCCTATTTTCTGTTACAAACCCCGTACGGAGTTTGTTTTGTTTATCTTCTCGACCCTGTTTCAGGGAATCTTAGGTAGAACCCTATGGATGTAAACATGTATTTGAAACATGTTATGGTTGATGTGGTTGCAAATGGTTGCAAGTGGTTGCTCGTGGATGCGCGAATTTTACATTAGATATTAGCTCGACTCGGTCACATTTCATATTGCATATGCACGAGTATTTATACTTGTTTATGGATGAAATTGAATGTGTTACCATGTGGATGTTGCATATGGATGAATGTTTGTGCACGCATATAGTATCTATATGACTAGGACTATTTGCATACATGTTGGATTCATGGCACTGTACATATTTTGCATTAGAAAGATTATTCAGGCCTGATCATTAGCATTAGCTAAGGAACATGTACACACACGTTTTGCATATATTCATACAGCATTAGAAATCATCTAAGGACAATGGTTGCTTGTGGATGATGTTTTGAGTAGATGGATGATGGATGGTAGGATATGTTCTTCCTAACTTGGGGATTTCGGGGACGAAATCCTAAAAGGTGGGGAGAATGTAACAACCCGTATTTTTCGATAACATGTTAAAACGAGAATCAAGGCAGAATTTAATTTTAAATTCTGAATCAAGTGAAACAGGCTATGCCATTGCGTTCGTCTCGGAAAAATACGCGAAATAGAGTCTGAGTTTTCAAGAATCGGAGTCCGTATGACCAAGTTATGATCCGTCAAAGTTTTCAGGGTTTTCAAGTTTGAAAATCACCTAGGAGGTTCAAGTTTTGGGGTAGGCGGGAATTTTCCCGCCAAAGCCCATGTCGACAGGGGAGTCGACAGGGCTGTCGACACCCCTAGACCCCAAGTCGACAGGGCTGTCGACTTGGGTGTCGACTGGGTCCAAAAACAAAACTCCGTGTTTTGTGGCCTGGTGCACCTGGATGCAGTCTTGATCTGGTCTGATGGGCCTGTGACGATTTCTGTGGCCTAGATTAATCCTAGATCTAATTCTAGGGCCTAAAACTGTCCTAATCTCTATAAAAAGACCCTAAACCTAACCTAAATCCCTAAAAATCAAACCTAGCAACTAAGTGCTGCCAAAATCAATCTTGATCATGGCCTCCATCTCAAATCCCTAGAGACTATGCATCCAAATCAAGTTCAAATCAAAAAGATGCAAGCTTGCTACACCAAATCAAGGCCAAATCAACATTGCTATGCGAGTTCCATGACGATTCTTCTACAAAGGAGGCACCTTTCTTAGCCAAGATGATTCATGCTCCTTTCCCTAGGCCTAACTATGTAAGTTCTAGCTACTTTTGGATCAAAACGGTATTTTTAATGTTGACATGGGATAAAATGAGGCTAAACATGATTATGCGAACCTATACGAACCTTACCATGCCTCTTGTGTTCATGTTTATGATTTTAGGCCATGTGAGTAACTTAATCATGCCTCTCATGCTATGCATAACCTAGTTTATCTTGCAAGTTTGGATCTTTATGCATGAAATGCTAGCATGAACCTTTAGGAACCACTTTACTTGTGAAACATTGGCTAAGACAAGATTTTGGGGCTTATGCATGTTTATGAACCCAAACCCCTTATGCTAACATGCAAGTTTGTGGCCAAATCCTTTATGAGATTATGCATGCTCGTGGCCAATCCCCTCTTTTAAGTTGTGCATGTTTATGGCCCAAACCCTTTTGTATAATATGCATGTTTGTGGCCAAATTACCTTATGACACTATGCATGTTTATGGCCAATCCCTTTATGATGTTATGCATGTGGAAGCCAAGCCCTTTTTGGCATCATGCATGTTTTGAGACCAATATGTGACATAGTATCCTTACTATGTTGACTCGCTTTGCTTGCGTTGGGAAAACACGATTTTGGGTAGTTAGATAAACAAGAACATGTCGCAAAATCTTAACTTGAATATGACATGTGTTTATACTTGAAAATACGACTTGTAAGATAACATGGAGGTTGGCATGTAATTATGCATAAAAACATGAGCTTGGGAATTTACCTATTAAGTTAGGTCTACCCTTTGGGAATTTACCTATTAAGTTAGGTCTACCCAAATGCTTGAAAACTTGTAACATGTTTTGGAAACATGATGAACTTAGATAATGTAAGTATGGCCAACTCGAGGTTGGGTTGAGTTTGCAACGTAAAACTACCCGGAACCGACCGGCCTAACTAGTAGTTGCAAACAATAGGACCCAATGTGAGAAGTTGGTCATGTCGCGCTTAAGACCCGAGGTTAGACTAAGTTGTGGTGTAAATCTACCCGGACCCGCCCGGCTTAACTAGTAACCACAACAAGGTCTAGTGTGAGAGGTTGAGGGTGCATTAATTAAATTAATGCCACATAATAGGGTTAAGTTAATTTGATTAATGAGGCTTAACCGAATATGATATGGACAAATGGGTTAAGTACTTTGATTAGGCTAATGATACTTAACAAAACATGATAAGCTTGGGTAGGTTAAGTAACTTGATTTGCCTAATGACACTTGACCATTTTTATGCGACTAGTGGACGGGATTAAGTTAACCAACACTTAATCAATCCAACACGATAACGTGATAAGGTTAAGTAAATTTTCTTAATGACACTTAACCGTATAATACAGTTAATGGATGGGGTTAAGATTAGGCTTAACTAATCTAAACATGGTAATCGGATGGGGTCAAGTTAAACACTTAACTAATTTAACACGATGATTTGATGAGGTTAAGTGACCTATACTTAACCAATCTAACTCGTTAATTTGATGAGGTTAAGTTAACCTATACTTAACCAATCTAACGTGAAAACATGATAAGGCTAAGTCACGAATCGTTTCGAATACGCTTGACCGATTTGACTCGGTAATTTGATAGGGTCAAATTAATATATACTTAACCAATCTAAAATGATAATTAGACGAGGTTGAGTCATGGATTGCTTGATATACTTAACCAACTTGACACATGGTCTGTAGGGTTAAGTCTTGGACTTGGCCAGTTTCGACATGTTTCGTAGACGGGTTAAGCTGTGAACTTAAGTGACACTTAACCCATTAGATAAACCCTAATTCGGAGGATTAGGTAAATAACCATAGTTAACAAGGATAATGGAAATAGGGCTAAGTGGTAAACCTTAGTTAAGGGAAACTAAGTAATAATTCTTAGTCAAGGAAATTTGGACCATTTCTTAGATAGATCAGTAACCCGATACGTTAGGTCAACGTTTAAGTATGCGTGTAGGAGCAGGCTGTCTGATTTAGATAAAGGCTCCAACGAACTGGGTAACGAAGCAGCGGCTTCAGGGAACGTGAGGATATTCTTGGGATCCCTCTGTGAGCTGCCAGGTCATTATACTAGGCTCACGAGAGGTTGAGGTCTGCGGTAGAAGAACCAAGAATATGCCTTGGTTGCTATGCGAGCGACCTAAAGACTGGGGTGGATAGCAGTGAGTCGGCGAATACATAAGGTGCCCGAGATAGCAAGTTCGTCGATCATCTACCATCTTGAGTCAAGCGTGTACGTACGGAAAGGCAGGGAACACCCAACAGACCATAATTTGCTATCTAATTATGGGTGAGGTAGGCCGTAGGATGTGGGCTGGCCGGAGTGTAGTTCTCATGCAAGATTTTCTCTTGTGTTGCCTTTCACTAGTTGAGGGAGGGGTCTCGTGAGACCATAGCCACGTGTAGAAAAGCAGACCTTAGTATCTGCATCGGCAGATAAATCTAATGCTCCCGACCGAGTCCTGTATTTCTTGTTTTGCCCTGTGACAGGACTCGGATGGCACGATGTGATACATGTGCATACAGTTATAGAAAAAAACGATTCACGATGAATGCGTGGGAAAAAGGGCGCGGTTGAGGGTTAGCGTAATCCCTAGTGGCCTAGGTGGTTTAACCCAAGCCGAAATACGAAAGCGTGCAATAGGTAAGCGTAATCCCTAGTTGTGCTAGGTGGCGTAAGTCCTAGTAGTTCAAACGATGATTCATATGGAAGAGCCTAACTAGAACAAGGGTGACAGTCCAAACGACTTCAAGGATAATACGACATGAGGAAGCCCGTACGAGGTACGGCAAAGGACCGAACTTATATACATGGAAAGAAACATATGATTTGAGTAACCTATATATGTGATATATTAGGTTGACATGGACCATTACACGACTTTGGGAAAGGGACATTCATGGTTAACACATGACGCGGGTAGGGATACTAGTACAAGAGGTGCAGAGCAAATATACATGTTAGAACTAGGAAGAATATACATAATAGATACCGTGGGATGTTAGACGGGGTAGATACCTTGGGATAATGTACTCGATAGAAATCTGACGATGTGATACCTTGACTTATCATAACACCGTAGTATATCATGATACCTTAGTTTATCTTGCCGCAGTAGTTCAACCGGCTACCCTGGTTTATCTATCTTGTAGTTATCCTTATGTTTACTTTCAGTTTATGCATGTCATGTTACCTTTACCTGTTTTTATACTGGAAGTAGATAGGACTTACTCAGTCTTTTTGACAGACCCGTTTTGTTTCGCCTCTTTTCTTCCGTTTCCCCCCCCCCCCAGGTTTCAGGGAGGAAACAATGCTGTTTAGTTCGGACTTCTTCTGCTTGAAGGTCATCATGGATGGCTTGGACTTCTCTTGGCTATGGCTACTTTACGGTTTTACTTGGGGAATAATTTATTAAAAAGTCTTTATGCTTCTTTACTATTGCAAGACAGGTTTTGATGTACTCTGATGTAAAAGGCTTTAGACCTTATGTATTCATGTTTATGAAAGTTTGATTTTACTTCCGCTATTTATATATATATGTTCTGTCTTGTGATATTTCTGTGCATGTTTACCAATAATGCCCCTCTAAAGCTAGTGCATTCCTTTGCGAGTGACCCTAGCGGAGGCGGGGAGTTACATGTTGAATGAAAGAAAATTCATGTGTTGAATAGAATAAATAGTCATGTGTTGACGATACTCATGTGTTGAGAATACTCATGTGTTGAAAGAAATATAGATTCATGTGTTGAATAGAATAAATATTCATTTGTTGAATAGAATAATGAAGTAATTGTAATATATATAGCCTTTTAGATTAGATTTGCGCCATTTTGACGCGAACGATATTTATATCGATTATATTCGTTTTTATATTGAATATTGAAAAGGAAGTGATTTCAAAATATAACGTTTTGAAAATATTATCATTTACATATCGATGACGTAGAATATTCAATTTTGATTTGAAATTGAATATGAAGTTGAAATAGTTTTTAAAAAGAAGTTAAAATGATTTATAAAATACTTTTTAAATGGAAATCGACGAAATTTATATTATATATATTATATATATATATAATACAACGGCTTGAATAGAATACGCCGCGCTGCGGCAGTTAGCGAATTTCGACCATTAACTTCGAACGGATATTACGGGAGTTCCGACTGTCGGATCCTACTAACACCGGAACCGTTGGGTTCGTATCGAAAAGATCTTTCTAACGAATATTAGAAATTAGAAATCTAAGAGTTGGATTTGGAATTATATCCAAATTAAATTTGTAAAAGGTCGCTGTAAGTGCAGTTCGATAGCCGTTTATGGAAATCGACTGTACGGGCCTTGATAAAATTATTAAAAATATCCATAATTAGTGTAAAATCATAAGAAATGATTTGGAAAGAATTGGGATGAAAAATTCCATATTTGATAAGATAAAAATAGATTTTTATCGAAATGAACTATTTTTGAACTAGAATTAAAATCCATTTATTTTTAAAATAAATAGGTTGGATCCGAAATGGTTTTAAAAGAAACCAGATTTCCGATAATTAAACTGGAATGGAATGAAATTCAATTTGGTAATAATCGAAGTGAATTTTTGTGGAGGAAGACAACTAATATATCTTAAATTTAAAAGGCTTTGCCATTATTCCATTTATATTATTAGTTGGATATGGAAGTTCATATCGATTATATATATCGATTCGTTTTCCATGAAGATTCCATTGTTAATGGAATGTGAATTTGGGTTGTCGTGAATGGTATCTTTAGTAATACTGTTTTTAGAACCAACGGAGTTATGAAAATCAGAAACTAACTGGAGATTAGTTAAGTTGAATGGTTTTGTAATGGCGCGTTTTGTTAGCTGTCGAATAATTAATTTATTTAATTATTAAATATCGATTGGGCGATATCGATGACTTGAATTAAATAATATTGAATATTTAATTAAAATAAATAATATAATAATATATTATAACGTCGAAATAATCGGAAATCATCGAATTCACAATAATGTGTGAATTGGATTAGCTAAAATATTTAATTCAGTTTAGAATTTGATTTGAATAACGAATCGATTTAATAATCGACGTTAAAACGTATTAATTATAATATAATGAAAATAGAGCGCGAAACGACGCGGTAGTTCGCTATTTGGCGATTTAGACTTCAAGTGGATGTACAGGGTTCGTTTTAAATCGGATTTCTGTGAAACAAGAAATTTATGGAGCTGGTGGAGTATATCTTTCTAGTGGAAGAGAAAAATCGGGATTTCGTCGTGTAGATTTTGACATATGTCCAAATCAAATTTTAAAATAGTCGCTATAGAATCGTTTATCGGCCATAACGGTTATTTCAAAATAACTAGATATCGGGTGTGAATACAGACAAGGTTCTTTTGGAAAATAGCGATAATTTAATTTTTAGGATTTTACTGTAATTTTATTTAATTAAATAAGCAACTTTTTATTTGGAGTATTTGACACCCTGTAATCAACATTTTGAGGTTTCAAAATATGAGTTAATCTATCGGTATTATTATATTTTCGGGACCGTGGCGAAATGCTTGACGCGACGGTAATGTTAACTCTGTCCACAGCGGTGGATACGTAAACGAAATTTTACGAAAAAGGATCCCTAATAACTACGTAAAAACATGAACACATAAACTACACGTTTCATTTAAAATATGTGGTACATCTACACTCCACGTTTTAACTTCTCATTTAAAAACAGACCGTGGACACCTCTCACTCACAAATACAAACCCTTATAAACCAAAAATACTCCATCCTTACAACCCAAAAATCCATCTTCTGTAAATCAAATAAAAAGTGGCCGCCTCCTCTTATATTCTTTCAGCGATTTTTATAAAATCCAATAGTTCATGGAATCGAACGTGCTTGGATCCGTTGAACTCCAAGGTTCGAGTGCTTCACGATGGTATGCGTCTTGAGGGGTGCGACGCTGATGTCTGGATCTCCATTTCTTACAGGCGCGGCTAGGGCTTGGGACTGGCGTCGATTGAGGGAGAGGTAGGAGAAGAGGCTAGTGGCATTGGACTTAGGGTAGAAGGAGGAGTCGAATGGCAAAGTTTGGCGAAATTTCTTGAAAAAGAAATCGCACAAAATTCCTGTAGCCGTGGGTTTTGGCTACAGGTCGGAACTCATAGAAAGGCATCGAAGTTGAGGGTAAGGGGTCTGGCAGGTGGAGTTTACGGCGAGCAACTCAATGGTGATTTCACTTTGGAATTTCGTGAAGGGGAGGAAGAGATATTGGAGCTCAAGGTGTCGGCAAATGGTAATGTAGATGAGCGGATGTTTCTGTTGTTAGTGGAAGAAGGGTCTGAAGCGGGTACATGCGGGGTTTAACATATGGGGGTTATTGGGCCATAGGAGATGGTGAGGCCCATTAATATAAATAATTAAGTTTTTATTTATTATTCAAATAGTGTATAAACTTCAACTTTCACATACGTTATCGAAACTCAGCGAAACAAGATCCGGCAGGATCATATGGACGAGCACTCCACAATGAGACTAACCGAGAGTGAATCCGAGCTCGTTACAATTTATAGCGAAATAAATTGTCCGTCGAAATCAAAGAACGCAAACCGTTATTTAACGGTTAACGCACAAATGTGAGTAAATCTCACTAACTCTGAACAGTTTATAATTTCATGTTGTATTGTTAGAACTGTTAAAAATTATCTGTTTGACTGTGTGTTGATTGTTTGATTGAACTGCTAGTCAGTTAGTTAAATTTCTATATTGATTCTGTTTAACAGAATATATCATATGGAACTGAAAGTGATGTTATCTATATTGTCTAACATCTGTGATGCAGGGAAACAGGTTGGAGGAATCCAACTGGATTCCTCAACAGTTATTTTACTGTGATTTATATAGTGTGATATATAATGTGATATATAATCTATTGGCGATTATATGTGTTTGAATGATATTGAACATCGTGATTTGATATGATTGAATACCATAACATACCGAAATGTTGATAAGGGGATTTTCAATGTTTATATTGAAAATGAATCTTATTTATAAAATCGATAGGATTTTATAAAAGGAAACATTTATTGTGAAAATAAATGAAATAAAATAGAAACATTTATTTAGAAAATAAATGAATTAGAATATAAAGGAATATTTATTTAGGAAATAAATAAAGGAACATTTATTTAGATTATAAATAAATGGAATAAAGGAATATTTATTTAGGGAATAAATAAAGGAACACTTGTTCGGAAAATAAATAGAATTATACAAGGATAGATTTAAACACGTGCTTCGCACACAAGTATAACACGATATGGATTTTAAGGGGATATTGTAGAAGTAGGAATTATAACTAGAATGTGATAAAAGGATTAAACAAAGTAATTGGTTAGGTTAACCAAAGCAAGTTAGTCGAGTTAAACAAAGTAATTTTTAGGTTAACCAAAGCAAGTTAGTCGAGTTAATCAAAGTTATTGGTTAAGTTAACCAAAGTAAATTAGTTAAGATAAACTAAGCGGTTAATCGAAGTGAATTAGTTAAGTTAAACTAATTGGTAAATCAAAGTGAATTAACTAAGTTAAACTAAGTGGATTAGTTCAGTTAATCGAGACAAGTAAATCAAGTTAGGTTAAACCATTTGAGTTAACCAGTTAGGTTAAATCATTTGAGTTAACCAGTTAAAGTTTACCAGTTAAAGATAAACAGTTAGAGTTGACCAGTTAAAGTTATCCAAGTGGAGTTAATCGAGTAGAAATGCCGAATATCACTTATTCGAAGTAGAGTTATCGAATATAGTATATTCGAGGGAAGAGTAATCGAATATAGTTTATTCAAGTGGAGAAATCAAAGGTTATTCATTTGAGAAGAGTTACCGAATATTATTATTCGAATAGTAGTTATCGAATATTGGTTATTCGAAGTTAGTTAATCCAAAGGAGTTATTCGAAGTTAGTCAATCCAAAGGAGTTATTCGAAGTTAGTTAATCCAAAGGAGTTATTCGAAGTTAGCTAATCCAAAGGAGTTATTCGAAGTTAGTTAATCCAAAGGAGTTAGTCGAAGAGGAAATCGAATATAGTTATTCGAAAGAAAGTGTTAATCGAATATAGTTATTCGAGTAAAGTTAAAAGAGTTAATCGAATATAATTTATTCGAATAGAGTTAGAGAAGTTAATCGAATATAGTTCATTCGAATAGTGTTGGAGGAGATATCGAATACAGTTTATTCGATAGGATAGAAGTGAATATAATTTATCAATTAAGTTATTCGAATTAGTTATTCGAATAGAGTTAAACACGTAAGAGTTAATTGAATATTAGTTATTCAATTTGAGTTAATCGAATTTAGTTATTCGAAAGGAGTTAATCAATTTGAGTTAAGTTAATCGATTTGAATTAAGTTGAATCGAAATGGAGTAAATCGATTAGAATTAAGTTAATCGAGTTAGAGTAAATCGAATATTAGTTATTCGAAGGTAAGTTATTCGAATTAGTTATTCAAAGGAGTTAATCAATTAAGTTATTCGAATGAGTCATTCGAAGGAGTAAATCAAATTAAGTTAATCAATAGGGTTGAGTTAATTGATTTGGGTTAAGTTAAGTAATCGAGTTAAGAAATCGAGTTGAGATAATCGAGTTAAGAAAATCAAGTTGAGTTAATCGAATAAGTTATTCGATAAGAGTAAATCCATTTAAGTTAAATCAGATGTTAGTTATTCGATAAGAGTTAATGAAATAGAGCCAACCAAGAAGAGTCATTCGAATATTAGTTATTCGATAGGAGTTAATCGAAATAGAGTTTATCAAATATAAGTTATTAAAAAGGGAGAGTTAATCGAATAGAGATTACTCGAAAGAGAGTTATACGTCGAATTCGATTATATCAAATTCGGGAAAGTACTATTTACCTTCCGGGTTTTAAATCAAGGTATAGTTATAATCAAACGTTTTCATATGAGAAGTGGATTCGTAACCTGAATCCGAGAATTTGCGTAAACAGATGATTGGAAAAAGTGAGCGACGAGCTTCATCTATTTCACAGTAAAGGACGTTGTTCAATTAAGGTCTGAGAGGTAATTATACCCCAACTTGATTGACTTCAGAATTGACAAAGGAATAGTTGTGGTTCGATAGAAAAGGTTGATTTGAAATATAGTTAAGTAATAAACGATTAATGGATTAAGCGTAAAGATGTTTTATACAACGTTCATTTGAAATCCGTAAATGAGTTTTGGAAACGTTTTCCAAATATAATCAGTTATGTTTTCTAAACATAGAAAATGAAATGTTTTCATGATAAGAATTTAGGAAATAGAGTTAAGCAAATTCAGAAACTGACTGGAGAGGGTAAGTTGAACGGTTTTCTAAGTAACGATCTGATGTTGGTTTCGACCTTCCGGATTGATACTTAGAGAATTGTTCTCATACTAGTTACAGTTAGGGACTGATAGTTGCGAAATAATAGTGATGTGGAAATAAGCTATGGAAATGTTTTCCAATGATTAATAACATATATATGAAATAAGGAAATATGAACATGTGATGATTGATCGATCGAATTTCCGTTTGGAAATAAGATCGTTGTTTGTACACCGACATGTTTTCATTTAATAGTTGAATCACAGACTATCAAAGTTTTTACCATTTTAACGTTGTTAATATGGAGAGACCGGTTGGATTATTATCCAAAGAACCACTCTGTATTGGCATAAGCGTTGCGAGCAATATATGCCAAAGATAAATTGAAGACGGAGTAAAGTGCAGGGGCTGTTGTATAAGTCTTAGATAACAGTGACTAAGATGGATATACTGAATAGTGCCTTCGGTTTGTCCAGTCCCAGGACAACGTATATGGAAGAAGGTCTGACAGAGTATATCCAATGGATCGCGTAAGTTGATCTGTTCAAACGTATTCACGTTTGGTGGCGGAGGAATTCGTTTCTGTTAGCTGTATACCCGTGTTATTTTTGGATATGTCAATTTGTGAGTTGGCGGGTATGACGATATGGCATTCAAAGTGAATGGTGATCAGATGTTCTGAAGATAGACGTAGCTTCTAGCCTCACACCGGGAAGTAACAAAAGTTGGGCTAGGCAGCATGGCTAGTTGGGTCATCCCCAAGCAGGGTGTATTGTCACCGATCTAGAGAATATTCATATTTATACTTCTTTTTGATTCTGTATCTTCGGATGACGGTTTGATGGCCTATAACCGTGGTGGCAATACATTCGCGACACTCAAGCTAAATGAGTGAGCGGTCATGTGTGGCCGGGTTGCAAGACGTTCTTGTTGAACTTTGAGTGTATCACCTCTAGAGTACACTATTCAGAAGGTGCTCCCATACCTTGTCATAGTTGGAAATCCATTATCCAATACGTGCTTGCGATTTTGATTTTATATTATGTATGTAGAACGTGAGATGTAAGCGTTTCTGCTAGATTGATACCTATTTGTACTTAGACATTATTATAATATCACAATGATATTGCTTGTCAAAGTTGTTCAGATACTCATAAGGGAAAAACCCGTTCCGTATTCACGGCGTGGTCTTATGAGATATCCTACACCTGTTTTAAACTATTTTACTCATACCAGTCCCATGACTGACCCGGAGTTTACTTTGTTGTTTTCCCTAAACTCTTGGGTGCCTAAATTTGTACGGGCAGTCAAGTAGTCGGGATTTACAGATATACTTGGAGAGCTTGGAGCAGGAGACTTCAAGATTCTATAGATATAGTTATTTCCGCTGTGTTGTAAGTGTTGTACTCTGATAAGTGCTATTGTATATATATAACTGTTTACTTCAAAGTTATGATATATATTATATGTTATTCGTTCCGCTGTGAGATTCGTGTTACTCTGATGATTCTGATGTTCTTCTTCTTCTTCTATTCTGTTAGTTCTATCTTTTCTTTCTCACCTTCTAAATTCTTTCACTAACGTCCTCGGAATTTCCGACTCTCGAGGAGTCGGAAATTTCCAGCCGTTACAGTTGGTATCAGAGCTTAAGTTAAGAATTACTTGGCTCTGTGGCGTGACTCGGTAGAGATAGGGTTAGTAATACCCTAGACTGAAATTGAGTGTATAAATACGAGTGCGTATTTGTATTTGATATAAAATGGTTTTATATTGTGGAGATTCATTGGCTGAGTTGTTTATGAGTTCTGGTCGATCAGTTTGATCCACTGTATCGGTAGGAGTAAATAAACACTTGAATACGATGGGTCGTCACGATATGTTTTGAAAAAGGGTAAGTGAATTTAACATTACCCAAAGTATATTTTGATATAGAAATATATATATATATATATATCAAAATTTTAATATATTAGATATATTGGTTGTTATTATAATCGAGTAAGATTATAAATTAAATGGTTATATATAAATAACCAATCAGAATTCCTAGAAGTAAAATACGTGGAATCAGTTGAATTAAAATCTGAAATTTAAATCAAAATTTGGAATTAAAATAAGGAAATTTTAAGTTCCTGGGAGATTTTGAAAATGTTTTTCAATTTGAAATAAATATAGTATCTAACTCACCTAGATGACTGGAAAATAATTCCGAGGATGGATCGATACATCGTCGGTGCGATTTTCGAGTTTCTAAGTGGCAGATTACTACCAAGGGTTTTGTTTTCAAATGGCGTTGTGAAAACAAGTTGTTTAAAAATTCAAAGGTTTTGAATTAGGGTTTAGGATTTGAAATTGATTTGAAATAAACCCAGGAATTTTGAATTGTGGAATTAAAAATTTAACGTATGAAGTTAAATGGATTAAAATTTTGAAGGTGGGTAAATAAATTTGAATTAAACTTCGACAAGGTTAAATATAATATAGGATTATATTGGAATGATGTCGAGTAAGTTGATTGATGATATAAGGATTGGAATCAAGAATTTGTACTTAAGTTGGAAATGGAATCTGACTTGAGTTTAAGCAAATGATTGGGTTTGAGGATGAAAACTGATGGGAGATTGGTTGAGATAACATTGGGATATGTTGGGTTGATAACAGGTGAAAGTGATAAGGTTAATATGCCCGACAAAAAGGTACAAGTTTATATTTGATATAAGCATGAGATTTACGAGCCGATTTGGCAAGCCGCTTGGCTGTTTGATTTTCTTGTGGGTTGGAGATGGCCTAGAGAGGCGTGTTGTGGTTTTACCGATAGGGCTGTACAAAGGAGGTTATGGCAAAATTTTCCGAAAATTTAAAGTGTTAGAAAATTTTCAGAATTTTTGAAAATTTTAATTAGTCGGAAGAATAAATATTTCAGTCGATATTAAGTGGTTCGGTTGAAATCAGAAATAAGGGGTAAACCAATCTTAGGAGTTCCAATATATAGGGTCAACCTCTAACTTAGCAATTTCGAGGACGAAATTATTTTAAGGGAGGAAGTCTGTAATGGCGCGTTTTGTTAGCTGTCGAATAATTAATTTATTTAATTATTAAATATCGATTGGGCGATATCGATGACTTGAATTAAATAATATTGAATATTTAATTAAAATAAATAATATAATAATATATTATAATGTCGAAATAATCGGAAATCACCGAATTCACAATACTCTGTGAATTGGATTAGCTAAAATATTTAATTCAGTTTAGAATTTGATTTGAAAATCGAATCGATTTAATAATCGACGTTAAAACGTATTAATTATAATATAATTAAAATAGAGCGCGAAACGACGCGGTAGTTCGCTATTTGGCGATTTAGACTTCAAGTGGATGTACAGGGTTCGTTTTAAATCGGATTTCTGTGAAACAAGAAATGTGTGGAGCTGGTGGAGTATATCTTTCTAGTGGAAGAGAAAAATCGGGATTTCGTCGTGTAGATTTTGACATATGTCCAAATAAAATTTTAAAATAGTCGCTATAGAATCATTTATCGGCCATAACGGTTATTTCAAAATAACTAGATATCGGGTGTGAATACAGACAAGGTTCTTTTCGAAAATAGCGATAATTTAATTTTTAGGATTTTACTGTAATTTTTAATTAATTAAATTAGCAACTTTTTATTTGGAGTATTTGACACCCTGTAATCAACATTTTGAGGTTTCAAAATATGAGTTAATCTACCGGTATTATTATATTTTCGGGACCGTGGCGAAATGCTTGACACGACGGTAATGTTAACTATGTCCACAGCGGTGCATACGTAAATGAAATTTTACGAAAAAGGATCCCTAATATCTACGTAAAAACATGAACACATAAACTCCACGTTTCATTTAAAATATGTGGTACATCTACACTCCACGTTTTAACTTCTCATTTAAAAACAGACCGTGGACACCTCTCACTCACAAATACAAACCCTTATAAACCAAAAATACTCCATCCTTACAACCCAAAAATCCATCTTCTGTAAATTAAATAAAAAGTGGTCGCCTCCTCTTATATTCTTTCAGCGATTTTTATAAAATCCAATAGTTCATGGAATCGAACGTGCTTGGATCCGTTGAACTCTAGGGTTCGAGTGCTTCACGATGGTATGCGTCTTGAGGGGTGCGACGCTGATGTCTGGATCTCCATTTCTTACAGGCGCGGCTAGGGCTTGGGACTGGCGTCGATTGAGGGAGAGGTAGGAGAAGAGGCTAGTGGCATTGGACTTAGGGTAGAAGGAGGAGTCGAATGGCAAAGTTTGGCGAAATTTCTTGAACAAAGAAATCGCACAAAATTCCTGTAGCCGTGGGTTTTGGCTACAGGTCGGAACTCATAGAAAGGCATCGAAGTTGCGGGTAAGGGGTCTGGCAGGTGGAGTTTACGGCGAGCAACTCAATGGTGATTTCACTTTGGAATTTCGTGAAGGGGAGGAAGAGATATTGGAGCTCAAGGTGTTGGCAAATGGCAATGTAGATGAGCGGATGTTTCTGTTGTTCGTGGAAGAAGGGTCTGAAGCGGGTACATGCGGGGTTTAACATATGGGGGTTATTGGGCCAAAGGAGATGGTGAGGCCCATTAATATAAATAATTAAGTTTTTATTTATTATTCGAATAGTGTATAAACTTCAACTTTCACATACGTTATCGAAACTCAGCGAAACAAGATCCGGCAGGATCATATGGACGAGCACTCCACAATGAGACTAACCGAGAGTGAATCCGAGCTCGTTACAATTTATAGCGAAATAATTTGTCCGTCGAAATCAAAGAACGCAAACCGTTATTTAACGGTTAACGCGCAAATGTGTGTAAATCTCACTAACTCTGAACAGTTTATAATTTCATGTTGTATTGTTAGAACTGTTAAAAATTATCTGTTTGACTGTGTGTTGATTGTTTGATTGAACTGCTAGTCAGTTAGTTAAATTTCTATATTGATTCTGTTTAACAGAATATATCATATGGAACTGAAAGTGATGTTATCTATATTGTCTAACATCTGTGATGCAGGGAAACAGGTTGGAGGAATCCAACTGGATTCCTCAACAGTTATTTTACTGTGATTTATATAGTGTGATATATAATGTGATATATAATCTATTGGCGATTATATGTGTTTGAACGATATTGAACATCGTGATTTGATATGATTGAATACCATAACATACCGAAATGTTGATAAAGGGATTTTCAATGTTTATATTGAAAATGAATCTTATTTATAAAATCGATAGGATTTTATAAAAGGAAACATTTATTGTGAAAATAAATGAAATAAAATAGAAACATTTATTTAGAAAATAAATGAATTAGAAAATAAAGGAATATTTATTTAGGAAATAAATAAAGGAACATTTATTTAGATTATAAATAAATGGAATAAAGGAATATTTATTTAGGGAATAAATAAAGGAACACTTGTTCGGAAAATAAATAGAATTATACAAGGATAGATTTAAACACGTGCTTCGCACACAAGTATAACACGATATGGATTTTAAGGGGATATTGTAGAAGTAGGAATTATAACCAGAATGTGATAAAAGGATTAAACAAAGTAATTGGTTAGGTTAACCAAAGCAAGTTAGTCGAGTTAAACAAAGTAATTTGTTAGGTTAACCAAAGCAAGTTAGTCGAATTAATCAAAGTAATTGGTTAAGTTAACCAAAGTAAATTAGTTAAGATAAACTAAGCGGTTAATCGAAGTGAATTAGTTAAGTTAAACTAATTGGTAAATCAAAGTGAATTAACTAAGTTAAACTAAGTGGATTAGTTCAGTTAATCGAGACAAGTAAATCAAGTTAGGTTAAACCATTTGAGTTAACCAGTTAGGTTAAACCATTTGAGTTAACCAGTTAAAGTTTACCAGTTAAAGATAAACAGTTAGAGTTGACCAGTTAGAGTTATCCAAGTGGAGTTAATCGAGTAGAGTTGCCGAATATCACTTATTCGAAGTAGAGTTATCGAATATAGTATATTCGAGGGAAGAGTAATCGAATATAGTTTATTCGAGTGGAGAAATCAAAGGTTATTCATTTGAGAAGAGTTACCGAATATTATTTATTCGAAGAGTAGTTATCGAATATTGGTTATTCGAAGTTAGTTAATCCAAAGGAGTTATTCGAAGTTAGTCAATCCAAAGGAGTTATTCGAAGTTAGCTAATCCAAAGGAGTTATTCGAAGTTAGCTAATCCAAAGGAGTTATTCGAAGTTAGTTAATCCAAAGGAGTTAGTCGAAGAGGAAATCGAATATAGTTATTCGAAAGAAAGTGTTAATCGAATATAGTTATTCGAGTAAAGTTAAAAGAGTTAATCGAATATAATTTATTCGAATAGAGTTAGAGAAGTTAATCGAATATAGTTCATTCGAATAGTGTTGGAGGAGATATCGAATACAGTTTATTCGATAGGATAGAAGTGAATATAATTTATCAATTATGTTATTCGAATTAGTTATTCGAATAGAGTTAAACACGTAAGAGTTAATTGAATATTAGTTATACAATTTGAGTTAATCGAATTTAGTTATTTGAATGGAGTTAATCAATTTGAGTTAAGTTAATCGATTTGAATTAAGTTGAATCGAAATGGAGTAAATCGATTAGAATTAAGTTAATCGAGTTAGAGTAAATCGAATATTAGGTATTCGAAGGTAAGTTATTCGAATTAGTTATTCAAAGGAGTTAATCAATTAAGTTATTCGAATGAGTCATTCGAAGGAGTAAATCAAATTAAGTTAATCAATTAGAGTTGAGTTAATTGATTTGGGTGAAGTTAAGTAATCGAGTTAAGAAATCGAGTTGAGATAATCGAGTTAAGAAAATCAAGTTGAGTTAATCGAATAAGTTATTCGATAAGAGTAAATCCATTTAAGTTGAATCGGATGTTAGTTATTCGATAAGAGTTAATGAAATAGAGCCAACCAAGAAGAGTCATTCGAATATTAGTTATTCGATAGGAGTTAATCGAAGTAGAGTTTATCGAATATAAGTTATTAAAAAGGGAGAGTTAATCGAATAGAGATTACTCGAAAGAGAGTTATACGTCGAATTCGATTATATCAAATTCGGGAAAGTACTATTTACCTTCCGGGTTTTAAATCAAGGTATAGTTATAATCAAACGTTTTCATATGAGAAGTGGATTCGTAACCTGAATCCGAGAATTTGCGTAAACAGATGATTGGAAAAAGTGAGCGACGAGCTTCATCTATTTCACAGTAAAGGACATTGTTCAATTAAGGTCTGAGAGGTAATTATACCCCAACTTGATTGACTTCAGAATTGACAAAGGAATAGTTGTGGTTCGATAGAAAAGGTTGATTTGAAATATAGTTAAGTAATAAACAATTAATGGATTAAGCGTAAAGATGTTTTATACAACGTTCATTTGAAATCCGTATATGAGTTTTGGGAACATTTTCCAAATATAATCAGTTATGTTTTCTAAACATGGAAAATGAAATGTTTTCATGATAAGAATTTAGGAAATAGAGTTAAGCAAATTCAGAAACTGACTGGAGAGGGTAAGTTGAACGGTTTTCTAAGTAACGATCTGATGTTGGTTTCGACCTTCCGGATTGATACTTAGAGAATTGTTCTCATATTAGTTACAGTTAGGGACTGATAGTTGCGAAATAATAGTGATTTGGAAATAAGCTATAGAAATGTTTTCCAATGATTAATAACATATATATGAAATAAGGAAATATGAACATGTGATGATTGATCGATCGAATTTCCGTTTGGAAATAAGATCGTTGTTTGTACACCGACATGTTTTCATTTGATAGTTGAATCACAGACTATCAAAGTTTTTACCATTTTAATGTTGTTAATATGGAGAGACCGGTTGGATTATTATCCAAAGAACCACTCTGTATTGGCATAAGCGTTGCGAGCAATATATGCCAAAGATAAATTGAAGACGGAGTAAAGTGCAGGGGCTGTTGTATAAGTCTTAGATAACAGTGACTAAGATGGATATACTGAATAGTGCCTTCGGTTTGTCCAGTCCCAGGACAACGTATATGGAAGAAGGTCTGACAAAGTATATCCAATGGATCGCGTAAGTTGATCTGTTCAAACGTATTCACGTTTGGTGGCGGAGGAATTCGTTTCTCTTAGCTGTATACCCGTGTTATTTTTGGATAAGTCAATTTGTGAGTTGGCGGGTATGACGATGTGGCATTCAAAGTGAATGGTGATCAGATGTTCTGAAGATAGACGTAGCTTCTAGCCTCACACCGGGAAGTAACAAAAGTTGGGCTAGGCAGCATGGCTAGTTGGGTCATCCCCAAGAAGGGTGTATTGTCACCGATCTAGAGAATATTCATATTTATACTTCTTTTTGATTCTGTATCTTCGGATGACGGTTTGATGGCCTATAACCGTGGTGGCAATACATTAGCGACACTCAAGCTAAATAAGTGAGCGGTCATGTGTGGCCGGGTTGCAAGACGTTCTTGTTGAACTTTGAGTGTATCACCTCTAGAGTACACTATTCAGAAGGTGCTCCCATACCTTGTCATAGTTGGAAATCCATTGTCCAATACGTGCTTGCGATTTTGATTTTATATTATGTATGTAGAACGTGAGATGTAAGCGTTTCTGCTAGATTGATACCTATTTGTACTTAGACATTATTATAATATCACAATGATATTGCTTGTCAAAGTTGTTCAGATACTCATAAGGGAAAAACCCGTTCCGTATTCACGGCGTGGTCTTATGAGATATCCTATACCTGTTTTAAACTATTTTACTCATACCAGTCCAATGACTAACCCGGAGTTTACTTTGTTGTTTTCCCTAAACTCTTGGGTGCCTAAATTTGTACGGGCAGGCAAGTAGTCAGGATTTACAGATATACTTGGAGAGCTTGGAGCAGGAGACTTCAAGATTCTATAGCTATAGTTATTTCCGCTGTGTTGTAAGTGTTGTACTCTGATAAGTGCTATTGTATATATATAACTGTTTACTTCAAAGTTAAGATATATATTATATGTTATTCGTTCCGCTATGAGATTCGTGTTACTCTGATAATTCTGATGTTCTTCTTCTTCTTCTATTCTGTTAGTTCTATCTTTTCTTCCTCACCTTCTAAATTCTTTCACTAACGTCCTCGGAATTTCCGACTCTCGAGGAGTCGGAAATTTCCAGCCGTTACAGGTTTCCTGGGTATTGATCTTATGTTGGTTTCGGCCTTCGGGGTTATTACTTAGGGAATTGTTCACTCGCTAATTTACGGTTAAAGGATGATGGAATAGAATGTGATTATGGGTTTATCATGAACCGTGTTTTAAAGGACATTGGTTCTTTAACCCAGTTAATGACAAGTATGATTTCCCAAGTTAAATAATCATTTATATTGATCTTTGGGAAGATTAAAACCAAGTGGAGTTTTAATGAATCTTTAGTTAGATTGAAATGATCGACAATGGAATATCACCAGTTTTGCTCCAGGCGATAGTTAAATATTTAATTAGATTTAAACGTGAAATGGTAATTGAATTTACCGATAACACCGTGGTTTTAGATATGAAGTATTACCAGTTTTACTTCATGGGATGAATAGGTAGGGATTGAGAAATTAAAACAAATGATTACTTCGGTAAGGTTCGTTAATCCCGACTAGTTTGAATTGATATTCAAAAGAAGATTAAAGAATAAATTTAAAAATTTATCTTTGATAAAATTAATGGGAATCTTTCCCAAAATATAAGAATATTTGAATAAAAGAATATTCTGAATTGGAATGAGGCATATGTTGTGTTTGTGTAACACTTGTTAATTATATATGCGAGGTATTCAGAAAGGCCGGGTTTATCCCATTCTGAATAAATGATTCGACGTGGTGTCGAGGATGAAGACGGTGGTCGAAGACCGGAGGTCTTCACATTGTTTATGTGATTACTGATGATCTTGATTGGGCTGTACACCCAAGAGGAGGGAATCAATTGGTGATCGTCCAGACATACTATGAGATCGATGGATGTGCGAGGTACAACGTACCTCCGGTTTCGTTCAGTCCTAGAACGGACTTGTATGGACTGTGTGTCTTACATTGGATTTTTCTCTGTGCTGATTGATCTATATTAAATATACATCTGCCTGGTGAAGGGGGATTTATTCCCTTACTTCACCCTTCTCTGAGACGTGGGATCTAAGGGTGAATATCGATAGACATCAGTTGCATGGTGTGAATTGCCTGTGTGGCATGCTTAATTGGCAAATGATCAACGCTTTTGTTGAAAAGAAAAGTCTTGTGGTTGATGATCAAAGCACCTTCTGTATAGCATAGCTTTGTGTATCATGAATTCACGAGCCTCACACCCCGGTTGTGAACCAGAAATGGGAGAGGACCTCAGGGAGGGCATGCGTTTACTTCTAGCTAGGGTGGTGTCAGTGACCTACCAGGCCTGACATTTATATTATTTTCACCTGTGTGGTTGTTGCTGTTGCGAGGCGCCTCGGATATATCGGTGACTATGTGGAGCCAATGGAGCCATTTGGCTCATTTACGCCCCAAAGAGCGGGGAAACACAGTGTTCATGCATTTTAATCCACATCGGTGGAGCGGCCCTGTCACTCCAAGGGCTTGACTGAGTACTTGTCCTGAGGCTCGGGCTAGAGAGTCCCGAAGCGGTGAGGACGATCCCTTGCCTCGGTTCACAGAAGGAAATCCCACTTCCAAATACGTGAACTTGCGGTTTTAATTGTAGAACTAGTATGGCGTCATGATATATGGTACCCATGTTGTCTATGATTGATACTTATGATTGAAATTGTTTTGACACTATACACTTATGGTAATAATAAAAGATGGAATTTAGCGTATCAAGCATTCTTTGGGTATTATAAGGTAAAACCCTATCCTCCGGCTTGTGTTGCATTGTGTGATGGGACATGTGTCTTATAAGAGCTTCATTGTTCTTTATTTAGCATTGCGCTATTGTTTTATGCACTGGTATTTTTGGGAGGAATCCTGTTCCGTGTTATACGGCATGGTCCCTTGATTTATCTAACTTTAACATAAAGATTTATTACTGTTTTAGTTCTCACACAAGTCACATGACTAACCTAGAGTTTATTGTTTTAACCTAAACTCTGGGTGCCCTTATTTTAGACACAGGCAGCTAGTAGTTTTGGTTTTGCAGATTTATATTCATAGGGACCTAGTTTACAGCTGGAATGATATTCAGAAAGCTTTGTTCCGTATATCTCCTTTAGTTGTATTTTGTATTATTTTCCACTGATATTTAATGTATTTTAATATCTATTATATTTTATGTTGTGTAATATTGATTCATAGTCTGTATATATTCTTGTATTCCGATGAATTGTTGTAATAAGCAATGAAATGTTCTTCTGTTTGCGCTCTGATGTGGCTTGTTCTCAACTCAATCCGTGATTCCCCGTAAGGGGGATTTTGGGACGTCTCAGTTGGTATCAGAGCTTTGGTATACAGAGCTCGGAGAACAAGACACGTTAGAACCAAACTAAAGAATTCATCAGAGATTGGATTAGTAATATCCAATAAGAATTACTCGTTAGAGATAGGATCAGTAGTATCCTAGAACGAGTGTGAAGAGTAGAGTTTTGAAAAGTAAAGATGAAAACAAATTTTGTTCTGAAAAATTAAATTCAAGTATTCGTATTTGAATATTATTTATATTGATTTAGACAATCCAGTATATACATATTTTGCATGTACGTCTGATCCACGTATATTTGATGTTTTATTATACTGGATAGATATAGAATTACACTCTAGTCGCCCGTAGATGTTCTGATGGTGGTTCGAAACATAATCAGAATTTATGTTCGAGTGACTAAAGTGGGATTTCTATATATTTCCAATTGGCTGGTGTGAGAACCAAAGCTAGATAGGGCTTATTGTTCTGATTTGGCATCAAAAATTTTATTTTTGGACTATGTATCAAAGTTATGAATTTGAAAAGCTAATCAACAAATTGATTGCTGATTGTGTTGTTTGATTATTGTTTGATTAATTAAATGATGAAACTTTAGCCAAATTGAACAAAATAGTGAATTGTATTGAAAATTAGTCCCATTTGCTTGCATATACATGTACTTACATTGAACAGATCATAGCGAGGAGGTTAGAGAAGAGGAATAAAATTGTTTGCTCGACAAATAGGTACATATTTATTGTATTTCTTGGGTTTTGATGATTTTATGAGCCGATTGGCTAGCCGCTTGGCTGTTTCTTCTTCTTTTTGGATTAATGAGGGCCATGGGAGGCTATTTGAAATATCCCGAAGCTCCTAGTGCAGTGGAGGTTATGGCTAAATTTTTCGAAAATTTAGGGTGTTAGCTAAATTTTTGAAAAAATTGAAATTTTTTAGAAATTGAAAAGTTTAAGAACTTAAGACATAAAGAAAATAATGAAAGTTGAGTTGGTTTGTAAAACAACTTTCAATTTCGTTCCTTTTCTGGGATGAAAAGTTTTAAGTGGGGGAGATTGTAATAACCCGGAAATCCGAGCCAATTTAAAATTATTATTTTTGCAATTTTAGTGAATTTTGAATATTCGAAATGAATTATTTTTAATAATGACGACAGGAATATAATTTTGAGTAGAATTAGAATGAATATATTTATTTGAATCGTTGTTAGAATATAAATATTTATTTTTAATTATAAAAGGAATTGAAAATGGCGCGGTAGTTTGAAAATTCGGTTTCAAATTTCAAATGAATGTACAAGATTCAAAATAAACCAAATTTTAGCGAAACCAAAAATATTAGAATCTATCTGAAAATATCTTTCCAACGAATCCAAAAAATCAAAATTTCATAGCGGGAATCAAAAGATATGCCTAGTTGAAAATTCAGAATAGTCGCTATGGAATTCTGGCCCTTAAAAATGGAAATTTTGCAACTGACCTCTATTTTTGACGGAACCACTTTTGTTGGATCCGTGATGTCAAGTTATTGCTAGATTCCAAAATTCATAATTTTTTGAATCAATATGTGAGTGTGGCAGAAGAAAACGTGTTTTGATAGTTTCAGTCAATTTCGATCAATCTGAAAATGGCCATTTTTCAACGGGTCTCGGAACTCGACGAAATTAGTTTTGTTAGGATCGTATCATCAATACGAAGCTAGAAATAATTTTTCAGGAATTTTTAGAGTTAATATGTATCCCCGGTAAATTTAAATGTGCATTCAAATTCAATATACATTGATTTATATTTTAATTTGAACGGAAACTGATCGTAACAAGCGAATTGGGTTACGAAACATGTCACATTGTACTTAGGATGGGGATAATTAGCTAGGGGCGACCGTCGTTTGGTCTCGTTTAGGGTTCAAAAGAAAAATCAACTTTTTGAAATATAAAATAATTAAATATATAAATATATAACTCTCTCCACTCTCTCTCTCTCCCCTCACTTCTTCCCCTGTCACTTTTCAGAAAAAGAAAATAAGAAAAAAAAGAGAAATAAACCAATCGCCATCGGCCACCCCCTAGATCTTCCATCGCAGCCGCCTCCGCCCGCTACCGCACCATCGCCCCTTAGCCACGAACGCCGGACCCCCTCCACTCGCGCTAATGCCTCCTTCTCCTTCCCTCTTTCTTCCTATCCGAGAAAAACCCAAGCCCAGCCCTGAAACCACCTAGCATCGCCCCTACTGGCCCCCACCTCGACGCAGTCCCTCCCCTTGGCCGCCGGACCTCCGACGAGCTCACCTCGGACCAGCAAGCCTCTGCGCCCTCCCTTTGGAAAGAAACAGTAAGTTTAAATCGAAATTTTAGTTACTTATTTGTTTTAACCAAAATTTGTTTTAGAAAATTCTGATTTTAAATATGTTTTAACATAAGATAAAAAATGGATTTTGATGTATAATAGCAAAATTAAGATTTGATTTTTATGTGGAAAAAATATAAGATTTTTAATTTGTAAATATTATATTTTTATAACGTGAAAGATTATATTTTTATGTAGAAAGGTTTAATTTTTAAAGTGATAAAGGTTCGGTTTTTAAAGTGATAAAGATTATATTTTTAACAATGAAAAGAGTAGATTTTTATCATATGAAAGGAAAGGAAAAAATTAGATTTTTATATGGGAAGGAGCGATGTAAAAATCTAATTTTGGGCGATATAAAAATATGATTTTTATATAGTAGAGATTATAAAAGTATGATTTTTATAAGATAGAGAATATAAAAATACGATTTTTATATATGGTGTAGTGACATAAAAATTCGATTTTTATATATATGAAGTGGAAAATAAAAATATGAATTTTATGTACATGTAGCGTTATTAAACATGTGATTTTCATATATGAACAGTGTGAAATGCTTGAGTTAGAATATCGAGCGAATCTGAACGTTCAGAATTAAAGAATTGTGGAGTGGAACCCTTGGTGAGAACTCCTCACTTTTATTTTGATTGCAAGTTGAAATTTATAATAGGATGCAAACGGTGATTAGCAACACCTAACAACCATCGTCCACAAACCATGGATGGCTTGTTTGTTTGATTGATGCGTTGTGAAAATTTATTGTGTGATTGGAATTGAAATAAAATATATATTCATGCGTTGAAATAAAATATATATTCATGTGTTGAAATATATATTCATGTGTTGAAATAAAATATTTATTCATGTGTTGAAATAAAATATATATTCATTTGTTGAAGTAAAATATATATATATGTGTTGAAATAAAATAAATATTCATTTACAAATCGAACGATTTGTTTATGTACACCGATTTGACTGATATTGATTGAAACGATAAATTTTACACATCGCACAACTACACAAATAAAATTTGTGTTTGATTGTTCGAAACCCCATACGGGTGTTGGGATGAAATTGGACATACATTAATCCCAATAATTAGCTGTATGTCGATCGATGGATTGACAGGCTATTATAAGCGTTGAATATTTATATTTGTTGCTTATACAGTGTAGAATGCACTCTGGATGATGGTTGATTATTTATCGTTGCTATTATATACATGTGTTGTATGGAATCCATATAATTAGCATTATATGGTAAATGATTGGGTCTCATTCCAATTTGGAAAATAAAGAATATTATAAAATGAAAATTCATGTGTTGAATAGAATAAATAGTCATGTGTTGACGATACTCATGTGTTGAGAATATTCATGTGTTGAAAGAAATATAGACTCATGTGTTGAATAGAATAAATGTTCATTTGTTGAATAAAATAACGAAGTAATTAAAATATATATAGCCGTGTGGATTAGATTTGCGCCATTTTGACGTGAACGATATTTATATCGATTATATTCGTTTTTATAATGAGTATAGAAAAGGAAGTGATTTCAAAATATAACGTTTTGAAAATATTATCATTTAGATATCGATGATATAGAATATTCAATTTTGATTTGAAATTGAATATGAAGTTGAAATCGCTTTTAAAACAAAGTTAAAACGATTTATAAAATATGTTTTAAATGGAAATCGATGAAATATATTATATACGTATATAATATAATGGCCTGAACAGAACGCGCAGCGCAGCGGCAGTTCGCGAATTTCGACGATTGTCTTCGAACGGATATTACGGGAGATCCGACCGTCGGATTCTCTTAAAACCAGGACCGTTGGGTTCGTATCGAAAAGAGCTTTCTAACGAATATTAGAAATTATATGTCTAAAGGTTGGATTTGTAATTATGTCCAAATTAAATTTAGAAAAGGTCGTTGTAAGTGCAGTTCGATGGCCGTTTATGGAAATCGACGGTATGGGCCTTGATAAAATTATTAAAAATATCCATAATTAGTGTAAAATCATAAGAAATGATTTGGAAAGAATTAGGATGAAAATTTCCATATTTGAAAAGATATAAATAGATTTTTATCGAAATGAACTAGTTTTGAACTAGAATTAAAATCCATTTATTTTTAAAATAAATAGGTTGGATTTGATATGGTTTTAAAAGATACCAGAATTTCCGATAATTAAATTGGAATGGAATGGAATTTGGTTTGGTAATAATCTAAGTGAATTTCTGTGGAGGAAGACAACTAATATATCTGGAATTTAAAAGGCTTTGCCTTTATTCCATTTTTATTATTAGTCGGATATGGAAGTTCATATCGATTATATATATTGATTCGTTTTCCATCAAGATTCCATTGTTAATGGAATGAGATTTTGGGCTGTCGGGAATGGTATCTTTAATAATACTATTCTTAGAACCAACAGAGTAAAGAAAATCAAAAACTAACTGCAGATTAGTTAAGTTGAATGGTTTCCTGGGTATTGATATGATGTTGGTTTCAGCCTTCGGGGTTATTACTTAGGGAATTATTCACTCGCTAATTTACGGTTAAAGGCTGATGGAATAGAATGTGATTTTGGGTTTATCGTGAACTGTGTTTTAAAGGACATTGGTTCTTTAACCCAGTTAAATACAAGATATGATTTCCCAAGTTAAATAACCATTAATGTTGATCTTTGGGAAGATTAAAACCAAGTGGAGTTTTAATGAATCTTTAATTAGATTGAAATGATCGAGAATGGAGTATCACCAGTTTTGCTCTAGGCGATAGTTAAATCTTTAATTAGATTTAAACGTGAAATGGTAATTGAATTTACCAATAACACCGTGGTTTTTGATATAAAGTATTACCGATTTTACTTCATGGGATGAATAGGTTGGGATTGGGAAATTAAAACAAATGATTACTTCGGTAAGGTTCATTAATCCCGACTAGTTTGAATTGATATTCAAAAGAAGATTAAAGAATAAATTTAAAGAATTTATGTTTGATAAAATTAGTGGGAACCTTTCCCAAAGTATGAGAATATTTGAATAAAAGAATAATCTGAATTGGAATGAGGCGTATGTTGTGTTTGTGTAAAACTTGTTTATTATATACGCGAGTTATTCAGAAAGGTCGGGTTTATCCCATTCTGAATAACTGATTCGACGTGGTGTCGAGGATGAATACGGTGGTCGAAGACCGGTGGTCTTCACATCGTTTGGTTGATTACTGATGATCTTGATTGGGCTATACAGCAAAAGGAGGGAATCCACTGGTGATCCAAACGTACTAGGAGATCGATGGATCTGCGAGGTACAAGGTGCCACCGGTTTCGATCAGACCCAGAACGGACTTGTATGGACTTTGTGTCTGACGTTGGATTTTTCTCTGTGTTGATTGATCCCTATTAAATATACATCTGCCTGGTGAAGGGGAATTTATACCCTTACTTCACCCTTCTCTGAGACATACGGGATCAGAGGGTGTATATCGATAGACATCAGTTGCATGGTGTGAATTGCCTGTGTGGCATGCCTAAGTGGCAAATGATCAAGGCTTTTGTCGAAAAGAAAAGTCTTGTGGTTGATGATCAAAGCACCGCCTGTGTTGCATAGCTTTGTGTAATGTTAATTCGCGAGCCTCACACCCCGGTTGTGAACCAGAAATGGGAGAGGACCTCAGGGAGGGCATGCGTTTCCTTCTAGCTAGGGTGGTGTCAGTGACCTACCAGCCTTGACATTTATAACATTTTCACCTGTGTGGTTGTTGCTGTTGCGAGGCGCCTCAGATATATCGGTGACTATGTGGAGCCGATGGGGTCATTTGGCTCATTTACGCCCCAAAGCGCGGGGAAACACAGTGTTCAGGCATTTTAATTTGCATCGGTGGACCGGCCATGTCGCTTCAAGGGCTTGACTAAGTACTTGTCCTAAGGCTCGGGCTAGAGAGTCTCAAAGCGGTGAGGACGATCCCTTACCTCGGTTCATAGAAGGAAATCCAACTTCAATATACGTGATCTTGCGGTTTTAATTGTAAAACTAGTATGGCAACATGATATATGGTACCCATGCCGTCTATGATTGATACTTATGTTTGAAATTGTTTTGACACTATACACTTAAAGTAATAATAAAAGATGAAATTTTGCGTATCAAGCATTCATTGGCTATTATAAGGTAAAACCCTATCGTCCGGCTTGTGTTGCATTGTGTGATGGGACATGGGTCTTATAATAGCTTCATTGTTCTTTATTTAGCATTGCGCTGTTGTTTTAAGCACTGTTATTCTTGTGAGGAAACCCATTCCGTGTTATACTGCGCGGTCCCTTGATTTACCTAACATTAAAATAAAGATTAATTATTGTTTTAGTTCTCACACCAATCACATGACTGACCTGGAGTTTATAGTTTTAACCTAAACTCTGGGTGCCCTTATTTTCGACATAGGCAGCTAGTAGTTTCGGTTTTACAGATTTATATTCATAGGGACCTAGTTTACAGCTGGAATGATATTCGGAAAGCTTTGTATCCGTATATCTCCTTCAGTTGTGTTTTGTATTATTTTCCGCTACTATGTAATGTATTGTAATCTCTGATATTTTATGTTGTGTAATATTGATTCATACTCTGTATATTCTTGTATTCTGATGAATTGTCGTAATATGCAGTGAAATATTCTTCTATTTGCGCTCTGATATGGCTTGTTCTCAACTCAATCCGTGATTTCCCGTAAGGGGGATTTCTGGACGTCTCATTGTTGATTTAATAGGAGCCGTCAGATTAACATAGAGCAAATCAAAGCCATCCAAAGCTAAGAGAACCAACCAGAACTTGCCACACAAGCACTAATGACAAAGCAATTCGTCACAGGAGAAAACACGTCAGATTTCAGATCTGACCCGAGGGGGAGTTCGACCCTAGGTCGACCCCTTGGTCGACCTATATGGGGGGAGGTCGACCCCCTGGTCGACCTTCTGGTCGACCTGGCCTTAGGTGGGAAATTTCCCGCCCAGCCCACTCCTGTGTTTGAATTTGAATTTCGGATTTTTTGAACTTTAATCTGATTTGTTTATTTAATTTACTGAAACTTCTAAAGGCCATAATTCCTTCGTACGGATTCCGATTTATGCAAACTCGGACTCTATTTCAAGCAGGATTCCGAGACGAACGCAATGGCATAACCCGTTTCCCTTAATTCTCAAATTTATAATTAATTATTCTTTAATTAGTAACTTTAAATTTTAAATAAAAATACGGGGTGTTAGAGGTAGATCGAAAAATATGAAAGACGATGAATCATTTAGATTGGGTGCTGCAAAAACCAACCCTTTATTGTACTAAAAATATAGGGGTAATTTTTGAAAGTAAAGGCTATTTAGAGAATTAGGGGTAGGATTGAAAATATGGACTGTTTTTAAGTATTAAGAGAAGTAGGGGTAGTTTAAGCATAGTATGAGTAGATAGACAAAATGAAAAATGATGAATCATTTGGATTGGATGCTGCAAAAATCAACCTTTCACAAAAGTTAAAAAAATAGTTGTACTTGTTGGAAGTAAGGGCTATTTAGAGAATTAGTGGTTGGATTAAAAAGAAGGGTTATTTTGAAGTATTAAGAGAAGGTGGGGTAGTTTGAGCATAGTTGGGATCGTTCGAAAAATATAAAAGATGACTAATCGTTTGGATTGGGTGAAGCAAACCAATCCTTAACAGTAGTTAAAAAATAACGTTAACTTTTGGAAGGAAGATCTATTTAGAGAATTAGGGGTGGGATTAAAAAGAATGGTTGTTTTGAAGTATTAAAAGAAGAAGGGGTAGTTTAAGCGTAGTAGAATAGATCGATAAATATGAAAGATGATGAATCGTTTGGGTTGGGTAATGTAAAAACCAATCCTTCACAGTAGTAAAAAAAATAGCGGTAATTGTTAGAAGGAAGGGCTATTTAGAGAAGTATGGGTAGTATTAAAAAGAAGGGTTGTTTTGAAGTGTTAAGAGAGGCAGGGTTAGTTTAAGCATAGTATGAGTAGATAGACAAAATGAAAAATGATGAATCATTTGGATTGGATGCTGCAAAAACCAACCTTCACAGAAGTTAAAAAAATAGTTGTACTTGTTGGAAGTAAGGGCTATTTAGAGAATTAGTGGTTGGATTAGAAAGAAGGGTTATTTTGAAGTATTAAGAGAAGGTGGGGTAGTTTAAGCATAGTAGGGATCGTTTGAAAAATATAAAAGATGTCTAATCGTTTGGATTGGGTGATGCAAAAACCAATGCTTAACAGTAGTTAAAAAATAGCGGTAACTTTTGAAAGGAAGATCTATTTAGAGAATTAGGGGTGGGATTAAAAAGAATGGTTGTTTTGAAGTATTAAAAGAAGAAGGGGTAGTTTAAGCATAGTAGAATAGATCGGTAAATATGAAAGATGATGAATCGTTTGGATTGGTTAATGTAAAAACCAATCCTTCACAGTAGTAAAAAAATAGGGGTAATTGTTAGAAGGAAGGGCTATTTAGAGAAGTATGGGTAGTATTAAAAAGAAGGGTTGTTTTGAAGTGTTAAGAGAGGCAGGGTTAGTTTAAGCATAGTACGGGTAGATCAACAAATATGAAAGATGATGAATCGTTTTGATTGGGTGCTGCGAAAACCAACCCTTCACAAAAGAATAATGATAACTGGTTTGCAAAGAAAAAAAATGAATATTGTGAAATATATAGGGGTAATTGTTGGATGGAAGGGCTATTTAGAGAATTTGGGGTAGGATTAAAAAGAAGGGATGTTTTGAAGTATTAAAAGAAGTAGGGGTAGATCGACAAATATGAAACATGATGAATCGTTTTGGATTGGGTGCTGCAAAAAGCAACCCTTTATACTAGTTAAAAAATTAGGGTAATTGTTGGAAGTAAGGGCTATTTAGTGAATTGGGGGTAGGATTAAAAAGAAGGAATGTTCTGAAGCATTAAGAGAAGTAGGGGTAGTTTACGCATAGTAGTGGTAGATCGACAAATATTAAAGATGATGAATCGTTTGGATTGGGTGCTGCAAAAATCATCATTCACAATAATTCAAAAATAGGGGTAATTGTTGGAAGGAAGGGCTATTTAGAGAATTTGGGGCAAGATTAAAAATAAGGGTTGTTTTGAAGTGTTAGGAGAAGTAGGGGTAGTTTAAGCATAATAGGGGTAGAACGACAAATATGAAAGATGAAGAAAAGATGATGAATCATTTCTCTAAACAACCCTCCCTTCCAACAATTACCCATATTTTTTAACTATTGTGAAGGATTGGTTTTTGCTGCACCCAATCCAAACGATTCATCACCTTTCATATTTGTCGATCTACCCCTACTATGCTTAAACTACCCCTACTTCTCTTAATACTTCAAAACAACACTTCTTTTTAATCCTACCCCTAGTTCACTAAATATCCCTTACATCCAACAATTATCCCTGTTTTTTAACTACTGTGTAGGGTTGGTTTTTGCAGCACCCAGTCCAAACGATTCATCATGTTTCATATTTTTTGATCTACCCCTACTTCTCTTTATACTTCAAAACAACCCTTCTTTTTAATCCTACCCCAAATTCTCTAAATAGCCCTTCCTTCCAAAAATTACCCCTATTTTTTAACTGCCCCCAATTTTTACTATTGTTTACTTTATTCATTTGTTTTATTCATTTATTTCACATTATTCATTTTTTTGTTTGTAAACCAGTTATCATTCTACTTCTGTGAAGGCTTGGTTTTCGCAGCACCTAATCAAAACGGTTCATCATTTTTCATATTTGTCGATCTACCCCTACTATGCTTAAACTATCCCTACTTCTCTTAATACTTCAAAAAAACCCTTCTTTTTAACCCCTACTTCTCTAAATAGTCCTTCCTTCCGACAATTACCTCTATTTTTTAACTACCGTGAAGGATTGGTTTTTGCAACACACAATCCAAACGATTCATCATGTTTCATATTTGTCGATGTATTCCTACTATGCTTAAACTACCCCTACATCATTTAATACTTCAAAACAACCATTCTTTTTAATCCCACCCCTAATTCCCTAAATAGATCTTCCTTCTAACAGTTACACTTATTTATTAACTACTATGAAGGATTGGTTTTTGCATCACCTAATCCAAACGATTCATCATCTTTCATATTTGTCGATTGATCCCAACTATGCTGAAACTACCCCACCTTCTCTTAATACTTCATAACAACCCTTCTTTTTAATCCTAAAACAAATTCTCTAAAGAGCCCTTACTTCCAATAATTACCCCTATTTTTTAACTTCTGTGAAAGGTTGGTTTTTGCAGCATCAAATCCAAATGATTCATCATTTTTCATATTTGTCGATCTACCCCTACTATGCTTAAACTACCCCTACTTCTCTAAATACTTAAAAACAGTCCATCTTTTTCATCCTAACCTTAATTCTCTAAATAACACATACTTCCAACAATTACCCTTGTTTTTTAACTTCTGTGAAGGGTTGGTTTTTGCAGCACCCAATACAAACAATTCATCATCTTTCATATTTTTCGATCTACCCCTACTTCTCTTAATACTTCAAAACAGTCCTTCTTTTCAATTCTACCCCTAATTATCTAAATAGCCCTTACTTCCCACAACAACCCCTATTTTATAACTTCTGTGAAGGGTTGGTTTTTGCAGTACCCAATCCAAATGATTCATCATATTTCATATTTGTCGATCTACCTCTAATTCTCTTTATACTTCAAAACAACACAACCCATATTTTTAATCCTACCCCTAAATCTCTAAATAGCCCTTAGTTCCAACAATTACACCTATTTTTAACAACTGTGAATGGTTTTTTTTTGCAGCACCTAATCCAAATGATTCATCGTCATTCATATTTGTCAACCTACCGCTACTATGCTTAAACTACACCTAATTCTCTTATTACTTCAAAACCACCCTTTTTTTAATCCTACCGCTAATTATCTAAATATCCCTTCCCTCCAACAATTACCCCTATTTTTTAACAATTGTGAAGGATTGGTTTTTGCAGCACCCAATCCAAATGATTCATCATCTTTCATATTTGTCGATCTAAATCTACTATGCTCAAACTTCCCATACTTCTCTTAATACTTCAAAACAGTCCTTTTTTCAATCCTACCCCTAATTCTCTAAATAGCCCTTCCAACAATTACCTCTTTTTTTTATCTTCTGTGAAGGGTTTGTTTTTGCAGCACCCAATCCAAATGATTCATCATTTTCATATTTGTCGATCTACCCTTACTATGCTTAAACTACCCATACTTCACTTAATACTTCAAAACAACCCTTCTTTTTAATCTTACCCCTAATTCTATAAATAACCCTTATTTCCAACAATCACCCCTATTTTGTAACTACTGTGAATGGTTGGTTTTTGCAGCACCCAATCCAAATGATTCATCATCTTTCATATTTGTTGATCTACCCCTAATATGATTAAACTACCCCTACTTCTCTTAATACTTAAAAACAATCCTTCTTTTTAATCCTACCCCTATGTCTCTAAATAAACTTTACTTACAACAATTACCCCTATTTTTTAACTTCCCTGAAGGGTTGGTTTTTGCAGCTCACAATCCAAACGATTCATTATCTTTCATATTGTCGATCTACACCTACAGTGCATAAACTACCCCCAAATTCTCTTAATACTTCAAACAACCCTTATTTTTAAACCTAGCCCTGATTCTCTAACTAGCCCTTACTTCCAACAATTTAGCATATCTTTTCACTACTATGAAGGGTTGGTTTTTGTAGCACCCAATCTAATTGATTCATCATCTTTCATATTTGTCGATCTACCCCTACTATGCTTAAACTACCACTACTACGCTAAAACTACCCCTACTTCTCTTAATTCTTCAAAAAATCACTTATTTTTAATCCTACCAATAATTCTCTAAATAGCCCTTCCTTTCAACAATTACCCCTATTTTTTAACTACTGTAAAGGACTGGTTTTTGTAGCAACCAATCCAAATGATGCATCATCTTTCATATTTGTCGATTTACCCCTACTATGCTTAATCTACCCCTATTTCTCTTGATACATAAAAATAGTCCTTTTTAATTCTACCCCTAACTCTATAAATTGCCCTTACTTCGCACAATACTCTATTTTTTAACTACTGCGAAGGTTTAGTTTTTGCAGCACCCAATCCAAACAATTCATCATGTTTCATATTTGTCGATCTGCCGCTACTTCTATTAATACTTTAAAATAAACCTTCTTTTTAATCTCACCCCTAATTCTCTAAATAGTCCTTCCTTCCAACAATACCCCTATTTTTTAACTGCCCTCAACTTTTATTATTGTTTCCATTATTCGTATTTTTATTCATTTATTTCACATTATTCATTTCTTTCTTTGTTAACCAGTTATCATTCTACTTCTGTGATGGGTTGGTTTTCGCAGCACCCAATCAAAACGATTCATCATCTTTCATATTTGTCGATCTACCCCTACTATGCTTAAACTACCCCTACTTCTCTTAATACTTTAAAACAACCCTTCTTTATAATCGTACCCTTACATCTCTAAATTGCCCTTCCTTCCAACATTTACCCCTATTTTTTAATTACTGTGTAGGATTAGTTTTTGCATCGCCCAATCCTAAAGATTCATCATCTTTCATATTTGTTGATCGATCCCTACTATGCTTAAACTACCCCACCTTCTCTTAACACTTTAAAACAATATTTGTTTTTAATCCTACCCCTAATTATCTAAATAGCCCTTAATTCCAACAATTTCCCCTATTTTTTAACTTCTATGAAAGGTTCATTTTTGCAGCATCCAATCCAAATGATTCATCATTTTTCATATTTGTCGATCTACCCCTACTATAATTAAACTACCCTACTTCTATTAACACTTAAATATAGTCCATCTTTTTAATCCTACCCCTAATTCTCTAAATATCCCATACTTCCAACAATTACCCTTTTTTTTTAACTTCTGTGAAGGGTTGGTTTTTGTAGCACCCAATCCAAATGATTTATCTTCTTTCATATTTGTCGATCTACCCCCACTTCTATTAATAATTCAAAAAAGTACTTCTTTTTAATACTACCCCTAATTCTCTAAATAGCCCTTACTTCCCACAACTACCCCTATTTTGTAACTTCTATGAAGGGTTGGTTTTTGCAGCACCCAATCCAAATGATTCATCATATTTCATTTTTGTCGATCTACCCCCACTATGCTTAAACTACCCCTACTTCTCTTAATACTTCAAAACAACACAACCCTTATTTTTAATCCTACACCTAATTCTCTAAATAGCCCTTACTTCCAACAATTACCACTATTTTTTAACAACTGTGAAGGATTAGTTTTTGCAGCACCCAATCCAAACGATTCATCATCTTTCATATTTGTCGATCTAAAACAACTATGCTTAAACTACCCACACTTCTCTTAATACTTCAATACAGTCCTTTTAATCCTACCCCAAATTCTCTAAATAGCACTTCCAACAATTACCCCTATTTTTTTACTTCTGTGAAGGGTTTGTTTTTGCAGCACCCAATCCGAATGATTCATCGTTTTCATATTTGTCGATCTACCCCTACTATGCTTAAACTACCCATACTTGTCTTAATACTTCAAAAGAGCCCTTCTTTTTAATCATACCCCTAATTCTCTAAATAGCGCTTACTTCCAACAATTACCACTATTTTTTTACTACTGTGAAGCGTTGGTTTTTGCAGCACCCAATCCAAACGATTCATCATCTTTCATATTTATCCACCTACCCCTACCATGCTTAAACTACTCATACTTCTCTTAATATTTAAAAATTGTCCTTTTTAATCCTACCCCTAATTCTCTAAATAACTCTACTTATCTTAATACTTCAAAACATCTCTTCTTTTAATCCTACACCTAATTCTCTAAATAACCCTTACTTCGAACAATTACCCCTATTTTAAACTTCTGTGAAGGATTGGTTTTTGCAGCACACAATCCAAACGATTTATCTTCTTTCATATTTGTCGATCTATCCCTACTATGCTTAAACTACCACTAGTTCTCTTAATACATCAAGACAACCCATTTTTTAATCCTACCCCAATTCTCTAAATAGCCTTTAATTCCAAAAATTACGCCTATCTTTTTACTACTGTGAAGGGCTGGTGTTTGCAGCACCCAATCCAAACGATTCATCATCTTTCATATTTGTAGAACAATCCCTATTATGCTTAAACTACCCCTACTTCACTTAACACTTCCAAACAGCCCTTCTTTTGAATCATACCCCTAATTCTCAAAATAGCCCTTACTTCCAACAATTACCCCTATTTTTTTAACTTCTGTGAAGGGTTGGTTTTTGTAGTACCCAGTCCAAATGATTCGTCATCTTTCACATTTGTCGATCTACCCCTACTATGTTTAAACTACCCCTACTTCTCTTAATACTTAAAAATAGTCCTTCTTTTTAATCCTGCCCCTAATTCTATAAATAGCCCTTACTTACAACAATTACCCCTATTTGTTAACTTCTGTGAATGGTTTGTTTTTGCAGTACACAATCCAAACGATTCATCATCTTTAATATTTGTCGATCTACCCCTACAATGCCTAAACAACCCCTACTTCCCCTTATACTTCAAAACAACCCTTCTTTTTAAACATACCCCTAATTCTATAAATAGCCCTTACTTCCAACAATTAAGCCTATCTTTTTACTACTATGAAGGGATGGATTTGGAGCACCCAATTCATCGTCGTTTATATCTATCGATCTACCCCTACTACCATAAACTTCCCCTTCTTCTCTTAATACGTCAAAACATCCCTTCTTTTTAATTCAGCCGCTAATTCTCTAAATAGCCTTTCCTTCCAATAATTACCCCTATTTTTTAACTACTGTAAAGGATTGGTTTTTGTAGCAACCAATCCAAATGATTCATCATCTTTCATATTTGTCGATCTACCCTTACTATGTTTAATCTACCCCTACTTCTCTGAATTCTTAAAACGGTCCTTCTCTTTAACCCTACCCCTAATTCTCAAAAAAGCCCTTACTTCCATGAATACCATATTTTTTTACTACCTCTAATTTTATTATTGTTTTCCTTTATTCAGTTTTTATTCATTTATTTTGCATTATTCATTTCTTTCTTTGTAAACCAATTATCATTTACTTCTGTGAAGGGTTGGTTTTTGCAACACCCAATCAAAATGATTCGTCATCTTTCATATTTGTCGATCTACCCCTACTTCTTTTAATACTTCAAAACAACCCATCTTTTTAATCCGACCCCTAATTCTCTAAATTGCCCTTACTTCCAACAATTACCTCTATTTTTTAACTACTGTGAAGGGTATGTTTTTGCAGCACCCAATCCAAACGATTCATCATCTTTCACAATTTCCGATCTATCCCTGCTATGCTTAAACTACCCCTACTTCTCTTAATACTTTAAAACAACCCTTCTTTTTAATCCAACCCCTAATTCTCTAAATATCCTTTACATCCAATAATTACCCCTATTTTTTAACTACTGTGAAGGATAGGTTTTTGCAGCACCCAATCCAAACGATTTATCATGTTGCATATTTGTCGATCTATCCCTGCTATGCATAAACTACCCCTACTTCTCTTAATATCTCAAACTGTCCTTCTTTTCAATCCAACCTCTAATTCTCTAAATAGCACTTTCTTCCAATAATTACCCCTATTTTTTAACTACCCTACTTTTATTATTGTTTTCCTTTATTCATTTTTTTATTCAATTTTTTTGCATTACTCATTTCTTTCTATTTAAACCAATTATCATTCTACAACTTTGAATGGTTTGTTTTTGCAGCACACAATCCTAATGTTTCATCATCTTTCATATTTGTTGATCTACCCCTACTATGCTTAACCTACCCACACTTCTCTTAATACTTCAAAACAAACCATCATTTTATTCCTACACCTATTTATCTAAACAGCCCTTCCTTCCAACAATTACATGTAACACCCTACGTCCATTAATGTCACTCACAAAGGGAACGCATTAACTTCAATGGAGCATTTTAAGTAAGTATAGAACAGAAAATCACAACAAGACAGATATAAAGCAGTACATGAAAATTAAAACTTTATTTCATTGCAGCGGATAAACCCATATGTTTGCTTACATCATCAAAACCATAAACCAATGTCAAGTACATCATATCCACCTTGATAAAACAGAGTACATAAACTGAAAGACATAATCCCCAACATTATAATAGCCATAAATAAAGAGAAGCTGAACTTTACTTCAGCGGTCCAAGAAATCTTCTAAAAGCAGTCCAAGATCAAGCTCCACTGGTGCTAGTTCCAACCTGAGCACCTGGTGGGGAAAAGGAAAGAGATGGAAAAAGGGGGCTCAGACATAAAGACTGGCGAGTGCGATAATTCTAACAATATAATTAACAAAGTAACTAGGCTAAGGCATAAGTTGGAAAATAGGGAAATGACCATGAACCATTGAGTATGGCAGAGTAAACAAGGAAACAGGATGATCAATGATATCATTAAGCGCACCTAGACCACTATATGATGATTACCGAACTACACCAACACTATGGAATAATTCCTAAACTGCACTGCCACTAGTATACTGCACCACAACTAATCACCCTAAGGTTGATCCCGCCTACAAACTTAATAATGATATTGGTAGTTCCGTGCACCCCTAGCTGCCTTCATAGGTGCCGTCTGCCCCTATCTCCACTAGGTGTACCCACTACCCCCAAGCGATTGGCTCCCTAACTCGTAGATACCCATGCCGTCGCCACAATGGGGTGTATCACTCCCCAAAGTGGCAACCCGATACCACCAGGAATGCACGGCTTATACCTACACGATGCAACAACATCTTACCTTCCAGCCTGGGTCCACACACGCATATGAACCCGTTGGACTTGCGTTGCCACTGCTAACCTAATTTGGCCTTGTACAGTCAAACCCAGTATGCGTGTCCCGTCCTCGACTTGGGTCGAGCCCACAAAGATATGTATGGGTTCCTGGTTGAAACGGGCCCCCGTTACTTGACACAAGCTGTCCACCTAAGCTTGGTCCCCTCTAGTACATCCCACTTAACCCACTTTTTATTCATGTTTCATTTAAATGTTTCATATTTTGGTTAAGTATTTCTAATTGTATTTCCAAATGCCACCCAAGGCACCCACTAGATTCCACATGCCACCCAAGGCACCCACTTAACCCCCTAATGTCCCACTACATGCTTATCTGGTAAAGTGTTTCTTAATTCATTAAGACCGTAACCTCATAAAGACCTCTCACATTAGACTGACATTTGTGGCAGCTGTATTTCCCGTGCAAGTCCGGGCAGTCTTACACCACAAAAGAGCCTAACCTCGTGTCTTTACAATTGTTACGTATTTAGTTTATGCCTAAGACCTCTCACATTAGACTGGAATTTGTGGCAGCTGGATCTACCGGGCGGGTCCGCGCAGTCTTACACCACAAAAGAGTCTAACCTCGTGTCTTAGGAGATTAATTACTCCTAATTAATCTCCCCCAATTTGAATTACTTTCCCTATTCAAATTATCAATCAATTCCAAATTTAGCGATGTCCATAATTGACTCAATTATGTCCATCCATTTGTGGTATGTAAAATCTACCAATTTCACCACAATTTTATTTTATGCCTTTTAAGGCATTTATGCCAATTAAACATTTTTAATATTATCCCCATTTTCCCCACGTAGTACGTTTGTTCGTTTAACGTAAAAATATATGTTAGACTCGAATAGTCTAACTCATGAAATAAAAGAAAACATCACAATATACACATATTTAAAACATAAATCTAACATTGGGGTGAACTTGCACATGTGAATGATGTTCTACATCTAAAACTTGCATAGGCCAAAATTACAACTTGCATAAACGACATATGCCATGGATCAAATCTAAAGGTGTGAACTTGATGAGATAATGGCCACAAACTTGCATAAACATCTTGTATAACATAGATCTAAATCTAAAGGTGTGAACTTGATGAAATAATGGCCACAAACTTGCATAAACATCATATGTCATAGATCTATATCTAAAAGTGGTAAACTTGCATAGGTAATAACATAACATGACTCTTATCCAACTCATATACTCACATATGTGATTTATACATCGCAACAATGGTGTAAACTAATATCTAACATGTAAAGTTATCATGTAGAATTTAGCATATGTCATAGCCTAACTTTCAATTAAATTTCACATAAACTAGGTGCCATAATCATGTAAGGTCACATATTATTCTATCCAAACTTATGTATGGTTCATGTTTGAATCAACATCTAAACTTTCCGACACATGATTTATCATATGAATCAATATCACAAACTAGCATAAGAAACATGACGATTTGATTGTATATAAAATTACAACATGGATGATAACAACATAACTATACATCGTAAATGAATGCATCATAACACAACATCAAAACATAATTACAATATGCAATCAATACTTCATATCACACCCATACAATCCGCGTTATAACTTAATCTAATTAAATTACTAATTATTTTACTAAAACTATCGAACTCACAACTCAAAAGCAGTCTTGAGTTCTAAATTCTGATTTCTGGAGTTGAATTAGCGCTCCTTTGATGAAGATTTGCTGTTAGGGTTGAGTAGTTCTGATTTGGTTGCTGTTCTTCCTCTTAATTTTGGTGGCGGCTGCTCTAGGGTTCAAGACAACAGCATGACGACCATAGTTTTAGTTTTAATTCTGATTTAGGGTTTGAGTCTATGGGTCTTTTTATAGAGTTATGAATAAATTTAAGCCGTCGGATGATCTTAGGGTTAATCAAATCCATTCAAACAAGATAGGGTGATGAGTCAGCCCTAATGACTCAGCAAGGAGTCAGAAAGGACTCAACAACACGAGTCATCCTGAACCAGAAAGCCGTGTAGGCTCCAGCCTCGGCCTGGGCGCACTTGGCAGGTGCGCCAATGTAAATACGTACTGGCGCACTTCCCAAGTTTGCTAGTGCATTTATTTTTATTTTTTTTAACTTTTTTCTTCTCCTTTTGCCACCACCTTTCGTTCGTCCATAACTCTTTCATCCGGTACTCGTTTCCCGCAAACTCGGACTCTATTTCAACCAGAATTCCGAGACAAACACAATGGCGCAACCCAATCCCCATAATTATCATGTCTGAGATTAATTATTTTTTAATTTAGTTAATTTGATTATTCAAAAATCAGGGGTGTTACATTCTCCCCTCCTTAAAGGGTTTCGTCCCCGAAACCTCCAAGTCAAGGAGAATGCATATCCTACCATCCAAACAACCATCTACTCAACCATCAAACACGGGCATCCATTGTCCTTATAAAATTTCTAATGTTGTATGAACATATGCAAGAAGTGTGTGTATATGTTCCTTATCTAATGCAAAATCAAGCGGTCTACTGATTCAGTTGACCTCGTTAATGCAAACCATGATAGTGCCATGCGTCCATTATGTATGCGAAAGAACCCAATCGATACATATTATTTCTACATGTGTGCACAACCATTCACCAAAATGCAACATCCATATGGTAGTACAACCATTATTCATCCATTACTTAAATATGTACACACATTTATATGCAATATGCAAAATGAAGTGACTGAGCCGATCTAGTGCCTAAAGTGTGTGTATATGCATCCACGAGCAACCACTAGCAAACACTTGCATCCATCATCCATAACATGTCTCAAACACATGTTTCAACCATAGGACTACCCTATCTAAAGGCCAAAGATACTAGCGAGAGGACATACGAAAGATAAGATAAGTACAAGGTAAGCGATAAAGGAGAAATTAAAAGACATACCCTCGAAAAGAAAAGGGTACAATGAATGAATCTTCGCTTCCGTCTCCCAAGTAGCGTTGCTCTCATCATCTCCCTATTGCACTTTGACTAGTTTGACCTCTCGATTCCTCAACTTCTTAATCTCCGACCCAAGAATGCGCATAGGAGCTCGTCGAATCGTCGCATCACGCTCGATCTCCACCTCTCTAAGCAAGTTCGGCTCTACCACTTCCACGGTCTCGTGCAAGCACTTCCTCAAATGTGATACATGGAATACGTCGTGTACACCACTAAGTCTCTCGGGCAACTCCACTCTATACGCCATCTGCCCAATCCTTTCCTTAATAGGAAACGGCCCTACGAACCTTGGTGCTAACTTCCCAACGGACCCAAAGCGAACGACGTTCCGTAATGGAGACACTTTGACAAAGACCATGTCCCCAACATCAAACTCAAGATCTGACCTCCTCTTTTCTGCATAAGATTTCTGCCTATCTTGCGCCATCTTCATCCTCCTTCGAATCAAATCGATCTTCTCCGAAGTCTCTCTAATCATATCGGGTCCAAGCAAGATCTTATCTGTAGTATCCCACCAACATGTAGGCGAACGACACGACCGTCCATAAAGAGCCTCGAACGGTGCCATGCCAATGCTAGACTGAATGCTATTATTATATGCGAACTCTACCAACGGAAGATGTTCCTGCCATGTACCTCGGAAATCTAAGACACATAACCTCAACAAGTCCTCTAGAATACGATTCACCCTCTAGTTCTGGCCATCCGTCTGAGGATGATATGCGGTGCTCAAACATAACTGAGTCCCTACTGCCTCCTGCAAGCTCCTCCAAAATTCTCTAGTGAAAATAGGATCGCGGTCGCTCACTATGCTAGAAGGAACGCGCAAATAAACTATTTCTCGAATGTATACGGAGGCTAACCATGGAGCGGTCCTCTTACTCTTCATGGGAATGAAATGGGCGCTCTTAGTAAGTCTGTCTACCACGACCTAAATCCCCGTATTACCCTTCCTCGATCTCGGTAATCCATCAATAAAGTCCATCGAGACACTTTCCCACTTCCATTGTGGAACCTCCAATGGGTGAAGCAATCCACCGGGCTTCTATTGCTCCGCTTTTACTTGTTGGCACACCAAGCATCTAGTGACATACCCAGCCACATCTTTCTTCATGCCGTCCCAAAAGTAAACTCTTTTCATGTCCATGTACATCTTGTCCCCGCCGGGATGAATGGTAATCTTCGAACGATGGGCATCATCAAGGATGTTCTTCCTCAGATTCTCGTCCCGTGGTACAAAAAGTCTACCATCCCCATGCAACCAACCCTTATCATCTAGGGTATAACTACGGAGATGGCTCGATGACTCCCCTCCTTTGAGCTTTTCTACTAACTCAACCAACTGTGGGTCGTCTCGCTGTGCCTCGCCAATCCATCCCAAAAGCGTAGGTCTGACCTCTAAGGATGCTAGTAAACCAGGTACGAAGTCAATGGAAGGTATAAATTCGAACTTAGAGATGAACTCTAAACTTCGTTGCTCAATAAACAATGGACTCAAGGATAACCTTTTTCTACTTAAGGCATCTGCCACCACGTTACCCTTGCTAGGGGTATATGCTATCTCGAAGTCGTAGGATGCTAAAAACTCCATCCACCTTTGCTGCCTTAAGTTCAAGTCCTTCTAAGAGAACAAGTATTTTAGCGATTTGTGGTCAGTGAACAATTCGAATTTCTCGCCAAGAAGATAATGACGCTAAGACTTAAGAGCGAAAACAATAGCCGCCAACTCTAGGTCATGTGTAGGGTAATTTCTTTCATGCACTCTCAACTGCCTTCCACCATAGGCTATTACCCTTCCCTCTTGGATTAAGACTGCGCCTAGTCCTGTCCCACAAGCATCGCTATAAACGGTAAATGGCTTACTCCCATCTGGCAACACTAAGACTGGGGCTGTGGTCAAAGCTCTCTTTAAATGTTGGAACGCATCATCACAATCTCCGTCCTACATGAAAACTTAGTTCTTCTTTGTCAAACGTGTTAATGGAGCTGATATTTTTGTGAAGTCTTCGACAAACTTCCTATAGTAGCCAGCCAATCCTAAGAAACTTCTCACCTCTATACCACTTTTAGGAACCTTCCAATCTTGGATGGCCACTATCTTTGCGGGATCCACGGCTATCACTTCTTTAGAAACCACGTGCCCTAAGAATCGCACTTCCTTCCTCCAAAAGTGACATTTAGAAAATTTAGCTTTAAGGCTATGTGCCCGAAGAGTCTCCAACACTTCCCTAAGATGTAGAGCATGCTCTTCCTCGCTTTAAGAAAAGACCAAGATGTCATCTACAAAGACTGCCACGAATCTTTTAAGGTACTCCTTAAACACCCTACTCATCAAATCAACAAAGTATGCGGGAGCGTTTGTCAAACCGAAGGGCATCACAAGCCACTCGAAGAAACCGTCTGGAGTCCTAAAGGCAGTCTTGTCTATGTTATCCTCAGCCACTCTCAACTGATGGAAACCAGTGGCTAAGTCCAACTGCGAAAACACTGAGGCGCCAACTAACTGATCGAAAAGGTCGTCAATCCTCGGCATTGGGTGTATATTCTTCTTAGTAAGCTTATTAAGTTCTCTATAGTCAACACAAAGTCTAAGGGACCCATCCGCCTTCATGGCAAATACTACTGGAGCACCCCACTCCGATATACTACGTCTGATGAACCCCTTCTCAAGCAATTGTTTCACTTGCTTACTGAGTTCTCTTCTCTCCTTTGGAGCCATGTGGCGCACTGGCAATGCAACTGGGTTTGCATTGTCCACAAGATATATTCGAAAGTCTATCTCACGTTTTGGGGGTAAACCCCTCACCTCATCGAAGACATCAGCATATTCAAGGACTATGGGAACATAATGTAAATCATCATCGGATGCGTCAAGGGATTCTAGGTAACTAAGCATTATTGGACCTCTAGGGTCACAAGAAATATCAAGGGTCTTTCCAGAATGAGTCAACAATCTAACTACCCTTCTTTCACAATCTAGGATTGCCCCATATCTAGTTAGCCAATCCATACCTAGAATTAAACCGTAGCCCATAAAGCCAAGAACAAAAGCGTTGCACTCAAACTCAATGCCAAAGATAAACACTCTAAAATCCCAACAAATCATAGAAAGCTGAGCCGAACCACCAATAGGATTTGAGACAACTAAGGGATCGGTAACAAGACTAGTATCTAGGTGCAGTGTTTCAACTAATGATGTAGAGATAAACGAATGTGATGCGCCAGAATCGAATAAAGTACGGACAGTGTGATCAAACAGAAAATCTAAACTTTCAACGGAAATTTCTCTACCTCGTTCTTGCAACGGTGGGACCACGAAAGCCTGAACTTGTCCCCTTGCTTGCCCGGGTGCCATAAGAGCTTGCACTTGTCCTCCAGAGGTAGACCCTGCCCTCTGCCATTTCTTTGGGCAGTCCTTAATAAGATGTCCCGCTTCGCCATAGTGGAAACAACTAGTCTTCTTTTTCTTCCTACAATCTTTGCTTAGATGGCCGGGTGTCCCACGGTTAAAGCATTTCTTCTTCCCCTTAGCATTGTTGCCTTTGCCACCTTTCTTGTTCTGTTGTTGCTGTTGCGGCTTCTTTTGATCCCCTTTCTTCTCGGGTGCATTATTAGCATTGGCGACCTTCTCCTCTTCGTGCATGAGTGCCATGCCAACTAACCTCTCAAAGGTAGCCCCCATGGTAATGTGGGTCATAGCTAACCCATGAAACGGCTCGTTTAAACCCTTAACAAATATTAGAGCTTTCTTCTCTGGAGTGTTCACCAAGTCTAAGCCAAACCTTGCCAATTGGTTGAATTTGTTGACGTACTCTTTAACTGATAGATTCCCTTGCTTCAGCGACAAAAACCTTTCCATGTATAGATTCTCTTCAGTCCGTGAGAGAAACTTCGCCTCAAACCTCCTCCTAAAATCTATCCATCAATCAACTGGACGTCCCCCATTAGTGACCTCCCAACAAAACGAGGCCTCATCCTTCGTTAGCCACGCAGCTAGCTGGATTTTCTTTCCATCATCCACTTCAAAGATTCCAAACAATTCTTCAACCTCCTTTAGCCAGTTACGAGCTTCAACAAATGTCTCCGTCCCATGAAAAGGTTTTCCACCAATTGCTCTAAAGTCCTTACATATCTTTGCGAAATTATCGACACGAGAAGGAGGATTTGCTGGACCTACGGCGGCGGCCCTAGCCTCAAGATATTGACGAAACCCACCAGGCACATGAACGACCTCTGGTATCTCAGATGCTTCAGACATGCTGAAACGAAAAAGGAAAGATTCAATACAATAAGGACTGAAGGAAAGGTATATGGCTCTTGGGGTTACGCTTTCCAAAATATACTTTTCTCTTGAAAGTACTTTCCTTAAATCATACTTTTGAAAGTACTTCTTTATAAAAATTGTTTTGAAAAACATAGTTTTTCAAAATTCATATCTGTTCTGGTAACCTTCAGCTCTGATACCACGTGTAATACCCCACGTCCATTAATGTCACTCACAAAGGGAATGCATTAACTTCCATGGAGCATTTTAAGTAAGTATAAATAGAAAATCACAACAAGACAGATATAAAGCAGTACTTGAAAATTAAAACATTATTTCATTGCAGCGGATAAACCCATATGTTTGCTTACATCATCAAAACCATAAACCAAAGTCAAGTACATCATATCCATCTTGATAAAACAAAGTACATAAACCGAAAGACAAAATCCCCAACATTAAAATAGCTATAAATAAAGAGAAGCTGAACTTTACTTTAGCTGTCCAAGAAATATTCTAAAAGCAGTAAAAGATCAAGCTCCACTGGTGCTAGTTCCAACCTGAGCACCTGTGGGGGAAAAGGAAAGAGATTGAAAAAGGGGGTTCAGACATAAAGTCTGGCAAGTGCGATAATTCTAACAATATAATTAACAAAGTAACTAGGCTAAGGCATAAGTTGGTAAATGGGGAAATGACCATGAACCATTGAGCATGGCAGAGTAAACAAGGAAACAGAATGATCAACGATATCGTTAAGCGCACCTAGACCACTATAGGATGATTACTGAACTACACCAACACTATGGGATAATTCCTAAACTGCACCGCCACCAGTATACTGCACCACTACTAGTCACTCTAAGGTTGGTCCCGCCTACAAACTTAATAATGATATTGATAGTTTCGTGCACCCCCAACTGCCTTCATAGGTGTCGTCTGCCCCTATCTCCACTAGGCGTACCCACTACACCCAAGCGATCGGCTCCCTAACTCGTAGATACCCGTGCCAGCCCCACAGAGGGGTGTCTCACTCCCCAAAGTGGCAACCCGATACCACCAAGAATGCACGGCTTATACCTACAAGATGCAACAACGTCTTACCTAGCAGCCCAGTTCCACACATGCATATGAATCCGTTGGACTTGCATTGCCACCTCTAACCCGGTTTGGCCTCTTACAGTCAAGCCCAGTATGCGTGTCCCATCCTCGACTTAGGTCGAGCCCACAAAGATACGTATGGGTTACTGGTTGAAACCGTGCCCCATTACTTGACACAAGCTATCCACCTAAGCTTGGTCCCCTCTAGTACATCCCACTTAACCCACTTTTTATTCATGTTTCAATTACATGTTTCATATTTTGGTTAAGTGTTTCTAATTGTATTTCTAAATGCCACCCAAGGCACCCACGAGATTCCACATGCCACCCAAGGCACCCACTTAACCCCCTCGTGTCCCACTACATGCTTATCTAGTTAAGTGTTTCTTAATTCATGAAGACCGTAACCTCATAAAGACCTCTCACATTAGACTGACATTTGTGGCAGCTGGATTTGCCGGGCGGGTCCGAGCAGTCTTACACCACAAAAGAGCCTAACCTCGTGTCTTTACAATTGTCACGTATTTAGTTTAGGCCTAAGACCTCTCACATTAGACTGGCATTTGTGGCAGTTGGATTTGCCGGGTGGGTCTTGGCAATCTTACACCACAAAAGAGTCTAACCTCGTGTCTTAGACGATTAATTACTCCTAATAAATCACCCCCAATTTGAATTACTTTCCCTATTCAAATTATCAATCAATTCCAAATTTAGCGATGTCCATAACTGACTCAATTATGTCCATCCATTTATGGTATGTAAAATCATACCAATTTCACCACAATTTTATTTTATGCCTTTTAAGGCATTTATGCCAATTAAACATTTTTAATATTATCCCCTTTTCCCCACGTAGTACGTTTGTTCGTTTAACGTAAAAATATATGTTAGACTCGAATAGTCTAACTCATGAAATAAAAGAAAACATCATAATATACACATAATTAAAACATAGATCTAACATAGGGGTGAACTTGCATATGTGAATGATGTTCTACATCTAAAACTTGCATAGGCCAAAATTACAACTTGCATAAACAACATATGTCATGGATCAAATCTAAAGGTTTGAACTTGATGAGATAATGGCCACAAACTTGCATAAACATCATGTATAACATAGATCCAAATCTAAAGGTGCGAACTTGATGAAATAATGGCCACGAACTTTCATAAACATCATATGTCATAGATCTACTGTAACACCCCGTAATTTGAACATAAAAATTCACAAATTAAAGTATACTTAATTAAGTGAAATGGGTTGCGCGGAGAAATATATATATATTGATATATATATATATAATTGAAAATTAAATAAATAAATATCCAAAAATGTTCAAAACAGCGAATTGGGAGAGGGGAATAACCGAACCGGCCAATTTTTGAGGTCGACCCAAGCCCGCTGGGTCGACTAGGGGTTAATCCAGGGTGTTTGGCTGCCAACCCATGGGCCTATTCGCTCAAATGCAGATTTTGCATTTGAATGGTTCTCATGGTTCAGCTTTAATATAAAGGCCCTAGATGGTTCCTACACTTGACTTCTTCCCCAAGACATGCTTGATGGCTAAGATCTAAACTAAGGTTTATCCTATGGCTAAAACTATCCTAGTCTTCTATAAAAAGACCCTTAACCTAAACCTAAATGCTCATTATTCAATCCTATAGCTAAACTATGCCAAAATGTTCTCTCATGGCCTCCACCTTCATCCTCTTGTCATAATCTCCATCTCTAATCATATGAGAGAGTTTCTAAAGAAGTATAAGAGTTCCTAAGCTTGCTTAAGTGTTTCTAAGTTTGATTCAAGGCTTTTCTTCATCAAAGCTAGCATCTTTATTATTGATTTGGCTCAAGGGTTTTCATTTGGAGCATTCTTATTTGGAGTTTTTGAGTTGATAGCTTAGTGGCTTCGTCTCAATCTTTTAATATATTCATAAGAAGGCTAATCAACAAGTTGTGAGTTTCTATAGCCTTAATGACCAATTATTGAAGTGATTATGATAGGATATGATGAGGTTATGGCTATGAATGTGGATCAATGCATGTTATGCAAGTTATATGCTATGTGTTAATGATGTTATGCATGTTATGCAAGTTATATGCTATGTGTTTATGAAGTTATGCAAGTTATGCAAGTCATATGCTACATGTTCATGAAGTTATGCAAGTTATGCAAGTCATATGATACATGTTCATGATGTTATGCTAGTTATGCAAGTCATATGCTATGCGATTATGATGTTGTGCAAGTTATGCAAGTCATATGCCATGTGTTTGTGGTGTTATGCAAGTTATGCAAGTTATATGCTATGTGTTTATGATGTTATGCAAGATATGCAAGTCATATGAGAAACATTGATCCATTATGACACCATGATTATGCAAGTTTGGTGTATGCTTATATGCAAGTTCATGTATGATATGTATGCAAGTTTGGTGTATGATTATATGTAAGTTCACATATGACATGTTATGCAAGTATGGTGTTTGATTATATGCAAGTAACATGTGCAAGTTTACACCTTAGTATGATATGCATACATATGCAAGTTAACCCCTTTATATGTCACACATACATATGCAAGCTTACCCCTTTGTATGTGTTAACCCACTTTGTGAACTGGGCAACACAAAGTCAAGATGTGAAATGTTGAAAAAACTTGGGAAGTACTGAAGCAGGTCGGATCGAAGCAGCGTATCGGTTCGGATCGGATAAGGTCTTCTGTTCGGATCGGTGAACGGTCATTGTTGGAATCAGAGAGGCACAGTTGTTCGGATCGGAGGGCAATCTACATAAAGTTGGATCGGAAAGCCACCCAGTTGCTACAGAAATAGATCGGAGCGGAGCAGAGTAAAAAGGAGAGAGAATTGGCCCTGAGTTAATCCTGGTCGGATCGGAGATGCCGATCCGAACCCCATGGGCATATCTCTCCGATCCGAACCCATTTTACACGTCACTTTCCTGCATGAGCGCCTTGTTATCCGGAGCGGCTATGACCAGTTCCTGCCCACAACGTCCGCTGCTCTGATGCGTTGTCAACACAGAAATCCATCCGAACCCGAGGCTAATGGGATGGATGACACGTGGCTCCGATCCGGATCGGGTTCTGAGCAAATTCTCACCTATTAATACCCCGTCTGGAGACAAAGAAAAGGATCTTTTTCTGGCACTTTGAGAGTTCAACCACCTTCATAACCTGAATTCCAGCACTCCCGGAGAATCCAAATCTTCTTTCATTATTTGTTTTTAGTCAATTGAGTGATTGTAAGTGAGTTGTGAGTGAAATCAAGTTAATTTTTCATTGTATTTGCAACTAAATCATTGAATATAGTGAAAGACAAGTGGACGTAGGCATTTCTTCGCCGAACCACTATAAATCCTGTGTGTTCATTTTTATTTTTGATCTCATTTCATTTTGCTTTTAATCAATTTGGGTGTTAGAACCACTTTTTGGTCTAACATTTTGGTGCTTTCGCTGAGAATTCATCTGAATTCTTTGTTTTTCGGGATTATCGTTCTACTTTTTGGACCGTTGAGTTCAAAGAAGTTAATCCTCAAGTTTCAATGCCTTTGGATATTTTTTGAAGTGATTGTCGAAGAATCATGGCCAAAGGAAAAGGCAAAGAAGTTCAATCTGGTCGAGGAAATGGAGCTGGCGAAGATCAGCAAAATGCAGTTGTAACAAGGTCTCATGGGCAGAGTTCAGCAGCAGGACGAACTGATGCAGGAAACCCGAACCGCCTTCTGGGGGAGATCTCCGATCCGATCCGGGTAGGAGATTCTGAAGCAGTGCATTCCCCCAACCTGAATCGACCCGAACAGCTTGCCATGTACCGACCCGACCAGGCTCCCCAGCTCCGAACCGACCAGGCTCCCCAGCTCCGAACCGACCCGATCTCCCATCTCCGATCCGACACGATAGTTGGTGATGTTGGAACTCCTACTCGAGTCGCTACGAATGCTCCAATTCCAGCCACCAGGGTCAATGATCAGGTCAATCCATCTGTGCCCATTACTCAAGGAGATTTCTCGCGCCTACTTGACATGCTTGAGAGTACTAGGGAGGCTATGAAAGTCCACGAGCGCACCAATCTCATGATGAAGGAAAATATGAGGCTCATGAGCAGGGAGATTAGCGAACTCCGCCGACAGAGGACCCCATCACCGGTTCGTCACACACCAGTGGATCAGTCATCTTCTTCCGAGGAAGAGCGGCCCCGTGAACGAAGGCCGCTCGAACGACCTTAGAATGTGGAGCAGCTCACATTCGGATCTTTGGGGTCTCGCGAGGATATTGCACGAGCACTACGAAACAATGATCCCATTCAAGGGCAAAGGCTCCATTCCCCTCCTCCCGAGATCGACCGGGAGCGTAGGGAACGGAATAGAGCAGAAGCAGCTCGAAGAAGAATGGCATCTCCTGAACAAGAGCCCAGAAGGAACCCGGATACCAGGGCCAGGGAACCTGAACGGCCCCTAACTAATGCTGATGTACAGGCAATGGTGCGCCAGATTATGTCCGAGAGCTGGAACTATACCAACAAAGATTATGGCATTGAGCGAAGCCATACTCCTTTCACTGACGACATCCTCGACTTTCAGTTTCCCCGGCGATTTAACATGCCGCAGATGGACAAGTACAATGGGAGAACTGATCCGGGACAGCATTTGATGCGATATTCGTGGCTCATGAATGCTGCTGCTGCCCCTGATGCAAGGAAGTGTAAAGCATTCCCGATCTATTTAGAAGATCTGGCGTTGTTCTGGTTTACCCGGCTTCCCCCTCGTTCGGTGTCGAATTATAGGGAACTGAGCGAACGTTTTATGAATCAGTTCCGACTCCATACCCGAAAGTCCAAAAGTTTTATTGAATTATCAAGGATTAAGTAGGCACCAGGAGAGTCTTTGAGATCATATCTTGAATGTTTTAACTTAGCTGTGACTGAAGTTAGTGACCCGCATGAGCCAACCATTCTGATGGCCTTAAAAGAAGGAGTCGATCCTAAATCCGAGTTCGGGGATTACCTTTCTGGGAAGACACCCTCCACAAGAGAGATATTCTATGAAAAAACCGATATTTATTTAAGACGAGAGGAGGCCAGGGCAAACCGAAAGAGATAGTCTGAAGCAGCTTCAAAAGAAAATGTGCAGAGTAACGTCGCTGTGAAGCAGTCTGGGTAAAATTCCAGAAAAGTTGAAGTAAATGTGGGAAACAAGGGTGGCAACAACAATGCTGGAATCGGGGTCTTTTGTATTGCAAAACATTGTACGTATCCAGGTAAATATTCTCCAGGGTGTCGTTCAATGGTGTATAATTCTCGTAGGTCTGGAATCGGGGGCAACAACAATAACCGTAATGCGAACGGTAACAGAAGAAGTAGAAATAGGGGAAGTGTTCCTAACAAAAGACCCCGATTCCAGACCTACGAGAATTATACACCATTGAACGACATCCTGGAGAATATTTATCTGGATACGTACAATGTTTTGGAATACAAAAGACCGCCACCTCGTGATTCGACCGAGAAAGAAATGGCAACTGGGAAGTTTTGTTTGTTTCACGGAACTCATGGGCATTCAACCAATGAATGTCGGCATTTGAGAGATGTGATTGAGAAGCTGCCGCGTGAAGGGAAACTGGATGAATACAAGGTTGCCCCAAGGGACAGGGGGCAAGGAGAGCAAGCTCCAAAACAGATTCTACCTTCTCCCAAGCCTACAGCGCAGCAGAAAGGCAAGGGAATTGTTATCAACTCCATAGTGGATGGACCTCACCCAGCAATCCGTAGCTTTAGAGCAATGGATCAATATGTAAATGCTGCCAAGCACGTAGATGTGAATGAAGGTGATGATTTGGAAGATATCGCCCCCATAAAACAACAGAAGACCATGTTTGACGACGTGGTATTCCGCAGCAGAGATAATACTGGGATCCAATCACCCACTGATGATCCGTTGGTTATTACTACCACCATTGGGCCGGCCTTGGTTCACAAGGTATTAGTAGACAACGGAAGTGCTGTCAATATTTTATTTAAAAAGTCATTCGATCAGATGAAACTTGAGTCTGAAGACTTGAAGCCATGTGAAGGATGGATCAGAGGCTTCAACGGGGCGTCAACAGCCCCCATGGGTTATATAGAATTGCTCGTGACCTTGGGGCAAGGAGAACGCCGAAGAGTGCGGATGCTTCAGTTCATAGTATTGGACGTAGATTCGCCTTATAATGCATTCTTGGGGAGGCCTGCCCTTGCTGAGTTCAGAGCTTGTATCGCCCCTTGGTGTTTATTGCTTAAGTTCCCAACCGAAGCCGGAACTGGAGTAATGAGAGGGGATCAAGTTTCCGGACGGGCCTGCTATGTTGCCTAATTAAAGATGTTGATGAAAGGACTTAACATCAAGAGTAAAGATGCCTCGCCTCCCCCAAAGGGGAGCTCGGCGTAGCAATTAGAGAGATTGACCCCGAAGGAGTTGCCCAAAGGAACGCCTTAAGACCTGGATCCCAGAAAAGACGAGAAACCAGAGACTAGAAATGCAACTCCTAATGAAGCGACAGTGGAAATTCCCATTGATGAAGCTGATCCAACAAGAGTTTTAAAGATTGGATCCCAATTGGATCCACGTCGAGCTAAAGAGCTAACGGATTTCTTGAAGGCAAACTTGGATGTGTTTTCCTGGACCCACGCTGACATGTGTGGGATATCGCCATCCATTATAAGTCACAAGATAAATGTAAACCCGAAACATCCGCCTGTGAAGCAAATGAGACGCATGCTGGGCCCAGAGAGGTCGGCTGCTCTCAAAGAGGAAGTGGAGAAGCTGAAGCAGAACGGGTTTATTCGAGATTCGACATATCCCGACTGGATATCGAATCCCGTCTTGGTAAAGAAGTCGAATGGAAAGTGGCGGACTTGCATTGATTTTTCAGATTTGAACAAAGCTTGTCCAAAAGATAGTTTCCCACTTCCCAGGATTGACCAGCTTGTAGATTCGACAGCAGGTCATGAACTTCTCTCTTTCGTGGATGCATATTCTGGGTACAACCAAATTCCTATGCACGTGCCAGACCAAGAACATATGAGCTTCATTACGAATTTGGGATTATATTTGCAATAACCCGGAAAATCTGGGCCAGTTTAAAATTTTTATTTTGGCAATTTTAGCGAATTTTGAATATTTAAAATGAATTATTTTAAATAATATCGACGAGAAATTTATTTTGAATATAATTAGAACGTATATATTATATACGTCGTCGTTAGAATATATAATAATTATATATAATTATAAAAGGAATTGAAAATGGCGCGGTAGTTCGAAAATTCGATTTCTAATTTCAAATGAATATACAGAATTCAATATAAGTCAGAATTGAACGAAACAAGAAATATTTGAATCTGTATAACTATATCTTTGTAACGAAGTTAACAAACTGAGATTTCATCTTAGAAATGATAAGATATGTCCAGTTTAAAATTAGAAATAGTCGGTGTGGAATTTATATATATTTTTATATATATAAGGCCCTTAAAAATAGCAATTTTGCAAACAACCTCGGATTTCGACGAAACCAGTTTTGTTGGGTCCGTGATGTTAAGTTATTGCTAGATTCCAAATTTCATAATTTTTCGAATCAATATGTGGGCGTGGCGAAGGAAAACGCGTTTGACCAGTTTCAGTTGATTTTAATCGACTGGAAAATGACCATTTTTCAAACGGTCTCAGAATTCGACGAAACTAGTTTTGTTAGGACCGTATCGTTAATACGAGGCTAGAAAATATTTTTATTGAATTTTTAGAGTTGGTATGTGACCCCGGTAATTTGAATTGTACGTTTAAAATTCAATATAGTGATTTAAATGTAAATTTAACGGAAACTGATTGTAACGGTCGATTCAGCTTGCGGTACATAACCCATTGTGTTCGGAATGGGGGTGAAACGCTATAGACGACAGGCGGTGGACTTGATTTCGAGTTCGAAAATGAAAGTTGCTTTTGAAATTAAACAATTCAATTAAAAATAATAAAAAAATAATATATACCCTTTATATCTTCATTTAAATCCTCCCCCCCCTTTTCTCCTTATCGGGTGAAACCCGTTTTCTAAAAAAAAAAAAAAAAAAAAAAAAGAGAGAGAGAGAGAGAGAAAGAAGAAGCCGCCGCTGCCTCTTTGCCCCAACGCGCCGCCCCATCGACGCACGCCACCGCCCCCTCCCCGAGACCTCCGATCGCCTGCTCCTCCGTTCTCCCCTTCCGCTCCACCTCCTCATCCGATTAATCGACGAAACCCTAGCCCCCTTAAAGACCCTCCTCCGTCGCCAATGTCAGGACCCACCGCTCCTCCCCTTGAGTTCGCCAATGCCACTCTCCCTCCGTCCAGAGCTGCGGAATCCGCCCCTCCCCCACCTTGCTCCTCCCCACTCCGATTATCCGATTCTGAAAAAAAAAGTAAGCTTTTTGTTTTATTTCAGTTATATTTATTCCTGCATAATGGAATGTGATTTTTATATATAAATCTGAGTTTTTAAAATGGATGAAATGCAGTTTTTTTTTAAATGAATAAAATGCAGTTTTTTTTTTTAATGAAAATTGCATAGGTAAAAAAAATTAATACAAATAGTTTTGTTAAAAATAAAATAGAATTGGTTTGAAAAGAAAAATAGCATTGTTGTAGAAAAATAGCATTGTTGTAGAAAAATAGCATTGTTATAGAAAAATAGAAACCTCTTTCATTTGAAAACAAATACATGCATTGTTTTGAAAGAAAATATATTTTGGATTTTTAAACAAGTAAAGAACGGATTTTTAAACAAGACAAGATTAGAAGTTAGAAAAGTAAAAATGTGATTTTTATATATTTAACATCGAAGTGAAAATGTGATTTTTATATATTGAACTTCGAAGTAAAAATTCGATTTTTATATATTGAACTTCAAAGTAAAAATTCGATTTTTATATATTGAGTAACGAACTAAAAATTCGATTTTTATATATTGAATAACGAACTAAAAATTCGATTTTTATATATTGAATAACGAACTAAAAATTCGATTTTTATATACTGAATAACGAAGTAAAAATTCGATTTTTATATATAGAATAGCAAAGTAAAAATTCGATTTTTATATATTGAACTTTGAAATAAAAATTCGATTTTTATATATGGAATAGCGAAGTAAAAATTCGATTTTTACATATGTAGTGAAAGCGGACAACGAAGATGACGATGATGCGATGACGATGAAGATTTCTATCAAAGAAGAGTCAAGATGCTAGGATAGCAATATGTGAGAATTTCTCACCTTTCAATTTCTTTTCTAATTATATATATATACTAGGATGCAGACGGTGCTTAGTAGCACCCGACACTACCGTCCACAGACCGTGGACTTGTTTGTTTGGTTGCATAGATTAGTTATATGATTTGATTTGAATTTGGTTGTTTGGTGAATTGATTGATGTGTGAATGGCGTGGGCCTTCACTAGACCGGGGATAAGGCTAGGCCTTGTCCCGTTTCTAGTATCGTGCCGTTATGCCGCCGAAATTTTCTAAAATAAGTTAGAAAAATAAAAATATCATTTTATTTAAAGAATGAATTGAATAGAAATTCATAGGTTGAAATAGAATGTTTTATCGTTAAAAATATAATTTTTAACGTGAAGTGAATAAAATAGAATATTCATTTACAAACCAGACGGTTTGTTTATGTACACCTATTTGAATGACATTGATTGGGACGATACATTTTACACATCGCCCAACAGCACAAATAAAATATGTGTTTGATTGTTTGAAACCCCACACGGGTGTTGGGATGAAATTTGAAGTTCACTCATCCTGATTGATTAAATATGTCGATCGATTGATTGACAGGCTGTTATAAGCATTAGATATCTATATTTGATGCTTATACAGTGTAGTGCACTTTGATTGATGGTTGATTATTTTTCAATGCTATTATATACATGCGTTGTATGAAAATCCATATAATTAACTTTATATGGTAATTGATTGGGCCTCATTCCAATTTGAAAAATAAAGAATATTATAAAATAAAAGTTCATGTGTTGACAGTACTCATCCATTGAGATTGGTCATGTGTTGAACGAAATATTTTAGTAATAAAATTTACATCTTCATCGATATAAAATAAAAGTTCATGTGTTGACAGTACTCATCCATTGAGATTGGTCATGTGTTGAACGAAATATTTTGATAACAACTATTTTGAAAAAGAAATATTTGAAATAGAATATTTGAAAATAGAAATTTATGAAGCCGTGTTGATTAGATTGACGCCATTTTGACGTGAACGGTATTTATATCGATTTTATTCATTGTGAAATGAATTGAATTGAAAACGATTTCGAAATGAATTGAATTGAAAACGATTTCGAAATGAATTGAATTGAAAACGATTTCGAAATGAATTGAATTGAAAACGATTTCGAAATGAAATGAATTGAAAACGATTTCGAAATGAATTGAATTGAAAACGATTTCGAAATTAAATGAATTGAAAACGATTTCGAAATGAATTGAATTGAAAACGATTTCGAAATGAATTGAATTGAAAACGATTTCGAAATGAAATGAATTGAAAACGATTTCGAAATGAATTGAATTGAAAACGATTTCGAAATGAATTGAATTGAAAACGATTTCGAAATGAATTGAAAACGAATTCAAATTGAATTGAAAGCAAATTGAAATGAATTCAAATTGAATTGAAATTTGAATGGAATAGAAATGAATTTTAAAACGAATTTATAAAGAAGAATTCAATTTTGATTTGAATTGAAAAGGAAGTTGAAATTGCTTTTGAAACGAATTCAAAACTATTTATTCAATTCGTTTTGAATAGAAATCGACGAAATATATTATATATATATATAATATATATAATATAATGGCCTGAATAGAACGCGCCGCGCCGCGGCAGTTCGTGAATTTCGACCATTTGTTTCAAACGGACATTACGGGAGATCCGACCGTCGGATTCTCCTAAAACCGGAACCGTTGGGTTCGTATCGAAAAGAGCTTTCTATAGAATATTAGAAATTAGAAATCTAACTGTTGGATTTGGAATTATGTCCAAATCAAATTTGAAAAAGGTCGCTATAAGTGCAGTTCGATGGCCATTGATGGAAATCGACTGTACGGGCCTTGATAAAATTATTAAAAATAGTAATAATTTGTGTAAAATCATAAGAAATGATTTGTGAAGATTTGGGATGAAAAACTCCATATTTGAAAAGATAAAAATAGATTTTTATCGAAATGAACTAGTTTTGAACTAGAATTATAATTCTATTTATTTTTAAATAAATAAATTGAATTTGAAAAGGGTTTTGAAAATAACCAAAATTTCCAATGATTGCATTGGAGTGGATTTGAATCGAAATTGTCTTCGGAATATTTCGATGTTGGAATTCGTGATTATACAGATGTTGTTATGGAAATTTGAAAGATATATATTTATATCGTTATTTCCAATACGACATTTGTTAGTCGTAGAATTTGATATTGAATATAAGCCGATATATTTTCTATTCAGAGCCTTGTATTGAATATCAAATGTGATTTGGGTTTGTCGCGAATGGTGTCTTCACTAACACTGTTCTTGAACCTAGTTGTAAAAAGATTAAATCTTTTTATTTAGATTTAATGAAGTGTACCAATTAAACGATATTTAATTGGAATTGAATTGGTATTGATTTTTGGGTTTATCGTGAACAGTGTTTTAAATAACACTTGTTCTTTAACCCGATAATTAATGGAATGTGATTTTGGGTTTATCGTGAACCGTGTTTTAAATGACACTGATTCTTTAACCCAGTTAAAGATTAAAACTAAGTGGAGTTTTAATGAATCTTTAATTAGATTGAGATGATCGAAAATGGAGTATCACCAGTTTTGCTCCAGGCGATGGTTAAATCTTTAATTAGATTTGAACGTGAAATGGTAATTGAATTTACCGATAACACTGTGGTGTTAGATATGAAGTATTACCAGTTTTACTTCATGGGATAAATAGGTTGGGATTGGGAAATTAAAACAAATGATTACTTCGGTAAGTTTCGTTAATCCCGACTAGTTTGAATTGATATTCAAAAGTAGATTAAAGAATAAATTAAAGAATTCATCTTTGATAAAATTTAGTGGGAACCTTTCCCTATGAATGTGAAATTAGAAATTAACTGTCGGTTAGCCAAGCAGAATGGTTTTCTGGATATTGATCTGATGTTGGTTTCGGCCTTCGGGGTTAATATTTGGGGAATTATTCTCTTGATTAATTTACGGTTAATGACTGATGAATTGGAATGAGGCGTATGTTGTGTTTGTGTAACACTTATCTAAAATATACGCGAGTTATTCGGAAAGACCGGGTTTATCCCATTCTGAATAACTGATACGACGATAAGTCGAAGATGAAGACGATGGTCGAAGACCGGAAGTCTTCACGTCGTTTGGGTGATTACTGATGATCTTGATTGGGCTGTACACCCAAGAAGATGGAAACAGTTGGTGATCGTTCAGACGTACTTGGAGATCGATGGATATGCGGGGTACTAGGTGCCTCCGGTTTCGTTCAGACCCAGAACGGACTTGTAAATGGACTGTGTGTCTGACATTGGATTTTAGTCCGTGTGATTGATCCCTATTAAATATATATCTGTTTTGGCGGCGGAGAATTTATTCTCTTGCTTAACGCCCTTCTCTGAGACGTACGAGCTCAGGGGTTATATATTGATGGGTATCAATCGCATGGAGTGAATTGCCTATGTGGCATGCCTAAGTGGCAAATGATCAAGGCTTCTGTTGAAAAGCAAAGTCTTGTGGTTGATGATCGAAGCACGGCCTTTGTGGCGTAGCTTTGTGTAACGTTGATTCGCGAGTATCACACCCGGTATGAATCAAAAACGGGAGACGGACCTCAGGGAGGGCATGCGTTTCTTTCTAGTTATGAGTGGCATCAGTGCTTGAACTGGCTGACGAGTTTGACTCATGTGGATGTTACTTATTATTACTTGCTGAAAAGCGAGGCGCCTCGTGATATCGGTTTCGGCCGATGCTTCTGGTCGGCTGACGGGCCAGGCTTACGCCCCAAAGGGCGGGGAAACGCATTGTTCAGACACTATAATCCACATCGGTGGACCGGCCCTGACGATCCAAGGGGCAGTTGCGGCTGTTCCGGTGGCTCGGGCTAGAGAGTCACAAATCGGTAGAGGATCTTGCCCCTAGCCTCGGTTCATACCATAAATGATAACCCAACTTCCACTACGACATTGCGGTTTTGATTGTAAACCTATATATGGCGACATGATATATGGTACCCATGCCGCCTATGATTGATACTTATGATTTGAAGTTGTTTTATACACTATGCACTTATAATAGCATCAAATGATTTGTTTTAAAACGTATCAAGCATTCTTTGGCTGTTATAAGGGAAAACCCTATCCCCCGGCTTGCGTTGCATTGTGTGATAGGACCTGGGTCTTATAACAGCTTCATTTTTCTTTATTTAGCATTGCGCTGTTTGTTTTATGCACTGGTATTCTTGGGAGGAAACCCGTTCCGTGTTATACGGCGTGGTCCCTTGATTTACCAAACTTTAAAAATAAAGATTAATAACTGTTTTAGTTCTTACACCAGTCCCATGACTGACCTGGAGTTTATTGTTTTAACCTAAACTCTGGGTGCCCTTATTTTGACACGGGCAGCTAGTAGTTTTGGTTTTGCAGATTTATATTCACAGGATCCTGGTTTACAGCTGGTACGATATCCGGAAAGCTTTGTATCCGTATATCTCTTTCTAGTTGTGTATTGTATTATTTTCCGCTGCTATGTATTTAAATGTAATTTAAATCTCTGATATTTCTGTGTAATATTCATTTATACTCTGTATATTCTTGTAATCTGATGCATTGTTGATATATACAATGAAACGTTCTTCTGTTTGCGTTCTGTTGTGGTTTGTTCTCGAACTATCCGACGCTTTCCTTCACGGGGAAGTTACGGGTCTCCACACGTGGTATCAGAGCTTTGGTTTACAAAGCAGAGAACAAGGCACATTAGAACCATACGAAAGAATTCATCAGATATTTGATTAGTAATATCCAATGAGAATGACTCGTTAGAGATGGGATCAGTAGTATCCTAGAACGAGTGTGAAGAGTAGTGTTTTTGATAAATAAAAGTGAAAACAAATTTTGTTTTGAAAATTTAAATCAATTATTCGTATTTGATTATTTATTTATACAGATGTGGACAATCCAATATATATAGATTTTGCGCATACGTCTGATCCGCGTGTATTCGAAATTTTAATATACTGGATAGATATAGAATCACACTCTAGTCGCCCGGGGATGATGCTGATAATTGTGATCACATTATCAGTATTTATATTCGAGTGACGAAAGTGAGATTTCTATATATTTCCTATTGACTGGTGCGAGAACCAAAATTAGATAGGGCCTATTGTTGTGATTTGGCATCAAAAATCTGATTTTTGACTATATATCAAAGTTATGCATTTGAAAAGCTAATCAACTAATTGATTGATGTATGTGTTATTTGTTTATTTGGTTGATAATTTTGAACCATTTAGCCTAATTGAATCAAATATTGAGTTATATTGAAAATTGGTCGCATTTGCTTGTATATATATACATACATTGAACAGGTCATAGCAAGGAGGCTAGAGCCGAAGAATAAAATTTGTTTGCCCGACAAATAGGTACATGTTTACTACATAATTTCCTGTTTTGTTTGGGTGATGATGATTTTGTGAGCCTATTGGCTAGCCGCTTGGCTTTTTCTTTTTCTTTTTGAGATCTGAAGGACCGGGGAAGCTATTTGAAATTCCCCGATGCTCCCGGTGCAGGGGAGGTTATGGCGAAATTTTTCAAAAATTTAGGGTGTTAGCCAAATTTTTGAAATTTTGAAAATTCTCAGAAACTAAAGAGTTGGAGAATGGAAACCAGATCGAACGTAGAGTTGATTAATCAAACCACTTTCGACTTTGTTCCTTTTCGTGGACGAAATGTTTTAAGTGGGGGAGATTGTAATAACCCGGAAAATCTGGGCCAGTTTAAAATTTTTATTTTGGCAATTTTAGCGAATTTTGAATATTTAAAATGAATTATTTTAAATAATATCGACGAGAAATTTATTTTGAATATAATTAGAACGTATATATTATATACGTCGTCGTTAGAATATATAATAATTATATATAATTATAAAAGGAATTGAAAATGGCGCGGTAGTAAGAAAATTCGATTTCTAATTTCAAATGAATATACAGAATTCAATATAAGTCAGAATTGAACGAAACAAGAAATATTTGAATCTGTATAACTATATCTTTGTAACGAAGTTAACAAACTGAGATTTCATCTTAGAAATGATAAGATATGTCCAGTTTAAAATTAGAAATAGTCGCTGTGGAATTTATATATATTTTTATATATATAAGGCCCTTAAAAATAGCAATTTTGCAAACGACCTCGGATTTCGACGAAACCAGTTTTGTTGGGTCCGTGATATTAAGTTATTGCTAGATTCCAAATTTTATAATTTTTCGAATCAATATGTGGGCGTGGCGAAGGAAAACGCGTTTGACCAGTTTCAGTTGATTTTAATCGACTGGAAAATGACCATTTTTCAAACGGTCTCAGAATTCGACGAAACTAGTTTTGTTAGGACCGTATCGTTAATACGAGGCTAGAAAATATTTTTATTGAATTCTTAGAGTTGGTATGTGACCCCGGTAATTTGAATTGTACGTTTAAAATTCAATATAGTGATTTAAATGTAAATTTAACGGAAACTGATTGTAACGGTCGATTCAGCTTGCGGTACATAACCCATTGTGTTCGGAATGGGGGTGAAACGCTATGGACGACAGGCGGTGGACTTGATTTCGAGTTCGAAAATGAAAGTTGCTTTTGAAATTAAACAATTCAATTAAAAATAATAAAAAAATAATATATACCCTTTATATCTTCATTTAAATCCTCCCCCTCCCCCCTTTTCTCCTTATCGGGTGAAACCCGTTTTCTAAAAAAAAAAAAAAAAAAAAAAAAAAAAAGAGAGAGAGAGAGAAAGAAGAAGCCGCCGCTGCCTCTTTGCCTCAACGCGCCGCCCCATCGACGCACGCCACCGCCCCCTCCCCGAGAACTCCGATCGCCTACTCCTCCGTTCTCCCCTTCCGCTCCACCTCCTCATCCGATTAATCGACGAAACCCTAGCCCCCTTAAAGACCCTCCTCCGTCGCCAATGTCAGGTCCCACCGCTCCTCCCCTTGAGTTCGCCAATGCCACTCTCCCTCCGTCCAGAGCTGCGGAATCCGCCCCTCCCCTACCTTGCTCCTCCCCTCTCCGATTATCCGATTCTGAAAAAAAAAGTAAGCTTTTTGCTTTATTTCAGTTATATTTATTCCTGCATAATGGAATGTGATTTTTATATATAAATTTGAGTTTTTAAAATGGATGAAATGCAGTTTTTTTTAAATGAATAAAATGCAGTTTTTTTTTTTAATGAAAATTGCATAGGTAAAAAAAAAAAAATACAAATAGTTTTGTTAAAAATAAAATAGAATTGGTTTGAAAAGAAAAATAGCATTGTTGTAGAAAAATAGCATTGTTGTAGAAAAATAGCATTGTTATAGAAAAATAGAAACCTCTTTCATTTGAAAACAAATACATGCATTGTTTTGAAAGAAAATATATTTTGGATTTTTAAACAAGTAAAGAACGGATTTTTAAACAAGACAAGATTAGAAGTTAGAAAAGTAAAAATGTGATTTTTATATATTTAACATCGAAGTGAAAATGTGATTTTTATATATTGAACTTCGAAGTAAAAATTCGATTTTTATATATTGAACTTCGAAGTAAAAATTCGATTTTTATATATTGAATAACGAACTAAAAATTCGATTTTTATATATTGAATAACGAACTAAAAATTCGATTTTAATATATTGAATAACGAACTAAAAATTCGATTTTTATATACTGAATAACGAAGAAAAAATTCGATTTTTATATATAGAATAGCAAAGTAAAAATTCGATTTTTATATATTGAACTTTGAAATAAAAATTCGATTTTTATATATGGAATAGCGAAGTAAAAATTCGATTTTTACATATGTAGTGAAAGCGGACAACGAAGATGACGATGATGCGATGACGATGAAGATTTCTATCAAAGAAGAGTCAAGATGCTAGGATAGCAATATGTGAGAATTTCTCACCTTTCAATTTCTTTTCTAATTATATATATATACTAGGATGCAGACGGTGCTTAGTAGCACCCGACACTACCGTCCACAGACCATGGACTTGTTTGTTTGGTTGCATAGATTAGTTATATGATTTGATTTGAATTTGGTTGTTTGGTGAATTGATTGATGTGTGAATGACGTGGGCCTTCACTAGACCGAGAATAAGGCTAGGCCTTGTCCCGTTTCTAGTATCGTGCCGTTATGCCGCCGAAATTTTCTAAAATAAGTTAGAAAAATAAAAATATCATTTTATTTAAAGAATGAATTGAATAGAAATTCATAGGTTGAAATAAAATGTTTTATCGTTAAAAATATAATTTTTAACGTGAAGTGAATAAAATAGAATATTCATTTACAAACCAGACGGTTTGTTTATGTACACCTATTTGAATGACATTGATTGGGACGATAAATTTTACACATCGCCCAACAGCACAAATAAAATATGTGTTTGATTGTTTGAAACCCCACACGGGTGTTGGGATGAAATTTGAAGTTCACTCATCCTGATTGATTAAATATGTCGATCGATTGATTGACAGGCTGTTATAAGCGTTAGATATCTATATTTGATGCTTATACAGTGTAGTGCACTTTGGTTGATGGTTGATTATTTTTCAATGCTATTATATACATGCGTTGTATGAAAATCCATATAATTAACTTTATATGGTAATTGATTAGGCCTCATTCTAATTTGAAAAATAAAGAATATTATAAAATAAAAGTTCATGTGTTGACAGTACTCATCCATTGAGATTGGTCATGTGTTGAACGAAATATTTTAGTAATAAAATTTACATCTTCATCGATATAAAATAAAAGTTCATGTGTTGACAGTACTCATCCATTGAGATTGGTCATGTGTTGAACGAAATATTTTGATAACAACTATTTTGAAAAAGAAATATTTGAAATAGAATATTTGAAAATAGAAATTTATGAAGCCGTGTTGATTAGATTGACGCCATTTTGACGTGAACGGTATTTATATCGATTTTATTCATTGTGAAATGAATTGAATTGAAAACGATTTCGAAATGAATTGAATTGAAAACGATTTCGAAATGAATTGAATTGAAAACGATTTCGAAATGAAATGAATTGAAAACGATTTCGAAATGAATTGAATTGAAAACGATTTCGAAATGAAATGAATTGAAAACGATTTCGAAATGAATTGAATTGAAAACGATTTCCAAATGAAATGAATTGAAAACGATTTCGAAATGAATTGAATTGAAAACGATTTCGAAATGAATTGAATTGAAAACGATTTCGAAATGAATTGAATTGAAAACGATTTCGAAATGAAATGAATTGAAAACGATTTCGAAATGAATTGAATTGAAAACGATTTCGAAATGAATTGAATTGAAAACGATTTCGAAATGAATTGAAAACGAATTCAAATTGAATTGAAAGCAAATTGAAATGAATTCAAATTGAATTGAAATTTGAATGGAATAGAAATGAATTTTAAAACGAATTTATAAAGAAGAATTCAATTTTGATTTGAATTGAAAAGGAAGTTGAAATTGCTTTTGAAACGAATTCAAAACTATTTATTCAATTCGTTTTGAATAGAAATCGACGAAATATATTATATATATATATATTATATATATAATATAATGGCCTGAATAGAACGCGCCGCGCCGCGGCAGTTCGTGAATTTCGACCATTTGTTTCAAACGGACATTACGGGAGATCCGACCGTCGGATTCTCCTAAAACCGGAACCGTTGGGTTCGTATCGAAAAGAGCTTTCTAACGAATATTAGAAATTAGAAATCTAACGGTTGGATTTGGAATTATGTCCAAATCAAATTTGAAAAAGGTCGTTATAAGTGCAGTTCGATGGCCATTGAAGGAAATCGACTGTACGGGCCTTGATAAAATTATTAAAAATATTAATAATTTGTGTAAAATCATAAGAAATGATTTGTGAAGATTTGGGATGAAAAACTCCATATTTGAAAAGATAAAAATAGATTTTTATCAAAATGAACTAGTTTTGAACTAGAATTATAATTCTATTTATTTTTAAATAAATAAATTGAATTTGAAAAGGGTTTTGAAAATAACCAAAATTTCCAATGATTGCATTGGAGTGGATTTGAATCGAAATTGTCTTCAGAATATTTCGATGTTGGAATTCGTGATTATACAGATGTTGTTATGGAAATTTGAAAGATATATATTTATATCGTTATTTCCAATACGACATTTGTTAGTCGTAGAATTTGATATTGAATATAAGCCGATATATTTTCTATTCAGAGACTTGTATTGAATATCAAATGTGATTTCGGTTTGTCGCGAATGGTGTCTTCACTAACACTGTTCTTGAACCTAGTTGTGAAAAGATTAAATCTTTTTATTTAGATTTAATGAAGTGTACCAATTAAATGATATTTAATTGGAATTGAATTGGTATTGATTTTTGGGTTTATCGTGAACAGTGTTTTAAATAACACTTGTTCTTTAACCCGATAATTAATGGAATGTGATTTTGGGTTTATCGTGAACCGTGTTTTAAATGACACTGATTCTTTAACCCAGTTAAAGATTAAAACTAAGTGGAGTTTTAATGAATCTTTAATTAGATTGAGAAGATCGAAAATGGAGTATCACCAGTTTTGCTCCAGGCGATGGTTAAATCTTTAATTAGATTTGAACGTGAAATGGTAATTGAATTTACCGATAACACTGTGGTGTTAGATATGAAGTATTACCAGTTTTACTTCATGGGATAAATAGGTTGGGATTGGGAAATTAAAACAAATGATTACTTCGGTAAGTTTCGTTAATCCCGACTAGTTTGAATTGATATTCAAAAGTAGATTAAAGAATAAATTAAAGAATTCATCTTTGATAAAATTAATGGGAACCTTTCCCTATGAATGTGAAATTAGAAATTAACTGTCGGTTAGCCAAGCAGAATGGTTTTCTGGATATTGATCTGATGTTGGTTTCGGCCTTCGGGGTTAATATTTGGGGAATTATTCTCTTGATTAATTTACGGTTAATGACTGATGAATTGGAATGAGGCGTATGTTGTGTTTGTGTAACACTTATCTAAAATATACGCGAGTTATTCGGAAAGACCGGGTTTATCCCATTCTGAATAACTGATACGACGATAAGTCGAAGATGAAGACGATGGTCGAAGACCGGAAGTCTTCACGTCGTTTGGGTGATTACTGATGATCTTGATTGGGCTGTACACCCAAGAAGATGGAAACAGTTGGTGATCGTTCAGACGTACTTGGAGATCGATGGATATGCGGGGTACTAGGTGCCTCCGGTTTCGTTCAGACCCAGAACGGACTTGTAAATGGACTGTGTGTCTGACATTGGATTTTAGTCCGTGTGATTGATCTCTATTAAATATATATCTGTTTTGGCGGCCGAGAATTTTTTCTCTTGCTTAACGCCCTTCTCTGAGACGTACGAGCTCAGGGGTTATATATTGATGGATATCAATCGCATGGAGTGAATTGCCTGTGTGGCATGCCTAAGTGGCAAATGATCAAGGCTTCTGTTGAAAAGCAAAGTCTTGTGGTTGATGATCGAAGCACGGCCTTTGTGGCGTAGCTTTGTGTAACGTTGATTCGCGAGTATCACACCCGGTATGAATCAAAAACGGGAGACGGACCTCAGGGAGGGCATGCGTTTCTTTCTAGTTATGAGTGGCGTCAGTGCTTGAACTGGCTGACGAGTTTGACTCATGTGGATGTTACTTATTATTACTTGCTGAAAAGCGAGGCGCCTCGTGATATCGGTTTCGGCCGATGCTTCTGGTCGGCTGACGGGCCAGGCTTACGCCCCAAAGGGCGGGGAAACGCATTGTTCAGGCACTATAATCCACATCGGTGGACCGGCCCTGACGATCCAAGGGGCAGTTGCGGCTGTTCCGGTGGCTTGGGCTAGAGAGTCACAAATCGGTAGAGGATCTTGCCCCTAGCCTCGGTTCATACCATAAATGATAACCCAACTTCCAATACGACATTGCGGTTTTGATTGTAAACCTATATATGGCGACATGATATATGGTACCCATGCCGCCTATGATTGATACTTATGATTTGAAGTTGTTTTATACACTATGCACTTATAATAGCATCAAATGATTTGTTTTAAAACGTATCAAGCATTCTTTGGCTGTTATAAGGGAAAACCCTATCCCCCGGCTTGCGTTGCATTGTGTGATAGGACCTGGGTCTTATAACAGCTTCATTTTTCTTTATTTAGCATTGCGCTGTTTGTTTTATGCACTGGTATTCTTGGGAGGAAACCCGTTCCGTGTTATACGGCGTGGTCCCTTGATTTACCAAACTTTAAAAATAAAGATTAATAACTGTTTTAGTTCTCACACTAGTCCCATGACTGACCTGGAGTTTATTGTTTTAACCTAAACTCTGGGTGCCCTTATTTTGACACGGGCAGCTAGTAGTTTTGGTTTTGCAGATTTATATTCACAGGATCCTGGTTTACAGCTGGAACGATATCCGGAAAGCTTTGTATCCGTATATCTCTTTCTAGTTGTGTATTGTATTATTTTCTGCTGCTATGTATTTAAATGTAATTTAAATCTCTGATATTTCTGTGTAATATTCATTTATACTCTGTATATTCTTGTAATCTGATGCATTGTTGATATATACAATGAAACGTTCTTCTATTTGCGTTCTGTTGTGCTTTGTTCTCGAACTATCCGACGCTTTCCTTCACGGGGAAGTTACGGGTCTTTACAATATTGTTATGTCGTAATGCCATTCGGATTGAAAAACGCCGGAGCCACTTATCAGCGCTTGGTGAACAGAATGTTTTATAATCAAATAGGGAAGACTATGGAAGTTTACGTGGATGATATGCTTGTCAAATCGAAATAGTCCTCCAGCCATACGCAAGACTTGGCGGAAATGTTTGGTATCCTACGAAAGTATCGGATGAAGTTGAATCCTTTGAAATGCTCATTTGGAGTGGCATCGGAAAAGTTCCTAGGCTTCATTGTGAGCTCCCGAGGAATTGAATTCAATCCTAGCCAAATAGCAGCGATTAGAAACATTGAAGAACCAAGAAGAATTAAAGATGTCCAAAGTCTTGCAGGGAAAGTAGCCGCGTTGAGTAGATTCATCTCCAAAGCAACATACAAGTGCGTTCCTTTTTTTGATTTGATTAAAAGGGGAAAGAAAAACTTTGAGTGTACTCCGGAGTGTGTTGAGGCTCTTCGAAATTTATTGGAACTGCTAGAGAAACCGCCGATTTTGTCAAAGCCAGTGGATCACGAAGAATTGTTTGTTTACTTGGCAGTCTCGGCTCACGCCGTTAGCACAGCCCTGGTACGAGAAGAAGACAAAGTACAAAGGCCAGGGTATTATGTAAGCAAGAAATTAGCAACGGCAGAGCGCAACTACCCAAAGATTGAGAAGCTCGCTTACAGCCTCCTAATCGCATCCCGGAAACTTCGTCACTATTTCCAAGCTCATCCCATAACCATATACACTGACCAGCCCCTGAGGAAGGTGTTGTAGAGACCCGAAGCATCGGGTGTTGGATCTAGAATAACCCTAGAGGGGGGGTGAATAGGGTTTTTCACAGTTTTTAACTGAATAAAAAACTTAACGAGATATATAATAATAAACTGATCACAGAAAATAGCAGAAACTGAAATGCAGAAAATAAATCACACACAGATATACCCAGCTTCGGCAAAACCCTGCCTACTACTACATTTCTAAGGTTTCTACTAGGTGATAGAACAGTTCCCGCATACAAGACCATGTACACTCGCAAACCCCTGCTCCTATTCTAACCCTACGCTCAAACCCCTAGACTGATTCAAACCCCTGAATCAGATTTTCCCCAGATTACAAACCCGTAACCTGTATTCCTAGATTTTACAGATTCTAGTACTGTCAGTTAACGCCGGATTTGATCGCCATGAGCTCGAGCCTTGAATTGAACTTTTTGTTGCCATATACCACTGTGGTTAGCTGCACCATCCTGTGCTGTTTCTATGTTTTATATGCTGTTGCACTTGTTAGAACTTTTCTGCCATTTGTTTGCTTGATCATGTATTCTAGTTTTGACAATGTCCCGCTGAAATGTTGTACCATTTTCTTTGAATTGCCTGAACAATGTTTTGCTGATTTACACCATTGCTGTTTCGACCATTTAGAAACTGTTAAACCATTTTGAGCTGAGCTGTAACTTGAATCTTGCTGTTTGACGACTTTTCCTTTTGAACTTTGACATGTGACTTTGACTTTGGGCTGAAATGTTTGTCCACTATCTTGCTGTATGCTTTACCACTTTGGTTTTGTATATTTGTTTTCAATTTCACTGAGTCGAGACAGTCCTAGTGGCTACTCCTCAGCTGCATACTGATTGGCGTGGCAGTGCACACGTGTACACGTGTGTACATGCAGCCATCAGACGAGTTGTCCCTGTCCCTGCTCTGTATATACATATATATATGTTGTCTGCCTTGTGGTATTTACAGTGTATCACTGTGAATATCACAAGCTGTCTAGACACAGTCGATTGTATATGAAAATCAGATCGAGCAGAAAAATGATGAGAAACACACCGGAAATCTGAGGCAAATAAAATTCTAAAAACAAAATTTATATTTGCATATATTCAGTATTATTTCTATTGCAGTATACTGTGTGTTTCTGTTTCATGTGTGACAGGTAAGCTGGGATGACTGGACTGACTGTGATGACTGGACTGACAATGACTGGACTGAAAGCTGAAGATAAGAAGACAGTGTGTGGTGTCAATGAATGTATGAGACTGTATATACAAGTGAAAATGGATATATATGAAATGTAACTGTGTATATGTTGTGTGTATGTATGACTGAGTGACAATGAATGAACTGTACTGAGGAGCTGTGAGAGAATTGTACAAATATATGTAATAAACAAATTTGATTGAAATAAAATATCATTTTATTGTTGTCAAACGAACTTGTCTATTATATTCTGTTTATATACAAGTACAATATACAGTGAATGTTTAAATAGTGGAGTTATACAGAGTTGTACTGTTTGAATGTTAGAGATATAATATTTAATTCAAATATTATATTCCTATCTGTGTTGTATATATAAAACATTACAATAAAAAAACACATTTATAATAATATATTTGTTTGTTATCATCAAACAAAAATCATATAATTGTGTATACAACTGCGTTATATACAACAATCTCCCCCTTTTGATGATGACAAACAAATAAAAGATTTTGATTACAATAAATGTGTTAGACAGTGAATTCTGAACTCCCCCTATTTATTAGCTCCCCCTACAACAGAAACTCCCCCTATAACTGTGCATGAGTGAAAAGAATGTAAAAGGATTCAGAATTCTCAAAATTAAAATATTTATAAAATATTCATTCATAAATCAAAATCTATCATTCATAAATCAAAATCTAATCCATTCTCCCCCTTTTGTTATCATCAAAAGGATATAGAATTTAAAATATCGATGAAAAAATTACAAAAAAAATAATTTCAACTTAAGAGGAGGAATGGTCATCATAAATCTTAATTAGTCAAACAAAAATCATAATAAACTAAGAACTGGTGGCATATCTCACATTGTAGAGAATGAGGGATTTACGATGAATTTTATATAAAATGGGGAGAGTTTTAAAACAATTCATTTCCAATTATTTTCAAAGGATTTTTATAAATAAAGAACAGAAACAGTGATGGATTTGGACTATAATCAATAGTTCAACTTAAGTGACAAGATCAAATAATCTCAAATCCCAATACCCATCAATCAACAAATCATAATACGTCATAAAATTTCAACATATTTCACAGAATAGAAGATGGATTGATAGGCTGGCTTTTATACTCAGAGGAGAATTTCAAAATTTATTTCTATTTTTAGCACATTATTATTTTTTTATTAAAGAGCACACTGACCACGCATAACCAGAGCTTGGATTTTAAATGGGAACAGTCGCAGCTTAAATTATAAGTTGTCTCTTAACCATGCATGACCAGAGCTTGGATTTTTAAATGAGGTTAGAGACACACTTATATATTGATTATATTTATTATTTTCAGCATTTAAAGGAAAAACTCCTCAGTATGTAGAACCAATATATGAATGGTAGAAAATGGGGTAGGTACAGAGATGGACTGTGAAGATAAATTTCTAAATTAATTATATTATGAAATAAGCTCAACTGTATCGAGATAATTGAAAATTCTCAATTTCCCTAATTCTGAATATAACCACAATTCCATCACGAATAATTTCACTATTTATACAAAAAGATTTTAAAAATATTAAACTCTCCACATTAATATAAAAAACATGATGAATGGCAGACGGGTGAATGATTAAGGAGATGGTCGTGAAATTAACTGCCAATTCATAGATATTATAATAATTGTTCAACCATCATGAAAATATGAATAAAAAAAAACTCCTCTCGTTGTGGAATATATTGCAGTCACAGTTCATCATAATTTCAAAATCTAATAATAATTTTGATGAATTATCAATACAGCTCAAGTTGGATATTGATTTCAATTTCTGAATGAATAATCAACAAATAATTTTAAAGTTGAAAATTAATTACAAAAGGAAATGTGAAAGGCTATACAGGAAAAGAAGAAAAAAAAATCAGCACGTCTGATACCAATTGTTCTCTCTTCTCGAGGATTTAAAATTGACACTTGTGACGAACAAGGATATCAAAGAGTTTCAAACACAGAGCTCACTCAGACAAGATTTACAAATTTGGCAAGCAACAGACAAATCAAAACAGGCAGTTATTTGAAAACAGTATCAGAGCAGCACAAAAATAGTTTCAGAAACAAATTTGTCAGAGTGATGGTCACATAAGATGGTCCATGATCCAAGATTAAAAATACCATTTATTTTAAATCATTTGATGAATATGAAATACTCTAAATTCAATGAATCGATTACACCAAATTATTAATGTCAGATTCAAGATATGTGTGTGATTCAATAAATCAATAATTTCAAATGATTTTAAACAAATAAATATTTAAATCAATTAATCATGAAATATCAATGACTTTCAAAGACCATTTTCAAAAAGAACTTTTCAAGAATTTCTCAAAAAACTATTTCTTACAACCCCAATAGAAATATCAGATCATTTACATCAATTTTGTGAGATATTCATGATCCAAAGAAAATAATTTATTTGAAATCATTTGAATCAATGTCAAATTTTGAGATATAATGAATCAGTCACACAAGGTTAATAATTTCCAATTTAAGTGGTGTGTGAGATTCAAAATATCAGGAATTTCAGATGATTTCAAACTAAACTAATTTCAATCATAATAATCATGAATAAGGATGAAATTCAAGATGTATCACTGATTCAACCCAAATATTTTTCAAGTCAGAAATAATCAAGCCAATCTGAAAAATTAATGAGATTATCACAATTGAGAAGTAACAATGCTGTAATGAGTATAATACTTTAAGCGTTTCCAAAATGAATTGGAAGGAACTCAAAACAGCATAAGTGTGTGAAATTTCATTAATTATTCAGATCTTCAAAATTTTAGAATTCTAGTTAACAGTGTTCAAGATATGATATGAATGCATCAACACTATTATGAATTCAACAATCAGAAAATAAACTTCAAAACAATTGCAGATATATACAAGTTCAAATTCAGGATATGGAAATGATTAACACATGATGATTTTATACTAGTAAGGCAAATTTCCAGAAAATCATTAATTCTGCAACTGGAAGTTTAAGAAGCACAGACAGAGAAGAATATGGCAGTGTCAAATAAAAAACAAAAAAAAAGGAGATAGAGGAAGGAATAAAAACAGAAAATAAAAAACAAACAAAGAGAATATACAAAGGTGAGTTTAGAGATCATACCAGAATCCAATGTAAAGCAGAATCTCTAACTCAACAAATGTGGCTAAGGAACTGTGAATGATTCTGTGATATGAAGCAGTTTGAATCCGTTTCTCTTTTCAGCACAGTTGTTCCTCAGCCTCCTTTGGTACCTAATGATTGAGATGATCAAGTGGTCGAACAAAATTAGTAAAACCACTCACAGTTGTATTCATTTGTTTTGGTACCCAAACCTGTTTATATAACAAACCATTCGAATCTACCTTTGTACCTTTCGGGACCCAAATCTGTTTGAATTTAGTCGAAGCCGTTTTATTTTTATTTGGGGTCCAAGATTGTTTAAATGATTTGTTATCAATCAAAATCACATCAAGTTTTTGATTTAAGAATCCTTTGAGAATGTTAGAGTTCAAATTTTCAAAACAAACATTTCCAAAATGATTTGAAGGATTTTTAACACCATATGAATTGCGATTTTCAAAAACATTTGTTTTCCCAAATCCAAGACCATATTTATTTCTAATAGAATTTTGGTTTTGCAACAACAAATTCAACGACTTTTCACTATTAGAAAATTTAGTCAAAGTTGACTCTAGTCGTTGAATTTTGAATTTAAGATCACCGTTCTCTTTTATTAAATCTGAACAGCGGTTATCAATGATCTTCCTTTCAGCCTCATATTGTTTCAAAACCAAATTTTCAGATTCAAGTGATTTAATTTTGGTTTGGAATTCAGCAATTTCAAATTCAAAATGTTTTCGATTGTCAGATTCAAATTTCTTGAAATTTTCAATCTCGTTTTCAAGTTCTTTCAAAATCAAATCACTTCTCACCAAATTTTCATTTTCAGCAATCTCAAATTTGGAACTTATATCAGTCTTAAAAACTTCAAATTCCTTTTGTAGAAGATTGTTCAAATTTGATAACTCAATCTTGTTTTCTTTTAAGATCAGAATTTCCTTTTCAAACTTTTGAATATTTTTATTGAGATGAACAAGATTGGTTTTCAATTTTAAACAATTTTTGCAATTAGAATTTGAAGAATTTTTAACGTTTTTGAGTTTTGATTCCAAAACATTATTTTTGCAGATCAACTCAAGCTTCTCAGATTTCAGAAGTTTATTTTTAGATTTTAACTTCTCAACAGATTCAGTTAAACCATTTAAACGGTGAATCAAAGAAATATTTCCTGTTGAGTCTCCATCTGGATTTCCATCTATACAACCTGTCAAGCACAAATCTGAAGCCGAGTTATCTTTCTGGGATTTTGAGCATTTGTCAATTTTTCCATATAGCGCGTTGAGAGTCTGCCAGATTTCCTGCGCAGTCAAAAAATGGGAAATAAGGCTATATTGAATATCATCAATATACGAATATAAAATATGAGTAGCATGTAAATTAAATTCAATATCAACCCTACTTACAATATCATACCCATTTTTAATACTATTCCAACATTTAATATCAACAGATTTTAAATAAGATTTCATTTCTGATTTCCAATTTAAAAAATCTGTACCATTGAAAATAGATGGAATATGACTGGACTGACTCTCAGAAGACTGACAACTAGAATTCACCATTTCTCTAGAGTTAAAAAAAAATACCTGCTCTGATACCACTTGTTGGAACTAGAATAACCCTAGAGGGGGGGGGGGGGGGTGAATAGGGTTTTTCACAGTTTTTAACTGAATAAAAAACTTAACGAGATATATAATAATAAACTGATCACAGAAAATAGCAGAAACTGAAATGCAGAAAATAAATCACACACAGATATACCCAGCTTCGGCAAAACCCTGCCTACTGCTGCATTTCTAAGGTTTCTACTAGGTGATAGAACAGTTCCCGCATACAAGACCATGTACACTCGCAAACCCCTGCTCCTATTCTAACCCTACGCTCAAACCCCTAGACTGATTCAAACCCCTGAATAAGATTTTCCCCAGATTACAAACCCGTAACCTGTATTCCTAGATTTTACAGATTCTAGTACTGTCAATTAACTCCTAACTGAAACTCCCCTAGAGTTTTACAGACTCTATAAACTGTTCAGAATGTTTTACAGAACAAAATGAAACGACACAAAAAAAAAGACAATTAAAACTAAAACAATAAGAAAAACCCTAGGATGAAAAACAAAAGGGGTCACTCCCTTTAACACTTTAAACATAGGCCGACCCCTTTGTAAATTGGTTCCACCGTTTTGTTATTGCCCCTTGCCCGATCCTTCTTTGCTCTGGGAAAAAAGAAATGGCGGCGGCGATTCTAGGGTTTTTCTTCTTTGCCCCAATTCGATTGCGATAGCTCCAGATAGATGGATTCTGGTTCTCTGATGAACTTCAGTTCTTCGATGGATATCTTCACGTCTGATATCGGATTTTCTGGTGTTCGAAACTTGATAAGATTTCTGATTTTAATTCTTTGGTTGCTCGGTTAATTTGCTTGGTTTCGATCTGTATAAACTGCCTGTGATGATGTGGTGTCATATAGGATTTCATATCCTTAACTTGCGCTCTGATTTCTTGAATGATTTGGCCTGATTTTGTGTTGTTTCCCCTTTTGATTCTCGGCTTGAATTGATTTGCCCCTTTTGTTTCTCTGTAAATTAGCCAAAATAAAAACAAACTTTGTGATGATTCTGGACATACTTTCATACATCCATTTCTGGCATGATTTATTTCAGGAAAACAACCTGATTAATTTCCCTTTCGAATTTGAACCCACTCTGCATTGATTAGATATGGTAATTCAGGAATAAATATTTGTTGTCCCCTTTTTGATTAAAAAAAATCTGCTTTGAATTCCTCTTTTAAATCGATTGATTGGATTGATGAAATGTTGGTTGCCTTGTTTAAAATACCACGGCCTTGAATTGTTTGTGTGTATTTCCATTTTTGTTTCTCTTCAAAATTTCCTCGATTTGAATTTCCTGATTTAAAAAAATATCTGCTGGTCCCTTGAATAACGTGAATCATTTCTGGAAATTTATTTTGAAACTGCATTGTGACATTGATTACTTTCCCTATATGATCTGTGCCATTTCATTTCTGAAATCCGAAAAATGCCATAAATAAAAGCACTAATTTCCTTACCAAAACAGATTTAGCAGAAATGGTTTTCTACATGATTTTGATTTTCTTTTGCCAAATATGCTTGCCATACAACTTGGATTTGATATTTGCCCATTTCTGTTCATTGTCCAATTTTCAAATGGCTTTCTTGCCAAATTAATGCTCCTGTAATTCTTGGAAGATTCCTTGCGTATTTGTTGATTTTAGTAAATGGTATCCACTTGTTTTCACATTCAAATGTGTGCACTTATGCTGACCAGTCATCACCAAATTAATTTCTTGCCAAGTTCTTATTTGCCTATATACATATATTGTTGTGCTGTCCTTCACGTTTTGCCAAACTTGAATCAATGTCACACAATTATCGACCTGAAAACATAACTTCCTTTTCCATGCTTCATTCACTACTGTTGAGTTCATGTAATACTGCTCCATGCTTCACCATTGCTGAGTTGAAATATGTCCACGTTTGTTCATTATTCTGGGTTGATTTTAAGTTGAGCTCCACATCCACTTGCTGGATCTTGTTTACATGCTTGCCAATGTATTGATACATGTTGCTTACTTCCTTTTGTTCACTTTGTCTGTACACATTGCTGCTACGTTCATGTAGTTGTTGCCATATTGAACTATCACCATTATAAAACTGCTGCTGAGTTTAAATATAGGTGAGAACATCATGCTATTACACTTGATCTAGCCTGTTTGCATTTGCCATAGTCGCCGGATTTGATCGCCATGAGCTCGAGCCTTGAATTGAACTTTTTGTTGCCATGTACCACTGTGGTTAGCTGCACCATCCTGTGCTGTTTCTATGTTTTATATGCTGTTGCACTTGTTAGAACTTTTCTGCCATTTGTTTGCTTGATCATGTATTCTAGTTTTGACTATGTCCCGCTGAAATGTTGTACCATTTTCTTTGAATTGCCTGAACAATGTTTTGCTGATTTACACCATTGCTGTTTCGACCATTTAGAAACTGTTAAACCATTTTGAGCTGAGCTGTAACTTGAATCTTGCTGTTTGACGACTTTTCCTTTTGAACTTTGACATGTGACTTTGACTTTGGGCTGAAATGTTTGTCCACTATCTTGCTGTATGCTTTACCACTTTGATTTTGTATATTTGTTTTCAATTTCACTGAGTCGAGACAGTCCTAGTGGCTACTCCTCAGCTGCATACTGATTGGCGTGGCAGTGCACACGTGTACACGTGTGTACATGCAGCCATCAGACGAGTTGTCCCTGTCCCTGCTCTGTATATACATATATATGTTGTCTGCCTTGTGGTATTTACAGTGTATCACTGTGAATATCACAAGCTGTCTAGACACAGTCGATTGGATATGAAAATCAGATCGAGCAGAAAAATGATGAGAAACACACCGGAAATCAGAGGCAAATAAAATTCTAAAAACAAAATTTATATTTGCATATATTCAGTATTATTTCTATTGCAGTATACTGTGTGTTTCTGTTTCATGTGTGACAGGTAAGCTGGGATGACTGGACTGACAATGACTGGACTGAAAGCTGAAGATAAGAAGACAATGTGTGGTGTCAATGAATGTATGAGACTGTATACACAAGTGAAAATGGATATATATGAAATGTAACTTTGTATATGTTGTGTGTATGTATGACTGAGTGACAATGAATGAACTGTACTGAGGAGCTGTGAGAGAATTGTACAAATATATGTAATAAACAAATTTGATTGAAATAAAATATCATTTTATTGTTGTCAAACGAACTTGTCTATTATATTCTGTTTATATACAAGTACAATATACAGTGAATGTTTAAATAGTGGAGTTATACAGAGTTGTACTGTTTGAATGTTAGAGATATAATATTTAATTCAAATATTATATTCCTATCTGTGTTGTATATACAAAACATTACAATAAAAAAACACATTTATAATAATATATATTTGTTTGTTATCATCAAACAAAAATCATATAATTGTGTATACAACTGCGTTATATACAACATCGGGAAGGTTGATCAAATGGAATATAGAATTAAGCCAGTTTGATTTAAATTTTCAACCACGAAGGTCGATCAGGGGGCAAGCTCTGGCAGACTTTATAGCAGAGTTCACCATCCCAGAGGAGGAAATAATCGATGACAAAGTGGTTAAGTCCGAGGATGAGTTAAAGATGGATCCGTGGAAACTATACACAGATGGAGCCAAGAACGACCGAAGGTCCGGAGCTGGAATCGTCTTAGTCACTCCCGAAGGACGGTCGTTATATTACGCCCTACGATTAGAATTTTCGGCAACTAACAATGACTCTGAATACGAAGCCCTGATTGCCGGGCTGAAGCTTGCTAAAGACCTCGGAATAAAAATGTTGGACATATTCTGTGACTCTAAAATCGTTGTTTGCCAAGTGCGAGAGGAGTTTGTGGCTCGGGGACCTCGACTTATTGCCTACCTCAGGAAAGTGAGAGAGCTGTTGAGCAACTTGGAGCGGTACAACATAACACATATCCCAAGAGATGAAAACCAGAAGGTGGATAGGCTAGCAAAGCTGGCTAGTTCAGACAATCAGGAAGAGACTGAAATAATTCCAATGGAAACGTTGGAATCGCCAAGCTTTGAGTCGATGGAAATAGAGTTCGCTTTTGAAGCGGAGCCGGAAAAGGAATCGTGGATGACCCCAATTAAGAAATTCCTTAAGAATGGGACACTCCCGTCAAAGAAGAGTGAGAAAAGGGCTATAATTCGCAAGGCTACCAGATATGTCATACAAGATGATATTCTTTATAGGCAAAGATTTTCTATGCCCCTGTTACGATGTATTGCACATGACGACATCAAATGTATACTAAAAGAAGTGCACAAAGGTGAGTGTGAAGATCATACAGGAGGTCAGACTTTAGCAAAAAAGATATTGCGATATGGATACTTCTGGCCCACAATTAATAAAGATGCAGCTAATTATTCACGACGCTGCGATAAGTGCCAAAGATTCGCCAAAATCCCCAGAGCACCGTCGACCCAACTCAAGTCAATGGTGAGTCCTTGGCCATTTTCCACGTGGGGAATTGATATCATTGGAGTTCTACCAATTGCTAAAGGAGGAGCAAAATATGCAATAGTCGCTGTGGACTGTTTTACGAAGTGGGTGGAAGCTGAGCCCTTGACCAAAATCACGGCAAGAAAGGTGATAAGTTTCGTGGTTAGAAATATTATATGCCGGTTCGGGATTCCAAGGACCATTATAACTGACAACGGAACCCAGTTTGATGGTACTGAATTCAGAAATTTCTGCCAGAAGTATAAGATCGACAAGCGATACACTGCGGTTGATTACCCGCAGTCAAATGGGCAAGTTGAGGCAATAAAAAAAGTAATAAAATCCATCCTCAAGAAGCGGTTAGAGCACGCAAAGGCAAAATGAGTTGACGAATTGCCCCTAGCTTTGTGGGCATATCGGACAACATTTAAGACGGCTACTGGTCACACCCCTTTCTCTCTCTCCTTTGGCTCAGAAGCAGTAATTCCAGTTGAGCTGGAAGTTCCTTCCCATAGGGTGACGTATTATGACCCGATGACGAATCGGGCACTCTTACTTGAGTCTCTTGATGAAGTCGTAGAAAAATTTGATGAAGCAGATTTGCGTGCGGCAAGACATCGACGTCAGATGGCACGCTATTACGACAAAAAAGTTTGCCCCAGGACTTTTGAACCAGGAGATTTGGTGCTAAAGAGAGTCTTTCCATCCCTTCCTCACCTCGGTCCAAAGTGGGAAGGACCCTTTGTCATCCAACGGAAACTTGAAAAAGGAACCTTCAGGTTAACGACCGTAGATGGCGAAGAAGTCCCTAGAGCATGGAATGCCCAACACTTAATGCGATATTTGGATTAGAAATGTTGTACTCTTTGTTATTTTTCTTATGAACTCAGTAGTAAGGCACGACTTGCCTTGGGAAAATCTGACGATATGAACAAAGGACTATAAAGTGGATGTAGGCTACGACTTAGCCGAACCACTATAAAAATATTGTGTGTTATTTACTTTTATGCATTATATATATACATTCATCGATTATTCTGTTGTGATTGTGGAACACAGGATGATTCAAAACCTGAAAGGGTTGAAGACAGTTTAAACATAAGAAAAAGCACAACGACTATTCGTGCGACAAGACATAAAAGAATGAGAAAACGACATTCTTAACTCTAACTCTCCAGAGAGAGAGAGAGAGAGAGTATAAAAGCGTCTCCAACTGAGCGCTGAGAAAGAGATCCTTCCCCGCTCGAAGACCGGGGAATGAATAGATTGCTGAGCTCGAACTCTAACCCTCCAGAGAGAGAGAGAGAGAGAGAGTATAAAAGGACGGGAAGACGACGTCCTCTGAGGCATGAAGGTGCACCCAGGCGAGGGACCACCTCAGTAAGAACTCTAACCTGAGTATAAGACAGGAGAGTATAAAAGAAATGCCAGAAAAAACGACAGGCACTGACGACACAGGAAATGCTATCCCGTAAGAAAATCGGGAGCATTTAGATTGCTTGATTAAGCACTAAATAATTTGTGAGAATTGACTGGGGGCATATATGTATACGCATATTTCCTCCCTCCGTAACTTCATTTCATAACTATAGTAAGACATGCATTTTTACATAAGTGCAGAACTACTGACAAACAGACGTTGCAGAAAATGAATTGTTTTTTATTTATTTATGAATGAATGAATTTGTACAGGAGAGTAGCTAAAAAAGAATGTGCAAGAGCCGCTCTTGTAGCAGCAATTATTGGTTCACTAAATGCTAAAACGACACAAGGCAATCCACTATTTATATTTCGAGTGAGCCTTGGACTTCTTGGCAGCTTTCTCCGCATCCTTTGCCTCTTTCTCGGCCTCTATCAAGATTCGTTTCGATTTCTTCTTTCTTGAAGATGCAGTGCTGGAACCTGTTGACTTCTTCTCGGAGGGCGGAGCGCTGGAATCAAGAGAAGATTTTTTAGCGAGTTCCTCTGTAATAGATCTAGTTGAGAGCTTAACAACTAACCTTGATCCCGCATCCACAACTGCGAGGGGCTTGAGGGCCTCAGCGTCTAGTTCTTCGGCTTTTAATTGCAAGCGTTTGTCTTGATCAGCTTTCATCGCAGCCAAAGTAACATCATCAGCATTTTTTGACTCCCCGACTATTGCAACTTCTGGTTCCTCCTCATGACCTCCGTCACCGCCATCATCCTTTAAAGCTGCTATCATTTCTTCATCATGGGGAGTGTCGGCCTTAGTCGGCTCACTTCCTTCTCCCAAGTCTATAGGAGCAGCCTTGTCCTCCCCTCCTTTTGCCTTTTCCGTAGGCTCTACCCCAGCGGTGGCTCCCTGATTCATACCTGTTCTTCCGGATGGCTCAATACCTATAGAATGAGAAGCAACAGTTATCAACTCAGGCGAAAACAATGGGTTTTTCATCGATTGCTCAATCATGTGGCGAAAGGTAGAAATAGCCTTGACAAATTGAGGAGAAAAGGTAGGGATACCTTCCGAAGACTTCTCGGTAGGGGTAACTACTGCCTCTGATGCTGTTTCAGGAATAGGGGATAGCAGAGTTGTTCGGGGGATTCTCGGATTTTCAGGATCATACCCCTCTACTTAAGAAGTTGCAGGGGCAGCAGAAGAGGAACCAGCTTCAAGAACATTCTTCTGTTTAGACTTCCGTCTCTCTTCTTCCATGGCCACAGCAATGAGGCGGCGCCCTTCAGCTAGGCGTTCTGGCTCATCATCCCTCAAGTATTTCTCCATTAGTTTATCTTCATCAATGGAATCGACCTTGAGCTCCCCTTTTTCCCACTCGACCATCTGATTCCATACTTGAGCTAGAGTGGATGGATAATCCTCGATCCAAGAAATGTTTCGGCGACGAATGATATGTGCGAAGAATTAAATCATTAATTCGCCAAAACCCTGAATATCAGCCTCCGCCTCTGACAACTGTTTGCGGGCTTCCTCCGCAGATTTGATAGCACACTCAACATTGCCCTCGGCCAGGGCAGCTCTGTTCTCTGCCTCCAATAGCTTTGAAGCCAAGTCAGCATTCTTCTTTTCTATTTCAGCATTCCTCTTTGCTAACTCGACATTTTCCGTTCGAGGTCAGTATAAGCAAGGCGTGTCTTAGCAGCTTCTGACTTAGCATCATCAGCTTGCTTTTTTAACTCAGAACGCTCTTGAGTGTGAGATTCAAGCAAGTCACGATAACGATTTTGCATATCCTCAAATTGTTGCTTGAAGTTGGTAGCGACCCTCTGAGCAATAGCAAGCTGGGCCTGTGTGTCCTCCAAATCTTTACCAAGGTTCTTTAAGGCCTTAGCATCTTCTTCCGCGGTTTTTTGCACTGAATCAGCATTCGTGATTAGAGTACGGATAATTCTGGAAAGATTGCGTGAATATTTAAACATCTCAGAATACTGCTTTTCAACCGCGTCTATCTTTGCTTTGGCCTCATCTACCCACTTAGAAGAAATAGGTTCAAGGGCAGGTAAAAAAGTCAAAGTCTCGAAGTAGTGTTCGGGAAATTGCTCCTCCAAGTACGCCCGCTTTAGTGCAGTTTCCGCATCTATTGGGGGAGGAGCGGGGATCGTCAATTCAGTGACCCTGTGTGTGGAGGATTCAATAGTTTCTTTGTCTGTCCTAGGTCGTTTAGTAGCAGGGACCTTGCGCTTACTTCGAGACTCAGTATCTTTTGGAGGGCTTCTCTCTCTGCTGCGCTTTTCGTGGGAAGAGGCGGAGTCTTTCGATTGTGGTCTGTCCTCTTCCCTACGGCTTTGATAACCTTTGTATTTCTCTTGTTCCGGCCGAACGGGAGAGCGAGAATGTGAGGGTCGAGAGCGATAGGGATCATAAGGCCTTCTCTCCTCCCTACCGCGATTATCGCGGCGATCATACTCGATATCCTGAGGTGGATTAGACATGCTGCGGCGAAGCTTCCTGATATCATAGTAAGATCGAGACATTGTGCCTGCACAATAAGACAAACGAAATTCAGAATCAATGAATTCATGGAGAAAGAGGTGCAATGAATGCTAATGCTGTTGTATAAAGTGTGTCCTATGTGGTGTGTTTCCCCCCAACCAACCCGAGTCTGAAGCTAGACTAGTATGGGCAGGCTCTTTGGCCTTAGCAGGAGTGGTCTCTTCAGAAGAGTTAAAGACTAAAGGATCCTTCCTAAAATCCTCTGAAGTGTATATAGTTTCAGGTAAGGGGAGATCCCTCAAACCCAGAAATATTGGGTCATCAGTACTAGGGACATCTCCCTCGGAAGCATTAAGTGGCGACTCTTGGGAGAACGTTGACTTTTCCAGAGAGGTAGCCTCCTCGGGAGCAGTATATCCTTCACGATGCTTTTCGGCCAGGTTAGCCAATTCGTCATCCTGAGTGGAAGATGGAGAAGGTGAAGTTTGAAGAGGCACTGTTGGAACTCCCGAGCCTTCTCCTGTCTCTGGGACTACATCCACTGGAGGAATATACACGTATGGAGCCGTCCCATGACCAATACTACGAAAAACGGATAACGGCCCATGAAAGTGAAGATATTCGTCCTTAAGGACTTCGTCGATAGTCAAGAATTTATGGTCGCCATTAAGAAGTTGGTGCATCCGGTCGAAGAACACCTGATCTGATATTTGTTTTGGATTGTCGACTACAAACAAAAAGGAAAACAAGTTAGGATGATGACTCGAGTGTATAGAGCCCGGATATAGAAAATCAGTGCATTACTTGATTTTGTCCATCTCCTGGCACATCCAGGCTGTCGCTTCACATAGAACCATTCCAGTCTGGAATCTCCATCTTTACTGCTGAATGGCGCCGAGATTATCTTCCTCTTAGGAACAGACTCGAAATAGCAGAAAGATGGAGTCTCTCGAGTCCGATGCTTGAAGTTATAGAAGAAATGAACGTCATTGAGCATGAGCTCTATGCCTAAGATCTCACGGTATGCTATGTACAAATTGTGCAAATAGGCTTAAGAATTGGGATGCAGCTGCATGGGGGCAATCCGCATTTGTCTTAGAAAGTCAACGATGAAGGGAGAAAATGGAGGGATAGCGCCGACCATACACATCAACCGAGTGACCGCCATATATCCTTCTAGAGGGTTGTGGGGACGGTCAGAGCTTGAAGGCACTAGATTGTCCCTTTTCATTATCCCGTACTTTAAGCAAATTCGGATGAGTCGGTCATTATCAATTGTTGATTCAATAGAATCTTGGGGCGTTTCCAATATGACAGCCGATTCAAACTCATCAGGAGCCCGGTCGTCGCCAACCCCTCCTTCTTCTTCAAACCCTAAAGAAACTTCATTCTCTGAAGACGCTTCGTCACTTTTACGATTTCCGACGTCGTAGTCCGAACCCTCATTATCCCATTCTGGATCCGACGGGGAAGATATGTCCTCGAGAGTAATCTTGTTAGAGGTTTCCGGGGCTTCTTTCCTCTCAGCTAGTCGGGAAGAGCGTCTGGGTCTCATGGTCATAAAACTGTTGAAGAAGCAATAGCACAAATTAGAGAAAATTAGCTCGTATCCCCCCGTGCATGTGTGCAAACTAAAGTGTAAACAATGTATACGGAAAGTGCAAAGTAAATGTTTAAAAGTGCGACGAAAAAGTTTGGCAAGATATAAAGAGTCGAAGTAATTCTTGATGTCCAGTCACGTTCGCAAGGCACTATCCTAACTGTCCATTAAACTGAAGATCATGCCAAAAGTTGATTGAGCCAGTTAGACGAGTTTTTATGCGTTAAGGTAGTGTTAGCCTGCTTTGTGACCAGGCTACCCAAAGCAAAGATCATGTTGACACACCTCTCGGTAAATGCTGTCTGATATGGAATCTCTGGATAATATCGCTCTCTGGTATTGGAAGCATCGTAAGAAGACACAAGGCAGTTTGGTCAAAATCACAACATCAGTATAAACTGGCCCGAAACCCCTATCAAATGACCTCATTTGGATCTATTCACCTCATATACTTGTAGCCCTTTTAATTAGCTTCAGTTTGAGCTTTGGTTTGGCTCAATCGGACTTACGGTTTGAAAGTTATGCCCATTTCCGTGAACGAGTGTAAGCTGGCATATGATCACGATCCGATCCGCCCTTGCCTACGCGATCCGATCCACCCTTGCCTATGCGATCCGATCCGACCCATGACCGCGATCCGATCCGCCCTTGCCTACGCGATCCGATCCGACCCATGACCGCGATCCGACCTTCGGACCTGTTCAAACGCAGCTTGTTTTGACCTATTCTCAAGGCTACTGGCTCTCATATTTTTCTGGATCGCCTGCCACGTACCCCATCACGAACCAGTCCTCCCAGGAGCTTTCCTACAGCTATAAATACACCTTTAGAGGGCATTTTCAGGGGATTTTTGGCATCTCCTCATCCATGGCTGCCATGGCCAACACTTCTCCATGAATACCACTATCTTCCTCAATAAATTCAATGGATTTAGAGAGAATTATTCATTGAATTCAAGTGATTGAAAGACAATATTCATTGTAATTGTAATCTATGAGTGAAATGAGAAAATATGAAGTGGACGTAGGCTCGTTAACGCCGAACCACTATAAAAATCTCGTTATCTTGCTTTTTTCTCTATTTTTCAGTTATTTCTTCATATTCTATGCTCAAAATACGACGATTTGGGTGTTAGGACCATTTTTTGGTCTAACATTTTGGTGCTTTCACTGAGAAACGAATGAGGATTATAAACAAAATGCACAGGAGCAGGTTAGAGCAGGTGGCCGGTTCTCGGTTCGCGGTTCGCGGATCGCAGGAGCCACCACGATCCGATTCGCGGTTCGCGGAATGACCTCCACGAACGGAGCCCAAAGAGCCATCACGATCCGATTCGCGGTTCGCGGAACGACCTCCACGAACGGAGCCCAAAGAGCCATCACGATCCGATTCGTAGTTCGCGGAACGACCTCCATGACCCGGGCCCAGAGTGACCTTCACGACCCCACCTGGTGTAGGATCCGCGATCCGATCCGAAGACGTTGATTAATTGACGATCCGAGACACGAACCAGACGACAGTAGCGAACCGCGACCCAGAAAAGTGGTGACGAACAAGGGTCGCGATCCGACCCAAAAAAGTGACATTTTTTGGAAAAAATGTAATTTTCAGATCATTTCAGAAAAGGCTCTATCTTCCAAAATCGAAAAAATCGTGCGGTGCCCACATTTTCGACCTAACCGGTTAGGTCGATCGCCGCCGGGACTGCGGGGCCCCGGACCCCCGCTGGCGCTGCGCCCGGACCCGCTGACGGCCTCGCCTTCGGCTCGGAGCACGGCTTGCCTTCGGCTCGGAGTACATTCTGACCCACAATTATCACAAATGCTTATCGACCAAGATTCGGTAGGTATTCTGAGGATTCTTTCCAGAAGCCATGACCTCTATCTACCGATGTTATTGAATGTGAGGAGTTGTTGAAAAGATTCGACACGCTGGCTATGGCAGTATACAAAATAATGATGGTCCCATAACAACCTCCTCTTCCAGAGCTCCAATGGTGTGCATATTTCCCAAATGCAACAGATGATGCTCCTGAGCGAATAGTGATCACCTAGTTTACGTGACTTAAACTTGTCCTACAGGCGAAATCCCAGATGACATTAACATAGAGCAATCCGGATACTATTCTGAGGATGACTCAAAAGATCCCAATGACCATGATTCTCAATAATGGGATACCCGACGGCAAGTAAGGACCCTAGCACTACAAAGTTACCCTTCGCTTGAATGGCATGGTGAAAAACGTATGTCCTACGGTTCACCTATTTGCCGTCAACCGCATCGAGATAGATTGATTTCCACGTGTCCAAGGGTTAGATCGATGTACTTTGGTCCCCAGAGTTAGGAACCAATTGAACCTCCGTAGGCCATGATTGGATATATGGATCATTGCTGGGATGATAACAACTTGACTGCTCACCAGCCACCTTATGACATTGGTCAAGAAATGAGAACTTGAGATCAACGCAAATATGAATCCACCATTAGCTCTCCACTTCATACAACAGTTGTGATAGGATATACGAACCTTACTTGAAGCCTTGCAAGCCATGCTATTGCATTCAAGCTTATCTGATCGTGGTCTCAACCAACCAGGTCTAGCGGAATTCATAGCTTACATAGCATATGGGTGTTAACCGTTAAATATCCCTATCAAAGACGGAGTGAGACTGGTCTATGGTGACCAAGTTATTGGAGAAGCCGACTGATTAGGATGGATGGAATATGCTATGCAACAGAGATTGCGTGAAACCCAAAGGCGCTTCCCCTCCAGATGAAATGGAGTGTGAAGGAGGTGTCAATATTGCGAATGATGGGAGCATCGCAAAAGGAATTGCCAAATGACCTGCCCGAAGACATAGATTCTAGAGAGGATGGTGATTCGGGATGAAGAAGGTTGACATCTAATAACACAACTGCACGTGTTCCGACTGGTGAAGCCGACCTGACTAAGGTCTTCACATCGGATCTCCTTTAGACGTCTTCCGAACGAGAGAACTTATATGCTTTCTGTAGGCGAGCCTGGATGTGTTCGTTTGGGCCAGTGCTAATATTTGCGGGATTTAATCACAAATTATGAGTCATTTCTTGAGTATAAACCTGAAGTGTTCTCCTGTCAAGCAAATAAGACGTATGCAGTAAGTTCACTATCGCGGGATTTTATATGGAGTTGCCATTCGAAATGAAAGATGAAATCAAGCACTTGGAAGTTGTATACAGACGGTGCAAGAAATGATCGGCAACCCAACGCCGAAGTTTTGCAGATAACCCCCGAAGGACGACTCGAAAGGAATTCCAGTCGGAGAAACCACAACTTGCAGCTTACCTAGAATGGGCAGAAGAGTTATTGGATGGATTGGAACGTTACAACATACCTCATATTTCATACACAAAAGATCTAAAGTCGAATCATCTGGTCGAATAAGAAAGTTCCGATAATCCAGAAAAGATAGAGATGATCCCCATCAAGACAGTATGAAATACAACCATTGATAAAATGGAAGTTGATCCAACGTTGGAGACCAAACCCGGAAGAGAGTCATGGTTAACTCCATGATAAACTTCCTACAGCACAAAATGCATCTAACAAGGTGAAGTGAAAGGCGTGCAATCGTTCTTTATGCCTCGAGGTATGACATGCAATTCGACATTGCCTATTTCTCTTGGAAGGTTGTCCCAAAACAAACACCAACGAATGCAATTGCCAAATTCACCGCCCTAAATGATTCGACCAAATCACCAGTCAGCCACCCATTAGATGGGAGATGTACATGAATGAAACTTCTGGCCAACGGCGTTCTGAAGTTAGAAAGTGAAGACTCATACTTCCACTCTTTTCATCGATTATCTGCCAAGTGACTCACTCCCCTAAGGCTGGGGGCAACTACAGATTTGAGCATAAATTGCTCGAGATTACATCATCTAATTCGGAGCTGATACATCAAGAATTTGCCTGGCCAATTGACTTGGTCTTGCCTGAAAGTTAGCGAGTCGAAGACCTAGAATGCTTACGCATGAATGCTGGTTGATTGTCGGCGCACCAACCCTTGTCCCCGATATGGGATCGAGGATATATCAGCAAATTTATGTGATATGATTATCCCACCAGCAGTAATATCCTATTTCCTAGCATGCAAAGTGCAAAAATTTCTATAAGCATGAATCCATTGTTCACATGATAATTTACAACCTAACACCAATGCAAAGATGTGCTACCATTAGCAATCCAGTCATGACTTCCTGACACTCTATCCTTACCCTCAGCACGGGGGCAAAAAGGCGATTTGAAGGAGATGCGACCTCATCACTCACTTATTGTACCTACCTAGCCGCCTTTGCTATGTCAAGACCCCGATCAAGCCCTTTATTGACAGAGATAGGGCAAAGCAAAATGGACCTGCAATGAATATGCAACGCCATTTTTCACTCAGAATGATACTCATTCCTTTAATAGGATTATTCTATAACCATGACTCTTATATTTGCATGATTTATGAGTTATTGATGTAATTAACTCAGATGAATTAATATGTGGATGGTGTAGGTATCCAGATTTGCTACCGATCAAACTTGTAACACCCGCATATAGAGCCATAGAGCAATACTATAACGAGCTCGACTGAACTGCTCGTTTACAAAGCCACGCTCTTCGTCTAAAGAATGCTGTATAGCGCAAGGTGGATCCGGGATGACCATCCAATCCTTGGCTCACACGTGGCAGACCACAAGACAATTGAACATAAATCATTGAGTTACAAAGTCATAGTCCGACTCCAGATGGACGCGGTGTGACCGCCTACATGGCTCGATCCTATGCTCGACGCCACCAAATTACATGAATTCAAATAAAGGAGGCAACACTGTAACACCCCACCTCCGCTAGGGTCACTCTTTCGGGGGCACTAGCTTCTGGGGGGCGTTAGAACTGGGTAAGCATGCATAATGATATATCAAGGCAGAACAGGAACATAAATATATATGTAAAACAGAGTAAGTGAGAATAAAACAGCGGAATATCTCAAACCATCTCAAAACAAGTCTAGTACATCATAAAGTCATCTGCCAAAATAAACATGTCTAGTACAACATAAACAGAAATACTGAAATACATAGTGCGATCCCCAAAAATAAAGGTGATAAACCATAGCGAGCTCAATTTCCAGACATACATGAGTTATCCAGCGAACAAGCAAGCGATCCAAGCTAAGCACCACTGTTCCCTCCCTGAGAACCTGGGGGGGGGGGGGGGGGAACGGAAGAAAAGAAGCGAAAGAAAACAGGTCAGTCAAAAAGACTGGTAAGCCCTACTACGATCAGTCTATAAACTAATAAAGTTAACATCATGATGGAAACTGAGATGAACATACTGGCAATAGATACAGGTGTCATCACATAGAGAAGATTAAGCTTTGCACCACAGTGTACTAGCAAATTAACATAACAGGTATTGATTCCTCAGCCCAAACTTTGGCCCAATAGCATGAGGTGACCTTAATGCAAGGTCCAGCCCAACGGTCTAGTCGATCGGCTCCCTATAAACCTAACACGTCAAGTGTTGGTGTCCATACGGCCCACATATGGTTGTAGTCAGACTGTGCTGGGTCCACCTTCGGGTGTATCAAGCCCTCGGGTGTCAACCCCAGACACCTAAGCAATAATGCACAGTCTAAACCTACTGGTACCCGTGCCTCGAGTTTGTCCAACACCGGACTACGTGCACGTCCGTAGCCCGCCTGGACCCGCACCGCTGTACCACTCAGCCGTCGCTTTGGTCGCTTACATCAGTCCAGTAATCGTGCCCCGCCCTAGCCTAGCCTCTAGGGTTGTGAATGATACCCAACTGGGATTACTGCTGGAACAGACCACGTTGCTAGGGTTTTCTAAGAGGGTTAAGTGTGGTTTAATCCCTCACTAATCCTGGATTAAATTAGTTAAGTGTAACCAATAGTTCACCACTTAACCCCATTTAATCCCTCGTATCCCCAAAATTGGTTAAGTATTAGTGGGCCATGACTTAACCCTAATCATGAGGCATTAATTAATTTAATTGTGCCTTAACCTCTCACATTAGACTTTGTTGCGGTTACTAGTTAAGCCGGGCGGGTCCGGGTAGCTTTACACCACAACTTGGTCTTACCTCGGGTCCAAGGTACACATGACCAACTTCTCACATTGGGTCCTATTGTTTGTAGCAACTAGTTAAGCCGGTCGGTTCCGGGTAGGTTTACGCTACAAACTAAACCCAACCTCGAGTTGGCCACACTTATGTTTTCTAAGTGTCATGTCCACTTTAATTCCAAAACATAATTACAAGTTTAACAAATACTTGGGTAGACCTAACTTAATAGGTAAATTCCCAAGGGGTAGACCTAACTTAATAGGTAAATTCCCAATTTATATTTTCATGTATTTTAAGTTTTACCCAAAAACCCCCCAACGTCATTCTATCACTTACATATTCGTCATAACGCATAAAGGATAGAAAGAGGGAACTTGGTACAACATACATGATAAATCTTACATATCATAATAAACATGCATAACATGTTGGACTTGCATAACTTAGCATAGTGAACTTGCATAAACATGCATAACTTGTTAAACTTGCAAATCATGGCATAGTGAACTTGCATAAACATGCATAACTCAATAAACTTGCAAATCATGGCTTAATGAACTTGCATAAACATGCATAACTTGTTAATCTTGCAAATCATGGCATAGTGAACTTGCATAAACATGCATAACTTATCAAACATGTGTAACATAGCATAGTGAACTCACATAAGCATGCATAACTCATTAAACATGCATAACATAGCATAGTGAACTCGCATAAGCATGCATAACTTATTAATCATGCATAAATCCCAACTTTCATCACACATTAACTTTAGAGTTTCTAAAATGAAGGTAAGAGGGCTTACAAATATTATGAAGACACAAATCTACTAATAAAGATTGAGAAGCCCTTTTTTATGCAAGCATATAAAAACCCAAAACAAAGCTCCAATTAACCAAAAATCCCAAAAACTCTAGCTTAGCAAATAAAGCTTGCAACTTGATGATGTATGCAAGCTAATGATCATTCATACAACTTAGAAATGCTTGTATGAACATCAAAACCTTCATAGGAATGATTTTTGAAGAGGGTGGAGGCTAGGGTTTTTACGTGGAGGCCATTTGAGAATACAATTTGACATAGTTTGGTTGCTAGAGTGAATAATGAGTGATTTAGGGTAGGTTAGGGTCTTATTTATAGATTAGGCTAGTGATTTAGACCATAGGATTAACCCTAGGTTGAATTAGGTCCATCAGATTTCGGAATTCTCCAGAACCAAGCCACAAGACCAAGCCCAAATCAAAAATGGTGCGCCAGGCAAAACTGCCCGGCCACCCCGTGTCGACAGGGCTGTCGACAGGGCAGTCGACACCCTTAGACCTCTGTCGACATGCCTGTCGACATGGGGGTCTGGGCGGGAGTTTTCCCGCCTGACGCCAGTTAGCCCTAATCCTTGTTTTTAATTTAAAATTTAAATCTGTTTTTAACATGGAAATTTCTGAAAACTTAAATGGGCCTTAACTGGGTCATACGGACTCCGATTTTCGAAAACTCGGACTCTATTTCGCGTATTTTTCCGAGACGAACGCAATGGAATAGCCCGTTTCCCTTGATTCAGATTTTAGAATTAAATTCTACCTCGATTTATGTTATAACAGGTTATTGAAAATACGGGTTGTTACATCCTCCCCTCCTTAAAGGATTTCGTCCCCGAAATCTTCAAGTTAGGAAGAACGTATCCTACCATCCAATCATCCATCTACTCAAAGCATCATCCACGAGCAATCATTGTCCTTGAAAGATTCTAAATGTTGTATGAACATATGCAAAAGTGTGTGTATATGTACTTATCTAATGCAAAGATCAATGCAAAATATGTTAGTGAAATGTATCCATATGTATGCAAATCCCTAACATAATGTATAATATCTACATGTGTGCTCAATCATACATCCATATGCAACATCCATTTAATTGCATACAAATTTCATCCAAGAATAAGCATAAACACTCATGCACATGCAATATGAGGAGTGTGTGAGCCGATCTAGTGCCTAATGTGTATCACGCATCCACGAGTAACCACTTGCAAACACTTGCAACCACTTGCAACCATCAAACATAACATGTCTCAAGCACATGTTTCATCCAAATGGTTTCTACCTAAGGTTCTCATGACAAGATTAGCACGATAACTAGATAAACATGGATAGCAAAGAGAAAGATATGCTAACAAAGGAAAGAGATTGAGAGTGTACCCTCGAAAAGGAATGGATAAAGCCCACGCATCTTCTCCTCGGTTTCCCAAGTTGCGTCTTCCTCGGCTTCACCCCATTGAACCTTCACCAACTTGACCTCACGATTCCTTAGCTTCTTGATCTCTGTCCCCAAGATACGAATCGGAGCTCTCCTCAAGGTTGCCTCTTTCTCTACTTCCACGTCTTCAAGAATGCTAGGTTCAACCACCTCAGCGGACTCATGTAGGCACTTTCGGAGATGCGAGACGTGAAAGACATTATGCACTCCGGACAGCTTCTCGGGCAATTGCACTTTATAAGCCATCTTCCCAATTCTCTCTATGATAGGGAAGGGTCCAACAAATCTCGGTGCTAACTTCCCAACAGCTCCAAATCGGACCACATTCCGCAAAGGAGAAACCTTTACGAAAACCATATCCCCAACCTCAAACTCCAAATCGGATCTTCGCTTATCAGCATAGGATTTCTGTCTGTCTTGGGCCGCTTTCATTCGTCTCCGAATCAATTCGATCTTCTCGGACGTATCTCTGATCATATCAGGCCCAAGTATGAGCTTCTCTGTAGTCTCCCACCAACATGTAGGCGACTTGCACGGCCTCCCATATAAAGCTTCAAATGGTGCCATCCCTATGCTTGCCTGATAAATGTTATTATACGCAAACTCAACAAGAGGAAGATGGTCTTCCCAAGCACCACCAAAATCCAGAATGCAAAGCCTCAACAAGTCCTCAAGTACCCTATTCACCCTTTCTGTCTGACCGTCCATTTGTGGGTGATAGGCCGTACTCAGGTTCAACCTCGTGCCCATAGCTTCCTGCAAACTGTTCCAGAACTGACTAGTAAAGATGGGGTCTCGGTCACTGACTATGCTGGAAGGGACTCCATGTAGACGTACTATCTCACGAAGATATACTGATGCTAGTCCAGATGTGGTCCTTTTGCTCTTCACCGGAATAAAATGAGCACTCTTCGTAAGCCTATCTACAATAACCCAAATGCTCGTATTCCCTTTCCTTGACCTTGGAAGCCCATCAATAAAGTCCATAGAAATACTCTCCCACTTCCATAGCGGGACCTCTAGAGGATGCAATAGCCCACCGGGCTTCTTCGACTCGGCTTTTACTCTCTGACAAACAACACATCTAGAGACAAACTCTGCCACATCCTTCTTCATTCCAGGCCAGAAGAAAATGCGCTTCATATCCTTATACATCTTATCTCCACCCGGATGTATAGTCAACTTGGAGCGATGTGCTTCATCAAGAACTTTCCTCACCAACTCTTCTACCATCGGAACACAAAGCCTTCCGTCTCTCCTCAGCCAACCCTTATCATCTATAGAATATCGAGCAAGGTGACTAGATGTCTCCCCTCGAATCAACTTATCCATGATCTCAATTATCTGAGGGTCTTCCTTCTGCGAAGCCCCAACCTGATCCAGAAGGGTAGGTCTGAGCTCAAGAGATGCTAAAGAACCGGTCATCGACTCAACTGCCAAAGAGAAATCAAAGGTTGCCTAGAACTCTAAATTCTTCATCTCAACAAATAGAGGACTTAGTGTCAACCTTTTTCTACTCAACGCATCCGCTACAACATTCCCCTTGCCAGGGGTATAGGCTATATCAAAATCATAGGACGCCAAGAATTCCATCCATCTTTGCTGCCTCAAATTCAGATCCTTCTGCGAAAAGAGATACTTCAAAGACTTATGATCAGTATACAGCTCAAATCTCTCTCCCAGAAGATAATGACGCCAATCCTTGAGTGCATATACTATCGCTGCCAGCTCTAGATCATGAGTGGGATAATTCTTCTCATGCACCTTAAGTTGCCTCCCACCAAAACATATAACTCTTCCCTCTTGCATCATAACGGCGCCCTATCCCGTGCCACAAGCATCCGTGTACGCGGTAAACATCTTACCCCCATCGGGTAAAGCTAGAACTGGTGCTGAGGTAAGGGCTCTCTTGAGTCTCTGAAAAGCAAGCTCACAGTCCATATCCCAAGCAAAAACTAAGTTCTTCTTCGTCAACTTAGTAAGAGGAGCGGATATCTTCGCGAAGTCCTTGATGAACTTCCGGTAAAAACCCGCAAGACCTAGAAAACTTCTCACCTCGGTTGCATTCCTTGGAGTCTTCCAATCCTGAACTGCAACCACCTTAGCGGGATCCACCGTTAAGCCTTGCTTGGATACGATATGCCCAAGGAATCTAACTTCCCTTCTCCAAAAGTGACACTTGGAGAACTTGGCCTTTAACTGATGCGCTCTAAGCGTATCCATCACCTCTACAAGATGCCTTGCGTGCTCTTCTTCATCCTTGGAGAAGATCAGAATATCATCCACAAAGACCACGACAAACTTGTTCAAGAACTCTCGAAACACCCTACTCATCAAGTCCACGAAATACGTGGGTGCATTCGTCAAACCGAACGGCATAACAAGCCATTCAAAGAATCCATCTGGAGTTCTGAATGCAGTCTTGTCTATACTATCTTCAGCCACTCTGAGCTGATGAAATCCAGTAGCAAGATCAAGCTGAGAGAAAACAGAAGCACCAACAAGCTGGTCAAAAAGATCATCAATTCTCGGTAATGGGTGTCTGTTCTTCTTAGTCAGCTTATTCAATTCTCTATAGTCCACACAGAGTCGAAGAGAACCATCTTCCTTAGTAGCAAACACCACAGGCGCTCCCCATTCGGATATACTTCGTCTGATGAAGTTCTTCTCAAGTAACTCCTTTACTTGCTTGCTGAGCTCCCGTCTCTCACGCGGAGCCATGTGCCGAACGGGCAAAGAAACAGGCTTAGCATTATCCACCAGATAAATGCGAAAATCAATCTCTCATTTAGGGGGCAACCCCTTAACTTCTTCAAAAACATCTGGATAATCTCGGACCACCCTTACAGACTGAAGGGTTTCCTCTGACGAGTCGAGAGATTCAAGATAGCACAACATGACGGGATCCTTCGGATTGCATGAAATCTCTAAGGTGTTGCCAAGGCGAGTCACAAGCCTCACAACCCTATGCTCACAATCAAGAATGGCTCCATATCTGGACAGCCAATCCATGCCCAATATCAATCCGTATCCCCTGAAACCAAGAACATATGCACTACACAAGAACTCTACACTGAGTATAGAGATCCTCAGATCCTCACATATCATAGATAGATGAGCAGAACCCCCAATGGGATTTGAAACACAAACGGGATCATCCACTAAGCTAGTACTAAGGTGCAAGCTATCAACAAGATCAGATGAAATAAAGCTATGTGATGCACCAGAATCAAACAAGGTACGAACTGGAAGATCAGAAACATAAACAAGGTTGTCAATAGAAACACTACCTCGGTCGGGAACTGGCGCGGTATTGAGAGCATGAACTTGCCCCCCTGAAGGTCCAGCCTGTCCTTTCTTCTTCGGGCATTCCTTGCTGAAGTGTCCAGTCTCACCACAGGAAAAACATCCACCACTAAGCTTCCTTTTCTTCTTCCTACAATCCTTAGCAAAGTGTCCAGGCACCCCACAGTAATTGCACTTTCCCTTGCCTTTGTTGTTGTTCCCCTTCTTGTTCTTGCTCTGATTCCCCTGACTGCTTTGACCACCTTGATTGCCTTTACCTTGAGAATCAGTCTTCTTTGCTTGAGTATCACTCGACTTGATCTCTTTCTTTCCATCTCGCTGAAGTAGAGCCATATTGACCAAACTCTCAAAAGTAACCCCATGCGGAATATGTGACATCGCCAAGCCCTGCAGCGGCTCATTCAACCCTCTAGCAAATCGAAGAGCCTTCTTCTCAGGAGTGTTCACCATATCCAAACCAAAACGGGCCAGCTGATTAAACTTGTTCACATACTCCTTTACAGACATATCACCTTGCTTTAATGCAATGAACTTCTCCATCTGTAAATTCGCCTCAGCAGAAGATAGGAACTTGGCCACAAATCTGGCCCTCAAATCGGCCCAAGTCTCAACGGGTCTCGTCCCATTAGTGACCTCCCACCAATAGGCCGCCTCATCCTTCAAAAGCCACACTGTCAATAAGATCTTCCACTCTCATCAATCCCAAAGATAGCAAACAAGTCCTCAGTGTCTTTCAGCCAATTCCTAGCTTCAACAAAAGATTCCGTGCCTAGGAAATTCTTGCCTCCCATCGCCTTGAAGTCTTTACAAACCTTCGTGAACTCAACCTGAGGATGCTGAGGAGGAGGAAAAGGAGCCTCAGCAACAGGAGGAGGAGGAACATTAGCAACGGGAGGAGGAATATTAACATTAGGGGGAGGATTCTCAACTACAGGAGGAGGAGTGGGGGTAGGGTTTGCGGGGCCAGCTACGGCCCTAGCTTCAAGAAGTCTCCTATACCAGAGTGGTACATTTACTCCATCCGGGATGGCAAGATTCTCAGCCATACTGAAACTAAAAATAAGATAAGATTAGGTCAAGGGAACGAAGGATAACGCTAATGGCTTTTTGGGGAATAGCCTTTTTAAAATACTAGACTTTTCTTTGGAAAATACTTTATACTTGTTTTGAAAATAGTTTTTCAAAAGTCTTTTAAAAACTTTTTGTTCTTTCTTGTAAACCATATGCTCTGATACCAAATTTGTAACACCCCACCTCCGCTAGGGTCACTCTTTCGGGGGCACTAGCTTCTGGGGGGCGTTAGAACTGGGTAAGCATGCATAATGATATATCAAGGCAGAACAGGAACATAAATATATATGTAAAACAGAGTAAGTGAGAATAAAACAGCGGAATATCTCAAACCATCTCAAAATAAGTCTAGTACATCATAAAGTCATCTGCCAAAATAAACATGTCTAGTACAACATAAACCGAAATACTGAAATACATAGTGCTATCCCCAAAAATAAAGGTGATAAACCATAGCGAGCTCAATGTGCAGACATACATGAGCTATCCAGCGAACAAGCAAGCGATCCAAGCTAAGCACCACTGTTCCCTCCCTGAGAACCTGGGGGGGGGGGGGAACGGAAGAAAAGAAGCGAAAGAAAACAGGTCAGTCAAAAAGACTGGTAAGCCCTACTACGATCAGTCTATAAACTAATAAAGTTAACATCATGATGGAAACTGAGATGAACATACTGGCAATAGATACAGGTGTCATCACATAGAGAAGATTAAGCTTTGCACCACAGTGTACTAGCAAATTAACATAACAGGTATTGATTCCTCAGCCCAAACTTTGGCCCAATAGCATGAGGTGACCTTAATGCAAGGTCCAGCCCAACGGTCTAGTCGATCGGCTCCCTATAAACCTAACACGTCAAGTGTTGGTGTCCATACGGCCCACATATGGTTGTAGTCAGACTGTGCTGGGTCCACCTTCGGGTGTATCAAGCCCTCGGGTGTCAACCCTAGACACCTAAGCAATAATGCACAGTCTAAACCTACTGGTACCCGTGCCTCGAGTTTGTCCAACACCGGACTACGTGCACGTCCGTAGCCCGCCTGGACCCGCACCGCTGTACCACTCAGCCGTCGCTTCGGTCGCTTACATCAGTCCAGTAATCGTGCCCCGCCCTAGCCTAGCCTCTAGGGTTGTGAATGATACCCAACTGGGATTACTGCTGGAACAGACCACGTTGCTAGGGTTTTCTAAGACGGTTAAGTGTGGTTTAACCCCTCACTAATCCTGGATTAAATTAGTTAAGTGTAACCAACAGTTCACCACTTAACCCCATTTAATCCCTCGTATCCCCAAAATTGGTTAAGTATTAGTGGGCCATGACTTAACCCTAATCATGAGGCATTAATTAATTTAATTGTGCCTTAACCTCTCACATTAGACTTTGTTGCGGTTACTAGTTAAGCCGGGCGGGTCCGGGTAGCTTTACATCACAACTTGGTCTAACCTCGGGTCCAAGGTACACATGACCAACTTCTCACATTGGGTCCTATTGTTTGTAGCAACTAGTTAAGTCGGTCGGTTCCGGGTAGGTTTACGCTACAAACTCAACCCAACCTCGAGTTGGCCACACTTATGTTTTCTAAGTGTCATGTCCACTTTAATTCCAAAACATAATTACAAGTTTAACAAATACTTGGGTTGACCTAACTTAATAGGTAAATTCACAAGGGGTAGACCTAACTTAATAGGTAAATTCCCAATTTATATTTTCATGTATTTTAAGTTTTACCCAAAAACCCCCCAACGTCATTCTATCGCTTACATATTCGTCATAACGCATAAAGGATAGAAAGAGGGAACTTGGTACAACATACATGATAAATCTTACATATCATAATAAACATGCATAACATGTTGGACTTGCATAACTTAGCATAGTGAACTTGCATAAACATGCATAACTTGTTAAACTTGCAAATCATGGCATAGTGAACTTGCATAAACATGCATAACTCAATAAACTTGCAAATCATGGCTTAATGAACTTGCATAAACATGCATAACTTGTTAATCTTGCAAATCATGGCATAGTGAACTTGCATAAACATGCATAACTTATCAAACATGTGTAACATAGCATAGTGAACTCACATAAGCATGCATAACTCATTAATCATGCATAACATAGCATAGTGAACTCGCATAAGCATGCATAACTTATTAATCATGCATAAATCCCAACTTTCATCACACATTAACTTTATAGTTTCTAAAATGAAGGTAAGAGGGCTTACAAATATTATGAAGACACAAATCTACTAATAAAGATTGAGAAGCCCTTTTTTATGCAAGCATATAAAAACACAAAACAAAGCTCCAATGAACCAAAAATCCCAAAAACTCTAGCTTAGCAAATAAAGCTTGCAACTTGATGATGTATGCAAGCTAATGATCATTCATACAACTTAGAAATGCTTGTATGAACATCAAAACCTTCATAGGAATGATTTTTGAAGAGCGTGGAGGCTAGGGTTTTTAGGTGGAGGCCATTTGAGAATTCAATTTGACATAGTTTGGTTGCTAGAGTGAATAATGAGTGATTTAGGGTAGGTTAGGGTCTTATTTATAGATTAGGCTAGTGATTTAGACCATAGGATTAACCCTAGGTTGAATTAGGTCCATCAGATTTCGGAATTCTCCAGAACAAAGCCACAAGACCAAGCCCAAATCAAAAATGGTGCGCCAGGCAAAACTGCCCGGCCACCCCGTGTCGACAGGGTTGTCGACAGGGCAGTCGACACCCTTAGACCTCTGTCGACATGCCTACCGACATGGGGGTCTGGGCGGGAGTTTTCCCGCCTGACGCCAGTTAGCCTTAATCCTTGTTTTTAATTTAAAATTTAAATCTGTTTTTAACATGGAAATTTCTGAAAACTTAAATGGGCCTTAACTGGGTCATACGGACTCCGATTTTCGAAAACTCGGACTCTATTTCGCGTATTTTTCCGAGACGAACGCAATGGCATAGCCCGTTTCCCTTGATTCAGATTTTAGAATTAAATTCTGCCTCGATTTATGTTATAACAGGTTATTGAAAATACGGGTTGTTACAAACACTGCCTCTTAATTTGCTTACTTTTCAATCATAAAATTTGCTTTCACATGCTTTCCGAGTTACTGACGTGACTAATTCGTGTGGTGTGAATAATGCAGGTACCCGAAGTCTGGTGCCAACCATTCCTCCCGTAGACTGTTCGGAGGAACTCAAAGCCTTAGCAAATGCTCCAACTGCTTGTCCGACTGGTTTTAATCCTCGGAGCTTGGATTAAAATGTAAACCTAGGACGAGTTTGATGAGCGTGCATGATTGCAGACCGCTTAATCCGTGACTCTAACTCTCCAGAGCTGAGAGAAAGTATAAAGGACGCAAAGATGACGTCCACAAGGCATGGCGGTGTACCATGATCGGAGCCGCCTGAGCAAAAGTCTAACCTTGGCGACCGCCAGGAGAATATAAAAGAGACCATGATTTGGTGCTGAGAAATGACTCTTACCCCGCTGAAGGATCGGGGAGCGATGGAACAGCTGAGTCCCAACTCTAACTCTCCAGAGTCGAGAGAGAGTATAAAAGCGTCTATGATTTAGCGCTGAGAACTTCTGCTCCGCTGAAGGATCGTTGAGCAGATCATGAACCGAGCTCGAACTCTAACCCGCTGAAGGATCGGGAGAGTATAAAAGCGCTAGAGATTCAGCGCCCCAGCAACTCTAACCCGCTGAAGGATCGGGAGAGTATAACAGCGCTAGAGACTTAGCGCCACGGGAAAATTCCTCCCCCGTTAAAGGATCGGGGGGGGGGGGGGGGCAGGATGGAAGCTGATCCCAAATCCTCCATGTCCCGACATGGGGGCAACACAGTTATGGTCCTAATCAATCCTCAACAAGACCTGGCCAGGCACTAAGTTAATGATTGATTGGGGGCATGCCTATACATACATACTACTTTACTGCACTTTCACTTACAAGTTGCACTGATAACTTATAATGTTTCATGACTTGTTTGCTTATTTGCGTTTCAAATGTTTAAATGCATAACTAATTATGGAATGCTCGCAGGTACAGGATAATGCAAAAGGACTCTCACCCCGCTTAAGGATCGGGGAGCGACTGAACAGCTGAGTCTGAACTCTAACCTTGGCGAACGCCAGGAGAGTATAAAAGCGTCTCCGATTGAGCGCTGAGAAAGAACTCTTACCAAGCTGAAGGATCGGGGAGCGACAGAACAACTGAGTTCGAACTCTAACCTTGGCGACCGCCAGGAGAGTATAAAAGCGTCTATGATTAAGCGCTGAGAAAGGTGTTGGAGACTCAGCACCCCCCATAATTTCTGCTCCGCTGAAGGATCTGGAGAGTATAAATGCATGACGACATATGCCACTCAAGGGATCCTATCCCGTTACACGACTGGGACCAAGAATGAAAATGGAGCTCGAACCACTCGTTTCTGGGAATGGGGGGCAGCACACGAACACAGCAGTACAAAAAGAAATGGAATTTCATTCACTAAGTACAGGCTCACAAAACAAAGCTGGACAAAATGCGAGATCCGAACTCGTACAACAACAGCAGACCAGTAGGGAATAACTAAAGGGCCGCGTCCAGAAGGATGACGTAGGCGTATAATTCTAAGCTGCCTGTGCGACTCACGACGACGACAGAAAAAGAAGCCTGGATAGTGAATTGTTCAGCGACATGTTATACAACTTCATACTCACAACTGGAAGGTCCTGGCGAGGCCCTGAGATTTTTTGATGTCTACCCTACCTTAGTACGATCTTGAGCGATCATTGATTCCTTGGCCTTAATACGATTCGACGTAATCGTGGAATTCTGGACATTTATGAATTACAGGCTTCTTGTACCATCCCAAACACGTCCTACTCCATGCTCGGATAGTATGATCGCTTGAATTCTGAAAGTGACTTCCTCTTCTCATGTATACATGTCTGAATTCGAAAGGGAAGTGATCCGACCGCATGTCTTTCGCACTTACCCTATAACTGGGGCCATGGCTATTGAAAATATTTACAAACGGCATAACTTAAGTGCATGTGTTTAACTTGTGTTGTGATCCTAACAGGCCCCCTTGAGGACCAAGAAACAAATGCAAATAGAATGTCCATCTGCTGATCCCAACCGACTTCTAGAATGGGAAGCTCATATAAGGCTGGATATATCCCATACAGCAATTGGATAAGATGTAGCTATTTCGCCTCCAACCTCTCCCTTCATGCAGAAAGCAAGTGGGAACACCCGAGATGAACACGAATCAATCAGCAGTCACACAACGTGCAGCTTCGATTCAGAACGTCGTAGATGGAAACATGGGCGATGGAACGGCTACTTGCAACTTCCTAGATGAGTATGCAAGAATCACAATGAACTCAGATCATGCACAACCAGTTTTAACTCCAACTCGAATGAATACTCGAGCGACATTTCATACTCAGCTCCGAGAAAGAATGCAATAATTCGAAAAATAGGAACCCGGTCTGGTCAAATGACTCGAACCATGACCTGGGGACAATATCGACGTGGAAACAAGGAATCAGCAAAGACCCCCTCTGTAATCTCAGATTCGATGCTGGGGGCACCAGCCAGGATCTTTATAATGTGCAATAATTCTTTGACGGTGATCTGCTCGCCAGTTTAATTCGGCACCTCTCGAGGAGCGGTACTCCTCTAGTTGATGTGGATAACGACAATCACAGCCCTCACACGTGGGACGTCAGGATCCCCTGTTATTCCCCCGAACTTTAAATTTTCTCTATAACAAGACTTTCTCAGAGATTTTGATGAATTCAACCATGAAGTCGATAGACTTTCATGACAAAAAGGTGTTAGCGTCGAGACGAATGACCTAGATGCCTTCCTGACTAAAGAATGGGGTACCTTCTAATTCCTGAAACGATAAGGACAAAGGAAAAGCCCTGGAAAACAATGACAAGAATGTGCAATTCCAAAGAGAATCTATACCACTTATCGAGCCCATGATCTTGTTTGTCAAGCACAATTGAACCGAGCATGAGAAAGAGACTCAATAAGACCGTGATAACCATTTCGGACTATGCTGAAGCATAAACGGTGGGGCCCAACTAACTTCATAACGACATTTATTCACTCGCATTCAACAACCTTACTTGACTCCGCAATTGATCTGATAAGAGTTTCCGAAGTCGCTGATGCCCGATGAGGCAATCCTCACTATCTGACTAAAGAGAAGAGATGATATCAGAGAAAATGTGATTCGACCATTCGCATGTACAACTCGAACTCTTGCTGACTCAAGGAGAGCACAGGACAACTTGGGTCAACTAGAATAGCTGAACTTACAACTCAGCTACGGCCTGAATCAACTGCAGAGAGTATAAGAGCTTAAAGACCGCATGCCCCAATAACTTAGCTCACCCCCACCGACGTTGGGGGCATAAGCATTAACTTCGCTTGTCCTCCAGTGGCCCTCATAGCATGAATGCCGATTCACAAGCTGACATTGAATATGACCCTGGCCTGGCACATGACCCGAAATGTATACACTATATCTTCAGAATGTGACAGAATGCATCTTGCCCATTCAAATGAGTCAGTTTACGGGTCAAGTGTGACTTCAAAGGTTTAAATTGCTGCTACACTGGATGGAAGGTGTGACAAATTCCTCCATTGCCTTATGATAGTGACGATCGCACGAGCACTGGTTCACATGGTATCAACTACGTCTCTTACTGACTTGCATATGATTATTGAATTGCGAAGCAATCCAGAGCGATCGCGGATTCCTTTGACCACGATCCAGAGTGATCATGGCCTTCAGATTCCCTACTATTACGATTCAATGCGATTCTAAGATCCTGGATCAATACCAAGATATCAAGATGATCCAAACTTGAATACAAATGACAAATTCATACGTTGTTTCTGATATGCTTCGTCCCAATAGTCCAGCTGTTAGCTCAGAGCCCAAAGATTCTTACATTGCCCCATGATTTGGTTGGCTACTTCATACATTGGCTCATATGAAAAAGAAAGTCCAACCCTACCATGCGCTTGGCTTGCATAGAATAATGATGTTGTTTGGCAACGACCTGTGTGTGTAGAATCACGCTCGGGAGCCAACGATTTAGCATGACATCTGACGGATGAATTAGATCCTTTGATCCGACAAGGTTTAAACGATTTCTTGATCATCTCATATACTCCTTCCGTGGAACTTGGCCTGACTATCTCCCAGGGAAGCAATGCAGTAGTTGGATGAAGCCTTCTTAAGGATAAATGACATTCCAGAGAGATCTAGCTCAACATATTCAAAGCACATCTCATCTTCGATTAGATGTACTTTGGGGGGGCAAAATGTTAGCCTGCTTTGTGACCAGACTACCCAAAGCAAAGATCATGTTGACACACCTCTCGGTAAATGCTGTCTGATATGGAATCTCTGGATAACATCGCTCTCTGGTATTGGAAGCAACGTAAGAAGATACAAGGCAGTTTGGTCAAAATCACAACATCAGTGTAAACTGGCCCGAAATCCCTATCAAATGACCTCATTTGGATCTATTCACCTCATATACTCGTAGCCCTTTGAATTAGCTTCAGTTTGAGCTTTGGTTTGGCTCAATCGGACTTACGGTTTGAAAGTTACGCCCATTTCCGTGAACGAGTGTAAGCTGGCATATGATCGCGATCCGATCCGCCCTTGCCTATGCGATCCGATCCGCCCTTGCCTATGCGATCCGATCCGACCCATGACCGCGATCTGATCCGCCCTTGCCTACGCGATCCGATCCGACCCATGACCGCGATCCGACCCATGACCGCGATCCGACCTTCGGACCTATTCAAACGTAGCTTGTTTTGACCTATTCTCAAGGCAACTGGCTCTCCTATTTTTCTGGATCGCCTGCCACGTACCCCATCACGAACCAGTCCTCCCAGGAGCTTTCCTACAGCTATAAATACACCTTCAGAGGGCATTTTCAGGGGATTTTTGGCATCTCCTCATCCATGGCTGCCATGGCCAACACTTCTCCATGAATAACCACTATCTTCCTCAATAAATTCAATGGATTCAGAGAGAATTATTCATTGAATTCAAGTGATTGAAAGACAATATTCATTGTAATTGTAATCTATGAGTGAAATGAGAAAATATGAAGTGGACGTAGGCTCGTTAACGCCGAACCACTATAAAAATCTCGTTATCTTGCTTTTTTCTCTATTTTTCAGTTATTTCTTCATATCCTATGCTCAAAATACGACGATTTGGGTGTTAGGACCATTTTTTGGTCTAACAGGTAGATTGTGCTTCTGTTCGGTTCGGGTCCATTCATTGGGATCGGATCGGGGGCGTGGCTTTAGGCTTGAATATCACATTGAAACTCAGAACTCAGAGATGGATCAGATCGGAGGCAAAGTCCCCTAACGGTTCAGATCGGATTACGTAATTATACTTCTCCTCCGTCATCTTACGGTCCGACCCAATCCGGGTAGGCAAGCTCTTTTTCCCCTTCTTTAAATACTTGTTCCGACCCGATCCGACATCCTGGATTTCTTTTCTTGTTTCTTTCTTTACGTGCCCCGACCCGGTCCGATTTCCTGAACTCCCTTCCTCTTTCCCTCGTTTTGTTTCAACTTCCGTGTCCCTCCGAACCGAACCAATTCTCCATCATCCTCTTCTTCTCCTTCACCCTCTTTCTTCCCTAACCGACCCCAAGGCCAATTTCGTGCCAGTCCCTCAAAGCAAAACCAAGCAATTACATGCTGGTGCACTCAACTACGGATTCTCGTTTCCTCCGTTCCAACTTCAAGACGGCGACAAGTCTACTGGCGACGATGACGAGGGGGAGGGTCATGGCGGCAAGGTCATCAGAATTTCTAAATCATCCTAATCGCTCACGAATCCGACTCGAGAATGATTAAAGAAGGAACTGATCGAAGTTTTATAACCTACCGATGTAATTACTTCGAGAATTAAAAGGAATTTTGATGCTTCACGAATTAGTTTTCTTTCACTCGTTCTGCAGAATTTCAGGAGTAAAACAGTAAAAATGAAAGCAGGAAGAAGGCAGTGTTTATATAGAAGAGAAGAGTGTCTATTCGTCTCCCCATTCGGATCGGCAGCCTAGTAGGAGAATTCTCGTTCGGATCGGATGGACAGCCCAGAAGCGAAGCTTGGCCCAACAGTCTAGTGAAAAATAGAAAGGAGAAGGGATCTGTTCGGATCGGAATCCAAACCGAACCGAGTTCTTTAGCTCAGCAGCGAATTGAATTGAAATTTGAAGAAAAAGATGAAAACACAAGAAAAATCACCTTGAAGAGCGTTGTGCAATGATAGTCAAAGTATGCTCCGTCTCCAACAGAAGCATCCTTTGAGGGGGCAAAATGTTAACCCACTTTGTGAACTGGGCAACACAAAGTCAAGATGTGAAATGTTGAAAAAACTTGGGAAGTACTGAAGCAGGTCGGATCGAAGTAGCGTATCGGTTCGGATCGGATAAGGTCTTCTGTTCGGATCGGTGAACGGTCATTGTTGGAATCAGAGAGGCACAGCTGTTCGGATTGGAGGGCAATCTACCTCAAGTTGGATCGGAAAGCCACCCAGTTGCTACAGAAATAGATCGGAGCGGAGCAGAGTAAAAAGGAGAGAGAATTGGCCCTGAGTTAATCCTGGTCGGATCGGAGATGCCGATCCGAACCCCATGGGCATATCTCTCCGATCTGAACCCATTTTACACGTCACTTTCCTGCACGAGCGCCTTGTTATCCGGAGCGACTATGACCAGTTCCTGCCCACAACGTCCACTGCTCTAATGCGTTGCCTACACAGAAATCCATCCGAACCCGAGGCTAATGGGATGGATGACACATGGCTCCGATCCGGATCGGGTTCTGAGCAAATTCTCACTTATAAATACCCCGTCTGGAGCCAAAGAAAAGGATCTTTTTCTGGCACTTTCAGAGTTCAACCACCTTCATAACCCGAATTCCAGCACTCCCGGAGAATCCAAATCTTCTTTCATTATTTGTTTTTAGTCAATTGAGTGATTGTAAGTGAGTTGTGAGAGAAATCAAGTGAATATTTCATTGTATTTGCAACTAAATCATTGAATATAGTGAAAGACAAGTGGACGTAGGCATTTCTTCGCCAAACCACTATAAATCATGTGTGTTCATTTTTATTTTTGATCTCGTTTCATTTTGCTTTTAATCAATTTGGGTGTTAGAACCACTTTTTGGTCTAACAGTATGACATAAGAAACTTATGCAAGTTAACCTCTTTATGACATATGTGATTCATACATGTTTGGATTGATTATTTATGCTAGTTGAGTTTGATGCTATATGCATGTTGACACCTTTAAACCCATGTTGATGCTAATGTTATCCAAGTCGAACCCATTGTATTTGTGATGAATCTTCCCTTTTATGTCATGCTAGCGAATTACGTGGGGAACGATGGGGTTAATAAACATGTTAATGAAATTGTGTGAAGTTGGTATGATTATGCATACCATAAAGTGATGGACATAATTGAGTCAATTATGTACATCGTTAAAATTGGAATTAATTAGGGAAAATTAATTCGGGGGTGATTAATTAGGTGTAATTAATCGACTAAGACACGAGGTTGGACCCTTTTGTAGCGTAAGACTGCCCGGAACCGACCGGCAAATCCAACGGCTACAAATGATTGGCCCAATGTGAGAGGTCTTAGGCACAAACTATATACGTGACAAGTGTAAAAACACGAGGTTAGACTCGGTTATGGCATAAGGCTGCCCGGACCCAACCGGCGAATCCAGCTGCCATAAGAGATAGCCTAATGTGAGAGGTCTCTACAACGGTTACGTTCTTAATCAATTAAGAAACACTTAACCATATTATCATGTAGAGGACATAAGGGGTTAAGTGGGTTCCTTGGGTGGCATGTGGAAAAATCTAGTAGTTGCCTTGGGTGGAAATAGAAAATACGTTTAGAATACTTAACCGAAGTGGAACATGTAATTAAACATGATTAAAGGGTTAAGTAAGTGCCATGGGTGGCATGGGAAAATCTAGTGGTTGCCTTGGGTGGCAATAGAAGATAAGATTAGAATACTTAACCAAAGTGGGACATGTAATTAAACATGATTAAAGGGTTAAGTGGGTGCCTTGGGTAGCATATGGATAAATCTAGTGGGTTGCCTTGGGTGGCAATAGAGAATACGACAAGAATACTTAACCAAAGGGGAACATGTAACTAAACATGATTAAAGGGTTAAGTGGGTGCCTTGGGTGGCATTTCGGAATCTAGTGGGTGCCTTGAGTGGCAATTGAAATATGATTAGATGACTTAACCAAACCTTAACATGTAAGTAGGCATGATTATGAAAAGGGGTTAAGTGGGATGCACTAGATTAAATGACAAGCTTAAGTAGTAGCTTGTGGGGGCCTTAAGTGGCAATTGAAATATGATTAAATGAAAAGCTTAAGTAGTAGCTTGTGGGGGCCTTAAGTGGCAATTGAAATATGATTAAATGACAAGCTTAAATAGTAGCTTGTGGGGGCCTTGAGTGGCAATTGAAATATGATTAAATGACAAGCTTAAGTAGTAGCTTGTGGGGGCCTTGTGTGGCAATTGAAATATGACTAGATGACTTAACCAAACCTTAACATGTAAGTGGGCATGATTATAGAAAGGGGTTAAGTGGGATTCACTAGATAAAATGACAAGCTTAAGTAGTAGCTTGTGTGGGCCCATTTCAACTAGTAAGCCATATGTATCTTAGTGGGCTCGACCTATGTCGAGGACGGGACAGGCGTACTGGGCTTGACTATAATAGGCCAAAACGGGGTAGCGGTGGCAACGCGAGTCCAACGGGTTTCATATGCGTGTGTGGACCCGGGCTGGCAGGTAAGACGTTGTTGCATCGTGTAGATATAAGCCGTGCACCATTGATATTATCGGGTTGCCACATTGGGGAGTGATACACCCCACTGTGCGGCCAGCACGGGTATCTACGTTAGGGAGCCGATCGCTTGGGGAGTAGTGGGTACACCTAGTGGAGATAGGGGCAGACGGCACCTATGTAGTCAGCTAGGAGTACACGAAACTACTATTAAAATAACTAAGTACACTTAGTGGGATCAACCTTTAAGTAGGAATTACCCTTGGGTAGGTAGAACTGGTGTGGTGCAGTGTAGGAATTACCCTTGGGTGGGTAGATCTGGGGTGTTGCAGTGTAGTATTTATCCTTGGGTGGATAGGCGCGTCTTTACCGTTATCTTAGTTTATCCTAAGTTTAGTTGGCTACTTAGTGTAGTCATTTATCCCCAGTCGTACCGTACTAGGTTTATATCATACCCTAATTACTTTAATGATTGTATTGTTAAGGTTAAAGGGCTCACTCAGACTTACGTTTGACCCCGTTGTTTTTATCTTTTTCCCCAACCCTCAGGTTATCAGTGTGGGCCTAGCACTAGTAGGCTTTGATCAGATTGCTTTATCTATCTTTTCGGGCTTGGACTCTTGAAGAAAAGCTCGGTTATCTTTTCTATTATGGCTATTGTTATGTAGTGGGATTATGTACTTATGTTTTTATCGGGATGGAAGTTTAGTACTTGACTCTTTATGGTGTTGTAACTAAACATGTTTACCTTCTGCTGCTATGAAATGATGTTTTAGATTTTCAAGTATTTATATTTGTCTTGTTATAATTTTTCAGTTCTATATTCACTTAAATACTCCACCGAAGCTAAGGCATTCCCTTTGTGAGTGACCTTAGCGGGTGTGGGGTGTTACACGTGGTATTAGAGCTCAAGGTTACCAGAACAGATAAATTTTTTAGAAAAACTATTTTTCTAAAAACATTTTTGGAAGAAGTATTTTCAAAAACATGTCTTTTAAGAGAAAAGTTTTTGAAAGAAAAGCATAATCCCCAATAGCCATATATCCTTCCTTCGATTCTCCGTTTTGAATCTCTTCCTCTTTCTCTTTTTGTATTTCCCCTCCGCGTATAGATGTCTTTTAGGATAAATAAGGACTTCCGTATGAAGGACGGAAGAACCACTTCAAGGGACTAAGACGTTTGCCAGGCCAAGAAGTTAGTCCAAGGAGGTGGAGGGCTTATGGGTACCTTTAAGATGGACGAGAGAGGAAGGTTCAAATAGCTATTGGGTAAATAAAGGACGAAACCTCATCATGGCAAGAAGGCCACGAAATGAGAATGTGAAGGGGAAGGCTAGTTGTTTTGGAGAAATAGGACACCTTGGGGTTGTCCAAAGAGGTAAGGACGAAGTACAGGATCTTCTGGAGGATAGATGTATTCCCTCACGACGGGTATACCTGATGGGGGTAGGACCGTCTAAGTTGAAATTTGATTCTCTCGACCATCCTGTTCGAACTTTATTCGACACTAGTGCACCACATTCGTTTATCTCATCATCATTAGTTGAGTCACTGCACCTAGACACCAGTTGAGTAGATGATCCCGTGGTTGTTTCAAACCAAATTGGGGGCTCCACTTATTTGTCCATGATATGTTTGGGTTTGAAGATTTCTATACTTAGCGTTGAGTTTAGAGGTGATGCTTTTTTGGCTTCACGGGCTATGGGTTAGTTTTGGGCATGGACTGTTTATCCAGTAATGGTGTCGTTCTTGTTTGTGAAAGGAGAGTTGTTAGGCTTATGAGCCGCTTGGGTAACACTCTCGAGATCTCTTGTAATCCCATGGAATCTGTTATGCTAAGTTATCTAGAATCGCTTGACACGTCGGTCGAGAGTTTGCGATCTGTTAGAGTGGTCCGGGAATACTCGGATGTGTTTGAGAAGGTGAAGGGCTTACCTCCGGAGCGGGAGATTAACTTCCGAATATATCCGGTAGACTATGCCAAACCAGTATCTTGCCCAGTGTGCCACATGGATCCTCGTGAGAGGAGGGAACTCCATAAGCAAGTAGGAGATTTGCTTGAGAAGGGGTTCAGAAGACGAAGTATATCGGAGTGGGGTGCTCCAGTAGTTTTTGCCACGAAGGCGGATGGGTCCCTCAGACTTTGTGTAGACTATAGAGAGTTTAACAAGATAACAAAGAAGAATAGACACCCATTGCCAAGGATTGATGATCTCTTTGATCAGTTGTTGGCGCCTCAGTGTTTTCGCAGTTGGACTTAGCCACGGGGTTTCGTCAGTTGAGAGTGGCTGAGGATAGTATAGAGAAGACTGCCTTTAGGACTCCGGATGGTTTTTATGAGTGGCTGGTGATGCCATTTGGTTTGACGAACGCCCCCGCATACTTTGTGGATTTGATGAGTAGGGTGTTCAGGGAGTACCTAAATAAGTTCGTCATGGTCTTTGTGGATGACATCTTGGTCTTTTCTAGGAGCGAAATAAGTTTTCGTATGTGCTTAATAGGTTGAGTAAAGCCAGTTATGGGATAAACGGTGGTTTTGGAGCGATACTGGCGAGGACATCCAGAGTTGGACAAGGGCTTAATTGTTTAGCTGTTTTTACTAGTATCATCTCACGTAGGTCGTCTGAATTCGAAGGAGGTATCCCTTGGGTGTTTGTCTGATATTGGTTTAGGCCTTTGGGGCTTGCACTTGGGGGAAGTCAAGTTCGACTAGGATGGTCTGCGTGAGAGATGGACAGTTGTGATGATTTTGGATGGGGTAATATCCTGGTTTTCTCTAGAAGTGGAGAAGAGCATGCCCTACATCTTAGGGAAGTGTTGGAGACTCTCCGAGCGCATAGTCTTAGGACAGCAAAAGTGGATGGGATTCTTAGCATCCTATGAGTTTGAGATAGCGTATACCCATGGCAAGGGTAACGTGGTAGCGGACGCCTTAAGTAGAAAAAGGTTGTCCTTGAGTTCATTGTTCGTTGAACGACGGAACTTGGAATTTATCTCGATGTTTGACTTCAGACCTTCTGTTGACTTTATACCAGGTTTGCTAGCATCCTTAGAGGTCAGACCTACTCTTTTAGGACGGATTGGTGAGGCATAGCGGGACGACCCACAGTTGGTTGAGTTAGTGGAGAAGCTCATAAGGAGGGAGTCGTCCAGCAATTTGAGTAGGTACACCCTAGATGATATGTGGTGGTGGCGTAGAGACGATAGACTTTGTGTACCGCAGGACGAGGGTTTGAAGAAGGCTATACTTGATGATGCACATCGTTCGAAGATGACCATTCATCACGGTGGGGATAAGATGTACCAAGACATGAAGCGAGTTTTCTTTTGGGCCGGTATGAAGAAAGATGTGGCCGAGTATGTCGCTAGATGCTTGGTGTGCCAATAGGTGAAAGCGGAGCAAAAGAAACCCGGTGGGTTGCTTCACCCATTGGAAGTTCCGCAATGGAAGTGTGATAGCGTCTCGATGGATTTTATTGATGGGTTACCGAGATCGAGGAAGGGTAATACGGGAATTTGGGTTGTAGTAGACAGACTTACTAAGAGTGCCCATTTCATACCCGTAAAGAGCAAGAGGACTGCTCCATGGCTAGCTTCGGTTTATCTTCGAGAGATAATTCAGTTGCATAGGGAACATGACATATTCCATGTGTCACATTTGATGAAGTGCCTACATGAGACCGCAGAGGTGGTAGAGCCGAGTTTACTTAAAGAAGTGGAGGTAGAGCGTGATGAGACTATTCGACGAGCTCCTACCCGCATCCTTGGGTCAGAGATTAGGAAGTTGAGAAACAGAGAGGTTCGACTAGTCAAAGTGCCAAGGGGAGAAGATGAGAGTAATGCTACTTGGGAGACAGAAGCGAAGATGCGTTCATTGTACCCATTCCTTTTTGTGGGTATGTCTTTTAACTTCTCCTTCATCGTTTGTCTAGTACTTATCTTATCTTTAGTATGTCCTCTCATTAGTACCTTTGACCTTTAGATAGGGAAAACCTATGGTTGAAACATGTGTTTGAGACATGTTATGTTTGATGGATGTGTGTGGATGCAAGTGGTTGCTAGTGGTTGCTCGTGGATGCATATACACACACTCTAGGCACTAGATCGGCTCAATCACTTCATATTGCATATTGCATAAAATTGTTTGTAGGTAACTATATTAATGGATGTATAATGGTTGCGTTATCATATGGATGATTCATTTTGGTGTATGGTTGTGCACACACGTAGAAATTGTATGTGTCGATAGGGATCTTTCGCATACATATTGGATGCATGGCACTATCATGGTTTGCATTAAGGAGGTCAACTAAATAAGTGGACCGCCTAATTTGCATTAGACAGGGGGCATATACACACACTTTTTTTTGCATATGTTCATACGTCATTATAAATTTTAAGGACAATGGATGCCAGTGTTTGATGGTTTAGTAGATGGTTGTTTGGTTGGTAGGATACGTTCTTCTTGACTTAGAGATTTCGGGGACGAAATCCTTTAAGGAGGGGAGAATGTAACACCCCGTAATTTGAACATAAAAATTCACAAATTAAAGTATACTTAATTAAGTGAAATGGGTTGCACAGAGAAATATATATATATATATATATATAATTGAAAATTAAATAAATAAATATGCAAAAATGTTCAAAACAGCGAATTGGGAGAGGGGAATAACCGAACCGGACGATTTTTGAGGTCGACCCGAGCTCGCTGGGTCGACTAGGGGTTAATCCAGGGTGTTTGGCTGTCAACCCGTGGGCCGATTCGCTCAAATGCAGAATTTGCATTTGAATGGTTCTCATGGTTCAGCTTTAATCTAAAGGTCCTAGAAGGTTCCTACACTTGACTTCTTCCCCAAGACATGCTTGATGGCTAGGATCTAAACTAAGGTTTATCCTATGGCTAAAACTATCCTAGTCTTCTATAAAAAGACCCCTAACCTAAACCTAAATGCTTATTATTCAATCCTATAGCTAAACTATGCCAAAATGTTCTCTCATGGCCTCCACCCTCATCCTCTTGTCATAATCTCCATCTCTAATCATATGAGAGAGTTTCCAAAGAAGTATAAGAGTTCCTAAGCATGCTTAAGTGTTTCTAAGTTTGATTCAAGGCTTTTCTTCATCAAAGCTAGGATCTTTATTATTGATTTGGCTCAAGGGTTTTCATTTGGAGCATTCTTATTTGGAGTTTTTGAGTTGATAGCTTAGTGGCTTCGTCTCAATCTTTTAATATATTCATAAGAAGGCTAATCAACAAGTTGTGAGTTTCTATAGCCTTAATGACCAATTATTGAAGTGATTATGATAGGATATGATGAGGTTATGGCTATGAATGTGGATCAATGCATGTTATGCAAGTTATATGCTATGTGTTAATGATGTTATGCATGTTATGCAAGTTATATGCTATGTGTTTATGAAGTTATGCAAGTCATATGCTACATGTTCATGAAGTTATGCAAGTTATGCAAGTCATATGATACATGTTCATGATGTTATGCTAGTTATGCAAGTCATATGCTATGTGATTATGATGTTATGCAAGTTATGCAAGTCATATGCTATGTGTTTGTGGTGTTATGCAAGTTATGCAAGTTTTATGCTATGTGTTTATGATGTTATGCAATATATGCAAGTCATATGAGAAACATTGATCCATCATGACACCATGATTATGCAAGTTTGGTGTATGCTTATATGCAAGTTCATGTATGATATGTATGCAAGTTTGGTGTATGATTATATGCAAGTTCACATATGACATGTTATGCAAGTATGGTGTTTGATTATATGCAAGTAACATGTGCAAGTTTACACCTTAGTATGATATGCATACATATGCAATTTAACCCCTTTATATGTCACACATACATATGCAAGCTTACCCCTTTGTATGACATAAGAAACTTATGCAAGTTAACATCTTTATGACATATGTGATTCATGCATGTTTGGGTTGATTATTTATGCTAGTTGGGTTTGATGCTATATGCATGTTGACACCTTTAAACCCATGTTGATGCTAATGTTATGCAAGTCGAACCCATTGTATTTGTGATGAATCTTCCCTTTTATGTCATGTTAGCGAATTACGTGGGGAACGATGGGGTTAATAAACATGTTAATGAAATGGTGTGAAGTTGGTATGATTATGCATACCATAAAGTGATGGACATAATTGAGTCAATTATGTACATAGTTAAAATTGGAATTAATTAGGGAAAATTAATTCGGGGGTGATTAATTAGGTATAATTAATCGACTAAGACACGAGGTTGGTCCCTTTTGTAGCGTAAGACTGCCCGGAACCGACCGACAAATCCAGCGTCTACAAATGATTGGCCCAATGTGAGAGGTCTTAGGCACAAACTATATACGTGACAAGTGTATAGACACAAGGTTAGACTCGGTTATGGCGTAAGGCTGCCCGGACCCAACCGGCGAATCCAGCTGCCATAAGAGATAGTCTAATGTGAGAGGTCTCTACAACGGTTACGCTCTTAATCAATTAAGAAACACTTAACCATATTAGCATGTAGAGGACATGAGGGGTTAAGTGGGTGCCTTGGGTGGCATGTGGAAAAATCTAGTAGTTGCCTTGGGTGGCAATAGAAAATACGATTAGAATACTTAACCGAAGTGGAACATGTAATTAAACATGATTAAAGGGTTAAGTATGTGCCTTGGGTGGCATGGGAAAATCTAGTGGTTGCTTTGGGTGGCAATAGAAGATAAGATTAGAATACTTAACCAAAGTGGGACATGTAATTAAACATGATTAAAGGGTTAAGTGGGTGCCTTGGGTGGCATGTGGAAAACTCTAGTGGGTTGCCTTGGGTGGCAATAGAGAATACGACAAGAATACTTAACCAAAGGGGAACATGTAACTAAACATGATTAAAGGGTTAAGTGGGTGCCTTGGGTGGCATGTAGGAATCTAGTGGGTGCCTTGAGTGGCAATTGAAATATGATTAGATGACTTAACCAAACCTTAACATGTAAGTAGGCATGATTATGAAAAGGGGTTAAGTGTGATGCACTAGATTAAATGACAAGCTTAAGTAGTAGCTTGTGGGGGCCTTAAGTGGCAATTGAAATATGATTAAATGACAAGCTTAAGTAGTAGCTTGTGGGGGCCTTAAGTGGCGATTGAAATATGATTAAATGACAAGCTTAAGTAGTAGCTTGTGGGGGCCTTGAGTGGCAATTGAAATATGATTAAATGACAAGCTTAAGTAGTAGCTTGTGGGGGCCTTGAGTGGCTATTGAGATATGACTAGATGACTTAACCAAACCTTAACATGTAAGTGGGTATGATTATAGAAAGGGGTTAAGTGGGATGCACTAGATAAAATGACAAGCTTAAGTAGTAGCTTGTGGGGGCCCATTTCAACCAGTAACCCATATGTATCTTAGTGGGCTCGACCTATGTTGAGGATGGGACAGGCGTACTGGGCTTGACTATAATAGGCCAAAACGGGGTAGCGGTGGCAACACGAGTCCAACGGGTTTCATATGCATGTGTGGATCTGGGCTGGCAGATAAGACGTTGTTGCATCGTGTAGATATAAGCCGTGCACCATTGATATTATCGGGTTGCCACATTGGGGAGTGATACACCCCACTGTGCGGCCAGCACGGGTATCTACGTTAGGGAGCCGATCGCTTGGGGAGTAGTGGGTACACCTAGTGGAGATAGGGGCAGACGGCACCTATGTAGTCAGCTAGGGGTACACAAACTACTATTAAAATAACTAAGTACACTTAGTGGGATCAACCTTTAAGTAGGAATTACCCTTGGGTAGGTAGAACTGGTGTGGTGCAGTGTAGGAATTACCCTTGGGTGGGTAGATCTGGGGTGGTGCAGTGTAGTATTTATCCTTGGGTGGATAGGCGCGTCTTTACCGTTATCTTAGTTTATCCTAAGTTTAGTTGGTTACTTAGTGTAGTCATTTATCCCCAGTCGTACCTTACCAGGTTAATATCATACCCTAATTACTTTAATGATTGTATTGTTAAGGTTATAGGGCTCACTCAGACTTATGTCTAACCCCGTTGTTTTTATCTTTTTCCCCAACCCTCAGGTTATCAGTGTGGGCCTAGCACTAGTGGGCATTGATCATATTGCTTTATCTATCTTTTGGGGCTTGGACTCTTGAAGAAAAGCTCGGTTATCTTTTCTATTATGGCTATTGTTATGTTGTGGGATTATGTACTTATGTTTTTATCAGGATGGATATTTAGTACTTGACTCTTTATGGTGTTGTAACTAAACATGTTTATCTTCTGCTGCTATGAAATGATGTTTTAGATTTTCAAGTATTTATATCTATCTTGTTGTAATTTTTCAGTTCTATATTCACTTAAATACTCCACCGAAGCTAAGGCATTCCCTTTGTGAGTGATCTTACCGGGTGTGGGGTGTTACATCTATATCTAAAAGGGGTAAACTTGCATTGGTAATAACATAACATGACTCTTATCCAACTCATATACTCACATATGTGATTTATACGTCGCAACAATGGTGTAAACTAATATCTAACATGTAAAGTTATCATGTAGAATTTAGCATATGTCATAGCCTAACTTTCAATTAAATTTCACATAAACTAGTTGCCATAATCATGTAAGGTTACATATTATTCTATCCAAACTTATATATGGTTCATGTTTGAATCAACATCTAAACTTTCCTACATACGATTTATCATATGAATCAATATCACAAACTAGCATAAGAAACATGACGATTTGATTGTATATAAAATTACAACATGGATGATAGCAACATAACTTTGCATCGTAAATGATAGCATCATAACACAACATCATAACATAATTACAATATGCAATCAATACTTCATATCACATCCATACAATCCGCGTTATAACTTAATCTAATTAAATTACTAATTATTTTACTAAAACTATCGAACTCACAACTCAAAAGCAGTCTTGAGTTCTGAATTCTGATTTCTGGAGTTGAATTAGCACTCCTTTGATGAAAATTCGCTGTTAGGGTTGAGTAGTTCTGATTTGGTTGTTTTTCTTCCTCTTAATTTTGGTGGTGGCTGCTCTAGGGTTCAAGATAACAGCATGACGGCCATAGTTTTAGTTTTAATTCTGATTTAGGGTTTGAGTCTATAGGTCTTTTTATAGAGTTATGAATTAATTTAAGTCGTCGGATGATCTTAGGGTTAATCAAAACCATTCAATCAAGATAGGGTGATGAGTCAGCCCTAATGACTCAGTAAGGAGTCAGAAAGGACTCAACAACACGGGTCAGCCTGAACCAAAAAGCTGTGCAGGCTCCAGCCTCGGCCTGGGCGCACTTAGCAGGTGCGCCAGTGTAAATATGTACTGGCGCAGTTCCCAAGTGCGCCAGTGCATTTATTTATTTATTTTTAAATTTTTTTCCTGCTTTTGCCACCACCATTCGTTCGTCCATAACCCTTTCATCCGGTACTCGTTTCCCGCAAACTCGGACTCTATTTCAACCAGAATTCCGAGACGAACACAATAGCACAACCCAATCCCCAAAAATCTCACGTTTGAGATTAATTATTCTTTAATTTACTTACTTCGATTATTCAAAAATCCGGGGTGTTACATTACCCCTATTTTTTAACAACTGTGAAGTTCACCATCTTTCATATTTGTCGATCTAAAACTACTATTCTTAGACTACCCAAACTTCTCTTAATACTTCAAAAAAATCCTTCTTTTTAATCCTACCACTAATTCTCTAAATATCCCTTCCAACAATTACCCCTATTTTTTAACTTCTATGAAGGGTTTGTTTTCGCAGCATCCAATCTAAACGATTCACCATTTTCATATTTGTCGATCTACCCCTACTATGCTTAAACTACCCACACTTCTCTTAATACTTCAAAACAACCCTTCTTCTTAATCCTACCCGAAATTCTCCAAATAGCCCTTACTTCCGACAATTACCCCTATTTTTTAACTACCGTAAAGGGTTGGTTTTTACAGCGCCCAATCCAAACGGTTCATCATCTTTCATATTTGTCGATCTACCCCTACTACGCTTAAACTACCCATATTTCTCTTAATTTTTCAAAATATTCCTTCTTTTTAATCCTGCCCCTAATTCTCTAAATAATCCTTACTTCCAACAATTACCCCTATTTTTTAACTACTGTAATGGATTGTTTTTTGCAGCACATAATCCAAACGATTTATCATCTTTTATATTTGTCAATCTATCCATACTATGCTTAAACTGCCCCTACTTCTCTTAATACTTCAAAACAACCCTTCTTTTAATCCTACCTCCTGTTCTCTAAATAGCACTTACTTCCAAAAACTACTCCTAACTTTTTACTACTATGAAGGATTGGTTTTTGCAGCACCCAATCCAAATGATTCATCATCATTCATATTTGTCAATTTATCCCTACTATGCTTAAACTACCCCTACTTCCCTTAACACTTCAAAACAGCCCTTCTTTCTAATTCTACCCCTAATTCTCTAAATAGCCCTTACTTCCAACAATTACCCCAATTTTTAACTTCTGTGAAGGGTTGTTTTTTGTAGCACCCAATCAAAACGATTCATCATCTTTCACATTTGTCGATCTACCCCTACTATGATTAAACTGCCCCTACTTCTCTTAATACTTAAAAACGTTCCTTCTTTTTAATCCTACCCCTACTTCTCTAAATAGCCGTTACTCACAACAATTACCCCTATTTTTTAACTTCTGTGAAGGGTTGGTTTTTGCATCATACAATCCAAATGATTCATCATCTTTCATATTTGTCGATCTACCCCTACAATGCCTAAACTACCCCTACTTCTCTTAATACATCAAAATAAACCTTCTTTTTAAACCTACCCCTAATTATCTAAATAGCACTTCCTTCCAATAATTACCCCTATTATTTAACTACCCCTACTTTTATTATTGTTTTCCTTTATTCATTTTTTTATTCAACTTTTTTGCATTATTCATTTCTTTCTTTGTAAACCAATTATCATTCTACTACTGTGAATGGTTTGTTTTTGCAGCACACAATCCAACGATTCATCATCTTTCATATTTGTCGATCTACCCCTACTTCTATTAATACTTCAAAACATGCCTTCTTTTTAATCCTATCCCTAATTATCTGAATAGCCCTTCCTTACAACAGTTACCCCTATTTTTTAACTACCATAAAGGATTGATTTTTGTAGCAATCAATCCAAATGATTCATCATCTTTCATATTTGTGGATCTACCCCGACCATGCTTAATCTACCTCTACTTCTCTTAAAACTTAAAAACAATCCTTCTTTTTAATCCTACCCCTAATTTTCTAAATAGCCCTTACTTCCAACAATTACCCCTATTTTTTAACCACCCTTACTTTTATTATTGTTTTCCTTTATCCATTTATTTCACATTATTCATTTCTTTGTTTGTAAACCAATTATCATTTACTTCTGTGAAGAGTTGGTTTTTGCAGCACCCAATCAAAACAATTCGTCATTTTTCATATTTTTCGATCTGCCCCTACTTCTTTTAATACTTCAAAACAACCCTTATTTTTAATCCGACCCCTAATTCTCTAAATAGCCATTACTTCCAACATTTACCCCTATTTATTAACTACTGTGAAGGGTTGGTTTTTACAGCGTCCAATCCAAATGATTCATTATCATTCACATTTTTCGATCTACCCCTACTATGCTTAAAATACCCCTACTTGTCTTAATACTTCAAAACAACCCTTATTTTTAACCCAACCACTATTATCTAAATAGCGCTTACTTCCAACAATTACCCATATTTTTTAACTACTATGAAGGATTGGTTTTTGCAGCACCCAATCCAAACGATTCATCATGTTCCATATTTGTCGATCTACCCCTGTTATGCTTAAACTACCCATACTTCTCGTAATATCTCAAAACAATCATTCTTTTTAATCCAACCCCTAATTCTCTAAATAGCCCTTCCTTCCAATAATTACCTCTATTTTTTAACTACCCCTACTTTTATTATTGTTTTCCTTTATTCGTTTTTTTAATCATTTTTTTTGCATTATTCATTTCTTTCTTTGTAAACCAATTATCATTCTACTACCGTGAATGGTTTGTTTTTGCTGCACAAAATCCAAATGATTCATCATCTTTCATATTTGTCGATCTACCCCTACGATGTTAATCTACACCCACTTCTCTTAGTACTTCAAAAGAACCGTTCTTTTCAAGCCTACCCCTAGTTCTCTAAGTAGCCCTTACTTCTGAAAATTACCCCTATTTTTAACTACTATGACTTTTATTATTGTTTTCATTTATTCATTTGTAACATCCCGGATTTTTAGCCATTAAATATTGAATATTTAAATTAATTTTAATTATTGATTTGGAATAATGAAAAGATTTTATATGGAATTTATCGATTTAATATCGGATATATCGAAATATCGTAACACGAAAACAATAAATAATTGGATTCTATGCTAAAACTGAATTTTAACAATTCAGTTGATCCATACAAATTCTATATTGAATCAGAACGATAATAATTATTTATTATCAGTGAATTTAACTATTTGGAACCGATTTATATTTTAATCAATTTAAATAAAATCATCATTTTAAATTAATGTCTTCTCCATATGGCCGAATTTAATTTTAGAACCCGTTCATTTGAGTCCAAAAAACAAATATTGTTGTGAACACCGGTCGTTACACTAAAATAGCGGTTCGGGGTTTCGGATTAAGGGAGCATGAGATATTTTAATTATTTAATTAAAAATAAAATCTAATCAAAATTAAAACAGGCCAACCTATTTGGTTTACGTTGTAGACTTAGGTTATCCTCGAGCTGAATGTTCTGTTTCCTTTCTCCACTTCAAAGGAATCGGTAAATTAATGGCCTCTCACACGTATGTTTTCCTCATTCACTCTATAAATTAAACTGCAGCCTTGTTCTTTCCTCCATTCTGAAATCACTTATCCATTTAAGTCATCCGCCCTTCCTTCAATTATTTTCAGATTGATATCATTCCACAATATATATTAAAAAAAGGGATTGAATCTAAAAGCGCGATCGAAATGGGAGCCATTTGAAGCTCCAAATCTCGCGAGAGGGCACTCGCGACCTGAAGGATGAAATGGTGGAATCGACTCTAGGTTAATCGCGATTTTGGGCAACGGGTTGTCTGATGGGATGGTAGCAACAACAGTTTAGGAATCAATGCGGTGAGGGACTCGATGTGGTGATTAACTCGATATGGTGACCGACACTGAGACGACCCGAAATCCCGTTCCCACGGAAAGAAGGGTTATCTTTGGAATATAACACAGAAACAGATAATTGTAGAACAGAATTAAATAAATACACCAGATATGAACAATAGAGTATACTGGATAAAAGTAATCATCAGAGTTACACAGTATACAGGATCTTACGTAGTACAAATACAGTTCAGCTATACCTAAATGTCTACAGCGGAAATAAACAAAATATGTACAATAGGAGCTGAACAGCATAAAAAGAAATAAATCACAGAATCCATCTTCAGCTCCAGCTATCCAGAAAGAACCAGCTAAACCTGAATACAAGGCTGCCCGTGTAGAAAAAGGGGCACCCGAGTTTGAAAGTGAAACAAACTACGAGTCAGTCATGGGACTGGTATGAGAAATCCACTCAACACATATATATAATTGGCTAATCACAGGACCACGCCACTTTCGTGGAACGGGTTTACTCCATTGGATTGCCAGTGCTTTAAAACAAATCTTTCTTTTAAACATCGCTATGCTTTTTATAAAAATGAAGCCATTATAAGACTCAGTTCCCATCACACAATGCAACGCAAACCGGAGGATAGAGTTTTACCTTATAATGGCCAAAATATGCTTGATACGAATAAAAAAAAGGCATTTGATACTATTGCTAGTGTTTATATGTTTTGAAAACAATTTCAAATCATAACTATCAATCATAGGCGACATGAGCGTCTCATGCCACTATGTCGCCAAATATCTATAAAATCGAAACCGCATCGTCACGTATTTGGAAATTGGATTTCCGTCATGAACCAAGGCAAAAGATAGTCCTTACCGAATTCGAGAAAATCTAGCCTACCATGTCTCAGGAACAGCCGCAACTGCCCCCTGGATCGTCAGGGCCGGTCCACCGATGTGGATTATTATACCTGAACAATACGTCTCCCCGCCCTTTGGGGCGCAAACGAGCCAACGAATGGCTCCATCGGTCCCGGATCGACCGATATATCTGAGGCGCCTCGCAACAGCAACAACCACACAGGTGAAAAGTATATAAATGTCAGGGCTGGTAGGTCACTGACACCACCCTAGCTAGAAAGAAACGCATGTCCTCCCTGAGGTCTTTCTCCCGTTTTAGGTTCATACCTGGGTGTGAGGCTCGCGAATTCACGTTAAACACAAAGCTACGCCACACAGGAGGTGCTTTGATCATCACCACAAGACTTTGCTTTTCAACAGAAGCCCTGATCACTGCATCTTAGCATGCCACACAGAATAAATCCTATGTCAGACACACAGTCCATTTACAAGTCCGTTCTGGGTCTGAACGAAACTGGAGGCACTAAATACCTCGCAAACCCATCGATCACCACGTACGTCTGGACGATCACCACTCATTATCCATATTTCGGGATGCCTCCCAATCAGGACCTCGGTTACCATCCAAACGAGGTGAAGATCTCCGGTCTTCGACCGTCGTCTTCATCTTCGAATTTCAATCGTCGGTCAATTATTTGGAATGAGAATTAACTCGGCCTTTCCAATTAATTCACGTATATTTAGAATTTCAAATCAATTTATTTTAATGGTTAAATTATTCGACAACACCAATTGTGTTCTTTAATGTAATTTTCACACCGAACACATTCAACCATCAAAAGCCACATAAATCAAGCAAATTTAGTTTATTTCCATTCCATATCGCTTATGATATTTTATAACTATTTATCGCTATTTTTATTTATTTTAAAATAGCTAATTTATTCAAAACGACCGTTCGGGCCATAAAGCAGCCGTGGCGCTGTTTTTCTTCAGATTTGATTTACACATAACTGAAAATCTAACCGTTGGATCTTCACAAAATTTACATCATTAGAAAGGTCTTTTCGAAACGAATCCAACGGTTCCAGTTTCGGGAAAATCCGACGGTCGTATCTCCCGGTACAATCGTTTGAATTTTCGATTTCAGATTACGAACTACAGCGTCGTTATCCGATTAAATATATAATTATATTTATATATATATAAATATAATCTCTTCTGGCGCTGTTTTTCTTCAGATTTGAATTAAACATTCCAGACGATCCAACCGTTGGATTTTTACAAGGTTGGTGCCGTTGGGAAGATATTTCCAAGGCGAACCCGACGGTTGAGGTTTCGGGAAAATCCAATGGTCGGATTTCCCGCACTAGTCGTTTGAAATCACGGTTTCAAAATACGAACTGCACGGACTCGTTTCGTTTTAATTTTATTTATATTTATATATTTATATAAATATAGTTCGTTCAATGATTTCAATATCGTTTTCACTTCAAATATTTCACAAACGCCATAAAATTTTGGAAAATTTCGCCATAACCTCCCCTGCACCGGGAGCATCGGGAAATCGCAAATAGCTTTCCTGGTCCTTCTAATCTCAAAAAGAAAAAGAAAAAGCCAAGCGGCTAGCCAACAGGCTCATAAAATCATCACCCAAACAAAGCAGTAAATGTGTACCTATTTGTCGGGCACAAAATTTTATTCCTCTTCTCTAGCCCCTTTGCTATAACCTGTTCAATGAATATGCATGTACATATATATACAGTTCTTATCATTTATCATTTTCTATTCAACTTCATATTTGATTTCTATTTGGTTTAAAAACACCATTCATTCTAATGTTACATAAATAGATGCAAATCATTTCATTAGCTAATTAATGAATATTTCAACTCATATATGTTTATTTTGAACAAGTGGCTATTTTTAACACTTCACATTTCAACGATTTATGCATACAATAAAAATGTGATTTTTATTGTAAAACAATTCATTTCAAAACACTATTTTTCTATATAGTTCAAGTTGGTGATAAAAATGGGATTTTTATCATAAAACAATTTCTTTTAAAACGAGATTATTTTACACAGTTCATATAGTCGATAAAAGGTGATTTTTATTATCAAACAATTTATTTCAAAATATGAATACCATCCAACACATGAATTTCTAATCAACGAATGAATATCAATTCAACACATGAATGTTTTCTATAATTTCTATATATAGATAAAAATGTGATTTTTATTATCAAACAATTTATTTCAAAATATGAATACCATTCAACACATGAATTTCTAATCAACGAATGAATATCAATTCAACACATGAATGTTTTCTATAGTTTCTATATATAGATAAAAATGTGATTTTTATTATCAAACAATTTATTTCAAAATATGAATACCATTCAACACATGAATTTCTAATCAACGAATGAATATCAATTCAACACATGAATGTTTTCTATAGTTTCTATATTATAGATAAAAATGTGATTTTTATTATCAAACAATTTATTTCAAAATATGAATACCATTCAACACATGAATTTCTAATCAACGAATGAATATCAATTCAACACATGAATGTTTTCTATAGTTTCTATATATAGATAAAAATGTGATTTTTATTATCAAACAATTTATTTCAAAATATGAATACCATTCAACACATGAATTTCTAATCAACGAATGAATATCAATTCAACACATGAATGTTTTCTATAGTTTCTATATATAGATAAAAATGTGATTTTTATTATCAAACAATTTATTTCAAAATATGAATACCATTCAACACATGAATTTCTAATCAACGAATGAATATCAATTCAACACTTGAATGTTTTCTATACAATGAATAAATATAGTTTAAGCAGATGAAAATAATTCAAACATACGAATATTATTCAAAATTTCGGCAGCATAACGGCAGGGTAGTTTAAACCGGACCGTCCCTAGTACGGCTCCTCGCTCTACCTTAAAACCTCGCGGTTTTTGACAATGGGGATCATGCATCTAGTTCGCACGCAGGCGGCATGTATATATTTATTTCATTTCCACAAACTAATCCTATGTGGTTTCAACCAAATATTTCTCAACCACAAATGGGTATTTTTCAACCACAATCAACCAATATCAATCACGAACAATCCCAAACAATCATTCGCTATCAATCAATTTTCACAACAATTTCAACCAATAAATATCGTCCATGGTTTGTGGACGAGGGGCGTATATATATATATATATATATATTTATATATAGCAATTCACTTTGATTTCAACATATATATATATATATATATATATAGTAAAAGAAATTGAAGAGTGAGAAATTCTCACCAATAGCTATCCAATACCACGACTCTTCCTTTATAGAAATCTTCGCCAATCTCGCCTTTTGTCGCTTCGTTGCCCGTATTCTCTACATATGTAAAAATCGAATTTTTACTATGTTATTCAATATATAAAAATCGAATTTTGACTTCGCTATTCATATATAAAAATCGAATTTTGACTTCGCTATTCAATATATAAAAATTGAATTTCAAAAATATTGATTCCGCCTTTTCCATTTTAAAGATCAAATCTTTTCTTTTTAAAGTTTTAAATCTTTTACTTTTTAAAGTTTAAATCTTTTACTTTTTAAAATTCAAATCTTTTAAAACCTTTTTAAAAATCAGTTTTTAAATCTTTCAAAAAATCTGTTTTCAAACCTTTCAGAAATCTGTTTTAAAACCCTTTCAAAAATCTGTTTTAAATCTTTCAAAAAATCTGTTTTAAAACCTTTCAGAAATCTGTTTTAAAACCCTTTCAAAAATCTGTTTTAAATCTTTCAAAAAATCTGTTTTAAAACCTTTCAGAAATTTGTTTTAAAACCCTTTCAAAAATCTGTTTTAAAACCTTTCAGAAATCTGTTTTAAAACCTTTCTTAAAATCAGTTTTAAATTCTTTTTAAAATCAGTTTTAAATTCTTTTTAAAATTAGTTTTAAATCCCTTTTTAAAATCAGTTTTAATACCTAAAAAAAATCGGTTTTTTAGAATTTAAAAATAAAAATAAAAATAAAAACACTTACATTGCTCTACGAAGAAGGGGGGGAAAGAAGACGTCGGCGGCAGGTCTCAAACTGGGCGGAGCTGGCTTCGCGGAGGTGGCGGAATAGGTGTCGCGATGGCTTCAGGGGGCGGCGGAATAGGTGTCGCGATGTGGGTGGAGAGTCGGAGGGGGTCTCGAACTGGCGTCGGAGCTGCTGGCGGCTGGAGCTTGGTGGAGGCGGTCGTGGGTGGAGCTTGGTGGAGGCGGTCGCCGATCGATTAGGGTTTTCTTTTTTTCTTTTTTATATCTGTTCGAAGTGAAGAGAGAGAAGAGGGAATAGGGGGTTTTATATAAAATATATATATTTAATTATTTAATTTTTCAAAAAGTTGACTTTTACATACGACCTCTAAACGAGGCCCACCGCCTGTCGCCCATAGCGTTTTACCCCCATTCCGAACACAATGGGATATGTATCGCAAGCTGATTTGATCGCTACAATCAGTTTCCGTTGAATTTACATTTAAATCACTATATTGAATTTTAACGTACATTTCAAATTACCGAGGTCACATACTAACTAGAAAAATTCCAGAAAAATATTTTCTAGCTTCGTATTGACGATACGGTCCTAACAAAACTAGTTTCGTCGAATTCTGAGACCGTTTGAAAAATGGCCAATTTCCAGTCGATTAAAATCAACTAAAACCGGTCAAACGCGTTTTCCTTTGCCACACTCACATATTGATTCGAAACATTATGAAATTTGAAACCTAGCAATAATTTGACATCACGGATCCAACAAAAGTGGTTTCGTCGAAATCCGAGGTCGTATGCAAAATGTCCATTTTTAAGGGCCTGAATTCCATAGTGACTATTCAGAATTTTCAACTGGACATATCTTTTGATTCCCGCTATCAAATTTCGATTGGTCAGATTCGTTAGAAAGATATTCACCAACAGATTTAAATATTTTTGGTTTCAGTAAAATCCGGATTGTTTTGCACCCGGTATATTCAATTGAAGTTTGAAATCGAATTATCGAACTACCGCGCCATTTTCAATTCTATATACAATTATAATTAATTATATTCGTTTTCAAATGTCGATTCAAACTCCGTTTTCATCACCATTATTTAAAATATTTATTTTAAATATTTAAAATCCATTGTTTTAGCCAATTTAAAAATTTTAAATTGGTTTAGATTTTCTGGGTCGTTACAATCTCCCCCACTTAAAACTTTTCGTCCCCGAAAAGGAATAAAGTCGAAAGTGGTTTGATAAATCTACAATCACACAACACAACAACCAATCCAATTTTTTTTAACCTTTAAAAATATACTAATCAAATTTTATACCCCTTTAAAAATCCTTCAGACCATATAATTAAGAGTGCACATCTATGAAAAGAAAATAACAATAGAGTAGAGAATTGAATGGTAGTGCAAAGTAGGGTAAATGTACCTGGCACCGGAGTCAATCAGAGATATCCACTCGGCATCTAGGATAAGCTTTCTGAATGCTCTCCTCAGTTTCCCAAGTACAATCTCGCGGATCTCCACTCCATTGCACTTTGACTAAGCGAACCTTCTTGTTCCTCAGCTCTTTGGTTTCTTTGCCGATGATCTTCAGCGGCTCTCGCCTCACGGCTAATTCTGGTGTAATTTCAATGTCCTGTTGAGCTGCTTCTTCCACGATCAAGTCTGGATCATGAACTTGCTTTCGAAGTTGAGATATGTGAAATACATCATGCACTCCAGGCAACCAGTCTGGCAATTTAACTTTATATGCGAGAGTCCCAATCCGTTCCAGAATAGGAAACGGACCAATGAATTTGGGCGCCAACTTTCCAGTTATACCGAACCGGATAACTCCTCTCATCGGCGATACTTTCAAATATACATAGTCACCAACTTCAAAGGACATATCTCTTCTTCTTCTATCAGCATAGCTCTTTTGTCGGCTTTGAGCGGCGAGTAATCGCTTCTTAATAAAATCGACTTTGTCGGCGCATTTAACTTCAGCTTCATATTTGGTCAACCAGTCTAACCCCAAGATAAGATCAAACTCTTTAAAATTCATGACGACGGCGATGGTAGGAAACCGATAACGAGAGAAAGAAACCGGCACTCCACAAACCCAACTGAGATCAATGGAACCCCCAACCGGATTCTGGACAGTCATTGGTTCCTTGAGCTTTTTCAAATTCAAATCCAGTTTCTTAGCTGCATCTTTTGCTATGAAACTTCGCGACGCGCCGGTGTCAAATAGTACTTTAACTGGGATGTCTTTGACAGTTAGCGTGCCCTCTAAAACATCTGGTCTTTCTTGAATAGCTGAGGGCCCAGAAGTTTCTGCTACTTCATTTACCTGAGCTTCTTTGGTCGTTTTTAACAGCCGGCAATCTTGCTTTACATGACCAAACCGATGACATTGGTTGCACCTTTTCTTTCCTTGAAAAACCTTCTTGGCTTTAGATCCACTCTTTCTTTGTTCGTTCCAAGATTTGCAACTTTTCGCCAAATGTCCTTTTCTATTGCAGCTTGAGCATGTGGCGGTTGTTACGGGTTCCTTCTTATATTTAGCCCTTTTTCTCTTGGCACTGGGCTTCTTACTGACCTCAGACATCATACTGGCTTCAGGAATATCAGCCATGTAAATCATTTCTGGAAAAGGAAGCTTCACATGCCCCAATACTTTATTCTGGTATTTCCTTTGAACCCCATTGATAAATCTCATATTCTTCCTCTTCGGATTTTGAATTAAATGAGGGGCAAAGTGAGAAAGTTCATTGAATTTCTTATGATATTCAGGAATTGCCATGTCTCCTTGTATCAGATAAGAAAATTCATCACATAATCGCTCAGTTGCTTCGGGAGGAGTAAATCTTTCTAAGAAAATCACTTTGAATCTGTCCCAGGTGATATCACCTTCTGGATTATCCTCAATATCTGAATCCCACCAGAACAAAGCTTCATCTTTGAGAGCCCAGGAGGCCAGTAATCTTTTCTGGTCATCCCTCAGCTTTAATGCTTCGAAGATTTTCTCAACTGAACGAATCCAAGCTTGTGTTCTCATAATAGATTCTTCACCCGAGAACGACTTTCCACCCAGATTTCTATACTTCATGAATAGAGCTTCTATATCCGTGTTAGTATTACTTCTTCTGTTTCTGGCACTCATTTTCTAGTTCTTCTGCAAATAGCAGATCAAGTGTCAGGTCAATGGAAAAGATATTTGAAAATATAGAGACAAATACTTGAATGTAAATGTGTCTGTTGAGGTGTGATTTCATCCTGCTTTACTCATATTAGGATATTACTGATCCTATCTGTATTGAGTTACCCATCCTAGAACACTACTGGTTCTATTTCTTACGAGTTCGTTAATATGTTATATTCCAGAACTAAGCTTAACCAAAGCTCTGATACCACGTTGAGACGACCCGAAATCCCGTTCTCACGGAAAGAAGGGTTATCTTTGGAATATAACACAGAAACAGATAATTGCAGAACAGAATTAAATAAATACACCAGATATGAACAATCGAATATACTGGATAAAAGTAATCATCAGAGTTACACAGTATACAGGATCTTACGTAGTACAAATACAGTTCAGCTATACATAAATGTCTACAGCGGAAATAAACAAAATATGTACAATAGGAGCTAAACAGCATAAAAAGAAATAAATGACAGAATCCATCTTCAGCTCCAGCTATCCAGAAAGAACAAGCTAAACCTGAATACAAGGCTGCCCGTGTAGAAAAAGGGGCATCCGAGTTTGAAAGTGAAACAAACTACGAGTCAGTCATGGGACTGGTATGAGAAATCCACTCAGCACATATATATAATTGGCTAATCACAGGACCACGCCACTTTCGTGGAACGGGTTTACTCCATTGGATTGCCAGTGCTTTAAAACAAATCTTTCTTTTAAACATCGCTATGCTTTTTATAAAAATGAAGCCATTATAAGACTCAGTTCCCATCACACAATGCAACGCAAACCAGTGGATAGAGTTTTACCTTATAATGGCCAAAATATGCTTGATACGAATAAAACAAAGGCATTTGATACTATTGCTAGTGTTTATATGTTTTGAAAACAATTTCAAATCATAACTATCATTCATAGGCGACATGAGCATCCCATGCCACTATGTCGCCAAATATCTATACAATCGAAACCGCATCGTCACGTATTTGGAAATTGGATTTCCGTCATGAACCAAGGCAAAAGATAGTCCTTACCGAATTCGAGACAATCTAGCCTACCATGTCTTAGGAACAGCCGCAACTGCCCCCTGGATCGTCAGGGCCGGTCCACCGATGTGGAATATTATACCTGAACAATACGTCTCCCTGCCCTTTGGGGCGCAAACGATCCAACGAATGGCTCCATCGGTCCCGGATCGACCGATATATCCGAGGCGCCTCGCAACAGCAACAACCACACAGGTGAAAAGTATATAAATGTCAGGGCTGGTAGGTCACTGACACCACCCTAGCTAGAAAGAAACGCATGTCCTCCCTGAGGTCTTTCTCCCGTTTTAGGTTCATACCGGGGAGTGAGGCTCGCGAATTCACGTTAAACACAAAGCTACGCCACACAGGCGGTGCTTTGATCATCACCACAAGACTTTGCTTTTCAACAGAAGCCCTGATCACTGCATCTTAGCATGCTACACAGAATAAATCCTATGTCAGACACACAGTCCATTTACAAGTCCGTTCTGGGTCTGAACGAAACTGGAGGCACTAAATACCTCGCAAACCCATCGATCACCACGTACGTCTGGACGATCACCACTCATTATCCATATTTCGGGATGCCTCCCAATCAGGACCTCGGTTACCATCCAAACGAGGTGAAGATCTCCGGTCTTCGACCGTCGTCTTCATCTTCGAATTTCAATCGTCGGTCAATTATTTGGAATGAGAATTAACTCGGCCTTTCCAAATAATTCACGTATATTTAGAATTTCAAATCAATTTATTTTAATGGTTAAATTATTCGACAACACCAATTGTGTTCTTTAATGTAATTTTCACACCGAACACATTCAACCATCAAAAGCCACATAAATCAAGCAAATTCAGTTTATTTCCATTCCATATCGCTTATGATATTTTATAACTATTTATTGCTATTTTTATTTATTTTAAAATAGCTAATTTATTCAAAACGACGCTTCGGGCCATTAAGCGGCCGTGGCGCTGTTTTTCTTCAGATTTGATTTACACATAACTGAAAATCTAACCGTTGGATCTTCACAAAATTTACATCATTAGAAAGGTCTTTTCAAAACGAATCCAACGGTTCCAGTTTCGGGAAAATCCGACGGTCGGATCTCCCGGTACAATCGTTTGAATTTTCGATTTCAGATTACGAACTACAGCGTCGTTATTCGATTAAATATATAATTATATTTATATATATATAAATATAATCGCTTCTGGCCCTGTTTTTCTTCAGATTTGAATTAAACATTCCAGACGATCCAACCGTTGGATTTTTACAAGGTTGGTGCCGTTGGGAAGATATTTCCAAGGCGAACCCGACGGTTGAGGTTTCGGGAAAATCCAATGGTCGGATTTCCCGCACTAGTCGTTTGAAATCACGGTTTCAAAATACGAACTGCACGGACTCGTTTCGTTTTAATTTTATTTATATTTATATAAATATAGTTCGTTCAATGATTTCAATATCGTTTTCACTTCAAATATTTCACAAACGCCATAAAATTTTGGAAAATTTCGCCATAACCTCCCCTGCACCGGGAGCATCGGGAAATCGCAAATAGCTTTCCTGGTCCTTCTAATCTCAAAAAGAAAAAGAAAAAGCCAAGCGGCTAGCCAACAGGCTCATAAAATCATCACCCAAACAAAGCAGTAAATGTGTACCTATTTGTCGGGCACAAAATTTTATTCCTCTTCTCTAGCCCCTTTGCTATAACCTGTTCAATGAATATGCATGTACATATATATACAGTTCTTATCATTTATCATTTTCTATTCAACTTCATATTTGATTTCTATTTGGTTTAAAAACACCATTCATTCTAATGTTACATAAATAGGTGCAAATCATTTCATTAGCTAATTAATGAATATTTCAACTCATATATGTTTATTTTGAACAAGTGGCTATTTTTAACACTTCACATTTCAACGATTTATGCATACAATAAAAATGTGATTTTTATTGTAAAACAATTCATTTCAAAACACTATTTTTCTATATAGTTCAAGTTGGTTATAAAAATGGGATTTTTATCATAAAACAATTTCTTTTAAAACGAGATTATTTTACACAGTTCATATAGTCGATAAAAGGTGATTTTTATTATCAAACAATTTATTTCAAAATATGAATACCATCCAACACATGAATTTCTAATCAACGAATGAATATCAATTCAACACATGAATGTTTTCTATAGTTTCTATATATAGATAAAAATGTGATTTTTATTATCAAACAATTTATTTCAAAATATGAATAACGTTCAACACATGAATTTCTAATAAACGAATGAATATCAATTCAACACATGAATGTTTTCTATAGTTTCTATATATAGATAAAAATGTGATTTTTATTATCAAACAATTTATTTCAAAATATGAATACCATTCAACACATGAATTTCTAATCAACGAATGAATATCAATTTAACACATGAATGTTTTCTATAGTTTCTATATTATAGATAAAAATGTGATTTTTATTATCAAACAATTTATTTCAAAATATGAATACCATTCAACACATGAATTTCTAATCAACGAATGAATATCAATTCAACACATGAATGTTTTCTATAGTTTCTATATATAGATAAGAATGTGATTTTTATTATCAAACAATTTATTTCAAAATATGAATACCATTCAACACATGAATTTCTAATCAACGAATGAATATCAATTCAACACATGAATGTTTTCTATAGTTTCTATATATAGATAAAAATGTGATTTTGATTATCAAACAATTTATTTCAAAATATGAATACCATTCAACACATGAATTTCTAATCAACGAATGAATATCAATTCAACACATGAATGTTTTCTATACAATGAATAAATATAGTTTAAGCAGATGAAAATAATTCAAACATACGAATATTATTCAAAATTTCGGCAGCATAACGGCAGGGTAGGTAAAACCGGGACCGTCCCTAGTACGGCTCCTCGCTCTACCTTAAAACCTCGCGGTTTTTGACAATGGGGATCATGCATCTAGTTCGCACGCAGGCGGCATGTATATATTTATTTCATTTCCACAAACTAATCCTATGTGGTTTCAACCAAATATTTCTCAACCACAAATGTGTATTTTTCAACCACAATCAACCAATATCAATCACGAACAATCCCAAACAATCATTCGCTATCAATCAATTTTCACAATAATTTCAACCAATAAATATCGTCCATGGTTTGTGGACGAGGGGCGTATATATATATATATATATATATATATATATTTATATATAGCAATTCACTTTGATTTCAACACATGTATATATATAGTAAAAGAAATTGAAGAGTGAGAAATTCTCACCAATAGCTATCCAATACCACGACTCTTCCTTTATAGAAATCTTTGCCAATCTCGTCTTTTGTCGATTCGTTGCCCGTATTCTCTACATATGTAAAAATCGAATTTTTACTATGTTATTCAATATATAAAAATCGAATTTTGACTTCGCTATTCAATATATAAAAATCGGATTTCAAAAATATAGATTCTGCCTTTTCCATTTTAAAGATCAAATCTTTTGTTTTTAAAGTTTAAAATCTTTTACTTTTTAAAGTTTAAATCTTTTACTTTTTAAAATTCAAATCTTTTAAAACCTTTTTAAAAATCAGTTTTTAAATCTTTCAAAAAATCTGTTTTAAAACCTTTCAGAAATCTGTTTTAAAACCCTTTCAAAAATCTGTTTTAAATCTTTCAAAAAATCTGTTTTAAAACCTTTCAGAAATCTGTTTTAAAACCCTTTCAAAAATCTGTTTTAAATCTTTCAAAAAATCTGTTTTAAAACCTTTCAGAAATCTGTTTTAAAACCCTTTCAAAAATCTGTTTTAAAACCTTTCAAAAATCTATTTTAAAACCTTTCTTAAAATCAGTTTTAAATTCTTTTTAAAATCAGTTTTAAATTCTTTTTAAAATCAGTTTTAAATCCCTTTTTAAAATCAGTATTAATACTTAAAAAAAATCAGTTTTTCAGAAATTAAAAATAAAAATAAAAATAAAAATAAAAATAAAAACACTTACATTGCTCTACGAAGAAGGGGGGAAAGAAGACGTCGGCGGCAGGTCTCAAACTGGGCGGAGCTGGCTTCGAGGAGGCGGTGGAATAGGTGTCGCGATGACTTCAAGGGGCGGCGGAATAGGTGTCGCGATGTGGGTGGAGAGTCGGAGGGGGTCTCGAACTGGCATCGGAGCTGCTGGTGGTTGGAGCTTGGTGGAGGCGATCGTGGGTGGAGCTTGGTGGAGGCGGTCGTCGATCAATTAGGGTTTTCTTTTTTTCTTTTTTTTTTTATATCTGTTCGAAGTGAAGAGAGAGAAGGGGGCATAGGGGGGGTTTATATAAAATATATATATTTAATTATTTAATTTTTCAAAAAGTTGACTTTTACATACGACCTCTAAACGAGGCCCACCGCCTGTCATCCATAGTGTTTTACCTCCATTCCGAACACAATGGGATATGTATCGCAAGCTGATTTGATCGTTACAATCAGTTTCCGTTGAATTTACATTTAAATCACTATATTGAATTTTAACGTACATTTCAAATTACCGGGGTCACATACTAACTAGAAAAATTCCAGAAAAATATTTTCTAGCTTCGTATTGACGATACGGTCCTAACAAAACTAGTTTCGTCGAATTCTGAGACCGTTTGAAAAATGGCCAATTTCCAGTCGATTAAAATCAACTAAAACCGGTCAAACGCGTTTTCCTTTGCCACGCTCACATATTGATTCGAAACATTATGAAATTTGAAATCTAGCAATAATTTGACATCACGGATCCAACAAAAGTGGTTTCGTCGAAATCCGAGGTCGTATGCAAAATGTCCATTTTTAAGGGCCTGAATTCCATAGCGACTATTCAGAATTTTCAACTGGACATATCTTTTGATTCCCGCTATCAAATTTCGATTGGTCGGATTCGTTAGAAAGATATTCACCAACAGATTTAAATATTTTTGGTTTCACTAAAATCCGGATTGTTTTGCACCCGGTATATTCAATTGAAGTTTGAAATCGAATTATCGAACTACCGCGCCATTTTCAATTCTATATACAATTATAATTAATTATATTCGTTTTCAAATGTCGATTCAAACTCAGTTTTCATCGCCATTATTTAAAATATTTACTTTAAATATTTAAAATCCATTGTTTTAGCCAATTTAAAAATTTTAAATTGGTTCAGATTTTCTGGGTCGTTACAGACACAATGGAGGAAAGGGGATTTTCAGTGGCATGCTCACTGGGAATCTCGATGAGGCTGGTCGGACAGTGGTTTAGCTTTAAGAAGCAGAATTGGAACAAGTGGAGATGGCGAGCGCAAATGGAAGAAGATCGTTGTTAATCAGTTCATGGAAAATCAGTTGAATTAGTTAAATGCTGAAGATTTGACGGTTTAATATGGGGGTGTTCGGTTGTTAGTTTTGAGGTTACAGTGGTGTATAAGGATACTGGAGTGTGGTCTTTTTGTTTATGGATGGTGCGATGTACTGATGAGGTAACTTAAGTTGAGTTTGATCTTTAATTTTTTTAGGAAAGGATGATAACTATGTGAATGCCTAAGGCTGTTTGGGTTGTAATGAGGCTGAGGGGTGAGATATATCGATGGCTGGTTCATTGGTAATTGAGGTGCAGGGTGTTGGAGTTTTGATCTGTGATTTTTGGGATGTGAATGCATGATAGAAAATGGCTTGGACTGTCAATGTAGGAAACTGGTAGTTATGTGGGGAATGGTATGTCGATGAAGGAGTTTGATGGGTTTGGAAGCAATGAAGTGGAAATTTGGTTTGGTTGCTCAGCAAAAGCTGTTTATGGCATATAGTAGTAAGGTATTCACGTTTTAGAAAATTCAAAATACATAGAAGTAATTATTTGTTTATTTAATTTAAATCAATAATAATTTAGTCGATGATAAAATAAGTTATCATAGATACAAATAAATTCGAAGAAGACAACAAAGTAAATGCGTAAGCACAATGATATGGAAATTAATGGATATTCGACAAACAAAAATCAAGATGAGTAAATCTCACTCAAAAGTTATATTTAATTTATTTTCATCGGTAAAAATAAATTGTTTGTTGTTTGAATGCATGCATGGATTATTGAATCATTGTGGTTATTATATATAATATATATTAGTTATTTAAGCTTGGTGATTGTCGCTATTATTATATATATATATTGGATATTTCCCGTAGTATCATTAACGGATGCCCGTAGTATCGTTAGCGGATGACCATATCGCCCCATGATATATGAGTGGATGACCTTTTATTCCGCGATATCCTACCTTGGAGCAGGATTGGTATTATTTATGTGACTAATATTTGTGGATGCAGGGAAACAAGTTGGAGCGATCCAACTGGATTCCTCAAATTTATTTATGGTTGTTTAACTAATTATATGTGTGTGATGTGTTCAATTGGATTGATGGTTTGTGTATTGGAATGATTAAATATCACTGGCTCTAGAGATCGATATTTAAGGATATCATAAAAAGTTCTTTTTTTTACTTAAAAGAGAAAATTTATTTTTCTGGAATAGAAATTGAATTTCGAATTGGCTAGGGTAATATTAACTTGTTTTTAAGAATACAAACAAGTAGCCGAATTTATAAACGATATTTATAAATGAATGGAAAAATTATCATCGGATAATTTAGTAACGTAAATTCCAAATATGATTTTAAAAAGGGAAATTTATTTTCCAAATAAGAAATTGAATTTCAAATGGGATTTGAAATAGAAACTTGTTTTAATGTTTAAAACAAGAAATGAAATTCATAAATGATGTTCATAAATAAAGGTGAATAAATATATCATGGGATAATTTAATTATTTAAATTCAAGTATGAATTTTAAAAGGTACCGGGAATCCTTTAAACAAGGGAAAAAATGAAATTTATTCCAACATTCGTAATACAAATTGAATTGGAATACATCCGTATGGGTTTATAATTAAAATCCGACTATGTCAAATTTATGCAAACTAATTATCTTTAGAAAAAATAATGGGATTTATTTTAAATAGAATATATACAATATGGAATAGATTCTATATTTATAATTTTACAATAATAAAATATTACGAATATAAAAGCAAAGAAGAATTTTATGATAAGTAATATCAGTTTCCGTGTTACAAACTCTTATCTGTCTCAAGATAAGGACGTTATCGGTCAAGGTCTGAGAGGTAAATAGAATACCCCAACTTGAACGACATCACTATTATCAAGATATGATATTAGTTTGTAATGGTAAAGGATGTTGAATTAATTGATTATTCCAATAAAAAGAATATATAATTGAAATTCAAGTATATCGTTTTATAAATAATTTGAATATAGGAATTTTGGTTTTGAATAAATCATAACTGAGTTATGAATATGGAATAAAATAATCAACGAGTTTGAATAATTATATTTGTTAAGCTAGTTCTGGATAATGGGTTCAATTTATTGAAAATGGTATTATTTCATAACAAAGTTTTAAAATGTTTGTATTTAATTAAATAAAATTGAACTCGCCGCAACATGGTATTTCGTATATTGACGATTCGAACTTCAGTTGATTATATAGAACTAAATATAAGTCGGAATTTGATGAAACAAGAAACGCCCAAACCTATTGAATAATAATTTTATAATGGAAGAGAAATATCTGAATTTCGTCTTAAAGATTTTTAGTTATGTCAAAATCAAATTTTAGAAAAGTAGTTGTAAAATCGTTTAAAACCATATAGATTTAATTAATTAAACATAAGGATTTTAAGTGAATAAAAATTTGAGTTTTTATTAGAAAAATCCATATTTGAGTTATTAAATAAACATGAACTCAAGCGGAGTAAATAAAGTGATTTTTGATATAAAAAACCATGATTTAATTTTCAAATGAAGTTAACTAGTTTCTAAAGAAATTAGTAAATAGAGTTTTGGGCCGAACTTTACTTTGTTAAGTGAATTAAATTCTTTAATTGGAATCGGGAATCCGAGTATGAAACGTGAATTAAAATTGGGAATCGGGCAAGGAATATGAGTTTGATTCGTATATAAGCAATTGCAAATATATCTGAATGAGACATGTTTAGATTAAAAGTAAAGGAAACCCAAGAAGCTAAATAAAAAATTTAATTAGCGAATTTAAAGAGAGTTATGTAAAAAGGGATGAGTTTATTGAAACGAACTGGAAATGGCCGTGTATATATGTTAAACAGGTATGGGATGAATAGTATGAAGAGAGTATGAAGATTACAATTTAAGTGCCCAACAAAAAGGTACATGTTTCAAATTCCATATGAGATTTTATTAGCCTATTGGGCAAGCCGCTTGGCTTTTTGAATGGGAAGGGCCCAGAGGGCGATTTGTAGTTTTACCGACTGACCCACACGAAGGAGGTGCTGGAGAATTTTCCAACTATTTAAGAAGTTAGAATATTTTTAGGAAGTTTTGATAACCATTAATCGATATATCGATATATATAGAATTCGATAAGGAAACGAACTCGAAAATAAAATAATAGAAATGGCAAATGATTGTTTGATTGTTTGGATGGATGTTTGTTTTCCTCTGATAGTTAAATTACCGGCTATCAAAGAATTTTTTGACCATCGTTGTCAATACGGAGAGACCGGTTGGATATAATATCTGAAAACCACGATGTATAGCCATAGGCATTGCGAATTAGATTATGATGAAGATAATCGAAGATGGAGTAAAAGTGCAACGATTGTTTGTTTTTCCAGACCCAGGACAACTTGTATGGACGAATGTCTGACAGAGTATTCCTAACACATCACATAAGACGATCTTTTCAAGGTATTACGTCTTGTGGTGGAGAAATTCGTTTCTCTAAACTTTTATACCTGTAACACTTATGGGAAGATCAACTAGTAAGTTGACGGGTTTGACAATGTAGCATTCAAAGTTTATGGTGGCTGGAGGTTCTAAAAAGATTAACGTAGCATCAAGCCTCACCATCAGCAAATGAAAAAAATTGGGCAGGCATCATGGCTAGGCGGGTCATACCCAAATATGGTATATTTTCACCGATATAGAGAAATTCAGTTATTTGTTCTTCTTTTGATTCTTTATCTTACGGATTACGGATCTTACGGATTACGGTTGGATGGCCAACAACCGTGGGTGACAATATATTCGCTACACTAAAGCTAAATGAGTGGCCGGTCATGTGTGGCCGGGTTGCAAGATTTTCTTGCTGAACCCCATTGTATCCCCTCTAGAGTACACTGATCGGGAGGTGGTCCCATACCTTGTCATAGTTGGAATCAAATTTCCAATAAGCGCCCTACGGTTTTTGATTTTATACTATATATGTAGAGCGTGAGATGCAAGTGTTCTATTATTTGGTTATTTATTTGATTAGACATTATTATCATATCACTAGATTTTGAAATCAAATATGTTTTGGGTTATAGTAAGGTAAAAACTGTCCATGTTTTATGTGTGGGCTTGTCTTACTATTGTACTTTTCTTTCAAAAGGATTTTCAAAGTTAAACAATATGATTGGAGTTCACTTACACTAGTTCCATGACTGACCCAAAGTTTATTTTGTTTGTTTTTCCTAACATCTTGGATGCCCAAATTTGTACGCGCAGTCAAGTGTTTCAGGCTTTTACAAATACACTTGGAGGAGCTTGAAGCAGGAGGCTTCACCAATAGTTATTTTAGAGTTATTATGCTGTATCAAATATTGTATTGTGCTCTGATGTTGGTATGTATATATGATATAAAATTTTGCATTTAAAGCATTATGTTATATATTATATTTTATTCGTTCCGCAGTGAGATTCTGATGTTCTGTTCTGTTCTTTCTTTTATCTGTTTCTATTTCTTTAACCCTAATGTCTCGTATTTCTGTATTATTTGGGTTGGACGCGTGTTTTTTATTCAACTCAGATAGTATGGATTTACGGGCCATTACATCATTTCTTTATTCATATTTTTTGCATAATTCATTTATTTTTTGTACACCAATTCTCATTCTACTTTTGTGAAGGGTTGGTTTTTGCAGCACCCAATAAGACCGATTCGTCATCTTTCATATTTGTCGATCTACGCCTACTATGCTTAAACTACCCATAATTCTCTTAATACTTCAAAACAACTCTTATTTTTAATCCTACCCCTAATTCTTTAAATAGCCCTTACTTCCAACAATTACCCCTTTTTTAACTACTGTGAAGGGTTGGTTTTTGCAGCACCCAATCCAAATGATTCATCATGTTTTATATTTGTCGATCTACCCCTATATTCTAAAACTAACCTACTTCTCTTAATACTTAAAAACAACCCTTCTTTTTAATCCTACACCTAATTCTCCAAATAGCCCTTACTACCAACAATTACCCCTATTTTTTAACTACTATGAAAGGTTGGTTTTTATAGCACCCAATCCAGACGATTCGTCATGTTTCATATTAGTCGATCTACTACTACTTCTCTTAATACTTCAAAACAACCCTTCTTTTTAATCCTACCACTATTTCTTTGAATAGTCCTTCCAACAATTACCCCTATTTTTTAATAACTGTGAAGGATTGGTTTTTGTCGCACCCAATCCAAATGATTCACCCCCTTTCGTATTTGTCGATCTAACCCTACTATGCTTAAACCACGCCTACTTCTCTTAATACTTCAAAATAAACCTTCTTTTTAATCCAACCACTAATTATTTGAATAGTCCTTCCAACAATTACCCCTATTTTTTAACTACTGTAAAGGGTTGGTTTTTGCAGTACACAATCCGAATGATTCATCCTCTTTCATAATTGTCGATCTAACCCTACTATGCCGAAACTACCCCTACTTCAAAACAACCCTTCTTTTTAAGCCTGCCCCTAATTCTCTAAATAGCCCTTACTTCCAACAATTACCCCTATTTTTTAACTACTGTGAAGGGTTGGTTTTTGTAGCACCCAATCCAAATGATTCATCATCTTTCGTATTTGTCGATCTACCCCTACTATTCTTAAACTACCCTATTTCTCTTAATACTTCAAAAAAACCCCTCCTACCCCTAATTCTCTAAATAGACCTTCCTTCCAACAATTACCCATATTTTTAACTATTGTGAAGGATTGGTTTTTGCGGCACCCAATCCAAACGATTCATCATCTTTCTTATTTGTCGATATACCCTTACTATGCTTAAACTACCCCTACTTCTCTTAATACTTAAAAACATACCTTCTGTTTAATCCTACCCCTAATTCTCTAAATAGCTCTTACATCCAACAATTACCCCTATTTATTAACTACATTACTTTTATTATTGTCTTCCTTTATTCATTTTTTTTTATTCATTTATTTTTCTTTGTTCATTTCTTTCTTTGTAAACCAATTATGTAACACCCACATCCGTTAATGTCACTAACAAAGGGAATGCGTTAAGTTTCGTGGAGCTTTATAAGTAAACAGAACGAAATATTACAAGACGGATAAAGTAGTACTTGAAAAAAAAATTATAACTTTATTGCAGTGGAAACATAAATTGGTTTGGTTACACCTTCAAACCAACAAAACTGTGTACATAATATCAGTCTTGTACAAAAGCCTTAAGAGTACATAATTTTAAAACCATAACCCCCAACAGAAAATACCACGATCAGAATCAAAGCCAAGCAATACATCTTTCAACTTCAAGCTGGGAGAAAGAGACATCTGAACTAAAATTGAGAATTTGCTCGCTGAGAACCTTGGGGGGGGGGGGGGTGGACGGAAGAAAAGAGGTGAAACAAACTAGGTCAGACATTAGTCTGGTGAGTCCAGTAACTTTTACAATATAATCATTAAAGTAACATGATAAGAACATAAACTGGAAAGTAAGAAATGACTGTACATAAGCATGCATGACAAGGTTTGAACGATGAATAAGATAAACATTGATTGCGCTTCTAATAACTATAGGGTAACTACTACACTGCACCAATGCTAAATATATCGCATCGTTACTAGTTCCATACTGAAAGTTGGTCCCAACCCCGCAATTGGTAGCCCTCAGGCGTAACATCTAGTAAGAGTTATCTACCCCATATAATCCTTGACAGCCTACTTGCCTATAATAGATACTAGATGTCCCCATACTACCCCTAATCGATCGGCTCCCTAACTCGCATGTATTTATTACTTGTGTCATTCGGCCCCGCTTGTTTGTAGATACCTGTGCTGGTCCCACCACAGGGTGTATCAATCACTATGATGGCAACCCCACACAATTCAACATGCACAGTGTATGACTACTGATGCCCAGTGCCTGCTTTTTCAACTCCGGATTACGTGCACGCCTGTACTCCGTCGGAACCTACACTGATGGACCACCCGCCTGTTGTATATAACGGTGTTGTATACACAATTATATGATTTTTGTTTGATGACAACAACCAAATAAATATTACTTTAATGTGTTTGATATTGTACTGTTATTGTAAATCACAGACTGGAATATAATATTTATATTTAAATAAAATACAACTGTACAGAAAGTTAAATATTCACTGTATTTTATTTTAAAATATGAATATTATATTTCTAACATTCAAACAGTACATCTATTTTAACTCCACTATTTAATCACTTCACATATTTGTACTTGTATATAAATAGAATAAAATAGACAAGCTTGTTTGACAACAATAAAATGATATTTTATTTCAATCAACCTTGTTTATTATAAATAAAAGTACAATTCTCATTTTTTCATTTGCTCCTCACTGCAGAAACAATTAGACACTCATTTTCAGTTTCACTTTTACATTCACTTATTTACATACTCAACACTTTCTTGTTGTCTTCATTCTTTAGTCTTCTGTCTTCACAGCACTTCACTATCAGTCCAGTCATCTTCTTCATACCTGTCACAATGAAACACACACACAGTACACTGCAATAGAATTTAAACTGAACATATGCGAATATAAATTTTATTTTTAAAATTTTTATTTGCCTCAGATTTCTGGTGTGTTTCTCATCATTTTTCATGACTTGATCTGATGAATCTGTGTCTAGACAAACAGTTTGTATATGTACAGGGACAGGAATTTTTTTTTTTGATGGCTGCAAATACACACGTGTATATATATATATATACACACATGCGCACTGCCTCGCCAAATCAGTTTGCCACTGAGGAGTAGCTGAAGTGGACCTTCTCGACTCAGTTCAATTGAAAACTCATGTGAACAAGACAGAAAATGAAAAATACAATGTTTCAGCCAAGAAATATACATGACAAGTCAAAGTGGCCGAGGCAACTACATCAAATAGTCGAGACAGCAAATACATGGTCGAGATATGTCAAAGCACTAATCAACATGTTAATATGGTTCTGCAGAGGTATGTACAAGTGGCATGATTCAAGTGTGCAAGTTCTAAAGCAAAACAACAAGCATTGTTCAAGTGTGCAGAAATGCAATGAGTAACCTAACATGATGAAGCAACAAGAATATCAAGACAGTGGACAAGCACAAAGCCCACTAATGGTCAGTACAATAGTGGATACATGGTGCACAAGCAAGGGGTGTTTTTTTTTTAATGTCATAACAGCCTATGGTGAAGAGGATGCAAGAGCAATACAAGATAGGTGCATGGAGCAGCAGCTAAATGTGAGTGAACAACCAGTCAAGCATTTAGAGCATGGCAGAATCATGAATATTCCACTAGTCCAAATGAAACAATAAAATACAAATCAAGACAAGTATAGTGTGTACATGGTGGAAAGTGATAATGGCATTATATATATGGCAGCATGAAGCTACAGTTTGACCAAGTGAATGGTGCAGACAAGTAAGTGAGACAACATGGAAGTTCAATGGGTCATGGTGCAAAATACAGTGGAGCACATTCATATTCAAGTAAACAAGAATGCATGAAGTCGACAATGTCAAAAATGTCAAGTTAACAATGAATGCAGACATGCTCTCAATATTTGCATGAACAGGTATGTATGTATGGACAAATGCATGAGACCAGTTTCACAATCATGATTGCATAGGTGTGAAACAATACTGGTTCAGACAGTAAGTGAAATTCAGATTCAAATGGATACGAGACAACTTAAAGTGGTACACACAACACCATAGTCCCACTGCAATGCAAACAGGGCAACAATTCTTTGATCATGCAAATGAACAGGATAATGATGATTTTCTGCAATCAGTGAAATACTTTTGGCAAGGAGAAATTCAGCAACAAATTTAAAAAAAAATAAAAAAAAATCAGCATCACAATATTCAGCAAGAATTTAATTCATGGAAAAAGACATCAGCAAGATTTTTTTTCGGTCATAAAATTTACCAATTCAGCATGTTGCATTCATGGGATTTGTTTTTGGGCAGAAACAAACAAAGCATTTTAAAGGGACAAGAATTGTTTTCAGAATTAAATCAGAATATTTCAACAAAGTCAAGGCCGATTGAACTTATACAAGGCAAATGTTTCCAGAAATCAAAAAATTTGTTTTGACAAGTTTTTAAACAGATTCCAGATATTGCAACATTATTTTTGGCAAGAATTTAAACCATTTTTTTTATCCTGTCATCACTGTGTCAACAGAGGGAGAGTAGATTCACGTTTCAAATCAGTCTAGAAATGGCAAGGCAAAATTGTGTTTCCAGAAAAACAATATTCACATTTTCGAGCAGTAATTCATTCAATTCTTTCCAAGGATGCACAAGGGATTCACGGCAAAATCATTTAAATCATACAAGGAAAGGGAAGTTATTTTTCAGTATTTTTTAGAAGGCCAGACATACTCAAATTCAATCAAGGCTGAATTCATTTAAGGGGCAACCGAGTTTTTTTTTCAAAGAAGGAAACACGAGAATCAGTCAAGCCATTAATCAAGAAATCAGAGCAATCAGGGTTTTATTTTAACCCTATATTACACGCATATCATCACAGGGAAACCAGAGATCGAAACCACAAACAACAGGCAAGCAAATTCAAAGCAAGAAAATTCAGAAAACTCACAGTTTTCGATCTCTAAGGCAAGACCCCAAATCGGTGAAGAGAGGAGCACCAGTAATCGATCTAGAACACCAACAAGAATTCAAGGATCAGAGAACTAATTTAAGTCATCTGTTGAGATCGAGATTTGGGATCCAGAAAAATCCTAGCCGCCATTTTTTTTGGAGACAAAGGAGATCGGGCGACAGAGAGTAGATAATGGGCCGGCCAACTTTTTAATTAGAAAAGGGGATGACCCATCATTTTAAACTCCTTGTTTTTTCTCTAGGGTTTCTTTTGTTTATTTTAATTGTTTTGTTTTTATTTTGTGTTGTAAAAATCAAACGAACAGGTGTCTAGATCTGTAAAGTCTAGGTAAAACAGTCAGGGTGTTGACTGTCAGTTTTAGAGTCTGTAAAATTCTGGGATACGGATTACGGGGTTGTAATTCGGGGAAATCTGATCGAGGGAACATCGGTCAGTCTACGGTTTTGAGCGTAGGGTTAGAATAGGAGCAGGGTTTGCGAGTGTACATGGTCTTGTATGCGGGATCTGTTCTATCACCTAGTAGAAACCTTAGGAATGCAGCAGTAGGCAGAGTTTTGCCGAAGCTGGGTATCTCTGTGTGTGATTTATTTTCTGCACTTTTATTTCTGCTGCATTCTGTGATCTGTTTATTATTTTAATATCCTGTCAGTTTTCAATTCAGGTAAAAATTGTAATTAACCCTATTCACCCCCCCTCTAGTGTTAATCTTGATCCAACATTTGGTATCAGAGCTTGGTTTTTGATTAACTCTAGAATCATGTTTTCCCCTTGCTGTCAGTCTTCTAAGAGTCAGTCCAGTGATGTCCCATTTATTTTCAATGGAACAGATTTTCAAATATGGAAATCAAATTTTGAATTATATTTAAAATCTGTTAATTTTGAGTATTGGAATATTATTGAAAATATGGGAGACTTGTTAGACAAGAGGAATAAGGTCTTAAATGCTCGCGTCATGCATATTATTTATTCCTGTCTTGATAATGATCAATTAAAATTTATCTCTCATTGTTTAACCGCGCAGGATATCTGGAAAACTCTCAACACGTTGTATGGAAAATCTGACAGCTGTTCAAAACTCTCAACTGCCAACTCAGATTCAGATCTGTGCTTAGCTGGAGCTATTCATGACGACTCAGACGATGTGGACTTATCATATGAAGATTTGATATCTCTTTGTAATAATTTAACAAGAACCGTTGATCGCCTCAAACGGAAAAACATGTCTTTGAAATCTGAAAATTCTGAGTTGACCCACAATAACAATATGTTGAAATTAAAATTTGAAGACTCTGAGTGTAAGAATTGTTTTAACTTGAAAACTGATTTAGCTCAACTTAATGAGAATTCTAGAAAGATTGAAAATGAATTTTGGATTTTGAAAAATCAAGAAGATGAGCTAATTCATGAAAACAACACTTTGCAGAAGGAGTTGGATAAGGTTAATTTCAAACATGAAAATTTTGAAATGGAAAATTTGTTGAAATCAGAATCTGCTTTAAAGGAACTTGAAAAAGAAATTGAAAAATTCAAGATTTTTGAAATTGAAAAACAAAAGCTCTTTGATTCTGAGATTTCTGAATATAAAGGCAAAATTGAGAAGCTTTTAAACGAGAATGATCTTCTGAAATCCAAAATCAACGATCTTGAGTTGAGTCTGAAACGTTTTTCTTTCGGAGAAAAATCTTTGAATATGCTTTTGAATAATCAGTTCTCTCATGGAAATAAAAGAGGTCTCGGCTTTGGAAAAAATAATGTTTTTGAAAAACGTTATTCAAATGAGTTGAGAAGTCCCTCAAACTGCTTTGGAAATAGTTGTTTTGATAATTTGAACTTTGACAATTCCAAAGGATTTTTGAATCAAAAGCAAAATGTGAATTTGTTTTGTAATAAACCATTTAAGCATTCTTGGATCCCAAATGAAAATAAAACGGGTTTTGTTAGATTCAAATAGATTTGGGTTCCTAAGGGTACAAAAGTTAATTCTAATGGTTTGTTGTACAGACAAGTCTGGGTACCTAAAGCTGTGAACAAAACTGTGAGTGGTTTTACAAATTTTGTTAGACCACTCGATTCTCAAATATGTTAGGTACCGGAGGAGGCTGAGGAACTGCTAGGCAAAAGAGATTTGGATTCAAGTTGCTCAATACTTCTGAAATCACTCACAGTTCCTTAGCCACATCTGTTGAGTTAGAGATTCTGGTTTACACTGATTTCAGGTATGATCTCTGAACTTGTCCTTGTAAATATTCTCTGTTTTTAATCTCTTGTTTATTTTGTCTTCTATCTCTCTTCTGTTTATGTTCTCTGTTTGTTTGATTTGTCACTGTCATATCATTATAACTTCTTGGGCTTCCTTAACTTCCAATTGCAGTAATCATGATCTTTTGGAAATTTGCTTTGTTTGAATATAACTCTGATGTTATACTCTTTCCATATCTTGAATTTTTAACTTTGTAAATATCTGCAATTGTTGCGAAGTTTATTTTCTGTTCTTTTGAATTCATAACAGTGTTGATGTATTCTTGTCATATCTTGAACACTGTTAATTTGAATTCTAAATTTTTGAAGATCTGAAAGTTTAATGGAAATTCACACAACGTTGCTGTTTTGAGATTCTTCCAATTCATTTTAGAAAAGCTTGAAATATTACACTCATTACAGCACTCTACTATTTATTAGTTGTGATATTTTCATTATTTTTCAGATTGGCTTGGAAAATTTAAATTGTCTAGAATCTCAGTGATACATCTTGAAAATCGTTGTTATTCATGATCATCATGGTTAGAATTTGTTTGTTTGAAATCTTCTGAAATCATTAATATTTTGAATAATCACACACTTCCTAAATTTGAAATTATCAACCTTGTGTGACTGATTCATTATATTTCAAAACGTGACATTGATTCAAATGATTTCAAATAAATTATTTTGGATCATGAATATCTATCAAACCTGATGTAAATGATCTGTTTTTTTGTCAGAAATACTTTGGTCTTAAAATTCTTTGTTATTTCATGGTTATGTGATTTAAATATTTGTTTGTTTAAAATCATTTGAAATTATTGATTTATTAAATCTCACACATATCTCAATTCAAGAATTTATAAATTGGTGTGATTGATTTATTAAATCCTGATATTTTCATATTTTTTCAAATGATTTAAAATAAGCGGTATTTTTAATCTTGGATCGTGAATCATATTCTGTGACCATCAGAAATGTCTTGACAAGTGTGCTTTGAAACTAATTTTGTGCTACTCTGATACTGTTTTGAAAAATGTTTGTTCTGGAATCATGCTGCTCTGATTAGAAGAAATTGACTTGAAAAGATTTGTTGATGACTGCTTGTTTTGGTATCAAATACATACCATGCTCTGATACATGAAATTAATTTGCTTGATCTGCCTGGGCTTTGTATTTAAAATTCTTTTGTCTATGATATACTTGTTTGTCTCCAATGTCTTGTTATCATCCTCATAAATAAAGACACCAAGTGGTATCAGAAGTACTTATATTTGTTTCACCCATCTGTACCGAGATTCAATTTTTCACCTTGTATAGATCCATACATTTTTTTCCCTTATACAAATAAATGTGCTGGGTTTGTGTGTAAAGTTCTTTGGTGTGAGATGTCCATGTTAGTCCATCAGGGTGTAATTAAATTCCTCGATAAGCGAGAACATTTGGTATCAGCCTTTTTCACTCATCTGTTTTTTGAATTATCACCCTGTATAGATTCAATTTTTTTTATAAATCTGTTTAATTTCTTCTTGTAATTGTTTTTAAATTTTAAAATTATCTATTTTTTATTCATTCAGAAATTGAAATCAATATCCAATTTGTGCTGTGTTTATAATTCATCAAAATTATTATCAGTTTTTGAAATTGTGATGAATTGTGACTGCAGTGTATTTCACAACAAGAGGAGATTTTATTTGGATTTTCATGACGGTTGAATATTAATTATAATATCTTTGAACTGGCAAATATTTCACAACCATCTCCTGTATCTATCACCCGTCTGCCATCCATCATGATTTTATATTAATGTGGAGAGTTTATTTTTAAAAAGAAAAATCATCTTGTTTAAAACAGTGAAAATTATTTGTGATAGAAATGGGACTATATTATTTTTTCAGAATTAGTGATAATTGAAATTTTCAATAATCCCGGTACAGTCGAGCTTACTTCATAATATAATTAATTTAGAAATTTATTTTCACAGTCCATCTCTGTACCTACCCCATTTTCTATCATTCATATATTGGTTTTACATACTGAGGAGTTTTTTCCTTTAAATGCTGAAAATAATAAATATAATTAATATATAAGTGTGTCTCTAACATCATTTAAAAATCCAAGCTCTGGTCATGCATGGTTAAGAGACAACTTATAATTTAAGCTGCAACTGAGCTCATTTAAAAATCCAAGCTCTGGTTATGCGTGGTCAGTGTGCTCTTAAATAAAAATAAAAGAAAAAGGAATAATGTGCTATAAATTGAAATAAACTTGAAATTCTCCTTTGTGTATAAACGCCAGCCTACCAATCCATTTTCTAATCTGTGAAATGTGTTAATATTTTATGACGTGTTATGATTTGCTGATTGATGGGTATTGGGATTTGAGGTTATTCGATCTTGTCACTTAAATTGAATTATTAATTATAGTCCAAATTCCATCTCTGTTTTTGAACCTCATTTTTTTTGAAAAATAATTGGAATACATTTTTTTTTACTCTCCCCATTTTATATAAAATTCATCGTAAATCCGTCATTCTCTACAATGTGAGATATGCCACCAGTTCTTAGTTTATTATGATTTTTGTTTGACTGATTGAGATTTATGATGACTGTTCTTCCTCTTAAGCTGATATAGTATTTGTTATTCATTTTTCATCTATATTTTAAATTCTGTATCCTTTTGATGATAACAAAAGGGGGAGAATGGATAGAGATTTTGATTTATGAGTGAATATTTTATAAATATTTTTAATTTTGAACATTTCACTCATGCACAGTTATAGGGGGAGTTGTCTGTTGTAGGGGGAGCTAATAAATAGGGGGAGTAAACACATCTATTGTATACAAAATCTTTTATTTGTTTGTCATCATCAAAAGGGGGAGATTGTTGTATATAACGGTGTTGTATACACAATTATATGATTTTTGTTTGATGATAACAACCAAATAAATATTACTTTAATGTGTTTGATATTGTACTGTTATTGTAAATCACAGACTGGAATATAATATTTATATTTAAATAAAATACAACTGTACAGAAAGTTAAATATTCACTGTATTTTATTTTAAAATATGAATATTATATTTCTAACATTCAAACAGTACATCTATTTTAACTCCACTATTTAATCACTTCACATATTTGTACTTGTATATAAACAGAATAAAATAGACAAGCTTGTTTGACAAAAATAAAATGATATTTTATTTCAATCAACTTTGTTTATTATAAATAAAAGTACAATTCTCATTTTTTCATTTGCTCCTCACTGCAGAAAAAATTAGACACTCATTTTCAGTTTCACTTTTACATTCACTTATTTACATACTAAACACTTTCTTGTTGTCTTCAGTCTTTAGTCTTCTGTCTTCACAGCACTTCACTGTCAGTCCAGTCATCTTCTTCATACCTGTCACAATGAAACACACACACAGTACACTGCAATAGAATTTAAACTGAACATATGCGAATATAAATTTTATTTTTAAAATTTTTATTTGCCTCAGATTTCTGGTGTGTTTCTCATCATTTTTCATGACTTGATCTGATAAATCTGTGTCTAGACAGACAGTTTGTATATGTACAGGGACAGGAATTTTTTTTTTGATGGCTGCAAATACACACGTGTATATATATATATATACACATGCGCACTGCCTCGCCAAATCAGTTTGCCACTGAGGAGTAGCTGCAGTGGACCTTCTCGACTCAGTTCAATTGAAAACTCATGTGAACAAGACAGAAAATGAAAAATACAATGTTTCAGCCAAGAAATATACATGACAAGTCAAAGTGGCCGAGGCAACAACATCAAATAGTCGAGACAGCAAATACATGGTTGAGATATGTCAAAGCACTAATCAACATGTTAATATGGTTCTGCAGAAGTATGTACAAGTGGCATGATTCAAGTGTGCAAGTTCTAAAGCAAAACAGCAAGCATTGTTCAAGTGTGCAGAAATGCAATGAGTAACCTAACATGATGAAGCAACAAGAATATCAAGACAGTGGACAAGCACAAAGCCCACTAATGGTCAGTACAATAGTGGATACATGTTGCACAAGCAAGGGGTGTTTTTTTTTAATGTCATAACAGCGTATGGTGAAGGGGATGCAAGAGCAATACAAGATAGGTGCATGGAGCAGCAGCTAAATGTGAGTGAACAACCAGTCAAGCATTTAGAGCATGGCAGAATCATGAATATGCCACAAGTCCAAATGAAACAATAAAATACAAATCAAGACAAGTATAGTGTGTACATGGTGGAAAGTGATCATGGCATTATATATATGGCAGCATGAAGCTACAGTTTGACCAAGTGAATGGTGCAGACAAGTAAGTGAGACAACATGGAAGTTCAATGGGTCATGGTGCAAAATACAGTGGAGCACATTCATATTCAAGTAAACAAGAATGCATGAAGTCGACAATGTCAAAAATGTCAAGTTAACAATGAATGCAGACATGCTCTCAATATTTGCATGAACAGGTATGTATGTATGGACAAATGCATGAGATCAGTTTCATAATCATGATTACATAGGTGTGCAACAATACTGGTTCAGACAGTAAGTGAAATTCAGATTCAAATGGATACGAGGCAACTTAAAGTGGTACACACAACACCATAGTCCCACTGCAATGCAAACAGGGCAACAATTCTTTGATCATGCAAATGAACAGGATAATGATGATTTTCTGCAATCAGTGAAATACTTTTGGCAAGGAGAAATTCAGCAACAAATTTATAAAAAAAAAATAAAAAATCAGCATCACAATATTCGGCAAGAATTTAATTCATGGAAAAAGACATCAGCAAGATTTTTTTTCGGTCATAAAATTTACAAATTCAGCATGGTGCATTCATGGGATTTGTTTTTGGGCATAAACAAACAAAGCATTTTAAAGGGACAAGAATTGTTTTCAGAATTAAATCAGAATATTTCAACAAAGTCAAGGCCGATTGAACTTATACAAGGCAAATGTTTCCAGAAATCAAAAAATCTGTTTTGACAAGTTTTTAAACAGATTCCAGATATTGCAACATTATTTTTGGCAAGAATTTGAACCATTTTTTTTATCCTGTCATCACTGTGCCAACAGAGGGAGAGTAGATTCACGTTTCAAATCAGTCTAGAAATGGCAAGGCAAAATTGTGTTTCCAGAAAAACAATATTCACATTTTCGAGCAGTAATTCATTCAATTCTTTCCAAGGATGCACAAGGGATTCACGGCAAAATCATTTAAATCATACAAGGAAAGGGAAGTTATTTTTCAGTATTTTTTAGAAGGCCAGACATACTCAAATTCAATCAAGGCTGAATTCATTTAAGGGGCAACCGAGTTTTTTTTCAAAGAAGGAAACACGAAAATCAGTCAAGCCATTAATCAAGAAATCAGAGCAATCAGGGTTTTATTTTAACCCTATATTACACGCATATCATCACAGGAAAACCAGAGATCGAAACCACAAACAACAGGCAAGCAAATTCAAAGCAAGAAAATTCAGAAAACTCACAGTTTTCGATCTCTAAGGCAAGACCCCAAATCGGTGAAGAGAGGAGCACCAGTAATCGATCTAGAACACCAACAAGAATTCAAGGATCAGAGAACTAATTTAAGTCATCTGTTGAGATCGAGATTTGGGATCAAGAAAAACCCCAGCCGCCATTTTTTTTGGAGACAAAGGAGATCGGGCGACAGAGAGTAGATAATGGGCCGGCCAACTTTTTAATTAGAAAAGGGGATGACCCATCATTTTAAACTCCTTGTTTCTTCTCTAGGGTTTCTTTTGTTTATTTTAATTGTTTTGTTTTTAGTTTGTGTTGTAAAAATCAAATGAACAGGTGTCTAGATCTGTAAAGTCTAGGTAAAACAGTCAGGGTGTTGACTGTCAGTTTCAGAGTCTGTAAAATTCTGGGATACGGATTACGGGGTTGTAATTCGGGGAAATCTGATCGAGGGAACATCGGTTAGTCTACGGTTTTGAGCGTAGGGTTAGAATAGGAGCAGGTTTTGCGAGTGTACATGGTCTTGTATGCGGGATCTGTTCTATCACCTAGTAGAAACCTTAGGAATGCAGCAGTAGGCAGAGTTTTGCCGAAGCTGGGTATCTCTGTGTGTGATTTATTTTCTTCACTTTTTTTTCTGCTGCATTCTGTGATCTGTTTATTATTTTAATATCCTATCAGTTTTCAATTCAGGTAAAAAATTGTAATTAACCCTATTCACCCCCCTCTAGTGTTAATCTAGATCCAACACCGCCGCTATTTTGACCGCTTATAATCAGCCCAGTAATCGTGCCCCACCCTGCCTAGTCCAGGGTACCATGATACATCTATGTGGGTTACTGCTGAAATGTGTCCTCGTTACTAGGGTTTCCTAACCAACATGTTATAACGGTTACGTGTTCTCAATTTAACCCAACCCTACCCATTTGCTTGATTAACATGTCGTATAGGTTAAGTGTTGCATATCCATATGTCACTTAACCTTCCCACTGATTCGCGCATGTTTATTTAATGGTTAAGTTTGTGGGCCTATATATACTTGTATATTACCCACCTACCCAAGATTTAAGTAACCCTTCCACTTAAAAAGTCCAAATGTATTATTAGTTAAGCTTGCCTTGACCCTATCCACTTTGTTCATGTAATATTGGTTAAGTCGTCTTCTTACCAATGTTAACTTAATACCACCCGCCTAATTCATTTAGGTATTATATTCATCTTTGATCAGCATTAATTAGTTATTAATGCATATACCTCTCACACTAAGTCGATCACTTGTGGCCGCTGGATATGTCGGGCAGTTCCTGGCAGACTTCCACCACAAGCCAGACTTATCCTTATGTCTAAGCATTTAATTTATGCCTTTGACCTCTCACATTAGACTGCCGTTTGCAGTTGCTGGATATGCCGGGAGGTCCCGGGCAGTCTTATACCGCAAACCAAGTCTATCCTCAGGTCTTAGGCTTTCATCTTTTAGCCAATTTACATATTTACTGACCAAGTCTAGATTTATATGTAAATTATCTAGAAGTGTGGTCAATTTAAGTTATGCCACATTTACTTGTTATGCCCAAAATTACTTAATTAAGTTATACCCAATACCCAGCGTTTCAATCGCACGTACAACAAGGTCCAAAAATTAAATGGAGAGGGATAGAGGAGAAACACAAGAATTGACTTAAGGAACAAAATAGGCATGTAAAGGGTGTACCCAACTCAAGAATCATGTTTCCAAAAGACATGTTGTACATTAACAATAAGTATGGCTAAACTGAGCAAGTTGCATAACAGGCATAAAGATTCGATCGAATTGAACATAAAAGAATCACCAATTTGGTGTACGACATGATATGTTCCATTGTATCAATCACAACAGTCTCATAGGTATGGGTAAATCAGATTTGACAAAAGGATAAGCATGAATCAGAATTGATTATCTTACAATTAGGCATAGTTCTAGATTCCGTTAATTACAAGTCATGACTCATATTACATGTTCCAAATCTGAGAAATAACTGAACTTACCAAATTATCATAAGTTTACACTGAAGCTCATTTACGTCAAGACCAATATTTGCTTATTATATACAATTTTTCCCAAACCATAGCCATCATCAATTTAAGCCTTTTTACAAACCAAATGTTATTAAACATTTCCCAAACTTTTTCCCCATCATTCAAGCGTTATGTGTGCACGAATTTCACATAATATGTTAGGCTCGAAGTTAGCCTAACTCGTAAAAAGAAAAAGGAAAAAGGAAGAGGGAAGAGAGTCATGGTATCAAAATAGGCATAAGTATACGAGCACGAACATGCATGAACTGATAGAATTGATCAGAAAAGCATAAGTTGTGAATCAAAAAAGATGACAACTTGCAAATTTGATAAGATCCATTATTTGCATAATCATATGATCACAATTTACAACTTATTATAATTACTTTAGTTTAGTTATCTTGTGAAAGCTACATAAACTCACAGAGATTAACAAAGGAGGATCTGGAATCTGATTTCTGAAGTTGATAAGCTAATCCATTGATGTAGGCTTTGATCTTTATCTTTAACCTTGAATTTGATTTGTTATGGTGGAGGCTAGATTAGTTTAGGATTCAGTAGCATACAGGCTCATGAACAATTTTAGTTTAGCTTAGAGTTTAGGTTAAATTTGATTATATAGAAGTACATAATTAATTTGAGCCTTCTTATCAATCTAGGAGTCATCAAAGCCATCCAAACCAAAGAGATACATCACCCAGCCAACCATAACGCGACACATATGCCCTAATACTTCATAATTTGTCACTGTCCAGAACAGTCATCAGGGGTCGACCCCTATAGGTGCTGTCGACACCTATATCGACACCCCTATAGGGGGGTCGACACCCTCTAGTGGGAATTTTCCCACCCAATGCTTTTTGCTAGTTTGAATTCGAATTTAGATTTATTAATTAATTATTTAATTCTGATATAAACTTGAAATCTTCTAACCTCCATAAATTCTTCATACGGAGCCCGATTTACGCAAACTCGGACTTTATCTCGAGCAGAATTCCGAGATGAACGCAATGGCATAACCCGTTTCCTTTAATTATTCTTCTAAAAATTAAGTGTTCTTAAATTTGTTAATTTTAATATTTAAAATTAGAGTGTGTTACAAATTATCATTCTAATTATGTGAAGGGTTGTTTTTGTAGCACCTAATCAAAAAATTTCACATCGTTTATATTTTAAGTATTAAGATAAGTAGGGGTTATTTAAGCATAGTAGTGGTAGATCGAAAAATATGAAAGATGATGAATCGTTTGGATTGGGTACTACAAAAACCAACCCTTCACAAAAGTTAAAAAATAGGGGTAATTGTTGGAAACAAGGGCGATTTACAAAATTAGGGGTAGGATAAAAAAGAAGGATTGTTTTTAAGTAATAAGAGAAGTAGGGGTAGACTAAGCATAGTAAGGTTAGATAGACAAATATGAAAGATGATGAATCATTTGGATCCGGTGCTACAAAAACCAACCCTTCACAGAAGTTGAAAAATAGGGGTAATTGTTGGAAATAAGTGCTATTTAGAGAATTAGGGGTAGGGGTAGTTTAAGCATAGGTTGTGTAGATCGACAAATATGAAAGATGATGAATCATTTGGATTGGGTGCTGCAAAAACCAACCCTTCACCGAAGTAAAAAAAGGGTTAATTGTTAGAAGTAAGGGATATTTAAATACTTAGGGGTTGGATTAAAAAGAATGACTTTTTTAAGTATTCAAAGAAGTAAACAGGGTTGGTTTTTGAAGCACCCAATTCAACTATTCATCATCTTTCATATTTGTCGATCTACCCCTACTATGCTTAAACTACCCCTACTTCTCTTAATACTTCAAAACAACCCATCATGGAAGTATTCAAAGAAGTAAACAGGGTTGGATTAGGGGTTGGATTAAAAATTGGGACTATTTTGAAGTATTAAGAGAAGTAGGGGTAGTTTAAGCATAGTACGGGTAGATCGATAAATATGAAAGATAATGAATAATTTGGAATGGGTGCAGCAAAAACCAACCCTTCATGGAAGTGAAAAAATAGGGGTAATTGTTGGAAGGAAGGTCTATTGAGAGAATTAGGGATTGGATTAGAACGAATCACTATTTTGATGTATTAGGAGAAGTAGGGGTAGTTTAGGCATGGTAGGGGTTGATCGACAAATATGAAAGATGATGAAATGTTTAGATTGGGTGCTGCAAAAACCAACCCTTCACAATAGTTGAATGATAATTGGTTTACAAAGAAAGAAATGAATGGTGCAAAAAAAAAAGAATAAAGAAACGAATAATGAAAAAAAAGTTAGGCATTTAAAAAATAGGGGCAATTATTTAAAGTAAGGGCTATTTAAAGAATTAGGGGTAGGATTAAAATGAAGGACTGTTTTAAGTATTAAGAGAAGTAGGTGTAGTTCAAGCATAGTAGGGGTAGATCGGCAAATATGAAAGATGATGAATCATTTGGATTGGGTGCTGCAAAAACCAATCCTTCACAATAGTTAAACAATTGGTGTAAATGGTTGATGTAAGGGCTATTTATGGAATTTGGGGTTGGTTTAAAAAGAAGGATGGTTTTGAAGTATTAAGAGAAGTGGGGGTAGTTTTAGCATAGTAGGGTAGATCGACAAATATGAAAGATGATGAATCATTTGGATTGGGTGCTGCAAAAACCAACCCTTCACATTAGTTAAAAAATTGGTGTAATTTTTGGAAGTAAGGTCTATCTAGAGAATTAGGGATAGGATTAAAAACAAGGGTTGTTTTGAAGTATTAAGAGAAGTAGGGGTAGTTTAAGCATAGTAGGGGTAGATCGATGAATATGAAAGATGATGAATTGTTTGGATTGGGTGCTACAAAAAACAATCCTTCACAATAGTAAAAAAATTATGGGCTTTTGTAGGAAGGAAGGGCTATTTAGAGAATTAGGGCAAATATTAAAAACAAGGGTTGTTTTGAAGAATTAAGAGAAGTAGAGGTAGTTTAAGCATAGTAGGGGTAGATCGACAAATATGAAAAATGATGAATCATTTGGATTGGGTGCTGCAAAAACCAACCCTTCATAGTATTTAAAAAATAAGCGTAATTGTTTGAAGTAAGGGTTATTTAGAGAATTTTGGATTGGATTAAAAAGAAGGGCTATTTAGGCAATTAGGGATAGGATTAAAAAGAAGGGCTATTTTTAAGTATTAAGAGAAGTAGGGGTAGATCGAAAAATATGAAAGATGATGAATCGTTTGGATTGAGTGCTGGAAAAACCAACCCTTCAAATTAGTTAAAAAATAGTGATAATTTTTGGAAGTAAGGGTTATTTAGAGATTTCGGGGTAGGATTAAAAAGAAGGGTTGTTTTGAAGTATTAAGAGAAGTATGGGTAGTTTAAGCATAATAGGGGTAGATCGACATATATAAAATATGATGAATCGTTTGGATTTGATTGTGCAAGAACCAATCCTTCACAGTAGTTAAAAAATAGGGGTAATTATTGGATGGAAGGGCTATTTAGAGAATTAGGGGTAGGATTAAAAAGAAGGGCTGTTTTAAACTATTAAGAGAAGTTGGCATAGATTAAGCAAAGTAGGGGTAGATCGATCAATTTGAAACATGATGAATCGTTTGGATTGGGTTGTGCAAAAAACAACCCTTCACAGTAGTTAAAAGACACGGGTAATTGTTGGAAGTAAGGTCTATTTATGGAATTTGGGGTAGGATTAAAAAGAAGGGTTGTTTTGAAATATAAAGAGAAGTAGGGGTAGTTTAAGCATAGTAGGAGTAGATCGACAAATATGAAAGATGATGAATTATTTGGATTGGGTGCTGCAAAAACCAACCTTCACAATAGTTAAAAAATAGGGGTAATTTTTGGAAGGGCCATTCAGAGAATTATGGGTAGGATTAAAAAAAGGTTGTTTTGAAGTATTAAAAGAAGTAGGGGTAGTTTAAGCATAGTATTGTTTGATCGACAAATATGAAAGTTGATGAGTCATTTAGATTGGGTGCTGCAAAATCCAACCCTTTACAGTAGTTAAAAAATAGGGTTAATTATTGGAAGTATGGGCTATTTGGAAAATTAGGGGTTGGATTAAAAAGAAGGGCTGTTTTGAAGTATTAAGAAAAGTATGGTTTGTTTAAGCATTGTAGGGGTAGATCGACAAATATGAAAGATGATGAATCATTTTGAATGGCTGTGGCAAAAACCATTCCTTCACAGTAGTTAAAAAATAGGGTTAATTTTTGGAAGGGATATTTAGAGAATTAGGGGTAGGATTAAAAAGAAGGTCTATTTTTATGTATTATGAGAAGTATGGGTAGTTTAAGCATAGTTGGGTTAGATTGATAAATATGAAAGATGATGAATCATTTGGATTGGATGCTGCAAAAACAAAACCTTCACGGTAGTTCAAAAATATGGGTAATTGTTGGAAGTAAGGGCTATTTAAATAACTAGGGGTAGGACTAAAAAGAAGGGCTGTTTTAAAGTATTAAGACAAGTAGGGGTATTTTAAGCATAATAGGGATAGATCGACAAATATGAAAGATGATGAATCGTTTAGATTGGATGCTACAAAAACCAACCCTTCACAATAGTTAAAAAATATGGGTACTTCTTGTAAGTAAGGGATATTTAGAGAATTAGGGGTAGTATTAAAAAGAAGAGTTGGTTTGAAGTATTAAGAGAAGTAGGGGTAGTTTAAGCATAGCGGGGTTAGATCGACAAATGTGAAATATGACGAATCAATTTGATTGGGCGCTGCAAAAACCAACCCTTTACAGAAGTAGAATGATAATTGGTTTACAAAGAAAGAAATGAATAATGCGAAATAAATGAATAAAAGAAAACAATAATAAAAGTAGCGGTAGTTAATTGACAAATATGAAACATGATGAATCATATGGATTGGGCACAACAAAAATTAACCCTTTGCAATAGTTAAAAAAAAAGGGTAATTGTTGGAAGTAAGGTCTATTTAGAGAATTAGGGGTAGGATTAAAAAGAAGGGTTGTTTTGAAGTATTAAGAGAAGTAGTGGTAATTTAAGCATAGTAGGGCTAGATCTACAAATATGAAAGATGATGAATCGTTTGTAATGGGTGTTGCAAAAACCAATCCTTCATGTAACGACCCGAAAATCCGGAAGAATTTGAGCTGACCAAAAACACAAGTCCAACCCCAAATATCACAGAAATTCGAACCATTAATAGAAAGAAGTTAGAGGGTGAGGATAGATAAGATAGAAACTTAGTATAGAAGAAGAAGAAGAACACAACATCAGAGTAACACGAATCTCACAGCGGAACGAATAACATATAATATATATAACATAACTTGAAATATACATCTGTACTTGAATATACATCAATATCAAAGTACATCACTTACAACACAGCAGAAATAACTATAGCTATATGATCCTGAAGCCTCCTGCTCCAAGGTCTTCCAGTATATCTGTAAATTCCCGACTACTTGACTGCCCGTACAAATTTAGGCACCCAAGAGTTTAGGGAAAACAACAAAGTAAACTCCGGGTCAGTCATGGGACTGGTATGAGTAAACAGTTTAAAACAGTTTCAAAAAACTAAATGATATCTCATAAGACCACGCCATATAACACGGAACGGGTTTTTCCCTTATGAGAATCCAAACACTTGACTTATCTTTATATCAAAACTCCTTTGATATTATAATAATGTCTAAATCAAGTAAATAACAATCTAGTGGAACGTTTGCATCTCACGTTCCACATATATAATATACAATCAAAACCGCAAGCACGTATTGGGTAATGGATTTCCAACTATGACAAGGTATGGAATCACCTTCCGCTGGTATATCTCTAGAGGAGAATACACCGAGTTCAACAAGAACATCTTGCAACTCAGCCACACATGACCGACCACTCATTTCGCTTGAGTGTATCGAATGTATATCACCAACGATTGGGATCAGCAACCGTTTCCCGAATGGGTCAGCATCGACAATAGATTTTTAGAAGTAAATGAAACTCTAGATCAGGTGATTATACACCCTAATAGGTGCGACCTACATAGCCATGCTGCTTGCCCGATTTCTGTCATTTACCGGTTGATGAGGCTAGAAGCTACGCTTTATCATCACACCAGATTCACTTCGAATGTCACATCGTCAAATCCATCAAATCACCGATTGACGTCCTCAACAGTACATTACGTGTTAGCTAAAAGAAGTTTCCTTCTCCGCTTCCACTCTTGGTACGGTTGAAGAAATCAATGTACGTGACCATTCTGGAAATACTCTGTCAGACATTCATCCATACAAGTCACCCAGGAACAGGATGAACCGAAGGTACTATTTCTATTAATAGAAAAAGTCCTTGTACTCTACTCCGTCTTCGATTATCTTTATATAATCTGATTCGCACGCTACTGCCAATATGGAGTGGTTCTTCGGATAATAATCCAACCGGTCTGTCCATATTGACAACGATGGTCAAAACTTCGATAGTCTGTGATTTAACTATCGAATAAAAACAAGTGTTTCGATAGTCGATGATTTAACTATCGAATAAAACAAGTGTTCATCCAAACATCCAACAATCACGGAACCTTTAATTAATATTCCATTAATTAAATCTCTTCTCTATTTCTTATCAATATTTGTTAACCAAATATTTTCAATAACCATATTGGCCTTATACCTTATTTGGAAAACATTTCCATATATCGCCTTCCTTAAATTTCTAGCTTTAGAAATATTCATTATTCTATTTCCAAGCTTTGCACATATTTGGGTTAAAACAGATGTTGTGTAAAACATCGTTACGACAACCCAAATACAGTATTTAACTAATTCTCATTTCACATTGATCTTCGAGCCTGAATCTTGCTACTTATCGGTATATCATGAAATCAACCAAGTTGGGGTATAATTACCTCTCAGACCTTGACTGAATAACATTTAACGTCAAAACAGACAAGACTACTTACTCGAATAATCAATACCATACAACTGATTATTCACCTTTAAACACATATATATTTTCTCTTTCTATTCCTACGAGATTTTTTCTTATACTTCCCTTTTTAATTATACTATTCTATTTCTAAGTTCGTTTCCTTATCGACTTCTATATAATTTGATACATTGATTTCTAACTATCAAATTATCTTAAAAATATTCTATCTCCTTAAATTCCCGGAAAAATTCGCCATAACCTCCTTTGTACCGGGAGCATCGGGAAATTTCAAATAGCTTTCCCGGTCCTTCTTATCTCAAAAAGAAAAAGAAAAGGCCAAACGGCTTGCCGATACCGCGCATAAAATCTCATATGGAAATTAAATACGTACCTTTTTGTCGGGCATTCTATTTATTTCACTTCTATACTTTATTCCATACCTGTCTCCTGTATATTTATGCCTGTCCAATCTATTTTAACTATACCAATCGTTTTAACTCAATTTGTTAATTAAATCTGTTACTTAACTTTTCAGTCTATTTCACCTTCATATTTGAACATGACATGTTCAAATATATTTTAACTGCATATTAACAAATTCTAATTATACTCATACTCTCGTTTCCTTATCGACTTCTCTATTCAAATTCCAATTCAATTCTATTTGAATTCTCTTTATCTAAAACTTCATTTCAATTCTATTTTCAAATTCTATAGTTTAAAGTCCATTTGAATTCTATATTCAAATTCTATAGTTAAAGTCCATTTGAATTCTATATTCAAATTCTATAGTTAAAATCCATTTGAATTCTATATTCAAATTCTATTATTAAAGTCCATTTGAATTCTATATTCAAATTCTATTTGAATTCCATTTGAATTCTATATTCAAATTCTATTTGAATTCTCTGCATTATTTATAAACAACGTTTATAACTTCAATTCAAATCCCACCTTTCTATTTATAAACAACGTTTATAAATTCAATTCAAATCCCATATTTTCATTTAATAACAACTTTATAAATTCGATTCAAATCCCATATTTTCATTTATAACAACTTTATAAATTCGATTCAAATCCCATATTTTCGTTTATAAACAACTTTATAAATTCGATTCAAATTCCATCCTTTCATTTATAAACAAAGTTTATAAATTCAATTACTTGTTTTATATACCTTCGAACAAGTTAAATATTTTCTATAGTCTTATTTAAAATTCAAATTCTATTTATAAAAATAGAATTTCCTTTTTAAATATCAAATACCCTTTTCGATATTTTTATGAATCAATGTTCAAGCTCTAGTGGTATTTTCAACAATCAGATCAACCAATTTTCAACCATTTGATTTTTAACACATCATATATGAATATATATGAAATCAAACAAACAAACAGAATATATATATATTTTTGAGGAATCCAGTTGGATTCCTCCAACCTGTTTTCCTGCATCCACAGATGTTAGTCAACAAAATAATACCCATCCTGCTTCGAGGCAGGATATTGCGGTATAGAAGGTCATCCACTAATCATAGCGTGGGGCGTATAGGGTAATCATCCGCTATGGTACTGCGGGCATCCGCTAATGAAACTGCGGGAATCCAACCAATCAATCAACCCAATATATATATATATATATATAATAGTCAACCAATCCTAAATAAGTATATATATTTTAAAACAATTAGATAGCATTCAAACAAGCACAGACAATTATTTTTAACTATATAAAAATAAATTCTAAATACATGGTGAGTGAGGTTTACTCACAGTGAGTCGTATTGTATTTTCCTCTTCGTTCAAATCCCATATTTTCGCAACTATGAATCCCTTGGTGTTGTCTCGATGAATTTATCTCCCCCTTTCATCTCTACTGTTTGCTGAAATCGCCAAATAACTTAGCAAATCCACCTTTCAACACCAAACCCGTAACCCAGACCCACTGCCATGTTACACGCGATCGACATTTTCATCAGCGAAGTCCACCCATCACCTTCTATTCTAGCCACTGTACTGAAATGCATTATCGACCTCTGCTACTGCTAACGCCCTAAACGTTTCCTGAATTCAACTAGTATCTCCTTTGATGTATCACGACTTCATACTCATGCGGATACCAGGAAAACGCGATTCTTGTTTCGAATGAAAAGCCTGAACCCAAAATCGATAACCTAGCCTTGCGATACCCTAAACCTAGCGTCGATTGGAAATTTCGAATGACATAGATCCCATCGCCTTCCTGTAAGCGTTGAAGGGAGAAGCCAAACCTTTCACAAGCTCGATGCGTACTGTTTTCAGTTGCGATGCCATGTCGATGTTGCTCACAAACCCTTTGCGTCGGATCCGAATCTTATTCGACTCTCACAAGACCCGTCGAAGCCAAGTTGCCCTCGATGGTATCGGAGAATCAAACGAGCCTCTACGACATTGAAGAATCGAATTGCGGAAATTCTGATTTTGATTTATTTGAGCAACTTCATCCATTAAGCTTTCAATTGAATTCAAATGAAATGGGGGAAAGAGAGCAGCCGATAATTGTAAAGGAAGAGGCGTGGTTTTAAAAAGGACAGCGAGGCCATTGGTTTGTGGAGTTAAAGTGGACGATGTGGTCGATTTTCTTCCATTTGAATTTGAGAAGAAGGGAAAAGCCACGTTAATTTCAATTAAATGAAGGGGAAGGAGCCACGGTTTCTAATTGTTTTTGCCTTGTTGCTTAATTCATGTCCACCAACTATTATTCTATAATTATTATTATTCTAATTTAAAACCGGTGTCCTTAAATTAAAATACTCCTTGACTGCGAACTCCTTTCTGAACCCAACAACTGTCTATTCTAGGGTAAAACCACTACTCTGAAACCACTGGGATAAGTACCGAGGTCCAGTTTAATCATCCAAGACAGATATTAATTTAAATTGATATAAATTAAATTTCAAACCATTTAAAGTATTTGATAATAATTTAATATTATTATTCTAATTCAAATAGAAGTCTAAACTGTATTTAATTCAGTTTTAAATCTCGAACTGAATTATATTTTCGCATTACGATGATTTAATATATTCTATATTAAATCAAAATTGATTATTAAATTAATAACTTAATATAAATATTCATTTATATTATCAACTCGATATTTAAATCTGTATTAAATAGTTAAAATCAACCCATAAGAATCCGGGTCATTACAATCTTCCCCACTTAAAATAATTTCGTCCTCGAAATTGCTAAGGTAGAAAAGTGCTACAAACCCATTTATCTTTTCAAAAATTATTTATGTTAATACTCAACATTTCAAACTTCCTTGCGTAACTCTCTTTTGAATAAACCCATATTCGATGACTCCTCCCTTCGAATAGTAGGGGTAGATTGACAAATATGAAAGATGATGAATCATTTGGATTTGATGCTTCAATAACCATCCCTTCACAGAAGTTATAAATAGGGGTAATTGTTGGAAGGGGTATTTAGAGAACTAGGGGTATAATTAAAAATAAGGGTTGTTTAAAACTATTAATAAAAGTAGGGGTAGTTTAGGCATAGTAGGGGTAGATCGACAAATATGAAAGATGATGAATCTTTTGGATTGTCTACTGCAATAACCAACCTTCACAGTAGTTGAATGATAATTGGTTTACAAAGAAAGAAATGAATAATGCAAAAATATTGAATAAAGGAAAATAATAATAAAATTAGGGGTAGTTAAAAATTAGGGGTAATTGTTGGAAGTAAGGGCTATTTAGAGAATTGGTGGTAGGACTAAAAAGAAGGGTTGTTTTGAAGTACTAAGAGAAGTAGGGTTAGATTAAGCATAGTAGGGGTAGATCGACAAATATGAAAGATGTTGAATCGTTTGGATTGGGTGTTGTAAAATCCAACCCTTCACACTAGTAAAAAGACAACGGTAATTGTTGGAAGTAACGGTTATTTAGAGAATTAGGCATTTGATTAAAAAGAAGGATTGTTTTGAAGTATTAAGAGAAGAAGGGTTAGTTTAAGCATAGTAGGACTAGTTCGACAAGCATGAAAAATGATAAATCATTTGGATTGGGTGTTGCAAAAACCAACCCTTTACAGAAGCTAAAAATAGGGGTAAATGTTGGAAGTAAGGGTAATTTAGCGAATTAGGGGTAGGATTAAAAAGAAGAAATGTTTTGAAGTATTAATAGAAGTATGGATAGTTTAAGCATTTTAGGGGTAGATCGAAAAATATGAAAGATGATGAAACGTTTAGATTGGATGCTGCGAAAACCAACCCTTCACAATAGTAGAATGATAATTGGTTTACAAAGAAAGAAATGAATAACGCCAAAAAAATGAATAAAGAAATGAATAAAGAAAAACAATAATGAAAGTTGGGGGCATTTAAAAAATAGGGGTAATTGTTGGAAGTAAGGGCTATTTAGAGAATTAGGGGTAGTATTAAAATGAAGGACTGTTTTTATGTATTAAGAAAAGTAGGGGTAGTTTAAGCATAGTAGTGGTAGATCGACAAATATAAAAGATGATGAATTTTTTGGATTGGGTGCTGCAAAAACCAATCCTTCATGGTATTTAAAAAATAGGGGTAATTGTTGGAAGTAATGGCTCTTTATAGAATTTAGGATTGAATTAAAAACAAGGATGGTTTTGAAGTATTAAGAGAAGTTGGGGGTAGTTTAAGCATAGACCGGGTAGATCGACAAATATGAAAGATGATGAATCATTTGGATTGGGTGCTGCAAAAACCAACCCTTCACATTATTTAAAAAATTGGTATAATTGTTGGAAGTAGGGTATATTTAGAGAATTATGGATAGGATTAAAAAGAAGGGCTATTTTGAAGTATTAAGAGAAGTCGGGGTATTTTAAGCATAGTAGGGTAGATCAACGAATATGACAGATGATGAATTGTTTGGATTAGGTGCTGCAAAAACCAATCCTTCACAAAAGAAAAAAAATACGGGCTATTGTTGGAAGGAAGGACTGTTTAGAGGATTAGGGGTAGGATTAAAAAGAAGGGATGTTTTGAAGTATTAACAGAAGTAGGGGTAGTTTAAGCATAGTCGGAGTAGATCGACAAATATAAAAGATGATGACTCATTTGGATTGCGTGCTGCAAAAAACGACCCTTCACAGTTGCAATGTCCCGTATTTTTAATACGGTATAATAATTAAATTTATTTAATTATTTAAAATATGGTTTGGTAATATAAATGGTTTAAATTTAGTTAACTGTTTAAATTTAATTAATATAATAATTAAATAATATATTTAATTCTAAAATAATTAGAATTAGCTGAAATGGGAATATGGTGTGAATTGGGCAATTTAAAATACATAATTCAGTTTAGAGTTGAATTTTAATAACGAATATATTATTTGAACGACAGTCGAACGTGTAATTATATAATAATTACAATCGAGCTCGAAATAGCATGGCAGTTCGCTATTTGGCGATTTGAACTTCAATTGAATATACAGAATCCGTTTTAAAACTGGTTTCTGTGAAACAAGAAATGTTCGGAGTTGGGGAAGTATATTTTTGTAATGGAAGAGAAAAATCTGGATTTCATTGTGTAGATTTTGATTTATGTCCAAATCAAATTTTAGAAAAGTCGCTATGGAATTCCTATATAATTTATAACGATTTATTTATATTTTAAAATGGATTTGAATATAAGTCGAATATAAATATAACTGAGAACTTTGGAATATCAAGTCATGAATCCCGATATGGAGTTATATGATTTTCTAGTGTGAATATATACGATAATATTTATTCATAAATATTAAAATATGTTGTGTGAGCAAACGGAGTCAGAATTCGACGAAACCAATTTCGTTGGGTCCGTAATGTCGAACTGAAGGTGTATGTACATTTTCGTGATTTTTGGATATTATATGTAATCATACGAATTTTGAAACTGTTATGTAAGTAGCGTAGGACAATAAAAAAAATTCGAATATAAAATATTTTTATTTACCTATAAATACTGCTTAAGTTGTTCTAACGTAGATAAATTCATTTTCGGGTCAACGAAAAACTGTCGTCATGTTCTTCTTTCTTCCACTATAATATCTCGATCTTCATAAATTAGTAAAAATTGAAATAAAATTCCTAAATTAGTAAAACTTATATCTTTGAGTTCCTCAGAAGATTTTCTACGTTGCTATATGGGTTTTAGAGTGTTCGAGGTCCATTCTGTATGTTGAGTTTTCAACAGCGGCACTAGGGTTTCAATTTTCATTGGACCGAGGGACTTTGAGATCAAATCTAGTTTGTTATCGGGTTTTGGATGTGAAATGGCACTCGTACGCTAAATATTGGGATGTTCGGTGATGAATGTCCTTATAGCTCGCGTTAGCGTGTGCGACGCATTTATAAAGGGTGATCCGAGCTGAGTGAAAATGGCACTAGTTGAAAGAGGGATGGAAGAGGAGTTCGTTGGTGAATTTAGTTGGATTTTTTGTATTGAGGTTAGGGAGATTGGTGCGTGGAAAAGTTTGAAAATGGAGGAGTGGGAAATACTGGAGCTTGCGTCTGAATTATTGTGGGAGAAGGTACTGTAGTACGGGTGTAGGTCTGACGGGTTGGGCTGATGTTTAAAGGAGGTTGGCCCTTTTAAAATTTAAACCCAAGTTTTATTTAAATCAAATGATGTATTAACTTGTATATATGACATCTTGACCATACGGTATCATAATTTAGAACGGTCAGATCCGTTGGAATCGTATGGACGACGACTACAAAATGGAACTAGTTGAAAGTGGATTGGAGCTCGTTTGAATTTAGGGCGAAATAAATTGTTTGATCTGAATCAAACAACAGTTTATCGTTATTTAGTGATGAATTGCCAAAGTGAGTAAAACTCACTAACTCTATCAGTTTATATTTTTATAAATATAATCTAGTGATGATAAATGCTGATTGACTACTGTGTGATGAATGTTTGGTTGAACTGCTAAGTAATTGGTTGAAATTATAGATCTGATTATATATAAATATATATATATATATATATATAAATTAATTCTGTCTATCAGAATGAAATATCGAAATGAAGTAGATGTTAATTATATTGTTTAACATCTATGGATGCAGGGAAACAGGTTGGAGGAATCCAACTGGATTGCTCAACATTTATTTTACTGTTTTTCATATATTGTAATATATGATGTGATATATAATCTATGTTGATTATATGTGCTGAATGATATCGATCATTGTTATTTGGTATTTTAAATACCGTAAGAAATACTGGGATGTAGAAAAGGTGATTTTCAAAAGCGTATTTAGAAAATAAATTATTTATATAAAATCAATGGATTTTGTATATAAAAGGAAAAGGATTTTTTTATAAAAGAAATTTTTTATAAAATCAAAGGAGATTGTAAGGAAAAATTTATTTGTTAAATAAATAGAATAAGTAAAATGAACATTTATTTGAAAAATAGAATATAAAAAGGAAATATTTTATAAAATAAATAGAATTGTCAAAAGGGATTTATTTGTTAAATAAATAGAATAGAAAAGGAAATATTTATTTGTTAAATAAATAGAATATAAAAGGTAATATTTATTTGTTAAATAAATAGAATTGAAAGGGAAATATTTATTTGTTAAATAAACAAATAGAAAAGGGAATATTTGTAAAACCAATAGAATAGGAAATATTTGTACAAACAAATAGAAAAGAAAGTATTTGAAATCAAATTGTATTAGTCGAATTAAAGTTAGTCGAATATTGTTTATTCGAAAATAGTCATCGAATATTGGTAATTCGAAAAGAGTAATCGAATATTGGTTATTCGAAGGGAGTTGATTGAACAGAGTTAATCGATTAGAGTTAGAGTTAATCGATTAGAGTTAACTAGTTAGAGTTTACCAGTTAGAGTTAACGTGTTAGAGTAAATGAATTAGAGTTTACCAGTTAGAGTTATTCAGTTAGAGTTAACCAGTTACAGTAAATCAGTTAGAGTTAACTAGTTAGATTTAAACAGTTAGAGTAAATCAATTAGAGTTAACCAGTTAGAGTTAATATGTTAGAGTTAAATCGAATTAGGGTTATTCAAATAGTGTAATCAATTTAGAGTTAGTCGATTATTTGTAATCAAATAAAGTTAGTTGAATATTATTTAATTGACTTTAAGTTATTCAATAGGAGTTAATTGAATATAAGTTATTCAATAGGAGTTAATCGAATATAGTTTATTCGAATGGAATTAAAGGAGTTAATCGAATACAGTTTATTCGAAAGGAGTTAATCGAATATAGTTTATTCGAAAGGAGTTAATCGAATATAGTTTATTCGAAGTGAGATAATTGAATATTAATTATTCAAAGTGAGATAATCAAATATAAGTTATTCGAAGTGAGATAATCGAATAAGTTATTCATATTGAGATAGTCGAATATAAGTTATTCGAAGGGAGATAATTGAATATTAATTATTCGAAGTGAGATAATCGAATATAAGTTATTCGAAGTGAGATAATCGAATAAGTTATTCGAAGTGAGATAATCGAATATAAGTTATTTAAAGTGACATAATCGAATATTAACTATTCGAAGTGAGATAATCTAATATTAATTATTCGATGTGAGAAAATCAAATACTAGTTGTTCGAAGGAGAGTTAATAAAACATAGATTTCTAGAAGGAGAGTTATACATCGAATTCGATTATATCTAATTAGGTAAAGTATTATTTACTTTCCAGTTTTTAAATCAAGATTGACTTAGTATAAATTAGTTGTTTATTTATTTATCCAAATTAATAAATAAAAATTATATTTTGAAGTTAGATATTTCAGAAGCATGGGATTATAACACTATTGTTATAGCCAAATGATTTCTGTAAAAGAAGTGGATTCGTAATTAAAATCCGAGAGTTACGTAAGGAAGTTTGTTAAAGATTTAAAAAGGTAAACTTTGTCCATTTCGAGGTTAGAAATGTTGTTCTGTTAAGGTCTGAGAGGTAGTTATAACACAATTTGATTGACTCCATTTTTAACAAAGGAATGGTTAAAGTTTGATAGTAAAGTTCGGTTTAGTGAATATAGTTTATGAAGGTAATGGTTTGAATTGGCATAGTGATGTTTTATTTAAACATCTATTTAAATCCTAGGAATGAGTTTTGGAAACATTTTCCAAATATAATCAGAGATATTTTCAAATCATAGAAAATGAATAGTTGGATGGTAAAGAATACTGGAATGACAGTGATACGTGAAAAAGAGATGGAAATGTTTTCCAATGATTAATAACGTATATTTTCTAAATTTAGAAAACAAGGAATGTTGAATATATGGAAACATGAAATAAATAAATTAATAAACTAAAGAGGAAATGATTGATGGGTGAATGATCGGTAAGATTTCCATTTGGAAATACGAAAGTTGTTTGCACACGTGTTTTTCTTTGATAGTTAACTCACTGACTATCGTAGTTTTCGACCCTATTTCTGTCGTTAATACGAAGAGGCTAGGATCAGATTCGTGACCTGAAAACCACTCTGTATGGGCGTTAGCGTTGCGAATCAAATATGATGAAGAAAATTGAAAACGGGGTTATGCAAGGGCTGTTCTGACGATCCTAGGTAGCAATTGCCTAAGACGGATTTACAGAATAGTGCCTTTGGTTTGTCCAGTCCCAGGACGACTTGTATGGAAGAATGTATGACAGAGTATATTTAATGGATTGCGTAAGTTGATCTCTTCAAACCTATGTACATTTGGTGGTGGAGGAATTCATTTCTCTTAGCTGTATACCCATTGTATTTTTGGGGAAATCAATTTGTGATTTGGCGGGTATGACGATGTGACATTCAAAGTAAAAAAAATGTGTGATCTGTCAAAGATAAGCGTGGCCTCTAGGCTCACAACCGGGAAATGATAAAAATCGGGCAGGCAGCATGGCTAAGTGGTTGGCTGCCAAGTAGTGTGTATTATCACCTATCTAGATATATTCATTTCATTCTTTAATCTGTTCGATGCTGTCCCATTCGGGAAACGGTTGCTGATCCCAACCGTTGGTGATATACATTCGATACACTCAAGCGAAATGAGTGGTCGGTCATGTATGGACGGGTTGCAAGACGTTCTTGTTGAACCCAGTGTATTCCTCTCTACAGGTACACAATCGGAAGGTGGTTCCATACCTTGTCATAGTTGGAAATCCTCTACCCAATAAGTGCTCGCAGTTTTGATTGTATACTATATATGTGGAACGTGAGATGAAAGTGTTCTGGTAGATGATTATTATATTATGGCTATAGCTACTATTATAATATCAAAATGGTTTTGATATGAAGATTTTCTTTTCTTTCAAAATGATTTCCAAGTTATATCAAATTGATTTGGATTCTCATAAGGGAAAAACACGTTCCGTTATATGGCGTTGTCTTATGAGATATCGTTTAATCGTTCAAACTGTTTTAAATTGTTTTATGCACACCAGTCCCATGACTTACCCAGAGTTCATTTTGTTTATGTATTCCCTAAAATCCTGGGTTCCCAATTTTGTATAGGCAGTCAAGTAGTCCGGATTTTACAGATATACTTGGAGAGCATGGAGCAGGAGGCTTCAGGATTTTATAGCTATTGTTATTGCCGCTGCGTTGTACGTGTTGTACTCCGATAATGTTATTGTATACATATACGGATGTAATTTCAATGATATGTTCTCTATTATATGTTGTTCGTTCCGTTGTGAGATTCATGTTACTCTGATGTAGTATGTTCTTCTTCTTCTTCTATTCTAAGTTTCTATCTTATCTATTCTCATCCTCTAATTTCTTTCATGGACTATTTGGTATTTCCAATGCTTGAATGGTCGTCATTGAGTTTATGACGAGTACTTAGGATCGCAGAAACCGGGGACGTTACAGTGGTATCTGAGCTTAAGGTTAAGTGATTACCTTGGCTCTATGGCATGACTCAATAGGGATGGGGTTAGTAATGCCCTAGATTGAGTTGAGTGTACATACACGAGTGAACGTACTTGTTATTTGATATAAAAATTGTTTTATATTGTGGAGATTCTTTGGTTAAGTTGTTTATGAATATTGGTCGATCAGTTTGATCCACTGAATCGGTAGGAGTTTCTAAACACTTGAATATGATGAACCGACACAGTATGTTTTGAAAAGAGGGCAAATGAAATAACTTTACCCAAAGTATATTTGATATAAAAGTGAATATATATTTAAATTATTGTATTTGATTTGTTGGTCACTATTATATGAGAATTTTAAATCTGAATTTAAATATTATAGTAGTATAAGTGTAATATATAAAAAGCAAATGAATTAAATCTGAATTTAAATCAGAAATGAAATTTAAAACTCTAGAGATTTGGAAAGGTGTTTGTAAATGGAATTGAATTAAATATATGAGAATTTTAAAATCCTGCGAGATTTTAAATTGTTTTACAAGCATTGTGAATAATATTTTGAAATGTATTTCGAAATGGGATATGGTTAGAAATGATTTTGAAAGTGATATAGTATTGAACTCACTTTGATCGCTGGAAATTAAATTCCGATGATGAAGTCGACCATCATCAGTGTTCATTTGCGAGTTGCTAAGTGATGGATTACTACCAAAGATTTTGTTTTTTAGTTGTTTTGTGGAAAGCAAGTTGTTTTGAATCCTGAAAAGGGATATCTGGTTTTAGAAAAGCTAAAATGTTTGAAATTCCCTGGGGAGATTGTTTAAATTAAAACAAATTAAATTTGAATTTGTAAAAGCAAATAGAGATAGAAATTGAATTGAAACCAGACAAGTGGAAAATCAAGTGAGATAGAAAAATATCGAATTAGATTGAATTAGAGAAAAATCGAAATGGATTTTGACTGGTAAGTTAGGAGATGAAATGAATATTGGAATATGAGTTAAGAATAGAATTCGGCTTGGGTATAACCGAATGATTGGGATGACATTGGTATATGCTAAATTAGCAGCAGATGGAAAGAATATAATAATATGCCCAACAAAAAGGTACAAGTTTATATTTCATATTGGGTATGAGATTTTATGAGGCGAATTGGCAAGCCGCTTGGCTGTTTGATTTTCTTTTGGGTTGAAGAAGGCCTAGAGAGGAGAGTTGGAGTTTGAGCTATTGACCAGTAAAAAGGAGGTGCTGGCGGAATTTTTCGAAAAGTTAAGGTGTTAGAAAATTTTCAGGATTTCTAAAAATTTCCGTTAATAGGAATGAATTAATAATTTAACTGAAATTAAATTAGTTCAGTTGAAACTGAAGTTAAGAAGTGAACAAATAAGTTCTAACCAGTCAATAGGGTGTGTTTTCTAGCTTAGCAATTTTGAGGACGAAATTATTTTAAGGGGAGAAGAATGCAACGTCCCATATTTTTAATATGGTATAGTAATTAATTTTATTTAATTATTTAAAATATGGGTTGGTAATTTAAATGGTTTAAATTTAAATAACTATTGAATATTTAATTAATATAATAATTAAATAACATATTTAATTCTGAAATAATCCGAATTAGCTGAAATGGCAATATGGTGTGAATTGGGCAATTCAAAATATATAATTAAGTTTAGAGTTAAATTATAATCATGAATATATTATTTGAATGACAGTTGAACCTATAATTATATTATAACTATAATCAAGCTCGAAATGGCGAGGTAGTTCGCTATTTGGCGATTTGAACTTCAATTGAATATACAGAATCCGTTTTAAATCGGATTTTTGTGAAACAAGAAATGCTCGGAGTAGGGGAAGTATATTCTTCTAATGGAAGAGAAAAAACTGGATTTCATCGCGTAGATTTTTATTTAGGTCCAAATCAAATTTTAGAAAAGTCACATGGAATTCCTTCATAATTTATAACGATTTATTTATATTTTAAAAGGATTTAAATATAAATCGAATATCGATATAACTGAGAACTTTGAAATATCAAGTATGAATACCGATATGGAGTTGTATGATTTTCTAGTGTGAATGTATACGATAATATTTATTTATAATTATTAAATTTAATTATTTTTAAATATATTAATATTTAAAAGGGTTTATTTATAGCTTTAAAAATAGCCAGTTTTGCAAACGACCTCCGTTTTCGACGAAACTAGTTTTGTTGGATACGCAGTATCAAATTATTGTTAGATTTCATTTTCCGTGATTTTTGAAGTTACTACGTGGTCGTACGGGATTTTAATGTTAAAAACACTCAATATTTTTACGGTTAAAAATACGATGTGTGAGCAAACAGAGTCGGAATTCGATGAAACCAGTTTCGTTGGGTCCGTAATGTCGAACTGAAGGTGTATATCCATTTTCATGATTTTTGGATATTATACGTAATCGTTGGAATTTTTAAATAGTTATGTAAGTAGCGTAGGACTAAAAACAAATGAAATAATCGAATATAAAATTATTTTTATTTAACTATAAATACTCATTAAGTTTTTCTAACCTAGAAAATTTCATTCTCGGGTCAACGAAAAACCGCTGTCATGTTCTTCTTTCTTCCACTATGTTATCTCGATCTTCGTAAATTAGTAAAAATGGAATTAAAATTCCTAAATCAGTAAACCTTATATCTTGAGTTCCTCAGAAGATTTTCTACGTTGCTATATGGGTTTTAAAGTGTTCGACGTCCATTATGTATGTTGAGTTTTTAACAGCAGCACTAGAGTTTCGATTTTCGTCGGACTGAAGGACTTTGAGATCAATTCGAGTTTTTTTTCGGGTTTTGGATGTGAAATGGCACTCGTACGCTAAATATTGGGATGTTTGGTGATGATTATAGTCGCCAGTTTTCCTTGTAGCTCGCGGAAGTTTGTGCGACACGTTTCGAAAGATTGATTCGAGCTGAGTGAAAATGGCACTGGTTGAAAGAGGGATGGAATAGGAGTTCGTTGGTGAATTTAGTTGAATTTTTTGCATTGAGGTTAGGGAGATTGGTGCGTGGAAAAGTTTGAAAATGGAGGAGTGGGAAATACTGGAGCTCATGTCTGAACTATTGGGGGAGAAGGTACTATAGCACGGATGTGGGTCTGACGGGTTGGGCAGATGTTTAAAGGAGGTTGGCCCGTTTAAAATTTAAACCCAAGTTTTATTTAAATCAAATGATGTATTAACTAGTATATATGATATCTTGACCATATGGTATCAGAATTTCAAACGGTCAGATTCATTGGGATCGTGTGGACGACGACTACAAAATGGAACTAGTTGGAAGTGGATTGGGGCTCATTTGAATTTATAGAGAAATAAATTATTTGATCTGAATCAAACAACAGTTCATCGTTATTTAATGATGAATTGCCAAAGTGTGTAAAACTCACTAACTCTATCAGTTTATATTTTTATAAAAATAATCCAGTGATGATAAATGCTGATTGACTGCTGTGTGATGATTGTTTGGTTGAACTGCTAAGTAATTGGTTGAAACTATAGATTTGATTATATATATATATATATATATATATATACAAATTAATTCTATCTATCATAATATTTCATTTTGAAATGAAGTTGATGTTAATTATATTCATCAACATTTATTTTATTGTTTTTCATATATTGTAATATATGATGTGATACATAATCTGTGTTGATTACGTGTGCTGAATGATATCGATCATTGTTATTTGGTATTTTAAATACCGCAAGAAATACTTGGATGTAGAAAAGGGAATTTTCAAAAGTGTATTTTGAAAATAAATTATTTACATAAAATCAATGGATTTTATATATAAAAGGAAATGGATTTTTTATAAAAGAAATTTACTATAAAATCAAAGGTGAATGTAAGGGAATATTTATTTGTTAAATAAATAGAATAAGTAAAAGGAATATTTATTTGAAAAATAGAATATAAAAAGGAAATATTTCATAAAATAAATAGAACTATCAAAAGAGATTTATTTGTTAAATAAATAGAATAGAAAAGGAAATATTTATTTGTTAAATAAATAGAATAGAAAAGGAAATATTTATTTGTCAAATACATAAAATTGAAAGGGAAATATTTATTTGTTAAATAAACAAATAGAAAGGGGAATATTTGTAAAACCAACAGAAAAGGAAATATTTGTATAAACAAATAGAAAAGGAAGTATTTGAAATCAAATAGTCTTAGTCGAATTAAAGTTAGTCGAATATTGGTTATTCAAAATGAGTCATCGAATATTGGGTATTCGAAAAGAGTTATCGGATATTGGTCATTCGAAGGGAGTTAATTGATTAGAGTTAGAGGTAATCTATTAGAGTAAATCGATTAGAGTTAACCAGTTAGAGTTAACCAGGTAGAGTAAATCAATCAGAGTTAACCAGTTAGAGTTAATCAGTTAGAGTTAACTAGTTAGATTTAGCCAGTTAGAGTAAATGATTTAGAGTTAACAAGTTAGAGTTAACCAGTTACAGTAAATCAATTAGAGTTAACCAGTTAGAGTTAATCGATTAGAGTTAAATCGAATTAGATTCATTCAAATAGAGTAATCAAGTTAGAGTTGGTCGAGTATTTGTAATCAAATAAAGTTATTTGAATATTATTTAATTGAATATAAGTTATTCAATAGGAGTTAATCGAATATAGTTTATTCGAATGGAATTAAAGGAGTTAATCGAATATAGTTTATTCGAAAGGAGATAATCAAATATAGTTTATTCGAAAGGAGTTAATAGAATATAGTTTATTCGAAAAGAATTATCGAATATAGTCTATTCGAAGTGAGATAATCGAATGTTAATTATTCGAAGTGAGATAATTGATTATAAGTTATTCGAAGTGAGATAATCGAATAAGTTATTCGAAGTGAGATAATCGAATATAAGTTATTCGAAGTGAGATAATCGAATATTAATTATTCAAAGTGAGATAATCTAATATAAGTTATTCGAAGTGAGATAATCGAATAAGTTATTCGAAGTGAGATAATCGAATAAGCTATTCGAAGTGAGATAATTGAATATAAGTTATTCGAAGTGAGATAATCGAATATAAGTTATTCGAAGTGAGATAATTGAATATTAATTAGTTGTTCCAAGGAGAGTTAATCGAATAGAGATTTCTCGAAGGAGAGTGTCGAATTCGATTATATCAAATTAGGGAAAGTATTATTTACTTTCTAGTTTTTAAATCAAGATTTACTTAGTTATAAATTAGTTGTTTATTTGTTTATCCAAATTAATAAATAAAAGTTATATTTTGAAGTTAGATATTTCAGAAGCATGGGATTATAACACTATTGTTATAACCAAATGATTTCTGTAAAAGAAGTGGATCCGTAATTTAAATCCGAGAGTTACGTAAGGAAGTTTGTTAAAGATTTAAAAAGGTAAACTTTGACTATTTTGGGGTTAGAAATGTTGTTCAGTTAAGGTCTGAGAGGTAGTTATACCCTAATTTGATTGACTCCATTTTTAACTAAGGAATGGTTAAGGTTTGATGGTAAAGTTCGACTAAGTGAATATAGTTAATGAAGGTAATTGTTTGAATTGGCATAGCGATGTTTTATTTAACGATCTCCTTAAATCCAAGGAATGAGATTTGGAAGCATTTTCCAAATATAATAAGAGATATTTTCAGATCATAGAAAATGAAATGTTGGATGGTAAAGAATACTGGAATGACAGTGATATGTGAAAAAGAGATGGAAATGTTTTCCAATAATTAATAACGTATATTTTCTAAATTTAGAAAATTAGGAATGTTGAATATATGGAAACATGAAATAAATAAATTAATGAACTAAAGAGGAACTGATTGATTGGAGATTGAGTGGTAAGATATCCATTTGGAAATACGGCTGTTGTTTGGACACATGTTTTTCTTTGATAGTTAACTCACCGAATATCGAAGTTTTTAACCCTTTTTCCGTTGCCAATACGGAGAGACCGGGATCTAATTCATGACCTGGAGACCACTCTGTATGGGCATTAGCGTTGCGAATCAAATATGATGAAGAAATTTGAAAACAGAGTTAGGGCTATTCTGACGATCTTAGTAGCAATTGCCTAAAATGGATTTACCAAATAGTGCCTTTGGTATGCCTAGTCCTAGGACGACCTGTATGGAAGAATGTCTGACAGAGTATATTTAATGGATTGCATAAGTTGATCTCTTAAAACATATGTACATTTGGTGGCAGAGGAACTCGTATCTCTTAGCTGTATACCCGTTGTATTTTTAGGAAAATCAATTTGTGATTTGAAGGGTATGACGATGTGACATTCAAAGTGAAAAAATTGTGTGATTTGTCAAAGATAAGCGTGGCCTCTAGGCTCACAACCGGGAAATGACAAAAATCGAGTAGGTAGCATGGCTAAGTGGTTGGCTGCCAAGTAGGGTGTATTATCACCTATCTAGAGATATTCATTTCATTCTTTAATCTATTCGATGTTGTTCCATTCCGGAAACAGTTGTTGATCCCAACTGTTGGTGATATACATTCGATACACTCAAGTGAAATGAGTGGTCGGTCATGTGTGGCCGGGTTGCAGGATGTTCTTGTTGAACCCAGTGTATTCCTCTCTAGAGGTACACTATCGGAAGGCGGTTCCATACCTTGTTATAATTGGAAATCCATTACCCAATAAGTGCTCGCGATTTTGATTGTATACTATATATGTGGAACGTGAGATGAAAGTGTTCTGCTAGATGATCATTATATTGTGGCTGTAGACACTATTATAATATCAAAAGGGTTTCGATATAAAGATTATCTTTTCTTTCAAAATGATATCGAAGTTAAATCAAATTGATTTGGATTCTCATAAGGGAAAAACCCGTTCCGTTATATGCATGGTCTTATGAGATATCGTTTAATCGTTCAAACTGTTTTAAATTGTGTTACTCACACCAGTCCTATGACTGACCCAGACTTTATCTTGTTTCTGTTTTCCCTAAACTCTTGGGTGCCCAATTTTGTACGGGTAGTCAAGTAGTTAGGATTTTATAGATATACTTGGAGAGCTTGGAGCAAGAGGCTTCATGATTTTATAGCTATTGTTATTTCCACTGTGTTGTAAGTGTTGTACTCTGATAACGTTACTATATACATATTCTGATGTTATTTCAAAGATGTGTTCTCTATTATATGTTGTTCGTTCCATTGTGATATTCGAATTACTCTGATGTTGTATGTTCTTCTTCTTCTTCTATTCTAAGTTTCTATCTTATCTATTCTAACCCTCTAATTTCTTTCATGGACTATCCGGTATTTCTGATGCTTGAATAGTCATCATTGAGTTTATGACGAGTACTCAGGATCGCGAAAACCCGAGACGTTAGAACAGTAGTTAGAAAATAAGGGTAATTGCTGGAAGTAAGTGCTATTTTGAGAATTAGGCATAGGATTAAAAAGAAGGGCTATTTAGAGAATTAGGGATATAATAAAAAAGAAGGGCTATTTTGAAGTATTAAGAGAAGTAGGGGTAGATCGACAAATATGAAATGATGAATCGTTTGGATTGGATGCTACAAAAACCAACCCTTCACAGTAGTTAAAAATAGGGGTAATTGTTGGAAGTAAGGGCTATTTACATAATTTAGGGTAGGATTAAAAAGAAGGGTTGTTTTGAAGTATTAAGAGAAGTATGGGTAGTTTTATCATAGTAGGGTTAGATCGACATATATGAAAGATGATGAATCGTTTGGATTGTGTGCTGCAAGAACCAATTCTTTATAGTAGTTAAAAAATAGGGATAATTATTGGAAGGAAGGGCTGTTTAGAGAACTAGGGGTAGGATTAAAAAGAAGGGTTGTTTTGAAGTATTAAGATAAGTAGGGGTTGATTAAGCAAAGTAAGGTAGATCGACAAATATGAAATATGATGAATCGTTTGGATTGGGTGCTGCAGAAACTAACCCTTCACATTAGTTAAAAGATATGGGAAATTGTCGGAAGTAAGGGCTATTTAGGGAATTTGGGATAGGATTATAAAGAATGGATGTTTTGAAATATTAAGAGAATTAGGGGTAGCTTAAGCACAGTAGGGGTTGATCGACAAATATGAAAGATGATGAATTATTTGGATTGGGTGCTGCAAAAACCAACCTTCACAATAGCTAAAAAAAGGGTAATTGTTGGAAGGGCCGTTTAGAGAATTAGGAGTAGGATTAAAAAGAACGGTTGTTTGGAAGTATTAAGAGAAGTAGCGGTAGTTTAAGCATTGTATCGGTTGATCGAGAAATATGAAAGATGATGAATCATTTAGATTGGATGTTGCAAAAACTAACCCTTCATAGTAGTAAAAAAAGGAATAATTATCGAAAGTAAGTACTATTTGTAGAATTGGGGGTAAGATTAAAAAGAAAGGCTGTTTTGAGGTATTAAGAGAAGTAGGGTTAGTTTAAGCATAGTAGGGATAGATCGACGAATATGAAAGATGATGAATCACTTAGATTGGGTGCTGCAAAAACCAACCCTTCACGGTAGTTAAAAAATAGGGGTAATTGTTGGAAGGGATATTTATAGAATTAGGGGTAGGATTAAAAAGAAGGACTATTTTTAAGTATTAAGAGAAGTATGGGTTGTTCAAGCATAGTAGAGGTAGATCAGTAAACATGAAAGATGATGAATCATATGGATTAGATGCTGGAAAAACCAACCCTTCACAGTAGTTCAAAAATAGGGGTAATTGTTGGAAGTAAGGGCTATTTAGATAATTAGGGGTAGGATTAAAAAGAAGGGCTGTTTTGAAGCATTAAGAGAAGTAGGGGCAGTTTAAGCATAGTAGGGGTAGATGGACAAATATAAAAGATGATGAATCGTTAGGATTGGGTGCTGCAAAAACCAATCCTTCACAATAGTTAAAAAATTGTGGTAATTGTTGGAAGGAAGGGGTATTTACAGAATTAGGGGTAGGATTAAAAAGAAGAGTTAGTTTGAAGTATTAAGAGAAGTAATGATATTTTAAGCGTAGTAAGGGTAGATCGACAAATATGAAAGATGATGAATTGTTTGGATTGGATGCTGCAAAAACAAACCCTTCGCAGTAGATAAAAAATACGGGTAATTCTTGGAAGTAAGGTGTAACACCCCGAGTTTTTGAATAATAGAATTGACTAAATTAAAGAATAATTAATCCCAAATGTGAGAATTAAGAGAAAAGGGTTGCACCATTGTGTTTGTCTCGGAATTCTGGTTGAGATAGAGTCCGAGTTTGTGTAAAACGGATACCGGATGAAGGAGATATGAACGAACGAAGTCAAGTGGAAAAATCAGAAAAGAAAAGAGAAAAAAATGCACTGGCGCACTTGGAAAGTGCGCCAGTGAAAAATTACATTGGCGCACTTCCCAAGTGCGCCCGGGCCGAGCAGAAAGCCTGCACAGCTTTCTGGTGCAATCTGATCCATATTGCGACTCATTGTTGAGTCCTTTCTGACTCCTTGCTGAGTGATTAGGGCTAAGGTGTCACCCTATCCCGACTGAATGGTTTTGATTAACCCTAAGATCATCCGACGGCTATAATTAAATTGAAATTCTCTATAAACATGGGTAGACCCAAACCCTAAATCAAAATAAAAATTGGAACTATGGTCGTCATGCTGTCATCATGTAACCTAGAGTAGCCGCCATCAACTAAAGGGAAATCAAAGCTAATCAATTCAGTTATATTCAACTCTAATCTAAACAATAACGAATCTACTACAAAGGCGAGCTAAATCAATTTCAGAACTCAGATTCCAGAACGCAAGACCCTCTTTTTTGTGAGTTCGATTTCTTTAATAAGATAATTAACAATTTAATTAGGTTGAGTTATGATTTGGATTATATGGTTATGTTGTGAATCATTGACTGTTATATTATTATCTATGTTTAAAATCTATGATGTTATTATCTATGTTGTAAAGCTGTGATGTTATCATATATGTTGTAAATCTATTATAATTGTTGGCTTATGTACAATCAATTCATAATGATGTTTCATATGCTAGTTTGGTTATGTTGTTAGAACTCATTCATATGTTAAATCATATGTAAGTTTAACTTGAAAATTCTATACGCAAGTTTAGATGTTAATTTAAATATGAATCATATGCAAGTTAGTGAGAATCACATACAACCTTACATGTTTCATGACATCTATTTTATGTGTAAATTGGATCTAAAGTTAGGCCATGACATGTGTGAGTTAGATGCAAGTTTACATCATAGTTTATGTTCCATAAATCACATATGCAAGTATATATATGTTGGAGTATGAATCATTTAAAGTTTGTAACTATTCCCTATGCAAGTTTACACCTTATGATTAGATATATGACATCCATAGTTTATGCAAGTTTGTGAATATTGTCTATGCAAGTTTTAAATGAAAAACCTTATTCACACATGCAAGTTCACCCCTTATGTTTAGATCTATATGCCAATTTATGTTATGACTTTTTGTTCATAAGTTAGATCTAATTTATATTCTATGCATGTTGTGATGTTTTCTCTTTATTCCATAAGTTAGACTATTCGAGTCTAACGTATATTTTACGTTAAATGAACGAACGTACAGCGTGGGGCAATTGGATAATATTAAAAGATTTAATATTGAGAATTGGCATAAATGCCTTAAATGTGATGTTAATTGGTATAATTTTATATACCATAAATAAATGGACATAATTCAGTCAATTATGGACATAGTTAAATTTGTAATTGATTGGCAATTTGAATAAGGAAATTAATTCAAATTGGGGATAATAAATTATGCGTAAGTAATCGCATAAGACACGAGGTTAGACTCTTTTGTTGTGTAAGACTGTCCGGACCCGCCCGACAAATTCAGCTGCCACTAATGCCAGTCTAATGAGAGAGGTCTGAGGCATAAACTAAATGTGTAACAATTGTAAAGACACGAGGTTAGGCTCGTTTATGGTGTAAGACTGACCGAGCCAGCCTGGCAAATCCAGCTGCCACAAATGCCAGTCTAATGTGGGAGGTCTTTATAAGGTTACGGTCTTAATGAATTAAGAAACCCTTAACCAGTTAAACATGTTGTGGGACATGAGGGGTTAAGTGGGTGCCTTGGGTGGCATGTGAAATTAAGTGGGTGCCTTGGGTGGCATGTGAAATACGATCTGGTGTCTCAATAATAATTAATGCTGATTAAAGACAAATATGGATGACAAACAGAAGTTTGGTTGAGTGAGTGATTTTCTGAGTAACGATCTGATGTTGATCTCGGTCTTCGGGGTTGGTACTTAGGGAGTTATTCTCTTAACCAATGTATCTGTGGACTAAGAAGTACCTAATCATAAACTAAGAAGAAGGGTTAAGACCAGCTTAACCAATAAAATGATAAGTGGGTAGGGTTAAGACAAACTTAACCGATAATATACATTGATCTGGGAGGGTTAAGACAAACTTAACCAATAATTTGATTAGTGGATCGGGTTAAGACAAGCTTAGCCAATAACACATGTTGATTTGTCGAGTAAGTAACATGGGTGATATGTGGGATATAATTATAAATACTTAACCAAGTTGAAACATGTAAGAAGACATGAATAAGAGGGGTTATGTGGGAAATTCTAGTGGGGACCAAGCATAGGGGGAAAGCTTGTGTGGGGACCCTTTTCAAACCAGTAACCCATTTAGTATCTTTGTGGGCTCGACCCAAGTCGAGGACGGGACACACGTACTGGATTTGATTGTAAGAGGTCAAAACGGGTTAGCGGTGGCAACGCAAGTCCAACGGGTTCATATGCGTGTGTAGTCCCAGGCTGGTAGGTAAGACGTTGTTGCATCATGTAGATATAAGCCGTGCATTTTTGGTTGTATAGGTTTGCCACTTTGGGGAGTGATACACCCCACTATGGGGCCAGCACACATATCTACGAGTTAGGGAGCCGATCGAATGGGGAAGGTAGTGGGTGCACCTAGTGGAGATAGGAGCAGACGACACCTATGAAGACAGCTAGGAGTATAACTACCATATTATGAATAAATATTAGAATGGGGAGGGTAGTGGGTACACCTAGGGGAGATAGGAGCAGACGACACCTATGAAGACAGCTAGGAGTATAACTACCATATAATGAATAAATATTAGAACGGTATGAAGGCAAGTTAGGGGTACATGAACTGCCATTATCATTATTAAGTTCTATAGGCGGGATCAACCATTAGGGTGACTAGTGGTGGTGAAGTATAGTAATTGTCCTATGGTGATTAGGGGCGCCTTTAACGTTATCTTTGATCGTCTTATTTCCTTGTTTGCTCTGTCCTACCCAATTTTTCACAGTCATTTCCTTATTTTCCAGCTTATACCTTATCCTAGTCATTTTGATAATTGTATTGTTAAAGTTATCACACTCGCTAGACTTTATGTCTGACCCCCTTTTCTTTCCACCTCTTTTCTTCCTCCCCCCCCCCCCAGGTTTTCAAGAAGGGAATACTACAGCTTAGTGCCGATTTCTTTCAGTTGCTTCAAGAGAGAAAATGTATCGCTTTGGACTCTCTCATCTTTATGGCTTTGCTTATGCTCAGTAGGGATTTATGTTATTCAAGTATTTGCTTCTTTATGTACTTTGAAGTTTTTGGAAAACACTATTGATCCTGTTGTAATGGTTTTTATGTAAACTCGTTTTTGAGTTATGAAGCAATAAAATAAGTTTTAACTTCCGTTTTGTTTATTTATTCTTGTAATTTATCTATTCTATACAACAATAATGCTTCATTGGCATTGATGCATTCCCTTTGTGAGTGACATTAATGACATGGTGTGTTACACGTGGTATCATAACTAAAGTTACAAAAACAGATAAAAAGTTTTGAAAAGTGTTTTCAAAAGTATTATTTTCCTAGAAAGGTTTATTTTAAAAAAACATAATCCCCAAGATCCTAATATCTTTCCTTCGATTCTCCGTTTTGAATCTCTTCCACTTTCCCTTTTAGAATCTCTTCCTCCGCGTATAGATGCTTTTTCCTAAGATATATGAGGACTTCCATACGATGGCCGGAAAACCGCTTCATGGGACTTAGTCATTTGTCGGGGCTAGAAGTTGGCTCAATAATGTGGAGGACTTGTCAGTATCTTTGAGATAGATGAAGGGAGGAAGGTTCGACTAGCTTCTTGGTTGATAAAGGACGAAGTTTCTTGTAGGTCGGAGGTCACGAATGGAGAACGTATAGTGGAGGCATGGATAGGGCACAGGGTAAGAAAGTAGAACCTAAGAAGGGTGCAAAGAATAATAAACCCCATGACAAGAGGAAATGTCTTTATTGTGGAACACCAGGCCATCTGAGCCAGGACTGTAGGAAGAAAAAGAAGACTGGTTGTTTCCACTGTGGCGAGGCAGGACACCCGATCAAAGATTAAAGACTACCCGAAGAAAAGGGCAGTGGACAGGGTCTACTTCTGGAGGGCAGGTTCAGGCTCTCATGGCACCAGGATAGGAGAGAGGTATAAACATATTCGTTGAGAGTTTAGTTTTTCTGTTTGATCATCCTATTTATAATTTGTTTGACTCTGGCATATCACACTCGTTTGTATCTGCTTCGTTAGTTGAAACACTGCACCTAAATACTAGTCTAGTTTCGGATCTCATAGTAGTCTCAAATCCTATTGGCGGGTCGGCTCATTTATCCATGGTTTGTAGGGATTTGAGATTGTCCATCTTAGGCGTAGGTTTTGAATGTAATGCTTTTGTGCTTGGTTTCATGGGCTATGGGTTGATTCTAGGGATGGATTGGCTAGCTAGACACGATGCCATCCTAGATTGTGAACGAAGGGTAGTAAAATTATTGACTCGTAGTGGAAAGACCCTTGATATTTCTTGTGACCCTAGAGGATCGGTGATGCTTAGTTATCTTGAGTCACTTGACGCTTCCAATGATGATTTGGAATCTGTTCGTGTGGTCCGTGAATATAGTAACGTCTTCAAAAAGGTTCGAGGTTTACCCCCGAGGCATGAGATAGACTTTCGTATTTATCTTGTAGACAATGCAAAATCAGTATCTCTGCCAGTATGCCACATGGCTCCTCGTGAGAGGAGGGAGCTCAATAAGCAAGTAGGGGAGTTGCTTGAGAAGGGGTTCATTAGACGTAGTATATCGGAGTGGGGTGCTCAATTGTTTGGTTGCTTTGCTAGTATCATCTCACGTAGATTGTCCGAATTCGGAGGAGATATTCCTTGGGTGCTTGTCTGATATTGGTTTAGGCCTTTGGGGCTTGTGCTTGGGGAATGTCGAGTTTGACTAGGATGGTTTGTGTGAGATAAATAGCTGTGGCGATTTTCATTGCATGATATCTTGGTTTTCTCGAGATGTGATATGCAGCCGTGACATGATAAGACTACTCGATGGTATGGGTTGCCCCGAGTTAGATTCAATAGGGTTATGAGATGACTCGAGTGGGATGTGAAGTAATGGATTGTTTAGGACCCTATGTTGATGCAATTTTTTTTGAGGAAGAAAGCAGGATTCTTAGGACATGTGGTCTTTAAGGAACGGATAGTTGTGGATCCCACGAAGTGGGCGGCAATCCAAGAATTGAAGGTTCCAAGAAAAGCAACGGAAATAAGAAGTTTTCTAGGAGAGGATTGGATAGATGGCATATAGAGTAGAGTTGCCCGAGAGACTTAGTGGTGTACACGACGTATTCCATGTATCACATTTGAGGAAGTGCTTGCACGAGACCGCGGAAGTGGTAGAGCCGAGCTTGCTTAGAGAGATGGAGGTAGAGCTTGATGCGACGATTCGACGAGCTCTTACATGCATTCTTGGGTCGGAGATTGAGAAGTTGAGGAATTGAGAGGTCAAGCTAGTCAAAGTGCAATGAGGAGATGATGAGAACGATGCTACTTGGGAGACGGAAGGGAAGATGCGTTCATAGTACCCTTTTCTTTTCGAGGGTATGTCTTTTAATTTCTCCTTTATCGCCTAGCTTGCACTTATTCTATCTTTAGTATGTCCTCTCGCTAGTATCTTTGACCTATAGATAGAGTAGTCCTATGGTTGAAACATGTGTTTGAGACATGTTAGGTATGATGGATGCATGTGGATGCAAGTGTTTGCTAATGGTTGCTCGTGGATGCATATACACACACTTTAGGCACTAGATCGGCTTAGTCACTTTCATATTGCATATTGCATATAAATGGATGTATTTAGTAAAATGAATGTACATTGAATGTGTGTTATCATATGGATGCTGCATTTTGATGAATGGTTGTGCACACAAGAAGAAATAATATGTATCGATAGGATTCTTTCGCATACATAATGGACGCATGGCACTATCAGAGTTTGCATTAAGGAGGTCAACTGAATCAGTAAACCGCCTGATTTTGCATTAGATAAGGAACATATACACACACTATGCATATGTACATGAAAAGCATTAGAAATCTTTTATGGACCATGGTTGCTAGAGGTTGATCATTGAGTAGATGGATGATTGGATCGTAGGATACGTTCATCTTGGCTTAGAGATTTCAAGGACAAATCATTTAAGTAGGGGAGAATGTAACACCCCGAGTTTTTGATTAATCGAACTAACTAAATTAAAGAATAATTAATCTCAGATGTTAGAATTAAGGGAAACTGGTTGCGCCATTGTGTTCGCCTCGGAATTCTGGTTGAGATAGAGTCCGAGTTGCGTAAAACGGATACTGGATGAAGGAGATATGGACGAACGAAGTCAAGTAGAAAAAGCAGAAAAGAAAAGAGAAAAAAATTAGAAAAAAGATGCACTGGCGCACTTGGGAAGTGCGCCAGTACAAAAATATATTGGCGCACTTCCCAAGTTCGCCCTGGCCGAGTAGAAAGCCTGCACCGCTTTCTGGTGCAATCTGATCCATATTGTGACTCATTGCCGAGTCCTTTCTAACTCCTTGCTGAGTCATTTGGGCTAAGGTGTCTCCCTATCCCGACTGAATGGTTTTGATTAACCCTAAGTTCATTCGACGGCTATAATTAAATTGAAATTCCATATAAACATGGGTAGACCCAAACCCTAAATCAAAATAAAAATTGGAACTATGGCCGTCATGTTGTAATCTTGTAACCTAGAGTAGCCGCCACCAACTAAAGGGAAATCAAAGCTAATCAATTCAGTTCTATTCAACTCTAATCTAAACAATAACGAATCTACTACAAAGGCGAGCTAAATCAATTTCAGAACTCAGATTTCAGATCGCAAGAACCTCTTTTTTGTGAGTTCGATTTCTTTAATAAGATAATTAACAATTTAATTAGGTTGAGTTATGATTTGGATTGTAAGGTTATGTTGTGAATCATTTTTCGTTATGTTATTATCTATGTTGTAAATCTATGATGTTATTATCTATGTTGTAAAGCTGTGAAGTTATCATCTATGTTGTAAATCTATGTTAATTGTTGGCTTATGTACAATCAATTCATAACGATGTTTCATATGCTAGTTTGGTTATGTTGTTAAAACAAATTCATATGTAAGTTTAACTTGAAAATTCTATACGCATGTTTAGATGTTAATTTAAATATGAATCATATGAAAGTTAGTGAGAATCACATACAACCTTACATGTTTCATGACATTTATTTTATGTGTAAATTGGATCTAAAGTTAGGCCATGACATGTGTGAGTTAGATACAAGTTTACACCATAGTTTGTGTTGCATAAATTACATATGCAAGTATATATATGTTGGAGTATGAATCATGTTATGTTTGTAACTATTGCCTATGCAAGTTTACACCTTATGATTAGATCTATGACATCCATAGTTTATGCAAGTTTGTGAATATTGTCTATGCAAGTTTTAAATGAAAAACCTTATTTGTTGTATATGACGTAGTCGTATACACTATTATATGATTTTTGTTTGATGATAACAACCAAATAAATATATATTATAAATGTGTTTGTTACTGTACTGTTCTATATATACATCACATACTGGAATATAATATTTATATTCAAATAGAATACGACTACACAAACATTCATATATTCATATAGTGTTTTATTTGAATATAAACATTATATTTCAAAGTTTCAAATAGTACAGTTATTTATAACTCCACTATTTAAATACAATCACAGATTATTGTACTTATAAATAAACAGAATAATAGACGAGTTCGTTTGACAGCAATTAAATAATATTTTTATTTCAAACAGACTTGTTATTACAAATAACAGTACTGTTAGATCAATATTTGGACCTAAAACGCAAATTGTTCTGATTAGTAAGGAATTATAACCGGAGAATGAAGAAAAAGCAGAAAGCACACAGAATTTATAGTGGTTCGGCGTTAACGAGCCTACGTCCACTTTATATGTTATCGATTATACTTTAAATGCTAGTACAATCAATGATTTCTCTCAAACTCACTTTTAAAATTGTGATTTCTCTCAGTAATTTCGATGTAAAACTGATGAGAAATAGTGGTATGACAGTAATGATGGAATCAGTGCTCAGTACTGCCAAAAGATCCTGAAAAATGCCAGTCTCTGGGCTATTTATAGCTGATTCGGTCAGGCGGTTCGCGGTCACACGTGGTGCAGATCCCGAGAAAATCGGATCGGATCGAACATTGAGGAGGAATTGGTCAATATGACAGTTGTGGACAGGTGTCGCGAGATCCGTGCATTTCGGATCGCTGAAGACCCGCTCGTTGTTTGAAAAAGTCGGAAGTTTCGCCATGTAACAAGGGATCGGATCGGTGTGAGGTTGAAGGGGTGAAACGGAGCGTGTCGCGATATGAGAGGACGAATCAGCGAGGCGAGACGATGCACTGCGAAACGATCCGTGGCTCCGTGTCCTGGATTGACTAAGTGACCACGATTCAGGCTAAGGTCACGAAGCTCCATATCATCTTCTTATGTGTGAACCTTGGTGGCTTGGTCAAAAAGCTAGCCAACATTTTGCCCCCTCGAAGTATGTTTTATCGAGGATGGAACATGCTTCGAAGTTACGAAAACATCTTTTCCCCAAACAGTGTGAATCAGCAGTTGGGTCTGCTTGAAATGTCGTACCACTTCAGAAAGTTGTATCCCTTCGATTTGTATAAATATTGGATAAATCTCCAGTCATTTCCATGTTTGCCGGAAAATTAACATTTCTGGAATTTTTTGAAGACCTCATCGTTGTGTTTATCAAGTAATATTTTTGGATTTTTATCAATTTTTACGAATCTTCGCTTTTGTGTGTTGCTGGACCAGGTCGGATCGCACAAACCTTTCACGCGATGAAACTTTGGGCTGTTCCGCGGGACGTGGTGGCCTTCTCTACGAAACGGGCTTCAGATTGCTGATCGAAACAGGCTTCAACTTGCGGATCGAAACGGGCTTCAATTTGCGGCCCGCTCCGTCTGAATAAAACAAAAGAAGGGAGAGCAACGGTCACCGTTTCGCCTATATAAGTCGGACTCGTCCCTTCCCTTCCCTTCTTCTTCCTTCGCCGCGAATTTTCTGAAACAAAACCCTAGCTTTTCAAACTTTCCAACCGCCTAATTGTTTTCGCCACTTCTCTTAAAGGTAATCAATTTGGTGGTGTACTCTTACACCCCTATCTCTTTTTTTTATTTTGAGTTTTTGCGGTTGAGGAGATAATGGAGCGGAACTTCATGATTTTTGGGTTGTGATGAAGCCTCCATGGCCAATGGGTCTCGATTCTTCGAAAGAGAGGAGAAGGAGGAAGAAGAAGAAGGGGAAGGACTTGGTCAGGTTGGTTCGCGAGCGAGGCCTGAATTTGAGGTGATGGCGAGGCGAGGGGAGAGGGAGAATAAGAAAAGAGAAGGTCGGTGCGTTTCTTTGGCGAGGCGAGGGTTCGGAAGGATGAGGACGAAGTATAGATTCGGCTAAAGGATCAGGTCGCGGGAAGGGAGGAGCTTCGGATCGTGGTGGAAGGGAGGCGAGACGGATCGCCTGGAAGCTTTCACGATCCGAATGGACTGAATTTGAATGCACCGCGATCCATAGCCTTCCCATGTATCGATCCCTTCACCACGAACTGACCACGTGCAGCGATCCTAACGCCTTGATTCGCTACGTGTATCGCGACCCGGCCATACCCCTCGAGTGAACCGAGTCTCCAACCCACGATCCAAACATATTTTAAACTTTAAACAATGCACTGTTATCACAAGAATCCGGACAGTTAGGTTAGAGCCTCAATGTCGGACTTTCTGGACTGAACAAATGCATAATCTACCAATCGAACAACGACCAATGTCTCGATGATTTTGTTGACCTTCGTACTTTTCTTTAATGCACGCACAAACACACACCGGCACTTGCACACACAGGGGGATGGGTAATTATAATCTTATTTCTCATGTTTACTCGCCTAAACAGTAATGTCGGATAATCATTCCCTTCAAGATCTGACACAGAGACGAATCCCGAGGTGTATGAGCATCTCAACCCCGAGGTTCTTATATCTAATCCAGAGGGTGTGGATTCTGGATCCGAATATGAGGCAGAAACAGAATCGAATTCGTCTGAGAGTACCTCGCTTGATGAAGAGTCAGAGGAAGATGGCCGAGCTTCCGACGAAGTCCCTGGTGCAATAGAAATAGAGAAATTCACAGACTCTCTAGCTTCCAAACTCGATGACATAAAGCTTAAGAGAATTTGCTTGAGACATGGGATCCCCTGGGATGATGTGAGGACACCCGGCAGCGAAGATAGACCTCACTTAGCTCCGGAAGGGTATATGACAGTAAGCCGACTCATGTGCTAGGTAGGAGCTATACCTCTGTTTCCTCCAATCGTCATTGAGACCATAAAACGATTGGGTATTGCTCCGATGCAGCTTCATCCCAATGTCTATGTGGCTCTATACACTCTATATATCGCATATGCGGAAATCCTACATACCGAGCTCACGTTTAAAGATTTAAAATTCTTTTATCTTTTCAAGCATCGCTCCTCGGCAACCCCAAATTTCTCTTTCTATGAATCAGTAGTAAATAGGAAGGTTCTGTCTGACGGATACAGCAACATAGGGGATCCCAAGGCCGATTGGTTCTATATAAAGAGACAGGTTGGGTGTTCAAGAAGATGGCTTAAATCAAGTAAATTTTAATCTTTTGACTGAATAACTTGTTTAAGAAATCGAAGCATTAACATGCCCCCCCTTTTTTTAAGCAGATCACGTCATTCCCAAGACGGAAGGCTCGGTATACAATAATCGACTGTCTCTTCTTCTACAAAGCAAATCCGATTTTCTAAAGATCAAGAAGTGCATTACTGACGAGAATCTTCACAAGCATCGCCTTCTGGATATAAGGTTTGGACTTGGTGCAGGCGGCAAACCCTACAAATACGTGCCCACAACGGAGGGAGAAGGAACGTCATGGGCAGTAGAAACAATTAAATTCCGTAAGAGTCCTTCGCCAATAGTCATCCAGGACCACGAGGGCCTAAACATATATAGAGGAGATGAGGCCCGTGGTGATAAGTCTATGGAAATCCCGGTCTCTCCGGGGGGTTTCTCCTCAAGGACCTCTCTTCCGATTGAACCTCCTGCTCCCGATGATTTAACAGAAGAACAACTATTTAAAGAGCTGAGCAAAATTCCTTTGCCTGATGATGTATACAAACAGGGGGACTTTGAAGGGGAGCCATTTTTCCCTGTTTCTGAGGAAACAACTGTTCCAGTTGGAGGACAAGAAATTACTCATATGAGCCTGACTTCGGGCCCTGTTCTGTTAGGGGGAATTATATGGGATGCACAAATCACACGCACTGCCTGACCCCACACTTCCATATCAACAGTATTCATGGTTGTAATATGCTCTTTTTTCTATTGCAGGAAAGATTTCTCCCAGGAGGTCTTATTCTTATCGCTCTCTTCGTGAAGGCACACCTAGCCTTCATCCAAATCCAGAGCGTTCTCGCGCTCTTTCTCACAAGCCTACTTCTTCACAATCCCGGTCTCCATCAAAACCAACCTATGGCAAGCTTCCCAGTTATTCGGTGCCACCTACAGGGGGAAAACAACTTCCCAAAGAATTAACCCCTCCGAAGAGTGCACCCTCTCACAGCAGGTTATCAAAAAGACACTACGAGCATAAGGGTAAAAGCAAGGATCCAATCAAGGATTCTGAGAAGGAGAAATTTGACATTGTTCCTTCCAGCCATCAAGATTTGGTTGCCCCCGGGTCATGGGATTATATCCATGGTCCTGAGACACAAGCTAAGCTGGAAAAGTTGCGAGAACAATTCCCTAACATCTTCTTCGAAAGGATGATGTTTGTTCCAGCCTTGGAACCAGTCCCTAGGAACAGGGATACTAAGGTCATCGGGCACATTCGCCATGTAGCCAGGCGGTACGAAGCAATGAAGAAACATGTTGTTAATCTTTCAGAGGTCATCCGAGCGCTTGAGATGGAAGCACATAGATCCAAAGTGAAGATAGATAATAATGAAAGAGCCAGGGCAAAAATGGAGAAGGACTTAGAGGATGCACAATCTCTGCTTGCCTTGGCCCAACGAGATGCTAGAGCTTACAAAACAGAGATGGAGGAGGCCAGGCAACGTTTCCATAATGAGCTTGATTCTAATAGCAAAGAGCGATTGTTATTGAAGCAAGAGGTGGGAGATCTCAGGATGGCCAACTCTGAATTGAAAACAGCACAAGATTACTTCGAGGCCGAAAGAGGTTCTTGGGAGAAAGAAAGGGCAAGTTTGAAGGAGAGTTCAGCTTTGGCCGAAGGAGAGAAAGTAATTCTGAATGAGCAAGTCGTGGATGCAGAGATGCGCGCGGCTATCGCCGAAAGAATGTAGAAAGTGCCATTGAAATGGCTACTGCTTCTAACAACAAGCTCCTCGAGAGAGAAAAGGATATCGAAGGGTTTGAAGAGATGATATTTGACTTCCTCGGCCACGTCCTCAAAACCCGTAACATCTCTTGGATCCCAGACTACCATGTCACCTTAGCCAACATATGGGATGCCATCGTCGAAGGAGAGAAGCAGAGGTTAGGAGTTGAGGAAATTGACGAGGATGAGCTGATGAAGACCATTCTGAGGGATAACGAGCCTGAAGAATTAGCAAAAGGTCGGCGCCTAATCCAAGAGGAGATGCAAACGGAAAGAACTCTGGCCAAGGGCAAAAACAAAATTGATGAAGGCTCAAGCTCTGCTATAGAGCCTAAGGCCTCCGGTATTGAGGAGTACAGTCCTGATGACCCACTGATTCCTCTGGGTCCGACTCCTGTTGTTGTCGGAGCTTCTGCCGCTGGCGTCGATAGAGGATCAGCGGAAGGTAACCCTATATTTTCTCCGCAATTTATCAAAGCTGTCATTACTTGTCACCGTCTTGCCAAACAATCAACTGAGCTGACCGTATTCTCTCCTGAAATAACATTCGTTTCTCGTAATACAGGTGGCGGACCAGTCGATAAGGATGCTGAGAAAGAGACGGTGGCGGAGAACGGTGACATTCCACCAACCGCTAGCGCTGAAGATTCCAAACAACCTGAAGATGCCACGAAGGAGTAGGTCGTCCTCGCTTCCAGTGCTGACACTCCCAAGGATGACGAAACCATTGATGCCTTGAAAGATATGGACGGGCGCCATGTAGACGATGAGGAGGATGCCATTTTCACTAAAGAAGTCAAAGGCAATGTCTATGAGACCTTGGCTGAAAGGGATGCTAGGAAGGCAAAACAGCTGGCTTTAAGGAAGGAGGAACAAGAGACTTTGAACGTGGCCCTATCTCGGAGTTTGATCCCAAAACTGGGATGCTTCTTAAACTCCAGCCCAAATCCATCGCCAAACAGCTTCATTTTGCGAACCCTGATGATTTCCCTGCTTCCTTTTCTGATAAAAGAAAGAGAAAGAAGGAGGAGGAGGAGGAGTCTTCTGATGAGTCGGACGTTCCTCCTATAGACAAAAGGAAAAGAAAGAAGGGTGATCAATCCGACACTGACAAGGCGAAGCTGGAGAAGCAGAAACAGGAGAAGAAATCCAAGCGTAAATAGGATATTCTCGCTTGTCTATATTTTGTCCTTAGGCTTCCCACTGGCCATGAAATGTAATTGTGAGACTAGCCCTCACTTTTGTTTTAGGTTGTTTTTCACTTTGTAGGCTTGCAGTTTATACATGAAAGTTTATCTCTTTTGCATCATCGCATTTAATAAACTTTTCATGCTTAGTCATAGATCATCTAATTATAACTACAATTCAGTCAAGCATCAGAAGGAAAAATTTAAAAATTTCTGTGCTGCATCAAGGTTCATGTGTATATGTATATGCCCCCAATCACTCGTTAACGTAGCGCCTAACCAGGGCTTATTAAGGATTGATTAGTGTTGTATGCATGTTGCCCCCTATTTCTGAATATGGGGGACTTAGAAAATTTAGTAATATAACTGTCCTTTGTGATGCTAAGTTTCCAGCGTCTTTCTCAGCGCTTAATCATAAAATCTTTTATACTCTCCTGGCAGCCGCCGAGGTTAGAGTTCGAATTCAGAAGTTCAGTCGCTCCCCGATCCTTCAACGGGATAGGGATCCTGTGGGCACTGAGTCTCCAGCACCGTTCTCATCGCTTAATCATAGACGCTTTTATACTCTCCAAGCAGTCGCCGAGGTTAGAGTTTGAGCTCAGCAGTTCTGTCGCTCCCCGATCCTTCAGCGGGGTAAGAGCTCTTTCTCAGCGCTCAGTCGGAGAAGCTTTTGTACTCTCCTGGCAGTTGCCGAGGTTTGAGTTCAAGCTCAGAAGTTCTGTCACTCCCCGATCCTTCAGCGGGGTAAGAGATCTTTCTCAGCGCTCAGTCGGAGACGCTTTTATACTCTCCTGGCAGTCGCCGAGGTTAGAGTTCCGTCAAGGCGGTTCCGATCATGGTACACCGCCATGACTTACGGAATCGCCTTCATGTCAGTTATGCTCTCTCTCGGCTCTAGAGAGTTAGAGCGCTATCAATGATATGATTTACTTTATTGCACCCTCAGAGTTTTGACTGGTGATTGCATTCGATTCTGATGGAAGGCACCTATAATTATACACTTCTGTGATCATTGCATGGTTCACAACAAATTCCATAAAAATTGAAAGGCGGATAAATAATAGTGCAATAAAAGTAAACGACACACAATATTTTTTATAGTGGTTCGGTCGAATCATGACCTACGTCCACTTTATAAATTTTTGCTTAAGAAATTGGACTATTCTAGGCAAGTCATGCCTTGTACATGGTCCTTAATAAAGCAAAAGAATAGATCGGACATCTTTACGTTAGATACGGCCGTAAATGTTGGGCATTCCACAATCTGGGGATTTCCTTTCCATTTACGGTTGCTAGCTTGAAGGTTCCATTATCAAGCTTGCACAGAATGGACTACGGTCCTTCCCACTTCGCATCCATATGAGTTGGGGCTGGAAAAACACGCTTCAGAACCAAGTCTTCGGGTTCGAAGGTTCGGGCTCAAACCTTTTTGTTGTAGTATCGGGCGACCTGTTGCTTGCATCTCAAGGCACGCAGGTCTGCTTCGTCCCTCTTTCCTTCGATCATATCCAGGGATTCAAGGAGCAATTCGTTATTTGCCATTGGATCATAATAAGTCACTCGGAGAGAAGGTACTTTTATCTCAACCGAGATGACTACTTCTGCTCCAAAAGCAAGGGAGAAGGGGGTATGGCCTGTTGCCGATTTATACGTTGTCTTGTAGGCCCATAGTGCTAAGGGTAATTCACCAACCCATATGGCTCTGGCCCGTTTCAGTCTTCTTTTCAGAATGGACTTGATCACTTTATTCGCCGCTTCGACCTGTCCGTTCGACTGCGGATGCACCACAGAGGTGTACCGTTTCTCAATGTGGTATTTCTGGCAGAAGTCTCCGAATTCAGTGCTATTGAACTGAGTTCCGTTGTCAGTTATAACAATCTTTGGAATCCCAAATCGACAGATGATGTTTCTAACGACAAAATTGATCGCTAGTTTGGTTGTGATTGTAGTCAATGGCTCAGCCTCGACCCACTTGGTGAAATAGTCTACAGCTACAATAGCGAACTTTGTTCCGCCCTTAGCTATGGGGAGACTTCCGATGATATCAATTCCCCGCATAGCGAAAGGAAATGGGCTTGTCATCGTCTTTAACTGACTAGAAGGTGCCCTAGGTATTGTTGAAATTCTTTGGCATGCATCACACTACCGTGCGTACTTCGCCGCATCTTTGTTTATGGTAGGCCAGAAATAACCATGCCGCAACACCTTTTTCGCCAATGTTTGCCCTCCAGTGTGATCGCCACATTCGCCCTCATGTACCTGCTGCAGTACACGCTAGAAGTCGTCATGAGCTATACACCGGAGAAGGGGCATCGAAAATACCTGTATGTAAAGGACTCCACCTTGCAGAACATATCGGGAAGCTTTACGAATTACTTTACGCCTCTCGCTCTTCTTGGTAGGAAGCGTTCCATTCATCAAGAAATTCTTTAGAGGGGTCATCCATGACTCCCTTTCTGGTTTCGCCTCTAGTAGCTGATCAATTTCCATCTGATCTATACTAGGAGACCGAAGTACTTCAACTGGGGCTAGCCCGGTCTCTTCAGGATCGTCGGAACTAGCCATCTTTGCCAACTTATCTTCCCGTTGGTTCTCTGATCGTGGAATATGAGATATGCTGTAGTGGTCGAAGCTGTTCAGCAACTCCTTTACTTTCTCCAAGTATAAAATCAATCTTGGGCTTTTGGCTTGGAATTTTCCAGTGACCTGGTTTACAACTAGCTTGGAGTCGCAGAAGATGTCCAACTTTGTGATTTCCAACTCCTTTGCGATCCTTAGCCCGACTATCAGGGCTTCATATTCGGAGTCGTTGTTAGTGGCGTGAAACTCCATCCGGATAGCATAGGATATTAGCCGTTTCTCAGGAGTTTCAAGCACTACTCCAGCGCCGGATCTCTTATCATTCCTAGTGCCATCAGTGTACAATCTCCAGGCGCTGGGATCGAGAAGTAACTTTGGGGGGTCAGCTTCTTCTTTCGCTACATCTTCCTCCGGGATAGTAAATTCTGCTATGAAATCGGCTATCACTTGCCCCCGTATTGACCGCCGGGGCTGAAAGTTCAGATCAAATTGACTCAACTCAATGTTCCATTTGAGTAGTCTCTCAAACGCTTCTGGTCTCTGTAGAACTTGCTTGAGTGGATGATCAGTGTACACGGTGATGGGATGAGCCAGAAAATAATGTCGAAGCTTTCTAGAGGCAATCAACAAACTGTATGCCAACTTTTCTATCCTTGGATAATTACGCTCTGCTGCCGTCAATTTTTTGCTCACGTAATACACTGGTCTTTGAACTTTATCTTCTTCTCTCACCAATGCTGAGCTGGTCGCGTGGGACGACACTGCCAAGTACACGAATAAGTCCTCGTGATCCACCAGCTTAGATAATATCGGAGGTTTCTCCAGGTGACTCAGCAAGTTCTGAAACGCTTCTATGCAGTCGGGCGTCCATTTGAAGTGGCGTTTTCCTCGCTTTATCAATTCGAAGAATGGGATGCATTTGTCCATAGCCCTGGAGATGAATCTGCTTAGTGCGGCTACTTTCCCTGCAAGGCTTTGCACATCTTTAATTTGCCTAGGCTCCTGAATGTCTCTGATTGCCGCGATCTGATCTGGATTAATCTCAATCCCACGAGAACTGACGATGAATCCCAAGAATTTTCCGGAGGCGACCCCGAATGAACATTTTGTTGGGTTGAGTTTCATCCCGTACTTTCGAAGAATGCCAAACATCTCTGCCAAGTCCGTAGTTTGATTGGAAGACTGCCTGGACTTAACCAACATGTCGTCGACGTATACTTCCATTGTTTTCCCAATCTGGTTATAGAACATTTTGTTCACTAACCGTTGATATGTAGCGCCTGCGTTCTTCAAGCCAAAGGGCATTATCACGTAGCAGTATAATCCTAGATCCGTAATGAAGCTAGTGTGTTCTTGATCTGGAACATGCATTGGAATCTGGTTATATCCTGAATAAGCATCCATAAAGGAGAGAAGTTCATGACCCGCCATCGAGTCCACCGACTGATCGATCCTGGCTAACGGAAAACTGTCTTTCGGGCAAGCTTTAAGGACCTTCTCCAGGTCACTATCATCGATCGGTACATCCACAGTTGTCTCGTTGGGAGTCGCCATTCTGCCCCAAGGTTCTTTGTCCTCTCTGGGATCTATATCCTTGGGCAACTCTCTGGGATACTCTCCTACGGTTAAATTCTTTAATTGCTATGAGGTCTTCGCCCTTGTGGGGGGAGAAGCGCCCTTGGTTTCTATGTCTCCTCCGTTGCGGAGTAACTTTAGCTCTGCAATATAACATGCTCGTGCGGCAACCTGATCTCCTCTGACAGTACCAACACCAGCTTCTATAGGAAACTTCAATAATAAGCACCAGGGGGCTATACAGGCTCAAAACTTTGCTAGGGCTGGTCGGCCCAAAAAGGCATTATAGGATGATTCAAAAACCAAAACCATGAAAGGAAGAATTCTCACTCTCTGGCGTTCTCCTTCCCCAAGTGTAACTAGTAGCTCTACATATGCCATTGGAGTGGTGGATGCACCGTTGAATCCACGGATCCATCCCTCACAGGGCTTCAAGTCTTTTATCTTGAGATTCATCTGGTCGAATGTCTTTTTGAAAAGAATGTTGACGGAACTCCCGTTATCCACCAAGACTTTATGAAGAGTGGCCGGGCCAATAGGTACTGTGATTACAAATGGATCTTCCATCGGAGCATGGACTCCAATGGTTTTCGTTTGCGGAAAACGACGTCGTCGGACATCATCTTTTGTTGCTTTACCGGGACGTTGTCCTCAGGGTTGCTACACTCCCCTAACCCGAGGTGCTGCTTGACTGCATTCACATACTGATCCAATGCCTTGGAACCGTTCCCAGTCAGATAAAGCCCTCCGTTTATGGTATTGATAACAAGGTCCTTTCCCTTTTGCTGGGCAGTTGGCATGACTGCAGGTTGATTCAGGTTCTGATTTGGGGCCTATACGGCTTACCCCCTGTCTCTAGGTGTCACCCTGTATTCATCCAATTTTCCCTCTCGGAGAAGCCTCTTGACCACATCTCTTAGGTGACGGCATTTATTTATCGAATGGCCATGAATCTGATGGAAGAGACAAAACATCCCTGTTTCACGTTCTTTCTCCGTCGACTATCTGGGAGAGGCCTTTTATTTTGGAGGACATTGTACGAATCCATGAAGATATTCTCCAAAGTATCGTTTATTGGCGTATAACTCTCAAAAGACCTGGGACGAGTCCTTCTCTGGGAGTCGTTCCCTCGATTCCTCTTTCGGTTGTTGCCATTACTGTTATTACCATTGTTTCCTGACTGAAGACCACCCTGGTTCCGGTTTCCGACATTAACCTCGTCCTTCCCCGAGCGGTCTCCTGTCTGCTTAATGGCGACATTGCTTGGATTTCCTCTTTATCGGTCGTTTTTGCCTTTCGGTTAGCATATACTTCCTCCCGGCGTAAGTGCACGTTAGCTTTTTCGTAGAATAATTCTCTAGCATGAGGTGGCTTGCCGTCATGTAACTCCCAAATTCGGTGTTTTTATCTACCCCATCAATTAGGGCTGCCACAACAGTTGGCTCATGATGATCTTTGACTTCAGTGGCGGCTAGGTTGAAATGGTCTAGATACACCCTCAAACTCTCGCCTGGTCGTTGCTTGACAAGGAACAAGTCAATCACACTCTTCGTCTTTTGTGCATAAATGCGGAACTGTTCCATAAAATTTTCAATCAACTCCCCGAAGTTGGAAATTGATCTTGCTGGTAAGCGAGTAAACGATAATAATGCTACATCCTCCAGGAATATGGGAAATGCTTTGCACTTGACAGCATCAGAAGCTGAGGCAGCGGTCATTGACCAAGAATATCTCATCAGATGTTCGACGGGATCAGATCTACCCGCGTAACGGTTCATCTGCGGCATGTTGAAGCACCACGGGAACGTCGCATCTAAAATGTCATCAGTGAAAGGGGTGTGACTGCGGTCAATTCCCCAATCTTCATTCCCTTCTCCACGGCTATCTTCCAGAATTTGATGGATCATAGCTGCAACATTTGCACTGGTCAGTGGAGGCTCGGGGTCAGCGCTTCTTGCTCGGTGGGATTCTCTAATCTCCCTTCCAGGAGCGGCCACGAAACCCGGGGCTCGGATTGGGCTTCGCTGCCCCCTGTTACCATGAGCATTTGTACGGCAAAGGGGCTGAGGTAGTCTATTCTGAACAGGGTTGTCCACACCTCGAGCTCTGGGAGTTGCGGCGCGATCATTCACATTGCGGTTTGAGGTCCCTGCACACAGTGCCTCTTCTTCCCGTGATGGCAGGGTTCCAAATCGAAGCTGCTCTATGTTTTCAGGCCTCTCATATGGTCACCGCAGAGGTCTAGGCGATTCCTCTAACGAAGAAGAGTACTCTGGGGTGAGCGGACGAACTAGGGGCGTCCTTTTCCTTGGGAGATCATTGAGCCTTCTATCCATAGCAGTCAAGTTCTGTCGTAGAACGGAGCTCTCCTACCTTTGAGCAGCCAATTCATCAAATATCCTCTCCACATTTCAGAAAAGCGAGAAAGATCTCCCTCAGTAACGGGAGCAGAAGGGTCATATTGATCATCATCATTTTCTCTTATGCGCAAAGAGCTTGAGCCTGGTCGAGCGGAGGGGCCAGCACGGTAGGAGCGAGCCATAGGCTCCTTTCCAGGTCGAGTCGTAATCTGGTCATCACTTCGGATCGTGGTGGATCGGTGCCTGTGATTCGGTACGTCGCCCTGGGGTTGGTTCGTGGTCACGGTGTGCGGAGGATCCGGGGCGTTATCACGGGATCGAGTAACAACCCCTCCAGCTTCTCGGTTCGCAGCGCCACCCTCATGTCGGATCGTGGCACCCTGATTGGATCGGGTCGCCCCCTGTCCTTGCGATCCGCGGTCCCCTCGATGACCTGCTCGTGTGTACTTTTGCCAACCACTTCATTCGCGATTTCATTCGCTTGCGAAGCTCGCACCTCCTTACACTTCTTTCCAGCCATGATATCAGATGTCGCTGGAATCTTCAGAAATCTGAACAGTGATGTTTTGGGACTGTTTTCTTCGGACTTTCAAATCCAAATAGTGGAATAGCAATCCGGTATGCTGAGAATTCAATTCTCAGTGAAAGCACCAAAATGTAAGATCAAAATTTGTACCTAACATCCAAATTGTTCTGATTCGTAAAGAATTATAACCGGAGAATGAAGAAAAAGCAGAAATCACATAGAATTTATAGTGGTTCAGCGTTAACAGCCTACGTCCACTTTATATGTTATCGATTATACTTTAAATGCTAGTACAATCAATGATTTCTCTCAAACTCACTTTTACAATTGTGATTTATCTCAGTAATTTCAAAGTAAAACTGATGAGAAATAGTGGTATGACAGTAATGGTGGAATCAGTGCTCAGTACTGCCAAAAGATCCTGAAAAATGCCAGTCTCTGGGCTATTTATAGCCGATTCTGTCAGGCGGTTCGCGGTCACACGTGGTGCAGATCCCGAGAAAATCGGATCGGATCAAACGTTGAGGAGGAATTGGTCAATATGACAGTTGTGGACAGGTGTCGCGAGATTCATGCATTTCGGATCGCTGAAGACCCGCTCGTGGTTTGAACAAGTCAGAAGTTTCGCCACGTAACAAGGGATCAGATCGGAGTGAGGTTGAAGGGGTGAAACGGATCGATGCGTGCTGGAACGGAGCGGGTCGCGATATGAGAGGACGAATCGACGAGGCGAGACGATGCTCTGCGAAACGATCCGTGGCTCCGTGACCTGGATTGACTAAGTGACCAGGATCGAGGCTAAGGTCATGAAGCTCCATATCATCTTCTTATGTGTGAACCTTGGTGGCTTGGTCAAAAAGGTAGCCAACAAGTACAATCTTTTTTTTTTTCATATACACAGCTCCTCACTATAACACTCGCACTCTGTACATTTTTTTTCATATATACAATTCATATACACATTGTTTTACATTTACTCTTTTACAGAGACACACTGATTTGTTTTCTTCTGTTCTTGTCTTCAATCTACAGTTGTTTGTCTTCTCAGCTGTTCGTCAGTCCAATCTTCGTACCTATCACAATGAAACACACACACAGTATACTGCAATAGAATTTAAACTGAATATACGCAAATATAATTTATTTATTTTTGAAATTTTATTTGCCTTAGTTTTCTGGTGTGTTTCTCATCATTTTCTGCCTTGGTCTGATTTGCTAATCCGACTGTGTCTAGACACTAGTACAGGGACAGGAAAACTCGTCTGATGGCTGCATGTGCACACGTGCATATATATACACGTGTGCACTGCCTTGCCGATCAGTGTGTGCAGCTGTGGAGCAGCCACGTGGACCAAGCTCGACATAGTGCAAATGTCAAGTACAAGCAGCCCAAACAATACAGCAAGCACGGAGCCAAAAATTAACAAAGTCAACATGGAGCCAAAGTCAAGATGAAGCCAAAAATACAAAAAGTCAAATCAGCAAGTCCATGAATCAAGTGTAATACACAAGTCAACAACGAACCAAAGTGGTCGAGACAGCTCAACTGGTCGAGCAAAGTTCAAATCAAAATGACCAGTACAAGAACAAAGCCGAGCATGGAAATGAAAGTGATCAACACATGAGTGCAACCATGATTATTCATGCATTGGTGGATATACAATAATCACAGTAATATGAGTGATGGAGCAGCACTGATTCAAAGTAACTATATCTGATGGATTAGCATGGCCGAGACAACACAAGTCAAAGTCAAGGCCAGGTCAAGGTGCAGACAATAAGAAGATGCAACAGCATGGTACAACTCAGCATGGATAATGAAGGTGATGCAAGTCAACATGGTACACATTTGTGTGTGTTATACAAGTATGGTTCATGACTCAGCATTGTGGTGCTACAGTGCAACGGACAGTGCATACATATGTGCACAAATCAAGCATTCAAGTTCAATGACAAGATCAACACAGGTGGAGGGTGTAGCAAGCATGTGAATGTAATGCAAGTGCAAGTGTACAATGGTGCAACTGGAATTGGTGCAACAGACCATGTTTGGCGTGCATACAAATGTTGACAATTGTACACATACACAAGTATAAGTGGTGCTACAAATCAGGGCAACAAATGATTTTCCAGAAATCTTTTGGGAAAGTATTTTATTGTGGCAAGAAATGTTTCCCAGATAGTATGATTCTTGTATTTCAATGCAGCAAAAATTTGTGCATATGATTCCAGGAAAACAAGGAGAGAGCAAAAGTTATGCAAGGAACAAACTCAAAGCAACTTTAAATATTTCCAGAAATCAACAGCAATGGACATCACAATTTTGTTTGGAAATTACAATGAAAAATTAGAAATCCATCTCAATTAATCATGCATGAACCACAATGAGCAATCAAGTCATGTTCAAGAAATTTCATGAAATAAAAGGTGAAGTTTTTTTTTTAAACATGGCAAGGAATGAAGAAAAATGATTTACTGAAATCAACATATCATATATGGCAAGATCTAATGACATACCCGATTTTATTCAAGGCAACAATCGAATTAGACGAATTCAAAAAAAAAAGGCAAAAAGGGGAAATTTAATTTCTATATTTTCAGGAATTAGTTCAAGATTAAATCGAGCAATTTATTCACACAAGGAGTTAAGGGCAGTGTCACAATCATGCTATTCAAATACAAGAGCCATTAAAGCAAAGTTTTTCAAAACCGATTTTGTCAAAGAGGAAACAGCAAATCAAAGCCAAGATTTAGCAAAAAAGGGAAAGCAACAATCACTTTGTTCCATTCAAATTTCAAATCCTTTTCAATACAAAGGTGATTAAATTCAAAAGAGTAATTAACTCACAACAAATCAGAGCAAGACGACACTGCGAAATTGGAAACAATAGGGTTTTGTATTTACCCTATAAATACCGATTCATCACAGGCTTTCAAATTATCCAAACCAACAAGCATCACAATTCCAAGAAATTTTTTAAATCAGAAAACTCACAAATTGAAATTAGGGTTTCCATCATCTGTTTCTCATGCCGCATCTCAAATCAAGGCTTCAGAGATTAACCAAGATTCGAGCATCAGAAGATTATCCAGAGTTGAAGAACCATCGCAAATTGATTTGGGAAAATTACCTGAAAACCATAGCCCTATTTTACAAGCTGCTGCCATTTGTTTTTCTCAGAGAAAAGAGAGAAGGAATGGGTCAAAATAATAGCGGTGCACACAAATGGAAGAGCCGACCCAGATGGGTTAAGCAAACCCTAGTTCTATTTTAAAAGGGAGTGACCCTTTAGATTTTAATTCCTTTATTCTTTTTGTACTAGGGTTTTGCTAGTTTAATTTGTGTTGTTTATTTCTCTTTTATTTTTTTTATTTCGAGTTGTAAAATCATCTGAACAGTTTACTAGTCTGTAAAACTAGGGGTTACTGAATACGGGTTTGTAGCCAGGGGAAACCTGATCTTGGGGACAAAGATCAGTTAGGGTTTTTAGTATAGGGTTAGGACAGCAGCAGGTATTGCGAGTGTACAAAACTATATAGGCAGTTAGAGAGGGTCGCGAGTATGTAAGTTTGTGTATGCGGGAGTCTGTATAATTCTGTAATAAAAACCTTGGGGAATGCAGCAGTAGGCAGGGTTGCCAAAGCTCGGTATATCTGTGTGTTATTTACTTATAGTATTTATTTAATCTGATTATTATCTGTGCTATGATATTTTTAATAATTATATACTCAGTGATAATCTGCAATTAACCCTATTCACCCCCCTCTAGGGTTAATCTAGATCCAACATTATTCACACATGCAAGTTCACCCATTATGTTTAGATCTACATGCCAATTTATGTAATGACTTTTTGTTCATAAGTTAAATCTAATTTATATTTTATGCATGTTGTGATGTTTTCTCTTTATTCCATATGTTAGACTATTCGAGTCTGACGTATATTTTACGTTAAACGAACGAACGTACAACGTGGGGGCAATGGGATAATATTAAAATATTTAATATTGAGAATTGGCATAAATGCCTTAAATGTGATGTTAATTGGTATAATTTTATATACCATAAATAAATTGACATAATTGAGTCAATTATGTACATAGTTAAGTTTGTAATTGATTGGCAATTTGAATAGGGAAATTAATTCAAAGTATGGATAATAAATTATGTGTAATTAATCGCCAAAGACACGAGGTTAGACTCTTTTGTGGTGTAAGACTGCCCGGACCTGCCCGACAAATCCAGCTGCCACAAATGTCAGTCTGATGAGAGAGGTCTTAGGCATAAATTAAATGCATAAAAATTGTAAAGATACGAGGTTAGGCTCGTTTGTGTTGACTGCCCGGACCCGCCCGACAAATCCAGCTGCCACAAATGTCAGTCTAATGTGGGAGGTCTTTATAAGGTTATGGTCTTAATGAATTAAGAAACACTTAACCAGATAAACATGTAGTCGGACATGAGGGATTAAGTGGGTGCCTTGGGTGGCATGTGAATTTAAGTGGGTGCCTTGGGTGGCATGTGAAATACGATTACGTGTCTCAATAATTAATAAATGCTGATTAAAGACAAATATGGATGACAAACAAAAGTTTGGTAGAGTGAGTGATTCTCTGAGTAACGATCGGATGTTGATCTCGGGCTTCGGGGTTGGTACCTAGGGAGTTATTCTCTTAACCAATGTATCTGTGGACTAAGAAGTACCTAATCATAAACTAAGAAAATGGGTTAAGACCAGCATAACCACTAAAATGATAAGTGGGTAGGGTTAAGACAAACTTAACCGATAACATACATTGATCTGGGAGGGTTAAGACAAACTTAACCAATAACTTGATAAGTGGATAGGGTTAAGACACGTTTAACCAATAACACATGTAGATTTGTTTAGTAAGTAACATGGGTCACATGTTGGATATAATTATAAGCACTTAACCAAGTTGAAATATGTAAGAAGACATGAATAAGAGGGGTTAAGTGGGAAATTCTAGTGGGGACCAAGCATAGGGGGAAAGCTTGTGTGGGGACCCTTTTCAAACTAGTAACCCATTTAGTATCTTTGTGGGCTCGACCCAAGTCGAGGACGGGACACGCGTACTGCATTTGATTGTAAGAGGTCAAAACAGGTTAGCGGTGGAAATGCAAGTCCAATGGGTTCGTATGCATGTGTGGGCCCGGGCTGGTAGGTAAGACGTTGTTGCATCGTGTAGATATAAGCCGTGCATTTTTGGTTGTATAGGGTTGCCACTTTGGGGAGTGATAAACCCCACTATGTGGCCAGCACGGGTATCCACGAGTTAGGGAGCTGATCGAATGGGGAAGGTAGTGGGTACACCTAGTGTAGATAGGAGCAGACGACATTTATGAAGACAGCTAGGAGTATAACTACCATATTATGATAAATATTAGAATGGGGAGGGTAGTGGTACAATTAGTGGAGATAGGAGCAGACGGCACCTATGAAGACAGCTAGGAGTATAACTACCATATTATGAATAAATATTGGAATGGAGAGGGTAGTGGGTATACCTAGTGGAGATAGGGGCAGACGGCACCTATGAAGGCGGCTAAGGTTACACGAACTGCCACTATCATTATTAAGTTATGTAGGCGGGATCAACCTTCAGGGTGACTAGTGGTGGTGCAGTATAGTAATTATCCTATAGTGATTAGGGGCGCCTTTAACGTTATCTTTGATCGTCTTATTTTTTTGTTTGCTCTGTCATACCCAATTTTTCACAGTCATTTCCTTATTTTCTAGCTTATGCCTTATCCTAGTTATTTTGATAATTGTATTGTTAAAGTTATCGCACTCGCCAGACTTTATGTTTGACCCCCTTTTCTTCCATCCTCTTTTCTTCCTCCCCACCCCCCCTCCCCTCAGGTTGGCAAGGAGGGAATACTACAGCTTAGTGTCGATTTCTTTCAGTTGCTTGAAGAGAGAAGATGATCGCTATGGACTCTCTCATCTTTATGCCTTTGCTTATGCTTAGTGGGGATTTATGATTTTTTTATTTAAGTATTTGCTTCTTTAAGCACTTTGAAGTTTTTGGAAAAGACTATTGATACTGTTGTAATGGTTTTTATGTAAACTCGTTTTTGAGTTATGAAGCAATAAAATAATTTTTAACTTCCTCTGTGTATATTTATTCTTGTAATTTATCTATTCTATACAACAATAACGCTTCATGGACATTGATGCATTCCCTTTGTGAGTGATATTAATGGACATGGGGTGTTACATAAGGGCTATTTAGAGAGTTATGGGTAGGAATAAAAAGTAGGGCGGTTTTTAAGTATTAGGAGAAGTAGGGCTACTTTAAGCATTGTAGGTGTTGTTCGACAAGCATGAAAAATGATGGATCATTTGGGTTAGGTGCTGCAAAAACCAACCCTTCATAGAAGTTAAAAATTAGGGGTAAATGTTGTAAGTAAGAGCTATTTAGAGAATTAAGCATAAGATTAAAAAGAAGGGTTGTTTTGAAGTATTAAGAGAAGTAAGGGTACTTTAAACGAAGCAGGAATAGATCGACAAATATGAAAGATGATGAATCATTTGGATTAGGTGCTGCAAAAAACCAACTCTTCATAGAAGTTAAAAAATAGGGGTAATTCTTGAAAATAAGGCCTATTTAGAGAATTAGGGGTAGGATTAAAAAGGACTATTTTTAAGTATTAAGACAAGTAGGGGTAGCTCGACATATATGAAAGGTGATGAATCATTTAGATTGGGCGCTGCTAAAACCAAGCCTTCACGGTAGTTAAAAAAATAGAAGTAATTCTTGGAAGTAAGGGCTATTTAGAGAATTAGCTGTAGGAATAAAAAGAAGAGCTCTTTTGAAGTATTAAGAGAAGTAGGTGTAGTTTAAGCATAGCAGGGGTAGATCCACAAATATGAAAGATGATGAATCATTTGGATTGGGTGCTGCAGAAACCAACCCTTCATGGTAGTTAAGAAATAGGGATAATTGTTGGAAGGGCTATTTAGAGAATTAGGGGTAGGATTAAAAAAAGCGTTGTTTTGAAATATTACGAGAAGTAGGGGTAGTTTAAGCATAGTTGGGGTAGATCGACAAATATGAAAGATGATGAATCATTTGGATAGGATGCTGCAAAAACCAACCCTTCACAGCAGTTAAAAAATATGGGTAATTGTTGGAAGGTCTATTTAGAGAATTAGTGGTAGGATTAAAAAGAAGAGCTGTTTTGAAGTAGTAAGTGAAGTAGGGGTAGTTTAAGAATAGTATCGGTTGATCGACAAATATGAAAGATGATGAATCATTTAGATTGGGTGCTGCAAAAACCAACCCTTGACAGTAGTTGAAAAATAAGGGTAATTCTTGGAAGTAACGGATATTTGGAGAATTAGGGGTAGGATTAAAAAGAAGGGATGTTTTGAAGTATTAAGAGAAGTAGGGGTAGTTTAAGCATAGAAGGGTATAATGACAAACATGAATGATGATGAATCATTTAGATTGGGGGTTGCAAAAACCAACCCTTTACAGTAGTTAAAAAATAGGGGTAATTCTTGGAAGTAAGTGCTAGTTTGAGAATTAGCAGTAGGATTAAAAAGAAGAGCTGTTTTGAAGTATTAAGGGAATTAAGGGTAGTTTAAGCACAGTGGGGGTAGATCGACCAACATGAAAGATGATGAATCATTCGGATTGGATGCTGCAAAAACCAACCACTCACTATAGTTAAAAAATAGGGGTAATTCCTTGAAGTAAGGGCTATTTAGAGAATTAGGGGTAGGATTAAAAAGAAGAGCCATTTTGAAGCATTAAGAGAAGTAGGGCAGTTTAAGCATAGTAGGGGTATATAGACACATATGAAAGATGACGAATCGTTTTGATTGGGTGCTGCAAAAACCAATCCTTCACAATAGTTAAAAAATATTGTTAATTGTTGGAAGGAAGGGATATTTATAGAATTAGGGGTAGGATTAAAATTAAGATGATTTAAAAGTATTAAGAGAAACAAGGGTAGTTTAGGCCTAGTGGGGGTAGATCATCAAATATGAAAGATGATGAATCGTTTGGATTGTGTGCTGCAAAAACCAACCTTCACAGTAGTAGAATGATAATTGGTTAACAAAGAAGGAAATGAATAATGCAAAAAAATGAATAATGGAAAACGATAATAAAAGCAGGGGTAGTTAAAAAATAGGGCTAATTGTTTGAAGTAAGAGCTATTTAGAGAATTAGGGGTAGGATTAAAATTAAGATTGTTTAAAAGTATTAAGAGAAGTAGGGGTAGTTTAGGCATAGTAGGGGTAGATCGATAAATATGTAAGATGATGAATCGTTTGGATTGTGTGCTGCAATAACCAACCTTCACAACAGTAGAATGATAATTGGTTTACAAAGAAAGAAATGAATAATGCAAAAAAATTGAATAAAGGAAAATAATAATAAAGTAGCGATATTTAAAAAATAGGGGTAATTGTTGGAAGTAAGGGCTATTTAGAGAATTAGGGTAGGATTAAAAAGAAGAGTTGTTTTGAAGTATTAAGAGAAGTAGGGGTAGTTTAAGCATAGTAGGGGTAGATTGACAAATATGAAAGGTGATGAATCATTTAGATTGGGTGCTGCAAAAACCAACAATTCATAGTAGTTAAAAAATGGGGTATTTCTTGGAAGTAAGGGCTATTTTGAGAATTAAGGGTAGGATTAAAAAGAAGAGACGTTTTGAAGTATTAAGAGAAGTAGGGGTAGTTTAAGCAAAGTAAGGGTATATCGACTAACATGAAAGATGATGAATCATTTGGATTCGGTGCTGCGAAATCCAACCTTTCACGTTAGTTTAAAAATAGGGGTAATTGTTGGAAGGACTATTTAGAGAATTAGGGTTAGGATAAAAAATATGGACTATTTTTAAGTATTAAGAGAAGTATGGGTAGTTTAACCATAGTCGGGGTAGATCGACAAATACGAAAGATGATGAATCAGTTGGTTTGAATGCTGCAAAAACCAACCCTTCACAGTAGTTAAAAAATTAGGGTAATTGTTGGAAGTAAGGGCTATTTAGAGAATTAGGGGTAGGATTAAAAAGAAAGGCTTTTTTGAAGTATTAAGACAAGTAGGGGTATTTTCATCATAGTAGGGGCAGATGGACAAATAAGAAAGATAATGAATCGTTTGGATTGGATGTTGCAAAAACCAACCCTTCACAGTAGTTCAAAAGTAGGGGTAATTCCTAGAAGTAAGTGCAATTTAGAGAACTAGGAAAATGATTAAAAAGAAGAGCTGTTTTGAAGTTTTAAGATAAGTAGTGGTATTTTAAGCATAGTAGGAGTAGATCGACAAATATGAAAGATGACGAATCGTTTTGATTTGGTGATGCAAAAACCAACCCTTCACAGAAGTAGAATGATAATTGGTTTACAAAGAAAGAAATGAATAATGTGAAATAATTGATTAAAAAAATGAATAAAGGAAAACAATAATAAAAGAAGGGGTAGTTAATCGACAAATATGAAAGACGATGAATCGTTTGGAACAGGTGCTGCAAAAACCAACCCTTCACGGTAGTTTAAAAATAGGGGTAATTGTTGGAAGTAAGGGCTATTTAGAGAATTAGTGGTAGGATTAAAAAGAAGGGCTATTTTGAATTATTAAGAGAAGTAGGGGTAGTTTAAGCATAGTAGGGGTAGATCGACAAATATAAAAGATGATGAATCGTCTGGATTGTATGCCGCAAAAACCAATCCTTCACAATAGTTAAAAAATTGTGGTAATTGTTGGAAGGAAGTGCTATTTGGAGAATTAGGGATAGGATTAGAAAGAAAGATAGTTTTGAAGTATTAAGAGAAGTAGGGGTAGTTTAAGCATTGTCATAGTAGAACGACAAATATGAATGATGATGAATCATTTGGATTGGAAGCTACAAAAACCAACCCTTCACAGAAGTTAAAAAATAGGGGTACTTGTTGGAAGTAAGGGCTATTTAGAGAATTAGGGGTAGGACTAAAATTAAGATTGTTTAAAAGTATTAAGAGAAGTAGGGGTAGTTTAGGCATAGTATGGGTAGATCGACAAATATGAAAGATGATGAATCGTTTGGATTGTGTGCTGCAATAACCAACCTTCATAGTAGTAGAATGATAATTGGTTACGAAGAAAGAAATGAATAATGCAAAAAAAATTGAATAAAGGAAAACAATAATAAAAGTAGGGGTAGTTAAAAAATAGGGGTAATTGTTGGAAGTAAGGGCTATTTAGAGAATTAGGGATAGAATTAAAAAGAAGGGCTGTTTTGAAGTATTTAGGGAAGTAGGGGTATGTTAACCGGCCTTTTGGTTCGGTCACCAAAAGTACTCAAGACACGCTCTACTCAACCCATCGCATGAAGCTAGGGCGAAGGGCAAAACTCAGGAAGTGCAGAGGCAAGGACCGAAGAAAGATCCAGCCGGCAAGAACCTCGCGCCTTCGCCTCCACAACGCCGCACCAACGAAGTCAACTAGCCTCAACCCCACCTCTCATCAACTTCCGCTTCACACCCGGCCGGGTGCGAAATTTCGCACCGACCAGGTGCGAAATTCCGAAGGCCAATACCAGGAGGCGGGAATTTCTGGAAGATAGTCCCCATTTGTACCTACTCCTACCTAACCACTTCCTACAAATACCCCACTACCTCACACTTCAAAAGAGAGTGATTCTTGAGCTTAGAGACCTCCATAAAGCTTCATTAATGGCATCTCCTCTTTGAGGAAGAAGGACAAAATTGTCTTTTTCCTTATTATTCAATATATGATAATTATGACATCATATATCATGAAAAGTGAATGTAATGAGATGTCATGAGATAGTCTCAACCTTGTAATTCTTCCAAGTGATTAATAATATTCCAACCGACTCTTCAAAGTGGACGTAGGCCCTCCCTAAGGCCGAACCACTATAAATCTCTTGTGTTATTTACTGTTTATGTTCCATAATATGTTCTTGTCTATGCGACCATATTTATAATTCCTAGTAATTAGGAATCTTTGGTGTTTGCGACGTTTTTTGCCTTCAACATTTGGTGCTTTCACCAAGAAAACTCGGATTTTACGCCTTTGTCGCACCTTGTCATCTCGACCCCCGACGAGCTTAAGGTTCCTTGCCAAACATGCTGTCGAGTCCGCTCACGATGGCAAAGCGACCAAAGAACGCAAAGATCGGCTCTTCATCCGTAGCCGAGGACCAACAACCTCAACATCAAGCCCCGAACCTCTCGCCTCGACCTCGAGCCTCGAGCCTCTCGCCTTGGCCTCGAGCCTCCCACGGGGTTCGAAGCTCGAATCCCACCAGATTCGAAGCTCGCCCTCGCCTTGGCCTCGAGCCTCCCACGGGGTTCGAAACTCGCACCTCACGGGCTTCGAAGCTCGAATCCCACCAGATTCGAAGCTCGCCCTCGCCTCGGCCTCGAGCCTCCACTCCACTACTTTGGATTCCTCGACTCCGCATCCCGCCTCACTTGGCCTTGACTTCATCTTACTTGGCCTCGACTCCGCCTCACTCGGCTACGCTATAACATCGCAACTCCTCGGCCACTCTCTCCCAGCAAGGAAGATCAATCACAAGGACTAGGAGGCTCGGCCACTAATGAAATCATTCCTCCTACCGTGGAAACCGAAGCGCTCGCAACACAAGCTCAAATCCGCGCACTTAATAAAAAATATGAGAACACGGATGTCGAGCTCAACCCAGCAATAAGGAATAACATCGGCCTTATGCGACAACTTCAAGAAAGTCAGCGCATTGTAGATTGACTTCAACTAGCTCGGAACAACACTCAACCTAGACCAACGGTCTCAGAAACTTCCTCTTCCCAGTTAAGGGGCCCACATCAAAGAAGGAGGTTAAGTCTCGGTAACGACGTCGCCGCTCGTACCAACGCCCTCGATAACAGCAACGGCGATGGTCACGAAAATGACAATGGCGAGCGAACTACAGTCACATATAGCGAGGGGGCACAATACCAAGACCGCTCTCGCTTGATTATCAATGACGGACCAGATCCAACGAACCAACCTTTTCCTCGACACAACTCGATGACCGCTAAAAAGGATGATGGGCCCGCTATTCCAATAGCCCGCGCTTTTCCAGAACAGGATCCGCTTCAATCCGCTCTTCATCAAGGTCCGCTATTAGATGTCGAGGACGTGGAGGAAGACAATCCGGACATCCATCATAGGAAACACCCTCGCAATATGACCCCAGAACCTCGCCAAAACCCATGGGTCCCGATGGTGGATCCCCATCCAACACACCTTCCCGACATGGTCTGAACGATCATGAGTGAGTGGCAAGGAAACATGCATGATTCATGGGAAGCGCACAGTAAGCGCAAACCCTTCACCAGGAGAGTAAATGAAGTTGAACGGCCACGCTGCTTCAGCATGCCGCATATGCTGCTCTATGATGGCTCAACCAACCCCTGTACCTTCTTTAATCAATATGAATGGCAAATGGACTCGAGCCGGGGCAATGATCCGGTCAAATGCAAGTGCTTCCCAGTCTTCTTATCCGGAACCGCTTTGTTATGGTTCTCTCGCCTCCCACTCGATTCCATTAACAACTTCAGCCAATTAGCAGCAGAATTGTTCAAGAAACTCATTGTGCACATCCCGACTCCGAAGAATGCCCACACCTTGTCTAACCTATGCCAAGGACCCGCCGAGTCGCTCAAAAGCTACCTCTCCCGGTTCAGTGCCGCGCTCGCCGAGGTCAAGGATCCAGATCCTTGCACCGTACTCTGTCAACTAGCCAAAGGTGTCCTCCCTACTTCCGAATTCGGGGCATGGATCGATCGGAAGATGCCAAGAAGCATCGACGCTTTCCCTGAAAAAGCTAGGCAATACTTATGTCAAGAAGAGGCGAGACGAAACGACTCCCCAAGGCCGGTCTTCCCAACAATCCACATGCGGGTGCCATAAATGACAACGAAAAAGGGAAACAGATAGTAAAGCTCTTTGATAAGTACACGGGGGCAGACCCCTACAAACAATGACCGAATAGCAGTAGGCTAGGATGCCGCAACAACGGCCAAGTTTCTATGGAACCCAAAAAGCCCAGCTCTCACCGGACATACAAGATCTACACCCTGCTAAATGAAGACTTGGAAACGATCTACCGGCAAATGTGCAATGCACTCCAATATAAGAATCCGTACAATAGGGAATCCATTGATCATGAGAAGAAGACCGACGAGTACTGTCGGTACCACGGCATGTACGGGCACAATACAAATAATTGCCATCAATTTAAAGATGTAATCAAAAGGCATGTCCGCGAAAGCGCCTTGAGAAGTACGTTTGAAAAGCAATATGACTCTCACCGGCACTAAGTGGAATTCTGGAAAAACCAAACATTGGCCGTAATTGACTCTAAAACCTCTCACCCGCTCCGAGTGGTGGAGGACCCACTGGAAACGGATCTCCGTCCACTTGTGGACCCCGAAGCTCCTGCGGCTCAAGCACAGATTCACACGCTTAATAAGAAATATGAGAATGCAACTCTCGTGCTAGGCGTTGAAGTTCAACATCAACCTTATGCTACAACTGCAAAAAAGCCGATGTATCGTCATTCTACTTCAGCTTATGCCTATGCTTTTAGCATCCAACTAGTCTCAAGTTCACTTCAACTGACTTCCACAACGTCATGCAACCGAAGTGGGAGACTCCCGTATTGCCAAAGGCCTTCTTCCAAGAAGGTGCGATAGGCTCCAAAGTCCCGGACTAGATCACGACCACTATTATGCAGCGGGAGCCCAATCTCTGATAGTCAACGACGCGATCCGTGGGGTCGTAAGGAAATCGCAGGGGCATGCCCACGACGTCTGCGAAAGTAGTACGAGGCGTAACCCATTCACTTTGGCTAGCCATAATACCAAATGGCGCCAGTTGTGCCAGCATTCCGACATGCCGACGATTGCCCCATACTTAAAGAAGCCATGATTCTCGAAGTTTTATTTGCCGCCACAAGTGGTACATGGGTTCATTACACGTCACCGACGCTGTAAAATGCAAGTAGTTCCCCGTCCTTATCCAAGACGACTCTATTATGGTTCCATCGACTTCCACCTTGAACTATCACAACTCTCGACTAACTCGTTCGACGATTGGTCGCGCGATCCAGGATGCACGTCGCGAGGCCCAGGGGCATCCCCTCAGTATCGAACATCCGCCAAGGCACCTGTAAACTCTCAAAGGCCATCTCGCCAAATACAACACCGCCTTTGCCGAAGTCAAGGAACCCACTCCTCGAGTCACGCTCGTACAGATTACAAAGGGCATGCCACATGGTTCCAAACTCGAGGCATGGACCGATCAAAAACAATCAAGGATTCAGAAGATCTTCCACACGAGTGCCGACTACTTCCTATGCCAAAATCTAGCATAAAGGAATCAAGATCCTACCCTCAACATCCTACATCGTGATTACGCCCAGAACTCCAACAACTCCGATTCCACCAATCTGCAAAATCTTGCTACCACCGGCAATGTCAAAGGTAGTCGCAACAACAAACGGAAGCGCCTTCGACTTCCTTCTTTCCGCAGCTATACTGCTTTCAGCAACACCCCCGGGAAAATCCATCTCGCTTCCTGCAATCCCCAACCATGCAAAAGGCGAAGACCTAAACGCCCGAAAATCGTACCAAGGGACTCTACAGGATATTATCGATTCTACATAATCCGCAGATACAACACGATCATGTTTCGCCACTTGCAGAACAACATTGAGGAACTCGTCCGCATGAAAACTCCGAGCCACTCAACGCTCATCAAAGATTCCCATTAAACAAAAAAATTGACTGACAATTAATCACTCAAGATCATCCCCCCGGCTCATCAGGACTATGGCAACAATAAGCATCCATGCCTTACATCTCGCCTTACGTGGGTCGCCTTTTGCAATAATCTAGTCGATATCAGGCCTCAAGTGCTGTAAGCTTTCCAAATGGCTTTTGTTCGACCTATATTCGACCATTACGACTAATTCGTATACAAGGGCACGCTGCACTGGATCAACATCTCCGACCCGGGAACTGGTACCTTGGACCAAGCTTTAACCAGCAATGAATACCCCGAAACTTCAACTCCATAGTCCGCCATAAGGACCTCAACATCGGAAACCTCGTCTTACAATGGGTCCTTCCTCCACCAGCAGGCCTCGCCTCTTGCTCGAAAGGCCCACACTCGTACAACGGAATCTCAGCGATGGAACATTGAAACCCTCAACCGTGGACGGAGCCGAACTCCTAAGGGCATGGAACAATGAACGTCTTCATCTCTACTCTACATGACTTAGTGTACAATCAATTCAGTCCTTTCAACGATGTTTTTCTTTCTTGCAATTCGAAGCATTGCAAAGGATACCACTACCAGAGATATTCGCAGGAGTGATGTTCAGTTTCCTGTCTCCCTTCCATGTTCGCTCCGTGCATGGCATGTTTGGTTAATCCTAACAACCATCTTGCACTCAAACTTCCGACCACTGTACCTGCCCCTAACATTGGGGCCGGCATCGCCGTCTCAACCGCGGATCAATATCATGGCCTAATCACATTGGCAACGACCGACATCCCAAACACAGGACCCGGCCATGCTACTCGAGTCGCCAGCCCGCGGCGCAACCGAGTATAAATAACCTCTGACTCGAACCTTGCCCCAAAATCAAGGCCGATGATAAATCGTTCAACCATCCAACAGCTTGACGGGGCAACACAAACTCCCTCTGAGCTACGGGAGTCGGTCGGACTTTGGCGCAACACTAATACCGACCCTTAAATCGTCACATCCCCAAAGCTCTCAAGGATGAGGGGTAGCCCATGGCCATGATCGGACCTCACGAGCTGGTGATCCGGGCTTCTCTTTCCAGGCGAACGATGACGCCCTCAGGCTCGCCCCAACCCGATGAACGACAAGAGAGCCTACACCGGACAAACCGCATAACGCGATGTCATGCGCCTCCGCTACTCTTGAGTTTAATCCCGAGCAACCCAAGAAAAAACAAATGGCGCTCTAGCCGGGCTTCACAAACTACGAGTCTCCTAAGCTGAGGGATACTTACTAGATGCCTGCGCACTGTCTTACGCCCCGCTGGAACCACAATCCAGAGCGCGACACTCAATTCCGCCCCTCTGGAACTACAACCCAGAGCGCAGCACTCAATCAAACCCCCTGGAATCACCAGCCTGGGCACAACACTCACAATCGCTTTCTTGTCAAATGTGACAATAAGTACGCCCACGCAGGTACGGGACGCCCTAAAACATGGAAGGAACATCTGAACAATTAACACAAAATGCGATCTTTACTAATTCGTATTCCATTTCACACACGCGCACACATTAAACAGACTACATTTCTAACATCTCTTCTCTCCGATGAGAGGGTATTCATGAATACCACACCATGTCTTTAAGGACCAAAAGCGAGGACCGCACTCGCATATACTATTGGTTCACCTAACCCAAAGCATCTTTAATTCTTTAACAATTACTGATGCTACTCATCCATTTCTTTTCTTTTCTTTTGTCAATGAAGGTCTGATAAGGGCAGGTCGCCACCAATGACGGGCCCTTTCCTTCTAGAACCGCTTCCTCCTCCTCTACTCCACACAAGAGTATTGGATTCATTAGGAATCGATGCGTGCCTTCCCCCATCATCCTCGCCGCTTGTAATCATCGTAGCTTCCCTAAGAGAAACACATGGAAATGGCTTAGGAACGGTGTTAAAAGAAAGGACCAATCCAACATAGGTGTCTCCCCAAGCCTTCTTGGTACCTAACTCCGCTCTCTTCTCAGCATCTTCAGTAGTCTTCTGATCAGCTAAGTGCCTGGCTTGGATCCACATAATGGCATCCACTACAAGTGTGCTAAGGGACCTCTCGCCCTCTTCTAGCGGCATCACCAGCATCTCTCCTTATTCCTAGCCTACTCGGAGGCCCTCTCCTTCTCCGCCTCAGCATCGGCCTACCTTCTCGCCACCACAGCGGTAGATTTCTCCTGGGCATCCTGACTAGCCTTTGCTCGTGCATCTTGTATGGAAGCCTCATCCTGTCCCTCTTCCGCTCCGGCTCCTCCAAATTGGCCACCAGCTAGGCTTCCTGATCTACCACCGTAGCTTGCATTGTTCGCATACTCACACCAGCTACGCCCGTTGCATGAGCATTTCGACCAGCCATAATTTCTCCTCCTCCGTGGAGGATCATATAAACATGGGACCCCAAAGCCATGGGTTCTCCTACTTCTATAGATTATTCCCTCTGTGACTACAACTGGGACCCGAACGCTTGAGGAAGTATGGGAGCAAAGCCTGGAGTCACCTCCGCTGAAATGGCAAGTACACGAGCGCGGTGGCAGTCTCCTACCCATCTCCGCACCGGTTACTCATCAGAGGACCTGAGGAGGATCTCCACCATCTTCCACGCTGGCATTTCCATCGCCACAGCCATGGGTGCAACCATTCTAAGGAGGAACGTACACCTCGCCACGAGAAGGACCCGAACCCAAAACCTCGGGTCTCAAAAACTTCTAACCTCCTTGTAGTACTGGGCAGACCAGGCAAAGAGGCTCGAACCAAAGGTAGAGGAAGCAATACGATCGTAGTTCCCCGATGAATTTGAGAACATAGATAAATTATCAATACACAAATTAAAAAAAATCCACATTTCAGTATAAGTTCTCGGGTTTCCATGGCCGGTTCAATGGGTTCGCATGGTCTAAGCGCCCTTCCAACAAATTCATACTTAAATGCAACATGAAGCTAACTCACACCCCTCGATGGATACCAACAAGCGCATCGAAACGTGGCGACGACACCTAGTTTGGATAATTAAGGCAGTATTTAATGGTAAACGTCCGCAACATTTTCCAAATCGGATAACGACCCCGACATAATTGGGTTGGAGACTAACGATTCGACCATATGCCCGCATCTTGCGCACGTATCTGAGCAATCAGTCCGAATAAGTTCATTTCCAGAATCATTCGTCAGCCAATTGTGTTAAGTTCAACTTCAATTACTGACCAGGCATTAAACATTGAGTAACTATCCGAGCCTGGTAGCTCGTATATGACGCCGAGAAAAATCCAGCAGGTACCCGGGCTTAGGGAAACCCTCTACGGATTGTCACACCAGCCTGGCAATTTAATGAACCGATCAAATCCCCTAAAGTCACTGCACAAGCATCATCTTCACAGCATCCTACGGAACCAGCAACTTTAGAGCACCTTCACCTTGCAATGAAGGAAATCCGGAGCCAGAGTTCAGGCCCTGGAGGCTTCTCGGCTTCCATCATTACCCGGACTCCACAAAATGATGACGCTCCGGAACGTCATGGCAGCCTATGGCCTCAATAATGAATGCCACGGCCATCTCCAACCGCCAGTGCAACTCCTAAATTGAGATGCGACCGCACCATGGTTAGTTTATTGATCGGATCCAAAGACTAACTGCTTAACAATGTGTCGATATATTACACAAGCATTCAAGCTGACAATCCAAGCAGGTCCATTCCTTGGGGACCACGTTGCAAGACCAAAAATCACTAATCACTGTCTACTCATATGGCGCCATGCAAAGGTTCAATTTTACAAACTCAAGATCGAAGACAGGGTTTGACAAAGTCATGGGAGTGCGAAGTTATGTCTCTTGCTCCCGCTCGTTGGCTTAGTTGTCATCTCCGCAACCAAGATTCGAACTCCTAAATAGCGTAAATGATTTAGTAAGCATTTGGAACACAAAGCCTAATCCCGTATTCACACATGCTGGGCAACCTTTATCCAAATTCCTGATCCCGTTTCCCATGATCCGCCGCTCCATGTTCTTAGACACCAGATCCGAAAGCCCTCCTACTTTCCACATCTCTCTTCCCTTCTCCCAAAAACCTAACAATACCTTGAACAACCAAAGTACAAAAGAAGTATTTTGGCCTCCTCCAAGCCCTACAATGATTTTCTATCCGGAGAAGAGGAGAAAGGAAGTAACTACAGTCACGGGGTCAGGATGCCGCAAACGAACGTTCCAAGGTCAGAATTCAAGATCGTACACCTAAATATGGCTACATCGACTTATCTTTGAAGCACTGGCTACCAAGTCAATCACGACTCAACGACCACTCGCATACTCACCAAATGCTCAATCATCAAAGCACCCGCATACGCACGTCCCCCGCAAGTGTCAAGTCGCCTAAAACGCGCAACGACGGCGCTATGCGGCTACTAACCAATGCGAGTGCGACACTAAACCAGCAGTTGCTCGCTCATGATCCCCCAACGAGCGTGCCTGCTAACTAACATGTCTTTCCTATAACTTGCAGGATAAATCCACAACCCAACTATCATCTCAACTTTCATCCCAAAGCACATCATGCCAAGACAAAACGTCCAAACAAGACATACTTTGTGGGGGGCAAATGTTAACCGGCCTTTTGGTCCGGTCACCAAAATTACTCAAGACACGCTATACTCAACCCATCGCGTGAAGCCAGGGCCAAGGGTAAAACTAGGGAAGTGCAGAGGCAAGGACCGAAGAAAGATCCCGCTGGCAAGAACCTCGCGCCTTCGCCTCCACAGTGCTGCACCAATGAAGTCAACTAGCCTCAACCCTTCCTCTCATCAAGATCCGCTTCGCACCCGGCCGAGTGCGAAATTTCGCACCGACCAGGTGCGAAATTTCATACCTGGCAGGTGCGAAATTTCACACCTCAACTAGGTGCGAATTTCCGAAGGCCAATACCAGGAGGCGCGGATTTCTGGAAGATGGTCCCCATTTCTACCTACTCCTACCTAACCCCTACCTAACCACTTCCTATAAATACCCCACTACCTCACACTTCAAAAGAGAGGGATTCTTGAGCTTAGAGACCTCCATAAAGCTTCACTAATGGCATCTCCTCTTTGGGGAAGAAGAAGTAAAAAATTGTATTTTTCGTTATTATTCAATATATGATAATTATGACATCATATATCGTGAAAAATGAATGTAATGTGATGTCATGAGATAATCTCAAACTTGTAATTCTTCCAAGTGATTAATAATATTCCAACCGACTGTTCAAAGTGGATGTAGGCCCTCCCTAAGGCCGAACTACTGTAAATCTCTTGTGTTATTTACTGTTTATGTTCCATAATATGTTCTTGTCTATGCGACCATATATATAATTCCTAGTAATTAGGAATCTTTGGTGTTTGCAACATTTTTTTGCCGTCAACAGTGTAGATTAAGCATAGCAGGGGTGAATCTACAAATATGAAAGATGATGAATCGTTTGGATTGAGTGCTACAAAAAACAACACTTCGTAGTGCTAAAAAGATAGGGGTAACTGTTGGAATTAAGGGATATTTATAGAATTACGGACAGGATTGAAAAGAACGGTTGTTTTTAAGTATTAAGTGAAGTAGTGGTAGATCGACGAATATGAAAGATGATGAATTGTTTGGATGGGTGCTGCAAAAACCAATCCTTCACAATAGTTAAAAAATAGGGTTAATTGTTGGAAGGAAAGGCTATTTATTTAAAAAGAAGGATTATTTTGAAGTATTAATAGAAGTAGGGGTAGTTTTTGCATAGTAGGGGTAGTTCGACAAATATGAAAGATGATTAATCATTTGGATTAGGTACAACAAAAACCAACCCTTTATAGAAGTTAAAAAATAATGGTAATTCTTGAAAGTAAGGGCTATTTTGAGAATTAGGGGTAGGATTAAAAAAAGCGTTGTTTTGAAGAATTAAGAGAAGTAGGGGTAGTTTAAGAATAGTAGGGGTAGATCGACAAATATGAAAGATAATGAATCATTTAGATTGGGTGCTCCAAAAACCAACCCTTCACAGTAGTTAAAAAGAAGGGGTAATTCTTGGAAGTAAGGGCTATTTAGCGAATTATGGGTAGGATTAAAAAAAACTTGTTTTGACATATTAAGAAAAGTAGGGGTAGTTTAAGCATAGTAGGGTTAGATCGACAAATATGAAAGATGATGAATCATTTGGATTGGGTGCTGCAAAAACCAACCCTTCACAGTATTTAAAAAAATAGGGGTATTTGTTGGAAGTGCTATTTGATAATTAGGGGTAGGATTAAAAAGAAGGGATGTTTTGAAGTATTAAGAGAAGTTGGGGTTGTTTAAGCATAGTATCGGTTGATCGACAAATATGAAAGATGATGAATCATTTAGATCTGGTATTGCAAAAACCAACCCTTCAAAGTAGTTAAAAAATAAGGGTAATTCTTGGAAGTAAGGGATATTTTTAGTACTAGGGCTAGGATTAAAAAGAAGAGCTGTTTTGAAGTATTAACAGAAGTAGGGGTAGTTTAAGCATAGTATGGGTAGATCAACTAATATGAAAGATGATGAATCATTTGGATTCGGTGCTGCAAAAACCAGCCCTTCACAGTATTTAAAAATAGGGGTAATTGTTGGAAATAAGGGCTATTTAGAGAATTAGGGGTATGATTAAACAGAAGGGTTGTATTGAATTATTAAGAGAGGTAGGAGTAGTTTAAGCATAGTAGGGGTAGATCGACAAATATAAAAGATGATGAATCGTTTGGATTTTGTGCTGCAAAAACCAATCATTCACAATAGTTAAAAAATAGTGGTAATTGTTGGAAGGAAGGGTTATTTCGAGAGTTAGGGATGGGATTAAAAAGAAGGATTGTTTTGAAATATAAAGAGAAGTAGGGGCAGTTTAAGCATAGTCGGAGTAGAACGACAAATATAAAAGATGACGAATCATTTGGATTGGATGCTACAAAAACCAAACCTTCACAGAATTTAAAAAAATAGGGGTACTTGTTGGAAGTAATGGCTATTTAGAGAATTAGGGGTAGGACTAAAATAAAGAATGTTTAAAAGTATTAAGAGAAGTAGGGGTAGTTTTGGCATAGTAGGGGTAGATCGACAAATATGAAAGATGATGAATCGTTCGGATTGTGTGTTGCAATAACCAACCTTCACAGTAGTAGAATGGTAATTGGTTTACAAAGGAAGAAATGAATAATGCAAAAAAAATTGAATAAAGGAAAACAATAATAAAAGTAGGGGTAGTTAAAAATAGGGATAATTGTTGGAAGTAAGGGCTATTTAGAGAATTAGGGGTAGAATTCAAAAGAAGGGATGTTTTGAAGTATTTAGAGAAGTAGGGGTAGATTAAGCATAGTAGAGGTAGATCGACAAATGTGAAAGATGATGAAACATTTGGATTGAGTGTTGCAAAAAACAACCCTTCGTAGTACTAAAAAGATAGGGGTAATTGTTGGAAGTAAGGGCTATTTAGATAATTAGGGATAGGATTAAAAAGAAGGGTTGTTTTTAAGTATTAAGAGAAGTAGTGGTAGATCGATGAATGTGAAAGTGATGAATCGTTTGGATTGGGCACAGCAAAAACCAATTCATCAGAATAGTTAAAAAATAGGGTTAATTGTTGGAAGGAAGGGCTACTTAGAGATGTTAGCCTACTTTGTGAACTAGGTTACACAAAGTCAAAAAGTTAGAAGATCGAGTAGACGAAGGACACTTTGTTGTACATCCAGTTCGAAATTATAGGAGTAGAAACAAAAACAAGACAAAGAAGGAAGGAAAGTATTCGGATCGGATCGGAAGTAGTAGGACCGATCCGAACCCTATCTGCTTGCCTATCCGATCTGAACCCAGTGCACCCTTCTCCGCTCCACGATCTGCTGGATATTCGGGACAGTTACACCCACTTTCTACCCACGATGGCCACTAACTTGATGTGCTGGCGGCACCAGAAATCATCTGATCCCGAAAGTCATGGAATGGAGGATACGTGTGCCCGATCAGACCCGAATTCATGAAGGATTTTCGCCTATAAATACGCCACCAAGAGGCATTTGAGGGGACTTTTTGGCACTTTGAGAGTTTGAGTACCCTTGAAAATCGAACTCCAGCACTCCCAAACAATCCAAATCATCATTTAAAGTGTATTATGAATATAATTGAGTGAACGTATATGAAAAGTGAGTGAGATTGAGTGAATATCTTGTATTTTCATCTACATCATCAAACAAAGTGATATAAAGTGGACGTAGGCTCTTTAACGCTGAACCACTATAAATATTGTGTCTCTTTTCTGTTTTTGATTTCATTTTATCGTAATTTTAGTCAATTTGGGTGTTAGAACCACTTTTTGGTCTAACATTATGGTGCTTTCACTGAGAAAAATTTGAATTCTCTGTTTTTCTCGATTACCGTTCTACTTTTTGGACCGTTGAGTTCAAAGAAGTTAATCCCCAATTACCGACGCTTTTAAGTACTTGTTGGTTGGTTGTTGAAGAATTATGGCCAAAGGAAAAGGCAAGGAAGTTCAAACTAGTCGAGGGAACGAATTTGGAGAAGATCAGCGAAACGCGATCGTGACGAGGTCTCATGGGCACAGCTCGGGAGCGGATCGGACTGGCTTAGGAAATCCCAACCGAGTGCAGAGAGAAAGCTCCGATCCGATCCGAGTACAAGATGTTGAAGAGGTGCGCTCCCCCAACCTGAACCGATCCAGCCAAGTTACTTTGCTCTGATCCAACCCGACTCTAGGTGATGTTGGAACCTCTGCTCGAGCCCCTCCAAATGCTCCGACTCCAGCCACCAGGACCAATGACCAGATCAATCCGTCCGCGCCTGTCACACAAGGAGATTTTTCGCGCCTTCTCGACATGCTTGAGGGCACTAGGGAGGCTATGAGAATCCACGAGCGCACCAACCTTATGACGCAAGCGAATATGAGAACCATGAGTAGGGAGATTGGCGAGCTTTGCAGGCAAAGGATCCCTTCCCCCGTTCATCACACCACAGTGGATCAATTTTCTTCCTCAGAGGAAGAGCGACCTCGTGAAAGAAGGCCGCTTGAACGACCTTAGAATTTGGAACAAATGACTTTCGGATCTCTGGGATCCCGCGAAGACGCTGCTCGTGTGTTAGGACCCAATGACTGGAGCCTGAGAGAAACTATGTTGTTACCAATGCGAGGATCTCATGTTCTGCCTAGAGATCCTAACCTTACCAATCCCACTCAGGGACGAATGATTCAGCCCCTTCCTCCCGAGATTGACCGAAAACGTAGGGGGCAAAGCAGAGTAGAAGCCGCTAGAAGAAGGAAGGTGTCCCCTGATCAGGAGCCCAGAGGAAACCCTAATATCGAGGCCAGGGTGCTTGAATGACCCTTGACCAATGCTGATGTATGGACTATGATGCGCCAGATCATGTCTGAGAGTCGAAATTACACCAATGAAGATTATGGTATTGAGCGGAGCCATACTCCCGTTACTGACGACATTCTTAACTTTCAGTTCCCCCGATGGTTTAATTTACCGCAGATGGACAGATATAACGGGAGAACTGACCCGGGACAACATCTGATGCGATATGCATGGTTTATGAATGCTGCAGCTGCTCCTGACGCTTTGAATTGTAATGCTTTCCCAATTTACTTAGAAGACGTAGCATTACTATGGTTTACCCCACTTACTCCTCGATCGATATTGAATTTCAAAGAATTGAGTGAACGTTTCATGAATCAATTCCGACTTCACGCCCGAAAGTCTAAGACTGTTGTCAAATTATCGGGAATTAAGCAAGCACCGTTTCAATTTAGCTATGAAAGAAGTCAGCGACCCTCATGAGCCTACCATTTGGATGGCCTTAATGGAGGGAGTTGATCCTGATTCAGAGTTTGGAGATTATCTTTATGGGAAGCCGCCTCCCACAAGAGTGTTGTTTTATGAGAAGGCCAATATTCAGTAAAGACGGGAGGAAGCACGGGCAAACAGAAAGAGGAAGTCCGAAGCGGCCTCAAAAGAAGTTGTTCGGAGTAATGTTGTTGTAAAGCAGTCTGGAGAAAGCTCTGGGAAAGTCGAAGTGAATGTTGGAAACAAGAATGGAAACAATAATAATGGAAACGGGGGCAGCAGCAACCGTAATGGGAATGGTAATAGGAGAAACAGGAACCGAGGAAGTAATTCTGAGAAAAGACCCCAGTTCTAGACTTTTGAAAATTATTCACCGTTGAATGACACGTTGGAGAACATTTATTCAGACACGTATAATGTTTTGCAATATAAAAAACCACTACCATGAGATTCGACAGAGAAAGAAATTTCTATCGGGAAATTTTTTTATTTCACGGAACCCACGGACATTCAACGAACGAATGTCGACACTTGAGAGATGTGGTTGAGAAGTTGTTGCGTGAAGGTAAGTTGGATGAGTATAAGTCTACTCCAAGGGACAGGGGGCAAGGAGGACAAGCCCCAAACCAGAATCAGTCTACTCCCAAGCCTACAACGCAACAAAAGGGCAAATGTATTGTCATTAACACCATAGTAGGTGTACCCCATCCAGCCATCCACAGTTTCAGAGCAATGGACCAATACGTAAATGCAGTCAAGCACATAGATGTGGACGAGTGTAATGATTTGGATGATATCACCCCTGTGAAACAGCAGAGGACAATGTTCGATGATGTGGTTTTCCGTAGCAGAGACGACAACGGAATCCAATCGCCTACCAAAGATCCGTTGGTTATTACCACTACTATTGGGTCGGCACCGGTTCATAAGGTACTTGTAGACAATGGAAGGTCTGTCAATATTTTGTTTAAGAAGTCATTTGATCGGATGAGACTCGAGTCTGGAGATTTGAAGCCCTGTGAAGGTTGGATCCGAGGCTTCCATGGGGCATCGACAGCTCCAATGGGGTATACAGAATTGCCCGTAACATTGGGACAAGGGGATCGTAGAAGAGTACGAATGCTTCAGTTCATGGTGCTAGATATCGATTCGCCCTACAACGCTTTTTTAGGAAGGCCTGCCCTTGCAGAGTTCAGGGCTTGTATCGCACCATGGTTCTTATTGCTAAAGTTCCCAACTGAAGCCGGAACAGGAGTAATGAGAGGAGACCAAGTCTCCGGGCGAGCTTGTTATATTGCTGAATTAAAGATGCTGATGAAAGGACTCAACATCGATACTAGAAGTACTTCATCTCCTCCAAAGGAGGGTTCGGCGTAGCAATTAAAGAGATCAGCCCCGAAGGAGTTGCCCAAGGGAATGCCTGAGGACCTAGATCCCAGAGAAGATGACGAATCTGAGGATAGAAAGGCAACTCCTAACGAAACGACAGTGGATATACCCATTGATGAAGCTGATCCCGCAAAAATTTTGAAGATTGGATCCCAGTTGACTCCGCACCGAGCCAAAGAACTGGCTGACTTTCTGAAGGAAAACCTGGATGTGTTTGTCTAGACCCACGCTGACATGTGTGGGATATCACCATCCATCATGAGTCATTCGTTGAGTATAAACCCGAAACACCTGCCTGTAAAGCAAAAAAGACGTATGTTGGGCCCAGAGAGGTCGGCAGCTCTGAAAGAAGAATTGGAGAAGCTGAAAGAGAAAGAATTTATTAGAGATTCGACATATCCCGACTGGATATCGAATCTTGTTTGGGTAAAGAAGTTAAACGGAAAGTGGCGGACGTGTATTGATTTTTTAGACTTGAACAAAGCCTTCCCGAAAGATAGCTTCCCACTTCCCAGAATAGACCAGGTAGTGGATTCGACGGCGGGACATGAACTTCTTTCTTTTATGGATGCATACTCCGGGTACAACCGGATTCCCATGCATGTGCCCGATCAAGAGCACACAAGCTTTATTACAAATTTGGGATTGTACTGCAACGTAGTTATGCCTTTCGGATTGAAAAATGCTGGAGCTACCTACCAACGCTTGGTGAACAGGATGTTTTATAACCAAATAGGGAAGACTATGGAAGTTTATGTGGATGATATGCTTGTCAAATCGAGACAGTCCTCTAGCCATACACAAGACTTGGCAGAAATGTTCGGCATCCTGCGAAAGTATCGAATGAAGCTAAATCCTTTGAAGTGCTCATTTGGGGTGGCATCTAGAAAGTTTCTAGGTTTCGTTGTGGGCTCTCGAGGAATTGAAATTAATCACAGTCAGGTAGCAGCGATAAGGAACATCGAGGAACCACGAAGAATCAAGGATGTCCAAAGTAATGCAAGGAAAGTGGCTGCGTTGAGTAGATTTATCTCCAAAGCAACAGACAAATGTATCCCCTTTTTTGACCTAATAAAAAGGAGAAAGAAAAATTTTGAATGGACTCTGGACTGTATTGAGGCCTTTCGAAATCTATTGGACATACTAGAGAGACCACCAATTTTGTCGAAGCCGATGGATCATGAAGAGCTTTTTGTTTACCAAGCAGTATCGGCTCATGCCGTTAGCACCGCTTTGCTCAAGGAAGAAGATAAGTTGCAAAGACCAGTATATTATGTAAGTATGAAATTGGCAGCCGCATAACCTAATTACCCAAGGATAGAGAAGCTTGCTTACAGCCTTCTTATCTCCTCTCGAAAACTTCGCCATTATTTTCAAGCTCACCCAATAATCATATACACTGATCAGCCTCTGAGACAGGTGTTGCAAAGACCTGAAGCATCAGGATGGTTGATCAAGTGGAATATTGAATTAAGTCAGTTTGATTTAAACTTTCTGTGTCGGCCCGCCCCGCACCAACCGACATTTACTCCAAAGGTGCGCTGTACACGTGTCCAATTGGCACGGAACGGGTCGTCAGAAGGGAAGAAGGAAGGAGGAAATGAACATACAAAGAACCTGTAGAATGTCTCACAGCGCATAGAATAAAATATAGTAGTAACATACTTGACATAAAACAGGAGAGACACTGCATAAGCTGAAAATCAGAACTAAACATCATAGCAGCGGAAATTTAGAATACAGCTTATTACAACTTTCAAACTGTCTCAAAGCAAATGCAAGGTAAATGAGGTACACTACTAATGCCCAAGTAGCGACCACCAACGACACAGGGAGAATGTGTATATATATATATATATATAATACGTGGAAGCCTCCTGCTCGCCTCCGAATCAGCTACTCGCGCATCACCAGCTAACCTGTCTCTAGTCTGCTCGTGTGAGCACCCAGAGTAATAAGAGGAGACATAAAACTCTGGGTCAGACATAAAGCCTGGTATGAGCGATAAGCATCTAAAGTGAACAATAACAGGTAGACTAAAACATACCTGAACCTGCAACCAAAGAGTTAGCACTACATACTGTACAACACTCTAAGGTATCATATCAAACAGTGTAAAGATACGGAGGTGGGGGAGGTGTGCATGTCATAGGGATGGCAAACAATCAAACATAGCGTCCATCCTCACATCTCTCACTCAGTGCATAAAGCATACGATGTTCACCACTTCGATCACCCAACATTCCTTGCTACGATCACTTTGCCCCATGAAGTCATAAATGGCTTCACTGCACTGATAACGTAGCCACTAATTCCTTGCTATGTCCACTTGCCCCATGGAGTTATTCACCCCATCTGCGCTGGCTCATAGCCTTACTAATCCTTACTATGTCCACTTGCCCCATGGAGTTATTCACCCCATCCGCGCTCATAGTCTTACTACGCATCACCTTGCCCCTCAGGTCATAATGACCCTACTGCACTAATAACGTAGTCTTGCTACCATCACCTTGCCCCTCAGGTCATAATGACCGTACTGCTCTGATAAGTAGCCCATCATTCCTTTTTAGTGGTGGATCGAAGTTATGAACGTCGACAACTCCTTAGCACACGTCCCGCAGCAAAGTCCAACCATGAAGTGAACTCGTTGGTTCCCAACTGGTTCCGGGATCCTGAGCTCTAACTTCTCCTATTGGACTACCTTTGCATCTCGGGTTATTGATCAATACTGGGTCGGGTCTGATTCCTCATCAAGCCATCAGTTCGGGTCGGGTTCCCCCTTCTGGTGTGGTTCGGGTCGGCACTCATCTTCTAATGCGGTTCGGGTCGGCCTTCCTCTGGGTTCGAGTCAGCTGCTTCTTCTTCTTCAGGTCGGGTCGGTGCTTCCTTTCAGGTCGGGTCGGGTCCTTCTTGGTTAGTGCTTTCGATCCGTCTTCATGCTCCCCTTCATATGCTCCTATCCGATCCGCTTTCTTGCTCCTGCTCTGATTCGCCTTTGTATTTCTGATCCGATCCGTCCTCTTCGATCCGATCCGTCTTCCTCCATCCGATTCGATCCCAGTTCAGCTAGCGTGGCCTTCCTTTTTGCCACTATTCCAAGTGTTGGGTTCCGATCAGAATCTTTGCTCAGTTCCGCATATCCGATCCGAGCCCCATTATCCGATCCGATCCGAACTCTGCACTGTTTTCCGAAACTATTCCAGAAAGTGTTTAGGCCATTCGACGACGTTTTCGACCATTCTAACTATTGAAATCAATCACAAAGCATTTCATACAGTCATAGCAACATGCATAATCAACCACAAACATCATTCACATCAATATCATAGGTTAAAATGGATCAAACATACCCAAAATTCCATATTTCCCCTTAAGCATGTTTAGGTGAAACTAATAATAGGATTAGCAAAACTTAACCAAATTAACCCAAATTCATATCAGAGGTCTAAAACATCATTTAGGAATGTATGAACATTTTTCCTGAATTTTATCATGCTTGAATTCGCTAATTAGCACTAATCACCCCTAATTAGCCATAATTAGTGTAAAACTATGCAAATCACTCACCTTAGCCACAAAATAAACTAAGATCTGAAATAATTCTCTGATTTGATGTGAATCTCAATGCCAACAGCAGCTCCTATGTTGATTTGGTGATGATCTTCCTTGATTAGGGGTTGCTAAGCTTAATCCTTGACCAAAAGATGATTTGGAGGTGATTTAGAGGTTAGAGGCCATTTTTAGGGATCCTTGGTGATAAGTGGAGGCTAGAAAACTGAAATGGAATGATTCTCCATCTTATTTCAGCCCTCCCATAACCCTAATCCCGAAATGGGTTATGGGCCTACTTGCTAATCACCCGATTTGGCCCGGTTAAGCAGTTTTTCACCCTCCAAACCTTATTTCAGCCATATCTCCCAAACGGTAAGTCCCTTTGGCTAATGTGACCACTCTACGGAAAGAGAAACCATCAAACGAATCAAATGGAAGTGGTTTCAGGTCAAAATTCCTTTCCAATCAAAAGTTATGGCCAAAACAGTACCAACTAGGGATAAAATGGTCATTTAAAAATCGACAAAAATCATAAGCATGGGAAATGACTCTAATAGATGTTTCCCAAAGTTACATGACCATACGACTTCACATGGGAAAGAAATAAATATTCTACGATCCTATGATGTGAAGAATACGGGTCGTTACACTCTCCCCCCCTTAAGAAATTTCGCCCCCGAAATTCCCTAATCCAAACACACACATGGGTCCCGCATGCCTATCAATCATAAAACGACAATCAAACATGCAAAATAAGCAAAACAAGTCTATCCTAGCATGCGGAAAACTAAATCGCAAAGTAAATCTTACCAGGCAAAGAGTTCTGGATAAGCCTTCCTAATGCTCTCCTCTGTCTCCCAAGTACAATCATTCTCGTTCTCGCCCCACTGAACCTTGACTAGCTTCACCGACTTCCTTCGAAGTTGCTTCGTATCGTGCCCCGCAATACGAATCGGCTTGCCAACCGCCTCAGGTTCTACTTCGAAGTCTTCTAACTGATCAGGTGAAATAGCCATATCTGAGTCGTGAACGAACTTCCTTAGTTGGGAAACATGAAATACATTATGAACTCCCGCCATCTTCTCTGGTAAGCCAACTCTATATGCCAAATTCCCGACTAATTCAAGAACAGGGAATGGGCCAACAAACCTTGGTGCTAACTTGCCTCTCCTGCCAAATCGAATCACGCTCTTCAACGGAGAGATCTTGACGAACACCAAGTCACCAACGGAGAATTTCAAGTCTCTTCTCCTCTTATCGGCATAGCTCTTCTGCCTATCCTGAGCAGCTTTCATTCGTTGTTGAATGATCTTGATCTTATCCGACGTTTCTCTCACCACATCTGGCCCAAGCACAAACTTCTCGCCAGTCACTATCCAACACGATGGTGAGTTGCACGGTCTTCCGTACAAAGCTTCATATGGAGCCATACCGATACTGGATTGGTAGCTATTATTATATGCAAACTCTACTAGATGCAAATGGTCATCCCATGATCCACCAAAATCAAGTATACACGCTCTCAAGAGATCTTCCAATATACGATTCACCCTCTCCGTCTGACCGTCGGTCTGAGGATGATATGCGGTACTGAGATGTAATCTTGACCCTAGAGCCTCTTGTAAGCTCTTCCAAAACCCACTAGTGAACAACGGGTCTCGGTCACTCACAATGCTTTTGGGTACTCCATGAAATCTCACTACCCACTTCATATACAATTCAGCCAACTTGGCTGCTGTTCTGGTCGATTTGACTGGTATAAATCTTGCACTTTTAGTCAATCGATCCACAGTTAACCAAATACTATCATATCCCGATCTAGTCCTTGGTAGGCCATCGATGAAATCCATCGAGACTTGCTCCCATTTCCATTCGGGAATTTCTAATGGTTGCAATAACCCACTAGGCTTCTTTTGCTTGGCTTTAACTAGCTGGCAATTCATGCATTTGGATATAAACTTCCCAACGCCTCTTTTCATCCCTTCCCAGTAGTAAGTCTGTCTCATGTCTCGATACACCTTATTACCACCGGGATGTATAGTCAGTTTTGAGTGATGACATTCTCTAAGCACTTCATCTCTCAAACCATTCAAGTTGGGCACAACTAGTCTTCCATTCTTTCGAAGCCATCCATCTCGATCAAGCCCATACACATTCATCTCCTCATCAATACCCATCTCTAACTTGGAGATGATTTCTAATAGATTAGGATCGTCCCTCTGGCTAGAACCAATCCGCTCTATCAAAGTGGGTCTGATCGTCAAACTAGCTAGCATAACTTGATCCAATTCGCACCTTGGTCTGAAATCAAACCCCGCGATATACTCCAGTTGCTTCCATTCAAGAAACATTGCCCCTAAGCTGGCATGTCTCCTACTCAAGGCATCGGCTACCGCATTACCTTTCCCAGGTGTATACGCGATATCAAAATCATACGAAGCCAAGAATTCTAACCATCTCTACTGACGGAGATTCAGATCTTTCTGAGAGAAAAGATACTTTAACGATTTGTGATCGGTAAACAGCTCAAATCTTTCTCCCAAGAGATAGTGTCTCCACATCTTCAGCGAAAATACAATCGCTGCCAATTCCAAATCATGGGAAGGATACTTCTTCTCATGCGGCTTTAGCTGTCGACTAGCATAAGCCACAACCCTACCTCCTTGCATCAATACAGCACCTAGTCCGGTACTACAAGCATCTGTGTATACCGTCATCTCTTCATTCCCTTTAGGAATGACTAACACTGGCGCACGCGTCAACCTCTCCTTTAGAGTCTTGAAGGCATCCTCACACACTCCGTCCCAGACGAAGGACTGATTCTTCTTAGTCAACTGAGTCAACGGTGCTGCTATCTTGGAGAAGTCCTGGATAAACTTACGATAATATCCAGCTAATCCCAAGAAACTTCTTACATTTGCTGCATTCTTGGGCGTAGGCCAATCCTGTACCGTAGCTACCTTTGCAGGGTCCACGGCAATACCACTCTCTGAAATGACATGACCCAAGAATCTTACTTCCCTTCTCCAAAAATGACACTTAGAGAATTTCGCTTTCAATTGGTGTTTCCTCAACACCTCCATCACTATCCTCAAGTGCCCCTTGTGTTCCTCCTCTGTCCTTGAATAAACAAGGATATCATCCACGAACACAAGAACAAACTTATTCAACTGATCTCTGAATACTCGATTCATAAGATCCACAAAATAGGATGGTGCATTAGTCAACCCAAATGGCATAACCAACCACTCATAAAATACAGACGGCGTCCTAAATGCCGTTTTCGGAACATTCTCATCTGCTACTCGAAGCTGATGAAATCCTGTCGCGAGGTCCAACTGGGAGAACACTCTTGCTCCTTCCAGCTGATCAAACAAATCATCTATCCGCGGTAGAGGATACTTATTCTTCCTCGTCACCTTATTCAACTCGCGATAGTCCACACACAAACGAAGGGAACCATCTGCCTTAGTGGCAAACACAACTGGTGCTCCCCACTCGGAGACACTCCTTCTAATAAATCCCTTCTTCAAAAGATTGCTGACTTGCACCCCGAGCTCTCGCTGCTCCCTTGGTGCCATACGACGAAGTGGCATCACTATAGGTCTGGCATCTTTCACTAAATCAATACGGAACTCAATCTCTCGGTGTGGTGGAAGCCCGGTCACCTCCTCGAAGACGTCCGGATACTGGCCAACTACGGGCACATCTGACAACTCATCCTGCGGGATGTCGAGGGAATTTACAAAACTAGCCATAACCCCATCACTAGGTAGGCTACCAAAAACTACCCTCCGCCCATCATCCGCCCTCACTGTCACCAAAAAGCCCTCACAGTCTAACACCACCCCGTACCTTTGGAGCCAATCGACTCCCAATATAATGCCATACCCAGTAAAGCCCAAAACAAAGCAATCACATACAAACATACATCCATGACTCGATAAGACCAAATTCCTGCAAATCATACTAAGGCTAGTCGAACCACCAATCGGGTTCGTCACAATCAATGGTCTATCGACTATCTCGGGTTCCAGTCCCAACCTATCTACCAGGTCACTAGATATGAAGGAACGGGAAGCCACAGTATCAAATAAAACTCGAACTGGTATATCATAAATAGAAAGCATACCTTGAATAACAACATTCTTTCCTTTCTCCGCCGCAGTTGGGGCATTCGACGAAGAAGGAACGGCATCAATAGCATATGCTTTCACAATCTACTTCTCCTTAAGAGGTTGCGGACACTTGTCCTTGAAATGTCCCACTTGACCACAGTTGAAGCACTTCTTATCCGCTGGCTTGGCCCAACAATTTTTAGCAAAATGGTCTTTCTTTCCACAGCTGAAGCACTCAACATCCTTCTTGCTCTTTTTCTGGCCACCTTTTGATTGGTCCTGCTTCCTCTTATTCTGAGAATTATTCTTGCCTCCACCGCCTGCTTGCGGCTTTGGCCCTTCCACAGATGCAGCCTCAGTCTTTGACTTAGGGTAAAGACTCTCTGACCTCAAAGCTTTCCCCACGATCGATTCAAAAGTCTCATCGATGTGGTTAATAAGCCTTTCCCCAAGTTCCCATCCAGGCCAGTAATGAACTTCTCATTCTTCTTCTCAGGAGTATCGATAAGAGACAGTCCATACTTCGACAAAGTGTCGAACTCAGCAATATAATCAGAAACTGCCCTTCCGTTCTGCTTGAGTTCCAAGAACCTCTTAAACAATACTGACTTCTGGGCAGCTGGGATAAACTTCTCGCTAAAGCGAGCCTTGAACTGATCCCAAGTAACCTGATCCTCTGGAGTAGCTGTTCTGATAGCATTCCACCAATTCATCGCTCGCCCTTGCAGCTGATGAGACGCTAGTCTTCTCTTCATCGCATCCTCAAGACCCAAGTCATCAAAGATACGATCACAGCTATCCATCAAATCTTGAACATCTGTGGCTGACTCCGTTCCGTGGAACGGCTTCCCACCAAGATTAGTGTAATCTTTGCACAACTTGGCAAAATCGACCCTAGGCGCCTGCACTACTGGGCCAGCACCAACTCCGGGATTGGGAATTTCCCCTTGCACTTCTCTAAGCATGTCTCTCATGAGGTTGGTAAACATCGCCCTCATGTCAGCGGCATTCCCATTATTGGCCCCTCTACCGGCACCTCTAACATGCCAGCTCATCGTCAATCTGTAAAAGGGAAAAGATTAACGACCCCATAGTGGTACTAGTGCAGTGCAACTTCATTCTTATACTACTATCAGTATATATATACATAGCTTTTGAAAACCAAAGTAATCACAAATACGCTCTCTTATATACGTACTAACTCTACCTAGTGTCTTTCCCTAGGTTAACTACGCAACCTAGAGCTCCGATACCAAGTGTGACGGCCCGCCCCGCACCAACCGACATTTACACCAAAGGTGCGCTGTACACGTGTCCAATTGGCACAGAACGGGTCGTCAGAAGGGAAGAAGGAAGGAGGAAATGAACATACAAAGAACATGTAGAATGTCTCACAGCGCATAGAATAAAATATAGTAGTAACATACTTGACATAAAACAGGAGAGACACTGCATAAGCTGAAAATCAGAACTAAACATCATAGCAGCGGAAATTCAGAATACAGCTTATTACAACTTTCAAACTATCTCAAGGCAAAAGCAAGGTAAATGAGGTACACTACTAATGCCCAAGTAGCGACCACCAACGACACAGGGAGAATGTGTATATATATATAATACGTGGAAGCCTCCTGCCCGCCTCCGAATCAGCTACTCGCGCATCACCAGCTAACCTGTCTCTAGTCTGCTCGTGTGAGCACCCAGAGTAATAAGAGGAGACATAAAACTCTGGGTCAGACATAAAGCCTGGTATGAGCGATAAGCATCTAAAGTGAACAATAACAGGTAGACTAAAACATACCTGAACCTGGACCTGCAACCAAAGAGTTAGCACTACATACTGTACAACACTCTAAGGTATCATATCAAACAGTGTAAAGATACGGAGGTGGGGGAGGTGTGCATGTCATAGGGATGGCAAACAATCAAACATAGCGTCCATCCTCACATCTCTCACTCAGTGCATAAAGCATACGATGTTCACCACTTCGATCACCCAACATTCCTTGCTACGATCACTTTGCCCCATGAAGTCATAAATGGCTTCACTGCACTGATAACGTAGCCACTAATTCCTTGCTATGTCCACTTGCCCCATGGAGTTATTCACCCCATCTGCGCTGGCTCATAGCCTTACTAATCCTTACTATGTCCACTTGCCGCATGGAGTTATTCACCCCATCTGCGCTGGCTCATAGTCTTACTACGCGTCACCTTGCCCCTCAGGTCATAATGACCCTACTGCACTAATAACGTAGTCTTGCTACCATCACCTTGCCCCTCAGGTCATAATGACCGTACTGCTCTGATAAGTAGCCCATCATTCCTTTTTAGTGGTGGATCGAAGTTATGAACGTCGACAACTCCTTAGCACACGTCCCGCAGCAAAGTCCAACCATGAAGTGAACTCGTTGGTTCCCAACTGGTTCCGGGATCCTGAGCTCTAACTTCTCCTATTGGACTACCTTTGCATCTCGGGTTATTGATCAATACTGGGTCGGGTCGGATTCCTCATCAAGCCATCAGTTCGGGTCGGGTTCCCCCTTCTGGTGTGGTTCGGGTCGGCACTCATCTTCTAATGCGGTTCGGGTCGGCCTTCCTCTGGGTTCGAGTCAGCTGCTTCTTCTTCTTCAGGTCGGGTCGGTGCTTCCTTTCAGGTCGGGTCGGGTCCTTCTTGGTTAGTGCTTTCGATCCGTCTTCATGCTCCCCTTCATATGCTCCTATCCGATCCGCCTTCTTGCTCCTGCTCTGATTCGCCTTTGTATTTCTGATCCGATCCGTCCTCTTCGATCCGATCCGTCTTCCTCCATCCGATTCGATCCCAGTTCAGCTAGCATGGCCTTCCTTTTTGCCACTTTTCCAAGTGTTGGGTTCCGATCAGAATCTTTGCTCAGTTCCACATATCCGATCCGAGCCCCCTTATCCGATCCGATCCGAACTCTGCACTGTTTTCCGAAACTATTCCAGCAAGTGTTTACACCATTCGACGACGTTTTTGACCATTCTAACTATTGAAATCAATCACAAAGCATTTCATACAGTCATAGCAACATGCATAATCAACCACAAATATCATTCACATCAATATCATAGGTTAAAATAGATCAAACAAACCCAAAATCCCATATTTTCCCTTAAGCATGTTTAGGTGAAACTAATAATAGGATTAGCAAAACTTAACCCAATTAACCCAAATTCATATCAGAGGTCTAAAACATCATTTAGGAATTTATGAACATTTTTCCCGAATTTTATCATGCTTGAATTCGCTAATTAGCACTAATCACCCCTAATTAGCCATAATTAGTTTAAAACTATGCAAATCACTCACCTTAGCCACAAAATAAACTAAGATCTGAAATAATTCTCTGATTTGATGTGAATCTCAATGCCAACAGTAGCTCCTATGTTGATTTGGTGATGATCTTCCTTGATTAGGGGTTGCTAAGCTTAATCCTTGACCAAAAGATGATTTGGAGGTGATTTAGAGGTTAGAGTCCATTTTTAGGGATCCTTGGTGATAAGTGGAGGCTAGAAAACTGAAATGGAATGATTCTCCATCTCATTTCAGCCCTCCCATAACCCTAATCCCAAAATGGGTTATGGGCCTACTTGCTAATCACCCGATTTAGCCCGGTTAAGCAGTTTTTCACCGTCCGAACCTTATTTCAGCCATATCTCCCAAACGGTAAGTCCGTTCGGCCACGGAGATCGATCAGGGTGCATGCTTTGGCTGATTTTATAGCAGAATTCACAATTCCGGAGAAATAAACGATCGATGATAAGGTGGTCAAATTAGAGGAAGAATTAGAATTAGATCCATGGAAGTTATACACATACGGAGCCAAGAACGACCGAAGGTCCGGAGCTGGAGTCGTCTTAGTTACTCCTGAAGGACGATCGTTATATTATGCTCTGCGACTAGAATTTTCAGCGACCAATAATGACTATGAATATGACGCTCTTATTGCCGGGCTGAAACTTGCTAAGGAATTCGGAATAAAAGCATTAGATATATTCTGCGATTCCAAAATAGTCGTTTGCCCAGTTCGAAAGGAGTTTATGGCCCGGGGACCTCGACTTATTACCTATCTTGGAAAGGTGAAGGAGCTGTTGAGCAACCTGGAACGGTAAAACATAACGCATATCTCAAGAGCTGAAAACCAGAAGGCTGACCGGCTGGCGAAGCTGGCAAGTTCCGACAATCCGGAGGAAACCAAAATGGTTCCAATTGAGACGTTGGGATCGCCAAGCTTTGAGTTAATGGAAATTGCGTTAGCTTTCGAAGCAGAACCGGAGAGGGAGTTGTGGATGACCCCAATCAAGAATGTCCTTAGAAATGGAGTACTCCTGCAAAAGAATAGTGACAGGCGAGCCATAGTTCGTAAAGCTACCAGATACGTCCTTCAAGATAAAACCCTTTATCGGCAAGGATTTTTTATGCTCCTCTTACGGTGTATAGCGCACGACGACATCAAGCGTGTACTAAGGGAAGTACACGAAGGTGAGTGTGGAGATCATACAGGAGGTTAGACTTTAGCAAAAAAGGTATTGCGGTATGGGTATTTTTGGGCCACTATTAATAAAGATGCAGCTGATTACTCACGACGCTGCGACAAATGCAAGAAGTTCTCCAAGATCCCCAAAGCACCACCGACCCAGCTCAAGTCGATGGTGAGTCCATGGCCATTGCCATGTAGGGAATTGACATCATCGGAGTTCTACCGATTGCCAAAGGAGGAGCGAAATATGCAATAGTCGCCGTGGACTATTTTACGAAGTGGGTGGAAGCTGAGCTCTTAACCAAAATCACAGCAAGAAAGGTGATAAGTTTCGTGGTAAGAAATATCATATGCCGATTTGGGATTCCAAGGACCATTATAACTGATAATGGAACCCAGTTCGGCGGTGCCGAATTCAGAAATTTCTGCCAGAAATACAAGATTGACAAGAGTTACACTGCAATCGCCCATCCACAGTCGAATGGGCAAGTAGAAGCAATAAATAAAGTCATAAAATCCATCCTCAAGAAGCGGTTGGAACGTGCAAAAGAAAAATGGGTGGATGAATTGCCCTTGGCTTTATGGGCATATCGGACAACATTTAAGACAACTACCGGCCATACTCCTTTCTCTCTTTGATTTGGTTCAGAAGCGTTAATCCCGGTAGAGCTTGAAGTTCCCTCCCATAGGGTGACATATTATGACCCGATGACGAATTGGGCACTCCTTCTCGAGTCCCTTGATGAAGTGGAAGAGAAAAGGGATGAAGCAGACTTGCGCGCGTCAAGACATCAACATCAGATGGCATGCTATTATGACAAGAAAGTTCGCTTTAGAACCGTTAAACCAATGGATTTGGTGCTAAAGCGAGTTTTTCCATCCCTTCCTCATTCAGGTCCAAAGTGGGAAGGACCATTCGCCGTCCAACGGAAACTTGGACAGGAGCTTTCAAGTTAACGACCGTAGATGGTGAAGAAGTGCCTAGGGATTGGAATGCCCAGCACTTGATGCGATATTTGAATTAGAGATGTTGTATTTTCTTTTGTTTTTTATGAACCTTGTAAAAAGGCATGACTTGCCTAGAAAAGCCTGTTTATATTAACAAAAGATTATAAAGTAGACGTAGGCTACGAATAAGCTGAACCACTATAAAAATATCCTATGTCATTTACTTTCCTTCATTATTTATATGATCGACAAATATCCTATCATGACTGTGAAACACGAAATGTTAGACTAAACATAGAAGATTGGGGATGACCCATGTGCAGGAGTAAATAAAATGACTGACTGTGTGACCAAATACAGAAGAATGGGAAGACGACATTCTTAACTCTAACTCTCAAGGATTGAGAGAGAGTATATAGGACGGGAAGACGACGTCCTCTGAGGCGTGAAGGTGCACCCAGATGAGAGATCGCCTCAGCGAAAACTCTAACCTGGATATGAGACAGGAGAGTATAAATTTGCTAGAATGAACAGGCATCAATGATAAAAGGAATATGGCCCCCGTCAGAGAATCGGGGCCATTTGAACTCTTTAATTTAAGTTAATCTTGAATAGTTCTTGCTCAGTTATTCGAAATTGACCGGGGGCATATATGCGCATACATGTTTCCTCCAACAATGACTTTATTATATGACTTTAATTTGATACACTCGTATACTTCCATTTAAGTATTGAACTAATGACCATCAGGCATTGCAGGAAATAAATGATTCTTATTTACAAACGTGTGACTTTGTACAAGGAAAACAAGCAAAAAAGAAGATGCGAGGGTCGCGCTCGCTGCAACAATTGCGACCCAGTTAAATGATAAAGTAAAACAAAGCACTTCATCATTTAGACTTCAGAGTGGACTTGGATTTTTTAGCAGCCTTCTGAGCATCCTTCGCCTCCTTTATAGCTTCAGTTAGAATGCGCCTTTATTTTTTCTTCCCTGTGACCAAGGTGCTGGAATCGGTTGATTTTTTCCCTGAAGTTGGAACACGGGAATCAAGAGAAGACTTTTTACCAAGCTCTTCTGTAATAGACCTAGTCGAAAGCTTAACAAATAACCTTGATCCAGCATCCACCACTGCAAGATGCTTAAGGCTTTCGGAGTCTAGGTCTTCAACTTTAAGCTGCAAACGTTTGTCTTGCTCAGCTTTCAGCGCAGTCAAAGTGATGTCATCAGCGGTTTTTGACTCACCAACTATAGCCACCTCAGGGTCTTCCTCGTGTCCCTCGTTGTCGCCATCATCTTTCAAGGCGTCTATCATCTCGTCATCGTAAGGAGCATCAGCTATAGGCGGTTCAGTTCCTTCTCCTGAATCAGTAGTGGCAGCCTTGTCCTTTCCCACTTTAGCCTTCTCCGCCGGTTTTGCTCCAACGGTGGTTCCCTGGGGCACGTCAGTCCTCTCGGTTGGTTCGACGCCTATAGAATGAGAAGCAACGCTTATCAACTCAGGAGAAGATAAAGGGTCCTTCATTGATTGCCTGATTATGTGATGAAAAGTGGAGACAGCTTTGACGAATTGAGGTGAAAAGGTAGAGATACCTTCCGATGACTTCTCAGTAGGAGTGACTACTGTCTCCGACGCCGTTTCGGGTATGGGGGATAAAAGAGATGCCCGAGGGATCCCCGGGTTTTCGGGGTCATATCCCTCTACTTCAGAGGTTTCAGAGGCAGTGGAAGAAGAACCAGCCTCAGGGATGTTCTTTTGTTTAGCCTTCCTCTTCTGTTCCTCCATAGTAGCAGCAATGAGGCGGCGTCCCTCGGTTAGGCGTTCTGGTTCATCATCTCTTAGATATTTTTCCATAAGCTTGTCTTCGTCAATGGAATCTACCTTGAGCTCCTCTTTCTCCCATTCAACGATTAGACTCCATACTTGGACCAAGGTAGACGGATAATCTTCAATCCAAGAGATGTTTCGGCAGCGGATTATATGCGCAAAGAATTCGATCATTAGTTCTTCGAAACTATGCACTTCATCCTCAGCCTCTGACAGCTTCTTGCGGGTCTCTTCGGCTGATTTAATGACACTTTCAACATTACCCTATGCTAGGGCAGTCCTATTCTCAACCTCCACCAACATGGAAGCCAAGTCAGCATTTCTCTTCTCCAATTCATCATTCTTTCTCGCTAACTCGGCTTTCTCTTGCTCCAGAGCGGTTTAGGCAAGTTGCATTTTAGAATTATCTGACTTTGCATCTTCTGCTTCGTTTTTCAACTCCGAGCGCCCTTGATTGTGAGAATCGAGCAAGTCATGATAACGTTTTTATAGCTCTTCAAATTGCTGCTTGAAGTTAGTAGCATCCCGCTGAGCAACGGCAAGTTGGGCCTGTGTGTCCTCGAGATCTTTCCCTAAATTTTTCAAGACTTTAGCATCATCTGCAGTATTTTTCATCGACTCGGTATCCATAATCAGAGTTCGGATAATTCTGGAGAGGTTACGTGAATACTTGAACATCTCCGAATATTGTTTTTCAATTGCATCAATTTTCGCTTTGGCCTCGTCCGCCCACCTTGAGGAAATAGGCTGGATAGCGGGTAAGAAAGTCAAGTTTTCAAAGTAGTGTTCAGGGAATTGTTGCTCCAAATATGCATGCTTGACTTTAGCTTCAACATCCAATGGTGGAGGTGCGCGATATGTTAGCTCAGTATCTCTAGGATGAGTGGGCACGACGGCCGTATCACCCTTCTTAAGCCGCTTATCGGAAACCTTATGTTTATCTCGAGAGCTGGTTTCTTTCGTCGGACTTCTTTCCCTACCTCGTTTTTCTTGAGAAGAGGTTTGATCTTTTGACTGCAATGTGTCTTCTCCTCGACGGCCTTGATAGCCTTTGTATCGTTCTGAATCCGACCGAAATGGGAGAGGGAGCGCGAGATCCGCGACTGATAAGAGTCATAAGGCCTTCTATCCTCTCTACTACGGCCTTCACGACGATCATGCTCAGCATCAGAAGGGGGTCAAGTCATGCTGTGATGAAGTTTCCTGATATCATAATGGGAGCGAGACATTGTACCTGCGCAATAATGCATTTGGAATTCAGAATCAGTGTTCTTACAAAAGGTAAGTGCTGTGAAATGTGATGCTATTGTGCTAAGTGCATCCTAAGTGGCGTTTTCCCCCCGACAAACCCGAATCCGAAGCCAGACTAGTGCGAATAGGCTCTTTGGCCTTTGCAGGAGTGGTCTCTTCTGAAGAAGTGAAAACTAAAGGATTTGTTCCAAAATACTATGAAGTGTAGATATTTTCAGGTAAGGGGATATCTCCTAAACCTTGAAATGTAGGATCATCGGTACTAGGGGCATCTCCCTGGGAAGCATCTATTGGCGGTTCTTTGGAAGACGTCGACTACTCCAGAGAGATAGCATCCTCGGGGACGACGTACCCTTCTCGGTGCTTTTCGGCCATGTTGGACAACTCATCGTCTTGAGTCGAACATGGAGAAGGTGAAATTTGAAGTGGCATTGTAGGAGTTTTCGAGCTTCCACCCGTTTTTGGAATTACGTCCACAGGGGGGATGTACACATATGGACCCGAACTGTGACCTATGCTGCGGGTAATGGACAACAACCCGTGAAGATGAAGGTATTCATCCTTAAGAACACTGTCGATGGTCAAGAACTTTTGGTCACCATTGAGCAACTGGTGTAAACGATCAAAGTATAATTGACCTGATATTTTGCTTTGGGTTGCCAACTGCGGATAAGAATGAAAGCAAGTTAGTATGTCAACATGAACGCTTAAAGATGGAGTCTGGAAAATAGATGTTTTACTTGATTGGGTCTATCTCCTAGCGCATCCCGGTTGTTGTTTGATATAAAACCATTCATGTTTTGGATCGCCAGCTTTACTGCTAAATGGAACGGTGATGATCTTTCTCTTCGAAACTGATTCAAAGTACGAGAAGGAGGGAGTCTCTTTAGTTCGATGTTTGAAATTATAAAAGAAATGGATGTCATCGAAGGTTGGTTCTATGCCTAGAATCTCTTTGTATGCTACATATAAGGTATATATGTAAGCATAGGAGTTGGGATGCAGCTGCATGGGGGCAATCCGCATCGGTCTTAGAAAGTCGACAACAAACGGAGAAAACGGTGGAATAGCCCAAACCATGCACATCAATCGGGTGATTGCCATAAATCCTTCTAGAGGATTGTGAGGATGGTCAGTTTTCGATGGCACCAGGGTATCTCCTTTTAGTATCCCATGCTTGAGGCGTATTCGAACAAGTCTGTCGTTGTCAATTGTCGATTCAACATAATCTTGGGGTGATTCCAATATGATGGCTGTAATGACCCTGATCCTTAGGGGTTAATTTTTGAATATTTAATATTTAATTTAAATATTGGGTGGATAATATAAATGGAATTTTATATTATGTTATTAGTTTAATAATCAATTTCGATTTAAAATCGAATTTATTAAATAACAGAATACGAAAATGGATCTAGTTGAATTCAAATTTTAATTTGAATTGAAAACAGTTCAAATAATTAATGGGAAATGTTATTTGAATTTATAACGATAATAATATTAATTTATTATCGAATAAATAAATTGTTTTGAATTTAAATTATATCAACTTAAATTAAAATCTCCTTCAGACTATAAAATTAGACTTCTTAACCTATCCCAGTGTGTTCAGAATAGCGGTTTTACCCTAGAATTGAAAATTGGTGGGTCCAGAAAGGAGATCAGAATCAGGGTGTATTTTAATTAAAGGATACGGGTTTTAAATGAATTAAAATAAAATAATTCATGGCCTCTTTAATTCCACCGTTCACCCAAGGAAAACAAACCCATGGCTTCCTTCATCACCACAAAACAAAACAGAACGATGTCCTCATTTTTCCATAAATCGTGGCCTTATTTTTATCCAGCTATTCAACCTATATAAGTAACTCAAAGCCATTCCTTTCATACCAAATTCCTCAAAAATCGAAAAGCATCAAAATCAGAAATGGCCGCACCCCCCTAAAATCAATCGAACCCCTCTTCTATGAAATCAAAAGCCGTATCTAGCCTCAACAAATGGAAATCAAATTCAAGCGAGAGGATTGAACTCGCGATTTACAGTATTGAGTTCGACAGTTTCTTTTTGACACCAGAATTTCATCGCCATGCTTGGAAGGAACTTCGAGCTTCGATTTTTCACATCGCGAGCTGTAACCAAGATTTCGACGATAAATCAAAGGGTGAGATGACCTGTATGGTGTCAGAGATCAGTGGCGTTAGGGTGGTTCGCGGAGAGTATCGCTCGATGCCTGAAACCGGAGATGGAAGATGAGGGATTGTCGATTGTCGTGAGTGGTTCAGAGGTTTGAAGAAGGTATCGGAGGGCTAAAATTGATGCTGGGAAGGGTTACAGTGAGGTCTGCAACTCCAGGAAGAAAGTCGATGTTGGTTGAAGATGGTTTTGTTGATAACAAGTTGTTGATTTAGGGGATGCTGAGTGTCGTTCTTAGGCAGAGTTCGAAAGGCTGATGGTGGTACTCTGGTGGAATTTCATGATGAAGGAGGCACTGTATTTTTTTCAGAAAAGTAAAATGGATTAAGGTAATAACTTTATTAATGAATTTATTTAATTCGTATAATTTATATATGATAATAAATTTGTATTACCATATATTAAACTATAAAAGGTGAGAAAATCATAAAATAGAACTTTTATCGCAGATAATTAAAATTTATGATCTTGTTATACAAGGATGATCTTGAGACTAGTCGAGAAAATTCATAGCTGAGGATGATATAAGCTGGAATTAATTTTGAAGTCAAAATGGATGGGAAATTAAAAGTAACTGTGAGTAAACCTCACTCACCATTTAATTAGAATTATTTTTATATCATTAAAAATAATTGTTATGCTTGTTTGAATGCTGTCTGATTGTTTTAAAATATATATTTGTTATTTAGGGTATATATATATATTGGGTTGATGATTGGTTGGATTCCCGTAGTTTCATTAGCGGATGCCCGCAGTTTCATTAGCGGATGACTACCCTATACGCCCCACGCTATGATTAGTGGATGACCTTCTATACCACGATATCCTGCCTCGAAGCAGGATGGGTATTACTATGTTGACTAACGTCTGTGGATGCAGGAAACAGGTTGGAGGAATCCAACTGGATTCCTCAAAAATATATATTATCTGTTGTTTGTTTGATTTCATATATATTCATATATTATGTGTTAAAAATCAAATGATTGAAAATTGGTTGATTTGATTGTTCAAAATATCAATGGGGCTTGAATATTGATCTATAAAAATATCGAAAAGGGTATTTGAAATTTAAAAGGGAAATTCTATTTTTATAAATATAATTTGAATTTTAAATGAAGTATAGAAACATTAACTTGTTTTGAAGATATATAAAACGAGAATTGAATATATAAACTCTGTTTATAAATGAAAATATGGGATTTGAATTGAATTTATAAACGTTGTTTATAAATGGAAAGGTGGGATTTGAATTGAAGTTATAAACGTTGTTTATAAAAAAATGCAGATAATTCAAATGGACTTTTAACTATAGAATTTGAATATAGAATTCAAATGGACTTTAAACTATAGAATTTGAATATAGAATTCACACGGACTTTAAACTACAGAATTTGAAAATGGACTTTAACTATAGAATTTGAATATAGAATTCAGATGGACTTTAACTATAGAATTTGAATATAGAATTCAAATGGACTTTAAACTATAGAATTTGAAAATAGAATTCAAATGAAGTTTAAATAAAGAGAATTCAAATAGAATTGAATTGGAATTTGAATAAGAAGTCGATAAGGAAACGAGAGTATGAGTATAATTAGAATTTGTTAATATGCAGTTAAAATATATTTGAACATGTCATGTTCAAATATGAAGGTGAAATAGACTGAAAAGTTAAGAAATAGATTTAATTAACAAATTGAGTTAAAACGATTGGTATTGTTAAAATAGATTGGACATGCATAAATATACAGGAGACAGGTATGGAATAAAGTATAGAAGTGAAATAAATAGAATGCCCGACAAAAAGGTACGTATTTAATTTCCATATGAGATTTTATGCGCCGTATCGGCTAGCCGCTTGGCGTTTTCTTTTTCTTTTAGAGATGAGAAGGACCGGGAAAGCTATTTTGAAATTTCCCAATGCTCCCGGTACAAAGGAGGTTATGGCGAATTTTTCCGGGAATTTAAGGAGATAGAATATTTTTAAGATAATTTGATAGTTAGAAATTAACATATCAAAATATATAGAAGTCGATAAGAAAACGAACTTAGAAATAGAATAGTATAATCAAAAAGGAAGACTAGGAATAAAATCTAGTAAGAATAGAAAGAGAAAGTATATATGTGTTTAAAAGTGAAGAAGTAGTTGTATGGTATTGATTTTTCGAGTATGTAGTCATATCTGTTTTGACGTTATAAATGTTATTCAGTCAAGGTCTGAGAGGTAGTTATACCCCAGCATGATTTGATTTCATTATTAAAAGATAAACAGTAAGATTTCAGGCTCGAAGATCAATGTTGAATGAGAGTTAGTTGAATATAGTATTTGGGTTGTCGTACCGATGTTTTACACAACATCCGGCTTAACCCAAATAAATGTATGCTTGGAAATAGAATAATAAATATTTCTAAAGTTAGAAAATAAAGAAGGCGATAATGGGAAATGTTATCCAAATAACGTAAAAGGCCAATATGGTTATTGAAAATATTTAGTTAACAAATATTGATAAAGAAATAGAGAAGAGATTTAATTAATGGAATATTAATTAAAGGCTCACTTATTGTTGGATGTTTGGATGAACACTTGTTTTATTCGATAGCTAAATCATCGACTATCGAAACACTTGTTTAATTCGATAGTTAAATTACAGACTATCGAAGTTTTGACCGTCGTTGTCAATATGGAGAGACCGGTTGGATTATTATCCGAAGAACCACTCCGTATTGGCAGTAGCGCTGTGAATCAAATTATATAAAGATAATCGAAGACGGAGTAGAGTGCAAGGACTTTTTTTATTAATAGAAATAGTGCCTTCGGTTCATCCTGTTCCTGGGTGACTCGTATGGATGATTGTTTGACAGAGTATTTCCAGAAAGGTCACGTACATTGATTTCTTCAACCGTACCAAGAGTGGAAGCGGAGAAGGAAACTTCTTTAGCTAACATGTAATGTACTGTTGAGGACGTCAATCAGTGATTTGATGGATTTGACGATATGGCATTCGAAGGGAATCTGGTGTGATGATAAAGCGTAGCTTCTAGCCTCACATCCGGTAAATGACAGAAATCGGGCAGGCAACATGGCTATGTAGGTCTCACCTATTAGGGTGTATAATCACCTGATCTAGAGTTTCATTTACTTCTAAAAATCTATTGTCGATGCTGTCCCATTCGAGAAACGGTTGCTGATCCCAATCGTTGGTGATATACATTCGATACACTCAAGCGAAATGAGTGGTCGGTCATGTGTGGCTGAGTTGCAAGATGTTCTTGTTGAACTCGGTGTATTCTCCTCTAGAGATATACCAACGGAAGGTGGTTCCTTACCTTGTCATAGTTGGAAAACCAAATACCCAATATGTGCTTGCGGTTTTGATTGTATATTATATAGGTGGAACGTGAGATGAAAACGTTCCACTAGATTGTTATTTACTTGATTTAGACATTATTATAAAACCAAAAGAGTTTTGATATAAAGATAAGTCAAGTGTTTGGATTCTCATAAGGGAAAAACCCTTTCCGTGTTATACGGCGTGGTCTTATGAGGGATCATTTAGTATCTGAAATTGTTTTAAACTGTTTACTCATACCAGTCCCATGACTGACCCGGAGTTCATTTGTTTTGTTCTACCTAAACTCTTGGGTGCCTAAATTTGTACGGGAAGTCAAGTAGTTCAGGATTTTTCAGATATATCTAAAGGAGCTTGGAGCAGGAGGCTTCAGCGTTATCTAGTTATAATGGTTCCATTGTGTTGTATGTGTTGTACTCTGATAAGTGTATGTTATACAGTTAAGATTTTGTATTTCAAAGATATGATATATTATATTTTGTTCTGCTGCGATGTGAGATTCTGTATTGTTATTTCTGCTATTTTTCTATCTTCTTCTTCTAAAAAAAATGTTTCGTATTTTTGTGATATTTGGGTTGGACGTATGATGTATATAGTCAACTCTGATGTTACGAAAATCTGGGTCATTACATTTGGTATCAGAGCTTAGGTTGAGCGAATAACTAGGCTTGTTGGAATGTGCTCATTAGAGATAGGATCGGTAGTATCCTAGAATGAGTTGAGTGCATATATATACGAGAGAGCGTACTTGTTATTTGATATAAAAACTATTTTATATTGTGTTGACTAGTCTGTTGAGTGGAATATTAATTTTGGTCGAATCGTGGGACGCCACGATATCGATAGGAGTTTATAAACACTTGAACAGAAGATTGAACAGGATATTGTTTTAAATCGTTAAGTTGATTGTTAGGATTATAATCGAATTAGATTATAAAACAGAAATAGTTATATATATAACCAATGGAATTTGTATATGAAATCAAATATAAAAATGTGATAAACTGAAATTGAATTTCCAACCAGAATTAAGAATTTAAAATCCTGGGAGTTTGGAAAATATTTTTTCTAAATGGAGTTTGAAAGAAGTATAGCACTGGAATCATTCAGTAGCTGGGAAATAATTCTGATGATGGTCGCAACATCATCAGTGTTCATTTTCGAGTTTCTAAGTGAGGAATTGCTGCCTTAGAAAAGTTTTCGATGGAAATTTGTTTGAAAGGAAACAAGTTATTTGAAAATTCAAATGTTTTGAACTTGAGATAGATAAATATGTGTATATTTATATTACTTCAAAGGAATTTTGAAATAAGAATTGGAATATAGATTTCAAATAGAAGTAAAATAAAGGAATTTGAATATATATATATATATAACTCAAATATAAGTGAAATAGAATTTGAATTCAAAGGAATTCAAATGAGTTTGAATAAAGAAAATTCAAATAGAAATTGTATAAGAAAAATTGAAATGGAATTTGAATTCAAAGGAATTCAAATGGATCTGAATAAAGAAAAGTCAAATAGAGATTTTAATATTAGAATTCAAATGGAATTTGGTTAAATAGAATTTCAAAGAGAATATAAAGTGGAGGTTGAATATTAGAATTCAAAGAAAATATAAAGTTTGAAATAGAATTTGAATTCAAAGGAGTTAAAATAGAATTTAAATTCAAAGGATTTCAAATAGGAATTTGAACAAAGGAATTTAAATAGAAATCGAATAAAGGATTTCAGATGGAATTTGAATAAGGGATTTGAAATGGGTTTTGAATAAGGGATTTCAAATAGAAATTGAAGATAAGAAATTCAAATAGAATTTGAAGATAAGAAATTGAAATAGAATTTGAATAGAAGGAAATTCAAATAGAAATTGAATAGATGGAAATAATATAGAGTTTGAATAAAAAAAATTCAAATGGAATTTGAATATTGTAAATATATAGGATTTGAATAAAGAAGTGAAATAGATCGGGAATATTATGTTGAAATGGAAAAATGGATTTGATATTTATTAAAAATATATCAGAATGGAGTTGAATTTATTATAAACAAAGTTAAAACGTTTATATTTATAAATATAATTAAAACGAGCTCGCCATAGCGTGGCAGTTCGTAAATTGGCGATTCGAACTTCAATTTAGTATACAGAACTCAATTGAAGTCGGAATTCTTTGAAACAAGAATCGTCGGGACCGGTTGGATAATAGTTTTCTAATGAAAGAGAAAAATCTGGATTTCATCGTATAGATTTTTAGTTATGTCAAAATCAAAATTTTAGAAAAGCGGCGCCAGAACCATTAGAAAACCATAATGGTTTAATTAAATAAATAAAAGGGTTTTTAGGAAATAAAATCTGAATTGGCATTAGAAAAATCCGGACTGGGGATATAAAATAAACATGAACTCCAGTGAAGTAAGTGAAATGATTTTTAAGACAAAAATCATATTTTAAATGGTTAAATAGAATTAACTAAATTGGAGAATAATTAGTTAAGGGAAATTTGAGTCGAAATTGGGTTTTTGGATAAGTGAAAGAGATTAAGAATTTATATTCGAAATCGAATATATAACTCGAGTTGAAAATATAGTTAGATTAGTTTATAATTAAGTTGACATATATTTGAACAAGTTATATTCAAATGAAAAGGGTGAAATAGGAAAAACGATTAATTAGCAACTAGTTAATGGGAATTTGAATGATTGAAATTAAATTTAACTTAAGTAAGTTAAATGGATCGAAATGGATAAATTGAGTAAAATCAATGTGAATGAAATATGAATTGGGAATGAATAAAGGAAAAACCAAAAGAGTTAAAAAGAAAATATATCTGTAAAACGAATATAAAAGGAAATATATTTGTAACACAAATACAAAGGAAGTTATGTGCAAATAAATAGAAGGAGAAATATTTGTAAAAACATTTACAAATAAAATTTAAAGGAAATATTTGTAAAACATTTACAAATAGATTCAATGGAAATATTTATTTATAGAAATAAATAGAATGCTATAGATGAGATATTGATTTGTTAAAGAAATAGAAATAAATCAAAGGAATATTTAGAAGATGAATAGAAAATGGAAATCTGTTCTTAACCGATAAATAGAAAAGATTAATTTATAAATAACAGTTTATAAATTAAATTAAATATTTATCATTCGATAGATGGAATATATAAGTCTGAACTTATATAGAGAAGAGATATTGGTTTTTAACACCGATAGTTTTAAATAGAAGGGGTACACAACACTTGTATAAGTGAAGTAACGTTATTAAAGAGAACATTTATAAAGTGAACAACCGTTACTAAAAGAAAATCTTTATAAATGAATAAACGTTATCCAATAGGAGTTATTCGAATAGGAGAAGTCGATTAGAGTTAGAATAAATCGATTAGAGTAAGAATTAACCAGATAGAGTTAATTGAACATAGTTAATCGAATTTGGATTTAGTTGAATGTTAGTTATTCAATTAAAGTTGATCGAATATAGTTATTGAGATACAGTTAGTCGAATATAGTTACTCAGGATAAGTTGCCATTTCGTACGACTGCTAGCGTAATTCGTAGGGCTGCAGATAGCCTAGGGCCGTCGGATGTTTCCTGCAGGAATCAGGTGTAACCATTGTGATCGCTGCGATCTAGAGTCAAGCGAATGGAGTTAAATCGAATATTGGTTATTCGAATAGAATTAAAGGAGTTAATCGAATAGGAGTTATTCGAATAAAGTTAAAAGGAGTTAATTGAATATTGGTTATTCGGATAGAATTAAAGGTGTTATCGATATATAGTTAATCAAAGGAATTATCGATTAATAGTTAATCGAAGGAGTTATCGATTATTGGTAAATCGAAGGAGTTATCGATTATTATTTAATCAAAGGAGTTATCGATTATTAGTAAATCGGAGGAGTTATCGATTAGTTTAATTGAAGTGAGTTATAGAATATTGGTTATTCGAAGGAGTTATCGAATAGGGATTGATTTGAAAGAGAGTTACGTAAGGAAGTTTGAAATGTTGAATATTAACATGAATAAGTTCTGAAAAGTTAATGGGTTTGTAGCACTTTTTCTACCTTAGCAATTTCGAGGACGAAATTATTTTAAGTGGGGAAGATTGTAATGACCAGGATCCTTAGGGGTTAATTTTTGAATATTTAATAATTAATTTAACTATTGGGTGGATAATATAAATGGAATTTTATATTATGTTATTAGTTTAATAATCAATTTCGATTTAAAATCGAATATATTAAATAACAGAATACGAAAATGGATCTAGTTGAATTCAAATTTTAATTTGAATTGAAAACAGTTCAAATAATTTATGGGAAATGTTATATGAATTTATAACGATAATAGTATTAATTTATTATCAAAGAAATAAATTGTTTTGAATTTAAATTATATCAACTTAAATTAAAATCTCCTTCAGACTATAAAATTAGACTTCTTAACCTGTCCCAGTGTGTTCAGAATAGCGGTTTTACCCTAGAATTGACAGTTGGTGGGTCCAGAAAGGAGATCAGAATCAGGGTGTATTTTAATTAAAGGATACGGGTTTTAAATGAATTAAAATAAAATAATTCATGGCCTCTTTAATTCCACCGTTCACCCAAGGAAAACAAACCCATGGCTTTCTTCATCACCACAAAAAAAAAACAGAACGGTGTCCTCATTTTTCCACAAATCGTGGCCTTATTTTTATCCAGCTGTTCAACGTATATAAGCAACTCAAAGCCATTCCTTTCATACCAAATTCCTCAAAAATCGAAAAGCATCAAAATCAGAAATGGCCGCACCCCCTAAAATCAATCGAACCCCTCTTCTATGAAATCAAAAGCCGTATCTAGCCTCAACAAATGGAAATCAAATTCAAGCGAGAAGATCGAACTCGCGATTTACAGTATTGAGTTCGACAGTTTCTTTTTTACACCAGAATTTCATCGCGATGCTTGGAAGGAACTTCGAGCTTCGATTTTTCACATCACGAGATGTAACCAAGATTTCGACGATAAATCAAAGGGTGCGATGACCAGTATGGTGTCGGAGATGAGTGGCGTTAGGGTGGTTCACGGAGAGTATCACTCGATGCCTGAAACTGGAGATGGCAGATGAGGGATTGTCGATTGTCGTGAGTGGTTCAGAGGTTTGAAGAAGGTATCGGAGGGCTAAAATTGATGCTGGGAAGGGTTACGGTGAGGTCTGCAACTCCAGGAAGAAAGTCGATGTTGGTTGAAGATGGTTTTGTTGATAACAATTTGTTGATTTAGGGGATGCTGAGTGTCGTTCTTAGGCAGAGTTCGAAAGACTGATGGTGGTACTCTGGTGGAATTTCATGATGAAGGAGGCACTGTATTTTTTTCAGAAAGAGTAAAATGGATTAAGGTAATAACTTTAGTAATGAATTTATTTAATTCGTATAATTTATGTATGATGATAAATCTGTATTACCATATATTAAATTATACAAGGTGAGAAAATCATAAAATAGAACTTTTATCGCAGATAATTAAAATTTATGATCTTGTTATACAAGGATGATCTTGAGACTAGTCGAGAAAATTCATAGCTGAGGATGATATAAGCTGGAATTAATTTTGAAGTCAAAATGGATCGGAAATTAAAAGTAACTGTGAGTAAACCTCACTCACCATTTAATAAGAATTATTTTTATATCGTTAAAAATAATTGTTATGCTTGTTTGAATGCTGTCTGATTGTTTTAAAATATATATTAGTTATTTAGGATATATATATATTAGGTTGATGATTTGTTGGATTCCCGCAGTTTCATTAGCGGATGCCCGCAGTTTCATTAGCGGATGATTACCCTATACGCCCCACGCTATGATTAGTGGATGACCTTCCATACCACGATATCCTGCCTCGAAGCAGGATGGGTATTACTATGTTGACTAACTTCTGTGGATGCAGGAAACAGGTTGGAGGAATCCAACTGGATTCCTCAAAAATATATATTATTTGTTGTTTGTTTGATTTCATATATATTCATATATGATGTGTTAAAAATCAAATGATTGAAAATTGGTTGATTTGATTGTTTAAAATATCAATGGGGCTTGAATATTGATCTATAAAAATATCGAAAAGGGTATTCAAAATTTAAAAGGGGAATTCTATTTTTATAAGTAGAATTTGAATTTTAAATGAAGTATAGAAACATTAACGTGTTTTTGAAGATACATAAAACGAGAATTGAATTTATAAACTCTGTTTATAAATGAAAATATGGGATTTGAATTGGATTTATAAACGTTGTTTATAAATGGAAAGGTGGGATTTGAATTGAAGTTATAAACGTTGTTTATAAAAAAATGCAGAGAATTCAAATGGACTTTTAACTGTAGAATTTGAATATAGAATTCAAATGGACTTTAAACTATAGAATTTGAATATAGAATTCACATGGACTTTAAACTATAGAATTTGAAAATGGACTTTAACTATAAAATTTGAATATAGAATTCAGATGGACTTTAACTATAGAATTTGAATATATAATTCAAATGGACTTTAAACTATAGAATTTGAAAATAGAATTCAAATGAAGTTTAAATAAAGAGAATTCAAATAGAATTGAATTGGAATTTGAATAAGAAGTCGATAAGGAAACGAGAGTATGAGTATAATTAGAATTTGTTAATATGCAGTTAAAATATATTTGAACATGTCATGTTCAAATATGAAGGTGAAATAGACTGAAAAGTTAAGCAACAGATTTAATTAACAAATTGAGTTAAAACGATTGGTATAGTTAAAATAGATTGGATAGGCATAAGTATACAGGAGACAGGTATGGAATAAAGTATAGAATTAAATAAATAGAATGTCCGACAAAAAGGTACGTATTTAATTTCCATATGAGATTTTGTGCACCGTATCGGCTAGCCGCTTGGCTTTTTCTTTTTCTTTTTGAGATGAGAAGGACCGGGAAAGCTATTTGAAATTTACCGATGCTCCCGGTACAAAGGAGGTTATGGCGAATTTTTCCGGGAATTTAAGGAGATAGAATATTTTTAAGATAATTTGATAGTTAGAAATTAACATATCAAAATATATAGAAGTCGATAAGAAAACGAACTTAGAAATAGAATAGTATAATCAAAAAGGAAGACTAGGAATAAAATCTAGTAAGAATAGAAAGAGAAAGTATATATGTGTTTAAAAGTGAAGAAGTAGTTGTATGGTATTGATTTTTCGAGTAAGTAGTCTTATCTGTTTTGACGTTATAAATGTTATTCAGTCAAGGTCTGAGAGGTAGTTATACCCCAACTTGATTTGATTTCATTATTAACAGATAAACAGTAAGATTTCAGGCTCGAAGATCAATGTTGAATGAGAGTTAGTTGAATATAGTATTTGGGTTGTCGTACCGATGTTATACACAACATCCGGTTTAACCCAAATAAATGTAAGCTTGGAAATAGAATAATAAATATTTCTAAAGTTAGAAAATAAAAAAGGCGATATTCGGAAATGTTTTCCAAATAACGTAAAAGGCCAATATGGTTATTGAAAATATTTGGTTAACAAATATTGATAAAGAAATAGAGAAGAGATTTAATTAATGGAATATTAATTTGAGGCTCACTGATTGTTGGATGTTTGGATGAACACTTGTTTTATTCGATAGTTAAATCATTGACTATCGAAACACTTGTTTTATTCGATAGTTAAATCACAGACTATCGAAGTTTTGACCATCGTTGTCAATATGGAGAGACCGGTTTGATTATTATCCGAAGAACCATTCCGTATTGGGAGTAGCATTGCGAATTAGATTATATAAAGATAATCGAAGATGGAGTAGAGTGCAAGGACTTTTTCTATTAATAGAAATAGTGCCTTCGGTTCATCCTGTTCCTGGGTGACTCGTATGGATGATTGTTTGACAGAGTATTTCCAAAAAGGTCACATACATTGATTTCTTCAACCGTACCAAGAGTGGAAGCGGAGAAGGAAACTTCTTTAGCTAACACGTAATGTACTGTTGAGGACGTCAATCAGTGATTTGATGGATTTGACGATGTGGCATTCGAAGGGAATCTGGTGTGATGATAAAGCGTAGCTTCTAGCCTCACATCCGGTAAATGACAGAAATCGGGCAGGCAACATGGCTATGTAGGTCGCACCTATTAGGGTGTATAATCACCTGATCTAGAGTTTCATTTACTTCTAAAAATCTATTGTCGATGCTGTCCCATTCGGTAAACGGTTGCTAATCCCAATCGTTGGTGATATACATTCGATACACTCAAGCGAAATGAGTGGTCGGTCATGTGTGGCTGAGTTGCAAGATGTTCTTGTTGAACTCGGTGTATTCTCCTCTAGAGATATACCAGCGGAAGGTGGTTCCATACCTTGTCATAGTTGGAAAACCAAATACCCAATACGTGCTTGCGGTTTTTATTGTATATTATATAGGTGGAACGTGAGATGAAAACGTTCCACTAGATTGTTATTTACTTGATTTAGACATTATTATAATATCAAAAGAGTTTTGATATAAAGACAAGTCAAGTGTTTGGATTCTCATAAGGGAAAAAACCATTCCGTGTTATACCGCGTGGTCTTATGAGGGATCATTTAGTATCTGAAATTGTTTTAAACTGTTTACTCATACAAGTCCCATGACTGACCCGGAGTTTATTTGTTTTGTTCTACCTAAACTCTTGGGTACCTAAATTTGTACGGGCAGTCAAGTAGTTCAGGATTTTTCAGATATATCTAAAGGAGCTTGGAGCAGGAGGCTTCAGTGTTATCTAGTTATAGTGGTTCCGTTGTGTTGTAAGTGTTGTACTCTGATTAGTGTATGTTATACAGTTAAGATTTTGTATTTCAAAGATATGATATATTATATTTTGTTCCGCTGCGATGTGAGATTCTGTGGTGTTATTTCTGTTCTTCTTCTATCTTCTTCTTCTAAAAAAAAATGTTTCGTATTTTCATGATATTTGGGTTGGACGTATGATGTATATAGTCAACTCTGATGTTACGGAAATCTGGGTCATTACAATGGCGGACTCAAAATCATCAGGAGCTCGATTATCTCCAATCTCTCCTTCCTCTTCATAGCCCAGAGAAACTTCACCCTCAGAAGAAGCATTATCGCTTTCAAGAGCCTCTACCTCGTAATCTGGGCCCTCATCATCCCACTTTGGATCTGAGGAAGAAGATATGTCATCAAGAGTAATCTTCTGGGATGTCTCTGGAACTTCTCTCTTATCAACTAATCTAGATGAACGTCTTGCTGTCATTATCACTAAACTATTGAAGAAGCAATAGCACCAGTTAGAGTAAATTAGCCCGTATCCCCCTGTGCATGTGTATGAACTAAAGTGTGTACGGTGTGTGTAGAAGATATAAATTAAAAACTTAGAAGCGTAATGTAAAGTTCTGACGATGAAGTGATGTTCGGAATAATTCTTGATGTTCGTTTGTGTTCGCAAAGCACTATCCTAACTGTTCATGAAATTAGAAGTTACGTCAAATATTTATTTAGCTAATTGGACAAATTCTTGTGCTTAAAGATTGGGCTACCTCGGTTCGGTTCGGACATGCACGTTGGGATCAGATCGGATGCAAAGCCGTGCTTTGGTCAGAAGTAGATATCCAACCGGATCGGCGGGAGTGTGTTCGTAGCGGATCGGTATGGCTTGAATACCAACACCCCTTTTCCTTTGTTTCTTACTCCAACCCGACCCGGTAGAGTAAACTACGCCTCCCCCCTTTTTTGACTTTTTTTCCGACCCGAGCCAGTTTTTCTCCTTCCCCTCATCTTTCTGACGTATATAACCCGAACCGATCCCCTCTCTTTCTTCTTCCTCTCTGCTCCTTCGTCTCCTACCAAACTTCTTACCCCAAGAAGCAGATTAAGGTAGAATGCTCTTAAGCTGGCACAACCTACGACTGCTCCAAGCGCCCCTCCGTGACAGCCTCGAGGTGGTGACGAGGCCATCAACGACGAAGGCGGAGAAGCAAAGGACGTGGTGCCAACGCCAACAAAATACCACGCTGAAATCACTTGAATCGTCCATGGATTCGAATCAAATTCAAGTAAACAAGGATAAAATCGCTGTTTGAAGGGCTACTTACGAATTTATTTCAAGGAATCAAATGGTTTTCTTTGTGAATTTGAGAGTTGGAGCAAAGGTTTCTTCCTCGTCGAAATTGGGGAAAGTCGCAGGAGATGAAGAAATAAAAGAGATAGAAGGAGAAGAGCGGCAGATTTATATAAGGGATGTAATGACCCTTAGTATTCCTATTTGTTCGCTCCTTTAGGACCGAAGTCCGAACCCCTGAATAAACATATTTGGCCCATTATCTTGACAATGGCGGATTTAAAAGGGAAACCATCCGAATTAGAACATAGGCCTATGTAGATACTCGTGGCCTATCGGTTTAAGCAATCACAAGTTGAAGGGCAAGAGCCGTCTGAACCGGAGTGTGACCCTATAGAATCCGAACCCAGATGGAGTCTCATACACTAAATCGGTATTCAAATGGAACTCAAAAGAAAATAAAGAGAAAAACTACCTGGAGTAATTGCTGGAAGTCGAGAAGAATCTTTAAACTTGATAAAGAATTAAGGAAGTAATTCACGCGCTACATGACGTATATATAGACATCAAGAGATGTAGCTTTCTGAAGCAACTTATCTTTATATGTCAATGGATACGACTTTTCGACGATTCGAATTTAAATTCAATGGCCAACGAATAGATGATGTCAAGGCATGCTCTATCTTCGATAGAAGCAACCCTTGAGGAGGCAAAATGTTAGCCTACTTTGTGAACTAGGCTACACAAAGTCAGAAAGTTTGAAGATCATGTAGACGAAGGACACTCTGTTGTACATCCAGTTCGGATCGGAATTATAGGAGTAGAAACAAAAATAAGACAAAGAAGGAAAGTATTCAGATCGGATCGGAGGTAGTAGGACCGATCCGAATCCTATCTGCTAGCCTATCCGATCCGAACCCAGTGCACCTTGCTACTCCGCTCCACGATCTCCTGGATATTTGGGACAATTACACCCACTTTCTACCCACGATGGCCACTAACTTGATGTGCTGGCGACACCAGAACTCATCTGATCCCGAAAGTCATGGAATGGAGGACACGTGTGCCCGATCCGACCAGAATTCATGAAGAATTTTCGCTTATAAATACCCCACAAAGAGGCATTTAGAGGGGACTTTTTGGCACTTTGAGAGTTTGAGTACCCTTGAAAACCGAACTCCAGCACTCCCAAACAATCCAAATCATCATTCAAAGTATATTTTGAATATAATTGAGTGAATGTATATGAAAAGTGAGTGAGATTGAGTGAATATCTTGTATATCTACATCATCAAACAAAGTAATATAAAGTGGACGTAGGCTCTTTAACGCCGAACTACTATAAATCTTGTGTCTCTTTTCTGATTTTGATTTCATTTTATCGTAATTTTAGTCAATTTGGGTGTTAGAACCACTTTTTGGTCTAATAAGAGAATTTGGGGTAGGATCAAAAAGAAGGATTATTTTGAAGTATTAATAGAAGTAGGGGTAGTTTATGCATAGTAGGGTAGATCGACAAATATGAAAGATGATGAATCATTTGGATTAGGTGCTGCAAAAACCAACCCTTCATAGAAGTTAAAAAATAGCGGTAATTCTTGAAAGTACGGGCTATTTACAGAATTAGGGGTAGGATTAAAAAAAAGCGTTGTTTTGAAGAATTAAGAGAAGTAGGGGTAGTTTAAGCATAGTAGGGGTAGATCGACAAATATGAAAGATGATGAATCATTTAGATTGGGTGCTGCAAAAACCAACCCTTCAAAGTAGTTAAAAAATAGGGGTAATTCTTGGAAGTAAGGGCTATTTAGAGAATTATGGGTAGGGTTAAAAAAAGAGTTGTTTTGAAGTATTAAGAAAAGTAGGGATAGTTTAAGCATAGTAGGGGTATATAGACAAATATGAAAGATGATGAATCATTTGGATTGGGTGCTGCGAAAACCAACCATTCACAGTAGTTAAAAAATAGGGGTATTTGTTGGAAGTTCTATTTAGAGAATTATGGTTAGGATTAAGAAGAAGGGATGTTTTGAAGTATTAAGAGAAGTTGGGGTAGTTTAAGCATAGTATCGGTAGATCGACAAATATGAAAGATGATGAATCATTTAGATTGGGTATTGCAAAAATCAACCCTTCAGAGTAGTTAAAAAATAAGGGTAACTCTAGGAAGTAAGGGATATTTTTAGAATTAGGGGTAGGATTAAAAAGAAGAGCTGTTTTGAAGTATTAAGAGACGTAGGGGTAGTTTAAGCATAGTAAGGGTACATCGACTAATATGAAAGATGATGAATCATTTGGATTCGGTGCTGCAAAAACCAACCCTTCACAGTAGTTAAAAAATAGGGGTAATTGTTGGAAGGGCTGTTTAGAGAATTAGGGGTAGGATTAAAAACATGGACTATTTTTAAGTATTAAGAGAAGTATGGGTAGTTTAAGCATTGTAGGGGTAGATCAGCAAATATAAAAATGATGAATCATTTTGGTTGAATGTTGCTAAAACCAACCGTTCACAGTAGTTAAAAAATAGGGGTAATTGTTGGAAGTAAGGGCTATTTAAATAATTAGGGGTAGGATTCAAAAGAAGGGCTTTTTTCAAGTTTTAAGACAAGTAGGGGTATTTTAAGCATAGTGGGGGTAAATCGACAAATATAAAAGATAATGAATCATTTGGATTGGTTACTGCAAAAACCAACCATTCACAGTAGTTAAAAAATAGGGGTAATTCTTGGAAGTAAGGGCTATTTAGAGAACTACTGGTAGGATTAAAAAGAAGAGCTGTTTTGAAGTAGTAAGAGAAGTAGCGGTAATTTAAGCATAGTAGGGGTAGATCGACAAATATGAAAGACGATGAATGATTTAGATTCGGTGCTGCAAAAACCAACCCTTCAAAGAAATAGAATGATAATTGGTTTACAAAGAATGAAATGAATAATGTGAAATAATTGATTGAAAAATTGAATAAAAGAAAACAACAATAAAAGTAGGGGTAGTTAATCGATAAATATGAAAGATGATGAATCGTTTGGATTGGGTGCTACAAAAACCAACCCTTCATAGTAGTTTAAAAATAGGGGTAACTATTGGAAGTAAGGGCTATTTAGAGGATTAGGGGTAGGATTAAAAAGAAGGGCTGTTTTGAAATATTAAGAGAAGTAGGGGTGTTTAAGCATAGTATGGGCAGATCGGCAAATATAAAAGATGATGAATCGTTTGGATTGGGTGCTGCAAAAACCAATCCTTCACAATAGTTAAAAAATAGTGATACTTGTCGGAAGGAACAACTATTTGGAGAATTCGGGTTAGGATTAGAAAGAAGAACTGTTTTGAAGTATTAAGAGAAGTAGAGGCAGTTTAAGCATAGTAGGAGTGGAACGATAAATATGAAAGATGGTGAATCATTTGAATTGGATGCTACAAAAACCAACCCTTCACAAAAATTAAAAAATAGGGGTAACTATTGGAAGTAAGGGCTATTTAGAGAATTAGGGGTAGGACTATTCGAAGTACTGCTCGGCTTTGATTCTTCCTATTTGTGGCAGTCTCTGTTGGGGATTATGGCCTTTAATTTCCATACTCTAAAAGGCTTTTGTATAAGACTGATATTTATGCACTTGAAATTCCGATATTGTGATTTTGAAAGATGTAACCAAACTTATTTCTGCTTCTGATGTAATAAAATTATAATTTTTCAAGTACTACTATATCTGTCTTGTAAATTTCTATTCTGTTTACTAAAACGCTCCACCGAAGTTAAGGTAATCCCTTTGTGAGTAATCTTAACGGAGGTGGGATGTTACACTTGGTATCAGAGCTGAACATTACCAGATTTGATAAAAAGATTTTGAAAACTATTTTCAAAACAGTTTAAAAAGGAAGTATTTTCAAAAGTAGAGTTTATTTTGAAAACATAATCCTCAAAGCAATGTGCCTATCTTTCTATCCTTTGTTTTGAATCTTTCCTTTTCTTTCGTTTCAGCATGTCTCGGGATCTTAACCTTCGGACTGTGTACCGATACCTGGCTGGTTCAGGAGGTACCTAGAAGCTAGGGCTAATGAGGCGGGCCCAGTAGAAGTCCTCCTCCCCCAGCTGCAGCGGTTCCTCCTCTTCCTCCTCCTCCGCGTGTGAATACTTTATCGAATATATGTAAAGACTTTCGAGCCATGGGTGGGAAGAGCTTTAATGGAACTGAATCCTTCGTGGAGGCAAGGAACTAGCTCAATGAAACTGAGGATTTGTTCATTATCTTCGAGGTGGACGATAGGCAGAAGATACAGTTGGCGGTATGGTTGCTTAAGGACGAAGCTTCTTTTTAGTGGGTGGTCACAAATGGAGAGTGTCCGGTAGAGACATGGATGGATTTCAGGCATAGGTTCGAGATGAAATTTCTCTCACGAGCGGAAGAGAGTCTATACGTAGAGAGGTTCTTGGCATTGAAGCAGGGGAATTTATCAGTGAGAGAGTACATCAACAAGTTAAATCAGTTGGAGAGATTCGGCTTAGATTTGGTAAATACACCGCATAAGAAGGAACTAAGGTTTGCTAAAGGTTTGAACGAGCCGCTACACTGATTGGCTATGACCCACATTCCTATGGGGGCTACCTTCGAGAAATTAGTTGACATGGCATTGATGAATGAAGACGAAACCAAAAGTGAGAAGAAAAAAGAAAAGCTTGAAGGACCATAGAACAAGAAGACGGGGCCCAAGAAAGAAACACAAATGAAGGATGAGAAGTCTGAAGATAAGAAGGGGAAGAAGTCCTTTACTTCTGGAAGCTTCACCAATCTGAACAAGGATTGCAGGAAGAGGAAGGGCACTTGCTTCAACTGTGGAGAAATGGGGAACTAAACTAGGGACTGCCCAAAGAAACGAGGACAAGGGTAGAGGGAAGGACCCACTTTTGGAGGGCAGGCGAATACCCTCGAGACCAGTGGATAAGATAGAAGTACGAAAAATAAATTCTGTAGATGGTTTAATTACCTCATCTGATTGTTGAGTTAAAATTCTTTCTGATTCTGGCATTTTGATGCTGTAATTGATATTCTGCACTTTAATACTAGTCTTGTTTCTAATCCCGCTGTAGACTCAAACCCATGAGGGTTACGACCCATCTGTTAGTGATAAGTTGGAGTTTGAGGGTATCTGTGTTGGGCGTTAAGTTGACTATGACGCGTACATTCTGGGTTTTTATCATGCTTAGTTTCCTAAGAATCAATTGGTAATCTGATCTGTACTAGTAGTCTGTAACTATCTGAATATTTCTTATAAGGTTAAGGGTTTTTACTCGAAGCGTGAAGTAGATTCCCAGTTGGGCATTTGTTTAATGGGAGCGATTCTCTGAGTATCAATCTGATGTTGATTTCGGTCTTCAGGGTTGATAATTAGGGGGTTATTCTCTTAAACCGAAGTCTGATAGGAACAAAGCTTTTGTTTTAATCGTACTTGCTTCTGTCACTCAGTTGTATCATATCGGTCGAATCTTCGACCTTTAGGTAGAAACTAATGTGTGCAAACATGTGTTTGAGACATGTTATGTTTGATGGTTGCAAGTGGATGCAAGTGGTTGGTCGTGGATGCATATACCCACACTAGGCACTAGATAGGCTAAAAAACACTCTCATACTACATATGGATGTGTGTGCAATTTTAAAATTTTTATGGATGCGAAATGGTTGACTAAGCACATGGATGTTGCATATGAATGAATGGTTGTGCACTCATATAGAAATGATATGTATCAAATAGGAAACTTGCATACATGTTGGACTTATGGCACTGACATAATTTGCATTAACGAGGTCAACTGAATAGGTGGACCGCCTAATCTTTGCATTAGATAAGTGACATATACACACACTTTTGCATATGTTCATACAACATTAGAAGTTTTCTAAGGACAATGGATGCTTTTGGACAATGGTTGAATAGATGGGTGATTGGATGGTAGGATACATTCTTCTTAACTTGAAGATTTCGGGGACGAAATCCTTTAAGGAGGGGAGAATGTAACACCCCGAATTTCTGTGAACATAAGAGTAACAAATCAGAGAAATTAAATTGTAACAAAATAATTAAGGGAAACGGGTTACGCCATTCCATTTATCTTGAACTTTGCGTAAATCGGACTCCGTATGAAGAAGATATGGCCTTCAGAAGTTTCAATAAAAACCAGCCCGAAATTCAAAAATTCAGATTTCGAAATTCAAAACAGACACCCGGGCTAGGCGGGAAAATTCCTGCCCAAGACCCAGGTCGACACTAGGGTCGACCTGGGGGTCGACCTAGGTAAACAGGTCGACACTAGGGTCGACCTAGGGGTCGACCTAGGTAAACAGGTCGAAACTAGGGTCGACCTCCCCCCTTTTCCAGATCTGTAGACAGATCCATTTTTCTGTACCTGGACGCCTTTCTGACAGGATTCGTGAGCTCTACCCTATTTAAACACTACCAATCCTAGCTTTCTCTCGACACAATTTCATTCTTCCTATACTCTTCCTCTATTCTAATTAAAAATAAAAATGGCGTCTCTAATCTGCTGGAATCAAAACTAGGACCTTCTTCCAGTCTGAATAAAGTTAAAAGAGAACAACTATTTTCTAATCTAATTGATAGTCAACGCCCAAGGAGTGCTATTCAGTGTCATAATACAGATTCCAGAACACGAGAATCGTTCTCTTTTTGTGAGTACAGTTATTTTCAGATATGAACTTTAATTATGATCTTGACATGATTATAAATCTGAATATGAGGTTATGCATATTCTTATCTATCAGATCTATTTTTTCTGTGACTATTCTCTTTCTTCTTTCTGTTCTATAGTCAGGCTACTACGAGCCTACGCCAAATCTCATAAGAAATTAACGGACGAACGCTAAATTTTGGGACAAATAATGAATAATGCATAATTGGACATGACTAATCTTTGACTGATTTGAGAAATGGATATATGTTGTAAATTAGATCTAGATCTGCGCATACTCTGTAATTTGGAAGAAGAGGAATCATTGAATGATAACATATGACTTGAAACTTGGGCACATAATGCATATAAAAATTAAGATCTGATTTTGAGAAGATATAAGTTAAAGGTCTAGATTTTTGGGTATATTTTATATGATGATTCATGACTTGAAAAAGGAATATGAAACTTAGGCGTAAAGGCCTATGTTAAAATAGGATAACCATTAATGCGAACACGTCTAAAAGTGGATTTTTGGATATTTGGCATTAAAGGCTATAAATTGGCATAATTCACATTTTATATTATGATTTGGGGCTTTTAGAGAATGTTCTGTACTTTGCAAAGCTTAAACTAAAAATTTGGGCATATGTTGTATTATGAATTATGACCATGATTTAGGCATGTATGTTTAGGCTTACTTTATGATTAGGCAAGATATCTAAATAGAATTTTAGAAATGTTTAATTTGCTAAATCTGTTATCTGTTAAATCTATTGAATTGCCTAATTTGCTAAATCTGTTGAATTGCCTAATCTGCTAAAGCTGTTATCTGCTAAATCTGTTGAATCGCTCAATCTGCTAGATCTGTTATCTGTTGAATTGCCTAATCTGTTGAAAGCTAAATAATTGTAATTTGGGAATGAAAATATGTAAGCTCGATCTAAGATTGAGTAAAACAAGGAAATTTGATTAATCTGTTGTAACCTGTAAAGAAGTTTAATCTGTTAAATGGACATAATTAGTCTGATATCTGTATAATCTGTATTGGAATAAATTGGCTATGACACGAAGTTAGACACTGTTTGCGGTAGAAGCTTGCCCGGAACAAACCGGCTTAACCAGCAACCACAAACTGTCAGTCTAATGTGAGAGGTCGTAGACATAACTAAAATATGCTTAGACACGAGGTTAGGTCTGGCTTGTGGCAGAAGTCTGCCCGGAACCGCCCAGCACATCCAGCGGCTACAAGCTAACGACCTAATGTGAGAGGTCTATGAATTAATATTTAATTAATGCAAATTTAAGAAAAATGTGGTGTTTAAAACGTGTTGGGTGGATAGGGTTAAACCAACTGGACTCATGAATCTAATAAACCCATTTCATGAATCTGTAGGCCCTATACAAAGATAAACAATCTGTAAGTTTGTTAAATCCGTACATCTGATCCGTTAGTCTGAAAACTTGTTAACTTGATTATATGATCTGTGAACTAGTAAATTTTTAACTCTGTATGTCTGAAACTTGTAAACAAGTTAATCTGAAATCTGTTAGTCTGGGAACACAAGGTTAGGAGGGAAAATACTTATGTCATCTGTTGTGTGGGACCCATATTAGTTAGTAACCCTTTCTGGTATCAAAACTATGACCCAACAGTATGTAGGGGTCCGGGCACACTTACTGAACTAATTATAAGAGGTTCATTTTGATAATGGAGAGGGGTATTGATGGCGTGTTCCAACTGGGTCATGTGTGTGCATGGATCCGGTCTTCTCTGAGGATGGAAGACACCGTGACGTCAGTAAATAGGTCTGTGCCAAAAGGTTGCCACTTTAGGGAGTGATACACCCTACTGTGGAGCCGACACAGGGTATTTATGTATTAGGGAGCTGATCGCTTGGGGTAGGACTTAGGGTACACTTAGTTCTGTCTATCTCTGTTGGTACCGTCTGTTTCTATTGGAGGGTAACACTCGTCTGTTTCTGCGTGGTAACGTCTGTTGTGGTGGTAAAGGCCCACTACTAGTGTACACCTAATTCTAACATTTTGTTTCCGATTTTGTTTCCGTACCTTCTGTCTATTGGGGTGGTAAAGGCCCATTACTAACATTCTGTTTCCGTACATCTGTCTCTGTTGGGATGGTAAAGGCCCATTACTAGCATTTTGTTTCTGTACATCTATCTCTGTTAGGGTGGTAAAGGCCCATTATTATCATCGTATTTCTGAAAAGATCGTTCTGTTTTCTGTTTAGATATTAGGACAACACCTAATTCTGTTATACTAGTATTAGTGCAGGGAATTGAAAACTAAGTAAGAAGCTTAGCTCAGCTTATATCATTATGTTGCTTCTATTAACCTGCTATTCCTCTTACGGTTATTTCTCATCTAGTTTTATTTATATGTCATGATATTGTTAACTGTTTATATGCTGAAAGTCACTGGACTCACCAGACGTATGTCTGACCTAGTTAGTTTATCCCATTTTCTTCCGTCCCCCCCCCTCCCCCGATGCCTATGTTGGGAACGTAGAAGCTTGATTTAGATTTCACTCTGCTTGAAGTATTCGAAGTACTGCTCGTATTTGATTCTTCCTATTTGTGGCAGTCTCTGTTGGGGATTATGGCTTTAAATTTCCGTACTCTGAAGGCTTTTGTATAAGACTGATATTTATGTACTTGAAATTCCGATATTGTGATTTTGAAAGATGTAACCAAACTTATTTTTGCTTCTGCTGTAATAAAATTATAATTTTTCAAGTACTACTTTATCTGTCTTGTAAAATTCTGTTCTGTTTACTAAAACCATACACCGAAGTTAAGGCATTCCCTTTGTGAGTGACCTTAGTGGAGGTGGGGTGTTACATTAATCATCAGTGTTATGACCGTCTATGTCATGAAATATGCAATGTCTTCCGAAGATGCACTGTGCTAGTGTTGGCTCCCTCTTCGGATGCCTTGGATAGGAGGTGGCACCTCTTGTGTCCATGTAGATGTCAGTGAGCGTTGAATTGAGTTCAGTGTATTTTTCATATCAGGGCCCACTTCGAGGCTGTGCATTGCGATCATTCTTAACATCAGCTTTTCCTTTTCCTTTTCCAGATTCAGACGGTTCTCCGTCTTTAAGCATGTTGACATCGAGAATGCTCTTATCGGAAGTTGCATCTTCCTCCCATAGAAATCTATCTGCCTCAAGGTAGAATTCGCCGAGATTTCGTGGTGGATCTCGGTACAAGGATTTTTTTATACTCTAGGTTATCTAGAACGCCGGATACGGCTGCCATCAATACCGTGGATGGTTAAAGGCGATCAACTGATGTTTTTGCAACGTTGAATCTTTCCAGGAACAAATGCAAAGTTTCTCGGGGACTTTGCCTGATTGTAGTGAGTGACACGACGTTCTTGTGTCGTGCAATGTGAACCCGAAATTGTTCAATGAAGAGTGCAACTAACATGTTTCACCTATTGATCGATTCAGTTTCTAGCTGCCGAATCGACATAGCAGCAATGTCAGTTAAAAAGAGGGGAAAACATTTCGCCATGACATTTTCTAATGCCATTTGAAACTCCATATGCCGATTGTAGCGCATCAGGTGCACAGTAGGATATGTCTCTCCGTTGTACGGCTCCAGTTGTGGAAGTTTGAATTCTGGGGGATTACGAGAAATCTTGATTTCCTGAGTGAAAGGAGTGTGGTTGACGTCATTCTAATAACTGCGTCCTCTTGAGAGGCGTTCAATTAGATCTGCTAGCCGATTTCCTTTGAAAAGTTGTTGCAAGTTACCAGGATCAGAGCTGGTGCCCCCGGCATTGAATGCCTGAGAGTGAGGATGATGTTGATGAGTTGTTGTGTGTTCATGGTGTGTTGCACGAAGCGGGTTGTGGGGAAGCACAAGTCGTGGATCGGGGTGCACGATCCAATCTGGTTCGTGATAAGGTATGGTATTTAGAGAGCGAAGGCTTGCAGGTCGGGGATCATGGGGTGCGACCCGATCTGGACTTGGCTCGTCACGCCGAGCTGATTCCTGTTGATTCTGCTGATGTGGGTCGTCAAGGCCGATTATGAATGAGTGGGGCGAGCCGATGGAGTCCAGGAGCCTCCTCACGAACCGCCTCCTGCTATTGGGCGTGAGCTTGCGTTCTGATATATGTTTGAACAAGAGATGAAGTTGGTCTATCCTGACCATTTCCAAGAGCGAAGGGGTTGCCCCCGAGTCTATGTGATGCATGTGCCGCTTCAGTGGCCTCATCTCCAATGCGTTGATCGTTGTTCGGCCTTACATCCATCCGAGCGAAGAATCCATCGATCATCTCCTGTTGCTTCCTGAGGAGATCATCTTGCTTTGCCATTTGATCTCTCAATTCTGCAAGAACGCCATCCATTTCTTCTCGAGTCAAGTATGCCGATGGGTTTTCGTGAGAGGAAGCTTCTTGGATTGCCTCGTTTCTCGTGCCTTCGGCCTCAGCACCTTCAGCATGGGAGAAAGCTCCATCCTTCTTTCTTTTAACCATTGATCCAATAGCCAAGCAAATCGATTCATTTAGAGCTAGAAATTGAAGTAGTATTGTATGCCCCCTTCCTGGTGCGCCAAAATGTTAGACCAAAAATTGGCACTAACACCCAAATGCAGATCACAAATCACAGAATCCAGTAGAAAGTAAAATCAGAGGGAACACACGATGTTTTTATAGGGGTTCGGCTATAGATGTAGCCTACGTCCACTTTATAATCTTATTGTTATACTAATAGATTACAAGAATCAGTTTCATGTAGACACACAATCCATGTGTTAATTGAGATGACAAGAAGAGAATTTATGTGTAGAAAGGTGCAAAATCCTTGAACTCAGCGATGTTGGAAGCCGTAGAGATGTAGGAGAAAGTCCTTAGCCAAAAGTCAGAGAGAATCCCTTTAAATTTCCATGTAGAGGTGTATTTATAGCTGTAGGAGGGCTTGTGGGAAGACAGGTTCGTGACAGGGCATGTGGCAGCCGATCCGGGAAAGTAGAAGCTGGAGTAGCCTTGAGAACAGGTCAAGATCTATGTATGTATCAACAGTTGCAGGGATTGGTTCGTAGTTATGGGGTCGAGTCATGATGTGGGCTTCACGAGCCGAGGTCTAGTCGCAAGCTGGAGTGATGAAGCTAGCGGCCGGGTCATGGTAATGGGGGGCGTGACCCATATATACTCCACGAGCCAAAGCTGGTTCACGAACAAAAGAAGACTGCTTTACAAGCCGGGAGGTACGAGCCAAGGAGGAGCCCACGAACAAAAGGGGGCGACTCGAATAGAATTGTCACCAATTCTCAGAATCCATGTTCTGGGTGCTTTACGGAAACATGCATAACTTTCAAACCGTAAGTCCGTTTTTACCAAATAAAAGCTCAACCTTAAGCTATTTGAGAGGGCTACAAGAGTAACAAAGCTTAGCTCCGTAATTGCTGTTTTCAGACCGAAAAGAGGACAACCGATTGGAGTTTCGGGCCATTTTATGTTGATGGTGTGATTTCGACCAAATCGCTCTGTCTTCTGATGTAGTTTCCACTGCTTGAGCGTGTTGCTATTCAGGAATTCCATGTGTGACATCTCTGGGAAAAAGTGTGTCAACATTTTATGTTTTACAGTTTATGGTTTATGTTTATGATTTGTCATTTATGGTAAAATGTTTATGGTTTAATCTTTATATAATATTGTTTACTGCTTATACTTTATTGTTTATGGTTTACGGTTTATGGTTTAGTGTCTATTGTTTATGGTATACGGTTTATTGTTCACTGTTAGACCAAAAAATGGCACTAACACCCAAATGTAGTGTGAAGTCCTCGCAATCATGAATCACAGAGAATAAATGCAGGAAAGAAGTAAAGAACAGGGAACACATGCGGTTTTTATAGTGGTTCGGCTCAAACCAAGCCTACGTCCACTTTATATTTTCTTAAGTCTTTAGAAATTACAAATAAAATGCCTTCCTACAATCTGTAGGAATCATTTACATACAACATCATTGTATTTTAATGAAGAAATGGGGGATAGAGAGTGGTTTTATACAAGAAATCCTCGTGTTAGATTAACATGGAAGAAGCACAATGTCCTTGTGTTCTCTTCAGTGGAGGCCGAGAGTTAGAATGGCCAAAGATCCTTTATAAGTCTATGAATCTGGTTATTCATAGATGTAGAGAGTCTCCCAGATTAATAAAATGTGTCACGAATCTAATGTGTTACAAAGACGTAGTGGGTAAGTGGAGGAAGTCTCCTGTGGTTCGTGTAAAGCCATCTATGGTCCGATCCGTGAAAGTAGGAGTAAAACAGGCCTTAAGAATAGTTCAAACTCGAGTTTATGCACTAGAATATTTCTTCCTAGATGGGTCGGATCGGGTTCACCATCCAATCTGAACAGGTGCCTTCAATCCGTAGGCGACGCGTTCTTCTTGGCAGTAAGCAGAAGGCGGATCGGGTCGGGTTCCTACAATCTCCATCCGAACCGAGCCGGTTACTTCATTCCAAAGCAGCGTGCACTTCTATGCAGCAGAATGTGGATTTAGTCCACCTTTCCGATCCGATCGGGGCCATCCGATCTGAACCGAAGTCCTGTCAATGCCGAAATCCAAACGTTTTTGGTTCTGCGGGCGTTCACGGAAATGACCAAAACTTTCAAACCGTAAGTCCGTTTTAGCCAAACGGAAGATCTACCTGAAGCTTCGAGCTGTCATTTGTTTGTGATGTGACTTCAACCAAATCGCTTCCTGTCTTCTGACGATGTTCCAAATTCTTTAGCGTATTATGAACCAGAAATTCCATATGTGATGGCTTTAACTAAAAAGCCTGTCAACATTTATGGTTTATCAATTATGGCTTAATGTTTATTGTTCATGCTTTATTTTGCATAGTTTACTGATTTTACTTTATTGTTTATGGTTTAATGTTTATGGTTTACGATTTATAGTTTATTATTTATGGGTCATGGTTTATTGTTTAGGATTTATCATTTATGGCTTAAAGTTTATGGTTTATGGTTTATGGCTTTATTTTATATAGTTTATTGTTTATACTTTATTGTTTATGGTTTATGGTTTATTGTTTATACTTTATTGTTTTTGGTTTACGGTTTATGGTTTATTGTTTATAGTTTATGGTTTAGTGTTTATGATTTATCATTTATGGGTTAATGTTTGTGGTTTATGCTTTATTTTATATAGTTTACTGTGTATACTTTACGATTTATGGTTATACTGCTTATCGTTTATGTTTTACGGTTTATGGTTTATTGTTTATGATTTGTCATTTATGGTTAAACGTTTATGGTTTATATAATATAGTTTACTACTTATACTTTATTGTTTATGGTTTACAGTTTATGGTCTATTGTCTATTGTTTGCGGTTTACGGTTTACGGTTTACGGTTTATGGTTTATTGTTTACTGTTATACCAAAAAATGGCACTAACACCCAAATGCAGTGTGAAGTCCTCACAATCACGGATCACAGAAAATAAATGAAGGAATGCAGTAAAGAACAGGTAACACACGCGGTTTCTATAGTGGTTTGGCTCAAACCAAGCCTACGTCCACTTTATATTTTCTTATGCCCTTAGAAATTACAAATACAATGCCTTCTTACAATCCGTATGAATCATTTACGTACAACATCCTTGTATTTTAATGAAGAAGTGGGGAATAGAGTGTGGTTTTATACACGAAATCCTCGTGTTAGATTAACAAGGAAGTAGCATAATGTGCTTGTGTTCTCTTCAGTGGAGGCCAAAAGTAAGAATGGCCAAAGATCCTTTAGAAGTCCCTGAATCCGTGTATTTAAAGATGTAGAGAGTCTCCCAGATGAATGGCATGTATCACGAATCAAATGTGTTGCTAAGACGCAGTGGGTAAGTGGAGGAAGTCTCCTATAGTTCGTGTAAAGCCATGTATGGTCTGATCCGTGAAAGTAGGAGTAAAACAAGCCTTAAGAATTAGTCAAACTCGAGTGTGTGCAGTAGAATATTTCGTCCCAGACGGGGCCTCCATCCAATATGAACCGGTGCGTTCAATCCAAAGGCGACGTGCTCTTCTTGGCAGTAAGGAGAAAGCGGTTCTGGTCGGCTTCCTACAATCTCTATCTGAACCAAGCCGGTGACTTCATTCTAAAGCAGCGTGCACTTCTATGCGGTAGAAGGTGGATCGGTTTCACCTTTTCGATGTGATCTGGACTATCAAATCTGACAAGAAGTCCAGTCAATGCCGAAATCCAAATGTTTCCGGTTCTATGGGCGTTCACAGAAACGAGCATAACATTCAAACCATAAGTACGTTTTAGCCAAACAAAAGCTCCACCTGAAGCTAATTCAGAGGGGTACTGGGATTACGAGGAAAAGCTCCATAACTGATGTTTTTAGGTCCAAAAGATGTCATCTGTTTGGAGTTTTGAGCCGTCCTTTGTTTGTGATGCGACATCAAACAAATCGCTTCCTGTCTTCTGACGATGTTCCAAATACTTGAGCGTATTATTAACCAGAAATTCCACGTGTGACGGCTTTTACGAAAAAGTGTGTCAACATTTACGGTTTATCATTTATGGCTTAATGTTTATTATTTGTGCTTTATTTTATATAGTTTACTGATTTTACTTTATTGTTTATGGTTCAATATTTATGGTTTATGGTTTATGGTTTATTGTTTATGGGTCATGGTTTATTGTCTATGATTTATAATTTATGGCTTAATGTTTATGGTTTATGGCTTTATTTTATATAGTTTATTGTTTATACTTTATTTTTTACGGTTTATGGTTTATTGTTTATACTTTATTGTTTATGGTTTACGGTTTATGGTTTATTGTTTATGGTTTACGGTTTATTGTTTATGATTTATCATTTATGGGTTAATGTTTATGGTTTACGCTTTATTTTATATAGTTCATTGTGCATACTTTATCGTTTACGGTTTACTGTTTACCGTTTATGTTTTACGCTTTATTGTTTATTGTTTATGATTTGTCATTTATGGTTAAATGTTTATGGTTTACGCTTTATATAATATAGTTTACTGCTTGTAATTTATTGTTTATGGTTTACGGTTTATGGTTTACTGTCTATTGTTTATGGTTTATTGTTTAATGTTAGACCAAGAAATGGCACTAACACCCAAATGTAGTTTGAAGTCCTCAGAATCACGGATCACGGAGAATAAATGCAGGAAAGAAATAAAGAACAGGGAACACATGGGTTTTTTATAGTGGTTCGGCACAAACCAAGCCTACGTCCACTTTATATTTTCTTAAGTCATTAGACATTACAAATGCAATGCCTTCCTACAATCCATAGGAATCATTTACATACAAAATCCTTTTATTTTAATAAAAAAGTGGGGAATAGAGAGTGGTTTTATACACAGAATCCTCGTGTTAGATTAACAGGGAAGAAGCACAATGTCCTAGTGTTCTCTTAAGTGGAGGCCGAGAGTAAGAATGGCCAAAGACCCTTTAGAAGTCCCTGAATCTGTGTATTTATAGATGTAGAGAGTCTCCCAGATGAATGACATGTATCACGAATCCAAAGCATTGCTAAGACGTAGTGCCTAAGTAGAGGAAGTCTCCTATAGTTCGTGTAAAGCCATGTATGGTCCGATCCATGAAAGTAGGAGTAAAACAGGCCTTAAGAATAGGTCAAACTCGAGTGTGTGCACTAGAATATTTCGTCCCAGATTGGTCCTCCATCGAATATGAACCGGTGCGTTCAATCCGAAGGCGACATGCTCTTCTTGGTAGTAAGGAGAAAACGGTTTGGGTCGGGTTCCTACAATCTCCATCCGAACCAAGCCGGTGACTTCATTCCAAAGCAGCGTGCACTTCTGTGCGGTAGATGGTGAATCTTTTCCACCTTTCTGATCCGATCCGGACCATCCAATCCGACCAGATGTCCAATCAATGCCGAAATCCAAATGTATCTGGTTCTGCGGGCGTTAACAGAAACAAGCATAACTTTCAAACCATAAGTCCGTTTTAGCCAAACGGAAGCTCTACCTGAAGCTAATTCAGAGGGGTATAGGGATTACATGGAAAAGCTCCATAACTGATGTTTTCCGGTCCAAAAGATGTCTTCTGTTTGGGGTTTTGAGCCGTCCTTTGTTTGTGATGCGACTTCAACCAAATCGCTTCCTGTCTTCTGACGATGTTCCAAATACTTCAGCATATTATTAACCAGAAATTCCATGTGTGACGGCCTTTTACTAAAAAGCGTGTCAACATTTATGGTTTATCATTTATGGATTAATGTTTATTGTTTTTGCTTTATTTTATATAGTTTACTGATTTTACTTTATTGTTTATGGTTCAATGTTTATGGTTTACGGTTTATGGTTTGTTGTTTATGGGTCATGGTTTATTGTCTATGATTTATCATTTATGGCTTAATGTTTATGGTTTATGGCTTTATTTAATGTAGTTTATTGTTTATATTTTATTGTTTATGGTTTATGGTTTATTGTTTATACTTTATTGTTTATGGTTTACGGTTTATGGTTTATTGTTTATGGTTTACAGTTTATTGTTTATGATTTATCATTTATGGGTTAATGTTTATGGTTTATGCTACATTTTATATAGTTCACTATGCATACTTTATCGTTTACGGTTTATGTTTTATGGTTTATTGTTTATCATTTGTTATTTATGGTTAAATGTTTATTATTTATGCTTTATATAATATAGTTTATTGCTTGTACTTTATTGTTTATGGTTTACGGTTTATGGTTTACTGTCTATTGTTTACGGTTTGTGGTTTATGGTTTATTGTTTAATGTTAGACTAAAAAATGGCACTAACACCCTAATGTTGTTTTAAGTCCTCACAATCACGGATCATAGAGAATAAATGCAGGAAAGAAGTAAAGAACGGGGAACATACGTGGTTTTTATAGTAGTTCGACTCAAAGAAAGCCTACGTCCACTTTATGTTTTCTTAAGTCCTTAGAAATTACAAATGCAATGTCTTCCTACAGTCCGTACGAATCATTTACATACAACATCGTTGTATTTTAATGAAGAAGTTGGGAATTGAGAGTGGTTTCATACAAGTAATCCTCGTGTTACATTATCATGGAAGAAGCACAATGTCCTTGTATTCACTTCAGTGGAGGTTGAGAGTTAGAATGGCCAAAGATCCTTTAGATGTCCCTAAATCCGTGCATTTATAGATCTAGAGAGTCTCCCAGATGAATGACATTTGTCACGAGTCCAATGGGTTGCTAATACATAGTGGGTAAGTGGAGGAAGTCTCCTGTAGTTTGTGTAAAGCCATGTATGGTCCGATCCGTGAAAGTAGGAGTAAAACAGGCCTTAAGAATATGTGACGGCCCGCCCCGCACCAACCGACACTTACTCCAAAGGTGCGATGTACACATGTCCAGTTAGCACAGAACGGGTCGTCAGAAGGAAACAGAAAAAGGAAATGAGCTAACAAAGAACCTGTAGAATGTCTCACAGCGCATAGAATAAAATATAATAATAACATACTTGACATAAAACATGTGAGACAGTGCATAGCTGAAAACCAGAACTAAACATCATAGCAGCGGAAATCCAAAATACAGCTTATTACAACTTTTCAAACTGTCTCAAAGCAAAAGCAAGATAAAAGAGGTATACTACTAATGCCCAAGTAGCGACCACCAACGACACAGGGGGAATATACATATATATATATATATATATATATATATATATATATATATATATATATATATATATATCATACATGGAAGCCTCATGCCCGCCTCCGAATCAGCTACTCGCGCATCACCAGCTAACCTGTCTCTAGTCTGCTCGTGTGAGCACCCAGAGTAATAAGAGGAGACATAAAACTCTGGGTCAGACATAAAGCCTGGTATGAGCGATAAGCATCTAAAGTGAACAATAACAGGTAGACTAGAAACATACCTGAACGTGTACCTGCAACCAAAGAGTTAGCACTACATACTGTACAACACTCTAAGGTGCCATATCAAATGGTGTAAAGATACGGAGGTGGGGGTGTGCATGTCATAGTGATGGAAAACAATCAAACATAGCATCCATCCTCACATCCCTCACTCAGTGCGTAAAGCATACGACATTCACCACTTCGATCACCCAACATACCTTGCTACGATCACTTTGCCCCATGAAGTCATAAATGGCTTCACTGCACTGATAACGTAGCCACAAATCCTTCGCTATGTCCACTTTGCCCCATGGAGTTACAAGAACCCCACTTCACTGGCTCATAGCCTTACTAATCCTTACTATGTCCACTCTGCCCCATGGAGTCGTAGTGACCCCAATGCACTGGCTCATAGTCTTACTACGCATCACTTTGCCCCACGGGTCATAATGACCCAACTGCACTGATAACGTAGTCTTGCTACCATCACCTTGCCCCTCAGGTCGTAATGACCCTACTGCACTGATAAGTAGCCATCATTCATTTTTAGTGGCGAATCGAAGTTATGAACGTCGACAACTCCTTAGCACATGTCCTGCAGCAAAGCCCAACCATGAAGTGAACTCATTGGTTCCCAACTGGATCCTGAGCTCTAACTTCCCATATTGGACTACCTTTGCATCTCGGGTTACTGGTCAATACTGGGTCGGGTCGGGTTCTTCCTCGGGCCATCGGTTCGGGTCGGGTGTCCTCCATCAGTTCTTGTCGAGTTTTCTTCTGGTACGGTTCGGGTCAGGTGTCCTCTTTGGGTGCGGTTCGAGTCGGGTGCCCTCTTTTAGTGTGGTTCGGGTCGGGTGCCATTCCCCTCCAGTTCGTGCTTCCGCTCCGATCCGCCTCCTCATCCTTCACATGCTCCTATCTGATCCATCTTCATGCTTCCGCTCCGATCCGTCCTACTTAATCTGATCCGATCCGAGTTTAGTTAGCGTGGCCTTCCTTTTTGCCAATTTTCCCAAGAGCCAGGTTCCGATCCGATCGGATCCCTTGCCCAGTTCAACATATCCGATCCGATCCGATCCGAACCCTGCACTGTTTTCTGAAACTGTTCCAGAAAGTATTTACGCCATTCGACGACGTTTTCGACCATTCTAACTATTGAAATCAATCACAAAGCATATCATATATTCATTGCAACATGCATAATCAACCACAAACATCAAAACATCAATATGATAGGTTAAAATGGATCAAACATACCCAAGATCCCATATTTCCCCTTAAGTATGTTTAGGTGAAACTAATGATAGGATTAGCAAAACTTAACCAAATTAACCCAAATTAATATCAGAGGTCTAAAACATCATTTAAGAATTTATGAACATTTTTCCCGAATTTTATCATGCTTAAATTCGCTAATTAACACTAATTACTCTTAACTAGCCATAGTTAGTGTAAAACTATGCAAATCACTCACCTTAGCCACAAATAAACTAAGATCTGAAATAAATCTATGATTTGATGTGAATCTCAATGCTAAACACAGCTCCAATATTGCTTTGGGGTAGATCTTCCTTGATTAGAGGTTGCTAAGCCAAATCGTTGACCAAAAGATGATTTGGAGGTGATTTAGAGGTTAGAGGCCATTTTTAGGGTTCCTTTGTGATAAGTGAAGGCTACAAAACTGAAATGGAATGATTCTCTATCTCATTTCAGCCTCACCATAACCCTAATCCCGAAATAAGTTATGGGCCTACTCACCAATCACCCGATTTGGCCTGGTTAAGCAGTTTTTCACACTCCAAACCTTATTTCAGCCATATCTCTCAAACGTTAAGTCCGTTTGGCTAATATGACCACTCTACGGAAAGTTAAACCATCAAACGAATCTAATGGAAGTGGTTTCAGGTCAAAATTCATTTCCAATCAAAAGTTAAGGCCAAAACAGTACCAACTAGGGGCAAAATGGTCATTTAAAAATCGACAAAAATCATGAACATGGGAAATGACTCTAATGAATGTTTCCAAAGTTACGTGACCATACAACTTCATATGGGAAAGAAATAAATATTCTACGATCCTCCGATGCGTAGAATGCGGGTCATTACACTCTCCCCCCCTTAAGAAATTCCGCCCCCGAAACTCCCAAATCAAAACATACACAATGGTCCCGCATGCCTATCAATCATAAAACAACAATCAAACATGCAAACAAGCAAAACAAGTCTACCCTAGCATGTGGAAAACTAAATTACAAAGTAAATCTTACCGGTCAAAGAGTTCTGGATATGCCTTCCTAATGCTCTCCTCTATCTCCCAAGTACAATCACTCTCGTTCTCGCCACACTGGACCTTGACTAGCTTCACCGCCTTCCTTCGAAGTTGCTTTGTATCGTGCCCCACAATACGAATCACCTTGCGGTTCCCAACCGCCTCGGGTTCTACTTCGAAGTCCTCTAACTGATCAGGTGAAATAGTCATATCTGAGTCGTGGACGAACTTCCTTAGTTCGGAAACATGAAATACATTGTGAACTCCCGCCATTTTCTTTGGTAAGCCAACTCTATATGCCAAATTCCCGACTAATTCAAAAACAGGGAATGTGCCAACAAATCTTGGTGTTAGTTTGCCTCTCCTGCCAAATCGTATCATGCTTTTCAACGGAGAAATCTTGACAAACACCAAGTCACCAATGGAGAATTTTAAATCTCTTCTCCTCTTATCAGCATAACTCTTCTTCCTATCTTGGGCAGCTTTCATTCGTTGTTGAATGATCTTAACCTTATCCGAAGTTTCCCTCACCACGTCTGGTCCAAGCATAAACTTCTCGCCAGTCTCTATCCAACATGATGGTGAGTTGCACGGTCTTCCGTACAAGGCCTCATATGGAGCGATACTGATACTAGATTGGTAGCCAATATTATATGCAAACTCTACTAGATGCAAATGGCCATCCCACGATCCACCAAAATCCAATAAACAAGATCTTAAGAGATCTTCCAATATACGATTCACCCTCTCCGTCTGACCGTCGGTCTGAGGATGATATGCGGTACTGAGATGTAATCTTGACCTTAGAGCCTCCTGTAAGCTCTTCCAAAACCCACTAGCAAACAACGGGGATCGGTCACTCACAATGCTTTTGGGTACTCCATGAAATCTCACTACCCATTTCATGTACAATTCTGCCAACTTGGCTGTCGTTCTGTTCGATTTGACTGGTATAAATCTTGCACTCTTAGTCAATCGATCCACAATTACCCAAATGCTATCATATCCCGATCTAGTCCGTGGTAAACCATCGATGAAATCCATCGAGACTTGCTCCCATTTCCACTCGGGAATTTCTAATGGTTGCAACAAACCACTAGGCATCTTTTGCTCGGCTTTAACTAGCTGGCAATTCATGCATTTGGATATGAACTTCCCAACGTCTCTTTTCATCCCTCCCCAGTAGTAAGTCCGCTTCATGTCTTGATACATCTTATTACCGCCGGGATGTATAGTCAGTTTTGTGTGATGACATTCTCTAAGCAATTCATCTCTCAAACCATTCACGTTGGGAACAACTAGTCTTCCATTCTTTCGAAGCCATCCATCTCGATCAAGCCCATACGCACTCATCTCCTCACCGTCGATGTTCATCTCTAACTTGGAGATGATTTCCAATTGGTTAGGATCGTCCCTCTGGCTGGAACCAATCCACTCTATCAAAGTGGGTCTGATCGCCAAACTAGCTAGCATAACTGGATCCAATTCGCACCTTGGTCTGAAATCAAACCCCGCTATATACACCAGTTGCTTCCATTCAAGAAACATAGCTCCTAAGCTGGCATGTCTCCTACTTAAGGCATCGGCTACCGCATTACCTTTCCCAGGTGTATATGCAATATCAAAATCATACGAAGCCAAGAACTCTAACCATCTCTGCTGACAGAGATTCAGATCTTTCTGAGAGAAGAGATACTTTAACGATTTATGATCGGTAAACAACTCGAATCTTTCTCTTAAGAGATAATGTCTCCACATCTTCAGCGCAAATACAATCGCTGCCAATTCCAAATCATAGGTAGGATACTTCTTCTCATGCAGCTTTAGCTGTCGACTAGCATAAGCTACAACCCTACCTCCTTGCATCAATACAGCACCCAGTCCGGTACCACAAGCATCCGTGTATACCGTCATCTCTTCATTCCCTTTAGGAATGACTAACACTGGTGTGCGCGTCAACTTCTCCTTTAGACTCTTGACGGCATCCTCACTCCGTCCCAGACGAAGGGCTGATTCTTCTTAGTCAACTGAGTCAACGGTGCTGCTATCTTGGAGAAGTCCTGGATAAACTTATGATAATATCCAGCTAACCCCAAGAAACTTCTTACATCTGTAGCATTCTTGGGCGTTGGCCAATCCTGTACCGTAGCCACCTTCGCAGGGTCCACGGCAATACCACTCTCTGAAACAACATGACCCAAGAATCTCATTTCCTTCTCCAAAAATGACACTTAGAGAATTTCGCTTTCAACTGGTGTTTCCTCAACACCTCCATCACTATCCTCAAGTGTCCCTTGTGTTCTTCCTCTTTCCTTGAGTAAACAAGGATATCATCCACGAACACAAGAACAAACTTATTCAACTGATCTCTGAATACTCGATTCATAAGATCCACAAAGTAGGCTGGTGCATTGGTCAACCCAAATGGCATGACCAACCACTCATAAAATCCAGACGGCGTCCTGAATGCCGTTTTCGGAACACTCTCATCTGCTACTCGAAGCTGATGTAATCCTGTCGCGGGGTCCAACTGGGAGAACACTCTTTCTCCTTCCAGTTGATCAAACAAATCATCTATCCGTGGTAGAGGATACTTATTCTTCCTCGTTACCTTATTCAACTCGCGATAGTCCACACACAAACGGAGGGAACCATCTGCCTTAGTGGCAAACACAACTGGTGCTCCCCACTCGGAGACACTCCTAATAAATCCCTTCTTCAAAAGATTACTGACTTGCACCCCGAGCTCTCGCTGCTCCCTTGGTGCCATACGACGAAGTGGCATCACTATAGGTCTGGCATCTTTCACCAAATCAATACGGAACTCAATCTCTCGGTGTGGTGGAAGCCAGATCACCTCCTCGAAGACTCCGGATACTGGCCAACCACGGGCACATCTGACAACTCATCCTGCGGGATGTCGAGGGAATTTACAAAACTAGCCATAACCCCATCACTAGGTAGACTACCAAACACTACCCTCTGCCCATCATCCTCCCTCACTGTCACCAAAAAGCCCTCACAGTCTACCACCACCCCGTATCTTTGGAGCCAATCGACTCCAGATATAATGCCATACCCAGTAAAGCCCAAAACAAAGAAATCACAACCAAACATACATCCATTACTCGATAAGACCAAATTCCTGCAAATCATACTAAGGCTAGTCGAACCACCAATCGGGTTCGTCACAACCAATGGTCTATCGACTATCTCGAGTTCCAGTCCCAACCTATCTACCAGGTCACTAGATATGAAGGAACGGGAAGCCCCAGTATCAAACAAAACTCGAACTGGTATATCATAAATATAAAGCATACCTTGAATAACAAAATTCTTTCCTTTCTCCGCCGCAGTTGGGGCATTCGACGAAGAAGGAACAACATCAATAGCATATGCTTTCACAATCTGCTTCTCCTTAAGAGGTTGCGGACACGTATCCTTATGATGTCCCACTTGACCACAGTTGTAGCACTTCCTTTCCGCTGGCTTGGCCCGACATTCTTTTGCATAATGGCCCTTCTTTCCACAGCTGAAGCACTCAACATCCTTCTTGCTCTTTTTCTGACCACCTTTAGATTGGTCCTGCTTTCTCTTATTCTGAGAGTTATTCTTGCCTCTACCGCCTGCTTGCGGCTTTAGCCCTTCTGCCGATGCAGCCTCGGTCTTTGACTTAGGGTAAAGACTCTCTGATCTCAAAGCCTTCCCCACAATCGATTCAAAAGTCTCATCGATGTGAGTAATAAGCCTTTCCCCCAAGTATCCATCCAGGCCAGTAATGAACTTCTCATTCTTCTTCTTAGGAGTGTCGATAAGAGATAGTCCATACTTCGACAAAGTGTCGAACTCAGTAATATAATCAGAAACTGCCCTTCCGTTCTGCTTGAGTTCCAAGAACCTCTTGAAAAACACTGACTTCTAGGCAGATGGAATAAACTTCTCGCTAAAGCGAGCCTTGAACTGATCCCACGTAACCTGATCTTCTGGAGTAGCTGTTCTAATGGCATTTCACCAATTCATCGCTCGCCCTTGCAGCTGATGAGACGCTAGTCTTCTCTTCATTGCATCCTCAAGACCCAAGTCATCGAAGATACGGTCACAGCTATCCATCCAATCTTGAACATCAATGGCCGACTCCATTCCGTGGAACGTCTTTCCACCAAGATTAGTGTAATCTTTGCACAACTTGGCGAAATCGATCCTAGGCTCCTGCACTACTGGGCCAACACCAACTCCGAGATTGGGAACTGCCCCTTGCACTTCTCTAAGCATGTCTCTCATGAGGTTAGTAAACATCGCCCTCATGTTAGCGGCATTCCCCTGGTTGGTCCCTCTACCAGCATCTCTCGTGTCTCGGCTCATCGTCAATCTAAAAAAGGGAAACGATTAACGATCCCATAGTGGTGCTAGTGCGGTGCGACTTCATTCTTATACTACCAAAAGTATATATATATATATAGCTTTTGAAAACCAAAGTAATCACAAATACACGCTCTCATATACGTAATATCTCTCCCTGGTGTCTTTCCTAGGTTAACTACGCAACCTAGAGCTCTGATACCAAGTGTGATGGCCCGCCCCGCACCAACCGACACTTACTCCAAAGGTGCGCTGTACACATGTCCAGTTAGCACAGAACGGGTCATCAGAAGGAAAGGGAAAAAGGAAATGAGCTAACAAAGATTCTGTAGAATGTCTCACAGCGCATAGAATAAAATATAATAACAACATACTTGACATAAAACTGGTGAGACAGTGCATAGCTGAAAACCAGAACTAAACATCATAGCAGTGGAAATCCAAAATATATCTTATTACAACTTTTCAAACTGTCTCAAAGGAAAAGCAAGATAAAAGAGGTACGCTACTAATGCCCAAGTAGCGACCACCAACGACACAGGGAGAATATATATATATAACATACGAGGAAGCCTCCTGCCCGCCTCCGAATCAGCTACTCGCGCATCACCAGCTAACCAGTCTCTAGTCTGCTCGTGTGAGCACCCAGAGTAATAAGAGGAGACATAAAACTCTGGGTCAGACATAAAGCCTGGTATAAGCGATAAGCATCTAAAGTGAACAATAACAGGTAGACTAGAAACATACCTGAACCTGGACCTGCAACCAAAGAGTTAGCACTACATACTGTATAACATTCTAAGGTGCCATATCAAATGGTGTAAAGATACGGAGGTGGGGGTGTGCATGTCATAGTGATGGAAAACAATCAAACATAGCATCCATCCTCACATCTCTCACTCAGTGCGTAAAGCATACGACATTCACCACTTCGATCACCCAACATACCTTGCTACGATCACTTTGCCCCATTAAGTCATAAATGGCTTCACTGCACGGATAACGTAGCCACAAATCCTTCGCTATGTCCACTTTGCCCCATGGAGTCACAAGAACCCAACTGCACAGGCTCATAGCCTTACTAATCCTTACTATGTCCACTCTGCCCCATGGAGTCGTAGTGACCCCACTGCACTGGCTCATAGTCTTACTACGCATCGCTTTGCCCCTCAGGTCATAATGATCCTACTGCACTGATAACGTAGTCTTGCTACCATCACCTTGCCCCTCAGGTCGTAATGAACCTACTGCACTGACAAGTAGCCATCATTCATTTTTAGTGGTGAATCGAAGTTATGAACGTCGACAACTCCTTAGCACACATCCCGCAGCAAAGCCCAACCATGAAGTGAACTCATTGGTTCCCAACTGGATCCTTAGCTCTAACTTCCCATATTGGACTACATTTGCATCTCGGGTTATCGGTCAATACTAGGTTGGGTCGGGTTCTTCCTCGAGCCATCGGATCGGGTCGGGTGTCCTCCATCAGTTCGGGTCGGGTTTTCTTCTGGTACGGTTCGGGTCGGGTGTCCACTTTTGGTGCGGTTCGGGTCGGGTGCCCTCTTTTGGTGCGGTTCGGGTCGGGTGCCATTCCCCTCTAGTTCGTGCTTCCGCTCCGATCCGCCTCCTCATCCTTCACATGCTCCTATCCGATCCATCTTCATGCTTCCGCTCCGATCTGTCCTCCTTAATCCGATCCGATCCCAGTTTAGTTAGCGTGGCCTTCCTTTTTGCCAATTTTCCCAAGTGACAGGTTCCGATTCGATTGGATCCCTTGTCCAGTTCAACATATCTGATCCGAGCCCCTTATCCGATCCGATCCGAACCCTGCACTATTTTCTAAAACTGTTCCAGCAAGTATTTACGCCATTGGACGACATTTTCGACCATTCTAACTATTGAAATCAATCAATAAGCATATCATACAGTCATAGCAACATGCTTAATCAACCACAAACATCAAAACATCAATATGATAGGTTAAAATGGATCAAACATACCCAAGATCCCATATTTCCCCTTAAGCATGTTTAGGTGAAACTAATGATAGGATTAGCAAAACTTAACCAAACTAACGCAAATTCATATCAGAGGTCTAAAACATCATTTAAGAATTTATGAACATTTTTCTCGAATTTTATCATGCTTAAATTCGCTAATTAACACTAATTACCCTTAACTAGCCATATTTAGTGTAAAACTATGCAAATCACTCACCTTAGCCACAAATAAACTAAGATCTGAAATAAATCTCTGATTTGATGTGAATCTCAATGCTAAACAGCAGCTCCAATATTGCTTTGGGGTAGATCTTCCTTGATTAGAGGTTGCTAAGCCAAATCCTTGACCAAAAGATGATTTGGAGGTGATTTAGAGATTAGAGGCCATTTTTAGGGTTCCTTGGTGATAAGTGAAGGCTAGAAAACAGAAATGGAATGATTGTCTATCTCATTTCAGCCTGCCCATAACCCTAATCCCGAAATGGGTTATGGGCCTACTCACTAATCACTCGATTTGGCCCGGTTAAGTAGTTTTTCACCCTACAAACCTTATTTCAGCCATATCTCTCAAACGGTAAGTCCGTTTGGCTATTATGACCACTCTACGGAAAGCTAAACCATCAAGCGAATCTAATGGAAGTGGTTTCAGGTCAAAATTCCTTTTCAATCAAAAGTTATGGCCAAAACAGTACCAACTAGAGGCAAAATGGTCATTTAAAAATCGACAAAAATAATGAACATGGGAAATGATTCTAATGAATGTTTCCCAAAGTTACATGACCATACAACTTCATATGGGAAAGAAATAAATATTCTACGATCCTCCGATGCGTAGAATGCGGGTCATTACAGAATAGGTTAAACTCTAGTGTGTACAGTACAATATTTCGTCCCAGACAGGTCGGATCAGATCCTCCATTCGATCTGAACCGAAGCCTTCCATCCGAACGTGATACTCTCTTCTTGGCAGTAAGGAGAAAGCAGATCAGGTCGGGTTCCTACAATCTCCATCCGAACCGAGCCGGTGACTTCATTCCAAAGCAGCGTTCACTTCTGTGCGGCTGAAGGTGGTTTGGGTCCACATTTCTGATCTGATCCGGGCTATCCAACTAGACTCGAAGTCCAATCAATGCAGAAATCCAAACGTTTCCGATTCTGCGGGCGTTCACGGAAACGAGCCTATCTTTCAAGCCGTAAGTCCGTTTTAGCCAAACGGAAGCTCTACCTGAAGCTAATTCAAAGTCGTACAAGGGTTACGAAGCAAAGCTCCATAACTGATGTTTTTGGGTCCAAAAGATGTCATCTATTATGAGTTTCGAGCCGTACTTTGTTTGTGATGCGACTTCAACCAAATCGCTTCCTGTCTTCTGACGATGTTCCAAATACTTGAGCGTATTATTAACCAAAAATTCCATGTGTGACAGATTTTACTAAAAGCGTGTCAACATTTATGGTTTATCATTTATGGCTTAATGTTTATTGTTTATGCTTTATTTTATATACTTTACTGATTTTACTTTATTTTTTATTATAACACCCAACGTCCATTAATGTCACTCACAGAGGGAATGCATTAACTTCTATGGAGCGTTTTAAGTGTGTATAGAACAAAAACTTAACAACAAGACATATATAAACAGTACTTGAAAATTTAAAACTTTATTCCATTGCAGCGGTAAATACATAGGTTTGATTACATCATCAAAAACCAGAGTCAAAGTACATAATATCCATCTTGACTAAATCAGAGTACATAAATTGAAAGACATAACCCCAATACAAAATAGCCATAAGATAGGCTGAACTTTTACTTCAGCGATCCAAGCAACTTCTAAAAGCAAGAGATAAAGCTGTCCAAAATCAAGCTCCACTGGTGCTATTTCCAACCTGAGCACCTAGGGTGGGGGAAGGAAGAAAAGAGGAGGAATCAAAGGGGGTCAGACAAAAAGTATGGCGAGTGCGATAAATTTAACAATATAATTACCAAAATAACTAGGCTAAGGCATAAGTTGGAAAATAAGGAAATGACTGTGAACAATTGGGTATGACAGAGTAAAGAAGGAAATAAGATTGAACAAAGATAACGTTAAAGGCGCACCTAAACCACTATATGATAGTTACTATACTGCACCACCACTAGTCACCATAAGGTTGATCCCGCCTACACGACTTTAATGATGATAATGGTAGTTTCGTGCGCCCCTACTTGCATTCATAGGCGCCGCCTCACCCTATCTACACTAGGTGTACCCACTATGTAACAACCCGTAAATGCGAGCCAATTTAAAATTTTTATTTTGGCAATTTTAGCGAATTTTAATATTTAAAATGAATTATTTTAAATAATATCGACGAAAAATTTATTTTGAATATAATTAGAACGTATATATTTATATACGTCGTCGTTAGAATATAAATATTAATTTTAAATTATAAAAGGAATTGAACATGGCGCGGTAGTTCGATAATTCGATTTCAAACTTCAATTGAACATACCGGGTGCAAAATAAACCGGATTTTGGCGAAACCAAAAATATTTGAATCTAATTGAGAATATCTTTCCAACGAATCCAAAAAATCAAAATTTCATAGCAGGAATCAAAAGATATGTCCAGTTGAATTTTCAGAATAGTCGCTATGGAATTTCGGCCCTTAAAAATGGGAATTTTGCAAACAGCCTCGGAATTCGACGAAACCACTTTTGTTGGATCCGTGATGTCAAGTTATTACTAGATTCCGATTTTCATAATTTTTCGATTCAATATGTGAGCGTGGCAAAGGAAAACGCGTTTTACCAGTTTAAGTTGATTTTAATCGAATGGAAAATGGCCCTTTTTCAAACGGTCTCAGAATTTGACGAAACAAGTTTTGTTAGAACCGTATCGTCAATACGAAGCTAGAAAATATTTTTCGGGAATTTTTCTTGTTAGTATGTGGCCCCAGTAAATTGAAATGCGCGCTCAGATTCAATATATAGAGTTATATGTTGATTTTGACAAAAACTGATCGAAACAGTCGAATCAGCCTACGATACATATCCCATTGTGTTCGAAATGGGGTTTATTAGCTATGGACGACAGGCGGTAGGCCTCGTCTCGAGGTTGAAATAAAAAGTCAAATTTTTTGAAATAAAATAATATAAAAATAATTTATCCTTCTCTCTCCTCCTATACACGGTCAACCCTCCACTCTCCATCCCAATCGTTCATTTCAAAATAAATAAATAAAAATCGACGGGCCTAAAACCTAACCGCCGCCCACGCGATCAACCCCCCCCCCCCCAACCTCAAGTGGCCTCCGACGATCGCCCCCGGCTGCTCTCCATCGTCCTCCAGGCTTGCTCCCCCTTCTGAAGCCGCTGACCTCAAGCCCCGACCCAAATGGAACGCCGCCCTCCTCCTACAGCTCCCCCGCCGCCAGGCGACAGCCCCCTCGCCACCGACAAGCTCCGATGCGACCCCCTCTGCCTCCTCCTCTCATCCGAGCACAGGCAAAACACCCTCTCTCTACGAACAATGAGTGTTCTTGATTTTAATTTATACAAAACTTAGTTTTCCTGATTTTAAAGTATATAAAATATAGTTTAAATAAAAAAAGTAGTTTTATTAATGTATAAGACATAATTTTAAATTCAGTTTTTAGTGTAATTACATTATTTAAATTCGGGTTTTAGCTTATATGAATAATTAGATATTTAAAAATAGAATTTTTATCTATATAGTAGTGATGTAAAAATAGAATTTTTATCTATATAGTAGCAATGTAAAAATAGAATTTTTATCTATATAGTAGTGGTGTAAAAATATAATTTTTATATAGAATGAAGCATTGTAAAAATATATAAAGAAGAAGAAATAAAAATACAATTTTTATTTATTGAATGAATTGATAAAAATTTAATTTTTATTTGAGCAACGTGAAAATGACTGAATTGGAATTTCAACCGATCCAAACGGTTCAGCAATTCAAAAGCAAAGCACGGCGGAGTGGAACCCTCTTTGAGAACTTCTCACTTTAAATCTTGTTTTTCTAGTTAAAATATATACTAGGATGCAGACGGTGCTTAGCAGCACCCGACACCCGTCATCCACAGACCATAGATGGCTTGTAAGTTTGATTGTTTGTTGTGACGAAAATTGATTGCGTGACGTGATGTGGGAAGAAATAAAATATTTATATAGTTAAAAATATTTTATCGTTAAAAATATATTTTTTAACAGGTAGGTGAATAAATAAAAATATGTGTTTGTTGATTTGAAACCCCACACGGGTATTGGGATAAAATACGGCATACACTAATCCCAATAATTAGTTGTATGTCAATCGATTGATTGACATGCTGTTATAAGCGTTAGATGTCTATATTTGATGCTTATACAGTATAGTGCACTCTGGATGATGGTTGATTATTTGTCAGTGCTGTTATATATCTGTGTTGTGTGGAAACCATATAATTAACATTATATGGTAATTTATTGGGCCTCATTCCAATTGGGAAAATAAAGAATATTATAAAATAAAAATTCATGTGTTGAATAGAATAAATAGTCATGTGTTGACGATGCTCATGTGTTGAAAATTCATGTGTTGAAAGTGTATTCGTGTGTTGAATAAAATATTTATACAATAAAAATTACCTTTTTATTGTAAGTAAGAAGAAATATAGATTCATGTGTTGAATGGAATAAATATTCATTTGTTGAATAAAATAACGAATTTATTGAAATATATAAAGCTGTGTTGATTAGAGATGCGCCATTTGGATGTGAATGTTATTTATATCGATTATATTCGTTTTTAAAATGAATATAGAAAAGGAAAAGGTTTTGAAATATAACGTTTTGAAAATATTATCATTTATATAGTAATGATATGAAATATTCAATTTTGATTTGAAATTGAATATAGAATTGAAATGGTTTTGAAAACGAATTTAAAAACGATTTATAAAATACGTTTTAAAAGGAAATCGACAAAATATATAATATATATATATATTATATACATAATGGCCTGAATAGAACGCGTCGCGCTGCGGCAGTTCGTGAATTTCGACCATTGACTTCGAATTGATTTTGCGGGAGATCCAGCCATCGGATTCTCCTGAAACCGGAACCGTTGGGTTCGTATCGAAAAGAGATTTCTAATGAATATTAGAAATTTGAAATCTAACGGTTGGATTTGGAATTATGTCCAAATAAAATTTGGAAAAGGTCCCTATAAGTGCAGTTCGATGGCCGTTGATGGAAATCGACTGTACGTGCCTTGATAAAATTATTAAAAATATCCATAATTTTTGTAAAATAATAAGAAATGGTTTGTGAAAAATTAGGATGAAAAACTCCATATTTGAAAAGATAAAAATAGATTTTTATCAAAATGAACAAGTTTTGAACTAGAATTAAAATCAATTTATTTTTGAAATAAATAAATTGAATTTGAAAGTGGTTTTAAAAATAATCAAAATTCGAAATACGTGAATTGGACTGGTGTTGAATCGAAATTAACTTCGGAATATTTCGATGTTGGATTTTGTGACTATACAAATATTGTTATGGGAATTTGAAAGATATATTTTATATCTTTATTTCCAATACGATATTTGTTGGTTTCAGAATTTGATATTGAATATAAGCCGGTATATTTTCTATTCAGAGCCTTGGATTTAATATCAAACGTGATTTGGGTTTGTCGTGAATGGTGTCTTCATTAACACTGTTCTTAAGCCCAATGGAGAAAAAGATTAAATCTTTCTATTTAGATTTAATGAAGTGTACCAATTAAATAATTTTTAATTGGAATTGAATTTGAAAGTGATTTTGGGTTTATCGTGAACCGTGTTTTAGAAGACATTGGTTCTTTAACCCAGTTAAAGGCAGGATGTTGATTTTTAGGAAGATTAAAACCAAGTGGAGTTTTAATGAATCTTTAATTAAGTTGAAATGTGAATTGATAATTTAAATTATCAATTCTTAAAGGTGATCGAGAATGGAGTAACACCAGTTTTGCTCCAAAATGATAGTTAAATCTTTAATTAGATTTGAACGTGAAATGGTAATTAATTTTACCGATAGCACCATGGTGTTAGATATGGAGTATTACCAGTTTTGCTCCATGGGATATATAGGTTGGGATTGGGAAATAAAATAAATAAATAATTACTTCGGTGTGGTTCGCTAATCCCGACTAGTTTGGAAAACCATAAAATGGCTTGAAACGATATCCAAAGGATGATTAAAGAATAAATTTAGAAGAATTTATCTTTGATAAAATTAACGAGAACCTTTCCCTGAGAATGTGATTTTTTGAATAAAAGAATATTCTGAATTGGAATGAGGCGTCTGTTGTGTTTGTGTAACATTTGTTTATTATATACGTGGGTTATTCAGAAATGTCGTGTTTATACCCATTCTGAATAACCGATTCGGTGATAAGTCGAAGATGAATATGGTGGTTGAAGACCGGAAATCTTCACATCATTTGAGTGATTGCTAATGATCTGGATTGGGCTGTACACCCAAGAGGAGAGAAACAGTTGGTGATCGTCCAGACTTGCTTGGAGATTGATGGATATGCGAGGAAAGTGCCTCCGGTTTCGTTCAAACCCAGAACGAACTTGTCAATGGATTGTGTGTCTGACATTGGATTTTATTCTATGTTGATTGATCTCTATTAAATATACATCTGTTTGGCGGCGGAGAATTTATTCTCTTGCTTAACGCTCTTCTCTGAGACGTACGAGCTCAGAGGTTGTATATCGATGGACATCAGTCGCATGGAGTGAATTGCCAGTGTGGCACGCGTAAGTGGCAATTGATCAAGGTTTCTGCTGAAAAGCAAAGTCTTGTGGTTGATGATCAAAGCACGACCTGTGTGGCGCAGCTTTGTGTATAACGTGAATTCGCGAGCCTCACACCTCAGTATGAGTCAAAAACGGGATAGTGACTGCAGGGAGAGCACGACTTTTCTTTCTAGCTATGTGTGGTGTCAGTGGTTAAACTCGCTGACATTTATATACTTTTCACCTGTGTGGTTGTTGGATACGAGGCGCCTCGGATATAGGTCTATTAGGACCGGGAAACGTGTGCTCAGGAATTTCCAATCCTCAAAAGTAAGAGAGGACCGGCCCTGAAGATCCAAGGATTGTTGTGTGCGGTCCTGGGACATTTGCTAGAGTGTCTCGAACGGAGAGGAGCTTGCCCCTTGCCTCAGCTCATGACGGAAATCAAATTTCCAATACATGATATTGCGGTTTTATTTGTAGAACCTAGTATGGCGACACAGTGGTATGGGTCATTCATGCCGCCTACGATTGATATTTATGATTGAAATTGTTTTGACACTATACACTTATTGTAATATCAAAACAATGTGTTTTAAACGTATCAAGCATGCTTTGGCTATTATAAGGTAAAAATCCTATCCTCCGGCTTGCGTTGCATTGTGTGATGGGACCTGGGTCTTATAATAGCTTCATTTTCTTTATTTGGCATTGCGCTATTTGTTTTATGCACTGGTATTCTTGGGAGGAAACCAGTTCCGTGTTATACGGCGTGGTCCCTTGATTTACCGAACTTTAAAATAAAGATTAATAACTAATTTAGTTCTCACACCAGTCACATGACTGACCTGGAGTTTATTGTTTTTAACCTAAATTCTGGGTGCCCCTATTTTCCACACGGACAGATAGTAGTTTTGTTTTTGTAGATTTATATTCACAGGATCCTGATTTACAGCTGGAACGATGCTCAGAAAGCTCTGTATCCGTGTATTACTTTCAGTTGTGTTTTGTATTATTTTTCCGCTGCTATGTAATTTATTGTATTCTCTGTTGTTTTTCTGTTGTATAATATATATTCATACTCTGTATATTCTTGTATTCTGATGGCATTGTTGTAATAAACAATAAAATGTTCTTCCTTTTGCGTTCTATTTTGTCTTGTCCTCAACGCCATCCGGGCTTTCCTTACCGGGGAAGTTCGGGTCGTGTCAGTTTGGTATCCGAGCTTTGGTTTACAGAGCTCGAGAACCAGACACATTAGAACCGAACGAAAGAATTCATCAAAAATTGGATTAGTAATATCCAATTAAAATAACTCGTTAGAGATGGGGTCAGTAGTATCCTAGAACAAGTGTGAATAGTATATTTTCAAATGAAAACAATTTTGTTTTAAAATTTAAACCATTCTATACGTATTTGAATATTTTATTTATATTGATTTTGGACAATCGAGTATATAAATATTTTGCATATATGCATCATGAACGTATATTCGAAGTTTTAATATACTGGATAGATATAGAATCACACTCTAGTCGCCCGAGGACAATTCTGGTGATGTCGCGACATCATCAGTCTTTGTGTTCGAGTTTCGAAGTTGTGATATCTATATAATTCCATTAGACTGGTGTGAGAACCAAAACTATATAGATTTATTGTTGTGATTTGGCATCAAAAACATGATTTTCTGTATATATATATATCAAATTATGAATTTGAAACGTTAATTCACTAATTGATTGATGGTTGTGTTGTTTGTCTATTTGTTTGAAATTTTGAACCATTACACCTAAAAGAATCAAATATTGGATTGTACTGAAAATTGGTCGCATTTGCTTGCATGTACATGTACTTACATTGAACAGGTCATAACATGGAGGCTAGAGCAGAAGAATAAAATTGTTTGCCCGACAAATAGGTTCATGTTTACCATAATTAACTGTTTTGTTTGAGTGATGATGATTTTATGAGCCGATTGGCTAGCCGCTTGGCCTTTTCTTTTTCTTTTTGGTTGAAGAAGGCCATGGGAGGCTATATGAAATATCCCGAAGTCCCCGGTGCAGGGGAGGTTATGGCAAAAAAATTCGGAAATTTAGGGTGTTAGCCAAATTTTTGAAAAAATAGAAAAGTTCTTAGAAACTGAAAAGTTGAAGAACTTAAGCCGTAAAGAAAATAATGGAAGTTGAGTTGGTTTTTAAAACAACTTTCGGCTTTGTTCCTTTTCGAGGACGAAAATTTTTAAGTGGGGAGATTGTAACAACCCGAAAATGCGAGCCAATTTAAAAATTTTATTTTGGCAATTTTAGCGAATTTTGAATATTTAAAATGAAATATTTTAAATAATATCGACGAAAATTTATTTTGAATAAAATTCGAACGTATATATTTATATACGTCTTCGTTAGAATATAAATATTTATTTTGAATTATAAAAGGAATTGAAAATGGCGCGGTAGTTCGATAATTTGATTTCAAACTTCAATTGAACATACCGGGTGCAAAATAAACCGGATTTTGGCGACACCAAAAATATTAGAATCTAATTGAGAATATCTTTCCAACAAATCCGAAAAATCAAAATTTCATAGCGGGAATCAAAAGATATGTCCAGTTGAATTTTCAGAATAGTAGCTATGGAATTTCGGCCCTTAAAAATGGGAATTCTGCAAACAGCCTCGGATTTCGACGAAACCATTTTTGTTGGATCCGTGACGTCATGTTATTGCTAGATTCCAATTTTCATAATTTTTCGATTCAATATGTGAGCGTGGCAAAGGAAAACGCGTTTGACCAGTTTCCGTTGATTTTAATCGACTGGAAAATGGCCCTTTTTCAAACGGTCTCAGAATTTGACGAAACTAGTTTTGTTAGAACCGTATCGTCAATACGAAGCTAGAAAATATTTTTTGGGAATTTTTCTTGTTAGTATGTGGCCCCAGTAAATTGAAATGCGCGTTCAAATTCAATATATAGAGTTATATGTTGATTTTGACGAAAACTGATCGAAACTGTCGCATCCGCCTACGATACATATCCCATTGTGTTCGGAATGGGAGTAATTAGCTATGGACGACAGGCGGTTGGCCTCGTTTCGAGGTCAAAATAAAAAGTCAAATTTTTTGAAATAAAATAATATAAAATTAATTTATCCTTCTCTCTCCTCCTATACACGGTCAACCCTCCACCGTCCATCCCAATCGTTCATTTCAAAATAAATAAATAAAAACCGATGGGCCTAAAACCTAACCGCCGCCCACGCGATCACCCCCCCCCCCTCAAGTGGCCTCCGACGATCGCCCCCGGCTGCTCTCTATCGTCCTCCGTGCTTGCTCCCCCTTCTGAAGCCGAGGACTTCAAGCCCCGACCCAAATGGAACACCGCCTTCCTCCTACAGCTCCTCCGCCGCTAGGCGACAACCCCCTCGCCACCGACAAGCTCCAATGTGACCCCCTCTGCCTCCTCCTCTCATCCGAGCGCAGGCAAAACCCCCTCTCTCTACGAACAGTGAGTGTTCTTGATTTAAGGTTATATAAAACTTAGTTTTCCTGATTTTAAAGTATATAAAATATAGTTTAAATAAATGTGACGAACAAGGAATTTCGCTCGGTCCGAACCAGTCGCTAAACCGATCCAGGCCGTTCGAAACGCCCTATCATTTGAGAACAGGACAAAACAGAACGCATACAGAAGAACATTTCACTGTATATCACAACAATGCATCAGATTACAAGAATATACAGAGTATTAATGAATATTACACAGAAATATCAGAGGTTTAAATTACATTTAAATACATAGCAGCGGAAAATAATACAATACTCAACTAGAAGAGATATACGGATACAAAGCTTTCCGGGTATCATTCCAGCTGTAAACCAGGATCCTGTGAATATAAATCTGCAAAACCAAAACTACTAGCTGCCCGTGTCAAAATAGGGACACCCAGAGTTTAGGTTAAAACAATAAACTCCAGGTCAGTCATGGGACTGGTGTGAGAACTAAAACAGTTAATCTTTATTTTTAATGTTCGGTAAATCAAGGGACCACGCCGTATAACACGGAACGGGTTTCCTCCCAAGAATACCAGTGCATAAAACAACAGCGCAATGCTAAATAAAGAAAAATGAAGCTGTTATAAGACCCAGGTCCTATCACACAATGCAACGCAAGCCGGGGGATAGGGTTTTCCCTTATAACAGCCAAAGAATGCTTAATACGTTTAAAACAAATCATTTGATACTATTATAAGTGCATAGTGTATAAAACAACTTCAAATCATAAGTATCAATCATAGGCGGCATGAGCGCCCCATCCCACTATGTCGCGATACTAGGCTCTACAAATAAAACCGCAAATGTCACGTATTTGGAAATTGGATTTCCGTCTATGAACCGAGGCAAAAGATAGTCCTCAACCGATTCAAGACTGCCTAGCCCGAGTCTCAGGATCAGAGCTCGAGTGACCCTTGGATCCTCAGGGCCAGTCCACCGATGTGGATTAAACTTAAACCCTGAACATGCGTTTCCCCGCCCTATGGGGCGTAAACGAGCCAACTAAATGACTCCATCGGTTCGAGAACGACCGATCAATCCGAGGCGCCTCGCAACAGCAACAACCACATAAGTCAAACTCGTCAGGGCGTGTAAAACCACTGACGCCACTTCTAGCTAGGAAGAAACGCATGCCCTCCCTGACGTCCTCTCCCGTTTTTGGTTCATACCGGGTGTGAAATACGCGAAGCAAACGTTACACAAAGCTACGCCACAAAGGCCGTGCTTTGATCATCACCACAAGACTTTGCTTTTCAACAGAAGCCTCGATCAATTGCCACTTAGGCATGCCACACAGGCAATTCACTCCATGCGTTTGATATACATCAATATATAACCCCTGAGCTCGTGCGTCTCAGAGAAGGGCGTTAAGCAAGAGAATAAATTCTCCGCCGCCAAACAGATAAATATTTAATAGAGATCAATCACACGGACTAAAATCCAATGTCAGACACACAGTCCATTTACCAGTCCGTTCTGGGGCTGAACGAAACCGGAGGCACCTAGTACCCCGCATATCCATCGATCTCCAAGTACGTCTGGACGATCACCAACTGTTTCCATCTTCTTGGGTGTACAGCCCAATCAAGATCATCAGTTATCACCCAAACGACGTGAAGACCTCCGGTCTTCGACCATCGTCTTCATCTTCGACTTATCGTCGTATCAGTTATTCAGAATGGGATAAACCCGGTCTTCCCGAATAACTCGCGTATATTTTAAATAAGTGTTACACAAACACAACATACGCCTCATTCCAATTCATCAGTCACTAACCGTAAATTAATCAAGAGAATAATTCCCCAAATATTAACCCCGAAGGCCGAAACCAACATCAGATCAATATCCAGAAAACCATTCTGCTTAGCTAACCGACAGTTAGTTTCTGAATTTCACATTCATAGGGAAAGGTTCCCATTAATTTTATCAAAGATAAATTCTTGAATTTATTCTTTAATCTATTTTTGAATATCAATTCAAACTAGTCGGGATTAGCGAACCTTACCGAAGTAATCATTTGTTTTAATTTCCCAATCCCAACCTATTCATCCCATGAAGTAAAACTGGTAATACTTCATATCTAACACCACGGTGTTATCGGTAAATTCAATTACCATTTCACGTTCAAATCTAATTAAAGATTTGACTATCGCCTGGAGCAAAACTGGTGATACTCCATTCTCGACCATTTCAATCTAATTAAAGATTCATTAAAACTCCACTTAGTTTTAATCGTTAACTGGGTTAAAGAATCAGTGTCATTTAAAAACACGGTTCACGATAAACCCAAAATCACATTCATTAATTATCGGGTTAAAGAACAAGTGTTATTTAAAACACTGTCCACGATAAACCCAAAAATCAATATCAATTCAATTCCAATTAAATATTATTTAATTGGTACACTTCATTAAATCTAAATAAAAAGATTTAATCTTTCCTCAACTGGGTTCAAGAACAGTGTTAGTGAAGACACCATTCACGACAAACCCAAATCACATTTGATATTCAATACAAGGCTCTGGATAGAAAATATCCCGGCTTATATTCAATATCAAATTCTACGACTAACAAATATCGCATTGGAAATAACGATATATATATATATATATCTTTCAAATTTCCATAACAACATTTGTATAATCACGAAATTCAACATCGAAATATTCCGAAGACAATTTCGATTCAAATCCATTCCAATGCAACCATTGGAAATTTTGGTTAACTTCAAAACCATTTCAGATTCAATTTATTTATTTAAAAATAAATAGAATTAAAATTCTAGTTCAAAACTAGTTCATTTCGATAAAAATCTATTTTTATCTTTTCAAATATGGAGTTTTTCATCCCAATTCTTTCTAAATCATTTCTTATGATTTTACACAAATTATTACTATTTTTAATAATTTTATCAAGGCCCGTACAGTCGATTTCCATCAATGGCCATCGAACTGCACTTACAGCGACCTTTTTCGAATTTGATTTGGACGTATCTCCAAATCCATCCGTTAGATTTCAAATTTCTAATATTCATTAGAAAGATCTTTTCGATACGAACCCAACGGTTCCGGTTTTAGGAGAATCCGACGGTCGGATCTCCGGTAATGTCCGTTTGAAATAAATGGTCGAAATTCGCGAACTGCCGCGGCGCGGCGCGTTCTATTCAGGCCATTATATTATATATATAATATATATATCGTCGATTTCCATTTAAAACGAATTATATAAATAGTTTTAAATTCGTTTCAAAAGCAATTTCAACTTCCATTTCAATTCAAATCGAAATTGAATTCTTCTTTATAAATTCGTTTCAAAATTCATTTCTATTCAATTCAAATTTCAATTCAATTTGAATTCATTTCAATTCGCTTTCAATTCAATTTGAATTCGTTTTCAATTCATTTCGAAATCGTTTTCAATTCAATTCATTTCGAAATCGTTTTCAATTCAATTCATTTCGAAATCGTTTTCAATTCAATTCATTTCGAAATCGTTTTCAATTCAATTCATTTCGAAATCGTTGATTCAATTCATTTCGAAATCGTTTTCAATTCAATTCATTTCGAAATCGTTTTCAATTCAATTCATTTCGAAATCGTTTTCAATTCAATTCATTTCGAAATCGTTTTCAATTCAATTCATTTCGAAATCGCTTTCAATTCAATTCATTTCGAAATCGTTTTCAATTCAATTCATTTCGAAATCGTTTTCAATTCATTTCGAAATCGTCGATTTCCATTTCACTTTTCAATATTCATTTTTAAAATGAATAAAGTCGATAAAAATATCGTTCACGTCAAAATGGCGTCAATCTAATCAACACGGCTTCATAAATTTCTATTTTCAATTCTTCTTTATTTTTCAAATTGGAATGAGGCCCAATCAATTACCATATAAAATTAATTATATGGATTTCCATACAACACATGTATATAATAGCATTAAAAAATAATCAACCATCAACCAAAGTGCACTACACTGTATAAGCATCAAATATAGATATTCAACGCTTATAACAGCCTGTCAATCAATCGATCGACATATTTAATCAATCAGGATGAGTGAAATTCATATTTCATCCCAACACCCGTGTGGGGTTTCAAATCAACAAACACACGTTTTTGTTTGTGCAGTTGGGCGATGTGTAAAATTTATCAACCCAATCAATATCCGTCTAATCAGTGTAAATAAACAAATCGGCCGATTTGTTTATAAATATTTATTTATTCACTTTCACGTTAAAAATTATATTTTTAACCTCAAAAATATTTATTTCAACACTTGAATTTGTATTCAGTTCACTTACACAATAAAAATGATATTTTTATTTTTCTAACATATTTTAGAAAATTTCGGCGGCATAACGGCACGATACTAGAAACGAGACAAGGCCTAGCCTTATCCCCGGTCTAGTGAAGGCCCACGCCATTCACACATCAATCAAATCAATTTCAATTTCACCAAAACAATCAAATTCAAATCAAATAATCTAAATAACTACACAACCAATCAAACAAGTCCATGGTCTGTGGACGGGTGTCGGGTGCTTCTAATAAGCACCGTCTGCATCCTAGTATATATATATATATATATATATATATATAACTAGAAAAGAAATTGAAAAGGTGAGAAATTCTCACTTATAGCTATCCTAGCTCCACGGCTCTTCATTGATAGAAATCTTCATCGTCATCGCATCTTCGCTATCTTCTTTGCCCGTAGCCACTACATATGTAAAAATCACACATTTTTATATTTTGTTGTCTTTGAAATAAAAATCACATTTTTATTTATTCACTTTCCATTTAAAAATCATATTTTTATAATTTCTTCATACTTTTAAAAATCGAATTTTTACTATGCGATTCAATATATAAAAATCTAATTTTTTTCTATGATGTTCAATATATAAAAATCCTATTTTTCTATCGAAGTTCAATATATAAAAATCCTATTTTTCTATCGAAGTTCAATATATAAAAATCACGCCTTTTTCAAAATCAAATCTTTTTCTTTATTTTCCTAAAACATTAATTTCAGTTTTAAAATGAAAATAAGTTTTCAGTTTTTAAAAATAAAATAAAATCAGTTTTTAAAAATAAAATAAAATCAGTGTTAAACCCTTTTTTTATAAATCAATTTTTGCTTCTTATTAAAATTCTCAGTTTTAAAATCACCATAAAAATTCAGTTAAATGAAAATAAATAATAATAAATAATAATAATAAAAAAACCGAACTTATAGTGTTTTTTTCTTTTTGCTCGAAGAAGGGGGGGTTCATGGTTCGTCGGGGGGGGGGGGGGGGGTGTTGCATTGGCGGTGCGCAAGCGTCAGGAGGCCAGGGAGGTGGCGCCGGAGTTGAACGCCATGGCGTAGACGACAACGTCGACCGGTGGAGCGTCGGTCAGGCGTGGATCTCGGTCTCCCCGATGGTGAGCTTCGTGATGGAGGCACGGCTTTCGAAGTCGCAGAGGGTTCGAGAGGAGGGAAGAGAAGAGAGGATCGGGAGGGCTGTGGCGGTGGCTTCCCCGCCTGCGACGGCGGCGCTGACCCCCCTCCTGGAGGCGGCGCGTCTTCGATTAGGCTAGGTCAAATTTTTTTTTTCTAACCTAATTTCTGACGTGTAATGAAAGGAGGAAGGGGGGTTAAGGAAAATATAAGGTTTAATTTATATTTAAATATTTAATTTATTTCCATTTAATTTTCAAAAGGGTTGACTTTTTATTTGAACACCAAACGAGACCCAACGACTGTCGCCCCTAGCTAATTACCCCCATTTCGAACACAATGGGATATGTATTGGAGGTTGATTCGATCGTTTGAATCAGATTCCGTTAAATTTACTTTTAAATCACTATATTGAATTTTAAACGTACATTTCAAATTACCGGGGTCACATACTAACTCTAAAAATTCTCGAAAAATATTTTCTAGCTTCGTATTGACGATACAGTCCTAACAAAACTAGTTTCATCAAATTCTGAGACCGTTTGAAAAATGGCCAATTTCCAGTCGATTAAAATCAACTGAAACTGGTCAAACGCGTTTTCCTTTGCCACGCTTACATATTGATTTGAAAAATTATGAAATTTGAAATCTAGCAATAGTTTGACACCACGGACCCAACAAAACTGGTTTCGTCGAAATCCGAGGTCATTTGCAAAATGTCCATTTTTAAGGGCCTGAATTCCATAGCGACTATTCAGAATTTTCAACTGGACACATCTTTTGACTCCCGATATGAAATCTTGATTTTTCGGATTCGTTAGAAATATATTATCAATTAGATCCTATCATTTTTGGTTTTACTAAAATCCGGATTGTTTTGCACCCGGTACATTCAATTGAAGTTTGAAATCGAATTATCGAACTACCGCGCCATTTTCAATTCTATTTATAATTATATATAAATATTTATATTCTAACGACGACGCGTATAATATATACGTTCGAATTCCATTCAAAATAAATTTCTCGACGATATTATTTAAAATAATTCATTTTAAATAATCAAAATTCGCTAAAATTGCCAAACTAAAAATTTTAAACTGGCCCAGATTTTCCGGGTTATTACAATCTCCCCCACTTAAAACTTTTCGTCCCCGAAAAGGAACAAAGTCGAAAGTGGTTTGATCATTCAACTCTACGTTCGATCCGGCTTCCATTCTCCAACTCTTTAGTTTCTGAGAATTTTCAAATTTTCAAAAATTTGGCTAACACCCTAAATTTTCAAAAAATTTCGCCATAACCTCCCCTGCACCGGGAGCATCGGGGAATTTCAAATAGCTTCCCCGGTCCTTCAGATCTCAAAAAGAAAAAGAAAAAGCCAAGCGGCTAGCCAATAGGCTCATAAAATCATCATCACCCAAACAAAACAGTAAATTATGTATCAAACATGTACCTATTTGTCGGGCAAACAAATTTTATTCTCTGCTCTAGCCTCCTTGCTATGACCTGTTCAATGTAAGTATATGTATATGCAAGCATATGCGACCAATTTTCAATATAATTCAATATTTGATGCTATTAGACTAAATGGCTAAAAATTAGCAAACAAAACAAACATCAATCAATTAGTGAATTAGAGTTTCAAATTCATAATTTTGATACATATACAAAAATCGTGTTTTTGATGCCAATTCACAACAAGGTATTCTAGCTATAAATAAGTTTTGGTTCTCACACCAGCCTAATGGAAATATATAGAAAATCACACCTTCGAAACACGAACATAAATACTGATGATGTCATGACAATCATCAGTACCATCTCCGGGCGACTAGAATGTGATGCTATATCTATTCAATATATTAAAACTTTGAATATACGTTTGCAAGGCGTATATGCAAATTCTTTATATACTGAATTGTCCAAAATCAATATAAACAAATAATCAAATACGAATAGTTGATTTAAATTTTCAAAACAAAATTTGTTTTCACTTTTAAAAATATACTCTTCACACTCGTTCTAGGATACTACTGATCCCATCTCTAACGAGTCACTCTCATGGGTTATTGCTAATCCAATATCTGATGAATTCTTTCGTATGGTTCTAATGTGTCTTGTTCTCTGAGCTTTGTAAACCAAAGCTCTGATACCAACTGTGACGAACAAGGAATTTCGCTCGGTCCGAACCAGTCGCTAAACCGATCCAGGCCGTTCGAAACGCCCTATCGTTTGAGAACAGGACAAAACAGAACGCATACAGAAGAACATTTCACTGTATATCACAACAATGCATCAGATTACAAGAATATACAGAGTATTAATGAATATTACACAGAAATATCAGAGGTTTAAATTACATTTAAATACATAGCAGCGGAAAATAATACAATACTCAACTAGAAGAGATATACGGATACAAAGCTTTCCGGATATCATTCCAGCTGTAAACCAGGATCCTGTGAATATAAATCTGCAAAACCAAAACTACTAGCTGCCCGTGTCAAAATAGGGGTACCCAGAGTTTAGGTTAAAACAGTAAACTCCAGGTCAGTCATGGGACTGGTGTGAGAACTAAAACAGTTAATCTTTATTTTTAATGTTCGGTAAATCAAGGGACCACGCCGTATAACACGGAACGGGTTTCCTCCCAAGAATACCAGTGCATAAAACAACAGCGCAATGCTAAATAAAGAAAAATGAAGCTGTTATAAGACCCAGGTCCTATCACACAATGCAACGCAAGCCGGGGGATAGGGTTTTCCCTTATAACAGCCAAAGAATACTTAATACGTTTAAAACAAATCATTTGATACTATTATAAGTGCATAGTGTATAAAACAACTTCAAATCATAAGTATCAATCATAGGCGGCATGAGCGCCCCATCCCACTATGTCGCCATACTAGGCTCTACAAATAAAACCGCAAATGTCACGTATTTGGAAATTGGATTTCCGTCTATGAACCGAGGCAAAAGATAGTCCTCAACCGATTCGAGACTGCCTAGCCCGAGTCTCAGGATCAGAGCTCGAGTGACCCTTGGATCCTCAGGGCCAGTCCACCGATGTGGATTAAACTTAAACCCTGAACATGCGTTTCCCCGCCCTGTGGGGCGTAAACGAGCCAACTAAATGACTCCATCGGTTCGAGAACGACCGATCAATCCGAGGCGCCTCGCAACAGCAACAACCACATAAGTCAAACTCGTCAGGGCGTGTAAAACCACTGACGCCACTTCTAGCTAGGAAGAAACGCATGCCCTCCCTGACGTCCTCTCCCGTTTTTGGTTCATACCGGGTGTGAAATACGCGAAGCAAACGTTACACAAAGCTACGCCACAAAGGCCGTGCTTTGATCATCACCACAAGACTTTGCTTTTCAACAGAAGCCTCGATCAATTGCCACTTAGGCATGCCACACAGGCAATTCACTCCATGCGTTTGATATCCATCAATATATAACCCCTGAGCTCGTGCGTCTCAGAGAAGGGCGTTAAGCAAGAGAATAAATTCTCCGCCGCCAAACAGATATATATTTAATAGAGATCAATCACACGGACTAAAATCCAATGTCAGACACACAGTCCATTTACCAGTCCGTTCTGGGGCTGAACGAAACCGGAGGCACCTAGTACCCCGCATATCCATCGATCTCCAAGTACGTCTGGACGATCACCAACTGTTTCCATCTTCTTGGGTTTACAGCCCAATCAAGATCATCAGTTATCACCCAAACGACGTGAAGACCTCCGGTCTTCGACCATCGTCTTCATCTTCGACTTATCGTCGTATCAGTTATTCAGAATGGGATAAACCCGGTCTTCCCGAATAACTCGCGTATATTTTAAATAAGTGTTACACAAACACAACATACGCCTCATTCCAATTCATCAGTCACTAACCGTAAATTAATCAAGAGAATAATTCCCCAAATATTAACCCCGAAGGCCGAAACCAACATCAGATCAATATCCAGAAAACCATTCTGCTTAGCTAACCGACAGTTAGTTTCTGAATTTCACATTCATAGGGAAAGGTTCCCATTAATTTTATCAAAGATAAATTCTTGAATTTATTCTTTAATCTATTTTTGAATATCAATTCAAACTAGTCGGGATTAGCGAACCTTACCGAAGTAATCATTTGTTTTAATTTCCCAATCCCAACCTATTCATCCCATGAAGTAAAACTGGTAATACTTCATATCTAACACCACGGTGTTATCGGTAAATTCAATTACCATTTCACGTTCAAATCTAATTAAAGATTTGACTATCGCCTGGAGCAAAACTGGTGATACTCCATTCTCGACCATTTCAATCTAATTAAAGATTCATTAAAACTCCACTTAGTTTTAATCGTTAACTGGGTTAAAGAATCAGTGTCATTTAAAAACACGGTTCACGATAAACCCAAAATCACATTCATTAATTATCGGGTTAAAGAACAAGTGTTATTTAAAACACTGTCCACGATAAACCCAAAAATCAATATCAATTCAATTCCAATTAAATATTATTTAATTGGTACACTTCATTAAATCTAAATAAAAAGATTTAATCTTTCCTCAACTGGGTTCAAGAACAGTGTTAGTGAAGACACCATTCACGACAAACCCAAATCACATTTGATATTCAATACAAGGATCTAGATAGAAAATATCCCGGCTTATATTCAATATCAAATTCTACGACTAACAAATATCGCATTGGAAATAACGATATATATATATATATATATATCTTTCAAATTTCCATAACAACATTTGTATAATCACGAAATTCAACATCGAAATATTCCAAAGACAATTTCGATTCAAATCCATTCCAATGCAACCATTGGAAATTTTGGTTAACTTCAAAACCATTTCAGATTCAATTTATTTATTTAAAAATAAATAGAATTAAAATTCTAGTTCAAAACTAGTTCATTTCGATAAAAATCTATTTTTATCTTTTCAAATATGGAGTTTTTCATCCCAATTCTTTCTAAATCATTTCTTATGATTTTACACAAATTATTACTATTTTTAATAATTTTATCAAGGCCCGTACAGTCGATTTCCATCAATGGCCATCGAACTGCACTTACATCGACCTTTTTCGAATTTGATTTGGACGTATCTCAAAATCCATCCGTTAGATTTCAAATTTCTAATATTCATTAGAAAGCTCTTTTCGATACGAACCCAACGGTTCCGGTTTTAGGAGAATCCGACGGTCGGATCTCCCGTAATGTCCGTTTGAAATAAATGGTCGAAATTCGCGAACTGCCGCGGCGCGGCGCGTTCTATTCAGGCCATTATATTATATATATAATATATATATCGTCGATTTCCATTTAAAACGAATTATATAAATAGTTTTAAATTCATTTCAAAAGCAATTTCAACTTCCATTTCAATTCAAATCGAAATTGAATTCTTCTTTATAAATTCGTTTCAAAATTCATTTCTATTCAATTCAAATTTCAATTCAATTTGAATTCATTTCAATTCGCTTTCAATTCAATTTGAATTCGTTTTCAATTCATTTCGAAATCGTTTTCAATTCAATTCATTTCGAAATCGTTTTCAATTCAATTCATTTCGAAATCGTTTTCAATTCAATTCATTTCGAAATCGTTTTCAATTCAATTCATTTCGAAATCGTTGATTCAATTCATTTCGAAATCGTTTTCAATTCAATTCATTTCGAAATCGTTTTCAATTCAATTCATTTCGAAATCGTTTTCAATTCAATTTATTTCGAAATCGTTTTCAATTCAATTCATTTCGAAATCGTTTTCAATTCAATTCATTTCGAAATCATTTTCAATTCAATTCATTTCGAAATCGTTTTCAATTCATTTCGAAATCGTCGATTTCCATTTCACTTTTCAATATTCATTTTTAAAATGAATAAAGTCGATAAAAATATCGTTCACGTCAAAATGGCGTCAATCTAATCAACATGGCTTCATAAATTTCTATTTTCAATTCTTCTTTATTTTTCAAATTGGAATGAGGCCCAATCAATTACCATATAAAATTAATTATATGGATTTCCATACAACACATGTATATAATAGCATTGAAAAATAATCAACCATCAACCAAAGTGCACTACACTGTATAAGCATCAAATATAGATATTCAACGCTTATAACAGCCTATCAATCAATCGATCGACATATTTAATCAATCAGGATGAGTGAAATTCATATTTCATCCCAACACCCGTGTGGGGTTTCAAATCAACAAACACACGTTTTTGTTTGTGCAGTTGGGCGATGTGTAAAATTTATCAACCCAATCAATATCCGTCTAATCAGTGTAAATAAACAAATCGGCCGATTTGTTTATAAATATTTATTTATTCACTTTCACGTTAAAAATTATATTTTTAACGTCAAAAATATTTATTTCAACACTTGAATTTGTATTCAGTTCACTTACACAATAAAAATGATATTTTTATTTTTCTAACATATTTTAGAAAATTTCGGCGGCATAACGGCACGATACTAGAAACGGGACAAGGCCTAGCCTTATCCCCGGTCTAGTGAAGGCCCACGCCATTCACACATCAATCAAATCAATTTCAATTTCACCAAAACAATCAAATTCAAATCAAATAATCTAACCAACTACACAACCAATCAAACAAGTCCATGGTCTGTGGACGGGTGTCGGGTGCTTCTAATAAGCACCGTCTGCATCCTAGTATATATATATATATAACTAGAAAAGAAATTGAAAAGGTGAGAAATTCTCACTTATAGCTATCCTAGCTCCACGGCTCTTCATTGATAGAAATCTTCATCATCATCGCATCGTCGCTATCTTCTTTGCCCGTAGCCACTACATATATAAAAATCACACATTTTATATTTTGTTGTCTTTGAAATAAAAATCACATTTTTATTTATTCACTTTCCATTTAAAAATCATATTTTTATAATTTCTTCATACTTTTAAAAATCGAATTTTTACTACGCGATTCAATATATAAAAATCTAATTTTTTTCTATGATGTTCAATATATAAAAATCCTATTTTTCTATCGAAGTTCAGTATATAAAAATCCTATTTTTCTATCAAAGTTCAATATATAAAAATCCTATTTTTCTATCGAAGTTCAATATATAAAAATCACGCCTTTTTCAAAATCAAATCTTTTTCTTTATTTTCCTAAAACATTAATTTCAGTTTTAAAATGAAAATAAGTTTTCAGTTTTTAAAAATAAAATAAAATCAGTTTTTAAAAATAAAATAAAATCAGTGTTAAACCCTTTTTGTTATAAATCAGTTTTTACTTCTTATTAAAATTCTCAGTTTTAAAATCACCATAAAAATTCAGTTAAATGAAAATAAATAATAATAAAAAAAAACCGAACTTATAGTGTTTTTTTCTTTTTGCTCGAAGAAGGGGGGGTTCATGGTTCGTCGGGGGGGGGGGGGGGGTGTTGCATTGGCGGTGCGCAAGCGTCAGGAGGCCAGGGAGGTGGCGCCGGAGTTGAACGCCATGGCGTAGACGACAACGTCGACCGGTGGAGCGTCGGTCAGGCGTGGATCTCGGTCTCCCCGATGGTGAGCTTCGCGATGGAGGCACGGCTTTCGAAGTCGCAGAGGGTTCGAGAGGAGGGAAGAGAAGAGAGGATCGGGAGGGCTGTGGCGGTGGCTTCCCCGCCTGCGACGGCGGCGCTGACCCCCCTCCTGGAGGCGGCGCGTCTTCGATTAGGCTAGGTCATTTTTTTTTCTAACCTAATTTCTGACGTGTAATGAAAGGAGGAAGGGGGGTTAATGAAAATATAAGGTTTAATTTATATTTAAATATTTAATTTATTTCCATTTAATTTTCAAAAGGGTTGACTTTTTATTTGAACACCAAACGAGACCCAACGACTGTCGCCCCTAGCTAATTACCCCCATTTCGAACACAATGGGATATGTATTGCAGGTTGATTCGATCGTTTGAATCAGTTTCCGTTAAATTTACTTTTAAATCACTATATTGAATTTTAAACGTACATTTCAAATTACCGGGGTCACATACTAACTCTAAAAATTCTCGAAAAATATTTTCTAGCTTCGTATTGACGATACGGTCCTAACAAAACTAGTTTCGTCAAATTCTGAGACCGTTTGAAAAATGGCCAATTTCCAGTCGATTAAAATCAACTGAAACTGGTCAAACGCGTTTTCCTTTGCCACGCTAACATATTGATTTGAAAAATTATGAAATTTGAAATCTAGCAATAGTTTGACACCACGGACCCAACAAAACTGGTTTCGTCGAAATCCGAGGTCATTTGCAAAATGTCCATTTTTAAGGGCCTGAATTCCATAGCGACTATTCAGAATTTTCAACTGGACACATCTTTTGAATCCCGATATGAAATCTTGATTTTTCGGATTCGTTAGAAATATATTATCAATTAGATCCTATCATTTTTGGTTTTACTAAAATCCGGATTGTTTTGCACCCGGTACATTCAGTTGAAGTTTGAAATCGAATTATCGAACTACCGCGCCATTTTCAATTCTATTTATAATTATATATAAATATTTATATTCTAACGACGACGTGTATAATATATACGTTCGAATTCCATTCAAAATAAATTTCTCGACGATATTATTTAAAATAATTCATTTTAAATAATCAAAATTCGCTAAAATTTCCAAACTAAAAATTTTAAACTGGCCCAGATTTTCCGGGTTATTACAATAAATAATTAGTTTTTATTAATGTATAAGACATAATTTTAAATTCAATTTTTAGTGTAATTTCATTATTTAAATTCGGGTTTTAGCTTATATGAATAATTAGATATTTAAAAATAGAATTTTTATCTATATTGTAGTGATGTAAAAATAGATTTTTTATCTATATAGTAGCGATGTAAAAATAGAATTTTTATCTATATATTTGTTGTGCAAAAATATAATTTTTATATAGAATGAAGCGTTTTAAAAATATATAAAGAAGAAGAAACAAAAATACGATTTTTATTTGTTGAATGAAGTGATAAAAATATAATTTTTATTTGAGCAGCGTGAAAAGGACCGAATTGGAATTTCAACAGATCCAGGCGGTTCAGCAATTCAAAAGAAAAGCACGGCGGAGTGAAACCCTCTTTGAGAACTTCTCACTTTAGATCTTGTTTTTCTAGTTAAAATATATACTAGGATGCAGACGGTGCTTAGCAGCACCCGACACCCGTCATCCACAGACCATGGATGGCTTGTATGTTTGATTGTTTGTTGTGACGAAAATTGATTGTGTGATGTGATGTGGGAAGAAATAAAATATTTATATAGTAAAAAATATTTTATCGTTAAAAATATAATTTTTAACGGGTAGTTGAATAAATAAAAATATGTGTTTGTTGATTTGAAACCCCACACGGTTATTGGGATAAAATACGAAATACACTAATCCCAATAATTAGTTGTATGTCAATCGATTGATTGACAGGCTGTTATAAGCGTTAGATATCTATATTTGATGATTATACAGTGTAGTGCACTCTGGATGATGGTTGATTATTTGTTAGTGCTGTTATATATCAGTGTTGTGTGGAAACTATGGTAATTGATTGGGCCTCATTCCAATTGGGAAAATAAAGAATATTATAAAATAAAAATTTATGTGTTGAATAGAATAAATAGTCATGTGTTGAAAATTCATGTGTTGAAAGTGTATTCATGTGTTGAATAAAATATTTATACAATAAAAATTACCTTTTTATTGTAAGTAAGAAGAAATATAGATTCATGTGTTGAATGGAATAAATATTCATTTGTTGAATAGAATAACGAATTTATTGAAATATATAAAGCCGTGTTGATTAGAGATGCGCCATTTGGACATGAATGATATTTATATCAATTTTATTCGTTTTTAAAATGAATATAGAAAAGGAAATGATTTCAAAATATAACGTTTTGAAAATATTATCATTTATATAGTAATGATATGAAATATTCAATTTTGATTTGAAATTGAATATAGAATTGAAATGGTTTTGAAAACGAATTTAAAACGATTTGTAAAATACGTTTTAAAAGGAAATCGACGAAATATATTATATATATATATATATATATATATATATATATATATATATATATTATATAATGGCCTGAATAAAACGCGCCGCGCTGCGGCAGTTCGTGAATTTCGACCATTGACTTTGAATTGATGTTGCGGGAGATCCGGCCGTCGGATTCTCCTGAAACTGGAACCGTTGGGTTCGTATCGAAAAGATCTTTCTAATGAATATTAGAAATTTGAAATGTAACGGTTGGATTTGGAATTATGTCCAAATCAAATTGGGAAAAGGTCGCTGTAAGTGCAGTTCGATGGCCGTTGATGGAAATCGACTGTACAAGCCTTGATAAAATTATTAAAAATATCCATAATTTGTGTAAAATCATAAGAAATGGTTTGTGAAAAATTAGGATGAAAAACTCCACATTTGAAAAGATAAACATTGATTTTTATCAAAATGAAATAGTTATGAACTAGAATTAAAATCGATTTATTTTTGAAATAAATAAATTGAATTTGAAAGTGGTTTACGTGAATTGGACTGGTGTTGAATCAAAATTAACTTCGGAATATTTCGATGTTTGATTTCGTGACTATAAAGATATTGTTATGGGAATTTGAAAGATATATTTTATATCGTTATTTCCAATACGATATTTGTTGGTTTCAGAATTTGATATTGAATATAAGCCGGTATATTTTCTGTTCGGAGCCTTCGATTTAATATCAAACGTGATTTGAGTTTGTCGTGAATGGTGTCTTCATTAACACTGTTCCTAAGCCCAATGGAGAAAAAGATTAAATCTTTCTATTTAGATTTAATGAAGCGTACCAATTAAATAATGTTTAATTGGAATTGAATTTGAAAGTGATTTTGGGTTTATCGTGAACCGTGTTTTAGAAGACATTGGTTCATTAACCCAGTTAAAGGCAGGATGTTGATTTTTGGGAAGATTAAAACCAAGTTGAGTTTTAATGAATCTTTAATTAGGTTGAAATGTGAATTGATAATTTAAATTATCAAATCTGAAAGGTGATCGAGAATGGAGTACCACCAGTTTTGCTCCAAAACGATAGTTAAATCTTTAATTAGATTTGAACGTGAAATGGTAATTAATTTTACCGATAGCACTGTGGTGTTAGATATGGAGTATTACCAGTTTTACTCCATGGGATATATAGGTTGGGATTGGGAAATAAAATAAATAAATAATTACTTCGTTGTGGTTTGCTAATCCCGACTAGTTTGGAAAACCATAAAATGGTTTGAAACGATATCCAATCGAAGATTAAAGAATAAATTTAGAAGAATTTATCTTTGATAAAATTAATGAGAACCTTTCCTTGAGAATGTGATTTTTTGAATTAAAGAATATTCTAAATTGGAATGAGGCGTTTGTTGTGTTTGTGTAACATTTGTTTATTATATACGTGGGTTATTCAGAAAGGTCGGGTTTATACCCATACTGAATAACTGATTCGGCGATAAGTCGAAGATGAAGACGGTGGTTGAAGACCAGAAATCTTCACATCGTGTAACACCCCGTAATTTTATAACATTAAAATTCAAAAATTTAAGTATACTTAATTTTTAGGAAAGAATTAAGTGAAATGGATTGCGCAGAGAAATATATATATTGATATATATATATATATATAGAAATTAATAATTAAATAAATAAATATGTGAAAAAGTTCAAAACAGCGAATTGGGAGTGGAAATAACCGAATCAGCCCATTTTTGAGGTCGACCCGAGCTCTGCTGGGTCGACTAAGGGTTAATCCAAGGGGTTTGGCTGTCAACCCGTAGGCCGATTCGCTCGAATGCAGATTTTGCATTTGATTGGTTCTCATAGTTCAGGGTTAATCTAATGGTCCTAAATAACTTCCTACACCTATAAATACATCCTAATACTAACCCTAAACCTAATTAAAATAGAATAGTTACCGTCGCCATGGAAATCAATGGAGCCGCCGCCAACTAAGAAAGAAGAAAAGCAAATTCAATTCTAATTCTCTCAACCCTAAAGCAAAGCAAAACTCTCTCTTTTCTTCTCTAAATTGTGAGTATGATGATCTTAACAAGACTATTATCATTTTAATTAGGTTGAGTTATGAATGGATTATGAGTAGATGATGTGAATTATCATATATGTTGTTGTAAACCCCTTTTGCTATCATGTATATTGTAAATCCAATGTTATGTGATGATGATATCATATATGTTGTAAATCATGATATGATGATGTTATGTATGTTGAAGGTTTCTATGCTAAGTTGTGATGAATCATACATGTTAAAAAGGCCATGATGTTACCATCTATGCTAGTTAGTTCATATTAATTAAATCATCATGTTTGGGTTATGTTGATCTATATGACAAGTCACATATGCAAGTTAGATTGATTAGAAAAGTTATGAACATATGCCAAGACATCTATTATGACATCTAGAATTATGCTATGGCATATGTGATATCCTATGCTTGTTCACACCATCATTATGTTGCCTAAAAACCTCATATGCAAGTTTATGTATAGATTTGGGCTATGATCATATCGTGTGAATTGAGACATTTAACAAGTTGACACCTTTTGATCCTTAACATGTGTAGTTTATGCAAGTTTCACCCCGATTATGATTAGATTTATTTTAATTGTCTATATGTTGTGATAATTTATCTTTGTGCTAGGTGTTAGACTATACAAGTCTAGCCTATATTATGCGTTGAATAAGCGAACGTATAAACGTGGGATAGGGGTAATATTAAGGATTTAATATTAAAAAGTTGGGGTGCAATTGATATGATTTTGCATGCCATAAGTGGATGGCCATAATTGAGTCAATTATGGACATCATTAAAAGTTGACTTAATTAATAATTTGAATAGGGAATTATTAAAACTGGGGTAAAAGATTTTAAGTGTTAATCAATGCTTAGGACACGAGGTTGGACTCGTTTGTGACGTAAAGCTGCCCGGACCCGCCCGGCAAATCCAGTGGTCACAAATGTCATCCCAATGTGAGAGGTCCTAGGCCTAAACAAAAGCATAACGGTTGTAAAGACACGAGGTTAGACTCTTTTATGGTGTAAGACTGCCCGGACTCGCCCGACAAATCCAGCTGCCATAAATGCAAGTCTAATGCGAGAGGTCTTTATGAGGTTATGGCCTGAATGAATTAAGTAATACTTAACCAGATAAACATGTAAGGTAGGACATGGGGGTTAAGTAGGTGCCTTGGGTGGCATGAGGAATCTAGGGGGTGCCCTTAGTGGCATGTGAAATACGATTAGTAAGACTTAGCCAAACACACACGTAAATGAACATGACTAAGAGGGTTAAGTGGGATATACTAGTGACAAGCTTAGGTGGGTAGCTTGTGGGGGCCCATTTCGACCGGTATCCCAAACGTATCTTTGTGGCCTCGACCCAAGTCGAGGACGGGACACACATGATGGTTTCGACTGTAAGAGGCCAAAACGGGGAGCGGTGGCAACGCAAGTCCAACGGGTTTCATATGCGTGTGTGGACCCGGGCTGGTAGATAAGACGTTGTTGCATCGTGTAGGTATAAGCCGTGCATTCTCAAGTTGTATCGGGTTGCCACTTTAGGGTAGTGATACACCCCACTATGGGGCCAGCACGGGTATCTACGAGTAGGGAGCCGATCGAAAGTGGGTAGTGGGGTACACCTAGTGGAGATAGGGACAGACGACACCTATGTAGTCAGCTAGGGGTACATAAGGCTATTTATAAAGTTTCTGTGTGAAGCAAGTGGGATCAAACAATAGGGTGACTGGTGTGGTGTAGTGTAGTAATGTGCGGTGCAGTGTAGTAATCATTTGTTAGTAATTAGGTGTGCCTTTACCGTTATCTTTAACGTTATCTTAAGCGCTATCTTTATCTTCCTAAGAGTTCATAGACATTTACTTGTCTTCCAGCTTATGCCTTGGTCTAGTTATTTTGATAATAGTATTGTCAGAATTATCATACTCGCCAGACTTTATGTCTGACCCCCTCTATTTCTATCCTTTTTCCCCCTCCAGGTCCTCATGTTGGGCCCAGCTCTAGTGGAGTTTGATTGAATTGCTTCATCTCTCTTTAGAAAGCTTGGACCGTTGAAGTAAAGTCCAGCTTGTTATCTTTTTAATGGCTATTTATGTAATGGGATTATGTATTTTGTTTTTATGAAAATGGATATTGTACTTGGTTATGATCTATGGTTTTATGATGTAACAAACATGTTTAATTTCCGCTGCAATAAAATGAAGTTTTAGATTTCCAAGTACTATTTACTATATGTCTTGTTGTAATTTTTCTGTTCTATATTCACTTATAACCTCCATGGAAGTTAATGCATTCCCTTCGTGAGTGACATTAATGGACGTGGGGTCTTACACGTGGTATCAGAGCTTAAGGTTACCAGAACAGATAAAAATACTTTAGAAAAATTGTTATTTTTGGAAGAAGTGCTTTCAAAAACATGTTTTAATGAGAAATTTAAAGAGAAATGTTTTTCAGAAAAAAAAACATAATCCCCAATAGCCCATATCTTTATCTTTCGAATTCTCCATTTTGAATCTTTCCTTTCTCGTTTCAGCATGGCTGAAGATCTTAATCTACCCGACGGTGTAACGATACCAGGATGGTATAGGAGGTTATTAGATTCTAGGGCCGCTGCGGGTCCAGCCAATGTTCCTCCACCACTAGTTGCACCCGGTCCTCCTCCTCCTCCTCGCGTAGATACTTTTGCAAAGACTTGCAAGGAATTCAAGGCTATGGGTGGAAAACCATTTCAGGGTCAGAAACGTTTGTGGAAGCTAGAGATTGGCTTAATGAGGTGGAAGAATTGCTAGAAATCTTTGAAGTAAAAGAAGGGAGGAGAGTTCGATTAGCAGCTTGGTTGATGAAGGGAGAGGCCTCGTTTTGGTGGGAGGTTACTAATGGGGAGCGTCCTGTTGACTCTTGGGCAGATTTCAGACGTAGGTTCGAGGCGATGTTTCTCTCAAGGGCGGAAGAAAATCTATATATGGAAAGGTTCTTGACATTGAAGCAAGGAAGCTCATCAGTGAAAGTATATGTCAATAAATTTAATCAGTTAGCAAGGTTTGGCTTGGACTTAGTGAACATGCCAGAGAAGAAGGCGCTGAGGTTCGTGAATGGCTTGAATGAACCATTGCAAGGGTTGGCTATGACCCACATCCTTATGGGGGCCACCTTTGAGAAGTTAGTAGAAATGGCGCTCATGCATCAGGAGAAAAGCGCTAAAGCTGATAAGGCACCCGAGAAGAAGGGGTATCAGAAGAAACCACAACAGCAAAACAAGAAGGGTGGTAAAGACAATAACGGCAAGGGAAAGAAGAAATGTTTTAACTGTGGGACACCAGGCCATCTCAGCAAGGATTGCCGAAAGAAAACGAAGATAGGATGTTTTCATTGTGGCGATGCGGGACATTTAGTGAAGGACTACCCAAAGAAGGGGAAGAGGGCAGGAGCTACCTCGGGAGGATAGGTGCAGGCTCTTATGGCACCAGGGCAGGCAAGGGGACAAGTTCAGGCTCTCGTGGTCCCACTGCTGCAAGAACGAGGTAGAACCATTTCTGTTGAAAGCTTAATTTTTCTGTTTGATCATCCTGTCCGTACCTTATTCGATTCGGGCGCATCACATTTGTTTATCTCTACATCATTAGTTGAATCACTGCACTTAAACACCATTTTAGTAGAGGATCCCTTAATTGTTTCGAATCCAATTGGGGGCTCAGCTTATTTGTCCATGATGTGTTTGGATTTGAAAATTTCCATACTTAGCGTTGAATTTAGATGTGATGCTTATATGTTGGGCTTCACAGGCTATGGGCTAATTTTAGGAATGGATTTGTTATCTAGAAATGGGGTCGTTCTTGATTGTGAAAGGAGAGTAGTTAGGCTCGTGACTCGCCTTGGCAACACTCTCGAAATCTTTTGTAATCCCATAAATTCGGTTATGATAAGTTATCTAGAATCGCTTGACGCGTCTGAGGAAAATCTACGATCTGTTAGAGTGGTCTGAGAATATTCGGATGTGTTTGAGGAGGTGAAAGGCTTTCCTCCGAAGCAGGAGATAGATTTTCGAATACATCTTATGGATAATGCGAAACCAGTATCTTTGCCAGTACGCCACATAGCTCCACGTGAAAGGAGGGAACTCGGTAAGCAAGTGAAGGAGTTGCTTGAGAAGGGGTTCATAAGACGAAGTATATCGGAGTGGGGTGCTCCAGTAGTATTTGCCACGAAGGCGGATGGGTCCCTTAGACTTTGTGTGGACTACAGAGAACTTAATAAGCTTACTAAAAAGAACAGACACCCACTGCCGAGGATTGACGATCTCTTCGATCAGTTAGTTGGCACCTCAGTGTTTTCGCAGTTGGACTAAGCCACTGGTTTCCACTAGTTGAGAGTGCCTGAGGATATCATTGACAAGACTGCCTTTAGGACTCCGGACGGTTTCTATGAATGGCTAGTGATGCCCTTCGGTTTGACAAACGCCCCCGCATACTTTGTTGATTTGATGAGTAGGGTGTTTAGGGAGTATATTAACAAATTTGTGGTAGTCTTTGTAGATGACATCTTGATCTTGTCTAAGGACGAAGAAGAGCATGCCCTACATCTTAGGGAAGTGTTGGAAACCCTACGAGCGCATACCCTTAAGGCCAAATTTTCTAAGTGCCACTTCTGGGGGAAGGAAGTACGGTTCTTAGGACACGTGGTTTCCAAAGAACGGATAGCTGTTGATCCCGCGAAGGTGGTGGCCATCCAAGATTGGAAGGTTCCTAAAAATGCTACCGAAGTGAGAAGTTTTTTGGGGTTGGCTGGCTACTATAGGAAGTTTATCAAAGACTTCGCAAAGATATCAGCTCCATTGACACGCTTGACGAAGAAGAACCTAGTTTTCACATGGGACGTAGATGGTGATTATGCGTTCCAACGTTTGAAGAGAGCATTGACTTCAGCCCCAGTCTTAGTATTGCCAGACGGGAGTAAGTCGTTTACCGTTTATACTGACGCTTGTGGGACAGGACTATGCCCAGTCTTAATGCAAGAAGGCAGGGTAATAGCCTATGGTGGAAGGCAGTTGAGTGCGCATGAGAAGAATTACCCCACACATGACCTAGAGTTGGCCGCTATTGTTTTCGCTCTTACGTCTTGGCGTTGTTATCTTCTTGGCGAGAAATTCGAACTATTCACTGACCACACATCTTTAAAATACCTATTCTCTCAAAAGGACTTGAACTTAAGGCAGCAAAGGTGGATGGAGTTCTTACCGTCCTAAGACTTTGAGATAGCATATACCCCTGGCAAGGGTAACGTGGCGGCCGATGCCTTAAGTAGAAAAAGATTATCCTTAAGCCCTTTGTTTGTTGAGCGGCAAAGTTTAGAATTCATTTCGATGTTTACTGTAGACCTTCCGTTGACTTCATACCCGGTTTGCTAGCATCCTTGGAGGTCAGACCTACGCTTTTGGGACGGATTGGCGAGGCACAGCGAGACGACCCACAGTTAGTTGAGTTAGTAGAAAAGTTCAAAGGAGGGGAGTCATCAAGCCATCTCCGTAGGTATACCCTAGACGATAAGGGCTGGTTACGTAGGGACGGTAGACTTTGTGTACCAAAAGACGATGACCTAAGGAAGACTATTCTTGACGAAGCACATCATTCGAAGATGACCATTCATCCCGGCGGGGACAAGATGTTCAAAGACATGAAGAGAGTTTACTTTTGGGCCGGCATGAAGAAAGACGTGGCTGAGTATGTCGCTAGATGCTTGGTATGCCAACAAGTAAAAGCGGAGCAAAAGAAACCCGGTGGATTGCTTCACCCATTGGAGGTTCCACTATGGAAATGGGAAACCATCTCGATGGATTTGTAGATGGATTACCGCGATCGAGGAAGGGTAATACGGGAATTTGGGTTATAGTAGATAGACTTACTAAGAGCACCCATTTTATTCCCGTAAAGAGTAAGAGGACTGCTCCATGGTTAGCTTCTGTATACGTTCGAGAGATAGTTCGTTTGCACAGTGTTCCTTCTAGCATAGTGAGCGACCGCGATCCTATTTTCACTAGCGAATTTTGGAGAAGCTTACAAGAGGCGGTAGGGACTCAGTTATGTTTGAGCACCGCATATCATCCTCAGACGGACGGCCAGACTGAGAGGGTGAATCGCATTCTAGAGGATCTGTTGAGGCTATGTATCCTAGACTTTGGGGGTACATGGGAAGAGCATCTTCCATTGGTTGAGTTCGCATATAATAATAGCTTTCAGTCCAGTATTGTTATGGCACCATTCGAAGCTCTATATGGACAACCTTGTCATTCAGCTACATGTTGGTGGGAATCTACAGATAAGATCTTACTTGGGCACGATATGATTAGGGAGACTTCGGACAAGATTGACTTGATTCGAAGGAGGATGAAAGCAGCGCAAGATAGGAAGAAATCTTATGCGGATAAGAGGAGGACAGATCTCGAGTTTGAAGTTGGGGACATGGTCTTTGTCAAAGTGTCTCCATTACGAAACGTTTTTCGCTTTGGGTCCGTTAAGAAATTAGCACCAAGGTTTGTAGGGCTGTTTCCTATTAAGGAGAGGATTGGACGGATGGCATATAGAGTGGTGTTGCCCGAGAGACTTAGTGGTGTACATGACGTATTCCATGTGTCACATTTGAGGAAGTGCTTGCACGAGACTGCGGAAGTGGTAGAGTCGAGCTTGCTTAGAGAGGTGGAGATAGAGTGTGATGCGACAATTTGACGAGCTCCTATGCGCATTCTTGGGTCGGAGATCAAGAGGTTAAGGAATCGAGAGGTCAGACTAGTCAAAGTGCAATGGGGAGATGATGAGAGCAACGCTACTTGAGAGACAAAAGAGAAGATGCGTTCACGATACCCTTTTCTTTTGAGGGTATGTCCTTTAATTTCTCCTCTATCACTTAGCTTGTACTTATCTTATCTTTAGTATATCCTCTCGCTACTATCTTTGACCTTTAGTTAGGATAATCCTATGGTTGAAACATGTGTTTGAGACATGTTATGTATGGTGGATGCAAAGTGGATGCAAGTGTCTGCTAGTGGTTGCTCGTGGATGCATAAACACACACTATTAGGCACCAGATCGGCTCGGTCACTTCATATTGCATATTGCATATATATGGATGTATTTAGTAAAATGGATGTATAATGGTTGTATTATCATATAGTCGCTGCATTCGGGTGGATGGTTGTGCACGCATATAGAATTAATATGTATCATTAGGAATCTCTTGCATACATATTAGACGCATGGCACTATCATGAATTGCACTAAGGAGGTCGACTGAATCAGTAGACCGCCTAATTTTGCATTAGATATGGACATATACACACACTGTGCATATAAACATTAAAGCATTAGAAGTATGTTAAGGACAATGGATGCTGGTGTTTGATGGTTGAGTAGATGGACGATTAGATGGTAGGATATACATTCTTCTTGACTTGGAGATTTCGGGGACGAAATCCTTCAAGGAGGGGAGAATGTAACACCCCGTAATTTTATAACATTAAAATTCACAAATTAAAGTATACTTAATTTTTAGAAAAGAATTAAGTGAAATGGGTTGCGCAGAGAAATATATATATATTGATATATATATATATATATAAAAATTAAAAATTAAATAAATAAATATGCGAAAAAGTTCAAAACAGCGAATTGGGAGGGGAAATAACCGAACCGGCTGATTTTTGCGGTCGACCCAAGCCCCGCTGGGTCGACTAGGGGTTAATCTAGGGTGTTTGGCTGTCAACCCGTGGGCCGATTCGCTCAAATGCAGATTTTGCATTTGATTGGTTCTCATGGTTCAGGGTTAATCTAATGGTCCTAAATAACATCCTACACCTATAAATACATCCTAATGCTAACCCTAAACCTAATTAAAATAGAATAGTTACCATCGCCATGGAAATCAATGGAGCCGCCGCCAACTAAGAAAGAAGAAATGCAAATTCAATTCTAATTCTCTCAACCCTAAAGCAAAGCAAAACACTCTCTTTTCTTCTCTAAATTGTGAGTATGATGATCTTAACAAGATTATTATCATTTTAATTAGGTTGAGTTATGAATGGATTATGAGTAGATGATGTGAATTATCATATATGTTGTTGTAAACCCCTTTTGCTATCATGTATATTGTAAATCCAATGTTATGTGATGATGATATCTTATATGTTGTAAATCATGCTATGATGATGTTATGTATGTTGAAAGTTTCTATCCTAAGTTGTGATGAATCATACATGTTATAAAGGCCATGATGTTACCATCTATGCTAGTTAGTTCATATTAATTAAATCATCATGTTTGGGTTATGTTGATCTATATGACAAGTCACATATGCAAGTTAGATTGATTAGAAAAGTTATGAACATATGCCAGGACATCTATTATAACATCTAGAATTATGCTATGTCATATGTGATAACCTATGCTAGTTCACACCATCAATATGTTGCCTAAAAACCCCATATGTAAGTTTATGTACAGATTTGGGCTATGATCATATCTTGTAAATTGAGACATTTAACAAGTTGACACCTTTTTATCCTTAACATGTGTAGTTTATGCAAGTTTCATCCCTATTATGATTAGATTTATTTTAATTGTCAATATGTTGTGATAATTTATCTTTGTGCTAGGTGTTAGACTATACAAGTCTAGCCTGTATTATGCGTTGAATAAGCAAACGTATAAACGTGGGGTAGGGGTAATATTAAGGATTTAATATTAAAAAGTTGGGTGCAATTGACATGATTTTGCATGCCATAAGTGGATGGCCATAATTGAGTCAATTATGGACATCATTAAAAGTTGACTTAATTAATAATTTGAATAGGGAATTATTAAAACTGGGGTAAAAGATTTTAAGTGTTAATCAATGCTTAGGACACGGGGTTGGGCTCGCTTGTGACGTAAACCTGCACAGACCCGCCCGGCAAATCCAGTGGTCACAAATGTCAGCGCAATGAGCGAGGTCCTAGGCCTAAACTAAAGCATAACGGTTGTAAAGACACGAGGTTAGACACTTTTATGGTGTAAGACTGCCCGGACACGCCCGGAAAATCCAGCTGCCATAAATGCCAGTCTAATGTGAGAGGTCTTTATGAGGTTATAGCCTGAATGAATTAAGAAATACTTAACCAGATAAACATGTAAGGTGGGACATGGGGGTTAAGTAGGTGCCTTGGGTGGCATGAGGAATCTAGGGGGTGCCCTTAGTGGCATGTGAAATACGATTAGTAAGACTTAACCAAACACACATGTAAATGAACATGACTAAGAGGGTTAAGTGGTATATACTAGTGACAAGCTTAGTTGGGTAGCTTGTGGGGGCCCATTTCGACCAGTATCCCAAACGTATCTTTGTGGGCTCGACCCAAGTCGAGGACAGGACACGCATGCTGGGTTCGACTGTAAGAAGCCAAAACGGGGAGCGGTGGCAACGCAAGTCCAACGGGTTTCATATGCGTGTGTGGACCCGGGCTGGTAGATAAGACGTTGTTGCATCGTGTAGGTATAAGCTGTGCATTCTCAAGTTGTATCGGGTTGCCACTTTAGGGGAGTGATACACCCCACTGTGGGGCCAACACGGGTATCTACAAGTTGGGAGCCGATCGAAAGTGGGTAGTGGGGTACACCTAGTGGAGATAGGGGAAGACGACACCTATGTAGTCAGCTAGGGGTACGTAAGGCTATTTAAAAAGTTTCTGTGTGAAGCAAGTGGGATCAAACAATAGGGTGACTGCTGTGGTGCAGTGTAGTAATGTGCGGTGCAGTGTAGTAATCATTCGTTAGTAATTAGGTGTGCCTTTACCGTTATCTTAAACGCTATCTTTATCTTCCTAAGAGTTCATAGACATTTACTTGTCTTCCAGCTTATGCCTTGGTCTAGTTATTTTGATAATAGTATTGTCAGAATTATCATACTCGCCAGACTTTATGTCTGACCCCCTCTATTTCTATCCTTTTTCCCCCTCCAGGTCCTCATGTTGGGCCCAGCTCTAGTGGAGTTTGATTGAATTGCTTCATCTCTCTTTGGAAAGCTTGGACCGTTGAAGTAAAGTCCATCTTGTTATCTTTTTAATGGCTATTTATGTAATGGGATTATGTATTTTGTTTTTATGAAGATGGATATTGTACTTGGTTATGATCTATGGTTTTATGATGTTACAAACATGTTTAAATTCCGCTGCAATAAAATGAATTTTTAGATTTCCAAGTACTATTTACTATCTGTCTTGTTGTAAATTTTCTGTTCTATATTCACTTATAACCTCCATGAAAGTTAATGCATTCCCTTCGTGAGTGAAATTAATGGACGTGGGGTGTTACAGATCGTTTGGGTGATTGCTGATGATCTCGATTGGGCTGTACACCCAAGAGGAGAGAAACAGTTGGCGATCTTCCATACGTGCTTGGAGATCGATGGATATGCAAGGAAAGTGCCTTCGGTTTCGTTCAGACCCAGAACGAACTTGTCAATGGATTGTGTGTCCGACATTGGATTTTATTCTGTGTTTATTGATCTCTATTAAATATACATCTGTTTGGCAGCGGATAATTTATTCTCTTGTTTAACGCCCTTCTCTAAGACGTACGAGCTCAGAGGTTGTATATCGATGGACATCAGTCGCATGGAGTGAATTGCTAGTGTGGCACGTGTAAGTGGCAATTGATCAAGGCTTCTGTTGAAAAGCAAAGTCTTGTGGTTGATGATCAAAGCACGACCCGTGTGGCGCAGCTTTGTGTATAACATGAATTCGCGAGCCTCACACCTCAGTATGAGTCAAAAATAGGATAGTGACTGCAGGGAGAGCACGACGTTTCTTTCTAGCTATGGGTGGTGTCAGTGCTTAAACTGGCAGACATTTATATACTTTTCACCTGTGTGGTTGTTGGATATGAGGCGCCTCGAATATAGGTCTTTTATGACCGGGAAACGTGTGCTCAGGAATTGGTAATCCTCAAAAGTAAGAGAGGACCGGCCCTGAAGATCCAAGGATTGTTGTGTGCGGTCCTGGAACATTTGCTAGAGTGTCTCGAACGGAGAGGAGCTTGCCCCTTGCCTCGGTTCATGACGGAAATCCAATTTCCAATACGTGATATTGCGGTTTTATTTGTAGAACCCAGTGTGGCGACTGTAATACCCCACCTCCGCTAGGGTCACTCACAAAGGGAATGCACTAGCTTTGGTGGAGTATTATCTAGGTAAACATGCACAGAAATATTACAAGACAGAACATATAAAACAGCGTAAGAAAACATGATTTCATTACTTTATAAAAGTAGTAAGGTCTAAAACCTTTTACATCAAAGTGCCATTAAATTACTTACATCGAATCCTGTCTTACAATAATAAAGAAGCATAAAACCAAAGTCATAAATTATTCCCCAAGTAAAACAGTAAAATTCCCATAGCCAAGAAAAGTCCAAGCCATAGATGATGATCTTGAAGCAGAAAATCCGCACTAAGTAGCAACATTTCCTTCCTGTAAACCGGGGGGGGGGGGGAACGGAAGAAAAAGAGGCGAAACAAAACGGGATCAGTCATAAAGACTGGTAAGTCCTAGCTACTTTCAGCCTAAAAACAGGTAAAGGTAACATGACATGTATAAACTGAAAGTAAACATAAACATGATGACAAGATAAACAGATCAAACTAAGATAACAAGATAAGCTCAAGTAACAAGATAACCAAGTAACAGGATAACCAAGGTAACAAGATAAACTCGGAATATCATCGCATGTCTAACGTCCTTTGCACCAGCCGTACTAGCATCCTAACTCGTATCATCCCTTCCATGTATATGTATAGTCCCTTGCCGTATATCGTATTGGTTCCATCATGTTATTCTGTACCACTACAACGTAGTGTCACCATACTTGAAATCGCTCGGACTGCAATCCTTGTTCTGGCCAGATTCCCTTATCATGAATTATCGCGTGTTCATCTAGGATTTACGCCACCTAGGACCACTAGGGATTATGCTACCTATTGGACGTTTTCTAGATTCGATCAGGGTTTATGCCACCTAGGACCACTAGGGATCATGCTACCTATCGAACAACGTCCTTTTTCCACGTAACGATCTAATCGATTAGCTCCCTACAAGTCCTAACTCGTCGTGTGTCGGTGTCATACGGCCCAATCACGAATGTAGCTACTCTATACTACGTCCACCCTAGGGTGTATCTAGCCCTAGGGTGTCAACCACAGACACCATTTCCAAGCACGCACAGTGTACAACTACTGGTGCCCGCGCCGGCTTTTTCAACTCCGGACTACGTGCACGACCATAGTTCGCTTGAACCTACAATGGCGCACCAAACTCAGCCATTGTTTTGGTCGCTTACAATCAGCCCAGTAATCGTGCCCCACCCTAGCCTAGTCCCTAGGGTATCGTGATACATTCAAGAGGGTTATTGCTGAAAAGGACCGCTTAACTAGGGTTTCCGTCTAGCAGGTTAAGTGTTGTCATCTAAATTCAAGACTTAACCCCTATCAGTCTAGCATGTCAAGATGGTTAACTGTGGTCATTCAAGTTCGTGACCTAACCCGTCTACATGTCATGTCAAGTTGCCTAAGTGTTGTCCTTCAGGATCATGACTTAACCCTACGAATCATGTGTCAAGTTGGTTAAGCGTATTCCAACGGTTCATGACTTAACCCTATCCCAATCATTGTGTCAAAATGGTTAAGTATATTTAAGCTTAACCCTATCAAATTACCGTGTTATATTGGTTAAGTATATTCAAGCGATTCGTGACTTAACCCCATCAAGTTGCCGTGTTAGATTGGTTAAGTATATTCAAGCGATTCGTGACTTAACCCCATCAAGTTACCGTGTTAGATTGGTTAAGTATATTCAAGCGATTCATGACTTAACCCCATCAAGTTATCTTGTTAGATTGGTTAAGTATATTCAAGCGATTCATGACTTAACCCCATCAAGTTTTCATGTTAGTTTGGTTAAGTATATTAAGTGATTCATGACTTAACCCCATCAAGTTATCATGTTAGATTGGTTAAGTATATTCAAGCGATTCATGACTTAACCCCATCAAGTTATCGTGTTAGATTGGTTAAGTATATGTTAACCTAACCCCATCCACTAGTCAAATTATAATGGTTAAGTGTTGCCCTTGTGAGTTTACTTAACCTTACCATGCATCGCGCTATACTAGTCGGGTGTTATCGACCCATTCAGGTTAAACTAACCCATCCTCTAATCGTGTTATCTGGTTAAGTGTCATCAAGTAATCAAGTCCGGTTTTACTTAAACAACCCATCTGCGTCATATTGGTAGAGTGCCATTAGTCTATTCAAGTTAATTAATCCACCCGTCCATGTCATATTGGTTAAGTGTCATTAGTCTAATCAAGTTATTTAACCCACCCTTCCATGTCATATTGGTTTAGTTCCATTAGTCTAATCAAGTTACTAACCCACCCATCTATGTCATATTGGTTAAGTGTCATTAGTCTAATCAAGTTACTTAACCCACCCGTCCATGTCATATTGGTTAAGTGTCATTAGTCAAATCAAGTTACTTAACCCACCCGTCTATGTCATATTCATTTATTATTTACTAATGCATCAACCTCTCACATTGGACTTATTTGCGGTCACTGGATACGCCGGGCGGTTCCAGGCAGAATTACACCACAAATACGTTCCAACCTCGGGTTCAAGCATTACCACAATCTAATATTTGCCTACGACCTCTCACATTAGACTATTATTGTTGTGGTCACTGGATATGCCGGACGGTTCCGGGCAGAATTACACCACAACTCAAGTCTAACCTCGTGTCGAAGGCATCCGTTAGATTGTTAATTACATATATGTCACCTAGGTCAAAATCCCTACTTTACATATTACTAAGCATATTCCCAAGTTCCCAATTACATGTCCATCAAAATGTGTTCCCAATTCTAGCCACTTCCCATATGTTCAAATCTCGCCTATTTGCATGTATATCATGTTTATGCCAATTTACCCAAATCAAGTTCTAGCCAAAGTTACATTTTGTCACGGTCATGACCAAATAAACCCACATCATGGTTCATGTTCCCAATTCCACTTATGCCAAATTTACATAAGCCCAATCTTGTGATTTAACTTACATAGTCCCCAAAACTCATGATTCAATTCATATGCCAATTCATGTATGCCCCCAAACTTGCAAATTACATTGGCAATACCCCAAATTTCCCCTGGTTCATGTTATGAAATCAATTCTACCACACACCCATGTTCAAATAGGTGAAATCCCAACATTCCCCCGTATACAAACCGCATGTAAATCGTAGTTTAGGCCTAGGTCCGAAATTGACCAAGGTTTATCAAAAGAAAATAAATAGGGGAAGGTAGAAGCTTTGCATAAAACAAGATCCGAGAGAAAAACATCATTACATGCATGACAAGGATATGAAAGAGTGATTTGCAACATGCATAGGTCCAAATTAATGTCATAGCAACATCCCCAAAGGTCAAGATCCGAAATGAACAAGAATGAGCATGGATCGATTATCATGCATAGATTCAATTTCAACTGTATCACATGTCATATTCAAGTTATCGTTTCAATCTAAAAGCATCTAGAACTTACAAAGCATGGCTAGATAATTATGAGCAAGCATTTGACGTAGAATGGTGTAGGAATGGTGCTCTACTCGCTTGATTTGATGTAGAAAGCTTGCTCCTTTGACATGGATCTAGTTTTAATGCTCAAGCCTTTGAAGTTGGAGATGGAGGCCATGATCAAGAGAGATTTGGGCAGCACTTTGTTGCTAGAATGATTTTTAGTGATTTAGGTTAAGTCTTAGGGTGTTTTTATAGAAGTTAAGACTAGTTTAGGCCCTTAGATTAACCCTAGTTTAGATCTGAACCCTTAAATCTCGTCACAGGCTAGCTAAGCAGACCCAAAGGAGCAAACAGGTGCACCAAGCCAAGATGGCCGACTAGGGAGGTCGACCCCCAGGTCGACACCCAAGTCGACTGGGCAGTCGACCTGGGCTGGGGCAGGTCGACTCCCCAGTCGACCTGGGGCTGGGCGGGAAATTTTCCCGCCCAATCTGTTTGGAGCTGAATTTAAATTTCGGCCTTAATTTTGAATTTTATGAAATCTTCTATGGGCCATAACTTGGTCATACGGACTCCGATTTACAAAATTTCGGACTCGTTTTCAAGTAGAATTTCGAGGCGAATGCAATGGCGTAACCCGTTCCCATTGATTCTTAATTTTTAATTTAGTTCTGCCCTGATTTCTTGTTTTAACATGTTATAAAATTCGGGTTGTTACATTCTCCCCACCTTAAAGGATTTCGTCCCTGAAATCGCTAAGTTAGGAAGAACGTATCCTACCATCCATCATCCATCTACTAAAAACATCATCCACAAGCAACCATTGCCCTTAAAAGATTTCTAATGTTGTATGAACATATGCAGAAAGTGTGTGTATATGTGTTCCTTATCTAATGCAAATGATCAGGCCTGATTGGTCTTCTAAATGCAGAATATGTTTAGTGCCATGAATCCACATGTATGCAAATAGTCCTAGTCACATAAACACTATATGTGTGCACAATCATTCATCCATATGCAATATTCACATGATAACACATTCAATTTCATCCATAAACAAGTATAAACACTCATTCATATGCAACATGAAAATGTGTAAGCCGATTTAGTCGTAATGTGTATTCATGCTTCCACGAGCAACCACTTGCGACCACTTGCAACCATTTCGCCAACATCAATCATAACATGTTTCAAATACATGTTTGCTTCCATAGGGTTCTACCTAAGGTTCTCAAGATAGGATCGAGAAGATAAGCAAGATAAACTCCTTTTTGGATTACAAGAAATCCCTTTCAAAGGCCAACCCATATCCTATAAAGCCCAAAAGGTTTAGTCAACCTAACAGACACCTTCAAACCCTGACATGTATTACTAACCGATGAGTCATACCACCTATGGAGTTTGCAACATAAATAAGATCGAAAATAGGACCGAAAAGATATGCGTAAAAGATAGCATGTGAGTAATCTCTACAGAAAAACAGGGATCAAGGATATACTCTTAAAAAGAGATATGATGCGCGTATCCAGTCTTTGGTCTTCTAAGTCACATTTCCTTGAGCTTAACCCCATTGTGCTTTGACCATCTTTAACTTCATGATTTCATGGCCTCTTAACTCCTATTTCCAAATATGAGCTGGAACTCACTTCCTTGTCGCCTCTCGTTCCACTTTTACTTATTCTACCTCTAGTATACTTGGCTCAACCATATCCGTGCACTCATGGTTTCATGTAAGCTCTCCAAAATTCACTAGCGAATCATGGATCTCGTTTTCTCGCTCTACGGCATTCCATGCGGAAGAACTTATCTCTTGAAAACAAACAGATGCCAACCATGTTACCAAGTGTACTTACTAGAGTGATTTCCATAACTCATGCACAAGCGAAATGAACCATCCGCCTTAGGGGCGAACTCTACTTGAACGGATTACCAACAAATGCATCAAGAGACTCTAGGTAACCAATCATGACAGAACCCTAAAGGTTACATGAGACTTCGATGGTATTACCGAGGCAAGTCAAGAGACTAACTACCCTCCTTTCAGAACCGAGAATGGCACCCTTACTGGATAACCACTCCATTCCTAGAATCAACCCATAGCTCAAAAACATAGGCATTATTCCCAAAAGTCATAGATGTCATCAAATCCAAACAAGTCATGAATAAATGGGACGATCCCCCAACAGGATTTGAGACAAAAACGGGACCCTCTATTGTGCTAGTACTAAGGTGCAGGGACCCAACTATCGAAACATGATTTAAAAAGGATGCGATGTACAAAACAAAGTCCTAACGGGACGATAGAAAGGAAAAGCTAAACTTTTACTAGAAACGTTACCACCCCTCTTAGGCACGCTAGTAGTGAGAGCATACAATTGCCCTCTCGACGGTCTTGTTCTTTGCCCATATCCTTGTCCCATAGTACTTAACTACCTTCTTGTTCTGAGCCTCATTCGCCTTAACCACTCCTATCCTTTCTTGTATAACGCGGTAACAGGTCTCTTGAGAACTTCCTCCATCGCACGGAAAACATTTACGTAGCTAGAAAAGGATTAGTCACAGTTAAAACTACTATGACTACAGGTGGAGGAAAGAAAGGAAAAGAGATTCGATCATAGGATAGTGCTAATGGCTTTTTGGGGAATAGCCTTTTTCTTTAAAACTTTTCTTGAAAAATGCTTCTTTGTAAAATGGCTTTGAAAATAGTTTCAGAAGGTTTTAAAAACTTTTGCCCAGTCTGGTAACCTTCTGCTCTGATACCAAATGTAATACCCCACCTCCGCTAGGGTCACTCACGAAGGGAATGCACTAGCTTTGGGGGAGTATTATCTTGGTAAACATGCACAGAAATATTACAAGACAGAACATATAAAACAGCGGAAGAAAACATGATTTCATTACTTTATAAAAGTAGTATGGTCTAAAACCTTTTACATCAAAGTGCCATTAAATTACTTACATCGAAACCTGTCTTGCAATAATAAAGAAGCATAAAACCATAGTCATAAATTATTCCCCAAGTAAAACAGTAAAATAGCCATAGCCAAGAAAAGTCCAAGCCATAGATGATGATCTTGAAGCAGAAAATTCGCACTAAGTAGCAACATTTCCTCCCTGTAAACCTGGGGGGGGGGGAACGGAAGATAAAGCGGCGAAACAAAACGGGGTCAGTCATAAAGACTGGTAAGTCCTAGCTACTTTCATCCTAAAAAAAGGTAAAGGTAACATGACATGTATAAACTGAAAGTAAACATAAACATGATGACAATATAAACAGATCAAACTAAGATAACAAGATAAGCTCAAGTAACAAGATAACCAAGCTAACAGGATAACCAAGGTAACAAGATAACAAGATAAACTCGGAATATCATCGCATGTCTAACGTCCTCTACACCAACCGTACTAGCATCCAAACTCGTATCATCCCTTCCATGTATATGTATAGTCCCTTGCCGTATATCGTACTGGTTCCATCGTGTTATTCTGTACCACTACAACGTAGTGTCACCATCCTTGAAATCGCTTGGACTGCCGTCCTTGTTCTGGCCAGATTCCCTTATCATGAATTATCGCGTGTTCATCTAGGATTTACGCCACCTAGGACCACTAGGGATTATGCTACCTATTGGACATTTTCTAGATTCGATCAGGGTTTATGCCACCTAGGACCACTAGGGATTATGCTACCTATCGAACAACGTCCTTTTTCCACGTAACGATCTAATCGATCGGCTCCCTACAAGTCCTAACTCTTCGTGTGTCGGTGTCATACGGCCCAATCATGAATGTAGCTACTCTATACTACTTCCACCCTAGGGTGTATCAAGCCCTAGGGTGTCAACCACTGACTCAATTTCCAAGCACGCACAGTGTACAAGTACTGGTGCCCACGCCTAGTTTTTCAACTCCGGACTACGTGCACGACCATAGTCCGCCTGAACCTACAATGGCGCACCAAACACAGCCGTCGTTTTGGTCGCTTACAATCAGTCCAGTAATCGTGCCCCACCCTAGCCTAGTCCCTAGGGTATCGTGATACATTCAAGAGGGTTACTGCTGAAAAGGACCGCGTAACTAGGGTTTCCGTCCAGCAGGTTAAGTGTTGTCATCTAAATTCAAGACTTAACCCCTAACAGTCTAGCATGTCAAGATGTTTAACTGTGGTTATTCAAGTTCGTGACCTAAGCCGTTTACATGTCATGTCAAGTTGGCTAAGAGTTGTGCAACAAGTTCATGACTTAGCCCTACGAATCATGTGTCAAGTTGGTTAAGCGTATTCCAGCGGTTCATGACTTAACCCTATCCCAATCATCGTGTCAAATTGGTTAAGTATATTTAAGCTTAACCCCATCAAATTAGCGTGTTAGATTGGTTAAGTTTATTCAAGCGATTCATGACTTAACCCCATCAAGTTACTGTGTTAGATTGGTTAAGTATATTCAAGCGATTCGTGACTTAACCCCATCAAGTTACCGTGTTAGAGTGGTTAAGTATATTCAAGCGATTCATGACTTAACCCCATCAAGTTATCATGTTAGATTGGTTAATTATATTCAAGCGATTCATGACTTAACCCCATCAAGTTATCATGTTAGATTGGTTAATTATATTAAGCGATTCATGACTTAACCCCATCAAGTTATCATGTTAGATTGCTTATGTATATACAAGCGATTCATGACTTAACCCCATCAAGTTATCGTGTTAGATTGGTTAACTATATGTTAACCTAACCCCATCCACTAGTCAAATTATAACGGTTAAGTGTTTCCCTTGTGAGTTTACTTAACCTTACCATGCATCCCGCCATACTAGTCGGGTGTTATCGACCCATTCAGGTTAAACTAACCCATCTTCTAATCGTGTTATCTGGTTAAGTGTCATCAAGTAATCAAGTCTGGTTTTACTTAACCCACCCATCCACGTCATATTGGTTGAGTGTCATTAGTCTAATCAAGTTACTTAATCCACCCGTCCATGTCATATTGGTTCAGTGTCATTAGTCTAATCAAGTTACTTAACCCACCCATCCATGTCATATTGGTTAAGTGTAATTAGTCTAATCAAGTTACTTAACCCACCCATCTATGTCATATTGGTTAAGTGTCATTATTCTAATCATGTTACTTAACCCACCCGTCCATGCCATATTGGTTAAGTGTCATTAGTCTAATCAAGTTACTTAACCCACCCATCTATGTCATATTCATTTATTATTCACTAATGCATCAACCTCTCACATTGGACTTATTTGCGGTCACTGGATACGCCGGGCGGTTCCTGGCAGAATTACACCGCAAATCCATTCCAACCTCGGGTTCAAGCATAACCATAATCTAATCTTTGCCCACGACCTCTCACATTAGACTATTATTGTTGCGGTCACTGGATATGCCGGGCGGTCCCGGGAAGAATTACACCACAACTAAAGTCTAACCTCGTGTCGAAGGCATCCGTTAGATTGTTAATTACATATATGTCACCTAAGTCAAAATCGCCACTTAACATATTACTAAGCATATTCCCAATTTCCCAATTACATGTCCATCAAAATGTGTACTCAATTATAACCACTTCCCATACGTTCAAATCTCGCCTATTTGCATGAATGTCAAGTTTATTCCAATTTACCCAAATCAAGTTCTAGCCAAAGTTACATTTTGTCATGTTCATGCCCAAATAAACCCACATCACGGTTCATGTTCCCAATTCCACTTATGCCTAATTTACATAAGCCCAATCCCTTGATTTAACTTACGTAGTCCCCAAAACTCGTGATTTAATTCATATGCCAATTCATGTATGCCCCAAACTTGCAAATTACATTGGCAATACCCCAAGTTTCCACTTGTCCATGTTATGAAATCAATTCTACCACATACCCATGTCTAAATAGGTGAAATCCCAACATTCCCCCGTATACAAACCGCATGTAAATCGTAGTTTAGGCCGAGGTCCGAAATCGACCAAGGTTCATCAAAAGAAAATAAATAGGGGAAGGTAGAAGCTTTGCATAAAACAAGATCCGAGAGAAAAACATCATTACATGCATGACAAGGATATGAAAGAGTGATTTGCAACATGCATAGGTCCAAATTAATGTCATAGCAACATCTCCAAAGGTCAAGATCCAAAATGAACAAGAATGATCGATTATCATGCAAAGATTCAATTTTAACTTTTTCACATGTCATATTAAAGTTATCGTTTCAATATAAAAGCATCTAGAACTTACAAAGCGTGGCTAGAGAATTATGAGCAAGCATTTGTCGTAGAATGGTGTAGGAATGATGCTCAACTCCCTTGATTTGATGTAGAAAGCTTGATTCTTTGACATGGATCTAGTTTGAATGCTCAAGCCTATGAAGTTGGAGATGGAGGCCATGATCAAGAGAGATTTGGGCAGCACTTTGTTGCTAGAATGATTTTTAGTGATTTAGGTTAGGTCTTAGGGTGTTTTTATAGAAGTTAGGACTAGTTTAGGCCCTCAGATTAAACCTATTTTAGATCTGAACCCTTAAATCTCGTCACAGGCTAGCTAAGCAGACCCAAAGGAACAAACCGGTGCACCAAGCCTAGATGGCCGACCAGAGAGGTCGACCCCCAGGTCGACACCCAAGTCGACTGGGCAGTCGACCTGGGCTGGGGTAGGTCGACTCCCCAGTCGACCTGGGGCTGGGCGGGAAACTTTCCCGCCCAATCTGTTTATAGCTGAATTTAAATTTCGGGCTGAATCTTGAATTTTCTGAAATCTTCAATGGGCCATTACTTGGTCATACGGACATCGATTTACAAAATTTCGGACTCGTTTTACGCAGAATTTCGAGATGAACGCAATGGCGTAACCCGTTCCCATTGATTCTTAATTTTTAATTTAATTCTGCCCTGATTTCTTGTTTTAACATGTTATAAAATCGGGTTGTTAAAGCGACATAGTGTTATGGGTCATTCATGACGCCTATGATTGATATTTATGATTGAAATTGTTTTGACACTATACACTTATAGTAATATCAAAATAATGTGTTTTAAACGTATCAAGCATGCTTTGGCTATTATACGGTAAAAAGCCTATCCTCCGGCTTGTGTTGCATTGTGTGGTGGGACCTGAGTCTTATAATAGCTTCATTTTTCTTTATTTAGCATTGCGCTGTTTGTTTTATGCACTGGTATTCTTGGGAGGAAACCTGTTCCGTGTTATATGGCGAGGTCCCTTGATTTACCGAACTTTAAAATAAAGACTAATAACTGTTTTAGTTCTCACACCAGTCACATTACGGACCAGGAGTTTATTGTTTTTAATCTAAACTCTGGGTGCCCCTATTTTCCACATGGGCACCTAGTTGTTTTAGTTTTGCAGATTTATATTCACAGGATCCTGATTTACAGCTAGAACGAGGCTTGGAAAGCTCTGTTTCCGTGTATTACTTTCAGTTGTGTTTTGTATTATTTTTCCGCTGCTATGTAATTTATTGTAATCTCTGATGTTTTTCTATTGTATAATATTTATTCATACTCTGTATATTCTTGTATTCTGATGGCATTGTTGTAATAAACAATGAAATGTTCTTCCGTTTGCGTTCTATTTTGTCTTATCCTCAACGCCATCCGGGCTTTCCTTACTGGGGAAGTTCGGGTCGTGTCACACTACCCCCATGCGATCGGCTCCCTAACTCGTAGATAGCCATGCTGGCCCACAGCGGGGTATATCACTCCCCAAAGTGGCAACCCGATACCGCCAACAATGCACGGCTTATACCTACATGATGCAACAATGTCTTACCTACCAGCCCGGGCCCACACACTCACATGAACTCGTTGGACTTGTGTTGCCACCACTAACACGTTTTGGCCTCTTACAGTCAAGCCAAGAACGTGTGTCCCATCCTCGACTTTGGTCCAGCCCACAAAGATACGTATGGGTTACTAGTTGAAACGGGCCCCCATTACTTGACACAAGCAATCCACCTAAGCTTGGTCCTCTCAAGTACATCCCACTTAACCCTCTTCTTATTCATGTTCACTTACATGTTTCAATTTTGGTTAAGTGTTTCTAATCGTATTTCAAATGCCACCCAAGGCACCCTCTAAATTCCATATGCCACCAAAGGCACCCACTTAACCCCCTCATGTCCCACTACTTGTTTATCTGTTTAAGTGTTTCTTAATTCATTAAGACCGTAACCTTATAAAGACCTCTAACATTAGACTAGAATTTGTGGCAGCTGGATTTGTCGGGCGGGTCCGGGCAGTCTTACACCACAAACGAGCCTAACCTCGTGTCTTTACAACTGTTACGCATTTAATTTATGCCTAAGACCTCCCACATTAGACTGGCATTTGTGGCAGATGGATTTGCCGGACGGGACAGTCTTACACCACAAAAGAGCCTAACCTCGTGTCTTAGATGATTAATTACACAAAATTATCAAATCAATTCCAAATTTAACTATGGCCATAATTGACTCCATTACCGTTTATTTATGGTATGCAAAATCATACCAATTTTCATCACAAATTTATTTTATGCCATTTAAGGCATTTATGCCAATTCTCAATATTAAATCTTTTAATATTATCCCATTGCCCCACATTGTACGTTCGTTTGTTTAACATAGAAGATACGTTAGATGTAATAACCCAGAAATTTGAGCCAATTTACAAATTTTATTTTGCCAATTTTCGCGAATTTTGATTATTTAAAATGAATAATTTTAAATAATAACAATGAGAAATTTAATTTGAATTGAATTAGAATGTATATATTTATATAGATCATCGTTAGAATATAAAAAATTTATTTATATATATAAAAGGAATTGAAAATGGCGCGGTAGTTTGAAAATTCGATTTCAAAATTAAAATGAATGTACAGGATTCAAAATAAACTGGATTTAAGTGAAACCTAAAATATTTGAATCTAATTGAGAATATATTTCCAACGAATTCGAGAAATTGAAATTTCATAGCGGGGATAAAAAGTTATGCCCAGTTGAAAATTCGGAATAGTCGCTATGGAATTCTGGCCCTTAAAAATGGAAATTTTCCAAACGACCACTGTTTTCGACGAAACCACTTTTGTTGGATTCGTGATGTCAAGTTATTGCTAGGTTTCAAAATTCGTAATTTTCTGAATCAATATGTGAGTGTGGCAAAGGAAAATGCGTTTGACCAGTTTTAGTTGATTTTGATCGACTGGAAAATGGCCATTTTTTAAATGGTCTCAGAATTTGACAAATCTAGTTTTGTTAGGACCGTATCGTCAATACGAAGCTAGAAAATATTTTTCAAGAATTTTTAGAGTTCGTATGTGGCCCCAGTAAATTTAAATGCTCGTTCAAATTCAATATATAGAGTTATATGTTGATTTTGACGAAAACTTATCGAAACGATCGAATCAGCTTACGATACATATCCCATTGTGTTCGCAATGGGGGTAATTAGCTAGAGACGACTGGCGGCCGGTTTCGTTTCGAGGTCAAAAATAAAAGTTTTTTTTAACAATTTAAAATAATAATTAAATAAATTATAAAATTTCCTTTATCTCCCTCCCTCCCACTTTTGTTCTTTTAGAAAGAAAATTTTTAAAAAAAGGGGGAAATGACGACCGCCGCTCTGTCCTCGCCGCCACCGCCCACCATCGCGTGTCGTCCCCCTGTCATAGCCGCCTTCCGCCAATCCTCCCCACGACCCTCCTCTTCCCCTTCCACGAACCCGTGCCTCCTTCTCCTTCCCCTTCTCCACACGCGAGCCCTAGCCGCCCCTGCTATTTTCCACCCCCACCTCCGATTCAACATCGAACACCTCCGCCTCCCTTATCGTTTAGCCAATGTGAGTTTTTTTTATATATATAGTTAATTTGGTTTTTATCTTTATAAAATAACATTGTTATAACATCAATTTTTATTATATAAATAGCCTTAGGTAAAAGTAGCGTTAGAAAGATAGGATTTTTATATATAAAACTAATTTATAAAGATTTGATTTTTGTTTACCAAAAGAAATGATTTTTGATTTATAGAAGGCGAGATTCTTATTGTAGAAAAGACGTGATTTTTAATGAAGTAAAGATGTGATTTTGAAATAAAGAAAGGTTGAATCTTTGCAATGTATGTAGATATTAAGAATATGATTTTTATATTATATAGAAAATAAAAATTCGATCTTTATTATGTAGGAGATATAAAAATATGATTTTTATTATGTAGAAAAGGCAAAAATGTGATTTTTATATGAGTAGCGATATAAAAATATAATTTTTATATAGTAGAGATTATAAAAATATGGCCTTTATATGTGTTGTAGCGAATTAACAATATAAAGAAGTGATTTTGATTAAAATATAAGTTGAGATTTTTATATAAATAAAAATTCGATTTTTATATATAAACAGTGAAGATAAAGGTTCAATTTTTAAAAATATTATGTGCAAATAAAAATATAATTTTTATATACGAAGTGATTATATAAAAATGTGATTTTTATATATGTAGTGGGCACGGGCAACGAAAGTGACGAAAGGCGAGCACGACGAAGATTCCTACATATGAAGAGTCGTGGTGTTTGGATTAGCTAGTCGGTGAGAACTCCTCACACTTAATTTATTTCTAGTTTGAAATATATACTAGGATGCAGACGGTGTTTAGTACCCGACACCCGTCGTCCACAGACCATGGATGACTTGTTTGTTTGATTGCTGTGTAGTGAAATTTGATTGTGTGATGGTGAATGAAATAAAATATTTTATAGTGGAAAATATTTTATAGTTAAAAATATAATTTTTAACGTGTATATAAAATAAATATTTATGAACGAATCAGACGATTTGTTTATATACACTGATTTGACTGATATTGATTGGGACGATAAATTTTACACATCGCCCAACTGCACAAATAAATTCTGTGTTTGTTGATTTGAAACCCCACACGGGTATTGGGATGAGATTTGACGTACACTAATCCCGATTGTTTAGTTGTATGTCAATAGATGGATTGACAGACTGTGTAAGCGCTAATTATTTATATTTATTGCTTATGCAGTTGTGTGGTGCACTCTGGATGATGGTTGATTATTTATCGTTGTTATTTTATACATGTGTTGTAGAAAATCCATATAATTAACATTATATGGTAATTGATAGGGCCTCATTCCAGAATTGAAATAGAATATTTGAATAGAAATATTTGAAATAGAATATTTGAAAAAGAAATGTTTGAAATAGAATATTTGGAAAAGAAATATTTGAATAGAATATTTGAAAAATGAATATTTGTATAGAAATATTAGAAAATAGAAATATATGAAGCCGTGTTGATTAGATTTGCGCCATTTTGACGCGAGCGATATTTATATCGATTTTATTCGTTTTTATAACAAATATCGAAAAGGAAGTGATTTCAAAATATGACATTTAGAAAATATTATCATTTATATGTTAATGATATGGAATATTCAATTTTGATTTGAAATTGAATATGAAGTTGAAACCGTTCTGAAAACGAATTTAAAACGATTTATAAAATACGTTTTAAAAGGAAATCGATGAAATATATATAATATATATATTATATATAAATAATGGCCTGAATAGAACGCACCACACTGCGGCAGTTTGCGAATTTCGACCATTGACTTCGAATGGACATTGCGGGAGATACGATCGTCGGATTCTCCTAAAACCGGAACCATTGGGTTCGTATCGAAAAGAGTTTTCTAATGAATATTAGAGATTTGAAATCTAACTGTTAGATTTGGAATTATGTCCAAATCAAATTTGTAAAAGTTCGCTGTAAGTGCAGTTCGATGGCCGTTAATGGAAATCGACTGTACGGGCCTTGATAAAATTATAAAAAATAGTAATAATTTGTGTAAAATCGTAAGAAATGATTTGTGAAGAATTGGGACGAAAAACTTCATATTTGAAAAGATAAAAATAGATTTTTATCGAAATGAACTAATTTTAAATTAGAATAATAATTTATTTTTAAATAAACTGGATTTGAAATGGTTTTAAAAGAAACCAGAATTTTCAATAATTGAATTGGAATGGATTTGAATCGAAATTCTTTGGAATATTTCGATGTTCGATTTCTTGATTATACAGATATTGTTATGGAAATTTGAAAGATATATTTATATCGTTATTTCCAATTCGATATTTGGTTGTCGTAGAATTTGATATTGAATATAAGCCAATAAATTTTTTATTCAGAGCCTTGTATTTAATATCAAATGTGATTTGGGTTTGTCGTGAATGGTGTCTTCATTAACACTGTTCTTAAACCCAGTTGAGAAAAAGATTAAATCTTTTTATTTAGATTTAACAAAGTGTACCAATTAAATGGTATTTAATTGGAATTGAATTTGAATTGATTTTTGGGTTTATCGTGAACGGTGTTTTAAATAACACTTGTTCTTTAACCCGATAATTAATGGAATGTGATTTTGAGTTGTCGTGAACGGTATCTTCAACAATACTGTTCTTCGACCCAACTGAGTTAAGAAAATCAGAAACTAACTGACGATTAGTTAAGTTGAATGGTTTCTTGGGTATTGATCTGATGTTGGTTTCAGCCTTCGGGGTTAACACTTAGGGAATTGCTCACTTGCTATTTTACGCTTAAAGGCCGATAGAATGGATTGTGATTTTGGGTTTATCGCGAATAGTGTTTTAAATGACATTGATTCTTTAACCCAGTTAAAGATTAAAACTAAGTGGAGTTTTAATGAATCTTTAATTATATTGAAACGATCGAGAATGGAGTATCACCAGTTTTTCTCCAGGCGATAGTTAAATCTTTAATTAGATTTGAACGTGAAATGGTAATTGAATTTACCGATAACACCGTGGTGTTAGGGATGAAGTATGACCAGTTTTACTTCATGGGATGAATAGGTTGGGATTGGGAAATAAAATAAATGATTACTTCAGTGAGGTTCGCTAATCCCGACTAGTTTGGAGTGATATTCAATGGAGGATTAAAGAATAAATTTAAAAGAATTTATCTTTGATAAAATTAATGGGAACCTTTCCCTAAGAATGTGAAATTTAGAAACTAAATGTAGGTTAGCTAAGCAGAATGGTTTCCTGGGTATTGATATGATGTTGGTTTCGTCCTTCGGATATATCGGTGACTTATGTGGTTATTGTTGTTGCGAGGCGCCTCGGATATATCGGTGACTATGTTAAGCCGATGGAGTCATTCCTTGGATCATTTACGCCCCAAAGGGAGGGGAAACGCAGTGTTCAGGCATTTTAATCCACATCGGTGGACCGGCCCTGTCGCTCCGAAGGCTTGACTGAGTACTTGCCTGAGGCTCGGGCTAGACAGTCTCGAATCGGTAGAGAAAGATCCCTAGCCTCGGTTCATAGATGGAAATCCAATTTCCAAATACGTGACTTTGTGGTTTTGATTTTAGAGCCTAGTATGGCGGCATGATATATGGTACCCATGCCGTCTATGATTGATATATAAGATTGAAATTGTTTTGACACTATACACTTATTATAGTATCAAATGATTTGTTTTTAGACGTACTAAGGATGTTTGGCTAATATAAGGTAAAACCCTATCCTCCAGCTTGCGTTGCATTGTGTGATGAGACCTGGGTCTTATAATAGCTTCATTTTTCGCAAAACAATTGCGTTGTTTATTCTAAGCACTGGTATTCTCGGGAGGAAACCCGTTCCATGCTATACGGTATAGTCCCTTGATTTACCTTATTTTTAAAGTAAAGTTTTAAATAACTGCTTTAGTTCTCACACCAGTCCTATGACTGACTTGGAGTTTGTTGTTTTAACCTAAACTCTGGGTGCCCTTATTTTCACACGGGTAGCTAGTAGTTTTGGTTTTGCAGATTTATATTCACAGGATCCTGATTTACAGCTGGAACGATACTCGGAAAGCTCTATATCCGTGTATTACTTTTTGTTGTGTTTTGTATTATTTTCCGCTGCTATGTAATTTATTGTAATCTCTGATAATTTTATAATGTGTAATATTTATTCATACTCTGTTTATTCTTATATTCTGATGGAATTGTTGTAATATACAATGAAATGTTCTTCTGTCTGCGTTCTTTTGTGTGTTGTTCTCAAAGTATCCGGGCTTTCCTTACCGGGGATGTTACGGGTTACTACATTAGACTCGAATAGTCTAACTTATGGAATAAAGAGAAAACATCACAACATACATAAAGATAAAACTAGATCTAAATATACGGGGTGAAATTGCATGTGTGAATGAGGTTCTTCATCTAAAACTTGCATAGGCCAGTGTCACAAACTTGCATAAAACTACATATGTCATAGATCCAAATCTAAAGGTGTAAACTTGTTTAGGTAATAACCACAAAATTGCATAAACCATGTATGTCATAGATCTAATCATAAGGTGTAATCTTGCATAGGCAATAACCACAAACTTACATAACATGATTTATACTTCAAATATGTATATGTATATATATATATATATATATATATATATATATATATACTTGCATATGCGATTTATGCAATGTAACGATGATGTAAACTTACATCTAAACATGTAAACTAGCATGCAGAATTTTGTATACTAGCATATAACTCACACATGTCATAGCCTAACTTTAGATCGAAAATAGTTGTCATGAAAAATGTAACGGCTGTACATAAAATTTTCACTAACTTGCATACATACATATGATTTATCATATGAATTTGTCCCAACAACATAACTAAACTAGCACATGAAACATCAATATGGACTCATTATACATAAACCAATCATAGAATTACAACATAGATGATAACATCACAACTTTACAACATAGATGACAACATCATAAAATTTACAACATAGATGATAACATCACAAATTAGAACATAGATGATAACATGTGGTCAATAATTCACAACATAACCATATAATCCACATCATAACTCAATAAAATTAAATTGTTTATTAATTTATAAAATAAATTGAACTCACCACTCGAAGAAGGTCTTGAGTTCTGAAATCTGAGTTCTGAAGTTGAATTAGCTTTCCTTTGAAGTAGATTCGTTGTTAGAGTTGAATAGAATTGAATTTGAGTAGCTTTTCTTCTTCTGTAATTTGTGGCGGCTATTCTAGGTTGCAAGGTGAAGGCATGGAGGCCATGACTCTAATTTTAATTTGATTTTAGGGTTTGAGTCTACATGTGTTTTTATAGAGTTTAGGATTAGTTTGTGTCGTCCGATCAACCCAGAATTAATCACAACCAATCAGAGAAGATCAGAAACCCTAATGATTCTGCATACAGTCACAAACAGGTCATCAAAAAAATCTTCCTGGGGGGGGGGGGGGGGGGAGGCGGCAGGTCGAACCCCAGGTCGACCCTATGGTCGACCTGGTGAGGGTAGGTCGACCCCAAGGTCGACCCTATGGCCGTCCTGGTGAGGGTAGGTCGACCCTATGGTCGACCTGGCCCTGGCGGGAAATTTCCCGCCTGACCAAATTTGACTCTGAAATTTGAATTTTTAAAATCTATTTTGAATTTTTTTAAACTTCCGATGGCCATAACTTTTTCATATGAAGTTCAATTCACACTAACTCGGACTCTATCTCAACTAGAATTCCGAAACGAACACAATGGCGCAACCCGTTTCCCTTAATTCTCACATCTGAGATTAGTTATTCTTTAATTTGTGAACATTAACATTGAAAATTACGGGGTGCTACATTCTCCCCTCCTTAATGGGTTTCGCCCCCGAAATCTCCAAGTTAAGGAGAATGCATATCCTAACATCCAAACATCCATCTACTCAACCATCAAACACAGGCATCCATTGCTTTATAAAATTCCTAATGCTGTATGAACATATGCAAGAAGTGTGTGTATATGTTCTTTATCTAATGCAAAATCAGGCGGTCTACTGGTTCAGTTGACCTCCTTAATGCAAAACATGATAGTGCCATGCGTCCATTATGTATGCGAAAGAATCTTATCGATACATATTATTTTTACATATGTGCACAACCATTCACCAAAATGCAGCATCCATATGATAACACTACCATTATACATCCATTAACTTAAATATGCACACACATTTATATGCAATATGAAAAATGAAGTGACTGAGCCGATCTAGTGCCTAAAGTGTGTATATATGTATCCATGAGCAACCACTAGCAAACACTTGCATCCACATGCATCCATCATACATAGCATGTCTCAAACACATGTTTCAACCATAGGACTACCGTATCTAAAGGTCAAAGATACTAGCGAGAGGACATACTAAATATAAAACAAGTACAAGCTAAGAGATAAAGGAGAAATTAAAAGACATACCTTCGAAAAGAAAAGGGTACAATGAACGCGTCTTCTCTTCAGTCTCCCAAGTAGCGTTGCTCTTATCATCTCACCATTGCACTTTGACTAGCTTGACCTCTCGATTTCTCAACTTCTTAATCTCCAACCTAAGAATGCACGTAGGAGCTCGTCGAATTGTTGCATCACGCTCTATCTCCACCTGTCTAAGCAAGCTCGGGCAACTCCACTCTATACGCCATCTGCCCAATCCTCTCCTTATTAGGAAACGGCCCTACGAATCTTGGTGCTAACTTACCAACGGACCCAAAGCGAACGACATTCCGTAATGGAGACACGTTGACAAAGACCATGTCCCCAATATCAAACTCAAGATCTGTCCTCCTCTTGTCCGCATAAAATTTCTGCCTATCTTGCGCCGTCTTCATCCTCCTTCGAATCAAATCAATCTTTTTCGAAGTCTCTCTAATCATATCGGGCCCAAGCAAGGTCTTATCTGCAGATTTCCACCAACATGTAGGCGAACGACACGGCCGTCCGTAAAGATCATCGAACAGTGCCATGCCAATGCTAGACTGAAAGCTATTATTATATGTGAACTCCACCAACGGAAGATGTTCCTCCCATGTACCTCCGAAATCTAAGACATATAACCTCAATGGGTCCTCTAGAATACGATTCACCCTCTCGGTCTGGCCTTCCGTCTGACGATGATATGCGATGCTTAAACATAACTGAGTCCCTATCGCCTCTTGCAAGCTCATCCAAAAGTCGCTAGTGAAGAGAGGATCGCGGTCGCTCACTATGCTAGAAGGAACACCGTGCAAATGAACTTTCTCTAGAATGTATACAGAGGCTAACCATAGAGCAGTCCTCTTACTCTTTACGGGAATGAAATGGGCGCTCTAAGTAAGTCTGTCTACCATGACCCAAATCCCCGTATTACCCTTCCTCGATCTCGGTAACCCATCAATAAAGTCCATCGAGACACTTTCCCACTTCTATTGTGGGACCTCCAATGGGTGAAGCAACCCACCGGGCTTCTTTTGCTCTACTTTTACTTGTTGGCACACCAAGCCTCTAGCGATAAATTCGGCCACAACCCTCTTCATGCCGGCCCAAAAGTAAACTCGTCTCATGTCCATGTACATCTTGTCCCCGCCGGGATGAATGGTCATCTTCGAACGATGTGCATCATCATGAATGGTCTTCCTCAAATTCTCGTCTCGTGGTACACAAAGTCTACCGTCCCTACGTAGCCAACCCTTATCTTCTAGGGTATACCTACTGAGATGGCTCGATGACTCCCGCCTTTTGAGCTTCTCTAATAACTCAACCAACTGTGGGTCATCTCGCTGTGCCTCACCAATCCTTCCCAAAAGCGTAGGTCTGACCTCTAAGGATGCTAGCAAACCGAGGACAAAGTCAATGGAAGGTCTAAAGTCAAACGTAGAGATGAACTCTAAGCTTCTCCACTCAACAAACAACGGACTCAAGGACCACCTTTTCCTACTTAAAGCGTCTAGCACCACGTTACCCTTGCCAGGGGTATATGCTATCTCGAAATTGTAGGATGCTAAGAATTCCATCCACCTTTGCTGCCTTAAGTTCAAGTCCTTCTTAGAGAACAAGTATTTTAGCGATTTATGGTCAGTGAACAATTCGAATTTCTCACCAAGAAGATAATGGCGCCAAGACTTAAGCACGAAAACAATAGCGGCCAACTCTAGGTCATGTGTAGGGTAATTTTTCTCATGCACTCTCAACTGCCTTCCACCATTGGCTATTGCCCTTCCCGCTTGCATTAAGACTGCGCCTAGTCCTGTCCCACAAGCATCGGTATAAACAGTAAATGGCTTACTCCCATTTGGCAACACTAAGACTGGGGTTGTGGTCAAAGCTCTCTTTAATCGTTGGAACGCATCATCACAATCTAGGTCCCATGTGAAAACTAGGTTCTTCTTCGTCAAGCGTGTTAATGGTGCTGATATTTTTGCGAAGTCTTTGATAAACTTCCTATAGTTGCCAGCCAACCCTAAGAAACTCCTCACCTCTGTAGCATTTTTAGGGACCTTCTGATCTTGGATGGCCACTACCTTCGCGGGATCCACAGCTATCCCTTCTTTGGAAACCACGTGCCCTAAGAATCGCACTTCCTTCCTCCAAAAGTGACATTTAGAAAATTTAGCTTAAAGGCTATACGCTCGAAGGGTCTCCAACACTTACCTAAGATGTAGGGCATGCTCTTCCTCGCTTTTAGAAAAGATCAAGATGTCATCCACAAAGACTACCACGAATTTATTAAGGTACTCCTTAAACACCGCACTCATCAAGTCAAAAAAGTATGCGGGGGCGTTTGTCAAAACGAAGGGCATCACAAGCCACTCGAAGAAGCCGTCTGGAGCCCTAAAGGTAGTCTTGTCTATGCTATCCTCAGCCACTCTCAACTAATGGAAGCCGGTGGCTAAGTCCAACTGCGAAAACACTTAGGCGCTAACTAACTGATCGAAAAGATCGTCAATCCTTGGCAGTGGGTGCCTATTCTTCTTAGTAAGCTTATTAAGTTCTCTATAGTCCACACAAAGTCTAAGGGAGCCATCTGCCTTCGTGGCAAATACTACTGGAGCAACCCACTCCGATATACTACGTCTTATAAACCCCTTCTCAAGCAATTCTTTCACTTGCTTACTGAGTTCTCTTCTCTCACTTGGAGCCATGTGGCGCACTGGTAATGCAATTGTCTTTGCATTATCTACTAGATATATTCAAAAGTCTATCTCGCGTTTTGGGGTTAAACCCCTCACCTCATCAAAGATATCAACATATTCACGGACTATACGAACAGAATGTAAATAATCATCGGATGCATCAATTGATTCTAGGTAGCTAAGCATTACTGGACCTATGGGGTAACAAGAAATATCAATGGTCTTTCCATAATGAGCCAACAATATAACTACCCTTCTTTCAGAATCTTGGATGGCCCCGTATCTAGTTAGCCAATCCATACCTAGAATCAAGCCGTAGCCCATGGAGCCTAGAACAAAGGCATTGCATTCAAACCCAACACCCAAGATAAACACTCTCAAATCCCGACAAATCATAGAAAGATTAGACGAACCACCAATAGGATTTGAGACTACTAAAGGATCTGTAACTAAACTAGTATCTAGGTGCAGTGTTTCAACTGATGATGTAGAAATAAACGAATGTGATGCACCAGAATCGAATAAAGTACGGACAGGAAGATCAAACAGAAAAGCTAAACTTTCAACGAAAATTGCTCTACCTCGTTCTTGCAGCGGTGGGACCTTGAGAGCCTGAACTTCCCGCTTGCCTGCCCTGGTGCCATAAGAGCCTGCACCTATCATCCCGAGGTAGACTCTGCCCTCTTCCCTTTCCTTGGGCAGTCCTTAATCAGATGTCCCGCTTTGCCACAGTGGAAATAGGCAGTCTTCTTTTTCTTCCTACAATCTTTGATTAGATGGCCTGGTGTCCCACAGTTAAAGCATCTTTTCTTTCCCTTAGCATTGTTGCCTTTTCCACCTTTCTTGTTCTGTTGTTTCTGTTGTGGTTTCTTTTGATCCCCTTTCTTCTCGGGTGCCTTATTAGCATTGGCGGCCTTATCCTCTTCATGCATAAGTGCCATGTCATCTAGTCTCTCCAAGGTAGCCCCCATGGGGATATGGGTCATAGCTAACCCATGAAGCGGCTCGTTCAAACCCTTAACAAATCTCAGGGCCTTCTTTTCTGGTGTATTCACCAAGTCAAAGCCAAATCTCGCCAATTGATTGAATTTGTTGACGTATTCTTTCACTGATAGGTTCCATGGTTTCAACACCAAAAATCATTCCATGTATAGATTCTCTTCAGCCCGTGAGGGAAACTTTGCCTCAAACCTCCGCCTGAAATCTGGCCATGTATCAACTGGACGCTCTCCATTAGTGACCTCCCACCAAAACGAGGCCTCATCCTTCATTGTCCAGGCAGCTAATTGGACCTTGTTTCCATCTTCCACTTCGAAGATCCCAAACAATTCTTCCACCTCCTTTAGACAATTTTGAGCTTCAACAAATGTCTCCGTCCCGTGAAAAGGTTTTCCACCCATTGCCCGAAAGTCCTTACATATCTTGGCAGAAGTATCGACACGAGGAGGAGGAGCATTTACTCGACCCGCGGTGGTGGCCCTAGTCTCCAAATACCTCCTAAACCATCCCGGTATCGTTATCCCCTCGGGTATCTCGGGAATTCCAGACATGCTTAAACGAAAAAGGAAAGATTCAATACAAAAGAACCGAAGGAAAGATATATGGATCTTGGGGTTATGCTTTCTAAAATAAGCTTTTCTCTTGAAAATACTTTCCTTAAAACATACTTTTGAAGGTACTTCTTTATAAAAGTGTTTTTGAAAACCAGTTTTTCAAAATACATATCTGTTCTGGTAACCTTCATCTCTGATACCACGTGTAACACCCCCACGTCCAATAATGTCACTCACAAAGGGAATGCATTAACTTCTATGGAGCGTTTTAAGTGTGTATAGAACAGAAACTTAACAACAAGACAGATGTAAACAGTACTTGAAAATTTAAAACTTTATTTCATTGCAGTGGTAAATACATACGTTTGATTACATCATCAAAAACCCGAGTCAAAGTACGTAATATACATCTTGACTAAATCAGAGTACATAAATTGAAAGACATAACCCCAATACAAAATAGCCATAAGATAGGATGAACTTTTACTTTAGCGATCCAAGCAACTTCTAAAAGCATGAGATACAACTGTCCAAAATCAAGCTCAACTAGTGCTAGTTCCAACCTGAGCACCATGGGGGGGTGGGGGGGAGGTAGAAAAGAGAAGGAAACAAAGTGGGTCAGACATAAAGTCTGGCGAGTGTGATAACTTTAGTAATATAATTACCAAAATAACTAGGCTAATGCATAAGTTGGAAAATAAGGAAATGACTACTAACAATTGGGTATGACAGAGTAAATAAGGAAGTAAGATTGAACAAAGATAACGTTAAAAGCGCACCTAAACCACTATAAGATAGTTACTATACTGCATCACCACTAGTCACCCTAATTTTGATCCCGCCTACACGACTTTAATAATGATAATGGTACTTTCGTGAACCCCTAGTTGTCATCATAGGTGTCGCCTGCCCCTATCTCCACTAGGTGTACCCACTACCCCCATGCGATCGGCTCCCAAACTCGTAGATACCCGTGCTGGCCCCACAGTGGGGTGTATCACTCCCCAAAGTGCCAACCTGATACCACCAACAATGCACGTCTTATACCTACACGATGCAACAACGTCATACCAACCATCCCGGGCCCACACACGACATGAACCCCTTGGACTTGCGTTGCTACCGCTAACCCTTTTTGGCCTCTTACAGTCAAGCCCAGTATGCGTGTACTATCCTCGGCTTGGGTCGAGCCCACAAAGATACATATGGGTTACTGGTTGAAACGGGCCCCCATCACTTGACACAAGCTATTCACCTAAGCTTGGTCCCCTCTAGTACATCCCACTTAACCCTCTTCTTATTCATGTTCACTTACATGTTTCAATTTTGGTTAAGTGTTTCTAATCGTATTTCAAATGCCACCCAAGGCCCCTTCTAAATTCCACATGTCACCCAAGGCACCCACTTAACCCCCTCATGTCCCACTACATGTTTATCTGGTTAAGTGTTTCTTAACTCATTTCGACCGTAACCTTATAAAGACCTCCCATATTAGACTGGCATTTGGGGCAGCTGGATTTGCCGGGCAGGTCCGGGCAGTCTTACACCATAAACGAGCCTAACCTCGTGTCTTTACAACAGTTACGCATTTAATTTATGCCTAAGACCTCCCATATTAGACTGGCATTTGTGGCAACAGGATTTGCCGGCCGGGTCTGGGCAGTCTTACACCACAAAAGAGCCTAACCTTGTGTCATAGACGATTAATTACACAAAATTAATTATCCCCCAATTTGAATTAATTTCCCTATTCAATTTATCAAATCAATTCCAAATTTAACTATGGCCATAATTGACTCAATTATGTCCATCTATTTATGGTATGCAAAATCATACCAATTTTCATCACAAATTTATTTTATGCAATTTAAGGCATTTATGCCAATTTTCAATATTAAATCTTTTAATATTATCCCATTGCCCCACGTTGTACGTTCATTTGTTTAACATAAAAGATATGTTAGACTCGAATAGTCTAACTTATGGAATAAAGATAAAATATCACAACATACATATAGATAAAACTAGATCTAAATATAAGGGGTGAACTTGCATGTGTGAATGAGATTCTTCACCTAAAACTTGCATAGGCCAAAGTCACAAACTTGCATAAAACTACATATGTCATAGATCCAAATCTAAAGGTGTAAACTTGTTTAGGTAATAACCACAAACTTGCATAAACCATGTATGCCATAGGTCTAATCATAAGGTGTAAACTTGCAAAGGCAATAACCACAAACTTACATAACATGATTCATACTTCAAACATATATATATACACTTTCTTATGTGATTTGTGCAACATAACGATGGTGTAAACTTACATCTAAACATGTAAACAAGCATGTAGAATTCTGTATACTAGCATATAACTCACACATGTCATAGTCTAATTTTAGATCTAAAATAGATGTCATGAAACATGTAAAGGTTATACATAAAATTTTCACTAACTTGCATATATACATATGATTTGTCATATGAATTAGTCCCAACAAGATAACTAAACTAGCATATGAAACATCAATATGGACTGATTATACATAAACCAATCATAAAATTAGAACATAGATGATAACATCACAACTTTACAACATAGATGATAACATCATAGAATTTACAACATAGATGATAACATCACAAATTTACAACATAGATGATAACATGCGGTCAATAATTCACAACATAACCATATAATCCGCATCATAACTCAATCCAATTAAATTGTTAATTATTTTATTAAGGAAATCGAACTCACAACTCAAAGAAGGTCTTGAGTTCTGAAATCTGAGTTCTGAAGTTGAATTAGCTTGAAATAGATTCGTTGTTAGAGTGGAATAGAATTGAATTTGATTAGCTTTTCTTCTTCTCTAATTTGTGGTGGCTATTCTAGGTTGCAAGGTGACGGCATGGAGGCCATGACTCTAATTTTAATTTGATTTTAGGGTTTGAGCCTACATGTATTTTTATAGAGTTTAGGATTAGTTTAGGTCGTCCGATCAACCCAAAATTAATCCTGGCCAATCAGAGCAGATCAGAAACACTAATGAGTCCGCATACAGTCAAAATAGGTCATCAAACAAATCTGCCCGGGGGGAGGGGGGTCGACCCCCAGGTCGACCCTATGGTCGACCTGGCGAGGGTAGGCAGACCCCCAAGTTGACACTATGGTCGACCTGGCCCTGGCAGGAAATTTCCCACCTGACCCAATTTGACTCGGAAATTTGAATTTTTGAAATCTGTTTTGAATTTTCTGAAACTTCCGATTGCCATAACTTCTTCATACGAAGTCCAATTCAGGCACATTCAGACTCTATTTTAACCAGAATTCCGAGACGAACACAATGGCGCAACTCGTTTCCCTTAATTCTCACATTTGAGATTAGTTATTCTTTAATTTGTGAACATTAACATTGAAAATTATGGGGTGTTACATTTATTGTCTAATGTTTACGGTTTTCGGTTTATGGTTTATGATTTATGGTTTACTGTTTATGGGTCATGGTTTATTGTCTATGATTGATCATTTATGGCTTAATTTTTATGGTTTATGGCTTTATTTTATATACTTTATTGTTTATACTTTATTGTTTATGGTTAGTGGTTTATTTTTTATACTTTATTGTTTACGGTTTACAGTTTATGGTTTATTGTTTATGGTTTACAGTTTATTGTTTATGATTTATCATTTATGGGTTAATGTTTATGGTTTATGCTTTATTTTATATAGTTTACTATGTATACTCTATGGTTTACAGTTTATTGTTTATCGTTTATGTTTCACGGTTTCATGTTCATGATTTGTCATTTATGGTTAAATGTTTATGGTTTATGATTTATATAATATAGTTTACTGTTTATACTTTACTGTTTATAGTTCACGGCTTATGGTTTATTGTCTATTATTTACGGTTTACGGTTTATGGTTTATTGTTTACTGTTAGACTAAAAAATGGCACTAACACCCGAATTCAGTGTGAAGTCCTCACAATCACGGATCACAGAGAATAAATGCAGGAAAGTAGAAAAGAACAGGGAATACACGGGGTTTTTTATAGTGGTTCGACTCAAAACAAGCCAACGTCCACTTTATATTTTCTTAAGTCCTTATAAATTACAAATATAATGCCTTCCTACAATCCATAGGAATCATTTACATGCGACATCCTTGTATTTTAATGAAGAAGTGGGGAATAGAAAGTGGTTTTATACACGAAATCCTCATGTTAAATTAACTTGGAAGAAGCACAATGTCCTTGTGTTCTTTTCACCGGAGGCCGAGAGTTAGAATGGCCAAAGATCCTTTAGAAGTCCCTGAATCCATGTATTTATAGATGTAGTGAGTCTCCCAGATGAATGACATGTGTCACGAAGCCAATGCGTTGCTAAGACGTAGTGGGTAAGTGGAGGAAGTGTTAGCCTACATTGTGAACTAGGCTACACAAAGTTAAAAGACCGATCGATTGCGAGTATTGATTATAATAATGTTGACTAGAAAAACACTCTCCAGAAGGCCGGTACGGATTGGAATTCTTTGGCCAAGCCAAAGCTTTGTGTAACAAGAAACAAAGGAGCACATGCAAAATCGGATCGATTCAGATCGATCCGACCCGTCCCCACTCTCCATCGTATGTCCGACCCGAGTCAGAAGCGGAGGCAATTATAGCTCAAGTTCCCTGAAAACTCGAAATGGTTGTACACACGTTCCCCCATGATCACCCACGAAGATAATGTGCTGCCGCCGTATAAGAGCATCTGATCCCAATTTTGTAGCGATGTAGGCCACCTGTCCACGATCTGGATTAACTCCAGGGAGATTTTTCACCTATAAATACGCCTCAAAGGGCCATTTCGAGGGATCTTTTTGCATTTTGAGAACTCTAATTCCCTTATTAACCAAATAGCATCCGTATATTCAGATTACAATCATCATTTAAAATATATTTCAGAGTAGATTGAGTGAATCTATGCATTGTACAAGTGAAATTAAGTGAGAATCATTATTGTACTTGCATTCAAGTCTTTAATTCAAAGAGTAGAAAGTTGTCGTAGGCTCTTTAACGCCGAACCACTATAAACCGTGTGTTTCTTCATTGTTTTTTATTTCATTTCATTAGACTATTTCTGATTTGGGTACTAGAGCCATTTTTGGATCTAACATTTGGTTCTTTCACTGAGAAATCTTTGAATTCTCTTCTTTTCGGGATTATCATTCTACTATTTAGACCTTCAAGTTCAAAAAAGTTAATCCTCCATTTCTAACATTTTCAAGTATTTGCTGACTAATTAATGAAGAATTGGACATTATGGCTAAAGGAAAAGGAAAAGAAGTGTAAGACGCTCGGGAGAATGAAGCCAGAGAAGATCATCAGGCCATCATCTCGACGAGGTCACGGGGTCAAAGTTCTAGAGCAGGCCGATCCGATCCATTCGCACCGAACAAGATTGCTGAAGTGGATCCGATCCGACCCAAAGGCACTGAAGTTTCTCATGCCCCTCCTCCGTACCGAACAAACTCCACTTCCCTACTCCGATCCGAGCGTGGCTGAAGCTGGTACTTCTACTCGAGCACCCACCAATGCTCTGATGCGGGCCGCGACGAATAGTGATCAACCTGCTCCATCTGCACCCATCACGCATGGAGACTTTTCGCGCTTTCCTGACATGCTTGAGAGTACAAGAAATGCTTTGGAAGCCCACAAACGTGATAGTCCTCATATCGAAGAGAATATGATCACCATGAGTATGGAACTCAGTGAGCTTCAACTGCAAAAGACACCCTCTCCATCACGCCTCCTTGCTGCAGACTACTCATCTTCTTCGGATGAAGAACGTCCTTGTGAAAGAAGACCACTTGAGCAACGTGAAAACCTTGATCTCTTAACTTTTGGATGTTTAGGATCGCATGAAGATGCTACTCTTGTGCTAGGGCCCGATGACCCGAGCCTTAGAGAGCCTGTGTTGTTGCCCATGCGTGGATCTCACGTCTTACCTTGGGATCCTAATATTACTAATCCTACGCAAGGACAACTTCTCCAACCCCTTCATCCCGTGATTGACCGGGAGCATAGGGAACAGTGTAGAGAAGCTGCCGCTAGAAACGGGAGGATATCCCTTAATCAGGGGCATAGGGGTAATCCGAACATTAGGGCCAGAGAGATTGAGTAAACATTAACAAGTGCTAAAGTATGAGCAACGCTGCACCAAATCATGTCTGAAAGCCGACGATACACCAATGAGGACTGGGGCATTGAACGAAGTCACACCCCCTTTACAGATGATATATTGGACTTCCAATTCCCTCGGCGATTTAACTTGCCACAGATGGATCGGTATTCTAGGAGAACCGATCCGGGACAACATCTGATGAGATATGCATGATTCATGAATGCTACAGCAGCCCTAGATGCAGTAAAATGTAAGGCCTTCTCGATTTATCTAGAAGACATTGCTTTGATGTGGTTCACCCGACTCCCTCCACGATCGATATCAAATTTTAAAGAACTAAGTGAACGCTTTATGAACCAGTTCCGTCTTCGCACTCGAAAATCTTAGAGCATCATTGAGTTGTCAAGGATTAAGCAAGCGCCACAAGAATCTTTGAAATCGTATTTAGATCGCTTCAACTTGGCTGTTACCGAAGTCAGTGATCCTCACGAGCCCACTATTTTGATGGCCTTAATAGAAGGAGTCGACGCTGACACAGATTTCAGGGATTATCTATCCGGAAAACCACCCCCCACTAGGAAATTGTTCTACGAAAAGACCAATATTCGCTTAAGGCGAGAGGAAGCCCATGCAAATAGAAAGAGAAAGTATGAAGGGGCCTCGAAGGAAGGCATCCAAAGCAATGTTGCTGTGAAGCAAACCGGTGATAGGTCGGGGAAGGTAGAGGTGAACATCGGTAACCAGAACGAAGGTAATAACAACAAGAATGGCAACGACAATAGAAGGAATACAAATCGAGGGAACAACCTCGGTAAAAGACCTCGATTCCAAACATATGAGAACTATTCGCCGTTAAGTGATAACTTGGAAAACATGTACCTGGATACTTACATCGTATTGCAATATAAGAAGCCACCACCTAGAGACTCAACCGAAAAAGAGAACGCTACGGGAAAGTTTTGTTTGTTCCATGGAACTCACGGCCATTCTACTAACGAATGCTGCCATTTAAGAGATGTAATTGAGAAATTGCTGTGGGAGGGGAAGCTAGATGAGTACAAGGTTTCCCCATGGGACAGGGGGTAAGGAGGGCAAGCCCCAAACCAAAACCAGCCAACTTCCAAACCCGCGGCCCAACAAAAAGGTAAAGGGATCATAATCAATACAATTATAGGCGGGGCCCATCTAGCTAGCCATAGTTACAAAGCAATGGGTAAGTACGTTAATGCCGCCAAGCACCTTAAAGTAGGAGAGTGCAGTAACCTCAAAGACATCACTCTAGTAAAGCAATAAAAGACGATGTCAGACGACATCATATTCCGTGGTAGAGACGACAACGGAATTCAATCACCAACTGAATATTCACTGGTAATTACTACAGCCATCGGCCCCGCTATGGTTCACAAATTGTTGTTGGATAGTAAAAGCTCGGTTAATATCCTCTTTAAGAAAGCCTTTGAATAAATGAAACTCGAAACTAAAGTCTTGAAGCCATGTGAAGGATGGATACGAGGCTTCAATGGGGGCGTCAACGGCCCCGATGGGATATGTGGAATTACCGGTGACACTGGGGCAGGGAGATCGCCAGAGAGTGAGAATCCTCCCATTTGTAGTTTTGGATGTTGAGTCACCCTACAATGCCTTCTTGGGCCGACTGGCCCTCGCAGAGTTTAGGGCATGTATTGCACCTTGGTGTCTATTGCTTAAATTCCCGACTGATGTAGGAGTAGGAGTGATCAAGCTACGGGACGAGCTTGCTACATGACAGAGTTGAAAATGCTAATGAAGGGGTTGAATATAGAACCCAAGAACATTTCTCCTCCTTCGAAGGAAAATTCAACATAGCAATTAAGGGGTCCAGCCCCAAGAGTTTCCCGGAGATGCGCTCGAGGACATAAACCCTAGAGAGGACAAGGAATCCTAGGACAGAAAGGCAACTTCCAATGAGACAACAGTGGGTATCTCCCATGATGATGTGGATTCGACAAAAGTATTGAAGATTGGATCGCAGTTAGATCCCATTCGAGCGAAAGAGTTGGCTGACTTTTTAAAGGCAAATCTGGATGTGTTTACATGGACTCACGCTGACAACTATGGGATATCGCCTGCAATTATAAGACACTCTTTGATCATTAACCTAAAACATCCGCCGGCCAAGAAATAGAGGCGAATGCTAGTTGTTTTGGTTTTGCAGATTTGTATTGACAGGATCCTGATTTACAGCTGGAACCATGCTCAGAAAGCTCTGTATCCGTGTATTACTTTCAGTTGTGTTTTGTATTATTTTTCCGCTGCTATGTAATTTATTGTAATCTCTGATGTTTTTCTGTTGTATAATATTTATTCATACTCTGTATATTCTTCTATTCTGATGGCATTGTTGTAATAAACAATGAAATGTTCTTCCATTTGCGTTCTATTTTGTCTTGTCCACAACGCCATCCGGTCTTTCCTTACCGAGGAAGTTCGGGTCGTGTCACACTACCCCCATGCGATCGGCGCCCTAACTCGTAGATAGTCATGCTGGCCCCACAGCGGGGTATATGACTCCCCAAAGTGGCAACCCGATACCACCAACAATGCACGGCTTATACCTACATGATGCAACAATGTCTTACCTACCAGCCCGGGCCCACACACTCACATGAACCCGTTGGACTTGCGTTGCCACCGCTAACACGTTTTGGCCTCTTACAGTCAGGCCTAGAACGCGTGTTCCGTCCTCGACTTTGGTCGAGCCCACAAAGATACGTATGGGTTACTGGTTGAAACGGGCCCCCATTACTTGACACAAGCTATCCACCTAAGCTTGGTCCTCTCAAGTACATCCCACTTAACCCTTTTCTTATTCATGTTCACTTACATGTTTCAATTTTGGTTAAGTGTTTCTAATCGTATTTCAAATGCCAACCAAGGCACCCTCTAAATTCCATATGCCACCCAAGGCACCCACTTAACCCCCTCATGTCCCACTACTTGTTTATCTGGTTAAATGTTTCTTAATTCATTAAGACCGTAACCTTATAAAGACCTCTCACATTAGACTGGAATTTGTGGCAGCTGGATTTGCCGGGCGGGTCCGGGCAGTCTTACACCACAAGCGAGCCTAACCTCGTGTCTTTACAACTGTTACGCATTTAATTTATGCCTAAGACCTCCTACATTAGACTGGCTTTTGTGGCAGCAGGAGATCCGATCGTCGGATTCTCCTAAAACCGAAACCATTGGGTTCGTATCGAAAAGAGTTTTCTAACGAATATTAGAGATTTGAAATCTAACTGTTAGATTTGGAATTATGTCCAAATCAAATTTGTAAAAGTTCGCTGTAAGTGCAGTTCGATGGACGTTAATGGAAATCGACTGTACGGGCCTTGATAAAACTATTAAAAATAGTAATAATTTGTGTAAAATCGTAAGAAATGATTTGTGAAGAATTGGGATGAAAACTTCATATTTGAAAAGATAAAAATAGATTTTTATCGAAATGAACTAATTTTGAATTAGAATAATAATTTATTTTTAAATAAATAAATTGGATTTGAAATGGTTTTAAAAGAAAACAGAATTTTCAATAATTGAATTGGAATGGATTTGAATCGAAATTGTCTTTGGAATATTTCGATGTTCGATTTCGTGATTATACAGATATTGTTATGGAAATTTGAAAGATATATTTATATCGTTATTTCCAATTCGATATTTGTTGGTCGTAGAATTTGATATTGAATATAAGCCGATATATTTTTTATTCAAAGCCTTGTATTTAATATCATATGTGATTTGGGTTTGTCGTGAATGGTGTCTTCATTAACACTGTTCTTAAACCAATTGGGAAAAGATTAAATCTTTTTATTTATATTTAACAAAGTGTACCAATTAAATGGTATTTAATTGGAATTGAATTTGAATTGATTTTTGGGTTTATCGTGAACGGTGTTTTAAATAACACTTGTTCTTTAACCCGATAATTAATGGAATGTGATTTTGGGTTGTCGTGAACGGTATCTTACACAATACGATTCTTAGAACCAACTGAGTTAAGAAAATCAGAAACTAACCAACGATTTGTTAAGTTGAATGGTTTCTTGGGTATTGATCTGATGTTGGTTTCGGCCTTCAGGGTTAATACTTAGGGAATTGCTCACTTGCTATTTTACGGTTAAAGGCTGATAGAATGGAATGTGATTTTGGGTTTATCGCGAATCGTGTTTTAAATGACATTGATTCTTTAACCCAGTTAAAGATTAAAACTAAGTGGAGTTTTAATGAAACTTTAATTAGATTGAAATGATCGAGAATGGAGTATCACCAGTTTTTCTCCAGGCGATAGTTAAATCTTTAATTAGATTTGTACGTGAAATGGTAATTGAATTTACCGATAACACCATGGTCTTAGGGATGAAGTATGACCAGTTTTACTTCATGGGATGAATAGGTTGGGATTGGGAAATAAAATAAATGATTACTTCTGTGTGGTTCGCTAATCCCGACTAGTTTGAAGTGATATTCAATGGAGGATTAAAGAATAAATTTAAAAGAATTTATCTTTGATAAATTAATGGGAACCTTTCCCTAAGAATGTGAAATTTAGAAACTAAATGTAGGTTAGCTAAGCAGAATGGTTTCCTGGGTATTGATCGGATGTTGGTTTCGTCCTTCGGATATATCGGTGACTTATGTGGTTATTACTGTTGCGAGGCGCCTCAGATATATCGGTGACTATGTTAAGCCGATGGAGTCATTCGTTGGATCATTTACGCCCCAAAGGGCGGGGAAACGCAGTGTTCAGGCATTTTAATCCACATCGGTGGACCGGCCCTGTCGCTCCGAAGTCTTGACTGAGTACTTGCCTAAGGCTCGGGCTAGACTGTCTCGAGTCGGTAGAGAAAGATCCCTATCCTCGGTTCATAGATGGAAATCCAATTTCCAAATACGTGACTTTGCGGTTTTGATTTTAGAGCCTAGTATGGCGGCATGATATATGGTATCCATGCCGTCTATGATTGATATTTATGATTGAAATTGTTTTGACACTATACACTTATTATAGTATCAAATGATTTGTTTTTAGACGTACTAAGGATGTTTGGCTAATATAAGGTAAAACCCTATCCTCCAGCTTGCGTTGCATTGTGTGATGAGACCTGGGTCTTATAATAGCTTCATTTTTCGCAAAACAATTGCGTTGTTTATTCTATGCACTGGTATTCTCGGGAGGAAACCCGTTCCGTGCTATACGGTATGGTCCCTTGATTTACCTTATTTTTAAAGTAAAGTTTTAAATAACTGCTATAGTTCTCACACCAGTCCCATGACTGACTTGGAGTTTATTGTTTTAACCTAAACTCTGGGTGCCCTTATTTTGACACGGGTAGCTAGTAGTTTTGGTTTTGCAGATTTATATTCACAGGATCCTGATTTACAGCTGGAACGATACTCAGAAAGCTCTATATCCGTGTATTACTTTTAGTTGTGTTTTGTATTATTTTCCGCTACTATGTAATTTATTGTAATCTCTGATAATTTTATAATGTGTAATATTTATTCATACTCTGTTTATTCTTGTATTCTGATGGAATTGTTGTAATATACAATGAAATGTTCTTCTGTCTGCGTTCTTTTGTGTGTTGTTATCAAAGTATCCGGGCTTTCCTTACCGGGGATGTTATGGGTTACTACATTAGACTCGAATAGTCTAACTTATGGAATAAAGAGAAAACATCACAACATATATATAGATAAAACTAGATCTAAATATAAGGGGTGAACTTGCATGTGTGAATGAGGTTCTTCATCTAAAACTTGCATAGGCCAGTGTCACAAACTTGCATAAAACTACATATGTCATAGATCCAAATCTAAAGGTGTAAACTTGTTTAGGTAATAACAACAAAATTGCATAAACCATGTATGTCATAGATCTAATCATAAGGTGTAATCTTGCATAGGCAATAACTATAAACTTACATAATATGATTTATACTTCAAACATGTATGTATATGTGTGTGTGTGTGTGTGTGTGTGTGTATATATATATATATATACACACACTTGCATATGTGATTTATGCAACGTAACGATGATATAAACTTACATCTAAACTAGCATGCACAATTTTGTATACTAGCATATAACTCACACATGTCATAGCCTAACTTTATATCGAAAATAGATGTCATGAAAAATGTAACGGCTATACATAAAATTTTCACTAACTTGCATACATACATATGATTTATCATATGAATTAGTCCCAACAACATAACTAAACTAGCATATGAAAGATCAATATGGACTGATTATACATAAACCAATCATAGAATTACAACATAGATGAGAACATCACAACTTTACAACATAGATGACAACATCATAGAATTTACAACATAGATGATAACATCAAAAATTTACAACATAGATGATAACATGTGGTCAATAATTCACAACATAACCATATAATCCACATCATAACTCAATAAAATTAAATTGTTAATTAATTTATAAAATAAATTGAACTCACCACTCGAAGAAGGTCTTGAGTTCTGAAATCTGAGTTCTGAAGTTGAATTAGCTTTCCTTTGAAGTAGATTCGTTGTTAGAGTTGAATAGAATTGAATTTGATTAGCTTTTCTTCTTCTCCAATTTGTGGTGGCTATTCTAGGTTTCAAGGTGAAGGCATGGAGGCCATTACTCTAATTTTAATTTGATTTTAGGGTTTGAGTCTACATGAGTTTTTATAGAGTTTAGGATTAGTTTAGGTCGTCCGATCAACCCAGAATTAATCGCAGCCAATCAAAGAAGATCAGAAACCCTAATGAGTCTGCAAACAGTCACAAACAGGTCATCAAACAAATCTGCCTGGTGGGGGGGAGGGGGGCAGGTCGAACCCCAGGTCGACCCTATGGCCGACCTAGTGAGGGTAGGTCGACCCCCAAGTCGACCCTATGGACGACCTGGTGAGGGTAGGTCGACCCTATGGTCGACCTGGCCCTGGCGGGAAATTTCCCGCCTGACCAAATTTGACTCTGAAATATGAATTTTCGAAATCTATTTTGAATTTTTTTAAACTTCCGATGGCCATAACTTTTTCATATGAAGTTCAATTCATGCAAACTCGGACTCTATCTCAACTAGAATTCCGAGACGAACACAATGGCGCAACCCGTTTCCCTTAATTCTCGCATCTGAGTTTAGTTATTCTTTAATCTGTGAACATTAACATTGATAATTATGGGGTGCTACATTCTCCCCTCCTTAATGGGTTTCGCCCCCGAAATCTCCAAGTTAAGGAGAATGCATATCCTAACATCCTAACATCCATCTACTCAACCATCAAACACAGGCATCCATTGCCTTATAAAATTCCTAATGTTGTATGAAGATATGCAAGAAGTGTGTGTATATGTTCTTTATCTAATGCAAAATCAGGCGGTCTACTGGTTCAGTCGACCTCCTTAATGCAAACCATCATAGTGCCATGCGTCCATTATGTATGCGAAAGAATATTATCGATACATATTATTTCTACATATGTGCACAACCATTCACCAAAATGCAGCATCCATATGATAACACAACCATTATACATCTATTAACTTAAATATGCACACACATTTATATGCAATATGAAAAATGAAGTGACTGAGCCGATCTAGTGCCTAAAGTGTGTATATATGTATCCATGAGCAACCACTAGCAAACACTTGCATCCACATGCATCCATCATACATAGCATGTCTTAAACACATGTTTCAACCATAGAACTATCGTATCTAAAGGTCAAAGATACTAGAGAGAGGACATACTAAATATAAAACAAGTACAAGCTAAGCGATAAAGGAGAAATTAAAAGACATACCTTCGAAAAGAAAAGGGTATAATGAACGCGTCTTCTCTTCAGTCTCCCAAGTAGCATTGCTCCTATCATCTCACCATTGCACTTTGACTAGCTTGACCTCTCGATTTCTCAACTTCTTAATCTCCAACCCAAGAATGCACGTAGGAGCTCGTCGAATCGTTGCATCACGCTCTATCTCCACCTGTCTAAGCAAGCTCGGGCAACTCCACTCTACACGCCATCTGCCCAATCCTCTCCTTAATAGGAAACGGCCCTACGAATCTTGGTGCTAACTTACCAACGGACCCAAAGCGAACGACATTCCGTAATGGAGACGCCTTGACAAAGACCATGTCCCCAATATCAAACTCAAGATCTGTCCTCCTCTTGTCCGCATAAGATTTCTGCCTATCTTGCGCCGTCTTCATCCTCCTTCGAATCAAATCGATCTTTTTCGAAGTCTCTCTAATCATATCGGGCCCAAGCAAGGTCTTATCTGCAGATTTCCACCAACATGTAGGAGAACGACACGGCCGTCCATAAAGATCCTCGAACAGTGCCATGCCAATGCTAGACTGAAAGCTATTATTATATGTGAACTCCACCAACGGAAGATGTTCCTCTCATGTACCTCCGAAATCTAAGACAAATAACCTCAATGGGTCCTCTAGAATACGATTCACCCTCTCGGTCTTGTCGTCCATCTTACGATGATATGAGATGTTCAAACTTAACTGAGTCCCTATCGCCTCTTGCAAGCTCATCCAAAACTCGCTAGTGAAGATAGGATCGCGGTCACTCACTATGCTAGAAGGAACACCGTGCAAATGAACTTTCTCTAGAATGTATACATAGGCTAACCATGGAGCAGTCCTCTTACTCTTTACGGGAATGAAATGGGCGCTCTTAGTAAGTCTGTCTACCACGACCCAAATCCCCGTATTACCCTTCCTCGATCTCGGTAACCCATCAATAAAGTCCATCGAGACATTTTCCCACTTCCATTGTGGGACCTCCAATGGGTGAAGCAACCCACCGGGCTTCTTTTGCTCTGCTTTTACTTGTTGGCACACCAAGCCTCTAGCGATAAATTCGGCCACAACCCTCTTCATGCCAGCCCAAAAGTAAACTCGTCTCATGTCCATGTACATCTTGTCCCCGCCGGGATGAATGGTCATCTTCGAACGATGTGCATCATCATGAATGGTCTTCCTCAAATTCTCGTCTCGTGGTACACAAAGTCTACCGTCCCTACGTAGCCAACCCTTATCTTCTAGGGTATACCTACTGAGATGGCTCGATGACTCCCGCCTTTCGAGCTTCTCTAATAACTCAACCAACTGTGGGTCATCTCGCTGTGCCTCACCAATCCTTCCCAAAAGCGTAGGTCTGACCTCTAAGGATGCTAGCAAACCGGGGACAAAGTCAATGGAAGGTCTAAAGTCAAACATAGAGATGAACTCTAAGCTTCTCCACTCAACAAACAATGGACTCAAGGACCACCTTTTCCAACTTAAAGCGTCTACCACCACGTTACCCTTGCCAGGGGTATATGCTATCTCGAAATTGTAGGATGCTAAGAATTCCATCCACCTTTGTTGCCTTAAGTTCAAGTCCTTCTTAGAGAACAAGTATTTTAGCGATTTATGGTCAGTGAACAATTCGAATTTCTCACCAAGAAGATAATGGCGCCAAGGCTTAAGCACGAAAACAGTAGCGGCCAACTCTAGGTCATGTGTAGGGTAATTTTTCTCATGCACTCTCAACTGCCTTCCACCATAGGCTATTACCCTTCCCGCTTGCATTAAGACTGCGCCTTGTCCTGTCCCACAAGCATCGGTATAAACAGTAAATGGATTACTCCCATCTGGCAACACTAAGACTGGGACTATGGTCAAAGCTCTCTTTAAACGTTGGAACGCATCATCACAATCTAGGTCCCATGTAAAAACTAGGTTCTTCTTCGTCAAGAATGTTAATGGTGCTGATATTTTTGTGAAGTCTTTGATAAACTTCCTATAGTAGCCAGCCAACCCTAAGAAACTCCTCACCTCTGTAGCATTTTTAGGGACCTTCAGATCTTGGATGGCCACTACCTTTGCGGGATCCACAGCTATCCCTTCTTTGGAAACCACGTGCCCTAAGAATCGCACTTCCTTCCTCCAAAATGACATTTAGAAAATTTAGCTTTAAGGCTATGCGCTCGAGGGTCTCCAACACTAACCTAAGATGTAGGGCATGCTCTTCCTCGCTTTTAGAAAAGATCAAGATGTCATCCACAAAGACTACCACAAATTTATTAAGGTACTCCATAAACACCGTACTCATCAAGTCAACAAAGTATGCGAGGGCGTTTGTCAAAACGAAGGGCATCACAAGCCACTCGAAGAAGCCGTCTGGAGCCCTAAAGGCAGTGTTGTCTATGCTATCCTCAGCCACTCTCAATTAATGGAAGCCGGTGGCTAAGTCCAACCGCGAAAACACTGAGGCGCTAACCAACTGATCGAAAAGATCGTCAATCCTTGGCAGTGGGTGCCTATTCTTCTTAGTAAGCTTATTAAGTTCTCTATGGTCCACACAAAGTCTAAGGGAGCCATCTGCCTTCGTGGCAAATACTACTGGAGTAGCCCACTCCGATATACTACGTCTTGTAAACCCCTTCTCAAGCAATTCATTCACTTGCTTACTGAGTTATCTTCTCTCAATTGGAGCCATATTGCACACTGGTAATGCAACTGTCTTTGCATTATCTACTAGATATATTCGAAAGTCTATCTCATGTTTTGGGGTCAAACCCCACACCTCATCAAAGATATCATCATATTCACGGACTATACGAACAGAATGTAAATCATCATCGGATGCGTCAATTGATTCTAGGTAGCTAAGCATTACTGGACCTATAGGGTCACAAGAAATATCAATGGTCTTTCCACAATGAGTCAACAATATAAGTACCCTTCTTTCAGAATCTAGGATGGCCCCGTATCTAGTTAGCCAATCCATGCCTAGAATCAAGCCGTAGCCCATGAAGCCTAGAACAAAGGCATTGCATTCAAACCCAACACCCAAGATAAACACTCTCAAATCCCGACAAATCATAGAAAGATGAGACGAACCACCAATAGGATTTGAGACTACTAAAGGATCTGTAACTAAACTAGTATCTAGGTGCAGTGTTTCAACTAATGAAATAGAGATAAACGAATGTGATGCACCAGAATCGAATAAAGTACGGACAGGAAGATCAAACAGAAAAACTAAGCTTTCAACGGTAATTGCTCTACCTCGTTCTTGCAGCGGTGGGACCATGAGAGCCTGGACTTGCCCACTTGCCTGCCCTGGTGCCATAAGAGCCTGCACCTATCCTCCCGAGGTAGACCCTGCCCTCTTCCCTTTCCTTGGGCAGTCCTTAATCAGATGTCCCGCTTTGCCATAGTGGAAATAGGCAGTCTTCTTTTTCTTCCTACAATCTTTGCTTAGATGGCCTGGTGTCCCACAGTTAAAGCATCTTTTCTTTCCCTTAGCATTGTTGCCTTTACCACCTTTCTTGTTCTGTTGTTTCTGTTGTGGTTTCTTTTGATCCCCTTTCTTCCCGGGTGCCTTATTAGCATTGGCACCCTTATCCTCTTCATGCATAAGTGCCATGTCAACTAGTCTCTCTAAGGTAGCCCCCATGGGGATGTGGGTCATAGCTAACCCATGAAGCGGCTCGTTCAAACCCTTAACAAATCTCAGGGCCTTCTTTTCTGGTGTATTCACCAAGTCAAAGCCAAATCTCGCCAATTGATTGAATTTGTTGACGTATTCTTTCGTTGATAGATTCCCTTGCTTCAAAGCCAAAAATCATTCCATGTATATATTCTCTTCGGCCCGTGAGGGAAACTTTTCCTCAAACCTCCGCCTGAAATCTGGCCATGTATCAACTGGAAGCTCTCCATTAGTGACCTCCCACCAAAACGAGGCCTCATCCTTCATTGTCTAGGCAGCTAATTGGACCTTTCTTCCATCTTCAACTTCGAAGATCCCAAACAATTTTTCCACCTCCTTTAGCCAATTTTGAGCTTCAACAAATGTCTCCGTCCCGTGAAAAGGTTTTCCACCCATTGCCTGAAAGTCCTTACATATCTTGGCAAAAGTATCGACACGAGGAGGAGGAGGAGGAGCATTTACTGGACCCGCGGTGGTGGCCCTTGTCTCCAAATACCTCCTAAACCATCCTGGTATCGGTATCCCCTCGGTATCTCGGGAATTCCAGACATGCTTAAACGAAAAAGGAAAGATTCAATACAAAAGAACCGAAGGAAAGATATATGGATCTTGTGGTTATGCTTTCTAAAATAAGCTTTTATCTTGAAAATACTTTCCTTAAAACATACTTTTGAAGGTACTTCTTTATAATAGTGTTTTTGAAAACCAGTTTTTCAAAATACATATCTCTTCTGGTAACCTTCATCTCTGATACCACGTGTAACACCCCCACGTCCATTAATGTCACACACAAAGGGAATGCATTAACTTCTATTGAGCGTTTTAAGTGTGTATAGAAAAGAAACTTAACAACAAGACAGATATAAACAGTACTTGAAAATTTAAAACTTTATTTCATTGCAGCGGTAAATACATACGTTTGATTACATCATCAAAAACCAGAGTCAAAGTACATAATATCCATCTTGAATAAATCTGAGTACATAAATTGAAAGACATAACCCCAATACAAAATAGACATAAGATAGGATGAACTTTTACTTCAGCGATCCGTGCAACTTCTAAAAACACGAGATACAACTGTCCAAAATCAAGCTCCACTGGTGCTAGTTCCAACCTGAGCACCTTGGGGGGGGGGGGAGGTAGAAAAGAGGAGGAAACAAAGGGGGTCAGACATAAAGTCTGGCGAGTGTGATAACTTTAATAATATAATTACCAAAATAACTAGGCTAATGCATAAGTTGGAAAATAAGGAAATGACTACGAACAATTGGGTATGACAGAGTAAATAAGGAAATAAGATTGAACAAAGATAACGTTAAAGGCGCACCTAAACCACTATAAGATAGTTACTATACTGCATCACCACTAGTCACCCTAATTTTGATCCCGCCTACACGACTTTAATAATGATAATGGTACTTTCGTGAACCCCTAGTTGCCATCATAGGTGTCGCCTGCCCCTATCTCCACTAGGTGTACCCACTACCCCCATGCGATCGGCTCCCTAACTCGTAGATAGCCGTGCTGGCCCCACAGTGGGGTGTATCATTCCCCAAAGTGGCAACCTGATACCACCAACAATGCACGTCTTATTCCTACACGATGCAACAACGTCATACCAACCATCCCGGGCCCACACACGACATGAACCCCTTGGACTTGTGTTGCTACCGCTAACCCTTTTTGGCCTCTTACAGTCAAGCCCAGTATGCGTTTCCCGTCCTCGGCTTGGGTCGAGCCCACAAAGATACATATGGGTTACTGGTTGAAACGGGCCCCCATCATTTGACACAAGCTATTCACCTATGCTTGGTCCCCTCTAGTACATCCCACTTAACCCTCTTCTGATTCATGTTCACTTACATGTTTCAATTTTGGTTAAGTGTTTCTAATCGTATTTCAAATGCCACCCAAGGCACCCTCTAAATTCCACATGTCACCCAAGGCACCCACTTAACCCCCTCATGTCCCACTACATGTTTATCTGGTTAAGTGTTTCTTAACTCATTTCGACCGTAACCTTATAAAGACCTCCCATATTAGACTGGCATTTGGGGCAGCTGGATTTGCCGGGCAGGTCCGGGCAGTCTTACACCATAAACGAGCCTAACCTCGTGTCTTTACAACAGTTACGCATTTAATTTATGCCTAAGACCTCCCATATTAGACTGGCATTTGTGGCAACAGGATTTTCCGGGCGGGTCTGGGCAGTCTTACACCACAAAAGAGCCTAACCTTGTGTCATAGACGATTAATTACACAAAATTAATTGTCCCCCAATTTGAATTAATTTCCCTATTCAATTTGTCAGATCAATTCAAAATTTAACTATGGCCATAATCGACTCAATTATGTCCATCTATTTATGGTATGCAAAATCATACCAATTTTCATCACAAATTTATTTTATGCAATTTAAGGCATTTATGCCAATTCTCAATATTAAATCTTTTAATATTATCCCATTACCCCACGTTGTACGTTCATTCGTTTAACATAAAAGATATGTTAGACTCAAATAGTCTAACTTATGGAATAAAGAGAAAATATCACAACATACATATAGATAAAACTAGATCTAAATATAAGGGGTGAACTTGCATGTGTGAATGAGGTTCTTCATCTAAAACTTGCATAGGCCAAAGTCACAAACTTTCATAAAACTACATATGTCATAGATCCAAATCTAAAGGTGTAAACTTGTTTAGGTAATAACCACAAACTTGCATAAACCATGTATTTCATAGGTCTAATCATAAGGTGTAAACTTGCATAGGAAATAACCACAAACTTACATTACATGATTCATACTTCAAACATATATATATATATGCACTTTCTTATGTGATTTATGCAACATAGCGATGGTGTAAACTTACATCTAAACATGTAAACAAGCATGTAGAATTTTGTATACTAGCATATAACTCACACATGTCATAGCCTAAATTTAGATCTAAAATAGATGTCATGAAACATGTAAAGGTTATACATAAAATTTTCACTAACTTGCATACATACATATGATTTATCATATGAATTAGTCCCAACAAGATAACTAAACTAGCATATGAAACATCAATATGGACTGATTATACATAAACCAATCATAGAATTACAACATAGAAGATAACATCACAACTTTACAACATAGATGATAACATCATAGAATTAACAACATAGATGATAACATCACAAATTTACAACATAGATGATAACATGCGGTCAATAATTCACAACACAACCATATAATCCGCATCATAACTCAATCCAATTAAATTGTTAATTATTTTATTAAGGAAATCGAACTCACAACTCAAAGAAGGTCTTGAGTTCTGAAATCTGAGTTCTGAAGTTGAATTAGTTTTCCTTTGAAGTAAATTCGTTGTTAGAGTGGCATAGAATTGAATTTGATTAGCTTTTCTTCTTCTCTAATTTGTGGAGGCTATTCTAGGTTGCAAGGTGACGGCATGGAGGCCATGACTCTAATTTTAATATGATTTTAGGGTTTGAGTCTACATGTATTTTTATAGAGTTTAGGATTAGTTTAGATCGTCCGATCAACCCAGAATTAATCCTAGCCAATCAGAGCAGATCATAAACCCTAATGAGTCCGCATACAGTCACAAATAGGTCATCAAACAAATCTGCCCAGGGGGAGGGGGGGTCGACCCCCAGGTCGACCATATGGTCGACCTGCCGAGGGTAGGCCGACCCCCAGGTCGACCCTATGGTCGACCTGGCCCTGGAAGGAAATTTCCCGCCTGACCCAATTTGACTCGGAAATTTGAATTTTCGAAATCTGTTTTGAATTTTCTGAAACTTCCGATTTCCATAACTTCTTCATACGAAGTCCAATTTAGGCAAACTCGGACTCTATTTCAACCAGAATTCCGAGACGAGCACAATGGCGCAACCCTTTTCCCTTAATTCTCACATCTGAGATTAGTTATTCTTTAATTTGTGAACATTAACATTGAAAATTACGGGGTGTAACATTTATTGTCTAATATTTACAGTTTACGGTTTATGGTTTACGATTTATGGTTTACTGTTTATGGGTCATGGTTTATTGTCTATGATTGATCAATTATGGCTTAATTTTTATGGTTTACGGCTTTATTTTATATACTTTGTTGTTTATGGTTAGTGGTTTATTGTTTATACTTTATTGTTTATGGTTTACAGTTTATGGTTTATTGTTTATGGCTTACGGTTTTTTGTTTATGATTTATCATTTATGGGTTAATGTTTACGGTTTATGCTTTATTTTATATAGTTTACTGTGTATACTTTATGGTTTACGGTTTACTGTTTATCGTTTATGTTTTACGGTTTCATGTTCATGATTTTTCATTTATGATTAAATGTTTATGGTTTATGATTTATATAATATAGTTTACTACTTATACTTTACTGTTTATAGTTTACGGCTTATGGTTATTGTCTATTGTTTACGGTTTACGGTTTATGGTTTATTGTTTACTGTTAGACTAAAAAATGGCACTAACACCCGAATTCAGTGTGAAGTCCTCACAATCACGGATCACAGAGAATAAATGCAGGAAAGTAGAAAAGAACAGGGAATACACGGGGTGTTTTATAGTGGTTCGACTCAAAACAAACCTACATCCACTTTTTATTTTCTTAAGTCCTTATAAATTACAAATACAATGCCTTCCTACAATCCATAGGAATCATTTACATGCAACATCCTTGTATATTAATGAAGAAGTGGGGAATAGAAAGTGGTTTTATACATGAAATCCTCATGTTAAATTAACTTGGAAGAAGCACAATGTCCTTGTGTTCTTTTCAATGGAGGCCGAGAGTTAGAATGGCCAAAGATCCTTTAGAAGTCCCTGAATCCATGTATTTATAGATGTAGTGAGTCTCCCAGATGAATGACATGTGTTACGAAGCCAATGCATTGGTAAGACGTAGTGGGTAAGTGGAGGAAGTGTTAGCCTACATTGTGAACTAGGCTACACAAAGTTAAAAGACCGGTCGATTGCGAGTATTGATTATAATAATGTTGACTAGAAAAACACTCTCCAAAAGGCCGGTACGGGTTGGAATTCTTTGGCCAAGCCAAAGCTTTGTCTAACAAGAAACAAAGGAGCACATGCAAAATCGGATCGATTAGACCGATCCGACCCGTCCCCACTCTCCATCGTATGTCCGACCCGAGTCAGAAGCGGAGGCAATTATAGCTCACGTTCCCTAAAAACTCGAAATGGTTGTACACACATTCCCCCATGATCACCCACAAAGATAATGTGCTGCCGCCGTATAAGAGCATCCGATCCCGATTTTGTAGCGATGAAGGCCACGTTTCCATGATCTGGATTAACTCCAGGGAGACTTTTCACATATAAATACGCCTCCAAGGGCCATTTCAAGGGATCTTTTTGCATTTTGAGAACTCTAATTCCCTTATTAGCGAAATAGCATCCGTATATTCAGATTACAATCATCATTTAAAATATATTTCAGAGTAGATTGAGTGAATCTATGCATTGTACGAGTGAAATTAAGTGAGAATCATTATTGTACTTGCATTCAAGTCTTTAATTCAAAGAGTAGAAAGTTGTCGTTGGCTCTTTAACGCCGAACCACTATAAACCGTGTGTTTCTTCATTGTTTTTTATTTCATTTCATTAGAACTATTTCTGATTTGGGTGTTAGAGCCATTTTTGGATCTAACATTTTGGTTCTTTCACTGAGAAATCTTTGAATTCTCTTCTTTTTGGGATTATCATTCTACTATTAAGACCTTCAAGTTCAAAAAAGTTAATCCTCCATTTCTAACATTTTCAAGTACTTCCTGACTAATTAATGAAGAATTGGACATTATGGCTAAAGGAAAAGGAAAAGAAGTGTAAGACGCTCGGGAGAATGAAGCCAGAGAAGATCATCAGTGTAACACCCCACCTCCACTAGGATCACTCCTTAGAATGTACTAGCTTTGGAGGGGCGTTATTGTGAAGGTAAACATGCACAGAGATATCGCAAGACAGAATATATAAAAATAAATATAAGTAAAGCAGCGGTAGCAGATAAAAACCCATCATCATCATCTCAGAAAACCAACATAGTCAAGTACATAATATCAAAATGTCATGATCCAAAATACAACATAAGTCTAGATACGTGATAACAAAATACATGGTAAAACATCAGTACTAATCCCCAGAAATAAAAGATAAGCCACAGCTAGCTCAGATCCATACATGAGCTATCCAACAAGCAAGCCAAAGATCCACTAAGCAGATGTAGCCCCTCCCTGAGAACCTGTGGGGGGGAGGGGGGGGGAAACGGAAGAGAAGAAGCGAAAGAAAACAGGTCAGTCAAAAAGACTGGTAAGCCCTACTACGATCAATCTATAAACTAATAAAGTTAACAGCATGATGGAAACTGAGATGAACATACTGGCAATAGATAAAGGTGACATCACATGGATGAGATTAAACTTTGCACCACAGTGTACTAGCAAACCCACAAAACAGATCTTGATCCCTTAGCCCAAACTTTGGTCAATAACTTGAAGTGACCTTAGTATAAGGTCCAGCCCAACGGTCTAGTCGATCGGCTCCCTATAAACCTAACACGTCAAGTGTTGTTGTCCATACGGCCCCCATGGATGTAGTTAGACTGTGCTGGGTCCACCTTCGGGTGTATCAAGCCCTAAGGTGTCAACCCCAGACACCTAAGCAATAATGCACAGTCTAAGCCTACTGGTACCCGTGCCTCGAGTTTGTCCAACATCGGACTATGTGCACGTCCGTAGCCCGCCGGACCCGCACCGCTGTACCACTCAGCCGTCGCTTTGGTCGCTTACATCAGTCCAGTAATCGTGCCCCGCCCTAGCCTAGCCTCTAGGGTTGTGAATGATACCAAACTGGGATTACTGCTGGAACAGACCACGTTGCTAGGGTTTCTAAGAGGGTTAAGTGTGGTTTTAACCCCTCACTAATCATGGATTAAATTAGTTAAGTGTAACCACTTAACCCCATCTAATCCTCGCATCCCCATTATTGGTTAAGTATTAGTGGGCCATGACTTAACCCTAATCATGAGGCATTAATTACTTAACGCACCCAACCTCTCACATTAGACATCCGTGGTTACCTGGGAAGATTTACACCACGTCTAGGTCTAACCTCGGGTCTTATGGTGCAACATGACCAACTACCCACATTAGACCCCACGTTGTGGTTACCTGGGAAGATTTACACCACACCTAGGTCTAACCTCGAGTTGGCCATATCATGTTATCTAATGTCATGTCCACTTTAAAACATATTTACAAGTTAACATATACTTGGGTAGACCTAACTTAATAGGTAAATTCCCAAGGGGTAGACCTAACTTAATAGGTAAATTCCCAATCTTTTAGTTTCATGTATTTTTAAGTTACCCAAACCCTCCCAACGTCATTATCTCGCTTACATATTCGTCATAACGCATAAGGGTATAAAAGGTAACTTGGCATAACAGACATGATGAACTTCACATATCATAATAAATATGCATACATGTTAAACTTGCAAATCATGTCATAGTGAACTCGCATAAACATGCATAGCTTATTAAATATGCATAACATGGTAAGGTGAACTTGCATAGTCATGCATAACCCATTAAACTTGCATAACATGGTGAGGTGAACTTGCATAAACATGCATAATCCATAAAACATGTATAACATGGTAAGGTGAACTTGCATAAGCATGCATAACTTGTGAAACATGTAAAACATGGCATAGTAATCTCGCATAAGCATGCATAACTTGTGAAACATGTAAAACATGGCATAGTAATCTCGCATATGCATGCATAACTTATGAAACATGTAAAACATGGCATAGTGAGTTCGCATAAGCATGCATAATCAAATAAACTCACATAAATCTCAACTTTCACCACATATTAACTTTAGAGTTTGTAAGTGAAGGTAAGAGGGCTTACAAATATAAACAAGTCACAAATTCACCAAATAAGATGAAGAAGCCCTTTTAAAACCCAAAACAAAGCTTCAAATAAGAAAACCCTTTTGCAAAATCCCAAAAACACAAACTTAGCAAATCAAACTTGCAACTTAATGAAGTATGCAAGTTATTAAGCATTCATACAACATAGAAAAGGTTGTATGATCATCATATCTTCATAGGATTAAACTTTGAGGAAGGTGGAGGCTAGGGATTTTAGGTGGAGGCCATTTGAGGATTCAAATTGACATAGTTTAGTTGCTAGATTGATTAATGAGGCTTTAGGGTAGGATTAGGGGTATATTTATAGGGAATTAGAGTGTTTTAAGCCCTAGGATTAACCCTAGATTAGTTTAGCCCGTCAGATCTCGGAACTCTCTAGAACCAAACCACAAGACCCAACCCAAATCAGAAATGGTGCACCAGGCTAAACTGCCCGGGCACCCCCGGTCGACAGGGCAGTCGACACCCTGGGGGCCCTGTCGACATGCCTGTCGACATGGGGCCCCTGGCGGGAATTTTCCCGCCTGACCCCGATTAGCCCTAATCCTTGTTTTTAATTTGAAATTTAAATCTGTTTTTAGCATAGAAATTTCTGAAAATTTCAATGGGCCTTAACTGGGTCATACGGACTCCGATTTTCGAAAACTCGGACTCTTTTTCGCGTATTTTTTCGAGACGAACGCAATGGCATAGCCCGTTTCCCCTGATTCTGATTTTAGAATTAAATTCTGCCTCGATTTATGATATAATAGTTTATTGAAAATACGGGTTGTTACATTCTCCCCTCCTTAAAGGATTTCGTCCCCGAAATCTTCAAGTTAGGAAGAACATATCCTACCATCCAACATCCATCTACTCAAAACATCATCCACGAGCAACCATTGTCCTTAAAAGATTCTAAATGCTGTATGAACATATGCAAAAGTGTGTGTATATGTACTTATCTAATGCAATGATCAATGCAAAATATGTTAGTGAAATGTATCCATATGTATGCAAATCCCTAACATAATGTATAATATCTATATGCGTGCTCAGTCATACATCCATATGCAACATCCATGTGATTGCATACAAATTTCATCCAAGAATAAGCATAAACACTCATGCACATGCAATATGAGGAGTGTGTGAGCCGATCTAGTGCCTAATGTGTATCATGCGTCCACGAGTAACCACTTGCAAACACTTGCAACCACTCGCAACCATCAAACATAACATGTTTCAAACACATGTTTCATCCAAAGGGTTTCTACCTAGGGTTCTCATGACAAGATTTGCACGATAACTAGATAAACATGGATAGCAAAGAGAAAGATATGCTAAACAAAGAGATTGAGAGTGTACCCTCAAAAAGGAATGGATAAAGCCCACGCATCTTCTCCTCGGTTTCCCAAGTTGCGTCTTCTTCGGCTTCACCCCATTGAACTTTCACTAACCTGACCTCACGATTCCTTAGCTTCTTGGTCTCTGTCCCCAAGATACGAATCGGAGCTCTCCTTAAAGTTGCTTCTTTCTCTACTTCCACGTCTTCAAGAATGCTAGGTTCAACCACCTCAGCGGACTCATGCAGGCACTTTCGGAGATGCGAGACATGAAAGACATTATGCACTCCAGACAACTTTTCGGGCAATTGCACTCTATAAGCCATCTTCCCTATTCTCTCTATGATGGGGAAGGGTCCAACGAATCTCGGTGCTAACTTCCCAACAGCTCCAAACCGGACCACATTCCGTAAAGGAGAAACCTTTACGAAAACCTTGTCCCCAACCTCAAACTCCAAATCGTATCTCCGCTTATCAGCATAGGATTTCTGCCGGTCTTGGGCCGCTTTCATCCGTCTTCTAATCAACTCGACCTTCTTGGATGTATCCCTAATCATGTCGGGTCCAAGTATAAGCTTATCCGTGGACTCCCACCAACATGTAGGTGACTTGCACGGCCTCCCATATAAAGCCTCAAATGGTGCCATCCCTATGCTCGCCTGATAACTGTTATTATATGCAAACTCAACAAGAGGAAGATGGTCTTCCCAAGCACCACCAAAATCCAGAATGCGAAGCCTCAACAAGTCCTCAAGTACCCTATTCACCCTTTCTGTTTGGCCGTCTGTTTGTGGGTGATAGGCCGTACTCAGGTTCAATCTCGTGCCCATAGCTTCCTGTAAACTGTTCCAAAACTGACTAGTGAAGATGGGGTCTCGGTCACTGACTATGCTGGAAGGGACTCCATGTAGTCGCACTATCTCACGAAGATATACTGATGCTAGTCCAGATGCGGTCCTTTTGCTCTTCACTGGGACAAAATGAGCACTCTTCGTAAGTCTATCTACAATGACCCATATGCTCGTATTCCCTCTTCTTGACCTTGGAAGCCCATCAATAAAGTCCATAGAAATGCTCTCCCACTTCCATAGCGGGACCTCTAGCGGATGTAATAGCCCACCGGGCTTCTTCGACTCAGCTTTTACTCTCTGACAAATAACACATCTCGAGACAAACTCCGCCACATCCTTCTTCATTCCAGGCCAGAAGAAAACGCGCTTCATGTCCTTATACATCTTATCACCACCTGGATGTATAGTCATCTTGGAGCGATGTGCTTCCTCAAGAACTTTCCTCACCAAGTCTTCTACCATCGGAACACAAAGCCTTCCGTCTCTCCTCAGCCAACCCTTATCGTCTATAGAATATCGAGCAAGGTGACTAGATGTCTCCCCTCGAACCAGCTTGTCCATGATCTCAATTATCTGAGGGTCTTCCATCTGTGAAGCCCCGACTTGATCCAGAAGGGTAGGCCTGAGCTCTAGAGATGCCAAAGAACCGGTCATCGTCTCAACTGTCAAGGAAAAATCAAAGGTTGCCAAGAACTCTAAATTCTTCATCTCAACAAATAGAGGACTTAGTGTCAACCTTTTCCTACTCAGCGCATCCGCTACAACATTCCCCTTGCCAGGGGTATAGGATATCTCAAAATCATAGGAAGCCAAGAATTCAATCCACCTCTGCTGCCTCAAGTTCAGATCCTTCTGCGAAAAGATATACTTCAAAGACTTATGATCAGTATACAGCTCAAATCTCTCTCCCAGAAGATAATGACGCCAAGCCTTGAGTGCATAAACAATCGCTGCCAGCTCTAGATCATGAGTGGGATAATTCCTCTCATGCACCTTAAGTTGCCTCCCACCGAAACATATAACTCTGCCCTCTTGCATCAGAACGGCGCCCAATCCCGTGCCACATGCATCAGTGTACACGGTAAATATCTTGCCACCATCGGGTAAGGCTAGAACTGGTGCTGAGGTGAGGGCTCTCCTGAGCCTTTGAAAAGAAAGCTCACAATCCATATCCCAAGCAAAGACTAAGTTCTTCTTCGTCAACTTAGTAAGAGGAGCGGATATCTTCGCGAAGTCCTTGATGAACTTCCGATAGAAACCCGCAAGACCCAGAAAGCTTCTCACCTCGGTTGCATTCCTTGGCGTCTTCCAATCCTGAACTGCAACCACCTTAGCGGGATCCACCGCCAAGCCTTGCTTGGATACGATATGCCCAAGAAATCTGACTTCCCTTCTCCAAAAGTGGCACTTGGAGAACTTGGCTTTTAACTGGTGTGCTCTGAGCGTGTCCATCACCTCTACTAGGTGCCTCGCATGCTCTTCCTCATCCTTGGAGAAGACCAGAATATCATCCACAAAGACCACGACAAACTTATTCAAGAACTCCCGAAACACCCTACTCATCAAATCCACAAAATACGCGGGTTCATTCGTCAAACCGAATGGCATAACAAGCCATTCAAAGAATCCATCTGGAGTTCTGAATGCAGTCTTGTCTATACTATCTTCAGCCACTCTGAGCTGATGAAAACCCGTAGCAAGATCAAGCTGAGAGAAAACAGAAGCACCAACAAGTTGATCGAAGAGATCGTCGATCCTCGGTAACGGGTGTCTGTTCTTCTTAGTCAGCTTATTCAATTCTCTATAATCCACACAGAGCCGAAGAGAACCATCTGCCTTAGTTGCAAACACCACAGGCGCTCCCCATTCGGATATACTCCTTCTGATGAAGTTCTTCTCAAGCAATTCTTTCACTTGCTTGCTCAGCTCCCGTCTCTCACGCGGAGCCACATGCCGAACGGGTAAAGAAACGGGCTTAGCATTATCTACCAGGTAGATGCGAAAATCAATCTCTCGTTTAGGGGGCAACCCCTTAACTTCTTCAAAAACATCTGGATAATCTCGGACCACCCTTACAGACTGAAGGGCCTCCTCTGATGAGTCAAGAGATTCTAGATAGCACAACATGACGGGATTCTTCGGATTGCATGAAATCTCTAAGGTGTTGCCCAGGCGAGTAATAAGCCTTACAACCCTATGCTCACAATCCAGAATGGCTCCATATCTGGACAGCCAATCCATGCCCAGTATCAATCCGTATCCCCTGAAACCAAGAACATATGCACTACACAAGAACTCTACGCTGAGTATAGAGATCCTCAGATCCTCACATATCATAGATAGATGAGCAGAACCCCCAATGGGATTTGAAACACAAACGGGATCGTCCACTAAGCTAGTACTAAGGTGCAAGCTATCAACAAGATCAGATGAAGTAAAGCTATGTGATGCACCAGAATCAAACAAGGTACGCACTGGAAGATCAGAGATATAAACAAGGTTCTCAACAGAAACACTACCTCGCTCGGGAACTGAAGCGGCATTGAGAGCATGAACTTGCCCTCCTGAAGGTCCAGCCCGTCCTTTCTTCTTTGGGCATTCTTTGCTGAAGTGCCCAGTCTTTCCACAAGAAAAGCATCCACCACTAAGCTTCCTTTTCTTCTTCCTACAATCCTTAGCAAAGTGCCCAGCTATGCCACAGTAATTGCACTTTCCCTTGCCTTTGTTGTTGCCCTTCTTGTTCTTGTTCTGATTTCCTTGACTGCTTTGACCACCTTGGTTGCCTTTGCCTTGAGAATCAGCCTTCTTTGCTTGAGTATCACTCGACTTGACTTCTTTCTTTCCATCTCCCTGAAGCAGAGCCATATTGACCAAACTCTCAAAAGTAGCTCCATGCGGAATATGTGACATCGCCAAGCCCTGTAGCGGCTCATTCAACCCTCTGGCAAATCGAAGAGCCTTCTTCTCCGGGGTGTTTACCATATCCAAACCAAAACGGGCCAGCTGATTAAACTTGTTCACATACTCCTTGACAGACATATCACCTTGCTTTAATGCAATGAACTTCTCCATTTGTAAATTCGCCTCAGCTGAAGATAGAAACTTGGTCACAAATCTAGCCCTCAAATCGGCCCAAGTCTCAACGGGCCTCGTCCCATTGGTGACCTCCCACCAATAGGCCGCCTCATCCTTCAAAAGCCATACTGTCAATAAGATCTTCCTCTCGTCATCAATCCCAAAGATAGCAAACAGGTCCTCCGTGTCTTTCAGCCAATTCCTAGCTTCAACAAAAGATTCCGTGCCTAGGAAATTCTTGCCTCCCATTGCCTTGAAGTCTTTACACACCTTCGTAAACTCAATCTGAGGATGCTGAGGGGGAGGGGGAGGAAGAGGAGCCTCAGCAACAGGAGGGGGAGGAACATTAGCCACGGGAGGAGGAATATTGACTGCTGGAGGAGGGGGAACAGGAATCACCGGAGGAGGGATATTAGGGAGAGGATTCTCAACTACAGGAGGAGGAGTGGGAGTAGGGTTGGCGGGACCAGCTGTCGCCCTAGCTTCTAGAAGTCTCCTATACCAGAGTGGTACGTTCACTCCATCTGGGATGTCAAGATTCTCAGCCATACTGAAACGAAAGATAAGATAAGATTAGGTTAAGGGAACAAAGGATAACGCTGATGGCTTTTGGGGATTAGCCTTAAAATAATCTAGACTTTATTTTGGAAAATACTTAGTAGGTTTTTTTTTTGAAAATAGTTTTTCAAAAAGGTTTTTTTTTTTCAAAAGTTTTGTTCAATCTTGTTAACCTTGTGCTCTGATACCAAATGTAACACCCCACCTCCACTAGGATCACTCCTTAGAATGTACTAGCTTTGGAGGGGCGTTATTGTGAAGGTAAACATGCACAGAGATATCGCAAGACAGAATATATAAAAATAAATATAAGTAAAGCAGCGGTAGCAGATAAAAACCCATCATCATCATCTCAGAAAACCAACATAGTCAAGTACATAATATCAAAATGTCATGATCCAAAATACAACATAAGTCTAGATACGTGATAACAAAATACATGGTAAAACATCAGTACTAATCCCCAGAAATAAAAGATAAGCCACAGCTAGCTCAGATCCATACATGAGCTATCCAACAAGCAAGCCAAAGATCCACTAAGCAGATGTAGCCCCTCCCTGAGAACCTGTGGGTGGGGGGGGGGGGAAACGGAAGAGAAGAAGCGAAAGAAAACAGGTCAGTCAAAAAGACTGGTAAGCCCTACTACGATCAATCTATAAACTAATAAAGTTAACAGCATGATGGAAACTGAGATGAACATACTGGCAATAGATAAAGGTGACATCACATGGATGAGATTAAACTTTGCACCACAGTGTACTAGCAAACCCACAAAACTGATCTTGATCCCTTAGCCCAAACTTTGGTCAATAACTTGAAGTGACCTTAGTATAAGGTCCAGCCCAACGGTCTAGTCGATCGGCTCCCTATAAACCTAACACGTCAAGTGTTGTTGTCCATACGGCCCCCATGGATGTAGTTAGACTGTGCTGGGTCCACCTTCGGGTGTATCAAGCCCTAAGGTGTCAACCCCAGACACCCAAGCAATAATGCACAGTCTAAGCCTACTGGTACCCGTGCCTCGAGTTTGTCCAACATCGGACTACGTGCACGTCCGTAGCCCGCCGGACCCGCACCGCTGTACCACTCAGCTGTCGCTTTGGTCGCTTACATCAGTCCAGTAATCGTGCCCCGCCCTAGCCTAGCCTCTAGGGTTATGAATGATACCAAACTGGGATTACTGCTGGAACAGACCACGTTGCTAGGGTTTCTAAGAGGGTTAAGTGTGGTTTTAACCCCTCACTAATCATGGATTAAATTAGTTAAGTGTAACCACTTAACCCCATCTAATCCTCGCATCCCCATTATTGGTTAAGTATTAGTGGACCATGACTTAACCCTAATCATGAGGCATTAATTACTTAACGCACCCAACCTCTCACATTAGACATCCGTGGTTACCTGGGAAGATTTACACCACGTCTAGGTCTAACCTCGGGTCTTATGGTGCAACATGACCAACTACCCACATTAGACCCCACGTTGTGGTTACCTGGGAAGATTTACACCACAACTAGGTCTAACCTCGAGTTGGCCATATCATGTTATCTAATGTCATGTCCACTTTAAAACATATTTACAAGTTAACATATACTTGGGTAGACCTAACTTAATAGGTAAATTCCCAAGGGGTAGACCTAACTTAATAGGTAAATTCCCAATCTTTTAGATTCATGTATTTTTAAGTTTACCCAAACCCTCCCAACGTCATTATCTCGCTTACATATTCATCATAACGCATAAGGGTATAAAAGGTAACTTGGCATAACATACATGATGAACTTCACATATCATTATAAATATGCATACATGTTAAACTTGCAAATCATGTCATAGTGAACTCGCATAAACATGCATAGCTTATTAAATATGCATAACATGGTAAGGTGAACTTGCATAGTCATGCATAACCCATTAAACTTGCATAACATGGTGAGGTGAACTTGCATAAACATGCATAATCCAATAAACATTTATAACATGGTAAGGTGAACTTGCATAAGCATGCATAACTTGTGAAACATGTAAAACATGGCATAGTAATCTCGCATAAGCATGCATAACTTGTGAAACATGTAAAACATGGCATAGTAATCTCGCATATGCATGCATAACTTATGAAACATGTAAAACATGGCATAGTGAGTTCGCATAAGCATGCATAATCAAATAAACTCACATAAATCTCAACTTTCACCACATATTAACTTTAGAGTTTGTAAGTGAAGGTAAGAGGGCTTACAAATATAAACAAGTCACAAATCCACCAAATAAGATGAAGAAGCCCTTTTAAAACCCAAAACAAAGCTTCAAATAAGAAAACCCTTTTGCAAAATCCCAAAAACACAAACTTAGCAAATCAAACTTGCAACTTAATGAAGTATGCAAGTTATTAAGCATTCATACAACATAGAAAAGGTTGTATGATCATCATATCTTCATAGGATTAAACTTTGAGGAAGGTGGAGGCTAGGGATTTTAGGTGGAGGCCATTTGAGGATTCAAATTGACATAGTTTAGTTGCTAGATTGATTAATGAGGCTTTAGGGTAGGATTAGGGGTATATTTATAGGGAATTAGAGTGTTTTAAGCGCTAGGATTAACCCTAGATTAGTTTAGGCCCGTCAGATCTCGGAACTCTCTAGAACCAAGCCACAAGACCCAACCCAAATCAGAAATGGTGCACCAGGCTAAACTGCCCGGGCACCCCCTGTCGACAGGGCTGTCGACACGGCAGTCGACACCCTGGGGGCCCTGTCGACATGCCTGTCGACATGGGGCCCCTGGCGGGAATTTTCCCGCCTGACCCCGATTAGCCCTAATCCTTGTTTTTAATTTGAAATTTAAATCTGTTTTTAGCATAGAAATTTCTGAAAACTTCAATGGGCCTTAACTGGGTCATACGGACTCCGATTTTCGAAAACTCGGACTCTATTTCGCGTATTTTTTCGAGACGAACGCAATGGCATAGCCCGTTTCCCCTGATTCTGATTTTAGAATTAAATTCTGCCTCGATTTATGTTATAATAGTTTATTGAAAATACGGGTTGTTACAATCAGGCCATCATCTCGACGAGGTCACGGGGTCAAAGTTCTAGAGTAGGCCGATCCGATCCATTCGCACCGAACAAGATTGCTGAAGTGGATCCGATCCGACCCAAAGGCACTGAAGTTTCTCATGCCCCTCCTCCATACCGAACAAACTCCACTTCCCTGCTCCGATCCGAGCGTGGCTGAAGCTGGTACTTCTACTCGAGCACCCACCAATGCTCTGATGCCGGCCGCGACGACTAGTGATCAACCTGCTCCATCTGCACCCATCACGCATGGAGACTTTTCGCGCTTTCTTGACATTCTTGAGAGTACAAGAAATGCTTTGGAAGCCCACAACCGCGATAGTCTTCATATCGAAGAGAATATGATCACCATGAGTATGGAACTCAGTGAGCTTCAAATGCCAACGACACCCTCTCCATCATGCCGCCTTGTTGCAGACTACTCATATTCTTCGGATGAAGAACATCCTCGTGAAAGAATACCACTTGAGCGACCTGAAAACCTTGATCTCTTAACTTTTGGATCTTTAGGATCCCGTGAAGATGCTACTCTTATGCTAGGGCCCGATGACCCGAGCCTCAGAGAGCCTGTGTTGTTGCCCATGCGTGGATCTCACGTCTTACCCAGGGATCCTAATATTACTAATCCTACGCAAGGAAAACTTCTCCAACCCCTTCCTCCCGTGATTGACCGGGAGCATAGGGAACAGTGTAGAGAAGCTGCCGCTAGAAACGGGAGGATATCCCTTAATCAGGAGTATAGGGGTAATCCGAACATTAGGGCCAGAGAGCTTGAGTAAACATTAACAAATGCTAACGTATGAGCAATGGTGCACCAAATCATGTCTGAAAGCCGACGATACACCAATGAGGACTGGGGCATTGAACGAAGTCACACCCCCTTTACAGATGATATATTGGACTTCCATTTCCCTCGGCGATTTAACTTGCCACAGATGGATTGGTATTCTAGGAGAACCGATCCGGGACAACATCTGATGAGATATGCATGATTCATGAATGCTACAGCAGCCCTAGATGCAGTAAAATGTAAGGCCTTCCCGATTTAACAAGAAGACGTTGTTTTGATGTGGTTCACCCGACTCCCTCCACAATCGATATCAAATTTTAAAGAACTAAGTGAATGCTTTATGAACCAGTTCCATCTTCGCACTCGAAAATCTTAAAGCATCATTGAGTTGTCACGAATTAAGCAAGCGCCACAAGAATCTTTGAAATCGTATTTAGATCGCTTCAACCTGGCTGTTACCGAAGTCAGTGATCTTCACGAGCCCACTATTTTGATGGTCTTAATAGAAGGAGTCGACGCTGACACAGAGTTCAGGGATTATCTATCCGGAAAACCACCCCCACTAGGAAATTGTTCTATGAAAAGACCAATATTCGCTTAAGGCGAGAGGAACCCCATGCAAATAGAAAGAGAAAGTATGAAGGGGCCTCGAAGGATGGCATCCAAAGCAATGTTGCTGTGAAGCAAACCAGTGATAGCTCGGGGAAGGTTGAGGTGAACATCGGTAACCAGAACGAAGGTAATAACAACAAGAATGGCAACGACAATAGAAGGAATACAAATCGAGGGAACAACCTCGGTAAAAGACCTCGATTCCAAACATTTGAGAACTATTCGCCATTAAGTGATACATTGGAAAACATCTACCTAGATACTTACATCGTATTGCAATATAAGAAGCCACCACCTAGAGACTCAACCGAAAAAGAGAACGCTACGGGAAAGTTTTGTTTGTTCCATGGAACTCACGGCCATTCTTCTAACGAATGCCGCCATTTATGAGATGTAATTGAGAAATTGCTGCGGGAGGGGAAGCTAGATGAGTACAAGGTTGCCCCATGGGACAGGGGGTAAGGAGGGCAAGCCCCAAACCAAAACCAGCCAACTTCCAAACCCGCGGCCTAACAAAAAGGTAAAGTGATCGTAATCAATACAATTATAGGCGGGCCCCATCTAGCTAGCCACAGTTACAAAGCAATGGGTAAGTACGTTAATGCTGCCAAGCACCTTAAAGTAGGAGAGTGCAGTAACCTCGAAGACATCACTCTAGTAAAGCAATAAAAGACGATGTCAGACGACGTCATATTCCGTGGTAGAGACGACACCGGATTTCAATCACCAACTGAATATTCACTGGTAATTACTACAGCCATCGGCCCCGCTGTGGTTCACAAATTGTTGTTGGATAGTAGAAGCTCGGTTAATATCCTCTTTAAGAAAGCCTTTGAATAAATGAAACTCGAAACTAAAGTCTTGAAGCCATGTGAAGGATGGATACGAGGCTTCAATGGGGGCGTCAACGGCTCCGATGGGATATGTGGAATTACCGGTGACACTGGGGCAGGGAGATCGCCTGAGAGTGAGAATCCTCCCATTTGTATTTTTGGATGTTGAGTCACCCTACAATGCCTTCTTGGGCCGACCGGCCCTCGCGGTGTTTAGGGCATGTATTGCACTTTGGTGTCTATTGCTTAAATTCCCGACTGATGTAGGAGTAGGAGTGATCAAGCTACGGGAAGAGTTTGCTACATGACATAGTTGATAATGCTAATGAAGGGGTTGAATATAGAACCAAAGAACATTTCTCCTCCTTCGAAGGAAAATTCAACATAGCAATTAAGGGGTCCAGCCCCAAGAGTTGCCTGGAGATGCGCTCGAGGACATAGACCCTAGAGAGGACAAGGAATCCTAGGACAGAAAGTCGACTTCCAATGAGACAATAGTGGGTATCTCCCATGATGATGTGGATTCGACAAATGTATTGAAGATTGGATCGCAGTTAGATCCCATTCGAGTGAAAGAGTTGGCTGACTTTTTAAAGGCAAATCCGGATGTGTTTACATGGACTCACGCTGACATCTATGGGATATCGCCTGCAATTATAAGACACTCTTTGAGCATCAACCTAAAACATCCGCCGGCCAAGCAATAGAGGCGAATGTTAGGTCCGAAACGGTCACCAGCATTAAAGGAAGAGGTGGTAAAATTAAAGGATAATAGATTCATCAAGGACTAGAAATATCCCGACTAGATATCGAATCCTGTACAAGTCAAAAAATCCAACGGGAATTGGCGAACTGACATTGTCTTCTCAGATTTGAACAAGGCTTATCCAAAAAATAACTTTCCTCTTCCTAGGATTGATAAACTAGTGGACTCAAGATTCGGGCACGAGCTTTTATCCTTTATGGATGCCTATTCAGGATACAATCAATTTCCCATGCATATACCAGATCAGGAGCAAACAAGTTTCATAACAGACTTGGGGTTGTATCGCTATGTGGTAATGCCGTTCGGATTAAAGCGTGCAGGAGCCACATATCAACGCTTGGTCAACCGCATGATCTATAATCAAATCGAAAAAACCATGGAAGTCTATGTAGACGATATGCTCGTGATGTCTAGACAGTCTTCCGACCATACGAAGGACTTGGTGGAAATGTTTGGCATTTTGCAAAAGTATGGGATGAAGTTGAACCCTCTAAAATGCTCGTTTGGGGTTGCAACAGGGTAATTCCCCAGGTTAACTGTAAGTTCTAGAGGGAATGAGGTTAATCCTTGCCAGATAGTAGTAATAAGAAACATCAAAGAACCACGAATGATTAAGGATGTCCAGAGCCTGGCAGGGAAGGTTGCCCCTTTAAGCAGGTTTATTTCCAAAGCCACGGACAAGTGTGTCCCTTTCTTCCATTTGATAAAACGGGGAAAACGTAACTTTGAGTGGACTCCCTGTAACACCCCGTAATTCTGTTAATATTAATATTCACAAATTAAAGAATAACTAATCTCAGACGTGAGAATTGTATGAAATGGTTTGCGCAGAGAAATATATATATTGATATATATATATATATATATATAAATTTAAAATTAAATAAATAAATATGCGAAAAAGTTCAAAACAGCGAATTGGGAGGGGAAATAACCGAACCGACCCATTTTTGAAGTCGACCCGAGCCTGGCTGGGTCGACTAGGGGTTAATCCAGGGTGTTTGGCTGTCAACCCGTGGGCCGATTCGCTCAAATACAGATTTTGCATTTGATTGGTTCTCATGGTTCAGGGTTAATCTAATGGTCCTAAATAACTTCCTACACCTATAAATACATCCTAGTGCTAACCCTAAACCTAATTAAAATAGAATAGTTACCGTCATACCATCGCCATGGAAATCAATGGAGCCGCCGCCAACTAAGAAAGAAGAAAAATAAATTCAATTCTAATTCTCTCAACCCTAAAGCAAAGCAAAACTCTCTCTTTTCTTCTCTAAATTGTGAGTATGATAATCTTAACAAGATTATTATCATTTTAATTAGGTTACGTCAAGAATGGATTGTGAGTAGATGATGTGAATTGTCATATGCTATCATGTATGTTATTAATCCTATGCTATGTGGTGATGATATCCTATATGTTGTAAATCATGCTATGATGATGTTACGTATGTTGAAAGTTTCTATGCTAAGTTGTGATGAATCATACATGTTAAAAAGGCCATGATGTTACCATCTATGCTAGTTAGTTCATATTAATTAAATCATCATGTTTGGGTTATGTTGATCTATATGACAAGTTACGTATGCAAGTTAGATTGATTAGAAAAGTTATGAACATATGCCATGACATCTATTATGACATTTAGAACTATGCTATGACATATGTGATATCCTATGCTAGTTCACACCATCATTATGTTGCCTATAAACCCCATATGCAAGTTTATGTTTGGGCTATGATCATATCATGTAAATTGTGACATTTAACAAGTTGACATCTTTTGATCCTTAACATGTGTAGTTTATGCAAGTTTCACCATTATTATGATTAGACTTATTTTTATAGTCTATATGTTGTGATAATTTATCTTTGTGCTATGCGTTAGACTATTCAAGTCTAGCCTATATTATGCGTTGAATAAGCGAACGTATAAACGTGGGGTAGGGGTAATATTAAGGATTTAATAATAAGATATCGGGGTGCAATTGGTATGATTTTGCATACCTTGAGTGGATGACCATAATTGAGTCAATTATGGGCATCAATAAAAGTGGACTTAATTAATAATTTGGATAGGGAATTATTAAAACTAGGGTAAAAGATTGAAAGTTCTCAATCAATGCTTAGGACACGAGGTTGGACTCGTTTGTGACGTAAACCTGCCCGGAACCGCCCGGCAAATCTAGTGGTCACAAATGTTAGCCCAATGTGAGAGGTCCTAGGCCTAAACTAAAGCATAGCAGTTGTAAAGACACGAGGTTAGACTCTTTTATGGTGTAAGACTGCCCGGACCCGCCCGGCAAATCAAGCTGCCATAAATGCCGGTCTAAGGTGAGAGGACTTTACGAGGTTATGGCCTAAATGAATTAAGAAATACTTAACCAGATAAACATGTAAGGTGGGACATAGGGGATAAGTAGGTGCCTTGGGTGGTAGGAGGAATATAGTGGGTGCCCTTAGCGGCGTGTGAAATACGATTAGTAAGACTTAACCAAACACACATGTAAATGAACATGACTAAGAGGGTTAAGTGGGATATATTAATGACAAGCTTAGGTGAGTAGCTTGTGGGGGTCCATTTCAACCAGTATCCCAAACGTATCTTTGTGGGCTCGTCCCAAGTCGAGGACGGGACACGCATACTGAGTTTGATTATAAGAGGCCAAAATGGGGAACAGTGGCAATGCAAGTCCAACGGGTTTCATATGCGTGTGTAGACCCGGGCTAGTAGGTAAGACGTTGTTGCATCGTGTAGGTATAAGCCGTGCATTCTCAAGTTGTATCGGGTTGCCACTTTAGGGGAGTGATACACCCCACTGTGGGGCCAGCACGGGTATCTACGAGTAGGGAGCCGATCGAAAGTAGGTAGTGGTGTACACCTAGTGGAGATAGGGGCAGACGGCACCTATGTAGTCAGCTAGGGGTACGTAAGGCTATTTATATGTTTCTGTGTGAAGCTTGTGGGATCAACCTTTAGGGTGACTGGTGCGGTGCAGTGTAGTAATGTGCGATGCAGTATAGTAATTATTCGTTAGAAATTAGGTATTCCTTAACCGTTATCTTTAACGTTATCCTTCACGTTATCTTTCTCCGTTCATTCCATACCTAATAGTTCATAGACATTTACTTGTCTTCCAGCTTATCCCTTAGTCTAGTTATTTTGATAATAGTATTGTTAGAATTATCATACTCGCCAGATTTTATGTCTGACCCCCTCCATTTCTATCCTTTTCCCCCTCTAGGTCCTCAGGTTGGGCCCAGCTCTAGTGGAGATTGATTGGATTGCTTCATCTCTCTTGGAAAACTTGGACCGTTGAAGTAAAGTCCAGCTTTTTATCTTCTTTAATGGCTATTTGTGTAATGGGATTATGTATTTTGTTTTATGAAGATGCATAATGTACTTGACTCTGATTAATGGTTTTGTGATGTAATAAACATGTTTCCACTGCAATAAAATGAAGTTTTAGTTTTCAAGTACAACTTATTATCTGTCTTGTTGTAATTTTTCTGTTCTATATTCACCTATAACCTCCATGGAAGTTAATGCATTCCCTTTGTGAGTGACATTAATGGACGTGGGGTGTTACACATGGTATCGGAGCTTAAGTTTACCAGAACAGATAAAAATACTTAAGAAAAATAGTTATTTTTGGAAGAAGTGTTTTCAAAAACATGTTTTAATGAGAATTTTAAAGAGAAAGGTTTCTTTTAAGAAAAACATAATCCCCAAATAGCCATATATCTGTATCTTTCGAATTCTCCATTTTGAATCTTTCCTTTTTCGTTTCAGCATGGTTGAAGATCTTAATCTATCCGACGGTGTAACGATACCAGGATGGTATAGGAGGTTGTTAGAGGCTAGGGCCGCTGCAAGTCCAGCCAATGTTCCTCCACCACCAGTTGCACCCGTTCCTCCTCCTCCTCCTCGCGTAGATACTTTTGCAAAGACGTGCAAGGAATTCAAGGCTATGGGTGGAAAACCATTTCAAGGGTTAGAAACGTTTGTGGAAGCTAGAGATTGGCTTAAGGAGGTGGAAGAATTGTTAGAAATCTTTGAAGTAGAAGAAGGGAAGAGATTTCGTTTAGCAGCTTGGTTGATGAAGGGAGAGGCCTCGTTTTGGTGGGAGGTCACTAATGGGGAGCGTCCTATTGACTCTTGGGCGGATTTCAAACGTAGGTTCGAGGCGAAGTTTCTCTCAAGGGCGGAAGAAAATCTATATATGGAAAGGTTCTTGACATTGAAGCAAGGAAGCTCATCAGTGAAAGAATATGTCAATAAATTTAATCAGCTAGCAAGGTTTGGTTTGGACTTAGTGAACACGCTGGAGAAGAAGGCGCTGAGGTTCGTGAATGGCTTGAATGAACCATTGCAAGGGTTGGCTATGAACCACATCCCTATGGTGGCCACCTTTGAGAAGTTAGTAGAAATGGTGCTCATGCATGAGGAGAAAAGTGCTAAAGCTGATAAGGCATCCAAGATGAAGGGGGATCAGAAGAAACCACAACAGCAAAATAAGGAGGGTGGTAAAGACAATAACGGCAAGGGAAAGAAGAAATGTTTTAACTATGGGACACCAGGCCATCTCAGCAAGGATTGCTGGAAAAAAAAAGAAGACAGGCTGTTTTAATTGTGGCGATGCGGGATATTTAGTGAAGGACTGCCCAAAGAAGGGGCAGAGGACAGGAGCTACCTCGGGAGGACAGGTGCAGGCTCTTATGGCACCAGGGCAGACAAGGGGAAAAGTTCAGGCTCTCGCGATCCCACCACTGCAAGAACGAGGGAGAACCATTTCTGTTGAAAGCTTAGTTTTTCTGTTTGATCATCATGTCCGTACCTTATTCGATTCGGGCGCATAACATTCGTTTATCTCTACATCATTACCTGAATCACTACACTTAAACACCAGTTTAGTAGAGGATCCCTTAGTTGTTTCGAATCCAATTGGGGGCTTAGCTTATTTGTCCATGATGTGTTTGGATTTGAAAATTTCTATACTTAGCGTTGAATTTAGATGTGATGCTTATGTGTTGGGCTTCACGGGCTATGGGCTAATTTTAGGAATGGATTTGTTATCTAGAAATGGGGTCGTTCTTGATTGTGAAAGGAGAGTAGTTAGGCTCGTGACTCGCCTTGGCAACACTCTCGAAATCTTTTGTAATCCCATAAATTCGGTTATGATAAGTTATCTAGAATCGCTTGACGCGTCTGAGGAAAATCTACGATCTGTTAGAGTGGTCCGAGAATATTCGGATGTGTTTGAGGAGGTGAAGTGCTTGCCTTCGAAGCGGGATATAGATTTTCGAATATATCTTGTGGATAATGTGAAACCAGTATCTCTGCCAGTACGCCACATGGCTCCACGTGAAAGGAGGGAACTCGGTAAGCAAGTGAAGGAGTTGCTTGAGAAGGGGTTCATAAGACGAAGTATATCGGAGTGGGGTGCTCCAGTAGTATTTACCACGAAGGCGGATGGGTCCCTTAGACTTTGTGTGGACTATAGAGAACTTAATAAGTTTACTAAGAAGAACAGACACCCACTGCCGAGGATTGACGATCTCTTCGATCAGTTAGTTGGCGCCTCAGTGTTTTCGCAGTTGGACTTAGCCACTGGTTTCCATCAGTTGAGAGTGGCTGAGGATAGCATTGACAAGACTGCCTTTAGGACTCCGGACGGTTTCTATGAATGGCTAGTGATGCCTTTCGGTTTGACAAACGCCTCCGCATACTTTGTTGATTTGATGAGTGGGGTTTTAGGGAGTACCTTAACAAATTTGTGGTAGTCTTTGTAGATGACGTCTTGATCTTTTCTAAGGATGAAGAAGAGCATTCCCTACATCTTAGGTAAGTGTTGGAGACCCTAAGAGCGCATAGCCTTAAGGCTAAATTTTCTAAATGTCACTTCTGGAGGAAGGAAGTACGGTTCTTAGGGCACGTGGTTTCCAAAGAAGGGATAGCCGTGGATCCCGCGAAGGTGGTGGCCATCCAATATTGGAAGGTCCCTAAAAATGCTACTGAAGTGAGAAGTTTCTTAGGGTTGCTGGCTACTATAGGAAGTTTATCAAAGACTTCGCAAAGATATCAGCTCCATTGACACGCTTGACGAAGAAGAACCTAGTTTTCACATGAGACGTAGATTGTGATGATGTGTTCCAACGGTTGAAGAGAGCTTTGACCTCAGCCCCTATCTTAGTGCTGCCAGACGGGAGGAAGCCATTTACTGTATATACTGACGCTTGTGGGACCGGACTAGGAGCAGTCCTAATGCAAGAGGGTAGGGTAATAGCCTTTGGTGGTAGGCAGTTGAGAGCGCATGAGAAGAATTACCCCACGCATGACCTAGAGTTGGCCGCTATTGTTTTCGTGCTTAACTCTTGGCGTCATTATCTTCTTGGCCAAAATTCAAATTATTCACTGACCACAAATCGCTAAAATACTTATTCTCTCAAAAGGACTTGAACTTTAGGCAGCAAAGGTGGATGGAGTTTTTGGCGTCCTACGACTTTGAGATAGCATATAACCCTGGCAAGGGTAACGTGGCGGTAGATGCCTTAAGTACAAAGAGATTATCCTTAAGTCCTTTGTTTGTTGAGCGGCGAAGCTTAGAATTCATTTCGATATTTGATTTTAGACATTCCGTTGACTTCATACCCGGTTTGCTTGCATCCTTGGAGGTCAGACCTACGCTTTTGGGACGGATTGGCAAGGCACAGCGAGACGACCCACAGTTGGTTGAGTTAGTAGAAAAGCTCAAAGGAGGGGAGTCATCAAGACATCTCCGTAGGTATACCCTAGATGATAAGGGTTGGTTACGTAGGGACGGTAGACTTTGTGTACCAAAAGACGACGACCTAAGGAAGACTATTCTTGACGATGCACATCGTTCGAAGATGACCATTCATCCCGGCGGGGACAAGATGTACAAAGACATGAAGCGAGTTTTCTTTTGGGCCGGTATGAAGAAAGACGTGGCCGAGTATGTCGCTAGATGCTTGGTGTGCCAACAAGTAAAAGCGGAGCAAAAGAAACCCGGTGGGTTACTTCACCCATTGGAGGTTCCACTATGGAAATGGGAAAGCATCTCGATGGATTTTGTGGATGGATTACCGCGATCGAGGAAGGGTAATACGGGAATTTGGGTTATAGTTGATAGACATACTAAGAGCGCCCATTTTATTTCCGTGAAGAGTAAGAGGACTGCTCCATGGTTAGCTTCTATATACGTTCGAGAAATAGTTCGTTTGCACGGTGTTCCTTCTAGCATAGTGAGCGACCACGATCCTATTTTCACTAGCAAATTTTGGAGAAGCTTACAAGAGGCGGTAGGGACTCATTTATATTTGGGCACCGCATATCATCCTCAGACGGATGGCCAGACCGAGAGGGTGAATCGCATTCTAGAGGATCTGTTGAGGCTATGTATCCTATACTTTGGGGGTACGTGTGAAGAGTATCTTCCATTGGTGGAGTTTGCATATAATAACAGCTTTCAGTCCAGCATTGTTATGGCACCATTCGAAGCTTTATATGGACGACCTTGTCGTTCACCTACAGGTTTGTGGGAATCTATGGATAAGATCTTACTTGGGCCCGATATGATTAGAGTGACTTCAGAGAAGATCTACTTGATTCGAAGGAGGATGAAAGCAGCGCAAGATAGGCAGAAATCTTATGCGGATAAGAGGAGGATAGATCTCGAGTTTGAAGTTGGGGACATGGTCTTTGTCAAAGTGTATCCATTACGAAACGTAGTTCGCTTTGGGTCCGTTGGGAAGTTAGCTCCAAGGTTTGTAGGGTCGTTTCCTATTAAGGAGAAAATTGGACAGATGGCGTATAGAGTGGAATTGCCCGAGAGAATTAGTGGTATACATGACGTATTCCATGTGTCACATTTGAGGAAGTCCTTGCACGAGACCGCGGAAGTGGTAGAGCCGAACTTGCTTAGAGAGGTGGAGATAGAGCGTGATGCGACGATTCGACGAGCTCCTACATGCATTCTTGGGTCGGAGATTAAGAAGCTGAGAAATCAAGAGGTCAGACTAGTCAAAGTACAATGGGAAGATGACAAGAGCAACGATACTTGGGAGACAGAAGAGAAGATGCGTTCACGATACCCTTTTCTTTTTGAGGGTATGTCTTTTAATTTCTCCTTTATCTCTTATCGTGTACTTATCTTATCTTTAGTGTATCCTCTCGCTAGTATTCTTGACCTTTAGTTAGGATAATTCTATGGTTGAAACATGTGTTTGAGACATGTTATGTATGGTGGATGCAAAGTGGATGCAAGTGTTTGCTAGTGGTTGCTCGTGGACGCATACACACACACTATTAGACACTAGATCGGCTCAGTCACTTCATACTGCATATTGCATATAAATGGTTGTATTTAGTAAAATGGATGTATAATGGTTGTATTGTCATATGGATACCGCATTTTGGTGAATGGTTGTGCACGCATGTAGAAATAATATGTAACATTAGGGAACTTTTGCATACATAATGGACGCATGGCACTATCATGGTTTGCATTAAAGGAGGTCAACTGAATCAGTGGACCGCCTGATTTTGCATTAGATTGGGACATATAAACACACTGTGCATTTAAACATGAAAGCATTAGAAGTCTATAAGGACAATGGATGCCTGTGTTTGATGGTTGAGTAGATGGTTGTTTGGATGTTAGGATATACATTCTTCTTGACTTGAAGATTTCGGGGACGAAATCCTTTAAGGAGGGGAGAATGTAACACCCTGTAATTCTGTTAATATTAATATTCACAAATTAAAGAATAACTAATCTCAGACGTGAAAATTGTGTGTAATAGGTTGCACAGAGAAATATATATATTGATATATATATATATAAAAATTAAAAATTAAATAAATAAATATGTGAAAAAGTTCAAAATAGCGAATTGGGAGGGGAAATAACCGAACCGGCCCATTTTTGAGGTCGACCCAAGCCTTACAGGGTCGACTAGGGGTTAATCCAGGGTGTTTGGCTGTCAACCCGTGGGCCGATTCGCTAAAATGCAGATTTTGCATTTGATTGGTTCTCATGGTTTAGTGGTCCTAAATAACTTCCTACACCTATAAATACATCCTAATACTAACCCTAAACCTAATTAAAATAGAATAGTTACCGTCATACCATCGCCATGGAAATCAATGGAGCCGCCGCCAACTAAGAAAGAAGAAAAGTAAATTCAATTCTAATTCTCTCAACCTTAAATCAAAGCAAAACTCTCTCTTTTTTTTCTCTAAATTGTGAGTATGATGATCTTAACAAGATTATTATCATTTTAATTAGGTTAAGTCATGAATGGATTGTGAGTAGATGATGTGAATTGTCATATGCTATCATGTATGTTATTAATCCTATGCTATGTGGTGATGATATCCTATATGTTGTAAATCATGCTATGATGATGTTATGTATGTTGAAAGTTTCTATGCTAAGTTGTGATGAATCATACATGTTAAAAAGGCCATGATGTTACCATCTATGCTAGTTAGTTCATACTAATTAAATCATAATGTTTGGGTTATGTTGATCTATATGACAAGTTACATATGCAAGTTAGATTGATTAGAAAAGTTATGAACATATGCCATGACATCTATTATGACATCTAGAACTATGCTATGACATATGTGATATCCTATGCTAGTTCACACCATCATTATGTTGCCTATAAACCCCATATGCAAGTTTATGTTTGGGCTATGATCATATCATGTAAATTGTGACATTTAGCAAGTTGACACCTTTTGATCCTTAACATGTGTAGTTTATGCAAGTTTCACCCCTATTATGAGTAGACTTATTTTTAGTGTCTATATGTTGTGATAATTTATCGTTGTGCTATGCGTTAGACTATTCAAGTCTAGGCAATATTATGCGTTGAATAAGCGAACGTATAAACGTGGGGGTAGGGGTAATATTAAGGATTTAATAATAAGATGTTGGGGTGCAATTGATATGATTTTGCATACCATGAATGGATGACCATAATTGAGTCAATTATGGGCATCAATAAAAGTGGACTTAATTAATAATTTGGATAGGGAATTATTAAAACTGGGGTAAAGGATTGAAAGTTGTCAATCAATGCTTAGGACACGAGGTTGGACTCCTTTGTGACGTAAACCTGCACGGAACCGCCCGACAAATCCAGTGGTCACAAATGTCAGCCCAATGTGAGAGGTCCTAGGCTTAAACTAAAGCATAGCAGTTGTAAAGACACGAGGTTAGATTTTTTATGGTGTAAGACTGCCTGGACCCGCCCGGCTAATCCAGCTGCCATAAATGCCAATCTAATGTGAGAGGTCTTTATGAGGTTATGGCCTAAATGAATTAAGAAGTACTTAACCAGATAAACATGTAAGGTGGGACATGGGGGTTAAGTTGGTGCCTTGGGTGGCAGGAGGAATATAGTGGGTGCCCTTAGCGGCATGAGAAATACGATTAGTAAGACTTAACCAAACACACATGTAAATGAACATGACCAAGAGGGTTAAGTGGGATATATTAATGAAAAGCTTAGGTGGGTAGCTTGTGGGGTCCATTTCAACCAGTATCCCAAACGTATCTTTGTGGGCTCAACCCAAGTCGAGGACGGGACACGCATACTGAGTTTGACTATAAGAGGCCAAAATGGGGAGCGGTGGCAATGCAAGTCCAACGGGTTTCATATGCGTGTGTGGACCCGAGCTGGTAGGTAAGACGTTGTTGCATTGTGTAGGTATAAGCCGTGCATTCTCAAGTTGTATCGGCTTGCCACTTTAGGGGAGTGATACACCCCACTGTGGGGCCAGCACGGGTATCTACGAGTAGGAAGCCGATCGAAAGTGGGTAGTGGAGTACACCTAGTGGATATAGGGGCAGACGGCACCCATGTAGTCAGCTAGGGGTACGTAAGGCTATTTATATGTTTATGTGTGAAGCAAATGGGATCAACCTTTAGGGTGACTGGTGTGGTGCAGTGTAGTAATGTGCGATGCAGTTTAGTAATTATTCGTTAGAAATTAGGTATGCATTTACCGTTATCTTTAACGTTATCCTTCACGTTATCTTTATATGTTCATTCCATACCTAATAGTTCATAGATATTTACTTGTCTTCCAGCTTATGCCTTAGTCGAGTTATTTTGATAATAGTATTTTCAGAATTACCATACTCGCCAGACTTTAGGTTTGACCCCCTCCATTTCTATCCTTTTCCCCCTCTAGGTCCTCAGGTTGGGCCCAGCTCTAGTGGAGTTTGATTGGATTGCTTCATCTCTCCTGGAAAGCTTGGACCGTTGAAGTAAAGTCCAGCTTATTATCTTCTTTAATGGCTATTTGTGTAATGGGATTATGTATTTTGTTTTATGAAGATGGATAATGTACTTGACTCTGATTAATGGTTTTGTGATGTAATAAACATGTTTCCGCTGCAATAAAATGAAGTTTTAGTTTTCAAGTACTACTTATTATCTGTCTTGTTGTAATTTTTCTGTTCTATATTCACTTAAAACCTCCATGGAAGTTAATGCATTCCCTTTGTGAGTGACATTAATGGACGTTGGGTGTTACACTCCCGATTGTGTGGAGGCTTTCCAGAATCTGCTGGATTTATTAGAGAAACCCCTGATATTGTAAAATCCTATGGACCACGAGGATTTGTATGTTTATCTGGCGCCGTCATCTTATACTATCAGCACGACACTAGTACGTGACGAAGACTAAGTCCAGAGGCCTGTATATTATGTTAGCAAGAAGCTAGCCGCTGCAGAACGTAATTATCCAAAAATAGAAAAGCTTGCTTACAGCCTCTTGATTACCTACCGAAAGCTCCGTCATTACTTCCAAGCTCATCCGATAGTTATATATACCGATCAACCTTTAAGACAAGTCTTGTAAAAACCCGAGGCATCGGGATGGTTACATAAATGGAATGTTAGATCCAAAAATGGCTCTAACACCCAATCTAGGAACAATTTCTTATGAAATGAAACTAAAAATGAAGAAAACGCACAATTTATAGTGGTTTGGCGTTAAATAGCCTACGTCCACTTTCTACTGTTTTTATTGATGACTTGAATGTTGATACAACAATGATTCTCACTCACTTTCACTCATATCATACATAGATTCACTCAATCTTCTCTGAAATGTACTTTATAAGATGATTGCAATATGAAGATGGTGATGTAATTCAGTTCTCAAAGGGGTTTCAACTTTGAAAATGCAGAAAGATCCCTTAAAATGGCCCTTGGAGGTGTATTTATAGGTGGAAAATGCCTCTTAAGCAGATTCGGTTCGAGTACACGTGGCCGTAATCCCATAGAAGTCGGGTTCGGATGAGATATAGTGGTGACTACATAACAGGTTTGTGGCGAAGATGGGGAGAACGTGAGTATAAACGCTTCGAGTCTAAAGGGAACATCGACATAACTACTACAGTTTCAGGTGCCTCTGTTCGAATCGGAGGTACTTCAATTTGGGGGACGGATCGGGTTTGACCGAACCGATCCGGGTTGGCCTATGCTCATTCCTTCTCTGCTTTGTGCTGTTCAGCGTTGACCAAATAAACTCCGATCCAATCCGATCTTTGGAGTGAGTGTTCTTTATTATTTTATATTTTATCTTTGTGTAGCCTAGTTCACAAAGTAGGATAACATTTTGCCCCCTCGAAGGACGCTTCTATTGAATATGGAGCGTGCTTTGACATTATTTGCCCATTGGTTTTTGAATTTGATTCGTTGAATAGTCACTTCCATTCGTTTGTAAGGACACGTTGTTTAAAAAAGTCGTACCCTTTTTTTCTTATATGTACACCATAGAATATGCAAATTGTTTTCTTCGTTTTAAATAACTCCAACAACTCCTCTTAATGTCCAGTAGCTCCTCTAGGTACATTTTTTGTACTTTTCTTTGTGTCCATTTCGTATGTTGAGTTTGCACTGGTGGTCATGTTTGGGTTCGGATCTGATTTGAATGGTCCTTCCTGCATGTCAACGCCATCAAGTTAATGGGCCGAATACCTATGGACTTGCTTTCTGGTCCAATCGAAAATGAGATGACACGTTGGCGTGAATACAAAGAGTCGCCTCAAATCCATATAAATCTTCTACACCCTCGCCTCTCTACTCTTTCTTTCATTCTCGCCATCTTCAAACAGAAAACAGAAAACCCTAACTTTCAAAACTCCAAAATTCTCATTTATTCTTCAAATCGAACGCGTAGGTAGGTTCACAATTTCGATTAACTCTGTTATAGCTGATTTCAATTTGAATTCATGGATAATTTGAGTGATTCTAGCATGGTATTTATTCGATCTTGGTGCCACAACCTCCTTTTCCTCGCCATCGTCGTTGATGGCCTCGTCGTCATCTCGAGGCAGCTATGGAGGAGGTTAGAGTCTAACGTTGCGCAAGCCAACACATAAACACTTGGCTTTGATTCATTTCTTGACATGAGATTGGGTTCGGTATTGGTGAAAGAATAGAGAGGATGGAGAAGACGAAGAATTGGGAAAGGTATCAGATCGGTTCGGGTGAAGAGGCATCAGAGTGAAGAGGAGAAAGGGATCTATCTGATCGGGTCAGGTCGGAGTGAAAAGTAAAAAGGACAAGGAAAAGCATGTGTACTCGGAACGATCTGGACTAATCAAAGAACCCATATCCGAACCGAACCTATTTTCCTGTAGGGCATTAACTTCTATTTTGAATCTAACACGATCTTGCCCCCGATCCGGCCCCAACAACATATATACCCGAACCGAACTGAAACCATCCAACTTAATGCACAAGAACTGTCTAACTAGCCCGATCGATGTTTGTCGTGATCTACAACTTAGTGAACAGTTAGGATAGCGCCTTTTAAAAATGAGCAAACATTTAAAACTATTCTGAACACATTACTGCTTTGTCAAATTTTGCATCGTGCTCTTATGTAATTACTTTGTATTTCCTGCACTTACTTCATACACTTTAGTTCACACACATGTATGGGGGGATATGGGCAACTTTACCTTAATCCTAGCTATTGTTTCTTCAATAGTTTATCATATATGACCGAGAGATGCTCATATAGACTAGAAGAAAGAAGTGAGGCTATAGGGATAGCTAAAAACCTTGCCATTGAAGATGTATCTTCTACTTCCGATTCAGGTTGGAATAGCGAAGGCCCAGATTGTGAGATGGGAAATCATGGTAGTGATGCATCATCTGCAGGTGATGTCTCTCTTGGTGAGGAGGAAGAAGGAGGGATAGGGGATAACCGTGCTCCCGACGAATTTAGGTATGCAGTTATCCTAGAATCGCCTAAAGATTCAGTTGAGTCGACAATCGATAGCGATAAACTAATACGGATACACCTCAAGCACGGGATTCTTCAAGGAGATACCCTTTTACCCTCAAAAACAGATTGTCCCCATAATTCACAAGAAGGATATATGGCTATTTCCATACTAATGTGTCTTGTTGGAGCGATACCTCCATTCCCACCATTCATCATCGATTTCCTGAGACAGTTAAGGATTGGACCATGCAGCTTCTTCCCAATTCTTACGCCTATTTGTATACCTTATACATAGCCTATAGAGAAATTCTTGGTGAAGAGTTAACTTTCGAAGATGTTAATTTCTTTTACAACTTCAAATATCGAACCAGTGACACTCCATCTTATGTATATTTCGATTCTGTGCCAAAAAGAAAGATTATCACCGTTCCGTTTAGTAGCAATGCTGGGAATCCAAAGCCTAAGTGGTTTTACATTAGACAGCAGCCGAGGTGCGCCAGGAGGTGTCTCAAATCAAGTAAGGACATCAATGTTTTATATTTCAGACCTCGAAAACATACTAACACCGATTGTCTTTTCTTACAGTTCCCAATCCGCCGCAAGAAAAACAACCGATACAATTCGATCGCTTGAATCGGCTACTCAACGGAGACCAGAAATTCCTGACCACAAAAGAGTGTTTGGTGGATGACTGTCTTCATAGGCATCATCTTGTTGCTATAACTCATAGCATAGGGCATGGCGAGGGACCTTATGTGTATATACCTCCTGTTGAAGGTCCAATTGAGGCCTCACCGGGGCATGGAGATAGCCCTAAGGATCCTCCGGTGCCTCAAAAGGTTCCTTCGTCTTCCGCAACTCATGATGACATACTAGCGAATATACCTGCCGCTGATAGGGAAAAATACATTACTCCTGATAACGCGACCACTCGTGTGGGGCCAATTTCTCCAAAGGGGTTGCCGTCAGTTATTCCTCTTGGATACACTCCCATAGCCGATGAATCTACATTCCGGGGCTTGGGGGACCTTTCCCTGCCTGAAACTTATTACTCTTCAGAGGATTTACCAACAAATACTCTCACTTTTACTTCTGAGGAAGAGATCAATCCTATAAAGGCCGAGGAGACTATCATTCCGGGCTCAGGTCTGTTTGGGGGGGAGCATCACTTAGGAGACACATGACATTCTAGCACTGCACCTCACAACACTTGAGCCTTACGCTAATATTGCTCTTAATATTCTTTCATTTCACTTCTGATGGTCAAATGGGGAGATAAAGATATCATATGAGAAATGTTCATTCGACCATGCCCCCAATAGGTCCCGACGATTAACTCGACCGGTACGAGAGTAGGGGTAGAAATGAAAGGAGGGATCGACTTCCAATGTCTTATCGACCCTCCCGTTCTCAATCCCCACATCACAGAAACTCAGAGAAACCCAAGAGTTATCCCTCAGATCATGAAAAAGACAAGCATAGTGGCAAGCCTCCTGCTCCATCTAAGGGCACGATTCCCCAAGATGATAGTTTGCAAAGGGTTTCTGATCCAAAAGGGAAACAACCAGAATCGGGGAAAGATGCCGGGAAGAAACGACCCATCACGAAGCTATCTTGTCGCACTATCGACATAACTACCACAAGACCAGTGAATCTAAATAATGAGAATCAGGCTAGACTAGAAGTTCTGAGGAAGCAATTTCCCGAACACCATTTCGGGCATACGCACTTTGTCCCAAAACTCCAACCGGTAAAACCTAACTGGGCCAACGATGTCAAGGCTACCATAGACTTCACGGATGAACAATATAAAGAAATGAAGTAGTATGCAAAGACCCTCTCTAAAATCATTAGTGATTTAGTAGCAGATGTGAAAACCATGGTCGACGCTGCTGAGTATGACGCAAGGGCCATCAAAAACTCTGAAAAAGATCTGGAAGATTCCCCGGCTAAGCTTGCTCTTGTGCAGTGCGATGCATATAACTATAAAAAGCAGTTCGAGGAATTGCAAAAGCATTATCATTCCGAGCTTGAATCTCACAGCCAGGAGAGAATAGATTTAAAGAAAATGGGTGAGGATGCCAAATCTGAAAATGCTCGTCTTGCCAAAGAGAAAGCGTATTTAGCCAAAAAGAATGCAGATCATGTGGCTAAGCTATTGGAGGCCGAAACAAGGGAAGTTCTTGCTGAAGGAAATGCAAATACAGCTTTGCAGCAAGATGAAGAAGTCAACAAACAGCTCAAAGACGCCCATAGGGAAATTGATGAGAGTGGAGAAACCATGGTCGGATTCTTTGCTCAAGTGATCCGTCATCGAGACCTTTCCTGTCTTAAGGATTATCCCACTCCCTTATATATGCATGGGAACATTTGGCAGAATGGGAGAAAGCAGAACTCGGGGTGGATTCAATTGACGAAAATAAGTTTATGGAGACATTCCTTAGAGGTTAGGAATCGGTACACTTGGCCGAAGGGCATAGACTTATTACTACTGCCATGGAGGAGGAGAAGCTTCAGGCCAAAGGAAAAAATACCATCGAGTCTGGCTCCTCTTCTACTACAGCTGAGATTATTGGAGTGGAGCGATATAACCCGTAAAGGCTAGGAATTCCTGAGGTTTATCTTTTCTCTCCTATAACCGATTCTACCTCTGATGTTACTGCTGCTCAAGTTGAGAAGTTTGTTGAAGGTATTTCTACCTTTCGCCTCAATTCATCAAAGCTTTCTCAACCTTTGGTAATACTATCGGACAGACTATTGAAGACCCCATGTTTTCCCCTGCATTATTTATGGTTGCTTCTCACTCTATAGGTACTAATCCCGTTGAAAGGGCCGATTAATCACAAAAGACATCTCCAAGTAAAAAGTCTACTGAAGAGATCCAGGAGAAATAGGATAAAGTTGCTGCTACAGATCTTGGGAAGGATGACGAGGGCAAGAGAAAGGAGGTTGTTGACTAGACTCCCGTACCACCCAACACCGAAACTTCTCATGATAATGAAATAATATCTTCTTTGAAAGATGGAGGTGGTAATGATGGGCATGATGATGACCCCGACGTTGCAATAACTGGATAAGAAGGGAATTCCGATGATCTGACTTTGGCGGAGATGAAGGCCAAGTAAGATAAGCGTATGCAGTTGAAAGTTTAGGAGATAGATCCAGAAAATCTTAAGCCTCTTGCGACAGTACCTCTTTGGTCAAGGTTAGTCGTTAAACATTCAACTAGAACGATCACTGAGGAACTTGCTAAAAAATCTTCTGTTGACCCTAGTGCACCAATTCCTGGAAGGAAGTCCGTGGACTCCAGCACCTCATCTTTGGAGAAGAAGAGGCAAAAAAGCATCATTAGTAAAGCTGACATGGAGAAGAAAGAAAATCTTAAGTCTGTCAAGAAAGCAAAGTCTACTCCGAAGTCTAAATGAAAATGTGATTTGTTTTTTGTTTTGACATTCCATTGGTCCATTATTGTTGCAGCGAGTGCGGCCCTCGCATCTTTTGCTTAGGTTTCCTGCTTAAACTCACGTGTTTGTGAATAAATTAGTTTGTTCCCTGATGGGTCAGACAGTTGTAATTTTAACATTTAAGTAAAAAATGCAAATGAACATGTCATATCAAAGTTATACAATAAAGTCATTATTAAGGAGAACATATGTATATGTATATGCCCCTAATCAATCTTGAATGACTGATTAAGGCTTATTCGAAATTGATTAAATTCAACATACAGTTTCCCCCGACTCTTTGGCGGGGCTACATTTCTTTCATCATTGTTGCTTGTTCTTCTAACATCTCTATACTCTCCTATCTCATAACCAGGTTAGAGTATTACTGAGGCGGTCTCTTATCGGGGTGCACATTCATGCCTCAAGGGACGTCGTCTTCCCGTCCTTTATACTCTCTCTGTATTCATGAGAGTTAGAGTTAAGAATGTCGTCTTCCCATTCCTTCTATCTTATTACACAAACGGTCATCTTGTTTTCTCCCACACACAAATTGTCTCTAATTTTTCAAGTTTTAATTTAATGTTTTGTTTTTTGTAGTCATGATAGAACAATTACTATAGATAAAAATATTGCAGGAAAATAAATGGCACACGATATTTTTATAGTGGTTCTGCTAAATTGTAGACTACATCCACTTCATAATTCTTCCTTCATATAAACAGACTTTTTAAGGTGAGCTGTGCCTTTTTACATTGTCTACAAAAGTGAAAGGAAAAGACTGCATGTTTAACCCAGATATCGAAGCAAGTGCTGAGCATTCCAGCTCTGGGAATCTCCATGCCATCCACGGTCGTTAGCTTGAAGGCTCTTGTATCACATTTCCGTTGGATGGCATACGGTCCTTCCCACTTTGGACCCAATTGGGTTCAAGGAAGGAAGTTTCATTTTAACACTAAGTCACCTGGTTCGAAAGTTCTGAAGCGAACATTTCGATCATAATAACGTGCTACTTGGTGTCGATGTCTTCAAGCACGCAGGTCAGCTTCATCTCTTTTTTCTTCTACCATTTCAAGAGACTCAAGGAGGAGTGATCTATTCGTCATCGGGTCATAGTATGTCACCCTTTGAGAGGGGACTTCGAAGTCCATCGGGATTACTGCCTCCGATCCAAAGGAGAGTGAAAAGGGAGTATGATCAGTTGTCGTTTTAAATATTGTCCTATAGACCCACAAGGCTAGTGGCAGCTCATCCACCCACTTGGCTTTGGCTCGTTCTAACCGCTTCTTAAGGATAGATTTAATAACTTTGTTAATTTCCTCGACCCGCCCATTTGTTTGCGGGTGAGCCACACCAGTATACCTTTTATCAATCTTTTATTTCTGACAGAAGTTTCAGGATTCGACGCTACTGAAATGTGTCCCATTATCAGTCATGATAGTCTTCGGTATCCCAAATCGACAAATAGTGTTTCGGACCACAAAACTTATCACCTTCCTTGCCGTGATCGCGGTTAACGGTTCAATTTCCACCCCCTTCGTGAAATAATCCACGGCAACAATCGCATACTTTTCTCCTCCTTTGGTGATGGGAAACACTCCAATAATATCAATTCCCCACATAGAAAATGGCCATGGACTTACCATTGACTTAAGGCGGGTTAGGGGTTCTCTGGGAATTTTGGCAAACCTTTGACATTTGTAGCAGCATTGTGAATAATTAGCTGCGTCTTTATTCACAGTAGGCCAAAAATATCCATACCGCAGTACTTTCTTTGCTATGGTTTGGCCCCTGGTGTGATCTCCGCACTCACCTTCACGTACTTCCTGCAATACACGTTTGATGTCGTCGTGTGCGATACACCTCAGTAGGGGCATGGAACACCCTTGGCGATAAAGGACGTCGTCCTGTTAAACGTATCTTGCAGCCTTTCGTGTTATAGCTTGCCTTTCGTTTTTCTTCAATGGTAAAATTCCGTTTCTGAGGAAGTTCTTGATTGATGTCATCCATGACTCCCTCTCTGGCTCTATTTCCAGGGATGGTTCTACTTCCATTAGGTCAAAACTTGGTGACTCCAATATTTATATTGGGACCATTTCGGTTTTTTCCAGGGTTGTCAGAACTCGCTAATTTTGCCAACCGGTCTGCTTTCTGAATCTCTGCCCTTGGAATATGTGTTATGTTGTAATGCCCCAAATTGTCCAATAACTCCCTTACTTTTCTAAGATAAGTAACAAGCTGAGGTCCTTTAGTAACAAACACCTCCCGTACCTGGCGGACAACTATATTGGAGTCAAAGCATATATCCATTGTCTTTACTCCTAGTTCTCTGGCGAGCTTCAGCCCGACAATCAGGGCTTCATACTCGGAATCATTATTAGTAGCAGCAAATTCTAATCGAAAGGCATAGTAAATAGATCGTCCTTCAAGAGTGATTAAAACAACTCCAGCGCCGGACCATCGATCATTCTTGGTCCCGTCTGTATATAACTTCCACGGACTAAGCTCTAGCTCTTGTTCTGAAGTAACCACCTTGTCACCCACCGTTTCCTCTTCGCAAATCGTGAATTCAGCTTTGAAGTCGGCAAACTCCTGCCCCCTTATTGATCTCCTTGGTGGAAAATTAAAATCAAATTGACTCAATTTGATGTTCCATTTAAGTAACCGCCCCGATGCTTCGGGTTTTTGCAACACTTTCCTTAAAGGTTGATCGGTGTATACAACTATCGTGTGAGCCTGAAAGTAATGACAAAGTTTGCGGGAAGCAATCAGGAGGCTATAAGCAAGTTTTTCTATTTTTGGATAATTACATTCGGCACTAGCTAGCTTCTTGCTTACGTAGTATACAGGCCTCTGGACTTTATCTTCTTCACGTAACAACAATGTACTGACGGCACGAGATGATACCGCTCAGTAGATAAACAAATCCTCATGTTCCACGGGTTTTGACAATATTGGAGGTTCTCTAATAAGACTAATAGATTCTAGAAAGCCTCCACACAATCAGGAATCCACTCAAAATTTTGTTTCCCTCGTTTTATCAGATCGAAGAAAGGTACGCACTTATCTGTGGCTTTGGAGATAAACCTGCTCAATGAAGCAACTTTTCCGGCCAGGCTTTGAACATCCTTAATCTTTCATGGTTCTTTAATAATACTTATTGCTGCTATCTAACTAGGATTTGTCTCAATCCCTTGAGAACTCACGATAAACCCAAGGAATTTCCCAGATGCGACCCCAAACGAACATTTCATGGTGTTTAACTTCATCCCATACCTTCGAAGAATGTCGAACAATTCGGCTAAGTCTTCTGTACGGTCGGAAGATTGTCTATACTTCACAAGTATGTCGTCCACATAAACCTCCATTGTTTTTCCGATTTGATTATAGAACATGTGTTGACCGAGCACTGATATGTGGCTCCGGCATTCTTTAATCTAAATGGCATTACCACGTAACAATACAACCCAAAGTCTGTGATAAAACTTATGTGCTCCTGATTTGGTATGTGCATGGGAATTTGATTGTACCTCGAATAAGCATCCATAAAGGATAAGAGCTCGTGTCGAGCCGTCGAGTCCACTAGTTGATAAATCCTGGGTAGAGGAAAGCTTTCTTTCCGACAAGCCTTGTTCAAGTCAGAGAAGTCAATACATGTACGTCACTTCCCATTAGATTTTTTGACCAGGATAGGATTTGATATCCAGTCGGGATATTTCAAATCCTTAATGAATCCATTATCCTTCAATTTCTCTACCTCTTCCTTCAAAGCTGCTGACCGCGCTGGGCCTAACATCCGTCTCTTCTGCTTGCCAGCGGGTGCTGTGGATTATTTCTTAAAGAGTGGCTCGTAATAGCAGTCAAAATTCCACACATCTCAGCATGAGTCCAGACAAACACATCTAAATTTTCCCTTAAGAAATCAGCAAACTCTTTCGCTAGAATTCGATCTAGCTACGATCCGATCTTTAGTACTTTTGTTGAATCTGCATCATCAATAAATATATCTATTTTAGTCTCGTTGGGTGTCGCCTTTCTGTCCTCGTGTTCTCTATCCTCTCTAGGATCTATATCCTCGAGCACATCTAAGGGCGACTTTCCTGGGGCTGGACCCCTTAATTGCTATGCTGAGTTTTCATTCGAAGGAGGAAAAACGTCCTTAGACTCTATATTCAACCCCTTTATTAGCATCTCCAACTCTGTCATGTAACAAGCTCGTCGCATATCTTGGTCACCTCTTATCACCCCTACTCCTACATCAGTCGGGAATTTAAGAATTTAGCACCAAGGTGCAACACATGCCATAAACTAAGCAAGGGTCGGTCGGCCTAGGAAAGCATTGTAAGGTGACTCAACATCCAAAACTACAAATGGCAGGATTCTCACTCTCTGGCGTTCTCCTTGTCCTAATGTCACTGGTAATTCTACGTAGCCCATCAGAGCCGTTGACGCCCCATTGAAGCCCCGTATCCATCCTTCGTAGGGCTTTAGATCTTTTGCTTCGAGTCTTATTTTTTCAAAAGCTTTCTTGAAGAGGATATTGACTGAGCTTGCGTTTTCCACCAACACCTTTTGGACTAAGGCGGGGCCGATGGACGTGGTAATTATCAATGGGTCTTCAGTTGGTGATTGAATTCCGGTATCATCTCTACTATGGAATATGACGTCGTCTCACATAGTCTTTTGTTGTTTTACTGGAGTAATGTCTTCAAGGTTACTGCATTCCCCTACCTCATAGTGCTTAGCGGCGTTCACGTACTTATCCAACGCTTTGAAACTATGGCTAGCTAGATGGGGTCCGCCTATAATGGTATTGATAACGAGCCCCTTACCTTTCTGCTGGGCTGTGGGTTTAGAAGTAGGCTGGTTTTGGTTCGGGGCTTGCCCTCCTTGCCCCCTTTCCCGTGGGGCTACCTTGTACTCGTCTAACTTCCCTTCCTATAGCAATTTCTCAACTACATCTCTCATGTGATGGCATTCATTGGTAGAATGACCGTGGGTTCCATGGAGTAAATAAAACTTTCCCATTGCGATCTCTTTTTTAATGGATTCTCTAGGTGGTGGCTTTTTGTATTGCAATATTTTGTATGTGTCCAAATAAATGTTTTCCAATGTGTCACTCAATGGCGAATAGTTCTCAAAAGTTTGGAATCGAGGTCTTTTGCTGGAATTGTTCCCTCAGTTCCTACTCCTCCTATTGTCGTCTCCATTCCTGTTGTTATTACCCTCGTTCTGGTTGCCGACGTTCACCTCAACCTTCCCCGAACTATCACCGAATTGCCTCACACCAACATTACTTTGGACAACTTCCCTCGAGGCTCCTTCAGAATTTCTCTTTCTATTTGCATGAGCTTCTTCTCGTCTTAAGCTAATATTGGCCCTTTCATAGAACAATTCCCTGGTGGGGGTGGTTTCACCGGTAGATAATCCCCGAATTCTATGTCCGACTCAACTCCTTCTATTAAGGCCTTCAGAATAGTGGGTTCTTGAGGGTCACTAACTTCGGTGACAACCAGGGTGAAGCGGTCTAAATATGATTTCAAAGATTCACCTGGAGCCTGTTTAATCCTTGACAACCCTACGATGCTTGTAGATTTTCTGGGGTGAATTCGAAACTGGTTCATAAAGCGCTCACTCAATTTTGTGAAATTTGATATCGATCATGGAGGGAGTCGGGTGAACCACATTAACACCACGTCTTCTAGATAAATTGGGAAGGCCTCGCATTTTATAGCATCTGGAGCTGCTGCGGCATTCATGAACCATGCATAACTCATCAGTTGTTGTCCTGGGTCCGATCTCCCTGAATATCGATCCATCTGTGGCAAGTTGAATCGCCGAGGGAACTTGAAGACCAATATATCATCTGTGAAGGGGGTATGACTTCGCTCAATGCCCCAGTCCTCATTACTGTATCGTCGGCTTTCGGACATGATTTGACACACCATTACCCATACATCGACCTTTGTTAACGTTTGCACAGTTTATCTAGGTCTGATATTTGGATTACCCATGGATTCCTGATTAGGGGATAACCTCCTGTTCCTAGCGGCAGCTGCTGTAACGACCCGCATTCTACGCATCATAGGATCGTAGAATATTTATTTCTGTCACATACGAAGTCGTATGGTCATGTAACTTTGGGAGACGACTATTAGGGTCATTTCCCATGTTCATGATTTTTCCCGATTTTTAAATGACCATTTTACCCCTAGTTGGCACTGTTTTGGCCATAACTTTTGACTGGAAAGGAATTTTGACCTGAAACCACTTCCATTGGCTCCGGATGATGGTTTCTCTTTCCGTAGAATGGTCACATCAGCCAAACGGACTTACCGTTTGGGAGATATGGCTGAAACAAGTTTCAGATGGTGAAAAACAGCTTAATTGGGCTTAAACGGGTGATTAGCAGCTAGGCCCGAGGGGAATTTCGGGTTTAGGGAGATATAGGTGCTGATTAGGGTTAGAAAACATTTCTTTAGACATTTTCCAGCCGCCACTTTCATTTCTCTTGACCTAGCCATGGCCTCACTCTCTAAATCTCTCTAAAACACCCAAAAATCACCTTCTAATTGAAGATTAGGCTTAGCAAACATTAAATTAAGAAGAAAAGGCACCAAAGCAAGGTTGGAGCTGCTGTATAAGATTGGGAACAGCGCCAAACAGAGGATACTTCAGATTTGGTGTTTCATTTGTGGCCAAGGTGAGTGATTTGCATAGTTTTTGCACTAATTACGGTAATTAAGGGTAATTAGTGAAGATTAGCGAATTTATACGTAAATAAATTCTGGAAAAAATTCTTAAAATTCTAAAATAATGTTTTAAGGCTCTGTTAGAAATTTGGGTTAATTTCGATGTGTTTTGCTAATCGTATGCTTAAACATGATTAAGGGGGATTATAGGAAAAATGTGAGGTTTTGGGCACATTTGATCCATTTTGACATATGAGTTCATTGTTTTGGTGTTTGTGGTTAGTTTGCTATGTTGTTATGACTATTTGACATGAATTGTGATTGATTAGAATAGCTAGATTTGTCAAAAACGTCGTCGAGCGGCGTAAACAAGTTGCTGGAAAAGTTGCAGAAAGTTGTGCAGGGCTTCGGATCGGATCGGATGGGGGCTCGAATCGGAAATGTGAACTGGGCAAGAAACCCGACCCAAACTGGAGCTTGGCACATGAAAGACTTGGCAAAAAGGAAGGCCTTTTACTTAGAGTTGGAGTGGACAAGGGGATCGGATCGGAGTAAAAGGGAGCGGAGCGGATCGGACTGAAGTAAAGCGAAGTGATCGGATCGGATCGGAGTAGAAGGAAACGAGGGAGCTGATCGAAGAAGGAGCATGAGCTGGAAGGAGGATAGCAACCCGACCCGACCCGGAGGAAGACACCGACCCGACCCGAAGGAGGACACCGACCCGACCCGGAGTGAAGAAACCCGAACCGAACAGACGAGGGCAATGATTACCGAACCGAACCGAATTCCAGGACTGTTACTGCGTGACAACTCTTCTGAAGACCCACTCCAATTCGATCAAAACCCGAGATGCAAAGGAAGTCCAGATGAGAAGTTATAGCTCAAGATTTAGATGGGAATCAATGAGTTCGCTTCATGGTTGGGCTTTGCTGCGGGACGCGTGCCAAGGAGTTATCGACGTCTATAGCTTTGGACCACTATGGTAGGAGGTACGAAGGCGGATTCAGGGCCTTTATGGCATTGGTAGAACCAAGGGCTACGACCAATGAAGTGAGTCATTGAAATGTTTGGTCATGACTCCAAGTGTTTGGCTTGGTCATAGCAGGGTTTCTACAAGTCGGGATTCGTCGTTGCCTCAGTTTTGTCTAGTGTTCCAAAGTGGTAGATGTCGTACGCTTTACGCACTGAGTGAGAGATGTGAGGATGGTTGCTATGGATGATTTGTTTGCTATCATTGTGATATGCACACCCCACTCCGTATTCTTATACTATTTATTATGCCACCTTGGAGTATTGTACGGTATGTGGTACTAACTCTTTGGTTGCAGGTCCAGGTTCAGGTATGGTTTAGTATACCTGTTATTACTCTGTTTAGATGCTTATCGCTCATACCAGGCTTTATGTCTGACCCAGAGTTTTATGTCTCTTCTTATTACTCTGGGTGCTCACACGAGCAGACTAGAGACAGGTTAGCTGGTGATGCACGGGTAGGTGATCCGGAGACGAGCAGGAGGCTTCCGCGTAATATATGTAGTATTCTCCCTGTATTGTTGAAGATCACTGCTTGGGCATTGGTGGTGTATCTTCTACTTTAGTTTTCTTTTGATTAGAGACAGTAAATTTGGAAAATTGTAACAAGCTGTATTTGGATTTCCGCTGCTCTGATGTTGACATTGATTATTAGTTATCAGCTTATACACTGTCTCACCTGTTTTATGTCAAGTATGTTATTATTATATTTTATCCCATGCGCTGTGAGACATTCTACAGGTTCCTTGATTAGTTCATTCTCTTTTTTTTTCTTCTCTTCTGACGACCGTTCTGTGCTAGCTGGGCATGTGTACAGCGCACTTCCGGAGGAAATGCAGGCTGGTGTGGGACGGGCCGTCACACTTGGTATCAGAGCTCTAGGTTGCGTAGTTAACCTAGGGAAGTTATCAGGGAGAGATAATACACGTATACGAGAGAGCGTATTTGTGATTACTTTGGTTTTTAAAAGCTATATATATATATATATATATACTATAGTAGTATATGGATGAGGTTGTACTGCACTAACACCACTATGGAATCGTTAATCGTTTCCTTTTTCAGATTGACGATGAGCCGAGATACTAGAGGTGCTGGTAGGGGAGCCAATAATGGGAATGCTGCTGACATGAGGACGATGTTTACTGACCTCATGAGAGAGATGCTTAGAGATGTACAGAGGGCAGCTCCCAATGGTGGAATTGGTGGTGGTCCAATAGTGCAGGCGCCGAGGGTCGACTTCGCCAAGCTAAACAAGGATTATACTAGTCTTGGTGGGAAGCCGTTTCACGGAACGGAGTCGGCCACAGATGTTCAGGATTGGTTGGATAGTTGCGAACGTATCTTCGAGGATTTGGGTATCGAGGATGCAATGAAGAGAAGGTTAGCGTCCCGTCAGCTGCAAGGGCGGGCAATGAATTGGTGGAATGCTATAAAGGCAGCTACTCCCGAAGATTAGATTACTTGGGAGCAGTTTAAGGCTCGCTTTAGTGAGAAGTTCATCCCAGCTGCTCAGAAGTCAATGCTGTTTAAGAAATTCTTGGAGCTCAAGCAGAATGGCAGAGCTGTCTCGGAGTACATTGCTGAATTCGACACTTTGTCGAAGTATGGATTATCTCTTATTGATACTGCCGAGAAGAAGAATGAGAAATTCATAACTGGTTTGGATCAGTACTTAGGGGAAAAGCTTATTAACCACATCGATGAGACGTTTGAGTCGATTGTGGGGAAAGCATTAAGATCAGAAAGTCTCTACCCTAAGCCGAAGACTGAGGTTGCATCCGCAGATGAGCCAAAGCCACAAGCAAGTGGTGGAGGCAAGGGTGGTTCCCAGAATAAGAGGAAGCAGAACCAAGCTAAGGATGGCCAGAAGAAAAAGAATAAGCAAGATGTTGAGTGCTTCAGCTGTGGTAAGAAGGGCCATTATGCTATTAATTGTCGGGCCAAGCCAGCAGATAGGAAGTGCTTCAATTGTGGCCAACTGGGACATCACAAGGACAAGTGTCCACAGCCTCCTAAAGAAAAGCAAATGGTGAAAGCGTATGCTCTTAATGCTATTCCTTCTTCGTCGAATGCCCCAACTGCGGCGGAGAAGGGAAAGAATGTCGTCATTCCAGGTATGCTTTCTATTTACGATGTTCCTGTTAGAGTTTTGTTTGATACCGGAGCTTCCAGTTCTTTCATATCTAGTGACCTGGTAGATAGGTTGTGATTGGAGCCCGAGATTGTCGATAGACCTTTAGTAGTGACGAACCCGATTGGTGGTTCGACTAGCCTTAGCATGATTTGTCGTAATTTGGTCTTATCGAGTCATGGATGCATGTTTGTTTGTGATTGCTTTGTTTTGGGCTTTACTGGGTTTGGCATTATTTTGGGAGTAGATTGGCTCCAAAGATACGGGGTGGTGGTAGACTGTGAGGGCTTGTTGGTGACAGCTAGAGCGGATGATGGGCGGAGGATAGTGTTTGGTGGTCTACCCAGTAAGGGGGTATTGGCTAGTTTTCTAAACTCCCTCGACATTCCACATAGTGAGTTGTCAGGTTTGCCCGTGGTTGGCCAGTATCCGGATGTTTTCGAAGAAGTGACCGGACTTCCACCACACCGAGAGATTGAGTTTCGCATTGATTTGGTAAAAGATGCCAGGCCTATAGTGATGCCACTTCGTCGTATGGCACCAAGAGAGCAGCGAGAGCTCGAGGTGCAAGTCAGCGATCTTTTGAAGAAGGGATTTATCAGAAGGAGTGTTTCTGAATGGGGAGCACCAGTTGTGTTTGCTACCAAGGCAGATGGTTCCCTTCGTTTGTGTGTAGACTACCGCGAGTTGAATAAAGTGACGAGGAAGAACAAGTATCCTCTACCGCGGATAGATGATTTGTTTGATCAGTTGAGTGGCGCGAGAGTATTTTCTCAGTTGGATCTCGCGACAGGTTTTCATCAGCTTAGAGTGGAAGCTGAGAGTATAGCTAAAACGGCATTTCGAACGCCGTCTGGATTTTATGAATGGTTGGTTATGCCATTTGGGCTGACTAATGCCCCGGCATATTTTGTGGATCTTATGAATAGGGTATTCAGAGATCAGTTGAATAAGTCTGTTCTTGTGTTCGTGGATGATATTTTGGTCTATTCGAGGACAGAGGAAGAACACAAGGAACATTTAAGAGTAGTGATGGAGGTGTTGAGAAAACACCAATTGAAAGCAAAGTTTTCTAAGTGTCACTTCTGGAAGAGGGAAGTGAGGTTCTTGGGCCATGTTGTATCAGAGAATGGTATTGCCGTGGACCCGGCAAAGGTGGCTACGGTACAGGATTGGCCTACGCCCAAGAATGCAACAGACGTAAGAAGTTTCTTGGGATTAGCGGGATATTATCGTAAGTTTATCCAAGGTTTCTCCAAGATAGCAGTACCATTGACCCAGTTGACCAAGAAGAATCAAGCTTTTGTCTGGGATGAAAGGTGCGAGAATGCATTCAAAAGCCTAAAGGACAAGTTGACAAGCGCACCAGTGTTAGTCATTCCTAAGGGGGATGAAGAGATGACGGTATACACGGATGCCTGTGGTACCGGACTGGGTGCTGTATTGATGCAAGGCGGTAGAGTTGTAGGTTACGCAAGTCGGCAATTGAAACCGCACGAGAGAAGATACCCTACCCATGATTTAGAATTGGCAGCGATCGTGTTCGCGTTAAAGATGTGGAGACACTATCTCTTGGGAGAAAGATTTGAGCTTTTTACAGATCATAAGTCGTTAAAGTATCTCTTCTCTCAGAAAGATCTGAATCTCCGTCAGCAGAGATGGTTAGAGTTCTTAGCTTCCTATGATTTTGACATCGCATACACACCAGGAAAGGGCAATGCGGTGGCTGATGCATTGAGTAGAAGACATGCCAGCTTAGGGGCTATGGTCCTTGAATGGAAGCAACTGGAGTTTATCGCGGGGTTTGATTTTAGACCAAAGTGCGAATTGGATCCAGAAATGTTAGCAAGTTTGACGATCAGACCCACTTTGATTGAGCGGATCGGCTCTAGTCAGAGGGACGATCCTAACCTATTGGAAATCATCTCCAAGTTAGAGATGGGTATCGATGAGGAGATGAACAAGTATGGGCTTGATCGAGATGGATGGCTTAGAAAGAATGGAAAGCTTGTTGTACCCAATGTCAATGGATTGAGGGATGAAGTGCTTAGAGAATGTCATCACTCAAAGCTGACTATACACCCCGGTTGTAATAAGATGTATCGAGATATGAAACAGACCTACTACTGGGAAGGGATGAAAAGAGACGTTGGGAAGTTTATATCCAAGTGCATGAATTGCCAGCTAGTTAAAGCCGAGCAAAAGAAGCCTAGTGGGTTGTTACAGCCTTTAGAAATTCCCGAATGGAAATGGGAGCAAGTCTCGATGGATTTCATCGATGGTTTACCAAGGACTAGATCGGGATATGATAGCATTTGGGTAATTGTGGATCGATTGACTAAGAGCGCAATACGATTTGGAAGGAGAGGCAAGTTGGCACCAAGATTTGTTGGCCCATTCCCTGTTCTCGAGCTAGTCGGGAATTTGGCATACAGAATTGACTTACCAGAGAAGATGACGGGAGTTCACAACGTATTTCATGTTTCCCAACTAAGGAAGTTCGTTCACGACTCAGATATGACTATTTCACCTGATCAGTTAGAGGACTTCGAAGTAGAACCCGAGGCGGTTGGGAACCGCAAGCCGGCCCGTATTGTCGAGCACGACATGAAGCAACTTCGAAGGAAGGCGGTGAAGCTAGTCAAGGTACAGTGGAGCGAGGACGAGAGTGATTGTACTTGGGAGACAGAGGAGGACATTAGGAAGACACACCCAGAACTCTTTGCCTGGTAAGATTTTGACTTCGATTTAGTTTTCCGCATGCTAGGATAGGCTTGTTTGCTTGTTTTGCATATTTGATTGTTGTATATGGTTTTTAGGCATGCGGGATCCCTTGTATGTTTTGGGTTAAGGAATTTCGGGGACGAAATTTCTTAAGGGAGGGAGAGTGTAACGACCCGCATTCTACGCATCATAGGATCGTAGAATATTTATTTCTGTCACATACGAAGTCGTATGGTCATGTAACTTTGGGAGACGACTATTAGGGTCATTTCCCATGTTCATGATTTTTCCCGATTTTTAAATGACCATTTTACCCCTAGTTGGCACTGTTTTGGCCATAACTTTTGACTGGAAAGGAATTTTGACCTGAAACCACTTCCATTGGCTCCGGATGATGGTTTCTCTTTCCGTAGAATGGTCACATCAGCCAAACGGACTTACCGTTTGGGAGATATGGCTGAAACAAGTTTCAGATGGTGAAAAACAGCTTAATTGGGCTTAAACGGGTGATTAGCAGCTAGGCCCAAGGGGAATTTCGGGTTTAGGGAGATATAGGTGCTGATTAGGGTTAGAAAACATTTCTTTAGACATTTTCCAGCCGCCACTTTCATTTCTCTTGACCTAGCCATGGCCTCCACTCTCTAAATCTCTCTAAAACACCCAAAAATCACCTTCTAATTGAAGATTAGGCTTAGCAAACATTAAATTAAGAAGAAAAGGCACCAAAGCAAGGTTGGAGCTGCTGTATAAGATTGGGAACAGCGCCAAACAGAGGATACTTCAGATTTGGTGTTTCATTTGTGGCCAAGGTGAGTGATTTGCATAGTTTTTGCACTAATTACGGTAATTAAGGGTAATTAGTGAAGATTAGCGAATTTATACGTAAATAAATTCTGGAAAAAATTCTTAAAATTCTAAAATAATGTTTTAAGGCTCTGTTAGAAATTTGGGTTAATTTCGATGTGTTTTGCTAATCGTATGCTTAAACATGATTAAGGGGGATTATAGGAAAAATGTGAGGTTTTGGGCACATTTGATCCATTTTGACATATGAATTCATTGTTTTGGCGTTTGTGGTTAGTTTGCTATGTTGTTATGACTATTTGACATGAATTGTGATTGATTAGAATAGCTAGATTTGTCAAAAACGTCGTCGAGCGGCGTAAACAAGTTGCTGGAAAAGTTGCAGAAAGTTGTGCAGGGCTTCGGATCGGATCGGATGGGGGCTCGGATCGGAAATGTGAACTGGGCAAGAAACCCGACCCGAACTGGAGCTTGGCACATGAAAGACTTGGCAAAAAGGAAGGCCGTTTACTTAGAGTTGGAGTGGACAAGGGGATCGGATCGGAGTAAAAGGGAGCGGAGCGGATCGGACTGAAGTAAAGCGAAGTGATCGGATCGGATCGGAGTAGAAGGAAACGAGGGAGCTGATCGAAGAAGGAGCATGAGCTGGAAGGAGGATAGCAACCCGACCCGACCCGGAGGAAGACACCGACCCGACCCGAAGGAGGACACCGACCCGACCCGGAGTGAAGAAACCCGAACCGAACAGACGAGGGCAATGATTACCGAACCGAACCGAATTCCAGGACTGTTACTGCGTGACAACTCTTCTGAAGACCCACTCCAATTCGATCAAAACCCGAGATGCAAAGGAAGTCCAGATGAGAAGTTATAGCTCAAGATTTAGATGGGAATCAATGAGTTCGCTTCATGGTTGGGCTTTGCTGCGGGACGCGTGCCAAGGAGTTATCGACGTCTATAGCTTTGGACCACTATGGTAGGAGGTACGAAGGCGGATTCAGGGCCTTTATGGCATTGGTAGAACCAAGGGCTATGACCAATGAAGTGAGTCATTGAAATGTTTGGTCATGACTCCAAGTGTTTGGCTTGGTCATAGCAGGGTTTCTACAAGTCGGGATTCGTCGTTGCCTCAGTTTTGTCTAGTGTTCCAAAGTGGTAGATGTCGTACGCTTTACGCACTGAGTGAGAGATGTGAGAATGGTTGCTATGGATGATTTGTTTGCTATCATTGTGATATGCACACCCCACTCCGTATTCTTATACTATTTATTATGGCACCTTGGAGTATTGTACGGTATGTGGTACTAACTCTTTGGTTGCAGGTCCAGGTTCAGGTATGGTTTAGTATACCTGTTATTACTCTGTTTAGATGCTTATCGCTCATACCAGGCTTTATGTCTGACCCAGAGTTTTATGTCTCTTCTTATTACTCTGGGTGCTCACACGAGCAGACTAGAGACAGGTTAGCTGGTGATGCACGGGTAGGTGATCCGGAGACGAGCAGGAGGCTTCCGCGTAATATATGTAGTATTCTCCCTGTATTGTTGAAGATCACTGCTTGGGCATTGGTGGTGTATCTTCTACTTTAGTTTTCTTTTGATTAGAGACAGTAAATTTGGAAAATTGTAACAAGCTGTATTTGGATTTCCGCTGCTCTGATGTTGACATTGATTATTAGTTATCAGCTTATACACTATCTCACCTGTTTTATGTCAAGTATGTTATTATTATATTTTATCCCATGCGCTGTGAGACATTCTACAGGTTCCTTGATTAGTTCATTCTCTTTTTTTTTCTTCTCTTCTGACGACCGTTCTGTGCTAGCTGGGCATGTGTACAGCGCACTTCCGGAGGAAATGCAGGCTGGTGTGGGACGGGCCGTCACAGCTGCTCTACACTGCTCCCTATGCTCCCGGTCGATCTAATGAGGAATGGGTTGGAGAAGTTGTTGTTGCGTTTGATAAGTAATATTAGGATCCCTGGGTAGAACGTGGGATCCAAGCATGGGTAGCAACATAGGCTCTTGCAGGATCGGGTCATCAGGTCCTAACACACCAGCAACATCTTCACAGGATCCTAAAGATCCTAGGGTCAACTGATCAAAATATTGAGGTCGATCAAGCGGCCTTCTTTAACGAGGACGTCCTTCATCCAAAGAAGATGAGTAGTCTACAGCAAGGCGGCGTGTTGGAGAAGGTGTCTTTTGCCTCTAGAGCTCATTGAGTTCCATACTCATGGTGATCATGTTCTCTTGCATGCGAAGACTGTCACATTTATGGGCTTTCAATGCATTTCTAGTACTCTCCAGCATGTCAAGAAAATGCGAAAAATCCTGGTGCGTGATGGGTGCGGATGTAGAAGGTTGATCACCAGTTGTCGTGCCCGGCATTGGAGCATTCGTGGGTGATCGATTAGAAGTACCAGCTTCAGTCCCATTCGGTTCGGATCGGAGTACTGTGCCAGAGTTGATTCGGTTTGGAGGGGTTTGAGCTGGTCCAGCACTTCCTGATCGGATCGGGTTCTCCTGGTCAACTCGGTTCGGAATGCCCGGTTCGGATCAGGTTTGTCCGGAGCTTTGTCCCCGCGACCTCGTCAATACGATGGCTTGTTGATCTTCTCTAGCATCGTTCTCCCTAGCTCCTTGCACTTCATTTCCTTTTCCTTTAGCCATAATGTCCAATCTTTCAATAATTAATCAGCAAATCCTTGAAAGTGTTGGAAATAGAGGATTAACTTCTTCGAACTAGAAGGTCCAAATAGTAGAATGATAATCCAAAAAAGCGAAGAATTCAAAGATTTCTAAGTGAAAGCACCAAAATGTTAGATCCAAATAAGGAACAATTTCCGATGAAATTAAACTAAAAATGAAGAAAACGCGCAATTTATAGTGGTTCGGCGTTAAATAGCCTACATCAACTTTCTACTCTTTGTATTGATGACTTGAATCTCGATACAACAATGATTCTAACTCACTTTCACTCATATCATACATAGATTCACTCAATCTTCTGTGAAATGTCTTTATAAGATGATTGCAATATGAAGATGGTGATGGAATTCGGCTCTCAAAGTGGTTTCAACTCTGAAAATGCCAAAATATCCCCTGAAATAAGTCTTAGAGGTGTATTTATCGGTGGACAATGCCTCTGAAGCAGCTCCTGTTCGAGTACACATGGCCCATATCCCATAGAACTCGGGTTTGGATGAGATATAGTGGTGACAGCACATCAGGTTAGTGGTGAAGATGGGGAGAACGTGAGTATAACTGCTCCGAGTCTTAAGGGAACGTAGGCATAACTACTGCAATTTAAGGTGCCTGGGTTCGGATCGGAGGTACTTCAATTAGGGGGACAGATCGGGTTTGATCTACCCGATCCAGATTGGCCAGTACTCTTTCCTTCTCTATTTTGTGCTATTCAGCCTTAACCAAATAAACTCCGATCCGATCCGATCTTTGGAGTGAGTGCTCTTTATTATTTGATCTTTTAGCTTTGTGTAGCCTAGTTCACAATGTAGGCTAACATGGAACACCTAGTTAAGCCAATTCGATTTGAATTTTCAACCACGCTGATCAATAAGGGGGCAGGCCTTAGCCGACTTCATTGCAGAATTCACGATTCCTGAAGAAGAAATGGTGGACAACAAAGTTGTTACTTCAGAACAAGAGATAGAGCTTAGTCTGTGAAGTTAAATATGGACAGGGCCATGAATGATCGAATATCTGTCGCCGGAGTTGTTTTAATCACTCATGAAGGACGATTTATTTACTACGCCCTACGGTTGGAATTTCTAGCTATCAATAATAATTCCGAGTATGAAGCCCTAATTGCTGGGCTAAAACTCGCCAAGGATTTAGGAGTAAAAACACTGGACATACTCTGTGACTCCAAGATAGTTGTCTGTCACGTACGAGAGGAGTTTGTGACCAAAGTACCTCGGCTTGTCATTTATCATAGAAAAGTAAAGGAGTTACCAAGCAATTTGGAGCGTTACAGCATAACACACATTCCAGGAGTAGAGAATCAGAAAGCAAACTAGTTGGCCAAACTAGCAAGCTCTGACAACCCTGAAGAAGCCGAAATGGTTCCAATAGAGATTTTGGAGTCACCAAGTTTCAAACTAATGGAAGTGGAACTAGCCCTAGAAGCCGAGCCAGAGAGGGAGTCATGGATGACACAAATCAAGAACTTCCTCAAGAATGAAATTCTCCAATTAAATAAAAGCAAAACACGAGCGGTAATACGTAAGGCTGTAAGATACCTTCTACAAGACGACGTCCTTTATCGCCAAGTGTTTTCCATGCCCCTGCTACGGTGTATAGCACACGGCGATATCAAACGTGTACTACAAGAAGTACATGACGGTTAGATTGGGGATCACACCGGGGGCCAAACCCTAGCAAAGAAATTTTTGCGGTATGGATATTTTTGGCCTGCCATGAATAAAGACTCGGCTGATATTAACGACCCTATGACAAATGTCAAAGTTTCACCAATATTCCTAGAGCACTTCCGACCCAGCTTATGTCAATGGTAAGCCCATGGCCGTTTGCTATGTGGGAACTGATATTATTGGAGTGTTACTATTGCTAAAGGAGGAGAAAAGTATGCGATCGTCGCCGTGGATTATTTCATGAAGTGGGTGGAAGCCGAACGCTTAACCAAGATCACGGCAAGGAAGGTGATAAGTTTTGTAGTCAGAAATATTATTTGCCGATTTGGGGTACCGAAGACCATTACATTTGATAATGGAACACAGTTCGACAACGCTGAATTCAGAAAATTTTGACATTAATACAAGATCGATAAAAGATATACCGTTGTAGCTCACCCGCAGACGAATGAGTAGGTTGATGCAATAACCAAAGTCATTAAATATATTCTTAAGAAGCTGTTGGAACGAGCCAAGGCCAAGTGGGTGGATGAGTTGCCGCTAGCATTGTGGGCCTACAGAACAAACTTTAAGTGGCAACTGGCCGTACTGCCTTTTCACTATGCTTTGGATCGGAGGCAGTGATCCCAGTGGAACTGGAAGTCCTCTCTCATAGGGTGACATACGATGATCTAATGACGAATATAGCACTCCTCCTAGAGTCTTTTGACATGGTTGAAGAGAAAAGAGACGAAGCAGACTTGCGTGCTTCAAGTCATCGACACCAAATAGCACATTACTATGATTGGAAGGTTCACTTTAGGACTTTCAAGCAAAGGGACTTAGTGCTGAAATGAATCTTCCCGCCTTAAACCAAATTGGGTCCAAAGTGGGAAGGACCATATGCCATCCAACGGAAGCTTGACACAGGAGCCTTCAAGCTAATGACCATAGATGGTGACGAGATTCCCAGACCTTGGAATGCTCAGCACTTGCGGCGATATCTGAGCTAGATATGCAATATTTTCCTTTTGTTTTTATAGACCACGTAAAAAGGCATGACTTGCCTTGAAAAGTTTGTTTATATGAACGAAAAATTATGATGTGCATGTAGGATACGACTTAGCTGAACCACTATAAAAATATCGTCTGTCATTTACTTTCCTGCATTATTTTTATCTTCTTTTATTGTTCCACCATGACTATAAAACACTAAACATTAAATTAAACTTGAAAAATTGGAGACAATTCGTGTGCAGGAGCAAACGAAACGATTGTTTGCGTAATAAGATAGAAGGAATGGGAAGACGACATTCCTAACTCTAACTCTAATGTATCGAGAGAGAGTTTAAAGGATGGGAAGACGACGTCTCTTGAGGCGTGAAGGTGCACCCCGATAAGAGACGGCCTCAAAAATAATCTAACCTGGTCATGTGACAAGAGCGTATAAAGATGCTAGGAGGATAAGCATCAATGATAAAAGAAATTTGACCCCGCCAGAGAGTAGGGGGCAATTGAATGTTAACCTTAATCAATCTCGAAAAAGCCTTAGTTTATCAGTCTATTCAAGATTGATTGGGGCTATATAAATACACATGTTCCCTTAATAAGGACTTTATTGTATAACTGTGTTATGATATGTTGTTTATTTGCATTTTTACTTGAATGATGGATTAAAAAATATTTGACATTGCAGAGAACGAACTACTTTATTCACAAATGCATGAGTTTATACGGAAAAACTAAGCAAAAGATGCGAGTGCCGCACTCCGTACAACAAACAGCGGACCAGTGGAACATCAAAGCAAAGGACAAAGTGCGTTTTCACTTGGATTTATGGGTAGACTTGGCTTTCTTCATAGCCTTAAGAGCATTTTTGCTTCTTTTTCAGCATCGGACATAAGATGCTTCTTCTTCCTCTTCTCCAAAATGGTGCTGTTGGAATCAACGGGTTTCTTCCCAGGAATTGGAGCACTGGGATCAATGGAAGATTTTTTTAGCATGTTCTTCTGTAATTGACCTAGTTGAAAGTTTGACAACTAACCTCGCTCCAGCATCCACCACCGCAAGGGGCTTATGACTTTCAGGCTCTATCCCCTCAACTTTCAACTGCATGTGCTTGTCCTGTTTGGCCCTCATCTCAGCCAGGGTCACGTCATCAGCGTCCCCGAATCTCCAATTATAGTAACATTGGTTTCTTTGTTATGCCTGTCATTACCATTGTCATCTTTCAAAGAAGCTATTATTTCATCATCATGAGGAGTTTCGTTGTTAGGCGGTATGGGAGTCTTGTTGATGTCCTCCTCCTTCTCACCCTCAACTCCTCCTCCAGACATTGCAGTGGTGGCCTTATCTCGTCCTTCACGAGTCTCTTCGATGGACTTTTCTCCAATGACAGTCTCCTATTGCTCATCTGTCTTGTCGGTTGGTTCAACACCTATAGAACGAGAAGCAACAGTTATTAACTTGGGAGAAAACAAAGGATCTTCGATTGATTTCCCTATGATATGACGAAAAGTGGAGATTTCTTTGACCAAATAGGGTGAAAAGATAGAGATACCTTCTGACGATTTCTCAATTGTAGTGGCTACCATCTCTGATGTTGATTTTGGTATAGGTGATAAAAGAGGCACTTTAGGAATTCCCGGATTCTCGGGATCATATTCCTCCATCCAGTAGCCTCGACGGCAGATGAAGGACCAGATTCAACGATATTTTTTCCTTTGGCCTGACGTTCCTCTTCCTCCATAGCAGCAACAATAAGTCGACGTCCTATGGCTAAGTGTACCGGTTCCTCATCTCTAAGGAAGTTTTCCATAAGCTTATTTTCATCGGCGGAGTCCAATTTATGATCTTTCTTTTCCCACTCGATGATCTGGTTCCATACGTGAACCAGAGTTGTTGGGTAATCCTCAATCCAAGAAATATCCTGACGATGGATCACCTCAGCAAAGAATTCTATCATCAGCTCACCATAACAATCCAGCTCCTTCTGTGCATCAGAAAATTTCTTTTGAATTTCTTCAGTGGACTTAATGGCAAGGCTGGTATTTCCCTCAGCTAAGACCGCCCTAGATTCAACCTCTAATAGCTTTGCTTCCAGCTCTGCATTCCGTTTGGGCCATATCAGCATTTCTCTTCTCTAACTAAGCATTTTCCCACTCAAGACTAGAGCAAGCCAACTGTACTTTGATGTGATCGGATTTAACATCTTCAACTTGCTTTTTTATATCTAAACGCTCTTGACTATGAGATTCTAGGCAAGTGCGGTAGCATTTCTTTAGTTCGTCGTGTTTCTTTCTATAGTTTTCAAGGTCCCGTTGAGCAAGAGCAAGCCGGGTCTGTGCATTTTCTAAGTCTTTCTCTGAGTTTTTCAGGATGCGTTCATCATAACCGGCAATCTCCTTCATTTGGTCAATATCGGTGATTAAATCACGAATGATCTTGGAATGGTTGCGTGAATATTTATACATCTATGTGTATTATTTATCCACTAAGTCTATCCTTGCTTTGGCATCGTCCGCCCACTTTGAAGGAACAAGCTCAAGAGCAGGAATAATTGCAAATGATCGAAATAGTGATCTGGGAATTTCTTTTTTAAATGTACCTGTTTTTCTTTAGCATCAGAATCAAGCGGCATGGATTTAGAGATGGACAGCTCGACGTTCCAACACTTGGAGGGAACAACGGATGCATCGTCTTTGATCAATCTTTTCTCGACTTGTTCATGCTTACCTTGTGAATCACTGCATTTTCGACGACGGCTTCTCTCGGAGTTTTATCCTTGGGACGAATTGATTCCTTGGATTGCAGTTTATCTCCCTCGTGACTGCCTTGGTGGCTCTTGTGTTTTTCCAAATCTACCTGACGAGGAGAATGGGAGCGCGAAGAATGAGGATGGTTGGAATCATAATGTCTCCGGTCATCCCTGCCATGGCTCTCGCGATTATCATGCTTAGTATTGGAGTTATACCCGGGCACGCTGGTACGGATCTTCCCGACATCGTAGCAGGGACGTACCATGGTTCTTGAAACAAATATGTATGAAATTCAGAACTAGTGTTTACACAAAAAATAAGTGCTGTGATGTGCGGTGCTAATGTGTTGTGTGTATCCTAAGTGGTGTTCCTCACAACCAACCGGAGCCTGAAGTTAGGCTAGTATGTGTGGACTCCTTAGCCTTCACCAGAGTAGTTTCTTCTGAAGAGGTAAAGGTTAAAGGATTCGTTCTGAAATCTTCTGAAGTGTAAATAGTTTCAGGCAAAGGAAGATCTACTAAACCACTAAATGTAGAGTCGTCAGCAGCGTGGGCATCTCCTTGAGGAGCATCTAACGACAACTCCTATGGATAAATTAGGCTTTCAGCGGTAGTGGTCTCCTCAGGAAGGATATATCCATCTCTGTCTTTCTCAGCTATGTTGGCTAATTTGTCATCTCGAGTGGAAGATGGAGAATGGGGATCCTTAATGGGTGCCGATGGACCTTTGGAGCTTCCTCTCATCTCAGGAATAATGTCAACTAGGTGTATATACACATAAGGACCATCGCCATGCCCTATGCTACGAGTTATAGCAACAAGACGATGCTTATAAAGATATTCATCCACCAAACATTCCTTGATTGTCAAGAATTTAGGATCGTTAACCGATTTAAGCGATCGAATTGCATTGGATGCTTCTCTTGCGGCGGGTTAGGAACTGCAAGTGAAAACAAGCAGTGTTTATTATATTTATGAGGCCTAGAACTTAAACATTGATGTCCTTACTTGATTTGAGCAATCTTCTGGCGCATTCGGGTTGCTGCTTGATATACAACCATTTGGGTTTTGGATCCCCAGCATTGCTACTAAACAGAGCGGTGATAATTTTCCATTGTGGCACTAATTCAAAATATACGATGGATGGGGTATCATTGTTTTGATTCTTGAAGTTGTATAATAAATGAACATCTTCGAAAGTCAACTCTTCACCAAGAATTTCTCTATAGGCCGCGTATAGAGTATACAAGTAGGCGTAAGAGTTGGGAAGAAGTTGCATGGGAGAAATCCGCAGTTGTCTCAGAAAATCGACGACAAAAGGCGGAAAAGGATGTATTTCCCCTACTAAGAACATCAATCTGGTGATAGCCATATACCCTTTCGGTGGTTTATGGGGACGATCTATTTTCGAAGGCAATGGAGTATCTCATTTTGGAATTCCATGTTTTAGGCGTATCCGAATAAGTCTTTCATTACCAATCGTCGATTCGATCGAGTGTTTATGCAATTCCAAGATAACATCATCCCTGAATTCGTCATGGGCACGGTTATCTCCTACCCCTCCTTCGTCTTCTTCACCTAGAGAGACAAAACCTCTAGAAGATGCTTCACTATTATGAACATCCATCTCGTAGTCTAGGCCTTCACTATTCCATACTGAATCTGAGGTGGAAGATACATCCTCGGCAAGTGGATTTTCAGATGATCTTGCAGTACCCCCCTTCCTACTAATCCAGACGAGCGTCTTTCTGCCATGGTTGCTAAGCTATTGAACAAGCAAGAATGGGAGTTAGAATGAAATTGCTCATGTCCCCCATACATGCGTGTGCTAATGTGTGTACAGTGATAGAATTAACGAAGTAAAAACTAAACATATAAAAGTGTCTTGCAAGAAGTTAAGAAAACAATTATGTGTTTGTGGTAGTCCAGAACGTTTGGGCATGTACGTAAGGTTCTATCCTAGCTGTCCATAAAGTCATAAACCACGACCAACATTGACTAAGTTAGCTGAGCCACTTTGACAAGTCGCTTCGGATTGGTTTGGATGTACATGCTGAGATCGGATTAGTTTAAGTCCTCTTTTCTGTGTTAAGACTGGATCAGTTCGGACACCTCTGATGGTTTGGGATCGGTTTGGGTGTCTAAATTATCAGCAGATAAATTTAGAATATCTTCGCCGAAGCGGATCAGATCGGATGAGTTTAGAAGAAGGTGGTTATGATTGAGTCGGTTAACACCGAACCGAAAAAAACTGCACCAACACTATAAAACCCATCCATGCAGCAAAGCTCGACCTTCCAGCTATGATCATCTCTACTGATCCAAACTGATTGTTGTGTTGCTAAGTCCAAGCACTTTTAGAGCCTTTCCACTCCATCTCGGACAGATCTACTACTCTCTTCTTTTCCTTCATCTTCTTCTCTGACATCTCAAAAATATCAAACACGCTGGACATACCCTCATCTTATCACAGTACCACCGTTGAATCAATCATAGCCAATCCCCCAAAGATATAAGAAACCCCGCCCATGGCTGCGGCGATGGATTTAAATGCGATTCGGTTATAGTTACGATGATATCAGCAATTAAATTATGAGGTTAGAAGTTAAAATCCCACCTATAAACTTGATTTAAGAATTCGAGAAAGATCAAAATATTTGGGAGTTAGGGTTTTCGTTTTTGATGCAAGCTTCAGGGAGAGAAAAAGTAAAGAAGAAAAAATGAAGGGAAAGGGGATGAATTTAGATAAAAGGAGATGGCCCCTTTGTCTTCCCATGGAATTGACACTTCGGACTGACCAAACCAACAACTGACCATAGCCAATATGCAGCCCTTTAGCCCACTAGCACAACAATCGATAAAATTGTATGGAACCAGTCGAACCGATCTAGTCTGTAACGCAATCCCTAATTTCAATTCAATGCATAACGAATGCTCAAGGGAAAATGCAAAGTTCAAAATGTGCATTATAAAAGCTTAACTGAAGGGTTGACTTAGACAAGGAAATCTCAAGATCACTCAAATACAAATAAGGTAGCCCGCATATCCAGTTCTGTATTTATAAACACAAAGAGGTGCAATTTAGTGAAATATCATGACTTTATGAATGAACGGAAGTGACTATCCGGCGTTCTTGATGCAGTCACCAATGGAAAGGTTATATCGAAGCATACTTTATTTTTTATAAATGTGTACTTCGAGGGGGTAAAATGTTATCCTACTTTGTGTATTAGGCTACACAAAGTTAAAAGACCGAACGATTGGTAGTATTAAGTATAAGAATGTAGACTAGAAGAACACTCTCTAGAAGGCCGGTTAGGATCAGAATTCTTTTGCCAAGAAAAAAAGATTTGTGGAACAAGAAACAAAGGAGCATAGGCAGAATCTGATCGGTTCGGATCGATCCCACCCGTCCCCACTCTCCATCGCATGTTCGACCCGAGTCAGAAGCGGAGGCAGTTATAGCTCACGTTCCCTGAAAACTCGGAATGGTTGTACACACGTTCCCCCACGATCACCCACGAAGATAATGTGCTGGCGCCATATCAGAGCATCCGATCCCCATTTTGTACCGATGAAGGCCACATGTCCTCGATCCGGATTCTCTCCAGAGAGATTTTTCACCTATAAATACACCTCCAAGGGCCATTTCAAGAGATCTTTTTGCATTTTGAGAATTTTAATTCCCTTAATAACCGAATTTCATCCATATATATTCATATAACAATCATCATTTAAAATACATTTCAGAGGAGATTGAGTGAATCTATGCATTATATGAGTGAAATTGAGTGAGAATCATTATTGTATTTGCATTCGTATCTTTAATTCAAAGAGTAGAAAGTGGATGTAGGCTCTTTAACGCATAACCACTATAATCACAGATCATAGAGAATAAATGCAGGAAAGCAGTAAAGAACGGGGAACACACAGGGTTATTATAGTGGTTCGGCTCAAACCAAGCCTAAGTCCACTTTATATTTTCTTACGTGCTTAGAAATTACAAATACAATGCCTTCCTACAATCCATAGGCATCATTTACATGCAACATCCTTGTATTTCAATGAAGAAGTAGGGAATAGAGAGTGGTTTTATACACGAAATCTGCATGTTAGATTAACATGGATGAAGCACAATGTCATTGTTTTCTGTTCAGTGGAGGCCGAGAGTTAGATTGGCTAAAGATCCTTTAGAAGTCCCTGAATCCGTGTATTTATAGATGTAGAGAGTCTCCCAGATGAATGATATGTGTCACAAATCCAATGTGTTGCTAGGACGTAGCGAGTAAGTGGATGAAGTCACCAGTAGTTCGTGTAAAGCCATGTATGGCCCGGTGCCTTCAATCCGAAGGCGACGCTCTTTTCTTGGCGTTAATGAGAAGCGAATTGGGTCGGGTTCCTACAATCTCCATCCAAACCGAGCTGGTGACTTCATTCCGAAGAAGCGTGCACTTCTATGCGACATAAGGTGGATCGAATCCACCTTTCCGATCCAATCCAGGCCATCCGATCTAACCTGAAGTCCAATCAATGCCAAAATCCAAACGTTTCCGGTTCTATTGGTGTTCACGGAAACGAGCGTAAGTTTCAAACCATACGTTTGTTTTCGCCAAATGGAAGCTCTACCTGAAGCTAATTCAGTGGGGTACAAGGGTTAGGGAGTGTAACAACCCGTATTTCGATAACATGATTAAGACGAGAATCAAGGCAGAATTTAATTTTAAATTCTGAATCAAGCGAAATGGGCTATGCCATTGCGTTCGTCTCGGAAAAATACGCGAAATAGAGTCCGAGTTTTCGAAAATCGGAGTCCGTATGAGCCGGTTAAGGCCCAACGAAGTTTTCAGAAAATTTCTAAGTAAAAACAGATTCCAAATTCAAACTTGAATTTGGAAAATTGGGCCAGTTGGGCCAGGCGGGAAAAATTCCCGCCACAGTACCCAAGTCGACAGGCCTGTCGACTTGGGAGTCGACTTGGTCTGACCAAGTCGACAGCCCTGTCGACTTGGCTGTCGACTTGGCTCAGACGAGCATTTCTGGCTTGGTGCACCTGCACTGGTCCCTGGTCTTGTTCTGGAAGCTTCTGACGTGGTTTGATGGTTCAGATCTATCCTAGGGTTAATCTAAGGGCCTAAAACTATCCTAATCTCTATAAAAAGACCCTAAACCTAACCTAAATCCCTAAAAATCAAACCTAGCAACTAAGTGCTGCCAAAATCAATTTTGATCATGGCCTCCATCTCCAATCCCTAGAGCCTATGCATTCAAATCGGGTTCAAATCAAAAGGTGCAAGCTTGCTACACCAAATAGAGGCCAAATCAACGTTGCTATGCGAGTTTCATGACGGATCTTCATCAAAGGAGCCACCTTTCTTCGTCAAAACGATTCATGCTCCTAGTCCTCTTGCCACGCTATGTAAGTTCTAGCTACTTGTAGATTTAAACGATGATCTTGATGTGACATGGGATAAAATGCAAAGTAACATGAGTATGTTAGCCTATGGGAACCTAGTTTGCCCCTTTAGCATGAACATATGACTTTGGGTTATGTTGTAGCGACTAAACCATGCTATTCATGTTACATTGGACCTTGTATGCCATGAAAGATTGGAAATTTGCTTATGGTATGTTAGCATGCACACTTGAAACCACTTTGACTCATGAAACATGTGCACGAATGTGACTTTGAGGCTATGCAAGTATATGAACCAGAAATCCCTTATGATAATATGCAAGTTTACCTTTTTTATCACATGAGTAACATGGGCATGTTCATCCCTTCATGATAGGTTTATGACATGAACACTTATGCAAGTAATCCCCTTTTATGCTATGCATGTTTGTGGCCAAATCCCCTTGAGATACTATGCATGTTTGTGGCCAAATCACCTTATGACACTATGCATGTTTTTGGCCAAGGTTGTGAATGTGGAAGCCAATCCCTTTTTGGCATCATGCATGTTTTGAGGCCAATATGTGACGTAGTATCCTTACTATGTTGACTCGCTTTTGCTTGCGTTGGAAAACACGACTTTGGGGTAGTTAGATAAACATGAACATGACGCGAAATCTTGACTTGAATATGACATGAAAACTTGACTTGAGGTTACATGTGAACACGACATGTAAGTTGAACCAAAATGGGGGCATGACACGTGGGTTAAACTTGGGACTTGAAATTAGACACGTATGGGTTGTAAGTGTAATATAACACTAGACCAAACATGGAAGTGGCCAACTCGAGGTTGGGTTGAGTTTGTAGCATAAATCTACCCGGACCCGCCCGGCTTAACTAGTAGCTACAAACAATAGGATCCAATGTGAGAAGTTGGTCATGTCGCGCTTAAGACCCGAGGTTAGACTAGGTTGTGGTGTAAATCTACCCGGACCCGCCCGGCTTAACTAGTAACCACAACAAGGTCTAATGTGAGAGGTTGAGGGTGCATTAATTAAATTAATGCCAAATGATAAGGTTAAGTAAATTTGACTAATGACACTTAACCGATATGACACGAATGGGTAGGTTAAGTGGGACCGGACTTGATTTCTTAATGACACTTAACCATGCAAGATGATTAGGGGATGAGGTTAAGTAATTTACACTTAACTAATACGACTTGGTAATTAGATGGGGTTAAGTAATTAAGACTTAACTAATCTAAACACGGTAATTAGATGGGGTTAAGTAATCCACACTTAACTAATCTAAACACGGTAATTAGATGGGGATAAGTAATCCACACTTAACTAATCTAAACACGGTAATTCGATGGGGTTAAGTTAAACACTTAACCAACTTAAACTTGGTAATTTAATGAGGTTAAGTAAACAATACTTAAGCAACTTAATGTGATAATTTAATGGGGTTAAGCAACTTATACTTAACCAATTATAAATGATGATTTGATGGGGTTAAGTAACCTACACTTAACCAATCTAATACGCGGACCTGATAAGGTTAAGTCACAAGACCTTTTTAGAATATACTTAACCATTGTAGTACGATTAGAGGATGGGGTTAAGCCCACCTATACTTAACCAATCCGACTCGATAATTTGATGGGATTAAGATAATCTATGCTTAATCGATCTAGCAAGATAATCCGATAGGATTAAGGTAAGCTAGTACATGACCGATTTGACTTGATAGGGTTAAGTCATGAGCCTCTGGGTACACTTAACCAACTTGTAGGGCTAAGTCTTGAACTTAAATATTTAGCCAATCTTGACTTGATTCGTGGGCTGGTTAAGGCATGGACTTGAATGATAACACTTAACCCAATAAGACAAACCCTAGTTAGAGGAACTAGGTATAGAATCGTGGTTAATCAAGGACAAAGGGAAAGGAAGCTAAGTGGTAAACCTTAGTTAAGGGTAACTAAGTAATAATTCTTAGCTAAGGACATAGGATTAATTCACAAAGCGATGAGTAACCTGATACGGTAGGTCATCGCTTAGTCTACGAGGAGGAGCAAGTTATCTGACTTGGATAAAAGCTCCAGCGCACTGGGTGCCGAAGTGGAAGCTTCGGGGGACGTGAGGATATTCTTGGGATCCCTCTGTGGGCTGCCAGGTAATTATACTAGGCCCATGAGAGGTTAAGGTCTGCGTTAGAAGGACCAAGAGTATGCCTTGGTTTCTATGCGAGCGACCTAAAGACTGGGATTGATTAGCGTGGAGTCGACAATTCTTGGTTTTTGCCCTGGATAGCACATCGCCGACTACCTACCATCTTTAGTCAATCGTGTACGTGCGGAAAGGCAGGGAACCCCCAACAGACCATGTGCTTGCTATCGAGTCATGGGTGAGGTTGGCCCGTAGGAAAGTGGGCTATAGTGGGGCCGTGGAGTGGTTCTTATACATGATTTTTCTTGGATTGCCTTTCAGTAGTTGAGGGAGGGGTCACGTGGGACCATAGCCACGGGTACAAAAACAGACCTTGATATCTGCATCAGCAGACGATTTAAAGCTCCCGACCGAGTTCCGTATTTCTTGATTTGCCCTGGCACGGAACTCGGATGGCACATTGGGGAACATGTGCATCTAGACATGGAAAACGATTCACGATACATACGTGGGATCAAGGGCGCGGTTGACGGGTGGCGTAATCCCTAGTGGTCCTAGGTGGCCAAACCCCAAACCGAGACACGGAAACGTTCATTAGGTAGCATAATCCCTAGCGGCCCTAGGTGGCATAAATCCTAAGTGGACGCGCGATAGTTCATGGTAGGGAAACACAACTAGATCAAGGGTTGCAGTCCAAAACAACTTCAAGGATAAAACGTTTACATGGGAAAGCCCGTAGGGCCTATGGCAAAGGACTGAACTTACACATGGAGAGAAACATACGGGTTGGGAAAACCTACATATGCTATATATTAGGTTGACATGGACCATTTCATGACATGGGGCAGGGGACATTCATGGTTAACACATGACGCGGGTAGGTATACTAGTACGAGAGGTGCAGAGCAAATATACATGTTAGAACCAGGAAAAATATACATAATAGACACCGGGGGATGTTAGACAGGATAGATACCTTGGGATAGTATACTTGATAGAAACCTGACGATGTGATACCTTGATTTATCACGACACCGTAGTTTATCACGATATCTTAGTTTACCTTGCTACAGTAGTTCAGCCAGTTACCCTGGTTTAGTTTATCTATCTTGTAGTCATCCTTATGTTTACTTTCAGTTTATGCATGTCATGTTACCTTTACCTGTTTTTATACTGGGAGTAGATAGGACTTACCAGTTTTTATGACTGACCCCGTTTTCTTTCGCCTCTTTGTCTTCCGTTCCCCCCCCCCCCAGGTTCCAGGGAGGAAATGATGTTGTTTAGTTCGGGCCTCTTATGCTTGAAGGTCATCATGTATAGCTTGATGTATAGCTTGGTCTTCTCTTGGCTATGGCTGCTTCACCGCTTTATTTTGGGGAATAATTTATGAAAAGGTTTTTATGCTTCTTTATTATTGCAAGACAGGTTTTGATGTACTCTGATGTAAAAGGCTTCAGACCTTAATTATTAATGTTTATGAAAGTTCGATTTTACTTCCGCTATTTTATATGTTAAGTCTTTTGATACTTCTGTGCATGTTTACCAATAACGCCCCTCTAAAGCTAGTGCATTGCTTTGCGAGTGACCCTAGCGGAGGCGGGGTGTTACATTTGGTATCAGAGCAGAAGGTTACCAGACTAGGCAAAAGTTTTTAAAGACCTTCTGAAAACTATTTGAAAAACGGTTTATAAAGAAGCATTTTTCAAGAAAAGTTTGTTTTAAAGGCTATTCCCCAAAAGCCAATAGCACCATCCTTTGATTCCTTGATTAAATCTTGTTTCCTTTCTTTTCTCCATCCATGGTCACAGTAGTTCTCACTGTGACTAATCTTGGTCTAGCCACGTAGGTGTTTCCCGTACGATGGAGGTGGTTCTCGAGAGACCCATTGCCGTGTTACAAGAAAGGATAATAAGAGTAAGGATAAAGGATACCAGCTTAAGGATAAGCAACTGTTGTTAGGGCTTGGTCCATCAAGGAGGACAAGGACAAGATCAGCGGAGAGGGAAATAGTACGCTCCCACTTCTGGGGTGCCTAAAAGAAATGGTACCGTTTCTATTAGAGGTTCAGCCTTCCTTTTCTATCATCCCGTCCAGACTTTGTTTTGATCATCGTATCACTTAAGTCTGCTTAGATAGTTGAGTCTCTGCACCTTAGTACTGGCATGGTAGAGGATTCCAGTTTTGTCCCAATAATCTGGTTGGAGAGTTGGTCCATTCCTTCATGACTTGTTGGATTTGAGAATGACATGTCTCAACTACGGATATATTCTAAGGATAAAGTGGTCACCCAATAAGGGGTGCCATTCTCGGTTTTGGAAAGAGGGTAGTTAGACTCTTGACTCATCTTGGTGATACCCTCAAAGTCTCGTGTAACCTTTTTGGGTTCTGTCATGGTTAGTTACCTAGAATCCCGGGATGCAGTTGTTCGTAATCCGTTCAAATAGGATTCGCCGCTAAGGCGGATGGTTCGTTTCGATTATGCATGGGTTATGGCAATCACCCTAGTAAGAACCCTTGGCAACATGGATCGGCATCGTAAAATGAGATCCAGAATTCACTAGTGAATTTTGGAGAGCTTGCATGAGTACGCAGACATATTTGAGCCGAGCATACTAGGGAAAGAATAAGTGAAAGTGAAACGGGAGGCGACAGTGAGATGAGTTTCACTCACACCTTGGAAATAGGAATCAAGGAGCTACGAAATCATGAAGTCAAAGGCGGTCAAGGCCTCATGGGATTGAGCTCATGGAAATGCGGCTTGGACGCGCGCATCACGTCTCTTTTTAAGAGTATATTTTTGATCCTTGGTTCACCTGTAATGCTTACTTGCATGCTATCGCTTGGTGGATACCCTCTCGGTCCTGTTTCTGTTACAAACCCCGTAAGGAGTTTGTCTTGTTTATCTTCTCGATCTTATCCTGGGAACCTTAGGTAGAACGTTATGGATGTAAACATGTATTTGAGACATGTTATGATTGATATGGTTGCAAATGGTTGCAAGTGGTTGCTCGTGGATGCGCGAATACACGTTAGATACTAGATTGACGCGATCACGTTTCATGTTGCATATGCACGAGCATTTATACTTCTTTATGGATAAAATTGAATGTGTTGTCATGTGGATGTTGCATATGAATGAATGGTTTTGCACGCATATAGTATCTATATGACTAGGACTATTTGCATACATGTTGGATTCATGGCACTATGCATATTTTTGCATTAGAAAAATTATTCAGGCCTGATCATTAGCATTAGCTAAGGAACATGTACACACACGTTTTGCATATATTCATACAGCATTAGAAATCATCTAAGGACAATGGTTGCTTGTGGATGATGTTTTGAGTAGATGGATGATGGATGGTAGGATATGTTCTTCCTAACTTGGAGATTTCGGGGACGAAATCCTAAAAGGTGGGGAGAATGTAACAACCCGTATTTCGATAACATGATTAAGACAAGAATCAAGGCAGAATTTAATTTTAAATTCTGAATCAAGCTAAATGGGCTATGCCATTGCGTTCGTCTCGGAAAAATACGCGAAATAGAGTCCGAGTTTTCGAAAATCGGAGTCCGTATGACCCGGTTAAGGCCCAACGAAGTTTTCAGAAAATTTCTAAGTAAAAACAGATTTCAAATTCAAACTTAAATTTGGAAAATTGGGCCAGTTGGGCCAGGCGGGAAAAATTCCCGCCACAGTACCCAAGTCGACAGGCCTGTCGACTTGGGAGTCGACTTGGTCTGACCAAGTCGACAGCCCTGTCGACTTGGCTGTCGACTTGGCTCAGACGAGCATTTCTGGCTTGGTGCACCTGCACTGGTCCCTGGTCTTGTTCTGGAAGCTTCTGACGTGGTTTGATGGTTCAGATCTATCCTAGGGTTAATCTAAGGGCCTAAAACTATCCTAATCTCTATAAAAAGACCCTAAACCTAACCTAAATCCCTAAAAATCAAACCTAGCAACTAAGTGCTGCCAAAATCAATTTTGATCATGGCATCCATCTCCAATCCCTAGAGCCTATGCATTCAAATCGGGTTCAAATCAAAAGCTGCAAGCTTGCTACACCAAATAGAGGGCAAATCAACGTTGCTATGCGAGTTTCATGACGGATCTTCATCAAAGGAGCCACCTTTCTTCGTCAAAACGATTCACGCTCCTAGTCCTCTTGCCACGCTATGTACGTTCTAGCTACTTGTAGATTTAAACGATGATCTTGATGTGACATGGGATAAAATGCAAAGTAACATGAGTATGTTAGCCTATGGGAACCTAGTTTGCCCCTTTAGCATGAACATATGACTTTGGGTTATGTTGTAGCGACTAAACCATGCTATTCATGTTACATTGGACCTAGTTTGCCATGAAAGATTGGACCTTTTCTTGTGGTATGTTAGCATGCACACTTGAAACCACTTTGACTCATGAAACATGTGCACGAATGTGACTTTGAGGCTATGCAAGTATATGAACCCGAAATCCCTTATGATAATATGCAAGTTTACCTTTTTTATCACATGAGTAACATGGGCATGTTCATCCCTTCATGATAGGTTTATGACATGAACACTTATGCAAGTAATCCCCTTTTATGCTATGCATGTTTGTGGCCAAATCCCCTTGAGATACTATGCATGTTTGTGGCCAAATCACCTTATGACACTATGCATGTTTTTGGCCAAGGTTGTGCATGTGGAAGCCAATCCCTTTTTGGCATCATGCATGTTTTGAGGCCAATATGTGACGTAGTATCCTTACTATGTTGACTCGTTTTTGCTTGCGTTGGAAAACACGACTTTGGGGTAGTTAGATAAACATGAACATGACGCGAAATCTTGACTTGAATATGACATGCAAACTTGACTTGAGGTTACATGTGAACACGACATGTAAGTTGAACCAAAATGGGGGCATGACACGTGGGTTAAACTTGGGACTTGAAATTAGACACGTATGGGTTGTAAGTGTAATATAACACTAGACCAAACATGGAAGTGGCCAACTCGAGGTTGGGTTGAGTTTGTAGCATAAATCTACCCGGACCCGCCCGGCTTAACTAGTAGCTACAAACAATAGGATCCAATGTGAGAAGTTGGTCATGTCGCGCTTAAGACCCGAGGTTAGACTAGGTTGTGGTGTAAATCTACCCGGACCCGCCCGGCTTAACTAGTAACCACAACAAGGTCTAATGTGAGAGAATGAGGGTGCATTAATTAAATTAATGCCACATGATAAGGTTAAGTAAATTTGACTAATGACACTTAACCGATATGACACGAATGGGTAGGTTAAGTGGGACCGGACTTGATTTCTTAATGACACTTAACCATGCAAGATGATTAGGGGATGAGGTTAAGTAATTTACACTTAACTAATACGACTTGGTAATTAGATGGGGTTAAGTAATTAAGACTTAACTAATCTAAACACGGTAATTAGATGGGGTTAAGTAATCCACACTTAACTAATCTAAACACGGTAATTAGATGGGGTTAAGTAATCCACACTTAACTAATCTAAACACGGTAATTCGATGGGGTTAAGTTAAACACTTAACCAACTTAAACTTGGTAATTTAATGAGGTTAAGTAACCAATACTTAACCAACTTAACGTGATAACTTAATGGGGTTAAGCAACTTATACTTAACCAATTATACATGATGATTTGATGGGGTTAAGTAACCTACACTTAACCAATCTAATACGCGGACCTGATAAGGTTAAGTTACAAGACCTTTTTAGAATATACTTAACCATTGTAGTACGATTAGAGGATGGGGTTAAGCCCACCTATACTTAACCAATCCGACTCGATAATTTGATGGGATTAAGATAATCTATGCTTAATCGATCTAGCAAGATAATCTGATAGGATTAAGGTAAGCTAGTACTTGACCGATTTGACTTGATAGGGTTAAGTCATGAGCCTCTGGGTACACTTAACCAACTTGTAGGGCTAAGTCTTGAACTTAAATACTTAGCCAATCTTGACGTGATTCGTGGGCGGGTTAAGGCATGGACTTGAATGATAACACTTAACCCAATAAGACAAACCCTAGTTAGAGGAACTAGGTATAGAATCGTGGTTAATCAAGGACAACGGGAAAGGAAGCTAAGTGGTAAACCTTAGTTAAGGGTAACTAAGTAATAATTCTTAGCTAAGGACATAGGATTAATTCACAAAGCGATGAGTAACCTGATACGGTAGGTCACCGCTTAGTCTACGAGGAGGAGCAAGTTATCTGACTTGGATTAAAGCTCCAGCGCACTGGGTGCCGAAGTGGAAGCTTCGGGGGACGTGAGGATATTCTTGGGATCCCTCTGTGGGCTGCCAGGTAATTATACTAGGCCCATGAGAGGTTAAGGTCTGCGTTAGAAGGACCAAGAGTATGCCTTGGTTGCTATGCGAGCGACCTAAAGACTGGGATGGATTAGCGTGGAGTCGACGATTCTTGGTTTTTGCCCTGGATAGCTCATCGCCGACTACCTACCATCTTTAGTCAATCGTGTATGTGCGGAAAGGCAGGGAACCCCCAACAGACCATGTGCTTGCTATCGAGTCATGGGTGAGGTTGGCCCGTAGGAAAGTGGGCTATAGTGGGGCCGTGGAGTGGTTCTTATACATGATTTTTCTTGGATTGCCTTTCAGTAGTTGAGGGAGGGGTCACGTGGGACCATAGCCACGGGTACAAAAACAGACCTTGATATCTGCATCGGCAGACGATTTAAAGCTCCCGACCAAGTTCCGTATTTCTTGATTTTCCCTGACACGGAACTCGGATGGCACATTGGGGAACATGTGCATCTAGACATGGAAAACGATTCACGATACATACGTGGGATCAAGGGCGCGGTTGACGGGTGGCGTAATCCCTAGTGGTCCTCGGTGGCCAAAACCCAAACCGAGACACGGAAACGTTCATTAGGTAGCATAATCCCTAGCGGCCCTAGGTGGCATAAATTCTAAGTGGACGCGCGATAGTTCATGGTAGGGAAACACAACTAGATCAAGGGTTGCAGTCCAAAACAACTTCAAGGATAAAACGTTTACATGGGAAAGCCCGTATGGCCTATGGCAAAGGACTGAACTTACACATGGAGAGAAACATACGGGTTGGGAAAACCTACATATGCTATATATTAGGTTGACATGGACCATTTCATGACATGGGGCAGGGGACATTCATGGTTAACACATGACGCGGGTAGGGATACTAGTACGAGAGGTGCAGAGCAAATATACATGTTAGAAGCAGGAAAAATATACATAATAGACACCGGGGGATGTTAGACAGGATAGATACCTTGGGATAGTATACTTGATAGAAACCTGACGATGTGATACCTTGATTTATCACGACACCGTAGTTTATCACGATATCTTAGTTTACCTTGCTACAGTAGTTCAGCCAGTTACCCTGGTTTAGTTTATCTATCTTGTAGTCATCCTTATGTTTACTTTCAGTTTATGCATGTCATGTTACCTTTACCTGTTTTTATACTGGGAGTACATAGGTCTTACCAGTCTTTATGACTGACCCCGTTTTCTTTCGCCTCTTTGTCTTCCGTTTCCCCCCCCCCCCCCAGGTTCCAGGGAGGAAATGATGTTGTTTAGTTCGGGCCTCTTATGCTTGAAGGTCATCATGTATAGCTTGATGTATAGCTTGGTCTTCTCTTGGCTATGGCAGCTTCACCGCTTTATTTTGGGGAATAATTTATGAAAAGGTTTTTATGCTTCTTTATTATTGCAAGACAGGTTTTGATGTACTCTGATGTAAAAGGCTTCAGACCTTAATTATTAATGTTTATGAAAGTTCGATTTTACTTCCGCTATTTTATATGTTCTGTCTTGTGATACTTCTGTGCATGTTTACCAATAACGCCCCTCTAAAGCTAGCGCATTCCTTTGCGAGTGACCCTAGCGGAGGCGGGGTGTTACAGGGAGCAAACCTCTATAGCTGATGTTTTTGGGTCAAAAAGGTGTCATTTGTTAGGAGTTTCGAGCTATCCTTTGTTTGTGATGTGACTTCAACCAAATCGCTTCCTGTCTTCTGACAATGTTCCAAATACTTGAGCGTATTATTAACCAGAAATTCCATGTGTGACGGCTTTTACTAAAAAGTATGTCAATGTTTATGGTTTATCATATATGACTTAGTGTTTATTGCTTGTGCTTTATTTTATACTGTTTACTGATTTTACTTTATTGTTTATGGTTTACGGTTTATGGTTTATTGTTTATTGTTTACGGTTTATGGCATATTGTTTATGGTTTATGGTTTATTATCTATAATTTATCATTTATGGCTTAATTTTTATGGTTTATGGCTTTATTTTATATAGTTTATTGTTTATACTTTATTGTTTATGGCTTATGGTTTATTGTTTATACTTTATTGTCTATGGTTTACGGTTTATGGTTTACGATTTATTGTTTATGATTTATCATTTATGAGTTAATGTTTATTGTTTATGCTTTATTTTATATAGTTTACTGTGCATACTTTATGGTTTATGGTTTACTGTTTATCGTTTATGTTTTACGGTTTATAGTTATTGTTTATGATTTGTGATTTATGGTTAAAATTTATGTTTTATGCTTTATATAATATAGTTTACTACTTATACTTTATTGTTTATGGTTTATTGTCTATTATTTACGGTTTATGGTTTATTGTTTACTTTTAGACCAAAAAATGGCACTACCACCCAAATGCAATGTGAAGTCCTCACAATCACGGATCATAGAGAATAAATGCAGGAAAGCTGTAAAGAACAGGGAACACACGGGGTTTTTATAGGGGGTCGACTCAAACCAAGCCGACGTCCACTTTATATTTTCTTAAGTCCTTAGAAATTACAAATACAATGCCTTCCTACAATCCGTAGGAATCATTTACATGCAACATCATTGTATTTTAATGAAGAAGTGGGGTATACGAGTGGTTTTATATACGAAACCACGTGTTAGATTAACTTGGAAGAAGCACAATGTCCTTGTGTTCTCTTCAGTGGAGGCCGAGAGTTAGAATGGCCAAAGATCCTTTAGAAGCCCCTAAATATGTGTATTTATAGATGTAGAGAGTCCCCTAGATGATGACATGTCTCACGAATCTAATGCTTTGGTAAGACATAGTGGATAAGTGGGGGAAGTCTCATGTGGTTCGTGTAAAGTCATTTATGGTCTGATCCGTGAAAGTAGGAGTAAAAAAGACTGTAAGAATAGGTCAAACTCGAGTGTGTCCAGTAAATATTTCGCCCCAGACAGGTTGGATCGGGTCCTCCATCCGATCTGAATCGGTGCCTTCGAACCGAAGGCGACGCGCTCCTCCTGGCAGTAAGGAGAAAGCAGATCGGGATGGGTTCCAACAATCTCCATCTGAAACAAGCCGGTGACTTCATTCCAAAGCAGCGTGCACTTCTATCCGGCAGAAGGTGGATCGGGTCCAACTTTCCGATCCGATCCGGGACATCTGATCCGACTCGAAGTCCAATCAATGCCGAAATCCGAACATTTCCTGTTCTACGGGCATTCACGAAAACGAGAGTAACTTTCAAATCGTAAGTCCGTTTCAGCCAAACGGAAGCTCTAACAGAAGCTAATTCAGAGGGGTACAAAGGTAATAGAGGTATGCTCCGTAACTGATGTGTTCGGGTCCAAAAGATTTCATCTGTTAGGAGTTCCGATCCTCCTTTGTTTGTGATGCGACTTGAACCAAATCGCTTCCTGTCTTTTGAAGATGTTCCAAATACTTGAGCGTATTATAAACCATAAATTCCATGTGTGACGGCTTTTACTAAAAAGTATTTCAACATTTATGTTTTATGGTTTACGGTTTATGGTTTATTGTTTATGGTTTATGGTTTATGGTTTATTGTTTATGGTTTACAGTTTATGGTTTATTGTCCATGATTTATCATTTATGACTTAATGTTTATGGTTTATGACTTTATTTTATATAGTTTATTGTTTATACTTTATTGTTTATGGTTTATGATTCATTGTTTATACTTTATTGTTTATGGTTTACAGTTTATGGTTTATTGTTTATGGTTTACGGTTTATTGTTTATGATTTATCATTTATGGGTTAATGTTTGTGGTTTATGCTTTATTTTATATAGTTTACTGCGTATACTTTATGGTTTACAGTTTACTGTTTATCGTTTATGTTTTACAGTTTATGGTTTACTGTTTGTGATTTGTTATTTATGGTTAAATGTTTATGGTTTATGCTTTATATAATATAGTTTACTGTTTATACTTTATTGTTTATGGTTTATTGTCTATAGTTTACGGTTTACGGTTTGTGGTTTATTGTTTACTGTTAGGCCAAAAAATGGCATAACACCCAAATGTAGTGTGAAGTCCTCACAATCATGGATCACAGAGAATAAATGCAGGAAAGAAGTAAAGAATAGGGAACACACGAGGTTTTTATAGTGGTTCGGCTCAAACCAAGCCTACGTCCACTTTATATTTTCTTATGTCCTTAGAAATTACAAATACAATGCCTCCCTACAATGCGTAGGAATCATTTACAAGCTATATCCTTGTATTTTAATGAAGAAGTGGGGAATAGAGAGCGGTTTTATACATGAAATCCTCGTGTTAGATTAACATGGAAGAAGCACAATGCCCTTGTGTTCTCTTCAGTGGAGGCCGAGAGTTAGAATGGCCAAAGATCCTTTAGAAGTCCCTGAATCCGTGTATTTATAGATGAAGTGAGCCTGCCAGATAAATGACATGTGTCACGAATGCAATGCATTGCTAAGACATTGTGGGTAAGTCGAGGAAGTCTTTTGTTGCTCGTGTAAAGCCATGCATGGTCCGATCCGTGAAAGTAGGAGTAAAACAGGTCTTAAGAATAGGTCAAACTCGAGTGTGTGCAGTAGTATATTTCGTCCCAGACAGGTCGGATCGGGTCTTCCATCCAATCTGAACCGGTGCCTTCAATCTGAAGGTGATGCGCTCTTCTTAGCCGTAAGGAGAAAGCGGATCGGGTCGGGTTCCTACAATCTCCATCCGAACCGAGCCGGTGATTTCATTCCAAAGCACCGTGCACTTCTTTGCGGCAGCAGGTGGATCGGGTCCACCTTTCCGATCCGATCCGGGCCATCCGATCCGACCAGAAGTCCAATCAATGTCGAAATCCAAACGTTTCTGGTTCTGCGGGGTACAAGGGTTATAGGTCCATGCTCCTTAACTGATGTTTTCGGGTCCAAAAGATGTCATCAGTTAAGAGTTTCGAGCTGTCCTTTGTTTGTGATGCAACTTCAACCAAATCGCTTACTGTCTTCTAATGATGTTCCAAATACTTGAGCGTATTATTAACCATAAATTCCATGTGTGACGACTTTTACTAAAAAGCATGTCAACATTTATGATTTATCATTGGTGGCTTAATGTTTATTGTTTGTGTTTTATTTTATATAGTTTACTGATTTTACTTTATTGTTTATGGTTTACGGTTTGTGGTTTATTGGTTATCATTTATGGTTTATGGTTTATTGTTTACGGTTTATGGTTTACGGTTTATTCGAAGAAGAGAATTACAGAATAAAACAAAGTGTCTTTTAACATAAATGATATACAATGTATTTATAGTTGATATGACAAAGACTAGTTGGCTAATTACACAATGTGGGACTAAATATTTAGCCCAAATAACACATAAGCCAGTGTGAACGTAGCTGTAGAGTGAACGACCTTGCAAATGAGCTAATGTGAACGCATCATGAGTAAGAGGCCTTGCAAATGAGCTCATATGAACATAACATGAGTCTTTAGTGAGCTAAATCTACCAAGCTGAGCTCATTTTGCAAACGTTCTTTAAGCTTCATTCTCTTCACGATCTTAGCAATTTCAAACTACACTCTTTTAAAGCAATTTCATCATGCTTTATCCATCAATTGCTCTAAACCCTGCTTTTTTCTCAACATCTGAAAACACAGCTATAAATACACAATATAGATTATTTCAAAAAGAAAATAAGATAAATAAGCGGATAAAATATACACATTTAGGTGTATATCAAATACCCCCACACTTATCTTTTTAATCGTCCTCAAATAAACTACACTAAGATATGTCACACTTTTGTACGAAACACGATTGCATTTTGCGCATGCAACATGCCGTTAAACCCTTAGGTGTCCCTAGTAGGACGGGTGTTGTCTCGTGAGGGTTTTCAGCGGATACTACCCTCAAAATCAAAAGCGTCTTATGTACGCACATTAATCAAACAAGATATTTAAGGTCATTCACATTCCAAGGACTTTACTTAATTTCAATAATAACAGTTCAGTCCTAAATTGTCCATCCCATAATTGGTGCAAAAATGAATAAAAAGATTCAAGCTGAATCATAATTCCTTGATAACACTGTAATTGTCTTGAAGGTTAAGAGCATGGTGTCAACCAAAGTTCTACACATCGTCAATGTGCACCCAATCATTTATTCATTCTTTTCTTTTTTTTTAATAATTCTGCACCATTGTAACTATATTGTATTGGATGTGAGTTATGCATAGATGAAGGAAAAATTTGCAAGTTCTAAAAATATTCTAGATAAGAGGGCAAGTGTAACACCCCACGTCCATTAATGTCACTCTCAAAGGGAATGCATTAACTTCCATGGCGCATTTTAAGTGAATATAGAACAGAAAATCACAACAAGACAGATATAAAGCAGTAGTTGAAAATTTAAAACTTTATTTATTGCAGCAGAAGGTAAATATGTTTGGTTACATCATCAAAAACTATAAACCAAAGTCAAGTACATAATATCCATCTTGACAAAACAAAGTACATAATCCCACTACTACAAATAGCCATAAAGAAAATGACAGGCTGAAATTTACTTCAGCAATACAAATCTAAGTGCTCCCAAAGAGATCCCAATCAAGCTCCACTAGTACTAGTCCCACCCTTAGAACGTGGGGGGGGGGGGAAGGAAGAAAAGAGGTGAAAACAAAGGGGGTCAGACATAAAGTCTGGCGAGTAAGATAACTCTAACAACATAATTATTAAAGCAGTATGATAAGATATAAGCTGGAGAATAAGGCAATGACTGTGTGAACCACATGGGTATGGCAAGGCAATCAAGAGAAACAGAGATAACGTTAATGGCGGTTCCAAATCAATATAGGATGATTACTATACTCTACCGTACTGTATTGTACAAACACTAACTGCACCCCTACTAGTCACTCTAGAAATTTGATCCCTCTTGGCTAAATAGAACGATGATAGCTTCGTGTACTACTACATGTACCCACTATCCTCCATGTTTGACTGTATATCTTTAGTTGCTATCATAGGTACCCAGCGTGTACCTATCCCCACTAGATGTACCCCTTCAATAAGTAATAATGGTAATTTTATGTACTCCTAACTAACGTCATAGGTGCCGCCTGCTCCTATCTCCACTAGGTGTACCCCCTTAATAATAGTGGTAGCTTTGTGTACCCCTAGCTGACTACATAGGTGTCGTCTGCTCCTATCTTCACTTGGTGTACCTACTACCCTGCCCCATTCGATCGGCTCCCTAATTCGTAGATACCCGTGTTGGCATCACAGTGGGGTGTATCACTCCCCAAAGTGGCAACCCGATATCACCAATGATGGACGGCTTATACCTACACGATGCAACAACGTCTTACCTACCAGCCCGGGTCCACACACGCATATGAACCCGTTGGACTTGCGTTGCCACCGCTAACCCGTTTTGGCCTCTTACATTCAAGCCCAGTATGTGTGTCCCGTCCTCGACTTGGGTCGAGCCCATAAAGATACGAATGGGTTACTGGTTGAAACGGGCCCCCATTACTTGACACAACCTATCCAACTAAGCTTGGTCCCCTCTAGTATATCCCACTTAACCCACTTCATGTACAGTTACATGTTTTAAATTTGGTTAAGGGTTTCTATTAGTAATTCCACATGCCACCCAAGGCACCCACTTAACCCCCATATCCCACTTACATGTTTTACCTTGGTTAAGTGTTAATAATCGTATTTCCTCATGCCACCCAAGGCACCCACTAGATTCCACATGCCACCCAAGGCACCCACTTAATCCCCTCATGTCCCACTACATGTTTATCTGGTTTAGTGTTTCTTAATTCATTAAGACCGTAACCTCATAAAGACCTCTCACCTTAGACTGGCATTTGTGGCAGCTGGATATGCCGGGCGGGTCTGGGCAGTCTTACACCACAAAAGAGCCTAACCTCGTGTCTTTACAATTGTTACGTATTTAATTTATGCCTAAGACCTCTCACATTAGACTGGCATTTGTGGAAGCTGGATTTGCCGGGCGGGTCCGGGCAGTCTTACACCACAAAAGAGTCTAATCTCGTGTCTTACACGATTAATTACTCCTAATTAACCATTCCCCAATTTGAATTACTTTCCCTATTCAAATTATCAATCAATTCCAAATTTAACGATGTCCATAATTGACTCAATTATGTCCATACATTTATGGTATGTAAAATCATACCAATTTTCACTACAATTATATTTTATTCCTTTAAAATTAATTACATGCCTTTTTAGGCCATTACATGCCAAATTCACAATATGTGTGTATCCACTATTATCCCCATCGTACCCCCGTCATTCGTTCGCTTAACACGTTGTATACATATTAGACTAGCAAAAACTCTAATACTTAAAAAAAAAAAAGGAATAAACGTCACAGAGTCACATACACACAATAATAGATCTAATTTGCATCTAACTTGCAATTAAGAATTACAACATACTTGCATAGTCTATGTATCATCAAGGATCCAAAAATCATAGATCTAAAAGGTGTGAACTTGCATGTATGAACATAGTTTTACACCCAACTAGCCTAGGTAATTATCACAAACTTACATAAACTATGTATGTTGTCAACCTAAACATAAAGGTGTCATCTTATATAGCTATGGATCCAATAAAAGGTGTTAACCTGGGTAAACTATGGATCCACATAAAGATGTAAACTTGCATAACTATGCATGTCATAGTTTCAACATAAAAATGTCAACTTGAATATGGATCTAAACTTTAAAGGTGTGAACTTGTATATATGTGAATCCAATTATCACTTAAACTTGCATATGAACATAATACTTATACGAACTAGCATATGTTCCACATCCATATTCGCATAAAAACTGATGTTATAAACCTAGGTGATTGGATTATAAAAAGGGATTCATTGACACAAGTTAACATCATGAAATACTGGCATATATTTTAGATCCAAAATTACATAACATCATATAATTCGCATACAACTTACGTGATCTTATTAACTTGCATAACATCCTATGTACAACTTGCATAATCATGTTAACTTGCATAACATCATATATGAAACTTGCATAATCATACTAACTTGCATAACGTCATACATGAAACTTGCATAACATCATATATAAAACTTGAATAACATCATATGCGAAACTTGCATAACATCATATATAAAACTTGCATAACATCATATGTGAAACTTGCATAACATCATATATAAAACTTGCATATTATCATATGTGAAACTTGCATAACATCATATAATATCAATCAAGCTAACATACATGATTAGACATATGAATTAGATTCACAACCACAACTTATAATCCAACGTATATCACATAATAATTGATTTAGCAATTATTTTGTTAAAATGATCGAACTCACAACTCAAAAGCGGTATTGAGTTCTGAATTCTGATTTCTGGAGTTTTATTAGCTCTCCTTTGAAGAAGAATCGTCGTTAGCGTTGAATAGGACTGATTTGATTTGTTGTTCTTCCTCTTAAATTTGTGATGGCTACTCTAGGGTTCAAGACGACAGCATGACAGCCATAGTTTCAATTTTAATTCTGATTTAGGGTTTGAGTCTATGGATCTTTTTATAGAGTTTTGAATTAATTTAAGCCGTCAGATGTTCTTAGGGTTAATAAAAACCATTCAGTCATGATAGGGTGACACCTCAGCCCTAATAACACAGCAAGGAGTCAGAAAGGACTCAGCAATGAGTCACAACATAGACCGGACTGAACCAGAAAGCTGTGCAGGTTTTCTCTTGGCCTGGGCGCACTTGGGAAGTGCACAAATGTAAATTTGTACTGGCACACTTCCCAAGTGCACCAGTGCATTTTTTTGCTTTCTTTTGCCACCAAACTTCGTTCGTCCATAACTCCTTCATCCGGTACCCGTTTCCCGCAAACTTGGACTCTATTTCAACCAGAATTCCGAGACGAACACAATGGCGCAACCCCATTCCCATAATTCTCACATCCGAGATTAATTATTCTTTATTTTAGTTAATTCTATTATTAAAAAATCCGGGGTGTTACATTCTCCCCTCCTTAAAGGATTTCGGCCCCGAAATCTCCAAGTTAAGGAGAATGCATATCCTACCATCCAAGCAACGATCTACTCAACCATCAAACACGGGCATCCATTGTCCTTATAAAATTTCTAATGCTATATGAACATATGCAAGAAGTGTGTGTATATGTTCCTCATCTAATGCAAAATCGGGCGGTCTGCTGATTCAGTTGAACTCCTTAATGCAAACCATGATAGTGCCATGCGTCCATTATGTATGCGAAAGAACCTTATCGATACATATCATTTCTACATGTGTGCACAACCATTTACCAAAATGCAACATCCATATGATGGTACAACCATTATCCATCCATTAACTTAAATATGTATACTCATTTATATGAAATATGCAATATGAAGTGACTGAGCCGATCTAGTGCATAAAGTGTGTGTATATGCATCCATGAGCAACCACTAGCAAACACTTGCATGCACATGCATCCATCATACATAACATGTCTCAAACACATGTTTCAACCATAGGACTATCCTATCTAAAGGTCAAAGATACTAGCGAGAGGACATACTAAAGATAAGATAAGCACAAGGTAAGTGATAAAGGAGAAATTAAAAGACATACCCTCGAATAGAAAAGGGTATAATGAACGCATCTTCGCTTAAGTCTCCCAAGTAGCGTTGCTCTCATCATCTTCCCATTGCACTTTGACTAGTTTGACCTCTCAATTCCTCAACTTCTTAATCTCCGACCCAAGAATGCGCGTAGGAGCTCGTCGAATCTTCGCATCACGCTCGATCTCCACCTCTGTAAGCAAGCTCGGCTCTACCACTTCCGCGGTTTCGTGCAAGCACTTCCTCAAATATGATACATGGAATACGTCGTGTACACCACTAAGTCTCTCAGGCAACTCCACTATATACGCCATCTACCCAATCCTTTCCTTAATAGGAAACGGCCCTATGAATCTTGATGCTCACTTCCTAATGGACCCAAAGAGAACGACGTTCCGTAATGGAGACATCTTGACAAAGACCATGTCCCTAATATCAAACTCAAGATCTGCCCTCCTCTTGTCCGCATAAGATTTCTGCCTAACTTGCGCCGTCTTCTTCCTCCTTCAAATCAAATCGATCATTTCCGAAGTCTGTCTAATCATATCGGGCCCAATTAGATTCCCACCAACATGTAGGCGAACGACACGGCCGTCCATAAAGAGCTTCAAACGGTGCCATGCCAATGCTAGACTGAAAGCTATTGTGCGAACTCTACCAACGATGTACCTCCGAAGTCTAAGACACATAACCTCAATAGGTCCTCTAGAATACTATTCACCCTCTCGGTCGGGCCGTCCATCTGAGGATGATATGCGGTGCTTAAAAATAACTGAGTCCCTACCGCCTCTTACAAGCTCTTCCAAAATTCTCTAGTGAAGATAGGATCGCGGTCGCTCACTATGCTAGAAGGAACACCGTGCAAACGAACTATTTCTCGAATTTACACGGAGGCTAACCATGGAGCAGTCCTCTTACTCTTCACGGGAATGAAATGGGCGCTCTTAGTAAGTTTGTCTACCACGACCCAAATCCCCTTATTGCCCTTCCTCGATCTTGGTAATCCATCAATAAAGTCCATCGAAACACTTTCCCACTTCCATTGTGGGACCTCCAATGGTTGAATCAATCCACCGGGCTTCTTTTGCTCTACTTTTACTTGTTGGCACACCAAGAATCTAGCGATAAACTCGGCCACGTCCTTCTTCATACCGGACCAAAAGTAAACTCGTCTCATGTCCATGTACATCTTGTCCCTACTGCGATGGATGGTCATCTTCGAACGATGTGCATCATCAAGAATGGTCATCCTCAAGTTCTCGTCCTGTGGTACACAAAGTCTACCGTCCCGACATAACCAACCCTTATCATCTAGGGTATACCTACGGAGATGGCTCAATGACTCCCCTCTTATGAGATTCTCTACTAACTCCATCAACTGTGGGTCCTCACGCTGTGCCTCTCCAACCCGTCACAAAAGCGTAGGTCTGACCTCAAGGACGCTAGCAAACTGGGTACAAAATCAATGGATGGTCTAAAGTCAAAGGTAGAGATAAACTCTAAGCTACATCGTTCGGCAAACAAAGGACTCAATGTCAATTTGTTTTTCCTACTCAGGGCATCCGCCACAACATTACCCTTGTCAAGGGCATATGCTATCTCGAAATCGTAGGACGCCAAGAACTCCATCCACCATAACATATCACCCTTCCCTAGAGACCACATGCCTTAAAATCCTCACTTCTTTCCTCCAAAAATGGTATTTTGGAGAACTTAGCTTTAAGCTGGTGCACTTGTAGGGTCCCTAAGCTTACCCTAAGATGTAGGGCACGCTCTTCTCTGCTTCTAGAGAAAACCATGATATAATCCCATGCAAAATCGTCACAACTATCCATCTCTCACACAGACCATCCTAGTCGAACTCGACATCCCCCAAGTGCAAGCCCTAAAGTCCTAAACCAATATCAGACAAACACCCAAGGGATACCTCCTTCGAATTCAGATGACCTACGTGAGATGATACTAGTAAGACGGCCAACCAATTGAGCACTTGACCGACTCTGGCTGTCCTTGCCAGTCTTGCTCCAAAACCACGGCTGATCACATAACTGACTTTTCTTAATCTATTAAGCACATACGAAAACTTATTTCGCGCCTCTGGGTAAACCCCGCGCTTTATCAAAGACGTCTCCATACTCACGCCCAACACAAACAGATTCCCAATCATCGTTGGATACGTTAGAAGATTCTAGGCAGCTAAGCATCACTGAACCCCTAGGGTCACAAGAAATATGAGGGTCTTTTCATAACGAATCAATAGTCTAACTATCCTCCTTTCACAATCTAGGATGGCACCCCGCCTGGCTAGCCAATCCACCCCTAGAATCAAACTATAGCCCGTGAAACCAAGGATGAAGGCATTGCATTAAAATCCAATGCCCAAGATAGACACTCTCAAATCCAGACAAACCATTGAAGGATGAGCCGAACCACCAACAGGATTTGAGACTAGGATGGGACCCTTAACTAGACTAGTACTTAGGTGTAGTGTTTCAACTAACGAAGCAGATACTAACGAGTATGAAGCCCCAGAATCAAACAAAGTTCAAACAGGATGATAAAGAAAACAAAATTTCAGCCTAAATGGTCCTACCCCCATCAGGTATACCAGCCGTGAGGGAATACAACTACCCTCCAGAAGATCGTGTACTTTGTCCTTGCCTCTTTGGACAATCCTAAGGTGTCCTATTTCTCCAAAACAACTAGCCTTCTTCTTCACATTCTCCATTCGCGACCTCCCACCAGGATGAGGTTTCGTCCTTTGTTAACCAAACAGCTATTTGAACCTTCCTCCCATCGTCTATCTTAAAGGTTCCAACAAGCCCTCCACTTCCTTGGACTAACTTCTAGCCCGACAAACGTCTAATCCCTTGAAGTGGTTTTCCGTCCTTCGTATGGAAGTCCTTATTTATCTTAGAAAAAGCATCTATACGCCCGGGGGGAAAGAATGCAAAAAGAGAAAGAGGAAGGGATTCAAAACGGAGAATCGAAGGAAGGATATACGGCTCTTGGGGATTATGTTCTTAAAATAAACCTTTCTTTCAAAAATACTATTCTACAAACATATTTTTTGAAAATATTCTTTATAAAAATTCTTTTGAAAAATATTTTTTCAAAATATCTTATCTATTCTGGTAACCTTCAGCTCTAATACCACGTGTAACACCCCACGTCCATTAATGTCACTCGCAAAGGGAATGCATTAACTTCCATGGAGCATTTTAAGTGAATATAGAACAGAAAATCACAACAAGACAGATATAAAGCAGTACTTGAAAATTTAAAACTTTATTTATTGCAGCAGAAGGTAAATATATTTTGTTACATCATCAAAAACCATAAACCAAAGTCAAGTACATAATATCATCTTGACAAAACAAAGTACATAATCCCACTACTACAAATAGCCATAAAGAAAATGATAGTATGAACTTTACTTCAGCAATCCAAATCCAAGTGCTCCCAAAGAGATCCCAATCAAGCTCCACTAGTACTAGTCCCAACCTTAGAACCTTGGGGGGGGGGGGGGGGGGAAGGAAAAAAAGAGTTGGAAACAAAGGGGGTCATACATAAAGTCTGGCGAGTGCGATAACTCTAACAATATAATTATTAAAGCAATATGATAAGATATAAGCTGGAGAATAAGGTAATGACTGTGTGAACCACATGGGTATGGCAATGCAGTCAAGAGAAACAAAGATAACTTTAATAGCGCTTCCTAATCAATAGAGGATAATTAATATACTCTACCGTACTGCACCATACTGTATTGTACTAACACTAACTGCACCCCTACTGGTCACTCTAGAAATTTGACCCCTCTTGGCTAAATATAACGATGATAGCTTCGTGTACAACTAGATGTACCCACTATCCTCCATGTTTGATTGTATATCTTTAGTTGCTATCATAGGTACCCAGCGTGTACTTATCCCCACTAGATGTACCCCTTCAATAAGTAATAATGGTAATTCTATGTACTCCTAGCTGACGTCATAGGTGCTGCCTGCTCCTATCTCCACTAGGTGTACCCCCTTAATAATAGTGGTAGCTTCGTGTACCCCTAGTTGACTACATAGGTGTCGTTTACTCCTATCTCCACTAGGTACCTTGCCCCATTCGATCGGCTCCCTAACTCGTAGATACCCGTGCTGGCCCCACCGTGGGGTGTATCACTCCCCAAAGTGGCAACCCGATACCACCAATGATGCACGGCTTATACCTACACGATGAAACAACGTCTTACCTACCAGCCCGGGTCCACACACGCATATGAACCCGTTAGACTTGCGTTGCCATCGATAACCCGTTTTGGCCTCTTACAGTGAAGCCCAGTATGCGTGTCCCGTCCTCGACTTGGGTCGAGCCCACAAAGATACGAATGGTTACTGGTTGAAACAGGCCCCCATTACTTGACACAAGCTATCCACCTAAGCTTGGTCCCCTCTAGTATATCCCACTTAACCCACTTTATGTACACTTACATGTTTTAAATTTGGTTAAGGTTTTCTATTAGTAATTCCACATGCCACCCTAGGAACCCACTTAACCCCTATGTCTCACTTATATGTTTTACCTTGGTTAAGTGTTACTAATCTTATTTCCTCATGCCACCCAAGGCACCCACTAGATTCCACATGCCACCCAAGGCACCCACTTAACCCCCTCATGTCCCACAACATGTTTATCTGGTCAAGTGTTTCTTAATTCATTAAGACCGTAACCTCATAAAGACCACTCACATTAGACTAGCATTTGTGGCAGCTGTTTTTGCCGGGCGGGTCCGGGCAGTCTTACACCACAAAAGAGCCTAACCTCGTGTCTTTACAATTGTTACATATTTAATTTATGCCTAAGACCTCCCACATTAGACTGGCATTTGCGGCAGCTGGATTTGTTGGGCGGGTCCGGGCAGTCTTACACCACAAAAGAGTCTAACCTCGTGTCTTACACGATTAATTACTCCTAATTAATCATTCCCCAATTTGAATTCCTTTCCCTATTCAAATTATCAATTAATTCCAAATTTAACGATGTCCATAATTGACTCAATTATGTCGATCCATTTATGGTATGTAAAATCATACCAATTTTCACCACAATTATATTTTATTCCTTTAAAATTAATTACATGCCTTTTTAGGCCATTACATGCCAAATTCACAATATGTGTGTATCCACTATTATCCCCATCGTACCCCCGTCATTCGTTCGCTTAACACGTTGTATACATATTAGACTAGCATATAGTCTAATACTTAAAAAAAAGGAATAAACATCACAAAGTCACATACACACAATAATAGATCTAATTTGCATCTAACTTGCAATTAAGAATTACAACATACTTGCATAGTCTTTGTCTCATCAAGGATCCAAAAATCATAGATCTAAAAGGTGTGAACTTGCATGTATGAACATAGTTTTACACCCAACTAGCCTAGGTAATTATCACAAACTTACATAAACTATGTATGTCGTCAACCTAAACATAAATGTGTCATCTTACATAACTGTGGATCCAATAAAAGGGGGTTAACCTGAGTAAACTATGGATCCACATAAAGGTGTAAACTTGCATAACTATACATGTCATAGTTTCAACATAAAAATGTCAACTTGAATATGGATCTAAACTTTAAAGGTGTGAACTTGTATATATGTGAATCCAATTATCACTTAAACTTGCATATGAACATAATACTTATACGAACTAGCATATGTTCCACATCCATATTCGCATAAAAACTGATGTTATAAACCTAGATGATTGGATTATAAAAAGGGATTCATTGACACAAGTTAACATCATGAACTACTGGCATATATATTAGATCCAAACTTACATAACATCATATAATTCGCATACAACTTCCGTGATCTTATTAACTTGCATAACATCCTATGTACAACTTGCATAATCATATTAACTTGCATAACATCATATATGAAACGTGCATAATCATATTAACTTGCATAACATCATACATGAAACTTGCATAACATCATATATAAAACTTGCATAACATCATATGTGAAACTTGCATAACATCATATATAAAATTTGCATAACATCATATGTGAAACTTGCATAACATCATATATAAAACTTGCATAACATCATATGTGAAACTTGCATAACATCATATAATATGAATCAAGCTAACATACATGATTAAACATATGAATTAGAATAACAACCACAACTTATAATCCAACGTATATCACATCATACTTGATTTAGCAATTATTTTGTTAAAGTGATCGAACTCACAACTAAAAAGCAGTCTTGAGTTCTAAATTCTGATTTCTGGAGTTGTATGAGCTCTCCTTTGAAGAAGATTTATTGTTAGGGTTGAATAGGACTGATTTGATTTGTTGTTCTTACTCTTAAATTTGTGACAGCTACTCAAGGGTTCAAGACGACAACATGACGGCCATAGTATCAATTTTGATTTTGATTTAGGGTTTGAGATTATGGGTCTTTTTTAGAGTTTGAATTAATTTAAGCCGTCGGATGATCTTAGGGTTAACCAAAACCATTCAGTCATGATAGGGTGACACCTCAGCCCTAATGACTCAGCAAGGAGTCAGAAAGGACTCAACAATGAGTCACAACATATACCGGACTGAACCAGAAAGCTGTGGAGGTTTTCTCTCGGCCTGGGCGCACTTGGGAAGTGCATCAATGTAAATTTGTACTGGCGCACTTCCCAAGTGCGCCAGTGCATATTTTTTTTCTTTCTTTTGCCACCAAACTTCGTTCGTCCATAACTCCTTCATCCGGTAACCGTTTCCCGCAAACTCGGACTCTATTTCAACTAGAATTCCTAGACGAACACAATGGCGCAACCCCATTCCCTTAATTCTCACGTCTGAGATTAATTATTCTTTATTTTAATTAATTCAATTATTCAAAAATCCGGGGTGTTACAGCAAGTGTATTAGTTGAACTACAAATTACAAAAGAAAAAGTAACATTTAGGCACATATGGACATGTTTTTTGTTTCTTTTCATCTCCTCAACTACAATCCTCGCTTCCAAGTACTGTAAGATGGATGTGGATGGAATGGAAATGAATGCTTTATAGTCAAGAGTGATGAATGACTATTTTATTCTGAGAGACTCTCTCTTTATTGCATTTTTTTTCTTTTTTTTCTTTTTTCCTTTTTGCATGATGAATGATGAGTGGAGATGGAATGGAATGATACCGTACATTATTTCATTTGATTCCTCCTCTACTAAACGAATCATAATGAACACTTCATGAAAGGAAAGTTTTGTGCCTTAGTTACTCGACTTCTACAGACCTAATTCAACCCAAAAGTCTTGATTGATGTTATATGAAAAGTTGAAAGGAATGATAAAAAAAATTCGTAAGATAGATAACCCATATAAAATAAGATGCGGTATATGGTTATCCTACCTTAAAACAAGTACGAAGTGGTTAGTGTAATATTGGTATAAAGTGATGTTTTTGAACCTTTAAAAATAAATGTGTACAAGGCTGTAATGACCCGAGATTCTAGACGAAAACTAAAATGTGTAAAAATTTAAAAATGAACAACAAATCAATAACTAAACTTATCGATGACAGATAATTCATTTACAAAGCCAGAAAATGCGAGTAAAGACTTTCTTTATTACAACCAGAAGTGTAGCTAAACTTAATAGCAACAGCGCTACTAAAGCTCGGAAGCAAAGCGTTACTAAATCACCGTATAAAAGGTGTAGCTAAGCCCTTTAGTTGAAAATAATTTGTTAAACAAACAAGTTAAGTTAGCTTATAAATAAAATGACTTCGACATAGATTCACACCTACACTAAGCTAATTAGACTTAGTTTATTTAATCGATTGTAAGAAGGAACCAAGTCATATGCTTGCACAAGAAACAAATTACTTTCATGCAAACAAATACAAAGGAGTTAAATGATTTAAATGGAGATTACTCAACCATTTAAAATGCTTAAAACACAAGTATGTTGCGCAAGGAACTTGCAGCAAAACTAATGAAATAAATGGATAAAAACAGTGCACATATACACTTACATTTGCTAGCTAAAAACATGGTTAAACCTATCAACTTGAAAGACCTATTTCAGCCATTTCTTGCGCAAGACAGCGAGGCTTTTTCAGCTGAAACAAAAGCCCATAAGCTAGTTAAACACTTCATGGAGAAGTCTTGAAGTACAAGGATGATAGCGACTTGTAGTGAAACACCCCACCTCCGTTAGGGTCACTCTCAAAGGGAATGCCCTAATTTTGGTGGAGGTTTATAAGTACAAGTCACAGTTATACAAGACAGATATAAGAACGCATATTTGTAAACAGCGGAAGAACAACAAACTTTATTTCATAAAGTCAAATACGTGTTACAACAACATCCTTTCCAAAAACATAACATAACACTTTCATAATCTGTCTTGAGTACATTATTTTTAAAGAAGCATAAATAAAACATAGATGAACTGCAAAAGCCCCATAGTGGATTGTCCAAAGCCATAGTTCAAAACAGGAAAGTCCAAGCAATACATTTCTCTTCTTCAAGCTGGATGTCAAGGCTGATCAAGCTGCTGTGTTCCCTCCCTGAGGACCTGGGGGGGGGGGGGAAACGGAAGAAAGAAGACGAAAGAAAAATAGAGTCAGACATAAAGCCTGAGTAAGTCTAGTACTATTTTGTCTATGAATAAAGAACTGGGTATGATAAGTATAAACAAGAAGTGGGCATGCATTATAACTTGGTTAAGTTGTCTAGGGTCGAATATACCATCGTACCCCATGTTAATCTCTGAACCCATATAAACTAGTTTCCAATTTGCACCCCATAATCAGGGTGATGTGATCCATTCTATGATGATCGGCTCCTACTCGCATAGTTACATGTGTCTTACGGCCCCCGATGTCTGTAGTTACCTATGCTGGTCCCACCATGGGGTGTATCATGTCCCATAGTGGCAACCCGACACAACCTTAGAGTGCACAGGTATGCTACTGGTGTCCAGTGCCTTATTTTTCTGCGCCGGAGTGTGTGCACGCCCGCACTCCGTTAGAACCTACACTGCTACACCACCGCCGTTGCTTTGACCTCTTACAATCAGCCCAGTAATCGTGCCCTACCCTGCCTAGTTTTAGGGTATCCTGATACACCTTTTAGGGTTACTGCTGAAAAGGGTCCCCCGTTACTAGGTTTTCTATCTCTAGCCAACATGCTAAGTTGGTTAAGTGTTTCCTACCTAACCCCCACCAGTCCGTTTAGTTTAGCATGTTCCATTTTGATTAAGTCTTTAGTTCACTTAATCCTAACAGTCCTGACTCAGCCTTAATTGTCTTATTAAGGCCCTGACCTCTCACATTAGACAGGTATTGTTGTGGCTGCCTGTTGCCGGTCGGTTCCGGGCAGTCTTACGCCACAACTCAGTCTAACCTCGGGTCCTTGCTGGGCTCCATGTTTAACCTCCCACATTGGATAGGTATTGTTGTGACTACTGGACAGCCGGGCGGTTCCGGGCAGGTTTACATCACAACTCAATCCAACCTCGGGTTAAACACATCGTATGTTCTACATTTACATATTTTGTCATTCTTCTTTATTTCTTATATGTAAATATTTGCGGCCCATTATTAAGTTAATGGTGTAAAGGTTACACCAACCACGGGCCCAACCCATACTTGAACTTGGGCCCTTCTATTTTATATTTTCATTCATTAATTAATTTTAACCCAACGTTATTTTCCCCCATTTTACACGTCCGTTTATATATATTGGACTTAGCCTTTTAAAGCCCAATTTAGCCATGCGGAAAGGGGAGGCTTATGGCGTATACACAAAGAGGGGAAGGTGAGCGCATGAACTTGCAATACGACGTTGGAAATACAAAATAGAAATTGGTGTACTTGCATAGTGGCAACATAGGTGACATGAATCAAAGCATGTGAACTTGCATAGGTTTAACTACAATATGAACCTATATTCTTATTTAGGCATAATGTCAAACATAAGCATGTCATAAATATTCCTAGCATAAGCATAGCATAATGTCAAACATAAGCATGGCATAAGTAAAGTTAAATTTGTTCATGGCATAAACATAAACAAGTCATGTTCATAAGGTTCCTACATGTTTACAAAGGGGATACTTTGTTACTAACACAAAAGCATAGTTCAACTTAATCATGGTTTAAGTCTAATCACATAACGATGGTATAAACATACTTATGCATAAATATTCCTAATCATGGTGTTTGCTTTAAACTTGCAAAAAGGGATTTTTGAGTCTAACCTAGCCATGTCTCACATATGTCATCATATAATTCTTGTAAACAAGATAGACTTAATCATGGATTTCAATTATATCATTCATAGCCTAGCCATATTCATAAGTTTGCAAAAGCATGACTTAATACATGGATTATGGTGTCAAAATTCCAACATAGTTTCATATGAACTATAATAACCAAACTTGTTTCAATTACTTGCACAATGACTTATGCACAAAAAATATACATCATGATGACATAATAACAAAGCCCCAAACTTGCATGAATTTCACTCAACTACATACATGTAGCTTCAACATAGATTACATAATTTGCGCAATATTCCAAACGTATACTTGCATAGAACTACCGCATGTAGTTCTTTATAATGAATAACATAATTTTGCACAAATATGAACTACTTTATTATCCCAATTCAAGCATACAAATCAATACAGCTGTTTATTCATACCAAAGTAATACTCTACTTACAATGGTTGCGGCGAATTCTCAAATTAAGAGATATGATTCCTTTGTTGAATTGATTGGCTTTAGGTTGCTTGAATTGCTTTAGGCTTTAGAACTTTCTTCCTAATTCTCTCTCTAGTTGGCGGCTACTCTTAGTCGTTCCTCAGCAACATGGCGGCTATGTTCTTAATTTGAATGAATAGATTAGGGTTTAGTCTAGGGTTGTTTATATAGAGGTTAGGAATTGATTAGGACCATTGATGTTGCTAGGTTAGATCATAGCCATTCATTAGGAAGAGAGACCAATAAAAACCCGCCACCTAGCCCTAGTGACAAAGCAGACCACAGAAATTCGACCAAACACAGACCTGGCCAGCCAGGTTGACTGGGCTCGACCAGGTCGACACCCCTGTCGACAGGGCTGTCGACAGCCCTGTCGACATGGGTAGCCCAGGTCGACAGCCCAGTCGACCTGGGTGGCCTAGGCGGGCGTTTTTCCGCCCTGGCCCATTGGGCCCCATTTTCGAATTTAAACTTTATTTTATTCTGTTTGAATTTTAAACTTAATTCTCAATTTTTCCGAAGGCCATATCTTCTTCATACGGACTCCGTTTTTCGAAAACTCGGACTCTATTTCGCGTATTTTTCTGAGACGAACGCAATGGCGTATCCCGTTTCCCTTGGTTCTTTGATTTCAAATTAATTATACTTTAATTTGTTAATTTCACAGTTATAGAATTTTCGGGGTGTTACATTCTCCCCCACTTAAAAGGATTTCGTCCCCGAAATCTTCAAGTTAGGAGGAATGTATATCCTAACATCCAATCATCCATCTACTCATCCATCAAGCACGAGCATCCATTGTCCTTAAAAGACTTCTAATGCTTCATGATCATATGCGAAATGTGTGTGTACATGTACTTATCTAATGCAAAATCAGGCGGTCTACTGATTCAGTTGACCTCCTTAATGCGAATTATGTAAGTGTCATGAATCCATTATGTATGCAAATTTTCCTATTCATGATTCTACATGAGTGCACAATCATTCAATACAAATGCAGCATCCACATGACAACACATTAAAGTTCAGCCATATACGAATACAAACATATATGCATATGCAATATGAAGTGACTGAGCCGATCTAAAACCTAGATTGTGTGTGTATATGCAACCACTAGCAACCACTAGCAATCACTTGCAACCACTTGCAACCACCATACATAACATGTTTCAACTACATGTTTCCATCCAAAAAGATTCTATCTAAAAGATACGGTCGAGGAAATATACCTAAAAAGATAGATAAAAGCGCAACATAAGGAAAAGGAAAGATCAAGGATGTACCCTCGAACAGAAAAGGGTAGGCAGTACGTATTCTAGCTTTAGTTTCCCAAGTCGCGTCTCCCTCGGCGTCGCTCCATTGAACTTTGACGAGCTTGACTTCACGGTTGCGTAGCTTCTTCACTTCCGTTCCTAAGATGCGGGTTGGAACTTTTCTTATGGTTGCTTCGCGTTCCACTTCGGCTTCTTCGAGGATATTTGGCTCTACCACTTCAGCAGACTCATGCAGACATTTTCGGAGATGTGAAACGTGAAAAACGTTGTGGACTCCAGCCAACTTCTCGGGTAGCTCTAATCTATAGGCCATTTTCCCAATTTTCTCGATGATAGGGAATGGCCCTATGAACCTTGGTGCTAGCTTTCCTGTGGTTCCAAAGCGAACAACGTTTCTTAGCGGTGATACCTTGAGAAAAACTCTGTCTCCAACTTCAAATTCAAGGTCGGTCCTCCTCTTGTCGGCGTAGGACTTTTGTCTATCTTGGGCCGTCTTCATCCTTCTTCGTATTAAGTCTACTTTCTCTGAGGTCTCTCGGATCATATCTGGTCCAAGTATGAGCTTATCCGTGGACTCCCACCAACAAGTGGGCGATCGGCACGGTCTTCCATATAAAGCTTCGGAGGGCGCCATTCCGATGGTTGCTTGATAGCTGTTGTTGTAGGCAAATTCCACCAAAGGAAGGTGGTCTTCCCATGTCCCTCCGAAGTCAAGGACGCATAGTCTTAAAAGGTCTTCCAAAACTCTGTTCACTCTCTCTGTTTGGCCGTCGGTTTGGGGATGATAGGCTGTGCTCAAGCACAACTGCGTTCCTACTGCTTCTTGCAGACTCCGCCAAAACTCGCTGGTGAAGATGGGGTCTCGGTCACTAACGATGCTAGACGGTATTCCATGGAGTCGGACGATTTCCTTGAGGTAAAGTGATGCCAGGGATGAGGCAGTTCTTTTACTTTTGACAGGTAAAAAGTGGGCACTTTTAGTAAGCCTATCCACTATTACCCAAATACTAGTGTTGCCTCTCCTAGACCTAGGCAGCCCATCGATGAAGTCCATTGAGATGCTATCCCACTTCCACTGCGGGACCTCCAGAGGATGTAGCAGTCCGCCAGGCTTTTTCTGTTCTACCTTAACCTGTTGGCACACCATGCACTTAGAAACGAATTCTGCCACGTCCTTTTTCATGTCGTTCCAAAAGAAAGTCCTCTTTATGTCTTTGTACATTTTATCTCCGCCTGGGTGTATCGTCATCTTGGAGTGATGTGCTTCCTCGAGAACCTTCTTTACTAACTCTTTTATCTGTGGGACGCATAGTCTTCCGTCTCGCCTTAGCAAACCCCTATCGTCGATGGAGTATCGGTTGAGGTGACTTGAAGTCTCACCCCTAATCAGCCTATCAATTATTTCCACAAGCTGAGGGTCTTCGCGTTGTGCTGTCCCTACTGAATCCACTAAAGTTGGGCGCACTTCGAGAGATGCTAGCAGGCCCGGTACGAAATCGGAGGAAGGCCTAAAGTCGAAGCTGGCTATAAACTCTAGGCTTTGTCTTTCAACAAACAACAGGCTTAGGGTCAATTTCTTTCGGCTCAACGCGTCTTCCACTACGTTGCCTTTGCCCGGAGTATAGGAGATTTCGAAATCGTACGAGGCAAGAAACTCCATCCATCTTTGTTGCCTCAAGTTAAGATCCTTCTGCGAGAAAAGATATTTCAACGATTTATGGTCAGTGTAAAGTTCGAACTTCTCACCTAGGAGATAGTGTCGCCAAGACTTGAGTGCAAAGACGATGGCGGCTAAATCAAGATCGTGGGTTGGGTAGTTCTTTTCGTGCACCTTCAATTGCCTCCCGCCATAAGCTACTACCCTTCCTTCTTGCATTAAGACGGCGCCTAGCCCTGTCCCACATGCATCCGTATAAACAGTGAACATCTTGCTCCCATCTGGCAGCGTCAAAACTGGGGCTGTTGTGAGACCCTTTTTAGTCGTTGGAAAGCAAACTCGCAATCCAAATCCCAATTAAACACTAGATTCTTCTTAGTCAATTTCGTGAGCGGAGCTGAGATTTTCGCAAAATCCCTTATAAATTTTCGATAGAAACCCGCTAGTCCTAGGAAGCTTCGGACCTCAGTTGCATTCCTTGGTGTCTTCCAATCTTGTACCGCCACTACCTTAGCAGGGTCCACTGCTAACCCTTGTTTGGATACTATGTGCCCAAGGAACCTCACCTCTTCTCTCCAAAAGTGGCATTTGGAGAACTTGGCTTTTAGTTGATGGACTCGCAAAGTTTCCATGATTGCCCTTAAGTGCTGAGCATGTTCGTCTTCACTCTTTGAGAAGATAAGGATATCATCTACGAAGACCACTACGAATTTGTTGAGGAAATCTCTAAATACCCTACTCATCAGGTCCACAAAGTAAGCAGGTGCATTTGTCAAGCCGAAAGGCACGACAAGCCATTCAAAGAAACCGTCTGGGGTTCTGAAAGCCGTTTTATCGATGCTATCTTCAGCCACCCTTAGCTGATGAAAACCGGTTGCTAAATCGAGTTGGGAGAAAACAGACGCTCCTACAAGCTGGTCAAATAAATCGTCAATTCTAGGGAGAGGGTGCCCATTCTTTTTCGTTAGCTTGTTGAGCTCTCTATAGTCAACACATAGACGGAGTGAACCATCCGCCTTTGTAGCGAACACCACAGGAGCGCCCCATTCTGAAATGCTCCTCCTAATGAACCCCTTTTCTAGAAGCTCTTTAATCTGTTTACTGAGCTCTTTCCTTTCTCGTGGAGCCATATGTCTAACGGGCAACGCAACGGGCTTTGCATTATCTACAAGATATATGCGGAAGTCTATCTCCCGCTTCGGAGGCAAGCCCTTCACCTCTTCGAAGACAACAGGATATTCCCGGACCACTCTAACCGATTGCAAATTTTCAACAGAGGCATCTAGCGATTCAAGATAACTAAGCATAACCGCATACGAGGGATTACAAGAAATTTCTAAAGTATTACCGAGCTGGGTTAGGAGCCTAACAACCCTTTTCTCACAATCAAGGATGGCCCCATTGCTGGATAGCCAATCCATACCCAAAATCAAACCATACCCCGAAAAGCCCAAAACAAAGGCACTACATTGAAACTCTACGCTTAGGATAGAAATTTTCAATTCCAAACAGATCATAGACAAATGAGCTGGGCCCCCAATTGGGTTTGAAACAATTAAGGGGTCCTCTACCATACTAGTTTCTAGGTGCAGAGATTCTACTAAAGCAGACGAGATAAAGGAGTGTGATGCGCCAGAATCAAATAAAGTGCGAACGGGGTGATCATAAAGATAAACTACACTTTCTACAGAAGTATTTATACCTCGCTATTGCAGAGGTGGCGCTTCTAGCACATGGACCTGTGCCCCTAGGGTGGATCCAGCCCTCTGCCCCTGTCCTCGTTTCTTTGGGCAGTCCTTAGCCCTATGGCCCGTCTCACCGCAAGAAAAGCACCCACCATTCTCCTTGGCCTTCTTTTTCCGGCAGTCCTTTACTAAGTGCCCCACTTTGCCACAGAAATTGCACTTCCTCTTCTCCTTGCTGCCTTTCCCGCCTTTCTTAAAGTCTGTCTTCTTGGGCTGCAAACCCTCTTTCTTCTTGCCCTTATCCTCTTCATTCAGCAATGCCATTTGCACCAATCTTTCATACGTGGCTCCCATGGGTATATGGGTCATGGCCAAACTGTGTAATGGCTCATTTAACCCTTTGACGAACCGGAGAGCCTTCTTGTGCGGGGTGTTGACTAGGTCAAGCCCAAACCTAGCCAGCTCATCAAACTGATTCACATACTCTCTGACCGTCTTGTCCCCTTGCTTAAGAAATAAGAATTTTTCCAACTGCAAACTTCTTTCCGCATCTGAGATAAATTTAGTCTCAAACCTTGCCCTAAAGTCCTCCCATGTCTCCACTGGTCTTTCAGCATTAGTGACTTCCCACCAGTAGGAAGCCTCGCCCTTCAATAGCCACACTGCCAACTGTACTTTTTGTCTATCTTCTACCTCAAAGATGATGAATAGGTCCTCCGTTTCTTTCAGCCAATTTCTAGCTGCCACGAAGGACTCAGTTCCATGGAAATCCCTTCCTCCCGTAGCTTTAAAATCTTTACATATCTTAGCAAACGTGTTTCCCCGAGGAGGAGGAGGTGGAGGAAAAGGTGCCGCTGCGGCTGGATGATTTCCTTCTGCTGGGGGAGGAGGAATGGTAGGACCAAGCTGAGTGGCCCTTGCTTCTAAGAACCGTCTAAACCAACCAGGTATTGGCACCCCTTGCGGCAAGTTAAGTTCTTGGGACATGCTGAAACAAAAAGGATAGATTCAAAACGAAGGATAGAGATAGTTCCTATGGCTTTGGGGGGGTGGACTTTGCCTTTTTAAGATAAAATAATATTTTCTTTTAAAAATGCTTCTTTAAATTTCCTTTTTGAAAATAATTTTTCAAAACTTTTTATCTTATCTGGTAAACCTATGCTCTGATACCAAGTGAAACACCCCACCTCCGTTAGGGTCACTCTCAAAGGGAATGCCCTAATTTTGGTGGAGGTTTATAAGTACAAGTCACAGATATACAAGACAGATATAAGAACGCATATTTGTAAACAGCGGAAGAACAACAAACTTTATTTCATAAAGTCAAATACGTGTTACAACAACATCCTTTCCAAAAACATAACATAACACTTTCATAATCTGTCTTGAGTACATTATTTTTAAAGAAGCATAAATAAAACATAGATGAACTTCAAAAGCCCCATAGTGGATTGTCCAAAGCCATAGTTCAAAACAGGAAAGTCCAAGCAATACATTTCTCTTCTTCAAGCTGGATGTCAAGGCTGATCAAGCTGCTGTGTTCCCTCCCTGAGGACCTGGGCGGGGAAACGGAAGAAAGAAGACGAAAGAAAAATAGAGTCAGACATAAAGCCTGAGTAAGTCTTGTACTATTTTGTCTATGAATAAAGAACTGGGTATGATAAGTATAAACAAGAAGTGGGCATGCATTATAACTTGGTTAAGTTGTCTAGGGTCGAATATACCATCGTACCCCATGTTAATCTCTGAACCCATATAAACTAGTTTCCAATTTGCACCCCATAATTAGGGTGATGTGATCCATTCTATGATGATCAGCTCCTACTCGCATAGTTACATGTGTCTTACGGCCCCCGATGTCTGTAGTTACCTATGCTGGTCCCACCATGGGGTGTATCAAGTCCCATAGTGGCAACCCGACACAACCTTAGAGTGCACAGGTATGCTACTGGTGTCCAGTGCCTTATTTTTCTGCGCCGGAGTGTGTGCACGCCCGCACTCCGTTAGAACCTACACTGCTACACCACCGCCGTCGCTTTGACCTCTTACAATCAGCCCAGTAATCGTGCCCCACCCTGCCTAGTTTCAGGGTATCCTGATACACCTTTTAGGGTTACTGCTGAAAAGGGTCCCCCGTTACTAGGTTTTCTATCTCTAGCCAACATGCTAAGTTGGTTAAGTGTTTCCTACCTAACCCCCACCAGTCCGTTTAGTTTAGCATGTTCCATTTTGATTAAGTCTTTAGTTCACTTAATCCTAACAGTCCTGACTCAGCCTTAATTGTCTTATTAAGGCCCTGACCTCTCACATTAGACAGGTTTTGTTGTGGCTGCCTGTTGTCGGTCGGTTCCGGGCAGTCTTACGCCACAACTCAGTCTAACCTCGGGTCCTTGCTGGGCTCCATGTTTAACCTCCCACATTGGATAGGTATTGTTGTGACTACTGGACAGCCGGGCGGTTCCGGGCAGGTTTACATCACAACTCAATCCAACCTCAGGTTAAACACATCGTATGTTCTACATTTACATATTTTGTCATTCTTCTTTATTTCTTATATGTAAATATTTGCGGCCCATTATTAAGTTAATGGTGTAAAGGTTACACCAACCACGGGCCCAACCCATACTTGAACTTGGGCCCTTCTATTTTATATTTTCATTCATTAATTAATTTTAACCCAACGTTATTTTCCCCCGTTTTACACGTCCGTTTATATATATTGGGCTTAGCCTTTTAAAGCCCAATTTAGCCGTATACACAAAGAGGGGAAGGTGAGCGCATGAACTTGCAATACGACGTTGGAAATACAAAATAGAAATTGGTGTACTTGCATAGTGGCAACATAGGTGACATGAATCAAAGCATGTGAACTTGCATAGGTTTAACTACAACATGAACCTATATTCTTATTTAGGCATAATGTCAAACATAAGCATGTCATAAATATTCCTAGCATAAGCATAGCATAATGTCAAACATAAGCATGGCATAAGTAAAGTTAAATTTGTTCATGGCATAAACATAAACAAGTCATGTTCATAAGGTTCCTACATGTTTACAAAGGGGATACTTTGTTACTAACACAAAAGCATAGTTCAACTTAATCATGGTTTAAGTCTAATCACATAACGATGGTATAAACATACTTATGCATAAATATTCCTAATCATGGTGTTTGCTTTAAACTTGCAAAAAGGGATTTTTGAGTCTAACCTAGCCATGTCTCACATATGTCATCATATAATTCTTGTAAACAAGATAGACTTAATCATGGATTTCAATTATATCATTCATAGCCTAGCCATATTCATAAGTTTGCAAAAGCATGACTTAATACATGGATTATGGTGTCAAAATTCCAACATAGTTTCATATGAAATATAATAACCAAACTTGTTTCAATTACTTGCACAATGATTTATGCACAAAAAATATACATCATGATGACATAATAACAAAGCCCCAAACTTGCATGAATTTCACTCAACTACATACATGTAGCTTCAACATAGATTACATAATTTGCGCAATATTCCAAACGTATACTTGCATAGAACTACCGCATGTAGTTCTTTATAATGAATAACATAATTTTGCACAAATATGAACTACTTTATTATCCCAATTCAAGCATACAAATCAATACAGCTGTTTATTCATACCAAAGTAATACTCTACGTACAATGGTTGCGGCGAATTATCAAATTAAGAGATATGATTCCTTTGTTGAATTAATTGGCTTTAGGTTGCTTGAATTGCTTTAGGCTTTAGAACTTTCTTCCTAATTCTCTCTCTAGTTGGAGGCTACTCTTAGTCGTTCCTCAACAACATGGCGGCTATGTTCTTAATTTGAATGAATAGATTAGGGTTTAGTCTAGGGTTGTTTATATAGAGGTTAGGAATTGATTAGGACCATTGATGTTGCTAGGTTAGATCATAGCCATTCATTAGGAAGAGAGACCAATAAAAACCCGCCACCTAGCCCTAGTGACAAAGCAGACCACAGAAATTCGACCAAACACAGACCTGGCCAGCCAGGTTGACTGGACTCGACCAGGTCGACACCCCTGTCGACAGGGCTGTCGACAGCCCTGTCGACATGGGTAGCCCAGGTCGACAGCCCAGTCGACCTGGGTGGCCTAGGCGGGCGTTTTTCCACCCTGGCCCATTGGGCCCCATTTTCGAATTTAAACTTTATTTTATTCTGTTTGAATTTTAAACTTAATTCTCAATTTTTCCGAAGGCCATATCTTCTTCATACGGACTCCGTTTTTCGAAAACTCGGACTCTATTTCGCGTATTTTTCCGAGACGAACGCCATGGCGTATCCCATTTCCCTTGGTTCTTTGATTTCAAATTAATTATACTTTAATTTGTTAATTTCACAGTTATAGAATTTTCGGGGTGTTACATGTAGATTAGAGAATAACACTTGAGTAATTAGATATCTCTTGCCATGATTCAATGGGATTGCGCAGGCAACATTTAATGCAACATGTACTAGATGTTGGCCTTATTTGATTTAAGTTTAATTACAAACTAATGGTGTAATGCTCTCAGCCAAGTGATTTCCTGAGTGAGTTTCTAAGAATGGAAACTCAAAGATTTTTAATATACTTCTCATGCAAAAGACTACAGGCATTTAATATTTTTGTCATGGCCTAGACTTTGTGTGGACACCATCTTTCCAGCAATCCCTTGAGCAAGTCATGCCAAACTAAACTTAGCTTTCACCAACATTCCTTCATATACGTTTTGTTGTGAAAACCTACACACAATATTAAATTTAGAGATATTAAAGATTTACTAATTTATGGATAAAAGAAAGCATTTAAATATACATTAAAGTTGCCTATAAATAGGCTGACAAATCTCCACTTTTCTTTTACCTGAAACCAAGCTTAAGAAGGCAAATAGGAACTACATAATACACCATCAACCTGTTGTTTAACTGTGAGTAAACACTCACTGAATTCACCTACATTTATTCTTACATGTACTTAAGAATGCTATGTTGGGTTTTATTACTGCTGAAATATATGTTGAATTTCTTGCGGGTTGAACTGTTTTTACAGATGTAACTTCTTATATGAACGCATATCTAGATCAAGATGGAATTCATGCACATATACAAGATCATATACATGTACACCTTGCATTTATTAGCTTAGTTGTATGTTTATTTTATTAGGAACCTGTAAACATGCATATACTGTAAAAGAGGCTCTCAAACATGAAAATCAAACTTTTCAAAATCAAAACTCAGGGTGATAGGATGGTGTGGCATCCAATAAGATTATTTTAGAAACACACTTCATGATTTTTAGTGCAGAGAATGAAGAGAAAAGACTGTTTGGACGAAATATAGAAACATGCAAAGTATGGATGTTATACATCATTTTAATTCAAACGAATAAGTGTATAGAGGCGTAAAAGATCCTAGAATGCTAGAAAAATATTAGCAGGATTTTGTAATGTTTAGATTGAGTGTTTGAATGGGTTTTGGGTGTTTATACTCGAGCTCGCTATCTCAAGTTCAACCGTGAACTGCGCCTCGCCTACGGTGATGGAGGCCGCCGCACCAATGACGAATGACGCCACTGGTCAGGGGCAAGGCACGACCGAAAGTTTCGGGGTCCTAGAGGCCTGAGGCGTTGGGTAGGTGGAGTTTCGCTGATCGAAGAAAAAAACTGAGTGAGGAAGGGTTTTTGTGTGTGTTGACTGTCTCGGCTTTGAGCCGGAGCTGCACCTCGCCTACGGCGAGAGGGACGGCCGCACTTGGGTCAAACGACGGCGGGGGTCGTCGTCGAGGATTGCTCGGAGGCCCTTGGGGTCCGCTGTCCTAAGCCGTGGGGTTGGGGATGATTCTTTGATCGGGGGTTTACTTGATCTGGCACTAGGCCAGATCACTTGAGAACTGTAATAACCCGGAAAATCTGAGCTAGTTTAAAATTTTTATTTTCGCAATTTTACGAATTTTGATTATTTAAAATGAATTATTTTAAATATAATCGACGAGAAATTTATTTTGAATATAATTCGAACGTATATATCTATATACGTCGTCGTTGGAATATAAATATTTATATATATAATTATAAAAGGAATTGAAAATGGCGCGGTAGTTCGATAATTCGATTTCGAACTTCAATTGAATGTACCGGGTGCAAAATAATCCGGATTTTAGTGAAACCAAAAATATTAGAATCTATTCGTGAATATCTTTCCAACGAATCCGAAAAATTGAAATTTCATAGCGGGAATCAAAAGTTATGCCCAGTTGAAAATTCAGAATAGTCGCTATGTAAATTATATGCGGCGCCAAAAAGTCATATTTTGTATACGGATGAATTTGGACTCGAAACCACTTCCATTGAGTTCAAAATGCCGTTTAGAACTCCGAAAAGTATAAGCTTCGATATATTCCGATATCCGGAATAGTGGCTATGGGCTGGAGTTGTTCGGTTAACAATACATAGCCCTTAAAAAGTGAAATTTTGCATACGAGCTCAGAATTCGATGAGATAAATTTTTATGGATTCATAATGACAAATCATTGTTGAGTTCCAAAGGGCGCGTCGAACGGAGTTAGTATGTGGCCGTGCGAGCTGAAACAGTTCAGGGTAAAGCGAGCAGTCATTTTACAAAGGAACATTATTGATACGACCTCGGAATTCAATTCTACTTTTTTTTCTAGATTCTTATCGTCAAATAATGGTTAAATCCAAGAGGGCTTAATTTTTTGAGTTATCATGTGAGCGTGCGTGAAGAAAAGGTGCGCCAAAATCGCATTTTTAGAGCTTATCTGAGCATTTTTGTGATTTTTGTTGAATGGTCAAACGAACTCGGAATTCGACGAAACTTGTTTCGTTGGACTCGTCTTCACGTCTACTATCTCGTGTCCGAAATCCGCGGCCATCGGAGATCGCTAGCGTTCGGGCGATACGCGAGAAACTAGCATATAATCACTTTTACTCCATTTCTCTCTTCATAATTTCACTTCTCTCTCTCTTCAAAAAACTCAAAATTGGCCACCACCACCGCCGCCGCTGCCGCCCCTCCTCCGCTGCCACGCCCCACCGCCGCCGCTCCTCCTCCCCACCGGCGCCACCCCCTCCTCCTCCTCCTCCTCTCTCTCTCCTCTTCTCTCTCTCTTCAATTAGCAAACCCTACACCCAAACACCACCACCGCGGCCACCACGGGCCCCACCACCGCCACCCACACCCTCCCCCACGTCCATCAGGCCCAGCACCGCCACGCCCCAGCCCAGCACCGGCCGTGGGCCCCGCTACACCCAAAAACCCATTTTCACCAAAAATCCCGTTTTGCAAATAACACCCTGTCACCATTTCGCGAATAACTCCCAAACCGTGTGTTTCTAGCCAAAGTTCTCCAAGACTAAAGTCGAAGAGCACCATTTTCTCTTCGATTTGGTATATGATAAGTCCTATTTTGCATTGCGGAGTTGTCGGGAAAACGCGTCCGAAGTCTGCTGTTCAAACACTGTCAAAATGCTGTCTTTTCGCGATTTCCGGCAAAATGGCACATTTTCGGCAAGAAACCACTAGGCAAAAGTTGTTCAGAATGGCGTGCTTGTGCTAGAATAAAAGATGGATTGAAGATTTGAGTTTGTATACGAAGTCTGGAGCTCGAACAACAATTCAGCAGTTCAGAAAAGGCGTTAGAAAAAAAAAGTGAGTTTTCTCCGCTTTAAAGCTTCTATGATTTTTGACATATGAAGTTAATAAAAATATGATTTTTATGTTATAGAGATGATAAAAATATGATTTTTACATTATAGAAGTATTAAAGATCTGATCTTTATTATGTAAAAGGAGCAAAGATGTAATTTTTATATAAGTGGCGATATAAAAATATAATCTTTATTATATGAACACCGTTGTAAAAATAGAATTTTTATCTATATAGTAGTAGTATAAAAATGTGATTTTTATATACATAGCAACAATATAAAAATGTGATTTTTATATACATGGCAACAATATAAAAATGTGATTTTTATATACATGGAAACAATATAAAAATGTGATTTTTATATACATGGCAACAATATAAAAATGTGATTTTTATATACATAGCAACAATATAAAATTGTGATTTTTATATACATTGCAACAATATAAAAATGTGATTTTTATATACATGGCAACAATATAAAAATGTGATTTTTATATACATAGCAACAATATAAAAATGTGATTTTTATATACATGGCAACAATATAAAAATGTGATTTTTATATATGTAGTGACTACGGGCGGTGAAAGTGACAAAGGGCGAGAACGACGAAGATTTCTACATAAGAAGAGTCGTGGCGTTTGGTTTAACTAGTCGGTGAGAACTTCTCACTCAAAATCTCTTTTTCTAGTTATATATATATATATATATATATATATATATATATATATATATATATAAATATATACTAGGATGCAGACGGTGCTTAGCAGCACCCGACACCCGTCATCCACAGACCATGGATGGCTTGCTTGTTAAATTGTTTGGTTGAGTAGTTGGTTAGTTTATTTGGTTGGAATTGAATTGTTTGGTGAAATGGAATGGATTTGATTGATGTGTGAATGGCGTGGGCCTTCACTAGACCGGGGATAAGGCTAGGCCTCGTCCCGTTTCTAGTATCGTGCCGTTATGCCGCCGAAATTTTCTAAAATATGTTAGAAAAATAGAAATATCATTTTTATTGAGTAAATGAACTGAATAGAAATTCATGTGTTAAAATAAAATATTTTATCGTTAAAAATATAATTTTTAACGTGGAAGTGAATAAAATAAAATATTCATTTACAAACTGGACGGTTTGTTTATGTACACCTATTTGAAGGACATTGATTGGGACGATAAATTTTACACATCACCCAACTGCACAAATAAAATATGTGTTTGATTGTTTGAAACCCCACACGGGTGTTGGGATGAAATTTGGAAGTTCACTCATCCTGATTGCTTTAATATGTCGATCGATTGATTGACAGGCTGTTATAAGCGTAAGATATCTATATTTGATGCTTATACAGTGTAGTGCACTTTGGTTGATGGTTGATTATATTTCAATGCTATTATATACATGTGTTGTATGGAATCCATATAATTAACGTTATATGGTGATTGATTGGGCCTCATTCCAATCGGGAAAATAAGGAATATTACAAAAGAAAATTCATGTGTTGAATATAAAAATAGTCATGTGTTGACGATGTTCATGTGTTGAGTGAAATATTTTATACAATGAAATTTACATCTTTATCATATTTAAAATTAGAACTACTTCACGGTGGAGTCTAATTGAAAATCAAACGATAGATACCATAGTTTTATAAAATATTTTACATAACAAAAATAGTGAGGTGTTGACAGCACTCATGTGTTGAGATTAGTCAGGTGTTGGAAGAAATATATATTCATGTGTTGAATAGAATAAATATTCATTTGTTGAATAGAATAACGGATTTATTGAAATATGTGAAGTCGTGTTGATTAGAGTTGCGCTATTTTGACGTGAACGATATTTATATCGATTATATTCGTTTTTATAATGAATATAGAAAAGAAGTGATTTCAAAATATAACATTTTGAAAATATTATCATTTATATAGTAATGATATGAAATATTCAATTTTGATTAGAAATTGAATATAGAGTTGAAATGGTTTTGAAAACGAATTTAAAACGATTTATAAAATACGTTTTAAAAGGAAATTGACGAAATATATATATATATATATATATATTATATATAAAATGGCCTGAATAGAACGCGCCGCTCCGCGGCAGTTCGTGAATTTCGACCATTGACTTCGAATTGACGTTGCGGGAGATCCGACCGTCGGATTCTCCTAAAACTGGAACCGTTGGGTTCGTATCGAAAAGAGCTTTCCAATGAATATTAGAAATTTGAAATCTAACGGTTGGATTTGGAATTATGTCCAAATCAAATTTGAAAAAGGTCGTTGTAAGTGCAGTTCGATAGCCGTTGATGGAAATCGACTGTACGGGCCTTGATAAAATTATTAAAGATATTAATAATTTGTGTAAAATCATAATATGTGAATTGGAAAGAACTGGGATGAAAAACTCCACATTTGAAATGATAAATATAGATTTTTATCGAAATGAACTAGTTTTGAACTAGAATTAAAATCAATTTATTTTTGAAATAAATAAATTGAATTTGAAAGTGATTTTAAAAATAACCAATATTCCCAATATGTGGATTGGACTGGAGTTGGATCGAAATTATCTTCGGAATATTTCGATGTTGGATTTCGTGACTATACAGATATTGTTATGGGAATTTGAAAGATATATTTTATATCGTTATTTCCAATACGATATTTGTTGGTTTCAGAATTTGGTATTGAATATAAGCCGATATATTTTCTATTCAGAGCCTTGTATTTAATATCAAATGTGATTTGGGTTTATCGTGAACCGTGTTTTAGAAGACATTGGTTCTTTAACCCAGTTAATTGCAGGATGTTGATTTTTGAAAAGATTAAAACTAAGTGGAGTTTTAATGAATCTTTAATTAGATTAAAAATGTGAATTGATAATTTAAATTATCAAATCTAAAAAGTGATCGAGAGTGGAGTATCACCAGTTTTTCTCCAAAGCGATAGTTAAATCTTTAATTAGATTTGAACGTGAAATGGTAATTAATTTTACCGATAACACCGTGGTGTTAGATATGGAGTATTACCAGTTTTGCTCCATGGGATATATAGGTTGGGATTGGGAAATAAATGATTACTTCGGTGTGGTTCGCTAATCCCGACTAGTTTGAAATGAAATCCAAAGGAAGATAAAGAATCAATTTAGAAGAATTTATCTTGGATAAAATTAATGGGAACCTTTCCCTAAGAATGTGATTTTGTGAATAAAAGAATATTCTGAATTGGAATGAGGCGTTTGTTGTGTTTGTGTAACATTCGTTTATTATATACGTGGGTTATTCAGAAAGGTCGGGTTTATACCCATTCTGAATAACCGATTCGACGAGATGTCGAAGATGAAGACGGTGGTTGAAGACCGGAAGTCTGCGCATCGTTTGGGTGATTACTGATGATCTTGATTGGGTTGTACACCCAGGATGAGGGAAACAGTTGGTGATCGTCCAGACGTACTTGGAGATGGATGGATATGCGAGGAAAGTGCCTCCGGTTTCGTTCAGACCCAGAACGAACTTGTAAATGGATTGTGTGTCTGACATTGGATTTTATTCTGTGTTGATTGATCTCTATTAAATATACATCTATTTGGCGGCGGAGAATTTATTCTCTTGCTTAACGCCCTTCTCTGAGACGTACGAGCTCAGAGGTTGTATATCGATGGACATCAGTCGCATGGAGTGAATTGCCAATGTGGCATGCGTAAGTGGCAATAGATCAAGGCTTCTGTTGAAAAGCAAAGTCTTGTGGTTGATGATCAAAGCACGGCCTGTGTGGCGTAGCTTTGTGTATAGCGTGAATTCGCGAGCCTCACACCTCGGTATGAGTCAAAAACGGGATAGTGACTGCTGGGAGAGCACGACGTTTCTTTCTAGCTAAGGTGGTGTCAGTGACCTACCAGCCCTGACATTTATATACTTTTCACCTGTGTGGTTGTTGGAATGCGAGGCGCCTTGGATATAGGTCTGTAAGGACCGGGAAACGTGTGTTCAGGAATTGCCAATCCTCAAAAGTAAGAGAGGACCAGCCCTGAAGATCTAAGGATCATAGTGGGGTCCTGAGGCATTTGCTAGAGTGTCTCGAATCGGAGAGGAGCTTGCCCCTTGCCTCGGCTCATGACGGAAATCCAATTTCCAATACGTGATAGTGCGGTTTTATTTGTAGAACCTAGTATGGCGACTTAGTGGTATGGGTCATTCATGCCGCCTATGATTGATATTTATGATTGAAATTGTTTTGACACTATACACCTATAATAGTATCAAATAATGTGTTTTAAACGTATCAAGCATGCTTTGGCTGTTATAAGGTAAAAACCCTATCCTCCGGCTTGCGTTGCATTGTGTGATGGGACCTGGGTCTTATAACAGCTTCATTTTTCTTTATTTAGCATTGCGCTGTTTGTTTTATACACTGGTATTCTTGGGAGGAAACCCGTTCCGTGTCATACGGCGTGGTCCCTTGATTTACCGAACTTTAAAACCAATATTAATAACTGTTTTAGTTCTCACACCAGTCACATGACTGACCTGGAGTTTATGTTTTAACCTAAACTCTGGGTGCCCCTATTTTCCGCACGGGCAGCTAGTAGTTTTGGTTTTGCAGATTTATATTCATAGGGTCCTGATATACAGCTGGAACGATGCTCGGAAAGCTCTGTATCCGTGTATCACTTCTAGTTGTGCTTTTGTATTATTTTCCGTTGCTATGTAATTTATTGTAATCTCTGATATTTATCGAATATAATTTATTCATTTGTACTCTGTATATTCTTGTATCTGATGGAATTGTTGTAATATCAATGAAATGTTCTTCTGTTTGCGTTCTGATTTGTCTTGTCCTCAACGCTATCCGGGCTTTCCTTACCGGGGAAGTTTGGGTCGTCTCAGTTTGGTATCAGAGCTTTGGTTTACAGAGCTCGAGAACAAGACACATTAGAACCATACGAAAGAATTCATCAGATATTGGATTAGTAGTATCTAATTAGAATGACTCGTTAGAGATAGGATCAGTATTATCCTAGAACGAGTGTGAAGAGTATATTTTTCAAATGAAAACAATTTTGTTTTGAAATTTAAATCGTTTTAAACGTATTTGAATATTTATTTATTTTGAATATGGACAATCTAGTATATAAAGGTTTTGCATATACGCGTCATGAACGTATATTCGACGTTTTAATATATTAGATAGATATAGGATCACATTCTAGATATCCGGGGATGATTCTGATGATGGTGCATCATCATCAGTATTCATATTCGAATTTCGAAGGTGTGATTATCTATATATTTCCATTAGACTGGTGTGAGAACCAAAACTAATATAGCTAGAACACATTGTTGTGAATTGGCATCGAAAACATGATTTTCTGTATATATATCAAAATTATGAATTTGAAACTCTAATTCACTAAGATTGATGTTTGTGTTGGTTGTTTATTTGTTTGACAATTTTTAACCATTTTGCCTAATTGAACCAAATATTGAATTGTATTGAAAATTGGTCGCATTTGGTTGCATATACATATACTTACATTGAACAGGTCATAGCAAGGAGGCTAGAGCCGAAGAATAAAATTTGTTTGCCCGACAAATAGGTACATGTTTCCTATAATTTACTGTTTTGTTTGGGTGATGATGATTTTATGAGCCTATTGGCTAGCCGCTTGGCTTTTTCTTTTTCTTTTTGGGATCAGAAGGCCTGTATGGCAATTTCGGGATTTTCCCGTGCTCCCCGTAAAAAGGAGGTTATGGCGAAATTTTTCGAAAATTTAGGGTATTAGCCAAATTTTTGAGAATTTGAAAATTCTCAGAAACTGAAAAGTTGGAGAATGGAAGCCAGATCGAACGTAGAGTTGATTAATCAAACCACTTTCGACTTTGTTCCTTTTCGGGGACGAAAAGTTTTAAGTGGGGGGAGATTGTAATAACCCGGAAAATCTGAGCCAGTTTAAAATTTTTGTTTTGGCAATTTTAGCGAATTTTGATTATTTAAAATGAATTATTTTAAATATAATCGACGAGAAATTTATTTTGAATATAATTCGAACGTATATATCTATATACGTCGTCGTTGGAATATAAATATTTATATAAATAATTATAAAATGAATTGAAAATGGCGCGGTAGTTCGATAATTCGATTTCGAACTTCAATTGAATGTACCGGGTGCAAAATAATCCGAATTTTAGTGAAACCAAAAATATTAGAATCTATTCGTGAATATCTTTCCAACGAATCCGAAAAATTGAAATTTCATAGCGGGAATCAAAAGTTATGCCCAGTTGAAAATTCAGAATAGTCGCTATGTAAATTATATGCGGCGCCAAAAAGTCATATTTTACATACAGATGAATTTGGACTCGAAACCACTTCCATTGAGTTCAAAATGCCGTTTAGAACTCCGAAAATTATAAGCTTCGATATATTCCGATATCCGGAATAGTGGCTATGGGCTGGAGTTGTTCGGTTAACAATACATAGCCCTTAAAAAGTGAAATTTTGCATACGAGCTCAGAATTCGATGAGATAAATTTTTATGGATTCATAATGACAAATCATTGTTGAGTTCCAAAGGGCGCGTCGAACGGAGTTAGTATGTGGCCGTGCGAGCTGAAACAGTTCAGGGTAAAGCGAGCAGTCATTTTACAAAGGAACATTATTGATACGACCTCGGAATTCAATTCTACTTTTTTTTCTAGATTCGTATCGTCAAATAATGGTTAAATCCAAGAGGGCTTGATTTTTTGAGTTATCATGTGAGCGTGCGTGAAGAAATGGTGCGTCAAAATCGCATTTTTAGAGCTTATCTGAACATTTTTGTGATTTTTGTTTAATGGTCAAACGAACTCGGAATTCGACGAAACTTGTTTCGTTGGACTCGTCTTCACGTCTACTATCTCGTGTCCGAAATCCGCGGCCATCGGAGATAGCTAGCGTTCGGGCGATACGCGAGAAACTAGCATATAATCACTTTTACTCCATTTCTCTCTTCATAATTTCACTTCTCTCTTTCTCTTAAAAAAACTCAAAAATGGCCACCACCACCGCCGCCGCTGCCGCCCCTCCTCCGCTGCCACCACCCACCGCCGCCGCTCCTCCTCCCCACCGGCGCCACCCCTCCTCCTCTCTCTCTCCTCTTCTCTCTCTCTTCAATTAGCAAACCCTACACCCAAACACCACCACCGCGGCCACCACGGGCCCCACCACCGCCACCCATACCCTCCCCCACGTCCATCAGGCCCAGCACCGCCACCCCCCAGCCCAGCTCCGGCCGTGGGCCCCGCTACACCCAAAAACCCATTATCACCAAAAATCCCGTTTTGCAAATAACACCCTGTCACCATTTCGCGAATAACTCCCAAACCGTGCGTTTCTAGCCAAAGTTCCTCAAGAACAAAGTCGAAGAGCACGATTTTCTCTTCGATTTGGTATATGATAAGTCCTATTTTGCATTAGGGAGTTGTGGGGAAAACGCGTCCGAAGTCTGCTGTTCAAACACTGTCAAAATGCTGTCTTTTCGCGATTTTCGGCAAAATGGCATATTTTCGGCAAGAAGACTACTAGGCAAAAGTTGTTCAGAATGGCGTGCTTGTGCTAGAAAACAAGATTGATTGAAGATTTGAGTTTGTATACGAAGTCTGGAGCTCGAACAACAATTCAGCAGTTCAGAAAAGGTGTTAGAAAAAAAAAAAGTGAGTTTTCTCCGCTTTAAAGCTTCTATGATTTTTGACATATGAAGTTAATAAAAATATGATTTTTATGTTATAGAGATGATAAAAATATGATTTTTACATTATAGAAGTATTAAAGATCTGATCTTTATTATGTAAAAGGAGCAAAGATGTAATTTTTATATAAGTGGCGATATAAAAATATAATCTTTATTATATGAACACCGTTGTAAAAATAGAATTTTTATCTATATAGTAGTAGTATAAAAATGTGATTTTTATATACATAGCAACAATATAAAAATGTGATTTTTATATACATAGCAACAATATAAAAATGTGATTTTTATATACATGGCAACAATATAAAAATGTGATTTTTATATACATAGCAACAATATGAAAATGTGATTTTTATATACATAGCAACAATATAAAAATGTGATTTTTATATACATGGCAACAATATAAAAATGTGATTTTTATATACATGGCAACAATATAAAAATGTGAGTTTTATATACATAGCAACAATATAAAAATGTGATTTTTATATACATGGCAACAATATAAAAATGTGATTTTTATATATGTAGTGACTACGGGCGGTGAAAGTGACAAAGGGCGAGAACGACGAAGATTTCTACATAAGAAGAGTCGTGGCGTTTGGTTTAACTAGTCGGTGAGAACTTCTCACTCAAAATCTCCTTTTCTAGTTATATATATATATATATATATATATATATATATATATATATATATATACATACTAGGATGCAGACGGTGCTTAGCAGCACCCGACACCCGTCATCCACAGACCATGGATGGCATGCTTGTTAAATTGTTTGGTTGAGTAGTTGGTTAGTTTATTTGGTTGGAATTGAATTGTTTGGTGAAATGGAATGGATTTGATTGATGTGTGAATGGCGTGGGCCTTCACTAGACCGGGGATAAGGCTAGGCCTCGTCCCGTTTCTAGTATCGTGCCGTTATGCCGCCGAAATTTTCTAAAATATGTTAGAAAAATAAAAATATCGTTTTTATTGAGTAAATGAACTGAATAGAAATAAATGTGTTAAAATAAAATATTTTATCGTTAAAAATATAATTTTTGACGTGGAAGTGAATAAAATAAAATATTCATTTACAAACCGGACGGTTTGTTTATGTACACCTATTTGAAGGACATTGATTGGGACGATAAATTTTACACATCGCCCAACTGCACAAATAAAATATGTGTTTGATTGTTTGAAACCCCACACGGGTGTTGGGATGAAATTTGGAAGTTCACTCATCCTGATTGCTTAAATATGTCGATCGATTGATTGACAGGCTGTTATAAGCGTAAGATATCTATATTTGATGCTTATACAGTGTAGTGCACTTTGGTTGATGGTTGATTATTTTTCAATGCTATTATATACATGTGTTGTATGGAATCCATATAATTAACGTTATATGGTGATTGATTGGGCCTCATTCCAATCGGGAAAATAAGGAATATTATAAAAGAAAATTCATGTGTTGAATATAAAAATAGTCATGTGTTGACGATGTTCATGTGTTGAGTGAAATATTTTATACAATGAAATTTACATCTTTATCATATTTAAAATTAGAACTACTTCACGGTGGAGTCTAATTGAAAATCAAACGATAGATACCATAGTTTTATAAAATATTTTACATAACAAAAATAGTGAGGTGTTGACAGCACTCATGTGTTGAGATTAGTCAGGTGTTGGAAGAAATATAGATTCATGTGTTGAATAGAATAAATATTCATTTGTTGAATAGAATAACGGATTTATTGAAATATGTGAAGCCGTGTTGATTAGAGTTGCGCTATTTTGACGTGAACGTTATTTATATCGATTATATTCGTTTTTATAATGAATATAGAAAAGAAGTGATTTCAAAATATAACATTTTGAAAATATTATCATTTATATAGTAATGACATGAAATATTCAATTTTGATTAGAAATTGAATATAGAGTTGAAATGGTTTTGAAAACGAATTTAAAACGATTTATAAAATACGTTTTAAAAGGAAATTGACGAAATATAAATAATATATATATATATATTATATATAAAATGGCCTGAATAGAACGCGCCGCTCCGCGGCAGTTCGTGAATTTCGACCATTGACTTCGAATTGACGTTGCGGGAGATCCGACCGTCGGATTCTCCTAAAACCGGAACCGTTGGGTTCGTATCGAAAAGAGATTTCCAATGAATATTTGAAATTTGAAATCTAACGGTTGGATTTGGAATTATGTCCAAATCAAATTTGAAAAAGGTCGCTGTAAGTGCAGTTCGATAGCCGTTGATGGAAATCGACTGTACGGGCCTTGATAAAATTATTAAAGATATTAATAATTTGTGTAAAATCATAATATGTGAATTGGAAAGGACTGGGATGAAAAACTCCACATTTGAAATGATAAAAATAGATTTTTATCGAAATGAACTAGTTTTGAACTAGAATTAAAATCAATTTATTTTTGAAATAAATAAATTGAATTTGAAAGTGATTTTTAAAATAACCAATATTCCCAATATGTGGATTGGACTGGAGTTGGATCGAAATTATCTTCGGAATATTTCGATGTTGGATTTCGTGACTATACAGATATTGTTATGGGAATTTGAAAGATATATTTTATATCGTTATTTCCAATACGATATTTGTTGGTTTCAGAATTTGGTATTGAATATAAGCCGATATATTTTCTATTCAGAGCCTTGTTTTTAATATCAAATGTGATTTGGGTTTATCGTGAACCGTGTTTTAGAAGACATTGGTTCTTTAACCCAGTTAATTGCAAGATGTTGATTTTTGAAAAGATTAAAACTAAGTGGAGTTTTACTGAATCTTTAATTAGATTAAAAATGTGAATTTATAATTTAAATTATCAAATATAAAAAGTGATCGAGAGTGGAGTATCACCAGTTTTTCTCCGAAGCGATAGTTAAATCTTTAATTAGATTTGAACGTGAAATGGTAATTAATTTTACCGATAACACCGTGGTGTTAGATATGGAGTATTACCAGTTTTGCTCCATGGGATATATAGGTTGGGATTGGGAAATAAATGATTACTTCGGTGTGGTTCGCTAATCCCGACTAGTTTGAAATGATATCTAAAGGAAGATAAAGAATAAATTTAGAAGAATTTATCTTGGATAAAATTAATGGGAACCTTTCCCTAAGAATGTGATTTTGTGAATAAAAGAATATTCTGCATTGGAATGAGGCGTTTTTTGTGTTTGTGTAACATTCGTTTATTATATACGTGGGTTATTCAGAAAGGCCGGGTTTATACCCATTCTTAATAACCGATTCGACGAGATGTCGAAGATGAAGACGGTGGTTGAAGACCGGAAGTCTTCACATCGTTTGGGTGATTACTGATGATCTTGATTGGGCTGTACACCCAGGATGAGGGAAACAGTTGGTGATCGTCCAGACGTACTTGGAGATGGATGGATATGCGAGGAAAGTGCCTCCGGTTTCGTTCAGACCCAGAACGAACTTGTAAATGGATTGTGTGTCTGACATTGGATTTTATTCTGTGTTGATTGATCTCTATTAAATATACATCTGTTTGGCGGCGGAGAATTTATTCTCTTGCTTAACGCCCTTCTCTGAGACGTACGAGCTCAGAGGTTGTATATCGATGGACATCAGTCGCATGGAGTGAATTGCCAATGTGGCATGCATAAGTGGCAATAGATCAAGGCTTCTGTTGAAAAGCAAAGTCTTGTGGTTGATGATCAAAGCACGGCCTGTGTGGCATAGCTTTGTGTATAGCGTGAATTCGCGAGCCTCACACCTCGGTATGAGTCAAAATCGGGATAGTGACTGTAGGGAGAGCACGACGTTTCTTTCTAGCTAAGGTGGTGTCAGTGACCTACCAGCCCTGACATTTATATACTTTTCACCTGTGTGGTTGTTGGAATGCGAGGCGCCTCGGATATAGGTCGGTAAGGACCGGGAAACGTGTGTTCAGGAATTGCCAATCCTCAAAAGTAAGAGAGGACCGGCCCTGAAGATCCAAGGATCATAGTGGAGTCCTGAGGCATTTGTTAGAGTGTCTCGAATCAGAGAGGAGCTTGCCCCTTGCCTCGGCTCGTGACGGAAATCCAATTTCCAATACGTGATAGTGCGGTTTTATTTGTAGAACCTAGTATGGCGACATAGTGGTATGGGTCATTCATGCCGCCTATGATTGATATTTATGATTGAAATTGTTTTGACACTATACACCTATAATAGTATCAAATAATGTGTTTTAAACGTATAAAGCGTGCTTTGGCTGTTATAAGGTAAAAACCCTATCCTCCGGCTTCCGTTGCATTGTGTGATGGGACCTGGGTCTTATAACAGCTTCATTTTTCTTTATTTAGCATTGCGCTGTTTGTTTTATACACTGGTATTCTTGGGAGGAAACCCGTTCCGTGTCATACGGCGTGGTCCCTTGATTTACCGAACTTTAAAACCAATATTAATAACTGTTTTAGTTCTCACACCAGTCACATGACTGACCTGGAGTATATTGTTTTAACCTAAACTCTGGGTGCCCCTATTTTCCGCACGGGAAGCTAGTAATTTTGGTTTTGCAGATTTACATTCACAGGGTCCTGATATACAGCTGGAACGATGCTCGGAAAGCTCTGTATCCGTGTATCACTTCTAGTTGTGCTTTTGTATTATTTTCCGTTGCTATGTAATTTATTGTAATCTCTGATATTTATCAAATGTAATTTATTCATTTGTACCCTGTATATTCTTGTATCTGATGGAATTGTTGTAATATCAATGAAATGTTCTTCTGTTTGCGTTCTGATTTGTCTTGTCCTCAACGCTATCCGGGCTTTCCTTACCGGGGAAGTTTGGGTCGTCACAAAAACCAAGTGATCTGCCGTGCAGATCACATGTTTTTAAGTGATATGCACTTGGCAGATCACTTGGATCTGGCACAAGGCCAGATCACATAAAACTAAGTGATCTGCATGCGCAGATCACCGGTTTTGAAGTGATCTGCCTTGGTAGATCACATGGACCTGGCGCGATGCCAGATCACATAAGATCAAGTGATCTGCCTAGGAAGATCACGTAATTTTGAGTGATTCGGCACTCCCAGATCACTGGGATCTGGCAAAGTGCCAAACTGTTGAAAAACGAGTGGATCTGCCTAGGTAGATCACGTAATTTCGAGCTGATCCAAGAACTCGACTTTTTGAAAATATAAAAAGGTTTAGAAATTTATTTCTAGAATTTATTTTATTAGTTTATTTAATAATTAAATAAAAAAATAAAAAAGACTTTAAATAATTATATAAATTAGAGATTATTTGTATAACTTATTATCGGACATTTGTAAATAGAAATCAAGTTGTAGATTATAAATCTGAGAATTGGAAATGGTTATTTTATTAGATCGAGTCAAACGATAAATAAAATAAGATTAGATCAAGATAAAGGATTTACTGTCGATATTAGATCCAAATGTTCTAATCCCGGGTTTTATAAAAGAAGATTTTACATGAGAAAAGTTTTAACCCCGTGCTTCGCACATGGTATAGCATGATATTGAATAAAGGAGTTAAGCTAATATTTTTCGAAACAAAAATATTAAAGGAATGTGAATTTTTGAAATAAGAATTCAAATGAAATTACTGAAATTAGAAACTGACAATAATTAATAAGTTGAATGATTCTCTGGGTACCGATCTGTTGTTGGTTTCGGCCTTCTGGATTTAAACTTAGGAAGTTGTTCTCTTAATAATTACAGTCAGCGACTGATTGATGTGAAAGGATAGTGGCACGTAAACATAGGAAATACGAATATACATATATATATATATATCCGTGTGATGATTGGTCGATAGAAATTTCAATTGGAAATAAGATTGTTGTTTGCACACATGTTTTCATTTAATAGTTAAATCACCGACTATCAAAGTTTTAGCATTTAACGTTGTTAATATGGAGAGACCGGTTGGATTATTATCCAAAGAACCACTCCGTATTAGCATAAGCGTGGCGAATCAAATATGATGAAGAAATTGAAAACGGAATAAATGCAAGGACTGTTGTATGAATCTTAGATAACGAATGCCTAAGATGGATGTACGGAATAGTGCCTTCGGTTTGTCCAGTCCCAGGACAACCTGTATGGACGAATGTCTGTCCGAATATTCCTAACTAATCATGTACATTGATCTTTTCAAACGTAGATATGTAGTGGTAGAGAAATTCATTTCTCTTACTTTATACTCATAATATATTATTGGGAAAGTCAATTAGTGATTGGCAGGTCTTGATAATGTGGCATTCAAAGTAAATCAAAAGAGTTTCAAGGTAGGTTTAGCCTCAAGCTTCACAACAGGAAATGAAAAAAATCGGGCAGGCAGCATGGCTATGTGGGAAGCTCCCATTAGGATGTATCATCACCTATTTAGAGATATTTCCTTGTTTCTTATTCTATCGATTCTGGCCCTTTTCGGGAACGGTTGCTTGCTACCACCGTTGGTGATATACAATCGATACACTCAAGAGAAATGAGTGGTCAGTCATGTGTGGCCGGGTTGCAAGATGTTCTTGTTGTACCCGTGTATTCATATCTAGAGATACACCTCCGGAAGGTGATTCCATACCTTGTCATAGTTGGAAACCCAATATCCATAAGCACTTAACGGTTTTGTTTGTATATTATATAGTAGAATGTGAGATGCAAGCATTTCTGCTAGATTATAAATTATTTGTGACACACTAGACATTATCATAATATCTGTTTAAATATGCAAACTGTTTTGATCTCATAAAGTAAAAACCCGTTCCGTATTCACGGCGTGGTCTTTTGAATCATTGTGATTTATTGAAACTTATTTATAAATCGTTTACTCATACCAGTCCATGACAGACCCGGGGTTTATTTTCTGTGTTTTCCATAAACTCTTAGGTACTCATAATATTTATTATAAGTAGACAAGTGATCCAGGTTTTAAGGTAACTTTGGAGTAGCAGGATGGCAGACCCAGGAGCGTTTTCTTGTCTATCTTATGTTATGTATAATTATCTGAATGTTGGTCCAGTTATGTACTATCATTATGCAAATTAGTATTACGACTGATTATTATGTAATCGATGTAACTTGTATCCCTATGTATCCAGTATTCTAATGTACTTGACTTATGAAATGTAATATTTTTGGATTATATATATTGTCCCAAGTACCGCTGTGAGAATTTGATGTCTTTTCCTTAGTTTTATTCTGCTATCTATTTCTTTTCTTAAATAATGACACAACTTCCGAGGTACTGGAAAGTTGGGTCGTTACAGTTGGTATCAGAGCTTAGGTTACTGTATACATAGGCTTTGGGTGAGTGTTGTGAGAGCATATTTTAAATTTGGATTTTATTATTTATATATAATATACATACATAGGAATGATCGACTTAAGTTTTATATAGATTACGTATCTTAATATCCAATTGAGTTTTGATGTCAACCTGTTATATTCAAGACAGTAAGTATGACATCCGTGTTCAAAAGGACTGCTAGGATGAGGGTGACTCCCTCACAGATACTGAGGCTGAGTGACAGTACCCGTGTTCATGAGTTAGTAGGTTCTAGCGATAGGACTGAGATAGTACCACCCCGTGATGATGAGGGTAGAGATATTGATTCAAATGAGCCCATCACAGGACAGCCAGAGCCTATGGAGGAGGAGGAGAGCGTAGGTTTTTCTGAGGACCTGGGAGGTGGAGAGGATGGAGAGGGCTAGCAAATGAATTATGATGGAGAGGGTAATGACAGTAGTAATGATGATGGCGACTCGGATAAGGGATTAGAGTATATAGAGGAATACGAAGAGAAGGAGGATGAGGAAGAGCCAGAAGAAGAAGAGGAGGTCACATGGGAACCGATGCAGGTAGACCCAGAAGTACATACTACACCAGTTGAGCCAGACGATCAGTTGACTATGGCGTGGGCGCTGTATATCCTGGACTTATTGGAGTACCACGATGCAGGAGGCTATCAGGAGTTTACAGAGGACTTTGTTTATCCAGACATGATGTTGCACCCGTCTTCACCTGTTGAGGTCATTTGCATATCAGACGATGAGGAAGTGGAAGTAATTTACATATCAGACGATGAGGATATGGGTAAAGATGACTATGTAGTCAAGGTCATCAATATCGCTAATGACGAAGTGGTTGACGTTATCGAGATTAGTAACGATGACTTCGAGTAGGAGGGTATGTTATGTTTGTATGTAGGACTTTTATATAACTATAACTCGAACTAGTCGGGTATAGCACTTATCGTATTATTTGTAGCACTTTCTATGATGATTTATGACATATCACTTTTGGCTTGTTATATATCTGTGTCCACAAATTTCGAGGACGAAAATTTTATAAGCGGGAAATATTGTAATGACCCAGGATTCTAGACGAAAACTTAAATGTGTAAAAATTTAAAAATGAACAACAAATCGATAACTAAACTTATCGATGAAGGATAATTCATTTACAAAGACAGAAAATGTGAGTAAAGACTTTCTTTACTACAACCAGAAGTGTAGCTAAACTTAATAGCGACAGTGCTATTAAAGCACTGTAGAAAAGCGTTACTAAATCACGTAGAAAAGGCGTAGCTAAGACCTTTAGTTAAAAATAATTAGTTAAACGAACAAATTAACTTAGCTCATGAATAAAATGACTTCGACATAGATTTACACCTACGCTAAGATAATTAGACTTAGTTTATTTAATCAATTGTAAGTAGGAACAAAGACATATGCTTGCGCAAGAAACAAATAACTTTCGTGCAAACAACTACAAAGGAGTTAAGTGATTTAAATAGAGATTACTCAACCACTTAAAATGCTTAAAACATAAGCATGTTGCATAAGGAACTTGCAGCAAAACCAATGAAATAAATGGATAAAAATAATGCACATATACACATACATTTGCTAGCTTAAAACATAGTTAAACCCATCAATTTGAAAGACCTATTTCAGCCATTTCTTGCGCAAGACAACAAGGCTTTTTCAGCTGAAACAAAGCCCATAAGCTAGTTAAACACTTCATGGAGAAGTCTTGAAGTACAAGGATGATGGTGACTTTTAGATTAGAGAATAACACTTGAGTAATTAGATATCTCTTGCGATGATTCAAAGGGATTGTGCATGCAACGTTTAATGCAACATGTACTAGATGTTAGCCTTATTTGATTTAAGTTTAATTACAAACTAATGGTGTAATGCTCTCAGCCAAGTGATTTCCTGTGTGAGTTTCTAACCATGGAAACTCAAAGATTTTTAATATATTTCTCATGCAAAAGACTACAGGCATTTACTGTTTTTGTCATGGCCTAAACTATTTGTGTGGACACCATCTTTCCAGCAATCCCTTTAGCAAGTAATGCCAAACTAAACTTAGCTTCCACCAATATTCCTCCATATATGTTCTGTTGTGAAAAGCTGCACACAATATTAAGTTCAGAGATATTAATTATTTACTAATTTAAGGATAAAAGAAAGAATTTAAATATACATTAAGGTTGCATATAAAAAGGCTGACAAATCTCCACTTTTCTTTTACCTGAAACAAAGCTTAAGAAGGCAAATAGGAACTTCATAATACACCATCAACCTGCTGTTTAACTGTGAGTAAACACTCACTGAATTCACCTATATTTATTCTTACAAGTACTTAAGAATGCTATATTGGGTTTTATTACTGCTGAAATATATGTTGAATTTCTTGCGGGTTAAACTATTTTTACTGTTGTAACTTCTTGTATGAATGCATATCTAGATCGAGATGGAATTCATGCACATATACAAGATCATATACATGTAAACCTTGCACTTATTATCTTAGTTGTATGTTTATATTATTAGGAACTTGTAAACATGTATATACTATTAAAGAGGCTCTCAAACATGAAAATCAAACTTCTCAAAATCAAAACTCTGGGTGATAGGTTGGTGGGACATCTAGTAAGATGATTTTATAAACAAACTTCGTGATTTTTAGTGTAGAGAATCAAGAGAAAAGACTGTTTGGACGAAATATAGAAATATGCTATGTATAGATGTTATACATCATTTTAATTCAAACTTATAAGTGTATAGAGGCATAACAGATCCTAGAATGCTAGAAAAATATCAACAGGATTTTGTAATGTGTATTTTGAGTGTTTGGATAGGTTTTGGGTGTTTATACTCAAGCTGGTTGTCTCGAGTTCAACCGTCAACTGTGCCTCGCCTACGGCGAGGGAGGCCGCCACACCATTGGCGAATGGCGCCACTGGTCAGGGGCAAGGCACGACTGGAAGCGCCGGGGTCCTAGAAGCCTGAGGCGTTGGGTAGGTGGAGTTTCACTGATCGAAGAAAAAAAACTGATTGTGGAAGGGTTTTTGTGTGCGTTGACCGTCTCGGCTTTGAGCCAGAGTTGCACCTCTCCTATGGCGAGATGGACCGCCGCACTTGGGTCAAACGACGGCGGGGGTCGTTGTCGAGGAGTGGTCGGAGGCGCTTGGGGTCCGCTGACCTGAGGCGTGGGGTTGGGGATTATTCTTTGATCGGGGGTTTACTTGATCTGGCACTAGGCCAGGTCACTTGAAAACCAGGTGATCTGCCATGCAGATCACATGTTTTCAAGTGATCTGCACTTGGCAGATCACTTGGATCTAGCACAAGGCCAGATCACTTGAAACTGAGTGATATGCTTGCGCAGATCACCAGTTTTGAAGTGATCTGCCTTGGAAGATCACATGGACCTGGAACGATGCCATATCACACAAGATCAAGTGGTCTGCTTGGGCAGATCACGTAATTTTGAGTGATCCGGCACTGCCAGATCGCTCAAAAACGAGTGGATCTGCCTAGGCAGATCACGTAATTTAGAGCTGATCCGAGAACTCGACTTTTTGAAAATATAAAAAGGTTTAGAAAATTATTTCTAGAATTTATTTAATAATTAATTAAATAATTAAATAAATAATACTTTAATTAATTATATAAATTAGGGATAATTTATATAACTTATTATCGGACATTTGTAAATAGAAATCAAGTTGTAGATTATAAATCTGAGAATAGGAAATGATTATTTTATTAGATCGAGTCAAATGATAAATAAAATAAGATTAGATCATGAGAAAGGATTTACTGTCGATATTAGATCCAAATGTTCTAACCCCGGGTTTTATAAAAGAAGATTTTACATGAGAAAGGTTTTAAGCACGTGCTTCGCACACGGCATAGCATGATATTGAATAAAGGAGTTAAGCTAATATTTTTCATAATAAAAATATTAAAGGAATGTGAATTTTTGAAATAAGAATTCAAATGGAATTACTGAAATTAGAAACTAACTAAAATTAATAAATTGAATTGTTCTCTGGGCACCGATCAGATGTTGGTTTCGGCCTTCGGGATTTATACTTAGGAAGTTGTTCTCTTAATAATTACAGTCAGCGACTGACTGATGTGAAAGGATAGTGACACGTAAACATTGGAAATACAAATATACATATATATATATATATGATGATTGGTCAATAGAAATTTCAACTGGAAATAAGATTGTTGTTTGCACACATGTTTTCATTTGATAGTTAAATCACCAACTATCAAAGTTTGACTATTTAAAGTTGTTAATATGGAGAGACCGGTTGGATTATTATCCCAAGAACCACTCCGTATTAGCATAAGCGTGGCGAATCAAATACGCTGAAGAAATTGAAGACGGAGTAAAATGCAAGGACTGTTGTATAAATCTTAGATAACGACTTCCTAATATGGATGTACGGAATAGAGCCTATGGTTTGTCCAGTCCCAGGACAACTTGTATGGACGAATGTCTGACAGAATATTCCTAACAAATCATGTACATTGATCTTTTCAAATGTAGATATGTAGTTGTAGAGAAATCCGTTTCTCTTACTTTATGCTCATAATATATTTTTGGGAAAGTCAATTAGTGATTGGCGGGTCTTGATAATGTGGCATTCAAAGTAAATCAAAAGAGTGTCAAGGTCGGTTTAGCCTCAAGCTTAACAATAGGAAATGACAAAAATAGGGTAGGCAGCATGGCTATGTGGGTAGCTCCCTTTAGGATATATCATCACCTATCTAGAGATATTTCCTTTTTTCTTATTCTATCGATTCTGGCCCTTTTCGGGAACGGTTGGCTTGCGACCACTGTTGGTGATATACATTCGATACACTCAAGAGAAATGAGTGGTTGGTCATGTGTGGCCGGGTTGCAAGATGTTCTTGTTGAGCCCGTGTATTCGTATCTGGAGATACACCTCCGGAAGGTGATTCCATACCTTGTATTAGTTGGAAACCCAATATCCATAAGCACTTAACGGTTTTGTTTGTATACCATATAGTAGAATGTGAGATGAAAGAAATTCTGCTAGATTATAAATTATTTGTGGACACCCTAGAAATTATCATAATATTTGTTTAAATCTGCAAACTGTTTTGATCTCATAAAGTAAAAACCCATTCCGTATTCATAGCGTGGTCTTATGAATCATTGTGATTCATTGAAACTTATTTATAAATCATTTACTCATACTAGTCCATGACTGACCCGGAGTTTATTTTCTGTGTTTTCCTTAAACTCTTGGGTACTCATAATATTTATTATGAGTAGACAAGTGATCCAGGTTTTAAGGTAACTTTGGAGTAGCAGGATGGAAAACCCTTGAACGTTGGCTTATCTGTCTTATGTTATGTATAATTATCCGAATGTTGTTTCAGTTATGATGTTATGTACTATCATTATGCAAGTTAGTATTACGACTGATTATTATGTAATCGATGTAACCTGTTTCCCTATGTATTCAGTACTCTAATGTACTTGACATATGAAATGTAATATTTTTGGATTATACATATTGTCCCAAGTACCGTTGTGAGATTCTTATGTCTTTTCCTCAGTTCTATTCTTCTATCTATTTCTTTTCTTAAATAATGATACAACTTCCAAGGTACTGGAAAGTTGGGTCGTTACAAAGGCTCTTAAGTATATTAATAGAAGAAAAACTTATCGAAACATGGATGTAATTCGACAAAAACTTGGGTTTGAGTAATGTGGGGTACCGAAGAAGAACGCTACACTGAGTCATTTCTCCTTAGTTGGGCCAAGTGGATTTTAGAACTTACGAATTTGAAAAGTTTATGTGAGAAAAAAATTATGCATGAAAATGAACTCAGAAAATCCAACTTATGTTGGTGCAAAATCATTATTATTTGATTTTTTAATTTTAGTTTTTTTTACTTGCACATTCTAACATGTATAACAAGGGTTGACGCGCTTACTCCAGAACACGACTAACGTCTGCACAGTCTCGAGCTAGCATCTTAAAAAGACACATTACGACTCAATGAATTAATAATGTTCATTCCCATCACCCAACAATTCAACTTTAGAACCAAGGTGTTATTTATGAATTTAAGTTAATCCTTGTTCAATATATGACCTAGTTCATAAAATTTGACTACTGATGTATTGAAAATTTTCCCCCACACTTGAATGTGAATTTATCCTCACAGTCGTTAATCAGACATATCATAGTGAAAGGTAAAGAAAATAAGAGAATATTTACATATGTACAAAAGAGGGTTAGTGCATCTTACCGAATGTAATGTCGCTCATGGAGGACTATGAGTTCTTGCTCTTATTTGGGTATTTTTTCCAAGTAAGGTTTAAGGCGTTGACCATTGACCTTATAGGATGATACATCGGTAGGATTCTCAATTTCTACCGCACCATACGGAAAAACAGACCGTACAATGTAAGGTCCAGTGCATTTAGATTTTAACTTACCAGGAAATAAATGCAATCTTGAGTCATATAACAAAACTTTTTGACCTGGCATGCAAGTTTTACGTAAAACTAATTTATCATGAAAAACTTTCATTTTGTCCTTGTAAATTCGTTCATTTTCATAAGCATCATTTCGAATTTCATCAAGTTCATTAAGCTGAAGTTTCCTAAGTTCACTTGCTTGTTCTAGGTCAAGATTTAATGTCTTTATTGCCCATAACGCCCGATGTTCGAGTTCAGCTGGCAAGTGACATGGCTTACCAAAAATCAACCGATAAGGGGACATACCTAAGTTTGTTTTGAAAGCGGTGCGGTAAGCCCAAAGAGCATCGGTTAACTTTTGGCACTAATCTTTACGATTTCGACTCAGTTTTCTCTAGTACTTGATTGATCTGCCTATTCGATACTTCAACTTGCCCACAAGTTTGAGGATGGTAAGGAGTGGATAACTTGTGGCTTATCGAATACTTTCTCATGAGGGCTTCAAATGAACGATTATAAAAGTGTGTTCCATTGTCGCTGATTATTGTGCGAGGTGTGCCAAACCAAGAAAAGATGTTTTCTTTTAGGAAACGCACAACAACCTTGTTATCATTTGTTTTGCATGGACAGCTTCGACCCATTTAGAAACATAGTCAACGGCTAAGAGAATATGAAGGTTCCCAAAATAATTTGGAAGGGTCCCATGAAGTCTATACCCCAAACATCGAAAACTTCGACTTCTTGAATGGGGTTTAGGGGCATCATATTCCATTTAGAAATTTTCCCTAAGAATTGACATCGATCACATGTTTTACAAAATTCATAAGCATCTTTGAAACGGTTGGGATAGTAGAAACCTGATTGGAGAACCTTTTCAGCTGTCTTTTTGGGACCAAAGTGACAACCCCAGGCTTGGTCATGACAGAAAGAGAGGACACTGCAAGTTTCAGTGTCGGGAACACACCTTTGAATGATTTGGTCTGGACAATATTTGAAAAGATAATGGTCGTCCCAATAAAAATGTTTCGCTTGGGAAAAGAATTTGTGTTTATCTAGCTTGGATCAAAAAGAAGGGGTCTGCTTGGTGACTAAGTAGTTGACAATGTCAGCGAATCAAGGATCAGTTGACAACGAAAAGAGCTGTTCATCCGGGAAGTTCTCGTTGATCGGAAGAGAAGAAGATGGGGCATTTGGAAGATGAGATAAGTGGACTGCAATAACATTATCAGATCCTTTTTTATCCTTAATGGTAAGGTCAAATTTCTAAAGTAGAAGGATCCAATGAATGAGACGAGCCTTCGAATCCATTTTAGAGAAAAGGTACCTAAGTGCGGAATGATCGGTATGAACAGTGATATGTGAGCCAACTAGATAAGGTCTGAATTTTTCTAGAGCGAAAACGACTACCAAGAGTTCTTTTTCAGAGGTCATATAATTGATTTGGGCATCGTTCAAAGTCTTACTCGTGCAGTAAATGACATGAAGAATTTTATCGATTCTTTGTCCTAAGATAGCGCCTACAGCAAAATTCGAGGCGTCACATATGATTTCAAAAGGCAGCTCCTAGTTGGGAGAGCAGATGATAGGAGCAGAGACAAGTTCATTTTTGAGATGCTCAAAAGTTGAAATGCAATCAGAACTGAAGTCGAAAGGAACATCCTTACCAAGAAGATTAGTCAAAGGTCGAGTGATTTTGCTAAAGTCCTTTATAAAGCGACGGTAAAAGCCGGCATGACCTAAAAAGGATCGGATGTACTTAACGGATTTGGGAATGGGAAGATTAGAGATTATTTCGATTTTAGCTTTGTCTACATCAATTCCTTTATTTGAGATGACATGTCCTAGAACAATGCCATGTTTGACCATGACATGACATTTTTCCCAATTAGGAGTCAAGTGTTTATCCTTGTAACGGTTAAGAACAAGATCAATATGATGTAAACACTCCGTGTAAGAATCACCAAATATGGAAAAATCATCCATGAAAACTTCTAATAATCGCTCGATCATATCAGAAAAAATGCTAATCATGCACCCCTGAAAGGTTGAAGGTGTATTACAAAGACCAAAAGGCATACGACGGTATGCAAATGTACCAAAGGGACAAGTGAAAGTGGTTTTCTCTTGGTCCTCACGAGCGGTAGGGATTTGATTATAGCCCGAATACCCATCTAGGAAACAGTAGTACTCCTGACCGGCTAGTCGTTCTAACATTTGATCGATAAATGGAAGAGGGAAATGACCCTTTCATGTTGCAGTGTTAAGTTTCCTATAGTCAATGCAAACACGCCAACCAGTCTGGATGTAGGTTGGGATAAGCTCGTTAGCTTCATTTTAAACCACGGTAATCCCGGATTTCTTAGGTACGACATGAATCGGACTAACCCATTGATTATCAGAAATCAGGTAGATAATTCCACTGTCATGGCATTTACAGATTTCAGCACGAACTGCTTATTTCATGATGGGGTTTAGTCGACACTGGGGATCATGAGTGGATTTGGCATCATTTATAAGGTGGATTCGATGTTGGACAATCGAAGGACTAATCCTCTTAATATCAGCCATGGACCAACCAATTGTTTCCTTATTTTTCTTAAGGATGGCAAGGCGCAATTTTTCCTGCTCTATGGTATGTTCAAAAGCGATAATGACAGGAAAAGTTTCATTGTCTCCTAAGTAAGCGTACTTAAGATGACTGGGCAGCACTTTGAGTTCGGATTTTGGAGACGACTCAACCGAAGAAATTGGTTCAGGGATAGACTCAATTGTGAGCGACTCGAATGTAATCGAATCAGAGACATTTCGGGAATGTCTTGAAACAAGGTTTCGTAATTCGATTCAATTTCATTGTTCAGATGGTCGAGCTCAGTTTCATTATCGTGGACAACATGGATTTCATAAAACTGGTCCACATAAGAGTTGTGAGAGTTTTCAGTTCTGAAGATGTTTAGTTCGATGGTCATGTTACTGAAAGAAAGTTTCATAGACCCATTTCTACAATTGATAAGTGCATTAGAGGATGTTAAGAAGGGTCGTCCTAAAATCAAAGGGATCTGGTTCGTAGGATTGCTTACCTGTTGAGTTTCGAGGATAATGAAATCGACTGGAAATGTGAATTTGCCAAATTTATCAAAACGTCCTCGATTTCGCCCATAGGTCTTTTAATTGAACAGTTAACAAGCTGAAGTGTAACCTTAGTGGGTTTCAGTTCTCCTAGTCCTATCTGGCGGTAGACAGAATATGGAAGCAAGTTAACACTAATACCTATGTCTAGCAGGCTTCTGTCGGTTTCTTGTCCCCAATAGTACATTATATTGTGGGGCAGCCCAGATCATTGTATTTCACTGGCATTGAATGGGACAATACTTCGCTTAGAATTGACGTTAGAAACGCTTTCTTAGGTACTTGTGTATGATGTTTTTGAGTGCACAAATCTTTTAGAAATTTCGCGTACTATGGAACTTGTTGTATAATATCTAAAAGAGGAATGTTCACTTTAATCTCCTTAAACATTTCTAGGATCATTTCTATCTGGTCCGTCTTTTTCCTAGATCGTAGTCTACGAGGAAATGGAGCAGACATTTCTAGGATGTTTTGATCCAAGCTGGTTAAATTTTCAGTTGGGTTTGGAATATCATATGGTTAATCATTTGGGCTGATCACATGGTTGTCGATCTTTTTACCAGATCTAAGAGTCGTTACAGCATTCAATTGACTAACGTTTGAATCTGAATGATGCGAATTTGGTTGGGATTTGAATTTTGTCCTCTAGGATTTTGGATGGGTTGACTTGGAAACGTACCTTTTTCCCTTTCACTTAACTTAGTGTTAAGTTGAGACATTTGTTTTCGAAGTTCACTCGTTTGTTGATTCATGTTTTGCATGTATGAGTGTAACATGTTGTCTAAATTGTTTTTATTTCCAACACTTTTCTTAGTCATTTGCGCTAATAGGTTACTCACCTCTGATAAATTCCCTTCAATCATAGAAAGGCGTTTTTCATGTTGGGGAGCAACTGTTTGGTGAAATTGGTTAAAAGGCTCCTGGTTCGAATTGTATTGATTTTTCCTAAGGGGAGGGTTTGAAGCATTGTTCGGAAATGCTCGATTCGAGGGTCTATTCATCAGGGGTTTATTTGGATCATAAGGAAGATTTGGGTGGCTGTTGGGTCTATTGAAAGAATTCACTTGCTCAAGGGACTGGGGACATTCATCAGCCGTATGGTCAGAGTTAAGACATATGTGACACATGGCTTGGGAAACGTTATTAGACTGAGTGTGTGTTCTAACAACGTTCAGTATGGCCTCAAAAAGAGTATTAGAAGAAGAAGTGGAAGAGGATTCGATAGAATTACTTCTAGAACGCGAATAGAGAGATTTTTCATTGGTTCGTTCCCATTGTTTTGATTTTTTTGCTAACTCGTCTAGAAATTCCCAAGCTTCTACGTCAGTCTGTTTTAGAAAATTGCCTTGACACATGGACTCTAATATTTTCCTAGAACTATTATCAAGTCCATCGTATATAGTTTGACATAATGACCATGTTTCGTAACCATGATGGGGACAACGTAACAGCAGTTCTTTAAATCTTTCGAAATATTGCCAATAAGACTCACCCCTTTTTTGGTGGAAATTGGTGATTTCGTTTCTGACTCTAGCTGTTTTCTTTTTAGGGCAGAACTTTTTGAGGAAAACTGCTGAAAATTCAACCCGTTTTTTAATCGAAATTGGGGGCAAGCTAAGAAATCATTTTTCTGCGGAGTCAGATAGTGCGAATGGAGTCAAACGAAGTTTAATTCCATCCTCACATAACTGTAATTTAGAGGTTGTAGAAGCATATTCAAATTTCGTTAAGAAGCTATATGGTTCATCATGAGAAAAATTTCCGAATTTGGGAAGGAAGTTTATCTGACTCGATCGGATTTCAAAGTGGTTACCCACAGGATTGGGTAACTGAATGCAAGAAGGGACATAAACTCTATCGGGAAGAATTCTGTCCATTAGTGTACGAGGTGCGGGTTGATTACCCATTTCTAAGGGTTGTTTGAGTCAATTGGGTTTTGAGGAATGAGAAGGTAGTCCGATTCTAACGAAACGACGAGATTCTTGGTCAAGGATCCAAGTTTGCATGCACTAGAAAGAAGAAGAAAAAGAGATTTCACCAGAAAAGAGTTTTGAAAATGGGAGTTTTTTTTAAAGTACGACCTACATAACAAGTGAGGTTTAAAGAACTTTATAAAAAAATTGATTTGTTTTTGTGGAATTTTGATTTTTTTTTATATATTCACAAAACCATCGCACAGAAATTAGCTACAATGAAATTTTCTGTCCTTAACGGCTCCTAACCCAAAATTATATAGTGACACATTTGATTACTTTAGGACAAAAGATTTCTCTGCCTGTTAACAGACAGGAGTCATCGGTGCACCAGGAATCACCCTAGCAATGTAGCCGAAGGTTTAAGTACCTTCAGTGTAACACCCAATGTCCGTTAATGTCACTCAAAACGGGAATGCATTAACTTCCATGAAGCATTATAAGTAAACAGAACAGAATATTACAAGACAGATACATAAGGTAGTACTTGGAAAATTAATAACTTTATTACAGCAGAAACAGAATTAAATTTGGTTACATCTTTCAAAATCACAATATCGGAAATCAAGTGCATAAATATCAGTCTTGTACAAAAGCCTTCAGAGTACGAAATTTTAAAGCCGTAATCCCCAACCGAGACTGCCATAAATAGGAAGAATCAAAGCCGAGCAATAATTCAAATACTTCAAGTAGAGCGAAATCTAAATCAAGCTCCTACATTCCCAACCTGAGTACCAAGGGGGAAGGAAAGAAAAGAGGCGAAACAAAACGGGGTCAGACAATAAGTCTGGCAAGTCAAGTGACTTTCAACATATAAATAGAAAACAGTATAATGACATGTAAATAAAACTGGATGAGAGATAACCGTAACAGGAGTAGCAGGTTAACAGAAGAAACAGAATGATATAGTCCAAGTTATGCTTCTAACTATATCATACTTCTCTGCACTAATACTATTATAACTGGTTTAGGTGTTGTCCTAATGTCTAAACAGAAAACGGAATGATCTCTTCAGAAACACGATGCTAGTAATGGGCCTTTACCACCATAACAGAGACAGACGTACAGAAACAGAATGCTAGTAATGGGCCTTTACCACCCAAACAGATATAGATGGTACAGAAATATAATGCAGGGACGGAATCATAGATAGAAACAGAATAGTCCCTATGGAAATAGAATATTACAATTAGGTGTACACTAGTAATGGGCCTTTACCACCCCAACAGACGGTACCACACAGAAAAAGACAGGTGTTACCACCCCAACAGAAATAGACGGTACCCCAACAGAAACAGACCGAACTAAGTGCACCCTAAATTCTACCCCAAGCGATCGTCTCCCTAATACACAAATACCCTATGCCGGCAACACAGAAGGGTGTATCACAACCTAAATTGGCAACCTGTAGACACAGACCTATTTACAGATGTAACGGTGTCTTACATCCTCAGAGCAGACCGGATCCATGCACGCACATGACCCAGTTGGAATGCGCCATCAACACCCCTCGCCATTATTAGAGTGAACCTCTTACAATTAGTTCAGTAAGCATGCCCTGGACACCTACCAAGTGTTGGGTCATAGTTTTGATTCAAGAAAGGGTTACTGACTAATATGGGTCCCAAACAACAGATGACACAAGTAATTACCCCTCCAAACCTTGTGTCCTCAGACTAACAGATTTCAAATTAACTTGCTTACAGATTTCAGATGTACAAAGTCCAGATTAACTAGTTCTCAGATCATATACACAGGTTAACAAGTTTTAGGACTAACGGATCAAATATACAGATTAACAAGTTTTCAGACTAACGGATCAGATATACAAATTAATAGACTTACAGATTGTTTCACCTAACCTTGTATTGGGCCTACATATTTTCAAATGGGTTTATTAGATTTAGCAGTCCAGTTGTTTTAACCCTATCCACACAACATGTTTTAGGTATCACATTTATCTTAGATTTGCATTAATTAAATATTAATGCACATACCTCTGACATTAGGTCGGTAGCTTGTGGCCGTTGGATGTGCCGGGCGGTTCCGGGCAGACTTCTGCCACAATCCAGACCTAACCTCGTGTCTATGATCTTTATGCCTATGACCTCTCAAATTAGACTGACAGTTTGCAGTTGCTGGTTAAGCCGGTTGGGTACGGGCAGGCTTCTACCGCAAATAGAGTCTAACCTCGTGTCTCAGCATTCTTATTTTAGCTAAAGTATTCATTCACAGATTATGCCAATATTAGACTAATTATGCCAATTCAGCAAATTAACTTCTTTACAAATTACAGCAGATTATCCAAAGTTCTATTAACATGTTTTGCTCAATTTTAGATCGAGCCTACAGATTCCTGTGACCCCCCATGTCCATTAATGTCACTCACAAAGGGAATGCATTAATTTCTATGGAGCGTTTTAAGTGTGTATAGAACAGAAACTTAACAACCAGACAGATATAAGACAATACTTAAAAATTTAAAACTTTATTCATTGCAGCGGTAACATACAATTTTGATTACATCGTCAAAAACCAAAGACTAGAGTCAAGTACATAATATGCTTCTTGATTAAATCAGAGTACATAAAATGAAAGACATAACCGCAACATAAAATAGCCATAAATAAGATAGGATGAACTTTTACTTCAGTGATCCAAACAAATTCCAAAGAAAGAGATAAAGCTGTCCAAATCAAGCTCCACTAGTGCTAGTCCCACCCTGAGCACCTAGGGGGGAAGGGAAGAAAAGAGGTGGAAACAAGAGGGTCAGACATAAAGTCTGGCGAGTGCAATAACTTTAACAATATAATCATTAAGTAATTAGGATAAGGCATAAGCTTGAAAATAAGGAGATGATTAATTACACATAATTAATTATCCCCAATTTGAATTAATGTCCCTATTCAAATTGTCAATCAATTCCAAATTTAACTATGTCCAAAATCGACACCTTAATTATGTCCATCTATTTATGGTATATAAAATTATACCAATTAACACCACGAATTAATTATATGCCATTTAAGGCATTTATGCCAATTCTCAATGTTAATTATTTTAATATTATCCCATTCCCCCACATTGTACGTTCGTTCGTTTAACGTGAAATATACATTTGGCTCGAATAGTCTAACTTATGGAATAGAGAGAAAACATCACAACTTGCATAGAATATAAATTAGATCTAACTTACGAATAAAAGTCACAACATGAATTGGCATATAGATCTAAACATAAGGGGTGAACTAGTATGTGTGAATAAGGTGTTTCATCTAAACTTGCATAGACAATGGGTGTATAACACATGTACTTCCATAACTTATGTAGTTTTAACATAAATGTGTGAACTTGCATAGGAATCTCAAACTTACATTACATGATTCATACACCAAACATGTATATACTTGCATATGTGATTTATGCAACATAAACTGTGTTGTAAACTTGCATCTAAAAATGTAAATTAAGATCTACATTTAAACTAGCATATAAAATTTTGTATAGTCCGCATACACACTTGCATATAACTCACACATGTCTTAACCTAAACTTTAGATCCAAACTTACACATAAAATAGATGCCATGAAACATGTAAGGATTGTATATGATTCTCATCAACGTGCATATGATTCATATATAAATTAACATCCAAACTTGCATATAGAACTATGAATCAAGTTGAGCATAGGTGATTGAGCATATGATAAGGATCCATAACACGAATTAACTAAAACTATGATTATGAACAACTAGCATATATTCACCCAATATTACATTTTCCAATGTTTCACAAACATAGCCATATAACCCAATTTATATCGCAACTCAATTAACTTATTAATTATATTATTAAAGAAATTGAACTCACAACTCAAAGAATGTCTTGAGTTCTGAAATTGATTTACCTCTCCTTTGAAGTAGACAAATTCGTTGTTGTTTAGATTTGAGTTGAATAGAATTAAGTTGGATTGAGTTGATTAGCTTCACTTTCACTCTAGTTGGTGGCGGCTACTCTGGGTTTTGGAGTGATAACATGACGACCATGGTTCTAAATTTTATTTGATTTTAGGGTTTGATTCTACATGTGTTTATATAGAAACTAGGATTAATTTAGGCCATCCGATCAACCTTGAATTAACCTTAACCATTCAGACCAGATCAGAACTATCCAGAAACCCTAATGACTCAGCAACCAGTCACAAAATCGTCATCACTCAAATTTGCCCGGGGAGGGGGGAGGGGACAGGTCGCCCCCTTGGTCGACCTGTATGGGTAGGTCGACTTCGCCCCTGGCGGGAATTTTACCGCCTAGCCCAATCTTAGTTTGAATTTGAATTTTTGAAATATGTTTGAATTTTAATGAAACTTCCGAAGCCCATAACTTCTTCATACGAAGTCCAATTGACGCAAACTTGAACTCTATCTCAACCAGAATTCCGAGATGAACACAATGGCGCAACCCGTTTCCCTTATTTATCACATTTAAAATTAAGTATTCTTTAAATTTGTCAACATTAATATTAAAATTATGGGGTGTTACAATTCCCATACCCCAAATTACCGTATTTAGTTTCAACAGAATTAGCAAATTAGACAATTTAACAGATTTAATCATCCCTTAAAATTGCATTGACATAACTCGCTTAATCATAAAATTAAGCCTAATTTTACATGCCTAAATTTTCGTCACAGATCATAATATAACATTTGCCCCAAATTTTAGTTAAATTTACACAGTATAGAATATCCTCCAAAAACCCCAAATCATGATATACACTACGAATTATGCCAAATTATAGCCTTTTATTTCAGCATATGTCAAATGTCCAAAAATCCCCATTTAGGGGAGTTCACGTTTATAGTTATCCCTATTTTAATATATGTTTTTAAAGCCTAAGTCACATATCCTTTTCTTCCAAATCATAGATCGTCATATAAAATATTCCCCAAATCTAGATCTTAAAATACAACATGTATTATGTCCTCAAAATCAGATCTTGAATTATAACATACATTATGTCCCCAAATTACAAGTCAAATGTTGTCATACAATAATTCTCCTTCTTTCAAATCATAAACCGGCATATAGAGTATGCCTAGATCTAGATCTTAATTTACAACTTATGTTGTGTTATCAATTTAGTCACAAATCAGTTATGTCCAATTATGCATCATTCAATAATTTTCACAAATTTATTGTTCGCGTGTCAATCTCTTATAAGATTTGGCTCAGGCTCGTGGTAGCATGGCTATAGAACAGAAGGAAGGAAGAGATACAGAATAGTTACAATAAGATAGCTCTACACAAGAAAACAGATCTGATAAACGAGAATAAGATAGATCTACATAGAAAAACAGATCTGATAAACAGGAATATGCATACTCTCCAATTCAGGTTTATAACCATGTTAAGATCATAATTAAATTTCTTATCTGAAAATAACTGTACTCACCTTGGTTGGATTCTAAAAGAAAAAGGGTTGTAGTTGTTCTCTTTTAATCCTATTCAGATTAGAAGAAGAAGAAGCACTAGTTCTAGCTTAGGTTTCAGCAGAGTAGCGACACCATTGATTTATTTTAATATGAATTGAGGCAGCATAGCATTACAATGGTTTGGTGAGGAGAGGAAGTGGGGTTTGGGGGTGTTTAAATAGCTCAGGAGCAACGAATCTGGTCAGAACGGGTGTCTAAATGTAGAAAAACGAATCTGTCCTCGGATCTGGAAAAGGGGGGAGTTCTAAACCCAGGTCGACCCCATGGTCGACCTTTGTGGCCAGGTCAACCCCCAGGTCGACCCCTTGGTCGACCTGGGTCCTGGGCGGGAAATTTCCCGCCCAACCCGAGTGTGTGATTTGAATCCAATTTTGAATTTGGAACTGAGCTGTTTAAATTTTCTAAAAACCTCTAACGGCCATAATTTCTTCATACGGAGTCTGATTTACTCAAACTCAGACTCTATCTCAAGCAGAATTCCAAGATGAACGTAATGGCATAATCCGTTTTCCGTAATTCTTCTTTCAAAAATTAAGTATACTTTGTTTGGTTACTTTTATATTCATAGAAAATATGGGGTGTTCCATTCTCCACTCCTTCAGGGATTTCGTCCCTGAAATCTTCAAGTTAAGAAGAATGTGTCCCACAATCCAATCACCCATCCACTCAACCATCATCCACAAGCATCCATTGTCCTTAGAAAACTAATAATGTTGTATGAACATGTGCAAAAGTGTGTGTATATGTCTCTTATCTAATGTAAAGATCAGGCGGTCTACTGATTCAGTTGACCTCCTCAATGTGAATTATGTTTGTTCCATGAGCCCAATCATGTGTGCAAGAAATCCTATTTGATACGTATAATTTCTATATGAGTGCATAACCATTTATCCAAGTGCAACATCCATGTGATGAGTCAATCATTTTGCATCCACAAAAATTTGAAAAATGCACACATATCCATAAGCAGTATGAGAGTGTTTTTGAGCCGATCTAGTGCCTAGTGTGTGTGTATGCATCCACGAGCAACCACTAGAAACCACTTGCATCCACTTGCAACCATCAAACATAACATGTCTCAAACACATGTTTACACCCATTAGTTTTTACCTAAAGGTCGAAGACTCGATCGATAGGATAACGCCAAGTGATAGAAGCAAGTACAATTAAAACAAAAGCTTTGTTCCCATTAGTCATCGGTTTAAGAGAATAACTCCCTAAGTATCAACCCCGAAGACCGAAATCAACATCAGATTGACAATCAGAGAATTACTCCCATTAAACAAATGTCAAACTGGAAATCTACATCACGCATTGAGTAAAAACACCTAACCTTATCAGAAATATTCAAATACGTACAAACTACTCGTATAGATCAGATTATCAAATGATTCTTAGGAAACTTAGCATGATAAAACCCAACCATATCCCACAAAACCCAGAATGTATGCGTCATAGTCAACTTAACGCCCAAGACAGATACACTCAAACCCCAACCTATCACAAACAGATGAGTCGTAACCCTCATGGGGTTTGATACTTAGCAGGATCAGAAACAAGACTAGTATTAAAGTGTAGAGTCTCAATTACAGAATCAGAATCAAAAAGAGTTTTAATTCAATAATCATATAAGGGAATTAAACCTTCTACAGAAATTTTTCCTATCTCTATCCTATCCACCAGCCAGGAGAGCATTCACCTGCACTCCAGAAGTAGGTTCTTCCCTCTACCCTTGCCTTCATTTCTTCGGGCAGTCCCTAGTGAAGTGTCCCATTTCTCCACAGTTGAAGCAAATGCCCTTCCTCTTTCTGTAGTCCTTGTACAGATGAGTCAAGCTTCCACAAGTAAAGCACTTTTTCTCCTTCTTATGTTCATACTTTTCATCCTTCTTTTTTGTTTCCTTTTTGGGCCATGCTTTGTTGTTCTGCGGTCCTTCGAGCTTTTCCTCTTTCTTCTCACTTTTGGCTTCCTCCTCATGCACTAACGCCATGTCAACCAATTTCTCGAATGTAGCCTCCATAGGAATGTGGGTCATAGCCAACCCGTGTAGCGGCTCATTCAATCCAATAACGAATCTCAGGGCCTTCTTCTCAGGTGTGATCACCAAGTCTAAGCCAAATCTCGCCAACTGATTGAACTTGTTGACGTACTCCTTTACTGATAAATTCCCCTGCTTCAGTGCTAAGAACCTCCCCATGTATAAATTCTATTCTGCTCGTGAGAGAAATTTCATCTCGAACCTATGCCTGAAATCCATCCATGTCTCTACCGGACACTCTCCATTCGTGACCTCCCACCAAAATGAGGCTTCGTCCTTCATTAACCAAGAAGCTAATTGGACCTTCCTTCCATCTTCTATCTCGAAGATACCAAACAAATCTTCCACCTCTTTAATCCAATTTCGAGCTTCAACAAACATCTCTAGCTGGAGAAAAGGCTTCCCGACCACTGCCCGAAAGTCCTTGCATATCTTCGAAAAAGTATCAACGGGCGGAGGGGGAGGAGGAGGAACGTCTGTTGGGCCTGCGGCGGTGGCCCTTGCCTCCAGATACCTCCTGAACTAAGTTGGTATCGGTATGCCCTCGGAAATTTCGGGTACCCCAGACATGTTGAAAAGAAAAAGGAAGAGATTCAAAACGGAGAATCAAAGCAAAGATAGATGGCTCTTGGGGATTATGTTTTTCAAAATAAACTCTATTTTTGAAAATACTTCGTTTTTAAAACCTTTTTAAAATAGTTTCTCAAAAAAAATTCAAATCTGGTAACCTTCAGCTCTGATACCAAGTGTAACACCCCATGTCCGTTAATGTCACTCATAAAGGGAATGCATTAACTTCCATGAAGCATTGTAAGTAAATAGAACAGAATATCACAAGAAAGATACATAAGGATGTACTTGAAAAATTTATAACTTTATTACAGAAGAAACAGAAATAAGTTTTGTTACGTCTTTTAAAATCACAATATCGGAATTCAAGTACATAAATATCAGCCTTGTACAAAAGCATTCAGAGTACGAAATTTAAAGCGATAATCCCTAATAGAGACTGCCATAAATAAGAAGAATCAAAGGCGAGCAATACTTCAAATACTTCAAGCAGAGAGAAATCTAAATCAAGATCCTACGTTCCCAACATGAGTACTTGGGTGGGAAGGAAAGAAAAGAGGCGAAACAAAACAGGATCAGACAACAAGTCTAGCGAGTTTAGTGACTTTCAGGATATAAACAGATAATAGTATCGTGACATGTAAATAAAACTGGATGAGAGATAACCGTAACAGGAGTAGTAGGTTAATAGATGAAACAAAATGATATAGTCCAAGTTATGCTTCTTACTATATCTTACTTCTCTGCACTAATACTAGTATAACAGGTTTAGGTGTCGTCCTAATGTTTAAACAGAAAATGGAACGATCTCTTTAGAAACACGATGCTAGTAATGGGCCTTTACCACCCTAACAGAGACAGACGTACAGAAACAAAATGCTAGTAATAGGCCTTTACCACACGAACAGAGACAGACGGTACAGAAATAGAATGCAGGGATGGAATCAGAGACAGAAACATAATAATCCCTACGGAAACAGAATATTTGAATTAGGTGTACACTAGTAATGGGCCTTTACCACCCCCAATAGAAGATACCACACAGAAACAGACAGGTGTGACCACCCCAATAGAAACAGACGGTACCCCAACAGAAACAGACAGAACTAAGTGTACCCTAAATTCTTCCCCAAGCGATCGGCTTCATAATACATAAATACCCTGTGTCGGCCCCACCGAAGGGTGTATCACTCCCTAAAGTGGCAACCTATAGACACGGACCTATTTACAGATGTCACAGTGTCTTACATCCTCAGAGCAGACTGGATCCATGCACGAACATGACCCAGTTGGAATGCGCCATCAACACCCCCCCCACCATTATCAGAGTGAACCTCTAACAATTAGTTTAGTAAGCGTGCCCTGGATCCCTACCTTGTATTGGGTCATAGTTTTGATACCAGAAAGGGTTACTGTCTAATATGGGTCCCAAACTGTAACAACCCGAATTTTAACAACGTGTTAAGACAAGAATCAAGGAAGAATTAAATTATAAACCCTAAATCAGGATAAACGGGTTGCGACATTGCGTTCATCTCGGAAAAATACGCGAAATAGGGTCCGAAATTTCGTAAATCGGAGACCGTATGACCCAGTTAAGGCCCAACGAAGTTTCACGAAAATTCAAATCCGAAAACAGTTTTGAAATTCAGCCCAGAAAGAGAAGGCGGGAAAATTCCCGCCAGACACACAGGGTGTCGACCCCTGGGTCGACCCCCTTCAGGGGGTCGACATGGGTGTCGACCCCTGGGTCGACCCTTCCCCAGGGGGTCGACATGGGTGTCGACCCCTGGGTCGACCCCCCCTATAGAACCCCGACCTGGTGCACCTGCTTGTCATGTTGGCTCGGTTTTGGAGGCTTGTGACGATTCTGGACGGCTTGGATTAGATCTAGGGTTAATCCTATGGCCTAAAATGCTCCTAAACTCTATAAAAAGACCCTAACCCCCTAACCTAAATCACTCAAACTCTCTCATGCCACGAAGTGCTGCCCAAATGCCAAGTGATCATGGCCTCCATCTCCAACTCCAAGAGACTATGCATGCAAATCGGATCCGAATCGAAAGGTGCAAGCTTGCTACACCAAATCGAGGCTCGATCAATGTTGCTACGGCGATTTCATGACGATTCTTCATCAAAGGAGCCACCTTTCTTCGTCACGACGATGCATAATCCTTCCCTAAGCCTCGCTATGTAAGTTCTAGCTACTTGTAGATTCTAACGGTAGTTCTAATGTGACATGGGATAAAATGTGATGAAACATAAGTATGCTAACTTATGTGAACCTAAATTTGCCCCTTTTCTATGTTCTATGACCTTGGGCTAAGTTGTAGCGACTTAATCATGCAATTCTTGTTATGTTTAACATAGTATATCTCGCAAGTTTGAATCTTTATCTATGAAATGTTAGCATGAAACTTTGTGAACCACTTGACTTGTGAAACATGGGCAAAGACTTGACTTTGGGGCTTATGCATGTTTGTGGCCAAATTACCTTAGAATGTTATGCATGTTTGTGGCCAAATTCCCTTATGACACTATGCATGTTTGTGGCCAAATTCCCTTAAGACACTATGCATGTTTGCGGCCAAATTCCCTTATGACACTATGCATGCTTGTGGCCAAATTCCCTTATGATACTATGCATGTTTGTGGCCAATATGTTGGCATAATACCCTACTATGTGACTCGCTTCCACTTGGGTTGGGAATACGTTTGGGTAGCTTAGGAAAAAACGTGCGTATGACATGAAAAACTAGACATGGGGTTTACATGAGAACATGACATTCATGATACATTTAAATATGGTCATGACACGTGGGGAAAACATGGAACTTGAACTAGACATGTGTGGGTTGTAAGTGTAATAAGACACTAGACCAAACATGAAAGTGGCCAACCCGAGGTTGGGTTGAGTTTGTAGCATAAATCTACCGGACCCGCCTGGCTTAACTAGTGGCTACAAACAATAGGATCCAATGTGAGAAGTTGGTCATGTCGCGCTTAAGACCCGAGGTTAGACTAGGTTGTGGTGTAAAACTACCCGGACCCGCCCGGCTTAACTAGTAACCACAACAAGGTCTAATGTGAGAGGTTGAGAGTGCATTAATTAAATTAATGCCACATGTTAAGGTTAAGTAAATTTGACTAATGACACTTAACCGATATGACACGAATGGGTAGGTTAAGTGGGACCGGGCTTGATTTCTTAATGACACTTAACCATACAAGACAATTAGGGGATGGGGTTAAGTAATTTACGCTTAACTAATCCGACTTGGTAATTAGACGGGGTTAAGTAACCTATACTTAACTAATCTAAACACGGTAATTCGATGGGGTTAAGTTAAACACTTAACCAATCTAAACTTGGTAATTCAACGAGCTTAAGTAACCAATACTTAACTAATTTAACATGATAATTTAATGGGGTTAAGTAACTTATACTTAACCAATTATACTTGATGATTTGATGAGGTCAAGTAACCTACACTTAACCAATCTAATATGTGGACCTGGTAGGGATAAGTCACAAGACCTTTTTAAATTAGTCTTAACCATTGTATTACGATTAGTGGATGGGGTTAAGTTAACCTATACTTAACCAATCCGACTCGATAATCTGATGAGATTAAGATAATCCATGCTTAATCAATCCAACATGATAATCTGATAGGGTTAAGACAAATAAATACTTAACCACTTTTACTTGATAGGGTTAAGTCATGAGCTTCTTGGTATACTTAACCAACTTGTAGGGCTAAACCTTGAACTTAAATACTTAGCCAATCTTGACATGATTCGTAGGCGGGCTAAGTCATGAACCTGAATAACAACACTTAACCCAATAGATAAAACCCTAGTGAGAGGAACTAGGTAGAAAATCGTGGTTAATCAAGGGTAACGGGGAAAAGAAGCTAAGTGGTAAACCTTAGTTAAGTATAACTAAGTAATAATTCTTAGCCAAGGACATGGGACTAGTTCATAAATGGATGAGTAACCCGATATGGTAGGTCATCGCTTAAACACACGAGGAGGAGCAAATTATCCGACTTGGATAAGGGCTCCAACGAACTGGGTGACGAAGCGGTAGCTTCGGGGACGTGAGGGTACTCTTGGTATCCCTCTGTGAGGTGGCAGGCGGTCCATGAAGCCCGTCCTCACAGCGGTTAAGGTCTGCGGTAGAAGAGTCAAGAGTATGCCTTGGTTGCTATGCGAGCGACCTAAAGACTGGGATGGATTAGCGTGGAGTCGACGATACTTGATTTTGCCCTGGATAGCACGTCGCCGACTACCTACCATCTTTAGTCAATCGTGTACGAACGGAAAGGCAGGGAACCCCCAGCAGACCATGTTCTTGTTATTGAGTCATGGGTGAGGTTGGCCTATAGGAAAGTGGGGCTATAGTGGGGCCGGGATGTGGTTCTCATACATGATTTTTCTTGGATTGCCTTTCAGTAGTTGAGGGAGGGGTCACGTGGGACCATAGCCACGGGTTCAAAAATAGACCTTGATATCTGCATCAGCAGACGACTTAAAGCTCCCGACCGAGTTCCGTATTTCTTGATTTGCCCTGGCACGGAAGTCGGATGGCACATTGAGGAACATGTGCGTCTAGACATGGAAAATGATTCACGATACATACGCGGGATAAAGGGCGCGGTTGACAGGTGGCATAATCCCTAGTGACCCTAGGTGGCTGAACCCAAACCGAGACACAGAAACGTTCATTAGGTAGTATAATCCCTAGTGGTCCTAGGTGACATAAATCCTAAGTGAACACGCGATAGTTCATGGTACGAAAACATAAGCAGATCAAGGGTAGCAGTCCAAAATAACCTCAAGGATAAAACGTTTACATGGGAAAGCCCGTATGGCCTACAGCAAAGGACTGAACTTATACATGGAAAGAAACATACAAGTTGGTAAATCCTATATATGCTATATATATTAGGTTGACATGGACCATTACATGATATTGGGCAAGGGACATTCATAGTTGACACATGACGCGGGTTGGGATACTAGTACGAGAGATGCAGGGCAAATATACATGATAAATACCTTGGGATGTTATACATGATAGATACCGTGGGATGTTATACATGATAGATACCTTGGGATAGTATACTTGGTAGAAACCTGATGACGTGATACCTTGATTTATCTTGACACCGTAATTTTTCATGATACCTTAGTTTATCTTGCTACAGTAGTTCATCCAGTTATCTTGGCTTAGCTTATCTATCTTGTCGTCATCCTTATGTTTACTTTCAGTTTATGCATGTCATGTTACCTTTACCTGTTTTTATGCTGGAAGTAGATAGGACTTCCCAGTCTTTATGACTGACCCCGTTTTCTTTCGCCTCTTTGTCTTCCGTTTCCCCCCAGGTTTTCAGGGAGGAGATGATGTTGTTTAGTTCGGACCTCTTATGCTTGAAGGTCATCATGCATGGCTTTGTCTTTTCTTCGCTATGGCTACCTTACTGTTTTATTTGGGGAATAATTTATGAAAAGGTTTTATGCTTCTTTACTATTGCAAGACAGGTTTTGATGTATTCTGATGTAAAAGGCTTTAGACCTTATTTTATAAGGTAATGAAATTTGTTTTACTTCCACTGTTTTATATATATGTTCTGTCTTGTAATATTTCTGTGCATGTTTACCTCGATAATGCTTCACCAAACCTAGTGCATTCCCTTTGTGAGTGACCCTAGAGGAGGCGTGGTGTTACATTTGGTATCAGAGCCAGGTGGTTACCAGACCGGGAAAATTTTTTTAAAACCTTCTGAAGACTATTTGAAAAACCGTTTACAAAGAAGCATTTTTCAAGAAAAGTTTTGTTTTAAATGGCTATTCCCTAAAAGCCATTAGCACTATCCTTTGTTTCCTTGATTGAACCTATTTTCCTTTCTTTCCTCCATCTGTGGTCACAGTAGTTTTAACTGCGACTAATCCTTGTCTAGCTACGTAAGTGTTTTCCCGTACGATGGAGGTGGTTCTCGAGAGACCTGTTGCCGTGGTACAAGGAAGGATAATGAGAGTAAGGATAAAGGACGCGAGCTTAAGGATAAGTGACTGTTGGTATGGCTTAGTCCATCAAGGAGGACAAGGACAAGATCATTGGAGAGGGCAATTGTACGCTCCCATTTCTAGGGTACCTAAAAGAGATGGTACCGTTTCTGGTAAAAGTTTAGTCGTTCTTTTCTATTATCCCGTCCTGACTTTGTCTTGATCATCGTATCATTTAAAGTCTGCTTGGATAGTTGAGTCTCTGCACCTTAGTACTAGCATGGTAGAGGATCCCAGTTTTTGTCCCAAAAATCTGGTTGGAGAGTTGGTCCATTTCTTCATGACTTGTTTGGATTTGAGAATGACATGTCTCGGCTACGGATGGATTCTAGGGATAAAGTGGTCATCCAATAAGGGGTGCCATTCTCGGTTTTAGGAAAGAGGGTAGTTAGACTCTCTACTCACCTTGGTGATACCCTCGAAGTCTCGTGTAACCTTTTGGGTTCTGTCATGGTTAGTTACCTAGAATCTCGGGATGCAGTTGTCGGAAATCCGTTCGAATAGAATTCGCCGCTAAGGCGGATGGCTCGTTTCGCTTATGCATGAGTTATGGGAATCACCCTAGTAAGTACTCTTGGCAACATGGATTAGCATCAGCAAACGAGATCCAGAATTCCCTAGTGAATTTTGGAGAGCTTGCATGAGTAAGTGGATACGTTTGAGCCAAGTATACTAGGGAAAGGATAAGTAAAAGTGGAATAAGAGGCGACAATGAAATGAATTCTAACTCATACCTTGGAAATAGGAATCAAGGAGCTACGAAAATCATGAAGTCAAAGGTGGTCAAGGCACACTAGAATTAAGCTCAAGGAAATGCGGCCTAAAGGTGCGCATCATATCTCTTTTTAAGAGTATATCGTTGATCCCTGGTTTTCCTGTAGAGCTTGCTTGCATGCTATCGCTGGGTGGATATCCTCTCGGTCCTGTTTCTGTTGCAAACCCCGTAAGGAGTTTGTCTTCTTTATCTTCTCGATCCTATCTTGGGAACCTTAGGTAGAATCCTATGGATGTAAACATGTATTTGAAACATGTTATGATTGATATGGTTGCAAATGGTTGCAAGTGGTTGCTCGTGGATGCGCGAATACACATTAGATACTAGATTGACGCGGTCACGTTTCGTGTTGCATATGCACAAGTATTTATACTTGTTTATGGATGAAATTGAATGTGTTATCATGCGGATGTTGCATATGAATGAATGTTTGTGCACGCATATAGTACTTATATGACTAGGACTATTTGCATATATGTTGGACTCATGGCACTAAACATATTTTGCATTAGAAAGATCATTCAGGCTTGATCATTAGCATTAGCTAAGGAGCATATACACACACGTTTTGCATATGTTCATATGGCATTAGAAATCATTTAAGGACAATGTTTGCCTGTGGATGATGTTTTGAGTAGATGGATGATGGATGGTAGGATGCGTTCTTCCTAACTTGGAGATTTCGGGGACGAAATCCTTAAAGGAGGGGAGAATGTAACAACCCGAATTTTAACAACGTGTTAATACAAGAATCAAGGCAGAATTAAATTATAAAATCTGAATCAGGATAAACGGGTTGCGCCATTGCGTTCTTCTCGGAAAAATACGCGAAATAGAGTCCGAAATTTCGTAAATCGGTGTCCGTATGACCCAGTTAAGGCCCAACGAAGTTTCACGAAAATTCAAATCCGAAAACAGATTTGAAATTCAGCCCAGAAAGAGAAGGCGGGGAAATTCCCGCCAGACACACAGGGTGTCGACCCCAGGGTCGACCCCCCTTCAGGGGGTCGACATGGGTGTCGACCCCTGGGTCGACCCCTCCCCAGGGGGTCGACATTGGTGTCGACCCCTGGGTCGACCCCCCTGTAGAACCCCGACCTGGTGCACCTGCTTGTCAAGTTGGCTCAGTTTTGGAGGCTTGTGACGATTCTGGATGGCTTGGATTCGATCTAGGGTTAATTCTATGGCCTAAAATGCTCCTAAACTCTATAAAAAGACACTAACCCCCTAACCTGAATCACTCAAACTCTCTCATGCCACGAAGTGCTACCCAAATGCCAAGTGATCATGGCCTCCATCTCCAACTCCAAGAGACTATGCATGCAAATCAGATCCGAATCGAAAGGTGCAAGCTTGCTACACCAAATCGAGGCTCGATCAACGTTGCTACGGAGATTTAATGACGATTCTTCATCAAAGGAGCCACCTTTCTTCGTCACGACGATGCATAATCTTTCCCTAAGCCTCGCTATATAAGTTCTAGCTACTTGTAGATTCTAACGGTGGTTCTAATGTGACATGGGATAAAATGCGATGAAACATAAGTATGCTAGCTTATGTGAACCCAAATTTGCCCCTTTTCTATGATCTATGACCTTGGGCTAAGTTGTAGCGACTTAATCATGCCATTCATGCTATGTTTAACCTAGTATATCTTGCAAGTTTGAATCTTTATCTAGGAAATGTTAGTATGAACCTTTGGGAACCATTTGACTTGTGAACATTGGCAAAGATTTGACTTTGGGGCTTATGCATGTTTGTGGCCAAATTACCTTAGAATTCAATGCATGTTTGTGGCCAAATTCACTTATGATACTATGCATATTTGTGGCCAAATTCCCTTATGACACTATGCATGTTTGCGGCCAAATTCCCTTATGATACTATGCATGTTTGTGGCCAAATCCCCTTATGATACTATGCATGTTTGTGGCCAATATGTTGGCATAATACCCTATTATGTGACTCGCTTCCACTTGGGTTAGGAATACGTTTGGGTAGCTTAGGAAAAAACGTGCGTACGACATGAAAAACTAGACATGGGGTTTACATGAGAACATGACATTCATGATACATTTAAATATGGTCATGACACGTGGGGAAAACATTGAACTTGAACTAGACATGGGTGGGTTGTAAGTGTAATAAGACATTAGACCAAACATGAAGGTGGCCAAATCGAGGTTGGGTTGAGTTTGTAGCATAAATCTACCCGGACCCGCCTGACTTAACTAGTGGCTACAAACAATAAGATCCAATGTGAGAAGTTGGTCATGTCGCGCTTAAGACCCGAGGTTAGACTATGTTGTGGTGTAAAACTACCCGGACCCGCCCGGCTTAACTAGTAACCATAACAAGGTCTAATGTGAGAGGTTGAGAGTGCATTAATTAAATTAATGCCACATGATAAGGTTAAGTAAATTTGACTAATGACACTTAACCGATATGACACGAATGGGTAGGTTAAGTGTCACCGGCTTGATTTCTTAATGACACTTAACCATACAAGACAATTAGGGGATGAGGTTAAGTAATTTACGCTTAACTAATCCGACTTGGTAATTAGACGGGGTTAAGTAACCTATACTTAACTAATCTAAACACGGTAATTCGATGGGGTTAAGTTAAACACTTAACCAATCTAAACTTGGTAATTCAACGAGGTTAAGTAACCAATACTTAACTAATTTAACATGATAATTTAATGGGGTTAAGTAACTTATACTTAACCAATTATACATGATGATTTGATGAGGTTAAGTAACCAACACTTAACCAATCTAATATGTGGACCTGGTAGGGTTAAGTCACAAGACCTTTTTAAATTTGTCTTAACCATTGTAATACGATTAGTGGATGGGGTTAAGTTAACCTATACTTAACCAATCCGACTCGATAATCTGATGAGATTAAGATAATCCATGCTTAATCAATCTAACATGATAATCTGATAGGGTTAAGACAAATAAATACTTAACCAATTTGACTTGATAGGGTTAAGTCATGAGCTTCTTGGTATACTTAACCAACTTGTAGGGCTAAACCTTGAACTTAAATACTTAGCCAATCTTGACATGATTCGTAGGCGGGCTAAGTCATGAACCTGAATAACAACACTTAACCCAATAGATAAAACCCTAGTGAGAGGAACTAGGTAGAAAATCGTGGTTAATCAAGGGTAACGGGGAGAAGAAGCTAAGTGGTAAACCTTAATTAAGTATAACTAAGTAATAATTCTTAGCCAAGGACATGGGACTAGTTCATAAATGGATGAGTAACCCGATATGGTAGGTCATCGCTTAAACACACGAGGAGGAGCAAATTATCCGACTTGGATAAGGGCTCCAACGAACTGGGTGACGAAGCGGTAGCTTCAGGGGACGTGAGGGTACTCTTGGTATCCCTCTGTGAGGTGGCAGGTGGTCCATGAAACCCGTCCTCACGGAGGTTAAGGTCTGCGGTAGAAGAGTCAAGAGTATGCCTTGGTTGCTATGCGAGCGACCTAAAGACTTGGATGGATTAGCGTGGAGTCGACGATACTTGATTTTTCCCTGGATAGCACGTCGCCGACTACCTACCATCTTTTGTCAATCGTGTACGAACGGAAAGGCAGGGAACCCCCAACAGACCATGTTCTTGCTATCGAGTCATGGGTGAGGTTGGCCTATAGGAAAGTGGGGCTATTGTGGGGCCGGGATTTGGTTCTCATACATGATTTTTCTTGCATTGCCTTTCAGTAGTTGAGGTAGGGGTCACGTGGGACCATAGCCACGGGTACAAAAACAGACCTTGATATCTGCATCAGCAGACGACTTAAAGCTCTCGACCAAGTTCCGTTTTTCTTGATTTGCCCTGGCACGGAACTCGGATGGCACATTGAGGAACATGTGCATCTAGACATTGAAAACGATTCACGATACATACGCGGGATAAGGGGCGCGGTTGACGGGTGGCATAATCCCTAGTGGCGCTAGGTGGCTGAACCCAAACCGAGACAAAAAAACGTTCATTAGGCAGTATAATCCCTAGTGGTCCTAGGTGACATAAATCCTAAGTGAACACGCGATAGTTGATGGTACGAAAACATAACCAGATCAAGGGTAGCAGTCCAAAATAACCTCAAGGATAAAACGTTTACATGGGAAAGCCCGTATGGCCTACGACAAAGGATTGAACTTATACATAGAAAGAAACATACGAGTTGGGAAAACCTATATATGCTATATATATTAGGTTGACATGGACCATTACATGACATTTGGCAAGGGACATTCATAGTTGACACATGACGCGGGTTGGGATACTAGTACGAGAGGTGCAAAGCAAATATACATGATAAATACCTTGGGATATTATACATGATAGATACCGTGGGATGTTATACATGATAGATACCTTGGGATAGTATACTTGGTAGAAACCTGATGATGTGATACCTTGATTTATCTTGACACCGTAGTTTATCATGATACCTTAGTTTATCTTGCTACAATAGTTCATCCAGTTATCTTGGCTTAGCTTATCAATCTTGTCGTCATCCTTATGTTTACTTTCAGTTTATGCATGTCATGTTACCTTTACCTCTTTATATGCTGGAAGTAGATAGGACTTACCAGTCTTTTAACTGACCCCGTTTTCTTTCGCCTCTTTGTCTTCCGTTTCCCCCCAGGTTTTCAGGGAGGAGATGATGTTGTTTAGTTCGGACCTCTTATGCTTGAAGGTCATCATGCATGGCTTGGACTTTTCTTGGCTATGGCTACCTTACTGTTTTATTTGGGGAATAATTTATGAAAAGGTTTTATGCTTCTTTACTATTGCAAGACAGGTTTTGATGTATTCTGATGTAAAAGGCTTTAGACCTTATTTTATAAGGTAATGAAATTTGTTTTACTTCCGCTGTTTTATATATATGTTCTGTCTTGTAATATTTTTGTGCATGTTTACCTCGATAATGCTTCACCAAACCTAGTGCATTCCCTTTGTGAGTGATCCTAGCGGAGGCGGGGTGTTACATTTGGTATCAGATCCAGGTGGTTACCAGACCGGGCAAAATTTTTTAAACCTTTTGAAGACTATTTGAAAAACTGATTACAAAGAAGCATTTTTCAAGAAAAGTTTTGTTTTAAAAGGCTATTCCCCAAAAGCCGTTAGCACTATCCTTTGTTTCCTTGATTGAACCTCTTTTCCTTTCTTTCCTCCATCTGTGGTCACAGTAGTTTTAACTGCGACTAATCCTTGTCTAGCTACGTAAGTGTTTTCCCGTACGATGGAGGTGGTTCTCGAGAGACCTGTTGCCGTGGTAAAAGGAAGGATAATGAGAGTAATGATAAAGGACGCGAGCTTAAGGATAAGCGACTGTTGGTATGGCTTAGTCCATCAAGGAGGACAAGGACAAGATCATCGGAGAGGGAAATTGTACGCTCCCATTTCTAGGGTACCTAAAAGAGATGGTACCGTTTCTGGTAAAGGTTTAGTCGTTCTTTTCTATTATCCCGTCCAGACTTTGTCTTGATCATCGTATCATTTAAAGTCTGCTTGGATAGTTGAGTCTCTGCACCTTAGTACTAGCATGGTAGAGGATCCCAGTTTTTGTCCCAAAAATCTGGTTGGAGAGTTGGTCCATTTCTTCATGACTTGTTTGGATTTGAGAATGACATGTCTCGGCTACGGATGGAATCTAGGGATAAAGTGGTCATCCAATAAGGGGTGCCATTCTCAGTTTTAGGAAAGAGGGTAGTTAGACTCTCTACTCACCTTTTTGATACCCTCGAAGTCTCGTGTAACCTTTTGGGTTCTGTCATGGTTAGTTACCTAGAATCTCGGTATGCAGTTATTGGTAATCCGTTCGAATAGAATTCGCCGCTAAGGCGGATGGCTCGTTTCGCTTATGCATGAGTTATGGGAATCACCGTAGTAAGTACTCTTGGCAACATGGATTGGCATCGGCAAACGAGATCCATAATTCCCTAGTAAATTTTGGAGAGCTTGCATGAGTAAGTGGACACGTTTGAGCCAAGTATACTAGGGAAAGGATAAGTAAAAGTGGAATAAGAGGCGACAATGAAATGAATTCTAACTCATACCTTGGAAATAGGAATCAAGGAGCTACGAAAATCATGAAGTCAAAGGTGGTCAAGGCACACTGGAATTAAGCTCAAGGAAATGCAGCCTAAACGCACGCATCATATCTCTTTTTAAGAGTATATCGTTGATCCCTGGTTTTCCTGTAGAGCTTGCTTGCATGCTATCGTTGGGTGGATATCCTCTCGGTCCTGTTTCTGTTGCAAACCCCGTAAGGAGTTTGTCTTCTTTATCTTCTCGATCCTATCTTGGGAACCTTAGGTAGAATCCTATGGATGTAAACATGTATTTGAAACATGTTATGATTGATATGGTTGCAAATGGTTGCAAGTGGTTGCTCGTGGATGCGCGAATACACATTAGATACTAGATTGACGCGGTCACGTTTCATGTTGCATATGCACGAGTATTTATACTTGTTTATGGATGAAATTGAATGTGTTATCATGCGGATGTTGCATGTGAATGAATGTTTGTGCACGCATATAGTACTTATATGACTAGGACTATTTGCATACATGTTGGACTCATGGCACTAAACATATTTTGCATTAGAAAGATCATTCAGGCCTGATAGTTAGCATTAGCTAAGGAGAATATACACACACGTTTTGCATATGTTCATATGGCATTAGAAATCGTTTAAGGACAATGTTTGCCTGTGGATGATGTTTTGAGTAGATGGATGATGGATGGTAGGATGCGTTCTTCCTAACTTGGAGATTTCGGGGACGAAATCCTTAAAGGAGGGGAGAATGTAACAACCCGAATTTTAACAATTTGTTAAGAAAAGAATCAAGGAATAATTAAATTATAAATTCTGAATCAGGATAAATGGGTAACACCATTGCGTTCGTCTCGGAAAAATACGCGAAATAGAGTCTGAAATTTCGTAAATAGGCGTCCGTATGACCCAGTTAAGGACCAACGAAGTTTCACAAAAATTCAAATCCGAAAACAGATTTGAAATTCAGCCCAGAAAGAAAAGGCGGGAAAATTCCCGCCAGACACACAGGGTGTCGACCCCCCTTCAGGGGACGACATGGGTGTCGACCCCTGGGTCGACCCCTCCCCAAGGGGACGACATGGGTGTCGACCCCTGGGTCGACCCCCCCCCTGTAGAACCCCGACCTGGTGCACCTACTTGTCATGTTGGCTCGGTTTTGGAGGCTTGTGACGATTCTGGATGGCTTGGATTCGATCTAGGGTTAATCCTATGGCCTAAAATGCTCCTAAATTCTATAAAAAGACCCTAACCCCCTAACCTAAATCGCTCAAACTCTCTCATGCCACGAAGTGCTGCCCAAATGCCAGGTGATCATGGCCTCCATCTCCAACTCCAAGACACTATGCACGCAAATTGGATTTGAATTGAAAGGTGCAAGCTTGCTACACCAAATCGAGGCTCGACCAACGTTGCTACGGCGATTTCATGACGATTCTTCATCAAAGGAGCCACCTTTCTTCGTCACGACGATGCATAATCCTTCCCTAAGCCTCGCTATGTAAGTTCTAGCTACTTGTAGATTTTAACAGTGTTTCTAATGTGACATGGGATAAAATGCGATGAAACATAAGTATGCTAGCTTTTGTGAACCTAAATTTTCCCCTTTTCTATGATCTATGACCTTGGGCTAAGTTGTAGCGACTTAATCATGCCATTCATGCTATGTTTAACCTAGTATATCTTGCAAGTTTGAATCTTTATCTAGGAAATGTTAGTATGAATCTTTGGGAACCATTTGACTTGTGAACATTGGCAAAGATTTGACTTTGGGGCTTATGCATGTTTATGGCCAAATTACCTTAGAATGCTATGCATGTTTGTGGCCAAATTCACTTATGACACTATGCATGTTTGCGGCCAAATTCCCTTATGATACTATGCATGTTTGTGGCCAAATCCCCTTATGATACTATGCATGTTTGTGGCCATTATGTTGGCATAATACCCTACTATGTGACTCACATCCATTTGGGTTGGTAATACGTTTGGGTAGCTTAGGAAAAAACGTGCGTATGACATGAAAAACTTGATATGGGGTTTACATGAGAACATGACATTCATGATACATTTAAATATGGTCATGACACGTGGGGAAAACATGGAACTTGAACTAGACATGGGTGGGTTGTAAGTGTAATAAGACACTAGACTAAACATGAAAGTGGCCAACTCGAGGTTGGGTTGAGTTTGTAGCATAAATCTACCCGGACCCGCCCGGCTTAACTAGTGGCTACAAACAATAGGATCCAATGTGAGAAGTTGGTCATGTCGCGCTTAAGACCCGAGGTTAGACTAGGTTGCGGTGTAAAACTACCCGGACCCGCCCGGCTTAACTAGTAACCACAACAAGGTCTAATGCGAGAGGTTGAGAGTGCATTAAATAAATTAATGCCACATGATAAGGTTAAGTAAATTTGACCAATGACACTTAACCGATACGACACGAATGGGTAGGTTGAGTGGGACCGGGCTTGATTTCTTAATGACACTTAACCGTACAAGACAATTAGGGGATGGGGTTAAGTAATTTAAGCTTAACTAATCTGACTTGTTAATTAGATAGGGTTAAGTAATTTACGCTTAACTAATCTGACTTGGTAATTAGACGGGGTTAAGTAACCTATACTTAACTAATCTAAACACGGTAATTCGAGGGGGTTAAGTTAAACACTTAACCAATCTAAACTTGGTAATTCAACGAGGTTAATTAACCAATACTTAACTAATTTAACATGATAATTTTATGGGGTTAAGTAACTTATACTTAACCAATTATACATGATGATTTGATGAGGTTAAGTAACCTACACTTGACCAATCTAATATGTGGACCTGGTAGGGTTAAGTCACAAGACCTTTTTAAATTATGCTTAACCATTTTAATACGAATAGTGGATGGGGTTAAGTTAACCTATACTTAACCAATCCGACTTGATAATCTGATGAGATTAAGATAATCTATGCTTAATCAATCTAACATGATAATCTGATAGGGTTAAGACAAATAAATACTTAACCAATTTGACTTGATAGGGTTAAGTCATGAGCTTCTTGGAATACTTAACCAACTTGTACGGCTAAACCTTGAACTTAAATACTTAGCCAATCTTGACATGATTCGCAGGCGGGCTAAGTCATGAACCTGAATAAAAACACTTAACCCAATAGATAAAACCCTAGTGAGAGGAACTAGGTAGAAAATCGTGGTTAATCAAGGGTAACGGGGAAAAGAAGCTAAGCGGTAAACCTTAGTTAAGTATAACTAAGTAATAATTCTTAGCCAAGGACAAGGGACTAGTTCATAAATGGATGAGTAACCCGATATGGTAGGTCATCGCTTAAACACACGAGGAGGAGCAAATTATCCGACTTGGATAAGGGCTCCAACGAACTGGGTGACGAAGCGGTAGCTTCGGGGGACGTGAGGGTACTCTTGGTATCCCTCTGTGAGGTGGCAGGTGGTCCATGAAACCCGACCTCACAGAGGTTAAGGTCTGCGGTAGAAGAGTCAAGAGTATGCCTTGGTTGCTATGCGAGCGACCTAAAGACTGGGATGGATTAGCGTGGATTCGACGATACTTGATTTTGCCCCGGATAGCACGTCGCTGACTACCTACCATCTTTAGTCAATCGTGTTCGAACGGAAAGGCAGAGAATCGCCAACAGACCATGTTCTTGCTATCGCGTCATGGGTGAGGTTGGCCTATAGGAATGTGGGGCTATAGTGGGGCCGGGATGTGGTTCTCATACATGATTTTTCTTGGATTGCCTTTCAGTAGTTGAGGGAGGGGTCACGTGGGACCATAGCCATGGGTACAAAAACAGACCTTGATATCTGCATCAGCAGACTACTTAAAGCTCCCGACCGAGTTCCGTATTTCTTGATTTGCCCTGGCACGGAACTCGGATGGCACATTGAGGAAAATGTGCATCTAAACATGGAAAACGATTCACGATACAATGCGGGGTAAAGGGCGCGGTTGATGGGTGGCATAATCCCTAGTGGCCCTAGGTGGATGAACCCAAACCGAGACACGTAAATGTTCATTAGGTAGTATAATCCCTAGTGGTCCTAGGTGACATAAATCCTAAGTGAACACGCGATAGTTCATGGTATGAAAACATAACCAGATCAAGGGTAGCAGTCCAAAATAACCTCAAGGATAAAACGTTTACATGGGAAAGCCCGTATGGCCTACGGCAAAGGACTGAACTTATACATGGAAAGAAACATACGAGTTGGGAAAACCTATATATGCTATATATATTAGGTTGACATGGACCATTACATGACATTGGGCAAAGGACATTCATAGTTGACACATGACGTGGGTTGGGATACTAGTACGAGAGGTGCAGAGAAAATATACATGATAAATACCTTGGGATGTTATACATGATAGATACAGTGGGATGTTATACATGATAGATACCTTAGGATAGTATACATGGTAGAAACCTGATGATGTGATACATTGATTTATCTTGACACCGTAGTTTATCATGATACCTTAGTTTATCTTGCTACAATAGTTCATCCAGTTATCTTGGCTTAGCTTATCTATCTTGTCGTCATCCTTATGTTTACTTTCAGTTTATGCATGTCCTTCTACCTTTACCTATTTTTATGCTGGAAGTAGATAGGACTTACCAGTCTTTATGACTGACCCCGTTTTCTTTCGCCTCTTTGTCTTCCGTTTCCCCCCAGGTTTTCAGGGAGGAGATGATGTTGTTTAGTTCGGACCTCTTATGCTTGAAGGTCATCATGCATGGCTTGGACTTTTCTTGGCTATGGCTACCTTACTGTTTTATTTGGGGAATAATTTATGAAAAGGTTTTATGCTTCTTTACTATTGCAAGATAGGTTTTGATGTATTCTGATGTAAAAGGCTTTAGACCTTATTTTATAAGGTAATGAAATTTGTTTTACTTCCGCTATTATATATATATGTTCTGTCTTGTAATATTTCTGTGCATGTTTACCTCGATAATGCTTCACCAAACCTAGTGCATTCCCTTTGTGAGTGACCCTAGTGGAGGTGGGGTGTTACACAAACAATAGATGACACAAGTAATTGCCCCTCTTAACCTTGTGTCCCCAGACTAATAGATTTCAGATTAACTTGCTTACAGATTTCAGATGTACAAAGTCCATATTAACTAGTTCTTAGATCAGACATACAGGTTAACAAGTTTTCAGACTAACGGATCAGATATACAGATTAACGAGTTTTCAGACTAATGGATCAGATATACAGATTAACAGACTTTCTGATTGTTTCACCTAACCTTGTACTGGGCCTATAGATTTTCAAACGAGTTTATTAGATTCATCGGTCCAGTTGTTTTAACCCTATCCACCCAACACGTTTTAGGTATCACATTTATCTTACGTTTGCATTAATTAAATATTAATGCACAGACCTCTCACATTAGGTCGGTAGCTTGTGGCCGCTAGATGTGCTGGGCGGTTCCGGGCAGACTTCTGCCATATGCCAGACCTAACCTCGTGTCTAAGCAACTTTATGCCTGTGACCTCTTACATTAGACTGATAGTTTGCGGTTGCTGGTTAATCTGGTTGGGTCCGGGCAAGCTTCTACCGCAAACAGAATCTTACCTCGTGTCTCTGCATTCTTATTTTAGCTAAAGTATTCATTCACAAATTATGCCAATATCAGACTAATTATGTCAATTCAACAAATTAACTTCTTTAAAAGTTACAGCAGATTATCCAAAGTTTTATTAACATGTTTTGCTCAATTTTAAATCGAGCCTACAGATTCCCATATCCCAAATTACCGTATTCAGTTTCAACAGATTTAGCAGATTAGACAATTTAACAGATTTAATCATCCCTAAAAATTCCATTGACATACCTCTCTTAATCATAAAATTAATCCTAATTTTATATGCCCAAATTTTGGTCATAATTCACAATATAACATATGCCCCAAATTTTAGTTAAATTTACACAGTACAGAATATCCTCCAAAAACCACAAATCATGATATACACTACGAATTATGCCAAATTATAGCCTTTTATTTCAGCATATGTCAAATGCCCAAAAATCCTCATTTAGGCGAGTTCACGTTTAATAGTTATCCCTATTTTAATATAGGTTTTTCAAGCCTAAGTCACATATCCTTTTCTTTCAAATCATAGATCGTCATATAAAATATTCCCTAAATCTAGATCTTAAATTACAACATGTATTATGTCCTCAAAATCAGATCTTGAATTATAACATAAATTATGTCCCCAAATTACAAGTCATATGTTGTCACACAATAATTCTCCTTCTTCCAAATCATAAACGTCATATATAGTATGCCTAGATCTCGATCTTAAATTACAACTTATGTTGTGTTCTCAATTTAGTCACAAATCAATTATGTCCAATTATGCATCATTCAATATTTTCACTAAATTTAGCGTTCGTGTGTCAATCTCTTATGAGATTTGGCTCAGGCTCGTGGTTGCCTGGCTATAGAACAGAAGGAAGGAAGAGATACAGAATAGTAACAATAAGATAGATCTACACAGAAAAACAGATCTGATAAATGATAATAAGATTGATCTACGCAGAAAAACAAATCTGATAAACAGGAATATGCATAATCTCCAATTCAGATTTATAACCATGTCAAGATCATAATTAAATTTCATATCTGAAAATAACTGTACTCACCTTGGGTGGATTCTAAAAGAAAAAGGGTTGTAGTTGTTCTCTTTTAATCCAATTCAGATTGGAAGAAGAAGAAACGCTAGTTCTAGCTTTGGTTTCAGCAGAGTAGTGACGCCATTGATTTATTTTAATATGAATTGAGGCAGCATTGCATTACAATGGTTTGGTGTGGAGAGGAAGTGGGGTTCAGGGGTGCCTAAATAGCTCAGGAGCAACAAATCTGATCAGAACGGGCGTCTAAATGTAGAAAAATGAATTTGTCCTAGGATCTGGAAAGGGGGGAGGTCGACCCCATGGTCGACCTATGTGGCCAGGTCGACCCCGAGGTCAACCCCTCGGTCGACCTAGGTCCTGGGCGGGAAATTTCCCGCCCAGCTCGGGTGTGTGATTTGAATTCGAATTTTGAATTTTGAATTAAGCTGTTTAAATTTTCTTAAAACTTCTAAAGACCATAACTTGTTCTTACGGAGTCCGATTTACGCAAACTCGGACTCTATCTCAAGCAGAATTCCAAGACGAATGTAATGGCGTAATACGTTTTCCTTAATTCTTCTTTTAAAAATTATGTATACTTTGTTTTGATACATTTATATTCACAGAAAATACGGGGTGTTACATTCAGAGTAACAACCGATATAATATTTACGAATCACCGTAATATTTATAAACAGTTATTTATCTGCCGTAGTCTAGACACCAAGAAATTATTCATTCAAAATAAATCAACTATCAAAATATAGTTAAGCCCTAGATGAGCCCACGACTCCCTTAAGTCCAATGTCTAACCGTTATTATTAGTCAGATTCTACGATGAAATGCAATTTGTGGACTAAGGAAAGGGTGATGAAATCCCTCACCTTATGTGAATTGCGGTATTGCCCTTAATAGAATGAATACGGAGGCAGAAGTAATAATTGCAGAAATTAAAAGATTTTACAAGCAAGCCGCTGCCCCTGCAAAAGATTTTTACAAGGAATGTCTATATATTTTTTAGCAGCAGAGCACCTATAGAGTTCAGAAAAATTCTCACCCAGATCGGTAGTCCGTCGAGTGCACCTGAGTAGCGCTAGCGCATTCACACCCCATTTTGTGTGCAACCGCTCCAACAATTCTGTCTATTGCCAATTGCCGACTTATGAATTCCTTTCGATTTCTAGAAGCTTTTTTTCTCTCTTTTTTTAAGAGAAAATTAGAATGAAAACCAAATGAAACTAAAAACAAATTAGTGAAAAACAAAATGAAAACAACTAAAGTAACAGTAATTAAACAAAAGAAAATTGCTTTTTCTTTTATGATAACCAAAAGAAGGACAAATGTTTATTTTAAGTGAAAAATAACTAAAAAAGGAAACTAAACTAAATTATAATCTAAATTAAAGAAAAAACTAAAATTCTAAACAAACAAACATGAACTCCCTGAAACACATAGAAAGAAGAAGCTTACACCCGCAAGCCCTGCCGAAATGGTTTTTATCATTTTTTTCTTTTAATAATACTCATTCAGCCCAAAGAAAAATAAGAAAGACCACAACAAACTCAATAAAAAATTTAAACCAAACCCACTATGCCACACGGTGTATCCCCAGAAGCAACGATTCGTAATTCACTTGAAAATCAGACTGAAGGAAAAAGAAAATCATGACCTGAAACAACAAAAAAAATCCAAAACTAATTTTCAAATTCAAAAAACTGAAGGGGAATCGCAGTTCGAATTTGTGGTTTATGGCAGTAAGTAGTCGAGAAAATGAGTTGGAACGTGATGGAGTGGTCGAGAAAAAGCTGATTGAGTAAGCAGGTTTGGTGCTGGTTTCTTAGTGAATTGGGATTTTGATTTTTTATTGTGGATTTTCGAATTGGTTTTGTGTCAATCGGTGCTGACATTGGTGTTGCGTTTGAAGGAGCGGAGGGGTTGAAGGCAGTGATTGAACAGACGATGGGGGATGATGGGTATTGCGAGATGAAGCGGGAGGACGTTTGGGTTTATAATTGAAGGTGTTTCGAACTGGGCTTGAGGGTAGGGAGTTCCGATTTGGTCTGAGGTTTTGGACTAGTTGAGAAGATCTTGGTCGTTTTGAATTTGAGTTGGAGATGGAAGGCGTCAGAGTGTGATTAACATAGTAGATTAAATTGGGGTGGGTTTGGTGAAGGAGAACTGTGGATGCAGTGAAGTTGCTAAAGGCTTTATTGTAATTTAAAATCTGTGATGAAGGAGTGGTCTGTTCGTCTAGTGTTGGAGAATAAAGGAGGCAGAGAGGTTGTGCAAGTTGTATGGGTAGTGAAGTGAATGGAACCAAGGGTACTTGATATGAGCGTGTATGATGTTGAATGAGTTGTGTTTATGGGAAGGGGAAGTGGAAGTTGGTGTGATTTGATAGTAGCAGAAGGTAGCTGTGTTATGAGCAATTTGGAGGCTGAGGCGATTTAGAGGTGATTGGAGGTCTGGAAGGGTGGTACGGTTGGCTTGCAACAATTTTTTGGGAAATTGATGATCAGTGGAGGTGGCAGAATTTTTGAGGGGAAGTGTTGGACTTGTGATTGAAGCGTATTAGTATGACGGTGGAAAGGGGATGTAAGAGGAATTGGAGGCTTGTAAAAGGAAATTGAGGCAGATGTACAATGTTGGTCGCGACATTTGTGGTGATCTGTGTTTGAGGTGGAAGAATGATTGTGCGTAGATGGTAAGGAGATAATCTTTGAGACACAATGGAGAAGGAAAGGAAAAAAATTGTGCAAAGAAAGGAAAAAAATCCGAAAAAAAGAGAAAGAAAACGAGAAAAACAATTGGAAAGAAAATTGCACAAGTATATATTTTCTCTTGGTAGGAAGATTATAGTATAATTGACTAACACCAAATTAGCTAACAAGAACTTATTTACCTATCTATAATAGAAAACAAAAGGAAACATAAAAAATAAAAGATATTTTTGTGTTTTTTTATGGAGGAAAACTAAAGAGTAAATAAAAATAAAAATAATGTAACCTGAAGGAATTAGTAAAAAAAATTATTTTGGTTCCCGGCAACAGTGCCAAAATTTGTTTGTGAACAAATTAAACAATTGTAAACAACTGCAAAATCCGTTCGGTTTTCCTAAACAACAAGGATTGCTGTAGAGGGTGTCGAACTCTGGTACCAAAAATATTTTAATTAATAAATCCAATCAAGTTATTCAAGGATTTTGATTAATTGAAAACCCAGAAAATAACAGCAATTAGATAAAAAGAGAGATTTATATAATAAGAGAAAGCAATTAGGGGATAATGGCATAGATTAGATTCATACTCATCAATAGCCAATAAACAAATATAGATCTAATTCATGTTTTTGTCACAAACACGAATCAACGATAATTAGGTTCTTAGAAACAAATTTTTAAATAACAAGCATAGCCTATGTTGGAGTTGAGTTCTTAAACAACCATAGACTATCAGGATAGACTCACTAATTAACTTCTAAAACCCTAAAATTAGATCTAAATCTGATAATTGTTAGATCGAACATGAATATACCCTATGATGGAGCATAGCTCTTAAACGATACAAAATATGAAGGTTCAGATTTAACCCTTGATTCAGATCCAGATCTACAAGTATAAAGTCCTCATTTATTGGCTATGTTATTCATGTTGAATCATATCTTTTAGCGTCATCACCCCCAAATCAAAGTGGATTAGCTAGACATAGCTAAAGAAGAAGAGAAAAAGAAAATAAATAACATGAACATAAATAAAATAAAATAACAGCTAGAGAAAGGGAGAAGAAGAGTTTTATTCCAAGAAGAGAATTACAGAATAAAACTAAGTGTCTTTTTTACATAAATGAGATTCAATGTATTTATAGCTGATATGACAAAGACTACTTGGCTAACTACACAATGTGGGACTAAAGATTTAGCCCAAATAACACATAAGCCAGTGTGAGTGCAGCTGTAGAGTGAGTGGCCTTGCAAATGAACTAACGTGAACACATCATGAGTAAGAGGTCTTGCAAATGAGCTAATGTGAACGCAACATGAGTCTTTAGTGAGATAAATCTACCAAGCTGAGCACATTTTCCAATAGTTCTTCAAGTTTTAAACTCTTCAAGCTTTTAGCAATATCAAACATCACTCTATTTAAGCAATTTCTTCATGCTTTATCCATCAATTGCTCTAAACCTTGCTTTTTTCTCAACATCTGAAAACACAGCTATAAATACCAATATCAATTATTTTATAAAGAAAATAAGATAAATAAGCAGATAAAATATACACATTTACATGTATATAATTAGCCCTTATGAATAGGTCAAACTCGAGTGTGTGTAGTAGAATATTTTGTCCCAAACGGGTCGGATCGGGTCCTCCATCCGATCTGAACCGGTGCCTTCAATTCGAAGGCGATGCGCTCTTCTTGGCAATAAGGAGAAATCAGACCGGGTCGGGTTCATACAAGCTCCATCTGAACCAAGCTGGTGACTTCATTCCAAAGCAGCGTGCACTTCTGTGTGGCAGAAGGTGGATCGGGTCCACCTTTCCGATCCGATCCGGGCCATCCGATCCGACCTGAAGTCCAATCAATACCGAAATCCAAACGTTTCCGGTTCTACGGGCATTCACGGAAATGAGCGTATCTTTTAAACCGTAAATCCGTTTTATCCAAACGGAAGCACTATCTGAAGAAAATTAAGAGGGGTTAAAAGTTTACGAAGTAATGCTCCGTTACTGATGTTTTCGGGTCCAAAAGATATCATCTGTTAGGAGTTTCGAGCCATCCTTTGTTTGTGATGCGGCTTCAACCAAATCGCTTCCTGTCTTCGGATGATGTTCGAAATACTTGAGCGTATTAATAACCAGAAATTCCATGTGTGACGGCTTTTACTAAAAAGCATATCAACATTTATGGTTTGTCATTTATGGCTTAATGTTTATTGTTTGTTCTTTATTTTATATGGTTTACTTATTTTTACTTTATTGTTTATGGTTTACGGTTTATGGTTTATTGTTTATGGTTTATGGTTTAATGTTTATGGGTCATGGTTTATTGTCTATGATTTATCATTTATGGCTTAATGTTTATGGTTTATGGCTTTATTTTATATTGTTTATTTTTAAACTTTATTGTTTATGGTTTATGGTTTATTGTTTATAATTTACTATTTATTGTTTACGGTTTATTGTTTATGGTGTACGTTTTATTGTTTATGATTTATCATTTATGGATTAATATTTATGGTTTATGTCTTACTTTATATAGTTTACTGTGTATACATTGTGGTTTACGGTTTACTCTTTATCGTTTATGTTTTACGGTTTATGTTTTATTGTTTTTGATTTGTCATTTATGGTTAAATGTTTATGGTTTATGCTTTGTATAATACAGTTTACTCCTTATACTTTATTGTTTATGGTTTACGGTTTATGGTTTACGGTTTATGGTTTATTATCCATTGTTTGTGGTTTATGCTTTATGCTTTATTGTTTACTGTTAGACAAAAAATTGGCACTAACACCCAATGCACGGATTCAGGGACTCTCTACATCTATAAACACACAGATTCAGGGACTTCTAAAGGGTCTTTGGCTATTCTAACTCTCAGCCTCCATTGAAGAGAAGACAAGGACATTGTGAGTTCTCTAAATAGCACTACTTCCAACAATTACCCCTATTTTTTAACTACTGCGAACGGTTGGTTTTTGCCACAACCAATCCAAATGATTCACTATCTTTCATATTTGTCGATCGAATCCAAATGATTCATCATCTTTCATATTTGTCGATCCAGTCCAAATGATTCATCATCTTTCATATTCGTCAGTCTACCCCTACTTTGCTTAAACTACCCTTACTTCACTTAATACTTCAAAACAACCATTCATTTTAATCCTACCCCTAATTATCTAAATAACCCTACTTCCTACAATTACGTCTATCTTTTTACTACTGTGTAGGGTTCGTTTTTGCAGCAACCAATGCAAACGATTCATAATATTTCATATTTTGTCGATCTACCCCTACTATGGTTAAACTACCCATACTTCTCCTAATACATCAATCCAGTCTTTCTTTTTAATCCTACCACTAATTCTCTAAATAGTCCTAACTTCCAACAATTACGCCTATCTTTCAACTACTGTGAAGGGTTGGTTTTTGCAACACCCAATCCAAACTATTCATAATCTTTCATATTTATTGATCTAACCCTACTATGCTTAAACTAGCCCTACTTCTCTTAATACTTCAAAACAACCGTTTTGTTTAATCATACCCCCAATTCTCTAAATAACTGTTACTTTCGACAATTACCCCTATTTTTTAACTACTGTGAAGGGATGGTTTTTGCAGCACCCAATCTAAATTATTCATCGTCTTTCAAATTTGACAATCAAACCCTACTATGCTTAAAATTTCCCTACTTCTCTTAATACTTCAAAACCACCCTTCTCTTAATACTTCTCTAAGTAGCCCTTACTTCCAACAATTACCCCTATTTTTTAACTTCTACGAAGGTTTGGTTTTTGCTTCACCCAAGCTAAATGATTCATCATCTTTTATATTTGTCGATCCAACCCTACTATGCTTAATCTACCCCTACTTCTCTTAACATTTCAAAACAGTCCTTTTTAATCCTACCCCTAATTCTCTAAATAGCCCTTACTTCCAACAATTAAGCCTATCTTTATACTACTGTGAAGGTTGGTTTTTGCAGAACCCAATCGAAACGATACATAATCTATCATATTTTTCGATCTTCCCCAAGTGTGCTTAAACTACCCCTACTACTCTGAATACTTCAAAACAGCTTTTCTTTTCAATCCTACCCCTAATTCTCTAAATAGCCCTTCCTTTCAACAATTACCCATATTTTTTAACTATGTGAAGGAATGATTTTTGTGGCACCTAATCCAAATGATTCATAATCGTTCATATTTGTTGATGTAGCCCTATTATGCTTAAACTACCCATACTTATCATAATACTTCAAACAGTCCTTCTTTTTAGTTCTACCCCTAATTCTCTAAATAGCCCTTACTTCCAACAATTACCCCTATTTTTTAGTTACTGTGAATGGTTGGTTTTTGCAGCACCCAATCCAAATGATTCATCATCTTTTATATTTTTCGATTCAATCCAAATTATTCATCGTCTTTCATATTTGTCGATCTAACCTTACTATGCTTAAACTACGCATACTTCTCTTAATACTTCAAAACAACACTTCTTTTAAATCCTACCCCTAATTCTCTAAATAGCCATTACTTCCAACAACTACGCCTATCTTTTTACTATTGTGAAGGTTGGTTTTTGTAGCAACCAATCCAAAATCTTTCATATTTGTCGATCTACCCCTGCTATGCTTAAACTACCTCTACTTCTCTTAATACTTCAAAACAACCCGTCAGTTTAATCCTTCCCCTAATTCTCTAAATCGCCATTACTTCCAACAATTACCCTTATTTTTTAACTAATATGAGGGGTTGGTTTTTGAAGCACACAATCCAAATGATTCATCATCATTCATATTTGTCGATCTACCCCTACTATGCTTAAACTACCCCTACTTCTCTTAATACTTCAAAATATCCCTTCTTTTTGTTCCTACCGCTAGTTCTCAAAATAGCACTTACTTCCAACAATTACACCTATTTTTTAACTACTGCGAAGGGTTGGTTTTTGCAACACCCAAACCAAATGATTCACTATCTTTCATATTTGTCGATCCCAATCCAAATGATTCATCATCTTTCATAGTTGTCGTTCTACCCCTACTATGATTAAACTACCCATACTTCTATTAATACTTCAAAACAAGACTTATTTTTAATCCTACCCCGAATTCTCTAAATAGCCCTTACTTCCAACTATTACGCCTATCTTTTTACTACTGTGAATGGTTTGTTTTTGCAACAACCAACCCAAACGATTCATACTCTTTCATATTTGTCGATGTACCGCTACTATGCTTAAAACTACAACTACTTCTCTTAATACTTCAAAACAGTCCTTCTTTTTAATCCTACCCCTAATTTTCTAAATATCCCTTAGTTCCAACAATTACGCCTATCTTTTTACTGCTGTGAAGGGTTGGGTTTGCAGAACCCAATCCAAACGATACATGATCTTTCATATTTGTCTGTCTTCCCCTAATATGCTTAAACTACCACTACATCTCTTAATACTTCAAAATAGCACTTCTTTTTAATCCTACGCCTAATTCTCTAAATAGTCCTTCCTTCCAACAATTACCCCTATTTTTTACTATTGTGAAGGATTGGTTTTTGTGGCACCCAATCCAAATGATTCATCATCTTTCATATTTGTCGATCTGCCCCTACTATGCTTAAAACTATCCCTACTTTTGTAGAACCAATTCCAAACGATACATAATCTTTCATATTTGTCGATCTTTTCCTAGTATGCTTAAACTACGCCTACTTCTCTTAATACTTCAAACCAGCTCTTATTTTTATTCCTACCCCTAAATCTCTAAATAGCCCTTCATTCCAACAATTACACCTATTTTTTAACTATTGTGAAAAGTTGGTTTTTCAGCACCCAATCCATATGATTCATCATCTTTCATATTTGTTGATCCAATCCAAATGATTCATCATCTTTCATATTTGTCGATCTACCCCTTTTGTATATAACCGTGTTGTATACACAATTTTTGATTTTTGTTTGATGATAACAACCTAATATATTTTATTATTGAATGTGTTTGTAAATGTACTGGTATACCACACAACAGATAGGAATATAATATTTCTATTTAAATAAAATACAACTGTACATAAATTTAAATATTCACACAGTATTTTATTTAAACAAGAATATTTTATTTCAATATTTAAACAGTATAGATTTACAACTTCACTATTTGAATATACATCACTGATATACATTCCAAAATTTCAATTTCGTACTCAGCTCCTCTCTACAACACTTACACTTTCATATACACTACACTCACTACAGTTTACTCAACGGTAGTTTACATTTGTATACACTTCACTCATATATACTGACACATATGAACATCATCATCTTCAGTCTTCTTGTCTTCACAACATTCCACAGTCAATCCAGTTCATCATCTTCATACCTATCAATACGGAAGAACACACACAGTAGACTGCAAAGAAAATAAATTTTTTACAAACAAATAAGAAATTTTTTAATTTTTTATTTGCCTCAGAATTACGGTGTGTTTCTCATCATTTTTCTAGACTTGGTATGATATGCAGGGACATAAAACACGTCTGGATGGCTGCTTATACACACGTATATTTACACGTGTGCACTGCCTCGCCAATCCAGTGTGCAACTGAGGAGTAGCCACAAGGACCGTCTCGACTCAGTGCACACGTAAAAGCAAATCATAAGCAAAATCGAAAATCAAGACTAAAAATGATCAAGTGAAATTTCTGTTTCATACTGCAAGTATAGTTTCAAGATTAAAACACATATGGTTCAAGTGAACAAGTGCATCAAGACTCTGACAGTAGAGCAAAATGAACAAGCAGCTCTTCAATGGAAAACATGGCACAAGAATATTACATCCAAGCAAGTGTCAATGTAACTCACACACAAGTAATACAAGCCAGTGAAGAGAAGTATACACAGGATCAAAGTGGTCGAGCTTATAACACAAATTACATGGCAGCTACAAGTTGGTACAAGAAAAAATGGGAAGAATCACACATGTACATGCGTGTAGAGGTACAAGCTTCAGGATGATTTTCTCAAGTGTATATACAGGTCAAAAGCAAAATAGTTTAAGCACTGAAAAATGGTTCAAGAAAACTTATGCTAGCAAGGGCCGAGCAAGTTACAAGCAATGCATGGTGAATGATGCAAACAGCCTCAAGTATAACATATACAAGGCTACATGGATACAATATGGACACGCACAAGTTATGGTGCAGAAAGTTTTTTTTAAAAAGCCAGTGTGTTTTAATAGTGGAATCCAATCATGAGGCACAAGACAAGTTGCACAAAATCAAAGAATATCACGTGTACAAAGTAACAGTGTACAAGTTTATTTTTAAATAGTGAAGCAACATATCATTACAAAAGGCTCATTTAAACAAGCCGAGAAGTCAGTACAAAAATGTCAAATAGGAAGACAAGTCGAGTATCAAATGGCAAGTCTAGCAGGGATGATCAAGTACAATAAATGTTCTTATCAAATTCAAAGAATGATAACTGAGAAATTCAAGTACAAGAGAAATAATGCCAGACTGATCTAGTATTATATCCATTCTTAAACAAGTCAAAGCATCAGTTCTTAGTTTTCGGCAAAGCAAGTTCAAGTGCAATTTTTTTTTAAAATCTGTTCTATAAGAGAGCAGCTGTTCTTATTAGTCAAAAAAAAATGTCAAGTATTAAATCAAATTCAATGATCAAGTTTTGTTAAAAGGCAAATATCAAGTGCGGTATCAGTTAAAAGATAATCAATGAGACTGCTCTCAACAAAATCAAGTTCATGACTGTTTCATAATGTACAAGATCACAAGGGAGAAATCTTGATGAAGGCCCAAGTTAAGTTGCAATTATCAAAACATGAAGGAGCAACAGTGATCGTATATACAAAGGCAAATAAATTTCAAGTGTAGCATCAGTTAAACTTGTTCAAAATCAGAACTTAGCTTCAGTTCTAAGTCGAGTGTACTCAAATAGGAAGTCGAAGAATAAATGAAGTACCAGTTCAAAAATCAGAGTACCAAATCTGTTCAAGTTTATAGCAAGATCAATCAAGTATTAAATCCGATTCAATGACAAGCAAAAGCATTTGTTTATACCAGTTGTTAAGGTAGCAGAATATTCAGTTTGAAATCATCAAAATTCCAGAAAATTTATTAAAGTTATACGGGTTTTTGATTCGAAGAGACCATTTCAAAGTTCAGGGTTTTCACAAGGAAGTAACTCCAGAATCGTGGAAGTATTCGTAGCAATATTCAAATCGAAGAAATTTCTAGAAGTTCAAGAACAATTAAAAGCTGATTTCAAAAGCCTTAAAATTTTCGAATATATCAAACCTAGTCTAAGATGAAATCAGAGCAAATATATCGGATTTTAATCTTATAAATTCACCACATCCTCATCGGCAAAAACACATCCAAGTTCGAACATAACACATACAAAAATCGAATTGCAAAATCATACCGCAAGAACAAAAATCACTTAGATCAAATTGAAGCATCACAACTCGAATAAGCAAAAAAGATAACTAGTGGAAATTTGAGAGCATCACATGAGATAGAGAGTGGCGGCTTCAAATTCAAGGAGAATCGAAACCCTAGAAAAATCGCCATCAACATTATTTGTTTCCAGATAGAAAGGGAGATCGGACCCAAATGAAAATGGCTAAAGCTAATTAAATGGGGCCGGACAAAATTAACAAAGGGGCTTAAGAGTGTTTTATTTTTTAAACTAGGGTTATAAAAATTATTTGTCTTTTATTTCAGTTTTAATATGTAATCGAGTTTAAATTTTTCTAGTTTGTCTGTAAAACTAGGGAGATGAATTACGAGATTTGTAATTCGGGGAAAGCTGGTTTCGGGGATACAAAACAGTGTAGGGATTTGAGCGTAGGGTTAACAACAGTTGGGAGCGAGTGTCACGAGTTTACAGGGGATTGTAAGCATAGAGATTGTTTTAACTCCTAGAAGAAACCTTGGGGAATGTAGCAGTAGGCAGGGTTTTGCCGAAGCTGGGTATATCTGTGTGTTATTTATTTTCTGCATTTATTCTGTTGTTAATCTGTGTTGTGATTATTTATTTATTCTGTGAAAATCTGCGATAAACCCGGTTCACCCCCCTCTAGGGTTAATTTAGATCCTACAAGTGGTATCAGAGCAGGTTTTTTTTTAACTCTAGAGTCATGAATCTGTCTAATAACACTTTTTCTGAGGGTCAGTCCATAGCTAGGCCACCAATGTTCAATGGAACTGATTATGCATGTTGGAAAGCTAGGATGAAAATTTATTCGAGTTCAGTCGATTATGATGTGTGGGATATTATTGAAATAGGTTATAGTCTCCCACTTTTATTGTTAGTGGTGTTGAAATTCCTAAATCAAAAGACAGGTGGGATGCTAATGATAAAAAATTATTTTCAACTAATGCCAAGTAGATGAATGCTTTAATTTGTGCTCTTGATAAAACTAAATTTAATCGAATTTCTCATTGTGAAACTGCATAGGAAATATGGCATACATTGGAGGTCACACACGAAGGTACATCACAAGTGAAGGAATCTCGTCTCGCTCTTCTCAGCAACGAATATGAAAATTTCTCTATGCAAAGAGATGAAGATATAAAAGAGATGTATGGACGCTTCTCATCACTAGTCTGCAATGCAAAAGCTCCTGGCAAAACCTATACCAAAGTGGAATTGATCAGGAAAATATTGAGAGTGCTACCGATGAATTTTGAAGTTAAGGTGACAGCGATACAAGAATCAAAAGATCTGAATAATGTAAGCATGGAAGAGTTGATCGGAAATCTGATTACTTACGAGATGGAGTTAATAGCAAGAGAAGAACGAAAGTATTCTGAATCAAAGAAAAAGACGATCACTCTAAATAATTCTGTTGGAAGTAATGATGATGATCCCACTGAAGAGCTAGCCATGGTTTTGAAAAAGTGGGCCAAAGAAAAATACAACCCACGAAAGAAGAATTCAAAAATCGACAAGTCCGAAAGTTCAGATAGTTCAGACGATGAAGTGTTTTGCTACAATTGCAAGAAACCCAGACATATCAAACCAAATTGCCCATAGCTTAAAAATGAAAAGAGGACGAAGTTCAGAAGGAAGAAGAAGGCTTTTGCTGCTACATGGGATGACGAGGAAGGAGAAGAAGTTTCTGAAAGTGATGAAGAAGAAGCTAATTTGTGTCTTATGGCTCAATCTGATTCGGAAAGTAGTGAAGAGGATTCTCGTAATGTATCGAATTTTACCTATAAAGAATTAATTCTAATGTGTCATGACCTCACAAAAACTATTGATTCTCTTGAATTAAAAGTTAAGAAATTGAAATCTGATAGGTCAAAACTAGTTCAAGAAAATAACAGTTTAGAAAGAAAACTTGAAAAGGTTAAGAATTCACCGTTTTCAGAATGCGAAAAATGTCAATTTCTAAGTAATGATTGTTTGAAATTAAAAACTGATGTTGTGTTATTTAAAAGTGAAAACGTGAATTTGAAGAATGAAAATCATGATTTTGAAAAGGGGATTGAAAAGTTTAGAGAATCTGAAAAACTTGATTTTGAAAAGCGAAAACAATTTGAAATTGAAATTTCCAAATCCAATGCTAAAATCAAAGCACTTGAAAACGAAAATTTGATTTTAAAACAAACTGATGCTGAAAAGAGGAAAATCGCTATTAATCATTGTTCAAATTTAATGAAAGAAAATAGCGATCTTAAATTTAAAATTCAACGACTTGTGTTAGCTTTGACTAAATTTTCTAAAGGAGAAAAATCGTTGAATATGTTGTTAAAAAATCAATTTTTTGTTCATAATAAAAAGGGACTTGGTTTTGAATCTGATCAAGTTGAAAAACAAAATTTTAATGGTTTTAAAAACCCTTTAATTGGTTTTGAAAACGATCAAATTGAATTTTTGAAATTTAATAATTTCAAAGGGTTTTTAAATCATAAACAAATTGATAACTCGTTTAAAACAATTCATTTAAATCTGTTTGGATTCCAAAAAATAACAAAATAAATTTAAACAAATCTAAACAAATTTGGGTTCCAAAGGGTACGCTAGTGAATAGTAATGGATTGTTATATAAACGGGTTTGGGTACCAAAACGTGTAAACGAAGATAAGAGTGGTAAAATAACTTTTGTTAGACCACTCGATCATATAAACATTTAGGTACCGTGGGAGGCTAAGGAACAACTATCTTAAGTGAGACAAAATTCAAATTGATTCATATATCAAATTATTTGGAGTTCCTTAGTCATAGATTCAGAGTTGGAGATTCATTGGATCACATTGATTATCGTAAATCAGGTATGATCTCTAAACTCGTACTTTTATTTTAATTCCTTTTAGTTTATTTCTTTTTCAGTTTTTATTTCTTTTGTTTTCCTTTTAGTTTATTTTTTTTACTTGGCTAATTTTGAAATCATTCATTATAGATTGTTGAATTTCCTAGATTATGAAAAAATTTATTTTTTTTGTGATCCCAAATAATTATCTTAGATTTGATCGTTGAATGTTTCTTGTGTTTGTCTAAAAATTCTCTGAAAATTTCACTCATGATTCTTGCTTTGAAAATGATCTTATGCTGCTTTGATAAGGAAATTGATTTGATTTGGTGATTGGACGATGAGTTGAAAAATCAGTAATTAAATATCTTTAAAATTCCGTAGACAATTTGAATTAAATATATAAGTAGTTTCAATATTGTCTAGGAACAATCAGCATTAGAAAAATTAGATAATTTCATATTCTACTGATTGATTTTTGAAACTGATTTTCAAACTTGCATTGATATTTTAAAAAACTCCTCTTGAAATTGATATTTTCAATTTTAAAATTATTTTTGATTGTTTATTCAAAAATTGAAATTATTGATTAATTTGAACCGTTTTGTGACTGATCAAAATTATTAATAGATTTATGAATTTGTGATGGGTTATGACTATGGTATAATTCATAACTAGAGGAGATGTTATTTTAAATCTCATGATGATTGGACATATTTTTTATAATATCTTTGAATTAGAGCTTATTTCACGACCATCTTCTACATCTACCATATTTTCGCCATTCATCATGGTTTTATTTAATTTGGGGAGTTCTAATTATTCTTGAAATTAAAAAAAATAAATAATTTATCCTTGGTATTCACTCCCATTTAAAAGACCTCGCGGTTATGCGTGGGTGAATTACTTTAATCTCTATGTGCTTCCATTCTCACTTAAAAGACCTTTGGGATGTGCATGGATGGAACTCATTAGAGAGGATAAAGTTAAGTTACTACTAACCCCATTTGAAATAACTTTGGGCTATGCGTGTTTAGAAAGTGCTTAACACATTTTTGAGCATTTTTAAAATCTTTAAAATTCATATTCAAATATTCAATTTTTATTGAACTCTCATCATTCTATAAAATCCATCGTAAATCCATTCATTCTGAAAGTGAAATTTGCTTCTGATTTAAATATTATTATGATTTTTGTTTGATTAGATGAGTTTTACGATATATATTCTCTCTCTTGATTTGAATTTATATTTTTAGTCCATATTCATCATTGTTTCGATTTCTATTATCCTTTTGATGATAACAAAAGAGGGAAAATTGTCAAGATTTTGATTGATGAGTATTTAATTCAAAAATATTTTAAGATTTGAAATTAAATATCTAAAGGGAGAAAGGTCAATTGGATTTCATCATTCATATTTTTCCACATATATAGGGGGAGTCTAGTTGTAGGGGGAGCATACAAATAGGGGGAGTAATATATTTCATGTTCAAACACATTCAAAATCTTTTATTTGTTTGTCATCATCAAAAGGGGGAGATTGTTGTATATAACAGTGTTGTATACATAATTATATGATTTTTATTTGATGATAGCAACAAATATATTTTATTATTGAATGTGTTTGTAACTGTACTGGTATACTACCCAACAGATAGGAATATAATATTTCTATTTAAATAAAATACAACTATACAGAAATTTAAATATTCACACTGTATTTTATTTGAACAAGAATATTTTATTTCAATATTTAAACAGTACAGATTTACAACTTCACTATTTGTATATACATCACTAATATACATTTCAAAATTTTCAATTTCATATTCAGATCTTCTCTACAACACTTACACTTTCATATACACTACACTCACTATAGTTCACTCAACGGTCGTTTACATTTCTATACAGTTCACTCATATATACTAACACATATAAACATCATCATCTTCAGTCTTCTTGTCTTCACACCATTCCACAGTCAATCCAGTTCATCATCTTCATACCTGCCAATACAGAAGAATACACATAGTGGACTGCAACAAAAATAAAATTCAATACATACAAATAAGAATTTTTTATTTTATTTTTTATTTGCCTCAGAATTATGGTGCGTTTCTCATCATTTTTCTAGACTTGGTATATGATATGCAGGGACAGAAAACACGTCTGGATGGCTGCATATACACACGTGTTTATACACGTGTGCACTGCCTCGCCAATCCAGTGTGCAACTGAGGAGTAGCCACAAGGACCGTTGGAACACCCCACCTCCGTTAGGGTCACTCACAAAGGGAATGCCCTCATTTTGGTGGAGGTTTATAAGTATAAGTCACAGATACACAAGACAGATATAAATACACATATTTTTATAACAGCGGAAACAACAACAACTTTTATTTCATCAAAATAAGTGTTATACAAACCATACCATAATTGTCTTACAATACTTCCAAAAACATTACATTTCCATAACTGTCTTTATTTCATAACTTAAAGAAGCATAAAAACATAAGTAAACCGCATAAGTCCCCATAATTGCTATCAAAAGCCATAGTCCAAAACGAAAGAGATCCAAGCAATACATTCTCTCTCTTCAAGCTGGATGTGAAACTGGTAAAGTTGCGGTATTCCCTCCCTGTGGACCTGGGGGGAGGGGGAAACGAAATAAAAGAAGACGAAAGAAAAGTAGAGTCAGACATAAAGCCTGAGTAAGTCTAGGACTATTCAGTCTATGGGTAAGAAAAAGAGCACGATAAGTATAAACTGGAAATGGCAAAGCACCATAAACTAAGTTAAGTTGTCTAGAGTCGAATACACTATCTTATCCCATATTAATCTCTGCACCCCCTATAAACTAGTTCCGAACTGGCACACCAAAATTAGGGTGAAGTGATCCTTTTTAATGATCGGCTCCTACTCGCATAGTTACATGTGTCTTATGGCCCCCGATGTTGTACCTACCTATGCTGGTCCCACCATGGGGTGTATCAAGTTCCATGGTGGTGGCCCGACACAGTTCTAGAATGCACAGGTGTACTACTGGTGCCCAGTGCCTAATTTTTCTACGCCGGAGTGTGTGCACGCCCGTACCCCGTTAGAACCTACACTGTTGCACCACCGCCGTCGATTTGACCTCTTACAGTCAGCCCTGTAATCGTGCCCCACCCTTCCTAGTTCAGGGTATCCTGATACACCATGTAGGGTTACTGCTGAAAAGGGGTCCCCCTTTACTAGGTTTTCTATTTCTAGCCAACATGCTAAGTTGGTTAAGTGTTGTGTCTAAACCTAAACCCCAATCAGTCTATATAGTTTAGCATGTTGTATTTGATTAAATATTAATTCAATTTACGTAATCCTATCAATCCTGACTTAGCCTTAATTGTCTTATTAAAGCCCCAACCACTCACATTAGAGAGGTATTGTCGTGACTGCCTGTTGCCGGTTAGGTCCGGGCAGTCTTACATCACAACTCAGTCTAACCTTGGGTCTTTATTGGGCTCAATGCTTAACCACCCACATTGGATAGGTATTGTTGTGACTACTGGACAGCCGGGCGGGTCCGGGCAGGTTTATGTCACAACACAATCCAACCTCGGGTTAAGCATGTCGTATTTTCTAAGTTTACATATTTTGTCTCTTTTTCTTTTATATGTAAATATTTGCGGCCCATTATTCAAAATCACTATTCTTGGGTATAATAATTTATACCATTTAAAATGCCATGAATCGTTGGCATGTGCCAAACATACCAACACATATATTTTAATTAACCCCAACGTATTCCCCCGTTTGTACGTAAGAATATAACATATGTTGGGCTTCAACATTTTACCCGACTTAGCCACATAAAAAGGGGAGGCTTAGAACATTTTGTATATATATATATTCTAAGTAACATAAAAAAGGGGAGTGTAAACGCATGAACTTGCAACATAGCGATCTAATTTACATAGATTAGGCACTTGTGAACTTGCACTGTAATAGCATATAATCTTGACATAAAACATACCTAAACATGAATCATGGTTTTAATCTAATCATGTAAACTTTTATTTAAAGCATGAATCTAAATTAATTATGTGCCACATATATTATCATATGTGTTTTTTTTAACAACAACCTAAGCCTAAACATATTTTGTTTGGGCATAAAGTTAAACATAAACTAGTCATGTTCATAAAGTCAACACAAGTTCACAAAGATGCTTACTTTTGTCACTAATACAAAAGTATGGTTTTCACTTGAATCATGATGCCTATTCCAACATAAATTCATATGAATCATAATACCCAATTGGATCCAACTAGACTAAAAATGATCATAAAAATATACATAGAAGGATCATAAATCAAGTTGGCATAATAGTGAATCATATACTTGCATAAGTCTTAATTTGGTTGCAATGAAATATATATAACTTCTCATTAACCACAACGTATCAAATTTCCAACATGAGTTATGTACTTGTATCGCAACTATTCAATAGATCCAATATCATGTTAATTACACTACCACATCCCAAATCCATTCATAGCAAATCATAGCAACATACAATTATGAATTAACATTATTATAACTAAAGTACAATCCCATTTCTTATTCTACACAATCAAGTCTCAATTATTCATTCACATCGGAATAGCACTCTACTTACAATGTATGACGAATCTTGTATTCAGGTCTCTGAATTCTGAATTTGGTGATGCTATCCTTTGTTGTAGGCGTTGTTTTGATTTAATTGTCGTGGCTTTAAGCTTTTGAATCAACTCCTAATAGTCTCTCGATTTGACGGCTAGTCCTAGTCTTTCTTCAGCAGCATGACAGCTCCATACTAATTTTATTTGTGTGAATTAGGTGGAGTCTTAGGTCCTTTTTATAGATTTTGTGAATTGATTAGAGCCGTCGATGGAGCCAAGATTATTATAACCCGTTCGTTTTGAAGAGAAACTAATCAAGTGTTGACACATAAGCCCTAGTGACAAGACCAAGTCCAAAAATTCGGCAAAGCACAGACAAGGCCAGCCAGGAGGTGCTGGGTTCGACCTGGCTCAGGGGCCAGGTCGACTACCCAGTAGACACCCAGGTTGACTGCCCAGTCGACCCGGGTACCCAGGTCGACTACCCAGTCGACCTGGGTCTTGGGCTTGAAAATTCCCGCCCAGCCCAACTTGGGTCCGATTTTGAATTCGAATTCGTTTTTCTGAACTGCTTCTGCCTGTTTAAAATTTAAACTGAATTCTGAAACTTCCGGAGGTCATATCTCCCTCATACGGAGTCCGTTTTACGCAAACTCGGACTCTATCTCAAGCAGAATTCCGAGACGAACGAAATGGCCTATCCCATTTCCCTTAATTATTTGATTTGAAATTAATTATACTTTAATTTATGAATTTCACTATTATAGAATATACGGGGTGTTACATTCTCCCCCACTTAAAAGGATTTCGTCCACGAAATCTTCAAGTTTAGGAAGAATGTGTATCCTACCATCCAATCGTCCATCTACTCAACCAACAAACAAAGGTGTCCATTGTCCTTAAAGACTTCTAATGCTTTATGATCATATGCATTGTGTGTGTAAATGTCCCTACCTAATGCAGAAATCAGGCGGTCGACTGATTCAGTTGACCTCCTAAATGCCAATCATGTAAGTGTCATGAATCCATTATGTATGCAATTTTTTTTCCTACTCATAACTCTACATGAGTGCACAACAATTCACACAAATGCGATAACCATATGATACATATAAAATTTCAACCACATATGAACGAGAATACATATATACATATGCAGTATGAAGTGACTGAGCCGATCTAAAACCTAGGGTGTGTGTGTATATGCATCCACGAGCAACCACTAGCAATCAATCGCAACCACTTGCAACCATCATCCATAACATGTTTCAATTACATGTTTTCATCCAAAGGGTTTCTACCTAAAAGATAAGGTCGAGGAGATATAACCTAAAAGATAGATAAAAGCGCAACTTAAGGAAAAAGAAAGATCAAAGATGTACCCTCAAAAAGAAAAGGGTAGGCTGCGCGTATTCTAGCCTCAGTTTCCCAAGTCGCGTCTTCCCCGTCGTCACTCCACTGAACTTTGACGAGCTTGACTTGGCGGTTGCGTAGCGTTTTCACTTTAGTTCCTAAGATGCGTGTTGGAACTCTTCTCACAGTTGCTTCACGTTCCACTTCGGCTTCTTCTAGAATGCTAGGCTCTACTATTTTAGCAGACTCGTGTAAACACTTCCGGAGGTGAGAAACATGAAAGATGTTGTGAACTCCAGCCAGTTTTTCGGGTAGCTCTAATCTGTAGGCCATCTTCCCAACCTTCTCGATGATAGGAAATGGCCCTACAAATCTGGGTGCTAGCTTTCCAGTGGATCCAAAACGAACAACGTTCCTTAGAGGAGATACCTTAAGAAAAATTCTATCCCCAACCTCAAACTCAAGGTCGGTCCTTCTCCTGTCGGCGTAGGATTTCTGTCTATATTGGGCCGTCTTCATCCTTCTTCGTATCAAGTCCACTTTTTCTGAAGTTTCTTTGATCATGTCTGGACCAAGAATAACCTTATCTGTAGACTCCCACCAACAAGTTGGTGACTTGCACGGTCTTCCATACAATGCTTCAAAGGGTGCCATGCCTATGGTAGCTTGGAAGCTATTGTTGTAAGCAAACTCCACTAAGGGAAGGTGATCCTCCCATGTACCTCCAAAGTCTAGAATGAAAAGTCTCAAAAGATCCTCTAAAACTCTATTCACCCTTTCCGTCTGTCCATCGGTCTGAGGGTGATAGGCCGTGCTCAAACATAACTGTGTGCCTAGAGCTTCTTGCAAACTTCGCCAAAACTCGCTTGTGAAGATAGGGTCTCAGTCACTAACAATGCTGGAGGGTATTCCATGGAGCCGAACTATCTCCTTGATGTAAAGAGACGCTAAAGATAAGGTGGTCCTTCTACTCTTGACAAGTAAAAAGTTGGCGCTCTTAGTAAGCCTATCCACTATTACCCAAATGCTAGTATTGCCCCTTCTCGACCTAGGCAGCCCATCAACGAAGTCCATTGAAATGCTATCCCACTTCCAATGTGGGACCTCTAGGGGATGAAGCAGTTCTCCAAGCTTTTTCTGTTCCGCTTTAACTTGTTGGCATACCATACACTTAGAAACGAAATCTGCCACGTCCTTCTTCATGACGTTCCAAAAGAAAACTCTTTTCATGTCCTTGTACATTTTGTCTCCGCCTGGATGTATCGTCATCTTGGAGTGATGTGCTTCCTCGAGAACCGTCTTTACTAAATCTCTTGTCGGTGGGACGCATTGTCTTCCATCTTGCCGTACCCAACCCTTATCGTCGATGGAGTATCTGTTGAGGTGACTTGAAGTCTCACCCCTAATTAGCCTATCAATCATCTCCACAAGCTAAGTGTCTTCGCGTTGTGCTGTCCCTGTTGAGTCCAAAAGAGTACGGCGCACCTCAAGAGATGCTAATAAACCTGGTACGAAATCAGAGGAGGGCCTAAAGTTAAAACCGGCTATATAATCTAGGATTTGCCTTTCAACAAACAGCGGGCTTAATGTTAGCTTCTTTCTGCTCGAAGCATCTGCGACTACGTTGCCTTTTCCTGGAGTGTAGGAGATCTCGAAATCGTACGAGGCAAGAAACTCCATCCACCTTTGTTGCCTCAAGTTAAGGTCCTTCTGCGAAAAAAGATATTTCAACGATTTATGGTCAGTGTAAAGTTCGAGCTTCTCACCTAGGAGATAATGTCGCCAAGACTTGAGTGCAAAGACGATGGCGGCTAACCCAAGATCGTGGGTCGGGTAGTTCTTTTCATGAACTTTCAATTGCCTTCCACCATAAGCTACTACCCTCCCTTCTTGCATCAAGACAGTGCCTAGCCTTGTCCGACATGCATCTGTATAAACTGTGAACATCTTGCTTTCGTCTGGCAGAGTCAGGACTGGGGCTGTTGTAAGAGCCCTTTTTAGGCATTGGAAAGCCAACTCGCAATCCAAGTCCCAACTGAACACTAGATTCTTCTTTGTCAGCCTTGTGAGTGGAGCTGTGATTTTCGCAAAATCCCTTATGAATTTTCGGTAGAAACCTGGTAGTCCTAGAAAACTTCGGACCTCAGTTGCATTCCTTGGTGTCTTCCAATCCTGTACCACTACTACCTTAGCAGGGTCCACAGCCAACCCTTCTTTGGATACTTCATGCCCAAGAAACCTTACTTCCTCTCTCCAAAAGTGGAATTTGGAGAATTTGTCTTTTAGCTGATGGACTCGCAGAGTTTCCATGATTTCCCTTAGGTGCTGAGCATGTTCTTCTTCACTCTTTGAGAAGATCAAGATATCGTCTACGAAGAATACCACGAACTTGTTGAGGAATTCTCTGAACACCCTACTCATCAGGTCCACGAAGTAAGCGGGTGCGTTTGTCAAGCAGAAGGGCATGACAAGCCATTCAAAGAAGTCGTCTGGGGTTTTGAATGCTGTCTTATCGATGCTATCTTCAGCCACCCTTAGCTGATGAAATCCGGTCGCCAGATCGAGTTGGGAGAAAACTGACGCTCCTACAAGCTGATCAAACAGATCATCAATTCTGGGGAGAGGGTGCCTATTCTTTTTCGTTAGCTTGTTGAGCTCCCTATAGTCAACACATAGATGGAGTGAACCATCCGCCTTTATAGCGAACACCACTGGAGCGCCCCATTCTGAAATGCTCCTTCTAATGAACCCCTTCTCTAGAAGCTCTTTAACCTGTTTACTAATCTCTTTCCTTTCCCGTGGAGCCATGTTTCTAACGGGCAACACGACGGGCTTTGCATTATCTACAAGATATATGCAGAAGTCTATCTCCCACTTCGGAGGTAAGCTCTTCACCTCTTCGAAGACATCCGGGTATTCACGGATCACTCTAACCGATTGCAAACTCTCAACAGAAGCATATATCGATTCAAGATTACTAAGCATAACTGCATACGAGGGATTACAAGTAATTTCCAGAGTGTTACCGAGTTGGGTCACAAGCCTAACCACTCTTTTCTAACAATCAAGGATGGAACCATTACTGATAGCCAATCCATGCCCAAAATAAAAGCATATCCCGAGAAGCCTAAAACAAAGACACTACATCTAAATTCTATGATTAGAATAGAAATTTTCAATCCCACACAGATCATAGACAAATGTGCTGGGCCCCCGATTGGATTTGAAACAATTAAGGGGTCCTCTACCATACTAGTTTCTAGGTGCAGAGATTCTACTAAAGCAGATGAAATAAAGGAGTGTGATGCGCCAGAATCAAATAAAGTGCAAACTGGGTGATCATAAAGATAAACTACACTTTCTACAGAAGTATTTATACCTCGCTGTTGCAGAGGCGGTGCTTCTAGCGCATGAACCTGTGCCCCTGAGGTGGATCCAGCCTTCTGCCCCTGCCCTCGCTTCTTTGGGCAATCCTTAGCCATGTGGCCTGTCTCACCACAAGAAAAGTATCACCATGCAACTTGGCCTTCTTCTTCCGACAGTCTTTCACTAAGTGCCCCACTTTGCCACAGAAATTACACTTCCTCTTCTCTTGGGACTTGTTGTCTTTCCCGCCCTTCTTAAAGTCTGTCTTCTTAGGCTGTAAACCTTCTTTCTTCCCTTGAGACCCTTCTGCCTTTGTCTCCTTCTTGCCTTTATCCTCTTCGTTCAGCAATGCCATCTGTACCAACCTTTCATACGTAGCTTCCATAGGTATATGGGTCATGGCCAAGCTGTGTAATGGCTCATTCAATCCTTTGACAAAGCGGGGAGCCTTCTTGTGCGGAGTGTTGACTAGGTCCAGTCCGAACCTAGCCAGCTGATCGAACTGATTAACGTACTCTTTGACTGTCATATTCCATTTCTTAAGAAATAAGAAATTTTCCAATTGAAGGATCCTTTCAGCTTCTGAGAGAAATTTTGCCTCAAACCTCTCCCTAAAGTCCTCCCATGTTTCCACTGGTCTTTCTCATTGGTAACTTCCCACCAGTAGGAAGCCTCGCCTTTAAGTAGCCATACTGCCAGTTGTACCTTCCGCCTATCATCTACCTCAAAGATGACGAATAAGTCCTCGGTTTCCTTCATCCAGTTCCTGGCTTCCACGAAGGGCTCGGTTCCATGAAAGTCCTTCCCTCCCATAGTTTTGAAATCTTTACATGTCTTAGCAAAAGCATTACCACGTGGAGGAGGTGCTGCTGCAGCTGGGGAAGGAGGATGATTTTCTGCAGCTGGGGGAGGAGGATGATTTTCTGCAGCTGTGGGAGGAGGAATAGCGGGACCTCGCTGATTGGCCCTTGCTTCTAAGAATCGTCTGAACCAACCAGGTATTGGTACACCCTCTGGCAAGTTAAGTTCTGCGGACATGCTGAAACAAAAAGGACAGATTCAAAACGAAGGATAAAAGATAGTACCTATGGCTTTGGGGGACTATGCCTTTTTTAGAATAAAATAACATTTTATCTTTAAAAATGCTTCTTTAAATTTTCTTTTGAAAATAAATTTTCAAAACTTTTTTTTTGATCTGGATAACCTATGCTCTGATACCATGTGAAGCATCCCACCTCCGTTAGGGTCACTCACAAAGGGAATGCCCTAATTTTGGTGGAGGTTTATAAGTATAAGTCACAGATACACAAGACAGATATAAATACACATATTTTTATAACAGCGGAAACAACAACAACTTTTATTTCATCAAAATACGTGTTACACAAACCATACCGTAATTGTCTTACAATACTTCCAAAAACATTACATTTCCATAGCTATCTTGATTTCATAACTTAAAGAAGCATAAAAACATAAGTAAACTGCATAAGTCCCCATAATTGCTATCCAAAGCCATAGTCCAAAACGAAAGAGATCCGACCAATACATTCTCTCTCTTCAAGCTGGATGTGAAACTGGTCAAGCTGCGGTATTCCCTCCCTGTGGACCTGGGGGGGAAACGAAAGAAAAGAAGACGAAAGAAAAGAAGACGAAAGAAAAGTAGAGTCAGACATAAATCCTGAGTAAGTCTAGGACTATTTAGTCTATGAATAAGAAAAAGAGCACGATAAGTATAAACTGGAAATGGGAAAGCAACATAAACTAAGTTAAGTTGTCTAGAATCGAATACACTATCGTACCCCATATTAATCTCTGCACCCCCTATAAAATAGTTCCCAACTGGCACCCCAAAATCAGGGTGAAGTGATCCTTTTTAATGATCGGCTCCTACTCGCATAGTTACATGTGTCTTACGGCCCCCGATGTTGTAGTTACCTATGCTGGTCCCACCAAGGGTTGTATTAAGTCCCATGGTGGTGGCCCGACACAGTTCTAGAATGCACACGTATACTACTGGTGCCTAGTGCCTAATTTTTCTGCGCCGGAGTGTGTGCACGCCTGCACCCCGTTAGAACCTTCACGGCTGCACCACCGCCGTCGATTTGACCTCTTACAGTCGGCCCAGTAATCGTGCCCCACCCTGCCTAGTTCAGGGTATCTTGATACACCTTGTAGGGTTACTGATGAAAAGGGTCCCCCATTACTAGGTTTTCTATTTCTAGCCAACATGCAAAGTTGGTTAAGTGTTCTGTCTAAACCTAACCCCCAATCAGTCTGTATAGTTTAGCATGTTGTATTCGATTAATTATTAATTCAATTTACTTATTCCTATCAATCCTGACTTAGCCTTAATCGTCTTATCAAAGCCCCAACCACTCACATTAGACAGGTATTGTCGTGACTGCATGTTGCCGGTTGGGTCCGGGCAGTCTTACGTCACAACTCAGTCTAACCTCGGTCTTTATTGGGCTCAATACTAAACCACCCACATTGGATAGGTATTGTTGTGACTACTGGACAGCCGGGCGTGTCCGGGCATGTTTATGTCACAACGCAATCCAACCTCGGGTTAAGCATGTCGTATTTTCTAAGTTTACATATTTTGTCTCTTTTTCTTTTACATGTAAATATTTGCGGCCCATTATTCAAATTCATTATTCTTGGGAATAATAATTTATACCATTTAAAATGTCATGAATCGTTGGCATGTGCCAAACATGCCAACACATATATTTTTACTAACCCCAACGTATTCCCCCGTTTGTACGTAATAATATAACATATGTTGGGCTTCAACATTTTAGCCCGACTTAGCCACATAAAAAGGGGAGGCTTAGAACATGATGTGTATATATATTCTAAGTAACATCAAAAAGGGGAGTGTAAATGCACGAACTTGCAACATAGCGATCTAATTAACATAGATTAGGCACTTGTGAACTTGCATTGTAATAGCATATAATCTTGACATAAAACATACCTAAACATGAATCATGGTTTTAATCTAATCATGTAAACTTTTATTTAAAGTATGAATCTAACTTATTTATGTGCCACATATATTATCATATGTGTTTTTTTTAACAACAACCAAAGCCTAAACATATTTTGTTTGGGCATAAAGTTAAACATAAACTAGTCATGTTCATAAAGTCAACACTAGTTCACAGAGAAGCTTACTTTTGTCACTAATTCAAAAGTAAGGTTTTCACTTGAATCATGATGCCTATTCCAATATAAATTCATATGAATCATAATACCCAATTGGATCCAACTACACTAAAAATGATCATACAAATATACATTGAAGGATCATAAATCATGTTGGAATAATAGTGAATCATATACTTGCATAAGTCTTAACTTGGTTGCAATGAAATATATATAACTTCTCATTAACCACAACGTATCAAATTTTCAACATAAGTTATATACTTGTATCGCAACTATTCAATATATCCATTATCATGTTAATTACACTACCACATCCCAAATCCATTCATAGCAAATCATAGCAACATAAAATTATGAATTAACATCATTATAATTAAAGTACAATCCCATTTCTTATTCTACACAATCAAGTCTCAATTATTCATTCACATCGGAAGAGCACTCTACTTACAACGTATGACGAATCTTGTATTCAGGACTCTGAATTCTGAATTTGGTGATGCTATCCTTTGTTGTAGGCATTGTTTCGATTTAATTGTTGTGGCTTTAAGCTTTTGAATCAACTCCTAATTGTCTCTCGATTTGACGGCTACTCCTAGTCTTTCTTCAGCAGCATGACAGCTCCATACTCATTTTATTTGTGTGAATTAGGTGGAGTTTTAGGTCCTTTTTATAGAGTTTGTGAATGGATTAGAGCCGTCGATGGAGCCAAGATTAATATAAGCCGTTCGTTTTGAAGAGAAACCAATCAAGGGTTGACACATAAGCCCTAGTGACAAGACCAAGTCCAGAAATTCGGCTAAGCACAGACCAGGCCAGCCAGGCGGGGCTGGGTTCGACCTGGCTCAGGGGCCAGGTCGACTACCCAGTCGACACACAGGTCGACTGTCCAGTCGACCTGGGTACCCAGGTCGACTACCTAGTCGACTTGGGTCTTGGGCGGGAAAATTCCCGCCCAGCCCAACCTGGGTCCGATTTTGAAATCGAATTCGTTTTTCTGAAGTGCTTCCGCCTGTTTGAATTTTAAACTAAATTCTGAAACTTCCGGAGGTCATATCTCCCTCATACGGAGTTCGTTTTACGCAAACTCGGACTCTATCTCAAGCAGAATTCCGAGACGAATGAAATGGCTTATCCCGTTTCCCTTAATTCTTTGATTTGTAATTAATTATACTTTAATTTATGAATTTCACTGTTATAGAATATATGGGGTGTTACAACCGTCTCGACTCAGTGCCGCATAAAAGCAAATCATAAGCAAAATCGAAAATCAAGACAACAAATGATCAAGTGAAATTTATGTTTCATACTGCAAGTATAGTTTCAAGATTAAAACACATATGGTTCAAGTGAACAAGTGCATCACGACTCATGACAGTAAAGCAAAAAGAACAAGCAGCTCTTCAGTGGAAAACATGGGACAAGAATATTACATCCAAGCAAGTGTCATTGTAACTCACACACAAGTAATACAAGCCAGTGAAGAGAAGTATACACAGGATCAAAGTGGTCGAGGTCATAGCACAAATTACATGGCAGCTACAAGTTGGTACAAGGAAAAATGGGCAGAATCACACTTGTACATGCATGTAAAGGTACATGCTTTAGGATGATTTGCTCAAGTGTATATACAGGTCAAAAGCAAAATAGTTTAAGCAGTGAAAAATGGTTCAAGAAAACTTATGCTAGCAAGGGCCGAGCAAGTTACAAGCAATGCATGGTGAATGATGCAAACAACCTCGAGTATAACATATACAAGACTACATGGATACAATATGGACATGCACAAGTTATGGTGTAGAAAGTTTTTTTTAAAAAGCCAGTATGTTTTAATAGTGGAATCCAATCATGAGGCACAAGGCAAGTTGCACAAGATCAAAGAATATCACGTGTACAAAGTAACAGTGTACAAGTTTATTTTTAAATAGTGAAGCAGCATATCATTACAAAAGGCTCATTTAAACAAGCCGAGAAGTCAGTACAAAAATGTCAAATAGGAAGACAAGTCGAGTATGAAATGGCAAGTCTAGCAGGGATGATCAAGTACAATAAATGTTCTTATCAAATTCAAAGAATGATAACTCAGAAATTCAAGTATAAGAGAAATCATGCCAGACTGATCAAGTATTATATCCATTCTTAATCAAGTCAAAGCATCAGTTCTTTGTTTTCGGCAAAGCAAGTTCAAGTGCAATTTTTTTTTAAATCTGTTCAATAAGATAGCAGCTGTTCTTATTAGTTAAAAAAAAAAGTCAAGTATTAAATCAAATTCAATGATCAAGTTTTGTTAAAAGGAAAATATCAAGTGTGGTACCAGTTAAAAGATAATCAACGAGACTGCTCTCAACAAAATCAAGTTCAAGACTATTTCATAATGTACAAGATCACAAGGGAGAAATCTTGATGAAGGCCCAAGTTAAGTTGCAATTACCAACACATGAAGGAACAGCAGTGATCGTATATACAAAGGCAAAAAATTTCAAGTGTAGCATCAGCTAAACTTAGTCAAAATCAGAACTTGGCATCAGTTCTAAGTTGAGTGTACTCAAGCAGGAAGTCAAAGAATAAATGAAGTACCAGTTCAAAAATCAGAGTACCAAATCTGTTTAAGTTTATGGCAAGATCAATCAAGTATTAAATAGGATTCAATGACAAGCAAAAGCATTTGTTTATATCAGTTGTTAAGGTCGTAGAATATTCAATTTGAAATCATCAAAGTTCCAGAAAATTTATTAAAGTTATACGGGTTTTTGATTCGAAGAGGCCATTTCAAAGTTCAGGGTTTTCACACGCAAGTAACTCCAGAATAGTGGAAGTATTCATAGTAATATTCAAATCGGAGAAATTTCCAGAAGTTCAAGAACAATTAAAAGCCGATTTTAAAAGCACCAAAATTTTCGAATATGTCAAACCAAGTCTAAGACGAAATCAGAGCAAATATATCGGATTTTAATCCTATAAATTCACCACATCCTCATCGACAAAAACACATCCAAGTTTGAACATAACTCATAGAAAAATCGAATTGCAAAATCATACTAGAAGAACAGAAATCACTTGGATTAAATTGAAGCATCACAACTCGAACAAGAATCGAAGATAGCTAGTGTAAATTTGATAGCATCACTTGAGAGAGAGAGCGGCGGCTTCAAATTCAAGGAGAATCGAGACCCTAGAAAAATCGCCATCACCATTATTTGTTTCCAGAGAGAAAGGGAGATCGGACACAAATGAAATGGGTTAAAGCAAATAAAACGGGGCCGGCCAAAATTAACAAAGGGACTTAAGAGTGTTTTATTTTTTAAACTAGGGTTTTGAATATTATTTGTCTTTTATTTTAGTTTTATTTTGTAATCGAGTTTAAAGTTTTCTAGTTTGTCTGTAAAACAAGGGAGACGAATTACGACATTTGTAATTCGGGGAAATTTGGTATCGGGGATACAAACCAGTGCAGGGTTTTGAGCGTAGGGTTAATTACAGTTGGGAGCGAGTGTCGCGAGTTTACAGGGGATTGTAAGCGTAGAGATTCTTTTAACTCCTAGTAGAAACCTTGGGGAAGGCAGCAGTAGGTAGGGTTTTGCCGAAACTGGGTATATCCGTGTGTTATTTATTTTCTGCATTTATTTGTTGTTAATCTATGCTGTGATTATTTAGTTATTCTGTGAAAATTAGCGATAAACCCAATTCACCCACCCCCCCCCCTCTTGGGTTAATTTAGATCCTACAACCCCTACTATGCTTAAACAACCCATACTTATCTTAATACTTCAAAACAACGCTTCTTTTTAATCCTACCACTAATTCTCTAAATACCCCTTACTTCCAATAATTACGCCTATCTTTTTACTACCGTGAAGGGATGGTTTTTGCAGCAACCAATCCAAACGATTCATAATCTTTCATATTCGTCGATCTACCCCTACTATGGTTAAACTACCCCGACTTCTCTTAATACATAAAAACAGTCCTTCTTTTTAATCCTACCCCTAATTCTCTAAATAGCCCTTATTTCCAACAATTACGCCTATCTTTTTACTACTGTGAAATGTTAATTTTTAAAGCACCCAATCCAAACGATTTATTATCTTTCATATTTGATGATCTACTCCTAGTATGCTTAAACTACCCCTACTTCTCTTAATACTTCAAAACAACCCTTCTGTTTAATCCTACCCCTAATTCTCTAAATAGCCACCACTTCCAACAATTACCCATATTTTTTAACTACTGTGAAGGGTTGGTTTTTGTAGCACCCAATCCAAAAGATTCATCATCTTTCATATTTGTCGATCTACCCCTACTATGCTTAAACCACCCCTACTTCTCTTAACACATCAAAACAATTATTCTTTTTAATCCTACCTCTAATTCTCTAAATAACCCTTACTTTCAACAATTACCCCTATTTTTAACATTTGTGAAGGTTTATTGTTTGAAGCACCCAGTCCAAATGATTCATCATCTTTCATATTTGTCGACCCAATCCAAATGATTCATCGTCTTTCATATTTTTCGGTCTTCCCCTACTATGCTTAAACTACCCATACTTCACTTAATACTTCAAAACAACCCTTCTTTTTAATCCTACCCCTAGTTCTCTAAATAACCCTTACTTTCTACAATTACTTCTACCTTTTTACTACTGTGAAGGGTTGGTTTTTGCAGCAACCAATCCAAACGATTCATAATATTTCATATTTGTCGATCTACACCTACTATGCATAAACTACCCATACTTCTCTTAATACATCAATCCACTCCTTTTTAATCCTACAACTAATTCTCTAAATAGACCAAACTTCCAACAATTACGCCTATCTTTCTACTGCTGTGAAGGGTTGGTTTTTGCAGCACCCAATCCAAACGATTCATAATCTTTCATATTTATTGATCTACCTCTACTATAATTAAACTACCCCTACTTCTCTTAATACTTTAAAACAACCCTACTGTTTAATCCTACCCCCAATCCTCTAAATAACTGTTATTTCCAACAATTACCCCAATTTTTTAACTACTGTGAAGGGATGGTTTTTGCAGTACCCAAACTAAATGATTCATCATCTTTCATATTTGTCGATCTACCCCTACTATGCATAAACTTAGCCTACTTCTGTTAATACTTCATAACAACCCTTCTTTTTAATCCTACCGCTAATTTTATAAATAGCCCTTACTTCCAACAATTATCCCTATTTTTTAACTTCTGTGAAGGTTTGGTTTTTGCTCCACCCAATCTAAATGATTCGTCATCTTTCATATTTGTCGATCTACACCTACTATGCTTAACCTACCCCTCCTTCTCTTAACACTTCAAAACAGTCCTTTTTAGTACTACCCCTAATTCTCTAAATAGCCCTTACTTCCAACAAATACACATATCTTTTTACTACTGTGAAGGGTTGGTTTTTGCAAAACCCAATCAAAACGATACATAATCTTTCATATTTTTCGATCTTCCCCAAGTATGCTTAAACTACCCCTACTTCTCTTAATACTTCAAAACAGCTCTTCTTTTTAATCCTACCCCTAATTCTCTAAATAGCCCTTCCTTCGAACAATTACCCCTATTTTTTAACTATTATGAAGGATTGGTTTTTGCCGTACCCAATCCAAATGATTAATAATCGTTCATATTTGTCGATCTACCACTACTATGCTTAAACTATCCATACTTCTCTTAATACTTCAAAACAGTCCTTCTATTTAGTTATACCCCTAATTCTCTAAATAGCCTTTACTTCCAACAATTACCCCTATTTTTTAACTATTGTGAAGGGTTGGTTTTTGCAGCACCCAATCCAAATGATTTATCATCTTTTATATTTGTCGATCCAATCCAAATTATTCATCAGCTTTCATATTTGTCGATCTACCCCCACTATGCTTAAACAACGCATACTTCTCTTAATACTTTAAAACAACACTTCTTTTTAATCCTACACCTAATTCTCTAAATAGCCCTTACTTCTAACAATTACGACTATCTTTATACTACTATAAAGTGTTGGTTTTTGCCGCAACCAATACAGAAGATCCATAATCTTTCATATTTGTCGATCTACCCCTGCTATGCTTAAACAACCCCTACTTCTCTTAATACTTCAAAACCATCCTTCTTTTTAGTCCTACACCTAATTCTCTAAATATCCCTTACTTCCAAAAATTACGCTTATCTTTTTACTACTGTGAAGGGTTGGTTTTGGCAGCACCCAATCCATAGGATTCATAATCATTCATATTTGTCGATCTACCACTACTATGCTTAAACTACCCCTGCTTCCCTTAATACTTCCAAACAACCCTTCTGTTTAATCCTTCCCCTAATTCTCTAAATAGGCATTACTTCCAACAATTACCCCTATTTTTTAACTACTATGAATGGTTGGTTTTTGCAGCACCAAATCCAAATGATTCATCATCTTTCATATTTTTCGATCTACCACTACTTCTCTTAGTACTTCAAAACATCCCTACTTTTTGTTCCTACCCCTAGTTCTATAAATAGCACTTACTTCCAACAATCACCCCTATTGTTTAACTACTACGACGGGTTAGTTTTTGCAACACCCAATCCAAATGATTCACTATCATTCATATTTGTCGATCCAATCCAAATGATTCATCATCTTTCATATTTGCCGATCTACCCCTACTATGCTTTAACTACACATACTTCTATTAATGCTTCAAAACAACACTTCTTTTTAATCCTACCCCTTATTCTCTAAATAGCCCTTACTTCCAACCATTACGCCTATCTTTTTACTACTGTGAATGGTTGGTTTTTGCAGCAACTAACATAAATGATTCATAATCGTTCTTATTTGTCGATCTACCGCTACTATGCTTAAAACTACCCCTACTTCTCTTAATACTTCAAAACAGTCCTTCTTTTTAATCCTACCCCTAATTCTCTAAATAGCCCTTACTTCCAACAATTAGGCCTATCTTTTTACTACTGTGAAGGGTTGGGTTTGCAGAACCCAATCCAAACAATACATGATCTTTCATATTTGTCTATCTTCCTTTACTATGCTTAAACTACCACTACATCTATTTATACTTCCTTCTTTTTAATCCTACCCGGAATTCTCTAAATAGCCATTACTTCCAACAATTACCCCTATTTTTTAACTACTGTAAAGGTTGGTTTTTGCAACACCCAATCCAAACGATTCATCATCTTTCATATTTGTCGATCTAACCCTACTATGCTTAAACTACCCCTACCTCTGTTAATACTTGAAAACAACCCTTATTTTTAATCCTACCGCTAATTCTCTAAATATCCCTTACATCCAACAATTACACCTATTTTTTAACTACTGTGAAGGGTTGTTTTTTGCAGTACCAAATCCAAATGATTCATCATCTTTCATATTTGTCGATCTAACCCTACTATGCTTCAACTACCCTTACTTCCCTTAATATTTCAAAACAGTTACCCCAATTTTTTTAAATACTGTGAAGAGTTGGTTTTTGCGGAGCATAATCCAAACGATTCATTATCTTTCATATTTTCCGATCTACCCCTACTACGCTTAAACAACCCCTGCTTCTCTTAATACTTCAAAACATCCCTTCTTTTTAATCCTACACAAAATTCTCTAAATAGCCCTTCCTTCCAACAACTACCCCTATTTTTTAACTACTACGAAGGGTTGGTTTTTTCACCATCCAATCCAAATGATTCATCATCTTCCGTATTTGTCGATCTACCCCTACTATGCTTAAACAACCCTACTTCTCTTAATACTTCAAAATAGTCCTTTTTAATCCTAGCCCAAATTCTCCAAATAGCCATTCCTTCCAACAACTACCCATATTTTTTAACTTCTGTGAAGGGTTGGTATTTGCAGCACCCAATCCAAATGATTCATCATCTTTCATATTTGTCGATCAACCCTTACTTCCAACAATTACTCCTATCTTTTTACTACTATTAAAGGTTTGTTTTTGCAACACCCAATCCAAATGATTCATAATCTTTCATATTTGTCGATCTACCCCTACTATGCTTAAACTACCCCGACTTCTCTTTATACTTCAAAAAAGCCCTTCTTTTTGTTCCTACCCCTAATTCTCTAAATATCCCTTACTTGAAACAATTACCCCAATTTTTTAACTACTGTGAACGGTTGGTTTTTGCAGCACCCAATCCAAACAATTCATCATCTTGCATATTTGTCAATCTACCCCTACTATGCTTAAACTACACCTACTTCTCTTAATACTACAAAACAACCCTTATTTTTAATCCTACCATTAATTCTCTAAATAGCCCTTACATCCAACAGTGACCCCTATTTTTTAACTTCTGTGAAGGGTTTTTATTGCAGCACCCAATCCAAATGATTCATCAAATGTCTTATTTGTCGATCTACCCCTACTATGCTTATACTACCCCTGCTTCTCTTAATACTTCAAAACAACCCTTCTTTTTAATCCTACCCCTAATTCTCTAAATAAACCCTACTTCCATCAATTACCCTTTTTTTACTACTTTGAAGGGTTGGTCTTTGCAGCACCCAATCCAAACGATTCATCATCTTTCATATTTGTCGATCTGCCCTATTATGCTAAAACTACCCCTACTTCTCTTAACACTTCAAAACATCCCTTCTTTTTAATCCTAGCACTAATCCTCTAAATATCCTTTACCTCCAACAATTACCCCTACTTTTAAATACTATGAAGGGTTGGTTTTTTGCAGCACCCAATCCAAACGATTCATCATATCTCGTATTTGTTGATCTACCCCTATTATTCTTAAACTACCCATACTTTTCTTAATACTTCGAAACAACCCTTCTTTTTAACACTACCCCCAATTCTATAAACAACCCTTACATCCAACAATTTCCCTATTTTTTAACTCCTGCGAAGGTTTAGATTTTGCAGCACCCAATCCAAATGATACATCATCTTTCATATTTGTCGATCTACCCCTACTTCTCTTAATACTTCAAAACAACCCTTATTTTTAATCCTACCCCTAATTCTATAAATATCCCTTGCTTCCAACATCTACCCCTATCTTTTAACTTCTATGGAGTGTTGGTTTTTGTAGCACCAAATCAAAATGATTCATCATCTTTCATATTTGTCGATCTACCCCTGCTATGCTCAAACTACCCCTATATCTCTTAATAATTCAAAACATCTCTTTTTTTTTAATCCTATCCCTGATTATCTAAATAGCCTTTACTTCCAACAGTTACTCCTTTTTTTTAACCAAAGTGAAGAGTTGGTTTTTGCAGCACCCAATCCATATGATTCATAATCTTTCATATTTGTCGATCTACCCCTACTATGCTTAAACTATCCATACTTCTCTTAATACTTCAAAATAGCTTTACATTTTTATCCTACCCATAATTCTCTAAACAACCCTTCATTCCAACAATTACCCCTATTTTTTAACTACTGTGAAGGATTGGTTTTTGCAGCGCCCAATCCAAATGATTCACCATCTTTCATATTTGTCGATCTACCCCTACTATGCTTAGACTACCCCTACTTCTGTTAATACATCAAAGCAACCCTTCTTTTTAATCCTACCACTAATTCTCTAAATAGACCTTACTTCCAACAATTACCTCTATTTTTCAGCCTATGTGAAGGGTTGGTTTTTGCAGCACACTATCCAAATGATTCATCATCGTTCATATTTGTCGATCTACCCCTACTTCTCTTAAGACTTCAAAAAACCCCTAATTTTTAATCCAACACCTAATTCTCGAAATAAGCACAATTTCCAAATATTACCCCTTTATTTAACTACTGTGAAGGGTTGGTTATTACAGCACCTAATCAAAACAATTCATCATCCTTTATATTTGTCGATCTACCCCTACATCTTTTAATTCATCAAAACAACCGTTCTTTTTAATCCTACTCCTAATTCTCTAAATATACTTAATTCCAACAATTACCCCTAATTTTTAACTTATGTGAAGGGTTGGTTTTTATAGCACCCAATCCAAACGATTCATAATCTTTCATATTTGTCGATCTACCCCTATTATGCTTAAACCGCCCCTACATACACTTTATTTTTATAGTGGTTCGGCTAAGTCATAGCCTACATCCACTTTATAGTTTATTGTTCGTATCAACAGACTTTTCTTAGGCAAGTCGTGCCTTTTTATAGGGTTCATAAGTAAAACAAAAGAAAATACAACATCCCTAATTCAAATATCGCATCAAGTGTTGGGCGTTCCAAGCCCTAGGCACTTCTTCGCCATCTACGGTCGTTAACTTGAAGGCTCCTGTCTCAAGTTTCCGTTGGATGACGAATGGTCCTTCCCACTTTGGACCGGGGTGAGGAAGGGATGGAAAAACTCACTCTAGCACCAAATCTCCTAGCTCAAAGTTTCTAAAACGAACTTTTTTGTCATAATAGCATGCCATCCGACGTCGATGTCTTGATGCACACAAGTCAACCTCATCCCTTTTCTCCTCGATTTCATCAAGGGACTCGAGGAGGAGTGCCCGATTCGTCATCTGGTCATAATATGTCACCCTGTGCGAGGGAACTTCTAGCTCTACCGGGATTACTGCTTCTGAGCGAAATGAGAGAGAGAAAGGAGTATGACCGGTAGCTGTCTTAAACGTTGTCCGATATGCCCACAAAGCCAAGGGCAATTCATCCACCCATTTTGCTTTTGCACGTTCCAATCGCTTCTTGAGGATGGACTTTATGACTTTATTTATTGCTTCTACTTGCCCATTTGACTAGGATGGGCGACTACAGTGTACCGCTTGTCGATCTTGTATTTTTGGCAGAAATTTATAAATTCGGCACCAGCGAACTGGGCTCCATTATCGGTTATAATGGTCCTTGGAATCCCAAATCAGCATATGATATTTCTAACCACGAAACTTGTCACCTTTCTCATTGTGATTTTAGTTAATGGCTCAACTTCCACCCACTTCATAAAAATAGTCCACGGTGACTATTGCATATTTCGCTCCTCGTTTGGCAATCGGTAGAACTCCGATGATGTCAATTCCCCACATGGAAAACGGCCACGGACTCACAATCGACTTGAGCTAGGTCGGTGGTGCTCTTGGGATCTTAGCGAACCTCTGGCATTTGTCGCAACGTCGTGAGTAATTAGCTGCATCTTTATTAATTGTGGCCCAGAAATACCCATACCGCAATACCTTTTTTGCTAAAGTCTGACCCCCCCATATGGTCTCCACACTCACCTTCGTGTACTTCTCTTAGTACACGCTTGACGTCGTCGTGCGCTATACATCGTAATAGGGGCATAGAAAATCCTTGACGATAAAGGGTATCATCTTAAAGGATGTATCTGGTAGCTTTGTGAACTATGGCTCGCCTCTCACTCTTCTTTGGCGGGAGTGCTCCATTTCTAAGGAAATTCTTGATGGGGTCAACCACGACTCCCTCTCCGGTTCTGCTTCGAAAGCCAATTCAATTTCCATTAACTCAAAGCTCGGCGATTCCAACGTCTCAATTGGAACCATTTCGGTTTCCTCCGGATTGTCGGAACTAGCCAGCTTCGCTGGCCAGTCTGCCTTCTGGTTTTCAGCTCTAGGGATATGCTTTATGTTATACTGTACCAATTTGCTCAACATCTCCTTCACTTTTTCGAGATAGGTAATAAGTCAAGGTCCCCGGGCCACAAACTCCTCTCGCACTTGGCAGACGACAATTTTGGAATCGCAGAATATATCTAATGCCTTTATTTTGAATTCCTTAGCAAGCTTCAGCCCGGCAATCAGGGCTTCGTATTCCGAGTCATTGTTGGTTGCCGAAAATTCTAGTCGTAGAGCATAATAAAACGATTGCCCTTCAGGAGTAACTAAGACGACTCCAGCTCCGGACCTCCGATCGTTCTTGGCTCCGTCTGTGTACAACTTCCATGGATCTAATTTTAATTCCTCCTCAGTCTTGACCACCTTGTCGTTGATCATCTCTTCCTCCGGAATTGTGAACTCTGCTATAAAGTCAGCTAGGGCTTGCCCCCTGATCGATCTCCGTGGCTGAAAATTTAAATCAAACTGACTTAATTCAATATTCCACTTGATCAAGCATCCCGATGCTTTGGGTCTTTGGAACACCTGTCTCAGAGGTTGATTAGTGTATATGGTTATTGGGTGAGCTGGAAAATTATGGCGAAGTTTTCAGGAGGCGATCAGAAGGCTGTAAGCAATCTTCTCAATCCTTGGGTAGTTACGCTCTGCAGCTGCCAATTTCTTACTTACGTAATATACCGGCCTTTGCACCTTGTCTTCTTCCCGGACCAAGGCAGTGCTAACGGCGTGAGCCGACACTGCTAGATAAACAAACAGCTCTTCATGATCCACTGGCTTCGACAAAATCGGTGGTCTCTCTAGTAAGTCCAACAGATTTCGGAAGGCCTCAACACAGTCCGGAGTCCATTCGAAATTTTTCTTTCCCCTTTTTATCAAGTCAAAAAACGAGACGCATTTGTTGGTTGCTTTGGAGATAAATCTACTCAACACAGCTACTTTCCCCGCAAGACTTTGGACATCTTTGATTCTCCTTGGTTCTTCAATGTTCCTTATCGCTGCTATTTGACTGGGATTGATTTCAATCTCTCGAGAGCTCACGATGAAACGTAGAAACTTTCCAGATGCCACCCCAAACTAGCACTTTAAAGGATTTAACTTCATCTGATACTTTTGTAGGATACTAAACATCTCTTCCAAGTCTTGCGTATGGCTGGAGGACTGCCTTGACTTGACGAGCATATCGTCCACATAAACCTCCATAGTCTTCCCTATTTGGTTATAAAACATAATGTTCAACAAGCGTTGGTAGGTAGCTCCAGCATTTTTCAATCCAAACGGCATACATAGCAATACAACCCCAAATTTGTAATGAAGCTCGTGTGTTCTTGATCGGGCACATGCATGGGAATCTGGTTGTATCCGGAATATGCTTCCATAAAAGAAAGAAGTTCATGTCCCACCGTCGAATCCACAAGCTGGTCTATTCTGGGGAGTGGGAAGCTATCTTTTGGGCAGGCTTTGTTCAAGTCTGAAAAATCAATACATGTTCGCCACTTTCCGTTTGACTTATTTACCAAAACAGGATTCGATATCCAGTCGGGATATGTCGAATCTCTAGTAAATCCGTTCTCTTTCAGCTTCTCCACTTCTTCTTTCAGAGCTGCCGACCTCTCTGGGCCCAGCACACATCTCTTTTGCTTTACAGATGGGTGTTTTGGGTTTATACTCAGCGAATGACTCATGACGGATGGTGATATCCCACACATGTTAGCGTGGGTCCAGGAAAACACATCCAGGTTTGCCTTCAGAAAGTCAGCCAGTTCTTTGGCTCGATGCGGATCCAATTGGGATCCAATCTTCAAAACTTTTGCTGGATCAGTTTCATCAATGGGTATGTCCACTGCCGTTTCGTTAGGAGTTGCTTTTCTATCCTTAGGTTCCTCATCATCTCTGGGATCCATGTCTTCAGGCATTCCCTTGGGCCACTCCTTTGGGGCTGATCCCTTTAATTGCTATGCTGAACCTCCCTTTGGAGGGGGTGAAGTACTTTTGGAATCGATGTTGAGTCCCTTCATCAGCATCTTTAATTCAGCAATATAACAAGCATGACCGGAGACTTGATCTCCCCTTATTACTCCTATTCCGACTTCAGTTGGGAACTTTAACAATAAGCACCATGGTGCCATACAAGCCCTGAACTCTACAAGGGCAGGCCTTCCCAAAAATGCGTTGTAGGGCGAATCGATATCTAGTACGATGAACTGAAGCATTCGTACTCTTCGACGATCCCCTTGTCCCAATGTTACGGGCAATTCTATATACCCCATAGGAGCTGTCGATGCCCCCATTGAAGCCTCGGATCCAACCTTCACGGGACTTCAAATCTCCAGACTCGAGTTTCATCTGATCAAACGACTTCTTAAACAAAATGTTGACAGAGCTTCCATTGTCTACTAACACCTTATGGACCAGTGTCGGCCCAATGGTAGTGGTAATAACCAATGGATCTTCGGTAGGTGATTGGATTCCGGTGTCGTCTCTGCTACGGAACACTACATCATCGAACATTGTCTTCTGCTGTTTCACAGGGGTGATATCTTCCAAATCATCGCACTCGCCCACATGTATGTGCTTAACTGTATTAACGTACTGGTCCATTGCTCTAAAACTGTGGATAGCCGGATGGAGTCCACCTACTATGGTGTTAATGACAATCCCTTTGCCTTTTTGTTGCGCTGTAGGCTTGGGAGCAGGCTGATCTTGGTTTGGGGCCTGTCATCCTTGCCCCTGTCCCTTGGGACAGCCTTATACTTATACAACTTACCATCACGCAACAACTTCTCAACCACATCTCTCAAATGTCGACATTCGTTCGTTGAATGTTCGTGGGTTTCGTGACATAAACAAAATTTTCTAGTAGCAATTGCTTTTTCTGTCGAATCTCGCGGCGGTAGTGTCTTGTATTGCAAAACATTGTACGTATCCAAATAAATGTTCTCCAAAGTGTCATTCAACAGTGAATAATTCTCAAAGGTCTGGAACCGGGTTCTTTTGTCAGAATTACTTTCTCGGTTCCTGTTTCTCCTATTACCATTCGCATTACGGTTGCTGTTGCCCCCGTTTCCATTATCATTGTTTCCATTCTTGTTTCCAACGTTCACTTCGACTTTCCCAGAACTTTCTCCAGACTTCTTTTGTAACACTCCGTAATTTTATAACATTAAAATTCACAAATTAAAGTATACTTAATTTTTAGAAAAGAATTAAGTGAAATGGGTTGCGCAGAGAAATATATATATTGATATATATATATATATATATATATATATAAATTAAAAAATAAATAAATAAATATTCGAAAAAGTTCAAAACAGCGATTTGGGAGGGGAAATAACCGAACCGGCCCATTTATGAGGTAGACCCAAGCCCCGCTGGGTCAACTAGGGGTTAATCCAGGGTGTTTGGCTATCAACCCGTGGGCCGATTCGCTCAAATGCAGATCTTGCATTTGATTGGTTCTCATGGTTCAGGGTTAATCTAATGGTCCTAAATAACTTCCTACACCTATAAATACATCCTAATGCTAACCCTAAACCTAATTAAAATAGAATAGTTGCCGTCATGCCGTCGCCATGGAAATCAATGGAGCCGCCGCCAACTAAGAAAGAAGAAAAGCAAATTCAACTCTAATTCTCTCAACCCTAAAGCAAAGCAAAACTCTCTCTTTTCTTCTCTAAATTGTGAGTATGATGATCTTAACAAGATTATTGTCATTTTAATTAGGTTGAGTTATGAATGGATTATGAGTAGATGATGTGAATTATCATATATGTTTTGTAAACCCCTTTTGCTATCATGTATATTGTAAATCCAATGTTATGTGATGATGATATCTTATATGTTGTAAATCATGCTATGATGATGTTATGCATGTTGAAAGTTTCTATGCAAAGTTGTGATGAATCATACATGTTAAAAAGGCCATGATGTTACCATCTATGCTAGTTAGTTCATATTAATTAAATCATCATGTTTGGGTTATGTTGATCTATATGACAAGTCACATATGCAAGTTAGATTGATTAGAAAGTTATGAACGTATGCCAAGACATCTATTATGATATCTAGAATTATGCTATGACATATGTGATATCCTATGCTAGTTCACACCATCATTATGTTCCCTAAAAACCCCATATGCAAGTTTACGTATAGATTTGGGCTATGATCATATCATATAAATTGAGACATTTAACAAGTTGACACCTTTTGATCCTTAACATGTGTAGTTTATGCAAGATTCACCCCTATTATGATTAGATTTATTTTCATTGTCTATATGTTGTGATAATTTATCTTTGTGCTAGGTGTTAGACTATACAAGTCGAGCCTATATTATGCGTTGAATAAGCGAACGTATAAACGTGGGGTAGGGGTAATATAAAGGATTTAATATTAAAAAGTTGGGGTGCAATTGATATGATTTTGCATGCCATAACTGGATGGCCATAATTGAGTCAATTATGGACATCATTAAAAGTTGACTTAATTAATAATTTGAATAGGGAATTATTAAAACTGGGGTAAAAGATTTTAAGTGTTAATCAATGCTTAGGACACGAGGTTGGACTCGTTTGTGACGTAAACCCGCCCGGACCCGCCCGACAAATCCAGTGGTCACAAATGTCAGCCCAATGTGAGAGGTCCTAGGCCTAAACTAAAGCATAACAGTTGTAAAGACATGAGGTTAGACTCTTTTATGGTGTAAGACTGCCCGGACCCGCCCGGCAAATCCAGCTGCCATAAATGCCAGTCTAATGTGAGAGGTTTTATGAGGTTATGGCCTGAATGAATTAAGAAATACTTAACTAGATAAACATGTAAGGTGGGACATGGGTGTTAAGTAGGTGCCTTGGGTGGCATGAGGAATCTAGGGGGTGCCCTTAGTGGCATGTGAAATACGATTAGTAAGACTTAACCAAACACACATGTAAATGAACATGACTAAGAGGGTTAAGTGGGATATACTAGTGACAAGCTTAGGTGGGTAGCTTGTGGGGGCCCATTTTGACCAGTATCCCAAACGTATCTTTGTGGGCTCGACCCAAGTCGAGGACGGGACACGCATGCTGGGTTCGACTGTAAGATGCCAAAACGGGGAGCGGTGGCAACGCAAGTCCAACGGGTTTCATATGCATGTGTGGATCCGGTCTGGTAGGTAAAACGTTGTTGCATCGTGTAGGTATAAGCCGTGCATTCTCAAGTTGTATCGGGTTGCCACTTTAGGGGAGTGATATACCCCACTGTGGGGCCAGCACGGGTATCTACGAGTAGGGAGCCGATCGAAAGTGGGTCGTGGGGTACACCTAGTGGAGATAGGGGCAGACGGCACCTATGTAGTCAGCTAGGGGTATGTAAGGCTATTTATTAAGTTTCTGTGTGAAGCAAGTGGGATCAAACAATACGGTGACTGGTGTGGTGCAGTGTAGTAATGTGCGGTGCAGTGTAATAATCATTCGTTAGTAATTAGGTGTGCCTTTACCGTTATCTTTAACGTTATCTTAAACACTATCTTTATCTTCCTAAGAGTTCATAGACATTTACTTTTCTTCCAGCTTATGGCTTAGTCTTGTTATTTTGATAATAGTATTGTTAGAATTATCATACTCGCTAGACTATATGCCTGACCCCCTCTATTTCTATCCTTTTTCCCCCTCCAGGTCCTCAGGTTGGGCCCAGCTCTAGTGGAGTTTGATTGAATTGCTTCATCTCTCTTTGGAAAGCTTGGACCGTTGAAGTAAAGTCCAGCTTGTTATCTTTTTAATGGCTATTTATGTAATGGGATTATGTATTTTGTTTTTATGAAGATGGATATTGTACTTGGTTATGATCTATGGTTTTATGATGTAACAAACATGTTTAATTTCCGCTGCAATAAAATGAAGTTTTAGATTTCCAAGTACTATTTATTATCTGTCTTGTTGTAATTTTTCTGTTCTATATTCACTTATAACCTCCATGGAAGTTAATGCATTCCCTTCGTGAGTGACATTAATGGACGTGGGGTGTTACACGTGGTATCAGAGCTTAATTTTACCAGAACAGATAAAAATACTTTAGAAAAATAGTTATTTTTGGAAGAAGTGCTTTCAAAAACATGTTTTAATGAGAAATTTAAAGAGAAAAGTTTTTAAGAAAAAAAAACATAATCCCCAATGGCCCATATCTTTATCTTTCGAATTCTCCATTCTGAATCTTTCCTTTTTTGTTTCAGCATGGCTGAAGATCTTAATCTACCCGACGGTGTAACGACACCAGGATGGTATAGGAGGTTATTAGAGGCTAGCGCCGCTGCAGGTCCAGCCAATGTTCCTCCACCACCAGTTGCACCCGTTCCTCCTCCTCCTCCTCGCGTAGATACTTTTGCAAAGACGTGCAAGGAATTCAAGGCTTTGGGTGGAAAATCATTTCAAGGGTCAGAAACGTTTGTGGAAGCTAGAGATTGGCTTAAGGAGGTGGAAGAATTGCTAGAAATCTTTGAAGTAGAAGAAGGGAGGAGAGTTCGATTAGCAGCTTGGTTGATGAAGGGAGAGGCCTCGATTTGGTGGGAGGTCACTAATGGGAAGCGTCCTGTTGACTCTTGGGTGGATTTCAGACGTAGGTTCGAGGCGAAGTTTCTCTCAAGGACGGAAGAAAATCTATATATGGAAAGGTTCTTGACATTGAAGCAAGGAAGCTCATCAGTGAAAGAATATGTCAATAAATTTAGTAAGTTACCAAGGTTTGGCTTGGACTTAGCGAACACGCCGGAGAAGAAGGCGCTGAGGTTCGTGAATGGCTTGAACGAACCATTTCAAGGGTTGGCTATGACCCACATCCCTATGGGGGCCACCTTTGAGAAGTGAGTAGAAATGGCGCTTATGCATGAGGAGAAAAGAGCTGAAGCTGATAAGGCACCCGAGAAGAAGGGGGATCAGAAGAAACCACAACGGCAAAACAAGAAGGGTGGTAAAGACAATAACGGCAAGGGAAAGAAGAAATGTTTTAACTGTGGAACACCAGGCCATCTCAGCAAGGATTGCCGAAAGAAAAAGAAGACAGGCTATTTTCATTGTGGCGATGCGGGACATTAGTGAAGGACTGCCCAAAGAAGGGGCAGAGGGCATGAGCTACCTCAGGAGGACAGGTGTAGGCTCTTATGGCACCAGGGCAGGCAAGGGGACAAGTTCAGGCTCTCGCGGTCCCACCGCTGCAAGAACGAGGTAGAACCATTTCTGTTGAAAGCTTAGTTTTTCTATTTGATCATCCTGTCCGTACCTTATTCGATTCGGGCGCATCACATTCATTTATCTCTACATCATTAGTTGAATCACTACACTTAAACACCAGTTTAGTAGAGGATCCCTTAGTTGTTTCGAATCCAATTGGGGGCTCAGCTTATTTGTCTATGATGTGTTTGGATTTGAAAATTTCCATACTTAGCGTTGAATTTAGATGTAATGCTTATGTGTTGGGCTTCACGGGCTATGGGCTAATTTTAGGAAAGGATTGGTTATCCAGAAATGGAGCCGTTCTTGATTGTGAAAGGAGAGTAGTTAGGCTCGTGACTCGCCTTGGCAACACTCTCGAAATCTTTTGTAATCCCATAAATTCAGTTATGCTAAGTTATCTAGAATCGCTTGACGCGTCTGAGGAAATTCTACGATCTGTTAGAGTGGTCCGAGAATATTCGGATGTGCTTGAGGAGGTGAAGGGCTTGCCTCCGAAGCGGGATATAGATTTTCGAATTTATCTTGTGGATAATGCGAAACCAGTATCTTTGCCAGTACGCCACATGGTTCCACGTGAAAGGAGGGAACTCGGTAAGCAAGTGAAGGAGTTGCTTGAGAAGGGGTTCATAAGACGAAGTATATCGGAGTGGGGTGCTCCAGTAGTATTTGCCACGAAGGCGGATGGGTCCCTTAGACTTTGTGCGGACTATAGACAACTTAATAAGCTTACTAAGAAGAACCTAGTTTTCACATGGGACGTAGATTGTGATGATGCGTTGCAACGTTTGAAGAGAGCTTTGTCTTCAGCCCCAGTCTTAGTATTGCCAGACGAGAGTAAGCTGTTTACCGTTTATACTGACGCTTGTGGGACAGGACTAGGCGTAGTCTTAATGCAAGACGGCAGGGTAATAGCCTATGGTGGAAGGCAGTTGAGAGCGCATGAGAAGAATTACCCCACACATGACCTAGAGTTGGCCGCTATTGTTTTCGCGCTTAAGTCTTGGCATCATTATCATCTTGGCGAGAAATTCGAACTATTCATTGTCCACAAATTTTTAAAATACCTATTCCCTCAAAAGGACTTGAACTTAAGGCAGCAAAGGTGGATGGAGTTCTTAGCGTCCAACGACTTTGAGATAGCATATACCCCTGGCAAGGGTAACGTGGTGGCAGATGCCTTAAGTAGGAAAAGATTATCCTTAAGTCCTTTGTTCGTTGAGCGGCAAAGTTTAGAATTCATTTCGATGTTTGACTTTAGACCATCCATTGACTTCGTACCCGGTTTGCTAGCATCCTTGGAGGTCAGACCTACGCTATTGGGGCGGATTGGCGAGGCACTGCGAGACGACCCACAGTTAGTTGAGTTAGTAGAAAAGCACAAAGGAGGGGAGTCATCAAGCTATCTCCATAGGTATACCCTAGATGATAAGGGTTGGTTACGTAGGGACCGTGGACTTTGTGTACGAAAAGACGATGACCTACGGAAGACTATTCCTGACGAAGCACATTGTTCGAAGATGACCATTCATCCAGGCAGGGACAAGATGTACAAAGACATGAAGAGAGTTTACTTTTGGGCCGGCATAAAGAAAGACGTGGCCGAGTATGTCGCTAGATGCTTGGTGTGCCAACAAGTAAATGCGGAGCAAAAGAAACCCGGTGGGTTGCTTCACCCATTGGAGGTTCCACTATGGAAATGGGAAAGCATCTCGATGGATTTTGTGGATGGATTACTGCGATCGAGGAAGGGTAATACGGGAATTTGTGTTATAGTTGATAGACTTACTAAGAGCGCCCATTTTATTCCCGTGAAGAGTAAGAGGACTGCTCCATGGTTAGCTTCTGTATTCGTTCGAGAGATAGTTCGTTTGCACGGTGTTCCTTCTAGCATAGTGAGCGACTGCGATCCTATTTTCACTAGCGAATTTTGGAGAAGCTTACAAGAGGCGGTAGGGACTCAGTTATGTTTGAGCACCGCATATCATCCTCAGATGGACGACCAGACTGAGAGGGTGAATCGCATTCTAGAGGATCTGTTGAGGCTATGTATCCTAGATTTTCGGGGTACATGGGAAGAGCATCTTCCATTGGTTGAGTTCGCATATAATAATAGCTTTCAGCCCAGCATTGGTATGGAACCATTCAAAGCTCTATATGGATGACCTTGTCGTTCACATACATGTTGGTGGGAATCTACGGATAAGATCTTACTTGGGCCCGATATGATTAGGGAGACTTCGGAGAAGATCGACTTGATTCGAAGGAGGATGAAAGCAGTGCAAGATAGGCCAATCATATGCGGATAAGAGGAGGAAAGATCTCTAGTTTGAAGTTGGGGACATGGTCTTTGTCAAAGTGTCTCCATTATAAAACGTTGCTCGCTTTGGGTCCGTTGGGAAATTAGCACCAAGGTTTGTAGGGCCGTTTCCTATTAAGGAGAGGATTGGACGGATGGCGTATAGATTGGAGTTGCCCGAGAGACTTAGTGGTGTACATGACGTATTCCATGTGTCACATTTGACGAAGTGCTTGCACGAGACCGCGGAAGTGGTAGAGCTGAGCTTGCTTAGAGAGGTGGAGATAGAGCGTGATGCGACAATTCGACGAGCTGCTACGCTCATTCTTGGGTCGGAGATCAAGAGGTTGAGGAATCGAGAGGTCAGACTACTCAAAGTGCAATGGGGAGATGATGAGAGCAACGCTACTTGGGAGACGGAAGAGAAGATGCGTTCACGATACCCTTTTCTTTTTGAGGGTATGTCCTTTAATTTCTCCTTTATCTCTTAGCTTGTACTTATCTTATCTTTAGTATATCCTCTCGCTAGTATCTTTGACCTTTTGTTAAGATAATCCTATGGTTGAAACATGTGTTTGAGACATGTTATGTATGGTGGATGCAAAGTGGATGCAAGTGTTTGCTAGTGGTTGCTCGTGGAAGCATTTACACACACTATTAGGCACCAGATCGGCTCAGTCACTTCATATTGCATATTGCATATATATGGATGTATTTAGTAAAATGGATGTATAATGGTTGTATTATCATATAGTTACTGCGTTCTGGTGGATGGTTGTGCACGCATATAGAATTAATACGTATCATTAGGAATCTTGTGCATACATATTGGACGCATGGCACTATCGTGAATTGCACTAAGGAGGTCGACTGAATCAGTAGACCGCCTAATTTTTCATTAGATATGGACATATACACACACTATGCATATAAATATTAAAGCATTAGAAGAATTTTAAGGACAATGGATGCAGGTGTTCGATGGTTGAGTAGATGGATGATTAGATGGTAGGATATACATTCTTCTTGACTTGGAGATTTCGGGGACGAAATCCTTTAAGGAGGGGAGAATGTAACACCCCGTAATTTTATAACATTAAAATTCACAAATTAAAGTATACTTAATTTTTAGAAAAGAATTAAGTGAAATGGGTTGCGCAGAGAAATATATATATATTGATATATATATATATATATATATATATATATATATATTAAATAAATAAATATGCGAAAAAGTTCAAAACAGCGAATTGGGAGGGGGAATAACCAAACCGGCCCATTTTTGAGGTCGACTCAAGCCCTGCTGGGTTGCCTAGGGGTTAATCCAGGGTGTGTGGCTATCAACCCGTGGGCCGATTCGCTCAAATGCAGATTTTGCATTTGATTGGTTCTCATGGTTCAGGGTTAATCTAATGGTCCTAAATAACTTCCTACACCTATAAATACATCCTAATGCTAACCCTAAATTTAACTAAAATATAATAGTTACTGTCATACCGTCGCCATTGAAATCAATGGAGCCGCCGCCAACTAAGAAAAAAGAAAAGCAAATTCAATTCTAATTCTCTCAACCCTAAAGCAAAGCAAAACTCTCTCTTTTCTTCACTAAATTGTGAGTATGATGATCTTAACAAGATTATTATCATTTTAATTAGGTTGAGTTATGAATGGATTATGAATAGATGACGTGAATTATCATATATGTTGTTGTAAACCGCATTTGCTATCATGTATATTGTAAATCCAATGTTATGTGATGATGATATCTTATATGTTGTAAATCATGCTATGATGATGTTATGTATGTTGAATGTTTCTATGCTAAGTTGCGATGAATCATACATGTTAAAAAGGCCATGATGTTACCATCTATGCTAGTTAGTTCATATTAATTAAATCATCATGTTTGGGTTATGTTGATCTATATGACAAGTCACATATGCAAGGTAGATTGATTAGAAAAGTTATGAACATATTCCAAGACATCTATTATGACATCTAGAATTATGCTATGACATATGTGATATCCCATGCTAGTTCACACCATCATTACGTTGCCTAAAAACCCCATATGCAAGTTTATGTATAGAATTGGGCTATGATCATATCATGTAAATTGAGGCATTTAACAAGTTGATACCTTTTGATCCTTAACATGTGTAGTTTATGCAAGTTTCACCTCTATTATGATTCAATTTATTTTAATTGTCTATATGTTGTGATTATTTATCTTTGTGCTAGGTGTTAGACTATACAAGTCTAGCCTATATTATGCATTCAATAAGCGAACGTATAAACGTGGGGTAGGGGTAATATTAAGGATTTAATATTAAAAAGTTGGGGTGGAATTAATATGATTTTGCATGCCATAAGTGGATGGCCATAATTGAGTCAATTATGGACATCATTAAAAGTTGACTTAATTAATAATTTGAATAGGGAATTACAAAAACTGGGGTAAAAGATTTTAAGTGTTAATAAATGCTTAGGACACGTGGTTGGACTCGTTTGTGACGTAAACCTGCCCGGACCCGCCCGGCAAATCCAGTGGTCACAAATGTCAGCACAATGTGAGAGGTCCTAGGCCTAAACTAAAGCATAACGGTTGTAAAGACACGAGGTTAGACTCTTTTATGGTGTAAGACTACCCGGACACGCCCGGCAAATCCATCTCCCATAAATGCCAGTCTAATGCGAGAGATCTTTATGAGGTTATGGCCTGAATGAATTAAGAAATACTTAACCAGACAAACATGTAAGGTGGGACATGGGGGTTAAGTAGGTGCCTTGGGCGGCATGAGGAATCTAGGGGGTGCCCTTGGTGGCATGTGAAATATGATTAGTAAGACTTAACCAAACAAACATGTAAATGAACATGACTAAGAGGGTTAAGTGGGATATACTAGTGACAAGCTTAGGTGGGTAGCTTGTGGGGGCCCATTTCGACCAGTATCCCAAACATATCTTTGTGGGCTCGACCCAATTCGAGGACGGGAAACGGGGAGCGGTGGCAACGCAAGTCCAACAGGTTTCGTATGCGTGTATGGACCCGGGCTTGTAGGTAAGACGTTGTTGCATCGTGTAGGTATAAGCCTTGCATTCTCAAGTTGTATCGGGTTGCCACTTTAGGGAGTGATACACCACACTATGGGGCCAGCACGGGTATCTACGAGTAGGGTGCCGATCGAAAGTGGGTAGTGGGGTACACCTAGTGGAGATAGGGGCAGAAGACACCTATGTAGTCAGCTAGGAGTACGTAAGGCTATTTATAAAGTTTTTGTGTGAAGCAAGTGGGATCAAACAATAGGGTGACTGGTTTGGTGCAGTGTAGTAATGTGCGGTGCAGTGTAGTAATCATTCGTTAGTAATTAGGTGTGCCTTTACCGTTATATTAAACGATGTCTTTATCTTCCTAAGAGTTCATAGACATTTACTTGTCTTCCAGCTTATGCCTTAGTCTAGTTATTTTGAAAATAGTATTGTTAGAATTATCATACTCGCCAGACTTTATGCCCGACCCCCTCTATTTCTATCCTTTTTCCCCTCAAGGTCCTTAGGTTGGGCCCAGCTCTAGTTGAGTTTGATTGAATTGCTTCATCTCTCTTTGGAAAGCTTGGACCGTTGAAGTAAAGTCCAGCTTGTTATCTTTTTAATGGCTATTTATGTAATGGGATTATGTATTTTGTTTTTATAAAGATGGATATTGTACTTGGTTATGATCTATGGTTTTATGATGTAACAAGCATGTTTAATTTTCGCTGCAATAAAATGAAGTTTTAGATTTCCAAGTACTATTTATTATCTGTCTTGTTGTAATTTTTCTGTTCTATATTCACTTATAACCTCCATGGAAGTTAATGCATTCCCTTCGTGAGTGACATTAATGGACGTGGGGTGTTACATCTTTACACCAATATTACTCCGAACAGTTTCTTTTGAGGCCGCTCCAGACTTCCTCTTTCTGTTTGCCCTTGCTTCCTCCCGTCTTAACTGAATATTGGCCTTCTCATAAAACAAATCTCTTGTGGGAGGTGGCTTCCCAGAAAGATAATCTCCAAACTCCAAATCAGGATCAACTCCGTCCATTAAGGTCATCAAGATCGTAGGCTCATGAAGGTCGATGACTTATGTTACAGCTTAATTGAAACAGTCTAGATACGACTTCAAGGACTCTCCCGGTGCTTGCTTAATTCTCGATAATTCGATAACATTCTTAGACTTTCGTGCGTGAAGTCAGAATTGATTCATAAAACGTTCACTTAGTTCTTTGAAATTCGATATCGATCGAGGAGGAAGTTGGGTAAACCATAGTAATGCTATGTCTTCTAAGTAGATCGGGAAAGCTTTACACTTCACAGCGTCAGAGGCAGCGGCAACATTAATAAGCCATGCGTATCGCATCAAATGTCATCAGTAAAGGGAGTATGGCTTCGCTTAATACCATAATCTTCATTGGTGTAGTTTCGACTCTCAGACATGATCTGGAGTACCATAGCCCATACATCAGCATTGGTCAAGGGCCGTTCAGGCTCCCTGGTTCTGTTGTTCGGGTTTCCCCTGGGTTCTTGATCGGGGGACACCATCCTTCTTCTAGTGGCTTCTGCTCTTCTTTGCTCCCTATGTTCCCGGTCGATCTCGGGAGGAAGGGGTTGAAGCATTTGTCCCTGAGTGGGGTTGGTGAGATTAGGATCTCTAGGCAAAAGATGGGATCCTCGTATTGGTAATAGCATAGGCTCTCTCAAGCTCGGGTCATTGGGACCTAGCACACGAGCAGCGTCCTCGCAGGATCCAAGAGAACCGAAAGTCATTTGTTCCAAATTCTGAGGTCGTTCGAGCGGCCTTCTTTCACGAGGTCGTTCTTCCTCAGAAGAAGAAGACTGATCCATTGCAGTGTGGTGAACTGGTGAAGGGGTTCTCTGCCTGTGGCGCTCGCAATTTCCCTACTCATGATTCTCATATTCTCTATCATCATAAGACTGGTGCGCTCGTAGATTCTCATAGCTTCCCTAGTGCTCTCAAGCATGTCGAGAAGGCGTAAAAAATCTCCTTGGGTTACAGGCGCAGATGGATTGATCTGGTCATTGATCCTGGTGGCTCGAGTCGGAGCATTTGGAGGGGCTCGAGTAGAGATTTCAGCTTCACCTACTGTCGGATCGTAGCAAACTAACCTGGTCGGATCGGTTCGGGTTGGGGGAGTGCACCTCTTCAACGTCTTCTACTCGGTTCGGATCAGAGCTCTCCCTATGCGATCGGTTCGGATTTCCTGTACCTGTCTGATCCGCTCACGAACTCTGCCCACTAGACCTTGTCACGACCGGATTTTGCTGATCTTCACCAACTTCGTTCCCTCGACTGGTTTGAACTTCCTTGCCTTTTCCTTCGGCCACAATTCTTCAACAATCAACCAACAATTAATTAAAAGCGTCGAAAAGTGGGGATTAACTTCTTCGAACTCAACGGTCCAAAAAGAAGAACGATAATCCAGAAAAACAGAGAATTCAAATGATTCTCAGTGAAAGCACCAAAATCTTAGACCAAAAAGTGGTTCTAACACCCAAATTCACCAAAATTTTGATAAAATGTTATCAAAAATAGAAAAGAGACACAAGATTTATAGTGGTTCGGCGTTAAAGATCCTACGTCCACTTTATATCACTTTGTTTGATGATCTAGATGAAAATTGTTAGACCAAAAATTGGGCCTAACACACAAATGCAGATCGCAGATCACAGGATGCAGAAAAGAGTAAATAAAGAGGAGACACACAAGGCTTTTATAGTGGTTCGGCCGTAGATGTAGCCTACGTCCACTTTATAATCTTATTGTTATACTCTGACAGATTACAGAAATCGGTTACATGCAGACACACAATCCGTGTGTTAGTTGTATTGAAAAGATAAGAATTTGAGTGTATGAAGGTGCAAAGTCCTTGCACTTCAGTAATGGTGGAAGCAGTGAAGAAGAATGGCCAAAAAAGATCCTGAAAATGCCTTCGAATTGTGTATTTATAGCTGTTTACAGCGGGCGGATCGCGGGACATGTGGCACGCATCCCAAAAATCTCGAAAAGAGGTGGAAAACGTCCAAAAATCATCTCCAAATCGTAATATGACATGTGTAATAAGATACATGCAAGTTGGAGTGAAAATAGCCTTGAGAGTAGGTCAGAACCAGCTGCGCAGGAGCAGGTGCGGGGATCGGATCGTGCTCCCCTATGCACCATGAATAGAGTGACGAGCTGAAGTGGTGAGACCACGAACGGATCGTGGTCCAGGTGCCCACCACGATCGGGTCATGGTTAAGTGGGGCGAGTCCAAGGGGGCGATCCGACCAGGGGTTAGCTGATGGGAGCTATCCGGTGTGTGCGAACCAAGGAGGAGCCCAAAATCCAAAGGGGGCGATCCGGTCCAGGAGGCGTTGCTTCGTGGCTTTATGCAGGAAATTGCCAGATTACACCAGTTTACGAAAATGGGCATAACTTTCAAACCGTAAGTCCGATTGAGCCAAACCGAAGCTAACTTAGAGGGCTACAAGAGTTACCGAGCTCGGCTCCATAATCGCTGTTTTCGGGCCCAAAAGAGGTCATCTTATAGGAGTTTCGGGCCTGTTTATGTTGAGGATGTGATTTTGACCTAATCGATGCATGTCTTCTGACGATGTTCTCCATATTCGAGTGTAATGCTATCCAGATATTATGTGTGACAGCTTTTACCAAAAAGTGAGTCAACATGTTTGCCCCTTAGAACATATCTTGCTGGTTGAAGGAAGATGTGTTCTGGATAATCTGAGAAATCCAAGTCCAGAATGCGACGATCATGCCGGATCGTATTAAGGCCAGAAAACCGACGATCACATAGGATCGTATTAACGCCAGAGAAATCCAAGAAGGCAAGGAATTTGTAACTGCAATAAGATAAACCAAACAATGCAAAAATATTTCCTAGATGGCCTTACCGGAGTAAACCATACGAGGAGATGTTAGAGGGGTTCCAAGACGGCCTAAACGGAGTAAGACGACCGAGGAGAAGCAATGAGGGTTCCAAGATGGCCTTACCGGAGTAAGACGACCAAGGAAAAGCAAATGAAGGTTCCAAGACGGCCTTACCGGAGTAAGACGACCAAGGAAAGGCACATGATGGTTCCAAGACGGCCTTACCGGAGTAAGACGACCAAGGAAAAGCACGTGAAAATTTGTTTATACTGGACGGATCCAGTTAAGAGCCGGAGCTCATGTTTGTACTGGACGGATCCAGTTGGGAGCCGGAGCTCAATGCTTATTGCTAATTCATGAAAATGCAGCGGTCGTTTGCCGGGCACGACTGGAGACCACAGGTAGGTTCCGTGCGTGTTGGCTGATGTGACGGCTCTTATTACACGCAGGGAAAACAAAGGATGGCGAGAAGTCGCCTAAAAACCTAAAAACATGAACTGTGTATCGGAGTTCAGCAAACTGAAGAGATCCGCCGAGTGGGATCAGCGAATGATAATCCCACGATTGCTCGATCCAGGATCGTTCCCTCTCTGGGGAATAGGTGGTGGAAGCGCAGGTGTAGGCATTGTTGGTCGAGTGACATATTCAGGTAGCTCTCCTAGCCTGATCCGATCCTCAATTAGATCTCGCAAATGTCTGCAGACATCAGTGTTGTGACCGTCTATGTCATGAAATATGCAATGTCTGCCAGAATTGCGTTGTGCTAGCGTCGGCTCCCTCTTGGGAGGTCTCGGATAGGAGGCAGCACCTCCTGTATCCATGTATATGTTGCTCAGAGTATCATTCAGTTAAATTTATTTGTCGTATCTGAACCCTCTCCGGGGTGGAGCATTACGATCATTTGTAGCAGGGGTCTTTCCTTTCCCCTTGTCATTGCCTTTTCCAGGATTGGGCGGTTCTCCATCTCCGAGCATGTTGACTTTGAGGGTTTTCTTCTCGAAAGTTGCATCTTCTTCCCGCAAAAATCTATCTGCTTCAAGGTAGAATTCGCCGAGATTTCGTGGTGGATCTCTGTATAAAGACTTTTTGAAATCCGAGTTATCTAGAACGCCGGATACTGCTGCCATCAGTACCATCGATGGTTCAGGACGATCAACTGATGCTGCTGCAACGTTAAATCTTTCCAGGAATGAACACAGAGTTTCTCTGGGCCTCTGCTTGATTGTGGTGAGTGACATGACGTTCTTGGGTCGTGCGATGTGGACACGAAATTGTTCAATGAAGCGTGCGACCAACATGTTCCAACTGCTGATCGATTCTGTTTCCAGCTGCCGAATCCACATGGCGGCTATGTCAGTCAGAAAGAGGGGAAAACATTTAGCCATGACGTTTTCTGATGCCGATTGAACTTCCATATGCCGTTTGTAACGCATCAGATGCACGGTAGGATCTGTCCTGCCGTTGTAGGACTCCAGTTGTGGAAGTTTGAAATTTCGGGGATTGCGTGAATTCCTGATTTCCTGAGTGAACGGATTGTGATTGACGTCGTCCATGTCATTCTGATAGGTGCGGCCTCTCGAGAGGCGTTGAATGAGATCAGCGAGTTGATTGCCCTCAAAAACCTGTTGTAAACTACCAAAATCAGAGCTGGTGCCCCCCGCGTTGAATGCAGGAGAAAATGGAAGTTGGTGAGCTATCGCCTGGCGATCGCGGCTTGCGGATCGTGGATCGAGGGGAGCGACCCGACCCGGTTCGAGGGGGATGGTTCGTGAGGTAGGTTCGTGAAGTCCAGCTCGTGAGGCCGGATCGTGGAGTAGGGGGGCGATCCGACTGGGTCCAGGAGGTAGGTCACGAACTGGTTGTTGTTGAGCAGGCGGGAGCGAGTTGTTGGGATCGGTTCGTGAGCCTAGTAGTGTTCCACGATCCGGGTCGCGGTGCAGAGGTGTATCACGAGACGAGTTCTACGGTTGAATGGTGGGGGTTGCCCCCGAGTCCGGGTGATACTAGAGCCGCGTTAATGGCTTTGTTTCCAGTGATTTGGGCGTTGCTCGGCCTTCCATCCATCCGAGCGAAAAATTGGTTGATCATTCGCTGTTGTTTCTGAAGTAGATCGTCCTGCCTTGCCATCTGCGTCCTCAATTCAGCGAGAACTCCATCCATCTCGTCTCTAGTCAGGTATGCTGATGGGTCTTCATGAGAGGAAGCTTCCTGGCTTGCCTCGTTCCTTGTGCCTTCAGCATCAGCATCATCGGCATGAGAAGAAGTTCCAGTCTTCTTCCTTTTGTTCGCCATTGAGTTTCCTTTCAAGCTAGAAGTTGAAGTTTTTTGTGTGCCCCCTTCCTGGCGCGCCAAAATGTTAGACCAAAAATTGGGCCTAACACCCAAATGCAGATCGCAGATCACAGGATGCAGAAAAGAGTAAATAAAGAGGAGACACACAAGGTTTTTATATTGGTTCGGCCGTAGATGTAGCCTACGTCCACTTTATAATCTTATTGTTATACTCTGACAGATTACAGAAATCGGTTACACGCAGACACACAATCCGTGTGGTAATTTATTGAAAAGATAAGAATTTGAGTGTATGAAGGTGCAAAATCCTTGCACTTCCGTAATGGTGGAAGCAGTGAAGAAGAATGGCCAAAAAAGACCCTGAAAATGCCTTCGAATGGTGTATTTATAGCTGTTTACAGCAGGCGGATCGCGGGACACGTGGCACGCATCCCAAAAATCTCGAAAAGAGGTGGAAAACGTCCAAAAATCATCTCCAAATCGTAATATGACATGTGTAATAAGATCCATGCAAGTTGGAGTGAAAATAGCCTTGAGAGTCGGTCAGAACAAGCTGCGCAGGAGCAGGTGCGGGGATCGGATCGTGCTCCCCTATGCACCACGAATAGAGTGATGAGCTGAAGTGGTGAGACGATGAACGGATCGTGGTCCAGGTGCCCACCACGATCGGGTCATGGTTAAGTGGGGCGTAACACCCCGAATTTTAGTTAACACTGATATTCACTAATTTCAGAATTAATAATCTCAGATTTGAGAATCAGGGGAAACGGGTTACGTCATTGTGTTCGTCTCGGAAAAATACGCGAAATAGAGTCCGAAATTTCGTAAATCGGAGTCCGTATGACCCGGTTAAGGCCCAAAGAAGTTTTCGGGAAATTTGAATTTCGAAACATGCAGAAATGGGGGCCAGCGGGAAAACTCCCGCCCAGCCAAGTCGACCTGGCTGTCGACAGGGCTGTCGACTTGCCTGTCGACATGCCTGTCGACTTGGCAGTCGACAGGGCTGTCGACTTGCCCTGTCGGCTGGTTCTGGCCTGGGTGCACCTGGTTGAGTTTTGGGCTGGGTTGGAGGGCTTGGGACGAAATCTGACGGACCTAAACTAATCTAGGGTTAATCTAAGGGTCTAAAACACAACCTAATCCTATAAATACACCCTAAGACTACCCTAATCCATACTAAAAATAGAATCTATGCAATCATGCCGCCAAAATGCAACTTAGAAGGAGCCTCCACTAATTTGAGAAGAGGATTGCAAGCTAATCAACTACTCATCCACCTCTACTTCAACTCTAGCAACTATCTAAGGAGCTAATCTTAAAGTTTGTGAGTTTCTATCACTTTAATAACCAATTGTTAAACTAAGTAGATGAGATGTGATGAGATCATATGGTTTTGCTTGCGGATCAATGGGTTTTAGTTCATATGTTATGATGCTAGTTTGCTAATCACTATGTTTAACACTTATTCATGATGACACTATGTTTATGCAAGTTTAGTGTTTGGGTTTATGCATGTTAAATGGTGGGTTTTATGCATGCTAAGTATTTGGTTTTATGCATGCTAAGTGTTTGGTTTTATGCAAGTTATGATGCAAGTTCATATGCAAGTTTGTCTCTTTTTATGATATGCATAATATATGCAAGTTTGCCTCTAAGTATGGCATGTTATGCAAGTTCATATGCAAGTTATGATGCAAGTTCATATGCAAGTTATGATGCAAGTTCATATGCAAGTTATGATGCAAGTTCATATGCAAGTTATGATGCAAGTTCATATGCAAGTTTGTCTCTTTTTATGATATGCATAATATATGCAAGTTTGCCTCTATGTATGACATAAGTACATGTGCAAGTTCATCCCTTTTAGACCTATGACATGTATGCAAGTTGACACCTTTATGATAGGTCGATGACATGAACATTTAAGCAAGTTACCATCTTTATGACATATGTGATTCATGCAAGTTTGGGTTGGTTATTTATGCAAGTTGGGTTTATGGTCATATATGCAAGTTGACACCTTTTAAACCCATGATAATGCTAATGATATGCTAAGTTGAACCCATTATGTGTATGATGAATCTTCTCTTTTTAAGTATGTCATGTTAATGTATTTACGTGGGGGCGATGGGGTAAAAAAAAATTAATGAACACATAAAATTGTGTGAAGTGGGTATGATTAAACATACCATAAAGTGGATGGACATAATTGGGAATTTACCTATTAAGTTAGGTCTACCCATATTATGGAATTGGAAATTTACCTATTGAGTTAGGTCTACCCATATTCTTAAATATTTGTAATTAATTAGGGATAATTAATACAAATTATGGGGGTGATCAATTAGGTGTAATTAATCTACTAAGACACGAGGTTGGACCCTTTTGTAGCATAAGACTGCCCGGAACCGACCGGCAAATCCAGTAGCTACAAATGATTGGCCCAATGTGAGAGGTCTTAGTCATAAACTAAATACGTGACAAGTGTAAAGACACGAGGTTAGACTCTGCTATGGTGTAAGGCTGCCCGGAACCAACCAGCATATCCAGCTGCCATAAAAGACAGTCTAATGTGAGAGGTCTTTACAAAGGTTACGATCTTAATTAATTAAGAAACACTTAACCAAATTAGCATGTAGTGGGGCATGAGGGGTTAAGTGGGTGCCTTGGGTGGCATGTAGTAACTAGTGGGGGTGCCTTGGGTGGCATGAGGAAACTAGTGGGTTGCCTTGGGTGGCAATAGAAAATACGATTAGAATACTTAACCAAAGTGGAACATGTAATTAAACATGATTAAAGGGTTAAGTAAATGCCTTGGGTGGCATGTGGGAATCAAGTAAGTGCCTTGGGTGGCATGTGGAAATCTAGTGGGTGCCTTGTGTGGCAATTAAAGTATGATTAAATGACTTAACCAAAATTTATAACATGTAAGTGGACATGGTTAAAGGGTTAAGTGGGATTCACTAGAAATGACAAGCTTAGGTGGGTAGCTTGTGGGGGGCCCATTTCAACCAATATCCCAAACGTATCTTTGTGGGCTCGACCCAAATCGAGGACGGGACACGCATATTGGGCTTGACTATAAGAGGCCAAAACGGGGTAGCGGTGGCAACGCGAGTCCAACGGGTTTCATATGCGTGTGTGGACCCGGGCTGGTAGGTTAGACGTTGTTGCATCGTGTAGATATAAGCTGTGCACCATTTGTTGTATCGGGTTGCCACTTTGGGGAGTGATACACCCCATTGTGGGGCCAGCACGGGTATCTACGGTAAGGAGCCGATCGCTTGGGAGTAGTGGGTACACCTAGTGGAGATAGGGGCAGACGACACCTATGTAGTCAGCTAGGGGTACACGAAACTACTGGGTAAATTTTCTAAGTCCTTGGGAGGGATCAACCTTTAAGTAGGAGTGACTGGTGTGGTGCAGTGTAGGAATTACCCTTGGGTGGGTGGATCTGGGGTGGTGCAATATAGTAATTATCCTTGGGTGGATAGGCGCGTCTTTACGGTTATCTTAGTTCATCCTAAGTCTAGTTGGCTGCTTAGTGTAGCCATTTATCCCCAGTCGTTACCGTATATCAAGCTTATGTCTTACTTTGGTTACTTTAAAGATTGCATTGTTAAAGTTATAGGAATCGCTTAGACTTATGTCTGACCCCGTTGTTTTATCTTTTTTTCCCAACCCTCAGGTTATTAGAGTGGGCCTAACACTAGTGGGCTTTGATCAGACTGCTTTATCTACCTTTTGGAGCTTGGACCGTGGATGCAAAGCTCAGTTTATCTTTTCTATTATGGCTATTAAGTTATGTAATGGGATTATGTACTTTTATTTTATCAGGATGGATATTATGCACATGACTCTTGTTTATGGTTTTAGTGTAACCAAACATGTTTTACTTTTCGCTGCAATGAAATGATGTTTCAAATTCTCAAGTATTACTTATATCTGTCTTGTTGTAATTTTTCTGTTCTATATTCACTTAAAATACTCCACCGATGTTATGGCATTCCCTTAGTGAGTGACCGTAGCGGGTGTGGGGTGTTACACGTGGTATCAGAGCGTAAGGTTACCAGAACAGATAATTTTTTTAGAAAAACTATTTTCTAAGAATATTTTTTTTTGAAAGAAGTATTTTCAAAAACATGTCTTTTAAGAGAAAAGTTTTTGAAAGAAAAGCATAATCCCCGATAGCCATATCTTTATCTTTCGAATTCTCCGTTTTGAATCTCTTCCTCTCTCGTTTCGAGTTTCCCCTCCGCGTATAGATGATCTTTCTAAGATAGATAAGAATGGAAAACCACTTCAAGGGACTTAGACATTAGTCGGACTAGAAGTTGGTTCAAGAAGGAGGAGGACTTGTAGGTACCTATTGGATAGACGATGGGAGGAAGGCTCAAATAGTTGTTTGGTTAATGAAGAGCGAAACCTCATTTTGATGGGAGGTTACGAGTGGAGAATGGGAAGAAGAGTGCTAGTAGTTATCCTTTTGGGAGGAATAGGACACCTTATTAGGATTGTCCAAAGAGGCAAGGGCAAGGTACGGAATCTCCTGGAGGGTAGTTGTATTCCCTCACGGCTAGTGTACCAGATGGGGATAGGACCGTCTAGGTTGGAATTTGGATTTCTTTATTATCCGGTTCGAACTTTATTTGATTCTGACGCATCGAGTTCGTTTATCTCATCATTGTTAGTTGAGTCACTGCACTTAGACACCAGTTTAGTAGATGATCCCTTAGTTGTTTCAAACCCAATTGGGGCTCCATGATGTATTTGGGTTTGAAAGTTTCTATACTTAGCGTTGAGTTTAGATGTGATGCTTTTTGGGCTTCACGGGCTATGGGTTAGTTTTGGGCATGGACTGGTTATCCAGTAGAGGTGCCGTTCTTGATTTTGAAGGGAGAGTTGTTAGGCTTATGACCTGCTTGGGTAACACTCTCGAGATCTCTTGTAATCCCATGGAATCTGTTATGCTAAGTTATCTAGAATCGCTCGACACGTCGGTCGAGAGTTTGCGATCTGTTAGAGTGGTTCGGGAATACTCGGATGTGTTTGAGGAGGTGAAGGGCTTACCTCCGGAGCGGGAGATTGACTTCCGAATATATCTGGTAGACAATGCCAAACCAGTATCTTGGCCAGTGTGCCACATGGCTCCTCGTGAGAGGAGGGAACTCCATAAGCAAGTAGGCGATTTGCTTGAGAAGGGGTTCTTAAGACGAAGTATATCGGAGTGGGGTGCTCTAGTAGTTTTTGCCATGAAGGCGGATGTGTCCCTCAGACTTTGTGTAGGTTAAAGAGAACTAAATAAACTCACAAAGAAGAATAGACACCCATTGCCGAGGATTGATGATCTCTTTGATCAGTTAGTTGGCGCCTCAGTATTTTCGCAATTGGACTTAGCCACGGGGTTTCGTCGGTTGAGAGTGGCTGAGGATAGTATAGAGAAGACTGCCTTTAGGACTCCGGATGGTATTTTTTATGAGTTGCTGGTGATGCCATTTGGTTTGACGAACGCCCCACATACTTTATTGATTTGATGAGAAGGGTGTTCAGGGAGTACCTAAATAAGTTCGTGATGGTCTTTGTAAATGACATCTTGGTCTTTTCTAGGAGCGAAATAAGTTTTCGTATGTGCTCAATAGGTTGAGCAAAGCCAGTTATGGGATAAACGGTGGTTTTGGAGCGAGACTGGCGAGGACATCCAGAGTTGGACAAGGGCTTAATTATTTAGCCGTTTTTACTAGTATCATCTCACGTAGGTCGTCTGAATTCGAAGGAGGTATCCCTTGGGTGTTTGTCTGATATTGGTTTAGGCCTTTGGGGCTTGCATTTGGGGGATGTCGAGTTCGACTAGGGTGGTATGCGTGAGAGATGGACAGTTGTGATGATTTTGGATGGAGTAATATCCTGGTTTTCTCTAAAAGTGGAGAAGAGCATGCCCTACATCTTAGGGAAGTGTTGGAGACTCTTCGAGCGCATAGTTTTAGGGTAGCAAAAGTGGATGGGATTCTTAGCATCCTATGAGTTTGAGATAGCGTATACCCATGGCAAGGGTAACGTGGTAGCGGACGCCTTAAGTAGAAAAAGGTTGTCCTTGAGTTCATTGTTCGTTGAATGACGAAGCTTAGAGTTTATTTCTATGTTTGATTTTAGACCATCCGTTGACTTTGTACTCGGTTTGCTAGCTTCCTTGGAGGTTAGGCCTACTCTTTTGGGACGGATTGGCGAGGAACAGCGAGACGACCCACAGTTGGTTGAGTTAGTAGAGAAGCTCATAAGGGGGGGAGTCGTCCAGCCATTTGAGTAGGTACACCCTAGATGGTAAGGGGTGGTTGCGTAGAGACGGTAGACTTTGTGTACCGCAAGACGAGGGTTTGAGGAAGGCTATACTTGATGATGCACATCGGTCGAAGATGACCATTCATCCCGGTGGGGACAAGATGTATCAAGACATGAAGCGAGTTTTCTTTTGGGCCAGTATGAAGGAAGACGTGGCCGAGTATGTCGCTAGATGCTTGGTGTGCCAACAAGTGAAAGCGGAGCGAAAGAAACCCGGTGGGTTGTTTCACCCATTGGAGGTTCCGCTATGGAAGTGGGATAGTGTCTCGATGGATTACCGAAATCGAGGAAGGGTAATACGGGAATTTGGGTTATGGTAGACAGACTTACTAAGAGCGCCCATTTTATACCCGTGAAGAGTAAGAGAACTGCTCCATGGCTAGCTTCAGTTTACATTCGAGAGATTATTAGATTGCATGGTGTACCTTCCAGTATAGTGAGCGATCGAGATCCTATCTTCACTAGAGAGTTTTGGAAGAGTTTGCAAGAGGCGGTAGGGACTCAGTTGTGTTTGAGCACCGCATATCATCCTCAGACGGACGGCCAGACTGAGAGGGTAAATCGTATTTTAGAAGACCTTTTGAGGCTATGTATCTTGGATTTTGGAGGTACATGGGAAGAGCATCTTCCATTGGTGGAGTTCGCATATAATAATAGCTTTCAGTCTAGTATTGGCATGGCTCCTTTCGAAGCTCTTTATGGAAGGCCTTGTCGATCACCTACATGTTGGTGGGAATCTACGGATAAGATCTTACTTGGGCCCGATATGGTTAGAGAGACTTCGGAAAAAGATTGATTTGATTCGAAGAAGGATGAAAGCGGCGTAAGACAGACAGAAATCTTATGGGGACAAGAGGAGGACGGATCTTGAGTTTGATGTTGGGGACATGGTCTTTGTCAAAGTATATCCGTTACGGAATGTGGTTCGCTTTGGATCTGTTGGGAAGTTAGCACCAAGGTTTGTTGGACCATTTCCTATAAAGGAAAGGATTGGACAGATGGCCTATAGAGTGGAGTTGCCCGACAGACTTAGTGGTGTACATGATGTATGCCATGTGTCACATTTGAGGAAGTTCCTACATGAGACCGCAGAGGTGGTAGAGCCGAGGTTGCTTAGAGAAGTAGAGATAGAGTGTGATGCGACTATTCGACGAGCTCCTACACGCATCCTTGGGTCAGAGATTAAGAGGTTGAGAAACTGGGAGGTTCGACTAGTCAAAGTGCAAAGGGGAGAAGATGAGAGCAATGCTACTTGGGAGACGGAAGCGAAGATGCGTTCATTATACCCATTCCTTTTTGAGGGTATGTCTTTTAACTTCTCCTTAATCGTTTGTCTAGTACTTATCTTATCTGTAGTATGTCCTCTCGTTAGTACCTTTGACCTTTAGATAGGGTAAATCTATGGTTGAAACATGTGTTTGAGACATGTTATGATTGATGGATGCATGTGGATGCAAGTGTTTGCTAGTGGTTGCTCGTGGATGCATATACACACACTCTAGACACTAGATCGGCTCAATCACTTCATATTGCATATTGCATATAATTGTGTGTAGGTAGCTATATTTATGGATGTATAATGGTTGTGTTATCATATGGATGATGCATTTTGGTGAATGATTGTGCACTCATGTAGATATAGTATGTGTCGATAGGGTTCTTTCGCATACATATTGGATGCATGGCACTATCACGGTTTGCATATGTTCATACATTAGATAGGGAACATATACACACACTTTTTGCATATGCTCATACATCAGTAGAAATTGTTTTAAGGACAATGGATGCCCGTGTTTGATGGATTGAGTAGATGGTTGTTTGGATGGTAGGATATGCATTCTCCTTAACTTGGAGATTTCGGGGACGAAATCCTTGAAGGAGGGGAGAATGTAACACCCCGAATTTCAGTTAACACTGATATTCACTAATTTCAGAATTAATAATCTTAGATGTGAGAATCAGGGGAAACGGGTTAGGTCATTGTGTTCGTCTCGGAAAAATACGCGAAATAGAGTCCGAAATTTCGTAAATCGGAGTACGTATGACCCGGTTAAGGCCCAAAGAAGTTTTCGGGAAATTTGAATTTCAAAACATGCAGAAATGGGGGCTAGCGGGAAATTTCCCGCCCAGCCAAGTCGGCTTGGCTATCGACAGGGCTGTCGACTTGCCTGTCGACATGCCTGTCGACTTGGCATTCGGCAGGGCTGTCGACTTGCCCTGTCGGCTGGTTCTGGCCTGGGTGCACCTGGTTGAGTTTTGGGTTGGGTTGGAGGGCTTGGGACGAAATCTGACGGACCTAAACTAATCTAGGGTTAATCTAAGGGTCTAAAACACAACCTAATCCTATAAATACACCCTAAGACTACCCTAATCCATACTAAAAATAGAATCTATGCCATCATGCCGCCAAAATGCAACTTAGAAGGAGCCTCCACTAATTTGAGAAGAGGATTGTAAGCTAATCAACTACTAATCCACCTCTACTTCAACTCTAGCAACTATCTAAGGAGCTAATCTTGGAGTTTGTGAGTTTCTATCACTTTAATAACCAATTGTTAAACTAAGTAGATGAGATGTGATGAGATCATATGGTTTTGCTTGCGGATCAATGGGTTTTAGGTCATATGTTATGATGCTAGTTTGCTAATCACTATGTTTAACACTTATTCATGATGACACTATGTTTATGCAAGTTAAGTGTTTGGGTTTATGCATGTTAAATGGTGGGTTTTATGCATGCTAAGTATTTGGTTTTATGCATGCTAAGCGTTTGGTTTTATGCAAGTTATGATGCAAGTTCATATGCAAGTTATGATGCAAGTTCATATGCAAGTTATGATGCAAGTTCATATGCAAGTTTGTCTCTTTTTATGATATGCATAATATATGCAAGTTTGCCTCTAAGTATGGCATGTTATGCAAGTTCATATGCAAGTTATGATGCATGTTCATATGCAAGTTATGATGCAAGTTCATATGCAAGTTATGATGCAAGTTCATATGCAAGTTTGTCTCTTTTTATGATATGCATAATATATGCAAGTTTGCCTCTATGTATGACATAAGTACATGTGCAAGTTCATCCCTTTTAGAACTATGACATGTATGCAAGTTGACACCTTTATGATAGGTCGATGACATGAACATTTAAGCAAGTTACCATCTTTATGACATATGTGATTCATGCAAGTTTGGGTTGGTTATTTATGCAAGTTGGGTTTATGGTCATATATGCAAGTTGACACCTTTTAAACCCATGATAATGCTAATGATATGCTAAGTTGAACCCATTGTGTGTATGATGAATCTTCTCTTTTGAAGTATGTCATGTTAATGTATTTACGTCGGGGCGATGGGGTAAAAAAAAATTAATGAACACATAAAATTGTGTGAAGTGGCTATGATTAAACATACCATAAAGTGGATGGACATAATTGGGAATTTACCTATTAAGTTAGGTCTACCCATATTATGGAATTGGGAATTTACCTATTGAGTTAGGTCTATCCATATTCTTAAATATTTGTAATTAATTAGGGATAATTAATACAAATTATGGGGGTGATTAATTAGGTGTAATTAATCTACTAAGACACGAGGTTGGACCCTTTTGTAGCATAAGACTGCCCGGAACCGACCGGCAAATCCAGCGGCTACAAATGATTGGCCCAATGTGAGAGGTCTTAGTCATAAACTAAATACGTGACAAGTGTAAAGACACGAGGTTAGACTCTGTTATGGTGTAAGGCTGCCCGGAACCAACCGGCATATCCAGCTGCCATAAAAGACAGTCTAATGTGAGAGGCCTTTACAAAGGTTACGATCTTAATTAATTAAGAAACACTTAACCAAATTAGCATGTAGTGGGGCATGAGGGGTTAAGTGGGTGCCTTGGGTGGCATGTAGTAACTAGTGGGGGTGCCTTGGGTGGCATGAGGAAACTAGTGGGTTGCCTTGGGTGGCAATAGAAAATACGATTAGAATACTTAACCAAAGTGGAACATGTAATTAAACATGATTAAAGGGTTAAGTAAGTGCCTTGGGTGGCATGTGGGAATCAAGTAAGTGCCTAGGGTGGCATGTGGAAATCTAGTGGGTGCCTTGTGTGGCAATTAAAGTATGATTAAATGACTTAACCAAAATTTATAACATGTAAGTGGACATGGTTAAAGGGTTAAGTGGGATTCACTAGAAATGACAAGCTTAGGTGGGAAGCTTGTGGGGGGCCCATTTCAACCAATATCCCAAACGTATCTTTGTGGGCTCGACCCAAGTCGAGGACGGGACACGCATATTGGGCTTGACTATAAGAGGCCAAAACGGGGTAGCGGTGGCAACACGAGTCCAACGGGTTTCATATGCGTGTGTGGACCCGGGCTGGTAGGTAAGACGTTGTTGCATCGTGTAGATATAAGCCATGCACCATTTGTTGTATCGGGTTGCCACTTTGGCGAGTGATACACCCCATTGTGGGGCCAGCACGGGTATCTACGGTAGGGAGCCGATCGCTTAAAATTCTCAAGTATTACTTATATCTGTCTTGTTGTAATTTTTCTGTTCTATATTCACTTAAAATACTCCACCGATGTTATGGCATTCCCTTAGTGAGTGACCGTAGCGGGTGTGGGGTGTTACATGGGGCGAGTCCAAGGGGGCGATCCGACCATAGGTTAGCTGATGGGAGCGATCCGGTGTGTGCGAACCAAGGAGGAGCCCACGATCCAAAGGGGGCGATCCGGTCTAGGAGGCGTTGCTTCGTCGCTTTATGCAGGAAATTGCCAGATTACACTAGTTTACGAAAACGGGCATAACTTTCAAACCGTAAGTCCGATTGAGCCAAACCGAAGCTCAAACCGAAGCTAACTCAGAGGGCTACAAGAGTTATCGAGCTTAGCTCCGTTATCGCTGTTTTCGGGCACAAAAGAGGTCATCTTATAGGAGTTTCGGGCCTGTTTATGTTGAGGATGTGATTTTGACCTAATCGATGCCTGTCTTCTGAAGATGTTCTCCATATTCGAGTGTAATGCTATCCAGATATTCTGTGTGACAGCTTTTACCAAAAAGTGAGTCAACATGTTTGCCCCCCAGAACATATCTTGCTGGTTGAAGGAAGATGTGTTCTGGATAATCTGAGAAATCCAAGTCCAGAATGCGACGATCATGCCGGATCGTATTAAGGCCAGAAAACCGACGATCACACGGGATCGTATTAACGCCAGAGAAATCCAAGAAGACAAGGAATTTGTACCTGCAATAAGATAAACCAAACAATGCAAAAATATTTCCTAGATGGCCTTAGCGGAGTAAACCATCCGAGGAGATGTTAGAGGGGTTCCAAGACGGCCTTAACGGAGTAAGACGACCGAGGAGAAGCAATGAGGGTTCCAAGACGACCTTACTGGAGTAAGACGACCAAAGAAAAGCACATGAAGGTTCCAAGACGGCCTTACTGGAGTAAGACGACCAAGGAAAGGCACATGAAGGTTCCAAGACGGCCTTACCGGAGTAAGACGACAAAGGAAAAGCACATGAAAATTTGTTTATACTGGATGGATCCAGTTAAGAGTCGGAGCTCGTGTTTGTACTGGACGGATCCAGTTGGGAGCCGGAGCTCAATGCTTATTGCTAATTCATGAAAACGCAGCGGTCGTTTGCCGGACACGACTGGAGACCACAGGTAGGTTCCGTGCATGTGGGCTGATGTGACGGCTCTTATTACATGCAGGGAAAACAAAGGAGGGCGAGAAGTCGCCTAAAAACCTAAAAACATGAACTGTGTATCGGAGTTCAGCAAATTGAAGAGATCCGCCGAGTGGGATCAGCCAATGATAATCTTGCGAATGCTCGATCCAGGATCGTTCCCTCTCTGGGGAATAGGTGGTGGCAGCGCATGTGTAGGCGTTGTTGGTCGAGTGACATTTCGGGTAGCTCTCCTAGTCTGATCCGATCCTCAATTAGATCTCGCAAATGTCTGCAGTCATCAGTGTTGTGACCGTCTATGTCATGAAATATGCAATGTCTGCCAGAATTGCGTTGTGCTAGCGTCGGCTCCCTCTTGGGAGGTCTCGGATAGGAGGAAGCACCTCCTATATCCATGTATATATTGCTCAGAGTATCATTCAGTTAAGTGTATTTGTCGTATCTGGACCCTCTCCGGGGCGGAGCATTATGATCATTGGTAGCAGGGGTCTTTCCTTTCCCCTTGTCATTGCCTTTTCCAGGATTGGCCGGTTCTCCATCTCCGAGCATGTTGACTTCGAGGGTTTTCTTCTCGAAAGTTGCATCTTCTTCCCGCAGAAATCTATCTGCTTCAAGGTAGAATTCGCCGAGATTTCGTGGTGGATCTCTGTATAAAGACTTTTTGAACTCCGAGTTGTCTAGAACGCCGGATACTGCTGCCATCAGTACCATCGATGGTTCAGGACGATCAACTGATGCTGCTGCAACATTAAATCTTTCCAGGAATGAACGCAGAGTTTCTCTGGGGCTCTGCTTGATTGTGGTGAGTGACATGACGTTCTTGGGTCGTGCGATGTGGACATGAAATTGTTCAATGAAGCGTGCGACCACCATGTTCCAACTGCTGATCGATTCTGTTTTCAGCTGCCGAATCCACATGGTGGCTATGTCAGACAGAAAGAGGGGAAAACATTTAGCTATGACGTTTTCTAATGCCGATTGAACTTCCATATGTCGTTTGTAACGCATCAGATGCACGGTAGGATCTGTCCTGCCATTGTAGGACTCCAGTTGTGGAAGTTTGAAATCTGGGGGATTGCGTGAATTCCTGATTTCCTGAGTGAACGGATTGTGATTGACGTCGTCCACGTCATTCTGATAGGTGCGGCCTCTCGAGAGGCGTTGAATGAGATCAGCGAGTCGATTGCCCTCAAAAAGCTGTTGTAAACTACCAAAATCAGAGCTGGTGCCCCCCGCGTTGAATGCAGGAGAAGATGGAAGTTGGTGAGCTATCGCCTGGGGATCGCGGCTCGCGGATCGTGGTCGAGGGGAGCGACCCGACCCGGTTCGAGGGGGACGGTTCGTGAGGTAGGTTCGTGAAGTCCAGCCCGTGAGGCCGGATCGTGGAGTAGGGGGGCGATCCGACTGGGTCTAGGAGGTAGGTCACGAACTGGTTGTTGTTGAGCAGGCGGGAGCGAGTTGTTGGGATCGGTTCGTGAGCCTAGTAGCGTTCCACGATCCGGGTCGCGGTGCAGAGGTGTATCACGAGATGAGTTCTACTGTTGAATGAGGGGGTTGCCCCCGAGTCCGGGTGATACTCGAGCCGTGTCAATGGCTTCGTTTCCGGTGATTTGGGCGTTGCTCGGCCTTCCTTCCATCCGAGCGAAGAATTGGTTGATCATTTCCTGTTGTTTCTGAAGGAGATCGTCCTGCCTTCCCATCTGGGTCCTCAATTCAGCGAGAACTCCATCCATCTCGTCTCTAGTCAGGTATGCTGATGGGTCTTCTTGAGAGGAAGCTTCCTGCCTTGCCTCCTTCCTTGTGCCTTCAGCATCAGCATCATCGGCATGAGAAGAAGTTCCCGTCTTCTTCCTTTTGTTCGCCATTGAGTTTCCTTTCAAGCTAGAAGTTGAAGTTTTTTATGTGCCCCCCTTACTGGCGCGCCAAAATGTTAGACCAAAAATTGGGCCTAACACCCAAATGCAGATCGCAGATCACAGGATGAAGAAAAGATTAAATAAAGAGGAGACACACAAGGTTTTTGTAGTGGTTCGGCCGTAGATGTAGCCTACGTCCACTTTATAATCTTATTGTTATACTCTGGCAGATTACGGAAATCGGTTACACGCAGACACACAATCCGTGTGTTAATTGTATTGAAAAGATAAGAATTTGAGTGTATGAAGGTGCAAAGTCCTTGCACTTCAGTAATGGTGGAAGCAGTGAAGAAGAATGGCCAAAAAAGATCCTGAAAATGCCTTCGAATGGTGTATTTATAGCTGTTTACAGCAGGCGAATCGCGGGACACGTGGCACGCATCCCAAAAATCTCGAAAAGAGGTGAAAAACGTCCAAAAATCATCTCCAAATCGTAATATGACATGTGTAACAAGATCCATGCAAGTTGGAGTGAAAATAGCCTTAAGAGTATGTCAGAACAAGCTGCGCAGGAGCAGGTGCGGGGATCGGATCGTGCTCCCCTATGCACCACGAATAGAGTGACGAGCTGAAGTGGTGAGACCATGAACGGATCGTGGTCCAGGTGCCCACCACGATCGGGTCATGGTTAAGTGGGGCGAGTCCAAGGGGGCGATCCGACCAGGGGTTAGCTGATGGGAGCGATCCGGTGTGTGCGAACCAAGGAGGAGCCCGCGATCCAAAGGGGGCGATCCGGTCCAGGAGGTGTTGCTTCGTCGCTTTATGCAGGAAATTGCCAGATTACACCAGTTTGTGAAAACAGGCATAACTTTCAAACCGTAAGTCCGATTGAGCCAAACCGAAGCTCAAGCTAACTCAGAGGGCTAAAAGAGTTACCGAGCTCAGCTCCGTTATCGCTGTTTTCGGGTCCAAAAGAGGTCATCTTATAGGGGTTTCGGGCCTATTTATGTTGAGGATGTGATTTTGACCTAATCGATGCCTGTCTTCTGACGATATTCTCCATATTCGAGTGTAATGCTATCCAGATATTCTGTGCGACAGCTTTTACCAAAAAGTGAGTCAACATGTTTGCCCCCAGAACATATCTTGTCGGTTGAAGGAAGATGTGTTCTGGATAATCTGAGAAATCCAAGTCCAGAATGCGACGATCATGCCGGATCGTATTAAGGCCAGAAAACCAACGATCACACGGGATCGTATTAACGCCAGAGAAATCCAAGAAGACAAGGAATTTTTACCTGCAATAAGATAAACCAAACAATGCAAAAATATTTCCTAGATGGCCTTACCAGAGTAAACCATCCGAGGAGATGTTAGAGGGGTTCCAAGACGGCCTTAACGGTGTAAGACGACCGAGGAGAAGCAATGAGGGTTCCAAGACGGTCTTACCGGAGTAAGACGACCAAGGAAAAGCACATGAAGGTTTCAAGACGGCCTTACCGGAGTAAGACGACCAAGGAAAGGCACATGAAGGTTCCAAGACGGCCTTACCGGAGTAAGACGACCAAGGAAAAGCACATGAAAATTTGTTTATACTGGACGGATCCAGTTAAGAGCCGGAGCTCATGTTTGTACTGGACGGATCCAGTTGGGAGCCGGAGCTCAATGCTTATTGCTAATTCATGAAAACGCAGCGGTCGTTTGCCGGACATGACTGGAGACCACAGGTTGGTTCCGTGCGTGTGGGCTGATGTGACGGCTCTTATTACACGCAGGGAAAACAAAGGAGGGCGAGAAGTCGCCTAAAAACCTAAAAACATGAACTCTGTATCGGGGTTCAGCAAACTGAAGAGATCCGCCGAGTGGGATCAACGAATGATAATCCCGCGATTGCTCGATCCAGGATCGTTCCCTCTCTGGGGAATAGGTGGTGGCATCGCAGGTGTAGGCGTTGTTGGTCGAGTGACATATTCGGGTAGCTCTCCTAGTCTGATCCGATCCTCAATTAGATCTCGCAAATGTCTGCAGTCATCAGTGTTGTGACCGTCTATGTCATGAAATATGCAATGTCTGCCAGAATTGCGTTGTGCTAGCGTCGGCTCCCTCTTGGGAGGTCTCGGATAGGAGGCAGCACCTCCTATATCCATGTATATATTGCTCAGAGTATCATTCAGTTAAGTGTATTTGTCGTATCTGGACCCTCTCCGGGGAGGAGCATTACGATCATTGGTAGCAGGGGTCTTTCCTTTCCCCTTGTCATTGCCTTTTCCAGGATTGGGCGGTTCTCCATCTCCGAGCATGTTGACTTCGAGGGTTTTCTTCTCGAAAGTTGCATCTTCTTCCCGCAGAAATCTATCTGCTTCAAGGTAGAATTCGCCGAGATTTCGTGGTGGATCTCTGTATAAAGACTTTTTGAACTCCGAGTTATCTAGAACGCCGGATACTGCTGCCATCAGTACCATCGATGGTTCAGGACGATCAACTGATGCTGCTGCAACGTTAAATCTTTCCAGGAATGAACGCAGATTTTCTCTGGGCCTCTGCTTGATTGTGGTGAGTGACATGAAGTTCTTGGGTCATGCGATGTGGACATGAAATTGTTCAATGAAGCGTGCGACCACCATGTTCCAACTGCTGATCGATTCTGTTTTCAGCTGCCGAATCCACATGGTGGCTATGTCAGACAGAAAGAGGGGAAAACATTTAGCTATGACGTTTTCTAATGCCGATTGAACTTCCATATGTCGTTTGTAACGCATCAGATGCACGGTAGGATCTGTCCTGCCATTGTAGGACTCCAGTTGTGGAAGTTTGAAATCTGGGGGATTGCGTGAATTCCTGATTTCCTGAGTGAACGGATTGTGATTGACGTCGTCCACGTCATTCTGATAGGTGCGGCCTCTCGAGAGGCGTTGAATGAGATCAGCGAGTCGATTGCCCTCAAAAAGCTGTTGTAAACTACCAAAATCAGAGCTGGTGCCCCCCGCGTTGAATGCAGGAGAAGATGGAAGTTGGTGAGCTATCGCCTGGGGATCGCGGCTCGCGGATCGTGGATCGAGGGGAGCGACCCGACCCGGTTCGAGGGGGACGGTTCGTGAGGTAGGTTCGTGAAGTCCAGCCCGTGAGGCCGGATCGTGGAGTAGGGGGGCGATCCGACTGGGTCTAGGAGGTAGGTCACGAACTGGTTGTTGTTGAGCAGGCGGGAGCGAGTTGTTGGGATCGGTTCGTGAGCCTAGTAGCGTTCCACGATCCGGGTCGCGGTGCAGAGGTGTATCACGAGATGAGTTCTACTGTTGAATGAGGGGGTTGCCCCCGAGTCCGGGTGATACTCGAGCCGTGTCAATGGCTTCGTTTCCGGTGATTTGGGCGTTGCTCGGCCTTCCATCCATCCGAGCGAAGAATTGGTTGATCATTTCCTGTTGTTTCTGAAGGAGATCGTCCTGCCTTCCCATCTGGGTCCTCAATTCAGCGAGAACTCCATCCATCTCGTCTCTAGTCAGGTATGCTGATGGGTCTTCTTGAGAGGAAGCTTCCTGCCTTGCCTCCTTCCTTGTGCCTTCAGCATCAGCATCATCGGCATGAGAAGAAGTTCCCGTCTTCTTCCTTTTGTTCGCCATTGAGTTTCCTTTCAAGCTAGAAGTTGAAGTTTTTTATGTGCCCCCCTTACTGGCGCGCCAAAATGTTAGACCAAAAATTGGGCCTAACACCCAAATGCAGATCGCAGATCACAGGATGAAGAAAAGATTAAATAAAGAGGAGACACACAAGGTTTTTGTAGTGGTTCGGCCGTAGATGTAGCCTACGTCCACTTTATAATCTTATTGTTATACTCTGGCAGATTACGGAAATCGGTTACACGCAGACACACAATCCGTGTGTTAATTGTATTGAAAAGATAAGAATTTGAGTGTATGAAGGTGCAAAGTCCTTGCACTTCAGTAATGGTGGAAGCAGTGAAGAAGAATGGCCAAAAAAGATCCTGAAAATGCCTTCGAATGTTGTATTTATAGCTGTTTACAGCAGGCGGATCGCGGGACACGTGGCACGCATCCCAAAAATCTCGAAAAGAGGTGGAAAATTTCCAAAAATCATCTCCAAATCGTAATATGACATGTGTAATAAGATCCATGCAAGTTGGAGTGAAAATAGCCTTGAGAGTAGGTCAGAACAAGCTGCGCAGTAGCAGGTGCGAGGATCGGATCGTGCTCCCCTATGCACCACGAATAGAGTGACGAGCTGAAGTGGTGAGACCATGAACGGATCGTGGTCCAGGTGCCCACCACGATCGGGTCATGGTTAAGTGGGACGAGTCTAAGGGGCGATCCGACCAGGGGTTAGCTGATGGTAGCGATCCGGTGTGTGCGAACCAAGGAGGAGCCCACGATCCAAAGGTGGCGATCCGGTCCAGGAGGCGTTGCATCGTCGCTTTATGCAGGAAATTGCCAGATTACACCAGTTTACGAAAACGGGCATAACTTTCAAACCGTAAGTCCGATTGAGCCAAACCGAAGCTCAAACCGAAGCTAACTCAGAGGGCTTCAAGAGTTAACGAGCTCAGCTCTGTAATCGCTTTTTTCGGGCTCAAAAGAGGTCATCTTATAGGGGTTTCGGGCCTGTTTATGTTGAGGATGTGATTTTGACCAAATCGATGCCTGTCTTCTGACGATGTTCTCCATATTCGAGTGTAATTCTATCCAGATATTCTGTGTGATAGCTTTTACCAAAAAGTGAGTCAACATGTTTTCCCTCAAAACATATCTTGCTGGTTGAAGGAAGATGTGCTCTGGATAATCTGAGAAATCCAATTCCAGAATGCGACGATCAAGCCGGATCGTATTTAGGCCAGAAAACCGACGATCACACGGGATCGTATTAACGCCAGAGAAATCCAAGAAGACAAGGAATTTGTACCTGCAATAAGATAAACCAAACAATGCAAATATATATCCTAGATGGCCTTACCGGAGTTAACCATCCGAGGAGATGTTAGAGGGGTTCCAAGACGGCCTTAACGGAGTAAGACGACCGAGGAGAAGCAATGAGGGTTCCAAGACGGCCTTAGCGGAGTAAGACGACCAAGGAAAAGCACATGAAGGTTCCAAGACGACCTTACCGGAGTAAGACGACCAAGGAAAGGCACATGAAGGTTCCAAGACAGCCTTACCGGAGTAAGACGACCAAGGAAAAGCACATGAAAATTTGTTTATACTGGACGGATCCAGTTAAGAGCCGGAGCTCATGTTTGTACTTGACGGATCCAGTTGGGAGCCGGATCTCAATGCTTATTGCTAATTCATGAAAACGCAGCGGTCGTTTGCCGGACACGACTGGAGACCACAGGTAGGTTCCGTGCGTGTGGGCTGATGTGACGGCTCTTATTACATGCAGGGAAAACAAAGGAGGGCGAGAAGTCGCCTAAAAACCTAAAAACATGAACTGTGTATCGGAGTTCAGCAAACTGAAGAGATCCGCCGAGTGGGATTATTGAATGATAATCCCGCAATTGCTCGATCTAGGATCGTTCCCTCTCTGGGGAATAGGTGGTGGAAGCGCAGGTGTAGGCGTTGTTGGTCGAGTGACATATTCTGGTAGCTCTCCTAGTCTGATCCGATCCTCAATTAGATCTCGCAAATGTCTGCAGTCATCAGTGTTGTGACCGTCTATGTCATGAAATATGCAATGTCTGCCAGAATTACGTTGTGCTAGCATCGGCTCCCTCTTGGGAGGTCTCGGATAGGAGGCAGCACCTCCTGTATCCATGTATATGTTGCTCAGAGTATCATTCAGTTAACTGTATTTGTCGTATCTGGACCCTCTCCGGGGTGGAGAATTACGATCATTTGTAGCAGGGGTCTTTCCTTTCCCCTTGTCATTGCCTTTTCCTGGATTGGGCGGTACTCCATCTCCGAGCATGTTGACTTCGAGGGTTTTCGTCTCGAAAGTTGCATCTTCTTCCCGCAGAAATCTATCTGCTTCAAGGTAGAATTCGCCGAGATTTCATGGTGGATCTCTGTATAAAGACTTTTTGAACTCCGAGTTATCTAGAACGCCGGATACTGCTGCCATCAGTACCATCGATGGTTCAGGACGATCAACTGATGCTGCTGCAACGTTAAATCTTTCCAGGAATGAACGCAGATTTTCTCTGGGCCTCTGCTTGATTGTGGTGAGTGACATGATGTTCTTGGGTCGTGCGATGTGGACACGAAATTGTTCAATGAAGCGTGCGACCAACATGTTCCAACTGTTGATCGATTATGTTTCCAGCTGCCGAATCCACATGGCGGCTATGTCAGTCAGAAAGAGGGGAAAACATTTAGCCATGACGTTTTCTGATGCCGATTGAACTTCCATATGCCGTTTGTACCGCATCAGATGCACGGTAGGATCTGTCTTGCCGTTGTAAGACTCCAGTTGTGGAAGTTTGAAATATGGGGGATTGCGTGAATTCCTGATTTCCTGAGTGAACGTATTGTGATTGACGTCGTCCACGTCATTCTGATAGGTGCGGCCTCTCGGGAGGCGTTGAATGAGATCAGCGAGTCGATTTCTCTCAAAAAGCTGTTGTAAACTACCAAAATCAGAGCTGGTGCCCCCCGCGTTGAATGCAGGAGAAGATGGAAGTTGGTGAGCTATCGCCTGGGGATCGCGGCTCGCGGATCGTGGATCGAGGGGAGCGACCCGACCCAGTTCGAGGGGGACGGTTCGTGAGGTCCAGCTCGTGAGGCCGGATCGTGGAGTAGGGGGGCGATCCGACTGGGTCCAGGAGGTAGGTCACGAACTGGTTGTCGTTGATCCGGCGGGAGCGAGTTGTTGGGATCGGTTCGTGAGCCTAGTAGTGTTCCACGATCCGGGTCGCGGTGCAGAGGTGTATCACGAGACGAGTTCTGCTTTTGAATGGGGGGGTTGCCCCCGAGTCCGGGTGATACTCGAGCTGCGTCAATGGTTTCGTTTCCAGTTATTTGGGCGTTGCTCGGCCTTCCATCCATCCGAGCGAAGAATTGGTTGATCATTTCCTGTTGTTTCTGAAGGAGATCGTCCTGCCTTGCCACCTGGGTCCTTAATTCAGCGAGAACTCCATCCATCTCATCTCTAGTCAGGTATGCTGATGGGTCTTCATGAGAGGAAGCTTCCTAGCTTGCCTCGTTCCTCGAGCCTTCAGCATCAGCATCATCGGCATGAGAAGAAGTTCCAGTCTTCTTCCTTTTGTTCGCCATTGAGTTTCCTTTCAAGCTAGAAGTTGAAGTTTTTTGTGTGCCACCCCTTCCTGGCACGCCAAAATGTTAGACCAAAAATTGGGCCTAACACCCAAATGCAGATCGCAAATCACATGATGCAGAAAAGAGTAAATAAAGAGGTGACACACAAGGTTTTTATAGTGGTTCGGCCGTAGATGTAGCCTACGTCCACTTTATAATCTTATTGTTATACTCTGACAGATTACAGAAATCGGTTACACGCAGACACACAATCCGTGTGTTAATTGTATTGAAAAGATAAGAATTTGAGTGTATGAAGGTGCAAAGTCCTTGCACTTCAGTAATGGTGGAAGCAGTGAAGAATAATGGCCAAAAAAGATCCTGAAAATGCCTTCGAATGGTGTATTTATAGTTGTTTACAGTAGGCGGATCGCGGGACACGTGGCACGCATCCCAAAAATCTCAAAAAGAGGTGGAAAACATCCAAAAATCATCTCCAAATCGTAATATGACATGTGTAATAAGATCCATGCAAGTTGGAGTGAAAATAGCCTTGAGAGTAGGTCAGAACAAGCTGCGCAGGAGCAGGTGCAGGGATCGGATCATGCTCCCCTATGCACCACGAATAGAGTGACGAGCTGAAGTGGTGAGACCACGAACGGATCGTGGTCCAGGTGCCCACCACGATCGGGTCATGGTTAAGTGGGGCGAGTCCAAGGGGGCGATCCGACCAGGGGTTAGCTGATGGGAGCGATCCGGTGTGTGCAAACCAAGGAGGAGCCCACGATCCAAAGGGGGCGATCCGGTCCAGGAGGCGTTGCTTCGTCGCTTTATGCAGGAAATTGCCAGATTACACCAGTTTACGAAAACGGGCATAACTTTCAAACCGTAAGTCCGATTGAGCCAAACCGAAGCTCAAACCGAAGCTAACTCAGAGGGCTACAAGAGTTATTGAGCTCAGCTCCGTAATCGCTGTTTTCGGGCCCAAAAGAGGTCATCTTATAGGAGTTTCGGGCCTGTTTATGTTGTGGATGTGATTTTGACCTAATCGATGCCTGTCTTCTGACGATGTTCTCCATATTCGAGTGTAATGCTATCCAGATATTGTGTGTAACAGCTTTTACCAAAAAGTGAGTCAACATGTTTTCCCCCCAGAACATATCTTGCTGGTTGAAGGAAGATGTGTTCTGTATAATCTGAGAAATCCAAGTCCAGAATGCGACGATCATGCCGGATCGTATTAAGGCCAGAAAACCGACGATCACACGGAATCGTATTAACGCCAGAGAAATCCAAGAAGACAAGGAATTTGTACCTGCAATAAGATAAACCAAACAATGCAAAAATATTTCCTAGATGGCCTTACCGGATTAAAACATCCGAGGAGATGTTAGAGGGGTTCCAAGACGGCCTTAACGGAGTAAGACGACCGAGGAGAAGCAATGAGGGTTCCAAGACGGCCTTACTGGAGTAAGACGACCAAGGAAAAGCACATGAAGGTTCCAAGACGGCCTTACCGGAGTAACACGACCAAGGAAAGGCACATGAAGGTTCCAAGACGGCCTTACCGGAGTAAGACGACCAAGGAAAAGCACATGAAAATTCGTTTATACTGGATGGATCCAGTTAAGAGCCGGAGCTCATGTTTGTACTGGACGGATCCAGTTGGGAGCCGGAGCTTAATGCTTATTGCTAATTCATGAAAACGCTGCGATCGTTTGCCAGACACGAATGGAGACCACAGGTAGGTTCCGTGTGTGTGGGCTGATGTGACGGCTCTTATTACATGCAGGGAAAACAAATGAGGGCGAGAAGTCGCCTAAAAACCTAAAAACATGAACTGTGTAACGGAGTTCAGCAAAGTGAAGAGATCCGCCGAGTGGGATCATCGAATGATAATCCCGCGATTGCTCGATCCAGGATCGTTCCCTCTCTGTGGAATAGGTGGTGGCAGCGCAGGTGTAGGCGTTGTTGGTCGAGTGACATATTCGGGTAGCTCTCCTAGTCTGATCCGATCCTCAATTAGATCTCGCAAATGTCTGCAGTCATCAGTTCTGTGACCGTCTATGTCATGAAATATGCAATGTCTGCCAGAATTGCGTTGTGCTAGTGTCGGCTCCCTCTTGGGAGGTCTCGGATAGGAGGCAGCACCTCCTGTATCCATGTATATGTTGCTCAGAGTATCATTCAGTTAAGTGTATTTGTCGTATCTGGACCCTATTCGGGGTGGAGCATTACGATCATTTGTAGCAGGGGTTTTTCCTTTCCCCTTGTCATTGCCTTTTCCAGGATTGGGCGGTTCTCCATCTCCGAGCATGTTGACTTTGAGGGTTTTCTTCTCAAAAGTTGCATCTTCTTCCCGCAGAAATCTATCTGCTTCAAGGTAGAATTCGCCGAGATTTCGTGGTGGATCTCTGTATAAAGACTTTTTGAACTCTGAGTTATCTAAAACGCCGGATACTGCTGCCATCAGTACCATAGATGGTTCAGGACGATCAATTGATGCTGCTGCAACGTTAAATCTTTCCAGGAATGAACGCAGAGTTTGTCTGGGCCTCTGCTTGATTGTGGTGAGTGACATGACGTTCTTGGGTCGTGCGATGTGGACACGAAATTGTTCAATGAAGCGTGCGACCAACATGTTCCAACTGCTGATCGATTCTGTTTCCAGCTGCCGAATCCACATGGCGGCTATGTCAGTCAGAAAGAGGGGAAAACATTTAGCCATGACGTTTTCTGATGCTAATTGAACTTCCATATGCCGTTTGTAACGCATCAGATGCACGGTAGGATCTGTCCTGCCGTTGTAGGACTCCAGTTGTGGAAGTTTGAAATCTGGGGGATTGCATGAATTCCTGATTTCCTGAGCGAACGGATTGTGATTGACGTCGTGCACGTCATTCTGATAGGTGCGGCCTCTCGAGAGGCGTTGAATGAGATCAGCGAGTCGATTGCCCTCAAAAAGCTGTTGTAAACTACCAAAATCAGAGCTGGTGCCCCCCGCGTTGAATGCAGGAGAAGATGGAAGTTGGTGAGCTATCGCCTGGGGATCGTGGCTCGCGGATCGTGGATCGAGTTGAGCGACCCGACCCAGTTCGAGGGGGACGGTTCGTGAGGTAGGTTCATGAAGTCCAGCTCGTGAGGCCGGATTGTGGAGTAGGGGGGCGATCCGACTGGGTCCAGGAGGTAGGTCACGAACTGGTTGTTGTTGAGCAGGCGGGAGCGAGTTGTTAGGATCGGTACGTGAGCCTAGTAGTGTTCCACGATCCGGGTCGCGGTGCAGAGGTGTATCACAAGACGAGTTCTACTGTTGAATGAGGGGGTTGCCCCCGAGTCCGGGTGATACTCGAGCCGCGTCAATGGCTTCGTTTCCAGTGATTTGGGCGTTGCTCGGCCTTCCATCCATCCGAGCGAAGAATTGGTTGATCATTTCCTGTTGTTTCTGAAGGAGATTGTCCTTCCTTGCCATCTGGGTCCTCAATTTAGCGAGAACTCCATCCATCTCGTCTCTAGTCAGGTATGCTGATGGGTCTTCATGAGAGGAAGCTTCCTGGCTTGCCTCGTTCCTTGTGCCTTCAGCATCAGCATCATCGGCATGAGAAGAAGTTCCAGTCTTCTTCCTTTTGTTCGCCATTGAGTTTCCTTTCAAGCTAGAAGTTGAAGTTTTTTGTGTGCCCCCCTCCTGGCACGCCAAAATGTTAGACCAAAAATTGGGCCTAACACCCAAATGTAGATCGCAGATCACAGGATTCAGAAAAGAGTAAATAAAGAGGAGACACACAAGGTTTTTATAGTGGTTCGGCCGTAGATGTAGCCTACATCCACTTTATAATCTTATTGTTATACTCTGACAGATTACATAAATCGGTTACACGCAGACACACAATCCGTGTGTTAATTGTATTGAAAAGATAAGAATTTGAGTGTATGAAGGTGCAAAGTCCTTGCACTTCAGTAATGGTGGAAGCAGTGAAGAAGAATGGCCAAAAAAGATCCTAAAAATGCCTTCGAATGGTGTATTTATAGCTGTTTACAGCAGGCGGATCGCGGGACACGTGGCACGCATCCCAAAAAACTCAAAAAGAGGCGGAAAACGTCCAAAAATCATCTCCAAATCGTAATATGACATGTGTAATAAGATCCATGCAAGTTGGAGTGAAAATAGCCTTGAGAGTAGGTCAGAACAAGCTGCGCAGGAGCAGGTGCAGGGATCGGATCGTGCTCCCCTATGCACCACGAATAGAGTGACGAGCTGAAGTGGTGAGACCACGAACGGATCGTGGTCCAGGTGCCCACCACGATCGGGTCATGGTTAAGTGGGGCGAGTCCAAGGGGGCGATCCGACCAGGGGTTAGCTGATTGGAGCGATCCGGTGTGTGCGAACCAAGGAGGAGCCCACGATCCAAAGGGGGCGATCCGGTCCAGGAGGCGTTGCTTCGTCGCTTTATGCAGGAAATTGCCAGATTACACCAGTTTACGAAAACGGGCATAACTTTCAAACCGTAAGTCCGATTGAGCCAAACCAAATCTCAAACCGAAGCTAACTCAGAGGGCTACAAGAGTTACAGAGCTTTGCTCTGTAATCGCTGTTTTCGGGCCCAAAAGCGGTCATCTTATAGGAGTCTCGGGCCTGTTTATGTTGAGGATGTGATTTTGACCTAATCGATGCCTGTCTTTTCATATTCACTAAATCTCACTCACTTTTACCAAAAAGTGAGTCAAAAAAAATACAACAAGATATTCACTAAATCTCACTCACTTTTCATATACATTCACACAATTATCTCAAAATACACTGTGTATAATGATTTGGATTGTTTGGGAGTGCTGGAATTCGGTTCTCTAAGATGCTCAAGCTCTAAAAGTGCCAAAAGATCCTTTCAAATGCCTCTTGGTGGGGTATTTATAGGCGAAAATTCTTCCTGGATCCGGATCGGATCGGAGCCACATGTCCTCTTTTCCACTGTTTTCGGGTTCTAATGGAATATGGTAATGATAGCGCATTCGGTTATTGGTGAACGTGGGTAGAAAGTGGATGTAACTACCCCGAATATAAAGGGGATCGTGGGCTGAAACAGTTGGGTGTTCTGGGCTCGGATCAGATGGACTTGTAAAGGGGGTCGGATCGGCTATGCCATTTCCGATTCGAACCGGAATGCATTCAACTTTTCATTGCTTTGTATTGGTTTGTTCTTCTCTAAAGAACTCCGATCCGGTCTGGTTCATTGGTAGATTATTCTTCAATGTTTGATCCTTTATCTTTGTGTAGCCTATTTCACAAAGTAGGCTAACACTAACATTTCTTGTTTCACAGAAATCCTATTTAAAACGACTTTTGTATTCCCAGTTAAAGTTCAAATCGCCAAATTGCGAAATGTCGCGCCATTTCGAGCTCGATTATTATTATAATATATATTATATATTCAGACTTTGTTTAAATAATATATTCATCAATATAATTCAATATAAACTGAATTTTATATTTTATATCATCCAATTCACACCATATCATGTATTCTATTATTTCCTATTATTTCAGAAATATAATATTTTATTATTTATATTAGTTAAATATAAATATTATTTAATTACAGTTATCGATATCGTTAAATCGATAATTAATAATTAAATAAATAAATTATTTGACTGCCAAAAATGCTGGTCATTACAATCATTCCCCCTTAAAATAATTTCGTCCTCGAAATTGCTAAGGTAGAAATCAAAACCTATTAACTAGTTAAAACTTATTTGTTCACTTCTTAACTTCAATCTCAACTGAACCAATTGAATTTTAATCAAAATATTAATTAATCCTTATCAATGAAAATTTTCAAAAATCTTGAAAATTTTCTAACACCTTAACTTTTTGATAAATTTCGCCAGCACCTCCTTTGTACTGGTCAATCGGTACAATTACAACTCGCCTCTCTAGGCCTTCTCCAACTCAAAATAAAATCAAACAGCCAAACGGCTTGCCCATTCGGCTCATCAAAATCTCATACCATACGAAATATAAACTTTTCCTTTTTGTCGGGCATATCAACTCTATCACTTCCATATGCTATCAACTCAGCACATACCAATGTTATCCCAATCAAATTCTGATCAATTTATCGTCAACACGTCTATTCGCTTATATCCACAGCAAATCCCATTTCAACTCAAGTACAATTCTTGATTCCAAACTCTTAACTCGATTATCTAATCACATTTCAAATTCAAATTTCACAAACCCAATCCTATTCGATTTCAATTCAATTTCAGTTACCACTTAACTGGCTTTACTTTCATCCCAATTTGCTTTCACAAGTATTATTTAACTTGTTTTTATTTTAAACAATCTTTGCCTTGGAATTTTCAAACAGCTTACCTTTTCAAAAGACAAATATCCCTTTTCAGGATTCAAAAAAATCTTGTTTCCTCAAAACAATTCAAAAACAAAATCTTTGGTAGTAATCCATCACTTAGAACTCGAAAATGAACCCTGATTATGCTGCAGTCATTATCAGAAATGTTTTCCACTTATCGAAGTGAGTTAAATACTATATCACTTTCAAAATCATTCTTAAATATTTTTATTTTGAAATCAATCCAAAATATCATTCACAAATGCTTCGAATACAATTTAAAATCTCCCAAGATCTTAAAATTTACTTATATTTAATCCAAATCTATTTACAAACTCCGTTCCAAATTTCCAGGGTTTTAATTTCAATTCTGATCCAAATTCAGATTGAATTCATTTCGTAACACTTATACGAATATTATTTGGTTATATACGTACCCATTTCACATTTTTGTAATCTTACTTGATTATCATAACAACCAATATATCCAATATTTTATAATCACTCCGATATAAATCCTTTATATCAAAAATATAATTTGGGTAAAATTATTTTGTTTACCCTCTTTTCAAAACATACCATGTCTGTTCATCGTATTCAAGTGTTTAGTAACTCCTGTCGATACAGTGGATCAAACTGATCAACCAGAAATTCATAATCCACTTAATCAATAAATTTCCACAATATAAAACAATTTTATATCAAATAACAAATATGCGCTCATATATATACACTCAAACTCAGTCTAGGGCATTACTAACACCATCTCTACAGAGTCATGCCACAGAGCCAAGGAAATTCTTAAGCATAAGCTCTGATACCAACTGTAACGACCCATTTTTTAGCGACTTTGGTTATCGACATAAACTCAATGACGACTAACCAAACATCGAAAAATACCTGTAGTTAATGAAAGAAATTTGAGGGTGAGAATAGATAAGATAGAAACTTAGAATAGAAGAAGAAGAACAACACAACATCAGAGTAACACGAACCTCACAACAGAACGAATAACATATAATATATAACATAACTTTGAAATATAAATATGTACTTTGATATACATATCATTTCCAAAGTACAACACTTACAACACAGCGAAAAATAACCATGGCTATATAATTCTTAACCCTCCTACTCTAGCTCTTCAAGTATCTGTAAATCCCGACTACTTGACTGCCCGTACAAAATTGGGCACGCAAGAGTTTAGGGAAAACAAAATAAAATAAACTCCGGGTCAGTCTTGGGAATGGTATAAGTAAAACAGTTAAAAACAGTTTGAACTGGTAAACGATATCTCATAAGACCACGCCGTATAACGGAATGGGTTTTTCCCTTATGAGAATCCAAAACATCTTTATATCAAAAACCTTTTGATATTATAATAATGTCTATCTACCACAATATAATAATCATCTTGCAGAAACGCTTTCATCTCACATTCTACATATATAGTATATGATCAAAACCGAAGCATGTATTGGGTAATGGATTTCCAACTATGACAAGGTATGGAACCACCTTTCGCTCGTGTACCTCTAGAGCGGAATACACTGGGTTCAACAAGAACAACTTGCAACCCAGCCACACATGGCCGACCACTCATTTCGCTTGAGTGTATCAAATTTATCTCACCAACGGTTGGGATAGGCAACCGTTTCCCGAATGGGACAGCATCGACAATAGATTTTTAAAAGTAAATGAAACTATAGATCAGGTGATTATACACCCTAATAGATGCAACCTACATAGCCATGCTGCCTGCCCGATTTCTGTCATTTCGCAGTTGTGAGGCTAGATGCTGCGCTTATCTTTTACATGCCACATCTTCATTCACTTAGAATGTCATATCGTCATACCCGCCAAATCACAAATTGATTTATCCAAAAATAACACAGGTATACAGCTAAGAGAAATGGATTCCTCCGCCACCAAACATGAATACGTTTGAAGAGATCAACTTACGCGGTCTATTAGATATACTCAGTCATACCTTCTTCTATACAAGTTGTCCTGGGACTGGACAAACCAAAGGCACTATTCAGTACAACCATCCTATGCAATCTTTAACTAATATTTATACAACAACCCTTGCACTTTACTCCGTCTTCAATTATATTTGGCATATATGATTCGCACGCTTATGCCAATACGAACTGGTTCCTCGGATAATAATTCAACCGGTCTCTCCATATTAACAACGTTAAAATGTTCAAAAACTTCGATAGTCGATGAGTTAACTATCAAAGAAAACATGTCTTTGAACACACAATGATCTTATTTCCAAATGGAATTATCTATCCAATCATTAAACAATTATATATATATATATTCATATTTTCTTATTTTCTATACTTAAAAAATATATGTTATTAACACTGGAAAACATTTCCACGGCTAAATTACGTATCACTATTCTTCCACATCTATCAGACTCTAACTATAAACTAACAAGAGAACAACTTCCTAAGTACAAACCCCAAAGGCCGAAACCAACATCAGATCGATACATAGGAAACCATTCAACTTATTAATCTCTAGTCAGTTTCTAATTTTTGTTTAACTCCATTTTGATTAACTATGTTCAATTAACTACTTTCGATTAATTCGACTAGACCAACCATATTCGATTAACTCAACTTAACTTGATTCGATTAACTAACTTGTCTTAACTAATTCGATTAAATAACTTGTCTTAACTAATTAGATTAATGAACTTTTATTAACAAATTTGATTAACCCTTATTATATCTCATCAATTTCCTTTTTATACTTCTATTTAAATTAATATTTCCTTTATGACTCTATTTATTCCCTAAATAAATATTCCTTTATTAATTCTATTTACATAACAAATAAATAACCCTTTATAAATTCTATTTACTTTCTCAGTAAATATCTTTCTTTATACTTCCGTTTACTTACTAAGTAAATAATCGTTTTACACTTCTATTTCAATACACAGTTTGAAATTTCCCTTTTTCATTCCAATATTTCTCTTGGTATCAACAGTACAAAATAAGAGGACAAGTGTCATTATAATCAAATCACAGATTATACACCACATCATATAACACAATATATGAAAATAAATAGTATTATAAATATTGAGGAATCCTGTTGGACCCCTCCAACCTGCTTTCCAGCATCACTGATGTTAAACAACACAAGTATAAAATATTCTGATACACAGAATCAATATTCGATTAACGATTTATATATATATCGTTATCTATAATTTCAACCAATACACACGCAATTCAACCAAACAGTTAACACACAGCAATAATTATCAGTTCTAAGAATACGTTATAAAAATATAACTGTTCAGAGTTTGCGAGTTTTGCTCACATTGGACGATCATCGTTAATAACGATAACCATCGCTTGATTCAGACGGACAATTTATTTTGCTATATATTGTAACGAGCTCCAATCCACTCCTAGTTAGTTCCATTGGGTAGTGTCCATCCATACGATCCCAACGGATCTTGTTTTGCTCAATTCTGATCATGTGTGACGAAGTTACTTAATTTCGAAGTTTATAACCATTTAAATTAAATAAAACTTTAATTAAAAACCCATTGGGCCTAACCCCCTTATCTCTTGGCCCACTCACCACATAAGACCCGACCCGTTTCAATATTCCTTCCCCAAATACTGAATCGAGCATTTCCTGTGCAAATTCTCAAACTACCGTGCACTTTGATGAAGTGACACAGAGCACCAGACCACCGTACTTCAAACCGAATGCGCCTTCCAGTCCCTCTTCGCGAATCGCACCTGCTCACCCCGATCACCTCCCTTCCGCCCTCCTATCTCGATTCGCGTCCAGCACCCCTGAAGTCGCTACACGAAGTCCCTTTTCACCTCCCCTAGTCGGAGCGCCTCTAACCTAGATCAACCAACTCTCCTTCGCACTACGAACTCAACCATCACCTTGATTTCAACTCTGGCCCCCCATACCGTTACTTCTGCCTCTGCCCTATCCTCATGTAAGAAACTCGACTGTCAGGAATATCGAACGTACCCATAACGAATTCCACCAAAATGAAGCTCACAAGCATACGAGTTCAACGGATTTAACTGTGTTTGATTTTACTTAGTATTTCATTTTATAAAATTCGTTGGAGGTAAAAGAGTGGTGGCGGCTTCTTTTTTCTCGTTGCGTTTATAAAGGTAAGGGTGAGGCTAAGGAAGGAGAACGTGGCCTATTTGGGTTCATACATAGTTAGGATATTTTATTATTATTATTATATATTTTATTTTCTTCATTTTATATTCTTTTTACTTTCTAAAAATCCATGTGATCACAGACGATACCTAAAAATCATGAAAATTGACATGCAGCAAGAGTTTGACATTACGGTCCCAAAGAAACTGGTTTCGTTGAATTCCGACTTTGTTTGCTCACACAGCGTATTTTTAACCATCAAAATATTGACTATTTTTCACATTAAAAACCCGTACGGCCACACACTGACCCTAAAAAATTGCGGAAATTGAAATCTAGGAATAATTTAATATTGCGGATCCAACAAAATTAGTTTCATCGAATTCTGAGGTCGTTTGCAAAAGTGGCTATTTTTAAAGCTCTAAATAACCCTTTTAAATATATAAATATATTTAGAAGTAATTAAATTTAATATTTAAAAATAAATATTATCGTACATATTCACAACAGAATATCATACAGCTCTAGCATATTCCTATCTGAATTTCTAACTCGATATTTCAAATCCCGAGTAAACCGATATTCGATTTATAATGAAATTCCTTTTTAGAATATAAATAATTCCTTTAAAAATTATAAAGGAATTCCACAGCGACTTTTCTAAAATTTTATTTGGACATACATCAAAATCTACACGACGAAATCCAGATTTTTCTCTTCTATTAGAAAAATATACTTCACCAGCTCCTAATGTTTCTTGTTTCATAGAAATCCGATTTAAAACGGCTTCTGTATTCCTAGCTGAAGTTCAAATAGCCAAATTGCGAACTACCGCACCATTTCGAGCACGATTATTATTATAATATTTATTATACACTCAGACTTTGTTTAAATAATATATTCGTCAATATAATTCAATATAAACTGAATTTTATATTTTATATCGTCTAATTCACACCATATCATGAATTCTGTTTTTTCCGATTATTCAAAAATATATTATTTTATTATTTATGTTAATTAAATATAAATATTATTTTATTCCAGGTATCAATATTGTTAAATCTATAATTAATAATTACATAAATAAATTATTTGATTGTCAAAAATGCGGGTCATTGCACTTTATCTTTTAAGTATATCCTCTTGGTCCTATCGTCGATCCTTAGGTAGAAGCCAATGGATTTAAACATATGTTTGAGACATGTTATGTTTGGTGGATGCAAATGGATGTAAGTATTTGCTAACGGTTGCTCGTGGATGCATATACGTACACACACTAGGAGCTAAATCAGCTCCGTCGCTTCCATATTGCATATGCATGAGTGGATTTTTATATATATATATATATATATATATATATATATATGGATTGAAACTTAATTTTGATCATATGGATGTTGCATTTAAAATGTATGGTTGTACACTCATATAGAAATGATATGTATCAATAGGGTTCTTTTGGATACATAATGGATGCATGGCACTATCATGAATTGCATTAAGGAGGTCAAGTGAATCAGTAGACTGCCTGATTTTGCATTTGGGTAAGGACATATACACAGACTATGCATAAGATCATGAAAGCATTAGAATTCGTTTTAAGGACAATGGATGCGTGTGATTGAATGGTTGAGTAGATGGATGTTGGATGGTAGGATATACATTCTTCTTGACTTGAAGATTTCGGGGACGAAATCCTTTAAGTAGGGGGAATGTAACACCCCATAATTTTTAAAAACGGTACATAAGAGATAAATAGAGAATAATTAGTTGTTAAATGAAGAATTAGGTAAAACATGTTATGCCATTGCGTTTGTCTTGGAATTCTTCTTGAGATAGAGTCCGAGTTTGCGTAAAACGGATACCGTATGAAGGAGATACGGACGAACGAAGTTAGGCAGAAAAACTGAAAACATGCCATAATACAAGTGCGCCATTACAAAAATGCACTGGCGCACTTGTGAAGTGCGCCAGTGCAAAATTGCACTGGCGCACCTGCCAAGTGCGCCCATACCGAGGGCCGTCCAACCCAGCATTCTGGAGTGTTCTGTGATGACGTGTCTTGTTCTTATTTGCTGGATGACCTGTCTTCGAGCTGTGTGACTCTGATGACTCCTAGGTTGATCTAAACGCTATAATTAATACTAGACATCTATATTTACATAGCTAAACCTAAAATCTAACATCGTAACCCTAAAACTATGGTGTTGTCCTGATGTTCGTCTGCAAACTGGCCTAGCCTCCACTCATCTACCCCAAAGTAGAGAATCAAATTCAAACAAGGAATCAATTAGAAGAACTAGAGAATCAAACGTCTACATCAAAGGATAGCTTTTCAAATTTAGAAACCAGATCCCAAAAATCATGATCCATCCATTTTTTGTAAGAACATTTCTTGTTTATATGTGAACACCTTATAAGAAATCATGACTGTAATAACTGGGTCTAGAACTATGCCCAATTCTATTCATGCCTATAATTTTGTCAATTATGAATTGCCTATGTCTGTGAGACTATTGTGATTGATGTAATGACACCTATCGTTCCTATGAGACTATTGTGATTGATGTAATGACACCTATCGCGCCTATGGGACTATTGTGATTGACATAATGAAACCTAACATGCCTATGAGACTGTTGGATTGACAAAATGGAACCTCTCATGCCTATGGTACTGTTGTGAATTGATTTATCATGTTGTATATCCTATGCCTATGAGACTATTGGACTGACACAATTGAACCTACCAGACTGTATATGCAGATTTCATAATAAGTTGTGTTCATACATGCTTACATGTTTAGATCCAAGCTAGTACCCATGTTTAATATCCATATAAGTTCATGCTTATAGAATTAGATCTATGCTAGTTCGCGTGGTAATTGGATATAATTTAAATGCAAAATCATGTTCATGTGCTTAATTACGTTTATATCGTTCTATCCCAAATTTATACTACGCATATTGTTCTGAATTGTTTATGCCTGTTGAAATGTTACATGTCCCTTTCTTTTCCCTTTTATTTATAAGTTAGGCTAATTTGCGTGCCAAATGTACTGTGTGAATTATGCAAACGAATAACAACGGAGACGTTGGGGAAAAATATTAAACTACATGCTATTGGCACAGATTGGCTCATAATCATGTAAATTATTAGTAGCATGAAATGGTAGAATTTGTATACCTAGAATTATGGACATAATTTATTGGGTAAATGGGGCATGATTTGAATTGACAACACTGGTGGATAATTTACATATAAACATAAATTGTAAGTATATAAATTAATTAAAAGATGAATATGCCTAACCCGAGGTTAGATTGAGTTGCAGTGTAAGACTGCCCGGAACCGCCCGGCACATCCAGCAACCGTAACAATATAGATCTAATGTGAGAGGTTAGCGCATTAAGCCCAAAAACCCGAGGTTAGATTGAGTTGCGGTGTAAGACTGCTCAGAACCGCCCAGCACATCCAGCGACCACAACCATATAGATATAATGTGAAAGGTCGGTGCTTTAGTGAATGAATTAAAGCTAAGAAACCAGACAGGCTAAGAATGGTAGAGTTAAGTTAACACAAGAAGGCAACACTTAACCAATGTAATATGACAAGTGGTAGGGTTAAGTAACATAAGAAGGCAACACTTAACCAATGTAACATGACAAGTGGTAGGGTTAAGTAACACAAAAGGGCCACACTTAACCAATGTAACATGACAAGTGGTAGGGTTAAGTAACACAAGAGGGCAACACTTAACCAATGTAAAATGACAAGTGGTAGGGTTAAGTAATACAAGAGGGTAACACTTAACCAATGTAACATGACAAGTGGAAGGGTTAAGTTAACACTTAACCAATGAACGAGTGGGGTTAATTTAATGGGAAACACTTACCCAATATAACATAATGAACGAATGGGGTTCAGCTAAGGGGAAACACTTAACCAATATAATATGATGAATGAATAGGGTTAAGTTAACAGGAAACACTTAACAAATTACAACGTGATGAATGAGAATGGTTAAGTTAATAAGAAACACTTAACCAACATGACATGACGTGTGGATGGGTTAAGTTAACTTGAATGGATAGATAACACTTACCCAATTTGGAGGGTATACGAATAGACCCTGGGAAACCCTTGTAATGGGGACCCATTTCAGCAATAACCCACATGGATGTATCCCGGTACCCTAAGCTAGGCAGGGTGGGACACGATCGCTAGGATGATTATAAGTTGTCAAAATAGCGGCAAGGGGTGCAGCAGTGTAGTTCCGTCGGATTATGGGCGTGCACGTGCTCCGGTGTGGAAAAGCAGGCACTGGGCATCAGTAGTATACACTGTGCATCTAGAATTTGTTTCGGGTTGCTATCATAGGGATTGATAAACCTTATGATGTGACAAGCACAGGGTATCCACACGCAAGAGCGGGCCGACTAACACAGACACAAGGAAAGTTAATACAAGTAGGGCGCCGATCGATAGGGTAGTAATGGTACATCTACCATCTTCATTGTAATCAGGCTGATTGAGGTAAGATCCTCATACTAGATGTACACCTAAAGGCTACAACAATTGCGGGGTTGGGATCACCTTATTATATAACACAATATACTAGTTGGGACACTAGTAGGGGATACGGATCTTTTTTCATAGGATACTAGTTGGGACACTAGTAGGGAATAAAAATCGTTCATTAAAAGACACTAGTTAGGATGCTAGTTGGTTAATGCAGAGAAAATGGGAAATCAGAGAAAGAACCAATGCGCATTCAGTGTATCATACCTTTGTCATATCTAATGATCATCATTTGTTATCTTGCGATGCTTATTATCATGGTTATGTTTGGTATTCAGTTTATTCATGTCATGATCCTTTTACCTGTTTAAATGCTGAATAATCACTGGACTTACCAGACTTATGTCTCACCCGTTTTCTTTTCCCTTCTTTTCTTTCATTCCCCTATCCCCTAAATTCACAGGTAGGGAATACTACCACTTAGCTTAGTTTTCTTCCTAGGCTCAAAGACAGACGATGTACTGCTTTGGACTCTCTTTTCCACTGCTATGGCTGGCTCATGCTTTATTGGGGAATATCATTGTCATTTTATGCTTCTTTATTTTGTTAAACTAGAGAAATGCTTTGTTGTAATGGATATTGGAAGACAATCTTTGTACAAGCTGTTTTATAAAGCTATTGTTCATCAATAAAGTAAAGCTTTATTTATTTTCCCCTATTTAAATTACGTATGTTTTGTAATTTATCTGTTCTATACAATTATGACGCTCCTCCGAAGTTAATGTATTCTCTTTGTGAGTGACCTTAATGGAGGTGGGGTGTAACATAAGGGCTATTTAGAGAATTAGGGGTAGGATTAAAAAGAATAGTTGTTTTGAAGTATTAAGAGAAGTAGGGGTAGTTTAAGCATAGTAGTGATTTACCGACAAATATGAAAGATGATGAATCATTTGGATTGGGTGCTGCAAAAGCCAACCCATCACGGTGTTTATAAAATAAGGGTAATTGTTGTAAGTAAGGGCTATTTAGGGAATTAGGGGTAGGATTAAAAAGAATAGTTGTTTTGAAGTATTAAGAGAAGTAGGGGGAGTTTAAGCATGGTAGGGATAGATCGACAATTACGAAAGATTAAGAATCGTTTGGATTGGGTGCTACAAAAACTAACCCTTCACAGGAGTAAAAGTTAGGCATAATTGTTGGAAGTAAGGGCTATTTAGAGAATTAGTGTGAGGATAAAAAAGAATAGCTGTTTTGAAGTATTAAGAGAAGTAGGGGTAGTTTAAGCATAATAGGGTTAGATCGAGAAGTATGAAAAATGATGAATAGTTTGGATTCGGTGCAGCCAAAACCAACCCTTAACAGTAGTAAAAAGATAGGCGTAATTGTTGGAAGTTAGGGATATATAGAGAATTAGGAGTAGGATTAAAAAGAAGTGTTGTGTTGAAGTATTAAGAGAAGTAGGGGTAGTTTAAGCATATTAGGTGTAGATCGACAAAGATGAACGATGATGAATAATTTCGATTGGGTGCTGCGAAAACCAATAAATAATAGAAGTTAAAATATAGGGGTAATTGTTGGAAGAAATGACTATTTATTGAATTAGGTGTAGGATTAAAAAAGGGATTTTTTGAAGTATTAAGAGAAGTATGGGTAGTTTAAGCATAGTAGGGTTAGATCGACAAATATGAAAGATTATGAATCGTCTAGATTGGTTGCTGCAAAAACAAACCAATCACAGTAGTAAAAAGATAGGAGTAATTGTTGGAAGTATGGGATATTTAGAGAATTACGGGTAGGATTAAAAAGAAGGACTGTTTTGAAGTAATAAGAGAAGTACGGGTAGTTTAATCATAGTAGAGGTAAATCGCCAAATTTAAAAGATGATGAATCATTTAGATTGGGTGCTACAAACACCAACACTTAACAAAAGTTAAAAAATAGGTGTAATTGTTGGAAGGAATGACTATTTAGAGAATTAGGGGTAGGATTAAAAAAAGGGTTGTTTTGGAGTATTAAGTGAAGTAGGGGTAGTTTAAGCATAGTAGGGGTAGATTGACAAATATGAAAGATTATGAATGATTTGGATTGGGTGCTGCAAAAACCATCCCTTCAAAGGAGTTAAAAGATAAGCATAATTGTTGGAAGTAAGGGCTATTTAAAGAATTAGGGGTAGGATTAAAAAGAAGGACTGTTTTGAAGTATTAAGAGAAGTAGGGATTATTTAAGCATAGTATGGGCAGATCGATAAATATGAAAGATTATGAATCATTTAGATTAGGTGCTGCAAAAACCGACCCTTCACAGTAGTTAACAAATAGGGGTAATTGTTGGAAGTAAGGACTATTTAGAGAATTAGGGTTAGGATTAAAAAGAATAGATGTTTTGAAGTATCAAGAGAAGTAGGGGTAGATTAAGCATAGTAGGGTTAGATCGACAAATATGAAAGATGATGAATCATATGGATTGGGTGCTGCAAAAACCAACCCTTTACAGTATTTAAAAAATCGGGGTAATTGTTGTAAGTTAGGGCTATTTAGATAATTTGGGGTAGGAATAAAAAGAACAGCTGTTTTGAAGTACTAAGAGAAGTATGTGTAGTTTAAGCATAGTAGGGGTAGATCGACAAATATGAAAGGTTATAAATCGTTTGGATTGGGTGCTGCAAAAAACAACCCTTCACAGTAGTAAAAGATAGGTGTAGTTGGTGGAAGTAAGGGCTATTTAGAGAATTAGTATTAGGATTAAAAGGAATAGTTGTTTTGAATTATTAAGGGAAGTAGGGGTAGTTTAAGCATAATAGGGTATATCGACAAATATGAAAAATGATGAATCGTTTGGATTGGGTGAAGCAAAAACAAACCCATCAGAGGTGTAAAAAGATAGGCGTAATTGGTGGAAGTAAGGTCTATAAAGAGAGTTAGGGGTAGGATTAAAAAGAAGGGTTGTTTGAAGTATTAAGAGAAGTAGGGCTAGTTTAAGCATTGTAGGGGTAGATCGACAAATATGAAAGATGATGAATCATTTAGATTGGGTGTTGCAAAAACTAACCCTTCACAGAAGTTAAGAAATAGGGGTAATTTTTGGAAGGAATGACTATTTAGGGAATTAGGGGTAGGATTAAAAAGAAGGGATGTTTTGAAGTATTAAAAGAAGTAGGGGTAGTTTAAGCAAAGTAGTGGTAAATCGACAAATATGAAAGATTATGAATCATCTGGGTTGGGTGCTGCAAAAACCAACCCTTTACAGTAGTAAAAAGATAGGCATACTTGTTGGAAGTAAGGCTATTTATAGAATTAGGGGTACGATTTAAAAGAAGGGCTGTTTTGAAGTATTAAGAGAAGTAGGGGTAGTTTAAGCATAATAGGGGTTGATCGACAAATATGAAAGATGATGAATCATTTAGATTTGGTGCTGCAAAAACCGACCCTTCACAGTAGTTAAAAAATAGGAGTAATTGTTGGAAGTAAGGGCTATTTAGAGAATTAGGGTTAGGAATAAAAAGAATAGTTGTTTTGAAGTATTAAGAGAAGCAGGGGTAGTTTAAGCATAGTAGGGTTAAATCGACAAATATGAAAGATGATGAATCATATGGATTGATTGTTGCAAAAACAAACCCGTTACAGTAGTTAAAAAATCGGGGTAATTGCTGTAAGTTAGGGCTATTTATAGAAATAGGGGTAGGATTAAAAAGAATAGTTGTTTTGAAGTATTAAGAGAAGTAAGGGTAGTTTAAGCGTAGTAGGGGTAGATCGACAAATATGAAAGGTTATGAATCGTTTGGATTGGGGGCTGCAAAATACAACCCTTCACAGTAGTAAAAGATAGGCATAGTTGTTGCAAGTAAGGGCTATTTAGAGAATTAGTATTAGGATTAAAAAGAATAATTGTTTTGAAGTATTAAGGGAAGTAAGGGTAGTTTAAGCATAATAAGGGTAGATCGACAAATATGAAAAATGATGAATCGTTTGGATTGGGTTCTCCAAAAACAAACCCTTCTTAGTAGTAAAAAGATAGGCGAAATTGTTGGAAGTAAGGGCTATAAAGAGAGTTAGGGGTAGGATTAAAAAGAAGGGTTGTTTGAAGTATTAAGAGACGTAGGGCTAGTTTAAGCATAGTAGGGGTAAATCGACAAATATGAAAGATGATGAATCATTTAAATTGGGTGTTGCAAAAACCAACCCTTCATAGAAGTTAAAAATAGGTGTAATTGTTGGAAGGAATGAATATTTAGAGAATTAGTGGTAGGATTAAAAAGAAGGGATGTTTTGAAGTATTAAGAGAAGTAGGGGTAGTTTAAGCATAGTAGCGGTAGATCGACAAATATGAAAGATTATGAATCGTCTGGGTTGGGTGTTGCAAACCAACCCTTCACAGAAGTAAAAAGATATGCATAATTATTGGAAGTAAGGGCTATTTACAGAATTAGGGGTAGGATTTAAAAGAAGGGCAGTTTTGAAGTATTAGGAGAAGTAGGGGTAGTTTAAGCATAATAGGGGTAGATCGAAAAATATTAAAGATTACAAATCGTTTGGATTGGGTGGTGCAAAAAACAACCCTTCAAAGTAGTAAAAAGATAGGTGCAATTTTTTGAAGTAAGGGCTATTTGGTGAATTAGTGGTAGGATAAAAAAGAAGGACTGTTTTGAAGTATTAAGAGAATTAGGGGTAGTTTAAGCATAGTAGGGATAAATCGACAAATATGAAAGATGATGAAGCATTTACTTTGGGTGCTGCAAAAACCAACCATTCACAGTAGTTAAAAATTGAGGTAATTGTTGGAAGTAAGGTCTATTTAGAGAATTAGTGGTAGGGTAGGATTAAAAAGAAGGGTTGTTTTGAAGTATTAAGAGAAGTAGGGGTAGTTTAAGAATAGTAGGGGTAAATGGACAAATATAAAGATGATGAATCATATGGGTTGGGTGGTGCAAAAACCAACCCTTCATAGAAGGTTAAAAGTAGGGGTAATTGTTGGAAGTAAGGGCTATTTACAGAACTAGGGGTAAAATTAAAAAGAATGGCTATTTTGAAGTATTAAGAGAAGTAAGGGAGTTTAAGCATATTAGGTGCAGATTGACAAATATGAAAGATTATGAATCGTTTCGATTGGTTGTTGCAAAAACCAACCCTTCACAACAGTAAAAGATAGGCGTAATTGTTGGAGGTAAGGGATATTTAGAGAATTAGGGGTAGGATTAAAAAGAATAGTTGTTTTGAAGTATTAAGAGAAGTAGGGGTAGTTTAAGCATAGTAGGGGTAAATCGACAAATATAAAAGATGATGAATCATTTGGATTGGGTGCTACAAAAACCAACCCTTCACAGAAGTTAAAAAATAGGGGTAATTGTTGGAAGGAACGACTATTTAGAGAATCAGCGGTAGGATTAAAAAGACTAGCTGTTTTGAAGTATTAAGAGAAGTAGGGGGAGTTTAAGCATAGTATGGGCAGATCGATAAATATGAAAGATTATGAATCATTTCGATTGGGTGTTGCAAAAACCAACCCTTCACAGTAGTAAAAATATAGGCATAATTGTTGGAAGTAAGGTCTATTTAGAGAATTAGGGGTAGGATTAAAAAGAAGGGCTGTTTTGAATTATTGAGAGAAGTAGGGGTAGTTTAAGCATAGTAGGGGTAGATCGACAAATATGAAAGATGATGAATCATTTAGATTGGGTGCTGCAACAACCAACCCTTCATAGAAGTTAAAAAAGGGGTAATTTTTGGAACAAATCACTATTTAGTGAATCAGGGTCAGGATTAAAAATAAGGGCTATTTTGAAGTATTAAGAGAAGTAGGGGTAGTTTAAGCATAGTAGGGGTAGATCGACAAATATGAAAGATTATAAATCGTTTGGATTGGGTGCTGCAAAAACCAACCCTTCACAGTAGTGAAAAGGTAGGCGTAACTGTTGGATGTAAGGGCTATTTAGAGAATTAGGGGAAGGAATAAAGAGAAGGACTATTTTGAATTGTTAAGAGAAGTAGGGATTGCTTAAGTATGGTACGAGTAGATCGACAAATATGAAATATGATGAATCATTTAGATTGGGTGCTGCAAAAACCAACCCTTCACATAAGTTAAAAAATAAGGGTAATTGTTGGAAGGAATGACTATTTAGAGAATTAGGGGTCAGATAAAAAAGAAGGGTTGTCTTGAAGCATTAATAGAAGTAGGGGTAGTTTAAGCATAGTATGGGTAGATGGACAAATATGAAAGATAATGAATCATTTGGATTGGGTGCGGCAAAAACCAACCCTTCACAGTAGTAAAAAGATAGGCGTAATTGTTGGAAGTAAGGGCTATTTAGAGAATTAGGGTAGGATTAAAAAGAAGGACTGTTTTGAAGTATTAAGAGAAGTAGGGGTAGTTTAAGCATAGTGTGGGTGGATCGACAAATATGAAAGATTATGAATCGTTTGGATTGGGTACTGCAAAAACCAACCCTTCACAGAAGTTAAAAAATAGGGATAATTGTTGGAAGTAAGGCTATATAGAGAATTAGGGGTAGGATTAAAAAGAAGGGTTGTTTTGAAGTATTAAGAGAAGTAGGGTTAATTTAAGCATAGTAGGGGTAGATTGACAAATATGAAAGATTATGAATCGTTTGGATTGGGTGCCGCAAAAACACACCCTGCATAGTAATAAAAAGATTGGCGTAATTGTTGGAAGTAAGGTTATATAGAGAGTTAGGGGTAGGATTAAAAAGAAGGGTTGTTTTGAAGTATTAAGAGAAGTAGGGTTAATTTAAGCATAGTAGGGGTAGATCGACAAATATGAAAGATGATGGATCATTTAGATTGGGTGCTGCAAAATCCAATCCTTCACAAAAGTTAAAAAATAGGGGTAATTGTTGGAAGGAATGAATATTTAGAGAATTAGGGGTAGGATTAAAAAAAAGGGATGTTTTGAAGTATTAAGGAAAGCAGGGGTAGTTTAAGTATAGTAGGGGTAGATCGAAAAATATGAAACATTTTGAATTATTTGGATTGGGTGCGGCAAAAAATAACACTTCACAGTAGTAAAAGATAGGCGTAATTTTTGGAGGTAAAGGCTATTTAGAGAATTAGGGGTAGGATTAAAAAGAATAGCTGTTTTGTAGTATTAAGAGAAGTAGCGGTAGTTTAAGCATAGTAGGGGTAGATCGACAAATATGAAAGACAATGAATCGTTTGGATTGGGTGCTGCTGAAACCAACCCTTCACAGAAGTTTAAAAATAAGGGTAATTGTTGGAAGGAATGACTATTTAGAGAATCAGGGGTAGGATTAAAAAGAATAGCTGTTTTGAAGTATTAAGAGAAGTCGGGGGAGTTTAAGGATAGTAAGGGCAGATCGACAAATATGAAAGATTATGAATCGTTTGGATAGGGTGCTGCAAAAACCAACCCTTCATAGTGGTAAAAAGATAGGCGTAATTTTTGTAAGTAAGGGCTATTTAGAGAATTAGGGTTTTGATTAAAAATAAGGGTTGTTTTGAAGTATTAAGAGAAGTAGGGGTAGTTTAAGCATAGTTGGGGTAGATCGACAAATATGAAAGATGATGAATCATTTAGATTGGGTGCTGCAACAACCAACCCTTCACAAAAGTTAAAAAATAGGGGTTATTGTTGTAAGGAATGACTATTTAGAGAATCAGGGGTAGGATTAAAAAGAAGGGTTGTTTTGAAGTATTAAGAGAATTTGGGGTAGTTTAAGCAAAGAAAGGGTAGATCGACAAATATGAAACATTATAAATCCTTTGGATTGGGTGCTGCAAAAACCAACCCTTCAAAGTAGTAAAAAGGTAGGTGTAATTGTTGGAAGTAAGGGCTATTTAGAGAATTAGGGGTAGGGATAAAAAGAAGGACTGTTTTGAATTATTAAGAGAAGTAGGGGTTGTTTAAGCATAGTAGGGGTAAATCAACAAATATGAAATATGATGAATCATTTAGATTGGGTGCTGCAAAAACCAACACTTCACAAGAGTTAAAAAATAGGGGCAATTGTTGGAAGGAACAACTATTTAGAGAATTAGGGGTAGGATAAAAAAGAAGGGTTGTTTTGAAGTATTAAGAGAAGTAGGGGTGCTTTAAGCATAGTAGCGGTAGACCGACAAATACGAAAAATGGTGAATCGTTTGGATTTTCTGCTGCAAAAACCAACCCTTCACATTAGTAAAAAGATAGGCATAATTGTTGGAAGTTAGGGCTATTTATTGAATTAGGGGTAGGATTAAAATGAAGGGTTGTTTTGAAGTATTAAGAGAAGTAGGGGTAGTTTAAGCATAGTAGGGGTAGATCGACAAATATGATAGATTACAAATCGTTTGGATTAGGTGCTACAAAAACCAACTTTAAAAGTTGTAAAAAGATAGGCGTAATTGTTGGAAGTAAGGGCTATTTAGAGATTTAGCGGTAGGGTAAAAAAGAAGGACTGTTTTGAAATATTAAGAGAAGTAGGGGTATTTTAAGAATAGTAGGGATAGATTGACAAATATGGAAGATGAAGAATCGTTTAGATTGGGTGCTGCAAAAACCAACCCTTCACAGTAGTCAAAAAAGGGGTAATTGTTGGAAGTAAGGGCTATTTAGAGAATTAGGGGTAAGGTAGGATTAAAAATAAGGGCTATTTTGAATTATTAAGAGAAGTAGGGGTAGTTTAAGCATAGTAGGGGTAAATCCACAAATATAAAGATGATGAATCATATGGGTTAAGTGGTGCAAAAACCAACCCTTCACAGAAGTTTAAAAATAGGGGTAATTGTTGGAAGTATGGTCTATTTATAGAATTAGGGTTAGGATTAAAGAGAATAGTTGTTTTGAAGTATTAAGAGAAGTAGGGGGAGTTTAAGCATAGTTGGGGCAGATCGACAAATACGAAAGATTATGAATCGTTTGGATTAGGTGCTCCAAAAACCAGTCGTTCACAAAAGTAAAAGATAGGCGTAATTGTTGGAAGTAAGTGCTATTTGGAGAATTTGGGGTAGGATTAAAAAGAGTAGCTGTTTTGAAGTATTTAGAGATGTAGGTGTAGTTTAAGTATAGTAGGGGTAGATCGACAAATATGAAAGATGTTGAATCATTTGGATTGCATGCTGCAAAAACCAACCCTTCACAGAAGTTAAAAAATAGGGGTAATTGTTGGAAGGAATGACTATTTTGAGACTCAGGGGTAGGATTAAAAAGAATAGTCGTTTTGAAGTATTGAGAGAAGTACGGGGAGTTAAAGCATAGTAGGTGCAGATCAACCAATATGAAAGATTATGACTCGTTTGGATTGGGTGCTGCAAAAACCAACCCTTCACAGTAGTAAAAAGATAGGAGTAATTTTTGGAAGTAAGGGCTATTTAGAGAATTAGGGGTAGGATTAAAAAGAAGGGTTGTTTTTTAGTACTAAGAGAAATAGGGGTAGTATGAATCATTTAGATTGGTTGTTGTAACAACCAACCCTTCACAAAAGTTAAAAAATAGGGGTAATTATTGGAAGGAATGACTATTTAGTGAATCAAAGGTAGTATTAAAAAAATGGGTTGTTTTGAAGTATAAAGAGATGTAGGGGTAGTTTAAGCACAGTAGGGGTAGATCGACAAATGTGAAAGGTTATAAATCGTTTGGATTGGGTGCTGCAAAAACCAACCCCTCACAGTAGTAAAAAGGTAGGCATAATTGTTGGAATTAAGGTCTATTTAGAGAATTAGGGTTAGGAATAAAAAGAAGGATTGTTTTGAATTATTAAGAGAAGTATGGGTTGTTTAAGTATAGTAGGGGTAGATCGACAAATAAGAAAAAAGATGAATCATTTAGATTGGGTGCTGCAAAAACCAACCCTTGACAGAAGTTAAAAAATAGGGGTAATTGTTGGAAGGAATGACTATTTAGAGAATTAGGGGCAGGATTAAAAAGAAGGGAATTTTTTGAAGTATTAATAGAAGTAGTGGTAGTTTAAGCATAGTATGGGTAGATAGACAAATATGAGAGATTATGAATCATTTGGATTGGGTGCTGCAAAAACCAACCCTTCACAGTAGCAAAAAGATAGGCGTAATTGTTGGAAGTAAGGGCTATTTAGAGAATTAGGGGTAGGATAAAAAAGAAGAACTGTTTTGAAGTATTAAGAGAAGTAGGTGTAGTTTAAGCATAGTAGGGTAGATCGACAAATATAAAGATGATGAATCATATGTATTGGGTGCTGCAAAAACCACCCCTTCGCAGAAGTTTAAAAATAGGGGTAATTGTTGGAGTGGCTACTGAGAGAATTAGGAATTGAACTAAAATGAAGGTGTTGTGTTGAAGTATTAAGAGAAGTATGGGTAGTTTAATCATAGTAGGGGTAGATCGACAAATATGAAAGATAATGAATGATTTAGATTGGATGCTACAAAAACCAACCCTTCACAGTAGTTAAAAAATAGGGGTAATTGTTGGAAGTATGGGCTATTTAGAGAATTAGGGGTAGGATTAAAAAGAATAGCTGTTTTGAAGTATTAAGATTTGTAGGGGAAGTTTAAGCATAGTATGGGTAGATCGACTAATTAGAAAGATGATGAATCATTTGGATTAGGTGCTGCAAAAACCAAACCTTCACAGTAGTTAAAAAATATGCGTAATTGTTGGATGTAAGGGCTATTTAGAGAATTAGGGGAAAGATTAAAAAGTAGGTTGTTTTCAAGTGTTAAGAGAAGTAGGGGTAGTTTAAACATAATAGGGGTAGATCGACAAATATGAAAGATGATGAATCGTTTGGATTGGGTGCTGCAAAAAGCAACTCTTCATAGTAGTTAAAAAATTGGGATAATTTTTGGAAGTAAGGAATATTTAGAGAATTATTGATTGGATTAAAAAGAAAGGCTGTTTTGAAGTACTAAGAGAAGTAGGGATAATTTAAGCATAGTAGGGGTTGATCGATAAATATAAAAGATGATGAATCATTTGGATTGGGTGTTGCAAAACCCAACCCTTCACAGAAATTAAGAAATAGGGGTAACTATTGGAAGTAAGGGATATTAAGAGAATTAGCGGTAGGATTAGAAAGAAATCTGTTTTGAAGTATTAAGAGAAGTATGGGTAGTTTAAGCATAATAGGGGTAGACCGACAAATATGAAAGATTATGAATAGTTTAGATTGGGTGCTACAAAAACCAACCTTTCTCAATAGTAAAAGATAGTCTTAATTGTTAGAAGTAAGGGATAATTAGAGAATAAGTGTTAGGATTAAAAATAATAGTTGTTTTGAAGTACTTAAAGAAGTAGGGGTAGTTTAAGCATAGTTTGGGTAGATCGACAAGTATGAAAGATGATAAATCATTTAGACTGGGTGCTGCAAAAACTAACCCTTCACAGTAGTTAAAAATAAGGGTAATTGTTGGAAGTAAGGGCTATTTAGAGAATTAGGGGTAGGATGAAAAAGAAGGGTTGTTTTTAAGTATTAAGAGATTTAGGGGTAGTTTAAGCATAGTAGGGATAGATCGACAAAAGTAAGGACAATGAATCATATGGATTGGGTGTTGCAAAAATCAGCCCCTCATGGAAGTTAAAAAATAGGGGTAATTGTCGGAAGTAAGGGCTATTTAGAGAATTAGGGTTAGGATTAAAAAGAATAGTTGTTTTGAAGTATTAAGAGAAGTAGGAGGAGTTTAAGCATAGCAGGGGTAGATCAACAAATATGAAAGATGATAAATCGTTTCGATTGATTGCAGCAAAAACTAACCCTCCGCAGTAGTAAAGATAGGTGTAATTGTTGGAAGTAAGGGCTATATAGAGAATTAGGGGAACGATTAAAAATAATGGTTGTTTTGAAATATTAATAGAAGCAGGGGTAGTTTAAGCATAGTAGGTGTAGATCGACAAATATAACAGATTATGAATCATTTAGATTTAGTGCTGCAAAAACCAACCCTTCACAGAAGTTATTTTGAAGTATTAAGAGAAGTAAGGGTAGTTTAAGCATAGTAGGAGTAAATGGACAAATATGAAAGATTATGAATCATTTAGATTGGGTGCTGCAAAAACCAACTCTTCACAGTATTAAAAAGATAGGCGTAATTGTTGGAAGTATGGGCTATTTAGAGGATTGGGTCAGGATTAAAAAGAAGAACTATTTTTAAGTATTAAGAGAAGTAGGCGTAGTTTAAGCATAGTAGGGATAGATCGACAAGTATGAAAGATGATGAATCATTTATATTGGGTGCTGCATAAACCAACATTTCAAAGTAATTAAAAAATAGGTGTAATTGTTGGAAGTAAGGGCTATTTAGAGAATTAAGGGTAGGATTAAAAAGAAGGGACGTTTTGAAGAATAAAGAGAAGTAGGGGTAGTTTAAGCATAGTAGGGTAGATCGACAAATATAAAGATGATGAATCATATGGATTGGGTGCTGCAAAACCAACCCTTCAGAGAAGTTTAAAAATAGGGGTAATTATTGGAAGGGCTATTTAGAGAATTTGGAGTTGGACTAAAATGAAGGGTTGTTCTTAAATATTAAGAGAAGTAGGGGTAGTTTAAGCATAGTACGGGTAGATCGACAAATATGAAAGATGATGAATCATTTGGATTGGGTGTTGTAAAAACCAACCATTCGCAGTAGTTAAAAAATAGGGGCAATTGTTAGATGTAAGGGATATTTAGAGAAATAGGGGTAGGATTAAAAAGAAGGTTGTTTTGAAGTACTAAAAGAAATACGGCTAGTTTAAGCATAATAGGGGTAGATCGACAAATATGAAAGATGATGAAACGTTTGGATTGGGTGCTCCAAAAACCAACCTTTAAAGTAGTTAAAAAATAGGGATAATTGTTGGAAGTAAGGGCTATTTAAAAAATTAAGGGTTGGATTAAAAAGAACGGCTGTTTTGAAATACTAGGAGAAGTAGGGATAGTTTTAACATAGTAGGGGTAGATCGACAAATATGAAAGATGATGAATCATTTGGATTGGGTTCTGCAAAAACACACCCTTCACAGAAGTTAAAAATAGGGGTAATTATTGGAATTAAGGGCTATTTAAAGATTTAGGGGTAGAATTAAAAAGAATAGTTGTTTTGAAGTATTAAGAGAAGTAGGGGTAGTTTAAGCATAGTACGGGTAGATCGACAAATAGGAAAGATTATGAATCTTTTGGATTGGGTGCTGCAAAAACCAACCCTTCAAAGTAGTAAAAGATAGGCATAATTGTTGGAAGTAAGTGTTATTTAGAGAATTAGGGTTTGGATTTAAAAGAAGGCCTGTTTTGAAGTATTAAGAGAAGCAGGCGTAGTTTAAGCATAGTAGGGGTAGATCGACAAATATGAAAGATTATGAATCGTTTGGATTGGGTGCTGCTAAAACCAACCCATCACAGTAGTAAAAAATAGGCATAATTGTTGGAAGTAAGTGCTATTTAGAGAATTAGGGGTAGGAATAAAAGGAAGGGTTGTTTTGAAGTATTAGGAGAAGTAGGGGTATTTTAAGCATAGTAGGGTTAGATCGACAAATATGAAAGTTGATGAATCATTTTGATTGGGTGCTGCAAAAACCAAACCTTCACAGAAGTTAAAAAATAGGGGTAATTATTGGAAGGAATTACTATTTAGAGAATTAGGTATAGGAATAAAATGAAGGACTATTTGGAAGTATTAAGCGAAGTAGGGGTAGTTTAAGCATAGCAGGGGTAGATCGACAAATACGAATGATTATGAATCGTTTGGATTGGCTGCTACAAAAACCAACGCTTCAAAGTAGTAAAAAGATAGGCGTAATTGTTGGAATTAAGGGCTATTTAGAGAATCAGGGGTAGGATTGAAAATAATAGTTGTTTTGAAGTATTAAAAGAAGTAGGGGTAGTTTAAACATAGTAGGGGTAGATCGACTAATAGGAAAGATTATGAATCGTTTGGATTGGGTGCTGCAAAAACAAACTCTTCAAAGTAGTTAATGATAGGCATTATTGTTGGAAGTAAGGGCTATTTAGAGAATTAGGGTTAAGATTAAAAAGAATAGTTGTTTTGAAGTATTAAGAGAAGTAGGGGTTGTTTAAGCATAGTAGGGGTATAATGACAAATACAAAAGATGATGAATCGTTTCGATTGGGTGCTGCAAAAACCAACCCTTCACAGTAGTAAAAAGATAGGCGTAGTTGTTGAATGTAAGGGCTTTTTCGTGAATTACGGGTAGGATTAAAAAGAAGGACTGTTTTGAAATATTAAGAGAAGTAGGGGTAGTTTAAGCATAGTAGGGTTAGATCGACAAATATGAAAGATGATAAATCATTTAGATTGGGTGCTGCAAAAACAAATCCTTCAAAGAAGTTAAAAAATAGGGGTAATTGTTGGAAGGAATGACTATTTAGAGAATTAGCTATAGGATCAAAATGGAGGGCTATTTTGAAGTATTAAGAGAAGTAGTGGTAGTTTAAGCATAGTAGGGGTAGATCGAAAAGTATTAAAGATTATGAATCGTTTGGATTGGGTGCTTCAAAAACGAACCCTTCAAAGTAGTAAAAAGATAGGCGTAATTGTTGGAAGTAAGGTCTATTTAGAGAATTAATGGTAGGATAAAAAAATGGACTGTTTTGAAGTACTAAGAGAAGTTGGGGTAGTTTAAGCATAGTAGGGGTAGATCGACAAATATGAAAGATGATGAGTCATCTGGGTTGGGTGCTGCAAAAACCAACCCTTCACAGTAGTAAAAAGATAGGCATACTTGTTGGAAGTAAGGCTATTTATAGAATTAGGGGTACGATTTAAAAGAAGGGCTGTTTTGAAGTATTAAGAAAGTAGGGGTAGTTTAAGCATAATAGGGGTTGATCGACAAATATGAAAGATGATGAATCATTTAGATTTGGTGCTGCAAAAACCGACCCTTCACAGTAGTTAAAAAATAGGAGTAATTGTTGGAAGTAAGGGCTATTTAGAGAATTAGGGTTAGGAATAAAAAGAATAGTTGTTTTGAAGTATTAAGAGAAGCAGGGGTAGTTTAAGCATAGTAGGATTAAATCGACAAATATGAAAGATGATGAATCATATGGATTGAGTGCTGTAAAAACAAACCCGTTACAGTATTTAAAAAATCGGGGTAATTACTGTAAGTTAGGGCTATTTATAGAATTAGGGGTAGGATTAAAAAGAATAGTTGTTTTGAAGTATTAAGAGAAGTAAGGGTAGTTTAAGCGTAGTAGGGGTAGATCGACAAATATGTAAGGTTATGAATCGTTTGGATTGGGTGCTGCAAAATACAACCCATCACAGTAGTAAAAGCTAGGCATAATTGTTGCAAATAAGGGCAATTTAGAGAATTAGTATTAGGATTAAAAAGAATAATTGTTTTGAAGTATTAAGGGAAGTAAGGGTAGTTTAAGCATAATAAGGGTAGATCGACAAATATGAAAAATGATGAATCGTTTGGATTGGGTTCTCCAAAAAAAAACCCTTCTTAGTAGTAAAAAGATAGGCGAAATTGTTGGAAGTAAGGGCTATAAAGAGAGTTAGGGGTAGGATTAAAAAGAAGGGTTGTTTGAAGTATTAAGAGACGTAGGACTAGTTTAAGCATAGTAGGGGTAGATCGACAAATATGAAAGATGATGAATCATTTAAATTGGGTGTTGCAAAAACCAACCCTTCATAGAAGTTAGAAATAGGTGTAATTGTTGGAAGGAATGACTATTTAGAGAATTAGTGGTAGGATTAAATAGAAGGGATGTTTTGAAGTATTAAGAGAAGTAGGGGTAGTTTAAGCATAGTAGCGGTAGATCGACAAATACGAAAGATTATGAATCGTCTCGTTTGGGTGCTGCAAACTAACCCTTCACAGAAGTAAAAAGATAGGCATAATTATTGGAAGTAAGGGCTACTTATAGAATTAGGGGTAGGATTTAAAAGAACGGCTGTTTTGAAGTATTAGGAGAAGTTGGGGTAGTTTAAGCATAATAGGGGTAGATCGAAAAATATTAAAGATTACGAATCGTTTGGATTGGGTGCTGCAAAAAACAACCCTTCAAAGTAGTAAAAAGATAGGCGCAATTTTTTGAAGTAAGGGCTATTTGGAGAATTAGTGGTAGGATAAAAAAGAAGGACTGTTTTGAAGTATTAAGAGAATTAGGGGTAGTTTAAGCAAAGTAGGGATAAATCGACAAATATGAAAGATGATGAAGCATTTACTTTGGGTGCTGCAAAAACCAACCATTCACAGTAGTTAAAAATTGAGGTAATTGTTGGAAGTAAGGTCTATTTAGAGAATTAGGGGTAGGGTAGGACTAAAAAGAAGGGCTGTTTTGAAGTATTAAGAGAAGTAGGGGTAGTTTAAGAATAGTAGGGGTAAATGGACAAATATAAAGATGATGAATCATATGGGTTGGGTGGTGCAAAAACCAACCATTCATTGAAGGTTAAAAGTAGGGGTAATTGTTGGAAGTAAGGGTTATTTACAGAACTAGGGGTAAAATTAAAAAGAATGGCTATTTTGAAGTATTAAGAGAAGTAGGGGAGTTTAAGCATAGTAGGTGCAGATTGACAAATATGAAAGATTATGAATCGTTTCGATTGGTTGTTGCAAAAACCAACCCTTCACAACAGTAAAAGATAGGCGTAATTGTTGGAGGTAAGGGATATTTAGAGAATTAGGGGTAGGATTAAAAAGAATAGTTGTTTTGAAGTATTAAGAGAAGTAGGGGTAGTTTAAGCATTGTAGGGGTAAATCGACAAATATAAAAGATGATGAATCATTTGGATTGGGTGCTACAAAAACCAACCCTTCACAAAAGTTAAAAAATAGGGGTAATTGTTGGAAGGAACGACTATTTAGAGAATCAGTGGTAGGATTAAAAAGACTAGCTGTTTTGAAGTATTAAGAGAAGTAGGGGGAGTTTAAGCATAGTATGGGCAGATCGATAAATATGAAAGATTATGAATCATTTCGATTGGGTGTTGCAAAAACCAACCCTTCACAGTAGTAAAAATATAGGAATAATTTTGGGAAGTAAGGTCTATTTAGAGAATTAGGGGTAGGATAAAAAAGAAGGGCTGTTTTGAATTATTTAGAGAAGTAGGGGTAGTTTAAGCATAGTAGGGGTAGATCGACAAATATGAAAGATGATGAATCATTTAGATTGGGTGCTGCAACAACCAACCCTTCATAGAAGTTAAAAAAGGGCTAATTTTTGGAAAAAAACACTATTTAGTGAATCAGGGTTAGGATTAAAAATAAGGGCTATTTTGAAGTATTAAGAGAAGTCGGGGTAGTTTAAGCATAGTAGGGGTAGATCGACAAGTATGAAAGATTATAAATCGTTTGGATTGGGTGCTGCAAAAACCAACCCTTCACAGTAGTGAAATGGTAGGCGTAACTGTGGGATGTAAGGGCTATTTAGAGAATAAGGTGAAGGAATAAAAAGAAGGACTATTTTGAATTGTTAAGAGAAGTAGGGATTGCTTAAGTATAGTACGGGTAGATCGACAAATATGAAATATGATGAATCATTTAGATAGGGTGCTGCAAAAACCAACCCTTCACATAAGTTAAAAAATAAGGGTAATTGTTGGAAGGAATGACTATTTAGAGAATTAGGGATCAGATAAAAAAGAAGGGCTGTCTTGAAGCATTAATAGAAGTAGGGGTAGTTTAAGCATAGTATGGGTAGATGGACAAATATGAAAGATAATGAATCATTTGGATTGGGTGCGGCAAAAACCAACCCTTCACAGTAGTAAAAAGATAGGCGTAATTGTTCGAAGTAAGGGCTATTTAGAGAATTAGGGTAGGATTAAAAAGAAGGACTGTTTTGAAGTATTAAGAGAAGTAGGGGTAGTTTAAGCATAGTGGGGGTGGATCGACAAATATGAAAGATTATGAATCGTTTGGATTGGGTACTGCAAAAACCAACCCTTCACAGAAGTTAAAAAATAGGGATAATTGTTGGAAGTAAGGCTATATAGAGAATTAGGGGTAGGATTAAAAAGAAGGGTTGTTTTGAAGTATTAAGAGAAGTAGGGTTAATTTAAGCATAGTAGGGGTAGATCGACAAATATGAAAGATTATGAATCGTTTGGATTGGGTGCCGCAAAAACACACCCTTCATAGTAGTAAAAAGATTGGCATAATTGTTGGAAGTAAGGCTATATAGAGAGTTAGGGGTAGGATTATAAAGAAGGGTTGTTTTGAAGTATTAAGAGAAGTAGGGTTAATTTAAGCATAGTAGGGGTAGATCGACAAATATGAAAGATGATGGATCATTTAGATTGGGAGCTGCAAAATCCAATCCTTCACAAAAGTTAAAAAATAGGGGTAATTGTTGGAAGGAATGAATATTTAGAGAATTAGGGGTAGGATTAAAAAAAAGGGATGTTTTGAAGTATTAAGGAAAGCAGGGGTAGTTTAAGCATAGTAGGGGTAGATCGAAAAATATGAAACATTCTGAATTATTTGGATTGGGTGCTGCAAAAAATAACACTTCACAGTAGTAAAAGATAGGCGTAATTTTTAGAGGTAAAGGCTATTTAGAGAATTAGGGGTAGGATTAAAAAGAATAGTTGTTTTGTAGTATTAAGAGAAGTAGCGGTAGTTTAAGCATAGTAGGGGTAGATCGACAAATATGAAAGATAATGAATCGTTTAGATTGGGTGCTGCTGAAACCAACCCTTCACAGAAGTTTAAAAATAAGGGTAATTGTTGGAAGGAATGACTATTTAGAGAATCAGGGGTAGGATTAAAAAGAATAACTGTTTTGAAGTATTAAGAGAAGTTGGGGGAGTTTAAGCATAGTAAGGGCAGATCGACAAATATGAAAGATTATGAATCGTTTGGATTGGGTGCTGCAAAAACCAACCCTTCACAGTGGTAAAAAGATAGGCGTAATTTTCGTAAGTAAGGGCTATTTAGAGAATTAGGGTTTTGATTAAAAAGAAGGGTTGTTTTGAAGTATTAAGAGAAGTAGGGGTAGTTTAAGCATAGTTGGGGTAGATCGACAAATATGAAGGATGATGAATCATTTAGATTGTGTGCTGCAACAACCAACCCTTCACAGAAGTTAAAAAATAGGGGTTATTATTGTAAGGAATGACTATTTAGAGAATCAGGGGTAGGATTAAAAAGAAGTGTTGTTTTGAAGTATTAAGAGAATTTGGGGTAGTTTAAGCATAGTAGGGGTAGATCGACAAATATGAAATATTATAAATCCTTTGGATTGGGTGCTGCAAAAACCAACCCTTCAAAGTAGTAAAAAGGTAGGTGTAATTGTTGGAAGTAAGGGCTATTTAGAGAATTAGGGGTAGGGATAAAAAGAAGGATTGTTTTGAATTATTAAGAGAAGTAGGGGTTATTTAAGCATAGTAGGGGTAGATAAACAAATATGAAATATGATGAATCATTTAGATTGGGTGCTGCAAAAACCAACCCTTCACAAGAGTTAAAAAATAGGGGCAATTGTTGGAAGGAATGACTATTTAGAGAATTAGGGGTAGGATTAAAAAGAAGGGTTATTTTGAAGTATTAAGAGAAGTAGGGGTACTTTAAGCATAGTAGGGGTAGACCGACAATTACGAAAAATGGTGAATCGTTTGGATTTTGTGCTGCAAAAACCAACCCTTCACATTAGTAAAAAGATAGGCATAATTGTTGGAAGTTAGGGCTATTTATTGAATTAGGGGTAGGATTAAAAAGAGGGGTTGTTTTGAAGTATTAAGAGAAGTAGGGGTAGTTTAAGCATAGTAGGGGTAGATCGACAAATATGAAAGATTACAAATCGTTTGGATTAGGTGCTACAAAAACCAACTTTAAAATTAGTAAAAAGATAGGCGTAATTGTTGGAAGTAAGGGCTATTTAGAGATTTAGCGTTAGGGTAAAAAAGAAGGACTGTTTTGAAATATTAAGAGAAGTACGGGTATTTTAAGAATAGTAGGGATATATTGACAAATATGGAAGATGAAGAATCGTTTAGATTGGGTGCTACAAAAACCAACCCTTCACAGTAGTCAAAAAAGGGTTAATTGTTGGAAGTAAGGGCTATTTAGAGAATTAGGGGTAAGGTAGGATTAAAAAGAAGGGGTATTTTTAATTATTAAGAGAAGTAGGGGTAGTTTAAGCAAAGTAGGGGTAAATCCACAAATATAAAGATGATGAATCATATGGGTTAAGTGGTGCAAAAACCAACCCTTCACAGAAGTTTGAAAATGGGGGTAATTGTTGGAAGTGTGGTCTATTTATAGAATTAGGGTTAGGATTAAAGAGAATAGTTGTTTTGAAGTATTGAGAGAAGTAGGGGGAGTTTAAGCATAGTAGGGGCAGATCGACAAATATGAAAGATTATGAATTGTTTGGATTAGGTGCTCCAAAAACCAGTCGTTCACAAAAGTAAAAGATAGGCGTAATTGTTGGAAGTAAGTGCTATTTGGAGAATTAGGGGTAGGATTAAAAAGAGTAGCTGTTTTGAAGTATTAAGAGATGTAGGTGTAGTTTAAGTATAGTAGGGGTAGATCGACAAATATGAAAGATGTTGAATCATTTGGATTGCATGCTGCAAAAACCAACCCTTCACAGAAGTTAAAAAATAGGGGTAATTGTTGGAAGGAATGACTATTTTGAGAATCAGGGGTAGGATTAAAAAGAATAGTCGTTTCGAAGTATTGAGAGAAGTAGGGGGAGTTAAAGCATAGTAGGTGCAGATCAACCAATATGAAAGATTATGACTCGTTTGGATTGGGTGCTTCAAAAACCAACCCTTCACAGTAGTAAAAAGATAGGAGTAATTTTTGGAAGTAAGGGCTATTTAGAGAATTAGGGGTAGGATTAAAAAGAAGGGTTGTTTTGAAGTATTAAGAGAAGTAGGGTTAATTTAAGCGTAGTAGGGGTAGATCGACAAATATGAAAGATTATGAATCGTTTGGATTGGGTGCCGCAAAAACACACCCTTCATAGTAGTAAAAAGATTGGCGTAATTGTTGGAAGTAAGGCTATATAGAGAGTTAGGGGTAGGATTAAAAAGAAGGGCTGGTTTGAAGTATTAAGAGAAGTAGGGTGAATTTAAGCATAGTAGGGGTAGATTGACAAATATGAAAGATGATGGATCATTTAGATTGGGTGCTGCAAAATCCAATCCTTCACAAAAGTTAAAAAATAGGGGTAATTGTTGGAAAGAATGGATATTTAGAGAATTAGGGGTAGGATTAAAAAAAAGGATGTTTTGAAGTATTAAGGAAAGCAGGGGTAGTTAAAGCATAGTAGGGGTAGATCGAAAAATGTGAAATATTCTGAATTATTTGGATTGGGTGCCGCAAAAATAACACTTCACAGTAGTAAAAGATAGGCGTAATTTTTGGAGGTAAAGGCTATTTAGAGAATTAGGGGTATGATTAAAAAGAATAGCTGTTTTGTAGTGTTAAGAGAAGTAGCGGTAGTTTAAGCATATTAGGGGTAGATCGACAAATATGAAAGATAATGAATCGTTTGGATTGGGTGCTGCTGGAACCAACCCTTCACAGAAGTTTAAAAATAAGGGTAATTGTTGGAAGGAATGACTATTTAGAGAATCAGGGGTAGGATTAAAAAGAATAACTGTTTTGAAGTATTAAGAGAAGTTGGGGGAGTTTAAGCATAGTAAGGGCAGATCGACAAATATGAAAGATTATGAATCGTTTGGATTGGGTGCTGCAAAAACCAACTCTTCATAGTGGTAAAAAGATAGAGGTAATTTTTATAAGTAAGGGCTATTTAGAGAATTAGGGTTTTGATTAAAAAGAAGGGTTGTTTTGAAGTATTAAGAGAAGTAGGGGTAGTTTAAGCATAGTTGGGGTAGATCGACAAATATGAAAGATGATGAATCATTTAGATTGGGTGCTGCAACAACCAACCCTTCACAGAAGTTAAAAAATAGGGGTTATTGTTGTAAGGAATGAATATTTAGAGAATCAGGGGTAGGATTAAAAAGAAGGGTTGTTTTGAAGTATTAAGAGAATTTGGGGTAGTTTAAGCATAGTAGGGGTAGATCGACAAATATGAAATATTATAAATCTTTTGGATTGGGTGCTGGAAAAACCAACCCTTCAAATTAGTAAAAAGGTAGGTGTAATTGTTGGAAGTAAGGGCTATTTAGAGAATTAGAGGTAAGGATAAAAAGAAGGACTGTTTTGAATTATTAAGAGAAGTAGGGGTTGTTTAAGCATAGTAGGGTATATCAACAAATATGAAATATGATGAATCATTTAGATTGGGTGCTGCAAAAACCAACCCTTCACAAGAGTTAAAAAATAGGGGCAATTGTTGGAAGGAATGACTATTTAGAGAATTAGGGGTAGGATAAAAAAGAAGGGTTGTTTTGAAGTATTAAGAGAAGTAGGGGTACTTTAAGCATAGTAGGGGTAGAACGACAAATACGAAAAATAGTGAATCGTTTGGATTTTGTGCTGCAAAAACCAACCCTTCACATTAGTAAAAATATAGGCATAATTGTTGGAAGTTAGGGCTATTTATTGAATTAGGGGTAGGATTAAAAAGAAGGGTTGTTTTGAAGTATTAAGAGAAGTAGGGGTAGTTTAAGCATAGTAGGGGTAGATCGACAAATATGAAAGATTACAAATCGTTTGGATTAGGTGCTACAAAAACCAACTTTAAAAGTAGTAAAAAGATAGGCGTAATTGTTGGAAGTAAGGGCTATTTAGAGATTTAGCGGTAGGGTAAAAAAGAAGGACTGTTTTGAAATATTAAGAGAAGTAGGGGTATTTTAAGAATAGTAGGGATAGATTGACAAATATGGAAGATGAAGAATCGTTTAGATTGGGTGCTGCAAAAACCAACCCTTCACAGTAGTCAAAAAACGGGTAATTGTTGGAAGTAAGGGCTATTTAGAGAATTAGGGGTAAGGTAGGATTAAAAAGAAGGGCTATTTTGAATTAATAAGAGAAGTAGGGGTAGTTTAAGCATAGTAGGGGTAAATCCACAAATATAAAGATGATGAATCATATGGGTTAAGTGGTGCAAAAACCAACCCTTCACAGAAGTTTAAAAATAGGGGTAATTGTTGGAAGTATGGTCTATTTATAGAATTAGGGTTAGGATTAAAGAGAATAGTTGTTTTGAAGTATTAAGAGAAGTATGGGGAGTTTAAGCATAGTAGGGGCAGATCGACAAATATGAAAGATTTTGAATAGTTTGGATTAGGTGCTCCAAAAACCAGTCGTTCACAAAAGTAAAAGATAGGCGTAATTGTTGGAAGTAAGTGCTATTTGGAGAATTAGGGGTAGGATTAAAAAGAATAGCTGTTTTGAAGTATTAAGAGATGTAGGTGTAGTTTAAGTATAGTAGGGGTAGATCGACAAATATGAAAGATGTTGAATCATTTGGATTGCATGCTGCAAAAACCAACCCTTCACAGAAGTTAAAAAATAGGGGTAATTGTTGGAAGGAATGACTATTTTGAGAATCAGGGGTAGGATTAAAAAGAATAGTCGTTTTGAAGTATTGAGAGAAGTAGGGGGAGTTAAAGCATTGTAGGTGCAGATCAACCAATATGAAAGATTACGACTCGTTTGGATTGGGTGCTGCAAAAACCAAACCTTCACAGTAGTAAAAAGATAGGAGTAATTTTTGGAAGTAAGGGCTATTTAGAGAATTAGGGGTACGATTATAAAGAAGGGTTGTTTTGAAGTATTAAGAGAAGTAGGGTTAATTTAAACGTAGTAGGGGTAGATCGACAAATATGAAAGATTATGAATCGTTTGGATTGGGTGCCGCAAAAACACACCCTTCATAGTAGTAAAAAGATTGGCGTAATTGTTGGAAGTAAGGCTATTTAGAGAGTTAGGGGTAGGATTAAAAAGAAGGGTTGTTTTGAATTATTAAGAGAAGTAGGGTTAATTTAAGCATAGTAGGGGTAGATCGACAAATATGAAAGATGATGGATCATTTAGATTGGGTGCTTCCAAATCCAATCCTTCACAAAAGTTAAAAAATAGGGGTAATTGTTGGAAGGAATGAATATTTAGAGAATTAGGGGTAGGATTAAAAAAAGGGATGTTTTGAAGTATTAAGGAAAGCAGGGGTAGTTTAAGCATAGTAGGGGTAGATCGAAAAATATGAAACATTCTGAATTATTTGGATTGGGTGCTGCAAAAAATAACACTTCACAGTAGTAAAAGATAGGCGTAATTTTTGGAGGTAAAGGCTATTTAGAGAATTAGGGGTAGGATTAAAAAGAATAGCTGTTTTGTAGTATTAAGAGAAGTAGCGGTAGTTTAAGCATAGTAGGGGTAGATCGACAAATATGAAAGATAATGAATCGTTTGGATTGGGTGCTGCTGAAACCAACCCTTCACAGAAGTTTAAAAATAAGGGTAATTGTTGGAAGGAATGACTATTTAGAGAATCAGGGGTAGGATTAAAAAGAATAACTATTTTGAAGTATTAAGAGAAGTTGAGGGAGTTTAAGCATAGTAAGGGCAGATCGACAAATATGAAAGATTATGAATCGTTTGGATTGGGTGCTACAAAAACCAACCCTTCATAGTGGTAAAAAGATAGGCGTAATTTTCGTAAGTAAGGGCTATTTAGAGAATTAGGGTTTTGATTAAAAAGAAGGGTTGTTTTGAAGTATTAAGAGAAGTAGGGGTAGTTTAAGCATAGTTGGGGTAGATCGACAAATAGGAAAGATGATTAATCATTTAGATTGGGTGCTGCAACAACCAACCCTTCACAGAAGTGAAAAAATAGGGGTTATTGTTGTAAGGAATGACAATTTAGAGAATCAGGGGTAGGATTAAAAAGAAGGGTTGTTTTGAATTATTAAGAGAATTTGGGGTAGTTTAAGCATAGTAGGGGTAGATCGACAAATATGAAATATTATAAATCCTTTGGATTGGGTGCTGCAAAAACCAACCCTTCAAAGTAGTAAAAAGGTAGGTGTAATTGTTGGAAGTAAGGGCTATTTAGAGAATTAGGGGTAGGGATAAAAAGAAGGACTGTTTTGAATTATTAAGAGAAGTAGGGGTTGTTTAAGCATAGTAGGGGTAGATCAACAAATATGAAATATGATGAATCATTTAGATTGGGTGCTGCAAAAACCAACCCTTCACAAGAGTTAAAAAATAGGGGCAATTTTTGGAAGGAATGACTATTTAGAGAATTAGGGGTAGGATTAAAAAGAAGGGTTATTTTGAAGTATTAAGAGAAGTAGGGGTACTTTAAGCATAGTAGGGGTAGACCGACAAATACGAAAAATGGTGAATCGTTTGGATTTTGTGCTGCAAAAACCAACCCTTCACATTAGTAAAAAGATAGGCATAATTGTTGGAAGTTAGGGCTATTTATTGAATTAGGGGTAGGATTAAAAAGAGGGGTTGTTTTGAAGTATTAAGAGAAGTTGGGGTAGTTTAAGCATAGTAGGGGTAGATCGACAAATATGAAAGATTACAAATCGTTTGGATTAGGTGCTACAAAAACCAACTTTAAAAGTAGTAAAAAGATAGGCGTAATTGTTGGAAGTAAGGGCTATTTAGAGATTTAGCGGTAGGGTAAAAAAGAAGGACTGTTTTGAAATATTAAGAGAAGTAGTGGTATTTTAAGAATAGTAGGGATAGATTGACAAATATGGAAGATGAAGAATCGTTTAGATTGGGTGCTGCAAAAACCAACCCTTCACAGTAGTCAAAAAAGGGGTAATTGTTGGAAGTAAGGGCTATTTAGAGAATTAGGGGTAAGGTAGGATTAAAAAGAAGGGCTATTCTGAATTATTAAGAGAAGTAGGGGTAGTTTAAGCATAGTAGGGGTAAATCCACAAATATAAAGATGATGAATCATATGGGTTAAGTGGTGCAAAAACCAACCCTTCACAGAAGTTTAAAAATAGGGGTAATTGTTGAAGTATGGTCTATTTATAGAATTAGGGTTAGGATTAAAGAGAATAGTTGTTTTGAAGTATTAAGAGAAGTAGGGGGAGTTTAAGCATAGTAGGGGCAGATCGACAAATATGAAAGATTATGAATCGTTTGGATTAGGTGCTCCAAAAACCAGTCGTTCACAAAAGTAAAAGATAGGCGTAATTGTTGGAAGTAAGTGCTATTTGGAGAATTAGGGGTAGGATTAAAAAGAATAGCTGTTTTGAAGTATTAAGAGATGTAGGTGTAGTTTAAGTATAGTAGGGGTAGATCGACAAATATGAAAGATGTTGAATCATTTGGATTGCATGCTGCAAAAACCAACCCTTCACAGAAGTTAAATAATAGGGGTAATTGTTGGAAGGAATGACTATTTTGAGAATCAGGGGTAGGATTAAAAAGAATAGTCGTTTTGAAGTATTGAGATAAGTAGGGGGAGTTAAAGCATAGTAGGTGCAGATCAACCAATATGAAAGATTATGACTCGTTTGGATTGGGTGCCGCAAAAACCAAACCTTCACAGTAGTAAAAAGATAGGAGTAATTTTTGGAAGTAAGGGCTATTTAGAGAATTAGGGGTACGATTAGAAAGAAGGGTTGTTTTGAAGTATTAAGAGAAGTAGGGTTAATTTAAACGTAGTAGGTGTAGATCGACAAATATGAAAGATTATGAATCGTTTGGATTGGGTGCCGCAAAAACACACCCTTCATAGTAGTAAAAAGATTGGCGTAATTGTTGGAAGTAAGGCTATATAGAGAGTTAGGGGTAGGATTAAAAAGAAGGGTTGTTTTGAATTATTAAGAGAAGTAGGGTTAATTTAAGCATAGTAGGGGTAGATCGACAAATATGAAAGATGATGGATCATTTAGATTGGGTGCTTCCAAATCCAATCCTTCACAAAAGTTAAAAAATAGGGGTAATTGTTGGAAGGAATGAATATTTAGAGAATTAGGGGTAGGATTAAAAAAAGGATGTTTTGAAGTATTAAGGAAAGCAGGGGTAGTTTAAGCATAGTAGGGGTAGATCGAAAAATATGAAACATTCTGAATTATTTGGATTGGGTGCTGCAAAAAATAACACTTCACAGTAGTAAAAGATAGGCGTAATTTTTCGAGGTAAAGGCTACTTAGAGAATTAGGGGTAGGATTAAAAAGAATGGCTGTTTTGTAGTATTAAGAGAAGTAGCGGTAGTTTAAGCATAGTAGGGGTAGATCGACAAATATGAAAGATAATGAATCGTTTGGATTGGGTGCTGCTGAAACCAACCCTTCACAGAAGTTTAAAAATAAGGGTAATTGTTGGAAGGAATGACTATTTAGAGAATCAGGGGTAGGATTAAAAAGACTAACTGTTTTGAAGTATTAAGAGAAGTTGGGGGAGTTTAAGCATAGTAAGGGCAGATCGACAAATATGAAAGATTATGAATCGTTTGGATTGGGTGCTGCAAAAACCAACCCTTCATAGTGGTAAAAAGATAGGCGTAATTTTCGTAAGTAAGGGCTATTTAGAGAATTAGGGTTTTGATTAAAAAGAAGGGTTGTTTTGAAGTATTAAGAGAAGTAGGGGTAGTTTAAGCATAGTTGGGGTAGATCGACAAATATGAATGATGATGAATCATTTATATTGGGTGCTGCAACAACCAACCCTTCACAGAAGTGAAAAAATAGGGGTTATTGTTGTAAGGAATGACTATTTAGAGAATCAGGGTTAGGATTAAAAAGAAGGGTTGTTTTGAATTATTAAGAGAATTTGGGGTAGTTTAAGCATAGTAGGGGTAGATCAACAAATATGAAATATTATAAATCCTTTGGATTGGATGCTGCAAAAACCAACCCTTCAAAGTAGTAAAAAGGTAGGTGTAATTGTTGGAAGTAAGGGCTATTTAGAGAATTAGGGGTAGGGATAAAAAGAAGGACTGTTTTGAATTATTAAGAGAAGTAGGGGTTGTTTAAGCATAGTAGGGGTAGATCAACAAATATGAAATATGACGAATCATTTAGATTGGGTGCTGCAAAAACCAACCCTTCACAAGAGTTAAAAAATAGGGGCAATTGTTGGAAGGAATGACTATTTTGAGAATTAGGGGTAGGATAAAAAAGAAGGACTGTTTTGAAGTACTAAGAGAAGTAGGGGTACTTTAAGCATAGTAGGGGTAGACCGACAAATACAAAAAATGGTGAATCGTTTGGATTTTGTGCTGCAAAAACCAACCCTTCACATTAGTAAAAAGATAGGCATAATTGTTGGAAGTTAGGTCTATTTATTGAATTAGGGGTAGGATTAAAAAGAAGGGTTGTTTTGAAGTATTAAGAGAAATAGGGGTAGTTTAAGGATAGTAGGGGTAGATCGACAAATATGAAAGATTACAAATCGTTTGGATTAGGTGCTACAAAAACAAACTTTAAAAGTAGTAAAAAGATAGGCGTAATTGTTGGAAGTAAGGGCTATTTAGAGATTTAGCGGTAGGGTAAAAAAGAAGGACTGTTTTGAAATATTAAGAGAAGTAGGGGTATTTTAAGAATATTAGGGATAGATTGTCAAATATGGAAGATGAAGAATCGTTTAGATTGGGTGCTGCAAAAACCAACCCTTCACAATAGTCAAAAAAGGGGTAATTGTTGGAAGTAAGGGCTATTTAGAGAATTAGGGGTAAGGTAGGATTAAAAAGAAGGGCTATTTTGAATTATTAAGAGAAGTAGGGGTAGTTTAAGCATAGTAGGGGTAAATCCACAAATATAAAGATGATGAATCATATGGGTTAAGTTGTGCATAAACCAACCCTTCACAGAAGTTTAAAAATAGGGGTAATTGTTGGAAGTATGGTCTATTTATAGAATTAGGGATAGGATTAAAGACAATAGCTGTTTTGAAGTATTAAGAGAAGTAGGGGGAGTTTAAGCATAGTAGGGGCAGATCGACAAATATGAAAGATTATGAATCGCTTGGATTAGGTGCTCCAAAAACCAGTCGTTCACAAAAGTAAAAGATAGGCGTAATTGTTGGAAGTAAGTGCTATTTGGAGAATTAGGGGTAGGATTAAAAAGAGTAGCTGTTTTGAAGTATTAAGAGATGTAGGTGTAGTTTAAGTATAGTAGGGGTAGATCGACAAATATGAAAGATGTTGAATCATTTGGATTGCATGCTGCAAAAACCAACCCTTCACAGAAGTTAAAAAATAGGGGTAATTGTTGGAAGGAATGACTATTTTGAGAATCAGAGTTAGGATTAAAAAGAATAGTCGTTTTGAAGTATTGAGAGAAGTAGGGGGAGTTAAAGCATAGTTGGTGCAGATCAACCAATATGAAAGATTATGGCTCGTTTAGATTGGGTGCTGCAAAAACCAACCCTTCACAGTAGTAAAAAGATAGGAGTAGTTATTGGAAGTAAGGGCTATTTAGAGAATTAGGGGTAGGATTAAAAAGAAGGGTTGTTTTTTAGTATTAAGAGAAATAGGGTAGTATGAATCATTTAGATTGGGTGCTGTAACAACCAACCCTTCACAAAAGTTAAAAAATAGGGGTAATTATTCGAAGGAATGACTATTTAGTGAATCAAAGGTAGTATTAAAAAAATGGGTTGTTTTGAAGTATAAAGAGAAGTAGGGGTAGTTTAAGCATAGTAGGGGTAGATCGACAAATGTGAAAGGTTATAAATCGTTTGGATTGGGTGCTGCAAAAACCAACCCCTCACAGTAGTAAAAAGGTAGGCATAATTGTTGGAATTAAGGTCTATTTAGAGAATTAGGGTTAGGAATAAAAAGAAGGATTGTTTTGAATTATTAAGAGAAGTATGGGTTGTTTAAGTATAGTAGGTGTAGATCGACAAATAAGAAAAAAGATGAATCATTTAGATTGGGTGCTGCAAAAACCAACCCTTCACAGAAGTTAAAAAATAGGGGTAATTGTTGGAAGGAATGACTATTTAGAGAATTAGGGGCAGGATTAAAAAGAAGGGAATTTTTTGAAGTATTAATAGAAGTAGTGGTAGTTTAAGCATAGTATGGGTAGAAAGACAAATATGAGAGATTATGAATCATTTGGATTGGGTGCTGCAAAAACCAACCCTTCACAGTAGCAAAAAGATAGGCGTAATTGTTGGAAGTAAGGGCAAATTAGAGAATTAGGGGTAAGATAAAAAAGAAGAACTGTTTTGAAGTATTAAGAGAAGTAGGTGTAGTTTAAGCATAGTAGGGTAGATCGACAAATATAAAGATGATGAATCATATGTATTGGGTGCTGCAAAAACCACCCCTTCGCAGAAGTTTAAAAATAAGGGTAATTGTTGGAGTGGCTACTTAGAGAATTAGGAATTGAACTAAAATGAAGGTGTTGTGTTGAAGTATTAAGAGAAGTATGGGTAGTTTAATCATAGTAGGGGTAGATCGACAAATATGAAAGATAATGAATGATTTAGATTGGATGCTACAAAAACCAACCCTTCACAATAGTTAAAAAATAGTGGTAATTGTTGGAAGTATGGGCTATTTAGAGAACTAGGGGTAGGATTAAAAAGAATAGCTGTTTTTAAGTATTAAGATTTGTAGGGGAAGTTTAAGCATAGTATGGGTAGATCGACTAATAAGAAAGATGATGAATCATTTGGAGTAGGTGCTGCAAAAACCAAACCTTCACAGTAGTTAAAAAATATGCATAATTGTTGGATGTAAGGGCTATTTAGAGAATTAGGGGAAAGATTAAAAAGTAGGTTGTTTTCAAGTGTTAAGAGAAGTAGGGGTAGTTTAAACATAATAGGGGTAGATCGACAAATATGAAAGATGATGAATCGTTTGGATTGGGTGCTGCAAAAAGCAACTCTTCATAGTAGTTAAAAAATTGGGATAATTTTTGGAAGTAAGGGATATTTAGAGAATTATTGATTGGATTAAAAAGAAGGGCTGTTTTGAAGTACTAAGAGAAGTAGGGATAATTTAAGCATAGTAGGGGTAGATCGACAAATATAAAAGATGATGAATCATCTGGATTGGGTGTTGCAAAACCCAACCCTTCACAGAAGTTAAGAAATAGGGGTAACTATTGGAAGTAAGGGATATTTAGAGAATTAGCGGTAGGATTAGAAAGAATATCTGTTTTGAAGTATTAAGAGAAGTATGGGTAGTTTAAGCATAATAGGGGTAGACCGACAAATATGAAAGATTATGAATAGTTTAGATTGGGTGCTACAAAAACCAACCTTTCTCAATAGTGAAAGATAGTCTTAATTGTTAGAAGTAAGGGATAATTAGAGAATAAGTGTTAGGATTAAAAAGAATAGTTGTTTTGAAGTATTTAAAGAAGTAGGGGTAGTTTAAGCATAGTTTGGGTAGATCGACAAATATGAAAGATGATGAATCATTTAGACTGGGTGCTGCAAAAACTAACCCTTCACAGTAGTTAAAAATAGGGGTAATTGTTGGAAGTAAGGGCTATTTAGAGAATTAGGGGTATGATGAAAAAGAAGGGTTGTTTTGAAGTATTAAGAGATTTAGGGGTAGTTTAAGCATAGTAGGGATAGATCGACAAAAGTAAGGAAAATGAATCATATGGATTGGGTGTTGCAAAAATCAGCCCCTCATGGAAGTTAAAAAATAGGGGTAATTGTCGGAAGTAAGGGCTATTTAGAGAATTAGGGTTAGGATAAAAAAGAATAGTTGTTTTGAAGTATTAAGAGAAGTAGGGGGAGTTTAAGCATAGCAGGGGTAGATCAACAAATATGAAAGATGATAAATCGTTTCGATTGATTGCAGCAAAAACTAACCCTCCACAGTTGTAAATATAGGTGTAATTGTTGGAAGTAAGGGCTATATAGAGAATTAGGGGAACGATTAAAAATAATGGTTGTTTTGAAATATTAAGAGAAGCAGGGGTAGTTTAAGCATAGTATGGGTAGATCGACAAATATAACAGATTATGAATCATTTAGATTTAGTGCTGCAAAAACCAACCCTTCACAGAAGTTATTTTGAAGTATTAAGAGAAGTAAGGGTAGTTTAAGCATAGTAGGAGTAGATGGACAAATATGAAAGATTATGAATCATTTGGATTGGGTGCTGCAAAAACCAACTCTTCACAGTATTAAAAAGATAGGCGTAATTGTTGGAAGTATGGGCCATTTAGAGGATTGGGTCAGGATTAAAAAGAAGAACTATTTTTAAGTATTAAGAGAAGTAGGCGTAGTTTAAGCATAGTAGGGATAGATCGACAAGTATGAAAGATGATTAATCAATTATATTGGGTGCTGCATAAACCAACACTTCAAAGTAATTAAAAAATAGGTGTAATTGTTGGAAGTAAGGGCTATTTAGAGAATTAAGGGTAGGATTAAAAAGAAGGGACGTTTTGAAGAATAAAGAGAAGTAGGGGTAGTTTAAGCATAGTAGGGTAGATCGACAAATATAAAGATGATGAATCATATGGATTGGGGGCTGCAAAACCAACCCTTCACAGAAGTTTAAAAATAGGGGTAATTATTGGAAGGGCTATTTAGAGAATTTGGAGTTGGACTAAAATGAAGGGTTGTTCTTAAATATTAAGAGAAGTAGGGGTAGTTTAAGCATAGTACGGGTAGATCGACAAATATGAAAGATGATGAATCATTTGGATTGGGTGTTGTAAAAACCAACCATTCGCAGTAGTTAAAAAATAGGGGCAATTGTTAGATGTAAGGGATATTTAGAGAAATAGGGGTAGGATTAAAAAGAAGGTTGTTTTGAAGTACTAAAAGAAATAGGGCTAGTTTAAGCATAATAGGGGTAGATCGACAAATATGATAGATGATGAATCATTTGGATTGGGTGCTCCAAAAACCAACCTTTAAAGTAGTAAAAAAATAGGGATAATTGTTGGAAGCAAGGGCTATTTAAAGAATTAGGGGTTGGATTAAAAAGAACGGCTGTTTTGAATTACTAGGAGAAGTAGGGATAGTTTTAACATAGTAGGGGTAGATCGGCAAATATGAAAGATGATGAATCATTTGTATCGGGTTCTGCAAAAACCCACCCTTCACAGAAGTTAGAAATAGGGGTAATTATTGGAATTAAGGGCTATTTAAAGATTTAGGGGTAGAATTAAAAAGAATAGTTGTTTTGAAGTATTAAGAGAAGTAGGGGTAGTTTAAGCATAGTACGGGTAGATCGACAAATAGGAAAGATTATGAATCTTTTGGATTGGGTGCTGCAAAAACCAACCCTTCAAAGTAGTAAAAGATAGGCATAATTGTTGGAAGTAAGTGTTATTTAGAGAATTAGGGTTTGGATTTAAAAGAAGGGCTGTTTTGAAGTATTAAGAGAAGCAGGCGTAGTTTAAGCATAGTAGGGGTAGATCGATAAATATGAAAGATTATGAATCGTTTGGATTGGGTGCTGCAAAAACCAACCCATCACAGTAGTAAAAAATAGGCATAATTGTTGGAAGTAAGGGCTATTTAGAGAATTAGGGGTTGGTATAAAAGGAAGGTTTTTTTTGAAGTATTAGGAGAAGTAGGGGTATTTTAAGCATAGTAGGGTTAGATCGACAAATATGAAAGTTGATGAATCATTTTGATTGGGTGCTGCAAAAACCAAACCTTCACAGAAGTTAAAAAATAGGGGTAATTATTGGAAGGAATTACTATTTAGAGAATTAGGTATAGGAATAAAATGAAGGACTGTTTTGAAGTATTAAGCGAAGTAAGGGTAGTTTAAGCATAGTAGGGGTAGATCGACAAATACGAATAATTATGAATCGTTTGGATTGGCTGCTACAAAAACCAATGCTTCAAAGTAGTAAAAAGATAGGCGTAATTGTTGGAATTAAGGGCTATTTAGAGAATTAGGGGTAGGATTGAAAATAATAGTTGTTTTGAAGTATTAAAAGAAGTAGGGGTAGTTTAAGCATAGTAGGGGTAGATCGACTAATACGAAAGATTATGAATCGTTTGGATTGGGTGCTGCAAAAACAAACTCTTGAAAGTAGTTAATGATAGGCATTATTGTTGGAAGTAAGGGCTATTTAGAGAATTAGGGTTAAGATTAAAAAGAATAGTTGTTTTGAAGTATTAAGAGAAGTAGGGGTTGTTTAAGCATAGTAGGGGTATAATGACAAATACAAAAGATGATGAATCGTTTTGATTGGGTGCTGCAAAAACCAACCCTTCACAGTAGTAAAAATATAGGCGTAGTTGTTGAATGTAAGGGCTTTTTCGTGAATTACAGGTAGGATTAAAAAGAAGGACTGTTTTGAAATATTAAGAGAAGTAGGGGTAGTTTAAGCATAGTAGGGTTAGATCGACAAATATGAAAGATGATAAATCATTTAGATTGGGTGCTGCAAAAACAAATCCTTCAAAGAAGTTAAAAAATAGGGGTAATTGTTGGAAGCAATGACTATTTAGAGAATTAGGTATAGGATCAAAATGGAGGGCTATTTTGAAGAATTAAGAGAAGTAGTAGTAGTTTAAGCATAGTAGGGGTAGATCGAAAAGTATTAAAGATTATGAATCGTTTGGATTGGGTGCTTCAAAAACGAACCCTTCAAAGTACTAAAAAGATAGGCGTAATTGTTGGAAGTAAGGTCTATTTAGAGAATTAATGGTAGGATAAAAAAAAGGACTGTTTTGAAGTACTAAGAGAAGTTGGGGTAGTTTAAGCATAGTAGGGTAGATCGACAAATATGAAAGATGATGAATCATTTAGATTGGGTGCTGGAAAAACGAACCCTTCACAGAAGTTAAAAAAATATGGGTAATTGTTGGAAGGAATGACTATATATAAAATTAGGGGTAGGTTTAAAAAGAAGGGATGTTTTGAAGTATTAAGGGAAGTCGGGGTAGTTTGAGCATAGTACGGGTAGATCGACAAATATGAAAGATTATGAATTTTTGGATTGGGTGCTGCAAAAACCAACCCTTCACAGTATTAAAAAGATAGGCGTAGTTTTTGGAAGCAAGGGCTATTTAGAGAATTAGGGGTAGGATTAAAAAGAAGGATTGTTTTGAATTATTAAGAGAAGTTTGCGTTGTTTAAGCATAGTAGGGGTAGATCGACAAATAAGAAAGATGATGAATCATTTAGATTGGGTGCTGTAAAAACCAGCCCTATACAATAGTTAAAAAATATGGGTAATTATTGGAAGTAAGGGCTATTTAGAGGATTAGGGGTAGGGTTAAAAAGAAGGGCTGTTTTGAAGTATTAAGAGAAGTAGTGGTAGTTTAAGTATAGTAGGGGTTGATCTACAAATATAAAGAAGATGAATCATATGTATTAGGTGCAACAAAAACCAGCCCTTCACAGAAGTTTAAAAATAGGGGTAATTTCCGGAAGGGCTATTTAGAGAACTAGGATTTGGATTGAGAAGAAAGGTTGTTTTGAAGTATTAAGAGAAGTAGGGGTAGTTTAAGCATAGTAGGGGTAGATCGACAAATATGAAAGAAGATGAATCATTTAGATTGGGTGTGGCAAAAACCAACCCTTTATAGTAGTTAAAAAATAGCGGTAATTCTTGAATGTAAGGGCTATTTAGAAAACTTGGTGTAGGATTAAAAAGAATAGTTGTTTTGAAGTATTAAGGGAAGTAGGGGGAGTTTAAGAATAGTCGGGGCGGATCGACAAATATGAAAGATTATGAATCGTTTGGATTGGGTGTTGCAAAAAACAACCTTTCACAGTAGTAAAAGATAGGCATAATTTTTGGAAGTAAGGGATATTTAGAGAATTAGGGTAGGTTTAAAAATAATGGCTATTTTGAAGTATTAATAGATGTAGGGGTAGTTTTAGCATAATAAGGGAAGATCGACAAATAAGAAAGATGATGAATCGTTTGGGTTGGGTGCTGCAAAAACCAACCCTTCACAGAAGTTAAAAAATAGGGGTAATTGTTGGAAGGAATAGATATTTAGAGAAACCAGGGTAGGATTAAAAAGAATAGTTGTTTTGAAGTATTAAGAGAAGTAGGGGGTGTATAAGCATAGTAGGGGCAAATCGAAAAATATGAAAGATTATGAATCGTTGGATTGGTTGATGCAAAAAAATCAACCCTTCACAGTAGTAAAAAGATAGGCGTAATTGTTGGAAGTAAGGGCTATTTAGAGAATTAGGGGTAGGGTTAAAAAGAAGGTTTTTTTTGAAGTGTTAAGAGAAGTAGGGGTAGTTTAAGCATAGTTGGGGTAGATCGACAAATATGAAATATGATGAATCAATTAGATTGGGTGCTACAACAACCAACCCTTCACAGAAGTTAAAAAATAGGGGTAATTGTTGGAAGGAATGACTATTTAGAGAATCAGGGGTAAGATTAAAAAGAAGGGCTGTGTTGAAGTATTAAGAGAAGTGGGGGTAGTTTAAGCATAGTAGGGGTAGATCGAAAAATATGTAAGATTATAAATCGTTTGGATTGGGTTCTGCAAAAACCAACCCTTCACAGTTGTAAGAAGGTAGGCGTATTTGTTGGAAGTAAGGGCTATTTAGAGAATTAGGGGTAGGAGTAAAAAGAAGGACTGTTTTGAATAATTAAAAGAAGTAGGGGTTGTTTAAGTATAGTAGGGGTAGATCGACAAATATGAAATAAGATGAATCATTTAGATTGGGTGTTGCAAAAACCAACCCTTCACAGAAGTTTAAAAAAAGGGATAATTGTTGGAAGGGATGAATATTTAGAGAATTAGGGGTAGGATTAAAAAGAAGAGTTGTTTTTAATTATTAAGAGAAGTAGTTGTAGTTTAAGCATAATATGGGTAGATGGACAAATATGAAAGATTATGAATCAATTGGATTGGGTGCTGCAAAAACCAACCCTTCACAGTAGTAAAATGATAGGCGTAATTATTGGAAGTAAGGGCTATTTAGAGAATTAGGGGAAGGATTAAAAAGATGAACTATTTTGTAGTATTAATACAAGTAGGGGTAGTTTTAGCATAGTAGGGGTAGATCGACAAATATAAAAGATGATGAATCATTTAGATTGGGTGCTGCAAAAACCAACCCCTCACAGTAGTTATCAAATTGGGGTAATTATTGGAATTAAGAGCTATTTAGAGAATTAGGGGTAGGATTAAAAAGAAGTGACGTTCTGAAGTATTAAGAGATGTAGTGGTAGTTTATGCATAGTAAGGTAGATCGACAAATATAAAGATGATGAATCATATGTATTGGGTACTGCAAAAACCACCCCTTAGCAGAAGTTCAAAAATAGGGGCAATTGTTGGAAGGGCTTTTTAGAGAATTAGGAAATGGACTAAAATGAAGGGTTGTTTCGAAGTATTAAGAGAAGTAGTGGTAGTTAAAGCATAGTAGGGGTAGTTCGAAAAATATGAAAGATGATGAATGATTTAGATTCGGTGCTACAAAAACCAACCCTTCACAATAGTTAAAAAGTCGGGGTAACTGTTGGAAGTATGGGCTATTTAGAGAATTAGGCGTAGGATTAAAAAGAATGGCGGTTTGATGTATTAAGAGAATTAGGGGTAGTTTAAGCATAGTATGGGTAGATCGACAAATATGAAAGATGATTAATCATTTGGATTGGGTGCTACAAAAACCAACCCTTCACAATACTTAATAAATAGGGGTAGTTATTGGATGTAAGGGATATTTAGAGAATTAGGGGAAGGATTAAAATGAAGGCTATTTTTAATTGTTAAGAGAGGTAGGGGTAGTTTAAACATAATAGGGGTAGATCGATAAATATGAAAGACGATGAATCGTTTGGATCAGATGCTGCAAAAATCAACCCTTCATAGTAGTTAAAAAATTGGGATAATTGTTGGAAGTAAGTGCTATTTAGAGAATTGGGTGTTGGATTAAAAAGAAGGGTGTTTTGTAGTACTATGAAAAGTAGGGATAGTTTAAGCATAGTAGGAATAGATCGACAAATATGAAAGATGATTATTCATTTGGATTGGGTGCTGCAAAAACCTTCCCTTCATAGAAGTTAAAAAATAGGGTTAACTGTTGGAAGTAAGGGATATTTAGAGAATTAGGGGTAGGATTAAAAAGAATAAATGTTTTGAAGTATTAAGAGAAGTATAGGTAGTTTAAGCATAGTAGGGGTAGATCGACAAATATGAAAGATTATGAATAGTTTGGATTGGGTGCTACAAAAACCAACCTTTCACAGTAGTAAAAGATAGGCGTAATTGTTCGAAGTGAGTGCTATTTATAGAATTAATGTTAGGATTAAGAAGAATAGTTGTTTTGAAGTATTCAGAGAAGTAGGGGTAGATCGACAAATATGAAAGATGAGGAATCATTTATACTGGTTGCTGCAAAAACCAACCCTTCATATTAGTTAAAAATAGGAGTAATTGTTGGAAGTAAGGGCTATTTAGAGAATTAGGGGTAGGATGAAAAAGAAGGGCTATTTTGAAGTATTAAGAGAAGTTGGGGTAGTTTAAGCATAGTAGGGGTAGATCGACAAATATAAAGACAACGAATCATATGGATTAGGTGCTGCAAAAATCAACCCTTTACGGAAGTTTAAAAATAGGGGTAATAGTCGAAAGTTAGGGATATTTAGAGAATTAGGGGTAGAATTAAAAAGTATAGTTGTTTTGAAGTATTAAGAGAAGTAGGGGGAGTTTAAGCATTGTAGGGGTAAATCGACAAATATGAAAGATTATGTATCATTTGGATTGGGTACTGCGAAAACCAACCCTTCATAGTAGTAAAAGATAGGCGTAACTGTTGGAAATAAGGGCTATTTAGAGAATTAGGGTTAGGATAAAAAAGAATAGTTGTTTTGAAGTATTAAGAGAAGTAGGGGTAGTTTAAGCATAGTAGGGGTAGATCGACAAATATGAAAGAGGATGAATCGTTTGGATTGAATGCTGCAAAAACCAACCCTTCACAGTAGTAAAGATAGGCGTAATTGTTGGAAGTAAGGGCTATATAGAGAATTAGGGGAAGGATTAAAAATAAGGGTTGTTTTGAAATACTTAGAGAAGCAGGGGTAGTTTAAGCATAGTAGGGGTAGATCGACAAATATAATAGATGATAAATCATTTAGATTTGGTGCTGCAAAAACCAACCCTTCACAGAAGTTAAAAAATAGGGGTAACTGTTGGAAGGAATGACTATTTAGAGAATTAGGGGTAGGATTAAAAAGAAGGGCTATTTTGAAGTATTAAGAGAACTAAGGGTAGTTTAAGCATAGTAGTTGTAGATGGACAAATATTAAATATTATGAATCGTTTGGATTCGTTGCTGCAAAAATCAACCCTTCACAGTAGTAAAAAGATAGGCGTAATTTTTGGAAGTATGGGCAATTTAGAGGATTAGGGGTAGGATTAAAAAGAAGAACTGTTTTGGAGTATTAAGAGAAGTAAGGGTAGTTTAAGCATAGTAGGGGTAGATCAACAAGTATGAAAGTAGATGAATCATTTAGATTGGATGTTGCATAAACAAATCTTTCACAGTAATTTAAAAATTGGGGGTAATTGTTGGAAGTAAGGGCTATTTAGAGAATTAGGGTTAGGATTAAAAAGAAGGGACGTTCTGAAGTATTAAGAGAAGTAGGGGTAGTTTAAGCGTAGTAGAGTAGATCAACAAATATAAAGATGATGAATCATATGTAGTGGGAGCTGCAAAAACCACCCCTTCGCAGAAGTTAAAAAATAGGGGTAATTGTTGGAAGGGCTATTTAGGGAATTAGGAATTGGACTAAAATGAAGGGTTGTTTTGAAGTATTAAGAGAAGCAGGGGTAGTTAAAGCATAGTAGGGGTAGATTGAAAAATATTAAAGGTGATGAATGATTTAGATTGGGTGCTACTAAAACCAATCCTTCACAGTAGTTAAAAACCAGGGGTAATTGTTTGAAGTATGAGCTATTTAGAGAATTAGGGGTAGGATTAAAAAGAATAGCGGTTTTGAAGTATTAAGAGAAGTACGTGTAGTTTAAGCATAGTATGGGTAGATCAACAAATATGAAAGATGCTTAATCATATGGATTGGGTGCTGCAAAAACCAACCCTTCACAATACTTAAAAAACAGGGGTATTTGTTGGATGTATGGGCTATTTAGAGAACTAGGAGAAGGATTAAAAAGAAGGCTGTTTTGAAGTGTTAAGAGAAGTAGGGGTAGTTTAAACATAATTGGGGTAGATCGACAAATATGAAAGATGATGAATCGTTTGGATTGGGTGTTGCAAAAACCAACCCTTCATAGTAGTTAAAAAATAGAGATAATTGTTGGAAGTAAGGGATATTAAGAAATTTAGGGGTTGGAATAAAAAGAAGGGATGTTTTGAAGAACTAAGAGAAGTAGGGATAGTTTAAGCATAGTAGGGGCAGATCGACAAATATGAAAGATGATGTATCATTTGGATTGGGTGCTGCAATAACCAACCCTTCACAGAAGTTTAAAAATAAGGGTAACTATTGAAGTAAGGGCTATTTAGAGAATTAGGGGTAGGATTAAAAAGAATAACTGTTTTGAATTATTAAAAGAATTATGGATAGTTTAAGCATAGTAGGGTAGATCGACAAATATGAAAGATAATGAATAGTTTGGATTGGGTGCTACAAAAACTGACCCTTTACAGTAGTAAAAGATAGGCGTAATTATTGGAAGTAATGGCTATTTATAGAATTAGTGTTAGGATTAAAAAGAATAGTTGTTTAGAAGTATTCAGAGAAGTAGGGGTAGTTTAAGCATAGTAGGGGTAGATTGACAAATATGAAAGATCACGAATCATTTAGACTGGTTGCTGTAAAAACCAACCCTTCACAGTAGCTAAAAATTGGGGTAATTGTTGGAAGTAAGGGCTATTTAGAGAATTAGGGGTAGGATGAAAAAGAAGGGCTATTTTGAAGTACTAAAAGAAGTTGGGGTAGTTTAAGCATAGTAGGGGTAGATCGACAAATGTAAAGATAATGAATCATATGGATTGGTTGCTGCAAAAATCAACCCTTCACGGAAGTTTAAAAATAGGGGTAATTATTGAAAGTTAGGGATATTTAGAGAATTAGGGTAGGATTAAAAAGAATAGTTGTTTTGAAGTATTAAGAGAAGTAGGGCAGTTTAAGCATAGTAGGGCTAGATCGACAAATATGAAAGATTATGAATCAGTTGGATTGGGTACTGCGAAAACCAACCCTTCACCGTAATAAAAGGTAGGTGTAACTGTTGGAAGTAAGGGCTATTTAGAGAATTAGGGTTAGGCTAAAAAAGAATAGTTGTTTTGAAGTATTAAGAGAAGTAGGGGTAGTTTAAGCATAGTAGGGGTAGATCGACAAATATGAAAGATGATGAATCGTTTGGATTGAATGCTGCAAAACCCAACCCTTCACAGTAGTAAAGATAGGCGTAATTGTTGGAAGTAAGGGCTATATAGAGAATTAGGGGAAGGGTTAAATATAAGGGCTGTTTTGAAATATAAAGACAAGTAGGGGTAGTTTAAGCATAGTAGGGGTAGATCGACAGACATAATAGATGATAAATCATTTAGATTGGGTGCTGCAAAATCAACCCTTCACAGAAGTTAAAAAATTGGGGTAATTATTGGAAGGAATGACTATTTAGAGAACTAGGGGTAGGATTAAAAAGACGGGCTATTTTAAAGTATTAAGAGAAGTTAGGGTAGTTTAAGCATAGTAGTTGTAGATGGACAAATATTAAAGATTATGAATCGTTTGGATTGGGTGCTACAAAAACCAACCCCACACAGTAGTAAAAAGATAGGCGTAATTTTTGGAAGTATGGGCACTTTAGAGGATTAGTGGTAGAATTAAAAAGAAGAACTGATTTGGAGTATTAAGAGAAGTAGGGGTAGTTTAAGCATACTATGGGTAGATCGACAAGTATGAAAGAAGATGAATCATTTAGATTGGATGCTACATAAACCAACCCTTTACAGTAATTTAAAAATTGGGGGTAATTGTTGGAAGTAAGGGCTATTTAGAGAATTAGGGGTAGGATTAAAATTAAGGGACGTTCTGAAGTATTTAAAGATGCAAGGGTAGTTTAAGCATAGTAGGGTAGATCGACAAATATAAACACGACGAATCATATATATTGTGTGCTGCAAAAACCACCCCTTCGCAGAAGTTTAAAAAAAAGGATAATTGTTGGAAGGGCTATTTAGAGAATTAGGAATTGGACTAAAATGAAGGGTTGTTTTGAAGTATTAAGAGAAGTAGGGGTAGTTAAAGCATAGTAGGGATAGATTGAAAAATAAGAAAGGTGATGAATGATTTAGATTGGATGCTACAAAAACCAATCCTTCATAGTAGTTAAAAAATAGGGGTAATTGTTGGAAGTATGGGCTATTTAGAGAATTAGGGGTAGGATTAAAAAGAATAGCGGTTTTGAAGTACTAAGGGAAGTAGGGGTAGTTTAAGCATATTATTGGTAGATCGACAAATATGAAAGATGATTAATCATTTGGATTGGGTGCTGCAAAAACCAACCCTTCACAATACTTAAAAAAATAGGGGTAGTTGTTGGATGTATAGGCTTTTTAGAGAATTTGGAGAGGGATTAAAAAGAAGGCTGTTTTGAAGTGTTAAGAGAAGCAGGGGTAGTTTAAACATAATTGGGGTAGATCGACAAATATGAAAGATGATGAATCGTTTGGATTGGATGCTGTAAAAACCAACCCTTCAAAGTAGTTAAAAAATAGGGATAATTGTTGGAAGTAGGGGCTATTAAGTGAATTAGGGGTTGGATTAAAAAGAAGGGCTGTTTTGAAGTATTAAGAGAAGTTGGGGTAGTTTAAGCATAGTAGGTGTAGACCGACAAATATAAAGACAATGAATCATACGGATTGGGTGCTGTAAAAATCAACCCTTCACGGAAGTTTAAAAATAGGGGTAATTGTCGAAAGTTAGGGATATTTAGAGAATTAGGTGTAGGATTAAAAAGAATAGTTGTTTTGAAGTATTAAGAGAAGTAGGGGGAGTTAATACATAGTACGGGTAGATCGACAAATATGAAAGATTATGACTCATTTGGATTGGGTAATGCGAAAACCAACCCTTCACAGTAGTAAAAGATAGGCGTAACTATTCGAAGTAAGGGCTATTTAGAGAATTATGGTTAGGATAAAAAAGAATAGTTGTTTTGAAGTATTAAGAGAAGTAGGGGTAGTTTAAGCATAGTTGAGGTAGATCGACAAATATGAAAGATGATGAATCGTTTGGATTGAATGCTGCAAAAACCAACCCTTCACAGTAGTAAAGATAGGCGTAATTGTTGGAAGTAAGGGGTATATAGAGAATTAGGGGAAGGATTAAAAATAAGGGCTGTATTGAAATATTAAGAGAAGTAGGTGTAGCATAGTAGAGGTAGAGCGACAAATATAATAGATGATAAATCATTTAGATTGGGTGCTGCAAAAACCAACAGTTCACAGAAGTTAAAAAATAGGGTAATTGTTGGAAGGAATGACTATTTAGAGAATTAGGGGTAGGATTAAAAAGAAGGGCTATTTTGAAGTATTAAGAGAAGTAAGTGTAGTTTAAGCATAGTAGTTGTAGATGGACAAATATTAAAGATAATGAATCGTTTGGATTGGGTGCTGCAAAAACCAACCCTTCACAGTGGTAAAAAGGTAGGCATAATTTTTGGGAGTATTGGCAATTTAGAGTATTAGGGGTAGGATTAAAAAGAACTGTTTTGGAGTACTAAGAGAAGTAGGGGTAGTTTAAGCATAGTAGGGGTAGAAGGACAAGTCTGAAAGAAGATGAATCATTTAGATTGGATGCTGCATCAACCAACCCTTCACAGGAATTTAAAAATTGGGGGTAATTGTTGGAATTAAGGGCTATTTAGAGAATTAGGGGTAGGATTAAAAAGAAGGGACGTTCTGACGTATTAAGAGAAGTAGGAGTAGTTTAAGCACAGTAGGGTAGATCGATAAATATAAAGATGATGAATCATATGTATTGGGTGCTGCAAAAACAACCCCTTCGCAGAAGTTCAAAAATATGGGTAATTGTTGGAAAGGCTATTTATAGAATTTGGAATTGGACTAAAATGGAGGGTTGTATTGAAGTATTAAGAGATGTAGGGGTAGTTAAAGCATAGTAGGGGTAGATCGAAAAATATGAAAGGTGATGAACGATTTAGATTGAGTGCTACACAAACCAACCCTTCACAGTAGTTATAAAATAGGGGTAATTGTTGGAAGTTCGGGCTATTTAGAGAATCAGGGGTAGGATTAAAAAGAATAGCGGTTTTGAAGTATTAAGAGAAGTAGGGGTAGTTTAAGCATAGTATGGGTAGATCGACAAATATGAAAGATGATTAATCATTTAGATTGGGTGCTGCAAAAACCAACACTTCACAATACTTAAAAAATAGGGGTAGTTGTTGGATGTATGGGCTATTTAGAGAATTAGGAGAAGGATGAAAATGAAGGCTGTTTTGAAGTGTTAAGAGAAGTAGGAGTAGTTTAAACATAATTGGGGTAGATCGACAAATATGAAAGATGATGAATCGTTTGCATAGGGTGCTGCAAAAACCAACCCTTCACATGGGTAGTTTAAGCATAGTAGGGGTAGATCGACAAATATGAAAGATTATGAATTTTTTGGATTGGGTGCTACAAAAACCAACCCTTCACAGAAGTAAAAGATAGGCGTAATTGTTGGAAGTAAAGGCTATTTAGAGAATTAGCGTTAGTATTAAAAAGAATAGTTGTTTTGAAGTATTCGGAGAAGTAGGGTAGTTTAAGCATAGTAGGTGTATATCGACAAATATGAAAGGTGAAGAATCATTTAGACTCGGTGCTGCAAAATCAAATCCTTCATAGTAGTTAAAAAATAGGGATAATTGTTGGAAGTAAGGGATATTTTGGGAATTAGGGGTTGGATTAAAAAGAAGAGTTGTTTTGAAGTACTAAGAGAAGTAGGGATAGTTTAAGCATAGTAGGGGTAGATCGACAAATATGAAAGATGATGAATCATTTGGATTGGGTGCTGCAAAAACCAACCCTTCACAGAAGTTAAAAAATAGGGGTAACTATTGGAAGTAAGGGCTATTTCGAGAATTAGGGGTAGGATTAAAAAGAATAACTGTTTCGAAGTATTAAGAGAAGTATGGTAGTTTAAGCATAGTAGGGGTAGATCGACAAATATGAAAGATTATGAATAGTTTGGATTGGGTTCTACAAAAACCAACCCTTCACAGTAGTAAAAGATAGGCGTAATTGTTGGAAGTAAGGGCTGTTTGGAGAATTAGTGTTAGGATTAAAAAGAATAGTTTTTTTGAAGTATTCAGAGATGTAGAGGTAGTTTAAGCATAGTAGGGGTAGATCGACAAATATGAAAGACGATGAATCATTTAGATTGGGTGTTGCAAAAACCAGCCCTTCACAGAAGTTAAGAAATAGGGGTAATTTTTGGAAGGAATGACTATTTAGGGATTTAGGGGTAGGATTAAAATGAAGGGATGGTTTGAAGTATTAAGAGAAGTAGGGGTAGTTTAAGCAAAGTAGTGGTAGATCGACAAATATGAAAGATTATGAATCATCTGGGTTGGGTGCTGCAAAAACCAACCCTTCACAGTAGTAAAAAGATTGGCATAATTTTTGGAAGTAAGGCTATTTATACAATTAGGGGTAGGATTTAAAAGAAGGGCTGTTTTGAAGTATTAAGAGAAGTAGGGGTAGTTTAAGCATAATAGGGGTAGATCGACAAATATTAAAGATTACAAATCGTTCGGATTGGGTGATGCAAAAATCATCCATTCAAAGTAGTTAAAATATAGGCGTAATTGTTGGAAGTAAGGGCTATTTGGAGAATTAGGGGCAGGATAAAAAAGGACTATTTTGAAGTATTAAGAGAAGTAGGGGTAGTTTAAGCATAGTAGGGATAAATCGACAAATATGAAAGATGATGAATCATTTAGATTGGGTCCTGCAAAATCCAACCCTTCACAGTAGTTAAAAATTGGTGTAATTGTTGGAAGTAAGGGCTATTTAGAGATTTAGGGGTAGGGTAGGATTAAAAAGAAGCGCCGTTTTGAAGTATTAAGAGAAGTAGGGGTATTTTAAGCATTGTTGGGGTAAATCCACAAGTATAAAGATGATGAATCATATGGGTTGGGTGGTGCAAAAACCAACCCTTCATAAAAGGTTAAAAATAGGGGTAATTGTTGGAAGTAAGAACTATTTACAGAATTAGGGGTAATATTAAAAAGAATAGCTGTTTTGAAGTATTGAGAGAAGTAGGGGGAGTTTAAGCATAGTAGTTGCAGATCGACAAATATGAAAGATTATGAACCGTTTCGATTGGGTGATGCATAAACCAACCCTTCACATCAGTAAAAGATAGGCATAATTGTGGGAGGTAAGGGCTATTTAAAGAATTAGGGGTAGGATTGAAAATAGTAGTAGTTTTGAAGTACTAAGAGAAGTAGGTTTAGTTTAAGCATAGTAGGGGTAAATCGACAAATATGAAAGATGATGAATCGTTTGGATTGCGTGCTGCAAAAACCAACCCTTCACAGAAGTTAAAAAATAGGTGTAATAGTTGGAAGGAATGACTATTTAGAGAATCAGTGGCAGGATTAAAAAGAATAGCAGTTTTGAAGTATTAAGAGAAGTAGGGGAGTTTAAGCATAGTAGGGGCAGATCGACAAATATGAAAGATTATGAATAGTTTCGATTGGGTGTTGCAAAAACCAACCCTTCACAATAGTAAAAAATAGGCGTAATTGTTGGAAGTAAGGGCTATTTAGAGAATTAGGTGTAGGATTAAAAAGAAGGCCGTTTAGAAGTATTAAGAGAAGTAGGGGTAGTTTAAGCATACTTGGGGTAGATCAAAAAATATGAAAGATGATGAATCATTTAGATTGGGTACTGCAACTACCAACCCTTCACAAAAGTTAAAAAATAGGGGATTATTGTTGGAAGGAATCACTATTTAGAGAATCAGGGGTAGGATTAAAAAGAAGGGTTGTTTTGAAGTTTTAAGAGAAGTAGGGGTAGTTTAAGCATTGTAGGAGTAGATCGACAAATATGAAATAATATAAATCGTTTGGATTGGGTGCTGCAAAAACCAACCCTTCACAGTAGTAAAATGGCAGGCTTAATTGGAAGTAAGGGCTATTTAAATAATTAAGGGTAGGATTAAAAAGAAGGGCTATTTTGAAGTATTAAGAGAAGTTGGGGTTGCTTAAGCATAATTGTAAAACCCCACATCCGTTAGTGTCACTCACAAAGGGATTGCACTAAGTTCTGTGGAGCATTTAGGGTAAAAGATGCAGATAAATTACAAGACAGACAGAAATTAAACAGTGGAAAATAAAACTTTGCTTTATTGATAAAATAGTTTGTACAATGGTTTCTTTACAGTATCAGAGTATCATCTGTCTTATAAAATAAAGAATCATAAAAACAACATTTATATTCCCCGATTTTAGCAAGAGCCAGCCATAGCATCTGAAAAGAGAATCCAAGCAAACTTCGACAAATCTTCAAGCTGGGAAAGTGTGGCAGTCCAACCTAACCTGAGCTAAACTATTCCCTCCTTTACTACCTTGGGGGGGGGGGGGAACGGAAGAAAAGAAGACGAAAGGAAAACAGAGTCAGACATAAAGCCTGAGTAAGTTCAGTAACTTCTAGCATATGAACATGGAAAAACAATATGACATGAATTAACTGAATACAAGATAACACCATGATGATAGGGTTGGCAAGATTAACACAAGATATGCTAAGGTAAGATAAACTGGATATGCCCTAATACTTTCGCCGCTTCGCTGTTTCCTTGTTATACCGGTTTCTATATCTCTGCACCACCTAACTAGTGTTCCAACTAGTAATGATAACGTGATCCCAATCCCTGTAGTTTCCATTGCCTTCAGGCTTACATTTATTATTTATTACCTAGATCTAATCTAGGGTTTTTCTATCAAGTGCTTTCTAGATTCAACTAGAGTTTACACTATCTACCGAACGCTTCTCGGATTCTGGGTTTATGCCACCTAGTCCAACTAGGGATTTTGCTACATGTCGAACGATGCCCCCAAGTCCAGGACACACTACCTAGAGTGGTATATGTTCCTACACTTCCCCACGCATGTATCGCGAATCGTTATCGCTTGTCTAGATGCACATGTCTTGTAATGTGCGGCCCGAGTCCTGTGGTCCGGGCAAATCAAGAAATACAGAACTCGGTCGGGAGCTTTCAGATATCTACCGATGCAGATGCTAAGGTCTGTTTTTGTTCCAGTGGCTATGGTCCCACTTGACCCCTCCCACAACTAATGAAAGGCACACCTTGAAAAATGAGAACTATACGCAGGCCCCCGGTGCCCAACTATCCTATGGCCACCCTCACCCATAACTAGATAGAAAGTATATGGTCTTTTGGAGTTCTCCGCCTTTCCGCTTCACGTATCTCGATTGACTCAAGATGGACGGTGGACGACGAGTTGCTATCACAGGGCTACCGTTTTCTCGCCGAATCACGCCGGTCCATCCTAGTCTTTAGGTTGCCATGTATTTCAACCAAGGCATACCCTTGGTTCTTCTATGCAGACCTTAACCTCTGTGAGCCCAGGAGGATCATCTGCAGCCTCACAGAGGGATACCAAGAGTACCCTCACGTCCCCTCGAAGCCTCGGGCTTCGTAACCCTGTTCGTTGGAGCCTTCTTTTTAATCAAACGGACGTTCGCTCCTTCCCGTGCCATACTAAGAATTACTACTTAGTTCTGCTTACTAAGGATTACCACTTAGTTTCCTGAATCGTTGTCTTCTTAAATAAAGTTTAGTAATTAGCTCCTTTTAACTAAGGTTTACTACTTAGTTCTCTTTCCCATCAATTTGGATTGGTTAAGTGTCATTAGTCAATTCAAGCTAACTTAACCCTCCTCATTTATCCTTACATCAGTAATTCATGTTGACTTAACCCTACCACAAACCAAGTTATATTGGTTAAGTATTTCTTATTACTTAACCCTACCCCTTCATCCTGTATTGGTTAAGTGTTCCTTTTTAACTTAACCTTGCCCGTCTGTTTTAACTAACATGTTATTAATGGTTAAGTATTATCCCTTCATGTTTTAGACTAAACCCTATTCCTTTATCACAATCTGATGGTTAAGTGTTCAAGTTTACTTAACCCTACGGTCTAGCCCAGCTAACATATCAAATTGGTTAAGTGTGTTAAATTTTACTTAACCCCAACCTCTAGTCTAGTTAACATGTTAATTTAGCTAAGTGTATTAACTTTACTTAACCCCACCTCCTTGTCTAGTTAACATGTTAATTTGGCTAAGTCTTTTCTTAGTTACTTAACCCCTACAAATCTTGTTTTGGCACCATGAGTTTGGTTAAGTGTCCCTATAGACTTAGCCCTTCCATTCTAGCTTAACTGTGTTAAGTGTCAGTCTGAACCTAACCCCCACCCATCAGTTTAGTTATCATGTTGAAATGGTTAAGTGTCTAAGTTAACTTAACCCTACCTCGGGTTAGGCATATTCGTGTTTTCTAAGTTCAAAGGGTTTGATTAATCTTCAAATCAGGTTTTGAAAGTAACCATCCCGTCCGTCGGATCAGTTAGAGATAGCCAGGGAGAGCAGGAAACTTGTATTTTCCAAACCCACGCCTAGACAATATCCTCTATGTCACCCTAGAACTTTCTGGTGTATAATTAAAAGAGATGTCGTTAATCAGCCTTTTACTTGTCTAAATTTACATTTTCTCATTTAGCACAAATTCTATAAGTAAATTATTCCTAATTTACTTATTTCCAAATTACTCTTTTAATGTAAATTTTCACAATTATCATTTTGGCCCATTCTCCCCTCTATATCATATTTATGCCCTTTTGGTATGTAAACTATACCAAATTAAGTGTCACTAACCATGATTTTGCTAAAATGACAATTATTCCCAATTACGGCCAATTTCAAGTTTATGCTAATACACCTATTATGCCAAATTAGCTAATCCAGTTCTGATTTAACATTCTAATTACAGTTCGTGTTAAACTAGACATATTATTCTAGTTTACAACTCATGTAAATGCTAGATTTACAAGTCAATACTAGATTCAAATTACACATCCTATAATTCATGTCAAACTTATCCAATTTACATTTCTACAAACATTCCATAATACAAGTTCCCAATTTATGCCAATTCCCAAGTTTAAAACTACGTTTTTAGTAAATTTCATATTTTGCCCAAATCGTATTCCCACCGTTCGTATAATCGTGATTCAATTTAGATTATAAATAATTCTAGATTCGTAGAAGATAGGGAATGAACCAAAGATGCTATGAAAAAGATAGACATAATCATTGGCATAAAATGATAATTTACTAATTACAGACATAACGAATTTGACTGAAATTGATCTAAAACATCAAAGGCCTATAGGCCTGAAAATCTATTGACATAAAAAGGGTAGAATAATGATGTAGGTTCAAGAAAATGGGTAGACCTAACTTAATAGGTAAATTCCCAAGGTCTAAAACCAAAAATAGATAGAATAGAGACGTAGGTTCAAGAACATGGGTAGACCTAACTTAATAGGTAAATTCCCAAGGTCTAAAACCAAAGAAAACCAACAACAGACAGAATAGATAATCGGGTTTAGACCCAATTTCATAATCCCAAAACTTAAGCAACACTTTCCTAGTCATGAATCACAGTTGTTCTTATTATGTCATAGGCAATAGTTTATGTTTCCAAATCAAAGGCATAGGCTTATGCTCATGGTCAAGGAAATAATTCCCATAGTCACAGTCATAGGAAATGTTCATAGTCATAGGCAATGTCCATAGTCATAGGCAACGTTCATAGTCATAGGCAAGGCCGAATCATAACAGTTCTTAATTAGGTTCAAAGATGTAGGCACTGATTCGAGTAGGAGATTTGGCATATTCTTTTATTCCTTTAATTCATGTCACAAACAGAGAGAAACGTTCAAATCTACAAAGTAGCTGACTTACAGAGATTTAGATTAGAAAAGAAAGATGGCGTTGCTATGATTCGTGCGACGCTAGCCTTTAATCCTTTTCTTGAAGCTTTAATCCAGATTTGAATCTCTTCTGGACAACTTGAGCAGCATTTCCTTCTCTTGATTTATTTTATATATTATTTATTTATATATTTTCTCAGAGGCAGCATAAGGATAGAAAAGAATTGTAAATAGAGAAGGAGACTAGGGTTGTTTATATAGTATTAGGCGGACTAACCTAGGCAGAAAATGTGACCAGATACATCAGAACGAACCAGGTGCAGAAAGCTGGAAAAAGCAGGGGGGTCGACCCCCAGGTCGACTACCCAGTCGACTTGGGTGCCCCAGGTCGACTACCCAGTCGACCTGGGTGCCTTGGGCGGGAAAATTCTCGCCCAGCCCAGTCTGGGTCCGATTTTTGAATTGAATCTGCTTTTCTGAACTGTTTTGAAATTTGAACTTCGCTCAATCTTCCGGAGGCCATATCTTCCTCATACGGACTCCGATTTACGCAAACTCGGACTCGTTTCCATGCAGAATTCCGAAACGAACGCAATGGCGTAGCCCGTTTCCCTTTATTTTAATTTTAACTTTTAATTCTGCTTTGATTCGTGAATCTTAGTGTTACAGAATTACAGGGTGTTACATTCTCCCCCACTTAAAAGAATTTCATCCCCGAAATCTTCAAGTTAGGAAGAATGTGTCCTACCATCCAATCACCCATCTACTCAACCATTCAATCACAGTCATTCATTGTCCTTCAAAGTTTTCTAATGCTTTCATGTTCATATGCATAGTGTGTGTACATGTCTTTATCTAATGCAAAATCAGGCGGTCTACTGATTCAATTGACCTCCTAAATGCGAATCATGTCAGTGCCACGCGTCCAATCATGTATGCAAGCATCCCTAGTCATGTAAATACTACATGTGTGCATAGCTATTCATCAATATGCAAAATCCATATGATAACATATCAAGTTCAACTTACAAACAAATACATATCTGTAAATGCAATATGAAATCGTCCGAACTGATCTAGTGCCTAATACGTATGCATATGCATTCACGAGCAACCACTTGCAACCACCAACCATAACATGTTTCAAACACATGTTTACATCAATTGGCTTATACCTAAAGGATCGAAGATACGACCTAGAGGATATACATTGGAAAGAGAGAAACAATTATGCATAAAGCTCCTAATCAAAGAAATCAAGGATGCACCCTTAAGGAAAAGGGTATGATGCTAGTATCTAGCCTTCTTGAGCTTTACTCCACTGTATCTTAACTAATTTAACTTCATGACTGTGAAGTTTCTGACCTCCATTTCCAAAATAAACAGATGTTAACTATGATACCAAGTGTACATACCAAGATGGTTTGGGGTCTCTCCTCTTAGCTTATCCATCATGCCACAACTATGAGGGTAAAAAGGTCACTACGCACTTTTTAGAGTTCCTGTCACAACTATTCATCTCTCACGCGAACCATCCTAGTCAAACTCGATGTTCCTCAAGTACAAGCCCCAAAGGCCTAAACCAATATCAGACAAGCACCCAAGGAACATCTTCTCCGAATTTAGACGATCCACGTGAGATGATATAAGCAAACTCGATAGCTATCCTCAAATCCCTACTAAAAATAGACTGGCCGGACCACCAATTGGATTTGGGACTCCAGTGGGATCTTTCTACTATACAAGTACTATGGTGCAGAGACTCAACTATGGAAGTGGACATGAACAAATGCGAAGCGCCAAAACCAAAGGAAAGAGTACGAATAGCAAAACTAGACCCATTCTACAGAACTTTACTACCTTTCTCCTAGGTACGCTTGGTGGTGAAAGTATGTACTTGCCCTTCTGAAAATCTTGTTCCTCGTTCTTACCCTTGTCCTTAATTATATGCCCTATCATACCCTAGTAAAGGTACTTCCTCTTGCCATAGGTTTTATGATTTCTTCCTCCTTCATGAGCGAAATCTACATCCATGAATTCCACATCCTAGGGTTATGCTCCTTAGCCAAACTCCTCATCCCCTTCCGTGTGTAATCACATTGACAAATCTCTGGAAAACTGCCTCCATCGTACGGAAAACCTTATAAGCTTTGAAAGAAAACTGGCCGTAGGTGAAGCAACTACGGTTATGGATGGAAGCCAGGCACGAATTCGCCCATCGATGAGGTTACCTCCTAGAAAGCCAGAAGCCCCAGAAACTCAAGAAAGAAGGAGTCAAGAATTCAAACATAGGAAGAGAAGATAGTGCGTATGGCTTTGGGGAATATGCCTTTTCAAACAAATCTTTTTTCTTGAATGTTAGACCAAAAAGTGGTTCTAACACCCAAATTGACTAAAAGCAGAATGAAATAAGATCAAAAGTAAAATGGAGACACAGAATTTATAGTGGTTCGGCGAAGAAAAGCCTACGTCCACTTGTCAATCACTATTCTTGATGATATAGTTGTAATTACAATGAGATATTCACTCAATTTCACTCACAGCTCATATACATTCACTCAATTGTCTCAAAACAAGTGTTGAAAAATGATTTGGTTTATCCGGGAGTGCTGGAATTCGGTTTATGAAAGTGGTTGAACTCTCAAAGTGCCAAAAAGAAGATCCTTTCCATTGTCTTCAAATAGGGTATTTATAGGTGAAAATTTGCTCAGAACCCGATCCGGATCGGAGCCACGTGTCTTCCATCCCATCATCCTCGGGTTCGGATGGATTTCAGTGTTGATAACGCATCAGAGAAGTGGACGTTGTATGCAACAACTGGTCATACCCGCTCCGCGTCTTCAGGCGATCGTGGGGGAGAGTGATGTGGAATATGGGTTCGGATCGGAGGAGCGTGCAGGAGGGGTTCGGATCGGGACATCCGATCCGACCCGAATTATGCTGAAACTAAACTCTTATCCATTTCTTTCTGCTCCGTCCCTACCTGGTAGTAGCTCGCCGATTTGATTGATGATAACACTCCGATCCCGCTGGTGATAGCTCTTCGACCCGAATAGTAAGAAGACCTCCGATCCGAATAGCAGAACCTCTCCGATCCGATCCGCTATATCTCTCCGATCCGATCCGCTATGATACTTTTCAAGTTCTTCAATCGTTTCACATCTGGACTTTGTGTTGCCCAGTTCACAAAGTGGGCTAACATTTTGCCCCCTCAAAGGATGCATCTGTTGGAGACGGAGCATGCTTTGATTATCATTGCACAGCGTATTCTAGGAAATTTTTCCTTTAATTTTCCTTATATTTTCATCTTCTTCTTGGAACTTCAATTTAATTCACTGCTGAGTTACAGAATTATGTTCGGTTCGGATTCCAATCCGAACAGACCCCCTCTTCTTTCTATTTTTCATTGGACTATTGGGCCAAGCTTTGCTACTGGACTACCGATCCAGTCCAAACGTTGAGACGAATAGTCACCCTGCTTCTCTATATAAACTGGGTCTTCATCTTCCCCTCATTTCCTTTTTATCGTTTTACTCTTTCTGCTTCAGAACTCCAGAATTTAGAGAAAAAGAAATAAGAACTTTTCACCATTCTCGTGCGAATTTCCAATTTACATACTCTGGTAGGTTTGAATCCTTGATTGGTTTCGTGATAAAAAGTTTTAATTGAAACCGATGGTCACCGATATGGACGTGGTTTCCACGCCGCATTCTCCTCTTCCTTCGTTATCGTCGTTGGTGGCCTCGCTGCTACTTCGAGGCGTTGGAAGAGGGAGTTATAGTTTGAGACAAAAAAGGAGGAAGAAGAAGAAGATCATAGGAAGTCGGTTCGGGCGGTGGAGTATGGAAAGTGGAGAAAGGGAAAAAGAAGAGAAGTCCAGAATGTCGGATCGGGTCGAAGCAAGTGGAAAAAGAAAAAGAAAAGAAATCCAAAAGGTCGGATCGGGTCGGAGCAAGTAGTTAAAGAAGGGGGAATGGAGCTCGCCTAACCGGATCGGGTCAGACTATAAGATAAAGGAGGAGAAGCATGACTACGTGATCCAATCCGAACCATTAGGGGAATCTACCTCCGAGCCGATCCAATTTTGATTTCTGAGTTTCAAAGTTTATCCGAGCCGAAGACGAAGCCACGCCCCCGATCCGATCCCAATGAATGCTCCCGAACCGAACCGAAGGGTAGGCCATCTTAATGCATAAAAACTCGTTTAACTGGCCCAATCAACTCTTGGCATAATCTTGAACTTAATGGACAGTTAGGATAGTGCCTTGCGAACATAACTGGACGTCAAGAATTACCATGACCCTTATTACCTTGCCAAAATTTTGTGTCGCACTTTCAAATGTTAACTTCACACTTTCTGCATACACTGTTTACACTTTAGTTTGCACACTTGCATGGGGGGATACGAGCTAATTTACTCTAACTTATGCTACTGCTTCTTCAATAGTTTTGTGACCATGAGACCCAGACGCTCTTCTAGACTTGCAGAGAAGAAAGAGGCCCCGGAGACATCCAATAAAGTTACTCTCGAGGACATATCTTCTCCCTCGGATCCAGAATGGAATGATGAGGGTTCAGACTACAAGGTTGGAAATCGCGAAAGTGACAATGTGTCTTCGGAGGGCGAAGTTTCTCTAGGTTTTGAAGAGGAAGGAGGGATTGGTGACGACCGGGCTTCTGATGAGTTTGAATCCGCTGTCATATTGGAATCACCCCAAGATTCTGTTGAATCAACAATCGACAACGACAGACTTATCCGAATTTGTTTAAAATACGGGATACTAAAAGGGGACACCCTGGTGCCTTCGAGAAATGACCGTCCCTATAACCCTCCAGAAGGGTATATGGCAACTACTCGGTTGATGTGCATGGTTGGCGCTATCCCCCCATTTTCTCCTTTCATCGTCAATTTTCTAAGACAAATGCTGATTGCCCCCATGCAGCTGCACCCTAATTCATAAGCTTACTTAAACACCTTATACGTTGCATACAGTGAGATCTTAGGCATGGAGCTCACTTTTGATGACGTTCATTTTTTCTACAACATCAAGCATCGGACTCGAGAGACTCCTTCTTTCTGCTATTTCGAGTCTGTCCCTAAGAGGAAGATAATTTCAGCGCCATTCAGTAGTAAAGCTGGAGATTCCAGGCTGGAATGGTTTTATGTGAAGCGACAACCAGGATGTGCCAGGAGGTGGACGAAATCAAGTAAAGCACTGGTTTTCTAAATCTCATCTCTATACATTCAATTCATCGCCTTAACTCGTCTTTCTTTTTGTTTGAAGTCGACAACCCAAAACAAATATCAGACAAAGTATTCTTTGACCGGATGCACCAGCTCCTTAATGGCGATCAGAAGTTCTTGACTATTAATGAAGTCCTTAAGGACGAATATCTTCATTTTCATGGGTTGCTATTTGTTACTCGTAGTATTGGTCATGGGACGGCTCCATACGTATATATTCCTCCAGTGGATGTAGTCCCAGAAACAGGGGAAGGTTCGGGAGCTCCTACATTGCCTCTTCAAGCTTCGCCCTCTCCTTCTTCTACCCAAGATGATGAATTGGCTAACATGGCGGAAAGGCATCGCGAAGGATATACTGTTCCCGAGGATGCCATTTCTCCAGAAAAGTCAACGTCTTCCAAAGAGTCACCGATCGATGCTTCTGAGGGAGATATCCCTAGTACTGATGACCCACTGTTTCAGGGTTTGGGGGACCTCCCATTACCTAAAACCATTTACTCTTCAGAGGATTTTAGGAAGAATCCATTAGTTTTCACTTCTTCTGAAGAGACCACTCCTGCTAAGACCAAAGAGCCCGCCCGTACTAGTCTAGCTTCGGACTCGGTTTGTCGGGGGGAAAAACACCACTTAGGACACACTTTACACAAGAATATTACCACTCATTGCATCTTTCTCTTTATGAAAATATTGATCTTGAATTTCATTTGTCTTATTGTGCAGGAACGATGTCCCGATCTTACTATGATATCAGGAAACTCCGCCGCAGCATGTCTAATCCACCTTATGATATTGAGTATGATCGCCGCGACGATCGCAGTAGGGAAGAGAGAAGGCCTTATGAACCCCATCACTCTCGAACTTCGCGTTCTCGCTCTCCTGTTCGGACGGACCTAGAGAGATATAAAGGTTATCAAGGTCGTCGGGAAGAGGACAGGCCGCAAACGAAGGACTCCACCTCTTCCCAAGAGAAGCGCAACAGGGAGAGAAGTCCGCCAAAAGATACTGAGTCTCGGAGTAAACGCAAGGTCTCTGCTAAACGACCTAGAACAGATAAAGAGACTATCGAATCCTCCACGCACAGGGATACTGAGTTGACGATCCCCGCCCCTCCACCACTAGATGCTGAAACTGCAATCAAGCTGGCGTATTTGGAGGAGCAATTTCCCAAACATTACTTCGAGAACTTGACTTTTTTACCTGCCCTCGAGCCTATTTCTTCCAGGTGGGCACATGAGGCCAAAGCAAAGATAGATGCGGTCGAAAAACAGTATTCTGAAATGTTCAAATATTCACGCAACCTTTCCAGAATCATCCGTACTCTAATCACGAATGCTGATTCGATGCAAAAAACCGTGGAAGACGATGCGAAGGCCTTAAAGAATCTAGGAAAAGATTTGGAGGACACACAGGCCCAGCTTGCTGTTGCTCAAAGGGAGGCTGCTAGCTTCAAACAACAATTTGAAGATATGCAAAAACGTTACCATGATTTGCTTGAATCTCACACTCAAGAGCGTTCTGAGTTAAAAAAGAAAGCTGAGGATGCTAAGTCAGATGCCGCTAAAACGCGCCTTGCTTACGCTGACCTTGAACGGAAAAATGCCGAGTTAGCAAAGAGGAATGCTGAGCTAGAAATGAAAAATGCTGACTTGGCTTCTAAGCTAATGGAGGCGGAAAACAGAGCTTCCCTGGTGGAGGGTAACGTCGAATGTGCTATCAAATCCGCTGAGGAGGCCCGCAAATAATTGTCAGAGGCGGAGGCAGAGATTCAGGGTTTTGGCGAATTAATGATTGAATTCTTTGCGCATATCATCCATCGCCGGAACATCTCTTGGATTGAGGATTATCCATCTACTCTAGTCCGAGTATGGAGTCAGATCGTTGAGTGGGAGAAAGAGGAGCTCAAGGTTGATTCCATTGATGAGGACAAGCTGATGGAGAAATATTTAAGGGATGATGAGCCAGAACGCCTAGCTGAAGGGAGTCGCCTCATCGCTGATGCTATGGAAGAAGAGAGGCGGAGGACTAAGCAAAAGAACGTTCCTGAGGCTGGTTCCTCTTCTACTGCCCCCGCAACTTCTGTAGTAGAGGGGTATGATCCTGAAAACCCGGGGATCCCTCGAACAACTCTGCTATCCCCTATTCCCGAAATGGCATCGGAGACAGCAGTTACCCCTCCCGAGAAGTCTTCGGAAGGTATCTCTACATTTTCACCTCAATTCGTCAGGGCTATCTCTACCTTTCGCCACGTGATTGAGCAATCGATGAAAAACCCATTATTTTCTCCTGAGTTGATAACTGTTGCTTCTCATTCTGTAGGTATTGAGCCATCCAAAAAGATAGAAGTGACTCAGGGAACCGCCTCTGGGGCGGAGCCTACGGAGAAGGCAAAAGGGGGAAAGGACAAGGCTGCTCCTATAGATTTGGTAGAAGGAAGCGAGCCGTCTAAGGCTGACACTCCTCGTGATGAAGAAATGAAAGCCGCCTTAAAGGATGATTGCGGCGACGAAGGACATGAGGAAGATCCAGAGGTGGAAATAGTCGGGGAGTCGAAAAGTGTAGATGATGTTACTTTGGCTGCAATGAAAGCTGACCAAGATAAACGCTTGTAGTTAAAAGGTGAAGACTTAGACCCTGAAATCCTCAAGCCTCTCGCAGTTGTGGATGCGGGATCAAGATTAGTTGTTAAGCTTTCAACTAGATCTATTACAGAGGAACTCGCTAAAAAGTCTTCTCTTGATTCTAGCGCTCCGCCCTCCGGGAAGAAGTCAACCGATTCCAGCATCTCAGCTTCAGGAAAGAAAAAATCAAAGCGCATCTTGACGGAGGCCGAAAAAGAGGCGAAGTATGCAGAGAAAGCCGCCAAGAAGTCCAAGCCTCCTTCGAAGTCTAAGTAGTGGGATGTCTTGTGTTATTTTAGCATTTAGTTGACCAATAATTGTTGCTATGAGGGTGGCCCTTGCACCTTCTTTTTGACTGTTTTCCTGTACAAATTCATTCATTTGTAAATAAAAAATAATTCATTTTCTGCAATGTCTGTTAGCCATTAGTTTTACACTTATGTAAGAATGCATGTCTTATTATAGTTGTGTAATGAAGTTATGGTAGGGGGAAATATGTGTATACATATATGACCCCAGTCGATCTCAAAAAACTATTCAAGACTTAATCAAGTAGTCTGAATGTCCCCGATTTTCTGACGGGATTGCATTTTCTGTGTCGTCAATGCCAATTGTTTTTTCTGGCAATTTTTTTTTTATACTCTCCTCTCTTATACTCAGGTTAGAGTTCTTACTGAGGCGGTCTCTTGTCTGGGTGCACCTTCACGCCTCAGAGGACGTCGTCTCCCCGTCCTTTTATACTCTCTCTCAATTCTCGAGAGTTAGAGTTAAGAATGTCGTCTTCCCATTCTTTTATGTCTTATCGCACAAGTAGTCATTGTGCTTTTTCTTACGTTTAAACTATTTTCAACCTTTCAGGTTTTGAATCATCTTATATTCCGTAATCACAACAGAATAGTCGATGAATGTATATATATAATGCATGAAAGTAAATAACACACGATATTTTTATAGTGGTTCGGCTAAGTCGTAGCCTACATCCACTTTATAGTCCTTTATTCATATCATCAGATTTTTCTAAGGCAAGTCGTGCCTTTTTATAGAGTTCATAAGAAGAATAACAAAGAACACAACATTTCTAATCCAAATATCGCATCAAGTGTTGGGCATTGCATGCCCTAGGTACTTCTTCGCCATCTACGGTCGTTAACTTGAAGGTACCTGTTTCAAGTTTCCGTTGAATGACAAAGGGTCCTTCCCATTTTGGACCGAGGTGAGGAAGGGATGGAAAGATTCTCTTTAGCATCAAATCTCCTGGTTCAAAAGTCCTAAGGCGAACTTTTTTGTCGTAATAGCGTGCCATCTGACGTCGATGTCTTGCCGCACGCAAATCTGCTTCGTCCCTTTTATCTTCGATTTCATCAAGAGACTCGAGTAAGAACGCCCGATTCGTCATCGGGTTATAATACGTCACCCGGTGGGAAGGAACTTCAAGCTCTACTGGAATTATGGCTTCTGAACCAAAAGAGAGAGAGAAAGGGGTATGACCAGTAGCTGTCTTAAATGTTGTTCGATATGCCCATAAAGCTAAGGGCAATTCGTCAACCCATTTTGCCTTTGCGTGCTCTAACCGTTTCTTGAGGATGGATTTTATAACTTTGTTTATTGCTTCTACTTGCCCGTTCGACTACGGATAAGCAACCGCAGTATACCGTTTGTCGATCTTATATTTCTGGCAGAAATTTCTGAATTCAGCACCATCGAACTGGGTTCCGTTATCAGTTATAATGGTTCTTGGGATCCCAAATCGGCATATAATATTTCTAACCACAAAACTTATCACCTTCCTCGCCGTAATCTTGGTTAGGGGCTCAGCTTCCACCCACTTCGTAAAATAGTCCACAGCAACTATTGCATATTTCGCTCCTCCTTTAGCAATTGGTAGAACTCTGATGATATCAATTCCCCATGTGGCAAAAGGCCAAGGACTCACCATCGATTTGAGTTGAGTCAACGGTGCTCTGGGGATTTTGGCGAATCTCTGGCACTTATCGCAGCGTCGTGAATAATCAGCTGCATCTTTATTAATTATGGGCCAGAAGTATCCGTACCGCAATATCTTTTTCGCTAAAGTCTGACCTCCTATATGATCTCCACACTCACCTTCGTGTACTTCTCTTAGTACACGTTTGATGTCGTCGTGTGCTATACATCGTAACAGGGGCATAGAAAATCCTTGCCTATATAGAGTATCATCTTGTAGGACATATCTGGTAGCCTTGCGAACTATAGCCCTTCTCTCGCTCTTCTTTGATGGGAGTGTCCCAATCTTAAGGAAGTTCTTAATTGGGGTCATCCACGACTCCTTCTCCGGTTCTGCTTCGAAAGCGAACTCAATTTCCATCGACTCAAACTTGGCGATTCCAACGTTTCAATTGGAATTATTTCAGTTTCTTCTGGGTTGTCGGAACTAGCTAGCTTTGCCCGCCTGTCTGCCTTCTGGTTTTCGGCTCTTGGGATATGCGTTATACTGTACCGCTCCAGGTTGCTCAATAGCTTTTCCACTTTCCCGAGGTAGGCGATGAGTCGAGGTCCCCGAGCCACAAATCCCTTTCGCACTTGGCAAACAACGATTTTGGAGTCGCAGAATATGTCCAACACATTTATTCCGAGGTCTTTAGCAAGTTTCAGCCCGGCAATCAGGGCTTCGTATTCATAGTCATTGTTAGTCGCCGAAAATTCTAATCGTAGAGCGTAATATAACGACCGTCCTTCAGGAGTGACTAAGACGATCTCAGCTCCGGACCTTCGGTCGTTCTTGGCTCCATCTGTGTATAGCTTCCATGGATCTAACTTTAACTCATCTTCGGACTTGACCACTCTGTCATCGATTACTTCCTCCTCTAGGATATTGAACTCTACTATAAAGTCTGCCAGAACTTGCCCCCTGATCGATCTTCGTGGCTGAAAATTTAAATCAAACTAACTTAATTCAATATTCCATTTAATCAACCGTCCCGATGCTTCGGGTCTCTGCAACACCTGCCTCAGAGGCTGGTCAGTGTATATGGTTATTGGATGAGCTTGGAAATAGTGACGAAGTTTTCGGGAGGCGATTAGGAGGCTGTAAGCGAGCTTCTCAATCTTTGGGTAGTTGTTTTCTGTCGCTTCCAATTTCTTGCTTACATAATATACTGGCCTTTGCACTTTGTCTTCTTCTCGAACCAAGGTTGTGCTAACAGCGTGAGCCAAAACTGCCAAGTAAACAAATAACTCTTCGTGATCCACTGGTTTTGACAAAATCGGTGGTTTTTCTAGCAATTCCAATAAATTTCGAAAGGCCTCAACACAGTCCGGAGTCCACTTGAAGTTCTTCTTTCCCCTTTTAATCAAATCAAAAAAGAGGACGCATTTGTCTGTAGCGTTGGAGATAAACCTACTCAACGCAGCTACTTTCCCCGCAAGACTTTGGATGTCTTTAATTCTCTTCGGCTCTTCAATGTTTCTAATCACTGCTATTTGGCTGGGATTGATTTCAATTCCTCGGGAGCTCACAATGAAGCCGAGAAATTTTCCCGATGCCACTCCAAATGAATATTTCAAAGGATTCAACTTCATCCGATACTTTCGTAGGATACCAAACATTTCTGCCAAGTCTTGCGTATGGCTGGAGGACTGTTTCGATTTGACAAGCATATCATCCACATAAACCTCCATAGTCTTCCCTATTTGATTATAAAACATTATGTTCACCAGGCACTGCTAAGTGGCTCCGGCGTTTTTCAATCCGAACGGCATGACCACATAACAGTATAACTTCAAATTTGTAATGAAGCTCGTATGTTCTTGATCTGGCACGTGCATAGGAATTTGGTTGTACCCGGAATATGCGTCCATGAAAGAAAGAAGTTCGTGTCCCGCTGTTGAATCTACAAGCTGGTAAATACTGGGAAGTGGGAAACTATCTTTCGGGCAAGCTTTGTTCAAATCTAAAAAATCAATGCAAGTCCGCCACTTTCCATTCGTCTTCTTTACTAAGACGGGATTCGATATCCAGTCGGGATATGTCGAATCTCTAATAAATCCGTTCTGATTCAGTTTCTCCACTTCTTCTTTCAGAGAAGCCGACCTCTCTGGGCCCAGCATACGTCTCTTTTGCTTTACAGGTGGGTGTTTCGGGTTTACATTTAGTGAGTGACTTATGATGGATGGCGATATCCTACACATGTCAGCGTGGGTCCAGGCAAACACATCCAAGTTTGCCTTCAGGGAGTCAGCTAGTTCTTTGGTCCGACGTGGATCCAACTGGGATCCAATCTTCAAAACTCTTGTTGGATCAGCTTCATTATTGGGAATGTCCACTGTCGATTCATTCGGAGTTGCATTTCTAGTCTCTGGTTCCTCGTCTTTTCTGGGATCCAGGTCTTCAGGCGTTCCTTTGGGAAACTCCTTCGGGGCCGATCCCTCTAATTGCTGCGTTGAGCCCTCCTTTGGAGGAGGCGAGGCGTCTTTACTCTAGATGTTAAGTCCTTTCATCAACATCTTTAATTCGGCAACATAATAGGCCCGTCCGGAGACTTGATCCCCTCTCATTACTCCAGTTCCGGCTTCAGTTGGGAACTTAAGCAATAAACACCAAGAGGCAATGCAAGCCCTGAACTCAGCAAGGGCAGGCCTGCCCAAAAATGCATTATAAGGCGAATCTACGTCCAACACTACAAACTGAAGCATCCGTACTCTTCGGCGTTCTCCTTGTCCCAATTTTACGGGCAATTCTATGTACCCCATTGGAGCTGTTGACGCCCGGTTGAAGCCTCGGATCCAACCTTCGCATGGCTTCAAATCTTCAGATTAAAGCTTCATCTGATCGAATGACTTTTTAAATAAAATATTAACAGAGTTTCTGTTGTCTACTAACACCTTATGAACCAAGGCCGGCCCAATGGTGGTAGTAATGACCAACGGATCATCGGTGGGTAACTGGATCCCGGTATTATCTCTGCTACGGAATACCACGTCGTCAAACATTGTCTTCTGTTGTTTTGTGGGGGCGATATCTTCCAAATCATCACCTTCATTCACATCTACGTGCTTGGCAGCATTTACATATTGATCCATCGCTATAAAACTACGGATTGCTGGGTGGGGTCCACCCACTATGGAGTTGATAACAATTCCCTTGCCTTTCTACTGCGCTGTAGGCTTGGGAGCAGATTGAATCTATTTTGGAGCCTGCTTTCCTTGCCCCTTGTCACTCGGGGCAACCTTATATTCATCGAGTTTCCCTTCGCGCAGCAGCTTCTCAATCACGTCTTTCAAATGTCGGCATTCATTGGTTGAATGCCCATGAGTTCCATGAAACAAACAAAACTTCCCAGTTGCCATTTCATTCTCCATTGAGTGGCGAGGTGGCGGTCTTTTATATTGCAAAACATTGTATGTATCTAAGTAAATGTTCTCCAGAGTGTCGTTCAACGGTGTATAATTCTCATAAGTCTGGAATCGGGGTCTTTTGTTTGGATCACTTCCCCTATTTCTATTTCTTCTGTTACCATTCGCGTTACGAATATTGTTTTTGCCCCCGTTTCCAGAATTGTCGTTTCCACCCTTGTTTCCCACATTTACTTCAACTTTTTCGGAGCTTTCTCCAGACTGCTTCACGGCGACATTACTCTGAATATTTTCTTTTGAAGCCGCTGCAGACTTTCTCTTTCGGTTTGCCCTTGCCTCCTCTCGTCTTAAATGAATATCGGCCTTTTCATAGAATAATCCTCTCGTGGAGGGTGTCTTCCCAGAAAGGTAATCTCCAAATTCGGAGTCATGATCGATTCCTTCCATCAAAGCCATCAAGATGGTGGGCTCATGCGGGTCACTAACTTCAGTCACAGCTAAGTTGAAACGGTCGAGATATGACCTCAAAGACTCTCCTGGCGCCTGCTTAATTCTTGATAATTCAATAACACTTTTAGACTTTCGGGTATGGAGTCGGAACTGATTCATAAAACGTTCGCTCAATTCCCTATAATTCGATATCGAACGAGGGAGAAGTCGGGTAAACCATAGCAGCGCCACGTCTTCTAAATAGACCGGGAATGCTTTACACTTCACTGCGTCAGGAGCAGCAGTAGCATTCATGAGCCACGAGTATCGCATCAAATGCTGTCCCGGATCGGTTCTCCCATTGTACTTGTCCATCAGCGGCAGGTTAAAACGTCGGGGAAACTGAAAATTGAGAATGTCGTTAGTGAAAGGAGTATGGCTTCACTCAATGCCATAATCTTCATTGGTATAGTTCCGGCTTTCGGACATAATCTGGCGTACCATTGCATGTACGTCAGCATTAGTTAGGGGCCGTTCAGGTTCCCTGGCCCTGGTATCCGGGTTCCTTCTGGGCTCTTGTTCAGGAGATGCCCTTCTTCTTTGAGCTGCTTCTGCTGTACTTCGTTCCCTACGCTCCCAGTCGATCTCGGGAGGAGGGGGCTGGAGCATTTGCCCCTGAGTGGGATTAGTATGGTTAGGGTCTCTCAAGCCTGGATCATTGGTTCCTAGTGCTCGTGCAATATCCTCGCGGGACCCCAAAGATCCGAACGTTAGCTGCTCCAAATTCTGAGGTCGTTCGAGCGGCCTTCTTTCACGGGGCCGCTCTTCCTCGGAAGAAGAAGACTAATCCATTGGTGTGTGGCGAACCGGGGATGGGGTTCTCTGTCTGCGGAGTTCGCTAATTTCCCTGCTCATGAGTCTCATGTTTTCTTGCATCATGAGATTGGTGCGCTCGTGGATTTTCATAGCCTCCCTAGTACTCTCAAGCATGTCAAGTAGGCGCGAAAAATCTCCTTGAGTAATGGGTGCGGATGGATTGACCTGATCGTTGACCCTGGTGGCTGGAATCGGAGCATTTGTAGGGGCTCGAGTAGAGGTTCCAACATCACCAAGTGACGGGTCGGTTCGGAGATGGGAAATCGGGTCGGGTCGGAGCTGGGAAGCCTTTTCGGGTCGGAGCTGGAAAGCCAGGTCGGGTCGGTGTAGGGCAAGTTGCTCGGGTCGGTTCTGGTTGGGGGAATGCACTACTTCAGATTCTCCTACCCGGATCGGATCGGAGCTCTCCCCCTGAGTGCGGTTCGGATTTCCTGTATCAATTCGTTCTGCTGCTGAGCTCTGCCCACGAGACCTTGTCACAACTGCATTTTGCTGATCTTCGCCAACTCCGTTCCCCCGACTAGATTGAACTTCCTTGCCTTTTCCTTTGGCCATAGTTCTTCAACAATCAATTCAACAAATATTCAAAAGCGTCGAGACTAGAGGATTAACTTCTTTGAACTCAACGGTCCAAAAAGTAGAACGATAATCCCGAAAAACAGAGAATTCAGATGATTCTCAGTGAAAGCACCAAAATGTTAGACCAAAAAGTGGTTCTAACACCCAAATTGACTAAAAGCAGAATGAAATAAGATCAAAAGTAAAATGGAGACACATAATTTATAGTGGTTCGGCGTAGAAAAGCCTACGTCCACTTGTCAATCACTATTCTTGATGATATAGTTGTAATTACAATGAGATATTCACTCAATTTCACTCACAGCTCATGTACATTCACTCAATTGTCTCAAAACAAGTGTTGGAAGACGATTTGGATTATCTGGGAGTGCTGCAATTCGGTTTATGAAAGTGGTTGAACTCTCAAAGTGCCAAAAAGAAGATCCTTTCCATTGTCTTCAGACAGGGTATTTATAGGTGAAAATTTACTCAGAACCCGATCCGGATCGGAGCCACGTGTCTTCCATCCCATCATCCTCTGGTTCGGATGGATTTCAGTGTTGACAACGCATCAGAGCAGTGGACGTTGTGGGCAGGAACTGGTCATACCCGCTCCGCGTCTTCAGGCGATCGTGGGGGAGAGTGATGTGGAATATGGGTTCGGATCGGAGGAGCGTGCAGGAGGGGTTCGGATCGGGACATCCGATCCGACCCGAATTATGCTGAAACTAAACTCTTATCCATTTCTTTTTGCTCCGTCCCTACCGGGTAGTAGCTCGCCGATTTGATTGATGATAACACTCTGATCCGACTGGTGATAGCTCTCCGACCCGAATAGTAAGTAGACCTCCGATCCGAATAGCAGAACCTCTCCGATCCAATCCGCTATATCTCTCCGATCCGATCCGCTACGATACTTTTCAAGTTCTTCAATCGTTTCACATCTCAACTTTGTGTTGCCCAGTTCACAAAGTGGGTTAACATTGAAAATGCTTCTTTTAAAACCGTTTTGAAAATAATTTTTCAAATCCTTTATCTGATCTGGTAACCTTCAGCTCTGATACCACTTGTAACACCCCACATCCGTTAGTGTCACTCACAAAGGTAATGCACTAAGTTCTATGGAGCATTTAGGGTAAAAGATGCAGATAAATTACAAGACAGACAGAAATTAAACAGCGAAAAATAAAACTTTGCTTTATTGATAAAATAGTTTGTACAATGGTTTCTTTACAGTATCAGAGTATCATCTGTCTTACAAAATAAAGAAGCATAAAAACAACATTTATATTCCCCGATTTTAGCAAGAGGCAGCCATAGCATCTGAAAAGAGAATCCAACCAAACTTCGACAAATCTTCAAGCTGGGAAAGACTGGCAGTCCAACCTAACATGAGCTAAACTATTCCCTCCTTTACTACTTGGGGAGGGGGGGGGGGAGGAAACGGAAGAAAAGAAGACGAAAGGAAAACAGAGTCAGACATAAAGCCTGAGTAAGTTCAGTAAGTTCTAGCATATGAACATGGAAAAACAATACGACATGAATTAAATAAATACACGATAACACCATGATGATAGGGTTGGCAAGATTAACACAAGATATGCTAAGGTAAGATAAACTGGATATGCTCTAATACTTTCGCCACTTCGCTGTTTCCTTGTTATACCGGTTTCTATATCTCTGCACCACCTAACTAGTGTTCCAACTAGTAATGATAACGTGATCCCAATCCCTGTAGTTTCCATTGCCTTCAGGCATACATTTATTATTTATTACCTAAATCTAATCTAGGGTTTTTCTATCAAGTTCTTTCTAGATTCAACTAGAGTTTACACAATCTGCCGAACGCTTCTCGGATTCAGGGTTTATGCCACCTTGTCCAACTAGGGATTTTGCTACCTGTCGAACGATGCCCCCAAGTCTAGGACACACTACCTAGAGTGGTATATGTTCCTATAATTCCCCACGCATGTATCGCGAATCGTTATCGCTTGTCTAGATGCACATGTCCTGTAATGTGCGGCCCGAGTCCTGTGGTCAGGGCAAATCAAGAAATACAAAACTCGGTCGGGAGCTTTCAGATATCTGCCGATGCAGATGCTAAGGTCTGTTTTTGTTCCAGTGGCTGTGGTCCCACTTGACCCCTCCCTCAACTAATGAAAGGCACACCTTGAAAAATGAGAACTATATGCAGGCCCCCGGTGCCCCACTATCCTATGGCCATCCTCACCCATAACTAGATAGCAAGTATATGGTCTTTTGGAGTTCTCCGCCTTTCCCCTTCACGTATCTCGATTGACTCAAGATGGATGGTAGACGACGAGTTGCTATTACAGGGCTACCGTTTTCTCGCCGAATCACGCCGGTCCATCCTAGTCTTTAGGCTACCATGTATTGCAACCAAGGCATACCCCTGGTTCTTCTACGCAGACCTTAACCTCTGTGAGCCCAGGAGGATCATTTGCAGCCTCATAGAGGGATACCAAGAGTACCCTCATGTCCCATCGAAGCCTCGGGCTTCGTAACCCAATTCGTTGGACCCTTCTTTTTAATCAGATGGACGTTCTCTCCTTCCCATGCCATACTAAGAATTACTACTTAGTTCTGCTAACTATGGTTTACCACTTAGTTTCCCGAATCGTTGTCTTCTTAACTAAGGTTTACTACTTAGCTCCTTTTAACTAAGGTTTACTACTTAGTTCTCTTTCCCTTCAATTTGAATTGGTTAAGTGTCATTAGTTAATTCAAGCTAACTTAACCCTCCTCATTTATCCTTACATCAGTAATTCATGTTGACTTAACCCCACCACAAACCAAGTTATATTGGTTAAGTATTTCTTATTACTTAACCGTACCCCTTCATCCTGTATTGGTTAAGTGTTCCTTTTTAACTTAACCTTGCCCGTCTGTTTTAACTAACATGTTATTAATGGTTAAGTATTATCCCTTCATGTTTTAGACTTAACCCTATTCCTTTATCACAATCTGATGGTTAAGTGTTCAAGTTTACTTAACCCTACGGTCTAGCCCAGCTAACGTATCAAATTGGTTAAGTGTGTTAAATTTTACTTAACCCCAACCTCTAGTCTAGTAAACATGTTAATTTGGCTAAGTGTATTAACTTTACTCCCATCTCCTAGTCTAGTTAACATGTTAATTTGGCTAAGTTTTTTCTTAGTTACTCAACCCCTACAAATCTTGTTTTTCCACCATGAGTTTGGTTAAGTGTCCCTATAGACTTAGCCCTCCCATTCTAGCTTAACTGTGTTAAGTGTCAGTCTGAACCTAACCACCACCCATCAGTTTAGTTATCATGTTGAACTGGTTAAGTGTCTGAGTTGACTTAACCCTACCATTCTTGTTCTAGCTTTAACTAAATAAATTAAAGTCGCGACCACTCACATTAGACAGATATTGTTGCGAATAGTGGATGTGTCGGTTGGTTCCGGGCAGGATTACATCGCAACTCAGTCTAACCTCGGGTTAGGCATATTCGTGTTTTCTAAGTTTAAAGGGTTTGATTTATCTTCAAATCAGGTTTTTAAAGTAACCTCCCGTCCGTCGGATCAGTTAGGGATAGCCAGGGAGAGCAGGAAACTTGAATTTTCCAAACCCAGGCCTAGACACTATCCTCTCTGTCACCCTAGAACTTTCTGGTGTATTATTAAAAGAGATGTCGTTAATCAGCTTTTTATTTGTCTAAATTTACATTTTCTCATTTAGGACGAATTCTATAAGTAAATTATTCCAAATTTACTTATTTCCAAATTACTTTTTTAATGTAAATTGTCACAATTATCATTATGGCCCATTCTCCCCTCTATATCATATTTATGCCCTATTGGTATGTAAACTATACCAATTTAAGTGTCACTAACCATGATTTTGCTAAACATGACAATTATTCCCAATTACGACCAATTTCAAGTTTATGCCAATACACCTATTATGCCAAATTAGCTAATCCAATTCTAATTTAACATTCTAATTACAGTTCGTGTTAAACTAGACTTATTATTCTAGTTTACAATTTATGTAAATGCTAGATTTACAAGTCAATACTAGATTCAAATTACACATCCTATAATTCATGTCAAACTTATCCAATTTGCATTTCAACGAACATGCCATAATACATGTTCCCAATTTATGCCAATTCCCAAGTTTAAAACTACGTTTTTAGTAAATTTCATATTTTGCCCAAATCGTATTCCCACCGTTCGTATAATCGTGATTCAATCTAGATTATAGATAATTCTAGATTCGTAGAAGATAGGGAATGAACCAAAGATGCTATGAAAAAGATAGACAAAATCATTGGCATAAAATGATAATTTACTAGTTACAGACCTAACGAATTTGACTGAAATTGATCTAAAACATCAAAGGCCTATAGGTCTGAAAATCTATTGACATAAAAAGGCTTGAATAACGACGTAGGTTCAAGAACATGGGTAGACCTAACTTAATAGGTAAATTCCCAAGGTCTAAAACCAAAAATAGATAGAATAGAGATGTAGGTTCAAGAACATAGGTATACGTAACTTAATAGGTAATTTCCCCGGGTCTAAAACCAAAGAAAACCAAGAACAGACAGAATTGATAATCGGGTTTAGACCCAATTTCATAATCACAAAACTTAAGCAACACTTTCCTAGTCATGAATCATAGTTGTTCTTATTATGTCATAGGCAATAGTTTATGTTTCCAAATCAAAGGCATATGCTTGTGCTCATGGTCAAGGAAATAATTCCCATAGTCACAGTCACAGTCGTAGGCAATGTTCATAGTCATAGGCAATGTCCATAGTCATAGGCAACATTCATAGTCATAGGCAAGTCCGAATCATAACAGTTCTTAATTAGGTTCAAAGATGTAGGCACATATTCGAATAGGAGATTTGGCATATTCTTTTATTCCTTTAATTCATGTCGCGAACAGAGAGAAACGTTCAAATCTACAAAGTAACTGACTTACAGAGATTTAGATTAGAAAAGAAAGATGGCGTTGCTATGATTCGTGTGACGCTAGCCTTTAATCCTTTTCTTGAAGCTTTAATCCTGATTTGAATCTCTTCTGGACAACTTGAGCAGCATTTCCTCGTCTTGATTTATTTTATATATTATTTATTTATATATTTTCTCAGAGGCAGCATAAGGATAGAAAAGAATTGTGAATAGAGAAGGAGACTAGGGCTGTTTATATAGTATTAGGCGGACGAACCTAGGTAGAAAATGTGACCAGATACATCAGAACGAACCAGGTGCAGAAAGCTGGAAAAAGCAGGGGGTCGACCCCCAGGTCGACTATCCAGTCGACCTGGGTACCCCAGGTCAACTACCCAGTCGACCTGGGTGCCCCAGGTCGACTACCCAGTCGACCTGAGTGCCTTGGGTGGGAAAATTCCCGCCCAGCCCAGTCTGGGTCCGATTTTTGTATTGAATCCACTTTTCCGAACTGTTTTGAAATTTGAACTTTGCTGAATCTTCCGGAGGCCATATCTTCCTCATACGGACTCCTATTTATGCAAACTCGGACTCGTTTCCATGCAGAATTCCGAGACAAACGCAATGGCGCAGCCCGTTTCCCTTTATTTTGATATTAACTTTTAATTCTGCCTTGATTCAAGAATCTTAGTGTTACAGAATTACAGGGTGTTACAATAATGGGGTAGATCGAAAAATATGAAAGATGATGAATCATTTAGATTGGGTGCTGCAAAAACCGACCCTTAACAGTAGTTAAAAAAAAGGAGTAATTGTTGGAAGTAAGGGCTATTTAGATAATTAAGGTTAGGATTAAAAAGAATAGTTGTTTTGAAGTATTAAGAGAAGTAGTGGTAGTTTAAGCATTGTAGGGGTAAATCGACAAATATGAAAGGTGATGAATCATTTGGATTGGGTGCTGCAAAAACCAACCATTCACAGAAGTTAAAAAATAGGTGTAATTATTGGAAGGAACAACTATTTAGAGAATCAGTGGTAGGATTAAAAAGAATAGCAGTTTTGAAGTATTAAGAGAAGTAGGGGGAGTTTAAGCATAGTAGGGGCAGATCGACAAATATGAAAGATTACGAATAATTTTGATTGGGTGTTGCAAAAACCAACCATTCACAATAGTAAAAAGATAGGCGTAATTGTTGGAAGTAAGGGCTATTTAGAGAATTAGGTGAAGGATTATAAAGAAGGCTGTTTAGAAGTATTAAGAGAAGTAGGGGTAGTTTAAGCATAGTTGGGGTAGATCAAAAAATATGAATGATGATGAATCATTTAGATTGGGTGCTGCCACAACCAACCCTTCACAAAATTTAAAAAATAGGGGTTATTGTTAGAAGGAATCACTATTTAGAGAATCAGGGGTAGGATTTAAAAGAAGGGTTGTTTTGAAGTATTAAGAGAAGTAGGGGTAGTTTAAGCATTGTAGGGGTAGATCGACAAATATGAAATAATATAAATCATTTGGATTGGGTGCTGCAAAAACCAACCCTTCACAGTAGTAAAAATGCAGGCTTAATTGTTGGAAGTAAGGGCTATTTAGAGAATTAGGGGTAGGAATAAAAAGAAGGACCGTTTTGAATTATTAAGAGAAGTAGGGATTGTTTAAGTATAGTAGGTGTAGATCGACAAATATGAAATATGATTAATCATTTAGATTGGGTGCTGCAAAAACCAATCCTTCACAGGAGTTAAAAAATTGGGACAATTATTGGAAGGAATGAATATTTAGAGAATTAGGGGTAGGATTAAAAAGAAGGGCTGTTTTGAAGTACTAAGAGATGTAGTGGTAGTTTAAGCATAATAGGGGTAGATCGACAAATATGAAAATGGATGAATTGTTTGGATTGGGTGCTGCAAAAACAAACCCAACATAGTAGTAAAAATATAGGCGTAATTGTTGGAATTAAGGGCTATATAAAGAGTTAGGGGTATGATTAAAAAGAAGGGTTGTTTTGAAGTATTAAGAGAAGTATGGCTAGTTTAATCATAGTAGGGGTAGGTCGACAAATATGAAAGATGATGAATCATTTAGATTGGGTGCTGCAAAAACCAACCCTTCACCAAAGTTAAAAAGTAGGGGCAATTGTGGGAAGGAATGACTATTTAGAGAATTAGGGGTAGGATTAAAAAGAAGGGTTGTTTGAAGTATTAAGAGAAGTAGGGGTAGTTTGAGCATAGTTGGGGTAGATCGAAAAATATGAATGATTATGAATCATCTGGATTGGGTGCTGCAAAAACAAACCCATCACAGTAGTAAAAAGATAGGAGTAATTGTTGGAAGTATGGGCTATTTAGAGAATCAGGGGTAGGATTAAAAAGAAGGATTGTTTTGAAGTATTAAGAGAAGTACGGGTAGTTTAAGCATAGTAGAGGTAGATCAACAAATATAAAAGATGATGAATCATTTAGATTGGGTGCTACAAAAACCAACCCTTAACAAAAGTTAAAAAATAGGGGTAATTATTGGAAGGAATGACTATTTAGAGAATTAGGGGTTGGATTAAAAAGAAGAGTTGTTTTGAAGTATTTAGTGAAGTAGGGGTAGTTTAAGCATAGTGGTGGTAGATCAACAAATATGAAAGATTATGAATCGTTTGGATTGGGTGCTGAAAAAACAGTCCCTTCAAACGAGTAAAAAGATAAGCATAATTGTCGGAAGTAAGGGCTATTTAAAGAATTAGGGGTAGGATTAAAAAGAAGGGTTGTTTTGAAGTATTAAGAAAAGTAGGGGTTGTTTAAGCATAATAGGGGTAGATCGACAAATGTGAAAGATGATGAATCATTTAGATTGGGTGCTGCAAAAACCGACCCCTCACAGTAGTTAAAAAATAGGAGTAATTGTTGGAAGTAAGGGCTATTTAGAGAATTAGGGTTAGGATTAAAAAGAATAGTTGTTTTGAAGTATTAAGAGAAGTAGGGGTAGTTTAAGCATAGTAGGGGTAAATCGACAAATATGAAAGGTGATGAATCATTTGGATTGGGTGCTGCAAAAACCAACCTTTCACAGAAGTTAAAAAATAGGTGTAATTGTTGGAAGGAACGACTATTTAGAGAATTAGTGGTAGGATTAAAAAGAATAGCAGTTTTGAAGTATTAAGAGAAGTCGGGGGATTTAAGCATAGTAGGGCCAGATCGACAAATATGAAAGATTACGAATAGTTTCGATTGGTTATTGCAAAAACCAACCCTTCACAATAGTAAAAAGATAGGCGTAATTGTTGGAAGTAAGGGCTATTTAGAGAATTAGGTGTAGGATTATAAAGAAGGTTGTTTAGAAGTATTAAGAGATGTAGGGGTAGTTTAATCATAGTTGGGGTAGATCAAAAAATATGAATGATGATGAATCATTTAGATTGGGTGCTGCAACAACCAACCCTTCACAATAGTTAAAAAATAGGGGTTATTGTTAGAAGGAATCACTATTTAGAGAATTAGGGGTAGGATTAAAAAGAAGGGTTGTTTTGAAGTATTAAGAGAAGTAGGGGTAGTTTAAGCATTGTAGGGGTAGATCGACAAATATGAAATAATATAAATCATTTGGATTGGGTGCTGCAAAAACCAACCCTTCACAGTAGGAAAAAGGCAGGCTTAATTGTTGGAAGTAAGGGCTATTTAGAGAATTAGGGGCAGGAATAAAAAGAAGGACTGTTTTGAATTATTAAGAGAAGTAGGGATTGTTTAAGAATAGTAGGTGTAAATCGGCAAATATGAAATATGATGAATCATTTAGATAGGGTGCTGCAAAAACCAATCCTCCACAGGAGTTAAAAAATAGGGGCAATTATTGGAAGGAATAAATATTTAGAGAATTAGGGGTAGGATTAAAAAGAAGGGATGTTTTGAAGTACTAAGAGATGTAGTGGTAGTTTAAGCATAGTAGGGGTAGATCGACAAATATGAAAATGGATGAATTGATTAGATTGGGTGCTGCAAAAACAAACCTTTCATAGTAGTAAAAATATAGGCGTAATTGTTGGAATTAAGGGCTATATAAAGAGTTAGGGGTAGGATTAAAAAGAACGGTTGTTTTGAAGTATTAAGAAAAGTAGGCCTAGTTTAAGCATAGTAGGGGTAGGTCGACAAATATGAAAGATGTTGAATCATTAAATTGGGTGCTGCAAAAACCAACCCTTCACCGAAGTTAAAAAATAGGGGCAATTGTGGGAAGGAAGGACTATTTAGAGAATTAGGAGTAGGATTAAAAAGAAGGGTTGTTTGAAGTATAAAAAGAAGTAGGGGTAGTTTGAGCATAGTAGGGGTAGATCGAAAAATATGAATGATTGTGAATCGTCTGGATTGGGTGCCGCAAAAACAAAACCATCACAGTAGTAAAAAGATATGAGTAATTGTTGGAAGTATGGGCTATTTAGAGAATCAGGGGTAGGATTAAAAAGAAGGACTGTTTTGATGTATTAAGAGAAGTACGGGTAGTTTAAGCATAGTAGAGGTAGATCAACAAATATAAAAGATGATGAATCATTTAGATTGGGTGCTACAAAAACCAACCCTTAACAAAAGTTAAAAAATAGGGGTAATTGTTTGAAGGATTGACTATTTAGAGAATCAGGGGTTGGATTAAAAAGAAGAGTTGTTTTGAAGTATTAAGTGAAGTAGGGGTAGTTTAAGCATAGTAGTGGTAGATCGACAAATATGAAAGATTATGAATCGTTTGGATTGGGTGCTGCAAAAACCGACCCTTCAAACGAGTAAAAACTTAAGCATAATTGTTGGAAGTAAGGGCTATTTAAATAATTAGGGGTAGGATTAAAAAGAAGGGTTGTTTTGAAGTATTAAGAGAAGTAGGGGTTGTTCAAGCATAATAGCGGTAGATCGACAAATGTGAAAGATGAAGATTCATTTAGATTGGGTGCTGCAAAAACCGACCCTTCACAGTAGTTAAAAAATTGGGGTAATTGTTGGAAGTAAGGGCTATTTAGCGAATTAGGGTTAGGATTAAAAAGAATAGCTGTTTTGAAGTATTAAGAGAAGTAGGGGTAGTTTAAGCATAGTAGGGTTAGATCAACAAATATGAAAATGAAGAATCATATGGATTGGGAGCTGCAAAAACAAACCCTTTACAGTAGTTAAAAAATCGGGGTAATTGTTGTAAGTTATGGATATTTAGAGAATTAGGGGTAGGATTAAAAAGAACAGCTGTTTTGAAGTATTAAGAGAAATAAGGGTAGTTTAAGCGTAGTTGGGGTAGATCGACAAATATGAAAGGTTATGAATCGTTTGGATTGGGTGCTGCAAAATACAACCCGTCACAGTAGTAAAAGATAGGGGTAATTGTTGGAAGTAAGGGCTATTTAGAGAATTAGGATTAGGATTAAAAAGAATAGCTGTTTTGAAGTATTAAGGGAAGTAGTGGTAGTTTAAACATAATAAGGGTAGATCGACAAATATGAAAAATGATGAATCGTTTGGATTGGGTGCTGCAAAAACAAATCCTTCATAGTAGTAAAAAGATAGACGTAATTGTTGGAAGTAAGGGCTATAAAGAGAGTTAGGGGTAGGATTAAAAAGAAGGGATGTTTGAAGTATTAAGAGAAGTAGGGCTAGTTTAAGCATAGTAGGGGTAGATCGACAAATATGAAAGATGATGAATCATTTAGATTAAGAAAAGTAGGGGTAGTTTAAGCATAGTAGGGGTAGATCAACAAATATGAAAGATTATGAATTGTCTGGGTTGGGTGCTGCAAAAACCAACCGTTCACGGTAGTAAAAAGATAGGCATAATTATTGGAAGTAAGGGCTATTTATAGAATTAGGGGTAGGATTCAAAAGAAGGGCCGTTTTGAAGTATTAGGAGAAGTATGGGTAGTTTAAACATAATAGGGGTAGATCGACAAATATTAAAGATTACGAATCGTTTCATTGGGTGCTGCAAAAACCAACCCTTTACAGTAGTAAAAAGATAGGCGTAATTGTTGAAAGTAAGGGCTATTTAGAAAATTAGGTGTAGGATTAAAAAGAAGGGTTGTTTAAAAGTATTAAGAGACGTAGGGCTAGTTTAAGCATAGTTGGGGTTGATCAAAAAATATGAAAGATGATGAATCATTTAGATTGGGTGCTGCAACAACCAACCCTTCACAAAAGTTAAAAAATAAGGGTTATTGTTGGAAGGAATGACTATTTAGAGAATCAGGGGTAGGATTAAAAAGAAGGGTTGTTTTGAAGTATTAAGAGAAGTAGGGGTAGTTCAAGCATTTTAGGGGTAGATCGACAAATATGAAATATTATAAATCGTTTGGATTGGGTGCTGCAAAAACCAACCTTTCACAGTAGTAAAAAGCAGGCGTAAATGTTGGAAGTAAGGGCTATTTAGAGAATTAGGGGTAGGAATAAAAAGAAGGATGGTTTTGAATTATTAAGAGAAGTAGGGATTGTTCAAGTATAATAGGTGTAGATCGACAAATATGAAATATGATGTATCATTTAAATTGGGTCCTGCAAAAACCAATCCTTCACAGGAGTTAAATAATAGGGGCAATTGTTGGAAGGAATGAATATTTAGAGAATTAGGGGAAGGATTAAAAAGAAGGGTTATTTTGAAGCACTAAGAGATGTAGGGGCAGTTTAAGCATAGTAGGGGTAGATCGACAAATATGAAAATGGATAAATAGTTGGAATTGGGTGCTGCAAAAACAAACCCTTCATAGTAGTAAAAATATAGGCGTAATTGTTAGAATTTAGGGTTATATAAAGAGTTAGGGGTAGGATTAAAAAGAAGGGTTGTTTTGAAGTATTAAGAGAAGTAGGGCTAGTTTAAGCATAGTAGGGGTAGGTCGACAAATATGAACGATGATGAATCATTTAGATTGGTTGCTGCAAAAACCAAATCTTCACAGAAGTTAAAAAATAGGGGCAATTGTGGGGAGGAATGACTATTTAGAGAATTAGGGTAGGATTAAAAAGAAGGTTTGTTTTGTAGTATTAAGAGAAGTAGGGGTAGTTTAAGTATAGTAGGGGTAGATCGAAAAATATGAAAGATTATGAATCGTCTGGATTTGGTGCTGCAAAAACAAACCCATCACAGGAGTAAAAATATAGGAGTAATTGTTGGAAGTATGGGATATTTAGAGAATTAGGGGTAGGATTAAAAAGAAGGATTGTTTTGAAGCACTAAGAGAAGTATGGGTAGTTTAAGCATAGTAGAGTTAGATCGACAAATATAAAAGAAGATGAATCATTTAGATTGGGCTCTAAAAAAACCAACCCTTAACATAAGTTAAAAAATAGGGGTAATTGTTGGAAGGAATGACTATTTAGAGAATTAGGGGTTGGATTAAAAAGAAGAGTTGTTTTGAAGTATTAAGAGAAGAAGAGGTAGTTTAAGCATAATAGGGGTTGATCGACCAATATGAAAGATTATGAATCATTTGGATTGGGTGCCGCAAAAACCAACCCTTCAAAGGAGTAAAAAGATAGCCGTAATTTTTGGAAGTAAGGGATATTTAAAGAATTAGGGGTAGGTTTAAAAAGAAGGGCTATTTTGAAGTATTAAGAGAAGTAGGGGTTGTTTAAGCATAATAGGGGTAGATCGACAAATATGAAAGATGATGAATCATTTAGATTGGGTGCTGCAAAAACCGACCCTTCACAGTAGTTAAAAAATAGGAGTAATTGTTGGAATTAAGGTTTATTTAGAGAATTAGGGTTAGGATTAAAAAGAATAGTTGTTTTGAAGTATTAAGAGAAGTAGGAGTAGTTTAAGCATAGTAGGGTTAGATCGACAAATATGAAAGATGGTGAATCATATGGATTGGGTGTTGCAAAAACAAACCCTTTACAATAGTTAAAAAATCGGGGTAATTGTTGTAAGTGAGGGCTATTTATAGAATTAGGGGTAGGATTAAAAAGAATAGTTGTTTTGAAGTATTAAGAGAAGTAAGGGTAGTTTAAGCGTAGTAGGGGTAGGTCGAATAATATGAAAGGTTATGAATCGTTTGGATTGGGTGCTGCAAAATACAACCCTTCACAGTAGTAAAAGATAGGCGTAATTGTTGCAAGTAAAGGATATTTCGATAATTAGTATTAGGATTAAAAAGAATAGTTGTTTTGAAGTATTAGGGGAAGTAGGGGTAGTTTAAGCATAATAAGGGTAGGTCGACAAATATGAAAAATGATGAATCGTTTGGATTGGGTGCTCCATAAACAAACCCTTCATAGTAGTAAAAAGATAGGCGTAATTGTTGGAAGTAAGGGCTATAAAGAGAGTTATGGGTAGGATTAAAAAGAAGGGTTGTCTGAAGTATTAAGAGAAGTAGGGCTAGTTTAAGCATAGTAGGGGTAGATCGACAAATATGAAAGATGATGAATCTTTTAGATTGGGTGTTGCAAAAACCAACCCATCATCAAAATTAAAAAATAGGGGTAACTGTTGGAAGAAATGACTATTTAGAGAATTAGGGTTAGGATTAAAAAGAAAGGATGTTTTGAAGTATTAAGAGAAGTAGGGGTAGTTTAAGCATAGTAGTGGTAGATCGACAAATGTGAAAGATTATGAATCGTTTGGGTTGGGTGATGCAAACCAACCCTTCACAGTAGTAAAAAGATAGGCATAATTATTGAAAGTAAGGGCTATTTATAGAATTAGGGGTAGGATTTAAAAGAAGGGCTGTTTTGAAGTATTAGGCGAAGTAGGGGTAGTTTAAGCATATAGGGGTAGATAGACAAATATTAAAGATTACGAATCGTTTGGATTGGGTGCTGCAAAAACCAACCATTAAAAGTAGTAAAAAGATAGGCGCAATTGTTGGAAGTAAGGGCTATTTGGAGAATTAGTGGTAGGATAAAAAAGGACTGTTTTGAAGTATTAAGAGAATTAGGGGTAGTTTAAGCATAGTAGGGATAAATCGACAAATATGAAAGATGATGAAGCATTTAGTTTGGGTGCTGCAAAAACCAACCATTCACAGTTGTTAAAAATAGGGGTAATTGTTGGAAGTAAGGTCTATTTAAAGAATTAGGGGTAGGGTAGGATTAAAAAGAAGGGTTGTTTTGAAGTATTAAGAGAAGTATGGGTAGTTTAAGCATAGTAGGGGTAAATCGACAAATATAAAGATGATGAATCATATGGGTTGGGTGGTGCAAAAACCAACCCTTCATAGAAGGTTAAAAGTAGGGGTAATTGTTGGAAGTAAGGGCTATTTACAGAATTAGGGGTAAGAATAAAAAGAATAGCTATTTTGAAGTATTAAGACAAGTAGGGGGAGTTTAAGCATAGTAGGTGCAAATTGACAAATATGAAAGATTATGAATCGTTTCGATTGGGTGTTGCAAAAACCAACCCTTCACTGAAGTAAAAGATAGCCGTAATTGTTGGAGGTAAGGGCTATTTATAGAATTAGGGGTAGGATTAAAAAGAATAGTTTTTTTGAAGTATTAACAGAAGTAGGGGTAGTTTAAGCATAGTAGGGGTAAATCGACAAATATGAAAGATGATGAATCATTTGGATTGGGTGCTACAAAAACCAACCCTTCACAGAAGTTAAAAAATAGGGGTAATTGTTGGAAGGAACAACTATTTAGAGAATCAGTGGTAGGATTAAAAAGAATAGCTGTTTTGAAGTATAAAGAGAAGTAGGGGGAGTTTAAGCATAGTATGGGCAGATCGATAAATATGAAAGAGTACGAATCATTTCAATTGGGTGCTGCAAAAACCAACCCTTCACAGTAGTAAATATATAGGCATAATTGTTGGAAGTAGGGCCTATTTAGAGAATTAGGGTAGGATTATAAAGAAGGGCTGTTTTGAATTATTAAGAGAAGTAGGGGTAGTTTAAGCATAGCAGGGGTTGATCGACAAATATGAAAGATGATGAATCATTTAGATTGGGTGCTGCAACAACCAACCCTTCATAGAAGTTAAAAAAGGGGTAATTTTTGGAACGAATCACTATTTAGTGAATCAGGGTTAGGATTAAAAATAAGGGCTATTTTGAAGTACTAAGAGAAGTAGGGGTAGTTTAAGCATAGTAGGGGTAGATCGACAAATATGAAAGATTATAAATCATTTGGATTGGGTGTTTCAAAAACTAACCCTTCACAGCAGTGAAAAGGTAGGCGTAATTGTTGGATGTAAGGGCTATTTAGAGAATTAGGGGTAGGAATAAAAAGGACTATTTTGAATTATTAAGAGAAGTAGGCGTTGCTTAAGTATAGTAGGCGTAGATCGACAAATATGAAATATGATGAATCATTTAGATTGGGTGCTGCAAAAACTAACCCTTCACAGAAGTTAAAAAATAAGGGTAATTGTTGGAAGGAATGATTATTTAGAGAATTAGGGGTAGGATTAAATGTAACACCCCACATCCGTTAGTGTCACTCACAAAGGGAATGCACTAAGTTCTGTGGAGCATTTAGGGTAAAAGATGCAGATAAATTACAAGACAGACAGAAATTAAACAGCGGAAAATAAAACTTTGCTTTATTGATAAAATAGTTTGTACAAAGATTTCTTTACAATATCAGAGTGTCATCTGTCTTACAAAATAAAGAAGCATAAAACAACATTTATATTCCCCGATTTTAGCAAGAGCCAGCCATAGCATCTGAAAAGAGAATCCAAGCAAACTTCGACAAATCTTCAAGCTGGGAAAGAGTGGCAGTCCAACTTAACCTGAGCTAAACTATTCCCTCCTTTACTACCTGGGGGGGGGGGGAACGGAAGAAAAGAAGACGAAAGAAAAACAGAGTCAGACATAAAGCCTGAGTAAGTTCAGTAACTTCTAGCATGTGAACATGGAAGAACAAAACGACATGAATTAACTGAGTATAAGATTACAACATGACAATAGGGTCAACAAGATTAGACAAGGTAGTCACAAGATATGCTAAGATAAAATGGATACGGTCTAATACTTTCGCCGCTTCGCTATTTCCTTGTTATACTGGTTTCTATATCTCTGCACCACCTAACTAGTGTTCCAACTAGTAACGGTAACGTGATCCCAACCCCTGTAGTTTCCATTGCCTTCAGGCATACATTTATTATTTATTACCTAGATCTAATCTAGGGTTTTCTATCAAGTGCTTTCTAGATTTAACTAGAGTTTTACGCTATCTGCTGAACGCTTTTCGAGTTCAGGGTTTATGCCACCTAGTCCAACTAGGGATTACACTACCTGTCGAACGATGCCCCCAAGTCTAGGGCACACTACCTAGAGTGGTATATGTTCCTATACTTCCCCACGCATGTATCACGAATCATTATCGCTTGTCTAGATACACATGTCCTGTAATGTGCGGTCCGAGTCCTGTGACAGGGCAAATCAACGAATACAGAACTCGGTCGGGAGCTTTCAGATATCTGCCGATGCAGATGCTAAGGTCTGTTTTTATTCCAGTGGCTATGGTCCCACTTGACCCCTCCCTCAAATAATGAAAGGCACACCTTGTAAAATGAGAACTATACGCCGGCCCCCGGTGCCCCACTATCCTATGGCCATCCGCAACCATAACTAGATAGCAAGTATTTGGTCATTTGGAGTTCTCCGCCTTTCCGCTTCACGTATCTCGATTGACACAAGATGGATGGTAGATGACGAGTCGCTATCACAGCGCTACCGTTTGCTCGCTGAATCACGCCTGAAACACCCCACCTCCGTTAGGGTCACTCTCAAAGGGAATGACCTAATTTTGGTGGAGGTTTATAAGTACAAGTCACGGATATACAAGACAGATATAAGAACACATATTTGTAAACAGCGGAAGAACAACAAATTTTTATTTCATAAAGTCAAATACGTGTTACAACAACATCCTTTCCAAAAACATAACATAACACTTTCATAATCTGTCTTGAGTACATTATTTAAAGAAGCATAAATAAAACATAGATAAACTGCAAAAGCCCCATAGTGGATTGTCCAAAGCCATAGTTCAAAACAGGAAAGTCCAAGCAATACATTTCTCTTCTTCAAGCTGGATGTTAAGGTTGGTCAAGCTGGTGTGTTCCCTCCCTGTGGACCTGGGGGGGGGGGAATGGAAGAAAGAAGACGAAAGAAAAGTAGAGTCAGACATAAAGCCTGAGTAAGTCTAGTACTATTTTGTCTATGAATAAAGAACTGGGTATGATAAGTATAAACAAGAAGCGGGCAAGCACAATAAACTTGGTCAAGTTGTCTAGGGTCGAATATACTATCGTACCCCATGTTAATCTCTGAACCCATATAAACTAGTTTCCAATTTACACCCCATAATCGGGGTGATGTGATCCATTCTATGATGATCGGCTCCTACTCGCATAGTTACATGTGTCTTACGGCCCCCGATGTTGTAGTTACCTATGCTGGTCCAACCATGGGGTGTATCATGTCCCATAGTGGCAACCCGACACAAACTTAGAGTGCACAGGTATGCTACTGGTGTCCAGTGCCTTATTTTTCTGCACCGGAGTGTGTGCACGCCCGCACTCCGTTAGAACCTACACTGCTACACCACCGCCGTCGCTTTGACCTCTTACAATCAGCCCAGTAATCGTGCCCCACCCTGCCTAGTTTCAGGGTATCCTGATACACCTTTTAGGGTTACTGCTGAAAAGGGTCCCCCGTTACTAGGTTTTCTATCTCTAGCCAACATGCTAACTTGGTTAAGTGTTTCCTAACCTATCCCCCACCAGTCCGTTTTGTTTAGCATGTTCCATTTTGATTAAGTCTTTAGTTCACTTAATCCTAACAATCCTGACTCAGCCTTAATTGTCTTATTAAGGCCCTGACCTCTCACATTAGACAGGTATTGTTGTGGCTGCCTGTTGCCGGTTGGTTCCAGGCAGTCTTACGCCACAACTCAGTCTAACCTCGGGTCCTTGCTGGGCTCCATGTTTAACCTCCCACATTGGATAGGTATTGTTGTGACTACTGGACAGCCGGGCGGTTCCGGGCAGGTTTACATCACAACTCAATCCAACCTCGGGTTAAACACATCGTATTTTCTACATTTACATATTTTGTCATTCCTCTTTATTTCTTATATGTAAATATTTGCGGCCCATTATTAAGTTAATGGTGTAAAGGTTACACCAATCATGGGCCCAACCCATACTTGAATTTGGGCCCTTCTATTTCATATTTTCATTCATTACTAATTTTAACCCAACGTTATTTTCCCCCGTTTAACACGTCCGTTTATATATTTTGGGCTTAGCCTTTTAAAGCCCAAATTAGCCATGCGAAAAGGGGAGGCTTAAAGCGTGATTACATACACAATGAGGGGAAAGTGAGCGCATGAACTTGCATATGACGTTGGAAATACATAATAGAAACTGGTGTACTTGCATATATATATATACTTTGGTCATAAAGCATAGGTGACATGAACCAAACCATGTAAACTTAAGATAAGAATCTAAATTAGGTGTCACATAGTCTTAACTACAACATAGACCTATGTTCTCATTTAGGCATAAACATAAGCAAGTCATGTTCATAAGGTTTCTACATGTTTACAAAGGGGATACTTTGTTACTAACACAAAAGCATAGTTCAACTTAATCATGGTTTAAGTCTAATCACATAACGATGGTATAAATATACTTATGCATAAATATTCCTAATCATGGTGTTTGCTTTAAACTTGCAAAAAGGGATTTTTGAGTCTAACCTAGCCATGTCTCACATATGTCATCATATAATTCTTGTAAACAAGATAGACTTAATCATGGATTTCAATTATGCCAAATATCATTCATAGCCTAGCCATATTCATAAGTTTGCAAAAGCATGACTTAATACATGGATTATGGTGTCAAAATTCCAACATAGTTTCATATGAACTATAACAACCAAACTTGTTTCAATTACTTGCAAAATGATTTATGCACAAAAATATACATCATGACGACATAATAACAAAGCCCCAAACTTGCATGAATTTCAATCAACTACATACATGTAGCTTCAACATAGATTACATAATTTGCGCAATATTCCAAACATATACTTGCATAGAACTACCGCATGTAGTTCTTTATAATGAATAACATAATTTTGCACAAATATGAACTACTTTATTATCCCAATTCAAGCATACAAATCAACACAGTTGTTTATTCATACCAAAGTAATACTCTACTTACAATGGTTGCGGCGAATTCTCTAATTAAGAGATATGATTCCTATGTTGAATTGATTGGCTTTAGGTTGCTTGAATTGCTTTAGGCTTTAGAACTTTCTTCCTAATTCCCTCTCTAGTTGGCGGCCATTCTTAGTCGTTCCTCAGCAACATGGCGGCTATGTTCTTAATTTTGAATGAATAGATTAGGGTTTAGTCTAGGGTTGTTTATATAGAGGTTAGGAACTGATTAGGACCCTTGATGTTGCTTGGATTGATCATAGCCATTCATTATATAGAGAGACCAATTAGAACCCGCCACCTAGACCTAATGACAAAGCAGACCACAGAGAATCGGCCAAACACAGACCTGGCCAGCCAGGTTGACTGGGCTCGACCAGGTCGACACCCCTGTCGACAGGGCTGTCGACAGCCCTGTCGACATGGGTAGCCCAGGTCGACAGCCCAGTCGACCTGGGTGGCCTTGGCGGGTGTTTATCCGCCCTGGCCCATTGGGCCCCATTTTCGAATTTAAACCTGATTTTCTGAGCTTATTTTATTCTGTTTGAATTTTAAATTTAATTCAAAACTTCCGAAGGCCATATCCTCTTCATACGGACTCCGTTTTTCGAAAACTCGGACTCTATTTCGCGTATTTTTCCGAGACGAACGCAATGGCGTATCCCGTTTCCCTTGGTTCTTTGATTTCAAATTAATTATACTTTAATTTGTTAATTTCACAGTTATAGAATTTTCGGGGTGTTACATTCTCCCCCACTTAAAAGGATTTCGTCCCCGAAATCTTCAAGTTAGGAGGAATGTATATCCTAACATCCAATCATCCATCTACTCATCCATCAAACACGAGCATCCATTGTCCTTAAAAGACTTCTAATGCTTCATGATCATATGTGAAGTGTGTGTGTACATGAACTTATCTAATGCAAAATCAGGCGGTCTACTGATTCAGTTGACCTCCTTAATGCGAATTATGTATGTGCCATCAATCCATTATGTATGCAAATTTTCCTATTCTTGATTCTAAATGAGTGCACAATCATTCAATACAAATGCAACATCCACATGACAACACATTAAAGTTCAACCATATACGAATGCAAACATATATGCATATGCAATATGAAGTGACTGAGCCGATCTAAAACCTAGATTGTGTGTGTATATGCAACCACGAGCAACCACTAGCAATCACTTGCAACCACTTGCAACCATCATCCATAACATGTTTCAATTACATGTTTCAATCCAAAGGGTCTCTACCTAAAAGATAAGGTCGAGGAAATATACATAAAAAGATAGATAAAAGCGCAACTTAAGGAAAAAGAAAGATCAAGGATGTACCCTCAAACAGAAAAGGGTAGGCAGTACGTATTCTAGCTTCAGTTTCCCAAGTCGCGTCTCCCTCGGCGTCGCTCCACTGAACTTTGACGAGTTTGACTTCGCGGTTGCGTAGCTTCTTCACTTCCGTTCCTAAGATGCGGGTTGGAACTCTTCTTATGGTTGCTTCGCGTTCCACTTCGGCCTCTTCGAGGATATTTGGCTCTACCACTTCAGCTGACTCATGTAGACATTTTCGGAGATGTGAAACGTGAAAAACGTTGTGGACTCCAGCCAACTTCTCGGGTAGCTCTAATCTATAGGCCATTTTCCCAATTTTCTCGATAATAGGGAATGGCCCTACGAACCTTGGTGCCAGTTTTCCTGTGGTTCCAAAACGAACAACGTTCCTTAGCGGTGATACCTTGAGAAAAACTCTGTCTCCAACTTCAAATTCAAGGTCGGTCCTCCTCTTGTCGGCATAGGACTTTTGTCTGTCTTGGGCCGTCTTCATCCTTCTTCGTATTAAGTCTACTTTCTCTGAGGTCTCTCGGATCATATCTGGTCCAAGTATAAGCTTATCCGTGGACTCCCACCAACAAGTGGGCGATCGACACGGTCTTCCATATAAAGCTTCGAAGGGTGCCATTCCGATGGTTGCTTGATAACTGTTGTTGTAGGCAAATTCCACCAAAGGAAGGTGGTCTTCCCATGTCCCTCCGAAGTCAAGGACGCACAGTCTTAAGAGATCTTCCAAAACTCTGTTCACTCTCTCTGTTTGGCCGTCGGTTTGGGGATGATAGGCTGTGCTCAAGCATAACTGCGTTCCTACTGCTTCTTGCAGACTCCGCCAAAACTCACTGGTGAAGATGGGGTCTCGGTCACTAACAATGCTACATGGTATTCCATGGAGTCGAACGATTTCCTTAAGGTAAAGTGATGCTAGGGATGAGGCAGTTCTTTTACTTTTGACGGGTAAAAAGTGGGCGCTTTTAGTAAGCCTATCCACTATTACCCAAATGCTAGTGTTGCCTCTCCTAGACCTAGGCAGCCCATCGATGAAGTCCATTGAGATGCTATCCCACTTCCACTGCGGGACCTCCAGAGGATGTAGTAGTCCGCCAGGCTTTTTCTGTTCCGCTTTAACCTGTTGGCACACCATACACTTAGAAACGAACTCTGCCACGTCCTTTTTCATGCCGTTCCAAAAGAAAGTCCTTTTTATATCTTTGTACATTTTATCTCCGCCTGGGTGTATCGTCATCTTGGAATGATGCGCTTCCTCGAGAACCTTCTTTACTAAATCTTTTGTCTGTGGGACGCATAGTCTTCCGTCTCGCCTTAGCAAACCCTTATCGTCGATGGAGTATCTGTTGAGGTGACTTGAAGTCTCACCCCTAATTAGCCTATCAATTATTTCCACAAGCTGAGGGTCTTCGCGTTGTGCTGCCCCTACTGAATCCACTAAAGTTGGGCGCACTTCGAGAGATGCTAGCAAGCCCGGTACGAAATCGGAGGAAGGCCTAAAGTCGAAGCTGGCTATAAACTCTAGGCTTTGTCTTTCAACAAACAACGGGCTTAGGGTCAATTTCTTTTGGCTCAACGCGTCTGCCACAACGTTGCCTTTGCCCGGAGTGTAGGAGATTTCGAAATCGTATGAGGCAAGAAACTCCATCCATCTTTGTTGCCTCAAGTTAAGATCCTTCTGCGAGAAAAGATATTTCAACGATTTATGGCCAGTGTAAAGTTCGAACTTCTCACCTAGGAGATAGTGTCGCCAAGACTTGAGTGCAAAGACGATGGCGGCTAACTCAAGATCGTGGGTTGGGTAGTTCTTTTCGTGCACCTTCAATTGCCTCCCGCCATAAGCTACTACCCTTCCTTCTTGCATTAAGACGGCGCCTAACCCTGTCCCACATGCATCCGTATAAACAGTGAACATCTTGATCCCATCTGGCAGCGTCAAAACTGGGGCTGTTGTGAGAGCCCTTTTCAGTCGTTGGAAAGCAAACTCGCAATCCAAATCCCAATTAAATACTAGATTCTTCTTAGTCAATTTCGTGAGCGGAGCGGAGATTTTCGCAAAATCCCTTATAAACTTTCGATAGAAACCCGCTAGTCCCAGAAAGCTTCGGACCTCAGTTGCATTCCTTGGTGTCTTCCAATCTTGTACCGCCACTACCTTAGCGGGGTCCACCGCTAATCCTTGTTTGGATACTATGTGCCCAAGGAACCTCACCTCTTCTCTCCAAAAGTGGCATTTGGAGAATTTGGCTTTTAGTTGATGGACTCGCAAAGTTTCCATGATTGCCCTTAAGTGTTGAGCATGTTCCTCTTCACTCTTTGAGAAGATAAGGATATCATCTACGAAGACCACTACGAATTTGTTGAGGAAATCTCTAAATACCCTACTCATCAGGTCCACGAAGTAAGCAGGTGCATTTGTCAAGCCGAAAGGCATGACAAGCCATTCAAAGAAACCGTCTGGGGTTCTGAACGCCATTTTATCGATGCTATCTTCAGCCACCCTTAGCTGATGAAAACCGGTTGCTAAATCGAGTTGGGAGAAAACAGACGCTCCTACAAGCTGGTCGAACAAATCGTCAATTCTAGGGAGAGGGTGCCTATTCTTTTTCGTTAGCTTGTTGAGCTCCCTATAGTCAACACATAGACGGAGTGAACCATCCGCCTTCGTAGCGAACACCACTGGAGCGCCCCATTCTGAAATGCTCCTCCTAATGAACCCCTTTTCTAGAAGCTCTTTAATCTGTTTACTGAGCTCTTTCCTTTCTCGTGGAGCCATATGTCTAACGGGCAACGCAACGGGCTTTGCATTATCTACAAGATATATGCGGAAGTCTATTTCCCGCTTTGGAGGCAAGCCCTTCACCTCTTCGAAGACATCCGGATATTCCCGGACCACTCTAACCGATTTCAAATTTTCAACGGAGGCATCTAGCGATTCAAGATAACTAAGCATAACCGCATACGAGGGATTACAAGAAATTTCCTAAGTATTACCGAGCTGGGTTAGGAGCCTAACAACCCTTTTCTCACAATCAAGGATGGCCCCATTACTGGATAGCCAATCCATACCCAAAATCAAACCATACCCCGGAAAGCCCAAAACAAAGGCACTACATTGAAATTCTACACTTAGAATAGAAATTTTCAATCCCACACAGATCATAGACAAATGAGCTGGGCCCCCAATTGGGTTTGAAACAATTAAGGGGTCCTCTACCATACTAGTTCTTAGGTGCAGAGATTCTACTAAAGCAGACGAGATAAAGGAGTGTGATGCGCCAGAATCAAATAAAGTGCGAACGGGGTGATCATAAAGATAAACTACACTTTCTACAGAAGTATTTATACCTCGCTGTTGCAGAGGTGGCGCTTCTAGCACATGAATCTGTGCCCCTGGGGTGGATCCAGCCCTCTGCCCCTGTCCTCGTTTCTTTGGGCAGTCCTTAGCCCTATGGCCCGTCTCACCGCAAGAAAAGCACCCACCATTCTCCTTGGCCTTCTTTTTCCGGCAGTCCTTTACTAAGTGCACCACTTTGCCGCAGAAATTACACTTCCTCTTCTCTTTGTTGCTTTTCCCGCCCTTCTTAAAGTCTGTCTTCTTAGGCTGCAAACCCTCTTTCTTCCCTTGAGAGCTTTCTGCCTTTGTCTCCTCCTTGCCCTTATCCTCTTCATTCAGCAATGCCATTTGCACCAATCTTTCATATGTGGCTCCCATGGGTATATGGGTCATGGCCAAACTGTGTAATGGCTCATTTAACCCTTTGACGAAACGGAGAGCCTTCTTGTGCGGGGTGTTGACTAGGTCAAGCCCAAACCTAGCCAGCTCATCAAACTGATTCACATACTCTCTGATTGTCTTGTCCCCTTGCTTAAGAAATAAGAATTTTTCCAACTGCAAACTTCTTTCCGCATCTGAGAGAAATTTGGTCTCAAACCTTGCCCTAAAGTCCTCCCATGTCTCCACTGGTCTTTCAGCATTAGTGACTTCCCACTAGTAGGAAGCCTCGCCCTTCAATAGCCATACCGCCAGTTGTACTTTTTGTCTATCTTCTACCTCAAAGATGATGAATAGGTCCTCCGTTTCTTTCAGCCAATTTCTAGCTGCTACGAAGGACTCAGTTCCATGGAAATCCCTTCCTCCCATAGCTTTAAAATCTTTACATATCTTAGCAAACGTGTTTCCCCGAGGAGGAGGTGGAGGAAAAGGTGCCGCTGCGGCTGGATGATTTCCTTCTGCTGGGGGAGGAGGAATGGTAGGACCTGGCTGAGTGGCCCTTGCTTCTAAGAACCGTCTAAACCAACCAGGTATTGGTACCCCTTCTGGCAAGTTAAGATCTTCCGACATGCTGAAACAAAAAGGATAGATTCAAAACGATGGATAAGAGATAGTACCTATGGCTTTGGGGTGTGGACTTTGCCTTTTTAAAATAAAATAATATTTTTCTTTTAAAAATGCTTCTTTAAATTTCCTTTTTGAAAATAATTTTTCAAAACTTTTTATCTTATCTGGTAAACCTATGCTCTGATACCAAGTGAAACACCCCACCTCCGTTAGGGTCACTCTCAAAGGGAATGCCCTAATTTTGGTGGAGGTTTATAAGTACAAGTCACAGATATACAAGACAGATATAAGAACACATATTTGTAAACAGCGGAAGAACAACAAACTTTTATTTCATAAAGTCAAATACGTGTTACAACAACATCCTTTCCAAAAACATAACATAACACTTTCATAATCTGTCTTGAGTACATTATTTAAAGAAGCATAAATAAAACATAGATAAACTGCAAAAGCCCCATAGTGGATTGTCCAAAGCCATAGTTCAAAACAGGAAAGTCCAAGCAATACATTTCTCTTCTTCAAGCTGGATGTTAAGGTTGGTCAAGCTGCTGTGTTCCCTCCCTGTGGACCTGGGGGGGGGGAAACGGAAGAAAGAAGACGAAAGAAAAGTAGAGTCAGACATAAAGCCTGAGTAAGTCTAGTACTATTTTGTCTATGAATAAAGAACTGGGTATGATAAGTATAAACAAGAAGCGGGCAAGCACAATAAACTTGGTCAAGTTGTCTAGGGTCGAATATACTATCGTACCCCATGTTAATTTCTGAACCCATATAAACTAGTTTCCAATTTACACCCCATAATCGGGGTGATGTGATCCATTCTATGATGATCGGCTCCTACTCGCATAGTTACATGTGTCTTACGGCCCCCGATGTTGTAGTTACCTATGCTGGTCCCACCATGGGGTGTATCAAGTCCCATAGTGGCAACCCGACACAACCTTAGAGTGCACAGGTATGCTACTGGTGTCCAGTGCCTTATTTTTCTGCACCGGAGTGTGTGCACGCCCGCACTCCGTTAGAACCTACACTGCTACACCACCGCCGTCGCTTTGACCTCTTACAATCAGCCCAGTAATCGTGCCCCACCCTGCCTAGTTTCAGGGTATCCTGATACACCTTTTAGGGTTACAGCTGAAAAGGGTCCCCCGTTACTAGGTTTTCTATCTCTAGCCAACTTGCTAAGTTGGTTAAGTGTTTCCTAACCTAACCCCCACCAGTCCGTTTTGTTTAGCATGTTCCATTTTGATTAAGTCTTTAGTTCACTTAATCCTAACAATCCTGACTCAGCCTTAATTGTCTTATTAAGGCCCTGACCTCTCACATTAGACAGGTATTGTTGTGGCTGCCTGTTGCCGGTTGGTTCCGGGCAGTCTTACGCCACAACTCAGTCTAACCTCGGGTCCTTGCTGGGCTCCATGTTTAACCTCCCACATTGGATAGGTATTGTTGTGACTACTGGACAGCCGGGCGGTTCCGGGCAGGTTTACATCACAACTCAATCCAACCTCGGGTTAAACACATCGTATTTTCTACATTTACATATTTTGTCATTCCTCTTTATTTCTTATATGTAAATATTTGCGGCCCATTATTAAGTTAATGGTGTAAAGTTTACACCAATCATGGGCCCAACCCATACTTGAATTTAGGCCCTTCTATTTCATATTTTCATTCATTACTAATTTTAACCCAACCTTATTTTCCCCCGTTTAACACGTCCGTTTATATATTTTGGGCTTAGCCTTTTAAAGCCCAAATTAGCCATGCGAAAAGGGGAGGCTTAAAGCGTGATTACATACACAAAGAGGGGAAAGTGAGCGCATGAACTTGCATATGACGTTGGAAATACATAATAGAAACTGGTGTACTTGCATATATATATACTTTGGTCATAAAGCATAGGTGACATGAACCAAACCATGTAAACTTAAGATAAGAATCTAAATTAGGTGTCACATAGTCTTAACTACAACATAGACCTATGTTCTCATTTAGGCATAAACATAAGCAAGTCATGTTCATAAGGTTTCTACATGTTTACAAAGGGGATACTTTGTTACTAACACAAAAGCATAGTTCAACTTAATCATGGTTTAAGTCTAATCACATAACGATGGTATAAATATACTTATGCATAAATATTCCTAATCATGGTGTTTGCTTTAAACTTGCAAAAAGGGATTTTTGAGTCTAACCTAGCCATGTCTCACATATGTCATCATATAATTCTTGTAAACAAGATAGACTTAATCATGGATTTCAATTATGCCAAATATCATTCATAGCCTAGCCATATTCATAAGTTTGCAAAAGCATGACTTAATACATGGATTATGGTGTCAAAATTCCAACATAGTTTCATATGAACTATAACAACCAAACTTGTTTCAATTACTTGCAAAATGATTTATGCACAAAAATATACATCATGACGACATAATAACAAAGCCCCAAACTTGCATGAATTTCAATCAACTACATACATGTAGCTTCAACATAGATTACATAATTTGCGCAATATTCCAAACGTATACTTGCATAGAACTACCGCATGTAGTTCTTTATAATGAATAACATAATTTTGCACAAATATGAACTACTTTATTATCCCAATTCAAGCATACAAATCAACACAGTTGTTTATTCATACCAAAGTAATACTCTACTTACAATGGTTGCGGCGAATTCTCTAATTAAGAGATATGATTCCTATGTTGAATTGATTGGCTTTAGGTTGCTTGAATTGCTTTAGGCTTTAGAACTTTCTTCCTAATTCCCTCTCTAGTTGGCGGCTATTCTTAGTCGTTCCTCAGCAACATGGCGGCTATGTTCTTAATTTTGAATGAATAGATTAGGGTTTAGTCTAGGGTTGTTTATATAGATGTTAGGAACTGATTAGGACCCTTGATGTTGCTTGGATTGATCATAGCCATTCATTAGATAGAGAGACCAATTAGAACCCGCCACCTAGCCCTAATGACAAAGCAGACCACAGAGAATTGGCCAAACACAGACCTGGCCAGCCAGGTTGACTGGGCTCGACCAGGTCGACACCCCTGTCGACAGGGCTGTCGACAGCCCTGTCGACATGGGTAGCCCAGGTCGACAGCCCAGTCGACCTGGGTGGCCTTGGCGGGTGTTTATCCGCCCTGGCCCATTGGGCCCCATTTTCGAATTTAAACCTGATTTTCTGAGCTTATTTTATTCTGTTTGAATTTTAAATTTAATTCAAAACTTCCGAAGGCCATATCCTCTTCATACGGACTCCGTTTTTCGAAAACTCGGACTCTATTTCGCGTATTTTTCCGAGACGAACGCAATGGCGTATCCCGTTTCCCTTGGTTCTTTGATTTCAAATTAATTATACTTTAATTTGTTAATTTCACAGTTATAGAATTTTCGGGGTGTTACAACGCCGGTCCATCCTGGTCTTTAGGTTGCCATGTATTGCAACCAAGGCATACCCCTGGTTCTTCTACGAAGACTTTAACCTCTGTGGGCCCTGGCGGATCATCTGCAACCTCACAGAGGGATACCAAGAGTACCCTCACGTCCCCTCGAAGCCTCGGGCTTCGTAACCCAATTCGTTGGAGCCTTCTTTCAACTCAGACGGGCATTCGCTCCTTCTCGTGTTATACTAAGATTTACTACTTAGTTTTACTAACTAAGATTTACCACTTAGTTTCCAGAATCGTTGTTTTCTAAACTAAGGTTTACTATTTAGTTCCCTTTCCCATCAATTTGGATTGGTTAAGTGTTATTAGTCAATTCAAGCCAACTTAACCCTCTTCATTCATCCTGTTATACTGGTTAAGTGTTATCGGTAATTCATGTTGACTTAACCCCACCACAAACCATGTTATATTGGTTAAGTATTTCTTATTACTTAACCCTACCCATTCACCATGTATTGGATAAGTGTTCCTTTTTAACTTAACCTTGCCCGTCTGTTTTAACTAACATGTTATTAATGGTTAAGTATTATCCCTTCATGTTTAGACTTAACCCTATTCTTTTATCACAATCTGATGGTTAAGTGTTCAAGTCTACTTAACCCTACGGTCTAGCCCGAATAATATATCAAATTGGCTAAGTGTATTTACTTAACCCCAACCTCTAGTCTAGTTAACATGTTAATTTGGCTAAGTGTATCGACTTTACTTAACCCCACCTTCTAGTCTAGTTAACATGTTAGTTTGGCTAAGTGTTTTCTTAGTTACTTAACCTCTACAAATCTTGTCTTGTTACCATGAGTTTGGTTAAGTGTCCCTGTGGACTTAGCCCTCCATTCTAGCCTAACTGTGCTTAAGTTGGTTAAGTGTTCCTATGGACTTAACCCTCCCATTCTAGCTTAACTGTATTAACCTGACCCCACCTACCAGTCTTGTTATCATGTTAAGTTGGTTAAGTGTCTTAGTTAACTTAACCCTAGCATTCTTGTTCTAGCTTTAACTAAATAAATTAAATCCATGACCACTCACATTAGACAGACATTATTCCGATTACTGGATGTGCCGGTTGGTTCCGGGCAGGTTTACATCGCAACTCAGACGAACCTCGGGTTAGGCCTATTCGTGTTTTCTAGTTCAAAGGGTTTTGATTAATTTTCAAATAAGGTTTTGAAAGTAACCATCCCGTCCGTCGGATCAGTTAGGGATAGCCAGGGAGAGCAGGAAACTTGTATTTTCCAAACTCAAGCCTAGACACTATCCTCTCTGTCACCCTAGAACTTTCTGGGTTATTATTAAAAGAGATGTCGTTAACAAACCTTTAATTTGTCTAAATTAACATTTCCTCATTTAGGACAAATTCTATAAGTAAATTAATCCTAATTTACTTATTTCCCAATTACTCTTTTAATGTAAATTGTCAACATTTATTCTTACGGCCCATTTTCCCCTCTATATCATGTTTATGCTTTTTGGTATGTAAACCATACCAAATGAAGTGTCACTAACCATGATTTTGCTAATCCTGACAATTACTCCCAATTATGGCCAATTTCAAGTTTATGCCAATATACTTATCGAGCCAAATTAGCTAATCCAATTCTGATTTAACATTCTAATTCATGTCAAACTAGACTTATTACTCTAATTCACAATTCATGTAAACGCTAGATTTACATGTCAATACTAGATTCAAATTACACAATCCAGTAATTCCTGTCAAATTTATCCCATTTGCATTTCTATGAACATGCCTTAATACATGTTCCCAATTTATGCCAATTTCCAAGTTTGTAACTATGTTTTAGTAAATTTCATATTTTGCCCAAATCGCATTCCCACCGTTCGTATAATCATGACTCAATCTAGGTTATAGATAAATCTAGTTTCGCAGTGTTAGCCCACTTTGTGAACTGGGCAACACAAAGTCAAGATATGAAATATTGAAGAACTTGAAAAAACACTGACGTGGGTCGGATCGGGCAAGGTAGCGGTTCGGGTAGCGTAAAATTTGCAGTTCGGATCGGTGAACTATTGCTATTGGAGTTAGAGAGGCACAGTTATTCGGATCGGAGGGCAATCTACTTCTTGTCGGATCGGAAAGCCACCCAATTGCTACAGAGATAGATCGGAGCGGAGCGGAGCAGAGTAAAAAGAAGAGAGATTTGGTCCTCAGTTAATCCTGGTCGGATCGGAGATGCCGATCCGAACCCATTGAGCCCGCTCTTCCGATCCGAACTCATTTTCCATGTCACTCTCCTGCATAAGCGCCTGGTTATTCGGATCGGTTGTGACCAGTTCCTACCCTCAAGGTCCACTACTCTGATGCGTTGTCAACACAGAAATCCATCCGAACCCGAGGCTAATGGGATGGATGACACGTGGCTCCGATCCGGATCGGGTTCTGAGCAAATTCTCACCTATAAATACCCCGTCTGGAGACAAAGGAAAGGATCTTTTTTCTAGCACTTTGAGAATTCAACCACCTTCATAACCCGAATTCCAACACTCCCGGAGAATCCAAATCTTCTTTCATTATTTGTTTTTAGTCAATTGAGTGATTGTAAGTGAGTTGTGAGTGAAATCAAGTGAATATTTCATTGTATCTGCAACTAAATCATTGAATATAGTGAAAGACAAGTGGACGTAGGCATTTCTTCGCCGAACCACTATAAATCCTGTGTGTTCATTTTTATTTTTGATCTCGTTTCATTTTGCTTTCAATCAATTTGGGTGTTAGAACCACTTTTTGGTCTAACATTTTTGGTGCTTTCATAGAGAATTCGTCTGAATTCTTTGTTTTTCGGGATTATCATTCTACTTTTTGGGCCGCTGAGTTCAAGGAAGTTAATCCTCAAGTTTCAACGCCCTTGGATATTTGTTGAAGTGATTGTCGAAGAATCATGGCCAAAGGAAAAGGCAAAGAAGTTCAAGCTGGTCGAGGAAATGGAGGTGGCGAAGATCAGAAAATGCGGTTATGACAAGGTCTCGTGGGCAGAGTTCAGCAGTAGGATGAACCGATGCAGGAAATCCGAACCGCCTCCAGGGGGAGAGCTCCGATCCTATTCGGGTAGGAGATTCTGAAGCAGTGCATTCCCCCAATCTGAACCGACCCGAGCAGCTGGCCATGTACCGATCCGAACAGGCTCCCCAGCTCCGAACCGACCCGACCTCCCATCTCCGACCCGATCCGACTCTTGGTGATGTTGGAACCTCTACCCGAGTCCCTACAAATGCTCCGATTCCAGCCACCAGGGTCGGTGACCAGGTCAATCCATCTGCGCCCAATACTCAAGGAGATTTCTCGCGCTTACTTGACTTGCTCGAGAGTACTAGGGAAGCTATGAAAGTCCACGAGCGCACTAATCTCATGATGCAGGAAAATATGAGGCTCATGAGCAGGGAGATTAGCGAACTACGTCGACAGAGAACCCCATCACCGGTTCGTCACACCCCAGTGGATCAGTCTTCATCTTCCGAGGAAGAGCGGCCCCGTGAACGAAGGCCACTCGAACGACCTCAAAATGTGGAGCAGCTGACATTCGGATCTTTGAGGTCTTGTGCGGATATTGCACGATCACTAGGAAACAATGACCCTACTCAGGGGCAAAGGCTCCAGTCCCCTCCTCCCGAGATCGATCGGGGGCATAGGGAACGGAATAGAGCAGAAGCAGCTCGAAGAAGAAGGGCATCTCCTGAACAAGAGCCCAGAAGGAATCTGGATACTAGGGCCAGGGAACCTGAACGGCCCCTAACTAATGCTGATGTACAGGCAATGGTGCGCCAGATCATGTCCGAGAGCCGGAACTACACAAATGAAGATTATGGCATTGAGCGAAGCCATACTCCTTTCACCGACGATTTCCTAGACTTCCAGTTTCTCCTGCGTTTTAACCTGCCACAGATGGACAAGTACAACGGGAGGACTGATCCGGGACAGCATTTGATGCGATACTCGTGGCTCATGAATGCTGCTGCTGCCCCTGATGAAGTGAAGTGTAAAGCATTCCCGATCTATTTAGAAGATGTGGCGCTGTTCTGGTTTACCCGACTTCCCCCTCGTTCGATTTCGAATTATAGGGAACTGAGTGAACGTTTTATGAATCAGTTCCGACTCCATACCCGAAACATCCGCCTATGAAGCAAAAGAGACGTATGCTGGGCCCAGAGAGGTCGGCTACTCTCAAAGAGGAAGTGGAGAAGCTGAAGCAGAACGGGTTTATTCGAGATTCGACATATCCCGACTGGATATCGAATCCCGTCTTAGTAAAGAAGCCGAATGGAAAGTGGCGGACTTGCATTGATTTTTCAGGTTTGAACAAAGCTTGTCCAAAAGATAGTTTCCCACTTCCCCTGATTGACCAGCTTGTAGATTCGACAGCAGGTCATGAACTTCTCTCTTTCATGGATGCATATTCTGGGTACAACCAAATTCCTATGCACGTGCCAGACCAAGAAAATACGAGCTTCATTATGAATTTGGGATTATATTGTTATGTCGTAATGCCATTCGGATTGAAAAACGCCGGAGCCACTTATCAGCGCTTGGTGAAGAGAATGTTTTATAATCAAATAGGAAAGACTATGGAAGTTTATGTGGATGTTATGCTTGTCAAATCGAAACAGTCCCCCAGCCATACGCAAGACTTGGCCGAATGTTTGGAATCCTGTGAAGGTATCGGATGAAGTTGAATCCTTTGAAATGCTCATTTGGAGTGGCATCGGGAAAGTTCCTAGGCTTCACTGTGAGCTCCCGAGGAATTGAAATCAATCCTAGCCAAATAGCAGCGATTAGAAACATTAAAGAGCCGAGGAGAATTAAAGATGTCCAAAGTCTTGCAGGGAAAGTAGCCGCGTTGAGTAGATTCATCTCCAAAGCTACAGACAAGTGCGTTCCGTTTTTTGATTTGATTAAAAGGGGAAAGAAGAACTTTGAGTGGACTCCGGACTGTGTTGAGGCCTTTCGAAATTTATTGGAACTGCTAGAGAAACCGCCGATTTTGTCAAAGACAGTGGATCACGAAGAATTGTTTGTTTACTTGGTAGTCTCGGCTCACGCCGTTAGCACAGCTCTAGTTCGAGAAGAAGACAAAGTACAGAGGCCAGTATATTATGTAAGCAAGAAATTGGCAGCGACAGAGCGCAACTACCCAAAGATTGAGAAGCTCGCTTACAGCCTCCTAATCGCATCCCGAAAACTTCGTCACTATTTCCAAGCTCATCCAATAACCATATACACTGACCAGACCCTGAGGCAGGTGTTGCAGAGACCCGAAGCATCGGGAAGGTTGATCAAATGGAATATAGAATTAAGCCAATTTGATTTAAATTTTCAGCCACGAAAGTCGATCAGGGGGCAAGCTCTGGCAGACTTTATTGCGGAGTTCACCATCCCAGAGGAGGAAGTAGTCAATGACAGAATGGTTAAGTCCGAGGATGAGTTGAAGATAGATCCATGGAAGCTATACACAGACGGAGCCAAGAACGACCGAAGGTCCGGAGCTGGAATCGTCTTAGTTACTCCTGAAGGACGGTCGTTATATTAAGCTCTACGATTAGAATTTTCGGCGACTAACAACGACTCTGAATACCAACCCCTGATTGCCGGGATGAAGCTTGCTAAAGACCTCGGAATAAAAATGTTGGACATATTCTGTGACTCTAAAATCGTTGTTTGCCATGTGCGAGAGGAATTTGCGGCTCGGGGACCTCGACTTATCGCCTACCTCAGGAAAGTGAGAGAGCTATTGAGTAGCTTGGAGCGGTATAATATAACACACATCCCAAGAGCCGAAAACCCGAAGGTGGATAGGCTGGCAAAGCTGGCTAGTTCCGACAATCCAGAAGAGACTGAAATAATTCCAATTGAAACGTTGGAATCGCCAAGCTTTGAGTCGGCGGAAGTTGAGTTCGCTTTCGAAGCAGAACCGGAAAAGGATTCGTAGATGACCCCAATTAAGAACTTCCTTAAGAATGGGACACTCCCATCAAAGAAGAGTGAGAAAAGGGCTGTAGTTCGCCAGGCTACCAGATATGTCATGCAAGATGATACTCTATATAGGCAAGGATTTTCTATGCCCCTGTTACGATGTATAGCACACGACGACATCAAGCGTGTACTGAGAGAAGTGCACGAAGGTGAGTGTGGAGATCATACAGGAAGTCAGACTTTAGCAAAAAAGATATTGCGATACGGATACTTCTGGCCCACAATTAATAAAGATGCAGCTGATTATTCACGATGCTGCGATAAGTGCCAGAGATTCGCCAAAATCACCAGAGTACCGTCGACCCAACTTAAATCAATGGTGAGTCCTTGGCCATTTGCCACGTGGGGAATTGATATCATTGGAGTTCTACCGATTGCTAAAGGAGGAGCGAAATATGCAATAGTGGCCGTGGACTATTTTACGAAGTGGGTGGAAGCTAAGCCCTTGACCAAAATCACAGCAAGAAAGGTGATAAGTTTCGTGGTCAGAAATATTATATGCCGATTCCGCATCCCAAGGACGGTTATAACTGACAACGGAACCCGATTTGATAGTACTGAATTCAGAAATTTCTGCCAGAAGTATAAGATCGACAAGCGATACACTATGGTTTCTTATCCGCAGTCGAATGGGCAAGTTGAGGCAATAAACAAAGTAATAAAATCCATCCTCAAGAAACGGTTAGAGCGCGCAAAGGCAAAATGGGTTGACGAATTGCCCCTAGCTTTATGGGCATATCGGACAACATTTAAGACGGCTACTGGTCATACCCCTTTCTCTCTCTCCTTTGGCTCAGAAGCAGTAATTCCAGTTGAGCTAGAAGTTCCTTCCCACAGGGTGACGTATTATGACCCGATGACGAATCGGACACTCTTACTTGAGTCTCTTGATGAGGTCGAAGAAAAAAGGGATGAAGTAGATTTGCATGCGGCAAGACATCGACGTCAGATGGCGCGCTATTACGATAAAAAAGTTCGCCTCAGGACTTTTGAACCAGGAGATTTGGTGCTAAAGAGAGTCTTTCCATCCCTTCCTCACCTCGGTCCAAAGTGGGAAGGACCCTTTGTCATCCAACGGAAACTTGAAAAAGGAACCTTCAAGTTAACGACCGTAGATGGCGAAGAAGTCCCTAGAGCATGGAATGCCCAACACTTAATGCGATATTTGGATTAGAAATGTTGTACTCTTTGTTATTTTTCTTATGAACTCTGTAATATGGCACGACTTGCCTTGGGAAAATCTGATGATATGAATAAAGGACTATAAACTGGATGTAGGCTACGACTTAGCCGAACCACTATAAAAATATTGTGTGTTATTTACTTTTATGCATCATATATATATATATATATATATATTCATCAATTATTATGTTATGATTATGGAATACTGGATGATTCAAAACCTGGAAAGGTTGAAGACAGTTTAAACATAAGAAAAAGCACAACGACCATTTGTGCGACAAGACATAAAAGAATGAGAAAACGACATTCTTAACTCTAACTCTCCAGAGAGAGAGTATAAAATCGTCTCCGACTGAGCGCTGAAAAAGAAATCCTTCCCCGAACTCTAACTCTCCAGAGAGAGAGAGAGTATAAAAGCGTCTCCGACTGAGCGCTGAGAAAGAGATCCTTCCCTGCTGAAAGACCGGGGAATGAATAGATTGCTGAGCTCGAACTCTAACCCTCCAGAGAGAGAGAGAGAGAGTATAAAAGGACGGGAAGACGACGTCCTCTGAGGCATGAAGGTGCACCCAGGTGAGGGACCGCCTCAGTAAGAACTCTAACCTGAGTATAAGACAGGAGAGTATAAAAGAAATGCCAGAAAAAACGACAGGCACTGACGACACAGGAAATTCTATCCCATCAGAAAATCGGGAGCATTCAGATTTCTTGATTAAGCACTAAATAATTTTTGAGAATTGACTGGGGGCATATATGTATACACATATTTCCTCCCTCCGTAACTTCACTTCATCACTATAGTAAGACATGCATTTTTACATAAGTTCAGAACTACTGACAAACAGACGTTGCAGAAAATGAATTATTTTTTATTTATTTACGAATGAATGAATTTGTACAGGAGATTAGCTAAAAAGAAGGTGCAATAGCCGCTCTTGTAGCAGCAATTATTGGTTCACTAAATGCTAAAATGACACAAGGCAATCCACTATTTAGATTTCGAGTGAGCCTTGGACTTCATGGCAGCTTTCTCCGCATCCTTTGCCTCTTTCTCGGCCTCTGTCAAGATTCGTTTCGATTTTTTCTTTCCTGAAGATGCGGTGCTAGAGCCTGTTGACTTCTTCCCGGAGGGCGGAGCGCTGGAATCAAGAGAAGATTTTTTAGCGAGTTCCTCTGTAATAGATCTAGTTGAGAGCTTAACAACTAACCTTGATCCCACATCCACAACTGCGAGGGGCTTGAGGGCTTCAGGGTCTAGTTCTTCGTCTTTTAATTGCAAGCATTTGTCTTGATCAGCTTTCATCGCAACCAAATTAACATCATCAGCATTTTTTGACTCTCTGACTATTGCAACTTCTGGTTCCTCCTCATGACCTCCGTCACCGCCATCATCCTTTAAAGCTGCTATCATTTCTTCATCATGGGGAGTGTCGGCCTTAGTCGGCTCACTTCCTTCTCCCAAGTCTATAGGAGCAGCCTTGTCCTCCCCTCCTTTTGCCTTTTCCGTAGGCTCTACCCCCGCGGTGGCTCACTGAGTCACATCTGTTCTTCCGGATGGCTCAATACCTACAGAATGAGAAGCAACAGTTATCAACTCAGGCGAAAATAATGGGTTTTTCATCGATTGCTCAATCATGAGGCGAAAGGTAGAAATAGCCTTGACAAATTGAGGAGAAAAGGTAGGGATACCTTCCGAAGACTTCTCGGCAGGGGTAACTACTGCCTTTGATGCTGTTTCAGGAATAGGGGATAGCAGAGTTGTTCGGGGGATTCCCGGATTTTCAGGATCATACCCCTCTACTTCAGAAGTTGCAGGGGCAGCAGAAGAGGAACCAGCTTCGAGAACATTCTTCTGTTTAGACTTCTGTCTCTCTTCTTCCATGGCCTCAGCAATGAGGCGGCGCCCTTCAGCTGGGCGTTTTGGCTCATCATCGCTCAAGTATTTCTCCATTAGCTTATCTTCATCGATGGAATCGACCTTGAGCTCCACTTTTTCCTACTCGACGATCTGATTCCATACCTGAGCTAGAATGGATGGATAATCCTCAATCCAAGAAATGTTTCGGCGACGGATGATATGTGCGAAGAATTCAATCATTAATTCGCCAAAACCCTGAATATCAGCCTCCGCCTCTGACAGCTATTTGCGGGCTTCTTCCGCAGATTTGATAGCACACTCAACATTGCCCTCAGCCAGGGCAGCTCTATTCTCTGCCTCCAATAGCTTTGAAGCCAAGTCAGCATTCTTCTTTTCTAGTTCAGCATTCCTCTTTGCTAACTCGGCATTTTTCCGTTTGAGGTCAGTATAAGCAAGGCGTGTCTTAGCAGCTTCTGACTTAGCATCATCAGCTTGATTTTTTGACTCAGAACGCTCTTGAGTGTGAGATTCAAGCAAGTCATGATAGCGTTTTTGCATATCCTCAAATTGTTGTTTGAAGTTGGAAGCGTCCCTCTGAGCAATAGCAAGCTGGGCCTGTGTGTCCTCCAAATCTTTACCAAGGTTCTTTAAGGCCTTAGCATCTTCTTCCGCAGTTTTTTGCATTGAATCAGCATTCGTGATTAGAGTGCGAATAATTCTGGAAAGATTGCGTGAATATTTAAACATCTCAGAGTACTGTTTTTCAACCGCGTCTATCTTCGCTTTGGCCTCGTCTGCCCACTTAGAAGAAACATGTTCAAGGGCCGGTAAAAAAGTCAGAGTCTCGAAGTAGTGTTCGGGAAACTGCTCCTCCAAATATGCTCGCTTTATTGCAGTTTCCGCATCTAATGGGGGAGGAGCGGGGATCGTCAATTCAGTGTCCCTGTGTGTGGAAGATTCAGTGGTTTCTTTGTCTGTCCTAGGTCGTTTAGTAGCAGGGACCTTGCGCTTACTTCGAGACTCAGTATCCTTTGGAGGACTTCTCTCTCTGCTGCGCTTTTCGTGGGAAGAGGTGGAGTCTTTCGATTGTGGCCTGTCCTCTTCCCTACGGCTTTGATAACCTTTGTACTTCTCTTGATCTGACCGAACTGGAGAGCGAGAACGTGAGGGTCGAGAACGATAGGGATCATAAGGCCTTCTCTCCTCCCTACCGCGATCATCACGCCTTCTCTCCTCCCTACCGCGATCATCACGGCGATCATACTCGATATCCTGAGGTGGATTAGACATGCTGCTGCGAAGCTTCCTGATATCATAGTAGGATCGAGACATCGTACCTGCACAATAAGACAAACGAAATTCAGAATCAACGGATTCACGGAGAAAGAGGTGCAATGAATGCTAATGCTGTTGTATAAAGTGTGTCCTAAGTGGTGTGTTTCCCCCCAACCAACCCGAGTCTGAAGCTAGACTAGTACGGGCAGGCTCCTTGGCCTTAGCAGGAGTGGTCTCTTCAGAAGAGGTGAAGACTAAAGGGTCCTTCCTAAAATCCTCTGAAGTGTATATAGTTTCAGGTAAGGGGAGATCCCCCAAACCCTGAAATATTGGGTCATCAGTACTGGGGACATCTCCCTCGGAAGCATTAAGTGGTGACTCTTGGGAGGATGTTGATTTTTCCAGAGAAGTAGCCTCCTCGGGGGCAGTATATCCTTCACGATGCTTTTTGGCCAGGTTAGCCAGTTCGTCATCCTAAGTAGAAGATGGAGAAGGTGAAGTTTGAAGAGGCACTGTAGGAACTCCCGAGCCTTCTCCTGTCTCTGGGACTACCTCCACTGGAGGAATATACACGTATGGAGCCGTCCCATGACCAATGCTACGAAAAACGGATAACAACCCATGGAAGTGAAGATATTCGTCCTTAAGGACTTCATCGATAGTCAAGAATTTCTGATCGCCATTAATAAGTTGGTGCATCCCGTCAAAGAACACCTGCTCTGATATTTGTTTTGGATTGTCGACTGCAAACAAAAAGGAAAAAAAGTTAAGACGATGACTCGAGTGTATAGAGCCCGGATTTAGAAAACCAGTGCATTACTTGATTTTGTCCACCTCCTGGCACATCCAGGATGTCGCTTCACATAGAACCATTCCAGTCTTGAATCTCCAGCTTTACTGCTGAATGGCGCCGAGATTATCTTCCTCTTAGGAACAGACTCAAAATAGCTGAAAGATGGAATCTCTCGAGTCCGATGCTTGAAGTTATAGAAGAAATGAACGTCATCGAACGTGAGCTCTATGCCTAAGATCTCATGGTATGCTATGTACAAAGTGTGCAAGTAGTCATAAGAATTGGGATGCAACTGCATGGGGGCAATCCGCATTTGTCTTAAAAATTCAACGATGAAGGGAGAGAATGGAGGCATAGCGCCGACCATACACATCAACCGAGTGACCGCCATATATCCTTCTAGAGGGTTGTGGGGACGGTCAGAGCTTGAAGGCACTAGAGTGTCCCTTTTCATTATCCCGTACATTAAGCAAATTCGGATAAGTCGATCGTTGTCGATTGTTGATTCAACGGAATCTGGAGGTGATTCCAATATAACGGCCGATTCAAATTCATCGGGGGCTCGGTCGTCACCAATCCCTCCTTCCTCCTCAAAACCCAGAGAAACTTCATTCTCTGAAGACACCTCGTTGCTTTCCCGATTTCCAACCCCGTAGTCTGAACCCTCATTGTCCCATTCTGGATCCGACGGAGAAGATATGTCCTCGAGAGTGATTTTGTTAGAGGTTTCCAGGGCTTCTTTCCTCTCAGTTAGTCTGGAAAAGCGTCTGGGTCTCATGGTCATAGAACTATTGAAGAAGCAATAGCACAAATTAGAGCAAATTAGCCCGTATCCCCCCGTGTGTGTGTGCAAACTAAAGTGTGAACAGTGTATACGGAAAGTGCAAAGTAAATGTTTAAAAGTGTGATGCAAAAGTTTGGCAAGATATAAAGAGTTGAAGTAATTCTTGATGTCCAGTCACGTTCACAAGGCACTATCCTAACTGTCCATCAAATTGAAGATCAAGCCAAAAGTTGATTGGGCCAGTTAGACGAGTTTTATGCGTTAAGGTAGACTATGCTTCGGTTCGGTTCGGATCCATTCATTGGGATCGGATCGCGGGCGTGGCATTGGGCTTGAATATTACATTGAAACTCAGAAATCAAAGACGGATCGGATCGGAGGCAAAGTCCCCTAACGGTTCGGATCAGATTACGTAGTTATACTTCTCCTCCGTCATTTTACGGTCCGACCCGATCCGATTAGGTAGGCTCCTTTTTCCCTTTTTCAAATATTTGCTCCGACCCGATCCGATCTCCTGAATTTCTTTTCTTTTCTTTTTTCTTTTTTGCGTGCCCCGCCCCGGTCTGATTTCCTGAACTCCCTTCTTCTTCCCTTCATTTTTTCAACTTCCATGTCTCCCCGAACCGAACCGATTCTCCATCATCTTCTTTTTCTCCTTCACCCTCTTTCGTCCCGATCCAATTCCGAGGCCAATTTCGTGCCATTCACCCAAATCAAAGCCAAGCAATTCTACGCTGGTGCATTTAACAACGGATTATAATCTCCTCCATTCCAATCTCGAGACGACGACGAGTTTATTGGTGATGATGACGAGGGAGGGTCACGGCAGCAAGTTCATCAGAATTTCATGCTCAAATCATCCTAATCGTCTACGAATTCGAATCGGGAGTAATTAAAAAAGGGATTGTTCAAAGTTTTATAACCTACCAGTATGATTACTTCGAGAATTAAGAAGAATTTTGAGGATTCACGGAGAAAATTCTTTCTCGTTTTGCAGAACTCAAGCAGTAAAACGGTGAAAATGAAAGGATGAAGAAGACAGTATTTATATAGAAGAGAAGAGTGTCTATTCGTCTCCCCATTCGGATCGGCAACCCAATAGCAAAACCCCCGTTCGGATCGGACTGGCAGTCCAGAAGTAAAGCTTGGCCCAATAGTCCAGTGGAAAATAGAAGGGAGAAGGGGTCTGTTCGGATCGGAATCCAAACCGAACCGAGTCCTTTAGCTCAGCAACAAACTGAATTGAAATTTGAAGAAAAAGGTGAAAACACAAAGAAAATCAAAAGAGAAATTACCTCGAAGAGCACTATGCATTGATAGTCAAAGCATGCTCCGTCTCCAACAGAAGCATCCTTTGAGGGGGCAAAATGTTAGCCCACTTTGTGAACTGGGCAACACAAAGTCAAGATATGAAATATTGAAGAACTTGAAAAAACACTGAAGCGGGTCGGATCGGGCAAGGTAGCGGTTCGGGTAGCGTAAAATTTGCTGTTCGGATCTGTGAACTATTGCTATTGGAGTTAGAGAGGCACAGTTATTCGGATCGGAGGGCAATCTAGTTCTTGTCGGATCGGAAAGCCACCCAATTGCTACAGAGATAGATCGGAGCGGAGCGGAGCGGAGCAGAGTAAAAAGAAGAGAGATTTGGTCCTCAGTTAATCCTGGTCGGATCGGAGATGCCGATCCGAACCCATTGAGCCCGCTCTTCCGATCCGAACCCATTTTCCACGTCACTCTCCTGCATAAGCGCCTGGTTATTCGGATCGGTTGTGACCAGTTCCTACCCTCAACGTCCACTACTCTGATGCGTTGTCAACACAGAAATCCATCTGAACGCGAGGCTAATGGGATGGATGACACGTGGCTCCGATCCGGATCGGGTTCTGAGCAAATTGTGACATATAAATACCCCGTCTGGAGACAAAGGAAAGGATCTTTTTTCCGGCACTTTGAGAATTCAACCACCTTCATAACCCGAATTCCAACACTTCCGGAGAATCCAAATCTTCTTTCATTATTTGTTTTTAGTCAATTGAGTGATTGTAAGTGAGTTGTGAGAGAAATCAAGTGAATATTTCATTGTATCTGCGACTAAATCATTGAATATAGTGAAAGACAAGTGGACGTAGGCATTTCTTCGCCGAACCACTATAAATCCTGTGTGTTCATTTTTATTTTTGATCTCGTTTCATTTTGCTTTTAATCAATTTGGGTGTTAGAACCACTTTTTGGTCTAACACGCAGAAAATAGGGAATGAACCAAAGATGCTATGCAAAAGATAGACATAATAACAGGCGTAAAAAGGGTTGAATGACGACGTCGGTTCAAGAACATGGGTAGACCTAACTAAATAGGTAAATTCCCAAGGTCTAAAACCAAGAATAGACAGAATAGAGATAGAGGTTCAAGAACATGGGTAGACCTAACTTAATAGGTAAATTGCCAAGGTCTAAAACCAAAGATAACCAAGAATAAGCTGAATAGAAAGTCAGGCCTTGATCCAAAATAATGTCAGTTTGTTAAACAACATGGTTTTGTAACTACAATGTCATGGGCATAAATAATAATCTTATATCCATAGTCATAGGCAATAATCCTCACAGTTCAATGAATCATAGTCATATGCGATGTTCATAGTCATAGGCAATGTTCATAGTCATAGGAAATGTTCATAGTCATAGGCAAAAATCCTCACAGTTCAATGAATCACAGTCTTAGGTGATGTTCATAGTCATAGGCAACGTTCATAGTCATAGGAAATATTCATAGTCATAGGCAGTGTTTTTTGTCCCAAAATCAAAGGCTTATGTTCATAGTTCCAAGGCATATGGTTCCAAAGTACATAGTTTCACCGTCACCGTCGTATTGGTCATCGAATCACAACAGTTCTTAATTAGGTCCAAAGGTACAAGCACCGATTCAAGTAGAAAGATTAGGCATAGTCTTTTATCCCTTTAATTTCATGTCACGAATAAAAGCCAAACGTTCAAATCTAAAAATAACTGACTTACAGAGATTAGATTAGAACAGGAAGATGGCATTGCTAAGATTCGTAGAAAAACAGTCGTTTGAACCTCCTCTTGAATCCTAGCTTGACTTGAACCTCTTCTTGAAAATCTTTTAGTAGCCTTTCCTCGTCTTGGTTTATTTTAAATATATATATTATTATTTTGTTTATATATTTTAGAGGAGGAGGAGAAGCCATGTCTAACAAGAATCTTTGCAGCATAATGGTAGAAAAGAATTGTGAATAGAGAAGAAGACCAGGGCTGTTTATATAGTGTTAGGCGAATGAACCTGGTCAGAAAATGTGACCAAATACAGCAGAACGAACCAGGTGCAGAAAGCTGGAAAAAGCGGGCAGGTCGACACCCATGTCGACTGGGCAGTCGACATGGGGAGGGGGTGTCGACTGCGCAGTCGACACCCCTGTCGACATGACCTGGGCGGGAGTTTTCCCGCCCAGCGCCCTGTGTGTTTGAATTCAAATTTGGCCCTAGTTTCAACTGTTTTGAACTTGGAATTTTCTGAAAATTTTGACGGGCCATATCTTGGTCATACGGACTCCGATTTTCGAAAATTCGGACTCTATTTCACGTATTTTTCCGAGACGAACGCGATGGCGCAGCACGTTTCCCTTGATTTTGATTTTAACTTTTAATTCTGCCTTGATTTGTGAAACTTAGCATTACAGAATCACGGGGTGTTACATTAAAAAGAAGGGTTGTTTTGAAGTATTAAGAGAAGTAGGCGTAGTTTAAGCGTAGTAGGGGTAGATCAAAAAATATGAAAGATTATGAATCATTTGGATTGGGTGCTGCAAAAACACACCCTTCATTGTAGTAAAAAGATTGGTGTAATTGTTGGAAGTAACGGCTATATAGAGAGTTAGGGGTAGGATTAATTTAAGCGAGTAGGGGTAGATTGACAAATATGAAAGATGATGGATCATTTAGATTGGGTGCTGCAAAAACCAATCCTTCACAGAAGTTAAAAAATAGGGGTAATTGTTGGAAGGAATGAATATTTAGAGAATTAGGGGTAGGATTAAAAAAAGGCATGTTTTGAAGTATTAAGGGAAGTAGGGGTAGTTTAAGCATAGTAGGGGTAGATCGACAAATATGAAACATTATGAATCGTTTGGATTGGGTGTTGCAAAAACCAACCCCTCACAGTAGTAAAAGATAGGCGTAATTATTGGAGGTAAAGGCAATTTAGAGAATTAGGATTAGGATTAAAATGAAGGGTTGTTTTGTAGTATTAAGAGAAGTAGGGGTAGTTTAAGCATTGTAGGGGTAGATCGACAAATATGAAAGATAATGAATCGTTTGGATTGGGTGCAACAAAAACCAACCCTTCACAGAAGTTAAAAAATAAGGGTAATTGTTGGAAGGAATGACTATTTAGAGAATCAGGGGTAGGATTAAAAAGAATAACTGTTTTGAAGTATTAAGAGAAGTAGGGGGAGTTTAAGCATAGTAGGGGCAGATCGACAAATATGAAAGATTATGAATCGTTTGGATTAGGTGCTACAAAAACCAACCCTTCATAGTGGTAAAAAGATAGGCGTAATTTTCGTAAGTAAGGGCTATTTAGAGAATTAGGGTTTTCATTAAAAAGAAGGGTTGTTTTGAAGTATTAAGAGAAGTAGGGGTAGTTTAAGCATAGTTGGGGTAGATCGAAAATATGAAAGATGATGAATCATTTAGATTGGGTGCTGCAACAACCAACCCTTAACAGAAGTTAAAAAATAGGGGTTATTATTATTAAAGGAATGACTATTTAGAGAATCAGGGGTAGGATTAAAAAGAAGGGTTGTTTTGAAGTATTAAGAGAAGTTGGGGTAGTTTAAGCATAGTAGGGGTAGATCAACAAATATGAAATATTATAAATCGTTTGGATTGGTGCAGCAAAAACCAACCCTTCAAAGTAGTAAAAAGGTAGGTGTAATTGTTGGAAGTAAGGGCTATTTAGAGAATTAGGGGTAGGGATAAAAGAAGGACTGTTTTGAATTATTAAGAGAAGTGGGGGTTATTTAAGCATGGTAGGGTAGATCGACAAATATGAAATATGATGAATCATTTAGATTGGGTGCTGCAAAAACCAACCCTTCACAGGAGTTAAAAAATAGGGGCAATTGTTGGAAGGAATCACTATTTACAGAACTAGGGGTAGGATTAAAAAGAAGGGTTGTTTTGAAGTATTAAGAGAAGTAGGGGTACTTTAAGCATAGTAGGGGTAGACCGACAAATACGAAAAATGATGAATCGTTTGGATTTTGTGCTCCAAAAACCAACCCTTCACAGTAGTAAAAAGATAGGCATAAATGCTGGAAGTTAGGGCTATTTATTGAATTTGGGGTAAGATTAAAAAGAAGAGTTGTTTTGAAGTATTAAGAGAAGTAGGGGTAGTTTAAGCATAGTATGGGTAGACCGACAAATATGAAAGATTATGAATTTTTTTGATTGCGTGCTACAAAAACCAACTTTCAAAGTAGTGAAAAGATAGGCATAATTGTTGGAAGTAAGGGTTGTTTAGACAATTTGCGGTAGGGTTAAAAAGAAGGACTGTTTTGAAGTATTAAGAGAAGTAGGGTAGTTTAAGAATAGTAGGGATAGATTGACAAATATGAAAGATGAAGAATCGTTTAGATTGGGTGCTGCAAAAACCAACCCTTCACAGTAGTTAAAAAACGTAATTGTTGGAACTAAGGGATATTTAGAGAATAAAGGGTAAGGTAGGATTAAAAAGAAGGGCTATTTTGAATTATTAAGAGAAGTAGGGGTAGTTTAAGCATAGTAGGGGTAAATCGAAAAATATAAAGATGATGAATCATATGGGTTGGGTGGTGCAAAAACCAACCCTTCACAGAAGTTTTAAAACAAGGGTAATTGTTGGAAGTAAGGTCTATTTACAGAATTAGGGGTAGGATTAAAAAGAATAGTTGTTTTGGAGTATTAAGAGAAGTAGAGGGAGTTTAAGCATAGTAGGGGCATATCGACAAATATGAAAGATTATGAATCGTTTGGATTAGGTGCTCCAAAAACCAGTCGTTCACAGAAGTAAAAGATAGGCGTAATTGTTGGAAGTAAGGGCTATTTAGAGAATTAGTGGTAGGATTAAAAAGAATAGCTGTTTTGAAGTATTAAGAGAAGTAGGGGTAGTTTAAGCACAGTAGGGTAGATCGACAAATATGAAAGATGATGAATCGTTTGAATTGCGTGCTACAAAAACCATCCCTTCACAGAAGTTAAAAAATAGGGGTAATTGTTGGAAGGAACGACTATTTAAAGAATCAGTGGTAGGATTAAAAAGAATAGTCATTTTGAAGTATTGAGAGAAGTTGGGGGAGTTTAAGCATAGTAGGTGCAGATCAACCAATATGAAAGATTATGAATCGTTTGGATTGGGTGCTGCAAAAACCAACCCTTCACAGTTGTAAAAAGATAGGAGTAATTTTTGGAATTAAGGGCTATTTAGAGAATTAGGGGTAGGAATAAAAAGAAGGGCTGTTTTTTGGTATTAAGCGAAATAGGGGTAGTATGAATCATTTAGATTGGGTTCTGCAACAACCAATCCTTCACTAAAGTTAAAAAATTGGGGTAATTATTGGAAGGAATGACTATTTAGAGAATCAAAGGGAGGATTAAAAATGTGGGTTGTTTTGAAGTATTAAGAGAAGTAGGGGTAGTTTAAGCATAGTAGGGGTAGATCGACAAATATAAAAGGTTATAAATCGTCTGGACTGGGTGCCGCAAAAACCAACCCCTCACAGTAGTAAAAAGTTTGGCATAATTGTTGGAATTAAGGGCTATTTAGAGAATTAGGGGTAGGAATAAAAAGAAGGATTGTTTTGAATTATTAAGAGAAGTAGGGGTTGTTTAAGTATAGTAGGGGTAGATCGACAAATATGAAATATGATGAATCATTTAGATTGGGTGCTGCAAAAACCAACCCTTTACATAAGCTAAAAAAAGGGGTAATTGTTGGAAGGAATGACTATTTAGAGAATTTGGGGTAGGATTAAAAAGAAGGGCAGTTTTGAAGTATTAATAGAAGTAGTGGTAGTTTAAGCATAGTATGGGTAGATGGACAAATATGGAAGATTATGAATCATTTGTATTAGGTGCTGGAAAAACCAACCCTTCACAGTAGTAAAAAGATAGGCGTAATTGTTGGAACTAAGGGCTTTTTATAAAATTAGGAGTAGGATAAAAAAGAAGAACTGTTTTGAAGTATTAAGAGAAGTAGGTGTAGTTTAAGCATAGTAGGGTAGATTGACAAATATAAAGATGATGAATCATATGTATTGGGTGCTGTAAAAACCACCCCTTCGCAGAAGTTTAAAAATAGGGGTAATTGTTGTAGTGGCTACATAGAGAATTAGGAATTGAACTAAAATGAAGTGTTGTGTTGAAGTATTAAGAGAAGTATGGGTAGTTTAATCATAGTAGGGGTAGATCGACAAATATGAAAGATAATGAATGATTTAGATTGGATGCTACAAAAACCAACCCTTCGCAGTAGTTAAAAATAGGGGTAATGGTTGGAAGTATGGGCTATTTAGATAATTAGGGGTAGGATTAAAAAGAATAGCTGTTTTGAAGTATTAAGAGTAGTATGGGTAGATCGACTAATATGAAAGATGATTAATCATTTGGATTAGGTGCTGCAAAAACCAAACCTTCACAGTAGTTAAAAAATATGCGTAATTGTTGGATGTAAGGGCTATTTAGAGAACTAGGGGAAAGATTAAAAAGTAGGCTGTTTTGAAGTGTTAAGAGAAGTAGGGGTAGTTTAAACATAATAGGGGTAGATCGATAAATATGAAAGATGATGAATCGTTTGGATTGGGTGCTACAAAAACCAACTCTTCAGAGTGGTTAAAAAATTGGGATAATTTTTGGAAGTAAGGGCTATTTATATAATTATTGATTTGATTAAAAAGAAGGGATGTTTTGAAGTACTAAGAGAAGTAGGGATAATTTAAGCATATTAGGGGTAGATCGACAAATATGAAAGATGATGAATCATTTGGATTGGGTGCTCCAAAACCCAACCCTTCACAAAAGTTAAGAAATAAGGGTAACTATTGGAAATAAGGGCTATTTAGAGAATTAAGGGTAGGATTAAAAAGAATAACAGTTTTGAAGTATTAAGAGAAGTATGGGTAGTTTAAGCATAGTAGGGGTAGATCGACAACTATGAAAGATTATGAATAGTTTAGATTGGGTGCTACAAAAACCAACCTTTCTCAATAGTAAAAGATAGGCTTAATTGTTAGAAGTAAGAGATATTTAGAGAATAAGTGTTAGGATTAAAAAGAATAGTTGTTTTGTAGTATTTAAAGAAGTAGGGGTAGTTTAAGCATTGTTGGGGTAGATCGACAAATATGAAAGATGATGAATCATTTAGACTGGGTGCTGCAAAAACCAACCCTTCATAGTAGTTAAAAATAGGGGTATTGTTGGAAGTTAGGGCTATTTAGAGAATTAGGGGTAGGATTAAAAAGAACGGTTGTTTTGAAGTATTAAGAGATTTAGGGGTAGTTTAAGTATAGTAGGGATAGATCGACAAAAATAAAGACAATGAATCATATGGATTGGGTGCTGCAAAAATCAACCCTTCACGGAAGTTTAAAAATAGGGGTAATTTTCGAAAGTTAGGGGTATTTAGAGAATTAGTGGTAGGATTAAAAAGAATAGCTGTTTTGAAGTATTAAGAGAAGTAGGGGGAGTTTAAGCATAGTAGGGGTAGATCGACAAATATGAAAGATTATTAATCGTTTGGATTGGGTACTGCAAAAACAACCCTTCCCTGTAGTAAAAGATACGCGCAATATTTGGAAGCAAGGACTATTTAGAGAATTAGGGTTAGGATAAAAAAGAATAGTTGTTTTGAAGTATTATCAGAAGTAGGGGTAGTTTAAGCGTAGCAGGGGTAGATCAACAAATATGAAAGATGATGAATCGTTTGGATTGAATGCTGCAATAACTAACCCTTCATAGTAGTAAAGATAGGTGTAATTGTCGGAAGTAAGGGCTATATAGAGAATTTTGGGAACAATTAATAATAATGGTTGTTTTGAAATATTAAGAGAAGCAGGGGTAGTTTAAGAATAGTAGGGGTAGATCGACAAATATAACAGATTATGAATCATTTAGATTTAGTTCTGCAAAAACCAACCCTTCACAGAAGTTATTTTGAAGTATTAAGAGAAGTAAGGGTAGTTTAAGCATAGTAGGAGTAGATGGAAAAATATGAAAGATTATGAATCGTTTGTATTGGGTGCTGCAAAAACCAACCCTTCACAGTATTAAAAAGATAGGTGTAATTGTTGGAAGTATGGGCTATTTAGAGGATTGGGGGTAGGATTAAAAAGAAGAACTGTTTTGAAGTATTAAGAGAAGTAGGGGCAGTTTAAGCATAGTAGGGATAGATCGACAAGTATGAAAGATGATGAATCATTTATATTGGGTGCTGCATAAACCAACAATTAAAAGTAATTAAAAAATAGGTGTAATTTTTGGAAGTAAGGGCTATTTAGAGAATCAGGGGTAGGATTAAAAAGAAGGGACGTTATGAAGAATAAAGAGAAGTAGGGGTAGTTTAAGCTTAGTAGGGTAGATTGACAAATATAAAGATGATGAATCATATGGATTGGGTGCTGCAAAACCAACCCTTCACAAAAGTTTAAAAATAGGGGTAATTGTTGGAAGGTCTATTTAGAGAATTAGGAGTTGGACTAAAATGAAGGGTTGTTCTTAAATATTAAGAGAAGTAGGGGTAGTTTAAGCGTAGTAGGGGTAGATCGACAATTATGAAAGATGATGAATTGTTTTGATTGGGTGCTGTAAAAACCAACCATTCGCAGTAGTTAAAAAATAAGGGCAATTGTTAGATGTAAGGGATATTTAGAGAAATAGGGGTAGGATTAAAAAGAAGGCTGTTTTGAAGTATTAAAAGAAATAGGGCTAGTTTAAGCATAATAGGGCTAGATCGACAAAAACGAAAGATGATGAATCGTTTGGATTGGGTGCTCCAAAAACCAACCTTCAGAGCAGTTAAAAAATAGGGATAATTGTTGGAAGTAAGGGCTATTTAAAGAATTGGGTGTTGGATTAAAAAGAAGGGCAGTTTTGAAATACTAAGAGAAGTAGGGATAGTTTTAGCATAGTAGGGGTAGATCGACAAATATGAGAGATGATGAATCATTTGGATTGGGTTCTGCAAAAACCCACCCTTCACAGAAGTTAAAAATAGGGGTAATTGTTGGAATTAAGGGATTTAGAGAATTAGGGGTAGAATTAAAAAGAATAGTTGTTTTGTAGTATTAAGAGAAGTAGGGGTAGTTTATGCATAGTACGGGTAGATCGACAAATAGGAAAGATTATGAATCGTTTGGATTGGGTGCTGCGAAAACCAACCCTTCAAAGTAGTATAAGATTGGCGTAATTGTTGGAAGTAAGTGCTATTTTGAGAATTAGGGTTAGGATTTAAAAGAAGGGCTGTTTTGAAGTATTAAGAGAAGCAGGGGTAGTTTAAGCATAGTAGGGGTAGATCGACAAATATGAAAGATTATGAATCGTTTGGATTGGGTGCTGCAAAAATCAACCCATCACAGTAGTAAAAAATAGACATAATTGTTGGAAGTAAGGGCTATTTAGAGAATTAGGGGTAGGAACAAAAGGAAGAGTTGTTTTGAAGTATTAACAGAAGTAGGGGTATTTTAAGCATAGTAGGGTTAGATAGACAAATATGAAAGTTGATGAATCATTTTGATTGGGTGCTGCAAAAACCAAACCTTCACAGAAATTAAAAAATAGGGGTAATTATTGGAAGGAATTACTATTTAGAGAATTAGGTATAGGACTTAAATGAAGGACTGTTTTGAAGTATTAAGCGAAGTAGGGGTAGTTTAAGCATAGTAGGTGTAGATCAACAAATATGAAATATTATGAATCGTTTGGTTGGCTTCTTCAAAAACCAACGCTTCAAAGTAGTAAAAAGATAGGCGTAATTGTTGGAATTAAGGGCTATTTAGAGAATTAGGGGTAGGATTTAAAATAATAGTTGTTTTGAAGTTTTAAAAGAAGTAGGTGTAGTTTAAGCATAGTAGGGTAGATCGACAAATTGGAAAGATTATGAATCGTTTGGATTGGGTGCTGCAAAAACAAACCCTTCAAAGTAGTAAACGATAGGCATTATTGTTGGAAATAAGGATTATTTAGAGAATTAGGGTTAAGATTAAAAAGAATAGCTGTTTTGAAGTATTAAGAGAAGTACGGGTTGTTTAAGCATAGTAGAGGTATATTGAAAAATACAAAAGTTGATGAATCGTTTGGATTGGGTGCTGCAAAAACCAACCCGTCACAGTAGTAAAAAGATAGGCGTAATTGTTGAAAGTAAGGGCTATTTCATGAATTACGGGTAGGATTAAAAAGAAGGGCTATTTTGAAATATTAAGAGAAGTAGGGGTAGTTTAAGCATAGTAGGGTTAGATCGACAAATATGAAAGATGATAAATCATTTAGATTGGGTGCTGCAAAAATAAACACTTCAAAGAAGTTAAAAAATAGGGGTAACTGTTGGAAGGAATGACTATTTAGAGAATTAGGTAGAGGATCAAAATGGAGGGCTATTTTGAAGTATTAAGAGAAGTAGTAGTAGTTTAAGCATAGTAGGGGTAGATCGACAAATATTAAAGATTATGAATCCTTTAGATTGGGTGCTCCAAAAACCAACCCTTCAAAGTAGTAAAAAGATAGGCGTAATTGTTGGAAGTAAGGGCTATTTAGAGAATTAGGGGAAGGATAAAAAAAGGATTGTTTTGAAGTATTAAGAGAAGTAGGGGTAGTTTAAGCATAGTAGGGGTAGATCGACAAATATGAAAGATGATGAATCATTTAGATTGGGTGCTTCAAAAACCAACCCTTCACAGAAGTTAAAAAATCGGGGTAATTGTTGGAAGGAATCACTATTTATAGAATTAGGGGTGGGTTTAAAAAGAAGGGATGTTTTGAAGTATTAAGGGAAGTTGGGTTAGTTTAAGCATAGTAGGGGTAGATCGACAAATATGAAAGATTATGAATCTTTTGGATTGTGTGCTGCAAAAACCAACCCTTCACAATATTAAAAATATAGGCGTAGTTTTTGGAAGCAAGGGCTATTTAGAGAATTAGGGGTAGGATTAAAAAGAAGGATTGTTTTGAGGTATTAAGAGAAGTTGGGGTTGTTTAAGCATAGTAGGGGTAGGTCGACAAATAAGAAAGATGATGAATCATTTAGATTGGGTGCTGTAAAAACCAGCCCTATATAATAGTTAAAAAATAGGGGTAATTATTGGAAGTAAGGGCTATTTAGAGGATTAGGGGTAGGAATAAAAAGAAGGGTTGTTTTGAAGTATTAAGAGAAGTGGTGGTAGTTTAAACATAGTAGGGGTTGATCTACAAATATAAAGAAGATTAATCATATAGATTAGGTGCAACAAAAACCAGGCCTTCACAGAAGTTTAAAATTTGGGGTAATTGCTTGAAGGGCTATTTAGAGAACGAGGATTTGGATTAAAAAGAAAGGTTGTTTTGAAGTACTAAGAGAAGTAGGGGTAGTTTAACCATAGTAGGTGTAGATCGACAAATATGAAAGAAGATGAATCACTTAGATTGTGTGTGGCAAAAACCAACCCTTCATAGTAGTTAAAAAATAGGGATAATTATTGAAAGTAAGGGCTATTTAGAAAATTAGGTGTAGGATTAAAAAGAACAGCTGTTTTGAAGTATTAAGGGAAGTAGGGGGAGTTTAAGCATAGTAGGGGCAGATCGACAAATATGAAAGATTATGAATCGTTTGGATTGGGTGTTGCATAAACCAACCTTTCACCGTAGTAAAAGATAGGCATAATTGTTGGAAGTAAGGGCTATTTAGAGAATTAAGGGTAGGATTAAAAAACAATGGCTATTTTGACGTATTAAGAGAAGTAGGGGTAGTTTTAGCATAGTAAGGGTAGATCGACAAATATGAAAGATGATGAATCATTTCGATTAGGTGCTGCAAAAACCAACCCTTCATAGAAGTTAAAAAATAGGGGTAATTGTTGGAAGGAATAGATATTTAGAGAAATAAGTGTAGGATTAAAAAGAATAGTTGTTTTGAAGTATTAAGAGAAGTAAGGGTGTTTAAGCATAGTAGGGGCAGATCGATAAATATGAAAGATTATGAATCGTTGGATCGGTTGCTGCAAAAACCCATCCTTCACAGTAGTAAAAAGATAGGCGTAATTGTTGGAAGTAAGGTCTATTTAGAGAATTAGGGGTAGGATTAAAATGAAGGGTTTTTTTGAAGTGTTAAGAGATGTAGAGGTAGGTTAAGCATAGTTGGGGTAGATCGACAAATATGAAAGATGATGAATCATTTAGATTGGGTGTTGCAACAACCAACACTTCACAGAAGTTAAAAAATACGGGTAATTGTTGGAAGGAATGAATATTTAGAGAATCAGGGGTAGGATTAAAAAGAAGGGCTGTTTTGAAGTATTAAGAGAAGTTGGGGTAGTTTAAGCACAGTAGGGGTAGATCGAAAAATATGAAAGATTATAAATAGTTTTGATTGGGTGCTGCAAAAACCAACCCTTCACAGTAGTAAGAAGGTAGGCATATTTGTTGGAAGTAAGTGCTATTTAGAGAATTAAGGGTAGGAGTAAAAAGAAGGACTGTTTTGAATAATTAAAAGAAGTAGGGTTTGCTTAAGTATAGTAGGGGTAGATCGACAAATATGAAATAAGATGAATCATTTACATTCGGTGCTGCAAAAACCAACCCTTCACAGAAGTTAAATAAAGGATAATTGTTGGAAGGAATGACTATTTAGAGAATTAGGGGTAGGATTAAAAAGAAGAGCTGTTTTGAAGTATTAAGAGAAGTAGGGGTAGTTTAAGCATAATATGGGTAGATGGACAAATATGAAAGATTATGAATCAATTAGATTGGGTGGTTTAAAAGCCAACCCTTCACAGTAGTAAAATGTTAGGCGTAATTATTGGAAGTAAGGGCTATTTAGAGAATTAGCGATAGGATTAAAAAGATGAACTATATTGTAGTATTAAGATAAGTAGGGGTAGTTTTAGCATAGTAGGGGTAGATCAACAAATATAAAAGATGATGAATCATTTAGATTGGGTGCTGTAAAAACCAACACCTCACAGTAGTTATCAAATTGGGGTAATTGTTGGAAGTAAGAGCTATTTAGAGAATTAGGGATAGGATTAAAAAGAAGTGACGTTCTGAAGTATTAAGTGATGTAGTGGTAGTTCAAGCATAGTAGGGTAGATCGACAAATATAAAGATGATGAATCATATATATTGGGTGCTGCAAAAACCACCCCTTAGCAGAAGTTCAAAAATAGGGATAATTGCAGGAAGGGCTTTTTAAAGAATTTGGAATTGGACTAAAATGAATAGTTGTTTTGAAGTATTAAGAGAAGTAGGGGTAGTTAAAGCATAGTAGGGGTAGTTCGAAAAATATGAAAGATGATGAATGATTTAGATTCGGTGCTACAAAAACCAACCCTTCACAATAGTTAAAAAATAAGGGTAATTGTTGGAAGTATGGGCTATTTAGAGAATTAGGCGTAGGATTAAAAAGAATGGCGGTTTGATGTATTAAAAGAAGTAGGGGTAGTTAAGAAAAGAAGGGGTAGATTGACAAATATAAAGACAATGAATCACATGGATTGGGTGCTGCAAAAATCAACCCTTCACGGAAGTTTAAAAATAGGGGTAATTGTCGAAAGTTAGGGATATTTAGAGACTTAGGGGTAGGATTAAAAAGAATAGCTATTTTGAAGTATTAAGAGAAGTGGTGGGACTTTAAGCATAGTAGGGGTAGATCAACAAATATGAAAGATTATGAATCGTTTGGATTGGGTACTGCGAAAACCAATCCTTCACAGTATTAAAAGTTAAGCGTAATTGTTGGAAGTAAGGGCTATTTAGAGAATTATGGTTATGATAAAAAAGAATAGTTGTTTGAAGTATTAAGAGAAGTAGGGGTTATTTAAGCATAGTAGGGGTAGGTCGACAAATATGAAAGATGACGAGTCGTTTGGATTGAATGCTGCAAAAGCCAAACCTTCACAATAGTAAAGATAGGCGTAATTGTTATAAGTAAGGGCTATATATGGAATTAGGGGAAGGATTAAAAATAAGGGATGTTTTGAAATATTAAGAGAAGTAGGGGTAGTTTAAGCATAGTAGGGGTAGATCGACAAATAAGAAAGATGATGAATCATTTAGATTGGGTGCTGTAAAAACTAGCCCTATACAATAGTTAAAAAATAGGGGTAATTATTGGAAGTAAGAGCTATTTAGAGAAATTAGGGGTAGGAATTAAAAGAAGGGTTCTTTTGAAGTATTAAGAGAAGTGGTGGTAGTTTAAGCATAGTAGGGGTTGATCTACAAATATAAAGAAGATTAATCATATAGATTAGGTGCAACAAAAACCAGCCCTTCACAGAAGTTTAAAAATTGGGGTAATTGCTGGAAGGGCTAATTAGAGAACTAGGATTTGGATTAAAAAGAAAGGTTGTTTTGAAGTATTAAGAGAAGTAGGGGTAGTTTAAGCATAGTAGGGGTAGATCGACAAATATGAAAGAAGATGAATCATTTAGATTGTGTGTGGCAAAAACCAACCCTTCATAGTAGTTAAAAAATAGGGATGATTGTTGAAAGTAAGGGCTATTTAGAAAATTAGGTGTAGGATTAAAAGGAATAGCTGTTTTGAAGTATTAAGGGAAGTAGGGGGAGTTTAAGCATAGTAGGGGCAGATCGACAAATATGAAAGATTATGAATCGTTTGGATTGGGTGTTGCAAAAACCAACCTTTCACAGTAGTAAAAGATAGGCATAATTATTGGAAGTAAGGGCTATTTAGAGAATTCAGGGTAGGATTAAAAAGAATGGCTATTTTGAAGTATTAAGAGAAGTAGGGGTAGTTTTAGCATAGTAAGGGTAGATCGACAAATATGAAAGATGATGAATCGTTTCGATTAGGTGCTGCAAAAACCAACCCTTCACAGAAGTTAAAAAATAGGTGTAATTGTTGGAAGGAATAGATATTTAGAGAAACAAGTGTAGGATTAAAAAGAATAGTTGTTTTGAAGTATTAAGAGAAGTAGGGGTGTTTAAGCATAGTAGGGGCAAATCGACAAATATGAAAGATTATGAATCGTTGGATGGGTTGCTGCAAAAACCAATCCTTCACAGTAGTAAAAAGATAGGCGTAATTGTTGGAAGTAAGGGATATTTAGAGAATTAGGGGTAGGATTAAAATGAATGGTTTTTTTGAAGTGTTAAGAGAAGTAGGGGTAGTTTAAGCATATATGGGGTAGATCGACAAATATGAAAGATGATGAATCATTTAGATTGGGTGTTGCAACAACCAACACTTCACAGAAGTTAAAAAATAGGGCTAATTGTTGGAAGGAAGGACTAATTAGAGAATCATGGGTGGGATTAAAAGGAAGGGTTGTTTTGAAGTATTAAAAGAAGTTGGGGCAGTTTAAGCACAGTAGGGGTAGATCGAAAAATATGAAAGATTATAAATTGTTTGGATTGGGTGCTGCAAAAACCAACCCTTCACAGTAGTAAGAAGGTGGGCATATTTGTTGGAAGTAAGGGCTATATAGAGAATTAGTGGTAGGAGTAAAAAGAAGGATTGTTTTGAATAATTAAAAGAAGTAGGGGTTGCTTAAGTATAGTAGGGGTAGATCGACAAATATGAAATAAGATGAATCATTTACATTGGGTGCTGCAAAAAACAACCCTTCACAGAAGTTAAATAAGGGGTAATTGTTGGAAGGAATGACTATCTAGAGAATTAGGGGTAGGATTAAAAAAAAAGAGCTGTTTTGAAGTATTAAGAGAAGTAGGGGTAGTTTAAGCATAATATGGGTAGATGGACAAATATGAAAGATTATGAATCAATTGGATTGGGTGCTTTAAAAGCTAACCCTTCACAGTAGTAAAATGATAGGAGTAATTATTGGAAGTAAGGGCTATTTAGAGAATTAGGGGAAGGATTAAAAAGATGAACTAGATTGTAGTATTAAGATAAGTAGGGGTAGTTTTAGCATAGTAGGGGTAGATCGACAAATATAAAAGATGATGAATCATTTAGATTGGGTGCTGCAAAAACCAACACCTCACAGTAGTTATCAAATTGGGGTAATTGTTGGAAGTTAGAGCTATTTAGAGAATTAGGGGTAGGATTAAAAAGAAGTGACGTTCTGAAGTATTAAGAGATGTAGTGGTAGTTTAAGCATAGTAGGGTAGATCAACAAATATAAAGATAATGAATCATATGTATTGGGTGCTGCAAAAACCACCCCTTAGCAAAAGTTCAAAAATAGGGATAATTGTTGGAAGGGCTTTTTAGAGAATTAGGAATTAGACTAAAATGAATGGTTGTTTTGAAGTATTAAGAGAAGTAGGGGTAGTTAAAGCATAGTAGGGGTAGTTTGAAAAATATGAAAGATGATGAATGATTTAGATTCGGTGCTACAAAAACCAACCCTTCACAATTGTTAAAAAATAAGGGTAATTGTTAGAAGTATGGGCTATTTAGAGAATTAGGCGTAGGATTAAAAAGAATGGCGGTTTGATGTATTAAGAGAAGTAGTGGTAGTTAAGCAAAGAAGGGGTAGATCGACAAATATAAAGACAATGAATCACATGGATTGGGTGCCGCAAAAATCAACCCTTCACGAAAGTTTAAAAATAGGGGTAATTGTCGAAAGTTAGGGATATTTAGAGAATTAGGGGTAGGATTAAAAAGAATAGCTATTTTGAAGTATTAAGAGAAGTGGGGGGACTTTAAGCATAGTAGGGGTAGATCAACAAATATGAAAGATTATGAATCGTCTGGATTGGGTACTGCGAAAACGAATCCTTCACAGTATTAAAAGTTAGGCGTAATTATTGGAAGTAAGGGCTATTTAGAGAATTAGCGTTGTGATAAAAAAGAGTAGTTGTTTGAAGTATTAAGAGAAGTAGGGGTTATTTAAGCATAGTAGGGGTTGGTCGACAAATATAAAAGATGATGAGTCGTTTGGATTGAATGCTGCAAAAGCCAAACCTTCGCAATAGCAAAGATAGGTGTAATTGTCGGAAGTAAGGGCTATATAGGGAATTGGGGGAAGGATTAAAAATAAGGGATGTTTTGAAATATTAAGAGAAGTAGGGGTAGTTTAAGCATAGTAGGGGTAGATCAACAAATATAATAGATGATGAATCATTTAGATTGGGTGCAGCAAAAACCAACCCTTCACAGAAGTTAAAAAATAGTGGTAATTGTTGGAAGGAATTACTATTTAGAGAATTAGGGGTAGGATTAAAAATAAGGGCTATTTTTAAGTATTAAGAGAAGTAAGGGTAGTTTAAGCATAGTAGTTGTAGATGGACAAGTATTAAAGATTATGAATCGTTTGGATTGGGTGCTGCAAAAACCAACACTTTACAGTAGTAAAAAGATAGGCGTAAATGTTGGAAGTATGGTCAATTTGGAGGATTAGGGGTAGGATTAAAAAGAAGAACTGTTTTGAAGTACTAAGAGATGTATGGGTAGTTTAAGCATAGTAGGGGTATATCGACAAGTATGAAAGAAGATGAATCATTTAGATTGGGTGCTGCATAAACCAACCATTCACAGTAATTTAAAAATTGGGGTAATTGTTGTAAATAAGGGATATTTAAAGAATTAAGGGTAGGATTAAAAAGATGGGACGTTCTGAAGTATTAAGAGAAGTAGGAGTAGTTTAAGCATAGTAGGGTAGATCGACAAATATAAAGATGATGAATTATATGTATTGGGTGTTGCAAAAACCAGCCCTTCGTAGAAGTTCAAAAATAGCGGTAATTGTTGGAAGGACTATTTAGAGAATTAGGAATTGGACTAAAATGAAGGGTTGTTTTGAAGTATTAAGAGAAGTAGGGGTAGTTAAAGCATAGTAGGGGTAGATTGAAAAATATGAATGATTTAGATTGGGTGCTACAAAAACCAACCTTTCCCAGTAGTTAAAAAATAGGGGTAATTGTTGGAAGCATGGGCTATTTGGAGAATTTGGGGTAGGATTAAAAAGAATAGCAGTTTTGAAGTATTAAGAGAAGTAGGGGTAGTTTAAGCATAGTATGGGTAGATCGACAAATATGAAAGATGATTAATCGTTTGGATTGGGTGCTGCAAAAACCATCCCTTCACAACACTTAAAAAATAGGGGTAGTTGTTGGATTCATGGGCTATTTAGAGAATTAGGAGAAGGATGAAAAAGAAGGTTGTTTTAAAGTGTTAAGAGAAGTAGGGGTAGTATAAACATAATTGGGGTAGATCGACAAATATGAAAGATGATGAATCATTTGAATTGGGTGCTACAAAAACCAACCCTTCATAGTAGTTAAAAAATTGGAATAATTGTTGGAAGTAAGGGCTTTTAAGAGAATTAGGGGTTGGATTAAACATAAGGGTTGTTTTGAAGTACTAAGAGAAATATGGATAGTTTAAGCATAGTGGGGTAGATCGACAAATATGAAAGATGATGAATCATTTGGATTGGGTGCTGCAAAATACAACCCTTCACAGAAGTTAAAAAATAGGAGTAACTGTTGGAAGTAAGGGCTATTTATAGAATTTGGGGTAGGACTAAAAATAAAAACTTTTTTGAAGTATTAAGAGAAGTATGGGTAGATCGACAAATATGAAAGATTATGAATAGTTTGGATTGGTTGCTACAAAAAACAACCCTTCACAGTACTAAAAGATAGGCGTAATTGTTGGAAGTCAAGGATATTTAGAGAATTAGTGTTAGGAATAAAAAGAATAGTTGTTTTGAAGTATTCAGAGATGTAGGGGTAGTCTAAGCATAGTAGGGGTAGATCGATAAATATGAAAGATGAGGAATCATTTAGACTGGGTGCTGCAAAAACCAATCCTTCACAGTAGTTCAAAATAGTGGTAATTATTGGAATTAAGGGCTACTTAGAGAATTAGGGGTAGGAAGAACAATAAGGGCTATTTTGATGTATTAAGAGAAGTTGGGGTAGTTTAAGCATAGTAAGGGTGGAACGACAAATATAAATATAATGAATCATATGGATTGGGTGCTGGAAAAATCAACCCTTCACTGAAGTTTAAAAATAGGAGTAATTGTCGAAAGTTAGGTATATTTAGAGAATTAGGGGCAGGATTAAAAAGAATAGGTGTTTTGAATTATTAAGAGAAGTAGGGGGACTTTAAGCATAGTAGGGGTAGATCGACAATTATGAATGATTATGAATCATTTGGATTGGGTACTGCGAAAACTAATCCTACACAGTAGTAAACGATAGGTGTAAATGTTGGAAGTAAGGGTTATTTAGAGAATTAGGGTTAGGATAAAAAAGAATAGTTGTTTTGAAGTAATAAGAGAAGTAGGGGTTGTTTAAGCATAGTAGGGGTAGATCGACAAATATGAAAGATGATGAATCGTTTGGATTGAATGTTGCAAAAACCAACCCTTCATAGTAGTAAAGATAGGCATAATTATTGGATGTAAGGGCTGTATAGATAATTAGGGGAAAGACTAAAAATTAGGCCGTTTTGAAATGTTAAGAGAAGTAGGGGTAGTTTAAGCATAGTAGGGTTAGATCGACAAATATAATAGGTGATTAATCATTTAGATTCAGTGTTGTGAAAACCAACCCTTTACAAAAGTTAAAAGATAGAGGTAATTGTTGGAAGAAATTACTATTTAGAGAATTAGGGGTAGGATTAAAAATAAGGGCTATTTTGAAGTATTAAGAGAAGTGAGAGTAGTTTAAGCATAGTAGTTGTAGATGGACAAATATTAAAGATTATGAATCGTTTCGATTGGGTGCTGCCAAAACCAACCCTTCAAAGTAGTAAAAAGATAGACGTAATTGTTGGAAGTATGGGCAATTTAGAGGATTATGGGTAGGATTAAAAAGAAGAACTGTTTTGAAGTATTAAGAGAACTAGGGGTAGTTTAAGCATAGTAGGTGTATATCGACAAGTATGAAAGAAGATCAATCATTTAGATTGGGTGCCGCATAAACCAACCCGTCACAGTAATTTAAAAATTGGGGTAATTGTTTGAAATGAGGGATATTTAGAGAATTAAGGGTTGGATTAAAAAGAAGGGGCGTTCTGAAGTATTAAGAGAAGTAGGGGTAATTTAAGCATAGTAGGGTAGATCGACCAATATAAAGATGAAGAATCATATGTATTGGGTGCTACAAAAATCACCCCTTCGCAGAAGTTCAAAAATAGGGGTAATTGTTCGAAGGACTATTTAGAGAATTAGGAATTGGACTAAAATGAAGGGTTGTTTTGAAGTATTAAGGGAACTAGGGGTAGTTAAAGCATAGTAGGGGTAGATCGAAAAATACGAATGATTAAGATTGGGCACTACAAAAACCAACCATTCACAGTAGCTAAAAAATAAGGGGTAATTGTTAGAAGTATGTGCTATTTAGAGAATTAGGGGTAGGATTAAAAAGAATAGCGTTTCTGAAATATTAAGAGAAGTAGGGGTAGTTTAGGCCTATTATGGGTAGATCGACAAATATGAAAGATGATTAATCATTTCGATTGGGTACTGCAAAAACCAACCCTTCACAATATTTAAAAAATAGAGGTAGATGTGAGATTTAAGGGCTATTTAGCGAATTAGGGGAAGGATTAAAAAGAAGGCCTTTTTGAAGTTTTAAGAGAAGTAGTGCTAGTTTAAACATAATAGGGGTAGATCGACAGATATGAAAGATGATGAATCTTTTGGATTGGGTGCTGCAAAAACCAACCCTTCATAGTAGTTAAAAAATAGGGATAATTGTTGGAAGTAAGGGCTATTTAGAGAATTAGCGGTTGGATTAAAAAGAAGGGTTGTTTTGACGTACTAACAGAAGCAGGGATAGTTTAAGCATAGTAGGGGTAGATCGACAAATATGAAAGATGGTGAATCATTTGGATTGGGTGCTGCAAAAACCAACCCTTCACAGAAGTTAAAAAATATGGGTAACTGTTGGAAGTAAGGGCTATTTAGAGATTTTTGGCTAGGATTAAAAAGAATAACTGTTTTGAAGTATTAAGAGAAGTATGGGTAGTTTAAGCATAATAGGGGTAGATCGACAAATATGTACGATTATGAATAGTTTGGAATGGGTGCTACAAACATGAACCCTTCACAGTAGTAAAAGATAGGCATAATTGTTTGAAGTAAAGGCTATTTAGAGAATTAGTGTTTGGATTAAAAGAATAGTTGTTTTGAAGTATTCAGAGTAGTAAGGGTAGTTTAAGCATAGTAGGGGTAGATCGAAAAATATGAAAGATGAGGAATCATTTAGACTGGGTGCTGCAAAAACCAATCCTTCACAGTAGTTAAAAATAGAGGTAATTGTTGGAAGTAAGGGTTATTTAGAGAATTAAGGGTAGGATGAAAAAGAAGGGCTATTTTGAAGTATTAATAGAAGTAGGTGTAGTATAAGCATAGTAGGGGTAGATCGACAAATATAAAGACAATGAATCACATGGATTGGGTGTTGCAAAAATCAACCCTTCACGGAAGTTTAAAAATAGGGGTAATTGTCGAAAGTTAGGGATATTTAGAGAATTAGGGGTAGAATTAAAAAGAATAGTAGTTTTGAAGTATTAAGAGAAGTAAGGGTAGTTTAAGCGTAGTAGGGGTAGGTCGAATAATATGAAATATTATGAATCGTTTGGATTGGGTGCTGCAAAATACAACCCTTCACAGTAGTAAAAGATAGGCGTAATTGTTGCAAGTAAAGGATATTTAGATAATTAGTTTTAGGATTAAAAAGAATAGTTGTTTTGAAGTATTAAGGGAAGTAGGGGTAGTTTAAGCATAATAAGGGTATATCGACAAATATGAAAAATGATGAACCGTTTGGATTGGGTGCTCCAAAAACAAACCCTTCATAGTAGTAAAAAGATAGGCGTAATTGTTGGAAGTAAGGGCTATAAAGAGAGTTATGGGTAGGATTAAAAAGAAGGGTTGTCTGAAGTATCAAGAGAAGTAGGGCTAGTTTAAGCATATTAGGGGTAGATCGACAAATATGAAAGATGATGAATCTTTTAGATTGGGTGTTGCAAAAACCAACCCATCATTGAAATTAAAAAATAGGGGTAATTGTTGAAAGGAATGACTATTTAGAGAACTAGGGGTAGGATTAAAAAGAAAGGATGTTTTGAAGTATTAAGAGAAGTAGGGGTAGTTTAAGCATAGTAGTGGTAGATCGACTAATATGAAAGATTATGAATCGTTTGGGTTGTGTGATGCAAACCAACCCTTCACAGTAGTAAAAAGATAGGCATAATTATTGAAAGTAAGGGCTATTTATAGAATTAGGGGTAGGATTTAAAAGAAGGGCTGTTTTGAAGTATTAGGAGAAGTAGGGGTAGTTTAAGCATATAGGGGTAGATAGACAAATATTAAAGATTACGAATCGTTTGGATTGGGTGATGCAAAAACCAACCCTTAAAAGTAGTAAAAAGATAGGCGCAATTGTTGGGAGTAAGGGCTATTTGGAGAATTAGTGGTAGGATAAAAAAGAAGGACTGTTTTTAAGTATTAAGAGAATTAGGGGTAGTTTAAGCACAGTAGGGATAAATCGACAAATATGAAAGATGATGAAGCATTTAGTTTGGGTGCTGCAAAAACCAACCATTCACAGTTGTTAAAAATAGGAGTAATTGTTGGAAGTAAGGTCTATTTAGAGAATTAGGGGAAGGGTAGGATTAAAAAGAAGGGTTGTTTTGAAGTGTTAAGAGAAGTAGGGGTAGTTTAAGCATAGTAGGGGTAAATCGACAAATATAAAGATGATGAATCATATGGGTTGGGTGGTGCAAAAACCAACCCTTCATAGAAGGTTAAAAGTAGGGGTAATTGTTGGAAGTAAGGGCTATTTACAGAATTAGTGGTAAGAATAAAAAGAATAGCTGTTTTGAAGTATTAAGACAAGTAGGTGGAGTTAAAGCATAGTAGGTGCAAATTGACAAATATGAAAGATTATGAATCGTTTCGATTGGGTGCTGCAAAAACAAACCCTTCACAGCAGTAAAAGATAGCTGTAATTGTTGGAGGTAAGGGCTATTTATAGAATTAGGGGTAGGATTAAAAAGAATAGTTGTTTTGAAGTATTAACAGAAGTAGGGGTAGTTTAAGCATAGTAGGGGTAAATCGACAAATATGAAAGATGATGAATCATCTGGATTGGGTGCTACAAAAACCAACCCTTCACAGAAGTTAAAAAATAGGGATAATTGTTGGAAGGAACGACTATTTAGAGAATCAGTGGTAGGATTAAAAAGAATAGCTGTTTTGAAGTATAAAGAGAAGTAGGGGGAGTTTAAGCATAGTATGGGCAGATCGATAAATATGAAAGATTACGAATCGTTTCGATTGGGTGCTGCAAAAACCAACCCTTCACAGTAGTAAATATATAGGCATAATTGTTGGAAGTAGCGGCTATTTAGAGAATTAGGGTAGGATTATAAAGAAGGGTTGTTTTGAATTATTAAGAGAAGTAGGGGTAGTTTAAGCATAGCAGGGGTTGATTGACAAATATGAAAGATGATGAATCATTTAGATTGGGTGCTGCAACAACCAACCCTTCATAGAAGTTAAAAAAGGGGTAATTTTTGGAACGAATCACTATTTAGTGAATCAGGGTTAGGATTAAAAATAAGGGCTATTTTGAAGTACTAAGAGAAGTAGCGGTAGTTTAAGCATAGTAGGGGTAGATCGACAAATATGAAAGATTATAAATCGTTTGGATTGGGTGTTGCAAAAACCAAACCTTCACAGCATTGAAAAGGTAGGCGTAATTGTTGGATGTAAGGGCTATTTAGAGAATAAGGGGTAGGAATAAAAAGAAGGACTATTTTGAATTATTAAGAGAAGTAGGGGTTGCTTAAGTATAGTAGGGGTAGATCGAAAAATATGAAATATGATGAATCATTTAGATTGGGTGCTGCAAAAACCAACCCTTCACAGAAGTTAAAAAATAGGGGTAATTGTTGGAAGGAATGATTATTTAGAGAATTAGGGGTAGGATTAAATGTAACACCCCACATCCGTTAGTGTCACTCACAAAGGGAATGCACTAAGTTCTGTGGAGCATTTAGGGTAAAAGATGCAGATAAATTACAGGACAGACAGAAATTAAACAGCGGAAAATAAAACTTTGCTTTATTGATAAAATAGTTTGTACAAAGATTTCTTTACAATATCAGAGTGTCATCTGTCTTACAAAATAAAGAAGCATAAAACAACATTTATATTCCCCGATTTTAGCAAGAGCCAGCCATAGCATCTGAAAAGAGAATCCAAGCAAACTTCGACAAATCTTCAAGCTGAGAAAGAGTGGCAGTCCAACTTAACCTGAGCTAAACTATTCCGTCCTTTACTACCTTGGGGGGGGGGACGGAAGAAAAGAAGACGAAAGAAAAACAGAGTCAGACATAAAGCCTGAGTAAGTTCAGTAACTTCTAGCATGTGAACATGGAAGAACAAAACGACATGAATTAACTGAATACAAGATTACACCATGACAATATGGTCAACAAGATTAGACAAGGTAGTCACAAGATATGCTAAGATAAACTGGATACGGTCTAATACTTTCGCCGCTTCGCTATTTCCTTGTTATATTGGTTTCTATATCTCTGCACCACCTAACTAGTGTTCCAACTAGTAACGATAACGTGATCCCAACCCCTGTATTTTCCATTGCCTTCAGGCATACATTTATTATTTATTACCCAGATCTAATCTAGGGTTTTCTATCAAGTGCTTTCTAGATTTAACTAGAGTTTTACGCTATCTGCTGAACGCTTTTCGAGTTCAGGGTTTATGCCACCTAGTCCAACTAGGGATTACGCTACCTGTCGAACGATGCCCCCAAGTCTAGGGCACACTACCTAGAGTGGTATATGTTCCTATAATTCCCCACGCATGTATCGTGAATCATTATCGCTTGTCTAGATGCACATGTCCTGTAATGTGCGGTCTGAGTCCTGTGACAGGGCAAATCAAGGAATACAGAACTCGGTCGGGAGATTTCAGATTTCTGCCGATGCAGATGCTAAGGTCTGTTTTTATTCCAGTGGCTATGGTCCCACTTGACCCCTCCCTCAAATAATGAAAGGCACACCTTGTAAAATGAGAACTATAAGCCGGCCCCCGGTGCCCCACTATCCTATGGCCATCCACAACCATAACTAGATAGCAAGTATATGGTCTTTTGGAGTTCTCCGCCTTTCCGCTTCACGTATCTCGATTGACACAAGATGGATGGTAGATGACCAGTCGCTATCACAGGGCTACCGTTTGCTCGCCGAATCACGCCGGTCCATCCTGGTCTTTAGGTTGCCATGTATTGCAAATAAGGCATACCCTTGGTTCTTCTACGCAGACCTTAACCTCTGTGGGCCCAGGCGGATCATCTGCAACCTCACAGAGGGATACCAAGAGTACCCTCACGTCCCCTCGAAGCCTCGGGCTTCGTAACCCAATTCGTTGGAGCCTTCTTTCTACTCAGACGGCCATTCGCTCCTTCTCGTGTTATACTAAGAATTACTACTTAGTTTTACTAACTAAGATTTACCACTTAGTTTCCAGAATCGTTGTTTTCTTAACTAATGTTTACTATTTAGTTCCCTTTCCCATCAATTTGGATTGGTTAAGTGTCATTAGTCAATTCAAGCCAACTTAACCCTCTTCATTCATCCTGTTATACTGGTTAAGTGTTATCGGTAATTCATGTTGACTTAACCCCACCACAAATCAAGTAATATTGGTTAAGTATTTCTTATTACTTAACCCTACCCATTCACCCTGTATTGGTTAAGTGTTCCTTTTTAACTTAACCTTGCCCGTCTGTTTTAACTAACATGTTATTAATGGTTAAGTATTATCCCTTCATGTTTAGACTTAACCCTATTCTTTTATCACAATCTGATGGTTAAGTGTTCAAGTCTACTTAACCCTACGGTCTAGCCCGAATAACATATCAAATTGGCTAAGTGTATTTACTTAACCCCAACCTCTAGCCTAGTTAACAGGTTAATTTGGCTAAGTGTATCAACTTTACTTAACCCCACCTTCTAGTCTAGTTAACATGTTAGTTTGGCTAAGTGTTTTCTTAGTTACTTAACCTCTACAAATCTTGTCTTGTTACCATGAGTTTGGTTAAGTGTACCTGTGGACTTAGCCCTTCGTTCTAGCCTAACTGTGCTTAAGTTGGTTATGTGTTCCTATGGACTTAACCCTCCCATTCTAGCTTAACTGTATGAACCTGACCCCACCTAACAGTCTTGTTATCATGTTGAGTTGGTTAAGTGTCTTAGTTAACTTAACCCTAGCATTCTTGTACTAGCTTTAACTAAATAAATTAAAGCCACGACCACTCACATTAGACAGACATTGTTGTGATTACTGGATGTGCCGGTTGGTTCCGGGCAGGTTTACATCGCAACTCAGTCTAACCTCGGGTTAGGCCTATTCGTGTTTTCTAGTTCAAAGGGTGTTGATTAATTTTCAAATTAGGTTTTGAAAGTAACCATCCCGTCCGTCGGATCAGTTAGGGATAGCCAGGGAGAGCAGGAAACTTGTATTTTCCAAACTCAAGCTTAGACACTATCCTCTCTGTCACCCTAGAACTTTCTAGGTTATTATAAAAAGAGATGTCGTTAACAAACCTTTAATTTGTCTAAATTAACATTTCCTCATTTAGGACAAATTCTATCAGTAAATTAATCCTAATTTACTTATTTCCCAATTACTCTTTTAATGTAATTTGTCAACATTTATTCTTACGGCCAATTTTCCCCTCTATATCATGTTTATGCTTTTTGGTATGTAAACCATGCCAAATGAAGTGTCACTAACCATGATTTTGCTAATCCTGACAATTACTCCCAATTATGGCCAATTTCAAGTTTATGCCAATATACTTATCGAGCCAAATTAGCTACTCCAATTCTTATTTAACATTCTAATTCACGTCAAACTAGACTTATTACTCTAGTTCACAATTCATGTAAATGCTAGATTTACATGTCAATACTAGATTCAAATTACACAATCCTGTAATTCCTGTCAAATTTATCCCATTTGCATTTCTATGAACATGCCATAATACATGTTCCCAATTTATGCCAATTTCCAAGTTTGAAACTATGTTTTAGTAAATTTCATATTTTGCCCAAATCGCATTCCCACCGTTCGTATAATCATGACTCAATCTAGGTTATAGATAAATCTAGTTTCGCAGAAAATAGGGAATGAACCAAAGATGCTATGCAAAAGATAGACATAATAACTGGCATAAAAAAGGTTGAATGACGATGTCTGTTCAAGAACATGGGTAGACCTAACTAAATAGGTAAATTCCCAAGGTCTAAAACCAAGAATAGACAGAATAGAGACAGAGGTTCAAGAACATGGGTAGACCTAACTTAATAGGTAAATTCCCAAGGTCTAAAACCAAAGATAACCAAGAATAAGCTGAATAGAAAGTCAGGCCTTGATCCAAAATAATGTCAGTTTGTTAAACAACATGGTTTTGTAACTACAATGTCATGGGCATAAATAATAATCTTATATCCATAGTCATAGGCAATAATCCTCACAGTTCAATGAATCACAGTCATATGCGATGTTCATAGTCATAGGCAATGTTCATAGTCATAGGAAATGTTCATAGTCATAGGCAATAATCCTCACAGTTCAATGAATCACAGTCTTAGGCGATGTTCATAGTCATAGGCAATGTTCATAGTCATAGGAAATATTCATAGTCATAGGCAATGTTTTATGTCCCAAAATCAAAGGCTTATGTTCATAGTTCCAAGGCATATGGTTCCAAAGTCCATAGTTTCACCGTCACCGTCTTATTGGTCATCGAATCACAATAGTTCTTAATTAGGTCCAAAGGTACAAGCACCGATTCAAGTAGAAAGATTAGGCATAGTCTTTTATCCCTTTAATTTCATGTCATGAATAAAAGCCAAACATTCAAATATAAAAATAACTGACTTACAGAGATTAGATTAGAGCAGGAAGATGGCGTTGCTAAGATTCGTAGAAAAACAGTCGTTGAAGTCGTTTGAACCTCCTCTTGAATCCTAGCTTGACTTGAACCTCTTCTTGAAAATCTTTTAGTAGCCTTTCCTCGTCTTGGTTTATTTTATATATATATTATTATTTTGTTTATATATTTTAGAGGAGGAGGAGAAGCCATGTCTAACAAGAATCTTTGCAACATAATGGTAGAAAAGAATTGTGAATAGAGAAGAAGACCAGGGCTGTTTATATAGTGTTAGGCGGACGAACCTGGTCAGAAAACGTGACCAAATACAGCAGAACGAACCAGGTGCAGAAAGCTGGAAAAAGCGGGCAGGTCGACACCCATGTCGACTGGGCAGTCGACATGGGGAGGGGGTGTCGACTACGCAGTCGACACCCCTGTCGACATGACCTAGGCGGGAATTTTCACGCCCTGCGCCCTATGTGTTTGAACTCGAATTTGGCCCTAGTTTAAACTGTTTTGAAAATTCGGACTCTATTTCGCGTATTTTTCCGAGACGAACGCAATGGCGCAGCGTGTTTCCCTTGATTTTGATTTTAACTTTTAATTCTGCCATGATTTGTGAATCTTAGCGTTATAGAATCACGGGGTGTAACATTAAAAAGAAGGATTGTTTTGAAGTATTAAGAGAAGTAGGCGTAGTTTAAGCATAGTAGGGGTAGATCAAAAAATATGAAAGATTATGAATCATTTGGATTGGGTGCTGCAAAAACACACCCTTCATAGTAGTAAAAAGATTGGTGTAATTGTTGGAAGTAACGGCTATATAGAGAGTTAGGGGTAGGATTAATTTAAGCGAGTAGGGGTAGATCGACAAATATGAAAGATGATGGATCATTTAGATTGGGTGCTGCAAAAACCAATCCTTCACAGAAGTTAGAAAATAGGGGTAATTGTTGGAAGGAATGAATATTTATAGAATTAGGAGTAGGATTAAAAAAAAGGGATGTTTTGAAGCATTAAGGGAAGTAGGGGTAGTTTAAGCATAGTAGGGGTAGATCGACAAATATGAAACATTATGAATCGTTTGGATTGGGTGTTGCAAAAACCAACCCCTCACAGTAGTAAAAGATAGGCGTAATTATTGGAGGTAAAGGCTATTTAGAGAATTAGGATTAGGATTAAAATGAAGGGTTGTTTTGTAGTATTAAGAGAAGTAGGGGTAGTTTAAGCATTGTAGGGGTAGATCGACAAATATGAAAGATAATGAATCGTTTGGATTGGGTGCAACAAAAACCAACCCTTCATAGAAGTTTAAAAATAAGGGTAATTGTTGGAAGGAATGAGTATTTAGAGAATCAGGGGTAGGATTAAAATGAATAACTGTTTTGAAGTATTAAGAGAAGTAGGGGGAGTTTAAGCATAGTAGGGGCAGATCGACAAATATGAAAGATTATGAATCGTTTGGATTAGGTGCTGCAAAAACCAACCCTTCACAGTGGTAAAAAGATAGGCGTAATTTTCGTAAGTAAGGGCTATTTAGAGAATTAGGGTTTTCATTAAAAAGAAGGGTTGTTTTAAAGTATTAAGAGAAGTAGGGGTAGTTTAAGCATAGTTGGGGTAGATCGAAAATATGAAAGATGATGAATCATTTAGATTGGGTGCTACAACAACCAACCCTTAACAGAAGTTAAAAAATAGGGGTTATTGTTGGAAGGAATGACTATTTAGAGAATCAGGGGTAGGATTAAAAAGAAGGGTTGTTTTGAAGTATTAAGAGAAGTTGGTGTAGTTTAAGCAAAGTAGGGGTAGATCGACAAATATGAAATATTATAAATCGTTTGGATTGGGTGCAGCAAAAACCAACCCTTCAAAGTAGTAAAAAGGTAGGTGTAATTGTTGGAAGTAAGGGCTATTTAGAGAATTAGGGGTAAGGATAAAAGAAGGACTGTTTTGAATTATTAAGAGAAGTGGGGGTTATTTAAGCATGGTAGGGTAGATCGACAAATATGAAATATGATGAATCATTTAGATTGGGTGCTGCAAAAACCAACCCTTCACAGGAGTTAAAAAATAGGGGCAATTGTTGGAAGGAATGACTATTTAGAGAACTAGGGGTTGGATTAAAAAGAAGGGTTGTTTTGAAGTATTAAGAGAAGTAGGTGTACTTTAAGCATAGTAGGGGTAGACCGACAAATACGAAAAATGATGAATCGTTTGGATTTTGTGCTGCAGAAACCAACCCTTCACAGTAGTAAAAAGATAGGCATAAATGCTGGAAGTTAGGGCTATTTATTGAATTTTGGGAAGGATTAAAAAGAAGAGTTGTTTTGAAGTATTAAGAGAAGTAGGGGTAGTTTAAGCATAGTAGGGGTATACCGACAAATATGAAAGATTACGAATTTTTTGGATTGTATGCTACAAAAACAACCTTTCAAAGTAGTAAAAAGATAGGCGTAATTGTTGGAAGTAAGGGTTGTTTAGACAATTAGCGGTAGGGTTAAAAAGAAGGACTGTTTTGAAGTATTAAGAGAAGTAGGGTAGTTTAAGAATAGTAGGGATAGATTGACAAATATGAAAGATGAAGAATCGTTTAGTTTGGGTGCTGCAAAAACTAACCCTTCACAGTAGTTAAAAAACGGTAATTGTTGGAACTAAGGGATATTTAGAGAATAAAGGGTAAGGTAGGATTAAAAAGAAGGGCTATTTTGAATTATTAAGAGAAGTAGGGGTAGTTTAAGCATAGTTGGGGTAAATCGAAAAATATAAAGATGATGAATCATATGGGTTGGGTGGTGCAAAAACCAAGCCTTCACAGAAGTTTTAAAATAAGGGTAATTGTTGGAAGTAAGGTCTATTTACAGAATTAGGGGTAGGATTAAAAAGAATAGTTGTTTTGGATAAGAGAAGTAGGGCGAGTTTAAGCATAGTAGGGGCAGATCGACAAATATGAAAGATTATGAATCGTTTGGATTCGGTGCTCCAAAAACCAGCCGTTCACAGAAGTAAAAGATAGGCGTAATTGTTGGAAGTAAGGGATATTTAGAGAATTAGGGGTAGGATTAAAAAGAATAGCTGTTTTGAAGTATTAAGAGAAGTAGGGGTAGTTTAAGCACAGTAGGGTAGATCGACAAATATGAAAGCTGATGAATCATTTGAATTGCGTGCTACAAAAACCATCCCTTCACAGAAGTTAAAAATAGGGGTAATTGTTAGAAGGAATGACTATTTTGAGAATCATGGGTAGGATTAAAAAGAATAGTCATTTTGAAGTATTGAGAGAAGTTGAGGGAGTTTAAGCATAGTAGGTGCAGATCAACCAATATGAAAGATTATGAATCGTTTGGATTGGGTGCTGCAAAAACCAACCCTTCACAGTAGTAAAAAGATAGGAGTAATTTTTGGAATTAAGGGATATTTAGAGAATTAGGGGTAGGATTAAAAAGAAGGGCTGTTTTTTGGTATTAAGAGAAATAGGGGTAGTATGAATCATTTAGATTGGGTGCTGCAACAACCAATCCTTCACTAAAGTTAAAAAATTGGGGTAATTATTGGAAGAAATGACTATTTAGAGAATCAAAGGTAGGATTAAAAAAGTGGGTTGTTTTGAAGTATTAAGAGAAGTAGGGGTAGTTTAAGCATAGTAGGGGTAGATCGACAAATATGAAAGGTTATAAATCGTCTGGACTGGGTGCTGCAAAAACCAACCCCTCACAGTAGTAAAAAGGTAGGCATAATTGTTGGAATTAAGGGCTGTTTAGAGAATTAGGGGTAGGAATAAAAAGAAGGATTGTTTTGAATTATTAAGAGAAGTAGGGGTTGTTTAAGTATAGTAGGGGTAGATCGACAAATATGAAATATGATGAATCATTTAGATTGGGTGCTGCAAAAACCAACCCTTCACATAAGTTAAAAAAAGGGGTAATTGTTGGAAGGAATGACTATTTAGAGAATTAGGGGTAAGATTAAAAGGAAGGGCAGTTTTGAAGTATTAATAGAAGTAGTGGTAGTTTAAGCATAGTATGGGTAGATGGACAAATATGGAAGATTATGAATCATTTGGATTAGGTGCTGCTAAAACCAACCCTTCACAGTAGTAAAAAGATAGGCGTAATTGTTGGAACTAAGGGCTATTTATAAAATTAGGAGTAGGATAAAAAAGAAGAACTGTTTTGAAGTATTAAGAGAAGTAGGTGTAGTTTAAGCATAGTAGGGTAGATCGACAAATATAAAGATGATGAATCATATGTATTGGGTGCTGTAAAAACCACCCCTTCGCAGAAGTTTAAAAATAGGGGTAATTGTTGGAGTGGCTACTTAGAGAATTAGGAATTGAACTAAAATGAAGTGTTGTGTTGAAGTATTAAGAGAAGTATGGGTAGTTTAATCATAGTAGGGGTAGATCGACAAATATGAAAGATAATGAATGATTTAGATTGGATGCTACAAAAACCAACCCTTCGCAGTAGTTAAAAAATAGGGGTAATTGTTGGAAGTATGGGCTATTTAGAGAACTAGGGGTAGGATTAAAAAGAATAGCTGTTTTGAAGTATTAAGAGTAGTATGGGTAGATCGACTAATATGAAAGATGATTAATCATTTGGATTAGGTGCTGCAAAAACCAAACCTTCACAGTAGTTAAAAAATATGCGTAATTGTTGGATGTAAGGGCTATTTAGAGAACTAGGGGAAAGATTAAAAAGTAGGCTGTTTTGAAGTGTTAAGAGAAGTAGAGGTAGTTTAAACATAATAGGGGTAGATCGACAAATATGAAAGATGATGAATCGTTTGGATTGGGTGCTGCAAAAACCGTCCCTTCAGAGTGGTTAAAAAATTGGGATAATTTTTGGAAGTAAGGGCTATTTAGATAATTATTGATTTGATTAAAAAGAAGGGCTGTTTTGAAGTACTAAGAGAAGTAGGGATAATTTAAGCATATTAGGGGTAGATCGACAAATATGAAAGATGATGATTCATTTGTATTGGGTGCTCCAAAACCCAACCCTTCACGGAAGTTAAGAAATAGGGGTAACTATTGGAAATGAGGGCTGTTTAGAGAATTAGGTGTAGGATTAAAAAGAATAACTGTTTTGAAGTATTAAGAGAAGTATTGGTAGTTTAAGCATAGTAGGGGTAGATCAACAACTACGAAAGATTATGAATAGTTTAGATTGGGTGCTACAAAAACCAACCTTTCTCAATAGTAAAAGATAGGCTTAATTGTTAGAAGTAAGGGCTATTTAGAGAATAAGTGTTAGGATTAAAAAGAATAGTTGTTTTGTAGTATTTAAAGAAGTAGGGGTAGTTTAAGCATAGTTGGGGTAGATCGACAAATATGAAAGATTATGAATCATTTAGACTGGGTGCTGCAAAAACCAACCCTGCATAGTAGTTAAAAAAAGGGGTATTGTTGGAAGTAAGGGCTATTTAGAGAATTAGGGGTAGGATTAAAAAGAAGGGTTGTTTTGAAGTATTAAGAGATTTAGGGGTAGTTTAAGTATAGTAGGGATAGATCGACAAAAATAAAGACAATGAATCATATGGATTGGGTGCTGCAAAAATCAACCCTTCACGGAAGTTTAAAAATAGGGGTAATTTTTGGAAGTTAGGGGTATTTAGAGAATTAGTGGTAGGATTAAAAAGAATAGCTGTTTTGAAGTATTAAGAGAAGTAGGGGGAGTTTAAGCATAGTAGGGGTAGATCGACAAATATGAAAGATTATTAATTGTTTGGATTGGGTACTGCAAAAACAACCCTTCCCTGTAGTAAAAGATACGCGCAACTGTTGGAAGTAAGGACTATTTAGAGAATTAGGGTTAGGATAAAAAAGAATAGTTGTTTTGAAGTATTATCAGAAGTAGGGGTAGTTTAAGCGTAGCAGGGGTAGATCAACAAATATGAAAGATGATGAATCGTTTGGATTGAATGCTGCAATAACTAACCCTTCACAGTAGTAAAGATAGGTGTAATTGTCGGAAGTAAGGGCTATATAGAGAATTAGGGGAACAATTAAAAATAATGGTTGTTTTGAAATATTAAGAGAAGCAGGGGTAGTTTAAGAATAGTAGGGGTAGATCGACAAATATAACAGATTATGAATCATTTAGATTTAGTGCTGCAAAAACCAATCCTTCACAGAAGTTATTTTGAAGTATTAAGAGAAGTAAGGGTAGTTTAAGCATAGTAGGAGTAGATGGAAAAATATGAAAGATTATGAATCGTTTGTATTGGGTGCTGCAAAAACCAACCCTTCACAGTATTAAAAAGATAGGCGTAATTGTTGGAAGTATGGGCTATTTAGAGGATTGGGGGTAGGATTAAAATGAAGAACTGTTTTGAAGTATTAAGAGAAGTAGGGGCAGTTTAAGCATAGTAGGGATAGATCGACAAGTATGAAAGATGATGAATCATTTATATTGGGTGCTGCATAAACCAACAATTAAAAGTAATTAAAAAATAGGTGTAATTTTTGGAAGTAAGGGCTATTTAGAGAATCAGGGGTAGGATTAGAAAGAAGGGACGTTATGAAGAATTAAGAGAAGTAGGGGTAGTTTAAGCTTAGTAGGGTAGATTGACAAATATAAAGATGATGAATCATATGGATTGGGTGCTGCAAAACCAACCCTTCACAAAAGTTTAAAAATAGCGCTAATTGTTGGAAGGTCTATTTAGAAAATTAGGAGTTGGACTAAAATGAAGGGTTGTTCTTAAATATTAAGAGAAGTAGGGGTAGTTTAAGCGTAGTAGGTGTCGATCGATAATTATGAAAGATGATGAATCATTTTGATTGGGTGCTGTAAAAACCAACCATTCGCAGTAGTTAAAAAATAGGGGCAATTGTTAGATGTAAGGGATATTTAGAGAAATAGGGGTAGGATTAAAAAGAAGGCTGTTTTGAAGTATTAAAAGAAATAGGGCTAGTTTAAGCATAATAGGGCTAGATCGACAAAAACGAAAGATGATGAATCGTTTGGATTGGGTGCTCCGAAAACCAACCTTCAGAGCAGATAAAAAATAGGGATAATTGTTGGAAGTAAGGGCTATTTAAAGAATTAGGTGTTGGATTAAAAAGAAGGGCTGTTTTGAAATACTAAGAGAAGTAGGGATAGTTTTAGCATAGTAGGGGAATATCGACAAATATGAAAGATGATGAATCATTTGGATTGGGTTCTGCAAAAACCCACCCTTCACAGAAGTTAAAAATAGGGGTAATTGTTGGAATTAAGGGATTTAGAGAATTAGGGGTAGAATTAAAAAGAATAGTTGTTTTGAAGTATTAAGAGAAGTAGGGGTAGTTTAAGCATAGTACGTGTAGATCGACAAATAGGAAAGATTATGAATCGTTTGGATTGGGTGCTGCGAAAACCAACCCTTCAAAGTAGTATAAGATAGGCGTAATTGTTGGAAGTAAGTGCTATTTAGAGAATTAGGGTTAGGATTTAAAAGAAGGGCTGTTTTGAAGTATTAAGAGAAGCAGGGGTAGTTTAAGCATAGTAGGGGTAGATCGACAAATATGAAAGATTATGAATCGTTTGGATTGGGTGCTGCAAAAACCAACCCATCACAGTAGTAAAAAATAGACATAATTGTTGGAAGTAAGGGCTATTTAGAGAATTAGGGATAGGAACAAAAGGAAGAGTTGTTTTGAAGTATTAACAGAAGTAGGGGTATTTTAAGCATAGTAGGGTCAGATAGACAAATATGAAAGTTGATGAATCATTTTGATTGGGTGCTGCAAAAACCAAACCTTCACAGAATTTAAAAAATAGGGGTAATTATTGGAAGGAATTACTATTTAGAGAATTAGGTATAGGACTCAAATGAAGGACTGTTTTGAAGTATTAAGCGAAGTAGGGGTAGTTTAAGCATAGTAGGGGTAGATCGACAAATATGAAATATTATGAATCGTTTGGATTGGCTGCTACAAAAACCAACGCTTCAAAGTAGTAAAAAGATAGGCGTAATTGTTGGAATTAAGGGCTATTTAGAGAATTAGGAGTAGGATTTAAAATAATAGTTGTTTTGAAGTATTAAAAGAAGTAGGTGTAGTTTAAGCATAGTAGGGTAGATCGACAAATTGGAAAGATTATGAATCATTTGGATTGGGTGCTGCAAAAACAAACCCTTCAAAGTAGTAAACGATAGGCATTATTGTTGGAAATAAGGATTATTTAGAGAATTAGGGTTAAGATTAAAAAGAATAGTTGTTTTGAAGTATTAAGAGAAGTACGGGTTGTTTAAGCATAGTAGAGGTATATTGACAAATACAAAAGTCGATGAATCGTTTGGATTGGGTGCTGCAAAAACCAACCCGTCACAGTAGTAAAAAGATAGGCGTAATTGTTGAAAGTAAGGGCTATTTCATGAATTACGGGTAGGATTAAAAAGAAGGGCTATTTTGAAATATTAAGAGAAGTAGCGGTAGTTTAAGCATAGTAGGGTTAGATCGACAAATATGAAAGATGATAAATCATTTATATTGGGTGCTGCAAAAACAAACCCTTCAAAGAAGTTAAAAAATAGGGGTAACTGTTGGAAGGAATGACTATTTAGAGAATTAGGTGTAGGATCAAAATGGAGGGCTATTTTGAAGTATTAAGAGAAGTAGTAGTAGTTTAAGCATAGTAGGGGTAGATCGACAAATATTAAAGATTATGAATCCTTTAAATTGGGTGCTCCAAAAACCAACCCTTCAAAGTAGTAAAAAATAGGTGTAATTGTTGGAAGTAAGGGCTATTTAGAGAATTAGGGGAAGGATAAAAAAAGGACTGTTTTGAAGTATTAAGAGAAGTAGGGGTAGTTTAAGCATAGTAGGGGTAGATCGACAAATATGAAAGATGATGAATCATTTAGATTGGGTGCTACAAAAACCAACCGTTCACAGAAGTTAAAAAATATGGTTAATTGTTGGAAGGAATGATTATTTATAGAATTAGGGGTGGGTTTAAAAAGAAGGTATGTTTTGAAGTATTAAGGGAAGTTGGGTTAGTTTAAGCATAGTAGGGGTAGATCGACAAATATGAAAGATTATGAATCTTTTGGATTGTGTGCTGCAAAAACCAACCCTTCACAATATTAAAAATATAGGCGTAGTTTTTGGAAGCAAGGGCTATTTAGAGAATTAGGGGTAGGATTAAAAAGAAGGATTGTTTTGAGTTATTTAGAGAAGTTGGGGTTGTTTAAGCATAGTAGGGGTAGATCGACAAATAAGAAAGATGATGAATCATTTAGATTGGGTTCTGTAAAAACCAGCCCTATATAATAGTTAAAAAATAGGGGTAATTATTGGAAGTAAGGGCTATTTAGAGGATTAGGGGTAGGAATAAAAAGAAGGGTTGTTTTGAAGTATTAAGAGAAGTGGTGGTAGTTTAAGCATAGCAGGGGTTGATCTACAAATATAAAGAAGATTAATCATATAGATTAGGTGCAACAAAAACCAGGCCTTCACAGAAGTTTAAAAATTGAGGTAATTGCTTGATGTGCTATTTAGAGAACGAGGATTTGGATTAAAAAGAAAGGTTGTTTTGAAGTACTAAGAGAAGTAGGGGTAGTTTAACCATAGTAGGGGTAGATCGACAAATATGAAAGAAGATGAATCATTTAGATTGTGTATGGCAAAAACCAACCCTTTATAGTAGTTAAAAAATAGGGATAATTGTTGAAAGTAAGGGCTATTTAGAAAATTAGGTGTAGGATTAAAAAGAACAGTTGTTTTGAAGTATTAAGGGAAGTAGGGGGAGTTTAAGCATAGTAGGGGCGGATCGACAAATATGAAAGATTATGAATTGTTTGGATTGGGTGTTGCATAAACCAACCTTTCACAGTAGTAAAAGATAGGCATAATTCATGGAAGTAAGGGCTATTTAGAGAATTAAGGGTAGGATTAAAAAGAATGGCTATTTTGAAGTATTAAGAGAAGTAGGGGTAATTTTAGCATAGTAAGGGTAGATCGACAAATATGAAAGATGATGAATCATTTCGATTAGTGCTGCAAAAACCAACCCTTCACAGAAGTTAAAAAATAGGGTTAATTGTTGGAAGGAATAGATATTTAGAGAAACAAGTGTAGGATTAAAAAGAATAGTTGTTTTGAAGTATTAAGAGAAGTAGGGGTGTTTAAGCATAGTAGGGGCAGATCGACAAATATGAAAGATTATGAATCGTTGGATCGGTTGCTGCAAAAACCAATCCTTCACAGTAGTAAAAAGATAGGCGTAATTGTTGGAAGTAAGGTCTATTTAGAGAATTAGGGGTAGGATTAAAATGAAGGGTTTTTTTTGAAGTGTTAAGAGAAGTAGGGGTAGGTTAAGCATAGTTGGGGTAGATCGACAAATATGAAAGATGATGAATCATTTAGATTGGGTGTTGCAACAACCAACACTTCACAGAAGTTAAAAAATAGGGGTAATTGTTGGAAGGAATGACTATTTAGAGAATCAGGGGTAGGATTAAAAAGAAGGGCTGTTTTGAAGTATTAAGAGAAGTTGGGGTAGTTTAAGCACAGTAGGGGTAGATCGAAAACTATGAAAGATTATAAATTGTTTGGATTGGGTGCTACGAAAACCAACCCTTCACAGTAGTAAGAAGGTAGGCATATTTGTTGGAAGTAAGGGCTATTTAGAGAATTAAGGGTAGGAGTAAAAAGAAGGACTGTTTTGAATAATTAAAAGAAGTAGGGGTTGCTTTAGTATAGTAGGGGTAGATCGACAAATATGAAATAAGATGAATCATTTACATTGGGTGCTGCAAAAACCAACCCTTCACAGAAGTTAAATAAAGGGTAATTGTTGGAAAGAATGACTATTTAGAGAATTAGGGGTAGGATTAAAAAGAAGTGTTGTTTTGAAGTATTAAGAGAAGTAGGGGTAGTTTAAGCATAATATGGGTAGATGGACAAATATGAAAGATTATGAATCAATTGGATTGGGTGCTTTAAAAGCCAACCCTTCACAGTAGTAAAATGATAGGCGTAATTATTGGAAGTAAGGGCTATTTAGAGAATTAGCGGAAGGATTAAAAAGATGAACTATATTGTAGTATTAAGATAAGTAGTGGTAGTTTTAGCATAGTAGGGGTAGATCGACAAATATAAAAGATGATGAATCATTTAGATTGGGTGCTGCAAAAACCAACACCTCACAGTAGTTATCAAATTGGGGTAATTGTTGGAAGTAAGAGCTATTTAGAGAATTAGGGATAGGATTAAAAAGAAGTGACGTTCTGAAGTATTAAGTGATGTAGTGGTAGTTCAAGCATAGTAGGGTAGATCGACAAATATAAAGATGATGAATCATATGTATTGGGCGCCGCAAAAACCACCCCTTAGCAGAAGTTCAAAAATAGGGATAATTGTTGGAAGGGCTTTTTAAAGAATTAGGAATTGGACTAAAATGAATGGTTGTTTTGAAGTATTAAGAGAAGTAGGGGTAGTTAAAGCATAGTAGGGGTAGTTCGAAAAATATGAAAGATGATGAATGATTTAGATTCGGTGCTACAAAAACCAACCCTTCACAATAGATAAAAAATAAGGGTAATTGTTGGAAGTATGGGCTATTTAGAGAATTAGGCGTAGGATTAAAAAGAATGGCGGTTTGATGTATTAAAAGAAGTAGGGGTAGTTGAGAAAAGAAGGGTTAGATTGACAAATATAAAGATAATGAATCACATTGATTGGGTGCTGCAAAAATCAACCCTTCACGGAAGTTTAAAAATAGGGGTAATTGTCGAAAGTTAGGGATATTTAGATAATTAGGGGTAGGATTAAAAAGAATAGCTATTTTGAAGTATTAAGAGAAGTGGGGGAACTTTAAGCATAGTAGGGGTAGATCAACAAATATGAAAGATTATCAATCGTTTGGATTGGGTACTGCGAAAACCAATCCTTCACAGTATTAAAAGTTAGGCGTAATTGTTGGAAGTAAGGGCTATTTAGAGAATTAGGGTTATGATAAAAAAGAATAGTTGTTTGAAGTATTAAGAGAAGTAGGGGTTATTTAAGCATAGTAGGGGTAGGTCGACAAATATGAAAGATGACGAGTCGTTTGGATTGAATGCTGCAAAAGCCAAACCTTCACAATAGTAAAGATAGGCGTAATTGTTGGAAGTAAGGGCTATATAGGGAATTAGGGGAATGATTAAAAATAAGGGATGTTTTGAAATATTAATTGAAGTAGGGGTAGTTTAAGCATAGTAGGTGTAGATCGACAAATAAGAAAGATGATGAATCATTTAGATTGGGTGCTGTAAAAACCAGCCCTATACAATAGTTAAAAAATAGGGGTAATTATTGGAAGTAAGAGCTATTTAGAGGATTACGGGTAGGAATAAAAAGAAGGGTTGTTTTGAAGTATTAAGAGAAGTGGTGGTAGTTTAAGCATAGTAGGGGTTGATCTACAAATATAAAGATGATTAATCATATAGATTAGGTGCAACAAAAACCAGCCCTTCATAGAAGTTTAAAAATTGGGGTAATTGCTGGAAGGGCTAATTAGAGAACTAGGATTTGGATTAAAAAGAAAGGTTGTATTGAAGTATTAAGAGAAGTAGGGGTAGTTTAAGCATAGTAGGGGTAGATCGACAAATATGAAAGAAGATGAATCATTTAGATTGTGTGTGGAAAAAACCAACCTTCATAGTAGTTAAAAAATAGGGATGATTGTTGAAAGTAAGGGCTATTTAGAAAATTAGGTGTAGGATTAAAAGGAATAGCTGTTTTAAAGTATTAAGGGAAGTAGGGGGAGTTTAAGCATAGTAGGGGCAAATCGACAAATATGAAAGATTATGAATCGTTTGGATTGGGTGTTGCAAAAACCAACCTTTCACAGTAGTAAAAGATAGGCATAATTATTGGAAGTAAGGGCTATTTACAGAATTCAGGGTAGGATTAAAAAGAATGGCTATTTTGAAGTATTAAGAGAAGTACGGGTAGTTTTAGCATAGTAAGGGTACATCGACAAATATGAAAGATGATGAATCGTTTCGATTAGGTGCTGCAAAAACCAACCCTTCACAGAAGTTAAAAAATAGTTGTAATTGTTGGAAGGAATAGATATTTAGAGAAACAAGTGTAGGATTTGTAACACCCCACACCCGCTATGGTCACTCGCTAAGGGAATGCCATAACATCGGTGGAGTATTTTAAGTGAATATAGAACAGAAAAATTACAACAAGACAGATATAAGTAATACTTGAAAATTTTAAAACATCATTTCATTGCAGCGGAAAGTAAAACATGTTTGGTTACATCACAAAACCATAATAAGAGTCAAGTACAAAATATCCATCCTGATAAATAAAAGTACATAATCCCAATACATGAACTGATAGCCATAAAAGAAAGGGTAAGCTGAGCTCTACATCTATGGTCCAAGCTCCAAAAGAGAATAAAGCAGCCTGATCTAAGCCCACTCGTACTGGGCCCACTCTGATAACCTGAGGGTTGGAAAAAAAGATAAAAACAACGGGGTCAGACATAAGTCTGAGTGAGTCCTATAACCCTAACAATACAATCATTAAAGTAATTAGGGTATGATATAAACAAGGTACGGTACCTCTGGGGATAATGACTACACTAAGTAGCCAACTAAACACAGGATGTACTAATATAACCGAAAAGACGCATTTATCCACCCAAGGATAATTACTGGATTACACCACCCCAGATCTACCCACCCAAGGGTAATTCCTACACTGCACCACACCAGTCATTCCTAACTTAAAGGTTGATCCCAACCCTGGACTTATAAAATTAACTTAATAGTTCTCGCGTACCCCTAGGTGACTAAGTAGACGCCACGGGGCCCTACAATCCACTAGGTGTACACACTACTCCCCATTCGATCGGCTCCCTAACGTAGATACCCGTGCTGGCACCACCGTGGGGTGTACCATTCCCCAACGTGGCAACCTGATAAAACTAACGGTGCACAGCTTATATCTACACGATACAACAACGTCTTATTTACCAGCCCGGGTCCACACACGCATATGAAACCCGTTGGTCATGCGTTGCCACCGCTAACCCATTTTGGTCTCTTATAGTCAAACCCAATATGCGTGTCCCGTCACTCGACTAGAGTCGAGCCCACTAAGATATGTTTGGGATATTGGTTGAAATGGGCCCCCACAAGCTACCACCTAAGCTTGTTATTTTATCTAGTGTATCCCACTTAACCCCTGTTATAATCATGCCCACCTACATGTTAAGGTTTGGTTAAGTCATCTAATCATATATCAATTGCCACTTAAGGCACCCACTAGATTTCCACATGCCACCCAAAGCACTTACTTAACCCTTTACCCATGTTTAATTACATGTTCCTCTTTGGTTAAGTATTCTAATCGTATTTTCTATTGCCACCCAAGGCAACCCACTAGATTCCTCATGCCACCCAAGGCACCCACTTAACCCCTCATGTCCCTCTACATGCTAATATGGTTAAGTGTTTCTTAATTAATTAATTAAGATCATGACCTCATAAAGACCTCTCACATTAGACCGTCTTTTATGACTGTTGGATATGCCGGTTGGGTCCGGGCAGCCTTACGTCATAAAAAGGGTCTAACCTCGTGTCTTTACTTTAGTCACGTATTTAATTTGTGCCTAAGACCTCTCACATTGGGCTAACATTTGTAGCAACTGGCTAAGCCGGTTGGGTCCGGGCAGTTTTACGCTACAACTGAGTCCAACCTCGTGTCTTAGTCGATTAATTACACCTAATTAATCACCCTCCTAATTTATATTAATTATCCCTAATTAATTAATCATGTTTTCCAGAATATGGGTAGACCTAACTCAATAGGTAAATTCCCAACTCCGTAGTATGGGTAGACCTAACTCAATAGGTAAATTCCCAACTCCATAATATAGGTAGACCTAACTCAATAGGTAAATTCCCAATTATGTCCATTTAATTTATGTTACTCTTAAGCATACCCATTCCACATCATTTTATTAACATGCATATTAACCCCATCGTTCCCCACGTAATTCGTTCTCGTAACGTGACATAATAAAAGGGAAGATTCATCACAAATGTCATGGGTTTAACCAACATAGCTTATAACTTTATCATGGGTTCAAAAGGTGTCAACTTGCATATATGAGCAGACATTAAACCCAACTAGTATTTAACCCAAACTTGCATTATGCATATCATAAAAGAGACAACTTACATATGAACTTGCACATAAACTTGCATATGAACTTGCATCATAACTTGCATATGAACTTGCATCATAACTTGCATATGAACTTGCATCATAACTTGCATATGAACTTATAACTTGCATATGAACTTGCATCATAACTTGCATATGAACTTGCATCATAACTTGCATATGAACCTACATCATAACTTGCATATGAACTTGCATATGAACTTGCATAACATGCCATACTTAGAGACAAACTTGCATATATTATGCATATCATAAAAAGAGACAAACTTGCATAAAACCAAACACTTAGCATGCATAAAACCAAATACTTAGCATGCATAAAACCAAACACTTAGCATGCATAAAACCAAATACTTAGCATGCACAAAACCACATACTTAGCATGCACAAAACCAAACACTTAGCATGCACAAAACCACATACTTAGCATGCACAAAACCAAATACTTAGCTTGCATAAAACCAAACACTTAGCATGCATAAAACCACATGCATAACTTGCATATTATGTTACATATAACTTGCATATACTCTCACATATGGTTTGCATAACATGTTACATATGCATAAATGTTCAACATAGTGTTTTGCATCATAAAACATGGCATTAAACTTGCATATAGCATAAAACTTGCAAAACACATATCATACAAACTTGCATAAACACATTTATCCACAAACATAGCCATGTCTTATCACATCCTACCATAATCAATTTAACAATTGATTATTAAAGCTATAGGAACTCACCAAAAACAAGATTAGCAAACTTATGTAGTAGAACTAGTTGCTATACAAGAAGAAGATGATGATTAGAGGTTGATTAGCTTGCAACTTTCTTCATAAACTAGTGGAGGTTCCTCTCAAGTTTGATTTTGGCGGCATGGTGGCATCATTTCTATTTTTAGTATGAATTAGGGTAGTATTAGGGTGTATTTATAGATTAGGTGAGTGTTTTAGGCCCTTAGATTAACCCTAAATTAGATTAGGACCCTTAGATTTCGGATCCTTCCAGAAACCAGCCCTAAGACCAAGCCCAAACCCCAAACTGGTGCACCCAACCACAGAACTCTCTAGAAACTGTGCAGGTTTTCTGGCTCGACACGGGCGCACTTCCCAAGTGCGCCAGTGTATTTTTGTACTGGCGCACTTCACAAGTGCGCTAATGCATTTCTGGCCTGTTTCGGGTTTTTCCGCCTAACTTCGTTCGTCCATATCTTCTTCATACGGACTCCGATTTTCGAAAACTCAGACTCTATTTCGCGTATTTTTCCGAGACAAACGCAATGGTGCAACCCGTTTCCCCTAATTCCCAGATCTAGGATTAGTTATTCTTTAATTTGTGAATTTTAGTATTAACCGAAATTCGGGGTGTTACAGGATTAAAAAGAATAGTTGTTTTGAAGTATTAAGAGAAGTAGGGGTGTTTAAGCATAGTAGGGGCAGATCGACAAACATGAAAGATTATGAATCGTTGGATAGGTTGCTGCAAAAACCAATCCTTCACAATAGTAAAAAGATAGGCGTAATTGTTGGAAGTAAGGGATATTTAGAGAATTAGGGGTAGGATTAAAATAAGGGGTTTTTTCGAAGTGTTAAGAGAAGTAGGGGCAGTTTAAGCATAGTTGGGGTAGATCGACAAACATGAAAGATGATGAATCATTTAGATTGGGTGTTGCAACAACCAACACTTCACAGAAGTTAAAAAATAGGGGTAATTTTTGGAAGGAAGGACTATTTAGAGAATCATGGGTAGGATTAAAAGGAAGGGTTGTTTTGAAGTATTAAGAGAAGTCGGGGTAGTTTAAGCACAGTAGGGGTAGATCGAAAAATATGAAAGATTATAAATTGTTTGGATTGGGTGCTGCAAAAACCAACCCTTCACAGTAGTAAGAAGGTTGGCGTATTTGTTGGAAGTAAGGGCTATTTAGAGAATTAGGGGTAGGAGTCAAAAGAAGGGTTGTTTTGAATAATTAAAAGAAGTAGGGGTTGCTTAAGTATAGTAGGGGAAGATCGACAAATATGAAATAAGATGAATCATTTACATTGGGTGCTGCATAAACCAACCCTTCACAGAAGTTAAATAAGGGGTAATTGTTGGAAGGAATGACTATCTAGAGAATTAGGGGTAGGATTAAAAAAAAAGAGCTGTTTTGAAGTATTAAGAGAAGTAGGGGTAGTTTAAGCATAATATGGGTAGATGGACAAATATGAAAGATTATGAATCAATTGGATTGGGTGCTTTAAAAGCCAACCCTTCACAGTAGTAAAATGATAGGTGTAATTATTGGAAGTAAGGGCTATTTACAGAATTAGGGGAAGGATTAAAAAGATGAACTATATTGTAGTATTAAGATAAGTAGGGGTAGTTTTAGCATAGTAGGGGTAGATCGACAAATATAAAAGATGATGAATCATTTAGATAGGGTGCTGCAAAAACCAACACCTCACAGTAGTTATCAAATTGGGGTAATTGTTGGAAGTTAGAGCTATTTAGAGAATTAGGGGTAGGATTAAAAAGAAGTGACGTTCTGAAGTATTAAGAGATGTAGTTGTAGTTTAAGCATAGTAGGGTAGATCGACAAATATAAAGATGATGAATCATATGTATTGGGTGCTGCAAAAACCACCCCTTAGCAAAAGTTCAAAAATAGGGATAATTGTTCGAAGGGCTTTTTAGAGAATTAGGAATTGGTCTAAAATGAATGGTTGTTTTGAAGTATTAAGAGAAGTAGGGGTAGTTAAAGCATAGTAGGGGTAGTTTGAAAAATATGAAAGATGATGAATGATTTAGATTCGGTGCTACAAAAACCAACCCTTCACAATTGTTAAAAAATAAGGGTAATTGTTGGAAGTATGGGCTATTTAGAGAATTAGGCATAGGATTAAAAAGAATGGTGGTTTGATGTATTAAGAGAAGTAGGGGTAGTTAAGCAAAGAAGGTGTAGATCGACAAATATAAAGATAATGAATCACATGGATTGGGTGCTGCAAAAATCAACCCTTCACGGAAGTTTAAAAATAGGGGTAATTGTCGAAAGTTAGGGATATTTAGAGAATTAGGGGTAGGATTAAAAAGAATAGCTATTTTGAAGTATTAAGAGAAGTGGGGGGACTTTAAGCATAGTATGGGTAGATCAACATATAAGAAAGATTATGAATCGTTTGGATTGGGTACTGCGAAAACCAATCCTTCACAGTATTAAAAGTTAGGCGTAATTATTGGAAGTAAGGACTATTTAGAGAATTAGGGTTGTGATAAAAAAGAATAGTTGTTTGAAGTATTAAGAGAAGTAGGGGTTATTTAAGCATAGTAGGGGTAGGTCGACAAATATGAAAGATGATGAGTCGTTTGGATTGAATGCTGCAAAAGCCAAACCTTCGCAATAGTAAAGATAGGTGTAATTGTTGGAAGTAAGGGCTATATAGGGATTAGGGGAAGGATTAAAAATAAGGGATGTTTTGAAATATTAAGAGAAGTAGGGGTAGTTTAAGCATAGTAGGGGTAGATCAACAAATATAATAGATGATGAATTATTTAGATTGGGTGCAGCAAAAACCAACCCTTCACAGAAGTTAAAAAATAGGGGTAATTGTTGGAAGGAATTAATATTTAGAGAATTAGGGGTAGGATTAAAAATAAGGGCTATTTTTAAGTATTAAGAGAAGTAAGAGTAGTTTAAGCATAGTAGTTGTAGATGGACAAGTATTAAAGATTATGAATCGTTTGGATTGGGTGCTGAAAAAACCAACCCTTTACAGTAGTAAAAAGATAGGCGTAAATGTTGGAAGTGTGGGCAATTTGGAGGATTAGGGGTAGGATTAAAAAGAAGAACTGTTTTGAAGTACTAAGAGATGTATGGGTAGTTTAAGCATAGTAGGGATAGATCGACAAGTATGAAAGAAGATGAATCATTTAGATTGGGTGCTGCATAAACCAACCCTTCACAGTAATTTAAAAATTGGGGTAATTGTTGTAAATAAGGGATATTTAAAGAATTAAGGGTAGGATTAAAAATAAGGGACGTTCTGAAGTATTAAGAGAAGTAGGGGTAGTTTAAGCATAGTAGGGTAGATCGACAAATATAAAGATGATGAATCATATGTATTGGGTGTTGCAAAAACCAGCCCTTCGTAGAAGTTCAAAAATAGGGGTAATTGTTGGAAGGACTATTTAGATAATTAGGAATTGGACTAAAATGAAGGGTTGTTTTGAAGTATTAAGAGAAGTAGGGGTAGTTAAAGCATAGTAGGGGTAGATTGAAAAATATGAATGATTTAGATTGGGTGCTACAAAAACAAACCCTTCCCAGTAATTAAAAAATAGGGGTAATTGTTGGAAGCATGGGCTATTTGGAGAATTTGGGGTAGGATTAAAAAGAATAGCAGTTTTGAAGTATTAAGAGAAGTAGGGGTAGTTTAAGCATAGTATGGGTAGATCGACAAATATGAAAGATGATTAATCATTTGGATTGGGTGTTGCAAAAACCATCCCTTCACAATACTTAAAAAATAGGGGTAGTTGTTGGATTCATGGGCTATTTATAGAATTAGGAGAAGGATGAAAAATAAGGTTGTTTTTAAGTGTTAAGAGAAGTAGGGGTAGTTTAAACATAATTGGGGTAGATCAACAAATATGAAAGATGATGAATCATTTGAATTGGGTGCTACAAAAACCAACCCTTCATAGTACTTAAAAAATTGGAATAATTGTTGGAAGTAAGGGCTTTTAGGAGAATTAGGGGTTGGATTAAACAGAAGGGTTGTTTTGAAGTACTAAGAGAAATAGGGATAGTTTAAGCATAGTGGGGGTAGATCGACAAATATGAAAGATGATGAATCATTTGGATTCGGTGCTGCAAAAAACAACCCTTCACAGAAGTTAAAAAATAGGAGTAACTGTTGGAAGTAAGGGCTATTTATAGAATTTGGGGTAGGATTAAAAATAAAAACTTTTTTGAAGTATTAAGAGAAGTATGGGTAGATCGACAAATGTGAAAGATTATGAATAGTTTGGATTGGTTGCTACAAAAAACAACCCTTCACAGTACTAAAAGATAGGCTTAATTGTTGGAAGTAAAGGATATTTAGAGAATTAGTGTTAGGAATAAAAAGAATAGTTGTTTTGAAGTATTCAGAGATGTAGGGGTAGTCTAAGCAAAGTAGGGGTAGATCGATAAATATGAAAGATGAGGAATCATTTAGACTGGGTGCTTCCAAAACCAATCCTTCACAGTAGTTCAAAATAGTGGTAATTATTGGAAGTAAGGGCTACATAGAGAATTAGGGGTAGGAAGAACAATAAGGGCTATTTTGATGTATTAAGAGAAGTTGGGGTAGTTTAAGCATAGTAAGGGTGGATCGACAAATATAAAGATAATGTATCATATGGATTGGGTGCTGGAAAAATCAACCCTTCACTAAAGTTTAAAAATAGGGGTAATTGTCGAAAGTTATGTATATTTAGAGAATTAGGGGTAGGATTAAAAAGAATAGGTGTTTTGAATTATTAAGAGAAGTAGGGGGACTTTAAGCATAGTAGGGGTAGATCGACAATTATGAATGATTATGAATCATTTGGATTGGGTACTGCGAAAACTAATCCTTCACAGTAGTAAAAGATAGGTGTAACTGTTGGAACTAAGGGCTATTTAGAGAATTAGGGTTAGGATAAAAAAGAATAGTTGTTTTGAAGTAATAAGAGTAGTAGGGGTTGTTTAAGCATAGTAGGGGTAGATCGACAAATATGAAAGATGATGAATCGTTTGGATTGAATGCTGCAAAAACAAACCCTTCATAGTAGTAAAGATAGGCGTAATTGCTGGAAGTAAGGGCTGTATAGATAATTAGGGGAAAGAGTAAAAATTAGGCCGTTTTGAAATGTTAAGAGAAGTAGGGGTAGTTTAAGCATAGTAGGGGTAGATCGACAAATATAATAGGTGATTAATCGTTTAGATTCGGTGCTGCGAAAACCAACCCTTTACAAAAGTTAAAAGATAGAGGTAATTGTTGGAAGAAATTACTATTTAGAGAATTAGGGGTAGGATTAAAAATAAGGGCAATTTTGAAGTATTAAGAGAAGTGAGAGTAGTTTAAGCATAGTAGTTGTAGATGGACAAATATTAAAGATTATGAATCGTTTCGATTGGGTGCTGCCAAAACCAACCCTTCAAAGTAGTAAAAAGATAGGCGTAATTGTTGGAAGTATGGGCAATTTATAGGATTATGGGTAGGATTAAAAAGAAGAACTGTTTTGAAGTATTAAGAGAACTAGGGGTAGTTTAAGCATAGTAGGTGTAGATCGACAAGTATGAAAGAAGATCAATCATCTAGATTGGGTGCCGCATAAACCAACCCGTCACAGTAATTTAAAAATTGGGGTAATTGTTTGAAATGAGGGATATTTAGAGAATTAAGGGTAGGATTAAAAAGAAGGGGCGTTCTGAAGTATTAAGAGAAGTAGGGGTAATTTAAGCATAGTAGGGTAGATCGACAAATATAAAGATGAAGAATCATATGTATTGGGTGCTACAAAAATCACCCCTTCGTAGAAGTTCAAAAATAGGGGTAATTGTTCGAAGGACTATTTAGAGAATTAGGAATTGGACTAAAATGAAGGGTTGTTTTGAAGTATTAAGGGAAGTAGGGGTAGTTAAAGCATAGTAGGGGTAGATCGAAAAATACGAATGATTAAGATTGGGTGCTACAAAAACCAACCTTTCACAGTAGCTAAAAAATAAGGGGTAATTGTTAGAAGTATGTGCTATTTAGAGAATTAGGGGTAGGATTAAAAAGAATAGCGGTTCTGAAATATTAAGAGAAGTAGGGGTCGTTTAGGCATATTATGGGTAGATCGACAAATATGAAAGATGATTAATCATTTGGATTGGGTACTGCAAAAACCAACCCTTCACAATATTTAAAAAATAGAGGTAGATGTGGGATTTAAGGGCTATTTAGAGAATTAGGGGAAGGATTAAAAAGAAGGCCTTTTTGAAGTTTTAAGAGAAGTAGTGGTAGTTTAAACATAATAGGGGTAGATCGACAGATATGAAAGATGATGAATCGTTTGGATTGGGTGCTGCAAAAACCAACCCTTCATAGTAGTTAAAAAATAGGGATAATTGTTGGAAGTAAGGTCTATTTAGAGAATTAGGGGTTGGATTAAAAAGAAGGGTTGTTTTGACGTACTAACAGAAGTAGGGATAGTTTAAGCATAGTAGGGGTAGATCGACAAATATGAAAGATGTTGAATCATTTGGATTAGGTGCTGCAAAAACCAACCCTTCACAGAAGTTAAAAAATATGGGTAACTGTTGGAAGTAAGGGCTATTTAGAGAATTTGGGCTAGGATTAAAAAGAATAACTGTTTTGAAGTATTAAGAGAAGTATGGGTAGTTTAAGCATAATAGGGGTAGATCGACAAATATGTACGATTATGAATAGTTTGGAATGGGTGCTACAAACACGAACCCTTCATAGTAGTAAAAGATAGGCGTAATTGTTTGAAGTAAAGTCTATTTAGAGAATTAGTGTTTGGATTAAAAAGAGTAGTTGTTTTGAAGTATTCAGAGTAGTACGGGTAGTTTAAGCATAGTAGGGGTAGATCGAAAAATATGAAAGATGAGGAATCATTTAGACTGGGTGCTGCAAAAACCAATCCTTCACAGTAGTTAAAAATAGTGGTAATTGTTGGAAGTAAAGGTTATTTAGAGAATTAAGTGTAGGATGAAAAAGAAGGGCTATTTTGAAGTATTAATAGAAGTAGGGGTAGTCTAAGCATAGTAGGGGTAGATCGACAAATATAAAGACAATGAATCACATGGATTGGGTGCTGCAAAAATCAACCCTTCACGGAAGTTTAAAAATAGGGGTAATTGTCGAAAGTTAGGGATATTAAGAGAATTAGGGGTAGGATTAAAAAGAATAGTTGTTTTGAAGTATTAAGAGAAGTGGGGGACTTTAAGCATAGTAGGGATAGATCAACAAATATGAAAGATTATGAATCGTTTGGATTGGGTACTGCGAAAACCAATCCTTCATAGTAGTAAAAAATAGGTGTAATTGTTGGAAGTAAGGGCTATTTAGAGAATTAGGGTTAGGATAAAAAAGATTAGTTGTTTTGAAGTATTAAGGGAAGCAGGGGTTGTTTAAGCATTGTAGGGGTAGATCGACAAATATGAAAGATGATGAATCGTGTGGATTGAATGCTGCAAAAACCAACCCTTCACAGTAGTAAAGATAGGCGTATTGGTTGGAAGTAAGGGCAATATAGAGAATTAGGGGAAGGATTAAAAATAAGGGCTGTTTTGAAATGTTAAGAGCAGTACGGGTAGTTTAAGCATAGTTGGGGTAGATCGACAAATATAATAGATGATGAATCATTTAGAATGGCTGCTGCAAAAACCAACCCTTCACAGTAGTTAAAAGATAGGGGTAATTGTTGGAAGGAATTACTATTTAGAGAATTAGGGGTAGTATTAAAAATAAGTGCTATTTTGAAGTATTAAGAGAAGTAAGGGTAGTTTAAGCATAGTAGTTGTAGATGGACAAATATTAAAGATTATGAATCGTTTGGATTGGGTGCTGCAAAAACCAACCATTTACATTTGTCAAATGATAGGCGTAATTTTTGGAAGTATGGGCAATTTAGAGGATTAGGGTTAGGATTAAAAATAATAATTGTTTTGAAGTATTAAGAGAAGTGGGGGTAGTTTAAGAATAGTAGGGGTATATCGACAAGTATGAAAGAAGATGAATCATTTAGATTGGGTGCTGCATAAACCAACCCTTCACAGTAATTTAAAAATTGGGTAATTGTTGGAAATAAGGGTTATTTAGAGAATTTAGGGTAGGATTAAAAAGAAGGGATGTTCTGAAGTATTAAGAGAAGTAGGGGTAGTTTAAGCATAGTAGGGTAGATCGACAAATATAAAGAATTATATGTATTGGCTGCTGCAAAAATCACCCCTTAGCAGAAGTTCAAAAATAGGGGTAATTGTTGGAAGGACTGTTTAGAGAATTAGGAAATTGACTAAAATGAAGGGTTGTTCTGAAGAAATAAGAGAAGCAGGGGTAGTTAAAGAGTAGTAGGGGTATCTCAAAAAATGTGAATGATTTAGATTGGGTGCTACAAAAACCAACCCTTCACAGTAGTTAAAAAATAGGGGTAATTGTTGGAAGTATGGGCTTTTTAGAGAATTAGGGGTAGGATTAAAAAGAATAGCGGTTTTGAAATATTAAGAGAAGTAGGGGTAGTTTAAGCATAGGGAAGTATGGGATATTTATTGAATTAGGGTTATGATAAAAAATAATAGTTGTTTTGAAGTATTAAGAGAAGTAAGGGTTGTTTAAGCATAGTAGCGGTAGATCGACAAATATGAAAGATGATGAATCATTTGGATTGGGTGCTGCAAAAACCAACCCTTCACAGAAGTTAAAAAATAGGGGTAACTATTGGAAGTAAGGGCTATTTAGAGAATTAGGGGTAGGATTAAAAAGAATAATTGTTTTGAAGTATTAAGAGAAGTATGGGTAGTAGGGGTAGATCGACAAATATGAAAGATTATGAATAGTCTGGATTGGGTGCTACAAAAACCAACCCTTCACAGTAGTAAAAGATAGGTGTAATTGTTGGAAGTAAAGGCTATTTAGAGTATTAGTGTTAGGATTAAAAAAATAGTTGTTTTGAAGTATTCAGAGAAGTAGGGGTAGTTTAAGCAAAGTAGGGGTAGATCGAAAAATATGAAAGATGAGGAATCATTTAGACTGGGTGATGCAAAAACCAATCCTTCACAGTAGTTAAAAATAGGGGTAATTGTTGGAAGTAAGGGTTATTTAGAGAATTTGGGGTAGGATGAAAAAGAAGGGCTATTTTGAAGTATTAAGAGAAGTAGGGGTAGTTTAAGCATAGTAGGGGTAGATCGACAAGTATAAAGACAATGAATCACATGGATTGGGTGATGCAAAAATCAACCCTTCACGGAAGTTTAAAAATATGGGTAATTGTCTAAAGTTAGCGATATTTAGTGAATTAGGGGTAGGATTAAAAAGAATAGTTGTTTTGAAGTATTAAGAGAAGTAGGGGGACTTTATGCATAGCAGTGGTAGATCAACAAATATGAAAGATTGTGAATCATTTGGATTGGGTACTGCGAAAACCAATCCTTCACAGTAGTAAAAGATAGGCGTAATTGTTGGAAGTAAGGGCTATTTAGAGAATTAGGGTTAGGATAAAAAAGAATAGTTGTTTTGAAGTATTACGAGAAGTGGGGGTTGTTTAAGCATAGTAGGGGTAGATCTACAAATATGAAAGATGTCGAATTGTTTGGATTGAATGCTTTAAAAACCAACCCTTCACCGTAGTAAAGATAGGCGTAATTGTTGGAAGTAAGGGCTATATAAGGAATTAGGGGAAGGATTAAAAATAAGGGTTGTTTTGAAATATTAAGAGAAGTAGGGATAGTTTAAGCATAGTAGGGGTAGATCGACAAATATAATAGATGATGAATTATTTAGATTGGGTGCTGCATTAACCAACCCTTCACAGAAGTGAAAAAAAAGAGGGTAATTGTTGGAAAGAATTACTATTTAGAGAATTAGGGGTAGGATTAAAAATAAGGGCTATTTTGAAGTATTAAGAGAAGTAAGGGTAGCTTAAGCATAGTAGTTGTAGATGGACAAATATTAAAGATTATGAATCTTTTGGATTGGGTGCTGCAAAAACCAACCCTTCACAGTAGTCAAAAGATAGGCGTAATTGTTGGAAGTATGGGCAATTTAGAGGATTAGGGGTAGGATTAAAAAGAAGAACTGTTTTGAAGTATTAAGGGAAGTAGGGGTAATTTAAGCATGGTAGGGGTAGATCGACAAGTATGAAAGAAGATGAATCATTTAGATTGGGTGCGGCATAAACCAACCCTTCACAGTAATTTAAAATTTGGGGTGATTGTTAGAAATAAGGGCTATTTAGAGAATTAAGGGTAGGATTAAAAAGAAGGGACATTCTGAAGTATTAAGAGAAGTAGGGGTAGTTTAAGCATAGTAGGGTAGATTGAAAAATATAAAGATGATGAATCATATGTATTTGGTGCGGCAAAAACCACCCCTTCGCAGAAGTTCAAAATTAAGGGTAATTGTTGGAAGGACTATTTAGAGAATTAGGAATTGGCCTAAAATGAAGGGTTGTTTTGAAGCGTTAAGTGACGTAGGGGTAGTCAAAGCATAGTAGGGGTAGATTGAAAAATATGAATGATTTAGATTGGGTGCTACAAAAACCAACACTTCACAGTAGTTAAAAAATAGGGGTAATTGTTGGAAGCATGGGATATTTAGAGAATTAGGGGTAGGATTAAAAACAATAGCGGTTTTGAAGTATTAATAGAAGTAGGGGTAGTTTAAGGGTAGTATGGGTAGATCGACAAATATGAAAGATGATTAATCATTTGGATTGGGTGCTACAAAAACCAACCCTTCACAATACTTAAAAAATAGGGGTATTTCTTGGATTTATGGGCTATTTAGAGAATTAGGAGAAGGATGAAAAAGAAGGCCTTTTGAAGTGTTAAGAGAAGTAGAGGTAGTTTAAACATAATTGGGGTAGATCGACAAATATGAAAGATGATGAATCGTTTGTATTGGGTGCTGCAAAAATCAACCCTTCATAGTACTTAAAAAATAGGGATAATTGTTAGAAGTAAGTTCTATTAAGAGAATTAGGGATTGGATAAAAAAAGAAGGGTTGTTTTGAAGTACTAAGTGAAATAGGGATAGTTTAAGCATAGTAGTGGTAGATCGACAAATACGAAAGTTGATGAACCATTTAGATTGGGTGCTGCAAAAACAAACCTTACACAGAAGTTAAAAAATAGGAGTAACTTTTGGAAGTAAGGGTTATTTAGAGAATTAGGGGTAGGATTAAAAAGAATAACTGTTTTGAAGTATTAAGAGACGTATGGATAGTTTAAGCATATTAGGGGTGGATCGACAAATATGAAAGATTATGAATAGTTTGGATTGGGCGCTACAAAAACCAACCCTTCACAGTAGTAAAAGATAGGCGTAATTATTGGAAGTAAAGGCTATTTAGAGAATTAGGAGTAGGATGAAAAAGAAAGTCTATTTTGAAGTATTAAGAGAAGTAGGGGTATTTTAAGCATAGTATGGCTAGCTCAAAAAATAAAAAGACAATGAATCAAATGGATTGAGTGCTGCAAAAATCAACACTTCACGGAAGTTTAAAAATAGGGGTAATTGTCGAAAGTTAGGGATATTTAGAGAATTAGGTGTAGGGTTAAAAAGAATAGTTGTTTTGAAGTATTAAGAGAAGTAGGGGACTTTAAGCATAGTAGCGGTAGATCGACAAATATGAAAGATTATGAATCATTTGGATTGGGTACTGCGAAAACCATTCCTTCACGGTAGTAAAAGATTGGCGTAATTGTTGGAAGTAAGGGCTATTTAGAGAATTAGGGTTATGATAAAAAATAATAGTTGTTTTGAAGTATTAAGAGAAGTAAGGGTTGTTTAAGCATAGTAGCGGTAGATCGACAAATATGAAAGATGATGAATCATTTGGATTGAATGCTGCAAAAACCAACCCTTCACAGTAGTAAAGATGGGCGTAATTGCAAGAAGTAATGGCTATGTAGGAAATTAGGGGAAGGATTAAAAATAAGGGCTATTTTGAAATATTAAGAGAAGTAGGGGTAGTTTAAGCATAGTAGGGGTAGATCGACAAATATAATAGATGATGAATCATTTGGATTGGGTGCTGCATGAACCAACCCTTCATAGAAGTTGAAAAATAGGGGTAATAGTTGGAAGGAATTACTATTTAGAGAATTAGGGGTAGGATTAAAAATAAGGGCTATTTTGAAGTATTTAGAGAAGTAAGGGTAGTTTAAGCATAGTAGTTGTAGATGGACAAATATTAAAGATTATGAATCGTTTCGATTGGGTGCTGCAAAAACCAACCCTTCACAGTAGTAAAAAGATAGGCGTAATTGTTGGAAATATGGGCAATTTAGAGGATTAGGGGTAGGATTAAAAAGAAGACATGTTTTGAAGTATTAGGAGTAGGGGTAGTTTAAGCATAGTAGGGGTAGATCGACAAGTATGAAAGAAGATGAATCATTTAGATCGGGTGCTGCATAAACCCACCCTTCACAGTAATTTAAAAATTGGGGTAATTGTTGGAAATAAGTGCTATTTAGAGAATTAAGGGTAGGATTAAAAAGAAGGGACGTTCTGAAGTATGAAGAGAAGTAGGGGTAGTTTAAGCATCGTAGGGTAGATCGACAAATATAAAGATGATGAATCATATGTATTGGGTGCTGCAAAAACTACCCCTTCACAGAAGTTAAAAAATAGGGGTAATTATTGGAAGCACAATTTAGAGAATTAAGAATTGGAATAAAATGAAGGGTAGTTTTGAAGTATTAAGAGAAGTAGGGGTAGTTAAAGCATAGTAGGGTTAGATCAAAAAATATGAATGATTTAGATTGGGTGCTACAAAAACCAACCCTTCACAGTAGTAAAAAAGTAGGGCTAATTTTTGCAAGTATGGGCTATTTAGAGAATTAGGAGAAGGATTAAAAAGAATAGCGGTTTTGAAGTATTAAGAGAAGTAGGGGTAGTTTAAGCATAGTATGGGTAGATCGACAAATATGAAAGATGATTAATCATTTGGATTGGGTGCTGCAAAAACCAACCCTTCACAATACTTAAAAAATAGGGGTAGTTGTTGGATTTATGGTCTATTTAGAGAATTAGGAGAAGGATGAAAAAGAAGGCTGTTTTGAAGTGTTAAGAGAAGTAGGGGTAGTTTAAACATAATTGGGGTAGATCGACAAATATGAAAGATGATGAATCGTTTGGATTGGGTGCTGCAAAAACAAACCCTTCATAGTAGTTAAAAAATAGAGATAATTGTTGGAAGTAAGAGCTATTAAGAGAATTAGGGGTTGAATTAAAAAGAAGGGTTGTTTTGAAGTACTAAGAGAAGTAGGGATAGTTTAAGCATAGTAGGGGTAGATCGACAAATATGAAAGATGATGAATCACTTGGATTGGGTGTTGCAAAAACCAACTCTTCACAGAAGTTTAAAAATAGGGGTAAGTGTTGGAAGTAAGGGTTATTTAGAAAATTAGGGGTAGGATTAAAAAGAATAACTGTTTTGAAGTATTAAGAGAAGTATGGGTAGTTTAAGCTTAGTAAGGGTAGATCGACAAATATGAAAGATTATGAATAGTTTGGATTGAGTGCTACAAAAACCAACCCTTCACATTAGTAAAACATAGGCGTAATTGTTGGAAGTAAAGGGTATTTAGAGAATTAGTGTTAGGATTAAAAAGAATAGTTGTTTTAAAGTATCCTGAGAAGTAGAGGTAGTTTAGGCATACTAGTGGTAGATCGACAAATATGAAAGATGAGGAATCATTTAGACAGGGTGCTGCAAAAACCATCCCTTCACAGTACTTAAAAATAGGAATAATTGTTGGAAGTAAGGGCTATTTAGAGAATTAGGGGTGGGATGAAAAAGAAGGGCTATTTTGAAGTATTAAGAGAAGTAGTGGTAGTTTAAGCATAGTAGGGGTAGATCGACAAGTATAAAGACAATGAATCGATGGATTGGGTGCTACAAAAATCAACCCTTCAAGGAAGTTTAAAAATAGGGGTAATTATCGAAAGTTAGGGACATTTAGAGAATTAGGGGTAGGATTAGAAAGAATAGCTATTTTGAAGTATTAAGAGAAGTAGGGGGAGTTTAAGCATAATAGGGATAGATCGACAAATATGAAAGATTATGAATCATTTGGTTTGGGTACTGCGAAAACCAAGCGTTCACAGTAGTAAAAGATAGGCGTAACTGTTGGAAGAAAGGTCTATTTAGAGAACTAGGGTTAGGATAAAAAAGAATAGTTGCTTTGAAGTATTAAGATAAGTAGGGGATTAAGCATAGTAGGGGTAGATCCACAAATATGAAAGATGATGAATCGCTTGGATTGAATGCTGCAAAAACCAACCCTTCACAGTAATAAAGATAGGCGTAATTGTTGGAAGTAAGGGCTATATAGAGAATTAGGGGAAGGATTAAAAATAAGGGGTATTTTGAAATATTAAGAGAAGTAGGAGTAGTTTAAGCATAGTAGGGGTAGACCGACAAGTATGAAAGAAGATGAATCATTTAGATTTGGTGCTGCATAAACCAACCCCTCACAGTAATTTAAAAATTGGGGTAATTGTTGGAAATAAGTGCTATTTAGAGAAATAAGGGTAGGATTAAAAATAAGGGATGTTCTTAAGAATTAAGAGAAGTAGGGGTAGTTTAAGCTTAGTAGGGTAGATCGACAAATTTAAAGATGATGAATCATATGTATTGGGTGCTGCAAAAATCACCCCTTTGCAGAACTTCAAAAATAGGGGTAATTGTTGAAAGGACTATTTAGAGAAGTAGGAATTGGACTAAAATGAAGGGTTGTTTTGAAGTATTAAGAGAAGTAGGGGTAGTTAAAGCATAGTATGGGTAGATAGAAAAATATGAATGATTTAGATTGGGTGCTACAAAAACCAACCCTTCAAAGTAGTTAAAAAACAGGGGTAATTGTTGGAAGTATGGGCTATTTAGAGAATTAGGGGTAGGATTAAAAAGAATAGCTGTTTTGAAGTATTAAGAGAAGTAGGGGTAGTTTAAGCATAGTATGGGTAGATCGACAAATATGAAAGATGATTATCATTTTGATTAGGTGCTGCAAAAACCAACCCTTCACAATATTTAAAAAATAGGGGTTGTTGTTGGATGTAAGGTCTATTTAGATAATTAGGGGAAGGATTAAAAATAAGGTTGTTTTTAAGTGTTAAGAGAAGTAGGAGCAGTTTAAAAATAATGGGGGTAGATCGACAAATATGAAAGATGATGAATCATTTGGATTGGGTGCTGCAAATACCAACTCTTCATATTAGTTAAAAAATATGGATAATTGTTGGAAGTAAGGGCTATTTAGAGAATTGGCGGTTGGATTAAAAAGAAGGGTTGTTTTAAAGTACTAAGAGAAGTCGGGATAGTTTAAGCATAGTAGGGGTAGATCGACAAATATGAAAGATGATGAATCATTTGGATTGGGTGCTGCAAAAACCAACCCTTCATAGAAGTTAAAAAATAGGGGTAACTGTTGGAAGTAAGGGTTATTTCGATAATTAGGGGTAGGATTAAAAAGATTAACTGTTTTGAAGTATTAAGATAAGTATGGGTAGTTTAAGCATAGTAGGGGTAGATCGACAAATATGAAAGATTATGAATAGTTTGGATTGGGTGCTACAAAAACCAACCCTTTAAAATATATGTTTCGTTAGCCACTTCGACTGTTACAGTCAGTTATTTTTCAAATTAAAATATAAAACATTCAATTTTTAATTTGAACGTATATTTCAATTTACCAGGGCCACAAACTGAATCGAAAAATTCCAGAAAAATAAATCTAGCTTTGTTTTGATGATACGGTCCCAACAAAACCAGTTTCGTCGAATTCTGAGCTCATATGCAAAATGTCCATTTTCAGGTCGATCCATTTTAGCAGAAATTGACCAATCACATTTTCTTTTCCCCCGCTCACATACTAGCTTCAAAAATTATGAAATTTGAAACCTAGCAATAATTTGACATCCCGGACCCAACAAAAGTGGTTTCGTCGAATTCCGAGGTCGTATGCAAAATATCTATTTTCAAGGGCTATATATGCTATATAGCGACCTTTCTGAAAATTCATTCGGCCATAACTTTTGATCCCCGTTATGAAACTTCGATTTTTCAGATTCGTTTGAAAGGTATTCATAAACAGATTTAAATATTTTCAGTTTCGCTAAAATCCGTTATATTTTCCACCCGGTACAGTAAGACAAAGTTTGTATTCAAATTTTCGAACTGTCATACCAGTCCCAATTCATTATTTTATTGAAATTTGCTATTTCAATTATTCAAATTCTTTGGTAATACCCAATTTTAAAAAATTTAAATTGGTTTACATTTTCCGGTTATTACAAGGGGTAATTGTCGAAAGTTAGGGATATTTAGAAAATTAGGGTTAGGATTAAAAAGATTAGCTGTTTTGAAGTATTAAGAGAAGTAGGGGGAGTTTAAGCATAGTAGGGGTAGATCAACAAATATGAAAGATTATGAATTATTTGGATTGGCTACTACGAAAACCAAGCATTCACAGTAGTAAAATATAGGCTTAACTGTTGGAAGTAAGGGTTATTTAGAGAACTAGGGTTAGGATAAAAAAAAATAGTTGTTTTGAAGTATTAAGACAAGTAGGGGTAGTTTAAGCATAGTAGGGGTAGATCGACAAATATGACTGATAATTAATCGTTTGGATTGAATGCTGCAAAAACCAACCCTTCACAGTAGTAAAGATAGGCGTAATTGTTGGAAGTAAGGGCTATATAGAGAATTTGGGGAAGGATTAAAAATAAGGGCTGTTTTGAATTCTAAGAGAAGTATTGGTAGTTTAACCATAGTAGGGGTAGATCGACAAATATAATAGATGATGAATCATTTAAATTGGGTGTTGCAAAAATCAACCCTTCACAGAAGTTAAAAAATAGGGGTAACTGTTTGAAGGAATGACTATTTAGAGAACTAGGGTTAGGAATAAAAAGAAGGGCTATTTTGAAGTATTAAGATAAGTAAGGGTAGTTTAAGCATAGTAGTTGTAGATGGACAAAAATTAAAGATTATGAATCGTTTGGATTGGGTGCTGCAAAAACCAACCCTTCACAGTAGTAAAATGATAGGCATAATTATGGGAAGTATGGGTAATTTAGAAGATTAGGGGTAGGATTAAAAAGAAGAACTGTTTTGAAGTATTAAGAGAAGTAGGGGTTGTCTAAGCATAGTAGGGGTAGATCGACAAGTATAAAAGAAGATCAATCATTTAGATTGGGTGCTGCATAAACCAACCCTTCACAGTAATTTAAAAATAGGGTAATTGTTGGTAGTAAGGTCTATTTAAAGAATTAGAGGTAGGATTAAAAAGAAGTGACGTTTTGAAGTATTAAGAAAAGTAGGGGTAGTTTAAGCATAATTGGGTAGATCGACTAATATGAAGATGATGAATCATACAGATTGGGTGCTGCAAAAACCAACCCTTTACAGAAGTTTTAAAATAGGGGTAATTGTTGGAAGGGCTATTTAGAGAATTAGGAGTTGGACTAAAATGAAGGGTTGTTCTGAAGTATGAAGAGAACTAGGGGTAGTTTAAGCATATTAGGGGTAAATCGAAAAATATGAAAGATTATGAATCAATTAGATTGGTTGCTGTAAAATCCAACCCTTCAAGTAGTTAAAAAATAGGGGTAATTGTTGGAAGTATGGGTTATCTAGAGAATCATGGGTAGGAATAAAAAGAAGGGTTGTTTTAATTTATTAAGAGAAGAAGGGGTAGTTTAAGCATAGTAGGGGTAGATCGACAAATATGAAAGATGATGAATCGTTTGGATTAGGTGCTATAAAAAACAACCCTTCACATCAGTTAAAAAATAGGGGCAATTGTTGGATGTAATGGATATTTAGTGAATAAGGGGAAGGATTAAAAAGAAGGTTGTTTTGAAGTATTATGTGAAATAGGGGTAGTTTAGTATCATAATAGGGGTTGATCGACATATATGAAAGATGATGAATCGTTTGGATTGGGTGCTCCAAAAACCAACCTTTCACATAAGTTAAAAAATAGGGATGAGTGTTGGAAGTAAGGGATATTTAAAGAATTGGTGGTTGGATTTAAAAGAAGTGTTGTTTAGAAATACTAAGAGAAGAAGGGATAGTTTAAGCATAGTAGGGGTAGATCAACAAATATGAAAGATGATGAATCATTTGGATTGGTTTCTGCAAAAACCAACCCTTCACAGAAGTTAAAAAATAGGGGTAATTGTCGGAATTAAGGGCTATATAGAGAATTAGGGGTAGGATTAAAAAGAATAGTTGTTTTGAAGTTTTAAGAGAAGTAGGGTAGTTTAAGCATAGTACGGGTTGATCGGCAAATAGGAAAGATTATGAATCGTTTTGATTGGGTGCTACAAAAACCAACCCTTCAAAGTAGTAAAAGATAGGCCTAATTGTCGGAAGTAAGTGTTATTTAGAGAATTAGGGTTAAGATAAAAAAGAATAGCAGTTTTGAAGTATTAAGAGAAGTAGGGGTAGTTTAAGCATAGTAGGGGTAGATTGGCAAATTTCAAAGATGATGAATCGTTTAGATTGGGTGCTGCGAAAACCAATCCTTCACAGTAGTAAAAAGATAGGCCTAATTGTTGGAAGTAAGGGCTATTTAGAGAATTAGGAACATGATTAAAAAGAAGGGCTGTTTTGAAGTATTAAGAGAAGTAGGGGTAGTTTAAGCATAGTAGGGTTAGATCGACAAATATGAAAAATGATGAATCATTTAGATTGGGTGCTGCAAAAACCAACCCTTTACAGAAGTTAAAAAATCGGGGTAATTGTTGGAAGGAATGACTATATATAGAATTGGGTATAGGATTAAAATGAAGGGCTGTTTTGAAGTATTAAGAGAAGCAGGTGTATTTTAAGCATAGTAGGGGTAGATCGACAAATATGAAAGATTATGAATCATTTGGATTGGCTGCTGCAAAAACCAACCCTTCAAAGTAGTAGAAAGATAGGCTTAATTGTTGGAAGTAAGGGCTATTTAGAGAATTAGTGGCAGGATTAAAAAGAAGGACCGTCTTGAAGTAATAAGAGAAGTAGGGGTAGATTAAGCACAGTAGTATTAGATCGACAAATATGAAAGATGGTGAATCATTTAGATTGGATGCTGCAAAAACCATCCCTTTACAGAAGTTAAAAAATAGGGGTAGTTGTTGGAAGGAATGACTATTTATAGAAATAACGGTGGGATTAAAAAGAAGGGTGTTTTGAAGTATTAAGAGAAATAGAGGTAGTTTAAGCATAATAGAGGTAGATCGACAAATATGAAAGATGATGAATCATTTGGATTGAGTGGTCCAGAAACCAACCCTTCACCGTTGTTAAAAAATAGGAATAATTCATGCAAGTAAAGCCTATTTAAATAATTAGGTGTTGGATTAAAAAGAAGGGTTGTTTTGAAATACTAAGAGAAGTATGGATAGTTTAAGCATAGTAGGGGTAGATCGACAAATATGAAAGATGATGAATCATTTGGATGGGGTTATGCAAAAACCAACCCTTCACATAAGTTAAAAAACAAGGGTAATTGTTGGAATTAATGGCTATTTAGAGAATTAGGGGTAGAATTAAAAAGAATAGTTGTTTTGAAGTATTAAGAGAAGTGGGGTAGTTTAAGCATAGTAGGGGTATATCAACAAATAGGAAAGATTATGAATCGTATGGATTGAAGGCTGCAAAAACCAACCCTCCAAAGTAGTAAAAGATAGGCATAATTGTTGGAAGTAAGGGCTATTTAGAGAATTAGGGTTAAGATTAAAAAGCATAGATATTTGGAAGTATTAAGAGAAGTAGGGGTAGTTTAAGCATAGTAGGGGTTGATTGACAAATACGAAAGATGATGAATCGTTTGGATTGGGTGCTGCAAAAACCAACCCTTCACAGTAGTAAAAAGATAGGCGTAATTGTTGGAAGTAAGGGTTATTTCGAGAATTATGGGTAGGAATAAAAAGAAGGGTTGTTTTGAATTATTAAGAGAAGTAGGAGTAGTTTAAGCATAGTAGAGTTAGATCGACAAATATGAAAGATGATGAATCGTTTAGATTGGGTACTGCAAAAACTAACCCTTCACAGAAGTTAAAAAATAGGGGTAATTGTTGGAAGAAATGACTATTTAGAGAATTAGGTATAGGATTAAAATTAAGGGCTGTTTTGAAGTATTAAGAGAAGTAGGGGTAGTTTTTGCATAGTTGGGTAGATCGACAAATATGAAAGATCGTGAATCGTTTGGATTGGGTGCTGCAAAAACCAACCCTTCAAAGTAGTAAAAAGATAGGCTTAATTGTTGATAGTAAGGGTTATTTAGCGAATTAGCGGTAGGATTAAAAAGAAGGACTGTTTTGAAGCGTTAAGAGAAGTAGGGGTAGTTTGAGCATAGTAGGGATAGATCGAAAAATAAGAAAGGTGATGAATCATTTAGATTAGGTGCTGCAAAAACCAACCCTTCACAGAAGTTAAAAAATAGGGGTAATTGTTGGAAGGAATAACTATTTATAGAATTAGGGGTACGATTAAAAAGAAGGGATGTTTTGAAGTATTAAGAGAAGTAGGGGTCGTTTAAGCATAGTAGGGGTAGATAGACAAATATGAAAGATTATGAGTCGTTTGGACTGGGTGCCACAAAAACCAACCCTTCATAGTATTAAAAAGATAGGCATAATTGTTGGAAGTATGGGAAATTTAGAAGATTAGGGGTAGGATTAAAAAGAAGAACTGTTCTGAAGTATTAAGAGAAGTAGGGGTAGTTTAAGCATAGTAGTGGTAGATCGACAATTATCAAAGAATATGAATCATTTAGATTGGGTGCTGCATAAACCAACCCTTTACAGTAATTTAAAAACAGCGGTAATTGTTGGAAGTAAGGGCTATTTAGAGAATTAGAGGTAGGATAAAAAAGAAATGACGTTTTGAAGTATTAAGAGAAGTAGGGGTTGTTTAAGCATAGTAGGGTAGATCGACTAATATAAAGATGATGAATCATATAGATTGGATGTTGCAAAAACCTACCCTTCACAGAAGTTTAAAAATAGGGGAAATTGTTGGAAGGGCTATTTAGAGAATTAGGAGTTGGACTAAAATGAAGGGTTGTTCTGAAGTATTAAGAGAAGTAGGGGTTGTTTAAGCATATTAGGGGTAGATCGAAAAATATGAAAGATGATGAATCATTTAGATTGGTTGCTGCAAAAACCAACCCTCCACAGTAGTTAAAAAATAGGGGCAATTGTTGGAAGTAAGGTTTATCAAGCGAATTAGGGGTAGGAAAAAAAAGAAGGGTTGTTTTGAAGTATTAAGAGAAGTAGGGGTAGTTTAAGCATATTAGGGGTAGATCGACAAATATGAAAGATGATGAATCATTTGGATTAGGTGATGTAAAAAACAACCCTTCACATCAGTTAAAAAATAGGGGCAATTGTTGGATGTAACGGATTTTTAGTGAATTAGGGGTAGGATTAAAAAGAAGGCTGTTTTGAAATATTATGAGAAAAAGGTGTAGTTTAATATCATAAAAGGGGTAGATCGACAAATATGAAAGATGTTGAATCGTTTGGATTGGGTGCTCCAAAAACCATCCTTTCACATTAGTTAAAAAATAGGGATGATTATTGGAAGTAAGGGTTATTTAAAGAATTGGGGGTTGGATTAAAAATAAGGGCTGTTTTGAAATACTAAGAGAAGTAGGGATAGTTTAAGCATAGTACGGGTAGATCAACAAATATGAAAGATGATGACTCATTTGTATAGGGTTCTGCAAAAACCAACCCTTCACAGAAGATAAAAAAATAGGGGTAATTGTCGGAATTAAGGGCTATATAGAGAATTAGGGGTAGGATTAAAAAGAATAGTTGTTTTGAAGTTTTAAGAGAAGTAGGGGTAGTTTAAGCATAGTACCGGTTGATCAGCAAATAGGAAATATTATGAATCGTTTGGATTGGGTGCTGCAAAAACCAACCCTTCAAAGTAGTAAAAGATAGGCGTAATTGTCGAACGAAAGTGCTATTTAGAGGATTAGGGTTAAGATTAAAAAGAATAGCTGTTTTGAAGTATTAAGAGAAGTAGGGGTAGTTTAAACATAGTAGCGGTAGATTGACAAATATGAAAGATGACGAATCGTTTAGATTGGGTGCTGCAAAAACCAATCCTTCACAGTAGTAAAAAGATAGGCCTAATTGTTGGAAGTAAGGACTATTTAGAGAATTAGGGGTAGGATTAAAAAGAAGGGCTGTTTTGAAGTATTAAGAGAAGTAGGGGTTGTTTAAGCACAGTAGGGTTAGATCGACAAATACGAAAAATGATGAATCATTTAGATTGGGTGCTGCAAAAACCAACCCTTCACAGAATTTAAAAAATAGGGGTAATTGTTAGAAGGAATGACTATATATAGAATTAGGTATAGGATTAAAATGAAGGGCTGTTTTGAAGTATTAAGAGAAATAGGGGTATTTTAAGCATAGTAGGGGTAGATCGACAAATATGAAAGATTATGAATCGTTTGGACTGGCTGCTGTAAAAACCAACCCTTCAATGTAGTAGAAAGATAGACATAATTGTTAGAAGTAAGGGCTATTTAGAAATTAGTGGTTTGATTAAAAAGAAGGACTGTCTTGAAGTATTAAGAGAAGTAGGGGTAGTTTAAGCATAGTAGGGGTAGATTGACAAATATGAAAGATAGTGAATCATTTAGATTGGATGCTGCAAAAACCAACCCTTTATAGAAGTTAAAAAATAGGGGTAGTTGTTGGAAGGAATGACTATTTATAGAATTAAGGGTAGGATTAAAAAGAATGTGTTTTGAAGTATTAAGAGAAATAGAGGTAGTTTAATCATAATAGGGGTAGATCTACAAATATGAAAGATGATGAATCATTTGGATTGAGTGCTCCAAAAACCAACCCTTCACAATAGTTAAAAAATAGGAATAAATGTTGGAATTAGGGGTTGGATTAAAAAGAAGGGTTGTTTTGAAATACTAAGAGAAGAAGGGATAGTTTAAGCATAGTAGGGGTAGATCGACAAATATGAAAGATGATGAATCATTTAGATGGGGTTCTGCAAAAACCAACCCTTCACAGAAGTTAAAAAATTGGGGTAATGTAACACCCCACGTCCATTAATGTCACTCACGAAGGGAATGCATTAACTTCCATGGAGGATATAAGTGAATATAGAACAGAAAAATTACAACAAGACAGATAATAAATAGTACTTGGAAATCTAAAACTTCATTTTATTGCAGCGGAAATTAATCATGTTTGTTACATCATAAAACCATAGATCATAACCAAGTACAATATCCATCTTCATAAAAACAAAATACATAATCCCATTACATAAATAGCCATTAAAAAGATAACAAGCTGGACTTTACTTCAACGGTCCAAGCTTTCCAAAGAGAGATGAAGCAATTCAATCAAACTCCACTAGAGCTGGGCCCAACCTGAGGACCTGGAGGGGGAAAAGGATAGAAATAGAAGGGGTCAAACATAAAGTCTGGCGAGTATGATAATTCTAACAATACTGTTATCAAAATAACTAGACTAAGGCATAAGCTGGAAGACAAGTAAATGTCTATGAACTCTTAGGAAGATAAAGATAGCGTTTAAGATAACATTAAAGATAACTGTAAAGGCACACCTAATTACTAACGAATGATTACTACACTGCACCGCACATTACTACACTGCACCACACCAATCACCCTATTGTTTGATCCCACTTGCTTCACACAGAAACTTTATAAATAGCCTTACGTACCCCTAGCTGACTACATAGGTGCCGTCTGCCCCTATCTCCACTAGGTTTACCCCACTACCCACTTTCGATCGACTCCCTACTCGTAGATACCCGTGCGGGCCCCACAGTGGGGTGTATCACTCCCCTAAAGTGGCAACTCGATACAACTTGAGAATGCACGGCTTATACCTACACGATGCAACAACGTCTTACATACCAGCCTGGGTCCACACACGCATACGAAACCCGTTGGATTTGCGTTGCCACCGCTCCCCTTTTTGGCCTCTTACAGTCGAACTCAGCATGCGTGTCCCGTCCTCGACTTGGGTTGAGCCCACAAAGATACGTTTGGGATACTGTTCGAAATGGGCCCCCACAAGCTACCCACCTAAGCTTGTCACTAGTATATCTCACTTATCCCTCTTAGTCATGTTCATTTACATGTGTGTTTGGTTAAGTCTTACTAATCGTATTTCACATGCCACTAAGGGCACCCCCTAGATTCCTCGTGCCACCCAAGGCACCTACTTAACTCCCATGTCCCACCTTACATGATTATCTGGTTAAGTATTTCTTAATTCATTCAGGCCATAACCTCAAAAAGACCTCTCACATTGGACTGGCATTTATGGCAGATGGATTTGCCGGGCGGGTCCGGGTAGTCTTACACCATAAAAGAGTCTAACCTCGTGTCTTTACAACTGTTATGCTTTAGTTTAGGCCTAGGACCTCTCACATTGGGCTGACATTTGTGACCACTGGATTTGCCGGGCGGGTTCGGGCAAGTTTACATCACAAAAGAGTCCAGTCTCGTGTCCTAAGCATTGATTAACACTTAAAATATTTTACCCCAGTTTTAATAATTCCCTATTCAAATTTTTAATTAAGTCAACTTTTAATGATGTCCATAATTGACTCAATTATGGCCATCCACTTATGGCATGCAAAATCATATCAATTGCACGCCAACTTTTTAATATTAAATCCTTAATATTACCCTTACCCCACGTTTATACGTTCGCTTATTCAACGCATAATATAGGCTAGACTTGTATAGTCTAACACCTAGCACAAAGATAAATTATCACAACATATAGACAATTAAAATAAATCTAATCATAATAGGGGTGAAACTTGCATAATCTACACATGTTAAGGATCAAAAGGTGTCAACTTGTTAAATGTCTCAATTTACATGATATGATCATAGCCCCAATCTATACATAAACTTGCATATGGGGTTTTTAGGCAACATAATGATGGTGTGAACTAGCATAGGATATCACATATGTCATAGCATAATTCTAGATGTCATAATAGATGTCTTGGCATATGTTCATAACTTTTCTAATCAATCGAACTTGCATATGTGACTTGTCATATAGATCAACATAACCCAAACATGATGATTTAATTAATATGAACTAACTAGCATAGATGGTAACATCATGGCCTTTTTAACATGTATGATTCATCACAACTTAGCATAGAAACTTTCAACATACATAACATCATCTTTGCATGATTTACAACATATAAGATATCATCATCACATAACATTGGATTTACAATATACATGATAGCAAAAGGGGTTTACAACAACATATATGATAATTCACATCATCTGCTCATAATCCATTCATAACTCAACCTAATTAAAATGATAATAATCTTGTTAAGATCATCATACTCACAATTTAGAGAAGAAAAGAGAGAGTTTTGCTTTGCTTTAGGGTTGAGAGAATTAGAATTGAATTTGCTTTTCTTCTTTCTTAGTTGGCGGCGGCTCCATTGATTTCCATGGCGACGGTATGACGGTAACTATTCTATTTTAATTAGGTTTAGGGTTAGCATTAGGATGTATGTAATGACCCGCATTGGCAGAGGTATTATAATTAATTTTATTTAATTATATAAATGGTGATTAATGAATTTAATGATCGTTGAATTAAATAATGATGAATATTTAATTAAAATAATAAATTAAATTCTGAAATAATCAGAATTGGCTGAAATGACGATATGGTGTGAACCGTATCATCTATGATATATAATTCAGTTTAGAATTTGAATTTGAATAACGAATATATTCAGTCGACGTCAGTTTGAACGTATAATTTTAATATAATTAAAATAGAGCTCGGAATGGCGCTGTAGTTCGCTATTTGGCGATTTGAACTTCAATTGAATGTACATGATTCGTTTGAAGCCGGATTTCTGTGAAACAAGAAATGTGTGGAGCTGGTGGACTATATCTTCTAGTGGAAGAGAAAAATCGGGATTTCGTCGTGTAGATTTTGAGATATGTCCGAATCAAAATTTAAAATAGTCGCTATAGAATCGTTTATCGACCGTATCAGTTTATTCAATATAACTAGACACAGGGTTTGAATTTAGACAAGGTTCTTTTGGGAAATAGTGATAATTTAATTTTTAGAATTTTATGGAAATTTTTAATTAATTTAATAAGCTACTTTTTATTTGAAGTATTTCGCACCCTGAAATCAAAATTTTGAAGTTTCAAAATATTAGTCAAACTACCGGTATTATTATATTTCTGGGATCGTGGCACATTGATCATCATGATGGTATAGTTGATCCGGTCGATAGCAGTTCGTAATTAACGAAGTTTTGTAAAATGAGATGATCAAAATCTTTAAAACTCAAAACAAATATCCTAACATATTCCTTGATCGAGAATAAGGCCACGAATTGTTTTCTCAGCCACCAATGATACCTACCCTTGTTTATTTATAAATACCACCCCTTAACCCTTAAACCAAATTTTCAACTTCAGAAAATCCGCCGTTACTTTTGTTCCTTCAGTAAATTTCTTCGATCATAGAAAATCAAAATCAATCCAAAGAAAAATCAATAAATTCCACTGCTTATGTATTTGAACTCCTGTGATAATCCCCTCCTAGCTTATGGCTATTTTAAGTGGTTTGGTTTTTAATCGCTGAAAATCTACAGCGACGCTAGGGTTTCAAAAATGGTGAAACGCTGGCTTTAATTCTAGTTTTTGGGATTGAAGTTGGGTTCACGAGACTGATGGGAGTTCGTTCGCCAAGTGTTGATGATTTTAGAAGTAAACGAGTTCGGTGATGTTGCCAGGCAGCGTCGGTTTTGTGTGGAGTGGCGACGGAGTTGGGGACCGAGTTGATCATGGAGCGAGTGGCAGGAAAGAGAAGGTGAAGAGAAGGCCAGAGGTGGTATTTGTGTGTGAAACCGTGGAGTGATGGAGGAGGGGTGGTGGATTGAAGTATGGCAATGGTTGTGGTGAAAACACTGGAGCGCGATTTTTTGTTGTTGTTTGGGGAAGACGAGATTGGAGGACGGGGTTAAATTGAGGGTGGGCTTCACGGGTTTGACGATGGGGAGTTGGGCCAGTTAAGAGGGTAAGGCCCAATGGTAAAGTTAAATTTTAGTTTAAATTCAAATTTAATGTGTATAAACTTCAAAAGCATGTAACTTTCACATACATTATCGAAACTCAGCGAAACAAGATCCGACAGGATCGTATGGACGGGGGCAACACAATGGAGCTGACTGGGAGTGATTCCGAGCTCGTTACAATTTATGGCGAAATAAATTGTCCGTCGCAGTCAAATAAACGCAAACCGTTATTTAACGGCTAACGCGCAACGGTGAGTAAATCTCACTAACTTTGAACAGTTTACATTTACATGTTGTATTTTCAGAACTGTTAAATATTGACTGATTGACTGTGTGTTGATTGTTTGATTGATCTGCTAGTCAGTTAGTTGAATTTCTATATCGATTCTGTTTAACAGAATATATCATATAGAACTGAAAGTGATGTTATCTATATTGTTTAACATCTGTGATGCAGGGAAACAGGTTGGAGGAATCCAACTGGATTCCTCAACATTTATTTTACTGTTTTTCATATATTGTGATATGTGATGTGTTATATAATCTATTTTGGATTATGGGTGTTGGAATGATATTGATCATTGTTATTCGATATTTTAAATATCATAAGAAACCTTGGGATGTAAAAAAAGAAGTATTTCAATGTATATTGAAATAAAGGAATTTTATAAAATCACAGGATTTTATAAAAGGAAATATTTATAAAACGAACACGGTTTTATAAAAGGGATATTTATTTAGAGGATAAATAGAAGTTATAAATAGGAAATATTTGTAAAGGTAAATAGAAGTTATAAATAGGAAATATTTGTAACGGTAAATAGAAGTTATAAATAGGAAATATTTGTAATGGTAAATAGAAGTTATAAATAGGAAATATTTGTAACGGTAAATAGAAGTTATAAATAGGAAATATTTGTAACGGTAAATAGAAGTTATAAATAGGAAATATTTGTAACGGTAAATAGAAGTTATAAAAAGGAAATAGTTGTAACGGTAAGTAAACGTTATAAATAGGAAATATTTGTAACGGTAAATAGAAGTTATAAAAAGGAAATAGTTGTAACGGTAAGTAAACGTTATAAAAAGGAAATAGTTGTAACGGAAAACGTAGTTTAGTAAAAAGAAGTTAATTGATGTTAGTTTAATCGATTAGTGTTAAAGTAAAAGGAGTTAATCGATGTTAGTTAATCGATTAGAGTAAAAGTTAAAAGGAGCTAATCGATGTTAGTTTAATCGATATGAGTTGAAGCAAATGAGTTAATCGAATATAGTTATTCGAATTAAAGCAAATGAGTTAATCGAATAGAAACAAATGAGTTAATCGAATATAGTTATTTGAATTAAAGCAAATGAGTTAATCGAATATAGTTATTCGAATTAAAGCAAATGAGTTAATCGAATATAGTTATTCGAATAGAAGCAAAAGAGTTAATCGAATATAGTTATTCGAATAGAAGCAAAAGAGTTAATCGAATATAGTTATTCGAATAGAAGCTAAAGAGTTAATCGAATATAGTTATTCGAATAGAAGCAACAGAGTTAATCGAATATAGTTATTCGAATAGAAGCAAATGAGTTAATCGAATATAGTTTATTCAAAGAAAGTAAAAGGAGTCATCGAATATAGTTATTCAAAAGGAGTAAAGTGAAACGGGTAAATCAATAGCATTAGTCAAAATGAGTCAATCCAATAGTGTTAGTCCAATAGAGTTAATTGATAAGGGTTAATCGAATAGAGTTAAGTGAAAAGAGTCAATCGAATATATTTATTCGAACGAGAGTTAAGTAAGGAAGTTAGTTAAAGGAATATAAAGTGAACTTTGCCTATTTCAAAGTTAGAAATGTTGTTCAGTTAAGGTCTGAGAGGTAGTTCTACCCCAACTTGATTGGCTTCGTTTTAACTAAGGAATAGTTAAGGCTCGGCAGTAAAGGAAATGGTTTGAATTGGCATCGCGATGGTTTGTTTAAACATCTGTCTAAGTCCAATGAAGAAGCTTTGGAAATGTTTTCCAAAGAAGAAACCAGAATTGTTTTCTAATAAAGAAAACAAGAAATGGAAATGTTTTCCATTGTTAATAACGTATATTTTCCAAATTTAGAAAACAAGAAATATTGAATATAGGGAAACAGGAGATAAGTAAAATTATGAACTAAGGAGATGAATGTTGAATGATGTTTGATCGATATAATTTCCATTTGGAAATAATATCGTTATTTGCACACTTGTTTTTCTTCGATAGTTAAATCACAGACTATCGAAGTTTTGACCATTTTAACGTTGTTAATATGGAGAGACCGGTTGGATTATTATCCAAAGAACCACTCTGTATTGGCATAAGCGTTGCGAATCATATATGCCAAAGGAAATTGAAGACGGAGTTATGCAAGGGCTATCCTGTTTACAGAATAGTGCCTTCGGTTCATCCTGTTCATGGGTGACTTGTATGGACGGATGTCTGACAGAGTATTTCTAGACGATCACGTATATTGATTTCTCCAACTGTACCAAGAGTGGAAGCGAAGAAGGAAACTTCTTTTAGCTAACACATAATGTATGGTTGAGGACGTCAATCGGTGATTTGATGGATTTGATGATGTGACATTCAAAGTGAATCTGGTATGATGATAAAGCGTAGCTTCTAGCCTCATCATCCGGTAAATGACAGAAATCGGGCAGGCAGCTTGGCTAAGTCGGTCGCACCGAAGTAGGGTGTATAATCACCTGATCTAGAGTTTCATTTATTTCCAAAAATCTATTGTTAATGTTGTCCCATTCGGGAAACGGTTGCTGATCCCAACCGTTGGTGATATACATTCGATACACTCAAACGAAATGAGTGGTCGGTCATGTGTGGCCGGGTTGCAAGATGTTCTTGTTGAACCCAGTGTATTCCTCTCTAGAGGTACACTAGCGAAAGGTGGTTCCATACCTTGTCATAGTTGGAAATCCATTACCCAATACGTGCTTGCGGTTTTGATTGTATAATATTTATGTAGAACGTGAGATGAAAGCGTTTCTACTAGATGATTATTATATTGTGTTGATAGACATCATTATAATATCAAAAGGTTTTTGATATAAAGTTATTTTGGATTCTCATAAGGGAAAAACCCGTTTCGTTATGCGGCGTGGTCTTATGAGATATCGTTTACTTGTTCAACTGTTTTTAACTGTTTTACTCATACCAATCCCATGACTGACCCGGAGTTTACTTTGTTGTTTTCCCTAAACTCTTGGGTGCCTAAATTTGTACGGGCAGTCAAGTAGTCAGGATTTTACAGATATACTGGAAGAGCTGGAGCAGGAGGCTTCAGGATCATATAGCTATAGTTATTTCCGCTGTGTTGTAAGTGCTGTACTTTGATAATGATGTATATTCAAATACAGATGTATATTTCAAAGTTATGTTACATATATTATATGTTATTCGTTCCGCTGTGAGATTCGTGTTACTCTGATGTTGTGTTCTTCTTCTTCTTCTATTCTAATTTTCTACCTTATCTTTCCTCACCCTCTAATTTCTTTCATTAATTACCAGGATTTTTCGACGTTTTGGTTATCGACATCGGGCTTATGTCGATAACCAAAGTCGCCCAAAATCCGGGTCGTTACAGTTGGTATCAGAGCTTAAGTTAAGAATTACTTGGCTCTGTGGCGTGACTCGGTAGAGATAGGGTTAGTAATACCCTAGATTGAGTTGAGTGTATGTATATGAGTGAACGTATTTGTTATTGATATAAAAATTGTTTTATATTGTGGAGATTCATTGGTTGAGTCGGTTATGAGTTCTGGTCGATCAGTTTGATCCACTATATCGGTAGGAGTTACTAAACACTTGAATACGATGGGTCATCACGATATGTTTTGAAAAGAGGGTAAATTAAAATAAGTTTACCCAAGGTATATCTTGACATAGAGAAGATATATATATCAAAATTTTAATATAGTGTATATATTGGTTGTGATTATAATCGAGTAAGATTATAAATTAAATGGTTATGTAAATAACCAATCAGAATTCATATAAGTGAAATGCGTGAAATCAGATGAGTTAAATCTGAAATGTAAACCAGAAATGTAAGTTAAAACTCTGGAGAATTGGATAAGTGTTTGTAAATAGATTCGGATTAAAAATAAGGAAAATTTAAGATCCTGGGAGATTTTAAATTGTTTTACAAGCAGCGTGAATTATATTTTGAAATGAATTTCAATGTGGAAATGTTTAGAAATGGTTTTATAGTATTGAACTCACTTCGATCGCTGGAAAATAGATTCTGATGATGTCAGCTGCATCATCAGTATTCATTTTCGAGTTGTAAGTGACGAATTACTACCAGAGATACTGTTTTGAATTTGTTTTGGGAAAGACAAGTTGTGTTGAATTTAAAATGGGATTTATAATATAGAATTTGAATTTTTAAATAGATTTGAAACATTAACTTGTTTTAAAAGAAATAAAATGAGAAGTTCCATTATAAACGAAGTTTATAAATAGTTCTTTTATAAACGAAGTTTATAAATGAAGCGAATAGAATTATCATTGGATAATTCAGAAATAAAAATACAAGTGTGAAATTGAAAGGGAAATCTATTTTCCAAAGGTAGAAATATCGATTTCAAAAGGAATTGAAATCGAGGCTTATGTAAAGAATGAATAAAGAAAGTTTGAAAAGGAATTTGAATAAAGGAAGTTCAAACATAGAATTTGAATATAGAAAATTCAAAGGGGATTTGAATATAGAAATTCAAATGAGGTTTGAATAAAGAAGATTTAAATAATAAAAATTGAATATAGAATTCATATAGAGTAATAATGAAATTTGAATATAGAATTCAAATAGTTTGAAATGAAATTTGAATATAGAATTCAAATAATTTGAAATGAAAATTGAATATAGAATTCATATAGAGTAATAATAGGATTCGAATATAGAAATTCAAAGGGAGTTTGAATATATGAAATTCAATGGAATTGAAATAGAGTTTGAATATATCAATTCAGATATAGAATTTGAAAAGAGGAAATTCGAATATAGAAAATCGAATAGAATTTGACATATGAAAAATCGAATAGAATTTGACATATGAAAAATCGAATAGAATTTGACATATGAAATTCAAATATAGAAATTGTATAGAATTAACTAAGTCGAGAGGAATTAGTTAATCGAGTTTTGAAGTTGAAGTTGAACTTTGAAAGGTGGATTGGATTTGTAAATGGATATTCGAAATCGAATATAGAACATAAAATTGAAATGGAATTCAATTAGTGGATAAATAAGTTAAACCTATATTTGAACATGTTATACTCAAATATGAAGGTGAAATGGGAAAACCAGTAATATGAAAATCACTTAACGAACTAAGTTAAAACGATTGGATTAAGTTGGAATGAATTAGAAATGTATGGATATACATGAGACAGGTTTGCAATATAGTATAGAAGTGAATAGATAGAATTCTCGACGAAAGGTATGTATTTAATTCATATATGAGATTTTATGCGCCGTATCGGCTAGCCGTTTGGCTTTTTCTTTTTTCCTTGTGGATTGGTAAGGGCCATGGGAGGCTATTTGAAATATCCCGATGCTCCTAGTACAAAGGAGGTTATGGCAAATTTTTCCGGGAATTTAAGGAGTTAGAATATTTTTAAGATGATTTGATAGTTAGAAATCAACGTATCGATATATATGGAAGTCGATAAGGAAACGAACTTAGAAATAGAATAGTATAATCAAAAAGGGAGACTAAGAATAAAATCTAGTAAGAATAGAAAGAGAAAGTGTATATGTATTTAAAAGCGAATAAGTAGTTGTATGGTATTGATTATTCGAACAAGTAGTCATATCTGTTTTGACATTATAAATGTTATTCAGTCAAGGTCTGAGAGGTAGTTATACCCCAACTTGATTGATTTCATTATTAACAAATAAATAGTAAGATTTCAGGCTCAAAGATCAATGTTGAATAAGAGTTAGTTGAATATAGTATTTGGATTGTCGTAACGATGTTTTACACAACATCCGTTTTAACCCAAATAAGTGTAAGCTTGGAAATATAATAAAGAATATTTCCTAAGTATAGAAATAAACGAGATTGGAAAAGAGATAAGTAATTGGAATATTTCCCAATTATAAATAGCATATATTTTCTGAAGTTTAGAAAATAAAGGAAGGCGATATGCGGAAATGTTTTCCAAGTAACGTAAAAGGCCAGTTTGGTTATTGAAAATATTTGGTCAACAAATATTGATAAAGAAATAGAGAAGTGATTTAACTAATGGAATATTGATTATGGACTCAGTTAAATTTCAAAAAGGAAAATTTGATTTTTTTTGAAAAAGTAAACTATTTAAAATTCCCAGGAAGAGACTGTTTGAAATAAAAACAAATTTAACAGAAATTTGTGAAAGGAAATTTGAATGTAAAGTCAGTTAAGTGGTAACTGAGATTGAATTAGAGTGATATCAAGACAAATTGGATGGTGAGATTCAAATTTGAAATGGAATGGGACAATCAAGTTAAGAGTTGGGAATCGAGAAGGAACTCGAGTTGAAATGATATTTGGCTTAGTTATAAGCGAATGGTTGTGTTGTGGATAAAAACGGATTGGAGTTTGATGGGGATTGTGACTACCCGTAACTTCCCCGTAAAGGAAAGCGACGGATAGTTCGAGAACAAGCCACAACAGAACGCATACAGAAGAACATTTCATTGTATATCACAACAATGCATCAGATTACAAGAATATACAGAGTATAAATGAATATTACACAGAAATATCAGAGATTTAAATTACATTTAAATACATAGCAGCGGAAAATAATACAATACACAACTAGAATGAGATATACGGATACAAAGCTTTCCGGATATCGTTCCAGCTGTAAACCAGGATCCTGTGAATATAAATCTGCAAAACCGAAACTACTAGCTGCCCGTGTCAAAATAGGGGCACCCAGAGTTTAGGTTAAAACAATAAACTCCAGGTCAGTCATGTGACTGGTGTGAGAACTAAAACAGTTATTAATCTTTATTTTAAATCATTAGGTAAATCAAGGGACCACGCCGTATAACACGGAACGGGTTTCCTCCCAAGAATACCAGTGCATAAAACCAACAGCGCAATGCTAAATAAAGAAAAATGAAGCTGTTATAAGACCCAGGTCCCATCACACAATGCAACGCAGTCGAGGATAGGGTTTTCCCTTATAACAGCTAAAGAATGCTTGGTACGTTTAAAACAAATCATTTGATACTATTATAAGTGCATAGTGTATAAAACAACTTCAAATCATAAGTATCAATCATAGGCGGCATAAGCGCCCCATCCCACTATGTCGCCATATATAGGATTACAATTAAAACCGCAAATGTCACGTATTTGGAAATTGGATTTCCATCTATGAACCGAGGCAAAAGATAGTCCTCAACCGATTCGTGACTCTCTAGCCCGAGCCACAGGTCAGAGCTCGAGTGACCTTGGAGCGACAGGGCCGGTCCACCGTTGTGGATTAAAATGCCTGAACACTGCGTTTCCCCACCCTATGGGGTGTAAGTCTGGTCCGTCAGCCGACCAGAATGCATCGGCCGAAACCGATATAACCGAGGCGCCTCGCAACAGCAACAACCACATAAGTCAAACTCGTCAGGGCGTGTAAAACCACTGACGCCACTTCTAACTAGAAAGAAACGCAAGTCCTCCCTGAGGTCCGTCTCCCGTTTTTGGTTCATACCGGGTGTGAAACACGCGAGGTAAACGTTACACAAAGCTACGCCACAAAGGCCGTGCTTTGATCATCAACCACAAGACTTTGCTTTTCAACAGAAGCCTTGATCATTTGCATCTTAGCATGCCACACAGGCAAACCATCCTATGCAACCGATATCAGTCACACAGAATGAAATCCGATGTCAGACACACAGTCCATTTACAAGTCCGTTCTGGGTCTGAACGAAACCGGAGGCACCTAGTACCTCGCATATCCATCGATCTCCAAGTACGTCTGGACGATCACTAACTGTTTCCATCTTCTTGGGTGTACAGCCCAATCAAGATCATCAGTTATCACCCAAACGACGTGAAGACCTCCGGTCTTCGACCATCGTCTTCATCTTCGACTTATCGTCGTATCAGTTATTCAGAATGGGATAAACCCGGTCTTTCCGAATAACTCGCGTATATTTTAAATAAGTGTTACACAAACACAACATACGCCTCATTCCAATTCATTAGTCACTAACCGTAAATTAATCAAGAGAATAATTCCCCAAATATTAACCCCGAAGGCCGAAACCAACATCAGATCAATATCCAGAAAACCATTCTGCTTGGCTAACCGACAGTTAGTTTCTAAATTTCACGTTCAAATCTAATTAAAGATTTAACTATCGCCTGGAGCAAAACTGGTGATACTCCATTCTCGATCTTTTCAATCTAATTAAAGATTCATTAAAACTCCACTTAGTTTTAATCTTTTGACTGGGTTAAAGAATCAGTGTCATTTAAAAACACGGTTCACGATAAACCCAAAATCACATTCATTAATCGTCGGGTTAAAGAACGAGTGTTATTTAAAAACACTGTCCACGATAAACCCAAAAATCAATATCGATTCAATTCCAATTAAATGTTATTTAATTGGTACACTTCATTAAATCTAAATAAAAAGATTTAATCATTTCTCAACTGGGTTCAAGAACAGTGTTAGTGAAGACACCATTCACGACGAACCCAAATCACATTCATTAATTATCGGGTTAAAGAACGAGTGTTATTTAAAACACTGTTCACGATAAACCCAAAAATCAATATCAATTCAATTCCAATTAAATGTTATTTAATTGGTACACTTCATTAAATCTAAATAAAAAGATTTAATCTTTTCTCAGCTGGGTTCAAGAACAGTGTTAGTGAAGACACCATTCACGACAAACCCAAATCACATTCGATATTCAATACAAGGCTCTGAATAGAAAATATATCGGCTTATATTCAATATCGAATTCTACGACTAACAAATGTCGTATTGGAAATAACGATATACATATATATCTTTCAAATTTCCATAACAACACCTGTATAATCATGAATTCCAACATCGAAATATTCCGAAGACAATTTCGATTCAAATCCACTCCAGTGTAATCATTGGAATTTTGGTTACTTTTAAAACCCTTTTCGAATTCAATTTATTTATTTAAAAATAAATAGAATTATAATTCTAGTTCAAAACTAGTTCATTTCGATAAAAATCTATTTTTATCTTTTCTAATATGGAATTTTTCATCCCAATTCTTTCTAAATCATTTCTTATGATTTTACACAAATTATTACTATTTTTAATAATTTTATCAAGGCCCGTACAGTCGATTTCCATCAATGGCCATCGAACTGCACTTATAGCGACCTTTTTCGAATTTGATTTGGACATAATTCCAAATCCAACCGTTAGATTTCAAATTTCTAACATTCATTAGAAAGCTCTTTTCGATACGAACCCAACGGTTCCGGTTTTAGGAGAATCCGACGGTCGGATCTCCCGTAATGTCCGTTTGAAATAAATGGTCGAAATTCGCGAACTGCCGCGGCGCGGCGCGTTCTATTCAGGCCATTATATTATATATATAATATATATATAATATATACTTCGTCGATTTCTATTTAAAACGAATTATATAAATAGTTTTAAAATTCGTTTCAAAAGCAATCTCAACTTCCTTTTCAATTCAAATCAAAATTGAATTCTTCTTTATAAATTCGTTTCAAAATTCATTTCTATTCAATTCGAATTTCAATTCAATTTGAATTCATTTCAATTCGCTTTCAATTCAATTCGAATTCGTTTTCAATTCAATTCATTTCGAAATCGTTTTCAATTCAATTCGAATTCGTTTTCAATTCAATTCATTTCGAAATCGTTTTCAATTCAATTCGAATTCGTTTTCAATTCAATTCATTTCGAAATCGTTTTCAATTCAATTCATTTCGAAATCGTTTTCAATTCAATTCATTTCGAAATCGTTTTCAATTCAATTCGAATTCATTTTCAATTCAATTCATTTCGAAATCGTTTTCAATTCAATTCATTTCGAAATCGTTTTCAATTCAATTCATTTCGAAATCGTTTTCAATTCAATTCATTTCGAAATCGTTTTCAATTCAATTCATTTCGAAATCGTTTTCAATTCAATTCATTTCGAAATCGTTTTCAATTCAATTCGAATTCGTTTTCAATTCAATTCATTTCGAAATCGTTTTCAATTCAATTCATTTCGAAATCGTTTTCAATTCAATTCATTTCGAAATCGTTTTCAATTCAATTCATTTCGAAATCGTTTTCAATTCAATTCATTTCGAAATCGTTTTCAATTCATTTTGAATTCGTTTTTAAAATCGATATAAATATCGTTCACGTCAAAATGGCGTCAATCTAATCAACACGGCTTCATATATTCCTTTATTTTCAAATATTCTATTTCAAATATTTCTTTTTCAAATATTTCTTTTTCAAAACTGGAATGAGGCCCAATCAATTACCATATAAAATTAATTATATGGATTTTCATACAACACATGTATATAATAGCATTGAAAATAATCAACCATCAACCAAAGTGCACTACACTGTATAAGCATCAAATATAGATATTCAACGCTTATAACAGCCTGTCAATCAATCGATCGACATATTTAATCAATCAGGATGAGTGAACTTCAAATTTCATCCTAACACCCGTGTGGGGTTTCAAACAATCAAACACATATTTTATTTGTGCAGTTAGGCGATGTGTAAAATTTATCGACCCAATCAACGTCATTCAAATAGGTGTACATAAACAAACCGTCTGGTTTGTAAATGAATATTTATTTATTCACATTCACGTTAAAAATTATATTTTTAACGATAACACATTTTATTTTGACATATGAATTTCTATTCTTCATTTACACAAATAAAATGATATTTTTATTTTTCTAACATATTTTAGAAAATTTCGGCGGCATAACGGCACGATACTAGAAACGGGACAAAGCCTAGCCTTATCCCCGGTCTAGTGAAGGCCCACGCCATTCACACATCAATCAAATCAATTCGTTATGCAAACCACAAACTTTGGAGTAAGGGTCTAACCTAGCCTTACTCCTTCGCCTTATAACGGCGCACGTCTAATCCTAACCAATTTATCGATTCGATTTTTCACACCACAAACCACATTCAAACCAATATCGCAATCAATCACCAAACAGTCAAACAAACAAGTCCATGGTCTGTGGACGATTGTGTCGGGTGCTACTAAGCACCGTCTGCATCCTAGTATATATATATAACTAGAAATAAAATAGAAAGGTGAGAAATTCTCACTTATTAGCTATCCTAGCTCCACGGCTCTTCATTTGCAGAAGTCTTCGCCGTTTTCGCATCTTCGTCAGCTTCGTTGCTGCTTTCACTACATACGTAAAAATCACATTTTTACTTCGCTATTCAATATAAAAAAAAAAAACGAATTTTTACTTTGCTATTCAATATATAAAAATTGAATTTTTACTTTGCTATTCAATATATAAAAATTGAATTTTTACTTTGCTATTCAATATATAAAAATTCCATTTTTCTATCGAAGTTCAATTTATAAAAATTTTATTTTTCTCTCGAAGTTCTATATATAAAAATTTTATTTTTATCTCGAAGTTCTATATATAAAAATCATATTTTTATCTCGAAGTTCTATATATAAAAATTTTATTTTTATCTCGAAGTTCTATATATAAAAATCATATTTTTATCTCGAAGTTCTATATATAAAAAATCTAGTCTTCGACTTATAAAAAATCAAGTCTTTGGTATTCAAACCTTTTTCTAAAAATCAGTTTTTATAATGCTTTTTAAAATCAGTTTTTTTTCTTTTATTTTAAAATCAGTTTTAAAACTTAATAAAAAATCAGTTTTTGAACACTTATAAAAATCAGTTTTAAACACTTATAAAAACAGTTTTAAACACTATAAAAAAAATCAGTTCAGTTTTATACTTTAAAAACGAAATCAGTTTTATTAATCCTAAAAAAAAAAAAGTTTATTTTCTGTTAATGTAAAAATAAAAATAAAATAAACTGTTAAAATAAAATAAATGAAAAAAAAACTCACAGGGGGGTCCTCTTGCGTCGAACTGAGCAGCAGGGGAGGGGGGGTCGCCTTGTTCGCGGTCGAGGTGGAAGAGGCGGGGGGGGGTCGCCTTGTTCGCGGTCGAGGTGGAAGAGGCGGGGGGGGGGTCGCCTTGTTCGTCGGCGGCTCTTCCCCTTTTTTTTTCTTTTTTTTTTTTTATTTCAGAGCGATTGAAATATGAGGGGGGGGGCCAGAGGGGATATAGGGGAAGAGTTTAGTTTTTTTTTTTTTTTTTTTTATTTAATTTAATTATTTTATTCAAAAAGTTGACTTTCTCATACGACCTCTAAACGAGGCCCACCGCCTGTCGTCCATAGCGTTTTACCCCCATTCCGAACACAATGGGACATGTTTCGTATGTTGATTCGATCGTTTGAATCAGTTTCCATTGAATTAACATTTAAATCACTATATTGAATTTTAAACGTACATTTCAAATTACCGGGGTCACATACTAAGTAGAAAAATTCCTGAAAAATATTTTCTAGCTTCGTATTGACGATACGGTCCTAACAAAACTAGTTTCGTTGAATTCTGAGACCGTTGGAAAAATGGCCATTTTCCAGTCGATTAAAATCAACTGAAACTGGTCAAACGCGTTTTCCTTTGCCACGCTCACCTATTGATTCGAAAAATTATGAAATTTGGAATCTAGCAATAACTTGACATCACGGACCCAACAAAACTGGTTTCATCGAAATCCGAGGTCATTTGCAAAATGTCCATTTTTAAGGGCCTGAATTCCATAGCGACTATTCAGAATTTTCAACTGGACATATCTTTTGATTCCCGATATGTAATCTTGATTTTTCGGATTCGTTGGAAAGATATTCACTATTAGATTCCATTATTTTTGGTTTCACTAAAATCCGGATTGTTTTGCACCCGGTACATTCAATTGAAGTTTGAAATCGAATTATCGAACTACCGCGCCATTTTCAATTCCTTTTTATAATTATATATAATTATTTATAATCTAACGACGACGCGTATAATATATACGTTCGAATTCTATTCAAATAAATTTCTCGTCGATATTATTTAAAATACTTCATTTTAAATAATCAAAATTCGCTAAAATCGCCAAAATAAAAATTTCAAACTGGCTCAGATTTTCCGGGTTGTTACAATCTCCCCCACTTAAAACTTTTCGTCCCCGAAAAGGAACAAAGTCGAAAGTGGTTTGATTAATCAACTCTACGTTCGATCTGGCTTCCATTCTCTAACCTTTCAGTTTCTGAGAATTTTCAAAATTTCAAAAATTTGGCTAACACCCTAAATTTTCGAAAAATTTCGCCATAACCTCCCCTGCACCGGGAGCATCGGGGAATTTCAAATAGCTTCCCCGGTCCTTCAGATCTCAAAAAGAAAAAGAAAAAGCCAAACGGCTAGCCAATAGGCTCACAAAATCATCATCACCCAAACAAAACAGGAAATTATGTAGTAAACATGTACCTATTTGTCGGGCAAACAAATTTTATTCTCTGGCTCTAGCCTCCTTGCTATGACCTGTTCAATGATATATATGTATATGCAAGCAAATGCAACCAATTTTCAATATAATTCAATATTCGGTCCAATTAGGCTAAATGGCTGAAAATTAGCAAACCAATAAACAAACAACACAAACATCAATCAATTAGTGAATTTAACGTTTCAAATTCATAATTTTGATACATATACAAAAATCATGTTTTGATGCCAATTCACAACAATGTGTTCCTAACTATATAAGTTTTGGTTCTCACACCAGTCTAATGGAAATATATAGAAATCACACCTTCGTCACTCGAAAATAAATGCTGATGATGTTTCGAACCACCATCAGAACCTTGTCGGGCTACTAGAGTGCGGTTCTATATCTACCCGGTATATTAAAACTTCGAATATACGCGGATCAGACGTATACGCAAAATCTATATATACTGGATTGTCCAAATCAATATAAATAAATAATCAACTACGAATAATTGATTTAAATTTTCAAAACAAAATTTTGTTTTCATTTTAAAAATATACTCTTCACACTCGTTCTAGGATACTACTGATCCTATCTCTAACGAGTCATTCTCATTGGATTTTACTAATCCAATATCTGATGAATTCTTTCGTATGTTTCTAATGTGTCTTGTTCTCCGCTTTGTAAACCAAAGCTCTGATACCAAATGTGACTACCCGTAACTTCCCCGTAAAGGAAAGCGACGGATAGTTCGAGAACAAGCCACAACAGAACGCATACAGAAGAACATTTCATTGTATATCACAACAATGCATCAGATTACAAGAATATACAGAGTATAAATGAATATTACACAGAAATATCAGAGATTTAAATTACATTTAAATACATAGCAGCGGAAAATAATACAATACACAACTAGAATGAGATATACGGATACAAAGCTTTCCGGATATCGTTCCAGCTGTAAACCAGGATCCTGTGAATATAAATCTGCAAAACCGAAACTACTAGCTGCCCGTGTCAAAATAGGGGCACCCAGAGTTTAGGTTAAAACAATAAACTCCAGGTCAGTCATGTGACTGGTGTGAGAACTAAAACAGTTATTAATCTTTATTTTAAATCATTAGGTAAATCAAGGGACCACGCCGTATAACACGGAACGGGTTTCCTCCCAAGAATACCAGTGCATAAAACCAACAGCGCAATGCTAAATAAAGAAAAATGAAGCTGTTATAAGACCCAGGTCCCATCACACAATGCAACGCAGTCGAGGATAGGGTTTTCCCTTATAACAGCTAAAGAATGCTTGGTACGTTTAAAACAAATCATTTGATACTATTATAAGTGCATAGTGTATAAAACAACTTCAAATCATAAGTATCAATCATAGGCGGCATAAGCGCCCCATCCCACTATGTCGCCATATATAGGATTACAATTAAAACCGCAAATGTCACGTATTTGGAAATTGGATTTCCATCTATGAACCGAGGCAAAAGATAGTCCTCAACCGATTCGTGACTCTCTAGCCCGAGCCACAGGTCAGAGCTCGAGTGACCTTGGAGCGACAGGGCCGGTCCACCGTTGTGGATTAAAATGCCTGAACACTGCGTTTCCCCACCCTATGGGGTGTAAGTCTGGTCCGTCAGCCGACCAGAATGCATCGGCCGAAACCGATATAACCGAGGCGCCTCGCAACAGCAACAACCACATAAGTCAAACTCGTCAGGGCGTGTAAAACCACTGACGCCACTTCTAACTAGAAAGAAACGCAAGTCCTCCCTGAGGTCCGTCTCCCGTTTTTGGTTCATACCGGGTGTGAAACACGCGAGGTAAACGTTACACAAAGCTACGCCACAAAGGCCGTGCTTTGATCATCAACCACAAGACTTTGCTTTTCAACAGAAGCCTTGATCATTTGCATCTTAGCATGCCACACAGGCAAACCATCCTATGCAACCGATATCAGTCACACAGAATGAAATCCGATGTCAGACACACAGTCCATTTACAAGTCCGTTCTGGGTCTGAACGAAACCGGAGGCACCTAGTACCTCGCATATCCATCGATCTCCAAGTACGTCTGGACGATCACTAACTGTTTCCATCTTCTTGGGTGTACAGCCCAATCAAGATCATCAGTTATCACCCAAACGACGTGAAGACCTCCGGTCTTCGACCATCGTCTTCATCTTCGACTTATCGTCGTATCAGTTATTCAGAATGGGATAAACCCGGTCTTTCCGAATAACTCGCGTATATTTTAAATAAGTGTTACACAAACACAACATACGCCTCATTCCAATTCATTAGTCACTAACCGTAAATTAATCAAGAGAATAATTCCCCAAATATTAACCCCGAAGGCCGAAACCAACATCAGATCAATATCCAGAAAACCATTCTGCTTGGCTAACCGACAGTTAGTTTCTAAATTTCACGTTCAAATCTAATTAAAGATTTAACTATCGCCTGGAGCAAAACTGGTGATACTCCATTCTCGATCTTTTCAATCTAATTAAAGATTCATTAAAACTCCACTTAGTTTTAATCTTTTGACTGGGTTAAAGAATCAGTGTCATTTAAAAACACGGTTCACGATAAACCCAAAATCACATTCATTAATCGTCGGGTTAAAGAACGAGTGTTATTTAAAAACACTGTCCACGATAAACCCAAAAATCAATATCGATTCAATTCCAATTAAATGTTATTTAATTGGTACACTTCATTAAATCTAAATAAAAAGATTTAATCATTTCTCAACTGGGTTCAAGAACAGTGTTAGTGAAGACACCATTCACGACGAACCCAAATCACATTCATTAATTATCGGGTTAAAGAACGAGTGTTATTTAAAACACTGTTCACGATAAACCCAAAAATCAATATCAATTCAATTCCAATTAAATGTTATTTAATTGGTACACTTCATTAAATCTAAATAAAAAGATTTAATCTTTTCTCAGCTGGGTTCAAGAACAGTGTTAGTGAAGACACCATTCACGACAAACCCAAATCACATTCGATATTCAATACAAGGCTCTGAATAGAAAATATATCGGCTTATATTCAATATCGAATTCTACGACTAACAAATGTCGTATTGGAAATAACGATATACATATATATCTTTCAAATTTCCATAACAACACCTGTATAATCATGAATTCCAACATCGAAATATTCCGAAGACAATTTCGATTCAAATCCACTCCAGTGTAATCATTGGAATTTTGGTTACTTTTAAAACCCTTTTCGAATTCAATTTATTTATTTAAAAATAAATAGAATTATAATTCTAGTTCAAAACTAGTTCATTTCGATAAAAATCTATTTTTATCTTTTCTAATATGGAATTTTTCATCCCAATTCTTTCTAAATCATTTCTTATGATTTTACACAAATTATTACTATTTTTAATAATTTTATCAAGGCCCGTACAGTCGATTTCCATCAATGGCCATCGAACTGCACTTATAGCGACCTTTTTCGAATTTGATTTGGACATAATTCCAAATCCAACCGTTAGATTTCAAATTTCTAACATTCATTAGAAAGCTCTTTTCGATACGAACCCAACGGTTCCGGTTTTAGGAGAATCCGACGGTCGGATCTCCCGTAATGTCCGTTTGAAATAAATGGTCGAAATTCGCGAACTGCCGCGGCGCGGCGCGTTCTATTCAGGCCATTATATTATATATATAATATATATATAATATATACTTCGTCGATTTCTATTTAAAACGAATTATATAAATAGTTTTAAAATTCGTTTCAAAAGCAATCTCAACTTCCTTTTCAATTCAAATCAAAATTGAATTCTTCTTTATAAATTCGTTTCAAAATTCATTTCTATTCAATTCGAATTTCAATTCAATTTGAATTCATTTCAATTCGCTTTCAATTCAATTCGAATTCGTTTTCAATTCAATTCATTTCGAAATCGTTTTCAATTCAATTCGAATTCGTTTTCAATTCAATTCATTTCGAAATCGTTTTCAATTCAATTCGAATTCGTTTTCAATTCAATTCATTTCGAAATCGTTTTCAATTCAATTCATTTCGAAATCGTTTTCAATTCAATTCATTTCGAAATCGTTTTCAATTCAATTCGAATTCATTTTCAATTCAATTCATTTCGAAATCGTTTTCAATTCAATTCATTTCGAAATCGTTTTCAATTCAATTCATTTCGAAATCGTTTTCAATTCAATTCATTTCGAAATCGTTTTCAATTCAATTCATTTCGAAATCGTTTTCAATTCAATTCATTTCGAAATCGTTTTCAATTCAATTCGAATTCGTTTTCAATTCAATTCATTTCGAAATCGTTTTCAATTCAATTCATTTCGAAATCGTTTTCAATTCAATTCATTTCGAAATCGTTTTCAATTCAATTCATTTCGAAATCGTTTTCAATTCAATTCATTTCGAAATCGTTTTCAATTCATTTTGAATTCGTTTTTAAAATCGATATAAATATCGTTCACGTCAAAATGGCGTCAATCTAATCAACACGGCTTCATATATTCCTTTATTTTCAAATATTCTATTTCAAATATTTCTTTTTCAAATATTTCTTTTTCAAAACTGGAATGAGGCCCAATCAATTACCATATAAAATTAATTATATGGATTTTCATACAACACATGTATATAATAGCATTGAAAATAATCAACCATCAACCAAAGTGCACTACACTGTATAAGCATCAAATATAGATATTCAACGCTTATAACAGCCTGTCAATCAATCGATCGACATATTTAATCAATCAGGATGAGTGAACTTCAAATTTCATCCTAACACCCGTGTGGGGTTTCAAACAATCAAACACATATTTTATTTGTGCAGTTAGGCGATGTGTAAAATTTATCGACCCAATCAACGTCATTCAAATAGGTGTACATAAACAAACCGTCTGGTTTGTAAATGAATATTTATTTATTCACATTCACGTTAAAAATTATATTTTTAACGATAACACATTTTATTTTGACATATGAATTTCTATTCTTCATTTACACAAATAAAATGATATTTTTATTTTTCTAACATATTTTAGAAAATTTCGGCGGCATAACGGCACGATACTAGAAACGGGACAAAGCCTAGCCTTATCCCCGGTCTAGTGAAGGCCCACGCCATTCACACATCAATCAAATCAATTCGTTATGCAAACCACAAACTTTGGAGTAAGGGTCTAACCTAGCCTTACTCCTTCGCCTTATAACGGCGCACGTCTAATCCTAACCAATTTATCGATTCGATTTTTCACACCACAAACCACATTCAAACCAATATCGCAATCAATCACCAAACAGTCAAACAAACAAGTCCATGGTCTGTGGACGATTGTGTCGGGTGCTACTAAGCACCGTCTGCATCCTAGTATATATATATAACTAGAAATAAAATAGAAAGGTGAGAAATTCTCACTTATTAGCTATCCTAGCTCCACGGCTCTTCATTTGCAGAAGTCTTCGCCGTTTTCGCATCTTCGTCAGCTTCGTTGCTGCTTTCACTACATACGTAAAAATCACATTTTTACTTCGCTATTCAATATAAAAAAAAAAAACGAATTTTTACTTTGCTATTCAATATATAAAAATTGAATTTTTACTTTGCTATTCAATATATAAAAATTGAATTTTTACTTTGCTATTCAATATATAAAAATTCCATTTTTCTATCGAAGTTCAATTTATAAAAATTTTATTTTTCTCTCGAAGTTCTATATATAAAAATTTTATTTTTATCTCGAAGTTCTATATATAAAAATCATATTTTTATCTCGAAGTTCTATATATAAAAATTTTATTTTTATCTCGAAGTTCTATATATAAAAATCATATTTTTATCTCGAAGTTCTATATATAAAAAATCTAGTCTTCGACTTATAAAAAATCAAGTCTTTGGTATTCAAACCTTTTTCTAAAAATCAGTTTTTATAATGCTTTTTAAAATCAGTTTTTTTTCTTTTATTTTAAAATCAGTTTTAAAACTTAATAAAAAATCAGTTTTTGAACACTTATAAAAATCAGTTTTAAACACTTATAAAAACAGTTTTAAACACTATAAAAAAAATCAGTTCAGTTTTATACTTTAAAAACGAAATCAGTTTTATTAATCCTAAAAAAAAAAAAGTTTATTTTCTGTTAATGTAAAAATAAAAATAAAATAAACTGTTAAAATAAAATAAATGAAAAAAAAACTCACAGGGGGGTCCTCTTGCGTCGAACTGAGCAGCAGGGGAGGGGGGGTCGCCTTGTTCGCGGTCGAGGTGGAAGAGGCGGGGGGGGGTCGCCTTGTTCGCGGTCGAGGTGGAAGAGGCGGGGGGGGGTCGCCTTGTTCGTCGGCGGCTCTTCCCCTTTTTTTTTCTTTTTTTTTTTTTATTTCAGAGCGATTGAAATATGAGGGGGGGGGCCAGAGGGGATATAGGGGAAGAGTTTAGTTTTTTTTTTTTTTTTTTTATTTAATTTAATTATTTTATTCAAAAAGTTGACTTTCTCATACGACCTCTAAACGAGGCCCACCGCCTGTCGTCCATAGCGTTTTACCCCCATTCCGAACACAATGGGACATGTTTCGTATGTTGATTCGATCGTTTGAATCAGTTTCCATTGAATTAACATTTAAATCACTATATTGAATTTTAAACGTACATTTCAAATTACCGGGGTCACATACTAAGTAGAAAAATTCCTGAAAAATATTTTCTAGCTTCGTATTGACGATACGGTCCTAACAAAACTAGTTTCGTTGAATTCTGAGACCGTTGGAAAAATGGCCATTTTCCAGTCGATTAAAATCAACTGAAACTGGTCAAACGCGTTTTCCTTTGCCACGCTCACCTATTGATTCGAAAAATTATGAAATTTGGAATCTAGCAATAACTTGACATCACGGACCCAACAAAACTGGTTTCATCGAAATCCGAGGTCATTTGCAAAATGTCCATTTTTAAGGGCCTGAATTCCATAGCGACTATTCAGAATTTTCAACTGGACATATCTTTTGATTCCCGATATGTAATCTTGATTTTTCGGATTCGTTGGAAAGATATTCACTATTAGATTCCATTATTTTTGGTTTCACTAAAATCCGGATTGTTTTGCACCCGGTACATTCAATTGAAGTTTGAAATCGAATTATCGAACTACCGCGCCATTTTCAATTCCTTTTTATAATTATATATAATTATTTATAATCTAACGACGACGCGTATAATATATACGTTCGAATTCTATTCAAATAAATTTCTCGTCGATATTATTTAAAATACTTCATTTTAAATAATCAAAATTCGCTAAAATCGCCAAAATAAAAATTTCAAACTGGCTCAGATTTTCCGGGTTGTTACAGGGATGACCCTGGTATCCGCTGAATTGATAACAGGTGGAAAGGATATAATGATATGCCGACAAAATGGTACAAGTTTATATTTCTATTGGATATAAGATTTATGAGCCGAATTGGCAAGCCACTTGGCTGTTTGATTTTCTTTTGGGTTGGAGATGGCCCAGAGAGGCGAGTTGGAGTTTGGCCGATTGACTAGTACAAAGGAGGTGCTGGCAAAATTTTCAAAAATTCAAGGCGTTAGAAAATTTTCAGGATTTTTGAAAAATTTCGTTGACAAGAATTAATTAATAATTTAATTGAAATTAAATTGGTTTAGTTGAAACTGAAGTTAAGAAGTGAAAAAATATGTTCTAACCAGTCGATAGCGTCGTTCTCTACCTTTTAGCAATTTCGAGGACGAAATTATTTTAAGTGGGGAAGATTGTAATGACCCGCATTGGCAGAGGTATTATAATTAATTTTATTTAATTATATAAATGGTGATTAGTGAATTTAATGATCGTTGAATTAAATAATGATGATTATTTAATTAAAATAATAAATTAAATTCTGAAATAATCAGAATTGGCTGAAATGACGATATGGTGCGAACCAGATCATCTATGATATATAATTCAGTTTAGAATTTGAATTTGAATAACGAATATATTCAGTTGACGTCAGTTTGAACGTATAATTTTAATATAATTAAAATAGAGCTTGGAATGGCGCTGTAGTTCGCTATTTGGCGATTTGAACTTCAATGGAATGTACATGATTCGTTTGAAGCCGGATTTCTGTGAAACAAGAAACGCGTGGAGCTGGTGGACTATATCTTTCTAGTGGAAGAGAAAAATTGGGATTTCGTCGTGTAGATTTTGAGATATGTCCAAATCAAATTTTAAAATAGTCGCTATAGAATCGTTTATCGACCGTATCAGTTTATTCAATATAACTAGACACCGGGTTTGAATTTAGACAAGGTTCTTTTGGGAAATAGTGATAATTTAATTTTTAGAATTTTATGGAAATTTTTAGTTAATTTAATAAGCTACTTTTTATTTGAAGTATTTCGCACCCTGAAATCAACATTTTGAAGTTTCAAAATATTAGTCAAACTACCGGTATTATTATATTTCTGGGATCGTGGCACATTGATCATCACGATGGTATAGTTGATCCGGTCGATAGCAGTTCGTAATTAACGAAGTTTTGTAAAATGAGATGATCAAAATCTTTAAAACTCAAAACAAATATCCTAACATATTCCTTGATCGAGAATAAGGCCACGAATTGTTTTCTCAGCCATCAATGATACCTACCCTTGTTTATTAATAAATACCACCACTTAACCCTTAAACCAAATTTTCAACTTCAGAAAATCCGCCGTTACTTTTGTTCCTTCAGTAAATATCTTCGATCATAGAAAATCAAAATCAATCCCAAAAAAATCAGTAAATTCCACTGCTTATGTATTTGAACTCCTGCGATAATCCCCTCAAAGCTTATGGCTATTTTAAGTGGTTCGGTTTCCAATTTTTAATCGCTGAAAATCTACAGCGACGCTAGGGTTTCAAAAATGGTGAAACGCTGGCTTTAATTCTAGTTTTTGGGATTGAAGTTGGGTTCACGAGACCGATGGGAGTTCGTTGGCCAAGTGTTGATGATTTTAGAAGTAAACGATTTCGGTGATGTTGCCAGGCAGCGTCGGTTTTGTGTGGAGTGGCGACGGAGTTGGGGACCGAGTTGATCAGGGAGCGGGTGGCAGGAAAGAGAAGGTGAAGAGAAGGTCAGAGGTGGTATTTGTGTGTGAAACCGTGGAGTGATGGAGGAGGGGAGGTCGATTGAAGTATGGCAATTGTTGTGGTGAAAACACTGGAGCGCGATTTTTTGTTGTTGTTTGGGGAAGACGAGATTGGAGGACGGGGTTAAATTGAGGGTGGGCTTCACGGGTTTGATGATGGGGAGTTTGTGCCAGTTAAGAGGGTAAGGCCCAATGGTAAAGTTAAATTTTAGTTTAAATTCAAATTTAATGTGTATAAACTTCAAAAGCATGTAACTTTCACATACATTATCGAAATTCAGCAAAACAAGATCCGACGGGATCGTATGGACGGGGGCAACACAATGGAGCAGACTGGGAGTGATTCCGAGCTCGTTACAATTTATGGCGAAATAAATTGTCCGTCGCAGTCAAATAAACGCAAACCGTTATTTAACGGCTAACGCGCAACGGTGAGTAAATCTCACTAACTCTGAACAGTTTACATTTACATGTTGTATTTTTAGAACAGTTAAATATTGACTGATTGACTGTGTGTTGATTGTTTGATTGAACTGCTAGTCAGTTTGTTGAATTTCTATATCGATTCTGTTTAACAGAATATATCAAATAGAACTGAAAGTGATGTTATCTATATTGTTTAACATCTGTGATGCAGGGAAACAGGTTGGAGGAATCCAACTGGATTCCTCAACATTTATTTTACTGTTTTTCATATATTGTGATATATGATGTGTTATATAATCTATTTTGGATTATGGGTGTTGGAATGATATTGATCATTGTTATTCGATATTTTAAATATCATAAGAAACCTTGGGATGTAAAAAAAGAAGTATTTCAATGTATATTGAAATAAAGGAATTTTATAAAATCACAGGATTTTATAAAAGGAAATATTTATAAAACGAACACGGTTTTATAAAAGGGATATTTATTTAGAGGATAATTAGAAGTTATAAATAGGAAATATTTGTAACGGTAAATAGAAGTTATAAATAGGAAATATTTGTAATGGTAAATAGAAGTTATAAATAGGAAATATTTGTAACGGTAAATAGAAGTTATAAATAGGAAATATTTGTAACGGTAAATAGAAGTTATAAATAGGAAATATTTGTAACGGTAAATAGAAGTTATAAAAAGGAAATAGTTGTAACGGTAAGTAAACGTTATAAATAGGAAATATTTGTAACGGTAAATAGAAGTTATAAAAAGGAAACAGTTGTAACGGTAAGTAAACGTTATAAAAAGGAAATAGTTGTAACGGAAAACGTAGTTTAGTAAAAAGAAGTTAATCGATGTTAGTTTAATCGATTAGTGTTAAAGTAAAAGGAGTTAATCGATGTTAGTTAATCGATTAGAGTAAAAGTTAAAAGGAGCTAATCGATGTTAGTTTAATCGATTTGAGTTGAAGCAAATGAGTTAATCGAATATAGTTATTCGAATTAAAGCAAATGTGTTAATCGAATATAGTTATTCGAATAGAAGCAAATGAGTTAATCGAATATAGTTATTTGAATTAAAGCAAATGAGTTAATCGAATATAGTTATTCGAATTAAAGCAAATGAGTTAATCGAATATAGTTATTCGAATAGAAGCAAAAGAGTTAATCGAATATAGTTATTCGAATAGAAGCAAAAGAGTTAATCGAATATAGTTATTCGAAGAAAGTAAAAGGAGTCATCGAATATAGTTATTCAAAAGGAGTTAAGTGAAATGGGTAAATCAATAGCATTAGTCAAAATGAGTCAATCCAATAGTGTTAGTCCAATAGAGTTAATTGATAAGGGTTAATCGAATAGAGTTAAGTGAAAAGAGTCAATCGAATATATTTATTCGAACGAGAGTTAAGTAAGGAAGTTAGCTAAAGGAATATAAAGTGAACTTTGCCTATTTCAAAGTTAGAAATGTTGTTCAGTTAAGGTCTGAGAGGTAGTTCTACCCCAACTTGATTGGCTTCGTTTTAACTAAGGAATAGTTAAGGCTCGGCAGTAAAGGAAATGGTTTGAATTGGCATCGCCATGGTTTGTTTAAACATCTGTCTAAGTTCAATGAAGAAGCTTTGGAAATGTTTTCCAAAGAAGAAACCAGAAATGTTTTCTAATAAAGAAAACAAGAAATGGAAATGTTTTCCATTGTTAATAACGTATATTTTCCAAATTTAGAAAATAAGAAATATTGAATATAGGGAAACAGGAGATAAGTAAAATTATGAACTAAGGAGATGAATGTTGAATGATGTTTGATCGATATAATTTCCATTTGGAAATAATATCGTTATTTGCACACTTGTTTTTATTCGATAGTTAAATCACAGACTATCGAAGTTTTGACCATTTTAATGTTGTTAATATGGAGAGACCGGTTGGATTATTATCCAAAGAACCACTCTGTATTCGCATAAGCTTTGCGAATCATATATGCCAAAGGAAATTGAAGATGGAGTTATGCAAGGGCTATCCTGTTTACAGAATAGTGCCTTCGGTTCATCCTGTTCCTGGGTGACTTGTATGGACGGATGTCTGACAGAGTATTTCCAGATGATCACATATATTGATTTCTCCAACTGTACCAAGAGTGGAAGCGAAGAAGGAACTTTCTTTTAGCTAACACATAATTTATGGTTGAGGACGTCAATCGGTGATTTGATGGATTAGATGATGTGACATTCAAAGTGAATCTTGTATGATGATAAAGCGTAGTGTAGTGACCAGAAAATCCGGTAGAATTTGAGCTGACCAAAAACACAAGTCCAACCCCAAATATCACGGAAATTCGAACCATTAATAGAAAGAAGTTAGAGGGTGAGGATAGATAAGATAGAAACTTAGAATAGAAGAAGAAGAAGAAGAAGAACACAACATCAGAGTAACACGAATCTCACAGCGGAACGAATAACATATAATATATATAACATAACTTGAAATATACATCTGTACTTGAATATACATCAACATCAAAGTACATCACTTACAACACAGCAGAAATAACTATAGCTATATGATCATGAAGCCTCCTGCTCCAAGCTCTTCCAGTATATCTGTAAATTCCCGACTACTTGACTGCCCGTACAAATTTAGGCACCCAAGAGTTTAGGGAAAACAACAAAGTAAACTCCGGGTCAGTCATGGGACTGGTATGAGTAAACAGTTTAAAACAGTTTCAGAAAACTAAATGATATCTCATAAGACCACGCCGTATAACACGGAACGGGTTTTTCCCTTATGAGAATCCAAACACTTGATTTATCTTTATATCAAAACTCTTTTGATATTATAATAATGTCTAAATCAAGTAGATAACAATCTAGTGGAACGCTTGCATCTCACGTTCCACATATATATACAATCAAAACCGCAAGCACGTATTGGGTAATGGATTTCCAACTATGACAAGGTATGGGACCACCTTCCGCTGGTATATCTCTAGAGGAGAATACACCGAGTTCAACAAGAACATCTTGCAACTCAGCCACACATGACCGACCACTCATTTCGCTTGAGTGTATCGAATGTATATCACCAACGGTTGGGATCAGCAACCGTTTCCCGAATGGGACAGCATCGACAATAGATTTTTAGAAGTAAATGAAACTCTAGATCAGGTGATTCTACACCCTAATAGGTGCGACCTACATAGCCATGCTGCTTGCCCGATTTCTGTCATTTACCGGTTGATGAGGCTAGAAGCTACGCTTTATCATCACACCAGATTCACTTCGAATGTCACATCGTCAAATCCATCAAATCACCGATTGACGTCCTCAACAGTACATTACGTGTTAGCTAAAAGAAGTTTCCTTCTCCGCTTCCACTCTTGGTACGGTCGAAGAAATCAATGTACGTGACCTTTCTGGAAATACTCTGTCAGACATTCATCCATACACGTCACCCAGGAACAGGATGAACTGAAGGCACTATTTCTATTAATAGAAAAAGTCCTTGCACTCTACTCCGTCTTCGATTATCTTTATATAATCTGATTCGCACGCTACTGCCAATACGGAGTGGTTCTTCGGATAATAATCCAACCGGTCTCTCCATATTGACAACGATGGTCAAAACTTCGATAGTCTGTGATTTAACTATCGAATAAAAACAAGTGTTTCGATAGTCGATGATTTAACTATCGAATAAAACAAGTGTTCATCCAAACATCCAACAAATCACTGAACCTTTAATTAATATTCCATTAATTAAATCTCTTCTCTATTCTTTATCAATATTTGCTAATCAAATATTTCAATAACCATATTGCCCTTTTCCGTTATTTGGAAAACATTTCCATATATCGCCTTCTATTATTTTCTAAACTTTAGAAAATATTCATTATTCTATTTCCAAGCTTTGCACATATTTGGGTTAAAACAGATGTTGTGTAAAACATCGTTACGACAACCCAAATACAATATTTAACGAATTCTTATTCCACATTGATCTTCGAGCCTGAATCTTGCTACTTATCGGTATATCATGAAATCAACCAAGTTGGGGTATAATTACCTCTCAGACCTTGACTGAATAAAATTTAACGTCAAAACAGACAAGACTACTTACTCGAATAATCAATACCATACAACTACTTCTTCACTTTTAAACACATATATACTTTCTCTTTTATCCTTACGAGGTTTTATTTTTATACTTCCTTTTTGATTATACTATTCTATTTCTAAGTTCGTTTTCTTATCGACTTCTATATATTTTGATACGTTGATTTCTAACTATCAAATTATCTTAAAAATATTCTATCTCCTTAAATTCCCGGAAAAATTCGCCATAACCTCCTTTGTAGCGGGAGCATCGGGAAATTTCAAATAGCTTTCCCGGTCCTTCTTATCTCAAAAAGAAAAGGAAAAAGCCAAGCGGCTTGCCGATACGGCGCATAAAATCTTATATGGAAATTAAATACGTACCTTTTTGTCGGGCATTCTATTTATTTCACTTCTATACTTTATTCCATACCTGTCTCCTGTATGTCTATACCTGTCCAATCTATTTTAACTATACCAATCGTTTTAACTCAATTTGTTAATTAAATCTGTTACTTAACTTTTCAGTCTATTTCACCTTCATATTTGAACATGACATGTTCAAATATATTTTAACTGCATATTAACAAATTCTAATTATACTCATACTCTCGTTCCCTTATCGACTTCTTATTCAAATTTCAAATCAATTCTATTTGAATTCTTTTTATTCAAATTTCATTTGAATTCTATTATCAAATTTTATAGTTTAAAGTCCATTTGAAAATCTATTTTCAAATTCTATATTTTAAAGTCAATTGAATTCTATATTCAAATTCTATCGTTTGAAATCCATTTGAATTTCTATATTCAAATCTATAGTTTAAAGTCTATTTGAATTTCTATATTCAAATCTATAGTTTAAAGTCTATTTGAATTTCTATATTCAAATCTATAGTTTAAAGTCTATTTGAATTTCTATATTCAAATCTATAGTTTAAAGTCTATCTGAATTTCTATATTCAAATCTATAGTTTAAAGTCTATTTGAATTTCTATATTCAAATCTATAGTTTAAAGTCTATCTGAATTCTCGGCATTACTTATAAACAATGTTTATAACTTCAATTCAAATCCCACCTTTCCATTTATAAACAACTTTAGAAATTCGATTCAAATTCCATCCTTACATTTATAAACAACTTTATAAATTCGATTCAAATTCCATCCTTTCATTTATAAACAACTTTATAAATTCGATTACTTGTTTATATATATATATTCAAAACAAGTTAATGTTTCTATACTTCATTTAAAATTCAAATTCTATTTATAAAAATAGAATTCCCCTTTAAATTTCAAATACCCTTTTTGATATTTTTATAAATCAATATTCAAGCTCTAGTGGTATTTTCAACAATCAGATCAACCAATTTTCAATCACTTGATTTTTAACACATCATATAGGAATATATATGAAATCAAACAAACAACAAACAGATAATATATTTTTGAGGAATCCAGTTGGATTCCTCCAACCTGTTTTCCTGCATCCACAGATGTTAGTCAACATAGTAATACCCATCCTGCTTCGAGGCAGGATATCGCGGTATGAAGGTCATCCACTAATCATAGCGTGGGGCGTATAGGGTAATCATCCGCTATGAAACTGCGGGCATCCGCTAATGAAACTGCGGGAATCCAACCAATCAATCAACCCAATATATATATATATATATATATATATATAATAGTCCTAAATAACTAATATATATTTTAAAACCATCAGACAACATTCAAACAAGCAGAGACAATTATTTTTAACGATATAAAAATAATTCTAAAAGGGGAGCTTTACTCACAGTAATTGCAGTTGTCGAATATCTTGTTTATTTCTCCATCATAGACTATGGATCTTCTCGAATGAATTCTCACCTACGAAAATTTTATTTAAATTTACTGATTAAACCTTTATTTATTTAAATTAACTATTTAAATGAATAAATAACTTCCCTATAATTGTTTTTCCTTCTTTTAATGGTTATTAAATTAAAATTAACTTAACAAACATGATTAGACTTATTTGTGTATTTTTAAACATTAAACCATAAATATATTTAATGTTTTCTTAAATAATTAAATAGCAAGTTTGATTACCTTATTTAGAGGAAATAAGCCTCTGCCTAAACTCATTCCCCTTTGATATCCATTCACCACAAACACCCAACTCATATTGCATCAGAACTGCTGCTTACTGTAGGCTCAACTCCATCACTGGCCACCATCCCGTCTCGAAGCTCACCACCCTGAACACGCACAATACCCGATCCAATTTGAACCCACTATCGCACCCCTTTCGAGCATCTCAGAACATCAATGAGTTCAGTGCCTTCGAATCCCCAAAATAGTCTGCGACTGACAAACGTCGCACCCCCTCAGGTTAACCCCTTTCATCTCACAAATCGAACTCCAGTTCGATCTCATCATCGAACCGCCAGAGGTCCTCGCAGTACCCCTACTTCTGATTTCCTTCCTTCCAGTCATCGCGAGTGGCTCTGGTCTTCTATCGAGCTTTTGGAACCCCGTCGAACTCAAATTGTGAATCGCGAGTTTGATTTCCTTCTTCAGCGACGAACTCGAGCGTTTGGGGTTGCTGGTTTTTTATTCGATTTTGAGGTGAGGCCTGAATTGGTTTTCCAATTTTAGTGAATGAAAGGGTAATGAACGGGATGGCATGCGATAAAGGAAGACAGTACACACCATTTTTGTTGGAGCTTGAATCGATTTTCCGGAAATGGGGAAAGTTGGTTTTCGATTAAATAGAAGAGGGTGTAGTTTTAAAATGGGACAGCGGTGCCATTATTCTGTGGAGTTGAAGAGAGCACGGGATGTTATATTTTGTGGTAAGGAAGAGAGCACGGTTTGGTTTGGTGTGTGGTAATGAAGGAGCCACGGGTTTTGTTTTAAACCGGTTTCATTTAATATAAATTACCTTGTGTGTTCGAATTCCTTTCTGAACCCAACAACTGTCAATTCTAGGGTAATACCCCTATTCCGGACACACTGGAATAGGTCACGAAGTCCAATTCGATCGTCTTAAAACGATATTTAATTTAAATTAACATAAATTAAATTTCAACCCATTTAAATTCTTTGATAATAATATCATCATTATTATTGTTTATATTCGAATTAGAATTTCCACAGATCATCTGAATTATCTTGATTCAGCTCTAACTTCGAATTTTTATATTTATTGTTTTTTTCTTTTTTTCTTCCTATTCGTCAATTTAATATATTTGATTTTAAATCGAAATCGATTATTAAATTGATAACTTAATATAAAATTCCATTTATATTTACCCACCCAATATTTAAAACTGTATTAAATATTCAAATCTAACCGACGGAATATCCGGGTCATTACACGTAGCTTCTAGCCTCATCATCCGGTAAATGACAGAAATCGGGCAGGCAGCATGGCTAAGTCGGTCGCACCGAAGTAGGGTGTATAATCACCTGATCTAGAGTTTCATTTATTTCCCAAAATCTATTGTTAACGCTGTCCAATTCGGGAAACGGTTGCTGATCCCAACCGTTGGGGACATACATTCGATACACTCAAGCGAAATGAGTGGTCGGTCATGTGTGGCCGGGTTGCAAGATGTTCTTGTTGAACCCAGTGTATTCCTTTCTAGAGGTACACTAGCGAAAGGTGGTTCCATACCTTGTCATAGTTGGAAATCCATTACCCAATACGTGCTTGCGGTTTTGATTGTATACTATATATGTAGAACGTGAGATGAAAGCGTTTCTGCTAGATGATTATTATATTGTGTTGATAGACATTATTATAATATCAAAAGGTTTTTGATATAAAGATATTTTGGATTCTCATAAGGGAAAAACCCGTTCCGTTATGCGGTGTGGTCTTATGAGATATCGTTTACTTGTTCAACTGTTTTTAATTGTTTTACTCATACCAGTCCCATGACTGACCCGGAGTTTACTTTGTTGTTTTCCCTAAACTCTTGGGTGCCTAAATTTGTACGGGCAGTCAAGTAGTCGGGATTTTACTGATATACTGGAAGAGCTGGAGCAGGAGGCTTCAGGATCATATAGCTATAGTTATTTCCGCTGTGTTGTGAGTGTTGTACTTTGATAATGATGTATATTCAAATAAAGATGTATATTTCAAAGTTATGTTACATATATTATATGTTATTCGTTCCGCTGTGAGATTCGTGTTACTCTGATATTTTGTTCTTCTTCTTCTATTCTAATTTTCTACCTTATCTTTCCTCACCCTCTAATTTCTTTCGTTAATTACCAGGATTTTTCGACGTTTATCGACATCGGGCTTATGTCGATAAACAAAGTCGCCCAAAATCCGGGTCGTTACAGTTGGTATCAGGGCTTAAGTTAAGAATTACTTGGCTCTGTGGCGTGACTCGGTAGAGATAGGGTTAGTAATACCCTAGATTGAGTTGAGTGTATGTATACGAGTGAACGTATTTGTTATTGATATAAAAATTGTTTTATATTGTGGAGATTCATTGGTTGAGTCGGTTATGAGTTCTGGTCGATCAGTTTGATCCACTGTATCGGTAGGAGTTACTAAACACTTGAATACGATGGGTCATCACGATATGTTTTGAAAAGAGGGTAAATTAAAATAAGTTTACCCAAGGTATATCTTGACATAGAGAAGATATATATATCAAAATTTTAATATAGTGCATATATTGGTTGTGATTATAATCGAGTAAGATTATAAATTAAATGGTTATATAAATAACCAATCAGAATTCATATAAGTGAAATGCGTGAAATCAGATGAGTTAAATCTGAAATGTAAACCAGAAATGTAAGTTAAAACTCTGGAGAATTGGATAAGTGTTTGTAAATAGATTCGGATTAAAAATAAGGAAAATTTAAGATCCTGGGAGATTTTAAATTGTTTTACAAGCAGTGTGAATTATATTTTGAAATGAATTTCAATGTGGAAATGTTTAGAAATGGTTTTATAGTATTGAACTCACTTCGATCGCTGGAAAATAGATTATGATGATGTCAGCTGCATCATCAGTATTCATTTTCGAGTTGTAAGTGAGGAATTACTACCAGAGATACTGTTTTGAATTTGTTTTGGGAAAGACAAGTTGTGTTGAATTTCAAATGGGATTTATAATATAGAATTTGAATTTTTAAATAGATTTGAAATATTAACTTGTTTTAAAAGAAATAAAACGAGAAGTTCCATTATAAACGAAGTTTATAAATAGTTCTTTTATAAACGAAGTTTATAAATGAAGCGAATAGAATTATCATTGGATAATTCAGAAATAAAAATACAAGTGTGAAATTGAAAGGGAAATCTATTTTCCAAAGGTAGAAATATCGATTTCAAAAGGAATTGAAATCGAGGCTTATGTAAAGAATGAATAAAGAAAGTTTGAAAAGGAATTTGAATAAAGGAAGTTCAAACATAGAATTTGAATATAGAAAATTCAAAGGGGATTTGAATATAGAAATTCAAATGAGGTTTGAATAAAGAAGATTTAAATAATAAAAATTGAATATAGAATTCATATAGAGTAATAATGAAATTTGAATATAGAATTCAAATAGTTTGAAATGAAATTTGAATATAGAATTCAAATAATTTGAAATGAAAATTGAATATAGAATTCATATAGAGTAATAACAGGATTCGAATATAGAAATTCAAAGGGAGTTTGAATATATGAAATTCAATGGAATTGAAATAGAGTTTGAATATATCAATTCAGATATAGAATTTGAAAAGAGGAAATTCGAATATAGAAAATCGAATAGAATTTGACATATGAAAAATCGAATAGAATTTGACATATGAAAAATCGAATAGAATTTGACATATGAAATTCAAATATAGAAATTGAATAGAATTAACTAAGTCGAGAGGAATTAGTTAATCGAGTTTTGAAGTTGAAGTTGAACTTTGAAAGGTGGATTGGATCTGTAAATGGATATTCGAAATCGAATATAGAACATAAAATTGAAATGGAATTCAATTAATGGATAAATAAGTTAAACCTATATTTGAATATGTTATACTCAAATATGAAGGTGAAATGGGAAAACCAGTAATATGAAAATCACTTAACGAACTAAGTTAAAACGATTGGATTAAGTTGGAATGAATTAGAAATGTATGGATATACATGAGACAGGTTTGCAATATAGTATAGAAGTGAATAGATAGAATTCTCGACGAAAGGTATGTATTTAATTCATATATGAGATTTTATGCGCCGTATCAGCTAGCCGTTTGGCTTTTTCTTTTTTCCTTGTGGATTGGTAAGGGCCATGGGAGGCTATTTGAAATATCCCGATGCTCCTAGTACAAAGGAGGTTATGGCAAATTTTTCCGGGAATTTAAGGAGTTAGAATATTTTTAAGATGATTTGATAGTTAGAAATCAACGTATCGATATATATGGAAGTCGATAAGGAAACGAACTTAGAAATAGAATAGTATAATCAAAAAGGGAGACTAAGAATAAAATCTAGTAAGAATAGAAAGAGAAAGTGTATATGTATTTAAAAGTGAATAAGTAGTTGTATGGTATTGATTATTCGAACAAGTAGTCATATCTGTTTTGACGTTATAAATGTTATTCAGTCAAGGTCTGAGAGGTAGTTATACCCCAACTTGATTGATTTCATTATTAACAAATAAATAGTAAGATTTCAGGCTCAAAGATCAATGTTGAATAAGAGTTATTTGAATATAGTATTTGGATTGTCGTAACGATGTTTTACACAACATCCGTTTTAACCCAAATAAGTGTAAGCTTGGAAATATAATAAAGAATATTTCCTAAGTATAGAAATAAACGAGATCGGAAAAGAGATAAGTAATTGGAATATTTCCCAATTATAAATAGCATATATTTTCTGAAGTTTAGAAAATAAAGGAAGGCGATATGCGGAAATGTTTTCCAAGTAACGTAAAAAACCAGTATGGTTATTGAAAATATTTGGTCAACAAATATTGATAAAGAAATAGAGAAGTGATTTAACTAATGGAATATTGATTATGGACACAGTTAAATTTCAAAAAGGAAAATTTGATTTTTTTTTTGAAAAAGTAAACTGTTTAAAATTCCCAGGAAGAGACTGTTTGAAATAAAAACAAATTTAACAGAAATTTGTGAAAGCAAATTTGAATGTAAAGTCAGTTAAGTGGTAACTGAGATTGAATTAGAGTGATATCAAGACAAATTGGATGGTGAGATTCAAATTTGAAGTGGAATGGGACAATCAAGTTAAGAGCAGGGAATCGAGAAGGAACTCGAGTTGAAATGATATTTGGCTTAGTTATAAGCGAATGGTTGTGTTGTGGATAAAAACGGATTGGAGTTTGATGGGGATGACCCTGGTATCCGCTGAATTGATAACAGGTGGAAAGGATATAATGATATGCCGACAAAATGGTACAAGTTTATATTTCTATTGGATATAAGATTTATGAGCCGAATTGGCAAGCCACTTGGCTGTTTGATTTTCTTTTGGGTTGGAGATGGCCCAGAGAGGCGAGTTGGAGTTTGGCCGATTGACTAGTACAAAGGAGGTGCTGGCAAAATTTTCAAAAATTTAAGGCGTTAGAAAATTTTCAGGATTTTTGAAAAATTTCGTTGACAAGAATTAATTAATAATTTAATTGAAATTAAATTGGTTCAGTTGAAACTGAAGTTAAGAAGTGAACAAATATGTTCTAACCAGTCGATAGAGTCATTCTCTACCTTTGAGCAATTTCGAGGACGAAATTATTTTAATTGGGGAAGATTGTAATGAACAGCATTGGCAGAGGTATTATAATTAATTTTATTTAATTATATAAATGGTGACTAGTGAACTTAATGATCGTTGAATTAAATAATGATGAATATTTAATTAAAATAATAAATTAAATTCTGAAATAATCAGAATTGGCTGAAATGACGATATGGTGTAAACCGGATCATCTATGATATATAATTCAGTTTAGAATTTGAATTTGAATAACGAATATATTCAGTCGACGTCAGTTTGAACGTATAATTTTAATATAATTAAAATAGAGCTCAGAATGGCGCTGCAGTTCGCTATTTGGCGATTTGAACTTCAATGGAATGTACATGATTCGTTTGAAGCCGGATTTCTGTGAAACAAGAAACGTGTGGAGCTGGTGGACTATATCTTTCTAGTGGAAGAGAAAAATCGGGATTTCGTCGTGTAGATTTTGAGATATGTCCAAATCAAATTTTAAAATAGTCGCTATAGAATTGTTTATTGACCGTATCAGTTTATTCAATATAACTAGACACCGGGTTTGAATTTAGACAAGGTTCTTTTGGGAAATAGTGATAATTTAATTTTTAGAATTTTATGGAAAATTTTAATTAATTTAATAAGCTACTTTTTATTTGAAGTATTTCGCACCCTGAAATCAACATTTTGAAGTTTCAAAATATTAGTGAAACTACCGGTATTATTATATTTCTGGGATCGTGGCACATTGATCATCACGATGGTATAGTTGATCCGGTCGATAGCAGTTCGTAATTAGCGAAGTTTTGTAAAATGAGATGATCAAAATCTTTAAAACTCAAAACAAATATCCTAACATATTCCTTGATCGAGAATAAGGCCACGAATTGTTTTCTCAGCCACCAATGATATCTACCCTTGTTTATTTATAAATACCACCCCTTAACCCTTGAACCAAATTTTCAACTTCAGAAAATCCGCCGTTACTTTTGTTCCTTCAGTAAATTTCTTCGATCATAGAAAATCAAAAGCAATCCAAAGAAAAATCAATAAATTCCACTGCTTATGTATTTGAACTCCTGCGATAATCCCCTCCAAGCTTATGGCTATTTTAAGTGGTTCGGTTTCCAATTTTTAATCGCTGAAAATCTACAGCGACGCTAGGTTTTCAAAAATGGTGAAACGCTGGCTTTAATTCTAGTTTTTGGGATTGAAGTTGGGTTCACGAGACCGATGGGAGTTCGTTGGCCAAGTGTTGATGATTTTAGAAGTAAACGAGTTCGGTGATGTTGCCAGGCAGCGTCGGTTTTGTGTGGAGTGGCGACGGAGTTGGGGACCGAGTTGATCAGGGAGCGGGTGGCAGGAAAGAGAAGGTGAAGAGAAGGCCAGAGGTGGTATTTGTGTGTGAAACCATGGAGTGATGGAGGAGGGGTGGTGGATTGAAGTATGGCATTGGTTGTGGTGAAAACACTGGAGCGCGATTTTTTGTTGTTGTTTGGGGAAGACGAGAATGGAGGACGGGGTCAAATTGAGGGTGGGCTTCACGGGTTTGACGATGGGGAGTTTGGGCCAGTTAAGAGGGTAAGGCCCAATGGTAAAGTTAAATTTTAGTTTAAATTCAAATTTAATGTGTATAAACTTCAAAAGCATGTAACTTTCACATACATTATCGAAACTCAGCGAAACAAGATCCGACAGGATCGTATGGACGGGGGCAACACAATGGAGCTGACTGGGAGTGATTCCGAGCTCGTTACAATTTATGGCGAAATAAATTGTCCGTCGCAGTCAAATAAACGCAAACCGTTATTTAACGGCTAACGCGCAACGGTGAGTAAATCTCACTAACTCTGAACAGTTTACATTTACATGTTGTATTTTTAGAACTGTTAAATATTGACTGATTGATTGTGTGTTGATTGTTTGATTGAACTGCTAGTCAGTTAGTTGAATTTCTATATCGATTCTGTTTAACAGAATATATCATATAGAACTGAAAGTGATGTTACCTATATTGTTTAACATTTGTGATGCAGGGAAACAGGTTGGAGGAATCCAACTGGATTCCTCAACATTTATTTTACTGTTTTTCATATATTGTGATATATGATGTGTTATATAATCTATTTTGGATTATGGGTGTTGGAATGATATTGATCATTGTTATTCGATATTTTAAATATCATAAGAAACCCTGGGATGTAAAAAAAGAAGTATTTCAATGTATATTGAAATAAAGGAATTTTATAAAATCACAGGATTTTATAAAAGGAAATATTTATAAAACGAACACGGTTTTATAAAAGGGATATTTATTTAGAGGATAAATAGAAGTTATAAATAGGAAATATTTGTAACGGTAAATAGAAGTTATAAATAGGAAATATTTGTAACGGTAAATAGAAGTTATAAATAGGAAATATTTGTAACGGTAAATAGAAGTTATAAATAGGAAATATTTGTAACGGTAAATAGAAGTTATAAAAAGGAAATAGTTGTAACGGTAAGTAAACGTTATAAATAGGAAATATTTGTAACGGTAAATAGAAGTTATAAAAAGGAAAGAGTTGTAACGGTAAGTAAACGTTATAAAAATGAAATAGTTGTAACGGAAAACGTAGTTTAATAAAAAGAAGTTTATCGATGTTGGTTTAATCGATTAGTGTTAAAGTAAAAGGAGTTAATCGATGTTAGTTAATCGATTAGAGTAAAAGTTAAAAGGAGCTAATCGATGTTAGTTTAATCGATTTGAGTTGAAGCAAATGAGTTAATCGAATATAGTTATTCGAATTAAAGCAAATGAGTTAATCGAATATAGTTGTTCGAATAGAAGCAAATGAGTTAATCGAATATAGTTATTCGAATTAAAGCAAATGAGTTAATCGAATATAGTTATCCGAATTAAAGAAAATGAGTTAATCGAATATAGTTATTCGAATAGAAGCAAAAGAGTTAATCGAATATAGTTATTTGAATAGAAGCAAAAGAGTTAATTGAATATAGTTACTCGAATAGAAGCAAAAGAGTTAATCGAATATAGTTATTCGAATAGAAGCAAAAGAGTTAATCGAATATAGTTATTCGAATAGAAGCAAATGAGTTAATCAAATATAGTTTATTCAAAGAAAGTAAAAGGAGTCATCGAATATAGTTATTCAAAAGGAGTTAAGTGAAATGGGTAAATCAATAGCATTAGTCAAAATGAGTCAATCCAATAGTGTTAGTCCAATAGAGTTAATTGATAAGGGTTAATCGAATAGAGTTAAGTGAAAAGAGTCAATCGAATATATTTATTCGAACGAGAGTTAAGTAAGGAAGTTAGTTAAAGGAATGTAAAGTGAACTTTGCCTATTTCAAAGTTAGAAATGTTGTTCAGTTAGGGTCTGAGAGGTAGTTCTACCCCAACTTGATTGGCTTCGTTTTAACTAAGGAATAGTTAAGGCTCGGCAGTAAAGGAAATGGTTTGAATTGGCATCGCGATGGTTTGTTTAAACATCTGTCTAAGTCCAATGAAGAAGCTTTGGAAATGTTTTCCAAAGAAGAAACCAGAAATGTTTTCTAATAAAGAAAACAAGAAATGGAAATGTTTTCCATTGTTAATAACGCATATTTTCCAAAATTAGAAAATAAGAAATATTGATTATAGGGAAACAGGAGATAAGTAAAATTATGAACTAAGGAGATGAATGTTGATTGATGTTTGATCGATATAATTTCCATTTGGAAATAATATCGTTATTTGCACACTTGTTTTCATTCGATAGTTAAATCACAGACTATCGAAGTTTTGACCATTTTAACGTTGTTAATATGGAGAGACCGGTTGGATTATTATCCAAAGAACCACTCTGTATTGGCATAAGCGTTGCGAATCATATATGCCAAAGGAAATTGAAGACGGAGTTATGCAAGGGCTATCCTGTTTACAGAATAGTGCCTTCGGTTCATCCTGTTCCTGGTTGACTTGTATGGACGGATGTCTGACAGAGTATTTCCAGACGATCACGTATATTGATTTCTCCAATTGTACCAAGAGTGGAAGCGAAGAAGGAAACTTCTTTTAGCTAACACATAATGTATGGTTGAGGACGTCAATCGGTGATTTGATGGATTTGATGATGTGACATTCAAAGTGAATCTGGTATGATGATAAAGCATAGCTTCTAGCCTCATCATCCGGTAAATGACAGAAATCGGGCAGGCAGCATGGCTAAGTCGGTCGCACCGAAGTAGGGTGTATAATCACCTGATCTAGAGTTTCATTTATTTCCAAAAGTCTATTGTTAATGTTGTCCCATTCGGGAAACGGTTGCTGATTCCAACCGTTGGTGATATACATTCGATACACTCAAGCGAAATGAGTGGTCGGTCATGTGTGGCCGGGTTGCAAGATGTTCTTGTTGAACCCAGTGTATTCCTCTCTAGAGGTACACTAGCGAAAGGTGGTTCCATACCTTGTCATAGTTGAAAATCCATTACCCAATACGTGCTTGCGGTTTTGATTGTATACTATATATGTAGAACGTGAGATGAAAGAGTTTCTGCTAGATGATTATTATATTGTGTTGATAGACATTTTATAATATCAAAAGGTTTTTGATATAAAGATATTTTGGATTCTCATAAGGGAAAAGCCCGTTCCGTTATGCGGCGTGGTCTTATGAGATATCGTTTACTTGTTCAACTGTTTTTAACTGTTTTACTCATACCAGTCCCATGACTGACCCGGAGTTTACTTTGTTGTTTTCCCTAAACTCTTGGGTGCCTAAATTTGTACGGGCAGTCAAGTAGTCGGGATTTTACAGATATACTGGAAGAGCTGGAGCAGGAGGCTTCAGGATCATATAGCTATAGTTATTTCCGCTATGTTGTAAGTGCTGTACTTTGATAATGATGTATATTCAAATACAGATGTATATTTCAAAGTTATGTTACATATATTATATGTTATTCGTTCCACTGTGAGATTCGTGTTACTCTGATGTTGTGTTCTTCTTCTTCTATTCTAATTTTCTACCTTATCTTTCCTCACCCTCTAATTTCTTTCATTAATTACCAGGATTTTTCGACGTTTTGGTTATCGACATCGGGCTTATGTCGATAACCAAAGTCGCCCAAAATCCGGGTCGTTACAATGTATTTATAGGTGTAGGAAGTTATTTAGGACCATTAGATTAACCCTGAACCATGAGAACCAATCAAATGCAAAATCTGCATTTGATCGAATTGGCCCACGGGTTGACAGCCAAACACCCTGGATTAACCCCTAGTTGACCCAGTAGGGCTTGGGTCGACCTCAAAAATGGGCCGGTTCGGTTATTCCCCCTCCCAATTCGCTGTTTTGAACTTTTTCGCATATTTATTTATTTAATTTTTAATATATATATATATCAATATATATATATATATATATATATTTCTCTGCGCAAACCATTTCACCTAATTCTTTTCTAAAAATTAAGTATACTTTAATTTGTGAATTTTAATGTTATAAAATTACGGGGTGTTACATTCTCCCCTCCTTAAAGTATTTCGTCCCCGAAATCTCCAAGTCAAGAAGAATGTATATCCTACCATCTAATCGTCCATCTACTCAACCATCAAACACCAGCATCCATTGTCCTTAAAAGACTTCTAATGCTTTAATGTTTATATGCATAGTGTGTGTATGTCCATATCTAATGCAAAATTAGGCGGTCTACTGATTTAGTCGACCTCCTTAGTGCAATTCATGATGGTGCCATGCGTCCAATATGTATGCAAAAGATTCCTAATGATACATATTAATTCTATATGCGTGCACAACCATCCACCCGAATGCAGCAACTATATGATAATACAACCATTATACATCCATTTTACTAAATACATCCATATATATGCAATATGCAATATGAAGTGACTGAGCCGATCTGGTGCCTAACAGTGTGTGTATATGCATCCACGAGCAACCACTAGCAAACACTTGCATTCACCTTGCATCCACCATACACAACATGTCTCAAACACATGTTTCAACCATAGGATTATCCTAACTAAAGGTCAAAGATACTAGCGAGAGGATATACTAAAGATAAGAATAGTACAAGCTAAGCGATAAAGGAGAAATTAAAAGACATACCCTCAAAAAGAAAAGGGTATCGTGAACGCTTCTTCTCTTCTGTCTCCCAGGTAGCGTTGCTCTCATCATCTCCCCATTGCACTTTGACTAGTCTGACCTCTCGATTCCTCAACCTCTTGATCTCCGACCCAAGAATGTGTGTAGGAGCTAGTCGAATTGTCGCATCACGCTCTATGTCCACCTCTCTAAGCAAGCTCGGCTCTACCACTTCCGCAGTCTCGTGCAAGCACTTCCTCAAATGTGACACATGGAATACGTCATGTACACCACTAAGTCTCTCGGGCAACTCAACTCTATATGCCATCCGTCCAATCCTCTCCTTAACAGGAAACGGTCCTACAAACCTTGGTGCTAATTTCCCAACGGACCCAAAGCGAACAACGTTTCGTAATGGAGCCACTTTGACAAAGACCATGTCCCCAACTTCAAACTCGAGATCTGTCCTCCTCTTATCCGCATAAGATTTCTGACTATCTTGCACTGCTTTCATCCTCCTTCGAATCAAGTCGGTCTTCGCCGAGGTCTCCCTAATCATATCGGGCCCAAGTAAGATCTTATCCGTAGATTCCCACCAACATGTAGGTGAACGACAAGGTCGTCCATATAGATCTTCGAATGGTGCCATACCAATGCTGGACTGAAAGCTATTATTATATGCGAACTCAACCAATGGAAGATGCTCTTCTCATGTACCCCCAAAGTCTAGGATACATAGTCTCAACAGATCCTCTAGAATGCGATTCACCCTCTCAGTCTGGCCGTCCGTCTGAGGATGATATGCGGTGCTCAAACATAACTGAGTCCCTACTGTCTCTTGTAAGCTTCTCCAAAATTCGCTAGTGAAAACAGGATCGCGGTCGCTCACTATGCTAGAAGGAACACCGTGCAAACGAACTATCTCTTGAACGTATACAGAAGCTAACCATGGAGCAGTCCTCTTACTCTTCACGGGAATTAAATGGGCGCTCTTAGTAAGTCTATCTACTTTAACCCAAATTCTCGTATTACCCTTCCTCGATCGCGGTAATCCATCCACAAAATCCATCGAGATGCTTTCCAATTTCCATAGTGGAACCTCCAATGGGTGAAGCAACCCACCGGGTTTCTTTTGCTCCGCTTTTACTTGTTGGCACACCAAGCATCTAGCGACATACTCGGCCATGTCTTTCTTCATGCCGGCCCAAAAGTAAACTCTCTTCATGTCTTTGTACATCTTGTCCCCGCCGGGATGAATGGTCATCTTCGAACGATGTGCTTCGTCAAGAATAGTCTTCCTTAGGTCAAAGTCTTTTGGTACACAAAGCCTACCGTCCCTACGTAACCAACCCTTATCATCTAGGGTATACCTATGGAGATAACTTGATGACTCCCGTCCTTTGAGCTTTTCTACTAACTCAACTAACTGTGGGTCGTCTCGCTGTGCCTCGCCAATCCGTCCCAAAAGCATAGGTCTGACCTCCAAGGATGCTAGCAAACCGAGTACGAAGTCAACGGAAGGTCTAAAGTCAAACATCGAAATGAATTCTAAACTTTGCCGCTCAACAAACAAAGGACTTAAGGATAATCTTTTTCTACTTAATGCATCGGCCACCACGTTACCCTTGCCAGGGCTATATGCTATCTCAAAGTCGTAGGACGCTAAGAACTCCATCCACCTTTGCTGCCTTAAGTTCAAGTCCTTTTGAGAGAATAGGTATTTTAAAGATTTGTGGTCAGTGAATAGTTCGAATTTCTCGCCAAGAAGATAATGACGCCAAGACTTAAGCGTGAAAACAATAGCGGCCAACTCTAGGTCATGTGTGGGGTAATTTTTCTCATGCGCTCTCCACTGCCTTCCAACACAAAGCACAACTGAAGGTGATATACGGATACAGAGCTTTCCGGATATCATTCCAGCTGTAAACCAGGATCCTGTGAATATAAATCTGCAAAACCAAAACTACTAGCTGCCTGTGTCGAAAATGGGGGCGCCCAGAGTTTAGGTTAAAACAATAAACTCCAGGTCAGTCATGTTACTGGTGTGAGAACTAAAACAGTTATTTAAAGCTTTACATTAAAAGAGAGTAATTCAAGGGACCACGCTGTATAACACGGAACGGGTTTCCTCCCAAGAATACCAGTGTATAGAATAAACAGCGCAATGCTTTTTCGAAAAATGAAGCTATTATAAGACCCAGGTCCCATCACACAATGCAACGCAAGCCGGAGGATAGGGTTTTACCTTATAACAGCCAAACATGCTTGGTACGTTTAAAACAAATCATTTGATACTATAATAAGTGTATAGTGTCAAAACAATTTCAATCATAAATATAAATCATAGACGGCATGGGTACCATATATCATGTCGCCATACTAGTTCTACAATTAAAACAGAAATACACGTATTGGAAATTGGATTTCCGTCATGAGTCGAGGCAAGGGGCAAGCTCCTCTCCGCTTTCAAGACACTCTAGCAAATGTCTCAGGACTACACACTCTGGGCAATCCTGGATGCTTCAGGGCCAGTCCTCACTTACGTTAGAGGATTAATTATGCCTGAACACACGTTTCTCGGTCCTTACAGACCTAAAATCGAGGAGCCTCATCCAACAACCACATAGGTGAAAAGTATATAAATGTCAGGGCCGGTAAGTCACTGACATCACCAAAGCTAGAAAGAAACGTCGTGCTCTCCCTGCAGTCCGTATCCCGTTTTTGACTCATACCGAGGTGTGAGGCTCGCGAATTTACGTTATACACAAAGCTACCACGTAGGCCGTGCTTTGATCATCAACCACAAGACTTTGCTTTTCAACAGAAGCCTTGATCCATGCAACTCAGCGTGCCACACTGGCAATTCATGCCATACGATTGATATCTATTGATATATAACCTCTAAGCTCGTACGTCTCAGAGAAGGGCGTTAAGCAAGAGAATAAATTCTCTACCGCCAAACAGATATATATTTAACAGAAATCAATCAACATAGAATAAAATCAAATGCCAGACACACAATCCATTTACAAGTTCGTTCTGCGTCTGAACGAAACTGGAGGCACTTTCCTCGCATATCCATCGATCTCCAAGTACGTCTGGACGACCACCAACTGATTCCCTCATCTTGGGTGTACAACCCAATCAAGATCATCAGTAATCACCCAAATGATGTGAAGACTTCCGATCTTCAACCACCGTCTTCATCTTCGACTTATCGTCGAATCGGTTATTCAGAATGGGTATAAACCCGGACTTTCCGAACAACCCGCGTATATTAAAAACAAATGTTACACAAACACAACATACGCCTCATTCCAATCCATATTCTTAGGGAAAGGTTCCCATTAATTTTATCCAAGATAAATTCTTTAAAATTTATTCTTTAATCTTCCTTTGGATGTCATTTCAAACCAAATTACGGTTTTCCAAACTAGTCGGGATTAGCGAACCACACCGAAGTAATTATTTATTTTATTTCCCAATCCCAACCTATTCATCCCATGAAGCAAAACTGGTAATACTCCATATCTAATACTATGGTGTTATCGGTAAAATTAATTACCATTTCACGTTCAAATCTAATCAAATATTTAACTATCGCTTTGGAGCCAAAATGGTGATACTCCATTCTTGCTCAATTTCTAAATTTGATAATTTAAATTACCAATTCTCATTTCAATCTAATTGCAGATTCATTAAAAACTAGTTTTACTAGGTTAAAGGACTAATGTCATTTAAAACACAGTTCACGACAAACCCAAATCATATTCTATTTATTACCGGGTTAAAGAACAAGTGTCATTTAAAACACCCTTCACGATAAACCCACAAATCAATTCTATTTACAACCCATTTCAAATCCAATTTATTTATTTAAAAATAAATGGGTTTTAATTTTAGTTCAAAATTAGTTCATTTCGATAAAAATCTATTTTTATCTTTTCAAATATGGATTTTTTCATCCCAATATTTCCCAAATCATTTCTTATGATTTACACAAATTATTGATATTTTTAATAATTTTATCAAGGCCCGTACAGTCGATTTCCATCAACGGCCATCGAACAGCACTTACAGCGACCTTTTCCAAATTTGATTTGGACGTATCTCCAAATCCAACCATTAGATTTCAAATTTCTAATATTCGTTAGAAAGCTCTTTCCGATACGAACCCAACGGTTCCGGTTTTAGGAGAATCCGACGGTAGGATCTCCCGTAATATCCGTTTCAAAATAAATGGTCAAAATTCACGAACTGCCGCGGCGCGGCGCGTTCAATTCAGGCCATTATATTATATATATAATATATATTTCGTCAATTTCTATTTAAAACGAATTTTATAAATTGTTTTAATTTAGTTTCAAAAGCCATTTCAACTTCCATTTCAATTCAAATCAAAATTGAATTCTTCCTTATAAATTCGGTTTAAAATTCATTTCTATTCAATTCAAATTTCAATTCAATTTGAATTCATTTCAATTCGTTTTCAATTCAATTCAATTCAAATTGGTTTTCTATTCGATTCAATTCAATTTTTTTTTCTATTCGATTCAATTCAAATTGGTTTTCTCTTCGATTCAATTCAAATTCGTTTTCTATTCGATTCAATTCAAATTTGTTTTCTATTCGATTCAATTCAAATTTAAAAACGAATATAATCGATATAAATATCGTTCGCGTCAAAATAGCGCATCTCTAATCAACACGGCTTTATATATTTCAATAATCCCGTTATTCTATTCAACAAATGAATATTTATTCTATTCAATATGTGAATCTATATTTTAGTCAACACATGACTAATCTCAACGAATGAGTACTGTCCACGTGTGACTGTTTTTGTCATTTAATATATTTTATAAAAATTATGGTATCTATCGTTTGATTTAAAATTAGACTCCAACCGTAAACTAGTAACAGAATGATTCCCTGAATATTAACCCCGAAGGCCGAGACCAACATCAGATCAATATCCAGAAGACCACTCATCTCATCTATTTTCTAGTTAGTTTCTAATTTTATATATGATAAAGATGTAGATTTTATTGTTAAAATATTTCGTTCAACACATGACTAATCTCAACGGATGAGTACAGTCAACACATGAACCTTTATTTTATAATATAAAGATGTAAAATTTATTGTTAAAATATTTCATTCAACACATGACTAATCTCAACGAATGAGTACGGTCAACACATGAACCTTTATTTTATAATATTCCTTATTTTCCTGATTGGAATGAGGCCCAATCAATTACCATATAAAGTTAATTATATGGATTCCATTCAACACATGTATATTAGCAATGATAAATAATCAACCATCATCCAAAGTGCACTACACTTTATAAGCATCAAATATAGATATCTAACGCTTATAACAGCCTGTCCATCAATCGATCGGCATACAACTAATTATTGGGATTAGTGTATGCCGTATTTTATCCCAATACCCATGTGGGGTTTCAAACAATCTAACACAGATTTTATTCGTGCAGTTGGGCGATGTGTAAAATTTATCGTCCCAATCAATTGTTCTTCAAATAGGTGTACATAAACAAACCGTCAGGTTTGTAAATGAATACTTATTTATTCACATTCACGTTAAAAATTATATTTTTAACGATCAAAATATTTTATTCAAACTATGAATATTCTATTCAGTTCATTTATTCAATAAAATGATATTTTTATTTTTCTAACATATTTTAGAAAATTTCGGCGGCATAACGGCACGATACTAGAAACGGGACAAGGCCTAGCCTTATCCCCGGTCTACTGATGGCCCACGCCATACACATATCCATCAAATCAATTTCAATTCACCAAACAATCAAATCCAAATCAAATAATTTAACTAATCTATGCAACCAAACAAACAAGTCCATGGTCTGTGGACGATGGTGTCGGGTGCTACTAAACACCGTCTGCATCCTAGTATATATATATATATATATATATATATATATATATATATAACTAGAGATAGAAATTTTGAGTGAGAAGTTCTCACCGATAGCTAATCCAATACCACGACTCTTCTTATGTAGAAATCTTCGTCGTGCTCGCCTTTTTGCCCATTTCACTACCCGTAGTCACTACATATATAAAAATCACATTTTCACTTCGCTATTCAATATATAAAAATCGAATTTTTACTTCGCTATTCAATATATAAAAATCGAATTTTTACTTCGCTATTCAATATATAAAAATCGAATTTTTACTTCGCTATTCAATATATAAAAACCGAATTTTTACTTCGCTATTCAATGTATAAAAATCGAATTTTTAGTATCTTACCTATATAAAAATTATATTTTTATATTTCTACAATATAAAAGATTATATTTTTATTATCTATATAATATGAAAACTATATTTTCTACCTTTACATATGATAAAAATTATATTTTTATACTTCACATATGCTAAAAATCATATTTTTAACTTTCCTATACTATATAAAAATTATATCTTTACTCTTCTACTATAATAAAAATTCCGTCTTTTCTATTTTAAAAGGTTTCGCCCTTTCTATTCTAAAAATCTAATCCTTTTCATTTTAAAAATCTAATCTTTTTCATTTTAAAAATCTAATCTTTTTCATTAATCTGTTCTTTTACTAGATACAAATCATTTCAAAATCATATCTTTATTCATTGTTATTCATATGTGAAAGATCAAAACTTTTAAACAATAAAGATCAAAACTTTCTTCATTAAAGGTCTGACCTTTTTCATTGCTAATTTAGTTTTAAAACCGAAAATAAATCAATGTTGTTTAAATTAAACTAGTTAAACTCAAATAAATAAATGAATAAATGCTCACCATTTTTTTATCAAGAGAGGGGGGCGACAGCTGCGTCGTCGATGGCTCGCTGGGGGGGGGGCCTCGAACCGGACGTGGAGGGAGGGGGTTCGGTGGTGGTTGCGGTCGATTTTTGGTGGCGGGGAGGCTGTGTCGCAAGGGCGGGGGTGGGGGGTCTTCGACCTCTAAACGAGGCCCACCGCCTGTCGTCCATAGCGTTTCACCCTCATTCCGAACACAATGGGATATGTATCGTAGGCTGATTCGATCGTTTCGATTAGTTTTCGTCAAAATCAACATATAACTCTATATATTGAATTTGAACGCGCATTTCAATTTACTGGGGTCACATACTAACTAGAAAAATTCCCGAAAAATATTTTCTAGCTTTGTATTGACGATACGGTCCTAACAAAACTACTTTCGTCGAATTCTGAGATCGTTTGAAAAATGGCCATTTTCCAGTCGATTAAAATCAACTAAAACTGGTCAAACGCGTTTTCCTTTGCCACGCTCACATATTAATTCGAAAAATTATGAAATTTGGAATCTAGCAATAATTTGACATCACGGACCCAACAAAAGTGGTTTCGTCGAATTCCGAGGTCGTTTTCAAAATGGCTATTTTCAATGGCCTGAATTCCATAGCGACTATTCAGAATTTTCAACTGGGCATATCTTTTGATTCCCGCTATGAAATTTCGATTTTTCGGTTTCGTTGGAAAGATATTCTCAATTAGATCCTAATGTTTTTGGTTTCACTAAAATCCGGTTTGTTTTGCACCTGGTACATTCAACTGAAGTTTGAAATCGAATTATCGAACTACCACGCCATTTTCAATTCCTTTAATAATTATATATAACTATTTATATTCTAACGACGACGCGTATAAATATATACGTTCGAATTCCATTCAAAACATTTTTCTCATCGATATTATTTAAAATAATCTATTTTAAATATTCAAAATTTGCTAAAATTGCCAAAATAAAAATTTTAAACTGGCCCAGATTTTCGGTTTGTTACAACAGTGGGGTGTATCACTCTCCAAAGTGGCAACCCGATACTACCAGAAATGCACGGCTTATACCTACACAATGCAACAACGTCTTACCTACCAGCCCGGGCCCACACACGCACATGAACCCGTTGGACTTGCGTTGCCACCGCTCACCCGTTTTGGCCTCTTACAGTCAAGCCCAGTACGCGTGTCCCGTCCTCAACTTAGGTCGAGCCCACAGAGTTACTTATGAGTTACTGGTTGAAACGGGCCCCCATGATTTGACACAAGCTATCTACCTAAGCTTGGTCCCCTCTAGTATTTCCCACTTAACCCACTTCTTATTCATGTTTCAATTACATGTTTCAATTTTGGTTAAGTATTTTTAATTGTATTTCAAATGCCACCCAAGGCACGCACTAGATTCCACAAGCCACCCAAGGCACCCACTTAACCCCCTCATGTCCCATTACATGTTTATCTGGTTAAGTGTTTCTTAATTCATTAAGAACGTAACCTCATAAAGACCTCTCACATTAGACTGGCATTTGTGGCAGCTGGATTTGCCGGGCGGGTCCGGGCAGTCTTACACCACAAATGAGCCTAACATCGTGTCATTACAATTGTCACGTATTTAGTTTATGCCTATGACCTCTCACATTAGACTGACATTTGTGGCAGCTGGATTTGTCGGGCGGGTCCGGGCAGTCTTACACCACAAAAGAGCCTAACCTCGTGTCTTAGACAATTAATTACTCCTAATTAATCATCCCCCAATTTGAATTACTTTCCCTATTCAAATTATCAATCAATTCCAAATTTAACGATGTCCATAATTGACTCAATTATGTCCATCCATTTATGGTATGTAAAATCATACCAATTTCACCATAATTATATTTTATGCCTTTTAAGGCATTTATGCCAATTAAATCTTTTTAATATTATCCCCTTTACCCCCACGTAGTACGTTTGTTCGTTTAACATAAAAATATACGTTAGACTCGAATAGTCTAACTCATGGAATAAAGACAAAACATCACAATATACACATAATTAAAACATAAATCAAAACATAGGGGTGAACTTGCATATGTGAATGATGTTCTACCTCTAAAACTTGCATAGGCCAAAGTTACAACTTGCATAAACAACATATGTCATGGATCCAAATCTAAAGGTGTGAACTTGATGAGTTAATGGCCACAAACTTGCATAAACATCATATGTCATGGATCCAAATCTAAAGGTGTGAACTTGATGAAATAATGGCCACAAACTCGCATAAACAACATATGCCATAGATCTATATCTAAAAGGGGGGTAAACTTGCATAGGTAATAAATAACATGATTCAAATCCAACTCATAAACTCACATATGTGATGTATACATCGCAACAATGGTGTAAACTAGTATCTAACATGTAAAGTATCATGTAGAATTTAGCATATGTCATAGCCTAACTTTCAATTAAGTTCTCACATAAACTAGGTGCCATATCCATGTAAGGTCACATATAATTCTACCCAAACTTGTATATGGTTCATGTTTGAATCAACATCTAAACTTTCCTACATATGATTTATCATATGAATCAACTAAAGCCTGATGATTTGATTGTATATAAGGTTGCAACATGGATGATAGCAACATAACTTTACATCATAAATGATAGCATCACAACATAACATCATAGAGATTTCAATCACAATCCTACAACATAATTACAACATGAAATCAATACTTCATATCACATCCATACAATCCGCATTATAACTTAATCTAATTAAATTACTAATTATCTTGTTAAAACTATCGAACTCACAACTCAAAAGCAGTCTTTAATTCTGATTTCTGGAGTTGAATTAGCTCTCCTTTGATGAAGATTCGCTGTTAGGGCTAAATAGTTCTTATTTGGTTGCTGTTCTTCCTCTTAATTTTGGTGGCGGCTGCTCAAAGGTTCAAGACAACAGCATGACGGCCATAGTTTCAATTTTAATTCTGATTTAGGGTTTGAGTCTATGGGTCTTTTTATAGAATTTTGAATTAATTTAAGCCGTCGAATGATCTTAGGGTTAAACAAAACCATTCAATCATGATAGGGTGATGAGTCAGCCCTAATGACTCAGCAAGGAGTCAGAAAGGACTCAACAACATGGGTCAGCCTGAACCAGAAAGCTGTGCAGGCTTTTGCCTCGGCCTGGGCGCACTTGGCAGGTGCGCCAGTGTTAATTTGTACTGGCGCACTTCCCAAGTGCGCCAGTGCAATCTTTTTTTTCTTTCTATTTTGCCACCAAACTTCGTTCGTCCATAACTCCTTCATCCGGTACCCGTTTCCTGCAAACTCGGACTCTATTTCAACCAGAATTCCGAGACGAACACAATAGCGCAACCCCATCCCAATAATTCTCACGTCTGAGATTAATTATTCTTTATTTTAGATAATTCAATTATTCAAAAATCTGGGGTGTTACAAACACATATCGTATGGGGAATAACGATATATATCTATCTTCCAAATTCCTCCATAATATCTGTATAGTCATGGAACCCAATATCGAAATATTCCGGAGATTATTCTATTCAAATCCATTCCAATTCATATACTGGGAATTTCTGGTTATATTAAAATCCTTTTGTAAATCCAATTTATTTTTTTGAAAATTATTGGATTTCAAATCTAGTTAAAAACTAATTCATAAAAATATATTTTTATCTTTACAAACGTGGAATTTTTCATCCAAATTCTTTTCAAATCATTTATTATGATTTTACACAAATTATTAATATTTTTAATAATTTTATTATGGCCCTGTCTGTCGATTTCCATAAACGGCCATTGAACTGCACTTACAACAACCATTTCTAAATTTGATATCGACATAATTCCAAATCAGACCATTAGATTTCAAATCTCTTATATTCATTGGAAAGATCTTTTCGATATGAACCCAACGGTCCTGGTGTTAGGCGAATCCGACGGTCAGATCTCCCGTAATGTTGATTTGAAGTCAACGATCGAAATTCGCGAGCGGTCGTGGCGCGGCTCGTTCTATTCAAGCCATTAACATATATATATATATATAATATATTTCATTCAAAACGCATTTTATAAATTTGTTTTAAAACGATTCTCACTTTCATTTCAATTTTAAATCAAAATTGAATACTCCTTATCATTATAATATTTAAATGATAATTTTTTCAAAATATCAGAATTTGAAATCATTTCCTTTTCGATATTCATTATAAAAATGAATAAAATCTATATAAATATCGTTCACGTTCAAATGGCGCAATCTAACCAATACGGCTTCACACATTTCAATATTTTCGTGTCCATCCAAAATCAGGCATCAAATTCACATTTTAATCCTTTACTGAATATTATTTTAAAATATTTGTAATTTTAAAATATTCATTATTCGTTATTTCAAAATATTCGTTCCTTTTGAATTGGAATCAGACCCAATCAATTACCATATAATGTTATTTATGTGGATTTCATACAACACATGAACACAACTGCAACGATATACAATTATCCATCATCCAGAGTTCATTACACAACTGCATAAGCATTAAATATAAATAATTAATGCTTACAACAGTCTGTCAACCAATCGATTGACATACAACTAAACAATTTGGATTAGTGTACATTAAATATCATCCTAATACCCGTGTGGGGTTTCAACCAACAAATATTGAATATTATTTGTGTAGTTGGGCAATGTGTAAAATTTATCGTCCCAATAAATATCAGTGAAATGGGCATACATAAACAAATCGTCTGATTTGTTAATGAATATTTATTTTCATTTCAGAGAATTTCATGCCATTCATATACACGTTAAAAAAAAATATTTTTAATGATAAAATATTTATTTCAACACATGAATATTTTTAATAGTCCATACATTCAAAAAAAATGGTATTTTTATTGTTCAAACATTTTATTCAACACATGAACATTTTATACAGTTCATATACACATTAAAAATTATATTTTTAATGAATAAATATTTATTTCAAAAAAGTTTGGCATTATAATGGCGCGATATTAAAACCGGAGTAATGTCTAGCATTACCCCTCTGCTGATACTGACTGGCGCCATACACAATCAATCTAATCAATCACAAAACCACAATACAATTCATTTCCACAATATAGTAAATTTTCCCAATACAATCCAAACAGACAATCATGGTTTGTACAATAAATAGTGTTGGGTTCTTCTAAGCACATCTTTAACCTAGTATATATTTAACTGTAAAATAACTAGAGTGAAAAGGAGTTCTCACATTCGTTTCCACTCCGCTATTCTTTTATTTCGGAATTTCGGTTCTATTTGGATTTGAATTTGCCTGAAATTCTAACGTGCTCCAAATTGGACCCAATCGGTTTTGTTATGAAGCTCTCGGCTCCACGATCGCAACGGATTTAGTTTTGCGCGATTTCGACCTCATATGAAATATATATGGTCATTTAAAGATTGGGTAATTAAAAAAGTAATTGATTAAATAATTTACTATAACAACGTTTATAATTGCTACCTTTTCCCTTAATCTTGTTTGTGGAAAAACCCCAAAACCCGTCGATTTGAATTTGCCCTTGCAGCCGCCGCTACAGTCATCGTGGCGTCGAACAGGAGCCGCCGCCTACTTCGTCGTTGCAAGAGCTCCCCCTGGCCACCACCCTGTCGAACTCATCGCCCCCCCAAGCCTGAAATCACCCTGAAACGACCGGATTTTGGATGCTGATTTCCCCCTGAATCGAGCACGATAATTGATGAAACTGGTATAGATTTGAAGAGGGGGGAATCTCCATCGAGTTCGTTTTGAAATCGTGGATTGATTTGAGGTATTGGGAGAGATTTGGGAGAAACAAAAATCGACCCTTCCAGCCGTTGAATTTGGACTGGCGGCTAGTGTTCTGATTGAAAGGGGTTTTCATATAAAATAATATTATATCTATTATTTTATTTTTATTTTTATTCAAAAATTACTTGTTAATCAATCCAAACTCCAAACCAAACCCAACGACTATCGCCCCTAGCTAAATACCCCCATTTCGGACTTAATGAGATATGTTTCATAAGGCAATTCAACTGTTTCGATTAGTTTTTATCAAAATTAAAATATAGATCAATATACATTGAATTTAAACATACATTTTAATTTACCGGGGCCACATACTGACTCCAAAAATTCCCAAAAAATAAATCTAGCTATGTTTTGACGATACGGTCCTAACAAAACTAATTTCGTCGAATTTGGAGACTGCTTGAAAAATGACCATTTTCTGGTCGATCCAATTCAAACTGAAACTGTCAAACACATTTAAATCACTGCACTCACATACTAATTCCAAAAATTATGAAAATTGAAATCTAGCAATAATTTGATATTCCGGATCCAACAAAAGAGGTTTTGTCGAAAACGGAGGTCATTTCAAAATGGCTATTTTTAAGGGCCATATATTATACTAAAATATATATAAATTCCATAGCGACTATTTCGAATTTTAAACTGGACATAAATTTTGAATTATATTATGAAATCTGAATTTTTCACATTCGTTAGAAATATATTATTAAATAAATTCAAATATTTCTTGTTTTACTAAAATCCAATTTATTTTGAATTATGTATATTCATTTGAAATTCGAAATCGAATTTTCAAACTACCGCGCTGTTTTGAGTTCATTATATAATTAAAATAAATTTATATGTTCTAACTTCGATTAAAATAAATTTATAGTCATTATTATTTAAAATAAACCATTTTAAATATTCAAAGTCCATTAAAATAGCTAAAATAAAAATTTTAAATTGGTTGTGAAATTCCGTGTTGTCACAATCTTCCCCACTTAAAATCTTTTCGTCCTCGAAAAGGAACGGAGCTGAAATTTGTTTAACCAACCAACTCAACTTTCATTCTGGTTTTCATTCTTCAACTTTTCTGTTTCTAAGAATTTTCTATTTTCTCAAAAATTTGGCTAACACCATAAATTTTTGAAAAATTTCGCCATAACCTCCTTTGTATGGGGAGACCTTTAAAACCGCAACTTGCCTCACAGGGCCCTCATCAATCCAAAAGAAAAAGAAAAAGCCAATCGGCTCATAAAATCATCAAACCCAAGAAATACAATAAAAATGTACCTATTTGTCGGGCATATAATTTTATTCCTCTTCCTAGATTCCATGTTATGACCTGTTCATTATATACACATGTACATATATGCAATTCTAATAAATTTTCAATTCAATTCAATAATAAATTCAATTTGGCTAATTTTACCTTTCCTTCATTCTTTTATTGGTTTAAATTAATTATCGTTCCAACATTTTTGTTAATCAAACCAATAATCACACATCACAACTAGCAATCAGTAGTTGGTTAACCTTTCAAATATATATTTAATATAATTAAAAATCATATTTTTAGTGTCAAATCACAACAATTGATTCTAACTAAGTTTTGGTTCTCACACCAGTCAATTGGAAATATATAGATATCTCACTTTCGAAACTCGAACATAAAACTCTGATGATGTCTAGACTATCATCAGAATCATCTTCGGGCGACTAGAGTGTGATTCTATATCCATCCAGTATATTTGGGACTTCGAATACACGCTAGCTATGCGTATATGCAAAATCTTCGTATACTCGATTGTCCAAATAAATTTAAAATAAAATATTCAAATATGTACAATAAGATATAAATTTCAAAACTAAATTTATTTTCATTTTTATTTTAAACATAACACTCCTTGAAACTCATTCTAGGATACTACTGATCCCATCTCTAACGAGTCATTCTCCTTGGATTAAACTAATCCAATCTCTGATGAATTCTTTCGTTTGGTTCTAATGTGTCTTGTTCTCGAGCTCTGTAAACCAAGGCTCTGATACCAAACTATAGCGACCCGAACTTCCCGGCGGGCCTAAACTGAACAAGAAGGCGGACTGCTTTGAGAACAAGACTAATCGGAACCCAAACAGAAGAACATTTCATTGTTGTTACAATAATTTACATCAGGGTACATGAATATCATAGAGTATGAATAAATAATATACATCAGAAAAATATCAGAGATTAAACTACATTACATAGCAGCGGAAAATTAATACATAACACAATTATAAGAGATATACGGATACAAAGCTTTCTGAATATAGCTTTAGCTGCAAATCCAGGATCCTGTTAATATAATATCTGTAAAACCAAAACTACTAGCTGCCCGTGTGAAAAATAGGGACGCCCTGAGTTTAGGTTAAAACAATAAACTCCATGTCAGTCATGGGACTGGTGCGAGAACTAAAACATTTATTAAATCTTCACTTTAAAAAATAGTAAATCAAGGGACCACGCCATATAATACGGAATGGGTTTCCTCCCAAGAATACCAGTGCATATAACAAACAATGCAATGCTTTCTGGAAAAATGAAGTTATTATAAGACTCAGGTCCCATCACACAATGCAACGCAAGCCGAAGGGTAGAGTTTTACCTTATAATAACCAAACATGCTTGGTACGTTTAAAACAAAAATCATTTGACACTTATTATAAGTTCGTAGTGTATAAAACCACTTCAAATATAAATGTATCAATCATAGACGGCATAGTAGCATAGTATCCCATGCTACTATGTCCCCATACTAGTTTTTACAACTAACCAAAATGTCACCTATTGGAAATTGGATTTCCGTCATGAATCAAGGCAAGAGATGTACTACTTACCGATTCAAGACACTCTAGCAAACACCTCAGGATCCTCCGCAGTTAACCCTTCGATCCTGCAGTGTCGGTCCTCCCTTACGTTTGATGTAACACCCCACCTCCGCTAGGGTCACTCACAAAGGGAATGCACTAGCTTTGGTGGAGCATTATCTAGGTAAACATACACAGAAATATTACAAGACAGAACATATAAAATAGCGGAAGAAGAACCAAATTTCATTGCTTTAAAATCTAGAATGGTCTAAAGCCTTTTACATCAAAATGCCATTAAATCCATTACATCGAAATCTGTCTTGCAATAGTAAAGAAGCATAAAACCATAGTTATAAGTCATTCCTCAAGTAAAACAGTAAAGCAGCCATAGCCAAGAAAGGTCCAAGCCATATATGATGATCTTGAAGCAGAAAGAAGTCCAAACTAAGTAGTAGTGTTTCCTCCCTGATAACCTAAGGGGGGGGGGGGAACGGAAGAAAAATAGGCGAAAGAAAATAGGCCAGTCATAAAGACTGGTAAGTCCTAGTGACTTTCAGCATAGAAACATGTAAAGATAACATGACATGTATAAACTGAAAGTAAACATAAGGATGATGACAAGATAGGCAAGTTAAACTAAGATAACAAGATAGACTATGCTAACCAGATAAACTACGGTAACAAGATAAAATATGCTAACCAGATATACTATGGTAACAAGATAAACTATGTATAGCATCTCATGTTTAACATTCTCTGCACTAGTACTAGTATTACGGAATTAGGTGTTATCCTAATGTCCAAACAGAAACGGAAACAGAAACAAGGTGAACTTTACAGAAATAGTAATGGGCTTTTACCTCCCTAACAGAAACAGAAACAGAAATGGGCCTTTACCACCTGTACTAGTAACCCAACCTGTGTCATGTATTAACTATGAAATGATCCCTTGCCCAATATCATGAAATGACCCATTACTTGGTCCCACGAAACGATCTATTAATCGATCGGCTCCCTACAAGTTCTAGCTCATCATGTGTCTGTGTCATACGACCCAATCACGAATGTAGTTACCTGTGCTAGGTCCATCATAGGGTGTATCAAGCCCTAGGGTGCCAACCACCGACACGAATCAAGCACGCACTGTGTAAACCTACTGGTGCCCAATGCCTGCTTTTTCAACTCCGGACTACGTGCACGACCATAGTCCGCCTGAACCTACAATGGCGCACCAATTCAGCCGTCATTCTGGTCGCTTACAATCAGCCCAGTAATCGTGCCCCACCCTACCTAGTTCCTGGATACCGTGATACATCTAGTGGGTTACTGCTGAAAAGGACCGCGTAACTAGGGTTTCCGTCCAGTATGTTAACTGTTGTCATTTAAATTTGAGACTTAACCCCATCAGTCTAGCATGTCAAGTTGGTTAAGTGTATTCAAGCAGTTCATGACTTAGCCCTACGAATCATGTGTCAAGTTGGTTAAGTATATTCAAGCGGTTCATGACTCAACCCTATCAAATCATCGTGTCAAACTGGTTAAGTATATTCAAGCGGTTCATGACTTAACCCTATCAAATCATCGTGCCAAGCGGTTCATGACTTAACCCTATCAAATCATCGTGTCAAATTGGTTAAGTATATTCAAGCGGTTCACGACTTAACCCTATCAAATCATCGTGCCAAATTGGTTAAGTATATTCAAGCGGTTCATGACTTAACCCTATCAAATCATCGTGTCAAATTAGTTAAGTATATTCAAGCGGTTCATGACTTAACCCTATCAAATCATCGTGCCAAATTGGTTAAGTATATTTAAGCGGTTCATGACTTAACCCTATCAAATCATCGTGTCAAATTGGTTAAGTACATTCAAGCGGTTCATGACTTAACCCTATCATGTGGCATTAATTCATTAATGCAACCCAACCTCTCACATCAGACTTGTTGTTGTGGTAACTGGTTATGCCGGGCGGTTCCGGGCAGATTTACACCGCAACTCAGTCTGACCTCGGGTTTCAAGCGCGATATGACCAACTACCCACATTGGATCCTATTGTTTGCAGTCACTGGATTTGCCGGGCGGTTCCGGCTAGAATTACACTGCAAACTCAACCCAACCTCGAGTTGGCCATTTTCAAGTTCATTCTAGAGTCATGTCCATGTTCAAATTTCATATCAAGTTCGTGTCAAGTTTCATGGCAAGTTTCAAGTCAAGTTTCAACTTATTCCTATTGTCACGTTCATGATTCATGTTCATAACCAATTCATGTTTTGCCTAATCTACCCAAATTGTATTCCCATCGCATGTAAACGTAAATTGATTTATATCACAAGTAAGTCCAAATCCCGAAATAAGGGGAATAACATCAAGACTATGATAGGCAAAAGGGACGAGCATAAAGCGATAACAAGGATTACAAGACTAGCATGATATAACTTGAGATAATTGGTTACAACATCACTGGCATATAGAAAATATTAGGATTTCAAATCTAGAAAAATAAGGCGATAGTCATGATACAAGTTGACATGCAAAAGCAAGCCAAATACAAGGATAATGGATCCAATGGTTTTGGTGTACATAATAGCGAATAAACTAAGCAAGTCACACCCTAGGTATGAGATCCAACAAAATGCCAATTCGGTGTACAACTTGGTTTTCAACTATAGTGTTATGGGCATGAACAATCAACTACAACAGTCAATTAACCACAATAGTCATAGTCATAGTCATAGTGAATCATAAGTGATTAATCACAATAGTCATGGATAATTATCCAAAATAATTCTAGGCAACTACCCTAAATAATCAAAGGCAATTAACTGTAATAGTTTCAAAGTCATGGTCATAGACAATAGTCTTATGTTCATATCATAGGCAATAATTCTCATAGTCAAGTGTCATGATTAGCCACGATTGTCCTTGTCATAGCCATAGGCAATTGTCTTATGTTCACCGTCATAGGCATAGGCATAGTCTTATGTTCACAGTCATAGGCATAGTCTTATGTTCTCAGTCATAGGCATAGGCATGTTAAGGTTATAGACATGAAAGAGTTTGATTTACAACATGAATAGGCCCAAATTAGTTTCATAGAAATATTCCCAAATGTCAAGATCCAAGAATTTATGTTACAATCTAGCGTTTGAATAATAAACTAGGTCCAACATCATGAATGGGCATGATTCAATCGATAAGAAATAACCTAAAATCATAGATTCAAGAAGAGACAAGAAAAGATCTAAATAGATAATCAAGCTTAGGTCCAATTTCATTTCATTCCATGCCCATATTAAATTTAACAAGTTTAAATCTCAAAGTAACTAGAAATTATAGATCGTGGTCTAAGAAATTGAGATGCAGAAGTTGAATCTAGAAACTAGTCGTCGATTTGTTGAATCGATGAATTCTGATTTGATCGTAGAAGCAAATCTCCAATATGCAATTCCTAGCCGTAGTCTTCAAGAATTAGTCTTCGTGTTTTATTTTAATTTATCTTAATTTAACTTAGAGGAAGAAGAAGAAGCCATGATCATCAAGAGTTTGAGCAACATAAGGTTAGAGAAGAATGGTGTAAAGAGAATGAGGCTAGGAGGCTGTTTATATAGGATTAGGCAGACGAATCTGGATAGAAAACGAGGTCAAATACATCAGGATGCATCTGGTTCAAAAAGTGGATTCGGGAGGCAAGTCGACCCCCAGGTCGACCCTATGGTCGACCTGGTCTGACCAGGTCGACCCCCAGGTCGACACTATGGTCGACCTGGTCCGGTCAGGTTGACACCCAGGTCGACCTGGGCTCTGGGCGGGAATTTTCCTGCCCAGCCCGCTTCTGGGTCTTGAATTCGAATTTGAATTCGAATTTCTGAGCTGTTTTTTATTCCGAAAATTCGTGAAACTTCTAGAGGTCATAACTCAGTCATACGTACTCCGATTTTCGAAAACTCGGACTCGTTTCCAAGCAGAATTTCGAGACGAACGCAATGGTCCAACCCATTTCCCTTGATTCTTGTTTTAAAATTTAATTATACCACGATTTCTTACCTTAACATGTTATTAAAATACGAGTTATTACATTTGAGGATTGGCAATTCCTGAACACTCGTTTCCCGGTCCTATCGAATCTATCCATCGGCCCCCTAGTGACCGATATATTCGAGGCGCCTCGCTATCCATCATCCACATAGGTAAATATATATATATATATATATATATATATATATATATTGTCTGGGCTCCATACCATGACACCACCCATAGCTAGAAAGAAACGTTGTGCACTCACCGTGTTCCCGTATCCCGTTTTTGACTCAAACTGAGGTGTGAGGTTCATGAATTAACGCTATACACAAAGCTATGTTATTTAGAGTCTTGCTTTAGTCATCAACCACAAGACTCTTCTTTTCAACAGAAGCCTTGATCACTGCATCTCACCATGCCACACTGACAATTCACGCTATGCAAAGGAAATCTATCGATATATAACCTCTAAGCTTGTACGTCTCAAAGAAGGGTGTTAAGCAAGAGAATAAATTCTCCGCCACCAAACAAATATATATTTAATAGAAATCAATTAACACATAATAAAATCTAATGTCAGACACACATCCATTTACTAGTTCGTTCTGGGTATGAACGAAACCGGAGGCACCTTATTCCTCGTCCCATATGTCCAATACAAGAGAGAGGTCCTCGCATATCCGGTCGATCTTCAAGTACGTATGGACAATCACCACTCATTACCTTATCTAGGGTGTACGGCCCAATCAAGACATCTTTAATCATCCAAACAATGTGAAGATCTCTGGTCTTCGACCGTCGTCTTCATAGTCGACTTATTGTCGAATCAGTTATTCAGAATGGGTATAAATCCGGACTTTTCGAATAACTCGTGTATCTCATAAACAAGTGCTATAGAAACACAACATACGCCTCATTCCAATTCAGAATATTCTTTTACTCAAATATCCACATCTATAGGGAAAGATTCCCATTAATTTTATCAAAGGTAAATTCTTTTAAATTCATTCTTTAATCTTCCTTTGGATATCAATCCAAAACCAAATTAAGGTTTATCAACTAGTCGGGATTATCGAGCCTTACCGAAGTAATCATTTATTTATTAATCCCAATCCCAACCTATTCATCCCATGGAGCAAAACCGATAGTACCCATATCCAGTACCTATAGTGTTATCGGTAAATTTAATTACCATTTCATGTTCAAATCTAATTAAAGATTTAACTATCGCTGGGAGTAAATACTGATCGTACACCATTCTCGATCATCTCCCAAATTTGATAATTTAAATTATCACATTCACATTTCAATCTAATTAAAGATTCATTAAAACTCAACTTAGTTTTAATCTTCCCAAAAATCATTATTAATGATTATTTAACTTTGGGAAATCAAAAATGCCGCATCGACAATCTACACCGTACCATTGATTTCTATCGATATATAACCTCTATGCTCGTACGTCTCAAAGAAGGGTGTTAAGCAAGAGAATAAATTCTCCGCCACCAAATAGAAATATATTTAGTCAAGATCAACAATACAGTTCGAAATACAATGTTAGACATGTAATCCTGTCTTTAACTGGGTTAAAGAACCAGTGTCATTTAAAACACAGTTCACGATAAACCCAAAATCACATTCCATTAACCATGAAATCTTCACGGAAAATAGATCAATATATATAATCAATATCAATTTCTGTATCTGACTAATAATATAAATAGAATAACGACAAAGCCTTTTAAATTCCATATATATTAACAGTCTTCCTCCACAGAAGCTCACTTCGATTATTACCAAATCGAATTCCATTCCAATTTATTTTATTAAGGTGGAAAACTTTACTTTGGAAATTTTCCATTAAATCTTAATAAAAAGATTTACTAATTCCGAATCACATTTCACTGTTAATCGGGTTAAAGAACGAATGTTGTTAAAAAAAACACAGTTCACAATAAACCCAATTCACATTCCATTCTATTCCAATTACTAAATATAACTGGAAACTCTAATAATCTTAATTAAAAGATTTATTTCTTTCACACGGGGTTTAAGAACAGTGTTACTGAAGACACCATTCACGACAAAACCAAAATCCACTTTGATATTAATATAAGGCTCTAAACAGAAATTATATCGGCTTACATTCAATATCAAATTCTGAAACCAAAACATATCGTATGGGGAATCACGATACATATATATCTTCCAAATTCCTCCACAATATCTATATAGTCACGGAATCCAATATCGAGATATTCCGGAGATTATTTCTGTTCAAATACATTCCAATTCATAGACTGGAAATTTCTACTTATAATAACACCCTTTTACAAATCCAATTTATTTATTTAAAAATTATTGGATTTCAAATCTAGTTAAAAAATAGTTCATAAAAATATATTTTTATCTTTACAATCTTGGTTTTTTTCATACAAATTCTTTCCAAATCATTTATTATGATTTTACCCAAATTATTAATATTTTCAATAATTTTATTAAGGCCCTTTTAGTCGATTTCCATAAACGGTCATCGAACTGCACTTACAGCGACCTTTTCCAAATTTGATTTGGACATAATTCTAAATTTAATAGTTAGATTTTAAATCTCTTATATTCATTGGAAAGCTCTTTTCGATACGAACCTATCGTCTCAATTTTAGGAGAATCCGACGGTCGGATCTTCTGTAATGTCGATTTGAAGTCAATGGTCGAAATTCGCGAACGGTCGTGGCGCAACACGTTCTATTCAAGCCATTAATATATATATATATATTTATAATATATATATATATATAATATATATTTCATTCAAAGCGTATTTTATAAATTCTTTTTAAAACGATTCTCACTTTTATTTCAATTTTAAATCAAAATTGAATACTACTTATCATTATAATATTTAAATGATAATGTTTTCAAAATATCAGATTTTTAAATCATTTCCTTTATGATATTCATTAAAAAATGAATAATATAGATATAAATATCGTTCGCGTTCAAATGGCACAATCTAATCAATACAGCTTCACACATTTCAATATTTTCGTGTTCATCCAAAATTGGACATCAAATTCACATTTTAATCCTTTACTGAATATTATTTTAAAATATTCGTTATTTTAAAATATTCATTATTTTAAAATATTCGTTACTTTAAAATATTCATTATTTTAAAATATTTGTTCCTTCTGAATTAGGATCAGACCCAATCAAATACCATATAATATTATTTATATGGATTTCATACAACACATGTACATAACTACAACCATAAACAATCATCCATCATCCATAGTGCATTACACAACTGCATAAGCATTAAATATAAATAATTAATGCTTACAACAGTCTGTCAACCAATCGATTGACATACAACTAAATAATTGGGATTAGTGTATGTTAAATATCATCCCAATACCCATGTGGGGTTTCAACCAACAAATACTGAATATTATTTGTGCAGTTGGGCGACGTGTAAAATTTATCACCCCAATCAATATCAGTTTAATGGGTGTACATAAACAAATCATCCGATTTGTAAATGAATATTTATTTTCATTTCAGGAGAATTTTATGTCATTCATATATATATATATTAAAAATTATATTTTTAATGATAAAATATTTATTTCAACACATGAATATTTTTAATAGTCCATACATTCAAAAAAAATGGTATTTTTATTGTTTAAACATTTTATTCAACACATGAATATTTTATACAGTTCACATACACATTAATAATTATACTTTTAATGAATAAATATTTATTTCAAAAAAATCGATATTATAACGACGTGATATTAAAATCGGAGTAATGTCTAACATTACCTCCTGATACTGGCTCGCGCCATACACAATCAATGCAATCAATCACAATACCATAATACAATTCATTTCCACAATACAGTAAATTTTCCCAATACAATCCAAACAAACAATCGTGGTTTGTACAATAAATAGTATCGAGGGCTTCTGAACCCCATCTGCAATCTAGTATATATTTAACTGCAAAATAACTAGAGTGAGAAGGAGTTCTCACATTCGTTTCCACTCCTCCATTCTTTTATTTTTGAATTTCGGTTTTGTTTGGATTTGAATTTGCCCGAAATTCTAACATGCTCCAAGTTAGACCCGGTCAGTTTTGTTGTGAAGCTCTCGACTCCACGATCGCAACGGATTCAGTTTTGCGCGATTCTGACCTCGCATGAAATAGATATGGTCATTTAAATATTGGGTAATTAAAATAGTAATGAACTAAATAATTTACTTTAACAACATTTATAATCACTACCTTTTCCCTTAATCTCATTTCTGGAAAACCCCCAAAACCCGTCGATTTGAATTTGCCCTTGCCTCCGTCGCTACAGTCATCGTGGCATCAATCAGGAGCTGCCATCTGCTCCGCCTTCGCGAGAGCTACAGTCATCGTGGCGTCAATCAGGAGCTGCCACCTGCTCCGCCGTCGCGAGAGCTCCTCCTAGCCACCACCTTGTCGAACTCGATGGCCCCCTATAGCCTGAAATCGCTACGAAACAACTGGAGTTTGGACGCCGATTTCCCCCTGAATTGAGCATGAGAATTGATGAAACTGGTACAGATTTGAAGAGGTGGAAAATCTCCATCGAATTCGTTTTGAAATCGGGGATCGATTCAAGGTATTGGGAAAGATTTGGGGGAAACAAAAATCGACCCTTTCAACCTTTGAATTTGGACTGGCGGCTAGGGTTCTGAAAGAAAGGAGTTTTTATAGAAAATAATATTATATTTCTTATTTTATTTTTATTTTTACTCAAAAATTACTTGTTAATCGATCCTAACTCCAAATCTAACCCAACGACTGTCGCCCCTAGCTAAATACCCCCATTCCGGACACAATGGGATATGTTTCGTAAGCCAATTCAACTGTTTCAATCAGCTTTTATCAAAATTAAATATAAATCAATATATATTGAATTTAAACGTACATTTTAATTTACCGGTGCCACATACTGACTCCAAAAATTCCCAAAACTAAATCTAGCTATGTTTTGACGATACGTCCTAACTAAACTAATTTTCTTGAATTTAGAGACCACTTGAAAAATGGCCATTTTCTGGTCGATCCAATTTATGCTAGTTCACACCATCATTATGTTGCCTAAAAACCCCATATGCAAGTTTATGTATAGATTTGGGCTATGATCATATCGTGTAAATTGAGACATTTAACAAGTTGACACCTTTTGATCCTTAACATGTGTAGTTTATGCAAGTTTCACCCCTATTATGATTAGATTTATTTTAATTGTCTATATGTTGTGATAATTTATCTTTGTGCTAGGTGTTAGACTATACAAGTCTAGCCTATATTATGCGTTGAATAAGCGAACGTATAAACGTGGGATAGGGGTAATATTAAGGATTTAATATTAAAAAGTTGGGGTGCAATTGATATGATTTTGCATGCCATAAGTGGATGGCCATAATTGAGTCAATTATGGACATCATTAAAAGTTGACTTAATTAATAATTTGAATAGGGAATTATAAAACTAGGGTAAAAGATTTTATGTGTTAATCAATGCGTAGGACACGAGGTTGGACTCGTTTGTGACGTAAACCTGCCCGGACCCGCCCGGCAAATCCAGTGGTCACAAATGTCATCCCAATGTGAGAGGTCCTAGGCCTAAACTAAAGCATAACGGTTGTAAAGACACGAGGTTAGACTCTTTTATGGTGTAAGACTGCCCGGACCCGCCCGGCAAATCCAGCTGCCATAAATGCAAGTCTAATGCGAGAGGTCTTTATGAGGTTATGGCCTCAATGAATTAAGAAATACTTAACCAGATAAACATGTAAGGTAGGACATGGGGGTTAAGTAGGTGCCTTGGGTGGCATGAGGAATCTAGGGGGTGCCCTTAGCGGCATGTGAAATACGATTAGTAAGACTTAACCAAACACACATGAAAATGAACATGACTAAGAGGGTTAAGTGGGATATACTAGTGACAAGCTTAGGTGGGTAGCTTGTGGGGGCCCATTTCGACCAGTATCCAAAACGTATCTTTGTGGGCTCGACCCAAGTCGAGGACGGGACACGCATGCTGGTTTCGACTGTAAGAGGCCAAAACGGGGAGCGGTGGCAACGCAAGTCCAACGGATTTCATATGCGTGTGTAGACCCGGGCTGGTAGATAAGACGTTGTTGCATCGTGTAGGTATAAGCCGTGCATTCTCAAGTTGTATTGGGTTGCCACTTTAGGGTAGTGATACACCCCACTATGGGGCCAGCACGGGTATCTACGAGTAGGGAGCCGTTCGAAAGTGGGTAGTGGGGTACACCTAGTGGAGATAGGGGCAGACGACACCTTTGTAGTCAGCTAGGGGTACATGAGGCTATTTATAAAGTTTCTATGTGAAGCAAGTGGGATCAAACAATAGGGTGACTGGTGTGGTGCAGTGTAGTAATGTGCGGTGCAGTGTTGTAATCATTTGTTAGTAATTAGGTGTGCCTTTACCGTTATCTTTAACGTTATCTTAAACGTTATCTTTATCTTCTTAAGAGTTCATAGACATTTACTTGTCTTCCAGCTTATGCCTTGGTCTAGTTATTTTGATAATAGTATTGTTAGAATTATCATACTCGCCAGACTTTATATCTAACCCCCTCTATTTCTATCCTTTTTCCCCCTCCAGGTCCTCATGGTGGGCCCATCTCTAGTGGAGTTTGATTGAATTGCTTCATCTCTCTTTGGAAAGCTTGGACCGTTGAAGTAAAGTCCTGCTTGTTATCTTTTTAATGGCTATATATGTAATGGGATTATGTATTTTGTTTTTATGAAAATGGATATTGTACTTGGTTATGATCTATGGTTTTATGATGTAAGAAACATGTTTAATTTCCGCTGCAATAAAATGAAGTTTTAGATTTCCAAGTACTATTTGCTATATGTCTTGTTGTAATTTTTCTGTTCTATATTCACCTATAACCTCCATGGAAGTTAATGCATTCCCTTCGTGAGTGACATTAATGGACGTGGGGTCTTACACGTGGTATCAGAGCTTAAGGTTGCCAGAACAGATAAAAATACTTTAGAAAAATAGTTATTTTTGGAAGAAGTGCTTTCAAAAACATGTTTTAATGAGAAATTTATAGAGAAAAGTTTTTAAGAAAAAAAAACATAATCCCCAATAGCCCATATCTTTATCTTTCGAATTCTCCATTTTGAATCTTTCCTTTTTCGTTTCAGCATGGCTGAAGATCTTAATCTACCCGACGGTGTAACGATACCAGGATGGTATAGGAGGTTATTAGAGGCTAGGGCCGCTGCGGGTCCAGCCAATGTTCCTCCACCACCAGTTGCACCCGTTCCTCCTCCTCCTCCTCCTCGCGTAGATACTTTTGCAAAGACTTGCAAGGAATTCAAGGCTATGGGTGGAAAACCATTTCAGGGTCAGAAACGTTTGTGGAAGCTAGAGATTGGCTTAAGGAGGTGGAAGAATTGCTAGAAATCTTTGAAGTAGAAGAAGGGAGGAGAGTTCGATTAGCAGCTTGGTTGATGAAGGGAGAGGCCTCGTTTTGGTGGGAGGTCAATAATGGGGAGCATCCTGTTGACTCTTGGGCAGATTTCAGACGTAGGTTCGAGGCGATGTTTCTCTCAAGGGCGGAAGAAAATCAATATATGGAAAGGTTCTTGACATTGAAGCAAGGAAGCTCATCAGTGAAAGTATATTTCAATAAATTTAATCAGTTAGCAAGGTTTGGCTTGGACTTAGTGAACACGCCGGAGAATAAGCCGCTGAGGTTCGTGAATGGCTTGAATGAACCATTGCAAGGGTTGGCTATGACCCACATCCCTATGGGGGCCACCTTTGAGAAGTTAGTAGAAATGGCGCTCATGCATCAGGAGAAAAGCGCTAAAGCTGATAAGGCACCCGAGAAGAAGGGGGATCAGAAGAAACCACAACAGCAAAACAAGAAGGGTGGTAAAGACAATAACGGCAAGGGAAAGATGAAATATTTTAACTGTGGGGCACCAGGCCATCTCAGCAAGGATTGCCGAAAGAAAAAGAAGACAGGATGTTTTCATTTTGGCGATGCGGGACATTTAGTGAAGGAATGCCCAAAGAAGGGGAAGAGGGCAGGAGCTACCTCGGGAGGACAGGTGCAGGCTCTTATGGCAGCAGGGCAGGCAAGGGGACAAGTTCAGGCTCTCGTGGTCCCACAGCTGCAAGAACGAGGTAGAACCATTTCTGTTGAAAGCTTAATTTTTCTGTTTGATCATCCTGTCCGTACCTTAATCGATTCGGGCGCATCACATTCGTTTATCTCTACATCATTAGTTGAATCACTGCACTTAAACACCAGTTTAGTAGAGGATCCCTAGGTTGTTTCGAATCCAATTGGGGGCTCAGCTTATTTATCTATGATGTGTTTGGATTTTAAAATTTCCATACTTAGCGTTGAATTTAGATGTGATGCTTATGTGTTGGGCTTCAAGGGCTATAGGCTAATTTTAGGAATGGATTGGTTCTCGAGAAATGGGGCCGTTCTTGATTGTGAAAGGAGAGTAGTTAGGCTCGTGACTCACCTTGGCAACACTCTCGAAATCTTTTGTAATCCCATAAATTCGGTTATGCTAAGTTATCTAGAATCGCTTGACGCGTCTGAGGAAAATCTACGATCTGCTAGAGTGGTCCGAGAATATTCAGATGTGTTTGAGGAGGTGAAAGGCTTGCCTCCGAAGCAGGAGATAGATTTTCGAATACATCTTGTGGATAATGCGAAACCAGTATCTTTGCCAGTACGCCACATGGCTCCACGTGAAAGGAGGGAACTCGGTAAGCAAGTGAAGGAGTTGCTTGAGAAGGGGTTCATAAGACGAAGTATATCGGAGTGGGGTGCTCCAGTAGTATTTTCCACGAAGGAGGATGGGTCCCTTAGACTTTGTGTGGACTATAGAGAACTTAATAAGCTTATTAAGAAGAACAGGCACCCACTGCCGAGGATTGACGATCTCTTCGATCAGTTAGTTGGCGCCTCAGTGTTTTCGCAGTTGGACTTAGCCACTGGTTTCCATCAGTTGAGAGTGGCTGAGGATAGCATTGACAAGACTGCCTTTAGGACTCCGGACGGTTTCTATGAATGGCTAGTGATGCCCTTCGGTTTGACAAACGCCCCCGCATACATTGTTGATTTGATGAGTAGGGTGTTTAGGGAGTACATTATCAAATTTGTGGTAGTCTTTGTAGATGACATCTTGATCTTTTCTAAGGACGAAGAAGAGCATGCCCTACATCTTAGGGAAGTGTTGGAAACCCTACGAGCGCATAGCCTTAAGGACAAATTTTCTAAGTGCCACTTCTAGAGGAAGGAAGTACGGTTCTTAGGACACGTGGTTTCCAAAGAACGGATAGTTGTTGATCCCGCGAAGGTGGTGGCCATCCAACATTGGAAGCTTCCTAAAAATGCTACCGAAGTGAGAAGTTTTTTGGGGTTGGCTGGCTACTATAGGAAGTTTATCAAAGACTTCGCAAAGATATCAGCTCCATTGACATGCTTGACGAAGAAGAACCTAGTTTTCACGTGGGACGTAGATGGTGATGATGCGTTCCAACGTTTGAAGAGAGCTTTGACTTCAGCCCCAGTCTTAGTATTGCCAGACGGGAGTAAGCCGTTTACCGTTTATACCGACGCTTGTGGGACAGGACTATGCCCAGTCTTAATGCAAGAGGGCAGGGTAATAGCCTATGGTGGAAGGCAGTTGAGAGCGCATGAGAAGAATTACCCCACACATGACCTAGAGTTGGCCGCTATTGTTTTCGCTCTTACGTCTTGGCGTTATTATCTTCTTTGCGAGAAATTCGAACTATTCACTGACCACAAATCTTTAAAATACCTATTCTCTCAAAAGGACTTGAACTTAAGGCAGCAAAGGTGGATGGAGTTCTTACCGTCCTACGATTTTGAGATAGCATATACCCTGGCAAGGGTAACGTGGTGGCCGATGCCTTAAGTAGAAAAAGATTATCCTTAAGTCATTTGTTTGTTGAGCGGCAAAGTTTAGAATTCATTTCGATGTTTGACTGTAGACCTTCCGTTGACTTCGTACCCGGTTTGCTATCATCCTTGGAGGTCAGACCTACGCTTTTGGGACGGATTGGCGAGGCACAGCGAGACGACCAACAGTTAGTTGAGTTAGTAGAAAAGCTCAACGGAGGGGAGTCATCAAGCCATCTCCGCAGGTACACCCTAGACGATAAGGGTTGGTTACGTAGGGACGGTAGACTTTGTGTACCAAAAGCCGATGACCTAAGGAAGACTATTCTTGACGAAGCACATCATTCGAAGATGACCATTCATCCCGGCGGGGACAAGATGTTCAAAGACATGAAGAGAGTTTACTTTTGGGCCGGCATGAAGAAAGACGTGGCCGAGTATGTCGCTAGATGCTTGGTATGCCAACAAGTAAAAGCGGAGAAAAAGAAACCCAGTGGGTTGCTTCACCCATTGGAGGTTCCACTATGGAAATGGGAAAGCATCTCGATGGATTTGTAGATGGATTACCGCGATCGAGGAAGGGTAATACGGGAATTTGGGTTATAGTAGATAGATTTACTAAGAGCGCCCATTTTATTCCCGTAAAGAGTAAGAGGACTGCTCCATGGTTAGCTTCTGTATACGTTCGAGAGATAGTTCATTTGCACGGTGTTCCTTCTAGCATAGTGAGCGACCGCAATCCTTTTTTCACTAGCGAATTTTGGAGAAGCTTACAAGAGGCGGTAGGGACTCAGTTATGTTTGAGCACCGCATATCATCCTCAGACGGACGGCCAGACTGAGAGGGTGAATCGCATTCTAGAGGATCTGTTGAGGCTATGTATCCTAGACTTTGGGGGTACATAGGAAGTGCATCTTCCATTGGTTGAGTTCACATATAATAATAGCTTTTAGTCCAGTATTGGTATGGCACCATTCGAAGCTCTATATGGACGACCTTGTCGTTCACCTACATGTTGGTGGGAATCTACAGATAAGATCTTACTTGGGCCCAATATGATTAGGGAGACTTTGGAGAAGATTGACTTGATTCGAAGGAGGATGAAAGTACCGCAAGATAGGCAGAAATCTTATGCGGATAAGAGGAGGACAGATCTCGAGTTTGAAGTTAGGGACATGGTCTTTGTCAAAGTGTCTCCATTGCGAAACGTTGTTCGCTTTGGGTCCGTTGGGAAATTAGCACCAAGGTTTGTATGGCCGTTTCCTATTAAGGAGAGGATTGGACGGATGGCGTATAGAGTGGAGTTTCCCGAGAGACTTAGTGGTGTACATGACGTATTCCATGTGTCACATTTGAGGAAGTGCTTGCACGAGACCGCGGAAGTGGTAGAGTCGAGCTTGCTTAGAGAGGTGGAGATAGAGTGTGATGCAACAATTCGACGAGCTCCTATGCGCATTCTTGGGTCGGAGATCAAGAGGTTGAGGAATCGAGAGGTCAGACTAGTCAAAGTGCAATGGGGAGATGATGAGAGCAACGCTACATGGGAGACAGAAGAGAAGATGCGTTCACGATACCCTTTTCTTTTGAGGGTATGTCCTTTAATTTCTCCTTTATCGCTTAGCTTGTACTTATCTTATCTTTAGTATATCCTCTCGCTAGTATCTTTGACCTTTAGTTAGGATAATCCTATGGTTGAAACATGTGTTTGAGACATGTTATGTATGGTGGATGCAAAGTGGATGCAAGTGTTTGCTAGTGGTAGCTCGTGGACGCATATACACACACTATTAGGGACCAGATCGGCTCAGTCACATATTGCATATTGCATATATATGGATGTATTTAGTAAAATGGATGTATAATGGTTGTATTATCATATAGTTGCTGCATTCGGGTGGATGGTTGTGCACGCATATAGAATTAATATGTATCATTAGGAATCTTTTGCATACATATTGGACGCATGGCACTATCATGAATTGCACTAAGGAGGTCGACTGAATCAGTAGACCGCCTAATTTTGCATTAGATATGGACATATACACACACTGTGCATATAAACATTAAAGCATTAGAAGTCTTTTAAGGACAATGGATGCTGGTGTTTGATGGTTGAGTAGATGGACGATTAGATGGTAGGATATACATTCTTCTTGACTTGGAGATTTCGGGGACGAAATCCTTCAAGGAGGGGAGAATGTAACACCCCGTAATTTTATAACATTAAAATTCACAAATTAAAGTATACTTAATTTTTAGAAAAGAATTAAGTGAAATGGGTTGCGCAGAGAAATATATATATATATATATATATATATTGGTATATATATATATATATATATAAATTAAAAATTAAATAAATAAATATGCGAAAAAGTTCAAAACAGCGAATTGGGAGGGGAAATAACCGAACCGGCCGATTTTTGCTGTCGACACAAGCCCTGCTGGGTCGACTAGGGGTTAATCCAGGGTGTTTGGCTGTCAACCCGTGGGTCGATTCGCTCAAATGCAGATTTTGCATTTGATTGGTTCTCATTGTTCAAGGTTAATCTAATGGTCCTAAATAACATCCTACACCTATAAATACATCCTAATGCTAACCCTAAACCTAATTAAAATAGAATAGTTACCATCGCCATGGAAATCAATGGAGCCGCCGCCAACTAAGAAAGAAGAAAAGCAAATTCAATTCTAATTCTCTCAACCCTAAAGCAAAGCAAAACACTCTCTTTTCTTCTCTAAATTGTGAGTATGATGATCTTAACAAGATTATTATCATTTTAATTAGGTTGAGTTATGAATGGATTATGAGTAGATAATGTGAATTATCATATATGTTGTTGTAAACCCCTTTTGCTATCATGTATATTGTAAATCCAATGTTATGTGATGATGATATCTTATATGTTGTAAATCATGCTATGATGATGTTATGTATGTTGAAAGTTTCTATGCTAAGTTGTGATGAATCATACATGTTAAAAAGGCCATGATGTTACCATCTATGCTAGTTAGTTCATATTAATTAAATCATCATGTTTGGGTTATGTTGATCTATATGACAAGTCACATATGCAAGTTAGATTGATTAGAAAAGTTATGAACATATGCCAGGACATCTATTATGACATCTAGAATTATGCTATGTCATATGTGATAACCTATGCTAGTTCACACCATCATTATGTTGCCTAAAAACCCCATATGCAAGTTTATGTACAGATTTGTGCTATGATCATATCTTGTAAATTGAGACATTTAACAAGTTGACACCTTTTGATCCTTAACATGTGTAGTTTATGCTAGTTTCATCCCTATTATGATTAGATTTATTTTAATTGTCAATATGTTGTGATAATTTATCTTTGTGCTAGGTGTTAGACTATACAAGTCTAGCCTATATTATGCGTTGAATAAGCGAACGTATAAACGTGGGGTAGGGGTAATATTAAGGATTTAATATTAAAAAGTTGGGTGCAATTGATATGATTTTGCATGCCATAAGTGGATGGCCATAATTGAGTCAATTATGGACATCATTAAAAGATGACTTAATTAATAATTTTAATAGGGAATTATTAAAACTGGGGTAAGAGATTTTAAGTGTTAATCAATGCTTAGGACACGAGGTTGGACTCGCTTGTGACGTAAACCTGCACGGACCCGCCCGGCAAATCCAGTGGTCACAAATGTCAGCCCAATGTGAGAGGTCCTAGGCCTAAACTAAAGCATAACGGTTGTAAAGACACGAGGTTAGACTCTTTTATGGTGTAAGACTGCCCGGACACGCCCGGCAAATCCAGCTGCCATAAATGCCAGTCTAATGTGAGAGGTTTTTTTGAGGTTATGGCCTGAATGAATTAAGAAATACTTAACCAGATAAACATGTAAGGTGGGACATGGGGGTTATGTAGGTGCCTTGGGTGGCATGAGGAATCTAGGGGGCGCCCTTAGTGGCATGTGAAATATGATTAGTAAGACTTAACCAAACACACATGTAAATGAACATGACTAAGAGGGTTAAGTGGGATATACTAGTGACAAGCTTAGTTGGGTAGCTTGTGGGGGCCCATTTCGACCAGTATCCCAAAGGTATCTTTGTGGACTCGACCCAAGTCGAGGACGGGACATGCATGCTGGGTTCGACTGTAAGAGGCCAAAACGGGGAGCGGTGGCAACGCAAGTCCAACGGGTTTCATACGCGTGTGTGGACCCGGGCTGGTAGATAAGACGTTGTTGCATCGTGTAGGTATAAGCTGTGCATTCTCAAGTTGTATCGGGTTGCCACTTTAGGGGAGTGGTACACCCCAATGTGGGGCCAACACGGGTATCTACAAGTAGGGAGCCGATCGAAAGTGGGTAGTGGGGTACACCTAGTGGAGATAGGGCCAGACGGCACCTATGTAGTCAGCTTGGGGTACGTAAGGCTATTTATAAAGTTTCTGTGTGAAGCAAGTGGGATCAAACAATAGGGTGACTGGTGTGGTGCAGTGTAGTAATGTGCGGTGCAGTGTATTAATCATTCGTTAGTAATTAGGTGTGCCTTTACCGTTATCTTTAACGTTATCTTAAACGCTATGTTTATCTTCCTAAGAGTTCATAGACATTTACTTGTCTTCCAGCTTATGCCTTAGTCTAGTTATTTTGATAATAGTATTGTTAGAATTATCATACTCGCCAGACTTTATGTCTGACCCCCCTCTATTTCTATCCTTTTTCCCCCTCCAGGTCCTCGGGTTGGGCCCAGCTCTAGTGGAGTTTGATTGAATTGCTTCATCTCTCTTTGGAAAGCTTGGACCGTTGAAGTAAAGTCCAGCTTGTTATCTTTTTAATCGCTATTTATGTAATGGGATTATGTATTTTGGTTTTATGAAGATGGATATTGTACTTGGTTATGATCTATGGTTTTATGATGTAACAATCATGTTTAATTTCCGCTGCAATAAAATGAAGTTTTAGATTTCCAAGTACTATTTACTATCTGTCTAGTTGTAATTTTTCTCTTCTATATTCACTTATAACCTCCATGGAAGTTAATGCATTCCCTTCGTGAGTGACATTAATGGACGTGTGGTGTTACAGATCGTTTGGGTGATTGCTGATGATCTCGATTGGGCTGTACACCCAAGAGGAGAGAAACAGTTGGTGATCTTCTAGACGTGCTTGGAGATCGATGGATATGCAAGGAAAGTGCCTTCGGTTTCGTTCAGACCCAGAACGAACTTGTCAATGGATTGTGTGTCCGACATTGGATTTTATTCTGTGTTTATTGATCTCTATTAAATACACATCTGTTTGGCAGCGGATAATCTATTCTCTTGTTTAACGCCCTTCTCTGAGACGTACGAGCTCAGAGGTTGTATATCGATGGACATCAGTCGCATGGAGTGAATTGCTAGTGTGTCACGTGTAAGTGGCAATTGATCAAGGCTTCTGTTGAAAAGCAAAGCCTTGTGGTTGATGATCAAAGCACGACCTGTGTGGCGCAGCTTTGTGTATAACATGAATTCGCGAGCCTCACACCTCGGTATGAGTCAAAAATAGGATAGTGACTGCAGGGAGAGCACGACGTTTCTTTCTAGCTATGGGTGGTGTCAGTGCTTAAACTGGCTGACATTTATATACTTTTCACCTGTGTGGTTTTTGGATATGAGGCGCCTCGGATATAGGTCTGTTATGACCGGGAAACGTGTGCTCAGGAATTGCCAATCCTCAAAAGTAAGAGAGGACCGGCCCTGAAGATCCAAGGATTGCTGTGTGCGGTCCTGGAACATTTGCTATAGTGTCTCGAACGGATAGGATCTTTCCCCTTGCCTCGGCTCATGACGGAAATCCAATTTCCAATACGTGATATTGCGGTTTTATTTGTAGAACCCACTGTGGCGACTATAATACCCCACCTCCGCTAGGGTCACTCACAAAGGGAATGCACTAGCTTTGGTGGAGTATTATCTAGGTAAACATGCACAGAAATATTACAAGACAGAACATATAAAACAGCGGAAGAAAACATGATTTCATTACTTTATAAAAGTAGTAAGGTCTAAAACCTTTTACATCAAAGTGCCATTAAATTACTTACATCGAAACCTGTCTTGCAATAATAAAGAAGCATAAAACCATAGTCATAAATTATTCCCCAAGTAAAACAGTAAAATTGCCATAGCCAAGAAAAGTCCAAGCCATAGATGATGATCTTGAAGCAGAAAATCCGCACTAAGTAGCAACATTTCCTTCCTGTAAACCAGGGGGGAACGGAAGAAAAAGAGGCGAAACAAAACGGGATCAGTCATAAGTCCTAGCTACTTTCAGCCTAAAAATAGGTAAAGGTAACATGACATGTATAAACTGAAAGCAAACATAAACATGATGACAAGATAAACAGATCAAACTAAGATAACAAGATAAGCTCAAGTAACAAGATAACCAAGGTAACAGGATAACCAAGGTAACAAGATAACAAGATAAACTCGGAATATCATCGCATGTCTAACGTCCTTTTCACCAGCCGTACTAGCATCCTAACTCGTATCATCCCTTCCATGTATATGTATAGTCCCTTGCCGTATATCGTACTGGTTCCATCGTGTTATTCTGTACCACTACAACGTAGTGTCACCATACTTGAAATCACTCGGACTGCAATCCTTGTTCTGGCCAGATTCCCTTATCGTGAATTATCATGTGTTCATCTAGGATTTACGCCACCTAAGACCACTAGGGATTATGCTACCTATTGGACGTTTTCTAGATTCGATTAGGGTTTATGCCACCTAGGACCACTAGGGATTATGCTACCTATCGAACAATGCCCTTTTTCCACGTAACGATCTAATCGATCGGCTCCCTACAATTCCTAACTCGTCGTGTGTTGGTGTCATACGACCCAATCACGAATGTAGCTATTCTGTGCTAGGTCCACCTTAGGGTGTATCAAGCCCTAGGGTGTCAACCACTGACACCATTTCCAAGCACGCACAGTGTACAACTACTGGTGCCCGCGCCTGCTTTTTCAACTCCGGACTACGTGCACGACCATAGTCCGCCTGAACCTACAATGGCGCACCAAACTCAGCCGTCGTTTTGGTCGCTTACAATCAGCCCAGTAATCGTGCCCCACCCTAGCCTAGTCCCTAGGGTATCGTGATACATTCAAGAGGGTTACTGTTGAAAAGGACAGCGTAACTAGGGTTTCCGTCTAGCAGGTTAAGTGTTGTCATCTAAATTCAAGACTTAACCCCTATCAGTCTAGCATGTCAAGATGGTTAACTGTGGTCATTCAAGTTCGTGACCTAACCCGTCTACATGTCATGTCAAGTTGCCTAAGTGTTGTCCTTCAGGATCATGACTTAGCCCTACAAATCACGTGTCAAGTTGGTTAAGCGTATTCCAACGGTTCATGACTTAACCCAATCCCAATCACTGTGTCAAATTGGTTAAGTATATTTAAGCTTAACCCCATCAAATTACCGTGTTAGATTGGTTAAGTATATTCAAGCGATTCGTGACTTAACCCCATCAAGTTACCGTGTTAGATTGGTTAAGTATATTCAAGCGATTCGTGACTTAACCCCATCAAGTTACCGTGTTAGATTGGTTAAGTATATTCAAGCGATTCATGACTTAACCCCATCAAGTTATCTTGTTAGATTGGTTAAGTATATTCAAGCGATTCATGAATTAACCCCATCAAGTTTTCATGTTAGATTGGTTAAGTATATTAAGCGATTCATGACTTAACCCCATCAAGTTATCATGTTAGATTGGTTAAGTATATTCAAGCGATTTATGACTTAACCCCATCAAGTTATCGTGTTAGATTGGTTAAGTATATGTTAACCTAACCCCATCCACTAGTCAAATTATAACGGTTAAGTGTTGCCTTTGTGAGTTTACTTAACCTTACCATGCATCGCGCTATACTAGTCGGGTGTTATCGACCCATTCAGGTTAAACTAACCCATCCTCTAATCTTGTTATCTGGTTAAGTGTCATCAAGTAATCAAGTCCGGTTTTACTTAACCCACCCATCCGCATCATATTGGTAGAGTGCCATTAGTCTATTCAAGTTACTTAATCCACCCGTCCATGTCATATTGGTTAAGTGTCATTAGTCTAATCAAGTTATTTAACCCACCCGTCCATGTCATATTGGTTTAGTGTCATTAGTCTAATCAAGTTACTAACCCACCCATCTATGTCATATTGGTTAAGTGTCATTAGTCTAATCAAGTTACTTAACCCACCCGTCCATGTCATATTGGTTAAGTGTCATTAGTCTAATCAAGTTACTTAACCCACCCGTCTATGTCATATTCATTTATTATTTACTAATGCATCAACCTCTCACATCAGACTTATTTGCGGTCACTGGATACGCCGGGCGGTTCCGAGCAGAATTACACCGCAAATCCATTCCAACCTCGGGTTCAAGCATTACCACAATCTAATCTTTGCCTATGACCTCTCACATTAGACTATTATTGTTGTGGTCACTGGATATGCCGGACGGTTCCGGGCAAAATTACACCACAACTCAAGTCTAACCTCGTGTCGAAGGCATCTGTTAGATTGTTAATTACATATATGTCACCTAGGTCAAAATCCCTACTTTACATATTACTAAGCATATTCCCAAGTTCCCAATTACATGTCCATCAAAATGTGTACCCAATTCTAGCCACTTCCCATATGTTCAAATCTCGCCTATTTGCATGTATATCATGTTTATGCCAATTTACCCAAATCAAGTTCTAGCCAAAGTTACATTTTGTCACGGTCATGACCAAATAAACCCACATCATGGTTCATGTTCCCAATTCCACTTATGCCTAATTTACATAAGCACAATCTCGCGATTTAACTTACATAGTCCCCAAAACTCATGATTTAATTCATATGCCAATTCATGTATGCCCCAAACTTGCAAATTACATTGGCAATACCCCAAATTTCCCCTTGTTCATGTTATGAAATAAATTCTACCACACACCCATGTCCAAAAAGGTGAAATCCCAACATTCCCCCGTATACAAACAGCATGTAAATCGTAGTTTAGGCCTAGGTCCGAAATCGACCAAGGTTCATCAAAAGAAAATAAATAGGGGAAGGTAGAAGCTTTGCATAAAACAAGATCTGAGAGAAAAACATCATTACATGCATGACAAGGATATGAAAGAGTGATTTGCAACATGCATAGATCCAAATTAATGTCATAGCAACATCCCCAAAGGTCAAGATCCGAAATGAACAAGAATGAGCATGGATCGATTATCATGCATAGATTCAATTTCAACTTTATCACACGTCATATTCAAGTTATCGTTTCAATCTAATAGCATCTAGAACTTACAAAGCGTGGCTAGATAATTATGAGCAAGCATTTGTCGTAGAATGGGGTAGGAATGGTGCTCTACTCCCTTGATTTGATGTAGAAAGCTTGCTCCTTTGACATGGATCTAGTTTGAATGCTCAAGCCTTTGATGTTGGAGATGGAGGCCATGATCAAGAGAGATTTGGGCAGCACTTTGTTGCTTGAATGATTTTTAGTGATTTAGGTTAGGTCTTAGGGTGTTTTTATAGAAGTTAAGACTAGTTTAGGCCCTTAGATTAACCCTAGTTTAGATCTGAACCCTTAAATCTCGTCACAGGCTAGCTAAGTAGACCCAAAGGAGAAAACAGGTGCACCAAGCCAAGATGGCCGACCAGGGAGGTCGAACCCCAGGCCGATACCCAAGTCGACTGGGCAGTCGACCTGGGCTGGGGCAGGTCGACTCCCCAGTCGACCTGGGGCTGGGCGGGAAATTTTCCCGCCCAATCTGTTTGGAGCTGAATTTAAATTTCGGCCTTAATTTTGAATTTTCTGAAATCTTCTATGGGCCATAACTTGGTCATATGGACTCCGATTTACAAAATTTCGGACTCGTTTTCAAGCAGAATTTCGAGAAGAATGCAATGGCGTAACCCGTTCCCATTGATTCTTAATTTTTAATTTAATTCTGCCTAGATTTCTTTTTTTAACATGTTATAAAATTCGGGTTGTTACATTCTCCCCACCTTAAAGTATTTCATCCCTGAAATCTCTAAGTTAGGAAGAACGTATCCTACCATCCATCATCCATCTACTCAAAACATCATCCACAAGCAACCATTGTCCTGAAAAGATTTCTAATGTTGTATGAACATATGCAGAAAGTATGTGTATATGTGTTCCTTATCTAATGAAAATGATCAGGCCTGATTGATCTTCTAAATGCAGAATATGTTTAGTGCCATGAATCCACATGTATGCAAATAGTCCTAGTCACATAAACACTATATGTGTGCACAATCATTCATCCGTATGCAATATTCACATGATAACACATTCAATTTCATCCATAAACAAGTATAAACACTCATGCATATGCAACATGAAAATGTGTCTGAGCCGATTTAGTCCTAATGTGTATTCATGCATCCACGAGCAACCACTTGCGACCACTTGCAACCATTTCGCCAACATCAATCATAACATGTTTCAAATACATGTTTGCTTCCATAGGGTTCTACCTAAGGTTCTCAAGATAGGATCGAGAAGATAAGCAAGATAAACTCCTTTTTGGATTACAAGAAATCCCTTTCAAAGGCCAACCTATATCCTAGAAAGCCCAAAAGGTTTAGTCAACCTAACGGATACCTTCAAACCCTGACATGTATTACTAACCGATGAGTCATACCACCTATGGAGTTTGCAACATAAATAAGATCGAAAATAGGACCGAAAGGATATGCGTAAAAGATAGCATGTGAGTAAGCTCTACAGAAAAACAGGGATCAAGGATATACTCTTAAAAAGAGATATTATGCGCGTATCCAGTCTTCGGTCTTCTAAGTCACATTTCCTTGAGCTTAACCCCATTGTGCTTTGACCATCTTTAACTTCATGATTTCGTGGCCTCTTGACTCCTATTTCCAAATATGAGCTGGAACTCACTTCCTTGTCACCTCTCGTTCCACTTTTACTTATTCTACCTCTAGTACACTTGGCTCAACCATATCCGTGCACTCATGGTTTCATGTAAGCTCTCCAAAATTCACTAGCGAATCATGGATCTCGTTGTCTCGCTCTACGGCATTCCATGCGGAAGAACTTAGCTCTTGAAAACAAACAAATGCCAACCATGTTACCAAGTGTACTTACTAGAGTGATTTCCATAACTCATGCACAAGCGAAATGAACCATCCGCCTTAGTGGTGAACTCTACTCGAATGGATTACCAACAAATGCATCAAGAGACTCTAGGTAACCAATCATGACAGAACCCTAAAGGTTACATGAGACTTCGATGGTATTACCGAGGCAAGTCAAGAGACTAACTACCCTCCTTTCACAACCGAGAATGGCACCCTTACTGGATAACCACTCCACTCCTAGAATCAACCCATAGCTCAAAAACATAGGTATTATTCCCAAAAGTCATAGATGTCCTCAAATCCAAACAAGTCATGAATAAATGGGACGATCCCCCAACATGATTTGAGACAAAAACGGGACCCTCTATTGTGCTAGTACTAAGGTGTAGGGACCCAACTATCGAAACATGATTTAAAAAGGATGCGATGTACAAAACAAAGTCCTAACGGGACGATAGAAAGGAAAAGCTAAACTTTTACCAGAAACGATACCACCCCTCTTAGGCACGCTAGTAGTGAGAGCATACAATTGCCCTCTCGACGGTCTTGTTCTTTGCCCATATCCTTGTCCCATAGTACTTAACTACCTTCTTGTTCTGAGCCTCATTCGCCTTAACCACTCCTATCCTTTCTTGTATAATGCGGTAAAAGGTCTCTTGCGAACTTCCTCCATCGCACAGAAAACATTTACGTAGCTAGAAAAGGATTAGTCATAGTTAAAACTACTGTGACTACAGGTGGAGGAAAGAAAGGAAAAGAGATTCGATCATAGGATAGTGCTAATGGCTTTTTGGGGAATAGCCTTTTTCTTTAAAAAAATTCTTGAAAAATGCTTCTTTGTAAAATGGCTTTGAAAATAGTTTCAGAAGGTTTTAAAAACTTTTGCCCAGTCTGGTAACCTTCTGCTCTGATACCAAATGTAATACCCCACCTCCCCTAGGGTCACTCACGAAGGGAATGCACTAGCTTTGGGGGAGTATTATCTAGGTAAACATGCACAGAAATATTACAAGACAGAACATATAAAACAGCGGAAGAAAACATGATTTCATTACTTTATAAAAGTAGTAAGGTCTAAAACCTTTTACATCGAAGTGCCATTAAATTACTTACATCGAAACCTGTCTTGCAATAATAAAGAGGCATAAAACCATAGTCATAAATTGTTCCCCAAGTAAAACAGTAAAATAGCCATAGCCAAGAAAACTCCAAGCCATAGATGATGATCTTGAAGCAGAAAATCCGCACTAAGTAGCAACATTTCCTCCCTGTAAACCTGGGGGGGGGGGGGGGACGGAAGATAAAGAGGCGAAACAAAACGGGGTCAGTCATAAAGACTGGTAAGTCCTAGCTACTTTCAGCCTAAAAACAGGTAAAGGTAACATGACATGTATAAATTGAAAGTAAACATAAACATGATGACAATATAAACAGATCAAACTAAGATAACAAGATAAGCTCAAGTAACAAGATAACCAAGCTAACAGGATAACCAAGGTAACAAGATAACAAGATAAACTCGGAATATCATCGCATGTCTAACGTCCTCTACACCAACCGTACTAGCATCCTAACTCGTATCATCCCTTCCATGTATATGTATAGTCCATTGCCGTATATCGTACTGGTTCTATCGTGTTATTCTGTACCACTACAACGTAGTGTCACCATCCTTGAAATCGCTCGGACTGCCATCCTTGTTCTGTCCAGATTCCCTTATCATGAATTATCGCGTGTTCATCTAGGATTTACGCCACCTAGGACCACTAGGGATTATGCTACCTAATGGACATTTTCTGGATTCGATCAAGGTTTATGCCACCTAGGACCACTAGGTATTATGCTACCTATCGAACAACGCCCTTTTTCCACGTAACGATCTAATCGATCGGCTCCCTACAAGTCCTAACTCGTCGTGTGTCGGTGTCATACGGCCCAATCACGAATGTAGCTACTCTATACTACGTCCACCCTAGGGTGTATCAAGCCCTAGGGTGTCAACCACTGACACAATTTCCAAGCACGCACAGTGTACAAGTACTGGTGCCCACGCCTGCTTTTTCAACTCCGGACTACGTGCACGACCATAGTCCGCCTGAACCTACAATAGCACACCAAACACAACCGTCATTTTGGTCGCTTACAATCAGCCCGGTAATCGTGCCCCACCCTAGCCTAGTCCCTAGGGTATCGTGATACATTCAAGAGGGTTACTGCTGAAAAGGACCGCGTAACTAGGGTTTCCGTCCAGCAGGTTAAGTGTTGTCATCTAAATTCAAGACTTAACCCCTAACAGTCTAGCATGTCAAGATGTTTAACTGTGGTCATTCAAGTTCGTGACCTAACCCGTTTACATGTCATGTCAAGTTGGCTAAGTGTTGTGCTTCAAGTTCATGACTTAGCCCTACGAATCACGTGTCAAGTTGGTTAAGCGTATTCCAGCGGTTCATGACTTAACCCTATCCCAATCATCGTGTCAAATTGGTTAAGTATATTCAAGCTTAACCCCATCAAATTGTCGTGTTAGATTGGTTAAGTATATTCAAGCGATTCATGACTTAACCCCATCAAGTTACCGTGTTAGATTGGTTAAGTATATTCAAGCGATTCGTGACTTAACCCCATCAAGTTACCGTGTTAGAGTGGTTAAGTATATTCAAGCGATTCATGACTTAACCCCATCAAGTTATCATGTTAGATTAGTTAAGTATATTCAAGCGATTCATGAGTTAACCCCATCAAGTTATCATGTTAGATTGGTTAAGTATATTAAGCGATTCATGACTTAACCCCATCAAGTTATCATGTTAGATTGCTTATGTATATACAAGCGATTCATGACTTAACCCCATCAAGTTATCGTGTTAGATTGGTTAAGTATATGTTAACCTAACCCCATCCACTAGTCAAATTATAACGGTTAAGTGTTTCCCTTGTGAGTTTACTTAACCTTACCATGAATCGCGCTATACTAGTTGGGTGTTATCGACCCATTCAGGTTAAACTAACCCATCCTCTAATCGTGTTATCTGGTTAAGTGTCATCAAGTAATCAAGTCCGGTTTTACTTAACCCACCCATCCACGTCATATTAGTTGAGTGTCATTAGTCTAATCAAGTTACTTAATCCACCCGTCCATGTCATATTGGTTCAGTGTCATTAGTCTAATCAAGTTACTTAACCCACCCGTCCATGTCATATTGGTTAAGTGTAATTAGTCTAATCAAGTTACTTAACCCACCCATCTATGTCATATTGGTTAAGTGTCATTAGTCTAATCATATTACTTAACCCACCCGTCCATGTCATATTGGTTAAGTGTCATTAGTCTAATCAAGTTACTTAACCCACCCATCTATGTCATATTCATTTATTATTCACTAATGCATCAACCTCTCACATTGGACTTATTTGTGGTCACTGGATACGCCGGGCAGTTCCTGGCAGAATTACACCGCAAATCCATTCCAACCTCGGGTTCAAGCATAACCATAATCTAATCTTTGCCCACGACCTCTCACATTAGACTATTAATATTGCGGTCACTGGATATGCAGGGCGGTTCCGGGCAGAATTACACCACAACTCAAGTCTAACCTCGTGTCGAAGGCATCCGTTAGATTGTTAATTACATATATGTCACCTAAGTCAAAATCCCCACTTTACATATTACTAAGCATATTCCCAATTTCCCAATTACATGTCCATCAAAATGTGTACTCAATTCTAACCACTTCCCATACGTTCAAATCTCGCCTATTTGCATGTATGTCAAGTTTATTCCAATTTACCCAAATCAAGTTCTTGCCAAAGTTACATTTTGTCACGTTCATGCCCAAATAAACCCACATCACGGTTCATGTTCCCTATTCCACTTATGCCTAATTTACATAAGCCCAATCCCTTGATTTAACTTACGTAGTCCCCAAAACTCGTGATTTAATTCATATGCCAATTCATGTATGCCCCGAACTTGCAAATTACATTGGCAATACCCCAAATTTCCCCTTGTTCATGTTATGAAATCAATTCTACCACATACCCATGTCTAAATAGGTGAAATCCCTACATTCCCCCATATACAAACCGCATGTAAATCGTAGTTTAGGCCGAGGTCCGAAATCGACCAAGGTTCATCAAAAGAAAATAAATAGGGGAAGGTAGAAGCTTTGCATAAAACAAGATCCGAGAGAAAAACATTATTACATGCATGACAAGGATATGAAAGAGTGATTTGCAACATGCATAGGTCCAAATTAATGTCATAGCAACATCTCCAAAGGTCAAGGTCCAAAATGAACAAGAATGAGCATGGATCGATTATCATGCAAAGATTCAATTTTAACTTTTTCACATGTCATATTCAAGTTATCTTTTCAATCTAAAAGCATCTAGAACTTACAAAGCGTGGCTAGAGAATTATGAGCAAGCATTTGTCGTAGAATGGTGTAGGAATGATGCTCTACTCCCTTGATTTGATGTAGAAAGCTTGCTCCTTTGACATGGATCTAGTATGAATGCTCAAGCCTTTGAAGTTGGAGATGGAGGCCATGATCAAGAGAGATTTGGGCAGCACTTTGTTGCTAGAATGATTTTTAGTGATTTAGGTTAGGTCTTATGGTGTTTTTATAGAAGTTAGGACTAGTTTAGGTGTAACAACCCGAAAATCTGGGCCAGTTTAAAATTTTTATTTTGGCAATTTTAGCGAATTTTGAATATTTAAAATGGATTATTTTAAATAATATCGACGAGAAATTTATTTTGAATATAATTCTATCGTATATATTATACGCGTCGTCGTTAGAATATAAATATTTATATATAATTATAAAAGAAATTGAAAATGGCGCGGTAGTTCGAAAATTCGATTTCTAATTTCAAATGAATATACAGAATTCAATATAAGTCAGAATTGAACGAAACAAGAAATATTTGAATCTGTATAACTATATCTTTGTAACGAAGTTAACAAACTGAGATTTCATTTTAGAAATGATAAGATATGTCCAGTTTAAAATTAGAAATAGTCGCTGTGGAATTTATATATATTTTTATATATATAAGGCCCTTAAAAATAGCAATTTTGCAAACGACCTCGGATTTCGACGAAACCAGTTTTGTTGGGTCCGTGATGTTAAGTTATTGCTAGATTCCAAATTTCATAATTTTTCGAATCAATATGTGAGCGTGGCAAAAGAAAACGCGTTTGACCAGTTTCAGTTGATTTTAATCGACTGGAAATTGGCCATTTTTCTAACGGTCTCAGAATTCGACGAAACTAGTTTTGTTAGGACCGTATCGTCAATACGAAGCTAGAAAATATTTTTCTGGAATTTTTCGAGTTAGTATGTGACCCCGGTAATTCGAAATGCGCGTTTAAATTCAATATAGTGATTTAAATGTAAATTCAAAAGGAAACTGATTGTAATAATCGAACCAGCTTGCGATACATATCCCATTGTGTTCGGAATGGGGGTAAAACGCTATGGGTAACAGGCGGTGGGCCTCGTTTCGAGGTCGTATGGAAAAGTCAACTTTAAATTGAATTAAATAATTAAAAAAAAAAATATCCCTTCTCTCTATATTTCATTGGCCCCCCCTTTCACGTTTCATTTCACATCAGAAAAAGAAAATAAAAAAAAATATCCCGAATCGACGAACGAGGGAGGTTCCCCCCCCCCCCCAACCGCCGTCGGGCGCGCAGCCCCCCCCCCCCCCCCCCCCCCCGTTGTCCAGCGCCGCTCTCCACCCTACGCCTCCCCTTCTTCCCCCTCCCTCCTTTCCCTCACCAGCGGCGCGGCTCCCGAAGGCGCCCCCCCCTCCAAATCACGACACCCGATTAGCAGCTCCGCTCGCCTCCAACCATCACCTGACGCAACCGCAGCCCCCTCCGATCCCGACTCCGTCGAACTAGCAGACGCCCCCCCTCTTCGCTTACAGTAAGTTTTATTTTTATTTTTATTTTTATTTTACTTTTGTTTTTATTTTAGAGTTTAAAAACTAATTTCGATTTTTAGAAAAAGATTATAAACTGATTTTAGAAATAATTAAAAACTGATTTTAGAAATAATTAAAAACTGATTTTAGAAAGATTAAAAAAAAAACTGAAATGTTTAAAGGTATTAAAACTAATTGGTTTAAAGGAAATTCAAAACTGATTTTTCTAAAGTATTAAAACAGTTTTTTTTTTTTTTATTAGGTTTAAAAACTGAATTTTTATTAAGTATAAAAAATAAATTTTAATTAGGTTGAAAACTGATTTTGATTTGAAAATGATTTTTAAACTGATTTGAAAATGATTTTAAAACTGATTTGTTTAAAAGGGTTTTAAAAGATTTAAACTTTAAAAAAAAAAAAAAGACTTAAAAGAAGTAAGATATGGAAATTATATGTTTAAAGTAATAAAAATATAATTTTTACACCGTAGGAATATAAAGATATAATCTTTATTTTTGAAAAGGCGGAATCTATATCTTAAAAATTCGATTTTTATATATTGAATAGCAAAGTAAAAATTCGATTTTTATATATTGAATAGCAAAGTAAAAATTCGATTTTTATATATTGAATAGCAAAGAAAAAATTCGATTTTTATATATTGAATAGCAAAGTAAAAATTCGATTTTTATATATTGAATAGCAAAGTAAAAATTCGATTTTTACATATGTAGTGAAAGCGGACAACGAAAGCGACAAAAGGCGAATTGGCGAAGATTTCCTGCATTGGAAGTGCCGTGGAGCTTGGATAGCTATCTGTGAGAATTTCTCACCTTTCAATTTAATTTTTCTAGTTATATATATATATATATACTAGGATGCAGACGGTGCTTATTAGAAGCACCCGACACCCGTCCACAGACCATGGACTTGTTTGTTTAGTTGAATGTTGGGTGATTGATTTATTCGTATGGTTGAATTGGAAATTGATTGAAATTGATTTGTGAATGGCGTGGGCCTTCACTAGACTGGGGATAAGGCTAGGCCTTGTCCCATTTCTAGTATCGTGCCGTTATGCCGCCGAAATTTTCTAAAATATGTTAGAAAAATAAAAATATCATTTTTATTGAAAAAATGAATTGAATAGAAATTCATATGTTGGAATAAAATGTTTTATCGTTAAAAATATAATTTTTAACGTGAATGTGAATAAATAAATATTCATTTACAAACCAGACGGTTTGTTTATGTACACTTATTTGAATGACATTGATTGGGACGATAAATTTTACACATCGCCCAACAGCACAAATAAAATATGTGTTTGATTGTTTGAAACCCCACACGGGTGTTGGGATGAAATTTGAAGTTCACTCATCCTGATTGATTAAATATGTCGATCGATAGATTGACAGGCTGTTATAAGCGTTGAATATCTATATTTGATGCTTTTACAGTGTAGTGCACTTTGGTTGATGGTTGATTATTTTCAATGTTATTATATACATGTGTTGTATGAAAATCCATATAATTAACTTTATATGGTAATTGATTGGGCCTCATTCCAATTTGAAAAGCAAAGAATATTATAAAATAAAAGTTCATGTGTTGACAGTACTCATCCGTTGAGATTGGTCATGTGTTGAACGAAATATTTTAGTAATAAAATTTACATCTTTATCAATATAAAATAAAAGTTCATGTGTTGACAGTACTCATCCGTTGAGATTGGTCATGTGTTGAACGAAATATTTTAGTAATAAAATTTACATCTTTATCAATATAAAATAAAAGTTCATGTGTTGACAGTACTCATCCGTTGAGATTGGTCATGTGTTGAACGAAATATTTTAGTAATAAAATTTACATCTTTATCAATATAAAATAAAAGTTCATGTGTTGACAGTACTCATCCATTGAGATTGGTCATGTGTTGAACGAAATATTTTGATATTAACAACTATTTTGAAAAAGAAATATTTGAAATAGAATATTTGAAAATAGAAATTTATGAAGCCGTGTTGATTAGATTGACGCCATTTTGACGTGAACGATATTTATATCGATTTTATTCATTTTGAAATGAATATTGAAAAGTGATTTCGAAATCGAATATTTTGAAATGAATTAAATTGAAAACGATTTCGAAATGAATTGAATTGAAAACGATTTCGAAATGAAATGAATTGAAAACGATTTCGAAATGAAATGAACTGAAAACGATTTCGAAATGAATTGAACTGAAAACGATTTCGAAATGAAATGAATTGAAAACGATTTCGAAATGAATTGAATTGAAAACGATTTCGAAATGAATTGAATTGAAAACGATTTCGAAATGAATTGAATTGAAAACGATTTCGAAATGAAATGAATTGAAAACGATTTCGAAATGAAATGAATTGAAAACGATTTCGAAATGAATTGAATTGAAAACGATTTCGAAATGAATTGAATTGAAAACGATTTCGAAATGAAATGAATTGAAAACGATTTCGAAATGAAATGAATTGAAAACGAATTCAAAATGAATTGAAAACGAATTCAAATTGAATTGAAAGCGAATTGAGATGAATTCAAATTGAATTGAAATTTGAATTGAATAGAAATGAATTTTAAAACGAATTTATAAAGAAGAATTCAATTTTGATTTGAATTGAAAAGGAAGTTGAAATGGCTTTTGAAACGAATTTAAAACTATTTATATAATTCGTTTTAAATAGAAATCGACGAAATATATATTATATATATTATATATAATATAATGGCCTGAATAGAACGCGCCGCGCCGCGGCAGTTCGCGAATTTCGACCATTAACTTCGAACGAATATTACGGGAGATCCGACCGTCGGATTCTCCTAAAACCGGAACCGTTGGGTTCGTATCGATAAGAGCTTTCTAATGAATATTAGAAATTTGAAATCTAACGGTTGGATTTGGAATTATGTCCAAATCAAATTCGAAAAAGGTCGCTGTAAGTGTAGTTCGATGGCCGTTGTTGGAAATCGACTGTACGGGCCTTGATAAAATTATTAAAAATAGTAATAATTTGTGTAAAATCATAAGAAATGATTTAGAAAGAATTGGGATGAAAAACTCCATATTTGAAAAGATAAAAATAGATTTTTATCGAAATGAACTAGTTTTGAACTAGAAATATAATTCTATTTATTTTTAAATAAATAAATTGAATTTAAAAAGGGTTTTGAAAATAACCAAAATTTCCAATGATTGCATTGGAGTGGATTTGAATCGAAATTGTCTTCGGAATATTTCGATGTTGGAATTCGTGATTATACAGATGTTGTTATGGAAATTTGAAAGATATATATTTATATCGTTATTTCCAATACGACATTTGTTAATCGTAGAATTTGATATTGAATATAAGCCGGGATATTTTCTATTCAGAGCCTTGTATTTAATATCAAATGTGATTTGGGTTTGTCGTGGATGGTGTCTCCACTAACACTGTTCTTGAACCCAGTTGAGAAAAGATTAAATCTTTTTATTTAGATTTAATGAAGAGTACCAATTAAATGATATTTAATTGGAATTGAATTGGTATTGATTTTTGGGTTTATCGTGAACAATGTTTTAATTAACACTTGTTCTTTAACCTGATAATTAATGGATTGATTTTTGGGTTTATCGTGAACAGTGTTTTAAATAACACTTGTTCTTTAACCCGATAATTAATGGAATGTGATTTTGGGTTTATCGTGAACCGTGTTTTAAATGACACTGATTCTTTAACCCAGTTAACGATTAAAACTAAGTGGAGTTTTAATGAATCTTTAATTAGATTGAAATAATCGAAATGGGGTATCACCAGTTTTGCTCCAGGCGATAGTTAAATCTTTAATTAGATTTGAACGTGAAATGGTAATTGAATTTACCGATAACACTGTGGTGTTAGATATGAAGTATTACCAGTTTTACTTCATGGGATGAATAGGTTGGGATTGGGAAATTTAAACAAATGATTACTTCGGCAAGGTTCGTTAATCCCGACTAGTTTGAATTGATATTCAAAAATAGATTAAAGCATAAATTCAAGAAATTTATCTTTGATAAAATTAATGGGAACCTTTCCCTATGAATGTGAAATTTAGAAACTAACTGTCGGTTAGCCAAGCAGAATGGTTTTCTGGATATTGATCTGATGTTGGTTTCGGCCTTCGGGGTTAATGTTTGGGGAATTATTCTCTTGATTAATTTACGGTTAGTGACTGATGAATTGGAATGAGGCGTATGTTGTGTTTGTGTAACACTTATTTAAATATACGCGAGTTATTCGGAAAGACCGGGTTTATCCCATTCTGAATAACTGATACGACGATAAGTCGAAGATGAAGACGATGGTCGAAGACCGGAGGTCTTCACGTCGTTTGGATAATTACTGATGATCTTGATTGGGCTGTACACCCAAGAAGATGGAAACAGTTGGTGATCGTCCAGACGTACTTGGAGATCGATGGATATGCGGGGTACTAGGTGCCTCCGGTTTCGTTCAGACCCAGAACGGACTTGTAAATGGACTGTGTGTCTGACATTGGATTTTAGTCCGTGTGATTGATCTCTATTAAATATATATCTGTTTGGCGGCGGAGAATTTATTCTCTTGCTTAACGCCCTTCTCTGAGACGTACGAGCTCAGGGGCTATATATTGATGGATATCAAACGCATGGAGTGAATTGCCTGTGTGGCATGCCTAAGTGGCAATTGATCGAGGCTTCTGTTGAAAAGCAAAGTCTTGTGGTGATGATCAAAGCACGGCCTTTGTGGCGTAGCTTTATGTAACGTTTACTTCGCGAGTTTCACACCCGGTATGAACCAAAAACGGGAGAGGACATCAGGGAGGACTTGCGTCTCTTTCTAGCTAGAAGTGGCGTCAGTGGTTTTACACGCCCTGACGAGTTTGACTTATGTGGTTGTTGCTATTGCGAGGCGCCTCGGATTGATCGGTCGTTCTCGAACCGATGGAGTCATTTAGTTGGCTCGTTTACGCCCCATAGGGCGGAGAGACGTATTGTTCAGGCATAATAATCCACATCGGTGGACCGGCCCTGACGATCTAAAGGGTTGATGCGTTCTGATCCTGAGACATGGGCTAGATTGTCTCGAATCGGTTGAGGACTATCTTTTTCCTCGGTTCATAGACGGAAATCCAATTTCCAAATACGTGACCTTTGCGGTTTTATTTGTAAACCTATATATGGCGACATGATATATGGTACCCATGCCGCCTATGATTGATACTTATGATTTGAAGATGTTTTATACACTATGCACTTATTATAGTATCAAACGATTTGTTTTAACCGTATCAAGCATTCTTTGGCTGTTATAAGGGAAAACCCTATCCTCGGCTGCGTTGCATTGTGTGATGGGACCTGGGTCTTATAACAGCTTCATTTTTCTTTATTTAGCATTGCGCTGTTTGTTTTATGCACTGGTATTATTGGGAGGAAACCCGTTCCGTGTTATACGGCGTGGTCCCTTGATTCACCTAATGATTTAAAATAAAGATTAATAACTGTTTTAGTTCTCACGCTAGTCACATGACTGACCTGGAGTTTATTGTTTTAACCTAAACTCTGGGTGCCCTTATTTTGACACGGGCAGCTAGTAGTTTTGGTTTTGCAGATTTATATTCACAGGATCCTGGTTTACAGCTGGAATGATATCCGAAAAGCTTTGTATCCGTATATCTCTTCTAGTTGTGTATTGTATTATTTTCCGCTGCTATGTATTTGAATGTAATTTAAATCTCTGATATTTCTGTGTAATATTCATTTATACTCTGTATATTCTTGTAATCTGATGCATTGTTGTAATATACAATGAAACGTTCTTCTGTATGTGTTCTGTTGTGGTTTGTTCTCGAACTATCCGACGCTTTCCTTTACGGGGAAGTTACGGGTTTTTACAGTTGGTATCAGAGCTTTGGTTTACAAAGCTCAGAGAACAAGGCACATTAGAACCATACGAAAGAATTCATCAGATATTGGGTTAGTAATACCCAATGGGAATGACTCGTTAGAGATAGGATCAGTAGTATCCTAGAACGGGCGTGAAGAGTATATTTTTGAAAATGAAAACGAATTTTGTTTTAAAAATTTAAATCACTTATTCGTAGTTGATTATTTAGTATATATTGATTTGGACAGTCCAGTATATAAAGATTTTGCATATACGCCTTGCAAACGTATATTTGAAATTTTAATATACTGGATAGATATAGAATCACATTCTAGACACCCGGAGATGGTTCTGATGATTGATCGATCATCATCAGAATCTATGTTCGTGTTTTGAAGATGTGGTATTTATATATTTCCTATTGACTGGTGTGAGAACCAAAATTAGATAGGGCTTATTGTTGTGATTTGGCATCAAAAATCTGATTTTTGTATATGTATCAAAATTATGAATTTGAAGCTCTAATTCACTAATTGATTGATGTTTGTGTAGTTTGTTTGTTTGTTTGATAATTTAGTGCCATTATGCCTAATGTGATCGAATAATGAATTGTATTGAAATTTGGTTGCGTTTGCTAGCATATACATATATATCGTTGAACAGGTCATAGCAAGGAGGCTAGAGCAGAGAATAAAATTTGTTTGCCCGACAAATAGGTACATGTTTACTACATAATTTCCTGTTTTGTTTGGGTGATGATGATTTTGTGAGCCTATTGGCTAGCCGCTTGGCTTTTTCTTTTTCTTTTTGAGATCTGAAGGACCGGGGAAGCTATTTGAAATTCCCCGATGCTCCCGGTGCAGGGGAGGTTATGGCGAAATTTTTCAAAAATTTAGGGTGTTAGCCAAATTTTTGAAATTTTGAAAATTCTCAGAAATTAAAAAGTTGGAGAATGGAAGTCAGATCGAGCGTAGAGCTGATTAATCAAACCACTTTCGACTTTGTTCCTTTTCGGGGACGAAAAGTTTTAAGTGGGGGAGATTGTAACAACCCGAAAATCTGGGCCAGTTTAAAATTTTTATTTTGGCAATTTTAGCGAATTTTGAATATTTAAAATGGATTATTTTAAATAATATCGACGAGAAATTTATTTTGAATATAATTCGATCGTATATATTATACGCGTCGTCGTTAGAATATAAATATTTATATATAATTATAAAAGAAATTGAAAATGGCGCGGTAGTTCGAAAATTCGATTTCTAATTTCAAATGAATATACAGAATTCAATATAAGTCAGAATTGAACGAAATAAGAAATATTTGAATCTGTATAACTATATCTTTGTAACGAAGTTAACAAACTGAGATTTCATTTTAGAAATGATAAGATATGTCCAGTTTAAAATTAGAAATAGTCGCTGTGGAATTTATATATATTTTTATATATATAAGGCCCTTAAAAATAGCAATTTTGCAAACGACCTCGGATTTCGACGAAACCAGTTTTGTTGGGTCCGTGATGTTAAGTTATTGCTAGATTCCAAATTTCATAATTTTTCGAATCAATATGTGAGCGTGGCAAAAGAAAACGCGTTTGACCAGTTTCAGTTGATTTTAATCGACTGGAAATTGGCCATTTTTCTAACGGTCTCAGAATTCGACGAAACTAGTTTTGTTAGGACCGTATCGTTAATACGAAGCTAGAAAATATTTTTCTGGAATTTTTCGAGTTAGTATGTGACCCCGGTAATTCGAAATGCGCGTTTAAATTCAATATAGTGATTTAAATGTAAATTCAAAAGGAAACTGATTGTAACAATCGAACCATCTTGCGATACATATCCCATTGTGTTCGGAATGGGGGTAAAACGCTATGGGCGACAGGCGGTGGGCCTCGTTTCGAGGTCGTATGGAAAAGTCAACTTTAAATTGAATTAAATAATAAAAAAAAAATATCCCTTCTCTCTATATTTCATTGGCCCCCCCTTTCACGTTTCATTTCACATCAGAAAAAGAAAATAAAAAAAAAATCCCGAATCGACGAACGAGGGAGGTTCCCCCCCCCCCAAACGCCGTCGGGCGCGCAGCCCCCCCCCCCCCCCCCCCCCCCCCCGTTGTCCAGCGCCGCTCTCCACCCTACGCATCCCCTTCTTCTTCCCCCTCCCTCCTTTCCCTCACCAGCGGCGTGGCTCCCGAAGGCGCCCCCCCCCCCTCCAAATCACGACACTCGATTAGCAGCTCCGCTCGCCTCCAACCATCACCTGACGCAACTGCAGCCCCCTCCGATCCCGACTCCGTCGAACTAGCAGACGCCCCCCCCGTCTTCTTTTATTTTTATTTTTATTTTTATTTTACTTTTGTTTTTATTTTAGAGTTTAAAAACTAATTTCGATTTTTAGAAAAAGATTATAAACTGATTTTAGAAATAATTAAAAACTGATTTTAGAAATAATTAAAAACTGATTTTAGAAAGATTAAAAAAAAAACTGAAATGTTTAAATGTATTAAAACTAATTGGTTTAAAGGAAATTCAAAACTGATTTTTCTAAAGTATTAAAACAGATTTTTTTTTATTATTAGGTTTAAAAACTGAATTTTTATTAAGTATAAAAAATAAATTTTAATTAGGTTGAAAACTGATTTTGATTTGAAAATGATTTTTAAACTGATTTGAAAATGATTTTAAAACTGATTTGTTTAAAAGGGTTTTAAAAGATTTAAACTTTAAAAAAAAAAAAAGTCTTAAAAGAAGTAAGATATGGAAATTATATGTTTAAAGTAATAAAAATATAATTTTTACACCGTAGGAATATAAAGATATAATCTTTATTTTTGAAAAGGCGGAATCTATATCTTAAAAATTCGATTTTTATATATTGAATAGCAAAGTAAAAATTCGATTTTTATATATTGAATAGCAAAGTAAAAATTCGATTTTTATATATTGAATAGCAAAGAAAAAATTCGATTTTTATATATTGAATAGCAAAGTAAAAATTCGATTTTTATATATTGAATAGCAAAGTAAAAATTCGATTTTTACATATGTAGTGAAAGCGGACAACGAAAGCGACAAAAGGCGAGTTGGCGAAGATTTCCTGCATTGGAAGTGCCGTGGAGCTTGGATAGCTATCTGTGAGAATTTCTCACCTTTCAATTTAATTTTTCTAGTTATATATATATATATATATATACTAGGATGCAGACGGTGCTTATTAGAAGCACCCGACACCCGTCCACAGACCATGGACTTGTTTGTTTAGTTGAATGTTGGGTGATTGATTTATTCGTATGGTTGAATTGGAAATTGATTGAAATTTATTTGTGAATGGCGTGGGCCTTCACTAGACTGGGGATAAGGCTAGGCCTTGTCCCGTTTCTAGTATCGTGCCGTTATGCCGCCGAAATTTTCTAAAATATGTTAGAAAAATAAAAATATCATTTTTATTGAAAAAATGAATTGAATAGAAATTCATATGTTGGAATAAAATGTTTTATCGTTAAAAATATAATTTTTAACGTGAATGTGAATAAATAAATATTCATTTACAAACCAGACGGTTTGTTTATGTACACTTATTTGAATGACATTGATTGGGACGATAAATTTTACACATCGCCCAACAGCACAAATAAAATATGTGTTTGATTGTTTGAAACCCCACACGGGTGTTGGGATGAAATTTGAAGTTCACTCATCCTGATTGATTAAATATGTCGATCGATAGATTGACAGGCTGTTATAAGCGTTGAATATCTATATTTGATGCTTTTACAGTGTAGTGCACTTTGGTTGATGGTTGATTATTTTCAATGTTATTATATACATGTGTTGTATGAAAATCCATATAATTAACTTTATATGGTAATTGATTGGGCCTCATTCCAATTTGAAAAACAAAGAATATTATAAAATAAAAGTTCATGTGTTGACAGTACTCATCCGTTGAGATTGGTCATGTGTTGAACGAAATATTTTAGTAATAAAATTTACATCTTTATCAATATAAAATAAAAGTTCATGTGTTGACAGTACTCATCCGTTGAGATTGGTCATGTGTTGAACGAAATATTTTAGTAATAAAATTTACATCTTTATCAATATAAAATAAAAGTTCATGTGTTGACAGTACTCATCCGTTGAGATTGGTCATGTGTTGAACGAAATATTTTAGTAATAAAATTTACATCTTTATCAATATAAAATAAAAGTTCATGTGTTGACAGTACTCATCCATTGAGATTGGTCATGTGTTGAACGAAATAATTTGATATTAACAACTATTTTGAAAAAGAAATATTTGAAATAGAATATTTGAAAATAGAAATTTATGAAGCCGTGTTGATTAGATTGACGCCATTTTGACGTGAACGATATTTATATCGATTTTATTCATTTTGAAATGAATATTGAAAAGTGATTTCGAAATCGAATATTTTGAAATGAATTAAATTGAAAACGATTTCGAAATGAATTGAATTGAAAACGATTTCGAAATGAAATGAATTGAGAACGATTTCGAAATGAAATGAATTGAAAACGATTTCGAAATGAATTGAATTGAAAACGATTTCGAAATGAAATGAATTGAAAACGATTTCGAAATGAATTGAATTGAAAACGATTTCGAAATGAATTGAATTGAAAACGATTTCGAAATGAATTGAATTAAAAACGATTTCGAAATGAAATGAATTGAAAACGATTTCGAAATGAAATGAATTGAAAACGATTTCGAAATGAATTGAATTGAAAACGATTTCGAAATGAATTGAATTGAAAACGATTTCGAAATGAAATGAATTGAAAACGATTTCGAAATGAAATGAATTGAAAACGAATTCAAAATGAATTGAAAACGAATTCAAATTGAATTGAAAGCGAATTGAGATGAATTCAAATTGAATTGAAATTTGAATTGAATAGAAATGAATTTTAAAACGAATTTATAAAGAAGAATTCAATTTTGATTTGAATTGAAAAGGAAGTTGAAATGGCTTTTGAAACGAATTTAAAACTATTTATATAATTCGTTTTAAATAGAAATCGACGAAATATATATTATATATATTATATATAATATAATGGCCTGAATAGAACGCGCCGCGCCGCGGCAGTTCGCGAATTTCGACCATTAACTTCGAACGAATATTACGGGAGATCCGACCGTCGGATTCTCCTAAAACCGGAACCGTTGGGTTCGTATCGATAAGAGCTTTCTAATGAATATTAGAAATTTGAAATCTAACGGTTGGATTTGGAATTATGTCCAAATCAAATTCGAAAAAGGTCGGTGTAAGTGCAGTTCGATGGCCGTTGTTGGAAATCGACTGTACGGGCCTTGATAAAATTATTAAAAATAGTAATAATTTGTGTAAAATCATAAGAAATGATTTAGAAAGAATTGGGATGAAAAACTCCATATTTGAAAAGATAAAAATATATTTTTATCGAAATGAACTAGTTTTGAACTAGAAATATAATTCTATTTATTTTTAAATAAATAAATTGAATTTAAAAAGGGTTTTGAAAATAACCAAAATTTCCAATGATTGCATTGGAGTGGATTTGAATCGAAATTGTCTTCGGAATATTTCGATGTTGGAATTCGTGATTATACAGATGTTGTTATGGAAATTTGAAAGATATATATTTATATCGTTATTTCCAATACGACATTTGTTAATCGTAGAATTTGATATTGAATATAAGCCGGGATATTTTCTATTCAGAGCCTTGTATTTAATATCAAATGTGATTTGGGTTTGTCGTGGATGGTGTCTTCACTAACACTGTTCTTGAACCCAGTTGAGAAAAGATTAAATCTTTTTATTTAGATTTAATGAAGAGTACCAATTAAATGTTATTTAATTGGAATTAAATTGGTATTGATTTTTGGGTTTATCGTGAACAATGTTTTAATTAACACTTGTTCTTTAACCTGATAATTAATGGATTGATTTTTGGGTTTATCGTGAACAGTGTTTTAAATAACACTTGTTCTTTAACCCGATAATTAATGGAATGTGATTTTGGGTTTATCGTGAACCGTGTTTTAAATGACACTGATTCTTTAACCCAGTTAACGATTAAAACTAAGTGGAGTTTTAATGAATCTTTAATTAGATTGAAATAATCGAAATGGGGTATCACCAGTTTTGCTCCAGGCGATAGTTAAATCTTTAATTAGATTTGAACGTGAAATGGTAATTGAATTTACCGATAACACTGTGGTGTTAGATATGAAGTATTACCAGTTTTACTTCATGGGATGAATAGGTTGGGATTGGGAAATTTAAACAAATGATTACTTCGGCAAGGTTCGTTAATCCCGACTAGTTTGAATTGATATTCAAAAATAGATTAAAGCATAAATTCAAGAAATTTATCTTTGATAAAATTAATGGGAACCTTTCCCTATGAATGTGAAATTTAGAAACTAACTGTCGGTTAGCCAAGCAGAATGGTTTTCTGGATATTGATCTGATGTTGGTTTCGGCCTTCGGGGTTAATGTTTGGGGAATTATTCTCTTGATTAATTTACGGTTAGTGACTGATGAATTGGAATGAGGCGTATGTTGTGTTTGTGTAACACTTATTTAAATATACGCGAGTTATTCGGAAAGACCGGGTTTATCCCATTCTGAATAACTGATACGACGATAAGTCGAAGATGAAGACGATGGTCGAAGACCGGAGGTCTTCACGTCGTTTGGATAATTACTGATGATCTTGATTGGGCTGCACACCCAAGAAGATGGAAACAGTTGGTGATCGTCCAGACGTACTTGGAGATCGATGGATATGCGGGGTACTAGGTGCCTCCGGTTTCGTTCAGACCCAGAACGGACTTGTAAATGGACTGTGTGTCTGACATTGGATTTTAGTCCGTGTGATTGATCTCTATTAAATATATATCTGTTTGGCGGCGGAGAATTTATTCTCTTGCTTAACGCCTTTCTCTGAGACGTACGAGCTCAGGGGCTATATATTGATGGATATCAAACGCATGGAGTGAATTGCCTGTGTGGCATGCCTAAGTGGCAATTGATCGAGGCTTCTGTTGAAAAGCAAAGTCTTGTGGTGATGATCAAAGCACGGCCTTTGTGGCGTAGCTTTGTGTAACGTTTACTTCGCGAGTTTCACACCCGGTATGAACCAAAAACGGGAGAGGACATCAGGGAGGACTTGCGTCTCTTTCTAGCTAGAAGTGGCGTCAGTGGTTTTACACGCCCTGACGAGTTTGACTTATGTGGTTGTTGCTGTTGCGAGGCGCCTCGGATTGATCGGTCGTTCTCGAACCGATGGAGTCATTTAGTTGGCTCGTTTACGCCCCATAGGGCGGAGAGACGTATTGTTCAGGCATAATAATCCACATCGGTGGACCGGCCCTGACGATCTAAAGGTTTGATGCGTTCTGATCCTGAGACATGGGCTAGATTGTCTCGAATCGGTTGAGGACTATCTTTTGCCTCGGTTCATAGATGGAAATCCAATTTCCAAATACGTGACCTTTGCGGTTTTATTTGTAAACCTATATATGGCGACATGATATATGGTACCCATGCCGCCTATGATTGATACTTATGATTTGAAGATGTTTTATACACTATGCACTTATTATAGTATCAAACGATTTGTTTTAACCGTATCAAGCATTCTTTGGCTGTTATAAGGGAAAACCCTATCCTCGGCTGCGTTGCATTGTGTGATGGGACCTGGGTCTTATAACAGCTTCATTTTTCTTTATTTAGCATTGCGCTGTTTGTTTTATGCACTGGTATTCTTGGGAGGAAACTCGTTCCGTGTTATACGGCGTGGTCCCTTGATTCACCTAATGATTTAAAATAAAGATTAATAACTGTTTTAGTTCTCACGCCAGTCACATGACTGACCTGGAGTTTATTGTTTTAACCTAAACTCTGGGTGCCCTTATTTTGACACGGGCAGCTAGTAGTTTTGGTTTTGCAGATTTATATTCACAGGATCCTGGTTTACAGCTGGAATGATATCCGGAAAGCTTTGTATCCGTATATCTCTTCTAGTTGTGTATTGTATTATTTTCCGCTGCTATGTATTTGAATGTAATTTAAATCTCTGATATTTCTGTGTAATATTCATTTATACTCTGTATATTCTTGTAATCTGATGCATTGTTGTAATATACAATGAAACGTTCTTCTGTATGTGTTCTGTTGTGGTTTGTTCTCGAACTATCCGACGCTTTCCTTTACGGGGAAGTTACGGGTTTTTACAGTTGGTATCAGAGCTTTGGTTTACAAAGCTCAGAGAACAAGGCACATTAGAACCATACGAAAGAATTCATCAGATATTGGGTTAGTAATACCCAATGGGAATGACTCGTTAGAGATAGGATCAGTAGTATCCTAGAACGGGCGTGAAGAGTATATTTTTGAAAATGAAAACGAATTTTGTTTTAAAAATTTAAATCACTTATTCGTAGTTGATTATTTAGTATATATTGATTTGGACAGTCCAGTATATAAAGATTTTGCATATACGCCTTGCAAACGTATATTTGAAATTTTAATATACTGGATAGATATAGAATCACATTCTAGACACCCGGAGATGGTTCTGATGATTGATCGATCATCATCAGAATCTATGTTCGTGTTTTGAAGATGTGGTATTTATATATTTCCTATTGACTGGTGTGAGAACCAAAATTAGATAGGGCTTATTGTTGTGATTTGGCATCAAAAATCTGATTTTTGTATATGTATCAAAATTATGAATTTGAAGCTCTAATTCACTAATTGATTGATGTTTGTGTAGTTTGTTTGTTTGTTTGATAATTTAGTGCCATTATGCCTAATGTGATCGAATAATGAATTGTATTGAAATTTGGTTGCGTTTGCTAGCATATACATATATATCGTTGAACATGTCATAGCAAGGAGGCTAGAGCAGAGAATAAAATTTGTTTGCCCGACAAATAGGTACATGTTTACTACATAATTTCCTGTTTTGTTTGGGTGATGATGATTTTGTGAGCCTATTGGCTAGCCGCTTGGCTTTTTCTTTTTCTTTTTGAGATCTAAAGGACCGGGGAAGCTATTTGAAATTCCCTGATGCTCCCGGTGTAGGGGAGGTTATGGCGAAATTTTTCAAAAATTTAGGGTGTTAGCCAAATTTTTGAAATTTTGAAAATTCTCAGAAACTAAAAAGTTGGAGAATGGAAGTCAGATCGAGCGTAGAGCTGATTAATCAAACCACTTTCGACTTTGTTCCTTTTCGGGGACGAAAAGTTTTAAGTGGGGGAGATTGTAACAACCCGAAAATCTGGGCCAGTTTAAAATTTTTATTTTGGCAATTTTAGCGAATTTTAAATATTTAAAATGGATTATTTTAAATAATATCAACGAGAAATTTATTTTGAATATAATTCGATCGTATATATTATACGCGTCGTCGTTAGAATATAAATATTTATATATAATTATAAAAGAAATTGAAAATGGCGCGGTAGTTCGAAAATTCGATTTCTAATTTCAAATGAATATACAGAATTCAATATAAGTCAGAATTGAACGAAACAAGAAATATTTGAATCTGTATAACTATATCTTTGTAACGAAGTTAACAAACTGAGATTTCATTTTAGAAATGATAAGATATGTCCAGTTTAAAATTAGAAATAGTCGCTGTGGAATTTATATATATTTTTATATATATAAGGCCCTTAAAAATAGCAATTTTGCAAACGACCTCGGATTTCGACGAAACCAGTTTTGTTGGGTCCGTGATGTTAAGTTATTGCTAGATTCCAAATTTCATAATTTTTCGAATCAATATGTGAGCGTGGCAAAAGAAAACGCGTTTGACCAGTTTTAGTTGATTTTAATCGACTGGAAATTGGCCATTTTTCTAACGGTCTCAGAATTCGACGAAACTAGTTTTGTTAGGACCGTATCGTTAATACGAAGCTAGAAAATATTTTTCTGGAATTTTTCGAGTTAGTATGTGACCCCGGTAATTCGAAATGCGCGTTTAAATTTAATATAGTGATTTAAATGTAAATTCAAAAGGAAACTGATTGTAACAATCGAACCAGCTTGCGATACATATCCCATTGTGTTCGGAATGGGGGTAAAACGCTATGGGCGACAGGCGGTGGGCCTCGTTTCGAGGTCGTATGGAAAAGTCAACTTTAAATTGAATTAAATAATTAAAAAAAAAATATCCCTTCTCTCTATATTTCATTGGCCCCCCCTTTCACGTTTCATTTCACATCAGAAAAAGAAAATTAAAAAAAAATATCCCGAATCGACGAACGAGGGAGGTTCCCCCCCCCCCAACCGCCGTCGGGCGCGCAGCCCCCCCCCCCCCCCCTTGTCCAGCGCCGCTCTCCACCCTACGCCTCCCCTTCTTCTTCCCCCTCCCTCCTTTCCCTCACCAGCGGCGCGGCTCCCGAAGGCGCCCCCCCTCCAAATCACGACACCCGATTAGCAGCTCCGCTCGCCTCCAACCATCACCTGACGCAACCGCAGCCCCCTCCGATCCCGACTCCGTCGAACTAGCAGACGCCCCCCCCCCCCCCCTCTTCGCTTACAGTAAGTTTTATTTTTATTTTTATTTTTATTTTACTTTTGTTTTTATTTTAGAGTTTAAAAACTAATTTCGATTTTTAGAAAAAGATTATAAACTGATTTTAGAAATAATTAAAAACTGATTTTAGAAATAATTAAAAACTGATCTTAGAAAGATTAAAAAAAAAAACTGAAATGTTTAAAGGTATTAAAACTAATTGGTTTAAAGGAAATTCAAAACTGATTTTTCTAAAGTATTAAAACAGATTTTTTTTTATTATTAGGTTTAAAAACTGAATTTTTATTAAGTATAAAAAATAAATTTTAATTAGGTTGAAAACTGATTTTGATTTGAAAATGATTTTTAAACTGATTTGAAAATGATTTTAAAACTGATTTGTTTAAAAGGGTTTTAAAAGATTTAAACTTTAAAAAAAAAAAAAGACTTAAAAGAAGTAAGATATGGAAATTATATGTTTAAAGTAATAAAAATATAATTTTTACACCGTAGGAATATAAAGATATAATCTTTATTTTTGAAAAGGCGGAATCTATATCTTAAAAATTCGATTTTTATATATTGAATAGCAAAGTAAAAATTCGATTTTTATATATTGAATAGCAAAGTAAAAATTCGATTTTTATATATTGAATAGCAAAGAAAAAATTCGATTTTTATATATTGAATAGCAAAGTAAAAATTCGATTTTTATATATTGAATAGCAAAGTAAAAATTCGATTTTTACATATGTAGTGAAAGCGGACAACGAAAGCGACAAAAGGCGAGTTGGCGAAGATTTCCTGCATTGGAAGTGCCGTGGAGCTTGGATAGCTATCTGTGAGAATTTCTCACCTTTCAATTTAATTTTTCTAGTTATATATATATATATATATATATATATATATACTAGGATGCAGACGGTGCTTATTAGAAGCACCCGACACCCGTCCACAGACCATGGACTTGTTTGTTTAGTTGAATGTTGGGTGATTGATTTATTCGTATGGTTGAATTGGAAATTGATTGAAATTGATTTGTGAATGGCGTGGGCCTTCACTAGACTGGGGATAAGGCTAGGCCTTGTCCCATTTCTAGTATCGTGCCGTTATGCCGCCGAAATTTTCTAAAATATGTTAGAAAAATAAAAATATCATTTTTATTGAAAAAATGAATTGAATAGAAATTCATATGTTGGAATAAAATGTTTTATCGTTAAAAATATAATCTTTAACGTGAATGTGAATAAATAAATATTCATTTACAAACCAGACGGTTTGTTTATGTACACTTATTTGAATGACATTGATTGGGACGATAAATTTTACACATCGCCCAACAGCACAAATAAAATATGTGTTTGATTGTTTGAAACCCCACACGGGTGTTGGGATGAAATTTGAAGTTCACTCATCCTGATTGATTAAATATGTCGATCGATAGATTGACAGGCTGTTATAAGCGTTGAATATCTATATTTGATGCTTTTACAGTGTAGTGCACTTTGGTTGATGGTTGATTATTTTCAATGTTATTATATACATGTGTTGTATGAAAATCCATATAATTAACTTTATATGGTAATTGATTGGGCCTCATTCCAATTTGAAAAACAAAGAATATTATAAAATAAAAGTTCATGTGTTGACAGTACTCATCCGTTGAGATTGGTCATGTGTTGAACGAAATATTTTAGTAATAAAATTTACATCTTTATCAATATAAAATAAAAGTTCATGTGTTGACAGTACTCATCCGTTGAGATTGGTCATGTGTTGAACGAAATATTTTAGTAATAAAATTTACATCTTTATCAATATAAAATAAAAGTTCATGTGTTGACAGTACTCATCCGTTGAGATTGGTCATGTGTTGAACGAAATATTTTAGTAATAAAATTTACATCTTTATCAATATAAAATAAAAGTTCATGTGTTGACAGTACTCATCCATTGAGATTGGTCATGTGTTGAACGAAATATTTTGATAATAACAACTATTTTGAAAAAGAAATATTTGAAATAGAATATTTGAAAATAGAAATTTATGAAGCCGTGTTGATTAGGTTGACGCCATTTTGATGTGAACGATATTTATATCGATTTTATTCATTTTGAAATGAATATTGAAAAGTGATTTCGAAATCGAATATTTTGAAATGAATTAAATTGAAAACGATTTCGAAATGAATTGAATTGAAAACGATTTCGAAATGAAATGAATTGAAAACGATTTCGAAATGAAATGAATTGAAAACGATTTCGAAATGAATTGAATTGAAAACGATTTCGAAATGAAATGAATTGAAAACGATTTCGAAATGAATTGAATTGAAAACGATTTCGAAATGAAATGAATTGAAAACGATTTCGAAATGAATTGAATTGAAAACGATTTCGAAATGAATTGAATTGAAAACGATTTCGAAATGAATTGAATTGAAAACGATTTCGAAATGAAATGAATTGAAAACGATTTCGAAATGAAATGAATTGAAAACGATTTCGAAATGAATTGAATTGAAAACGATTTCGAAATGAATTGAATTGAAAACGATTTCGAAATGAAATGAATTGAAAACGATTTCGAAATGAAATGAATTGAAAACGAATTCAAAATGAATTGAAAACGAATTCAAATTGAATTGAAAGCGAATTGAGATGAATTCAAATTGAATTGAAATTTGAATTGAATAGAAATGAATTTTAAAACGAATTTATAAAGAAGAATTCAATTTTGATTTGAATTGAAAAGGAAGTTGAAATGGCTTTTGAAACGAATTTAAAACTATTTATATAATTCGTTTTAAATAGAAATCGACGAAATATATATTATATATATTATGTATAATATAATGGCCTGAATAGAACGCGCCGCGCCGCGGCAGTTCGCGAATTTCGACCATTAACTTCGAACGAATATTACGGGAGATCCGACCGTCGGATTCTCCTAAAACCGGAACCGTTGGGTTCGTATCGATAAGAGCTTTCTAATGAATATTAGAAATTTGAAATCTAACGGTTGGATTTGGAATTATGTCCAAATCAAATTCGAAAAAGGTCGCTGTAAGTGCAGTTCGATGGCCGTTGTTGGAAATCGACTGTACGGGCCTTGATAAAATTATTAAAAATAGTAATAATTTGTGTAAAATCATAAGAAATGATTTAGAAAGAATTGGGATGAAAAACTCCATATTTGAAAAGATAAAAATAGATTTTTATCGAAATGAACTAGTTTTGAACTAGAAATATAATTCTATTTATTTTTAGATAAATAAATTGAATTTAAAAAGGGTTTTGAAAATAACCAAAATTTCCAATGATTGCATTGGAGTGGATTTGAATCGAAATTGTCTTCGGAATATTTCGATGTTGGAATTCGTGATTATACAGATGTTGTTATGGAAATTTGAAAGATATATATTTATATCGTTATTTCCAATACGACATTTGTTAATCGTAGAATTTGATATTGAATATAAGCCGGGATATTTTCTATTCAGAGCCTTGTATTTAATATCAAATGTGATTTGGGTTTGTCGTGGATGGTGTCTTCACTAACACTGTTCTTGAACCCAGTTGAGAAAAGATTAAATCTTTTTATTTAGATTTAATGAAGAGTACCAATTAAATGATATTTAATTGGAATTGAATTGGTATTGAATTGGTATTGATTTTTGGGTTTATCGTGAACAGTGTTTTAATTAACACTTGTTCTTTAACCTGATAATTAATGGATTGATTTTTGGGTTTATCGTGAACAGTGTTTTAAATAACACTTGTTCTTTAACCCGATAATTAATGGAATGTGATTTTGGGTTTATCGTGAACCGTGTTTTAAATGACACTGATTCTTTAACCCAGTTAACGATTAAAACTAAGTGGAGTTTTAATGAATCTTTAATTAGATTGAAATAATCGAAATGGGGTATCACCAGTTTTGCTCCAGGCGATAGTTAAATCTTTAATTAGATTTGAACGTGAAATGGTAATTGAATTTACCGATAACACTGTGGTGTTAGATATGAAGTATTACCAGTTTTACTTCATGGGATGAATAGGTTGGGATTGGGAAATTTAAACAAATGATTACTTCGGCAAGGTTCGTTAATCCCGACTAGTTTGAATTGATATTCAAAAATAGATTAAAGCATAAATTCAAGAAATTTATCTTTGATAAAATTAATGGGAACCTTTCCCTATGAATGTGAAATTTAGAAACTAACTGTCGGTTAGCCAAGCAGAATGGTTTTCTGGATATTGATCTGATGTTGGTTTCGGCCTTCGGGGTTAATGTTTGGGGAATTATTCTCTTGATTAATTTACGGTTAGTGACTGATGAATTGGAATGAGGCGTATGTTGTGTTTGTGTAAAACTTATTTAAATATACGCGAGTTATTCGGAAAGACCGGGTTTATCCCATTCTGAATAACTGATACGACGATAAGTCGAAGATGAAGACGATGGTCGAAGACCGGAGGTCTTCACGTCGTTTGGATAATTACTGATGATCTTGATTGGGTTGTACACCCAAGAAGATGGAAACAGTTGGTGATCGTCCAGACGTACTTGGAGATCGATGGATATGCGGGGTACTAGGTGCCTCCGGTTTCGTTCAGACCCAGAACGGACTTGTAAATGGACTGTGTGTCTGACATTGGATTTTAGTCCGTGTGATTGATCTCTATTAAATATATATCTGTTTGGCGGCGGAGAATTTATTCTCTTGCTTAACGCCCTTCTCTGAGACGTACGAGCTCAGGGGCTATATATTGATGGATATCAAACGCATGGAGTGAATTGCCTGTGTGGCATGCCTAAGTGGCAATTGATCGAGGCTTCTGTTGAAAAGCAAAGTCTTGTGGTGATGATCAAAGCACGGCCTTTGTGGCGTAGCTTTGTGTAACGTTTACTTCGCGAGTTTCACACCCGGTATGAACCAAAAACGGGAGAGGACATCAGGGAGGACTTGCGTCTCTTTCTAGCTAGAAGTGGCGTCAGTGGTTTTACACGCCCTGACGAGTTTGACTTATGTGGTTGTTGCTGTTGCGAGGCGCCTCGGATTGATCGGTCGTTCTCGAACCGATGGAGTCATTTAGTTGGCTCGTTTACGCCCCATAGGGCGGAGAGATGTATTGTTCAGGCATAATAATCCACATCGGTGGACCGGCCCTGACGATCTAAAGGGTTGATGCGTTCTGATCCTGAGACATGGGCTAGATTGTCTCGAATCGGTTGAGGACTATCTTTTGCCTCGGTTCATAGACGGAAATCCAATTTCCAAATACGTGACCTTTGCGGTTTTATTTGTAAACCTATATATGGCGACATGATATATGGTACCCATGCCGCCTATGATTGATACTTATGATTTGAAGATGTTTTATACACTATGCACTTATTATAGTATCAAACGATTTGTTTTAACCGTATCAAGCATTCTTTGGATGTTATAAGGGAAAACCCTATCCTCGGCTGCGTTGCATTGTGTGATGGGACCGGGGTCTTATAACAGCTTCATTTTTCTTTATTTAGCATTGCGCTGTTTGTTTTATGCACTGGTATTCTTGGGAGGAAACCCGTTCCGTGTTATACGGCGTGGTCCCTTGATTCACCTAATGATTTAAAATAAAGATTAATAACTGTTTTAGTTCTCACGCCAGTCACATGACTGACCTGGAGTTTATTGTTTTAACCTAAACTCTGGGTGCCCTTATTTTGACACGGGCAGCTAGTAGTTTTGGTTTTGCAGATTTATATTCACAGGATCCTGGTTTACAGCTGGAATGATATCCGGAAAGCTTTGTATCCGTATATCTCTTCTAGTTGTGTATTGTATTATTTTCCGCTGCTATGTATTTGAATGTAATTTAAATCTCTGATATTTCTGTGTAATATTCATTTATACTCTGTATATTCTTGTAATCTGATGCATTGTTGTAATATACAATGAAACGTTCTTCTGTATGTGTTCTGTTGTGGTTTTTCTCGAACTATTCGACGCTTTCCTTTACGGGGAAGTTACGGGTTTTTACAGTTGGTATCAGAGCTTTGGTTTACAAAGCTCAGAGAACAAGGCACATTAGAACCATACGAAAGAATTCATCAGATATTGGGTTAGTAATAACCAATGGGAATGACTCGTTAGAGATAGGATCAGTAGTATCCTAGAACGGGCGTGAAGAGTATATTTTTGGAAATGAAAACGAATTTTGTTTTAAAAATTTAAATCACTTATTCGTAGTTGATTATTTAGTATATATTGATTTGGACAGTCCAGTATATAAAGATTTTGCATATACGCCTTGCAAACGTATATTTGAAATTTTAATATACTGGATAGATATAGAATCACATTCTAGACACCCGGAGATGGTTCTGATGATTGATCGATCATCATCAGAATCTATGTTCGTGTTTTGAAGATGTGGTATTTATATATTTCCTATTGACTGGTGTGAGAACCAAAATTAGATAGGGCTTATTGTTGTGATTTGGCATCAAAAATCTGATTTTTGTATATGTATCAAAATTATGAATTTGAAGCTCTAATTCACTAATTGATTGATGTTTGTGTAGTTTGTTTGTTTGTTTGATAATTTAGTGCCATTATGCCTAATGTGATCGAATAATGAGTTGTATTGAAATTTGGTTGTGTTTGCTAGCATATACATATATATCGTTGAACAGGTCATAGCAAGGAGGCTAGAGCAGAGAATAAAATTTGTTTGCCCGACAAATAGGTACATGTTTACTACATAATTTCCTGTTTTGTTTGGGTGATGATGATTTTGTGAGCCTATTGGCTAGCCGCTTGGCTTTTTCTTTTTCTTTTTGAGATCTGAAGGACCGGGGAAGCTATTTGAAATTCCCCGATGCTCCCGGTGCAGGGGAGGTTATGGCGAAATTTTTCAAAAATTTAGGGTGTTAGCCAAATTTTTGAAATTTTGAAAATTCTCAGAAACTAAAAAGTTGGAGAATGGAAGTCAGATCGAGCGTAGAGCTGATTAATCAAACCACTTTCGACTTTGTTCCTTTTCGGGGACGAAAAGTTTTAAGTGGGGGAGATTGTAACAACCCGAAAATCAGGGCCAGTTTAAAATTTTTATTTTGGCAATTTTAGCGAATTTTGAATATTTAAAATGGATTATTTTAAATAATATCGACGAGAAATTTATTTTGAATATAATTCGATCGTATATATTATACGTGTCGTCGTTAGAATATAAATATTTATATATAATTATAAAAGAAATTGAAAATGGCGCGGTAGTTCGAAAATTCGATTTCTAATTTCAAATGAATATACAGAATTCAATATAAGTCAGAATTGAACGAAACAAGAAATATTTGAATCTGTATAACTATATCTTTGTAACGAAGTTAACAAACTGAGATTTCATTTTAGAAATGATAAGATATGTCCAGTTTAAAATTAGAAATAGTCGCTGTGGAATTTATATATATTTTTATATATATAAGGCCCTTAAAAATAGCAATTTTGCAAACGACCTCGGATTTCGACGAAACCAGTTTTGTTGGGTCCGTGATGTTAAGTTATTGCTAGATTCCAAATTTCATAATTTTTCGAATCAATATGTGAGCGTGGCAAAAGAAAACGCGTTTGACCAGTTTTAGTTGATTTTAATCGACTGGAAATTGGCCATTTTTCTAACGGTCTCAGAATTCGATGAAACTAGTTTTGTTAGGACCGTATCGTCAATACGAAGCTAGAAAATATATTTCTGGAATTTTTCGAGTTAGTATGTGACCCCGGTAATTCGAAATGCGCGTTTAAATTCAATATAGTGATTTAAATGTAAATTCAAAAGGAAACTGATTGTAACAATCGAACCAGCTTGCGATACATATCCCATTGTGTTCGGAATGGGGGTAAAACGCTATGGGCGACAGGCGGTGGGCCTCGTTTCGAGGTCGTATGGAAAAGTCAACTTTAAATTGAATTAAATAATTAAAAAAAAAATATCCCTTCTCTCTATATTTCATTGGCCCCCCCCCTTTCACGTTTCATTTCACATCAGAAAAAGAAAATAATAAAAAAATATCCCGAATCGACGAACGAGGGAGGTTCCCCCCCTCCCCAACCGCCGTCGGGCGCGCAGCCCCCCCCCCCCCCCCCCCGTTGTCCAGCGCCGCTCTCCACCCTACGCCTCCCCTTCTTCTTCCCCCTCCCTCCTTTCCCTCACCAGCGGCGCGGCTCCCGAAGGCGCCCCCCCTCCAAATCACGACACCCGATTAGCAGCTCCGCTCGCCTCCAACCATCACCTGACGCAACCGCAGCCCCCTCCGATCCCGACTCCGTCGAACTAGCAGACGCCCCCCCCCTCTTCGCTTACAGTAAGTTTTATTTTTATTTTTATTTTTATTTTACTTTTGTTTTTATTTTAGAGTTTAAAAACTAATTTCGATTTTTAGAAAAAGATTATAAACTAATTTTAGAAATAATTAAAAACTGATTTTAGAAATAATTAAAAACTGATTTTAGAAAGATTAAAAAAAAAAACTGAAATGTTTAAAGGTATTAAAACTAATTGGTTTAAAGGAAATTCAAAACTGATTTTTCTAAAGTATTAAAACAGATTTTTTTTTATTAGGTTTAAAAACTGAATTTTTATTAAGTCTAAAAAATAAATTTTAATTAGGTTGAAAACTGATTTTGATTTGAAAATGATTTTTAAACTGATTTGAAAATGATTTTAAAACTGATTTGTTTAAAAGGGTTTTAAAAGATTTAAACTTAAAAAAAAAAAAAAAGACTTAAAAGAAGTAAGATATGGAAATTATATGTTTAAAGTAATAAAAATATAATTTTTACACCGTAGGAATATAAAGATATAATCTTTATTTTTGAAAAGGCGGAATCTATATCTTAAAAATTCGATTTTTATATATTGAATAGCAAAGTAAAAATTCGATTTTTATATATTGAATAGCAAAGTAAAAATTCGATTTTTATATATTGAATAGCAAAGAAAAAATTCGATTTTTATATATTGAATAGCAAAGTAAAAATTCGATTTTTATATATTGAATAGCAAAGTAAAAATTCGATTTTTACATATGTAGTGAAAGCGGACAACGAAAGCGACAAAAGGCGAGTTGGCGAAGATTTCCTGCATTGGAAGTGCCGTGGAGCTTGGATAGCTATCTGTGAGAATTTCTCACCTTTCAATTTAATTTTTCTAGTTATATATATATATATACTAGGATGCAGACGGTGCTTATTAGAAGCACCCGACACCCGTCCACTGACCATGGACTTGTTTGTTTAGTTGAATGTTGGGTGATTGATTTATTCGTATGGTTGAATTGGAAATTGATTGAAATTGATTTGTGAATGGCGTGGGCCTTCACTAGACTGGGGATAAGGCTAGGCCTTGTTCCGTTTCTAGTATCGTGCCGTTATGCCGCCGAAATTTTCTAAAATATGTTAGAAAAATAAAAATATCATTTTTATTGAAAAAATGAATTGAATAGAAATTCATATGTTAGAATAAAATGTTTTATCGTTAAAAATATAATTTTTAACGTGAATGTGAATAAATAAATATTCATTTACAAACCAGACGGTTTGTTTATGTACACTTATTTGAATGACATTGATTGGGACGATAAATTTTACACATCGCCCAACAGCACAAATAAAATATGTGTTTGATTGTTTGAAGCCCCACACGGGTGTTGGGATGAAATTTGAAGTTCACTCATCCTGATTGATTAAATATGTCAATCGATAGATTGACAGGCTGTTATAAGCGTTGAATATCTATATTTGATGCTTTTACAGTGTAGTGCACTTTGGTTGATGGTTGATTATTTTCAATGTTATTATATACATGTGTTGTATGAAAATCCATATAATTAACTTTATATGGTAATTGATTGGGCCTCATTCCAATTTGAAAAACAAAGAATATTATAAAATAAAAGTTCATGTGTTGACAGTACTCATCCGTTGAGATTGGTCATGTGTTGAACGAAATATTTTAGTAATAAAATTTACATCTTTATCAATATAAAATAAACGTTCATGTGTTGACAGTACTCATCCGTTGAGATTGGTCATGTGTTGAACGAAATATTTTAGTAATAAAATTTACATCTTTATCAATATAAAATAAAAGTTCATGTGTTGACAGTACTCATCCGTTGAGATTGGTCATGTGTTGAACGAAATATTTTAGTAATAAAATTTACATCTTTATCAATATAAAATAAAAGTTCATGTGTTGACAGTACTCATCCATTGAGATTGGTCATGTGTTGAACGAAATATTTTGATAATAACAACTATTTTGAAAAAGAAATATTTGAAATAGAATATTTGAAAATAGAAATTTATGAAGCCGTGTTGATTAGATTGACGCCATTTTGACGTGAACGATATTTATATCGATTTTATTCATTTTGAAATGAATATTGAAAAGTGATTTCGAAATCGAATATTTTGAAATGAATTAAATTGAAAACGATTTCGAAATGAATTGAATTGAAAACGATTTCGAAATGAAATGAATTGAAAACGATTTCGAAATGAAATGAATTGAAAACGATTTCGAAATGAATTGAATTGAAAACGATTTCGAAATGAAATGAATTGAAAACGATTTCGAAATGAATTGAATTGAAAACGATTTCGAAATGAAATGAATTGAAAACGATTTCGAAATGAATTGAATTGAAAACGATTTCGAAATGAATTGAATTGAAAACGATTTCGAAATGAATTGAATTGAAAACGATTTCGAAATGAAATGAATTGAAAACGATTTCGAAATGAATTGAATTGAAAACGATTTCGAAATGAAATGAATTGAAAACGATTTCGAAATGAATTGAATTGAAAACGATTTCGAAATGAATTGAATTGAAAACGATTTCGAAATGAAATGAATTGAAAACGATTTCGAAATGAAATGAATTGAAAACGAATTCAAAATGAATTGAAAACGAATTCAAATTGAATTGAAAGCGAATTGAGATGAATTCAAATTGAATTGAAATTTGAATTGAATAGAAATGAATTTTAAAACGAATTTATAAAGAAGAATTCAATTTTGATTTGAATTGAAAAGGAAGTTGAAATGGCTTTTGAAACGAATTTAAAACTATTTATATAATTCGTTTTAAATAGAAATCGACGAAATATATATTATATATATTATATATAATATAATGGCCTGAATAGAACGCGCCGTGCCGCGGCAGTTCGCGAATTTCGACCATTAACTTCGAACGAATATTACGGGAGATCCGACCGTCGGATTCTCCTAAAACCGGAACCGTTGGGTTCGTATCGATAAGAGCTTTCTAATGAATATTAGAAATTTGAAATCTAACGGTTGGATTTGGAATTATGTCCAAATCAAATTCGAAAAAGGTCGCTGTAAGTGCAGTTCGATGGCCGTTGTTGGAAATCGACTGTACGGGCCTTGATAAAATTATTAAAAATAGTAATAATTTGTGTAAAATCATAAGAAATGATTTAGAAAGAATTGGGATGAAAAACTCCATATTTGAAAAGATAAAAATAGATTTTTATCGAAATGAACTAGTTTTGAACTAGAAATATAATTCTATTTATTTTTAAATAAATAAATTGAATTTAAAAAGGGTTTTGAAAATAACCAAAATTTTCAATGATTGCATTGGAGTGGATTTGAATCGAAATTGTCTTCGGAATATTTCGATGTTGGAATTCGTGATTATACAGATGTTGTTATGGAAATTTGAAAGATATATATTTATATCGTTATTTCCAATACGACATTTGTTAATCGTAGAATTTGATATTGAATATAAGCCGGGATATTTTCTATTCAGAGCCTTGTATTTAATATCAAATGTGATTTGGGTTTGTCGTGGATGGTGTCTTCACTAACACTGTTCTTGAACCCAGTTGAGAAAAGATTAAATCTTTTTATTTAGATTTAATGAAGAGTACCAATTAAATGATATTTAATTGGAATTGAATTGGTATTGATTTTTGGGTTTATCGTGAACAGTGTTTTAATTAACACTTGTTCTTTAACCTGATAATTAATGGATTGATTTTTGGGTTTATCGTGAACAGTGTTTTAAATAACACTTGTTCTTTAACCCGATAATTAATGGAATGTGATTTTGGGTTTATCGTGAACCGTGTTTTAAATGACACTGATTCTTTAACCCAGTTAACGATTAAAACTAAGTGGAGTTTTAATGAATCTTTAATTAGATTGAAATAATCGAAATGGGGTATCACCAGTTTTGCTCCAGGCGATAGTTAAATCTTTAATTAGATTTGAACGTGAAATGGTAATTGAATTTACCGATAACACTGTGGTGTTAGATATGAAGTATTACCAGTTTTACTTCATGGGATGAATAGGTTGGGATTGGGAAATTTAAACAAATGATTACTTCGGCAAGGTTCGTTAATCCCGACTAGTTTGAATTGATATTCAAAAAAAGATTATAGCATAAATTCAAGAAATTTATCTTTGATAAAATTAATGGGAATCTTTCCCTATGAATGTGAAATTTAGAAACTAACTGTCGGTTAGCCAAGCAGAATGGTTTTCTGGATATTGATCTGATGTTGGTTTCGGCCTTCGGGGTTAATGTTTGGGGAATTATTCTCTTGATTAATTTACGGTTAGTGACTGATGAATTGGAATGACGCGTATGTTGTGTTTGTGTAACACTTATTTAAATATACGCGAGTTATTCGGAAAGACCGGGTTTATCCCATTCTGAATAACTGATACGACGATAAGTCGAAGATGAAGACGATGGTCGAAGACCGGAGGTCTTCACGTTGTTTGGATAATTACTGATGATCTTGATTGGGCTGTACACCCAAGAAGATGGAAACAGTTGGTGATCGTCCAGACGTACTTGGAGATCGATGGATATGCGGGGTACTAGGTGCCTCCGGTTTCGTTCAGACCCAGAACGGACTTGTAAATGGACTGTGTGTCTGACATTGGATTTTAGTCCGTGTGATTGATCTCTATTAAATATATATCTGTTTGGCGGCGGAGAATTTATTCTCTTGCTTAACGCCCTTCTCTGAGACGTACGAGCTCAGGGGCTATATATTGATGGATATCAAACGCATGGAGTGAATTGCCTGTGTGGCATGCCTAAGTGGCAATTGATCGAGGCTTCTGTTGAAAAGCAAAGTCTTGTGGTGATGATCAAAGCACGGCCTTTGTGGCGTAGCTTTGTGTAACGTTTACTTCACGAGTTTCACACCCGGTATGAACCAAAAACGGGAGAGGACATCAGGGAGGACTTGCGTCTCTTTCTAGCTAGAAGTGGCGTCAGTGGTTTTACACGCCCTGACGAGTTTGACTTATGTGGTTGTTGCTGTTGCGAGGCGCCTCGGATTGATCGGTCGTTCTCGAACCGATGGAGTCATTTAGTTGGCTCGTTTACGCCCCATAGGGCGGAGAGACGTATTGTTCAGGCATAATAATCCACATCGGTGGACCGGCCCTGACGATCTAAAGGGTTGATGCGTTCTGATCCTGAGACATGGGCTAGAATGTCTCGAATCGGTTGAGGACTATCTTTTGCCTCGGTTCATAGACGGAAATCCAATTTCCAAATACGTGACCTTTGCGGTTTTATTTGTAAACCTATATATGGCGACATGATATATGGTACCCATGCCGCCTATGATTGATACTTATGATTTGAAGATGTTTTATACACTATGCACTTATTATAGTATCAAACGATTTGTTTTAACCGTATCAAGCATTCTTTGGCTGTTATAAGGGAAAACCCTATCCTCGGCTGCGTTGCATTGTGTGATGGGACCTGGGTCTTATAACAGCTTCATTTTTCTTTATTTAGCATTGCGCTGTTTGTTTTATGCACTGGTATTCTTGGGAGGAAACCCGTTCCGTGTTATACGGCGTGGTCCCTTGATTCACCTAATGATTTAAAATAAAGATTAATAACTGTTTTAGTTCTCACGCCAGTCACATGACTGACCTGGAGTTTATTGTTTTAACCTAAACTCTGGGTGCCCTTATTTTGACACGGGCAACTAGTAGTTTTGGTTTTGCAGATTTATATTCACAGGATCCTGGTTTACAGCTGGAATGATATCCGGAAAGCTTTGTATCCGTATATCTCTTCTAGTTGTGTATTGTATTATTTTCCGCTGCTATGTATTTGAATGTAATTTAAATCTCTGATATTTCTGTGTAATATTCATTTATACTCTGTATATTCTTGTAATCTGATGCATTGTTGTAATATACAATGAAACGTTCTTCTGTATGTGTTCTGTTGTGGTTTGTTCTCGAACTATCCGACGCTTTCCTTTACGGGGAAGTTACGGGTTTTTACATTAGGCCCTCAGATTAACCCTAGTTTAGATCTGAACCCTTAAATCTCGTCACAGGCTAGCAAAGCAGACCCAAAGGAACAAACCGGTGCACCAAGCCAAGATGGCCGACCAGTGAAGTCGACCCCCAGGTCGACACCCAAGTCGACTGGGCAGTCGACCTGGGCTGGGGCAGGTCGATTCCCCAGTCGACCTGGGGCTGGGCAGAAAATTTTCCCGCCCAATCTGTTTGGAGCTGAATTTAAATTTCGGGCTGAATCTTGAATTTTCTGAAATCTTCAATGGGCCATTAATTGGTCATACGGACATCGATTTACAAAATTGCGGACTCGTTCAAAGCAGAATATCGAGATGAACGAAATGGCGTAACCCGTTCCCATTGATTCTTAATTTTTAATTTAATTCTGCCCTGATTTCTTGTTTTAACATGTTATAAAATGGGGTTGTTAAAGCGGCATAGTGTTATGGGTCATTCATGTCGCCTATGATTGATATTTATGATTGAAATTGTTTTGACACTATACACTTATAGTAATATCGAAATAATGTGTTTTAAACGTATCAAGCAAGCTTTGGCTATTATACGGTAAAAACCCTATCCTCCGGCTTGTGTTGCATTGTGTGGTGGGACCTGGGTCTTATAATAGCTTCATTTTTCTTTATTTAGCATTGCGCTGTTTGTTTTATGCACTGGTATTCTTGGGAGGAAACCTGTTCCGTGTTATACGGCGTGGTCCCTTGATTTATCGAACTTTAAAATAAAGACTAATAACTGTTTTAGTTCTCACACCAGTCACATTACGGACCTGGAGTTTATTGTTTTTAACTAAACTCTGGGTGCCCCTATTTTCCACATGGGCAGCTAGTTGTTTTGGTTTTGCAGATTTATATTCACAGGATCCTGATTTACAGCTGGAACGATGCTCGGAAAGCTCTGTATCCGTGTATTACTTTCAGTTGTGTTTTGTATTATTTTTCCGCTGCTATGTAATTTATTGTAATCTCTGATGTTTTTCCGTTGTATAATATTTATTCATACTCTGTATATTCTTGTATTCTGATGGCATTGTTGTAATAAACAATGAAATGTTCTTCCGTTTGCGTTCTATTTTTTCTTATCCTCAACGCCATCCGGGCTTTCCTTACTAGGGAAGTTCGGGTTGTGTCACAATACCCCCATGCGATCGGCTCCCTAACTCGCAGATAGCCATGCTGGCCCCACAGCGGGGTATATCACTCCCCAAAGTGGCAACTCGATACCACCAACAATGCACGGCTTATACCTACATGATGCAACAATGTCTTACCTACCAGCCCGGGCCCACACACTCACATGAACCCGTTGGACTTGCGTTGCCACCGCTAACACGTTTTGGCCTCTTACAGTCAAGCCTAGAACGCGTGTCCCGTCCTCGACTTTGGTCGAGCCCACAAAGATACGTATGGGTTACTGGTTGAAACGGGCCCCCATTACTTGACACAAGCTATCCACCTAAGCTTGGTCCTCTCAAGTACATCCCACTTAACCCTCTTCTTATTCATGTTCACTTACATGTTTCAATTTTGGTTAAGTGTTTCTAATCGTATTTCAAATGCCACCCAAGGCACCCTCTAAATTCCATATGCCACCCAAGGCACCCACTTAACCCCCTCATGTCCCACTACTTGTTTATCTGGTTAAGGGTTTCTTAATTCATTAAGACCGTAACCTTATAAAGACCTCTCACATTAGACTAGAATTTGTGGAAGCTGGATTTGCCGGGCGGGTCCGGGCAGTCTTACACCACAAACGAGCCTAACCTCGTGTCTTTACAACTGTTACGCATTAATTTATGCCTAAGACCTCCCACATTAGACTGGCATTTGTGGCAGCTGGATTTGCTGGACGGGACAGTCTTACACCACAAAAGAGCCTAACCTCGTGTCTTAGATGATTAATTACACAAAATTATCAAATCAATTCCAAATTTAACTATGGCCATAATTGACTCCATTACCATTTATTTATGGTATGCAAAATCATACCAATTTTCATCACAAATTTATTTTATGCCATTTAAGGCATTTATGCCAATTCTCAATATTAAATCTTTTAATATATCCCATTGCCCCACATTGTACGTTCGTTTGTTTACCATAGAAGATACGCTAGATGTAATAACCCGGAAATATGAGCCAATTTAAAAATTTTATTTTGGCAATTTTCGCGAATTTTGATTATTTAAAATGAATAATTTTAAATAATAACAATGAGAAATTTAATTTGAATTGAATTAGAATGTATATATTTATATAGATCATCGTTAGAATATAAAAAATTTATTTATATATATAAAAGTAATTGAAAATGGCGCGGTAGTTTGAAAATTCGATTTCAAAATTAAAATGAATGTACAGGATTCAAAATAAACCGAATTTTAGTGAAACCTAAAATATTTGAATCTAATTGAGAATATATTTCCAACGAATTCGAGAAATTGAAATTTCATAGCGGGGATAAAAATTATGCCCAGTTGAAAATTCGGAATAGTTGCTATGGAATTCTGGCCCTTAAAAATGGAAATTTTCCAAACGACCACGGTTTTCGACCAAACCACTTTTGTTGGATTCGTGATGTCAAGTTATTGCTAGGTTTCAAAATTCGTAATTTTTTGAATCAATATGTGAGTGTGGCAAAGGAAAATGCATTTGACCAGTTTTAGTTGATTTTGATCGACTGGAAAATGGCCATTTTTCAAATGGTCTCGGAATTTGACGAATCTAGTTTTGTTAGGACCGTATCGTTAATACGAAGCTAGAAAATATTTTTCAAGAATTTTTAGAGTTCGTATGTGGCCCCAGTAAATTTAAATGCTCGTTCAAATTCAATATATAAAGTTATATGTTGATTTTGACGAAAACTTATCAAAACGATCGAATCATCTTACGATACATATCCCATTGTGTTCGCAATGGGGGTAATTAGCTAGCGACGACTAGCGGCGGGTTTCGTTTTGAGGTCGAAAATAAAAGTTTTTTTTAAGAATTAAAAATAATGATTAAATACATTATAAAATTTCCTTTATCTCCCTCCCTCCCACTTTTTTTCTTTTAGAAAGAAAATTTAAAAAAAAAAAGGGAAATGACGACCGCCACTCTGTCCTCGCCGCCACCGCCCACCATCGCGTGTCGTCCCCCTGTCATAGCCGCCCTCCGCCGATCCTCCCCTCGACCCTCCTCTTCCCCTTCCACGAACCCGCGCCTCCTTCCCCTTCTCCACACGCGAGCCCTAGCCCCCTCCTGCCGCGACCACCCTCTTCTATTGCACCCTCCATTTCTGGCGCCGCTAACGACGCTCCTACTCCCCCCCTCAGCCAAACCGCCAACTTCCTCTTCACCTCGAATCCCTTCTTCTTCTCCGCTCCCTCTTCCTCCCCCAAATCGCCACGCTCACCCCGGCGCTGCTATTTTCCACCCCCACCTCTGATTCAACATCGAACACCTCCGCCTCCCTTATCGTTTAGCCAATGTGAGTTTTTTTTATATATATAGTTAATTTGGTTTTTATCTTTATAAAATAACATTGTTATAACATCAATTTTTATTATATAAATAGCCTTATGTAAAAGTAGCGTTAGAAAGATAGGATTTTTATATATAAAAGTAATTTATAAAGATTTGATTTTTGTTTACCAAAAGAAATGATTTTTTATTTATAGAAGGCGAGATTCTTATTGTAGAAAAGACGTGATTTTTAATGAAGTAAAGATGTGATTTTGAAATAAAGAAAGGTTGAATCTTTGCAATGTATGTAGATATTAAAAATATGATTTTTATATTATATAGATAATAAAAATTCGATCTTTATTATGTAGGTGATATAAAAATATGATTTTTATTATGTAGAAAAGGCAAAAATGTGATTTTTATATGAGTAGCGATATAAAAATATAATTTTTATATAGTAGAAATTATAAAAATATGACCTTTATATGTGTTGTAGCGAATTAACAATATAAAGAAGTGATTTTGTTTAAAATATAAGTTGAGATTTTTATATAAATAAAAATTCCATTTTTATATATAAACAGTGAAGATAAAGGTTCAATTTTTAAAAATATTATGTGGAAATAAAAATATAATTTTTATATATGAAGTGATAATATAAAAATGTGATTTTTTATATATGTAGTGGGCACGGGCAACGAAAGTGACGAAAGGCGAGCATGACGAAGATTCCTACATATGAAGAGTCGTGGCGTTTGGATTAGCTAGTCGGTGAGAACTCCTCACACTTAATTTATTTCTAGTTTGAAATATATACTAGGATGCAGACGGTGTTTAGTACCCGACACCCGTCGTCCACAGACCATGGATGGCTTGTTTGTTTGAATGCCGTGTAGTGAAATTTGATTGTGTGATGGTGAATGAAATAAAATATTTTATAGTTAAAAATATAATTTTTAACGTGTATATAAAATAAATATTTATGAACGAATCAGACGATTTGTTTATATACACTGATTTGACTGATATTGATTGGGACGATAAATTTTACACATCGCCCAACTGCACAAATAAATTCTGTGTTTGTTGATTTGAAACCCCACACGGTTATTGGGATGAGATTTGACGTACACTAATAGCGATTGTTTAGTTGTATGTCAATAGATGGATTGACAGACTGTGTAAGCGCTAATTATTTATATTTATTGCTTATGCAGTTGTGTGGTGCACTCTGCATGATGGTTGATTATTTATCGTTGTTATTTTATACATGTGCTGTAGAAAATCCATATAATTAACATTATATGGTAATTGATAGGGCCTCATTCCAGATTTGAAATAGAATATTTGAATAAAAATATTTGAAATAGAATATTTGAAAAAGAAATGTTTGAAATAGAATATTTGGAAAAGAAATATTTGAATAGAATATTTGAAAAATGAATATTTGAATAGAAATATATGAAGCTGTGTTGATTAGATTTGCGCCATTTTGACGCGAGCGATATTTATATCGATTTTATTCGTTTTTATAACGAATATCGAAAAGGAAGTGATTTCAAAATATAACATTTTGAAAATATTATCATTTATATGTTAATGATATGGAATATTCAATTTTGATTTGAAATTGAATATGAAGTTGAAACCGTTCTGAAAACGAATTTAAAACAATTTATAAAATACGTTTTAAAAGGAAATCGATGAAATATATATAATATATATATTATATATAAATAATGGCCTGAATAGAACGCACCACGCTGCGGCAGTTTGCGAATTTCGACCATTGACTTCGAATGGACATTGCGGGAGATCCGATCGTCGGATTCTCCTAAAACCGGAAACATTGGGTTCGTATCAAAAAGAGTTTTCTAACTAATATTAGAGATTTGAAATCTAACTGTTAGATTTGGAATTATGTCCAAATCAAATTTGTAAAAGTTCGCTGTAAGTGCAGTTCAATGGCCGTTAATGGAAATCGACTGTACGGGCCTTGATAAAACTATTAAAAATAGTAATAATTTGTGTAAAATCGTAAGAAATGATTAGTGAAGAATTGGGATGAAAAACTTCATATTTGAAAAGATAAAAATAAATTTTTATCGAAATGAACTAATTTTGAATTAGAATAATAATTTATTTTTAAATAAATAAACTGGATTTGAAATGGTTTTAAAAGAAACCAGAATTTTCAATAATTGAATTGGAATGGATTTGAATCGAAATTGTCTTTGGAATATTTCGATGTTCGATTTCGTGATTATACAGATATTGTTATGGAAATTTGAAAGATATATTTATATCGTTATTTCCAATTCGATATTTGTTGGTCGTAGAATTTGATATTGAATATAAGCCGATATATTTTTTATTCAGAGCCTTGTATTTAATATCAAATGTGATTTAGGTTTGTCGTGAATGGTGTCTTCATTAACACTGTTCTTAAACCCAGTTGAGAAAAAGATTAAATCTTTTTATTTAGATTTAACAAAGTGTACCAATTAAATGGTATTTAATTGGAATTGAATTTGAATTGATTTTTGGGTTTATCGTGAACGGTGTTTTAAATAACACTTGTTCTTTAACTCGATAATTAATGGAATGTGATTTTGGGTTGTCGTGAACGGTATCTTCAACAATACTGTTCTTAGACCCAACCGAGTTAAGAAAATCAGGAACTAACTGACGATTAGTTAAGTTGAATGGTTTCTTGGGTATTGATCTGATGTTGGTTTCGGCCTTCGGGGTTAATACTTAGGGAATTGCTCACTTGCTATTTTACGGTTAAAGGCCGATAGAATGGAATGTGATTTTGGGTTTATCGCGAATAGTGTTTTAAATGACATTGATTCTTTAACCCAGTTAAAGATTAAAACTAAGTGGAGTTTTAATGAATCTTTAATTATATTGAAATGATCGAGAATGGAGTATCACCGGTTTTTCTCCAGGTGATAGTTAAATCTTTAATTAGATTTGAATGTGAAATGGTAATTGAATTTACCGATAACACCATGGTGTTAGGGATGAAGTATGACCAGTTTTACTTCATGGGATGAATAGGTTGGGATTGGGAAATAAAATAAATGATTACTTCTGTGAGGTTCGCTAATCCCGACTAGTTTGAAGTGATATTCAATGGAGGATTAAAGATTAAATTTAAAAGAATTTATCTTTAATAAAATTAATAGGAACCTTTCCCTAAGAATGTGAAATTTAGAAACTAAATGTAGGTTAGCTAAGCAGAATGGTTTCCTGGGTATTGATATGATGTTGGTTTCGTCCTTCGGATATATCGGTGACTTATATGGTTATTGCTGTTGCGAGGCGCCTCGGATATATCGGTGACTATGTTAAGCCAATGGAGTCATTCGTTGGATCATTTACGCCCCAAAGGGCGGGGAAACGCAGTGTTCAGGCATTTTAATCCACATCGGTGGACCGGCCCTGTCGCTCCGAAGGCTTGACTGAGTACTTGCCTGAGGCTCCGGCTAGACAGTCTCGAATCGGTAGAGAAAGATCCCTAGCCTGGGTTCATAGATGGAAATCCAATTTCCAAATACATGACTTTGCGGTTTTGATTTTAGAGCCTAGTATGGCGCCATGATATATGGTACCCTATATCATATATACACTTATTATAGTATCAAATGATTGATATTTAAGATTGAAATTGTTTTGACACTATACACTTATTATAGTATCAAATGATTTGTTTTTAGACGTACTAAGGATGTTTGGCTAATATAAGGTAAAACCCTATCCTCCAGCTTACGTTGCATTGTGTGATGAGACCTGGGTCTTATAATAGCTTCATTTTTCGCAAAACAATTGCGTTGTTTATTCTAAGCACTGGTATTCTCGGGAGGAAACCCGTTCCATGCTATACGGTATGGTCCCTTGATTTACCTTATTTTTAAAGTATAGTTTTAAATAACTGCTTTAGTTCTCACACCAGTCCCATGACTGACTTGGAGTTTGTTGTTTTAACCTAAACTCTGGGTGCCCTTATTTTCACACGGGTAGTAGTAGTTTTGGTTTTCCAGATTTGTATTCACAGGATCCTGATTTACAGCTGGAACGATACTCGGAAAGCTCTATATCCGTGTATTACTTTTTGTTGTGTTTTGTATTATTTTCCATTGCTATGTAATTTATTGTAATCTCTGATAATTTTATAATGTGTAATATTTATTCATAATCTGTTTATTCTTGTATTCTGATGGAATTGTTGTAATATACAATGAAATGTTCTTCTGTCTGCGTTCTTTTGTGTGTTGTTCTCAAAGTATCCGGGCTTTCCTTACCGGGGATGTTACGGGTTACTACATTAGACTCGAATAGTCTAACTTATGGAATAAAGAGAAAACATCACAACATACATATAGATAAAACTAGATCTAAATATAAGGGGTGAACTTGCATGTGTGAATGAGGTTCTTCATCTAAAACTTGCATAGGCCAGTGTCACAAACTTGCATAAAACTACATATGTCATAAATCCAAATCTAAAGGTGTAAACTTGTTTAGGTAATAACCACAAAATTGCATAAACCATGTATGTCATAGATCTAATCATAAGGTGTAATCTTGCATAGGCAATAACCACAAACTTACATAACATGATTTATACTTCAAACATGTGTATATATATATATATATATATATATATGTGATTTATGCAATGTAACGATGACGTAAATTTACATCTAAACGTGTAAACTAGCATGCAGAATTTTGTATACTAGCATATAACTCACACATGTCATAGCCTAACTTTAGATCGAAAATAGATGTCATGAAAAATGTAACGGCTATACATAAAATTTTCACTAACTTGCATACATACATATGATTTATCATATGAATCAGTCCCAACAACATAACTAAACTAGCATGTGAAACATCAATATGGACTGATTATACATAAACCAATCATAGAATTACAACATAGATGATAACATCACAACTTTACAACATAGATGACAACATCATAGAATTTACAACATAGATGATAACATCACAAATTAGAACATAGATGATAACATGTGGTCAATAATTCACAACATAACCATATAATCCACATCATAACTCAATAAAATTAAATTGTTAATTAATTTATAAAATAAATTGAACTCACCACTCGAAGAAGGTCTTGAGTTCTGAAATCTGAGTTCTGAAGTTGAATTAGCTTTCCTTTGAAGTAGATTCGTTGTTAGAGTTGAATAGAATTGAATTTGACTAGCTTTTCTTCTTCTCTAATTTGTGGCGGCTATTCTAGGTTGCAAGGTGAAGGCATGGAGGCCATGACTCTAATTTTAATTTGATTTTAGGGTTTGAGTCTACATGTGTTTTTATAGAGTTTAGGATTAGTTTAGGCCGTCCGATCAACCCAGAATTAATCGCAACCAATCAGAGAAAATCAGAAACTCTAATGATTCTGCATACAGTCACAAACAGGTCATCAAACAAATCTTCCTGGGGGGGGGGAGGGCGGCAGGTTGAACCCCAGGTCGACCCTATGGTCGACCTGGTGAGGGTAGGTCGACCCCCAGGTCGACCCTATGGCCGTCCTAGTGAGGATAGGTCGACCTATGGTCGACTTGGCCCTGGCGGGAAATTTCCCGTCTGACCAAATTTGACTTTGAAATTTGAATTTTCGAAATCTATTTTGAATTTTTTTAAACTTCCGATGGCCATAACTTTTTCATATGAAGTTCAATTCATGCAAACTCGGACTCTATCTCAACTAGAATTCCAAAACGAACACAATGGAGCAACCCGTTTCCCTTAATTCTCACATCTGAGATTAGTTATTCTTTAATTTGTGAACATTAACATTGAAAATTACGGGGTGCTGCATTCTCCCCTCCTTAATGGGTTTCGCCCCCGAAATCTCCAAGTTAAGGAGAATGCATATCCTAACATCCAAACATCCATCTACTCAACCATCAAACATAGGCATCCATTGCCTTATAAAATTCCTAATGCTGTTTGAACATACGCAAGAAGTGTGTGTATATGTTCTTTATCTAATGCAACATCAGGCGGTCTACTGGTTCAGTTGACCTCCTTAATGCAAACCATGATAGTGCCATGCGTCCATTATGTATGCGAAAGAATCTTATCGATACATATTATTTCTACATATGTGCACAACCATTCACCAAAATGCAGCATCCATATGATAACACAACCATTATACATCCATTAACTTAAATATGCACACACATTTATATGCAATATGAAAAATGAAGTGACTGAGCCGATCTAGTGCCTAAAGTGTGTATATATGTATCCATGAGCAACCACTAGCAAACACTTGCATCCACATGCATCCATCATACATAGCATGTCTCAAACACATGTTTCAACCATAGGACTACCGTATCTAAAGGTCAAAGATACTAGCGAGAGGACATACTAAATATAAAACAAGTACAAGCTAAGCGATAAAGAAGAAATTAAAAGACATACCTTCGAAAAGAAAAGGGTACAATGAACGCGTCTTCTCTTCAGTCTCCCAAGTAGCATTGCTCTTATCATCTCACCATCGCACTTTGACTAGCTTGACCTCTCGATTTCTCAACTTCTTAATCTCCGACCCAAGAATACACGTAGGAGCTCGTCGAATCGTTGCATCATGCTCTATCTCCACCTGTCTAAGCAAGCTCGGGCAACTCCACTCTATACGCCATCTGCCCAATCCTCTCCTTAATAGGAAACGGCCCTACGAATCTTGGTGCTAACTTACCAACGGACCCAAAGCGAACGACATTCCGCAATGGAGACACCTTGAGAAAGACCATGTCCCCAATATCAAACTCAAGATCTGTCCTCCTCTTGTCCGCATAAGATTTCTGCCTATCTTGCGCCGTCTTCATCCTCCTTCGAATCAAATCGACCTTTTTCGAAGTCTCTCTAATCATATCGGGCCCAAGCAAGGTCTTATCTGCAGATTTCCACCAACATGTAGGCGAACGACACGGCCGTCCATAAAGATCATCGAACAGTGCCATGCCAATGCTAGACTGAAAGCTATTATTATATGTGAAATCCACCAAAGGAAGATGTTCCTCCCATGTACCTCCGAAATCTAAGACACATAACCTCAATGGGTCCTCTAGAATACGATTCACCCTCTCGGTCTGGCCGTCCGTATGACGATGTTATGCGATGCTCAAACATAACTGAGTCCCTATCGCCTCTTGCAAGCTCATCCAAAACTCGCTAGTGAAGAAAGGATCGCGGTCGCTCACTATGCTAGAAGGAACACCGTGCAAATGAACTTTCTCAAGAATGTATACAGAGGCTAACCATAGAGCAGTCCTCTTAATCTTTACGGGAATGAAATGGGCGCTCTTGGTAAGTCTGTCTACCACGACCCAAATCCCCGTATTACCCTTCCTCGATCTCGGTAACCCATCAATAAAGTCCATCGAGACACTTTCCCACTTCCATTGTGGGAGCTCCAATGGGTGAAGCAACCCACCGGGCTTCTTTTGCTCTGCTTTTACTTGTTGGCACACCAAGCCTCTAGCGATAAATTCAGCCACAACCCTCTTCATGCCGGCCCAAAAGTAAACTCGTCTCATGTCCATGTACATCTTGTCCCCGCCGGGATGAATGGTCATCTTCGAACGATGTGCATCATCATGAATGGTCTTCCTCAAATTCTCGTCTTGTGGTACACAAAGTCTACCATCCCTACATAGCCAACCCTAATATTCTAGGGTATACCTACTGAGATGGCTCGATGACTCCCGCCTTTTGAGCTTCTCTAGTAACTCAACCAACTGTGGGTCATCTCGCCGTGCCTGACCAATCCTTCCCAAAAGCGTAGGTCTGACCTCTAAGGATGATAGCAAACCGGGGACAAAGTCAATAGAAGGTCTAAAGTCAAACGTAGAGATGAACTCTAAGCTTCTCCACTAAACAAACAACGGACTCAAGGACTACCTTTTCCTACTTAAAGCGTCTACCACCACGTTACCCTTGCCAGGGGTATATGCTATCTCGAAATTGTAGGATGCTAAGAATTCCATCCACCTTTGCTGCCTTAAGTTCAAGTCCTTCTTAGAGAACAAGTATTTTAGCGATTTATGGTCAGTGAACAATTCGAATTTCTCACTAAGAAGATAATGGCGACAAAACTTAAGCACGAAAACAATAGCGGCCAACTCTAGGTCATGTGCAGGGTAATTTTTCTCATGCACTCTCAACTGGCTTCCACCATAGACTATTGCCCTTCCTGATTGCATTAAGACTGCGCCTAGTCCTGTCCCACAAGCATCGGTATAAACAGTAAATGGATTACTCCCATTTGGCAACACTAAGACTGGGGTTGTGGTCAAAGCTCTCTTTAAACGTTGGAACGCATCATCACAATCTAGGTCCCATGTGAAAAATAGGTTCTTCTTCGTCAAGCGTGTTAATGGTGCTGATATTTTTGCGAAGTCTTTGATAAACTTCCTATAGTTGCCAGCAAACCCTAAGAAACTCCTCACCTCTGTAGCATTTTTAGGGACCTTCAGATCTTGGATGGCCACTACCTTCGCGTGATCCACAGCTATCCCTTCTTTGGAAACCACGTGCCTTAAGAATCGCACTTCCTTCCTCCAAAAGTGACATTTAGAAAATTTAGCTTTAAGGCTATGCGCTCGAAGGGTCTCCAACACTTACCTAAGATGTAGGGCATGCTCTTCCTCGCTTTTAGAAAAGATCAAGATGTCATCCAAAAAGACTACCACGAATTTATTAAGGTACTCCTTAAACACCATACTCATAAAGTCAATAAAGTATGCAGGGGCGTTAGTCAAAACGAAGGGCATCACAAGCCACTCGAAGAAGCCGTCTGGAGCCCTAAATCATTCTTGTCTATGCTATCCTCAGCCACTCTCAACTAATGGAAGCCGGTGGCTAAGTCCAACTGCAAAAACACTGAGGCGCTAACCAACTGATCGAAAAGATCGTCAATCCTTGGCAATGGGTGCCTATTCTTCTTAGTAAGCTTATTAAGTTCTCTATATTCCACACAAAGTCTAAGGGAGCCATCTGCCTTCGTGGCAAATACTACTGGAGCACCCCACTCCGATATACTACGTCTTATAAACCCCTTCTCAAGCAATTCTTTCACTTGCTTACTGAGTTCTCTTCTCTCACTTGGAGCCATGTGGCGCACTGGTAATGCAACTGTCTTTGCATTATCTACTAGATATATTCAAAAGTCTATCTCGCGTTTTGGGGTTAAACCCCTCACCTCATCAAAGATATCAACATATTCACGGACTATACGAACAGAATGTAAATCATCATTGGATGCGTCAATTGATTCTAGGTAGCTAAGCATTACTGGACCTATGGGGTCACAAGAAATATCAATGGTCTTTCCACAATGAGTCAACAATATAACTACCCTTCTTAAAGAATCTAGGATGGGCCCGTATCTAGTTAGCCAATCCATACCTAGAATCAAGTCGTAGCCCATGAAGCCTAGAACAAAGGCATTGCATTCAAACCCAACACCCAAGATAAACACTCTCAAATCCCGACAAATCATAGAATGATGAGACGAACCACCAATAGGATTTGAGACTACTAAAGGATTTGTAACTAAATTAGTATCTAGGTGCAGTGTTTCAACTAATGATGTAGAGATAAACGAATGTGATGCACCAGAATCGAATAAAGTACGAACAGGAAGATCAAACAGAAAAACTAAACATTCAACGGAAATTGCTCTACCTCGTTCTTGCAGCGGTGGGACCATGAGAGCCTGAACTTGCCCGCTTGCCTGCCCTGGTGCCATAAGAGCCTGCACCTATCCTCCCGAGGTAGACTCTGTCCTCTTCCCTTTCCTTGAGCAGTCCTTAATCAGATGTCCCACTTTGCCACAGTGGAAATAGGAAGTCTTCTTTTTCTTCCTACAATCTTTGCTTAGATGGCCTGGTGTCCCACAGTTAAAGCATCTTTTCTTTCCCTTAGCATTGTTGCCTTTACCACCTTTCTTGTTCTGTTGTGGTTTCTTTTTATCCCCTTTCTTCTCGGGTGCCTTATTAGCATTGGCGCCCTTATCCTCTTCATGTATAAGTGCCATGTCAACTAGTCTCTCAAAGGTAGCCTCCCATGGGGATGTGGGTCATAGCTAACCCATGAAGCGGCTCGTTCAAACCCTTAACAAATCTCAGGGCCTTCTTTTCTGGTGTGTTCACCAAGTCAAAGCCAAATCTCGCCAATTGATTGAATTTGTTAACGTATTCTTTAACTGATAGGTTCCCTTGCTTCAACGCCAAAAATCATTCCATGTATAGATTCTCTTCAGCCCGTGAGGGAAACTTTGCCTCAAACCTCCGCCTGAAATCTGGCCATGTATCAACTGGACGCTCTCCATTAGTGACCTCCCACCAAAACGAGGCCTCATCCTTCATTGTCCAGGCAGCTAATTGGACCTTTCTTCCATCTTCCACTTCGAAGATCCCAAACAATTCTTCCACCTCCTTTAGACAATTTTGAGCTTCAACAAATGTCTCCGTCCCGTGAAAAGGTTTTCCACCCATTGCCCGAAAGTCCTTACATATCTTGGCCAAAGTATCGACACGAGGAGGAGGAGGAGGAGGAGCATTTACTGGACCCGCGGTGGTGGCCCTAGTCTCCAAATACCTCCAAAACCATCCCGGTATCGGTATCCCCTCGGGTATCTCGGGAATTCCAGACATGCTTAAACGAAAAAGGAAAGATTCAATACAAAAGAACCGAAGGAAAGATATATGGATCTTGGGGTTATGCTTTCTAAAATAAGCTTTTCTCTTGACCTTAAAACATACTTTTGAACGTACTTCTTTATAAAAGTGTTTTTGAAAACCAGTTTTTCAAAATACATATCTGTTTAGGTAACCTTCATCTCTGATACCACGTGTAACACCCCACGTCCAATAATGTCACTCACAAAGGGAATGCATTAACTTCTATGGAGCGTTTTAAGTGTGTATAAAACAGAAACTTAACAACAAGACATATATAAACAATACTTGAAAATTTAAAACTTTATTTCATTGCAGCGGTAAATACATACGTTTGATTACATCATCAAAAACCCGAGTCAAAGTACGTAATATCCATCTTGACTAAATCAGAGTACATAAATTGAAAGACATAACCCCAATACAAAATAGCCATAAGATAGGATGAACTTTTACTTTAGCGATCCAAGCAACTTCTAAAAGCACGAGATACAACTGTCCAAAATCAAGCTCCACTGGTGCTAGTTCCAACCTGAGCACCTTGGGGGGTGGGGGGGAAGTAGAAAAGAGGAGGAAACAAAGGGGGTCAGACATAAAGTCTGGCGAGTGTGATAACTTTAATAATATAATTACCAAAATAGCTAGGCTAATGCATAAGTTGGAAAATAAGGAAATGACTACGAACAATTGGGTATGACAGAGTAAATAAGGAAATAAGATTGAACAAAGATAACGTTAAAGGCGCACCTAAACCACTATAAGATAGTTACTATACTGCATCACCACTAGTCACCCTAATTTTGATCCCGCCTACACGACTTTAATAATGATAATGGTACTTTCGTGAACCCATAGTTGTCATCATAGGTGTCGCCTGCCCCTATCTCCACTAGGTGTACACACTACACCCATGCGATCGGCTCACTGACTCATAGATACCCGTGCTGGCCCCATAGTGGGGTGTATCACTCCCCAAAGTGGCAACCTGATACCACCAACAATGCATGTCTTATACCTACACGATGCAACAACGTCATACCAACCATCCCGGGCCCACACACGACATGAACCCCTTTGACTTGCGTTGCTACCGCGAACCCTTTTTGGCCTCTTACAGTCAAGCCCAGTATGCGTGTGCCGTCCTCGGCTTGGGTCGAGCCCACAAAGATACATATGGGTTACTGGTTGAAACGGGCCCCCATCACTTGACACAAGCTATTCACCTAAGCTTGGTCCCCTCTAGTACATCCCACTTAACCCTCTTCTTATTCATGTTCACTTACATGTTTCAATTTTGGTTAAGTGTTTCTAATCGTATTTCAAATGCCACCCAAGGCACCTTCTAAATTCCACATGTCACCCAAGGCACCCACTTAACCCCCTCATGTCCCACTACGTGTTTATCTGGTTAAGTGTTTCTTAACTCATTTCGACCGTAACCTTATAAAGACCTCCCATATTAGACTGGCATTTGGGGCAGCTGGATTTGCCGGGCAGGTCCAGGCAGTCTTACACCATAAACGAGCCTAACCTCGTGTCTTTACAACTGTTACACATTTAATTTATGCCTAAGACCTCCCATATTAGACTGGCATTTGTGGCAACAGGATTTGCCGGGCGGGTCTGGGCAGTCTTACACCACAAAAGAGCCTAACCTTGTGTCATAGACGATTAATTACACAAAATTAATTATCCCCCAATTTGAATTAATTTCCCTATTCAATTTATCAAATCAATTCCAAATTTAACTATGGCCATAATTGACTCAATTATGTCCATCTATTTATGGTATGCAAAATCATACCAATTTTCATCACAAATTTATTTTATGCAATTTAAGGCATTTATGCCAATTCTCAATATTAAATCTTTTAATATTATCCCATTGTATCTGATGGAATTGTTGTAATAGCAATGAAATGTTCTTCCGTCTGCGTTCTGTTTTGTCTTGTTCTCAAAACGATCAGGGGTTTCGAATGGTCTAGATCGGTTTAACGACTATTCGGATCGAGTGAAATTCCCGGCCGTCACATTTGGTATCAGAGCTTTGGTTTACAGAGCTCGAGAACAAGACACATTAGAACCATACGAAAGAATTCATCAGATATTGGATTGGTAATATCCAATTAGAATGACTCGTTAGAGATGGGATCAGTAGTATCCTAGAACGAGTGTTAAGAGTATATTTTTCAAATGAAAACAATTTTGTTTTGAAAATTTAAATCGTTTTATACGTACTTGAATATTTATTTATTTTGAATTTGGACAATCCGCTATATAAAGATTTTGCATATACGCGTCATGAACGTATATTCAAAGTTTTAATATACCGAATAGATATAGAATTACACTCTAGTCGCCCGGAGATGATGTTGATAATGACCATGGCATCATCAATATTTATGTTCGTGTTTCGAAGGTGTGATATCTATATATTTCCATTAGACTGGTGTGAGAACCAAAACTTATATAGCTAGATTTATTTGTTGTGAATTGGCATCAAAAACAAGATTTTCAGTATATATATCAAAATTATGAATTTGAAACGTTAATTCACTAATTGATTGATGTTTGTGTTGTTTGTTTATTTGTTTGATAATTTTTAACCATTTAGCCTATTGAACCAAATATTGAACTGTATTGAAAATTGGTCGCATTTCCTTGCATATACATGTGCTTACATTAACAGGTCATAGCAAGGAGGCTAGAGAAGAGAATAAAATTTGTTTGCCCGACAAATAGGTACATGTTTACTATAATTTACTGTTTTGTTTGGGTGATGATGATTTTATGAGCCTATTGGCTTTTTCTTTTTCTTTTTGAGATCAGAAGGCCTGTATGGCAATTTCGGGATTTTCCCGTGGCTCCCGGTGCAGGGGAGGTTATGGCGAAATTTTTCGAAAATTTAGGGTGTTAGCCAAATTTTTGAAAATTTGAAAATTCTCAGAAACTGAAAAGTTGGAGAATGGAAGCCAGATCGAGTGTAGAGTTGATTAATCAAACCACTTTCGACTTTGTTCCTTTTCGGGGACGAAAAGTTATAAGTGGGGGAGATTGTAACAACCCGAAAATCTGGGCTAGTTTAAATTTTTTATTTTGGCAATTTTAACGAATTTTGAATATTTAAAATAGATTATTTTAAATAATATCGATGAGAAAAATGTTTTGAATTGAATTCGAACGTATATATTTATACGTGTCGTCGTTAGAATATAAATAGTTATATATAATTATAAAAGGAATTGAAAATGGCGCGGTAGTTCGATAATTCAATTTCAAACTTCAATTGAATGTACCAGGTGCAAAACAAACCTGATTTTAGTGAAACCAAAAACATTAGGATCTAATTGAGAATATCTTTCCAACGAATCCGAAAAATCAAAATTTCATAGCGGGAATCAAAAGATATGCCCAGTTGAAAATTCTGAATAGTCGCTATGGAATTCAGGCCATTGAAAATAGCCATTTTGCAAACGACCTCAGAATTCGAAGAAACCATTTTGGTTGGGTCCGTAATGTCAAATTATTTCTAGATTCCAAATTTCATAATTTTTTGAATTAATATGTGAGTGTGGCAAAGGAAAACGCGTTTGACCAGTTTAAGTTGATTTTAATCGACTGGAAAATGGCCATTTTTCAAACGGTCTCAGAATTCGACGAAACTAGTTTTGTTAGGACCGTATCGTCAATACGAAGCTAGAAAATATTTTTCGGGAATTTTTCTAGTAAGTATGTGACCCCAGTAAATTGAAATGCGCGTTCAAATTCAATATATAGAGTTATATGTTGATTTTGACGAAAACTGATCGAAACGATCGAATCAGCCTACGATACATATCCCATTGTGTTCAGAATGAGGGTGAAACGCTATGGACGACAGGCGGTGGGCCTCGTTTAGAGGTCGAAAATAAAAGTTGCTTTTTGGTGAAAAAAATAAAATAATTAAATATATATCTTCCTTTCTCTCTCTCCCCCTTTAACTCTTCTGGCCCCCCCTTCTTCGATTTTTAGAATCGAATTCAAAGGAAAAAAAAGAGAGAGAAGAAGCGGGGAGGAGCGCCGCCGCTCCTCCGAGCAGCGCGCCACCGCGCTGCCAGGCGCCCCCTCTAGGGCAGCGCCGCCCACCGCCGTGCCCCAGGTGGCGGCGCGCCACCTCCGAACCCCCTTCCTCCCGACGCGATCAAAGACCCCCACCCCCTGCCCTCGCGACACAACCCCCCCACCAAAAATTGACCGCAACCACCACCGAAACCCCCCTCCCTCCACGTTCGATTCGAGGTCGCCCCCCCCCCCCCCAACGAGCCATCGACGACGCAGCTGTCGGCCCCCCTCTCTTGATAAAAAATGCTGAGCATTTATTTATTTGAGTTTAACTAGTTTAATTTAAACAACATTGATTTATTTTCAGTTTTAAAACTAAATTAGCAATGAAAAAGGTCAGGCCTTTAATGAAGAAAGTTTTGATCTTTATTGTTTAAAAGTTTTGATCTTTCACATATGAATAACAATGAATAAAGATATGATTTTGAAATGATTTTTATCTAGTAAAAGAACAGATTAATGAAAAAGATTAGATTTTTCAAATGAAAAAGATTAGATTTTTAAAATGAAAAAGATTAGATTTTTAAAATAGAAAAGGCGAAATCTTTTAAAATAGAAAAGTCGGAATTTTTATTATAGTAGAAGAGTAAAGATATAATTTTTATATAGTATAGGAAAGTTAAAAATATGATTTTTAGCATATTTGAAGTATAAAAATATAATATTTATCATATGTAAAGGTAGAAAATGTAGTTTTCATATTATATAGATAATAAAAATATAATCTTTTATATTGTAGAAATATAAAAATATAATTTTTATATAGGTAAGATAGTAAAAATTCGATTTTTATATATTGAATAGCGAAGTAAAAATTCGATTTTTATATATTGAATAGCGAAGTAAAAATTTGATTTTTATATATTGAATAGCGAAGTAAAAATTCGATTTTTATATATTGAATAGCGAAGTAAAAATTCGATTTTTATATATTGAATAGCGAAGTGAAAATGTGATTTTTATATATGTAGTGACTACGGGTAGTGAAATGGGCAAAAAGGCGAGCACGACGAAGATTTCTACATAAGAAGAGTCGTGGTATTGGATTAGCTATCGGTGAGAACTTCTCACTCAAAATTTCTATTTCTAGTTATATATATATACTAGGATGCAGACGGTGTTTAGTAGCACCCGACACCATCGTCCACAGACCATGGACTTGTTTGTTTGGTTGCATAGATTAGTTAAATTATTTGATTTGGATTTGATTGTTTGGTGAATTGAAATTGATTTGATGGATATGTGTATGGCGTGGGCCATCACTAGACCGGGGATAAGGCTAGGCCTTGTCCCGTTTCTAGTATCGTGCCGTTATGCCGCCAAAATTTTCTAAAATATGTTAGAAAAATAAAAATATCATTTTATTGAATAAATGAACCGAATAGAATATTCATAGTTTGAATAAAATATTTTGATCGTTAAAAATATAATTTTTAACGTGAATGTGAATAAATAAATATTCATTTACAAACCTGACGGTTTGTTTATGTACACCTATTTGAAGAACAATTGATTGGGACGATAAATTTTACACATCGCCCAACTGCACGAATAAAATCTGTGTTAGATTGTTTGAAACCCCACACGGGTATTGGGATAAAACACGGCATACACTAATCCCAATAATTAGTTGTATGTCGATCGATTGATGGACAGGCTGTTATAAGCGTTAGATATCTATATTTGATGCTTATACAGTGTAGTGCACTTTGGATGATGGTTGATTACTTATCATTGCTATTATATACATGTGTTGAATGGAATCCATATAATTAACTTTATATGGTAATTGATTGGGCCTCATTCCAATCGGGAAAATAAAGAATATTATAAAATAAAGGTTCATGTGTTGACCGTACTCATTCGTTGAGATTAGTCATGTGTTGAACGAAATATTTTAACAATAAAATTTACATCTTTATATTATAAAATAAAGTTTCATGTGTTGACTGTACTCATCCGTTGAGATTAGTCATGTGTTGAACGAAATATTTTAACAATAAAATCTACATCATTATCATATATAAAATTAGAAACTAACTGGAAAATAGATGAGATGAGTGGTCTTCTGGATATTGATCTGATGTTGGTCTCGGCCTTCGGGGTTAATATTCAGGGAATCGTTCTCTTACTAGTTTACGGTTGGAGTCTAATTTTAAATCAAACGATAAATACCATAATTTTTATAAAATATATTAAATAACAAAAATAGTCACACGTGGACAGTACTCATTCGTTGAGATTAGTCATGTGTTAACTAAAATATAGATTCACGTATTGAATAGAATAAATATTCATTTGTTGAATAAAATAACGGGATTATTGAAATATATAAAGCTGTGTTTATTAGAGATGCGCTATTTTGACGAGAACGATATTTATATCGATTATATTCGTTTTTAAATTTGAATTGAATCGAATAGAAAACGAATTTGAATTGAATCGAATAGAAAACGAATTTGAATTGAATCGAAGAGAAAACCAATTTGAATTGAATCGAATGGAAAACGAATTTGAATTGAATTGAATTGAAAACGAATTGAAATGAATTCAAATTGAATTGAAATTTGAATTGAATAGAAATGAATTTTAAACCGAATTTATAAGGAAGAATTCAATTTTGATTTGAATTGAAATGGAAGTTGAAATTGTTTTTGAAACGAATTTAAAACAATTTATAAAATTCGTTTTAAATATAAATCGACGAAATATATATTATATATATAATATATTGGCCTGAATAGAACGCGCCACGCCGCGGCAGTTCGTGAATTTCGACCATTTATTTCAAACGGACATTACGGGAGATCCGACCATCGAATTCTCCTAAAACCGGAACCGTTGGGTTCGTATCGGAAAGAGCTTTCTAACGAATATTAGAAATTTAAAATCTAACGGTTGGATTTGGAGATACGTCCAAATCAAATTTGGAAAAGGTCGCTGTAAGTGCAGTTCGATGGCCGTTGATGGAAATCGACTGTACGGGCCTTGATAAAATTATTAAAAATATCAATAATTTGTGTAAAATCATAAGAAATGATTTGGGAAAAATTGGGATGAAAAACCCCATATTTGAAAAGATAAAAATAGATTTTTATCGAAATGAACTAATTTTGAACTAAAATTAAAACCCATTTATTTTTAAATAAATAAATTGGATTTGTAATGGGTTGTAAATAGAATTGATTTGTTTGTTTATCGTGAAGGGTGTTTTAAATGACACTTGTTCTTTAACCCGGTAATAAATAGAATATGATTTGGGTTTGTCGTGAACTGTGTTTTAAATGACATTAGTCCTTTAACCCAGTAAAAGGAGTTTTTAATGAATCTGCAATTAGATTGAAATGAGAATTGGTAATTTAAATTATTAAATTTAGAAATTGAGTGAGAATGGAGTATCACCAGTTTTGCTCCAAAGCGATAGTTAAATCTTTAATTAGATTTGAACGTGAAATGGTAATTAATTTTACCGATAACACCATAGTATTAGATATGGAGTATTACCAGTTTTGCTTCATGGGATGAATAGGTTGGGATTGGGAAATAAAATAAATAATTACTTCGGTGTGGTTCGCTAATCCCGACTAGTTTGGAAAACCATAATTTGGTTTGAAATGACATCCAAAGGAAGATTAAAGAATAAATTTTAAAGAATTTATCTTGGATAAAATTAATGGGAACCTTTCCCTAAGAATATGGATTGGAATGAGGCGCATGTTGTGTTTGTGTAACATTTGTTTTTAATATACGCGGGTTGTTCGGAAAGTCCGGGAATAACCGATTTGACGATAAGTCGAGGATGAAGACGGTGGTTGAAGACGGGAAGTCTTCACATCGTTTGGGTGATTACTGATGATCTTGATTGGGCTGTAAACCCAAGATGAGGGAATCAGTTGGTGGTCGTCCAGACGTACTTGGAGATCGATGGATATGCGAGGAAAGTGCCTCCGGTTTCGTTCAGACCCAGAACGAACTTGTAAATGGATTGTGTGTCTGACATTGGATTTTATTCTATGTTGATTGATTTCTGTTAAATATATATCTGTTTGGCGGCGGAGAATTTATTCTCTTGCTTAACGCCCTTCTCTGAGACGTAGGAGCTTAGAGGTTATATATCAATAGATATCAATCGCATGGCGTGAATTGCCTGTGTGGCACACTGAGTTGCATGGATCAAGGCTTCTGTTGAAAAGCAAAGTCTTGTGGTTGATGATCAAAGCACGGCCTACGTGGCAGCTTTGTGTATAATGTAAATTCGTGAGCCTCACACCTCGGTATGAGTCAAAAACTGGATACGGACTGTAGGGAGAGCACGATGTTTCTTTCTAGCTTTGGTGGTGTCAGTGACTTACCAGCCCTGACATTTATATACTTTTCACCTATGTGGTTGTTGGATGAGGCGCCTCGATTTTAGGTCTGTAAGGACCGGGAAACGTGTGTTCAGGCATAATTAATCATGTAACGTAAGTGAGGACCGGCCCTGAAGCATCCAGGATTGCCCATAGTGTGTAGTCCTGAGACATTCGCTAGAGTGTCTCGAAAGCGGAGAGGAGCTTGCCCCTTGCCTCGACTCATGACTGAAATCCAATTTCCAATACGTGTATTTCTGTTTTAATTGTAGAACTAGTATGGCGACATGATATATGGTACCTATGCCGTCTATGATTTATATTTATGATTGAAATTGCTTTGACACTATACACTTATTATAGTATCAAATGATTTGTTTTAAACGTACCAAGCATGTTTGGCTGTTATAAGGTAAAACCCTATCCTCCGGCTTGCGTTGCATTGTGTGATGGGACCTGGGTCTTATAATAGCTTCATTTTTCGAAAAAGCATTGCACTGTTTATTCTATGCACTGGTATTCTTGGGAGGAAACCCGTTCCGTGTTATATGGCGTGGTCCCTTGAATTACTCTCTTTTAAAGTAAAGCTTTAAATAACTGTTTTAGTTCTCACACCAGTCACATGACTGACCTGGAGTTTATTGTTTTAACCTAAACTCTGGGTGCCCCCATTTTCGACACGGGCAGCTAGTAGTTTTGGTTTTGCAGATTTATATTCACAGGATCCTGGTTTACAGCTGGAATGATATCCGAAAAGCTCTATATCCGTATATCAACTTCAGTTATGCTTTGTGTTATTTTCCGCTGCTATGTAATTTATTGTAATCTCTAATATTCATCGAATGTAATTTATTCATTTATACTCTGTATATTCTTGTATCTGATGGAATTGTTGTAATAGCAATGAAATGTTCTTCCGTCTGCGTTCTGTTTTGTCTTGTTCTCAAAACGATTAGGGGTTTCGAACGGTCTAGATCGGTTTAACGACTGATTCAGATCGAGCGAAATTCCCGGCCGTCACAACTGTGGGACCAACACGGGTATCTACGAGTTAGGCAGCCGATCGCTTGGGGTAGGACTTAGGGTACACTTAGTTCTGTCTGTTTCTGTTGGTACCGTCTGTTTCTGTTGGGTGGTAACACCTGTCTGTTTCTGCGTGGTACTGTCTGTTGGGGTGGTAAAGACCCATTACTAGTGTACACCTAATTCTACATTCTGTTTCCGTAGGGATTATTCTGTTTCTCTTTCTGTCTCTGTTCGGGTGGTAAAGGCCCATTATTAGCATTCTATTTCTTTATAGATTATTCTGCTTCGATTCTATTTCGGTTTAAACATTAGGGTAACACCTAATCCTGTTATAATAGTGGTGGTGCAGTATAGTAATTATCTTGTAGTGGTTTAGGTGTGCCTTTAACGTTATCATTGTTCATCTTGTTTCCTTGTTTACTCTGTCATACTCAATGGTTCATGGTCATTTCCTTATTTTCCAACTTATGCCTTAGCCTAGTTACTTTGTTAATTATATTGTTAAAGTTATCGCACTCGCCAGACTTTATGTCTGACCCCCCTTTTTTCCATCTCTTCCCTTCCCCCCCAGGTGCTCAAGTTGAAACTAGCAACAGTGGAGCTTGATTTTGGACTGCTTTTAGAAGATTTCTTGGACCGCTGAAGTAAAGTTCAGCTTCTCTTTATTTATGGCTATTTTGATGTTGGGGATTATGTCTTTCAGTTTATGTACCTTGTTTTATCAAGATGGATATGATGTACTTGACTTTAGTTTATGGTTTTTGATGATGTAATCAAACATATGGGTATATCCGCTGCAATGAAATAAAGTTTTAAAATTTTCAAATACTGTTTTATATCTGTCTTGTTGTGATTTTCTGTTCTATATTCACTTAAAATGCTCCATGTAAGTTAATGCATTCCCTTTGCGAGTAACATTATTGGACGTGGGTTGTTACAGTGTTGGTTTCAGAATTTGATATTAAATGTAAGTCGATATAATTTTTGTTTAGAGCCTTATATTAATATCAAAGTGGATTTTGGGTTTGTCGTGAATAGTGTCTTCAGTAACACTGTTCTTAAACCCCGTGTGAAAGGAATAAATCTTTTAATTAAGATTATTAGAATTTCCAGTTATATTTAGTAATTGGAATAGAATGGAATGTGAATTAGGTTTATTGTGAACTGTGTTTTTTAACGACATTCGTTCTTTAACCCAATTAACAGTGAGATGTGATTTGGAATTAATAAATCTTTTTATTAAGATTTAATGGAAATTTTCCAAAGTAAAGTTTTCCACTTTAATAAAATAAATTGGAATGGAATGTAATTCGATTTGGTAATAATCGAAGTGAGCTTCTGTGGAGGAAGACTGTTAATATATACGGAATTTAAAAGGCATTGTCATTATTCCATTTATATTATTAATCGAATACAGAAATTGATATCGATTATATATATTGATCTGTTTTCCATGAAGATTCCATGGTTAATGGAATGTGATTTTGGGTTTATCGTGAGCTGTGGTTTAAATGGCACTGGTTCTTTAACCCGGTTAAAGACAGGATTACATGTCTAACGTTGTATTTTGAACTGTACTGTTGATCTCTGCTAAATATATATATGTTTGGTGGCGGAGAATTTATTCTCTTGCTTAACACCCTTCTCTGAGACGTACGAGCTTAGAGGTTATATATCGGTAGAAATCAATGGTACGGTGTAGATTGTCGATGCGGCATGTTTGATTTCACGAAATTAAATAATCATTATTAATGATTTTTGGGAAGATTAAAAATAAGTGGAGTTTTAATGAATCTTTAATTAGATTGAAATGTGAATGTGATAATTTAAATTATCAAATTTGGGAAATGATCGAGAATGGAGTACCACCAGTATTTACTCCAAACAATAATTAAATCTTTAATTAGATTTGACCCTAAAATGGTAATTAAATTTACCGATAACACCATGGGTGTTAGATATTGGGTACTACCAGTTTTGCTCCATGAGATGAATAGGTTGTGATTGGGATTAATAAATAAATGATTACTTCGGTAAGGCTCGATAATCCTGACTAGTTGATAAACCTTAATTTGGTTTTGGATTGATATCCAAAGGAAGATTAAAGAATAAATTTAAAAGAATTTATCTTTGATAAAATTAATGGGAACCTTTCCCTAAAGATGTGAATATTTGAATAAATGAATATTCTGAATTGGAATGAGGCGTATGTTGTGTTTTTATAAAACTTGTTTATGTGATACGCGATTTTTTCGGAACGTCCGGGTTTATACCCATTCTGAGTAAATGATTCAATGATAAGTCGACGATGAAGACGGTGGTTGAAGACTGGAGATATTCACATCGTCTGGATGATTACTGATGTCTTAATTGGGTCGTACACCCGAGACAAGATAATAAGTGTTGATCGTCCAGACGTACTTGGAGATCGACCGGATATGCGAGGACCTCTCTCCTGTATTGGACATATGAGACGAGGAATAAGGTGCCTCCGGTTTCGTTCAGACCCAGAATGAACTAGTAAATGGATGTGTGTCTGACATTGGATTTTATTCTGTGTTAATTGATTTCTATTAAATATATATCTGTTTGGTGGCGGAGAATTTATTCTCTTGCTTAACACCCTTCTTTGAGACGTACGAGCTTAGAGGTTATATATCGATAGACATCAGTCGCATGGCGTGAATTTTCAGTGTGGCATGCTTAGATGAAGTGATCAAGGCTTCTGTTGAAAAGAAGAATCTTGTGATTGATGATCAAAGCACGACTTTAAATAGAATAGCTTTGTGTATAGCGTTAATTCCCGACCCTCACACCTTGGTATGAGTCAAAAACGGGATAATGAAACGCAGTGAGTGCACGACGTTTCTTTCTAGCTATGGGTGTTGTCATGATTTGGGGCCCAGACATTATATATTTTTACCTATTTGGATGATTGATAGCGAAGCGCCTCGGATATATCGGTCACTACGAGGCCGATGGATAAGTCCGATAGGATTGGAAACGTGTGTTGTAATGACCCGGATTTTTGGCGACTTTGGTTATCGACATAAACTCGATGTCGATAACCAAACATCGAAAAATCCCGGTAATTAATGAAAGAAATTAGAGGGTGAGAATAGATAAGATAGAAACTTAGAATAGAAGAAGAAGAAGAAGAACACAACATCAGAGTAACACGAATCTCACAGCGGAACGAATAACATATATATATGTAACATAACTTTGAAATATACATATGTACTTGAATATACATCATTATCAAAGTACAACACTTACAACACAGCGGAAATAACTATAGCTATATGATCCAGAAGCCTCCTGCTCCAGCTCTTCAAGTATCTGTAAATACCGACTACTTGACTGCCCGTACAAAATTGGATACCCAAGAGTTTAGGGAAAACAAAACAAAATAAACTCCGGGTCAGTCATGGGGCTAGTATGAGTAAAACAGTTTAAAAATAGTTTGAGCCATTAAACGATATCTCATAAGACCACGCCGTATAACGGAACGGGTTTTTCCCTTATGAGAATCCAAATTATCTTTATATCAAAAACCTTTTGATATTATAATAATGTCTATCAACCACAACTATAATAATCATCTAGTAGAAACGCTTTCATCTCACGTTCTACATATATAATATACAATCAAAACCGCAAGCACGTATTGGGTAATGGATTTCCAACTATGACAAGGTATGGAACCACCTTTCGCCAGTGTACCTCTAGAAAGGAATACACTGGGTTCAACAAGAACATCTTGCAACCCGGCCACACATGACCGACCACTCATTTCGCTTGAGTGTATCGAATGTATATCACCAACGGTTGGGATCAGCAACCGTTTCCCGAATGGGTTAGCATCAACAATAGATTTTTAGAAGTAAATGAAACTCTAGATCAGGTGATTATTCACCCTACTTCGGAGCAACCGACTTAGCCATGCTGCCTGCCCGATTTTTGTCATTTACCAATTGATGAGGCTTGAGGTTACGCTTCATCATCACATCAGATTCACTTTGAATGTCACATCGTCAAATCCATCAAATCACTGATTGACGTCTACAACAGTACATTACGTGTTAGCTAAAGAAGTTTCCTTCTCCGCTTCCACTCTTGGTACGGTTGAAGAAATCAATGTACGTGACCTTTCTGGAAATACTCTGTCAGACATTCATCCATACAAGTCATCCAGGAACAGGATGAACCGAAGGCACTATTCAGTAAATCCATCTTAGGCACTGTTATCTAAGAATTATACAATAGCCCTTGCACCTTACTTCATCTTCAATTATCTTTGGCATATATGATTCGCAACCCTTATGCCAATACAGAGTGGTTCTTTGGATAATAATCCAACCGGTCTCTCCATATTAACAACGTTAAAATGGTCAAAACTTCAATAGTCTGTGATCTAACCATCAAAGAAAAACAGGTGTGCAAACAACGATATTATTTCCAATATGAAATTATATTGATCAAACATCATTTAACATTCATCTCCTCAGTTCATTTTTCATCTCCTGTTTCCCTATATTCAACATTTCTTATTTTCTAACTTTAGAAAATATATGTTATTACCCTTGGAAAACATTTCCATTTCTTGGTTTTTATATCAGAAAACGTTTCTGGTTTTTATTTGGAAATTTTTTCCAAAACTCCTTCATTGGACTTAGACAGATGTTTAAACAAACCATCGCGATGCCAACTCAAACCATTATGCTTATTAACTAAATTCCTCTAACCCACCTTCACTATCGAACCTTAACCATTTCTAAATTAAAAACGAAGTTAATCAAGTTGGGGTATAACTACCTCTCAGACCTTAACTGAACAACATTTCAAATCTCGAAATATGGTAAGTTCATCTTTTAACTCTTTAACACTTCCTCACGTAATTCTCTTTCGAATAATCTCTATTCGATAACTTCTCCCTTCGAATAACTATATTCGATAAATCCTTTAACTCTATTCGACTAAACTATATTCGATTAACTCATTTCAACTCTATTCGAATAAACTAAATTCGATTTAACTTTATTCAATAACTCTAGTTCGATTTAACTCTATTCAACAAGTCTAGTTTGATTTAACTCTATTCAACAACTCTAGTTCGATTTAACTCTATCGATTAACTCTAACTGGTTTAACTCTAACTGTTTAACTCTATCTGGTTTAACCTAACTGGTTTAACTCTACGGTTTAACGTAACTGGTTTAACTCTACGGTTTAACCTAACGGGTTTAACTCTACGGTTTACCCTTACTGGTTTAACTCTACGGTTTAACTCTAACTGGTTAACTCTAATTGATTAACTCTAACTGGTTTAACTCTACGGTTTAACCTAACTGGTTCAACTCTACGGTTTAACCTAACGGGTTTAACTCTACGGTTTAACCTTACTGGTTTAACTCTACGGTTTAACCTAACTGGTTTAACTCTACGGTTTAACTCTAACTGGTTAACTCTAATTGATTAACTCTAACTGGTTTAACTCTAACTAGTTAACTCTATTCAACTAACTCGACTCGACTAACCCCTTTCGAATAACTAATTCGATTTACTAACTTTCGAATACCATATTCGATTTAACTCCTTCCGAATAACATATTCGATTTGACTCCTTTCGAATACCATATTCGATTTAACTCCTTTGTTCGCTTTATAAAGATTTCCCCTTTAACAACATTTATTTATTTTTAAAGATTTATTTTTAGTAACAGTTCTCCACTTTAAAATGATTTCCTTCTTATAACAGTTTCCTTTTTATAACGTTTTCCCTTTTTCTAAATATCTCCTATTTATAAATATTCCCATTTATAAATATTTCTTATTTATAAATATTTTATTTTCAAATATCACTTTGAAAATATTCCCTTATCAACATTTCGGTATGTTATGGTGTTTAACATATCAAATTACGATGTCCAATATCGTCCATACACGTATAATCAACCACAGATTATAAATCACGTCATATATCACAATATATGAGAACAATAAAATAACTGTTGAGGAATCCAATCGGATTCCTCCAACCCGTCTCCGTGCATCCACAGTGTTATATAATATAAAATCAACATCACTTTCAGTTCCATATGATATATTCTGTTAAACAGAATCAATATAGAAATTCAACTAACTGACTAGCAGTTCAATCAAACAATCAACACACAGTCAATCAGCCAATATTTAACAGTTCTAAAAATACAACATGAATTGATAAACTGTTCAGATTTAGTGAGATTTACTCACATTGATCGGTTATCGTTGTAAAACGATAATCGATAGTTGATTCGGTTCAGTCATAGTTAAATTAAACGGTTGTTCAATTTAACTGAAAGATCTCGGTTGCCTCCTGTACCGTCCAGTTCAGCTCCATACTGTAGCATTCAGCACTACACATTTCGGAGTCTATTATCTCGTTCCATTCGGACCTCGCAATCAATGGTTTATTGACAATTATAAGTTAACGATTTTATTAAATCAATTAACTATTATTTAACTATACTTAAATGTAGAATATATACCATGATTTCACTATCTTATTTCTGGAAAACGCGGCAGCCACATAGATTTCTCCCCATCGCTTGGTTCACATTATCTCCCATTCCTTTTTCTTCATTTTGATCTTGCCAAAACAAATCAGCCCAACCATATTTAAAACTCCGCCGGCCCATTTTCTCTTGGCCCATCCTCTCCTTTTAAGCCCAAACCCATACTGTACCATCTTCGTCCAACGGTTAAACGCAGCTGCCCATTTTCAACAACGATTTCCAATCCTCTTTTCAATCCTCATGACTTCCCTCACGACTTCCTTTCTGCACGAAATCGAACCTCAAAACAATCTTTACCATTTCACTCTTCTCCCCATCCTCTTCGAATCCCTCACCAACACAACCAGCTCGCAGCTACTTCTCATGTCGCGACTTCGAGATCCCAACGCACCAGTACAGTAAAGTAGCGACACCCTTGCTCACGGATTTCCACCAAACTTCAGTGACAGGCACCACTTGCTTCGGTGATCTCAGCGCTCTCCGCCTTGATCCATATCGACGCTCAGACAGCCAACAATCTTCAACCCTAGTGCTGTTGTTAAACTTGGAGTATCCCAAATAGTCGTCGCACTCCTCAAAACTAGTATCGAAATGTAGATAAACCTCTCAGGAACCCATTAATGTTATCATATCATTTTTAGGATTTTCCTTTGATTTTATAAAAGATTTTAAAGTTGCAATTTTTGTTGAGGGAAAAGGTTTTCTATCGGCTACAATTTCGTTGACCAAAGGAAGTGAAATTAGGTTTAGAGGTAAGTTAGGCTATTTATAGGATGACAAACAAAAATATCAAGATATTTTTGTTAAGATATTTTCATTATTTTTAATTCATTTTGCCTTCTAAAAATTTGTGTGATCATATACGATACCCAAATATCACGGAACTGGACATGTAGCTAGAGTTCGATATTACGGTCCCAACAAAACTGGTTTTATCGAATTCCGACTTCGTATGCTCACACAGCGTATTTTTAACCGTCAGGATACTGATTATTTTTCACATTAAAAATCGGTACGGCCACATACTCACTCTAAAAATCACGAAACATGACATCTAACAATAATTTAACACTGCAGATCCAACAAATATAGTTTCGTCGAATTCCGACTTCATTTGCAAAAGTGGCTTATTTTTACAGCTCTGAATGACCCATTATATAAATATATTTAAATATAATTAAATTAAATATAAATAAATTTATATTATCGTATATATATTCACAGTGGAATACCATACAGCTCTAGAATATTCCTATATGAATTTCTAACTCGATATTCACTTCTGGGCAACCCGATATTCGATTTATATTGAATTTCCTTTTTTAAAATATAAATAATTCCTTTAAAAAATATAAAGGAATTCCACAACGACTTTTCTAAAATTTGATTTGGACATAAATCAAAATCTACACGACGAAATCCTGATTTTTCTCTTCCACTAGAAAAATATACTTCACCGGCTCCTAACGTTTCTTGTTTCACAGAGATCCGTCTTAAAACGAGTCCTATACATTCAGTTGAAGTTCAAATCGCCAAATCGCGAACTATCGTGCCATTTCGAGCTCGATTATAATTATATGTTCAAACTGTCGTTCAAATAATATATTTGTTATTCTAATTTAATTCTAAACTGAATTAAATATCACAGATGATCCGGTTCACACCATATCGCCATTTCAGCCAATTCTGATTATTTCATAATTAAATATATTATTTAATTTATTATTTGAATTAAATATTCGCCATTATTTAATTAAACCACCATTTAATTCACTATATCACTATTTATATAATTAAATAAATTAATTATAATACCTCTGCCCATGCGGGTCATTACAATCTTCCCCACTTAAAATAATTTCGTCCTCGAAATTGCTAAGGTAGAGAACGACCCTATCGACTGGTCAGAACATATTTGTTCACTTCTTAACTTCAGTTTCAACTGAACCAATTTAATTTCAGTTAAATTATTAATTAATTCTTATCAACGAAAAATTTCAAAAATCCTGAAAATTTTCTAACACCTTAACTTTTCGAAAAAATTCGCCACCACTTCCTCTGTACTGGTCAATACGTCAAACTCCAACTCGCCTCTCTGGGCCATCTCCATACCAAAAGAAAATCAAACAGCCAAGCGGCTTACCAATTCGGCTCATCAAAATCTCATACCATATGAAATATACACTTGTATCTTTTTGTCGGCATATCAACTCTATCACTTCCATATGCTATCAACTCAGCATATACCAATGTTATCCCAATCAAATTCCAATCTGCTTTTATCCACAACACCACCATTTTCTTATATCCGAGCCAAATATCATTTTAACTCAAGTTTCTTCTCGATTCCCAACTCTTAACTTGATTATCCCATTACACTTCAAATTTGAATCTCACAATCCAATTTGTCTTGATGTCATTCTAATTCAATCTCAGTTACCACTTTACTGGCTTTACTTTAATTCAAATTTGCTTTCACAAATTTCTGTTAAACTTGTTTTTAATTCAAACAGTCTTTCCCTGGGAGTTCTTAAACAATTTACTCTTTTCAAAAATCAAACTTTTCCTTTTGAACATGTCACTGAGCCCTTAATTAATATTCCATTAGTTAAATGACTTCTCTATTTCTTTATCAATATTTGTTAACCAAATATTTTTAATAACCATATTGGCCTTTTATGTTATTTGGAAAACATTTCCGAATATCGCCTTCCTTTATTTTCTAAACTTTAGAAAATATATGCTATTTATAATTGGAAAATATTCCAATTACTTATCTCTTTTCCGATCTCGTTTATTTCTATACTTAGGAAATATTCTTTATTATATTTCCAAGCTTACACTTATTTGGGTTAAAACAGATGTTGTGTAAAACATCGTTATGACAACCCAAATACTATATTCAACTAACTCTTATTCAACATTGATCTTTGTGCCTGAAATATTACTAATTATTTGTTAATAATGAAATCAATCAAGTTGGGGTATAACTACCTCTCAGACCTTGACTGAATAACATTTATAACGTCAAAACAGATATGACTACTTACTCGAATAATTAATACCATACAACTACTTATTCACTTTTAAACACGTATACGCTTCCTCTTTCTATTCTTACTAGATTTTATTCTTAGCCTTCCTTTTTGATTTTACTATTCTATTTCTAAGTTCATTTCCTTATCGACTTCTATATATATATCGATACGTTGATTTCTAACTATCAAATTATCTTAAAAATATTCTAACTCCTTAAATTCCCGGAAAAATTCGCCATAACCTCCTTTGTACCAGGAGCATCGGGATATTTCAAATAGCCTCCCATGGCCCTCACCAATCCAAAAGAAAAAGAAAAAGCCAAGCGGCTAGCCGACACGGCACATAAAATCTCATATATGAATTAAATACATACCTTTTCGTCGAGCATTCTATTTATATACCTTCATACCTTATCCATACCTATCTCATGTATATTTATACCTGCACAATCTATTTTAACTATACCTGACCGTTTTAACTCAATTAGTTAATTAATTTGTTAATTAACTCTTTAGTCTATTTCACTTTTATATTTGAACATGACATGTTAAAATATATTTTAACTTGCTTATTAACTAATTTGAATCCAATTTCAAATTTAAGTTCTATATTCGATTTCTAATATCCATTTACAAATCCAATTCACCTTTCAAAGTTCAACTTCAAATTCAAAACTCGATTAACTAATTCCTCTTCGACTTAGTTAATTCTGTTCAATTTCTATTCAAATTTTATATCACTTCTATTATTCAAATCTTTATACCAAATTCTATTATTCAAATTCCATATGTCAAATTCTATTATTCAAGTTCTATATATCAAATTCTATATTATAAATCCCATTTTGAAATTCAACACAACTTATCTTTCCCAAAACAAATTCAAAACAGTATCTCTGGTAGTAATTCGTCACTTACAACTCGAAAATGAATACTGATGATGCAGCGGTCATCATCGAAATCTATTTTCCAGCGATCAAAGTGAGTTCAATACTATAAAATCATTTCTAAATATTTCCACCTTGAAATTCATTTCAAAATATAATTCACACTGCTTGTAAAACAAATTAAAATCCCTCAGGATCTTAAATTTTCCTTATTTTTAATCCAAATTCATTTTCAAACACTTACCCAATTCTCCAGAGTTTTAACTCAATTTCTGGTTTAAAATTTTAGATTCAACTCATCTGATTTCACGTATTTCACTTATATGAATTCTGATTGGTTATTTACGTAACCATTTAATTTATAATCTTACTCGATTATAATAACAACCAATATATCCACTATATTATAATTTTGATATATATGTATATCTTCTCTATATCAAGATATACCTTGGGTAAACTTATTTTAATTTACCCTCTTGTCAAAACATATCGTGTAGACCCATCGTATTTGAGTGTTTAGTAACTCCTACCGATACAGTGGATCAAACTGATCGACCAGAACCCATAAACAACTCAACCAATGAATCTCCACAATATAAAACAAATTTTTATATCAATAACAAATACGCTCACTCGTATATATACACTCAACTCAATCTAGGGTGTTACTAACCCTATCTCTACTGAGTTACACCACAGAGCCAAGTTAATCAATTAACCTTCTGCTCTGATACCAACTGTAATGACCCGGATTTTTGGCGACTTTGGTTATCGACATAAACTCGATGTCGATAACCAAACATCGAAAAATCCCGGTAATTAATGAAAGAAATTAGAGGGTGAGAATAGATAAGATAGAAACTTAGAATAGAAGAAGAAGAAGAACACAACATCAGAGTAACACGAATTTCACAGCGGAACGAACATATAATATATGTAACATAACTTTGAAATATACATATGTACTTTAATATACATCATTATCAAAGTACAACACAACGGAAATAACTATAGCTATATGATCCTGAAGCCTCCTGCTCCAGCTCTTCAAGTATCTGTAAATCCCGACTACTTGACTGCCCGTACAAAATTGGGCACCCAAGAGTTTAGGGAAAACAAAACAAAATAAACTCCGGGTCAGTCATGGGACTGGTATGAGTAAAACAGTTTAAAAATAGTTTGAGCCATTAAACGATATCTCATAAGACCACACCGTATAATGGAACGTGTTTTTCCCTTATGAGAATCCAAATTATCTTTATATCAAAAAACTTTTGATATTATAATAATGTCTATCAACCACAACTATATAATCATCTAGCAGAAACACTTTCATCTCACGTTCTACATATATAGTATACAATCAAAACCGCAAGCACGTATTGGGTAATGGATTTCTAACTATGACAAGGTATGGAACCACCTTTCGCTAGTGTACCTCTAGAAAGCAATACACTGGGTTCAACAAGAACATCTCGCAACCCGGCCACACATGACCGACCACTCATTTCGCTTGAGTGTATCGAATGTATATCACCAACGGTTGGGATCAGCAACAGTTTCCCGAATGGGACAGCATCAACAATAGATTTTTAGAAGTAAATGAAACTCTAGATCAGGTGATTATACACCATACTTCGGAGCGACCGACTTAGCCATGCTGCCTGCTCGATTTCTGTCATTTACCGGTTGATGAGGCTTGAGGTTACGCTTCATCATCATATCAGATTCACTTCGAATGTCACATCATAAAATCCATCAATTCACAGATTGACGTCTACAACTGTACATTACGTGTTAGCTAAAGAAGTTTACTTCTCCGCTTCCACTCTTGGTATGGTTGAAGAAATCAATGTACGTGACCTTTCTGGAAATACTCTGTCATACATTCATCCATAAAAGTCATCCTTGAACAGGATGAACCGAAGGCACTATTCAGTACATCCATCTTAGGCACTGTTATCTAAGAATTATACAATAGCCCTTGCACCTTACTCCGTCTTCAATTATCTTTGGCATATATGATTCGCAACGCTTATGCCAATACAAAGTGGTTCTTTGGATAATAATCCAACCGGTCTCTCCATATTAACAACGTTAAAATGGTCAAAACTTCGATAGTCTGTGACTTAACCATCAAAGAAAAACAGGTGTGCAAACAACGATATTATTTCCAAAGGGAAATTATATCGATCAAACATCATTTGACATTCATCTCCTTAGTTCATTTTTCATCTCCTATTTCCCTATATTCAACGTTTCTTATTTTCTAACTTTAGAAAATATATGTTATTACCCTTGGAAAACATTTCCATTTCTTGGTTTCTATATCAAAAAACATTTCTGGTTCTTATTTGGAAAAAAATTCCAAAACTCCTTCATTAGACTTAGACAGATGTTTAAACAAATCATCGCGATGCCAACTCAAACCATTATGCTTACTAACTAAATTCCTTTAACCCAACTTCACTATCGAACCTTAACCATTTCTAAATTAAAAACGAAGTTAATCAAGTTGGGGTATAACTGCCTCTCAGACCTTAACTGAACAACATTTCAAATCTCGAAATAGGGCAAGTTCATCTTTTAACTCTTTAATACTTCCTCATGTAATTCTCTTTCGAATAATCCTTATTCGATAACTCCTCCCTTCGAATAACTATATTCGATAAATCCTTTATATCTATTCGAATAAACTATATTCGATTAACTCATTTCAACTATATTCGAATAAACTAAATTCGATTTAACTCTATTCAATAACTCTAGTTCGATTTAACTCTATTCAATAACTCTAGTTCGATTTAACTCTATTCAACAACTCTAGTTCGATTTAACTCTATTCAACAACTCTAGTTCGATTTAACTCTATTCAACAACTCTAGTTCGATTTAACTCTATCGATTAACTCTAACTGGTTTAACTCTAACTGTTTAACACTAACTGGTTTAACTCTACGGTTTAACCTAACTGGTTTAACTCTACGGTTTAACCTAACTGGTTTAACTCTACGGTTTAACATAACTGGTTTAACTCTAAGGTTTAACCTTACTGGTTTAACTCTACGGTTTAATCTTATTGGTTTAACTCTACGGTTTAACTCTAACTGGTTAACTCTAATTAATTAACTCTAACTGGTTTAACTCTACGGTTTATCCTAACTGGTTTAACTCTACGGTTTAACCTAATTGGTTTAACTCTACGGTTTAACCTAACTGGTTTAACACTATGGTTTAACCTTACTGGTTTAACTCTACGGTTTAACCTAAATAGTTTAACTCTACGGTTTAACTCTAACTGGTTAACTCTAATTGATTAACTCTAACTGGTTTAACTCTAACTGGTTAACTCTATTCAACTAACTCGACTCAACTAACCCCTTTCGAATAACTAATTCGATTTACTAACTTTTAAATACCATATTCGATTTAACTCCTTCCGAATACCATATTCGATTTAACTCCTTTCGAATACCATATTCGATTTAACTCCTTTATTCGCTTTATAAAGATTTCCCCTTTAACAATGTTTATTCATTTTTAAAGGTTTACTTTTAGTACCGGTTCTCCACTTTAAAATGATTTCCTTCTTATAACAGTTTCCTTTTTATAACGTTTTTCCCTTTTTCTAAATATCTCCTATTTATAAATATTCCCATTTATAGATATTTCTTATTTATAAATATTTTATTTTCAAATATCACTTTGAAAATATTCCCTTATTAACATTTCGGTATGTTATGGTGTTTAACATATCAAATTACGATGTCCAATATTGTCCATACACATATAATCAACCACAGATTATAAATCACGTCATATATCACAATATATGAAAACAATAAAATAACCGTTGAGGAATCCAGCCGGATTCCTCCAACCTGTCTCCCTGCATCCACAGATGCTATATAATATAAAATCAACATCACTTTCTGTTCCATATGATATATTCTGTTAAACAGAATCAATATAGAAATTCAACTAACTGATTAGCAGTTCAATCAAACAATCAACACACAGTCAATCAGCCAATATTTAACAGTTCTAAAAATACAACATGAATTGATAAACTGTTTAGAGTTAGTGAGATTTACTCACATTGATTGGTTATCGTTGTATAACGATAATCGATAGTTGTTTCGGTTCAGTCATAGTAAAATTAATCGGTTGTACAATTTAACTAAAAGATCTCGGTTGCCTCCTGTACCATCCAGTTCAGCTCCATACTGTAGCATTCAGCACTACACATTTCGGAGTCTATTATCTCGTTCCATTCGGACGTCGCAATCAATGGTTTATTGACAATTATAAGTTAACGATTTTATTAAATCAATTAACTATTATTTAACTATACTTCAATGTAGAATATATACCATGATTTCACTATCTTATTTCTGGAAAACGCGGCAGCCACATAGATTTCTCCCCATCGCTTGGTTCACATTATCTCCCATTCCTTTTTCTTTATTTTGATCTTGCCAAAACAAATCAGCCCAACCATATTTAAAACTCTGCCGGCCCATTTTCTCTTGGCCCATCATCTCCTTTTAAGCCCAAACCCATACCCATACGGTACCATCTTCCTCCAACAGTTAAATGCAGCTGCCCATTTTCAACAACGATATCCAATCCTCTTTTCAATCCTCACGACTTCGTTTCTGCACGAAATCGAACCTCAAAACAAGCTTCACCATTTCACTCCTCTCCCCATCCTCTTCGAATCCCTCACCAACACAACCAGCTCTCAGCTACTTCTCATGTCGTGACTTCGAGATCCCAACGCACCAGTACAGTAAAGTAGCGACACCCTTGCTCACGGATTTCCACCAAACTTCAGTGACAAGCACCACTTGCTTCGGTGATCTCAGCGCTCTCCGCCTTGATCCGTATCGACGCTCAGACAGCCAACCATCTTCAACCCTAGTGCTGCTGTTAAACTTGGAGTATCCCAAATAGTCGTCGCAGTCCTCAAAACTAGTATCAAAATGTAGATAAACCTCTCAGGAACCCAATAATGTTATCATATCATTTTTAGGATTTTCCTTTGATTTTACAAAGGATTTTAAAGTTGCAATTTTTGTTAAGGGAAAAGGTTTTCTATCGGCTACAATTTCGTTGACCAAAGGAAGTGAAATTAGGTTTAGAGGTAAGTTAGGCTATTTATAGGATGATAAACAAAAATATCTAGATATTTTTGTTAAGATATTTTCATTATTTTTAATTCATTTTGCCTTCTAAAAATTCGTGAGATCATATACGATACCCAAAAATCACGGAACTCTATTCAACAACTCTAGTTTGATTTAACTCTATCGATTAACTCTAACTGGTTTAACTCTAACTGTTTAACTCTAACTGGTTTAACTCTTCGGTTTAACCTAACTGGTTTAACTCTACGGTTTAACCTAACTGGTTTAACTCTACGGTTTAACCATACTGGTTTAACTCTATGGTTTAACTCTAACTGGTTAACTCTAATTGATTAACTCTAACTGGTTTAACTCTACGGTTTAACCTAACGGGTTTAACTCTACGGTTTAACCTAACTGGTTTAACTCTACGGTTTAACCTTACTGGTTTAACTCTACGGTTTAACCTAACTGGTTTAACTCTAACTGGTTAACTCTAATTGATTAACTCTAACTGGTTTAACTCTAACTGGTTAACTCTATTCAACTAACTCGACTCGAATAACCCCTTTCGAATAACTAATTCGATTTGCTAACTTTCGAATACCATATTCGATTTAACTCCTTCCGAATACCATATTCGATTTAACTCTTTTCGAATACCATATTCGATTTAACTCCTTTATTCGCTTTATAAAGATTTCCCTTTTAACAACGTTTATTCATTTTTAAAGATTTACTTTTAGTAGCGGTTCTCCACTTTAAAATGATTTCCTTCTTATAACAGTTTCCTTTTTATAACGTTTTTCCCTTTTTCTAAATATCTCATAGTTATAAATATTCCCATTTATAAATATTTCTTATTTATAAACATTCCATTTATAAATATTTTATTTTCAAATATCACTTTGAAAATATTCTCTTATCAACATTTCGGTATGTTATGGTGTTTAACATATCAAATTACGACGTCCAATATCGTCCATACACATATAATCAACCACAGAATATAAATCACGTCATATATCACAATGTATGAAAACAATAAAATAACTGTTGAGGAATCCAGTCGGATTCCTCCAACCTGTCTCCCTGCATTCACAGATGTTATATAATATAAAATCAACATCACTTTCAGTTCCATATGATATATTCTGTTAAACAGAATCAATATAGAAATTCAACTAACTGACTAGCAGTTCAATCAAACAATCAACACACAGTCAATCATCCAATATTTAACAGTTCTAAAAATACAACATGAATTGATAAACTGTTCAGAGTTAGTGAGATTTACTCACATTGATCGGTTATCGTTGTATAACGATAATCGATAGTTGATTCGGTTCAGTCATAGTTAAATTAAACGGTTGTTCAATTTAACTGAAAGATCTCTATTGCCTCCTGTACCGTCCAGTTCAGCTCCATACTGTAGCATTCAGCACTACACATTTCGGAGTCTATTATCTCGTTCCATTCGGACCTTGCAATCAATGGTTTATTGACAGTTATAAGTTATCGATTTTATTAAATCAATTAACTATTATTTAACTATACTTAAATGTAGAATATATACCATGATTTCACTATCTTTTTTCTGGAAAACGCGGCAGCCACATAGACTTCTCCCCATCGCTTGGTTCACATTATCTCCCACTCCTTTTTCTTTATTTTGATCTTGCTAAAACAAATCAGCCCAACCCTATTTAAAAGTCTGCCGACCCATTTTATCCTGGCCCATCCTCTCCTTTTAAGCCCAAACCCATACGGTACCATCTTCCTCCAATAGTTAAACGCAGCTGCCCATTTTCAACAACGATTTCCAATCCTCATGTAACGGCGCGATTTTCGATGCCTCGAAAGTCGTGTCATTATTGAAAGAATTTAGAAGATGAGATAGAAAAGGTAGAACTTATAAAATAGAAGAATAAGAAGACATCAGAATCTCACAGCGGAATTTCACAAAATACAAAATATATTACAATACTGGGTCTGGTACATCAGAGTACTTCATCATAATACATTACCATAGTACAACAACGTAATTATACATCATGACTAGGATACTACAGATGTCAAACTGGATGCATAGATATAGATATACTACTGGTCTTGAACTTGAACTTCATTTGGTTCCACTTGCCTTACCTGAATTACTTGCCTACTCATAACAAGTGTTATGAGTACCCAAGAGTTTAGGAAACATAGAAAATAAACTCTGGGTCAGTCAGGGGACTGGTGTGAGTAAACATAGTTAAAAGATGTAAACAGGGAATAAGGAATAAGGTTCTCCACATTAACAGATTCATTTACTTTAGAAATCTTTAGACCAATCCATAACTAATATATGGATAATGACCCAAGTATTTTACAAGTATTTTATATCAAAATGTTTGATATTACTATAGTTTGTATCAAATAAATAACCATCTAGTGAAACGCTTGCATCTCACGTTCACATATATAGTATAAAATCAAAAATCGCAGAGCGCTTATTGGAGATTGGATTCCAACTGACAAGGTATGGGAGCACCCACCGATAAGTGTACTCTAGAGGGTATACGCTGCAGGTTCAACAAGAACGTCTTGCAACCCGGCCACACATGACCGACCACTCATTTAGCTTGAGTGTATCGAATATATCATCACCCGCAGTTGTTGGCCGTACAACCGAAAACCGAAGATACAGAATCGAAAAGAAGAACAAATACGAATTTTCTCTAGATCGGTGACAATACACCCTGCTTGGGTATGACCCAACTAGCCATGCTGCCTAGCCCAACTTTTATTACTTCATGGTTGTGAGGTTTTGAGGTCACGTTTATCCTTCCAACAGATTATTTCTTCAATTACTTTGAATGCCACATCGTCATATCCATCAGAAACACTCATTCGATTACCCAACTATATTACGGGCAATAAAGCTAAGAGAAACGAATTTCTCCGCCACCAACGTAATATACTTACGTAAATTTGATGTGTAGAATTTAACTGATATACGTTGTCAGACACTCGTCCATTCGGGTTTGTCCTGGGACTGAACAGACCGAAGGTACTATTTAAAATAGTCCTCGCATATCTCCATCTTCAATATTTCTGACACACGTCGTATTCTTCGGGTCGAAGTGGAATATTTATTCCGGACTCTTCGAAACGATGTACGAAATGTCTTTTATAGTCGATAAATAATTATCAGCTTAATCATGATTATTATCCAGTTTACACATTAATTATCATCACACAAATAGTATAGTTTTATCTTGTTCCTATCTGGATATTTGTACTGTCCTTTAAAAATGAACAGTTAAAGTGTGTGCATTGCACATGGTATTCTATTCAGTTTTGCTCATTATTTAGAAATGGATAAATAAAACACGTGCTTCACACACGGTATTTTGCTTCGTTCATCGTCGATGTTTAGACGATGTTTTATACTCCAGTTCTTATGGTAAATTATTTTCTTACTTCTAATTTATCTTAAATAAATTAATTTAATAATTTATTTAATTTATTTTCTTTATATTTTAAAGTTTCAAACTCGTTGAACTTCTTCGATCAACTTCTGTGCTAGATCTTCTTGCCATTTTCCTCTTTCCACTTGCCTATGCCAAATTAAATAAAAATTCTATTTTCATTTAATTATTTATTTATCCTTTAGATTTATTTTATTTTGTTTTTAATTAAAATAAATTTTAATTAAAACTTCGTCCAGAATCTTCGTTGTTAACGTATTTGCCAAAGTACCAGTTTTACTGAAGTGCCACTTCCGAAATGCCACGGTGCGCACGTGAAAATCACTCCAACACCCGTGTTTCAGCTAAAGTACCAAAGTGCCAGATTTTGCGGAAGTGTCAGTTTACCGGAAGTACCAATTTACCGGAAGTACCAAAGTGCCACTTCTCCAGTCACCGTCCGTTCCTTCAAATTTTCCTTGCCACGATCACGTTTTATAAAGTACCACCTGTTACTTGGCAAAGTGCCAAAGTAACAGTTTTCCAGTTTCGCAAAGCGCCAGTTTTCTTTGCCAACCCATTCTCCCATTCTTACTGTGCCTAGCATACCAGTCTCTCCTCCCGTTCCTTTACTACCGTAAAGTACCGTTCCTCCAACATAGCTCCGGTGAACATGTTTTCACGTCTATCCTCATTTCTGATCAGTTCCAAGATGCCGCAAAATACTACTTCAGTTTGCCACAAAGTACCACCTCAGTTTCTTGATCTACTTAAGTTATACACATCAATATTCTATCTACATTTAGGAATTAACTTAACACACGTGCGCGCGCGCGCACACATACACACACACACACACACACACACATATATATATATATATATATATATATATATATATATATATATATATATATATATATATATATTTCCTTTGAGATGGGCCGAACCCAAATTCTATTAGCCCCCCATAATTTATGTCTATATTATATTGACTAATACCTATATTCATGGATCGATATATTATACAAAAAAACTCAACTTTAAATTTAACTCCCTTTTTCTTATATATTATTATTATTTTTAAACATGGGATTGGCCAAAAGCCCACATGCTAGAACGCTGTACTCTCCCTCATTCAACGCTACAGGCTGCCAAGCCTACTCCCAATTCCATTTGTTTCTAATGCATGCACTACCCCCTTCCTTTACAAACATTCTTTCTTTCCTTACTACTACATTTATCTATTTATACACATATTTTTTTCTTATATTTTGACCACGCCCAAGAAAAATGGCCCATGCAATAGCTTCATGCGAGCGGCATCTTCATACATTTCTTCAAGCCTGTAGCATTGTTTAATCTAGTATTTTATTTGAGCAAACCGTTATATATTCTTTCAGTATGGAGTAGAAGCTAGTGTAACAGCTTGTATACTGCTTCGGTTAAGACCCTCCCTTCCCCGACTTCTTTTCTTGTATCCTTATTTCTTTCTACTGTTGTTTCCTCTAATCCCATTTCCTCATTGCTTGGTCCGTTCCCTTCTGCCTTCCAGCGCTAATCCATGACACGCTCCCTTCATTCATCTGCCATGACAAGCCTCTTCTTCTACTTCCATTTTCTTTCTTTATTTTATTTTATTATATATTTTTTTTTATCAAAACTGGACATATTCAACACTGAAGGGAAAATTATTCATGAGTTATTCTCGTGGGCATACTAAGATGATTTCACTGGGAGTGGCATGCCCCTAAAGTATTGATAGTTGGTTCAAGGCTGAAGGAAGGCTGCTATAGTAATTGATGTCTTCTTAATTCATAAACTGTTTCTCATCTCAGTTCCATGCCAAAAGCTATGGTCATCATTTAAAGTCAAAAGCCTAAGAAAACAATGAAAACAAAAGGGAGATTCCTCACTGAAAGTCCGGGTATCTAGTTCCCCAAAGTATAGAAATTGAAACTCAGCAAAAGAAACATGCAAGCACCAACAGGACACTGCACTCTCATTTTTCTTCCATCTATCCTTTTTTGTTTCTCTTTTAATGTTTTTTTTCTTTTTATAACCTGGGCCGAAGCCAAAAGTTCAGATCCATCGTCCCTTACTGCTTCTATTTGTTATTAATTAATTTTTATTTCAAGTGTATGGCCTCTGTATGCGATACACCCTCCACTAATAACATGTATATATCTTTTAATACAAAATCCTAAGATGGTTTTAAATGAGATCAGGGAAAGATCACTCACTGCTTTTACCAGTTCCATAATTTCAAAATTAGTTGCTATCATCTATCCTTTTCGAAGTTTCGAACATAATTAAACAATTAAATAAATACATCATAGCGGCATATATTTACATTGCAATCCGTAATGATTTCTAATAGAATAAATGAAGAGTTTACTCACATAAATGCTTTCCCTCTCTTCTAGTTTCCCTCTGCTATTTCCTTTAACTCACTGCTTTGCGTGAGAAGATAAGTGTATTCGGGTGTGTATATATATATCCAAGTCTAATATTAAACAATTCTCTCTAAGTTGCTTTCATTTTAAGCTATAGGATCTTTAGGTTAGACTTACCCCTCTCTTTAGTTCCTACATGCTACCACTTGCTTAAGTATGAAGGAATTAATTGTTTAATTGAGATATTTCATATTCTCTTGTCCTCACTTCTCCTCTTCTAGAAACATAATCTATCAAAGCCATACTTCATATATTGCGGCACATGGTTTAGATTTTCTTAGATCTCATTTGATTTTATTTGCATTATAAAATGTTTAGATATTTTGCAAACAAGAATTTTCTATTTGTAAGTTGGTACTTAGGATCCTTAGGTGATTACTTAGGTGATGACTCTTCATTTTTTTAGCCATCACTACATTAATGTTGCGATCATTCTTGGATTTTGTATGCAATATAAAATGTTTTTACTTAATCTATAAGTATAAGATATTTTGTTAACAAATTTGTTTCAAGATCCCTTATATTTTTAAAGTGACAAAATTGCCCTTTTTCATGTATATTTATGTTATGATTTTAATGTTTTATGTTGCATACTCGTATTATGTTTTCAAACATAACTAATCATATTACTAGTGTATACATACACTCATATATATTTAAAATCGTTCTAGTTAGTTAAGTAAATCTTAGATTATGATTTAATTACCTCATTAAATCATTATTTATCATTAACAAAGACGAGCTAAAAACCGGGACATTACACCTCACGACTTCGTTTCTTCACTAAATCGAACCTCAAAACAAGCTTCACCATTTCACTCCTCTCCCCATCCTCTTCGAATCCCTCACCAACATAACCAGCTCGCAGCTACTTCTCATGTCGCGACTTCGAGATCCTAACGCACTAGTACAGTAAAGTAGTGACACCCTTGCTCACGGATTTCCACCAAACTTCAGTGACAGGCACCACTTGCTTCGGTGATCTCAGCGCTCTCATCCTTGATTTGTATCGACGCTCAGACAGCTAACCATCTTCAGCCCTCGTGCTGCTGTTAAATTTGGAGTATCCCAAATAGCCGTCGCACTCCTCAAAACTAGTATCGAAATGTAGATAAACCTCTCAGGAACCCATTAATGTTATCATATCATTTTTAGGATTTTCCTTTGATTTTATGAAGGATTTTAAAGTTGCGATTTTTGTTGAGGGAAAAGGTTTTCTGCCGGCTACAATTTCATTGACCAGAGGAAGTGAAATTAGGTTTAGAGGTAAGTTAGGCTATTTATAGGATGACAAAACAAAAATATCTAGATATTTTTGTTAAGATATTTTCATTATTTTTAATTCATTTTTCCTTCTAAAAATTCGTGTGATCATATACGATACCCAAAAATCACGGAACTGGACATGTAGCTAGAGTTCGATATTACGATCCCAACAAAACTAGTTTCATCGAATTCCGACTTTGTATGCTCACACAGCGTATTTTTAACCGTTAGAATACTGACTGTTTTTTCACATTAAAAATCGGTACGGTCACATACTCACTCTAAAAATCACGAAACTTGACCTCTAGCAAAAATTTAACACTGCGGATCCAACAAAATTAGTTTCGTCGAATTCCGACTTCATTTGCAAAAGTGGCTTATTTTTAAAGCTCTGAATGACCCATTTAAATATATAAATATATTTAAATATAATTAAATTAAATATAAATAAATTTATATTATCGTATATATATTCACAGTGGAATACCATACAGCTCTAGAATATTCCTATATGAATTTCTAACTCGATATTCACTTCTGGGTCAACCTGATATTCGATTTATATTGAATTTCCTTTTTTAAAATATAAATAATTCCTTTAAAAATATAAAGGAATTCCACAGCGACTTTTCTGAAATTTGATTTGGACATAAATCAAAATCTACACGATGAAATCCCGAATTTTCTCTTCCACTAGAAAAATATACTTCACCAGCTCCTAACGTTTCTTGTTTCACAGAGATCCGGCTTAAAACGAGTCCTATACATTCAGTTGAAGTTCAAATCGCCAAATCGCGAACTGCCGTGCCATTTTGAGCTCGATTATAATTATATTATAATTATACGTTCAAACTGTCATTCAAATAATATATTCGTTATTCTAATTTAATTCTAAACTGAATTAAATATCACAGATGATCCGGTTCACACCATATCGCCAATTCTGATTATTTCAGAATTAAATATATTATTTAATTTATTATTTGAATTAAATATTCGTCATTATTTAATTAAACCACCATTTAATTCACTATATCACTATTTATATTATTAAATAAATTAATTATAATACCTCTGCCAATGCGGGTCATTACATATGTTCAGGAATTGCCAATCCTCAAATGTAAGGGAGGACCGACACTGCAGGATCCAAGGGTTCACTGCGGGGGATCCTGAGGCATTTGCTAGAGTATCTCGAATTGGTAAGGAGTACATCCCTTGCCTTGACTCATGATGGAAATCCAATTTCCAATACGTAACATTTCGGTTTTAGTTGTAAAACCTTGTATGGCAACATAGTAACATGGGATACTATGCCGTCTATAATTGATACATTTATATTTTAAGTGGTTTTATACACTATGCACTTATAATAAGTATAAAATGATTTTTGTTTTAAATGTACCAAGCATGTTTGGCTATTATGAGGTAAAACTCTATCCTCTGGTTTGCGTTGCATTGTGTGATGGGACTTGAGTCTTATAATAGCTTCATTTTTCCAAAAAGCATTGCGCTATTTGTTATATGCACTGGCATTCTTGGGAGGAAACCCGTTCCGTGTTATACGGCGTGGTCCCTTGATTTACTATATTTTTAAAGTAAAGATTTAATAACTGTTTTAGTTCTCACACCATGCCCATGACTGACTGGAGATTTTTGTTTTAACCTAAACTCTGGGTGCCCCTATTTTCCACATGGGCAACTAGTAGTTTTGGTTTTGCAAATATTATATTCACAAGATCCTGGATTTGCAGCTGGAGCTATATTTTGAAAGCTTTGTATCCCGTATCTCTTTTAGTTGCATTATGTATTAATTTTCTGCTGCTATGTAATGTATTTTAATCAATATTCTTCTGATGTATATTATTTATTCATACTCTATTATATTCTTGTACTCTGATGTAAATTGTTATAACAGCAATGAAATGTTCTTCTGTTTTGGTTTCGATTAGTCTTATTCTCAAAGCAGTCCGCCTTCTTATTCGGTTTAGGCCGATCGGGAACTTCGGGTCGCTACACATGGCTTGGACACAGAGACGGTCTTAGGACTTATCATGCCCGGTGCGATTTACTAATCGATGCCTCTAATATAAAATACTTGCTAAGAGACTCGTTTGATGATTTGGCTATCTCTTCATTTCATTTTTGTTTTTTACTATCAGAGCTTCTACATCATTGTTTTCGTGCAAACATTACAATTGCAGTGAGATAAAATCGTATTATTTATTACGACTTATAAAACTTTGTTCACCAAACTTATGAATAAAAGCTGATTTTTTTAAACATATTTAGCATTTAGAAATTCTAATAATTTACCAAAATTAAAATTCTTCTCTAATCACCTAATGCAAATAATACATTTACTTTCTTGTTTTTTTTTTAGTTGAAACAAGAGAAATAGTTAGGAGTAGCAAGCTACGATTATGCTTTAATTTACTCATTTCATTTTTATTTTGAGATACTTTAATCTTGAATTTGATAACTAAACTATAAAACACATAAAAGTCTTAATTCTGGGTTTGCATGATTCGCTCTTATCTTAGTCAGAGGAATTAAAGAAATATACCCAGCTAGGTTTTTCACTTTTAACGAAGATGAATCATCTAGCTTATGCTTCGAAATACCACTAAAATTGATATGATCATCAAATCATACTTCTAGTGGGGGAGTAATCCTTACGTTTCAAACAAAAATTTGTAGATGTGCATCTCCAGTTTTTAGTTCTAGTCATAAAATAAAATAGGATAATTTAAATGCCATCATGCAAGAGTTGTACAATGCAAAAGCAGAAGCAAAAGCTATACATACAGTTCAAGAGAAAAGTTCGCTAAAAATCGATAATTATGATCAAATGATATAAACTAAATCTGATTAAAAAAATACCTAACTCAATACAAATGAGAACATTATAGAAATGTGTACTTGTCAATAGAATCTTCATGTCACCTAAGGAATTTCGTATATAAAAAATACATATACTTAACAAATTGAATAGTATCACATTTTGCCAATTAATTAAAAATTAGGATTACCTTTCTTCTCCTTAGCTCAGCATCTCTTCCTTCTTTTCAAGCTCGCTTCGCATGATCTTCTTCGTCCTTTTTCCTGTACGCTCTCTTTCTTAAGCCTCCATTCTTTTGTAAATTGGGTTTTTTTTATTTCTGTACGTGTTTCCTATTAGGGTATTTTATGCCCTCGCGTGATTTGTTGCCCTGTGCGATGTCCCAGTTTGCACTAGGTCAGGACTAGTTTTTCTTGACATATGATAGTACAAATATCCATATGCACATTCTCTGGTCGTGACACATACTGGAAGAGGTAGATACTGATGATCTTAAGCACCATCCTTACCTCTACCCTATAATATTCACGAGCAAGTCTTGAATTCAACTACAAATACACACACACTTACACTAAATCATTTACAAACTAGAGAGAATAACCTGAAGGAAAAATGGCAAACAACATAGAACTAGAAAAACTGGAAAACAAAAGAACAGCGAACAGAAAGTAAAAGACAATGATGAATTTTGGTGAATGCAAATCCCTTTTTACCCCATCTAAAACTACTTTTGTTTGTACATGATAGGATATAGAAATATATATAGGCACATATGTTGTAACACCTCGCATTTTATGACAATTTAATAAATAATGCATATGTCTATTATATATAAGCACATACATAAATGTATATATGAAGAATAAACTAAAGAAAATATGTGATTGCATATATGCACTGAAAAAGAAGAAAAGATTAATGCATTGATATTAAAAAAGAAATAAAAGAAAAAGATTCATGCAATGGGTTAAATAAAATATTGTAACAAACATGAAAAAGAGAAGTAAGAAGAGAATAATAATTACCATTGTTCTAAGCCTTGTTAACAATAGTCTTAGTAGTCCAATTGCTTAGAGCATGTGGCCTGCATATAAAAGGTACATAGCTCGATCCCCGCCGGCGTCATATTTTTGTTTTAAGGTAACGGCTGAAATTAACACATGTTCCAAAGAGAAAATATGTATAAATGCGCATATAAGGAAAAAATATACATATAAGGAAGTAAAGAAAATATATTTATATACATACGAAAATATATATATATATATATGTATATATGTGCAGAAATATACATATACAAGAGACAGAGTTCAAAATACGGCTGCAATCAAAGAAATATGGTAAAAATCAAATAACGGTGCAACAGTGTTTGAATTTTGAAAACAAAACAAAAGCTGTGCGTATATATACGCGTAAAATGGTCATTAGAAGATTTGTATATGTATAAAAAGATTACATGTGAATATAACAGTTAAATAATTTTAGAAATTCAAATATTCGAAAATTAAACTTCTGCGCCAAAACAACTCGCAGGCCATAGGGGGTCAACAACGGGGTCGACACCACCCCAGATCCGGCTAAATTTATCAGCGAATCTGGACTATTTTCTTAACTGGATTTAATGCTGACTCAGCGTTGCGTGTACGATAAGATCCTGAATACCTACAAATAGGCTAGCAGAGCCTAGCTTAAATCTCATACTCTCTGAGACAATGTCTAAGATCTATCATTCTTCCTCCTCCTCAAATCTCTTTAGAAAAAAATAGATTAATTAGTTTAGGATAATTCTGAATCAAGATCTAGAGGAAAATAATGAATATCCATAAGAAGGTGTTCAGAATCATATTCGAAATAAGGTAATTTCTTAGATCTGGTCTATTTCAATTTTCTCCTCTTTCTTCCCTTTTTCTTTTAGTAAGATCCATGGTTGCTAGGTTCTAAATTCAGTTAGGAGGACCATGGAATACTATATCTGGATTAGATTCAGAATTTGGAAAGCAAATTAGGTGAGTGGATTTAAGTTATATCATTTTTAACAATGATATATTATTGACATTCCCCGTTAATCTGTAATGTAAATCTGCTAGAATGATTAAAAGTGTTGAAATGTTAATATGACATGTTGAGATATTAATATTTTAAAATATTAATATATTGGAAATTCATATGCTGAAACGTTAAATGTGCTGAAATGTCCATATGCTGAAATATAAACTTATTAAAACATATGTAGCAATTACTGTTGTAACGACCCGCATTCTACGTATCGAAGGATCGTAGAATGTTTATTTCTTTTTCATATGAGATTGTATGATGATGTAACTTTGGGGAACGACTATTGGGGTCATTATCCATGTTCAGGATTTTTGTCGATTTTTAAATGACCATTTTGCCCCTAGCGAATCTTTTTTCCTATAACTCTTGATTGGTAAGGAATTTTGACCTAAATCCACTTCCATTAGATCCGAATGATGGTTTACCTTTCCGTAGAGTGGTCACATTAATCAAACGGACTTACCGTTTGGGAGATATGGCTGAATTAAGGTTTAGAAGGAGAAAAACAGCTTAACCGGGTTTAATTGGGTAACTAGCAGCCGGGCCCATTGGGGGATTTCGGGATTTGAGCTATATAAGGGCTGATTAAGGTTAGAGAAACCTTTTCTTTGTCATTTTCCAGCTGCCACTTACCTCTCTTCAACCCTAACAATGGCCTCTAATACCCAAATCACCTTTTAATCACCGTTTAATCAAGTTTTAGCCTAATCTACATCAAACCAAGGCGGGTTAGCATAGAATTTGGGATAGAGCTGCTGGAACACATAGAGATTCGACCCATATCAGAGATACTTTCAAATCTATAAGTATTTTGTGGTTAAGGTGAGTGATTTGCATTGTTTTTCACTAATTACGGTTAATTAGGGATGATTAGTGTTAATTAGCGAAATTATGACTCAAAAAAATCTGGAAAAATTTGTAAAATTCTAAAATATTATTTTAGGGCACTGATAAAAATTTGGGTTAATTTGGAGTAAGTTTGCTAATACTATCATTAGTTATAGTTAAACGGGATTAAGGGGAAAACATTGCTTTTTGGGTATGTTTGATCCATATTAACATGTTAAATTGTTGTTTATTGTTGATTCTCTTTGTTGCTATGACTATATGGTATGCTTTGTGATTAATTAGAAAAGTTAGAAATGGTCGAAAATGTCGTCGTATGATGTAAAAAAGTCACTGGAGAAGTTGCAGGAAATGTGCAGGGTTTCAGATCGGATCGGATATGAGGTTCGGATCGAATAGAAGAACCGTGCAAGTGGATTCGATTCAGATCAGAATTTGGCACTAGAGAAGTCTTGGCAAGAAGGAAGAACACTTGTATAGAGTTGGAGTTAGAGAAGGGACTAGGTTGTACTAGGGACGTAGCATGGGATCGGAGCACCCGAACCGAACCGAGTTGGAGGATGAGAGACCCGAACCGAACCAACGAGGACTGGAGTGCTATGCATATTAACCAAGGCATGGGCTACGAGCACCGAACCGTATCTAAGCAAAGGCACCGAACCGAACCGAGTTGGAGGAAGGCATCCAAACCGAACCGAATGGAGGATGGCACCCGAACCGAACCGAATGGGGGAACTTGAACACCATACAACCGAACTGAACCAGGCGTGTACTTCTAATTCTATGATATGATTCTTTCGAAGACCAACTCCAATTCGACCAAAACCTGAGATGCAAAGGTAGTCCAAATAGGAAGTATAACTCAGGATCCAGTTGAGAACCAACGAGTTAACTTCATGAGTTGGGCTTTGCTGCAGGATGTGTGCTAAGGGTTATTGACGTCCATAACTTTGATTCGCCACCAAGACGGATGTTAGGCCACGGATCAGTGCAGTGGGGTAGTTATTACTCCATGTGGCAGAGTGACCGTAGCATGGCTATGAGTCAGTGAAGTGGAGTCGTCATGACTTCATGGGGCAGAGTGGACATAGCAAGGGATTAGTGGCTATGGATTAGTGCAGTGGAGCCATCATGACTCCATGGGGCAGAGTGATCATAGCAAAGGATTAGGGTGGTCAAAGCGGTGGATATCGTATGCTTTACGCACTGAGTGAGAGATGTGAGGATGGTTGCTATGCTTGATTGTTTGACATCACTATGACATGCACACCCCTCCCCCGTATCTTTACACCATATATTAGTGTCACCTTAGAGTATTGTAATGACCCGCATTTTTAGAGATATATAATTAATTTATTTAATTATATAATTGGTGATTTAGAGAAGTTAGTGATCGTCTAATTAAATAATATTGAATATTTAATTAATAATTATAATATAATAATATATTATAATGTCGAAATAGTCGGAAATAGTGAAATTCACAATATCATGTGAATTGAATAGCATACGAGATTTTGTGGAGTTTCGATTCGAAATATAATAACGAATATATTCAATCGATGACGGTTTGGACGTATAATTATAATATAATTATAATAGAGCTTGAAATGGCGCTGCAGTTCGTAAATTGGCGATTCAAACTTCAACTGAATGTACAGGATTCGTTTTAAGCCGGATTTCTGTGAAATAAGAAACGTGTGGAGCTAGTGGAGTATATCTTTCTAGCGGAAGAGAAAAATCGGGATTTCGTCGTGTAGATTTTGAGGTATGTCCAAATCAAATTTCAGAAAAGTCGCTGTGGAATTCCTTTATAATTTGCGACGCTTTATATACGTTATAAATGGATTTTTCGATACGAACTGAATATCGGGATAATCTGGAGTCTGGAAATCAAGTCATAAAATCTGAGGTGATATTCTGGAGCTGGAAGATATCATATGTGAATATATACGATAATATATATTTATTTATATTTAATTTAATTATATTTAAATATATTTATATATTTAAATGGGTCATTTAGAGCGTTAAAAATAACCACTTTTGCAAACGAAGTCGGAATTCGACGAAACTAATTTTGTTGGATCCGCAACATCAAATTATTGTTAGATTTCCAGTTTCATGATTTTTTAGAGTCACTGTGTGGCCGTACGAATTTTTAGAGTGAAAAACAGTCAGTATTTTGACAGAAAAAAATACGCTGTGTGAGCATACGGAGTCGGAATTCGACGAAACTAGTTTCGTTGGGACCGTAATGACAAACTCTAACTACATGTCAATTTTCATGATTTTTAGACGTCGTATGTGTTCGCTGTGATTTTTAGAAGACTAGAACGAATAAAAAGGATTTAATAAAAATATTAAAATATTAATATTTAAAATATCTAGATATTTCCATCTTCTATAAATACTCTCACCATTCAATTCTAAACCTAAAATTCATTCTACGGTCAACAAGCAAAATGTTGAGCCGCCACTTTCTTCTGGAAAATCAAATCAAGAGTTCACAAACCAAAAGAGATTCAAAATAAATCAACCAAAATTCACAAAAATCTCAATCCATACACATTCGGGTTCCTGCTATCTTCCTCTTCATGTTGATATCACTTTGGTGGGGTTTGAACCTTATTTGGTTCGTTGGGTTTGGTACAGTAGCACTTAGGGTTTGCTGTTGGGGTTAGAGCAATGATTGGGAGCCGGAATCGAGGTTGCGGAGGGGTTCTGGAAGGCAAGGAGCGCTGTATGGTGTCGGATACGAGAACCTCGGTGGTGTATGACGAGGTGCGACGGGGGATTTACAGTTGAAAGCATCAGGTCCATTCTTTTTGGGTAGCATCGAACGCGAGGAGGAGGTGGCGGGCAAGTGGAGTTTTGGGCGTTGAGTCCGATGGTGTGATCGGCGATGGAGTTGGATGGCCGACGGGGACGGGAGGCGTGGTCAAACGTGGAGTCAACAGGGAAATTGAGGAGCAGGTTACGACAGTTTGATTTTGGGGAAGAAGACTATTTCGGGTATGATATATAAAGGGGTTTGGGCCGACTTTATAAGTGTTAAGGCCCACTAGTTATTTAATTTAGTTTTAAGTATAATTTAATAATCGTATAACTTCTAAATCGAATATCTTGGTCATATATTATCAGTTTGACGAACCGTAAGTTGCGTTGGGATCGTATGGACGGGAGCAACACAATGGGACTGACCGCGAGTTAATTCGAGCTCGTTACAATTTATGGAGAAATAAATTGTTCGACTGAATCAATGAACGCAAACCGATATTTAACGGTTAACACGCCAAAGTGAGTAAATCTCACTAACTCGGAACAGTTTATAATTTCATGTTGTATTGTTAGAACTGTTAAAATTGTCTGTTTGACTGTGTGTTGATTGTTTGATTGAACTGCTAGTCAGTTAGTTGAATTTCTATATTTATTCTGTTTATCAGAATATATCGTATGGAACTGCAAGTGATGTTAATATTTTTGTCTAACATCTGTGATGCAGGAGAACAGGTTGGAGGAATCCGGCTGGATTCCTCAACAGTTATTTTATTGTTTTTCATATATTTTGATATATGATGTGAATTATAACCTGTTGTTGATTGTGTGTGTATGGACGATATTGAACATCGTGGTTTGATATGATTGAATACCATAACATACTGAAATGTTGATAAGGGGATTTTCAAAGTGATATTGAAAACAGAATATTTATAAATTGGAATATTTATAAATAGGAGATATTTGAAAAGGAAATAAATTCAAAACATTTCTTTTGAGTGGAAAGGCCTGTGTGGCTTGTTTGGGGATTTTCCCGATGCTCCCGATACAAAGGAGGTTATGGCGAATTTTCCCGGGAATTTAAGGAGTTAGAATATTTCAAGAATAAATTTGAAAAGGAAATATTTGTAAACCATTTACAAATAGAATTGGAAAGGGAACATTATAAAAAGGAAATCATTTTTTAAAGTGTAGAACCGTTATTTAAAAGTAAATCTTTTCAAATGAATAAAACGTTGTTAAAAAGGAAATCTTTATAAAGTGAATAAAGTAATTCGAATATGGTATTCGAAGCTAGTTAATCGAATATGGTATTCGAAAGGAGAAATCGAATATGGTATTCGAAAGAAGTTAATCGAATATGGTATTCGAAGTTAGTTAATCGGATATGGTATTCGAAAGGAGAAATTGAATATGGTATTCAAAAGAAGTTAATCGAATATGGTATTCGAAGTTAGTTAATCGAATATGGTATTCGAAAGGAGAAATCGAATATGGTATTCGAAAGAAGTTAATCGAATATGGTATTCGAAGTTAGTTAATCGGATATGGTATTCGAAAGGAGAAATCGAATATGGTATTCGAAAGAAGTTAATCGAATATGGTATTCGAAGTTAGTTAATCGAATATGGTATTCGAAAGGAGAAATCGAATATGGTATTCGAAAGAAGTTAATCGAATATGGTATTCGAAGTTAGTTAATCGAATATGGTATTCGAAAGGAGAAATCGAATATGGTATTCGAAAGGAGTTAATTGGATATGGTATTCGAAATTAGTTAATCGAATATGGTATTCGAAGTTAGTTAATCGAATATGGTATTCGAAGTTAGTTAATCGAATATGGTATTCGAAGGAGTTAATCGAATATGGTATTCGAAGTTAGTTAATCGAATATAGACATTCGAAAGGAGAAATCGAATATGGTATTCGAAGTTAGTAAATCAAATATGGTATTCGAAAGTTTGTTAATCGAATATGTTATTCGAAAAGGAGTTAGTCAAGTTAGTCGAGCCTAGTTAATCGAATTGGTCGAACCAAGTAAGTCGAGCTAAGTTAGTCAAGTTAGTCGAGCCAAGTTAATCGAATCAAATTGGTCGAACCAAGTTAGTCGAGTTAGTCGAGTCAAGTTTAGTTAGTCGAGTTAAGTTCGTCGAGTTAAATAAATCGATGTTAGTTTCATCGAAAGGAGTTATCGATGTTAGTTTCATCGAAAGGAGTTATCGATGTTAGTTTCATCGAAAGGAGTTATCGATGTTAGTTTCATCGAAGGGAGTTATCGATTATAGTTTAATCGAAGTGAGATTTTCAAATATGAGATATTTGAAAAGAAAGAGTTATCGAATATTAGTTATTCGAAGAGAGATTATCGAATATCGGTTATTCGAGAAGAAGTTAATCGAATATTGGTTATTCGAAGAAGGGTTAATCAAATAGAGATTTCTCGAAGAGAGTTAATCGGCAAATTCGATTATATCGAATTCGGGAAAGTACTTATACTTTCCAGTGTTTAAATAGAGATTTATTTATTTATAAATAAATAAGTGTTAGGTTAATTATTCACTAATAAGAATAGAAGTTATAATTAAAGTTAGATAATTCGAAAGTAGGGATTATAACGTTATCGTTATAACCAATGTTTTAAATATAGAAGTGGATTAGAAAAATTAAATCCGAGAAAGGCGTGAAGAAGTTGTTAAAGATTAAAAGATAAACTTTGACCATTTCGAAGTTATAATGTTGCTCACTTAAGGTCTGAGAGGTAATTATACCCCAACTTGAGTGACTTCCTTCTTAACTAAGAAATGGTAAGGTTTGATCGTAAAGGAGTTTTGGAAATGTTTTCCAAACGAGAATCAGAAATTTTTTCTGATAAAAGAAAAATAAGAATTTAGAATATAGGGAAACAGGAGATAAGTAAATAAATGAACTAAAGAGATTCAGGTTAAATGATGTTTGTTCGATATAATTTCCATCTGGGAATAATGTCGTTGTTTGCACACTTGTTTTTCTTTGATGGTTAAATCACAGACTATCGAAGTTTTGACCATTTTAGCGTTGTTAATATGGAGAGACCGGTTGGATTATTATCCATAGAACCACTCTGTATTAGCATAAGCGTCGCGAATCATATATGCCAAAGATAATTGAAGACGGAGTAAAATGCAAGGGCTATCCTGTTTACAGAATAGTGCCTTCGGTTTGTCCAGTCCCAGGGTAACTTGTATGGACGAAGGTCTGACAGAGTATATCCAATAGATCGCATAAGTTGATCTGTTCAAACATATTCACGTTTGGTGGCGGAGGAATTCGTTTCTCTTAGTTGTATACCCGTGTTATTTTTGGATGAGTCAATTTGTGATTTGGCGGGTATGACGATGTGACATTTCTAAGTGAATGAAGATGGATGTCTGACATAGTATTTCCAGACGGTCACGTACAGTGATTTCTTCAACTATACCAAGAGTGGAAGCGGAGAAGGAAACTTCTTTTATCTGACACGTAATGTATGGTTGTAGACGTCAATTAGTGATTTCGATGGATTTGACAATGTAGCATTCGAAGTGAATCTGATGTGATGATAAAGCGTAGCTTCTAGCCTCATCAACCGGTAAATGACAGAAATCGGGCAGGCAGCATGGCTAAGTCGGTCGCATCGAAGTAGGGTCTATAATCACCTATCTAGTGAATATTCATTTGTTTCTTAAATCTATCAATGCTGTCCCAAATATATACGGGAACAGTTGCTGATCCCAACCGTTGGTGATGTACATTCGATACACTCAAGCGAAATGAGTGGTCGGTCATGTGTGGCTGAGTTACAAGATGTTCTTGTTGAACTCCAGTGTATCGTTCCTAGAGTACACTGATCGGAAGGTGGTTCCATACCTTGTCATAGTTGGAAATCCATTATCCAATACGTGCTTGCGATTTTGATTGTATACTATATATGTAGAACGTGAGATGAAAGCGTTTCTGCTAGTTGATATCTATTTGTACATAGACATTATTATAATATCAAAAGGTTTTTGATATAAAGATATTTTGGATTCTCATAAGGGAAAAACCCGTTCCGTTCTGCGGCGTGGTCTTATGAGATATCGTTTACTTGCCCATATACCTATTTAAACTGTTTTACTCACACCAGTCCCATGACTGACCCGGAGTTTACTTTGTTGTTTTCCCTAAACTCTTGGGTGCCTAAATTTGTACGGGCAGTCAAGTAGTCGGGATTTGCAGATACACTGAAGAACTGGAGCAGGAGGCTTCAGGATCATATAGCTATAGTTATTTCCGTTGTGTTGTAAGTGCTGTACTCTGATAAGTGCTATTGTATACATAACTGTTATATTTCAAAGTTATGTTATCTATTATATGTTATTCGTTCCGCTGTGAGGTTCGTGTTACTCTGATGTTGTGTTCTTCTTCTTCTTCTATTCTAAGTTTCTATCTTATCTATCCTCACCCTCTATCTTCTTTCTATTAGTTTCTTGAATTTCTAGTTTAAATTGGGGTTGGACTTGTGTTTTTGGTCAGCTCAAATTGGACCGGATTTTCGGGTCACTACAATTGGTATCAGAGCATTGGTTTAGTTAACACCTTGGCTCTGTGGCGTGATTCAGTAGAGATGGGATTAGTAATATCCTAGACTGAGTTTGAGTGTATATATACGAGTGCTTATTTGTTAGTTAATATAAAGTGATTTATATTGTGGAGATTTATTGGTTGAGTGGCTTATAAATTCTGGTCGATCAGTTTGATCCACTGTATCGGTAGGAGTTTTATAAACACTTGAACGCGATGAACCGACATGGTATGTTTTGAAATTAACATAGTATAATTGGTTGTGTTGGTTGTTAGTATAATCGAATGAGGTTATAAGAAGTGAAATGGTTATGTAAATAACTGATCAGAATTCATATAAGTAAAGTATATGAAATGAGATGAAGTAAATCTGAATTTAAATCAGATTGGAATTAAAATAAGGAAATTTTAAGTTCCTGGGAGATTTTGAAAACGTTTTTCAGACTGAAAGTGATATAGTATTGAACTCACTTCAATTGCTGGAAAATAGATTCTGATGATGAATCGCGACATCATCAATGTTCATTTTCGAGTTGTAAGTGACGGATTACTACCAAGGGTTTTGTTTTCGAATTTGTTTTGAGAAAAACAAGTTGTTTAAAAATTCAAAGGTTTTGAATAGGTAGTATGATTTCAAATTGATTTGAAAGAAACCCAGGAATTTAAGTTCTAGAAATTAAAATTTAACTAATGAAGTTAAATAAAATGAGATGGTAAAAATAAATTGAAATTTAACTTGAACAAAGTTAAATGGAATTGAATTGGATTAGAGAATAATCTGTTATGGAATTGGGTTGATGAGTTAAGAATTTGAAATTTGATATTGGGGTTCGAATAAAATTCGGTTTGGATTTGAGGATATGAACTGATTGGAATTTGATTGAGATAACACTGGTATATGCTGAGTTGATAGCATATGGAAGTGGTAGGGATATAATGATATGCCCAACAAAAAGGTACAAGTTTATATTTTATAGGAGTTTGGGATTTATGAGCCAAATTGGCAAGCCGCTTGGCTGTTTGATTTTCTTTTGGGTTGAAGAGGGCCTAGAGAGGCGAGTTGTGGTTTTATCGATAGGGCTGTACAAAGGAAGTTATGGCGAAAATTTTCTAATAGTTAAGGTGTTAGATTTTTTTTTTTTGAAAATTTAGTTAGTCGGAATAAATTAATGTTTTAGTCAATATTAATTGGTTCAGTTGAAATCAGAAATAAGGGGTAAACAAATCTTAGAAATTCCAATAGGTAGGGTAGTCCTCTAACTTAGCAATTTCGAGGACGAAATTATTTTAAGTGGGGAAGAATGTAATGACCCGCATTTTTAGAGATATATAATTAATTTATTTAATTATATAATTGGTGATTTAGAGAAGTTAGTGATCGTTTAATTAAATAATATTGAATATTTAATTAATAATTATAATATAATAATATATTATAATGTCGAAATAGTCGGAAATAGTGAAATTCACAATATCATGTGAATTGAATAGCATACGAGATTTTGTGGAGTTTCGATTCGAAATATAATAACGAATATATTCAATCGACGACGGTTTGAACGTATAATTATAATATAATTATAATAGAGCTTGAAATGGCGCTGTAGTTCGTAAATTGGCGATTCGAACTTCAACTGAATGTACAGGATTCGTTTTAAGCCGGATTTCTGTGAAATAAGAAACGTGTGGAGCTAGTGGAGTATATCTTTCTAGTGGAAGAGAAAAATCGGGATTTCGTCGTGTAGATTTTGAGGTATGTCCAAATCAAATTTCAGAAAAGTCGCTGTGGAATTCCTTAATAATTTGCGACGCTTTATATACGTTATAAATCGATTTTTCGATACGAACTGAATATCGGGATAATCTGGAGTCTGGAAATCAAGTCGTAAAATCTGAGGTGATATTCTGGAGCTGGACGATATCATATGTGAATATATACGATAATATATATTTATTTATATTTAATTTAATTATATTTAAATATATTTATATATTAAAATGGGTCATTCAGAGCGTTAAAAATAACCACTTTTGCAAACGAAGTCGGAATTCGACGAAACTAATTTTGTTGGATCCGCAACATCAAATTATTGTTAGATTTCTAGTTTCGTGATTTTTTAGAGTCACTGTGTGGCCGTACGGATTTTTAGAGTGAAAAACAGTCAGTATTTTGACAGAAAAAAATACGCTGTGTGAGCATACGGAGTCAGAATTCGACGAAACCAGTTTCGTTGGGACCGTAATGACAAACTCTAACTACATGTCAATTTTCATGATTTTTAGACGTCGTATGTGTTCGCTGTGATTTTTAGAAGACTAGAACGAATAAAAAGGATTTAATAAAAATATTAAAATATTAATATTTAAAATATCTAGATATTTCCATCTTCTATAAATACTCTCACCATTCAATTCTAAACCTAAAATTCATTCTACGGTCAACAAGCAAAATGTTGAGCCGCCACTTTCTTCTGGAAAATCAAATAAAGAGTTCACAAACCAAAAGAAATTCAAAATAAATCAACCAAAAATCCCAAAAATCTCAATCCATACACATTCGGGTTCCTGCTATCTTCCTCTTCATGTGGATATCACTTTGGTGGGGTTCGAACCTTATTTGGTTCGTTGGGTTTGGTACAGTAGCACTTAGGGTTTGCTGTTGGGGTTAGAGCAATGATTGGAGCCAGAATCGAGGTTGCGGAGGGGTTCTGGAAGGCAAGGCGCGCTGTATGGTGTCGGATACGAGAACCTCGGTGGTGTATGACGAGGTGCGACCGGGGATTTACAGTTGAAAGCATCAGGTCTGTTCTTTTTGAGTAGCATCGAACGCGAGGAGGAGGTGGCGGGCAAGTGGAGTTTTGGGCGCTGAGTCCGATGGTGTGATCGGCGATGGAGTTGGATGGCCGACGGGGACGGGAGGCGTGGTCAAACGTGGAGTCAACAGGGAAATTGAGGAGCAGGTTACGACAGTTTGATGTAGGGGAAGAAGACTATTTCGTGTATGATATATAAAGGGGTTTGGGCCGACTTTATAAGTGTTAAGGCCCACTAGTTATTTAATTTAGTTTTAAGTATAATTTAATAATCGTATAACTTCTAAATCGAATATCTTGGTCATTTATTATCAGTTTGACGAACCGTAAGTTGCGTTGGGATCATATGGACGGGAGCAACACAATGGGACTGACCGCGAGTCAATCCGAGCTCGTTACAATTTATGGAGAAATAAATTGTTCGACTGAATCAATGAACGCAAACCGATATTTAACGGTTAACGCGCCAAAGTGAGTAAATCTCACTAACTCTGAACAGTTTATAATTTCATGTTGTATTGTTAGAACTGTTAAAATTGTCTGTTTGACTGTGTGTTGATTGTTTGATTGAACTGCTAGTCAGTTAGTTGAATTTCTATATTGATTCTGTTTATCAGAATATATCGTATGGAACTGCAAGTGATGTTAATATTTTTGTCTAACATCTGTGATGCAGGAGAATAAGTTGGAGGAATCCGACTGGATTCCTCAACAGTTATTTTATTGTTTTTCATATATTTTGATATATGATGTGAATTATAACCTGTTGTTGATTGTGTGTGTATGGACGATATTGAACATCGTGGTTTGATATGATTGAATACCATAACATACTGAAATGTTGATAAGGGGATTTTCAAAGTGATATTGAAAACAGAATATTTATAAATTGGAATATTTATAAATAGGAGATATTTGAAAAGGAAATAAATTCAAAACATTTCTTTTGAGTGGAAAGGCCTGTGTGGCTGGTTTGGGGATTTTCACGATGCTCCCGATACAAAGGAGGTTATGGCGAATTTTCCCGGGAATTTAAGGAGTTAGAATATTTCAAGAATAAATTTGAAAAGGAAATATTTGTAAACCATTTACAAATAGAATTGGAAAGGGAACATTATAAAAAGGAAATCATTTTTTAAAGTGTAGAACCGTTATTTAAAAGTAAATCTTTTCAAATGAATAAAACGTTGTTAAAAAGGAAATCTTTATAAAGTGAATAAAGTAAATGAATATGGTATTCGAAGCTGGTTAATCGAATTTGGTATTCGAAAGGAGAAATCGAATATGGTATTCGAAAGAAGTTAATCGAATATGGTATTCGAAGTTAGTTAATCGGATATGGTATTCGAAAGGAGAAATCGAATATGGTATTCGAAAGAAGTTAATCAAATATGGTATTCGAAGTTAGTTAATCGAATATGGTATTCGAAAGGAGAAATCGAATATGGTATTCGAAAGAAGTTAATCGAATATGGTATTCGAAAGAAGTTAATCGAATATGGTATTCGAAGTTAGTTAATCGAATATGGTATTCGAAAGGAGTTAATCGGATATGGTATTCGAAGTTTGTTAATCGAATATGGTATTCGGAGTTAGTTAATTGAATATGGTATTCGAAGTTAGTTAATCGAATATGGTATTCGAAGGAGTTAATCGAATATGGTATTCGAAGTTAGTTAATCGAATATAGATATTCGAAAGGAGAAATCGAATATGGTATTCGAAGTTAGTAAATCAAATATTGTATTTGAAAGTTAGTTAATCGAATATGTTATTTGAAAAGGAGTTAGTCAAGTTAGTCGAGCCTAGTTAATCGAATCGAATTGGTCGAACCAAGTAAGTCGAGTTAAGTTAGTCAAGTTAGTCGAGCCTAGTTAATCGAATCAAATTGGTCGAACCAAGTAAGTCGAGTTAGTCGAGTCAAGTTTAGTTCGTCGAGTTAAATAAATCGATGTTAGTTTCATCGAAAGGAGTTATCGATGTTAGTTTCATCGAAAGGAGTTATCGATGTTAGTTTCATCGAAAGGAGTTATCGATGTTAGTTTCATCGAAGGGAGTTATCGATTATAGTTTAATCGAAGTGAGATTTTCAAAATATGAGATATTTGAAAAGAAAGAGTTATCGAATATTAGTTATTCGAAGAGAGATTATCGAATATCGGTTATTCGAGAAGAATTTAATCGAATATAGGTTATTCGAAGAAGGGTTAATCAAATAGAGATTTCTCGAAGAGAGTTAATCGGCAAATTCGATTATATCGAATTCGGGAAAGTACTTATACTTTCCAGTGTTTAAATAGAGATTTATTTATTTATAAATAAATAAGTGTTAGGTTAATTATTCACTAATAAAAATAGAAGTTATAATTAAAGTTAGATAATTCGAAAGTAGGGATTATAACGTTATCGTTATAACCAATGTTTTAAATATAGAAGTGGATTTGTAAAATTAAATCCGAGAAAGGCGTAAAGAAGTTGTTAAAGATTAAAAGATAAACTTTGACCATTTCGAAGTTATAACGTTGTTCAGTTAAGGTCTGAGAGGTAATTATACCCCAACTTGAGTGACTTCCTTCTTAATTAAGAAATGGTAAGGTTTGATCGTAAAGGAGTTTTGGAAATGTTTTCCAAACGAGAATCAGAAATGTTTTCTGATAAAAGAAAAATAAGAATTTAGAATATAGGGAAACAGGAGATAAGTAAATAAATGAACTAAAGAGATTCATGTTAAATGATGTTTGTTCGATATAATTTCCATCTGGGAATAATGTCGTTGTTTCCACACTTGTTTTTCTTTGATGGTTAAATCACAGACTATCGAAGTTTTGACCATTTTAACGTTGTTAATATGGAGAGACCGGTTGGATTATTATCCATAGAACCACTCTGTATTAGCATAAGCGTCGCGAATCATATATGCCAAAGATAATTGAAGACGGAGTAAAATGCAAGGGCTATCCTATTTACAGAATAGTGCCTTCGGTTTGTCCAGTCCCAGGGCAACTTGTATGGACGAAGGTCTGACAGAGTATATCCAATAGATCGCGTAAGTTGATCTGTTCAAACATATTCACGTTTGGTGGCGGAGGAATTCGTTTCTCTTAGCTGTATACCCGTGTTATTTTTGGATGAGTCAATTTGTGATTTGGCGGGTATGACGATGTGACATTTCTAAGTGAATGAAGATGGATGTCTGACATAGTATTTCCAAACGGTCACGTACAGTGATTTCTTCAACTATACCAAGAGTGGAAGCGGAGAAGGAAACTTCTTTTAGCTGACACGTAATGTATGGTTGTAGACGTCAATTAGTGATTTCGATGGATTTGACAATGTAGCATTCGAAGTGAATCTGATGTGATGATAAAGCATAGCTTCTAGCCTCATCAACCAGTAAATGACAGAAATCGGGCAGGCAGCATGGCTAAGTCGGTCGCACCGAAGTAGGGTGTATAATCACCTATCTAGTGAATATTCATTTGTTTCTTAAATCTATCAATGCTGTCCCATATATATACGGGAGCGGTTGCTGATCCCAACCGTTGGTGATGTACATTCGATACACTCAAGCGAAATGAGTGGTCGGTCATGTGTGGCTGAGTTACAAGATGTTCTTGTTGAACTCCAATGTATCGTTCCTAGAGTACACTGATCGGAAGGTGGTTCCATACCTTGTCATAGTTGGAAATCCATTATCCAATACGTGCTTGCGATTTTGATTGTATACTATATATGTAGAACGTGAGATGAAAGCGTTTCTGCTGGTTGATGTCTATTTGTACATAGACATTATTATAATATCAAAAGGTTTTTGATATAAAGATATTTTGGATTCTCATAAGGGAAAAACCCGTTCCGTTCTGCGGCGTGGTCTTATGAGATATCGTTTACTTGCCCATATACCTGTTTAAACTGTTTTACTCACACCAGTCCCATGACTGACCCGGAGTTTACTTTGTTGTTTTCCCTAAACTCTTGGGTGCCTAAATTTGTACGGGCAGTCAAGTAGTCGGGATTTGCAGATACACTGAAGAACTGGAGCAGGAGGCTTCAGGATCATATAGCTATAGTTATTTCCGTTGTGTTTTTGCTGTACTATGATAAGTGCTATTGTATACATAACTGTTATATTTCAAAGTTATGTTATCTATTATATGTTATTCGTTCCGCTGTGAGGTTCGTGTTATTCTGATGTTGTGTTCTTCTTCTTCTTCTTCTATTCTAAGTTTCTATCTTATCTATCCTCACCCTCTATCTTCTTTCTATTAGTTTCTTGAATTTCTAGTTTAAATTGGGGTTGGACTTGTGTTTTTGGTCAGCTCAAATTGGACCGGATTTTCGGGTCACTACAAGTATTGTACATCCTGTTGTGCTAACTCTTTTGTTGCAGGTCCAGGTTCAGGTATGTTTAGTTATACTTATTATAGTTCTGTTTTGATGCTTTTCGCTCATACCAGACTTTTATATCTCTTCTTATTACTATGGGTGCTCCTAAATGAGCAGACTAGAGAAAGGGTAGTTGGTTATGCACGAGTAGCTGATCCGGAGACGAGCAGGAGGCTCCCTTGTATTATGTACATATATTCTCCCTGTGTTGTTGCTGGTCATTATTTTGGGCATTAGTAGTGTACCTCTTTCTTTTGATTTAGAGACAGTTTTTCAAAGTTGTAATAATGTTGGTCTGGATGATAAGTTGTATTTAGATTTCCGTTGCCATGATGGTTTAGTTTTCAGCTTATACACTGTCTCGCCTGTTTTATGTCAAAGTTACGTTATTATTATATTTTATTCCATGCGGTGTGATACATTCTATAGGTTCCTTGTTAGTTCAAATTCCTTTCTTTTTCTTTCTTTGGCGACCGTCCTGTGCTAGTCGGGCACTGGCACAACGCACTTTCATTGGAAATGTCGGCTGGTGTGTGGCGGGCCATCACACTCGGTATCAGAGCTCTAGGTTGCATAGTTAACCTAGGGAAAGACACCATGGAGAGATAGTACGTATATGAGAGCGTGTATTTGTGATATTTTGGTTTTCAAAAGCTATATATATATATATATACTATTAGTATATCTAAAGATGGAGTCGCACTGCACTGACACCACTGAAGAGATGGTTAATTGTTTTCTCCTTACATATTGAACGATGAACCGATACATGAGGAATACTAGTTCAGGAGCCAATAATAGGAATGCTCCTGATATAAGGACGATGTTCACTGACTTCATGAGAGAGATGCTTAGGGATGTTCAGAGCGCAGCTCCTAATTCTGCAAATGGTGGTGGTGCAGCGGTGCGGGCGCCTAGGGCCGATTTCGCCAAGCTCTGTAAGCGCTACACTAGTCTTGGTGGGAAGCCGTTCCACGGAACAGAATCGGCTATAGAAGTTCAAGACTGGCTTGATAGTTGTGAGCTTATCTTCGAGGATCTGGGAATCGAGGGCGCGATGAAGAGGAAGCTAACATCCCGTCAACTACAAGGACGGGCTATGAATTGGTGGAATTCTATTAAGGCAGCCATTCCTGATGATCAAGTTACATGGAATCAATTTAAAGCTTGCTTCAGTGACATGTTTATCCCAGCTGCCCAGAAGTCAGAGTTGTTTAGGAAGTTCTTGGAGCTTAAACATAATGGTAGGGCAGTCTTGGAATATATTGCTGAGTTTGATACTTTATCGAAATATGGATTATCTCTTATCGACACTCCCGAGAAGAAGAATGAGAAGTTTATAACAGGCCTAGATCGGTACTTGGGGGACAGGCTTATAAACGATATTGATGAGACTTTTGAATCGATTGTTGGGAAAGCATCGAGATCAGAGAGCCTTTATCCTAAGCCCAAGGCTAAAGTCGTTGTTGCATCTGCAGAGGGGCCAAAGCCGCAAGCAAGCGGTGGAAGCAAGAATAATTCTCAGAATAAAAGGATGCAAAGTCAGACTAAGGGAGGTCAGAAAAAGAAAGACAGGAAAGATGTAGAGTGCTTTAGCTGTGGCAAGAAGGGCCGTTATGCTAAAGAATATCGAGAAAAGCCAGCGGACAGGAAGTGCTTTAACTGCGGCCAAGTGGGACAACACAAGGATAAATGTCCGCAACCCCCTAAAGAAAAGAAGATTGTGAAAGCATATGTTATTAATGTTGTTCCTTCTTCGTCGAATGCCCCAACTACGGTGGAGAAAGGAAAGAATGTCGTCATTCAAGGTATGCTATCTGTTTATGATGTTCCTGTTCGAGTATTGTTTGATACTGGGGCTTCTCGTTCCTTCATATCTAGTGACCTGGTAGATAGGTTGGGTTTGGAACCCGAGATAGTCGATAGACCTTTAGTGTTGATGAACCCGATTGGTGGATCAACTAGCCTTAGTATGATTTATCGAAATTTGGTCTTATCGAGTCATGGATGTATGTTTGCTTGTAATTGCTTTGTTTTGGGCTTTACTAGGTATGGCATAATTTTGGGAGTCGATTGGTTCCAAAGGTATGGGATGGTGGTAGACTGTGAGGGATTTTCGGTGACTATTAGGGCGGATGATGGGCGGAGGGTAGTGTTTGGTGGCCTACCTAGTGATGAGGTGATGGCTAGTTTTCTAAATTCCCTCAACATCCCGCATGACGAGTTATCAGGGGTTCCCGTTGCTGGCCAGTATCCGAATTTCTTCGAGGAAGTGACTGGACTTCCACCACACTGAGAGATTGAGTTCCGTATTGATTTAGTGAAAGATGCCATAACTATAGTGATGCCACTTTGTCATATGGCAACAAGGGAGCAGAGAGAGCTCGAGGTGTAAGTAAGCGATCTTTTGAAGAAGGGATTTATCAGAAGAAGTGTCTCCGAGTGGGGAGCACCAGTTGTATTTGCTACGAAGGCAGATGGTTCCCTTCGTTTGTGTGTGGACTATCGCGAGTTGAATAAGGTAACTAGGAAGAATAAATATCCTCTTCCACGGATAGATGATTTGTTTGATCAACTGGAAGGAGCAAGAATGTTCTCCCAGTTGGACCTCACGATAGGATTTCATCAGCTCCGAGTAGCAGTTGAGAGTTTACCTAAAACGGCCTTTCGAACGCCGTATGGATTTTATGAGTGGTTGGTCATGCCATTCGGGTTGACCAATGCACCAGAATATTTTGTGGATCTTATGAATAAAGTATTCCGAGATCAATTGAATAGGTTTGTTCTTGTGTTCATGGACGATATACTTGTTTATTCGAGAACGGAGGAAGAACACAAGGAATATTTGAGAGTAGTGATGGAGGTGTTGAGAAAACACCAATTAAAGCAAAGTTTTCTAAGTGTCACTTCTGGAGGAGGGAAGTGAAATTCTTGGGCCATGTTGTTTCAGAGAATGGTATTGTCGTGGATCTTGCGAAGGTGGCTACGGTACAAGATTGGTCTACACCCAAGAATGCAACAGACATAAGGAGTTTCTTGGGATTAGCTGGATATTATCATAATCTTATCCAAGACTTCTCCAAGATAGCGACATCGTTAACTCAGTTGACCAAGAAGAATCAAGCTTTCGTTTGGAATGAAAGGTGTGAAAATGCGTTCAAGAGTCTAACGAAAAGTTGACGCGTGCGCCAGTGTTAGTCATTCCTAAAGGGAATGAGGAGATGACAATATACACGGATGCCTGTGGTACTGGACTAGGTGCTGCATTGATGCAAGGAGGTAGGGTAGTAGCTTATGCTAGTCGACAACTGAAACCGCATGAGAAAAGATATCCTACCCACGATTTGGAATTGGCAGCGATCGTATTCGCGTTGAAGATGTCGAGACATTACCTCTTGCGAGAAAGATTCGAGTTGTTTATTGATCATATATCATTAAAGTACCATTTCTCTCAGAAGGATTTAAATCTCTGGCAACAAAGATGGTTAGAATTCTTGGCTTCCTATGATTTCGATATCGCATATACACCAGGAAAGGGCAATGCGGTAGCTGATGCATTGAGTAGGAGACATGCCAGTTTAGGGGCTATATTTCTTGAATGGAAGCAACTGGAGTATATCGCAGGGTATGATTTCAAACCAAAGTGCGAATTGAATCCAGAAATGCTAGCAAGTTTGATGATCAGACCCACTTTGATTGATCGGATTGGTTTCAGTCAGAGGGACGATCCTAACCTATTGGAAATCATCTCCAAGTTAGAGATGGGTATCGACGAGGAGATGAACAAGTATGGGCTTGACCGAGATGGATGGCTCAAAAAGAATGGGAGGTTAGTTGTACCCAATGTTAATGGATTGAGAGATGAAGTTCTTAGAGAATGCCATCACTCAAAACTAACTATACATCCCGGTGGTAACAAAATGTATCGAGACTTGAAACAGACCTACTACTGGGAAGGGATAAAGAGAGACGTTAGGACGTTTATGTCCAAATGCATGAACTGCCAGCTAGTTAAAGCTGAGCAAAAGAAAGCTAGTGGTTTGCTACAACCATTGGAAATTCCAAAATGGAAATGGGAAGAAGTCTCAATAGATTTCATTGATGGGTTACCAAGGACTGGATCGGGCCATGGTAACATTTGGGTGATTATCGACCGATTGACCAAGAGTGCAAGGTTTATACCCATCAAGATGAATAGAACGGCAGCTAAGTTAGCAGAACCATATATGAAGTGGGTAGTGATATTTCATGGAATACCCAAAGGCATTATGAGCGACCGAGATCCGTTGTTTACTAGTGGATTTTGGAAAAGCTTACAAGAGGCATTAGGATCAGAATTACATCTCAGTACCACGTATCATCCTCAAACCGACGGTTAGACAGAGAGGGTGAATCGTATATTAGAAGATCTCTTGAGAGCTTTTATATTGGATTTTGGTGGATCATGGGATGACCATTTGCATATGGTTGAGTTTGCATATAATAATAGTTATCAATCCAGTATTGTCATGGCTCCATTTGAAGCTTTGTACGGAAGACCATGCAACTCACTATCATGTTGGTTAGAAACCGGTGAGAAATTTGTGCTTGGGCCAGATGTGATAAGAGAAACCTCAGATAAGATCAAGGTTTTCCAATAGTGAATGAAGGCTGCCCAAGATAGGCAGAAGAGTTATGATGATAAGAGACGAAGGGAACTAAAATTCTCCATTGGCAACTTGGTGTTTGTCAAGATTTCTCCGTTTAAGAGCATGATTCGATTTGGTAGGAGAGGCAAGTTAGCACCATGATTTGTTGGTCCATTCCCAATTCTCGAGCAAGTTAGGAATTTGGCATATAAAGTTGAGTTGTCGGACAAGATGACAGGAGTTCATAATGTGTTTCATGTTTCCCAGTTAAGGAAGTTCGTGCACGACCCCGATATGGTTATTTCAGCAGATCAGTTGGATGACATCGAAGTAGAACCCGATGAGGTTGGGAACCGCAAGCCGATTCGTATTGTTGAGAGCGATACGAAGCAACTTCGAAGGAATGCGGTGAAACTGGTTAAGGTTCAATGGGGCGAGAATGAGAGTGACTATACTTGGGAACAGAGGAAAGCATAAGGGAATCGCATTCAGAACTCTTTGCCTGACAAGATTTTAATAGTGATAGTTTCTTCCCTTGTGACGAAACCGCGTGCAAGGGTAGGCTTGTTGTGCTTGTTGTGTATGTTTGATTATTTCTGAATGACTGATAGGCATGCGGAACACCTTTGCATGTTTTTGGTTAAGGAATTTCGGGGGGAAAATTTCTTAAGGGGAGGGGGAGAGTGTAACGACCCGGATTCTACGTATCGAAGGATCATAGAATGCTTATTTCTTTTTCATATGAGAACTATGGTGGTGTAACTTTGGTGAACGACTATTGGGGTCATTTTCCATGTTCACGATTTTTGCCGATTTTTAAATGACCATTTTGCCCTTAGCGAATCTTGTTTTTCCTATAACTTTTGATTGGCAAGGAGTTTTGACCTAAAACCACTTCCATTAGATCTGAATGATGGTTTACCTAATCAAACAGACTTACCGTTTGGGAGATATGGCTGAATTAAGGTTTAGAAGGAGAAAAACAGCTTAATCCGGCTTAATTGGGTAACTAGCAGCCGGGCCCATTGGGGGATTTCGGGATTTGAGCTATATAAGGGCTGATTAGGGTTAAAGAAACCTTTTCTTTGTCATTTTCCAGTCGCCACTTACCTCTCTTCAACCCTATCAATGGCCACCATCACCCGAATCGCCTTCTAATCACCGTTTAATCAAGTTTTAGCCTAATCTACATCAAACCAAGGTGGGTTAGCATAGAATTTGGGATAGAGCTACTGGAACACATAGAGATTCGACCCATATCATAGATACTTTCAGATCTATAAGTAATTTGTGGCTAAGGTGAGTGATTTGCATTGTTTTTCACTAATTACGGTTAATTAGGTGTGATCAGTGTTAATTAGCGAAATCATGACTCAGAAAAATCTGGAAAAATTTGTGAAATTCTAAAATATTATTTTAGGGCTTTGATAAAAATTTGGGCTAATTTGGAGTAAGTTTGCTAATACTATCATTAGTTATAGTTAAACATGATTAAGGGGAAAACATAGGTTTTTGGGTATGTTTGATCCATATTGACATGTTAAATTGTTGTTTTGATGTTTATTGTTGATTCTCTATGTTGCTATAACTGTATGGTATGCTCTGTGATTGATTAGAAAATTTAAAGTGGTCGAAAACGCCGTCATATAGCGTAAAACAGTCGCTGGAAAAGTTGCAGGAAATGTGCATGGTTTCGGAATCGATCGGATAGGAGAACTGTGCAAGGGGATTCGATTCGGATCGGAATTTGGCACTAGAGGATTCTTGGCAAGAAGGAAGGCCACTTGTATGGAGTTAGAGTTGGAGTTGGAGTTGGAGAAGGGACTGGGTTGGACTAGGGGCGTAGCATGGGATCGGAACACCCGAACCGAACCGATTTGGAGGATGAGAGACCCGAACCGAACCAATGAGGACTGGAGTGCTATTCATATTAACCAAGGCGTGGGCTACGAGCATCGAACCATATCCAAGCAGAGGAACCGAAACGAACCGAGTTGGAGGAAGGCACCCGAACCGAACTGAATGGAGGATGACACCCGAACCGAACCGAATGGGGGAATTTGAACACCATACAACCGAACCGAACTAGGCGAGTACTTCTAATTCTATGTAATGATTCTTTCAAAGACCAACTCCAATTCGACCAAAACCCGAGATGCAAAGGTAGTCCAAATAGGAAGTAGAACTCAAGATCCAGTTGGGAACCAACGAGTTAACTTCATGAGTTGGGTTTTTTTGCAGGACGTGTGCTAAGGGGTTTTCGACGTCCATAACTTTGATTCACCACCAAGACGGATGTTAGGCTATGGATCAGTGAAGTGGGGTAGTTATTACTCCATAGGGTAGAGTGATCGTAGCATGGCTATGAGCCAGTGCAGTGGAGTCGTCATAACTTCATGGGGGCAGAGTGGACATAGCAAGGGATTAGTGGCTACGGATTGGTGTAGTGGAGCCATCATGACTCCATGGGGAAGAGTGATCATAGAAAAGGATTTGGGTGGTCAAAGCGGTGGATATCGTATGCTTTACGCACTGAGTGAGAGATGTGAGGATGGTTTCTATGCTTGATTGTTAGACATCACTATGACATGCACACCCCTCCCCCGTATCTTTACACCATATATTAGTGTCACCTTAGAGTACTGTACATCCTGTTGTGCTAACTCTTTAGTTGCAGGTCCAGGTTTAGGTATGGTTAGTTATACCTGTTATTGTTCTGTTTTACTGCTTATGGCTCATACCAGACTTTTGTATGACCTAGATTTTTATGTCACTTCCTATTACTCTGGGTGCTCCTAAACGAGCAGACTAGAGACGGGTTAGCTGGTTAAGCACGGGTAGCTGATCCGGAAACGAGCAGGAGGCTCCCACGTATTATCTACATATATTCTCCCTGTGTTGTTGCTTTTCACTCTTTTGGGCATTAGCAGTGTACCTCTTTCTTTTGCTTTAGAGACCGTATTTCAAAGTTGTAATAATGTTGGTTTGGATGATAAGCTATATTTAGATTTCTGCTGCTATGATGGTTTAGTTTTCAGCTTATACACTGTCTCACCTGTTTTATGTCAAAGTTAACTTATTATTATATTTTATCCCATGCACTGTGAGACATTCTACAGGTTCCTTGTTAGTTCAAATTCCTTTCTTTTTCTTTCTTTGGCGACCGTCTCGTGCTAGTCGGGCATTGGCACAACGCACTTTCGTTGGAAATGTCGGCTGGTGCGGGAGGGCCGTCACAACTATTGTTCTAATTTCATGTTAACTTGTGACATTTATGTATTTGAACCCTTAATTGTATAAATTAGGATAATTACATGTTAAAACTAGAATAATTACATGATTTGACGATCACATGTTATTTTAAGATGAAATCAATTACATGTTAGGAAGAACATGCGACATAAAATGGGCTTAATATAATGATATGTAAAATATAGATTATAGTAAAATAATTAAAAGAATGGACACACCTAAATTATATAGAAAATTTACGATAAATAGAAAACTACAGCTGCACTTAGACACGAGGTTAAATTCAACTTGTGGTAGAAATTTGTCCGGAACCGCCCGGCAAATCCAGCATCCACAAGTTGTTAATTTAATGTGGGAGGTCTAGTACGTAAAAAACATGTGACGGTGCTAAGACATGAGGTTAAGTCAACTTGTGGAAGAAGTCTGCCCGAAACCGTCCGTCAAATCCAACATCCACAAGTGGTAGGCTTAATGTAAGAGGTCTAGTACATAAGCACATATATAAAAATATATGTATATAAAAGGATAGTGAAAGGACCCGTAACTTCCCCGTGAAGGAAAGCACGGATTGCTTTGAGAACAAGCCACATCGAAACACAAGCAGAAGAACATTTCTTTGTTTATTACAATAATTCATCAGAATACAAGAATATACAGAGTATGAATGAATAAAATACATTCAATAAATATCAGAGATTTAAATTACATTACATAGCAGCGGAAAAATAATACAAAACACAACTGAAAGTAATACACAGATACAGAGCTTTCCGAGTATCGTTCCAGCTGTAAACCAGGATCCTGTGAACATAAATCTGCAAAACCAAAACTACTAGCTGCCCATGTGGAAAGTAGGGGCACCCAGAGTTTAGGTTAAAACAGTAAACTCAAGGTCAGTCATGTGACTGGTGTAAGAACTAAAACAGTTATTAATCTTTATTTTAAAGTTAGGTAAATCAAAGGACCACACCATATAACATGGAACGGGTTTCCTCCCAAGAATACCAGTGCATAAAACAACAGCGCAATGCTAAATAAAGAACAATGAAGCTATTATAAGATCCAGTTCACATCACACAATGCAACACAAGCCGGAGGATAGGGTTTTACCTTATAATAGCCAAAGAATGCTTGATACGCTAAATTTCATCTTTTATTATTACTATCAGTTCATAGTGTTAAAACAATTTCAATAATAAGAATCAATCATAGACGGCATAAGTGCCCCATACCACTATGTCGCCATACTAGGCTCTACAATCAAAACCGCGAAGTCACGTATTGCAAGTTGGATTTCCATCTGTGAACCGAGGCAAGGGATCGTCCTCACTGCTTCGAGACGCTCTAGCCCGCCTCTCAGGAATAGCCTCAACTGCACCTTGGATCCTCAGGGCCAGTCCACACGGAGTGGATTGAACTTAAACCCTGAACATGCGTTTCCCCGCCCTATGGGGCGTAAATGAGTCAACAAATGACTCCACCGGTCCCAGATCGACCGATATAACCGTGGCGCCTCGCATTCCAACAACCACATAAGTCAAACTCGTTAGGCCTTGTAAAACCACTGATGCCACTTCTAACTAGAAGGAAACGCATGCCCTCCCTAACGTTCTCTCCCGTTTTTGGTTCACACCGGGGTGTGATGCTCGCGAATTAATGCTACACAAGTCTATGTTGTATTAAAGCCGTGCTTTGATCATCAACCACAAGACTCTGCTTTTCAACAGAATCCTTGATCTTTTGCATCTCAGCATGCCACATAGGCAATTCATGTCATACGACTAATATCTATCGATATATAACCTCTGAGCTCGTACGTCTCAGAGAAGGGCGTTAAGCAAGAGAATAAATTCTCCGCTGCCACACAAATATATATTTAATAGAAATCAATCAACACAGAATACAATCCAATGTCAGACACACATCCATTTACAAGTCCAATCTGGGTCTGAACAAAACAAGGGGAACCTTATTCCTCGCATATCCATCGATCTCCAAGTACGTCTGGACGATCACCAACTGATTCCCTCCTCTTGGGTGTACAACCCAATCAAGATCATCAGTAATTATCCAAACGATGTGAAGACCTCCGGCCTTCAACCACCGTCTTCATTGTCGACTTCTCGTCGATTCAGTTATTATGAATGGGATAAACCCGGTCTTTCCGAATAGCTCGCGTATATAATAAACAAGTGTTATAAAAACACAACATACGCCTTATTCCAATCCAGAATATCCCTTTATGCAAATATTCTTTTACTTTGGGAAAGGTTTGTAACGTCCCGTATTTTCAGACCATTTTATTGAAATATTTTATTTATTAAAAATATTGATTTAAGTTTATATAATCGAATTGAACCATTTTGTTTTGAATATTTGAATAATATTAATAATATAATAGTATTTTATTTTCGGGATTTTTGGGAAAAATGTTGATTTTGCTGTATAGGGTGAACGGGAAATTTGAAATGGTTTGGATATGGTTTATATTAAATTTTATGGGCGATTTCGTTATTAAAACAACGTTATAACATTTAATTTATAACTTAATTATAAAATAAGCTGTAGCGACGCGGCAGTTCGTATTTTGGCGTTTTGAACTTTAAACGGCTGTACAGGGCCCAATATGAGTCGGATTTTCTCGAAACAAGAAATGTCTGAATCTGTTGGACAATATTTTTCTAATGAAAGAGAAAAATCGAGTTTTCGTGTTGTAGATTTTGTTTTATGTCCAAATCAAATTTTAAAATAGTCGTTGTGGAATTCCTTTATAAATTATAACGTTATTTATATTAAATAAAGGGGTTTTTAAATTTTTATAATATCGATTTGGCTTCAAACTCAACCCGAGTTATTTTATTATGGTATTATACGATATTCTGGTCGTGTATGGCCTATTTCAATATTTTAATATTATTATATTGAGGTATTTTAAAATTGGTTTATTTTATTTGAATTGGGCAGTTATAAAAGGGCCTTTATTCAAACGACCTTCGTTTTCGACGAAACAAATTTTATTGAGACCATAACAGTAAATTATTGCTAGGTTTCAAGTGGCGCGTCAATCGGGGTTAATTTGTGAGCATGGCAAAATAAAATACAAATAAAAAACGACCATTTGAACGTGAACGAGGGCCACGTGAGCAAACGAACTCGGAATTCGACGAAACAAGTTTCATTAGGACCGTATCGTCAAATTATACTATGTCGTCCATTCGCATCTCGAACGGAGTTTGTATGTGAGCGCAGCAGCGAATAAACGATGTTTAAAATAACGATATGTACGAAATAAAAATCGTTAGTCAACATCGTTCGTCAAATCAACTTAAATTATATTATTTTCACAATATATATACCCCCAATTCAGAAACCCTAGCCCCAAATTCTGAAATCGTCCAGGAATTTTGTAAATAAGTCCACTTTTCTTATTTAATTTATATCTTCCAATCCGTGATGAATTCGAGGGGGATTCCATGGGAAAGTGGTAGATCGGGACGATATCTACCTACTGGAGAAAGTTGGGGTGGAACGGTGGTCGGTGGTGGCCGGAATCGAGATGAAACCGTGGATATTCAGTTTCGTTCTTTGGCGAAATTGAGGAGATTGTGTTGATTTCAGTTGTCGAGACCTTGGGGGAATGAAAGAGGGGAGAAAGTGCTTTGATTTGGCTGTGGTCTCAGGTCTTACGATGGTCTATGGTGGGAGAAATCAGGGGATGAACGGAGATCAATGTTTTGGGGTTTTTTTCGAATTGGTGTTCAGTTTTGGCCAAAATCCGGCGGATCTGGTAGTCGGGGGGATAGGGTACTGATGGTCGTGGGTAGGGCGAGGCGCAGGCGCAGGCTTGGGCGGAGGTCCGGTGGCCCAATTCGTGACGTGGCGGCGGTTATCTCAATATGAACGGAAATTGGATTTTGGGTGATTTCTGGCGGATGGCGACGTGATGGGGTCAGAGCTCGCGGGCGAGGGGGCCTGGGGTGATGGCAGTCACGGTGGTGGGTTCAGGTGGGTGATCGGCGGCCTCTAGCATCAGGGGAAGTCGTTTGATGAAGAAGGTTTTCACGTTGGGTAAGGTAGAAAGAAGAACGTCGGGTTCAGGAAGTAGGAGGAAGAGGAAACGCGTTATTTTGTGTGGTACGACGATGACGTGGCGCTGGGATTAAGGTAATGGTTTTTATTTATTTAATTAATATATTAATTATTAATCGTGTAATATATTCAAACTTTGAATTCGCGCATCTTTCACATACGTTAACGAAATTTAACGAAACTGGATCTGTTGGGATCGCAGGGACGAGGCCTAGACGATGGCACTGACTAGGCACTGATCTGACACAGTTGAAATTTCAACAAATTTCAACTGTTCGTTTCAAATTAAAAGGAACAAACGCATCCACCGTCAATCGTATAAAGCTGGTGAGTTAATTCTCACACCTTCTAGAATCCTGTGATGTGGTAAATTCATATAAAAATATAATTTACCATTTAAAAATATAAATTGGTTGATTGGTTGTTGTTATTTATGTTTAATCGTTTTAAATTAGTAGATCATATGAAATTTATTTCAAATATTATTATGAAATGTTATAACGAGCTGTGATGCAGGGAAGGACAGGTTGGAGGGATCCGACCGAATTCCTCAAATATTATATATGTTGTTTGTTTGTTTTATATTGTTGATATTTGAATTGATTGAACCCCATATGGTAGAAAAACCTGTTTGAGCGTGATGGATGAATTAATAATCACCTGTATTGTGTTTAAAATCAACCGACAGTGTTGATTTGGTAATTGGCAGCGAATGGCCTAAAATGTGTTGTTTAGATGTCGGTTTACCGTTCGGTGAAACGACGCAGTTTTAAAGTTATAAATTATTTTATAACTGGACTGAAGCTCTTCAGTCATTTTATATAAATAATTAAATTAGAAATTTATAAATAAATAATTTAATCAAGTTTATAAGAGAAATTATTGAAATGGTTTATGCAAGTTAAAGGTAGCAGAAACCCAAAGATTTATATACGGGTTGGAAAAATAGAATAATTGTTTTTAAACAATTAAATAGTGATTTTAGAGTAATTAAGTTATTTGATTAACTTAAAAAGGGGAAATGACAAAGGATAACCAGTTAACTGCAAAGTGAGGTGTACGGTCGACAAAAATCAACCGTCTTTATTTGGAATTGATAATCGAAGTAATTTGATTTAAATATTTTGAATATTCGTTAAAGTTTAACGAGTGGTAAAAAGTAATTAGTTAATCTTCGATTAACTATAAATTAAGAAAATTATTGAATTATGTTAATGAAGCTGATTATTATTAAATAAGTTTTAAAAATGATCATGATCTTATTAAAAGCAAGGCCAACTATTTTTAATATTAAAATTATTATTTTAATTAATAATAAATAAAGAGATGATTTTAATTTGGAATTCAACGTAGAAGTAAGTAAGTGACGATAGATTTGATCGAAAGGGGCAATAAGAGTTTGATAAAGGGATTTATAATCTAAGTTATCAAAACGAGATTTACAAATAAAATTGGCAAGTAAATGGGAAGATCTAAATAAGATTTTTACTAAATTGCCAAATTAAATAAAGAGATTTATCGAAGTGAAGATTTCAAACGTAAGAAAGGGTTATAAAACCAGATTTGAAATCGAGATGGTAAACAAGATTTTATGAGGGTTTAAGTTACGAACTAATATTATTCTGAGATAAGAACGTTGTCGATCAAGGTACGAGAGGTAAATAAAATACCCCAACTTGAACGGCTTCATTATTATCGAGGAATGATATTAGTTTGAAATGAGTGGAAGGTGTTGTGATTGGTGTGATGTCCCGTACGAGAGGGATTGAATATAAGTGCGGGATTTTGAAATATAAATAATACTACAATGTTAGTTCCAAAGTAAATAAGAATATTAAAATTTAAGTATATAAGTCGACATTTGATTTGTGATATCAGAATTGGTAATTTGGTTATTCCATTAAGTTTTATATATGAATATATACATATAGCGTGATGCTAGGATTTAAGAAAATGGGAAAAGTAGTTTGGAAGAATATTATGACATTCCAATGGTAATTGAAATGGAAAGTTAAGTATTTATATATACATTCTCTGAAATGTATAAAGTAGTTTGTTAAAGTTAATTAAGAATAAATATAATATTTTTGGATTTATTGGAAGATCTAGAAGTATTAACTATTTTATTAAATATATTTCAAAAAGGCCAAGTCATGCCAAGTACCGAATCAGCAAGATCATTTTATGAACACATTTGTTATTTGATAGTTAAATCACCGACTATCAAACCTGACCAATACGATTGTTGGTATGGAAAGTCCGAGATCGAATTTATATTCGAAAACCATTCCGACCAACAAATACATGAAGATACTAGAAGATGATCGAGATGGAGCATTAAAGATCGTAGATTTTAGTAAATGGAAGAACTGCTAATAATCTCTAGTCTACAGCCAGAGATGTAATGTGGTTCTGTCGTGGTTGGAATCTACGGATTGCAAGGACTTCTCGCTACTGATCCTTGGGGTGATTCCTATATGAGATGCAGTAGGAGAGTGCCTTCGGTTCATCCTTTTCCTGGATGACTTGTAGGGACGAGTGTCTGACAGAGTATTTCCAAAGGGGTCATGTACGTTGATTTCTTCAAACGTATTTCTGTTGATGGCGGAGAAGGCCGTACACCTTCTCTTAGCTAACTGCAGAATATTTTTGTGGATGTCAATTAGTGATATCTGGCAGATCTGACGATGTGGCATTCAAAGTGAATGGTGACCAGATATTATAAAGATAATTTCTATCCTCAAGCCTCATCAACTGGGAAATGACAAAAATCGGGCAGACGGCATGGCTATGTGGGTCGCTCCCCTTAGGGTGTATGATTACCAATCTAGAGAAACTCCATTTTCTTCTTCAATCTATATTCGATGTTGTCCCTTTTCGGGAGGTGGTTGCTGATCCTAACCGTCGGTGATATACATTCGATACACTCAAGCGAAATGAGTGGTCGGTCATGTGTGGGCCGGGTTGTAAGACGTTCTTGTTGAACCCAGTGTATTCGCCTCTAGAGATACACAGTCGGAAGGTGGTCCCGTACCTTGTCATAGTTGGAATCCAATCTCCAATAAGCGCCCGCGGGTTTTGATTATATACTATATATGTGGAGCGTGAGATGCAAGCGTTCTGCTAGATTGTTATTTGTATTTAGACACTATGATAATATCAGAATAAGTTATGATTTCAAAAACGTTTGGGTTATAGTAAGGTAAAAACCGTCCGTGTTTATGTGTGGGCTGGTCTTACTATTATCCTTTGATTTCAGAAAGGATTTTCCAAAGTTAAGCAAGTTGTATGTTATGTGAATTTATCACTGATAGTATTCCAGACTGACCCGGTGTATTTTGCTTTCCTCAAATGTGCTCGGGTCAGACCGAGTATGTTCCAGGTTAGGTTCGCTTGGAGTTTCAGAAGCTAGAAGCAGGAGGCTTCACCGCTAGTTATATAAAGTTATTTCCGCTGTGACAGTAATATGTGTACTCTGATGATTGGTATGTACATACAGCTCTTTTAAAAAGATTTGTTATATTATATTTTATTCGTTCCGCTGTGAGGTTTTGATCTGATGTTCTTCTTCTTTCTTCTATTCTAATATTCTTTATTTCTTTTCTCACCCCCTAATTTCTTTCTAATAACAATCTGGGGTTCGATACTTGGGTTTTTGGCAAGCAATACGGGTTTATGTATTATTGTCGAAAACTGGAGTGTCGGGTTTTTCCCCGGGTCGCTATAGTGGTATCAGAGTTGGTTGCTTAATTGGTACGGATGATAGGAGGTTCTCGCTTCCCGTTAGGTAGCGAACGGGAGACTCTTACCCCTACATCTCCCGACAAAGTGGGTTGGTCGAATCATGAGGCTAGCCGTAAAAGCAGTTCTGAGGTACCAGTGTAAGCCACGGGGGGAGGTTAGCCCTCTGCCTTGGGGGTTGAGGGATGGTTGAAAAGCCTACCGAAATTCCCCGGGTCGTTACAGTGGTATCAGAGGTATTGGTTTAGTGATAACCTTGGCTCTGTGTTGTGAGTCGATAGAGATGGGGTTAGTAATACCCTAGATTGCGTTTGATTATATATATATTAGAGCGCGTATTTATGATTTGATATAAAATTATTTTTGAAATTATTTTTGCCTAATTTATTTTATGAAATAAAAGTAATGATTATTATAATATGGGCAAATGTTAATGTTAATTGTGTGATATGTTTGGATTATGTTGTTGGTTGCTTGAATATGAACCTGAACCTGAATCGATTGGGTTAAAACCAATATGAAATAAATAAGATGGATAATCAATCCAGATAAATAAATTTGAATGGATAATTGAAGAAATAAGTGAAGTGATTTTAAATAATTATAATCTCATGTGGATTGAACAGTGTGTAGAATTGGTTGATGTGAAGGATATGGATGTTTGGAACATAACTGACATTTATTTTAGATACTAAAGGATTGGTTTGAGTTGAGAAACAGGTGCTGAAGAGCCAATTCAGCTCTAAAATCCATCCAGAAGAGAAAATTTTGGAGTTAATCGAATCCAGTTTGAATAGAGCTGCATAATAACTAAGCAAGCTCGAGAATAAATTATCGCTTATCACGTAATAACGCTCGCCAAAAGGTACGCCTACGCAAATATGAAATTTTTGGTTTTTCTTTGGGTTTTGAGTTTGGATTTTGAATTTTTCCGACCATGAGAGTCGATGTATATATATTTCTTGAACCTGCGATTTTGCAGATGTCCTCCGTACAGGGAGACTCTGCCAAAAAAATTCCAAAATTTGAGGTGTTAGAATTTTTTTGAAGATTTTTGGAAAATCCTTTTATTTGAAATGAATTGGTTTTAAAACCAATTGGGTTAGTTTTGAAAATTAAAATCGAGTTTTAAATTAAATATTCTTATAAAGATAATGGGTTGTAGCATTCTTTCTACCTTAGCAATTTCGAGGACGAAATTATTTTAAGGGGGAAGGAATGTAACGTCCCGTATTTTCTGACCATTTAATTGAAATATTTTATTTATTTAAAATACTGATTTAAGTTTAAATAATCGAATTGAATCATTTAGTTTTGAATATTTAAATAATATTAATAATATAATAGTATTTTATTTTTGGGATATTTGGGAAAAATGTTGATTTTGTTGTATACGGTGAACGGGCAATTTAAAATGGTTTGGATATGGTTTATATTAAATTTTAGGGGCGATTTCGTTATTAAAACGATGCTATAATGTTTAATTTATAATTTAATTATAAAACGAGCTGTAGCGACGCGACAGTTCGTAATTTGGCATTTTGAAATTTAAACGGCTGTACAGGGCCCAATATGAGTCGGATTTTCTCGAAACAAGAAACGTCCGAATCTGTTGGATAATATTTTTCTAATGAAAGAGAAAAATCGAGTTTTCGTGTTGTAGATTTTGTTTTATGTCCAAATCAAATTTTAAAATAGTCGCTGTGGAATTCCTTTATAAATTATAACGTTATTTATATTAAATAAAGGGGTTTTTAAATTTTTATAATATCAATTTGGCTTCAAAATCAACCCGAGTTATTTTATTATGGTATTATACGATATTCTGGTCGTGTATGGCCAATTTCAATATTTTAATATTATTATATTGAGGTATTTTAAAATTGGTTTATTTTATTTGAATTGGGCAGTTATAAAAGGGCCTTTATTCAAACGACCTTCGTTTTCGACAAAACAAGTTTTAATGAGACCATAATAGTAAATTATTGCTAGGTTTCAAGTGGCGCGTCAATCGGGGTTAATTTGTGAGCATGGCAAAATAAAATACAAATAAAAAACGACCATTTGAACGTGAAAGAGGGCCATGTGAGCAAACGAACTCAGAATTCGACGAAACAAGTTTCATTAGGACCGTATCGTCAAATTATACTATGTCGTCCATTCGCATCTCGAACGGAGTTTGTATGTGAGCGCCGCAGTGAATAAACGATATTTAAAATAGCGATAGGTATGAAATAAAAATCGTTAGTCAACATCATTCGTCAAATCAACTTAAATTATATTATTTTCACAATATATATACCCCCAACTCAGAAACCCTAGCCCCAAATTCTGAAATCATCCAGCAATTTTGCAAATAAGTCCACTTTTCTTATTTAATTTATATCTCCAAATCCGTGATGAATTCGAGGGGGGTTCCAAAGGGAAAGTGGTAGATTGGGACGATATCTACCTACTGGAGAAAGTTGGGGTGGAACGGTGGTCGGTGGTGGCCGGAATCGAGATGAAACCGTGGATATTTTCAGTTGTGTTCTTTGGCGAAATTGAGGAGATTGGGTTGATTTCAGATGTCGAGACCTTGGGGGAATGAAAGAGGAGAGAAAGTGCTTTGATTTGGCTGTGGTCTCAGGTCTTACGATGGTCTGTGGTGGGAGCAATCAGGGGATGAACGGAGACCAATGTTTTGGGTTTGTTTTTCGAATTGGTGTTCAGTTTTGGCAAAAATTCGGCGGATCTGGTAGTCGGGCGGACAGGGTACCGATGGTCGTGGGTAGGGCGAGGCGAGGTGCAGGCTTAGGCGGAGGTCCGGTGGCCCAATTCGTGACGTGGCGGCGGTTGGCCTAAAATGTGTTATTTAGACGTCGGTTTACCGTTCGGTGAAACGACGCAGTTTTAAAGTTATAAATTATTTTATAACTAGACTGAAGCTCTTCAGTCATTTTATATAAATAATTAAAGTAGAAATTTATAAATAAATAATTTAATTGAGTTTATAAGAGAAATTATTGAAATGGTTTATGCAAGTTAAAGGTCGCAGAAACCCAAAGATTTATATACGGGTTGGAAAAATAGAATAATTGTTTTTAAACAATTAAATAGTGATTTTAGAGTAATTAAGTTATTTTATTAACTTAAAAAGGGGAAATGACAAAGGATAACCAGTTAACTGCTAAGTGAGGTGTACGGTCGACAAAAATCAACCGTCTTTATTTGGAATTGATAATCGAAGTAATTTGATTTAAATATTTTGAATATTCGTTAAAGTTTAACGAGTGGTGAAAAGTAATTAGTTAATCTTCGATTAACTATAAATTAAGGAAATTATTGACTTATGTTAATGAAGCTGATTATTATTAAATAAGTTTTAAAAATGATCATGATCTTTTTAATAGCAAGGCCAACTATTTTTATTATTAAAATTATTATTTTAATTAATAATAAATAAAGCGATGATTTTAATTTGGAATTCAATGTAGAAGTTAGTAAGTGACGATAGGTTTGATCGAAAGGGGTGATAATAGATTGATAAAAGGATTTATAATCTAATTTACCAAAACGAGATTTACAAATAGAATTGGCAAGTAAATGGGAAGATCTACATAAGATTTTTACTAAATTGCCAAATTAAATAAAGAGATTTATCGAAGAGAAGATTTCAAACGTAAGAAAGGGTTATAAAACCAGATTTGAAATCGAGATGGTAAACAAGATTTTATGAGGGTTTAAGTTACGAACTGATATTATTCTGAGATAAGAACGTTGTCGATCAAGGTCTGAGAGGTAAATAAAATACCCCAACTTGAACGGCTTCATTATTATCGAGGAATAGTATTAGTTTGAAATGAGTGAAAGGTGTTGTGGTTGGTGTGATGTCCCATACGAGAGGGATTGAATATAAGTGCGGGATTTTGAAATATAAATAATACTACAATGTTAGTTCCAAAGTAAATAAGAATATTAAATTTTAAGTATATAAGTCGACATTTGATTTGTGATATCAGAATCGGTAATTTGGTTATTCCATTAAGTTTTATATACGAATATATACATATAGCGTGATGCTAGGATTTAAGAAAATGGGAAAAGTAGTTCCGAAGAATATTATGACATTCCAATGGTAATTGAAATGGAAAGTTAAGTGTGTATATATATATACACATTCTGAGAAATGTAAATAATACTACAATGTTAGTTCCAAAGTAAATAAGAATATTAAATTTTAAGTATATAAGTCGACATTTGATTTGTGAAATCAGAATCGGTAATTTGGTTATTCCATTAAGTTTTATATACGAATATATACATATAGCGTGATGCTAGGATTTAAGAAAATGGGAAAAGTAGTTTGGTAATTGAAATGGAAAGTTAAGTATATATATATATATATATACATTCTCAGAAATGTATAAAGTAGTTTGTTAAAGTTAATTAAGAATAAATATAATATTTTTGGATTTATTGGAAGATCTAGAAGTATTAACTATTTTATTAAATATATTTTAAAAAGGCCAAGTCATGCCAAGAACTGAATCAGCAAGATCATTTTATGAACACATTTGTTATTTGATAGTTAAATCACCGACTATCAAACCTGACCAATACGATTGTTGGTATGGAAAGACCGGGATCGAATTTATATTCGAAAACCATTTCAACCAACAAATACGTGAAGATACTAGAAGATAATCGAGATGGAGCATTAAAGACCGTAGATTTTTGTAAATGGAAGAACTGCTAATAATCTCTAGTCTGCAACCAGAGATGTACCGTGGTTCTGTCGTGGTTGGAATCTACGGATTGCAAGGACTTCTCGCTACTGATCCTTGGGGTGATTCCTATATGAGATGCAGTAGGAGAGTGCCTTCGGTTCATCCTGTTCCTGGATGACTTGTATGGACGAGTGTCTGACAGAGTATTTCCAAAGGGGTCATGTACGTTGATTTCTTCAAACGTATTTCTGTTGATGGCGGAGAAGGCCGTACACCTTCTCTTAGCTAACCGTAGAATATTTTTGTGGATGTCAATTAGTGATATCTGGCGGATCTGACGATGTGGCATTCAAAGTGAATGGTGACCAGATATTATAAAGATAATTTCCAGCCTCATGCCTCATCAACCGGGAAATGACAAAAATCGGGCAGGCAGCATGGCTATGTGGGTCGGTCCCATTAGGGTGTATGATCACCTATCTAGAGAAACTCCATTTTCTTCTTTAATCTATATTCGATGCTGTCCCTTTTCGGGAGGCGGTTGCTGATCCCAACCGTCGGTGGTATACATTCGATACACTCAAGCGAAATGAGTGGTCGGTCATGTGTGGGTCGGGTTGCAAGACGTTCTTGTTGAACCCAGTGTATTCGCCTCTAGAGATACACAGTCGGAAGGTGGTCCCATACCTTGTCATAGTTGGAATCCAATCTCCAATAAGCGCCCGCGGTTTTTGATTGTATACTATATATGCGGAGCGTGAGATGCAAGCGTTCCGCTAGATTGTTAATATTTGTATTTAGACACTATGATAATATCAGAATAAGTTATGATTTCAAAAACGTTTGGGTTATAGTAAGGTAAAAACTTTCTGTGTTTATGTGTGGGCTGGTCTTACTATTATCCTTTGATTTCAGAAAGGATTTTCCAAAGTTAAGCAAGTTGTGTGTTATGTGAATTTATCACTGATAGTATTCCAGACTGACCCAGTTTATTTTTCTTTCCTCAAATGTGCTCGGATTAGACCGAGTATGTTCCAGGTTAGGTTCGCTTGGAGTTTCGGGAGCTAGAAGTAGGAGGCTTCACCGCTAGTTATATAAAGTTATTTCCGCTGTGACAGTAATATGTGTACTCTGATGATTGGTATGTACATACAGTTCTTTTAAAAAGATTTGTTATATTATATTTTATTCGTTCCGCTGTGAGATTCTGATGTGATGTTCTTCTTCTTTCTTCTATTCTAATATTCTTTCTTTCTTTTCTCACCCCCTAATTTCTTTCTAATAACAATCTGGGGTTCGATACTTGGGTTTTTGGCAAGCAATACGGGTTTATGTATTGTTGTCGAAAACTCGAGTGTCGAGTTTTTCCCCGGGTCGTTACAAGGTTCCCATTAATTTTATCAAAGATAAATTCTTTAAATTTGTTCTTTAATCTTCCTTTTGAATATCCATTCAAACCAAATTATGGTTTATCCAAACTAGTCGGGATTAGCGAACCTTACCGAAGTAATCATTTGTTAAATTTCCCAACCCCAACCTATTCATCCCATGAAGTAAAACTGGTAATACTTCATATCTAACACCGCGGTGTTATCAGTAAATTCAATTACCATTTCACGTTCAAATCTAATCAAACATTTAACTATCGCTTGGAGCAAAACTGGCGATACTCCATTCTCGATCATTTCTTGAATTTGATCATTTTAGTTATCAAATTCACCTTTCAATCTATTTAAAGATTCATTAAAACTATAATTCAGTCTTAATTTCCAAAATTCATTGCTTAATGATTATTCAAATCAAGGAAATAAATCCTGTCTTTAACTGGGTTAAAGAACTAATGTCATCTAAAACACAGCTCACGATAAACCCAAAATCACATTCCATTAATTATGGAATCTTCATGGAAAACAGATCAATATATATATAATCGATATAAACTTCCATATCCGACTAATAATATAAATGGAATAATGGCAAAGCCTTTTAAATTCAGATATATTAGTAGGCTTCCTCCACAGAAATTCACTTCGATTATTACCAAAACGAATTCCATTCCATTCCAATTTATTTTATTAAATTGGAAAACTTTACTTTGGAAAATCTCCTTTAAATCTTAACAAAAGACTTATAAATTCCAAATCACATTTCACTGTAAATCGGGTTAAAGAACGAATGTCGTTAAAACACAGTTCACAACAAACCCAATTCACATTTCATTAACTATCGGGTTAAAGAACAAGTGTTATTTAAAACACCGCTCACGATAAATCCAAAAATCAATTCCAATTTAATTCCAATTAAATATTATTTAATTGGTATACTTCATTAAATCTCAATAAAAAGATTTAATCTTTTTCTCAACTGGGTTTAAGAACAGTGTTAATGAAGACACCATTCACGACAAACCCAAATCCCATTTGATATCAAATACAAGGCTCTGAATAGAAAATATATTGGCTTATATTCAATATCAAATTCTGAAACCAACAAATATAGTATTGGAAATAACGATATAAATATATCTTTCAAATTCCCATAACAAAACCTGTATAATCCCGAAATCCAACATCGAAATATTCCGAAGACAATTTCGATTCAAATCCATTTCCAATTCAACTATTGGAAATTCTGGTTATTTTTAAAACCCTTTTAAATCCAATTTATTTATTTCAAAAATAAATGGATTATAATTCTAGTTCAAAACTAGTTCATTTCGATAAAAATCTATTTTTATCTTTTCAAATATGGAATTTTTCATCCCAATTCTTTCCAAATCATTTTTTATGATTCTACACAAATTATTGATATTTTGAATAATTTTATCAAGGCCTGTACAGTCGATTTCCATCAACGACCATCGAACTGCACTTACAGCGACCTTTTCCAAATTTGATTTGGACATAATTCCAAACCCAACTGTTAGATTTCTAATTTATTGTATTCTTAGAAATCTCTTTTCGATACGAACCCAATGGTTCCGGTTTTAGGAGAATCCGACAGTCGGATCTCCCGTGTTGTCCGTTCGAAGTCAATGGTCGAAATTCGCGAACTGCCGCAGCGCGGCGCGTTCTATTCAGGCCATTATATTAAATATATAATATATATAATATATATTTCGGCGATTCCCATTTAAAACGTATTTTATAAATCGTTTTAAATTCATTTTCAAGAACAATTTCAACTTCCATTTCAAATTAAAATCTAAATTTCAAATTCATTTCAATTTAATTCAAATTTCAAATCCATTTCAAATCATTTCAATTCAATTCAAGTTTCAAATCCATTTCAATTCAATTCGAATTTCAAATCATTTCAATTCAATTCGAATTTCAAATCATTTCAATTTATCAGATTTTGAAATCACTTTTCGATATTCATTGTAAAATGTATAAAATTGACAAAATTCCCGTTCGTGTTAAAATGGCGTTTAACTACTTAACACGGCTTCACATTTCAATATTCACTGAATATTATTTTAAAATATTCGATAATTCTGAACGGGAATCAGACACAGTCAATTACCATATAATGTGATTTATATGGATTTCATACGCACATGCACATAACAACAATCAAACACAGTCAATTACCATATAATGTGATTTATATGGATTTCATACGCACATGCACATAACAACAATCAAACACAGTCAACCATCATTCAAAGTGCATTCTACACTGCATAAGCATCAAATATAAATATTTAACGCTTATAACAGTCTGTCAACCAATCGATTGACATACAACTAATTATTGGGATTAATGTATGTCCAATATCATCCCAATACCCGTGTGGGGTTTTCAAACAATGAACACAGATTTATTTGTGCAGTTGAACGATGTGTAAAATTTATCGTCCCAATCCATATCAGTCAAATGGGTGTACATAAACAAATCATTTGATTTGTAAATGAATATTTATTTTGTCCATATACACTTTAAAAATTATATTTTTTAACTATAAAATATTTATTTCCATTCCACACCACACAATCAACTTTCACAACAAAATCAAACAAACAAAAAAGTCGTCCATGGTCTGTGGACGATGGGTGTTGCTAAGCACCGTCTGCATCCTAGTATATATTTTAACCAGAAAATAAAATAAAAGTGAGGAGTTCTCACCTTTGGGTTCCACTCCACCGTTTTATTTCTGACGCACAGATTCGCTGTTCTGATTACAACGCAATCTGTTTCATGATATTTATATTAAAAATCGTATTTTTTTATTTCGCTACTACATAAATAAAAATCATATCTTTAACACGACGTTTACATTAGAAAGATCATATTTTTACTTCGCTACATATGTAAAAATTATATTTTTTATATCTCTACATTGTATAAAAATCATATTTTTATAACTTCGCTTTCAACATAAAAACTAAATTTTTATTTCACTTTCATATATATAAAAATCGCCTCTTATCATGCTCTTTACAAATAATAAAAATCGAATTTTAATTTCGCTAACTTCATAATAAAAATCATATTTTTATTATATCTCTACATGTATAAAAGATCTAATTTTTATAATATCATGTCTTGTATAAAAATCACATTTTTATATCTCCTCTCTCTCTCTCTCTCTCTATATATATATATATATATATATATATATATATATATATATATATATATCAATTTTTTTTATGATGTTCCACATACAAGAAAAATCCAATCTTTTCTATGTTAAAAATCTAAACTTTATATAAATACAAATCCTAACTTCATCTCGCCATTTTACATATAAGAATCGAATTTTTTACCTCGCTACCTTATAAATAAAAAAATTCATAGCTTTCTTATAAATAAAACCAAACCTTTTTATTTATAAAAATCTAATTTTTATTAACATGAATGTATATAAAAAAATCAAGTTTTCATTCATATGAATAAATAAATAAATCAAATTAAAACTTACTGTATTTTTTTCAGATCGGGATGGAGGGGAAACTCACGGTCAGGGGAAGGCGCGCCGGAGTTTGGTAGTGCAGTGGGCGTCGATGGGGCAGTGCTACGTGGGTGGGGGCGGAGATGCCTAAGCGCGGCGGATTCAAGCGGTTTGGGGAGGCGCGGTTCTTCGCGTCGAGGATGAACGAAGGAAGGGGGTTGCCGAGGTCGAGGAGGGGAAGTGGGCGACGCGATGAACTGGGGGGGCATGATCGTCGAAGTCGACGCTTTTTTCTTTCTAATTCTTATTTTGAACGGTGGGTAGAAAGTGAGGAGAGAGGGAGGATAAAGTGGGAGGGAATTTGACTTTAATTAATAATTATTTAATTTATTTTATTTTGTACCAAAAAGTAACTTTTTGTTTTGAACACCAAATTGAACCCACCGACTGTCAATCCTAACTAATTACCCACATTCCGAACACAATGGGATATGTTTCGTAAGCTAATTCGACTGTTTCGATTAATTTCCGTCAAAATCAAGATATAACTCTATATATTGAATTTGAACGCACATTACAATTTACCGGGGCCACATACGGACTCTAAAAATTCCCGAAAAATATTTTCTAGTTTCGTATTGACGACACGGTCCTAACAAAACTAATTTCGTCAAATTCTGAGACCGTATGAAAAATGGTCATTTTCTGGTCGATCGAAATTGACTGAAGTGAAAATTAGGCTCACATCCCTATTTTCAAACTTAATTAAAGCCACGTCCCCCCTACCTTTACATGCATTTCTGGTCCCTAAAATGAAGGTGCCGCCCAAAAATTTTGGTCCCCTCCGCCTCCTGCTGCTCCCCCTTCGCCTTTTCTCATTTCTAACCAGAAAATAATGCGCCAGCCACTAAAAAAAAAATTCCTAAAATCTGGAAATAATCCCAGGAGTCCACGCAAATTGAAAAAAATGTTGCATGCTTCTGTGCAACTATTGCCTATAGTAGCATACATATATGCATATATTCATATGGTGTATTTATGTTGAAAATCTGGACCAATATACGCATACATGTATGCAACTATTAGCAAATAACTGCATACGTTTATGCACACAAAGTTGAACTGAGATTCACGAGTAACGAAAAGTTGCATACATGAATGCAACTATTCTGTATATATGCATGCATGTGTGCAACATTTTTAAAAGGGACAAAGGCTTGCGAATATACGCATGAATGCATGTATTTATTCTGTACAAGAGCATAAATGTGTGCAACAATTTCTGAAAATGGTGAATGATTGAAAAAACATGTCAAATTTGTATATATGCATAAAAGGATGCATGTAATGCAGTTTAGTTGCATATATGTATGCATTTATACTGCAGTTTGGGCGCAACACTGAAATATTAGCATGAATGTGTGCAACTATTTACAAATAGGTGCATCTTTTGATGCAAAAACCTGTTGTTTCGCTGATTTTGCGTTATTTTGGGTTTTGACGTGGTTTTTGATTGTTTTTCCACCTGATTTTTTTGGCGTGAACGTGTTTTATTTAATAATGAATTTTTGTGATTTTTTTATATTTTTTTTATATTTTTTTATATGTTATTGAAAAATAGGGACCTAATTTACAATAATTTTAGGACCGGATATGAGCCTAATTTTGAAACTTAATAGGGACCTGTGACAAACGGACCCTTGACTGAAACTGTCAAAACACGTTTTCCTTTGCCACGCTCACATATTGATTTATAAAATTATGAATTTTGGAATCTAGCAATAATTCGACATCCCGGATCCAACAAAAGTGGTTTCGTCGAAAACAGAGATCGTTTGCAAAATTTCCATTTTTAAGGGCTATATTTTCCAAATCGACTATTCTGAATTTTCGTCTGGGCATAACTTTTCATCCCTGCTATGAAATTTCAATTTTTCGGATTCGTTGGAAAGATATTCTCAAATAGATTCTAATATTTTTGGTTTTGCTAAAATCCAATTTATTTTGAATCCTGTACATTCATTTGAAATTTGAAATCGATTTTTCGAACTACCGCGCCATTTTCAATTCCTTTTATAATTAAAAATAAATATTTATATTCTAACGCCGATTCAAATAAATATATACATTCTAATTAAAATAAATTTCTCGTCGTAATTATTTAAAATAATTCATTAAATATTCAAAATTCATTAAAATTGCCAAAATAAAAATTTTAAATTGGTTCGGATTTTCCGGGTTGTTACAATCTCCCCCACTTAAAACTTTTCGTCCCCGAAAAGGAACGAAGCTGAAAGTCGTTTTACAAATCAAATCAACTTTCATTATTTTCATTATGGCTTAAGTTCTTCAACTTTTCAGTTTCTAAGAACTTTTCAAATTCTTCAAAAATTTGGCTAACACCCTAAATTTTTGAAAAATTTCGCCATAACCTCCCCTGCACGGGAGCATCGGGAAAATCAAAAAATTGCCATACAGGCCTCTCCAATCTAAAAATAAAAAGAAACAACCAAGCGGCTAGCCAATCGGCTCATAAAATCATCAAAAACCCCAAGAAATACAATAAACATGTACCTATTTGTCGAGCAAACAATTTTATTCCTCTGCTCTAGCCTCTTTGCGATGACCTGTTCACACATATATATGTACATGCATGCATTTCCAAATAATTTTCAATCTTATTCAACATTCAATACAATTTGGCTAAATTTACCGTTCATTCACATAATGGTTTAAAGGAATAATCATACAACATAACCATCAATCAGCAATCAATTAATTGAATAACGTTTCAATCACATAACTTTAATACATAGCCAAAAATCATATTTTTGATGCCAAATCACAACAATAAGCCCTTCCTAGTTTTGGTTCTCACACCAGTCAATAGGAAATATATAGACATCCCACCTTTGGAACTCGAACGTGAATACTGATGATGCAATCGCTATAGCAATCATCAGAACCATCTTCGGGCGACTAGAGTGTGATTTTGTATCTATCTTGTATATTAAGACTTCGTATACACGTGGATCAGACGTATATGCAAAATCTTTATATATACTTGATTGTCCAAATCAATTTAAAATAAATATTCAAATACGTATAATACAATTTAAATTTCAAAACAAAACTTGTTTTCATTTTAAAAATATAGTCTTCCGACTCATTCTAGGATACTACTGATCCCATCTCTAACGAGTCATCCTCATTGGATATTACTAATCCAATTTCTGATGAATTCTTTCGTATGTGTAACACCCCACCTCCACTAGGGTCACTCACAAAGGGAATGCACTAGTTTTGGAGTAGCGTTATCGAGGTAAACAAACTCAGAAATATTGCAAGACAGAACATAAATAAAACAACGGAAGAATCAAAAGATAAATTTCATTACTTTCAAAATAGTCAAAGCCTTTTACATTCAAAGTACCAAATAGCCAAAGTCATTATTTTCCATTACAACAAAATTTGTCTTGCATAAACAAAGAAGCATAAACTTAAAACAACAAAAGTAGCTTAATTCCCCAAAGGTAGCAGAAATGCAGCCATAGCATAGCTCAAGATCAAACCGTACAAGAGCTGAATCGAAAGCAAGCTAAATCCAAGCTAAGAGCTAGAGTTTCTTCCTTGAGAGCTTGGGGGGAACGAAAGAAAAAGAGGCTAAAGAAAACGGGTCAGTCATAAAGACTGGTAAGTCCAAGTGACTTTCAGCATAAAAACAGGTAAAGGTAACATGACATGCATAAACTAAAAGTAAACATTAGGATGTTGTCAAGATGGACAAGATAGACTAAGATAACCTAATAAATCAAGTATAGCATCGCATGTTCAAGGTCCGTTACACCAACTGTACTAGTATCCCAACTCATGTCATATATTAACCATGAAAATGATGCATTGGCCCAATATCATGAAATGACCCATTACTAGGTCCATCGGAACGATCCGCTAGTCGATCAGCTCCCTACAAGTTCTAGCTCGTTATGTATCTTTGTCATACGGCCCTATCACGAATGTAGTCACCTGTGCTAGGTCCACCATAGGGTGTATCAAGCCCTATGGTGCCAACCACCGACACGAATCAAGCATGCACAGGTAAACCTACTGATGCCTAATGCCTGCTTTTTCAACTTCGGACCATGTGCACAACCATAGCACGCCTGAACCTACACTGGCGCACCAACTCAGCCATCGTTCTGGTCGCTTACAATCAGCCCAGTAATCGTGCCCCACCCTGCCTAGTTCCAGGGTACCATGATACATCTAGTGGGTTACTGCTGAAATGGACCGCGTAACTAGGGTTTCCGTCCAATAGGTTAAGTGTTGTCATTTAAATTCGTGACTTAACCCTTATCAGTCTAGCATGTCAGGTTGGTTAAGTGTTGTCATTCAAGTTCGTGACTTAACCCGTCTACGTGTCATGTCAAATTTGCTAAGTGTTGTTGTTCAAGTTCATGACTTAGCCCTACGAATCAGGTGTCAAGTTGGTTAAGTATTGTCTTTCATGTTCATGACTTAACCCTATCATGTGGCATTAATTCATTAATGCACCCCAACCTCTCACATCAGACCTGTTGTTGTGGTCACCGGATATGCCGGGCGGTCCGGGCAGATTTACACCACAACTCAGTCTGACCTCGGGTTTTCAAGTGCGGTATGACCAACTACCCGCATTGTGTAACGACCCGCAAATCCGTACTATCTGAGTCGACTAATAACACCACACGTCCAACCCAATTTACAATTAAATACGAATCTTTATTAGAAAGAAGTTAGAGGATGAGAAATAGAAAGAAAGAAATATTAGAATAGAAGAAAACAAAGACAAATCTCACAGCGGAACGAATAAAATATATTATATAACATAACTTTTGAAATACAAATCAGTAACTTTATATACATACCATCATCATAGCACAACAGTTATTCCTGGAACAGTTATAAACATCTGTTTCCAGATACAAACATGGTTCACAGCGGAATATATAATAGTCTATAGCTAACTGGTGAAGCCTCCTGCTTCCAGCTCTTCCATGTGAATCTGAAAAATCCCGACTACTTGACTGCCCGTACAAATTTGGGCACCCAAGAGTACAGGGAAAACAAAACAAAATAAACTTTGGGTCAGTCATGGGACTGGTGTGAGTAAACTCCAACCAATTGTTTAACTTTCAAAATCCTTTCGAAAGAAAAGATAATAGTAAGACCAGACCACACATAAACACGAATGGTTTTTACCTTACTATAACCCAAAACACTTTGATATGAAAATCCAGTGATAATATAATAATGTCTAAATCAAATAAATAACAATCTAGCGGAACGCTTGCATCTCACGCTCCACATACATAGTATAAAATCAAAAACCGCAAGGCGCTTATTGGAGATTTGATTTCCAACATGACAAGGTATGGAACCACCTTCCGATCAGTGTACTCTAGAGGCGATATACTGGGGTTCAACAAGAACATCTTGCAACCCGGCCCACACGTGACAGACTACACATCTCGCTTGAGTGTATCGAATGTATATCACCAACGGTTGGGATCAGCACAATAACTTTAAATGCCACATTGTCAGATCCGTTAATCATTAATTGATTTGCACAAATATTCTGGATATTATGCTAAGGGAATAAATCCGTTGCCATCATATATATTTATACAGACCAACCCATTCGATCATTGGAAATACTCTGTCAGACATTCGTCCATTTACGTTCGTTCTGGGACTGATCGAAACCGATGGCACAATTTCTATTAATAGAAAAATCCCTTGCACTTTACACCGTCTTCGATTATCTTCATATAATATGATTCCCAACGCTACTGCCAATACAGAGTGGTTCACGGATAATAATCCAACCGGTCTCTCCACATTGACAACGATATTGGCAAACACTTCGATAGTCGGTTATTTAACTATCGAAGAAAAATAGACAAACATCCATTCAAACCATCAAACAATCACTAGGCCTGTTAATTAATATTTCATTAATTAATCCACTTCTCTATTTCTCTATCAATATTTGTTAAACAAATATTTCCAGAAATCTTATTGATCTCTTACGCTAGTTGGAAAAACATTCCCTATATCACCTTCTTTTATTTTCTGTATTTAGAAAATATATTCTATTCGCAATTGAAAACATTTCAATCATTTATCTCTTTCCCGACTACTTTAATTATACTCAGGAAATATTTACTTCTATATTTCCAAAATTTCCACCACTTGGGTTAAAACGAATGTTGTGTAAAACATCGTTATGACAACCCAAAATATTTTATTTAACTAATTCTTATTCAACACTTCTCTTTGAGACTGGATCCTGCTATTTATCAATTAAAAATGAAATCAATTATGTTGGTGTAAAATTACCTCTCAGACCTTGATTGAAAACATCCTCAACTACAAAACGGCAAAAACCACTTACCTCGAACAAACACACTAAAACCCAATTATTCATTTTAAAACATGTATATGGTTCGCTTTCTATTTCTAATTTATAGATTTCCCTTTTATTTACAATATTCTATTTTAAATTCGTTTCCTTATAGAAATCCATATATATTGATATATTGATTTCTAACTATCAAAATTTCTTAAAAATATTCTAACTCCTTAAATTTCGCCATAACCTCCTTTGTACCGGGAGCATCGGGATATTTCAAATAGCCTCCAATGGCCAGCACCAATCCAAAAGAAAAAGAAAAAGCCAAGCGGCTTGCCAACACGGTGCATAAAATCTCATATATGAATTTAAACATGTACCTTTTTGTCGGGGCACATAAATTAAAATCTTCATATACTTCATCCTATACCTGTCTAACACATGTTTACCTGCTTTCAATTCAATTCAACACTATCTAATCGTTTGAATTCTGTTTCGCCCATTTATTCTTTAATTAGCAATTTTGCCTATTTCACTTCTTTGTTTGAACATTACATGTTCAAATAAAATATTAAACTTGCTCATAACCAAATTGAATTTCAATTTCAATTCTAGTTCCCTTTTCGATTTCGAATATAAATTTTCAAATCGAATTCACTTATTCAAAGCCCAACATTAATTCAAAATCTCTTTATCAATTACCATTCAAATTAGTTAATTCTATTCAATAATAAAAAATCTGATTTTGGTTTCAAAAATCTAATTTTTGTTTCAAAAATCAATTCATTACTCTACCTGAGTTCCGATATATTTTATAACTCAAATCTGGATTTTTATAAATAGAAATTTGGATTTTATTCGCTTAAAATCCTTTAATTTATTTAAATAAACCGTTATGGTTTTATAATGGTTCTGGCGCTGTTTTTCTTAAAATTTTATTTTGATATAACTCAAAGTCTATTCGACGAAATCCAGATTTTTCTCCTCCATTAGAAAACTATTATCAAATCGGTCCTGACGTTTCTTGTTTCAAAGAATTCCGACTCCAATTGGGTTCTGTATACTCCATTGGAGTTTGAAACGCCAATGTATGAACTACAGCGCTACGGCGAGTTCGTTTTAATTATATTTATAAATATAACGTTTAAACTTCGTCTATAATAAATTCAACTTCATTCTAATATATTTTTAATATATATATCAAATCAATTTTCCAATTCATCATAGTATTTCCGATCTATTTCACTTCTATTTGAAATTCTATACTCAAATTTCAATTCACTTCTATTTTTCAAATTTTATTTGAATTTCCATATTCGAATTCCCTTTATTCAAATCCCATTTGAATTTCTACGTTCAAATTCTATATTTGAATTTCCTTTGAATTTCATGTAACACCCCGCGAATTCTATAACTGTGAAATTCATAAATTAAATTATAATTAATTTTAATCAAAGAAATAAGGGAAACGGGATACGCCATTGCGTTCGTCTCGGAAAAATACGCGAAATAGAGTCCGAGTTTTCGAAAAACGGAGTCCGTATGAAGAAGATATGGCCTTCGGAAGTTTCTGAATTAAGTTTAAAATTCAAACAGAATAAAATAACTCAGAAAAATCAAGTTTAAATTCCAAAATGGGGCCCAATGGGCCAGGGCGGAAAAACACCCGCCTAAGGCACCCAGGTGGACTGGGCCGTCGACCTGGTCTAGCCAGGTCGACAGGGCTGTCGACAGGGCTGTCGACCGGGCTGTCGACCTGGTCCAGAGCCAGGTCGAACCCAGTCCAACCTGGCTGGCCTATTCTATGTTGGTCGATTTTCTGTAATCTGCTTTGTCATTAGGGCTAGGTGGCAGGCTCTAATTGGTCTCTCCTTAGGATGAATGGCTACGATCAATCCAAGCAACATCAATGGCCCTAATCAGTTCATTACCCCTATAAAAATGACCCTAGACTCAACCCTAATCTATTCATTCAAAAATAAGAACAAAGCCGCCATGTTGCTGAGGAACGACTAGGGGTAGCCACCAATTGGAGAGAGGATTAGGAGGCAAATTCTAAGGCATAAAGCAACTCAATCAAATCAAACCGCATCTTCAAATCCCTAAATTTGAGAATTCGCCTCACCATTGTAAGTAGAGTATTACTTTGGTATGAACAAATAACTGTGTTGGTTTGTATACTTGGTTGTGGTGATAAATAATTCAAAATTTGTGCGTTACTATGATTCTTATCGATTTGGAATATTGTATACGTTTGGATATTCTCGAATTATGTTATTCAGTTATGAAAAACTACATGCGGTAGTTTTATGCAAGTATACGTTTGGAATATTCGCAAATTATGTAATCCTTGTTGAAGCTACATATATGTAGTTGTTTAATTGAAACTCATGCAAGTTTGGGGTTTTGCTACTATGCCATCATAATGTGTATTTTTATACAAACATCATTTTTGTGAAGTAATTGGAATAAGTTTGGGTTATCATAGTCCATATGAAATTATGTTGAAAATTTGGCATCATGATCTATGTATTAAGTCATGCTTTTGTACTAGAAAACCTATTTGCAAACTTATGAATATGACTAGGCTATGATTGATATTTTGCATAATTAAGTCTATATTGTTTACAAGAATTATATGATGACATATGTGGTACATAGCTAGGTTAGATTCAAAATCCCTTTTTGCAAGTTTGCATGACTAAAGTAAAAATCATGATTTCATGTTAGAAATATTTATGCCATGGTTATGTGAACAAATTTAACTATACTTTTGTATTAGTCACAAAAGTAGACACCTTTGTAAACATGTAGTAGTCTTATGAACATGATTTGCTTATGTTTGACATTATGCCTGAATAAAAATATAGATTTATGTTGTAGTTAAAGCCTACGTGTCGATAGTGATATTCTTAACTTAACTACAAGTTTACATGCCTTGATTCATGTCACTTATGTTTTATGGCCAGAGTATATGTCACTACTATGCAAGTACACCAGTTTCTATTTTGTATTTCCAAAGTCATATTGCAAGTTCATGCGTTCACATTCCCCTTTTCGTGTATGTAATCACGCTTTAAGCCTCCCCTTTCTGCATGGCTAAGTTGGGCTTTAAAAGGCTAAGCCCAACATATATATATATAATAAACGGACGAGTTAAACGGGGGAAAATAACGTTGGGTTAAAATTACTAATGAATGAAAATATAAAATAGAAGGGCCCAAATTCAAGTATGGGTTGGGCCCATGATTGGTGTAACATTTACACCATTAACTTAATAATGGGCCGCAAATATTTACATATAAGAAAATAAAGAAGAAAGACAAAATATGTAAATGTAGAACATACGATGTGTTTAACCCGAGGTTGGATTGAGTTGTGATGTAAACCTGCCCGGAACCGCCCGGCTGTCCAGTAGTCACAACAATACCTATCCAATCTGGGAGGTTAAACATGGAGCCCAATAAGGACCCGTGGTTAGACTGAGTTGTGGCGTAAGACTGCCCGGAACCAACCGGCAACAGGCAGCCACAACAATACCTGTCTAATGTGAGAGGTCAGGGCTTTAATAAGACAATTAAGGCTGAGTCAGGATTGTTAGGATTAAGTGAACTAAAGACTTAATCAAAATGGAACATGCTAAACTAAACGGACTGGTGGGGGTTAGGTTAGAAAACACTTAACCAACTTAGCATGTTGGCTAGAGATAGAAAACCTAGTAACGGGGGACCCTTTTCAGCAGTAACCCTAGAAGGTGTATCAGGATACCCTGAAACTAGGCAGGGTGGCACACGATTACTGGGCTGATTGTAAGAGGTCAAATCGACGGCGGTGGTGTAGCAATGTAGGTTCTAACGGGGTGCGGGCGTGCACACACTCCGGCGCAGAAAAATAAAGCACTGGGCACCAGTAGCATACCTGTGCATTCTAAGGTTGTGTCGGGCCGCCGCCATGGGACTTGATACATCCCATGGTGGGACCAGCATAGGTAACTACAACATCGGGGGCCGTAAGACACATGTAACTATGCGAGTAGGAGCCGATCATCATAGAACGGATCACATCACCCTGATTATGGGGTGCCAGTTGGAAACTAGTTTATATGGGTTCAGAGATTAACATGGGGTACGATAGTATATTCGACCCTAGACAACTTAACCAAGTTTATAGTGCTTTCCCACTTCTTGTTTATACTTATCATACCCAGTTCTTTATTCATAGACAGAATAGTACTAGACTTACTCAGGCTTTATGTCTGACTCTACTTTTCTTTCGTCTTCTTTTCTTCCGTTTCCCCCCCCCCCAGGTCCGCAGGGAGTGAACACAGCAGCTTGACAGGTCTTAACATCCAGCTTGAAGAGGAGACATGTATTGCTTGGTCCTTTTCGTCTTGAACTATGGCTTTGGACAACCACTATGGGGCCTTTGCAGTTTATCTATGTTTTATTTATGCTTCTTTAAATAATGTAATCAAGACAGATTATGAAAGTGTTATGTTTTTGGAAAAGATGTAAGACAATTATGGTGATGTTGTTGTAGCACGTATTTGCTTTTATGAAATAAAAGTTTGTTGATTTTCCGCTGTTTACAAATATGTGTTCTTATATCTGTCTTGTATATCTGTGACTTATACTTATAAACCTCCACCAAAATTAGGGCATTCCCTTTGAGAGTGACCCTAACGGAGGTGGGGTGTTTCACTTGCCTTCAATAGCCACACTGCCAATTGTACTTTTTGTCTATCCTCTACCTCAAAGATGATGAATAGGTCCTCAGTTTCTTTCAGCCAATTTCTGGCTGCCACAAAGGACTCAGTTCCATGGAAATCCCTTCCTCCCATAGCTTTAAAATCTTTACATATCTTAGCAAACGTGTTTCCCCGAGGAGGAGGTGGAGGTAAAGGTGCCGCTGCAGCTGGATGAAGAGGATAAGGGCAAGAAGGAGACAAAGGCAGAAAGCTCTCAAGGGAAGAAAGAAGGTTTGCAGCCTAAGAAGACAGACTTTAATAAGGGCGGGAAAGGCAACAAAGAGAAGAGGAAGTGCAATTTCTGTGGCAAAGTGGGGCACTTAGTAAAGGACTGCCGGAAAAAGAAGGCCAAGGAGAATGGTGGGTGCTTTTCTTGCGGTGAGACAGGCCATAGGGCTAAGGACTGCCCAAAGAAACGAGGGCAGGGGCAGAGGGCTGGATCCACCCCAGGGGCACAGGTTCATGTGCTGGAAGCGCTACCTCTGCAACAGCGAGGTATAAATACTTCTGTAGAAAGTGTAGTTTATCTTTATGATCACCCCGTTCGCACTTTATTTGATTCTGGCGCATCACACTCCTTTATCTCGTCTGCTCTAGTAGAATCTCTGCACCTAAAAACTAGTATGGTGGAGGACCCCTTAATTGTTTCAAACCCAATTGGGGGCCCAGCTCATTTGTCCATAATCTGTTTGAGATTGAAAATTTCTATTCTAAGTGTAGAATTTCAATGTAGTGCCTTTGTTTTGGGCTTTTCGGGTTATGGTTTGATTTTGGGTATGGATTGGCTATCCAGTAATGGGGCCATCCTTGATTGTGAGAAAAGGGTTGTTAAGCTCCTAACCCAGCTCGGTAATACTTTGGAAATTTCTTGTAATCCCTCGTATGCGGTTATGCTTAGTTATCTTGAATCGCTAGATGCCTCTGTTGAAAATTTGCAATCAGTTAGAGTGGTCCGGGAATATCCGGATGTCTTCGAAGAGGTGAAGGGCTTGCCTCCGAAGCGGGAAATAGACTTCCGCATATATCTTGTAGATAATGCAAAGCCCGTTGCGTTACCCGTTAGACACATGGCCCCACGGGAAAGGAAAGAGCTCAGTAAACAGATTAAAGAGCTTCTAGAAAAGGGGTTCATTAGGAGGAGCATTTCAGAATGGGGCGCTCCGGTGGTGTTCGCTACAAAGGCGGATGGTTCACTCCGTCTATGTGTTGACTATAGGGAGCTCAACAAGCTAACGAAAAATAATAGGCACCCTCTCCATAGAATTGACGATTTGTTTGACCAGCTTGTAGGAGCATCTGTTTTCTCCCGGCTCGATTTAGCAACCGGTTTTCATCAGCTAAGGGTGGCTGAAGATAGCATCGATAAAACGGCGTTCAGAACCCCAGACGGCTTCTTTGAATGGCTTGTCATGCCTTTCGGCTTGACAAATGCACCTGCTTACTTCGTGGACCTAATGAGTAGGGTATTTAGAGATTTCCTCAACAAATTCGTAGTGGTCTTCGTAGATGATATCCTTATCTTCTCAAAGAGTGAAGAGGAACATGCTCAGCACTTAAGGGCAATCATGGAAACTTTGCGAGTCCATCAACTAAAAGCCAAATTCTCCAAATGCCACTTTTGGAGAGAAGAGGTGAGGTTCCTTGGGCACATAGTATCCAAACAAGGGTTAGCAATGGACCCTGCAAAGGTAGTGGCGGTACAGGATTGGAAGACACCAAGGAATGCAACTGAGGTCCAAAGTTTTCTAGGACTAGCAGGTTTCTATCGAAAGTTTATAAGGGATTTTGCGAAAATCTCAGCTCCGCTCACGAAATTGACCAAGAAGAATCTAGTGTTCAATTGGGACTTGGATTACGAGTTTGCTTTCCAACGACTGAAAAGGGCTCTCACAACAGCCCCAGTTTTGACGCTGCCAGATGGGAGCAAGATGTTCACTGTTTATACGGTTGCATGTGGGACAGGGCTAGGCGCCGTCTTAATGCAAGAAGGAAGGGTAGTAGCTTATGGCGGGAGGCAGTTGAAAGTGCACGAAAAGAACTACCCAACCCACGATCTTGAGTTAGCCGCCATCGTCTTTGCACTCAAGTCTTGGCGACACTATCTCCTAGGTGAGAAGTTCGAACTTTACACTGACCATAAATCGTTGAAATATCTTTTCTCGCAGAAGGATCTTAACTTGAGGCAACAAAGATGGATGGAGTTTCTTGCCTCGTACGATTTCGAAATCTCCTACACTCCGGGCAAAGGCAACGTAGTAGCAGACGCGTTGAGCCGAAAGAAATTGACCCTAAGCCCGTTGTTTGTTGAAAGACAAAGCCTAGAGTTTATACCCAGCTTCGACTTTAGGCCTTCCTCCGATTTCGTACCAGGCTTGCTAGCATCTCTCGAAGTGCGCCCAACTTTAGTGGATTCAGTAGGGACAGCACAACGTGAAGACCCTCAGCTTGTGGAAACAATTGATAGGCTAATTAGGGGTGAGACTTTAAGTCACCTCAACAGATACTCCATCGACGATAAGGGGTTGCTAAGGCGAGACGGAAGACTATGCGTCCCACAGACAAAAGATTTAATAAAGAAGGTTCTCGAGGAAGCACATCACTCCAAGATGACGATACACCCAGGCGGAGATAAAATGTACAAAGACATAAAAAGGACTTTCTTCTGGAACGGCATGAAAAAGGACGTGGCAGAGTTCGTTTCTAAGTGTATGGTGTGCCAACAGGTTAAGGCGGAACAGAAAAAGCCTGGCGGACTGCTACATCCTCTGGAGGTCCCGCAGTGGAAGTGGGATAGCATGTCAATGGACTTCATCGATGGGCTGCCTAGGTCTAGGAGAGGCAACACTAGCATTTGGGTAATAGTGGATAGGCTTACTAAAAGCGCCCACTTTTTACCTGTCAAAAGTAAAAGAACTGCCTCATCCCTAGCATCACTTTACCTTAAGGAAATCGTTCGACTCCATGGAATACCATCTAGCATTGTTAGTGACCGAGACCCCGTCTTCACCAGCGAGTTTTGGCGGAGTCTGCAAGAAGCAGTAGGAATGCAGTTATGCTTGAGCACAACCTATCATCCCCAAACCGATGGCCAAACAGAGAGAGTGAACAGAGTTTTGGAAGACCTTTTAAGACTGTGCGTCCTTGACTTCGGAGGGACATGGGAAGACCACCTTCCTTTGGTGGAATTTGCCTACAACAACAGCTATCAAGCAACCATCGGAATGGCGCCCTTCGAAGCTTTATATGGAAGACCGTGCCGATCGCCCACTTGTTGGTGGGAGTCTACTGATAAGCTCATACTTGGACCAGATATGATCCGAGAGACTTCAGAGAAAGTAGACTTAATACGAAGAAGGATGAAGACGGCCCAAGACAGACAGAAGTCCTATGCCGACAAGAGAAGGACCGACCTTGAATTTGAGGTTGGAGACAGAGTTTTTCTCAAGGTATCTCCGCTAAGAAACGTTGTTCGTTTTGGAACCACAGGAAAACTTGCACCAAGGTTCGTAGGGCCATTCCCTATCATTGAGAAAATTGGGAAAATGGCCTATAGACTAGAGCTACCCGAGAAGTTGGCTGGAGTCCACAACGTTTTTCACGTTTCACATCTCCGAAAATGTCTACATGAGTCTGCTGAAGTGGTAGAGCCAAATATCCTCGAAGAGGCCGAAGTGGAACGCGAAGCAACCATAAGGAAAGTTCCAACCCGCATATTAGGAACGGAAGTGAAGAAACTACGCAACCGTGAAGTCAAGCTCGTCAAAGTTCAGTGGAGCGACGCCGAGGGAGACGCGACTTGGGAAACTGAAGCTAGAATCCGTACAGCCTACCCTTTTCTGTTCGAGGGTACATCCTTGATCTTTCCTTTTCCTTAAGTTGCGCTTTTATCTATCTTTTTAGGTATATTTCCTCGACCTTATCTTTTAGTTAGAAACCCTTTGGATGGAAACATGTAATTGAAACATGTTATGGATGATGGTTGCAAGTGGTTGCAAGTGATTGCTAGTGGTTGCTCGTGGTTGCATATACACACACAATCTAGGTTTTAGATCGGCTCAGTCACTTCATATTGCATATGCATATATGTTTGCATTCATATGTGGTTGAACTTTAATGTGTTGTCATGTGGATGCTGCATTTGTATTGAATGATTGTGCACTCATGTAAAATCAAAATAGGAAAATTTTCATACATAATGGATTCATGGCACTTACATAATTCGCATTAAGGAGGTCAACTGAATCAGTAGACCGCCTGATTTTGCATTAGATAAGTACATGTACACACACACTTCGCATATGATCATGAAGCATTAGAAGTCTTTTAAGGACAATGGATGCTCGTGTTTGATGGATGAGTAGATAGATGATTGGATGTTAGGATATACATTCCTCCTAACTTGAAGATTTTGGGGACGAAATCCTTTTAAGTGGGGGAGAATGTAACACCCCGCGAATTCTATAACTGTGAAATTCATAAATTAAAGTATAATTAATTTTAATCAAAGAACTAAGGGAAACGGGATACGCCATTGCGTTCGTCTCGGAAAAATACGCGAAATAGAGTCTGAGTTTTCGAAAAACGGAGTCCGTATGAAGAAGATATGGCCTTCGGAAGTTTCTGAATTAAGTTTAAAATTCAAACAGAATAAAATAACTCAGAAAAATCAAGTTTAAATTCCAAAATGGGGCCCAATGGGCTAGGGCGGAAAAACACCCGCCTAAGGCACCCAGGTCGACTGGGCTGTCGACCTGGTCTAACCAGGTCGACAGGGCTGTCGACAGGGCTGTCGACCTGGTCCAGAGCCAGGTCGAACCCAGTCCAACCTGGCTGGCCTATTCTATGTTGGTCGATTTTCTGTAGTCTGCTTTGTCATTAGGGCTAGGTGGCAGGCTCTAATTGGTCTCTCCTTAGGATGAATGGCTACGATCAATCCAAGCAACATCAATGGCCATAATCAGTTCATTACCCCAATAAAAATGACCCTAGACTCAACCCTAATCTATTCATTCAAAAATAAGAACAAAGCCGCCATGTTGCTGAGGAACGACTAGGGGTAGCCACCAATTGGAGAGAGGATTAGGAGGCAAATTCTAAGGCATAAAGCAAATCAATCAAATCAAACCGCATCTTCAAATCCCTAAATTTGAGAATTCGCCTCACCATTGTAAGTAGAGTATAACTTTGGTATGAACAAATAACTGTGTTGGTTTGTATACTTGGTTGTGGTGATAAATAATTCAAAATTTGTGCGTTACTATGATTCTTATCGATTTGGAATATTGTATACGTTTGGATATTCTCGAATTATGTTATTCAGTTATGAAAAACTACATGCGGTAGTTTTATGCAAGTATACGTTTGTAATATTCGCAAATTATGTAATCCTTGTTGAAGCTACATATATGTAGTTGTTTAATTGAAACTCATGAAAGTTTGGGGTTTTGCTACTATGCCATCATAATGTGTATTTTTATACAAACATCATTTTTGTGAAGTAATTGGAATAAGTTTGGGTTATCATAGTCCATATGAAATTATGTTGAAAATTTGGCATCATGATCTATGTATTAAGTCATGCTTTTGTACTAGAAAACCTATTTGCAAACTTATGAATATGACTAGGCTATGATTGATATTTTGCATAATTAAGTCTATATTGTTTACAAGAATTATATGATGACATATGTGGTACATAGCTAGGTTAGATTCAAAATCCCTTTTTGCAAGTTTGCACGACTAAAGTAAAAATCATGATTTCATGTTAGAAATATTTATGCCATGGTTATGTGAACAAATTTAACTATACTTTTGTATTAGTCACAAAAGTAGACACCTTTGTAAACATGTAGTAGTCTTATGAACATGATTTGCTTATGTTTGACATTATGCCTGAATAAAAATATAGATTTATGTTGTAGTTAAAGCCTACGTGTCGATAGTGATATTCTTAACTTAACTACAAGTTTACATGCCTTGATTCATGTCACTTATGTTTTATGGCCAAAGTATATGTCACTACTATGCAAGTACACCAGTTTCTATTTTGTATTTCCAACGTCATATTGCAAGTTCATGCGTTCACATTCCCCTTTTCGTGTATGTAATCACGCTTTAAGCCTCCCCTTTCCGCATGGCTAAGTTGGGCTTTAAAAGGCAAAGCCCAACATATATATATATATATAATAAACGGACGAGTTAAACGGGGGAAAATAACGTTGGGTTAAAATTACTAATGAATGAAAATATAAAATAGAAGGGCCCAAATTCAAGTATGGGTTGGGCCCATGATTGGTGTAACCTTTACACCATTAACTTAATAATGGGCCGCAAATATTTACATATAAGAAAATAAAGAAGAAAGACAAAATATGTAAATGTAGAACATACGATGTGTTTAACCCGAGGTTGGATTGAGTTGTGATGTAAACCTGCCCGGAACCGCCCGGCTGTCCAGTAGTCACAACAATACCTATCCAATGTGGGAGGTTAAACATGGAGCCCAATAAGGACCCGAGGTTAGACTGAGTTGTGGCGTAAGACTGCCCGGAACCAACCGGCAACAGGCAGCCACAACAATACCTGTCTAATGTGAGAGGTCAGGGCTTTAATAAGACAATTAAGGCTGAGTCAGGATTGTTAGGATTAAGTGAACTAAAGACTTAATCAAAATGGAACATGCTAAACTAAACGGACTGGTGGGGGTTAGGTTAGAAAACACTTAACCAACTTAGCATGTTGGCTAGAGATAGAAAACCTAGTAACGGGGGACCCTTTTCAGCAGTAACCCTAGAAGGTGTATCAGGATACCCTGAAACTAGGCAGGGTGGGGCACGATTATTGGGCTGATTGTAAGAGGTCAAATCGACGGCGGTGGTTTAGCAATGTAGGTTCTAACGGGGTGCGGGCGTGCACACACTCCGGCGCAGAAAAATAAAGCACTGGGCACCAGTAGCATACCTGTGCATTCTAAGGTTGTGTCGGGCCGCCGCCATGGGACTTGATACATCCCATGGTGGGACCAGCATAGGTAACTACAACATCGGGGGCCGTAAGACACATGTAACTATGCGAGTAGGAGCCGATCATCATAGAACGGATCACATCACCCTGATTATGGGGTGCCAGTTGGAAACTAGTTTATATGGGTTCAGAGATTAACATGGGGTACGATAGTATATTCGACCCTAGACAACTTAACCAAGTTTATAGTGCTTTCCCACTTCTTGTTTATACTTATCATACCCAGTTCTTTATTCATAGACAGAATAGTACTAGACTTACTCAGGCTTTATGTCTGACTCTACTTTTCTTTCGTCTTCTTTTCTTCCGTTTCCCCCCCCCCCAGGTCCACAGGGAGGGAACACAGCAGCTTGACCGGTCTTAACATCCAGTTTGAAGAGGAGACATGTATTGCTTGGTCCTTTTCGTCTTGAACTATGGCTTTGGACAACCACTATGGGGCCTTTGCAGTTTATCTATGTTTTATTTATGCTTCTTTAAATAATGTAATCAAGACAGATTATGAAAGTGTTATGTTTTTGGAAAAGATGTAAGACAATTATGGTGATGTTGTTGTAGCACGTATTTGCTTTTATGAAATAAAAGTTTGTTGATTTTCCGCTGTTTACAAATATGTGTTCTTATATCTGTCTTGTATATCTGTGACTTATACTTATAAACCTCCACCAAAATTAGGGCATTCCCTTTGAGAGTGACCCTAACGGAGGTGGGGTGTTTCATTTCATATATTCAAACTCCATTTGAATTTCTATATTCAAATTCCCTTTGAATTTTCTATTTGAATCCTATATTCAAATTCCATATTTTAAATTCCATTTGAATTCTCTACTCGAATTCCATAGTTTAAATTCCATTTGAATTCCTCTTATTCAAATTCTATGTTTAAACTCCATTATTTTCAAATCTCTATATTTGAATTTCATTTGAACTCCCTCTCTTCAAATCCATTTGAATTCCTTTGAATTCGAATTCTATTTGAATTCCTTTGAATTCAAATTTCTGTATATTCAAATTCTATTCAAATTCAATATATTCAAATTCTATTTAAATTTTCTATATTTGAATTTCCCTTTGAATTTCTTTATTCAATTCCATTGAACTACATATATTCAAATTAACTTCTATTTAAATAAATTCGAATTAATCGAATTCAAATCATAAATCCTTATCGATTTATTTCCGTTCAATTTATATTCTGAACATCAGAATAAATTCCATCTTTTATTTCTTTAAAACGATTTCCCCCATTTCTATTTTAAAATTCACATTTGAATTTAAATATTCAAACTATCCAAATGATAATTTTTCCCCTTTTTATTTACAAACCCGAGTTATTTTACTTGTTTATATATTTAAAACAAGTCTCGATTTTTATTTTCTTTGAAATAGATATTTCTACTTTGGAAAAATAGTTTTCCCTTTTTCAAATTCAAATTTGTAATTTATTTCTAAATTATCCAATGAAAATTCTCTTCCCTTCATTTAAAACTTCGTTTATAAACGAACTTCTTGTTTTATTCCTTTAAAACAATTTAATATTTTTATTCCATTCAAATTTCAAATTCTATTTTAGAAAAATAGAATTTCCCCTTTTCACTATGGAAAATTTCCTCTTTCGATATTTTTAAATATCAACACTTAGGCCCAGTGATATTTAAACACCAAACAATCAATTATTTATTTTTGGTTTTCTAACACATCATATATGATAGTATATGTGCAAACAAATAAACGAACAGATAATATATTTTTGAGGAATCCAGTTGGATCCCTCCAACCTGTTTTCCTGCATCCACAAACGTTAGTCAACAGAAATAATACCCACCCTGCTTCGTGGCAGGATATCGCGGTATAGAAGGGGATCCACTTATATACGTGGGTGTAGGGTCATCCGCTAATGATACTGCGGGCATCCGCTAATGAGACTGCGGGAATCCAATCACCAAACCAATATATATATATATATATATATATATATAATAGCATCCAAGCCTAAATAACTAATATATTTAAGATGCACAAAAATGTTAAATGCAACCAAACAAGCAACAAACAATTATTTTAAACTGATAAAAATAATTTTTAATAAAAGGTGAGTTAGATTTACTCACCGTGAATTTTATTTCTGATCAGATATGATTTTTAACTTAAATCAAACTATGTTCGATTTAAATTAAAATGCTAGTGCTGATTCCAGTCGGCTCTAAAATTCCCAACTTGACTCTATTGCGTAGTTATTTATGATGCGGTTCCGACGAAATCCTATTTCGCATGACATACATATGTGTTATAAATTTAAATACACATTTTTAAGAAATAAAAGATCATAAATAAATTAATTCACTAATTATTTACCTTAGTTATCTTTTCTAGTAAAGGATTTCGAGGCTGTTTCTTACTACCAACATGATTTTCATCACTACTGAAACTTCCATCGCCTCTGCCATTCATCTCCCTACTTCTGTTCATCAACACCATCGCTCACTCGCTTCATTATCTCAAACTGAAACTGCAGGAAAACCCGATAGCCCATACCCATCTCTGAATCTACACCACAACATCGAGTTCCCATCATCCACCTGAAACCATGTTTCAACCCTTACCATCAGCCATTATTGTTCAGACAAAGCCTCCCTTCCCTTAAAACCATCGCGTCCTCCTTCAGTTACTCATCTTAACCTCATTGATTTAAAAACAATTTAAGCCCAAACCTGGAATCGCACCTAAAATCATTACCAGTATCGAATGATTCTTAGCTCAACATCGTATGTCGCACCCTTCCAGTCACCACCTGTCGAACTCGCATATCGCCGCAATCAACCCCTAACTCCACGATGCCCAGAGTCTGACGCACTTATCCTCCCTCCTAATCGCAATAGCCGGCTTCAAAACAACTGAATATCGAACCGCGATGAGCCTTCCCAAAACTCGAATCGAGATAAACAATAACCTGCGAAGTACTATATCGAGCCACTTCTACTGTGTAATCGGATATCCCCAAATCAATACCGCAATCGAAACCCTAAATCCTGAATTGCTCTTGAGTTCGGTTTCAGATCGCGAATTTGATTTGATTTCTCCTTTTGATTTACTTTGGAGGAATACGAATTCGATTTTGCCAAAGTAAAAGAAGGGTGCAGTTACAATTTATAGAGGAGATGAAGTTTTAGTTTGTGGTGACAAGTGAAGGCACGGGTTTCTAATCTTGTTTAAATAGAAAGAAGAAGGGAACGACATTTTCAGAACAAGAAGTAAAGGGAATCGGCATTGTATGTGAAGCTCACGATTTCTGGAAGAAGAAACAAGGGGTGAAGGTCGCGATTTATAGCAGAAGATTTCCTTGGCTATCAAGGAATTATGTTACAATGAAGTACAACGAATTAAATTTGATTTGATTTAAGAAGATTTTTATTCTTTTTAAATAGATTCTGATTTGATTTCGAACCTATCCATAATCAAATAAATCGGGGTTCACAATTAAAAATCATGAACCGCTATTTTAACGTAACCACTGTAATTTCAACAGTGTAACACTATTATGAACAAACTGAATATATTTTGATATTTAATTTGAACGTAAATATAGATAACCAAAATAAATTAATACAATATAAATTAAATTCAAAAACGAATAAATTCCTCAACAATAAATTTTCGTTATCATCGTTCATATTTAAATAGTACATATATTGATCATCTGAACCGTTTTCAATTCAGATTTAAATTTTGAATTAAATTAAATTCATTTCGTATTTCGATAATTATATATATATATATATATATATTTGAAATAAATCGTATTTGATTATTAAAATGATAAATTCTATTTATATTAAAAACTCAATATTTAAAACCATATTAAATATTTAAAATAAATCGACCAAAAATCCGGGTCGTTACATTCTTCCCGCCTTAAAATAATTTCGTCCTCGAAATTGCTAAGGTAGGAAAAATGGTACAAATCCATTACTTTTTCAAAATCTCACTTATGTTGAAACTCAACTCCTCATATTTCAACAAATTTAATTCCACCAAAACTTTTGGTTTTTTTTCATATGCATTCTAATTCATTCAACTTGATTCTGATTCAATTTATTCACTTTGATTCATTTTACTTGTCTAAGTTAAATTTAATTCCAAAATTCAAATTCCCGGGTTTCTATTCCAAATCCTTTTGAAATCACATAAATATATACATATATTTATTTCCATCACAAATTCAAAACATTTGAATTTTCAAACCCAACTTGTTTTCTTCCAAACAAATTCCATCAAAAAATTTCTAAGGTAGCCATTCGTCACTTAGAACTCGAAAATGAATACTAATGAAGCTGCAGTCCTCATCAGAATTATTTTCCAGCCACTGAAGTGTGTTCAGTGCTTTATCTATTTCAAAATCCATTCAAATATGATTTTTATTCAAACGGTCTTTTCAAAACAAAGCTATATTCTTTTAATATACTTCGAAAATATTTTCAGATTTCCCAAGATTTAAATTCCACATTCTGGTTTGAATAAAATTTTAATTCATCTCATTTGTATATACTTCATTCATATATAAGTCCTATTTTGGTTATATATAACCATTTTAATTTTTATAATCCCATCTGATTATAATAACAACCAACACATCCATGTATTACAATAATTTCAGAGAATTATTCTTTATACATCAAAATAGAATTTTGGGTAAAATTATTTCAATTACCCACTTAAAAACAATATCGTGTTGAATTTCTCTGTTCATGTATTTAGAAATTCCTATCGACTTCATGTGTAATGACCCGAAAATCCGGACCAATTTGAGCTGACCAAATAACACAAGTCCAACCCCAAATTGCACTGGAAATTCAGGAAATTAATAGAAAGAAGATAGAGGGTGAGGAAAGATAAGATAGAAACTTAGAACAGATGAAGAAGAACACAACATCAGAGTAACACGAACCTCACAGCGGAACGAATAACATATAATATATATAACATAACTTGAAATATACATCTGTATTTGAATATTCATCATTATCAAAGTACAACACTTACAACACAGCGGAAATAACTATAGCTATATGATCCTGAAGCCTCCTGCTCCAGCTCTTCAGATATATCTGTAAATCCTGACTACTTCACTGCCCGTACAAAATTGGGCACCCAAGAGTTTAGGGAAAACAACAGAATAAACTCCGGGTCAGTCATGGGACTGGTATGAGTAAAACAGTTTTAAACAGTTTGAACAAGTAAACAATATCTCATAAGACCACGCCGTATAACGAAACGGGTTTTTCCCTTATGAGAATCCAAAATATCTTTATATCAAAAACCTTTTGATATTATAATAATGTCTATCAACCACAATATATTAATCATCCAGCAGAAACGCTTTCATCTCACGTTCTACATATATAGTATACAATCAAAACCGCAAGCACGTATTGGGTAATGGATTTCCAACTATGACAAGGCACGGAACCACCTTCCGATCAGTGTACTCTAGGAACGATACACTGGAGTTCAACAAGAACATCTTGCAACTCAGCCACACATGACCGACCACTCATTTCGCTTGAGTGTATCGAATGTATATCACCAACAGTTGGGATCAGCAACCGTTCGCGTATATATATATATATATATATATATATATATATATATATATATATATATATATATATATATATGGGACAACATTGATAGATTTAAGAAGCAAATGAATATTCTCTAGATAGGTGATTATACACCCTACTTCGGTGCGACTGACATAGCCATGCCGCCTGCCCGATTTCTGCCATTTACCGAATGTGAGGCTAGAAGCTACGCTTATCTTTTTCATATCATATCTTCATTTACTTGGAATACCACGTCGTCGTACCTGCCAAATCATTATCCATTTCCTTAACGGGATCACGGTTATGAAGCTAAGAGAAACGAATTCCTCCGCCACCAAACGTATTACGTTTGAAGAGATCAACATATATGATTCGTTAGGAATACTCTGTTAGGCATTCGTCCATACCAGTTGTCCTGGGACTGGACAAACCGAAGGCACTATTCAGTATATCCATCTTAGGCACTGTTATCTAAGATTTATACAACAGCCCTTGCATTTTACTTCGTCTTCAATATATTCATCATACTTGTTTCGCAGCGCTTATGCCAATAAGGAGTGGTTCTTTGGATAATAACCCAACCGGTCTCTCCATATTAACAACGTAAAAGGGTCAAAACTTTGATAGTCGGTGATTTAACTATCAAATGAAAACATGTCCGTGTACACACAACGATCTTATTTCCAAACGGAAATATCGATCCAATCATCAAACATATATATATATATATATATATATATATATATATATATATATATATATATATATATATTCACATTTCCTTATTTTCTATGTTTTAGAAAATATACGTTATTAACACTGGAAATCATTTCCATAGCTTATTTACGTATCACTATCCTTCCACAACTATCAGTCCCTAACTGTAAACTAGTATGAGAATAATTCCCTAAGTATAAACCCCGAAGGTCGAAACCAACATCAGATCGATACTCAGGAAACCATTCAACTTACTAATCTCTAGTCAGTTTCTAATTTTGCTTAACTCTATTTCTTCAACTCTATTCGATTAACTCTATTTGATTAACTCTAATTGATTTACTCTAATTCGAATAACTAGTATTTGTTTTAACTTTATTTAGAATAACTATATTCAATTTAACTCCATTCGCTTGACTCTATATCGCAGCGATCACAATGGTCATGCCTGATTCCCTCAGGAAACATCCAACCGCCGTAGGCTGTCTGCAGCCCTGCGAATTACGCTAGCATTCGTGCTAAATGGCACTTATTCTGAATTACTATGTTTGACTAACTTCTTCAAATAAACTATATTTGATTTACTTCTTTGAATAAACTATATTTGATTAACTTCCTATCGAATAACTCTTTCCTATCTCGTTAATTCCCTTTTATCCTATTTATTTTCTAAATAAATGTTCCTTTTACAATTCCATTTATTTTCTAAATAAATATTCTCCTTTATAATATCCTATGATTTTATACATGCTTTATTTTCAAATTATTCCCTTTTATAAAATCGGTTGATTTTATAAAATTCCGTTATTTCAATATACATTGAAATATCCCTTTTTACATCCCAGGGTCTTTTTATGATATTTAAAATATCGAATATCAATGATCAATATCTTTCAAACATACCAAATCAACAACATATTTTATAGCACAACATATATCACAATATATGAAAACGGTAAATGTTGAGGAATCCAGTCGGATCCCTCCAACCTGTCTCCCTGCATCCACAGATGTTACACAGTATAATATACATCAATTTCATTTCAATATGAAATGTTCTGATTAACAACATCAACATATATTTAACGGTTTATATATATGATTTCAACTAACTGACTAGGAGTTCAATAAACCAAATCAACACACAACAATCAGTCATCATTTATCAGTTCTAAATATACGTTGTAAAAATAGAACTCTTCAGAGTTGGTGAGTTTTACTCACTTTGGCAGTTCATCGTTAAAGAACGATAAATTGTTGTTTGATTTGAATCAAACAATTTATTTCGACATAAATTCATACGAGCCCCAAATGCACTTCCAGTCAGCTTCATTGTGAAGCTCTCGTCCATACGGTTTCAACGTGACTGACGGTTCATGATTCTGATTTCATATGAAATAGATATCGCGTTACGAAGTTATGCAAATTTAAATAAAAAATAAAAACATTAAAATAATTTTCCCTTGGGCTTTGTCCTTACTTGTCGGCCCATTATCCCTTCAACAAAAACCTAGCCTGTACTTCCCTTTCTTTCTCAAACTGTCGTGCTCTAGTACCCGATTCATGGCCATTACCACCGCATTGACTGCCTCGTTCTCCTCCTCTACCAAATGAAACTCCGAACCGAATACACCTTTGAACTTCTCTTCAACGACTCCATCTCCCCATACCAATATTGACAAACTCGCTCTACCCTCTGTCCTCCCGTCGTTGAACACCGCCTGTAGCATAAGCTACAGGTGTCGACGCCTTTCCTCATGGATTTCCACAAAACTTCACCGAACGATGCTGCTTCCTCTCAGGAACTCCAACCTCCTATTCGTTTCGCGAATCCAGGTCCGGATTTCTTGAATCGTTCAGCCCTAGACCATGCTGAAAAGTTCGACTCCAGCAAAAACCCCATCGAGCTCTATGATTTCCACATCAAAACGAAGATGACCTCACCAGCAACTCATATATATATCGATTAGTGTTTATAGGTTTTTACTTTATTTGATTTCATTTTTGCTTTCTTGCGGTTTGTGTTTGAGAACGAGAATGTTGTTCTGCATTTTTACTTGAGGTTGTGGTTGAGAATGGTGAGGACGTGGCCTTCATTTTGACTATAGAATAACTTAGATATTTTATGTTGTAGGAGATATTATATTTTTATATTCAATTATATTCGTTCTCGCCTTCTAAAAATCTGTACGATCGCATACGGTACCTAAAAATTACGAAACTGGACATGTAACTATAATTCAACATTACGGATCCAACAAAACTAGTTTTGTCGAATTCCGACTTCGTTTGCAAAAGTGGCTATTTTTAAAGCTTTGGATGACCCATTTAAATATATAAATATAATTAAATAAAATATTAATAAATTAATATTATCGTATATATTCATAGTGGAATACCATACAGCTCTACTGGGATTTATAACTTGATATTTCAAATCCCGATTAAATCGATATTCGATTTAAAATGAAATTCCTTTTAAAAATATAAATAATCCCTTTATAAATTATAAAGGAATTCCACAGCGACTTTCCTAAAATTTGATTTGGACATGAATCAAAATCTACACGACGAAATCCCGATTTTTCTCTTCCACTAGAAAGATATACTTCACCAGCTCCCAACGTTTCTTATTTCACAGAAATCCAATTTAAAACGAACCCGGTATATTCAGTTGAAGCTCAAATCGCCAAATATCGAACTGCAGCGCCATTTCGAGCTCTATTTTAATTATATTATAATTCTATGTTCAAACCAACGTCGATTGAATATATTCATCAATATAATTCAACTCTAAGCTGAATTAAATCTTGGGGATGACCCAGTTCACAAAATATTGTGATTTCCAATATTTCTGATTATTTCTGAATTAAATATATTTTTTTCTATTATTTAATTAATTAAATAAATCAATTATTTAATTAAATCACCATTTAATTCACTATATCACTATTTATATAATTAAATAAATTAATTATAATACCTCTGATAATGCAGGTCATTACAATCTTCCCCACTTAAAATAATTTCGTTCTCGAAATTGCTAAGTTAGAGGACAACCCTATCTATTGGAATTCCTAAGATTTGTTTACCCCTTATTTCTGATTTCAACTTAACCAATTAATATCGACTAAAATATTAATTCATTTCGACTAACTAAAATTTTCAAAAATTCTGAAAATTTTCTAACACTTTAAATTTTCGGAAAATTTCGCCATAATCTCCTTTGTACAGCCCTATCGGTAAAACCACAACTCGCCTCTCTAGGCCATCTCCAACCTAAAAGAAAATCAAACAGCCAAGCGGCTTTCTAATTTGGCTCATAAATCTCATGCTTATATCAAATATAAACTTGTACCTTTTTTGTCGGCATATCAACTCTATCACTTCCACCTGTTATCACTCCAATATATACCCAATGTCATCTCAACCAATTTTCAATCAGTTTTTATCCACAAATTCAACCATTCGTTTATATCCAAGTCGAATTCCAATTTCAAATCTTAACTACCATTCTTGATTCCAAATTTTTAACTCATCAACCAAATATCGTTTCAAATTTCTATCTTATAAATCCAATTTGTTCGATATTTCTATTTCAACTCAGTTTCCAGGTAACTGGTTTCTAATTCCATATCAATTCTATTGGGTTTTACAAATTTTACTTTAATTTTTTTTTAATTCAAACAACCTTTTCTTCCTGGAAACTTTTAAACAGTTTACCTCTTTCAAAAATCAAATTTTCCTTTTTTGAAATTTAACACAACCTGTTTTTTCCCAAAACAAATTCAAAAACAATTTCTTTGGTCGCAATCCGTCACTTAGCAACTTGGAAATGAGCACTGATGATGTCTCGATTCATCATCAGGGTTATTTCCCAGCTATCGAAGTGAGTTCAATACTATATCACTTTTCAAAACCGTTTCTGAATATTCCATTTTTAAATTAGTTCAAAATATCCTTCACAATGCTTTAAACAATTTAAAATCTCCCAGGATCTTAAATTTCTCATATACTTAATCCAAATCTGTTAGCAACAACTTTTCCCATTTCTGGGATTTTAATTCCAATTCTGATTTTAATTTCAGATTTAACTCATCTGATTTCATGTATTTTACTTATATGAATTGTGATTGGTTATTTACATACCATTTCATATTTTATAATCTTATCTGATTATAATCACAACCAATATGTCCTATATATGATAATGTACCACATATCCGTACTGTGTTGGTCCATCGTATTTAAGTGTTTATTTACTCATATCGATACAGTGGATCAAACTGATCGACCAGAACTCATAAACAGCTCAGCCAATGAATCTCCACAATATAAAACCATTTTTATATCAAATACAAATATGCACTCGTATATATACACTCAAACTCAGTCTAGGATATTACTAATCCCATCTCTACTGAGTCATGCCATAGAGCCAAGGTAAACTTAACTTAAGCTCTGATACCAACTGTAATGACCCGAAAATCCGGACCAATTTGAGCTGGACAAATAACACAAGTCCAACCCCAAATTGCACTGGAAATTCAAGAAATTAATAGAAAGAAGATAGAGGGTGAGGAAAGATAAGATAGAAACTTAGAACAGAAGAAGAAGAACACAACATCAGAGTAACACGAACCTCACAGTGGAACGAATAACATATAATATATATAACATTACTTGAAATATACATCTGTATTTGAATATACATCATTATCAAAGTACATCACTTACAACACAGCGGAAATAACTATAGCTATATGATCCTAAAGCCTCCTGCTCCAGCTCTTCAGATATATCTGTAAATCCTGACTACTTGAATGCCCGTACAAAATTGGGCACCCAAGAGTTTAGGGAAAACAACAGAATAAACTCTGGGTCACTCATGGGACTGGTATGAGTAAAACAGTTTTAACCAGTTTGAACAAGTAAACGATATCTCATAAGACCACGCCGTATAACGGAACGGGTTTTTCCCTTATGAGAATCCAAAATATCTTTATATCAAAAACCTTTTGATATTATAATAATGTCTATCAACCACAATATATTAATCATCTAGCAGAAACACTTTCATCTCACGTTCTACATATATAGTATTCAATCAAAACCGCAAGCACATATTGGGTAATGGATTTCCAACTATGACAAGGTACGGAACCACCTTCCGATCAGTGTACTCCAGGAATGATACACTGGAGTTCAACAAGAACATCTTGCAACTCAGCCACACAGGACAGACCACTCATTTCGCTTGAGTGTATCGAATGTATATCACCAACGGTTGGGATCAGCAACCGTTCCCGTATATATATATATATATATATATATATATATATATATATGGGACAGCATTGATAGATTTAAGAAGCAATTGAATATTCTCTAGATAGGTGATTATACACCCTACTTCGGTGCGACCAACTTAGCCATGCTGCCTGCCCGATTTTGGTCATTTACCGGATGTGAGGCTAGAAGCTACGCTTATCTTTTTCATATCATATCTTCATTTACTTGGAGTACCACATCGTCATACCCGCCAAATCATTATCGATTTCCTTAACAGTATCACGGGTATGAAGCTAAGAGAAACGAATTCCTCCACCACCAAACATAATACATTTGAAGAGATCAACATATATGATTCGTTAGGAATACTCTGTCAGGCATTCGTCCATACATGTTGTCCTGGGCTGGACAAACCGAAGGCACTATTCAGTATATCCACCTTAGGCACTGTTATCTAAGATTTATACAACAACCCTTGCATTTTACTTCGTCTTCAATATATTCAGCATACTTGATTCGCAACGCTTATGCCAATAAGGAGTGGTTCTTTGGATAATAACCCAACCGGTCTCTCCATATTAACAACGTAAAAGGGTCAAAACTTTGATAGTCGATGATTTAACTATTAAATGAAAACATGTCCGTGTACACACAACGATCTTATTTCCAAATGGAAATATCGATCCAATCATCAAACGTATATATATATATATATTCACATTTCCTTATTTTCTATGTTCTAGAAAATATACGTTATTAAAACTGGAAATCATTTCTAAAGCTTATTTACGTATCACTATCCTTCCACAACTATCAGTCCCTAACTGTAAACTAGTATGAGAACGATTCCCTAAGTATAAACCCCGAAGGACGAAACCAACATCAGATCGATACTCAGCAAACCATTCAACTTACTAATCTCTAGTCAGTTTCTAATTTTGCTTAAATCTATTTCTTTAACTCTATTCGATTAACTCTATTCGATTAACTCTAATTGATTTACTCTAATTTGAATAACTAGTATCTGTTTTAACTTTATTTCGAATAACTATATTCGATTCAACTCCATTCGCTTGACTCTAGATCGCAGCGATCACAATGGTTACGCCTGATTCCCTCAGGAAACATCCGACCGCCGTAGGCTGTCTGTAGCCCTACGAATTACGCTAGCAGTCGTGCTAAATGGCACTTATTCTGAATAACTATGTTTGACTAACTTCTTCAAATAAACTATATTTGATTTACTTCTTTGAATAAACTATATTTGATTAACTTCTTATCGACTAACTCTTTCCTATCTCGTTAATTCCCTTGTATCCTATTTATTTTCTAAATAAATGTTCCTTTTACAATTCCATTTTTTTCTAAATAAATATTCTACTTTATAATATACTATGATTTTATAAATGCTTTATTTTCAAATTATTCCCTTTTATAAAATCGGTTGATTTTATAAAATTCCTTTATTTCAATATACATTGAAATATCCCTTTTTACATCCCAGGGTCTTTTTATGATATTTAAAATATCGAATATCAATGATCAATATCATTCAAACATACCAAATCAACAACAGATTTTATAGCACAACATATATCACAATATATGAAAACGATAAATGTTGAGGAATCCAGTCGGATCCCTCCAACCTGTCTCTCTGCATCCACAGATGTTACACAGTATAATATACATCAATTTCATTTCAATATGAAATGTTCTGATTAACAACATCAACATATATTTAATGGTTTATAAATATGATTTCAACTAACTGACTAGGAGTTCAATAAACCAAATCAACACACAACAATCAGTCATCATTTATCAGTTCTAAATATACGTTGTAAAAATAGAACTCTTCAGAGTTGGTGAGTTTTACTCACTTTGGCAGTTCATCGTTAAAGAACGATAAATTGTTGTTTGATTTGAATCAAACAATTTATTTCGACATAAATTCATACGAGCCCCAAATGCACTTCCAGTCAGCTTCATTGTGAAGCTCTCGTCCATACGGTTTCAACGTGACTGACGGTTCATGATTCTGATTTCATATGAAATAGTTATCACGTTACGAAGTTATGCAAATTTAAATAAAAAGTAAAAACATTAACATAATTTTCCCTTGGGCTTTGTCCTTACTTGTCGGCCCATTACCCCTTCAACAAAAACCCAGCCCGCACTTCCCTTTCTTTCTCAAACTGTCGTGCTCTAGTACCCGATTTATGGCCATTACCACCGCATTGACTGCCTCGTTCTCCTCCTCTACCAAATGAAACTCCGAACCGAATACACCTTTGAACTTCTCTTCAATGACTCCATCTTCCCATACCAATATTGACAAACTCGCTCTACCCTCTGTCCTCCCGTCGTTGAACACCGCCTGTAGCATACGCTACGGGTATCGACGCCTTTCCTCATGGATTTCCACAAAACTTCACCGAACGATGCTGCTTCCTCTCAGGAACTCCAACCTCTTATTCGTTTCGCGAATCCAGGTACGGATTTCTTGAATCATTCAGCCCTAGACCACGCTGAAAATTTCGACACCAGCAAAAACCCCCATCGAGCTCTATGATTTCCACATCAAAACGAAGAAGACCTCACCAACAACTCATATATATATCGATTAGGGTTTATAGGCTTTTACTTTATTTGATTTCATTTTTGCTTTCTTGCGGTTTGTGTTTGAGAACGAGAATGTTGTTCTGCGTTTATACTTGAGGTTGTGGTTGAGAATGGTGAGGACGTGGCCTTCATTTTGACTATAGAATAACTTAGATATTTTATGTTGTAGGAGATATTATATTTTTATATTCAATTATATTTGTTCTCGCCTTCTAAAAATATGTACGATCGCATACGGTACCTAAAAATTACGAAACTGGACATGTAACTACAGTTCAACATTACGGATCCAACAAAACTAGTTTCGTCGAATTCCGACTTCGTTTGCAAAAGTGGCTATTTTTAAAGCTCTGGATGACCCATTTAAATATATAAATATAATTAAATAAAATATTAATAAATTAATATTATCGTATATACCCATAGTGGAATACCATTGAGACGACCCGAACTTCCCTGGGAAGGAAAGCCCGAATAGAATTGAGGACAAGACGAAATAGAACGCAGACAGAAGAACATTTCATTGTTATTACAACAATTCCATCAGATACAAGAATATACAAAGTATAAATGAATAAATTACATTCGACAAATATCAGAGATTACAACAAATTACATAGCAGCGGAAAAATATACAAAACACAACTGAAAATGATACACGGATACAGAGCTTTCCGAGCATCGTTCCAGCTGTAAACCAAGTTCCTGTGAATATAAATCTGCAAAACCAAAACTACTAGCTGCCCGTGTCGAAAATAAGGGCACCCAGAGTTTAGGTTGAAACAATAAACTCCAGGTCAGTCATGTGACTGGTGTGAGAACTAAAACAGTTATATAAAACTTTACTTTAAAAGAGAGTAATTCAAGGGACCACGCCGTATAACACGGAACGAGTTTTCTCCCAAGAATACTAGTGCATATAACAAAACAGCGCAATGCTCTTTGGAAAAATGAAGCTATTATAAGACCCAGGTCCCATCACACAATGCAACGCAAGCCGGAGGATAGGGTTTTCCCTTATAATAGCCAAACATGCTTGGTACGTTTAAAACAAATCATTTGATACTATTATAAGTGTATAGTGTCAAAACAATTTCAATCATAAGTATCAATCATAGACGGCATGGGTACCATATATCATGTCGCCATACTAGTTCTACAATTAAAACCGCAATATCACGTATTGGAAATTGGATTTCCGTCATGAGTCGAGGCAAGGAGCAAGCTCCTCTCCGCGTTCGAGACACTCTAGCAATGCCTCAGGACCCCACTCTGATCCTTTGGAACCTCCAAGGCCGGTCCTCTCTTACTTTTGAGGATTAGTTATTCCTGAACACACGTTTCCCGGTCCTTACAGACCTATATCCGAGGCGCCTCGTATTCAACAACCAAACAGGTGAAAAGTATATAAATGTCAGGGCTGGTAGGTCACTGACACCACCCTAGCTAGAAAGAAACGTCATGCACTCCTTGGGTCCGTATCCCCTTTTTGACTCATACCGAGGTGTGAGGCTCGCGAATTCACGTTAAACACAAAGCTACGCCACACAGGCCGTGCTTTGATCATCAACCACAAGACTTTGCTTTTCAACAGAAGACTTGATCAATTGCCACTTACATGTGCCACACTGGCAATTCACTCCATGCGACTGATGTCCATCGATATACAACCTCTGAGCTCGTACGTCTCAGAGAAGGGCGTTAAGCAAGAGAATAAATTCTCTGCCGCCAAACAGATGTATATTTAATAGAGATCAATCAACACAGAATAAAATCCAATGTCAGACACACAATCCATTTACAAGTTCGTTCTGGGTCTGAACGAAACCGAAGGCACTTTCCTCGCATATCCATCCATCTACAGGTACGTCTGGACGATCACCAACTGTTTCCCTCATCTTGGGTGTACAGTCCAATCGAGGTCATCAGTAATCACCCAAACGATGTGAAGACTTCCGGTCTTCAACCACCGTCTTCATCTTCGACATCTCGTCGAATCGGTTATTCAGAATAGGTATAAACCCGGCCTTTCTGAATAACCCACGTATATGATAAACAAATGTTACACAAACACAACGAACGCCTCATTCCAATTCAGAATATTCTTTTATTCACAAAATCACATTCTTAGGGAAAGGATCCCCTTTAATTTTATCCAAGATAAATTCTTCTAAATTTATTCTTTAATCTTCCTTTGGATATCATTTCGAACTAGTCGGGATTAGCGAGCCACACCGAAGTAATTATTTATTTTATTTCCCAATCCCAACTTATACATCCCATGGAGCAAAACTGGTGATACTCCATTCCTAACACCACGGTGTTATCGGTAAAATTAATTACCATTTCACATTCAAATCTAATTACAGATTTAACTACCGCTTTGGAGCAAAACTGGTGATACTCCATTCTCGATCACCTTTCAAATTTGATAATTTAAATTATCAATTCACATTTTAATCTAATTAAAGATTCATTAAAACTCCACTTAGTTTTAATCTTCTCAGAAATGAATATTCTGTCTTTAACTGGGTTAAAGAACCAATGTCTTCTAAAACACGATTCACGACAAACCAAAATCACATTTGATATTAAATACAAGGCTTTGAATAGAAAATATACCGGCTTATATTCAATATCAAATTCTGAAACCATCAAATATCGTATTGGAAATAACGATATAAAATATATCTTTCAAATTTCCATAACAATATCTGTTTAGTCACGAAATCCAACATCGAATTATTCCGAAGATAATTTCGATTCAACTCCAGTCCAATCCACATATTGGGAATATTGATTATTTTTAAAATCACTTTCAAATTCAATTTATTTATTTCAAAAATAAATTGATTTTAATTCTAGTTCAAACCTAGTTCATTTCGACAAAAATCTATTTTTATCTTTTCAAATACAGAATTTTTCAGCCTAATTTTTCCCAAATCGTTTCTTATGATTTTACACAAATTATAGATATTTTTAATAATTTTATCAAGGCCCGTACAGTCGATTTCCATCAACGGCCATCGAACTGCACTTACAGCGACCTTTTTCGAATTTGATTTGGACATAATTCCTAATCCAACCGTTAGATTTCAAATTTCTAATATTCATTGGAAAGCTCTTTTCGATACGAACCCAACGGTTCCGGTTTTAGGAGAATCCGACGGTCGGATCTCCCGCAACGTCAATTCGAAGTTAATGGTCGAAATTCACGAACTGCTGTGGCGCGGCGCGTTCTATTCAGGCCATTATATATATATAATATATATATATATATATTATATATATTTCATCGATTTCCTTTTAAAACGTATTTTATAAATCGTTTTAAATTCATTTTCAAAACCATTTCAACACTATATTCAATTTCAAATCGATTTGATTTCAATTCAACTCGAATTCATTTCAATTTTATTTAATTCGAATTCAAATTCGTTTCAATTCAATTCAAATTCTAATTCGTTTCAATTCAATTCAATTTGAATTTACCTTCTATTTACTTCAATTCGAATTCATTTCAAATTGATTTCAATTCAATTCCAGTTCGTTCTAAATTTCACTCAAAACGATTTCAATTCGTTTTTATCTCAATTTTAATTTAATTCAATTTGAATTCATTTCTAATAGATTTGAATTCAAATTCAGTTTCTATTCAATTCGAATTCAAATTCACTTTCTATTCAATTCGAATTCATTTCAAATTGATTCAATTTTATTTCAATTTGAATTTTTAATCTTATCCAATTTTAATTTCATTTCAAAACATTAAATTTTGAAATCACTTTTCAATATTCATTGTAAAACGAATAAAATCGATATAAATATCGTTCACGTCAAAATAGCGCATCTCTAATTCACACGGCTTTATATTTTTCAAAAACTTCTTTATTCTATTCAACAAATGAATATTTTTGTTATGTAAAATATTTTATAAAGCTATGGTATCTATCGTTTGATTTTAATTAGACTCCACTGTGAAGTAGTTCTAATTTTAAATATGATAAAGATGTGAAATTTTTTATTAAAATATTTTACTCAACACATAAATATTTTCAACTTAGGAACATCGTCAACACATGACTATTTTTATATTCAACACATGAATCTTCTTTTATAATATTCATTATTTTCCCGATTGGAATGAGGCCCAATCAATCACCATATAATGTTAATAATATGGATTCTATACAACACATGTATATAATAGCATTGAAAAATAATCAACCATCAACCAAAGTGCACTACACTGTATAAGCATCAAATATAGATATCTAATGCTTATAACAGCCTGTGAATCAATCGATCGACATATTTAATCAATCAGGATGAGTGAACTTCAAATTTCATCCCAACACCCGTGTGGGGTTTCAAACAATCAAACACAGATTTTAGTTATGCAGATGGGCGATGTGTAAAATTTATCGATGCAATCTATATCAGTCAAATAAGTGTATATAAACAAATCAGCCGATTTGTTTATAAATATTTATTTATTCACGTTCATGTTAAAAATTATATTTTTAACGATAATATATTTTATTTTAACACATGAATTTCTATTCATTTCATTTATCAAATAAAATGATATTTTTATTTTTCTAATTTATTTTTAGGAAATTTCGGCGGCATAACGACATGATACTAGAAACGGGACGAGGCCTAGCCTTATCCCCGGTCTAGTGAAGGCCCACGACATTCACACATCAATCAAATTAATTTCATTTCACCAAACAATTCAATTCAACCCAAATAATCTAACTAACTACACAGCCAAACAAACAAGTCCATGGTCTCTGGACGATTGTGTCGGGTGCTACTAAGCACCGTCTGCATCCTAGTATATATATATAACTAGAAAATGAAATTGAAAGGTGAGAAATTCTCGCCGATAGCTATCCAATCATCTTGACTCTTCTTTGATGGAAATCTTCATAGTTATCGCATTTTTGTCATCTTCGTTGCTATAGCCACTACATATATAAAAATCACATTTTTATTTGTTCACTTTCACTTTAAAAATCATATTTTAATAATCACTTCATATATTTAAAAAAATCGATTTTTTTTTTACTTCGCTGCTATATAAAAAGATTTCGCCTTTTCAAAAATATAGATTTGCCTTTCTATAATATAAAAATTATATTTTTCTCGAAGTAAAAATCATATTTTTACTTCACTACTTATCTCAAAATATCGTCTTTTCATATTTAAAAATATCGTCTTTTCATATTTAAAAATATCGTCTTTTCACTTTTAAAAATATCGTCTTTGCACTTTTAAAAATATCGTCTTTGCACTCATACAAAGATGGTATTTTTAATATTACTATCATGTAAAAAAATTATATTTTTAATTCTCTACATAAACAAAAATCATATTTTACGCCTTCTATATAGTAAAGATTATATTTTTAATACCTTAAAAATATAAAAATCATATTTTTATTTCTTTAAAAATATAAAAATCATATCTTTAATACTTTAAAAATATAAAAATCATATCTTTAATACTTTAAAAACCACTTCTTTTTCCTAGCTAATGAACGAAAAAATCTTTCTTTTACTTCGATAAAAATCATAGCTTTGCTTTAAAATAAAAATCATGTTTTTATTTCTATATAGAAATCACGCCTTCTTCTATATGAAGATCTAATTTTCAACCATATAAAAATTCAGTTTTTAATAATAAAGAATTTCAGTTTATAAAACAATTAAAATCAATAAACTAAAAACAAAAACTCACCGTTCGAAGCGGGCTGCGGAGGCGGGCGGCACGCTGGTTGCACCTGTGGACTCGAGGGGGGGCGCTGGTCCAATTAGGGGCCAAGGGGGCGTCGGATTTTTTTGAGGAGAAGGGGGGAGACGGTGGCGCTGCTGTCGAGGTCGGGGAAGTGAAGGGGGGCATCGATTGGCGCTGGTAGTGGCTCCGACAGGGGCTCGCAGTCGCGGGGGAATGAGAGGAGATGGGGGGTTTTGTGCGTCGCAGAAGGAAGAAGGAGGGAGAGGTGGGGCGTCGGAGGCGAGAGGGGCGAAGGCTAGCGGTGGTGGACGGAGGCGCGGACGGCGAGGTCGAGGGGGGGCGACGAAGCGATTCGGGATTTGTTTTTTTTTTCTGATCTGAACGAATGAATAAAGGGGGGGGGAAGAGGGTAATAGGAAAGGAGATAGAAAGGTTATTCTTTTTTTTTAAAAAAAAATTCAAAAAGTTGACTTTTACATACGACCTCTAAACGAGGTCCACCGCCTATCGTCTATAGCGTTTCACCCCCATTCCGAACACAATGGGATATGTATTATAAGCTGATTCGATCGTTTCGATCAGTTTTCGTCAAAATCAACATATAACTCTATATATTGAATTTGAACACGCATTTCAATTTACTGGGGTCACATACGAACTCTAAAAATTGCAGAAAAATATTTTCTAACTTCGTATTGACGATACGGTCCTAACAAAACTAGTTTCGTCGAATTCTGAGACCGTTGGAAAAATGGCCAATTTCCAGTCGATTAAAATCAACTGAAACTGGTCAAACGTGTTTTCCTTTGCCACGCTCACATATTGATTCGAAAAATTATGAAATTTGGAATCTAGCAATAATTTGACACTGCGGATCCAACAAAACTGGTTTCGTCGAAATCCGAGGTCGTTTGCAAAATTCCCATTTTTAAGGGCCTGAATTCCAAAGCGACTATTCAGAATTTTCAACTGGACATATCTTTTGATTCCCGCTATGAAATTTCGATTTTCCGGATTAGTTGGAAAGATATTATAAATTAGATCCTATTTTTTTTTGGTTTCACTAAAATCCGGTTTGTTTTGCACCCGGTACATTCAACTGAAGTTTGAAATCGAATTATCGAACTACCGCGCCATTTTCAATTATATTTATAATTATATATAATTATTTATATTCTAACGACGACGTATATAATATATACGTCGAATTATATTCAAAATAAATTTTCCCGTCGATATTATTTAAAATAATCCATTTTAAATATTCAAGATTCGTCAAAATTGCCAAAATAAAAATTTTAAACTGGCTCAGATTTTCAGGTTATTACAATCTCCCCCACTTAAAACTTTTCGTCCCCGAAAAGGAACAAAGTCGAAAGTGGTTTGATTAATCAGCTCCACGTTGGATCTGGCTTGCATTCTCCAACTTTTCAGTTTCTGAGAATTTTCAAATTTTCAAAAATTTGGCTAACACCCTAAATTTTTGAAAAATTTCGCCATAACCTCCCCTGCACCGGGAGCCACGGAAATATCCCGAAATTGCCATATAGGCCTTCTGATCTCAAAAAGAAAAAGAAAAAGCCAAGCGGCTAGCCAATCGGCTCATAAAATCATCATCACCCAAACAAAACAGTAAATTATGATAAACATGTACCTATTTGTCGGGCAAACAAATTTTATTCTTCGGCTCTAGCATCCTTGCTATGACCTGTTCAATGTAAGTATATGTATATGCAAGCAAATGCAACCAATTTTCAATATAATTCAATATTTGATTCAATTAGGCTAAATGGTTCAAAATTATCAAACAAATAAACAAACAACACAAACATCAATCAATTAGTGAATTAGAGTTTCAAATTCATAATTGATATATATACAAAAATCATGTTTTTGATGCCAATTCACAACAATGTGTTCTAGCTATATTAGTTTTGGTTCCCACACCAGTCTAATGGAAATATATAGATATCACACCTTTGAAACACGAATATGAATACAGATGATGATGCACCATCATCAGAATCATCCCCGCATGTCTAGAATGTGATTCTATATCTATCCACTATATTAAAACTTCGAATATACGTTCATGACGCGTATATGCAAAACCTTTATATACTAGATTGTCCATATTCAAAATAAATAAATATTCAAATACGTTTAAAACGATTTAAATTTTAAAACAAAATTGTTTTCCTTTGAAAAATATACTCTTCACACTCGTTCTAGGATACTACTGATCCTTTCTCTAACGAGTCATTCTAATTGGATTTTACTAATCCAATATCTGATGAATTCTTTCGTATGGTTCTAATGTGTCTTGTTCTCGAGCTCTGTAAACCAAAGCTCTGATACCAAACTGAGACGACCCGAACTTCCCTGGGAAGGAAAGCCCGAATAGAATTGAGGACAAGACAAAATAGAACGCAGACGGAAGAACATTTCATTGTTATTACAACAATTCCATCAGATACAAGAATATACAGAGTATAAATGAATAAATTACATTCGACAAATATCAGAGATTACAATAAATTACATAGCAGCTGAAAAATATACAATACACAACTGAAAGTGATACATGGATACAGAGCTTTCCGAGCATCGTTCCAGCTGTAAACCAGGTTCCTGTGAATATAAATCTGCAAAACCAAAACTACTAGCTGCCCGTGTCGAAAATAAGGGCACCCAGAGTTTAGGTTAAAACAATAAACTCCGGGTCAGTCATGTGACTGGTGTGAGAACTAAAACAGTTATTTAAAACTTTACTTTAAAAGAGAGTAATTCAAGGGACCACGCCGTATAACACGGAACGGGTTTTCTCCCAAGAATACTAGTGCATATAACAAAACAGCACAATGCTCTTTGGAAAAATGAAGCTATTATAAGACCCAGGTCCCATCACACAATGCAACGCAAGCCGGAGGATAGGGTTTTCCCTTATAATAGCCAAACATGCGTGGTACGTTTAAAACAAATCATTTGATACTATTATAAGTGTATAGTGTCAAAACAATTTCAATCATAAGTATCAATCATAGACGGCATGGGTACCATATATCATGTCGCCTGATCGTCGCTAATCTATGAATTAGAAAAGCGCGACATTTGTAATAAATTCTGCAAGCATACAGGCGTGTAGCGTACAGGTCGAACACAGGGAGGTAAATTAAATCAATTATTTATCTAATCTCTTGGGCGAGTTAGACAAAGCTTAGAGGTTGATTTTTTTCGCAAAGCAAAATAAAAACTGAAACTACGAATAAAAGATGCAATTAAATTCACTGCAGATTCGAATCTAATCGGATCTGTAATAAATTCAATGATTAAAATAAAATAGAACACTGGAAATAAAATTGCAGAAAAGAAATCAACAACTGAAAATAAAAACTAGGATTACCGCTGAATCTAATCAGACGGTCAATCACTAGTAAGAAAAATAGAAGCAATAGCAAATTGTGTTCTAGCAAATCTAATTGACTAGACAACACAATTTGCCATGAAAATAAAAATGCAGAAACTAAAGAAAAGAAAGCTTTATTAAAACTAAAAGAGAGTACAGAAGAATGGATGATTTTTTACAATGGTTACAACACATATTTATAGATGAGAATGGGAAAACCATAATTAGGTCTATGAATAAATGGGCCTCCTCATTCATGAATATCTCTTGCCTTCCTTGACTCAGCTTGATTGGAGAAAATATGGGCATATCATGGTAAATATTTTCCATATCTCTCAATTCTCCCATGTGGCTAATTGATTGATAAAAGATTGCATATAATTAATTCTTCCAAACAGGGATGCTTATTAGACTCCAAAGGCAACAAAGGATAAAATCTTCACAATTGATCTTTTCTTGGCAGCAATTCAATCAGATATTCTTCTAATTGAAATTGAATGATTTGAATTTAATTCCATGATAAGAATATGGCTATTGCTGAAATGTTAATTGGTGCACATCATAAATACATACACATGAATATGTGTATGTATATATATAACATAACACTAATCCAAATGTTCCTCAAAGCAAATGGCCAGTGTGAACGTGTTCTGTTCTTTGGCAAAAAGTGAGCTCGACGGGGTTCGAACTCGGGTCTCTCAGCACCAATTCCTATGCCTTTACCAGTGAGCTACGACATCTTTTGTGATTGAGATGACTTTAGTACGGGGAAGTAGCTTTTTATCTGTAGTTGGCCTTTAATTTGAAACGGAAGGGGCATTTCTTGAAATCCTGTAAAAACATACAAAAATAACCAAAGTATCATTTATTTATTTACAAAAGATAAAATATACGAGCATAAAATAAACACATTTCTATATTAATCAAATACCCCCACACTTATCTTTTACTCGTCCTCGAGTAAAACAAAAAATGAAAAACTAAACTAGATAGGTCACACTTTCGTAGGAAACACGATTGCATTGAGCGTATGCAACAAGCCGTTAAACCTCTAGGTGTCCCTAGTAGGACGAGTGGTGTCTCGTGAGGGTTTTCAGCGGATACTACCCACAAAATCCAAATGTAATATGCTATGATTCTAATGAAGCTACATGAATGCAATGGACATATGCAAATAAAAACGAAAAATGAAAACACGACTTGTTTCAGGAAAGTGGTACAACAAATTAAGTTAACAATTTCTAGTCAGTTGATTTTACTTTAGATACCTCGACTTGTCACAAATTTTCAATATAGATCAAGTTTCAAATGTGAAATTCCAGTTTGGCCAGTTAGTTCGGTTGATAACATAGTGCAGCCATGAAATAAATTCTTAGTTTGCTTGGCACAGTTTGCAAAGTGGTATTCTAATTTTCTCATTTATGGCTAGTCAAATCAATAAGGTCAAGAAGTGTTTGGGTATCATCGCTTATTCTTTATTCTATAAAATTTTAAGATTTATGATTAAGTACATACACCTAACTGAAAAGACCAAGGTTTACCACCCATGCACTGCCTCGCGGACTAACGGAGAGTAGGTAAAGAGCTTGGCGGATTGTGCAGGCCGACTTTGACTTTGTCAACAACGTGTCGGTAATCCTTAGGTGTCCAATCTCATAAAATGAGACCAAGATATTCCGATTTTGACTTTGTCAACAACGTGTCGGATAGAGCTTGGCGGGTTTGCACACCAACGCTCGATATACAAGCAATGTTGGATACCCTTGGAATATATTATTATTATTATCGAAAATACAAGCACAAAAGAGAGTTACGCGAATTCAACTTAACACAACTTAGTTTTAAAGATTTGAAAAGCCAATATAAGTATTTTAAGTCCTCCACTTATTTAAACAAAGTCTACAATATAGAATAGATTTCATGGCCATCACCAAAGAATCTCCCTATGTACCGGTTACACTATTATCCCTCAAAATTAAACTTTTCATTATATTTCCTATTCGATCTAAGTTGAGAGAGAAAAATACTATCAATTGGCTAAAAATTGTAAACTTATTTTGCTCTATTAATTGAAAATGAGTCGTATCTTCCAAAAAAAAAAATTTATGGTATGTTACTACAATCTAAAATGTATGATGATCCTACTTAAATGGCTGAAAATAAAAAGAAATAAAAACAAAGAAAAATGAAAATGGATGAAATGCAGACTCCCCCCCACACTTGATTGAGACAGTGTCCCAACTGTCTAAAGCAGAAAAACAAAAATAAAAAAAATGAAAAATAAAAATAAAAGAAAAAGAACGTGTACCACCTGATTTCATGGTGGATGATCATGCAGATCGATAGAGTCATCTTCGTCATATTGCTCGAATTCTAAAAATGGTTTTAGTCGTTGACCGTTTACTTTGAAGACTTTTCCATCCCTAGGATTTTCAATTTCAACCGCTCCATGAGGATATACGGTTTTCACGACATAAGGTCCGGTCCATCGAGATCTGAATTTTCCTGGAAACAAGTGAAGTCTAGAGTCGTATAAAAGAACTTTTTGACCTACGTTGAATTCCTTACAAAGTATGTTTTTGTCGTGTTGAGCTTTGGTTCTTTCTTTGTAGATTTTCGCATTTTCATACGCCTCATTTCTTAATTCCTCTAATTCCGAAATTTGTAACTTCCTATGTGAGCCGGCTTTTTCTAAGTCAAAGTTCAAAAATTTTATGGCCCAAAGAGCACGATGCTCTAATTCAAGAGGTAAGTGACAGGCCTTTCCAAAGACTAATCGATATGGGGACATTCCTAGATTGGTTTTATAAGCAGTGCGAAAAGCCCAAAGTGCATCAATCAGTTTTACAGACCAATCTTTTCTATTGGAATTCACGGTTTTCTCAAGAATTTGCTTGATTTGTCTATTGGAAACTTCTACTTGTCCACTAGTTTGTGGATGGTAAGGTGTTGACAACTTGTGTGTGATTGAGTATTTCTTGAGCAAGGACTCAAAAGCACGATTACAGAAGTGAGTGCCATTATCGCTAATGATAGCTCGAGGTGTACCAAAGCGTGAAAAGATGTTTTCTTTGAGGAATTTGACAACAACCTTGTTGTCGTTGGTTTTGGTCGGAATGGCTTCAACCCATTTTGAGACATAATCTACCGCAAGTAAGATGTAAAGATTCCCAAATGAATTAGGGAATGGTCCCATGAAATCGATGCCCCAAACATCGAATAACTCAATCACTAAAATGGGGTTGAGAGGCATCATGTTTCGCTTAGAGATTTGACCCGTTCTTTGACATCGCTCACATTTAGAGCAAAATTCGAAAGCGTTACGGAAGAGTGTGGGCCAATAAAAACCGCTTTACAAAACTTTTGCAGCAGTTTTTCTTGCGCCAAAATGACCGCCACAAGCATGGTCATGTGAGAAAGAGAGAATACTTTGGTGTTCATGATCAGGCACACAGCTTCGAATGATTTGGTCGGGACAGTATTTGAAAAGATATGGGTCGTCCCAATAGAAGTTTCGAACTTTCGAGAGAAATTTTTGTTTATCTTGTTTCGACCATTCAGCGGGCATTTGTTGTGTGACAAGATAATTCACAATGTCAGCGTACCAAGGGGTGTTAGAGATCGAAAGGAGTTGTTCGTCAGGAAAATAGTCATCGATTTGGGTGTCGTTATCATTTTCGTGCACAATTCGAGAGAGATGATCAGCTACGACATTTTCAGAACCCTTTTTATCTCGTATTTCTATATCGAATTCTTGAAGAAGAAGGATCCAACGAATCAAGCGGGCCTTGGCATCCTTTTTAGAAAGCAAATATCGTAGGGCAGCATGCTCAGTGTAAACTATGACTTTGGATCCTATGAGATATGGTCTGAATTTCTCAAGAGCGAAGACAACTGCCAAAAATTCCTTTTCAGTAGTTGAGTAATTCAATTGGGCCTCGTTTAAGGTTTTGCTAGCGTAGTAAATGACTCGAGGGAGTTTATCGATACGCTGACCCAAGATGGCTCCAATAGCAAAATCAGAAGCGTCGCACATAAGCTCGAAGGGTTGAGTCCAATCAGGAGGTTGAATGATGGGAGTTGTGGTCAAGAGTGATTTAAGAGTTTCAAAAGATGTTTTGCAATCATTGGAAAATTCAAACTTTACGTCTTTGGAAAGTAAATTCGAGAGAGGTTTTGAAATTTTTGAGAAATCCTTAATGAATCTTCTATAGAATCCCGCATAGCCAAGAAATGAACGAACATCTTTGATAGACTTAGGAGGAGGTAAATTAGCAATCAAATCGACTTTGGATTTATCGACTTCTAGGCCATCTTTGGAGACGACATGACCTAGAACTATCCCCCTTTTTACCATAAAGTGGCATTTCTCCCAATTAAGCACGAGTGATTTCTCCTTACAGCGCTTAAGGACGAGTTCTAGATGAGTGAGACATTGGGAAAAAGATGATCCATATATTGAAAAATCGTCCATGAATATTTCCAAGAATTCTTCCACCATATCATAGAAATTACTCATCATACACCTTTGGAAAGTCGCGGGGGCATTGCAAAGACCAAAAGGCATGCGACGATAAGCAAATGTTCCAAAGGGACAAGTAAAGGTGGTCTTATGTTGATCTTCTAAAGCAACAGGAATTTGGTTTTAGCCAAAGTATCCATCGAGAAAACAGTAGTACTCATGTCCCGCTAAGCGTTCGAGCATTTGGTCAATAAAAGGCAAGGGAAAATGGTCTTTTCGTGTGGCTGAGTTAAGCTTTCGATAGTCGATGCACACACGCCATTTGGTTTTGATTTTTGTTGGGACGAGTTCATTACTGTTGTTTTTGATCACTGTGACTCCCGACTTCTTTGGTACAACTTGTACCGGACTCACCCAAGTACTGTCAGAGATGGGATAGATGATGTTATTGTCTAGACATTTGATTATCTCCTCCTTGACCACTTCTCTTATTTTTGGGTTTAATCGCCTTTGACCCTCACGGGTGGGTTTAGCCTCATCAACTAAATGTATGCGATGTTCCACAATTGATGGGCTAATTCCTTTTATATCGCTAATTTCCCACCCCAAGGCGTCCTTATTTTCCCGCAAGATATCCAAAAGTTTTTCTTCTTGGTCCTCGATAAGATCAGAAGCCAAGAACGGGAAAAGTTTTTGAAGAGTCTAGGTATGCATACTTAAGGTCTGGTGGCAAGGGTTTGAGGTCTAACTTAGGAAGTTCTTGTGTATCAACATTGGTTAACATTCCTTGGTTAGATTCAGGTGACGAAGTGTCGGAGTCAAGAATTTTGTTTAGTTCAGAAATGTATTCGAGTTCGTCGAAATCGGAGTCGAAATGGTCAAGACACATTTTCAAGGCTTCAGAAGTGTCACTAGAGGTTTCACCAACTGTGGTTTGAATCATGTCAATTTCATCGATCTCAAAATCCCTAGGTTGCTTGTTGAGATTAAAGATGTTTAGCTCAATGGTTAGGTGCCCGAAGGAAAGTCGAAGCTGACCATTCCTACAATTGATGACAGCATTAGAGGTTGCTAAGAAAGGGCATCCTAAGATCAATGGTATTTGAACGTTGGGATTTGAGACAGGCTCTGTTTCTAGAACTATAAAATCGACAGGGAAGTAAAACTGTTCGATCTGTATCAAGACGTCTTCGATAATTCCTAATGGCTTTTTGATAGATCGATCGACTAGTTGAAGTGTGATGTTTGTTGGTTTAATCTCCCCTAGTCCAAGTTGACGATAGACAGTATAAGGGAGAAGGTTGACACTGGCACCAAGGTCGAGTAGGGCACGAGAGATGTGGGTGTTTCCTATTTTGCAATCAATCGTAGGGCAACCAGGGTCTTTATACTTGAGTGGGGCAAGATTTGAAAGAATAGAGCTTGTATTGGCAGTTAGAAAGACGGTTTTTGGGACATTGGTCGCACGTTTTTGTGTGCACAATTCCTTAAGACATTTAGCATATTGAGGAATTTGTTTAATGGTGTCTAAAAGGGGAATGTTCACACGAACTTGTTTGAAAATTTCCAGAATTTTATCGAAATTTGCTACTTTCTTCTTATTATTGAGTCTATGAGGAAAAGGAGCTACTGGTTTTTCGACTCTGTGATGAGTTTCATCATTCGAAGAAGAAGGTGGTAGGGGTGTAGAAGATGAAATGTTGGGATTGCCAACATTGATTTTCAAAGGTGTGTCGGGTTTGCCGACACTGGGAGAAGAACTGTTGGGATTGCCAATATTTAAGGAAACTTGAGGTTTAGAAGAATTGGCATTCGAAGCTAATGGGTGGTCATCAAGATTGGGGATTGGGGTCGAGTTAGAAAGTTCGTCAGGGTCGTCCACGTTATTATCAATCCTCTTTCCAGATCGAAGGGTTGTAATAGCATTGACTAGATTTTGATTTTCGTCCTCACAAGAATTTACAGCACGAGAGTTATACTTTGGATTCACTTCGGGTTGACTAGGCAATTTTCCCTTCTCATGAGTTTTCATAAATTCCTTCATCATATTAAACATTTGGTCCATTTTAGCGTCTTGCGAGTTTATTTTTGCTTCGTAAGAGATCATCTGTTTTTCTAGACGCCTAATATCTTGTGATGGTAGAGCAGATTGAGAGGATTGGTTTGATGATTGAAAATTGGGGTGCCTATAAGGTTGTTTGGATTGAGGTGAAGCTTGAGATGTTTGAGAATTGGAAGAAGGAGCTTGGTAATTTGGATTGGGAATAAAGGGTTGCACATGAGATGGGTTAGCCGAATTATTGGGGTTTGACCAAGAAAAATTCGGGTGGTTCCTCCAACCAGGGTTGTACGTGGATGAGTAAGGATTATTTTGAGCTATGGCATTGGCTTGGTCTTGAGAGTAATAGTGGGGTAACCCTTCTCCGGCTTGAGAAGTTTGATTTTCTAAGGGAATTTGACTTGGGTCCATGACATGTACTCCTCTAGTAGAAGTACGAATGGGAACACGAATCGATTCCCATTGCATGTCCTTTTCAGAATAATCTTCTAAAAACCGCCAAGCTTCATCGGCTGTTTTAGACATAAAGTCTCCTCCATACATTGATTCTAGTTGAGTTCTAGTCTGATAGTTGAGCCCTTCATATGCAATTTGACATAAGTGATCTTTTAGAATTCCATGATGAGGACAACTATATAATAGCTGGTTGAATCTCTCAAAGTATTTTGAAAAAGTTGATCGTCGCTAAAAACTTGATCGTCGCTAATCTATGAATTAGAAAAGCGCGACATTTGTAATAAATTCTGCAAGCATACAGGCGTGTAGCATACAGGCGTGTAGCATACAGGTCGAACATAGGGAGGTGAATTAAATCAATTATTTATCTAATCTCTTGGGCGAGTTAGACAAAGCTTAGAGGTTGATTTTTTTCGCAAAGCAAAATAAAAACTGAAACTACGAATAAAAGATGCAATTAAATTCACTGCAGATTCGAATCTAATCGGATCTGTAATAAATTCAATGATTAAAATAAAATAGAACACTGGAAATAAAATTGCAGAAAAGAAATCAACAACTGAAAATAAAAACTAGGATTACCGCTGAATCTAATCAGACGGTCAATCACTAGTAAGAAAAATAGAAGCAATAGCAAATTGTGTTCTAGCAAATCTAATTGACTAGACAACACAATTTGCCATGAAAATAAAAACGCAGAAACTAAAGAAAAGAAAGCTTTATTAAAACTAAAAGAGAGTACAGAAGAATGGATGATTTTTTACAATGGTTACAACACATATTTATAGATGAGAATGGGAAAACCATAATTAGGTCTATGAATAAATGGGCCTCCTCATTCATGAATATCTCTTGCCTTCCTTGACTCAGCTTGATTGGAGAAAATCTGGTCATATCATGGTAAATATTTTCCATATCTATCAATTCTCCCATATGGCTAATTGATTGATAAAAGATTGCATATAATTAATTCTTCCAAACAGGGATGCTTATTGGACTCCAAAGGCAACAAAGGATAAAATCTTCACAATTGGTCTTTTCTTGGCAGTAATTCAATCAGAAATTCTTCTAATTGAAATTGAATGATTTGAATTTAATTCCATGATAAGAATATGTCTATTGCTGAAATGTTAATTGATGCACATCATAAATACATACACATGAATATGTGTATGTATATATATAACATAACACTAATCCAAATGTTCCTCAAAGCAAAGGGCCAGTGTGAACGTGTTCTGTTCTTTGGCAAAAAGTGAGCTCGACGGGGTTCGAACTCGGGTCTCTCAGCACCAATTCCTATGCCTTTACCAGTGAGCTACAACGTCTTTTGTGATTGAGATGACTTTAGTACGGGGAAGTAGCTTTTTATCTATAGTTGGCCTTTAATTTAAAACGGAAGAGGCATTTCTTGACATCCTGTAAAAACATACAAAAGTAACCAAAGTATCATTTATTTATTTACAAAAGATAAAATATACGAGCATAAAATAAACACATTTCTATATTAATCATCACCATACTATTTCTACAATTAAAACCGCAATATCAGGTATTGGAAATTGGATTTCCGTCATGAGTCGAGGCAAGGGGCAAGCTCCTCTCCGCGTTCGAGACACTCTAGCAATGCCTCAGGACCCCACTCTGATCCTTTGAACCTCCAAGGCCGGTCCTCTCTTACTTTTGAGGATTAGTTATTCTTGAACACACGTTTCCCGGTCCTTATTGACCTATATCCGAGGCGCCTCGTATCCAACAACCACACAGGTGAAAAGTATATAAATGTCAGGGCTGGTAGGTCACTGACACCACCCTAGCTAGAAAGAAACGTCGTTCACTCCTTGGGTCCGTATCCCTTTTTGACTCATACCGAGGTGTGAGGCTCGCGAATTCACGTTATACACAAAGCTACGCCACACGGGCCGTGCTTTGATCATCAACCACAAGACTTTGCTTTTCAACAGAAGCCTTGATCAATTGCCACTTACGCGTGCCACATTGGCAATTCACTCCATGCGACTGATGTCCATCGATATACAACCTCTGAGCTCGTACGTCTCAGAGAAGGGCGTTAAGCAAGAGAATAAATTCTCTACCGCCAAACAGATGTATATTTAATAGAGATCAATCAACATAGAATAAAATCCAATGTTAGACACACAATCCATTTACAAGTTCGTTCTGGGTCTGAACGAAACCGGAGACACTTTCCTCGCATATCCATCCATCTCCAGGTACGTCTGGACGATCACCAACTGTTTCCCTCATCTTGCGTGTACAGCCCAATCGAGATCATCAGTAATCACCCAAACGATGTGAAGACTTCCGGTCTTCAACCACCGTCTTCATCTTCGACATCTCGTCGAATCGGTTATTTGGAATGGGTATAAACCCGGCCTTTCTGAATAACCCACGTATATGATAAACAAATGTTATACAAACACAACGAACGCCTCATTCCAATTCAGAATATTCTTTTATTCACAAAATCACATTCTTAGGGAAATGTTCCCCTTTAATTTTATCCAAGATAAATTCTTCTAAATTTATTCTTTAATCTTCCTTTGGATATCATTTCAAACTAGTCGGGATTAGCGAGCCACGCCGAAGTAATTATTTATTTTATTTCCCAATCCCAACCTATACATCCCATGGAGAAAAACTGGTGATACTCCATTCCTAACACCACGGTGTTATCGGTAAAATTAATTACCATTTCACATTCAAATCTAATTACAGATTTAACTACCGCTTTGGAGCAAAACTGGTGATACTCCATTCTCGATCACCTTTCAAATTTGATAATTTAAATTATCAATTCACATTTTAATCTAATTAAAGATTCATTAAAACTCCACTTAGTTTTAATCTTCTCAAAAATCAATATTCTGTCTTTAACTGGGTTAAAGAACCAATGTCTTCTAAAACACGATTCACGACAAACCCAAATCACATTTGATATTAAATACAAGGCTCTGAATAGAAAATATACCGGCTTATATTTAATATCAAATTCTAAAACCAACAAATATCGTATTGGAAATAACGATATAAAATATATCTTTCAAATTCCCATAACAATATCTATTTAGTCACGAAATCCAACATCGAAATATTCCGAAGATAATTTCGATTCAACTCCAGTCCAATCCACGTATTGGGAATATTGATTATGTTTAAAATCACTTTCAAATTCAATTTATTTATTTCAAAAATAAATTGATTTTAATTGTAGTTCAAAACTAGTTCATTTGGATAAAAATCTATTTTTATCTTTTCAAATACGGAATTTTTCAGCCCAATTTTTCCCAAATCGTTTCTTATGATTCTACACAAATTATATATATTTTTAATAATTTTATCAAGGCCCGTACAGTCGATATCCATCAACGGCCATCGAACTGCACTTACAGCGACCTTTTTCGAATTTGATTTGGACATAATTCCTAATCCAACCGTTAGATTTCAAATTTCTAATATTCATTGGAAATCTCTTTTCGATACGAACCCAACGGTTCCGGTTTTAGGAGAATCCGACGGTCGGATCTCCCGCAACGTCAATTCGAAGTTAATGGTCGAAATTAACGAACTGCTGCGGCGCGGCGCGTTCTATTCAGACCATTATATATATATAATATAAATATATTATATATATTTCGTCGATTTCCTTTTAAAACGTATTTTATAAATCGTTTTAAATTCGTTTTCAAAACCATTTCAACACTATATTCAATTTCAAATCGATTTGATTTCAATTCAACTCGAATTCATTTCAATTCAATTCAAATTCTAATTTGTTTCAATTCAATTCAATTTGAATTTACCTTCTATTTACTTCAATTCGAATTCATTTCAAATTGATTTCAATTCAATTTCAGTTAGTTCTAAATTTCACCCAAAACGATTTCAATTCGTTTTTATCTCAATTTCAATTTAATTCAATTTGAATTCATTTCTAATAGATTTGAATTCAAATTCACTTTCTATTCAATTCGAATTCAAATTCACTTTCTATTCAATTTGAATTCATTTCAAATTGATTCAATTTTATTTCAATTTGAATTTTTAATCTAATCCAATTTGAATTTCATTTCAAAACATTAAATTTTGAAATCACTTTTCAATATTCATTGTAAAACGAATAAAATCGATATAAATATCGTTCACGTCAAAATAGCGCATCTCTAATTCACACGGCTTTATATTTTTCAAAAACTTCTTTATTCTATTCAACAAATGAATATTTTTGTTGTGTAAAATATTTTATAAAGCTATGGTATCTATCGTTTGATTTTAATTAGACTTCACCGTGAAGTAGTTCTAATTTTAAATATGATAAAGATGTGAATTTTTTTATTAAAATATTTTACTCAACACATAAATATTTTCAACTCAGGAACATCGTCAACACATGACTAATTTTATATTCATCACATGAATCTTCTTTTATAATATTCATTATTTTCCCGATTGGAATGAGGCCCAATCAATCACCATGTAATGTTAATTATATGGATTCCATACAACACATGTATATAATAGCATTGAAAAATAATCAACCATCAACCAAAGTGCACTGCACTGTATAAGCATCAAATATAGATATATAATGCTTATAACAGCCTATCAATCAATCGATCGACATATTTAATCAATCAGGATGAGTGAAATTCAAATTTCATCCCAACACCCGTGTGGGATTTCAAACAATCAAACACAGATTTTAGTTATGCAGATGGGCGATGTGTAAAATTTATCGACCCAATCTATATCAGTCAAATCAGTGTATATAAACAAATCGGCCGATTTGTTTATAAATATTTATTTATTCACTTTCACGTTAAAAATTATATTTTTAACGATAATATAATTTATTTTAACACATGAATTTCTATTCATTTCATTTATCAAATAAAATGATATTTTTATTTTTCTAATTTATTTTTAGGAAATTTCGGCGGCATAACGGCACGATACTAGAAACGGGACGAGGCCTAGCCTTATCCCCGGTCTAGTGAAGGCCCACGCCATTCACACATCAATCAAATTAATTTCATTTCACCAAACAATTCAATTCAACCCAAATAATCTAACCAACTACACAGCCAAACAAACAAGTCCATGGTCTGTGCACGATTGTGTCGGGTGCTACTAAGCACCGTCTGCATCCTAGTATATATATATAACTAGAAAATGAAATTGAAAGGTGAGAAATTCTCACCGATAGCTATCCAATCATCTTGACTCTTCTTTGATAGAAATCTTCATCGTTATCGCATTTTTTTCATCTTCGTTGCTGTAGCCACTACATATATAAAAATCACATTTTTATTTGTTCACTTTCACTTTAAAAATCATATTTTAATAATCACTTCATATATTTAAAAAAATCGAATTTTTTTTTTACTTCGCTGCTATATAAAAAGATTTCGCCTTTTCAAAAATATAGATTTGCCTTTCTATAATATAAAAATTATATTTTTCTCAAAGTAAAAATCATATTTTTACTTCACTACTTATCTCAAAATATCGTCTTTTCATATTTAAAAATATCGTCTTTTCATATTTAAAAATATCGTCTTTTCACTTTTAAAAATATCGTCTTTGCACTTTTAAAAATATCGTCTTTGCACTCATACAAAGATGATATTTTTAATATTAAAATCATGTAAAAAAATTATATTTTTAATTCTCTACATAAACAAAAATCATATTTTTACGCCTTCTATATAGTAAAGATTATATTTTTAATAATTTAAAAATATAAAAATCATATTTTTATTTCTTTAAAAATATAAAAATCATATCTTTAATACATTAAAAATATAAAAATCATATCTTTAATACTTTAAAAACCACTTCTTTTTCCTAGCTAATGAACGAAAAAATCTTTCTTTTACTTCGATAAAAATCATAGCTTTTCTTTAAAATAAAAATCATGTTTTTATTTTTATATAGAAATCACGCCTTCTTCTATATAAAGATCTAATTTTCAACCATATAAAAATTCAGCTTTTAATAATAAAGAATTTCAGTTTTATAAAACAATTAAAATCAATAAACTAAAAACAAAAACTCACCGTTCGAAGCGGGCTGCGGAGGCGGGCGGCACGCTGGTTGCACCTGTGGACTCGAGGGGGGGCGCTGGTCCAATTAGGGGCCAAGGGGGCGTCGGATTTTTTTGAGGAAAAGGGGGAGACGGTGGCGCTGCTGTCGAGGTCGGGGAAGTGGAGGGGGGCATCGATTGGCGCTGGTAGTGGCTCCGACAGGGGCTCGCGGTCGCGGGGGAATGAGAGGAGATGGGGGGTTTTGTGCGTCGCAGAAGGAAGAAGGAGGGAGAGGTGGGGCGTCGGAGGCGAGAGGGGCGAAGGCGGAGGCTGGCGGTGGTGGACGGAGGCGCGGACGGCGAGGTCGAGGGGGGGCGACGAAGCGATTCGGGATTTGTTTTTTTTTTTGTTTTTTTATCTCATCTGAACGAATGAATAAAGGGGGGGCCAGAGGGTAATAGGAATGGAGAGAGAAAGGTTATTCTTTTTTTTTAATTCAAAAAGTTGACTTTTACATACGACCTCTAAATGAGGTTCACCGCCTGTCGTCCACAGCGTTTTACCCCCATTCCGAACACAATGGGATATGTATCGTAAGCTGATTCGATCGATTCGATCAGTTTTCGTCAAAATCAACATATAACTCTATACATTGTATTTGAACACGCATTTCAATTTACTGGGGTCATATACGAACTCTAAAAATTGCAGAAAAATATTTTCTAACTTCGTATTGACGATACGGTTCTAACAAAACTATTTTTGTCGAATTCTGAGACCGTTGGAAAAATGGCCAATTTCCAGTCGATTAAAATCAACTGAAACTGGTCAAACGCGTTTTCCTTTGCCACGCTCACATATTGATTCGAAAAATTATGAAATTTGGAATTTAGCAATAGTTTGACACTGCGGATCCAACTGGTTTCGTCGAAATCCGAGGTCGTTTGCAAAATTCCCACTTTTAAGGGCCTGAATTCCATAGCGACTATTCAGAATTTTCAACTGGACATATCTTTTGATTCCCGCTATGAAATTTCGATTTTCCGGATTCGTTGGAAAGATATTATCAACTAGATCCTATTGTTTTTGGTTTCACTAAAATCCGGTTTGTTTTGCACCCGGTACATTCAATTGAAGTTTGAAATCGAATTATCGAACTACCGCGCCATTTTCAATTCTATTTATAATTATATATAATTATTTATATTCTAACGACGACGTATATAATATATATGTCGAATTCTATTCAAAATAAATTTTCCCATCGATATTATTTAAAATAATCCATTTTAAATATTCAAGATTCGTCAAAATTGCCAAAATAAAAATTTTAAACTGGCTCAGATTTTTGGGTTATTACAACCATACAGCTCTACTGGGATTTATAACTTGATATTTCAAATCCCGATTAAATCGATATTCGATTTAAAATGAAATTCCTTTTAAAAATATAAATAATCCCTTTATAAATTATAAAGGAATTCCACAGCGACTTTCCTAAAATTTGATTTGGACATGTATCAAAATCTACATGAAGAAATCCCGATTTTTCTCTTCCACTAGAAAGATATACTTCACCAGCTCCCAACGTTTCTTGTTTCATAGAAATCTGATTTAAAACGAACCCGGTATATTCCGTTGAAGTTCAAATCGCCAAATATCGAACTGCAGCGCCATTTCAAGCTCTATTTTAATTATATTATAATTCTACGTTCAAACTGACGTCGATTGAATATGTTCGTCAATATAATTCAACTCTAAGCTGAATTAAATCTTGGGGATGACCCAGTTCACAAAATATTGTGATTTCCAATATTTATGAATTAAATATTTTTTTTCTATTATTTAAATTAATTAAATAAATCACTTATTTAATTGAATCACCATTTAATTCACTATATCACTATTTATATAATTAAATAAATTAATTACAATACCTCTGACAATGCGGGTCATTACATCATGGCGTCCAACGATTCGATCAGAATTCATAAACCACTCAACAGACTAACCAACACATTATAAATCAACTTTTATATTAATTTACAAATACGCTCTCTCGTATATATATACTCAACTCATTCTAGGGTACTACTGACCCTATCTCTAATGAGTACATCCCACCAAAGCCTCGGTATTCGCTCAATCTAAGCTCTGATACCAACTGTAACAACCCAAAAATCCGTACTATCTGAGCCGACTAATAACACCACAAGTCCAACCCAAATTACACAGAAATACGAATCATTATTAGAAAGAAGTTAGAGGATGAGAAATAGAAAGAAAGAAATATTAGAATAGAAGAAAACAAAGAAGACAAATCTCACAGCGGAACGAATAAAACATATTATATAACATAACCTTTGAAATACAAATTAGTAACTTTATATACATATCATCATCATAGCACAACAGTTATTCCTGGAATAGTTATAAACACCTGTTTCCAGATACAAACATGGTTCACAGCGAAATATATAATAGTCTATAGCTAACAGGTGAAGCCTCCTGCTTCCAGCTCTTCCAAGTGAATCTGAAAAATCCCGACTACTTGACTGCCCGTACAAATTTGGGCACCCAAGAGTTTAGGAAAAACAAAATAAACTCTGGGTCAGTCATGGGACTGGTGTGAGTAAACTCCAACAAATTGTTTAACTTTCAAAATCCTTTCGAAAGAAAAGATAATAGTAAGACCAGCCCATACATAGACACGGATGGTTTTTACCTTACTATAACCCAAAACACTTTGATATGAAAATCCAGTGATATTATAATAGTGTCTAAATCAAGTATATAACAATCTAGCGGAACGCTTGCATCTCACGCTCCACATACATAGTATAAAATCAAAAACCGCAAGGCGCTTATTGGAGATTGGATTTCCAACATGACAAGGTATGGAACCACCTTCCGATCAGTGTACTCTAGAGGCAATACACTGGGGTTCAACAAGAACATCTTGCAACCCGGCTCACACATGACCGACCACCCATTTCGCTTGAGTGTATCGAATGTATATCACCAACGGTTGGGATCAGCAACCGTTTCCCGAATGGGACAACATCGAATAGAATAAGTAATTAAATGAATCTCTAGATAGGTGATTATACATCCTAATGGGAGCGACCCACATAGCCATGCTACCTGCCCGATTTATGTCATTTCCCAGTTGTTGAGGCCTGAGTCTACAATTACTTTCCATTCGTTGATAGCACAATCACTTTAAACGCCACATTGTCAGATCCGTTAATCATTAATTGATTTGCACAAATATTCTGGATATTATGCTAAGGGAATAAATCTGTTGCCACCATATATATTTATACAGACCAACCCATTCGATCATTGGAAATACTCTGTCAGACATTCGTCCATTTACGTTCGTTCTGGGACTGAACGAAACCGAAGGCACAATTTCTATTAATAGAAAAAGCCCTTGCACTTTACACCGTCTTCGATTATCTTCATATAATCTGATTTGCAATGCTACTGCCAATACAGAGTGGTTCATGGATAATAATCCAACCGGTTTCTCCACATTGACAACGATATTGGCAAACATTTCGATAGTCGGTTATTTAACTATCGAAGAAAAATAGACAAACATCCATTCAAAACATCAAACAATCACTGGGCCTGTTAATTAATATTTCATTAATTAATCCACTTCTCTATTTCTCTATCAATATTTGTTAAACAAATATTTCCAGAAATCTTATTGATCTCTTACGCTAGTTGGAAAAACATTTCCCTATGTCACCTTCTTTTATTTTCTGTATTTAGAAAATATATTATATTCGCAATTGAAAACATTTCAATCATTTATCTCTTTCCCGACTACTTTAATTATACTTAGGAAATATTTACTTTTATATTTCCAAAATTTCCACCACTTGGGTTAAAACGAATGTTATGTAAAACATCGTTATGACAACCCAAAATATTTTATTTAACTAATTCTTATTCAGCACTTCTCTTCGAAACTGGATCCTGCTATTCATCAATTAAAAATGAAACCAATCAAGTTGGGGTAAAATTACCTCTCAGACCTTGACTGAAAACATCCTCAACTTCAAAACGGTAAAAACCACTTACCTCGAATAAACACACTATAACCCAATTATTGATTTTAAAACATGTATATGGTTCGCTTTCTATTTCTAATTTATAGATTTCCCTTTTATTTACAATATTCTATTTTAAATTCGTTTCCTTGCAGAATTCCATATATATTGATATATTGATTTCTAACTATCAAAATTTCTTAAAAATATTCTAACTCATTAAATTTCCGAAAAATTTCGCCATAACCTCCTTTGTACCGGGAGCATTAGGATATTTCAGATAGCCTCCCATGGCCCTCATCAATCCAAAAGAAAAAGAAAAAGCCAAGCGGCTTGCCGGTACGGCGCATAAAATCTCATATATGAATTTAAACATGTAACTTTTTGTCGGGGCACGTAAATTAAAATCTTCATATACTTCATCCCATACATGTCTAACACATGTTCACCTGCTTTCAATTCAATTCAACACTATCTAATCGTTTGAATTCAGTTTCACCCATTTATTCTTTAATTAGCTATTTTGCCTATTTCACTTCTTTGTTTAAACATAACATGTTCAAATAAAATATTTAACTTGCTCATAACCAAATTGAATTTCAATTACAATTCGAGTTCCCTTTTCGATTTCGAATATAAATTTTCAAATCGAATTCACTTATTCAAAGACCAACATTAATTCAAAATCTCATTAACAATTACCATTCAAATTAGTTAATTCTATTCAATAATCAAAAATCTGATTTTTGTTTCAAAAATCAGTTCATTACTCCACCTGAGTTCCGATATATTTTATAACTCAAATCTGGATTTTTCTAAATAGAAATTTGGATTTTATTCGCTTAAAATCCTTTAATTTATTTAAATAAACCGTTATGGTTTTATAATGGTTCTGGCGCTGTTTTTCTGAAAATTTGATTTTGATATAACTAAATATCTATTCGACGAAATCCAGATTTTTCTCCTCCATTAGAAAACTATTATCAAATCAGTCCTGACGTTTCTTGTTTCAAATAATTCCGACTCCAATTGGGTTCTGTATACTCCATTGAAGTTTGAAACACCAATTTACGAACTGCAGCGCTGCGGCGAGTTCATTTTAATTATATTTATAAATATAACATTTAAACTTCGTCTATAATAAATTCAACTTCATTCTAATATATTTTTAATATATATATATATATATATATCAAATCAATTTTCCAATTCAACATAGCATTTCCGATCTATTTCACTTCTATTTGAAATTCTATATTCAAATTTCAATTCATTTCTATTTTTCAAATTCTATTTGCATTTCCATATTCGAATTCCCTTTATTCAAATCCCATTTGAATTTCTACGTTCAAATTCTATATTTGAATTTCCTTTGAATTTCATATATTCAAACTCCATTTGAATTTCTATATTCAATTTCCCTTTGAATTTTCTATTTGAATCCTATATTCAAATTCCATATTTTAAATTCCATTTGAATTCTCTACTCGAATTCCATAGTTTAAATTCCGTTTGAATTCCTCTTATTCAAATTCTATGTTTAAACTCCATTATTTTCAAATCTCTATATTTGAATTTCATTTGAACTCCCTTTCTTCAAATCCATTTGAATTCCTTTGAATTCAAATTCTATTTGAATTCCTTTGAATTCAAATTTTTGTATATTCAAATTCAATATATTCAAATTCTATTTAAATTTTCTATATTCAAATTCTATATTTGAATTTCCCTTTGAATTTCTTTATTCAATTCCATTGAACTTCATATATTCAAATTAACTTCTATTTAAATAAATTCGAATTAATCGAATTCAAATCATAAATCCTTATCGATTTATTTCTGTTCAATTTATATTATGAACATCAGAATAAATTCTGTCTTTCATTTCTTTAAAACGATTTCCCCCATTTCTATTTTTAAATTCACATTTGAATTTAAATATTCAAACTATCCAAATGATAATTTCCCCTTTTTATTTACAAACCCGAGTTATTTTACTTGTTTATATATTTAAAACAAGTCCCGATTTCGATATTCTTTGAAATATATATTTCTACTTTGGAAAAATAGTTTTCCCCTTTTCAAATTCAAATTTGTAATTTATTTCTGAATTATCGAATGAAAATTCTCTTCCCTTCATTTAAAACTTCGTTTATAAACGAACTTCTTGTTTTATTCCTTTAAAACAATTTAATATTTTTATTCCATTCAAATTTCAAATTCTATTTTAGAAAAATAGGATTTCCCCTTTTCACTCTGGAAATTTTCCTCTTTCGATATTTTTAAATATCAACACTTAGGCCCAGTGATATTTAAACACCAAACAATCAATTATTTATTTTTGGTTTTCTAACACATCATATATGACAAATGTGCAAACAAATAAACGAACAGATAATATATTTTTGAGGAATCCAGTTGGATCCCTCCAACCTGTTTTCCAGCATCCACAAACGTTAGTCACCAGAAATAATTCCCACCCTGCTTCGTGGCAGGATATCGCAGTATAGAAGGGGATCCACTTGTATACGTGGGCATAGGGTCATCCGCTAATGATACTGCGGGCATCCGCTAATGAGACTGCGGGAATCCAATCACCAAACCAATATATATATATATATATATATATATATATATATATATATAATAGCATCCAAGCCTAAATAACTAATATATTTAAGATGCACAAAAATGTTAAACGCAACCAAACAAGCAACAAACAATTATTTTTAACTGATAAAAATAATTTTTAATAAAAGGTGAGTGAGATTTACTCACCGTGAATTTTATTTCTGATCGGATATGATTTTTAACTTAAATCAAACTATGTTCGATATAAATTAAAATGCTAGTGCTGAGTCCAGTTGGCTCTAAAATTCCCAACTTGACTCTGTTACGCAGTTATTTATGATGCGGTTCCGACGAAATCCTATTTCACATGACATACATATGTGTTATAAATTTAAATACACATTTTTAAGAAATAAAAGATCATAAATAAATTAATTCACTAATTCTTTACCTTAGTTATCTTTTCTAGTAAAGGATTTCGAGGCTGTTTCTTACTACCAACACGATTTTCATCACTACTGAAACTTCCATCGCCGTTGCCATTCATCTCCCTACTTCTGTTCATCAACACCATCGCTCACTCGCTTCATTATCTCAAACTAAAACTGCAGGAAATCCCTATAGCCTATTCCCATCTCTGAATCTACACCACAACATCGACTTCCTATCATCCACCTAAAACCGTGTTTCAACCCTTACCATCAGCCATTATTGTTCAGACAAAGCCTCCCTTCCCTTAAAACCGTCGCATCCTCCTTCAGGTACTCATCTTAACCATAATGATTTAAAAACAATTTAAGCCCAAACCTGGAATCGCACCTAAAATCATTACCAGTATCGAACGATTCTTAGCTCAACATCGTATGTCGCACCCTTCCAGTCACCACCGGTCGAACTCGCATATCGCCGCAATCGACTCCTAACTCCATGATGCCCAGAGTCTGACGCACTTATCCTCCCTCAGAATCGCAATAGCCGGCTTCAAAACAACTGAATATCGGACTGCGATGAGCCTTCCCAAAACTCGAATCGAGATAAACAATAACCTACGAAGTACCATATCGAGCCACTTCTACTGTGTAATCGGCTATCCCCGAATCAATACCGCACTCGAAGCCCTAAATCCTGAATTGCTCTTGAGTTTGGTTTCAGATCGCGAATTTGATTTGATTTCTCCTTTTGATTTACTTTGGAGGAATACGAATTCGATTTTTCCAAAGTAAAAGAAGGGTGCGGTTTCAATTTATAGTGGAGATGAAGTTTTAGTTTGTGGTGATAAGTGAAGGCATGGGTTTATAATCTTGTTTAAATAGAAAGAAGAAGGGAACGACATTTTTAGAAGAAGAAGTAAAGGGAATCGGCATTGTATGTGAAGCACACGTTTTCTAGAAGAAGAAACAAGGGGTGAAGGTCGCGATTTATAGCAGAAGATTTCCTTGGCTATCAAGGAATTATGTTACAATGAAGTACAACGAATTAAATTTGATTTGATTTAAGAACATTTTTATTCTTTTAAAACAGATTTTGATTTGATTCCGAACTTATCCACAATCAAATAAATCAGGGTTCACAATTAAAAATCATGAACAGCTATTTTAACGTAGCCACTGTTATTTCAACAGTGTAACACTATTCTGAACCAACTGAATATATTTTGATATTTAATTTGAACGTAAATATAGATAACTAAAATAAATTAATATAATATAAATTAAATTCAAAAACGAATAAATTCCTCAACAATAAATTTCTATTATCATCGTTCATATTTAAATAGTATATATATTGATCATCTGAACCGTTTTCAATTCAGATTGAAATTTTGAATTAAATTAAATTCATTTCGTATTTCGATAATTATATATATATATATTTGAAATAAATCATATTTGATTATTAAAACGATAAACTCTATTTAGATTACAAACTCAATATTTAAAACCATATTAAATATTTAAAGTAAATCGACCAAAAATCCGGGTCGTTACACATTGGATCCTATTGTTTGCAGTAACTAGATTTGTCGGGCGGTTCCGGGCAGAATTACACTGCAAACTCAACCCAACCTCGAGTTGGCCATTTTTAGGTTCATTCTAGTGTTATGTCCATGTTTAAATTTTCACGTCAAGTTCGTGTCAAGTTTTCAAGGCAAGTTTCATGTCCACATCCAGATTCAAGTTATAACAATGTTCATGTTTCAAGTTTTGCCCATTATCAAGTTCTTAATTCATGTTCATAACCAATTCATGTTTTTCCTAATCTACCCAAATCGTATTCCCATCGCACGTAAACGTGAATCGGTCTATACTACAAATAAATCCAAATCCTGACATAAATGGAATAACATCAAAACTATGATAGGCAAAATGGACGAGCATAAAGCGATAAAAGGGATTACAAGACTAGCATGATATAACTTGAGATAATTGGTTACAACATCACTGGTATATAGAAAATAATAGGATTTCAAATCTAGCGAAATAAGGCGATAGTCATGATAAAAGTTGACATAAAAGAATAGACATGCAAAAGCAAGCCAAATACAAGGATAATGGATCCAATGGTTTTGGTGTACATAATAGCGAATAAACTAAGCAAGTCACACCCTAGGTATGAGATCCAACAAAATGCCAACTCGGTGTACAACATAGTTTTCAACTATAGTGTTATGGAATGAAAAATCAAATAGTCTTAGGCAATTAACCACAATGATTATTGTCATGGTCATAGATAGAAATCTCATAGTTATGAACAATAATCGATTAATCACAATAGTCATGGATAATTATCCAAAATAGTTCTAGGCAATAGTCATGGCAATTAACAGTAATAGTTTCAAAGTCATGGTCATAGACAATAGCCTTATGTTCATAATCATAGGCAATAATTCTCATAGTCAAGAGTCAGAGGTGATTAGCCACAATTGTCCTTGTCATATTCATAGGAAATAGTCTAATGTTCACAGTCAGAGGCATAGGCATAGTCTTATGATCACAGTCATAGGCATAGTCTTATGTTCACAGTCATAGTCCTTGGCCATTAACAATAATATCAACATTTTAGACATGAGAGAGTTTGATTTACAACGTGAATAGGCCCAAACTGATTTCATAGCAATATTCCCAAAAAGTCATGATCCAAGATGAACAAGAATAGATATGAATCAATTACCATACATAGATCCAATTCCAATTTACAACTTGTCCTTATTAAGTTTATAGTTTTTATCTAAAAGTAACTTGAACTTACAGATCGTGATCTAAGAAATTTAGTTGCAGAAGTCAAGTCTAGAGATTAATCGTTGAATTGTTGAATCATTGAATCTTGCTTTGATTGTAGAAGCAAATCCCCAATATGAAATTCCTAGCTGTAGTCTTCAAGAAATAATCTCCGCGTTAATTTAATTTAGAGGAAGAAGAAGATGCCATGTTCATCAAGAATTCGTGCAGCATAAGGTTAGAGAAGAATGGTGTAAAGAGAATGAGGCTAGGAGGCTGTTTATATAGGATTAGGCGGACGAATTTGGGTAGAAAACGAGATCAGATATATCAGAATGCATCAAGTTCAAAAACTGGGTTCGGGAGGCAGGTTAACCCCCAGGTCGACACTATTGTCGACCTGGTCCCTGGGAGGTCGACAATATGGTTGACCCCCAGGTCGACCTGGTCCTAGGCGGGAAATTTTCCATCCAGCCTGTTCTGGGTTCTGAATTTGAATTTGAATTTTCGAGCTGTTTTTCGATTCTGAAAATTTCTGAAACATCAGAGGGTCATATCTCCCTCATACGGACTTCGATTTTCGAAAACTCGGACTCGTTTCCAAGCGAAATTTCGAGACTAACGCAATGGCGCAACCCATTTACCTTGATTCTTATTTTAAAAATTAATTCTGCCTTGATTTATGGTTTTTAACATGTTATTAAAATTCGGGTTGTTACATTCTCCCCTCCTTAAAGGATTTCATCCCCGAAATCTTCAAGTTAAGAAGAATACATCCTATCATCCAATCAACCATCTACTCAACCATCATCCACAAGAACCCATTGTACTTAAAAGATTTCTAATGTTGTATGAACATATGCAGAAAGTGTGCGTATATGTTCGTTATCTAATGCAAATGATCAGGCCTGATTGATCTTCTTAATGCAAAATATGTTTCAGTGCCTTGAATCCAACATGTATGCAAATAGTCCTAGTCACATAAATGCTATATGTGTGCACAAAAACATCCATCCATATGCAACATTCACATGATAATACATTCAATTTCATCCATAAACAAGTATAAACACTCATGCATATGCAATATGAAAATGTGTCTGATCCGATCTAGTGCCTAATGTGTGTTATGCAACCACGAGCAACCACTTGCGACCACCTGCAACCATTTGCAAACAACAACCATAACATGTATCAAGCACATGTTTACATCCAAAAGGGTTCTACCTTAGGTTCTCAAGATAGGATTGAGAAGATAAGCAAGATAAAACAAAGCATCTAGGAGAAGAGGTTAAAGATGTACCCCCAGATGGTCCTGCCTGCGGGCCTTGCCCTTGCTTCTTGCGGGCAGTTCTTGCTGATATGTCCAGTATCACCACACTGAAAGCATGCTCCCATCTTCATCTTCTTCTTTCTACAATCCTGGACAATATGCCCCTCAATACCACAGAAGTGGCATTTTCTTTTCTCACGTGTCTTGTTATTATTATTGTTGTTGTTGTTCTTGCCTCCTTTCTCGGAGTCTACCTTCTTGTTTTGAGATTCATTCGCCTTGACCTCCTTCTTTCCATTCTTGTCTTCTTCACTTAAGAGTGCCATGTCCACTAACTTTTCGTAGGTAGCCCCCATAGGTACGTGGGTCATAGCCAAGCTGTGAAGCGGCTCATTCAATCCCTTGACAAAACGGAGAGCCTTCTTATGAGGGGTATTCACTAATTCCAGTCCAAACCGACCCAGCTGATTGAATTGATTGACATACTCCTTGACCATCATACTTACTTTCTTAAGAGATAAGAACTTTTCCAGCTGTAAACTTCGTTCAGCTTGCGAGAGGAATTTCATCTCAAACCTTGTCCGGAAATCCATCAATGTTTCAACCGGCCTCTCGGCGTTAGTGACTTCCCACCAATAGGAAGCTTCGTCTTTGAGCAACCATACCGCCAACTGTACCTTCTTCCTATCGTCCACCTCAAAGATAACGAACAGATCCTTAGTTTCTTTGAGCCAGTTCCTCGCTTCTACAAATGATTTAGTTCCCTTGAAATCCTTTCCACCCATGGCCCTAAAATCTTTACAGATCTTTGAGAAAGCAATTGCACGAGGAGGGGGTGGAGGAGGAGGAATCACTGCAGCTGGAGGAGGAATATCTGCTGGGCCTGCATTGTTGGCCCTAGCCTCTAAGTACCTCCTGAACCAGCCAGGTATTGGCATGCCCTCTGGAAAGTTAAGATTCCCAGACATGCTGAAATGAAAAGAAAGAGATTCAAACGAGGAAACAAAGGACAGTGCTAATGGCTTTTTGGGGAATAGTCTTTAAATAATACAAGACTTTTCTTGAAAAATGCTTCTTTGTAAATGGTTTTGAAAATAGTTTTAGAAGGTTTTTAAAAACTTTTGCCCAATCTGGTAACCTTCTGCTCTGATACCAAATGTAACACCCCACCTCTGCTAGAGTCACTCACAAAGGGAATGCACTAGATTTGGAGGAGCGTTATCGAGGTAAACAAACATAGAAATATTACAAGACAGAACATAAATAAAACATCGGAAGAATCAAAAGATAAATTTCTTTACTTTCAAAATAGTCAAAGCCTTTTACATTCAAAGTACCAAATAGCCAAAGTCATTATTTTCCATTACAACAAATTTTGTCTTGCATAAACAAAGAAGCATAAACTTAAAACAACAAAAGTAGCTTAATTCCCTAAAGGTAGCAGGAATGCAGCCATAACATAGCTCAAGATCAAACCGTACATGAGCTGAATCGAAAGCAAGTGAAATCCAAGCTAAGAGCTAGAGTTTCCTCCTTGAGAACCTGGGGGGGGGCGAAAGAAAAAGAGGCGAAAGAAAACGGGTCAGTCATAAAGACTGGTAAGTCCAAGTGACTTTCAACATAAAAACAGGTAAAGGTAACATGACATGCATAAACTGAAAGTAAACATAAGGATGCTGTCAAGATGGGCAAGAAAGACTAAGATAACCTAATAAATCAAGTATAGCATCGCATGTTCAAGGTCCGTTACACCAACTATACTAGTATCCCAACTCATGTCATATATTAACCATGAAAATGATGCCTTGGCCCAATATCATGAAATGACCCATTACTAGGTCCATTGGAACGATCCGCTAGTCGATCGGCTCCCTACAAGTTCTAGCTCGTTATGTATCTGTGTCATACGGCCCTATCACGAATGTAGTCACCTGTGCTAGGTCCACCATAGGGTGTATCAAGCCCTATGGTGCCAACCACCGACACGAATCAAGCATGCACAGGTAAACCTACTGATGCCTAATGCCTGCTTTTTCAACTCCGGACCATGTGCACAACCATAGCACGCCTGAACCTACACTGGCGCACCAACTCAGCCGTCGTTCTGGTCGCTTATAATCAACCCAGTAATTGTGCCCCACCCTGCCTTGTTCCAGGGTACCATGATACATCTAGTGGGTTACTACTGAAATGGACCGCGTAACTAGGGTTTCCGTCCAATAGGTTAAGTGTAGTCATTTAAATTCGTGACTTAACCCTTTTCAATCTAGCATGTCATGTTGGTTAAGTGTTGTCATTCAAGTTCGTGACTTAACCCGTCTATGTGTCATGTCAAATTGGCTAAGTGTTGTTGTTCAAGTTCATGAATTAGCCCTACGAATCAGGTGTCAAGTTGATTAAGTATTAAATTTCATGTTCATGACTTAACCCTATCATGTGGCATTAATTCATTAATGCACCCCAACCTCTCACATCAGACCTGTTGTTGTGGTCACTGGATATGCCGGGCGGTTCCAGGCAGATTTACACCACAACCCAGTCTGACCTCAGGTTTTCAAGTGCGATATGACCAACTACCCACATTGGATCCTATTGCTTGCAGTAACTGGATTTGCCGAGCGGTTTTGGGTAGAATTACACTTGAAACTCAACCCAACCTCGAGTTGGCCATTTTCAAGTTCATTCTAGTGTCATGACCATGTTCAAATTTTCACGTCAAGTTCGTGTCAAGTTTTCAAGGCAAGTTTCATGTCCACATCCAGATTCAAGTTATAACAATGTTCATGTTTCAAGTTTTGCCTATTATCAAGTTCATAATTCATGTTCATAACCAATTCATGTTTTGCCTAATCTACCCAAATCGTATTCCCATCGCACGTAAACGTGAATCGGTCTATACTACAAATAAATCCAAATCCCGACATAAAGAGAATATCATCAAAACTATGATAGGAAAAAGGGACGAGCATAAAGCGATAAAAGGGATTACAGGACTAGCATGATATAACTTGAGATAATTGGTTACAACATCACTGGCATATAGAAAATAATAGGATTTCAAATCTAGCAAAATAAGGCGATAGTCATGATAAAAGTTGACAAAAGAATAGGCATGCAAAAGCAAGCCAAATACAAGGATAATGGATCTAAGGTTTTGATGTACATAATAGCGAATAAACTAAGCAAGTCACACCCTAGGTATAAGATCCAACAAAATGCCAGCTCGGTGTACAACATGGTTTTCAACTATAGTGTTATGGCATGAAAAATCAAATAGTCTTAGGCAATTAACCACAATGATCATAGTCATGGTCATAGGTAGAAATCTCATAGTTATGAACCATAAGCGATTAATCACAATAGTCATGGATAATTATCCAAAATAGTTCTAGGCAATAGTCATAGGCAATTAACTGTAATAGTTTCAAAGTCATGGTCATAGACAATAGCCTTATGTTCATAATCATAGGCAATAATTCTCATAGTCAAGAGTCATAGGTGATTAGCCACAATTATCCTTGTCATATTAATAGGCAATAGTCTTATGTTCACAGTCATAGGCATAGGCATAGTCTTATGATCACAGTCATAGGCATAGCCATAGTCTTATGTTCACAGTCATAGTCCTTGGCCATTAACAATAGTTTCAACATTATATACATGAAAGAGTTTGATTTACAACGTGAATAGGCCCAAACTGATTTCATAGCAATATTCCCAAAAAGTCAAGATCTAAGATGAACAAGAATAGATATGAATCAATTATCATACATAGATCCAATTCCAATTTACAACATGTCCATATTAAGTTTATAGTTTTTATCTAAAAGTAACTTGAACTTGCAGATCGTGGTCTAAGAAATTTAGATACATAAGTCAAGTCTAGAGATTAATCGTTGAATTGTTGAATCGTTGAATCTTGCTTTGATTGTAGAAGCAAATCCCCAATATGAAATTCCTAGCCGTAGTCTTCAAGAAATAATCTCCGCGTTAGTTTAATTTAAAGGAAGAAGAAGAAGCCATGTTCATCAAGAATTCGTGCAGCATAAGGTTAGAGAAGAATGGTGTAAAGAGAATGAGGCTAGGAGGCTGTTTATATAGGATTAGGCGGACGAATTTGGATAGAAAACGAGATCAGATACATCAGAATGCATCAGGTTCAAAAACTGGGTTCGGGAGGCAGTTCGACCCCTAGGTCGACACTATTGTCGACCTGGTACCTGGGAGGTCGACACTATGGTCGACCGCTAGGTCGACCTGGTCCTGCAAGGGAAATTTCCCGCCCAGCCTATTCTGGGTTCTGAATTTGAATTTGAATTTGAATTTGAATTTGAATTCGAATTTTCGAGCTGTTTTCCGATTCTGAAAATTTTTGAAACTTCGGAGGGTCAAATCTCCCTCATACGGACTCCGATTTTCGAAAATTCGAACTCGTTTCCAAGCAGAATTTCGAGACGAACGAAATGGCGCATCCTGTTTCCGTTGATTCTTATTTTAAAAATTAATTCTGCCTTGATTTATAGTTTTTAACATGTTATTAAAATTCGGGTTGTTACAGTATGGTTTTAATGTGCCTTGTTCTAGAGCTCTGTAAACCAGAGCTCTGATACCAAATGAAAGGACCCGTAACTTCCCCGTGAAGGAAAGCACGGATTGCTTTGAGAACAAGCCACATCGGAACACAAACAGAAGAACATTTCTTTGTTTATTACAATAATTCATCAGAATACATGAATATACAAAGTATGAATGAATAAAATATACTCAATAAATATCTGAGATTTAAATTACATTACATAGAAGAGGAAAAATAATACAAAACACAACTGAAAGTAATACACGAATACAGAGCTTTCCGAGTATCGTTCCAACTGTAAACCAGGATCTTGTGAATATAAATATGCAAGACCAAAACTACTAGCTACGCGTGTGGAAAATAGCGGCAACCAGAGTTTAGGTTAAAACAACAAACTCCAAGTCAGTCATGTGACTGGTGTGAGAACTAAAACAGTTATTAATCTTCATTTTGAAGTCAGGTAAATCAAGGGACCACACCGTATAACATGGAACGGGTTTCCTCCCAAGAATACCAGTGCATAAAACAACAGTGCAATGCTAAATAAAGAACAATGAAGCTATTATAAGACACAGGTCCCATCACACAATGCAACACAAGCCGGAGGATAGAGTTTTACCTTATAATAGCCAAAGAATGCTTGATATGCTAAATTTCATCTTTTATTATTACTATAAGTGCATAGTGTCAAAACAATTTCAATCATAAGTATCAATCATAGACGGCATAAGTGCCTCATACAACTATGTCGCCATACTAGGCTCTACAATCAAAACCGCAAAGTCACGTATTGGAAGTTGGATTTCCATCTGTGAACCGAGGAAAGGGATCGTCCTCACCGCTTCGAGACGCTCTAGCCCACCCCTCAGGAACAACCTCAACTGGACCTTGGATCCTCAGGGCCAGTCCACACGGAGTGGATTAAACTTAAATCCTGAACATTTGTTTCCCCGCCCTATGGGGCGTAAATGAGCCAACAAATGACTCCATCAGTCCCGGATCGACCGATATAACTGAGGCGCCTCGCATTCCAACAACCACATAAGTCAAACTCGTTAGGGCTTGTAAAACCACTAACACCACTTCTAGCTAGAAGGAAACGCATGCCCTCCCTGACATCCTCTCCCGATTTTGGTTCACACCGGGGTGTGAGGCTCGTGAATTAACGCTACACAAAGCTATGCTGTATTAAAGTTGTGCTTTGATCATCAACCACAAGACTCTGCTTTTCAACAGAAGCCTTGATCATTTGCATCTCAGCATGCCACACAGGCAATTCATGCCATGCGACTGATATCTATCGATATATAACCTCTGAGCTCGCACGTATCAGAAAAGGGCGTTAAGAAAGAGAATAAATTCTCTGCCGCCAAACATATATATATTGAGACGACCCAAACTTCCCCGGTAAGGAAAGCCCGGATAGCGTTGAGGACAAGACAAATCAGAACGCAAACAGAAGAACATTTCATTGTTATTACAACAATTCCATCAGATACAAGAATATACAGAGTATAAATGAATAAATTACATTCGATAAATATCAGAGATTACAATAATTTACATAGCAGCGGAAAATAATACAAAAGCACAACTAGAAGTGATACATGGATACAGAGCTTTCCGAGCATCGTTCCAGCTGTAAATCAGGACCCTGTGAATATAAATCTGCAAAACCAAAACTACTAGCTGCCCGTGTGGAAAATAGGGGCACCCAGAGTTTAGGTTAAAACAATAAACTCCAGGTCAGTCATGGGACTGGTGTGAGAACTAAAGCAGTTATTAATCTTTATTTTTAAAGTTAGGTAAATCAAGGGACCACGCCGTATAACACGGAACGGGTTTCCTCCCAAGAATACCAGTGCATAAAAAAACAGCGCAATGCTAAATAAAGAAAAATGAAGCTGTTATAAGACCCAGGTCCCATCACACAATGCAACGTATGCCGGAGGATAGGGTTTTTATCGTATAACAGCCAAAGCATGCTTGATACGTTTAAAACACATTATTTGATACTATTATAGGTGTATAGTGTCAAAATAATTTCAATCATAAATATCAATCATAGGCGGCATGAATGACCCATACCACTATGTCGCCATACTAGGTTCTACAAATAAAACCGCCATATCACGTATTGGAAATTGTATTTCCGTCATGAGCCAAGGCAAGGAGCAAGCTCCTCTCCGATTCGAGACACTCTAGCAAATGCCTCAGGACCCCACTATGATCCTTGGATCTTCAGGGCCGGTCCTCTCTTACTTTTGAGGATTGGCAATTCCTGAACACACGTTTCCCGGTCCTTATAGACCTATATCCGAGGCGCCTCGCATTCCAACAACCACACAGGTGAAAAGTATATAAATGTCAGGGCTGGTAGGTCACTGACACCACCTTAGCTAGAAAGAAACGTCGTGCTCTCCCTGTAGTCACTATCCCGTTTTTGACTCATACCGAGGTGAGAGGCTCGCGAATTCACGCTATACACAAAGCTACGCCACACAGGCCGTGCTTTGATCATTAACCACAAGACTTTGCTTTTCAACAGAAGCCTTAATCTATTGCCACTTACGCATGCCACATTGGCAATTCACTCCATGCGACTGATGTCCATCGATATACAACCTCTGAGCTCGTACGTCTCAGAGAAGGGCGTTAAGCAAGAGAATAAATTCTCCGTCGCCAAACAGATGTATATTTAATAGAGATAAATCAACACAGAATAAAATCCAATGTCAGACACACAATCCATTTACAAGTTCGTTCTGGGTCTGAACGAAACCGGAGGCACTTTCCTCGCATATCCATCCATCTCCAAGTACGTCTGAACGATCACCAACTGATTCCCTCATCCTGGGTGTACAGCCCAATCAAGATCATCAGTAATCACCCAAACGATGTGAAGACTTTCGGTCTTCAACCACCGTCTTCATCTTCGACATCTCGTCGAATCAGTTATTCAGAATGGGTATAACCCGGCCTTTCTGAATAACCCACGTATATAATAAACAAATGTTACACAAACACAATGAACGCCTCATTCCAATTCAGAATATTCTTTTATTAACAAAATCACATTCTTAGGGAAAGGTTCCCATTAATTTTATCCAAGATAAATTCTTCTAAATTTATTCTTTGATCTTCCTTTGGATATCATTTCTAACTAGTCGGGATTAGCGAACCACACCGAAGTAATTATTTGTTTTATTTCCCAGTCCCAACCTATATATCCCATGGAGCAAAACTGGTGATACTCCATATCTAACACCACGGTGTTATCGGTAAAATTAATTACCATTTCACGTTCAAATCTAATTAAATATTTAACTATCGCTTTGGAGCAAAACTTGTGATACTCCACTCTTGATCACTTTTCAGATTTGATAATTTAAATTATCAATTCACTTTTTTAATCTAATTAAAGATTCATTAAAACTCCATTTAGTTTTAATCTTCTCAAAAATCAATATTATGTCTTTAACTGGGTTAAAGAACCAATGTCTTCTAAAACACGATTCACGACAAACCCAAATCACATTTGATATTAAATACAAGGCTCTGAATAGAAAATATATCGGCTTATATTCAATATCAAATTCTGAAACCAACATATATCGTATTGGAAATAACGATATAAAATATATCTTTCAAATTCCCATAACAATATCTGTATAGTCACGAAATCCAACATCGAAATATCCCGAAGATAATTTCGATTCAACTCCAGTCCAATCCACATATTGGGAATATTGATTATTTTTAAAATCACTTTCAAATTCAATTTATTTATTTCACAAATAAATTGATTTTAATTCTAGTTCAAAACTAGTTAATTTCGAAAAAAATCTATTTTTTATCTTTTCAAATGTGGAGTTTTTCGCCCCAGTTCTTTCCAATTCACATATTATGATTTTACACAAATTATTAATATTTTTAATAATTTTATCAAGGCCCGTACAGTCGATTTCCAACAACGGCCATCGGACTGCACTTACATCGACCTTTTCGAATTTGATTTGGACATAATTCCAAATCCAACTGTTAGATTTCAAATTTCTAATATTCATTGGGAAGCTCATTTCGATACGAACCCAACGGTTCCGGTTTTAGGAGAATCCGACGGTCGGATCTCCCGTAATGTCCGTTTGAAATAAATGGTTGAAATTCACGAACTGCCGCGGCGCGGCGCGTTCTATTCAGGCCATTATAATATATATGTAATATATATATAATATATATTTCGTCGATTTCTATTTAAAACGAATTTTATAAATCGTTTTAAATTCGTTTCTAAAACAATTCAACTTCTATATTCAATTTCAAATCGATTTGATTTCAATTCAACTCGAATTCATTTCAATTTTATTTAATTCGAATTCAAATTCGTTTCAATTCAAATTGATTTCAATTTAATTTCGATTCGAATTCAATTAAATTTCAGTTCGTTTTCAATTCAACTTGAATTTGTTTTATATTCAATTCCATTCGAAGTCCTTTTATATTCAATTCAAATTCGTTTTCTTTTCAATTCGAATTCGCTTTCTTTTCAATTCGAATTCGCTATAATATTCATTTCAATTTGAATAAGATCGATATAAATATCGTTCACGTCAAAATGGCGCAAAACTAATCAACATGGCTTTATATTCTTCACAACTTCTTTACTCTATTCGACAAATGAATATTTATCCCATTCAACACATGAATCTATATTTCTTTCAACACACGACTAATCTCAACACATGAGTACTGTCAACACATCACTATTTTTGTTATGTAAAATATTTTATAAAACTATGGTATCTATCGTTTGATTTTAATTAGACTTCTACTAGGAAGTAGTTCTAATTTTAAATATGATAAAGATGTAAATTTCATTGTATAAAATATTTCACTCAACACATGAACATCGTTAACACATGACTATTTTTATATTCAACACATGAATTTTCTTTTATAATATTCATTGTTGTCCCGATTGGAATGAGGCCCAATCAATCACCATATAACGTTAATTATATGGATTCCATACAACACATGTATATAATAGCATTGATAAACAATCAACCATCATCCAAAGTGCACCACACAACTACATAAGCATCAAATATAAATAATCGACGCTTACACAGCTGTCGACCAATCGATCGACGATAATTAAATAATTGGGATTAGTGTACGCCAAATATCATCCCAACACCCGTGTGGGGTTTCAAATCAACAAACACATATTTTTTGTTTGTGCAGTTGGGCGATGTGTAAAATTTATCGACCCAATCAATATCAGTAAAATCAGTGTATATAAACAAATCGGTCGATTTGTTTATAAATATTTATTTATTCACATTCACGTTAAAATTATATTTTTAACGATAAAATATTTTATTTCAACGCATGAATTCCTATTCAGTTCGTTTACACAATAAAAATGATATTTTTATTTTTCTAACATGTTTTAGAAGATTTCGGCGGCATAACGGCACGATACTAGAAACGGGACGAGGCCTAGCCTTATCCCCGGTCTAGTGAAGGCCCACGCCATTCACACATCAATCAAATCCATTTCAATTCACCAAACAATTCAATTCAACCCAAATCATCTAACTAATTTATGCAACCAAACAAACAAGTCCATGGTTTGTGGACGATTGTGTCGGGTGCTACTAAGCACCGTCTGCATCCTAGTATACATATATATAACTAGAAGAAGAAAATTTAGAGTGAGAAGTTCTCACCAATAGCTATCCAACTTCACGACCCTTCTTTTATGGAAATCTTCATCGTTATCGCATCTTTGTCATCTTCGTTGCCCGTGGCCACTACATATACAAAAAACACATTTTTATTTGTTCACTTTCAATTTAAAAATCATATTTTTATAATCACTTCATATATTCAAAAATCGAATTTTTACTTTGCTATTCAATATATAAAAATCAAATTTTTACTTTGCTACTATATAGATAAAAATTCCATTTTTACAACGTTATTATATAGATAAACATTCTATTTTTATCACACTATTCTATATAAAAAGATTTCGCTTTTTCAAATATAAAGATTTCATCATTATAAAAATCACCTCTTTATTTCAACGTATATATAATAAAAATCAGATTTTTATTTTGCTACATATACAAAGGTGATATTTTTAATTCTCTACATAACCAAAAATCATATTTTTACCACTTCTATATAGTAAAGATTATATTTTTAATGCTTTAAAAATATAAAAATCTTATCTTTTTCCTTTCTATTATATAAAAATCATATCTTTAACCTCACAAAGATTACATCTTTATCGACTCTACACACATTCAAAACTGAAATTAAAGTAAAACAAATGTAAATAAATATAAAACTCACTTCTTTACAGATGTAGGTGTCGGAGGAGAGTCGTCGGGTGCTGTTGGTGTCGAGGAGGTGTTAATTGCAAAACAAACATTCGAAATCGGGTTTTTAACAGGGAGGGGGCCCACAGTTGGCCAGAGGTGGCGGGGAGTTGCGTGGGGGTCGTGGATGGCACTGGTGGTCGGCGGCGGGCCTCGGGTGGTTAGGGCTGGCGTTGGTTTCGAGGGGGAGGGTGTTGCGGTTCATACAGAGGAGGAGGGGCGAGGGAAGAGGAGAACGAAGAGGAGAGGGAGGCGGCGGTTGCTGGGGGGGCACGCACCTCGCACGGCGGCGCGATGGGGCTCCGTCGCCCTCCCTTTTTCTTCTTTTTTTTTCGTTTCTGAAATTATACGGGGGGGGGGGGGGCAGAGTGAATTAAGGGGAAGGGAGAGAGAAGGTTTATTTTTAATTTATTTAATTAATTTATTTTCAAAAACTTGACTTTTTCATACGACATCTAAACGAGGCCCACCGCCTGTCGTCCATAGCATTTTACCCCTCCGAACTCAATGGGATATGTATCGTAGGCTGATTCGGCTGTTACAATCTGTTTTCGCTAAATTTACAATTAAAACACTTTATTGAATTTTAAACGTACATTTCAAATTACTGGGGTCACATACTAACTAGAAGAATTCAATAAAAATATTTTCTAGCTTCGTATTGACGATACGGTCCTAACAAAACTAGTTTCGTCGAATTCTGAGACCATTGGAAAAATGGCCATTTTCCAGTCGATTAAAATCAACTAAAACTGGTCAAACGCGTTTTCCTATGCAACGCTCACATATTGATTCGAAAAATTATGAAATTTGAAACCTAGCAATAATTTAACACTACGGATCCAACAAAAGTGGTTTCGTCGAAATCCGAGGTCATTTGCAAAATTCTCATTTTTAAGGGCCTGAATTCCATAGCGACTATTCAGAATTTTCAACTGGACATATCTTTTGATTCCCGCTATGAAATCTCGATTTTTCGGATTCTTTGGAAAGATATTCTCAAATAGATCCTATTATTTTTGGTTTCACTAAAATCCGGATTGTTTTGCACCCGGTACATTCAATTGAAGTTTGAAATCGAATTATCGAACTACCGCGCCATTTTCAATTCTATTTATAATTATATATAATTATTTGTATTCTAACGACGACGTATATAGATATATACGTTCAAATAATATTCAAAATAAATTTCTCGTCAATATTATTTAAAATAATCTATTTTAAATGTTCAAAATTCGCTAAAATTGCCAAAATAAAAATTTTAAACTGCCCAGATTTTCAGGTTATTACAATCTCCCCCACTTAAAACTTTTCGTCCCCGAAAAGGAACAAAGTCGAAAGTGGTTTGATTTATCAACTCTACGTTCAATCTGGCTTCCATTCTCCAACTTTTCAGCTTCTGAGAATTTTCAAAAATTTCAAAAATTTGGCTAACACCCTAAATTTTCGAAAAATTTCGCCATAACCTCCTTTGTACGGAGAGCACGGGAAAATCCCAAAATTTCCATATTGGCCTTCTGATCTCAAAAAGAAAAAGAAAAAGCCAAGCGGCTAGCCAATCGGCTCATAAAATCATCACCTAAACAAAACAGTAAATTATGTAATAAACATGTACCTATTTGTCGGGCAAACAAATTTTATTCTTCGGCTCTAGCCTCCTTGCTATGACCTGTTCAATGTAAGTACATATATGCAAGCAAATGCGACTAATTTCAATACAATTCAATATTTGGTTCAATATTATCAAACAACTAAACAAACAACACAAACATCAATCAATTAGTGGATTAGAGTTTCAAATTCATAATTTTGATATATATACAAAAAATCCTGTTTTTGATGACAATTCACAACAATAAATCTATCTATATTAATTATTGTTCTCAAACCAGCCTAATGGAAATATATAGAAGTCACACCTTCGAAACACGAACATAAATACTGATGATGTGGCCACATCATCAGAATTATCCCCGGGTGTCTAGAATGTGACTCTATATCTATCCAGTATATTAAAACTTCGACTATACGTTCATGACGCGTATACGCGAAATCTATATATACTCGATTGTCCATATTCAAAATAAATAAATAATCACAAACGTTTAAAACGATATAAATTTCAAAACAAAATTGTTTTCATTTGAAAAATATACTCTTCACACTCGTTCTAGGATACTACTGATCCTATCTCTAACGAGTCATTCTAATTGGATATTACTAATCCAATATCTAATGAATTCTTTCGTATGGTTCTAATGTGTCTTGTTCTCGAGCTCTGTAAACCAAAGCTCTGATACCAAACTGAGACGACCCAAACTTCCCCGGTAAGGAAAGCCCGGATAGCGTTGAGGACAAGACAAATCAGAACGCAAACAGAAGAACATTTCATTGTTATTACAACAATTCCATCAGATACAAGAATATACAGAGTATAAATGAATAAATTACATTCGATAAATATCAGAGATTACAATAATTTACATAGCAGCGGAAAATAATACAAAAGCACAACTAGAAGTGATACACGGATACAGAGCTTTCCGAGCATCGTTCCAGCTGTAAATCAGGACCCTGTGAATATAAATCTGCAAAACAAAAACTACTAGCTGCCCGTGTGGAAAATAGGGGCACCCAGAGTTTAGGTTAAAACAATAAACTCCAGGTCAGTCATGGGACTAGTGTGAGAACTAAAGCAGTTATAAATCTTTATTTTTAAAGTTAGGTAAATCAAGGGACCACGCCGTATAACACGGAACGGGTTTCCTCCCAAGAATACCAGTGCATAAAACAACAGCGCAATGCTAAATAAAGAAAAATGAAGCTGTTATAAGACCCAGGTCCCATCACACAATGCAACGCAAGCCGGAGGATAGTGTTTTTACCTTATAACAGCCAAAGCATGCTTGATACGTTTAAAACACATTATTTGATACTATTATAGGTGTATAGTGTCAAAATAATTTCAATCATAAATATCAATCATAGGCGGCATGAATGACCCATACCACTATGTCGCCATACTAGGTTCTACAAATAAAACCGCCATATCACATATTGGAAATTGGATTTCCGTCATGAGCCGAGGCAAGGGGCAAGCTCCTCTCCGATTCGAGACACTCTAGCAAATGCCTCAGGACCCCACTATGATCCTTGAATCTTCAGGGCCGGTCCTCTCTTACTTTTGAGGATTGGCAATTCCTGAACACACGTTTCTCGGTCCTTACAGACCTATATCCGAGGCGCCTCGCATTCCAACAACCACACAGGTGAAAAGTATATAAATGTCAGGGCTGGTAGGTCACTGACACCACCTTAGCTAGAAAGAAACGTCGTGCTCTCCCTGCAGTCACTATCCCGTTTTTGACTCATACCGAGGTGTGAGGCTCGCGAATTCACGCTATACACAAGGCTACGCCACACAGGCCGTGCTTTGATCATCAACCACAAGACTTTGCTTTTCAATAGAAGCCTTGATCTATTGCCACTTATGCATGCCACATTGGTAATTCACTCCATGCGACTGATGTCCATCGATATACAACCTCTGAGCTCGTACGTCTCAGAGAAGGGCATTAAGCAAGAGAATAAATTCTCCGCCGCCAAACAGATGTATATTTAATAGAGATCAATCAATACAGAATAAAATCCAATGTCAGACACACAATCCATTTACAAGTTCGTTCTGGGTCTGAACGAAACCGGAGGCACTTTCCTCGCATATCCATCCATCTCCAAGTACGTCTGGACGATCACCAACTGATTCCCTCATCCTGGGTGTACGGCCCAATAAAGATCATTAGTAATCACCCAAACGATGTGAAGACTTCCGGTCTTCAACCACCGTCTTCATCTTCGACATCTCGTCGAATCAGTTATTCAGAATGGGTATAACCCGGCCTTTCTGAATAACCCACGTATATAATAAACAAATGTTACACAAACACAATGAACTGCTCATTCCAATTCAGAATATTCTTTTATTAACAAAATCACATTCTTAGGGAAAGGTTCCCATTAATTTTATCCAAGATAAATTCTACTAAATTTATTCTTTGATCTTCCTTTGGATATCATTTCTAACTAGTCGGGATTAGCGAACCACACCGAAGTAATTATTTGTTTTATTTCCCAATCCCAACCTATAAATCCCATGGAGCAAAACTGGTGATATTCCATATCTAACACCACGGTGTTATCGGTAAAATTAATTACCATTTCACGTTCAAATCTAATTAAATATTTAACTATCGCTTTGGAGCAAAACTGGTGATACTCCACTCTCGATCACTTTTCAGATTTGATAATTTAAATTTTCAATTCACTTTTTTAATCTAATTAAAGATTCATTAAAACTCCATTTAGTTTTAATCTTCTCAAAAATCAATATTATGTCTTTAACTGGGTTAAAGAACCAATGTCTTTTAAAACACGATTCACGACAAACCCAAATCACATTTGATATTAAATACAAGGCTCTGAATAGAAACTATATCGGCTTATATTCAATATCAAATTCTGAAACCAACATATATCGTATTGGAAATAACGATATAAAATATATCTTTCAAATTCCCATAACAATATTTGTATAGTCACGAAATCCAACATCGAAATATCCCGAAGATAATTTCGATTCAACTCCAGTCAAATCCACGTATTGGGAATATTGAGTATTTTTAAAATCACTTTCAAATTCAATTTATTTATTTCACAAATAAATTGATTTTAATTCTAGTTCAAAACTAGTTAATTTCGACAAAAATCTATTTTTATCTTTTCAAATGTGGAGTTTTTCACCCCAGTTCTTTCCAATTCACATATTATGATTTTACACAAATTATTAATATTTTTAATAATTTTATCAAGGTCCGTACAGTCGATTTCCAACAACGGCCATCGGACTGCACTTACATCGACCTTTTTCGATTTTGATTTGGACATAATTCCAAATATAACCGTTAGATTTCAAATTTCTAATATTCATTGGGAAGCTCTTTTCGATACGAACCCAACGGTTCCGGTTTTAGGAGAATCCGACCGTCGGATCTCCCGTAATGTCCGTTTGAAATAAATGGTTTAAATTCACGAACTGCCGCGGCGCGGCGCGTTCTATTCAGGCCATTATATTATATATATAATATATATAATATATATTTCGTCGATTTCTATTTAAAACCAATTTATAAATCGTTTTAAATTCGTTTCTAAAACAATTCAACTTCTATATTCAATTTCAAATCGATTTGATTTCAATTCAACTCGAATTCATTTCAATTTTATTTAATTCGAATTCAAATTCGTTTCAATTCAAATTGATTTCAATTTAATTTCGATTCGAATTCAATTAAATTTCAGTTCGTTTTCAATTCAACTTGAATTTGTTTTATATTCAATTCCATTCGAAGTCCTTTTATATTCAATTCAAATTCGTTTTCTTTTCAATTCGAATTCGCTTTCTTTTCAATTCGAATTCGCTATAATATTCATTTCAATTTGAATAAGATCGATATAAATATCGTTCACGTCAAAATGGCGCAAAACTAATCAACACGGCTTTATATTCTTCACAACTTCTTTACTCTATTCGACAAATGAATATTTATCCCATTCAACACATGAATCTATATTTCTTTCAACACACGACTAATCTCAACACATGAGTACTGTCAACACATCACTATTTTTGTTATGTAAAATATTTTATAAAACTATGGTATCTATCGTTTGATTTTAATTAGACTTCTACTAGGAAGTAGTTCTAATTTTAAATATGATAAAGATGTAAATTTCATTGTATAAAATATTTCACTCAACACATGAACATCGTCAACACATGACTATTTTTATATTCAACACATGAATTTTCTTTTATAATATTCATTGTTGTCCCGATTGGAATGAGGCCCAATCAATCACCATATAACGTTAATTATATGGATTCCATACAACACATGTATATAATAGCATTGATAAACAATCAACGATCATCCAAAGTGCACCACACAACTACATAAGCATCAAATATAAATAATCGACGCTTACACAGTCTGTCGACCAATCGATCGACGATAATTAAATAATTGGGATTAGTGTACGCCAAATATCATCCCAACACCCGTGTGGGGTTTCAAATCAACAAACACATATTTTTTGTTTGTGCTGTTGGGCGATGTGTAAAATTTATCGACCCAATCAATATCAGTAAAATCAGTGTATATAAACAAATCGGTCGATTTGTTTATAAATATTTATTTATTCACATTCACGTTAAAATTATATTTTTAACGATAAAATATTTTATTTCAACACATGAATTCCTATTCAGTTCGTTTACACAATAAAAATGATATTTTTATTTTTCTAACATGTTTTATAAGATTTCGGCGGCATAACGGCACGATACTAGAAACGGGACGAGGCCTAGCCTTATCCCCGGTCTAGTGAAGGCCCACGCCATTCACACATCAATCAAATCCATTTCAATTCACCAAACAATTCAATTCAACCCAAATCATCTAACTAATTTATGCAACCAAACAAACAAGTCCATTTTTTGTGGACGATTGTGTCGGGTGCTACTAAGCACCGTCTGCATCCTAGTATATATATAACTAGAAGAAGAAAATTTAGAGTGAGAAGTTCTCACCAATAGCTATCCAACTTCACGACCCTTCTTTTATGGAAATCTTCATCGTTATCGCATCTTTGTCATCTTCGTTGCCCGTGGCCACTACATATACAAAAATCACATTTTTATTTGTTCACTTTCAATTTAAAAATCATATTTTTATAATCACTTCATATATTCAAAAATCGAATTTTTACTTTGCTATTCAATATATAAAAATCGAATTTTTACTTTGCTACTATATAGATAAAAATTCCATTTTTACAACGTTATTATATAGATAAAAATTATATTTTTATCACACTATTCTATATAAAAAGATTTCGCCTTTTCAAATATAAAGATTTCATCATTATAAAAATCACCTCTTTATTTCAATGTATATATAATAAAAATCAGATTTTTATTTTGCTACATATACAAAGGTGATATTTTTAATTCTCTACATAACCAAAAATCATATTTTTACCACTTCTATATAGTAAAGATTATATTTTTAATACTTTAAAAATATAAAAATCTTATCTTTATCCTTTCTATTATATAAAAATCATATCTTTAACCTCACAAAGATTACATCTTTATCGACTCTACACACATTCAAAACTGAAATTAAAGTAAAACAAATGTAAATAAATATAAAACTCACTTCTTTACAGATGTAGGTGTCGGAGGAGAGTCGTCGGGTGCTGTTGGTGTCGAGGAGGTGTTAATTGGAAAACAAACATTCGAAATCGGGTTTTTAAAAGGGAGGGGGACCCACAGTTGGCCAGAGGTGGCGGGGAGTTGCGTGGGAGTCGGGGATGGCACTGGTGGTCGGCGGCGGGCCTCGGGTGGCTAGGGCTGGCGTTGGTTTCGAGGGGGAGGGTGTTGCGGTTCATACAGAGGAGGAGGGGCGAGGGAAGAGGAGAACGAAGAGGAGATGGAGGCGGTGGTTGCTGGGGGCGCACGCACCTCGCGCGGCGGCTCTATGGGGCTCCGTCGCCCTCCCTTTTTCTTCTTATTTTTTTTCGTTTCTGAAATTACACGGGGGGGGGGGGGGGGGGGTTGGGCAGAATGAATTAAGGGGAAGGGAGAGAGAAGGTTTATTTTTAATTTATTTAATTAATTTATTTTCAAAAAGTTGACTTTTTCATACGAAATCTAAACGAAGCCCACCGCCTGTCGTCCATAGCGTTTTACCCCCATTCCGAACTCAATGGGATATGTATCGTAGACTGATTCGGCTGTTACAATCTGTTTTCGTTAAATTTACAATTAAAACACTTTATTGAATTTTAAACGTACATTTCAAATTACTGGGGTCACATACTAACTAGAAGAATTCAATAAAAATATTTTCTAGCTTCGTATTGACGATACGGTCCTAACAAAACTAGTTTCGTCGAATTCTGAGACCATTGGAAAAATGGCCATTTTCCAGTCGATTAAAATCAACTGAAATTGGTCAAACGCGTTTTCCTATGCCACGCTCACATATTGATTCGAAAAATTATGAAATTTGAAACCTAGAAATAATTTAACACTACGGATCCAACAAAAGTGGTTTCGTCGAAATCCGAGGTCATTTGCAAAATTCTCATTTTTAAGGGCCTGAATTCCATAGCGACTATTCAGAATTTTCAACTGGACATATCTTTTGATTCCCGCTATGAAATATCGATTTTTCGGATTCGTTGGAAAGATATTCTCAAATAGATCCTATTATTTTTGGTTTCACTAAAATCCGGATTGTTTTGTACCTGGTACATTCAATTGAAGTTTGAAATCGAATTATCGAACTACCGCGCCATTTTCAATTCTATTTATAATTATATATAATTATTTATATTCTAACGACGACGTATATAGATATATACGTTCGAATTATATTCAAAATAAATTTCTCGTCAATCTTATTTAAAATAATCTATTTTAAATGTTCAAAATTCGCTAAAATTGCCAAAATAAAAATTTTAAACTGGCCCAGATTTTCGGGTTATTACATATATATTTAATAGAAATCAATCAACACAGAATAAAATCCAATGTCAGACACACATCCATTTAGAAGTCCGTTCTGGGTCTGAATGAAACCGGAGGAACCTTATTCCTTGCATATCCATCGATCTCCAAGTATGTCTGGACGATCACCAACCAATTCCCTCCTCTTGGGTGTACAGCCCAATCAAGATCATCAGTAATTATCCAAACAATGTGAAGACCTCCGGCCTTCAACCACCGTCTTCATCGTCAACTTCTCGTCGATTCAGTTATTCAGAATGGGATAAACCCGGTCTTTCCAAATAGCTCGCGTATATAATAAACAAGTGTTATAAAAACACAACATACGCCTTATTCCAATCCAGAATATTCCTTTATGCAAATATTCTTTTACTTTGGGAAAGGTTCCCATTAATTTTATCAAAGTTAAATTCTTTAAATTTATTCTTTAATCTTCCTTTTGAATATCCATTCAAACCAAATTATGGTTTATCCAAACTAGTCGGGATTAGCGAACCTTACCGAAGTTATCATTTGTTAAATTTCCCAACCCCAACCTATTCATCCCATGAAGTAAAACCGGTAATACTTCATATCTAACACCGCGGTGTTATCGGTAAATTCAATTACCATTTCATGTTCAAATCAAATTAAAGATTTAACCATCGCTTGGAGCAAAACTGGCGATACTCCATTCTCGATCATTTCTTGAATTTGATCATTTTAGTTATCAAATTCACCTTTCAATCTATTTAAAGATTCACTAAAACTATAACTCAGTCTTAATTTCCAAAAATCATTGCTTAATGATTATTCAAATCCAGGAAATAAATCTTATCTTTAACTAGATTAAAGAACTAATGTCATCTAAAACACAGCTCACGATAAACCCAAAATCACATTCCATTAATTATGGAATCTTCATGGAAAGCAGATCAATATATATAATCGATATAAACTTCCATATCTGACTAATAATATAAATGGAATAATGGCAAAGCCTTTTAAATACCAGATATATTAGCAGTCTTCCTCCACAGAAATTCACTTCGATTATTGCCAAATCGAATTCCATTCCATTCCAATTTATTTTATTAAATTGGAAAACTTTACTTTGGAAAATCTCCTTTAAATCTTAACAAAATATTTTTAAATTCCAAATCACATTTCACTGTAAATCGGATTAAAGAACGAATGTCGTTAAAACACAGTTCATAACAAACCCAATTCACATTTCATTAACTATCGGGTTAAAGAACAAGTGTTATTTAAAACACCGTTCACGATAAACCAAAAAATCAATTCCAATTAAATATTATTTAATTGGTATACTTCATGAAATCTCAATAAAAAGATTTATTCTTTTTCTCAATTGGGTTTAAGACCAGTGTTAATGAAGACACCATTCACGACAAAACCAAATCCCATTTGATATCAAATACAAGGCTCTGAATAAAAAATATATCGGCTTATATTCAATATCAAATTCTGAAACCAACAAATATCGTATTGGAAATAACGATATAAATATATCTTTAAAATTCCCATAACAATATCTGTATAATCCCGAAATCCAACATCGAAATATTCCGAAGACAATTTCGATTCAAATCCATTTCCAATTCAACTATTGGAAATTCTGGTTATTTTTAAAACCCTTTTAAATCCTATTTATTTATTTCAAAAATAAATGGATTATAATTCTAGTTCAAAACTAGTTCATTTCGATAAAAATATATTTTTATCTTTTCAAATATGGAAATTTTCATCCCTATTCTTTCCAAATCATTTCTTACGATTTTACACAAATTATTGATATTTTTAATAATTTTATCAAGGCTCGTACAGCCGATTTCCATCAACGGCCATCGAACTGCACTTACAGCGACCTTTTCCAAATTTGATTTGGACATAATTCAAAATCCAACCATTAGATTTCTAATTTACTGTATTCCTTAGAAAGCTCTTTTTGATACGAACCCAACGGTTCTGGTTTTAGGAGAATCCGATAGTCGGATCTCCCGTAATGGCCGTTCGAAGTCAATGGTCGAAATTCGCGAACTGCCACAGCGCGGCGCGTTCTATTCAGGCCATTATATTATATATATAATATACATAATATATATAATATATATTTCGTTGATTCCCATTTAAAACGTATTTTATAAATTGTTTTAAATTCATTTTCAAAAACAATTTCAGCTTCCATTTCAAATTCATTTCAATTCAATTCAAAATTCAAATCCATTTCAATTCAATTTGAATTTCAAATCTATTTCAATTCAATTCAAATTTCAAATCATTTCAATTCAATTCGAATTTCAAATCATTTCAAATCATTTCAATTCAATTCGAATTTCAAATCCATTTCAACTCAATTTGAATTTCAAATATGTAACGACCCGAAAATCCACACCAATTTGAGCTGATAAATATCCTACACATTCAACTCAAAGTGCACGAAAATTCAGATCATTAATAGAAAGAAATTAGAGGATGAGATAGAAAAGATAGAACTAATAGAATAGAAGAAGAAGAAGAAGAACATACTGAATAGAATCAGAGTAAACACGAATCTCACAGCGGAACGAATAAAATATATTATATAACATAACTTTGAAATACAAAACTGTATTGTATATACATACCATTATCAGAGTACAATACATCATATCACAGCGCAAATAATCTCTAAATACTAACGGTGAAGCCTTCTGCTTTTAACTCCTCCAAGTGTATCTGCAAAAGCCTGAAACACTTGACTGCCCGTACAAATTTGGGCACCCAAGAGTTTAGGGAAAACAAACAAAATAAACTCTAGGTCAGTCATGGGACTGGTGTGAGTAAATTCCAACCATACGGTTTGACTTTGAAAATCCTTTTGAAACAAAAGGATAATAGTAAGACCAGTCCACACATAAACATGGACGGTTTTTACCTTACTATAACCCATAATATTTTGATATCGAAATCCAGTGATATTATAATAATGTCTAATCAAATAAATAACCAAATAGTAGAACGCTTGCATCTCACGCTCAACATACATAGTATAAAATCAAAAACCGCAGGGTGCTTATTGGAGATTGGATTCCAATTATGACAAGGTATGGGACCACCTGCCGATAGTGTATCTCTAGAGGCGAATACACTGGGTTCAACAAGAACGTCTTACAACCCGACCCACACATGACCGACCACTCATTTCGCTTGAGTGTATCGAATGTATATCACCAATGGTTGGGCTCAAACCACCGTTTCCTGAAAAGGGACAGCATCGAAATAGATTTAAGAAGTACAAGGAATTTCTCTAGATAGGTGATTATACACCCTAATGGTAGCGAACCACATAGCCATGCTGCCTACCCGATTTTTGTCATTTCCCGGCTGTGAAGCTTGAGGCTACGTCTATTTTTTTAACATCTGGCCACCATACACTTTGAATGTCACATCGTTAAACCCATCAAATCACTAGTTGATCTTCCCAAAAGTATTACGGGCATAAAAGCTAAAAGAAACGAATTTCTCCACCACCAGACGTAATACCTTGAAAGGATCGTCTTAGGTGGCTGTTAGGAATACTTTGTCAAACATTCGTCCATACAAGTTGTCCTGGGACTGGACAAACAGAAAACACCATTCTAGAACAGAACGACCCTTGCATTTCACTCCGTCTTCAATTGTCTTCAGCATAATCTAATTCGCTGCTCTTATGCCTATACAGAGTGGTTTTCGGATATTAAATCCAACCGGTCTCTCCGTATTGACAATGATGGTCAAAACACTTTGATAGTCAGTTATTTAACTATCGAAGAAAAAAAACAACATCCATTCAAATCAAGCCACCACTAGCCCCTTTTAATTTACATAAATTTTCCAATTTCCCATGTCCTTACAGATATTTTCTAAATCCGTTTAACCCTTCACGCCCCCTGGAACATTATCAAATATTATAAACTCTTATTTTCCCCTATCTCAGAAAATACGTGTTATTAACTTTTGGAAACATTCACATCCCTATAATATTTCTTATTTTCAATACTCTACAAAATATATATTATTAACACTGGAAAGTATTTCCATTTTCGATCTTAACCATTAAAACAGTGTTAACCTTTAAACATGAATATTATTTCTTTATAGAAACATGTCTCGTTTATCAAATTTAAATCCTTACTTTTATTTATTTATACCATTACAAGTTAGAACCCATCTAGTTATGTTTTACTTCCCACCTCACAAATTCCCTAAGGATTAGTGTTATATATAAAAACTATGCTTAAGCTTGGTCAACAACGCTAATTTTATCGTTATAGTTCAAAACTTGTCATACGTTGTAATATTCCCTTTAATAACTAATTTCGACACCTCTTTCCGTTACTAAAATTTTGACATCTCTTTTTGTTACAAAATTTTTGACATCCCTTTCCCTTACAAAAATTTTGACATCTTTTATATATTAACATTTTAAATGACGTCCACTTAAGAAACGATTATTTAATTAAAAATAATTAACTAATATCTTACTTTATAAAATGAACTATAAAATACCAGTTATAATAGAATATCTATTACGGTTTAAAGCTCCACTTTAATTATAAAAATATAGTTTTTATAATTAACTTCGTTGATTTACCTGGCGCTAATTCAACGTCTTAACAAAAGATGAATTTACGGTCGTCTGCTGCCACTTTCTTAATCGATATCGTTTATTTATTAAATCAAAACAAATGTTAAATTTCCATTCAACATCAATATTCACATGGCTTTAACGTCATTTGGGTTCAACAGTGCATATACAAAACAAACAGCACATATAAATATTGAGGAATCCAGTTGGATTCCTCCAACCGGTTTCCTGCATCCACCGATGTTAGTCAAACAGTTATCGCTGATTCCGTACTAGGAAATATTTTAATTGATGGAATCAGTATCTAACCAAAAGATGTGTACATATGCAACGATATATATTTTGCAACCAATTTAATCGTAATCTACCGAAGCGACCATCACACGACATTCAACAAATATTTTAATATTTTAAAATAAAACAGAGTTAGTGAATTTACTCAACTTTGCGCGTTAACCGTTAAATACGATTAACGATCGGTTGATTCGAATCAGACATTCTAAATCCATCATGATTCCCAACGAGCTTCAAATCTCTTCAACCCAGTTTTATCGCGTAGCCTACATCCATACGGATCCAATGTGACAAACAGCTCTCAACTCTGCAATAATACGCCACTATAAATCATACTGTTCCTTAATTACATTAACTGTAAGTGAATTCGGCCACTAATATTCACTGCCAATTTAGGCTTAACCAAGTGTTAAACTATTGCGTTTTATTTATCGATATGGTTATATAATTTCCGAAACTGTGACTAACGTATTTTATGGCCGTACATTATATGTTTACTTGGTTAACAAATTAACAGTTTAAATAAGCTTATCATGTTATAAGTTAAACTAACTAACTAAAAACTATAAACTTTATACATAATCTCACCTATCAGTCCTTCCCACTTCATTCTCATGTTCCCTGTACTTGTCAACCATATGAATCCCTTCTTGCATGCATTCCATGTGTTCACGTCAAACACCAATGCTCCCCCTTCATTCCTCTACCTATACCCAAACCTTACATCTCAAATTCCCCTACCTTATTGCGTGTTCCAGCCCAGTGTAGTGCAAATCCCCTTCTTCTTTTCTTTTTTCTCTTCTACTTGAAACTGGTGTAACACCCCGAATTTTCTATTAACACTAAAGTTGCTAAAATATTAATAAGTGTGTAAGAGAGGGGATGTATCTAATATGAATATAAAAATATTAATAAGTGTGTAAGAGAGGGGATGTATCTAATATGAATATAAAAATATTAATAAGTGTGTAAGAGAGGGGATGTATCTAATATGAATATAAAAATATTAATAAGTGTGTGAGAGAGGGGATGTATCTAATATGTATATAAAAACAATAATAAGTAAAGGGGGATGTATCTAATATGTACATTGTAGAAAAAATATATATATTTATGACATGAATAGAAGTTTATTAATATGCTGAGTGTTTGCTGAGTCACTTCTGACTCATTGCTGAGTCAACAAGATAAACCCCATCTTGTCTGAACGGCTGCGGTTATTTCTAGGTTAAATCTAATGGCCTAAATGCATTCTAAAATCTATAAATAAGTGGGTAGACCCAAAACCTAAATCACTTGTAAAATTAGAGAAGCTACCGTCATGCTGCTGCCATGGAGTTCAGCATAGCCGTCACAAATTAAGAAGAGGAAGCCTAATCATCTACGACTAAATCTACACAAATCAAATCAAAAGATCTCTCTTTCTCTAATTCTTTTCTTTGGTTGGTGAGTATGATGATTCTCACAAGACTATTACAAACTAATTTGACTCAGTTATGAATGGATCACAAGAAAGTGATGTGATTTGTAATTGTAAATTCTATATATTGTGGATCTCTTATTATGTTATTATGTTGTCGTATGATGTAAATTATATATGCTATGTCATGCTATGTTGTAAATTCTCTTATGCTATGTCGTGCTATGTTGAGAATCATGTCAAGCTATGTTATACTATCATACTATGCCATGTTATAAATCATGCTATATTATGTTGAAAAATCGTGATGTTGTTGGATCATGCTTAAAGTTATGTTTTTCTTAATTTAAATGGATCTTGTTTATGGGAATTTGCCTATTAGGTTAGGTGTACCCATAAACTTGAAACTATAATTAAACAAAACTTGATTATGGGAATTTGCCTATTGAGTTAGGTGTACCCATATAAAACCATGTTGTTAAAAAATTAGATGATGTTGATTCACACATGTTCATATGTAAGTTTATGAAAATTGATTGAGATCATATTAGGTGAATTTTGAACAAGTTGACACCTTTCGATCCATGACATGTATAATCTATGCAAGTTGGACATATGCAAGTTTCACCCCTTATTATGATTCATTTGGTCACATATACATGTTGTTATTATGATAATCTCTTTTTTGCTATGAGTTAGGCTATTCGAGTCTAACATATATTTTGCGAATAAACGTTCAAACGTGGGGTAGGGGTAATATTAGGAATTAATAAATTGGGTGCAGTTTTGTAAGATTTTGCATACCATGAATGAATGTCCATAATTGAGTCAATTATGGACATTGTTAAAAATTGGAAGTAATTAATAATTCAAGTAGGGAATTATTAAAATTGGGGAAAGTGGATTATTATTAATAATCAATGCTTAGGACACGAGGTTGGACCCGTTTGTGATGTAAACCTGCCCGGACCCGCCCGGCAAATCCAGTAGTCACAAATGTCGGCCCAATGTGAGAGGTCCTAGGCCCAAACTAAAGCATAACAGTTGTAAAGACACGAGGTTAGACTCTTTTATGGTGTAAGACTGCCCGGACCCGCCCGGCAAATCCAGCTGCCATAAATGCCAGTCTAATGTGAGAGGTCTTTATGAGGTTATGGCCTTAATGAACTAAGAAATACTTAACCAGATAATCATGTAAGGTGGGACATGGGGGTTAAGTAGGTGCCTTGGGTGGCATGAAGAATCTGGTGGTTTCCTTTAGAGGCATTTGAAATACGATTAGACTTAACCAAACACACATGTAAATGAACATGACTAAGTGGGTTAAGTGGGATGGACTAATGGGGACAAGCTTAGGTTGAATACTTGTGGTAAATAGTGGGGGCCCATTTCAACCAGTATCCCAAAACGTATCTTTGTGGGCTCGACCCAAGTCGAGGACGGGACACGCATACTGGGTTTGACTATAAGAGGCCAAAACAGGGAGCGGTGGCAACGCAAGTCCAACGGGTTTCATATGCGTGTGTGGACCCGGGCTGGTAGGTAAGACGTTGTTGCATCATGTAGGTATAAGCCGTGCATGTCCGTTGTATCAGGTTGCCACTTTAGGGGAGTGATACACCCCACTGTGGGGCCAGCACGGGTATCTACGAGTTAGGGAGCCGATCGAATAATGGGAAGTAGGGTACACCTAGTGGAGATAGGGGCAGGCGGCACCTATGTATTCAGCTAGGGGTACGTAAAGCCATTGGGAAAGTTTCTAAGTGAAGCTAAGTGGGATGAATCTTTAGGGTGACTGGTGTGGTGCAGTATAGTGTTTATCCTTTAGTATTTAGGAGCGCCTATAACGTTGCCTTTAGCGATTGTCTATGTCCTTAATCTGCTCTTCATAGACATTTTCTTGTTTTCCAGCTTATGCCTTAGTCCAGTTATTTTGGTAATAGTATTGTAGAATTATCATATTCACCAGACTTTATGTCTGACCCCCTCTTTTCCATCCTTTTTCTCCCTTCAGGTCCGCAGGTTGGGCCAAGTTCTAGTGGAGTCTAGTTGGATCGCTTATCTTCTGGAAAGCTTGGACTGCTGAAGTAAAGTCCAGCTTGTTATTTTTAATGGCTATTCATGTAATGGGATTATGTACTTGTTTTATCAAGATAGATATTGTACTTGACATTGAATATGGTGTTATGATGAAATCAAACATGTTTTGACTTCTGCTAGAATGAAATAAAGTTTTTGAATTTCCAAGTACTATTTTATATCTGTCTTGTTGTAATTTTACTGTTGTATATTCACTTAAAACCTCCATGGAAGTTAATGCATTCCCTTTGTGAGTGACATTAATGGACGTGGGGTGTTACACGTGGTATCAGAGCATAAGGTTACCAGAACAGATAAAAAAAAATTTAGAAAAATATTTTTTTTTTCTAAAGTATTTTTGGAAGAAGTGCTTTCAAAAAAAAAACATGTTATTTAAAGAGAGTTTTTATGAAAAACATAATCCCAAATAGCCACATTCTTATCTTTATCTTTCGAATTCTCCATTTTGAATCTTTCCTTTTTCGTTTCAGCATGGCTGAAGATCTTAATCTCCCAGAAGGTGTGACGATTCCAGGGTGGTTTAGGAGATACTTGGAGGCTAGGGCCACCACTGCAGGCCCAGCGGATACTCCTCCACCCCTAGTTGCACCCATTCCTCCTCCTCGTGTTGACACTTTTGCAAAGACGTGCAAGGAATTCAAGGCTATGGGAGGAAAAACTTTTCAAGGGACTGAGACGTTTGTGGAGGCCAGAGATTGGCTTAAGGAGACTGAGGAATTGTTGGATATCTTTGAAGTGGAAGATGGGAGGAAAGTCCGTTTAGCTGCTTGGTTAATGAAGGGAGAGGCCTCGTTTTGGTGGGAGGTCACTAACGGGGAACGTCCAGTTGATTCATGGGCGGATTTCAGACGAAGGTTTGAGGCAAAGTTTCTTTCAAGGGCAGAGGAGAACTTAAATATGGAAAAATTCCTGGCACTAAAGCAAGGGAGCTCATTAGTAAAGGAATATGTCAATAAATTTAATCAGTTAGCAAGGTTTGGCTTGGAGTTGGTGAACACGCCAGAGAAGAAAGCTTTGAGGTTCGTTAGAGGCTTGAATGAACTGTTGCAAGGGTTGGCTATGACCCACATCCCTATGGGAGCCATCTTTGAAAAGCTAGTAGAAATGGCACTTATGCATGAGGATAAGGCAGTTGAAAAGAAAGGGGATCAGAAGAAACCCCAACAGCAAAATAAGAAGGGTGGTAAAAACAATAATGGCAAAGGGAAGAAGAAATGCTTCAATTGTGGGACGCCTGGCCATCTCAGCAAAGATTGTAGAAAGAAAAAGAAGACTGGTTGTTTTCATTGTGGAGATGCGGGACATTTAGTGAAGGACTGTCCAAAGAAGGGGCAGAGGGCAGGGTCTACCTCGGGAGGACAGGTGCAGGCTCTTATGGCACCAGGGCAGGCAAGGGGGCAAGTTCAGGCTATTGCGGCCCCACCGCTGCAAGAAGGAGGTAGAACAATTTCTGTTGAAAGCTTAGTTTTTCTGTTTGATCATCCTGTCCGTACCTTATTCGATTCTGGCGCATCTCATTTGTTTATCTCTGCATCATTAGTTGAATCACTGCACTTGAACACCAGTTTAGTAGAGGATCCCTTGGTCGTTTCAAATCCAATTGGGGGTTCGGCTCATTTGACCATGATATGTTTGGATTTGAAAATCTCTATACTTAGCATTGAATTTAGATGTGATGCTTATGTATTGGGCTTCACGGGCTATGGGCTAATTTTAGGAATGGATTGGTTGTCTAGAAATAGGGCCATTCTTGATTGTGAAAGGAGAGTAGTTAGGCTTGTGACTCGCCTTGGTAATGCTCTCGACATCTTTTGTAATCCCATAAATTCCGTTATGCTAAGTTATCTTGAATCGCTTGACGCGTCTGTAGAGAACCTGCGATCGGTAGAAGTGGTCCGGGAATATCCGGATGTGTTTGAGGAGGTGAAGGGCTTACCTCCAAAACGAGAGATAGACTTTCGAATATACCTTGTAGATAATGCGAAACCCGTATCTCTGCCAGTGCGCCACATGGCTCCTCGTGAAAGGAGGGAACTCAATAAGCAAGTGAAGGAGTTGCTTGAGAAGGGGTTCATAAGACGTAGTATATCGGAGTGGGGTGCTCCAGTAGTATTTGCCACAAAGGCGGATGGGTCCCTTAGACTTTGTGTGGACTATAGAGAACTTAATAAGCTCACCAAGAAGAACAGACACCCACTGCCGAGGATTGACGATCTCTTTGATCAGTTAGTTGGCGCCTCAGTATTTTCGCAGTTGGACTTAGCCACTGGTTTCCATCAGTTGAGAGTGGCTGAGGATAGCATAGATAAGACTGCCTTTAGGACTCCGGACGGTTTCTATGAATGGCTAGTGATGCCCTTTGGTTTGACAAACGCCCCTGCATATTTTGTTGATTTGATGAGTAGGGTGTTTAGGGAATACCTTAACAAATTCGTGGTAGTCTTTGTGGATGACATCTTAGTCTTTTCTAAGAATAAAGAAGAGCAATCCCTACATCTTAGGGAAGTGTTGGAAACCCTTCGAGCGCATAACCTTAAGGCAAAATTTTCTAAGTGTCACTTCTGGAGGAAGGAAGTACGGTTCTTAGGGCACGTGGTTTCCAAAGAAGGGATAGCAGTGGATCCCGCAAAGGTGGTGGCCATCCAAGATTGGAAGGTCCCTAAAAATGCAACCGAAGTAAGAAGTTTCTTGGGGTTGGCTGGCTATTATAGGAAGTTTATCAAAGACTTCGCAAAAATATCAGCTCCATTAACACGGTTAACGAAGAAGAACCTGGTTTTTACGTGGGACAAAGATTGCGATGATGCGTTCCAACGTTTAAAGAGAGCCTTAACTTCAGCCCTAGTCTTAGTGCTGCCAGACGGGAATAAACAGTTTACCATCTATACTGATGCTTGTGGGACGGGACTTGGCGCGGTCCTCATGCAAGAGGGAAGAGTAATAGCCTATGGTGGAAGGCAGTTGAGGGTTCATGAAAAGAATTACCCCACGCATGACTTAGAGCTAGCCGCAATTGTTTTCGCGCTTAAGTCTTGGCGTCACTATCTTCTTGGTGAGAAATTCGAACTGTTCACTGACCACAAATCATTAAAATACTTATTCTCTCAGAAGGATTTGAATTTAAGGCAGCAACGGTGGATGGAATTCTTAGCCTCCTATGATTTTGAAATAGCATATACCCCGGGCAAGGGTAACGTGGTGGCAGACGCCTTAAGTAGGAAAAGGTTGTCCTTGAGTCCGTTGTTTGTTGAACGACAAAGCTTAGAATTCATCTCTATGTTTGACTTTAGACCCTCCGTTGACTTAGTACCCGGTCTGTTAGCATCCTTGGAGGTTAGACCTACACTTCTAGGACGGGTTGGTGAGGCACAGCGAGACGACCCACAGTTGGTTGAGATAGTAGAAAAGCTCAAAGGGGGGGAGTCGTCAAGCCATCTTCGAAGGTATACCCTAGACGATAAGGGTTGGTTACGAAGGGATAATAGACTTTGTGTACCACAAGACGAAGACTTAAGGAAGGCCATTCTTGATGATGCTCATCGCTCAAAAATGACCATTCATCCCGGCGGGGATAAGATGTACAAAGATATGAAGCGGGTTTTCTTTTGGGCCGGTATGAAAAAGGATGTGGCCGGGTATGTCGCTAGATGCTTGGTGTGCCAACAAGTAAAAGCGGAGCAAAAGAAGCCCGGTGGGTTGCTTCACCCATTAGAAGTTCCACTATGGAAATGGGAAAGCATCTCAATGGATTTTGTGGATGGATTACCAAGATCAAGGAAGGGTAACTCGGGGATTTGGGTTATAGTAGATAGACTTACTAAAAGCGCCCATTTTATTCCCGTGAAAAGTAAGAGGACTGCTCCGTGGTTGGCTTCTGTATACATTAAGGAGATAGTTCGTTTGCACGGTATTCCTTCTAGTATAGTAAGCGACCGTGACCCCATCTTTACTAGTGAATTTTGGAAGAGTTTACAAGAGGCGGTAGGGACTCAGCTATGTTTGAGCACCGCATATCATCCTCAGACAGACGGCCAGACCGAGAGGGTGAATCGCATTCTAGAGGATCTTTTAAGGCTTTGTATCCTAGACTTTGGGGGTACATGGGAAGAGCACCTTTCGTTAGTAGAATTCGCATATAACAATAGCTTTCAGTCTAGTATTGGCATGGCGCCTTTCGAAGCTCTTTATGGAAGGCCTTGCCGTTCGCCTACATGTTGGTGGGAATCTACCGATAAAATCCTACTTGGGCCCGATATGGTTAGGGAAACCTCGGAGAAGATTGAGTTGATTCGAAGGAGGATGAAAGCAGCACAAGATAGGCAGAAATCGTATGCTGATAAGAGGAGGACAGATCTTGAGTTTGACATTGGGGACATGGTTTTTATCAAAGTATCTCCGTTACAGAATGTTGTTCGCTTTGGGTCCGTGGGGAAATTAGCACCAAGGTTTGTAGGGCCGTTTCCTGTAAAAGATAGGATTGGGAAGATGGCATATAGGGTGGAGTTGCCTGAGAAACTTAGTGGAGTACACGATGTATTCCATGTATCACATTTGAGGAAGTGTTTGCACAAGACCGCGGAGGTGGTAGAGCCGAGCTTGCTTAAAGAGGTGGAAATAGAGCGTGATGCAACAATTAGACGAGCTCCTACATGCATTCTTGGGTCGGAGATCAAAAAGTTGAGGAATCGAGAGGTCAGACTGGTTAAAGTGCAATGGGGAAATGATGAGAGCAACGCAACTTGGGAGACAGAAGAGAAGATGCGTTCGTTGTACCCTTTTCTTTTTGAGGGTATGTCTTTTAATTTCTCCTTTATCGCTTAGCTTATCTTATCTTATCTTTAGTATGTCCTCTCATTAGTATCTTTGACCTTTAGTTAGGATAATCCTATGGTTGAAACATGTGTTTGAGACATGTTATGTATGATGGATGCAAAATGGATGCAAGTGTTTGCTAGTGGTTGCTCGTGGATGCATATATACACACACTTTAGGCACTAGATCGGCTCAGTCACTTCATATTGCATATTGCATATATATGGATGTATTTAGTATAATGGATGTATAATGGTTGTACCATCATATGGATGCTGCATTCGGTTGAATGGGTGTGCACGCATATAGAAGTAGTATGTAAGCAATTAGGATCTTTTGCATACATAATGGATTCATGACACTTACATAATTTGCATTAAGGAGGTCAACTGAATCAGTAGACCGCCTGATTTCGCATTAGGTAAGGACATGTACACACACTTTGCATATGATCATAAAGCATTAGAAGTCTTTTAAGGACAATGGATGCCTGTGTATGATGGATGAGTAGATGGTCGTTTGGATGGTAGGATATTCATTCTTCCAGACTTGAAGATTTCGGGGACGAAATCCTAAAAGGAGGGGAGAATGTAACACCCCGAATTTTCTATTAACACTAAAGTTGCTAAAATATTAATAAGTGTGTAAGAGAGGGGATGTATCTAATATGAATATAAAAATATTAATAAGTGTGTAAGAGAGGGGATGTATCTAATATGAATATAAAAATATTAATAAGTGTGTAAGAGAGGGGATGTATCTAATATGAATATAAATATATTAATAAGTGTGTGAGAGAGGGGATGTGTCTAATATGTATATAAAAACAATAATAAGTAAAGGGGGATGTATCTAATATGTACATTGTAGAAAATATATATATATTTATGATATGAATAGAAGTTTATTAATATGCTGAGTGTTTGCTGAGTCACTTCTGACTCATTGCTGAGTCAACAAGATAAACCCCATCTTGTCTGAATGGCTGCGGTTATTTCTAGGTTAAATCTAATGGCCTAAATGCATTCTAAAATCTATAAATAAGTGGGTAGACCCAAAAGCTAAATCACTTGTAAAATTAGAGAAGCTACCGTCATGCTGCTGCCATGGAGTTCAGCATAGCCGTCACAAACTAAGAAGAGGAAGCCTAATCATCTACGACTAAATCTACACAAATCAAATCAAAAGATCTCTCTTTCTCTAATTCTTTTCTTTGGTTGGTGAGTATGATGATTCTCACAAGACTATTACAAACTAATTTGACTCAGTTATGAATGGATCACAAGAAAGTGATGTGATTTGTAATTGTAAATTCTATATATTGTGGATCTCTTATTATGTTATTATGTTGTCGTATGATGTAAATTATATATGCTATGTCATGCTATGTTGTAAATTCTCTTATGCTATGTCGTGCTATGTTGAGAATCATGTCAAGCTATGTTATACTATCATACTATGCCATGTTATAAATCATGCTATATTATGTTGAAAAATCATGATGTTGTTGGATCATGCTTAAAGTTATGTTTTTCTTAATTTAAATGGATCTTGTTTATGGGAATTTGCCTATTAGGTTAGGTGTACCATAAACTTGAAACTATAATTAAATAAAACTTGATTATGGGAATTTGCCTATTGAGTTAGGTGTACCCATATAAAACCATGTTGTTAAAAAATTAGATGATGTTGATTCACACATGTTCATATGTAAGTTTATGAAAATTGATTGAGATCATATTAGGTGAATTTTGAACAAGTTGACACCTTTAGATCCATGACATGTATAATCTATGCAAGTTGGACATATGCAAGTTTCGCCCCTTATTATGATTCATTTGGTCACATATACATGTTGTTATTATGATAGTCTCTTTTTTGCTATGAGTTAGGCTATTCGAGTCTAACATATATTTTGCGAATAAACGTTCAAACATGGGGTAGGGGTAATATTAGGAATTAATAAATTGGGTGCAATTTTGTAAGATTTTGCATACCATGAATGAATGTCCATAATTGAATCAATTATGGACATTGTTAAAAATTGGAAGTAATTAATAATTCAAGTAGGGAATTATTAAAATTGGGGGAAAGTGGATTATTATTAATAATCAATGCTTAGGACACGAGGTTGGACCCGTTTGTGATGTAAACCTGCCCGGACCCGCCCGGCAAATCCAGTAGTCACAAATGTCGGCCCAATGTGAGAGGTCCTAGGCCCAAACTAAAGCATAACAGTTGTAAAGACACGAGGTTAGACTCTTTTATGGTGTAAGACTGCCCGGACCCGCCCGGCAAATCCAGTTGCCATAAATGCCAGTCTAATGTGAGAGGTCTTTATGAGGTTATGGCCTTAATGAACTAAGAAATACTTAACCAGATAATCATGTAAGGTGGGACATGGGGGTTAAGTAGGTGCCTTGGGTGGCATGAAGAATCTGGTGGTTGCCTTAAGAGGCATTTGAAATACGATTAGACTTAACCAAACACACATGTAAATGAACATGACTAAGTGGGTTAAGTGGGATGGACTAATGGGGACAAGCTTAGGTGGAATGCTTGTGGTAAATAGTGGGGGCCCATTTCAACCAGTATCCCAAAACGTATCTTTGTGGGCTCGACCCAAGTCGAGGACGGGACACGCATACTGGGTTTGACTATAAGAGGCCAAAACAGGGAGCGGTGGCAACGCAATTCCAACGGGTTTCATATGCGTGTGTGGACCCGTGCTGGTAGGTAAGACGTTGTTGCATCGTGTAGGTATAAGCCGTGCATGTCCGTTGTATCAGGCTGCCACTTTAGGGGAGTGATACACCCCACTGTGGGGCCAGCACGGGTATCTACGAGTTAGGGAGCCGATCGAATAATGGGAAGTAGGGTACACCTAGTGGAGATAGGGGCAGGCGGCACCTATGTAGTCAGCTAGGGGTACGTAAAGCCATTGGGAAAGTTTCTAAGTGAAGCTAAGTGGGATGAATCTTTAGGGTGACTGGTGTGGTGCAGTATAGTGTTTATCCTTTAGTATTTAGGAGCGCCTATAACGTTGCCTTTAGCGGTTGTCTATGTCCTTAATCTGCTCTTCATAGACATTTTCTTGTTTTCCAGCTTATGCCTTAGTCCAGTTATTTTGGTAATAGTATTGTAGAATTATCATATTCACCAGACTTTATGTCTGACCCCCTCTTTTCCATCCTTTTTCTCCCTTCAGGTCCGCAGGTTGGGCCAAGTTCTAGTGGAGTCTAGTTGGATCGCTTATCTTCTGGAAAGCTTGGACTGCTGAAGTAAAGTCCAGCTTGTTATCTTTCTTTTTAATGGCTATTCATGTAATGGGATTATGTACTTGTTTTATCAAGATAGATATTGTACTTGACATTGAATATGGTGTTATGATGAAATCAAACATGTTTTGACTTCTGCTAGAATGAAATAAAGTTTTTGAATTTCCAAGTACTATTTTATATCTGTCTTGTTGTAATTTTACTGTTCTATATTCACTTAAAACCTCCATGGAAGTTAATGCATTCCCTTTGTGAGTGACATTAATGGACGTGGGGTGTTACAACTGGGCTCCAACCCTTTCTACTGTTATTATTTGAATGGGCTCACCAATTTAAATACGTCGTCCCACCCCATATACCCGCTTCTACTAGCTTCTTATCGCATGATACAAGATTCTTGCTCCTGCACAAACGTATTGCCACCATTCTCTCGTTTAACGCAAAACTCATAGTCCTTTCTATACAAGATAAAAACGCTTCAGGTTTTATTTACTCTCATTCTCCACGTCATGCCTTCCACGCCGTTACCATTGTTCTCGTGCTCAACCACTCTCCTCCCCTGTTCCTAATGCATACACTCCATCAAAGACCCACACGTTTTGCTTTACACGTCCCTATGCACCGAAATACAACAGCCCACCCTACTCTTCATCTGCCCAACACATGCTAGCTCCAGTATTTCCTTATGCGAACGATTTGGTTTATGAACTAAAGTGTCTTGCTCTTATAATTTGTTTGCTTTTGTTGTGGTGAAAGGAAAACAAAATGAGCCGAGCACCAGGTAATACATATATAGGCTTTAAAACTTGTATGCCAAGTATTAGGCACATGAGGTAGGACTTAGTAGTTGTGTGCTTTCTTGTCACCCATTATGGCGTGACTTTTCATTTGTAGGGTAGATGTGCGACTTAACCGAGCATGGCAGCGTTTTCTTTCCTTGGGGTTCAAGTGATTTTGAAAAGACCCCATACTGTTTACTCAAGATTTCCTGCTTTAACCGAGGATAGGGTATATAAAGGAAGGTCAAGTTGTGATAAAGAAGAGAAGACGGGAGGAAATAAATGTGAAATGAAGGCTCACTAGATAGGTGTAGTCACAGATGAATTTTCCCATCATACATTTATTTTGATTTGAACACACATGCATATTTCTCCCCTTCAGTATGTGCGGAGATACTTAGCAGGTATGGTCCATGTGCAAGCTTGTAAGGAAAAAGAACAGCCCTATATATTTAGATATAATATATATACACCCCGTTATATAACACTTCATTTACACATGAGCCGCAAACGACGAAAATAAAAATACCGTTTTGTCCAACGAGGTGCCACGATTGCAAAAATACCATAATATCGGTAGATTAATTCATATTTTGAAACCCCAAAATGTTGTCATAGGGTGCAAAATACTTCAAATAAAAATTTCTGTATTTAATTAATTAAAAATTACAGTAAAATTCTAAAAATTAAATTATCACTACATCTCAAAAGAATCATGTCCAGATTCGCAACCAGTATCTAGTTATATCAAATAAACCGTTACGGTCAAAAACGAATATGCCGCTGCTTTTCTGAATATTTAATTTGGACATAACTTCCCATTCATAATACGAAATCTTGGTTTTTCACTTCCATTAGAAAAATATAGTTCAATAGATTCCAACGTTTATTGTTTCGCAGAAATCCGACTTATAACGGGTCCTGTACACTCAGTTGAAGTTCAGAACGTTAAATTACGAACTGATAAAAATACGGGACGTTACATTCCTTCCCCCTTAAAATAATTTCGTCCTCGAAATTGCTAAGGTAGTGAAATTGCTACAATCCATATTATAACCAGGTTAAAATATTTTATTTAATTTCTTAAATATAGTTTCAACAGAACCGATTAATTTAAATTAAAAATTAATTCCTTCCAATTAACGAATACTTTCAGAAATTCTGAGAATTTCCTAGTAGCTTAAATTCTCGAAGAATTTCGCCAGTATCTCCTCTGCACGGCTCATCCAGTACTACCACACCTTGCCTCTCTGGGCGTTTTCCCATCCAAAAGGAAATAAAATAGCCAAGCGGCTTGCCAAAATAGCTCGTAAATCTCATATCCAAATAGGATATAAACTTGTATCTTTTGTCGAGCATTCAACTTTATCTGCCTTATCTGCTTTTCAGTTCAGCATATACCCATACAATCCAAATGTTGATCTCCAACCAACTTATCCTTAAATCCAATCATTCGCTTATATTTGAGCCAAATTCCATTTCAACTCCAGTTCCATTTTAATTCCAAATTCTTATCCAACAATCCAAATTTATTTGGGATCATCTCTAACCCAATTCAATATATTTAACCAAGTGAATTCCCATGTTCCACTTACTAATCTAATTTCTCAAATTAGTTATCTTAATCTTAAGCTCAACTTTGATTTTATTAAAATATCAAATTTTAATTTCCACTTAACTAGTTCAGTTAAATCTTTATTCCAATATGAATCCCACTTACTGGCTTCGATTAAATTCAAATTTATTCACTGTCACCATTTTAAGCTATTTAACTCCATGAGTTAAATTTTAAATTTATTTCAAATCAGTTTGAAATCATATATTATTCAAAACATTTGAATTTTTGACAACTTGTTTCCTCACAATAATTCAAAAACAAAATCTTTGGTAGTAATCCGTTACTTAGAAACTCGAAAATGAACACTGATAATGCGGCCGTCATCATCAGAATTTATTTTCTAGCCATCAAAGTGAGTTCAATACCATATCACTTTCAAAATTCATTTTAAAACACTTCCATTTTGAATTTCGTTTCAAAATATTCTTTCAAAATGCTTGGAAAAACATTTTTAAATTCCCAGGATTTAAAATTCTTTATATTAAATCCAATTTCATTTACAAACCTTTTCCATAGTTTTAAATTCCAAATTTGATTTAAATTCAGATTTAGTTCATCTGATTTGTATTCGTACTTACGTGAATTTTGATTGGTTATTTACATAGCCAATTCAATTATAACCTTATTCGGTTATAACAACCAACACATCAATATATATAATAATCCTAATATATATATTCCTTTTAAATCAAAAAATATAATTTGGGTAAAATTATTTCATTTACCCCCTTTTCAAAACATATTGTGTCGGTCCATCGTATTCAAATGTTTATAAATCCCTATCGATACAGCGGATCAAACTGATCGACCAAAATTCATAAGCCACTCGACCAATAAATCTCCACAATATAAAATCATTTTTATATAAATCTACAAATAAGTTCACTCATATATATACACTCAAACTCAATCAAGGGTATTACTAACCCCATCTCTATTGAGTCACGCCACAGAGCCTAGGTAATCACTTAACCTCGCTCTGATACCAATTGTAATGACCCGAAAATCCACACAAATTTGAGCTGATAAATATCCTACACATTCAACTCAAAGTGCACAAAAATTCAGATCATTAATAGAAAGAAATAAGAGGATGAGATAGAAAAGACAGAACTAATAGAATAGAAGAAGAAGAAGAACATACTGAACAGAATCAGAGTAAACACGAATCTCACAGCGGAGCGAATAAAATATATTATATAATGTAACTTTGAAATACAAAACTGTATTGTATATACATACCATTATCAGAGTACAATACATCATATCACAACGCAAATAATCTCTAAATACTAACGGTGAAGCCTTCTGCTTTTAGCTCCTCCAAGTGTACCTGCAAAAGCCTGAAACACTTGACTGCCCGTACAAATTTGGGCACCCAAGAGTTTAGGGAAAACAAACAAAATAAACTCTAGGTCAGTCATGGGACTGGTGTGAGTAAATTCCAACCATACGGTTTGACTTTGAAAAACCTTTTGAAACAAAAGGATAATAGTAAGACTAGTCCACACATAAACATGGACGGTTTTTACCTTACTACAACCCAAAATATTTTGATATCGAAATCCAGTGATATTATAATAATGTCTAATCAAATAAATAACCAAATATCAGAACGCTTACATCTCACGCTCTACATACATAGTATAAAATCAAAAACCACAGGGCGCTTATTGGAGATTGGATTCCAACTATGACAAGGTGTGGGACCACCTGCCGATAGTGTATCTCTAGAGACGAATACACTGGGTTCAACAAGAACGTCTTACAACCCGGCCCACACATAACCGACCACTCATTTCGCTTGAGTGTATCGAATGTATATCACCAACGGTTGGGCTCAAACCACCGTTTCCCGAAAAGGGACAACATCGAAATAGAATTAAGAAGTACAAGGAATTTCTCTAGAAAGGTGATTATGCACCCTAATGGGAGCGACCCACATAGCCATGCTACCTGCCCGATTTTTGTCATTTCCCGGTTGTGAAGCTTGAGGCTACGTCTATTTTTTTGAACATCTGGCCACCATACACTTTGAATGTCACATCGTCAAACCCATCAAATCACTAGTTGATCTTCCCAAAAGTATTATGGGTATAAAAGCTAAGAGAAATGAATTTCTCCGCCACCAGACGTAATACCTTGAAAGGATCGTCTTATGTGACCGTTAGGAATACTTTGTAAAACATTCGTCCATACAAGTTGTCTGGGGACTGGACAAACAGAAAATACCATTCTTGTAACGACCCGGAAAATCTGAACCAATTTAAAAATTTTAAATTGACTATTTTAGTGAATTTAAAATAATTAAAATAAATATTTTAAATAATAACGACGAAAACTAAGTATGATCCTGTATACTGTGTAACTCTGATGATTACGTTTATCCAGTATATTCTATTGTGCATTATCCGGTGTATTTATTTATTTCTGTTCTGCTATTATCTGTTTATGTGTTATATTCCAAAGATTACCCTTAACACCGTCGTACGGGGTTTTGGGGTCATCATAACGTGGTATCAGAGCATTGGTTAAGCTTAGTGTTAGAATTATTTTCATTTGTTGAAGTTATTTTCATATGTTGAAACCGTTCATGTGTTGAATAGAAATTCATGTGTTGAATGGTATTAGTGTTTGAAATAAATTGTTTTATAATAAAAATCATATTTTTATCATTTATATGAACTATATAAAATAGTCGTGTTTTGAAATAAATTGTTTTATAATAAATAGTAACAATTAATTTTGAACTACACTACATGGCATACTTCTTGAAGATAGGCATACTTCATAATATACCATATAAGCAGTTGGAGCTTGTGTGACGAGGTGGAAGATTTACCATACGAGCGAGAGGCTTGTATGGAGATGACTATATATTACAGGTTGAACTGATGACTGGTATGGACCATATAAAATGTAACGGTAAATTGCCAAATTAATAAAAACCCCACACGGGTCTGGAGTTGGCAATAATCACGTCTTTCTAGTTATTAGATACGGTACATGGATTATTTGTTTCCCACACGGGACGAGGTGACGAGAATTTATTCTCTGGAGTAATTAAAAATACACACTCCCTCAGGCTTAGACAGGGTGACGAGAATTTATTCTCTGGAGTTATTATCTATACACGCTCCCCTGTAAACACCAAAATATATCACTATAAATGTGTATATGCTTTATAGGATTTATTGGGTACCTAATACGGCCCAATAATTTTCCAAACCCCTCCCCGTACAAAGGAGGTTATGGCAAAAAATTTCGAAAATTCCAGGTGTTAGCCAAATTTTTGAAGAATTTGAAAATTCTCAAAAACTGAAAAGTTGGAGAATGAAAGCCAAATTGAAATAAAGTTGTTTAATCAAACCACATTCGACTTTGTTCCTTTTTGGGGACAGAAAGTTTTAAGTGGGGGAGATTCGTTACACAATCTACAGGATCATACTTAGTTTTCGTCGTTATTATTTAAAATATTTATTTTAATTATTTTAAATTGACTAAAAAGCCAATTTAAAAAATTTAAATTGGTTCAGATTTTCCGGGTCGTTACAATTCTAGAACAGAACGACCCTTGCATTTCACTTCGTCTTCAGTTGACTTCAGCATAATCTAATTTGCAGCGCTTATGCCTATACGGAGTGGTTTTCGGATATTAAATCCAACCAGTCTCTCCGTATTGAAAACGATGGTCAAAACACTTCGATAGTCGGTTATTTAACTATTGAAGAAAAAAACATCCATTCAAATCAAGCCACCACTGGCCCCTTTTAATTTACATAAATTTTCCAGTTTCCCATGTCCTTACAGATATTTTCTAAATCCGTTTAACCCTTCACGCCCCCTGGAACATTATCAAATATTATAAACTCTTATTTTCCCCTATCTCAGAAAATATGTGTTATTAACTTTTGGAAACATTCACATCCCTATAATATTTCTTATTTTCAATACTCTAGAAAATATATATTATTAACATTGGAAAGTATTTCCATTTTCGATTTTAACAATTAAAATAGTGTTCACCTTTAAACATGAATATTATTTCTTTATAGAAACATGTCTCGTTTATCAAATTTAAATCCTTACTTTTATTTATTTATACCATTACAGGTTAAAACCCATATAGTTATGTTTTACTTCCCACCTCACAAATTCTCTAAGGAGTAGTGTTATATATAAAAACTATGCTTAAGCTTGGTCAACAACGCTAATTTTATCGTTATAGTTCAAAACTTGTCATACGCTGTAATATTCCCTTTTGATAACTAATTTCGACACCTCTTTCCGTTACAAAAATTTTGACATCTCTTTTTGTTACAAAAATTTTGACATCCCTTTCCATTACAAAAATTTTGACATCTTTTATATATTAACATTTTAAATGAGGTCCACTTAAGAAACGATTATTTAATTAAAAATAATTTACTAATATCTTACATTATATAATGAACTATAAAATACTGCTTATAATAGAATTTCTATTACAGTTTAAAGCTCCGCTTTGATTATAAAAATATAGTTGTTATAATTAACTTTGTTGATTTGCCTGGCGCTAATTCAATGTTTTAACAAAAGATGAATTTACGGTCGTCTGCTGCCACTTTCTTAATCGATGTCGTTTATTTATTAAATCAAAACAAATGTTAAATTTCCATTCAACATCAATATTCACATGGGCTTTAACGTCATTTGGGTTCAACAGTGCATATACAAAACAAAAAGCACATATAAATATTGAGGAATCCGGTTGGATTCGTCCAACCGGTTTCCTGCATCCACCGATGTTAGTCAAACAATTATCACTGATTCCGTACTAGGAAATATTTTAATTGATGGAATCAGTATCCAACCAAATGAGGTGTACATATGCAACAATATATATTTTGCAACCAATTTAATCGTAATCTACCAAAGCGACCAACACACAGCATTCAACCAATATTTTAAAATAAAACAGAGTTAGTGAATTTACTCACCTATGCACGTTAACCGTTAAATACGATTAACGATCAGTTGATTCGAATCAGACATTCTAAATCCATCATGATTCCCAACGAGCTTAAAATCGCTTCAACCCAGTTTTATCGCGTAGCCTACATCCATACGGATCCAATGTGACAGAAAACTCTCAAATCTGCAATAATACGCCACTATAAATCGTAATGTTCCTTAATTACATTAACTGTAAGTGAATTCGGCCACTAATATTCACTGACAATTTAGGCTTAACCAAGTGTTAAACTATTGCGTTTTATTTATCGATACGGTTATATAATTTCCGAAACTGTGACTAACGTATTCTTTGCCCGTACGTTATATGTTTACTTGGTTAACCAATTAACAGTTTAAATAAGCTTATCATGTTATAAGTTAAACTAACTAACTAAAAACTATAAACTTAATAAATAATCTCATCTATCAGTCCTTCCCAATTCATTCTCACGTTCCCTGTACTTGTCCACCGTATGAATCCCTTCTCGCATGCATTCCATGTGTTCACGTCAAACACCAATGCTCCCCCTTCATTCCTCTACCTATACCCAAACCTTACATCTCAAATTCCCCTACCTCATTGCGTGTTTCAGCCCAGTGTAGTGCGAAGCCCCTTCTTCTTTTCTTTTTTCTCTTCTACTTGAAACTGGGCTCCAACCCTTTCTACTGTTATTATTTGAATGGTCTCACCAATTTAAATACGTCGGCCCACCCCATATACCCGCTTCTACTAGCTTCTTCTCGCATGATACAAGATTCTTGCTCCTGTACAAACGTATTGCCACCATTCTCTCGTTTAACGCAAAACTCACAGTCCTTTCTTGTGAAATCCCGTAACTTCCCCGTAAAGGAAAGCGTCGGATAGTTCGAGAACAAGCCACAACAGAACTCATACAGAAAACATTTCATTATATATTACAACAATGCATCAAATTACAAGAATATACAGAGTATAAATGAATATTACACAGAAATATCAGAGATTTAAATTACATTTAAATACATAGCAGCGGAAAATAATACAATACACAACTAGAAGAGATATACGGATACAAAGCTTTCCGGATATCGTTCCAGCTGTAAACCAGGATCCTGTGAATATAAATCTGCAAAACCAAAACTACTAGCTGCCCGTGTCAAAATAAGGGCACCCAGAGTTTAGGTTAAAACAATAAACTCTAGGTCAGTCATTGAACTGGTGTGAGAACTGAAACAGTTAATCTTTATTTTAAAGTTAGGTAAATCAAGGGACCACGCCGTATAACACGGAACGGGTTTCCTCCCAAGAATACCAGTGCATAAAACAAACAACGCAATGCTAAATAAAGAAAAATGAAGCTGTTATAAGACCCAGGTCCTATCACACAATGCAACGCAAGCCGGGGGATAGGGTTTTCCCTTATAACAGCCAAAGAATGCTTGATACGTTTAAAACAAATCATTTGATACTATAATAAGTGCATAGTGTGTAAAACAACTTCAAATCATAAGTATCAATCATAGGCGGCATGAATGCCCCATACCACTATGTTGCCATATATAAGTTTACAATCAAAACCGCAAGACGTCGTATTGGAAGTTGGGTTATCATTTATGGTATGAACCGAGGCTAGGGGCAAGATCCTCTACCGATTCGAGACGCTCTAGTCCGTGTCTCTGGCAAGTACTCTGTCAAGCCTTTGGATCGTCAGGGCCGGTCCACCGATGTGGATTAAAATGCCTGAACACTGCGTTTCCCCGCCCTTTGGGGCGTAAGCCTGGCCCGTCAGCCGACCAGAAGCATCGGCCGAAACCGATATCACGAGGCGCCCCGCTTTTCAGCAAGTAATAATAAGCAACATCCACATGAGTCAAACTCGTCAGCCAGTTCAAGCACTGACGCCACTCCTAACTAGAAAGAAATGCATGCCCTCCCTGAGGTCCGTCTCCCGTTTTTGGTTCGTACCAGGTGTGAAACTCGCGAAGTAAACGTTACACAAAGCTACGCCACAAAGGCCGTGCTTCGATCATCAACCACAAGACTTTGCTTTTCAACAGAAGCCTCGATCAATTGCCACTTAGGCAGGCCACACAGGCAATTCACTCCATGCGTTTGATATCCATCAATATATAACCCCTGAGCTCGTACGTCTCAGAGAAGGGCGTTAAGCAAGAGAATAAATTCTCCGCCACCAAACAGATATATATTTAATAGAGATCAATTGCACGGACTAAAATCCAATGTCAGACACACACGGTCCATTTACAAGTCCGTTCTGGGTCTGAACGAAACCGGAGGCACTTTACGCGCATATCCATCCATCTCCAAGTACGTCTGGACGACCACCAACTATTTCCATCCTCTCGGGTGTACAGCCCAATCAGGATCGTCGGTAATTATCCAAACGATGTGAAGACTTCCGGTCTTCTACCACCGTCTTCATCTTCGACATATCGTCGTATCAGTTATTCAGAATGGGATAAACCCGGTCTTTCCGAATAACACGCGTATATTTTAAATAAGTGTTACACAAACACAACATACGCCTCATTCCAATTCATCAGTCACTAACCGTAAATTAATCAAGAGAATAATTTCCCAAATATTAACCCCGAAGGCCGAAACCAACATCAGATCAATATCCAGAAAACCATTCTGCTTGGCTAATCGACAGTTAGTTTCTAAATTTCACATTCATAGGGTAAGGTTCCCATTAATTTTATCCAAGATAAATTTTTTGAATTTATTCTTTAATCCATTTATGAATATCAATTCAAACAAGTCGGGATTAGCGAACCTTACCGAAGTAATCATTTGTTTTAATTTCCCAATCCCAACCTATTCATCCCATGAAGTAAAACTGGTAATGCTTCATATCTAACACCACAATGTTATCGGTAAATTCAATTACCATTTCACGTTCAAATCTAATTAAAGATTTAACTATCGCCTGGAGCAAAACTGGTGGTACTCCATTTTCGATCTTTTCAATCTAATTAAAGATTCATTAAAACTCCACTTAGTTTTAATCTTTAACTGGGTTAAAGAATCAGTGTCATTTAAAACACAGTTCACGATAAACCCAAAATCACATTCATTAATTATCGGGTTAAAGAATGAGTGTTATTTAAAACACTGTCCACGATAAACCCAAAAATCAATATCAATTCAATCCCAATTAAATATTATTTAATTGGTACACTTCATTAAATCTAAAATAAAAAGATTTAATCTTTTCTCAACTGGGTTCAAGAACAGTGTTAGTGAAGACACCATTCACGACAAACCCAAATCCCATTTGATATTCAATACAAGGCTCTGAATAGAAAATATATCGGCTTATATTCAATATCAAATTCTACGACTAACAAATGTCGTATTGGAAATAACGATATAAATATATATCTTTCAAATTTCCATAACAACATCTGTATAATCACGAATTCCAACATCGAAATATTCCGAAGACAATTTCGATTCAAATCCACTCCAATGCAATCATTGGAAATTCTGGTAATTTTTAAAACCCTTTTCAAATTCAATTTGTTTACTTAAAAATAAATAGAATTATAATTCTAGTTCAAAACTAGTTCATTTCGATAAAAATCGATTTTTATCTTTTCAAATATGGAGTTTTTCATCCCAATTCTTTCTAAATCATTTCTTATGATTTTACACAAATTATTACTAGTTTTAATAATTTTATCAAGGCCCGTACAGTCGATTTCCATCAATAGCCATCGAACTGCACTTACAGCGACCTTTTTCAAATTTGATTTGGACGTAACTCCAAATCCAACCGTTAGATTTTGAATTTCTAATATTCGTTAGAAAGTTCTTTTCGATACGAACCCAACGGTTCCGGTTTTAGGAGAATCCGACGGTCGGATCTCCCGTAATGTCCGTTTGAAATAAATGGACGAAATTCACGAACTGCCGCGGCGCGGCGCGTTCTATTCAGGCCATTATATTATATATATAATATATATTTCGTCGATTTCTATTTAAAACGAAATATATAAATAGTTTTAAATTCGTTTCAGAAGCAATTTCAACTTCCGTTTCAAATTCAAATCAAAATTGAATTCTTCTTTATAAATTCATTTTAAAATTCATTTCTATTCAATTCAAATTTCAATTCAATTCAATTTGAATTCGTTTTCAATTTAATTCATTTCCAAAGTCGTTTTCTATTCGATTCAATTCAAATTGGTTTTCTATTCGATTCAATTCGTTGTATATTCCATTGAAATCAAATTTGTTATATATTCAAAACAAATTCGATTCGAATTCGTTTTCTATTCAATTTGATTCAAATTTCATTTCAAAATATTCGATTTCGAAATCACTTTTCAATATTCATTTTAAAATGAATAAATTCGATATAAATATCGTTCACGTCAAAATGGCGTCAATCTAATCAACACGGCTTCATCTATTTCTATTTTCAAATATTCTATTTCGAATATTTCTATTATTAAAATATTTCGTTCAACACATGACCAATCTCAATGGATGAGTACTGTCAACACATGAACCTTTATTTTATATTATAAAGACGTAAATTTTATTACTAAAATATTTCGTTCAACACATGACCAATCTCAATGGATGAGTACTGTCAACACATGAACCTTTATTTTATATTATAAAGACGTAAATTTTATTACTAAAATATTTCGTTCAACACATGACCAATCTCAATGGATGAGTACTGTCAACACATGAACCTTTATTTTATATTATAAAGACGTAAATTTTATTACTAAAATATTTCGTTCAACACATGGACAATCTCAATGGATGAGTACTGTCAACACATGAACCTTTATTTTATATTATAAAGACGTAAATTTTATTACTAAAATATTTCGTTCAACACATGACCAATCTCAATGGATGAGTACTGTCAACACATGAACCTTTATTTTATATTATAAAAACGTAAATTTTATTACTAAAATATTTCGTTCAACACATGACCAATCTCAATGGATGAGTACTGTCAACACATGAACCTTTATTTTATATTATAAAGACGTAAATATTATTACTAAAATATTTTGTTCAACACATGACCAATCTCAATGGATGAGTACTATCAACACATGAACCTTTATTTTATATTATAAAGACGTAAATTTTATTACTAAAATATTTCGTTCAACACATGACCAATCTCAATGGATGAGTACTGTCAACACGTGAACCTTTATTTTATATTATAAAGACGTAAATTTTATTACTAAAATATTTCGTTCAACACATGACTAATCTCAATGGATGAGTACTGTCAACACATGAACCTTTATTTTTTATTATTCTTTATTTTCTAAATTGGAATGAGGCCCAATCAATCACTATATAAAGTTAATTATATGGATTTTCATACAACACATGTATAATAGCATTGACAAATAATCAACCATCAACCAAAGTGCACTACACTGTATAAGCATCAAATATAGATATCTAATGCTTATAACAGCCTGTCAATCAATCGATTGACATATTTAATCAATCAGGATGAGTGAACTTCAAATTTCATCCCAACACCCGTGTGGGGTTTCAAATCAACAAACATTTATTTTTATTTGTGCAGTTGGGCGATGTGTAAAATTTATCGTTCCAATCAATGTCCTTCAAATAGGTGTACATAAACAAACCGTCCGGTTTGTAAATGAATATTTTATTTTATTCACTTCACGTTAAAAATTATATTTTTAACGACAAAACATTTTATTTTAACTTATGAATTTCTATTCAGTTCATTCTTTAAATAAAATGATATTTTTATTTTTCTAACTTATTTTAGAAAATTTCGGTGGCATAACGGCACGATACTAGAAACGGGACAAGGCCTAGCCTTATCCCCGGTCTAGTGAAGGCCCACGCCATTCACACATAAATCAAATCAATTTCATTTCACCAAACAATTCAATTCAAACCAAATGTACTAACCAACTACACATCCAAACAATTTAACAAACAAGCCATCCATGGTCTGTGGATGACGGGTGTCGGGTGCTACTAAGCACCGTCTGCATCCTAGTATATATATATAACTAGAAAAAGAAATTTAGAGTGAGAAGTTCTCACATATAGCTATCCAACTTCACGGCACTTCATTTAGAGAAATATTCGTCGTTATCTCATCTTTGTCAGCTTCGTTGCCCATATTCTCTACATATGTAAAAATTGAATTTTTTACTTCGCTATTTAATATATAAAAATCGAATTTTTACTTCGCTATTCAATATATAAAAATCGAATTTTTACTTCGATGTTCAATATATGTAAATCATATTTTTACTTCGCTATTCAATATATAAAAATCGAATTTTTACTTCGATGTTCAATATATAAAAATCATATTTTTACTTCGATGTTCCGTATATAAAAACATATTTTTACTTCGATGTTCAATATATAAAAATAATATTTTTACTTCGATGTTCAATATATAAAAATCATATTTTTACTTCGATGTTCAATATATAAAAATCATAATTTTACTTCGATGTTCAATATATAAAAATCAAACTTTTACATCGTTAAAAATCTAATCTTTATATGATTACTCATTTACACTTCATATGAATAAGAATATATTCTTCATACGAATAAATATCTAAACTTTATATTCAATTAAAATCTTATTTGCTTTCTAATCCAAATTTATAAAAATCTGTTTTAAAGTAAATAAAAAAAATCAGTTTTAAAGTAAATAAAAAAAAATCAGTGAACTTACAGGGGGGCTCCGACGGTGGACTGCGGCAAGGGGGGGGGGGGGGTGTCGCGATCATCACGCCGCCGGGGGGGGGGGAGGGGGGGGCTCTCGCGCATCGCCTCAGGCGCCTTGGGGGGGTCTTCGCGTGGCGGCGGCGGTTTAAGGGCAGGGGCGGCTGGAACCTGGTGGAGGCGCATCGATTTAGGTTTAGTTCTTTTTTTTTTCTCGTTCTGATTCTGAGGAATGAACGTGGGGGGGCCAGAACGAAATAAAGGGGGAGAAGGGATATTTTTATTTTATTTTATATTATTTAATTTCTAAAAGTTGACTTTTACATACGACCTCTAAACGCGGCCCGCCGCCTGTCGTCCATAGCGTTTCACCCCCATTCCGAACACAATGGGATATGCATCATAAGCTGATTCGGCTATTACAATCGGTTTCCGTTAAATTTACATTTAAATCTCTATATTGAATTTTAAACATACATTTCAAATTACCGGGGTCACATAACAACTCTATAAATTCCATAAAAATATTTTCTAGCTTCATATTGACGATACGGTCCTAACCAAACTAGTTTCGTCGAATTCTGAGACCGTTAGAAAAATGGCCAATTTCCAGTCGATTAAAATCAACTGAAACTGGTCAAACGCGTTTTCCTTTGCCACGCTCACATACTGATTCGAAAAATTATGAAATTTGGAATCTAGCAATAACCTTTCATCACAGACCCAACAAAAGTGGTTTCGTCGAAATCCGAGGTCGTTTGCAAAATGTCCATTTTTAAGGGCCTGAATTCCATAGCGACTATTCAGAATTTTCAACTGGACATATCTTTTGATTCCCGCTATGAAATTTCGATTTGTCGGATTCGTTGGAAAGATATTATCGATTAGATCCTAATGTTTTTGGTTTCACTAAAATCCGGATTGTTTTGCACCCGGTACATTCAATTGAAGTTTGAAATCGAATTATCAAACTACCGCGCCATTTTCAATTCTATTTATAATTATATATAATTATTTATATTCTAACGACGACGTATATAATATATACGTCGAATTATATTCTAAATAAATTTCTCGTCGATATTATTTAAAATAATCTATTTTAAATAATCAAAATTCGCTAAAATCGCCAAAATAAAAAATTTTAAACTGGCCCAGATTTTCGGGTTGTTACAATCTCCCCCACTTAAAACTTTTCGTCCCCGAAAAGGAACAAAGTCGAAAGTGGTTTGATTAATCAACTCTACGTTCGATCTGGTTTCCATTCTCCAACTTTTCAGTTTCTGAGAATTTTCAAATTCTTCAAAAATTTGGCTAACACCCTAAATTTTTGGAAAATTTCGCCATAACCTCCCCTGCACCGGAGCATTGGGGAATTTCAAATAGCTTCCCCGGTCCTTCAGATCTCAAAAAGAAAAAGAAAAAGCCAAGCGGCTAGCCAATAGGCTCATAAAATCATCATCACCCAAACAAAACAGTAAATTATGTAGTAAACATGTACCTATTTGTCGGGCAAACAAATTTTATTCTCTGCTCTAGCCTCTTTGCTATGACCTGTTCAATGTAAGTATATGTATGCAAGCAAATGCAACTAATTTTCAATACAGTTCATTATTTGATACAATTAGGCGTAATGGTTCAAAATTAGCAAACAACTAAACAAACAACACAAACATCAATCAATTAGTGAATTAGAGTTTCAAATTCATAACTTTGATATATAGTCAAAAATCAGATTTTTGATGCCAAATCACAACAATAGATCCCATATAGTTTTTTGGTTCTCACACCAGTCAATAGGAAATATATAGAAAATCACACCTTCGAAACTCGAACATAAATGTTGATGATGCGATCGCTATCATCAATATCATCTTCGGGCGACTAGAGTGCGATGCTATATCTATCCAATATATTAAAACTTTGAATATACGTTTGCAAGGCGTATATGCAAATTCTTTATATACTGAATTGTCCAAAATCAATATAAATAAATTATTCAAATACGTGTAAAACGATCTAAATTTCAAAACAGAATTGTTTTCATTTGAAAAATATACTCTCCACACTCGTTCTAGGATACTACTGATCCCATCTCTAACGAGTCATTCTCATTGGATATTGCTAATCCATTATCTGATGAATTATTTCGTACGGTTCTAATGTGTCTTGTTCTCTGCTTTGTAAACCAAAGCTCTGATACCAACTGTGAAAACCCGTAACTTCCCCGTAAAGGAAAGCGTCGGATAGTTCGAGAACAAGCCACAACAGAACTCATACAGAAAACATTTCATTGTATATTACAACAATGCATCCGATTACAAGAATATACAGAGTATAAATGAATATTTCACAGAAATATCAGAGATTTAAATTACATTTAAATACATAGCAGCGGAAAATAATACAATACACAACTAGAAGAGATATACGGATACAAAGCTTTCCGGATATCGTTCCAGCTGTAAACCAGGATCCTGTGAATATAAATCTGCAAAACCAAAACTACTAGCTGCCCATGTCAAAATAGGGGCACCCAGAGTTTAGGTTAAAACAATAAACTCCAGGTCAGTCATGTGACTGGTGTGAGAACTGAAAAGTTAATCTTTATTTTAAAGTTAGGGAAATCAAGGGACCACGCCGTATAACACGGAACGGGTTTCCTCCTAAGAATACCAGTGCATAAAACAAACAGCGCAATGCTAAATAAAGAAAAATGAAGCTGTTATAAGACCCAGGTCCTATCACACAATGCAACGCAAGCCGGGGGATAGGGTTTTCCCTTATAACAGCCAAAGAATGCTTGATACGTTTAAAACAAATCATTTGATACTATAATAAGTGCATAGTGTGTAAAACAACTTCAAATCATAAGTATCAATCATAGGCGGCATGAATGCCCCATACCACTATGTCGCCATATATAAGTTTACAATCAAAACCGCAAGACGTCGTATTGGAAGTTGGGTTATCATTTATGGTATGAACAGAGGCTAGGGGCAAGATCCTCTACCGATTCGAGACGCTCTAGTCCGTGTCTCAGGCAAGTACTCTGTCAAGCCTTTGGATCGTCAGGGTCGGTCCACCGATGTGGATAAAAATGCCTGAACACTGCGTTTCCCCGCCCTTTGGGGCGTAAGCCTGGCCCGTCAGCCGACCAGAAGCATCGGCCGAAACCGATATCACGAGGCGCCTCGCTTTTCAGCAAGTAATAATAAGCAACATCCACATGAGTCAAACTCGTCAGCCAGTTCAAGCACTGACGCCACTCCTAACTAGAAAGAAACGCATGCCCTCCCTGAGGTCCGTCTCCCGTTTTTGGTTCACACCGGGTGTGAAACTCGCGAAGTAAACGTTACACAAAGCTACGCCACAAAGGCCGTGCTTCGATCATCAACCACAAGACTTTGCTTTTCAACAGAAGCCTCGATCAATTGCCACTTAGGCAGGCCACACAGGCAATTCACTCCATGCGTTTGATATCCATCAATATATAACCCCTGAGCTCGTACGTCTCAGAGAAGGGCGTTAAGCAAGAGAATAAATTCTCCGCCGCCAAACAGATATATATTTAATAGAGATCAATTGCACGGACTAAAATCCAATGTCAGACACACACGGTCCATTTACAAGTCCGTTCTGGGTCTGAACGAAACCGGAGGCACTTTACTCGCATATCCATCCATCTCCAAGTACGTCTGGACGACCACCAACTATTTCCATCCTCTCGGGTGTACAGCCCAATCAGGATCGTCGGTAATTATCCAAACGATGTGAAGACTTCCGGTCTTCTACCACCGTCTTCATCTTCGACATATCGTCGTATCAGTTATTCAGAATGGGATAAACCCGGTCTTTCCGAATAACACGCGTATATTTTGAATAAGTGTTACACAAACACAACATACGCCTCATTCCAATTCATCAGTCACTAACCGTAAATTAATCAAGAGAATAATTTCCCAAATATTAACCCCGAAGGCCGAAACCAACATCAGATCAATATCCAGAAAACCATTCTGCTTCGCTAACCGACAGTTAGTTTCTAAATTTCACATTCATAGGGTAAGGTTCCCATTAATTTTATCCAAGATAAATTTTTTGAATTTATTCTTTAATCCATTTATGAATATCAATTCAAACAAGTCGGGATTAGCGAACCTTACCGAAGTAATCATTTGTTTTAATTTCCCAATCCCAACCTATTCATCCCATGAAGTAAAACTGGTAATGCTTCATATCTAACACCACAGTGTTATCGGTAAATTCAATTACCATTTCACGTTCAAATCTAATTAAAGATTTAACTATCGCCTGGAGCAAAACTGGTGGTACTCCATTTTCGATCTTTTCAATCTAATTAAAGATTCATTAAAACTCCACTTAGTTTTAATCTTTAACTGGGTTAAAGAATCAGTGTCATTTAAAACACAGTTCACGATAAACCCAAAATCACATTCATTAATTATCGGGTTAAAGAACGAGTGTTATTTAAAACACTGTCCACGATAAACCCAAAAATCAATATCAATTCAATCCCAATTAAATATTATTTAATTGGTACACTTCATTAAATCTAAAATAAAAAGATTTAATCTTTTCTCAACTGGGTTCAAGAACAGTGTTAGTGAAGACACCATTCACGACAAACCCAAATCCCATTTGATATTCAATACAAGGCTCTGAATATAAAATATATCGGCTTATATTCAATATCAAATTCTACGACTAACAAATGTCGTATTGGAAATAACGATATAAATATATATCTTTCAAATTTCCATAACAACATCTGTATAATCACGAATTCCAACATCGAAATATTCCGAAGACAATTTCGATTCAAATCCACTCCAATGCAATCATTGGAAATTCTGGTTATTTTTAAAACCCTTTTCAATTTCAATTTGTTTACTTAAAAATAAATAGAATTATAATTCTAGTTCAAAACTAGTTCATTTCGATAAAAATCGATTTTTATCTTTTCAAATATGGAGTTTTTCATCCCAATTCTTTCTAAATCATTTCTTATGATTTTACACAAATTATTACTAGTTTTAATAATTTTATCAAGGCCCGTACAGTCGATTTCCATCAATTGCCATCGAACTGCACTTACAGCGACCTTTTTCAAATTTGATTTGGACGTAACTCCAAATCCAACCGATAGATTTTGAATATCTAATATTCGTTAGAAAGTTCTTTTCGATACGAACCCAACGGTTCCGGTTTTAGGAGAATCCGACGGTCGGATCTCCCGTAATGTCCGTTTGAAATAAATGGACGAAATTCACGAACTGCCGCGGCGCGGCGCGTTCTATTCAGGCCATTATATTATATATATAATATATATTTCGTCGATTTCTATTTAAAACGAATTATATAAATAGTTTTAAATTCGTTTCAGAAGCAATTTCAACTTCCGTTTCAAATTCAAATCAAAATTGAATTCTTCTTTATAAATTCATTTTAAAATTCATTTCTATTCAATTCAAATTTCAATTCAATTCAATTTGAATTCGTTTTCAATTTAATTCATTTCCAAAGTCGTTTTCTATTCGATTCAATTCAAATTGGTTTTCTATTCGATTCAATTCGTTGTATATTCCATTGAAATCAAATTTGTTATATATTCAAAACAAATTCGATTCGAATTCGTTTTCTATTCAATTTGATTCAAATTTCATTTCAAAATATTCGATTTCGAAATCACTTTTCAATATTCATTTTAAAATGAATAAATTCGATATAAATATCGTTCACGTCAAAATGGCGTCAATCTAATCAACACGGCTTCATCTATTTCTATTTTCAAATATTCTATTTCGAATATTTCTATTATTAAAATATTTCGTTCAATACATGACCAATCTCAATGGATGAGTACTGTCAACACATGAACCTTTATTTTATATTATAAAGACGTAAATTTTATTACTAAAATATTTCGTTCAACACATGACCAATCTCAATGGATGAGTACTGTCAACACATGAACCTTTATTTTATATTATAAAGACGTAAATTTTATTACTAAAATATTTCGTTCAACACATGACCAATCTCAATGGATGAGTACTGTCAACACATGAACCTTTATTTTATATTATAAAGACGTAAATTTTATTACTAAAATATTTCGTTCAACACATGGCCAATCTCAATGGATGAGTACTGTCAACACATGAACCTTTATTTTATATTATAAAGACGTAAATTTTATTACTAAAATATTTCGTTCAACACATGACCAATCTCAATGGATGAGTATTGTCAACACATGAACCTTTATTTTATATTATAAAAACGTAAATTTTATTACTAAAATATTTCGTTCAACACATGACCAATCTCAATGGATGAGTACTGTCAACACATGAACCTTTATTTTATATTATAAAGACGTAAATATTATTACTAAAATATTTTGTTCAACACATGACCAATCTCAATGGATGAGTACTATCAACACATGAACCTTTATTTTATATTATAAAGACGTAAATTTTATTACTAAAATATTTCGTTCAGCACATGACCAATCTCAATGGATGAGTACTGTCAACACGTGAACCTTTATTTTATATTATAAAGACGTAAATTTTATTACTAAAATATTTCGTTCAACACATGACCAATCTCAATGGATGAGTACTGTCAACACATGAACCTTTATTTTATATTATTCTTTATTTTCTAAATTGGAATGAGGCCCAATCAATCACTATATAAAGTTAATTATATGGATTTTCATACAACACATGTATAATAGCATTGACAAATAATCAACCATCAACCAAAGTGCACTACACTGTATAAGCATCAAATATAGATATCTAATGCTTATAACAGCCTGTCAATCAATCGATTGACATATTTAATCAATCAGGATGAGTGAACTTCAAATTTCATCCCAACACCCGTGTGGGGTTTCAAATCAACAAACATTTATTTTTATTTGTGCAGTTGGGCGATGTGTAAAATTTATCGTCCCAATCAATGTCCTTCAAATAGGTGTACATAAACAAACCGTCCGGTTTGTAAATGAATATTTTATTTTATTCACTTCACGTTAAAAATTATATTTTTAACGACAAAACATTTTATTTTAACTTATGAATTTCTATTCAGTTCATTCTTTAAATAAAATGATATTTTTATTTTTCTAACTTATTTTAGAAAATTTCGGTGGCATAACGGCACGATACTAGAAACGGGACAAGGCCTAGCCTTATCCCCGGTCTAGTGAAGGCCCACGCCATTCACACATAAATCAAATCAATTTCATTTCACCAAACAATTCAATTCAAACCAAATGAACTAACCAACTACACATCCAAACAATTTAACAAACAAGCCATCCATGGTCTGTGGATGACGGGTGTCGGGTGCTACTAAGCACCGTCTGCATCCTAGTATATATATATATAACTAGAAAAAGAAATTTAGAGTGAGAAGTTCTCACATATAGCTATCCAACTTCACGGCACTTCATTTAGAGAAATATTCGTCGTTATCTCATCTTTGTCAGCTTCGTTGCCCGTATTCTCTACATATGTAAAAATTGAATTTTTTACTTCGCTATTTAATATATAAAAATCGAATTTTTACTTCGCTATTCAATATATAAAAATCGAATTTTTACTTCGATGTTCAATATATGTAAATCATATTTTTACTTCGCTATTCAATATATAAAAATCGAATTTTTACTTCGATGTTCAATATATAAAAATCATATTTTTACTTCGATGTTCCATATATAAAAATCATATTTTTACTTCGATGTTCAATATATAAAAATCATATTTTTACTTCGATGTTCAATATATAAAAATCATATTTTTACTTCGATGTTCAATATATAAAAATCATATTTTTACTTCGATGTTCAATATATAAAAATCAAACTTTTACATCGTTAAAAATCTAATCTTTATATGATTACTCATTTATACTTCATATGAATAAGAATATATTCTTCATACGAATAAATATCTAAACTTTATATTCAATTAAAATCTTCTTTGCTTTCTAATCCAAATTTATAAAAATCTGTTTTAAAGTAAATAAAAAAAATCAGTTTTAAAGTAAATCAAAAAAAATCAGTGAACTTACAGGGGGGCTCCGACGGTGGACTGCGGCAAGGGGGGGGGGGGGGTGTCGCGATCATCACGCCGCCGGGGGGGGCTCTCGCGCATCGCCTCAGGCGCCTTGGGGGGGTCTTCGCGTGGCGGCGGCGGTTTAAGGGCAGGGGCGGCTGGAACCTGGTGGAGGCGCATCGATTTAGGTTTAGTTCTTTTTTTTTTCTCGTTCTGATTCTGAGGAATGAACGTGGGGGGGCCAGAACGAAATAAAGGGGGAGAATGGATATTTTTATTTTATTTTATATTATTTAATTTCTAAAAGTTGACTTTTACATACGACCTCTAAACGCGGCCCGCCGCCTGTCGTCCATAGCGTTTCACCTCCATTCCGAACACAATGGGATATGCATCATAAGCTGATTCGGCTGTTACAATCGGTTTCCGTTAAATTTACATTTAAATCTCTATATTGAATTTTAAACATACATTTCAAATTACCGGGGTCACATAACAACTCTATAAATTCCATAAAAATATTTTCTAGCTTCATATTGACGATACGGTCCTAACAAAACTAGTTTCGTCGAATTCTGAGACCGTTAGAAAAATGGCCAATTTCCAGTCGATTAAAATCAACTGAAACTGGTCAAACGCGTTTTCCTTTGCCACGCTCACATACTGATTCGAAAAATTATGAAATTTGGAATCTAGCAATAACCTTTCATCACAGACCCAACAAAAGTAGTTTCGTCGAAATCCGAGGTCGTTTGCAAAATGTCCATTTTTAAGGGCCTGAATTCCATAGCGACTATTCAGAATTTTCAACTGGACATATCTTTTGATTCCCGCTATGAAATTTCGATTTGTCGGATTCGTTGGAAAGATATTATCGATTAGATCCTAATGTTTTTGGTTTCACTAAAATCCGGATTGTTTTGCACCCGGTACATTCAATTGAAGTTTGAAATCGAATTATCAAACTACCGCGCCATTTTCAATTCTATTTATAATTATATATAATTATTTATATTCTAACGACGACGTATATAATATATACGTCGAATTATATTCTAAATAAATTTCTCGTCGATATTATTTAAAATAATCTATTTTAAATAATCAAAATTCGCTAAAATCGCCAAAATAAAAAATTTTAAACTGGCCCAGATTTTCGGGTTGTTACAATCTCCCCCACTTAAAACTTTTCGTCCCCGAAAAGGAACAAAGTCGAAAGTGGTTTGATTAATCAACTCTACGTTCGATCTGGTTTCCATTCTCCAACTTTTCAGTTTCTGAGAATTTTCAAATTCTTCAAAAATTTGGCTAACACCCTAAATTTTTGGAAAATTTCGCCATAACCTCCCCTGCACCGGAGCATTGGGGAATTTCAAATAGCTTCCCCGGTCCTTCAGATCTCAAAAAGAAAAAGAAAAAGCCAAGCGGCTAGCCAATAGGCTCATAAAATCATCATCACCCAAACAAAACAGTAAATTATGTAGTAAACATGTACCTATTTGTCGGGCAAACAAATTTTATTCTCTGCTCTAGCCTCTTTGCTATGACCTGTTCAATGTAAGTATATGTATGCAAGAAAATGCAACTAATTTTCAATACAGTTCATTATTTGATACAATTAGGCGTAATGGTTCAAAATTAGCAAACAACTAAACAAACAACACAAACATCAATCAATTAGTGAATTAGAGTTTCAAATTCATAACTTTGATATATAGTCAAAAATCAGATTTTTGATGCCAAATCACAACAATAGATCCTATATAGTTTTTTGGTTCTCACACCAGTCAATAGGAAATATATAGAAAATCACACCTTCGAAACTCGAACATAAATGTTGATGATGCGATCGCTATCATCAATATCATCTTCGGGCGACTAGAGTGCGATGCTATATCTATCCAATATATTAAAACTTTGAATATACGTTTGCAAGGCGTATATGCAAATTCTTTATATACTGAATTGTCCAAAATCAATATAAATAAATTATTCAAATACGTGTAAAACGATCTAAATTTCAAAACAGAATTGTTTTCATTTGAAAAATATACTCTCCACACTCGTTCTAGGATACTACTGATCCCATCTCTAACGAGTCATTCTCATTGGATATTGCTAATCCATTATCTGATGAATTATTTCGTACGGTTCTAATGTGTCTTGTTCTCTGCTTTGTAAACCAAAGCTCTGATACCAACTGTGAAAACCCGTAACTTCCCCGTAAAGGAAAGCGTCGGATAGTTCGAGAACAAGCCACAACAGAACTCATACAGAAAACATTTCATTGTATATTACAACAATGCATCCGATTACAAGAATATACAGAGTATAAATGAATATTTCACAGAAATATCAGAGATTTAAATTACATTTAAATACATAGCAGCGGAAAATAATACAATACACAACTAGAAGTGATATATGGATACAAAGCTTTCCGGATATCGTTCCAGCTGTAAACCAGGATCCTGTGAATATAAATCTGCAAAACCAAAACTACTAGCTGCCCGTGTCAAAATAGGGGCACCCAGAGTTTAGGTTAAAACAATAAACTCCAGGTCAGTCATGTGACTGGTGTGAGAACTGAAAAGTTAATCTTTATTTTAAAGTTAGGTAAATCAAGGGACCACGCCGTATAACACGGAACGGGTTTCCTCCTAAGAATACCAGTGCATAAAACAAACAGCGCAATGCTAAATAAAGAAAAATGAAGCTGTTATAAGACCCAGGTCCTATCACACAATGCAACGCAAGCCGGGGGATAGGGTTTTCCCTTATAACAGCCAAAGAATGCTTGATACGTTTAAAACAAATCATTTGATACTATAATAAGTGCATAGTGTGTAAAACAACTTCAAATCATAAGTATCAATCATAGGCGGCATGAATGCCCCATACCACTATGTCGCCATATATAAGTTTACAATCAAAACCGCAAGACGTCGTATTGGAAGTTGGGTTATCATTTATGGTATGAACAGAGGCTAGGGGCAAGATCCTCTACCGATTCGAGACGCTCTAGTCCGTGTCTCAGGCAAGTACTCTGTCAAGCCTTTGGATCGTCAGGGTCGGTCCACCGATGTGGATTAAAATGCCTGAACACTGCGTTTCCCCGCCCTTTGGGGCGTAAGCCTGGCCCGTCAGCCGACCAGAAGCATCGGCCGAAACCGATATCACGAGGCGCCTCGCTTTTCAGCAAGTAATAATAAGCAACATCCACATGAGTCAAACTCGTCAGCCAGTTCAAGCACTGACGCCACTCCTAACTAGAAAGAAACGCATGCCCTCCCTGAGGTCCGTCTCCCGTTTTTGGTTCATACCGGGTGTGAAACTCGCGAAGTAAACGTTACACAAAGCTACGCCACAAAGGCCGTGCTTCGATCATCAACCACAAGACTTTGCTTTTCAACAGAAGCCTCGATCAATTGCCACTTAGGCAGGCCACACAGGCAATTCACTCCATGCGTTTGATATCCATCAATATATAACCCCTGAGCTCGTACGTCTCAGAGAAGGGCGTTAAGCAAGAGAATAAATTCTCCGCCGCCAAACAAATATATATTTAATAGAGATCAATCGCACGGACTAAAATCCAATGTCAGACACACACAGTCCATTTACAAGTCCGTTCTGGGTCTGAACGAAACCGGAGGCACTTTCCTCGCATATCCATCCATCTCCAAGTACGTCTGGACGACCACCAACTATTTCCATCCTCTCGGGTGTACAGCCCAATCAGGATCGTCGGTAATTATCCAAACGATGTGAAGACTTCCGGTCTTCTACCACCGTCTTCATCTTCGACATATCGTCATATCAGTTATTCAGAATGGGATAAACCCGGTCTTTCCGAATAACACGCGTATATTTTAAATAAGTGTTACACAAACACAACATACGCCTCATTCCAATTCATCAGTCACTAACCGTAAATTAATCAAGAGAATAATTTCCCAAATATTAACCCCGAAGGCCGAAACCAACATCAGATCAATATCCGGAAAACCATTCTGCTTGGCTAACCGACAGTTAGTTTCTAAATTTCACATTCATAGGGTAAGGTTCCCATTAATTTTATCCAAGATAAATTTCTTGAATTTATTCTTTAATCCATTTATGAATATCAATTCAAACAAGTCGGGATTAGCGAACCTTACCGAAGTAATCATTTGTTTTAATTTCCCAATCCCAACCTATTCATCCCATGAAGTAAAACTGGTAATGCTTCATATCTAACACCACAGTGTTATCGGTAAATTCAATTACCATTTCACGTTCAAATCTAATTAAAGATTTAACTATCACCTGGAGCAAAACTGGTGGTACTCCATTTTCGATCTTTTCAATCTAATTAAAGATTCATTAAAACTCCACTTAGTTTTAATCTTTAACTGGGTTAAAGAATCAGTGTCATTTAAAACACAGTTCACGATAAACCCAAAATCACATTCATTAATTATCGGGTTAAAGAACGAGTGTTATTTAAAACACTGTCCACGATAAACCCAAAAATCAATATCAATTCAATCCCAATTAAATATTATTTAATTGGTACACTTCATTAAATCTAAAATAAAAAGATTTAATCTTTTCTCAACTGGGTTCAAGAACAGTGTTAGTGAAGACACCATTCACGACAAACCCAAATCCCATTTGATATTCAATACAAGGCTCTGAATAGAAAATATATCGGCTTATATTCAATATCAAATTCTACGACTAACAAATGTCGTATTGGAAATAACGATATAAATATATATCTTTCAAATTTCCATAACAACATCTGTATAATCACGAATTCCAACATCGAAATATTCCGAAGACAATTTCGATTCAAATCCACTCCAATGCAATCATTGGAAATTCTGGTTATTTTTAAAACCCTTTTCAATTTCAATTTGTTTACTTAAAAATAAATAGAATTATAATTCTAGTTCAAAACTAGTTCATTTCGATAAAAATCGGTTTTTATCTTTTCAAATATGGAGTTTTTCATCCCAATTCTTTCTAAATCATTTCTTATGATTTTACACAAATTATTACTAGTTTTAATAATTTTATCAAGGCCCGTACAGTCGATTTCCATCAATAGCCATCGAACTGCACTTACAGCGACCTTTTTCAAATTTGATTTGGACGTAACTCCAAATCCAACCGTTAGATTTTGAATTTCTAATATTCGTTAGAAAGCTCTTTTCGATACGAACACAACGGTTCTGGTTTTAGGAGAATCCGACGGTCGGATCTCCCGTAATGTCCGTTTGAAATAAATGGTCGAAATTCACGAACTGCCGCGGCGCGGCGCGTTCTATTCAGGCCATTATATTATATATATAATATATATTTCATCGATTTCTATTTAAAACGAATTATATAAATAGTTTTAAATTCGTTTCAAAAGCAATTTCAACTTCCGTTTCAAATTCAAATCAAAATTGAATTCTTCTTTATAAATTCGTTTTAAAATTCATTTCTATTCAATTCAAATTTCAATTCAATTCAATTTGAATTCGTTTTCAATTTAATTCATTTCCAAAGTCGTTTTCTATTCGATTCAATTCAAATTGGTTTTCTATTCGATTTAATTCGTTGTATATTCCATTGAAATCAAATTTGTTATATATTCAAAACAAATTCGATTCGAATTCGTTTTCTATTCAATTTGATTCAAATTTCATTTCAAAATATTCGATTTCGAAATCACTTTTCAATATTCATTTTAAAATGAATAAATTCGATATAAATATCATTCACGTTAAAATGGCGTCAATCTAATCAACACGGCTTCATCTATTTCTATTTTCAAATATTCTATTTCGAATATTTCTATTATTAAAATATTTCGTTCAACACATGACCAATCTCAATGGATGAGTACTGTCAACACATGAACCTTTATTTTATATTATAAAGACGTAAATTTTATTACTAAAATATTTCGTTCAACACATGACCAATCTCAATGGATGAGTACTGTCAACACATGAACCTTTATTTTATATTATAAAGACGTAAATTTTATTACTAAAATATTTCGTTCAACACATGACCAATCTCAATGGATGAGTACTGTCAACACATGAACCTTTATTTTATATTATAAGGACGTAAATTTTATTACTAAAATATTTCGTTCAACACATGACCAATCTCAATGGATGAGTACTGTCAACACATGAACCTTTATTTTATATTATAAAGACGTAAATTTTATTACTAAAATATTTCGTTCAACACATGGCCAATCTCAATGGATGAGTACTGTCAACACATGAACCTTTATTTTATATTATAAAGACGTAAATTTTATTACTAAAATATTTCGTTCAACAAATGACCAATCTCAATGGATGAGTACTGTCAACACATGAACCTTTATTTTATATTATAAAAACGTAAATTTTATTACTAAAATATTTCGTTCAACACATGACCAATCTCAATGGATGAGTAGTGTCAACACATGAACCTTTATTTTATATTATAAAGACGTAAATTTTATTACTAAAATATTTCGTTCAACACATGACCAATCTCAATGGATGAGTACTGTCAACACATGAACCTTTATTTTATATTATTCTTTATTTTCTAATTTGGAATGAGGCCCAATCAATCACCATATAAAGTTAATTATATGGATTTTCATACAATACATGTATAATAGCATTGACAAATAATCAACCATCAACCAAAGTGCACTACACTGTATAAGCATCAAATATAGATATCTAATGCTTATAACAGCCTGTCAATCAATCGATTGACATATTTAATCAATCAAGATGAGTGAACTTCAAATTTCATCCCAACACCCGTGTGGGGTTTCAAATCAACAAACATTTATTTTTATTTGTGCAGTTGGGCGACGTGTAAAATTTATCGTCCCAATCAATGTCCTTCAAATAGGTGTACATAAACAAACCGTCCGGTTTGTAAATGAATATTTTATTTTATTCACTTCACGTTAAAAATTATATTTTTAACGACAAAACATTTTATTTTAACTTATGAATTTCTATTCAGTTCATTCTTTAAATAAAATGATATTTTTATTTTTCTAACTTATTTTAGAAAATTTCGGCGGCATAACGGCACGATACTAGAAACGGGACAAGGCCTAGCCTTATCCCCGGTCTAGTAAAGGCCCACGCCATTCACACATCAATCAAATCAATTTCATTTCACCAAACAATTCAATTCAAACCAAATGAACTAACCAACTACACATCCAAACAATTTAACAAACAAGCCATCCATGGTCTGTGGATGACGGGTGTCGGGTGCTACTAAGCATCGTCTGCATCCTAGTATATATATATATATATAACTAGAAAAAGAAATTTAGAGTGAGAAGTTCTCACATATAGCTATCCAACTTCACGGCACTTCATTTAGAGAAATATTCATCGTTATCTCATCTTTGTTAGCTTCGTTGCCCGTATTCTCTACATATGTAAAAATTGAATTTTTTACTTCGCTATTTAATATATAAAAATCGAGTTTTTACTTCGCTATTCAATATATAAAAATCAAATTTTTACTTCGATGTTCAATATATAAAAATCATTTTTTTACTTCGATGTTCAATATATAAAAATCATATTTTTACTTCGATGTTCAATATATAAAAATCATATTTTTACTTCGATGTTCAATATATACAATTCATATTTTTACTTCGATGTTCAATATATAAAAATCATATTTTTACTTCGATGTTCAATATATAAAAATCAAACTTTTACATCGTTAAAAATCTAATCTTTATATGATTACTCATTTATACTTCATATGAATAAGAATATATTCTTCATACGAATAAATATCTGAACTTTATATTCAATTAAAATCGTATTTGCTTTCTAATCTAAATTTATAAAAATCTGTTTTAAAGTAAATAAAAAAAATCAGTGAACTTACAGGGGGGGCTCCGATGGTGGACTGCGGCAAGGGGGGGTGTCGCGATCGTCACACCGCCGAGGGGGGGGGGCTCTCGCGCATCGCCTCAGGCGCCTTGGGGGGGGGGCTTCGCGTGGCGGCGGCGGTTTAAGGGGAGGGGCGGCTGGAACCTGGTGGAGGTGCATCGATTTAGGTTTAGTTCTTTTTTTTTTCTCGTTCTGATTCTGAGGAATGAACGTGGGGGGGGGGGGGGGGGCAGAACGAAATAAAGGGGGAGAAGCGATATTTTTATTTTATTTTATATTATTTAATTTCTAAAAGTTGACTTTTACATACGACCTCTAAACGAGGCCCGCCGCCTGTCGTCCATAGCGTTTCACCCCCATTCCGAACACAATGGGATATGCATCATAAGCTGATTCGGCTGTTACAATCAGTTTCCGTTAAATTTACATTTAAATCTCTATATTGAATTTTAAACGTACATTTCAAATTACCGGTGTCACATAACAACTCTATAAATTCCATAAAAATATTTTCTAGCTTCATATTGATGATACGGTCCTAACAAAACTAGATTCGTCGAATTCTGAGACCGTTAGAAAAATGGCCAATTTCCAGTCGATTAAAATCAACTGAAACTGGTCAAACGCGTTTTCCTTTGCCACGCTCATATACTGATTCGAAAAATTATGAAATTTGGAATCTAGCAATAACCTTTCATCACGGACCCAACAAAAGTGGTTTCGTCGTAATCCGAGGTCGTTTGCAAAATGTCCATTTTTAAGGGCCTGAATTCCATAGCGACTATTCAGAATTTTCAACTGGACATATCTTTTGATTCCCGCTATGAAATTTCGATTTGTCGGATTCGTTGGAAAGATATTATCAATTAGATCCTAATGTTTTTGGTTTCACTAAAATCCGGATTGTTTTGCACCCGGTACATTCAATTGAAGTTCGAAATCGAATTATCAAACTACCGCGCCATTTTCAATTCTATTTATAATTATATATAATTATTTATATTCTAACGACGACGTATATAATATATACGTCGAATTATATTCTAAATAAATTTCTCGTCGATATTATTTAAAATAATCTATTTTAAATAATCAAAATTCGCTAAAATCGCCAAAATAAAAATTTTTAAACTGGCCCAGATTTTCGGGTTGTTACATTTCTAGACAAGATAAAAACGCTTCAGGTTTTATTTACTCTCATTCTCCACGTCATGCCTTCCACGCCGTTACCATTGTTCTCGTGCTCAACCACTCTCCTCCCATGTTCCTAACGCATACACTCCATCAAAGACCCACACGTTTTGCTTTACACGTCCCTATGCACCGAAATACAACAGCCCACCCTACTCTTCATCTGCACAACACATGCTTGCTCCAGTATTTCCTTATGCGAACGATTTGGTTTATGAACTAAAGTGTCTTGCTCTTATAATTTGTTTGCTTTTGTTGTGGTGAAAGGAAAACAAAATGAGCTGAGCACCAGGTAATACATATATAGGCTTTAAAACTTGGGTGCCAAGTATTAGGCACATGGGGTAGGACTTAGCTGTAGTGTGCTTTCTTATCACCCATTATGGCGTGACTTTTCATTTGTAGGGTAGCTGTGTGACTTAACCGAGCATGGCAGCGTTTTCTTTCCTTGGGGTTCAAGTGATTTTGAAAAGACCCCATACTGTTTACTCAAGATTTCCTGCTTTAACCGAGGATAGGGTATACAAAGGAAGGTCAAGTTGTGATAAAGAAGAGAAGACAGGAGGAAATATATGTGAAATGAAGGCTCACTAGATAGGTGTAGTCACAGATGATTTTTCCCATCATACATTTATTTTGATTTGAAAACACATGCATATTTCTCCCCTTCAGTACGTGCGGAGATACTTAGCAGGTATGGTCCATGTGCAAGCTTGTAAGGAAAAAGAACAGCCCTATATATTTAGATACAATATATATACACCTCATTATATACCACTTCGTTTACACATGAGCCGCAAACGACGAAAATAAAAATACCGTTATGTCCAGCGAGGTGCCACGATTGCAAAAATACCATAATATCGGTAGATTAATTCATATTTTGAAACCCAAAAATGTTGTCACAGGGTGCAAAATACTTCGGATAAAAAGTTGCGTATTTAATTAATAAAAAATTACAGTAAAATTCTAAAAATTAAATTATCACTACATCTCAAAAGAATCATGTCCATATTCGCAACCAGTATCTAGTTATATCAAATAAACCGTTACGGTCAAAAACGAATATGTCGCTGCTTTTCTGAATATTTAATTTGGACATAGCTTCCCATTCATAATACGAAATCTTGGTTTTTCACTTCCATTAGAAAAATACAGTTCAACAGATTCCAACGTTTCTTGTTTCGCAGAAATCCGACTTATAACGGGTCCTGTACATTCAGTTGAAGAACGTTAAATTACGAACTGCAGCGTCGTTATGAGCTCGATTATATTTAATATATATCTTTATCCATTCAACTTCGTTTTAATTGATATATAAATCCACTTTTATTATGGATTCAATATTTAAACTGATTTAAATATTCAAATACAAACCAATAAATATACGGGACGTTACAAAATCATTTCAATTTATCAGATTTTGAAATCACTTTTCGATATTCATTGTAAAATGAATAAAATCGACAAAATTCCTGTTCGTGTTAAAATGGCATTTAACTACTTAACACGGCTTCACATTTCAATATTCACTGAATATTATTTTAAAATATTCGATAATTCTGAACTGGAATCTGACACAGTCAATTACCATATAGTGTGATTTATATGGATTTCATACACACATGCACATAACAACAATCAAACACAGTCAACCATCATCTAAAGTGCATTCTACACTGCATAAGCATCAAATATAAATATTTAATGCTTATAACAGTCTGTCAACCAATCGATTGACATACAACTAATTATTGGGATTAGTGTATGTCCGATATCATCCCAATACTCGTGTGGGGTTTTCAAACAACGAACACAGATTTATTTGTGCAGTTGGGCGATGTGTAAAATTTATCGTCCCAATCCATATCAATCAAATGGGTGTACATAAACAAATCGTTTGATTTGTAAATGAATATTTATTTTATTCATATACACGTTAAAAATTATATTTTTTAACTATAAAATATTTATTTCCATTCCACACCACACAATCAACTTTCACAACAAAATCAAACAAACAAACAAGTCGTCCATGGTCTGTGGGCGACGGGTGTCGGGTGTTGCTAAGCACCATCTGCATCCTAGTATATATTTTAACTAGAAAATAAAATAAAAGTGAGGAGTTCTCACCTTTGGGTACCATTCCACCGTTTTATTTCTGGCGCTCAGATTCGCTGTTCTGATTCCAACGCAATCTGTTTCACGAAATTTATATTAAAAATCGTATTTTTTTATTTCGCTACTACATAAATAAAAATCATATCTTTAACACGACGTTTACATTAGAAAGACAATATTTTTACTTCGCTACATATATAAAAATTATATTTTTATATCTCTACATTATATAAAAATCATATTTTTATAACTTCGCTTTCAAAATAAAAACCAAAATTTTATTTCACTTTCATATATATAAAAATCGCCTCTTTATCATGCTCTTTACAAATAATAAAAATCGCATTTTTATTTCACTAACTTCATAATAAAAATCATAATATATTATTATATCTCTACATGTATAAAAGATCTCATTTTTATAATATCACGTCTTGTATAAAAATCACATTTTTATATCTCCTATATATATATATATATCTAATTTTTTTATGATGTTCCACATACAAGAAAAATCCAATCTTTTCTATGTTAAAAATCTAAGCTTTATATGAATACAAATCCTAACTTCATCTCGCCATTTTACATATAAGAATCGAATTTTTTACCTCGCTACCTTACAAATAAATAAAAATCATAGCTTTCTTATAAATAAAACCAAACCTTTTTATTTATAAAAATCTATATAAAAATTAACATGAATGTATATAAAAAAAATCAAGTTTACATTCATATGAATAAATAAATAAATATATCAAATTAAAACTTACTGTATTTTTTTCAGATCGGGGTGGAGGGGGAAGCTCGCGGTCAGGGGAAGGATATTCTCAAATAGATTCTAATATTTTTGGTTTTGCTAAAATCCAATTTATTTTGAATCCTATACATTCATTTGAAATTTGAAATCGAATTTTCGAACTACCGCGCCATTTTAAATTCCTTTTATAATTAAAAATAAATATTTGTATTCTAACGCTGATTCAAACAAATATATACATTCTAATTCTATTTAAAATAAATTTCTCATCGTAATTATTTAAAATAATTCATTTTAAATATTCAAAATTCATTAAAATTGCCAAAATAAAATTTTTAAATTGGTTCGGATTTTCCGGGTTGTTACAGATAGAGATAAATGGCACTAATTATGCTTAATTAAAATGAATGGAAATGAATAAGGAAATAAATGGAAGTTAAAACAGTAAAATAAGTGAATGAACGGAGAATGATAATAACCTATTACAATTTATTACATTAATGAGAATGTTATATAATAGGTAGACTTGTCCTAGGGACAAGTGGAGATTATAACTTAGGTTATAATAAACTAGTAAGAAAATGAATTAGCTTGTCTAATTAGATAAGTGGTACTTAATTGTAAACTAAGTAACCAGTAAATGGGGAAACCTGAAACCAGTTTTTGTAATAAGTAAAAGGAGGAAAATTTGTGAAATGTAAGAAGTTGTACTTAATTACAAATTAAGTAATCTATAAACTTGGAAATCTGAAATCTTCTGATAAGAATAACATGTTAAGGCTTGTCCTAGGGACAAGTGGAAATTATAACATAGGTTATAATACACTGAAAGGAGACTTATTAGTGAACCTTAGTTAAGAGAACTAAGTTAATAAGTTGTAGTGACAGTGTAAGATGGAATTATGATTAAATAGAAAAGAGTGAAGCAAACTTATGAAATGAAATAAGTTATATTTAATCATAAATAATGACTGACATGTTAAACAAAAAGCATGCGAGTTGAGATATACTTAATTACATATTATGTAAACATGTTATTGTAACTTTGAAATCAAACAAGAATATAAAGGGGTTATGGATTACAAACCTTTGATCACAATCTAGAGAATAACATGTTAAGGGCTTATTAATAGGCTTAAATAGGTTAAGTTATATAACTGGAATTAATAAGCAAGAGGAACTTGGTAACTTGAATAAGAAGTCGATGTGAATGGGAATAACCAAGTTAAATGGAAACCTGATGAGGTAAAGCAAGCGCATAAAAGAATGTTTAGACATAGGGTCTAACAACATATTAAAATGAGGCGCTTGGACCAGTCCGCACGTATGAGGGTGAATAACCCAATGGGGTAGATCATCGTGGTGTCATGAGGCACGAGGGGAGCGCACATTCATCTGATTATTCTATCGGCTCTGAAGGACTGGAAGGGGAAGCACGCGACTTCCTGAGACGTGGAAGGTTCCCCTGGTAGTTCTTTGTGGTTGTGCAATGTTCGAGCTATACTCTTAGAGGTTGGGTCTGCGCGTAACTACCCGGTGAGTATCCTTGGCTGCAAAAGTAGATTTACAGTCAGAAAGCTATGATGAGGTGACACTAGGGTGATTCGGCGATCGCCTCAATAACGAGGTAGGGGTCACGACCAACAAGGATAGTAGATCTTCGGGTACCTATCATCGGCAGCCAGTGGGATGCGAAAAGACTAGAGCTAAACCCAAGGCATCATCCACCTTTCACTATCGAGGCACGATGGTTGAGGGAAGATGCCAACTGGATGTTTAGATTGTTTGTTAAAGGAAAATCACTTAGCTCTTGAAGTCTTTACTAATTGAGGAAAGGGTCGAGGTAGGGCTATAGCCACCATGAAAAACAAAACTGAAGGATATCTGTATTTTGAGGCTCTTAAAGGTACGCCTGTACAGATATGGAAAAGCTCCCGGCCGAGTTCCGCGTTTCTTATACAACCCTTTCACAGAACTCGGTGCATTTTAGAGGTTATGTGTGGTTAAGGCATCGAGTATGATTGACGATACGTACATGGGAAAGTCTAGATACATGCATGTCTGCTCTGGGTGGTGTATCGTAGGCTCGAGGGCATTACTCTGCGAACTGATTCGATCAAAGGTGGAAGTCCATATGTTTACATAGCATGGCGATGGTGGTTCTATGCAAAACATAGCGTGGTTATATAGAGGTCTGTACATCACTCTGGTGTAGGATGAGGGACTGCGTATATTTCTTAGCGTTACGAGGGAGACCGTGCGAGTGGGGTACATGGGGTCATTTTGGGTAGCTACATATATACTTTATTAGGCTAATCCACTGGGGAGTAAATGGATACGGCGTGTGTGTAAGCCTTGAGTGTTGTTGACCCAAGTAACCTAATAAATAAGAAAATATGACTGAACGATATATGTAGGATTATTCAAAATGTATAGTTTAAATCCAGTCACCAGAACCTGTGTTCTGACCCCCTCCTCATCACATACTCGTTGGTTAAACTTGTGGCAGAAATATGATAGCTTTAGATACTGGTTAGGTAGTATTATAATTTAGGTAAGGCTATATTTTGATTATATTATATTTTATCCATTCCGATGTGAGATATTTTCTAAGCTCTAATATATTTTATATTTCTGTTTTTCTACAGGATACCAAAGCAACCAACACGAATTTCAATGGATTAGAATTTTGAAAAAAATTCGGTCTATCGGAATTCGGGTTGTTACATCTGGTATTAGAACTTAGGTTTAGAATTCTAGTATAGATAGTGAGTGAACGTATTTGTATATTTAAAAATATAAATATAGTATATATATACCTGGATTCATATAGGAACTTACTAAATCGAAAGAGTATAATATGGTAAGAATTGGGATGACTGTTTTGTACACTAAAGGAATGAATATGGAACCCTCAGGAAATTTAGGTGGGAAATGTACAATATATTTTGAAATAGATAAAGGAGGATCCCATATGATTAATATTTCATATCAGCGGGTTTGGCAGTAAAACCTTATAAACTGGAAAAGGTTTAAAAGAGAAAAAAAGGTTAGGAATATATATAGTTGAGAGAATTGACTTTGTGGGAATGTCTAGGAAAGCCTAGAAAATTAGAAGCCTGCTTTGAGTCTAAGCCCATTTCTAACTTTTAAGAACTTGAAATTATAAAAGCTTTTGGGAGATGGTTTATGGTATTTTCAAGTTTTAAAAGTTATAGTTTTAAAATATGTAAAGAAGTGCATATTAGGTTTTAAAGTAAAATTGGGTATATTTTGGAAGCAATGATTTCTCATGAAAATTTTGTCTAAAATAAAATTCTCTCAATAAAAGATGCATATTATAGAGCATGTATAGCTCGCTAGTTTTCTTGTTATATTGCATGAAAGGATTAAAAAGCAAAACTTAGAAAAAGTTGCATTTTGGAATTTCCAGTATACAAAGTTTCGAAATCTCTATTCTTTTGAAAATCATTTTTGATAAATTGTTTTAAAAGAGAAAATTTTGTTAGGTGGACAAAATAAGTTGTAGAAATTAAGAATAGAGTATACGTTTGCACCTTGTAGGAAGTAACTGAACCGACCTTATAGGTAAGAACAAGTTATAAACCCGATTGTGAAATAGCTGTCCTTATCTACTCTAGTTTTTGTGATTTGGAAAAAAATGATTTACATTTTTGTTATATGACATATTTTATGGTTGGTAAAAGTAAGTTTTCATGAGGAAAATAAAGTTTTGACACTTTTAAATTTTTGGAAGAAAATTTAAATGAAAAGGGCCAAACCGTGTTTTAAAAAATATGGAGTATGTAAGGATTAGTGCCTAGGAAAGACGGGAAAAAGTTTTTAGGCTATGAAGTAGATAGAAAGAATTATCTTGTCTTGGAATAATGGTAAGTTCCCATAAAATGCGTAGCATTTAAAAGCCAAGGGTGTTGCTTGAAATGACTATTGGTACACAACTAGGACTAGTGGTGACTACTAGATAGTGAAGGGAAAGTAAGTGTTTAGATCCTGTTCCTAATTTTTATGTTAGGGGTAAAACCTGTTACATTACTGTTGGGATTGCTCTGTTATTTTGTTATTGTTGAGTAGTTAGGGTAATACCTAAACCTATTGTGGATCCCGTGGTTTGAACTTTTCTGTCTGAGGGGACATAGTCCTGAGATTCTTGGCCCTTAGTAGTAGCTGCGTGGAGCATCCGTTTTCTTGTTTTAGTTGAAAGACTAGAATGCTTATTTGAAAACTAAACTTAGATCAGATATTTAAATAAGCTAAGAAAAGAGAAATGGTACAACTAAAAAGGAAACAAAAAATTCAGTAAAGCGACAAACTTGAAAAATTCTAAGAAAAGTTGTATAAGAATAAAGATTTCCAAGATACGGAGAAAAGAAAATTGGTAACAAAGAAAATTTTCTTATGTGGGTTGTGCTTGGATAGGGAAAATAGGGAATCTTTTTAAATAGTTACATAAAATCCAAGTTCGGTTGGAAAAAGGTACATAAAAGAAAATTGGAAGATGTGAAATTTTCCGTTTTTCCACCTTTTTGTAACATAAGAAATCGAATTTAAAAAATTAGATTTTTCTGAAATTCAAAAAATAAAGTTGGTTCGTAGGACTTTGGATGCAACAATTGGATGAACTGCGCTCTTGTTGTTCAAGAATGTGGAAAATTTTGGATGAAAATGTATATTGATTTTCAAAATATTGCATTCATGTAGAACTGCCAGTATATTTAGAATGTGAGCGTCATGTTTTCAAAGAATTTTTAAAAAATTTGCATACACATAGGAGGTACCGCTTAGGCATACATGTATTATTATGTTGTATTTCACTTTGCACAAGTGCACATTGTTTGCAAAAATTGGATGCACACATGATGGATGGATATTATGCGAGGAATTATCTATTTTACCCTTATCAAATTACATGGACGAAATTTCCTAACGGTAGGAGAATGTAACACCCCGCATTTTATGACAATTTAATACTTAAACAATGTATATGTATATATATGCATAGACATAAATGTATATATGAAGAATAAAATAAACATAATATGTGATTGCATGCATGCATTGAAAAAAAGAAAAGATTAATGCATTAATATTAAAAGAGAAATAAAAGAAAAAAATTCATGCAATGGGTTAAATGAAATATTGTAACAAACAAGAAAACACCCCTATGGAGGGGTTGACACCCCTATAGGGGGGTCGACACCGTGGTCGACACCCCCCAGATCCGGCAAGATTCATATGCGAACCTGGACTATTTTCTTAAATGGGTTCAGTGCTGACTCAGCGTTGCGTGTGCGATAAGATACTGAACACCCATAAATAGGCTAGTAGAGCCTAGCCTAAATCTCATATTCTTTGAGACAACGTCTAAGCTCTATCATTCTTCCTCCTCCTCAAATCTCTTTAGAAAAAATAGAATAATTAGTTTAGGAAATTTCTGAATCAAGATCTAGAGGAAAAGAATGAATATCAATAAGAAGGTGTTCATAATCATATTTGAAATAAGGTAATTTCTTAGATCTGGTCTATTTCAATTTTCTCCTCTTTCTTCCCTTTTTCTTTTAGAAAGAATTGTGGATCCATGGTTGCTAGGTTCTAAATTTAGTTAGGAGGACCATAGAATACTAGATTTGGACCAGATTCAGGATTTTGAAAGCAAATTAGGTGAGTGGATTTAAGTTACATCATTTTTGATAATGATATATTATCGTTTGGCATTCCCCATTAATTTGTAATGTAAATCTGCTAGAATGATTAAAAGTGATTAAATGCTAATATGACATGTTGAGATATTAATATGTTAAAATATTAATATGTTTGAAATTTATATGATGAAACGTTTAATGTGCTGAAATGTTCATATGCTGAAACGTAAACTTGCTAAAATTTGTGTAGTAGTTACTGTTGTTCTAATTTCATGTTAACTTGTGACATTTATGTACTTGAACCCTTAATTGTAGAAATAGGAATAATTACATGTTAAAATTAGAATAATTACATGATTTGACGATCGCATGTTATTTTGAGATGAAATCAATTACATGTTAGGAAAAACATGCGACATAAAATGGGCTTAATATGATGACATGTAAAATATAGATTATAGTAAAAAAAAGTTAAAAGAATGGACACGCCTAAATTATATAGAAAATTTGCAGTAAATAGAAAACTGTAACTACACTTAGACACAAGGTTAAATTCAGCTTGTGGTAGAAGTCTGCCCGGAACCTCCCGACAAATCCAACATCCACAAGTTTTTAATTTAATGTGAGGGGTCTAATGCATAAATAAAACATGTAATGGTGCTAAGACACGAGGTTAAGTCAACTTGTGGAAGAAGTCTACCCGAAAATGCCAAAAAATCTAGCATTTACAAGTGGCAGGCTTAACGTAAGAGGTCAAGTACATAAGCCTACATAAAAATATATGTATATAAAAGGATAGAGATAAATGGCACTAATTGTGATTAATGGAAATGAATAAGGAAATGAAATGGAAGTTAACAGTAAAAGAAGTGAATGAATGGGGAATAATAATAACCTATTATAATTAATTACATTAATGAGAATGTTATATAATAGGTAGACTTGTCCTAGGGTCAAGTGGAGATTATAACTTAAGTTATAATAAACTAGTAAGAAAATGAGATAACTTGTGTAATGAGATAAGTGGTACTTAATTGTAAATTAAGTAATCAGTAAATGGGGAAACCTGAAACCAGTTGTTTGTAATAAGTAGAGAAAAGATGGAAATTTTGTGAAATGTAAGAAGTTGTACTTAATTACAAATTAAGTAATCTGTAAACTTGGAAATCTGAAATCTGTTGATAAGAATAACATGTTAAGGCTTGTCCTAGGGATAAGTGGAAATTATAACATAGGTTATAATAAACGGAAAGGCGACTTATTAGTGAACCTTAGTTGAGAGAACTAAGTTAATAAGTAAACAACGATAATTTGTAGTGACAGTGTAAGATGGAATTATGATTAAATAGAAAAGAGTGAGGCAAACTTATGAAATGAAATAAGTTATATTTAATCATAAATAATGACCAACATGTTAAACAGAAAGCATGTGAATTGAGATATATTTAATTACATATTAAGTAGAACATGTTATCGTAACTTTGAAATCAAACAAGCATGTGACTACTTCATAGAAGTTGTTTGTTTACTTCTATAATTTATGTTAAAAATAGTTTCAAAGTGTATATTGTTGTATATTCTCGTATATATATTATATAGTAAGTAGGCTTTAAAACATAAAATTTCGTCCATCATAATTGTATGTTTTAGGCATACTATTGTAATCATGGTAGAAAATCATGATTTTGAATACAAATTTCATGATTTTTCATATCAGGGTTATCGAGATCCTTTGAAATGATCAAAAATGAGTTTCTGGCAAGTCTAGCCAATCAATGTGTTTGTTGGGGTGTTCGGGTTCAACAATGAAATCACTGTTCGGGTGATCAAAGTTGGATTCGAGTTTGGAGATGGAGTCGGTGAGTGATGTGTGGTATGTGTGAATGGTCAAAACTGGGTAGTGTTTAGTGAGGTGTGTGCATGTGCACTGCGTGTCCAGTGAGCAATTGAAGAAGAAGAAGGAAGTAGTTGCAGCATCAACAACCGAGAAGTGAGGCATTGTATGGAGGGGTTCAACCCATTTTGGCTAATACAGCATGCGGTAGTGAGTTGAACCAAAGAAAGGGAAATCAAAAGAAGAAGAAGGTGTAGCAGCAAACAAAGAAATACGAGAGAAGTAGTGGTCCCACGGTAGTAGGCCAGTGGCAGTGCGAGGGTTACTCGCGCTTACTAGTAGTGGTGTAGCTTAGTTCGACGGCTCTCCGATCATCGTAGGTGAAGGGAGGGTGCAAGGACTAAGGTTACATGGAAGTGTAATTGAGAAGGAGAAAGAGGTGATCAGGAAAGAAATTTTGGAGTGATCGAGTGTGTTGATCATGTTGTTTTTGCACCCCAAATATTTAGGTCCAGCAAGAAGGAAAGAGAAGGGTCGGCATGGTTTTAGAGGTGATTAGCATGCGCCGATCACGAGTTTTAGTGGTGCCAAACGTGGTTTTAGCATTTTAGTTTTGGATTATCTAGCAAAGGAAAAATAGTTGATCGAGCCATGTTGGTCACCATTTTTTTTATGCCAGAACCGTGTCTTCGCCAAATTTCTTTTTACCAAGTTTTCAATGTCGTGAGTCACGCAAGCCATTTTTAATGATCGACACATGCCTATTGGCTATTTTTGAGTGCGGGACGCTATTTTTATAAATTATAATTATTTTTCCGCAACGAGTTTTATCACGTGATCGGACTACTGCGCTTAAGTATTTTGAGTCAATCGGACCGAGTCGATCACGTAATTTCACTTCGAGAATTTTTCTAAGCCTATTAATGATAACTTTAGATCTAATCGTTTTCGAACACTTAGAGACTTCAACAAAATCGTTCTGCGTTTACCAACGACACTCTCGAGAATCGAGAGTGGCGTATCTATAAACTTGACGTGGACCGTTTTGCTAAAAACGGTCAACACACGTCCATAATAATAAAAAAATGATACGATTTATGGAAATTAAATCATTTATATTGACCATTATTGGAAATTAATATATGATTTTGTTAAGCAAATAAAATTTGAATTGTTAAATATGTTGTGATCATTGATTGTTCATTTAATTGACAGTTATGTTGTGATTATGCTAACTTTAGTAGTTAAATTAATCATTGTCACGTCCAAAGCATCTTGTATTATAATACTGTTTAAATCTGGAAGTTGAATCTTATTTGTGAAATAATTTCAGTAGTTAAGTTCTGAAAATAAATCTGAATATGGAAAACCATAAGTAATATGTTGATTCTATTGTAATTAAATAACACTTGACCCAAATTATCGCTGCAAAGGGTCTAGAATATAAATTCCACTTCGATCTGATTTATACATTGCAAATCAAAGATTATTGAAGACAATTGAAGACGGAGTTTATGCAAGAGCTGTTCTGTTTACAGAATAGTGCCTTCGGTTTGTCCAGTCCTAGGGCAATTTGTATGGACGAGTGTCTGACAGAGTATACCTAATATATCTCATAAGTTGATCTCCAAACGTATTTACGTTGGTGATAGGGTAATTTATTTCTCTTATCTTTATACCCATGGTATTTTTGGGAAATCAATTTATGATTTGGCAGGTCTGGCGATGTGGCATTCAAAGTAAATGAAGATTTGATCAATCTAAAGGTAAGTTTGGACCTCAAGCCTTTTCAACCAGGAAATGATATAAAATCGGGTAGGTCGCATGGCTATGTGGATGGCTCCCATTAGGGTATATCATTACCTGATCTAGAGAAATCAAATGCCTTTGACTGTCCCTTTTATTTGTATGTTATCGGTTCGGTTGGCTGGCCCCCAACCGTGGTGATGATATATTCGGAACACTCAAGCAAAGTGAGTGGCCGGTCAGTTTATTCGTGTTGCAAGATGTTCGTGTGAACCCCCAATGTATTCATCTCCGGAGATACATTGTCGGAAGGTGGTTCCATACCTTGCCATAGTTGGAAATCCATTCTCCAGTAAGCGCCCGCGCTTTTGATTGTATACTATGTATGTGGAGCATGTGTAACACCCCGCCTCCGCCAGGGTGTATCTTGCAAGCACTCTGACTTTGGAGGGGCGTTTGAATCAGGTAAACATGCATAATCATATATCAAGGCAGAACAAGAACATATGTATATATGTAAACAGAGTAAATATCATAGATAAAATAGCGGAAGATTTCAAAACATTTCAAAACAAGTCTGGTACAACATAGCTTCCCAAATACACAAGTCCAGATAAAACAACATCGACTGAAAAACTGAAATACATAAGTACTAATCCCCAAAAGAAGTGATAGCCATAGCTAGCTCCATGTCAAACCGCACATGAGCTAAATCCCACAAGCAAGCAGTCTGAAATCCAAGCTAAGCTCCAGTATTCCCTCCCTGAGAACCTGGGGATGGGGGGGGGGGGGGAACGGAAGAAAAGAGGCGAAAGAAAACAGGTCAGTCAAAAAGACTGAGTAAGCCCTACTACAATCAATGTAAACTGATAAAGTTAACTGGCATGAGCAGCAGGGGTGAACATAAGGATAACAACATACTAGCATGATGATTAACTAACAAGGTAGATAAAGGTGTCATCGCATAATCAGGATTAAGGTCTTGCACCACAGGTGTACTAGCAAACTAACATGACTTGAATAAACAAGTATTGATCACTTAGCCCAAGCTTTGGCCCAATAACATGAAATGACCCTAATACAAGGTCCAACCAAACGGTCTAGTCGATCGGCTCCCTAAGCCTAACTCGTCACGTGTTGGTGTCAATACGGCCCAATCATAATTGTAGTCGAATTGTGCCGGGTCCACCCTTCGGGTGTATCAAGCCCTAGGGTGTCAACCCCTGGACACCATGAACATGAGTGCACAGTCCCGATCTACTGGTACCCGTGCATGTTTTCTCCGGCTACGGACTATGTGCACGACCAGAGTCCGCCTGGAACTACACCGGCGTACCCTCTGCCGTCGCTTTTGGTCACTTACCTCCAGTCCAGTAATCGTGCCCCCACCCTAGCCTAGTCCCTAGGGTCATGATGATACTAACTTGGGATTACTGCTAGAGTCGGCCCCCATTGCTAGGATTTTTCTAGTGGGTTAAGTACGGTTTAACCCTCTTGCTAATCCTGGATTAACTTGGTTAAGTGTAACGATGAGTTCACGACTTAACCCCGATTAATCTACCAAGCCCAAATTGGTTAAGTATTAAGTGGACCATGACTTAACCCTAATCACGAGGCATTAATTAATTTAATGCGCCTTAACCTCTCACATTAGACCTTGTTGTGGTTACTAGTTAAGCCGGGCGGGTCCGGGTAGCTTTACACCACAACTTGGTCTAACCTCGGGTTCAAGGTACAACATGACCAACTTCTCACATTGGGTCCTATTGTTTGTAGCAACTAGTTAAGCCGGTCGGTTCCGGGTAGGTTTACGCTACAAACTCAACCCAACCTCGAGTTGGCCACACTTATCTTTTCTAAGTGTCATGTCCATCATGTTTCCAAAACATGTTACAAGTTTTCAAGCAATTGGGTAGACCTAACTTAATAGGTAAATTCCCAATGGGTAGACCTAACTTAATAGGTAAATTCCCAAGCTTATGTTTTATGTCTTTTAAGTTTACCCAACCCCAAACGCAATCCCATCGCTTACATATCACAATAGCGCATAAAGGATAGAAAGAGGGAACTTGGCATAATCATGACATAAAGGTATTGAAGCCACAAGCTTAACATGGTGGCATATGAAATGTTCATATGTTCATACACTTGCATATTACATTTTTAGGCCTCAAAAGCATGCATAAAACCAAACTTAGCATATTGGTGATACATGGTGCTAAATGACATGTAGAGATGGCCATAAGTTCGCGTTTAGCCTCACATGCAAGTTATCATAAGAGATATGATAACTTACATGTTGCTAAAATGCAACCTTTGGCATAAAGCTTAAAGCTTTATGTTCATAAACCCAAAATAAGCTTGCATAACATGATAGCATGAACAAAATGTTCAACCCAAACTTGCATAACATAACTTGGCATACTTGCATATAAACTTGCATATCACAACATGATAAACTTGCATATAAACTTGCATATCACAACATGATAAACTTGCATATAAACTTGCATATCACAACATGATAAACTTGCATATCATACATTTAACTTTAGAGTTTAAGTATGAAAGTAGAATAGGGCTTACAATGCTTAAGAAGTCACAAAAATATGACAAAGCCCTTATGAAATCAATTAAAACCAAAATGCAAGCAGAACCCTTGAGCCAAAATGATCAAGACTCTTTCTTTATGATGCAAATATATAAACTTGACTTGAATGCAAGCTAATGATGCTCATACAAGTTTGAAAACACTTGTATGCATGGAAAATCACTTAGGAATTTATTTAGGAATTTTATGAAGAGAGTGGAGGCCATGAGAGGATTGATTTTGCCATAGTTTAGTTGTATGATTGAATAATGATGATTTAGGGTAGGTTAGGGTCTTATTTATAGATTAGGCAAGTGTTTTAGGCCATAGGATTAAACCTAGATTCAATCCAAGCTATCAAAGCATGTCTTGGGGAAGAAGTCAAGTGTAGGAACCATCTAGGGCCTTTAGATTAAAGATGAACCATGAGAACCATTCAAATGCAAAATCTGCATTTGAGCGAATCGGCCCACGGGTTGACAGCCAAACACCCTGGATTAACCCCTAGTCGACCCAGCGGGCTTGGGTCGACCTTAAAAATCGGCCGGTTCGGTTATTCCTCTCTCCCAATTCGCTATTTTGAACATTTTTGCATATTTATTTATTTAATTTTCAATTATATATATATATATATATATATATCAATATATATTTATATATATATCAATATATATTTTTTTCTGTGCAACCCATTTCACTTAATTAAGTATACTTTAATTTGGGAATTTTTCGTGAAACTTCGCGAGGCCATATCTTGGTCATACGGACTCCGATTTTCGAAAACTCGGACTCTATTTCGCGTATTTTTCCGAGACGAACGCAATGGCATAGCCCGTTTCCCTTGATTCAGATTTTACAGTTTAATTCTGCCTCCATTTATGTTATAATATGTTATTCAAAAATACGGGTTGTTACATTCTTCCCTCCTTAAAGGATTTCGTCCCCGAAATCTCCAAGTTAGGAAAACGTATCCTACCATCCATCATCCATCTACTCAAAACATCATCCACGAGCAATCATTGTCCTTAAAAGGTTCTAAATGCTGTATGATCATATGCAAAGGTGTGTGTATATGTACTTATCTAATGCGAAAATCAGGAGGTTACTGATTCAGTAAACCCCCTTAATGCAAAATATGTTAGTGAAATGAGTCCATATGTATGCAAATTCCTAACATAATTTATAATCTCTACATGAGTGCACATAACATTCATCCATATGCAACATCCACGTGATAGCATAACAAGTTTTCATCCATGAATAAGCATAAACACTCATGCATATGCGGTATGAAAGTGTGTGAGCCGATCTTAGTGCCTAACGTGTATTATGCATCCACGAGTATCCACTTGCAAACACTTGCAACCACTTGCAACCATAAAGCATAACATGTTTCAAACACATGTTTCATCCAAAGAGTTTCTACCTAAGGTTCTCATGACAAGATTAACACGATAAACTAGATAAACATGGATAGCAAAGAGAAAGATATGCTAACAAAGAAAAGAGATTGAGAGTGTACCCTCAAAAAGGAATGGATAAAGCCCACGCATCTTCTCCTCGGTTTCCCAAGTTGCGTCTTCTTCGGCTTCACCCCATTGAACCTTCACCAATTTGACCTCTCGATTCCTTAGCTTCTTGGTCTCCGTCCCCAAGATACGAATCGGAGCTCTCCTCAAGGTAGCCTCTTTCTCCACTTCTACATCTTTTAGAACACTTGGCTCAACAACCTCTGCTGATTCATGTAAACACTTCCGGAGATGCGAGACATGAAAAACATCGTGTACTCCAGCAAGCTTCTCGGGCAACTTCACTCTATAAGCCATCTGCCCGATCCTCTCTATAATAGGGAATGGTCCAACAAACCTCGGTGCCAACTTCCCAACAGCTCCAAATCGGACCACATTCCGCAAAGGAGAAACCTTCACGAAAACCATATCCCCAACATCAAACTCCAAATCCGTTCTTCGCTTATCAGCATAGGATTTCTGTCGGTCTTGGGCTGCTTTCATCCGTATCCGAATCAACTCGATCTTCTCGGATGTATCTCTGATTATATCAGGCCCAAGTATAAGCTCATCTGTAGTCTCCCACCAACATGTAGGCGACTTGCACGGCCTCCCATATAGAGCTTCAAATGGTGCCATCCCTATGCTTGCCTGATAACTGTTATTATATGCAAACTCAACAAGAGGAAGATGGTCTTCCCAAGTACCACCTAAAATCCAGAATACAAAGCCTCAACAGATCCTCGAGTACCCTATTCACCCTTTCGGTTTGATCGTCCGTCTGTGGGTGATAAGCCGTACTTAGATTCAACCTTGTGCCCACAGCTTCTTGCAAGTTATTCCAGAATTGACTTGTAAAGATTGGGTCACGGTCACTGACTATACTAGAAGGGACTCCATGTAGTCTCACAATCTCACGAAGATATACAGACGCTAGCCAAGATGCGGTCCTCTTGCTCTTCACTGGAATGAAATGAGCACTCTTCGTAAGTCGGTCCACAATAACCCAGATGCTCGTATTCCCTTTCCTTGACCTTGGTATCCCATCGATAAAATCCATGGAAATACTCTCCCACTTCCAAAGTGGAACGTCTAGAGGATGCAATAGCCCACCGGGCTTCTTCGACTCGGCCTTAACTTGCTGGCAAATGATACATCTAGAGACAAACTCTGCCACATCCTTCTTCATCTCAGGCCAAAAGAAAATGCGCTTCATATCTTTATACATCTTATCTCCGCCCGGATGTATAGTCAACTTAGAGCGATGCACTTCCTCCAGAACTCTTCTTACTAGCTCTTCTACCATAGGAACACATAACCTTCTGTCTCTCCTCAGCCAACCCTTTTCATCAATAGAATATCGAGCGAGATGACTAGACGTCTCTCCTCGAATCAGCTTATCCATAATCTCAACTATCTGAGGGTCTTCTCTCTGCGAAGCCCCAACTTGATCAAGAAGGGTAGGTCCGAGTTCCAGAGATGCTAAAGAACCGGTCATCGACTCAATCGCCAAAGAGAAATCAAAGGTTGCCACATACTCTAAATTCTTCATCTCAACGAATAGAGGACTTAGGGTCAACCTTCTTCTACTCAATGCATCAACTACCACATTCCCCTTGCCAGGGGTATAAGCTATCTCAAAATCATAGGATGCCAAGAATTCCATCCATCTTTGCTGCCTCAGATTCAGATCCTTCTGAGAAAAGAGATACTTCAATGACTTGTGATCGGTATAAAGCTCAAATCTTTCTCCTAGAAGATAATGGCGCCAAGCCTTGAGTGCATATACTATTGCTGCCAACTCTAAGTCATGAGTGGGATAATTCTTCTCATGCACTTTGAGTTGTCTACCGTCAAAGCATATCACCCTTCCTTCTTGCATAAGAACAGCTCCTAACCCCGTGCCATATGCATCGGTGTATACTGTAAATAACTTCCCTCCCTCGGGCAAAGCTAGAACAGGTGCTGATGTAAGGGCTCTCTTGAGCTTCTGAAAAGCAAGCTCGCATTCTATGCTCCAAGCAAAAACTAAATTCTTTTTCGTCAATTTAGTGAGAGGAGCGGATATCTTCGCGAAGTCCCTGATGAACTTCCGGTAAAAACCTGCAAGACCTTGAAAACTTCTCACTTCGGTTGCATTCCTTGGAGTCTTCCAATCCTGAACTGCCACTACCTTAGCGGGATCCACCGCTAAGCCTTGCTTAGATACTATATGCCCAAGGAATCTAACTTCCCTTCTCCAAAAGTGACACTTGGAGAACTTGGCCTTCAACTGATGCGCTCTAAGCGTATCCATCACCTCCATGAGATGCCTTGCGTGCTCTTCCTCATCCTTAGAGAAGATCAGAATATCATCTACGAAGACCACGACAAACTTGTTCAAGAACTCCCTGAACACCCTACTCATCAAGTCCAAGAAATATGCGGGTGCATTAGTCAAGCCGAACGGCATGACAAGCCATTCGAAGAATCCATCTGGAGTTCTGAACGCAGTCTTGTCTATACTATCTTCAGCTACCCTGAGCTGATGGAATCCCGTAGCAAGATCAAGCTGAGAGAAAACAGAAGCACCGACAAGCTGGTCAAAGAGATCATCAATCCTCGGTAACGGGTGTCTGTTCTTCTTAGTCAGCTTATTCAACTCTCGATAGTCAACACAAAGTCGGAGAGAACCATCTGCCTTGGTAGCAAATACCACAGGCGCTCCCCATTCAGATATACTTCGTCTAATGAAGTTCTTCTCAAGCAACTCTTTCACTTGCTTACTTAGCTCCCGCCTTTCACGCGGAGCCATGTGCCGAACGGGCAAAGAAACAGGCTTTGCATTATCCACCAGATAAATGTGGAAATCAATCTCTCGCTTAGGGGGCAACCCCCTAACTTCATCGAAAACATCCGGATACTCTCGAACCACTATCACAGACTGAAGAGTTTCCATTGACGAGTCGAGTGATTCCAGATAGCACAACATGAGGGACCTCTCGGATCACAAGAAATCTCTAGGGTGTTTCCGAGGCGAGTCACGAGCCTCACAACCCTATGCTCACAATCAAGAATGGCTCCATATCTGGACAGCCAATCCATGCACAATATCAATCCGTATCCCCTAAAACCAAGAACATAAGAACTGCACAAGAACTCTACACTCAGTATAGAGATCCTCAAATCCCCACATATCATAGACAAATGGGCGGAACCCCCAATAGGATTTGAGACACAGACGGGATCATCTACCAAGCTAGTACTAAGGTGCAAACTATCAACAAGATCAGATGAGATAAAGCTATGCGATGCACCAGAATCAAACAAGGTATGAACTGGAAAATCATAAATATATACAAGGCTCTCAACAGAAATACTACCTCGATCGGGAACTGGAGCGACATTGAGAGCATGAACTTGCCCCCCTGAAGGTCCAGCACGCTGAGTCTGACCCTGGCCTTGCCCTTGCTTCCTCGGGCAATCCTTACTGAAATGTCCAGTCTCACCGCAGAAAAAGCATTCACCATTCTTCCTTTTCCTCTTCTTACAATCCTTAATAAGATGCCCAACTGAACCGCAATAATGGCACTTCCCCTTGTTGTTCTTGCCCTTGTTGTTGTTCCCTTTGTTGCCTTGACCCTTGTTCTTGTTCTTGTTCTGATTGCCTTGACTGCTTTGACCACTTGGATTTCCCTGATTTCCTTTTCCCTGGGAATCAGTCTTCTTAGCTTGAGTATCATTCATCTTGATCTCTTTCTTGACATCTCCCTGAAGTAATGCCATATCAACCAAGCTCTCAAATGTGGCCCCATGGGGAATATGTGACATAGCCAATCCCTGCAACGGCTCATTCAATCCTCTAGCAAAACGAAGAGCCTTCTTCTGAGGAGTATTCACCATATCCAAGCCAAAACGAGCTAACTGATTGAACTTGTTCACATATTCTTTGACAGACATATTTCCTTGTTTCAAAGTTATGAACCTCTCCATTTGCAGATTCTCCTCAGCAGAAGATAGAAACTTAAGCATGAACCTTGCCCTGAAATCGGCCCAAGTCTCAACAGGCCTAGTACCATTGGTGACTTCCCACCAATAAGCGGCTTCATCCTTCATAAGCCAAACCGCCAACAAGAGCTTCCTCTGATCGTCTAACCCAAAGATAGCAAACAAATCCTCGGTCTCTTTCAACCAATTTCTGGCCTCTACAAAAGTCTCGGTGCCTTGAAAGTTCTTGCCACCCATTGCTTTGAAATCTTTGCAAGTCTTTGCGAAGTCCACTTGAGGATGCTGTGGGGGAGGAGGAAGAGGAACCTCAGCGACAGGAGGAGGAGGAACATTAACCACCGGAGGAGGAGGAGGAACATTAACTACCGGAGGAGGAGGAGGAGGAACATCTGTGGGGCCGGCTTCGGTCGCCCTAGCCTCCAAAAGTCTCCTATACCAAACAGGTACGTGTACTCCCTCCGGAATAGCAAAGTTATCGGCCATACTGAAAACGAAGAAAAAGACAGATTCAAAATGGAGAAAAACGAAGGAATTTTGCTAATGGCTTTTTGGGGAATAGCCTTTAAAATAAACTAGACTTTTCTTTGGAAAATACTTTATACTTGGTTTTGAAAATAGTTTTCCAAAAGTTTTAAAAACCTTTTTGTTCCTTCTCGTAAACCATATGCTCTGATACCAAATTGTAACACCCCGCCTCCGCCAGGGTGTCTCTTGCAAGCACTCTGACTTTGGAGGGGCGTTTGAATCAGGTAAACATGCATAATGATATATCAAGGCAGAACAAGAACATATGTATATATGTAAACAGAGTAAATGTCATAGATAAAACAGCGGAAGATTTCAAAACATTTCAAAACAAGTCTGGTACAACATAGCTTCCCAAATACACAAGTCTAGAAAAAACAACATCGACTGAAAAACTGAAATACATAAGTACTAATCCACAAAAGAAGTGATAGCCATAGCTAGCTCCATGTCAAACCGCACATGAGCTAAATCCCACAAGCAAGCAGTCTGAAATCCAAGCTAAGCTCCAGTATTCCCTCCCTGAGAACCTGGGGGGGGGGGGGGGGGAACGGAAGAAAAGAGGCGAAAGAAAACAGGTCAGTCAAAAAGACTGAGTAACTCCTACTACAATCAATGTAAACTGATAAAGTTAACTGGCATGAGCAGCAGGGGTGAACATAAGGATAACAACGTACTAGCATGATGATTAACTAACAAAGTAGATAAAGGTGTCATCGCATAATCAGGATTAAGGTCTCGCACCACAGGTGTACTAGCAAACTAACATGACTTGAATAAACAAGTATTGATCCCTTAGCCCATGCTTTGGCCCAATAACATGAAATGACCCTAATACAAGGTCCAACCAAACGGTCTAGTCGATCGGCTCCCTAAGCCTAACTCGTCACGTGTTGGTGTCAATACGGCCCAATCATAATTGTAGTCGAACTGTGCCGGGTCCACCCTTCGGGTGTATCAAGCCCTAGGGTGTCAACCCCTGGACACCATGAACATGAGTGCACGGTCCCGATCTACTGGTACCCGTGCATGTTTTCTCCGGCTACGGACTATGTGCACGACTAGAGTCCGCCCGGAACTACACCGGCGTACCCTCTGCCGTCGCTTTTGGTCACTTACCTCCAGTCCAGTAATCGTGCCCCCACCCTAGCCTAGTCCCTAGGGTCATGATGATACTAACTTGGGATTACTGCTGGAGTGGGCCCCCATTGCTAGGATTTTTCTAGTGGGTTAAGTACGGTTTAACCCTCTTGCTAATCCTGGATTAACTTGGTTAAGTGTAACGATGAGTTCACGACTTAACCCCGATTAATCTACCAAGCCCAAATTGGTTAAGTATTAAGTGGACCATGACTTAACCCTAATCACGAGGCATTAATTAATTTAATGCGCCTTAACCTCTCACATTAGACCTTGTTGTGGTTAATAGTTAAGCCGGGCGGGTCCGGGTAGCTTTACACCACAACTTGGTCTAACCTCGGGTTCAAGGTACAACATGACCAACTTCTCACATTGGGTCCTATTGTTTGTAGCAACTAGTTAAGCCGGTCGGTTCCGGGTAGGTTTACGCTACAAACTCAACCCAACCTCGAGTTGGCCACACTTATCTTTTCTAAGTGTCATGTCCATCATGTTTCCAAAACATGTTACAAGTTTTCAAGCAATTGGGTAGACCTAACTTAATAGGTAAATTCCCAATGGGTAGACCTAACTTAATAGGTAAATTCCCAAGCTTATGTTTTATGTCTTTTAAGTTTTCCCAACCCCAAACGCAATCCCATCGCTTACATATCGCAATAGCGCATAAAGGATAGAAAGGGGGAACTTGGCATAATCATGACATAAAGGTATTGAAGCCACAAGCTTAACATGGTGGCATATGAAATGTTCATATGTTCATACACTTGCATATTACATTTTTAGGCCTCAAAAGCATGCATAAAACCAAACTTAGCATATTGGTGATACATGGTGCTAAATGACATGTAGAGATGGCCATAAGTTCGCATTTAGCCTCACATGCAAGTTATCATAAGAGATATGATAACTTACATGTTGCTAAAATGCAACCTTTGGCATAAAGCTTAAAGCTTTATGTTCATAAACCCAAAATAAGCTTGCATAACATGATAGCATGAACAAAATGTTCAACCCAAACTTGCATAACATAACTTGGCATACTTGCATATAAACTTGCATATAAACTTGCATATCACAACATGATAAACTTGCATATCACAACATGATAAACTTGCATATAAACTTGCATATCACAACATGATAAACTTGCATATAAACTTGCATATCATACATTTAACTTTAGAGTTTAAGTATGAAAGTAGAATAGGGCTTACAATGCTTAAGAAGTCACAAAAATATGACAAAGCCCTTATGAAATCAATTAAACCCAAAATGCAAGCAAAACCCTTGAGCCAAAATGATCAAGACTCTTTCTTTATGATGCAAATATATAAACTTGACTTGAATGCAAGCTAATGATGCTCATACAAGTTTGAAAACACTTGTATGCATGGAAAATCACTTAGGAATTTATTTAGGAATTTTACGAAGAGAGTGGAGGCCATGAGAGGATTGATTTTGCCATAGTTTAGTTGTATGAATGAATAATGATGATTTAGGGTAGGTTAGGGTCTTATTTATAGATTAGACAAGTGTTTTAGGCCATAGGATTAAACCTAGATTCAATCCAAGCTATCAAAGCATGTCTTGGGGAAGAAGTCAAGTGTAGGAACCATCTAGGGCCTTTAGATTAAAGATGAACCATGAGAACCATTCAAATGCAAAATCTGCATTTGAGCGAATCGTCCCACGGGTTGACAGCCAAACACCCTGGATTAACCCCTAGTCGACCCAGCGGGCTTGGGTCGACCTCAAAAATCTTCCGGTTCGGTTATTCCCCTCTCCCAATTCGCTGTTTTGAACATTTTTGCATATTTATTTATTTAATTTTCAATTATATATATATATCAATATGTATATATATATTTCTCTGCGCAACCTATTCCACTTAATCAAGTATACTTTAATTTGGGAATTTTTCGTGAAACTTCGCGAGGCCATATCTTGGTCATACGGACTCCAATTTTCGAAAACTCGGACTCTATTTCGCGTATTTTTCCGAGACGAACGCAATGGCATAGCCTGTTTCCCTTGATTAAGATTTTACAGTTTAATTCTGCCTCCATTTATGTTATAACATGTTATTCAAAAATACGGGTTGTTACAGCATGAGATGTAAATATTCTGCTAGATTGCTATTTATTTGATTTAGACACTATTATAATATTAAAATAGTAATGATTTCAAAGAATGGTTTGGGTTATCAGAAGGAACAAACCATTTGTATTTATGTGTGGATCGGTCTTACGATTATATCTTCTTTCAAAAGGTTTTTAAAAGTTAAATCAAGCTGTTAAAATCGTTTACTCACACCAGTCCTAAGACTGACCCAGAGTTTTTTTTTATGTTTTCCCTAAACCCTTAGGTGCCTAAATTTGTACGGGCATTCAAGTAGTTCAAGATTTTATAGATACGCTTAGAGGAGCGTGGAGCAGGAGACTTCAACGTCAAATATGTAGAGTTTATTTCTGTTGTGATGTGCATGTGATTGTACTTTGATGATGTATATAAGTACAAATACAGTTTTGTATTTTAAGAGATGTTATATAATATATTTTATTCGTTCCACTATGAGATTCATGTTTACTTCGTTTCTTCTGTTGTTCTTGTTTTTCTTCTATTCTAACTTTTCTTTCTTCCTATTTCTCACCCTTTAATTTCTTTCTATTAATGTTATGGTATTTTTGGTGCTCGAAGGTTGGCATGTTATATGGTTAATAGATTTATGTTGGCTTTCGAGGTCGAAAATCCCCCAGGTCGTTATAGTGGTATCATATCATAATATTAAGTGATAACTTTAGCTCTGTGGCGTAATTCAATAGAGGTGGGGTTAGTAATATCCAAGATTGAGTTTGAGAGTATAAGCATGTATTTGTTAATTGATATACAAATTTTTTTAATATTGTTTTGACTGATTTGTCAACAGGTATAAAAATTCCAAATCGATGCGTTCGGCCGACGACGTCAATAGGGATTTCTAAAATCTTGAACATAATAATTCAACACAGTATTGTTTTAAAATCTAAGTAAATGAAATAATTTTGCCTAAAATTATATTTTGATATAAAAGAATAATTTTCTGAAATTATTATAAATGGATATGTTGGTTGCTACTGTAATCTGGTAATTAGACTATAACAATTAAGATGGTTATATATAACTGAATTAAATTCGTATAAGAATGATATATACAAATAAGACAAACTAGAATTCGAATTTGAAACCGTGGAAAGTTGGAAGAATTTTGAATGAATTAGAACTTGGATTTCCAACAAATAAATTCAGACTTGAAATGGATAACTGGATATAAACTCGGGTGAATTAAGTAGAATAATAGTATTCAAACATGGTTGATTCAAATTAATGAAGCAAATGAGTTTTGGAATTATTTTCCAAATATAATCTGGGATAATTTCTTAAAATAGAAAATGGGTAATATGTATTGTTAAGGAGTCAAGATATGAAATTAAAAGAATTGGAGTCTAACTGGAAATTGGTTGGGATAAATGATTTTCTGAGTGTTAATCTGATGTTGTTGTTGGTCTTAGGGGTTGATACTTAGAGGATTCTTTTCTTACCAATTTACGGTCAGGCACTAATGAATGTTGAAGAGTTTAAATGCATGAATAATAAATGAAAATGTTTTTCAATTGTAATAATGCTTGAAGTGATGGATGCATATGGATGATAATATGTGACGACCGAAATTTCTGGTGCCCTTAGAGCTGACCAAACAACATCAATCCAACCCAAATTGTACTAGAAACCTAGATGCCAATAGAAAGAATTTAGAGGATGAGATAAAAAAGAAAGAAATATCATAATAAAAGAAATAAGAAGAAGAAAGCACAACAAAATCATAGTCTTACACCGCGGTGGAACAAAATATATAGATAAAACTTACAAATCATCAGAGAAAATAAACACATCTGGACAGTTATAATAACCTGTCCTCATATACAATCACACAGCAGAACAAATACAAGATATCATGCATCTGAACACCCCCACCTCATCCCTGGACTTCGCAGCATCTGATAGCCTAGACCTGTACAACAGGTCTAACCCGAGCATTACAAACAGCGGGCCAGTCTGGTGAACTAGAGTGAGAAAACTCGCAAAGTTTTAAGGGGAATCATCCAACTTGATATTGAAGTTCAAAATCCTTTCGAAAGAAAAGAATAATCGTAAGATCAAATCCACACATAAATATGGACGATTTTTACCTTATGATAACCCAAAACATTTTTGAAGTCATATATATATCTTCTAATATTACAATAGTGTTTAAATACAAATAAATAGCAATCTAGCGGAATGCTAGCATCTCACGCTCCACATATAGAGTATACAACCAAAACCGCGGGCGCTCATTGGAGATTGGATTCCGACTATGACAAGGTATGGAACCACCTGCCGATAGTGTATCTCTAGAGGAGAATACACTGGGTTCAACAAGAACATCTTGCAACCCGGCCTACACATGACCGACCACTCATTTCGCTTGAAGGGACAACATCGATAGATTAAAGAAGCAAATGGAATTTCTCTAGATAGGTGACAATCCACCCTAATGGGAGCGACCCACATAGCCATGCTGCCTGCCCGATTTTTTTCATTTCCCAGTCCTGAGGCTTAAGGTCAGAATTTACATTTAGGACATCTGGCCACCATTTACTTTGAATGCCACATAGTCAGATTCGTCAAATCACTAATTGACATCCACAAAAATACCTTGGTTGGGAGCGATCCAACTATGGTACGTTTGAAGAAATCAATGTACGCGACCCCATTGGAAATACCTTGTCAGACATCCGTCCTTACAAGTCATCCAGGGATAGGATGAACCGAAGGCACCCTCCTACCACATCCTAGGTATCACCCTATAGATCGGTAGCGAGTAATCCTTGCAATCAATAGATTCCAACAACGACAGAATCACAGTGTATCTCGGGCCGCTAAGCCAGAGATTATAAGTAATTCTACCGTTTTATGAATATCCACGGTCTTCACTTGCTCCATCTCGATCAGTATCTGACATCATCAATATTTACGTATCTGCTGGTTGGAATGGTTTTCGAATATAAATTTGATCTCGGTCTTTCCGTACCAACAATCGCATTGGCCAGATTTGATAGTCGGTTATTAAACTATCAAATAAACAACCATACAACCATAAAATAAAATGAATTTACTGGTTTAATATTCAGCATCACTTGGCCTCTTTAATTAAAAATACTTAACAAACTGTTAATTTAAACTTCTAAAATTTTAAATAAATTAAACATAGATTTACTTTGGACTTTAATATAAGAGTCTTCTCAAAAACCGTATTATTCAAATACTTCAAACCATATATTATAGCGAATATCCAATTTCAATTTTCTATTATTTCAAAACGTTAGTCACAATACCATTTATTATTTATCATTGATTCAACTTATCATTTGTTACGACATCTCCTTTGTTTCTTTAATTTAACTCTACAATCTCCCCTTATCTCATTCTAAATCTCATCTTCCTACTTTAAAAATATTGTTATATTCTAACAAATTTCCTTTCATTTTCTATGGAAATATCATTTTATATTCTCAAACCCGTTTTAATTCCCTCTTTTCTTTTTCTTTTTTGAAACCCATTATATATTTTTCCAAGTTCTTCAAATAACGTTATATTATTATTTCTCAAAATAAATTCCTTTTAACTATTACAGCTAATATCATTACTCGATAATCCTGAAATCGTTCAAGTTGGGGTATTTTGAATTACCCCTTCGACCTTAATCAACAACGTTCTTATCTTAACTTGTCATCAACCCATTATATTTCACTTCTAATTCATTTAACCATTTTCCCTTTTGAAAACCACATTTCAAATTCCATTGTTAAGTAACGTTAAAATAAAACTTAACATTTTTGCCTCACGCGTTTTTTATAAACAGCATTTATACTTCTCTGGTATAATATAAACCCTTTTTATCTTGAACCCTTCTTATCTAATTTAAATATATAGTAAACTTTATATTTAAGCTATCACATTTGCTTAAATTTACTTTTATAATTTCCTTTATAAAAACTCGGGTTTGAATATAAAACCTGTTCATCAACCCCTTTCAAAATCCAACTAGGTTCCATTACCCACTTTGCAAATCTCATTTCAAACTCATTAAACTTAAATTACATGAATTCCATTTGAACATTAACCTCTTAATTTATTATTAATTAAAATACTAATTTACTTCCTTGTTAACGATCATAAAGTTAAGTTCTTTATTAACTAAATAGTAAATCTCTTTTTAAAATCTTATTAAATTAAACCAAATACTCATTAATCAATTCCATTAGATACATTCAAAACAAATCCACCAAATTACCAATTCTAGTTAAAATAGTTGACTTCGTCAATTTAAATCATTACTATCTAGTTAATCAACTCCGGTTATTCCTTTTAATTTAATTAATAATATAATTAATTTAAATAATTCCATTCGATCGTTTCTAGGAAACAACTAATCCAATTCTTAACCATTCCGCTAATTACTGCTCATTTTCTTATAAATATTATTAACATAAGAATTTGATTTACATAAACCATTTAATAATCACTTATATATTTAAATAATATATAATAAGTATAAATTTCCATTTTATAAGCTTTATTAAAATATAATAGATTTCAAAAAATCTATTTTCTGTTATAAAATGTATTTTATAACTTCATTATTGTCGATACACTTGACAATAAATCACATTTATAAAACAGTTTATTTTTGGGCCAACTGCTATCAATTTCCCAACCAATATTGTTCCCATTGGTTAATCACAACAACAAACAATCATTCCACAGTTCATAATATGGAAATAAATAACATTCAATATATTTGAGGAATCCGGTTGGATCCCTCCAACATGTCCTTCCCTGCATCAAAACAATATCATGGTGGACATAAATGAACAGTTTAATAATCAACAATTAATTAATAACTTCCAAACAAACATCCAATTATTTGTCTAATACATTTATATTATTATAAATGTAACCAACAAGGTAAGTTACCTCATTTGGAACCTAATCGTTAAAATAACGATTGGTTTAAATTAAATTAAACGAATGTTTAATTTAATTAGTTCAGTCAACACATATAAATATATATTCAGCATCCATCAACCAACTAAACAATCATAGCACACAAATATTTAAACCTGACTTATATATAGAATATAAGTGGGATAAAACTGAGTGAGTTGAACTCACCTTGATTCATCCATCGCCGAAACAATTCATTTTAATTAAATTAAACTAACGATTAATTTAATTAAAATCTCCTGTAGTTGCTAACTTTGACCAAACCGTCCCATAACGTCGTGCACGCCGATAAAATTCCAACATCTTCTGGTTTTGTCGAGTTCTGATAATAAATCAGAACAACGCAAATTTATACGGTCATGGTTTTAATTTAAATTAATCAACTTTAAATTAATATTAGTACAACACTAATTTGATCCTAAATTAGATATTGAATAGATTTTTAACTAATTACTAAATATTTTAATTTATACATATATTGAAACTAATTCTTGTTTCATAAATATGTGCCACGTTAACTATTCCACTAGATAAGCAAATAACAAAAGGATCCGCATGACCCTAAATCACCGTTATATACGCGTTAAACCTGTTTGGCCACGCACACACATTTCTTCATCTTCACTATTATGACTAAAAATAAATGAACTAAATTTACTCATAAATTGTAAATAGGTTTTACATTTATTTAAATACTTGGCTAAGGTTGTTCTTATATATTATAACGTTTTCACTATTACGACTAAAAATTCCATTCCAATCTTAATCACTTAAATCCCGTATTAAATACACGGGCTCTAAACTAAGTTGTTAGGCACAATATAATCCTATCACTGTTCACTTTTATGTTAAGCTACTTAGGCATACCACTACATCAAAGAATTCACCAAGGCATCAGACCGAAAAGAAAACACCTATCTGAACTAAAACGTGTTTTATTAAACTATATATATATATAACAAATTTTTTAGTATAAACCGATTTGGCCCTATGAAATACGTTTTGGCACAAATACTTTGGTACGTTGGGAAATAAATTTTCAGGCCACTGTTCATTCGAATAGATTAGGCAATATTAATGTAATGGTACTGTTCACCTTCCTCCTACCTGATATATTATTCCAAACCGACCCCATGGAAAATCCTGTACTCTCAACCTTCATGCCTCGCAGTCGGCTTCGTTCCTTTCAAATACCGTGCTCCTAACTCCTACTAACAACTCCCACCGTACAACACTTGTTCCATCTTCTTCTTGAAGCATTACCATGAAATGTTTCATGGTCCATCTGTCGACCCTGTTCCTAACTGTCGACAACGTATTGCTCCTCTTTTGAACTCACCACGTCCTCCCTCAACACAGCGCCTCCAGCACCACTCTGTGCTATAGAAGATAGCTCAGTCCCCTACACCGTGCCTATTTAATTAGCATTCCCATCTAACCTGAACCCATTAATTAACAGTCCTCTACCAGAAATATCCTATTGATCATCTCCAGCTATGTCAATAGTAACCTCCATCTTCCTCCTGCTACACTATTCCTCCACCTACATATTTCACCTCGTCAAACATGCTTGTGTTCTCCACAATGTTGTGTTTTTTCTTCTCTTCTTTTCTCCTTTTCTTTTCTTTATATTTGTTGGGCTCGATTTTCATACTATTAAAAAGAAATGGCACAGGTTTTAAATTGAAGTAAGAAATCGGGTTTTATTGGTTTGTTGGAATGGAAAAAAGTGAGCAGGAAGGAGCTCTATTTATAGTTGAAGATCATCGCCTTATAAGAACAACGTTCATCAACAATGTCCCACTAATGGTACCGTAAGTAAGCCATAGGACGTAGGATGATGGATAAAAAAATAGGGTAGCTTGTGTATTCTTCATTGTTAAGTATTTGGGTCTACGAATAATTAATGAGGTGAGTTTTCTTTTCAGAAGACGGGTTAGAAGAACGTAGGTATTGAATTTATTTATATAGGCTGTGTGTTCTTTTAGTTCATTATCGAAATGGGCAAATCCAAATAGGGTTTTGTATGTTGAGATGGCAAAATCGAAATAGGGTACTGTTTCATGAGATGGAAAATCGAAATAGGTAGGTGTAGTGCATGTGAACTGTTTAATGTGCTTATACCTGAAGTTGGATGTATACTGGGTAGAGGGTATCTTATTTCTTAAGTTATATTTTTTTTAAAATGGTATTAAATTCTACAGTTAATTGTTAATTAACGGTAACCGTTAAATTTGTATTATCACATGCAAATTCCAAAAACAATAAGAATGGACACACCGTTACGTCTTGACATTCTTGTCCTAGTGAAACTAATTTTGCTGAAAACAGACTCCGTTTGTACACGAGCATTATTTTAATTTATCGGTTCACCCTAAAATTGCACGCATGAATAAAACAACTCTGATTGGCTTCAAACTGGAAATCCAGCAATAACTAGAATACGTTTTCCAATAAAACTCATTTCGTTGAAAACAGAGGTTGTTTTGACAGAAAACAATTTTAAAGGCATATAAAAATTGATAAAATATAATTAAATCCAAAACAATTTAAATTAAATAATAATAAATTATTCTTATCGTATATCTCCAACGAAATTTTATACATCTTCAAAACAAACCAGTATACATTTTAAACTCACCATTATATAATTTCAGGTTAAATGATTTTCAAATATATAAAATCCTATTTAATTTATATAATAAACGTTATCGTTTATTAACGAATTCCATAGATTATTTGAAAATTTGAATTGGACATATCTTACAATCTATAAATTGAAATTCCAATTTTTCTCTTCCATTAGAAAATTATAATCAAAATGATTAAAACGTCTCTGCTTTCACAAAATTCCGACTTAAAATGGATTATGTATATTCAATTGAAGTTTAAATCGTAAATTACGAACTACCACGTCGTTTCGAGTTCGTTTTATAATTATAATATAAATTATATGTTCAAACTCTGTTATATAAACGAATTATATGTAATAAAGCCATTTATAATTTCAAATCAATATTTAAAATAATAAGTAAATTAAATATCTGACTACACAAGATACGGGACCTTACATTCTTTCCCCTTAAAAGAATTTCGTGCCCAAAATTACTAAGTAAGAGGAATGGCCCAATTATCATTAAATTATCAAAAATCCGATTTATTATAAATTGAAAACTAATTCATTAAATCGTTTATGAATTTATATTCAACCTGTCTAACAACCAATCAACAGTCACTGCACAACAATATTCAATACACAACCAACTTAACCAAACCAATCAATTTATATTTTGCTCAATTTCCCAAATTCCAAATTGTTTTTTTTAACTCTAAAATTCATTTTGACTCCAATATTCATTCTTAAATTAACTCGACTTAACCAAGTTAAGTTCCAAATCCACATTCAATTAACTACTTAATTTACTAATTTATTCACCTTCATTACGAATTTAAGTTCTGATTTTATTTCAAAAAAAAAAGATCCAATTTACTCTTTCTAACTTCATATATGAAATTTTCTGGTTATATTAAACCATTCTAAATTTTAAATTCAATTTGAATCCTATTCAAATCAATCAAACAAACCAACATCCCAATAATTTGATAAAATTATTTATATTTTCTATAAAAAAATATAATTTGGCCAAAATGATTTCATTTGACCATTTTTACAAAATAATATTGTGTCAATTACTAGTTCAAATATTGAACCAATCAAATAACACAATATAAAATATTTTTATATAATTTATAAATACGCTCTCTTATATATATACACTTAAACTCAATCTAGGGAATTACTAACCCCATCTCTACCAACTTTTACCAAAGAGCTAAGGTTATTCCTAAACCATTGCTCTGATAACAAGTGTGACGGATTTGATACCAAGTGTGACGACCTAAATTTCCGGTACCCTTTGAGCTGACCAAACAACAACAATCCAACCCAAATTGTACAGGAAACACAAATGCCAATAGAAAGAATTTAGAGGATGAGACAAAAAAGAAAGAAATATCAGAATAGAAGAAATAAGAAGAAGAAAGCACAACAAAATCAGAGTCTTACATCGCAGTAGAACAAAATATAATAAATAAAAGTTACAAATCATCAGAGTCCATTAACACTTCAGGACAGTTATAATAACCTGTCCTCATATATAGTCACATAGCGGAATAAATACTAGATATCATACATCTGAACACCCCCATCTCGTCTCTGGACTTCGCAGCATCTGATAACCTGGACCTGTAATACCCAGTCTAACCCGAGCATTACAAACATTGGGTCAGTCTAGTGAACCAGAGTGAGAAAACTCGCAAAGTTTTAAGGGGAATCATCCAACTTGATTTTAAAGTTCAAAATCCTTTCGAAAGAAAAGGATAACCGTAAGACAAAAAACCACATATAAGTACAGACGGTTTTACCTTACGATAATCCAAAACTTTTTGAAGTCATATATATCTTCAAATATTATAATAGTGTCTAAATACAAATAAATAGCAATCTAACGGAACGATTGCATCTCCCGCTCCACATATATAATATACAATCAAAACTGCAGGCGCTCATTAGAGATTGGATTCCGACCATGACAAGGTATGGAACCACCTACCGATAGTGTATCTCTAGAGGGGAATACACAGGGTACAACAAGAACATCTTACAAACCGGTCCACACATGACTGGCCACTCATTTCGCTTGAGTGTATCGAATGTATATCACCAATAGTTGGGATCAACAACCGTTCACGAAAGGGACAACATTGATAAATTAAAGAAGCAAAAGGAATTTCTCAAGATAGGTGATTATACACCTTAAATGGGAGCGACCCACATAGCTATGCTGCCTGCCCGATTTTTGCCATTTCCCAGTCGTGAGGCTTGAGGTTAGAATTTACATTTAGAACATCTGACCACTATTTACTTTGAATGCCACTTTGTCAAATCCGTCAAATCACTAATTGACGTCCACAAAAATTCCCTAGTTGGGAGTGACCCCACTATGGTACGTTTGAAGAAATAAACGTACGCGACCCCTTTGGAAATACTCTGTCAGACTTCCGTCCATACAAGTCATCGAGGGACAAGATGAACCAAAGGCACCCCCAACCACATCCTAGGTATCGCTCTATAGATCAGTAGCGAGTAGTCCTTGCAATCCATGGATTCCAACCACGACAGAATCACAGTGTATCTCAGGCCACTAAGCCAGAGATTATAAGTAATTCTACCATTTAATGAAGATCCACGGTCTTCACTTGCTCCATCTCGATTAGTATCTGACATCTTCGATATTTATGGTTTTCGAATATAAATTCGATCTCGGTCTCTCCGTACCAACAATCACATTGGCCAGATTTGATAGTCGGTTATTTAACTATCAAATAAACAACCATACAACCATAAAACAAAATGAATTTACTGGTTTAATATTCAGCATTACTTGACCCCTTCAATTAAAAATAATTAACAAATGAGTAATTAAAACTTCTAAATTTTTGAATAGATTAAATATAAATTCACTTTTGACTTTAATATAAGAGTCTTCTCGAAACTGTATTATTCAAATACTTCAAACCATATATTATAGCAAATATCCAATTTCTATTTTCTATTATTTCAAAACGTTAGTTACAACACCATTTATTATTTATCATTGATTCAACTTATCATTTGTTATGACATCTCCTTTGGTTTCTTTATTTTAACTCTACAATCGCCACTTATCTCATTCTAAATCTCATCTTCCTACTTTGAAAATATCGTTATATTTTCATAAATCTCCTTTTATTTTCTACGGAAATATCATTTTATATTCTTAAGCTTGTTTTAATTCCCTTTTTTTTAAATCCATTATATATATTTCCAAGAACTTCAAATTAATTTATATTATTATTTCTCAAAATAAATTCCTTTTAATCATTACAACTAATATCATCATTCGATAATCCTAAAATCGTTCAAGTTGCGGTATTTTAAATTACCCCTTAGACCTTGATCAACAACATTCTTATCTTAACTCGTCATCAACCCATTATATTCCACTTCTAATTCATTTAACCATTTTCCCCTTTGAAAATCTCATTTCAAATTCCATTGTTAAGTAACATTAAAATAAAACTTAACATTTTCACCTCACGCCCTTTTTATAAACATAATTTGTACTTCTCTAGTTTAATATAAACCCTTTTTATCTGGATCCCTTCTTACCTAATTTAAATATTAAGAAAACTTTATATTTAACCTATCACATTTTCTAAAATTTACTTTTTTAATTTCCTTTATAAAAACACAGTTTTGAATATAAAACCCGTTCATCAACCCCTTTCAAAATCCAACTAGGTTCCATTACCCACTTTGCAAATCTCATTTCAAGTTCATTAAACTTAAATTACATGAATTCCATTTGAACATTAACCTCTTAATTTAATATTAATTAAAATAATAATTTACTTCCTTGTTAACGACCATAGGAATAGTTAAGTTCTTTATTAACTAAATACTAAAGCTCTTTTTAAAATCTTATTAAACTAAATCAAATACTCATTAATCTATTCCATTAGATACATTCAAAACAAATCCACTAAATTACCAATTCTAGTTACATTAGTTAACTTCGTCAACTTAAATCATGACTATCTCATTAACTAACTCTAGTTAGTCCTTTTAATTTTACTAATAATATAATTAATTTAAATAATTTCATTTGATTGTTTCTAGGAAACAACTAATCCAATTCTTTACCATTCCGCTAATTACTTCTTATCTACTTATACATATTATTAACATAAGAATTTGATTTACATAAACCATTTAATAATCACTTATAAATTTAAATAATAAATAATAAGCATAAATCTCCATTTTAAAAACTTTATTAAAATTTAATAGATTTCAAAAATCTATTTTCAGTAATAAAATAAATTTTATAACCTCGTTACCGTTAATACACTTGACGATAAATCACATTTACAAAACAGTTTATTTTTGGGCCAACTGCTATCAGTTACCCAACCAATATTGTGCCCATTGGTTAATCACAACAATAAACAATCATTCCACAGTTCATAACATGGAAATAAATAACATTCAATATATTTTAGGAATCCGGTTGGATCCCTCCAATCTGTCCTTCCCTGCATCAAAACAATATCATGATGGACATAAATAAACAGTTTTATAATCCACAATTAATTAATAACATCCAAACAAACATCCAATTATTTATCTAATACGTTTATATTATTATAAACGTAACCACTAAGGTAAGTTACCTTGTTTGGCATCTAATAGTTAAAATAATGATTGGTTTAAATTAAATTAAACGAACGTTTAATTTAATTAGTTCAGTCAACACATGTAATGACCCGTACTTTCCTGGTGTAATAATTAATTGATTTAATTATTTAAAAGGTGATTTAAAGGGATTTAATGGTCGTTGAATTAAAATATAGTGAATATTTAATTAAATTAAATATTTAAATAATATATTTAATTCAGAAATAATAAAAAATATTTGGAAATCACAATATTCTATGAACGAGGTCGTCCCTTAGATTTAATTCAGCTTAGAGTTGAATTATATTGACGAATATATTTAAACGACGACAGTTTGAACGTGGAATTATAATATAATTAAAATCGAGCTCGAAATGGCGCTGTAGTTCGTAAATTGGCGATTCGAACTTCAATTGAATATACAGGGTTCGTTTTAAATCGGATTTCTGTGAAACAAGAAATGTGTGGAGCGGGTGGAGTATATCTTTCTAGTGGAAGAGAAAAATAGGGATTTTGTCGTGTAGATTTCGATGTATGTCCAAATCAAATTTTGAAATAGTCGCTATAGAATCGTTTATCGACCGTATCGGTTTATTCGATATAACTAGAGATCGGGTTTGAATTTAGACAAGGTTCTTTTGGGAAGTAGTGATAATTTAATTTTTAGAATTTTATGGTAATTTTTAATTAATTAAATAAGCAACTTTTTATTTGGAGTATTTGGCACCCTGTATCGACATTTCGGGGTTTCACAATATGAGTCCACCTACCGGTATTATTATATTGTTGGGATCCGGGTACCTTGCTTGTCATGATGGTAATTTTAATTCTGTCGTTATCAGTTCGTACGTGATGAAAATTACATGACGACAGAACCTAGAATATCTAAATATCCTAGTATAATACTAAACCACATTATACTATATTCCTGATCAAACCATTTGCCACGCACCCCCTTTCTTAGCCACATCTTTTCCCGACATGGAGACCGAATCCTCCACAAAGAAATTCACAAACAAAGATCCAAACAAATCTCTATAAATAACCATCCCCTTCACTCAGACCTAAAAATATTTTTCTCTGTAAATCAAATAAAGGAGCCGCCACTTTATTTCTCTTTTCAAATAAAATCAACGTTTGAAAAATCACAAGAAAATAGAGATAAATTCTTATAAATCATAATATATACATGGTTGAAATCATTATGCAGCGCTCTTCGATCCGATGGGAGTTTCACTGAATTCGGCGCCAATCTTCCTCGCTGGAAGAACAACAGGGCGGCCTAGGGTTCCCGGAACTTGAATTTGAGGCTTCGATGTGAAGTGTAAATGTCGGAGTTGGGGTCCTGAGGTAAAACCGCACTTTGTGGGTGATTTTGAATGGTCTCGGTTTGAGGAGCCGTCGAGCGGTTTATGGGAAATCGCGGGTAGCTGATGTCGGAATTGGGAAGGAGGTGATTCGAGTGTGGATGTATGGTGCTGGCGATAAAGAGAATTCGAAGGGGAAGAGGAAGGTGTTGTTGTTTTTGGGAGTTTAGTGAGAAATGGGTGGGAGAATTGTGGCCGTGATTGATGAATGAAAATGTAACATCCCGCATTTTATCGGTTTGTATTTGAATATTTAAATCAGTTTAAATATTGAATTCGTAATATAAGTAGATTTATATATTAATTAAAACAAAGTTGAACGTATATATATATATATATATTTATTTATAATCGAGCCCGTAATATCACGGTAGTTCGTAGTTTAACGTTCTCAACTTCAACTGAGTGTACATGAACCGTTATTGGTCGAATTTCTTCGAAACAAGAGACGTTCGAATCTGTTGAACTATATTTTTCTAAAGGAAGTGGAAAATGGAGATTTCGTCGTATAGAATGCAAGATATGTCCAAATCAAATTTTCAAATAGTCGCTATAGAATCGTTCATCGACCGTAATAGTTTATTTGAAATAACTGCATACTGGATTCGAATTTAGACAAGGTTCTTTTGAGACGTAGTGATAATTTAATTTTTAGAATTTTACTGTAATTTTTAATAAATTAAATACACAACTTTTTATTTGGAGTATTTTGCACCCTATATCAAAATTTTCGGGTTTCAAAATATGAGTTAACCTACTGATATTATTATATTTTTGGGATCGGGACACCTCACAGGACATGACTGTGCTCTTATTTCTGTCCGTACATAAGTGGAATTTTAGAAACTGAGGTAAACCGATCTTTAAACGTATTAGGATGCGGACAATGGCCTTCAACATGTGTAATTCAAATCAGTCCTTTGTCAAGAAGCAAGCCAGTGTTGGAGGCATATGACAATGGACCATTAAGAGTCATAACAAAATAGTCAAAAAAAAAAGAAAAGAAATATGAGGCATGAAAGCCACCCTATAATCCAAACGTCCTTAGCATATTTGTATACCCAATATGGTCCACAGTTGAAAGACAACCTGTTCTGTCAATTATAGTCCTAAAACAAATAGGGCTCTACCTGCACATCTAAGCTCAACAGCTATTGATGCTCCATCACGTAGCAATATGTTTTCATGTCAACATAGACCTGCCGTGTCTTGTAACTTCATTGTTCTTGTAACTTCACTGCAAAGGAATTGTGCACCTTCTTCTCAAGTAGCCTACACTTGTTTTAGACTCTAGCTGCATGAGTAATTAAATCGAACAACTGTCATCCTATCTTACTACATGGCTATTCCTTAAGCACCACGTTTTGGTAGTAATATAAATACACCGCAGTGCTATCCTTGTCCATCAAAGCTTTCTACACTTTTGTTTTTCCCAACAAAACAGACAACGCATAGCCTAGCTAAAAATGATGTACGAGAGCCACATGCAAAATAAATGAACTGCACCATACACTACGAAAGCCTTAAATCAGACCCTATGTTAAGTCTTAAACCGCAGATCCTGCAAAAAGTAAACAGACACTATGTTAAGTCTTAAATCAAAAAAGAAACTTGTCAACACCTACCCTGAAAATGTTACAGCTACTTAAATCCTACTCCTTGCACCCCAAGGCTTGTACGCCTATATAAACAGTGGATTATCTTCATTTCTCTTGGTCTGGAAGATGATAGCCGAGTTTTAATGGTGCGAGAAGATACAGTTTCCTTCTTTTCATTTTTTTAAAAACCTTTCCTCAATAAAAATCGTACTTAACTCCTGAAAACCCGAGATCAACTCTATTAAAACCCTGAATGATTCTCTACGTTTTCACTTAAGTTCGAATGGGTTTGGTGATATTTTTATGGCATGAGTCAAACGAAACGTCAGATCTGGAGGTTGTTTGGAGGAGGGCTACTGAAGTTCATGGTGGTTTTCACGGGCGGACATAGCATGGAGGAGGGCATCGAACAGGAGCTGTCACGTTTTTGAGAGTGGTTGGATACATATATGAACTGGAAGCGGTTTTCTTTTGATGGAAATAGGAAAGGATGGTGAGGGCTTGTAGTTGTCGAAAGAGATGAAAGGAGGAATAAAAAGGGAAGGTGCAAAGTTTCAATAGTGGGACGTATGGGAGAATCATGTGTTTGCCAGGAGGAAGAAAGTGATGTAGCAGCTAACGTATGAGCATGGGATCGGGTAGAAGCGGATGTATCATGGTAAGAGGAGAACGTGGGTACTAAATTCAAGCGTGGGCCATTATAAGAGAAAGCCCATTTAAATTTAAAGTAAAAGAAAGAAAGGAATCCACTGGAATGTTTCTTTTGAGATAGTGGAAATTAAAAGCATGCGGTTCATGCACAGAACATTGGGAAGAATGAACATATGTGGGTCGGTTGTTTCTCATGCGGGTTGGCATGTGGAAATGGGAAGAGAAATAAAATGGTAAGGTATTATAATTAATTTAAGTTTTAATTAAATAAAATAGTGTATTAAATTTTTAATTAAATATCATGTTCATACGATGTCAGAATTTCAAACGGCTTGTCACGTAAGGATCTTATGGAAGTAGACTACACTGTGGAACTATTTCCGCTAAGAACGGAGCTACTGATAATTCATGATAAAATCAAAAACCTGTTTGATTTTAAATAAAATAAAAGCAGAATGGTCGACTGCGAAGCAAGGTGAGTAACTCTCACTAACTCTGTTCAGCTTATATTTTTATAACGTATTTTAAAAACTGATAATATTGGTTGTTTTGCTGTGTGTTGGTTATTTGTATGAACTGCTAGTTGATTGGTTGAATATTATCGATAACGATATACGTATCGTATCGAAATATTGATTCTGGCTATCAGAATATTTTATTTTCGTGTTATTTATGTTGACTGACATTTGTGGATGCAGGGAAGCAGGTTGGAGGAACCCAACTGGGTTCCTCAACATTTATTTTACTGTTTTGCATATATTGTGATATATGATGTGATTTAAAATCTGTCGTTGATTTGGTGTGTTGGTCGTGGTTATTTGGTAACTTTAAATACCAAAGGAAATAACTGGGATGTGAAAGAGAAATTTCAAACTAAAAATTGAAATAAAATGTTGTATAAAAATCAAAGGATTTTATATAAGAAGGAAATTTTAAAATGTATACTAAAATAAAAATATTCGTACACAATCGAGGCATTTTATAAAAGGGAATAAAAGAAGAATATTTGTAAAACATATACAAGTAGGATAGAAAGGCAGATATTTGTAAATTATTTGTGAATATATTAAATAGAAATATTTGTTTAGAAAGTAAATAAAGAAGGTAAAAGGAAATATTTATTTACTTGGAGAGTAAATGAAAATATATAAAAGGAATATTCATATGAAATAAATATAGACAAATAGAAAAAATGAATACTTGTTAATCGAATAGAGTTAGTCGAATAGAGTAAATCGAATATTGGTTATTCAATTAAAGGTAATCGAATATTAGTTATTCGAATAAAGAGGTGACCAGATAGAGTTAATTGAACATAGTGGATCGAGTTAGGATTTAATTGAATATTTGTCATTCAATTAGAGTTGGTCGAATATAGTTATTAGAAGTAGAGTTAATCAAACATAGTTATTCAAGCGAGTTGCCATCTCGTACGACTGCTAGCGTAATTCGCAGGGCTGCAGATAGCCTACGGCAGACGGATGTTTCCTGAGGGAATCAGGCGAAACCATTGTGATCGCTGCGATCTAGAGTCAAGCGAACGGTGTTAAATCAAATAGTAGCAAATCGATAGAAGTTAAATAAGTCGAGTTAGTTAAGTTGAGTTAATCAGTTAAAGTTAACCAATTATGGTTAATCAATTAGGGTTAATCGATTGGAGTTAAACCGGGTTAGAGTTATTCAAATGGAACTAATCAAGTTCGAGTTAGTCGAGTATCAGTAAATTAAATAGAGTTAGTCAAAAGGAATTAATCGAATATCAATTATTCGAAGTAGAATTATCGACCATTACTTATTCAAAGTAGAGTTATCGAATACAGTTGATTCGAGAAGAGTAATCGAATATAAGTTATTTGAAGTGTGCTAAAGGATATGAAAGGTGAACCTTGTCTATTTCAAGGTTAGGGATGTTGTTCAGTTAAAGTCTGAGAGGTAATTATACCCCAACTTGATTGACTTTAGTTTTAACCAAGAAGTAGTTAAGGTTCGATAGTGAAAGTTGGTTAAGTAAATCGAGTTAATGACCGTAATGGGTTAAGTTGGCATAACGATGTTTTCTAAACATCTGTTTAAATCCAGTAAAGGAGATTTGGACATGTTTTCCAAATAGGGATCAAAAATGTTTTCCAATATAGGAAATAAGAAAGGGAACTAAATACGGTAATGTTTCCCTAATGATCTATAAAGTATATTTTCAAAATTTAGAAAATGAGGATTTACAAATAGATAGAAATGGGGAGATGGATAACTTAAAGATAATTTTATAAAAAGAGAAAAATGTGGAATGTTGATTGATCGATAGAGTTTCCATCTGGAAATAATATCGTTGGTTGTACACCTATTTTTCTTTGATAGTTAAATCACCGACTATCGAAGTTTTTGACTATTTTACGTCGTCAATACGAAGAGGCCAGGATCAGATACATTATCTGTAAACCACTCTGTATGGACGTTAGCGTTGCGATCAAATATTGAAGACAGAGTATGCAAGGGCTATCCTGTTACAGAATAGTGCCTTCGGTTTGTCCAGTCCCAGGACAAACGTGAATGGACGAATGTCTGACAGAGTATATCTAACGGATCGCGTAAGTTGATCTCTTCAAACGTACTTACGTTTGGTGGCGGAGGAATTCGTTTCCCTTAGCATTATACCCGTGGTATTTTTGGGGAAATCAATTTTTGATTTGACGGGTATGACGATCTGGCATTCAAAGTGGATGGTGGTCAAGTGTTTCAAAAGATACGTAATGACCTCAAGCCTCATCAACCGGGAAATGACAGAAATCGGGCAGGCAGCATGGCTAAGTGGGTCGCTCCCATTAGGGTGTATATCACCTATCTAGAGAAAATCCATTTCATTCTTTTATCTATGATCGATGCTATCCCTTTTCGGGAAGACGGTGGATAGCTCCCAACCGTTGGTGATATACATTCGATACACTCAAGCGAAATGAGTGGTCGGTCATGCGAGGGCCGGGTTAAAAAGATGTTCTTGTTGAACCCAGTGTATTTGCCTCTAGAGATACACTATCGGCAGGTGGTCCCATACCTTGTCATAGTTGGAATCCAATCTCTAATAAGCGCCCGCGGTTTTGTTTGTATACTATATATGTGCAACGTGAGATGCAAGCGTTCTGCTAGATTCTAATTACTTGTGATTAGACATTATTATAATATCAGAGAAGTGTTGATTTCAAAAACTGTTTTGGGTTATCGTAAGGTAAAAACCATCCGTGTTTATGTGTGGATCGGTCTTACGATTATCTTTTCTTTTGAAAAGTATTTTGAAAAGTTAAACCAAATGATTTGAGTTTACTCACACCGGTCCCATGACTGACCCAGAGTTTATTTTGTTTTGTTTTTCCCTAAACTCTTGGGTGCCCAAATTAGTACGGGCAGTCAAGTAGTTCAGGTCTTTACAGATATACTTGGAGGAGCTTGAAGCAGGAGGCTTCAAGATTTTATAGCTATTGTTATTTCCGTTGTGTGTAAGTGTTGTACTCTGATAATGTTACTATACTGTTTATTACAAAGTTATGTTATGTATTATATTTTATTCGTTCCACTATGAGATTCATATTACTCTGATTCTATTCTGTAGTGATCTTCTTCTTCTTCTATTCTAATTTTCTATCTTATCTATTCTCACCCTCTAACTTCTTTCTATTAATGACCTGGAAAGTTCGATGCCTGAATAATTAACATGGGTTTTATGTTGATTTTCTGGGTCGAAAATCCCGGGTTGTTACAGTGGTATCAGAGCCAGGTTAAGTAATTACCTTGGCTCTGTGGCGTGTCTCAATAGAGATGGGGTCAGTAGTACCTTAGATTGAGTTTGAGTGTATATATAAGAGTGAACGTATTTGTAGATTTATATAAAAATGTCTTATATTGTGTTGACTGGTCAGTCGAGTGGTTTATGAGTGCTGGTCGAAACAGTAATGCAAACTGTGTCGATAGGTGTTTCTAAACTCTTGAACTGAGTAATTCGACATAGTATGTTTTGAAAAGAGGGTAAATGAATTAATATTACCCAAAATTTATTTTGATATAAAAAGAAGTATATATATTGGAATTATTATAATAAATTATATGTGTTGGCTGTAATTATAAGTGAATGAGATTATAATTAATGGTCATAAGTGACCAATCAGAATTCATATTAATATAATCAAATGAACTAAATATGGGATTAATCAAACTTGGGAATCAAAATCCCAGAAATTGGGAAAAGTGATTGAGATTGGATTTTGAATTACATAAGGAATTTCAAGATCCTAGGTGATTTGAAAATGTTTTTCAAATATTATAGAAGGTATTTTGAAGTGATTTCACAATGGAAGTGTTTTAAAATGAATTTCGAAAAGTAGTATAGTATTGAACTCACTTCGATCACTGGAAAATAATTCTGATGATGACGGCCGCATTATCAGTGTTCATTTTCAAGTTCTAAGTGACGGATTAGTACCAAAGGTTTTGTTTTGAATGGTTTTAAAAACAAGTTGTCTAAAATTAAAAATGGTTTGAATTTCTATTATTATTATATATATATATATAATTTCAATCTGATTTGAAATAAAAACCCAAGAATTGGAATTTTGAAATTTTAATTTAACTTATGGAGTTAAAATGATTGGAATGATAAAAGTGAATAAATAAATGAGAATTTAGCTGAGTTAAGTAAAATTGAATTGGAATAGAATTTAACTGAGTAAAAAGAAGTTGGGTTGGATTAGAGATAATCTGGAATGGATATTGAATAAGAATTTGGAATTGAGATGAAACTGGGATTGAAATGGAGTTGGCTTGGCTGTAAGCAAATGGTTTGGTTCGATGAGTATGTGGTAGATTGTCCAAAAGTGGTGGTCGTATCATTTGGAAGGGAAATTAAAAGGTGGGTATTGATATAAGGATTAAAGGTAATTTGTATAGAATTGAGTTTGAAAGTATGGAGTATAGGATTTCAGCCAAGTAGGTTGTAAGGAGTTAGAGTTCTAGTATCTACTGCTTAGCAATTTCGAGGACGAAATTATTTTAAGGGGGAAGGAATGTAACATCCCGCATTTTATCGGTTTGTATTTGAATATTTAAATCAGTTTAAATATTGAATTCGTAATATAAGTAGATTTATATATTAATTAAAATGAAGTTGAACGTATAAAAATATATATATATATATATATTTATAATCGAGCCCGTAATATCACGGTAGTTCGTAGTTTAACGTTCTCAACTTCAACTGAGTGTACATGAACCGCTATTGGTCGAATTTCTTCGAAACAAGAGATGTTCGAATCTTTTGAACTATATTTTTCTAAAGGAAGTGGAAAATGGAGATTTCGTCGTATAGAATGCAAGATATGTCCAAATCAAATTTTCAAATAGTCGTTATAGAATCGTTCATCGACCGTAATAGTTTATTTGAAATAACTGCATACTGGATTCGAATTTAGACAAGGTTCTTTTGAGACGTAGTGATAATTTAATTTTTAGAATTTTACTGTAATTTTTAATAAATTAAATACACAACTTTTTATTTGGAGTATTTTGCACCCTATATCAAAATTTTCGGGTTTCAAAATATGAGTTAACCTACTGATATTATTATATTTTTGGGATCGGGACACCTCACTGGACACGACTGTGCTCTTATTTCTGTCCGTACATAAGTGGAATTTTAGAAACTGAGGTAAACCGATCTTTAAACGTATTAGGATGCGGACAATGGCCTTCAACATGTGTAATTCAAATCAGTCCTTTGTCAAGAAGCAAGCCAGTGTTGGAGGCATATGACAATGGACCATTAAGAGTCATAACAAAATAGTCAAAAAAAAGAAAAGAAATATGAGGCATGAAAGCCACCCTATAATCCAAACGTCCTTAGCATATTTGTATACCCAATATGGTCCACAGTTGAAAGACAACCTGTTCTGTCAATTACAGTCCTAAAACAAATAGGGCTCTACCTGCACATCTAAGCTCAACAGCTATTGATGCTCCATCACGTAGCAATATGTTTTCATGTCAACATAGACCTGCCGTGTCTTGTAACTTCATTGTTCTTGTAACTTCACTGCAAAGGAATTGTGCACCTTCTTCTCAAGTAGCCTACACATGTTTTAGACTCTAGCTGCATGAGTAATAAAATCGAACAACTGTCATCCTATCTTCCTACATGGCTATTCCTTAAGCACCACGTTTTGGTAGTAATATAAATACATCGCAGTGCTATCCTTGTCCATCAAAGCTTTCTACACTTTTGTTTTTCCCAACAAAACAGACAACGCATAGCCTAGCTAAAAATGATGTACGAGAGCCACATGCAAAATAAATGAACTGCACCATACACTACGAAAGCCTTAAATCAGACCCTATGTTAAGTCTTAAACCGCAGATCCTGCAAAAAGTAAACAGACCCTATGTTAAGTCTTAAATCAAAAAAGAAACTTGTCAACACCTACCCTGAAAATGTTACAGCTATTTAAATCCTACTCCTTGCGCCCCAAGGCTTGTACGCCTATATAAACAGTGGATTGTCTTCATTTCTCTTGGTCTGGAAGATGATAGCCGAGTTTTAATGGTGCGAGAAGATACAGTTTCCTTCTTTTCATTTTTTTAAAAACCTTTCCTCAATAAAAATCGTACTTAACTCCTGAAAACCCGAGATCAACTCTATTAAAACCCTGAATGATTCTCTATGTTTTCACTTTAGTTCGAATGGGTTTGGTGATATTTTTATGGCATGAGTCAAACGGAACGTCAGATCTGGAGGTTGTTTGGAGGAGGGCTACTGAAGTTCATGGTGGTTTTCACGGGCAGACATAGCATGGAGGAGGGCATCGAACAGGAGCTGTCACGTTTTTGAGAGTGGTTGGATACATATATGAACTGGAAGCGGTTTTCTTTTGATGGAAATAGGAAAGGATGGTGAGGGCTTGTAGTTGTCGAAAGAGATGAAAGGAGGAATAAAAAGGGAAGGTGCGAAGTTTCAATAGTGGGACGTACGGGAGAATCATGTGTTTTCCAGGAGGAAGAAAGTGATGTAGCAGCTAACGTATGAGCATGGGATTGGGTAGAAGCGGATGTATCATGGTAAGAGGAGAACGTGGGTACTAAATTCAAGCGTGGGCCATTATAAGAGAAAGCCCATTTAAATTTAAAGAAAAAGAAAGAAAGGAATCCACTGGAATGTTTCTTTTGAGATAGTGGAAATTAAAAGCATGCGGTTCATGCACAGAACATTGGGAAGAATGAACATATGTGGGTCGGTTGTTTCTCATGCGGGCTGGCATGTGGAATTGGGAAGAGAAATAAAATGGTAAGGTATTATAATTAATTTAAGTTTTAATTAAATAAAATAGTGTATTAAATTTTTAATTAAATATCATGTTCATACGATGTCAGAATTTCAAATGGCTTGTCACGTTAGAATCTTATGGAAGTAGACTACACTGTGGAACTATTTCCGCTGAGAACGGAGCTACTGATAATTCATGATAAAATTAAAAACCTGTTTGATTTTAAATAAAATAAAAGCAGAATGGTCGACTGCGAAGCAAGGTGAGTAACTCTCACTAACTCAGTTCAGCTTATATTTTTATAACGTATTTTAAAAACTGATAATATTGGTTGTTTTGCTGTGTGTTGGTTATTTGTATGAACTGCTAGTTGATTGGTTGAATATTATCGATAACGATATACGTATCGTATCGAAATATTGATTCTGGCTATCAGAATATTTTATATTCGTGTTATTTATGTTGACTGACATTTGTGGATGCAGGGAAGCAGGTTGGAGGAACCCAACTGGGTTCCTCAACATTTATTTTAATGTTTTGCATATATTGTGATATATGATGTGATTTAAAATCTGTCGTTGATTTGGTGTGTTGGTCGTGGTTATTTGGTAACTTTAAATACCAAAGGAAATAACTGGGATGTGAAAGAGAAATTTCAAACTAAAAATTGAAATAAAATGTTATATAAAAATCAAAGGATTTTATATAAGAAGGAAATTTTAAAATGTATACTAAAATAAAAATATTCGTATACAATCGAGGCATTTTATAAAAGGGAATAAAAGAAGAATATTTGTAAAACATTTACAAGTAGGATAGAAAGGCAGATATTTGTAAATTATTTGTGAATATATTAAATAGAAATATTTGTTTAGAAAGTAAATAAAGAAGGTAAAAGGAAATATTTATTTACTTGGAGAGTAAATGAAAATATATAAAAGGAATATTCATATGAAATAAATATAGACAAATAGAAAAAATGAATACTTGTTAATCGAATAGAGTTAGTCGAATAGAGTAAATCGAATATTGGTTATTCAATTAAAGGTAATCGAATATTAGTTATTCGAATAAAGAGGTGACCAGATAGAGTTAATTGAACATAGTGGATCGAGTTAGGATTTAATTGAATATTTGTCATTCAATTAGAGTTGGTCGAATATAGTTATTAGAAGTAGAGTTAATCAAACATAGTTATTCAAGCGAGTTGCCATCTCGTACGACTGCTAGCGTAATTCGCAGGGCTGCAGATAGCCTACGGCAGACGGATGTTTCCTGAGGGAATCAGGCGAAACCATTGTGATCGCTGCGATCTAGAGTCAAGCGAATGGTGTTAAATCAAATAGTAGCAAATCGATAGAAGTTAAATAAGTCGAGTTAGTTAAGTTGAGTTAATCAGTTAAAGTTAACCAATTATGGTTAATCAATTAGGGTTAATCGATTGGAGTTAAACCGGGTTAGAGTTATTCAAATGGAACTAATCAAGTTCGAGTTAGTCGAGTATCAGTAAATTAAATAGAGTTAGTCAAAAGGAATTAATCGAATATCAATTATTCGAAGTAGAATTATCGACCATTACTTATTCAAAGTAGAGTTATCGAATACAGTTGATTCGAGAAGAGTAATCGAATATAAGTTATTTGAAGTGTGCTAAAGGATATGAAAGGTGAACCTTGTCTATTTCGAGGTTAGGGATGTTGTTCAGTTAAAGTCTGAGAGGTAATTATACCCCAACTTGATTGACTTTAGTTTTAACCAAGAAGTAGTTAAGGTTCGATAGTGAAAGTTGGTTAAGTAAATCGAGTTAATGACCGTAATGGGTTAAGTTGGCATAACGATGTTTTCTAAACATCTGTTTAAATCCAGTAAAGGAGATTTGGACATGTTTTCCAAATAGGGATCAAAAATGTTTTCCAATATAGGAAATAAGAAAGGGAACTAAATACGGTAATGTTTCCCTAATGATCTATAAAGTATATTTTCAAAATTTAGAAAATGAGGATTTACAAATAGATAGAAATGGGGAGATGGATAAATTAAAGATAATTTTATAAAAAGAGAAAAATGTGGAATGTTGATTGATCGATAGAGTTTCCATCTGGAAATAATATCGTTGGTTGTACACCTATTTTTCTTTGATAGTTAAATCACCGACTATCGAAGTTTTTGACTATTTTACGTCGTCAATACGAAGAGGCCGGGATCAGATTCATTATCTGAAAACCACTCTGTATGGACGTTAGCGTTGCGATCAAATATTGAAGACAGAGTATGCAAGGGCTATCCTGTTACAGAATAGTGCCTTCGGTTTGTCCAGTCCCAGGACAAACGTGAATGGACGAATGTCTGACAGAGTATATCTAACGGATCGCGTAAGTTGATCTCTTCAAACGTACTTACGTTTGGTGGCGGAGGAATTCGTTTCCCTTAGCTTTATACCCATGGTATTTTTGGGGAAATCAATTTGTGATTTGACGGGTATGACGATGTGGCATTCAAAGTGGATGGTGGTCAAATGTTTAAAAAGATACGTAATGACCTCAAGCCTCATCAACTGGGAAATGACAGAAATCGGGCAGGCAGCATGGCTAAGTGGGTCGCTCCCATTAGGGTGTATATCACCTATCTAGAGAAAATCCATTTCATTCTTTTATCTATGATCGATGCTGTCCCTTTTCGGGAAGACGGTGGATAGCTCCCAACCGTTGGTGATATACATTCGATACACTCAAGCGAAATGAGTGGTCGGTCATGCGAGGGCCGGGTTGCAAGATGTTCTTGTTGAACCCAGTGTATTTGCCTCTAGAGATACACTATCGGCAGGTGGTCCCATACCTTGTCATAGTTGGAATCCAATCTCTAATAAGCGCCCGCGGTTTTGTTTGTATACTATATATGTGGAACGTTAGATGCAAGCGTTCTGCTAGATTCTAATTACTTGTGATTAGACATTATTATAATATCAGAGAAGTGTTGATTTCAAAAACTGTTTTGGGTTATCGTAAGGTAAAAACCATCTGTGTTTATGTGTGGATCGGTCTTACGATTATCTTTTCTTTTGAAAAGTATTTTGAAAAGTTAAACCAAATGATTTGAGTTTACTCACACCAGTCCCATGACTGACCTAGAGTTTATTTTGTTTTGTTTTTCCCTAAACTCTTGGGTGCCCAAATTTGTACGGACAGTCAAGTAGTTCGGGTCTTTACAGATATACTTGGAGGAGCTTGAAGCAGGAGGCTTCAAGATTTTATAGCTATTGTTATTTCCGCTGTGTGTAAGTGTTGTACTCTGATAATGTTACTATACTGTTTATTACAAAGTTATGTTATGTATTATATTTTATTCGTTCCACTATGAGATTCGTATTACTCTGATTCTATTCTGTAGTGATCTTCTTCTTCTTTTATTCTAATTTTCTATCTTATCTATTCTCACCCTCTAACATCTTTCTATTAATGACCTGGAAAGTTCGATGCCTGAATAATTAACATGGGTTTTATGTTGATTTTCTGGGTCGAAAATCCCGGGTTGTTACAGAAAAGCAGGCGACGGGATTTGTTAAGCTGAAGGAAGAAAGGGTTTTTAACTGGGGCGGTGAACTTGGTTTTGGGCCGGTGAATGGGGTAAGGCCCAATAGCTAATTTGTTTTAGTTTAAATCCATTTAAAATATTGTATAAACTTAGAACGATAATAACTTGCTTATGTTTTATCGGAAATTGACAAAACAGGACACGTTGGAATCATATCGAAAAGTACTACACCATAGCACTGACTGGGAGTGAATCCGAGCTCGTTACAATTTATGGTGAAATAAATTGTCCAATTGAGTCAAATAACGCAAACCGATTATTTAACGGTTAACGCGTCAATGTGAGTAAATCTCACCAACTCTGAACAGTTTATAATTTCATGTTGTATTTTTAGAACTGTTAGAAATTGTCTGTTTGATTGTGTGTTGACCGTTTGATTGAACTTCTAGTCAATTAGTAGAAATTATATATATATATATATATATCTGTGTATATATATGTAAACCGTTAAATATTTATATGGTGATTCTGCTATCAGAATATTTCATATCAAAGTGAAATCGATGTTAATCATATTGTCTAAAATCTGTGATGCAGGGAAACAGGTCGGAGGAATCCAACGATAAATATTGTCCAACTGGATTCCTCAACATTTATTCTGCTGTTATTCATATATTTTGATATATGGTGTGATATATAATCTGCTGTTGATTTTGTGTGTTGGACAATATTTATCGTTGTTATATGATATGTTAAATACCATAAGAAATACCAGAAGGTAGAAAGGAGGTTTTCAAAGTATATTTTGAAAATAATTTATTTATATAGAATCAATGGATTTTATATATATAAGGAAAGAAAGATTTTATAAAAGGAAATAAAATTTATAAAATCAAAAGGGTTAAAAAGAGATATATTTGAAATCAAATATAAAGTAAATATATTTGAAAGTAAGTTAAAAGGAATTATTTATTTAGGGAATAAATAAAGAGTTAAAAGAATTTATTTATTCAGGAAATAAATAAAAGTAAAAGGGTTTATTTATTTAGGAAATAAATAAAGATTAAAGGAGATATTTATTTGTTAAATAAATAGGATTTAATCAAAGGGATATTTATTGGATAAATAAATAGGATTAAACAAAAGGGATATTTATTGGATAAATAAATAGGATTAAACAAAAGGGATATTTATTGGATAAATAAATAGGATTAAACAAAAGGGATATTTATTGGATAAATAAATAGAGCTAAATCAGAAGAATATTTAGAAGATGAATAGAAAATGGAAATCTGTTTTTAACAGATAAATAGAAAGGATTAATTTATAAATAATAGTTTATAAATTAAATAAATATTTATCATTTGATAAATGAAATATATAAGTCTGAACTTATATAGATGAGAGATATTTGTTTCAACACCGATAGTTTAAATAGAATATGTACCCAACACTTGTGTAAGTGAAGTAACATTATTAAAGAGGACATTTATAAAGTGAAGAACCGTTACTAAAAGTGAATCTTTATAAATGAATAAACGTTATCAAATAGGAGTTATTCGAATAGGAGAAATCGATTAGAGTTAGAGTTAATCAGTTAGAGTTAACCAGTTAGAGTTAATCGAATTAGTTATTCGAATAGAGTTAAACACAAAGGAGTTATCGATTAGTTAAATCGAAAGGAGTTATCGATTAGTTAAATCGAAAGGAGTTATCGAATTTAGTTATTCGAAAAGGAGTTATCGATTTGTTAAATCGAAAGGGAAGATTATCGAATATCGTTTATTCGAGAGGAGATTATCGAATATAGTTTATTCGAAGGAGTTATCGATTATTAGTTAATCGAAGTGAGTTATAGAATATTAGTCAAATCGAAGGAGTTATCGAATATAGTTTATTCGATGGAGTTAATCGATTAGAGTTAAATCAAATGAGTTGATCGAATATAGTTTATTCGAATATAGTAAAGGAGTTCATCGAATATAGTTTATTCGAATAGAGTAAATGAGTTAATCGATTAGAGTTAAATCAAATGAGTTGATCGAATATAGTTTATTCGAATATAGTAAAGGAGTTAATCGAATATAGTTTATTCGAATAGAGTAAATGAGTTAATCGAATATAGTTTATTCGAATAGAGTTAGAGGAGTTATCGAATATAGTTTATTCGACAGGAGTTAAGTGAATTAGTTAAGTTAAACTAAGTGAATTAGTTAAGTGAATTGGTTAAGTTAACCAAAGTGAATTAGTCGAGTTAATCAAAGTGAATAGTTCAGTTAATCGAGATAAGTAAATCAAGTTAGGTTAATCTAGTTGAATTTGTCAGTAGAGTTAATAAATTGAGTTAGTCAAACCAAGTAAAACCAGTTAGAGTTAATTAATTAAGGTTGACCAGTTAGAGTTGATAGGTTAGAATTAACCAGTTAGAGTTAATCAATCAGAGTTAATCAAATAGAGTTAAGTAAAATTAGAACTGACTAGAGATTAGTAAATTGAATGGTTTTCTAAGTGCCTATCTGATGTTGGTTTCGGCCTTCGGGATTTATACTTAGGGGATTGTTCTCATACTAGTTTACAGTCAGGGACTGATAGTTGGGGAAGAGTAGTGATTTGGAAATAAGCAAATGGAAAACGTTTTCCAGTGTTAATAACATATATTTTCTAAACATAGAAAATAAGGCAATGTGAATATATATATATATAGGTATATGTTGATGATTTACCGATATAATTTCCATCTGGAAATAATATCGTTGTTTGCACACTTGTTTTTCTTTGATGGTTAAATCACAGACTATCGAAATTTTGACCATTTTAACGTTGTTAATATGGAGAGACCGGTTGGATTATTATCCAAAGAACCACTCTGTATTGGCATAAGCGTTGCGAATCATATATGCCAAAGAAAATTGAAGACGGAGTAAAGTGCAAGGGCTGTTGTATAAGTCTTAGATAACAGTGACTAAGATGGATATACTGAATAGTGCCTTCGGTTTGTCCAGTCCCAGGACAACGTGTATGGACGAAGGTATGACAGAGTATATCCAATGGATCACGTAAGTTGATCTCTTCAAACGTATATATGTTGGTGGCGGAGGAATTCGTTTCTCTTAGCTGTATACCCGTTGTATTTTTGAGGAAATAAATTTGTGATTTGGCGTGTATGACGATGTGACATTCTAAGTGAATGAGGATGTCTTGTATAAATGAATGTCTGACAAAGTATTTCCAGAAAGGTCACGTACATTGATTTCTTCAACCCTACCAAGAGTGGAAGCGGAGAAGGAAACTTCTTTTAGCTGACACGTAATGTATGGTTGTAGACGTCAATTAGTGATTTTCGATGGATCTGACAATGTGGCATTCGAAGTGAATGTAATGTGATGATAAAGCGTAGCTTCTAGCCTCATCAATCGGTAAATGACAGAAATCGGGCAGGCCGCATGTCTAAGTCGGTCGCACCGAAGTAGGGTGTATAATCACCTATCTAGAGAATATTCATTTGCTTCTTTAATCTATCAATGTTGTCCCATATATATACGGGAACGGTTGCTGATCCCAACCGTTGGTGATATACATTCGATACACTCAAGCAAAATGAGTGGTCAGTCATGTGTGGCTGAGTTACAAGATGTTCTTGTTGAACTCCAGTGTATCTTTCCTAGAGTACACTGATCGGAAGGTGGTTCCATACCTTGTCATAGTTGGAAATCCATTATCCAATACATGCTTGCGATTTTGATTGTATACTATATATGTAGAACGTGAGATGAAAGCGTTTCTTCTAGTTGATATCTATTTGTACATAGACATTATTATAATATCAAAAGGTTTTTGATATATAGATATTTTGGATTCTCATAAGGGAAAAACCCATTCCGTTCTGCGGCGTGGTCTTATGAGATATCGTTTACTTGTTCATACACATGTTTAAACTATTTTACTCACACCAGTCCCATGACTGACCCGGAGTTTACTTTGTTGTTTTCCCTAAATTCTTGGGTGCCTAAATTTGTACGGGCAGTCAAGTAGTCAGGATTTACAGATATACTTGAAGAGCTGGAGCAGGAGGCTTCTGGATCATATAGCTATAGTTTATTTCCGCTGTGTTGTAAGTGCTGTACTCTGATAAGTGCTATTGTATACATAACTGTTATATTTCAAAGTTATGTTATATATTATATGTTATTCGTTCCGCTGTGAGGTTCGTGTTACTCTGATGTTGTGTTCTTCTTCTTCTTTTATTCTAAGTTTCTATCTTATCTATTCTCACCTTCTAATTTCTTTCATTAATTACCGGGATTTTTGGATGTTTTGGTTATCGACATCGAGCATATGTCGATAACCAAAGTCACCAAAAATCCAGGTCGTTACAACACATATAAATATATATTCAGCATCCATCAACCAATTAAACAATCATAGCACATAAATATTTAAACCCGACTTATATATAGAATATAAGTGGGATAAAACTGAGTGAGTTGAACTCACCTTGATTCGTCCGTCGCTGAAACAATTCATTTTAATTAAATTAAACTAACATTAATTTAATAAACAACTCTTGTAATTGCTAACTTTGATCAAACCATCCCATAACGTCGTGCACGCCGATAAGATTCTAACATCTTCTGGTTTTGTCGAGTTCTGATAATAAATGAGAACAACGTAAATTTATGCGGTTATGGTTTTAATTTAAATTAATCAACTTTAAATTAATATTAATACAACACTAATTTGATCCTAAATTAGATGTTGAATAGATTTTTAACTAATTACTAAATATTTCAATTTATACATATATTGAAACTAATCCTTATTTCATAAATATGTGCATGTTAACTGTTCCACTAGATATGCAAATAACAAAAGGATCCGCATGTACCTAAATCACCGTTAGATACACATTAAACCCGTTTGGCCATGCACACACATTTCTTCATCTTCACTGTTATGACTAAAAATAAATGAACTAAATCTACTCATAAATTGTAAATAGTTTTTACATTTATTTAAATACTTGGCTAAGGTTGTTCTTATATATTATAACGTTTTCACTATTACGACTAAAAATTCCATTCCAATCTTAATCAATTAAATCCTGCATTAAATACGCGGGCTCTTAACTAAGTTGTTAGGCACAATATAATCCTATCACTGTTCACTTTTATGTTAAGCTACTTAGGCATACCAAAAAGTAAGACACTACATCAAAGAACTCACCAAGGCATCAGACCGAAAGGAAAACACCTATCTAAACTAAAACGTGTATTATTAAACTTAATATATATATATATATGTATATGTATATATATAACAAACTTATTAGTATAAACCGATTTGGCCCTATGAAATACGTTTTGGCACAAATACTTAGGTATGTTGGGAAACAAATGTTCAGGCCACTGTTCATTCGAATAGATTAGGAAATATTAATGTAATGGTATTGTTCACCTTCCTCCTACTTAATATATTATCCCAAACCGATCCCATGGAAAATCCTTTACTCTCAACCTTCACGCCTAGCAGCCGGCTTCGTTCCTTTCGAAATACCATGCTCCTAACTCCTACCACCAACTCCCACTGTACAACACTAATTCCATATTCTTCCTGAAGCATTACCACAAAATGTTTCATGGTCCATCTATCGACCCTGTTCCAAACTGTCGGCACCGTAGTGCTCCTCTATTGAACTCACCATGTCCTCCCTCAACACAGAGCCTCCAACACCACTCCGTGCTATAGAAGATAGCACAGTTCGTACATCGTGCCTATTTAATTAGCATTCCCATCTCACTTGAACCCATTCGCCTGAACTCATTAATTAGCAGTCCTCTACCAGCAATAGCCTATCGATCATCTCCAATAGGTCAATGGTAACCTCTCCCTTCCTCCTGCTACACTGTTCTGCCACCTACATATTTCACCTCGTCAAACATGCTTGCGTCTTCCCCACTATTGTGTTCTTTCTTCTCTTCTCTTCTCTTTTTCTTTCTTTCTGTTTGTTGGGCTCGATTTTTATACTGTTGAAAAGATATGGCGCAAGATTTAAACGGAAGTAAGAAGTCAGGTTTTCATTGGTTTGTTGGAATGGAAGAAAGTGAGCAGGCAGACGCTTTATTTATAGATGAAGATCATCTCCCGATAAGAACAACATCCATCAGGAACGTCCCACTAATGGTACCGCAAGTCAGTTATAAGAGGTAGGATAATGTCTAAAAAAACAGGTTAGCTTGTGTATTCTTCATTGTTAAGTATTTGGGTCTGCGAATAATTAATGAGGTGAGTTTTCTTTTCAGAAGACAGGTTAGCAGAACGTAGGGGTTGAATTTATTTATATAGGCTGTTGTGAAAACCCGTAACTTCCCCGTAAAGGAAAGTGTCGGATAGTTCGAGAACAAGCCACAAAAGAACGCATACAAAAGAGCATTTCATTGTTATTACAACAATGCACCAGATTACAAGAATTTACAGAGTATAAATGAATATTACACAGAAATATCAGAGATTTAAATTACATTTAAATACATAGCAGCGGAAAATAATACAATACACAACTAGAAGGAGATATACGGATACAAAGCTTTCTGGATATCATTCCAGCTGTAAACCAGGATCCTGTGAATATAAATCTGCAAAACCAAAACTACTAGCTGCCCGTGTCAAAATAAGGGCACCCAGAGTTTAGGTTAAAACAATAAACTCCAGGTCAGTCATGTGACTGGCGTGAGAACTAAAACAGTTAATCTTTATTTTTAAAGTTAGGTAAATCAAGGGACCACGCCGTATAACACGGAACGGGTTTCCTCCCAAGAATACCAGTGCATAAAACAAACAACGCAATGCTAAATAAAGAAAAATGAAGTTGTTATAAGACCCAGGTCCTATCACACAATGCAACGCAAGCCGAGGGATAGGGTTTTCCCTTATAACAGCCAAAGAATGCTCGATACGTTTAAAACAAATCATTTGATACTATTATAAGTGCATAGTGTATAAAACAACTTCAAATCATAAGTATCAATCATAGGTGGCATGAATGCCCCATAACACTATGTCGCCATATATAAGTTTACAATCAAAACCGCAATGTCGTATTGGAAGTTGGGTTATCATTTATGGTATGAACTGAGGCTAGGGGCAAGATCCTCTCCGATTCGAGACGCTCTAGTCCGCCCCTCAGGCAAGTACTCAGTCAAGCCTTTGAATCGTCAGGGCCGGTCCACCGATGTGGATTAAAATTCCTAAACACTGCGTTTCCCCGCCCATTGGGGCGTAAGCCTGGCCCGTCAGCCGACCAGAAGCATCGGCCGAAACCGATATCACGAGGCGCCTCGCTTTTCAGCAAGTAATAATAAGCAACATCCACATGAGTCAAACTCGTCAGCCAGTTCAAGCACTGACGCCACTCCTAACTAGAAAGAAACGCATGTCCTCCCTGATGTCCGTCTCCCGTTTTTGATTCATACCGGATGTGATACTCGCGAATCAACGTTACACAATGCTACGCCACAAAGGCCGTGCTTCGATCATCAACCACAAGACTTTGCTTTTCAACAGAAGCCTTGATCATTTGCATCTTAGCATGCCACACAGGCAATTCACTCCATGCGATTGATATCCATCAATATATAACCCCAGAGCTCGTACGTCTCAGAGAAGGGCGTTAAGCAAGAGAATAAATTCTCCGCCGCCAAACAGATATATATTTAATAGAGATCAATCACACGGACTAAAATCCAATGTCAGACACACAGTCCATTTACAAGTCCGTTGTGGGTCTGAACGAAACCGGAGGCACCTAGTACCCCGCATATCCATCAATCTCCAAGTACGTCCGGACGATCACTAACTGTTTCCATCTTCTTGGGTGTACAGCCCAATCAAGATCATCAGTAATCACCCAAACGACGTGAAGACCTCCGGTCTTCGACCATCGTCTTCATCTTCGACTTATCGTCGTATCAGTTATTCAGAATGGGATAAACCCGGTCTTTCCGAATAACTCGCGTATATTTTAAATAAGTGTTACACAAACACAACATACGCCTCATTCCAATTCATCAGTCACTAACCGTAAATTAATCAAGAGAATAATGTCCCAACTATTAACCCCGAAGGCCGAAACCAACATCAGATCAATATCCAGAAAACCATTCTGCTTGGCTAACCGACAGTTAGTTTCTAAATTTCACATTCATAGGGAAAGGTTCCCATTAATTTTATCCAAGATAAATTCCTTGAATTTATTCTTTATTCTATTTTTGAATCTCAATTCAAACTAGTCGGGATTAGCGAACCTTACCGAAGTAATCATTTGTTTTAATTTCCCAATCCCAACCTATTTATCCCATGAAGTAAAACTGGTAATACTTCATATCTAACACCACAGTGTTATCGGTAAATTCAATTACCATTTCACGTTCAAATATAATTAAAGATTTAACTATCGCCTGGAGTAAAACTGGTGATACTCCATTCTCGATTATTTCAATCTAATTAAAGATTCATTAAAACTCCACTTAGTTTTAATCGTTAACTGGGTTAAAGAATCAGTGTCATTTAAAACACGGTTCACGGTAAACCCAAAATATCATTCCATTAATTATCGGGTTAAAGAACAAGTGTTATTTAAAACACTGTCCACGATAAACCCAAAAATCAATATCAATTCAATTCCAATTAAATATTATTTAATTGGTACCTTTCATTAAACCTAAATAAAAAGATTTAATCATTTCTCAACTGGGTTCAAGAACAGTGTTAGTGAAGACACCATTCACGACAAACCAAAATCACATTCGATATTCAATACAAGGCTCTGAATAGAAAATATATCGGCTTATATTCAATATCAAATTCTACGACTAACAAATGTCGTATTGGAAATAACGATATAAATATATATCTTTCAAATTTCCATAACAACACCTGTATAATCACGAATTCCAACATCGAAATATTCCGAAGACAATTTCGATTCAAATCCACTTCAATGCAATCATTGGATATTCTGGTTATTTTAAAACCCTTTTTAAATTCAATTTATTTATTTAAAAATAAATAGAATTATAATTCTAGTTCAAAACCAGTTCATTTCGATAAAAATCTATTTTTATCTTTTCAAATTTGGAGTTTTTCATCCCAAATTTTCCCAAATCATTTCTTACGATTTCACACAAATTATTACTATTTTTAATAATTTTATCAAGGCCCGTACCGTCGATTTCCATCAATGGCCATCGAACTGCACTTATAGTGACCTTTTTCGAATTTGATTTGGACGTATCTCCAAATCCAACCGTTAGATTTTAAATTTCTAATATTCATTAGAAAGCTCTTTTCGATACGAACCCAACGGTTCCGGTTTTAGGAGAATCCGACGGTCGGATCTCCCGTAATATTCGTTCGAAGTTAATGGTCGAAATTCGCGAACTGCCGCGGCGCGGCGCGTTCTATTCAGGCCATTATATTATATATATAATATATATTTCGTCGATTTCTATTTAAAACGAATTATATAAATAGTTTTTAAAATTCGTTTCAAAAGCAATTTCAACTTCCATTTCAATTCGAATCAAAATTGAATTCTTCTTTATAAATTCGTTTTAAAACTCATTTCTATTCAATTCAAATTTCAATTCAATTTGAATTCATTTCAATTCGCTTTCAATTCAATTTGAATTCGTTTTCAATTCAATTCATTTCGAAATCGTTTTCAATTCATTTCGAAATCGTTTTCAATTTAATTCATTTCGAAATCGTTTTCAATTCAATTCATTTCGAAATCGTTTTCAATTCATTTCATTTCGAAATCGTTAAAATCGATATAAATATCGTTCACGTCAAAATGGCGTCAATCTAATCAACATGGCTTCATAAATTTCTATTTTCAAATATTCTATTTCAAATATTTCTTTTTCAAAATAGTTGTTATTATCAAAATATTTCGTTCAACACATGACCAATCTCAATGGATGAGTACTGTCAACACAAGAACCTTTATTTTATATTGATAAAGATGTAAATTTTATTACTAAAATATTTCGTTCAACACATGACCAATCTCAATGGATGAAACTGTCAACACATGAACCTTTATTTTATATTGATAAAGATGTAAATTTTATTACTAAAATATTTCGTTCAACACATGACCAATCTCAATGGATGAAACTGTCAACACATGAACCTTTATTTTATATTGATAAAGATGTAAATTTTATTACTAAAATATTTCGTTCAACATATGACCAATCTCAATGGATGAAACTGTCAACACATGAACCTTTATTTTATATTGATAAAGATGTAAATTTTATTACTAAAATATTTCGTTCAACACATGACCAATCTCAATGGATGAAACTGTCAACACATGAACCTTTATTTTATATTGATAAAGATGTAAATTTTATTACTAAAATATTTCGTTCAACACAAGACCAATCTCAATGGATGAAACTGTTAACACATGAACCTTTATTTTATATTATTCTTTATTTTTCAAATTGGAATGAGGCCCAATCAATTACCATATAAAATTAATTATATGGATTTTCTCACAACACATGTATATAATAGCATTGAAAATAATCAACCATCAACCAAAGTGCACTACACTGTATAAGCATCAAATATAGATATTCAATGCTTATAACAGCCTGTCAATCAATCGATCGACATATTTAATCAATCAGGATGAGTGAACTTCAAATTTCATCCCAACACCCGTGTGGGGTTTCAAACAATCAAACACAGATTTTATTTTTGCAGTTAGGCGATGTGTAAAATTTATCGACCCAATCAATGTCAGTCAAATCAGTGTACATAAACAAACCGTCCGGTTTATAAATGAATATTTATTTATTTACATTCACTATATTCATATTCACGTTAAAAATTATATTTTTAACGATAAAACATTTTATTTTAACATATGAATTTCTATTCAGTTCATTCTTTAAATAAAATGATATTTTTATTTTTCTAACTTATTTTACAAAATTTCGGCGGCATAACGACACGATACTAGAAACGGGACGAGGCTTAGCCTTATCCCCGGTCTAGTGAAGGCCCATGCCATTTACACATCAATCAAGTCCATTCATTTCACCAATCAATTCAATTTCAATCAAATAATCCAACTAATCTATGCAACCAAACAAACAAGTCCATGGTCTGTGGACGATTGTGTCGGGTGCTACTAAGCACCGTCTGCATCCTAGTGTATATATGTAATTAGAAAAGAAATTGAAAGGTGAGAAGTTCTCACCGACTAGCTAAACCACACCACGACTCTTCATATGTAGAAATCTTCGTCGTGTTCTCCTTTTGTCAATTTCATCGTCTGTATTCACTACATATACAAAAATCACATTTTTATATTGTTACTATATAGATAAAAATTCTATTTTTACACCGCCATTATATAGATAAAAATTCTATTTTTACCCCGCTATTATATAGATAAAAATTATATTTTTGTATATCTACGTCTAATTTAAAGATCGAACTTTTATATCATCGCTATAAAAAATCATATTTTTATTTCAACATATATATAATAAAAATCAGATTTTTATTTTGCTACATATATAAAGATGATATTTTTATATTCTTTATTATATAAAAAATCATATTTTTAATACTTCTACTTTATAAAAATTATATTTTTATATTTCACATATGATAAAAATCATATTTTTATTTCAACACTATATGGACAAAATCACATTTTTATCAATTCGCTATATTTATAAAAATCAAATTTTTATAGTGACATTTATATATAAAAAAAATCAAACCTTCATTGCGCTAAAAATCCTATCTTTTTATTATAAAAATCAATTCTTTTTCTATAATCAAAACTCTAACTATATAAAGATCAAAACTTTTACTATATAAAAAGCAAAACCTTTACTATATAAAAACTGACTCAAAATAATTTTTTTTGTATAAAAACTGTTATAAACAAAACTGAAAAGGAAAGAAAATGAAAATCAAGGTTTTTACCTTTTCTTTTCTCGCAGCCGGGGGTGTCGAAGTTCATCCAAGGTGGCAACAGGGGAGGGCTTTGGTGACCGGCGCTCTGATTGGATGGGGGCAACGCGCTGTGGAGGTTGGAGAAGCGGACTGGAGTGGGGGTTTGGGTTCGGAGAAGCCTGGAGGAGGAGGAGAACATGGCGACGCAGGGGAGGGCTCTGACCAGAGGCTCGGCGGCGGCCTCTCATGGTCGCGGTGGGGCCTGGGGTGGGTTCAATCGAATTGGGGTTCGATTTAGGGTTTTGGTTGATGGAAAAAAAAAGGGAGAGGCGGAGGAGGTGTTGCGGTGGCAGTGGGTGGTCAGTGGCAGTGGCGTCACGGTCGTCGGAGGGAAGGGCGTGGGGAGCGACGAGCAGAAGACAGTTTTTTTCTTTTTTTAATTTTTTTTCTTTTTAGGTTTGAAGTGAATGTATGGTGGGGGTTAAGTATAAAGGATTTTATATTTTATATATTTTAATTTATTATTTCTCTATAAAAAAGTTGACTTCTCATATGAACCCTAAATGACACCCAACGACTATCGTCCCTCCCTAACTAATTACCCCCATTCCGAACACAATGGGATATGTATCGTAAGCTGATTCGATCGTTTCGATCAGTTTTCGTCAAAATCAAAATATAACTCCGTATATTGAATTTGAACGCGCATTTCAAATTACCGGGGTCACATACTAACTAGAAAAATTTCTGAAAAATATTTTCTAGCTTCGTATTGACGATACGGTCCTAACAAAACTAGTTTCGTCGAATTCTGAGACCGCTGGAAAAATGGCCAATTTCCAGTCGATTAAAATCAACTGAAACTGGTCAAACGCGTTTTCCTTTGCCACGCTCACATATTGATTCGAAAAATTATGAAATTTGAAACCTAGTAATAACTTGACATCACGGATCCAACAAAAGTGGTTTCGTCGAAATCCGAGGTCGTTTGCAAAATTCCCATTTTTAAGGGCCCGAATTCCATAGCGACTATTCAGAATTTTCAACTGGGCATATCTTTTGATTCCCGCTATGTAATCTCGATTATTCGGATTCGTTGGAAAGATATCATCAATTAGATCCTAATGTTTTTGGTTTCGCTAAAATCTGGATTGTTTTGCACCCGGTACATTCAATTGAAGTTTGAAATCGAATTATCGAACTACCGCGCCATTTTCAATTCTATTTATAATTATATATAAATATTTATATTCTAACGACGACGCGTATAAATATATACATTCGAATTATATTCAAAATAAATTTCTCGTCGATATTATTTAAAATAATTCATTTTAAATAATCAAAATTCGCTAAAATTGCCAAAATAAAAATTTTAAACTGGCCCAGATTTTCGGGTTGTTACAATCTCCCCCACTTAAAACTTTTCGTCCCCGAAAAGGAACAAAGTCGAAAGTGGTTTGATTTACCAACTCTACGCTCGATCTGACTTCCATTCTCCAACTCTTTCGTTTCTGAGAATTTTCAAAATTTCAAAAATTTGGCTAACACCCTAAATTTTTGAAAAATTTCGCCATAACCTCCCCTGCACCGGGAGCATCGGGAAATCTCAAATAGCTTCCGCGGTCCTTCAGATCTCAAAAAGAAAAAGAAAAAGCCAAGCGGCTAGCCAATAGGCTCATAAAATCATCATCACCCAAACAAAACAGTAAATTATGTAGTAAACATGTACCTATTTGTCGGGCAAACAAATTTTATTCTCTGCTCTAGCCTCCTTGCTATGACCTGTTCAATGTAAGTATATGTATATGCAAGCAAATGCGACCAATTTTCAATATAATTCAATATTTGGTACAATTAGGCATAATGGTTCAAAATTTAACCAACAACTAAACAAACAACACAAACATCAATCAATTAGTGGAATAACGTTTAAAATTCATAATTTTGATATATATAAAATCAGATTTTTGATGACAAGTCACAACAATAAGCCCTATCTAATTTTGGTTCTTACACCAGTCAATAGGAAATATATAGATATTACACGTTCGTCACTCGAATATAAATTCTGATGATGATATATCAATCATCAGAATCACCCCCGGGCGATTAGAGTGTAATTCTATATCTATCCAATATATTAAAACTTTGAATATACGTTTGCAAGGCGTATATGCAAATTCTTTATATACTGGACTGTCCTAATCAATATAAAATAAATAATCAAATACGAATAATTGATTGAAATTTTCAAAACAAAATTTGTTTTCATTTTTTTAAAAATATACTCTTCACACTCGTTCTAGGATACTACTGATCCTATCTCTAACGAGTCATTCCCATTGGATATTACTAATCCAATATCTGATGAATTCTTTCGTATGGTTCTAATGTGCCTTGTTCTCTGAGCTTGGTAAACCAAAGCTCTGATACCAACTGTGAAAACCCGTAACTTCCCCGTAAAGGAAAGTGTCGGATAGTTCGAGAACAAGCCACAAAAGAATGCATACAAAAGAACATTTCATTGTTATTACAACAATGCACCAGATTACAAGAATATACAGAGTATAAATGAATATTACACAGAAATATCAGAGATTTAAATTACATTTAAATACATAACAGCGGAAAATAATACAATACACAACTAGAAGGAGATATACGGATACAAATCTTTCCGGATATCATTCCAGCTGTAAACCAGGATCCTGTGAATATAAATCTGCAAAGCCAAAACTACTAGCTGCCCGTGTCAAAATAAGGGCACCCAGAGTTTAGGTTAAAACAATAAACTCCAGGTCAGTCATGTGACTGGTGTGAGAACTAAAACAGTTAATCTTTATTTTTAAAGTTAGGTAAATCAAGGGACCACGCCATATAACACGGAACGGGTTTCCTCCCAAGAATACCAGTGCATAAAACAAACAACGCAATGCTAAATAAAGAAAAATGAAGCTGTTATAAGACCCAGGTCCTATCACATAATGCAACGCAAGCCGGGGGATAGGGTTTTCCCTTATAACAGCCAAAGAATGCTTGATACGTTTAAAACAAATCATTTGATACTATAATAAGTGCATAGTGTGTAAAACAACTTCTGAAAGAACCCGTAACTTCCCCGTGAAGGAAAGAGCGGATATTTTGAGAACAACACACAAATGAACGCATACGAAAGAACATTTCATTGTTATTACAACAATTCCATCAGATACAAGAATATACAGAGTAAAAATGAATAAATTACATTCGACAAATATCAGAGATTACAATAAATTACATAGCAGCGGAAAAATATACAAAATACAACTGAAAGTGATAGACGGATACAGAGCTTTCCGAGCATCGTTCCAGCTGTTAATCAGGACCCTGTGAATACAAATCTGCAAAACCAAAACTACTAGCTGCCCGTGCGGAAAATAGGGGCACCCAGAGTTTAGGTTAAAACAATAAACTCCAGGTCAGTCATGTGACTGGTGTGAGAACTAAAACAGTTATAAATATTGGTTTTTAAAGTTAGGTAAATCAAGGGACCACGCCGTATAACACGGAACGGATTTCCACCCAAGAATACCAGTGCATAAAACAACAACACAATGCTAAATAAAGAAAAATGAAGCTGTTAGAAGACCCAGGTCCCATCACACAATGCAATGCAAGCCGGAGGATAGGGTTTTTACCTTATAACAGCCAAAGCATGCTTGATACGTTTAAAACACATTATTTGATACTATAATAAGTGTATAGTGCCAAAACAATTTCAATCATAAGTATCAATCATAGGCGGCATGGGTACCATCTATCATGTCGCCATACTAGTTCTACAATTAAAACCGCAATACACGTATTGGAAATTGGATTCCATCATGAGTCGAGGAAAGGGGCAAGATCCTGTCCGCGTTCGAGACACTCTAGCAAATGCCTCGGGACCGCACACAGCAATCCCCTGGATCCTCCAAGGCCGGTCCTCTCTTACTTTTGAGGATTGGCAATTCCTGAACACACATTTCCCGGTCCTTACAGACCTATATCCGAGGCGCCTCATATCCAACAACCACACAGGTGAAAAGTATATAAATGTCAGGGCTGGTAGGTCACTGACACCACCCTAGCTAGAAAGAAACGTCGTGCACTCCTTGGGTCCGTATCCCGTTTTTGACTCATACCGAGGTGTAAGGCTCGCGAATTCACGTTATACACAAAGCTACGCCACACAGGCCGTGTTTTGATCATCAACCACAAGACTTTGCTTTTCAACAGAAGCCTTGATCAATTGCCACTTACGCGTGCCACATTGGCAATTCACTCCATGCGACTGATGTCCATCGATATACAACCTCTGAGCTCGTACGTCTCAGAGAAGGGCGTTAAGCAAGAGAATAAATTCTCCACCGCCAAACAGATGTATATTTAATAGAGATCAATCAACACAGAATAAAATCCAATGTCAGACACACAATCCATTTACAAGTTCGTTCTGGGTCTGAACGAAACTGGAGGCACTTTCCTCGCATATCCATCCATCTCCAAGTACGTCTGGACGATCACCAACTGATTCCCTCATCCTGGGTGTACAGCCCAATCAAGATCATCAGTAATCACCCAAACGATGTGAAGACTTCCGGTCTTCAACCACCGTCTTCATCTTCGACATCTCGTCGAATCAGTTATTCAGAATGGGTATAAACCCGGCCTTCCTGAATAACCCACGTATATGATAAACAAATGTTACACAAACACAACGAACGCCTCATTCCAATTCAGAATATTCTTTTATTCACAAAATCACATTCTTAGGGAAAGGTTCCCATTAATTTTATCAATGATAAATTCTTCTAAATTTATTCTTTAATCTTCCTTTGGATATCATCTCAAACTAGTCGGGATTAACGAACCACACCGAAGTAATTATTTAGTTTATTTCCCAATCCCAACCTCTATATCCCATGGAGCAAAACTGGTGATACTCCATATCTAACACCACGGTGTTATCGGTAAAATTAATTACCATTTCACGTTCAAATCTAATTAAAGATTTAACTATCGCTTTGGAGCAAAACTGGTGGTACTCCATTCTCGATCACCTTTCAGATTTGATAATTTAAATTATCAATTCACATTTTAATCTAATTTAAGATTCATTAATACTCCACTTAGCTTTAATCCTTTCAAAAATCAATATCCTCTCTTTAACTGGGTTAAAGAACCAATGTCATCTAAAACACGATTCACGATAAACCCAAATCACATTTGATATTAAATACAAGGCTCTGAATAGAAAATATATCGACTTATATTCAATAACAAATTCTGAAACCAACAAATATCGTATGGGAAATAACGATATAAAATATATCTTTCAAATTCCCATAACAATATCTGTGTAGTCACGAAATCCAACATCGAAATATCCCGAAGATATTTTCGATTCAACTCCAGTCCAATCCACGTATTGGGAATATTGATTATTTTTAAAATCACTTTCAAATTCAATTTATTTATATCAAAAATAAATTGATTTTAATTCTAGTTCAAAACTAGTTTATTTCGATAAAAATCTACTTTTATCATCTAATGTGGAATTTTCCAGCCCAATTCTTTCCAATTCACATATTATGATTTTACACAAATTATTGATATTTTTAATAATTTTATCAAGGCCCGTACAGTCGATTTCCAACAACGGCCATCGAACTGCACTTACAGCGACCTTTTTCGAATTTGATTTGGACATAATTCCAAATCCAACCGTTAGATTTCAAATTTCTAATATTCATTGGAAATCTCTTTTCGATACGAACCCAACGGTTCCCGTTTTAGGAGAATCCGACGGTCGGATCTCCCGCAATGTCTGTTTGAAATAAATGGTCGAAATTCACGAACTGCCGCGGTGCGGTGCATTCTATTCAGGCCATTATATTATATATATAATATATATAATATATATTTCATCGATTTCTATTTAAAACGAATTTTATAAATCGTTTTAAATTCGTTTTTAAAACCATTTCAACACTATATTCAATTTCAAATCGATTTGATTTCAATTAAATTCGAATTCATTTCAATTCAATTCCAATTCTAATTCGTTTCAATTCAATTTGAATTCGTTTTAAATTTCAATTTCACTTTAATTCAATTTGAATTCATTTCTATTTTATTTATTTCGAATTCAAATTCGTTTCAATTCAAATTGATTTCAATTTAATTTCGATTCGAATTCCATTAAATTTCAGTTCGTTTTCAATTTCAATTTCAATTTAAATCAATTTGAATTCATTTCTATTTTATTCGAATTCAAATTCGCTTCCTATTCAATTCGAAATTTAATCTGATTCAATTTGAATTTCATTTCAAAATATTTAATTTTGAAATCACTTTTCAATATTCATTATACAACGAATAAAATCGATATAAATATCGTTCGCGTCAAAATAACGCATCTCTAATCAACACGGCTTTATATTTTCAAAACTTCTTTATTCTATCCAACAAATGAATATTTATCCCATTCAACACATGAATCTATATTGCTTTCAACACACGACTAATCTCAACACATGAGTATTGTCAACACATCACTATTTTGTTATGTAAAATATTTTATAAAACTATGGTATCTATCGTTTGATTTTTAATTAGACTTCTACTGGGAAGTAGTTCTAATTTTAAATGTGATAAAGATGTAATTTATTTTATTTAAAATATTTTGCTCAACACATGAATAGTTTCAACACATGATCATCGTCAACACATGACTATTTTTATATTCAACACATGAATTTTCTTTTATAATATTCATTATTTTCCCGATTGGAATGAGGCCCAATCAATCACCATATAACGTTAATTATATGGATTCCATACAACACATGTATATAATAGCATTGAAAAATAATCAATCATCAACCAAAGTGCACTACACTGTATAAGCATCAAATATAGATATCTGGCGCTTATAACAGCCTGTCAATCAATCGATCGACATATTTAATCAATCAGGATGAGTGAACTTCAAATTTCATCCCAACACCCGTGTGGGGTTTCAAACAATCAAACACAGATTTTAGTTGTGCAGTTGGGCGACGTGTAAAATTTATCGACCTAATCGATATCAGTCAAATCAGTGTATATAAACAAATCGGTCGATTTGTTTATAAATATTCATTTATTCACTTTCACGTTAAAAATTATATTTTTAACGATAATATATTTTATTTTAACACATGAATTTCTATTCATTTCATTTTCACAATAAAAATGATATTTTTATTTTTCTAACATATTTTAGAAAATTTCGGCGGCATAACGGCACGATACTAGAAACGGGACAAGGCCTAGCCTCATCCCCGGTCTAGTGAAGGCCCACGCCATTCACACATCAATCAAATCCATTCAATTCATCAAACAATTCAATTTCAAATCAAATCTTCTAACTAATCTATGCAACCAAACAAACAAGTCCATGGTCTGTGGACGATTGTGTCGGGTGCTACTAAGCACCGTCTGCATCCTAGTATATATATATAACTAGAAAATGAAATTTAGAGTGAGAAGTTCTCACCGATAGCTATCCTAGCTCCACGGCACTTCATTGATAGAAATCTTCATCGCTATCGCATCATCGTCATCTTTGTTGACCATAGCCACTACATATATAAAAATCACACATTTTTATATTTGATGTCTTTAAAATAAAAATCACATTTTTTTATTCACTTTCAATTTAAAAATCATATTTTTAATGTGATGCTCAATTTAAAAATCACGTTTTTATAATGGCGCTTTATAAAAAAAAAATTATATATTCTTACAATGCTTCCTTTTATATAAAGATTACATCTTTACATCGCTACCTCATATATAAAAATCGTATTTTTATATCGTTATATATATAATAAAAATCGCCTTTTTATTATACTCTAACTTATAAAAATCATATTTTTAATATTTCTATAATATAAAAATTATATTTTTAACCTCTTTATAATATAAAAATTATATTTTTAACCTCTTTATAATATAAAAATTATATTTTTAATATCTTGATTATATAAAAAAAAAATTAACTTCTAAATCTTCCATATAAATTACTTCTATACATTGAAAAATTAAACTTTCATACCTAAAGAAAAAAACCATTTTTATTCGCTATGCTTTATATATTTTAGAAACTGAAATTTATATATATATATATATATATATATATATATATATATATATATAAAGAAATCAGAATTTAATCTATGATAAAAACTGAAAAGGAAATTTAATTAAAAGGCTCACAATCGGCTTCAGGCGGTGGACTCCGGAGTTGCGGTGGAAGGAGGAGCAGGGCAGGAGACTTGGCGGTGAGAGGAGGGTGGTTCTGCGCGACTAGAGGAAGGGGTTTAATCGAACAGGGGAGGGAAGCGCGCCACTGGGGGGGGGGGGGGGGGTTCGACGAGGTGGAGGGGCGACTGGGGGTGGGAGGTCGACCTCCGGCGATGGCGAGCGCAGGTGGCGGCGCGGGGGAATCGCGCGAAGTGGCGCGGTGGACACGAGCTAGGGCTGGAGCGGTTTTTTTTCTTTTTTATTTTATTTTATTTTCCTTTTGATCGGGTTGAAGAATAAACCGGGGGGGGGGGGGGTATATGCAAAAGAAATTTTTAATTTATTTAATTAATTTATATTTCAAAAAATTGACTTTTACATACGACCTCGAAACGAGGTCCACCGCCTGTCGTCCATAGCGTTTAACCCCCATTCCGAACACAATGGGACATGTATCGTAGGCTGATTTGATCGTCTGAATCAGTTTCCGTTAAATTTACATTTAAATCACTATATTGAATTTTAAACGTACATTTCAAATTACCGGGGCCACATACGAACTCGAAAAATTCCCGAAAAATATTTTCTAGCTTCGTATTGACGATACGGTCCTAACAAAACTAGTTTCGTCGAATTCCGAGACCGTTAGAAAAATGGCCATTTTCCAATCGATTAAAATCAACTGAAACCGGTCAAACGCGTTTTCCTTTGCCACGCTCGCGAAAAATTATGAAATTTGGAATCTAGCAATAATTTGACACTGCGGATCCAACAAAAGTGGTTTCGTCGAAATCCGAGGTCATTTGCAAAATGTCCATTTTTAAGGGCCTGAATTCCATAGCGACTATTCAGAATTTTCAACTGGACATATCTTTTGATTCCCACTATGAAATTTTGATTTTTCGGATTCGTTGGAAAGATATTATCAATTAGATCCTAATGTTTTTGGTTTTACTAAAATCCGGATTGTTTTGCACCCGGTGCATTCAATTGAAGTTTGAAATCGAATTATCGAACTACCGTGCCATTTTCAATTCCTTTTTATAATTATATATAATTATTTATATTCTAACGACGACGTATATAATATATACGTCGAATTCTATTCAAAATAAATTTCTCGTCGATAATATTTAAAATAATCTAATTTAAATATTCAAAATTCACTAAAATCGCCAAAATAAAAATTTCAAACTGGCTCGCATTTTCCGGGTTATTACAATCTCCCCCACTTAAAACTTTTCGTCCCCGAAAAGGAACAAAGTCGAAAGTGGTTTGATTAATCAGCTCTACGTTCGATCTGGCTTCCATTCTCCAACTTTTAGTTTCTGAGAATTTTCAAATTCTTCAAAAATTTGGCTAACACCCTAAATTTTCGAAAAATTTCGCCATAACCTCCCCTGCACCGGGAGCATCGGGGAATTTCAAATAGCTTCCCCGGTCCTTCAGATCTCAAAAAGAAAAAGAAAAAGCCAAGCGGCTAGCCAATAGGCTCATAAAATCATCATCACCCAAACAAAACAGTAAATTATGTAGTAAACATGTACCTATTTGTCGGGCAAACAAATTTTATTCTTCGGCTCTAGCCTCCTTGCTATGACCTGTTCAATGTAAGTATATGTATGTGCAAGCAAATGCGACCAATTTTCGATACAATTCAATATTTGGTTCAATTAGGCTAAATGGTTAAAAATTAGCAAACAAATAAACAAACAACACAAACATCAATCAATTAGTGGATTAGAGTTTCAAATTCATAATTTGATACATATACAGAAAATCTTGTTTTTGATGCCAATTCACAACAATGTATTCTAGCTATATTAGTTTTGGTTCTCACACCAGTCTAATGGAAATATATAGAATCACACCTTCGAAACACGAATATAAATACAGATGATGTGGCCACATCACCAGAATTATCCCCGGGTGTCTAGAATGGGATTTTATATCTATCCAGTATATTAAAACTTCGAATATACGTTCATGACGCGTATACGCGAAATGTTTATATACTCGATTGTCCATATTCAAAACAAATAAATATTCAAATACGTATAAAACGATTTAAATTTTAAAACAAAATTGTTTTCATTTGAAAGATATACTCTTCACACTCGTTCTAGGATACTACTGGTCCTATCTCTAACGAGTCATTCTAATTGGATATTACTAATCCAATATCTGATGAATTCTTTCGTATGGTTCTAATGTGTCTTGTTCTCGAGCTCTGTAAACCAAAGCTCAGATACCAACTGAAAGAACCCGTAACTTCCCCGTGAAGGAAAGAGCGAATACTTTGAGAACAACACACAAATGAACGCATACGGAAGAACATTTCATTGTTATTACAACAATTCCATCAGATACAAGAATAGTAAAAATGAATAAATTACATTCGACAAATATCAGAGATTACAATAAATTACATAGCAGCGGAAAAATATACAAAATACAACTGAAAGTGATACACGGATACAGAGCTTTCCGAGCATCGTTCCAGCTGTTAATCAGGACCCTGTGAATATAAATCTGCAAAACCAAAACTACTAGCTGCCCGTGCGGAAAATAGGGGCACCCAGAGTTTAGGTTAAAACAATAAACTCCAGGTCAGTCATGTGACTGGTGTGAGAACTAAAACAGTTATAAATATTGGTTTTTAAAGTTAGGTAAATCAAGGGACCACGCCGTATAACACGGAACGGGTTTCCTCCCAAGAATACCAGTGCATAAAACAACAACGCAATGCTAAATAAAGAAAAATGAAGCTGTTATAAGACCCAGGTCCCATCACACAATGCAACGCAAGCCGGAGGATAGGGTTTTTACCTTATAACAGCCAAAGCATGCTTGATACGTTTAAAATACATTATTTGATACTATAATAAGTGTATAGTGCCAAAACAATTTCAATCATAAGTATCAATCATAGGCGGCATGGGTACCATCTATCATGTCGCCATACTAGTTCTACAATTAAAACTGCAATACACGTATTGGAAATTGGGCTCCATCATGAGTCGAGGCAAGGGGCAAGCTCCTCTCCGCGTTCGAGACACTCTAGCAAATGCCTCGGGACCGCACACAGCAATCCCCTGGATCCTCCAAGGTCGGTCCTCTCTTACTTTTGAGGATTGGCAATTCCTGAACACACGTTTCCCGGTCCTTACAGACCTATATCCGAGGCGCCTCATATCCAACAACCACACAGGTGAAAAGTATATAAATGTCAGGGCTGGTAGGTCACTGACACCACCCTAGCTAGAAAGAAACGTCGTGCACTCCTTGAGTCCGTATCCCGTTTTTGACTCATACCGAGGTGTGAGGCTCGCGAATTCACGTTATACACAAAGCTACGACATACAGGCCGTGCTTTGATCATCAACCACAAGACTTTGCTTTTCAACAGAAGCCTTGATCAATTGCCACTTACGCGTGCCACATTGGCAATTCACTCCATGCGACTGATGTCCATCGATATACAACCTCTGAGCTCGTACGTCTCAGAGAAGGGCGTTAAGCAAGAGAATAAATTCTCCGCCGCCAAACAGATGTATATTTAATAGAGATCAATCAACACAGAATAAAATCCAATGTCAGACACACAATCCATTTACAAGTTCGTTCTGGGTCTGAATGAAACCGGAGGCACTTTCCTCGCATATCCATCCATCTCCAAGTACGTCTGGACGATCACCAACTGATTCCCTCATCCTGGGTGTACAGCCCAATCAAGATCATCAGTAATCACCCAAACGATGTGAAGACTTCCGGTCTTCAACCATCGTCTTCATCTTCGACATCTCGTCGAATCAGTTATTCAGAATGGGTATAAACCCGGCCTTCCTGAATAACCCACGTATATGATAAACAAATGTTACACAAACACAACGAACGCCTCATTCCAATTCAGAATATTCTTTTATTCACAAAATCACATTCTTAGGGAAAGGTTCCCATTAATTTTATCAAAGATAAATTCTTCTAAATTTATTCTTTAATCTTCCTTTGGATATCATCTCAAACTAGTCGGGATTAACGAACCACACCGGAGTAATTATTTAGTTTATTTCCCAATCCCAACCTCTATATCCCATGGAGCAAAACTGGTGATACTCCATATCTAACACCACGGTGTTATCGGTAAAATTAATTATCATTTCACGTTCAAATCTAATTAAAGATTTAACTATCGCTTTGGAGCAAAACTGGTGGTACTCCATTCTCGATCACCTTTCAGATTTGATAATTTAAATTATCAATTCACATTTTAATCTAATTAAAGATTCATTAAAACTCCACTTAGCTTTAATCCTTTCAAAAATCAATATCCTGTCTTTAACTGGGTTAAAGAACCAATGTCATCTAAAACACGATTCACGATAAACCCTAATCACATTTGATATTAAATACAAGGCTCTGAATAGAAAATATATCGACTTATATTCAATACCAAATTCTGAAACCAACAAATATCGTATTGGAAATAACGATATAAAATATATCTTTCAAATTCCCATAACAATATCTGTGTAGTCACGAAATCCAACATCGAAATATCCCGAAGATATTTTCGATTCAACTCCAGTCCAGTCCACGTATTGGGAATATTGATTATTTTTAAAATCACTTTCAAATTCAATTTATTTATTTCAAAAATAAATTGATTTTAATTCTAGTTCAAAACTAGTTTATTTCGATAAAAATCTACTTTTATCATCTAATGTGGAATTTTCCAGCCCAATTCTTTCCAATTCACATATTATGATTTTACACAAATTATTGATATTTTTAATAATTTTATCAAGGCCCGTACAGTCGATTTCCAACAACGGCCATCGAACTGCACTTACAGCGACCTTTTTCGAATTTGATTTGGACATAATTCCAAATCCAACCATTAGATTTCAAATTTCTAATATTCATTGGAAAGCTCTTTTCGATACGAACCCAACGGTTCCGGTTTTAGGAGAATCCGACAGTCGGATCTCCCGCAATGTCCGTTTGAAATAAATGGTCGAAATTCACGAACTGCCGCGGCGCGGCGCGTTCTATTCAGGCCATTATATTATATATATAATATATATAATATATATTTCGTCGATTTCTATTTAAAACGAATTTTATAAATCGTTTTAAATTCGTTTTTAAAACCATTTCAACACTATATTCAATTTCAAATCGATTTGATTTCAATTAAATTCGAATTCATTTCAATTCAATTCCAATTCTAATTCGTTTCAATTCAATTTGAATTCGTTTTAAATTTCAATTTCACTTTAATTCAATTTGAATTCATTTCTATTTTATTTATTTCGAATTCAAATTCGTTTCAATTCAAATTGATTTCAATTTAATTTCGATTCGAATTCCATTAAATTTCAGTTCGTTTTCAATTTCAATTTCAATTTAAATCAATTTGAATTCATTTCTATTTTATTCGAATTCAAATTCGCTTCCTATTCAATTCGAAATTTAATCTAATTCAATTTGAATTTCATTTCAAAATATTTAATTTTGAAATCACTTTTCAATATTCATTATACAACGAATAAAATCGATATAAATATCGTTCGCGTCAAAATAACGCATCTCTAATCAACACGGCTTTATATTTTCAAAACTTCTTTATTCTATCCAACAAATGAATATTTATCCCATTCAACACATGAATCTATATTGCTTTCAACACACGACTAATCTCAACACATGAGTACTGTCAACACATCACTATTTTTGTTATGTAAAATATTTTATAAAACTATGGTATCTATCGTTTGATTTTTAATTAGACTTCTACTGGGAAGTACTTCTAATTTTAAATGTGATAAAGATGTAATTTATTTTATTTAAAATATTTTACTCAACACATGAATAGTTTCAACACATGATCATCGTCAACACATGACTATTTTTATATTCAACACATGAATTTTCTTTTATAATTTTCATTATTTTCCCGATTGGAATGAGGCCCAATCAATGTTAATTATATGGATTCCATACAACACATGTATATAATAGCATTGAAAATAATCAATCATCAACCAAAGTGCACTACACTGTATAAGCATCAAATATAGATATCTGGCGCTTATAACAGCCTGTCAATCAATCGATCGACATATTTAATCAATCAGGATGAGTGAACTTCAAATTTCATCCCAACACCCGTGTGGGGTTTCAAACAATCAAACATAGATTTTAGTTGTGCAGTTGGGCGGCGTGTAAAATTTATCGACCCAATCGATATCAGTCAAATCAGTGTATATAAACAAATCGGTCGATTTGTTTATAAATATTCATTTATTCACTTTCACGTTAAAAATTATATTTTTAACGATAATATATTTTATTTTAACACATGAATTTCTATTCATTTCATTTTCACAATAAAAATGATATTTTTATTTTTCTAACATATTTTAGAAAATTTCGGCGGCATAATGGCACGATACTAGAAACGGGACAAGGCCTAGCCTTATCCCCGGTCTAGTGAAGGCCCACGCCATTCACACATCAATCAAATCCATTCAATTCATCAAACAATTCAATTTCAAATCAAATCTTCTAACTAATCTATGCAACCAAACAAACAAGTCCATGGTCTGTGGACGATTGTGTTGGGTGCTACTAAGCACCGTCTGCATCCTAGTATATATATATAATTAGAAAAGGAAATTTAGAGTGAGAAGTTCTCACCGATAGCTATCCTAGCTCCACGGCACTTCATTGATAGAAATCTTCATCGCTATCGCATCATCGTCATCTTTGTTGACTGTAGCCACTACATATATAAAAATCACACATTTTTATATTTGATGTCTTTAAAATAAAAATCACATTTTTTTATTCACTTTCAATTTAAAAATCATATTTTTAATGTGATGCTCAATTTAAAAATCACGTTTTTATAATGGCGCTTTATAAAAAAAAAAATTATATATTCTTACAACGCTTCCTTTTATATAAAGATTACATTTTTACATCGCTACCTCATATATAAAAATCGTATTTTTATATCGTTATATATATAATAAAAATCGCCTTTTTATTATACTCTAACTTATAAAAATCATATTTTTAATATTTCTATAATATAAAAATTATATTTTTAACCTCTTTATAATATAAAAATTATATTTTTAACCTCTTTATAATATAAAATTTATATTTTTAATATCTTGATTATATAAAAAAAAATATTTTTAACTTCTAAATCTTCCATATAAATTACTTCTATACATTGAAAAATTAAACTTTCATACCTAAAGAAAAAAACCATTTTTATTCGCTATGCTTTGTATATTTTAGAAACTGAAATTTATATATATATATATATATATATATATATATATATATATGTATGTATGTATAAAGAAATCAGAATTTAATCTATGATAAAAACTGAAAAGGAAATTTAATTAAAAGGCTCACAATCGGCTTCAGGCGGTGGACTCCGGAGTTGCGGTGGAAGGAGGAGCAGGGCAGGAGACTTGGCGGTGAGAGGAGGGTGGTTCTTCGCGACTAGAGGAAGGGGTTTAATCGAACAGGGGAGGGAAGCGCACCACGGGGGAGGGGGGGTTCGACGAGGTGGAGGGGCGACTGGGGGTGGGAGGTCGACCTCCGGCGATGGCGAGCGCAGGCGGCGGCGCGGGGGAATCGCGCGGAAGTGGCGCGGTGGACACGAGCTAGGGCTGGAGCGGTTTTTTTTCTTTTTTTTTTTTATTTTATTTTCCTTCTGATCGGGTTGAAGAATAAACGGGGGGGGGGGTATATGCAAAAGAAAATTTTAATTTATTTAATTAATTTATATTTCAAAAAGTTGACTTTTACATACGACCTCGAAACGAGGCCCACCGCCTATCGTCCATAGCGTTTAACCCCCATTCCGAACACAATGGGACATGTATCGTAGGCTGATTTGATCGTCTGAATCAGTTTCCGTTAAATTTACATTTAAATCACTATATTGAATTTTAAACGTACATTTCAAATTACCGGGGCCACATACGAACTCGAAAAATTCCCGAAAAATATTTTCTAGCTTCGTATTGACGATACGGTCCTAACAAAACTAGTTTCGTCGAATTCCGAGACCGTTAGAAAAATGGCCATTTTCCAATCGATTAAAATCAACTGAAACCGGTCAAACGCGTTTTCCTTTGCCACGCTCGCATATTGCTTCGAAAAATTATGAAATTTGGAATCTAGCAATAATTTGACACTACGGATCCAACAAAAGTGGTTTCGTCGAAATCCGAGGTCATTTGCGAAATGTCCATTTTTAAGGGCCTGAATTCCATAGAGACTATTCAGAATTTTCAACTGGACATATCTTTTGATTCCCACTATGAAATTTTGATTTTTCGGATTCGTTGGAAAGATATTATCAATTAGATCCTAATGTTTTTGGTTTTACTAAAATCCGGATTGTTTTGCACCCGGTGCATTCAATTGAAGTTTGAAATCGAATTATCGAACTACCGCGCCATTTTCAATTCCTTTTTATAATTATATATAATTATTTATATTCTAACGACGACGTATATAATATATACGTCGAATTCTATTCAAAATAAATTTCTCGTCGATAATATTTAAAATAATCTAATTTAAATATTCAAAATTCACTAAAATCGCCAAAATAAAAATTTCAAACTGGCTCGCATTTTCCGGGTTATTACAACTTCAAATCATAAGTATCAATCATAGGCGGCATGAATGCCCCATACCACTATGTCGCCATATATAAGTTTACAATCAAAACCGCAAGACGTCGTATTGGAAGTTGGGTTATCATTTATGGTATGAACCGAGGCTAGGGGCAAGATCCTCTACTGATTCGAGACGCTCTACTCCGTGTCTCAGGCAAGTACTCTGTCAAGCCTTTGGATCGTCAGGGCCGGTCCACCGATGTGGATTAAAATGCCTGAACACTGCGTTTCCCCGCCCATTGGGGCGTAAGCCTGGCCCGTCAGCCGACCAGAAGCATCGGCCGAAACCGATATCACGAGGCGCCTCGCTTTTCAGCAAGTAATAATAAGCAACATCCACATGAGTCAAACTCGTCAGCCAGTTCAAGCACTGACGCCACTCCTAACTAGAAAGAAACGCATGTCCTCCCTGATGTCCGTCTCCCGTTTTTTATTCATACCGGATGGGATACTCGCGAATCAACGTTACACAAAGCTACGCCACAAAGGCCGTGCTTCGATCATCAACCACAAGACTTTGCTTTTCAACAGAAGCCTTGATCATTTGCATCTTAGCATGCCACACAGGCAATTCACTCCATGCGATTGATATCCATCAATATATAACCCCTGAGCTCGTACGTCTCAGAGAAGGGCGTTAAGCAAGAGAATAAATTCTCCGCCGCCAAACAGATATATATTTAATAGAGATCAATCACACGGACTAAAATCCAATGTCAGAGACACAGTCCATTTACAAGTCCGTTCTGGGTCTGAACGAAACCGGAGGCACCTAGTACCCCGCATATCCATCGATCTCCAAGTACGTCTGGACGATCACTAACTGTTTCCATCTTCTTGGGTGTACAGCCCAATCAAGATCATCAGTAATCATCCAAACGACGTGAAGACCTCCGGTCTTCGACCATCGTCTTCATCTTCGACTTATCGTCGTATCAGTTATTCAGAATGGGATAAACCCGGTCTTTCCGAATAACTCGCTTATATTTTAAATAAGTGTTACACAAACACAACATACGCCTCATTCCAATTCATCAGTCACTAACCGTAAATTAATCAAGAGAATAATTTCCCAAATATTAACCCCGAAGGCCGAAACCAACATCAGATCAATATCCAGAAAACCATTCTGCTTGGCTAACCGATAGTTAGTTTCTAAATTTCACATTCATAGGGAAAGGTTCCCATTAATTTTATCCAAGATAAATTCCTTGAATTTATTCTTTATTCTATTTTTGAATCTCAATTCAAACTAGTCGGGATTAGCGAACCTTACCGAAGTAATCATTTGTTTTAATTTCCCAATCCCAACCTATTTATCCCATGAAGTAAAACTGGTAATACTTCATATCTAACACCACAGTGTTATCGGTAAATTCAATTACCATTTCACGTTCAAATCTAATTAAAGATTTAACTATCGCCTGGAGTAAAACTGGTGATACTCCATTCTCGATTATTTCAATCTAATTAAAGATTCATTGAAACTCCACTTAGTTTTAATTGTTAACTGGGTTAAAGAATCAGTGTCATTTAAAACACGGTTCACGGTAAACCCAAAATATCATTCCATTAATTATCGGCTTAAAGAACAAGTGTTATTTAAAACACTGTCCACGATAAACCCAAAAATCAATATCAATTCAATTCCAATTAAATATTATTTAATTGGTACCTTTCATTAAATCTAAATAAAAAGATTTAATCATTTCTCAACTGGTTTCAAGAACAGTGTTAGTGAAGACACCATTCACGACAAACCCAAATCACATTCGATATTCAATACAAGGCTCTGAATAGAAAATATATCGGCTTATATTCAATATCAAATTCTACGACTAACAAATGTCGTATTGGAAATAACGATATAAATATATATCTTTCAAATTTCCATAACAAAACCTGTATAATCACGAATTCCAACATCGAAATATTCCGAAGACAATTTCGATTCAAATCCAATCCAATGCAATCATTGGATATTCTGGTTATTTTAAAACCCTTTTTAAACTCAATTTATTTATTTAAAAATAAATAGAATTATAATTCTAGTTCAAAACCAGTTCATTTCGATAAAAATCTATTTTTATCTTTTCAAATATGGAGTTTTCATCCCAAATTTTCCCAAATCATTTCTTATGATTTTACACAAATTATTACTATTTTTAATAATTTTATGAAGGCTCGTACCGTCGATTTCCATCAATGGCCATCGAACTGCACTTACAACGACCTTTTTCGAATTTGATTTGGACGTATCTCCAAATCCAACCGTTAGATTTTGAATTTCTAATATTCTTTAGAAAGCTCTTTTCGATACGAACCCAACGGTTCCGGTTTTAGGAGAATCCGACGGTCGGATCTCCCGTAATATTCGTTCGAAGTTAATGGTCGAAATTCGCGAACTGCCGCGGCGCGGCGCGTTCTATTCAGGCCATTATATTATATATATAATATATATTTCGTCGATTTCTATTTAAAACGAATTATATAAATAGTTTTTAAAATTCGTTTCAAAAGCAATTTCAACTTCCATTTCAATTCAAATCAAAATTGAATTCTTCTTTATAAATTCGTTTTAAAACTCATTTCTATTCAATTCAAATTTCAATTCAATTTGAATTCATTTCAATTCGCTTTCAATTCAATTTGAATTCGTTTTCAATTCAATTCATTTCGAAATCGTTTTCAATTCAATTCATTTCGAAATCGTTTTCAATTCAATTCATTTCGAAATCGTTTTCAATTCAATTCATTTCGAAATCGTTTTCAATTCATTTCATTTCGAAATCGTTAAAATCGATATAAATATCGTTCACGTCAAAATGGCGTCAATCTAATCAACACGGCTTCATAAATTTCTATTTTCAAATATTCTATTTCAAATATTTCTTTTTCAAAATAGTTGTTATTATCAAAATATTTCGTTCAACACATGACCAATCTCAATGGATGAGTACTGTCAACACAAGAACCTTTATTTTATATTGATAAAGATGTAAATTTTATTACTAAAATATTTCGTTCAACACATGACCAATCTCAATGGATGAAACTGTCAACACATGAACCTTTATTTTATATTGATAAAGATGTAAATTTTATTACTAAAATATTTCGTTAACACATGACCAATCTCAATGGATGAAACTGTCAACACATGAACCTTTATTTTATATTGATAAAGATGTAAATTTTATTACTAAAATATTTCGTTCAACACATGACCAATCTCAATGGATGAAACTGTCAACACATGAACCTTTATTTTATATTGATAAAGATGTAAATTTTATTACTAAAATATTTTGTTCAACACATGACCAATCTCAATGGATGAAACTGTCAACACATGAACCTTTATTTTATATTGATAAAGATGTAAATTTTATTACTAAAATATTTCGTTCAACACAAGACCAATCTCAATGGATGAAACTGTCAACACATGAACCTTTATTTTATATTATTCTTTATTTTTCAAATTGGAATGAGGCCCAATCAATTACCATATAAAATTAATTATATGGATTTTCTCACAACACATGTATATAATAGCATTGAAAATAATCAACCATCAACCAAAGTGCACTACACTGTATAAGCATCAAATATAGATATTCAATGCTTATAACAGCCTGTCAATCAATCGATCGACATATTTAATCAATCAGGATGAGTGAACTTCAAATTTCATCCCAACACCCGTGTGGGGTTTCAAACAATCAAACACAGATTTTATTTGTGCAGTTGGGCGATGTGTAAAATTTATCGACCCAATCAATGTCAGTCAAATCAGTGTACATAAACAAACCGTCCGGTTTGTAAAATTTTTTTTTTATTTTCATTAACTATATTCATATTCACGTTAAAAATTATATTTTTAACGATAAAACATTTTATTTTAACATATGAATTTCTATTCAGTTCATTCTTTAAATAAAATGATATTTTTATTTTTCTAACTTATTTTAGAAAATTTCGGCGGCATAACGGCACGATACTAGAAACGGGACGAGGCTTAGCCTTATCCCCGGTCTAGTGAAGGCCCACGCCATTCACACATCAATCAAGTCCATTCATTTCACCAATCAATTCAATTTCAATCAAATAATCCAACTAATCTATGCAACCAAACAAACAAGTCCATGTTCTGTGGACGATTGTGTCGGGTGCTACTAAGCACCGTCTGCATCCTAGTGTATATATGTAATTAGAAAAGAAATTGAAAGGTGAGAAGTTCTCACTGACTAGCTAAACCACACAACGACTCTTCATATGTAGAAATCTTCGTCGTGTTCGCCTTTTGTCAATTTCATCGTCTGTATTCACTACATATACAAAAATCACATTTTTATATTGTTACTATATAGATAAAAATTCTATTTTTACACCGCCATTATATAGATAAAAATTCTATTTTTACACCGCTATTATATAGATAAAAATTATATTTTTGTATATCTACTTCTAATATAAAGATCGAACTTTTATATCATCGCTATAAAAAATCATATTTTTATTTCAACATATATATAATAAAAATCAGATTTTTATTTTGCTACATATAAAAAGATGATATTTTTATATTCTTTATTATATAAAAAATCATATTTTTAATACTTCTACTTTATAAAAATTATATTTTTATATTTCACATATGATAAAAATCATATTTTTATTTCAACACTATATGGACAAAATCACATTTTTATCAATTCGCTATATTTATAAAAATCAAATTTTTATAGTGACATTTATAAAAAGAAAAAAAAATCAAACCTTCATAGCGCTAAAAATCCTATCTTTTTATTATAAAAATCAATTCTTTTTCTATAATCAAAACTCTAACTATATAAAGATCAAAACTTTTACTATATAAAAAGCAAAACCTTTACTATATAAAAACTGACTCAAAATAATTTTTTTTGTATAAAAACTGTTATAAACAAACCTGAAAAGGAAAGAAAATGAAAATCAAGGTTTTTACCTTTTCTTTTCTCGCAGCCGGGGGTGTCGAAGTTCATCCAAGGTGGCAACAGGGGAGGGCTTTGGTGACCGGCGCTCTGATTGGATGGGGACAACGTGCTGTGGAGGTTGGAGAAGCGGACTGGAGTGGGGGTTTGGGTTCGGAGAAGCCTAGAGGAGGAGGGGAACATGGCGACGCAGGGGAGGGCTCTGACCAGAGGCTCGGCGGCGGCCTCTCATGGTCGCGGTGGGGCCTGGTGTGGGTTCAATCGAATTGGGGTTAGATTTAGGGTTTTGGTTGATGGAAAAAAAAGGGAGAGGCGGAGGAGGTGTTGCAGTGGCAGTGGGTGGTCAGCGGCGGTGGCGTCACGGTCGTCGGAGGGAAGGGCGTGGGGAGCGACGAGCAGAAGACAGTTTTTTTCTTTTTTTTTCTTTTTTTTCTTTTTAGGTCTGAAGTGAATGTATGGTGGGGGTTAAGTATAAAGGATTTTATATTTTATATATTTTAATTTATTATTTCTCTATAAAAAAGTTGACTTCTCATATGAACTCTAAATGACACCCAACGACTATCGTCCCTAACTAATTACCCCCATTCCGAACACAATGGGATATGTATCGTAAGCTGATTCGATCATTTCGATCAGTTTTCGTCAAAATCAAAATATAACTCCGTATATTGAATTTGAAAGCGCATTTCAAATTACCGGGGTCACATACTAACTAGAAAAATTCCTGAAAAATATTTTCTAGCTTCGTATTGACGATACGGTCCTAACAAAACTAGTTTCGTCGAATTCTAAGACCGCTGGAAAAATGGCCAATTTCCAGTCGATTAAAATCAACTGAAATTGGTCAAACGCGTTTTCCTTTGCCACGCTCACATATTGATCCGAAAAATTATGAAATTTGAAACCTAGCAATAACTTGACATCACGGATCCAACAAAAGTGGTTTCGTCGAAATCCGAGGTCGTTTGCAAAATTCCCATTTTTAAGGGCCCGAATTCCATAGCGACTATTCAGAATTTTTAACTGGGCATATCTTTTGATTCCCGCTATGAAATCTCGATTATTTGGATTCGTTGGAAAGATATCATCAATTAGATCCTAATGTTTTTGGTTTCGCTAAAATCCGGATTGTTTTGCACCCGGTACATTCAATTGAAATTTGAAATCGAATTATCGAACTACCGCGCCATTTTCAATTCTATTTATAATTATATATAAATATTTATATTCTAACGACGACGCGTATAAATATATACGTTCGAATTATATTCAAAATAAATTTCTCGTCGATATTATTTAAAATAATTCATTTTAAATAATCAAAATTCGCTAAAATTGCCAAAATAAAAATTTTAAACTGGCCCAGATTTTCGGGTTGTTACAGCTGTGTTCTTTCAGTTCAGTATCGAAATAGGAAAATCCAAATAGGGTTCTGTATGTTGAGATGGAAAAATCGAAAGAGGGTACTGTATCACGAGATGGAAAATCAAAATAGGTAGGTGCAGAGTGTGTGAACTGTTTAATGTGCTTGTGCCTCAAGTTGGATGTATACTTGGTAGACGGGTACCTTATTTATTAAGTTATATAATTTTTTTAATTTTAATACAAAATTAAATACTACAGTTATTCGCTATTTAATGGTAACCGTTAAACTTGTATTGTCACACGCAAATTTCAAACACAATAAAAATGGACACACCGTTATGTCTTAATGTTCCGGTCCCAATGAAATTAATTTTGCTGAAAACGGTCTCTGTCTGCACAACAACATTATTTTAATTTATCGTTTCACCCTTAAATTGCATGCATGAATAAAACAACCCCGATTGGCTCCAAACTGGAAATCCAGCAAAAACTAGTTATACGTTTTCCAATAAAACTCGTTTCATTGAAAACGGAAGTTGTTTGGACAGAAAACTATTTTAAGGGGTTATATAAATCGATAAAATATAATTAAATCCAAACCAATTTAAATTAAATAATAATAAATTATTTTTATCATATATCTCCAACGAAATCTTATACATCTTCAAAACAAACCAAATATATTTTAAACTCACCATTATATGATTTCAGGTTAAACGATATTCAAATATATAAAAATCCTATTTAATTTATATAATAAACGTTATCGTTTATTAACGAATTCCATAGCGATTATTTCAAAATTTTGAATTGGACATAACTTACAATCTATAACTGAAATTCTGATTTTTCTCTTCTATTAGAAATTTATAATCAAATTGATTCAAATGTTTATGCTTTCACAAAATTCTGACTTAAAATGAATTTCGTATATTCAATTGAAGTTTAAATCGTAAATTACGAACAACCACGCCGTTTCGAGTTCGTTTTATAATTATAATATAAATTATACATTCAAACTCCGTTATATAAACGAATTATATATAATAAATCCATTTATAATTCCAAATCAATATTTCAAATAATAAAATAAATTAAGTATATGACTACATAAAATACCAGACGTTACATAATATATAGGGATGAAAGTTGAATGCCCGATAAGGGGATACAAGAAGGCACGAGAAGCCGAAGCACAAATAAAACATCTCGAAAGCCACATGTTGAAGTCAAAGCTTGTCATCCACTAAGAGACATTCCGAGAGCTCACTATCGAAAGACTGAAACCAACCTCGAGGATTCACGGAAGAAAACCAAAGCTTCTAAGAAGCTATGCACACTAACTCACTTAGTGTCGATACCGAAAGGGGTGGCGGACCCCGAAACATGGGGAGTTGGAGAACGAAAGCAAATACTGTGAATAAATAAAGACGAAACCAGAAGCTTGTTACCGAAAGTCGAAAGCCATTCTCAAAGTTATATATACCAACGGGCTTGGTATCAATACGAAAGGTGGAGGCATCATCAAAGAAAAGCTCCAGAGGCCAAGATCAACTTTCCGAGAGCCAATACTGACACACCAAAGGCCATGTTGTATCTATTAACAACATTAAAAGAGCAGCCGAAACCAAGGCAACCAGAACCGAAAGGTGAAGAGCGACTGACACATAGTTGTCGCGCCCGAAAGAGACTTCTGCAGGACCAATGGCAGAAGTGGTCCCGATTAGTCTATAAATAAGGCCCTATTGGTCACATTTTAAGGGACTTTTTCCATTCTCCATTCTTGTACAATTTTATTATAGAGTAAACCCTAATTTATAAATCAATTTGGGGATTTCCTTTGTAAACACTTGTGTACTCAGATCAATGAGCAATAAAGAGTGAATCGACACTTAGTGTGACGGCCCGCCCCACACCAACCGACATTTACTCCAAAAGTGCGTTGTACACATGTCCAGTTAGCACGAGACGGTCGTCAGAAGAAAAGGCAAGAAGAGAATAAACTAACAAGGAACCTATAGAATGTCTCACAGCGCATAGAACAAAATATAATAATAACATACTTGACATAAAACAGGTGAGACAGTGCATAAGCTGAAATAACTAACATAGCAGCGGAAAATCCAAGTACAGCTTATGATCCAAAGTTAAAATTATTACAACTTTTCCAACTGTCTCAAAAAGCAAAACAAGATAAGGGAAGTACGCTACTGATGCCCAAGTAGCGACCACCAACGACACAGGGAGAATATCTATATATCATACGTGGAAGCCTCCTACTCGTCCCCGAATCAGCTACTCGCGCATCACCAGCTAACCTGTCTCTAGTCTGCTCGTGTGAGCACCCAGAGTAATAAGAAGAGACATAAAACTCTGGGTCAGACATAAAGCCTGGTATGAGCGATAGGCATCTAAACAGAACAATAACAGGTAGACTGAAACATACCTGAACTTGGACCTGCAACCAAAGAGTTAGCACTACATACTGTACAGCACTCTAAGGTGCCATTTCAAATGGTGTAAAGATAACGGGGGTGGGGGTGTGCATGTCATAGTGATGGAAAACAATCAAACATAGCATCCATCCTCACATCTCTCCCTCGGTGCATAAAGCATACGATATTAACCACTTTGGTCACCTAGTCCTTTGGGCCATGAAGGAATCCAATCCCGTACAACTATCACTACAAGCCCACTATCCATCTCTCAGTGGTGAACCAAAGTTATGAATACCGACAACCCCTTTGCACACGTCCCGCAGCAAAGCCCAATCTTGAAGTGAACTCATTGGTTCCCAACTGGATCCTGATCTCTAACTTCCTATTTGGACTACCTTTGCATCTCGGGTTTTTAGTCTTCACCGGATCGGTTCGGTCTTACTTCTTCATTCTGCTTCAGATCGGTTCGGATCTTGCCTAGCCATCAGTTCGGTTCGTGGTCTCGATCTCCGGTTCGGTTCGTAATTAATCTCCGTTCGTGGAGCAAGCAGCTCAAGTCCTCGTCTTATCTCCGGGTCGGGTCGGAGTTAGGTAAATGGTTCGGATCGGAATGCTTCTGGCGGATCGAGTCGGAGAACTCCTTGGCCATCAGTTCACGTGCTTCCAGGCGGTTCGGTTGGGAGAAGACTACACGGGTCAGGTCGGAGAAGACGCTCCGCTAGTGGTTCGTGGGGAAGGGCTTCACAACGGTTCGGTCCGGGCCTCCCCATCCTATCCGATCCGGTTCGGGTCTCAACCTGCACTTTTCCTGCAACTTCCAGCGACTGTTTATACGCCACTCGACGGCGTTTTCGACCATTCTAACTATTCTAAACAATCACAAAGCATACCATACAGTCATAGCAACAAATAGAAGTGACCACAAACACCAAAACATCAACTTGATAGGTTAAAATGGATCAAACATAGCCAAAACCCCATATTTTCCCTTAATCCCTCTTAATCATGTTTAAGCATATAATTAGCAAAACTTATCCAAATTAGCCAAATTTTCTAACAGAGGTCTAAAACAATATTTCAGAATTTCTGAATATTTTTCCAGATTTTTAACATGTATAAATTCGCTAATTATCACTAATCACCCCTTAATCCCCTAAATTCCGGGATTTGCAAAATTAGTCGAAATTAACCCAAATTCATATCAGAGGCATAAAATGATGTTTTAGAATTTTAGAAATTTTTCTAGATTTTTCTGAGCCATAATTTCGCTAATCTTCGCTAATTACCATAATTAGCCGTAATTAGTGAAAAACAATGCAAATTACTCACCTTTGCCACAAAATAAACTATAGATCTGAAATAATCTCTTATTTGGATCCAATCTCTAGGTGTTCCAGCAGCTCTATCCCAATCCTTATGCTAATCCGCCTTGATTTGATGTAGATTAGGCAAATATGTGATTAGAGATGACAAAAAGGTGTTTTGGAGTGTTTTAGAAGATGGAGGCCATTGCTAGAGCTTAAGGAAGGTTTGTGGCGGCTGAGAAAACTGAAATGAAATGATTTTCCTAACCCTTTCAGCCCTCTCATAACCCTAATCCCGAAATTCCCCTTTGGGCCTAGCTGTTAATCACCCGGTTAAGCCCAATTAAGCTGTTTTTCACTATCTGAAACTTATTTCAGCCATATCTCCCAAACGGTGAGTCCGTTTGGCTAATGTGACTACTCTACGGAAAGCTAAACCATCAAACGAATCTAATGGAAGTGGTTTCAGGTAAAAATTCCTTTCCAATCAAAAGTTATGACCAAAACAATATCGCCTAGGGGCAAAATGGTCATTTAAAAATCGGAAAAATCATGAACATGGGAAATGACCCTAATAGTTGTCTTCCAAAGTTACACGACCATACGACTTCATACGAAAAAGAAATAAATATTCTACGATCCTAGATACGTAGAATGCGGGTTGTTACACTTAGTATATTTTCTATGATTTTCTTTACTTCTTCTTTCACCTATGTTGTTATGTCTCCTCTACAACAAATGCTTCATACGCAAGCTTAAGTATTCCTTTAAGAATTACCAAAATACCCTTCTATAAGCCATTTAGCTTCTTAACTTGTTTTGCGCTTAGGGAACCCTTGTTCCAAGGTAACTGTTGATTGTTGAGTCTCACAAGCGTGATACTCACCCCATGAGGGAAGAGTAACTAATCTTCAGGATCTAGACCTTGATATCTATAAAACGGTGAACTAGCTAAAGCTTGTGAGAACTAAATAATCCCATGTTAACCTTAGGTCCACTTCCTTAGACCTATCACCGGTGTTAACGAAAAATATCGTTAACACCATGTTTGTTATGATTATTGATACTGAATGTATGATACAAGTTTATAGTTTTGAATATAACTAGAATTTTCCGTTACTCTTTAATTTTGGGGACAAAATTCTTTTAAGGGGGATAGATTGTAATGTACAAGTATTTCATTAATTTTGTTAAAAACATTAATTATAGATTATATCGGTAATTTAAATAAAAATAAAAATATTTGATTTGAATATTATTGAAAACATAGACAGTCATTAGTTTAAAATCCTATATGTATATTGTAGCTTGTTATATTTATAAGTGAATGTTGTTTTAACATTTTTGTTGCATCTAGAATCTTTATTTAAGTTTTTTTAAGATTTCTTAAATTAATGCATATGTGTGTGTGTATATATATACACACACACACACACTCATGTATACATAAAAAATAAAATAAAAATAAGAATATTTATTTAAAATCTCATTTACTTCACACTGAAGTATATGAAAAGTGATGCCATTAGATTGATTTGAATGAAATGAGATCAAACATTTAAGGAGGATATCTATTGTGTACATTGACTTAATATTTCAAAATCTCTTAAGTACATAGGAATATATACATAATAATTTTAAGATCGCTTAGTGAGTAAGCGCATCTTTGTAGATCCATTAAGTACACAACGCATCTAGTTTTCAAATCAAGGGATAGCTTAAACTATACATATTTTCAAATCAATGTATAGGCAGCTTAAGATCTTCCATGTGCACCTATACTTCCCTACCATTAAGCATATGGCTTATACATCCATATGCACACCAAAACCTAGCTGGCTGTGCACTTCAAGGATGAAGAATTTAATGTGTGAAAAGCTTTGACAACACACCATCTTTTCAATCAAGGATAGGCAACAGCTCTATCTTAAAAGCTGCCATATATCTACACTAATTAAGCTTAGTTTTAAACACTTTTAGGCACATGGCTTTGACATATGATCAAATATCCATATGCACATTCTCTGGCCATGACATATAGTGGAAGAGGTAGATACTAATGATCTTAAGCACCATCCTTTCAACCAATGAAAAGACGGCCTATCAAATTCCATCACCTCATATCTCTATCCAATAATCTTCATGTGCCAATCTTGAATTCACCTATAAATGCACACACACTTACACTAAATTATTTACAAACTAGAGAGAAGAACCTGAATGCAAAATGGTAAACAACATAGAACTTGAAAACCTGGAGAGAAAAAAAGAACAGAGAACATAAAGTAAAAGACAATGATGAATTTTGGTGAGTGTCACTCTCTTTTTACCCCCATTTTAAACTATTTCTATTTGTATATGGTTGTATATAGAAATATATATAGGCATATATGTCTTTGAATGTATTGAATTTAGCTAATTAGATCTTCATGTAAACCTGGAACCAAAACTGTGTGCATATGCGAGTAAACTCACATTTAAACTACTTTGTAAATTATTTCCTTTACTACTATTGAATGATACAAGCTGTTTAACTATGGATGCTTATTTGTGTATGTGTTACCTTACATGTAACACATGTATGCTGGTCTAATTATGATTTAAACACACGGTGAACCTTTGAAATGAAGCATGTATATATAAACAGGACCTTAAAATTTACTTGTTGACATTTTAAAAATCCTTAACTCAAGCTTCAATGGGTTATAGAATGTGACTACTTCATAGGAGTTGTTTGCTTACTTCTATAATTTATGTTAAAAATAGTTTCAAAGTGTATATGGTTGTATATTCTTGTGTGTGTGTATGTGTCTATATATATATATATACATATATATATATATATATATATATATATATATATATATATATATTATAGAGTAAGTAGGCTTTAAAACATAGAATTTCGATGATCATAATTCTATGTTTCAGGCATACTATTGTAATTATGGTAGAAAATCATGAATTTTAACACAAATTTCACAATTTCTCATATTGGGGTTATCGATATCTACTAAGAAGATCGAAAATGAGTTCTGGCAAGTCTAAGCAATCAAGGCGATCGTATATCATGGTATTGGGTCTGAAGAAGCATGTAGTAGTGATGATTAAGGGAAAAATACCAAAAGATTTTTCCATAGCATATTTTGAGTGATCGAAAGGGATTTAGGGTTTTTAGGCTTAGCTAATTGGTCTTTGTTCATCGTGTAACTACGTCGAGGTGGTGGCGAACTAGGGTTGCACACCAAGGGAAATGGTGACGTGGTTCGTCATCGAGATGTGGCCGGAGTTGGATGTACTCCGCTGGTCAGAGGTGAAAATTGGAAGCGGTTACATTGATCTGTGCTTGTTGGGGTGTTTGGGTTCAACGATGAAATCAATGTTCTGGTGATTGAAGGTGGCCTCGAGTTTGGGGATGGAGTCAGTAAGTGATGTGTGGTTTGTTAGAATTGTGGAAATTGGCTAATGTTCAGTGGGGTGTATGTACATGTGCACATGTGCACTATGTGTGCACTGCGTGTCTAGTGAGTAATTAAAGAAGAAGGAAGCAGCTGTAGCATCAACAACTAAGAAGTGAGGCATTATAAGGAGGGGTTCAACCCATTTTGGCTAATATAGCATGCGGTAGTTAGTTGAACCAAAGAAAAGGTAATCAAAGGAAGAAGAAGGTGCAGCAACAAAAAAAGAAATAAGAAAGAAGTAGTAGGCCCACTGCAGTAGGCCAGTGCCAGTGCTGGGGTTGCTCGCTCTTACTGGCAGTGGTGCAGCTTGGTTTGATGGCTCTTCGATGATCATAGGTGAAGGGAGGGTGCAAAGAGTGAGGTGTACATGACAGTGTAAATGAGAAGAAGAAAGAGGTGATCAGGAAAGATATTTTGGAGTGATCGGGCATGTTGATCACATTGTTTTGTCGCGCCAAATATTCAGATCTGGCAAGAAGGAAAGAAAAGGGTTGGGAAAGGTTTTAGAGGTGATCGACATGTGCCGATCAAGAGGTTTAATGGTGCCTAACATGGTTTTGGCACTTTAGTTTTGGATGATCTAGCAAAGGATAAATAGGTGATCAAGCCATGTCGATCACCATTTTTTTTATGTCAGAATCATGTTTTTGCCAAATTTCTTTTTACCAAGTTTTCGATGTCATAAGGCACGCAAACCGTTTTTGATGATCGGTACGTGCCGATCAGCTGATTTCGAGTGCACGACGCTATTTTTCCAAATTGCAATTATATTTCCGCAATAAGTTTTATCACATGAACGGACTGGTGCGCTCAGGTAGTTTGAGCTGATCGGGCCGGGTCGATACGTATTTTCACTTCGTCAATTTTTCTAAGCCTATTAACGACTACTTTAGATTTCTACATTATTTCTATAAAAAATCGAACACTTAGAGACTTTGACCAAATCATTTTACGTTCTCCGGCAATGCTCTCAAGAATCAAGTGCAACTTATCTATAACCTTGACGTGGGACCTTATTGTTAAAAACTTGTTGATACACGTCATAATGATAAAACATTGATATGATTTATGGAAATTAAATCATTTATATTGACCACTATTGGAAATTAAAATACGATTTCGTTTAAGCAGATAAAATTTGAAATGCTAAATATGTTATGATCATTGATTTTTCATTTAATTGACAGTTATGTTGTGATTATCCTAACTTGAGTAGTTAAATTAATCATTGACATGTCCAAATCATCCTGTATTAGATTACTGATTAATTCTGGGAGTTAAATCTTCTTTGCGAAATAATTTCAATAGTTAAGTTCTGATAATAAATCTGAATATGGAAAACCATAAGTAATATGTTGATTTGATTATTATTAAATAACACTTGACCCCTACGTTTTCGTCTCGAAGAGTTTGGAATCAAAATTCCACTTCGATCTGATTTATACATTGCAAGTCAGATATTATTGAAGATAACTGATGACGGGGTTTATGCAAGAGCTGCTCTATTTACAGAATAGTGCCTACGGTTTGTCCAATCCAAGGACAACTTGAATGGATGAGTGTCTAACAGAGTATACCTAATAGATCGAGTAAGTTTATCTCTCTAAACTTATTTACATTTGTGGTAGAGAAATTTGTTTCTCTTAGCTTTATATCCGTGGTATTTTTAGGGAAATCAATTTGTTATTTGACAGGTATGACGATGTGGCATTCAAAGTGAATGAAGATATGATCTATCAAAAGGTAAGTTTTGACCTCAAGCCTCTTTAACCAGGAAATGGTATAAAATAGGGTAGGTCGCATGACTATGTGGGTCGCTCCCATTAGGATATATCATTACCTCATCTCAAGAAAAAAATGCCTTCGGTTGTCCCGTTTATTTGTATGCTATCGATTCAGTTGGCTGACACCAAATCGTGGTGATGATATATTTGGAACATTCAAGCGAAGTGAGTGGTCGGTCATGTTTAGCGGGGTTGCAAAATGTTCTTGTGAACCCCAATGTATTCATCTCCAGAGATACATTGTCGGAAGGTGGTTCCATACCTTGCCATAGTTGGAAACCCATTCTCCAGTAAGAGCCCGCGGTTTTGATTGTATACGATGTATGTGGAGCGTGAGATGCAAACATTCCGCTAAATTGCTATTTATTTGATTTAGATACTACTATAATATCAGAATATTATTGATTTCGAAGAATGTTTTGGATTGTCGTAAGGAGAAAAACCATCTATATTTATGTGTGGATCGGTCTTACATATCTTTTCTTCGAAAAGGTTTTTGAAAGTTAAATCATGTTGTTTAAAATTGTTTACTCACACCAGTCCGATGACCGACCCAAAGTTTGTTTTTCTATTTTCCCCTAAACTCTTAGGTGCCCAAATTAGTTCATGATTTTACAGATACACTTGGAGGAGCTTGGAGCAGGAGGCTTCAATGTTTGATACGTAGAGTTTATTTCAGTTGTGATGTTTATGTGATTGTACTCGCATGATGTATGTAAGTACAAATACAGTTTTGTTTTTTAAGAGATGTTATATAACATATTTTTTTGTACCATTGTAAGATTCGTGTTTACTCTATTTCTGTTGTTGTTGTAGTTGTTGTTTTTCTTCTATTCTAATTTCCTTTCTTCTTATTTCTCACGCTCTAATTTCTTTCTATTAACATTTCGGTATTTTCTATGCTTGAAGGTTGGCATGTTATATGATTAATATGTTTATTTCGATTTTCATGGTCGAAAATCCCCCGGGTCGTTACATAACTCCTCTAATTCCTTATCTTCTTTTTGGGCTTTCAATATTCTACTTACTAGAGTTGGATGAATAATAAAAATACATAAAAGTGTTAACCACAGCTCCATCAATCATCCTTGTGCAAGCGTTCATATCAGCAAGAGTCTCTAGAGCCCTTCATTCTCTTATCATTAAATAGGATACTATGCTATAGACTTTTCGACTTAATGCATCTGCAACTATATTTTCCTTTTCTAGATGATAATGCAATGCAAAATTATAATCTTTTATAATTTCCATCCATCTTCTTTGTCTCATATTTAATTTTTTTTTTGAGAGAACAAATATTTTCCATAAAGTTGTGGAGGAATCCTGGAACTCCCCTATTCTAGGCTCTCAGTGTGTCGTTCTTTCTTGAAAGATGAAGCATCTTAAGTCTTGTCTAAAGGCATGGAACATTCTTATTTTCAAGAATATCTTCGATCACGTTCGTCTGGCTATCTTAGCTGGATCGTCTTTTGATGAGTCCCTTCTCCTGCTAATAAGGAACCCTGTGTCGTGGCCCAACTGGCCTTCTCGTCGGAACTTCGTATCGAGCATGGCTTTCTTTGCCAAAAGTCGAGGATCAAGTGGATTGTTGAAGGCGACACGAACTCTAAGTTTTTCCACTCTTCTATCCATAAGAAGAATAAGCTTCTAACTATTCACCAAATCCACGCCCTGATTTTTCTATGACTTCCTCGCCGAGTGAAGTTAAAGATACCATTCTTTCCCCATTTCAAATCCTTTCTTGGTTCTCCATGAGTGGCAGTCTCTAACCCTACACTACTGGCTTACGTTCCTAGCCCGGTCCTTCCCTCAATGAGCTATAGTCTAACCACACCTCCTTTCTCAGAGGAAATACGATCTTGTGTATTTTATTTCAGCAAGTACAATAGGAGTGGGTCTGACGGCTTCAATGGGTTTTCTTTCGGAGTGTTTGGCCGATTATTCAGGCCAACTTTTGTCTAGGTTTTAATTACTTTCTTCTGGTGGAGATCTTCCTTTGGGTTGGACGTCCACCAATCTGGTTATTATCCCCAAATGTGAAAACCCTCGCACTTGTGTGGATTTTTGCACAATCAGCTTATGAAATTTCTCCAATAAGGTTATTTCTAAAGTATTAGCCTCAAGGTTAGCACCGTTCTCAAGCATATCATCTCTTCTTCTCAGGTTGGGTAGTGAAAGGACGCTTGATCACAAATAATGTACTCTTAGCCCAGGAGCTGATCTCGCAGATCGACTTTAAGGTCAGAGGTTCCAGTGTGGTTGTAAAGCTGGATATGGCTAAGGCCTACGATCGCTTGTCTTGGTTTTTCATCATTAAGGTCCTAAGGGCTTTCGGCCTTCCGAAACCCCTTATTGTTCTGGTTTGGAGACTGATCTCCAACTGCTGGTTCACTGTTCTCATCAATGGATCGGCCACCGGTTATTTCAGAGCTGGACGGGGTCTTCGTCAAGGAGACCTCCTCTCCCTTCTTTTTTTGCCATTGCTGCCAAAGTTTTCGTACGTGGATTGCATTCACTTACAATAGCTGGGAAAATCCAGCGGTTTGGCATTCCACGTAGCTGCCCCATTATATCTTATTTATCTTTCGCGAGCGACATCATCGTTTTCACTAATGGTTGTCATCACTCTGTCCATCTCCTAATCACCCTTATCCAGCAGTATGAGAGAAGCTCGGGGTAACTCCTCAACTCTAGTAAAAGCTGCTTCATCCCCCTGAAATGTCTGTCCCCGTTGAGAGCTTCTTGGATCGAGACTTTCATAGGTTTCAAGGCTGCGTGTAATGTCCTATATTTTTATCACTTGAGTTTTAAATATTTAAATTAGTTTATATATTGAATTCATAATATAAATAGATTTTTATACAAATTAAAACGAAGTTTGAAACAAATAAATATATATTAAATATAAACGAGCTCGAAATGGCACGGTAGTTCGTAATATTCAGTTTTGAACTTTAGTTAGTATACATGATCTGTTATAAATCGGAATTCTGTAAAACCAGAAATATTTGAATCTGGTGAATTATAATTCTATAATAAAAGAGAAAATCAGAATTTCGTATTTTATACTAAGAGTTATGGCTAAAACAAATTATGAAATAGTCGTTATGGAATTATTTATAAAGCGATAACGATTTTAAATCAATAGAATATTAATTTAACATGAAAATGAAATATCGGGTTTAAAATTTAAATTAGTGTATTTTGGAAATTTTATGAATTCAGTTTTTGTATATATGATAATAGTAATTTATTTGTCATTTTTAGTCGACTTATATTAATCGAATTTAATGTTAAATCATCAATTTAATTTAATATCGTCTGTATATGGTCGAATTAGACCATGGAAATTGTTCCAATGTGTTCAGAATAGTGCTAGAACCCTAGAAATGTCACTTGTTGTCTTCAGATAGGAGTTTGATAGCACATGATATTTTAAATAGGGTGAAACCACACCAGCTCAACCAAAAATAAAAATATATAAATAAACAAATCAAGATAAAAGAAAAATAGGGGACGACCTACTTCCTTATACGCAAACTATTCTATAAGCTATACCATCGTCTTCTCTTTTCAGTCGCGTACTAACTCATTTCCTTCTCCCCGAAGTATCGCAAGCAGGTACACTGCAAAATCCACCTCCCTTATCTATGCCTGAACCTACCTATAACCAAAAGAAGCAATGTTGTTTCTATCCTCTCGTCCTCCCCCTATAAACAGCCACTCGTGTCCGTTCTTTTCTCCATAACTCAAGCCATTTCCTTTTTCCTTTTGTGTCTGTAAATCGCGGAAATCCTTCCTCAAATAAAAAAAAACAAAATTGTAAACAGAAATTGCGTTTTACTTTAAGCCTCGTAATAGAAACTATCGTGTTTAGTGAAGCTTGACGTGGTGCTGGAAGTGTTTGAATGGGTGGGACAAAATTGTTTGAATGGAAATCAACAATAACAAAATCCTGTAACTCGAGTCTAAGATAGGGGCACTCGCGACTGATGTAAGGAAGCGTTGCGAGAGTTGAAGTAGGGTTCGAGTTCTACTGGGCTACGCTGTGAGGTTTTCCGACTTGGTTGAGGGGGGTGTGAATGATGTCTGTATTGATTTTTAGGGATGAACGTGGTTGGGCAATGAAGACCGATGATGGTTTTTGAGGTTCAAATGAAGGAGTGCGTACTAAAGGGAGTACTAGGAATTCAACAGTAGGCATTGGAGGAAGTTAGAACTGGAAATGGGTTTTGCACTTTTAACTAGGTGGGCGGTTGTGAAGGTTGTAGTGAGCAGTGGAGTTTGAACCAAGGTATGGACGAGTTGAATTGGGTGCTTGGGTTGTTGTCTGTGGGACTATTAAGGGCAGGAAGCAAACTGCCAATCGAAGGAAAATTCAACAGTAGTTATTTATGGAGTTGGATGTTTGTTTTGACAGTTTGTGGTTTAGGAGATCAATCTCGATCTTTTGGGTGGAACGTGTAAAACTAGAGGGGGAAGGCAGTGTGGTATGTGTAGATGCAAGCGTGATGGAATGTTCAACTAAATTGAACTGGACGAGATCTAGATGATGAATTGGGGACGGAAGTAAATGGTGAGAAGTTTGCAACAGTAGTGTGATCTTTTTAATGGTGCAGTAGCAGCAGTGTCTATAAGCTGTTTGAGTTAATGTCGTAGTGGAGCGGAATGTAGATTTGGAACTGTTCGGTAATTAGATTCATCGTTTAGTCGAGAAATTGGAGCAACCCTAAGGTATTCATTTTTAATAAATAGAAAATTAATTATTTACGCGTTGAGTTAATTTAAATTAATAATCGGTTAATCTTTAGTGAAAATTAAATAATCGTAGGAATAAATCAATTCAGGTAGTTTCGTAGCTGAGACGATACGGAAATTAAACGAGATATTCAGAAATGGATAATCGAGGTGAGTTAAACTCACTCAGTTAATTATTGGAAACTATTTTTAATAGTTCAAATTTATTTTTTTGCTTGCTAGCTGCTAAATTGATTGATATAAAGTGATAATAATATATAATAATATTATATAAAAATAATATTGGTGATTAGTGTTTGGGTATGCTCGCGGTACCATTAGCGGATGATTTCCCTATGCGCCACACAATATATATAGTGGATGACTTTAATACCATGATATCCTGCCTCGACGCAGGACAGGTATTATTATTGTTGACTAACATTTATGGATGCAGAAAAAAACAAGTTGGAGGGATCCAACTGGATTCCTCAGCATTTATTTATTTGTTTTCATATATATGTTGTTATTTGATATAATTGATCACATGTAATAGTGTATGACATGTTTGGGTGTGTAATAACATTTGACCTTGATTTCTGATATTTTTAAGTGTCAAAGAAAATATTTGGATCTTAAAAATAAGATTCAAATAAATAAAAGTATTAAAAGAAAATTGTATTTCAAATAGAAATGTTATTTGGAACCGAATTAAATGGAATTGAACAGTAAAGCTTTATTTTAACAAATAAAACGCGAAGTTGATTTAAAAACCAATGTTTATAAAGAAGTGAAATAATAATAGTAATAATCATTTTAACTAAAGAATTCATAATATATAATCTGAGTATGGATTTGGAGGATATATGGGAATTGGGTTTAAAATCAATAATTGAAATAGATTTGAATTTTCCAACTACAAATGGAAAATTTTAATAAGATATATATATATATATATATATATATATATATATATATATATAGAACTCTATAATTAGAAATTATAATAGAATTGAATTTGAAATGGCAAATATGAATTCAAGTCGAGAGAGGATATGTTTTAAGAGTTTTATTCACGGGTGAGGTGAATAAGGGTTGAAGCAAACTCTTTACAAAATGGGAATTGTTTAAAGGAAGTTAGGAAGTGTTTTTATGAAGTTATAAATCCTTATTTAAATTTAAGTAAAATTAAGTTGAATATTATAATATAGATTATATTAAAGGATTTTATACAAGATTTGTAATAATTATTTATAGTAAGAATTGCCAAATGACATTTTCATACGAATATTTTTGAATTAAGTTATTGAAAAAAACCGAGATGAGTGAAATAAACCTATACAGTTGTTTATAAAGATTAATTTGGAATCAAGATGTCACAAATAACTTGGTTTGTGAAGATAAAAAATGAAATTATATCATTATAAGAAAAATCTTGTTTCCAGTTTTTAAAATAAATAAATATTTAGCAAACGTTTTGCAAATCATATCTTTGAGTATGTGGTAGTAGTAAACGTATTGAAATCATATTTGTAAGCAAATTTTTGAATGGTTATAAGTTGAGATAAATATATCGTTTAAAGTGGTAATGAATAAATGGGAATTTTTATTCATTAGAAGATAAGAAATGAAATTAAGAAAATTAGAAATTGACTGGAGATTAGTGAGTTGAACAGTTTTCTGGGTGTCAATTTGATGTTGGTTTCGGCCTTCGGGGTTGACACTTAGGGAATTATTCCCTTACTATTTTACAGTTAGGGACTAATGAACGAGATGAGAAATGCGTGCTTAAAAGGATTTTAAAATGAAAAGGGCTTTTGAATATTCTTATATATTTATATAAGAAGAGAAATGAGTATTCCAATTATTGGAAAAATAGAGAAGTTTTGAATTAGTGAATGATTAATCAAAAGAGGATAAAGTGATGGAGAATATTAAAATAGAATTCAATTTTCTTTTATGGATGAATGGTTGTTTTCATTTGATAGTTTAATAACCGACTATCAAATCTGGCTTATACGCTTGTTGGTACGGAAAGACCGGGATCGAATTTATTCGAAAACCATTCCAAACCAACAAATATGAAAATGTAGAATATACGGATTGAAGTTGAAGCAATGAAGATCATAGATCTTCATAAACAGTAGGACTACAGATTCCAGGAGACGAGCTGGAGGAGATCAGATATATGATGTATGTAATATTCCGCTGTGTGTTGTAAATGAGGACAGACTGTTATAATTGTCCAGATGAATTGAATGGCCATTGATCGACGCTAATCTATGAATTAGAAAAGCGCGACATTTGTAATAAATTCTGCAAGCATACAGGTGTGTAGCATACAGGTCGAACACAGGGAGGTAGATTAAAATTAAATTATTTATCTAATCTCTTGGGCGAGTTAGACAAACTTTGGAGGTTGATTTTGAAAATAAAACAAAACAAAATTAAAACTGTAATTTGATTCAGAACAGATCTAACTGAACCGACGATCAAATCACAATTTCAATGGAAAAGCAATGAAACTATGAATCAGATTCAAATCTAATCAAATCCAATTTAACATATGAACGCGATTAAAATACAGAAAATAAAAGTGCAGAATATAAATAACAACAGGAAATAAATTAGGATTACCGCTGAATCAAATCAGACGGTCAATCACTAATGAAAACGAATGCAAAATACAAATAGTGTTCTACCGAATCTAATCGTGTAGGCAACACTAATTGCTAAAAAAATAGAAAATTGCATAAGATAAAAAGAAAAATGAGTTTTATTAATGAAGAAGAGAATAGAATGAGATATATGATAGTGGCTACAAGGGCATTACAAGGGTATTTATAGGATAGATAGCCAAACCCTAACCCTAACCCTAATGATAATTGGGCCTGGTCATTACATCACTAATTAGTTTACAATGAGAAACATAAATGGGCCTTAGATAAATAAAGCAAATTTGTGCCTTTTCTCTTTTCCTCTTGCTTCCTTGACACTTCTTCATTGATTTGTGATGTGCAAAGCCTTTTTATCAATCCTTTTCTTGTCCAACAACAACTAGATGTGAAATCTTCATCTACAATTCTTCAAATTGTAAATATATATCAATTTCATCTTTATTTCTCTACTTTTCTGGTTGCATGCGGGCTGGGTTGGAATATCTGTAAAAGTAACAAAACAATACCCAAGTAATATTTATTTGTATACAAAAGATAAGAAATAAGAGCATAAAATAAACACATTTCTATGTCAATCAGCCATGTACTCTGATAAATTGTAAGTATTATTCAAATTTTCAATAAAGATTATTTCTGTATTATATTTTATTCCGCTGCTACGTGAGATTCTGATATTGCGATTAGTTTTTCTTCTTTTTCTACTATTCTAATGTTTCTTTCTTTCTTATCTCACCCTCTAACTTCTTTCTTTAACATTCTGGATTTTCAAAACTTGAGTTTGGATACGGGACGTATTTGTGTCAAAAATTCGAGCTTCGAATTTTCTAGTTCGTTAAACTGCGTCCCTTACCTTATCTCAGAATTGTTCTTCACCGAGGCAGGAAGCTTAACGCCATCTTTGATCCCATGATGGGAAAAGCTAGGGGAAAGATCATTCGTTTGAATGCTACCCTTCTTTCCCAGGAAGGTAGAGTAATTCTCATAAAGTCTGTGCTATACTCTATAGGTTCTCACGTCTTTGCTTCCATGACTCCCACCTCTTCCTTCTTCCATTCTTACTGATCTTTGGCATCGTCTTTTTTCTGGGGGGAACAAGGACAACGCTAATCGGCACCATTGGATCTCTTGGAACACCATCTGTCGTCTTAAAGGTGAGGGAGGTCTAGGTCTCTGAACCCCTAAGGACATTTGTACTGCTTTTGCTTGCAAGTTGTGGGCAAAGGTTTGGAGCAAATGACTCCCTTTGGGTGACGTTACTTCACACAAAGTACCGTAGACTTTCTACTGTGAATTATTCCAATGCGCCGTCCTACGCCAGTGGGACGTGGAAAAAGATGCAATCGGTGAAATCCTTATCGGATTAACATGGTGGTGGAACAGGTCAGGATGGTGGTCGCTTTTCTTTTCTTCCATCTGGGATGTTTGTATTGCCCCTAAGGTTTCTCTATTCATGTGGAAAGCCCTGCATTATTGGTTACTGCTGGAGGACAACCTTCAGAGGATAGGCATCCCAATCGTTTCTCACTGCACGTGCTGCAGTTCGGGTTCCACGGAATCCACTATCCATTTGTTTTTTCTTAGCGCTTGCACCACTTCTCTCTGGAATTACTTGGGAACCTGGTTGGTTTCCGAGGTAATGCCACTTCGCTTGAAGATTTATTGAGCATCTGGTGGACCGGCATCTCATGTAAATCTGTTCGCTCGATCCTCTTTTGTCTTATTCCTTGCCGTATTTGCTGGCATATCTGGTGCTCGCGGAATAAGTCAAGAATTGACGAAGTGACAATGGACCCTCCTTACATCATCTAGAGGGTGAGGAATGATGTTTTCCTAGCTTTACAGGGTAGGACGTTCAAGGGTTCTGTTGGCGCCAGCTCTAAGAGATTGGCGGGAACTTTTGGTGTTACCACGATTTCGACCACTCCCAGAGCGGGAATTGGATGATTCTGCTTGTTTTGGGCTCTTTTACTATGTCCCATCTATTATCACATTCTCCCCATAGATTTTATGTTGTTTTCTACTACTGCAGGACCTGGATTTACAGGTATTGGGTTTCGCCTATATTTGGGGACTTTGGTATTTGTGGGTGTTGCTTTTCCGTTGGATCCTTTGGACTTAGACGAGTTGTTCTTTACATAGTCTCAGGACATTATGCTTGGAGTTTTCTTCCCTGCTTTTTGGTCTTAGGCCGGCACTGTTCTGGTTATTAGTTCGTCTTCCGATGTTGTGGGGACTTCGACGAGGCCCTTGCTTTGAGATATGACTTGAGGGGTCCGGTCTACCAGGGATGGACTCTTCTTATTATACTTGTTTTCTTGTTTACTCTCTATTATATTCATGATGTTCTTAGGTTTGTTCATATCTCTGTTTGTGTGTGTGCACAGTTTCTGTAGCAATCTATACAGAAACTTTTTTTGTGACCGTTGGAGAATGGCTTGATTCTTCTTTTTGCTATATTATTTCCTTTTTACCAAAAAAATAGAGAACAAATATTTTAGACTCTTATGGTCTGAGTAAATATGGAATTGTTCTCCATGAAGGTAATGCCTCCAAAATTTTAAGGCAAACACAATCGTGGCCAATTCTAAGTCATGAGTTGGATGATTGGTGGCTTTAATTGATGAGAGCCATAAGAAATAACTTTGTATTCTACATTAGTACACATCCTAATCCTCGTCTGCATGCATCGGAATATACTTTATATGGGAATCCACTGCTTGACAAAGGCAAAATTAGTGCCTTGGTCAATCTTTTCTTTAAGATTTCAGATGTTATCTTACACTTTTCATTCCAAATAAACTTGTTTTCCTTACGAGTGAATTTCATTAATGGAGATGCTATCTTTGAGAAATCTTGAATAAATCTTCAGTAGTAACCAGCTAATCCTAGAAAACTTTGAATTTCTATTGGTGTTGTCAGAGGGCTCCATTTCAACACCACCTCAACCTTTGATGGGTCTACTCCTATTCCATTCTTTGAGATAACATATCCAAGAAATTTTACTTCCTCCAACCAGAATTAACATTTACTTAATTTTGCACATAGCTGATGTTCTTTTAGTGTTTGGAGACGTAAACTTAAATGGCATTCGTGTTTCTCTTTTGTCTTAGAGTATATAATAATGATATCATCAATAACCACAATGACAAATTGATCAAGATATGAATGGAACACATGGTTCATTAAATCCATGAATAATGCTGGAGCGTTGGCAAGGCCAAAAGGCATCACCAAAAATTCATATTGTCCATACCGTGTTTGGAAAGCTATCTTTAGAATATCTTCTTCTTTTACTCTAATCGATGATACCCAAATCTTAAGTCGAAAATACTGTAGCTCCTTGTAGTTGATCAAATAAATCATTGATTTGAGGTAATGGGCATTTGTTCTTAATTAAGCTCTAGGTAATCTATGCACAAGTGAAATGTTTCATCGTGCTTCTTTACAAACAACGTTGGTGCTCCCCAAGGAGATTTACAAGGTCTAATAAATCCTTGATCCTCCATCTATTTAATTTGTTTCTTTAATTCTTGATTTTCCGTAGGAGACATATGATAAGATGCTTTACCAATAAGAGTGGTACCAGGGATTAAGTCAATACTAAAATCAATTTCTCTTTTTGGTGCTAATCCTGGTACTTCTTGAAAAAACTCTTTAAATTCCTTTACTATCGTGATTTGGTCCACCATTTGACCCGTATCCTTAATATTGATATGAGCAATATATCGAGATATAAAATCGTCTTCAACTTTATCACATGAGTAAATAAAGGTTTCGTGTTCTCGAATTGCTAGACTTATGGAATTGCTGTGAATACTCAAGATGGCTTGATATTTTGAAAGTCAATCCATCCTAAGGATGATATCAAAACGTTCCATTAGGAAGATAATTAAATTACCACCATATCCTTACCTTCAAAGTTAAGGATATAGTTTCTACACATGCTCTTAAGTTTAGTCCTTCCTCTTACTAAACTGTCTACTATCAAAGGGTTCGATAGTTGCCTGATAAGTAATCCTATCATAGCAGCAAATATTTCAGCAATAAGAGAATGTGTGGCACCGTTATCAAATAAACTTCTAGCTTGAAAGTCAAAAAGAAACACGATATCTTCTACTTAAACCTATTCAGAAACAATTGCATATACTCGTCCTTGTTGCCCCCTATTTTCCTTCCTTGGATTTTTTCAATTCCCACTAATGTTCCCAGACTCATTGCAATTATAACACATAATTGCCTTTGTACAATTTGGAGAAATGTGTCCAGTTTCATTTCACCGGTAACATCTCCTTACTTTGTCAGGCTTCTTTTCTTGTCTCGTCGATCATTTACTTTCTCCATTTTGTTTCTTCCTTTTCTCATCTAGTTTCTTTTGATTGTCAGAAAATTTGTTTGGTTTCCTTTTATTTGAAGCCTTCCTTTCTTGTTGGAACTAAAGATAATCTTCTTCCAGATTTAAACCTTCAGCTATTATCATCTCATAAGTTTTACGTCTATCACCAATAAGATGTCTTCTTATGGGATGAATTAATCCCTTTGCAAATCGTCTAGCACGCTTTTCAGGTGTGTCAATTAAATGATTCCCAAATCGGGATAGGGCTTCAAACTTATTTTTATATTGGTCTAGACATACCTTCTTGGGTAAGATTTTGAAATTTTGTTTCCATTTTTCTCTCTTTCATTCTATGGGAAATACTTATACAATTTTTTTTTCTTAAATTCTTCCCATGCCATCTGTTCTGTCTTGTCTGGACTAGTTGTTGTTCGAACTAGCTTCCACCAATTTCAAGCTTTCTCTGATAATTGAAAAACTGCCAACTTCCTCTTGTTAACTTCACTACATTCCAAAACTTTGAATATATCCTCTTGATGTTAAATACATTGCTCTGCCTTAACTGGATTAGCATCTCCAAAGAATTTCTCTGGAATTAAACCATTAAAAAGACTATTATTTGAAGAAGTTGAAGAAACATGCTCCATTTGCTTAATAGAAGATGCATATCATTTGTTTGTACGGAGGAATGAGCTTCTTGACTTTGATTTGTTGAGTTATTTTGATTTGTCATGACATTCAATAAAAAATATCTAGTTATGGTCAATTATAAACAATATCTAATGATGTTCTTAAGTCATGAACACACAAACATGTTATTTTACTTATAACCCTTATTTACAAGCAACATTAGGATGTCCATTTACAACCTCCCCAAAATATAGATAGTCACACATACTACTTGATATGTTAACTAATATTTAACTTCCTATTTCATCTTCTTTTAATCTATCACTATTAATTAATTCAATGGAGAAGGACCCTTTTTTTCTTTCACTGCTCGAGGAGGTCCAGTAATTTCTTGAGAGCTGTCATTTGATCCAACTGACTCAGACTCCTCTTCATCGTATTGTTCAACTACCTTATTTGGAAATCTTTTTCATCATATATTCCCTCCTTGTGATGGTAGTGCTCCTTTTTACCATTTAAATTCTAAAGCTTCTCCACATTCGGTCCTTTCCGCCATTTTAATTGCCATTTCAAATGATTTCATTTTCTGGCTTAGACGGTAGAGAATAAAGCCCCTTTTTAAACCCTCTTCATAGCCACTAGCTCTATTATAAACTTCATATATCTCATCGAGGAGAATCTTCTTTGCTCTCCTCTTAGGCACATGCTTTTCCATTGTGCGGCTTGCAGCAGCTAATCATTCGTTCTGTATTGTGGTGTACTTAACACCACCCCATGAATCCCCTGTACACAATGTTTTGTTGTTTCCATAACTTATAACTGCAAATAGTCATAAAGATGTCAATAATTGTATAAACTTCCTGTTCCGACAAATTAAATTGTGATACTATATAGTTTTCCAAAATCACCTTCTAACCATGGCTCTGATACCAATTATTGTAACACCCCCGCTCTGGTACACTTATCCAGAAGTGGTGATGCTACATATAAGCCATGGTGCTAATAGTACAGTATCACAACTTAACTAAAGTGTATTGGAATATAAAATCATTCAAAGTTCGTGATTTTAAACGGGAGAGCTATTATACAATCATCCCATCATATAACAAGTTACAAAGATCAAAGAGTATAATCCTCAATTAATTATACATTTGAGTACATAAAGAGATAATTTACATAATAAAAGTCTTCACTTTAAAGCAGCCAACTAAGTAGCTAAACCTGGAATATTTTAAGCATAGCATTATGAGAAACACAGACCTAGTGAAATAGCAATTTAAGCTTAGTTTTCAAGTCATATCTTAATGGATTACACTATAGTTTCATTATAGATATCTTCTTTAGAGGTTTCATCAATCAAAAGTTTAAAACAATAAACAAGGGAGACTTCGAGATATTAAATCAAGCAAGTTTATAATAAGTTCATTCCATCAGAACCTATAATTTATCAAAATATATGTTTATGAATCTAAACTACACCCTGAAGTTAGTTTAGATTTTAGGATATGTTATCCTATTGGGTCGGCATCCCATCACTAAGCAGGAACATACTCTACTCGGCTCGATACCAACATAGATTAATGGTGCACTACCCAAGATCTATTGTCTTATTCCACACCCCGGAAGAAATATAATTAAGAAAATGTTTCCCAAAAAGTAATCTTAAATTACTTTTAAAATTCATACTTTAAGGGTTTAAGACAAACCCAAAACCACCTCATAAATATTCCAATCTATGTTAAGAAGGACCTCAAAGCCGTTGAAATGAACGACTACATTTATAATTACTTCATAAAGGTTTTAAAATCCAAAAGTAAAAGAAAAGATAGCGTTTAAAAAAGTGCTACAAAAAGCTTTAGCATCAAAAAGAATCTTAAGATAAAAGTTCTAGGTAGTTTATAATGGTTTTAGACTCAAAACAGCTATTGCAGCGTTTATGGTGCGTTATGAAAAGTTTTGGGCTTGTTACAGTGCTTTATAAACAATTCAGAGAGAAGACAATGCTTTAGAAATGCTACAAAAAATTCTGGTTTGAGTTACACTTCACTGTTAGAAACATTTAAAAAGCGTTTCAAATCCCAGAAGAGTTTCAAAAATTCATATTTTTTACTAGTGTTTTTTGGCAAAATGTTTGATTTATTTCTCTATGACAAGTATAGTTTTTTACTCCAATTTTTTTACGTTAGGAAGCTTTCTTAGTCTACTTAACTATAAGGAAAGAAACATTAAAATTATTTATCGATTGAATATATAAAATTCAACAATATGAGGCATTTTTAATATGTCCATTTGAGGCAGACTTTTACCCGACTTTTAATCCAGATTTCGAATATACGAGTCATCGAATTTGAAAAAGCGGTCAACATGAAAGTTGTAGGTCTTTGAGTTAGCTTTCCAGAACCTTAAATAAATCAAAATTACATTAAGAAATGAAGAATTTATGGTCAAAATACCGAACGTCATTTTCATAGGTTTGAGCCCTACCATTCATTCTTAATATTCACATCTTTTCTTCAAAGTATGAAATGAATACATATACTCAAATAGTTTTTCTCACCTTAGAATTGTGGCTTGGACTTATATTTTATTCCCTCGGCTTCTTATGATCTCCTTCTGTTTATCTCACTTTGTTTTTGTTTTGTGAGTGTATGAAAACAAATGAACATTTCCACCATTTTTATAGCATTCTTTAAGGCTAGTTTAGTAATTTGGCTTTGGACACTTGTCCACCTTATCTTGATGCAAGCTTTAGGATATAGACATATGCCCCCCCTTAGGTGTCTTAGGATGTTTCTACACATGAACACCTAAAGGCTAATGTGTCTTTCTTTCCTTTAATCTAAAGACAAATGCATGGTTCATTTGATGACATGTGTCCTTATCATTTTATGCCACTTATTTTTAAAATATATATACATATACCATTTAATTTTAGTTATAAGTTATGTATTATCTATATATTTATATGTGTACATATATGTATTCATTATACTTAAATGTTTGAATCAGATCGAATTAGTATATTCAAAATTTCTAGAAACTTTTTCATACGCGGTTTTTGAGTTAAGTTGTTACATAAAAGGACCTACAGGCAATTTTTTCTAATGATATACGTACTTTAAAAATATATATACTTATATATATAGAAAAACTGTTGAAAACCTTTTTCAAAAATAACAAGTATGCCTCTCATACGTATATGTTTTCCCATAATCGGGTAATCTATACTCTGATACCAAATGTAACAACCCGCCCGGAGTAGGCCTAAATTTTGACCCATAGAAGACCCCTTGAAACTTAGAGCCACTCTAGACGGGTCGTTGGTTCCTATAAGGAAGTACATTTGCATAGAATAACATAGCAATATAACAAGATGGAATCTCACATAGCGAAAAATTTAAAATATAATAATGAGAAAGTAGATGTACCATTTAAATTAAAAACCAATAATGTAGCTTACAATCATTATTCTAATAGTTACACCAGGTACATCAATTAATGTCTCAAATACATAACAATAATGCTGCCAATAATAAATAAAACATAAATAGATAAGTTCCTCCATCGTAAAGCTCCCACCACTTCATCTCTCAGCATGAAGTCCAATCTATAATCCTGTAAGTATGTTAAGAGGAGGGAGGTCAAAACGCAAAGTCCTGGTGAATGAAAACCACATATGTTTGAAGGGTAACTATTCTTATATTTGGCAAGATAGATTTTTCACGATTTGTCTACGTGAGCAAGCATACACATAAGGAAATAAATCTAATTAATGAGGTAAACATTCATACAATCATTTAAGACCTTCGTTAGCACTTTAGGGCGGATGTCCGATCACTTAAGACCAAACGAAGTGGACATTCTCGATCACTTAAGGCCATACTACTGTATTAAATTTAGGGTGGATACATATAATCACTAAAGCTCCTATGGCGAACCTTTGCCACTTAAGACCTCATCCTATCACTTCAACACTACACATACACACACACACACACACACACACACACACATATATATATATACACATATATACATATATATATATATATGCTCTCATTTGTGATATGATAAGTAGTATCTCGCCACATAATACCAGTTTAGGGTAGTTGCATTTAAGACCCCTCTGACGGACTCTCATGTTACTACTTAACTGATATTACGGATGAACTCCTATGACACTTAAGACTTCCTGTAGACAAGCAGTTATAGTTGCATGCAGCGTAGGGTACCTATCATGTCCCTATGTTAGTGCTCAACAGCTTCTAGAGGAAATGGACAACTTCCGAAGAAGTATCCCACTCAATGTTACTGTTATATTTAGTCCGTTTTTGAGAGAAGTAAGACCCAAAGACCACTTAGAACCGAATAAGTGAGGGTCCAATGTGTAACAACCCGGAAATGCGAGCCAGTTTAAAATTTTTATTTTGGCAATTTCTGCGAAGTTTGAAATCATTTAAAATGAATTATTTTAAATAATATCGACGGAAAATTTATTTTGAATAGAATTCGAACGTATATATTATATACGTCGTTGTTAGAATATAAATAATTATATATAAATATAAAAGGAATTGAAAATGGCGCGGTAGTTCGATAATTCGATTTCAAACTTCAATTGAACATACCGGGTGCAAAATAAACCGGATTTAGCAAAACCAAAAATAATAGGATCTATTTGAGGATATCTTTCCAACGAATCCGAAAAATCAAAATTTCATAGCGGGAATCAAAAGATATGTCCAGTTGAAAATTCTGAATAGTCACTATGGAATTCAGGCCCTTAAAAATGGGAATTTTGCAAACGACCTCAGATTTCGACGAAACCACTTTTGTTGGATCCGTGATGTCAAATTATAGCTAGGTTTTAAATTTCATAATTTTTCGAATCAATATGTGAGTGTGGCCAAGGAAAACAGGTTTGACCAATTTCAGTAGATTTTAATCGACTGGAAATTGGTCATTTTTCGAACGGTCTCAGAATTCGATGAAATTAGTTTTGTTAGGACCATATCATCAATACGAAGCTAGGAAATATTTTTCTGGAATTTTTCGAGTTAGTATGTGACCCCGGTAAATTGAAATGCGCGTTCAAATTCAATGTATAGAGTTATATTTTGATTTTGACGAAAACTGATCGAAACAGTCGAATCAGCTTACGATACATATCCCATTATGTTCGGAATGGGGTAATTAGCTATGGACGACAGTCGTTGGCTCGCGTTTCGGGTTCGGGTGAAAAGTCAACATCTTGGAATAAATAAATTAATTAAAATATAATATTTCCCCCTTTTCTCTCCTATACCCACGATCAGGCCCCCCCTTCATTTCAAAAACGAAAGAGAAAAAAAAGAAGACGAAGAGAGGGGGGAGGAGCGCCGCCGCTCCTCCCATCAGAGCACCACCGCGCCGCCACCAGCACGGCTCCCTCCGACGCGACCCCCCCGCTCCCCTTCTCCCTCTCCTTCTTCTTCCTCCTGCGCTTGTTCTTCTCGCCCAGCCCTCTCTCTCTCCTCCTCGACACCCCCTCTGCCTCTTCCTCCTCCCCTCGTCCTTCTTCCCCTGCGCCGTCTTTATCTCCTCCTCCCCTCCGCCGCAGTGCAACAGCCCCCCCCCCCTCGCCAAGCCCTCCAACGAGCGAACCAAGGTGATTTTTATTTGTTTATTTATTTATAAAACCAGTTTTAATTTGTGAGTGCAGTTTTGAATAAATGAAATCAGTTTTTATACATATAGCAATGAAAGGGAGGGATTGTTAGTTGATAAAAATTGGGGTTTATATAGTATTTATATTAAAGATATAATCTTTATTATGGTAAAAGGTTAAAAACATAATTTTTATATAGTAGAAGTATCAAAAATATGATTTGTATATTTTTAGAAGAGTGAAAAGGTGAAATCTTTATATTTGGAAAGGCGAAATCTTTATATTTGAAAAGGCGAAATCTTTATATTTGAAAAGGCGAAATCTTTATATAGAGAATAACATGAACACCGTTATAGTAACAAAGTAAAAATAGAATTTTTATCTATATAGTAACGATGTAAAAATAGAATTTTTATCTATATAGTAACGAAGTAAAAATAGAATTTTTGCCTATATAGTAACGATTTAAAAATAGAATTTTTATCTATATAGTAGCGGTATAAAAATAGAATTTTTATCTATATAGTAGCGGTATAAAAATAGAATTTTTATCTATGTAGTAGTAATATAAAAATATAATTTTTATATACATAGCAACAATATAAAAATGTGATTTTTATATATGTAGTGGCTACGGGCAACGAAAGTGACAAAAGGCGAGAGCAGTGATGATTCCCTACATTGGAAGTGTCGTGGAGTTGGGATAGCTTTGGTGAGAACTTCTCACTCTAAATTTCTTTTTCTAGTTATATATATATACTAGGATGCAGACGGTGCTTAGCAGCACCCGACACCCGTCGTCCACAGACCATGGACGGCTTGTTTGTTTGATTGATGTGTTGTGAAAATTGTTTGTGATGTTGATGTGAGATCGATAATAAAATGTAGATGGTTGAAATAAATTAATTATCGTTAAAAATATAATTTTTAACGTGAATGTAAATAAATGAATATTTATAAACAAATCGACCGATTTGTTTATATACACTGATTTGACTGATACTGATTGGGATGATAAATTTTACACATCGCCCAACTGCACAAATAAAAATCTGTGTTTGTTGATTTGAAACCCAACATGGGTGTTGGGATGAAATTTGGCGTACACTAATCCCAATTATTTAATTGTATGTCGATCGATTGGTCGACAGACTGTGTAAGCGTTGATTATTTATATTTAATGCTTATGCAGTTGTGTGGTGCACCTTGGATGATGGTTGATTGTTTATCATTGCTATTATATACATGTGTTGTATGGAATCCGTATAATTAACATTATATGGTGATTGATTGGGCCTCATTCCAATCGGGAAAATAAGGAATATTATAAAATAAAATTCATGTGTTGAATATAAAAATAGTCATGTGTTGACGATGTTCATGTGTTGAAGCTATTCATGTGTCGAGTAAAATATTTTAACAATAAAATTTACATCTTTATCATATTTAAAATTAGTTTTATAAAATATTTTACATAACAAAAATAGTCGTGTGTTGACAATACTCATGTATTGAGATTAGTCAGTTGTTGGAGGAAATATAGATTCATGTGTTGAATAGAATATATTCATTTGTTGAATAGAATAACAAATTTGTTGGAATATATAAAACCGTGTTGATTAGAGTTGCGCCATTTTGACGGGAACGATATTTATATCGATTATATTCGTTTTTATAATGAATATAGAAAAAGAAGTGATTTCAAAATATAACGTTTTGAAAATATTATCATTTATATAGTAATGATACGAAATATTCAATTTTGATTTGAAATTGAATATAGAGTTGAAATGGTTTTGAAAACGAATTTAAAACGATTTATAAAATACGTTTTAAAAGGAAATCGTCGAAATATATATATATATATATATATATATATATATATATATATATATATATAATGGCCTGAATAGAACGCGCCGCGCCGCGGCAGTTCGTGAATTTCGACCATTGACTTCGAATTGACGTTACGGGAGATCCGACCGTCGGATTCTCCTAAAACCGGAACAATTGGGTTCGTATCGAAAAGAGCTTTCCAATGAATATTAGAAATTTGAAATCTAACGGTTGGATTTGGAATTATGTCCAAATCAAATTTGGAAAAGGTCGTTGTAAGTGCAGTTTGATGGCCGTGATGGAAATTGACTGTACGGGCCTTGATAAAATTATTAAAAATATCTTTAATTTGTGTAAAATCATAAGAAATGATTTGGGAAAAATTGGGCTGAAGAATTCCACATTTGAAAAGATAAAAATAGATTTTTATCGAAATGAATTAGTTTTGAACTAGAATTAAAATCAATTTTTTTTTTGAAATAAATAAATTGAATTTGAAAGTGATTTTAAAAATAATAAATATTCCCAATACGTGAATTGGACTAGAGTTGAATCGAAATTATCTTCGGAATATTTCGATGTTGGATTTCGTGACTATACAGATATTGTTATGGAAATTTGAAAGATATATTTTATATCGTTATTTCCAATACGATATTTGTTGGTTTCAGGATTTGATATTGAATATAAGCCGATATATTTTCTATTCAGAGCCTTGTATTTAATATCAAATGTGATTTTGGGTTTGTCGTGAATGATGTCTTCATTAACACTGTTCTTAGGCCCAATAGAGAAAAAAAATTTAAATCTTTCTATTTAGATTTAATGAAGTGTATCAATTAAATAATATTTAATTGGAATTGAATTTGAATTGGTTCTAGGGTTTATCGTGAGCGGTGTTTTGAATAACACCTGTTCTTTAACCCGATTAACAATAAAATGTGATTTTGGGTTTATCGTGAATCGTGTTTTAGATGACATTGGTTCCTTAACCCAGTTAAAGGCAGGATTGATTTTTGAAAAGATTAAAACTAAGTGGAGTTTTAATGAATCTTTAATTAGATTAAAATGTGAATTCATAATTTAAATTGTCAAATCTGAAAAGTGATCGGGAATGGAGTATCACCAGTTTTGCTCCAAAGCGATAGTTAAATCTTTAATTAGATTTGAACGTGAAATGGTAATTAACTTTACTGATAACACTGTGGTGTTAGATATGGAGTATTACCAGTTTTGCTCCATGGGATGAATAGGTTGGGATTGGAAAATAAAATAAATAATTACTTCAGTGTGGTTCGCTAATCCCGACTAGTTTGGAAAACCATAAAATGGTTTGAAATGATATCCAAAGGAAGATTAAAGAATAAATTTAGAAGAATTTATCTTGGATAAAATTAATGGGAACCTTTCCCTAAGAATGTGATTTTGTGAATAAAAGAATATTCTGAATTGGAATGAGGCGTTTGTTGTGTTTGTGTAACATTTGTTTATCATATACGTGGATTATTCAGAAAGGCTGGGTATATACCCATTCTGAATAACCGATTCGATGAGATATCGAAGATGAAGACAGTGGTCAAAGACCAGAAGTCTTCACATCGTTTGGGTGATTACTGATGATCTCGATTGGGTTGTACACCCAAGATAAGGGAAACAGTTGGTGATCGTCCAGACGTACTTGGAGATCGATGGATATGCGAAGAAAGTGCCTCCGGTTTCGTTCAGACCCAGAACGAACTTGTAAATGGATTGTGTGCCTGACATTGGATTTTATTCTGTGTTGATTGATCTCCATTAAATATACATCTGTTTGGCGGCGAAGAATTTATTCTCTTGCTTAACGCCCTTCTCTGGGACGTACGAGCTCAGAGGTTGTATATCGATGGACATCAGTCGCATGGAGTGAATTGCCAATGTGGCACGCGTAAGTGGCAATTGATCAGGGCTTCTGTTGAAAAGCAAAGTCTTGTGGTTCATGATCAAAGCACGGCCTGTGTGGCGTAGCTTTGTGTATAATGTGAATTCGCGAGCCTCACACCTCGGTATGAGTCAAAAACGGGAGACGGACCGCTGGGAGAGCACGACGTTTCTTTCTAGCTAGGTTGGTGTCAGTGACCTACAAGCCCTGACATTTATATACTTTTCACATGTGTGGTTGTTGGAATGCGAGACGCCTCGGATATAGGTCTGTAAGGACCGGGAAACGTGTGTTCAGGAATTGCCAATCCTCAAAAGTAAGAGAGGACCGGCCCAGCCGATTCCAAGGATCAAAGTGGGGTCCTGAGACATTTTTTAGAGTGTCTCGAACGGAGGGGAGCTTGCCCCTTGCCTCGACTCATGATGGAATCCAATTTCCACTACGTGTATTTCGGTTTTATTTGTAGAACCTAGTATGGCGACATAGTGGTATGGGTGTAACACCCCGAATTTTAGTTAATACTAAAATTCACTAATTATAGGATAAATAATCTCAGACGTGGGAATTGGGGGTAACGGGCTGCGTTATTGCGTTCGTCTCGGAAAAATACGCGAAATAGAGTCCGAGTTTTCGAGAATCGGAGTCCGTATGGCCCGGTTATGGCCCAAAGAAGTTTGCAGAAAATTCAAAGTTAAAAACAGATTTAGAAATTTAAAATTCAGATTTCAAATTAGAACCAGCGGGGCCAGGCGGGAGAATTCCCGCCTTGACCATGTCGACAGGGCTGTCGACAGGCCTGTCGACAGGGGGAGTCGACTTGCCTGTCGACTTGCCTGTCGACACGGCGTGTCGAACCAGGGTGCTTGGGTGCACCAGATCTGGTTTTCTGGCTAGGGCTGGGCTGGGTTCTAGAGATTTCCTAAATCTAACGGACCTAATCTAATTTAGGGTTAATCTAAGGGCCTAAAACACTCTCCTAATCTATAAATACACCCTAAACCTACCTTAAACCATACTAAAAATAGAAATGATGGCCTCATGCCGCCAAATTAAATCTTAGAAGGAGTCTCCACTTGTTTATGAAGGAAGTTGCAAGCTAATCACTCTCTAATCAATCTCTAATCATCACCATCTTCATATTTAGCAACTAATTCCCCTTCATAAGTTTGCTAATCTTGGTTTTGGTGAGTTTCTACCACTTTAACATCAATTGTTAAAGTAAGTAGATTGGGTGTAATGAGACTTATGGTCTTAAATGCGGATTAATGAGTTTGAATCATTTATAATGATATGTTACTCTATGTTTTCCTATGTTTATGCATAATTAATAAATGGGTTTATGCATGTTTGATAAGTTGGTTTATGCATACTTAACAAGTTGGTTTGTGCATGTTTAACAAGTGGGTTTATGCATATTTAATAAATGGGTTTATGCATGTTTAACAAAGTGAGTTATGCAAGTTATATGCAAGTTATGTATATGCTTAAATGCAAGTTTAACATGATTTGCAAGTTATGCATGCTTATGCAAGTATATGAATGCTTATGCAAGATATGTGTATGCTTAAATGCATGTTTAACATGTTATGCAAGTTATGAGAATGCTTATATGCAAGTTCAACATGTTATGCAAGATATGTGTATGATAATATGCAAGCTCATATGCAACATGTTATGCAAATCATGTGTATGATAATATGCAAGTTTGGGTGATATGTAGTTGGGTTAATATATGCTCATATATGCAAGTTGACATCCTCTTAACCCATGACAAAGTTGTATGCTAAACCCATGATATTTGTGATGATCTTCCCTTTATTTATGTCATGAAATGAGAACGATTTACGTGGGGAACGATGGGGTTGGTAAATATGTTAATAAAAGTATGATTGGGTATGATTAAGCATACCATAAAAATAAATTAACATAAGTGGAAATTTACCTATTGAGTTAGGTCTACCCCATGGGAATTTACCTATTGAGTTAGGTCTACCCATGTTATGGAAAACTGGATATTAATTAGGGATAATTAATATGGGGGTGATTAATTAGGTGTAATTAATCGACTAAGACACGAGGTTGGACTCATTTGTAGTGTAAAACTGCCCGGACCCAACCGGCTTAACCAGTTGCTACAAATTTCAGCCCAATGTGAGAGGTCTTAGCCATAAATTAAATACGTGATTAAAGTAAAGACACGAGGTTAGACTCTGTTATGACGTAAGACTGCCCGGACCCTACCGGCTTAACCAGGCGGTCATAACAACCAGTCTAATGTGAGAGGTCTTTATGGGGGATCACGGTCTTAATTAATTAAGAAACACTTAACCATATTAGCATGTAGTGGGACATGAGGGGTTAAGTGGGTGCCTTGGGTGGCATGTGGAAATTTAATGGTTGCCTTGGGTGGCATGTGGAATCTAGTGGGTTGCCTTGGGTGGCAATAGAAAATACGATTAGAATACTTAACCAAGTGAAACATGTAATTAAACATGATTAAAGGGTTAAGTGGGATACACTAGATAAGTGACAAGCTTAGGTGGGTAGCTTGTGGGGGCCCATTTCAACCAATATCCCAAACGTATCTTTGTGGGCTCGACCCATGTCGAGTGACGGGACACACATATTGGGCTTGATTATAAGAGGCCAAAACGGGTTAGCGGTGGCAACGCAAGTCCAACGGGTTTCATATGCATGTGTGGGCCCGGGCTGGTAGATAAGCCGTTGTTGCATCGTGTAGATATAAAGCCGTGCACCGTTGATATTATCAGGTAGCCACTTTAGGGGAGTGATACACCCCACTGTGGGACCAGCACGGGTATCTACGGTAGGGAGCCGATCGCTGGGGAGTAGTGGGTACACCTAATGAAGATAGGGGCAGACGGCACCTATGTAGGGGTACACGAAACTACTGGGTAAAATTACTAAGTACACCTAGTGGAGATAGGGGCAGACGACACCTATGTAGTGGCTAGGAGTACAAGAAACTACTGGGGAAATTTTCTAAGTCCTTGGGAGGGATCAACCTTTAAGTAGGAATGACTGGTGTGGTGCAGTTAGTAATTATCCTTGGGTGGGTAGATGCATCTTTACGGTTATCTTAGTTTATCCTAAGTCTATCAAGCTGCTTAGTGTAGCCATTCATCCCCAGACATTACCGTGGGTCAAGTTTATATCTTCTCTGGTTACTTTAATGATTGTATTGTTAAAGTTATAGGACTCGCTCAGACTTATGTCTGACCCCGTTGTTTTTATCTTTTTCCCAACCCTCAGGTCCTACGGAGGATCCTAGCAGTAGTGGAGCTTGATCGGATTGCTGTTCCAGTCTTTAGGAGCTTGGATAGATGTAAAGCTCCAGTTATCCAGTTATCTTTTCCTTTGTCTTGGCTATTGTATTGAGAGTGGGATTATGTACTCCTTTATTTTGATGGATATTGTACTTGACTTTTATTGTGGTTTTATGATGTAACCAGACATGTTTACTTCCGCTGTTATGAGATGATGTTTTAAAATTTCAAGTACTATTTATATCTGTCTTGTTGTAATTTTTCTGTTCTATATTCACTAAAATACTCCACCGATGCTATGGCATTCCCTTAGTGAGTGATCATAGCGGGAGTGGGGTGTTACACGTGGTATCAGAGCAAAGGTTACCGGAACAGATAAAAATTTTAGAAAACTATTTTTCTAAAACATTTTTGGAAGAGATATTTTCAAAAACATGTCTTTAAAGAGAAAGGTTTTTGAAGGAAAAGCATAATCCCCAATAGCCATATCTATATCCTTCGAATTCTCCGTTTGAATCTTTCCTTTTCGTTTCAGCATGGCCGAGAATCTTAACTTTCCGGAGGGTGTGACGGTACCAGCATGGTATAGGAGATTGATGGAGGCTAGGGCCACCACTGCGGGTCCAGCAAATGTTCCTCCACCAACCGTAGCACCCGATCTTCCTCCTTCCCCTCCTCCTCGCACGGATACTTTTGCTAAGACTTGCAAGGAATTTAAAGCTATGGGAGGGAAACCTTTTCAGGGATCTGAAACTTTTGTGGAGGCTAGAGATTGGCTTAAGGAGGTGGAAGAATTGATAGATATCTTTGAGATGGAAGAAGGAAAGAAAGTCAAATTGGCTGCTTGGTTAATGAAGGGAGAGGCCTCATTCTGGTGGGAGGTCACTAATGGAGAACGCCCGGTTGACTCTTGGGCGGATTTTAGGCAAAGATTTGTGGCAAAGTTTCTCTCAAGGGCGGAGGAAAACTTGTATATGGAAAGATTCTTGACTCTAAAGCAAGGAAATCTCTCGGTGAAGGAATATGTCAACAAGTTTAATCAATTGGCGAGGTTTGGCCTAGACATGGTGAATACACCGGAGAAGAAGGCTTTGAGGTTCGTGAAAGGCTTGAATGAACCGATGCATGGGTTGGCTATGACTCATATCCCTATGGGGGCCACCTTTGAGAAGCTAGTTGACATGGCACTCATGTATGAAGAAGAGAAGGGTCCCAATGTTAATAAGGCACCCGAGAAGAAGGGAGATCAAAAGAGACCTCAGCAACAACAGCAAAATAAAGGTGGGAAAGGCAACGGTGGCAAGGGCAAGAAGAAGAAGTGTTTCAATTGTGGGACACCTGGCCACCTAAGCAAGGATTGTCGCAAGAAGAAGAAGACTGGCTGCTTCCACTGTGGCGAAGCAGGGCATCTAGTGAAAGATTGTCCTAAGAAGGGGCAAAGGACGGGGTCTACCTCAGGAGGACAGGTGCAAGCTCTTATGGCACCGAGTCAGGCTAGGGGGCAAGCACAGGCTCTCGCTGTCCCACCAATTCAGGAAAGAGGTAGAACTATCTCCGTTGAAAGTCTGGTTTTTCTATTTGATCATCCTGTCCGTACATTATTTGATTCAGGCGCATCGCATTCGTTTATCTCATCATCATTAGTTGAGTCACTGCACTTAGACACCAGTCTGGTAGATGATCCCTTGGTTGTTTCAAACCCAATTGGGGGCTCCACTTATTTGTCCATGATATGTTTGGGTTTGAAGATTTCTATACTTAGCATTGAGTTTAGATGTGATGCTTTTGTGTTGGGCTTCACGGGCTATGGGTTGATTTTGGGCATGGACTGGTTATCCAGTAATGGTGCCGTTCTTGATTGCGAAAGGAGAGTTGTTAGGCTCATGACCCGCTTGGGTAACACTCTCGAGATTTCTTGTAATCCCAGGGACTCTGTTATGCTAAGTTATCTTGAATCGCTTGACGCTTTGGTCGAGAGTTTGCAATCTGTTGAAGTGGTCCGGGAATATCTGGATGTGTTTGAGGAGGTGAAGGGCTTACCTTCGAAGCGGGAGATTGACATCCGAATATATCTGGTGGATAATGCTAAACCTGTATCTTTACCAGTGCGCCACATGGCTCCTCGTGAGAGGAGGGAACTCCATAAGCAAGTAGGGGAGTTGCTTGAGAAGGGGTTCATAAGACGAAGTATATCGGAGTGGGGTGCTCCAGTAGTATTTGCTACGAAGGCGGATGGGTCCCTCAGACTTTGTGTAGACTATAGAGAACTCAACAAGCTCACAAAGAAGAATAGACACCCATTGCCGAAGATTGATGATCTTTTTGATCATTTGGTTGGCGCTTCAGTATTTTCTCAGTTGGACTTAGCCACGGGGTTCCATCAGTTGAGGGTGGCTGAGGATAGCATAGACAAGACTGCCTTCAGAACTCCGGATGGTTTCTATGAGTGGCTGGTGATGCCATTTAGGTTGAAGAACGCCCCTGCATACTTTGTTGATTTGATGAGTAGGGTGTTCAGGGAGTTCCTTAATAAATTCGTGGTGGTCTTTGTGGATGATATCTTAGTATTTTCTAAGAGTGAAGAAGAGCATGCCCTACATCTTAGGGAGGTATTGAAAACTCTTCGAGCACATAGCCTTAAGGCTAAATTCTCTAAATGTCACTTCTGGCGGAAAGAGGTGCGGTTCTTGGGGCACGTAGTCTCCAAGGAAGGGATAGTTGTGGATCCCGCGAAGGTAGTATCAATTCAGGATTGGAAGGTTCCGAAAAATGCTACCGAAGTAAGAAGTTTCTTGGGGTTGGCGGGTTATTATAGGAAGTTTATTAAAGACTTCGCGAAGATATCAGCCCCGTTAACCCGCTTAACAAAGAAGAATCTTGTTTTCGCATGGGACGTAGATTGTGATGATGCGTTCCGACGGTTAAAGAGAGCTTTAACCACCGCTCCAGTTTTAGTGTTGCCAGATGGGAGCAAGCCATTTGTTGTCTATACCGATGCCTGTGGGACAGGACTTGGCGCAGTCTTAATGCAAGAGGGAAGGGTAATAGCCTATGGTGGAAGGAAGTTGAGGGCACATGAGAAAAATTACCCTACCCATGATTTAGAGTTGGCCGCTATTGTTTTTGCGCTTAAGATTTGGCGCCATTATCTTCTTGGTGAGAGATTCGAATTGTTCACTGACCACAAATCATTGAACTACTTGTTTTCTCAGAAGGATTTGAATCTGAGACAGCAAAGGTGGATGGAATTCTTAGCATCCTATGATTTCGAGATAGCGTATACCCCTGGCAAGGGTAACGTGGTGGCGGACGCCTTGAGCAGGAAGAGGTTGTCCTTGAGTCCATTGTTCGTGGAACGACGAAGCTTGGAATTTATCTCGATGTTTGATTTCAGACCTTCCATTGATTATGTACCCGGTTTGCTAGCATCCTTGGAGGTTAGACCTACTCTTTTGGGGCGGATTGGAGAAGCACAGAGGGACGACCCACAGTTGGTTGAGTTGGTGGAGAAGCTCATCAGGGGGAGTCGTCCAGCCATTTGAGTAGGTACACCCTAGACGATAGGGGGTGCTTGCGTAGAGACGGTAGACTTTGTGTACCGTAAGACGAGGGTTTGAGGAAGGTTATTCTTGATGATGCACACCGTTCTAGGATGACTATTCATCCCGGTGGGGACAAGATGTACCGAGACATGAAGAGGGTTTTCTTCTGGGCCGGTATGAAGAAAGATGTGGCCGAGTATGTCGCTCGATGCTTGGTGTGCCAACAAGTGAAGGCGGAGCAAAAGAAACCTAGAGGGTTGCTTCACCCATTAGAAGTTCCGCAATGGAAGTGGGATAGCGTCTCGATGGATTTTATTGACGGGTTACCCAGATCGAGGAAGGGTAATACAGGAATTTGGGTGGTGGTAGACAGACTTACTAAGAGCGCCCATTTCATACCTGTGAAGAGCAAGAGGACTGCTCCATGGCTAGCTTCTGTATATCTTCGAGAGATAGTTCGATTGCATGGGGTACCCTCTAGCATAGTGAGTGATCGAGATCCTATCTTCACTAGCGAGTTCTGGAGAAGTTTGCAAGAAGCAGTGGGGACTCAATTGTGTCTGAGCACCGCATATCATCCTCAGACAGACGGCCAGACTGAGAGGGTGAATCGTGTTCTAGAAGACCTTTTGAGGCTTTGTATCCTAGATTTTGGAGGTACATGGGAAGAGCATCTTCCATTGGTGGAGTTCGCATATAATAACAGCTTTCAGTCCAGTATTGGTATTGCTCCTTTCTAAGCTCTCTATGGAAGGCCTTGTCGATCACCTACATGTTGGTGGGAATCTACGGATAAGATCTTGCTTGGGCCTGATATGATTAGGAACACTTCGGAGAAGATTGACTTGATTCGAAGAAGGATGAAAGCAGCGCAGGATAGACAAAAATCTTATGCGGACAAGAGAAGGACGGATCTTGAGTTTGAGGTTGGGGACATGGTTTTTGTCAAGGTATCTCCGTTGAGAAATGTTGTTCGCTTTGGAACCGTTGGGAAGTTAGCACCGAGGTTTTTTGGGCCATTTCCTATTAAGGAAAGGATCGGACGGATGGCATATAGGGTGGAGTTGCCCGACAGACTTAGTGGTGTTCATGATGTATTCCATGTATCACATCTGAGGAAGTGCTTACATGAGACGCCAGAGGTGGTAGAGCCGAGCTTGCTTAGAGATGTAGAGGTAGAGCGTGATGCGACGATTCGACGAGCTCCTACTCGCATCCTTGGGTCAGAGACTAGGAAATTGAGGAATCGAGAGGTTCAGCTAGTCAAAGTGCAATGGGGAGAAGATGAGAGCAACGCAACTTGGGAGACGGAAGCAAAGATGCGTTCATTGTACCCATTTCTTTTTGAGGGTATGTTTTTACTTTCTCCTCTATCGTTGTCTAGTACTTATCTTATCTTTAGTATATCCTCTCGTTAGTACTAATTGACCTTTAGATAGGGTAAACCTATGGTTGAAACATGTGTTTGAGACATGTTATGGTTGATGGATGCAAGTGGATGCAAGTGGTTGCTAGTGGTTGCTCGTGGATGCATGTACACACACTCTAGGCACTAGATCGGCTCAATCACTTCATATTGCATATTGCATAAAATTGTGTGTAGGAAGCTATATTTATGGATGTATAATGATTGTGTTATCATATGGATGATGCATTTTGGTGAATGATTGTGCACTCATGTAGATATTGTATGTGTCGATAGGGTTCTCTCGCATACATAATGGATGCATGGCACTATCATGGTTTGCATGTGTTCATACATTAGATAGGGAACATATACACACACTTTTTGCATATGCTCATACATCATTAGAAATTGTTTTAAGGACAATGGATGCCCGTGTTTTGATGGATTGAGTAGATGGTTGTTTGGATGGTAGGATATGCATTCTCCTTAGCTTAGAGATTTCGGGGACGAAATCCTTTAAGGAGGGGAGAATGTAACACCCTGAATTTTAGTTAATACTAAAATTCACTAATTACAGGATAAATAATCTCAGACGTGGGAATTGGGGGTAACGGGCTGCGATATTGCGTTCGTCTCGGAAAAATACGCGAAATAGAGTCCGAGTTTTCGAGAAATAGAGTCCGTATGGCCTGGTTATGGCCCAAAGAAGTTTGCAGAAAATTCAAAGTTAAAAACAGATTTAGAAATTTAAAATTCAGATTTCAAATTAGAACCAGCGGGGCCAGGCGGGAGAATTCCCGCCTTGACCATGTCGACAGGGCTGTCGACAGGCCTGTCGACAGAGGGAGTCGACTCGCCTGTCGACTCGCCTGTCGACACGGCGTGTCGAACCAGGGTGCTTGGGTGCACCAGATCTGGTTTTCTGGCTAGGGCTGGGCTGGGTTCTAGAGATTTCCTAAATCTAACGGACCTAATCTAATTTAGGGTTAATCTAAGGGCCTAAAACACTCTCCTAATCTATAAATACACCCTAAACCTACCTTAAACCATACTAAAAATAGAAATGATGGCCTCATGCCGCCAAATTAAATCTTAGAAGGAGTCTCCACTTGTTTATGAAGGAAGTTGCAAGCTAATCACTCTCTAATCAATCTCTAATCATCACCATCTTCATATTTAGCAACTAATTCCCCTTCATAAGTTTGCTAATCTTGGTTTTGGTGAGTTTCTATCACTTTAACATCAATTGTTAAAGTAAGTAGATTGGGTGTAATGAGACTTATGGTCTTAAATGCGGATTAATGAGTTTGAATCATTTATAATGATATGTTACTCTATGTTTTCCTATGTTTATGCATAATTAATAAATGGGTTTATGCATGTTTGATAAGTTGGTTTATGCATATTTAACAAGTTGGTTTGTGCATGTTTAACAAGTGGGTTTATGCATATTTAATAAATGGGTTTATGCATGTTTAACAAAGTGAGTTATGCAAGTTATGTATATGCTTAAATGCAAGTTTAACATGATTTGCAAGTTATGCATGCTTATGCAAGTATATGAATGCTTATGCAAGATATGTGTATGCTTAAATGCATGTTTAACATGTTATGCAAGTTATGAGAATGCTTATATGCAAGTTCAACATGTTATGCAAGATATGTGTATGATAATATGCAAGCTCATATGCAACATGTTATGCAAATCATGTGTATGATAATATGCAAGTTTGGGTGATATGTAGTTGGGTTAATATATGCTCATATATGCAAGTTGACATCCTCTTAACCCATGACAAAGTTGTATGCTAAACCCATGATATTTGTGATGATCTTCCCCTTATTTATGTCATGAAATGAGAACGATTTACGTGGGGAACGATGGGGTTGGTAAATATGTTAATAAAAGTATGATTGGGTATGATTAAGCATACCATAAAAATAAATTACCATAAGTGGGAATTTACCTATTGAGTTAGGTCTACCCCATGGGAATTTACCTATTGAGTTAGGTCTACCCATGTTATGGAAAACTGGATATTAATTAGGGATAATTAATATGGGGGTGATTAATTAGGTGTAATTAATCGACTAAGACACGAGGTTGGACTCATTTGTAGTGTAAAACTGCCCGGACCCAACCGGCTTAACCAGTTGCTACAAATGTCAGCCCAATGTGAGAGGTCTTAGCCATAAATTAAATACGTGATTAAAGTAAAGACACGAGGTTAGACTCTGTTATGACGTAAGACTGCCCGGACCCTACCGGCTTAACCAGGCGGTCATAACAGCCAGTCTAATGTGAGAGGTCTTTATGGGGGATCACGGTCTTAATTAATTAAGAAACACTTAACCATACTAGCATGTAGTGGGACATGAGGGGTTAAGTGGGTGCCTTGGGTGGCATGTGGAAATTTAATGGTTGCCTTGGGTGGCATGTGGAATCTAGTGGGTTGCCTTGGGTGGCAATAGAAAATACGATTAGAATACTTAACCAAGTGAAACATGTAATTAAACATGATTAAAGGGTTAAGTGGGATACACTAGATAAGTGACAAGCTTAGGTGGGTAGCTTGTGGGGGCCCATTTCAACCAATATCCCAAACGTATCTTTGTGGGCTCGACCTGTAACACCCCACACCCGCTATGGTCACTCTCTAAGGGAATGCCATAACATCGGTGGAGTATTTTAAGTGAATATAGAACAGAAAAATTACAACAAGACAGATATAAGTAATACTTGAAAATTTCAAACATCATTTCAATTGCAGCGAAAAGTAAAACATGTTTGGTTACATCACAAAACCAAATAAGAGTCAAGTACAAAATATCCATCCTGATAAATAAAAGTACATAATCCCAATACATGAACTGATAGCCATAAAAGAAAGGGTAAGCTGAGCTCTACACCTATGGTCCAAGCTCCAAAAGAGAATAAAGCAGCCTGATCAAAGCCCACTCGTACTGGGCCTACTCTGATAACCTGAGGGTTGGGAAAAAGATAAAAACAACGGGGTCAGACATAAGTCTGAGTGAGTCCTATAACTTTAACAATACAATCATTAAAGTAACCAGAGAAGATATAAGCTTGATATATGGTGACGTCTGGGGATAAATGGCTACACTAAGCAGTTTGGTAGATTTAGGATAAACTAAGACAACCGTAAAGACGCATCTACCCACCCAAGGATAATTACTACACTGCACCACACCAGTCATTCCTACTCAAAGGTTGATCCCCCTAAGTGTACTTAGTAATTTAGTAATTTAGTAGTTTCGTGTACCCCTATCTGACTACATAGGTGTACCCACTACTCCCCAAGCGATCGGCTCCCCTACGTAGATACCCGTGCTGGTCCCACGATTGGGGTGTATCATTCCCCTAAAGTGGCTACCAGATAATATCAACAGTGCACGGCTTTATATCTACACGATGCAACAACGACTTACCAACCAGCCCGGGTCCACACACGCATATGAAACCCGTTGGTCCCGCGTTGCCACCGCTAACCCGGTTTGGCCTCTTATAGTCAAGCCCAATATGCGTGTCCCGTCACCCGACTAGAGTCGAGCCCACAAAGATACGTTTGGGATATTGGTTGAAATGGGCCCTCACAAGCTACCACCTAAGCTTGCCATTTCTAGTGAATCCCACTTAACCCTTTAACCATGTCCCCTTACATGTTATAAATTTTGGTCAAGTCCTTTAATCATATTCTAATTGTCATACAAGGTACTCACTAGATTTTCACATGCCACCCATGGCACTTACTTAACCCTTTAATCATGTTTAATTACATGTTCCACCTTGGTTAAGTATTCTAATCGTATTCTCACATGCCACCCATGGCACTTACTTAACCCTTTAATCATGGTTAATTACATGTTCCACCTTGGTTAAGTATTCTAATCGTATTTTCACATGCCACCCATGGCACTTACTTAACCCTTTAATCATGTTTAATTACATGTTCCACCTTGGTTAAGTATTCTAATCGTATTTTCACATGCCACCCATGGCAACCCACTAGTCTCATCATGCCACCCCAAGGCACCCACTTAACCCCTCATGTCCCACTACATGCTAATATGGTTAAGTGTTTCTTAATTCATTAATTAAGATCATGACCTCATAAAGACCTCTCACATTAGACCGTCTTTTATGACTGCTGGATATGCCGGTTGGTTCCGGGCAGACTTCTGTCATCAAAAGGGTCTAATCGCGTGTCTTTACTTTAATCATGTATTTAATTTATGACTAAGACCTCTCACATTGGGCCAAGCATTTGTAGCCGCTGGATGGCCGGTCGGTTCCGGGCAGACTTCCGCTACAAAAGGGTCCAACCTCGTGTCTTAGTTGATTAATTACACCTAATTAATCACCCCCATATTAATTATCCCTAATTAATATCAAGTTTTTCATAACATGGGTAGACCTAACTCAATAGGTAAATTCCCATGGGGTAGACCTAACTCAATAGGTAAATTCCCACTTATGCTTATTCATTTTATGGTATGCTTAATCATAACCATTTCACACCATTTCATTAACATGTCTGTTAACCCCATCGTTTCCCCACGTACTTATGCTAACACGACATATTTCCAAGAGAAGATTCTTTCACAATTAATATGGGTTTCATTTAGCATACATTAGCATTAACATGGGTTAAAAGGTGTCCACTTACATCATGACATTAACCCAACTAGCATTTCCAAATAACCCAAATTGCATGAACATACATATGTCATGTATAAAGGCAACTCGCATAAGTGTTCATAGGTTATACAAAGGTGAACTTGCATGTGTCTTAAAGGTGTGAACTTGCACAACATGTTACATGTTAACTTGCATAACATCATACACATAACTTGCATAATATTATAAACATAACTTGCATATCAACATACACATAGCTTACATAACATCATGCACATAACTTGCATAACATCATACACATAACTTGCATATGAATTTGCATAACAACATGCACATAACTTACATAACATCATACACATAAACTTGCATAACAACATGCACATAACTTACATAACATCATACACATTAACTTGCATATGAACTTGCATATAAGTATTCTCATAACTTGCATAACATGCATTTAAGCATACACATAACTTGCATGAGCATTCACATTCTTGCATAAGCATCCACATACTTGCATAAGCATGCATAACTTGCATATCATGTTAAACTTGCATTTAAGCATATACATAACTTGCATAAGCATTCATATACTTGCATAAGCATGCATAACTTGCATATCATGTTAAACTTGCATTTAAGCATATACATAACTTGCATAAGCATTCATATACTTGCATAAGCATGCATAACTTGCATATTATGATTTATGCATAATACCAAACACTTAGCATGCATAAAACCACCTACTTAGCATGCATAAAATCAATTACTTATTATGCATAAACCCATCACTTAACTTGCATAAAGCACTTGCATAAACATAGGATTAATATTAAACATAGATTAGCATATTCACATCATATCATATGACTTGAAAACCCATTAATCCTCATGCAAAACCATAGATCTCATCATATCTCATCTACTTAATTTAGCAATTGATCATCAAAGTGATAGAAACTCACCACTAGCAAATTTGCACTCCAAATGAAGAAGATTAAGATGCTTAGAATGGATTAGAGGTTGATTAGAGAGTGATTAGCTTGCAACCTTCTTCATTGATTTGTGGAGGCCATGATCAAGTTTCATTTTGCCATAGTTTAATTACAAGATTTAATTATGAATGAATTAGGGTAGGGTTGGGGTCTTATTTATAGGATTAGGTAGTGTTTTAGGCCCTTAGATTAACTCTAGATTAGATTAGGTCCGTTAGATTTAGGAAATCTCTAGAACACAGCCCAAGACTTAGCCAAAAACCAGATCTGGTGCACCCAGACCATCAGGGCCGACATCCTGTGTCGACAGGCAAGTCGACAGGCAAGTCGACTCCCCCTGTCGACAGGCCTGTCGACAGCCCTGTCGACATGGTCAAGGCGGGAATTTTCCCGCCTGGCCCCGCTGGTTCTAATCTAAAAATCTGAATTTAAATTTCTAAATCTGTTTTTAGCTTTGAAATTTTCTGCAAACTTCTTTGGGCCATAACCGGGCCATACAGACTCCGATTCTCGAAAACCCGGACTCTATTTCGCGTATTTTTCTGAGACGAACGAAATGACGCAGCCCGTTTCCCCCAATTCTCACATCTGAGATTATTTATTCTGTAATTAGTGAATTTTAGCATTAACTAAAATTCGGGGTGTTACATTCTCCCCTCCTTAAAAGATTTCGTCCCCGAAATCTCTAAGCTAAGAAGAATGCATATCCTACCATCCAAACAACCATCTACTCAATCCATCAAACACGGGCATCCATTGTCCTTAAAAAAATTTCTAATGATGTATGAGCATATGCAAAAAGTGTGTGTATATGTTCCTTATCTAATGTATGAACATATGCAAACCATGATAGTGCCATGCATCCAATATGTATGCGAGATAACCCTATCGACACATACAATATCTATATGAGTGCACAATCATTCACCAAAATGCATCATCCATATGATAACACAATCATTATACATCCATAAATTTAGCTTCCTACATCCAATTTTATGCAATATGCAATATGAAGTGATTCAGCCGATCTAGTGCCTAGAGTGTGTGTATATGCATCCACGAGCAACCACTAGCAAACACTTGCATCCACTTGCATCCATCAAACATAACATGTCTCAAACACATGTTTCAACCATAGGTTTACCCTATCTAAAGGTCAAAGGTACTAACGAGAGGACGTACTAAGCACAAGATATGATGAAGGAGAAGTAAAAGGACATACCCTCCGAAAGAAAAGGGTACCCCGAACACATCTTCGCTTCCGTCTCCCAGGTAACGTCGCTCTCTTCATCTCCCCATTGTACTTTGACTAGTTGAACCTCTCTGTTTCTCAACTCCCTAATCTCTGACCCAAGGATGCGGGTAGGAGCTCGTCGAATAATCACATCACGCTTTACCTTACTTCTTTAAGCAAGTTTGGCTCTATCGCCTCTACGATCTTATGTAGGCCCTTCCTCACATGGAATACATCATGTACAACACTAAGTCTGTCGGACAACCCCACCAATGGAAGATGCTCTTCCCATGTACCTCCTAAATCCAAGATACATAGCCTCAAAAGGTCTTCTAAAATACGATTCACCCTCTCGGTCTGGCCGTCTATCTGAGGATGATATGCGGTACTCAAATACAAATGAGTCTCTACCGCCTCTTGTAACTTTTCCAAAACTCTTTAGTGAAGATAGGATCTCGATCGCTCACTATACTGGAAGGTACATCATGTAATCTAATAATCTCTCGAATGTAAACTGAAGCTAGCCATGGAGCAGTTCTCTTACTCTTCACGGGTATACAATGGGCGCTCTAAGTAATCCTGTCTACCACCACCCAAACTCCCGTATTACCCTTCCTTGATTTTGGTAATCCTTCGAGACACTATCCCATTTCCTTAGCGGAACTTCCAATGGGTGAAGCAACCCACTTGGTTTCTTTTGCTCCGCTTTCACCAAGCATCTAGCGACATACTCGGCCATGTCTTTCTTCATACCGGCCAAAAAGATAACTCGCTTCATGTCTTGGTACATCTCGTCCCCTGAGAAAACCAGATTCTTCTTCGTCAAGCGGGTTAATGGGGCTGATATCTCCGTGAAGTCTTTGATGAACTTCCTACAATATCCTGCCAACCCCAAGAAACTTCTTACTTTGGTAGCATTCCTAGGAACTTTCCAATCCTGGATACTATCTTTGCGGGATCCACAGCTATCCCTTCCTTAGAGACCACATGCCCTAAGAATCGCACTTCTCTTTTCCACTTCTAGAGAAAATCAGGATATTCTCCTATGAAAAATCGTCACAACTATCCATCTCTCACGCAGACCACCTTAGTCGAATTCGACATCCCCCAAATGCAAGCCCCAAAGGCCTAAACCAATATCAGACAAACACCCAAGGGATACCTCCTTCGAATTCAGACGACCTACGTGAGATGATACTAGTAAAAACGGCTAAATAATTAAGACTTGTCCAGCTCTGGATGTCCTCGCCAGTCTCGCTCCCAAAACCACCGTTTATCCCATAACTGGCTTTGCTCATCCTATTGAGCATATACGAAAACTTATTTCGCTCCTAGAAAAGACCAAGATGTCATCTACAAAGACCATCACGAACTTATTTAGGTACTCCCTGAACACCCTTCTCACCATACGCGGGGGCGTTCGTCAAACCAAATGGCATCTCCAGCCACTCACAAAAACTATCCGGAGTCCTAAAGGTAGTCTTCTCTATACTATCCTCAGTCACTCTCAACTGATGAAACCTCGTGGCTAAGTCCAACTGCGAAAATACTGAGGCGCCCACTAACTGATCAAAGAGATCATCAATCCTCGACAATGGGTGTCTATTCTTCTTTGTGAGTTTATTTAGCTCTCTTTAGCCTACACAAAGTCTGAGGGACCCATCCGCCTTCGTGGCAAAAACTACCGGAGCACCCCACTCCAATATACTTCGTCTTCTAAACCCCTTCTCAAGCAAATTGCCTACTTGCTTATGGAGTTCCCTCCTCTCACGAGGAGCCACGTGGCACACTGGCCAAGACACTGGTTTGGCATTGCTTACCAGATATATTTGGAAGTCAATCTCCCGCTCCGGAGGTAAGCCCTTCACCTCCTCAACCACATCCGAGTATTCGTATTCCTGGACCACTCTATAGTTTGCAAACTCTCGACCGACGTGTCAAGCGACTCTAGATAGCTTAGCATAACAAGTTCCATCGGATTAAGAGATTTCGAGAGTGTTACCCAAGCGGGTTATAAGCCTAACAACTCTCCCTCCACAATAAGAACGGCACCATTACTGGATAACCAGTCCATGCCCAAAACTAACCCATAGCCCGTGAAGCCCAAAAAGCATCACATCTAAACTCAACGCTAAGTATAGCAACTTTCAAACCCAAACACATCATGGAGCCTCAATTGGGTTTGAAACAACTAAGGGATCATCTACCAACTGGTGTCTCAGTGCAGTGACTCTACTAACAATGATGAGATAAATGAATTCAATGCGTCAAAATCAAATAAAGTACGGACAGGATGATCGATCAGAAAAACTAGACTTTCAATAGAAATAGTTCTACCTCTTTCCCGAATCGCGAAAGCATGTACTTGCCCCCTAGCCTGACCTGGTGCCACAAGGGCTTGCACCTGTCCTCCTGAGGTAGACCCCGTCCTTTGCTCCTTCTTTGGACAGTCTTTCATCAGATGCCCTGCTTCGCCACAGTGGAAGCAGCCAGTCTTAGTCTTCTTGCGACAATCTTTGTTTAGGTGGCCTAGTGTCCCACAATTGAAGCACCTCTTCTTTCCCTTGCCACCGTTGCCTTTCCCACCCTTGTTTTGCTGTTGCTGTTGAGGTCTCTTCTGATCTCCTTTCTTCTCGTGTGCTTTATTAGCATTGGGACCCTTCTCTTCCTCATGCATAAGTGCTATGTCCACTAACTTCTCGAAAGTGGCCCCCATAGGGATGTGAGACATAACCAATCCGTGCATCGGTTCGTTTAAGCCTTTAACGAACCTCAGAACTTTCTCTTCTGGTGTGTTTACCAAGTCCATGTTGAATCTCTCTAGCTGATTAAACTTGTTAACATATTCTTTCACTGACAAGTTCCCTTGCTTTAAGTTCAAGAACCTATCCACGTGCATATTTTCTTCCGCTTTTGAGAGAAACTTTGCCTCAAACCTTTGCCTGAAATCCATCCAAGAATCAACAGGGCGTTCTCCATTAGTGGCCTCCCACCAGAACGAGGCCTCTCCTTCCATTAACCAAGCGGCTAACCTGACTTTCTTTCCCTCTTCTACTTCCAAGATTTCCATCAATTATTCCGTCTCATTAAGACAATCCCTAGCTCCCACAAAAGGTTTTCCTCCCATAGCCTTAAACTTCCTACAAGTCATAGCAAAAGTATCCGCGCGAGGAGGAACGAGTGCAACGGGTGGAGGAGGGACATTTGCTGGACCTGCAGCGGCGGCCCTAGCCTCTAACAACCTCCTATACCATACTTGTACCGCTACACCGTCCGGAAGATAAAGATCTTCAGCCATGCTGAGACGAAAAAGGAAAGATTCAAAACGGAGAATTCAAAAGATAAAGATATGGCTATCGGGGATTATGCTTTTCTTTCAAAAACTTTTCTCTTTAAAGACATGTCCTTGAAAATATTTCTTCCAAAAATGTTTTTAGAAAAATAGTTTTCTAAAAATCTTATCTGTTCTGGTAACCTTTGCTCTGATACCACGTGTAACACCCCACACCCGCTATGGTCACTCTCTAAGGGAATGCCATAACATCGGTGGAGTATTTTAAGTGAATATAGAACAGAAAAATTACAACAAGACAGATATAAGTAATACTTGAAAATTTCAAACATCATTTCAATTGCAGCGAAAAGTAAAACATGTTTGGTTACATCACAAAACCAAATAAGAGTCAAGTACAAAATATCCATCCTGATAAATAAAAGTACATAATCCCAATACATGAACTGATAGCCATAAAAGAAAGGGTAAGCTGAGCTCTACACCTATGGTCCAAGCTCCAAAAGAGAATAAAGCATCCTGATCAAAGCCCACTCGTACTGGGCCTACTCTGATAACCTGAGGGTTGGGAAAAAGATAAAAACAACGGAGTCAGGCATAAGTCTGAGTGAGTCCTATAACTTTAACAATACAATCATTAAAGTAACCAGAGAAGATATAAGCTTGATATATGGTGACGTCTGGGGATAAATGGCTACACTAAGCAGTTTGGTAGATTTAGGATAAACTAAGACAACCATAAAGACGCATCTACCCACCCAAGGATAATTACTACACTGCACCACACCAGTCATTCCTACTCAAAGGTTGATCCCCCTAAGTGTACTTAGTAATTTAGTAATTTAGTAGTTTCGTGTACCCCTATCTGACTACATAGGTGTACCCACTACTCCCCAAGCGATCGGCTCCCCTACGTAGATACCCGTGCTGGTCCCACGATTGGGGTGTATCATTCCCCTAAAGTGGCTACCAGATAATATCAACAGTGCACGGCTTTATATCTACACGATGCAACAACGACTTACCAACCAGCCCGGGTCCACACACGCATATGAAACCCGTTGGTCCCGCGTTGCCACCGCTAACCCGGTTTGGCCTCTTATAGTCAAGCCCAATATGCGTGTCCCGTCACCCGACTAGAGTCGAGCCCACAAAGATACGTTTGGGATATTGGTTGAAATGGGCCCTCACAAGCTACCACCTAAGCTTGCCATTTCTAGTGAATCCCACTTAACCCTTTAACCATGTCCCCTTACATGTTATAAATTTTGGTTAAGTCCTTTAATCATATTCTAATTGTCATACAAGGTACTCACTAGATTTTCACATGCCACCCATGGCACTTACTTAACCCTTTAATCATGTTTAATTACATGTTCCACCTTGGTTAAGTATTCTAATCGTATTCTCACATGCCACCCATGGAACTTACTTAACCCTTTAATCATGTTTAATTACATGTTCCACCTTGGTTAAGTATTCTAATCGTATTTTCACATGCCACCCATGACACTTACTTAACCCGTTAATCATGTTTAATTACATGTTCCACCTTGGTTAAGTATTCTAATCGTATATTCACATGCCACCCATGGCAACCCACTAGTCTCATCATGCCACCCCAAGGCACCCACTTAACCCCTCATGTCCCACTACATGCTAATATGGTTAAGTGTTTCTTAATTCATTAATTAAGATCATGACCTCATAAAGACCTCTCACATTAGACCGTCTTTTATGACTGCTGGATATGCCGGTTGGTTCCGGGCAGACTTCTGTCATCAAAAGGGTCTAATCTCGTGTCTTTACTTTAATCATGTATTTAATTTATGACTAAGACCTCTCACATTGGGCCAAGCATTTGTAGCTGCTGGATGGCCGGTCGGTTTCGGGCAGACTTCCGCTACAAAAGGGTCCAACCTCGTGTCTTAGTTGATTAATTACACCTAATTAATCACCCCCATATTAATTATCCCTAATTAATATCAAGTTTTTCATAACATGGGTAGACCTAACTCAATAGGTAAATTCCCATGGGGTAGACCTAACTGAATAGGTAAATTCCCACTTATGCTTATTCATTTTATGGTATGCTTAATCATAACCATTTCACACCATTTCATTAACATGTCTGTTAACCCCATCGTTTCCCCACGTACTTATGCTAACACGACATATTTCCAAGAGAAGATTCTTTCACAATTAATATGGGTTTCATTTAGCATACATTAGCATTAACATGGGTTAAAAGGTGTCCACTTACATCATGACATTAACCCAACTAGCATTTCTAAATAACCCAACTTGCATGAACATACATATGTCATGTATAAAGGCAACTCGCATAAGTGTTCATAGGTTATACAAAGGTGAACTTGCATGTGTCTTAAAGGTGTGAACTTGCACAACATGTTACATGTTAACTTGCATAACATCATACACATAACTTGCATAATATTATAAACATAACTTGCATATCAACATACACATAGCTTACATAACATCATGCACATAACTTGCATAACATCATACACATAACTTGCATATGAATTTGCATAACAACATGCACATAACTTACATAACATCATACACATAAACTTGCATATGAACTTGCATAACAACATGCACATAACTTACATAACATCATACACATTAACTTGCATATAAGCATTCTCATAACTTGCATAACATGCATTTAAGCATACACATAACTTGCATGAGCATTCACATTCTTGCATAAGCATCCACATACTTGCATAAGCATGCATAACTTGCATATCATGTTAAACTTGCATTTAAGCATATACATAACTTGCATAAGCATTCATATACTTGCATAAGCATGCATAACTTGCATATCATGTTAAACTTGCATTTAAGCATATACATAACTTGCATAAGCATTCATATACTTGCATATGCATGCATAACTTGCATATTATGATTTATGCATAATACCAAACACTTAGCATGCATAAAACCACCTACTTAGCATGCATAAAATCAATTACTTATAATGCATAAACCCATCACTTAACTTGCATAAACCACTTGCATAAACATAGGATTAATATTAAACATAGATTAGCATATTCACATCATATCATATGACTTGAAAACCCATTAATCCTCATGCAAAACCATAGATCTCATCATATCTCATCTACTTAATTTAGCAATTGATCATCAAAGTGATAGAAACTCACCACTAGCAAATTTGCACTCCAAATGAAGAAGATTAAGATGCTTAGAATGGATTAGAGGTTGATTAGAGAGTGATTAGCTTGCAACCTTCTTCATTGATTTGTGGAGGCCATGATCAAGTTTCATTTTGCCATAGTTTAATTACAAGATTTAATTATGAATGAATTAGTGTAGGGTTGGGGTCTTATTTATAGGATTAGGTAGTGTTTTAGGCCCTTAGATTAACCCTAGATTAGATTAGGTCCGTTAGATTTAGGAAATCTCTAGAACACAGCCCAAGACTTAGCCAAAAACCAGATCTGGTGCACCCAGACCATCAGGGCCGACATCCTGTGTCGACAGGCAAGTTGACAGGCAAGTCGACTCCCCCTGTCGACAGCCCTGTCGACATGGTCAAGGCGGGAATTTTCCCGCCTGGCCCCGCTGGTTCTAATCTAAAAATCTGAATTTAAATTTCTAAATCTGTTTTTAGCTTTGAAATTTTCGGCAAACTTCTTTGGGCCATAACCGGGCCATACAGACTCCGATTCTCGAAAACCCGGACTCTATTTCGCGTATTTTTCTGAGACGAACGAAATGACGCAGCCCGTTTCCCCCAATTCTCATATCTGAGATTATTTATTCTGTAATTAGTGAATTTTAGCATTAACTAAAATTCGGGGTGTTACACGACCCATGTCGAGTGACGGGACACACATATTGGGCTTGATTATAAGAGGCCAAAACGGGTTAGCGGTGGCAACGCAAGTCCAACGGGTTTCATATGCGTGTGTGGGCCCGGGCTGGTAGATAAGCCGTTGTTGCATCGTGTAGATATAAAGCCATGCACCGTTGATATTATCAGGTAGCCACTTTAGGGGAGTGATACACCCCACTGTGGGACCAGCACGGGTATCTACGGTAGGGAGCCGATCGCTGGGGAGTAGTGGGTACACCTAATGAAGATAGGGGCAGACGGCACCTATGTAGGGGTACACGAAACTACTGGGTAAAATTACTAAGTACACCTAGTGGAGATAGGGGCAGACGGCACCTATGTAGTGGCTAGGAGTACAAGAAACTACTGGGGAAATTTTCTAAGTCCTTGGGAGGGATCAACCTTTAAGTAGGAATGACTGGTGTGGTGCAGTTAGTAATTATCCTTGGGTGGGTAGATGCGTCTTTACGGTTATCTTAGTTTATCCTAAGTCTATCAAGCTGCTTAGTGTAGCCATTCATCCCCAGACATTACCGTGGGTCAAGTTTATATCTTCTCTGGTTACTTTAATGATTGTATTGTTAAAGTTATAGGACTCGCTTAGACTTATGTCTGACCCCGTTGTTTTTATCTTTTTCCCAACCCTCAGGTCCTACGGAGGATCCTAGCAGTAGTGGAGCTTGATCGGATTGCTGTTCCAGTCTTTAGGAGCTTGGATAGATGTAAAGCTCCAGTTATCCAGTTATCTTTTCCTTTGTCTTGGCTATTGTATTGAGAGTGGGATTATGTACTCCTTTATTTTGATGGATATTGTACTTGACTTTTATTGTGGTTTTATGATGTAACCAGACATGTTTACTTCCGCTGTTATGAGATGATGTTTTAAAATTTCAAGTACTATTTATATCTGTCTTGTTGTAATTTTTCTGTTCTATATTCACTAAAATACTCCACCGATGTTATGGCATTCCCTTAGTGAGTGATCATAGCGGGAGTGGGGTGTTACAATGGGTCATTCATGCCGCCTATGATTGATATTTATGATTGAAATTGTTTTGACACTATACACCTATAATAGTATCAAATAATGTGTTTTTAACGTATCAAGCATGCTTTGGTTGTTATAAGGTAAAACCCTATTCTTCGGCTTGCGTTGCATTGTGTGATGGGACCTGGGTCTTATAACAGCTTCATTTTTCTTTATTTAGCATTGCGTTGTTTGTTCTATGCACTGGTATTCTTGGGAGGAAACCCGTTCCGTGTTATACGGCGTGGTCCCTTGATTTACCAAACTTTAAAATAAAGATTAATAACTGTTTTAGTTCTCACACCAGTCACATGACTGACCTGGAGTTTATTGTTTTAACCTAAACTCTGGGTGCCCCTATTTTCGACACGGGCAGCTAGTAGTTTTGGTTTTGCAGATTTATATTCACAGGATCCTGATTTACAGCTGGAACGATGCTCGGAAAGCTCTGTATCTGTGCATTACTTCTAGTTGTGCTTTTGTATTATTTTCTGCTGCGATGTATTTAAATGTAATTTAAATCTCTGATATTTGTTGAATGTAATTTATTCATTTATACTCTGTATATTCTTGTATCTGATGGAATTGTTGTAATAACAATGAAATGTTCTTCTGTCTGCGTTCCGATGTGTGTTGTTCTCATCTCAATCCGGGCTTTCCTTACCGGGGGAGTTCGAGTCGTTATACAATGACTTTGGCCTAAACCAAGGAGTGAACCCTAAGAACAGGCCTAGTCATAACCACTTAAGACCTTCTCAAGTTAGTCATGCCTACTCATACACACACATATAATACACATACACACACACACACACACCAGGCCTCTCACATTAAACCATCTACTTGTAGATGTTGGATTTGCTGGGAGGTTCTGGGCAGGCTTCTACTACAAGTGGGATTAACCTTATGCCTTAGTGTAATAATTATAATGGCCCGTGACACATAGACCCTTCACATTAACCAGGCATACTTATAGATGCTGGGTATTCTGGTCAGACAGGCTTCTACTATAAGTGATAGTTAACCTCGTGTCTTTATGTCATTAATTACTACTTGCAAAGCCATTAACGCACACTCATGCAAACAAATTCCTAAGGGGACATTTGAAATACAAATTACTACTTTCCTAAATCAAACATACTTACTACGCATTTACTACACATTGATTACACTATATATATATATATATATATAATTAAATAATCGATATCAACACTAATTATCGTTTAACGTGTCGAAATCGTTGAAATGTCAATCTCTGACCAAAGAAAGGCAGACAAGTCAATTTCCCCCATTTCACCAATCAAGTATGGACATGTATGAAAACATATATCTAAATGGGAAACAAACAATAATAACATATAAAACTTGTATCATATCCTAGGCTTGACTAATTGCTACAACAACAAAAGATAACAATTGTGAAATGCATCCAAACATATGTATATAGACACACACACACACACACTGTAAAGACCCGCAAATTCCCACCCTTTGAATCGACCATAAACCACAAGGTCTGACCCAAAAGGTGAAAATCTACGAATACTTTAACTTTGGGCATACAACACATCAGAACAAAAACACAGACTTTTATAACATCAGTAATAAATGTTACATCAGAGTACAGAATATATCAGAGTACATTGAAATAAAATTACAGCGGAAGATAAACTACAAAAGATTTAATACATTAAATAAAATACAGTAAACAGCGGAAGACTACTAAGCTCTGGACACAGCTTTAGGCTTCGATCCAGGATCCTGCTAAAAGAATAGATATCTGCAAAAAGCTACTCGACTGCCCGTGTGGAAAAGAGGGCACCCGAGTTTGCAAAGTGAAACAAACTACGAGTCAGTCATGGGACTGGTGTGAGAATTCTAAACTAATATAACTAATAAGACAAATCCAAGGACCACGCCACTTTCGCGGAACAGGTTTACTCCTATGGATTGCCAGTGCATAAACCAAAGTAAATTGAGAAATAACGCAATGTCTTTTTGGAAAAATGAAACCATTATAAGACCCAGGTCCCATCACACAATGCAACGCACACCAGAGGATAGGGTTTTACCTTATAATGGTCAAAAGATGCTTGATACGTATAAAACGGATTTGATATTATTATTAGTGTATGTTTTAATAAAAAGATTTGAATCATAAGTATCAATCCTAGATGGCATGGTTACCATATAGCATGTCGCCAATACTAGTTCTACAATCAAAACCGCAAGGGCGTATTGGAAATTTGGATTCCATCATGAGTCGAGGCTAGGGGCAAGATCCTCTCCGATTCGAGACACTCTAGCAAATGCCTCAGGATTCCCCGCAGTGAACCCTTGGAAGCGGTAGGGCCGGTCCCCGCCTATGGGCAGTGGATTAGTTATGCCTGAACACGCGTTTCCCGGTCCCTTTGTGTAACGAACCAAAAATCCGGTAGAATTTGAGCTGTCCAAAACACAAGTCCAACCCCAAATAACACAGAAATTCGAACCATTAATAGAAAGAAGTTAGAGGGTGAGGAAAGATAAGATAGAAACTTAGAATAGAAGAAGAAGAAGAACACAACATCAGAGTAACACGAATCTCACAGCGGAACGAATAACATATAATATATATAACATAACTTGAAATATACATCTGTACTTGAATATACATCAATATCAACGTACATCACTTACAACACAACGGAACCACTATAACTAGATAACGCTGAAGCCTCCTGCTCCAAGCTCCTTTAGATACATCTGAAAAATCCTGAACTACTTGACTGCCCGTATAAATTTAGGTACCCAAGAGTTTAGGTAGAACAAAACAAAATAAACTCCGGGTCAGTCATGGGACAGGTATGAGTAAACAGTTTAAAAACAGTTTCAGAAAACTAAATGATATCTCATAAGACCACGCCGTATAACACGGAACGGGTTTTTCCCTTATGAAAATCCAAACACTTGACTTATCTTTATATCAAAACTCTTTTGATAATATAATAATGTCTAAATCAAGTAAATAACAATCTAGTGGAACGTTTGCATCTCACGTTCCACATATATATACAATCAAAACCGCAAGCACGTATTGGGTAATGGATTTCCAACTATGACAAGGTATGGAACCACCTTCCGCTGGTATATCTCTACAGGAGAATACACCGAGTTCAACAAGAACATCTTGCAACTCAGCCACACATGACCGACCACTCATTTCGCTTGAGTGTATCGAATGTATATCACCAACGGTTGGGATCAGCAACCGTTTCCCGAATGGGACAGCATCGACAATAGATTTTTAGAAGTAAATGAAACTCTCGATCAGGTGATTATACACCCTAATAGGTGCGACCTACATAGCCATGCTGCTTGCCCGATTTCTGTCATTTACCGGTTGATGAGGCTAGAAGCTACGCTTTATCATCACACCAGATTCACTTCGAATGCCACATCGTCAAATCCATCAAATCACCGATTGACATCCTCAACAGTACATTACGTGTTAGCTAAAAGAAGTTTCCTTCTCCGCTTCCACTCTTGGTACGGTTGAAGAAATCAATGTACGTGACCTTTCTGGAAATACTCTGTCAGACATTCATCCATACACGTCACCCAGGAACAGGATGAACCGAAGGTACTATTTCTATTAATAGAAAAAGTCCTTGCACTCTACTCCGTCTTCGATTATCTTTATATAATCTGATTCGCACGCTACTGCCAATACGGAGTGGTTCTTCGGATAATGATCCAACCGGTCTCTCCATATTGACAACGATGGTCAAAACTTCGATAGTCTGTGATTTAACTATCGAATAAAAAAAAACAAGTGTTTCGATAGTCGATGATTTAACTATCGAATAAAACAAGTGTTCATCCAAACATTCAACAATCACTGAACCTTTAATTAATATTCCATTAATTAAATCTCTTCTCTATTTCTTATCAAATTTGTTAACCAAATATTTTCGATAACCATATTGGCCTTTTACGTTCTTTGGAAAACATTTCCATATATCGCCTTCTTTTTATTTTCTAAACTTTATAAAATATATGTTATTTATAATTGGAAAATATTCCAATTACTTATCTCTTTTCCAATCTCGTTTATTTCTATACTTAGGAAACGTTCATTATTCTATTTCCAAGCTTTGCACATATTTGGGTTAAAACAGATGTTGTGTAAAACATCGTTACGACAACCCAAATACAGTATTTAACTAATTCTTATTCCACATTGATCTTCGAGCCTGAATCTTGCTACTTATCGGTATATCATGAAATCAACCAAGTTGGGGTATAATTACCTCTCAGACCTTGACTGAATAACATTTAACGTCAAAACAGACAAGACTACTTACTCGAACAATCAATAACATACAACTACTTCTTTACCTTTAAACACGTATACACTTTTTCTTTCTATTCTTACTAGATTTTATTCTTATACTTCCTTTTTTATTATACTATTCTATTTCTAAGTTCGTTTTCTTATCGTCTTCTATATATTTTGATATGTTAATTTCTAACTATCAAATTATCTTAAAAATATTCTATCTCCTTAAATTCCCGGAAAAATTCGCCATAACCTCCTTTGTACCGGGAGCATCGGGAAATTTCAAATAGCTTTCCCGGTCCTTCTCATCTCAAAAAGAAAAAGAAAAAGCCAAGCGGCTAGCTGATACGGCGCATAAAATCTCATATATGAATTAAATACGTACCTTTTTGTCGGGCATTCTATTTATTTCACTTCTATACTTTATTCCATACCTGTCTCCTGTATATTTATGCCTGTCCAATCTATTTTAACTATACCAATCGTTTTAACTCAATTTGTTAATTAAATCTATTACTTAACTTTTCAGTCTATTTCACCTTCCTATTTGAACATGACATGTTCAAATATATTTTAACTGCATATTAACAAATTCTAATTATACTCATACTCTCGTTTCCTTATCGACTTCTCTATTCAAATTCCAATTCAATTTTATTTGAATTCTCTTTATTTAAAACTTCATTTGAATTCTATTTTCAAATTCTATAGTTAAACTCCATTTGAATTCTATATTTAAATCTATTCAAATTCTATTGTTTAAATTCCATTTAAATCCTATATTCAAATTGTTTAAAGTCCATTTGAATTTCTATATTCAAATCTATAGTTTAAAGTCCATTTGAATTTCTATATTCAAATCTATAGTTTAAAGTCCATTTGAATTCTATATTCAAATTCTATAGTTTAAAGTCCATTTGAATTCTATATTCAAATTCTATAGTTTAAAGTCCATTTGAATTCTATATTCAAATTCTATTACAATTCCTTATATTCAAAGTCCATTTGAATTCTCTGCATTATTTATAAACAACGTGTATAACTTCAATTCAAATCCCACCTTTCCATTTATAAACAACGTTTATAAATTCAATTCAAACCCCATATTTTCATTTATAAACAACTTTATAAATTCGATTCAAATCCCATATTTTCATTTATAAACAACTTTATAAATTCGATTCAAATTCCATCCTTTCATTTATAAACAAAGTTTATAAATTCAATTCAAATTCCATCTTTTCATTTATAAACAAAGTTTATAAATTCAATTACTTGTTTTATATACCTTCGAACAAGTTAAATATTTTCTATAGTCTTATTTAAAATTCAAATTATATTTATAAAAATAGAATTCATTTTTTAAATCTCAAATACTCTTTTCGATATTTTTATAAATCAATATTCAAGCCCCATTGATATTTTAAATAATCAAATCAACCAATTTTCAATCATTTGATTTTCTACACATCATATATGAATATATATGAAATCAAACAAACAACAAACAGATAATATATTTTTGAGGAATCCAGTTGGATTCCTCCAACCTGTTTTTCCTGCATCCACAGATGTTAGTCAACATAGTAATACCCATCCTGCTTCGAGGCAGGATATCGCGGTATGAAGGTCATCCACTAATCATAGCGTGGGGCGTATAGGGTAATCATCCGCTATGAAACTGCTGGCATCCGCTAGTGAGACTGCGGGAATACAACCAATCATCAACCCAATATATATACATATATATCCTAAATAACTAATATATATTTTAAACAATCAGGCAGCATTCAAACAAGCACAGACAATTATTTTTAACTAGATAAAAATAAATTCTAAATAAATGGTGAGATTTACTCAAATTGAGTTTTATTTTCCGAACATCCAGCTCTTTGAATTATTCAAATCCCCAGCTCGTATTTCGTAACCCCAACGTGACCCTTGTTCGGTTAAATCTTGCATTCATTTTAATATGGCATTCATTAGCTAACGAGCCTTATATATGTATATAATTAATGAATTTTAACTCAAAATTATTTAATTTAATTACCTCTTTAATCCAATTTAGCACACACCACCTATATCCCCATCACCTTGAACACACCCGGCGCCATCCTATATCCCTGCCGACCATCACAGATCAACCTGAGACCACCAAGGGACTTCTGACCCTTTCTCTCCATACCCAGCTACAGCTTACCCAAACACCATCGATTGTTATCTATGAACTCCCCTACTTCTAGTTTGAATTATCCCCCTTCGAGCAAGCCTGAAGCTTCCTAGCTGCACTGTCGGCTTCCCCAATCCCGAGTTTCCTCTCCAGCGCCACTAAATTCCAATTCGACAGCCCCTCCTTATTGCGTTCCAAGCCCAGATCCGAACAAAACTCATGACTGTTGTGCCCTAAAATCGAGCGACATCAATGACTTCGAACCCTACCGTGGTATCCGCTTCAGTTTGGTAATAAGCACATTCGAACCTCTTGCCTGTGAGCACTCCTCCTGTGGTCGAAGCAATTCCTTGGATTGTTAAAGGGAATAGCGATTCCGATTTGCAAGAGCTTCAGCTCAAACTCGAACACCAGAAAACCTCTGGTCCTTGATTTGAAGATGGCTCCAGGTATCGCGACTTCAATTAGCGATTTTGATTTGGAAAAGAAAACTCGCGGTGACCATTTTTAATTGTGAAGGGGTCGGCCCATTTTAGTTTTAATTTGCTGAAGGAATCAATGAGCAACAAGGTCACGATGATTTATAGGAAAGGGTTGCGGTTTTTAAATGGAACAGCGAGATAATTTCCAATTTTTGATGTGGAGAGATGAAGGCCTTGCATGGATTTTGAATTGAATGGAGGAAAAGGAATTTATGTGGCTTGAAAAATGGAGGGTTATCGGTTTGTATTTGTTTTCCTGAGAAACATGAATGGAAAGAGGAGTAGAGAAGGCTAACGATTTGGAGACTTCTTTTTATTTTACTGTTTTTAATCCGGTGTCCTTTAATTTAAATACTCCATGATCTCGAACTCCTTTCTGAACCCAACAACTGGCGTTTCTAGGGTTTACCCACCATTCCGGACACAGTAGGATAGGTCACGAAGTCCAATTCGATCATCCCGAACAGATATTAATTTAAATCGATTTAATTTAAATTTCAAACCATTTAAATTCTTCGATAATAACTAAATATTATTATTCTAATTCAAACAGAATTTTGTATTGATTATCTGAACTGTTTTCAAATCAGTTTTCACTTCGAATTCAGTTATTCGTTGATTCCTTATGTTGATAATTTAATATATACGATATTAAATCGAAATCGATAACATAAACATAAAAATTCATTTTTATTATCAACTAAATATTTAAATCCATTTCTAAATATTTAAAATTAGTTGGTCGAAATCCCGGGTCATTACAATCTTCCCCACTTAAAATAATTTCGTCCTCGAAATTGCTAAGGTAGAAAAAGTGCTACAAACCCATTAACTTTTCAAAATCTTATTTATGTTGATATTCAACATTTCAAACTTCCTTACGTAACTCTCTTTCGAATAAATCCCTATTCGATAACTCCTCCCTTCGAATAACTATATTCGATTTTCTCTCTTTCGAATAACTAGAGTCAAAAACCTTTCTTCGAATAAACTATATTCGATTTACTCTATTCAATTTACTTTTATCAATTAACTCTATTGGATTTAACTCTTTTCGATTAACTCCATCGAATAACTAAATTTGATAACTTCTTCGAATAACCAATATTCTATAACTCACTTCGATTAAACTAATCGATAACTCTTTTCGATTAAACTATAATCGATAACTCCTTTAATTCTATTCGAATAAACTAATATTCGATTTAACTCCATTTGCTTGACTCTAGATCGCAGCGATCACAATGGTTACGCCTGATTCCCCCAGGAAACATCCGATCTCCCTAGGCTATCTACAGCCCTGCGAATTTCGCTAGCAGTCGTACGAAATGGCAACTTATCCTGAGTAACTATGTTTGACTAACTCTATCTCAATAACTATATTCGATCAACTTTAATTGAATAACTAACATTCGATTAAATTCTAATTCGATTAGCTATGTTCAATTAACTCTATCTGGTTAACTCTTAATTTGAATAACAAATATTCGATAAATTCTAATTGAATAATTAATATTCAATTAACTGAACGGATTAACCCTAATTGATTAACTCTAACTGGTTAATTCTTATCCTAATCGATTTATTCTAACTCTAATCGATTATTTCTAACTCCAGTCGACTTCTCCTATTCGAGTAACTCCTATTCGATAGCGTTTGTTCATTTATAAAGATTTAATTTTAGTAATGGTTCTTTACTTTATAAATGTTCTCTTTTATAACTTTACTTCACTTATACAAGTGTCGTGTACCCCATCTATTTAAAACTATCGGTGTTAAAAACCAATATCTCTTCTCTATATAAGTTCAGACTTATATATTCCATTTATCGAATGATAAATACTTGATTTAATTTATATTGTTATTAAAAAAATTAATCTTTTCTATTTATCTGTTAAAAACAGATTTCCATTTTCCATTCATCTTCTGAATATTCCTTTGATTAAATTCTTTTTATTTAACAAATAAATATCTCATCTATACCATTCTATTTATTTTCTATAAATAAATATTTCCATTTAATCTATTTGTAAATGTTTTTACAAATATTTCCTGTTCAAATTCTATTTGCAAATGTTTTTACAAATATTTCTCCTTCTATTTGTTTGCACATAACTTCCTTTGTATTTGTGTTACAAATATATTTCCTTTATTCACACCCAATTCATATTTCATTCACATTGATTTTACTCAATTTATTCGTTTCGATCAATTTAACTTACTTAAGTTAAATTTAATTTCAATTATTCAAATTCCCATTAACTAGTTGCTAATTAACTGTTTTTCCTATTTCACCCTTTTTATTTGAATATAACTTGTTCAAATATATGTCAACTTAATTATAAACTAATCTAATTATATTTTCAACTCGAGTTATATATTCGATTTCGAATATACATTCTCAATCTCTTTCACTTATCCAAAAACCCAATTTCGATTCAAATTTCCTTTAACTAATTATTTTCCAATTCAGTTAATTCTATTTAACCATTTATAATATGATTTTTGTCTTAAAAATCATTTTACTTACTTTACTGGAGTTCATATTTATTTCATTTCTCCAGTCTGGATTTTTTTCCTAATGCCAATTCGGATTTTATTTCATAATAATCCTTTTATTTATTTAATTAAACCGTTATGGTTTTGGCGCAGCTTTTCAAAAAATTTGATTTTGACATAACTCAAAATCTATACGACGAAATCCAAATTTTTCTCTTTCATTAGAAAACTATTGTTCAACCGGTCCCGACGATTCTTGTTTCAAAAAATTCCGACTTCAATTGAGTTCTGTATACTAAATTGAAGTTCGAATCGCCAATTTACGAACTGCCACGCTATGGCAAGCTCATTTTAATTATATTTATAAATATAAACGTTTTAACCTTGTTTATAATAAATTCAATCTCCATTCTGATATATTTTTAATATATATCCAATCCATTTCATAGTATTCCCGATCTACTTCACTTCTAATATTCAAGTCCTCTACATTTAAAATATTCAAATTCCATTTGGATTTCTTATCTTCAATTTCTATTTGAAATCCTTTTAATTTAAATTCTATTTTAACTTCTTTGAATTCAAATTCTATTTAATTTCACTTTGAATTCAAATTCTATTTAAACTCCTTTTATTTAAAATTCTATTTCAAACTTTATATTTTCTTTGAATTCTAATATTCAACCTCCACTTTATATTTTCTTTGAAATTCTATTTAACCAAATTCCATTTGAATTCTAATATTCAAATCTCTATTTTTCTTTTCTTTATTCAAATCCATTTGAATTCCTTTGAATTCAAACTCCATTTCAATTTTTCTTATACAATTTCTATTTGAATTTTCTTTATTCAAACTCATTTGAATTCCTTTGAATTCAAATTCTATTTCACTTCTATTTGAATTATATATATTCAAATTCCTTTATTTTACTTCTATTCGAAATCTATATTCCAATTCTCATTTCAAAATTCCTTTGAAGTAATATAAATATATACATATATTTATATCTATCCCAAATTCAAAACACTTGAATTTTCAAACAACTTGTTTCTTTTAAACAAATTTCCATCAAAAACTTTTCTAAGGTAGCAATTCATCACTTAGAAACTCGAAAATGAACACTGATGATGTTGCGACCATCATCAAAATTATTTCCCAGCCACTGAATGAGTTCAGTGCTATATTTCTTTCAAACTCCATTTAGACAAATATTTTCCAAACTCCCAGGATTTTAAATTCTGAATTCTGGTTGGAAATCAAATTTCAATTTATCACATTTGTATATTTGATTTCATATACAAATTCCATTGGTTATATATCTATTTCTGTTTTATAATCTAATTTGATTATAATCCTAACAATCAACTTAACTATTTAAAACAATATCGTGTCCAATCTTCTGTTCAAGTGTTTATAAACTCCTATCGACATCGTGGCGTCCCACGATTCGACCAAAATTTATAATCCACTCAACAGACTAGTCAACACAATATAAAACAGTTTTTATATCAAATAACAAATACGCTCTCTCGTATATATATATACACTCAACTCATTCTAGGATACTACTGATCATATCTCTAATGAGCACATTCCAACAAGCCTAGGTATTCGCTCAACCTAAGCTCTGATACCAACTGTAACGACCCAAAAATCCGGTAGAATTTGAGCTGTCCAAAACACAAGTCCAACCCCAAATAACACAGAAATTCGAACCATTAATAGAAAGAAGTTAGAGGGTGAGGAAAGATAAGATAGAAACTTAGAATAGAATAAGAAGAAGAACACAACATCAGAGTAACACGAATCTCACAGCGGAACGAATAACATATAATATATATAACATAACTTGAAATATACATCTGTACTTGAATATACATCAATATCAACGTACATCACTTACAACACAACGGAACCACTATAACTAGATAACGCTGAAGCCTCCTGCTCCAAGCTCCTTTAGATATATCTGAAAAATCCTGAACTACTTGACTGCCCGTATAAATTTAGGCACCCAAGAGTTTAGGTAGAACAAAACAAAATAAACTCCGGGTCAGTCATGGGACTGGTATGAGTAAACAGTTTAAAAACAGTTTCAGAAAACTAAATGATATCTCATAAGACCACGCTGTATAACACGGAACGGGTTTTTCCCTTATGAAAATCCAAACACTTGACTTATCTTTATATCAAAACTCTTTTGATATTATAATAATGTCTAAATCAAGTAAATAACAATCTAGTGGAACGTTTGCATCTCACGTTCCACATATATATACAATCAAAACCGCAAGCACGTATTGGGTAATGGATTTCCAACTATGACAAGGTATGGAACCACCTTCCGCTGGTATATCTCTAGAGGAGAATACACCGAGTTCAACAAGAACATCTTGCAACTCAGCCACACATGACCGACCACTCATTTCGCTTGAGTGTATCGAATGTATATCACCAACGGTTGGGATCAGCAACCGTTTCCCGAATGGGACAGCATCGACAATAGATTTTTAGAAGTAAATGAAACTCTAGATCAGGTGATTATACACCCTAATAGGTGCTACCTACATAGCCATGCTGCTTGCCCGATTTTTGTCATTTATCGGTTGATGAGGCTAGAAGCTACTGTAACACCCCGAATTTTAGTTAATACTAAAATTCACTAATTGCAGAATAAATAATCTCAGATGTGGGAATTGGGGGTAATGGTCTACGTCATTGCGTTCGTCTCGGAAAAATACGCGAAATAGAGTCCGAGTTTTCGAGAATCGGAGTCCGTATGGCCCAGTTACGGCCCAATGAAGTTTGCAGAAAATTCAAAGTTAAAAACAGATTTAAAAATTCAAATTCAGATTTTTAATTTCAACCAGCGGGGCCAGGCGGGAAAGTTCCCGCCCTAGCCATGTCGACAGGGCTGTCGACAGGCCTGTCGACTGGGGAGTCGACTGCCCTGTCGACTTGCCTGTCGACACGGGGTGTCGAGCCACTTGGCCTGGGTGCACCAGGTCTGGTTTTCTGGCTAGGGCTGGGCTGTGTTCTAGAGACTTCCTAAATCTGACGGACCTAATCTAACCTAGGGTTAATCCTATGGTCTAAAACACACCCTAATCCTATAAATACACCCTAATGCAAGCCTAATCCCTACTAAAAATAGAAATGATGCCATCATGCCGCCAAAATCAAACTTGAGAGGAGCCTCCACTAGTTTATGAAGAAAGTTGCAAGCTAATCAACCTCTAATCATCATCTCCTTCTTGTATAGCAACTAGTTCTACTTCATAAGTTTGCTAATCTTGGTTTTGGTGAGTTTCTATCACTTTAATAACCAATTGCTAAATTAAGTAGATGAGATATGATGAGATCATGCGGTTTTGTATGCGGATTTGTGGGTTTTAAGTCATATGATATGATGTCGGCTTGCTAATCTATGTTTAATGTTAACCCTATGTTCATGCAAGTTAAGCATGTGGGTTTATGCAAGTTAAGTATATGGGTTTATGCAAGTTAAGTGGTGGATTTTATGCATGCTAAGTATTTAATTTTATGCATGCTAAGTATTTGATTTTATGCATGCTAAGTATTTGATTTTATGCATGCTAAGTGTTTGGTCTTATGCATGCTAAGTAATTAATTTTATGCATGCTAAGTGTTTGGTTTTATGCATACATTATGACATGCAAGTTTATGTGCAAGTCCATATGCAAGTTTGTCTCTTTTTATGATATGCATAACATATGCGAGTTTGCCACTATGTATGACATGTTATGCAAGTTCACATGCAAGTTTATGTGCAAGTTCACATGCAAGTTTATGTGCAAGTCCATATGCAAGTTTGTCTCTTTTTACGATATGCATAACATATGCGAGTTTGCCACTATGTATGACATGTTATGCAAGTTCACATGCAAGTTTATGTGCAAGTTCACATGCAAGTTTATGTGCAAGTTCATATGCAAGTTTATGTGCAAGTTCATATGCAAGTTTGTCTCTTTTATGATATGCATAAGGCAAGTTTGGGTTAAATGCTAGTTGGGTTTAATGTATGTTCATATATGCAAGTTGACACCTTTTGAACCCATGATAAAGCTATATGCTATGTTGGTTAAACCCATGACATTTGTGATGAATGTTCCCTTTTTATGTCATGTTATGAGAACGAATTACGTGGGGAACGATGGGGTTAATATGCATATTAATAAAATGATGTGAATTGGGTATGATTAAGCATACCACAAATTAAATGGACATAATTGGGAATTTACATATTGAGTTAGGTCTACCCATATTATGGAGTTGGGAATTTACCTATTAAGTTAGGTCTACCCATACTATGGAATTGGGAATTTACCTATTTAGTTAGGTCTACCCATATTCTTAAAAATGTGTAATTAATTAGGGATAATTAATATAAATATGAGGGTGATTAATTAGGTGTAATTAATCGACTAAGACACGAGGTTGGACTCAGTTGTAGCGTAAAACTGCCCGGACCCAACCGGCTTAACCAGTTGCTACAAATGTTAGCCCAATGTGAGAGGTCTTAGGCACAAACTAAATACGTGATTAATGTAAAGACACGAGGTTAGACTCGGTTATGACATAAGGCGGCCCGGACCCAACCGGCTTAACCAGCAGTCATAAAAGATGGTCTAATGTGAGAGGTCTTTATGAAGATCACGGTCTTAATTAATTAAGAAACACTTGACCATATTAGCATGTAGATGGACATGAGGGGTTAAGTGGGTGCCTTGGGTGGCATGAGGAGACTAGTGGGTTGCCTTGGGTGGCAATAGAAAATACGATTAGAATACTTAACCAAAGTAAAACATGTAATTAAAACATGGTTAAAGGGTTAAGTAAGTGCTTTGGGTGGCATGTGGAAATCCAGTGGGTACCTTGTATGACAACTAGAATATGATTAAATGACTTAGCCAAAATGTATAACATGTAAGTGGACATGGTTAAAGGGTTAAGTGGGATTCACTAGAAACAACAAGCTTTGGTGGTAGCTTGTGGGGGCCCATTTCAACCAATATCCCAAATGTATCTTAGTAGGCTCGACTCTAGTCGAGTGACGGGACACGCATATTGGGCTTGACTATAAGAGGCCAAACCGGGTTAGCGGTGGCAACGCAGGACCAACGGGTTTCATATGCGTGTGTGGACCCGGGCTGGTTGGTAAGTCGTTGTTGCATCGTGTAGATATAAAGCCGTGCACCGTTGATATTATCAGGTTACCACTTTGGGTAATGATACACCGCTTCGTGGGACCAGCACGGGTGTCTACGTAAGGGAGCCGATCGCTTGGGGAGTAGTGGGTACACCTATGTAGTCAGATAGGGGTACACGAAACTACTAAATTACTAAGTACACTTAGTGGGATCAACTTTTAAATTTAGGAATGACTGGTGTGGTGCAGTATAGTAATTATCCTTGGGTGGGTAGATGCGTCTTTACGGTTATCTTAGTTTATCCTAAGTCTACCAAGCTGCTTAGTGTAGCCATTCATCCCCAGACGTTACCGTATATCAAGCTTATGTCTTCTCTGGTTACTTTAATGATTGTATTGTTAAAGTTGTAGGACTCGCTCAGACTTATGTCTGACCCCGTTGTTTTTATCTTTTTTCCCAACCCTCAGGTTATCAGAGTGGGCTCAGTACGAGTAGGCTTTGATCAGGCTGCTTTATTCTCTTTTGGAGCTTGGACCATAGATGTAGAGCTCAGCTTACCCTTTTCTTTTATGGCTATCAGTTGATGTATTGGGATTATGTACTTTTATTTATCAGGATGGATATTTTGTACTTGACTCTTATTATGGTTTTGTGATGTAACCAAACATGTTTTACTTTCCGCTGCAATGAAATGATGTTTTGAAATTTTCAAGTATTACTTATATCTGTCTTGTTGTAATTTTTCTGTTCTATATTCACTTAAAATACTCCACCGATGTTATGGCATTCCCTTAGAGAGTGACCATAGCGGGTGTGGGGTGTTACACGTGCTATCAGAGCAAAGGTTACCGGAACAGATAAAACTTTTAGAAAACTATTTTCTAAGAATATTTTTGAAAGGAGTATTTTCAAAAACGTGTCTTTTAAGAGAAAAGTTTTTGAAAGAAAAGCATAATCCCCGATAGCCATATCTTTATCTTTCGAATTCTCCGTTTTGAATCTTTCCTTTTTCGTCTCAGCATGGCTGAAGATCTTTATCTTCCGGATGGTGTAGCGGTACCAGTATGGTATAGGAGGTTGTTAGAGGCTAGGGTCGCCGCTGCAGGACCAGCAAATATTCCTCCTCCACCCGTTGCACCCGTTCCTCCTCGCACGGATACTTTTGCTAAAACCTGTAAGAAGTTTAAGGCTATGTGAGGGAAACCTTTTGTGGGAGCTAGGGATTGGCTTAATGAGACGGAAGAATTGATGGAAATCATGGAAGTGGAAGAGGGAAAGAAAGTCAAGTTAGCCGCTTGGTTAATGGAAGGAGAGGCCTCGTTCTGGTGGGAGGTCACTAATGGAGAACGCCCTGTTGACTCTTGGGTGGATTTCAGGCAAAGGTTTGAGGCAAAGTTTCTCTCAAAAACGGAAGAAAATATGCACGTGGAAAGGTTCTTGAACTTAAAGCAAGGGAACTTATCGGTGAAAGAATATGTTCACAAGTTTAATCAGTTAACGAGATTCAACATGGACTTGGTAAACACACTGGAAGAGAAAGCTTTGAGGTTCGTTAAAGGCTTGAACGAACCGATGCACGGATTGGCTATGTCTCACATCCCTATGGGGGCCACTTTCGAGAAGCTAGTGGACATGGCACTTATGCATGAGGAAGAGAAGGGTCCCAATGCTAATAAAGCACCCGAGAAGAAAGGAGATCAGAAGAGACCTCAACAGCAACAGCAAAACAAGGGTGGGAAAGGCAACGGTGGCAAGGGAAAGAAGAAGTGCTTCAGTTGTGGGACACTAGGCCACCTAAGCAAGGATTGTCGCAAGAAGAGGAAGGCTGGCTGCTTCCACTGTGACGAAGCAGGACATCTAGTGAAAGACTGCCCTAAGAAAGGGCAAAGGACGGGATCTACCTCAGGAGGACAGGTGCAAGTTCTTTTGGCACCAACTCAGGCAAGGGGGCAAGCTCAGGCTCTCGCGGTTCCACCGATTCAGGAAAGAGGTAGGACTATTTCCATTGAAAGTCTAGTTTTTCTGTTTGATTATCCGGGTCAAACTTTATTTGATTTTGACGCATCGAGTTCGTTTATTTCATTATTGTTAGTTGAGTCACTGCACTTAGACACCAGTTAGTAGATGATCCCTTAGTTGTTTCAAACCCAATTGGGGCTCCATGATGTGTTTGGGTTTGAAAGTTTCTATACTTAGCGTTGAGTTTAGATGTGATGCATTTTGGGCTTCACGGGCTATGGGTTAGTTTTGGGCATGGACTGGTTATCCAGTAATGGTGCCGTTATTATTGTGGAAGGAAAGTTGTTAGGCTTATGACCCGCTTGGGTAACACTCTCGAGATCTCTTGTAATCCCATGGAATCTGTTATGCTAAGTTATCTAGAATCGCTTGACACGTCGGTCAAGAGTTTGCGATCTGTTAGAGTGGTCCGGGAATACTCGGATGTGTTTGAGGAGGTGAAGGGCTTACCTCCGGAGCGGGAGGTTGACTTCCGAATATATCTGGTAGACAATACCAAACCAGTGTCTTGGCCAGTGTGCCACGTGGCTCCTCGTGAGAGGAGGGAACTCCATAAGCAAGTAGGCAATTTGCTTGAGAAGGGGTTTAGAAGACGAAGTATATCGGAGTGGGGTGCTCCGGTAGTTTTTGCTATAAAGGCGGATGGGTCCCTCAGACTTTGTGTAGGCTAAAGAGAGCTAAATAAACTCACAAAGAAGAATAGACACCCATTGCCGAGGATTGATGATCTTTTTCCAATTAGTTGGCGCCTCAGTAGTTTCATAAGTTGGACTTAGCCACGGGGTTTCGTCAGTTGAGAATGGCTGAGGATAGTATAGAGAAGACTGTTTTAGGACTCCGGGTGGCTTTTATGAGTGGCTAGTGATGCCATTTGGTTTGACGAACGCCCCCGCATACTTTATTGACTTGATGAGAAGGGTGTTCAGGGAGTACCTAAATAAGTTCGTGATGGTCTTTGTAAATGACATCTACGCCCCCGCATACTTTATTGACTTGATGAGAAGGGTGTTCAGGGAGTACCTAAATAAGTTCATGATGGTCTTTGTAAATGACATCTTGGTCTTTCCTAGGAGCGAAATAAGTTTTCGTATGTACTCAATAGGTTGAGCAAAGCCAGTAATGGAATGAACGGTGGTTTTGGCGTGAGACTGGCAAGGACATCCAGAGTTGGACAAGGGCTTAATTATTTAGCCGTTTTTACTAGTATCATCTCACGTAGGTCGTCTGAATTCGAAGGAGGTATCCCTTGGTTGTTTGTCTGATATTGGTTTAGGCCTTTGGGGCTTGCATTTGGGGGATGTCGAGTTCGACTAGGGTGGTCTGCGTGAGAGATGGACAGTTTTGATGATTTTGGTATTATCCCGGTTTTCTCTAGAAGTGGAGAAAAGCATGCCCTACATCTTAGGGAAGTGTTGGAGACTCTTCGAGCGCATAGTCTTAGGGCAGCAAAAGTGGATGGGATTCTTGGCATCCTATGAGTTTGAGATAGCGTATACCCATGGCAAGGGTAACGTGGTGACGAATGCCTTAAGAAGAAAAAGGTTGTCCTTGAGTTCATTGTTCGTTAAACGACGGAGTTTAGAGTTTATTACTATGTTTGACTTTAGACCTTCCGTTGACTTTGTACCCGGTTTGCTAGCCTCCTTAGAGGTTAGGCCTACTCTTTTGGGGTATGTTGGCAGAGCACAGCGGGACGACCCACAGTTGGTTGAGTTAGTAGAGAAGCTCATGGGGATGGGGAGTCGTCCAGCAATTTGAGTAGGTACACCCTAGATGGTAAGGGGTGGTAGCGTAGAGACGGTAGACTTTGTGTACCGCAAGACGAGGGTTGAGGAAGGCTATACCTGATGATGCACATCGGCCAAAGATGACCATTCATCCCGGGGGGGGGGGGGGGGGGGGGGGGACAAGATGAACCAAGACATGAAACGAGTTTTCTTCTGGGCCGGCATGAAGAAAGACGTGGTCGAGTATGGCGCTAGATGCTTGGTGTACTAACAAATAAAAGCGGAGCAGAAGAAACCCGGTGGGGTGCCTCACCCATTGGAGGTTCCGCTATGGAAGTAGGATAGTGTCTCGATGGATTACCGAAATCAAGGAAGGGTAATACTGGGGTTTGGGTTGTGGTAGATAGACTTACTGAGTGTGCCCATTTCATACCCGTGAAGAGCAAGTGGACTGTTCCATGTCTAGTTTCAAGTTTATATTCGAGAAATGGTTCGGTTGCATAGGAAACATGACGAAGTGCCTACATGAGACCGCAGAGGCGGTAGAGTCGAGCTTGCTTAAAGAAGTAAAGGTAGAGCGTGATGTGATTATTCGACGAGCTCCTACCCGCATCCTTGGGTCATAGATTAGGGAGTTGAGAAACAGAGAGGTTCGACTAGTCAAAGTGAAAAAGGGGAGAAAGTGAGAGCAATGCTACTTGGGAGACAGAAGCGAAGATGCGTTCGTTATACCCATTACTTTTTGAGGGTATGTCCTTTAAACGTCTCCTTTATCGGTTGTCTAGTGCTTATCTTATCCTTAGTATGTCCTCTCATTAGTACCTTTGACCTTTAGATAGGGTAAACCTATGGTTGAAACATGTGTTTGAGACATGTTATGATTGATGGATGCATGTGGATGCAAGTGGTTGCTAGTGGTTGCTCGTGGATGCATATATACACACTCTAGGCACTAGATCGGCTCAATCACTTCATATTGCATATTGCATATAATTGTGTGTAGGTAGCTATATTTATGGATGTATAATGGTTGTGTTATCATATGGATGATGCATTTTGGTGAATGATTGTGCACTCATGTAGATATTGTATGTGTCGATAGGGTTCTTTCGCATACATACTGGATGCATGGCACTATCATGGTTTGCATATGTTCATACATTAGATAGGGAACATACACACACACTTTTGCATATGCTCATACATCATTAGAAATTGTTTTAAGGACAATGGATGCTCGTGTTTGATGAATTGAGTAGATGGTTGTTTGGATGGTAGGATATGCATTCTCCTTAGCTTAGAGATTTCGGGGACGAAACCCTTTAAGGAGGGGAGAATGTAACACCCCGAATTTTAGTTAATACTAAAATTCACTAATTGCAGAATAAATAATCTCAGATGTGGGAATTGGGGGTAACGGGCTGCGTCATTGCGTTCGTCTCGGAAAAATACGCGAAATAGAGTCCGAGTTTTCGAGAATCGGAGTCCGTATGGCCCAGTTACGGCCCAATGAAGTTTGCAGAAAATTCAAAGTTAAAAACAGATTTAAAAATTCAAATTCAGATTTTTAATTTCAACCAGCGGGGCCAGGCGGGAAAGTTCCCGCCCTAGCCATGTCGACAGGGCTGTCGACAGGCCTGTCGACAGGCCTGTCGACTGGGGAGTCGACTGCCCTGTCGACTTGCCTGTCGACACGGGGTGTCGAGCCACTTGGCCTGGGTGCACCAGGTCTGGTTTTCTGGCTAGGGCTGGGCTGTGTTCTAGAGACTTCCTAAATCTGACGGACCTAATCTAACCTAGGGTTAATCCTATGGTCTAAAACACACCCTAATCCTATAAATACACCCTAATGCAAGCCTAATCCCTACTAAAAATAGAAATGATGCCATCATGCCGCCAAAATCAAACTTGAGAGGAGCCTCCACTAGTTTATGAAGAAAGTTGCAAGCTAATCAACCTCTAATCATCATCTCCTTCTTGTATAGCAACTAGTTCTACTTCATAAGTTTGCTAATCTTGGTTTTGGTGAGTTTCTATCACTTTAATAACCAATTTCTAAATTAAGTAGATGAGATATGATGAGATCATGCGGTTTTGTATGCGGATTTGTGGGTTTTAAGTCATATGATATGATGTCGGCTTGCTAATCTATGTTTAATGTTAACCCTATGTTCATGCAAGTTAAGCATGTGGGTTTATGCAAGTTAAGTATATGGGTTTATGCAAGTTAAGTGGTGGATTTTATGCATGCTAAGTATTTAATTTTATGCATGCTAAGTATTTGATTTTATGCATGCTAAGTATTTGATTTTATGCATGCTAAGTGTTTGGTCTTATGCATGCTAAGTAATTAATTTTATGCATGCTAAGTGTTTGGTTTTATGCATACATTATGACATGCAAGTTTATGTGCAAGTCCATATGCAAGTTTGTCTCTTTTTATGATATGCATAACATATGCGAGTTTGCCACTATGTATGACATGTTATGCAAGTTCACATGCAAGTTTATGTGCAAGTTCACATGCAAGTTTATGTGCAAGTCCATATGCAAGTTTGTCTCTTTTTATGATATGCATAACATATGCGAGTTTGCCACTATGTATGACATGTTATGCAAGTTCACATGCAAGTTTATGTGCAAGTTCACATGCAAGTTTATGTGCAAGTTCATATGCAAGTTTATGTGCAAGTTCATATGCAAGTTTGTCTCTTTTATGATATGCATAAGGCAAGTTTGGGTTAAATGCTAGTTGGGTTTAATGTATGTTCATATATGCAAGTTGACACCTTTTGAACCCATGATAAAGCTATATGCTATGTTGGTTAAACCCATGACATTTGTGATGAATCTTCCCTTTTTATGTCATGTTATGAGAACGAATTACGTGGGGAACGATGGGGTTAATATGCATATTAATAAAATGATGTGAATTGGGTATGATTAAGCATACCACAAATTAAATGGACATAATTGGGAATTTACCTATTGAGTTAGATCTACCCATATTATGGAGTTGGGAATTTACCTATTAAGTTAGGTCTACCCATACTATGGAATTGGGAATTTACCTATTTAGTTAGGTCTACCCATATTCTTAAAAATGTGTAATTAATTAGGGATAATTAATATAAATATGAGGGTGATTAATTAGGTGTAATTAATCGACTAAGACATGAGGTTGGACTCAGTTGTAGCGTAAAACTGCCCGGATCCAACCGGCTTAACCAGTTGCTACAAATGTTAGCCCAATGTGAGAGGTCTTAGGCACAAACTAAATACGTGATTAATGTAAAGACACGAGGTTAGACTCGGTTATGACATAAGGCTGCCCGGACCCAACCGGCTTAACCAGCAGTCATAAAAGATGGTCTAATGTGAGAGGTCTTTATGAAGATCACGGTCTTAATTAATTAAGAAACACTTGACCATATTAGCATGTAGATGGACATGAGGGGTTAAGTGGGTGCCTTGGGTGGCATGAGGAGACTAGTGGGTTGCCTTGGATGGCAATAGAAAATACGATTAGAATACTTAACCAAAGTAAAACATGTAATTAAAACATGGTTAAAGGGTTAAGTAAGTGCTTTGGGTGGCATGTGGAAATCTAGTGGGTACCTTGTATGACAACTAGAATATGATTAAATGACTTAGCCAAAATGTATAACATGTAAGTGGACATGGTTAAAGGGTTAAGTGGGATTCACTAGAAACAACAAGCTTAGGTGGTAGCTTGTGGGGGCCCATTTCAACCAATATCCCAAACGTATCTTAGTAGGCTCGACTCTAGTCGAGTGACGGGACACGCATATTGGGCTTGACTATAAGAGGCCAAACCAGGTTAGCGGTGGCAACGCAGGACCAACGGGTTTCATATGCGTGTGTGGACCGGGGCTGGTTGGTAAGTCGTTGTTGCATCGTGTAGATATAAAGCCGTGCACCGTTGATATTATCAGGTTGCCACTTTGGGTAATGATACACCCCATCGTGGGACCAGCACGGGTGTCTACGTAAGGGAGCCGATCGCTTGGGGAGTAGTGGGTACATAGTCAGATAGGGGTACACGAAACTACTAAATTACTAAGTACACTTAGTGGGATCAACTTTTAAAATTAGGAATGACTGGTGTGGTGCAGTATAGTAATTATCCTTGGGTGGGTAGATGTGTCTTTACGGTTATCTTAGTTTATCCTAAGTCTACCAAGCTGCTTAGTGTAGCCATTCTTCCCCAGACGTTACCGTATATCAAGCTTATGTCTTCTCTGGTTACTTTAATGATTGTATTGTTAAAGTTATAGGACTCGCTCAGACTTATGTCTGACCCCGTTGTTTTTATCTTTTTTCCCAACCCTCAGGTTATCAGAGTGGGCTCAGTACGAGTAGGCTTTGATCAGGCCGCTTTATTCTCTTTTGGAGCTTGGACCATAGATGTAGAGCTCAGCTTACCCTTTTCTTTTATGGCTATCAGTTGATGTATTGGGATTATGTACTTTTATTTATCAGGATGGATATTTTGTACTTGACTCTTATTATGGTTTTGTGATGTAACCAAACATGTTTTACTTTCCGCTGCAATGAAATGATGTTTTGAAATTTTCAAGTATTACTTATATCTGTCTTGTTGTAATTTTTCTGTTCTATATTCACTTAAAATACTCCACCGATGTTATGGCATTCCCTTAGAGAGTGACCATAGCGGGTGTGGGGTGTTACAGCTACGCTTTATCATCACACCAGATTCACTTCGAATGCCACATCGTCAAATCCATCAAATCACCAATTGACGTCCTCAACAGTACATTACGTGTTAGCTAAAAGAAGTTTCCTTCTCCGCTTCCACTCTTGGTACGGTTGAAGAAATCAATGTACGTGACCTTTCTGGAAATACTCTGTCAGACATTCATCCATACACGTCACCCAGGAATAGGATGAACCGAAGGTACTATTTCTATTAATAGAAAAAGTCCTTGCACTCTACTCCGTCTTCGATTATCTTTATATAATCTGATTCGCATGCTACTGCCAATACGGAGTGGTTCTTCGGATAATGATCCAACCGATCTCTCCATATTGACAACAATGGTAAAAACTTCGATAGTCTGTGATTTAACTATCGAATAAAAAAAACAAGTGTTTCGATAGTCGATGATTTAACTATCGAATAAAACAAGTGTTCATCCAAACATTCAACAATCACTGAACCTTTAATTAATATTCCATTAATTAAATCTCTTCTCTATTTCTTATCAAATTTGTTAACCAAATATTTTCAATAACCATATTGGCCTTTTACGTTCTTTGGAAAACATTTCCATATATCGCCTTCTTTTTATTTTCTAAACTTTAGAAAATATATGTTATTTACAATTGGAAAATATTCCAATTACTTATCTCTTTTCCAATCTCGTTTATTTCTATACTTAGGAAACGTTCATTATTCTATTTCCAAGCTTTGCACATATTTGGGTTAAAACAGATGTTGTGTAAAACATCGTTACGACAACCCAAATACAGTATTTAACTAATTCTTATTCCACATTGATCTTCGAGCCTGAATCTTGCTACTTATCGGTATATCATGAAATCAACCAAGTTGGGGTATAATTACCTCTCAGACCTTGACTGAATAACATTTAACGTCAAAACAGACAAGACTTCTTACTCGAACAATCAATAACATACAACTACTTCTTTACCTTTAAACACGTATACACTTTTTCTTTCTATTCTTACTAGATTTTATTCTTATACTTCCTTTTTTATTATACTATTCTATTTCTAAGTTCGTTTTCTTATCGTCTTCTATATATTTTGATATGTTAATTTCTAACTATCAAATTATCTTAAAAATATTCTATCTCCTTAAATTCTCGGAAAAATTCGCCATAACCTCCTTTGTACCGGGAGCATCGGGAAATTTCAAACAGCTTTCCCGGTCCTTCTCATCTCAAAAAGAAAAAGAAAAAGCCAAGCGGCTAGCTGATACGGCGCATAAAATCTCATATATGAATTAAATACGTACCTTTTTGTCGGGCATTCTATTTATTTCACTTCTATACTTTATTCCATACCTGTCTCCTGTATATTTATGCCTGTCCAATCTATTTTAACTATACCAATCGTTTTAACTCAATTTGTTAATTAAATCTGTTACTTAACTTTTCAGTCTATTTCACCTTCATATTTGAACATGACATGTTCAAATATATTTTAACTGCATATTAACAAATTCTAATTATACTCATACTCTCGTTTCCTTATCGACTTCTCTATTCAAATTCCAATTCAATTTTATTTGAATTCTCTTTATTTAAAACTTCATTTGAATTCTATTTTCAAATTCTATAGTTAAACTCCATTTGAATTCTATATTCAAATCTATTCAAATTCTATTGTTTAAATTCCATTTAAATCCTATATTCAAATCGTTTAAAGTCCATTTGAATTTCTATATTCAAATCTATAGTTTAAAGTCCATTTGAATTTCTATATTCAAATCTATAATTTAAAGTCCATTTGAATTCTATATTCAAATTCTATAGTTTAAAGTCCATTTGAATTCTATATTCAAATTCTATAGTTTAAAGTCCATTTGAATTCTATATTCAAATTCTATAGTTTAAAGTCCATTTGAATTCTATATTCAAATTCTATTTCAATTCCTTATATTCAAAGTCCATTTGAATTCTCTGCATTATTTATAAACAACGTTTATAACTTCAATTCAAATCCCACCTTTCCATTTATAAACAACGTTTATAAATTCAATTCAAACCCCATATTTTCATTTATAAACAACTTTATAAATTCGATTCAAATCCCATATTTTCATTTATAAACAACTTTATAAATTCAATTCAAATTCCATCCTTTCATTTATAAACAAAGTTTATAAATTCAATTCAAATTCCATCTTTTCATTTATAAACAAAGTTTATAAATTCAATTACTTGTTTTATATACCTTCGATCAAGTTAAATATTTTCTATAGTCTTATTTAAAATTCAAATTCTATTTATAAAAATAGAATTCACTTTTTAAATCTCAAATACTCTTTTCGATATTTTTATAAATCAATATTCAAGCCCCATTGATATTTTAAATAATCAAATCAACCAATTTTCAATCATTTGATTTTCTACACATCATATATGAATATATATGAAATCAAACAAACGACAAACAAATAATATATTTTTGAGGAATCCAGTTGGATTCCTCCAACCTGTTTTTCCTGCATCCACAGATGTTAGTCAACATAGTAATACCCATCCTGCTTCGAGGCAGGATATCGCGGTATGAAGGTCATCCACTAATCATAGCGTGGGGCGTATAGGGTAATCATCCGCTATGAAACTGCGGACATCCGCTAATGAGACTGCGGGAATCCAACCAATCATCAACCCAATATATATACATATATATCCTAAATAACTAATATATATTTTAAACAATCAGGCAGCATTCAAATAAGCACAGAATTATTTTTAAGTAGATAAAAATAAATTCTAAATAAATGGTGAGATTTACTCACATTGAGTTTTCTTTTCCGAACATCCAGCTCTTTGAATTATTCAAATCCCCAGCTCGTATTTCGCAACCCCAACGTGACCCTTGTTCGGTTAAATCTTGCATTCATTTTAATATGGCATTCATTAGCTAACGAGCCTTATATATGTATATAATTAACGAATTTTAACTCAAAATTATTTAATTTAATTACCTCTTTAATCCAATTTAGCACACACCACCTATATACCCGTCACCTTGAACACACCCAGCGCCATCCTATATCCCTGTCGACCATCACAGATCAACCTGAGACCACCAAGGGACTTCTGACCCTTTCTCTCCATACCCAGCTACAGCTTACCCAAACACCATCGATTGTTATCTCTGAACTCCCCTACTTCTAGTTTGAATTATCCCCCTTCAAGCAAGCCTGAAGCTTCCTAGCTGCACTGTCGGCTTCCCCAATCCCGAGTTTCCTCTCCAGCGCCACTAAATTCCAATTCGACAGCCCCTCCTTATTGCGTTCCAAGCCCAGATCCGCACAAAACTCATGATTGTTGTGCCCTAAAATCGAGCGACATCAATGACTTCGAACCCTACCGTGGTATCCGCTTTAGTTTGGTAATAAGCACATTTGAACCTCTTGCCTGTGAGCACTCCTCCTGTGGTCGAAGCAATTCCTTGGATTGTTAAAGGGAATAGCGATTCCGATTTGCAAGAGCTTCAGCTCAAACTCGAACACCAGAAAACCTCTGGTCCTTGATTTGAAGATGGCTCCAGGTATCGCGACTTCAATTAGCGATTTTGATTTGGAAAAGAAAACTCGCGGTGACCATTTTTAATTGTGAAGGGGTCGGCCCATTTTAGTTTCAATTTGCTGAAGGAATCAATGAGCAACAAGGTCACGATGATTTATAGGAAAGGGTTGCGGTTTTTAAATGGAACAGTGAGATCATTTCCAATTTTTGATGTGGAGAGATGAAGGCCTTGCATGGGTTTTGAATTGAATGGAGGAAAAGGAAATTATGTGGCTTGAAAAATGGAGGGTTATCGGTTTGTATTTGTTTTCCTGAGAAACATGAATGGAAAGAGGAGTAGAGAAGGCTAATGATTTGGAGACGTCTTTTTATTTTACTGTTTTTTAATCCGGTGTCCTTTAATTTAAATACTCCATGATCCCGAACTCCTTTCTGAACCCAACAACTGGCGTTTCTAGGGTTTACCCACCATTCCGGACAAACTGGGATAGGTCACGAAGTCCAATTCGATCATCCCGAACAGATATTAATTTAAATCGATTTAATTTAAATTTCAAACCATTTAAATTCTTTGATAATTATTAAATATTATTATTCTAATTCAACAGAATTATGTATTGATTATCTTAACTGTTTTCAAATCAGTTTTCACTTCGAATTCAGTTATTCGCTGATTCCTTATGTTGATAATTTAATATATACGATATTAAATCGAAATCGATATTTAAATCGATAACATAAACATAAAAATTCATTTATATTATCAACTAAATATTTAAATCCATTTCTAAATATTTAAAATTAGTTGGTCGAAATCCCGGGTCATTACACTTTGGACCTATAGTATGACCACCAACGGCCTATAAAAATAACGAGGCGCCTCAAAATCCATCATCCACATAAGTAAAATGTCAGCGCTGGTAGGTCCCTGACATCACTCTAGCTAGAAAGAAACATGTGCACTCCCTACGGTCCGTATCCCATTTTTGACTCATACCGGGGTGTGAGGCTTGCGAAGTCACGATATACACAAAGCTATGCCGTAATAGGCTATGCTTTGATCATCAACCACAAGGCCCTGCTTTTCAACAAAAGCCTTGATCAATGCATGTTAGTATGCCACATTGTCAGTCCATACTATACCATTGATTTCTGCCAATATATAACCTCTAAGCTCATATGTCTCAGAGAAGGGTGCTAACCACCAAGCAGATATATATTAACAGAGATCAACAAATGTAGTATAAAGGACTACAACGTCAAACATACATTCCATTTATAAACTTATGCTCTGGGTCTGAGCGAAAGTCAAATCCGTACAAATCAACACTACGTCCGGATAACTACCGTCTTATCCCCGTCTTGGGAGCAAATCAATCAAGGACCTCAACGCTAGTTACCCATTCGATGTGAAGATCGTCCGTCTTCAATCGCCGTCTTCAACTCTTAGATTTAAAACGTCGTATAATCATTTGAAATGAGATTGAACTCGGTCTTCTCAAATGATTCTCGCATATATATATATATATATATATATATATATATATATATATATATATATAAAATTTGAAAACATTTCATATCGTTATTAAAATTTGATAACAACATATCGCTATTTTTATTTATATAAAAATAGCTTAAATTAATTTAACAACGCTTCGGGTAAATGGGCGACCCTGGCGTTGTTTTCAACCAAATTTGATTTACACATATCTTGAAATCTAACCGTTTAAAGTTACGATTGCCGATACGTGAACTGCCGCGCGCGTTCCGTTTAATAAATATAAATCGTTTGGCGATTTCAACTATTAACGTCTATTCTATTATCGCATTTAAAATGACGATAAAAATATCACTTTTATTTTACTCTGTTTTTATTTACTCTAATTATTCGTAGAAATTTACATGTATAAAAATGTAAATTTAGAAAATATAAATATGCTTTAGCCTCCCACATTGGATAGGTATTGTTGTGATTACTGGATAGCCGGGTGGGTCCGGGCAGGTTTACATCACAACTCAATCCAACCTCGGGTTTAAGCATACTAATTCATACTGAAAATGGAATAAATATTTTTCTTTTACTTCAAATGACAAAATGTATTCTTTTATTTTCCTTTACATAAAATGTTAACAAAATGTTAATCTTGCTGTAATCCTTTTAATATTAACAAAATGTGAATTTTTTTATAATTAATTTAACATTAACAAAATGTGAATGTTGTTATAATTCTTTTAAATAAACAAAGGTGTTATTTTAATCCTATTAACGTTTTATAAACAAAAATGTTATTTTTAATGTCTATTGACATTTTGTAAAAAAAAATGTCCCTTTTTAATCACATTAACATTTTAAAATCAAAATGTCTTTTTTTTCACTCTTATTAAAGTGAAAAAAATGTATGTTTTAAGGTAAATACGCTACTATCATGTCATATTTTCAAATTGATTCATCTTTGTTTTCAACAAAAATAATATGAATAAAAGAGTCATTATTTTCGTTTTCAACAAAAATCATATTAACAAAGGTATATTTCTATTCTATGTTTTGTTTGCATCTAAAAATGTAAATAAAAAGTATACTACTTTTTCTATGTTTTATTTTTATTATTTATTCACCTAAGTGTAGATAAATGTTTTACTATTATTTTTAATCCATTTTTTTCGTATAAAAATGTCCCTTCTTCTTTATCCAATTTCCTAACCTAAAAATGTACAATTTACTTAATCCAGTTCTATAACATAAAAATGTATAAATTTACTCATCTCATTTTTACAACACGAAAATGTACTTTTTACTTATCACGCTATTGTAACATAGAAATGTATAATTTCCTCTTAATCCATTTTATTGCATAAAAATGTGATTTTAACTAATTTATCTTTTATACACAAAAATGTACTTTTAAATTAGTTTACTCTTTTCACATGAAAATGTGCTATTTATCTAAGTGAAATATAAATAAGGATTATCACAAATTCTGTCATGTCAATTTTGTGACAAATATGATAACCAAAATGATGGTTTTTGTCTAACCATCCCATTTACCTAACGTCGTAACTTTAATGTCAAAATGCGAAAATATGGGTTTTTGTCTAACCCCTTCTATGTACCCAACGACGAATATTTCAATGTCACACACATACAATACAACATAGGGGTGTATAATTTTGAAGAATCTAAATAAAAGGTCCCATCTTTACTTTATTTTATAAATAAAAATAAAGATTAAAACTCACATTTTATTTCATAAATGAAAATAAAGATTAAATTTGCATTTGATTATGTAAACAAAAGGAAGGTAAAAATTTGTCTTTTGTTTTGTAAAACAAAAAAAATAAAGATAAGAACTTGTTACTTATTTTGTAAACAAAAATAAAGATAAAAACTTACATTTTATTATGTTAACAAAATTAAAAAAGAAACTTGCTTTTTATTATGTTAACAAAATAAAGGATAAAAATTGGTATTTTATTATGTAAACAAAAATAAAGATTAAAACTTTATTTATCTTTTAAATAAAATGTAAAAGATCGAAACTTCCTTTATTTTATAAATCAAAGATCAAAATAAAGATTTAATTCTTATTGTATAAATCAAAATAAAAATTCACCTTTCTTTTTGTTATTTTGTAAATCAAAATAAAAACTCCCACTTTTCATTTTATGTGGTGAATCACAATAAAGGTTTAAACTTTCTTTTGTGAACCAGAATAAAACTCAATTTTACCTTTTATTTTGTAAAACAAAAATAAAGGTTTAATTTCTCATTTTATTTGTAAAACAAAATAAAGGTTAATTTCTATTTGAGAAACAAAATAAAGAGTTAACTTCTTATTTGAGAAATAAAATAAAGTGAGGATGAGAACTTTACAGAGATTACATCAAAATTTAAAGATCTAGGAGAACATGGTTCTATCATGGCATCCCAGGCATTACAAATCATACAAACAAATATGTGTTTCAACAACAAACAGAATAAACATCCACAACAAACAGAATAAACATCCACAAAATTCATCACATACAGATCTGTATTATACGCATTTCCATCACCACATAATTTAATTAAATAATTAATTATTCATATAAAATAAGGATTCTCACATTCGTTGTAGATTATGGTCCAAATTCCAAGCAGTTCAAAATGGTCCTTTTTCAGTCCAGCAATGAAGATCTGGTTTTTACGATCAGAACGCTGCCCTTCTTTCTTCTTCAGGAGAAAAGGCCAAACCTTTCGACAGGCAATGGAGAGTGGCGGCTGGGAATTGACTGCGGTGGCTCGGGTGGTTGTTGCGGTTACAACGAATGGTGGAAGGGGAGAGCAAAAGATTTTGGAGGCTGCCATTTGATTTGCAAGATTTAATTTTCAGTGAGGATGGATTTGGGGAAAACGTTTGACTGAGAAAAAAAAGAGTAAAGGGGAAGTGATAAAAAGAAAGGGGAGGGAACGGTTTTTATAAAAGGGGAAAGGCGCAAGGAGAGATACATGAAAGGACACGGTAAAAAAAGAATGCGTTAATTTCCTTAGATCACGAAAGAAATGGTCCATATGTTTCACCGATTCAAATACTGGATATTTAATTAATTAATTAATTCCATGAATGTATTTAATATTAAAAGGAAAGCATTTATGTTATATTATGTATTTTATATAAATAAATCATTCAATCTTTTTGGTATTCATCTTTAATTCAAACCCAAACGTTACTAGCTTACAATAAGGCTCATATTAGTTATAGGAATCATTTACGTATATTATAAATTTCTTGGTTTCATAAATTATATTTAACACGACAATATTATTTATAGGAATTAATCAAATTTAATGTAGTCCATTAATTTCCATTATTCAATCCTTAACTCAATTTCAAACGTTACCAACTTAGTCCCAATCTAACATTGGACTCATATTTAGTCAAGTTAAGTAATTAAATGTTTTAAAATTTTCTTATTAATTTACACTATTTGTAAATAGATGTTTTAATTTCTTTTCATATTTATTTACTAAATATAAATAAATATTCTTTTTCTCTTTCTCTAATTTACAAAGAAATGTCAACTTTGTTTCAACTATATTATTTAAATTAACATGGTAATTTAGTTTTGTCTAATTTGTTTTACAACCATTTCATGATAACAAGATGACATATTTGTTTTGAATTATTTCATTTAACAAATATGATATATTTGTTTTTCACTATCTTCTCTTTTTTTTTGTATTAATAAATTTATTTAATTCTTAAATTTACTTAGGGATGAAACTTTCCATTTTCTTTGGTTTAATGTAATGTTTCATTTCCTTTCTTTAAATTACTTAATTAATGGGGATAGTTAGAGAAGGAAACTTTCATTTCCTTTCTAATGTGACATATTATAACAAAAATGTTATTCTTAATAAATGTCATTTTTGTAGCATGGCATTTATAATACGACATAAATGACACTTTTAATACTAACATGAATAACCTTTATATATTCTAATATAATATTTCTGACCAAGTGACATTTTTGTTCCAGTTTAATATTTCTAAAAAAAAAGAAGAGTGACCCTTTTTATCTAATTTAACATTCCTAATAAAAAAAATGTTATTTTCCATCTAACGTAATTTTTCTAATATAAAATGCCCCTTTTTTTTAACTAATGTAACATTTCTATACACAAAATGTTCTTTTTTAACTAATGTCACATTTCATATAGAATGTCCATTATATATATATATATATATATATATATATATATATATATATATATATATATATATGTATATATATATATAATGTAACATTTCTATATATAAAACGTTATATTTTTTTTGACAATTCTTTTTTTTGACAATTCTAGTGAAACATTTATCATAAAGATGACAATCTAATTCTAATGTACATTCTAACGATATGACATCATTTTTATAACGAAGTAAATTTCTAACGATAATAACAATTGTAATTTCTAATATAAATGGCAAATGTATGTTACATGAATATTTTTATCTCGCTAACAATAATATAATTTGACAAAATTGATTTTTAGTTTTAACACAAATCCTTTTGATAAATATATATATATACATATATATATTTCTTCGGCTTCCTACTCTACCTATATTCATATGCGATAAAAATCTGATTTTTATTTTCAACACAAATTACATTTAACATGAATATAATTCACCAAATCATCACAGCCACAATCAATCAGTCGGTCTCAATTTTATACGACGCACATATGGTTTAATGTTAAAACATTTATCAAGTTATGTACATTAAGTTAAAGCTTAAATTCAAATTCCCAAAATGCAGCGCTATTTCAAACTCCTTTTATAATTAAATTAAATTTATTTGTTTTAACTTCGATTAAAATATTTTTTTTTTAGCCATTATTATTCAAAATAAATTATTTTAAATATCCTAAATCCATTAAAATTTCTAAAATAAAAATTTTAAATTGGCCCCAAAATTTCGGGTTGTTACAGTCGCCCCCACTTAAGATCTTTTCGTCCTCGAAAAGGAACTAAGGTAAAAGTTGTTTAATTATCTAACCAAATTTTAATTTTCTTTTATTAATTTTATTTGTTGACTAACTTATCAAATATATATATATATATATATACTTTTATATATTTAAAATCATATTTTCAAAAATAGATTATGTATAATTAAAATACGTTAATTATAAGCTTATCACTCTGAACTCATCCTAGGGCATTACTAACCCCATCTCTAATGAGTTTTTCTCATTCTATGACACTGCTGGTCCTATCTCTAATGAGTATTCTTATTGGATATTACTAATCCAATCTCTGATGAGTCTTTTGTCCAGTTCTAATGAGTTGTATCCCAAAGATTTGAGCTAACCAGAGCTCTGATACCACCTGTAAAGACCCGCAAATTCCCACCCTTTGAATCGACCATAAACCACAAGGTCTGACCCAAAAGGTGAAAATCTACGAATACTTTAACTTTGGGCATACAACACATCAGAACAAAAACACAGACTTTTATAACATCAATAATAAATGTTACATCAGAGTACAGAATATATCAGAGTACATTGAAATAAAATTACAGCGGAAGATAAACTACAAAAGATTTAATACATTAAATAAAATACAGTAAACAGCGGAAGACTACTATGCTCTGGACACATCTTTAGGCTTCGATCCAGGATCCTGCTAAAAGAATAGATATCTGCAAAAAGCTACTCGACTGCCCGTATGGAAAAGAGGGCACCCGAGTTTGCAAAGTGAAACAAACTACGAGTCAGTCATGGGACTGGTGTGAGAATTCTAAACTAATATAACTAATAAGACAAATCCAAGGACCACGCCACTTTCGCGGAACGGGTTTACTCCTGTGGATTGCCAGTGCATAAACCAAAGTAAATCGAGAAATAACGCAATGTCTTTTTGGAAAAATGAAACCATTATAAGACCCAGGTCCCATCACACAATGCAACGCACACCAGAGGATAGGGTTTTACCTTATAATGGTCAAAAGATGCTTGATACGTATAAAAAGGATTTGATATTATTATTAGTGTATGTTTTAATAAAAAGATTTGAATCATAAGTATCAATCCTAGACGGCATGGTTACCATATAGCATGTCGCCAATACTAGTTCTACAATCAAAACCGCAAGGGCGTATTGGAAATTTGGATTCCATCATGAGTCGAGGCTAGGGGCAAGATCCTCTCCGATTCGAGACACTCTAGCAAATGCCTCAGGATTCCCCGCAGTGAACCCTTGGAAGCGGTAGGGCCGGTCCCCGCCTATGGGCAGTGGATTAGTTATGCCTGAACACACGTTTCCCGGTCCCTTTGGACCTATAGTATGACCACCAACGGCCTATAAAAATAACGAGGCACCTCAAAATCCATCATCCACATAAGTAAAATGTCAGCGCTGGTAGGTCCCTGACATCACTCTAGCTAGAAAGAAACGTGTGCACTCCCTACGGTCCGTATCCCGTTTTTGACTCATACCGGGGTGTGAGGCTCGCGAAGTCACGATATACACAAAGCTATGCCGTAATAGGCTATGCTTTGATCATCAACCACAAGGCCCTGCTTTTCAACAAAAGCCTTGATCAATGCATCTTAGTATGCCACATTGTCAGTCCATACTATACCATTGATTTCTGCCAATATATAACCTCTAAGCTCATATGTCTCAGAGAAGGGTGCTAACCACCAAGCAGATATATATTAACAGAGATCAACGAATGTAGTATAAAGGACTACAACGTCAAAACATACATTCCATTTATAAACTTATGCACTGGGTCTGAGCGAAAGTCAAATCCGTACAAATCAACACTACGTCCGGATAACTACCATCTTAGCCCCGTCTTGGGAGCAAATCAATCAAGGACCTCAATGCTAGTTACCCATTCGATGTGAAGATCGTCGGTCTTCAATCGCCGTCTTCAACTATTAGATTTAAAACGTCGTATAATCATTTGAAATGAGATTGAACTCGGTCTTCTCAAACGATTCTCGCATATATATATATATATAAAATTTGAAAACATTTCATATCGTTATTAATATTTGATAACAACATATCGATGTTTTTATTTATATAAAAATAGCTTAAATTAATTTAACGACGCTTCGGGTAAATGGGCGACCCTGGCGTTGTTTTCAACCAATTTTGATTTACACATATCTTGAAATCTAACCGTTTAAAGTTACGATTGCCGATACGCGAACTGCCGCGCGCGTTCCGTTTAATAAATATAAATCGTTTGGCGATTTCAACTATTAACGTCTATTCTTTTATCGCATTTAAAATGACGATAAAAATATCACTTTTATTTTACTCTGTTTTTATTTACTCTAATTATTCGTAGAAATTTACATATATAAAAATGTAAATTTAGAAAATATAAATATGCTTTAACCTCCCACATTGGATAGGTATTGTTGTGATTACTGGACAGCCGGGCGGGTCGGGACAGGTTTACGTCACAACTCAATCCAACCTCGGGTTTAAGCATACTGATTCATACTGGAAATGGAATAAATATTTTTCTTTTACTTCAAATGACAAAATGTATTCTTTTATTTTCCTTTACATAAAATGTTAACAAAATGTTAATTTTGTTGTAATCCTTTTAATATTAACAAAATGTGAATTTTGTTATAATTAATTTAACATTAACAAAATGTGAGTGTTGTTATAATTCTTTTAAATAAACAAAGGTGTTATTTTAATCCTATTAACGTTTTATAAACAAAAATGTTATTTTTAATGTCTATTGACATTTTGTAAACAAAATGTCCCTTTTTAATCACATTAACATTTTAAAATCAAAATGTCTTTTTTTTTCATTCTTATTAAAGTGACAAAAATGTATGTTTTAAGTAAATACGCTACTATCATGTCATATTTTCAAATTGATTCATCTTTGTTTTCAACAAAAATAATATGAATAAAAGAGTCATTATTTTCTTTTTCAACAAAAATCATATTAACAAAGGTATATTTCTATTCTATGTTTTGTTTGCATCTAAAAATGTAAATAAAAAGTATACTACTTTTTCTATGTTTTATTTTTATTATTTATTCACCTAAGTGTAGATAAATGTTTTACTATTATTTTTAATCCATTTTTTTCATATAAAAATGTCCCTTCTTCTTTATCCAATTTCCTAACCTAAAAATGTACAATTTACTTAATCCAGTTCTATAACATAAAAATGTATAAATTTACTCATCTCATTTTTACAACACGAAAATGTACTTTTTACTTATCACGCTTTTGTAACATAGAAATGTATAATTTCCTCTTAATCCATTTTATTGCATAAAAATGTGATTTTAACTAATTTATCTTTTATACACAAAAATGTACTTTTAAATTAGTTTACTCTTTTCACATGAAAATGTGCTATTTATCTAAGTGAAATATAAATAAGGATTATCACAAATTCTGTCATGTCAATTTGGTGACAAATATGATAACCAAAATGATGGTTTTTGTCTAACCATCCCATTTACCTAACGTCGTAACTTTAATGTCAAAATGCGAAAATATGGGTTTTTGTCTAACCCCTTCTATGTACCCAACGACGAATATTTCAATGTCACACACATACAATACAACATAGGGGTGTATAATTTTGAAGAATCTAAATAAAAGGTCCCATCTTTACTTTATTTTATAAATAAAAATAAAGATTAAAACTCACATTTTATTTCATAAATGAAAATAAAGATTAAATTTGCATTTGATTATGTAAACAAAAGGAAGGTAAAAATTTGTCTTTTGTTTTGTAAAACAAAAAAAATAAAGATAAGAACTTGTTACTTATTTTGTAAACAAAAATAAAGATAAAAACTTACATTTTATTATGTTAACAAAATTAAAAAAGAAACTTGCTTTTTATTATGTTAACAAAATAAAGGATAAAAATTGGTATTTTATTATGTAAACAAAAATAAAGATTAAAACTTTATTTATCTTTTAAATAAAGTGTAAAAGATCTAAACTTCCTTTATTTTATAAATCAAAGAACAAAATAAAGATTTTATTCTTATTGTATAAATCAAAATAAAAATTCACCTTTCTTTTTGTTATTTTGTAAATCAAAATAAAAACTCCCACTTTTCATTTTATGTGGTGAATCACAATAAAGGTTTAAACTTTCTTTTGTGAACCAGAATAAAACTCAATTTTACCTTTTATTTTGTAAAACAAAAATAAAGGTTTAATTTCTCATTTTATTTGTAAAACAAAATAAAGGTTAATTTCTATTTGAGAAACAAAATAAAGAGTTAATTTCTTATTTGAGAAATAAAATAAAGTGAGGATGAGAACTTTACAGAGATTACATCAAAATTTAAAGATCTAGGAGAACATGGTTCTATCATGGCATCCCAGGCATTACAAATCATAAAAACAAATATGTGTTTCAACAAAAAACAGAATAAACATCCACAACAAACAGAATAAACATCCACAAAATTCATCACATACAGATCTGTATTATATGCATTTCCATCACCACATAATTAAATTAAATAATTAATTATTCATATAAAAGAAGGATTCTCACATTCGTTGTAGATTATGGTCCAAATTCCAAGCAGTTCAAAATGGTCCTTTTTCTGTCCAGCAATGAAGATCTGGTTTTTACGATCAGAACGCTGCCCTTCTGTAACAACCCGGAAAATGCGAGCCAGTTTGAAATTTTTAAATTGGCAAATTTAGCGAATTTTGAATATTTAAAATAGATTATTTTAAATAATATCGACGAGAAATTTATTTTGAATATAATTCGATCGTATATATTATACGCGTCGTCGTTAGAATATATAATAATTATATATAATTATAAAAGGAATTGAAAATGGCGCGGTAGTTCGAAAATTCGATTTCTAATTTCAAATGAATATACAGAATTCAATATAAGTCAGAATTGAACGAAACAAGAAATATTTGAATCTGTATAACTATATCTTTGTAACGAAGTTAGCAAACTGAGATTTCATCTTAGAAATGATAAGATACGTCCAGTTGAAAATTCAAAATAGCCGCTATGGAATTTATATATATTTTATATAATATATAGCCCTTAAAAATAGCCGTTTTGCAAACGACCTCGGATTTCGACGAAACCAGTTTTGTTGGGTCCGTGATGTTAAGTTATTGCTAGATTTCAAATTTCATAATTTTTCGAATCAATATGTGAGCGGGGCAAAAGAAAACGCGTTTGACCAGTTTCAGTTGATTTTAATCGACTGGAAATTGGCCATTTTTCTAACAGTCTCAGAATTCGACGAAACTAGTTTTGTTAGGACCGTATCATCAATACGAAGCTAGAAAATATTTTTCGAGAATTTTTAGAGTTAGCATGTGACCCCGGTAATTTGAAATGTGCGTTTAAAATTCAATATAGCGACTTAAATGTAGATTTAAAGGAAACTGATCGAAACGATCAAATCAGCTAGCGATACATATCCCATTGTGTTCGGAATGGGGGTAAAACGCTATGGACGTCAGGCGGTAGGCCTCGTTTCGAGGTCGTATGTAAAAGTCAACCTTTTTGAAAAATTAAATAATTAAATAAAAAAAATATTATTTTAATTCCCCCCCCTTTTTTTCTTCTGCTTGGCCCCCCGTTTCATTATACAGAAACAAAAAAAAAATGGAAACCTAATCTAAATCGCGCAGCCCCCCCCCCCTCGACGGAGCGTCCTCCTCCGTTGCCACCAGGTGGCGCCGCCCACTTCTAGACCCCCCCCCCCTCGACGAAGCCGATCCCCCCCTCCGATCTGCAAGCCTCGACGAAGCCGACCCCCCCTCCGATCTGCAAGCCTCGACGAAGCCGACCCCCCCACCCCTCCGATCTGCAAACCTCGACGAAGCCCCCCGACCACTCGACAGCCCCCCTGTAAGTTTTTAATTTATTTATTTTATTTTTATTTTTATTTAAAACAGAAAAGAAAATTGATTTTAACATAATTTAAAAACTGATTTTGTCATACTTTAAAAACTGATTTTAACATACTTTAAAAACTGATTTTGTCATACTTTAAAAACTGATTTTAACATACTTTAAAAACTGATTTTAACATAATTTAAAAACTGATTTTAACATAATTTAAAAACTGATTTTAACATACTTTAAAAACTGATTTTAACATAATTTAAAAACTGATTTTAACATAATTTAAAAACTGATTTTAACATAATTTAAAAACTGATTTTGTCATACTTTAAAAACTGATTTTAACATAATTTAAAAACTGATTTTATTTTGAGTTATAAAAGATGTTATTTTTGAGATATAAAAAATTTGACTTTTTTTAAAATGATTAGAGAATAAAGATAGGATTTTTATCTAAGAAAAAGTTCATATTTTTGTTTAGAAAAAGATCATAGTTTTGATTTAGGAAAAAATTAGATTTTTGATTTAGAAAAGATTAGATTGTTATTTCTATAAAGACGAGATTTTTATTCAATAAAAATATGATTTTTATATGTAGAACTTCGAAATAAAAATATGATTTTTATATGTAGAACTTCGGAAGAAAAATATGATTTTTTATGTAAAGGAAAATGGGATTTTTCTTATGTATAAAAGTATAATCTTTAGGCGTTATAAAATAAAGATTAGATTTTTAAAATAAAGATTAGATTTTTAAAATGCAAAAGATTAGATTTTTAAAATGCAAAAGAAGATATTTTTAAAAGTAAAAGTTTGATTTTTATATATTGAATAGTATAATAAAAATTCGATTTTTATATAGTGAATAACGAAGTAAAAATTCGATTTTTATATATATAGTGGCTACGGGCAACGAAGCTGACGAAGATGCGAAAACAATGAAGATTTCTATCAAAGAAGAGTCAAGATGATTGGATAGCTATCTGTGAGAATTTCTCACCTTTCAATTTCATTTCTATTTATATATATATATACTAGGATGCAGACGGTGCTTAGTAGCACCCGACACAATCGTCCACAGACCATGGACTTGTTTGTTTGGTTGCATAGGTTAGTTATATGATTTGATTTGAATTGGGTTGTTTGGTGATTTTGATTGATGTGTGAATGGCGTGGGCCTTCACTAGACCGGGGATTAGGCTAGGCCTCGTCCCGTTTCTAGTATCGTGCCGTTATGCCGCCGAAATTTTCTAAAATATGTTAGAAAAATAAAAATATCATTTTATTTAAAGAATGAACTGAATAGAAATTCATAGGTTGGAATAAAATGTTTTGTCGTTAAAAATATAATTTTTAACGTGAATGTGAATAAATAAATATTCATTTACAAACCAGACGGTTTGTTTATGTACACCTATTTGAAGGACATTGATTGGGTCGATAAATTTTACACATCGCCCAACTGCACAAATAAAATGTGCGTTTGATTGTTTGAAACCCCACACGGGTGTTAGGATGAAATTTGAAGTCCACTCATCCTGATTGATTAAATATGTCGATCGATTGATTGACAAGCTGCTATAAGCGTTAAATGTCTATATTTGATGCTTATACAGTGTAGTGCACTTTGGTTGATGGTTGATTATTTTTCAATGCTATTATATACATGCGTTGTATGAAAATCCATATAATTAACATTATATGGTGATTGATTGGGCCTCATTCCAATTTGAAAAATAAAGAATATATAAAATAAAAGTTCATGTGTTGACAGTACTCATCCTTTGAGATTGGTCATGTGTTGAACGAAATATTTTGATAATAACAACTATTTTGAAAAAGAAATATTTGAAATAAAATATTTGAAATAGAAATTTATGAAGCCGTGTTGATTAGATTGACGCCATTTTGACGTAAACGATATTTATATCGATTTTATCGATTTCGAAATGAATTGAATCGAAAACGATTTCGAAATGAATTGAATTGAAAACGATTTCGAAATGAATTGAATCGAAAACGATTTCGAAATGAATTGAATCGAAAACGATTTCGAAATGAAATGAATTGAATCGAAAACGATTTCGAAATGAAATGAATTGAAAACGATTTCGAAAAGAATTGAATCGAAAACGATTTCGAAATGAATTGAATCGAAAACGATTTCGAAATGAATTGAATCGAAAACGATTTCGAAATGAATTGAATCGAAAACGATTTCGAAATGAAATGAATTGAGAACGATTTCGAAATGAATTGAATTGAATACGATTTCGAAATGAATTGAATTGAAAACGATTCCGAAATGAAATGAATTGAAAACGATTTCGAAATGAATTGAATTGAAAACGATTTCGAAATGAATTGAATTGAAAACGATTTCGAAATGAATTGAATCGAAAACGATTTCGAAATGAATTGAATCGAAAACGATTTCGAAATGAATTGAATCGAGAACGATTTCGAAATGAATTGAATCGAAAACGATTTCGAAATGAATTGAATTGAAAACGATTTTGAAATGAAATGAATTGAAAACGATTTCGAAATGAATTGAATTGAAAACGATTTCGAAATGAATTGAATTGAAAACGATTTCGAAATGAAATGAATTGAAAACGATTTCGAAATGAAATGAATTGAGAACGATTTCAAAATGAATTGAATTGAAAACAATTTCGAAATGAATTGAATTGAAAACGATTTCGAAATGAAATGAATTGAAAACGATTTCGAAATGAATTGAATTGAAAACGATTTCGAAATGAAATGAATTGAAAACGATTTCGAAATGAAATGAATTGAAAACGATTTCGAAATGAAATGAATTGAAAACGATTTCGAAATGAATTGAATCGAAAACGATTTCGAAATGAATTGAATCGAAAACAATTTCGAAATGAATTGAATCGAAAACGATTTCGAAATGAAATGAATCGAAAACGATTTCGAAATGAATTGAATCGAAAACGATTTCGAAATGAATTGAATCGAAAACGATTTCGAAATGAATTGAATCGAAAACGATTTCGAAATGAATTGAATCGAAAACGATTTCGAAATGAATTGAATCGAAAACGATTTCGAAATGAATTGAATCGAAAACGATTTCGAAATGAATTGAATTGAAAACGATTTCGAATTGAATTGAAAGCGAATTTAAATGAATTCAAATTGAATTGAAATTTGAATTGGATAGAAATGAATTTTAAAATGAATTTATAAAGAAGAATTCAATTTTGATTTGAATTGAAATGGAAGTTGAAAAGGTTTTTGAAACGAATTCAAAACTATTTATATAATTCGATTTAAATAGAAATCGACGAAATATATATTATATATATAATATAATGGCCTGAATAGAACGCGCCGCGCCGCGGCAGTTCGCGAATTTCGACCATTTATTTCAAACGGACATTACGGGAGATCCGACCGTCGGATTCTCCTAAAACCGGAACCGTTGGGTTCGTATCGAAAAGAGCTTTCTAACGGATATTAGAAATTAGAAATCTAACGGTTGGATTTGGAATTATGTCCAAATCAAATTTGAAAAAGGTCGCTATAAGTGCAGTTCGATGGCCATTGACGGAAATCGACTGTACGGGCCTTGATAAAATTATTAAAAATAGTAATAATTTGTGTAAAATCATAAGAAATGATTTGGGAAAAATTGGGATGAAAAACTCCCTATTTGAAAAGATAAAAATAGATTTTTATCGAAATGAACTAGTTTTGAACTAGGATTATAATTCTATTTATTTTTAAATAAATAAAATTGAATTTGAGATGGTTTTGAAAATAACCAAAATTTCCAATGATTGCATTGGAGTGGAATTGAATCGAAATTGTCTTCGGAATATTTCGATGTTGGAATTCGTGATTATACAGGTGTTGTTATGGAAATTTGAAAGATATATATTTATATCGTTATTTCCAATACGACATTTGTTAATCGTAGAATTTGATATTGAATATAAGCCGATATATTTTCTATTCAGAGCCTTATATTGAATATCAAATGTGATTTGGGTTTGTCGTGAATGGTGTCTTCACTAACACTGTTCTTGAACCCAGTTGAGAAAAGATTAAATCTTTTTATTTAGATTTAATGAAGTGTACCAATTAAATAATATTTAATTGGAATTGAATTGATATTGATTTTTGGGTTTATCGTGAACAGTGTTTTAAATAACACTCGTTCTTTAACCCGATAATTAATGGAATGTGACTTTGGGTTTATCGTGAACCGTGTTTTAAATGACACGGATTCTTTAACCCAGTTAACGATTAAAACTAAGTGGAGTTTTAATGAATCTTTAATTAGATTGAAATGGTCGAGAATGGAGTATCACCAGTTTTGCTCCAGGCGATAGTTAAATCTTTAATTAGATTTGAACGTGAAATGGTAATTGAATTTACCGATAACACCGTGGTGTTAGATATGAAGTATTACCAGTTTTACTTCATGGGATGAATAGGTTGGGATTGGGAAATTAAAACAAATGATTACTTCGGTAAGGTTCGTTAATCTCGACGAGTTTGAATTGATATTCAAAAATAGATTAAAGAATAAATTCAAGAAATTTATCTTGGATAAAATTAATGGGAACCTTTCCCTATGAATGTGAAATTTAGAAACTAACTGTCGGTTAGCTAAGCAGAATGGTTTTCTGGATATTGATCTGATGTTGGTTTCGGCCTTCGGGGTTAATATTTGGGGAGTTATTCTCTTGATTAATTTACGGTTAGTGACTGATGAATTGGAATGAGGCGTATGTTGTGTTTGTGTAACACTTATTTAAAATATACGCGAGTTATTTGGAAAGACCGGGTTTATCCCATTCTGAATAACTGATACGACGATAAGTCGAAGATGAAGACGATGGTCGAAGACCGGAAGTCTTCATGTCGTTTGGGTGATTACTGATGATCTTGATTGGGCTGTACACCCAAGAAGATGGAAACAGTTGGTGATCGTCCAGACGTACTTGGAGATCAATGGATATGCGGGGTACTAGGTGCCTCCGGTTTCGTTCAGACCCAGAACGAACTTGTAAATGGACTGTGTGTCTGACATTGGATTTCATTCTGTGTGACTGATATCGGTTGCATAGAGTGGTTTGCCTGTGTGGCATGCTAAGATGCAAATGATCAAGGCTTCTGTTGAAAAGCAAAGTCTTGTGGTGATGATCAAAGCACGGCCTTTGTGGCATAGCTTTGTGTAACGTTTGCTTCGCGAGTTTCACACCCGGTATGAACCAAAAACGGGAGAAGGACCTCAGGGAGGGCCTACGTTTCCTCCTAGCTAAAAGTGGCGTCAGTGGTTTTACACGCCCTGACGAGTTTGACTTATGTGGTTGTTGCTGTTGCGTGGCGCCTCGGTTAGATCGGACGATCCAGGTCCGATGGAGTCATTCGTTGGCTCGCTTACGCCCCAAAGGGCGGCGAAACTTAGTGCTCAGGGATAATAATCCACATCGGTGGACCGGCCCTGTCGCTCCAAGGCTTGCCTGCGCGCTTGCCTGAGACTCGGGCGAGGCAGTCTCGAATCGGTTGAGGACTATCTTTTGCCTCGGTTCATAGACGGAAATCCAATTTCCAAATACGTGACTTTGCGGTTTTATTTGTAAACCTATATATGGCGACATAGTGGCATGGGACGCTCATGTCGCCTATGATTGATACTTATGATTTGAAGTTGTTTTATACACTATGCACTTATAATAGTATCAAACGATTTGTTTTAAAACGTATCAAGCATTCTTTGGCTGTTATAAGGGAAAACCCTATCCCCCGGCTTGCGTTGCATTGTGTGATAGGACCTGGGTCTTATAACAGCTTCATTTTTCTTTATTTAACATTACGCTGTTTGTTTTATGCACTGGTATTCTTGGGAGGAAACCCGTTCCGTGTTATACGGCGTGGTCCCTTGATTTACCTAATGATTTAAAAATAAAGATTAATAACTGTTTTTAGTTCTCACACCAGTCACATGACTGACCTGGAGTTTATTGTTTTAACCTAAACTCTGGGTGCCCTTATTTTGACACGGGCAGCTAGTAGTTTTGGTTTTTTACAGATTTATATTCACAGGATCCTGGTTTACAGCTGGAACGATATCCGGAAAGCTTTGTATCCGTATATCTCTTCTAGTTGTGTATTGTATTATTTTCCGCTGCGATGTATTTAAATGTAATTTAAATCTCTGATATTTCTGTGTAATATTCTTTTATACTCTGTATATTCTTGTATTCTGATGCATTGTTGTAATATACAGTGAAATATTCTTTTATATGCGTTCTGTTGTGGTTTGTTCTCGAACTATCCGTCGCTTTCCTTTACAGGGAAGTTACGGGTTTTTACAGTTGGTATCAGAGCTTTGGTTTACAAAGCAGAGAACAAGACACATTAGAACCGTATGAAAGAATTCATCAGATATTGGATTAGCAATATCCAATGGGAATGACTCGTTAGAGATGGGATCAGTAGTATCCTAGAACGAGTGTGAAGAGTATTTTTTTTTTAGTAAAAACAAATTTAGTTTTGAAAATTTAAATCAACTATTCGTATTTGATTATTTGTTTATATTGATTTTGGACAATTCAGTATATAAAGAATTTGCATATACGCCTTGCAAACGTATATTCGAAGTTTTAATATACTGGATAGATATAGAGTCACATTTTAGACACCCGGGGATAATTCTGATGATGTGGCCACATCATCAGTATTTATATTCGTGTTTCGAAGGTGTGATTTCTATATATTTCCTATTGACTGGTGTGAGAACCAAAATTAGATAGGGCCTATTGTTGTGATTTGGCATCAAAAATCTGATTTTTGTATTTATATCAAAGTTATGAATTTGAAACTCTAATTCACTAATTGATTGATGTTTGTGTTGTTTGTTTAGTTGTTTACTAATTTTTAACCATTAAGCCTAATTGGATCAAACATTGAATTATATTGAAATTTGGTCGCATCTGCTTGCATATACATGTATATCATTGAACAGGTCATAGCAAGGAGGCTAGAGCCAGAGAATAAAATTTGTTTGCCCGACAAATAGGTACATGTTTATTACATAATTTCCTGTTTTGTTTGGGTGATGATGATTTTGTGAGCCTATTGGCTAGCCGCTTCGCTTTTTCTTTTTCTTTTTGAGATCTGAAGGACCGGGGAAGCTATTTGAAATTCCCCGATGCTCCCATTGCAGGGGAGGTTATGGCGAAATTTTTCGAAAATTTAGGGTGTTAGCCAAATTTTTGAAATTTTGAAAATTCTCAGAAACTAAAGAGTTGGAGAATAGAAGTCAGATCGAACGTAGAGTTGATTAATCAAACCACTTTCGACTTTGTTCCTTTTCGGGGACGAAAAGTTTTAAGTGGGGGAGATTGTAACAACCCGGAAAATGCGAGCCAGTTTGAAAATTTTAAATTGGCAAATTTAGCGAATTTTGAATATTTAAAATAGATTATTTTAAATAATATCGACGAGAAATTTATTTTGAATATAATTCGATCGTATATATTATACGCGTCGTCGTTAGAATATATAATAATTATATATAATTATAAAAGGAATTGAAAATGGCGCGGTAGTTCGAAAATTCGATTTCTAATTTCAAATGAATATACAGAATTCAATATAAGTCAGAATTGAACGAAACAAGAAATATTTGAATCTGTATAACTATATCTTTGTAACGAAGTTAGCAAACTGGGATTTCATCTTAGAAATGATAAGATACGTCCAGTTGAAAATTCAAAATAGCCGCTATGGAATTTATATATATTTTATATAATATATAGCCCTTAAAAATAGCCGTTTTGCAAACGACCTCGGATTTCGACGAAACCAGTTTTGTTGGGTCCGTGATGTTAAGTTATTGCTAGATTTCAAATTTCATAATTTTTCGAATCAATATGTGAGCGTGGCAAAAGAAAACGCGTTTGACCAGTTTCAGTTGATTTTAATCGACTGGAAATTGGCCATTTTTCTAACAGTCTCAGAATTCGACGAAACTAGTTTTGTTAGGACCGTATCGTCAATACGAAGCTAGAAAATATTTTTCGAGAATTTTTAGAGTTAGCATGGGACCCCGGTAATTTGAAATGTGCATTTAAAATTCAATATAGCGACTTAAATGTAGATTTAAAGGAAACTGATCGAAACGATCAAATCAGCTAGCGATACATATCCCATTGTGTTCGGAATGGGGGTAAAACGCTATGGACGTCAGGCGGTAGGCCTCGTTTCGAGGTCGTATGTAAAAGTCAACCTTTTTGAAAAATTAAATAATTAAATAAAAAAAATATTATTTTAATTTCCCCCCCCCCCTTTTTTTTCTTCTGCTTGGCCCCCCGTTTCATTATACAGAAACAAAAAAAAATAAATGGAAACCTAATCTAAATCGTGCAGCCCCCCCCCTCGACGGAGCGTCCTCCTCCGTTGCCACCAGGTGGCGCCGCCCACTTCTAGACCCCCCCCCCTCGACGAAGCCGATCCCCCCCCTCCGATCTGCAAGCCTCGACGAAGCCGACCCCCCCTCCGATCTGCAAGCCTCGACGAAGCCGACCCCCCCCCTCCGATCTGCAAGCCTCGACGAAGCCGACCCCCCCCCCCCCCTCCGATCTGCAAACCTCGACGAAGCCCCCTGACCACTCGACAGCCCCCCTGTAAGTTTTTAATTTATTTATTTTATTTTTATTTTTATTTAAAACAGAAAAGAAAACTGATTTTAACATAATTTAAAAACTGATTTTGTCATACTTTAAAAACTGATTTTAACATACTTTAAAAACTGATTTTGTCATACTTTAAAAACTGATTTTAACATACTTTAAAAACTGAATTTAACATAATTTAAAAACTGATTTTAACATAATTTAAAAACTGATTTTAACATAATTTAAAAACTGATTTTAACATACTTTAAAAACTGATTTTAACATAATTTAAAAACTGATTTTAACATAATTTAAAAACTGATTTTAACATAATTTAAAAACTGATTTTGTCATACTTTAAAAACTGATTTTAACATAATTTAAAAACTGATTTTATTTTGAGTTATAAAAGATGTGATTTTTGAGATATAAAAAATTTGACTTTTTTTAAAATGATTAGAGAATAAAGATAGGATTTTTATCTAAGAAAAAGTTCATATTTTTGTTTAGAAAAAGATCGTAGTTTTGATTTAGGAAAAAATTAGATTTTTGATTTAGAAAAGATTAGATTGTTATTTCTATAAAGACGAGATTTTTATTCAATAAAAATATGATTTTTATATGTAGAACTTCGAAATAAAAATATGATTTTTATATGTAGAACTTCGGAAGAAAAATATGATTTTTTATGTAAAGGAAAATTGGATTTTTCTTATGTATAAAAGTATAATCTTTAGGCGTTATAAAATAAAGATTAGATTTTTAAAATAAAGATTAGATTTTTAAAATGCAAAAGATTAGATTTTTAAAATGCAAAAGAAGATATTTTTAAAAGTAAAAGTTTGATTTTTATATATTGAATAGTATAATAAAAATTCGATTTTTATATAGTGAATAACGAAGTAAAAATTCGATTTTTATATATATAGTGGCTACGGGCAACGAAGCTGACGAAGATGCGAAAACAATGAAGATTTCTATCAAAGAAGAGTCAAGATGATTGGATAGCTATCTGTGAGAATTTCTCACCTTTCAATTTCATTTCTATTTATATATATATATATACTAGGATGCAGACGGTGCTTAGTAGCACCCGACACAATCGCCCACAGACCATGGACTTGTTTGTTTGGTTGCATAGGTTAGTTATATGATTTGATTTGAATTGGGTTGTTTGGTGATTTTGATTGATGTGTGAATGGCGTGGGCCTTCACTAGACCGGGGATTAGGCTAGGCCTCGTCCCGTTTCTAGTATCGTGCCGTTATGCCGCCGAAATTTTCTAAAATATGTTAGAAAAATAAAAATATCATTTTATTTAAAGAATGAACTGAATAGAAATTCATAGGTTGGAATAAAATGTTTTGTCGTTAAAAATATAATTTTTAACGTGAATGTGAATAAATAAATATTCATTTACAAACCAGACGGTTTGTTTATGTACACCTATTTGAAGGACATTGATTGGGTCGATAAATTTTACACATCGCCCAACTGCACAAATAAAATGTGCGTTTGATTGTTTGAAACCCCACACGGGTGTTAGGATGAAATTTGAAGTCAACTCATCCTGATTGATTAAATATGTCGATCGATTGATTGACAAGCTGCTATAAGCGTTAAATGTCTATATTTGATGCTTATACAGTGTAGTGCACTTTGGTTGATGGTTGATTATTTTTCAATGCTATTATATACATGCGTTGTATGAAAATCCATATAATTAACATTATATGGTGATTGATTGGGCCTCATTCCAATTTGAAAAATAAAGAATATATAAAATAAAAGTTCATGTGTTGACAGTACTCATCCTTTGAGATTGGTCATGTGTTGATCGAAATATTTTGATAATAACAACTATTTTGAAAAAGAAATATTTGAAATAAAATATTTGAAATAGAAATTTATGAAGCCGTGTTGATTAGATTGACGCCATTTTGACGTAAACGATATTTATATCGATTTTATCGATTTCGAAATGAATTGAATCGAAAACGATTTCGAAATGAATTGAATTGAAAACGATTTCGAAATGAATTGAATCGAAAACGATTTCGAAATGAATTGAATCGAAAACGATTTCGAAATGAAATGAATTGAATTGAAAACGATTTCGAAATGAAATGAATTGAAAACGATTTCGAAATGAATTGAATCGAAAACGATTTCGAAATGAATTGAAATGAAAACGATTTCGAAATGAATTGAATCGAAAACGATTTCGAAATGAATTGAATCGAAAACGATTTCGAAATGAATTGAATCGAGAATGATTTCGAAATGAATTGAATTGAAAACGATTTCGGAAATGAATTGAATTGAAAACGATTCCGAAATGAATTGAATTGAAAACGATTTCGAAATGAATTGAATTGAAAACGATTTCGAAATGAATTGAATTGAAAACGATTTCGAAATGAAATGAATTGAAAACGATTTCGAAATGAATTGAATCGAAAACGATTTCGAAATGAATTGAATCGAAAACGATTTCGAAATGAATTGAATCGAAAACGATTTCGAAATGAATTGAATTGAAAACGATTTCGAAATGAATTGAATTGAAAACGATTTCGAAATGAAATGAATTGAAAACGATTTCGAAATGAATTGAATTGAAAACGATTTCGAAATGAATTGAATTGAAAACGATTTCGAAATGAAATGAATTTAAAACGATTTCGAAATGAATTGAATTGAAAACGATTTCGAAATGAAATGAATTGAAAACGATTTCGAAATGAAATGAATTGAAAACGATTTCGAAATGAAATGAATTGAAAACGATTTCGAAATGAATTGAATCGAAAACGATTTCGAAATGAATTGAATCGAAAACGATTTCGAAATGAATTGAATTGAAAACGATTTCGAAATGAAATGAATTGAAAACGATTTCGAAATGAAATGAATTGAAAACGATTTCGAAATAAATTGAATCGAAAACGATTTCGAAATGAATTGAATTGAAAACGATTTCGAAATGAATTGAATCGAAAACGATTTCGAAATGAATTGAATCGAAAACGATTTCGAAATGAATTGAATTGAAAACGATTTCGAAATGAATTGAATTGAAAACGATTTCGAATTGAATTGAAAGCGAATTTAAATGAATTCAAATTGAATTGAAATTTTAATTGGATAGAAATGAATTTTAAAACGAATTTATAAAGAAGAATTCAATTTTGATTTGAATTGAAATGGAAGTTGAAAAGGTTTTTGAAACGAATTCAAAACTATTTATATAATTCGATTTAAATAGAAATCGACGAAATTTATATTATATATATTATATATATAATATAATGGCCTGAATAGAACGCGCCGCGCCGCGGCAGTTCGCGAATTTCGACCATTTATTTCAAACGGACATTACGGGAGATCCGACCGTCGGATTCTCCTAAAACCGGAACCGTTGGGTTCGTATCGAAAAGAGCTTTCTAACGGATATTAGAAATTAGAAATCTAACGGTTGGATTTGGAATTATGTCCAAATCAAATTTGAAAAAGGTCGCTATAAGTGCAGTTCGATGGCCATTGATGGAAATCGACTGTACGGGCCTTGATAAAATTATTAAAAATAGTAATAATTTGTGTAAAATCATAAGAAATGATTTGGGAAAAATTGGGATGAAAAACTCCCTATTTGAAAAGATAAAAATAGATTTTTATCGAAATGAACTAGTTTTGAACTAGGATTATAATTCTATTTATTTTTAAATAAATAAAATTGAATTTGAGATGGTTTTGAAAATAACCAAAATTTCCAATGATTGCATTGGAGTGGAATTGAATCGAAATTGTCTTCGGAATATTTCGATGTTGGAATTCGTGATAATACAGGTGTTGTTATGGAAATTTGAAAGATATATATTTATATCGTTATTTCCAATACGACATTTGTTAATCGTAGAATTTGATATTGAATATAAGCCGATATATTTTCTATTCAGAGCCTTATATTGAATATCAAATGTGATTTGGGTTTGTCGTGAATGGTGTCTTCACTAACACTGTTCTTGAACCCAGTTGAGAAAAGATTAAATCTTTTTATTTAGATTTAATGAAGTGTACCAATTAAATAATATTTAATTGGAATTGAATTGATATTGATTTTTTGGTTTATCGTGAACAGTGTTTTAAATAACACTCGTTCTTTAACCCGATAATTAATGGAATGTGACTTTGGGTTTATCGTGAACCGTGTTTTAAATGACACGGATTCTTTAACCCAGTTAACGATTAAAACTAAGTGGAGTTTTAATGAATCTTTAATTAGATTGAAATGGTCGAGAATGGAGTATCACCAGTTTTGCTCCAGGCGATAGTTAAATCTTTAATTAGATTTGAACGTGAAATGGTAATTGAATTTACCGATAACACCGTGGTGTTAGATATGAAGTATTACCAGTTTTACTTCATGGGATGAATAGGTTGGGATTGGGAAATTAAAACAAATGATTACTTCGGTAAGGTTCGTTAATCTCGACGAGTTTGAATTGATATTCAAAAATAGATTAAAGAATAAATTCAAGAAATTTATCTTGGATAAAATTGATGGGAACCTTTCCCTATGAATGTGAAATTTAGAAACTAACTGTCGGTTAGCTAAGCAGAATGGTTTTCTGGATATTGATCTGATGTTGGTTTCGGCCTTCGGGGTTAATATTTGGGGAGTTATTCTCTTGATTAATTTACGGTTAGTGACTGATGAATTGGAATGAGGCGTATGTTGTGTTTGTGTAACAATTATTTAAAATATACGCGAGTTATTTGGAAAGACCGGGTTTATCCCATTCTGAATAACTGATACGACGATAAGTCGAAGATGAAGGCGATGGTCGAAGACCGGAAGTCTTCATGTCGTTTGGGTGATTACTGATGATCTTGATTGGGCGGTACACCCAAGAAGATGGAAACAGTTGGTGATCGTCCAGACGTACTTGGAGATCAATGGATATGCGGGGTACTAGGTGCCTCCGGTTTCGTTCAGACCCAGAACGAACTTGTAAATGGACTGTGTGTCTGACATTGGATTTCATTCTGTGTGACTGATATCGGTTGCATAGAGTGGTTTGCCTGTGTGGCATGCTAAGATGCAAATGATCAAGGCTTCTGTTGAAAAGCAAAGTCTTGTGGTGATGATCAAAGCACGGCCTTTGTGGCATTGCTTTGTGTAACGTTTGCTTCGCGAGTTTCACACCCGGTATGAACCAAAAACGGGAGAAGGACCTCAGGGAGGGCCTACGTTTCCTCCTAGCTAAAAGTGGCGTCAGTGGTTTTACACGCCCTGACGAGTTTGACTTATGTGGTTGTTGCTGTTGCGAGGCGCCTCGGTTAGATCGGACGATCCGGGTCCGATGGAGTCATTCGTTGGCTCGCTTACGCCCCAAAGGGCGGCGAAACGTAGTGCTCAGGGATAATAATCCACATCGGTGGACCGGCCCTGTCGCTCCAAGGCTTGCCTGCGCGCTTGCCTGAGACTCGGGCTAGGCAGTCTCGAATCGGTTGAGGACTATCTTTTGCCTCGGTTCATAGACGGAAATCCAATTTCCAAATAAGTGACTTTGCGGTTTTATTTGTAAACCTATATATGGCGACATAGTGGCATGGGACGCTCATGTCGCCTATGATTGATACTTATGATTTGAAGTTGTTTTATACACTATGCACTTATAATAGTATCAAACGATTTGTTTTAAAACGTATCAAGCATTCTTTGGCTATTATAAGGGAAAACCCTATCCCCCGGCTTGCGTTGCATTGTGTGATAGGACCTGGGTCTTATAACAGCTTCATTTTTCTTTATTTAGCATTGCGCTGTTTGTTTTATGCACTGGTATTCTTGGGAGGAAACCCGTTCCGTGTTATACGGCGTGGTCCCTTGATTTACTTAATGATTTAAAAATAAAGATTAATAACTGTTTTTAGTTCTCACACCAGTCACATGACTGACCTGGAGTTTATTGTTTTAACCTAAACTCTGGGTGCCCTTATTTTGACACGGGCAGCTAGTAGTTTTGGTTTTTTTGCAGATTTATATTCACAGGATCCTGGTTTACAGCTGGAACGATATCCGGAAAGCTTTGTATCCGTATATCTCTTCTAGTTGTGTATTGTATTATTTTCCGCTGCGATGTATTTAAATGTAATTTAAATCTCTGATATTTCTGTGTAATATTCTTTTATACTCTGTATATTCTTGTATTCTCGAACTATCCGTCGCTTTCCTTTATGGGGAAGTTACGGGTTTTTACACCTTCTTTCTTCTTCAGGAGCAAAGGCCAAACCTTTCGACAGGCAATGGAGAGTGGCGGCTGGGAATTGACTGCGGTGGCTCGGCTGGTTGTTGCGGTTACAACGAATGGTGGAAGGGGAGAGCAAAAGATTTTGGAGGCCACCATTTGATTTGCAAGATTTAATTTTCAGTGAGGATGGATTTGGGGAAAACGTTTGACTGAGAAAAAAAAGAGTAAAGGGGAAAGTGATAAAAAGAAAGGGGAGGGAACGGTTTTTATAAAAGGGGAAAGGCGCAAGGAAAGATACATGAAAGGACACGGTAAAAAAAGAATGCGTTAATTTCCTTAGATCACGAAAGAAATGGTCTGTATGTTTCACCGATTCAAATACTGGATATTTAATTACTTAATTAATTCCATGAATGTATTTAATATTAAAAGGAAAGCATTTATGTTATATTATGTATTTTATATAAATAAATCATTCAATCTTTTTGGTATTCATCTTTAATTCAAACCCAAACTTTACTAGCTTACAATAAGGCTCATATTAGTTATAGGAATCATTTACGCGCATTATAAATTTCTTGGTTTCATAAATTATATTTAACACGACAATATTATTTATAGGAATTAATCAAATTTAATGTAGTTCATTAATTTCCATTATTCAATCCTTAACTCAATTTCAAACGTTACCAACTTAGTCCCAATCTAACATTGGACTCATATTTAGTCAAGTTAAGTAATTAAATGTTTTAAAATTTTCTTATTAATTTACACTATTTGTAAATAGATGTTTTAATTTCTTTTCATATTTATTTACTAAATATAAATAAATATTCTTTTTCTCTTTCTCTAATTTACAAAGAAATGTCAACTTTGTTTCAACTATATTATTTAAATTAACATGGTAATTTAGTTTTGCCTAATTTGTTTTACAACCATTTCATGATAACAAGATGACATATTTGTTTTGAATTATTTCATTTTAACAAATATGATATATTTGTTTTTCACTATCTTCTCTTTTTTTTGTATTAATAAATTTATTTAATTCTTAAATTTACTTAGGGATGAAACTTTCCATTTTCTTTGGTTTAATGTAATGTTTCATTTCCTTTCTTTAAATTACTTAATTAATGGGGATAGTTAGAGAAGGAAACTTTCATTTCCTTTCTAATGTGACATATTATAACAAAAATGTTATTCTTAATAAATGTCATTTTTGTAGCATGGCATTTATAATACGACATAAATGACACTTTTAATACTAACATGAATAACCTTTATATATTCTAATATAATATTTCTGACCAAGTGACATTTTTGTTCCAGTTTAATATTTCTAAAAAAAAAGAAGAGTGACCCTTTTTATCTAATTTAACATTCCTAATAAAAAATGTTATTTTCCATCTAACGTAATTTTTCTAATATAAAATGCCCCTTTTTTTTAACTAATGTAACATTTCTATACACAAAATGTTCTTTTTTAACTAGTGTCACATTTCATATAGAATGTCCCTTTTTTTATATATATAATGTAACATTTCTATATATAAAACATTATTTTTTTTTTTTTTTGACAATTCTAGTGAAACATTTATCATAAAAATAACAATCTAATTCTAATGTACATTCTAAAGATATGACATCATTTTTATAACGAAGTAAATTTCTAACGATAATAACAATTGTAATTTCTAATATAAATGGCAAATGTATGTTACATGAATATTTTTATCTCGCTAACAATAATCTAATTTGACAAAATTGATTTTTAGTTTTAACACAAATCCTTTTGATAAAAAAATATTTTTTTTTTTTCTTCGGCTTCCTACTCTACCCATATTCATATGCGATAAAAATCTGATTTTTATTTTCTACGCAAATTATATTTAACATGAATATAATTCACCAAATCATCACAGCCACAATCAATCAGTCGGTCTCAATTTTATATGACGCACATGTGGTTTAATGTTAAAACATTTATCAAGTTATGTACATTAAGTTAAAGCTTAAATTCAAATTCCCAAAATGCAGCACTATTTCAAACTCCTTTTATAATTAAATTAAATTTATTTGTTTTAACTTCGATTAAAATAATTTTTTTAGCCATTATTATTCAAAATAAATTATTTTAAATATCCTAAATCCACTAAAATTTCTAAAATAAAAATTTTAAATCGGCCCCAAAATTTCGGGTTGTTACACACACACACACAATTTTATGGTTCAAATCCACTTTTGAATACGTTTATGTGTAAAACATTAATATTTGAACATTGTATAAATAAATATCTTCAAATAATCTATTTATAAAAGTAGATATTTAAACCTATTTTGATTTATACAAACATCCAAATTCTTAATGTTTGGCAGTAAACAGTACAAGAGAATCACAACATATGAAATATGAATTTGACCACAATAACAATTATACAACACAACTATGTCATCTTCTTCATTTCTTTAACAACCACAGACAACTACAGCTCGTAACGTTCTTCAACCGCTACGCTAGTTCAATTTAGTGTTGATGGACAATATATCCTCTTTTAGCCCTGCTATTTCTCGCTACATTCGCTAAATCAAGGCTTTTTTGTGTCCACTTTGGAAGAATTAATATATAGAGCATGATTTGATTAGTTCTCTTTTTAAAAAATTCAGTAAATTTAAGGCATAAGTGCCTAATATATGGTACCAATCAATTACATTCATTCAATTTAGCACGCATAATTATGATATGCCTTGCTTTTGTTATATAAGATTAATTAAAATTGGTTTCCTCTACACATATAATGTGAGAAATGTTATTAATTAATTTTCAAATATTTGGTTTTACATCTAATTAACCCTATTGTGCCTCCGCTATATCCCATTATTTCCCCGCTTTATCCCCGCTATACCTCTTTGCACCTCCGCTGCTATAGAACCGCTAAGCGCTTTAACTGCACAGGTGTATGCAATAAGAGCCATGTGATTAATCAGATTTAATCTCGGCCATTTATTATATAATAAAAACTCCAAAACCTAGCCCAAACCAACCTCACCACATCCTAGCTGAGCCAAGCGGTCGATCGCCACACATAAAGGGTGGTCGACCTTTGGTATAAAAAACGGCCAGTGGGTTTTTTAAGGTGGCAATGGTGTAATTATTAAAATGTTTCTACTTATTACCATCCTTTTATTATATATTCTTATCCACTTCTACGCATATATATACTCATATATTTGAATTCTATGGAATATTCCAATTAGCCATTAATTAGATGTTTATATTCCATATGTTTATTTAGTTTATTCAAATTTCAAACATATTTTATCTACGCACAACACAATTAAAGTTGAATTCTTCATCTGAACTCCGTTTTTGACATATTATATATGAAAACGGATCAAAATCTTACCACGAATGTAAGTACGATAATTTCATGGCCAAATTTCTAATTTTACAAAATTCCAATTTTCAACTTGAAAATATTTTAATGTTTAATTTAACTTATTATTATTTATTAATTATCTTATTTAATTAGTTTATATTTTTGGGGGTGTTACAATGTGTTTATCTCATATGAAAGTTGGAATAAAGCACCTTAAAATTTTAAGGATGACCTTTAGGCTGAATTATGGGTAAGGTTAAATATTCAGTTTTTCCATAATTATATTATGGCACACTGCTTTTTTAGTCAACAACACTTAATTTTCATGGATTCTTTTAGGTTAGATCAGATTCAAAGGATTTGTATTTAAAATAATATGCAAGTCATTTAGTAGATACAAGAGTGAACTGAGGACAAGCTACTATGACAAATTTGATAATGATGAAAAGAGAAGGAAAATTTATCCTCCAAAAATCAGCCTAGAAGATTGGGATGGATTCCTTAAAAATGAAGCACAACCTAATGCATGTGGAAGAAGAGATATAGGAAAAATTACAACTATGGTCATCACACTATTCGTACAAGTCACGTTGTAGTGGAACATAAAATTGTACGTTATTTTTATTGGACCACTCTCTTATTTTTGATAATTTACCTTAGGTTGTATTGATTATATGAAGAAAAATATAACTCTCCTTCATATTAAAGCAACCATATAAAATTTATCATATTCTCAAGATATTTGGATTATTTTCCTTTTTTTTCTAATTTGCAAATTAATATAGTGGCCTGAGACACACCCATTATCGTATGTTTGAGGATGGCCAGAGATACGCCCATTATCATGTGAGCTACCGTGGAAAAACTCGCATATAATCTCAACACCAGTCGACTAGTGTACTACCTACGTTTCTGGCAATTACTGGTACGTTTTCATGTGTGCATGTCTTTGCCCAGAGTTTTGAAATTGTTCAGTGCATCCTAGATCCTTAACAAATGGCTACTAGGGAAATTTACATATATGGTACCGAATAGGTAAATTTGATTATAATTATGAATATTTTAAAAATTAAATGAGTTATTCAATCAATATATGAATAGATAAATTGATATTTTTTATTAGCACCTTAGTTATTTGATCACTATTTTTCAGTGCAAATGTTGACAAGCTGTCGATCCACTGTAACGATGAATGTTCTTTGAAAATTCACTTGGTAATTGATTGAATATTTTGAATTTACACTCCTAATGGAAAGAACATAGATATTTTGCACAAATTGGACATCATACTATTGGAACTGAAATCACCCGGCCATATGATTCTACACCATACGTTACTTGTTTCGGTTATTTAATTATTTTTTTGAAATCGCCCGATCTTATAAAATCACTCTTGGACATCGTATTTATATTGGTTATTGTCTTGTTTAGAAAAATTCCCCATTTTATTTTTGGTTGCAGGCCAGTACTAATCAAAAAAGGAAATCACACATCTTCAAGTATATGTGAAAACACATGCGAAAAAGGATGGTACAATATCGGATTCGACTTCTTCATGCTTTGTAAGTTAAACAATATATTGTTTTGAATGATAAATTAATAATCATTTATTATTATGACATATATGTTTGCATGTTTTACAAGTCTAATGTTTTATATAATAACATATCAATTATTAATAATATCTCAATACTATCGTATTTCAGGGTAAAATTGCAAAAGCGAGGGAAACAATCAATTTCATCGACGAAGAAGACTTGCCATTGGATGAGGACATCTTGTCATAAGTGTTTGGCAAGAATAAAAGGAGCCGAACTCGCAGTATTGGAACCAAGATATCAGGAACGCGAGCTAAGGGTTATAATATTGCATGTAAACAACTCAAAAAGACCAACAAAGACTCTGAAAACTTGAAAGCTAGGATGGCCAATGTGGAGGGTACACTGAAGTCATTGATTGACTTGCTCAAGGGATACATGAATAATGGAAAACACATACCAGGCATTCCTTCCAATGAAGGAGGAAGTGGGACACGCCAGGAAAGTGTTGGAGTAATGTCGAACAATGATATTAGTAATCCATTGAGTTCGTTTGTTTTGGCAAATCAAAAAATTTAAATCCTAAATTTTGATCTAAAGGTCATTGCAACAAGTTATGTCTACAGAGATTTGACAACATCCATCATACATTTGAAATTTGTACCTCTGACGCATCAAAAGTTGGCTATGGACAATGTACTACTACCGCATGAGAGCATAACCAAACACAATCATCATCTTGTTATTACCTTTGGTGAAGTTGGAATCGATGGTTTTGTGTGCCATCCAAAGATTTTAATTCGATATCTTTAGACGTAGGAGCATGTATATATAATTATTATGCCTTGGCTCTTTGTTTTTACATTTTGTGCAATTTTTTTTTAAAAAATAATCCAACATTGCATTTGATAGTTTATACACCAGTTTTTTGCATTGTTGTTTGCATTTCTCTTCATTTCAATTTGCACATCAATTTTGTACATTACATTAGAAATATGATTCATATGCATATGGAGTAGTATATTTTTATGCTTTATGCTTGCCTGAGTTGCATATCTCCTTAGAATGCAAAATTTTAATTATGAGGTGTAACAAGATAGAGGAAGGCTTGCATGCAAGCATATCGTATAGTTAGTGGTCCACCTTTTTCATTTTACAGTCAATGCATTAGTAGAGTAGGAGATCTTTGAGTTTGGTGTGATTGAATGTTTGATTGAGCAGTATATATTTGTTCTGGTGTAGGATCACGGGTTGATTGTGAAAGCGATGTTAACTATTGTAATTGAGTAGTTACTACAATAAGACTTTTGAAGCTCAAGTTGTAGGTGAACGTTAAAGGTAAAGTTAGAGATGTAGATAGCTGTAGGAATTGCTATTTCTTAGAGCTTGGATGGATGTTTTGGATGTTGCAGTGATAAGTTTATAGCTGAGATAGTTTGTGATTATGGTTTAGGGAAGTGAAGATGGAGGAGATATGTTTGCGACTGATGGTGTCGGTTGCAGGAGTTTGGATTGAAACTAATGTTCGGGCATTTGCGATTTTATGATTTGCCTATAGGATTGCAATTGAAATCAATTGTCATTTTGAGTTCAATGGTGTTGTTAGGGATGACGTAGATAGAGAATGGTGTAGTTAAAAGGGTTTCGACAGTTGGCATTGAGTGGTGGAAGTGATCAGATTTTTGTGTACATTTGTAATTTATGGAGTTTTGGGTAAGTGACCGTTTAGTTAACAAAGTAGTTTAGGTTTGTGATGTGGCTTGTTGTAGGTTGTTAAAGGAGTGGTTTAAGGAGGAAAAGATTGTTTTGTTATTCTGGGCATCGTGGGTTATTTTGGTACTGTGCACAGAATACATAGTACAATATTTTGGGTGGAGACTGATGATGGATGGAGGTGGGTGTTTTAGGGGTAGGTTTTACGGGGCATTCTGGTTATTGAAGTGGGTGTATTGGTGTGTGTTTTGAGTTGCCATCTTGAATTAGTGTGATGGCAGAAGAAGATGTATATTTTAGTAGTGTTGTGAATGGTTTGTTGATTCAAATTAGTGATGGATAATGGAGTTGAAATTGTGATGAGGTTAGTGGTCGAGTCAGACTTGCTGCAAGTCATAACAATTACGAGGTAGTTGCGGTGTAGTGTGGCAGCAGGCCCGACCCTAAGGAAAGGCGACCAAGACGGCCGTCTAGTGCAACAGATGGAGGTGATGATGGATTTACAATTTTATCAATAGAATATTCTGTAGAAAACAATTGTTGATTGCTGTAACGGTTCAATGGCTGTAACATTTGTTACTAGGTTCAATTCCTAGCATAGTTCTACAAATTATTTAACTACATGTTGGTTACTTTGGCTGGGGAATGCTTCTCCTTGAGTCACACTGTGTGGCAGGGGTGTAAATGGGTGATGTATATGTTGTTTTGTGGTTGTGGAGTTTTGGTAATCTATAATCATGCTATATTATAAAGTTTGATTTCCTTAGCACTGAGCATGCCACGTCAATGCAAAACCCAATCGTCTTTTTTCCCTTCTTTCTTTGTACGTACGACCGATTTTTAATCGTTCTCCCCCTTTCTCTCTTCTCATCTTCATTTCACCTATTTTGAGGAATTCACATGGCCTAAATGGTCAGATATATCCAATTGGCGTTGGTCATTCTATCCTCCAGCATCTGCATTCCTTTTTAGATTTGGAACTATAGATTCATCTCCTCTACCTTTTTTCCTAATTTAAATTGGATCAAAGCCCTTTGAATCACCACTGCCTGTTTCGTGACAATAACCCCCGATGGCTTTGCCTTTCCCTTTACAATTACAGTGCGTAATACTATTCAGCCAATGTTGTTTGCTCATCATAAATATGGTATCAGGTAAATTTTAAACCCTAAATTTGTATCGTTGTTCTATTTACACGATTCCCTTTCATGCGGTTGGAATTGGTTGTTGAATTTAACATCTTTCAGATATTTAGTACTTTATATTAATTTTATATCTTTGGTCCTGTGGGTTATTCAATCGAGTTTCGAATCCTGAATATTATGTATAACAAATAACAATTCAATCAACTCCTTAACAGTCTGGCATCATGAATAGTAAAGCAATCGCATTCAATCGAGGAAAATATCAACGTATGCTGATTAAGTTTTAAATGCATTAGTTAAAAAGTATCCAGTTTTACAAATTTTCATTTTCAAAAGCAGAAATAGTTTAGGTAGTCCTATTATTTTAGGGAACAACGTGCACTAATCTGCTCCTTGGTCATTTTCTAATTACTGCAAAAATGTAATAAATGTGGGTATTCGAAGCAACTAATCATCTTTAAAAGCTGGTGAATGTTTGTGCTTGATTAAGGTAGAAAACCACCACAGTTGTGATTGCATTTTTGTTTAGTGAATTTAAAAATATTTATTTAAGCATTCTAAAATATATGATTATTTTGCATTCTGAATACACAAACATTATTGTATATAGTTTTAGTGGATAACATAGCCCATTACACTAATTATTCGTTATTTAACTGGTATGTATTTGCTCAGTGTCCATGCTTGATATTTAATTTCGATACTAGCAAATTACATTCCTGACTGAACTCTAAGGACAATATATCAAAAGTTTACATTTTAAGAGGGGAGAAAATTTAACCTCTGGTGTATTTTTTGATATATTTTGTCATAAGATGTTATTGTGTAGTCCTAAGAGTACTCCTTGGCCATGATTTTTATGGGTAACTTTGCAGAGAAATTGATCAACATAACTTTCAATGGATATATAACTGCTTATTTTAGTTGCATGATTGCAACAAAACCTCAGCTGTAAAAGTGATTTTTGATGAGTAAATGGTTTTTTTTAACAACTATCACAGGAAAATAATTATTCAATTCTGAAACCTATCTACCTCATCTACTATGGCTTTATGGCACGGATTTTGAATTTGTTTTATATAATTGTAACAACCCGAAAATCTGGGCCAGTTTAAATTTTTTATTTTGGCAATTTTAATGAATTTTGAATATTTAAAATGAATTATTTTAAATAAAATCGACGAGAAATTTATTTTGAATATAATTTGAACGTATATATTATATACGTCATCGTTAGAATATAATATTTATATATAAATATAAATAGAATTGAAAATGGCGCGGTAGTTCGATAATTCGATTTCAAACTTCAAATGAAATTACTGGTTGCAAAACAAACCGGATTTTAGTGAAACAAAAAACATTAGGATCTATTTGAGAATATCTTTCCAACAAATCCGAAAAATTGAAATTTCATAGCGGGGATCAAAAGATAAGTCAAGTTGAAAATTCTGAATAATCGCTATGGAATTCAGGCCCTTAAAAATAGACATTTTGCAAACGACCTCGGATTTCGACAAAACCACTTTTGTTGGATCCGCAGTGTCAGATTATTTTTAGATTCCAAATTTCATAATTTTTCGAATCAATATGTGAGCGTGGCATAGGAAAACGCGTTTGACCAGTTTTAGTTGATTTTAATCGACTGGAAAATGGCCATTTTTCTAACGGTCTTAGAATTAGACGAAACTAGTTTTGTTAGGACCGTATCGTCAAAACGAAGCTAGAAAATATTTTTCTGGAATTTATAGGGTTCGTATGTGACCCCGGTAAATTGAAATGCGCATTCAAATTCAATATATAGAGTTATATGTTGATTTTAACGAAAACTGATCGAAACGTTCGAATCAGCCTACGATACATATTCCATTGTGTTCGGAATAGGGGTAAAACGCTATGGACGATAGGCGGTGGGCCTCGTTTCGAGTTCGTATGTAAAAGTCAACTTTTCTGAATTAAATAAACTAATTATAATATAAAAATAACCATCTTCCTTCCTATACCCTCTGCCCCCCCCCCCCCGTTCGAATTCATTTCAGAAAAGAAAGAAAAAAAAAGAGAGAAAAAAGCAATGATGGAAACGCATCGTCGATCCCCCCCTCCACCACCTCCCCTTCGTCGATGGCGCCACCGGAGGTCGGCCTCCCAACGCCGCCTCCTCCCGCTCGTTTCCCCCTTCAGACCGCACCCGAAACCCCCCAACCCCCAAATCGAGAACCGCACCTCCCCTGAAGCCCACAACCACCACCGAACCCCCCCCCCTCTTCCTCTTCCCTCCTTGCGCCGCAGTGCAGACGCCAACCGCCCCCTACTGACGCGCGGGAGCCCCCCCTGCCCTCATCCTCGACTGCAAACGGCACCACGAACCCCTTCCAATTCGAACAGCGAAGGTGTGTCTTTATTAACTTATTTATTTACATTGTTTTATATGTAGATTGGATTTTTAGTTAGGCTAAGATATGATTTTTCAATATATGAAAGCTTCGATTTTTATATGTATGAAGAGTTTGAAAAGAAAAGATTTTTTTCATAAGAAAAAGATTGGATTTTTAATTTGAAAAGTTTGATTTTTAAACAAGAAAAAAGTTCGAATTTTTATATTAGAAAAGTTTGAATCTTTATATAGTGGAAATGGTGAAGTAAAAATATAATTTTTATAATGAAGTTAGGAAGTAAAAATAGAATTTTTACATATGGAATCACAAAGAAAAAAATTAGATTTTTACATACATGTTAGCGAAGTAAAAATTCGATTTTTATATATTGAATAGCAAAGTAAAAATTCGATATTTATATATTGAATAGCGTAGTAAAAATTTCGATATTTATATATTGAATAGCGTAGTAAAAAATTCGATTTTTATATATTGAATAGCAAAGTAAAAATACGATTTTTATATATTGAATAGCGAAGTAAAAATACGATTTTTTATATTGAATAGCGAAGTAAAAATTTGATATTTATATATTGAATAGCGTAGTAAAAAATTCGATTTTTATATATTGAATAGCGAAGTAAAAATTCGATTTTTAAATATATGAAGTGATTATAAAAATATGATTTTTAAATTGAAAGTGAACAAATAAAAATGTGATTTTTATTTTAAAGACATCAGCATATAAAAATGTGATTTTTATATATGTAGTGACTACGGGCAGCGAAAATGACAAAAGTCAAGAACGACAAGATTTTCTGCAAAAGAAGAGCCGTGGAGTTAGGATAGCTATCGGTGAGAATTTCTCACTCTTCAATTTCTTTTTCTAGTTATATATATAAATATATACTAGGATGCAGACGGTGTTTAGTAGCTTCCGACACCCGTCATTCACAGACCATGGATGGCTTGTTTGTTTAATTGTTTGGTTGTGTAGTTGGTTAGATTATTTGGTTTGAATTGAATTGTTTGGTGAAATGAAATTGATGTGTGAATGGCGTGGGCCTTCACTAGACCGGGGATAAGGCTAGGCCTCGTCCCGTTTCTAGTATCGTGCCGTTATGCCGCCGAAATTTTCTAAAATAAGTTAGAAAAATAAAAATATCATTTTTATTTTGTAAATGAACTGAATAAAAATTCATGTGTTAAAATAAAATATTTTATCGTTAAAAATATAATTTTTAACGGGAATGTGAATAAATAAATATTCATTTACAAACCGGACGGTTTGTTTATGTACACCTATTTGAAGGACATTGATTGGGACGATAAATTTTACACATCGCCCAACTGCACAAATAAAATCTGTGTTTGATTGTTTGAAACCCCACACGGGTGTTGGGATGAAATTTGAAGTTCACTCATCCTGATTGATTGAATATGTCGATCGATTGATTGACAGGCTGTTATAAGCGTTAGATATCTATATTTGATGCTTATACAGTGTAGTGCACTTTGGTTGATGGTGGATTATTTTTCAATGCTATTATATACATGTGTTGTATGGAAATCCATATAGTTAACGCTATATGGTAATTGATTGGGCCTCATTCCAATTTAGAAGATAAAGAATATTATAAAATAAAGGTTCATGTGTTGACTGTACTCATCCGTTGAGATTAGCCATGTGTTGAACGAAATATTTTAACAATAAAATTTATATCTTTATCACTACAAAATAAAGGTTCATGTGTTGACTGTACTCATCCGTTGAGATTAGTCATGAGTTGAACGAAATATTTTAACAAAAAAATTTACATCTTTATCAAATATAGAATTAGAAATCAACTGGAAAATAGATGAGATGAGTGGTCTCCTGGATATTAATCTGATGTTGGTTTCGGCCTTCGGGGTTAATATTCAGGAAATCGTTCTCTTTCTAATTTACGGTTGGAGTCTGATTCAATATCAAACGATAGATATCTTAATTTTCATAAAATATATTAAATAACAAAAATAGTCACACGTGGACAGTCCTCATTCGCTGAGATTAGTCGTGTGTTGACAAAGATATAGAGTCGTGTATTGAAAGAAATATAGATCCATTTGTTGAATATAAAGCCGTATTGATTAGTGATGCGCTATTTTGACGTGAATGATATTTATATCGATTATATTCATTTTTGAATTTAAAACAAATTTGATTTGAATTGAAAACGAATTCGAAATGAATTGAATATACAACGAGTTTGAATTGAATATAAAACGATTTCGAAATGAATTGAATATAAAACGATTTTGAAATGAATTGAATATAAAATGATTTCGAAATGAATTGAATATAAAACGATTTCGAATTAATTTGAATAGAAAACAAATTTGATTTCAATTGAATATATAACGAATTTGATTTGAATGGAATAGAAAACGAATTGAATTCAAATTGAATAGAAAACGAATTGAATTCAAACTGAATAGAAAACGAATTGAATTTAAATTGAATAGAAAACGAAATGAAATCGAATCGAATTAAAAATCGATTTGAACTGAGATCAAATAGAAATGAAAGTAAAAAGGATTTATAATAGGAAATTCAATTTTGATTTGAATTTGAAATAAAGGTTGAAATTGTTTTTGAAACGAATTCAAAACTATTTATAAAATTCGTTTTCAAATAGAAATCGACGAAATATTTATTATATATATAATATAATGTCCTGAATAGAACGCGCCGCGCCGCGGCAGTTCGTGAATTTCGACCATTTATTTCAAACGGACATTACGGGAGATCCGACCGTCGGATTCTCCTAAACCTGGAACCGTTGGGTTCGTATCGAAAAGAGCTTTCTAACGAATATTTGAAATTTGAAATCTAAAGGTTGGATTTGGAGTTATGTCCAAATCAAATTCGAAAAAGGTCGTTGTAAGTGCAGTTCGATGGCCGTTGATGGAAATCGACTGTACGGGCCTTGATAAAATTATTAAAAATATAAATAATTTGTGTAAAATCATAAGAAATGATTTTGGAAAAATTGGGATGAAAAACTCCATGTTTGAACAGATAAAAATAGTTTTTATCGAAATGAACTAGTTTTGAACTGAAATTAAAACCCATTTATTTTTAAATAAATAAATTCGATTTGAAATGGGTTTAAATAGAATTGATTCATGGGTTTATCGTGAACTGTGTTTTAAATAACACCAGTTCTTTAACCCGATAATCAATAGGATGTGATTTGGGTTTATCGTGAACTGTGTTTTAAATAACACTAGTTCTTTAACCCAGTAAAAGGAGTTTTAATGAATCTGCAATTAGATTGAAATGTGAATTGATAATTTAAATTATCAAATTTAGAAATCGAGCGAGAATGGAGTATCACCCGTTTTGCTCCAAAGCGATAGTTAAATCTTTAATTAGATTTGAACGTGAAATTGTAATTAATCTTACCGATAACACAATAGTATTAGATATGGAGTATTACCAGTTTTGCTTCATGGGATGAATAGGTTGGGATTGGGAAATAAAATAAATAATTACTTCGGTGTGGTTCGCTAATCTCGACTAGTTTGAGAAACCATAATTTGGTTTGATAAGACATCCAATGGAAGATTAAAGAATAAATTTTAAAGAATTTATCTTTGATAAAATTAATGGGAACCTTTCCCTAAGAATATGAAATTTAGAAACTAGTTGTAGGTTAGCTAAGAAGAATGGTTTCCTGGGTATTGATCTGATGTTGGTTTCGGCCTTCGGGGTTAATATTTGGGAAATTGTTCTCTTGTTGATTTACGGTTAGTAGCTACTGAATTGGAATGAGGCGTATGTTGTGTTTGTGTAACATTTGTTTTAATATACGCGGGTTGTTCGGAAAGGCCGGGTTTATACCCATTCTGAATAACCGATTCGACGATAAGTCGAAGATGAAGACGGTGGTCGAAGACCGGAAGTCTTCACATCGTTTGGGTAATTACTGACGATCCTGATTGGGCTGTACACCCAAGAGGATGGAAATAGTTGGTGGTTGTCCAGACGTACCTGGAGATGGATGGATATGCGAGGAAAGTGCCTCCGGTTTCGTTCAGACCCAGAACGAACTTGTAAATGGATTGTGTGTCTGACATTGGATTTTATTCTGTGTTGATTGATTTCTATTAAATATATATCTGTTTGGCGGCGGAGAATTTATTCTCTTGCTTAACGCCCTTCTCTGAGACGTACGAGCTTAGAGGTTATATATCGATAGATATCAATCGCATGGCATGAATTGCCTGTGTGGCACACAGAGTTACATGGATCAAGGCTTCTGTTGAAAACCAAAGTCTTGTGGTTGATTATAAAAGCACGACCTTTGTGGCGTAACTTTGTGTATAACGTGAATTCGCGAGCCTCACACCTCGGTATGAGTTAAAAACGGGATACAGGCCGTTGGGAGAACACGACGTTTCTTTCTAGCTTTGGTGGTGTTAGTGACTTACCAGCCCTGACATTTATATACTTTTCACCTTTGTGGTTGTTGGAATGAGGCGCCTCGATTATAGGTCTGTAAGGACCGGGAAACGTATGTTCAGGAATAACTAATCCTCAAACGTAAGAGAGGACCGGCCCAACCGATCCAAGTGGCTGCCCAAAGTGCGTAGTCCTGAGCATTTGCTAGAGTATCTCGAAGCGGAGAGGAGCTTGCCCCTTGCCTCGACTCATGACGGAAATCCAATTTCCAATACGTGTATTTCGGCTTTATTTGTAGAGCCTAGTATGGCGACATAGTGGTATGGGGCACTTATGCCGCCTATGATTTATATTTATGATTGAAATTGTTTTGACACTATACACTTATTATAGTATCAAATGATTTGTTTTAAATGTACCAAGCATGTTTGGCTGTTATAAGGTAAAACCCTATCCTCCGGCTTGCGTTGCATTGTGTGATGGGACCTGGGTCTTATAATAGCTTCATTTTTTGAAAAATTATTGCGTTGTCTTTATATGCACTGGTATTCTTGGGAGGAAACCCGTTCCGTGTTATACGGCATGGTCCCTGGAATTACTCTCTTTTAAAGTAAAGTTTTAAATACCTGTTTTAGTTCTCACACCAGTCACATGACTGACCTGGAGTTTATTGTTTTAACCTAAACTCTGGGTGCCCATTTTTTCGACACGGGCAGCTAGTAGTTTTGGTTTTGCAGATTTATATTCACAGGATCCTGGTTTACAGCTGGAATGATATCCAGAAAGCTCTGTATCCGTATATCACCTTTAGTTGTGCTTTGTATTATTTTCCGCTGCTATGTAATTTATTGTAATCTCTGATATTTATCGAATGTAATTTATTCATTTGTACTTTGTATATTCTTGTATCTGATGGAATTGTTGTAATAATAATGAAATGTTCTTCTGTTTGTGTTCTGATTGGTCCTGTTCTCAAAACAATCAGGGGTTTCGAACGGTCTAGATCGGTTTAACGACTGATTCGGATCGAGCTAAATTCGCGGCCGTCACATTTGGTATCAGAGATTTGGTTTACAGAGCTCGAGAACAAGACACATTAGAACCCTACGAAAGAATTCATCAGATATTGGGTTAGTAATATCCAATTAGAATGACTCGTTAGAGATAGGATCAGTAGTATCCTAGAACGAGTGTGAAGAGTATATTTTTCAAATGAAAACAATTTTGTTTTGAAAATTTAAATCGTTTTATACGTATTTGAATATTTGTTTATTTTGAATTTGGATAGTCGAGTATATAAAGATTTTGCATATACGCGTCATGAACGTATATTCGAGGTTTTAATATACTAGATAGATATAGAATCGTACTCTAGTGGCCCGAAGATGATTCTGATGGTTGAGTACTCGTCGTCAGAATTTATTTTCGAGTGACGAAGGTGGGATTTCTATATATTTCCATTAGACTGGTGTGAGAACCAAAACTAATATAGCTAGAATACATTGTTGTGATTTGGCATCAATAATGTGATTTTTGAATATATATCAAAATTATGAATGTGAAACTCTAATTCACTAATTGATTGATGATTGTGTTGTTTGATTATTGTTGCCTAATTGAATTTTGAACCATTATGCCTAATTGAACCAAATATTGAATTGTATTGAAAATTAGTCGCATTTGCTTGCATATACATATACTTACATTGAACAGGTCATAGCAAGGAGGCTAGAGCAGAGAATAAAATTTGTTTGCCCGACAAATAGGTACATGTTTACTATATAATTTACTGTTTTGTTTGGATGATGATGATTTTATGAGCCTATTGGCTAGCCGCTTGGATTTTTCTTTTTCTTTTTGAGATCAGAAGGCCTATATGGCAATTTCGGGATTTTCCCGTGGCTCCCGGTGCAGGGGAGGTTATGGCGAAATTTTTCGAAAATTTAGGGTGTTAGCCAAATTTTTGAAAATTTGAGAATTCTTAGAAACTGAAAAGTTGGAGAATGGAAGCCAGATCGAACGTAGAGTTGATAAATCAAACCACTTTCGACTTTGTTCCTTTTTGGGGACGAAAAGTTTTAAGTTGGGGAGATTGTAACAACCCGAAAATCTGGGCCAATTTAAAATTTTTATTTTGGCAATTTTAATGAATTTTGAATATTTAAAATGAATTATTTTAAATAAAATCGATGAGAAATTTATTTTGAATATAATTCGAACGTATATATTATATACGTCATCGTTAGAATATAATATTTATATATAAATAAAAATAGAATTGAAAATGGAGCAGTAGTTCGACAATTCGATTTCAAACTTCAATTGAAATTACCGGTTGCAAAACAAAACGGATTTTAGTGAAACCAAAAACATTAGGATCTATTTGAGAAAATCTTTCCAAGGAATCCGAAAAAGAGAAATTTCATAGCGGGGATCAAAAGATAAGTCAAGTCGAAAATTCTGAATAGTCGCTATGGAATTCGGGCCCTTAAAATTAGACATTTTGCAAACGACCTCGGATTTCGACAAGACCACTTTTGTTGGATCCGCAATGTCAGATTATTGCTAGATTCAAAATTTCATAATTTTTCGAATCAATATGTGAGCATGGCATAGGAAAACACGTTTGACTAGTTTTAGTTGATTTTAATCGACTGGAAAATGGCCATTTTTCTAACGGTCTCAGAATTCGACGAAACTAGTTTTGTTAGGACTGTATCGTCAATACGAAGCTAGAAAATATTTTTCTGCGATTTATAGGATTCGTATGTGACCCCGGTAAATTGAAATGCGCGTTCAAATTCAATATATAGAGTTATATGTTGATTTTAACAAAAACTGATCGAAACGATCGAATCAGCCTACGATACATATTCCATTGTGTTCGGAATAGGGGTAAAACGCTATGGACGACAGGCGGTGGGCCTCGTTTCGAGTTCGTATGTAAAAGTCAACTTTTCTGAATTAAATAAATTAAATATGATATAAAAATAACCCTCTTCCTTCCTATACCTTCTGCCCCCCCCCCCCCGTTCGAATTCATTTCAGAAAAGAAAGAAAAAAAAGAGGAAAAAAAGCAACGACGGAAACACATCGTCGATCCCCCCCTCCACCACCGCCCCTTCGTCGATGGCGCCACCGGAGGTCGGCCTCCCAGCGCCGCCTCCTCCCCCTCGTTTCCCCCTTCAGACCGCACCTGAAACCCCCCAACCCCCAAATCGAGAACCGTACCTCCCCTGAAGCCCACAGCCACCACCGAACCCCCCTCTTCCTCTTCCCTCCTTGCGCCGCCGTGCAGACGCCAACCGCCCCCTCCTGACGCGCGGGATCCCCCCGCCCTCATCGTCGACTGCAAACGGCACCACGACCCCCTTCCAATTCGAACAGCGAAGGTGTGTCTTTATTAACTTATTTATTTACATTGTTTTATATGTAGATTGGATTTTTAGTTAGGCTAAGATACGATTTTTCAATATATGAAAGCTTCGATTTTTATATGTATGAAGAGTTTGAAAAGAAAAGATTTTTTTTTCATAAGAAAAAGATTGGATTTTTAATTTTAAAAATTTGATTTTTAAACAAGAAAAAAGTTTGAATTTTTATACTTGAAAAGTTTGAATCTTTATATAGTGGAAATGGTGAAGTAAAAATATAATTTTTATAATGAAGTTAGGAAGTAAAAATAGAATTTTTACATATGGAATAACAAAGAAAAAAAATTAGATTTTTCCATACATGTTAGCGAAGTAAAAATTCGGTTTTTATATATTGAATAGCGAAGTAAAAATTTGATATTTATATATTGAATAGCGTAGTAAAAAATTCGATATTTATATATTGAATAGCGTAGTAAAAAATTCGATTTTTATATATTGAATAGCAAAGTAAAAATACGATTTTTATATATTGAATAGCGAAGTAAAAATACGATTTTTATATATTGAATAGCGAAGTAAAAATTCGATATTTATATATTGAATAGCATAGTAAAAAATTCAATTTTTATATATTGAATAGCGAAGTAAAAATTCGATTTTTAAATATATGAAGTGATTATAAAAATATGATTTTTAAATTGAAAGTGAACAAATAAAAATGTGATTTTTATTTTAAAGACATCAGCATATAAAAATGTGATTTTTATATATGTAGTGACTACGGGCAGCGAAAATGACAAAAGGCAAGAACGACAAGATTTTCTGCAAAAGAAGAGCCGTGGAGTTAGGATAGCTATCGTTGAGAATTTCTCACTCTTCAATTTCTTTTTCTAGTTATATATATAAATATATACTAGGATGCAGACGGTGTTTAGTAGCACCCGACACCCGTCATCCACAGACCATGGATGGCTTGTTTGTTTAATTGTTTGGTTGTGTAGTTGGTTAGATTATTTGGTTTGAATTGAATTGTTTGGTGAAATGAAATTGTTGTGTGAATGGCGTGGGCCTTCACTAGACCGGGGATAAGGCTAGGCCTCGTCCCGTTTCTAGTATCGTGCCGTTATGCCACCGAAATTTTCTAAAATAAGTTAGAAAAATAAAAATATCATTTTTATTTTGTAAATGAACTGAATAAAAATTCATGTGTTAAAATAAAATATTTTATTGTTAAAAATATAATTTTTAACGGGAATGTGAATAAATAAATATTCATTTACAAACCGAATGGTTTGTTTATGTACACCTATTTGAAGGACATTGATTGGGACGATAAATTTTACACATCGCCCAACTGCACAAATAAAATTTGTGTTTGATTGTTTGAAACCCCACACGGGTGTTGGGATGAAATTTGAAGTTCACTCATCCTGATTGATTGAATATGTCGATCGATTGATTGACAGGCTGTTATAAGCGTTAGATATCTATATTTGATGCTTATACAGTGTAGTGCACTTTGGTTGATGGTGGATTATTTTTCAATGCTATTATATACATGTGTTGTATGGAAATCCATATAGTTAACGCTATATGGTAATTGATTGGGCCTCATTCCAGTTTAGAAGATAAAGAATATTATAAAATAAAGGTTCATGTGTTGACTGTACTCATCCGTTGAGATTAGTCATGTGTTAAACGAAATATTTTAACAATAAAATTTATATCTTTATCACTGTAAAATAAAGATTCATGTGTTGACTGTACTCATCCGTTGAGATTAGTCATGAGTTGAACGAAATATTTTAACAATAAAATTTACATCTTTATCAGATATAGAATTAGAAATCAACTAGAAAATAGATGAGATGAGTGGTCTCCTGGATATTAATCTGATATTGGTTTCGGCCTTCAGGGTTAATATTCAGGAAATCGTTCTCTTACTAATTTACGGTTGGAGTCTGATTCAATATCAAATGATAGATATCTTAATTTTCATAAAATATATTAAATAACAAAAATAGTCACACGTGGACAGTACTCATTCGCTGAGATTAGTCGTGTGTTGACAAAGATATAGAGTCGTGTATTGAAAGAAATATAGATCCATTTGTTGAATATAAAGCCGTGTTGATTAGTGATGCGCTATTTTGACGTGAACGATATTTATATCGATTATATTCGTTTTTGAATTTAAAACAAATTTGATTTGAATTGAAAATGAATTCGAAATGAATTGAATAAACAACGAGTTTGAATTGAATATAAAACGATTTCAAAATGAATTGAATATAAAACGATTTCGAAATGAATTGAATATAAAATGATTTCGAAATGAATTGAATATAAAACGATTTCGAATTGAATTGAATAGAAAACAAATTTGATTTCAATTGAATATATAACAAATTTGATTTGAATGGAATAGAAAACGAATTGAATTCAAATTGAATAGAAAATGAATTGAATTCAAACTGAATAGAAAACGAATTGAATTTAAATTGAATAGAAAACGAAATGAATTCGAATCGAATTAAAAATCGATTTGAATTGAGATCAAATAGAAATGAAAGTAAAAAGGATTTATAATAGGAAATTCAATTTTGATTTGAATTTGAAATAAAGGTTGAAATTGTTTTTGAAACGAATTCAAAACTATTTATAAAATTCGTTTTCAAATAGAAATCGACGAAATATTTATTATATATATAATATAATGTCCTGAATAGAACGCGTCGCGCCGCGGCAGTTCGTGAATTTCGACCATTTATTTCAAACGGACATTACGGGAGATCCGACCGTCGGATTCTCCTAAAACCGGAACCGTTAGGTTCGTATCGAAAAGAGCTTTCTAAAGAATATTTGAAATTTGAAATCTAACGGTTGGATTTGGAGTTATGTCCAAATCAAATTCGAAAAAGGTCGCTGTAAGTGCAGTTCGATGGCCGTTGATGGAAATCGACTGTACGGGCCTTGATAAAATTATTAAAAATATAAATAATTTGTGTAAAATCATAAGAAATGATTTAGGAAAAATTGGGATGAAAAACTCCATGTTTGAAAAGATAAAAATAGTTTTTATCGAAATGAACTAGTTTTGAACTGAAATTAAAACCCATTTATTTTTAAATAAATAAATTGGATTTGAAATGGGTTTAAATAGAATTGATTCATGGGTTTATCGTGAACTGTGTTTTAAATAACACTAGTTCTTTAGCCCGCTAATAAATAGGATGTGATTTGGGTTTATCGTGAACTGTGTTTTAAATAACACTAGTTCTTTAACCCAGTAAAAGGAGTTTTAATGAATCTACAATTAGATTGAAATGTGAATTGATAATTTAAATTATCAAATTTAGAAATCGAGCGAGAATGGAGTATCACCAGTTTTGCTCCAAAGCGATAGTTAAATCTTTAATTAGATTTGAACGTGGAATGGTAATTAATCTTACCGATAACACCATAGTATTAGATATGGAGTATTACCAGTTTTGCTTCATGGGATGAATAGGTTGGGATTGGGAAATAAAATAAATAATTACTTTGGTGTGGTTCGCTAATCTCGACTAGTTTGAGAAACCATAATTTGGTTTGATAAGACATCCAATGGAAGATTAAAGAATAAATTTTAAAGAATTTATCTTTGATAAAATTAATGGGAACCTTTCCCTAAGAATATGAAATTTAGAAACTAGCTGTAGGTTAGCTAAGAAGAATGGTTTCCTGGGTATTGATCTGATGTTGGTTTCGGCCTTCGGTGTTAATATTTGGGAAATTGTTCTCTTGTTGATTTACGGTTAGTAACTACGGAATTGGAATGAGGCGTATGTTGTGTTTGTGTAACATTTGTTTTAATATACGCGGGTTGTTCGGAAAGGCCGGGTTTATACCCATTCTGAATGACCGATTCGACCATAAGTCGAAGATGAAGACGGTGGTCGAAGACCGGAAGTCTTCACATCGTTTGGGTAATTACTGACGATCCTGATTGGGCTGTACACCCAAGAGGATGGAAATAGTTGGTGGTTGTCCAGACGTACCTGGAGATGGATGGATATGCGAGGAAAGTGCCTCCGGTTTCGTTCAGACCCAGAACGAACTTGTAAATGGATTGTGTGTCTGACATTGGATTTTATTCTGTGTTGATTGATTTCTATTAAATATATATTTGTTTGGCGGCGGAGAATTTATTCTCTTGCTTAACGCCCTTCTCTGAGACGTACGGCTTAGAGGTTATATATCGATAGATATCAATCGCATGGCATGAATTGCCTGTGTGGCACACAGAGTTGCATGGATCAAGGCTTCTGTTGAAAAGTAAAGTCTTGTGATTGATGATCAAAGCACGGCCTTTGTGGCATAGCTTTGTGTATAACGTGGATTCGCCAGCCTCACACCTCGGTATGAGTTAAAAACGGGATATGGGCCGTTGGGAGAACACGACGTTTCTTTCTAGCTTTGGTGGTGTCAGTAACTTACCAGCCCTGACATTTATATACTTTTCACCTTTGTGGTTGTTCGAATGAGGCACCTCGATTATAGGTCTGTAAGGACCGGGAAACGTGTGTTCTGGAATAACTAATCCTCAAACGTAAGAGAGGACCGGCCCAACCGATCCAAGTGGCTGCCCAAAGTGCGTAGTCCTGAGCATTTGCTAGAGTGTCTCGAAGCGGAGAGGAGCTTGCCCCTTCCCACGACTCATGACGGAAATCCAATTTCCAATACGTGTATTTCGGCTTTATTTGTAGAGCCTAGTATGGCGACATAGTGGTATGGGGCACTTATGCCGCCTATGATTTATATTTATGATTGAAATTGTTTTGACACTATACACTTATTATAGTATCAAATGATTTGTTTTAAATGTACCAAGCATGTTTGGCTGTTATAAGGTAAAACCCTATCCTCCGGCTTGCGTTGCATTGTGTGATGGGACCTGGGTCTTATAATAGCTTCATTTTTCGAAAAAGCATTGCGTTGTCTTTATATGCACTGGTATTCTTGGGAGGAAACCCGTTCCGTGTTATACGGCGTGGTCCCTTGAATTACTCTCTTTTAAAGTAAAGTTTTAAATACCTGTTTTAGTTCTCACACCAGTCACATGACTGACCTGGAGTTTATTAATTTTAACCTAAACTCTGGGTGCCCTTATTTTCGACACGGGCAGCTAGTAGTTTTGGTTTTGCAGATTTATATTCACATGATCCTGGTTTACAGCTGGAATGATATCCGGAAAGCTCTGTATCCGTATATCACCTTCAGTTGTGCTTTGTATTATTTTCCGCTGCTATGTAATTTATTGTAATCTCTGATATTTATCGAATGTAATTTATTCATTTATACTCTGTATATTCTTGTATCTGATGGAATTGTTGTAATAACAATGAAATGTTCTTCTGTTTGTGTTCTGATTGGTCCTGTTCTCAAAACGATCAGGGGTTTTGAACGGTCTAGATCGGTTTAACGACTGATTCAGATCGAGCTAAATTCCCGGCCGTCACAATAATCATAAGGTATCGTAGAATTTTCCGTAACTGTTTTTATTCAGTGTAATTTTTTAATATTTTGAGTATATTTGCACAATTAAAGTTATATCACTATTTATCATTTTCAATTGCACACAAATAATGATAAAATCAGTCTACCATTTTAATATTTCTATATAACTCAAAATTATAAATTAATTTTTTTCTTATGTAGATTGTCTTTAAAACTAATTTTCAAAGTGGTGTTCTTAAAATTTATTATGCCAAGATGATAAGCCCTTGAACCTAATTTTAAATAATTTAATAGTAAGAATTAATTGAGAGAGGCTTGATTAATAAACATGTAAAATATTAAAAAGATAATTGATTGGATCAAGATTAATTTAAATACAATTATTATCGCCTGGATATTATTGTTTTAATTCCTTTTGTGTTTATACCTTTTATGTATTTCTTATATTATTTATAAATCAAGCTTCATGTTCTTCTTGCTGCCAGATACTTGATCTTGAGACTAATTGCCATTAACCTGTCCATAACAATAACAAGACAATCGATCACTTTAATTGGAGATATCGTTGTTTCATTTGACTGATATAGGCCACTATAAATTTTATTTCTTTCAACCACCATGGACCTATGATATCCAATGCATTGTAGTACATACGGAAAATCCATGTTTAGACCCACTATGATAGGGGACGATGGACAGTTCTTCTACATCTACCAATAATATGACATTTCATAATTTTTTGAATATTATGACAAATATTATAATTTAAATTGCAGGTATATAGAAAGTCTATTTGGAGGTTTTATTTAAACTACTGCCTCTTAGATTACTACATGGAATTAGATGATCAAATAATACACATATGCCGCTAGGGTAGAATAACTAAAACCTCAAAGTTATTGTTTAGTTGCACTTTATTTTGATCATTGCCCTTATGTATGACTATTTTTAAAAAAATTATCAATGCTAAGCTTACCAATTAAATGGAAATTACAACATGCAATTTTTTTAGGACCTTACACTTTGATTACCAATAATACTCCAATAGTGTTAAATGTCTAATATATTATTAGGAATTGATAACCTATTTAAAAACGTGCTTTCGCACATATTTTCAGTCGATAATTTTAAACTAATTAGTCTACACATATTTTCTTACAGTTATTTCTCACACAACTCAAAGTTGAGTATTATTTGCTTTTTTACTTGGTAGTTTATCTTTATAACATTCCACTTTCACCATTAAGATTCTGTAGTCTTCCCTAATCATCATTTCTGTAATATGTTTACCAATTTGGCTATCAAAATGAAGTTTGGAACTTCTTTTTGTCTATATATGCCATACTCTTGGAGCTATTATAATTCTTACAAGGTGTATAAAATATCATTTTGGAATTGCACAAAGCTTTACCGAAAGAATACTAAGAAATTTCACTTAAAAGGAGTTAGTACATTTGTGAAGGAGGGAGTTTGATCGTTTAATACTCTCTCTGAAATGACGGAAGGAGTTGATATCATATCTTCTGCAATACGATAACTTAAATGAGCGTATGAACGAACATCAGAATCATTTTTACGTAAGCATACTAGCAGCAACATTATTCTAAAGAAGGATCTATTGAAATATTTAGCACATTTGAATTGTTGTAATTATTAGAATTGTTGGTTTGGGTTGTTGTAAAAGTGGTTTTATCATTATCTACATTTGTAGTTGATTGAGAATTACTACACTGGTTTTGTTTGGTTGTTTGAAATTTTATGGTAATTTCCAAAAAATTCTCAAATAATGGCAAAAAAGAGAAGCAGAATGAATATCAATATTTCTACTTCACTCTAGCATTATTTATGGACATGCACACATTTAAAATGTCCTATATTTTTTTTCTTCATGCTTCTATAATTATCAAAATAACCATTAACAAAGCAAATTATTTTGCTGAATAGATATCTTCATCGGTCAAATCTATAGGAGATACAAATGTTTTTTCAATGGACTGGCCTGTATAGGAGAGATTTGTACGTCGTGTAACTTTCAACTATATTGCCTCAAGTCCACAGGATGATAAGTTTCTCATTATTAAATTTCAATTTTTTTAATTTCTTAATTAAAATTTAATTTCACTTTTTATCAGTTTCAAATTTCATGCACATTAGGATGTCATTGTTTTAGTATATCATAATCATATGATTTATATTTCATTGTAAATGATTACAACTGAGTAGATTAAAAAGTTTGCAGCACAGAAAAAAATGATTTAAACAAATACAAATGACAAAATGAACATCATCCACATAACTTTAAGTAGAAATTTGGAAATTGATGTGGAAACTCCATTTGGGATTTTGATTTTTCTTGTCCATATTGATCAAAATATGATGCTTTGACTGGTACACTTTTGAGAATTAATACTATTTTGAACATAAATGTAAACGTCTTGACTAACATAAGATAATGGAATTTTCTCTAAAATGTCGCAAACTGTATAATAAACAACAATTAGCATATTTTTAGTGTCAATGATGAGGCAAGTTTACTAATAATAAAAAGTAGGACAGATGGAGCTGGACCCCACTTGCATAAACTATTCATTATGCTTCAATAAACCATTTGCTATACCATTAGAAAACTATTTGCAAATAGTTTGATTAGATAATGCATTATCATAATATTACTTTCACAAAAAAAAATGGTTGCTTGCATCATCAGAAGGTAAAAAATATTGTTTATTGGCCTCTACATGAAATAAATGCACATTTGCACACAGTCATACACATACACTCCATTAAAATTGACACTAAAATTTGTATGCAAATCACTGAGTATTAAATATACCATTATCACATGGTCTAAACCATTGGTGGGAAAAAAATAAGGTAGGAAATTGGGGGGGGGGGGTGGGTTTAAGCCAACAAACCAAGTATAAATAGCATTTCCCTCCGCTGCATTTGTGCGTGTGTACGTATATGTGTTTATGTGTGTTCTTTTGAATTATTTTATAATGATGAAACCTAATAAATGCAAACTGAAGTATTGCATGAAAATAACATGAACCTCGATTCAGCAAGTAGTGCAAACTTTGAAATATACAAACATAGCAGTGATCATAGAAAAAATGGCTATCACCAAAGAAATTACTGCTACCATATATTTATTTTTCTTAAGCTACAAAATAACCATTTAGTGAAATTGGAACACAAAAGCAAGCAAAAATTTAATGAATTACAACACGATTGCTAAACAGTAATCCACGTTCCTTAGCTCTGAGCATGCCACGTCAATGCAAACCCCAATCGTCTTTTTTTCCTTCTTTCTTTGTATGTACGGCCGATTTTTAATCGTTCTCCCCCTTTCGCTCTTCTCATCTTCATTCACCTATTTTGAGGAATTCACATGGCCTAAATGGTCAGATATATCCAATTGGCGTTGGTCATTCCATCCTCCAGCATCTACATTCCTCTTTAGATTTGGAACTGTAGATTCATCTCCTCTACCTTTTTTCCTAATTTAAATTGGATCAAAGCTCTTTGAATCACCACTGCCTGATTCTCGACAATAACCCCCGATGGCTTTGCCATTCCCTTTACAATTACAGTGCGTAATACTATTCAGCCAATGCTGTTTGCTCATCATAAATATGGTATCAGGTAAATTTTAAACCCTAAATTTGTATCGTTGTTCTATTTACACAATTCCCTTTCATGCAGTTTGAGAGGACCCGTTACTTCCCCGTGAAGGAAAAAGAGGATATTTGGAGAACAACACACAAAAGAACGCAAACAAAAGAACATTTCATTGTTATTACAACAATTCCATCAGATACATGAATATACAGAGTATAAATGAATAAATTACATTCGATAAATATCAGAGATTACAATAAATTACATAGAAGCGGAAAATAATACAAAAGCACAACTAGAAGTAATACACAGATACAGAGCTTTCCGAGCATCGTTCCAGCTGTAAATCAGGAGCCTGTGAATATAAATCTACAAAACCCAAAACTACTAGCTGCCCGTGTCGAAAATAGGGGCACCCAGAGTTCAGGTTAAAACAATAAACTCCAGGTCAGTCATGGGACTGGTGTGAGAACTAAAACGGTTATTAATCTTTATTTTTAAAGTTAGGTAAATCAAGGGACCACGCCGTATAACACGGAACGGGTTTCCTCCCAAGAATACCGGTGCATAAAACAAACAGCGCAATGCTAAATAAAGAAAAATGAAGCTGTTATAAGACCCAGGTCCCATCACACAATGCAACGCAAGCCGGAGGATTCGGTTTTTACCTTATAACAGCCAAAGCATGCTTGATACGTTTAAAACACATTATTTGGTACTATTATAGGTGTATAGTGTCAAAACAATTTCAATCATAAGTATCAATCATAGGCGGCATAGCTACCATCTACTATGTCGCCATACTAGGCTCAACAACTAAAACCGAAACACACGTATTGGAAATTGGATTCCATCATGAGTCGAGGCAAGGGGCATGCTCCTCTCCGCGTTCGAGACACTCTAGCAAATGTCCCAGGACCCCACTCTGATCCTTGGATCTTCAGGGCCGGTCCTCTCTTACTTTTGAGGATTAGTTATTCCTGAACACACGTTTCCCGGTCCTTACAGACCTATATCCGAGGCGCCTTGTATCCAACAACCACACAGGTGAAAAGTATACAAATGTCAGGGCTGGTAGGTCACTGACACCACCCTAGCTAGAAAGAAACGTCGTGCTCTCCCTGCAGTCACTATCCCGTTTTTGACTCATACCGAGGTGTGAGGCTCGCGAATTCACGTTATACACAAAGCTACGTCACACAGACCATGCTTTGATCATCAACCACAAGACTTTGCTTTTCAACAGAAGCCTTGATCAATTGCCACTTACGCGTGCCACACTGGCAATTCACTTCATGCGACTGATGTCCATCGATATAAAACCTCTGAGCTCGTACGTCTCAGAGAAGGGCGTTAAGCAAGAGAATAAATTCTCTGCCACCAAACAGATGTATATTTAATAGAGATCAATCAACACAGAATAAAATCCAATGTCAGACACACAATCCATTTACAAGTTCGCTCTGGGTCTGAACGAAACCGGAGGCACTTTCCTCACATATCCATCCATCTCCAAGTACGTCTGGACGATCACCAACTGTTTCCCTCATCCTGGGTGTACAGCCCAATCGAGATCATCGGTAATCACCCAAAAGATGTGAAGACTTCGGGTCTTCAACCACCGTCTTCATCTTCGACATCTCGTCGAATCAGTTATTCAGAATGGGTATAAACCCGGTCTTTCTGAATAACCCACGTATATGATGAACAAATGTTACACAAACACAACAGACGCCTCATTCCAATACAGAATATTCTTTTATTCACAAAATCCCATTCTTAGGGGAAAGGTTCCCATTAATTTTATCAAAGATAAATTCTTCTAAATTTATTCTTTAATCTTCCCTTGGATATCATTTCAAACCATATTATGGTTTTCCAAACTAGTCGGGATTAGCGAACCACACCGAACTAATTATTTATTTTATTTCCCAATCCCAACCTATATATCCCATGGAGAAAACTGGTAATACTCCATATCTAACACCACGGTGTTATCGGTAAAATTAATTACCATTTCACGTTCAAATCTAATTACAGATTTAACTATCGCTCTGGAGCAAAACTGGTGGTACTCCATTCTCGATCATTTTTCAGATTTGATAATTTAAATTATCAATTCACCTTTTAATCTAATTAAAGATTCATCAAAACTCCACTTAGTTTTAATCCTTTCAAAAATCAACATCCTGCCTTTAACTGGGTTAAAGAACCAATGTCTTCTAAAACACGATTCATGATAAACCCAAATCACATTTGATATTAAATACAAGGCTCTGAATAGAAAATATACCGGCTTATATTCAATATCAAATTCTGAAACCAACAAATAGCGTATTGGAAATAACGATATAAAATATATCTTTCAAATTCCCATAACAATATCTGTATAATCACGAAATCCAACATCGAAATATTCCGAAGATAATTTCGATTCAACTTCAGTCCAATTCACGTATTGGGAAAACTGATTATTTTTAAAATCACTTGCAAATTCAATTTATTTATTTCAAAAATAAATTGATTTTAATTCTAGTTCAAAACTAGTTCATTTTGATGAAAATCTATTTTTATCTTTTCAAATACGGAATTTCTCAGCCAAATTTTTCCCAAATCATTTCTTATGATTTTACACTAATTATAGATATTTTTAATAATTTTATCAAGGCCCGTACAGTTGATTTCCATCAACGGTGTGACGAAAAGGAATCTCGCTCGGTCTGAACCAGTCGCTAAACTGACCCTGACCGTTCGAAACGCCTGATCGTTTTGTGAACACGACAAAATAGAATGCAGTCGGAAGAACATTTCATGTATATTACAACAATGCATCAGAATACAAGAATATACAGAGTATAAACGAATCAATATTACACAGAGATATCAGAGATTACAATACATTACATAGCAGCGGAAAATAATACAATACACAACTAGAAGAGATATACGGATACAAAGATTTCCGGATATCATTCCAGCTTTAAACCAGGCTCCTATGAATATAAATCTGCAAAACCAAAACTACTAGCTGCCCGTGTCAAAATAAGGGCATCCAGAGTTTAGGTTAAAACAATAAACTCCAGATCAGTCATGGGACTGGTGTGAGAACTAAAACAGTTATTAATCTTTTTTTTAAAGTTAGGTAAATCAAGGGACCACGCCACTAACGCGGAACGGGTTTCCTCCCAAGAATACCAATGCATAAAACAAACAGCGCAATGCTAAATAAAGAAAAATGAGGCTATTATAAGACCTAGTTCCCATCACACAATGCAACGCAAGCCGGAGGATAGGGTTTTTACCTTATAATAGCCAAGAATGCTTGATACGTTTAAAACAAATCATTTGATACTACCATAAGTGCATAGTGTATAAAACAACTTCAAATCATAAGTATCAATCATAGACGGCATCCCACTATGTCGCCATACTAGGCTCTACAAATAAAACCGCAGAATCACATATTTGGAAATTGGATTTCCATCAATGAACCGAGGCAAAAGATAGTCCTCAACCGATTCGAGACGCTCTAGCCCGTGTCTCAGGAACAGAACGCATCGTCCCTTGGAGCGACAGGGCCGGTCCACTGATGTGGATTAGACGAAATCCTGAACACTGCGTTTCCCCGCCCTTTGGGGCGTAGGTGAGACAACTAAATGACTCCATCGGTTCGAGAATGACCGATATGTCTGAGGCGCCTCGCAACAGCAACAACCACATAAGTCAAACTCGTCAGGGCGTGTAAAACCACTGATGCCACTTTTAGCTAGAAGAAAACGCATGTCCTCCCTGAGGTCCATCTCCCGTTTTTGGTTCACCCCGGGGTGTGAGGCTCGCGATTCAACGCTACACAAAGCTACGCAACAAAGGCCGTGCTTTGATCATCAACCACAAGACTCTGCTTTTCAACAGAAGCCTTGATCATTTGCATCTTATCATGCCACACAGGCAAACCACTCTATGCAACCGATATCAGTCACACAGAATGAAATCCGATGTCAGACACACAGCACATTTACAAATCCGTTCTGGGTCTGAACGAAACCGGAGGCACCTAGTACCCCGCATATCCATCGATCTCCAAGTACGTCTGGACGATCACCAACTGTTTCCATCTTCTTTGGTGTACATCCCAATCAAGATAATCAGTAGTCACCCAAACGACGTGAAGACCTCCGGTCTTCGACCATCGTCTTCATCTTCGACTTATCGTCGTATCAGTTATTCAGAATGGGATAAACCCGGTCTTTCCGAATAAATCACGTATATTTTAAATAAGTGTTACACAAACACAACATACCCCTCATTCCAATTCATCAGTCACTAACCGTAAATTAACAAGAGAACAATTCCCCAAATATTAACCCCGAAGGCCGAAACCAACATCAGATCAATATCCAGAAAACCATTCTGCTTGGCTAACCGACAGTTAGTTTCTAAATTTCACATTCATAGGGAAAGGTTCCCATTAATTTTATCCAAGATAAATTCCTTGAATTTATTCTCTAATCTCCTTTTGAATTTCGATTCAATTAGTCGGGATTAACGAACCTTACCGAAGTAATCATTTGTTTTAATTTCTCAATCCCAACCTATTCATCCCATGAAGTAAAACTGGTAATACTTCATATCTAACACCACGGTGTCATCGGTAAATTCAATTACCATTTCACGTTCAAATCTAATTAAAGATTTAACTATCGCCTGGAGCAAAATTGGTGATACTCCATTCTCGATCATTTCAATCTAATTAAAGATTCATTAAAACTCCACTTAGTTTTAATCTTTAACTGGGTTAAAGAATCAGTGTCATTTAAAACACGGTTCACGATAAACCCAAAATCACATCACATTAATTATCGGGTTAAAGAACAAGTGTTATTTAAAACACTGTTCACGATAAACCCAAAAATCAATATCAATTCAATTAAGTATTATTTAATTGGTACACTTCATTAAATCTAAATAAAAAGATTCAATCTTTTTCTCAACTGGATTCAAGAACAGTGTTAGTCAAGACACCATTCACGACAAACCCAAATCACATTTGATATTAAATACAAGGCTCTGAATAGAAAATATATCGGCTTATATTCAATATCAAATTCTACGACCAACAGATATCGTATTGGAAATAACGATATATATATCTATAACTTTCAAATTTCCATAACAACATCTGTATAATCACAAAATCCCACATCGAAATATTCCGAAGACAATTTCGATTCAAATCCATTCCAATGCAATCATTGGAAATTCTGGTTACTTTCAAAACCATTTCAAATCCAATTTATTTATTTAAAAATAAATAGAATTATAATTCTAGTTCAAAACTAGTTCTTTTCGATAAAAATCTATCTTTATCTTTTCAAATATGGAGTTTTTCATCCCAATTCTTCACAAATCATTTCTTATGATTTTACACAAATTATTACTATTTTTAATAATTTTATCAAGGCCTGTACAATCGATTTCCATCAACGGCCATCGAACTGCACTCATAGCGACCTTTTTCAAATTTGATTTGGACATAATTCCAAATCCAACTGTTAGATTTCTAATTTCTAATATTCTTTAGAAAGCTCTTTCCAATACGAACCCAACGGTTCCAGTTTCAGGAGAATCCGACGGTCGGATCTCCCGTAATATCCGTTCGAAGTCAATGGTCGAAATTCGCGAACTGCCGCGGCGCGGCACGTTCTATTCAGGCCATTATTTTATATATATAATATGTATAATATATATTTCGTCGATTTCTATTTAAAACGAATTTCATAAATCGTTTTAAATTCGTTTTCAAAACGTTTTCAACTTCATTTTCAAATTCAAATCAAAACTGAATTTTCCCTTTCAAATTCGATTTAAATTCATTTTAAATTGATTCCAATTCAAATCGATTTTTAATTCCATTTCGATTCGTTTTCAATTAAATTTTGATTCGTATTCAATTCTATTAAATTTCAATTCGAATTCATTTCTATTCAAATTCAATTCGAATTCATTCCTATTCGAATTTCAAATCATTTCAGTGTATTTCAAATTTCAAATCAATTCAGTTTAATTCGAATTTCAATTCACTTTAAATATAATTCGAATTTCAATTCAATTCAGTTTAATTCGAATTTCAATTCACTTTAAATATAATTCGAATTTCAATTCATTTCAATCTAGTTCGAATTTCAAATCTATTCAATATTCATTGAAGAATGAATAAAATCGATATAAATATCGTTTACGTCAAAATGGCGTCAATCTAACCAACACGGCTTCATATGTTTCTATTTTCATATATTCTAGTCCAAATATTTCTATTTCAACTATTTTTATTTTAAATATTTTTTTATTCAAATATTTCTCTTCAAATATTTCTATTTCAAATATTTTTATTATAAATATTTTTTTTCGAAACTGGAATGAGGCCCAATCAATTACCATATAATGTTAATTATATGGATTTTCTACAACACATGTATACATCAACAACGATGAATAATCAACCATCATCCAAAGTGCATTCTACACTGTATAAGCATCAAATATAAATATTTAACGCTTATAACAGTCTGTCAATCAATCGATCGACATACAACTAATTATTCGGATTAGTGTACGTCAAATATCATCCTAATACCCGTGCGGGGTTTCAAACAATCAAACACAAATTTTATTTGTGCAGTTGGGCGATGTGTAAAATTTATCGTCCCAATCAATATCAGTCAAATGTGTGTTTACAAACAAATCGTTCGATTTGTTTATTTTTAGTTTCATTTCATATACACGTTAAAAATCCTATTTTTAACTATAAAATATTTTATTTCCTTTCAACACATGAATATATTTCATTATCTATTCCACATCAATTTCACAAACAAATTTCACAACACATCAATCAAACAAACAAGCCATCCATGGTCTGTGGATGACGGGTGCTACTAAACACCGTCTACATCCTAGTATATATATATATAACTAGAAAATTAAATCAAAGAGTGAGAAATTCTCACAGAATAGCTAATCCAACACCACGATTCTTCTTAGGTAGAAATCTTCGTCGTTCTTGCCTCTTGTCACTTTCGTTGTCCGCTTTCACTACATATATAAAAATCGAATTTTTACTTCGCTATTCAATATATAAAAATCGAATTTTTACTTCGCTATTCAATATATAAAAATCGAACTTTTACTATGCTATTCAATATATAAAAATCGAATTTTTACTACGCTATTCAATATATAAAAATTCGAATTTTTACTATGATATTCAATATATAAAAATTTATTTTTACATCGCTATATACATAATAAATCTATATTTTTATCGCTATGCTTTTTAAACAAAAAATCTAATATTCGTTATTAAAACTGAATTTATCAAATAAAAAAACAATGTTTTAAATTGATAAAGTAAAATACTTACAGTTAGCAGAAGAGGGGGGAACTTGCGCGCACGTCAGATGAGGGGGGGGTGTCAGCGCGAGGCAGAGGGGGGTGTATCGCGAGGCCAGGGGGGTATCGCGACTGGCGCAGGAAGGAAGGGGGTGTGGTAGTGACTGGCGCAGGAAGGAAGGGGGGGTGTAGCGCGGTCGAGGCAGAGGAGGAAGAAGATGAAGGAGCGGCGGCGGCAGGCGTTTGGGGGGGGGGGGGTCTTCGATCGAATTAGGTTTTTTTTTTCTGTTTTGATTTTTAATCGCGGGGGGGGGGGGGGGGGCTGATAGTATAAAGGAGGAAGGGGAGGAGAGAGGAAGGATTATATTTTATTTTATTTTAGTTATTTAATGTCAAAAAGGTTGACTTTTTCATACCACCTCTAAACGAGGCCCACCGCCTGTCGTCCATAGCGTTTTACCCCCATTCCGAAAACAATGGGATATGTATCGCAAGCTGATTCGATCGTTTCGATCAGTTTCCGTTGAATTTACATTCAAATCATTATATTGAATTTCAAACGTACATTTCAAATTACCGGGGCCACATACTAACTAGAAAAATTCCCGAAAAATATTTTCTAGCTTCGTATTGACGATACGGTCCTAACAAAACTAGTTTCGTTGAATTCTGAGCCTATATGAAAAATGGCCATTTTCCAGTCGATTAAAATCAACTAAAACTGGTCAAACGCGTTTTCCTTTGCCACGCTCACATATTGATTCGAAAAATCATGAAATTTGAAACCTAGCGATAACTTTACATCCCGGATCCAACAAAAGTGGTTTCGTCGAAATCCGAGTTCGTTTGCAAAATTTCCATTTTTAAGGGCCTGAACTTCATAGCGACTATTCAGATTTTCAACTGGACATATCTTTTGATTCCCGCTATGAAATTTCAATTTTTCGGATTCATTGGAAAGATATCATCAATTAGATTCCATTATTTTTGGTTTCACTAAAATCCGGTTTATTTTGCACCCGGTACATTCGTTTGAATTTTGAAATCGAATTATCGAACTACCGCGCCATTTTCAATTCCTTTTATATTTATAAATAATTATTTATATTCTAACGACGACGTATATAATATATACGTTCTAATTCTATTAAAAATAAATTTCTCGTCGATATTATTTAAAATAATTCATTTTAAATAATCGAAATTCGCCAAAATTGCAAAAATAAAAATTTTAAACTGGCCCAGATTTTCGGGTTGTTACAATCTCCCCCACTTAAAACTTTTCATCCCCGAAAAGGAACAAAGTCGAAAGTGGTTTGATTAATCAACTCTACGTTCGATCTGGCTTTCATTCTCCAACTTTTCAATTGTTGAGAATTTTCAAATTCTTCAAAAATTTGGCTAACACCCTAAATTTTCGAAAAATTTCGCCATAATCTCCCCTGCACCGGGAGCCACGGGAAAATCCCGAAATTGCCATATAGGCCTTCTGATCTCAAAAAGAAAAAGAAAAAGCCAAGCGGCTAGCCAATAGGCTCATAAAATCATCATCACCCAAACAAAACAGTAAATTATATAGTAAACATGTACCTATTTGTCGGGCAAACAAATTTTATTCTCTGCTCTTGCCTCCTTGCTATGACCTGTTCAATGTAAGTACAAGTATATGCAAGAAAATGTGATAAATTTCCAATATAATTCAATATTTGGTTCAATTTGGCTATGTGGTACAAATTTTAATAATTCAACCAATAATCAATCAACACAACCATCAATCAATTAGTTGATTAGCTTTTCAAATGCATAACTTTGATATATAGTCAAAAATCAGATTTTTGATGCCAAATCACAACAATAAGCCCTATCTAATTTTGGTTCTCACACCAGTCAATAGGAAATATACAGAAATCTCACTTTCAAAACTCGAAAATAAATACTGGCGATGGTGCCCCGTCACCAGAATTATCCCCGGGCAACTAGAGTATGATTCTATAACTATCCAATACATTAAAACTTCGAATACACGTTTGCAAGACATATATGCAAAATCTTTATATATCGGATTGTCCCGATCAATATAGAATAAATAATCAAATACGAATAATTGATTTAAATTTTCAAAAAAAAATTTGTTTTCACTTTAAAAATATACTCTTCACACTCGTTCTAGGATACTACTGATCCCATCTCTAACGAGTCATTCTAATTGGATATTACTAATACAATATCTGATGAATTCTTTCGTATGGTTCTAATGTGCCTTGTTCTCTGAGCTCTGTAAACCAAAGCTCTGATACCCCCTGTGACGAAAAGGAATCTCGCTCGGTCCAAACCAGTCGCTAAACCGACCCAGACCGTTCGAAATGCCTGATCGTTTTGAGAACACGACAAAATAGAACGCAGTCGGAAGAACATTTCATGTATATTACAACAATGCATCAGAATACAAGAATATACAGAGTATAAACGAATCAATATTACATAGAAATATCAAAGATTACAATACATTACATAGCAGCAGAAAATAATACAATACACAACTAGAAGAGATATACGGATACAAAACTATCCGGATATCATTCCAGCTGTAAACCAGGCTCCTGTGAATATAAATCAGCAAAACCAAAACTACTAGTTGCCCGTGTCAAAATAAGGGCACCCAGAGTTTAGGATAAAACAATAAACTCCAGATCAGTCATGGGACTGGTGTGAGAACTAAAACATTTATTAATCTTTATTTTAAAGTTAGGTAAATCAAGGGACCACGCCGCTAACGCGGAATGGGTTTCCTCCCAAGAATACCAGTGCATAAAACAAACAGCGCAATGCTAAATAAAGAAAAATGAGGCTATTATAAGACCCAGTTCCCATCACACAATGCAACGCAAGCTGGAGGATATGGTTTTTACCTTATAATAGCCAAGAATGCTTGATACGTTTAAAACAAATCATTTGATACTACCATAAGTGCATAGTGTATAAAACAACTTCAAATCATAAGTATCAATCATAGATGGCATGAGCACCCCATCCCACTAAGTCGCCATACTAGGCTCTACAAATAAAACCGTAGAATCACGTATTTGGAAATTGGATTTCCATCTATGAACCGAGGCAAAAGATAGTCCTCAACCGATTAGAGACGCTCTAGCCCGTGTCTCAGGAACAGAACGCATCGTCCTTTCGAGCAACAGGGTCGGTCCACCGATGTGGATTAGATGAAATCCTGAACACTGCGATTCCCCGCCCTTTGGGGCGTAGGTGAGCCAACTAAATGACTCCATCGGTTCGAGAACTACCGATATATCTAAGGCGCCTCGCAACAGCAACAACCACATAAGTCAAACTCGTCAGGGCGTGTAAAACCACTGACGCCACTTTTATCTAGAAGAAAACGCATGTCCTCCCTGAGGTCCGTCTCCCGTTTTTGGTTCACCCCGGGGTGTGAGGCTCGCGATTCAACGCTACACAAAGCTACGCCACAAAGACCGTGCTTTGATCATCAACCACAAGACTCTGCTTTTCAACAGAAGCCTTGATCATTTGCATCTTAGCATTCCACACAGGCAAACCACTCTATGCAACCGATATCAGTCACACAGAATGAAATCCAATGTCAGACACACAGTCCATTTACAAGTCCGTTCTGGGTTTGAACGAAACCGGAGGCACCTAGTACCCCGCATATCCATCGATCTCCAAGTACGTCTGGACGATCACCAACTGTTTCCATCTTCTTGGGTGTACATCCCAATCAAGATCATTAGTAGTCACCCAAACGACATGAAGACCTCCGGTCTTCGACCATCGTCTTCATCTTCGACTTATCGTCGTATCAGTTATTCAGAATGGGATAAACCCGGTCTTTCCGAATAACTCGCGTATATTTTAAATAAGTGTTGCACAAACACAACATACGCCTCATTTCAATTCATCAGTCACTAACCGTAAATTAACAAGAGAACAATTCCCCAAATATTAACCCCGAAGGCCGAAACCAACATCAGACCAATATCCAGAAAACCATTATGCTTGGCTAACCGATAGTTAGTTTCTAAATTTCACATTCACAGGGAAAGGTTCCCATTAATTTTATCCAAGATAAATTCATTGAATTTATTCTCTAATCTCCTTTTGAATTTCGATTCAACTAGTCGGGATTAACGAACCTTACCGAAGTAATCATTTGTTTTAATTTCCCAATCCCAACCTATTCATACCATGAAGTAAAACTGGTAATACTTCATATCTAACACCACGGTGTTATCGGTAAATTCAATTACCATTTCACGTTCAAATCTAATTAAAGATTTAACTATCGCTTGGAGCAAAATTGGTGATACTCCCTTCTCGATCATTTCAATCTAATTAAAGATTCATTAAAACTCCACTTAGTTTTAATCTTTAACTGGGTTAAAGAATCAGTGTCATTTAAAACACGGTTCACGATAAACCCAAAATCACATCACATTAATTATCGGGTTAAAGAACAAGTGTTATTTAAAACACTGTTCACGATAAACCCAAAAATCAATATCAATTCAATTAAATATTATTTAATTGGTACACTTCATTAAATCTAAATAAAAAGATTCAATCTTTTTCTCAACTGGATTCAAGAACAGTGTTAGTCAAGACACCATTCACGACAAACCCAAATCACATTTGATATTAAATACAAGGCTCTGAATAGAAAATATATCGGCTTATATTCAATATCAAATTCTACGACCAACAGATATCGTATTGGAAATAATGATATATATATATCTATATCTTTCAAATTTCCATAACAACATCTGTATAATCACAAAATCCCACATCGAAATATTCCGAAGACAATTTCGATTCAAATCCATTCCAATGCAATCATTCGAAATTCTGGTTATTTTCAAAACCAATTCAAATCCAATTTATTTATTTAAAAATAAAAAGAATTATAATTCTAGTTCAAAACTAGTTCTTTTCGATAAAAATCTATCTTTATCTTTTCAAAAAATGGAGTTTTTCATCCCAATTCTTCACAAATCATTTCTTATGATTTTACACAAATTATTATTATTTTTAATAATTTTATCAAGGCCTGTACAATCGATTTCCATCAACGGCCATCGAACTGCACTCATAGCGACCTTTTTCAAATTTGATTTGGACATAATTCCAAATCCAACTGTTAGATTTCTAATTTCTAATATTCGTTAGAAAGCTCTTTCCGATACGAACCCAACGGTTCCGATTTCAGGAGAATCCGACTGTCGGATCTCCCGTAATATCGGTTCGAAGTCAATGGTCGAAATTCGTGAACTGCCGCGGCGCGTTCTATTCAGGCCATTATATTATATATATATATATAATATATACAATATATATTTCGTCGATTTTCATTTAAAACGAAATTTATAAATCGTTTTAATTTCGTTTTCAAAACATTTTCAACTTCATTTTCAAATTCAAATCAAAACTGAATTTTCCCTTTCAAATTCGGTTTAAATTCATTTCAAATTGATTCCAATTCAAATCGATTTTTAATTCTATTTCGATTCGTTTTCAATTAAATTTCGATTCGTATTCAATTCTATTAAATTTCAATTCGAATTCATTTCTATTCAAATTCAATTCGAATTCATTTCTATTCGAATTTCAAATCATTTCAGTGTATTTCGAATTTCAAATCAATTCAGTTTAATTCGAATTTCAATTCACTTTAAATATAATTCGAATTTCAATTCAATTCAGTTTAATTCGAATTTCAATTCACTTTAAATATAATTCGAATTTCAATTCATTTCAATCTAGTTCGAATTTCAAATCTATTCAATATTCATTGAAGAATGAATAAAATCGATATAAATATCGTTCACGTCAAAATGGCGTCAATCTAACCAACACGGCTTCATATGTTTCTATTTTCAAATATTCTATTCCAAATATTTCTATTTCAACTATTTTTATTTTAAATATTTTTTTATTCAAATATTTCTCTTCAAATATTTCTATTTCAAATATTTTTATTTTAATTTTTTTTTTTCAAAACTGGAATGAGGCCCAATCAATTACCATATAATGTTAATTATATGGATTTTCTACAACACATGTATACATCAACAACGATGAATAATCAACCATCATCCAAAGTGCATTCTACACTGTATAAGCATCAAATATAAATATTTAACGCTTATAACAGTCTGTCAATCAATCGATCGACATACAACTAATTATTCGGATTAGTGTACGTCAAATATCATCCCAATACCCGTGTGGGGTTTCAAACAATCAAACACAGATTTTATTTGTGTAGTTGGGCGATGTGTAAAATTTATCGTCCCAATCAATATCAGTCAAATGTGTGTTTACAAACATATCGTTCGATTTGTTTATTTTTAATTTCATTTCATGTACACGTTAAAAATCCTATTTTTAACTATAAAATATTTTATTTCCTTTCAACACATGAATATATTTCATTATCTATTCCACATCAATTTCAAAAACAAATTTCACAACACATCAATCAAACAAACAAGCCATCCATGGTCTGTGGATAACGGGTGTCGGGTGCTACTAAACACCGTCTGCATCCTAGTATATATATAACTAGAAAATTAAATCAAAGAGTGAGAAATTCTCACAGAATAGCTAATCCAACGCCACGATTCTTCTTAGGTAGAAATCTTCATCGTTCTTGCCTCTTGTCACTTTCGTTGTCCGCTTTAACTACATATATAAAAATCGAATTTTTACTTCGCTATTCAATATATAAAAATCGAATTTTTTTTCTTCGCTATTATATATATAAAAATCGAATTTTTACTATGCTATTCAATATATATAAAAATCGAATTTTTCCTTTGCTATTCAATATATAAAAATCGAATTTTTACTATGCTATTCAATATATAAAAATCTATTTTTACATCGCTATATACATAATAAAACTAATATTCGTTATTAAAACTGAATTTATCAAATAAAAAAACAATGTTTTAAATTGATAAAGTAAAACACTTACAGTTAGCAGAAGAGGGGGGGGGGAACTTGCGTGCACGTCAGATGAGGGGGGGGGGGGTGTCGGCGCGAGGCAGAGGGCGGTGTATCGCAAGGCCGGGTGGGGGGGGGGGGGTGTATCGCGACTGGCGCAGGAAGGAAGGGGGGTGTGGTTGCGACTGGCGCGGGAAGGAAGGGGGGGTGTAGCGCGGTCGAGGCAGAGGAGGAAGAAGATGAAGGAGTGGCGGCGGCAGGCATTTGGGAGGGGGGGGTCTTCTATCGAATTAGGTTTTTTTTTTCTGTTTTGATTTTTAATCGGGGGGGGGGGGGGCTGATAGTATAAAGGAGGAAGGGGAGGAGATAGGAAGGATTTCATTTTATTTTAATTATTTAATGTCAAAAAGGTTGACTTTTTCATACGACCTCTAAGCGAGGCCCACCGCCTGTCGCCCATAGCGTTTTACCCCCATTCCGAACACAATGGGATATGTATCGCAAGCTGATTCGATCGTTTCGATCAGTTTCCGTTGAATTTACATTTAAATCATTATATTGAATTTCAAACGTACATTTCAAATTACCGGGGCCACATACTAACTAGAAAAATTCCTGAAAAATATTTTCTAGCTTCGTATTGACGATACGGTCCTAACAAAACTAGTTTCGTCGAATTCTGAGCCTATATGAAAAATCGCCATTTTCCAGTCGATTAAAATCAACTGAAACTGATCAAACGCGTTTTCCTTTGCCACGCTCACATATTGATTCGAAAAATTATGAAATTTTAAACCTAGCAATAACTTTACATCCCGGATCCAACAAAAGTGGATTCGTCGAAATCCGAGGTCATTTGCAAAATTTCCATTTTTAAGGGCCTGAATTTCATAGCGACTATTCAGAATTTTCAACCGGACATATCTTTTGATTCCCGCTATGAAATTTCAATTTTTCGGATTCATTGGAAAGATATCATCAATTAGATTCCATTATTTTTGGTTTCACTAAAATCCGGTTTATTTTGCACCCGGTACATTCATTTGAATTTTGAAATCAAATTATCGAACTACCGCGCCATTTTCAATTCCTTTTATGTTTATAAATAATTATTTATATTCTAACGACGACGTATATAATATATACGTTCTAATTCTATTAAAAATAAATTTCTCGTCGATATTATTTAAAATAATTCATTTTAAATAATCGAAATTCACCAAAATTGCCAAAATAAAAATTTTAAACTGGCCCAGATTTTCGGGTTGTTACAAACGGCCATCGAACTGCACTTACAACGACCTTTTCTAAATTTGATTTGGAGATAATTCCAAATCCGACCGTAAGATTTCAAATTTCTAATATTAATTGGAAATCTCTTTCCGATACGAACCCAATGGTTCCGGTTTTAGGAGAATCCGTCGGCCGGATCTCCCGCAACGTCAATTCGAAGCCAATGGTTGAAATTCACGAACTGTCGCGGCGCGGCGCGTTCTATTCAGGCCATTATATATATATATATATATAATATATATATTATATATACTTCATCGATTTCCTTTTTAAAACGTATTTTATAAATCGTTTTAAATTCGTTTTCAAAACCATTTCAACTTCATCTTCAATTTCAAATCGATTTGATTTCAATTCAATTCGAATTCATTTCAATTTTGTTTAATTCGAATTCAAATTCATTTCAATTCAAATTCTAATTCGTTTCAAATTTCATTCAAAACGATTTCAATTCGTTTTTCATTCAATTTCAATTTAATTCAATTTGAATTCATTTCTATTCAATTCGAATTCAAATTCACTTTCTATTCAATTCGAATCGAATTCATTTTCTATTCGATTCGACTTCATTTCAAATTGATTCAATAAAATTTCAATTTGAATTTTAATCTACTTTAATTTGAATTTCATTTCAAAATATTAAATTTTGAAATCACTTTTCAATATTCATTATAAAATGAATAAAATCGATATAAATATCGTTCGCGTCAAAATAACGCATCTCTAATCAACACGGCTTTATATTTTTCAAAAACTTCTTTATTTTATTCAACAAATGAATATTTATTCTATTCAACACATGAATCTATATATCTTTCAACACACGACTAATCTCAACACATGAGTATTGTCAACACATCACTATTTTTGTTATGTAAAATATTTTATAAAATTATGGTATCTATCATTTGATTTTCAATCAGACTCCACCGTGAAGTAGTTCTAATTTTAAATATGATGAAGATGTAAATTTTATTATTAAAATATTTTACTCAACACATAAATAGTTTCAACACATGAATTTTCTTTTATAATATTCATTATTTTCCCGATTGGAATGAGGCCCAATCAATCACCATATAATGTTAATTATATATATTCCATACAACACATGTATATAATAGCAACGATAACCAATCAACCATCATCCAAAGTGCACCACACAACTGCATAAGCATCAAATACAAATAATTAACGCTTACACAGCCTCTCGACCAATCGATCGACATATAATTAAATAATCGGGATTATTGTACCCTAAATTTCATCCCAACACCCGTGTGGGGTTTCAAATCAACAAACACAGATTTTTATTTGTGCAGTTGGGCGATGTGTAAAATTTATCATTCCAATCAATATCAGTCAAATCAGTGCATATAAACAAATCGGCCGATTTGTTTATACATATTCATTTATTCACATTCACGTCAAAAATTATATTTTTAACGATAATTAATTTATTTCAACCATCTATAATTTATTATCGATTTCACATCAACAACACTGTAATAACCCGTAAAATGCGGGCCAGTTTAAAATTTTTTATTTTGGCAATTTTAGCGAATTCTGAATATTTAAAATAGATTATTTTAAATAAAATCAACGAGGAATTTATTTTGAATAGAATTCGACGTATATATTATATACGCCGTCGTTAGAATATAAATATTTATATATAATTATAAATAGAATTGAAAATGGCGCGGTAGTTCGATAATTCGATTTCAAACTTCAATTGAACATACCGCGTGCAGAACAATCCGGATTTTAGTGAAACCAAAAATAATGGGATCTAATTGTGAATATCTTTCTATCGAATCCGAAAAATTGAGATTTCATATCGGGAATCAAAAGATATGTCCAGTTGAAAATTCTGAATAGTCGCTATGGAATTCAGGCCCTTAAAAATGGACATTTTGCAAACGACCTCGGATTTCGACGAAACCAGTTTTGTTGGGTCCGGGATGTGAAGTTATTGCTAGGTTTCAAATTTCATAATTTTTCGAATCAATGTGTGAGCGTGGTAAAGGAAAACGCGTTTTGACCATTTCAGTTGATTTTAATCAACTGGAAATTGGCCATTTTTCCAACGGTCTCAGAATTCGACGAAACTAGTTTTGTTAGGACCGTATCGTCAATACGAAGCTAGAAAATATTTTTATGGAATTTTTAGAGTTAGTATGTGACCCCGGTAATTCGAAATGTACGTTTAAAATTCAATAAAGTGATTTAAATGTAAATTTAACGGAAACTGATCGAAACGATCAAATCAACTTGCAGTACATATCCCATTGTGTTCGGAATGGGGGTAAAACGCTATGGGCGACAGGCGGTGGGCCTCGTTACGAGGTCGTATGTAAAAGTCAACTTTTTGAAATATAAATTAATTAAAATAATAATAAAAAAAATTATATAACCCCCCCCCTCTCGTTTTCGTTCAGAAACGAAATAAAAATAAAATAAAAAAATGTCGATCTCCATCCCGCCGCCCTCCGCATCAGACGCCGCCGCCGGCCAAGACCCGCGCTTCTCCACCTCCGCCTGCTGCCGAACCCCCCTCCCCGCCTTCCTCCTCCCTCCATTCGAACGCCCGTAGCCAAGAAACCCCCCCCCCCCGAATCGATCTCGAGCCCCCCCCCCCTAAAACCCACCGCGCCACCCACCTGAGGACCCGCACCCCTCTGAGACGACCACTGCGCCACCAGATCCCCCCCCGACCACTCGACAGCGCCCCCCTGTAAGTTTTTTTATTTATATATTTTATTTTATTTAAGACATAAAAGAAAACTGTTTTTTTATTTTATTTTATGTTAGAACTGTTTTTTTTATATTAAGTTAAAACTGATTTTATTTTGAAAAGGAAAATGATTTTAAACTGAATTTAAAATGATTTATAAACTAGGAAGAGATTAGAAATTTAAAAGGAAAAATCAGATTTCTATTTATCGAAAGTCGAATTAAAAATAGAATTTTTATATGTTGAACTTCGAATTAAAAATAGAATTTTTATATGTTGAACTTCGAATTAAAAATAGAATTTTTATATGTTGAACTTCGAATTAAAAATAGAATTTTTATATGTTGAACTTCGAGATAAAAATATGATTTTTATATATGGAATAGCGAGGTAAAATTCGATTTTTACATATGTAGTGAAAGCGGACAACGAAAGCGACAAAAGGCGAGTTGGCGAAGATTTCCTGCATTAGAAGTGCCGTGGAGTTAGGATAGCTATCGGTGAGAACTTCTCACTCAAATACTACTTTTCTAGTTATATATATATATATATATACTAGGATGCAGACGGTGCTTATTAGAAGCACCCGACACCCGTCCACAGACCATGGACTTGTTGATTGGTTGTGTAGTTGGTTAGATTATTTGATTTGGATTGGATTGTTTTGGTGAAATTGAAATTGATATGATTGATGTGTGAATGGCGTGGGCCTTCACTAGATCGGGGATAAGGCTAGGCCTTGTCTCGTTTCTAGTATCGTGCCGTTATGCCGCCGAAATTTTCTAAAATATGTTAGAAAATAAAAATATCATTTTATTGTGTAAATGAATTGAATAGGAATTCGTGGGTTGAAATAAAATGTTTTATCGTTAAAAATATAATTTTTAACGTGAATGTGAATAAATGAATAGTTATAAACAAATCGGCCGATTTGTTTGTATATACACTGATTTGACTGATATTGATTGGGTCGATAAATTTCACACATCGCCCAACTGCACAAATAAAATCTGTGTTTGATTGTTTGAAACCCCACACGGGTGTTGGGATGAAATTTGAAGTTCACTCATCCTGATTGAGTAAATATGTCGATCGATTGATTGACAGGCTGTTATAAGCGTTAGATATCTATATTTGATGCTTATACAGTGTAGTGCACTTTGGTTGATGGTTGATTATTTTTCAATGCTATTATACATGTGTTGTATGAAAATCCATATAATTAACTTTATATGGTAATTGATTGGGCCTCATTCCAGTTTCAAAAAGAAATATTTGAAAAAGAAATATTTGAAAATAGAATATTTGAAAAAGGAAATATTTGAAAAGAAATATTTGAGATAGAAATATTCGAAATGGAATATTTGAAAATGTCAATATATGAAGCCGTGTTGATTAGATTGACGCCATTTTGACGTGAATGATATTTATATCGATTTTATTCATTTTAAAATGAATATTAAAAAGTAATTTTGAAATCGAATATTTCAAAATGAATTGAATTGAAAGTGATTTTGAAGTGAATTGAATTGAAAACGAATTCAAATTGAATTGAATAGAAATGAATTTTAAAACGAATTTATAGAGAAGAATTCAATTTTGCTTTGAATTGAAATGGAAGTTGAAATTGCTTTTGAAACGAATTTAAAACTATTTATATAATTCGTTTTAAATAGAAATCGACGAAGTATATATTATATATATTATATATATAATATAATGGCCTGAAAAGAACGCGCCGCGCCGCGGCAGTTCACGAATTTCGACCATTTATTCCAAACGGACATTACGGGAGATCCGACCGTCGGATTCTCCTGAAACCGGAACCGTTGGGTTCGTATCGAAAAGAGCTTTCTAAAGAATATTAGAAATTAGAAATCTAACGGTTGGATTTGGAATTATGTCCAAATCAAATTTGAAAAAGGTCGTTGTAAGTGCAGTTCGATGGCCATTGATGGAAATCGACTGTACGGGCCTTGATAAAATTATTAAAAATAGTAATAATTTGTGTAAAATCATAAGAAATGATTTGTGAAGATTTGGGATGAAAAACTCCATATTTGAAAAGATAAAAATAGATTTTTATCGAAATGAACTAGTTTTGAACTAGAAATATAATTCTATTTATTTTCAAATAAATAAATTGAATTTAAAAAGGGTTTTGAAAATAACCAGAATATCCAATGATTGCATTGGAGTGGATTTGAATCGAAATTGTCTTCGGAGTATTTCAATGTTGGAATTCGTGATTATACAGGGGCTGTTATGGAAATTTGAAAGATATATATTTATATCGTTATTTCCAATACGACGTTTGTTAGTCGTAGAATTCGATATTGAATATAAGCCGATATATTTTCTATTCAGAGCCTTGTATTGAATGTCGAATGTGATTTGGGTTTGTCGTGAATGGTGTCTTCACTAACACTGTTCTTGAACCCAGTTGAGAAAAGATTAAATCTTTTTATTTGGATTTAATGAAGTGTACCAATTAAATAATATTTAATTAGAATTGAATCGATATTGATTTTTGGGTTTATCGTGAACAGTGTTTTAAATAACACTCGTTCTTTAACCCGATAATTAATGAATGTGATTTTGGGTTTATCGTGAACCGTGTTTTAAATGACACAGATTCTTTAACCCAGTCGAAGATTAAAACTAAGTGGAGTTTTAATGAATCTTTAATTAGATTGAAATAATCGAAATGGAGTATCACCAGTTTTGCTCCAGGCGTTAGTTAAATCTTTAATTAGATTTGAACGTGAAATGGTAATTGAATTTACCGATAACACTGTGGTGTTAGATATGAAGTATTACCAGTTTTACTTCATGGGATGAATAGGTTGGGATTGTGAAATAAAATAAATGATTACTTCGGTGTGGTTCGCTAATCCCGACTAGTTTGAATTGATATTCAAAGGAGATTAAAGAATAAATTTAAAGAATTTATCTTGGATAAAATTAATGGGAACTTTTCCCGAAGTATAGGAATATTTGAATAAAAGAATATTCTGAATTGGAATGAGGCGTATGTTGTGTTTGTGTAACACTTTTATAATATATACGCGAGTTATTCAGAAAGACCGGGTTTATCCCATTCTGAACAACTGATTCGACGTGGTGTCGAAGATGAAGACGGTGGTCGAAGACCAGAAGTCTTCACGTCGTTTGGGTAATTACTGATGATCTTGATTGGGCTGTACACCCAAGAAGATGGAAACAGTTAGTGATCGTCCAGACGTACTTGGAGATCGATGGATATGCGGGGTACTAGGTGCCTCCGGTTTCGTTCAGACCCAGAACGGACTTGTAAATGGACTGTGTGTCTGACATTGGATTTTAGTCTGTGTGATTGATTTCTATTGAATATATATCTGTTTGGCGGCGGAGAATTTATTCTCTTGCTTAACGCCCTTCTCTGAGACGTACGAGCTCAGGGGTTATATATTGATGGATATCAAACGCATGGAGTGAATTGCCTGTGTGGCATGCCTAAGTGGCAATTGATCGAGGCTTCTGTTGAAAAGCAAAGTCTTGTGGTGATGATCAAAGCACAGCCTGTGTGGCACAGCTTTGTGTAACGTGAATTCGCGAGCCTCGCACCCCGGTTGTGAACCAAAAACGGGAGAGGACATCAGGGAGGGCATGCGCTTCTTTCTAGCTAGAAGTGGCGTCAGTGGTTTTACACGCCCTGACGAGTTTGACTTATGTGGTTGTTGCTGTTGCGAGGCGCCTCGGTTATATCGGTTTCGGCCGATGCATTCTGGTCGGCAGACGGACCAGACTTACACCCCATAGGGTGGGGAAACGCATGTTCAGGGTTTAAGTTTAATCCACATCGGTGGACCGGCCCTGAGGATCCAAGGGTCGATGCGCTCTGACCCTGAGGCTCGGGCTAGACAGTCTCAAAGTCGGTGAGGACTATCTTTTGCCTCGGTTCATAGACGGAAATCCAATTTCCAAATACGTGACATTTGCGGTTTTATTTGTAAACCTATATATGGCGACATAGTGGGATGGGGCGCTCATGCCGCCTATGATTGATACTTATGATTTGAAGTTGTTTTATACACTATGCACTTATAATAGTATCAAATAATCTGTTTTAAACGTATCAAGCATTCTTTGGCTGTTATAAGGGAAAACCCTATCCCCCGGCTTGCGTTGCATTGTGTGATAGGACCTGGGTCTTATAACAGCTTCATCTTTCTTTATTTAGCATTGCGCTGTTTGTTTTATGCACTGGTATTCTTGGGAGGAAACCCGTTCCGTGTTATACGGCGTGGTCCCTTGATTTACCTAACTTTAAAAACAAAGATTAACTGTTTTAGTTCTCACACCAGTCCCATGACTGACCTGGAGTTTATTGTTTTAACCTAAACTCTGGGTGCCCTTATTTTGACACGGGCAGCTAGCAGTTTTGGTTTTGCAGATTTATATTCACAGGATCCTGGTTTACAGCTGGAACGATATCCGGAAAGCTTTGTATCCGTATATCTCTTCTAGTTGTGTATTGTATTATTTTCCGCTGATATGTATTTAAATGTAATTTAAATCTCTGATATTTCTGTGTAATATTCATTTATACTCTGCATATTCTTGTAATCTGATGCATTGTTGTAATATACAATGAAATGTTCTTTTATATGCGTTCTGATTTGTCCTGTTCTCAAACGATAGGGCGTTTCGAACGGCCTGGATCGGTTTAGCGACTGGTTCGGACCGAGCGAAATTCCTTGCCGTCACAAACACAAACAAATTTTCACAACATATCAATCCAACAAACAAGCCATCCGTGGTCTGTGGATGACGGGTGTCGGGTGCTGCTAAGCACCGTCTGCATCCTAGTATATATATATATATAACTAGAAAAAGGAAATTTAGAGTGAGAAGTTCTCACCAATAGCTATTCCAATCATCTCGACTCTTCTTTTGTAGAAGTCTTCGTCGTTCTCGCCTTTCGTCTCTTTCTTTGCCCGTAGCCACTACATATATAAAAATCGAAATTTTACTTCGCTATTCAATATATAAAGATCGAATTTTTACTTCGCTATTCAATATATAGAAATCGAATTTTTACTTCGCTATTCAATATATAAAGATCGAATTTTTACTTCGCTATTCAATATATAGAAATCGAATTTTTTACTTCGTTATTCAATATATAAAAATCGAATTTTTACTTCGCTATTCAATATATAAAAATTGAATTTTTACTTCGCTATTTAATATATAAAAATCTTATTTTTACTTCGCTATTCAATATATAAAAATCCTATTTTTACTTCGCTATTCAATATATAGAAATCCTATTTTTACTTCGCTATTCAATATATAAAGATTATATTTTTATCACGCTATTCTTTATAAAAAGATTTCGCCTTTCATAACATAAAGATGTCGCCTTTCACTGAATAAAAATATCGCCCCTTTTCTAATTTAAAAATCGAATTTCTTCCTAACAAAATCCAAATCTTTTCCTAGTAAAAATGAAAACTTTTTCCTAGTAAAAATCAAATCTTTTGCCTAATAAAAATGCAAACTTTTTCACTGTTATTTCATATAAAAATTTCACCCTTTCTACATTAAAGATCTTACGTTTTTAATCCTCCACATCATGGGAAAAAACTGAGATTTAAAATAAAAATAAAACAACAAAAATAATGGAATAAAATTTTAAAAACTTACAACTTTAATTTCTTTAGCGAGGGGGGGGGGGGTTCTTCACTGGTGGAGGTTTGAAGGGGGACGACGGAGAAAAGGAGGGGGTTCCGGCGCTAGGGTTCGCGGGTTCACGTGGGGCGCGTTTGGGGGTGTCGCGTCGGGTGGGGGTCGAGAGGCGGAGCGGAGGTCGGGCTGGAGAGGGCGGCGACGATGGTGGGGAGCTCCGGAGGGCGGTGGTGGGTTCGCAATGGAGGCTCTGGGTTTTTTTTTTCTTTTCAGTTCCGAGAATGAACGATGGGGGGGGCAAAGGAGTTAAAAGGAAAGAGAGAGAAGGGTTTTATTTTATTTTATTTTATTTAATTCCAAAAAGCAACTTTTATTTTCGACCTCAAAACGAGGCCCACCGCTTGTCGTCTATAGTTAATTACCCCCATTCCGAACACAATGGGATATGTATCGCAAGCCGATTCGACCGTTTCGATCAGTTTCCGTTAAAATCAACATATAACTCTATATATTGAATTTAAACGCGCATTTCAATTTACCGGGGTCACATACGAACTTTAAAAATTCCAGAAAAATATTTTCTAGCTTCGTATTGACGATATGGTCCTAACAAAACTAGTTTCGTCGAATTCTGAGACCGTTGGAAAAATGGCCATTTTCCAGTCGATTAAAATCAACTGAAACTGGTCAAACGCGATTTCCTTTGCCACGCTCACATATTGATTTGAAAAATTATGAAATTTGGAATCTAGCAATAATTTGACATCACGGATCCAACAAAAGTGGTTTCGTTGAAATCCGAGGTCGTTTGCAAAATGGCTATTTTTAAGGGCCTGAATTCCATAGCGACTATTCTGAAATTTTCAACTGGACATATCTTTTGATTCCCGTGATGAAATCTTGATTTTTCGGATTCGTTGGAAAGATATTCTCAATTAGATCCTATTATTTTTGGTTTCACTAAAATCCGGATTGTTTTGCACCCGGTACATTCAATTGAAGTTTGAAATCGAATTATCGAACTACCGCGCCATTTTCAATTCTATTTATAATTATATACAACTATTTATATTCTAATGACGACGTATATAATATATACGTTCGAATTCTATTCAAAATAAATTTTCCCGTCGATTTTATTTTAAATATCCATTTTAAATGTTCAAAATCTGCTATGATTGCCAAAATAAAAATTTTAAACTGGCCCGCATTTTCGGGTTGTTACACAGTTGGAATTGGTTGTTGAATTTAACATCTTTCAGATATTTAGTACTTTATATTCATTTTATATGTTTGGTCCTGTGGGTTATTCAATCGAGTTTCGAATCCTGAATATTCTTTATAACAAATAACAATTCAGTCAACTCCTTAACAGTCTAGCATCATGAATAGTAAAGAAATCGCATTTAATCGAGGAAAATATCAACTTAAGTTGATTAAGTTTTAAATGCATTAGTTAAAAAGTATCCAGTTTTACAAATTTTCATTTTTAAAAGCAGAAACAGTTTGGGTAGTCCTATTATTTTAGGGAACAACATGAACTAATCTGCTCCTTGGTCATTTTCTAATTACTGCAAAAAGGTAATAAATGTGGGTATTCGAAGCAACTAATCATCTTTAAAAGTTGGTGAATGTTTGTGCTTAATTAAGGTAGAAAACCACCACAGTTGTGATTGCATTTTTGTTTAGTGAATTTAAAAATATTTATTTGATCTTTCTAAAATATATGATTATTTTGCATTTTGAATACACAAACATTATTGTATATAGTTTTAGTGGATAACGTAGCCCATTACACTAATTATTCATTATTTAACTGGTATGTATTTGCTCAGTGTCCATGCTTGATATTTAATTTTGATACTAGCAAATTACATTCCTGACTGAACTCTAAGGACAATATATCAAAAGTTTACATTTTAAGAGGGGAGAAAATTTAACCTCTGGTAATTTTTTTGATATATTTTGTCATAAGATGTTATTGTTTAGTCCTAAGAGCACTCCTTGGCCATGATTTTTATGGGTAACTTTGCAGAGAAACTGATCAACATAACTTTCAATGGATATATAACTGCTTATTTTAGTTGCATGATTGCAACGAAACCTCAGCTGTAAAAGTGATTTTTGATGAGTAAATGGTATATTTTTTTATTAACAATTGTCATAGGAAAATATTTATTCAATTCCGAAACCTATCTACCTCATCTACTATGGCCTTATGGCACGGATTTTGAATTTGTTTTATATAATCATAAGGTATCATAGAATTTTCCGTAACTGTTTTTATTCAGTGTAATTTTTTAATATTTTGAGTATATTTGCACAATTAAAGGTTATATAACTATTATAATCATGCCTAATCTATCTATATTTATTATAAAAAATAGGTTGTAATGAATTTGTTACCCTCTATGTTAAAACACTTTCCTGATTTATTGCCTGCACATAGCCTCTGTTAGTTTTCTCATGTATATAAAGCTAGAAAAGTACATACCATGAGGTCATTAATCTTAATGCAAGGGTGAAGCACATATGTGTGACTCACATGAGTTATGATTGCTAAATTAATTCTCTTCTATATGTGAAGGGGTTTAGTAACTAATTTGGCATTACCTAAACATTCAATAGATAAATGGATGGTTTGAACATAACAAATTATGTTGTTGCTGAAAAATATTCATTCCAATCTTGAATATTCCATACAACATCCAAATCTTCTTATTGGGGTTAGTGAGTACTCTGGATATCATCTTGGCCTCAATAGATAATCGTAATATGTCAAAAGACATTCAACATATGATTAACTAATAAAATTATTAAATAATTTACCATATGTGCTAATATTCTAAAATATTGTAATACTTTTAGAATATTATTTGAGATAATATTATATAAACACATTTTAAACATTTATTAATTGTAATACATTTATATAATTTGAGATAATACTATCTTACCATATTAAATGTTGGGTAGTATAATTTCGTGCAAGTTCAAATAAGATTTTTCCTTCCATTTAGTGTTGCTGTCATTTCAAAGAAAATAAATGTATTGTACCATCAGTTAGTGCTGCTATCAGTTTAAAGAAAATAAAAAAATATAATTTATCTTCAGTTATTGCTGCTATCGTTTTAAAGAATATAGATATATCTTATCTTTAGTTTGCACTACTGTCATTTTAAAGAGAATAATTATTATATGCATTTATGGATTTAAAACAGTTAGCACTACTGAAATTTTCGTTCCCCTCCATAAGCCTGCATTCAGTCCCCAAAATTTTCATCTTCCCTCCACAAGCCCGCTTTTCTACCCGAACTATCCAGCGAACCAAATTAAATTTCGAGATAAACCCTAACTCGGAGATCTTCAATGGCCGCCTCAAAATATGAAAAAAATAAACCTGTGTCTTACGATCTCCATCAGCCTCTAACACCACTGCCCCAATTAAACTCACGACTTGCGATACCCAACACCAGCGCCCAAATTAAACTCGCGAGACCCAACTGCATTTCTAACACTACCGCCTCCTTCTTCGACGGTGACCATGAACCTCCAATCTTCAACATCTCCACTACATCTGACAAATTTCTCTCGATATTACGTTTTTTTATCAGGTAATTTATTTTTGTTTTTAATCAAGAATTTGGGTGCTCTATTCATTCTTTTTATTGTTTTTTTCTTGCTTTCCCTTTGTCTTCTATATCTCTATAAACTTCTAGAAGATTAAGAAATAATAGGCCAATAGTTAGGGAAAACCCAGACCTAGACTTTAGCCTACTTCAGTCACAACTTGAAGCAGCCGGGTTGTTGTTTCAAAAATTTGATAATTAGGGATTGCGAAGGTTTATGCTTTGATTCACTTCTATAAATTTCAGGTGGCGATCATTTTTTAGTTTCCTTTTTTTGTTTGTTAATTTCAGGTTTAAGCTTTAATTTCAGGTGGCAATCGTTTTTATCAATTATTTTGATGTTGATTTTGAGTTCACAATAGCTGTTAAAACTTAAATCTGTAGCTCACTGGATCAAAAAACGTACAGGTTACGTAGATGTTCTTCACTGTATCATGTAAAACATTTTTTTAAGTTTGTATGATCCATAGAAAGCAAAATCATTGTTGAAACACCGGTCTTCATGTTCTATTCACTAGTAAAAAGACTAATGACATTTTAAAATTGAACATGGGAAAAGAACTGACTTTGTTGAAGTAAGAGACAATACTTGGAACTTACTTCCAAGAACAGGTGTATAATTTAATGCAGCTTTATGTACTTTTAATTCATCTCTAACTGAAGTTGTTTGTTATATTTTCATTTATATGTTTGCTATTACTTGGTTTGATTTCTAAATTTTCATTCTTCCCCGATGCTATTGTCGAGTACATAAAGCAAGAGTTCATAAATCATTCTAACTGAAGTTATTTGGGGTGCTTTTGAAACCTTGGGCGCTTGGTGACTTGTCTTATGCGACTAGAGTCCCTAATGACATGCTTATAGTTCTTCTGTTTTGCTGCTGTTGGATGGTTGGTTGATGAAATGTGCGGTGCTTGTTTGTGTCCGAGATGATGGATCTTGTGGTGCTGAAGATGGAGTAGCAAAGTAGCCGATGGGATTATAGTTGTAGAAGGGGCATGAGTTGAATTGCGTGATGTGGTACATGAACAATCATTGAATGAAATGCAGGGTATGATGCATTGAAATTCTGGAATGTGGTTCAGTATGAATTATGCATGATTCCTTAGTTTTGTATTTTGAATATAAAGTTGTAGCCTCTTTTATATAAATGGAACAGATTCTTTGAATTTATATTAATTTGTTTTCCGTTTATCCAGCTTTTTCTGCATTTGCAAAATGTATTCAACTATAGTTGTAGTAAAGTGTATTATAACTGAAAGAAATATTTGTAAAAATTATATTGCCTTGACGATGCATAACAGTTGTAGTAGGAATTACTACAACGGTGAAAAAAAGTTGTAATATGTATTACTACAACAGTGCAAAAATGTTGTAATATGTATTACTACAACAGTGGAAAACAGTTGTAAAATATATATTTTACAACGGTGTCGCAACGGTGCAGAAAAGTTGTAAAAGATTTTAATCTATTACAACTTCTTAATAGACGACGGTGGATCCATTGTTGTAAAATGTCTTTTACAACTTTTTTCCACGGTTGTAATATGGTCAATTTGTTGTAGTGTTAGTGTAAAAATAATGCAAATCACTCACCTTTGCCACAATTAAAACTTTCAGAACTGAAACTCCTCTGATTTGGCTGAATACCAATGTCTAACAGCAGCTTTAACCTTGTTTTGGTGCTATTTCTCCTTAACTTGGTGAAGATTAGGCTAATACTTGATTAGAAAGTGATTAGAGGTGATTCTAGATGTTGGAGGCCATTGTGACGGTTTCTATAATGTATGCGACGGCTGGAAAATGAGTAAAAACCGAAATTCCTAACCCTAACAACCCTTAAATACCCCAAATCCCGAAATACCCCACTGGGCCTAGCTGTTAATTACCGAATTAAGCCCGGCTAAGCTGTTTTTCACCTTCTAAACCTTAATTCAGCTATATCTCCCAAACGGTAAGCCCGTTTAGCTAATGTGACCACTCTATGGAAAGGTAAACCATCATCCGGATCTAATGAAAGTGGTTTCAGGTTAAAACTCCTTACCAATCAAAAGTAATGGCCGAAACAAGATCAGCTAGGGGTAAAATGATCATTTAAAAATCTGCATAAATTATGAACATGGGAAATGACCCCAATAGTCTTCTCCCAAAGTTACATGACCATACGGCTCCGTATGTGAAAGAAATAAATATTCTACGATCCTTCGATGCGTAGAATGCGGGTCGTTACATTCTCCACCCCCCCCCCCCTTAAGAAATTTCGCCCCTGAAATTCCTTAACTAAGAAACAAGCAAAGGATCCTGCATGCCTATTAACCATTCACAACATTCAAACATACAAAACAACAAACAAGTCTATCCTAGCATGCAGAAAACTAAGTCGTAATTAAAATCTTACCAGGCAAAGAGTTCTGGATACGTCTTCCTAATGCTCTCCTCTGTCTCCCAAGTACAGTCATTCTCGCCCCACTGAACTTTGACTAGATTCACTGCTTTCCTTCGAATTTGCTTCGTATCGTGCTCGACAATACACATAGGCATGCAGTTCCCAACCGCCTCGGGCTCAACCTCGATAGCGTCCAACTGATCAGGTGAAATAGTCACACTAGGGTCGTGCACGAATTTCCTCAACTGGGAAACATGAAATACCTTATGAACTCCTGCCATCTTCTCTGGTAATTCAACTTTATATGCCAAATTCCCAGCTTGCTCGAGAACTAGGAATGGACCAACAAATCTTGGTGTTAACTTGCCTCTCCTACCAAATCGTATCACGCTCCTTATGGAGAAATCTTGACAAAATCAAAGTCACCAATGGCGAATTTTAAATCTCTTCTCCTCTTGTCAGCATAACTCTTTTGCCTATCTTGGGCAGCCTTTATTCGTTGTCGGATGATCTTAATCTTGTTTGAGGTTTCTCTTATCACATCTGGTCCAAGCACAAACTTCTCACCGGTTTCTAACCAACATAACGGTGAGTTGCACGGTCTTCTGTACAAAGCTTCAAATGGAGCCATACCAATACTGGACTTGTAACGAACCGGGATTTTCGACTCCGAAAATCAACATCAAACTACCGTGTTGACCATTCAGACATCGAACATTCCAGATCATTAATAGAAAGAAGTTAGAGGGTGAGAATAGATAAGAAAGAAATATTGAATAGAAGAAGAAGAAACAACACAACACAGAGTCTCACATCGCAGCGGAACAAAATATAATACAGAAATAAATCTTTATTGAGAGCTTTGAAAATACTTACAGTATCAGAGTACACATCTGGACAGTGATACTAATCTGTCCTCATATAACACACAGCGGAATAATAATATCATACGTCTGGACTCTTCCAGCTCGTCTCTTCACAGCAGTCGATAACCTGAACCTGTACAACCCGGTCTAACCCGAGCATTTACAAAACACCGGGTCAGTCTGGTGAACCAGAGTGAGATAAACTCGCACAGTAATAAGGGTGAACCATCCAATCATGATTTTTAAGTTCAAAATCTTTTCAAAAGAAAAGGGTAATCGTAAGACCAAATCCACACATAAACACGGACGGTTTTTACCTTACGATAACCCAAAACATTTTTGAAACCAATATCTTGTCTGATATTATAATAATGTCTAAATACAAGTAAATAGAATCTAGTGGAACGCTTGCATCTCACGCTCCACATATATAGTATACAATCAAAACCGCGGGCGCTTATTGGATATTGGATTCCGACCTTGACAAGGTATGGGACCACCTGCCGATCGTGTATCTCTAGAGACGAATACACTGGGTTCAACAAGAACTTCTTGCAACCCGGCCCTCACATGACCGACCACTCATTTCGCTTGAGTGTATCGAATGTATATCACCGACGGTTGGGATCAGCAACCGTCTCCCGACAAGGGACAGCATCGAAACATAGATTAAAGAAGCAAATAGGATTTCCTCTAGATAGGTGATTATACACCCTAATGGGAGCGACCCACATAGCCATGCTGCCTGCCCGATTTTTGTCATTTCCCGGTTGATGAGGCTTGAGGTTTAGATTTACCTTCGAACACCTGGTCATCATTCACTTTGAATGCCACATCGTCAGATCCGTCAGATATCACTAATTGACGTCCCCAAAAATACTCTAGCTGGAAGCTAAGAGAACAGCGATTCCCCGCCAACAACTATCGCACGTTTGAAGAAATCAACGTAAGTGACCCTTTGGAAATACTCTGTCAGACATCCGTCCATATACGTCATCCAGGAACAGGATGAACCGAAGGCACTCTCCTACCGCATCCATATAGGAATCACCCCATGGATCAGTAGCGAGAAGTCCTTGCAACCCGTTGATTCCAACCACGACAGAATCACAGCTTATCTCTGCTTGCCAGGCAGAGAAAATTAGTGGTTCTTTCGTTTATGAAAATCCACAGTCTTCAATGCTCCATCTCGATCATCTTCTGATATCTCCACGTATTTGTTGGTCGGAATGGTTTTCGAATATAAATTCGATCCTGGTCTTTCCATACCAACAATCGCATTGGACAGATTTGATAGTCGGTGATTTAACTATCAAAATATACAGTGTTTCAATCATGACACTCCAATGAGTTCACTGGTTCAGTATTCAGCATCACTTGGCCCCTAACAAAACTGATTTACTTTTGTTAAATTAAAACTTCTAACTCTTTTAATATTCAAAAATATGATATTTGAATACTTCTAATTCGATTTAACTCTAATCGATTAACTCTAATTGATTAACTAATACTCGACTTAAATCTATTCGCTTGACCCTAGATCGCAGCGATCACAATGGTTACGCCTGATTTCCTCAGGAAACATCCGACCGCCGTAGGCTATCTGCAGCCCTGCGAATTACGCTAGCAGTCGTACGAAATGGCAACTTAGCCGAATAATTATGTTTGGCTAATTCTATCTCGAATAACTATATTCAATTACCCACTTAAATCTTCTTTCAAATCATCTTTTAAATTCGGAAATCCATTAGTTTTAACAAAGAAATTTATAGCACATATGTTATAACAATAGCGTTATAATTACTATTTAGATTTACAAAACAACAGCGCTATAATCGCTGTTTATGTTTACAACCCATTTACTATAGCAAAAGCGCTACAGTCGCTATATTAGATTTACAAAACATATATTATAAAAACAGCGCTAAAATCGCTGTTTAGATTTTCAAAACATATCCACTAACGTCTCTTACGATTACCAACTAATACTATCTTCAGATAATCCCAATGTTGTTCAAGTTGGGGTATTTTAATTACCTCTCAGACCTTGATCTACAACATTCTTATCCTCCGATAAACATAAGTTGTAATCAAAATCAATATTTCATTCTAGTCTCAAACAAATTCCATTTAACTATTGGATTTGGTTATACAACTCTATAACCCAGTTCTTTAACCAGATTCGCTTATTTCCAATCTCCTTTGATTTCATTTCACTTCAATTACTTTTGAAAAGTAATTGTCTAAATTTTTATTAATTAAAATAATAATTTATTTCAATCATTAACTACATGAGTAGTTAATTTCTTTAATAACAACATTAAATGGTAAATCTCTTTTTAAAACCTTATTTAAATTTAAACAATATTTATTAAACTATTTAAATCAAAACACATCAACTTTGATAATCAAATTCTAATTCAAACGGTCGATTTAATTAACTCAAAACTCGATTATCTCGTTAATCGATTCCAATTAATCCTCACTTTAAATTAATTAAAAATATAATTAATTTAAATAATCCCATTAATTGTTTTCTTTACAAACAATTATCAAAGTTAAACCATTCGATTCATCTCCTTATCCTCTGATTAACATCAGCGTTTACTTTGTAAAATAAATTAGTAACCATCTATTTCACTTTAATAACTTTTATTCAAAATAATATATTCCAAATTCAACTTCAGTTATAAAATAAATTTTATAACTTCAGTTCTATCGGCTCACCTGACGGTGAATCACTGTCTGTAACCCGATTGATTTTAAAGGCCATACTCTGCCAAACACTTAACCAATATCACCCATTGGCTTAAACCAAACAGATGTTGAATATTAAATCAATCATCAATCCTCAAATCCATCACACAAACGGATCAGTTCATATATGATAATATGAAAATAAATAATACATTCTGAGGGATCCGGTTGGATCCCTCCACCCTGTTCTACCCTGTATTCAAATGGTTATCTCAAATCAAACTGTTCAGTTTTGTTTAACTGATAAACTAAATAACGACCATTTAACATCAACCACGAGCAATCCAAACAATTCACCCATTTAAGCACGTTTACAAATAAACGTGACCAACCAAGGTGAGTTACCTTTATTGGAACCAATCGTAAAAAAATAACGATTTGGTAATTTACTGAAATTAAACACAGTTTAATTCCATCGGTTAAATCAACAAACAATGGTAGAACTAGCAAACATGCAACCATCAGCAAGCAGAACATACAAAATAAAAACCCAATTTATAAAATATAAATGGGAAAACTGAGTGAGTTTAACTCACCTTGTTTTGATCTGTAGTTCAAAACAGCTCTTTTCAGTTAAATTAAACGTCTAATCTAACATAAAATCCCAGTTGTTTCCGGCCACATCCAGTTTGGTTCCATGACGATATGCTCGTTGAGACGATTCCATAGTCTTTAATTCGATCAATTCTGGTGACACGGTCAAAAGACATGAACGTTTTATATTAACGCTATTTAATTAATAATTAAATTCCCTTAATTATTAATCATTAAACTAAATCGCTTAATTATTACTTTGATTACATTGGGTTATCATTTAAGTGGTCTGATCCAAATCGTCTCTGCATCTCGTGGTCAAGCTGTCGACTCCCTTTCCTGCAACAAGATTCATGATTTCAGTTTACACTAATTTAATTAGATTATAACTTAAATAAAATGCTTTAATTACTCGGTTACCTTAAACTAATTGTACTATTGAATTTTACAATAAAAAGAATGCGGCTGACAGTCCTCTTCTGGTTTGTTTCTGTATACAATAAAATCATACCTAAGTAAACCAATTAAAACTCTTTAATTAAGACCTAATACCACTAATTACTTAATTTAGTTAAATCTTGGTAACCCAAATTACTTTTGGATCTACAAACGCAGGTACTTTCCTATGGTTCTCTGAGACCTGTTACCATCGTTTCTAATTACTACTCGTTTACACCCAAAGAACGGTCAACACTTCACCTTGCCGTACCAAAATCCGACCATCAACGCCAGATCCAAGACCCCCCCCCCCAATCCACTCACCGTGACACCCTCCACCCTCAGTCCAAGCCTTGACAAACGCGACCTCCCCAAGCCCATCCTTTCGCCGCCAAAACTCTTGAGCAGCCACCACTTCGAGGAGTGATTCCGGCTATCCCATTGATTTAAACATCATCTCCACCATCCATATGATGGTCCTCCCCCATTGACCGAAAGCTCGCCCACTCCAGCTTCGGTTTCTCTTTAATCACTTTTGCAATGGCTCACGTTTTCTTCTTATTATTAAGAACTTAATATAATATATGTAAGTAATAACTGTATGTCCTTCTCCTCATTTACCTGTTGCTGCCAAACCTCAGTCCCCACTGCTCGCAACGTCCTCCGTGAACCTCGCATCTTCTTTCCGCATGAAAACGAACTGTTGTCTTCCCTCACTCCTCCGCACCTTATTGTTCCGCCCCTCTCCTTTACCTACTATTGTTCCCAACTATTTCTTCTTCACTTAGAAACCGCATCTTCTCCATGTATTTTTATATATATACTCTATTATAATAAATATGATTGATATGAAGCTTTGTGTTTGTTTTCCTTTTCCAAGTTTGCTATGTTCGCCGAAAAGAATAAGGAAGGCTTTATATAGGGGAATTAGAACGTGGCGGCCACGGAAAGGATATTGTAATATATTTAGGTCCGCTCAGTAGGTGAAAATTCCAATGAGAAGCTTTGTCGGCACGGGTTAGTTGTTTGCCAGGCAAGGAAAAAATTTGATTGGAGCAATGGAAAAAGATGTTTTAACTGTTGTGTTAGCTTCATTTCAAGGCTACAGGGTATGAAAAGAAGGACAAGCCGCGGTAATAACTGGGAATGGTGGAATATAGGGTAGGTGAAACGTGGGTTAAGTTTATTTTATTTTATTACGAAACTTCACCGTAAAGTATCACGTAAAACTAAAAATAATCAATTCCTGTTTACTGATAAAAAGGCTAATTTTAGTGTAAAAAGATATTCCGGATCCAATGGGACAAGTTTCGTCGAAATCCGAGGTCGTATGAAAAAAATTCCTTTATAAAACCGGAAATGAACACGCGTTTAATTTTTCCACGGTCACTAGATAAATCAAATCAACTTGAAACTGCGAAATCCCACAATAACTTTTCGATACGAACCCAACGACACTAGTTTCGTCGCATTTTGAGATCGTTTGTCCGATAGGCTGTTTTTACCCCGAACCGCCCTACCCTTTTTAACGCCAAATTTTCCGGTCTCTAAAAATAACAAACTATATACTTATTCTGACTCTAATCGACGATACGAACTCAACGGAACTGGTTTCGTGGCCTAATTAGATCGTCTTCTCAAGTTACACTCAAATACCCCTTTATTTATTTAAATACGCGCTATAGAAATTGAACGGGCGTTTACGGCTATCGTGGTCACATACGATATCGGTTTGCCACGCCATTCAACATCGTACAAAAATTTAACGTTACGGTCCCGATGAAACTGATTTCGTCGAAATCTGAGTCCGTTTGCAAAACGTCTATTTTAAAGGCCTATAATTTAATAACGATTTTCCATAGCGACTATTTCAAAATTTGATTTGGCCATAACTCGCAACCAATAACACGGAATCTGGATTTTTCTCTTTCATATGAAAACTATCGTCAACACGCTCCCAACGTTTCTTGTTTCATAGAAATCCGACTTATATCGGACTCTGTATTCTCAGTTGAAGTTCAAAACTCGAATTTACGAACTGCACGCCCTTTTCAAGCTCGATTTATAATTATATAAATATATATATCGTTCAACTTCGTTTAAATAACGAATTCAATATTTAATTCCATTAATATTTCCAATATAATATTTAAAACTAATTTAAATATTCATATTCAAATGGTCGAAAAACACGGGTCGTTACATTCTTCTCCCCTTAAAATAATTTCGTCCTCGAAATTGCTAAGGTAAGAAAGAACGTTATAAACCCATTAATTTCAAATCTAATTTTATTTTAAATCAAAATCGATTCAATATTATAAATAAATATTTTCTCAAAAATATTGAAAATTTTCTAACACCTTAAATTCCTAAAAAATTTCGTCGGCACCTTCTCTGTACGGCTCAATCGGCACAACTCCGACTCGCCTTTCTAGGCCTTCTCCAATCCAAAAGAAAATAAAACAGCCAAGCGGCTTGCCCATTAGGCTCATAAATCACCAAACCCATATAAAAATAAACGTGTACCTTTTTGTCGGCATATCATTATATCCTCTCCATCTGCTACCCTGCCAGCATATACAAATGCATCCCCAAAATTCCAACTTTATCCTCATAACCAAATCCTTCACGCGTCCAAGCCAAATACCATTCTTAACTCAATTTCCATCCATTACCAATTCCAACTCTTAACTTACCAGCCCAACACCATTTCAGATTCCTGTCTCGCAATTCAAAATCTGATTCGAATTGATATATTATATCCCGATTCAATTGCCAGTTAATTTGTTTCAGTTCAATTCGTATTTACTTTTCCAATTTCTATTTAATTTTGTTTTTGTTCAAATAATTTCTCTGGGAGTTTTTAAATAGTTCAGCTCTTTTGAAAATCAAATATCCCCTTTCAGGATTCAAAACATCTTGTTTTTTTTTCATCATTTTTTTTCATTTTTCATCCAAGCAATTCAAAACAAGATCTTTGGTAGCAATCCGTCACTTAGAACTCGGAAATAAACACTGATGATGTGGCCAGCATCCTCAGAGTTATTTCCCAGCTATCAAAGTGAGTTCAATACTATATCTTTTCATAACATCAATTTTAAACACTTTCATTTTGAAATCTATTTCAAAATAAAATTCACGATGCTTGTAAACAATTTAAAATCTCCCAGGATTTTAAAATTTTCATATATTCAATTCAAGTTCATTTGCAATCATTTATCCCACTTTAAGGAATTTTAATTCCAATTCTAATTTAGATTTCAGATTTAATTCATCTGATTCCATATTATACGAATTTTAATTTGTTATTTATATAATCATTTCAATTATAATCAACCAACACATCCAATATACTATAATACTTCAAATATATATCATTCTTTTATATTAAAATATAATTTGGGTAAAATTATTTCAATTGCCCTCTTTCAAAACATACTGTGTCGGTTTATCGTATTTGAGTGTTTAGAAATCCCTATCGATACAGTAGATCAAACTAATCGACCAGAACTCATAAACAACTCAACCAATAAATCTCCACAATATAAAACAAATTTTTATAAAATCTACAAATACGTTCACTCGTATATTATACACTCAACTCAATCTAGGGTATTACTAACCCCATCTCAACTGAGTCACGCCACAGAGCCAAGGTAATCACTTAACCTGGCTCTGATACCACTGTAACGAACCGGGATTTTCGACTCCGAAAATCAACATCAAACTACCGTGTTGACCATTCAGACATCGAACATTCCAGATCATTAGTAGAAAGAAGTTAGAGGGTGAGAATAGATAAGAAAGAAATATTGAATAGAAGAAGAAGAAACAACACAACACAGAGTCTCACATCGCAGCGGAACAAAATATAATACAGAAATAAATCTTTATTGAGAGCTTTGAAAATACTTACAGTATCAGAGTACACATCTGGACAGTGATACTAATCTGTCCTCATATAACACACAGCGGATTAATAATATCATACGTCTGGACTCTTCCAGTTCGTTACAGGACTGTTAACTATTATTATATGCAAACTCTACTAGATGCAAATGGTCATCCCATGATCCACCAAATCCAATATGCAAGCTCTCAAGAGATCTTCTAATACTCGATTCACCCTCTCTGTCTGACCGTCGGTTTGAGGATGATACGCGGTATGAGATGTAATTCTGATCCTAACGCCTCTTGTAAGCTCTTCCAAAATCCACTAGTGAACAACGGATCTCGGTCACTCACAATGCCTTTGGGTATTCCATGAAATCTCACTACCCACTTTATATATAGGTCTGCTAACTTAGCTATTGTTCTATTCGACTTGACGGGTATAAACCTTGCACTCTTGGTTAATCGGTCCATAATCACCCAAATGCTATCATGGCCTGATCTATTTCTTAGTAACCCATCAATGAAATCCATTTAGACTTGTTCCCATTTCCATTCTGGAACTTCTAATGGTTGCAACAATCCACTAGGCTTCTTTTGCTCAGCTTTAACCAACTGGCAGTTCATGCATTTGGAAATAAACTTCCCAACGTCTCTTTTCATTCCTTCCCAATAGTAGGTCTGCTTCATGTCTCGATACATTTTGTTACCACCGGGATGTATAGTCAGTTTTGAGTGATGACATTCTCTAAGCACTTCATCTCTCAATCTATTGACATTGGGAACAACTAGTCTTCCATTCTTTCTAAGCCATCTATCTCGATCAAGCCCATACTTGTTCTTCTCCTCGTTGATACCCATCTCTAACTTAGAGATGATTTCCAATAGATTAGGATCGTTCTTCTGACTAGAAACAATCCGCTCAATCAAAGTGGGTCTGACCGTCAAACTTGCTAATACTTCTGGATCCAATTCGCATTTTGGTCTGAAATCATACCCAGCGATGTACTCCAGTTGCTCCCATTCTAGAAACATAGCCCCTAAACTGGCATGTCTTCTACTCAATGCATCAGCTATCGCATTTCCCTTTCCTGGTGTATATGCGATATCGAAATCATAGGAAGCCAATAATTCCAACCATCTTTGCTATCGGAGATTTAGGTCCTTCTAAGAGAAAAGATACTTTAACGATTTATGATCGGTGAACAACTCGAATCTTTCTCCCAAGAGATAATGTCTCCACATCTTCAATGCGAACACGATCACTGCCAATTCCAAATCATGGGTAGGATATCTTTTCTTATGTGGTTTCAGTTGCCGACTAGCGTAAGCTACAACCCTACCTCCTTGCATCAATACAGCACCAAGTCCAGTACCACATGCATCTGTGTATACTATCATCACTTCATTCCCCTTAGGAATGACTAAGACTGGTGCACATGTCAAATTTTCCTTTAGGCTCTTAAATGCATTCTTGGGCGTAGACCAATCTTGTACCGTAGCCACCTTCGCAGGGTCCATGGCAATACCATTTTCTGAAACAACATGGCCCAAGAATCTCACTTCCCTCCTCTAGAAGTGGCACTTAGAAAACTTTGCTTTCAATTGGTGTTTTCTCAACACCTCCATCACTATCCTCAAGTGTTCCTTGTGTTCTTCCTCTGTCCTTGAATAAACCAAGATATCGTCTACGAACACAAGAATAAACTTATTCAATTGACCCCTGAATACCCTATTCATAAGATCCACAAAATACGCTGGTGCATTGGTCAACCCGAATGGCATGATTAACCACTCATAGAATCCAAACGGCGTCCGAAATGCCGTTCTAGCTATACTCTCAGCTTCCACTATAAGCTGATGAAAACCTGTCACGAGATCCTACTGGGAGAACACTCCCACGCCACTCAACTGATCAAACAAATCATCTATCCGCGGTAGAGGATACTTATTCTTCCTCGCCACCTTATTCAACTCGCGGTAGTCCACACACAATCGAAGGGAACCATCTGCCTTGGTAGCAAACACAACTGGTGCTCCCCACTTAGAAACACTTCTTCTGATAAATCCCTTCTTCAAAAGATCGCTTACTTGCACCCCGAGCTCTCGCTGCTCCCTTGGTGCCATACGACGAAGTGGCATCACTATAGGTCTGGCATCTTTCACTAAATCAATACGAAACTCAATCTCTCGGTGTGGTGGAAGTCCGGTCACTTCCTCGAAGACATCTGGATACTGGCCAGCCACGGGCATATATGACAACTCATCATGCGGGATGTCGAGGGACTTTAGAAAACTAGCCATTAGCCCATCACTAGGTAGACCACCAAACACTACCCTCCGCCCATCATCCGCTCTAACTATCACCAAAAAGCCCTCACAGTCTACCACCACCCCGTACCTTTGGAGCCAATCAACTCCCAAAATAATGCCAAACCTAGTAAAGCCCAAAACAAAGCAATCACAAACAAACATGCGTCCATGACTCGATAAGACCATATTACGACATATCATGCTAAGGCTGGTTAAACCACCAATCGGGTTCGTCACTGCTAAAGGTCTATCGACAATCTCGGGTTCCAATCCCAACTTATCTACCAGGTCACTAAATATAAAGGAACAGGAAGCTCCGGTATACTCAAACAAGAACATCATAAACAGAAATCATACCTTGAATGACGACATTCTTTCCTTTCTCCGCCGCGGTTGGGGCATTCGACGAAGAAGGAACAGCATTAAGAGCATATGCTTTCACAATCCGCTTCTCCTTAGGGATTGCGGACACTTATCCTTGTGATGTCCCACTTGGCCACAGTTGAAGCTCTTCCAGTCCGCTGGCTTTGCTTGACATTCTTTAGCATAATGGCCCTTCTTGCCACAGCTAAATCACTCAACATCTTTCTTGCTTTTTTCTGACCATCCTTAGCTTGGTTCTGACTGTGCTTCCTTTTATTCTGAGAATTATTCTTGCCTCCACCGCTTGCTTGCGGCTTTGGCCCCTCTGCAGATGCGACAGAGACTTCAGTTTTGGGTTTAGGATAAAGGCTCTCTAACCTCAATGCTTTCCCAACAATCGATTCAAAAGTCTCATCAATATGGTTTATAAGCCTTTCCCCCAAGTACTGATCTAAACCAGTTATGAACTTCTCGTTCTTCTTCTCGGGAGTGTCAATGAGGGATAATCAATACTTCGATAAAGTATCGAACTCAGCAATGTACTCCGAGACTGCTCTACCGTTCTGCTTAAGCTCTGTATATTTCCTAAACAATTCTGATTTCTGAGCAGCTAGGATAAACTTATCACTGAATCGGGCCTTAAACTGATCCCAAGTAACTTGATCCTCTGGAGTAGCTGCCTTAATAGCATTCCACCAATTCATCGCCCGTCCTTGCAGCTGACGGGATGTTAGCTTTCTCTTCATCGCATCCTCGATACCCAAGTCTTCGAAGATACGCTCACAGCTATCCAACCAATCCTGAACTTCTGTAGCTAATTCCGTTCCATGGAATGGCTTCCCACCAAGACTAGTGTAATCCTTGCAAAGCTTGGCAAAATCGGCTCTAGGCGCCTGCACCGCTGCACCACCACCATTTGCAGCATTGGGAACTGCTCGTTGCACATTTCTAAGCATCTCTCTTATGAAGTCAGTGAACATCGTCCTCATATCAGGAGCATTCCCATTATTAGCTCCTCTACCAGTACCCCTTGTATATCGGCTCATCATTCAATCTGTAAGGAGAAAACGATTAACCATCTCTTCAGTGGTGCCAATGAAACGCGACATCGTCCTTAAATATACTAATAGTATATATATAGCTTTTAAAAACCAAAATATCACAAATACGCGCTCTCATATACGTACTACCTCACTCTGGTGTCTTCCTTAGGTTAACTACGCAACCTAGAGCTCTGATACCAAGTGTGACGACCCGCCCCGCACCAGCCGACATTTCTGTGAAAGTGCGCTTTGCCAATGTCCAACCAGCACGGGACGGTCGCCAAAGAAAGGGAATTTGACCTAAGAAGGAACCTATAGAATGTCTCACATCGCATGGAATTAAATATAATAATAACATACTTGACATAAAACAGGCGAGACAGTGCATAAGCTGAAAACTAAACCATAATCATCATAGCAGCGGAAATCCAAAATACAGCTTATGATCCATAACCATTATTACAACTTCTAAATACTGTCTCGAAAGCAAAAGAAAGGAAAGGTACACCACTAGTGCCCAAAGCAGTGACCATCAACAACACAGGGAGAATATATATAGTGAATAGTACGTGTAAGCCTCATGCTCGTCTCTGGACAGCTACTCGTGCACAACCAGCTAACATGTCTCTAGTCTTCCCGTTTAAGAGCACCCAGAGTAATAAGAAGAGACATAAAACTCTAGGTCAGACAAAAGTCTGGTATGAGCGATAAACAGCAAAACAGAACAATAACAGGTATAATAAACCATACCTGAACCTGGACCTGCAACCAAAGAGTTAGCACAACATACCGTACAACACTCTAAGGTGCCACTAACATATGATGTAAAGGATATGGAGGTGGGGGTGTGCATGTCATACTGATGTCAAACAATCAAGCATAGCAACCATCCTCACATCTCTCACTCAGTGCGTAAAGCATACGATATTCACCGCTTTGATCACTAGACACATCGAGGTAATGACGGAGTCCGACTTGTATAACTATTGCTACCACCAAGCTTGCCCCATGGAGTCATGACTAAATCCTTACAAATGACCCCACCTCATTGGTCCATAGCCAATAGTCTTACCTAGGCCACTGTGGCCCTGAATCCGTCCACATACTCCCTAATCCATAGTGATCCAAAGTTATAGACATCGATAGCCACTTAGCACACGTCCCGCAGCAAAGCCCAACTCATGAAGTTAACTCATTGATTCCCATTTGGATCCTAAGTAATAACCTCCCATATGGACTTCCTTTGCATCTCGGGTTTTGCTCGAATTGGAGTTGGTCTTCAGAAGAGTCATCGCAGCTCCTATCCGGTTTGGTTTGGCCTCCAGATGTGGTTCGGTTTGGCTTGCTTCAGTCAGTTCGATTCGAATACATCACCCCTAGACTTCCCGTTTGGTTCGGTGTTCCACTTCAGGTCGGTTCAGTTCGGTAGTCTCCATCTGGTTCGGGGTCCCACCTTTCATTCAGTTCGGTTCGAATACTCCAGCTCCTCTTGCCTCGTCTGATCCCGTCCCCTAGCTCTAGTCTGATCCGATCCCCACACCAAGCTTCAGTCCGATCCCATCCCCAACTCAATATGAGTGGCCTTCCTACTTGCCAAGCCTCCTCTAGTGCCAAATTCCAATCCAAATCAAATCCCCTTGCCCAGTTCCCTTATCCGATCCGAGCCCCATACCCGATCCGATCCGGTCCGAAACTCTGCACATTTCCTACAACTTTTCCAGCGACCGTTTTACGCCATATGGCGGCGTTTTCGACCATTCTAACTCTTCTAATTAATCACAAGGCATACCATACAGTCATAGCAACATATATAATCAACCATAAACACCAAAACAACAATCTAATGTGTTGAAATGGATCAAACATACCCAAAAACCCATATTTTCCTTTTAATCATGTTTAAGCATAACTAATGATAGGATTAGCAAAACTTATCCGAATTAGCCCAAATTTCTATCAAAACCCTAAAATAATATTTTAGAATTTATAAACATTTTTCCAGATTTTTAACATGTATAATTTCGTTAATTAACACAAATCACCATAATTAACTGTAATTAGTGTAAAAACAATGCAAATCACTCACCTTTGCCACAATTAAAACTTTCAGAACTGAAACTCCTCTGATTTGGCCGAATACCAATGTCTAAAAATAGCTCCAACCTTGCTTTGGTGCTATTTCTCCTTAATTTAGGGAAGATTAGGCTAATACTTGATTAGAAAGTGATTAGAGGTGATTCTAGATGTTGGAGGCCATTGTTAGGGTTTCTATAATGTATGTGACGGCTGGAAAATGAGTAAAAACCGAAATTCCAAACCCTAACAACCCTTAAATACCCCAAATCCCGAAATCCCCCACTGGGCCTAGTTGTTAATTACCCAATTAAGTCCGGTTAAGCTGTTTTTCACCTTCTAAACCTTAATTCAGCCATATCTCCCAAACGGTAAGTCCGTTTGGCTAATGTGACCACTCTATGGAAAGGTAAACCATCATCCGGATCTAATGGAATGGTTTCAGGTCAAAACTCCTTACCAATCAAATGTTATGGCCGAAACAAGATCAGCTAGGGGCAAAATGGTCATTTAAAAATCGGCATAAATCATGAACATGGGAAATGACCCCGATAGTCGTCTCCTAAAGTTCCATAACCATACGACTTCGTATATGAAAGAAATAAATATTCTACGATCCTTCGATGTGTAGAATGCGGGTCGTTACACACTTAGATGGCCAAACTCCTCTTAGAACAATTTGAGCAGCTCTTGGAATAGTTCAAGACTATAGGGTATGTAACAGAAACCTTGAACCACATTTTCTTATTTCTCCAAATATAATACATAAGAAATAAGATGCATAGAATCCAAGACAGTTATAGAATTTCTAAACAAGTTGAATTTTATGAACTAAAAGGAAATGTAATGAAGAAATTTGTACTTAATTAGAGTTGATGTCCACGCTAATTAAAAATTAAGCACCTTAAACTACTTGGTTTCTTTTTATGTTTTTTTCAAGTGCTGCAATCTCCTTTGTGTAATTGATCTGTGTTATTCGCTAGTATATAATGAGAAAGTTGCTTATTACTTCATTTATGCATCATTTTTCTTCTTATTAAGCATTCGTCAATTTTTGAATTTCATAAAAAGAGAAAGAAAAAAAAGAATGAGACGCAGCTGCCTTGCTGCTGCATGGCAGCGGCTTAAGCTACCACCTAACAGCAACTGTGTTGCTGCATATAGGAGCAACGACGCCTGCCACAGGGGAAAAAAACAAATATGTATTGATCTTAGAATGCATAGAATTAATTTTATGGAATAAAGTAGGTAGCCGAGTCCGGAAAGGAGATCAACTACACTAGCGTATTGCTCTCAACCATGGTTTTAGAAATATGATGTTGCATTGTTGTTAATATTTTTGTGAAGTTATATTGATGGCATGCATTTTGAAAATGAATAATGATTTACAAGAAAGTGAAAGTGGTAGGCTAAGGAATTTTATAAATGATCGACATATGGAGTTAGTTTGGAAGCACTAATGTTGTACACAATATGCAGATAGCATGTTGAATGCAGTTTAAAAATCAAAAGAAATGTAAGAAACTCGGTTAAAGTGTCGTGCAGGCATGCTTATGATAAAGCGTGTAAATTAAGATTTTATTATAGTCACTCGTTCCAAAATGCATGGATTAACTTCGATTTTGTTAGACATAAATGAACAATGTTTTTGTTATATGAAAGAAAAAATTAACGCGAAGGAGAATAAAAATTGATCTTATATCCAATAAAAACTTTTCCACATTTGATATTTCCCGTATAATAATATCACTTTGGAAGCTCCACAGATATGAAGCAGCTAAACGCAAAAATGATAATATTAGCAAACCAAACCTCTGTAACTTCCTTTAAACGTGGGCTCTTTAAAGGGTCATAACCATTTCCATTCTCTAGCAAATTCATAAGCACAGTAAACTAAATATTTTGTACTCTTTATATCCTCTGTAAATATTTAGCTCATATCATTCTTTTGAATAAAGTGTGCTGTAAATATAGCTACTTAGTAAAAGATTATATTTTTGGTGCATTATTTCTATGCACTGAAAGAAAGAGTAGTTTCTTGCCTATTTGTTGAAATATATATATATATATATATATATATATATATATATATATATATATATATATATATATATATATATATAACACAAATGATGTCTTATTGTTCAATTGAAATGTGCTTTTGAATATTATAACAATGATTTTTTAAATTATAAAAGGTGGAAATGGAATACAAAGTTGTCAACAAAAAATACTAAATGCACCATCGATTAGGATGCAAGAAGAAAAGATTGTTGAAAAAAACTACCATAACAATTACAATGTGATAGTTTCAAAATTACAAGAAATTTGACCTTTCAGAGAATAGAATGAGTTGCAGTAATAGAATGAGTAGAATCATTTCGTATTTGCAAATATATATTATTTGATGGATGCATTTCGTTTTATGTTTTAAATTTGATGCACACTCATGGTCTTTAGATTTTAGTGGTAACACATGTGGTTTTTCAAACATATCATACAATTTTTTTACCAAAGTAATAGAATGAGCAGAAACATGTATAGATATAGCTTAATTTTTAAGGAACATAAAAAGGGTCTGTAAAACTAAGCAGTAGAACGGCTAGCAAATCATGTGTTTTTATTTTGTTTTCTGGCTTCCATACATGATTAGCAGTCTTATTTCTTTCTTTTGCATTTCCTTTTAAACATTCATGCAAGTTTGCGCTTAAGACTATGGTACTGATTAGCAGTCTTGTTTCGGCCAAATCTGTTGCTTATTCTGTTTTTCTCATACAGTTTGAACGGAAGAAGTAAACCAGGTCTTAGTTGGATTTTTTTAGCTGATTAAAAGAAGATCGGCTAAAACATTGATTTTTTTAATTCGGTTTCATATGTTTGCTCTTTTATCTTGTATGGTAAACTATGATGCTGTCTGTTTCTATATTTATTCTCAGTACAACCTGACTAACAAAGACAGCATCATTACAATCATTTAAGCTTGTATCATATAAGCTTCATTTAAAAAGCACTTATTTTACCCGTTCAGTTTACTCGATATCCTGTTTAGCTCAGGATATATCATATGATTTTTCCCAGTTTGCTAAAATCACTTAAAAAGTGGCTTTTTTTTCTACAATGTTGAGGGATAATTGATTAAAAGTTTTAACGTATAAATGTGAACAGATGATACCTTTGTATGGAATATGATGGTTATATATGGATTTATTCTTCATTTTGGTAAGAAAAATGACCTGGATAGAACTATGGTACTTGACAGACAATGAGCATGTTTGTGAAAGTTAGATGATAAGACTGACAACTAATTATAAATCATGTATGGAAACCCCTTTATCTATATCTATAACATGATACATCATAAAAGGTAATTAAAGTGTGGAATCTTTCAAGTATTTCACTAATCATCGTTTCTTAAATATGATTACAGGGAAAAAAGGATCTTTATGGGGCTTGGTCCACAAGTAAAATGTAAATCAAGCAAGTTCTATCTTGTATACCCGGAATGGAATTAGATCTATAAACTCATAGAGTTTGATGTTGTTATTAAAACCGTCTTAATTTAAAAATCTCTGTTATTTGATTGAAATCTGTCATGATGACCACGACACTCTCAGGATATATAAAGAAATCTCTTATGCAACCTCGTAATTTTTTTTCTGAAATACAACCCCTGTTGCAGGCTGATATGTCTTCCACTTGCTCTTTCGATTTGGATTCCGCTGACGGGTCGATGCTTTGTTGCATTTGTTTGTAGAACAGAAACCTAGTGTATTTTAATACTTGTGCGCGCAAGTGTACATGTTCTACATGGGCATCAAGAAAGATCATGGTACGGAAGCAAATGAAGGTAGTCCAGAGCAAGCGACAACAAGCAGGTAGCATTCTACTTGGGGGATTATTTGAAGAGGTTAGCAGATTCTCCTCCTCTTGCTTTTGGTTTAATGAGAAAAAGGGTTGAATCAAGAAGGATTTATGGTTGTTATATTGTCTTTTTGTTGCTGCAATATTTTTCAATATACTTATCCTTGAACATCTGTTTTAAATGTTTAATACTATTTTACGTTCATGGGTTTTATTATCTAGAAATTGTTTCTACGCCGGTTGTAACCATATGTCATAGTATCTGGTCAGCACATAAAAGACATGATACTGTCATACTCGCACCTTCATACAATAACATAACAAAACTTGGTCTAATACCCACTACGTCATATATGACTTTTTACAGCGTTTAAAAAGTGCTATAAATGGTATTAACAACGTTTTTACATACGCTGTGTATCAACATGCAGTTAAAAGTCCGAACCATTCTATAGCAGTAACGAAACGCTATGAAAAGTATTGTCCAATAGCGTTTATGCTGTGTCGTTAATACATTTCATAGCGTTTAGATTCATTTATTTATAGCGTTTATTTTTTGTTGTTATATTTATTTACAGCGTTTAAGTAATTGTAGGTCAAATTTTGAATAAATTATTTATGGGGTTTTAGGTACGCCATGAAAATTTTCAATAGCGTTTTAAAAATGCCATAAAAGGTCCAAAATCAATTTCAGAATTTTTTTGGCAATTTAAAATCAACATGTTATATATATACCACATTTCATAATCAATGCATCATATTAATAACACATTTTATATTGATCACATAATTCACAACCAACAAGTAAAACTATATAATCAAAATATGCAATATTCTTACATCAAACATACACAATACATCCACAATATTTCATAAAGTAGTAGTGAAACATCAAACATACACATACACAAAGTAGTAACGACCAAAAAATAGTACTTCATACATTCTTACGAACCAAAATATAGTCTTAGCAGCGAGAATAACTTCGGCCCATAACTAATCACAACAATGTTTTCCATTAGCGTCGTCTATCTACCTACAAAGCAAAACATAAAAAAATTCATTATTGTTTGTATATTCAGAAGCAAAGTTAATCACCCGAAACAATAAGTAGCTTCCAAAATGCATGATAACATGTCATTTATTCACTTATAAATACTCTACCTAAATACGTGCAATACAAATAATACAAGCATAGTAAATATATGTTCACTGCTCACTTGTCCTTTAAATGAAGTTCATATTGCTTATGATTGCAATTTGAAAATCCTTTAAATGAAGTTCATATTGCTTATGATTGCAGTTTAGAAAACAATCCAATTCAATGTCTAAACTAATTAAGATCCTCTTGTTTTGTTAATCATACTTAACAAGAACAGTTTGTTTCCGTCCCCGCATTTTTTAATTAGTTGCACCATCATGTTTGAAAATTTTTTACATGCAAGAATGAATCTATTTGACTGTTATCTAGTTTAAACATAGAAAATTTTCTACATATCATCAAAAGTTATTGGTTATGTGCATCATTACATCTAACCGATCAAAACACCACACTATAATAATATGAACTACATAAAACTCATTGTTTTCATGTGTCACTGTAAGGATTTCTAGGGAAAAAATTATCTTAAGTGTAAGATATTGTGTTTGAAGCTCTAACCTTGGTTAGCTTTTGCGCTTCCTGTCAAATAAATGAAACAAACGATTAAGTTCACAATACTAAATAATTAGTACATATAAAATAAATAGCAACAGTGGATACAATTTGACATCTTTTCAATAATACATGGAACAAATATATAATAATAGATTTAAGACTGCACTAATACACTATAGCCCATAAACTATTATGAATAGCGGACAGTTCAATATCAAAAACAAAATGAATTTCAATCGTTTGAAATTTTACTAACCCACTAGAAAGCTCACAATTAAAAGCAAACATTGTTTAGGACACAAACTACCCTATTTACTAGTTCTTTAAGCATTCTCCTGCTATTATAATAATAGGCAACCGACGAACGGACTATGCAACGTACCCATCAAAAAAAGAAAAACAATATTCACTGAATACGAACATTAATCAAAATCATAAATCCTTATATAATCAAGTTTAATGCTGCAATAACTGATGAATGATACATTATTGAAACAAGATTCAAGTAAAAAACTCCTTTTTCCTCACTAAAAGTACCTCTTGAAATGACTTATCATGGAAATCATATTCGCTTTATTCGAGCCCGCCATATAATTTTATTCGAGCCCGCCTTAAATTTTATTCGAGCCCGCCATATAATTTTATTCGAGCCCGTCTTAAATTTTATTCTAGCCCGCCATATAACTGATTAAGCCACTAGAGTGAAAAGGAGAGCCCGCCATATAATTTTATTCGAGCCCGCCTTGAATTTTTGCTTTAGAACATACACAACGTGTGTAAGCAATTTTATCTGATTTAAAGTAACTTTAACCGTGTGAACTATTAAAACGCTGAGAGTTCATGCAGTCAAAAGTTAGTTTTGTTGTAGTAACTGCCTCAATTCCAAAGTTTTTAGGTGTGTCTTCCAAAATAATTGAATATTGGTGGATATAGGGAGATATTATTCAACCTATCTTGTTCGAGATGCCCTGATGATAACTGGTAGTTGCTGATACATGGTACATAAGCTTCATAACCTGAATACCAATATAGGAAAATGAATATCAGATTGTTGGTTTTATTTTGATATTCTACTTTCTCAAACAGAATAATACAGAGTATTATTTTGAAAAACTTGTGCCTATTGGAGGGTGTCAAAAATGCTATCCAATACTTGTACAGAGCGTATTTCTGAAAGGCCAATAACATTAAAAATATCAGATGAAACCAGATTGAACTTTTCTCTGTTCTTACTGATAATAGATAGTTCAGACATCAAAAAATGGAACAATGCACATAGTTATTTGAGTATCAATAACAAGTTTGTAAAAAAAATTAACTTGTTTCTATCATTCAATTTCATTGGTAATTTTATATTTATGATATATAATGTTACCATGAACTTTTGGCATCGGTTATTTTCCATGTTGAGATTTACTTTATATTTTAGTATTTTCTTTATAATACTTTCTAGTGCAAATATAAGAGTCCCATAGCATAATAAATTTAAGTTTCACTCCTCTCATTCATTAAAACTACGATCAATGTAAAACCTACCTAGACCAGAATTTGCAATATACAGTACTATAAACACATCAAATTTTGAATTGTTTTGGTCCAAATCAATTGTAAATGCAGTTTTAGTCTAAAAGAACTAAACCTTACAGTAATTCGGATATCATTTTTTAAAACATTGTTTGATCTTCTTTGAGCTTATGCAAGTGCTTTAGGTATTTATTAGGAGCGTATGAAATTCATCTATCGTATACACTTTTCAAAGCTACAAGTACAAGATAAACGATAGATAGAAAACAAATTACACAAGAATATGAAGTTCGAATCATATAAAAAAAGAGAAGAACGTACCTTTGTTGGAACATAATTGCATCCTAAAGAAACTAGACAATCGATCTTCTCATCATGCCACAAAAGTTGTGCTTCTCTTATAGTGAAAATTGTTGAATTATTAGCTATAGTGGCTCAGTCATGCTGTCGATGAACATCTGTAAACAAATATTAAGATTTTCACACATTGCTACGTACAAGTGAAGATAGACTTCCAAGATGTCAAAGATGAAACGGCTTCAAAATTATATTGAAGAAACTGCTAAATATATTTTCTACGTTATAAAGTAAGCAAACTAGCATACATCAACCCTTTCTTTTCATGTCACAACTTCTTCTTTTGATGTAAGATTTAGCAAAAATAAGTTTTCCTTAAAAGTAAAAAAAAAAAAAAATCTAATGTGTCAAAACCAACTGAGCAAACATTGAATGCTTACAAATTATAAGCTATAGCATCATCTACCTATTTTTTTTTGTACATTTCTTCAAACTAGTCTAAGGTCATTTGCTTTTCTGTCAAAGCATCAGCAAGCATACCACTAGTGGATGTTACCCTTAATCTTCATTCTACTTTAGCTTCTGGAAAGGTTTAATAGGTTGCGACTTGTTATATAGAACCTTCTAAAATTACATATATACATAGATAGATAACATGCATGCAGTTTATAACACAAAGAGCTATATATGGCTAGAACTATGAAATGGTTCGACCACAATACTTCGTAGCAACTCAAAAAGACATTTTTTTTATATTTTTTAATATATTTTTAATGCTCAAAAAGCCTACTGTTGCTATTAATCGCAGCAGCCTCATATTACTGATGCTTGTTGGAAATTTAACCTCTTTTTTCCTCTTTAATTTGCAGGCATGAGCATAAGTAAAGTAATGCATGGTGAAGAATATTTATACTTGTAAAAGAAACCATGTAATGATTACGAGCGACAATTCAAAGATGTATGTACAAAAGATAAAGGAATTGGAACACAAGAGCATGTTTTTGTAAAGAAAGTAGCAAAGTGGTTTGCTGGCCATAAATGCAGAGATATCTCTGTAAACTTGTATGCAAACCAGTATTGTTGTAGACCTATGTGTGGTTTGCTGGGCATAAATGCAGAGATATCTCTATAAAGGAAACCCATACTATTTGTAAAATGAGTTACCAATTGTTTATATAACATTGTTCACCTTCTTCTCTTTGCGGCTACACCTATTAGACCACCCCTTGCAAGCTTAAGTCCTGTATCTTGGCGCTTCCACACTGCTTGCATTTGGCTTGCAATGTTGATGCCCCAATTCTTCCTGATTACACTTTGCCTGCAAATTTGATGCCCCAGTTCTTCCTACCTGCATGTTGATTACAAGCTTAGTCCCTATATGTTGTTCTCTAAGAGCTGCTTACAACAAATAATGTATCTAATCCACTCATTTGTCTCATATTTCGTAGATCATCGTTTAGTCAATTTAATACATTATTAGCTAGAATATACATAGATATATGTATTATTTTGAATATAATTTTATAAATTCTGAGTGCTCTCCTTACTAGAACACCATTCTTTCAAAAAAACTTATTTTCAATTAATCCCAATGAAGACACAAGAAAACTTAAGAATAATTAAAAATGGTATTATAAAAACATTCGAAATGTTTCAATCAAACAATAATCCAGAATGGTAATATTAGAATAAGACACAAGAAACTTGAAGAACTACTCATTTCTTCGAAGATTGGCCTAGACTTATCTTAGTGCAGACTAACCAGAGCATGCATATTTCAATCAAATTATTTGCATCAGCATACAGTTTCAAGATGGTGTCAGGATCCACAACCAAAAATATTTCCCTGAAATATTAGAAAATGTCATAAATGTAAGAAAAATAATAAATTATTGTACAAGGAGACAAAAATAATAATTTTTTTGAATAAGATTAGAATATACCTCAGCAGCGCCAATAAAAGATCCATTCGCAAATCCTAATAAAGATTGAACAAAATTTATCATTGGCAAAATGTTCGTGTTTAGAGCCAATTTAAGGCATATAAATATATAATTGTTAGCTCTGACTTTATCAGTTTCTCATTACTACCTACAAACATTTATTACATAGGCAAAATTCAATGCAAGTTTTTAAAGCTCACCTTTTCCTCCTAAGTACCAGCCTACTGGATAAAATAAATAAGGAAGAAAACATTAAAATAGAAGGCTATACCTTAAAAGTTGATTATCTAAGGAATATTTTTTTGGGGGTACAGCTAAAACTTTGCATTCATTCCATCTCTTGCTTCTCTATTTCTTCTGTAGTTGCATGTAATACAAAACCAAATCCTTTTTACCTACCAGATATTATATCTTTTATCGCTTCAGGTACACATATTGTGCATTCCCAATTGTCATAGGTTTATGCAAAAATGTTGCTATGATCACAAGCATATAACAGTTGAAATCTAAGCATAAAATTACACTGATAAGTATGATTGAAATGGACTTAATAGGCTGGCTCTACTTAGTATTTGCCAAATATGGCACATAATTAGCAATCAACAACGACTATGCAACATTCTGAGAGATTATCCACTTTAATTTAATATGCCAATTTGAAAAGATGCCAAAGTTATTTAACAGAGCTAGAAAAATTGAAATTACATTGTCCCCTCTGAAACTGATATCTTTTTTGTACATTTCATGTGTTCATGATTATAAAATAAGGTTTGTTATGTTGGATCTATATGCCGTAATCGAGATTCCAGATCAACAACATGAATAGTCTATGATGACTATGTTATGGAAAACCGCGCCTTTGCGGAAGCGTCCAGGATCTTATTCATCCAATTACTTGAAGATGATTTCTATGGAAATAAACACAGATATGAAATCACACGCGCAAACACAAAATATTCCACCCAACCACCCTCTTTATTGATTCTCAAAACGAATATTGTTTACACACATTGGTTCAACAACCAACAATAAACAAACCACAAGAATCAATAACCTTATTGAGAAAGGGAAAGAATATCTAGATGACTAACACTCTTTGTTAGAGAAGGAGAACAATAAAGAATGACGGCTAACCCTTGGATTAATTAATTTGGTCTCAATCCCATACTTTTAATCCAACCCTAGATGCTGCTTTTATAGGAGAATAGAAGGCCTAGGCAAATACCCAATTTCCCCTTCATTACTTGCAGAATAAGTCACAGAAAAGACCAAGTCAAGCCGCAGAAAAACTTGCTCAGATGTCTGACCCATATATGTCAGACGTCTGTCCATGCTCTCGGATTACAATCCCTGACAGGTCAGACGTCTGACCCAGATTAGTCAAATGTCTGTCCACACTCTCGGACTTCAGATCCCTGTAAGCACAGACGTCTGACCAAGCTCCCTCAGACGTCTGTGCTGAAGCAGAGCACACAACTGCTCTTCCTTGCCTTCTTTCTGCCGCTGCTTCATCTCCTCTAACGCCTAGCACATCCATATCTCGTCTTCATCAACATATGTGATTTCATGTCACAAATCACAACACTCCACCTTGATATGAAATCGCATCACATCAAACAAACTTCCAACACACAAGTCATCTAGCTCTTTCAACGACACCTTCTCTCAATTAAACCATTACAAACACAACCCACCGCCTGCCAAAGATGCATCTTCCCCTCGAGATGCACCATGCAATACCAACACTCTAAAATTGCATGTAATACCATAAGGGTCTCCACCTTGTGGATTTTCTGCATCGACACCCGTCTATCACTTGATCTGAGCTCCTTCCTTGATCACTCCGGATCCCTTGAGCATCATCAACATGAAGACCCCTGTCTAGCACATTAGCAGTGACCAAATTAACCTCTCCACCTTGCTGTGGACTAGGTTCTTCAACCGTCACTCGCCTTCCACTGTCGACCACAGAACCAACCAATCTATATAGGTTTCCCGCCTCCAAGAAACCTCTCATCACAACACGACCACCCTTCTTCACTCTCAAAACTCCACCTCGAGTATCATAGGTGCAACCACGGCGATCTAACTGACCGAGAGAAATGAGGTTATGCGAACTAGCGGGCACATGTCTAACTCTAGAGACTTCTCTTACCACGCCATCATGCATACGAAACCGGATAGATCCAATACCACAAACTGGTAGCTCTACTCCATTGGTTGTTCTAATCATGCTGACATTCTTCTCATACGAAGAAAAACACTTCACATCCTTACAAATGTGAAAACTAGCTCCTGAATCCATCTTCCAAGGATTAACTTCGCTAAATAGAACATCACTAGAAGTATCGCTAATGGAACTTGCAGCAATATCTGTCTATGCCTCATTACTTCCATCACCTTTCGCAGCCTTCTTCTTATCCCTCTGGTAAGCATAACAATTCTTGCGTATGTGACCTTGCTTACCACAATAGTAACAAGCACCTTTACCATTAGCCCCTTTCTTCTTCCTTCTTGTATCTTTCCCCGAGTCCTTTGCTACCAAAGCCTCACCTTGAACTGATTTAAAACCCGACCCTTTTCTCCTTAGTTTCTCTTTCAAAAGGCTGCTTCGAACAGTTTCCAAAGAGATGGCTCCACCAGCATTGGAGTTACTCAATGAAACAACCAAAGTCTCCCAGCTTTCTGAAAGCAAACTCATCAAAAAAAGAGCCTGCAACTCATCATCAAAATTGACCTTCAGATTTGCCAATTGATTGATTACATCTTGAAATTATTCAGGTGCCCTGCAACAGACTTCTCCTCATCCAATCTCAGCTGAACAAGCTTTCGAACCAGAAAAGCCTTACTTGTAGCACTCCTCGACTCATACAAAGATACCAACTTGTCCCATAAATCCTTTGTGGATTCACAATTAGCCACATGATGGAATACCGAATCATCAACGTACTGCCGAATCAAGGCAATAGCCTTCTTATCCATCTTCTTCCACGTTCCCTCATTCACACCTGAGGGCTTCTCCGCATTTCCAATAATCGGATCATGAAGATCATTGAGGTAAAGCACATCCTCCATCTTAGGCTTCCAAATCCCCCAATTTCTTCCATAAAAAACAGTCATCTTCGGAAACGCCATCATATCCGTCATAAATAAAAATTGATTTTTCCACTCCAAAATCACTCTAAGCTTTGCGATGATCTAGCTCTAATACCAACTGTTGTGAAAACCTGCGCCTTTGCGGAAGCGTCCAAGATCTTATTCACCCAATTACTTAAAGATGATTTCTATGGAAACAAACACAAATATGAATTCACACGCGCAAACACAAAATATTCCACCTAACCACCCTCTTTATTGATTCTCAAAACGAATATTGTTTACATACACTGGTTCAACAACCAACAATAAACAAACTACAAGAATCAATAACCTTATTGAGAAAGGGAAAGAATATCTAGATGACTAACATTCTTTGTTGGAGAAGGAGAACAATGAAGAACGACCGCTAACCCTTGGATTAATTAATTTGGTCTCAATCTCATACTTTTAGTCCAACCCTAGATGCTGCTTTTATAGGAGAATAGAAGGCCTAAGCAAATACGCAATTTGCCCCTTCATTACTTGTAGAATAAGTCACAGAAAAGACCAAGTCAAGCCGCAGAAAAACCCGCTCAGACGTCTGACCCATATATGTCAGACGTCTGTCCATGCTCTCGGATTACAATCCCTGACAGGTCAGACTCTGACCCAGATTAGTCAGACGTCTGTCCACACTCTCGGACTTCAGATCCCTGTAGGCACAGACGTCTGACCAAGCTCCCTCAGATGTCTATGCTGAAGCAGAGCACACAACTGCTCTTCCTTGCCTTCTTTCTGCCGCTGCTTCATCTCCTCTAACGCCTAGCGCATCCAAATCTCGTCTTCATCAACATATGTGATTTCATGTCACAAATCATAACAGACTAGAATAGAAGATATTGAATGGCATTAAGATTGTAAAAGGAAAATTTTTGACTGATCACCAACATGCTATGCATGTTTAATATCGCTACTCTTAATGAACATAAAATTTAACAGAACCTACTAAGTAATGTTATTCCAGTGTAGGAAGAAAAAATGAATAGTTATTCATATCAGGAAAAAAAATGATATATAAACATTAAATGCTTATTGCATTTCATTATTGATAGAAAATGTTGTACATGTATTAAGCATCTTGCTCATATATTAAATGCTTTTCATTAAATAAATATTAACTCTGTTAGAAACCTTCCATCGAAAATCTTGTTTTAGCAACCCTTTAGCATTGCTTCATCATTTATTCTATTAAACGCAAAATATAACGTACCACAACGATGTCCATCTTCTTAGCAATTATCTTGAAAAGATGAATCATGATTTCTTATCAACCTTTCATACGCCTTCATTTCATCAGTGCCAAAGCAAGCATAAAACCTAAAGTAAAACATTAGTGTTGAAAAATTATCAAATGAAAGAATATTCTAGAAAATTAACAAATGAAGAAGATTTTAAACTAAATGAAAGAATGAATGTAAGTATCTATAAAATAATGGGAAAAAGAAATCTCATCTTCTATTATTCATTACCATCCAATAAATAATGTCATCATTATAAGCTTCAATTGCAAATTTAAAAGAAAGTAAATAAATTAGTAGCCAGTTACACTTCGATTTATACTATTTATTGTCAAGTTTATAGTGCAAACATTTAATATAATATGAGTCAGCAACACAAATTTAGACTAAAATAAAACAACAAGCTTATTTATTGTGAGATATGAATTTCTATTTGAAAGAAACACTAGCTATTTGTAACTGCCAATTCACTTAACAAAAAAAAGGAAATTTGCAATAAACTTGAAATAACTTCTCTTATTTCATTGAACTCATGACTTATCAAGTCATTTTGTTACTCCTTAGCAAAAGATTTTCCATTTAATGAAGAATAAACTGAAGTGAAAGTCTCTTTTTTGAATAAAACTTACATTCATTTAATGTAATGAGTTAAAAAATAGTAAAAAAAGATAAACTAACATTTAAGTTGCAGGTTGATGGAATGGTGGACAAAATTTTGGTTCTTCTTATATTATCATGTGAATCAGAAATATAAGAAAAACTTTAAGGAAAGGTACTTGCAAATATATTAAAAATCAATTATGATTGCATGATTTAGTCTTTGGTTTAGCATAAAGGTGAAGTATTATCTTTGATTAACTACTCAGATTAGAAAAATATAATGCAACAAAAGTAAGCTAGAATATTAGTGTGAGCTAAGAATTGGTTCATCCATTGTTATGAACATTATAATAAGGTTGTTGCTAGTAGTTGAAAAAAAAACCTAGTGCTAGAAATATAGGAATCAATTTTTTATCAACTTTTTTTTCTTTGAATTTAGAATTTAAAATCTATTCTTGATAAGTCATCCACTTGCAAAAATTCATGTATTCACTCTATACATGTAACGGCTGGAAATTTCCGACTCCTCGAGAGTCGGAAATTCCGGGACGTTAGTGAAAGAATTTAAAAGGTGAGAAAGAAAAGATAGAACTAATAGAATAGAAGAAGAAGAAGAACATCAGAATCATCAGAGTAACACGAATCTCACAGCGGAACGAATAACATATAATATATAACATAACTTTGAAGTAAACAGTTATATATATACAATAGCACTTATCAGAGTACAACACTTACAACACAGCAGAAATAACTATAGCTATAAAATCTTGCAGCCTCCTGCTCCAAGCTCTCCAAGCATATCTGTGAATCCCGACTACTTGACTGCCCGTACAAATTTAGGCACCCAAGAGTTTAGGGAAAACAACAAAGTAAACTCCGGGTCAGTCATGGGACTGGTATGAGTAAAATAGTTTAAAACAGGTATAGGATATCTTATAAGACCACGCCGTGAATACGGAACAGGTTTTTCCCTTATGAATATCTGAACAACTTTGACAAGCAATATCATGGTGATATTATAATAATGTCTAAGTACAAATAGGTATCAATCTAGCAGAAACGCTTGCATCTCACGTTCTACATACATAGTATAAAATCATAAACCGCAGGGCACTTATTGAAGATTGGATTCCAACAGACAAGGTATGGGAGCACCTTCTGAATAGTGTACTCTAGAGGTGATACACTCAGGTTCAACAAGAACGTCTTGCAACCCGGCCACACATGACCGCTCACTCATTTAGCTTGAGTGTCGCGAATATATTGCCACCACGGTTATAGGCCATCAAACCGTCATCCGAAGATACATAATCAAAAAGAAGTATAAATATGAATATTCCCTAGATCGGTGACAATACACCCTGCTTGGGGATGACCCAACTAGCAATGCTGCCTAGCCCAACTTTTGTTACTTCCTGGTGTGAGGCTAGAAGCTACATCTATCTTCAGAACATCTGATCACCATTCACTTTGAATGCCACATCGTCATACCCGCCAAATCACAAATTGACTTATCCAAAAATAACACGGGTATATAGCTAAGAGAAACGAATTCCTCCGCCACCAAACGTGAATACGTTTGAACAGATCAACTTACGCGATCCATTGGATATACTCTGTCAGACCTTCTTCCATATACGTTGTCCTGGGACTGGACAAACCGAAGGCTCTATTCAGTATATCCATCTTAGTCACTGTTATCTAAGACTTATACAACAGCCCTTGCACTTTACTCCGTCTTCAATTTATCTTTGGCAGATATTGCTCGCAACGCTTATGCCAATACAGAGTGGTTCTTTGGATAATAATCCAACCGGTCTCTCCATATTAACAACGTTAAAATGGTAAAAACTTTGATAGTCTGTGATTCAACTATCAATTGAAAACATGTCGGTGTACAAACAACGATCTTATTTCCAAATGGAAATTCGATTGATCAATCATCATATGTTCATATTTCCTTATTTCATATATTTAGAAAATATATGATATTAATCATTGGAAAACATTCCCATAGCTTATTTTCACATCACTATTATTTCGCAACTATCATTCCCTAACTGTAACTAGTATGAGAACAATTCTCTAAGTATCAATCCGGAAGGTCGAAACCAACATCAGATCGTCACTTAGAAAACCGTTCAACTTACCCTCTCCAGTCAGTTTCTGAATTTGCTTAACTCTATTTCTTAAATTCTTATCATGAAAACATTTCATTTTCTATGTTTAGAAAACATATCTGACTATATTTGGAAAACGTTTCCAAAACTCATTTACGGATTTCCAATGAACGTTGTATAAAACATCGTTACACTTAATACATTAATCGCTTATTACTTAACTATAATTCAAATCAACCTTTTCTATCAAACCACAACTATTCCTTTGTCAATTCTGAAGTCAATCAAGTTGGGGTATAATTACCTCTCAGACCTTAATTGAACAACGTCCTTTACTGTGAAATAGATGAAGCTCATCACTCACTTTTTACAATCATCTGTTTACGCAAATTCTCGGATTCAGGTTACGAATCTACTTCTTATATGAAAACGTTTGATTATAACTATAACGTTATAATTCCTACTTCTGCAATATCTAACCTTAATTATAACTTTATCTCCTAACTCGAATAATTTAACAGACACCTAATTTCTAAATCAATAACTAAATCTTGATTTAAACCCTGGAAAGTAAATAGTACTTTCCCGAATTTGCTATAATTGAATTCGACGTATAACTCTCTTTCGAGTAATCTCTATTTGATTAACTCTTCTTCGAATAACCTATATTCGATTATCTCTCTTCGAATAACTCATATTCGAAATCTCTCTCTTTCGAATAAACAATATTCGATCTCTTTCTTTCGAATATGCTATATTCGAAAATCTCCTTTCGATTTACAAATCGATAACTCCTTTCGATCAAACTAAAATCGATAACTCCCTTAACTCTATTCGAATAACTAATATTCGACTAACTCCTTTGGATCAACTCATTTGATTAACTCCTTCGAATAACTAATTCGAATAACTTACCTTTGAATAACCAATATTCGATTTACTCTAACTCGATTAACTTTACTCAAATTGATTAACTCCTTTCGAATAACTAAATTTGATTTAACTCTAACTGAATAACTAATATTCAATTAACTCTTACGTGTTTAACTCTATTTGAATAAGTAATTCGAATCACTCTAATGTGTTTAACTCTATTCAAATATCAAATTCGAATAACTCATTTCGAATAACTAAATTCGATTAACTGTTTTAACTTTACTCGAATAACTATATTCGATTAACACCTTCTTTCGAATAACTATATTCGATTAACTCTTCGACTAACTCCTTTGGATTAACTAACTTCGAATAACTCCTTTGGATTAACTAACTTCGAATAACTCCTTTGGATTAACTAACTTCGAATAACTCCTTGGATTAACTAACTTCGAATAACTCCTTGGATTAACTAACTCCGAATAACCAATATTCGATAACTACTCTTCGAATAAATAATATTCGGTAACTCTTCTCAAATGAATAACATTTGATTTCACCACTCGAATAAACTATATTCGATTACTCTTCCCTCGAATATACTATATTCGATAACTCTACTTCGAATAAGTGATATTCGGCAACTCTACTCGATTAACTCCACTTGGATAACTCTAACTGGTCAACTCTAACCGAGTAACTCTAACTGATCAACTCTAACTGGTCAACTTTAACTGGTCAACTTTAACTGGTCAACTCTAACTGTTTATCTTTAACTGGTAAACTTTAACTGGTTAACTCAAATGGTTTAACCTAACTTGATTTACGTGTCTCGATTAACTGAACTAATCCACTTAGTTTAACTTAGTTAATTCACTTTGATTAACTCTAACCGATTTACTTAGTTTAACTCAGCTAATTCACTTTGATTAACCCAACTAATTTACTTCGATTAACCAATTAGTTTAACTTGACTAATTCACTTAGTTTGACGCAACTAATTCACTTTGATTTACAAATTAGTTTAACTTAACTAATTCACTTCGATTAACCGCTTAGTTTATCTTAACTAATTTACTTTGGTTAACTTAACCAATTACTTTGTTTAACTCGACTAACTTGCTTTGGTTAACCTAACCAATTACTTTGTTTAATCCTTTTATCACACTCTGGTTATAATTCCTACTTCTACAATATCTCCTTAAAATCCATATCGTGTTATACTTGTGTGCGAAGCACGTGTTTAAATTTATCCTTGAATAATTCTATTTATTTCCCGAACAAGAGTTCCTTTATTTATTCCCTAAATAAATATTCCTTTATTCCATTTATTTATAATCTAAATAAATGTTCCTTTATTTATTTCATTTATTTTCAAATTAAATAAATGTTTTCCTTTTATAAAATCCTATCGATTTTATAAATAAGATTCATTTTCAATATAAACATTGAAAATCCCCTTATCAACATTTCGGTATGTTAGGGTATTCAATCATATCAAATCACGATGTTCAATATCATCCAAGCACATATAATCGCCCACAGGTTTTATATCACATCATATAACAATACATGGAAAACAATAAAATAACTGTTGAGGAATCCAGTCGGATTCCTCCAACCTGTTTCCCTGCATCACAGATGTTAGACAATATTGATAACATCACTTTCAGTTCCATATAATATATTCTGTTAAATAGAATCAATATAGAAATTTAACTAACTGACTAGCAGTTCAATCAACCAATCAACACACAGTCAAACAGACAATTTTAACAGTTCTAACAATGCAACATGAAATTATAAACTGTTCAGAGTTAGCGAGATTTACTCACATTTGCGCGTTAACCGATAAATATCAGTTTGCGTTCATTGATCCAGTCGAACAATTTATTTCGCCATAAATTGTAACGAGCTCCGATGGACTTGCGGTCAGTCCCATTGTGTAGTGTCCGTCCATACGATCCTGTCGGGTCCGGGTTTGCTTAATTCTGATAACGTTTGTACACAGTATAGAAATTAAAAGCCTGTATATGTTGTTTGAATTAAAATTAAACTACATATATATTTATTTCTAATATGGGCCTTTACCTTTAACGGGCCCAACAACCAACTAGAAACATTAATCTGCCTCACTCCCCAGGGCCGAGCTTCCATCTTCCATTTCTCATCTTCCCCTAACATCCCCGTTTGTACTTCTACAATCCAAAATCTTACAAACAAATCAGACTTTAGGGTCAGCCCCTAACCAACCTACATCATCCCGGTTCAAGAAAATTCCCTTAATCACTCTGTTTAACAGTATACTCCCTCTTCTCCTCCCCACTATCCATGCAAGTGTAGCTCCCATCGCCAATACCAACCATTCTCTTTTACAAACCCATGTTCCAGACCTTTAACCCATACCAGAGACACGACAGCTCCAAGCATTTCAACAGTTCATTTCCACCATTTACTTCACAACCATACTCATGAATCCAGCCATTTACTGTAAAGGCCTCCTTCCACTTTCGAAAATACAAAAAAACGTTTCTAGTAGAACTTCGAAACCCATTTTCACAGTGCCACTTTCTTCGATCCCTTCACATCTCGCTCTTCTACCTAAACGCACAACACCCAGCTCGAGCTTCACCACTGCCTCGCGGATTCCAGTATTTCCCACGCTTCCAGAAATGGATCGAGACAACCCACTTGAAGCTCTCTCCACCAGGTTTTCACAGATCTTCATCTCCGAATTTATAGGATTTTCCAAAGTCTCGTTCGCTGAAAGATGAAAAAGAAATAAAAGAAAAAGGTAGCGGCGGATTCTGAACTCAGAATTAGGTTTAGAAACTTAAGTTTATTATATACGGTTTCTTCTTTGAATTTGTGAGGATAGTTGAAGGCCACGTAGTAGCTTCCTATATTTGCAGATCTTTTGGTAGGTATGGTATATGGATGGGATCGGTTTGGTAGGTAGGAGGACTTTATTTGTTGCAAACGTATGTATTTCAATTTAAAACAACATGATCCATTTAATACCGACAAAACAACCATATTTCAGGTATCTCCAACTTACACCGTATTCGCTTAGAATTATAGACAGGGGTATCGAAACCATATAATTAAAAGCAATGGACATGTTAAAGGGGAGTAGTGAACATATCGAGATCTTAACTGTTGAGTTACAAAGTTTAGCGTCCTCCATTATATAAAATTCCGTTCATTTACGGACCCCTATTGACAGAGATAAAAATACCATTGTGACGGGCAATAGCCCACGATCCCAGAAATATGATAATATCGGTAGATTTACTCATATTTTGAAATCTCAAAATGTTGATTACAGGGTGCAAAGTACTCCAAATAAAAAGTTGCTTATTTAATTTATTAAAAAATTACAGAAAAATTCTAAAAATTAAATTATCACTACGTCTCAAAAGAACCTTGTCTAAATTCAAACCCGATCTCTAGTTATTTCGAAATAACCGTTATGGCCGATAAACGATTCTATAGCGACTATTCTGAAATTTGATTTGGACGTACATCAAAATCTACACGACGAAATCCCGATTTTTCTCTTCCACTAGAAAGATATACTCCACCAGCTCCACACGTTTCTTGTTTCACAAAAATCCGGCTTAAAACGAATCCTGTACATCCAGTTGAAGTTCAAATCGCCAAATTGCGAACTGCCGCGACGTTTCAGGTTCGTTTTAATTATAATTATAAATTATAAGTTCGAACGTTGTACTTTAAGTTATCGATATCACCAAATCGATATATAAATAATTAAATAAATTAATTATTCGACAGCTAACAAAACGCGCCATTACAATACACCAATCTAACAAATGTACTTGTAAATATATAGAGTAGTTTAACAGAATATTAATAGTAGAAAACATATCATATGAAGCTTGTTCATACAAGAATGTACTTTATTTACATTTAAGAATAAAAAACCTACACATATGAAGTGGAAAGCCTATCTTAGCAATAATGTAATAAATGTACTTTTTGGCATTTAAGAACTAAAAGCTTGTTCATATAAGCATGCACTTGTTATGAAGAAAGTGTATCATTTTATCACTCGACATGTAAACAAATGTATTAGCAAAAAGTCATGAATTCAATTTCTGCTCCAGTCTAATAAATGTACTTCAAAATATACTTTCCACTTTTAACATATCCCAGGAACCACCAAAAAAAGCAGGAAAGCCCCCTAAAAAGACTTGCTACAAGATGAGGTATTATTTACTTTGGAATTGCATGTTTATATGAAGTGGTAAGAATGTTTTTTCTGTGTTTACTGAGTTTATAAGACAATACATTTGAGCGCTTCCTTTTTTGTTGGTCGAAATTCCACTTCTCTTAAGTTGTTTCTTACTTTATTCTTTGATTAAATATGACCATAAAAACCTGCTTGTTTAATAACTGTGCAATTTTGGGTTCATGCTGATATTAATATTAGGTTTCTATATGATAGTGGTACTGGAAATTTTGCAGTGTATCAAAGCATTATGTGTGGTTGCTTTTATGGTATACGATGTAGATTTTGGTATAATTTTTTTTCAAATAATAGTTTTCAAGTTGAGAAATGCTGAGCGGTTATCGTTTATTGCAGCTTCTACTACACAAACAGCTGCCATTGTGATCGATGCTTGCACATATAAATTGATAATGAAAATTTATTTAACCTTGTTTACTAATTTTCATAGAGTGAGAATTGAGACTTGGTTGTATATTATTTGGTTAACTGTAGTTGAATTCTAATTATCAGCCACCAACCATTTTAACACATTATTACAAATGACAATTTATTTATTAAATATGCATTAAAAATTAGTTAATCAATGAAGATAACTAATCCTAAAGAAAAATGTCAATGTGATAATTAGCATCACATATAGTTTCAAAATATTATCAATATACAACAGTGATAATTCTGAAATGTTTTGATACTTTATGCGGTATTCATCATCACGTTAACATTTTGCTGTAGCATTTGTCGAGATAATGATTTTAAAATATAATTAACAAACAATAAATATAACCACTTTCAGTACATTCTATAGTATGGACAAAGTTAAGTTATAGGCCATTTAATATGAAATTAACAGGAATTACTTTCAGTAGGAACATTAAAATTAAGTACTATTCTTAGCTCAATTTTTTTCCTTTAGAAAAATCCGTTCACATGCAAAAGTTGTCTTATTCTTTCATATAATAATAAAAAGTAACACTCAAAATAACAGACTAAGCAAATTTCAAAACAAAAATGCAACATACATAAAAATAATATGGCTTTTTGTGTGTGTTTATATATATGAATTTAAAGTACATAAATACATGCATTAAAACTCACTATTGTCATGAAAGCCTAGTAGACCTCAAACAGGAAATACATGCATTTAAACCGAGTACACAAGATCGGATATGAACCAAACAGCAACAAAAAAATCATTCACTTTAAATAGAGCAGTCACACAAATACAAAAACATATAAAGTATAGAGATCAAAATTGCAACCTTTTTCAACTAAAGGAAAACAAAAGTGTAAAGGCGTCGTTTTTAGATATTATTGATCAAATTTAGTTAACCTGTCACATATTATCAATATCTAAAAAGGAAAATTTGATTTCCACCTCTAGGAGCTATGCAGCCAACCCTGGAGCTCATTATCGCTTCCACTGGCGAGCCTGTAATGAGGATGAGAACAAGGGAAAACGGAGACAAGCTTGCAATAGGGATCTCAACAGGAACGAGTCTGCAAAGGAGTTGGCTGTAGCGGGGCCAATTGACTGCTCCAATGTGAAGAAATTTTGGAATTAGGGCTGTTGGACGAGAAATTTTACTTTCAAAGGAGGAATATCTTGTAGTTAAATTTGGACCGAAAATTGAATTTAGGGGAAGTTTTTGGCTAATCGGAATTTCTAGAAACGGAGGGAAATTGTAATGACCCAAGGATTTTCGGCTCTGAAAATCGACATAAATACCTTTACCGTAACTCATGCTGACTTTCCAAACACCGAAACCACTGGAACGTTTATAGAAAGAATTTAGAGGGTGAGATAAGAAAGAAAGAAATATTAGAATAGAAGAAGAAGAAGAAGAACCAACACAACACAGAATCAGAGTCTCACATCGCAGCGGAACAAAATATAATACAGAAATAAATCTTTACTGAGAGCTTTTAAAATACTTAAAATATCATAGTACATCAACATCTCTGGACAGTTATAAAAATCTGTCCCATATACAACACACAGCGGAATAGTAGCTATATAATATCATACGTCTGGACTCTCCCAGCTCGTCTCTTCACAGTATTCGATAATCTGAACCTGCACACCCCCGGGCTAACCCGAGCATTTACAAAACATTGGGTCAGTCTGGTGAACCAGAGTGAGAAAAACTCGCACAGTATTAAGGGTATCACACAACTTGATTTTAATGTATAAAATCTTTTCAAAAGAAAAGGATAATCGTAAGATTAAATCCACACATAAATACAGACGATTTTTACCTTACGATAACCCAAAACAGTTTTGAAACCAATATCTTTTCTGATATTATAATAATGTCTAAATACAAGTAAATAACAATCTAGTGGAACGCTTGCATCTCACGCTCCACATATATAGTATACAATCAAAACCGTGGGCGCTTACTGGAGATTGGATTCCGACCTTGACAAGGTATGGGACCACCTACCGATAGTGTATCTCTAGAGGCGAATACACTGGGTTCAACGAGAACGTCTTGCAACCCGGCCCTCACATGACCGACCACTCATTTCGCTTGAGTGTATCGAATGTATATCACCAACGGTTGGGCTCAAACCACCGTTTCTCGAAAAGGGACAGCATCGAAATAGATTAAAGAAGCAAAAGGAATTTCTTTAGATAGGTGATTATACACCCTAATGGGAGCGACCCACATAGCCATGCTGCCTGCCCGATTTTCAGCATTTCCGGACTGTGAGGCTTGAGGTTTAAATTATCTTTTGGAACACTTGGTCGCCATTTACTTTGATTGCCACATTGTCAAATCCGCTAGATATCACTAACTGACGTCCACAAAAATACTCCAGTTGGGAGCTCACCAACTATGGTACGTTTGAAGAAATCAACGTATGCGATCCCTTTGGAAATACTCTGTCACACATCCGCCCATACAAGTCATCCAGGAACAGGATGAACCGACGGTACTCTCCTACTACATCCAATATAGGAATCACCCCGTGGATCCGTAGCGAGAAGTCCTTGCAACCCGTAGATTCCAGTCACGACAGAACCACAGTTTATCTCTGGGAGCTAACCAAAGATTATTAGTAGTTCTTCCGTTTAATGAAGATCCACGGTCTTCAATGCTTCATCTCGACTATCTTCTGATATCTTCACGTATTTGTTGGTCGGAATGGTGTTCGAATATAAATTCGATCCCGGTCTTTCCGTACCAACAATCATATTGGACAGATTTGATAGTCGGTGATTTAAAAATAATCAGTGTTTCAATCATGACAATTCAATGAGTTCGTTGGTTCAGTATTCAGCACCACTTGGCCTTTTAATTAAAACAAATGTAAATTCCATAACTCTTAAATATTTCGATATTATAATATAGCTTATCACTTCTTATTTAACATAGATTGTACTTTAAACAAATTCATCTTTTATATATCCAGTTTTCTATTTTCACTTTCAAAACATTTACCACATAATTGTCTAATATTGGAAAATCAATCAAGTTATTTCTCGTAAAACAATCGTTGAGAAATATCCTTAATTTCAATATTTGAAAACAAAAACCCAATGCTTATTCTAGTAGAATAAAACTTCCCTTTTCATTTTCTTTCTAACTCAAACATATCATTATATTTTCACGCCACCCCTTTTTATTTTCCTTTCGGCCATTTCCACTTTGAATCTCTTATTCCAATCCCCCCTCCACCTTTACTTGACCGCATTATTAAGTAACGTTAATTTAGAAGTAACGATATAACGCCTCATCGCTTTTATAAACCTATTTAAAATCCATTTTGGTTTAGTCTAAACCCTTTCTGTTCACAATTCCCTTTTTACTTGATTCTAATATTGAATTAATCTAATTTAAGCTATCATGGCCGCTTAAATTCCTTTTATAACATTGTTATACAAATTCGGTTTTTTTTAATATAAAGCCATTCATGAACTTCTTTCACCTTTCAATTTGATTTCAACCTCGATTATTTATTCAGTTAAAAACTAATTTCCCAAATCACTATTTATCAGGATAATAATTTACTTTAATCATTAACTACTGTAAAAGTAGTTAATTCCTTTATTTACTGAAATAAATAGTAAATCCCTTTTTAAAACTTCATTAAATCTAAACAAATATTCTTTAAACTATTTGATTAGATTAAGCCAAACAACTAATTTAATAATTAATTCCAGTTAAACATGGTCAATTTAGTTACCTCAAAACATGGTTATCCCATTAACCAATTCCAAATAGTTTTTCCTTTAAATTAATTAATAATATAATTAATTTAAATAAATTCCATTTAATTGTTCTAAACAAAAACAATTACCCAATTTTAATCATCTGGTTAATTTCTATTCCCTTGTATATCAATCTGGTTAACATCAGAATTTCCTTATAAAATAATAAATTATGAATTTAAATAATAAATAATAAATAATTATTTCCTTTAAAAAAACCTTTATTCAAAATAAAATATATTTCAAAATCTATTTCCAGTTATAAAATAAATTTCATAACTTCAGTTCTATCAATTTACCTGACGGTAGATCAATATAAACAAAACCATTTACTTTTAGGCCAGTTAGTGCCGATTACTCAACCAATATAGCCCATTGGTTAAAACACAACACAGGTTGATTTTCCAATCATTGATCAATACTCAAATCAATTACCCAAATATGACAGTTCATATGATAATATGAAAATAAATAAATAATTTTGAGGAATCCTGTTGGATCCCTCCAACCTGTTCTTCCCTGTATACAAATGGTTATCTCAAATCAGATCGTTCAGTTTCATTTAATAACTAACGACCATTAACATAAACCAATTCACAAGCAATTCAACCATTTTAAACACGTTTATTTTATAAACGTGACCAACAAGGTAAGTTACCTTTATTGGAACCAATCGTTAGAATAACAATTTGGTATTTTACTAAAGTTAAACAACGGTTTAATTTCATCAGTTAAGTCAGGAAATAAATGTATAATTAGCAAACAGTCAACCATCAGCAAACAGAGCACACGAAATAAAAACCCAATTTATATAAAATATAAATGGGTAAAATACCGAGTGAGTTTAACTCACCTTGATTTGGTTTTTTAATGAAATAGTTGATTCTAATTAAATTAAACTGGTGTTCAATTTAATTAAAATCCTTGTTGATTTTGCTTCCATCTGATTCTGTTCCACAGCGTAGTGCTCGTCGACGCGAGTCCAACGGAATTGGGTTTGTCCAATTCTGGTGTCATAAGATTTAGTTATCAATATTTTTGTATACATGATTTTAATTAAATAATTAACCTTAATAATATATCAATCAACTTAATTACATTTGTTAAGAATAACCAGGGCTGAACCCTGTATTTTTGTTCATTGCAGTGCTTCCTTGTTCAACCATAGCCTGTAATAATTTAACATTACGGTTAATTTATCATTTAAATAAAAAAATAATAATTTAATTATAACTTAGTTTAACTGTTTTACTTTGTAGCATAATTGACCGATCCAAAGGAAAGAACTATCCCACTGTATCCCTTTCCTACTCTCGTATTTTTGGTTTCAAAACTCACCGTCCTCGTTAAAATCCCAACAAGCTCACCTGCCATAATTCATAAGTTGGTTAATAAATTTAATTAAATCCTTAAACTCTAATTATTTCCTAATTAAAATTATATATAACTGATTACGTTTAAAATGGAGTGGCCAACCCTTTCTTCCTGATCGATATACGTTGCTGTTCAACCTAGTAGCTCGCCTCCATTAGGGCGACACCGCACCACCTTAGGCCAACCGGAAACCGATCAGAAGCTGCTAGCCCTCTCGCCTCGACGTCCTTAATCCCCGCCAACCGTCATGAGCCCTAAAACTTCCCCGATTTCCTGCAGTTCACTGCCAACCATTGTGTCTTTCTGACAAGATTCCGAACCCCGGGAAGAACGAGATTCAATCATGGCCGTTGGATTGGTCCCTCTCATCAAGCTGAAGAAGATTCTGGATGTGAATTTGGTGAAAGGAGGAGCAGATTAAATGAAAAACCGATGGAAAAGGTTTTGATTGGTGGCCGTCTGTTTGTGTAGGGTGGTGGCGCATTTCGTTTCACAGAGAATTAGGGTTGGTTGGTATTTATATAGTGGGACAAATATTATTATATTATTTTATGAAACTTACGGGTAAAGTAGTTGATTAAAATCACTACAAATGATTTCTGTTTACTGATAAAAAGGCTAATCTTAGTGTAAAAAGGTATTCCTAACCTAATGGGACGAGTTTCGTCGAAATCCGAGGTCGTATGAAAAAATTTCCTTTAAAAAACCAGAAATAGACACGTGTTTAATTTTTTCACGATCACCAGATAAATCAAATCAACTTGAAACCTTGCAATCCTATAATAATTCTCTAATACGAACCCAACGGCACCAGTTTCGTCGCATTCTGAGACTGTTTTCCTGGTAGGCTACTTTTACGCGCACCGCGATGCCATTTTAGACGCCAAATTACCCAGTCTCTAAAAATAACAAACTATATACCTATCCTGACTATAATCGACGATACGAACTCAACGGAATTGGTTTTGTGGCCTAATTCAATTGTCTGCTCAAGTTATACTCAAATATCTCTTTATTATATTAATTCCGCACTACAGAAAATGAACGGGCGTTTACGGCTACCATGGCCACATACAACATTGGTTTGCCACGCCATTTAACACCGGGCAATAATTTAACGTTACAGTCCCAATTAAACTGGTTTCGTCGAAAACAGAGACCGTTTGCAAAATGGCCATTTTAAAGGCCTATATTTTAATAATGATTTCCACAGCGATTATTTAAAAAATTGATTTGGCCATAATTAACAAATTATAACACGAAATCTGGATTTTTCTCTTTTATATGAAAATTATCGTCAATACGGTTCCAACGTTTCTCGTTTCACAGAATTCTGACTTATATCGCATTCTGTATATTCAGTTGAAGTTCAAAACTCCATATTGTGAACTACATGCCATTTTCAAACTCGATTTATATTATATAGACATATATCGTTCGATCTTGTTTTAAATAACGATTTAAATATTAAAATCCATTAATATTCCCAATATAATATTTAAAATAATAAATTAAATTAAATATTTAACTGCCAAAAATACGGGACGTTACATTCTTCCCCCCTTAAAATAATTTCGTCCTCAAAATTGCTAAGGTAGGAAAGAACGTTACAAATCCATTAATTTCCAAATCTAATTTATTTTAAATCAAAACCAATTCAATATCGTAAATAAACATTTTCAAAAATATCGAAAATTTTCTAACACTTTAAATTCCCGGGAAAATTTGGCAGAATCTCCCCTGCACGGAGTGACATCTGCGATATTGCAGGAACAAATAATATATATACATCGACAAACACGGTCGGAAAACAAAAATCAAAACCCAAAATTTTATATTTTCGCATAGGCGTACCTTTCGAGCGCTATTGAGCATATCTGCTCAATGTATATGTGATTTACTCAACCAATATCAATCTGCCTAGCCATCCGGCACCTGTACTTAACTCAGTTCACATATAAGTAATAACTATATGAAATTCTAAGATAATATTTCACTAACCAACTGGTATAACTACACCAATTCCAAAATCAAACACACAGCATCAATCCAATATCAAATACAGGGTTAAAACATAAATTCCAATTTATATGCAGTTCCATTCCTGTTTAATTATACTGGAAACTATTTTTTTGTTTATAATTCATTTGGTTCCATTAAATTGTCGATTATTCGATTCAAACCAACTATCATCCATCAACAACCAATTCACAATTCACAACAAATACACAACCAAATCAGCCAGATCAATTGAATTCACATTCAATATTAATGTTTTACCATGGTTTCTCATATTTGAACATTTAATCGATTAATTTCTGTTTGATTTTTATCTATTCATCAAATTTCCAATTTATTTAATTTAATTTCAATATCATTCTTTACTTTAATTCCACTTAACAAGGTTAAGTTTCAATTCAAATTTTCAATCCGATTTGAATTCCATTCAAATCGATCAAACACATCAAACACACTAACATATCCATAATTTGATAAAATTATTTCTTTTCTATATATAAAATATATTGGGTAAAATTATTTCATTTACCCTTTTTACAAAACAATACTCTATTGATTGCCAGTTCAACGCTTCTCAACAATTGAACCGATCAACAAACACAATACAAAACATTTGTATATAAAATTTACAAATACCCTCTCATATATATATATATATATATACACTCAATCTCGATCTAGGGTATTACTAACCCAATCTCTATTGAGTCACACCACAGAGCCAAGGTTATTACTAAACCAATAGCTCTGATACCACTGTAACAACCCAAGGATTTTCGGCTCTGAAAATCGACATAAATACCTTTACCGTAACTCATGCCGACTTTCCAAACACCGAAACCACTGGAAGGTTTATAGAAAGAATTTAGAGGGTGAGATAAGAAAGAATGAAATATTAGAATAGAAGAAGAAGAAGAAGAAGAAGAACCAACACAACACAGAATCAGAGTCTCACATCGCAGCGGAACAAAATATAATACAGAAATAAATTTTTACTGAGAGCTTTTAAAATACTTACAATATCATAGTACATCAACATCTCTGGATAGTTATAAAAATCTGTCCCATATACAACACACAACGGAATAGTAGCTATATAATAACATTCGTCTGGACTCTCTCAGCTCGTCTATTCACAGTATTCGATAATCTGAACCTGCACACCTTGGGCTAACCCGAGCATTTACAAAACACTGTGTCAGTCTGGTGAACCAGAGTGAGAAAAACTCGCACAGTATTAAGGGTATCACACAACTTGAATTTAAAGTTCAAAATCTTTTCAAAAGAAAAGGATAATCGTAAGATTAAATCCACACATAAATACAGACGGTTTTTACCTTACGATAACCCAAAATAGTTTTGAAACCAATATCTTTTCTGATATTATAATAATGTCTAAATACAAGTAAATAACATTCTAGTGGAACGCTTGCATCTCACGCTCCACATATATAGTATACAATCAAAACCGTGGGCGCTTACTGGAGATTGGATTCCGACCTTGACAAGGTATGGGACCACCTGCCGATAGTGTATCTCTAAAGGCGAATACACTGGGTTCAACAAGAACGTCTTGCAACCCGGCCCTCACATGATCGACCACTCATTTCGCTTGAGTGTATCGAATGTATATCACCAACGGTTGGGCTCAAACCACCGTTTCCCGAAAAGGGACAGCATCGAAATAGATAAAAGAAGCAAAAGGAATTTCTCTAGATAGGTGATTATACACCCTAATGGGAGCGACCCACATAGCCATGCTGCCTGCCCGATTTTTGTCATTTCCCGACTGTGAGGCTTGAGGTTTAAATTATCTTTTGGAACACTTGGTCACCATTTACTTTGAATGCCGCATCGTCAAATCCGCCAGATATCACTAATTGACGTCCACAAAAATACTCCAGTTAGGAGCTCACCAACTATGGTACGTTTGAAGAAATCAACGTACGCGATCCCTTTGGAAATACTCTGTTAGACAACCGTCCATACAAGTCATCCAGGAACAGGATGAACCGAAGGTACTCTCCTCCTGCATCCAATATAGGAATCACCCCATGGATCAGTAGCGAGAAGTCCTTGCAACCCGTAGATTCTAGTCACGACAGAACCACAGTTTATCTCTGGGAGCTAACCAAAGATTATAAGTAGTTCTTCCATTTAATGAAGATCCACGGTCTTCAATGCTTCATCTCGACTATCTTCTGATATCTTCACGTATTTGTTGGTCGGAATGGTTTTCGAATATAAATTCGATCTCGGTCTTTCCGTACCAACAATCGTATTGGACAGATTTGATAGTCGGTGATTTAAAAATAATCAGTGTTTCAATCATGACAATTCAATGAGTTTGTTGGTTCAGTATTCAGCACCACTTGGCCTTTTAATTAAAACAAATGTAAATTCCAAAAACTCTTAAATATTTCGATATTATAATTTAGCTTATCGCTTCTTATTTAACATAAATTATACTTTAAACAAATTCATCTTTTATATATCCAGTTTTCTATTTTTCACTTTCAAAACATTTACCACATAATTATCTAATATTGGAAAATCAATCAAGTTATTTCTCGTAAAACAATCGTTGAGAAATATCCTTAATTTCAATATTTGAAAACAAAAACCCAATGCTTATTCTGGTAGAATAAAACTTCCCTTTTCATTTCCTTTCTAACTCAAACATATCATTATACTTTCACGCCACCCCTTTTTATTTTCCTTTCGGCAATTTCCACTTTGAATCTCTTATTTCAATCCCCCCCCCCCACCTTTACTTGACCGCATTATTAAGTAACATTAATTTAGAATTAATGATATAACGCCTCATCGCTTTTATAAACCTTGTTAAAATCCATTCTGGTTTAGTCTAAACCCTTTCTGTTCACAATTCCCTTTTTACTTGATTCAAATATTGAATCAATCTAATTTAAGCTATCATGGCAGCTTAAATTCCTTTTATAACATTGCTATACAAATTCATTTTTTTATAATATAAAAGCCGTTCATAAGCTTCCTTCAACTTTCAATTTGATTTCAACCTCGATTATTTATTCAGTTAAAAACTAATTTCCCAAATCACTATTTATCAGGGTAATAATTTACTTTAGTCATTAACTACTGTAAAAGTAGTTAATTCCTTTATTTACTGAAATAAATAGTAAATCCCTTTTTATATCTTCATTAAATCTAAACAAATATTCTTTAAACTATTTGATTAGATTAAGCCAAACAACAAATTTAATAATTAATTCCAGTTAAACATGGTCAATTTATTTACCTCAAAACGTGGTTATCCCATTAACGGATTCCAATTAGTTTTTCCTTTAAATTAATTGATAATATAATTAATTTAAATAAATTCCATTTAATTGTTCTAAACAAAAACAATTACCCAATTTTAATCATTTGGTTAATTTCTATTCCCTTGTATATCAATCTAGTTAACATCAGAATTTCCTTATAAAATAATAAATTATGAATTTAAATAATAAATAATTATTTCCTTTAAAACAAACCTTTATTCAAGATAAAATATATTTCAAAATCTATTTCCAGTTATAAAATAAATTTCATAACTTCAGTTCTATCAATTTACCTGACGGTAAATCAATATAAACAAAACAATTTACTTTTAGGCCAGTTATTGTTGATTACTTAACCAATATAGCCCATTGGTTAAAACACAACACAGGTTGGTTTTCCAATCAATGATCAATACTCAAATCAATTACCCAAATATGACAGTTCATATGATAATATGAAAATAAATAAATAATTTTGAGGAATCCGGTTGGATCCCTCCAACCTGTTCTTCCCTGTATACAAATGGTTATCTCAAATCAGATCGTTCAGTTTCATTTAATAAATAACGACCATTAACATAAACCAATTCACAAGCAATTCAACCATTTTAAACACGTTTATTTTATAAACGTGATCAACAAGGTAAGTTACCTTTTTTGGAACCGATCGTTAGAATAACAATTTGGTATTTTACTAAAGTTAAACAACGGTTTAATTTCATCAGTTAAGTCAGGAAATAAATGTATAATTAGCAAACAGTCAACCATTAGCAAATAGAGCACACGAAATAAAAACCCAATTTATATAAAATATAAATGGGTAAAATACTGAGTGAGTTTAACTCACCTTGATCTAGTTTGTTAATGAAATAGTTGATTCTAATTAAATTAAACCGGTGTTCAATTTAATTAAAATCCTTGTTGATTTTGCTTCCATCTGATTCTGTTCCACAGTGCAGTGCTCGTCGACGTGAGTCCAACGGCATTGGGTTTGTCCAATTCTAGTGTCATAAGATTTAGTTATCAATATTTTTGTATACATGATTTTAATAAAATAATTAACCTTAATAATATATCAATCAACTTAATTACATTTGTTAAGAATAACCAGGGCTGAACCCTGTATTTTTGTTCATTGCAGTGCTTCCTTGTTCAACCATTGCCTGTAATAATTTAACATTACGGTTAATTTATCATTTAAATAAAACAAATTAATTTAATTATAACTTAGTTTAACTATTTTACTTTGTAGCATAATGGACCGAACCAAAGGAAAGAACTATCCCACTGTATCCCTTTCCTACTCTCGTATTTTTGGTTTCAAAACTCACCGTCCTCGTTAAAATCCCAACAGCTCACCTGCCATAATTCATAATTTGGTTAATAAATTTAATTAAATCCTTAAACTCTAATTATTTCCTAATTATAATTATATATAACTGATTACGTTTAAAATGGAGTGGCCAACCCTTTCTTCCTGATCGATATACGTTGCTGTTCAACCTAGTAGCTCGCCTCCATTAGGGCGACAACGCACCGCCTTAGGCCAACCGGAAACCGATCAGAAGCTGCTACCCCTCTCGCCTCGACGTCCTTAATCCCCGCCAGCCGTCATGAGCCCCAAAACGTCTCCGATTTCCTGCAGTTCACTGCCAACCATTGTGTCTTTATGACAAGATTTCGAACCCCGGGAAGAACGAGATTCAATCACGACCGTCGGATTGGTCCGTCTCGTCGAGCTGAAGAGGATTCTGGCTGTGAATTTGGTGAAAGGAGGAGCAGATTAAATGAAAAACCGATGGAAAAGATTTTGATTGGTGGCTGTCTGTTTGTGTAGGGTAGCGGCGCATTTCGTTTCACAAAGAATTAGGGTTGGTTGGTATTTATATAGTGGGACAAATATTATTATACGAAACTTACGGGTAAAGTAGTTGATTAAAATCACTACAAATGATTTCTGTTTACTGATAAAAAGGCTAATCTTAGTGTAAAAAGGTATTCCTAACCCAATGGGACAAGTTTCGTCGAAATCCGAGGTCGTATGAAAAAATTTCCTTTATAAAACCAGAAATAAACACACGTTTAATTTTTTTCACGATCACCAGATAAATCAAATCAACTTGAAACCTTGCAATCCTATAATAATTCTTCAATACGAACCCAACGGCACCAGTTTCGTCGTATTTTGAGACTGTTTTCCCGGTAGGCTACTTTTACGCTCACCGCGATGCCATTTTAGACGCTAAATTACCCGATCTCTAAAAATAACAAACTATATACCTATCCTGACTATAATCGACGATACTAACTCAACGGAACTAGTTTTGCGGCCTAATTCGATCGTCTGCTCAAGTTATACTCAAATATCTCTTTATTATATTAATTCTGCACTATAAAAAATGAACGGGCGTTTACGGCTACTGTGGCCATATACGACATTGGTTTGCCACGCCATTTAACACCGTGCGATAATTTAACGTTATGGTCCTAATGAAACTGGTTTCGTCGAAAACAGAGACCGTTTGCAAAATGGCCATTTTAAAGGCCTATATTTTAATAACGATTTCCACAGTGATTACTAAAAAATTTGATTTGGCCATAATGAACAAATTATAACACAAAATCTGGATTTTTCTCTTTCATATGAAAATTATCGTCAATATGGTTCCAACGTTTCTCGTTTCACAGAATTCCGACTTATATCGGATTATGTATATTCAGTTGAAGTTCAAAACTCCATATTGCGAACTGCACGCCATTTTCAAACTCGATTTATATTATATAGACATATATCATTCGATCTCATTTTAAATAATGATTTAAATATTAAAATCCATTAATATTCCAAATATAATATTTAAAATAATAAATTAAATTAAATATTTAACTGCCAAAAATACGGGACGTTACAGAAATGAAATACATTTGGCACCTTCCTGGCTTCTCACAGTGTCCACAACACGAGTGTCGATTAATTTACTCACAACGACGGCAACCTGTTCAAAAACGTTGTACCATCCTGCTAAGAAAATTAACTTTTCTTGTAGTGACCTTTTGTAAACTCTATAATTATACAACATAAAATGATTTCCTCAAACTATTTTCGCCATAGGTTGGACCAAGGTGCAAAGTTTATTTGTTAATATATATTCGCAGATGTGACTATAGCCAATGGCCCAAAACTGTCATGATGACCACGACAAGAGAGTGCCCTTTAAATTATAAAAAGACATTATTTAGACAGGTCATAATTTAGAAAGAAGGGTCAAATTCGAGTTTCAATTATTTTTTTTGACTTCTTTAAATAAATATTGCATATATTACTCAAAAGGTTTTAAAATTCTTGATTTAAAAATGAAAATAATTTATTAGATTGATATTCTAAAAACCAATAAGAACATTGCGCTTTACATATGAGGGTAGGGAAAGAATCAATAGAGTAGAAAATTTATTTATTTATTTATTGATATGAGCTTTTTACCAATATTTACTATTAAAAGAAACTAACCACCTTATTCCTAATCCCTTGGTAACACTAACATCATCATTTTGTTATTCCTTTAACGATTTTGAAATGCCTGCACCAATCTAGAGTGGGGTATTCCACAGTTCGGTTTCCTGAATATGAAAAGATTAAATATGATGTGTTGAAAGTAGCTAGGTCCATGTTTACTCGAAGATTAACTCATCTGGTCATTATATTAAGGTTTCAAATTAAATGGACATGCTGTTATCCATATGGTGTTATCCATATGTAATTAATGAGATACATGTAGTACAAGAATAGGTTGTAAAAACCATTACAGTAATACTAAATGGTAAGTCTGGAGTAGAGATTACTCGTATATGATTATTAGAAGATTTATTGAAATTTTACATCACATTGAGATTAGTCGTCTATGATTAATTCGTCTATGATTATCAGAGACCAGTAAAGTTCATTCTTCTGCATTAACTTTCTTGTATGTAACTTGTAACATTATTAGAAAAATTGAAATGCAGTGAACAACGAGCTCAAATAACCAATTACATTATTAAAAAAACTGAAATTTTACATCATATTATCCCGTTTGATAAAACAGTTTCAATGTAAGTTGCTTAAGAAGTTTTATATCGCAAGTTTTATAATCAGACAACTTATCACAAGTTCCAGCTTCTTAGAATGTGCTGATTGTTAGTTATTTACCTTTCTGATGTGAAAAAGATGATGAATGTTTGTTTCGTATGTAAAGATTGTAATGTGCTCATATCGCATTCAAATAATCTGTCTTTGTAGTTAACTACATATGTTAGAGTGAAATAAAATAAGAAGTATGCTAACTGTTGAATGTGTTGCAGGGTGAACATGCAATAATCGAGGTTTCAGTTGTTTGAAGTTGATGCTTTTAGTGGAGCTTTGGGCGGCTTTATCACGTGAAGTAAGGGTCTGTAATTTGAAATTTAAAGTAAGAGTCTGTAATTTGAACTCTGAGGTAAGGGTGTTTAATTTGAAAAATATATATAATTGAACGTTAAAGTAAGAGTCTGTAATTTGAATTGTTACGCCTACCGACATTGTGAATTGTAGTTGAACTATGTAGTTTGTAGTTTTGATAAGTTAAATTCGTGCTAATTAAGTATAAGTTGTTTATTTGAACTTTAAAGATTACAATTTGTATTGGTGGATATGTTCATAAATTTATATTGGTGGGTATAATATGCTCATATTTTGTTTAAATTGGGGCTTTATGTTTATGGCATTTCATGTAGAGGGATCCGGATAAATTATAGTTTTTTACTTGAATTTAGCCACGGTCGAAAGCCATGGCTAAATTGTTTAAAAAAATTGCAACTAAAATTTGCCATGGCCCAAAGACGTGGCAAAACTGAAATCTGCCATGGCTCCGGACCATGGCAAAATTCCAGTTTGCCAGGGCTTTGAGCCATGGTAGAGCTGTGGCAAAGAAACTGCCACACCCAGTTTTGCCATGGCTTTAAGCCGTGGCAAAAGTAATTAGCCAAGGCCCAAAGCCGTGGCAAAATTGCTTTTCTGGTGTAGTGGTTGTATCAACAACAAAGTGGAATGGGAGGCTCAATAAACGAACATTTTTATAATGGTATACACGTATTTACTAAATTCACTTGAGTAATAATGGAAACAACGAAGGAATCCTTTGTCCATGGAGTAGGTGCAAATTGTTGAAGCATTTCATATCAAATATGTTTATGATTCATTTGCGTCAGTATGGTTTTATGTTATGTTATTTGATGTGCGATCAACATAGAGAGTTTGTATCATCTAGTCATTTACAATCGAAGGAGGTGGTGACTAATGAAATTGTTAAGATGAATCTTATTGAAGATATGGTTGAAGATGAAACTTGTTCTATGCTCCTCACTAGCCAATTTGTTGATGACCTTGACGATGCTAATGTTGAACAAGAACCAAATATTGGAGCAAAAGAAATTTATGATTTATTTGATGCTGTTGAGAAATCTTTTTGGGAAGGTTGTACAAACAACACTCAATCATTTGTAACTGCAGAATACATTGCAATGATTTCAAAATACAACCTCACAAAAGCTGAATTCACAAATTTCATACAAGCTGCAAAACGACATATGTCACACGATAAATTAATGTGTGGGAATCATTATAAAGTAAAAAAAAAATTATCAGCATTCGGATTATCGTATCAGAAAATAGATGCATGTTTAATGGTTGTATGTTGCTCTAGATCAGATATCAATCTAAGAAACTATAGAATACGTAACCAAGAAAGATACAAACCAAAACAGAAGTAGGGAAAGAAAGTGTGACGGCTCGTATTTTTAGCAAATGTATATTTATATATTTTAATTAAATATTAATTGTTAATTAAGTGATGGTTACAAGGTGACTATTCACATACGATCAAATCAGAAATCGAGACCAGTTTCATTGAGTTCGTATGTTCATTACCTAAATAAAAGTTTTGGATCGCTATATTTCGAGTTCGAACCATTTGATGGTCAAAACGGTCTCGAAATATGAGTAAAGTCGTCATTCCAGAGTGTAATCTCGAACATTTTTTAGACTTATACAATTGGAAAGGTGTCCTTGAGATGATGCACGCCGTCAAGTTTCATAATGCGTCGTTTGATCGCAACGAATAAAAACGCCTGTCAGGTTTTAGTTGAAATTCAAATTAAATAAATTAATATCGTCACTCTAAGGCTTTCACTGTTTTTTAGACCCGACCTAATTTCATTTCTTCCAAATCACGATTCTACTGTTCCATTGTAGCAATGGCTACCACTTCCCTAATATTCGAAAAATTATTCCTCTCCAAATACTTAAACATTGCGACTTGAAGCTTGTTGAGATCATAAGGAAGAGCTCTACCTCCTGTAGGGGGTTTCGACGCATCTTGTGACGATGATTATCGCGAGTTGGTACCTAGAGTTGTGATTTTTGTGAGCATCGAGCAAAGTTTGGGAAATTTGCGATAGGGATTGGGATTGGTTTTAGCTAGGAATAGGCACACTGTTTCTCACGATTTGGGGAGGTTTGGTAAGGAAATAGTGTTTGCGATATTGGGGAGGCCGGGGAAACTGTACCAGGTTGTGTCCGGGACGCATTTGGATGGATGGGTTGGAGGTTGTAGCACTGGTGCGAGTAGGTCGAGTGATCAAAGATGAGTGCAAAGGTCAAGATGTTAGTCGATTCTATCAAATATTGCTCTGTATCATAATGAATTTGCGCACATAGGAATTGAGTTTGTGCATGCATAAGCATTATAGAAGGAGGAAGAAGGATTATGGCTTAAACAAGGTAATCAGTAGTTGATTGCTCATTAATTATGTTATTTTATTATTTAAACGATCTTCTATTTTAACATGTTGTACCTTATGTATATGAGATCCGATTTGAACATCATTTCTTATTTGGACTTGTATTGGTGAGCTCTAGGCTGTGGAGCTGGTTTGAATTAATATGGTTAAGGTGAGTGATATTATCCTTTACCAAACTATATTTGTATGTACAATATAAATTTAACATTTTAAATATGACTTGTATTTATAAACTATAACTTTTAAGCTAGTTGAATCTAGTAAATAATTATTAAAAAAAAGTGTTTTAATTGGTTTTAACCATGATCATCATGTTTTACCATTGGCGAGCTATTGCGCACTACGATTAGATTTAGATTGTTTGGAATTTTTTTTCACTTTGATTGCTATAGATATGTTTTATTTAATTTATTAATGTTGTTATTGCCGCAAAGGGTTATTGATACATGCAGTTTTAGCGGTTAGTCGGGAAGAAGGGGTAGTGGGTGTGATCTTCATTTGGACCATGTCGAGTCCTCCTTGTTTATAAGTTGGGAGACTTATGGCTTTCACCTAGACAAAAATTGGTTCCTTATCTTAGGGCGTATAAGTTGGTACAAATAAGGTCCTGGCCGACTTAGTGGCACCAATTCAAGCATCATGGAAATCGAGTGTCATCGTGTATTTAACGCATTGAGTGAGTGAATTTTAGGATGAATGATGGATGTTATGTTTTCTTAACCAATTTTCACTTTAGGGATGTCATGTGATGTAGGTATCATCGATACTGACATATCAACACCCTTTGTAATCTTATTCACGATACACCTATTATGGTTACCGTAATTCTATATGTGCTAACTCTAGGGATGAAGAGGAGTGAATCTCTATACCCTATATGCCATATATACTATTACAATTTTTACAGTACTTTGAGATTTGTTCATCGCTCACACCAAACTATTGTCTGATCCCCAAGGTTCTATTTTTCCCTTATTACCTTAGGTGCTTATCAACGATGCTGATGGGCAACCAGATGACAAGTATGAGTACTAAAAGAGTTACGCAAGTGGACTAGCAAGAGACGTTGTATTTTCATATTCATACTTGTATTATCTTTGCTATTCTACTATTTGACATTGTGGAGCCTTGACAGTGGTATTTATTCTTTTTGAAGACAATTTATCAGTTTGAGTTTATTTATCACTTGTATAATCTCTAGTTTCTATTTTAAAACTATATACGGCAATATGCTATGATTATATGGTATGTATAGTTATAAATGTCTCGTCTGCTTTATATCTATGACTTCAATTATTATATGTTATATGATGCTTTGTGAGATATACAAAAAACTCTATGATCATGTTTGTTCTATGTGGTATTATTCTGTTTTCTTCTTCTCTTCTTCTTCTCTTCCTTTTCTTTTTCATTTCTCTTCTTTTTTTCCTTTTGGCAATTGTTTTACATCGATCGGTACTTATACAATGCAATATTCAATATATATGAGCATTGGGAATGTACGGCGGTCGCCTTAGGAAGTCCCATACAAATGTATGCATTGCTTCCCATTTACGCATAGGCTTCAAAGGATATATGCATCTTATGTGGTTGAGCATCATATGAGATTACATAGTGTGGAGATGCAGAAAGAAGGTATGTTAGCACACCCAGCTGATGGAAAAGCATGAAAGCTTTTCAGATCAACAACATCATGTTTTTGCAACAGAGAGCTGATACATTATATTTCATTTATGTACAGATGAATTTTTATCATTTTCTCGATTTGGCTCTATATATTCGATTTTTGACCTCTAAACGATGAATAGATATATTATTAGAAGCATTTGAAACCATAGAGGAAAACAATATAAAGTACGAGACGACGTTTGAATCAGAAAGTTTCGGGGAATGATTAACAATACACATTTTTGTAAAAGATAATTTATGTTATACATTTTTCATATAATTAAATGATATGTTAGATGTTGCCCATCATTAGGTGACATTTTCTGCAAAAATATGTTATCCAATATAACAATGTTATATTCTATCAAATGGTAGCTTTGTCTTAATATTTTTCTCATACTTAAGTAATATATTCTGGTAGGATGGATGTTTATCAAAATTAAATGATATGTCTCTCATAAATAACATAATATGTAAGACATGTACTATTGTGTTTTTCTAAGAAATGCAACTCTTCCCGACCTTGTTCCCCTCTTTTCCTCGGAAAAGGAATGGTATTGGAGGTGATGACGATTGTTCATCATAGGAGGCAACTCGTACTGTAGTGAGATTGGTGCCGAAGGCCGATGGATCGTAAATATTACTTTTTTCTGTATGGTATATTATATATAATTATGATTTATTACATGTTTGCTTCACATTTTTACGCAGGGGTTCCAAGCTTGAGCCATCAGGTACCATTCTTTCTATTTCTCGTGAGGCACACATGAGCAGGATGACTTCTTGCTGACCCAAGTGGAGCAAGATCCTAGCACCAGTCAGAGGGAGCATTTGGTAAGACTTCCTTGTAAGTATAATTTCTAAATCATTATATATTACCAATTTATATTTCACACGTTATTTATAAATGTATAACTTTCATTAATTTTTCTCAACTTAGAGGGTGCCATAGATTCAGATGAGAATACAGACTTTGAGCTAGTCAAGTAGCATTGGAACAACAAAATTGGCAAAAAAAACCACCGGAATAACATGTCTAGCTTGAGAAAAGCTAGGAAAATATGAAACATCCCACACCCCTTAACGTCACCCATATGAGGATGCGTTAAGGTTTATGAAGCGCTTAGGCATAAAGTAACAGCACAGAGACTAAAATTCACAAGACAGAAATGTAAAACACAGCAAAAAATTTAAAATATTATTTAAATTAGAAATTCAAATCACATTACTTATTACATTTTAAAATACCAGATAATCATCATCATAAAACCAACATAATGTCTTGTGGAAAATATCAGAGTACATAAGTAAAACCATAAAAACCATCCCTCCCATATGCCAGTACAATGATAAAAAACAAGAAGTGGACCAATACATGAATATGGAAAGAGTCTGAATCCAAGATAAACTGAATAACCAAGAATCATTGTTGAGACCCTCCACCATGCGAACTTGGGGAGAAAGGAAGAGGGAAGGAAAAAACATACTAGGTCAGACATACGTCTGGCGAATTCTAGTAATTTCTAGCATGAGCATAAGTTAAGAAAGCATTTAGATAGATGAATAGTTCGAAGAGCAATAGACATAATAGCATAAATGAAATAGTCGGAAAGTTAAACACGAATAAAGATAAGCTTCTCATTCATATTCGAGATTGATGCACCAACTATCGAGATATCACAATTAGCGTTTACCTAATTTCTACCCATCAATCGGTTCCTATACCCATATTGTGATAACCTATGCCAATTATGAAATTTAGGGTTATCAATTCCAAACCCATCAAATAAAAGGGTATAGACATTAATCACAAACATTACAATGGCTTATCTTCTCTAATCGGCACGATGTACACTCATCATCCCGTTGGAACGCTCCCGTACCCACCTCGTTTGAACCACTTACTATCCAGTTCAGTAAATCATGACTTAGCCTCTACCTAGTGTGAGACTCCATAATGAAAAAGGATACTGATTGATACGGGTTCCCAACCAAATATGCAGTTGACACAAGTCACCCTTAGACTTGGTCCTCATTCGTTATTTTATTAGGCTTCTTATCTTCTCCAATCAACCCCAAGCTACTGGAAAATACCTAAACTAGGATTTCATTATGTTATTAGGCCTCTTATCTTCCCCACGCTGCCGGAACAGACCTAATCTACAAGCCACTTATCTTCCCCAATCAGGCTCACGTTGTCGTAGCGAACTCCCTCTATCTCATCTTATTAATTTTATCAACTTTTACTTAACAAAATTTAAGTTTATTAATAAGCACAATATAACCTCGTGTTATATACATAGGTTTTCTAATTAATGTTATCTTTTTGTACAACCCATTCCCACATTACTGAATGGCCAATTAAGTTCAATTTATTCTAGTTTACGTGTTCTCCAATTACATGTTAAGATTTATCCCTGATTTACAGTCTAATCTGATGACAATACCTAATTAGTTTCAATATGCCCGAAAGTCTATTTTTAATCAATTCCAACATTATTCCAATTTAAGAAAAATAACGGTAAAGGCCTAGTCTCTTTTCAGACCTAGGCTTAGTGCTAAAAGAAAAATTGAAATGTTTTAGGCAATTCCCAAGGACTAGACTCAAAATAAACAAAAGCAAATAAAATAGGCATAAGCATAAGTGTAAATAAACTATAACAAAGAAAGGGATTAAAAGAAGGAGAATTACATATAAACGATAAACAATTGAAAAGAAATAGACGTTGATAGTAAATAAACTATGGTAACTTATAGAAAAAAACTAAACATAGATTAGAAATGACAAAAGTCTCGTAATGGGGAGTGGTGAGTGAATCGCCTCCGGTGATTTCATCCATTCATCGGGCTTTTGCAAACTTACTCTCCATAGATTCCCCTCTTTGCTTCGTCTGTGCCTCCGAACCCTTACCTTCAATTCTGCAGCGATGGCACGCAAGAAAAATAAATTGCCTTCTAGATCTATTCTTTCTTCAACTATTGCTACTCGTCCTAGTTGGTGCTTCGCTGCACCATCTTCTAAGTTCGCAGCTGATGAGATTATATACGATATTGGAGTTCTTAGCGCTGTTGCTTCGCCACCACCTACATCATCAGTTTTAGGTTTACATGAAGCTACAAACACTTTTTCAACGTTAGTGGAAGAGATAGAAACCACTCAGTCCTAGGTTGTTGTACGCACTCCTCTTGTTGATCCTGGTAATGTTAACTCGCCTATTTCAGGTGCCTCTCTATCTAAACTTTTCAACGCAAATCAACCTGACTTATGCTAGGTAAGCAGCTGTATTCCTCCCTTTCATACCGATGAGATTATGATTGAAGCATCATCCCCTAGAAAATCCAATAGAATAGATAAATATGCTTGTGATGGGATAGAGAGTGCTATTGACACTGGAATAATATGGAAAATGCTTTATTGGCTAGTAAGGTTGTAACGACCCAAGGATTTTTGACCCCGAAAATCGACATAAAATCACCATGTCGACTATTCAAGTATCGAAAACACTAGATTGTCAATAGAAAGAAATTAGAGGATGAGAAAAGAAAGAATATTAGAATAGAAGAAAGAAGAAGAATACCACATCAGAATCTCATAGCGGAACGAATAAATATAATATATCAAATCTCTTTATTCAAAAGAAAACTGGATACACATACCAATCATCAGAGTACAACATATATCAGTCACAGCAGAAAATAACTTTATATATCTAACGGTGAAGCCTCCTGCTTCCAGCTCCTGAAAACTCCAAGCGGAACCTAACCTGGAACATACTCGGTCTGACCCGAGCACATTTGAAGCAAAGCAAAATACACCAGCTCAGTCTGGAATACTTTCAGTGATAAATTCACAGCACAATAATTTGTTTAACTTTGGAATATCCTTTATGAAATAAAAGGATAATAGTAAGATCAGCCCACACATAAACACGGACGGTTTTTACCTTACTATAACCCAAAACGTCTTTGAAATCATAACTTGTGCTGATATTATCATAGTGTCCAAATACAAGTAATTAACAATCTAGCGGAACGCTTGCAACTCACACTCCACATATATAGTATACAACCAAAACCGCGGGCGCTTATTGGATATTGGATTCCAACTCTGACAAGGTATGGGACCACCTGCCGATAGTGTACCTCTAGAGGCGAATACACTGGGTTCAACAAGAACGTCTTGCAACCCAGCCCACACATGACCGACCACTCATTTCGCTTGAGTGTATCGAATGTATATCACCAACGGTCGGGATCAGCAACCATTTCCCGATAAGGGACAGCATCGAAATATAGATTAAAGAAGCAATTGGAATTTCTCTAGATAGGTGATTATACACCCTAATGGGAGTGACCCAAATAGCCATGCTGCCTGCCTGATTTTTGTCATTCCCCGGTTATGAGGCTTAAGGCTAGAATCTCTTTAAAACATCTGGCCATCATTACTTTGATTGCCACATCGTCGGATCTGCCAGAAAAATCACTAATTGACGTACACAAAAATACCTTGGTCGGGAGCGACCCAACTGTAATACGTTTGAAGAAATCAACGTACGTGACCCCTTTGGAATACTCTGTCAAACATTCGTCCATACAAATCATCCAGAAACAGGATGAACCGAAGGCACACTCCCACTGCATCCTAGGAATCACCCTATAGATCAGTAGCGAGAAGTCCTTGCAAATCCGTGGATTTCAACCATGACAGAATCACAAATCAAATAACTCCGGTTGCAAGCTAGAGAAATTCGACAAGTAGTCCCTCCGCTTATGAAGATCCACGGTCTTCACTTGCTCCGTCTTCAATCGACGTCTTCACATATTTGTTGGTCGGAATGGTTTTCGAATATAAATTCGATCCCGATCTTTCCATACCAACAATCATATTGGTCAGGTTTGATAGTCGGTGATTTAACTATCAAATACAATAGTGTAAATACAATGAGTTTGTTGATTCGGTACTTGGCATTACCTGGCCTATTAAAATATATTTAATAAAATAGTTAATGAACTACTAATCTTCCAATACATTAGAAACATTACACTTAATTTCATTCTAGTATGACAAAACTATTTTTAATGTTTTAGAATCATGTATATATATATGGATTTCCACCTTTTTATTTCCTTGGTAAATGTCAAGAACTTCCTTCAAAACCTTTATCCCATTTTCTTATGTTCGAGCATCTCACGATATATATATATATATATATATATATATATATATATATATATTACTCAATGGGATTAAACAAGTTCCAATTCTAATATGGTCAAAACCAATGTCGACTTGTATCGTTTAAAACTAATTATCCTTATTAACATTGAAACCAATTTAGTATTGATTCATATTCCAAAACCTCGCACTTGTATTTAATCCTTCTCGTATGGAATATCACACCTATCACAACCCCTTTCACTCGTTTCAAACCAATACCATTCCTTGATAATAATGAAGCTGTTCAAGTTGGGGTATTTTATTTACCTCTCAGACCTTGATCGACAACATTCTTATCTCAGAATAATATCAGTTCGTCACTTAACCATCTCACCAAAATCTTATTTACCATCTCGATCTCAATTGGTTTTATAAACCATTTCTAAAACATTTTAAGTCTTCATTTGGGTTTAAAGACCCTTTTTAAACCTCGTTTGGATTTCTTTCTAAATGCTTATAAAAATCCATTTATCATCCTTTTTGCAACTTAGCTCAGATTTCACTTTAAACCCATTAACATCTTTTAGTCCATTACAAATCTATTTACTGTTTTCCCTAATAATTTTATTCAGTCGAGTTCACTTTTATTAATTTTAATAATTAAGAAAAATCTTATCTAAGTCGTTATATTCATTACATATCTCATTTGGACCTCTCGTCTTGAAACTTGAATTTTACACCTCCTTATAAAATCTCTCATTTGTCTTGATCGATTTCATCGACACTTCACCACCTCTAATGGGATTCCAACTAAAGGTAATTTCTTTAATTATATCTAATTACAATAATAATTTACTTTAACATTTAACTATATTAAATAGTTAAAAATGCTACTAACTAAAAAGAAATAGTCTACATTATTATTTGGAAAAGCTTATTAAATAAAATCAAATTCATTAACATAATTCAATAATTTCTTTAATTTATAGTTAATCAAAGATTAACTAGTTATTAACACCATTCGTTAAATCTTAACGAATATTCAAAGTATTTAAATCAAATTACTTCGATTATCAATTTCAAATAAAGACGATTGATTTTTGTCGACCGTACATGTAACACCCCATAATTTTATAACATTAAAATTCACAAATTAAAGTATACTTAATTTTTAGAAGAAGAATTAAGTGAAATGGGTTGCGCTATTATGTTCGTCTAAAAATTTTGGGTCAAGATAGACATTTGGTTTGCACAAAACGGATACCTTATGAAGATGTTATTAAGCCTTGAAGTTTGTATGCATATGGGAGAAATATATATATATATATATATATATATATATATATAAATTACATAAATAAATATTCAAAAAAAAAAAGTTCAAAACAGCAAATCGGGAGGGGGAATAACCGAACCGCACTATTTTTGGAATCGACCCGCCCGCTGGGTCGACTAGGGGTCGATCCAGGGTGTTTGGCTGTCAACCCGTGGCCCGATTCGCGCTAAGGGATGATGTTGCATCTGAGTGGTCCTGATGATTTATGGGTTAATCTAAGAGCTCTAATCGATCCTAGACATCTATATATACACCCTAAGACCTAACCCTAATTCATAAAATATTATCTATGACACCATTATGCTGTCAAGCTCTCTCTTAAACCCTAGCCGCCGCCTCTAAATTAAATCTCAAGTGTTCATACACAATTCAAATCAAAGTTTAGAGCTTCAACAACAATTAAAGAAGATCAATCAACATCACCGCAACGTTTCAACACCAATTTCAATTCGTTAATCCTTTTCTTAAGCCACGAAAGGTGAGTATAGTTATTTTCACAAATTTAATGGGATTAAAGTAACATGAAAAAGTTGTAAAAAGGATTCATATATATGTTTGTAATGAAAATCTCACCAAGTCTTCACCTTTTTGATTCATTTCATCATATGCTTATGTTTCTATGTAAAGTTCAAACCTTTTATCAGTTTATTCATGTTGAATCTTTTATTATGCCTCTATGCCAGTCTATATGCCTCTTTATTTCATGATGTTGTTTTATTCCAATTTTCTGTGAATTGATTCTCTCTTCTTACCCCTATTCCTTTTTTTTGTGGATCTAGGCTACCTTCGAGCCTATATTAAAAATACGCGCAAATGCGAATACGTGGGAACGATGTGGAATATTGGGAATATGGGAAATTTGGAAAATTGTATATTATTGGATATTTTGGATAATTGGATAATATGTGAAATTGGCATATTTGGGTATGAATTACATAGAATTGATGAAATTGCCGATAATTGTAAATTTGTAATTGAGGCTAATTAATATTTAATTAGTGACAATTTGGAATAGGCAATAGTATATACATGATTATATGTTTAATTGGATATACATGACATGAAAATTGGGTATGGGTGAAATACGATTATTAATAAACCTTTAACATGAGGTTAGGCGCAATTGTGGCGTAAGACTGCCCGGAACCGCCCGGCAAATCTAGCTGCCACAATTGGATGTCTAATGTGAGAGGTCAAAGGAGTGAATTGTAGGCGCAACGGTTAATGACACGAGGTTAGACCCGGTTTGTGGCGTAAGACTGCCCGAAACCGCCCGGCAAATCCAGCGGCCACAAAGCGTTCGGTCTAATGTGGGAGGTCATGCACCGTTCGTCATAAGGAATGAATTAAGGAATACTAACCATAATAAGACATGGGTATGGTTAGAGGGTTAAGTGGGGTGACATGTAAATTATGACATTTAAATATAGACTTAACTGGTATAAGATAAGACATGTAAATTATGACATGTAAGTATGGACTTAACCATAGCATGTGTAAGACATGGACATTTAAATTAAAATGGTTAAGTGGGAGAAAAACCTAGTGGGGACCAAGCATAGGTGGGAGGATTGTGTCGGATGGGGGACCCGTTTCAACCAGTAACCCGTTTGAGTATCTAATTGGGCCTGGTACTAGGCCGGGGTTGGGGCACGCTTACTGGACTTGAATGTAAGAGGTCAAAATGTGAATAGCGGTGGCAACGCGAGTCCAACGGGTTCATGTGCGTGCATGGGTCTGGGCTGGTAGGTAAGACGTTGTTGCATCGTGTAGGTATGGCCGTGCATTTTATGTTGGTATCGGGGTTGCCACTTTGGGGAGTGATACACCCCACTGTGGGGCCAGCACGGGTGCCTATGGGGTTTACGGAGCCGATCGAATGGGTAGATTAAGGGTACCTTAGCGATGGTAGGAGCAAGCCGGCACCTACGATAACAGCTAGGTACAAGTAACTACCAAGTTTGTCATGTGGGTACAGTTAGTGGGAAGGGATCAACCTCTAGTAAAAAGAGACTAGTAGATGTGCGGTGTAATTAAGTAATGTGGTGTAACTTAGCAAAAGTGCGGTGTAACGAAATACATGTTGGTTGAGTTGGATAGTCCTTTGGGTGCTAGTCTGATGTTGACTTCGGTCTTCGGGGTTAGTACTTGGAGGATTGTTCGCTTAGCCAAGGTGTAGGATTGTCTTAGTACTTAGGAACGAATTCATCTTGTCCATCCTTTTTATCTACCTTATCTAAGTTACAGCCATATCATGATGCCTATTTATGTCTTAATCATTTACCTTACCTATTATTTGTTAAAATTACTGGACTCGCAAGACTTTATGTCTGACCCGTTTGTTTCCACCTCTTTTCTTTCCTTTCCCCCCTCAGGTTTGCAAGGAGGGAATACTACAGCATAGTGTCGAATTCTTTCAGCTGCTTGAAAAGAGTAGATGTATCGCTTTGGACTCTCTCATCTTTATGGCTTTGCTTATGCTCGGTGGGGATTTATGCATTTATATTATTTAAGTATTTGCTTCTTTATGTACTTTGAAGTTTTTGGAAAAGACTATTGATCCTGCTGTAAAGGTTTTAGGAACTACTTATGTAAGCTTGTTTTGAGTTATGATGCTATGAAATAAGTTTCATCTTCCACTGTGTTGTTTTATTTATTTTTTCTTGTAATTTATCTGTTCTATACAACAATAACGCTTCATGGACATTGATGCATTCCCTTTGTGAGTGACATTAATGGACATGGGGTGTTACACGTGGACAGATAAAAAGTTTTGAAAAATGTTTTCAAAAGTATTATTTTCCTAGAAAGTATTTTCAAAAACTTGTTTTAAGGAAGCTATTTTCAAGGAAAGTTTACTTTAAAGAGCTTAATCCCCGCAAGCCATACATCTCTCTTTCACTTCCCTTTTTTTGAAACTCTTTCCTTTTCTTTTCAGCATGTCTGGAGCATCTGAGATACTAGAGGGTGTTCATTTACCCGGTTGGTTTCGTCAATATCTCGAGGCTAGGGCTGCTATCGCGGGTCCGACCAACGTTCCTCCTCCTCCCCCAGCTCCATTCATTCCTCCGCGTGGAGATGCTTTCTCCAAGATATGTAAAGACTTTCGTTCGATGGGTGGAAAACCTTTTAGTGGGTCTGAAACGTTCGTTGAAGCTAGAAATTGGTTGAAAGAAGTGGAGGATCTGTTTGGCATTTTCTATTTGGACGACCATAAGAAGGTCCAATTGGCTGCTTGGTTGATGAAGGATGAAGCTTCGTTTTGGTGGGGGGTTACTAATGGAGAGCGTGCTGTGGAGACGTGGGCAGATTTTAGGGGAAGGTTTGAGTTGAAATTCCTTTCTCAAGCTGAGGAGAGTATGTACATGGAGAGGTTCTTGACATTGAAGCAGAAAAACTTGACCGTGAAGGAGTATGTGACCGAATTTAATAAGTTGGCGAGATTTGAGCTAGAGTTGGTGAATACGCCTCACATGAAGGCCTTGAGGTTTGCAAAGGGCCTAAATGAACTGCTTCACAGTTTGGCTATGTCCCACATTCCAATGGGGGCTACGTTTGTTGATATGGCATACATGCATGAAGAAGAGAAGGGTGTAAGTACTTTTAGGCCGCAAGATAAGAAGGAGAATCCAAAGAAAGCCCAACAACAAAAGAAAGGTGGTAAAGAAAAGAGGAAGTGTCACAACTGTGGGAAACCCGGCCATTTGAAGAAAGACTGTAGGAAGAAGAAGAAGTTCGCTTGTTATCATTGTGGTGATGCAGGTCATGCTGTGAAGGACTGTCCTAAGAAGCAAAGGCAGACGGCAGGTTCTACTTCAGGAGGGCAGGGTCACGCTCTCATGGCTCCGGGACAGGAAGAAGGTAGAAAAATTTCTGTCGAAAGTTTGATTTTCTTGTTTGATCATCCTGTCCGTACTTTATTCGATTCTGGCGCATCACATTCGTTTATCTCTACATCATTAGTTGAAACACTGCACTTAAATACTAGTCTCGTTGTAGATCCCATTGTAGTCTCAAATACTATTGGTGGGTTGGCTCATTTATCCATGGTTTGTAGGGATTTGAGATTGTCTATCTTAGGCGTTGGTTTTGAATTTAATGCTTTTGTGCTTGGTTTCATGGGCTATGGGTTGATTCTAGGGATGGATTGGCTAGCCAGATATGGTGCCATCCTAGATTGTGAACGAAGGGTAGTAAAATTGTTGACTCCTAGTGGAAAGACCCTTGATATTTCTTGTGACCCTAGAGGATCGGTGATGCTTAGTTATCTTGAGTCACTTGACGCATCCAATGATGATTTACATTCTGTTCGTATAGTCCGTGAATATGTTGATGTCTTCAATGAGGTGAGAGGACTACCCCCAAACGTGAGATAGACTTTCGTATTTATCTTGTAGACAATGCAAAACTAGTATCTCTGCCAGTACGCCACATGGCTCCTCGTGAGAAGAGGGAGCTCAATAAGCAAGTAGGGGAGTTACTTGAGAAGGGATTCATAAGACGTAGTATATCGGAGTGGGGTGCTCCAGTAGTATTTGCCACGAAGGCGGATGGATCCCTTAGACTTTGTGTGGACTATAGAGAACTTAATAAGCTTACTAAGAAGAATAGGCACCCACTACCGAGGATTGACGAACTCTTCGATCAGTTAGTTGGCGCCTCTGTATTTTCGCAGTTGGACTTAGCTACTGGTTTCCATCGGTTGAGAGTGGCTGAGGATAGCATAGACAAGACTGCCTTTATGTAATAACCCGGAAATTCTGAACCAGTTTAAAATTTTTATTTTGGCAATTTTGACGAATTTTGAATATTTAAAATAGATTATTTTAAATAATATCGACGATAAATTGATTTTGAATATATTGAGAATGTTTATATTATATACGTCGTCGTGAGAATATAAATATTTATATATAATTATAAATAGAATTGAAAATGGCGCGGTAGTTCGATAATTCGATTTCAAACTTCAATTGAATGTACCGGGTGCAAAACAATCCGGATTTTAGTGAAACCAAAAATAATAGGATCTATTTGAGAATATCTTTCCAATGAATCCGAAAAATCAAAATTTCATAGCGGGGATCAAAAGATATGTCCAGTTGAAAATTCTGAATAGTCGCTATGGAATTCAGGCCCTTAAAAATGGGAATTGTGCAAACGACCTCGGATTTCGGCGAAACCACTTTTGTTGGATCCGTGATGTCAAATTATTGCTAGATTCCAAATTTCATAATTTTTCGAATCAATATGTGAGCGTGGCAAAGGAAAATGCGTTTGACCAGTTTCAGTTGATTTTAATCGACTGGGAAATGGCCATTTTTCTAACGGTCTCAGAATTCGACGAAACTAGTTTTGTTAGAACCGTATCGTCAATACGAAGCCAGGAAATATTTTTCTGGAATTTTTAATGTTTGTATGTGACCCTGGTAAATTGAAATGCGCGTTCAATTCAATATATAGAGTTATATGTTGATTTTAACGGAAACTGATCAAAACGATCGAATCAGCTTGCGATACATATCCCATTATGTTCGGAATGGGGTTAATTAGCTAAGGACGACAGGCGGTGGGCCTCGTTTAGAGGTCATATGTAAAAGTTAACTTTTTGAAATTAAAATAAAAAAAATAAAAAAAATAAAAAAAATTAAAACCTCCCCCCTTAACTCCCTCTGCCCCCCCTTTTCAAAATCGAATCAGAAAATAAAAGAAAAAAAAAGAAACAGAAGGGGGACGCGATCGATGTCGCCCCCCCCCCCCCCCATGAGCCGCCGCGCCCCAGGGCGGCGCAGCCACCACATGCCGCCCCCCTCCTCTTCTTCCCCCTCCTTTCTTCTTCCCCTCCTCCTCCAGCCCTGCTCCGTCAAACCGCACCCCTTAAAAGAAGACCGCGAACCCTCCATCGCAAAGCACCCACCTCCCTCGCGCCTAGCCGCCACCACCAGGCTGGCAACCCCCCCCCCCCCCTGCCGCTCCTCTGCTCCGCCTTCCCTTCCGATTTCTTCCCCGAATCGATTAAAGTAAGTTGTTTTTTTTTATTTACATATATTTTCAGTTTATATTATATGAAAATGAACTTGTGAAAATGTGATTTTCATAACTCAAGTGAGTTTATTTGTTGATGTTTATAAAAATATAGATTCTAAGGTTAGTAAAGAATAGATTTTTTGTAAGCGAAAAGACTCGGTTTTTAATTCAAGAAAGGTTAAATCTTTATGATATGAAAGGCGAAATCTTTATATTTGAAGAGGCGAGATTTTTATATATTGAATAGCGAAGTAAAAAATTCGATTTTTATATATTGAATAGCGAAGTAAAAATTCGATTTTTATATATTGAATAGCGAAGTAAAAATTCGATTTTTATACATTGAATAGCGAAGTAAAAATTCGATTTTTATATATTGAATAATGAAGTAAAAATTCGATTTTTATATATTGAATAACGAAGTAAAAATTCGATTTTTACATATGTAGAGGATACGAGCAACGAAGGTGACAAAAGGCGAGAATGGCAGTGATTCCCTACATCATGAAGTGTCGTGGAGTTGGGATAGCTATCGGTGAGAACTTCTCACCTTTTAAATTTTCTTTTTTTTCTAGTTATATAAATATATACTAGGATGCAGATGGTGTTTAGTAGCACCCGACACCACTGTCCACAGACCATGGACTTGTTTGTTTGGTTGCATAGATTAGTTAAATTATTTGGGTTGAATTGAATTGTTTGGTGAAATGGAAATTGATTTGATTGATGTGTGAATGGCGTGGGCCTTCACTAGACCGGGGATAAGGCTAGGCCTTGTCCCGTTTCTAGTATCGTGCCGTTATGCCGCCGAAATTTTCTAAAATAAGTTAGAAAAATAAAAATATCATTTTTATTTTGTAAATGAACTGAGTAGAAATTCATGGGTTAAAATAAAATATTTTATCGTTAAAAATATAATTTTTAACGTGAATATGAATATAGTGAACGTGAATAAATAAATATTCATTTACAAACCGGACGGTTTGTTTATGTACACCTATTTGAAGGACATTGATTGGGACGATAAATTTTACACATCGCCCAACTGCACAAATAAAATCTGTGTTTGTTGATTTGAAACCCCACACGGGTGTTGGGATGAAATTTGAAGTTCACTCATCCTGATTGATTAAATATGTCGATCGATTGATTGACAGGCTGTAATAAGCGTTAGATACCTATATTTGATGCTTATACGGTGTAGTGCACTTTGGATGATGGTTGATTATTTATCATCGCTATTATATACATGTGTTGAATGGAATTCATATAATTAACTTTATATGGTAATTGATTGGGCCTCATTCCAATTTAGAAAATAAAGAATATTATAAAATAAAGGTTCATGTGTTGACCGTACTCATCCGTTGAGATTAGTCATGTGTTGAACGAAATATTTTAACAATAAAATTTACATCTTTATATTATAAAATAAAGGTTCATGTGTTGACCGTACTCATCCGTTGAGATTAGTCATGTGTTGAACGAAATATTTTAACAATAAAATTTACATCTTTATATTATAAAATAAAGGTTCATGTACTGACCGTACTCATCCGTTGAGATTAGTCATGTGTTGAACGAGATATTTTAACAATAAAGTTAACATCTTTATCATATATAGAATTAGAAACTAACTGGAAAATAGATGAGATGAGTGGTCTCCTGGATATTGATCTGATGTTGGTTTCGGCCTTCGGGGTTGATATTCAGGGAATTGTTCTCTTACTAATTTACGGTTGGAGTCTGATTTTAAATCAAACGATAGATACCATAATTTTTATAAAATATATTAAATAACAAAAATCGTCAAACGTGGACAGTACTCATTCGTTGAGATTAGTCGCAGTACTCATTCGTTGAGATTAGTCGGTGTTGACAAAAATATAGATTCACGTATTGAATAGAATAAATATTCATTTGTTGAATAGAATAACGGAATTATTGAAATATATAAAGTCGTATTGATTAGAGATGCGCTATTTTGACGCGAACGATATTTATATCGATTATAAACGAATTTGAATTGAACTGAATAGAAAACGAATTTGAATTGAATTGAATAGAAAACGAATTTAAATTGAACTGAATAGAAAACGAATTTGAATTAAATTGAATAGAAAACGAATTTGAACTGAATCAAATATAAAACGAATTCGAAATGAATTGAATATAAACCGAATTCGAATTGAATTGAAAACGAATTGAAATGAATTCAAATTGAATTGAAATTTGAATTGAATAGAAATGAATTTTAAAACGGATGTATAAGGAAAAATTCCATTTTGATTTGAATTGTAATGGAGGTTGATATTGTTTTTGAAACGAATTTAAAACTATTTATAAAATTAGTTTTAAATAGAAATCGACGAAATATATATTATATATATAATATAATGGCATGAATAGAACGCGCCGCGCCGCGGCAGTTTGCGAATTTCGACCATTAACTTCGAACGGACATTACGGGAGATCCGACCGTCGGATTCTCCTAAAACCGGAACCGTTGGGTTCGTATCGAAAAGAGCTTTCTAATGAATATTGGAAATTTGAAATCTAATGGTTGGATTTGGAGATACGTCCAAATCAAATTTGGAAAAAGTTCGCTGTAAGTGCAGTTCGATGGCCATTGTTGGAAATCGACTGTACGGGCCTTGATAAAATTATTTAAAATAGCAATAATTAGTGTAAAATCATAAGAAATGATTTGGGAAAAATTGGGATGGAAAACTCCATATTTGAAAAGATAAAAATAAATTTTTATCGAAATGAACTGGTTTTGAACTGAAATTAAAACCCATTTATTTTTAAATAAATAAACTGGATTTGAAATGGGTTTAAATAGAATTGATTCTTGGGTTTATCGTGAACTGTGTTTTAAATAACACTAGTTCTTTAACCCGATAATAAATAGAATGTGATTTGGGTTTATCATGAACTATGTTTTAAATGACACTAGTTCTTTAACCCAGAAAAAGAAGTTTTAATGAATCTGCAATTAGATTGAAATATGAATTGATAATCTAAATTATCAAATTTGAAAATAAGTGAGAATGGAGTATCACCAGTTTTACTCCAAAGCGATAGTTAAATCTTTAATTAGATTTGAACGTGAAATGGTAATTAATTTTACCGATAACACTGTGGTATTAGATATGGAGTATTACCAGTTTTGCTTCTTGGGATGAATAAGTTGGGATTGGGGAATAAAATAAATAATTACTTCGGTGTGGTTCGCTAATCTCGACTAGTCTGGAAAACCATAAATTGGTTTGAAATGACATCCAAAGGAAGATTAAAGGATAAATTTTAAAGAATTTATCTTGGATAAAATTAATGGGAACCTTTTCCTAAGAATATGAAATTTAGAAACTAGTCGTTGGTTGGCCAAGAAGAATGGTCTCCTGGTATTGATCTGATGTTGGTTTCAGCCTTCGGGGTTAATATTTGGGAAATTGTTCTCTTGTTAATTTACGGTTAGTGACTAATGAATTGGAATGAGGCGTATGTTGTGTTTGTGTAACATTTGTTTTAATATACGCGGGTTGTTCGGAAAGGCCGGGTTTATACCCATTCTGAATAACCGATTCGACGATAAGTCAAAGATGAAGATGGTGGTTGAAGACCGGAAGTCTTCACATCGTTTGGGTGATTACTGATGATCTTGATTGGGTTGTACACCCAAGATGAGGGAATCAGTTGGTGGTCGTCCAGACCTACCTGGAGATCGATGGATATGCGAGGAAAGTGCCTCCGGTTTCGTTCAGACCCAGAACGAACTTGTAAATGGATTGTGTGTCTGACATTGGATTTTATTCTATTTTGATTGATCTCTATTAAATATACATCTGTTTGGCGGCGGAGAATTTATTCTCTTGCTTAACGCCCTTCTGTGAGACGTACAAGCTCAGAGGTTGTATATCGATGGACATCAGTCGCATGGCATGAATTGCCTGTGTGGCACGCTAAGATGCAATGATCTAGGCTTTTGTTGAAAAGCAAAGTCTTGTGGTTGATGATCAAAGCACGGCCTACGTGGCAGCTTTGTGTATAACGTGAATTCGCGAGCCTCACACCTCGGTATGAGTCAAAAACAGGATACGGACTGCAGGGAGAGCACGACATTTCTTTCTAGCTTTGGTGGTGTCAGTGACTTACCAGCCCTGACATTTATATACTTTTCACCTATGTGATTGTTGGATGAGGCGCCTCGATTATAGGTCTGTAAGGACCGGGAAACGTGTGTTCAGGAATAAATAATCCTCAAACGTAAGTGAGGACCGGCCCTGAAGCATCCAGGATTGCCCAGAGTGTGTAGTCCTGAGACATTTGCTAGAGCGTCTCGAAAGCGGAGAGGAGCTTGCCCCTTGCCTCGACTCATGATGGAATCCAATTTCCAATACGAGATATTTCGGTTTTAATTGTAGAACTAGTATGGCGACATAGTAGATGGTAGCTATGCCGCCTATGATTGATATTTATGATTGAAATTGTTTTGACACTATACACCTATAATAGTATCAAATAATGTGTTTTAAACGTATCAAGCATGCTTTGGCTGTTATAAGGGAAAACCCTATCCTCCGGCTTGCGTTGCATTGTGTGATGGGACCTGGGTCTTATAACAGCTTCATTTTTCTTTATTTAGCATTGCGTTGTTTGTTCTATGCACTGGTATTCTTGGGAAGAAACCCGTTCCGTGTTATACGGCGTGGTCCCTTGAATTACTCTCTTCTAAAGTAAAGTTTTAAATACCTGTTTTAGTTCTCACACCAGTCACATGACTGACCTGGAGTTTATTGTTTTAACCTAAACTATGGGTGCCTTTATTTTCGACACGGGCAGCTAGTAGTTTTGGTTTTGCAGATTTATATTCACAGGATCCTGATTTACAGCTGGAACGATGCTCGGAAAGCTCTGTATCCGTGCATTACTTTCAGTTGTGTTTTATATTATTTTTCCGCTGCTATGTAATTTATTGTAATCTCTGATATTTATCGAATGTAATTTATTCATTTATACTATGTATATTCTTGTATTCTGATGGAATTGTTGTAATAGCAATGAAATGTTCTTCCGTTTGCGTTTGGATTTGTCATGTTTGTTGTATATAACGCAGTTGTATACACAATTATATGATTTTTGTTTGATGATAACAACCAAATATAATTTTATTATAAATGTGTTTGGTACTGTACTGTTATATATATACATCACGGCAATGAATATAATATTTATATTTAAATAATATACGACTGTACAGAAATTCAAATATTAACACAGTATTTTATTTAAATAGAATATTTTATTTCAATATTCAAACAGTACAACTATTTGTAACTCCACTATTTATACATTCACAGAATATTTGTACTTGTATAAACAGAATAAAATAGACAAGTTCGTTTGACAACAATAAAATGATATTTTATTTCAATCAAACTTGTTTATTACAGACATCAGTACATTTCATATATACACAGCTCCTCACTGCAACACTCATACATTCATTCAGTTTACATTTCATATATATCCATTTTCACTTGTATATACAGACTCATACATTCATTGACACCACACACTGTCTTCTTATCTTCAGCTTGTCAGTCCTGTCATCACAGTCAGTCCAGTCATCCCAGCTTACCTGTCACACATGAAACACACACACACAGTACACTGCAATAGAAATAAAACAGAATACATGCAAATTTAAATTTTATTTTTAAAATTTTATTTGCCTCAGATTTCTGGTGTGTTTCTCATCATTTTTCATGACTTGATCTGAATTATAAAACCATCAATCTGTGTCTAGACAGCTTGTGATATTCACAGTGATACACTGTAAATACCACAAGGCAGACAACATATATATTTCAATGCAGGGACAGGGACAACTCGTATGATGGCTGCATGTACACACGTGTATACACGTGTGCACTGCCTCGCCAATTCAGCGTGCAACTGAGGAGTAGCCACGTGGACCTTCTCAACTCAGTGCATATTTGAAAAGCAACAAAGTCAACACAAACAAACATGATCAAAACCTCAAAGAAAGCAATCAATTTCAAAGTGTGAAAGCATGGAGTCGAGCCAAGCAAGCTAGAGTGCAAAAGTGGTCAAGCTTGCATGAATCAACTCAAACCAGCCCAAGCAAGAAACAAAATCAGTGAAGAACTCAAATTCAATGGTGAATGAGCAATAACAGTTCAAAACAGTCGAGTGCAAGAATGATCAAGCACAACAGTAAAAGCAACAAAACAAATGTCAACCAGCAAATGTCAAAGCCAACAAAGAGTAAAAATGGTCGACAGCTCAATGGTTCAAATGGTCAAGTTTCTCAAATGATCAATGCCTACATTCGAGGCAGGTTCATTTTTAAAGTGCAAGTAAACAAATACGACTGCTCACAAGCTAACAAGTTTTCAACAACTCAAGACAATGGGATAATTGGCATACAATCAAGTATTGGAGCATATACAAACAGCAAGGCAACATGGTGGTTGTGGTCGAGCAAGGAGTGAATGCAAGCAATACATAGTTACGGTAAAGCATGTTACAGGATTTTAAATGAAAGCAAGTGATTCAGCATATAAATAACATGATACAGCAGAAATTTGAAGTGTCTCGAGTTCAGTATGGCAACAAAATGGTCAGTAGAGCACAAGACAGTAAGCAAGCGAGTGTATAACTCAGAAATGACACAGCTACATAATGTGTGCCAACAACAAACAAGGCATAGCAGTGCATAGGCAATCACACAAAACATGGTGCAAATGATTCAAGTCAGAAATGGCCAAACAGCAATGAAAAACATGTTCAACACAAATGGCCGAGAACATATGCAATCTGGTTTGCACAAATAACATGTATGAAAGGCAAATACACAGCAAATGGAGCATGTATACAGTTCATAATTCAAGGGGTCAAAACAGTGGTGATCAAGTTCACAAACCAGTGCTCGAATACAAGTCTGGACTGCACAATTATTGGTGAATCAACAGGGTCATTTGGTCTGAATGCACAAGTAAAGGAAATGGTCGAGCCAATATGTCTAAATGTACATGTATACATAATGCAGCAAAGATATCAAGGTTTTGATGAAGCATGCAAATAATGATTCAAGGAAAATCATGCAAAAAATATTGCTTGGCAAGAAGCAAGCAAACGTTTCAGTCACCATGAAATTGATATATGGCAAAGTTTTTTTTCTTCATGTTTAAGACAGCAAAAATTGGCATTTTCCAGAAATGAATGCATTCAACCAAGAATTTGTTTCTCGGCATTGAAATAAGATTCCAGAAACAGTTTTTTAAGAAATGGTTGGCAAAGGTTTAATTTGCAGAAAGTTAAATATGGAAAGAGTTCAACAATTATCCAGAATTGCCACAATCAATCAAGCCGATTTAATTTCAGTTTTGGGCAACAAAATTGATTTCCTGTTCTATAAGCATGGCAAGAATCACGGCAACAACAACATCATGCAAGGACTAAAAGAAAGTGGGAAAAAATCATTCAAGTCGTATAACAAAGGGGAAAGCATAAATTCTTTTTCAAATCGGGTATGCCAAAAGAGGAAAACGCAATTCAGGAACAAATTCACAACCAAGGTCATCAAGTTTTCACCATAAATTCGAGCCAAATCAAAGCCGAGGAAACAAAAAAAAATCGCACCACAAATCAGACCAGTCATACGTGTGAAATCAGAGAAGTTTAAGGGATTTATAATCCTATATACCCACACCAAATTCATCACTGGCCTTATCGAAAAAAAAATCAACATAAAAATCGAGAGCAAAAATCATAAGAAATTTTTTAAAAAGAACTCACAAGTTTTTCGATCGCCAGAGAGGGACAATCAATTGACGAAGAAGCAACTCAACGCATTGGAGAAACCACGCATCAATTCTTGGAGCAATCGATTCAGATTTGGGACTCTCCAAAAACCCTAGAGGCCGCCATTTTTAATTTCCAGAACACAAGAGGATCGGACAAATAAAAGATAAAGGGGCCGGCTTATTTTTATGGGCTTTGTTTTTAAAAGGGGATGACCCTTTATTACTAAATTCCTCTATCTTCTTTTAGGGTTTTTATTTGCTTAATTCTTGTTGTATTTCATTTTTTGTTTTGTAAACCGTCTCATACAGTTTCTAGAATTCTGTAAAAATCTAGGGGAGAATCAGTCAGGGTGTTGACTGTCAGTTTCAGAGTCTGTAAAATCTGGGTTACGAATTATAGGGTTGTAATTCGGGGAAATCTGATTGAGGGGATATCAGTCAGTCTATGGTTTTGAGCGTAGGGTTAGAATAGGAGCAGGGTTTGCGAGTGTACATGGTCTTGTATGCGGGATCTGTTCTATCACCTAGTAGAAACCTTAGAAATGCAGCAGTAGGCAGGGTTTTGCCGAAGCTGGGTATATCTGTGTGTGATTTATTTTCTGCATTTCAGTTTCTGCTATAATCTGTGATCTATTTATTATTTTAATATCTCTTTAGAATTTTAAATTCAGTTAAAAACTGCGATAAACCCTATTCACCCCCCCCCCTCTCTAGGGTTAATCTAGATCCAACAAGTGGTATCAGAGCAGGTTATTTCATTAACTCTAGAGTCATGGGTACCCCTAGTTGTCTGTCTAGCAAGAGTCAGTCCAGTTCATCTCCAACTATTTTCACTGGAACAGATTTTTTAAACTGGAAATCCAAAATGGAATTTTATTTAAAATCTGTTAATATTAAATGTTGGGATGTTGTTATCAATGGGTACGATATGGTAGATAAAGTTTATAATTCTCGTACTACACATATTCTTTATTCTCATCTTGATGATAATCAATACAGTCTGATTTCCCATTGTTTAACTGCGCAGGAAATTTGGACAGCTCTCAATACGAAGTATGGTCAAATTGACAACTCCAGCTCAAAAACCCAGATTGTCAACTCAGGGTCAGAATTCTGTTTAACAGGACTTACAAATGAAATTTCAGAAGGATCAGATGATGGAGAATCAACAGATGCTGAAGTTGAAAATTTCTCATACGAAGATTTGGTTTATATGTGTCTTGATTTAACTAAATCTGTTGATAAACTCCAATCTAAAAATAAATCTCTGAAATCTAGGAATTCTGAGTTGATCAGTAAAATTGATGATTTGGAATCACAACTTGAATATGTTAAAAATTCTTCAAATTCTGTTTGCAAAAATTGTTTGAAATTGAAAGCCAATCTTGTTCATCTCAATAAAAGTATTCAAAAGTTTGAAGATGAAATTCTGATCTTAAATGAGAACAAGACTGAGTTGTCAAATTTGAATAATCTTCTGCAAAAGGAATTTGAAAATTTTAAAACAGATATAAATTCCAAATTTGAAATTGCTGAAAAGGAGAATTTGTTGAAATCAAATTTGATTTTAGAAGAACTTGAAAATGAGATTGAAAAATCCAAGAATTTTGAGTCTGAAAAACAAAAACGATTTGAACTTGAAATTTCTGAATCCCAAGCCAAAATAAAAAAGCTTGAGAATGAAAATTTGGTTTTGAAACAAAACGATGCTGAAAAGAGTAAGATCGCTATAAGTCATTGTTCAAATTTAATAAAAGAAAATAGCGATCTTCAATCTAAAATTCAACAACTTGAATCAATCTTGAATAAATTTTCTAATGGAGAAAAATCGTTGGACATTTTGTTGAAAAACCAGTTTCCTATTGGAAATAAGTTTGGACTCGGATTTGAGAAGTATAATGATTCTGAAAAGCAAAATTCAAGTGTTTTTAAAAATCCTTCAAATCATTTTGAAAAGAATCGACTTAAAAATTTGAAATCTGAAAATTTCAAAGGATTTGTGAAACATAGACAAAATGAAATTTTGTTTTATAACAATTCTGTTGAACAATCATGGACCCAAAAAATAAATAAAGCCAATTTTGGAAAAACTAAACTGATTTGGGTTCCTAAGGGTACGAAAGTAAATTCAGAGGGATTGTTATACAAACAAGTTTGGGTACCGAAGGTTCGACATACAACTATGAGTGGTTTTACTAACTTTGTTAGACCACTCGATCCAATAAACGGTTAGGTACGAGAAGTGGCTGAGGAACTGCTATGCAAAGGAGATTGATATTCAAGTTGTCTCACTTGTCTGTATCATTCAAAGTTCCTTAGCCAAAGCTTGATGAGTTAGAGATCCACAACGTCTTCTGTGAATCAGGTATGATTTCTAACTTCATCTTTGTAAATATTTTTTTTAATTTCACCTTCTTCTACCCCTTTCTATGTTATTTTCTTCTGTTTGTTTTTTTTATTTGATTTGTCACTGCCATATCTTGTTGTTTTTCTTTTCTGTGCTTCTGAAACTTCCAGTTGCAGTATTCATATTTGTTTTGGAAATTTACTCTATTTGGGTAAAACTCACATGTTTATATTCATTTCCAGAACTTGAATTTAAGTTTGTAAATATCTGCAATTGTTTTGAAGTTTTATTTCTTTTCTGAATTCTTAACAGTGCTAAAGAATTCATAGTATACCTTGAACACTGTTATTTTGAATTCAAATTTTTTTTGAAGATCTGAATATTTAATGAAATTTCACACACCTTTGCTGTTCTGAGTTTATTCTAATTCATTTTAGAAAAGCTCAAAATATTATACTCATTACAGCACTCTGTTATTTATCAGTTGTGATAATTTCATTGTTTTTCAGATTGGCTTGAATCAGTGATACATCTTGGAATCTGTTTGTTTGAAATCATCTGAAATTCTTAATATTTTGAATATCACACATCTCTTATATTTGAAATTATCAATCTTGTGTGAATATTACATTATATCTCAAACTTGTTATTGATTCAAGTGATTTCAAATAAATTAACTTAATTTCATTTGATCATGAATATATCTCATACTTGATGTAAATGATCTGAAGTCTCTTTGGGGCTTGGCTGAGACATTTTTGAAAATTCTTTTGAAAATATGGTCATAAATATCACTGTTATTTTATGATTATTTGATTTGAATATATGTTTGTTTAAAATCATTTGAAACTATTTATTTATTGAATCTCAGACATATCTTGAATCTAAAATATAACCTGGTGTGATTGATTCATTAAATCTAGAGTTTTTTCATATTCCTCAAATGATTTCAAATAAACTGTATTTTTAATCTTGGACCAAGAATCATTTTTACATGACCATCATCCTCTGGCAAGTCTGATGTGTGATTGTTTTCTATGCTGCTCTGATACTGTTTTTGAAAAATGTTTGTTTTGGAATCATGCTGCACTGATTATAAGAAATTGAATTGTAAATATCTTTGAGGACTGCTTGATTTGGTATCAAAGGTTTATCGTGCTCTGATAAATGGAATTTGTGTGCTTGAGTTGCTTGCTTTGTAATTAAGTATTTTTTTGTTGACTGAGGTACCATTTGTTTGCCACCGGGGTGTCATTAAAACCCTCGAGAAAGCGAGAACATTTGATATCAGAAGCGCCTTATATTTGTCTCATCCATCTGTTCTGATTTTTCACTTTGTAGAGACACCATGTGGTATCAGTTTAAAAGTGCTGCATATTTTTTTTTTTTTTTTGCTGTATATATATATATTTTCCCTCTTGTCATGTATAGATCAGCATATTACACTTGTAATTGATTTTCAATTTTAAAATTATTTATTGATTATTCTTTCAGAAATTGAAATCAATATCCAAATTAAACTGTATTTATAATTCATCAAAATTATAATCAGATTTAGAAATTGTGATGAATTGTGATTGCAGTATATTTCACAACAAGAGAAGAATTTTATTTAGATTTTCATGATGGTTGAATATTTATTATAATATCTTTGAACTGGCAATTATTTCACGGCCATCTTCATTACTTATCATCCTTCTGCCATCCGTTATGATTTTATATAAATGTGGAGAGTTTAATTTTTTTCTTAAAATCATTTTAAATAAACAGTGAAAATATTTGTGATGGAATTATGGTTATATTATTATTCAGAATTAGTGATAATTGAAAATTTTCAATAATCCCGGTACAGTTGGTCATATTTCATAATATAATTAATTTAGAAATTTATTTCACAGTCCATTTCTGTACCTACCACATTTTCTATCATCCATATATTGGTTTTATTCCAAGGAGTGTTTCTTTTTAAAAGATGAAATGATAAATATATATAATAAATATATAAGTGTGTCTCTAACCTCATTTAAAAATCCAAGCTCTGGTCATGCATGGTTAAGAGACAACTTATAATTTAAGCTGCAACTGACCTCATTTAAAAATCCAAGCTCTGGTTATGCGTGGTCAGTGTGCTCTTAAATAAATAAAAAAAAAAATGTGCTAAAAACTGAAATAAAATTGAAATTCTCCTTGGTGTGTAAAAATCAACCTATCAATCCATCTCTCTAATCTGTGAAATGTGTTGAAAATATTATGACGTATTATGATTTGTTGATTAATAGATATTGAGATTTGAGATTATTCGATTTTCTCACTTAAATTGAATTTTTAATTATAATCCAAATCCATCACCGTTTTTGGTGCTTTAATTTTATAAAATTCTTTTGAAAATAATTGGGAAATATTCATATTTTTTTATAACTCTCCTCATTTTTATAAAATTCATCGTATATCCGTCATTTTCTACAATGTGAAATATGCCACCTGTTCTTAGAATATTATGATTTTTGTTTGACTGATTGAGATTTATGATGACTGTTCTTCCTCTTAAGCTGATATAGTATTTGTTAGTCATTTTTCATCTATATTTTAAAAATCTGTATCCTTTTGATGATAACAAAAGGGGGAGAATGGATTAGATTTTGATTTATGAGTGAATATTTTATGAATATTTTTAATTTTGAAAATTTAATTATTCATACATTTCACTCATGCATAGCTATAGGGGGAGTTTTTTGTTGTAGGGGGAGCATTTAAATAGGGGGAGTTCAAATATCCACGAACAAACACATTTATTATATTCAAAATCTTTTATTTGTTTGTCATCATCAAAAGGGGGAGATTGTTGTATATAACGCAGTTGTATACACAATTATATGATTTTTGTTTGATGATAACAACCAAATATAATTTTATTATAAATGTGTTTGGTACTGTACTGTTATATATATACATCACAGCAATGAATATAATATTTATATTTAAATAAAATACGACTGTACAGAAATTCAAATATTAACACAGTATTTTATTTAAATAGAATATTTTATTTCAATATTCAAACAGTACAACTATTTGTAACTCCACTATTTATACATTCACAGAATATTTGTACTTGTATAAACAGAATAAAATAGACAAGTTCGTTTGACAACAATAAAATGATATTTTATTTCAATCAAACTTGTTTATTACAGACATCAGTACATTTCATATATACCCAGCTCCTCACTACAACACTCATACATTCATTCAGTTTACATTTCATATATATCCATTTTCACTTGTATATACAGACTCATACATTCATTGACACCACACACTGTCTTCTTATCTTCAGCTTGTCAGTCCTGTCATCACAGTCAGTCCAGTCATCCCAGCTTACCTGTCACACATGAAACACACACACACAGTACACTGCAATAGAAATAAAACAGAATACATGCAAATTTAAATTTTATTTTTAAAATTTTATTTGCCTCAGATTTCTGGTGTGTTTCTCATCATTTTTCATGACTTGATCTGAATTATAAAACCATCAATCTGTGTCTAGACAGCTTGTGATATTCACAGTGATACACTGTAAATACCACAAGGCAGACAACATATATATTTCAATGCAGGGACAGGGACAACTCGTCTGATGGCTGCATGTACACACGTGTATACACGTGTGCACTGCCTCACCAATTCAGCGTGCAACTGAGGAGTAGCCACGTGGACCTTCTCAACTCAGTGCATATTTGAAAAGCAACAAAGTCAACACAAACAAACATGATCAAAACCTCAAAGAAAGCAATCAATTTCAAAGTGTCAAAGCATGGAGTCGAGCCAAGCAAGCTAGAGTGCAAAAGTGGTCAAGCTTGCATGAATCAACTCAAACCAGCCCAAGCAAGAAACAAAATCAGTGAAGAACTCAAATTCAATGGTGAATGAGCAATAACAGTTCAAAACAGTCGAGTGCAAGAATGATCAAGCACAACAGTAAAAGCAACAAAACAAATGTCAACCAGCAAATGTCAAAGCCAACAAAGAGTAAAAATGGTCGACAGCTCAATGGTTCAAATGGTCAAGTTTCTCAAATGATCAATGCCTACATTCGAGGCAGGTTCATTTTTAAAGTGCAAGTAAACAAATACGACTGCTCACAAGCTAACAAGTTTTCAACAACTCAAGACAGTGGGATAATTGGCATACAATCAAGTATTGGAGCATATACAAACAGCAAGGCAACATGGTGGTTGTGGTCGAGCAAGGAGTGAATGCAAGCAATACATAGTTACGGTAAAGCATGTTACAGGATTTTAAATGAAAGCAAGTGATTCAGCATATAAATAACATGATACAGCAGAAATTTGAAGTGTCTCGAGTTCAGTATGGCAACAAAATGGTCAGTAGAGCACAAGACAGTAAGCAAGCGAGTGTATAACTCAGAAATGACACAGCTACATAATGTGTGCCAACAACAAACAAGGCATAGCAGTGCATAGGCAATCACACAAAACATGGTGCAAATGATTCAAGTCAGAAATGGCCAAACAGCAATGAAAAACATGTTCAACACAAATGGCCGAGAACATATGCAATCTGGTTTGCACAAATAACATGTATGAAAGGCAAATACACAGCAAATGGAGCATGTATACAGTTCATAATTCAAGGGGTCAAAACAGTGGTGATCAAGTTCACAAACCAGTGCTCGAATACAAGTCTGGACTGCACAATTATTGGTGAATCAACAGGGTCATTTGGTCTGAATGCACAAGTAAAGGAAATGGTCGAGCCAATATGTCTAAATGTACATGTATACATAATGCAGCAAAGATATCAAGGTTTTGATGAAGCATGCAAATAATGATTCAAGGAAAATCATGCAAAAAATATTGCTTGGCAAGAAGCAAGCAAACGTTTCAGTCACCATGAAATTGATATATGGCAAAGTTTTTTTTCTTCATGTTTAAGACAGCAAAAATTGGCATTTTCCCGAAATGAATGCATTCAACCAAGAATTTGTTTCTCGGCATTGAAATAAGATTCCAGAAACAGTTTTTTAAGAAATGGTTGGCAAAGGTTTAATTTGCAAAAAGTTAAATATGGAAAGAGTTCAACAATTATCCAGAATTGCCACAATCAATCAAGCCGATTTAATTTCAGTTTTGGGCAACAAAATTGATTTCCTGTTCTATAAGCATGGCAAGAATCACGGCAACAACAACATCACGCAAGGACTAAAAGAAAGTGGGAAAAAATCATTCAAGTCGTATAACAAAGGGGAAAGCATAAATTCTTTTTCAAATCGGGTATGCCAAAAGAGGAAAACGCAATTCAGGAACAAATTCACAACCAAGGTCATCAAGTTTTCACCATAAATTCGAGCCAAATCAAAGCCGAGGAAACAAAAAAAATCGCACCACAAATCAGACCAGTCATACGTGTGAAATCAGAGAAGTTTAAGGGATTTATAATCCTATATACCCACACCAAATTCATCACTGGCCTTATCGAAAAAAAAAATCAACATAAAAATCGAGAGCAAAAATCAGAAGAAAATTTTTAAAAAGAACTCACAAGTTTTTCGATCGCCAGAGAGGGACAATCAATTGACGAAGAAGCAACTCAACGCATTGGAGAAACCACGCATCAATTCTTGGAGCAATCGATTCAGATTTGGGACTCTCCAAAAACCCTAGAGGCCGCCATTTTTAATTTCCAGAACACAAGAGGATCGGACAAATAAAAGATAAAGGGGCCGGCTTATTTTTATGGGCTTTGTTTTTAAAAGGGGATGACCCTTTATTACTAAATTCCTCTATCTTCTTTTAGGGTTTTTATTTGCTTAATTCTTGTTGTATTTCATTTTTTGTTTTGTAAACCGTCTCATACAGTTTCTAGAATTCTGTAAAAATCTAGGGGAGAATCAGTCAGGGTGTTGACTGTCAGTTTCAGAGTCTGTAAAATCTGGGTTACGAATTATAGGGTTGTAATTCGGGGAAATCTGATTGAGGGGATATCAGTCAGTCTATGGTTTTGAGCGTAGGGTTAGAATAGGAGCAGGGTTTGCGAGTGTACATGGTCTTGTATGCGGGATCTGTTCTATCACCTAGTAGAAACCTTAGAAATGCAGCAGTAGGCAGGGTTTTGCCGAAGCTGGGTATATCTGTGTGTGATTTATTTTCTGCATTTCAGTTTCTGCTATAATCTGTGATCTATTTATTATTTTAATACCTCGTTAGAATTTTAAATTCAGTTAAAAATTGTGATAAACCCTATTCACCCCCCCCCCCCCCCTCTAGGGTTAATCTAGATCCAACAATGTTCTCAAACGATCAGGGGTTTCGAACGGTCTAGATCGGTTTAACGACTGATACGGATCGAGCGAAATTCCAGGCCATCACATTTGGTATCAGAGCTTTGGTTTACAGAGCTCAAGAACAAGACACATTAGAACCATACGAAAGAATTCATCAGATATTGGATTAGTAATATCCAATTAGAATGACTCGTTAGAGATAGGATCAGTAGTATCCTTGAACGAATGTGAAGAGTATATTTTTTTCAAATGAAAACAATTTTGTTTTGAAATTTGAATCGCTTTATACGTATTTGATTATTTATTTATTTTGAATATGGACAATCCAATATATAAAGATTTTGCATATACGCGTCATGAACGTATATTCGAAGTTTTAATATACTGGATAGATATAGAATCACATTCTAGTCGCCCGGAGATGGTACGGATGATTGTCATGATATCATCAATATTTATGTTCGTGTTTCGAAGGTGTGATATCTATATATTTCCATTAGACTGGTGTGAGAACCAAAACATATATAGATAAATTTATTTGTTGTGTTTTGGCATCAAAAACATGATTTTCAGTATATGAATCAAAATTATGAACTTGAAACGTTAATTCACAAATTGATTGATGTTTGTGTTGTTTGTTTATTTGTTTGATAATTTTGAACCATTTAGCCTAATTGAATCAAATATTGAATATTATTGAAAATTGGTCGCATTTGCTTGCATATACATATACTTACATTGAACAGGTCATAGCAAGGAGGCTAGAGCAGAGAATAAAATTTGTTTGCCCGACAAATAGGTATATGTTTACAATATAATTTACTGTTTTGTTTGGGTGATGATGATTTTATGAGCCTATTGGCTAGTCGCTTGGCTTTTTCTTTTTCTTTTTGAGATCAGAAGGCCTATATGGCAATTTCGGGATTTTCCCGTGGCTCCCGATGCAGGGGAGGTTATGGCGAAATATTTCGAAAATTTAGGGTGTTAGCCAAATTTTTGAAAATTTGAAAATTCTCAGAAACTGAAAAGTTGGAGAATGGAAGCCAGATCGAACGTAGAGTTGATTAATCAAACCACTTTCAACTTTGTTCCTTTTCGGGGACGAAAAGTTTTAAGTGGGGGAGATTGTAATAACCCAGAAATTCTGAACCAGTTTAAAATTTTTATTTTGGCAATTCTGACGAATTTTGAATATTTAAAATAGATTATTTTAAATAATATCGACGATAAATTGATTTTGAATATATTGAGAACGTTTATATTATATACGTCGTCGTGAGAATATAAATATTTATATATAATTATAAATAGAATTGAAAATGGCGCGGTAGTTCGATAATTCGATTTCAAACTTCAATTGAATGTACCAGGTGCAACACAATCCGGATTTTAGTGAAACTAAAAATAATAGGATCTATTTGAGAATATCTTTCCAACGAATCCGAAAAATCAAAATTTCATAGCGGGGATCAAAAGATATGTCCAGTTGAAAATTCTGAATACTCGCTATGGAATTCAGGCCCATAAAATGGGAATTGTGCAAACAACCTCGAATTTCGACGAAACCACTTTTGTTGGATCCGTGATGTCAAATTATTGCTAGATTCCAAATTTCATAATTTTTCGAATCAATATGTGAGCGTGGCAAAGGAAAACGTGTTTGACCAGTTTCAGTTGATTTTAATCGACTGGGAAATGGCCATTTTTCTAACTGTCTCAGAATTCGACGAAACTAGTTTTGTTAGGACCGTATCATCAATACGAAGCTAGGAAATATTTTTCTGGAATTTTTAAAGTTCGTATGTGACCCCGGTAAATTGAAATGCGCGTTCAAATTCAATATATAGAGTTATATGTTGATTTTAACGTAAACTGATCGAAACGATCGAATCAGCTTGCGATACATATCCCATTGTGTTCGGAATGGGGGTAATTAGCTATGGACGACAGGCGGTGGGCCTCGTTTAGAGGTCATATATAAAAGTCAACTTTTTGAAATTAAAATAATAAAAAAATAAAAAAAATAAAACCTCTCCCCTTAAATCCCTCTGCCCCCCCCCCTTTTCAAAATCGAATCAGAAAAAAAAAACAGAAGGGGGACGCGATCGATGCCCCCCCCCCCAATGAGCCGACGCGCCCCAGGGCGGCGCAGCCACCACATGCCGCCCCGTCCTCTTCTTCCCCCTCCCTTCTTCTTCCCCTCCTCCTCCAGCCCTGCTCCGTCAAACTGCACCCCCCAAAAGGAGACCGCAAAGCACCCACCTCCCTCGCGCCTAGCCGCCACCACCAGGCTGGCGAAACCCCCCCCCCCCCGCCGCTCCTCTACTCCGCCTTCCCTTCCGATTTCTTCCCCGAATCGATTAAAGTAAGTTGTTTATCTTATTTACATATATTTTCAGTTTATATTATATGAAAATGAGCTTGTGAAAATGTGATTTTCATAACTCAAGTGAGTTTATTTGTTGATGTTTATAAAAATATAGATTTTAAGGTTAGTAAAGAATAGATTTTTTTTTAAGCAAAAAGACTCGGTTTTTTATTCAAGAAAGGTGAAATCTTTATGATATGAAAGGCGAAATCTTTATATTTGAAAAGGCGAGATTTTTATATATTGAATAGCGAAGTAAAAATTCGATTTTATTGGATAGCGATGTAAAAATTCGATTTTTATATATTGAATAGCGAAGTAAAAATTCGGTTTTTATATATTGAATAACGAAGTAAAAATTCGATTTTTACATATGTAGAGGATACGGGCAACGAAGGTGACAAAAGGCGAGAATGGCAGTGATTCCCTACATCATGAAGTGTCGTGGAGTTGGGATAGTCATCGGTGAGAACTTCTCACCTTTTAAATTTTCTTTTTTTTCTAGTTATATAAATATATACTATGATGCAGACGGTGTTTAGTAGCACCCGACACCACTGTCCATAGACCATGGACTTGTTTGTTTGGTTGCATAGATTAGTTAAATTATTTGGGTTGAATTGAATTGATTGGTGAAATGGAAATTGATTTGATTGATGTGTGAATGGCGTGGGCCTTCACTAGACCGGGGATAAGGCTAGGCCTTGTCCCGTTTCTAGTATCGTGCCGTTATACCGCCGAAATTTTCTAAAATAAGTTAGAAAAATAAAAATATCATTTTTATTTTGTAAATGAACTGAATAGAAATTCGTGGGTTAAAATAAAATATTTTATCATTAAAAATATAATTTTTAACGTGAATATGAATATAGTGAACGTGAATAAATAAATATTCATTTACAAACCGGACGGTTTGTTTATGTACATCTATTTGAAGGACATTGATTGGGACGATAAATTTTACACATCGCCCAACTGTAGAAATAAAATCTGTGTTTGTTGATTTGAAACCCCACACGGGTGTTGGGATGAAATTTGAAGTTCACTCATCCTGATTGATTAAATATGTCGATCGATTGATGACAGGCTGTAATAAGTGTTAGATATCTATATTTGATGCTTATACAGTGTAGTGCACTTTGGATGATGGTTGATTATTTATCATCGCTATTATATACATGTGTTGAATGGAATCCATATAATTAACTTTATATGGTAATTGATTGGGCCTCATTCCAATTTAGAAAATAAAGAATATTATAAAATAAAGGTTTATGTATTGACCGTACTCATCTGTTGAGATTAGTCATGTGTTGAACGAAATATTTTAACAATAAAATTTACATCTTTATATTATAAAATAAAGGTTCATGTGTTGACCGTACTCATCCATTGAGATTAGTCATGTGTTGAACGAAATATTGTAACAATAAAATTTACATCTCTATATTATAAAATAAAGGTTCATGTATTGACCGTACTCATCCGTTGAGATTAGTCATGTGTTGAACGAGATATTTTAACAATAAAATTTACATCTTTATCATATATAGAATTAGAAACTAACTGGAAAATAGATGAGATGAGTGGTCTCCTGGATATTGATCTGATGTTGGTTTCGGCCTTCGGGGTTGATATTCAGGGAATCGTTCTCTTACTAATTTACGGTTGGAGTCTGATTTTAAATCAAACGATGGATACCATAATTTTTTATAAAATATATTAAATAACAAAAATAGTCACACTTGGACAGTACTCATTCGTTGAGATTAGTTGTGTGTTGACAAAAATATAGATTCACGTATTGAATAGAATAAATATTCATTTGTTGAATAGAATAACGGAATTATTGAAATATATAAAGCCGTATTGATTAGAGATGCGCTATTTTGACGCGAACGATATTTATATCGATTATAAACGAATTTGAATTGAACTGAATAGAAAATGAATTTGAATTGAATTGAATAGAAAACGAATTTAAATTGAACTGAATAGAAAACGAATTTGAATTGAAATTAATAGAAAACGAATTTGAACTGAATCGAATATAAAACGAATTCGAAATGAATTGAATATAAACCGAATTCGAATTGAATTGAAAACGAATTGAAATGAATTCAAATTGAATTGAAATTTGAATTGAATAGAAATGAATTTTAAAACGAATGTATAAGGAAAAATTCCATTTTGATTTGAATTGAAACGGAGGTTGATATTGTTTTTGAAACGAATTTAAAACTATTTATAAAATTAGTTTTAAATAGAAATCAACGAAATATATATTATATATATAATATAATGGCCTGAATAGAACGCGCCGCGCCGCGGCAGTTCGCGAATTTCGACCATTAACTACGAACGGACATTACGGGAGATCCGACCATCGGATTCTCCTAAAACCGAAACCGTTGGGTTCATATCGAAAAGATCTTTCTAACGAATATTGGAAATTTGAAATCTAACGGTTGGATTTGGAGATACGTCCAAATCAAATTTGGAAAAAGTTCGTTGTAAGTGGAGTTCGATGGCCATTGTTGGAAATCGACTGTACGGGCCTTGATAAAATTCTTAAAAATAGCAATAATTAGTGTAAAATCATAAGAAATGATTTGGGAAAAATTGGGATGGAAAACTACATATTTGAAAAGATAAAAAAAAAATTATCGAAATGAACTGGTTTTGAACTGAAATTAAAACCCATTTATTTTTAAGTAAATAAACTGGATTTGAAATGGGTTTAAATATAATTGATTCATGGGTTTATCGTGAACTGTGTTTTAAATAACACTAGTTCTTTAACCCAATAATAAATAGAATGTGATTTGGGTTTATCGTGAACTGTGTTTTAAATGACACTAGTTCTTTAACCCAGAGAAAGAAGTTTTAATGAATCTGCAATTAGATTGAAATATGAATTGATAATCTAAATTATCAAATTTGAAAATAAGCGAGAATGGAGTATCACCAGTTTTACTCCAAAGCGATAGTTAAATCTTTAATTTGATTTGAACGTGAAATCGTAATTAATTTTACCGATAACACTGTGGTATTAGATATGGAGTATTACCAGTTTTGCTTCATGGGATGAATAGGTTGGGATTGGGGAATAAAATAAAAAATTACTTCGGTGTGGTTCGCTAATCTCGACTAGTCTGGAAAACCATAAATTGGTTTGAAATGACATCCAAAGGAAGATTAAAGGATAAATTTTAAAGAATTTATCTTGGATAAAATTAATGGGAACCTTTCCTAAGAATATGAAATATAGAAACTAGCTGTAGGTTAGCCAAGAAGAATGGTCTCCTGGTATTGATCTGATGTTGGTTTCGGCCTTCGGGGTTAATATTTGGGAAATTGTTCTCTTGTTAATTTACGGTTAGTGACTAATGAATTGGAATGAGGCGTATGTTGTGTTTGTGTAACATTTGTTTTAATATACGCGAGTTGTTCGGAAAGGCCGGGTTTATACCCATTCTGAATAACTGATTCGACGATAAGTCAAAGATGAAGACGGTGGTTGAAGACCGGAAGTCTTCACATCGTTTGGGTGACTACTGATGATCTTGATTGGGCTGTACACCCAAGATGAGGGAATCAGTTGGTGGTCGTCCAGACGTACCTGGTGATCAATGGATATGCGAGGAAAGTGCCTCCGGTTTCGTTCAGACCCAGAACGAACTTGTAAATGGATTGTGTGTCTGACATTGGATTTTATTCTATGTTGATTGATCTCTATTAAATATACATCTGTTTGGCGGTGGAGAATTTATTCTCTTGCTTAACGCCCTTCTCTGAGACGTATGAGCTCAGAGGTTGTATATCGATGGACATCAGTCGCATGGCATGAATTGCCTGTGTGGCACGCTAAGATGCAATGATCTAGGCTTTTGTTGAAAAGCAAAGTCTTGTGGTTGATGATCAAAGCATGGCCTACGTGGAAGCTTTGTGTATAACGTGAATTCGCGAGCCTCACACCTCGGTATGAGTCAAAAACGGGATACGGACTGCAGGGAGAGCACGACGTTTCTTTCTAGCTTTGGTGGTGTCAGTGACCTACCAGCCCTGACATTTATATACTTTTCACCTATGTAGTTGTTGGATGAGGCGCCTCGATTATAGGTCTGTAAGGACCGGGAAACTTGTGTTCAGGTATAAATAATCCTCTAACGTAAGTGAGGACTGGCCCTGAAGCATCCAGGATTGCACAGAGTGTGTTGTCCTGAGACATTTGCTAGAGTGTCTCGAAAGCGGAGAGGAGCTTGCCCCTTGCCTCGACTCATGATGGAATCCAATTTCCAATACGAGATATTTCGGTTTTAATTGTAGAACTAGTATGGCGACATAGTAGATGGTAGCTATGCCGCCTATGATTGATATTTATGATTGAAATTGTTTTGACACTATACACCTATAATAGTATCAAATAATGTGTTTTAAACGTATCAAGCATGCTTTGGCTGTTATAAGGGAAAACCCTATCCTCCGGCTTGCGTTGCATTGTGTGATGGGACCTGGGTCTTATAACAGCTTCATTTTTCTTTATTTAGCATTGCGCTGTTTGTTCTATGCACTGGTATTCTTGGGAAGAAACCCGTTCCGTGTTATACGGCATGGTCCCTTGAATTACTCTCTTCTAAAGTAAAGTTTTAAATACCTGTTTTAGTTCTCACACCAGTCACATGACTGATCTGGAGTTTATTGTTTTAACCTAAACTCTGGGTGCCCTTATTTTCGACACGGGCAGCTAGTAGTTTTGGTTTTGCAGATTTATATTCACAGGATCCTGATTTACAACTGGAACGATGCTCGGAAAGCTCTGTATCCGTGCATTACTTTAAGTTGTGTTTTATATTATTTTTCCGCTGGTATGTAATTTATTGTAATCTCTGATATTTATCGAATGTAATTTATTCATTTATACTCTGTATATTCTTGTATTCTGATGGAATTGTTGTAATAGCAATGAAATGTTCTTTCGTTTGCGTTCTGATTTGTCCTGTTCTCAAACGATCAGGGGTTTCGAACGGTCTAGATCGGTTTAACGACTGATTCGGATTGAGCGAAATTCCAGGCCGTCACACTTTAGGACTCCGGACGGTTTCTATGAGTGGCTTGTAATGCCCTTCGGTTTGACAAACGACCCCGCATACTTTGTTGACTTGATGAGTAGGGTGTATAGGGAGTACCTTAATAAATTCGTGGTGGTCTTTGTGGATGACATGTTGATCTTTTCTAAGAGCGAGGAAGAGCATGCCCTACATCTTGGGGAAGTTTTGGAGACCCTTCGAGTGCATAACCTTAAAGCTAAATTTTCTAAATGTCACTTTTGGAGGAAGGAAGTGCGATTCTTAAGGCACATGGTTTCCAAAGAAGGGATAGTTGTGGATCTCGCGAAGGTGGTGGTCATCCAAGACTATAAGGTCCCTAAAAATGCTACCGAGGTGAGGAGTTTCTTGGGGTTGGCAGGCTACTATAGGAAGTTTATCAAGGACTTCACAAAGATATCAGCTCCATTGACACGCTTGATGAAGAAGAACCTAGTTTTCACGTGGGACGTAGATTGTGATGATGCGTTCCAACGTTCAAAGAGAGCTTTGACCACAGCCCCAATCTTAGTGTTGCCAGATGGGAGTAAGCCATTGTAATGACCCGAAAATCCGGTCCAATTTGAGCTGACCAAAAACACAAGTCCAACCCCAAATTAAACTGAAAATCAGGAAATTAATAGAAAGAATTGAGAGGGTGAGGAAAGATAAGATAGAAACTTAGAATAGAAGAAGAAGAAGAAGAAGAAGAAGAAGAACACAACATCAGAGTAACACGAATCTCACAGTGGAACGAATAAATATATTTCATAACATAACTTGAAATACAAATATGTACTTGAACATACATATCATTATCAAAGTACAGCACTTACAACACAGCGGAAAAACTATAGCTATATAATCCTGAAGCCTCCTGCTCCAAGCTCTTGCAGTATCTGTAAATCCCGACTACTTGACTGCCCATACAAAATTGGGCACCCAAGAGTTTAGGGAAAACAACAAAATAAACTCCAGGTCAGTCGTGGGACCGGTATGAGTAAAACAGTTTGAACAAGTAAACGATATCTCATAAGACCATGCCATATAACGAAACGGGTTTTTCCCTTATGAGAATCCAAATTATCTTTATATCAAAAACCCTTTTGATATTATAATAATGTCTATCAACCACAATATAATAATCATCTAGCAGAAACGCTTTTATCTCACGTTCTACATATATAGTATACAATCAAAACCGCAAGCACGTATTGGGTAATGGATTTCCAACTATGACAAGGTATGGAATCACCTTTCGCTGGTGTACCTCTAGAAAGAAATACACTGGGTTCAACAAGAACATCTTGCAACCCGGCCACACATGACCGACCACTCATTTCGCTTGAGTGTATCGAATGTATACCACCAACGGTTGGGATCAGCAACCGTTTCCCGAATGGGACCCCCATAACAATTGATTGTATACTATATATGTAGAGCGTGAGATGAAAGCGTTTCTGTATATATAGTATACAATCAATTGTTATGGGGGTCCCATTAGGGAAACGGTTGTTGATCCCAACCGTTGGTGGTATACATTCGATACACTCAACTGTAATGACCCGGGTTTTTGTCGACTTTGGTTATCCGATATACAACACATATCGAACATCCAAGGATCGAAAATACTGGTCATTAATGAAAGAAATTAGAGGGTGAGGAAAGATAAGATAGAAACTTAGAATAGAAGAAGAAGAAGAAAACAACATCAGAGTAACACGAATCTCACAGCGGAACGAATGACATATAATATATGTAACATAACTTTGAAATATAAATCTGTAATTGAATATACATCATTATCAAAGTACAACACTTACAACACAGCGGAAATAAACTATAGTTACATGATCCTGAAGCCTCCTGCTCCAAGCTCTTCCAGTATATCTGTAAAATCCCGACTACTTGACTGCCCGAACAAATTTAGGCACACAAGAGTTTAGGGAAACAAAACAAAATAAACTCCTGGTCAGTCATGGGACTGGTATGAGTAAAACAGTTTAAAACAGTTGAATAAGTAAACGATATCTCATAAGACCACGCCGTATAACGGAACAGGTTTTTCCCTTATGAGAATCCAAATTATCTTTATATCAAAAACCTTTTTTACAACGTTTATTCATTTTTAAAGATTTACTTTTAGTAACAGTTCTCCACTTTAAAATGATTTCCTTCTTATAACAGTTTCCTTTTTTATAACGTTTTCCCTTTTATAACGTCATATTCCGTTATAAATAAATTTCCCTTTTTAACTCTATTTATTTAACAAATAAATATTTCCTTTTATTCTAACTTACCCTTCGATTTTATAATTATTTTCTTTTATAAAAATCCTTTTCCTTTCCTATATAAACTCCATCGATTTTATATAAAAAATTCATTTTCAAAATACACTTTGAAAATCCCCTTTCCCACATCCTGTATTTTCTTATGGTATTTAACATACCATATAACAACGATAAATATCGTCCAAACACACATAATCAACAACAGATTATATAACACATCATATATCACAATATATGAAAAACAGTAAAATAAATGTTGAGGAATCCGGAACAGGATGACTTGTATGGATGAATGTCTGACAGAGTATTTCTAGAAAGGTCACGTACATTGATTTCTTCAATCGTACCAAGAGCGGAAGCGGAGAAGGAAACTTCTTTAGCTAACACATAACGTACTATTGTAGACGTCAATTAGTGATCTACCAGTATCTGGAAAATCACTAATTGACGTCTACAATAGTACATTACGTGTTAGCTAAAGAAGTTTCCTTCTCCGCTTCCACTCTTGGTACGGTTGAAGAAATCAATGTACGTGACCTTTCTGGAAATACTCTGTCAGAAATTCATCCATACATGGATGAATGTATGACAGAGTATTTCCAGAAAGGTCACGTACATTGATTTCTTCAACCGTACCAAGAGTGGAAGCGGAGAAGGAAACTTCTTTAGCTAACACGTAATGTACTGTTGTAGACGTCAATTAGTGATTTTTGATGGATCTGACAATGTGGCATTCGAAGTGAATCTGATGTGATGATGAAGCGTAACCTCAAGCCTCATCAATTGGTAAATGACAGAAATCGGGCAGGCAGCATGGCTAAGTCGGTCGCTCTGAAGTAGGGTGTATAATCACCTGATCTAGAGTTTCATTTATTTCTAAAAATCTATTATCGATACTGTACCATTCGGGAAACAACTGCTGATCCCAACCGTTGGTGGTATACATTCGATACACTCAAGCGAAATGAGTGGTCGGTCATGTGTGGCCGGGTTGCAAGATGTTCTTATTGAACCCAGTGTATTCCTTTCTAGAGGTACACTAGCAAAAGGTGGTTCCATACCTTGTCATAGTTGGAAATCCATTACCCAATACGTGCTTGCGGTTTTGATTGTATACTATATATGTAGAACGTGAGATGAAAGCGTTTCTGCTAGATGATTATTATATTGTGGTTGATAGAATTATCATAATATCAAAGGTATTTGATATAAAGATATTTGGATTCTCATAAGGGAAAAATCCGTTCTGTTATACGGCGTGGTCTTATGAGATATTGTTTACTTGTTCGAACTGTTTTAAACTGTTTTACTAATACCAGTCCCATGACTGACCCGGAGTTTATTTTGTTTTGTTTTCCCTAAACTCTTGATGGACTTTGTTGATGGGTTACCGAGATCGAGGAAGGGTAATACGGGGATTTGGGTCATGGTAGACAGAGTTACTAAGAGCGCCCATTTCATTCCCGTGAAGAGTAAGAGGACTGCTCCATGGTTAGCCTCCGTATACATTCGAGAGATAGTTCGTTTGCCCGGTGTTCCTTCTAGCATAATGAGCAATCGCGATCCTATTTTTACTAGCGAGTTTTGGAAGAGCTTGCAAGAGGCGGTAAGGACTCAGTTATGTTTGAGTACCGCATATCATCCTCAGACGGACGGCCAGACCGAGAGGGTGAATCGTATTCTAGAGGACCTTTTGAGGGTATGTGTTTTAGACTTCGAAGGTACATGGGAGGAGCATCTTCCTTTGGTGGAGTTCGCGTACAATAATAGTTTTCAGTCTAGCATTGGCATGGCACCTTTCGAGACTCTTTTTGGAAGGCCTTGTCGTTCACCTACATGTTGGTGGGAATCTACGAATAAGATCTTACTTAGGCTCGATATGATTAGAGAGACTTCGAAAAAGATTGATTTGATTCGAAGGAGTATGAAGACGGCGCAAGATAGGCAGAAATCGTATGCGGACAAGAGGAGGACAGATCTTGAATTTGATATTGGGGACATGGTCTTTATCAAAGTGTCTCCATTACGGAATGTTGTTCGCTTTGGGTCCGTTGGGAAGTTAGCACCAAGGTTTGTAGGGCTGTTTCCTATTAAGGAGAGTATTGGATAGAGGGCATATAGAGTAAAGTTGCCCGAAAGACTTAGTGGTGTACACGACGTGTTCCATGTTTCGCATTTGAGGAAGTGCTTGCATGAGACAGCGGAAGTGGTAAAGCCGAGCTTGCTTAGAGAGGTGGAGATAGAGCGTGATGCGACGATTCGATGAGCTCCTACATGCATTCTTGGGTCGAAGATTAAGAAGTTGAGGAATCAAGAGGTCAAGCTAGTCAAAGTGCAATGGGGAGAAGATGAGAGCGACGCTACTTGGGAGACGGAAGAGAAGAAGCGTTCATTGTACCCTTTTCTTTTCGAGGGTATGTCTTTTAATTTCTCCTTTATCGCTTAGCTTGTACATGTCCTATCTTTAGTATATCCTCTCGTTTAAGTCTTCGACCTTTAGATAGGGTAGTCCTAAGGTTGAAACATGTGTTTATGACATGTTATGATTGATAGATGCATGTGGATGCAAGTGTTTGTTAGTGGTTGCTCGTGGATACATATACACACACTTTAGGCACTAGATCGGCTCAGTCACTTTCATATTGCATATTGCATATAAATGGATGTATTTAGTTAAATGGATGTATTTAGTTAAATGGATGTATATTAAATGGACGTATCATATGGATGTTGCATTTGAATGAATGGTTGTGCACACATGTAGTAATGATATGTATAAGGTTCTTTGCATACATGGTGGATACACGACACTATCATTATTCGCATTAAGGAGGTCGACTGAATCAGTGGACCGCCTGATCTTTGCATTAGATAAGGAACATATACACACACTTTTGCATATGTTCATATAACATTAGAAATCTTTTAAGGACAATGGATGCTTGTGGATGATGGTTGAGTAGATGGATGATTGGATGGTAGGACACATTCTTCTTAACTTGGAGACTTCGGGGACGAAATCCTTTAAGGAGGGGAGAATGTAACATCCTATAATTTTATAACATTAAAATTCACAAATTAAAGTATACTTAATTTTTAGAAGAAGAATTAAGTGAAATGGGTTGCGCTATTATGTTCATCTCAAAATTTTGGGTCAAGATAGACATTTGGTTTGCACAAAACGGATACCTTATAAAGATGTTATTAAGCCTTGAAGTTTGTATGCATATGAGAGAAATATATATATAGATATATATAAAAATTAAATAAATAAATATTCAAAAAAAAAGTTCAAAACAACAAATCGGGAGGGGGAATAGCCGAACCGCACTATTTTTGGAGTCGACCCGAGCCCAGCTGGGTCGACTAGGGGTCGATCCAGGGTGTTTGGCTGTCAACCGTGGCCCGATTCGCGCTAAGGGATGATGTTGCATCTGAGTGGTCCTAGTGATTTCTGGGTTAATCTAAGAGCTCTAATCGATCCTTGACATCTATATATACACCCTAAGACCTAACCCTAATTCATAAAATATTATCTATGACACCATTATGCTGTCAAGCTCTCTCTTAAACCCTAGCCGCCGCCTCTAAATTAAATCTCGTGTTCATACACAATTCAAATCAAAGTTTAGAGCTTCAACAACAATTAAAGAAGATCAATCAACATCACCGCAACGTTTCTACACCAATTTCAATTCGTTAATCCTTTTCTTAAGCCACGAAAGGTAAGTACAGTTATTTTCACAAATTTAATGGGATTAAAGTAACATGAAAAAGTTGTAAAAGAGATTCATATATATGTTTGTAATGAAAATCTCACCAAGTCTTCACCTTTTTGATTCATGTCATCATATGCCTATGTTTCTATGTAAAGTTCATACCTTTTATCAGTTTATTCATGTTGAATCTTTTATTATGCCTCTATGCCAGTCTATATGCCTCTTTATTTCATGATGTTGTTTTATTCCAATTTTCTATGAATTGATTCTCTCTTCTTACCCCTATTCCTTTTATTTGTGGATCTAGGCTACCTTCGAACCTATATTAAAAATACGCGCGAATGCGAATACGTGGGAACGATGTGGAATATTGGGAATATGGGAAATTTGGAAAATTGGATATTATTGGATATTTTGGATAATTGGATAATATGTGAAATTGGCATATTTGGGTATGAATAACATGGAATTGATGAAATTGCCTATAATTGTAAATTTGTAATTGAGGCTAATTAATATGTAATTAGTGACAATTTGGAATAGGCAATATTATAAACATAATTATATGTTTAATTGGATATACATGACATGAAAATTGGGTATGGGTGAAATACGATTATTAATAAACCTTTGACACGAGGTTAGGTGCAATTGTGGCTTAAGACTTCCCGGAACCGCCCGGCAAATCCAGCTACCACAATTGGACATCTAATGTGAGAGGTCAAAGGAATGAATTGTAGGCGCAACGGTTAATGACGCGAGGTTAGACCCGGTTTGTGGCGTAAGACTGCCCGGAACAGCCCGGCAAATCCAGCGGCCACAAAGCGTTCGGTCTAATATGGGAGGTCATGCACCGTTCGTCATAAGGAATGAATTAAGAAATACTGACCATAATAAGACATGGGTATGGTTAGAGGGTTAAGTGGGGTGACATGTAAATTATGACATGTAAATATGGACTTAACCGGTATAAGATAAGACATTCAAATTATGACATGTAAGTATGGACTTAGCCATAGCATGTGTAAGAAATGGACATTTAAATTAAAATGGTTAAGTGGGAAAAAAAAACTTGTGGGGACCAAGCATAGGTGGGAGGCTTGTGTCGGATGGGGAACCCGTTTCAACCAGTAACCCATTTGAGTACCTAATTGGGCCCGGTACTAGGCCGCGGTTGGGGCACGCTTACTGGACTTGAATGTAAGAGGTCAGAACGTGAATAGTGGTGGCAACGCGAGTCCAACGGGTTCATGTGCGTGCATGGGTCCGGGCTGGTAGGTAAGACGTTGTTGCATCATGTAGGTATGGCCGTGCATTTTATGTTGGTATCGGGGTTGCCACTTTGGGGAGTGATACACCCCACTGTGGGGCCAGTACGGGTGCCTACGGGGTTTAGGGAGCCGATCGAATGGGTAGATTAAGGGTACCTTAGCGGTGGTAGGAGCAAGCCGGCACCTACGATAGCAGCTAGGTACAAGTAACTACCAAGTTTTTCATGTGGGTACAGTTAGTGGGAAGGGATCAACCTCTAGTAAAAAGAGACTAGTAGATGTGTTGTGTAATTAAGTAATGTGGTGTAACTTAGCAAAAGTGCGGTGTAACGAAATACATGTTGGTTGAGTTGGATAGTCCTTTGGGTGCTAGTCTGATGTTGACTTCGGTCTTCGGGGTTTGTACTTGGAGGGTTGTTCGCTTAGCCAAGGTGTAGGATTGTCTTAGTACTTAGGAACGAATTCATCTTGTCCATCCTTTTATCTACCTTATCTAAGTTACAGCCATATCATGATGCCTATTTATGTCTTGATCATTTACCTTACCTATTATTTGTTAAAATTGCTGGACTCGACAGACTTTATGTCTGACCCGTTTGTTTCCACCTCTTTTCTTTCTTCCCCCCCCCCCCCCCTCCTCCCCCCAGGTTTGCAAGGAGGGAATACTACAGCTTAGTGCCGATTTCTTTCAGTTGCTTGAAAAGAGTAGATGTATCGCTTTGGACTCTCTCATCTTTATGGCTTTTCTTATGCTCAGTGGGGATTTATGTTATTTAAGTATTTGCTTCTTTATGTACTTTGAAGTTTTTGGAAAAGACTATTGATCATGTTGTAATGGTTTTGGGAACTACTTATGTAAGCTTGTTTTGAGTTATGATGCTATAAAATAAGTTTTATCTTCCGCTGTGTTGTTTTATTTATTTATTCTTGTAATTTATCTGTTCTATACAACAATAATGCTTCATGGACATTGATGCATTCCCTTTGTGAGTGACATTAATGGACATGGGGTGTTACAGTACACCTCACTTAACAGTTAACTGATTATCATTAGTCATTTCCCCTTTTTAAATTAATTAAATAGCTTAATTAATTTAAAAACGCCATTTAATTGTTTTAAAAACAGTTATTCTATTTTGCAACCCGTAGGTAAATTTTATGGTTTCTGCTTTTAGCACTTTCGTAAATCACAACATCTTATTTCATAATCATTAAACAAATTTCTTTTTAAAAGCTCGATTAAAATATTTATTCATAAATTTCTAATTTAATTAATTATATAAAATGACCGAAAGACTTCAGTTCAATTATAAAATATTTTATAACTTTAAAGCTGCGACAATTCACCGAACGGTCGAACGATGTCTGAAATAATACATTTTAGGCCATTCATTGCCAATTACCCAATCAACATTGTCGGTTAATTTTAAACACAACACAGGTGAATATTTATTCAACCATCACGCTCAAACAGGTTTTTCTACCATATGGGGTTAAATCAGCTCAAATATCGACAATATAAAACAAACAAACAACGTATATAATATTTGAGAAATCCGGTCGGATCCCTCCAACCTGTTCTTCCCTGCATCACAGCTCGTTATACATTTCATAATAATATATGAAATAAATTTCATATGATCTACTAATTTAAAATGATTAAATCTAAATAACAGCATCCAATCAACCATAACAGTCAATAGCAACCAATCAACCAATTTATATTTTTAAGGGTAAATTATATTTTAATATGAATTTACCACATCACAGAATTCCAAAAGGTGTGAGAATTAACTCACCGGATCATTTCGGTTGGCGGTTGACGCGTTTGTTGTATTTAATCTTGAACAGACGCTCAAAATTTACTGAAATTTCAACAGCGTCAGATTAGCTCCTAGTCAGTGCCATTACCTAGGCCTCGTCCCTGCGATCCCAACGGATCCAGTTTCGTCAGATTTCGTTAACGTATGCGAAAGATACGCTAATTTTAAGTTTGTATAAAATATACGATTATAAATTAAACTAATTATTAATCAATTAATTAACCTTACCTTAATTTCCGTTAACCCCCTGCCATGTCAGCCTCCTCTATAATCCCTCACGCATTTTTCCTCCTCCTGGTGAATAAAACCCGATTCTCTTCTTCGTGACCACTTCTTCTAAAAAAATACCCGAACGCCATCCATCTTTAACCCTTCGCTGCGCCTCCTCTGGTAGACCGGACCACCAGCGACCGGCCCTGACCGCCTCCTCACGGCGCTCCTTCGTCGACCCATCCCCTTGCCGACAAACCCCTATAGCCACTGTAACAACTGAAAACGCGGAATCCATTTAAACCCAAAATTATCCAACCACCGTCGCCTATGGGTGACCGGACCACCACCTAACTGACCAGCTACTTCCCCTCTTCAACTTCACTCCAGCGCCCACCATTAGAAAAGATCAACGACGCCGGAAATTGGCCAAAACCGTTCCCAGCTTTTGAAAACAGCCCCAAACTGAACACCTCCGTTCATCTCAACCCCACGACCACCACAGACCACCGGAGAACCCGAGACCACCGCCAAATCGAAGCCTTATCTCTCCTCTACAAAACCCCCATGGTCCCGGCCTCTCAAATCGACCAAATCTCCTCAATTTGGCCAAAAACGAAAATGATTTTCCACAGTTTAACACCGATTCCAGCCACCTCCGACCACCATTCCACCCCAACTTTCTCCAGTAGGTAAATATCGTCCCGATCTACCACTTTCCCTTTGGAACCCCCCTCAAATTCATCACGGATTTAATGAAATAAATTAAAATATAAACGGGGACTTTTCTGCAAAAATGTTCGCTGGAAAAAATGTTTGGAGGTGTTGATCAGAAATATGGCTGAGGGGGAAGTTTATTTATAAAGAAAAATAATATTTATTTAAGTCGATGTGACGAACGATATTTTTCTTCGTGTCTATCGCAATTTCAAACACCGTTTATTCGTTGCTGCGCTCACATACAAACCCCGTTCGAGATGTGAATGGACGACATAGAATAATTTGACGATACGGTCCTAATGAAACTTATTTCGTCGAATTCCGAGTTCGTTTAGTCGAATGGCCTTCGTTCACGTTCAAATGGTTGTTTTTATTTGTATTTTATTTTGCCACGCTCACAAATTAACCCCGATTGATGCGCGACTTGAAACCTAGCAATAATTTACTGTTGCGGTCCCAATAAAATTTGTTTCGTCGAAAACAGGGGTCGTTTGAATAAAAGCCCTTTTATAACTGCCCAATCCAAATAAAATAAACCAATTTTAAAATACCTCAATATAATAATATTAAAATATTGAAATTGGCCATATACGACCAGAATATCGTATACTACCACAATAAAATATCCCGGGTTGAATTTGAAGCCAAATCGATATTATAAAAATTTAAAAACCCCTTTATTTACTATAAATAACAATAAAATGTATAAGGAAATTCCACAGCGACCTTTTCAAAATTTGATTTGGACTTAAAACAAAATCTACAATACGAAAACTCGAATTTTCTCTTTCATTAGAAAAATATTATCCAATAGATTCGGACGTTTCTTGTTTCGAGAAAATCCGACTCATTTTGGGCCCTGTACAACCGTTTAAAGTTCAAAACGCCAAATTACGAACTACCGCGCCGCTGCAGCTCGTTTTAAAATTAAATTATAAATTAAACGTTATAACATCGTTTTAAAATGAAATCGCCACTAAAATTTCAATACAAACAATATTTAACCATTTTAAGTTGTTCGCTCACTCTATACTTCGAATTCAACATTTTTCCAATATTTCAGAAATTAAAATATTATTATATTATTAATATAATTTAAATATTTAAATTAAAATGGTCAAAATCGATTATTTAAATTCAAAACAATATTTTAAATAAATAATTATTTCAAATAAATGGTCAGAAAATACGGGACATTACATTCCTTCCCCCTTAAAATAATTTCGTCCTCGAAATTGCTAATGTAGAAAGAACGTCACAACCCATTATCTTTATTAAAATAATAAAATTTAAAACTCGATTTTATTTCCAAACTAATCTAATCGGTCGTAAAACCAAATTAACTCAAATAAAAGAATTTCCCAAAAATCTTCAAAAAAATTCTAACACCTTAAATTTTGGAAAATTTCGGCAGAGTCTCCCCTGTACGGAGGACATCTGCAATATCGCAGGTTCAAGAAATATATATATACATTAACTCTCATGGTCGGAAAAATCAAAATCCAAACTCAAAACCCAAATAAAACCAAAATTTCAAATTTGCGTAGGCGTACCTTTTTGCGAGCGTTATTATACGATATGCGATAATTTATTCTCGAGCATGCTTAGTTATTATGCAGCTCTATTCAAACTGGATTCGATTAACTCCAAAATTTTCTCTTCTGGATGGATTTTAAAGTTGAATTGGATCTTCAGCACCTGTTTCTCAACTCAAACCAATTCATTAGTATCCAAAATAAATGTCAGGTATGTTCCAAACATCCATATCATTCACATCAACCAATTCTACACACTGTTCAATCCACACGAGATTATAATTATTTAAAATCACTTCACTTATTTCTTCAATTATCCATTCAAATTTATTTATATGGATTGATTATCCAACTTATTTATTTCATATTGGTTTTAACCCAATCGATTCAGGTTCAGGTTCATGTTCAAGCAACCAACAACATAATCCAAACATATCACACAATTAACATTAACATATCCAAATAATTTTCCTATATTATAAAAATTTGTGAAAATCATTACCTTTATTATTTTATAAATAAACTAGGAAAAATAATTTCAAAAAATATCAAACCACAAATACGTGCTCTCATATATATACACGAACTCAATCTAGGGTGTTACTAACCCCATCTCTACTGAGTCACGCCGCAGAGCCAAGGTTATCACTAAACCAATAGCTCTGATACCACTGTAACGACCCAAGGAGTTTTGACCTCGAAAATCGACATAAAATCACCATGTCGACTATTCAAGTATCGAGAACACTGGATTGTCAATAGAAAGAAATTAGAGGATGAGAAAAGAAAGAAAGAATATTAGAATAGAAGAAAGAAGAAGAACACCACATCAGAATCTCACAGCGGAACGAATAAATATAATATATCAAATCTCTTTATTCAAAATAAAACTGGATACACATACCAATCATCAGAGTACAACATATATCAGTCACAGCGGAAACTAACTTTATATATCTAACGGTGAAGCCTCCTGCTTCCAGCTCCTGAAAACCCCAAGCGGAACCTAACCTGGAACATACTCGGTCTGACCCGAGCACATTTAAAGCAAAGCAAAGTACACCGGGTCAGTCTGGAATACTTTCAGTGATAAATTCATAGCACAACAATTTGTTTAACTTTGGAAAATCCTTTATGAAATCAAAGGATAATAGTAAGATCAGCCCACACATAAAACGGACGGTTTTTACCTTACTATAACCCAAAACGTCTTTGAAATCATAACTTATGCTGATATTATCATAATGTCTGAATACAAGTAATTAACAATCTAGCGGAACGCTTGCATCTCACGCTCCAAATATATAGTATACAACCAAAACCGCGGGCGCTTATTGGATATTTGATTCCAACTCTGATAAGGTATGGGATCACCTGCTGATAGTGTACCTCTAGAGGTGAATACACTGGGTTCAACAAGAACATCTTGCAACCCGGCCCACACATGACCGACCACTCATTTCGCTTGAGTGTATCGAATGTATATCACCAACGGTTGGGATCAGCAACTGGTTCCCGATAAGGGACAGCATCGAAATATAGATTAAAGAAGTAATTGGAATTTCTCTAGATAGGTGATTATACACCCTAATGGGAGCGACCCACATAGCCATGTTGCCTGCCCGATTTTTGTCATTTCCCGGTTGTTAGGCTTGAGGCTAGAATCTCTTTAAAACATCTGGCCATCATTACTTTGAATGTCACATCGTCAGATCTACCACAAAAATCACTAATTGACGTACACAAAAATACCCTTGTCGGGAGCGACCCAACTGTGATACGTTTGAAGAAATTAACGTACGTGACCCCTTTGGAAATACTCTGTCATACATTCGTCCATACAAGTCATCCAGGAACAGGATGAACCGAAGGCACCCTCCCACTGCATCCTAGGAATCACCCTATAGATCGGTAGGGAGAAGTCCTTGCAAATCCGTGGATTTCAACCACGATAGAATCACAAATCAAATAACTCTGGTTGCAAGCCAGAGAAATTCGACAAGTAGTCCCTCCGCTTATGAAGATCCATGGTCTTCACTTGCTCCGTCTTTAATCGACGTCTTCACGTATTTGTTGGTCGGCATGGTTTTCGAATATAAATTCGATCCCGGTCTTTCCATACCAACAATCGTATTGGTCAGGTTTGATAGTCGGTGATTTAACTATCAAATACAATAGTGCGAATACAATGAGTTTGCTGATTCGGTACTTGGCATTACCTGGCCTATTAAAATATATTTAATAAAATAGTTAATGAACTTCTAATCTTCCAATACATTAGAAACATTACACTTAATTTCATTCTAGTATGACAAAACTATTTTTAATGTTTTAGAATCATGTATATATATGGATTTCCACCTTTTTATTTCCTTGGTAAATGTCAAAAACTTCCTTCAAAACCTTTATCCCATTTTCTTATGTTCGAGCATCTCACGATATATATATATATATTACTTAATGGGATTAAACAAGTTCCAATTCTAATATGGTCAAAACCAATGTCGACTTGTATCATTTAAAACTAATTATCCTTATTAACATTGAAACCAATTTAGTATTGATTCATATTCCAAAACCTCGCACTTGTATTCAATCCTTCTCGTATGGAATATCACATCTATCACAACCCCTTTCAGTCGTTTCAAACCAATACCATTCCTCGATAATAATGAAGCCGTTCAAGTTGGGGTATTTTATTTACCTCTCAGACCTTGATCGACAACATTCTTATCTCAGAATAATATCAGTTCGTCACTTAACCATCTCACCAAAATCTTATTTACCATCTCGATCTCAATTGGTTTTATAAACCATTTCTTAAACATTTTAAGTCTTCATTTTGGTTTAAAGACCCTTTTTAAACCTTGTTTGGATTTCTTTCTAAATGCTTATAAAAATCCATTTATCATCCTTTTTACAACTTAGCTCGGATTTCACTTTAAACCCATTAACATCTTTTAGTCCATTACAAATCTATTTACTGTTTTCCCTAATAATTTTATTCAGTCTAGTTCACTTTTCTTAATTTTAATAAATAAAAAAAATCTTATTTAAGTCGTTATATTCATTACATATCTCATTTGCACCTCTCGTCTTGAAACTTGAATTTTACAGCTCCTTATAAAATCTCTTATTTGTCTTGATCGATTTCATCGACACTTCACCACCTCTAATGGGATTCCAACTAAAGTTAATTTCTTTAATTATATCTAATTACAATAATAATTTACTTTAACATTCAACTATATTAAAATAGTTAACAATGCTACTAACTAAAAAAATAGTCTAAATTATTATTTGGAAAAGCTTATTAAATAAAATCAACTTCATTAACATAATTCAATAATTTCCTTAATTTATAGTTAATCGAAGATTAACTAGTTATTCACACCATTCGTTAAACCTTAACGAATATTCAAAGTATTTAAATCAAATTACTTCGATTATCAATTTCAAATAAAGACGGTTGATTTTTGTCGACTGTACACCTCACTTAGCAGTTAACTGATTATCATTAGTCATTTCCCCTTTTTAAATTAATTAAATAGCTTAATTAATTTAAAAATGCCATTTAATTGTTTTAAAAACAATTATTCTATTTTGCAACCCGTAGGTAAATTTTATGGTTTCTGCTTTTAGCACTTTCGTAAATCACAACATCTTATTTCATAATCATTAAACAAATTTCTTTTTAAAAGCTCGATTAAAATATTTATTCATAAATTTCTAATTTAATTAATTATATAAAATGACTGAAAGACTTCAGTTCAATTATAAAATATTTTATAACTTTAAAGCAGCGTCAATTCACCGAACGGTCGAACGACGTCCGAAACAATACATTTTAGGTCATTCACTGCCAATTACCCAATCAACACCGTCGGTTGATTTTAAACACAACACAGGTGAATATTTATTCAACCATCGCGCTCAAACAGGTTTTTCTACCATCTGGGGTTAAATCAGTTCAAATATCAACAATATAAAACAAACAAACAACGTATATAAAATTTGAGGAATCCGGTCGGATCCCTCCAACCTGTTCTTCCCTGCATCACAGCTCGTTATACATTCCATAATAATATGTGAAATAAATTTCATATGATCTACTAATTTAAAACGATTAAATCTAGATAACCGCATCCAATCAACCATAACAGTCAACAACAACCAATCAACCAATGTAACACCCCGCCTACGCTAGGGTCACTCGCAAAGGAATGCACTAGCTTTAGAGGGGCATTATTGGTAAACATGCGTAGAAATATCACAAGACAGAATGTAACACCCCGAATTTTCTATTAACACTAAAGTTGCTAAAATAATAATAAGTGTGTAGAAGAGGGGATGTATCTAATATGAATATAAAAATATTAATAAGTGTGTAGAAGAGGGGATGTATCTAATATGAATATAAAAATATTAATAAGTGTGAAAGAGAGGGGATGTATCTAATATGAATATAAAAATATTAATAACTGTGTAAGAGAGGGGATGTATCTAATATGAATATAAAAATATTAATAAGTGTGTGAGAGAGGGGATGTATCTAATATGTATATAAAAACAATAATAAGTAAAGGGGGATGTATCTAATATGTACATTGTAGAAAATATATATATATTTATGACATGAATAGAAGTTTATTAATATGCTGAGTGTTTGCTGAGTCACTTCTGACTCATTGCTGAGTCAACAAGATAAACCCCATCTTGTCTGAACGGCTGCGGTTATTTCTAGGTTAAATCTAATAGCCTAAATGAATTCTAAAAATCTATAAATAAGTGGGTAGACCCTAGACCTAAATCACTTGTAAAATTAGAGAAGCTACCGTCATGCTGCTGCCATGGAGTTCAGTATAGCCGTCACAAATTAAGAAGAGGAAGCCTAATCATCTACAACTAAATCTACACAAATCAAATCAAAAGATCTCTCTTTCTCTAATTCTTTTCTTTTGTTGGTGAGTATGATGATTCTCACAAGACTATTACAAACTAATTTGACTCAATTATGAATGGATCACAAGAAAGTGATGTGATTTGTAATTGTAAATTCTATATATTGTGGATCTCTTATTATGTTATTATGTTGTCATATGATGTAAATTATATATGCTATGTCATGCTATGTTGTAAATTCTCTTATGCTATGTCGTGCTATGTTGAGAATCATGTCAAGCTATGTTATACTATCATACTATGTCATGTTATAAATCATGCTATATTATGTTGAAAAATCATGTTGTTGGATCATGCTTAAAGTTATGTTTTTTTTTCTTAATTTAAATGGATCTTGTTTATGGGAATTTGCCTATTAGGTTAGGTGTACCCATAAACTTGAAACTATAATTAAATAAAACTTGATTATGGGAATTTGCCTATTGAGTTAGGTGTACCCATATAAAACCATGTTGTTAAAAAATTAGATGATGTTGATTCACACATGTTCATATGTAAGTTTATGAAAATTGATTGAGATCATATTAGGTGAATTTTGAACAAGTTGACACCTTTAGGTCCATGACATGTATAATCTATGCAAGTTGGACATATGCAAGTTTCACCCCTTATTATGATTCATTTGGTCACATATACATGTTGTTATTATGATAATCTCTTTTATGCTATGAGTTAGGCTATTCGAGTCTAACATATATTTTGCGAATAAACGTTCAAACGTGGGGTAGGGGTAATATTAGGAATTAATAAATTGGGTGCAATTTTGTAAGATTTTGCATACCATGAATGGATGTCCATAATTGAGTCAATTATGGACATTGTTAAAAATAGGAAGTAATTAATAATTCAAGTAGGGAATTATTAAAATTGGGGGAAAGTGGATTATTATTAATAATCAATGCTTAGGACACGAGGTTGGACCCGTTTGTGACGTAAACCTGCCCGGACCCGCCCGGCAAATCCAGTAGTCACAAATGTCGGCCCAATGTGAGAGGTCCTAGGCCCAAACTAAAGCATAACAGTTGTAAAGACACGAGGTTAGACTCTTTTATGGTGTAAGACTGCCCGGACCCGCCCGGCAAATCCAGCTGCCATAAATGCTAGTCTAATGTGAGAGGTCTTTATGAGGTTATGGCCTTAATGAACTAAGAAATACTTAACCAGATAATCATGTAAGGTGGGACATGGGGGTTAAGTAGGTGCCTTGGGTGGCATGAGGAATCTGGTGGTTGCTTTTAGAGGCATTTGAAATACGATTAGACTTAACCAAACACTAAGTGGGTTAAGTGGGATGGACTAATGGGGACAAGCTCAGGTGGAATGCTTGTGGTAAATAGTGGCAGCCCATTTCAACCAGTATCCCAAAACGTATCTTTGTGGGCTCGACCCAAGTCGAGGACGGGACACGCATACTGGGTTTGACTATAAGAGGCCAAAACAGGGAGCGATGGCAACGCAAGTCCAACGGGTTTCATATGCGTGTGTGGACCTGGGCTGGTAGGTAAGACGTTGTTGCATCGTGTAGGCATAAGCCGTGCATGTCCGTTGTATCAGGTTGCCACTTTAGGGGAGTGATACACCCCACTGTGGGGCCAGCACGGGTATCTACGAGTTAGTGAGCCGATCGAATAATGGGAAGTAGGGTACACCTAGTGGACATAGGGGCAGGCGGCACCTATGTAGTCAGCTAGGGGTACGTAAAGCCATTGGGAAAGTATCTAAGTGAAGCTAAGTGGGATGAATCTTTAGGGTGACTGGTGTGGTGCGGTATAGTGTTTATCCTTTAGTATTTAGGAGCGCCTATAACGTTGCCTTTAGCGATTGTCTATGTCCTTAATCTGCTCTTCATAGACATTTTCTTGTTTTCCAGCTTATGCCTTAGTCCAGTTATTTTGGTAATAGTATTGTAGAATTATCATATTCACCAGACTTTATGTCTGACCCCCTCTTTTCCATCCTTTTTCTCCCTTCAGGTCTGCAGGTTGGGCAAAGTTCTAGTGGAGTCTAGTTGGATCGCTTATCTTCTGGAAAGCTTGGACTGCTGAAGTAAAGTCTAGCTTGTTATCTTTCTTTTTTAATGGCTATTCATGTAATGGGATTATGTACTTGTTTTATCAAGATAGATATTGTACTTGACATTGAATATGGTGTTATGATGTAATCAAACATGTTTTGACTTCTGCTACAATGAAATAAAGTTTTTGAATTTCCAAGTACTATTTTATATCTGTCTTGTTGTAATTTTACTGTTCTATATTCACTTAAAACCTCCATGGAAGTTAATGCATTCCCTTTGTGAGTGACATTAATGGACGTGGGGTGTTACACGTGGTATCAGAGCATAAGGTTACCAGAACAGATAAAAAAAAAATTTAGAAAAATATTTTTTTTTTCTAAAGTATTTTTGGAAGAAGTGCTTTCAAAAAAAAACATGTTATTTAAAGAGAGTTTTTATGAAAAACATAATCCCAAATAGCCACATCCTTATCTTTATCTTTCGAATTCTCCATTTTGAATCTTTCCTTTTTCGTTTCAGCATGGCTGAAGATCTTAATCTCCCAGAAGGTGTGACGATTCCAGGGTGGTTTAGGAGATACTTGGAGGCTAGGGCCACCACTACAGGCTCAGCGGATACTCCTCCACCCCTAGTTGCACCCATTCCTCCTCCTCCTCCTCGTGTTGACACTTTTGCAAAGACGTGCAAGGAATTCAAGGCTATGGGAGGAAAAACTTTTCAAGGGACTGAGACGTTTGTAGAGGCCAGAGATTGGCTTAAGGAGACTGAGGAATTGTTGGATATCTTTGAAGTGGAAGATGGGAGGAAAGTCCGTTTAGCTGCTTGGTTAATGAAGGGAGAGGCCTCGTTTTGGTGGGAGGTCACTAACGGGGAACGTCCAGTTGATTCATGGGCGGATTTCAGACGAAGGTTTGAGGCAAAGTTTCTTTCAAGGGCAGAGGAGAACTTAAATATGGAAAAATTCCTGGCACTAAAGCAAGGGAGCTCATCAGTAAAGGAATATGTCAATAAATTTAATCAGTTAGCAAGGTTTGGCTTGGAGTTGGTGAACACGCCAGAGAAGAAAGCTTTGAGGTTCGTTAGAGGCTTGAATGAACCGTTGCAAGGGTTGGCTATGACCCACATCCCTATGGGAGCCACCTTTGAAAAGCTAGTAGAAATGGCACTTATGCATGAGGATAAGGCAGTTGAAAAGAAAGGGGATCAGAAGAAACCCCAACAGCAAAATAAGAAGGGTGGTAAAAACAATAATGGCAAAGGGAAGAAGAAATGCTTCAATTGTGGGACGCCTGGCCATCTCAGCAAAGATTGTAGAAAGAAAAAGAAGACTGGTTGTTTTCATTGTGGAGATGCGGGACATTTAGTGAAGGACTGTCCAAAGAAGGGGCAGAGGGAAGGGTCTACCTCGGGAGGACAGGTGCAGGCTCTTATGGCACCAGGGCAGGCAAGGGGGCAAGTTCAGGCTATTGCGGCCCCACCGCTGCAAGAAAGAGGTAGAACAATTTCTGTTGATAGCTTAGTTTTTCTGTTTGATCATCCTGTCCGTACCTTATTCGATTCTGGCGCATCTCATTCGTTTATCTCTGCATCATTATTTGAATCACTGCACTTGAACACCAGTTTAGTAGAGGATCCCTTGGTCGTTTCAAATCCAATTGGGGGTTCGGCTCATTTGACCATGATATGTTTGGATTTGAAAATCTCTATACTTAGCGTTGAATTTAGATGTGATGCTTATGTATTGGGCTTCACGGGCTATGGGCTAATTGTAGGAATGCATTGGTTGTCTAGAAATAGGGCCATTCTTGATTGTGAAAGGAGAGTAGTTAGGCTTGTGACTCGCCTTGGTAATGCTCTCGACATCTTTTGTAATCCCATAAATTCCGTTATGCTAAGTTATCTTGAATCGCTTGACGCGTCTGTAGAGAACCTGCGATCGGTAGAAGTGGTCCGGGAATATCCGGATGTGTTTGAGGAGGTGAAGGGCTTACCTCCAAAGCGGGAGATAGACTTTCGAATTTATCTTGTGGATAATGCTAAACCCGTATCTTTGCCAGTGCGCCACATGGCTCCTCGTGAAAGGAGGGAACTCAATAAGCAAGTAAAGGAGTTGCTTGAGAAGGGGTTCATAAGACGTAGTATATCGGAGTGGGGTGCTCCAGTAGTTTTTTCCACAAAGGCGGATGGGTCTCTTAGACTTTGTATGGACTATAGAGAACTAAACAAGCTTACTAAAAAGAACCGACACCCACTGCTGAGGATTGACGATCTCTTTGATCAGTTAGTTGGCGCCTCAGTGTTTTCGCAGTTGGACTTAGCCACTGGCTTTCATCAACTGAGAGTGGCTGAGGATAGTATAGATAAGACTGCTTTTAGGACTCCTGACGGATTCTATGAATGGCTAGTGATGCCCTTTGGTTTGATAAACGCCCCTGCATATTTTGTTGATTTGATGAGTAGGGTGTTTAGGGAATACCTTAACAAATTCGTGGTAGTCTTTGTGGATGACATCTTAGTCTGTTCTAAGAATAAAGAAGAGCACTCCCTACATCTTAGGGAAGTGTTGGAAACCCTTCGAGCGCATAACCTTAAGGCAAAATTTTCTAAGTGTCACTTCTGGAGAAAGGAAGTACGGTTCTTAGGGCACGTGGTTTCCAAAGAAGGGATAGCAGTGGATCCCGCGAAGGTGGTGGCCATCCAAGATTGGAAGGTCCCTAAAAATGCAACCGAAGTAAGAAGTTTCTTGGGGTTGGCTGGCTATTATAGGAAGTTTATCAAAGACTTCGCAAAAATATCAGCTCCATTAACACGGTTAACGAAGAAGAACCTGGTTTTTACGTGGGACAAAGATTGCGATGATGCGTTCCAACGTTTAAAGAGAGCCTTAACTTCAGCCCCAGTCTTAGTGCTACCAGACGGGAATAAACCGTTTACCATCTATACTGATGCTTGTGGGACGGGACTTGGCGCGGTCCTCATGCAAGAGGGAAGAGTAATAGCCTATGGTGGAAGGCAGTTGAGGGTTCATGAAAAGAATTACCCCACGCATGACTTAGAGCAAGCCGCAATTGTTTTCGCGCTTAAGTCTTGGCGTCACTATCTTCTTGGTGAGAAATTCGAACTGTTCACTGACCACAAATCATTGAAATACTTATTCTCTCAGAAGGATTTGAATTTAAGGCAGCAACGGTGGATGGAATTCTTAGCCTCCTACGATTTTGAAATAGCATATACCCCGGGCAAGGGTAACGTGGTGGCAGACGCCTTAAGTAGGAAAAGGTTGTCCTTGAGTCCGTTGTTTGTTGAACGACAAAGCTTAGAATTCATCTCTATGTTTCACTTTAGACCCTCCGTTGACTTAGTACCCGGTCTGTTAGCATCCTTGGAGGTTAGACCTACACTTCTAGGACGGGTTGGTGAGGCACAGCGAGACGACCCACAGTTGGTTGAGATAGTAGAAAAGCTCAAAGGGGGGGAGTCGTCAAGCCATCTTCGTAGGTATACCCTAGATGATAAGGGTTGGTTACGAAGGGATAATAGACTTTGTGTACCACAAGACGAAGACTTAAGGAAGGCCATTCTTGATGATGCTCATCGCTCAAAAATGACCATTCATCCCGGCGGGGATAAGATGTACAAAGATATGAAGCGGGTTTTCTTTTGGGCCGGTATGAAAAAGGATGTGGCCGAGTACGTCGCTAGATGCTTGGTGTGTCAACGAGTTAAAGCAGAACAAAAGAAACCCGGTGGGTTGCTTCACCCATTAGAAGTTCCACTATGGAAATGGGAAAGCATCTCAATGGATTTTGTGGATGGATTACAAAGATCAAGGAAGGGTAACACGGGGATTTGGGTTATAGTAGATAGACTTACTAAAAGCGCCCATTTTATTCCCGTGAAAAGTAAGAGGACTGCTCCGTGGTTGGCTTCTGTATACATTAAGGAGATAGTTCGTTTGCACGGTATTCCTTCTAGTATAGTAAGCGACCGTGACCCCATCTTTACTAGCGAATTTTGGAAGAGTTTACAAGAGGTGGTAGGGACTCAGCTATGTTTGAGCACCGCATATCATCTTCAGATAGACGGCCAGACCGAGAGGGTGAATCGCATTCTAGAGGATCTTTTAAGGCTTTGTATCCTAGACTTTGGGGGTACATGGGAAGAGCACCTTCCGTTAGTAGAATTCGCATATAATAATAGCTTTCAGTCTAGTATTGGCATGGCACCTTTCGAAGCTCTTTATGGAAGGCCTTGCCGTTCGCCTACACGTTGGTGGGAATCTACCGATAAAATCCTACTTGGGCCCGATATGGTTAGGGAAACCTCGGAGAAGATTGAGTTGATTCGAAGGAGGATGAAAGCAGCACAAGATAGGCAGAAATCGTATGCTGATAAGAGGAGGACAGATCTTGAGTTTGACATTGGGGACATGGTTTTTATCAAAGTATCTCCGTTACAGAATGTTGTTCGCTTTGGGTCCGTGGGGAAATTAGCACCAAGGTTTGTAGGGCCGTTTCCTGTAAAAGACAGGATTGGGAAGATGGCATATAGGGTGGAGTTGCCTGAGAAACTTAGTGGAGTACACGACGTATTCCATGTATCACATTTGAGGAAGTGTTTGCACAAGACCGCGGAGGTGGTAGAGCCGAGCTTGCTTAAAGAGGTGGAAATAGAGCGTGATGCAACAATTAGACGAGCTCCTACATGCATTCTTGGGTCGGAGATCAAAAAGTTGAGGAATCGAGAGGTCAGACTGGTTAAAGTGCAATGGGGAGATGATGAGAGCAACGCAACTTGGGAGACAGAAGAGAAGATGCGTTCGTTGTACCCTTTTCTTTTTGAGGGTATGTCTTTTAATTTCTCCTTTATCGCTTAGCTTATCTTATCTTATCTTTAGTATGTCCTCTCATTAGTATCTTTGACCTTTAGTTAGGATAATCCTATGGTTGAAACATGTGTTTGAGACATGTTATGTATGATGGATGCAAAATGGATGCAAGTGTTTGCTAGTGGTTGCTCGTGGATGCATATATACATACACTTTAGGCACTAGATCGGCTCAGTCACTTCATATTGCATATTGCATATATATGGATGTATTTAGTATAATGGATGTATAATGGTTGTACCATCATATGGATGCTGCATTCGGTTGAATGGGTGTGCACGCATATAGAAGTAGTATGTAAGCAATTAGGATCTTTTGCATACATAATGGATTCATGACACTTACATAATTTGCATTAAGGAGGTCAACTGAATCAGTAGACCGCCTGATTTCGCATTAGGTAAGGACATGTACACACACTTGCATATGATCATAAAGCATTAGAAGTCTTTTAAGGACAATGGATGCCTGTGTATGATGGATGAGTAGATGGACGTTTGGATGGTAGGATATACATTCTTCCAGACTTGAAGATTTCGGGGACGAAATCCTAAAAGGAGGGGAGAATGTAACACCCCGAATTTTCTATTAACACTAAAGTTGCTAAAATAATAATAAGTGTGTAGAAGAGGGGATGTATCTAATATGAATATAAAAATATTAATAAGTGTGTAGAAGAGGGGATGTATCTAATATGAATATAAAAATATTAATAAGTGTGTAAGAGAGGGGATGTATCTAATATGAATATAAAAATATTAATAACTGTGTAAGAGAGGGGATGTATCTAATATGAATATAAAAATATTAATAAGTGTGTGAGAGAGGGGATGTATCTAATATGTATATAAAAACAATAATAAGTAAAGGGGGATGTATCTAATATGTACATTATAGAAAAAATATATATATTTATGACATGAATAGAAGTTTATTAATATGTTGAGTGTTTGCTGAGTCACTTCTGACTCATTGCTGAGTCAACAAGATAAACCCCATCTTGTCTGAACGGCTGCGGTTATTTCTAGGTTAAATCTAATGGCCTAAATGAATTCTAAAAATCTATAAATAAGTGGGTAGACCCTAGACCTAAATCACTTGTAAAATTAGAGAAGCTACCGTCATGCTGCTGCCATGGAGTTCAGCATAGCCGTCACAAATTAAGAAGAGGAAGCCTAATCATCTACAACTAAATCTACACAAATCAAATCAAAAGATCTCTCTTTCTCTAATTCTTTTCTTTTGTAGGTGAGTATGATGATTCTCACAAGACTATTACAAACTAATTTGACTCGGTTATGAATGGATCACAAGAAAGTGATGTGATTTGTAATTGTAAATTCTATATATTTTGGATCTCTTATTATGTTATTATGTTGTCGTATGATGTAAATTATATATGCTATGTCATGCTATGTTGTAAATTCTCTTATGCTATGTCGTGCTATGTTGAGAATCATGTCAAGCTATGTTATACTATCATAATATGCCATGTTATAAATCATGCTATATTATGTTGAAAAATCATGTTGTTGGATCATGCTTAAAGTTATGTTTTTTTTTCTTAATTTAAATGGATCTTGTTTATGGGAATTTGCCTATTAGGTTAGGTGTACCCATAAACTTGAAACTATAATTAAATAAAACTTGATTATGGGAATTTGCCTATTGAGTTAGGTGTACCCATATAAAACCATGTTGTTAAAAAATTAGATGATGTTGATTCACACATGTTCATATGTAAGTTTATGAAAATTGATTGAGATCATATTAGGTGAATTTTGAACAAGTTGACACCTTTAGGTCCATGACATGTATAATCTATGCAAGTTGGACATATGCAAGTTTCACCCCTTATTATGATTCATTTGGTCACATATACATGTTGTTATTATGATAATCTCTTTTATGCTATGAGTTAGGCTATTCGAGTCTAACATATATTTTGCGAATAAACGTTCAAACGTGGGGTAGGGGTAATATTAGGAATTAATAAATTGGGTGCAATTTTGTAAGATTTTGCATACCATGAATGGATGTCCATAATTGAGTCAATTATGGACATTGTTAAAAATAGGAAGTAATTAATAATTCAAGTAGGGAATTATTAAAATTGGGGGAAAGTGGATTATTATTAATAATCAATGCTTAGGACACGAGGTTGGACCCATTTGTGACGTAAACCTGCCCGGACCCGCCCGGCAAATCCAGTAGTCACAAATGTCGGCCCAATGTGAGAGGTCCTAGGCCCAAACTAAAGCATAACAGTTGTAAAGACACGAGGTTAGACTCTTTTATGGTGTAAGACTGCCCGGACCCGCCCGGCAAATCCAGCTGCCATAAATGCCAGTCTAATGTGAGTGGTCTTTATGAGGTTATGGCCTTAATGAACTAAGAAATACTTAACCAGATAATCATGTAAGGTGGGACATGGGGGTTAAGTAGGTGCCTTGGGTGGCATGAGGAATCTGGTGGTTGCCTTTAGAGGTATTTGAAATACGATTAGACTTAACCAAACACACATGTAAATGAACATGACTAAGTGGGTTAAGTGGGATGGACTAATGGGGACAAGCTTAGGTGGAATGCTTGTGGTAAATAGTGGGGGCCCATTTCAACCAGTATCCCAAAACGTATCTTTGTGGGCTCGACCCAAGTCGAGGACGGGACACGCATACTGGGTTTGACTATAAGAGGCCAAAACAGGGAGCGATGGCAACGCAAGTCCAACGGGTTTCATATGCGTGTGTGGACCTGGGCTGGTAGGTAAGACGTTGTTGCATCGTGTAGGTATAAGTCGTGCATGTCCGTTGTATCAGGTTGCCACTTTAGGGGAGTGATACACCCCACTGTGGGACCAGCACGGGTATCTACGAGTTAGGGAGCCGATCGAATAATGGGAAGTAGGGTACACCTAGTGGAGATAGGGGCAGGCGGCACCTATGTAGTCAGCTAGGGGGACGTAAAGCCATTGGGAAAGTTTCTAAGTGAAGCTAAGTGGGATGAATCTTTAGGGCGACTGGTGTGGTGCAGTATAGTGTTTATCCTTTAGTATTTAGGAGCGCCTATAACGTTGCCTTTAGCGATTGTCTATGTCCTTAATCTGCTCTTCATAGACATTTTCTTGTTTTCCAGCTTATGCCTTAGTCCAGTTATTTTGGTAATAGTATTGTAGAATTATCATATTCACCAGACTTTATGTCTAACCCCCTCTTTTCCATCCTTTTTCTCCCTTCAGGTCCGCAGGTTGGGCCAAGTTCTAGTGGAGTCTAGTTGGATCGCTTATCTTCTGGAAAGCTTGGACTGCTGAAGTAAAGTCCAGCTTGTTATCTTTCTTTTTTAATGGCTATTCATGTAATGGGATTATGTACTTGTTTTATCAAGATAGATATTGTACTTGACATTGAATATGGTGTTATGATGTAATCAAACATGTTTTGACTTCTGCTACAATGAAATAAAGTTTTTGAATTTCCAAGTACTATTTTATATCTGTCTTGTTGTAATTTTACTGTTCTATATTCACTTAAAACCTCCATGGAAGTTAATGCATTCCCTTTGTGAGTGACATTAATGGACGTGGGGTGTTACACAGAACATATAAAATAGCGGAAGTAAAATCGAACTTTCATAAACATGAATACATAAGGTCTAAAGCCTTTTACATCAGAGTACATCAAAACCTGTCTTGCAATAGTAAAGAAGCATAAAGACTTTTTCATAAATTATTCCCCAAATAAAAACAGTAAAGTAGCCATAGCCAGGAAAAGTCCAAGCCATCCATGATGACCTTCAAGCAGAAGAAGTCTGAACTAAACAGCAGTGTTTCCTCCCTGTAACCTGGGGGGGAACGGAAGAAAAGAGGCGAAACAAAACGGGTCAGTCAAAAAGACTGAGTAAGCCCTATCTACTATTAGTATAAAAACTAGTAAAGTTAACTGACATGAGAAACTGAGATGAACATAAGCATGATAAAAAATAGGTAAGCTAAATCAAAATAACAGGATGAACTACTGAACTCAGATAAACTAAGATGTCATGATAAATTATGATGTCAAGACAAAACAAGGTATCACATCGTCAGGTTCCTATCAAGTATAATATTCCAAGATATCTATCACGTATAACGTCCCATGGTATCTATCCTGTATATCTGCTCTGCACCTACTGTACTAGTATCCCAACTGTATTACGTGTTATCCGTGAATGACCCTTACTCAGAAGTCGTGTAATGGTCCCTGTCAACCTAATATACCGCATATATAGGTTACTCAACTCATATGTTTCTTTCCATGTATAAGTTCAGTTCTTTGCCGTAGGCTGTACGGGCTTTCCCATGTAAACGGTTTATCCTTGAAGTTGTTTTGGACTGCAACCCTTGATCTAGTTGTGTTTCCTTACCATGAACTATCGCGCGTCCACTTAGGATTTATGCCACCTAGGACCGCTAGGGATTATGCTACCTAATGAACGTTTCCGTGTCTCGGTTTGGGTTTTAGCCACCTAGGACCACTAGGGATTACGCCACCCGTCAACCGCGCCCTTGATCCCACGTATGTATCGTGAATCGTTTTCCATGTCTAGATGCACATGTTCCCCAATGTGCCATCCGAGTTCCGTGCCAGGGCAAATCAAGAAATACGGAACTCGGTCGGGAGCTTTAAATCGTCTGCCGATGCAGATATCAAGGTCTGTTTTTGTACCCGTGGCTATTGTCCCACATGACCCCTCCCTCAACTACTGAAAGGAAATCCAAGAAAAATCATGTATAAGAACCACTCCACGGCCCCACTATAGCCCACTTCCCTACGGGCCAACCTCACCCATGACTCGATAGCAAGCACATGGTCTGTTGGGGGTTCTCTGCCTTTCCGTACGTACACGATTGACTAAAGATGGTAGGTAGTCGGTGATGTGCTATCCAGGGCAAAAACAAGAATCGTCGACTCCACGCTAATCCATCCCAGTCTTTAGGTTGCTCGCATAGCAACCAAGGCATACTCTTGGTCCTTCTAACGCAGACCTTAACCTCTCATGGGCCTAGTATAATTACCTGGCAGCCCACCGAGGGATCCCAAGAATATCCTCACGTCCCCCGAAGCTTCCACTTCGGCACCCAGTGCGCTGGAGCTTTTATCCGAGTCAGATAACTTGCTCCCCCTCGTATACTAAGCGATGACCTACCGTATCAGGTTAATCATCGTTTTGAGAATTAGTCCTATGTCCTTAGCTAAGAATTATTACTTAGTTACCCTTAACTAAGGTTTACCACTTAGCTTCCTTTCCCGTTATCCTTGATTAACCACGGTTTTCTACCTAGTTCTTCTAGCTAGGGTTTGTCTATTGGGTTAAGTGTTATCATTCAAGTCCATGACTTAACCCGCCCACGAATCACGTCAAAGATTGGCTAAGTATTTAAGTTCAAGACTTAGTTCCACAAGTTGGTTAAGTGTACCCAGAGGCTCATGACTTAACCCTATCAAGTCAAATTGGTCAAGTACTAGCTTACCTTAATCCTATCGGATTATCTTGCTAGATCGATTAAGCATAGATTATCTTAATCCCATCAAATTATCGAGTCGGATTGGCTAAGTATAGGTTGGCTTAACCCCATCCTCTAATCGTACTACAATGGTTAAGTATATTCTAAAAAGGTCTTGTGACTTAACCTTATCAGGTCCGCGTATTAGATTGGTTAAGTGTAAGTTACTTAACACCATCAAATCATCATGTATAATTGGTTAAGTATTAGTTGCTTAACCCCATTAAATTATCACGTTAAGTTGGTTAAGTATTGGTTACTTAACCTCATTGAATTACCGAGTTTAAATTGGTTAAGTGTTTAACTTAACCCCATCGAATTACCGTGTTTAGATTAGTTAAGTGTGGATTACTTAACCCCATCTAATTACCGTGTCGGATTAGTTAGGTGCAAATTACTTAACCCCATCCCCTAATCATCTTGTATGGTTAAGTGTCATTAAGAAAACTTACTTAACCTTGCCAAATTATCATGTTGGATTGATTAAGTGTTGGTTAACTTAATCCTCGTCCACTAGTCGTATAAAAATGGTTAAGCGTCATTAGGCAAATCAAATCACTTAACCTACCCAACCTTGTCATGTTTTGTTAAGTATCATTAGCCTAACCAATTTACTTAATCCATTTACCCATGTCATATTTGGTTAAGAGTCATTAATCAAATTAACTTAACCCTATCATGTGGCATTAATTACTTAATGCACCCCAACCTCTCACATTAGACTTTGTTGTGGTTACTAGTTAAGCCGGTCGGTTCCGGGTAGCTTTACACCACAACTTGGTCTAACCTCGGGTTCAAGCACAACATGACCAACTTCTCACATTGGGTCCTATTGTTTGCAACTACTAGTTAGGCCGGTCGGTTCCGGGTAGTTTTACGTTGCAAACTCAACCCAACCTCGAGTTGGCCACTTTCATGTTTAGTCTAGTGTCATGTTCATAGTCAAGTTTTCAAGCAATTGGGTAGACCTAACTTAATAGGTAAATTCCCAATGGGTAGACCTAACTTAATAGGTAAATTCCCAAGCTTATGTTTTTATGCATACTTACATGTCAACTTCCATGTTATACTTCAAGTCATGTTTTCAAGTATAAACACATGTCATATTTAACGTTACATGTTGTCATGTTTATACCCATTTACCCAAGTCATATTCATGTCATTATGTTTCCCCATAATGTGACCCCAACGCTTTTTAAACTAGCATATACGTTCGCAACAACGTGATGGATTAAAAGAAGAGACTTGGCAAAGGAATGACAAAAATGGGTATTAAGCCACAAGTTAATCATGGTGGCAAATGAGGCACAAATGTGTTCATTAGCTTGCATGTTACATTCTTAAGCCTCAAAAACATGCATCAACCCAAACTTGGTACATAAGCGAATCATGGTGACAAAAGACATGGAATGATGGCTAGAAACTCGCATATATCATCATATAAGGATTATGACTTCATATGCAAGTTGACATAATGATTATGAAGATTCTCATGTTGCATAATGCAACATTTCAACATAAAGGTTGTGGCTTTTAACTCATAAGATCAAGATAATGACTTCATAAACTTGCATAACATGATAGCATGCATCATTCTAATTAATCAAACCCAAACTTTCAACATGAACATTTAACTTCATAGTTAATATCTAAGAGTAGGGAAGGGCTTACATTGCTATGAAGGCCTAAATCGATTAAACTAAAGCTTATGATGAAGCCTATGCATGCCATCACCCAAAAACCCAAAGATGGATGCTCCAAATCACAAAAAACACCATCTTTATGAACAAAGATCAAAGCTTTTGTCTTGAAATCAACTTGAGGGGCTCTCATACTAACATAGGGACTCTCTAATACTCTCATGTTCATGAAACCTCTCATAGAAATGAAGTGGAGGCTAGGATAGTTGAGTGGTGGCCATGAGAGTAGAAATTTTGCCATAGTTTAGTTACATGAGTGAATAATGAGGGTTTAGGGGAGGGTTAGGGGCTTATTTATAGAAGATTAGGCTAGTTAGGACCCTTAGATTAACCCTAGGATAGATCCCAGCCCTCAAAAATCGTCACAAGCCTCCAAAACAAGACCAAGGGCCAAAACAGGTGCACCAGGCCAGCCAGGGTCAAGCCAGAAGGCTGTGCAGGTTTCTGGCTCGACACGGGCGCACTTCCCAAGTGCGCCAGTGTATTTTTGTGCTGGCGCACTTCACAAGTGCGCCAGTGCATTCTGGCTTGTTTTCGGTTTTTCTGCCTAACTTCGTTCGTCCATATCTTCTTCATACGGACTCCGATTTACGAAATTTCGGACTCTATTTCGCGTATTTTTCCGAGACGAACGCAATGGCGCAACCCGTTTATCCTGATTCAGATTTTATAATTTAATTCTGACTTGATTCTGGTCTTAACACGTTGCTAAAAATTCGGGTTGTTACATCCTCCCCACCCCAACTTAAAGGATTTCGTCCCCGAAATCTCCAAGTTAGGAAGAACGTATCCTACCATCCATCATTCATCTACTCACAACATCATCCACAAGCAACCATTGTCCTTAGATGATTTCTAATGCTGTATGAATATATGCAAAACGTGTGTATACGTGTTCCTTAGCTAATGTTAATGATCAGGCCTGAATAATCTTTCTAATGCAAAATATGTATAGTGCCATGAATCCAACATGTATGCAAATAGTCCTAGCCATATAGGTACTATATGCGTGCACAATCATTCATTCATATGCAACAACCGCATGATAATACATTCGATTTCATCCATAAACAAGTATAAATACTCGTGCATATGCAATATGAAATGTGACCGAGTCGAGCTAGTATCTAATGTGTATTCGCGCATCCATGAGCAACCACTTGCAACCATATCAATCATAACATGTTTCAAATACATGTTTACATCCATAGGGTTCTACCTAGGATTCCCTGGAACAGGGTCGAGAAGAAAAACAAGACAAACTCCTTACGGGGGTTGTAACAGAAAATAGGACCGAGAGGATGTCCACAAAAGATAGCCTACAAGTAAGCTCTACAGAAAACAGGGATCAAGGAGATACTCCCAAAAAGAGATATCATGCGCGTATCTAGTCTGTGACCATCAAAGTCGTACTTCCTTGAGCTCAATTCCCTTGTGCCTTGACCGTCTTTTAACTTCGCGATTTCGTAGCTTCTTATTTCCTGTTTCCATAACATGAGCTGGAACTCATTTCTTCGTCGCCTCTCGTTCCACTTGCACTTATCCTCTTTCTAGAATACTTGACGCAAACATGACTGCGTACTCATGATCTCATGCAAGCCTTCCAAAATTCACTAGTGAACCTTGGATCTCGTACCATAAGGTATTCCACGTAGAAAAACTTTCTCTTGAAAGTAAACAGATGCCAACCAGGTTATCAAGCGCACTTACTAGGGTGACTTCTATAACCCATGCATAAGTGAAATAGACCATCCGTCTCATCGGCGAACGCCACTCGATCGGGCTTCAAATTTCCAATAAAGGCATCCAGGGATTCTAAGTAACTAGTCATGACAGAACCTCAAAAAGGTTACACGATACTTCGAGGGTATTACCAAGGCTAGTCAAAAGTCTAACTACCCTCCTATCAAAACCGGGAGTGGCACCCCTTACTGGATAACCACTTCATCCCTAGAATCCATCCATAACTTATAAACATAAGCATTATTTACAAACTCAACACTTGGCATAGACATTCTCAAATCCAAACAAGTCATGTATACATGGACTGACTCTCCAATAGGACTTTGAGACAAAAATTGGGATTCTCTATTACGCTAGTACTTAAGGTGCAGAGACTCAACTATCGAAGCAGACTTAATTGATACCATGATCAAAACAAAGTCCTAACGGGATGATAGAGAAGAAAAGCTAAACCTTTAACAAGATCGTTACCCTCCTTCCGAGGTACCCTAGAAATGAGAGCATACTATTGCCCTCCCGATGATCTTGTCCTTGTCCCATGATACTTAACTATCCACCCCGTTTCACCATGCCAAAGGTACTCTCTCGTCATGGGTTTCATTGTTCATCTTTCTCTCTCATTCTGGGTTGAGCCATACCAAAAAGTTGTTCATCCTTAAACTCGCATCCTTTATCCTCTTTCTCACTATCCTTTCTTATAACGCGGCCACTGGTCTCTCGAGAACCACCTCCATCGCATGGAAAGCACTTCCGTAGATAGAAAAGACTAGTCGCAGTTAAAACCACTGTGACTACAGATGGAGGAAAGAAAGGAAAAGAGATTCAATCAAGGAAACAAGGATAATGCTAATGGCCTTTGGGGAATAGCCTTTTCTTTTTAAAAGAAAACTTTCTTGAAAAATGCTTCTTTATAAATGATTTTCAAATAGTTTTCAGAAGGTCTTTAAAAACTTTTGCCCAGTCTGGTAACCTTCTGCTCTGATACCAAATGTAACACCCCGCCTACGCTAGGGTCACTCGCAAAGGAATGCACTAGCTTTAGAGGGGCATTATTGGTAAACATGCACAGAAATATCACAAGACAGAACATATAAAATAGCGGAAGTAAAATCGAACTTTCATAAACATGAATACATAAGGTCTAAAGCCTTTTACATCAGAGTACATCAAAACTTGTCTTGCAATAGTAAAGAAGCATAAAGACTTTTTCATAAATTATTCCCCAAATAAAAACAGTAAAGTAGCCATAGCCAGGAAAAGTCCAAGCCATCCATGATGACCTTCAAGCAGAAGAAGTCCGAACTAAACAGCAGTGTTTCCTCCCTGTAACCTGGGGGGGAAACGGAAGAAAAGAGGCGAAACAAAACGGGTCAGTCAAAAAGACTGAGTAAGCCCTATCTACTATTAGTATAAAAACTAGTAAAGTTAACTGACATGAGAAACTGAGATGAACATAAGCATGATAACAAGATAGGTAAGCTAAATCAAAATAACAGGATGAACTACTGAACTCAGATAAACTAAGATGTCATGATAAATTACGATGTCAAGACAAAACAAGGTATCACATCGTTAGGTTCCTATCAAGTATAATATTCCAAGATATCTATCACGTATAACGTCCCATGGTATCTATCCTGTATATCTGCTCTGCACCTACCGTACTAGTATCCCAACTGTATTACGTGTTATCCGTGAATGACCCTTACTCAGAAGTCGTGTAATGGTCCCTGTCAACCTAATATGCCGCATATATAGGTTACTCAACTCATATGTTTCTTTCCATGTATAAGTTCAGTTCTTTGCCGTAGGCTGTACGGGCTTTCCCATGTAAACGGTTTATCCTTGAAGTTGTTTTGGACTGCAACCCTTGATCTAGTTGTGTTTCCTTACCATGAACTATCGCGCGTCCACTTAGGATTTATGCCACCTAGGACCGCTAGGGATTATGCTACCTAATGAACGTTTCCGTGTCTCGGTTTGGGTTTTGGCCACCTAGGACCACTAGGGATTACGCCACCCGTCAACCGCGCCCTTGATCCCACGTATGTATTGTGAATCGTTTTCCATGTCTAGATGCACATGTTCCCCAATGTGCCATCCGAGTTCCGTGCCAGGGCAAATCAAGAAATACGGAACTCGGTCGGGAGCTTTAAATCGTCTGCCGATGCAGATATCAAGGTCTGTTTTTGTACCCGTGGCTATGGTCCCACATGACCCCTCCCTCAACTACTGAAAGGCAATCCAAGAAAAATCATGTATAAGAACCACTCCACGGCCCCACTATAGCCCACTTCCCTACGGGCCAACCTCACCCATGACTCGATAGCAAGCACATGGTCTGTTGGGGGTTCTCTGCCTTTCCGTACGTACACGATTGACTAAAGATGGTAGGTAGTCGGTGATGTGCTATCCAGGGCAAAAACAAGAATCGTCGACTCCACGCTAATCCATCCCAGTCTTTAGGTTGCTCGCATAGCAACCAAGGCATACTCTTGGTCCTTCTAACGCAGACCTTAACCTCTCATGGGCCTAGTATAATTACCTGGCAGCCCACCGAGGGATCCCAAGAATATCCTCACGTCCCCCGAAGCTTCCACTTCGGCACCCAGTGCGCTGGAGCTTTTATCCAAGTCAGATAACTTGCTCCCCCTCGTATACTAAGCGATGACCTACCGTATCAGGTTACTCATCGTTTTGAGAATTAGTCCTATGTCCTTAGCTAAGAATTATTACTTAGTTACCCTTAACTAAGGTTTACCACTTAGCTTCCTTTCCCGTTATCCTTGATTAACCACGGTTTTCTACCTAGTTCTTCTAGCTAGGGTTTGTCTATTGGGTTAAGTGTTATCATTCAAGTCCATGACTTAACCCGCCCACGAATCACGTCAAAGATTGGGTAAGTATTTAAGTTCAAGACTTAGTCCCACAAGTTGGTTAAGTGTACCCAGAGGCTCATGACTTAACCCTATCAAGTCAAATTGGTCAAGTACTAGCTTACCTTAATCCTATCGGATTATCTTGCTGGATCGATTAAGCATAGATTATCTTAATCCCATCAAATTATCGAGTCGGATTGGTTAAGTATAGGTTGGCTTAACCCCATCCTCTAATCGTACTACAATGGTTAAGTATATTCTAAAAAGGTCTTGTGACTTAACCTTATCAGGTCCGCGTATTAGATTGGTTAAGTGTAAGTTACTTAACCCTATCAAATCATCATGTATAATTGGTTAATTATAAGTTGCTTAACCCCATTAAATTATCACGTTAAGTTGGTTAAGTATTGGTTACTTAACCTCATTGAATTACCGAGTTTAAATTGGTTAAGTGTTTAACTTAACCCCATCGAATTACCGTGTTTAGATTAGTTAAGTGTGGATTACTTAACCCCATCTAATTACCGTGTCGGATTAGTTAGGTGCAAATTACTTAACCCCATCCCCTAATCATCTTGTATGGTTAAGTGTCATTAAGAAAACTTACTTAACCTTGCCAAATTATCATGTTGGATTGATTAAGTGTTGGTTAACTTAATCCCCGTCCACTAGTCGTATAAAAATGGTTAAGCGTCATTAGGCAAATCAAATCACTTAACCTACCCAACCTTGTCATGTTTTGTTAAGTATCATTAGCCTAACCAATTTACTTAACCCATTTACCCATGTCATATTTGGTTAAGAGTCATTAATCAAATTAACTTAACCCTATCATGTGGCATTAATTACTTAATGCACCCCAACCTCTCACATTAGACTTTGTTGTGGTTACTAGTTAAGCCGGTCGGTTCCGGGTAGCTTTACACCACAACTTGGTCTAACCTTGGGTTCAAGCACAACATGACCAACTTCTCACATTGGGTCCTATTGTTTGCAACTACTAGTTAGGCCGGTCGGTTCCGGGTAGTTTTACGTTGCAAACTCAACCCAACCTCGAGTTGGCCACTTTCATGTTTAGTCTAGTGTCATGTTCATAGTCAAGTTTTCAAGCAATTGGGTAGACCTAACTTAATAGGTAAATTCCCAATGGGTAGACCTAACTTAATAGGTAAATTCCCAAGCTTATGTTTTTATGCATACTTACATGTCAACTTCCATGTTATACTTCAAGTCATGTTTTCAAGTATAAACACATGTCATATTTAACGTTACATGTTGTCATGTTTATACCCATTTACCCAAGTCATATTCATGTCATTATGTTTCCCCATAATGTGACCCCAACGCTTTTTAAACTAGCATATACGTTCGCAACAACGTGATGGATTAAAAGAAGAGACTTGGCAAAGGAATGACGAAAATGGGTATTAAGCCACAAGTTAATCATGGTGGCAAATGAGGCACAAATGTGTTCATTAGCTTGCATGTTACATTCTTAAGCCTCAAAAACATGCATCAACCCAAACTTGGTACATAAGCGAATCATGGTGACAAAAGACATGGAATGATGGCTAGAAACTCGCATATATCATCATATAAGGATTATGACTTCATATGCAAGTTGACATAATGATTATGAAGATTCTCATGTTGCATAATGCAACATTTCAACATAAAGGTTGTGGCTTTTAACTCATAAGATCAAGATAATGACTTCATAAACTTGCATAACATGATAGCATGCATCATTCTAATTAATCAAACCCAAACTTTCAACATGAACATTTAACTTCATAGTTAATATCTAAGAGTAGGGAAGGGCTTACATTGCTATGAAGGCCTAAATCGATTAAACTAAAGCTTATGATGAAGCCTATGCATGCCATCACCCAAAAACCCAAAGATGGATGCTCCAAATCACTAAAAACACCATCTTTATGAACAAAGATCAAAGCTTTTGTCTTGAAATCAACTTGAGGGGCTCTCATACTAACATAGGGACTCTCTAATACTCTCATGTTCATGAAACCTCTCATAAAAATGAAGTGGAGGCTAGGATAGTTGAGTGGAGGCCATGAGAGTAGAAATTTTGCCATAGTTTAGTTACATGAGTGAATAATGAGGGTTTAGGGGAGGGTTAGGGGCTTATTTATAGAAGATTAGGCTAGTTAGGACCCTTAGATTAACCCTAGGATAGATCCCAGCCCTCAAAAATCGTCACAAGCCTCCAAAACAAGACCAAAGGCCAAAACAGGTGCACCAGGCCAGCCAGGGTCAAGCCAGAAGGCTGTGCAGGTTTCTGGCTCGACACGGGCGCACTTCCCAAGTGCGCCAGTGTATTTTTGTGCTGGCGCACTTCACAAGTGCGCCAGTGCATTCTGGCTTGTTTTCGGTTTTTCTGCCTAACTTCGTTCATCCATATCTTCTTCATACGGACTCCGATTTACGAAATTTCGGACTCTATTTCGCGTATTTTTCCGAGACGAACGCAATGGCGCAACCCGTTTATCCTGATTCAGATTTTATAATTTAATTCTGCCTTGATTCTTGTCTTAACACGTTGCTAAAAATTCGGGTTGTTACAACCAATTTATATTTTTAAGGGTAAATTATATTTTAATATGAATTTACCAGATCACAGAATTCCAGAAGGTGTGACAATTAACTCACCATATCATTTCGGTTAGTGGTTGACGCCGTTTGTTGCATTTAATCTTGAACGGATGCTCAAATTTTACTGAAATTTCAATAGCGTTAGATCAGCGCCTAGTCAGTGCTATCACCTAGGCCTCGTCCCTGTGATCCCAACGGATCTAGTTTCGTCAGATTTCGTTAACGTATGCGAAAGATACGCTAATTTAAAGTTTGTATAAAATATACGATTATAAATTAAACTAATTATTAATCAATTAATTAGCCTTACCTTAATTTTCGTTAACCCCCTGCCATGTCAGCCTCCTCTATAATCCCTCATGCATTTTTCCTCCTCCAGGTGAACAAAACCCAATTATCTTCTTCGTGACCACTTCTTCTAAAAAAATACCCGAACGCCATCCATCTTTAACCCTTCGCTGCGCCTCCTCTGGTAGACCAGACCACCAGCGACCGGTGCTGCCCTGACCGCCTCCTCACGGCGCTCCTTCGCCGACCCATCCCCTTAACGACGAACCCCTATAGCCACCGTAACAACTGAAAACGCGGAATCCATTTAAACCCAAAATTCTCCGACCATCGTCGCCTATGGGTGACCAGACCACCACCTAACTGACCAGCTACTTCCCCTCTTCGACTTCACTCCATCGCCCACCATCAGAAAAGATCAACAACGCCAGAAATTGGCCAAACCCGTTCCCAGCTTTTGAAAACAGCCCCAAACTGAACACCTCCGTTCATCTCAACCCCATGAACACCATGGACCACCAGAGAACCCGAGACCACAGCCAAATCGAAGCCTTGTCTCTCCTCTACAAAACCCCTAAGGTCCCGGCCTCTCAAATCGATCAAATCTCCTCAATTTGGCCAAAAAAGAAAATGATTTTCCACGGTTTAACACTGATTCCAGCCACCTCCAACCACCATTCCACCCCAACTTTCTCCAGTAGGAAGATATCGTCCCGATCTACCACTTTCCCTTTGGAACTCCCCTCAAATTCATCACGGATTTAAAGAAATAAATTAAAATGTAAATGGGGACTTTTCTGCAAAAATGTTCGCTGGAAAAAATGTTTGGAGGTGTTGATCAGAAATATGGCTGAGGGGGAAGTGTATTTATAAAGAAAAATAATATTTATTTAAGTCGATGTGACAAACGATATTTTTCTTCGTGTCTATCACAATTTCAAACATCATTTATTCGTTGTTGCGCTCACATACAAACCCCGTTCAAGATGCGAATGGGCGGCATAGAATAATTTGACGATACGGTCCTAATGAAACTTGTTTCGTCGAATTCCGAGTTCGTTTGCTCAAATGGCCCTCGTTCACGTTCAAATGGTCGTTTTTATTTGTATTTTATATTGCCATGCTCACAAATTAACCCCGATTGACGCGCCACTTGAAACCTAGCAATAATTTACTATTGCAATCCCAATAAAATTTGTTTTGTCGAAAACAGAGGTCGTTTGAATAAATGCCCTTTTATAACTGCCCAATCCAAATAAAATAAACCAATTTTAAAATACCTCAATATAATAATATTGAAATTGGCCGTATACAACCAGAATATCGTATACTACCACAATAAAATATCCCGGGTTGAATTTGAAGCCAAATCGATATTATAAAAATATGAAAACCCCTTTATTTACTATAAATAACAATAAAATATATAAGGAAATTCCACAGCGACCTTTTCAAAATTTGATTTGGACATAAAACAAAATCTACAATACGAAAACTCAAATTTTCTCTTTCATTAGAAAAATATTATCCAATAGATTCGGACGTTTCTTGTTTCGAGAAAATCCGACTCATTTTGGGCCCTGTACAGCCGTTTAAAGTTCAAAACGCCAAATTACGAACTGTCGCGCCGCTGCAGCTCGTTTTATAATTAAATTATAAATTAAACGTTATAACGTCATTCAAAAATGAAATCGCCACTATAATTTCAATACAAACCATATTTAACCATTTTAAGTTGTCTGCTCACTCTATACTGCGAATTCAACATTTTTCCAATATTTCAGAAATTAAAATACTATTATATTATTAATATAATTTAAATATTTAAATTAAAATGGTCAAAATCGATTATTTAAATTCAAACCAATATTTTAAATAAATAAAATATTTCAAATAAATGGTCAGAAAATACGGCACATTACAAAGGTAGTCACACTTGCAATCACTTCAAAGTCTAAACCTAAATGGGTATCCTCTTTGACACCTGCCCTAAGGCAGTTACGAACCCCGTTACTTCTAATATTGTGCAAACAATGGTGTGGATGAAATCTTGTCAGAAGTAATAAAGGCTGGAAAGGATTTTTTGGTCTAACTGCTTGGTGGGTTCCTTCTTAGGCCCTCCACCTCCCTATTCGGTTGTTAAGGAATTATGTGATAAAAAAGTAGTAAATTAGAGGTAGTCTTAAGGTTCGGTTAGACATAACCATTTTTTCTATGAAATTATCGCTTCCTGAGGAAAGGCTTTGTGTCTTAAGCTTTGAAGCAACCATAATTGAAGATAAACCTTTCATAATTACACCTTGGAATCCCAAACTTGATCGAGCTAGGGAGCAGGTTCTATCTGTACCAGTCTGGACCAATATCTCGCATATCCCTTCTGTTCTCTAATCCCTTATTGGTCTAAATTGGCTTTCAAATAAAATTGGGAAGCTTAAATGCTTTGATGCTAGTATTGTAGCAAGGGGGAAGTTGTTTTACACTAAGGCGTTTATTGAGATCACTCCAGATAAACCCCTTCCTAACACTCTCAAAGTTAGATTAAATTCAGATTATGTAGCTTAAGTTCGTTTCAGATCTACTTGGAAGTCAGATATTTGCACTACTTGTCACACTTTTGGTCATCTCCTGGATACTTGTAATTGGGTATCATCGACCGTTGAACCTTCTCCTATTCCACTAGTTGATCATATCCTAATAATACGTACCTCTATAAAGTAGATGTGTAAGGATCCCATTGCTCCTCCACATCAGTCAATAAGCTCTCCTGTTGTTGCTTCGGTTAAGTCTACTGATATTGAATCTTATGATAGTGATTCTGTTGGTAACAGGGTATGGTGTCATAAATCTTCGAGTATGCAATATTCCCCTGCTCAAGATTTGTACTTTAAGTATGTTACTGAAGATGAATATGATGAAAGGCAATGGTTTTATAGAGGTTGGTGATGATTTTGAGCTCATCCAAGTGGGTGAGCTAGGGGATTTGAATTCGACACTATTACATGATCCTACATGGGCTAATGATCATGAATTCCATAGTCCTAACCAGTGCAACGTTCGTAATATTGCTATACATCAATATCATAGGTAGCGACGATTCTAGTTGTTCCTCCTATGTTGGGGATTAACTAGATTTGTAGTAGTTGAACCAATCTTCTCCATCCTATTTTATTTTTTATATTCTTAGTAGTTGAAGCTATTAGCTTCTCTCTTGTTTTCATTTTACAGTGTATTGGACACTTCAACCGGTCGTTTTCATTAATTGTTATAATTAAAGTGGTTGCGATCATAATAAACCGGCTTAGCTTTGCTAAAAAACTAAACATATAAATACTATAAATACTGTAAACATAAAACTTGCAAATTAAAACTACTTAACTATCTAAAATTTCCTACGCAAATACCTAATCTAAAATTTACATAAAAACTCATAGATCTGACGAACAAAGCTTCCCTCGTGGCCTTCTTCTTAAATCTAGCAGAACCTCCTCCTCTAGAATTGTTTATAAAATTAAATATTAAAACTTAAGAACTTCTTCACCTCTTAAAAATTTAATTATTTGTCCCTTCCTAATTTTTAGGATAGGCTTGGGGAAGAAGAAGAAGAGAGAATGGATGTGAAGAAATGAGAGAGACCCTGCTAATCTATTTATAGGGTTTACTTGATGCCCTCAACTGTTCAAATATAAGATTAGATCTAGTCCAGCCATGTCATCGGACCAATAAGAAAGCACCACGTCAGCCTATGGTTTAAAATAAACAATAAAACAATTCGAACTCAGCAAAATAATGTTAGAAAGATAATAAACATTCGATGCCTGACATGCAGGCCAAGGCAAACAGTTTTCTCGACCTGGGTCGACCCACCCGCCTACCTGGGTAGACATAGTGGTCGACCCATGGGTCGACACACGTGTCGACCTTGTGAGCTGGATTGCCGAGTGACCATTTGTTCCATATGTTTAGTTATTTTAGTTTTACTTAATTCTTCTTTAATTCATAAATAATTCATTTTCACTCCAATTTTAGCAAACCAAGTGTCCATTTGATCAGAAACCACAACGGACCCAATGGTACCAGTCTCGTTGTCCAATTCTGGATATTATTTTGATTAATAAATGGTTTATTAATCTTTTATATTTAATCATTATTTATTAAAATCTAAGGTGTTACATTCTCTTCTCCTTAAAGGATTTCGTCCCCTAAATCTCCAAGTCTAAAAGAATGTTATAAGTATTGTCAACCATTATCTACAACCATCTACTCAACCATCAACCACTAACATCCATTGTCCTTAGATTTTCCAATACATTTTATGAACATATGCAAAAGGTGTTGTGTATATGTCTCTAAGCTAATGCAAAAATCTGGTCTACTGATTCAGTTGACCTCCTTAATACAATTCATGTGTGTCTCATGCATCCACTATGTATGCAAAGGAACCCTATTAATAAAAATAAAACTCTATATGTGTGCAACACCTATTCATCAAAATGCAACATCCAAGTGATGATTAAACCATTTTCATCCATATTTAAAATAAATTAAAAATGTACATGCATCCATATGCAATTATGTAAGTGTCCTAGTTCTGTCGATATGACTAGTGGCTAGTGTGTGTATATGCACCCACTAGCAAACACTTACATACATGTGAATCCATTCAACTAAAACATGTTCTATTAACATGTTTTAAACCATTTCCTACCATCCATAGGCTTCTACCTAAGACTTATGATTCAAACGATAGGAAAAATAGATTCAAATCCAAAGCTTAGGAAAATATTAAGAGCATACTCTTGAAGAGAAACGAAAAAGAAGTGTAAATCCTATCCTATGGTTCCCACGTCGTGTCATTGTCGGCCTCTCCCCACTGAATCTTAACAAGCTTGATCTCTTTATTCCATAGCTTCTTTACCTCGGATCCTAGTATCCGAGTAGGAACTTTCATGATTGGTGCCTCCCTCTCTACCTCGATATCCTCTAGAGTACTCGGCTCTACTAATACCACGGAATCATGTAGACACTTCCATAAGTGTGAAACATGAACTCCTACCGGTCTCTCTGGTGTTCTAACTCTGTAGGCCATCTGACCTATCCTCTCTACTATAGGGAATGGCCTTACGAACCTCGGTGCCAACTTACCCACTGAGCCGAACTGAACAATGCTACTTAAAGGTGGCACCTTAACAAAAACCATGTCTCCTACTTCAAACTCTAGGTCTGTCCTCTGCTGATCTGCATACGACTTCTGTCTGTCCTGAGCTACCTTCATGCATCTCCAAATCAGATCTATCTTTTCTGAGGTCTCTCTAACCATCTCAAGTCTAAGTAGAAGTCTATCCGTTGACTCCCACCAATATGTAGGTGATCTATAGGGTCGTCCATATAATTCCTTGAAGGGAGCTATACCAATACTCTTATGATAGCTGTTATTATATGTTATTTCTACCTAGGGAAGTACTCCTCCTAAGTCCCTCCGACCACAATAAATCCTCGAGAATCCTATTAACCCTCTTCGTCTGTCCATCTATTTGAGGGTGATAAGCAGTAATTAGTCGTAGCTGTGTCCCCAATTCCTCCTTCAGGCTCCTCCAAAACTCGCTCGTAAAGACGGGGTCTCGATCACTAATAATACTAGAGGATACTCCATGAAGTCGGACGATCTCTCTAAGATACACTGATGCCATCCAAGCTGTCGTCCGCTTACTCTTAACCGGAATAAAGTGAGCGCTCTTAGTCAACTTATCAACTATAACCCAAATACAAGTGTTGCCCTTCCTCGGTCTGGGAAACCCATCTATGAAGCCCATCGAGAAGCTCTTCTGCTTCCACTGTGGCACATCCAGAGGCTGAAGCAATCCACCAAACTACACCATATCAGCGAATTTGGCACACAAGGATGTGGGTATAAAATTCGGCTAATAGCCGTATCAAAATTGATAATGCTCGAATCTGTATCAAATAATAGTTTGCGACCTACACCACCCCAAGCACTCCAAATCTGACCGCCCATCGGGAATGCTCCGAATCGGTTAATTTAATTCGATTGTTGGCTATTTCAAATTCGTGCCTTTTTTGTGAAAAAACTTTTAGCCAAAAAAGCCCACCCATCCCTCCAATTTTTTAATTCTTTAGGTTCTCTCCCTCCCATTTTTTATTTCCCTTGTCTAATATTGTATCTCATGCCCTATTTCCATTTCTGAAAATCGCTCCCAAAAAATTATAGAAATTTGATAGTTGTCTGCTCAAATCTTCTTCTTTGTCATTATTTGCAAATCGTATGTCTCTATTGCTGGTAAAATTTTGGTTTGTTTCAGTTCCTAATAGTCGATATTTTTTGCGCTATTGTTTCAATTCATGCTCAGAATGTTGTAGGCCGGAGTGCTATTTATTGGTTTTTACTTAAGGGCGGTTACAAAGCAAGGTTGAACGTTGAAGAAAGTTAGGTTTTCGCAGTTGGTCATATTACACCGTGGTTAATGCACACGTTATTTGATCTATTTCCTTGTATTAGCTAGACATGATAATGGATATGCAGAATATGAACCTTGAATTTTGTTTGTTAAACTGCCATACTCATTCCAGTAAATAAAACTAGTTGTAGGTTAACTAGTTAATGCATGTATTGAACAATACACAAGAATTAGCTAGTTTTATTTATTTTTCATGCACCAAACTTAGACAAATGTACTGAAACTAACTTGCTAAGGCCTGAAAATGTATTGAAACTAGACAATTGTACTGAACCTAGCTAGAAAAACTAGGCTCGCTAAGGCCTGAAAATTCCTTTGATGTTTTAACGGAGAAAGATACGGGGATTTGTGAAGGGGGTGGGCCCATTTGTGATCTAGTGATAGATGAAAAAAATAACTTGCCAATGAAAACATCCAGTGATTGATGAGATTTGTAAGTTGTAACAATTTTTGAATTTGTAGGCTAGCGACATGCCATTCGGTATAGACAAAAAGTGGATAAGTGAATCTAATCAAAGGTCTCCATACTATATTGATGGGGTGAACATGTTTATCTGTTTTGTTGAAGAAAACGGTGGTAAGAAAGGAGTGTATTTATTCCCTTGCAATCGGTGCCAAAATATGAAGACATTCAAATTAGATGAAATTCATTTTCATTTGCTTAGACAGGGTTTTATCCAATCATATAGCATGTGGTATTTTTATAAGGAAAAAGGGTGGAGATGGGAAAACAACAACCAATTAGTAATGCCACAAGCACTGACGAGGCTGAACATATTGTGATGGAAGATCTAGTCAATGATGCAAATAGATTTCATGATTTTCAACCTGAAAATCCATTGTTTGATCATGCTAATGTTGGAGAGCAGCGTACGGATGATGGAAATTGGCAGGCCAATGAAAGTAAGAAGTATACACCACTTTATGAAAGCGCAAAAAAGGCACTGTATTCTTCATATCCAAAAGGGATAAAGAAGCTATATGCCATTGTGAAACTGAATAGCTTGAAGACCCAATACGGCTTCTCAGATAATGGTGTGACTGCACTACTCGAACTAATGAAGGAGTTACTCCCCAAAGGTAACATGCTGCCGACAAAATACCATGACGTGAAGAAGTTCATTAAGAAAGTTATGATGAATTACAAAACTTATGATGCATGCATCAATGATTTGCATGTTGTATTGGAAAGATGATGCGAATAGAATTTCTTGTTCAAATTGCAATGAACCAAGATATAGGACATCTTTTAACGACGAGAGAAATGGAACCAAAGTAGCATGAAAGACATTAAGACATTTTCCATTAATTTCTAGATTGAAGAGATTGTATACTGTACCATGGATAGTAGATGCAATGACCTGGCATGGTCGTGCGAAGTCTGATCCAAACGTAATGCGTCATCCATGTGACATTTCTCAATGGAAAGTCGTGGATTATTTTGACAAAACATTCACGGTCAAGCCACGAAATGTCACACTTGGAATAACAACAGATGGTTTCTGTCTGAATGCTTCTCTTAATAACCCTTACAGTTGTTGGCCGGTAATTGTAGTATCGTATAATCTTCTTCCGTCTACGTGCATGAAATGGGAGTTTTCAATGTTAACACTGTTGATTTCTAGGCCAAAACAATGGCGGAAGGATATTTATGTTTATTTAGAGCCATTGATAGATGAGTTAAAGCAGTTATGGGAAGGAGTTGTTACATATGATTCATCAAAAAAATCCGAGTTTACAATGAGAGCTAGGGTGTTGTGGGCGATCCATGATCACCCTGCTCTTGGGACTTTATCGGGATGTACAATTCACGGTTACTCTACATGTCCCGTTTGTGGGGAAAATACTTGTTCTAATCATCTTCGTGAAAGTAAGAAGATGTGCTTTATGAGACATCAAATGTATCTTCCTAACGGACATAGGTCACGACAAGACAAATTTCAACAATGAACAAGAACCTAGTCGTCCTAAAAGGCCATTGAATGGTTTTGAAGTTTAAAAGAGAGTAGCGAATGTCAAAGTGAAAAGCGGTAAACACAAAGAAGAAGTTGGTCGAAAAAGTAAAAAGTCGACCGTTGAAGAAGGTGACAATGTTTCTGCTTGGTATAGGAGGTCTATCTTTTTTGATTTACCATATTGGAAAGCAAATATGATTCGACATAATATTGATGTTATGCATACGGAGAAGAATGTCGCAGAGCATCTCATCAGCACCATTATGGACCATAAAGAGAAGTCAAAAGATGGCATCAATGCACACAATGATATGAAAACCATGGCTATAAAACAAAAGTTGTGGGTGAAGGTGGATCCCGAAACCAAAAATACAATCACACCAAAGGTAACTTTCACCTTGAGAAAAGAAGAAAATATTAGATTTTTGCACCGTATTGAAAATTTTGAAAGTATCTAACAAATTCTCCTCTAACTTCCGTAATAACGTAAGCATCAATCCTCTCGAACTAAGAAATATGAATTCACATGATTACCACGTCATAATGCAACATCTGCTTCCGGTATTGCTTCAACATACTTATGCACAACATAAGGATCTACGAAATGTTATTCATCGTATTAGTCTATTCTTTAACATTTTGTGCTCAAAGGTGATCAATAGGGAACACCTTATAAAAGCAAAGGCTATATTGGTTGAAGCAATGTGTGTTTTTGAAAAACATTTTCCACCTGCATTTTCTGATATCAGTATCCATGTTATGGTTCATTTAGCCGATCAAGCATTGGTTGGTGGCCCTGTCAGATGTAGATGGATGTATCCTTTTGAATGGTAAATAACTAATTTTAGTTATGTAAATTATTATTCGGTATAAATGGCTATCGTGTGCAATTTATAATTGATCATAATCTTAGGTTGATGAAAACATATAAAGGGTATATGCGCAACAAAATATACATTGAAGGGTGTATTGCAGAAGGATATATCACACAAGAAGCTAGCCTTATTGCATGGAATATATCCCAAACGGAGGTTATGGCAACCATAAACATACCCGCGAAGCATTTTTAGACGAGGATGATGAGTCTGCTAGTGAGATATCATTGGATAATGGTAAAGATATGACGTTAACCCAAGTGCAATTCGAACAAGTGCGTAGATGGGTCCTAAATAAGTATGATGGATTGGATCCATGGAAGAAGTAAGTTCATGAAGTTGGCTTCGAATTTCCATTTTTTAATTCAATTTATATATTCATTTCAATATGTGTTATCTACGTATAGAAGGTACAACTCCTATGTTAAAAGTACTGAATTTCAACCATGAGGCAGAGGTATAACTATCAAAGTCGTTGAACCTTTTACTATATGGTTACGTAATGAGGTATTACATCATCTAAAGTATTTCACATTTTTATAATTTGCAACACACCATCGTGAACATGCTTTATTTTTCTTCTTGTGTTTTATGTAGTTGTTGAATTGCAGCAATGTAGACCCAACTCTTTGGCGACTAATACACGGGCCGAAGTTCATGGCGCTTAGTTATACGAAGTACCAAGTGAATGGGTTTTTATTTTCCATGAAAATGCACGAAGACCATATGGTAACACAGGATAGCGGTGTATGTAGAGAAATTATAAAATTTAGAGCGAGTGGTAAAGATAAAAATTATAAGGAAGCAGAAACAACGTATTACGGAGTCATTCAGCAGATACTTGAGTTGGATTACATTGATTTCAAACAAACAGTTTTTTATTGTGATCAGGTAAAAGTCGAGGATAAGATCAATGGTTGCGAAATAGATCCCGCTTCAAACCTGATCATGGTTAATTTAGGGAAATTAAAGAACAGGGACAACGTGAATGATGAGCCATTTATTCTTGCATCAGAAGCGAGTCAAGTGTTCTACTCAAATGATTTAGAAAATGACGGCTGGTCTGTGGTTTTGCATACACCAAAACGGTTGACGACAACTATGGATGACATTGAGTCTCCTACCGTCTATCAATCAGCTTTTGAAGACAATGAAAAACTAGAATATCTAACCAAACTCATGTGTTAACCTATGAATTGTTGAATGTTTTTTTACTAGGGAATCATATGTATTTGGAATGTCACGACTTACACTTTCTGATCGCAAACCATTATGCTCTTATTATCTCTTTTAACTATTTCATAGTGAGTAAGACTTAGTAATTGTTGAGTGAAAATGTAATAGAGAACACGATCAATAACAAATGTGAATAATATTCTTATTCATAGTGTTTGTCATGATTCTTAATGTTGCTTTTATTTCGCAGGAAAATACGTTGCAAGATCCCACATCATCACATGCATCATGTTCGAAAGATCAACAAGTTGAACAAAACTTACTTGGTATTCTATCTTAGAAAATGCTCCAAAAATCGCTATTATGCTTGGTAAACTAGTACGATCTTATGTGTCGATCTCTTACACAGGTTGGGATAAAGTGCCCAAAACATATAAGGACGATGTTTGGAACCAATTGGCGGTAAATTTGTGAAAAATAGCATGTAAATTATATAGTTTATTTTTGCAGTATCTAACTCTTAATTTTTGCATAAAATGTATACGCTTGAGCCGCTTTCAAAGGAAATGTTTTCAAAAAGGATGGCCGAGGCTTTTAGGAGACACAAGAAAAACTTGAGAGCAACTTATTATGACATTTTCGACAATGACGAAGAATGGATGAAAAATTGTCCACCTACAATTGCTCAAGATGATTGGAACGAGTTCATAAAGAATGAAGCAACGCGTGAAGCAAGAGGAAGAAGGGAGGCAGGCAAAAAAAAGAAGATCTAGTCTAAGTTATGCCCACCATGCAGGACATAAAAGTCACGCTAAAGTAGAACACGAATTGGTAAATTATTTGATCATTTCCTTTCAATAGTAGTAAAAAAACACAATTAAGGGAGAGAATTGTAACAACCCGGAATTTTGGGGCCAATTTAAAATTTTTATTTTAGAAATTTTAATGGATTTTTAATATTTAAAATAATTTATTTTAAATAAGAACGACTAAAAATTTATTTTAAAACGAATAAATTTAATTTAATTATAAAAGGAGTTAGAAACAGCGCTGCAGTTTGAAAATTTGATTTTAAACTTTGACTGACTGTACAGGATTCATTTTAAATCAGAATTGAACGAAACAAGAAATATTTAAATCTTTTTAATGTAATCTTTCTAACGAATCTGAAAAACTGAAATTTCACTTTAGAAATCAAAAGTTATGTCCATTTTAAAATTTAGAAAAGTCGCTGTAGAATTTATATATTTTTTAATTAAATATATTGGCCTTGAAAATAGCCATTTTTCAAACGACCTCGATTTTCGACGAAACCACTTTTGTTGGAACCGGAATGTCAAATTATTGCTAAGTTTCAATTTTCATAATTTTTCGAATTAATATGTGAGCGTGGCAAATGAAAATGTGTTTTGATCATTTTAGTCAAATTTAATCGACTGAAAAATAGTCATTTTTCAAACAGTCTCAGAATTCAACGAAATTAGTCTTGTTAGAACCGTATCGTAAAAATATAACTAGAAATAATTTTTCTGTAATTTTTAGATTCAGTATGTGGCCCCGGTAAATTAAAATGTATGATCAAATTAAATAATTAAATGATTTATAATTTAATTTAAAGAAAAACATATCGTAACAGCTGAACTGGGTTACGAAACATATTCCATTGTGTCCGGGACGTGGGTATTTATCTAGGGGAGACAGTCGTTGGGTTTGAATTGGAGTTCGTATGAGTAAAAGGGAATTATTGGATTTAAATAAATTAAATTAAATTAGAAATACACCTATATATATATACCGTATACAGTACAGTACGTAACCCCATTTCCCCAAAGACCTAACAGCCGCCGCCATGTTCAAAATCGGTGGCCTAGGAGCTCCGAATTCCTTTCCTGTCATTCTTCCAATCCACTAAATCGATTTTAAAAATTCCAAAGCCAAATTTTCGAGCTACCAGAGCTCTATCGATTCAACGGTTAAGATCGGATTTAAGATCCTAAATCGCCTGAAAATAGCACCTAAACTCGTCGGCTTTAGGAGGGTTTCCTGGTGGCCTAGGACCACCGAGTTGGCGGAAACTGTCGGCGCAAGGAGGAGGCGTGGCGGCGCATGGAGTGGCGAAGTCTGATGGTGGCCCGACGCTGTGGTTGGAGGTGCTACGGTGGACCTTTGTAACGAGCATGGGTTTGATGTTTTCCAGACAATTACGAAGGAGAAGGGGTAATTAAGAAATGGATTAGTGGATAATTAATTAATTGTTTAATTAATTATTAAAGTGATTAACATTTGAATTATCATAACTCATTCAAACGAGGTCAGAATTTAGCAAATTCGGAAGCGTTGGAATCGTACAATCAAGATCTACATTTCAGAACTGTCTAGATCTGAAATTGGACACTTTGGAAATTCAGGAAATTTCAGATCAGAATTGTTTTGGTGAGATTTCTATTTTAAAATCAAATAAATTATTTATTTCATTGTGAAACTTATATTCTTATAAAATTCATGCTGCTGTTGTGTATATATTTGTTGAAATATTGATTATCCGATGGTCATGATGAATCACTGAACTAAATCGTGTGTATTATGTTTGGATGAAAGTAAATATATCATGGTTGCCTTGTTGAAATCAAATATGTCACCTTGATCATAAATTTGATGAAAACAAATATGTATCTTGTGATTATAAAATTTTTGAAACAAATATATCATTTTTACTTATCAAGATCGGATTAGGGATGTAAAAATAACGTTATGACAAATAAATTTTCTTTATTTGTCATTAGTAATGTAAACTTGATTTTGACAAAAAAAAAATCACTTTTATTCGCTCATTAGAAATGGAAAACTTGTTAACATATAAAATACCCTTTTTATATGACATTAGGATTCATGGAAGATTGTAAACATATAAAATGTTAAGGCGAATAGGAATAACATTTTAGTTATTAAATGTTAAAGTAAAGAAAAATAATATGTTAGTAGTAAAATGTTAAGGGGAATAACAAATAACATTTTGTTTAGAAATGTTTATTGAGGTTAAAAACAACATTTTATTTAAAAATGTTTATTTAGATTAAATATGTCATTTTAAATAGAAATATATATTTAGATTAAACTTGTCATTACCATAAGAAAAGAGTTGTCAATAAAAAATATATTTTTATTTAAATATGAACCATTAGAAAAAGAGTAGACAATAAAGATTTCATTTTCATTGTAATAAGAATCATTTTTGTTGAAACAAAATAGAATAAACAAAAATATCGTTTTTGTTAAATAAAAATTGTTAACAAATAAAATTATCAATTTTATTTGTTGAGTTAAATTAGAAATTGTAAACAAATAAATCGTTCTTTTACTTGTTATGTAGAATACATGGAAACTTGTATTAAAATAAAATATTCTTTATTTGTAATTGGAATACATAAGAAATTATATGTTAATATGAATAGGTCATTTTTGGGTTTGGAAATGTACACTAGAGTTAAAAGACACATTTTGTCCAAATATGTTTATAGAAATAAAAGACACATTTTTGTCCAAATATGTTTATAGGAATAAAAGACACAATTTTTGTCAAAACTTGATTTGTGAAAAAGAATAACATCTCTATCAAAACTTGATTAGTTAAACATGAACATTTTGATTTCGTTAAGAAGGATATAACAAAATTATCATATTTTGGTCCCATTAAAAAGGATTAGCTAAAGATGAACATTGAAGTCACATTAAAAAGGATATAACAAAATTCACATTTTGTTTACATTAAAAAGGGATTAGGCAAATTTGTCATTTTGTTTACATTAAAAGAATTGACAAAACCAAATTGTCATTTTGTCAATTGATAAAAGAATAATGTTATTTTTGATATGAAATGTTATGTTGGAATTATAACAGCATTTTGATATGAAATGTATAAACATGTGATTTTGCATTTTAATGTAAATGATACATTAGAAAATGTACATTCTGAGATAAAGTGTATTTGTATTTGATTTTACACTTTTAATGTAAATGGTACATTAAAATATAAACACTTTGATATAAAGACGTATTCACATGTAATTCACATTTTTAAATAGAAATTGTTATGTAAATAAAAACAACCTTTTTACTGGAAATATGTTTTGCAAATAAAAATAACATTTTTGTGAAAACATGATTATAGAAAGAATTCATTCATTTTGTCACTTTGAAAAGAATGAAGTAAATTCATTCATTTTTTTCACTTTAGAAAATGAATTAGAAAACATTCCTTTTGCCACTTTGAAAGAATAAAGTAAAAATGGACATTTTTTGTCACTTTAAAAGAATGAAAATAAAGATGTACATTTTTGTTACATTAGAAGAATTGGAATAAAATATACATTTTTGTTAGAAAATGAAATGTAGAGTAAAATATACATTTTTGCTAGAAAATGTATATTAGAATAAAAAGTACATTTTTGCTAGAAAATGTAAATTAAAATAAAAAGAACATTTTTGTCATTTAAAAGAAATGAATTAAAAATAGGCATCTTCGGTCATTTAAAAGAGTGAATTAAAAACATACATTTTTATGTAATATTTTTCTCATTAAAAGAATAAGACCAAAGGATTGCATTTTTATGTGATATTGAAAATAGACGTTTTACTCATATAAAAAAATGGAGTTAAACCGAAATAATCACCTTTGGTCATTAAATAGAGTTAAACCAAAATAAACATTTTTGTGCATTGAAAAGAGTTAAACAAAGATAGGCATTTTTGTATATTCAAAAGGAATTAGACAAATTTACATTTTTGTTTGTTTAAAAGAGATTAGAATTTTATTGTCGTTTGTTTACAGTAAAAGGAATTGAAATAAGAGATTATATTTTATTTGTCATTTGTCCAAAAAAAAAAATGAAACATATGTCTGTGATGTTGAACTGTTTGATGTGTTAAATATATTGTTAGTATATTCAAACTGAATATTACACACCCATTTACAAGTCATCCGACTTGTTTATGTGATTGGGTCGATAATTTTTCACACATCGCCCAAGTGCACAAATAATTCACTATTGGTTGTTGGATGAAACCCCACACGGGTGTTGGGATGATATTTGATCTACACCAGTCCCAATATTTAGTGTAGAATCCACTTTGGTAGTTAGTTGGATGCTTGATAATGATTTATCATGATCATTGATTACATGCAATATATGGCTGTTGATTGAGTCGCATTCCAATAAAGAATATTCTAGAAAAGAGTGTTTTAGAAAATATTTTAAAAAAGAATATATTTTAGATAAAAATATTTATATTTAAATGAATTAGTTATTAACTAGAATAAATCGTTAAATTTAGATTTAATGAAGTTTTCCAATTTGCGAATATTTAATTGAAGATTTAATTGAATAAATTGGATTTGGGTTTGTCGTGAATAGTGTCTTAAATAACACTGTTCTTAAACCCCACATGAAAAAGAATAATCTTTAATTTAAGATTATTAAAAGTTTTCAATTATATTTAGTAATTGGAATAAGATGAAATGTTGGGTTTATTGTGAACTGTGTTTTTAATCGACATTTGTTCTTTAACCCAACTGACAGTGAAAATATGATTTGGAATTTGTAAATATTTATTTAAGATATAAATGGGAATTTTCCAAAAACCAAGTTTTCCAATTTAATATATTAAATTGGAGTTGAATGGAATTTGAATTAATAATAACCAGATAAGCTTCTGTAAAAGAAGACCGATACTACATATGGAATTTAAGAGGCTTTGCCGTTATTCCATTTATATTATTGGTTGGATACAGAAATTTATAACGATTATATATTGATTTGATTTCCGTGAAGATTCCATATTTTATGGAAGACGATTTTGGGTTTACCGTGAACTATGTTTTAAATGACATTAGTGCTTTGACCCAGTTAAGAATAAGATTAATTTTTTAGATTCAAAGAATCATTCAATAATGATTTTTGATATTTTAAACCAAATGGTGTTTTGAATAAATCTTTAAAAGAAAGATTTAAGAGTAAATGTAAAGAATTTATCTTTGATATAACAATTTGAATATTTTATTTAAAAGAATATCCTGAATTGGAATGAAACGTTGGATGTGTTTTATAGTACTTGATTTTTATTATAAAATACGCAGGTTATTCGGAAAGACCGGGTTTAACCCATTCCGGATAATTACTACGACGATGAAGAGTCGAAGATGAAGACGATGGTTGAAGACTGACGATTTTCACATCGGATGGATGTGTTGCTACTGAGACCCATGATGGGAGTAGCTACCTTGAAGGGGTTTCAGTGGTGGCCGTCCGGACTATGGTTGATTGTTCGGATTTGGTTTTCGCTCAGACCCAGAGCATAAGCTAGTAAACGGATGCGTGTCTGACATTGGATTTCGTTCTATGTGAATTAAATCGATTGTTGTTAATGTATGTCTGTTTGGTGGTGGAGGATTTACTCTCTACTCAACACCCGGGTATATGTTAATGGTGATTGATCGCATGGCGTGGATTGTCAATGTGGCATGCTAAGATGCAAATGATCAAGGCTTTTGTTGAAAAGCAGAGCCTTGTGGGATGATCAAAGTATAGCCTATTACGGCTTAGCTTTGTGTATATCGTGACTTCGCGAGCCTCACACCCCGGTATGAGTCAAAAACGGGATTAGGACTGCAGGGAGTGCACACGTTTCTTTCTAGCTAGGAGTAGTGTCAGTGCTTAAACTGGCTGACATTTTACTTATGTGGATGATGGATTTTGAGGCGCCTCGGATTTTTTTTATAGACCGTTAGTGGTCATACTATAGGTTCAAAGGAACCAGGAAACGTGTGTTCAGGCATAACCAATCCACCGCCGATAGGCGGGGACCAGCCCTGAAGATCCATGGGTTCACTGCGGGGGATCCTGAGGCATTTGCTAGAGTGTATCGAATCGGAGAGGAGCTTGCCCCTAGCCTCGACTCATGATGGAAATCCAATTTCCAATACGACCTTGCGGTTTTGATTGTAGAACTAGTATGGCAACATGATATATGGTACCCATGCCGTCTAGGATTGATACATTTATATTTGAAATGTTTTTTTTATTAAAACATATGCACACTAATATTAAATCCGTTTTATCGTATCGAGCATCTTTTGACCATTATAAGGTAAAACTCTATCCTCCGGTTTGCGTTGTATTGTGTGATGGGACTTGGGTCTTATAATGGTTTTATTTTTCTAAAAAGCATTGCGTTGTTTAACGATTTACGTTATTTTATGCACTGGCAATCCAATGGAGTAAACCCGTTCCACGTCAGTGGCGTGGTCTTGTGATTAGCCTTATTAGATAAGTTTAATTAAGATTTCTCATACCAGTCCCATGACTGACCTGTAGTTTGTTTCACTGGCAAACTCGGGTGCCCATATTTTCCACACGGGCAGTCAAGTAGCTTTTTGCAAATATATTTACAGGATCCTGGTTTACAGCTGAAGCGATATTCGGAAAGCTCTGTATCTGTGTATTCCTTTCGGTTGGGTATTTGTAATATTTTTCCGCTGCTATTTAATTGTAATTTAAATCTCTGATATTATTGTATTTCAATTGTGTAATAAGTATTCATACTCTGTGATATTCTTGTACTCTGATGTAATTGTTGTAATCAGTATTAAAATGTTCTTCAGTTTGTGTTCTGTTGTGTGTTGTTCTCAAAACAATCCAGCCTTTCCTTTACCGGGAAGTTTGGGTCGTCAAAAGAATATACATGAAATGGAATATATTGTAGATCGTCGCAATTCCATCTGCAAATATCAATCGTCGTCAAGTATGGGAGAACACACACAGGAAAAAAGATGGTGGCATATCAGATGCCACGTCTGCGCACTTCGTAAGTTATTACTTGTATTATAGTTATCATGGTTAACATCGAGCAGTCTATTGTTTGGACTTTCATTTCAGGCTATTGATGTAAACTCATTTAACTTTTATCCTAGGATCAAATTGGCAAATTGAAGGAAAATTTCACCGATAGTGATGAAGAAAAATTGCCTGTTAATGAAGATATCTTATCATAAGTGTTGGGTAAGGATACAAGAGGTAGGAGCCGCACTGTTGGGAGCATCATATCAAAGATGCATGTTAAGGCTTGTGCTATTGAACAAAAATGATTCAAACATGTTCGTGGAGATAATGATGAGTTGAAAATGAGGGTGGGAAGCTTGGAGGGTATGATGACTGATATGAAGGGTACAGTGGGAAATTTGTTTGGAAAAATGGAGGTTTTGATCAATATGGTAGGAATTTTGACTGATCAAGGAATTTGGTACCGTTAACTACGTCAGATGGAAGACACAGTAGTACACACATTAGTGCATCAAAGGGTATTGCTTCTCCGATCCAGGATACGACCAATGCGGTGAACAATCAACGATTTGAAATTCTCAACTCTGATCTAGACATAATAGCAACTGGTATTTTATTAATAAAATTAAGCATATTTTATTGGATATTTTATTGCACTCTAATCTAAAGCGAGTGCTTAAAGTCTAACGGATACATACTCCAGTTTTCCTGTTTTAATAAAATTAAGCATATTTTATTAATACCGTCCTTTGAAATTCTCGACTTTATTGCAGCAGGTACTGTCTGTCGAGATCCTTCGTCATTCAGATGCCATGGGATTGCTGTAACACCTACACATCAAAAAGTGGTTTTGGACAGTATACTGCTACCATATGAGAAAACCTCCAAACTGAATCGTCAATTTGTAGAGACCTTTGATGAAGTCGGAGTGGGTGGGTTTGCGTGTCATGGGAAGTCTCTAATTCACTATCTTTAGACGTTGGAGCAGGTATATATAGTTTTATAGTTGACTCTTGGTTTACTTATGAAATAATAATTCCATGACACTTGTGTTTGCATTAGTTTCATGAACTCTCTTTGGTGGCATACACATGCATACGTGAGACACGATATGCACACATGAACACAAAGCCACGATACTGACCTGACCAGACCATAACTGCCATGACATAAGCAATAATACATCAGAGCGTTCACTCTGAATATCGTGGCTTTGTGTTCCATTTTTGTTACTATGAAAATACTCTGAATATTATTTGTTAATGTTCTATAAATTGATTGGTCCGTTGATAATTCATGTGTGTACATCTGCGGTTCATGAGGAATTGTTTCATATTGTTTGTCTTGATCATGTTGCCCTTGACTATTTGCTCATGTATTTGTTATAACACCAAACTGTCCTTTGTTGGGCATATGGAAGGTCACAACACCAAGCAAGCGACAACACGAAACAATTTCATAGACAACAAATACATAGGCAAATAGGTCAACATGATCAAATACATGTATAACTTATGCCCTTTTTCCCTATTTTGAATTATATGTCCAATTCATATAAACATTATTTAAATTATGCCAATTCCAACCTTTTTCCCCTATTTCCTAACTAACGCATTCGCATATATTTGGCGGCATCTAGGCTAGAAAGTAGCCTAGCCATAAACAATAAAAGGGAAAGGTGATGAGAAAAATGACAATAGTGATTGTTCTGGCATAAACATAAACTAGCATGGTGAAAAGGTGGATATATGAGCATAAATCTGATGAACTTGTGGCAGTTAATTAATTCTAACATAACTATGATGTCATAATAAGCATAATAAAATATAAATTAACAATTTAGATGTCCAACTGGTTTAGATCTAATATGATAGGCATAAGGTATAAATTAGATCTGATTAATAATTTAGATGTCCACATAATTCAGATACAACAGTTAAAAATAGATCTAACACGAATAAGGTCAAGATCCACATCATAGCTTGTCATAGAAGTTACAATAGATTCGATAAGATAGAGATTTAGATCCAATAGTTAAAAATAGATCTAACACAAATAAGGTCAAGACCTACATCATAGAATGTCATATGTTCACACTTTACAATGGATCCGGTATAATATAGGCACATGAACAAATCCAAACTATAGTCATATCACGTTTACTTTTAAATATTTAAATCTAAAAGCAACTAGGAACTCACAGAGTTTGGATCAGAAAATAGAAAAAGAATGGATCTTGAATGTCTAACTGATTTTCTTAAGTTGATTGTTGTAGAAGATAGGACCCGTCTCAGCTCAGACACCAGCAACATTTGGCCTCCATAATTTCCAATGAAGAAAACAGGAGAAATGGACACATATTTATAGCTGCCAGCACCTCTGAAACCGACTTCCATGTCAGCCCAAGGGGTGTCAACACCCTTGTAGAGGGGTGGACCCTGGTATCGACACCCCTTAAGGGGGGTCGACCCCGGTATCAACACCCCTTTAGGGGGATCGACCCCCTAGAGCGGGAAATTTGCTGCCTTATGAGATTTTGATTTTTGAACCCTTTGTGGATAAGGTTCTGACTCATATCTATATGTATAATTCTTTTGCGCGTATACAAACTTAAAAACCTCATAACTTCTTCATACGGTGTCCGTTTTACGCAAACCAAATGTCTATCTTGACCAGAATTTCGAGATGGACGCAATGGCACAGTACGTTTCCCTTAATTCCATATATTAAATTAATTATTATTATTATTTAATTTATCCTCTTTTAGTGTTGTTAAAAATACGGGGTGTTACAATTCTGATTTCGATTACAAAACGGAAACCAGGATTCCGATTTTGATTTCGATTACAAAGCATGAACAAGCATTTCGATTTCAAGGCAAGGAGTTCGAGGTCAGATTCGAGTTCAAGGTCGCGAAACTCAATCGAATTCGAGTAGGTGATTACCTAGAGATGCATCTTATGATTATTCACATAAAGCATTTCTTATTTGATTGATTCTATTGTTTATAGTATAATATGTTATATATTCATCCCATTCCTTAGTTCTACACATATATTAATCTTTATATAAAAACAAAGACCTTTTTTAGTTTTGGCTTCTGTTTTTTTGAAAGTAATACTGAATCGGTAGCAATATTAAATATTTGTATTTGGTATAAATTTTTGATAATTAAATGATTAAGGAATATTTAGTATTTTAATGTTTGACTTAGTATCATGTTTGAATCAGGTCCGCAACAGTAGTCCAGCGGCTAAGGCTTTGCGCCATGGTAACAGTGGCGTGAGTTCAAAATGTTGAATGGCGTGCTAAGAGCTTACCATGTGCATAAGCTAAGATCAGCCACTTATGTGGTGCTTGCGGACCAAGTTAGGTGCACTAGGGAGGGTTTTACGACTTCGATCGATTTCCCTCCTGAAAAAATTCAAAAAAAAATATTTGAATCGGTAATTTAGTTTTTTCCTACTTACTATTTTTTACAGTATACAAAGAAATACACTTTTATTGCATATTTTAGTAGACAGAACAAAACGATGCAAAAATAATCTAGTTTAAATTTTAATATGTAGACAATGTTGAAGAAATAAGAAATTTTCGTAAACTTTCTTATTTAGTCAGATGGAACTGTCAAACGCAAGCATGCAACATTGAAGGGAAGATGGTAACAAATATTTTTTATGTGAGAAAGTTTAGTTAACCCTTACATGCCACATTTGCCTCCTAATGCTGCTAGAAATTCCTCTACAATTTGTGCTTTAAGGTAAACCCAACTTTAGTTTAGTTCTTGTATTTCCAATTTCATTTTTTGGATTAAGTAACCTTAGAATGTGTAAACATGAATTCATAGGTTTGACTTGTCACTTAGGTGATAATGTTAGAGGATCCCAAGTTATCATAAAACCAATTGGCGATGTGAAGGGTGAATCCTTAATAGTTATACAGGATTTATTTTACGAATTCTTCGATGTGGGACTTGTCTCAACACTCCCCCAACACGTGTGGCATATCTTGAGCCTAACACGTGGAGTTTATTGGGTGACATAGATAAGTGTGGCAATGTGCGCACGAAATAAACCCACTCTGATACCATGTTAGGGAACCCCAGGCTATCACAAAACCAATTGACGATGTGAAGGGTGAACCCTTAATAGTTATACATGATTTATTTAACAAATTCCCCATGTTAGAATTCAATTTCTTGCCTTCGATTTCTTTATTCTCAGCCCCTTCATATAGGAGTTCAATGTTTTCAGGAATTATTGCAAATAGATAAACATAAACATAAATAATATATATATTACCATATGTAATATATATATATATTAACATAAATAACACACATCTAATCTTCTGTCATTAATATATATATATATATATATATATGTATATATATATATATATTACCATGTGTAATATATATAAATGACAAATCTTCTACCATTAATATATGTTATTTATGTAATATATTATTAACATAAATACCATATATTAATTATTCTAACACAAATCTTCTACCATTAATATATGGTATTTATGTAATATATTATTAGCATAAATACCATATATTAATTATTCTAACACTCCCCCACAGTCGAAACAGGTCGTTGTCGGACATTGAGGCTGTCCCGAAATTCGTCAAATAGCACACGTGGAAGACCTTTTGTAAAAATATCAGCAATTTTATAACGGGATGGGACATGGAGGACTCGAACTTCTCCTTTAGCTACTTTTTCACGAGCAAAGTGAATATCCATTTTAATGTGTTTTGTGCGTTGATGCTGAACTGGATTACCAAATAAGTAGATCGCACTTACATTGTCATAATAAACCAAGGTGGCTTTCTGAGTGGGAACATGCAACTCTAATAACAAATATCTGATCCAACATGACTTGGAGACAACAACTCCTCTATACTCAGCTTCTGCACTAGAACGAGACAATGTAGGCTAACATTTAGATGACCAAGAAATAAGATTATCTTCAAGAAATACACAATAACTTGAGGTGGAGCATCTAGCATCTGGTCATCCACCCCAATCAGTGTATGTATAGACGATAAGTTTGTCAATAGAAGATTTGTGCAGATGCAAACCATAAGATAGTGTACCCTGAATATAATGCAAAATTCGCTTGAGAGCAGTCATGTGCTCAACTTTTGGATTATGCATATGAAGGCACAACTTTGTACTGCATAAGAAATATCATGCCTTGAGAAGGTAAGGTACTGAAGAGCACCGGCAAGTCGATGATACTTAGTAGGATCCTCATACGGGGCATCCTTAGTAGCACTATGTTTGGACTTGGTGTCAACAGGGGTAGGGCAAAAACTGCAGTTAGACATTCCAGCTCTGTCAATGATATATGCAACATACTTTCTCTAAGATAGAAATAAGCCATTTGCATGATGAGTAACAGCAATACCCAAAAAAAAACTTAACTGACCAAGATCCTTTATAGAAAATTCTGAACTCAAAAGTATAATGACAGAATTGCGCAAATGATTTGAAGAAGCAATAAGAATTGTGTCGTCAACATACAACAGTATATATGCCATATTTGAACCTTGTCTATAAATGAACAAAGAGTGATCAAATTTAATGTAAGTAAATCCAATGGATGCAACAAAGTCTGCAAATCGCTAATACCAAGCCCGAGGAGCTTGTTTTTAACCATATAGAGATTTTTTTTTAGCAAACATACATGATCCAAATGTCTCTTATCTCGAAACCCTATGGGTTGATGCATATAGACAGTCTCATTAAGATGACAATGTAAAAAGGCATTCTTGACGTCCAGTTGATGAATGTGCCAAGATTTTGAAAGAGCGATACTAAGAACTGCTCGTATGGTTGTTGGTTTAACCACTAGGCTAAACGTTTCTTCATAATTAATACCCTGTTGCTGAGTTTTACCATCACCTAAAAGACGGGCTTTATGCCGCTCAAAAGAACCATCAGATTTATACTTGTGACAAAAAATCTACATAGACTGAATTACATTCACATTAGGTGGCCTTGGCACTAAATCCCAAGTCTTATTTTCAATTAATGCATTAAATTCATCCAAAATTTCACTATTCCAGTTTTGGTCATGAAAAGCACTAATATGGTCCTTAGGTATGGGAGATATGTTTATTGTGGATGTGTGTAAATTGGTAGTGTATTTAGGATTTGGTTTAAAAACGCCATTCATTGCTCGGGTTGTCATACGATGTAATATTGGATTGTTAGGCTGAGGAGAGCTTTGTGGGCTTTGGGTTTGGTTAGTTCGAGCAGTTGAAATGGAGGTGTTTGGGGAAAGAGATGCTGCTGACTTAGAGTTGTAAGATTGGGCAGCAGATGTGGGTTGTGTTTCTGGACTGAAAAGAAGAGAAGTGGGTTGTGGGCTTAGCTGAGTTTATCGACCAACCTGAGTGTTGACAGCACATAGAGAGAATTGCTGGGGAACTGAGCCTGTAGGAGCTAGTGGCGCAACAGAAGAGGATGCAACAGGGTCCGTTTGAGGCCATGGACCAGTAAGGGAAGGCTGACTTAATGGGCCAGAATGAGGCATGGACTCAGTTATGTTTGGAGGCTTCGAAGTAGAATGCAAATAATTCAATAAAGAATTAGAACTATTGGCAATTAAAAAATCAAATTTTATTTGTGGTTTTGTGAATTTTTGCAAATGGAAATTCGGTCTCAATGAATTTCACATGACGACAAATAATGATTTTGCCACTTGCCATATCGTAACACTTTGAGCCTTTATGGTTGGGGGCGGGACCAAGATAAGCAGATGGAGTGGATCGAGCTTGCAATTTATGGATAGAAGTGGTCGGAAACAAAGGGAAACATAGGCAACCAAATACACGCAATGCCGAATATTTGGGATCACATTGGTATATAATTTGGGTGGGGGACTGAAATCTTAAGACTTTAGTTGGAAGTATGTTAAGAAGATATGTTGCCATTTCTAAAGCATGATGCCAAAAAGAAGGTAGCATAGAGGCTTTAGCAAGCAAGGTACGAATGATGTTGTTTATTGACTTAATGTGCCATTCAGCTTTGCCATTTTGAGGAGAGGTGTGGGGACAAGAAAGGTGGAATAGCATCCCATTATGATCAAAGAATTGTTTAAAGATGTCATTGATGTATTCTGTACCATTGTCACATTGGAATGTTTTAATGTTTTGTTCAAATTGAGTTCTGATTAGAGCATGAAAAGATTGGAATAAATGTTTGACTTGTGACTTTTTGGAAATAGGGAAAGTCCACAAAAATTTGCTATAATCATCAAGAAAAATATTTTAGGTAATTTAATGATTACACCATATAGTTCTAACAAACTCTTTTTCTATGGAATAAAACTGAGCATGATTTATCATTTGTGTTCATTTTATATTAATACTTAATTTAATTGGTATTGTTTGTTCATTTTAATGTCAACTTCTCCTCTCTTTACTTAAACCCCACAGAACTTTACTTGATGTCATGACAACAAACTCGGTCCTAATTATTATTTGTCTACACTACCTATTTTAGAAACTGATCATGTGACACACTAGTTGTAACCCCGACCTACTTCTTTTCTTCTTCGTATATAATTTATTGAAATTGGTAAAAATAACAAAGTTGGTAGTTTCATGATGTGTGTTCTTCTATAATGCATTTGGTATAAAATCATTTTTACTGATTATATAAAAAACCGGGTTTCCATATTAATAATTTTGCTGAAAGGATAAAATCCACTCTTTATTTGGTGTTGAGATTAAGGGGAGGTGCGACAAAGAGGAAGAAGAAGACGTACACGAAGTCAAAGAAGATAAAGCACAAGAAGGTTAAGCTTTCGTTTACATACACAGGCATGCATCAAGCTTTAAGATATGTATATGTAAACCTTGTTGCTAAGATATTAGTTTTCAATCTTCTTGTGTTTCTTGCTAGTTTTGCAGTTCTTTATTCCAGAATTTAGTATTCTTTTGTTTCAGTTTGTAGTCTAGAAAAAAAAAAACCTTAAACTGTGTATTATTAGTTGGACAGTGCTTAGATAGTGATTTTAGTCATCAAGTGTGATAAAGTTGAAATGTTATGATAAATAGACTAAAAGGAATAATGATAAATTTACCCCTTAAACTAACATAATAGAAGTAGTTTATAAAGATGTTATATTAGCATGTTGGCATATATATATATATATATATATATGTGTAGAGATATATGCTCAGTCACAACGTTTATGTTTAAGCCCTTTATATTCCTCTATTTTTTCTATATAATACGTTGTCAAAGTTAGCAAAAACCATATGTGAACTGGAGGCAACAAAGATCATTGGCGGTGAGTAAAAACTTTAATTTATTGGTTTTTTATTTACTCAGTAATAATGATTTTAATTGAACCATGTAATATAATGTATGTTTTTAGTAGATAACTATAATAACTTATGAGATTTCTGGATCACTTCGAATATTTATGCTATGTTTATATTTTAACATATTTTTTCCGCTACAAGTTCTAAACATATAGATGAAAATATATAGCTGTAACAACCCGTATTTTCAATAACCTGTTATAACATAAATGGAGGCAGAATTAAACTGTAAAATCTGAATCAAGGGAAACGGTCTATGCCATTGCGTTCGTCTCGGAAAAATACGCGAAATAGAGTCCGAGTTTTCGAAAATCGGAGTCCGTATGACCAAGATATGGCCTCGCGAAGTTTCACGAAAAATTCCCAAATTAAAGTATACTTAATTAAGTGAAATGGGTTGCGCAGAGAAATATATATATATTGATATATATATATATACATATATAATTGAAAATTAAATAAATAAATATGCAAAAATGTTCAAAACAGCGAATTGGGAGAGGGGAATAACCGAACCGGCCGATTTTTGATGTCGACCCGAGCTCGCTGGGTCGACTAGGGGTTAATCCAGGGTGTTTGGCTGTCAACCCGTGGGCCGATTCGCTCAAATGCAGATTTTGCATTTGGATGGTTCTCATGGTTCATCTTTAATCTAAAGGCCCTAGATGGTTCCTACACTTGACTTCTTCCCCAAGACATGCTTTGATGGCTTGGATTGAATCTAGGTTTAATCCTATGGCCTAAAACACTTGCCTAATCTATAAATAAGACCCTAACCTATCCTAAATCCTCATTATTCATTCATGCAACTAAACTATGGCAAAATTTTACCTCTCATGGCCTCCACTCTCTTTATAAAATTTCTAGATGGTTTCTATGAGAGATTTTCCATGCATACAAGTGTTTTCACGCTTGTGTGAGTGTCATTAGCTTGCATTCAAGTCAAGTTTCTATCTTTGCATCATAAAGCAAGGGTTTTGATCATTTTGGCTCAAGGGTTTTTATGTTAGAGCTTGCATTTTGGGTCTATTTGATTGCATAAGGGCTTTGTCATATCTTTTGTGCCTTCATAGCAATGTAAGCCCTTTCCCTACTCTTAGATATTAACTATGAAGTTAAATGTTCATGTTGCAAGTTTGGGTTTGATCATTGAGTATGATACATGCTATCATGTCATGCAAGTTTATGAAGTCATTATCTTGATCTTGTGAGCTAAAAGCTACAACCTTTATGTTGAAATGTTGCATTAGGCAACATGAGAACCCTCATAACCTTTATGTCAACTTGCATATGAAGTCATAACCCTTATATGATGATATATGCGAGTTACTAGTCATCATTCCATATCTTTTATCACCATGATTCGCTTATGTGCCAAGTTTGGGTTTATGCATGTTTTGAGGCTTAAGAATGTAACATGCAAGTTAATGAACACATTTTTGCCTCATTTGCCACCATGATTAACTTGTGGCTTAATATCCATTTTTGTCATGCCTTTGCCAAGTCTCTTCTTTTAATCCATTACGTTGTCGCGAACGTATATGCGAGTTTAAAAGCGTTGGGTTATGTTATGGGTAATTTCTAATGACATGAAAATACAACTTGAAAACATGACTTGAAATATAACATGGAAGTTGACATGTAAGTATGCATAAAAACATAAGCTTGGGAATTTACCTATTAAGTTAGGTCTACCCTTTGGGAATTTACCTATTAAGTTAGGTCTACCCAAATGCTTGAAAACTTGTAACATGTTTTGGGAAACATGATGGACATGACACTTAGATAATATAAGTGTGGCCAACTCGAGGTTGGGTTGAGTTTGCAACATAAAACTACCTGGAACCGACCGACCTAACTAGTAGTTGCAAACAATAGGACCCAATGTGAGAAGTTGGTCATGTTGTGCTTGAACCCGAGGTTAGACCAAGTTGTGGTGTAAAGCTACCCGGAACCGACCGGCTTAACTAGTAACCACAACAAAGTCTAATGTGAGAGGTGAAGGTGCATTAAGTAATTAATGCCACATGATAGGGTTAAGTTAATTTGATTAATGACTCTTAACCAAATATGACATGGACAAATGGGTTAAGTAATTTGATTAGGCTAATGATACTTAACAAAACATGACAAAGTTGGGTAGGTTAAGTAACTTGATTTGCCTAATGACACTTAACCATTTTTATATGACTAGTGGATTGGGTTAAGTTAACCAACACTTAATCAATCCAACGCGATAACTTGGTAAGGTTAAGTAAGTTTTCTTAATGATGCTTAACCGAAAAATACGGTTAACGAATGGGGTTAAGATTAGACTCAACTAGTCTAAACATGGAAATCGGATGGGGTTAAGTTAGCCTAGACTTAATTAATCCCACTTGGTAGTTTAATGGGGTTAAGTTAAACACTTAACTAATCTAAACATGATGAATTGATGTGGTTAAGTGACCTATACTTATCCAATCTAACTCGTTAATTTATTGTGGTTAAGTTAACCAATATAACGTGAAAACATGATAAGGCTAAGTCACGAATCGCTTGAATACACTTGACCGATTTGACTAAGTAAATTGATAGGGTCAAGTTAATATATACTTAACCAATCTAGAATGATAATTGGACGAGGTTAAGTCGTGAATTGCTTAATATACTTAACCAACTTGAGCATGGTTTGTAGGGTTAAGCCTTGAACTTGGATACTTAGCCAATTTTGACAGGATTTGTAGACGGGTTAAGTCATGAACTTAAGTGACACTTAATCCATTATGTAAACCCTAGTTCTGAGGATTAGGTGGATAACACGAGTTAACAAGGATAACTGGAACAATGCTAAGTGGTAAACCTTAGTTGAAGAATAACTAAGTAATGATTCTTAGTCAAGGAAATTTAGACCAGTTCATAGATAGATGAGTAACCTGATACGGTAGGTCATCGTTTAAGTATACGAGTAGGAGCAAGTATCTGATTTAGATAAAGGCTCCAGCGAACTGGGTAACGAAGCAGCGGCTTCGGGGAACGTGAGGATATTCTTGGTATCCCTCTATGAGCTGCCAGGTGATTATACTAGGCTCATGAGAGGTTAAGGTCTGCGTTAGAAGAACCAAGAGTATGCCTTGGTTGCTATACGAGCGACCTAAAGACGGGGATGGATAGGGGATAGTCGACGATACACGGTCGTACCCTAGATAGCATTTCGTCAGGCTACCTACCATCTTTGGTCAAGCGTGTACGTACGGAAAGGCAGAGAACACCCAAAAAGACCATAATTGCTATCTAATTATGGTTGCGGTAAGGCTTGGATGTGGGTTGGCCAGTGTTGTGTTCTCATACAGGATTTATCCTGTCTTGTCTTTCACTAGTTGAGGGAGTGGTCTCGTGGGACCATAGCCACGTATAAGAAAAACAGACCTTAGCATCTGCATCGACAGATAAATCGAAAGCTCCCGACCGAGTCCTGTATTTCTTGATTTGCCCTGTGACAGGACTCGGATGGCACGATGTGATACATGTGCATACAGTCATGGAAAAGCGATTCACGATGAATGCGTGGGAAAAAGGGCGCGGTTGGCGGTTAGCGTAATCCCTAGTGGCCCTAGGTGGTTGAACCCAAACCGAGATATGAAAACGTGCAATAGGTAAGCATAATCCCTAGCAGCCCTAGGTAGCATAAGTCCTAGTTTTACAAGCAATAATTCATGTTGGAAGACCCTAGCTAGGTTTAGGGTAACAGTCCAAACCGATCTTAAGGATCATGGAACTATGTTAAAGTAATATAGAATCTCATGGGAAAGCCCGTATGGTCTACGGCAAGGGACTGAACATTTACATGGAATAAAACATACAAGTTGAGTAACCTATATATGCGATATATTAGGTTGACATGGACCATTACACGACTTTTGAGTGAGGGTCATTCTTGGTTAACACATGACACGGTGGGGATACTAGTACGGTAGGTGCAGAGCTAAAATACAGGATAGATATCACGGGGCGTTATACGTGACATATATCTTGGGGATATTATACTTGATAGAAACCTGACGATGTGATACCTTGTTTTATCTTGACATCGTAATTTATCATGACACCTTAGTTTATCTGAGTTCAGTAGTTCATCCTGTTATTTTGATTTAGCTTATCTCTCTTGTTATCATGCTTATGTTCATCTCAGTTTCTCATGTCAGTTAACTTTACTAGTTTTTATGCTAATAGTAGATAGGGCTTACTCAGTCTTTTTGACTGACCCGTTTTGTTTTGCCTCTTTTCTTCCGTTCCCCCCCCCCCCCCACCCCCCAGGTTACAGGGAGGAAATACTATTGTTTAGTTCGGACTTCTTCTGCTTGAAGGTCATCATGGATGGCTTGGACTTTTCTTGGCTAATGGCTACTTTACTGTTTTTACTTGGGGAATAATTTATGAAAATGTCTTTATGCTTCTTTACTATTGCAAGACAGGTTTTGATGTACTCTGATGTAAAAGGCTTTAGACCTTATTTATTCATGTTATGAAAGTTTGATTTTACTTCCACTATTTTATATGTTCTGTCTTGTGATATTTCTGTGCATGTTTACCAATAATGCCCCTCTAAAGCTAGTGCATTCCTTTGCGAGTGACCCTAGCAGAGGCGGGGTGTTACACGTGGTATCAGAGCAGAAGGTTACCAGACTGGGCAAAAGTTTTTAAAGACCTTCTGAAAACTATTTGAAAAAAAAACCGTTTACAAAGAAGCATTTTTCAAGAAAATTTTCTTTTAAAAGAAAAAGGCTATTCCCCAAAGGCCATTAGCACTATCCTTGTTTCCTTAATTGAGTCTCTTTTCCTTTCTTTCCTCCATCTGTTGTCACAGTAGTTTTAACTGCGACTAGTTTTTCTACCTACGAAAGTGCTTTCCATACGATGGAGGTGGTTCTCGAGAGACCAGTGGCCACGTTATAAGAAAGGATCGTGAGAAAGAAGGATAAAGGATACGAGCTTAAGGATGAGCAACTTGTTGGTATGGCTTAGTCCTCAAAGGAGGGAGAAAGATGAACAATGAAACCCATGACGAGAGAGTACCTTTGGCATGGTAAAACGGGGCGGATAGTTAAGTATTATGGGACAAGGACAAGATCATCGGGAGGCCAGTAGTATGCTCTCATTTCTAGAGTACCTCGGAAGGAGGGTAACGATCTTGTTAAAGGTTTAGCTTTTCTTCTCTATCATCCCGTTAGGACTTCGTTGTTCGTATCATTTAAGTCTACTTCGATAGTTGAGTCTCTGCACCTTAAGTACTAGCGTAATAGAGAATCCCATTTTTGTCTCAACGTCCTATTGGAGAATCAGTCCATTTATACATGACTTGTTTGGATTTGGGAATGTCTATGCCAAGTGTTGATTTTGGAAATAATGCTTATGTTTATAAGCTATGGATGGATTCTAAGGATGAAGTGGTTTTCCAGTAGGGGGTGCCACTCTCGGTTTTGATAGGAGGGTAGTTAGATCTTTTGACTAGCCTTGGTAATGCCCTCGAAGTATCGGGTAACCTTTTTGAGGTTCTGTCATGACTAGTTACTTAGAATCCCTTGATGCCTTTATTGGAAATTTGAAGCCCGGTCGAGTGGTGTTCGCCAATAAAACGGATGGTTTACTTCATTTATGCATGGGTTATAGAGATCACCCTAGTAAGTGCGCATGATAACCTGATTGACATCTGTTTACTTTCAAGAGAAAGTTCTTCTACATGGAATGCCTTATAGTATATAAACGAGATCCAAGATTCACTAGTGAATTTTGGAAAGCTTGCATGAGATCATGAGTACGCAGTCATGTTTGCGTCAAGTATTCTAGGAAAAGGATAAGTGCAAGTGGAACGAGAGGCGACGAAGAAATGAGTTCCAGCTCATGTTATGGAAACAGGAATAAGAAGCTACAAAATCGCGAAGTTAAAAGACGACTTTGATGGTCAAAGACTAGATACGCGCATGATATCTCTTTTTGGGAGTATATCCTTGATCCCTGTTTTCTGTAGAGCTTACTTGTAGGCTATCTTTTGTGGACATCCTCTCGGTCCTATTCTCCGTTACAAACCCTGTAAGGAGTTTGTCCTGTTTATCTTCTCGACCCTGTTTCAGGGAATTCTAGGTAGAACCCTATGGATGTAAACATGTATTTGAAACATGTTATGATTGATATGGTTGCAAGTGGTTGCTCGTGGATGCGCGAATACACATTAGATACTAGCTCGACTCGGTCACATTTCATATTGCATATGCACGAGTATTTATACTTGTTTATGGATGAAATCGAATGTATTATCATGCGGTTGTTGCATATGAATGAATGATTGTGCACGCATATAGTATCTATATGACTAGGACTATTTGCATACATGTTGGATTCATGGCACTATACATATTTTGCATTAGAAAGATTATTCAGGCCTGATCATTAGCATTAGCTAAGGAACATGTACACGCACGTTTTGCATATATTCATACAGCATTAGAAATCATCTAAGGACAATGGTTGCTTGTGGATGATGTTTTGAGTAGATGGATGATGGATGGTAGGATATGTTCTTCCTAACTTGGAGATTTCGGGGACGAAATCCTAAAAGGTGGGGAGAATGTAACAACCCGTATTTTCAATAACCTGTTATAACATAAATGGAGGCAGAATTAAACTGTAAAATCTGAATCAAGGGAAACGGGCTATGCCATTGCGTTCGTCTCGGAAAAATACGTGAAATAGAGTCCGAGTTTTCGAAAATCGGAGTCCGTATGACCAAGATATGGCCTCGCGAAGTTTCACGAAAAATTCCCAAATTAAAGTATACTTAATTAAGTGAAATGGGTTGCGCAGAGAAATATATATATATTGATATATATATACATATATAATTGAAAATTAAATAAATAAATATGCAAAAATGTTCAAAACAGCGAATTGGGAGAGGGGAATAACCGAACCGGCCGATTTTTGAGGTCGACCCGAGCCCGCTGGGTCGACTAGGGGTTAATCCAGGGTGTTTGGCTGTCAACCCGTGGGCCGATTCGCTCAAATGCAGATTTTGCATTTGGATGGTTCTCATGGTTCATCTTTAATCTAAAGGCCCTAGATGGTTCCTACACTTGACTTCTTCCCCAAGACATGCTTTGATGGCTTGGATTGAATCTAGGTTTAATCCTATGGCCTAAAACACTTGCCTAATCTATAAATAAGACCCTAACCTATCCTAAATCCTCATTATTCATTCATGCAACTAAACTATGGCAAAATTTTACCTCTCATGGCCTCCACTCTCTTCATAAAATTTCTAGATGGTTTCTATGAGAGATTTTCCATGCATACAAGTGTTTTCAAGCTTGTATGAGTGTCATTAGCTTGCATTCAAGTCAAGTTTCTATCTTTGCATCATAAAGCAAGGGTTTTGATCATTTTGGCTCAAGGGTTTTTATGTTAGAGCTTGCATTTTGGGTCTATTTGATTGCATAAGGGCTTTGTCATATCTTTTGTGCCTTCATAGCAATGTAAGCCCTTTCCCTACTCTTAGATATTAACTATGAAGTTAAATGTTCATGTTGCAAGTTTGGGTTTGATCATTGAGTATGATACATGCTATCATGTCATGCAAGTTTATGAAGTCATTATCTTGATCTTGTGAGCTAAAAGCTACAACCTTTATGTTGAAATGTTGCATTAGGCAACATGAGAACCTTCATAACCTTTATGTCAACTTGCATATGAAGTCATAACCCTTATATGATGATATATGCGAGTTACTAGTCATCATTCCATATCTTTTATCACCATGATTCGCTTATGTGCCAAGTTTGGGTTTATGCATGTTTTGAGGCTTAAGAATGTAACATGCAAGTTAATGAACACATTTGTGCCTCATTTGCCACCATGATTAACTTGTGGCTTAATATCCATTTTTGTCATGCCTTTGCCAAGTCTCTTCTTTTAATCCATTACGTTGTCGCGAACGTATATGCGAGTTTAAAAGCGTTGGGTTATGTTATGGGTAATTTCTAATGACATGAAAATACAACTTGAAAACATGACTTGAAATATAACATGGAAGTTGACATGTAAGTATGCATAAAAACATAAGCTTGGGAATTTACCTATTAAGTTAGGTCTACCCTTTCGGAATTTATCTATTAAGTTAGGTCTACCCAAATGCTTGAAAACTTGTAACATGTTTTGGGAAACATGATGGACATGACACTTAGATAATATAAGTGTGGCCAACTCGAGGTTGGGTTGAGTTTGCAACGTAAAACTACCCGGAACCGATCGGCCTAACTAGTAGTTGCAAACAATAGGACCCAATGTGAGAAGTTGGTCATGTTGTGCTTGAACCCGAGGTTAGACCAAGTTGTGGTGTAAAGCTACCCGGAACCGACCGACTTAACTAGTAACCACAACAAAGTCTAATGTGAGAGGTGAAGGTGCATTAAGTAATTAATGCCACATGATAGGGTTAAGTTAATTTGATTAATGACTCTTAACCAAATATGACACGGACAAATGGGTTAAGTAATTTGATTAGGCTAATGATACTTAACAAAACATGACAAAGTTGGGTAGGTTAAGTAACTTGATTTGCCTAATGACACTTAACCATTTTTATATGACTAGTGGATGGGGTTAAGTTAACCAACACTTAATCAATCCAACGCGATAAATTGGTAAGGTTAAGTAAGTTTTCTTAATGATGCTTAACCGAAAAATACGGTTAACGAATGGGGTTAAGATTAGACTCAACTAGTCTTAACATGGAAATCGGATGGGGTTAAGTTAGCCTAGACTTAATTAATCCCACTTGGTAGTTTAATGGGGTTAAGTTAAACACTTAACTAATCTAAACATGATGAATTGATGTGGTTAAGTGACCTATACTTATCCAATCTAACTCGTTAATTTATTGTGGTTAAGTTAACCAATACTTAACCAATATAACGTGAAAACATGATAAGGCTAAGTCACGAATCGCTTGAATACACTTGACCGATTTGACTAAGTAAATTGATAGGGTCAAGTTAATATATACTTAACCAATCTAGAATGATAATTGGACGAGGTTAAGTCGTGAATTGCTTAATATACTTAACTAACTTGAGCATGGTTTGTAGGGTTAAGCCTTGAACTTGGATACTTAGCCAATTTTGACAGGATTTGTAAACGGGTTAAGTCATGAACTTAAGTGACACTTAATCCATTATGTAAACCCTAGTTCTGAGGATTAGGTGGATAACACGAGTTAACAAGGATAACGGGAACAATGCTAAGTGGTAAACCTTAGTTGAAGAATAACTAAGTAATGATTCATAGTCAAGGAAATTTAGACCAGTTCATAGATAGATGAGTAACCTGATACGGTAGGTCATCGTTTAAGTATACGAGTAGGAGCAAGTATCTGATTTAGATAAAGGCTCCAGTGAACTGGGTGACGAAGCAGCGGCTTCGGGGAACGTGAGGATATTCTTGGTATCCCTCTATGAGCTGCCAGGTGATTATACTAGGCTCATGAGAGGTTAAGGTCTGCGTTAGAAGAACCAAGAGTATGCCTTGGTTGCTATACGAGCGACCTAAAGACGGGGATGGATAGGGGATAGTCGACGATACACGGTCGTACCCTAGATAGCATTTCGTCAGGCTACCTACCATCTTTGGTCAAGCGTGTACGTACGGAAAGGCAGAGAACACCCAAAAGACCATAATTGCTATCTAATTATGGTTGCGGTAAGGCTTGGATGTGGGTTGGCCAGTGTTGTGTTCTCATACAGGATTTATCCTGTCTTGTCTTTCACTAGTTGAGGGAGTGGTCTCGTGGGACCATAGCCACGTATAAGAAAAACAGACCTTAGCATCTGCATCGGCAGATAAATCGAAAGCTCCCGACCGAGTCCTGTATTTCTTGATTTGCCCTGTGACAGGACTCGGATGGCACGATGTGATACATGTGCATACAGTCATGGAAAAGCGATTCACGATGAATGCGTGGGAAAAAGGGCGCGGTTGGCGGTTAGCGTAATCCCTAGTGGCCCTAGGTGGTTGAACCCAAACCGAGATATGAAAACGTGCAATAGGTAAGCATAATCCCTAGCAGCCCTAGGTAGCATAAGTCCTAGTTTTACAAGCAATAATTCATGTTGGAAGACCCTAGCTAGGTTTAGGGTAACAGTCCAAACCGATCTTAAGGATCATGGAACTATGTTAAAGTAATATAGAATCTCATGGGAAAGCTCGTATGGTCTACGGCAAGGGACTGAACATTTACATGGAATAAAACATACAAGTTGAGTAACCTATATATGCGATATATTAGGTTGACATGGACCATTACACGACTTTTGAGTGAGGGTCATTCTTGGTTAACACATGACACGGTGGGGATACTAGTACGGTAGGTGCAGAGCTAAAATACAGGATAGATATCACGGGGCGTTATACGTGACAGATATCTTGGGGATATTATACTTGATAGAAACCTGACGATGTGATACCTTGTTTTATCTTGACATCGTAATTTATCATGACACCTTAGTTTATCTGAGTTCAGTAGTTCATCCTGTTATTTTGATTTAGCTTATCTATCTTGTTATCATGCTTATGTTCATCTCAGTTTCTCATGTCAGTTAACTTTACTAGTTTTTATGCTAATAGTAGATAGGGCTTACTCAGTCTTTTTGACTGACCCGTTTTGTTTCGCCTCTTTTCTTCCGTTCCCCCCCCCCCCACCCCCCAGGTTACAGGGAGGAAATACTATTGTTTAGTTCGGACTTCTTCTGCTTGAAGGTCATCATGGATGGCTTGGACTTTTCTTGGCTAATGGCTACTTTACTGTTTTTACTTGGGGAATAATTTATGAAAATGTCTTTATGCTTCTTTACTATTGCAAGACAGGTTTTGATGTACTCTGATGTAAAAGGCTTTAGACCTTATTTATTCATGTTATGAAAGTTTGATTTTACTTCCACTATTTTATATGTTCTGTCTTGTGATATTTCTGTGCATGTTTACCAATAATGCCCCTCTAAAGCTAGTGCATTCCTTTGCGAGTGACCCTAGCAGAGGCGGGGTGTTACACGTGGTATCAGAGCAGAAGGTTACCAGACTGGGCAAAAGTTTTTAAAGACCTTCTGAAAACTATTTGAAAAAAAAAACCGTTTACAAAGAAGCATTTTTCAAGAAAATTTTCTTTTAAAAGAAAAAGGCTATTCCCCAAAGGCCATTAGCACTATCCTTGTTTCCTTAATTGAGTCTCTTTTCCTTTCTTTCCTCCATCTGTTGTCACAGTAGTTTTAACTGCGACTAGTCTTTTCTACCTACGAAAGTGCTTTCCATACGATGGAGGTGGTTCTCGAGAGACCAGTGGCCGCGTTATAAGAAAGGATCGTGAGAAAGAAGGATAAAGGATACGAGCTTAAGGATGAGCAACTTGTTGGTATGGCTTAGTCCTCAAAGGAGGGAGAAAGATGAACAATGAAACCCATGACGAGAGAGTACCTTTGGCATGGTAAAACGGGGCGGATAGTTAAGTATTATGGGACAAGGACAAGATCATCGGGAGGCCAGTAGTATGCTCTCATTTCTAGAGTACCTCGGAAGGAGGGTAACGATCTTGTTAAAGGTTTAGCTTTTCTTCTCTATCATCCCGTTAGGACTTCGTTGTTCGTATCATTTAAGTCTACTTCGATAGTTGAGTCTCTGCACCTTAAGTACTAGCGTAATAGAGAATCCCATTTTTGTCTCAAAGTCCTATTTGAGAATCAGTCCATTTATACATGACTTGTTTGGATTTGGGAATGTCTATGCCAAGTGTTGATTTTGGAAATAATGCTTATGTTTATAAGCTATGGATGGATTCTAGGGATGAAGTGGTTTTCCAGTAGGGGGTGCCACTCTCGGTTTTGATAGGAGGGTAGTTAGATCTTTTGACTAGCCTTGGTAATGCCCTCGAAGTATCGGGTAACCTTTTTGAGGTTCTGTCATGATTAGTTACTTAGAATCCCTTGATGCCTTTATTGGAAATTTGAAGCCCGGTCGAGTGGTGTTCGCCAATAAAACGGATGGTTTACTTCATTTATGCATGGGTTATAGAGATCACCCTAGTAAGTGCGCATGATAACCTGATTGACATCTGTTTACTTTCAAGAGAAAGTTCTTCTACATGGAATGCCTTATAGTATATAAACGAGATCCAAGATTCACTAGTGAATTTTGGAAAGCTTGCATGAGATCATGAGTACGCAGTCATGTTTGCGTCAAGTATTCTAGGAAAAGGATAAGTGCAAGTGGAACGAGAGGCGACGAAGAAATGAGTTCCAGCTCATGTTATGGAAACAGGAATAAGAAGCTACAAAATCGCGAAGTTAAAAGACGACTTTGATGGTCAAAGACTAGATACGCGCATGATATCTCTTTTTGGGAGTATATCCTTGATCCCTGTTTTCTGTAGAGCTTACTTGTAGGCTATCTTTTGTGGACATCCTCTCGGTCCTATTCTCCGTTACAAACCCTGTAAGGAGTTTGTCCTGTTTATCTTCTCGACCCTGTTTCAGGGAATTCTAGGTAGAACCCTATGGATGTAAACATGTATTTGAAACATGTTATGATTGATATGGTTGCAAGTGGTTGCTCGTGGATGCGCGAATACACATTAGATACTAGCTCGACTCGGTCACATTTCATATTGCATATGCACGAGTATTTATACTTGTTTATGGATGAAATCGAATGTATTATCATGCGGTTGTTGCATATGAATGAATGATTGTGCACGCATATAGTATCTATATGACTAGGACTATTTGCATACATGTTGGATTCATGGCACTATACATATTTTGCATTAGAAAGATTATTCAGGCCTGATCATTAGCATTAGCTAAGGAACATGTACACGCACGTTTTGCATATATTCATACAGCATTAGAAATCATCTAAGGACAATGGTTGCTTGTGGATGATGTTTTGAGTAGATGGATGATGGATGGTAGGATATGTTCTTCCTAACTTGGAGATTTCGGGGACGAAATCCTAAAAGGTGGGGAGAATGTAACAACCCGTATTTTCAATAATCTGTTATAACATAAATGGAGGCAGAATTAAACTGTAAAATCTGAATCAAGGGAAACGGGCTATGCCATTGCGTTCGTCTCGGAAAAATACGCGAAATAGAGTCCGAGTTTTCGAAAATCGGAGTCCGTATGACCAAGATATGGCCTCGCGAAGTTTCACGAAAAATTCCCAAATTAAAGTATACTTAATTAAGTGAAATGGGTTGCGCAGAGAAATATATATATATTGATATATATATATAATTGAAAATTAAATAAATAAATATGCAAAAATGTTCAAAACAGCGAATTGGGAGAGGGGAATAACCGAACCGGCTGATTTTTGAGGTCGACCCGAGCCCGCTGGGTCGACTAGGGGTTAATCCAAGGTGTTTGGCTGTCAACCCGTGGGCCGATTCGCTCAAATGCAGATTTTGCATTTGGATGGTTCTCATGGTTCATCTTTAATCTAAAGGCCCTAGATGGTTCCTACACTTGACTTCTTCCCCAAGACATGCTTTGATGGCTTGGATTGAATCTAGGTTTAATCCTATGGCCTAAAACACTTGCCTAATCTATAAATAAGACCCTAACCTATCCTAAATCCTCATTATTCATTCATGCAACTAAACTATGGCAAAATTTTACCTCTCATGGCCTCCACTCTCTTCATAAAATTTCTAGATGGTTTCTATGAGAGATTTTCCATGCATACAAGTGTTTTCAAGCTTGTATGAGTTACATTAGCTTGCATTCAAGTCAATTTTCTATCTTTGCATCATAAAGCAAGGGTTTTGATCATTTTGGCTCTAGGGTTTTTATGTTAGAGCTTGCATTTTGGGTCTATTTGATTACATAAGGGCTTTGTCATATCTTTTGTGCCTTCATAGCAATGTAAGCCCTTTCCCTACTCTTAGATATTAACTATGAAGTTAAATGTTCATGTTGCAAGTTTGGGTTTGATCATTGAGTATGATACATGCTATCATGTCATGCAAGTTTATGAAGTCATTATCTTGATCTTGTGAGCTAAAAGCTACAACCTTTATGTTGAAATGTTGCATTAGGCAACATGAGAACCCTCATAACCTTTATGTCAACTTGCATATGAAGTCATAACCCTTATATGATGATATATGCGAGTTACTAGTCATCATTCCATATCTTTTATCACCATGATTCGCTTATGTGCCAAGTTTGGGTTTATGCATGTTTTGAGGCTTAAGAATGTAACATGCAAGTTAATGAACACATTTGTGCCTCATTTGCCACCATGATTAACTTGTGGCTTAATATCCATTTTTGTCATGCCTTTGCCAAGTCTCTTCTTTTAATCCATTACGTTGTCGCGAACGTATATGCGAGTTTAAAAGCGTTGGGTTATGTTATGGGTAATTTCTAATGACATGAAAATACAACTTGAAAACATGACTTGAAATATAACATGGAAGTTGACATGTAAGTATGCATAAAAACATAAGCTTGGGAATTTACCTATTAAGATAGGTCTACCCTTTGGGAATTTACCTATTAAGTTAGCTCTACCCAAATGCTTGAAAACTTGTAACATGTTTTGGGAAACATGATGGACATGACACTTAGATAATATAAGTGTGGCCAACTCGAGGTTGGGTTGAGTTTGCAACGTAAAACTACCCGGAACCGACCGGCCTAACTAGTAGTTGCAAACAATAGGACCCAATGTGAGAAGTTGGTCATGTTGTGCTTGAACCCGAGGTTAGACCAAGTTGTGGTGTAAAGCTACCCGGAACCGACCGGCTTAACTAGTAACCACAACAAAGTCTAATGTGAGAGGTGAAGGTGCATTAAGTAATTAATGCCACATGATAGGGTTAAGTTAATTTGATTAATGACTCTTAACCAAATATGACATGGACAAATGGGTTAAGTAATTTGATTAGGCTAATGATACTTAACAAAACATGACAAGGTTGGGTAGGTTAAGTAACTTGATTTGCCTAATGACACTTAACCATTTTTATATGACTAGTGGATGGGGTTAAGTTAACCAACACTTAATCAATCCAACGCGATAACTTGGTAAGGTTAAGTAATTTTTCTTAATGACGCTTAACCGAAAAATACGGTTAACGAATGGGGTTAAGATTAGACTCAACTAGTCTAAACATGGAAATCGGATGGGGTTAAGTTAGCCTAGACTTAATTAATCCCACTTGGTAGTTTAATGGGGTTAAGTTAAACACTTAACTAATCTAAACATGATGTATTGATGTGGTTAAGTGACCTATACTTATCCAATCTAACTCGTTAATTTATTGTGGTTAAGTTAACCAATACTTAACCAATATAACGTGAAAACATGATAAGGCTAAGTCACGAATCGCTTGAATACACTTGACCGATTTGACTAAGTAAATTGATAGGGTCAATTTAATATATACTTAACCAATCTAGAATGATAATTGGACGAGGTTAAGTCGTGAATTGCTTAATATACTTAACCAACTTGAGCATGGTTTGTAGGGTTAAGCCTTGAACTTGGATACTTAGCCAATTTTGACAGGATTTGTAGACGGGTTAAGTCATGAACTTAAGTGACACTTAATCCATTATGTAAACCCTAGTTCTGAGGATTAGGTGGATAACCGTAGTTATCAAGGATAATGGGAACAATGCTAAGTGGTAAACCTTAGTTGAAGAATAACTAAGTAATGATTCTTAGTCAAGGAAATTTAGACCAGTTCATAGATAGATAAGTAACCTGATACGGTAGGTCATCGTTTAAGTATACGAGTAGGAGCAAGTATCTGATTTAGATAAAGGCTCCAGCGAACTGGGTAACGAAGCAGCGGCTTCGGGGAACGTGAGGATATTCTTGGTATCCCTCTATGAGCTGCCAGGTGATTATACTAGGCTCATGAGAGGTTAAGGTCTGCGTTAGAAGAACCAAGAGTATGCCTTGGTTGCTATACGAGCGACCTAAAGACGGGGATGGATAGGGGATAGTCGACGATACACAGTCGTACCCTAGATAGCATTTCGTCAGGCTACCTACCATCTTTGGTCAAGCATGTACGTACGGAAAGGCAGAGAACACCCAAAAGACCATAATTGCTATCTAATTATGGTTGCGGTAAGGCTTGGATGTGGGTTGGCCAGTGTTGTGTTCTCATACAGGATTTATCCTGTCTTGTCTTTCACTAGTTGAGGGAGTGGTCTCGTGGGACCATAGCCACGTATAAGAAAAACAGACCTTAGCATCTGCATCGGCAGATAAATCAAAAGCTCCCGACCGAGTCCTGTATTTCTTGATTTGCCCTGTGACAGGACTCGGATGGCACGATGTGATACATGTGCATACAGTCATGGAAAAGCGATTCACGATGAATGCGTGGGAAAAAGGGCGCGGTTGGCGGTTAGCGTAATCCCTAGTGGCCCTAGGTGGTTGAACCCAAACCGAGATATGAAAACGTGCAATAGGTAAGCATAATCCCTAGCAGCCCTAGGTAGCATAAGTCCTAGTTTTACAAGCAATAATTCATGTTGGAAGACCCTAGCTAGGTTTAGGGTAACAGTCCAAACCGATCTTAAGGATCATGGAACTATGTTAAAGTAATATAGAATCTCATGGGAAAGCCCGTATGGTCTACGGCAAGGGACTGAACATTTACATGGAATAAAACATACAAGTTGAGTAACCTATATATGCGATATATTAGGTTGACATGGAACATTACACGACTTTTGAGTGAGGGTCATTCTTGGTTAACACATGACACGGTGGGGATACTAGTACGGTAGGTGCAGAGCTAAAATACAGGATAGATATCACGGGGCGTTATACGTGACAGATATCTTGGGGATATTATACTTGATAGAAACCTGACGATGTGATACCTTGTTTTATCTTGACATCGTAATTTATCATGACACCTTAGTTTATCTGAGTTCAGTAGTTCATCCTGTTATTTTGATTTAGCTTATCTATCTTGTTATCATGCTTATGTTCATCTCAGTTTCTCATGTCAGTTAACTTTACTAGTTTTTATGCTAATAGTAGATAGGGCTTACTCAGTCTTTTTGACTGACCCGTTTTGTTTCGCCTCTTTTCTTCCGTTCCCCCCCCCCCCACCCCCCAGGTTACAGGGAGGAAATACTGTTGTTTAGTTCGGACTTCTTCTGCTTGAAGGTCATCATGGATGGCTTGGACTTTTCTTGGCTAATGGCTACTTTACTGTTTTTACTTGGGGAATAATTTATGAAAATGTCTTTATGCTTCTTTACTATTGCAAGACAGGTTTTGATGTACTCTGATGTAAAAGGCTTTAGACCTTATTTATTCATGTTATGAAAGTTTGATTTTACTTCCGCTATTTTATATGTTCTGTCTTGTGATATTTCTGTGCATGTTTACCAATAATGCCCCTCTAAAGCTAGTGCATTCCTTTGCGAGTGACCCTAGCGGAGGCGGGGTGTTACAATAGCTCTATGCACGTTTATAGTTTCTGTTATTCTGACATTGAATCATTTTCTAACACAAGATGGTACAAATTGATTGAGATGTAGGATCAAAGGACTGATGAAAAAGGATTGTTGCACTTAGTATTCACAACATCAAATTGGCCATTTTATAATAGTTTTTACATCCTAAATTGTAACGGTTATAAGTGTTATAACATTACGGTTTTTAACTGTTAGGAACGATTACAACGGTTATTACCGTTATATAGGCACATAATTTCCTAAAAGATATAAAGAAGAGTGGACAAGATTGTAATTTTCCTTTTATTTCATTTTTATCTTACTTCTCTTGGTTCTCGCCTTTCACATTCCTCTTTCATTCTAAGGTTATCGATGCCTGATCCTTCTCGTCATTTTGTTTGTTTGTTTCCACTTTTGATCTGGGTACCGCACACCTCCTTGGCCTAGCACCGCCTTTTCCTTGTTAGGGGAAATTTTGTCCTTTTGTTATCTCGAAAAACTATTTGTTTGATTTTCTTTCAATCTTGATACGCTTTCCCAATGGTATCATCAATTAGGTTTAATAACACAGTAAATTATATTATAATTGATTAGTTCAAAGGATTTGGATTCCATTGTTAATTACTCCCCAGCACTAGATTTGATCTTTTGTTACCATAATCCAATTTGATTTTAAACGTTGGATGTGAAAATAGCAATCATTCAATTTGTACAATTATTACCCAATTATCAAAGAATAGGCCATCTGAGCTTTTGCAATAGATAAAGAAATAATATTTCATTTTTACATAAATTTCTACACAATAAATGCAATATTTTGCCATGTACGTTAACAGCTTAAATTGTCTTTTTGTTACCATTTAAAACAGTGGGTAGATTAGCTTTTAAAATGTTTCTTAAATGGATTTTTGTGTTTCTCATTATCTTTGGAATGTACCGAACTGATGCATTATCTTTGACAAAGGAAATCAAATGTTTATTATTTGTTCATATTGTTTTGGTTTTCCGAGTCACTAATTTATGCATGTTAATATCTGGTTTTCATACTTTTTAGGTAGGTTGAAATTTATCATACAAAATTTATTTCAATCCGTCAAGTATAAAGTCCAACTCAGCCATTTGAACATCAATCAAAGAAGTGTTGCTTATTCCTGATATAAGATGAATTATAGTTTGTGATCAACTTGGCATATGGACAGTAAAGTATGAGAAAAGAAGAATTAAACTCTAAATGATTAGACTATGTAGACATGAGATTGATAAAATGCATTTCGGACAGCTTCTCTTATGACCAAGTACTTTAATTTTCAACTCTTTAAATGGTTTGATGTAAATAGCAGAGAAAAAATATTTAAATGAGTGCAATTTAACGATACAAGAAAACTGTTATGATATAATGTAGTGCATTATACTGTAGTGATTATATGATGATGATGATGAAGGCGCATAAACATAGTAGAATTTAAAAATATATATATATACAAATTAAATTCGGATGCTTACAATTTATAATTTTGCACTGTATGAATGTAGAAAATCAAGTTAGTTCAATCCTGTCAAACCTTTTAAATGTTGAAAATTTGGCGTGCTATGAATAATTCCTAGTTTGCTTATCAAAATGCATGTTTTATTTAATTATACTGCATCTAAAATGATTATGAACCTTCCACATGAGACTTTTGTACTGCAGGTACTAATAATTGGAGGCTCTACTAGCATTATGCTTGAAGCTTTGGAAGTGGTAGGTGATGTAAATGCAGATGATGTACCCTTTGGAGATGTAAGCCATTTCTCTCATTCATATACATTTTCTCTTGTACTTGCAGAAGTGTTAAAACATGCATATTCTTTATTGCATCTATCTTCTAATAATGAAGTGATATTTCACATGGTATTAGTTATAAATCGATTTTCAAAAATTTCCACTTATGTGCTGTATATGCTGGTGAATTGGATGATTGTAATGTCCCATATTTTTGGTAGTCAGATATTTAACTTAATTTATTATTTTAAATATCAATTTGGAAATTTATATGGATATATATATTTATATCGTTTATAGAACGAATTTTGAACGTATAATTTATATAATTATAATTCGAACTCATAAAAATCGCGGTATTTTGTAATTTACAATTTCAAATTCATGTATATCGGTTCGAATATAAAACGCTCAACGACAATTGATGATGAAATTAAATAATCATACGAAATAAAACGTCCAAATCAATATGTTGCTTACTGTGACGGCCCGCTCCGTACTAGCCGACATTTCCTCAGAAAGTGCACTGTACACATGTCCAACTAGCACAGAACGGTCGTCAGAAGAAAAGAAGGAAGATAAAGAACTAACACAGAACCTGAAGAATGTCTCACAACGCATGGAATAAAATATAATAGTAATATTACTTTGACATAAAACAGGCGAGACAGTGCATAAGGTGAAAACTAAACCAACATAGCAGCGGAAATCCAAATAGAGCTTATGATCCAACATCATTATTACAACTTTAAAACTGTCTCTAAAGCAAAAGAAAGCTAAGGTAGAAGATGCACTACTAATACCCAAGCAGTGATCTTCAACAACACAGGGAGAATATCTATATATATCATACGTGGAAGCCTCCTGCTCGTCTCCGGATTAGCTACTCGTGCATACCACCTAACCTGTCTCTAGTCTGCTCGTGTGAGCACCTAGAGTAATAAGAAGAGACATAAAACTCTGGGTCAGACAGAAAGTCTGGTATGAGTGATAAGCAGCTAAACAGAACAATAACAGATATACTAAACCATACCTGAACCTGGACCTGCAACCAGAGAGTTAGTACTACATACCGTACAATACTCTAAGGTGCCACTAAACATGGTATAAAGATAACGGGGGAGGGGGTGTGCATGTCACAGTGATAATAAACAAATCAATCATAGAAACCATCCTCACATCTCTCACTCAGTGCATAAAGCATACGATATCCATTTCCCTGGTCACCAAATCTTTAGGGTCAAGACGGCAACTCCGTACAACTATTGCTACGACCTACTTTGCTCTTTGGGGCTATAACGACAACTCCGTACAAGTATTACACTGTCCCCACTGCACTGGTCCATAGTCAATAACCCAAATGGGCCAACCAGCCTAGCTCTGGTTCGTTTACATGCCCCCTTTTCTTCAGCGGTGAACCAAAGTTATGGATATCGATAACCCCTTTGCACATGTCCCGCAGGAAAGCCCAACTCATGAAGTGAACTCATTGGTTCCCAACTGGTTCCTGAGCTCTAACTTCCCATTTGGACTACCTTTGCATCTCGGGTTATTTGTCTTCTTCCCCGGATCAGCTCGGCTTCTTCTCCCCTCGGTTCGGTTCGGATGCAATTCACCACGGTCCGGTTCGTGGTCATCTTCAAGCCCATGGTGTGTCACCGGTTCGGTTCGAAATGCTTCATCACCTCAGATCGGATTGAATTCCTCAAGTTCCTCCAAGGTGCATCGGTTCGGGTCGGGTAACGTGGTTCGGATCATGGTTCAGCCTCCATCGGTTCGGTTCGGTGGCCAAGCTCCATCGGTTCGGTTCGGTGCCCAAGCCCCATCGGTTCGGTTCGGAGAAGACTACACGGGTCGGGTCGGAGAAGATGCTCCGCTAGAAGTTCGTGGGGAAGGGCTTCACAACGGTTCGGTTCGGCCTCCCATCCGATCCGGTTTGGGTACTTTTTCTGCAACTTCCAACAACTGTTTATACGCCACTCGACGGTGTTTTCGACCAATCTAACACTTTTAGATAATCACAAATCATACCATACAGTCATAGCAACATGTACAATCAATCATAAACAGCAAAACAACAATCATAGCATGTAAAATGGATCAAACATACCCAAAACCCATATTTTCCCCTTAAACATGTTCAGCAACAACTAATGATAGGATTAGTAAAACTTAACCAAATTAGGCAAATTTTCTAACAGAGGTCTAAAACAATAATTTAGAATTTTTGAATATTTTTTCAGATTTTTATGACGCATAATTTCGCTAATTATCACTAATCACCCCTTAATCCCCTAAATTCCGGGATTAGCAAAATTAGTCCAAATTAACCTAAATTCATAACAGAGGCATAAAATAATATTCTGGGATTTTACAAATTTTTTCTAGATTTTTCTGAGTTATAATTTCTCTAATCTTCACTAATTACCCTAATCAGCCGTAGTTAGTGAAAAACAATGCAAATCACTCACCTTAGGCTCAAATAAGCTTTAGATCTGAAATATCCTCTGTTATGGATTGAATCTCTGTGTGTTCCAGTAGCTATGTTCCAAATTTGATGTTGATTTGCCTTAATTTGGTGTAGATTGGCTTAATCTTCAATTAGAAAGCGATTAGGAGTGATTTGGGATGAAATTAGAAGGTGGAGATCATGGCTAGGGTTAGAGGAATGTTTTTGGCGGTTGAAAAATGAGACAAAAATCGTTTTCCTACTGTTCTCAGCCTCCCCATAACCCTAATCTCGAAATGGCCTATGGGCCCTCTTGCTAATCACCCAAATTAGGCCCGGTTAAGCTGTTTTTCACCTTCTAAGCCTTGTTTCAGCCATATCTCCCAAACGGTAAGTCCGTTTTTCACATGTGACCACTCTACGGAAAGGTAAACCATCATCCGAAGCTAATGGAAGTGGTTTCAGGTCAAAACTCCTTTCCAATCAAAAGTTATGGCCAAAACAGTATCGTCTAAGGGCAAAATGGTCATTTAAAAATCGGCAAAAATCATGAACATGGGAAATGACCCCAATAGTCGTCTTCCAAAGTTACATGACCATATGACTTCATATGTGAAAGAAATAAATATTCTACGATCCTATGATGCGTAGAATGCGGGTCGTTACACTCTCCCCCCCCCCCCCCCCTTTAAGAAATTTCGTCCCCGAAATTCCTTAACCCAAAACATACAAAGGATCCCGCATGTCTACCAACCATATACAACAATCAATCGTGCAAAACAAACAAAACAAGCCTATCCTAGCATGCGGAAAGACTAAATCGAAGTTAAAATCTTACCAGGCAAAGAGTTCTGGATACGTCTTCCTAATGCTCTCCTCTGTCTCCCAAGTACAGTCATTCTCATTCTCGCCCCATTGAACTTTGACTAACTTCACCGCTTTCCTTCGAAGTTGCTTCGTATCATTCCCAACAACACGCATAGGCTTGCGGTTCCCAACCGCCTCGGGTTCAACTTCGATATCATCCAACTGATCAGGTGAAATAGTCACATTTGGGTCATGTACGAACTTTCTTAACTGGGAAACATGAAATACGTTGTGAACTCCTGCCTTCTTCTCTGGTAATTCAACTTTGTATGCCAAATTCCCAATTTGCTCAAGAACTGGGAATGGACCAACAAATCTTGGTGCTAACTTGCCTCTCCTGCCTAATCGTATCACGCTCTTCAACGGAGAAATCTTGATAAACACCAAGTCGCCAATGGAGAACTTTAGTTCTCTTCTCCTCTTATCAGCATAACTCTTCTGCCTATCTTGGGCAGCCTTCATTCGCTGTTGGATAATCTTAATCTTAGCTGAAGTTTCTCTTATCACATCGGGTCCAAGCACAAACTCCTCACCAGTTTCTACCCAACATGACGGCGAGTTGCACGGTCTTCCGTACAAAGCTTCAAATGGAACCATATCAATACTGGATTGATAACTATTATTATATGCAAACTCTACTAGATGCAAATGGTCATCCCATGATCCACCAAAATCCAATATACAAGCTCTCAAGAGATCTTCTAACACTCGATTCACCCTCTTTGTATGTCCGTCAGTTTGAGGATGATATGCGATACTGAGATGTAGTTCTGATCCTAACTCCTCTTTTAAGCTCTTCCAAAATCCACTAGTGAACAACGGATCTCGGTCACTCACAATGCCTTTGGGTATTTCATGAAATCTCACTACCCACTTTATATACAGTTCCGCTAACTTAGTTGTCGTCCTGTTTGACTTAACGGGTATAAACCTTGCACTCTTAGTCAATCGGTCCACAATCACCCAAATGCTATCATGGCATGATCTAGTCCTTGGTAACCCATCAATGAAATCCTTTGACACTTGTTTCCATTTCCATTCTGGAATTTCTAATGGTTGTCTCCAACTCAATGCACTGTACACATGTCCAACTAGCTCTGATACCAAGTGTGACAGCCCACTCCATACTAGCGGACATTTCCTCAGAAAGTGCACTGTACACATGTCCAACTAGCACAGAACGGTCGTCAGAAGAGAAGAAGGAAGATAAAGAACTAACACAGAACCTGTAGAATGTCTCACAACGCATGGAATAAAATATAATAGTAATATTACTTTGACATAAAACAGGCGAGACAGTGCGTAAGCTGAAAACTAAACCAACATAGCAGCGGAAATCCAAATACAGCTTATGATCCAACATCATTATTACAACTTTAAAACTGTCTCTAAAGCAAAAGAAAACTAAAGTAGAAGATGCACTACTAATACCCAAGCAGTGATCTTCAACAACACAGGGAGAATATCTATATATATCAAACGTGGAAGCCACCTGCTCGTCTCCGGATCAGCTACTCGTGCATACCACCTAACATGTATCTAGTCTGCTCGTGTGAGCACCCAGAGTAATAAGAAGAGACATAAAACTCTGGGTCAGACAAAAAGTCTGGTATGAGTGATAAGCAGCTAAACAGAACAATAACAGGTATACTAAACCAAACCTGGACCTGCAACCAGAGAGTTAGCACTACATACCGTACAATACTCTAAGGTGCCACTAAACATGGTATAAAGATAACGGGGGAGGGGTGTGCATGTCATAGTGATAACAAACAAATCAATCATAGAAACCATCCTCACATCTCTCACTCAGTGCATAAAGCATACGATATCCATTTCCCTGGTCACCAAATCTTTAGGGTCATGACGGCAACCCCGTACAACTATTGCTAGGACCCACTTTGCTCTTTAGGGCTATGACGGCAACTCCGTACAAGTATTACACTGTCCCCTCTGCACTGGTCCATAGTCAATAACCCAAATGGGCCAACCAGCCTAGCTCTGGTTCGTCTACATGCCCCCTTTTCTTCAGTGGTGAACCAAAGTTATGGATATCGATAACCCCTTTGCACACGTCCCGCAGCAAAGCCCAACTCATGAAGTGAACTCATTGGTTCCCAACTGGTTCCTGGGCTCTAACTTCCCATTTGGACTACCTTTGCATCTCGGGTTATTTGTCTTCTTCCCCGAATCGGCTCGGCTTCTTCTTCCCTCAGTTCGGTTCGGATGCAATTCACCACGGTCCGGTTCGTGGTCATCTTCAAGCCCATGGTGCGTCACCGGTTCGGTTCAGAATGCTTCATCACCTCAGATCGGATCAAATTCCTCAAGTTCCTCCAAGGTGCATCGGTTCGGGTCGAGTAACGTGGTTCGGATCATGGTTCAGCCTCCATCGGTTCGGTTCGGTGGCCAAGCTCCATCGGTTCGGTTCGGTGCCCAAGCTCCATCGGTTCGGTTCAGAGAAGACTACACGGGTCGGGTCGGAGAAGATGCTCCGCTAGAAGTTCAATGGGAAGGGCTTCACAACGGTTCTGTTCGGCCTCTCATCCGATCCGATTCGGTTTGGGTACTTTTTCTGCACTTTTCCTGGAACTTCCAGCGACTGTTTATACGCCACTCGACGGCGTTTTCGACCAATCTGACACTTTTAGACAATCACAAATCATACCATACAGTCATAACAACATGTACAATCAATCATAAACAGCAAAACAACAATCATAGCATGTAAAATGGATCAAACATACCCAAAACCCATATTTTCCCCTTAAACATGTTCAACAACAACTAATGATAGGATTAGTAAAACTTAACCAAATTATCCAAATTTTCTAACAGAGATCTAAAACAATAATTTAGAATTTTTGAATATTTTTCTAGATTTTTATGACGCATAATTTCGCTAATTATCACTAATCACCCCTTAATCCCCTAAATTCTGGGATTAGCAAAATTAGTCCAAATTAACCTAAATTCATTTCAGAGGCATAAAATAATATTTTGGAATTTTACAAATTTTTTCTAGATTTTTCTGAGTTATAATTTCGCTAATCTTCACTAATTACCATAATCAGCTGTAGTTAGTGAAAAATAATGCAAATCACTCACCTTAGGCACAAATAAACTTTAGATCTGAAATATCCTCTGGTATGGATTGAATCTCTGTGTGTTCCAGCAGCTATGTTCCAAATTTGATGTTGATTTTCCTTGATTTGGTGTAGATTGGCTTAATCTTCAATTAGAAAGCGATTATGAGTGATTTGGGATGAAATTAGAGGGTGGAGACCATGGCTAGGGTTAGAGGAATGTTTTTGGCGGCTGAAAAATGAGACAAAATTCGTTTTCCTACTGTTCTCAGCCTCCCCATAACCCTAATCTCGAAATGGGTTATGGGCCCTCTTACTAATCACCCTAATTAGGCCCGGTTTAGCTGTTTTTCACCTTCTAAACCTTGTTTCAGCCATATCTCCTAAACGGTAAGTCCGTTTTTCACATGTGACCACTCTACGGTAAGGTAAACTATCATCTGAAGCTAATGGAAATGGTTTCAGGTCAAAACTCCTTTCCAATCAAAAGTTATGGCCAAAACAGTATCGTCTAGGGGCAAAATGGTCATTCAAAAATCAGCAAAAATCATGAACATGGAAAATGACCCCAATAGTCGTCTCCCAAAGTTACATGACCATATGACTTAATATGTGAAAGAAATAAATATTCTATGATCCTATGATGCGTAGAATGCGGGTCATTACACTTACCTTATGATAAGGCACGTGCTTCGCACACGAGAAATTGATCGATATATTTATAAGCCTTAATAAATGATTTATTTCCAAATGACCTCTGTTTTCGATGAAACAAGTTTTATTGAAATACGTGCAGCTAGTCATTGCTACGTTTTCAGTTTGGAGCCAATCGTAGTTATTTTATCGGTGCGTGCAATTTAAAGGTGAACCAATAAATAAAAATAACGACGTTGTGCAAACGGAGTTGATTTTCCACAAAACTAATTTCATGGAAACCGAAACGATGACACATAACGGTACGTCCATTTTTTTTATTTTGTTTAGGGTGTGTGTGTTACGTGTATTTACCGGTTACCAGTAAACAATGGTTAGCCGAAAATTTAATACCGTAATTAAAATATCAACCTTCATGCCAAATAAACGCTGCTGCACCTAAATTAATAAACTAATATGTATACTCTTACTCTACCGTTTCCCTCAGCTAAGCACATACACGACTTTACAACACATAACCACTTTTCAACACAGCTAGCCTATGTATGAAGTGAAAACTCACTACAGGCTACCCTGTTTCCAATGTATTCAAATCAAAACGGACATCAGAGAAAAATATAATAAAAATCACAAACCTACCTACCCCATATTTCAACTACTCTACTCGCGCAAATGTTATTTAAATCAACTTCTGCCATATGAAAGAAAACAGTCATGCTATGTTTTATCACCATTGTAATGTAGAGTCTAGCAGCTATATCAAATGAAACTCACACAACTGCGAAAATGGTACACCCCAAACCAGGCAGCTATGTATATTTCATGCCTAAAACCTGTCCATTCAGTAAACTTTAAAAAAGAGGCTACCTTATCCCTAAAAGAAAACACACGGACTAACTAAGAAAGTACAGAAGTAAAGCTTCTTGCACATGTGACTGGTACAAACTGAGAACGTAACTTCTTTACATCTACAACCGACTAGTCCGCCATGTGTTTTCTTCTCAGCATCTGTGAACCATGCCGACCAAGGATTTCAAATGAAATGACGTCTAAATGCCTTGTCGACCACGTCTCCCTCCACTATATATATGCGCAAACCATATTCCTTCCTTTTCATTACAAATAAAGCAAAGTTTTCTCCAGATTCAAATGAAAACCTCTCCACTTCTTCCTCCGCATTCTTCCCCTTCCTGCGCCACTTTATAAAAAGAATCGAACCTAAGAATAAATAATAATAATAAAACGAGAGGACCTGGAAGAACATGGGGAAGCGGAGGGAAACGGTTTGTAACAGGAGCGCGAATGGTTTTGGACGGGGTTACTGGTGGCGACGGCGGTGTACTGGCGAATGGGTTGCATACTTGCATGAAGTCTGGAAGTGAAGAGTTGCGTTGGTTTGTCTTTTTGAGTGGGTCTGAGGACCGTGACGGAGGCAAGGGGCTGGCGAACTGGTTTGTGCAGAGTGAAAATGGCGGGAAGATGAGAGCTGAACGAAGTGGTGGAAGGAAGGTCTTCTAGAAGCAGTGTAGTAGGAAAGAAGAGGATTAGAACGTGATGCGTGAAGCAGATGTGAGGGGAACTAGAGAGTAGAAGGTTGCGAATGGAAACAATAAATGGATTGGGTGGTTTAAAACAAGTAAGTGGAGATTTCATCATGAATTGAAGGGTCGGGTTTTCACTATAGTATGAAGTTTGTTTCAAAGGGGAAGCTGAACTGTTTGGCTATATTAAGGAGCAAGGGAGTTTGTATGTGGATCAGTAAAGCAGGGAGAAGTGGAATAGTTAAAACATGGGGCAACTTCATGGACTAGGAACAAAATGTCAGTTGGTTGTGAAGCACGGTGAATAGCAGTCACGTGCGTGACTGGTTTATGAGCAATATTCGGAGATGAGGGGAAACAAGGAAGGCACAACAGGCAACGAAAAGAAAGTAAGTCGACCTGATAACCTAGTGCACACATAACAGGTTCAGATAATTTTTAATAAAGGAATTGGCTAATTAACGTTAGTTACGAAATAAAACAAAGTGCGGACCATTTTTCTAAATTAATAATGTGATTAGTTAACAAACTAAGAACTAAAATTATTTTGATTAAGAATGTATTAACGATATAAATTTGTTGCAGTCGTACTGTTCGAGTTTAAACAAAGTCGCAACCTTGAAGGGTTGTATCGGGAAGGATCTACATCGGCCTCGATTAATTTTAAAAGTAATTAATTTAGAATGATAATTTAGTTATTCATTAGCGTGATTAAATTATATTAGAAATAAAATATTAATAAATTGATTGTGACGTTATTAGAATTGAACCAAATAGGACATAGTGGGACCGAAACAGCGGAATCTACACTATGGAATTGTTTTGGACAGAGATAGAGATAGCTGGGATTCACAGTTAAATTAAACACTGTTTAATTTAACTGTAACCGAACCGTTCAAATGGCTAAATCAAGGTGAATTTACTCACTCAGTTTTTACCAACTTATATTTTATATAAGTCTGTTTTTTATTTTGTGTGCTATGATTGAAAATTGTTTACGGTATGCAGATTATTTATATACTGATTGAATTGGTTGATTTAAAATGTTCGTTTATTTTAAACAAAATCTAATCGTTATGTTAACGATTATTTTCCAACTGAGATAACTTACCTTGTTAGTTAAGTTTATAAATAAACGTATTAAATTAAAATATGGATGCTTGAATTACTGTTGTTAAATATTATATCTGTTTATTGAATAGGAACTGAAGTAACATATTTAATGCATGGAAAAAACAGGTCGGAGGGATCCAACTGGATTCCTCAAAATTTATTGTTTTATTTTCATATCAAATTATATGAACCATTGACAATCTAATTAGATGATTGATTTTTTTATCAATCGTTGAATTTAAGTTCGATGTTTGTTTGTTATTAACCAAGGTGTAGGATTGGTTGGGTAATTGGCAGCATATGGCCTATAAATCAATCCTTTTATAAATGTTAATTTACCGTCAAGTGAATCGATGGTGATGAAGTTATAAATTTATTTTATTACTAAATATGGATTTTGAAATATATTATTTTGGATAAAACACATTCAAAAAGGAAATAAATATTTATTATTTATTATATGAAATTTACTAGTTATTATTAAATTGTTTTACAAAGCAAATCCTTGATAAAGTTTATAAATGAGCAGAAATTAACTTAACGGGTTAAGAACTGAGTTACATAAAATTATTTAAATTAATTATATTATTAATTCATTTAAAGAAAGGATTTAATTGGATTTTGGAACGAGATAACCGTGTTTCGAATTGAATGATTTGACCGCTTTAACTGAAATTAATTATTAAATTAGTTGATTGCTAAATAAATCAAATGAAACTGTTTAATGAATATTTGTTAATTTTAATAAGATTTTAAATAGAGAAATTATTTATTTATTTTAGTAATAAAGAAGTTAACTACTTCAAATGTGGTTAATGATGAAGTGAAAGATTATTTTAATTAATAATAATTTAAGTGTTTACTTCTTAAATGCAATACATTTAAGTAAGTAACCAAATGGTGAATGGAATATAGTTGAGTATTGGAAAGAGATTATGATTGAATTTTATATCGAACCCAGTTATTATAACAAGGTTATAAAAGGAATTATAAGTTGATGTTATAGCTTAGATAAATGTTTATTTCACATTTGAAAAGGAGATCAAGATAAAAAGGAGTTTATATTGAACCTGAGTTTGAAATAAGGTTTATGAAAGAGTGTGAGGCAAAAACGATGATTTTAAATTGAGGATACTTAATAATGAGATTAAGTGTAATGAATGGAATTGAAACGAGATTTCCAAGTTGAAAATGATTTAGTGGATTGGAAGTTAAATACTACGAGTTGATAAGTAGTTAAGATAAGAGAATTAAGAAACGGAAATATTTCCGACTATGGAAAAAGGGTTTGAGGAATGATAATAGTAATTCCAATGTAATGGAAATAAAAATATTTGGGAATATAAAATAATATTTAATTTGTAAAGGAAATAAAAGCCGATTTGGTAAAAATATAACGATATTTACGAAGCAAAGGAATTTAAGAGACGAATTTGAATGGTTTATTAAAAAGGGGTTAAGTAATTATTATTTGTTTCCAAACAATGAAAACCAAAGGAGATTTCGTGATGTTGTTTATGTTAAATCTGATTAAATCCAAAATGGGGATATAGATATATATATATATATATATATATATATATATATATATATGTATGTATGTATGATTTAAATTCTAAAGTATTTTAATAGTTTGAATATTCTTATAATAAGATAAGAAGTAAAAACTATGGTTTAAGATATTAAGAGATCAAGAAATTTTAAATTGATTTTTAACTAAAAAGGGCCAAGTGATGCTGAATACTTTGATAGTTAAATAACCAACTATCAAATCTGGCCATACGATTGTTGGTACGGAAAGACCGGGATCGAATTATATTCGAAAACCATTCCGACCAGTAAATATGAAATGGAGAAGAAATCAGATGCTGATCAAGACGGAGCAATTGAAGACCATAGATCTTCATAAAATGGAAGGATTACTTTTATCTCTGATCAACTCCTATATTTTTCAAGTCTACTATATATTAATCTAAGCTATATTTTATAACCAGAGATATACTATGGTTCTGTCTTTGTTGAAATCTACAGATTTGCAAGGACTACTCGCTACTGATCTATAGGGTGATTCCTAGGATTTGGTAGGAGAGTACCCTCGGTTCATCCTATTCCTAGATGACTTGTATGGACGAATTTCTAACAAAGTATTTCTTAAGAATCACGTACGTTGATTTTTACAAACGTATCTCTGTAGGTGGCAGAGAAGACACCTTCTCTTAGCATATACACCTAGAGTATTTTTGTGGGTGTAAATTAGTGATTTGGCGGATCTGACGATGTGGCATTCAAAGTGATTATGTGTTCTAAAAGATAATTATAACCTCAAACCTCATCAACCGGGAAATGACAAAAATTGTGACGACTCGTATTCTACACATCATAGGATCGTAGGATATTTATTTCTTTCACATACGAAGTCGTATGGTCATGTAACTTTGGGAGACGACTATTGTGGTCATTTCCCATGTTCATGATTTTTCCCGATTTTTAAATGACCATTTTACCCCTAGTTGGTACTGTTTTGGCCATAACTTTTGACTGGAAATGAATTTTAACCTGAAACCAATCCCATTGGCTCCGGATGATGGTTTCTCTTTCCGTAGAGTGGTCGCATTAGCCAAACGGACTCACCGTTTGGGAGATATGGCTGAAACAATTTTCAGATGGTGAAAAACAGCTTAATTGAGCTTAACCGGGTGATTAGCAGCTAGGCCCAGAGGGGAATTTCGGGTTTAGAGTAAAGGAAGACTGGTTAGGGTTAGGAAATCACTTTCATTTCAGTTTTGAGCCGCCACAAACCTTCTTGAGACCTTAGTAATGGCTTCCATCCTCTAAAACCACTCCAAAACACATTTTTAGTGAAGATTAAGCCTAAACTACATCAAAACAAGGCCAAATAGCAACAGAGCAAGGTTGGAGCTGCTGCTATACATAGGAATTCGACCCAAACAGAGAATATTTCAGATTTGGTGTTTCATTTGTGGCCAAGGTGAGTGATTTGCATAGTTTTTGCACTAATTACGGTAATTAAGGGTAATTAGTGAAGATTAGCGAATTTATACATTAATAAATTCTGGAAAAATGTTTAGAAATTCTTAAATAATATTTTATGCCTCTGGTAGGAATTTGGTTTAATTTAATTGAGTTTTGTTAATTCTATGATTAGTTTTATTTAATCATGCTTAAGGGAAAATAAGGGGATTTTGGGCACATTTGATCCATTTTGACATGTAAATTCATTGTTTTGGTGTTTATGGTTAGTTTGCTATGTTGTTATGACTAATTGACATGATTTGTGATTGATTAGAATAGTTAGATTTGTCAAAAACGTCGTCGAACGGCGTAAACAACTTGCTGGAAAAAGTTGCAGAAAGTTGTGCAGGGCTTCGGATCGGATCGGATGAGGGCTCGGATCGGATATGTGAACTGGGCAAGAAAACCCGACCCGAACTGGAGTTGGCACATAAGAGACTTGGCAAAATGGAAGGTCGTTTACGTAGAGTTGGAGTGGACAAGGGGATCGGATCGGAAGAATAATGGAGGCCAGATCGGATCGACTCAAGAATGGAAGGCTACGACTGGAGTAAGGCGAAGGGATCGGATCGGATCGGAGTAGATGGAAAACGAGGGAGCTGATCGGAGAAGGAGCATGAACTGGAAGGAAAACAGCAACCCGACCCGACCCGGAGGAGTACACCGACCCGACCCGAAGTGGAGTACCCGACCCGAACCGAATGGAAAGATGACAAGGAAGGAGGACCGAACCGAACCGACGAGGGTAATGACTACCGAACCGAACCGAATTCTAGGGCTTTTACTGCACGACAACTCTTCTGAATACCCACTCCAATTCGACCAAACCCGAGATGCAAAGGAAGTCCAAATGAGAAGCTAGAGCTCAAGATCCAGATGGGAATCAACGAGTTCGCTTCATGATTGGGCTTTGCTGCGGGACGCGTGTCAAGGGGTTATCGATGTCTATAGCTTTGGACCACTATGGTAGGAGGTACGAAGGCGGATTCAGGGCCATTATGGCATTGGTAGGACCAAGGGCTACGACCAATGTGGTTGGTCATTGAAATGTTTGGTCATGACTCCATGTGTTTAGCTTGGTCACAACAGGGTTTCTACAAGTCGGGATTCGTCGTTACCTCAATTTGTCTAGTGTTCCAAAGTGGTAGATATCGTATTCTTTACGCACTGAGTGAGAGATGTGAGGATGGTTGCTATGGTTGATTTGTTTGCTATCATTATGACATGCACACCCCACCCCCGTATTCTTACACTATTTATTATGGCACCTTAGAGTATTGTACGGTATGTGGTACTAACTCTTTGGTTGCAGGTCCAGGTTCAGGTATGGTTTAGTATACCTGTTATTGTTTTGTTTAGATGCTTATCGCTCATACCAGGCTTTATGTCTGACCCAGAGTTTTATGTCTCCTCTTATTACTCTGGGTGCTCACACGAGCAGACTAGAGACAGGTTAGCTGGTGATGCACGGGTAGATGATCCGGAGACGAGCAGGAGGCTCTCACGTAATGTATATATAGTATTCTCCCTGTGTTGTTGAAGATCACTGCTTGGGCATTGGTGGTGCATCTTCTACTTTAGCTTTCTTTTGTTAGAGACAGTAAATTTTGAAAAGTTGTAATAAGCTGTATTTGGATTTCCGCTGCTATGATGCTTAGTTCTGGTTTTCAGCTTATGCACTGTCTCACCTGTTTTATGTCAAGTATGTTATTATTATATTTTATTCCATGCGCAGTGAGACATTCTACACGTTCCTCGTTTAGTTAATTCACTTCTTTCCTTTCTTCTGACAACCGTCCCGTGCTAGTCGGGCATGTGTACAGCGCACTCTCGGAGGAAATACAGGCCAGGCGGGGCGGGCCGTCACACTTGGTATCAGAGCTCTAGGTTGTGTAGTTAACCTAGGGAAGTTATCAGGAAGAGATAGTATACGTATACGAGAGAGCGTATTTGTGATTACTTTGGTTTTTAAAAGCTATATATATATACTATTACTAGTATAAGGATGAAGTCGTACTGCACTAGCACCACTATGGAGTCGTTAATCGTTTCCTTTTTCAGATTGACGATGAGCCGATATACTAGAGGTGCTAGTAGGGGAGCCAATAATGGGAATGCTGCTGACATGAGGACGATGTTTACTGACCTCATGAGAGAGATGCTTAGAGATGTACAGAGGGCATCTCCCAATGGTGGAAATGGTGGTGGTCCAATAGTGCAGGCGCCGAGAGTCGACTTCGCCAAGCTGAATAAGGATTATACTAGCCTTGGTGGGAAGCCGTTCCATGGAATGGAGTCGGCTACGGATGTTCAGGATTGGTTGGATAGTTGCGAACGTATCTTCGAGGATTTGGGTATCGAGGATGCGATGAAGAGAAAGCTAGCGTCCCGTCAGCTGCAAGGGCGGGCAATGAATTGGTGGAATGCTATAAAGGCAGCTACTCCCGAAGATCAGATTACTTGGGAGCAGTTTAAAGCTCGCTTTAGCGAGAAGTTCATTCCAGCTGCTCAGAAGTCAATGTTGTTTAAGAAATTCTTGGAGCTCAAGCAGAATGGTAGAGCTGTCTCGGAGTATATTGCTGAATTCGACACTTTGTCGAAGTATGGGTTATCTCTTATTGATACTGCCGAGAAGAAGAATGAGAAATTCATAACTGGTTTAGATCAATACTTAGGGGAAAGGCTTATTAACCACATCGATGAGACGTTTGAGTCGATTGTGGGGAAAGCATTAAGATCAGAAAGTCTCTACCCTAAGCCGAAGACTGAGGGTGCATCCGCAGATGAGCCGAAGCCACAAGCAAGTGGTGGAGGCAAGGGTGGTTCCCAGAATAAGAGAAAGCAGAATCAGACTAAGGATGGCCAGAAGAAAAAGAATAAGCAAGATGTTGAGTGCTTCAGCTGTGGTAAGAAGGGCCATTATGCTAGTAATTGTCGGGCCAAGCCAACGGATAGGAAGTGCTTCAATTGTGGCCAAATGGGACATCACAAGGACAAGTGTCCGCAACCCCCTAAAGAAAAGCAAATAGTGAAAGCCTACGCCCTTAATGCTATCCCTTCTTCGTCGAATGCCCCAACAGCGGCGGAGAAGGGAAAGAATGTCGTCATTCAAGGTATGCTTTCTGTTTATGATGTTCCTGTTAGAGTTTATTTGATACCGGAGCTTCCTGTTCTTTCATATCTAGTGACCTGGTAGATAGGCTGGGATTGGAGCCCGAGATTGTCGATAGACCTTTAGTAGTGACGAACCCGATTGGTGGTTCGACTAGCCTTAGCATGATTTGTCGTAATGTGGTCTTATCGAGTCATGGATGCATGTTTGTTTGTGATTGCTTTGTTTTGGGCTTTACTGGGTTTGGCATTATTTTGGGAGTAGATTGGCTCCAAAGATACGGGGTGGTGGTAGACTGTGAGGGCTTTTTGGTGACAGCTAGAGCAGATGATGGGCGGAGGATAGTGTTTGGTGGTCTACCCAGTGAAGGGGTATTGGCTAGTTTTCTAAACTCTCTCGACATTTCGCATAGTGAGTTGTCAGGTTTGCCCATGGTTGGCCAGTATCCGGATGTTTTCGGGGAAGTGACCGGACTTCCACCACGCCGAGAGATTGAGTTTCGTATTGATTTGGTAAAAGATGCCAGACCTATAGTGATGCCACTTCGTCGTATGGCACCAAGAGAGCAGCGAGAGCTCGAGGTGCAAGTCAGCGATCTTTTGAAGAAGGGATTTATCAGAAGGAGTGTTTCTGAATGGGGAGCACCAGTTGTGTTTGCTACCAAGGCGGATGGTTCCCTTCGTTTGTGTGTTGACTACCGCGAGTTGAATAAAGTGACGAGGAAGAACAAGTATCCTCTACCGCGGATAGATGATTTGTTCGATCAGTTGAGTGGCGCGAGAGTATTTCTCAGTTGGATCTCGCGACAGGTTTTCATCAGCTTAGAGTGGAAGCTGAGAGTATAGCTAAAACGGCATTTCGGACGCCGTCTGGATTTTATGAGTGGTTGGTCATGCCATTCGGGCTGACCAATGCCCCAGCATATTTTGTGGATCTTATGAATAGGGTATTCAGAGATCAGTTGAATAAGTTTGTCCTTGTGTTCGTTGATGATATTTTGATCTATTCGAGGACAGAGGAAGAACACAAGGAACATTTAAGAGTAGTGATGGAGGTGTTGAGAAAACACCAATTGAAAGCAAAGTTTTCTAAGTGTCACTTCTGGATGAGGGAAGTGAGGTTCTTGGGCCATGTTGTATCAGAGAATGGTATTGCCGTGGACCCGGCGAAGGTGGCTACGGTAGAGGATTGGCCTACGCCCAAGAATGCAACAGATGTAAGAAGTTTCTTGGGATTAGCTGGATATTATCGTAAGTTTACCCAAGGTTTCTCCAGGATAGCAGCACCACTGACCCAGTTGACCAAGAAGAATCAAGCTTTTGTTTGGGATGAAAGGTGCGAGAATGCATTCAAGAGTCTAAAGGACAAGTTGACAAGCGCACCAGTGTTAGTCATTCCTAAGGGGGATGAAGAGATGACGGTATACACGGATGCCTGTGGTACCGGACTAGGTGCTGTATTGATGCAAGGTGGTAGGGTTATAGCTTATGCAAGTCGATAATTGAAACTGCATGAGATAAGGTACCCTACCCATGATTTAGAATTGGCAGCGATTGTGTTTGCATTAAAGATGTGGAGGCGCTATCTCTTGGGAGAAAGATTTGAGCTGTTTACAGATCATAAGTCGTTAAAATATCTCTTCTCTCAAAAAGATTTGAATCTCCGTCAGCAGAGATGGTTAGAGTTCTTAGCTTCCTATGATTTCGACATCGCATATACACCGGGAAAGGGCAATGCGGTGGCTGATGCATTGAGTAGAAGACATGCCAGCTTAGGGGCTATGTTCCTTGAATGGAAGCAACTGGAGTATATCGCGGGGTTTGATTTCAGACCAAAGTGCGAATTGGATCCAGAAATGTTAGCAAGTTTGACGATCAGACCCACTTTAATTGAGCGGATCGTCTCTAGTCAGAGGGACGATCCTAACCTATTGGAAATCATCTCCAAGTCAGAGATGGGTATCGATGAGGAGATGAACAAGTATGGGCTTGATTGAGATGGATGGATTAGAAAGAATGGAAAGCTTGTTGTACCCAATGTCAATGGATTGAGGGATGAAGTGCTTAGAGAATGTCATCACTCAAAGCTGACTATACACCCCGGTGGTAACAAGATGTATCGAGATATGAAGCAAACTTACTACTGGGAAGGGATGAAAAGAGACGTTGGGAAGTTTATATCCAAGTGCATGAATTGCCAGCTAGTTAAAGCCGAGCAAAAGAAGCCTAGTGGGTTGTTACAGCACTTAGAAATTCCCGAATGGAAATGGGAGCAAGTCTCGATGGATTTCATTGATGGTTTACCAAGGACTAGATCGGGACATGATAGCATTTGGGTAGTTGTGGATCGACTGACTAAAAGTGCAAGATTTATACCAGTCAAATCGACCAGAACGGCAGGTAAGTTAGCAGAATTGTATATGAAGTGGGTAGTGAGATTTCATGGAGTACCTAAAAGCATTGTGAGTGACCGAGACCCGTTGTTCACTAGTGGGTTTTGGAAGAGCTTACAAGAGGCTCTAGGGTCAGAGTTACATCTCAGTACCGCATATCATCCTCAGACCGACGGTCAGACGGAGAGCGTGAATCGTATTTTGGAAGATCTCTTGAGAGCATGTATATTGGATTTTGGTGGATCATGGGATGACCATTTGCATCTAGTAGAGTTTGCATATAATAATAGCTACCAATCCAGTATCGGTATGGCTCCGTTTGAAGCGTTGTACGGAAGACCGTGCAACTCACCATCATGTTGGATAGAGACTGGCGAGAAGTTTATGCTTGGACCAGATGTGGTGAGGGAAACTTCAGATAAGATTAAGATCATTCAACAACGAATGAAGGCTGCCCAAGATAGGCAGAAGAGTTATGCTGATAAGAGGAGAAGAGACTTAAAATTCTCCGTTGGTGACTTGGTGTTTGTCAAGATTTCTCCGTTGAAGAGCGTAATACGATTTGGCAAGAGAGGCAAGTTGGCACCAAGATTTGTTGGCCCATTCCCTGTTCTTGAACTAGTCGGGAATTTGGCATACAGAATTGACTTACCAGAGAAGATGGCGGGAGTTCACAACGTATTTCATGTTTCCCAACTAAGGAAGTTCGTTCACGACTCAGATATGACTATTTCACCTGATCAGTTAGAGGACTTCGAAGTAGAACCCGAGGCGGTTGGGAACCGCAAGCCGACCCATATTGTCGAGCAGGACATGAAGCAACTTCGAAGGAAGGCGGTGAAGCTAGTCAAGGTTCAGTGGGGCGAGGACGAGAATGATTGTACTTGGGAGACAGAGAACATTAGGAAGACACACCCAGAACTTTTTGCCTGGTAAGATTTTGACTTCGATTTAGTTTTCCGCATGCTAGGATAGGCTTGTTTGCTTGTTTTCCATGTTTGATTGTTGTATGTGGTTGTTAGGCATGTGGGATCCTTTGTATGTTTTGGGTTAAGGAATTTCGGGGACGAAATTTCTTAAGGGGGGGAGAGTGTAACGACCCGTATTCTACACATCATAGGATCGTAGGATATTTATTTCTTTCACATACGAAGTCGTATGGTCATATAACTTTGGGAGAAGACTATTGTGGTCATTTCCCATGCTCATGATTTTTCCCGATTTTTAAATGACCATTTTACCCCTAGTTGGTACTGTTTTGGCCATAACTTTTGACTGGAAATGAATTTTGACCTGAAACCACTCCCATTGGCTCCGGATGATGGTTTCTCTTTCCGTAGAGTGGTCGCATTAGCCAAACGGACTCACCGTTTGGGAGATATGGCTGAAACAAGTTTCAGATGGTGAAAAACAGCTTAATTGGGCTTAACCGGGTGATTAGCAGCTAGGCCCAGAGGGGAATTTCGGGTTTAGAGGTAAAGGAAGACTGTTAGGGTTAGGAAATCACTTTCATTTCAGTTTTGAGCCGCCACAAACCTTCTTGAGACCTTAGTAATGGCTTACATCCTCTAAAACCACTCCAAAACACATTTTTAGTGAAGATTAAGCCTAAACTACATCAAAACAAGGCCAAATAGCAACAGAGCAAGGTTGAAGCTGCTTTTATACATAGGAATTCGACCCAAACAGAGAGTATTTCAGATTTGGTGTTTCATTTGTGGCCAAGGTGAGTGATTTGCATAGTTTTTGCACTAATTACGGTAATTAAGGGTAATTAGTGAAGATTAGCGAATTTATACATTAATAAATTCTGGAAAAATGTTTAGAAATTCTTAAATAATATTTTATGCCTCTGGTAGGAATTTGGTTTAATTTGATTGAGTTTTGTTAATTCTATGATTAGTTTAATTTAATCATGCTTAAGGGAAAATAAGGGGATTTTGGGCACATTTGATCCATTTTGACATGTAAATTCATTGTTTTCGTGTTTGTGGTTAGTTTGCTATGTTGTTATGACTAATTGACATGATTTGTGATTGATTAGAATAGTTAGATTTGTCAAAAACGTCGTCGAACGGCGTAAACAAGTTGCTGGAAAAAGTTGCAGAAAGTTGTGCAGGGCTTCGGATCGGATCGGATGAGGGCTCGGATCGGATATGTGAACTGGGCAAGAAAACCCGACCCGAACTGGAGTTGGCACATAAGAGACTTGGCAAAAAGGAAGGCCGTTTACGTAGAGTTGGAGTGGACAAGGGGATCGGATCGGAAGAATAATGGAGGCCAGATCGGATCGACTCAAGAATGGAAGCCTACGACTGGAGTAAGGCGAAGGGATCGGATCGGATCGGAGTAGATGGAAAACGAGGGAGCTGATCGGAGAAGGAGCATGAACTGGAAGGAAAACAGCAACCCGACCCGACCCGGAGGAGGACACCGACCCGACCCGAAGTGGAGTACCCGACCCGAACCGAATGGAAAGATGACAAGGAAGGAGGACCGAACCGAACCGACGAGGGTAATGACTACCGAACCGAACCGAATTCTAGGGCTGCTACTGCACGACAACTCTTCTGAAGACCCACTCCAATTCGACCAAACCCGAGATGCAAAGGAAGTCCAAATGAGAAGCTAGAGCTCAAGATCCATATGGGAATCAACGAGTTTGCTTCATGATTGGGCTTTGCTGCGGGACGCGTGTTAAGGGGTTATCGATGTCTATAGCTTTGGACCACTATGGTTGGAGGTACGAAGGCAGATTCAGGGCCATTATGGCATTGGTAGGACCAAGGGCTACGACCAATGTGGTGGGTCTTTGAAATGTTTGGTCATGACTCCATGTGTTTAGCTTGGTCACAACAGGGTTTCTACAAGTCGGGATTCGTCGTTACCTCAATTTGTCTAGTGTTCCAAAGTGGTAGATATCGTATGTTTTACGCACTGAGTGAGAGATGTGAGGATGGTTGCTATGGTTGATTTGTTTGCTATCATTATGACATGCACCCCCCACCCCCGTATTCTTACACTATTTATTATGGCACCTTAGAGTATTGTACGGTATGTGGTACTAACGCTTTGGTTGCAGGTCCAGGTTCAGGTATGGTTTAGTATACCTGTTATTGTTTTGTTTAGATGCTTATCGCTCATACCAGGCTTTATGTCTGACCCAGAGTTTTATGTCTCCTCTTATTACTCTGGGTGCTCACACGAGCAAACTAGAGACAGGTTAGCTGGTGATGCACGGGTAAATGATCTGGAGACGAGCAGGAGGCTCTCACGTAATGTATATATAGTATTCTCCCTGTGTTGTTGAAGATCACTGCTTGGGCATTGGTGGTGCATCTTCTACTTTAGCTTTCTTTTGTTAGAGACAGTAAATTTTGAAAAGTTGTAATAAGCTGTATTTGGATTTCCGCTGCTCTGATGTTGATGTTGATTATTAGTTATCAGCTTATGCACTGTCTCACCTGTTTTATGTCAAGTATGTTATTATTATATTTTATTCCATGCGCTGTGAGACATTCTACAGGTTCCTCGTTTAGTTAATTCCCTTCTTTCCTTTCTTTTGACGACCGTCCCGTGCTAGTCGGGCATGTGTACAGCGCACTCTCGGAGGAAATACAGGCCAGGCGGGGCGGGCCGTCACAAAAATCGATCAGGCAACATGGCTATGTGGGTCGCACCCATTAGGGTGTATAATCACGTATCTAAGAAATTCCATTTGCTTCTTTAATCTATTGATGTTGCCCCTTTCCAGGAAACGGTTGTTGATCCCAACCGTTAGTGACATACATTCGATACATTCAAGCGAAATGAGTGGTCGGTCATGTGTGGGTCGGGTTGCAAGACGTTCTTGTTGAATCCAGTGTATTCTCCTCTAGGGATACACTATCGGAAGGTGGTTCCATACCTTGTCATAGTTGGAAATTCAATCTCCAATAAGCATCCGCGGTTTTGATTGTATACTATATATGTGGAGCGTGAGATGCAAGCGTTCCGCTAGATTGCTATTTACTTGTATTTAGACACTATTATAATATCAGAAAAATATATGATTTCAAAACTGTTTTGGGTTATAGTAAGGTAAAAACCTTCCTTGTTTGCATATGGGCTGGTCTTACTATTATCTTTTTCTTTCAAAAGGATTTTTGGCTTTAAAATCAATATGGATGTTATATAAACTTAGCGAGTTTTCTCACTCTGGTTCACCAGACTGGCCCATCGTTTGTAATGCTCGAGTTATCCCGGGTTGTACAGGTTTAGGATTGGATGACGTGAATTCCAAGAAGACGTGCTGGAGGAGTTCAGACGTATGATATATATTATTCCGATGTGTGTTGTATATGAGGACAGATTATTATAACTGTCCAGAGTGTTGATGTACTCTGATGATTGTAGGTATTTATTTCAAAGCTCTCAATAAAGTTTTATTTCTATATTATATTTTGTTCCGCTACGATGTGAGACTTTGATGTTGTTGTGTTATTCTTCTTTTTCTATTCTATTATTTCTTTCTTTCTTGTCTCACCCTCTATTTTCTTTCATTAACAATCTGGTGTTTTCGATACTTGAGTTTTGAAAAGTAATGCGGGTTTCAAGTATTATTGTTGGAATTCGGGCTATCGAATTCCCGGGGTCGTTACAGTGGTATCAGAGCATAAGGTTTAGTAATAACCCTGGCTTTGTGGCGTAACTCAATAGAGATAGGGTTAGTAATACCCTAGATTGAGTTTGAGTGTATATATATATATGAGAGCGTATTTGTAAATTTTATATAAAATATTTTACATTGTGTTATTTGATCGGTTCAAATCTTGAACTGGCAACGAACACGATATTGCTTTGAATAGAAGGGTAAATGAAATAATTTTGCCCTAAAATATTTTCGCATAGAAAGGAAATAATTTTATCAAATTATTGATATATTGACATGTTTGATTGTTTTTGAATGATATACAAATTGGATTGGAATTTGAAATGGTTTAATATAACCAAGGAAATTTCATATATGAAATTAGTAAATGAGAATTTCAAGTTGGAATTAAAATGAAAAGAATTTGGATTTGGTAATGGAAGTAAACTAATTGGAGAATCAATTAGTAAAAATTGAATATGATTGGAAGTTAACTTGGTCAAGTGAAGTTAATCCAAGAATGAATATTGGAATTAAATAAGAATGACTTAGAATTTGAAAGTTAATGAATAAAGTTCAATGAGAATCAGTCGGATATAAATCGATTGATATTATAATATGTTAAACCCAAGTGAAGAAAACCTAGTAAATATTAACTGAAGTTAATAAAGGTTGAAAGTGATTGGATTATGCGAGTTTTGAATTGGTTTTTTATTGCGTGGTAGATTGGTTGAATGAATATTCATAAATAGTTAAAATAAGAGTTGAATGAATTGAAAACTCAGAAAATAAATTCCATAATATTATAATGAACTGGAATGAAGTCACTTGTGAATTGAAATCAATAAACCTTGTATGTGAACATGAATAATGGTTACCCTTGTTGATCAATGAATATTATTTAAAATTTCATGTGAATGTTACTTACATGGTGAATTGAGTAAGTACAGGTGCCAGGAGGCTGTGAGGTTGATTTTGGTTGAATACATCGAAATAAATTGAGTCAGTTTACTCAATAGCGCCGATATAAGGTACGCTTACATGAAAATATAAATTTTGGTTCTGAATTTTGTTCTTCGATCTTGCGGGTCGATGTATATATATATATTTATTCATCCTGCGATATCGTAGATGTTCCTCTGTACAGAGGCGACTATTCCGAATTTTTCCGAAAATTTAATGTGTTAGAAAATTTTCGATATTTTTGGAATTTTTATTTATAATAGTGGATTTGTTTTTTTATTTTAAATAAATTGGATTTTAGAAAAGATAATGGGTTTGTAGCATTTCTTCTTCCTTAGATATTTCGGGGACGAAATTCTTTTAAGGGGGAAGGAATGTAACGTCCCGTATTTTTGTTAGTCAGATATTTAACTTAATTTATTATTTTAAATATCAATTTGGAAATTTATATGGATATATATCGTTTATAGAACGAATTTTGAACGTATAATGTATATAATTATAATTCGAACTCGTAAAAATCGTGGTATTTTATAATTTACAATTTCAAGTTCATGTATATTGGTTCGAAAATAAAACGCTCAACGACAATTGACGATGAAATTAAATAATCATACAAAATAGAACGTCCAAATCAATACGTTGCTTACTTTATGATAAGGCACGTGCTTCGCATATGAGAAATTGATCGATATATTTATAAGCCTTAAGAAATGATTTATTTTCCAAATGACCTCCGTTTTCGATGAAACAAGTTTTATTGAAATACGTGCAGCTAGTCATTGCTACGTTTTCAGTTTGGAGCCAATTGGAGTTATTTTATCGGTGCATGCAATTTAAAGGTGAACCGATAAATAAAAATAACGACGTTGTGCAAACGGAGTTGATTTTCAACAAAATTAATTTCATGGAAACCGGAATGATGACACCTAACGGTACGTCCATTTTTTTATTTCGTTTAGGGAGTGTGTGTGTGTGTTACGTGTATTTACCGGTTACCAGTAAACAATGGTTAGCCGAAAATTTAATACCGTAATAAAAATATCAACCTTCATGCCAAATAGATGTTGTTGCACCTAAATTAATAAACAAATATGTATACTCTTACTCTACCATTTCCCTCAGCTAAGCACATACACGACTTTACAACGCATAGCCACTTTTCAACACAGCTAGCCTATGTATGAAGTGAAAACTCACTACAGGCTACCCTGTTTCCAATGTATTCAAATCAAAACGGACATCAGAGAAAAATATAATAAAAATCACAAACCTACCTACCCTATATTTCAACTACTCTACTCGCGCAAATGTTATTTAAATCAACTTCTTCCATATGAAAGAAAACAGTCATGCTATGTTTTATCACCATCATAATGTAGAGTCTAGCAGCTATATCAAATGAAACTCATGCAACTGCGAAAATGGTACACCCCAAACCAGGCAGTTATGTATATTTCATGCCAATAACATGTCCATTCAGTAAACTTTAAAAAAGAGGCTACCTTATCCCTAAAAGAAAACACACAGACTAACTAAGAAAGTACAAAAGTAAAGCTTCTTGCACATGCGACTGGTACAAACTGAGAACGTAACTTCTTTACATCTACAACCGACAAGTCCACCATGTGTTTTCTTCTCAGCATCAGTGAACCGTGCCGACCAAGGATTTCGAATGAAATGACGTATCAATGCCTTGCCAACCATGTCTCCCTCCACTATATATATGCGCAAACCATATTCATTCCTTTTCATTACAAATGAAGCAAAAGTTTTCTCCATATTCAAATGAAAACCTCTCCACTTCTTCCTCCGCATTCTTCCCCTTCCCGCGCCACTTTATAAAAAGAATTGAACTTGAGAATAAATAATAATAATAATAATAATAAAACGAGAGGACCTGGAAAAACATGGGGAAGCGGAGGGAAACAGTTTGTAACAGGAGCGCGAATGGTTTTGGACGACGTTACTGGTGGCGACGGCGGTGTACTGGCGAATGGGTTGCATACTTGCATGAAGTCTGGAAGTGAAGAGTTGCATTGGTTTGTCTTTTTGAGCGAGTCCGAGGACCGTGACGGAGGCAAGGGGGTAGCGAACTGGTTTGTGCAGAGTGAAAATGGCGGGAAGATGAGAGCTGAACGAAGTGGTGGAAGGAAGGTCTTCTAGAAGCAGTGTAGTAGGAAAGAAGAGGATTAGAACGTGATGCGTGAAGCAGATGTGAGGGGAACGAGAGAGTAGGAGGTTGCGAATGGAAACAGTAAATGGATTGGGCGGTTTAAAAATAGTAAGTGGAGATTTCATTATGAATTAAAGGGTCGGGTTTTCACTATAGTATGAAGTTTGTTTCAAAGGGGAAGCTGAACTGTTTGGGTGTATTAAGGGGCAAGGGAGTTTGTATGTGGATCAGTAAAGTAGGGAGAAGTGGAATAGTTAAAACGTGGGGCAACTTCATGGACTAGGAACAAAATGTCAGTTGGTTGTGAAGCACGGTGAATAGCAGTCACGTGCGTGACAGGTTGATGAGCAATATTCAGAGATAAGGGGAAACAAGGAAGGCACAACAGGCAACGAAAAGAAAGTAAGTCGACCTGATAACCCAGTGAACACATAACAGGTTCAGATAATTTTTAATAAAGGAATCGGCTAATTAACATTAGTTACAAATAAAACAAAGTGCGGACCATTTTTCTAAAATAATAACGTAATTAGTTGACAAATTAAGAACTAAAATTATTTTGATTAAGAATGTATTAACGATATAAATTTGTTGCAACCGTACAGTTCAAGTTTAAACAAAGTCGCAACCTTGAAGGGTTGCAGTGGGAAGGATCTGCATCGACCTCGATTAATTTTAAAAGTAATTAATTTAGAATGATAATTTAGTTATTCATTAGCGTGATTAAAATATATTAGAAATAAAATATTAATAAATTGATTGTGACATTATCAGAATTGAACCAGATAGGAGACACTGGCCGGAGCGAAACAGCGGAACCTACACTATGGAATTGTTTTGGACAAAGATAGAGATAGCTGGGATTCACAGTTAAACTAAACCCTGTTTAATTTAATTGTAACTAAACCGTTCAAATGACTAAATCAAGGTGAGTTTACTCACTCAGTTTTTACCTACTTATATTTTATATAAGTCTGGTTTTTATGTGCTATGATTGAAATTTTTTTGCGGTATGCTGATTATTTATATACTGATTGAATTGGTTGATTTAAAATGTTCGTTTATTTTAAACAACATCTAATCGTTATGTTAACGATTATTTTCCAACTGAGATAACTTACCTTGTTGGTTACATTTATAAATAAACGTATTAAATTAAAATATGGATGCTTGAATTACTGTTGTTAAATATTATATTTGTTTATTGAATAGGAATTGAAGTAATATATTTAATGCAAGGGAAAACAGGTCGGAGGGATCCAACTGGATTCCTCAAAATTTATTGTTTATTTTCATATCAAATTATATGAACCATTGACAATCTGATTAGATGATTGATTTGTTTACTGATCGTTGAATTTAAATTCAATGTTTGTTTGTTATTAACCAAGGTGTAGTATTGGTTGGGTAATTGGCAGCATATGGCCTATAAATCAATCCTTTTATAAATGTTAATTTACCGTCAAGTGAATCGACGGTGATGAAGTTATAAATTTATTTTATAACTAAATACGGATTTTGAAATATATTATTTTGAATAAAAGATATTCAAAAAGGAAATAAATATTTATTGTATATTATATAAAGTTTACAAGTTATTATTAAATAGTTTTACAAAGCAAATCCTTGATAAAGTTTATAAATGAGCAGAAATTAACTTAACGGGTTAAGAATTGAGTTACATAAAATTATTTAAATTAATTATATTATTAATTAATTTAAATAAAGGATTTAATTGGATCCTAGAACGAGATAACCGTGTTTCGTATTGAATGAGTCGACCACTTTAACTGAAATTAATTATTAAATTAGTTGATTGCTAAATAAATCAAATGAAACTGTTTAATGAATATTTATTAATTTTAATAAGATTTTAAATAGAGAAATTATTTATTTATTTTAGTAATAAAGAAGTTAACTACTTCAAATGTGGTTAATGAAAGTGAAAGATTATTTTAATTAATAATAATTTAAGTATTTACTTCTTAAATGCAATACATTTAAGTAAGTAACCAAATGGTGAATGGAATATAGTTGAGTATTGGAAAGAGATTATGAATGAATTTTATATCGAACCCAATTATAATAACAAGGTTATAAAAGGAATTATAAGTTGATGCGATAACTTAGATAAATGTTTATTTCACATTTGAAAAGGAGATCAAGATAAAAAGGAGTTTATATTAAACCTGAGTTTGAAATAAGGTTTATGAAAAAGTGTGAGGCTAAGACGATGATTTTAAATTGACCATACTTAATAATGAGATTAAAGGTAATGAATGGAATTGAAACGAGATTTCCAAGTTGAAAATGATTTAGTGGATTGGAAGTTAAATACTACGAGTTGATAAGTAGTTAAGATAAGAGAATTAAGAAATGAAAATATTTCCAACTATGGAAAAAGGGTTCGAGGAATGATAATAGTAATTCCAATGTAATGGAAATAAAAACATTTGGGAATATAAAATAATATTTAATTTGTAAAGGAAATAAAAGGAGATTTGGTAAAAATATTACGATATTTATGAAGCAAAGGAATTTAAGAGACGAATTTGAATGGTTTATTAAAAAGGGGTTAAGTAATAATTATTTGTTTCCAAACAATGAAAACCAAAGGAGATTTCGTAACGTTGTTTATATTAAATTTGATTAAATCCAAAATGGGGATATAGATATATATATGTATGTATGTATTTATGATTTAAATTCTAAAGTATTTTAATAGTTTGAATATTCTTATAATAAGATAAGAAGTAAAAACTATGGTTTAAGATATTAAGAGATTAAGAAATTTTAAATTGATTTTTAACTAAAAAGGGCCAAGTGATGCTGAATATTGAACCAGTTAATTCATTTTTTTTATGGTTGAATGGTTGTTTGTTTGATAGTTAAATAACCGACTATCAAATCTGGCCATACGATTGTTGGTACGGAAAGATCGGGATTGAATTATATTCGAAAACCATTCCGACCAGTGAATACGAAATGGAGAAGAAATCAGATGTTGATCAAGTCGGAGCCATTGAAGACCATAGATCGTCATAAAATGGAAGGATTACTTTTATCTCTGATCAACTCCTATATTTTTCAAGTCTATTATATATTAATCTAAGCTATATTTTATAACCAGAGATATACTGTGGTTCTGTCGTGGTTGAAATCTACGGATTTGCAAGGACTACTCGCTACTGATCCATAGGGTGACTCCTAGGATGTGGTAGGAGAGTACCTTCGGTTCATCCTGTTCATGGATGACTTGTATGGATGAATGTCTGACAGAGTATTTCTTAAGAATCATGTACGTTGATTTTTAAAACGTATCTCTATAGGTGGCAGAGAAGACACCTTCTCTTAGCATATACACCCAGAGTATTTTTGTGGGCATTAATTAGTGATTTGGCAGATCTGACGATGTGGCATTCAAAGTGATTATGTGTTCTAAAAGATAATTATAACCTCAAGCCTCATCAACCGGGAAATGACAAAAATCGGGCAGGCAGCATGGCTATGTGGGTCGCACCCATTAGGGTATATAATCGCCTATCTATAGAAATTCCATTTGCTTATCGATGCCGTCCCTTTCCAGGAAACGGTTGCTGATCCCAACCGTTGGCGATATACATTCGATACACTCAAGCGAAATGAGTGGTCAGTCATGTGTGGGTCGGGTTGCAAGACGTTCTTGTTGAACCTAGTGTATTCGCCACTAGGGATACACTATCGGAAGGTGGTTCCATACCTTGTCATATTTGTAAATCCAATCTCCAATAAGCGCCAGCGGTTTTGATTGTATACTATATATGTGGAGCGTGAGATGCAAGCGTTCCGCTAGATTGCTATTTACTTGTATTTAGACACTATTATAATATCAGAAAAATATATGATTTCAAAACTATTTTGGGTTATAGTAAGGTAAAAACCGTCCATGTTTATGTGTGGGCTGGTCTTACTGTTATCTTTTTCTTTCAAAAGGATTTTTGACTTTAAAATCAATATGGATGTTATATAAACTTAGCGAGTTTTCTCACTCTGGTTCACCAGACTGACCCATCGTTTGTAATGCTCGGGTTAGCCCAGGTTGTACAGGTTTAGGTTTGGATGACGTGAATTCCAAGAAGACGTGCGGGAGGAGTTCAGACGTATGATATATATTATTCCGTTGTGTGTTGTATATGAGGACAGATTATTATAATTGTCCAGATGTGTTGATGTACTCTGATGATTGTAGGTATTTATTTCAAAGCTTTCAATAAAGTTTTATTTCTATATTATATTTTGTTCCACTACGATGTGAGACTCTGATGTTGTTGTGTTATTCTTCTTCTTCTATACTATTATTTCTTTCTTTCTTGTCTCACCCTCTATTTTCTTTCATTAATAATCTGGTGTTTTCGATACTTGAGTTTTGATAAGTAATACGGGTTTCAAGTATTATTATTGGAATTCGGGCTATCGAATTCCCCTGGTCGTTACAATGATCCTCATCTGGGTTGAACCGATGTGTTATATGCGTTAGAAACAAATTGTCATGTCCCCATAGCAACACTAATAAGTGTTTCTGAAATTGTTTGCAAAGATTATACTTGTTGGTAATCACCTGTTTCGATGTTTTGTTAGCTTGTATTTTTATTGTTAATTAGTAAAGAAAGAATTGGTAAATCAAGTTTATTCCTTAGTCCTATTTTTAAGTGTTATTAAAATCTATTAATACCTACAAGAAGATGTTTTGAATTAGGAAATGAAGTTTATTTATTATTATTTTTTCTTAAGCAAAATCAAATTTTCATTATATTATATATAAGTCAAGTGTATTTTGGGAAGTTCATGATTAGACCAAAATGTTATGCTACAAAACCAACTACTAATAAACGAGCGTTACGGCACATGCGTTGGACTTGATCATGATACATATATTGTGTATGAAACATGTTTTAAAAATGATATATATTTAGCGCATTCAAAAAAAAAATTCTACAAATATATAGTTATCTTTTTGCATTGAATTCATAATTAGTTTGAATTTTTTATTTTTAAGTTTTAATGTCTATTTTTATTAATATTTATTTTTATTTATGTTGTTCACTAAAAAAGAACGATGATATAAAGAATGTCTATTTATTAGATTATATTTGTAAGTGAGATTAAGATCTGATAATATTTGTAGAAATGCATTTTGGATTTGTGAAAAGATTTAATTATAAGACCCCATTTTTAAGTGGTATATAAGCAAAAGGCATGTAAGGTCATTTTTGAAGTTTGCATTTGAAACAAAAATTTGTGCTTTCAAGACAACAACTAATAAAAGTGTAATTAGTTTGAACTTTTTTATTTTAAGTTGCATTGTCTAATTTTTATAATTTTAATTTGTTTTTGTATTGTTAATTAAGAAAGAATGATGATATAAAGAATGTCTATTTGTTATATCGTGATTTAAGTGATGTTAGAATTTGTTATATGTGTAAAACCGAAGTTTGAATTTGTAAAAAGAATCAATTGTCAAATCATAATTTTAAGTGATATATTAAGCTAAAGAAACATGAGGTATTTTTGGAAGTTTACAGTCGGATTAAAAGTTTGCGCTTTTAAGGCAACTATTAATAAAGATATAAAGATGTAATTTGTTTGTTTGTTTTTTAATCTGCAATTTTTAAATTCTTATTAATTTGTATTGTTAATTAAGGAAGAACGATGATATAAAGAATGTCCATTTGTTAGACCATATTTTAAGTGATGTTAATATTTGTTAATATGCATAGAAATAAAGTTTGAATTTGTAAGTAGAATCAATTGTTAAATCCTCATTCTAGGTGATATATTAAGTTAAAGTTATATAAGGGAATTTTTGAAAGTTTACGATCAGATCAATAGTTTTCTCTTTCAAGAGTCAACTATTAATAAAGATACTTAGCTCAATGATATTATAAAAAGTTCGTGGTCGGATCGAAAGTTTGCATTTCCAGCAATGCATATCTCCTTTGTAGTTTATCTAATTACAATTGTAAAATTATACATCTATATGAAAATTAGTAACTCACGAACTGTGATTTATTTAGCTAAGCAATGCATCGTTAATGATTACATTATTTTATGGTATATCTACAATGATGAACAAGATATTAGGAAGGAAATACTTATTCAGTTTTAATTCTTAATTCTTTAGATGGCCGCCTTTCCATTGTAGGTACATCAAATTATGTGTTGGCAATATTGAAATAAAAAATATGTTCGAAAAAATATATCAGGAAGATATTTAGAAGGACAAAATTGAAGGCCTTTTTATCCATAAGGACAGCCCACTAAAATTTTACTCAGAAGGACAATACACCGAAAATTAATTTCGGCCGCTGCTTTCTTCTTCTCCCTCTCTCACGTCTTTGTCGATTTCATCATTTATCACGAAATCACGAAATCATAAATCGCTTAAATCACAAATATGATAATACATTAGAATCGGCCGTCTCAATCGAAGACAAAAATCACGAAATCAAAATCACGACCATAAATCAGGCGAAACAAAAACCCTAGAAAAAAAAGTAGGTCGAACAACAAAAATCCATTCGAAATCACAATTGAATGGAATAAAAATATTTTTCAAACGATGGAAAGCATATATGAAGAACACGAAATGGTTGAAACAATTTTTTAGGTTGGAAATGTTTTTTTTTCATTTTACCACTACTACAGTTTGTAGGTATCATTTTTCTATTTTTTAGGTATCATTTTTCATGTTTTTAACTTTAAATCGTAGCAGTAGTTTTTAGGTATCATTTTTCTATTTTTCTAGGTATCATTTTTCTTGTTTTTAACTTTAAAACGTAGCAGCAGTTTTTAGGTATCAGTTTGCTATTTTTTTAATTATCATTTTTACCGTTTTAACTGTGTTATATGTTTTTTTTTCATGAGATTTTGTTGCTGTGTTAATTTTGAAGTTATATTGTTGTATCAGCTTTGAAACTAAGTCGAACTTTTTTCATTTTAATCAGTAAATCTATGATATAAATTTTTTTCCCATTATTTTATCTTTAAAACATTGCATCAGTATTTAGGTATCATTTTTCAAATTTTTTAGGTATCATTTTTTCTGTTTTAACAGTGTTATGTGTTGTTTAGTTGTGATTTTATTGCTGTGTTAATTTTGAAACTATATTTTTGCATCAAATTCGTCACTCAGTCCAACTTATTTCATTTTATGTTTCATTTCTATATTTTTTAGTTATCATTTTATGTTTCAGTTATATAATTTTTTTCCATTTTTTTTCTTCAAAACATTGCTGCAGTTTATAGGTATCATTTTGTAATTTTTTAGATATCAGTTTTACATTATTAACTGTGTTATGCTTTTTTTTCCATGCAATTTTATTGCTGTGTTAATTTTGAAGTTATATTGTTGCATCAACTTTTTAACTCAGTCGAATTTATTTCATTATATTCAATCAAATAGTGATGTAAACATTTTTTGCATTGGTTTTTGTTTAAAACATTGATGGAGTTTGTAAGTATCAGTTTTCTATTTTTTCAATTATCAGTTTTCATGTTTTAACTGTGTTATATGTTTTTTCCATGTGATTTTGTTCTTGTGTTAATTTTGCACCAGTACACCATCACAAAAATTATCATATAAAAAAAGACGTATATGAACATAACACATAAATTACAGTAAAAATGATAACTTAAAAAATATATAAATGATACATTCAAACTGTTATGATGTTTAACATAACACATAAACTGCAGTAAAAATGATACCATAAAAGTATAAAAATGATACGTTAAAACTGCTGTGATGTTTAACATAACACATAAATTACAGTAAAAATGATAACTTAAAAAATATAAAAATGATACCTTCAAACTGCAGTAATGTGTAACATAACAAAGAAATTACATTAAAAATGATACCTTAAAAAATATAAAAATGATACCTTAAAACTGCTGTGATGTTTAACACAACACATAAACTGCAGTAAAAATGATAGCTAGAAAAATAGAAAATGATAACTAAAAACTACTGCTATGTTTTAAAGTTAAAATAGGACAAATGATACCTAAAAAAATAGAAAAATGATACCTACGAACTGCTATACTAGGAAAAAAAAAAACATTTCCAATCACGAAAAAATTATTTCAACAATTTCGACTTCTTCAACTGCGTTTTCCATCGTTAGAAAAATATTAATATTCAATTTAATTGTGATTTCCAATGGATTTATGTTGTTCGACAATTTTTTTTCTAGGGTTTCTGTTTATCGCGATTTTTTTTTTCGAATGCTCTCCTTATCGATTTTGATTTCGTGATGTTTGAATTCGATTTCGAATTTCGATTCTTTTATATTCTGAAATTCGTGATTTCGTGATTTTTTGATTTTGTGATTATTGATGAATTCGACTTACGCTCGAGAGGAGAGAAGAAGAAAGCAGCGGCTAATTTTTATTTTCAGTGTATTGTCCTTTAGGATAAAATATTAGGCTGCTGTCCTTATGGATAAATTTTAGTGGGCTTTTGTCCTTGTCGTTAAATTTCCCAAAATATATTTGCATCTAAACCATATGGTTTTTTCAAGTTGCAACGTCCAATATGTTATTTGTTGGAATTTTGGTTTATATTATTAATTAAAAAAATGAATTCATAAATAAGTTTTATTTCTTATATCATATTTTTAAGTGATATTAAAATCTGGTAGTATTTACAGATAAATGTTTTGAATTGGTAAAAGAAGTTTATTTGTTAGATTTTAATTTTAAGCCATATCAAGATTTCGTAATATCAGTATGGGTATTTTGAATTGGTAAAGTATGTCAATTTGTTAAATATTACTTTTACGTGTTGATGATATTTTTTGAAGCGTATTTTTGGTAATATATTTTGAACTGATATGGATATGGACATGGTTATAGTGGTATCCGCATCCAAAAAATATTCATCTGATTTTCTGATGTGTGTGTGAGTGTTGTCGATGTGTGTGTGTGTGTGTGTGTATATACAACGTTTAATTTACTCCTAAACTTAAATTAATATATAAATTTCCCTAAAATAGCTAAACTAATAATATATCAACTATTGGACTTTAAAACAATGTTGTATTTGAATTTGTACTTGGTGTTGTGCAACATTTTAAGTCATGTACTCATTTTATTTTGTGGTATGATTATAGTTAAGACATAATCATGTATATGCTTCTATGATTTATTTATTTATTTATTTTTAAGGTTGTGTTTTTCATATCTTGTACATTTTATCTCTTAGAATGTTTGTTGTATGGAATTTACACGACTGATGTCCTAATTTTTAATCAAACCGACCGTTAAGGAGGTTTGCTTACGACAAGTTGGCCAAAATTAATTTTTCTGAAGCCAAAAAAAAAGCTTCCATGTTCTTTTGTTGTTTTATGCCTTATCTTTCTCGCTCGATTTTCCTCCCATGTGTCTTTTAAGCAGAGCATGTTTCTTCCATATCTTTCAAGCAGAAACTTTCAATCCCTAAAATCTGTTCCTTTTTTATTTTACTTCTTCTAATGTCACTTTCCAATCCGCCTTCCAAGTCCTATCTTGCGGCTAACTTTCTAATCCCATCGTCGAATTCGCACTACAACCCGCCTCCCAAAACCTATTTCGCAAATGATCGCAATTTTACATTACGCCATCAGATTCATCAGACCTACGATTTTGTTGAACATCCTTCAATGCAGATGTTAGCCCTCTTTTTTGTTTTTTTAGTTCAAATCATTTTTTGGTAGTCAAATTTTGAGCCTATGAATTTTGGTTGTTTCAATCCAGGCTTAATCTCTCTCTATTTTTCTCCTTTTTTCCTTATTTTTGTTTTTTTGTTAGTAAAATTTTGAATTAGTGTATTAATTTATTATAGCACTAGAAGAGAAGTGATTTTTTCAATATAAGATTACAGTCCTCTAAAATTCACTTTCGAATTTGAAATAGTGATTCATAGTTGAGTTGAAATGAAGCAGATTTTGTCATTTCATTAACAGGATTTGCTGTTAAGTTCTAATCGAACCTATGTTTATTATAAGTTGTCAGTACTCCAATCGGATTGCTTTAGCTGATGTGTAACACCCCGTATTTTTGTTAATACTAAAGTTACTAATTTAAGAATAACCAATGCTTAATATAATAAATGTGTAAAGGGGAGATGTATCTAATGTGCATACAAATGTAATAATAAATGTGTAAAGGGGAGATGTATCTAATGTGCATAAAAATTTAATAATAAATGTGTAAAGGGGAGATGTATCTAATGTGCATACAAATTTAATAATAAATGTGTAAAGGGGAGATGTATCTAATGTGCATACAAATTTAATAATAAATGTGTAAAGGAGGGGGTGTATCTAATGTGCATACAAATTTAATAATAAATGTTAATAATGTACATTAAGAAAGTAATTATGAACATAATTGGCTTCTCTTTAGAACGGATGGCTTTGATTAACCTTGGCTTCACCGACGGCTCAAATTAACTTGCAATCCTATATAAACAGCCCCCTAGTCTCCTTCTCTTTGCACCATTCTTCTCTAACCTTATGCTGCACAAATTCTTGATGGACATGGCTTCTTCTTCTTCCTATAAATATAAAATAAATTGATTAAAATAAAATATAAATCAAGACGAGGATATGCTGCTCAAGTCTTTCAAGAGAAGATTCAAAACAAGTTAGGATTCAAGTAAAGATTCAACGGCTTCAAGCAACGCTATCTTTCTATTCTTTTTCTAGATCCAATCAATGTAAGTCGGTTACTTTTTAGATTTGAACGCCTTTTTCTATTTGTGACATGAAATTAAAAGAATATAAGAAATATGCCTTATCATTTCATTGAATCTGTGCTTGTTTATGACTTTGGATCTGATTCTTGATTATGGCCTAGAACGCATTGTGACTAAATTGCCAATGCTTAAGATTATGACTATGGAACTGTGGCCTTTGAAACCATATGCCTTTGACTATGAACATAAGCCTTTGACTATGAACATAAGCCTTTGACTAGGAGCATAAACCAATGCCTATGACTATGACAAGGACAATAGTGGATAATTACCTATGATTCATGAACATGATATTATTGCCTAAGATTATGACTGTGAAATTGGATCTAAACTTGATTATCAATTCCAGTCTATTCTTAATTATCCTTGGATCTTGATTATGGGAATTTATCTATTAAGTTAGATCTACCCATATACATGAACGTATGTTATTTATTCAACCCTTTTCATGTCATAATATTATCATATCTATAGGCCTTCGAAGCTTTAAATCAATTTATTCAGTGTAATTTGTTAGATCTGAAATTAGTGAATTAGTGAATTATCATCTTATGCCAGTTATTATGTCTATCTTTTCATGGCATTTTGGTTCATTCCCTTTTATCCATGAATCTAGATTTATTTATAATCTAGGATGAATCACGATTATACGAACGGTGGGAACACGATTTGGGAAAACATGAAATTGACTAAAACGTATTTGTAAACTTGAAAATTTGCATAATTTGGAACATGAACATAATTGTGATTGGCATAATTTAGGACATGTATTATATCATGTCTATTAAATGCAAATTGGGTAATTTTGACATGAATTATAGGATGTATAATTTGAATCCAGTATTGGCTTGTAAATCTAGTTTTTACATAAACTGTAAACTAGAAAAATAAGTCTAGTTTGACATGAACTAAAATTAGAATATTAAATCAGGATTGGATTAGCTAAATTAAGTTAATTTGGCATAATGAGTATATTAGCACAATTTTGAATTTAGTCATAACTGTGAGTAATTGACATGAACATTAGGCTTGGACAAAAAATGGTATAAGAATAACTGATTTATGGGGGAAATGGGCCATAATAATAAATATGGATAAATGTGCATTAAAAGAGTAATTATGGAATAAGTAAATTAGGGAAAATTTAGTGATGGAATTTATCCTAAATGAGAAAAGTAAATTTAGACAATACGAACATGATTGACCCGAGGTTGGACTAAGTTGTGATGTAAACCTGCCCGGACCCACCCGGCTGTCCAGTGATCACGACAATACCTATCCAATGTGGGAGGTTAAGGCATTGAGCCCGATTAAGGCCCGAGGTTAGACTGAGTTGTGGCGTAAGACTGCCCAGAACCAACCGGCATACTGGCAGCCACAACAATACATGTCTAATGTGAGTGGCTGGTGCTTTGATAAGACAATTAAAGTTAAGCTAGAATGGGAGGGTTAAGTCCATAAGAACACTTAACCAACTTAAAACAGTTAAGCTAGAATGGGAGGGTTAAGTCCATAGGAACACTTAACCAACTTAACACAGTTAAGTTAGAACGATAGGGTTAAGTTAACTAGAATACTTAACCAACTTAACATGGTAACAAGACAAGATTTGTAGGGGTTAAGTAACTAAGAAAAACACTTAGCCAATTTAACATGTTAGCTAGACTAGAGGTTGGGGATAAGTAAAGTTAATACACTTAGCCAATTTAACATGTTAACTAGACTAGAGGTTGGGGATAAGTAAAGTTAATACACTTAGCCAATTTAACATGTTAACTAGACTAGAGGTTGGGGTTAAGTAAATTTAATACACCTAGCCAATTTAATATGTTAGCTGGACTAGACCGTAGGGTTAAGTAAGCTTGAACACTTAACCATCAGAGTGTGATAAATGAATAGGGTTAAGTTAAAAACATGAAGGGACAATACTTAACCATTAGAACATGTTAATCAAACCAATGTTAGGGTTAAGTTAACTAAGGGAACACTTAACCGTTATAACATGTTAGTTAAAACAGATAGGCAAGGTTAAGTTAAAAGGGAACACTTAACCAATACAAGATGAATGGGTAGGGTTAAGTAAATACTTAACCAATATAACTTGATGCTGGTAGGGTTAAGTCAACGTGAATTACTGGTAACACTTAACCAGTTTAACATGACAAATGAATAGGTTAAGTTAACTTGTATCGACTAATGACACTTAACTAATCCAACTTGACGAGAAAGAGAACTAAGTAGTAAATCTTAGTTAAAAGGACTAAGTGGTAAACCTTAGTTAAGAAAACGATGATTCAGGAAACCAAGTGGTAAACCTTAGTTAGGAAAACTAAGTAGTAATCCTTAGTATAACATGAGGAGGAGCGAACGATCTTAAAGAAGGCTCCAACGAATTGGGTTACGAAGCCCGAGGCTTCGAGGGGACGTGAGGGTACTCTTGGTATCTTTCTGTGAGGTGGCAGATGATCCTCCTGGGCTCACAGAGGTTAAGGTCTGCATAAGAAGAACCAAGGGTATGCCTTGGTTGCAATATATGGCAACCTAAAGACTAGGATGGACCAGCGTGATTCGGCGAGACCAGTAGCCCTGTGATAGCGACTCGTCGTCTACCTACCATCTTGAGTCATTCGAGATACGTAAAGAGGAAAGGAGGAGAACTCCTAAAGACCATATACTTGCTATCTAGTTATGGGTGAGGATGGCCATAGGTTAGTGGGGCATAGAGGGCCTGCGTATAGTTCTCATTTTTAAAGGTGTGCCTTTCATTAGTTGAGGGAGGGGTCGAGTGGGACCATAGCCACTGGAAAAACAGACCTTAGCATCTGCATCAGCAGATAACTTAAAGCTCCCGATCGAGTTCCGTGTTTCTTGATTAGCCCTGCCACGGGACTCGGGTCACACATTTCAGGACATGTGCATCTAGACAGCGATAAACGATTCGCGAGACATACTGTAATAACCCGAAAATCTGGGCCAGTTTGAAATTTTTATTTTGGCAATTTTAGCGAATTTTGATTATTTAAAATGAATTATTTTAAATAATATCGACGAGAAAATTTATTTTTAATATAATTCGACGTATATATTATACGCGTCGTCGTTAGAATATAAATATTTATAAATATAATTATAAATAGAATTGAAAGCAAATTGAAAACGATTTCGAAATGAATTGAATTGAAAACGATTTCAAATTGAATTGAAATTTGAATTGAATAAGAATGAATTTTAAAACGGATTTATAAAGAAGAATTCAATTTCGATTTGAATTGAAATGGAAGTTGAAATTGCTTTTGAAACGAATTTAAAACTATTTATATAATTCGTTTTAAATAGAAATCGACGAAATATATATTATATATATAATATAATGGCCTGAATAGAACGCGTCGCGCCGCGGCAGTTCGCGAATTTCGACCATTTATTTCAAACTGACATTGCGGGAGATCCGACCGTCGGATTCTCCTAAAACCGGAACCGTTGGGTTCGTATCGAAAAGAGCTTTCTAATGAATATTAGAAATTTGAAATCTAACGGTTGGATTTGGAGTTATGTCCAAATCAAATTTGAAAAAGGTCGCTGTAAGTGCAGTTCGATAGCCGTTGATGGAAATCGACTGTACGGGCCTTGATAAAATTATTAAAAATAATAATAATTTGTGTAAAATCATAAGAAATGATTTGTGAAGAATTGGGATGAAAAACTCCATATTTGAAAAGATAAAAATAGATTTTTATCGAAATGAACTAGTTTTGAACTAGAATTATAATTCTATTTATTTTTAAATAAATAAATTGAATTTGAAAAAGGGTTTTAAAAATAACCAAAATTTCCAATGATTGCATTGGAGTGGATTTGAATCGAAATTGTCTTCGGAATATTTCGATGTTGGAATTCGTGATTATACAGATGTTGTTATGGAAATTTGAAAGATATATATTTATATCGTTATTTCCAATATGACATTTGTTAGTCGTAGAATTTGATATTGAATATAAGCCGATATATTTTCTATTCAGAGCCTTGTATTGAATATCGAATGTGATTTGGGTTTGTCGTGAATGGTGTCTTCACTAACACTATTCTTGAACCCAGTAGAGAAAAGATTAAATCTTTTTATTTAGATTTAATGAAGTGTACCAATTAAATAATATTTAATTGGAATTGAATTGATATTGATTTTTGGGTTTATCGTGAACAGTGTTTTAAAATAACACTCGTTCTTTAACCCGATAATTAATGGAATGTGATTCTGGGTTTATTGTGAACCGTGTTTTAAACGACACTGATTCTTTAACCCAGTTAACGATTAAAACTAAGTGGAGTTTTAATGAATCTTTAATTAGATTGAAATGATCGAGAATGGAGTATCACCAATTTTGCTCCAGGCGATAGTTAAATCTTTAATTAGATTTGAACGTGAAATGGTAATTGAATTTACCGATAACACTGTGGTGTTAGATATGAAGTATTACCAGTTTTACTTCATGGGATGAATAGGTTGGGATGGGGAAATTAAAATAAATAATTACTTCGGTAAGGTTCGCTAATCCCGACTAGTTTGAATTGATATTCAAAAATAGATAAAGAATAAATTCAAGGAATTTATCTTTGATAAAATTAATGGGAACCTTTCCCTATGAACGTGAAATTTAGAAACTAACTGTCGGTTAGCTAAGCAGAATGGTTTTCTGAATATTGATCTGATGTTGGTTTCGGCCTTCGGGGTTAATATTTGGGGAATTATTCTCTTGATTAATTTACGGTTAGTGACTAATGAATTGGAATGAGGCGTATGTTGTGTTGTGTAACACTTATTTAAAATATACGCGAGTTATTCGGAAAGACCGGGTTTATCCCATTCTGAATAACTGATCCGACGATAAGTCGAAGATGAAGACGGTGGTCGAAGACCAGAAGTCTTCACGTCGTTTGGGTAATTACTGATGATCTTGATTGGGATGTACACCCAAGAAGATGGAAACAGTTAGTGATCGTCCAGACGTACTTGGAGATCGATGGATATGCGGGGTACTAGGTGCCTCCGGTTTCGTTCAGACCCAGAACGGACTTGTAAATGGATTGTGTGTCTGACATTGGATTTTAGTCTGTGTGCTTGATTTCTATTAAATATATATCTGTTTGGCGGCGGAGAATTTATTCTCTTGCTTAACGCCCTTCTCTGAGACGTACGAGCTCAGGGGTTATATATTGATGGATATCAAACGCATGGAGTGAATTGCCTGTGTGGCATGCCTAAGTGGCAATTGATCGAGACTTCTGTTGAAAAGCAAAGTCTTGTGGTGATGATCAAAGCACGGCCTTTGTGGCGTAGCTTTGTGTAACGTTTACTTCGCGTGTTTCACACCCGGTATGAACCAAAAACGGGAGACGGACCTCAGGGAGGGCATGCGTTTCCTTCTAGCTAAAAAGTGGCGTCAGTGGTTTTACACGCCCTGACGAGTTTGACTTATGTGGTTGTTGCTGTTGCGAGGCGCCCCGGATTGATCGGTCGTTCTCGAACCGATGGAGTCATTTGTTGGCTCATTGACACCCCAAAGGGTGGGGAAACGCAGTGTTCAGGCATTTTAATCCACATCGGTGGACCGGCCCTGACGATCCAAAGGCTTGACAGAGTACTTGCCTGTGGCTCGGGCTAGAGAGTCACGAATCGGTTGAGGACTATCTTTTGCCTCGGTTCATAGATGGAAATCCAATTTCCAAATACGTGACATTTGCGGTTTTATTTGTAAACCTATATATGGCGACATGATATATGGTACCCATGCCGCCTATGATTGATACTTATGATTTGAAGTTGTTTTATACACTATACACTTATAATAGTATCAAATGATTTGTTTTAAACGTATCAAGCATTCTTTGGCTGTTATAAGGGAAAACCCTATCCTCGGCTGCGTTGCATTGTGTGATGGAACCTGGGTCTTATAACAGCTTCATTTTTCTTTATTTAGCATTGCGCTGTTTGTTTTATGCACTGGTATTCTTGGGAGGAAACCCGTTCCGTGTTATACGGCGTGGTCCCTTGATTTACCTAATGATTTAAAATAAAGATTAATACCTGTTTTAGTTCTCACACCAGTCCCATGACTGACCTGGAGTTTATTGTTTTAACCTAAACTCTGGGTGCCCTTATTTTGGCACGGGCAGCTAGTAGTTTTGGTTTTGCAGATTTATATTCACAGGATCCTGGTTCACAGCTGGAACGATATCCGGAAAGCTTTGTATCCGTATATCTACTTCTAGTTGTGTATTGTATTATTTTCCGCTGCTATGTATTTAAATGTAATTTAAATCTCTGGTATTTCTGTGTAATATTCATTTATACTCTGTATATTCTTGTAATCTGATGCATTGTTGTAATATACAGTGAAATGTTCTTCTGTATTCGTTCTGTTGTGGTTTGTTCTCGAACTATCCGACGCTTTCCTTTACGGGGAAGTTACGGGTTTTTACACATACGTGGGGAAAGTCTAGGAACATATACCACTCTAGGTAGTGTGTCCTAGACTAGGGGCATCGTTCGACAGGTAGCGTAATCCCTAGTTGGATCTAGGCGGCATAAACCCTGAATCTGTGAAGCATAAGATAAGCCGCGTAAACCCGAGTGGAATCTAGGAAGCACTTTGATATAAAACCATAGATTAGATCTAGGTAATAAATAATAAATGTACGCCTAAAGGCAACCATAATTACTGGGATTGGGATCGCATTATCATTTTAGACAGATTACTAGTTGGGACACTAGATAGGTGGTGCAGAGACATAGAAACCATAATAACATGTTAATAGCGAAGCGAAGAAAGTATTAAAGCATATCCAGTTTATCTTGTCTTAGCATATCTTGTGTTAATCTTATCCTATCTTGTTGGCCCTATCATCATGGTATTGTCTTGTATTCAGTTAATTCATGTCGTTTTGTTTTTCCTTGTTCACATGCTAGAAGTAACTGAACTTACCAGACTTTATGTCTGACCCAGTTTTCTTTCGTCTTCTTTTCTTCTGTTCCCCCCCCCCTCCCCCACAGGTAGTTAAGGAGGGAATAGTATAGCTTAGGTTAGATTGGACCGTCACTCTTCCCAAGCTCGAAGATTCCTTGACAAAGTGCTTTGGACTCTCTTTTTCTGCTGCTATGGCTGGCTTATGCTACATTGGAGAATTTAAATGTTATTTTATGCTTCTTTATTTTGTAAGACAGATGATACTCTGATATTGGAAAACAATTGTTGTACAAACTATTTTATCAATAAAGTAAAGTTTTATTTTCCGCTGTTTTAATTTTGTCTGTCTTGTAATTTATCTGCATCTTTTACACTAAATGCTCCACAGAACTTAGTGCATTCCCTTTGTGAGTGACACTAAAGGATGTGGGGTGTTACACTTGGTATCAGAGCTGAAGGTTACCGGATCAAATAAAAAATTTGAAAAAATATATTACTTTCAAACTGTTTTAAAAGAAGCATTTTCAAAAGAAAAGTTTTGTTTTAAAGGCATATTCCCCAAAAGCCATACGCACTATCTTCTGATTCTCTGTTTGAATTCTTGTCCCCTTCTTTCTTGAGTCTCTGGGGCTCCTGGCTTTCTGGGAGGTAACCTCATCGAAGGGCGAGGTAGTGCCCGACTTCCATCTATAACCGTAGTAGTTTCACCTGCGGCTAGTTTTCTTTCAAGTTTAGTAGGGTTTTCTGTACGATGGAGGCAGCTTTCGAGAGATTTGTCAACGTGATTACACACGAAAGAGGATGAGGAGTTTGGCTAAGGAGCACAACCCAAGGATGAGGAATTCATGGATGTAGACTTAGCTCACGAAGGAGGAAGGGATTATAAAACCTAAGACAAGAGGAAGTATCTTTACTATGGCAGAATAGGGCATATAATTAAGAACAAAGGACAAGATTTTTAGAAGGGCAAGTACATGCTTTCACCACTAAGCGTACCTAGGAGAAAGGTAATAAAGTTCTGTTGGAAGAGTCTAGCTTTTCTGTTTGTACTCTTTCTTTTGGTTTTAGCACTTCGCATTTGTTCATATTTGCTTCCATAGTTGAGTCTCTGCACCTTAGTACTTGTATAGTAAAAGATCCCAGCTACTGCTCAAGTGTTTGGTTGTTTTTGCTTAGATCATCTCACGTAGATCGTCCAAATTCGGAGGAGACATTCCTCGGGTGCTTGTCTGATATTGGTTTAGGCCTTTGGGGCTTGTACTTGAGGGATGTCGAGTTCGACTAGGATGGTTTGCTTGAGAGATGAATAGTTGTGGCAGGCGCTCTATATAGAGAAGGACTAACTTTAAGAGAGGTAAAAAGTACGTAGTGACCTTTTGACCCTCATAGTTATGGCATGGTGGATAAGCTAAGAGGAGAGACCTCTAATCATCCTAGTATATACACTCAGTATCATGGTTGACATTTGTTTATTTTGGAAATGGAGGTCAAGAAACTTCGCAATTGTGAAGTTGAATCTGTTAAGGTACAGTTGAGTAAAGCCCAAGAAGACGTGATACAGGAGATTGAAGACAAGGCATACGCGCCTCATACCCTTTTTCTTAAGGGTGCATCCTTGATTCCTTTTTTTAGGAATTCTATGCATACTAATTTCTAGCTTTTAAGGTATATCCTCTAGGACGTATCATCGATCCTTAGGTAGAAACCCTTTTGGATATAAACATGTATTTGAAACATGTTATGGTTGATGGTTGAGAATGGTTACTAGTGGTTGCTCGTGAATGCATATACACACGTATTAGGCACTAGATCAGCTCAGACGCCTTCATATTTCATTTACATATATGTATTTGTTTATGAATTGAACTTAATGTGTTATCATATGGATGTCGCATTTGAGTGAATGATTGTGCACTCATATAGAAATAATATGTATCATTAGGATTTGCATACCTATTGGACGCATGGCACTGACATGATTTGCATTAAGGAGGTCAACTGAATCAGTAGACCGCCTGATTTTGCATTAGATAAAGACATGTACACACACTATGCATATGAACATACAAGCATTAGAATTCTTTAAGGATAATGGATGCCTGTGTTTGATGGTTGAGTAGATGGATGATTTGATGGTAGGATTTACATTCTTCTTGACTTGAAGATTTCGGGGTCGAAATCCTTTAAGGAGGGGAGAATGTAACACCCCGTATTTCTGTTAATACTAAAGTTACTAATTTAAGAATAACTAATGCTTAATATAATAAATGTGTAAAGGAGAGATGTATCTAATGTGCATACAAATTTAATAATAAATGTGTAAAGGGGAGATGTATCTAATGTGCATAAAAATTTAATAATAAATGTGTAAAGGGGAGATGTATCTAATGTGCATACAAATTTAATAATAAATGTGTAAAGGGGAGATGTATCTAATGTGCATACAAATTTAATAATAAATGTGTAAAGGGGGGATGTATCTAATTTGCATACAAATTTAATAATAAATGTTAATAATGTACATTAAGAAAGTAATTATGAACATAATTGGCTTCTCTTTAGAACGGATGGCTTTGATTAACCTTGGCTTCATCGACGGCTCAAATTAACTTGCAATCCTATATAAACAGCCCCCTAGTCTCCTTCTCTTTGCACCATTCTTCTCTAACCTTATGCTGCACAAATTCTTGATGGACATGGCTTCTTCTTCTTCCTCTAAATCTAAAATAAATTGATTAAAATAAAATATAAATCAAGACGAGGATATGCTGCTCAAGTCTTTCAAGAGAAGATTCAAAACAAGTTAGGATTCAAGTAAAGATTCAATGGCTTCAAGCAACGCTATCTTTCTATTCTTTTTCTAGATCCAATCAATGTAAGTCGGTTACTTTTTAGATTTGAATGCCTTTTTCTATTTGTGACATGAAATTAAATGAATATAAGAAATATGCCTTATCATTTCATTGAATCTGTGCTTGTTTATGACTTTGGATCTGATTCTTGATTATGGCCTAGAACGCATTGTGACTAAATTGCCAATGCTTAAGATTATGACTATGGAACTGTGGCCTTTGAAACCATATGCCTTTGACTATGAACATAAGCCTTTGACTATGAACATAAGCCTTTGACTAGGAGCATAAACCAATGCCTATGACTATGACAAGGACAATAGTGGATAATTACCTATGATTCATGAACATGATATTATTGCCTAAGATCATGACTGTGAAATTGGATCTAAACTTGATTATCAATTCCAGTCTATTCTTAATTATCCTTGGATCTTGATTATGGGAATTTATCTATTAAGTTAGATCTACCCATATACATGAACGTATGTTATTTATTCAACCCTTTTCATGTCATAATATTATCATATCTATAGGCCTTCGAAGCTTTAAATCAATTTATTCAGCGTAATTTGTTAGATCTGAAATTAGTGAATTAGTGAATTATCATCTTATGCCAGTTATTATGTCTATCTTTTCATGGCATTTTGGTTCATTCCCTTTTATCCATGAATCTAGATTTATTTATAATCTAGGATGAATCACGATTGTACGAACGGTGGGAACACGATTTGGGAAAACATGAAATTGACTAAAACGTATTTGTAAACTTGAAAATTGGCATAATTTGGAACATGAACATAATTGTGATTGGCATAATTTAGGACATGTATTATAGCATGTCTATTAAATGCAAATTGGGTAATTTTGACATGAATTATAGGATGTATAATTTGAATCCAGTATTGGCTTGTAAATCTAGTTTTTACATAAACTGTAAACTAGAAAAATAAGTCTAGTTTGACATGAACTAAAATTAGAATATTAAATCAGGATTGGATTAGATAAATTAAGTTAATTTGGCATAATGAGTATATTAGCACAATTTTGAATTTAGTCATAACTGTGAGTAATTGACATGAACATAAGGCTTGGATAAAAAATGGTATAAGAATAACTGATTTATGGGCGAAATGGACCATAATAATAAATATGGATAAATGTGCATTAAAAGAGTAATTATGGAGTAAGTAAATTATGGAAAATTTACTTATGGAATTTATCCTAAATGAGAAAAGTAAATTTAGACAATACGAACATGCTTAACCCGAGGTTGGATTGAGTTGTGATGTATACCTGCCCGGACCCGCCCGGCTGTCCAGTGATCACGACAATACCTATCCAATGTGAGAGGTTAAGGCATTAAGCCCTATAAAGGCCCGAGGTTAGACTGAGTTGTGGCGTAAGACTGCCAGGAACCAACCGGCATACCGGCAGCCACAACAATACATGTCTAGTGTGAGTGGCTGGTGCTTTAATAAGACAACTAAAGTTAAGCTAGAATGGGAGGGTTAAGTCCATAAGAACACTTAACCAACTTAACACAGTTAAGCTTGAATGGGAGGGTTAAGTCCATAGGAATACTTAACCAACTTAACACAGTTAAGTTAGAACGATAGGGTTAAGTTAACTAGAATACTTAACCAACTTAACATGGTAACAAGACAAGATTTGTAGGGGTTAAGTAACTAAGAAAAACACTTAGCTAATTTAACATGTTAGCTAGACTAGAGGTTGGGGATAAGTAAAGTTAATACACTTAGCCAATTTAACATGTTAACTAGACTAGAGGTTGGGGTTAAGTAAATTTAATACACCTAGCCAATTTAATATGTTAGCTGGACTAGACCGTAGGGTTAAGTAAGCTTGAACACTTAACCATCAGAGTGTGATAAATGAATAGGGTTAAGTTAAAAACATGAAGGGACAATACTTAACCATTAGAACATGTTAATCAAACCAATGTTAGGGTTAAGTTAACTAAGGGAACACTTAACCGTTATAACATGTTAGTTAAAACAGATAGGCAAGGTTAAGTTAAAAAGGAACACTTAACCAATACAAGATGAATGGGTAGGGTTACGTAAATACTTAACCAATATAACTTGATGCTGGTAGGGTTAAGTCAACGTGAATTACTGGTAACACTTAACCAGTTTAACATGACAAATGAATAGGTTAAGTTAACTTGTATCGACTAATGACACTTAACTAATCCAACTTGACGAGAAAGAGAACTAAGTAGTAAATCTTAGTTAAAAGGACTAAGTGTTAAACCTTAGTTAAGAAAACGATGATTCAGGAAACCAAGTGGTAAACCTTAGTTAGGAAAACTAAGTAGTAATCCTTAGTATAACACGAGGAGGAGCGAACAATCTTAAAGAAGGCTCCAACGAATTGGGTTACGAAGCCCGAGGCTTGGAGGGGACGTGAGGGTACTCTTGGTATCCCTCTGTGAGATGGCAGATGATCCTCCTGGGCTCGCAGAGGTTAAGGTCTGCATAAGTGTAACGACCCAGAAAATCTGAACCAATTTAAAATTTTTAAATTGGCTAAAATAATGGATTTTAAATATTTAAAATAAATATTTTAAACAATGGCGATGAAAACTGAGTTGAATCGACATTTGAAAACGAATATAATTAATTATAATTATATATAGAATTGAAAATGGCGCGGTAGTTCGATAATTCGATTTCAAACTTCAAATGAATATACCGGGTGCAAAACAATCCGGATTTTAGTGAGACCAAAAACATTAGTATCTAATTGAAGATATCTTTCTAACGAATCCGACCAATCGAAATTTGATAGCGGGAATCAAGAGATATGTCCAGTTGAAAATTCTGAATAGTCGCTATGGAATTCAGGCCCTTAAAAATGGACATTTTGCAGATGACCTCGGATTTCGACGAAACCACTTTTGTTGGGTCCGCAGTGTCAAGTTATTGCTAGGTTTCAAATTTCATAATTTTTCGAATTAATATGTGAGCGTGGCAAAGGAAAACGCGTTTGACCGATTTCAGTTGATTTTAATCGACTGGAAATTGGCCATTTTTCAAACGGTCTCAGAATTCGACGAAACTAGTTTTGTTAGGACCGTATCGTCAATACGAAGCTAGAAAATATTTTTCTGGAATTTTTCTAGTTAGTATGTGGCCCCGGTAATTTGAAATGTACGTTTAAAATTCAATATAATGATTTAAAAGAAAATTCAAAAAGAAACTGATTGTAACGATCAAATCAGCTTGCGATACATATCCCATTGTGTTCGGAATGGGGGTGAAACGCTATGGGCGACAGGCGGTGGGCCTCGTTTCGAGGTCGTACGTGAAAGTCAACCCTTTTGCTAAATTAAATAATTAAATAAAAAAAAATATAAAATATTCCCTCCCTCCCTCTTATCTTCTGCTTGCCCCCCCCCCTTTTTTCATTTCGATTTATATAGAAAGAAAAAAAAAACCTAGCAATCGAATCGCTGCCGCCCCCCCCCCCCCCCCCCCCCCCCGACCTTGACGCCGACGAGCACCATCGCGAGCCCCCTGGAAGCCACCGCCCTCCTCCCCCTTCAATTCGCCAGCCCCCCTCGAGACAACAATCGACCCGCCGCCCCCCTTCGTCTCGACGCCTCCAGATCGAAGCTGCCACCTCGAAGCGAGCGCCGACGACATCTTCTTCCCCCCCCCCCCTTTTTTCCGAAGCTTCGGTGAGCATTTCCCTTTTTTATTTTATTTTCTTTTTTTTTATTTATTCAGTAAAAACTGTTTTGATTTTATATTTAAACTGTTTTGATTTTATATTTAAAACTGTTTTGATTTTATATTTAAAACTGATTTGATTTTATAAAATAAGTATTAAAAACTGTTTTGATTTTATATTTAAAAACTGATTTGATTTTATAAAATAAAATAAAAACTGTTTTAAAAATAAAGTAAAAACTGTTTTCTAAATAAAGATAAAAACTGATTTAGGTTTTAAAAATTTAAAACTGATTTTTATTTTAGAAAGTAAAAAAACTGTTTTATGTTTAAAATAAAAACTGTTTTACGTTTTTAAAGTTAAAAACTGTTTTATGTTTAAAATAAAAACTGTTTTATGTTTTTAAAGTTAAAAACTGTTTTATGTTTTTAAAGTTAAAAACTGTTTTATGTTTTTAAAGTTAAAAACTGTTTTATGTTTTTAAAGTTAAAAACTGTTTTATGTTTTTAAAGTTAAAAACTGTTTTATGTTTTTAAAGTTAAAAACTGATTTGTTTAAAATTTAAAAACCGATTTTGTTAAAGTTAAAACAGAAATTTTTATAAAGTTTAAAACTGAATTTTTAAAAAAAGAAATAAAACTGTTTTTGAAGCAAAAGTAAAAAACATATTTTTAAATGATGAAAGCAAAAGAAAAAAAAACATATTTTTATATGTTGAAAGCAAAAGTAAAAATCATATTTTTATATGTTGAAAGCAAAGGTAAAAATCATATTTTTATATGTTGAAAGTCGAAGTAAAAAAAAAAACATATTTTTATATGTTGAAAGTCGAAGTAAAAATCATATTTTTATATGTTGAGAGTCGAAGTAAAAATCATATTTTTATATATTGAATAGCGAAGTCAAAATTCGATTTTTATATATTGAATAGCATAGTAAAAATTCTATTTTTACCTGTGTAGAGAATACGGGCGAAAGCAACAAAAGGCGAAGATTTCTATTAGGAAGAGTCGTGCAGTTGGATAGCTATTGGTGAGATTTCTGATTTTAAAATTTATATATATATGTGTGAAGTAAAAGTGAATTGCTATATATAAATATATATATATATACGCCCCTCGTCCACAAACCATGGACGATATTTATTGGTTGAAATCGTTGTGAAAATTGATTGGTGGCAATTGATTGTTTGGGATTGTTTGTGATCGATATTGGTTGATTGTGGTTGAAAAATACCCATTGTGGTTGAAAAATATTTGGTTGAAACCACATAGGATTAGTTTGTGGAAATGAAATAAATATATACATGCCGCCTGCGTGCGAACTAGATGCATGATCCCCATTGTCAAAAACCGCGAGGTTTTAAGGTAGAGCGAGGAGCCGTACTAGGGACGGTGCCGGTGTAACTACCCTGCCGTTATGCTGCCGAAATTTTGAATAATGTTTGTGTGTTTGAATTATTTTCATATGCTTAAATTATATTTATTCATTGTATTGAAAACATTCATGTGTTGAATTGATATTCATTCGTTGTTTAGAAATTCATGTGTTGAATGGTATTCATATTTTGAAATAAATTGATCGATAATAAAAATCACATTTTTATCTATATATAAAAACTATTGAAAACATTCATGTGTTGAATTGATATTCATTCGTTGTTTAGAAATTCATGTGTTGAATGGTATTCATATTTTGAAATAAATTGTTCGATAATAAAAATCACATTTTTATCTATATATAAAAACTATTGAAAACATTCATGTGTTGAATTGATATTCATTCGTTGTTTAGAAATTCATGTGTTGAATGGTATTCATATTTTGAAATAAATTGTTCGATAATAAAAATCACATTTTTATCTATATATAAAAACTATTGAAAACATTCATGTGTTGAATTGATATTCATTCGTTGTTTAGAAATTCATGTGTTGAATGGTATTCATATTTTGAAATAAATTGTTTGATAATAAAAATCACCTTTTATCGACTATATGAACTATATAGAAAAATAGTGTTTTGAAATAAATCGTTTTACAATAAAAATCACATTTTTATTGTATGCATAAATCGTTGAAATGTGAAGTGTTAAAAATAGCCACTTGTTCGAAATAAACATATATGAGATGAAATATTCATTAATTAGCTAATGAAATGATTTGCACCTATTTATGTAACATTAGAATGAATGGTGTTTTTAAACCAAATTGAAATCAAATATGAAGTCGAATAGAAAATGATAAATGATAAGAACTGTATATATATGTATATGCATATTCATTGAACAGGTTATAGCAAAGGGGCTAGAGAAGAGGAATAAAATTTTGTGCCCGACAAATAGGTACACATTTACTGATTTGTTTGGGTGATGATTTTGAGCCTATTGGCTAGCCGCTTGGCTTCTTCTTTTTCTTTTTGAGATTAGAAGGACCGGGAACGCTATTTGCGATTTCCCGACGCTCCCGGTGCAGGGGAGGTTATGGCGAAATTTTTCCAAAATTTAAGGTGTTAGAAAAATTTTTGAAGTGAAAACGATATTGAAATTGTTGAATGAACTATATTTATATAAATATATAAATAAAATTAAAACGAAACGAGGCCGTGCAGTTCATATTTTGAAACCGTGATTTCAAACGACTAGTGCGGGAAATCCGACCATTGGATTTTCCCGAAACCTCAACCGTCGGGTTCGCCTTGGAATAATCTTTCCAACGGCACCAACCTTGTAAAAATCCAACGGTTGGATTGTCTGGAATGTTTAATTCAAATCTGAAGAAAAACAGCGCCAGAAACGATTATATTTATTTATATATATAAATATAATTATATTAAATCGAATAACGACGCTGCAGTTCGTATTTTGAAATCGAAACTTCAAACGATTGTACCGGGAGATCCGACCGTCGGATTTTCCCGAAACTGGAACCGTTGGATTCGTTTTGAAAAGACCTTTCTAATGATGTAAATTTTGTGAAGATTCAACGGTTAGATTTTCAGATATGTGTAAATCAAATCTGAAGAAAAACAGCGCCACGGCCACGTTATGGCCCGAAACGTCGTTTTGAATATAATAGCTATTTTAAAATAAATAAAAATAGCGATAAATAGTTATAAAATATCATAAGCGATATGGAATGGAAATAAACTGAATTTGCTTGATTTATGTGATGTTTGATGGTTGAATGTGTTTGGTGTGAAAATTACATTAAAGAACACAATTGGTGTTGTCGAATAATTTAACCATTGAAATAAATCGATTTGAAATTCTAAATATACGTGAATTATTTGAAAAGGCCGAGTTAATTCTCATTTCGAATAATCGACCGACGATTGAAATTCGAAGATGAAGACGATGGTCGAAGACCGGAGATCTTCACCTCGTTTGGATGGTAACCGAGGTCCTGATTGGGAGGCATCCCGAAATATGGATAATGAGTGGTGATCGTTCAGACGTATGTGTTGATCGAAGGGTTTGCGAGGTATTTAGTGCCTCCGGTTTCGTTCAGACCCAGAACGGACTTGTAAATGGACTGTGTGTCTGACATAGGATTTATTCTGTGTGGCATGCTAAGATGCACTGATCAGGGCTTCTATTGAAAAGCAAAGTCTTGTGGTGATGATCAAAGCACCGCCTGTGTGGCGTAGCTTTGTGTATAACGTGAATTCGCGAGCCTCACACCCCGGTATGAACCAGAAACGGGAGAAAGGACCTCAGGGAGGGCCTACGTTTCCTCCTAGCTAAAAGTGGCGTCAGTGGTTTTACACGCCCTGACGAGTTTGACTTATGTGGTTGTTGCTGTTGCGAGGCGCCTCGGTTAGATTGGACGATCCGGGTCCGATGGAGTCACTTGTTGGCTCGCTTACGCCCCAAAGGGCGGCGAAACGTAGTGCTCAGGCATTTTAATCCACTCCGTGTGGACCGGCCCTGTCGCTCCTAGGGTCACTCGAGCTCTGATCCTGAGACTCGGGCTAGGCAGTCTCGAATTCGGTAAGGACTATCTTTTGCCTTGGTTCATGACGGAAATCCAATTTCCAAATACGTGACCGTGCGGTTTTGATTGTATACCTATATATGGCGACATAGTGGTATGGGGCATTAATGCCGCCTATGATTGATAGTTATGATTTGAAATTGTTTTCAAAACATATACACACTAGCAATAATATCAAATGCCTTTGTTTTATTCGTATCAAGCATATCTTGGCCGTTATAAGGTAAAAACTCTATCCTCCGGTTTGCGTTGCATTGTGTGATGGGAACTGAGTCTTATAACGGCTTCATTTTTATAAAAAGCATAACGATGTTAAAAAGAAAGATTTGTTTTAAAGCACTGGCAATCCAATGGAGTAAACCCGTTCCACGAAAGTGGCGTGGTCCTGTGATTAGCCATATTATATATGTGTTGAGTAGATTTCTCATACCAGTCCCATGACTGACTCGTAGTTTGTTTCACTCTCAAACTCGGGTGCCCCCTTTTTCTACACGGGCAGCCTTGTATTCAGGTTTAGCTGGTTCTTTCTGGATAGCTGGAGCTGAAGATGGATTCTATCATTTATTTCTTTTTATGCTGTTCAGCTCCTATTGTACATATTTTGTTTATTTCCGCTGTAGACATTTATGTATAGCTGAACTGTATTTGTACTAAGTAAGATCCTGCATACTGTGTAACTCTGATGATTACTTTTATCCAGTATATTTTGTTGTTCATTCTGGTGTATTTATTTAATTCTGTTCTGCTATTATATGTTTCTGTGTTATATTCCAAAGATAACCTTGTTTCCGTGAGAACGGGAAATCGGGTCGTCTCAACGTGGTATCAGAGCTTTGGTTAAGCTTAGTTCTGGAATATAACATTTGAACGAACTCGTCAGAAATAGAACCAGTAGTGTTCTAGGACGGGTAACTCTACAGATAGGATCAGCAATATCCTAGTATGAGTAAAGCAGAATGAAATTACACCTTGATAGACACATTTACATTTGAAGTATATGTTTCTATGTTTTAAATTTTCTTTTCTGTGACCTGACACTTGATCTGCTAATTGCAGAAGTACTAGAAAAATGAGTGCCGGAAACAGAAGGGATATAGAACCCGATCTAGAAGCTCTATTAAAGAAATATCGAAATCTGAACGGAGCGCAATTCTCGGGCAATGAATCTATTATTCAAACTCAAGCTTGGTTGAGTTCTGTCGAAAGAATCTTTGAGCATATCCAGCTGAGAGATGACCAGAAACGGTTAGTAGCATCTTGGGCGCTCAAAGAAGAAGCTTTAATCTGGTGGGAAACAATCATCAAAGATAATCCAGAAGGTGATATCACCTGGGACAGATTCAAAGTAATTTTCCTACAAAGATTTACTCCTCCCGAAGCAACCGAGAGATTATGTGATGAATTTTCTTATCTAATACAAGGTGACATGACAATTCCCGAATATCATAAGAAATTCAATGAACTTTCTCACTTTGCCCCTCATCTAATTGAAAATCCGAAGAGGAGAAATCTGAGATTTATTCACGGACTTCAAAGGAAATACCAGAATAAAGTATTGGGGCATGTGAAGCTTCCTTTTCCAGAAATGATTTATATGGCTTATCAGTATGAAGATCTCCATAAGAAAGGAATGTTACGTGACGAAGAAGAAGTCAGTTCTAGTGACAAAGCAGAGTCGGAAACTGATATTCCAGAAGCCAGTGAGGGGTCTGAGGTCAGTAACAAGCCCGAGGCAGACCGGAAGAGGGCCAGATCCGAAAAAGAACCGGCAACGACTGCCACATGTTCTAACTGCAATAAACAGGGGCATCTGACCAGGAAGTGTAAAACCTCGAGGAAACGAAAGAGAGGGTCTAAACCCGATAACCAGTTTAGAGAGAATAGAAAGTGCAGTCAATGCCATCAGTTCGGTCATCTTTCAAAGGCCTGCCCGCTATTCAGAAAACCTAAAGCAGTACATGTAAATGAAGTGGTAGAAGTACCGACCTCTTCGTCTGATCAGGAAAGGTCTGATGTTTTAGAAGGCACGCTCAATGTCAAAAACATTCCAGTTAAAGTACTGTTTGACACAGGCGCGTCACGAAGCTTTATTGCAAAGAGTGCAGTCAAGAAACTGGATTTGAATCTGAAAAAGCTCAAAGAGCCAATGACTGTCCAAAATCCAGTGGGAGGTTCCATTAATCTCAGTTGGGTTTGTGCAGTACCCGTCTCTTTTTCTTGCTATAAATTCCCTATTATCTCTATCGTCATGAATTTTAATGAATTCGATCTTATTCTGGGATTGGATTGGCTAACCATGTATGAAGCTGAAGTTAAATGCGCCGAGAGGGTGGTTAAAGCAAAGGCCCAATCGGGGAATTATATAACCATACCATGTGAAGGCCCGACCTCAAATAGAAAAGACTTCTGGGCAGCTTTGGATGTTTCCCCAGCTCAAATAGAAAATATCCCTGAAGTCATAGAGGATATTCCTGACCTCATCAAAGACATTCCTGTCGTCAAGAACTATGCGGATGTGTTCGAAGAAGTTGTTCGCTTACCTCTGCAAAGAGAAATTGATTTCAAGATTACTTTGATTCCCAATGCAAGGCCGGTAGTTCACGCTATTCGAAGAATGTCCTTGAAAGAGAAGGAGGAATTAGACAATCAAACACGACAGCTAGTGTGGAAAGGTCTAATCAGGCCTAGTTTCTCTGATTGGGGTGCAGCAGTGGTATTTGTCCCAAAATCTGACGGTACTCTACGTCTATGTGTGGATTATCGTGATCTGAACAAACAGACAATAAAGAATAAATATCCATTGCCGCGAATAGATGATTTGTTGGATCGATTAAATGGAGCACAAGTATTTTCAAGAATGGACCTAGCTACAGGTTTCCATCAACTTCGAATTGCCGAAGAGTGTGTTCCAATGACAGCGTTCAGAGGCCCCGACTTATTCTACGAGTGGTTAGTAATGCCGTTCGGCTTATGTAACGCTCCAGCTTACTTCGTCGATCTGATGAACAGAGTATTCAGGGGAGTATTGAATAAATTTGTTCTGGTTTTTATTGATGATATTCTAATCTTCTCTAAATCAAAGGCCGAACATGAAAAGCATCTGGAACAGGTTTTAGAAATTCTGAGACGGAATGTATTAAAAGCCAAGTTTTCCAAGTGTATATTCTGGCAAGATGAAGTGAAATTTCTGGGCCATGTCGTATCGAAAGATGGAATCGCTGTGGATCCAAGCAAAATCACAGCTATTCAGAATTGGAAACAGCCCAGTACTCCCACTGAAGTCCGCAGTTTTCTCGGATTGGCTAGCTATTACCGGAAGTTCGTTAAAGACTTTTCGAAGATATCTGGTCATTTAACAAAGCTTACAAAGAAGCATTCTAAGTTTAAATGGACTCAAGAGAGTGAGGAGGCTTTCGAAGAGCTGAAATTGAGATTAACGACTGCTCCAGTGTTAACCATCATCGATGGCAACCAAGATTTAAAAGTCTGGACTGATGCTTCTAGAGAAGGCCTTGGCGCAGTGTTAATGCAAAGAGGTCAAGTAATTGCTTATGCTAGCCGTCAACTGAAGCCACACAAGAAAAACTATGTAACTCATGATCTTGAGTTATTGGCTATCATATTTTCTTTGAAAATCTGGAGACACTATCTTCTGGGCGAGAGATTTGAACTGTTTACAGATCATCAGTCATTAAAGTATCTGTTCACTCAGAAGGACTTGAACCTGAGGCAGCAACGTTGGCTGGAGTTTCTTGCAGCATATGACTTTGAAATTATATATACTCCAGGAAAAGCCAATGTCGTGGCTGATGCGTTAAGCAGAAAGAACGTAATGATCGCCAGCTTTATTATCACAACTTCCTTGATTGACAAAATATCTATTCTTCAGAAGGAGGATAACTTTATTAAAGATATGATCAAAAGGATTCAGAAAGGCGAACCCTCGTGTTTTCAAATAGATAACGACGAGACCTTGAGGTTAAAAGGAAGGATTTGTGTTCCTGACGTTCCTGAGCTAAAAAGGGAAGTGTTAGATGAGTGTCACAAGTCCAAGCTGAGTATCCATCCTGGCGTGGCCAAAATGTATAACGATCTCAAAAGAACTTTCTGGTGGAAGGCTATGAAAAGAGACGTTTCGATATATGTTAGTCGATGCCCTACTTGCCAGCTAGTTAAAAGCGACCAACAGAAATTGGCTGGACTATTGCAACCACTAGAAGTTCCTGGCTGGAAGTGGGAACATATTTCTATGGATTTCATTGATGGTCTGCCCAGGACCAGAAAAGGAAATGACAGTATTTGGGTGATCGTAGATCGTTTCACGAAGACCGCCCATTTTATACCTGTCAAATCAAATAGAACCGCTCAGAGTCTGGCGCAGATATACTTCAGGGAAATAGTTAGACTACATGGAGTGCCGCTCAGCATAGTAAGTGATAGAGATACAATATTCACTAGCAAATTCTGGGAAGCATTTCAAGTCGAGCTGGGAACGAAGTTAAACCTAAGCACCGCTTATCATCCTCAGACAGACGGTCAGACTGAGAGGGTGAATCGCATTCTAGAAGATCTATTGCGGGCTTGTGTTATAGATTTCGGTGGATCATGGGAAGACAATTTACATTTGGCTGAGTTCTCTTATAACAACAGCTACCAGGCGAGTCTGACAATGTCGCCATTCGAAGCATTGTATGGTAGACCGTGCCGATCTCCTGCTTGTTGGGTCGAGCCTGGAAATAGACTTGTGTTGGGTCCTGATATGATTCGCGAAGCTGCTGACAAAGTCGATTTTTTTAAAAAGCGATTACTCGCCGCTCAAAGCCGACAAAAGAGCTATGCCGATAGAAGAAGAAGAGATATATCCTTTGAAGTTGGCGACTATGTATATTTGAAAGTATCGCCGATGAGAGGAGTTATCCGGTTCGGTAAAACTGGAAAGTTAGCACCCAAATTCATTGGTCCGTTTCCTATTCTGGAACGGATTGGAACTCTCGCATATAAAGTTAAATTGCCAGACTGGTTGCCTGGAGTTCATGATGTATTTCATATATCTCAACTTCGAAAGCACGTTCATGATCCAGACTTGATCGTGGAAGAAGCAGCTCAGCAGGATATTGAAATTACTCCAGAATTAGCTGTGAGGCGCGAGCCGCTAAAGATTATCGGCAAAGAAACCAAAGAGCTGAGGAACAAGAAGGTTCACTTAGTCAAAGTTCAATGGAGTGGAGATCCGCGAGATTGTACTTGGGAAACTGAGGAGAGCATTCAGAAAGCTTATCCTAGATGCCGAGTAGATATCTCTGATTGACCCGGGTGCAAGGTACATTTACCATACTTTGCATTTCCATTTAATTCTCTATTCTGTTGCTATTTTCTTCCCATGGATGTGCACTATTTATTCTATACTCTGAATATTAAAAACAAATTGATTGTTGTGTTGTGTGATTATGGATTTATCAAACCACTTTCGACTTTATTCCTTTTCGGGGACGAAAAGTTTTAAGTGGGGGAGATTGTAACGACCCAGAAAATCTGAACCAATTTAAAATTTTTAAATTGGCTAAAATAATGGATTTTAAATATTTAAAATAAATATTTTAAACAATGGCGATGAAAACTGAGTTGAATCGACATTTGAAAACGAATATAATTAATTATAATTATATATAGAATTGAAAATGGCGCGGTAGTTCGATAATTCGATTTCAAACTTCAAATGAATATACCGGGTGCAAAACAATCCGGATTTTAGTGAGACCAAAAACATTAGTATCTAATTGAAGATATCTTTCTAACGAATCCGACCAATCGAAATTTGATAGCGGGAATCAAGAGATATGTCCAGTTGAAAATTCTGAATAGTCGCTATGGAATTCAGGCCCTTAAAAATGGACATTTTGCAGATGACCTCGGATTTCGACGAAACCACTTTTGTTGCGTCCGCAGTGTCAAGTTATTGCTAGGTTTCAAATTTCATAATTTTTCGAATTAATATGTGAGCGTGGCAAAGGAAAACGCGTTTGACCGATTTCAGTTGATTTTAATCGACTGGAAATTGGCCATTTTTCAAACGGTTTCAGAATTCGACGAAACTAGTTTTGTTAGGACCGTATCGTCAATACGAAGCTAGAAAATATTTTTCTGGAATTTTTCTAGTTAGTATGTGGCCCCGGTAATTTGAAATGTACGTTTAAAATTCAATATAATGATTTAAAAGAAAATTCAAAAAGAAACTGATTGTAACGATCAAATCAGCTTGCGATACATATCCCATTGTGTTCGGAATGGGGGTGAAACGCTATGGGCGACAGGCGGTGGGCCTCGTTTCGAGGTCGTACGTGAAAGTCAACCCTTTTGCTAAATTAAATAATTAAATAAAAAAAATATAAAATATTCCCTCCCTCCCTCTTATCTTCTGCTTGCCCCCCCCCCCTTTTTTCATTTCGATTTATACAGAAAGAAAAAAAAAAACCTAGCAATCGAATCGCTGCCGCCCCCCCCCCCCCCCCCCCGACCTTGACGCCGACGAGCACCATCGCGAGCCCCCTGGAAGCCACCGCCCTCCTCCCCCTTCAATTCGCCAGCCCCCCTCGAGACAACAATCGACCCGCCGCCCCCCTTCGTCTCGACGCCTCCAGATCGAAGCTGCCACCTCGAAGCGAGCGCCGACGACATCTTCTTCCCCCCCCCCCTTTTTCCGAAGCTTCGGTGAGCATTTCCCTTTTTTATTTTATTTTCTTTTTTTTTATTTATTCAGTAAAAACTGTTTTGATTTTATATTTAAACTGTTTTGATTTTATATTTAAAACTGTTTTGATTTTATATTTAAAACTGATTTGATTTTATAAAATAAGTATTAAAAACTGTTTTGATTTTATATTTAAAAACTGATTTGATTTTATAAAATAAAATAAAAACTGTTTTAAAAATAAAGTAAAAACTGTTTTCTAAATAAAGATAAAAACTGATTTAGGTTTTAAAAATTTAAAACTGATTTTTATTTTAGAAAGTAAAAAACTGTTTTATGTTTAAAATAAAAACTGTTTTACGTTTTTAAAGTTAAAAACTGTTTTATGTTTAAAATAAAAACTGTTTTATGTTTTTAAAGTTAAAAACTGTTTTATGTTTTTAAAGTTAAAAACTGTTTTATGTTTTTAAAGTTAAAAACTGTTTTATGTTTTTAAAGTTAAAAACTGTTTTATGTTTTTAAAGTTAAAAACTGATTTGTTTAAAATTTAAAAACCGATTTTGTTAAAGTTAAAACAGAAATTTTTATAAAGTTTAAAACTGAATTTTTAAAAAAAGAAATAAAACTGTTTTTGAAGCAAAAGTAAAAAACATATTTTTAAATGATGAAAGCAAAAGAAAAAAAAAACATATTTTTATATGTTGAAAGCAAAAGTAAAAATCATATTTTTATATGTTGAAAGCAAAGGTAAAAATCATATTTTTATATGTTGAAAGTCGAAGTAAAAAAAAAAACATATTTTTATATGTTGAAAGTCGAAGTAAAAATCATATTTTTATATGTTGAGAGTCGAAGTAAAAATCATATTTTTATATATTGAATAGCGAAGTCAAAATTCGATTTTTATATATTGAATAGCATAGTAAAAATTCTATTTTTACCTGTGTAGAGAATACGGGCGAAAGCAACAAAAGGCGAAGATTTCTATTAGGAAGAGTCGTGCAGTTGGATAGCTATTGGTGAGATTTCTGATTTTAAAATTTATATATATATGTGTGAAGTAAAAGTGAATTGCTATATATAAATATATATATATATATACGCCCCTCGTCCACAAACCATGGACGATATTTATTGGTTGAAATCATTGTGAAAATTGATTGGTGGCAATTGATTGTTTGGGATTGTTTGTGATCGATATTGGTTGATTGTGGTTGAAAAATACCCATTGTGGTTGAAAAATATTTGGTTGAAACCACATAGGATTAGTTTGTGGAAATGAAATAAATATATACATGCCGCCTGCGTGCGAACTAGATGCATGATCCCCATTGTCAAAAACCGCGAGGTTTTAAGGTAGAGCGAGGAGCCGTACTAGGGACGGTGCCGGTGTAACTACCCTGCCGTTATGCTGCCGAAATTTTGAATAATGTTTGTGTGTTTGAATTATTTTCATATGCTTAAATTATATTTATTCATTGTATTGAAAACATTCATGTGTTGAATTGATATTCATTCGTTGTTTAGCAATTCATGTGTTGAATGGTATTCATATTTTGAAATAAATTGTTCGATAATAAAAATCACATTTTTATCTATATATAAAAACTATTGAAAACATTCATGTGTTGAATTGATATTCATTCGTTGTTTAGAAATTCATGTGTTGAATGGTATTCATATTTTGAAATAAATTGTTCGATAATAAAAATCACATTTTTATCTATATATAAAAACTATTGAAAACATTCATGTGTTGAATTGATATTCATTCGTTGTTTAGAAATTCATGTGTTGAATGGTATTCATATTTTGAAATAAATTGTTCGATAATAAAAATCACATTTTTATCTATATATAAAAACTATTGAAAACATTCATGTGTTGAATTGATATTCATTCGTTGTTTAGAAATTCATGTGTTGAATGGTATTCATATTTTGAAATAAATTGTTTGATAATAAAAATCACCTTTTATCGACTATATGAACTATATAGAAAAATAGTGTTTTGAAATAAATCGTTTTACAATAAAAATCACATTTTTATTGTATGCATAAATCGTTGAAATGTGAAGTGTTAAAAATAGCCACTTGTTCGAAATAAACATATATGAGATGAAATATTCATTAATTAGCTAATGAAATGATTTGCACCTATTTATGTAACATTAGAATGAATGGTGTTTTTAAACCAAATTGAAATCAAATATGAAGTCGAATAGAAAATGATAAATGATAAGAACTGTATATATATGTATATGCATATTCATTGAACAGGTTATAGCAAAGGGGCTAGAGAAGAGGAATAAAATTTTGTGCCCGACAAATAGGTACACATTTACTGATTTGTTTGGGTGATGATTTTGAGCCTATTGGCTAGCCGCTTGGCTTCTTCTTTTTCTTTTTGAGATTAGAAGGACCGGGAACGCTATTTGCGATTTCCCGACGCTCCCGGTGCAGGGGAGGTTATGGCGAAATTTTTCCAAAATTTAAGGTGTTAGAAAAATTTTTGAAGTGAAAACGATATTGAAATTGTTGAATGAACTATATTTATATAAATATATAAATAAAATTAAAACGAAACGAGGCCGTGCAGTTCATATTTTGAAACCGTGATTTCAAACGACTAGTGCGGGAAATCCGACCATTGGATTTTCCCGAAACCTCAACCGTCGGGTTCGCCTTGGAATAATCTTTCCAACGGCACCAACCTTGTAAAAATCCAACGGTTGGATTGTCTGGAATGTTTAATTCAAATCTGAAGAAAAACAGCGCCAGAAACGATTATATTTATTTATATATATAAATATAATTATATTAAATCGAATAACGACGCTGCAGTTCGTATTTTGAAATCGAAACTTCAAACGATTGTACCGGGAGATCCGACCGTCGGATTTTCCCGAAACTGGAACCGTTGGATTCGTTTTGAAAAGACCTTTCTAATGATGTAAATTTTGTGAAGATTCAACAGTTAGATTTTCAGATATGTGTAAATCAAATCTGAAGAAAAACAGCGCCACGGCCACGTTATGGCCCGAAACGTCGTTTTGAATATAATAGCTATTTTAAAATAAATAAAAATAGCGATAAATAGTTATAAAATATCATAAGCGATATGGAATGGAAATAAACTGAATTTGCTTGATTTATGTGATGTTTGATGGTTGAATGTGTTTGGTGTGAAAATTACATTAAAGAACACAATTGGTGTTGTCGAATAATTTAACCATTGAAATAAATCGATTTGAAATTCTAAATATACGTGAATTATTTGAAAAGGCCGAGTTAATTCTCATTTCGAATAATCGACCGACGATTGAAATTCGAAGATGAAGACGATGGTCGAAGACCGGAGATCTTCACCTCGTTTGGATGGTAACTGAGGTCCTGATTGGGAGGCATCCCGAAATATGGATAATGAGTGGTGATCGTTCAGACGTATGTGTTGATCGAAGGGTTTGCGAGGTATTTAGTGCCTCCGGTTTCGTTCAGACCCAGAACGGACTTGTAAATGGACTGTGTGTCTGACATAGGATTTATTCTGTGTGGCATGCTAAGATGCACTGATCAGGGCTTCTGTTGAAAAGCAAAGTCTTGTGGTGATGATCAAAGCACCGCCTGTGTGGCGTAGCTTTGTGTATAACGTGAATTCGCGAGCCTCACACCCCGGTACGAACCAGAAACGGGAGAAAGGACCTCAGGGAGGGCCTACGTTTCCTCCTAGCTAAAAGTGGCGTCAGTGGTTTTACACGCCCTGACGAGTTTGACTTATGTGGTTGTTGCTGTTGCGAGGCGCCTCGGTTAGATTGGACGATCCGGGTCCGATGGAGTCACTTGTTGGCTCGCTTACGCCCCAAAGGGCGGCGAAACGTAGTGCTCAGGCATTTTAATCCACTCCGTGTGGACCGGCCCTGTCGCTCCTAGGGTCACTCGAGCTCTGATCCTGAGACTCGGGCTAGGCAGTCTCGAATTCGGTAAGGACTATCTTTTGCCTTGGTTCATGACGGAAATCCAATTTCCAAATACGTGACCGTGCGGTTTTGATTGTATACCTATATATGGCGACATAGTGGTATAGGGCATTAATGCCGCCTATGATTGATAGTTATGATTTGAAATTGTTTTCAAAACATATACACACTAGCAATAATATCAAATGCCTTTGTTTTATTCGTATCAAGCATATCTTGGCCGTTATAAGGTAAAAACTCTATCCTCCGGTTTGCGTTGCATTGTGTGATGGGAACTGAGTCTTATAACGGCTTCATTTTTATAAAAAGCATAACGATGTTAAAAAGAAAGATTTGTTTTAAAGCACTGGCAATCCAATGGAGTAAACCCGTTCCACGAAAGTGGCGTGGTCCTGTGATTAGCCATATTATATATGTGTTGAGTAGATTTCTCATACCAGTCCCATGACTGACTCGTAGTTTGTTTCACTCTCAAACTCGGGTGCCCCCTTTTTCTACACGGGCAGCCTTGTATTCAGGTTTAGCTGGTTCTTTCTGGATAGCTGGAGCTGAAGATGGATTCTATCATTTATTTCTTTTTATGCTGTTCAGCTCCTATTGTACATATTTTGTTTATTTCCGCTGTAGACATTTATGTATAGCTGAACTGTATTTGTACTAAGTAAGATCCTGCATACTGTGTAACTCTGATGATTACTTTTATCCAGTATATTTTGTTGTTCATTCTGGTGTATTTATTTAATTCTGTTCTGCTATTATATGTTTCTGTGTTATATTCCAAAGATAACCTTGTTTCCGTGAGAACGGGAAATCGGGTCGTCTCAATAAGAAGAACCAAGGGTATGCCTTGGTTGTAATATATGGCAACCTAAAGACTAGGATGGACCAGCGTGATTCGGCGAGACCAGTAGCCCTGTGATAGCGACTCGTCTCTACCTACCATCGTGAGTCAGTCGAGATACGTAAAGCGGAAAGGCGGAGAACTCCAAAAGACCATATACTTGCTATCTAGTTATGGGTGAGGATGGCCATAGGTTAGTGGGGGCATAGAGGGCCTGCGTATAGTTCTCATTTTTCAAGGTGTGCCTTTCATTAGTTGAGGGAGGGGTCGAGTGGGACCATAGCCACTGGAAAAACAGACCTTAGCATCTGCATCGGCAGATAACTTAAAGCTCCCGATCGAGTTCCGTGTTTCTTGATTAGCCCTGCCACGGGACTCGGGTCGCACATTTCAGGACATGTGCATCTAGACAGCGATAAACGATTCGCGAGACATACGTGGGGAAAGTCTAGGAACATATACCGCTCTAGGTAGTGTGTCCTAGACTAGGGGCATCGTTCGACAGGTAGCGTAATCCCTAGTTGGACCTAGGTTGCATAAACCCTGAATCTGTGAAGCATTAGATAAGCCGCGTAAACCCGAGTGGAATCTAGGAAGCACTTTGATATAAAACCCCAGATTAGATCTAGGCAATAAATAATAAATGTACACCTAAAGGCAACCATAATTACTGGGATTGGGATCGCGTTATCATTTTAGACAGATTACTAGTTGGGACACTAGATAGGTGGTGCAGAGACATAGAAACCATAATAACAGGTTAATAGCGAAGCGAAGAAAGTATTAAAGCATATCCAGTTTATCTTGTCTTAGCATATCTTGTGTTAATCTTATCCTATCTTGTTGGCCCTATCATCATGGTATTGTCTTGTATTCAGTTAATTCATGTCGTTTTGTTTTTCCTTGTTCACATGCTAGAAGTAACTGAACTTACCAGACTTTATGTCTGACCCAGTTTTCTTTCGTCTTCTTTTCTTCTGTTTCCCCCCCAGGTAGTTAACGAGGGAATAGTATAGCTCAGGTTAGATTGGACCGTCACTCTTCCCAAACTCGAAGATTCCTTGACAAAGTGTTTTGGACTCTCTTTTTCTGCTGCTATGGCTGGCTTGTGCTACATTGGGGAATATAAATGTTATTTTATGCTTCTTTATTTTGTAAGACAGATGATACTCTGATATTGGAAAACAATTGTTGTACAAACTATTTTATCAATAAAGTAAAGTTTTATTTTCCGTTGTTTTAATTTTGTCTGTCTTGTGATTTATCTGCATCTTTTACACTAAATGCTCCACAGAACTTAGTGCGTTCCCTTTGTGAGTGACACTAAAGGATGTGGGGTGTTACATGATGGATTATCATCCATTATCTTACAAAGTTAAGAGAATGTGGCTGATAGATTATTATAAATCACTTAAACTTAAGAGTAACAACTCTGTGTTATTGACTATTGTAAGTATTGATTTTTGACTTTGATCATTTCTGAATGTTTTTTGAACATGTACATGGATTATTTTTAAGTATTGTTATTGACACTCCAAAAATGGATAAAGAGGGCACATGAGTGAAATTCGACAAGGCTTTACCAGATTTATTCGTATAATTCGGCGGGGGTATGATTGAGTTTCATCCTTAAATTCGACAAAGTGCCGCCGAAAATGGAGAAAAACTAATTTTGTTGGGTTTATACCGAATTTAATTTTTGAACGTGTGCCCCCTTCATTCAATTTTGTAGTATTACTAATAATATTCTTATTTTTTGATGTACTTGGACTATTTTTTAATGTATTTTTACTTCATATAGTTGGATTATTTTTGGATATTTTTTTAATTTCACAGTACATAATTTATAGGCATAAATATAATCTTAATTGTGTTAATAGTTACCTATGATTTTAGCCCTTTGAGTTAGAGTTGATCAAACATTTTGATCGAAAGAGAGGAAGATTTGTGTTGGTTTGTTATTGTTAATTTTGGTTCGGCCATACTTCTTGCATCAACAGACCAATCCCATATTTATGCGCATCATTTCTTCCTTTGGCTCAAGTTTTCAATGTTGTAAGACGTCTCTTCAATGTAACAAATAGCTTGCTTCTCCACGTCATTAAAGCAGCAATGCTTGCATCTCCAACTCATCGTGCAGTTTTTCTCTGCCAGCAAGCATTTATGTGCCTATAAATCACTTGTGTAAATCATCTCAAACTTCATTAGAAAGCATCGAGGTCCAAAGTATTGCAAAGCAAGAATGTCTGATTAGTGTAACTTTATCATCTGATGTGACATCTAGTGAATATTCTAGTATCAAGGCAGCTAAGAACTCCAAAGTGGTGAAGCTGGTTAATGACTATAGCATAGAAAACCTTCATTTTCAATGACCATTTCGTTAAATGTAGAAGAAAATGCTAAACAAAGCAATGCAAATCCTTTGTCTATTGCATGTGAGTCAAATCCTGCTCATTTTACTACAAGTTTAACCATTGGAACTATAGACATTAAACACAACCAGATGATCAAACAGAAGCAGCTGGTTGCAAGTCAATCGACAAATGATGTTGTATCCATGAATAAAGATCTACCCGTTGAAGAAATTGAGAATAGTTATCGTTCAAATAACAAACTCTAAACTAAGTTTCCCACTGCAAACACAGAGCTCAATATCTACTTCAATTCATCCTAAAATTCAAGAGGGGTTACTTGTAAGGGAAGCCCAATGCCTCAAGCACAGAAAAAAAATGGTAGACATCAACAAGCTAATTGTGGGAATAATAAGCAAGCTTTAAAATATCGGTTAACCGATGTTGTTATGTGGACTCCAGTGAATCCACCAAGTAAGAATGAAGCATTGTTTCATGGAGTCGGTGAGAAAGGCACAGTGGCTAAGTCTAGTAAACTGTGTGTAAATAGCGGAAATGACTTGCACAATGGATCAAAAGCAAAGAGAGCAGAGATGTAGAGATATGTTCCTAAACGTGTAGCTTAATAAATCTCACAAAATATTTCACAGGCTCTTGCAAAAGGGAGAGAATCATGAACATGGAAAGAATGCAGGACCAATTGATTCAAACCCAACAAATAAGGTCCAGACATTGAATTTTGGTTGGGGTGATACTACTGACAATGTGCCTCCGAATGAATCTTTGGACTCAAGTGTGGTTTTTAAGAACCGTGCATCAAACAAGCAAAGGAGATAACCACTGAAGGCACATAAAGCTCATATCAGTGACTGATCTGATGGTATCAACCAACATGCGACATCTGATAAAGGCGTTCAAAAGACATCTTCCATGAGGTCCGAGCTTAGAAGTGATGATGATTTATTTGGGGTACTTGTTCAGGAGCTTTCAGAATGCTGCTACTGTATTTTTCTCATTGGATTTGTGTATTAACAAAGTATACTATTGAATTTTGGTTGCTTTTTGTTGCATCTCGTGATCAAGTTGAATCATTATTGTATTTTGGTGGTATCTGTATAGAGAGTGTCAACTTTGAGTTGCTTAATAAAAGGAGAGATGTTTACTTGCAAATCGCAAAGAGTCCTCTTATTAGTTCACTTACAAAACTGTGATTGAACCATAATTGAGTGTAAACAGAAACCAAGTTGACTTCGTAGTTGATTTGATCATAGAACAGAGCAGTTTCAATATTCAATTTGCATAATTGTAAATTTTCTTTTATGGCTTGACATGTGGTAGAAATATTTGGCTTATTAATGATACAAACTGTTTTACCAATTTTTTTGAGTGGCAAAATAAATTGATATAAATATGTCTTCTTTATTTCAAAATTTAAGACATGTTGTCATTTTCTTTTCAGAAATAATTATAAACTTAGAAAATATGTTTTTAAGGTTTGGGGTCATAACTGAAATAAAAATTACCATTTTCTTAATATATTGTATACCTTAACGGTCGGTTTTCCCACTACTATGCGGTTATACTAGTTAGATATATTTATCTTTTAAAAATAAAATTATGTGTCAAATTTACATGTGAATGATGCATTTGTAAATTTTTATTATTTTATTTTAGGATATGTTAAATACTTTTTTGTTTTTAGATATTTTTGGATAATTTTTTAGATATTTTCGAATATGGGTATTATCGAATATCCGTAGTTGGTAAGGCGGATACAAATAATTTTGTATAGGCTAATTAACACGTTTAGCCTTATTTATAGAAATTATAACATGTTTAGCCTTATTTTGGATTTATTTACAAATATAGAACTGTTTTGTTTGGAGAGAGAACTGGGCACATTTTCAAAGTTCATCTTTGTGCGCATTTTCAAAGTTCGCCTGTGTATTTTGAACTTTATATATACCCACCTACTCCTTGATATGTCTAATCCATACTCAACTATCTCAACTCTTTTTCTCTTAATAATGCCTTCATGGCCATCATCTATGGACTCCGACTTCAACAACATCGCCTTCTCACTTCCAACGTCTAGTGATCACACTGATATAGATTGTAATATAAACTATCAAGAACAACATTACGAGGAGCTTACTTTTGAATACCTGGATCTTGACCTACTAACACTTCAACCGGGACCGAATGAACCTATGTATGTCACACGAGTGGATGAACACGTTCTAGAATAAGAGGTTGAGCAGGTATCAATAAATCATGCCCCATCTGAAGAAGAGGTTAACTCTTACCCAGTTTGCTGTCACTGTGGATATATGGTTGTAGTTGTTGTAACAGCTGATGGCAAAAACATTGGCCGTCGAATATTTCTTCATTCCAATTATCCTCACGGTTGCAATTTTTCAGAATGAATTAACGACCTGTTGTGTCCAAGGTGCATATCATATGCAAATGAGATGGAACTTGAAATTAGACGTCTCAAACAACTCCTAAAAGACTTACAATTTAACCATAACCACTAGTGTTCCTATTATCTGTTGTTGTAGTAGTATTTCGAATATTAGTTTGAATTATTGTTTGTGTGTTTGTATGAATGTAGAACTTGGAAGATTAATACGAAATTAGCCAAAAAAATACTATGTTTAAAATTTGAAATTTAAAATGGCCATTCAGATATTAAATAATTTTTGAACTGTTCAGAATTTGAAATTTGAAATAGACATTCAATTGTAAAGTAAAGCTGCGCCAAAGTTGTTCCAAAAAATACGATCTGCCACAAAACATGTGATTTGACTGGACACTGATAAAGCTAGTCCAAAATTTTCCTATTGGATAAAGTTGGACAAATGAGTCATTATTTCGAAACAGATAAGTTGACAAGACTCTGCCAAATCTGACACATAGCTTGTCCATTATGATAAAGCTGGACAAAGAACAAATGAATCATTATTTCAAAACATATAAGTTGACAAGACTCTGACAAATCTGATCCATAGTTTGTCCATTATGATAAAGCTGTACAAAGGACATTGACGATGCTTTATTTAAAAAAATGAGATAATTAAAGCTCTGCCAAATCTGACTTGACGACGACATTGCTAAAATGATTGAAGATGTTTTGACAATGGCATTACTAAGATGTTTTGCCTATTTCAAATCTCTTCAACACATTATTTCTCATTTTAGAAACACATTATTTCTCAAATAACTTCAAAACTAAGAAACTCACTCAACAATGGCGTCAAAATTTATTCCTACACTTTGCTACTATGGCGGTGAATTGTTCATGGATGAGCTCCAAAATGGAAATTATGTGGGTGGATTCTACAAACCAGCGAGAATTCGCAAGGGATGCACACTTAATGCTTTGAAAGAATTGTTGGATCTAGATTAACCCTAAAGGTGGGGTAAATAGGGTTTATCACAGTTTTTCGCTGAGTTAAAAATCTGACGGGATATTAAAAAATAAATAGGTAACAGAATGTAGCAGAAATAAAAAAAGCAGAAAGGAAAAAACACACAGAGATACCCAGCTTTGGCAAAACCCTGCCTACTGCTGCATTCCTAAGGTTTCTACTAGGTGATAGAACAAATCCCGCTTACAAGACCATGTAAATTCGCACTCCCTGCTCCTGTACTAACCCTACGCTCAAAACCCTAGACTGGTCTATATCCCCTAGACCAGATTTTCCCCTAGTTTTACAGACTTTAGTAAACTGCCTAGTTTTACAGACGAAACTAGGAAACCACCTAGATTTTACAAAATCTAGCAACTGTTAGTTAAACCCCTAACTGAATGACCTAGAATTTCATAGACTCTAGAAACTGTTCGTATCATTTAACAAATTAAAAATACAACAAAAAAGAAATTCAAAAACAAATAAACCCTAGACTTTGAAAATAAATAAATCTCCCCTTGTTCTTGGATAGGCTTGACTTGGCCGACCACTTAAGTTGGTTCCACTCAGTTTCATTTATCCCGATCACTTTCTCTTTTACTTGAAATAGCGGCTCTGGAAATTTGGAAATCTAGGGTTTTCAAAATTTGCCCCAAATCGAATCGATCACTTGAAGTATGGATTGTTTTGTGAATTATATGACTTTGAATAACTCTCGAATTGTTTTGTGGTTTCAACACTAATTTTGCCAGTGATGATAGGTGAGTTTATAGGGCTAATTCGACCCTTTAAATCTTTGATTTCGCAAAATTTGATTTGATTTTTATTTTCCTGATTTATTGCATGAATTCCCCTTTTGATATTCACGGCTTTGAATGACTTGATTGAATTGCGTGATTGTTACATTCCTGTGAATAATTTCTGCAAATCTGTAAGATTTTCGTACCCAATATGAAATGAGATTTTCGGTAAATGATTTTGAACTTGCCAAAAACATTTCTGGAATTTATGGAAACAAAGATCAAATCGTGGTCCCTTGTGCGATTCCTGGTTAATAAATTGCCTTGTTCGAATTGCTTAATTTCTAGAACATAAATTCTTGGTCCCATGTGAATTGATACTTGCCTTGATTTAACACTGCCTTAAATTCCATGAAAACTTGAATCATTTCTGGATAGTTTCTTAGTCGAGAGTGAATGATTCATATTTCAGGAAACCAGTTTAAATTATGGTCCTCTGCTTGATTTCTGGAAAACAACATACCATAAAAAGACCCATGCTGTATATTTGTCTGTACACATCTAAAATTCTCTATGTACACATTTCCTTGTGGACAATACCTTGCACTACTTCGCTGAAATGAACATGTTGTTTCATGAATTCCTTTGTGGCTATCTGGTTGTTCAATGCGTTGCACACACTTGAAAATGGAAACAAAATTACTATATCTGCACCCAAATCCACATTCACTTATGTCTTGACCATCTGAGTTCACCTGAACCATGAACATGTAGAAATGAAACTTGTACTTGTTCATGTAGTTTGATGCTTGCTGTGAGTATACACTTGCACTTGAACTGCTTTGTTTTGTGCATGGCTTAACTGAAGTGTATATCAATGTTGTCTATATGTACTTGAATTGCTGTTTGGTATTGAAAAGTGTACACATGTTGTGTTGGCCTGTAACCAGTGTTTGACTATGCATGTGTTCACCATTAATTTGTTGTGTGTGTGAATGCAGTCCATTGAGCTGCACTGCTTGAGCATGTTTGTGTGTCATTATCCTGCACTTGAAACTTGGTCTGTCTTGACCGACTTAAATTCGGTGACTAGTTGAGTTGCACTTGTGGGAACTGAATTTAGCAATTATGATCCACCATGTTAGACTGTTTGTCTCCATTTTTGTTGCACCATACTTTCATGCATGTAGTGATCTTTATTTGCTTGAAACCATGTTGGGCTATTTAAAAAAAATGATCTGTCATGCTAAAACACTTGATCTTGAGCTGATCCTATATATTTGTCACACATTTGGGCTGATTTGCCTTGACAAAAGAACTTGCTGATTTGCCATGTTTTTGAGTTGATCTGCCATGCTTGAATCACTTGATCTGCCGTGTTTGTCAGCATATTTTTGGCTAATCTGAAATTGTTGTACTTTAACTTGATCATCAATGTTGGTTCGACCATGTGCACACTGATTTGCACTGAGTCAAGATGGTCCACGTGGCTACTCCTCAGATGCACAATGTATGTTGATTGGCGAGGCAATGCACACGTGTATATATATGCACTTGTGTATATGCAGTCGATCAAACCAATTTTCCTATCCCTTTATATACAAAACTGGCTGCCTTGTGGTATTTACAGTGTTTCACTATGAATATCACAAGCTATCTAGTCACAGATGAATCAGACCAAGTCATGAAAAATGATGAGAAACACACCAGAAAACTGAGGCAAATAAAATTTATATTCGCATGTATTCAATTTTATTTCTATTATAGTGTACTGTGTGTGTTTCATGTGACAGGTAAGCAGATGATGACTGGACTGACTGTGAAGATATTGTGAAGACAGACGATTGAAGAAAATGAATGAGTGTATGTGTATATAAGTTGTAAACTGAGTGAATGACTGTATAATAGAGGGTCATAGTGAATTTGTAGTGAGGAACATTGTATATAATGAAATCAATTGAAATATTAGTGAAGTGTATAAATAGTGGAGTTGTAAATCTGTATTGTTTAAAAATTGAAATAAAATATTATATTTAAACAAAATACCATGTAAATATCTGAATGTCTATACAGTTGTAATTTATTTAAATATAAATATTATATTCCAGTCTTTTATGTATATAACAGTACAGTAACAAACACATTTATAATAATATATATTTGTTTGTTATCATCAAACAAAAATCATATAATTGTCTATACAATAACGTTATATACAACAATCTCCCCCTTTTGATAATGACAAACAAATATTAATATTTTAGATATAATAAACGTGTTTGACAGTGAAAAAACTGAACTCCTTTTATTTGAAAGCTCCCCATACAATAGAAACTCTCCCAATAATTGTGCATGAGTGAAAAATGAAAGGTATGAAAATTGGATAGAATTTTCAATGGTAAATTATTTATAAAATATTCACTCATAAATCAAAATCTCAACCCATTCTCCCCTTTTTGTTATCATCAGAAGGATTGAGAACTTAAAATATAGATGAAAAATGACTAAAATATAATATCAGCTTAAGAGGAAGAACGGTCATCACAAATCTCAATCAGTCAAACAAAAATCATAATATTCTGAGAACAGGTGGCATGTTTCACATTGTAGAGAATGACGGATTTACGATGAATTTATAAAAATGGAGAGAGTTTCACTAACGTATATTTCCAAATATTTTCCAATAAAAATTTATAAATTGAAGCACAAAAAAAAAACAGTGATGGATTTGGACTATAATTAATAATTCAATTTAAGTGACAAAATCTTATTATCTCAAATCCCAATAGCTATTAATCAACAAATCATAATACTTCATAAGATTTCAACACATTTCGCAAATAGAAAATGGATTGATAGGCTGGTTTATGCACAAAGGAGAATTTCAGAACAATTTCAATTTATAGCACATTATTTCTTTTTTCTTTTATTTTTTTTATTTAAGAGCACACTGACCAGCATAACCAGAGCTTGGATTTTAAATGAGGTCAGTCGCAGCTTAAATTATAAGTTGTCTCTTAACCATGCATGACCAAAGCTTGGATTTTTAAATGAGGTTAGAGACACACTTATATATTTATTATATATTTATCATTTCAGCCCTAAAGGAAAAAACTCCTCGGTATATAAAACCAATATGGATGATAGAAATGTGGTAGATACAGAGATGGTTTGTGAAATAAATTTCTAAATTAATTATATTATGAAATATGCTCGATTGTACTGGGATCATTGAAAATTTTCAATTATCACCAATTCTGAAAAGTAACATAGTCCCATTTCTATCACAAATATTTCCACTGTTTATTCAAAAAGATTTTAAAACATATTATCTCTCCACATTAATACAAAATTATCATGGATGGAAGAGTGAAGATAGATAAAGGATATGGTCATGAAATAATTGCCAATTCAAAGATATTACAATAAATGTTCAACCATCATGAAAATCTAAATAAAATCTCCTCTTGTTTGTGAAATATACTGCAGTCATAATTCATCACGATTTCAAAATCTGATAATAATTTTGATGAATTATAAATACAGTTCAATTTGGATATTGATTTCAATTTCTTAACGAACAATCAATAAATAATTTTAAAATTGAAAATCAATTACAAGAGGAAAAATGAAAAGATCTATACAAAGCAAGAGGGAATAAAAATATATACAAAGATTCAACACTTCTGACACCAATTGGTGTCCCTATTAATGAGGATTGTAACAAGACACAGTAGACAAACAAGAGTATCACAGATAAAAGAAATTTAATCACAAGGCCCTAGCAGACAAGGTGAAAAATTAGGCACATTTATCAGAGCAGCGGACAGATCAAAACAGGCAGTTATTTGAAAACAGTATCAGAGCAGCAATCAGATCATAAACAAGTAATTTTTAAAATATTTTCAAAATATATTAAAGCAACACAAGAAATCAATATCAGATCAGACTTGTCAGAGGATGTTTCTGATGGTCACAAAAAATTATTCATGACTTAAGATTAAAAATACAGTTTACTTGAAATCATTTGAGGAATATGAAAAACTCAAGATTCAACGAATCGATCACACCAGATTATTAATTTCGGATTCAAGATAAGTGTGTGATTCAATAAATCAATTAATTTCAAATGATTTTAAACAAACAAATATTTAATCAAATAATCATGAAATAACAATGAATTTTAAGACCAGATTTTCAAAGAATTTTTCACAAGCATTTTCTGACAAGTATACAAGAAATTTCAGATCATTTACACCAGGCTTGAGAGATATTCATGATCCAAACAATTTAAAAATAATTTATTTGAAATCACTTGAGTCAATGTCAAGTTTTGAGATATGAGGAATTGGTCACACAAGGTTGATAGTTTCGAATTTAAGAGGTGTGTGATATTCAAAATATCAAGAATTTAAGATGATTTCAAACAAACAAATTTCAACCATAATGATCACGAATAAAGATGATTTTCAAGAAGCATCACTGTGATTCAAGACAATTTAAAATATCCAAGCCAATCTGAAAATCAATGGAATTATCACAACTGAGAAGTAGCAGTGTGTTGTAATGAGTATGTGACGGCCCGCCCCGCACCAACCGACATTTTCTCCAAAAGTGCGCTGTACACATGTCCAGTTAGCACGGGACGGTCGCCAGAAGAAAAAGAAAGAAGAGAATGGGCTAATCAGGAACCTGTAGAATGTCTCACAGCGCATAGAACAAAATATAATAATAACATACTTGACATAAAACAGGTGAGACAGTGCATAAGCTGAAAACCAGAACTAAGCATCATAGCAGCGGAAATCCAAAATACAGCTTATTACAACTTTTAAAATACTGTCTCTAAAGCAAAAGCAAGATAAAGAAGGTACACTACTAATGCCCAAGTAGTGACCACCAACGACACAGGGAGAATATCTATATATCATACGTGGAAGCCTCCTGCTCGCCTCCGAATCAGCTACTCGCGCATCACCAGCTAACCATAACCTGTCTCTAGTATGCTCGTGTGAGCACCCAGAGTAATAAGAGGAGACATAAAACTCTGGGTCAGACATAAAGCCTGGTATGAGCGATAAGCATCTAAACAAAACAATAACAGGTATAATCCAATCATACCTGAACATGGACCTGCAACCAAAGAGTTAGCACTACATACTGTACAACACTCTAAGGTGCCACTAACATACTGTGTAAGAGATACGGGGGTGGGGGTGTGCATGTCATAGTGATGTCAAACAATCAAGCATAGCAACCATCCTCACGTCTCCCACTCAGTGCGTAAAGCATAAGATACCCACAACCTTGGTCACCTAATCCCTTGGGCCATGACGGAATCCAATCCCGTGTAACTATCACTACAAGCCCACTATCCACCTCTCAGTGGTGAACCAAGGTTATGAATACCGACAACCCCTTTGCACACGTCCCGCAGCAAAGACCAATCATGAAGTGAACTCATTGGTTCCCAACTGGGTCCGGGGTCCTGAGCTCTAGCTTCCATTTGGACTACCTTTGCATCTCGGGGTTTGGTCGTCATCTCCGTCCGGATCGATCTTCATTCAGTTCGCTTCGCTTCAGGTCGTGGCCATCAATGTCGGATCGCGATCGGCCTCATCTGGTTCGGATCGCGGTTCTCCCTCCCCAAGCACAGTTCGTGGCTCCTTCTTCCACTCGTGGTCGATCGGATCGTGGACCCCCCTTCGGATCGTGCTCTATGCTCCTTGGCGTCGGTTCGTGGCTTCATCTCCAGGTCGGATCGTGACCAGCTTAGGATCGCGACTCGTGGATCGTGGGTGCATCGGATCGGGTTCCATCTCCACGTGGATCGGGTCGGCGTGCCAATCTTCCTTCAGGTCGTGGCTTTGGTTCGGATCGGGGCTTCCAGCTCGTCACGTATCGATCAGGGTCTTCTGCCTTCGTGACACACACCAAGCAAGCGGGTCGGGTCGGAGGGGAATAGCACGAACAGGTCGGGTCGGTCGACTCGTGGTCACCTTCCATGGACGGATCGGGTCGGGGTCTTATGAACGGGTCGGGTTATCCGATCCGATCCGGTCTCCTGCACTTCTTCCAGCAAGCAACTTACGCCACTCGACGGCGTTTTCGGCCATTCTACCTATTATAATCAATCACAAAGCATACCATACAGCCATAGCAACAAGTAGAAGTGACCTCAAACACCAAAACAACAATATGATGGGTTAAAATGGATCAAACATAGCCAAAATCCCATATTTCCCCTTAAGCATGTTTAAGAACAACTAAGCATAGGATTAACAAAACTTAACCAAATTAACCCAAACTTCTAACAGAGGTCTAAAACAATATTTAGCAATTTATAAATATTTTTCCAGATTTTTAACATGCATAAATTCGCTAATTATCACTAATCACCCCTTAATCCCCCAAATTCCGGGATTTGCAAAATTAGTAGAAATTAACCCAAATTCATATCAGAGGCATAAAATGATGTTTTAGAATTTTAGGAATTTTTCTAGATTTTTCTGAGCCATAATTTCGCTAATCTTCGCTAATTACCATAATTAGCCATAATTAGTGAAAAACAATGCAAATCACTCACCTTTGCCACAAACAAACTTTAGATCTGAAATAATCTCTGATTTGGATCCAATCCCTATGTGTTCTAGCAGCTCTCTTGCTAATTTGGTGAAGATCTTCTTTGATTTGATGTAGTTTTGCTTAATCTTTGATTAGGAAGTGATTAGAGACGATTTGGGATGAAATTAGAAGGTGGAGGCCATTACTAGGGTTTCAAGGAGGAAAGTGGCGGCTCAAAACTGAAATGAAAATGATTCTCTAACTCATTTCAGCCTCCCCATAACCCTAATCCCGAAATGGGTTATGGGCATATTCACTAATCACCCTATTTGGCCCGGTTAAGCAGTTTTTCACCTTCCAAACCTTATTTCAGCCATATCTCCCAAACGATAAATCCGTTTGGCTATTATGACCACTCTACGGAAAGAGAAACCATCATTCGAATCCAATGGAAGTGGTTTCAGGTCAAAATTCCTTTCCAGTCAAAAGTTATGGCCAAAACAGTACCAACTAGGGGTAAAATGGTCATTTAAAAATCGACAAAAATCATGAACATGAGAAATGACCCCAATAGTCGTCTCCCAAAGTTACATGACCATACGACTTCATATGTGAAAGAAATAAATATTCTACGATCCCATGATGCGTAGAATACGGGTCGTTACACTCTCCCCCCCTTAAGAAATTTCGCCCCCGAAATTCCCTAACCAAAACACACAAAGGGTCCCGCATGCCTATCAACCATAAACAACAATCAACATGCAAAACAAGTCTATCCTAACATGCGGTTTACTAACAAGGGAAGAAACTATCACTACCAAAACCTTACTAGGCAAAGAGTTCTGGATACTTCTTCCTTGTATCCTCCTCTATTTCCCAAGTACAGTCTTTTTCATTCTCACCCCACTGGACTTTGACTAGTTTCACCGCCTTCCTTCGAAGCTGCTTCGTATCGTTCCCAACGATACGCATAGACTTGCGGTTCTCAACCGCCTCGGGTTCAACCTCGCTATCATCCAACTGATCTGGTGAAATAGCCGCATTAGGGTCTTGCACAACTTCCTTAACTGGGAAACATGAAATACGTTGTGAACTCCCGCCATCTTGTCAGGTAGCTCTACTTCATACGCCAAATTCCCAACTTGCTCGAGGACTGGGAATGGGCCAACAAATCTTGGTGCTAACTTACCTCTCCAACAAATTTGAATCAGATTCTCTATGGAGAGATCTCGACGGACGCCAAGTCGTTAACGAAGAATTCCAAATCTCTTCGTCTCTTATCGAGATAAGCCTTCTGCCTATCTTTATCCCTTCCCAGTAGTAGATCTGCTCTATGTCTCAATACATCTTGTTACCGCTGGGGTGTATAGTCAATTTCGAGTGATTATATGCTCCAAGCACTTCACCTCTCAGTCCATCTACGTTGGGTACAACTAGTCCCTTATTCTTTCGAAACCACCCTTCTCGATCAAATCCTTATTTGATCATTCTCTTTCCATCGATACCCATCTCTACCCTAGAGATGGTTTCCAATAGATTAGGATCGTCCTTCTAACTGGAAACAATCCACTCAATCAAAATCGATCTAATCGTCAAGCTTACTAGTGTTTCTGAATCCAATTCAGTCTTGGGTCTGAAATCATATCCTGTGACATACTCTAGTTGCTTCCATCCTAGAAACAAAACCCCTAAACTGGCATGTCTCCTACTCAATGCAACTAGTACTGCACCCAAATCCTTTACTATGATCACTCTGCCCCATGGAGTCATGGCGACTCCACTGCACTGATCCATAGTCACTAGTCATTTGCTATGTCCACTCTACCCCATGAAGTCATAACAACTCCACTGCACTGGCTCATAGCCTTACTAATCCTCTACTATGTCCACTTTGCCCCTCGAGTCATGACGACTCTACTGCACTGGCTCATAGTCCTACTATAATCACTTTGTTCCCCATCGCTGGAACCCTACAGGTGATAGTCTACTCAAGAGAAGAAAGATAGGAACAACATAGCAACCATAACATCCATCAAACAAGTCCTACCTATCACCTGCTAAATTCATAAACACATCGACACCTACATGACTGGTCTAACCAATCCCAATATGTCGATTCTAGTATGTCTGGTCCAACCAACATCAATAACTAATGGAAGCCCAGCCCTTATACATACACCGATGCCTACTTGACTGGTCCAACCAATCCCAGGCCAATGGAAGCCCCGCCTCCCTACGGACTACCGTACGTCCAATGTACATTTATCCTCCAAGGATAATTAAACTAATGGAAGCCCAGTCTCCAATCGGACTACCGTACGTCCAACGTACGTTTATCCTCCAAGGATAACTAGATCACGTCCAACGGATCCAAGGTAACGGGCGTCCCCAGATACCCCTGCTTTTAGTCCTCCTAAAATACTTGAGTCCAACCCAAGTCTGTCCATTATCTTGCTGCCCTCTCGAGTCCAACTCGAGCTGAATCCAATTCCTTGCAGCTTTCTCGAGTCCAACTCGAGTCAATCTATAACTCAGACTCAGTCCTGAGTATCTATTAGTGACAAACTCTAGTCCAACGTGAGTCGTCTCCCTATTCGTTGCATCTCCAAGATCAACGAACACCCATTTTCTTTTACGAGTTCAAGTCCAACTTGAATCGCCCTAATCTTCGTTGTATCTTCCATGATCAACGAACACATCCTATTCCTTCAAAGTTCTACCATCCAATAGAGAACATCAACATAGGGTCCTAAACAATCCATTACTTTGCATCTTTCTCGAGTCCCACTCGAGCAATCTCATAACCCTATCGAGTCTAACTCTGGGCAGTCTATACCATTGAACAGTCTTATCATGTTCCGTCTGCCCTTCACTCCTCGAGTAAACCAAGATATCATCCAATGAAAAATCACAACAACTATTTACCCCTCATGCAACCCATCCTAGTCGAAATCGACATTCCCCCAGCACAAGCCCCAAAGGCCAAAACCAATATCAGACAAGCACCCAAGGAACATCTCCTCCGAGTTCAGACAATCCACATGAGGTGATACTAGCAAAACAATCTAGCACTGGAGTACTCATTTGCCTCCCAGAGACAACTAGAACTTATTAGAATGATAACCTCTTAGCTTCCTTAACTCCAGTTATTATCGCCATCACTAGGTAGGTACCTAATACCACCCTATTCCTTTGGAGTAGATCGACTCCCCAAAATAATGCTAAACCCAGTAAAGCCCAAAACAAAGCAATCACAAGGAAACATACATCCATGGCTCAATAAGACCACACTACAACAAATCATGCCAAAACTAGTCGAACCACCAATCGGGTTCGTCACTACTAAAGGTCTATCGACTAACTCAGGTTTGTCAAACAAAACCCGATCAAAACATCTTAAATAGAAAGCATACCTCGAATAACGACACCTTTTTCCTTCTGCGCCGCAGTTGGAGCATTCGACGAAGAAGGAACAGCGTTGATAGCATACGCTTTCACAATCTTCTTCTCCCTAGGAGGTTGTGGGCAATCATCCTTGTGATGTCCCGCCTGGCCGCAGTTAAAGCACTTCCTTTCCCCAGGCTTTTCTCGACAATCTCTGGCGTAATTGCCCTTCTTGCCACAACTAAAGCATTCGCCATCTTTCTTATTTTTCTTACTCTGACCATCCTTGGTCGGGTTCTGCTTCCTCTTGTTCTGAGAATTCTTCTTGCCTTCACCGCCTGCTTGCGGCTTTGGCTCCTCTACAGATGTCGTAGCAACTTCGGTCTTCGACTTAGAGAAAAGGCTCTCTGACCTTAATGCCTTTCCTACAATAGACTCGAACGTCTCATCGATATGGTTTATAAGTCTTTCCCCCAAGTACCCATCCAAGCCAGTTATGAACTTCTCGTTCTTCTTTTCGACTGTATCGATAAGGGACCATCCATATTTCGATAAAGTGTCGAATTCAGCGATATACTCCGAGATTGCTCTACCGTTCTGCTTAAGCTCCAAGAACTTCTTGAACAGTTCTGATTTATGAGCAGCTGGAATAAACTTATCACAAAAGCGAGTCTTAAACCGATTCCAAGTAACTTGATCTTCTGGAGTAGCTGTTCTTATGGCATTCCACCAATTCATCGCTCGCCCTTGCAGCTGACGAGACGCTAGCCTTCTCTTCATCGCATCCTCAATACCCAAGTCGTCGAAGATACGATCACAGCTATCCAACCAATCCTGAACATCTGTGGCCGACTCCGTTCCGTGGAACGGCTTCCCACCAAGGTTAGTGTAATCCTTGCACAACTTGGCGAAATCGACCCTAGGCGCCTGCACTACTGGACCACCACTATTTCCGGGATTGGGAACTGCTCCCTGAACATCTCTTAGCATGTCTCTCATGAAGTTAGTGAACATTGTCCTCATGTCAGGAGCATTCCCTTGGTTGGTCCCTCTACTAGCACCTCTAGGATATCGGCTCATCGTTAATCTGTAAAAGGGGAAACGATTAACGATCCCATAGTGGTGCTAGTGCAGTACGACTTCATTCTTATACTACTAATAGTATATACATACATAGCTTTTGAAAACTAAAGTAATCACAAATACGCGCTCTCATATACGTACTATCTCTCCCTAGTGTCTTTCCCTAGGTTAACTACGCAACCTAGAGCTCTGATACCAAGTGTGACGGCCCGCCCCGCACCAACCGACATTTTCTCCAAAAGTGCGCTGTACACATGTCCAGTTACCAAGGGACGGTCGCCAGAAGAAAATGAAAGAAGAGAATGGGCTAATCAGGAACCTGCAGAATGTCTCACAGCGCATAGAACAAAATATAATAATAACATACTTGACATAAAACAGGTGAGACAGTGCATAAGCTGAAAACCAGAACTAAGCATCATAGCAGCGGAAATCCAAAATACAGCTTATTACAACTTTTAAAATACTGTCTCTAAAGCAAAAGCAAGATAAAGAAGGTACACTACTAATGCCCAAGTAGTGACCACCAACGACACAGGGTGAATATCTATATATCATACGTGGAAGCCTCCTGCTCGCCTCCGAATCAGCTACTCGCGCATCACCAGCTAACCATAACCTGTCTCTAGTCTGCTCTTGTGAGCACCCAGAGTAATAAGAGGAGACATAAAACTCTGGGTCAGACATAAAGCCTGGTATGAGCGATAAGCATCTAAACAAAACAATAACAGGTATAATCTAATCATACCTGAACCTGGACCTGCAACCAAAGAGTTAGCACTACATACTGTACAACACTCTAAGGTGCCACTAACATACTGTGTAAGAGATACGGGGGTGGGGGTGTGCATGTCATAGTGATGTCAAACAATCAAGCATAGCAACCATCCTCACGTCTCCCACTCAGTGCGTAAAGCATACGATACCCACTACCTTGGTCACCTAATCCCTTGGGCCATGACGGAATCCAATCCCGTGTAACTATCACTACAAGCCCACTATCCACCTCTCAGTAGTGAACCAAGGTTATGAATACCGACAACCCCTTTGCACACGTCCCGCAGCAAAGCCCAATCATGAAGTGAACTCATTGGTTCCCAACTGGGTCCGGGGTCCTGAGCTCTAACTTCCATTTGGACTACCTTTGCATCTCGGGGTTTGGTCGTCATCTCCGTCCGGATCGATCTTCATTCAGTTCGCTTCGCTTCAGGTCGTGGCCATCAATGTCGGATCGCGATCGGCCTCATCTGGTTCGGCTCGTCACGTATCGATCAGGGTCTTCTGCCTTCGTGACACACACCAAGCAAGCGGGTCGGGTCGGAGGGGAATACCACGAACAGGTCGGGTCGGTCGACTCGTGGTCACCTTCCATGGACGGATCGGGTCGGGGTCTTATGAACGGGTCGGGTTATCCGATCCGATCCGGTCTCCTGCACTTCTTCCAGCAAGCAACTTACGCCACTCAACGGCGTTTTCGGCCATTCTACCTATTCTAATCAATCACAAAGCATACCATACAGCCATAGCAACAAGTAGAAGTGACCTCAAACACCAAAACAACAATATGATGGGTTAAAATGGATCAAACATAACCAAAATCCCATATTTCCCCTTAAGTATTTTTAAGAACAACTAAGCATAGGATTAACAAAACTTAACCAAATTAACCCAAACTTCTAACAGAGGTTTAAAACAATATTTAGCAATTTATAAATATTTTTCCAGATTTTTAATATGCATAAATTCGCTAATTATCACTAATCACCCCTTAATCCCCCAAATTCCGGGATTTGCAAAATTAGTCGAAATTAACCCAAATTCATATCAGAGGCATAAAATGATGTTTTAGAATTTTAGGAATTTTTCTATATTTTTCTGAGCCATAATTTCGTTAATCTTCGCTAATTACCATAATTAGCCGTAATTAGTGAAAAACAATGCAAATCACTCACCTTTGCCACAAACAAACTTTAGATCTGAAATAATCTCTGATTTGGATCCAATCCCTATGTGTTCCAGCAGCTATCTTGCTAATTTAGTGAAGATCTTCTTTGATTTGATGTAGTTTTGCTTAATCTTTGATTAGGAAGTGATTAGAGACGATTTGGGATGAAATTAGAAGGTGGAGGCCATTACTAGGGTTTCAAGGAGGAAAGTGGCGGCTCAAAACTGAAATGAAAATGATTCTCTAACTCATTTCAGCCTCCCCATAACCCTAATCCCGAAATGGGTTATGGGCCTATTCACTAATCACTCTATTTGGCCCGGTTAAGCAGTTTTTCACCTTCCAAACCTTATTTCAGCCATATCTCCCAAACGGTAAATCCGTTTGGCTATTATGACCACTCCACGGAAAGAGAAACCATCATTCGAATCTAATAGAAGTGGTTTCCGGTCAAAATTCCTTTCTAGTCAAAAGTTATGGCCAAAACAGTACCAACTAGGGGTAAAATGGTCATTTAAAAATCGACAAAAATCATGAACATGAGAAATGACCCCAATAGTCGTCTCCCAAAGTTACATGACCATACGACTTCATATGTGAAAGAAATAAATATTCTACGATCCCATGATGCGTAGAATACGGGTCGTTACAGAGTATAACATGTAACACCCCGTATTTTCTGAGAATATTAAAAGAATGAATTAAAGAATACTTAATTTTTAAAGTAAGAATTAAGGGAAATGGGTTACGCCATTGCGTTCATCTCAGAATTTTGCTTGGAATAGAGTCCAAGTTTTTGTAAATCAGACTTCGTATGAAGGAGTTATGGCCTTCGGAAGATTCAACAGAAATTAAGAAAATTAAATAGTAAAATACCAAGGTAGGTCGACCTGGGGGTCGACCTACCCCAGACCAGGTCGACCAGGGGGTCGACCTCCCCTATACAGGTCGACCTGGGGGTCGACCTACCCCCTCGCCCAGATCCAAAACTGAGACGATTCTGACTTGTTGCTGAGTCCTTTCTGACCTATTGCTGAGTCACTAGGGCATAGGTGTCAATTCTGGATAACTCTATCTAGTCTGGACGGTTGTGATTGCTCCTAGAACGATCTAACGACTCACATAAGATTAAACTTCTATAAAAGCAACCCTAATCCTCAAACCCTAAATCACAAAAAATTCATTCCAAGGAGCCACCATGTTGTCCATGATCGTTCTAGCCTAGCCACCATTTCTTCTTCAATTTGAAAACAAGTTAAAAGCTATGAATCAAAACTAACTTAGAGAATCGATATCTTCTTCAAGGGATTGCTTTTCAGTTTTAGAAAACAGATCCCAGAAAACAAGATTTGCCTTTGTTTTGTAAGTCAGTTACTTTTTAGATTTGAACACCTAAATCTAATTGTGACATGAAATAAAATGGATATGAGAATATGCCTGATGTAAGCTATCCTTTCATTGAATCGGTGCGTGAGTATTGTAACGACCCGTATTTTTCTGGCCAATTATTTAATTATTTTAATTATTTAAAATATTGTTTGAATTTAAATTATTGAATTTAACCATTTATTTTAGAATATGGTATTTAAATTAAAAATATAATAATATTTTATTTCCAAAATAAATGGGAAAATGTTGAAATTGCAGTATATGGTGAACAGGCAGTTTAAAATAGAGTAATATTGTTTGTTTTGAAATTGTAATGACGATTTCGTTTATTTAACGACGTTATAATGTTTAAATTTATAATTTAATTATAAAACGAGCTGCAGCGGCGCGTGTAACAACCCGCCATTTTGACCGCCCCAAATCGATGATTAAACCAATTCGAAGCGTTCAAAACGACGGATTGTTATCGGCTTACAGGGTTTAAACAGAATTGACACAGAATCACAAGTACAATAACTGCAGCGAAATTAAAATTTCATTCAAATATCAGAGTTTTACAATGTTTTTGTACAGCGGAAAATGTAAATTTATACATGAATTTCTTTGAACAAATTTGCAGTTTTTGCCAAGCTTTGCGCACCTGCGTCTTCTTGTGCCTCTCCTCTTTTTAATCTAAAATATGTATCTTTTGTATCTGAGTGTGTCAATACCCTTGAGAAACCACCCACATATTTCCAAAAGAATCAAAGCAACAACAAAAGTAATGCAACATATAAGGCGGTAGAATGAGGGTGGCCAGCGTAGGGTATTTATACCGTTCACCTCTTACATAACGCATGCAGGACATATGCCCGTTTTAAAATGCGGACAGACTCAATACACAAGATTTGAAAATAAAATAAAAAATCATGTAGTAAGTATTTGTTCAAAATAAAGGAAGTTACATCTGAAATGCAAATAATAGATTGAATTAAATGCATGCGTGATCTCAAATTTTTATTTTTATTTTTCAAGACAACAATAGATTGACCGAATGCAAATAAACAATTAGAGTTAATGCATGCAAGTAAACAAATTTGAACCAATACATGCAAATAAATGAATTGAATTAATGCTCCTAAATAAAATGCATATAATTAAATGCCTACAAGGACAATAAAAGTAGCCCATATATATGCAAGTGCAAACCTTATCAATATTTCAATTGCATAGGATTCCGGTTACAAACTTGTTAAATGAACCAAGCATTAAGGCTTTGATTTAGGAACATTTATTTGTCAAAATATATGATGAAGGCTGTTTTAATGTCCTGGCTTGATGCCTTAGGACTGACGTGCATATGCACTTTTATTACTCCATCAGGTTTTATAAAAACAACATTACCCCATAAAACTTCATTAAAATCCATATTTATTTCAGTAATTGATATATCAGATCACGTCGTCTGCATTTAGCACATACCAGCAATTAAGAAGGATTTCATACCACCAATTAAGTAATTGTATTCGGCTTTGAAAATATTAAGTAATATAAATCAAAGTATTCTTAAGACTTTCACGTGTATTGAAATGGGAGTTGTCAAATACTGTTATTGTGCATCTTCTTCACTAGTGACTGTTTCTTTACTATTTTCAATACAAACAAATAAACAGGTGGAGTAAGTGCAAGAGCCAAAAAGCGTACTCAAAGAGAAGACCATCATTGATGAAAGGTTCATATTTTCAATCCTTCACAAAAATATAGGCTCATAATACTGCAACACTTGAAATAGAGCTAACGGGTATTTAGATCAAAGATCTTAAGTGTTGATAACATTTTAATGTACTCAAAATTACATAAGTATAAATAGAATACAGAAAAATACATGCTTAATATAATATGGAGTTACTTATGAGTGAATATACTTTGATTTAATAGCCTCTAAAATTTTCATCATCTGAGAATATAGTCATTGCATTGCTCATATCATAAAGGAATAATCAGCAAAACTATATGTTTCAAATTTGTGTTTAGTCACTGCATTACTCATAACATAAACTATAATGCTTTCCCTTGCTGATAAAATTATCAAAACAGTGAATTGTCACAAGCTATAAACTTGTTACTTCTTTCCTTTTACCAAATTAACAAACCACAGGTACATAGTTTGATGCCTCCAAAATTCCATTCTTAAAATATATTGTTCCTGTTAGTAGTAACCAGTTTGAATTAAAATATATGCATGTGAATGGTAGAATGGGCACAAATTTTTGTAACAACACACTTGCTTTTTAAATGGTTATTGACATCTAGAAGTAAATGACAAAATAAATGGATAATGAAAGACACCAGTATGCGCAATGAAACTCGAATGCATTGATTTTTAACAAATAGGACAAAGTACAACAGTTTATCAATGCATGAAAAATTGGACATGTATATTGATGGTAGCATCATAGGCCTATAGGGTGATACTACAGCAATATAAAAAAAAGGGGTACTTAAAATAAGTCTGAGATTTATGCCAAAACTGAGGCAACAAAATGGACAGTCAAAGTCTTGCAGCAAATATAACACTCAAATCACAAGAAAAGTAGATGTAACACACAATGTAGAAGATATACTAAAATTAAGCAAATGTTGATCTATTCGTGAAATCAATGCAGGCATCGGAAAACTGTTTAGCATGTCAAGGATCGAGTGCTCAAAACAATCATACCCAGTATAATGCGAAGTTACAAACATGAAATAAATCTAATCGTGAGCAAACTCACAATATAATAATACCCATGATGTTCTTATTGTTTTCCCAAAATACGCTAAACAAGGCATAGCCGCAATGACAAATCTACTCACACAGGTCATCAGACGCAAATAAAAATAGAAATCTAGCATGCAACAACAGTAAAACATAGTAGAAGACCTCAACTTCTTATTTCAGTTTATTAATGATTTAAATTACTTGAATAAAACCAATTTGTAAGCAAAATACTCATGAAAAATCAATTTTTATATGCTGCAAGATGAAGTGAGGACTGTAAATGAGTTTACTTGTAAGAAACTCACTTGCAACAGCGACGAGAAGGACCAGTCGGAGCCGTTGATGGGCTCGTTGGCGAGCTACAGGCTGCCATTTATAAAAAGACGCGACTGGAGCAAAGGAGAGTTGGTCGGGCTGCGGTGCCTGATGCGCGTGCAAGGAGGCTGAAAGCCTCAGTCAATGGACGAGCCTCGAGAAGTGGAGGTCAAACGGATCTCAAGTTTGCGATGGGACCAGGATCAACTTGAACGACGGGATGAGACGGCCAGACTTGGTGGAACACGGTGAAGCACCCGAAACGATGGCGGTGGATGCCATGATTTTATTTTTAGGGGGAAACAATTTGAGAAGTTTTGGGGAGAAGAAGTCTGGTTCCCAGAAACAACGGCTGTTCCCATATATCAAGGAGAAAAGGTCGGTGAAACGCGTAGAAAAATCCAGAACTCGTTGAACAGGAGGCAATAAATATTTAAACTATTGTATTGTTCAAGTGGAGATGCCTTTAAATTCACTAAGTGTACACCATAACACTAATATATTTAATGTATCTAAATTTTCTTTTCTTCTCTCTCTCTCTCTTTTTAAACAAAACAAATATATAGATTCAAAATATAATTGAAAATAAACTAAATTTCAAAATCATAATCAAATATCTAATACATTTTCAAGACTAAATTAAATTACAAAATTCATATTTTTAAGTTGAATTCTACAAACAATTTCAAATTACTAATGACATAAATATCGCTTGTCTGTCGAACTTTGACAAACATTCACACTGTTTTCAACACTGAGGTTACAAAAGTATTTTCATTTTAAAAGTAAATACCACATTCAAGAATGGATCGTCGTCCAATTCCCAAATACAAACACCTAATTTCAACGATTAAATCTTAATTTAATTTATTTTAAGCACCAAAATTTTCTGGTTATTACAACCTCCACCAAAATCCGGGTTGTTACAGACGCCCCCCCCTAAAGATATTGCGTCCTCGCAATTTACAACATTACCAAATTCCAACGTCGCACCTCAACTTCTTCCTTTTAATTTAAACATACAACACATAGAATTTGGATCTTTTGTAATTCTTCCCCGATAGAAAACTTGATTATTTAATTGTAAGAATTTCAACTTTTATCCCGGCTATAATACATATTTTGGGATGCCCACTCTTCGTTTTCAATATAAAAGTATCGTATATCAATCAATGCGATTCCACTTATAATAATTTCAGAAAATATGATAAAAGAATTAGATTAGAGTATCATTCGTAAATAAAAACGATACTCGTAATGAATGCAACAAGAGGGTAAAACAAACAATAATGAAGTAACCTATATAAACCAGATATTTCATGACATTTATCATATATAAAGCAATATGATAAAATAAATTAAGTCAGAGTATCATATATATAGCAATAAGATACTCATAATAAATTCCAAATGAATAATAAAACGGTAAGAGCAAACTATAACAGAGTATCATATATAAATTAATACGATACTCATAACAAGTGCAATGAAACGGTAAGAGTAAACCAATAGAGTAGCTTATTTAAAGTAAAATCTCATGGCATTTATCATATATAAAGCAATATGATAAAATAAATTGAGTTAGAGTACCACGTAAACAAATATGATAAAACGAATCAAAACAGAGTACCACGTATAAATAAATGTGATACTCATCATAAATATCTTATGATAATTACTCAGGTTAAATAAATCTTCATGGCTCTCATCATACGTAAAAGCAATATGATCAAATCAAAGTATCATATGTAAATCGATACGATACTCATAACAATTATCATATATAAAATCAATATGATAATATAATCCAAATCAGAGTATCATACATAAAATCAATATGATGCTCATAACAATTATCATATATAAAATCAATATGATAATATAATCAAATCAGAGTATCATATATAAAATCAATATGATGCTCATAACAATTATCATATAAAAATCAATATGATAATATAATCAAATCAGAGTATCATATATAAATCAATATGATACTCATAACAATTATCATATATAAAATCAATATGATAATATAATCAAATCAGAGTATCATATATAAAATCAATATGATGCTCATAACAATTATCCTATATAAAATCAATATGATAATATAATCAAATCAGAGTATCATATATAAATCAATATGATTCTCATAACAATTATCATATATAAAATCAATATGATAATATAATCAAATCAGAGTATATATATACATCATGGTAAACATGAAAATGACAATAATCAAATAATATATATACATATGTATATAGATACATATATATATACATATATATACATATATATATATATATACATATATATATATATGCTATATATATGCCATATAAAAACCTTTCTCACCTACCATTTAAGAAGATGATTACATATTTATTTTTAATAGGATGCAACCTGCATTGTTCGTTAGTCAATTTTTAATTTCATAAACTTACCAAATTTTAACATTAAATTCTATACTTCTGTGTATTGTTATAATTCTTCCATTTTATCAATATATTTGCCTTGCTGTCATTTAGCTTACTTTTTGTTTGTCTATTTCTGAAAACTACCTTACACTAATCTTTTTTACTGTTTACCAAACTAGTAACTATGAAAGTACTACTAAAAGATAAAATGATTGTGTATTATTATTCTTATTCTCATTGTTATTCATATTTATTTATTTTGGTTATACTATTCTTTTGTGCCTGCTACATATAACTCCACCTATTTCATCATCTATGTGTGTTACTTCAACTATTATGGCCAGTTAATTCAATACCTTAACATTTATTCCCTAAGTCTTTTTTTTTAACCTCGACACATAAAATTTTCATTTTTTGCTATATCTTTGTGTAATTTCTACTATCTTTAACCACTAGGAATTTCTGTTGAAAGTTCAACATGCAAAGTTATTTTGTACTAGATAGCTTAATGTACCATAAAACTGGAACTTACATATGAAGAAAATGAAACGGTGTAATACTTAAACGTTCGACTTTAAGCTTGAATACTGTAATACTTAAGCCGAAGTTTTATCGAAGAACTCTTAAGTTGGAGGCATTTTAATTAGTATAATGATACAAAATTTGTTATAGTCATCATTTAACTTCTTTAATGTATCTGTGCAGGGATAGCTGATGGTGCTTACGTTCTAATATGATTAAGGTTCTGTCTATCATATATTTTCCTTATCTACGTGTATATGGTTCCAAATAATATTAATTTCGTATCATGATTATGTTTTTACCAATATGAATACATTTTCTTTTGGAGTTTTTTTTATAAAATATTATATTCAGAACCACCTTTCAAATCCACAAAAGAAAACAAGTGAATTTATACAAAAATGTGTCCACTACCTCCATATGTATACAAACATATGCATGCATGTGTGTCTATATGGACATAAGCATGCATGTTAATGTCAGAAATAGCATATACCCAGTCTCTTTTATTAATAAACAAACACTAATATTAAACTTAAAATAGGATATGAATTTACCTAAGTGAAACCATGGATTCACATTTAACATGTATTAGCAGAATAATTGTTTCTTCAAATTATATTTTTTCGTTTTCATATCGCTTAACTAAAACACGTAAACATTTTCTATCTGTGCCATCGGCACAGGCTTTATACTAGTGAATTCATAAATTTACATGTCAGTTTTAATAATTGAAAGACTTCCACTGAAAACCAGAGTTCGCTAGTAGTATACTATAACCACAATATGCTTTTAGGTTTATTTGTTTACTTTTTCTTCGTAATGAAAGCACTTCATTGAGTGGTGTTTGTGGAAGCGGGTTTATCTCGAAGAAAAGTATGTGTTTGGGTGATGTTCATTCGGGTAATGGGTGGTTTCAGGTTGGTAGTAGATTGGTGGTGTGATAGAGGGGGAGATGGTGCAGTTTGATTTTAGTGCAGGTTGATGTTGGGGTTTTAGTTTTGTACCCCACTGTCTTGATGTTGAGCATAATTTTCCTAACTTCATCAATGCATTTCTCCATGCATTCTTTGAGTGCTAAAGCATACCATTTGAATTTTTCCCCTTGGTTGTTTTTTATTGGATTATATTTTCATATATTCGAACAAATTTTATGAGCATTATAACAAAAATGATGATAAAGAGAAGCAATGTTGATTACGATGAATATGATGACAAAGTAGATGATAATCTCGCTGACTGTCAGGAAGAATTGCAATGGACAAGTTGACAAGAAAACATGTACGCCAAGGTTTCTCAATGGTATTTAGAGTTCTATATTTTACTCTATGATAGGTTGCAGAACAATACTCATATTTATATACCTTTTTGGTTTCAGGAAGCATGTATTGTTAATGGAAGATGGTGCATGAAAATAATAAGTGAAAGATTGGCGAATCTGTTAGGATGTTGCTGTGAAGGAAACGAGAGGCTTCACATCGCTGAATTCATGCTTCATGAAATGTTGGCCAAACATCTCTTTCATTGTAAGTTGATTTGATTTTCTTTTAGTCATATTTGGTTCAATTTTTTGCTTTCATCATACTTGTATAATCTGCAAGTATATATGACAATAGCATAACTATGAACTCTCCTTTAAGATCTCCTCTCAGAGTGACTTCAGCTCTAACATCTTCCAGCCTAGACTGTGTGATAATATAACAAAGCTGATTGTAAATAGCTAACCTTGTTTGAACATCTCTTTCCATCTTCATTAGCTTATCATTATGCACATCGATTAAGATAGTAGAAAAGTAAATTTAATGCTATAAACATGTGATTCATGTAGTAAAAACTTTCCTAAGTAGAACTGTAGCCACCTGTTTGATATTTATGCAGGCCAATATTGTTTTTCGTATTGAAATTTCACAAATACCAATGAAACGATTTTATCTTTTTTATTATATCCTTGCTCACCAAATTCTGAAATAGTAGCTTGCAGACACATTTTTTAGGTGGGAAATACTCAAATAGGTAAATATTATGACATGGCAAATTGTTGGACGTACACTACCATGAATAGAAGTAGATAAACCGTTCTTAAAGAATTATCCTTTTTGTCTTAATTGCTATTTGAAGTTTCTAATTGTCTATTTCTTGGGTTAATTTTCAAGGTTACTGAAGCAGGCCCTTCTAATACAGATCACTTATCTCATTTTGTTGCAAATGGGATTCTTTGCAAAATTGGTTGCAAAAGCAATTGAGCAAAATAGTCAATTTATATATCTTTACTAATTATGCAGCAAAATATTTTGCTATCATGAACAACATCAGCAAGCCTTCTAGGTTTAAAAAGGAAGATGACGAATAAACTAGCCTACACAGCATTTTATAATGCTGAAATGTGGTGTATATTATTGCATAAGTTTTCAATTTGTGTATATCAGTTAGTCTGGATATTTGCTCAAATTTTGTAGAAAGCTTGTTGGTTTTTGTGATATTCTTTATCATTTGAATATTTTTATAGTATATACATATACATACATACATACATGTATACATATACATACATACATACATACATGTATACATATATATATATACATATATACATATATATATATATACATACATATATATATAGTCTTGAATTTCTTACAATTGTTCATGTGATGAGATTTTTTATAATTTGTGTTTCAGGGGACACACAACCAATGAGTTGGGCTATGAGGATAAAAGTAGTTGCACAGGCTCTTAAATATCATAGCAGTGGAGGTCATGCTCTATATTATGACCTAATGCATATAGAGTTCTATCTGATTAGGTAATATTTCTTGATTATCTATTTTCAAGTGCCTATGGTATATATCTTTTATGCTTGTGTGGTATGCTTTCTCTAGTTGCAACAGTTTCTTGATGAAAATTTCTTCCTCCTTTTTCTTCTACTTCTAATTTGTTGAAATTTGGTAGGGAGAGTAACATCAGAAAGTGTCACGTACAACTTTGGCACACTTTTACATTTATTGATATTATATCTATTATTTAAACTTAGGTTTCTGTTTTGGATCGAGGTGAAGAATGATGCTAGAAGCGTTGTTGTATTATGGTACTTCATTGTCTAGGCTATATTGCTTCTTAATGATTGTATGTATCAAATGTTTGAATAATTGTACTAAATTGAGTTTATGAATCACTTTTTGTATGAATTATGGACACTATGATAGGTATTAATATCTTATTCAATCAGCATTTGTTATCAATATGATTTTATTTAAATTGACTATAATATTGCATATAATGATTGCTTGTTATGAGAAAAGTCATTTTGCATCGATTACCAACATTTGAAGCAACAGAGTGATATTTTTGCAAACAACCGATGCAAAATAAAGGATGGGCCAAAGCCAATGTTCTCTATCTTGCATCGGTTGATAGCAATAGGTCGTGCAAAAATACATCTTTTGCATCGGTTGTTGCTGGTAACCGTTGCAACATAGTAATTAGTTTTGAGTCAAAAACCTTCCTTTTGCATCGGTTATTACTAAAAACCGATGAAAAAGTACATTTATTGCATCGGTTCTAAAACCGATGCAAAAATTTTTAACTTGTTGCATCGGCTGCATGTGCATCGGTTGCTGAACTGATGCAACAGGGGAGCAAACAACCGATGCAATTGGCCTGTTTTGTACTAGTGCAAACAAATTTTATTGAGACCGTAACAATAAATTATTGCTAGGTTTCAAGTTGCGCGTCAATCGGTGTTAATTTGTGAGCGCAGCAAAATAAAATACAAATAAAAACGACCATTTGGACGTGAACGAGGGCCGTTTGAGCAAACGAACTCGGAATTCGACGAAACAAGTTTCATTAGGACCGTAACGTCAAATTATACTATGTTGTCCATTCGCATCTCGAACGGGGTTTGTATGTGAGCACAGGAGCGAATAAAGAACGTTTAAAAATTGCGATAGACACGAAATAAAAATCGTTAGTCAACGTCGCTCGTCACATCAAGTTAAAATAATAATAATTACAACTATATATACCCCAATAATCAGAATTTCAGCCAAGCAACATTTCCTCCATTCATAATATTTGCGAAAAACCCCCTGGTTACAAAATAAATTATAACTCCATTACTGTCGGGAGTTAGCTGAGGGATCCTGAACGAGAGTTGTAGATCGGGTCGACACGGATCTGCTGTAAAAATTTGGGGTCGAACGGTCACCTGTGGTGGCCGGAATTTCACGAAAACCAAGTAAAACTGATTTCGTTATTCTCTGAAATTCGAGCAATTTAACCAATTTCAGTGGGCGGGACCTTGGGGCTATCGAAGAGGGGAGTTTCAACTTCGATTTGGTATAGGTCTCGGGTTCTCTGGGGGTCGGTGGTGATCGTGGTGGCGAGTTGAACGGAGTATGGCGATTTCGGGTTTTGTCACAAAGCTCAAATCGGAAATTGCATTTTTCCGGCGACCGTGGTGGTTATCAAGGTCGGGAGTCAACGGAGAGATGTGTTGGGATGTGAGGTCGTCATCATGGCGGTGGTGGTGATCCTCCAGGTAGTCGGAGGCGGTCAAATTTGGGTGAAAGGTGGATTCTGGTTGGGTTGAAAATTCCGGTGATGGGAACCAAATCGGAGGGGGGTTCTCTGGCCGTGGGGTCGGAGGGGATGGGCGCAGTCATCGATGGTATCAGGCAGATCTCCGGTGCAGCAGATCGTCGACGGTGGCACGGCTTGTTCAAAGAAGAAACCACGGTGAAGTCTTCAAAAAGGGGTAATCGGGTTTCAGTTTCCTCAATCAAAGTAAACGCGTGAAATTCAAGTGAAGGAGCTGACGTGGACTAGTATTAAACGGTAATTAACTTTTAATAATTAATTTAATAATTAGTTTAAAAATCGTATATTCATATAAACTTTAAACAGTCCTAACTTTGTCATATGATAACGAAATTTCGAGAAACAGGATCCGTTGGGATCGCAGAGACGAGATCCAGACGATGGCACTGACCGGGAATCGATTCGACATAGTTGGATTTTCAGTCAATTTTAATTGCTCGAGTGAGATTGAATGGAACAAACGCGTCAACCGTCAACCGTATAAACTGGTGAGTTAATTCTCACACTTTTCTGAACTGCTATGAGGTGATAAATCCATATAAAAATATAAATTGGTTGATTGACTGCTTTGGTTGCTAATGGTTGATTTATTGGTTGTTGTTAATTCTATTATCGTCATTAATTTATTAGTTTAAATTATATTATCGTGAAATGTAATAACAGTCTATGATGTAGGGAAGAACAGGTTGGAGGGATCCGACCGGATTCCTCAAAATATTTTGTATATTGTTTCTTTTATACTGTTTATCTATAGACTGATTGAACCCCAATCGACATTAAACCCTGTTTAGATAGAGATGGTTGAATGGGTGTTAATCCCTGTTGTGTTTTTAAATCAATCGAAAGTTTGATTGAATAGTTGGCAGCGAGGGTCTAAAATATACTGTTTAAGATATTGTTCTGCCGTCGGGCGAATTAATGTTATATTTAGTTATAAATTTATTTTATAACTAATTTGAAGTTTTAAATTTATTTTATATAAGTCAAATAAAAAGAGAAATTTTATGAATATATTTATATTTAAATCATGTTATTTTCAGAAGGGATCATCAAACATTTTTAGGACACATTCTTATGTCATGTTTTGAATAGAAGGTCTGGAACTAACATACAAGTTAGTGAAAATGGGATAATTGTTTTTACAAACAATTAAGTGATGGTTTAAAATTAATTAAGTTATTTAATTAATTCTAAAAGGGAAATGGAAATGGAAAACCAGTTAACAGTAACTGATATGTACGGTTAGCGAAAATCAACTGTTACAATTGGAATTTGACAATTGGATCAATTTGATCTAAATAAATCAAATCAATAAGTTTGATTGAATATTCGTTAAAATTTAACAAATATTGGTAAATGATAGTAGTCTTCGATTAACTATATTGTGTAGTGATTATCAAATTGTTTAGTGATAAATAAAATTATTATTTTATAAGCTTTTAAAGGATAATTATTCTATTTCTTTGTTGATATCAAAGTTAACTATTTTAATATAATATTCAAGTTAATTATTATTTTAATTAATTATAATTTAAGAAAGGATTTTAAATTGGAAATTAATTATGAAGTGATTAAGTGGGCAACTTGAATTATTCAAACTAAAGTCACGATATTTAAAAAATGAGTGAAGTTATATCGAGACATTACCAAATGGGTTAAATAAACTCATCAGAGTTCATGAAATTTTCTATTTAAAATAGAATTAAGACTGTATAGTTAATAGTGGAGTTAATAATTTACTTAAATTAAGTAAACCGTTAAGATTGGAATAGAATTTCCAAAAGGAAGTATGGTCATATAGGATTACCAGTGTATGATCATATAGGATCCAAATGGTAACTAAGATGTGGAAGTTTACTTAATGAAGCCAAAGGAATTAACTTGTGAAGTAGGTTTTCAGATAGAAGAAATGGGTTATAAAACCAAAATAAAATGGAAATGGAAATAGAATAGATGGAAATGGAATAACAGTTGTTGGAGTGGCGAACTTCTACTATCTTAAGATAAGCGCGTCGTCGATCAAGGTCTGAGAGGTAATTAGAATACCCCAACTTGAACGGCTTCACTATTATCGAGAGATAATATTAGCTGTAATGGTAGGAAAGCGATACCGAGTTAATTATGTTTTAAATATAATTGTTATGTATTTAAATAACCCTTTGAAATAGAATAACTATGCTACTTTAGTTAAGAAGAAAGATAACTATTTTTATTTAATAATGATAACCAAAGCAAGTGGTTGATAATTGGAATTTCTTTTAATTAAAACAAAATAAAGGGTATGGAAAGGATTCGAAGTTAAATTCAAATTATATAAACAAAGTTGTAAACAAGGGGTTTTTAATCAAGATAATGATTTTTAAAGACAGAGTTCATCTGAGAGTTGGTTTAAATGAAATGTTGTATTTGATATAGAGGAGGATTTTGATAATTAAACCATGTCGTTGTTTAAATAGAAATATAACGATATTTCCAGTGACCAAGGAAATAAAGAGTGAAGTTGGAATTCGTATTCCAAAAGAAAATATGGCAATGTTAATTGAAAGATCTTGAATACAAATAAGGAAGCAGTAAACTTTAAAGTAAATGATGTATATTTTAACATCGTCGTACCCAAGCCGAGGAATTAATATATTTTGATACCTTTGAAATAAGAATATATAGGGAATTTTCCAAATAAGGGAAATGGAAAGGGTTTGGCGAACATTTAGCGATGTTTTGAGATAAAGGAATGAATAGAGTCTGGCAAATAAAGATACACTATTGTTTTCAATATAACGAGAACAATGGGATTTGAAGAAGAATGTGAAATCGATCATAAGAATCGATGGAATGGGTTTAAGTGAAATATTTTATAAAAGACCCGAGCTGCCAACCAACTGAACAACATTGTTATGATTTGATAGTTAAAACACCGACTATCAATTGAACTTTTATTCTTGGACCTTTTTGACGTGTTGTTTCGAAGAGACCAGGATGGGAACTAGACCAAAACCACTTCGAATCAACTATGCGAACGCGACTAACTTGAAAGAAATAGAGACGGAGATAATTGAAGACCGTAGATATTTATGAAACAGAAGGGTTGCTTATAAATCTCTGGTTTAGCGGCCATGGATATACTATGACTCCGTCGTGGTTAAAATCTATGGATTTGCAAGGACTACTCGCTACTGGTCTATAGGGTGATTCCTAGGATGCGGTAGGAGAGTGCCTTCGGTTCATCCTGTTCCTGGATGACATGTATGGACGAATGTCTGACAGAGTATTTCCAAAGGGATCACGTACTTGGTTTTCTTCAAATGTACCAAGTTGGTGGCATAGAAGGGAAACTTCTTTAGCCTAACAACTGAAGTATTTTTGTGGAAATCAATTAAGTGATTTCTGGAGGATCTGACAATGTGGCATTCAAAGTGGATGGAGATATGTTGTGCTAAAGGATAAGCGTAACCTCTAGCCTCATCAACCGGGAAATGGCACAAAATCGGGTAAGCAGCATGGCTATGTGGGTCGCACCCATTAGGGTATATCATTACCTGATCTGGACAAATCAAATGCCTTCGGTTGTCCCTTTTAATTTAATTGTATGCATGTTATCGGTTTGGTTGGCTGGCCCCCAACCGTGGTGATGATATATTCGGTACTCTTAAGAGAAATGAGGGACCGATCATGTGTGAGCCGGGTTGCAAGACGTTCTTGTTGAATCCCCAATGTATTCGTCTCAGGAGGTACATTGTCGGAAGGTGGTCCCATACCTTGCCATAGTTGGAATCCATTCTCCAATACGAGCCGCGATTTTGATTGTATACTATATATGTAGAGCGTGAGATGCAAGCGTTCTACTAGATTGATATTTATTTGTGATTTGATAGACATTATTATAATATCAAAAAAGAAATTGATTTCAAAATCTGGTTTGGGTTATAGTAAGGTAAAAACCGTCTGTGTTTATGTGTGGGCTGGTCTTACTATTATCCTGTTATTTCAAAAAGGAATTTTCAAAGTTAAACAAGTTGTTTGTGCTATGAATTTATCACTAAAAGTAATCCAGACTGACCTGGGAGAATTTTGCTTTGCTTCAAATGTGCTCGGGTCAGACCGAGTATATTTACAGGTTAGGTTTCGCTGAAGTTCGGGAGCTAGAAGCAGGAGGCTTCACCGTTAGATATATAAAGTGTATTTCCGCTGTGATAGATATATGTTGTACTCTGATGATTGGTATGTATACACAGCTTTCTTTTGTATAAAGAAAATTTGATATATTATATTTTATTCGTTCCGTTGTGAGATTCTGATGTGTTCTTCTTTCTCTTCTATTCTAATATTTCTTTCTTTCTTTTCTCACCCTCTAATGTCTTTCTAATAACACTCCAGTGTTTACGATGCTTGAATAGTCGACATGGTGATTTTATGTCGATTTTCGGGGTCGAAAATCCTTGGGTCGTTACAGGTATATACATATATATATATATATATACACACATATATATATCTTTGGAAATCATTTTTGACTATGAAATTGGTCCAATCATATCTATCCTTGTTGTATATCGGAATTGTAATCCTTTTTAAAATTCATGATGATATTCATATCAAATCTATATGCCTGCGGTGTATTCTATGCAAAACTTGTCTTTTTAGTACATCAAGTTTATTGGACCAATAGTTCTTATCATCATATGACTATTCCTATCCTTACGATGTTCCATCTTGCTTCTCCCCTTATTTTATGAATCTTGAGTTAAAATTCGAAGTACGTACGTTATGAATGCGGGGGTAATTGGGTATAACATGAAATTGACATTATTTGGCATAATTTGGAACATGTAGTATGGCATGACTGTTAAGATGCAATTTGGGTAATTAGACATGAATATGTAATTTGACATATTGAACCTAGAATTGGCATGAACGACAAAGTATGAAATTGGCATATAAATCAAGTTTTTGGCATAAGTGTTATTATTGCGAATTTGGGGTAACTTGAGCATTAAATCTAGATTGGGCGTAAAATGTAAGTTGGAACATTAAATCTAGATTTGGCCTAACTATTGATTTGGGACGGCAAGTATAATGAATATTGTAATTTTGGGGCATGTCTATTATTACAAACTTGGGAAGATTAGGTGTAGCCTATTTTGAGTAATAACTTGAAATTGAATTTGGGGGCCATAACTTGCAATTAGCTTTGTTGGGCATAGCTTGAGAATTGGAATATGACTGGTTGGGATAATTAGCATATATATCTAGACTTGGACATTTATGGAAAATGTGTCATAATCTGAAATTGACAACAATTGTGAATAATTTACATATAAACTGTAAATATGTAAATTAGTGAAAAGACGAATGTGCCTAACCCGAGATTAGATTGAGTTGTGGTGTAAAACTGCCCGGAACCACCCGGCACATCCAGTAACCACAACAACACCTATCTAATGTGAGAGTTTAGTGCATCATGCCCAAGAAAAACCCGAGGTTAGATTGAGTTATGGTGTAAAACTACCCGGAACCGCCCGGCACATCCAGTAACCACAACAACACATATCTAATGTGAGAGGTTGGTGCATTAATAAATCAATTAATGCTAATGAACAAGATGAATGACTAGGATTAAGTTCATAGGAACACTTAACCGACATAACATGAATGACTAGGGTTAAGTTCATAGAAACACTTAACCAACGTAAGATGAATGATTAGGGTTAATTTCATAGGAACACTTAACCAATATAACAAGATGAATGACCACTACACCATAAATGACGATTAGGCTGTGTTTTTAGCCGTATCTAAAGCTGTTGGGCACGGTATATAGCCGTATCAAAAAGTGGCGAGTTAAATTATTAGATACGGCTTTAACCTGTATCTCAATGGATTAACATACGGCTATTAGCCGTGTCTAAAGTGTATGTAGATACGGCTAAAAACCGTATCATTTATATATATATATATAAAGCAGAAACTGCAACACATATCATTTGTAACACAAAGCATATATAACACAGGATACACTAGTTCACAATTGTAATAGTAAACGAAACATTTGTATGAAATATTTCATTACATTACAATATATAATGATACATGCTATTTGATTACATTACAATGAATATGTACACGTTGTTTCATTACACTAAAGAAGATACATAATGTTACATTACAATAAGCTGTGATAAATACCCGAACCGGCGTCGTGAGCTTGTTGAATCAATGCTTCCTTCAAGATGAACGTCCACCAAACATTGCATTCTATCCAAGACATGAAGGAACCCTTCAAGAAGATCAACACACTATTCTATCCAAGGCCTGGTAATAAGTTAGCTTGGATAGCATATAGCATGTACACTACAAAGACCTGTAAAAAAGTGCAAACTGCATAGTTTAGGATAGGATATATATCCACATTATTATTTTCATTAGTAGTTGAATATTGCAAGTCTACAACATTTTTACTTGTTCAGTCGAGACTGAGTCTCGATTAAAGATAGTTGTTATAGCCTAATTAAAGAGCAATATAGAGGATATGTCCACATTACTATAATTCTCATTATTGTCACTTGGCTGCAATGTAGATATAACATTGCATTAGCAAGTTCTACGAGTGGACGCCCTTAACCAGCCCTATTCGCCCTTAACCATCCCTATTCAGAGCTTCAAACATGGACTCATACTCTAGTTTTGACCTGATCAAAAATCGCTTCTGGTTACGACTTTGAGGCTAAAAGAATTAATGAATTCTGACTTGATATGAAAGAGTTATGGACACTCAAAAATGGACTCAGGCCATGTTTGCAGCAACAAAACGTGCACTTGCAAAATCTTGTGGTCGAACTGATCTCACCGCAAAGGTTATAGATATCAAACAAAGTATTTTTGCACATAAATTTTCATGTATCTATACCATAACACATAAATTTTCATAGAAAAAGCGAGATATTACTTGAAGTTTAGATCAACAAACTCACATTCGTGCTTATTAGCTTCATCCAAATGACAGAGGCTGCATGCTGCACACACATGTTATATTAATAGTCAGCTTCTATTTTTGCACGTAAGTTGACTAACAAAAATGATTTGTTACATGAGCACAAAGCAACTTGGTTCAATGCAGCAAGTCATAAATGGAAAAGCAGTTTTACGCCTTTACTCACACGCAGTGTGACACACATGACACACCAAAAAAATTGACTAAATATCAACCTATAAATGCCATTTTATTTTCATTCATGCATCCATCACCGACTTTTCTACTCAATCACACAAATTTCCCAATATCAATTACCAGATACATGCAGCTCAGTCAACAGAACTAGTATGCTTTAGTTCTCAAATCAAATCATACACATGCACTTCAGATCAGTTATAAGGATCAGTGTACATGGTGCAATAATACACACAAATGAGCAGGGCAGCACAATCAAAAGTGTCTGAATTCAAGGTAGACAAATACAACACAAGTAAATGATAGCAAATACACTGTCGCACTATAATACTGGGGATAATACCCAATTTAAACACTATAGCAGCATATTAAACCTAATTTAAACCCAATTCGAATTCAAATTAAACCCAATTCATATTTAAATTTAACGGTGATCTAGTACTCACCTCCAGAGGCGACGAGAAGGATGGACAGCGGTGGACTGAGGCTTCGCCGGTCAGCTGAAGGCATCGCGAGATGATGCTAACTCATGGACTGCGGTGGATCAATTATTGACAAAGGAAGTCGGTCGAGTACCAAAACCCTAATTTGGGTATTCGGTGGTCGCCATTGCAAAATAAAAAGAGAGATTATTCGGTCGAAAGTTTTGATAAGGCAAAACTCGATCGTGCCAATGTATAGGTACGGAGGAGGGAGTGGATTTGATACGAATTTCATATGGTCCAAAGCCGCATCAAATGAACTAATCCGGGACTTCGTTGATGGACGGTCAGATTAAGGGTGTTTGGGGTGGTGCGGATCGCAAAACTTAGTTTGATACAGATTTGAGCACTATCAAATTTGATACAGCTTATAGCCCAATTTTACGCCTGCATCCTGGTGTGCCAAATTGGCTGATATGATGTAGTGGACTAGGGTTAAGTTAATAGGAAACACTTAACCAGTATAGCATGATGAATGGGTAGGGTTAAGTAATAAGAAACACTTAACCAATATAACTTGATTTGTGGTAGGGTTAAGTTAAAACAAGAAGGCAACACTTAACCAATATAACTTGATTTGTGGTAAGGTTAAGTTAAAACAAGAAGGCAACACTTAACTAATATAACTTGATTTGTGGTAAGGTTAAGTTAAAACAAGAGGGCAACACTTAACCAATATAACTTGATTTGTGGTGAGGTTAAGTTAAAACAAGAGGGAAACACTTAACCAATATGACTTGATTTGTGGTAGGGTTAAGTTAACACAAGAAGGCAACACTTAACCAAAGTAACATGACAAGTAGGTGGGTTAAGTAACTTGAATTGATTGATGACACTTAACCAATACAACATGATGAACACGTAGGGTTAAGTTAACAAGAAACACTTGACCAATATAACTTGATGAACAAACGGGGTTAAGTTAATAGGAAACACTTAACCAATCTGATGAGTGAGGAGGGTTAATTTAATAGGAACACTTAACCAACATGACATGATGAATGGGTGGGTTAAGTTAACATGAATGGACAACACTTAACCAATACGACATAATGTGCGGGAGGGTTAAGTGCATAATGGGTTGATGGGTAATATTGGTAAATATCGTCCCACAAACTTAACCGTTAAATACACATGCTTGAATCGATGGGAGGGTTAAGTACATCTCATGTAGTTGGGGTGTTTCACTTGGAATATCGGCCCATGAACTTAACTGTTAAATAAACATGCTTGAATCGATGGGAGTGTTAAGTACATCTCGTGTAGGTGGGTAATATTAGTACATATAGGCCCATAAACTTAACCATTAAGTAAACCTACTTGAATCGGTGGGAGGGTTAAGTACATCTCGTGTAAGTGGGTAATAGTTGTATATATAGGCCCACAAACTTAACCAATAGGAAACCCTAGTAACGGGGACCCATTTCAGCAGTAACCCACATAGATGTATCATGGTACCCTGAAACTAGGCAGGGTGGGGCACGATTACTGGGCTGATTATAAGCGGTCAAAACAGCGGCATGGGGTACGTCAGTGTAGGTTCCGACGATTTACGGGCGTGCACGTACTCCGGAGTGGGAAAAAGCAGGCACTGGGTACCAGTCGTTATACACTGTGCATCTTGAATCGTGTCGGGTTGCTATCATAAGGATTGATACACCTTATGGTGGGACCATCACAGGGTATCTACACGCAAGAGAGGGTCGATTGACATAGACTCAAGGAAAAATTTATACGAGAAAGGAGCCGATCGATAGGGTAGTAAAGGTACATCTAACACATTTATGGCAATTAGGCAGATTGAGGTGGAATCCTCATAATAGATGTACACCTGAAGGCTACCACAATTGCGGGGAATGGGATCACGTTATCATTTTATATATATTACTAGTTGGGACACTAGTTAAGTGGTGCAGAGATGGATATAAAAATCAGAATAACAAGGTAGTAGCGAAGCAGAGAAAGAGTAGAAGCGCATTATGAATTTGAAACGTTAATTCACTAATTGATTGATGTTTGTGTTGTTTGTTTATTTGTTTGATAATTTTGAACCATTATGCCTAATTGTATCAAATATTGAACTGTATTGAAAATTGGTCGCATTTGCATGCATCTATATGTACTTACATTGAACAGGTCATAGCAAGGAGGCTAGAGCAGAGAATAAAATTTGTTTGCCCGACAAATAGGTACATGTTTACTATAATTTACTGTTTTGTTTGGGGGATGATGATTTTATGAGCCTATTGGCTAGCCGCTTGGCTTTTTCTTTTTCTTTTTGAGATCAGAAGGCCTGTATGGAAATTTCGGGATTTTCCCGTGGCTCCCGGTGCAGGGGAGGTTATGGCGAAATTTTTCGAAAATTTAGGGTGTTAGCCAAATTTTTGAAAATTCTCAGAAACTGAAAAGTTGGAGAATGGAAGCCAGATCCAACATAGAGCTGATTAATCAAACCACTTTCGACTTTGTTCCTTTTCGGGGACGAAAAGTTTTAAGTGGGGGAGATTGTAATAACCCGGAAATGCGAGCCAGTTTAAAATTTTTCTTTTGGCAATTTTAGCGAATTTTAATATTTAAAATAGATTATTTTAAATAATATCGACGAGAAATTTATTTTGTATATAATTAGAACGTATATATTATATACGCCGTCGTTAAAATATAAATAATTATATATAATTATAAATAGAATTGAAAATGGCGCGGTAGTTCGATAATTCGATTTCAAACATCAATTGAATGTACCGGGTGCAAAACAATCCGGATTTTAGTGAAACCAAAAATAATAGGATCTAATTGATAATATCTTTCCAACGAATCCGAAAAATCGAAATTTCATAGCGGAAATCAAAAGATATGTCCAGTTGAAAATTCTGAATAGTCGCTATGGAATTCAGGCCCTTAAAAATGGAATTTTGCAAATGACCTCGGATTTCGACGAAACCACTTTTGTTGGGTCCGGGATGTCAAGTTATTGCTAGATTCCAAATTTCATAATTTTTCGAATCATTATGTGAGCGTGGCAAAGGAAAACGTGTTTGACCAGTTTCAGTTGATTTTAATCGACTGGAAATTGGCCATTTTTCAAACGGTCTCAGAATTCGACGAAACTAGTTTTGTTAGGACCGTATCGTCAATACGAAGCTAGAAATTATTTTTCGGGAATTTTTAGAGTTAGTATGTGGCCCCGGTAAATTGAAATGCGCGTTTAAATTCAATATATAGAGTTATATGTTGATTTTGATGGAAACTGATCGAAACGATCGAATCAGCCTACGATACATATCCCATTGTGTTCGGAATGGGGGTAATTAGGTATGGACGACAGGCGGTGGGCCTCGTTTAGAGGTCGTATGTAAAAGTCAACTTTTTACAAATTAAATAATTAAATAAAAAAATCTTCCCTCTCTCTCTTCTTCCTTTATCTGCCCCCCCCCCCCGTTCGATTCAATCAGAATAATAAAAAAATAATAAAAAAAAGAGCACGATGGAATCGCGCAGGCCCCCCCCCCCCCCCCGCCCGACGATGGCCATCGCCTGCGCCTCCTCCTCAGCCTCGCCGACCTCCCCGCAAGCGCCGCCCTCCTTCCTCCTCCTCCTCAGTCGCGAGCGACACCCCCCCCCCTCCTTCGATCGACGGACACAGACACCCCCCTTGACCAAATCGCCGCTGAAATCAAAGACCCCCCCCTCATACACTGACGAACGCGAGCTACCCCCTCCCCCCCTCTGCCTCGACCACAGCGACACCCCCCCCCCCCTCCTCCGTCCATCCGTCGCCTGAAACCGACCCCCCCCCCCCTCACTAGGAAGAACCCTGTAAGTTTTTCTTTATTTTATTTTAGAATTTTCTTTTTACTTAATTTTTTTTTATGGCCAATTGGAGTGTATTTAAATTCAGATTTTATTGTATGCAAAGCTTCGATTTTTCACAACATAAAGCTTTGATTTTCACATAGTAAAAATTCGATTTTTATATATTGAATAGCATAGTAAAAATTAGATTTTTCTATATTGAATAACGAAGTAAAAATTAGATTTTTATATATTGAATAGCATAGTAAAAATTCGATTTTTATATATTGAATAACATAGTAAAAAATTCGATTTTTATATATTGAATAGCATAGTAAAAATTCGATTTTTCAATATTGAATAGCATAGTAAAAATTTGATTTTAATATATTGAATAGCATAGTAAAAATTCGATTTTTATATATTGAATAGCATAGTAAAAATTCGATTTTTCTATATTGAATAACGAAGTGAAATATAGATTTTTATATATTGAATAGCATAGTAAAAATTCGATTTTTCTATATTGAATAGTGAAGTAAAAATTCAATTTTTCAATATTGAGTAGCAAAGTAAAAATGTGGTTTTTACATATGTAGAGAATACGGGCGAAGAAAGTGACAAGGGGCAGAACGACGAAGATTTCTACCTAAGAAGAGTCGTGGCGTTGGATTAGCTATTGGTGAGAATTTCTCACTCTAAATTTCTTTTCTAGTTATATATATATATACTAGGATGCAGACGGTGTTTAGTAGCACCCGACACCCGTCATCCATAGACCATGGATGGCTTGTTTGTTAAATTGTTTGGTTGTGTTGTTGGTTAGATTATTTAGTTTGAATTGAATTTTTTGGTGAAATGAATTGATTTGATTGATGTGTGAATGGCGTGGGCCTTCACTAGACCGGGGATAAGGCTAGGCCTTGTCCCGTTTTCTAGTATCGTGCCGTTATGCCACCGAAATTTTCTAAAATAAGTTAGAAAAATAAAGAAATCATTTTATTTAATAAATGAACTGAATAGAATATTTTCATAGGTTGAATAAAATGTTTTATCGTTAAAAATATAATTTTTAACGTGAAAGTGAATAATAAATATCTATAAACAAATCGACCGATTTGTTTATATACACTGATTTGACTGATATTGATTGGGTCGATAAATTTTACACATCGCCCAACTGCACAACTAAAATCTGTGTTTGATTGTTTGAAACCCCACACGGGTGTTGGGATGAAATTTGAAGTTCACTCATCCTGATTGATTAAATATGTCGATCGATTGATTGACAGGCTGTTATAAGCGTTAAATATCTATATTTGATGCTTATACAGTGTAGTGCACTTTGGTTGATGGTTTATTATCTCTCAATGCTATTATATACGTGTGATGTATGAAAATCCATATGATTAACATTATATGGTGATTGATTGGGCCTCATTCCAATTTAGAAAATAAAGAGTAATATAAAATAAAGGTTCATGTGTTGACCGTACTCATCCGTTGAGATTAGTCATGTATTGAACGAAATATTTTAACAATAAAATTTACATCTTTATCATATATGAAATCAGAAATTAACTGGAAGATAGATAAGATGAGTGGTCTCCTGGATATTGATCTGATGTTGGTTTCGGCCTTCGGGGTTAATATTTAGGGAATCGTTCTCTTACTAATTTACGGTTGGAGTCTGATTTGATATCAAACGATAGATACCCTAATTTTTATAAAATATATTAAATAACAAAAATAGTCACACGTGGACAGTACTCATTCGTTGAGATTAGTCGTGTGTTGACAAAAATAAATATTCATTTGTTGAATAGAATATTTGAAAATAGAAATATATGAAGCCGTGTTGATTAGATTGATGCCATTTTGACGTGAACGATATTTATATCGATTTTATTCATTTTAAAATGAATATTGAAAAGTGATTTCAAAATCGAATATTTTGAAATGGAATTTGAATCGAATAGAAAAACCAATTTGAAATGAATTGAATAGAAAAACGATTTGAAATGAATTGAATATAAAACGATTTCGAAATAAATTGAATATAAAACGATTTCGAAATGAATTGAATATAAAACGATTTCGAAATGAATTGAATATAAAACGATTTCGAAATGAATTGAATATAAAATGATTTCGAAATGAATTGAATATAAAACGATTTGAAATGAATTGAATATAAAACGATTTCGAAATGAATTGAATATAAAACGATTTCGAAATGAATTGAATATAAAACGATTTCGAAATGAATTGAAAATAAACGATTTCGAATTGAATTGAATATAAAACGATTTGAAATGAATTGAATATAAAACGATTTCGAAATGAATTGAATATAAAACGATTTCGAAATGAATTGAATATCAAACGATTTCGAAATGAATTGAATATAAAACGATTTCGAAATGAATTGAATATAAAACGATTTCGAAATGAATTGGATATAAAACGAATTCGAAATGAATTGAATATAAAATGAATTCGAATTCAATTGAAAACGAATTGAAATAAATTCAAATTGAATTGAATTTTGAATCGAGTAGAAATGAATTTTAAAACGAATTTATAAGGAAAAATTCAATTTTGATTTGAATTGAAATGGAAGTTGAAATTGTTTTTGAAACGAATTCAAAACTATTTATAAAATTTGTTTCAAATAGAAATCGACGAAATATATATTATATATTATATATATAATATAATGGCCTGAATAGAACGCGCCGCGCCGCGACAGTTCGTGAATTTAGACCATTTATTTCAAACGGACATTACGGGAGATCCGACCGTCAGATTCTCCTAAAACCGGAACCGTTGGGTTCGTATCGAAAAGAGCTTTCTAACGAATATTAGAAATTTTAAATCTAACGGTTGGATTTGGAGATACGTCCAAAACAATTTTGAAAAAAGGTCGATGTAAGTGCAGTTCGATGGCCGTTGTTGGAAATCGACTGTACGGGCCTTGATAAAATTATTAAAAATATTAATAATTTGTGTAAAATCATAAGAAATGATTTGGGAAAAATTGGGATGAAAAACTTCTTATTTGAAAAGATAAAAATAGATTTTTATCGAAATGAACTAGTTTTGAACTAAAATTAAAACCCATTTATTTTTAAATAAATAATTTGGATTTGAAATGGGTTGTAAATTAGAATTGATTTGAAGGTTTATCGTGAAGGGTGTTTTAAATGACACTTGTTCTTTAACCCGATAAATAAATAGAAAGTGATTTGGGTTTGTCGTGAATTGTGTTTTAAAAAGACATTAGTTCTTTAACCCAGAAAAAGGGAGTTTTAATGAATCTGTAAATAGATTGAAACGTGAATTGATAATCTAAATTATCAAATTTAGAAAACGAGCGAGAATGGAGTATCACCAGTTTTGCTCCAAAGCGATAGTTAAATCTTTAATTAGATTTGAACGTGAAATGGTAATTAATTTTACAAATAACAACGTGGTGTTAGATATGGAGTATTACCAGTTTTGCTTCATGGGATGAATTGGTTGGGATTGGGAAATAAAATAATTAATTAATTCGGTGTGGTTCGCTAATCTCGATTAGTTTGAAAAACCATAATTTGGTTTGAAATGACATCCAAAGGAAGATTAAAGGATAAATTTTAAAGAATTTATCTTGGATAAAATTAATGGGAACCTTTCCCTAAGAATATGAAATTTAAAACCTAGCTGTAGGTTAGTTAAGAAGAATGGTTTCTTGGATATTGATCTGATGTTGGTTTCGGCCTTCGGGGTTAATATTTGGGAAATTGTTCTCTTGCTAATTTACGGTTAGTGACTAATGAATTGGAATGAGGCGTATGTTGTGTTTGTGTAACATTTGTTTTTAATATACGCGGGTTGTTCGGAAAGACCGGGTTTATACCCATTCTGAATAACCGATTCGACGATAAGTCGAAGATGAAGACGGTGGTCGAAGACCGGAAGTCTTCACATCGTTTGGATAATTACTGACGATCCTGATTGGGCTGTACACCCAAGAGGATGGAAATAGTTGGTGGTCGTCCAGACGTACTTGGAGATCGATGGATATGCGAGGAAAGTGCCTCCGGTTTCGTTCAGACCCAGAACAAACTTGTAAATGGATTGTGTGTCTGACATTGGATTTTATTCTGTGTTGATTGATTTCTGTTAAATATATATATCTGTTTGGCGGTGGAGAATTTATTCTCTTGCTTAACGCCCTTCTCTGAGACGTACGAGCTTAGAGGTTATATATCTATAGATATCAATTGCATGGCATGAATTGCCTGTGTGGCACGCTGAGTTGCATGGATCAAGGCTTCTGTTGAAAAGCAAAGTCTTGTGGTTGATGATCAAAGCACGGCCTTTGTGGCGTAGCTTTGTGTATAACGTGAATTCGCGAGCCTCACACCTCGGTATGAGTTAAAAATGGGATACGGACTGCAGGGAGAGCACGACGTTTCTTTCTAGCTTTGGTGGTGTCAGTGACTTACCAGCCCTTACATTTATATACTTTTCACCTATGTGGTTGTTGGATGAGGCGCCTCGATTTTAGGACTGTAAGGACCGGGAAACGTGTGTTCAGGAATTGCCAATCCTCTAACGTAAGTGAGGACCGGCCCTGAAGCATCCTGGGTTACCCAGAGTGTGTAGTCCTGAGGCATTTGCTAGAGTGTCTCGAAGCGGAGAGGAGCTTGCCCCTTGTCTCGACTCATGACGGAAATCCAATTTCCAATACGTGTATTGCGGTTTTAATTGTAGAACTAGTATGGCGACATGATATATGGTACCCATGCCGTCTATGATTTATATTTATGATTGAAATGTTTTGACACTATACACTTATTATAGTATCAAATGATTTGTTTTAAACGTACCAAGCATGTTTGGCTATTATAAGGGAAAACCCTATCCTCCAGCTTGCGTTGCATTGTGTGATGGGACCTGGGTCTTATAATAGCTTCATTTTTCGAAAAAGCATTGCGTTGTTTATCTATTTGCACTGGTATTCTTGGGAGGAAACCCATTCCGTGACATACGGCGTGGTCCCTTGAATTACTCTCTTTTAAAGTAAAGCTCTAAATAACTGTTTTAGTTCTCACACCAGTCACATGACTGACCTGGAGTTTATTGTTTTAACCTAAACTCTAGGTGCCCTTATTTTCGACACGGGCAGCTAGTAGTTTTGGTTTTGCAGATTTATATTCACAGGATCCTGGTTTACAGCTGGAATGATATCCGGAAAGCTCTGTATCCGTATATCACCTTCAGTTGTGCTTTGACTTATTTTTCCGCTGCTATGTAGTTTATTGTAATCTCTGATATTTATCGAATGTAATTTATTCATTTATACTCTGTATATTTTTGTATCTGATGGAATTGTTGTAATAACAATGAAATGCTCTTCCGTCTGCGTTCTGGTTTGTCTTGTCCTCACAGTAATTCGTTCTTTCTCATCTCTTTGGAGACCGGGGAAGTTCGGGTCGCTTCATGTAAATACCAATTTCTACTTATCTAGATAAGTTCAGACTTATATATTCCATTTATCCAATGATAAATATTTTATTTTATTTATAAAATATTATTTATAAATCATTCTTCTCCATCTATCTGTTAAACAGATTTCTATTTAATTCTACTTTAAATAAATCTTCTCATAACTCTTTTATATCTCGTCAATTTCCCTTTTTAATCCTATTTATTTTCCAAATAAATATTCCTTTTATAATTCTATTTATTCTCTAAATAAATATTCCTTTAATGATTCTATTTATTTTCTAAATAAATATCTCCTTTATACCTTTATTTATTTTCAAAATATTATCTTTTATAAAATCTGTTGATTTTATAAAAATTCCTTTATTTCAATATACACATTGAAATATTCCTTTTCTACATCCCAGGGTTTCTTATGGTATTTAACATACCAATTAACAATGATCAATATCATTCTAACACACATAATCAATAACAGATTATATATCACATCATATATCATAATATATGAAAACGGTAAAATAAATGTTGAGGAATCCGGTTGGATTCCTCCAACCTGTCTCCTTGCATCCACAGATGTTAAACAACATAAATAACATCACTTTCATCTTAACATGAAATATTCTGATAAACAGAATCAATATTTGATTGTCGATTTATATATATATATATAATTATATCTACATTTTCAATCAAATCTATTTAACAGTCCAAACAATTAGTACACAACAATCAATCATTTTCTGTCAAAAATAAAGTACAGTTTATAAAAATATAAACTGAGCAGAGTTAGTGAGTTTTACTCACATTGGCCGATCATCGTTAATAACGATAACCATCGCTTGATTCAGACGGACAATTTATTTTGCTATAAATTGTAACGAGCTCCGATGGACTTCCAGTTAGTTCCAACGTGTAGTGTCTGTCCATACGATCCTAGCGGATCCAACCGTTCAAAATTCTGATAACGTATGATAAAGATATGCATTATACAAGTTAATAAGCTATTTAAAATTTAAAATAAAACTCGGTTAATTCAAATGGGCTTAACTTCTATTTCCCGGCCCATTACCACCTTGAATCCCCAACCCGCATCTCTTTCTTCCTCTGAAGCACAAGACCACGCTCCAGATGTTGCTTCGAACCCATTTCCAATATTTCAGAAAATCAAAACTCCTCCCACACTCCACTTTAAATCAAACTAAATTCACAACAATTCTCCTCTTCCAAAACCGCATCTCCCCATACTAGTATTGAAATACTCAAAGCCCTCCATTTCGATCTGTCGTTCAACTCTTCGGTCGAGGTACAGTAAAGTACCAAAACTTTTTGTAACCAATTTCACTCAGAATTTTCCACGACAACCTCCTCACCAGCACAATCTCAATTACAAACTCATTTTCAACTCTTGCGCAACCCATTCGCGGAAATACCGAACCCTAGCTTCTACTGCTACTAGCCGTCGACCACAATACAAGCGTCGAACAGTGTGAAATTGCCATGAGGTTGAAGAGCATGTTGTGACGAATCCAAATATGTTTAGCTAAGGATTTATAGATTTTTCCTGAATTTGTTTTTGATTTTCTGAAAGCAACGACATTGTTTTGAGTCCACAGAGAATGGCCGGTTGAAAGGAATGAAACGTGGACCTTTGTTTTAGGTTATAACTTTTGTTAAAGTTATTATATAAGGCTTAGATATTTATTTTTGTCATTTTATATTTGTTTCTGCACTCTAAAATTCCCTACGAACACACACGATACCTAAAAATCATGAAAACTGACATGTAGCTACAGTTCGACATTACGGTCCCAACGAAACTGGTTTCGTCGAATTCCGACTTCGTTTGCTCACACAACGTATTTTTATCTGTCAAAATACTGACTATATTTCACATTAAAATCCCATATGGCCACATACTGACTTCAAAAATCATGAAACTTGACATCTAATAATAAATTAATATTGCGGATCCAACAAAATTAGTTTCGTCGAAAATAGAGGTCGTTTGCAAAAGTGGCTATTTTTAAAGCTCTAAATAAACCCTTTTAAATATTAGTATAATTAAAAATAATTAAATTTAATATTTATAAGTAAATATTATCGTATATATATATATTAATATATGATATCATACAGCTCTAATATATTTCTAACTGAATTTACAGCTCGATATTTCAAAGTTCCCAATTATATCAATATTCGATTTATATTAAATTCCTTTTCATAATATGAATAAATCGATATAAATAATAAAGGAATTCCATAGCGACTTTTCTAAAATTTGATTTGGACATAACTCAAAATTTACACGACGAAATCCCGATTTTTCTCTTCCATTAAAAAAATATACTTCACCTGCTCCGAACGTTTCTTGTTTCACAAAAATCCGGCTTAAAACGAATCATGTACATTCAGTTGAAGTTCAAATCGCCAAATTACGAACTGCAGCGCCATTTCGAGCTCGATTATAACTATAATATAATTATACGTTCAAACTGTCGTTCAAATAATATATTCGTCATTCTAATTCAATTCTAAGCTGAATTAAATACTTTGAATTGTCCAGTTCACATTATATTGTCAATTCACTATTTCTGATTATTTCAGAAATTAAATATATTATTCTATTATTTATATTAATTAAATATCCAATATAATTTAATTAAACAACCATTTTCAATATTTAAATAATTAAATAAATTAATTATTATCCGTATAAATACGGGTCGTTACACTACCCCCTCACCCAGATCCAAAACTGAGACGATTCTGACTTGTTGCTGAGTCCTTTCTGACCTATTGCTGAGTCACTAGGGCATAAGTGGCAATTTTGGATAACTCTATCTAGTCTGGATGGTTGTGATTGCACCTAGAACGATCTAACGGCTCACATAAGATTAAACTTCTATAAAAGCCACCCTAATCCTCAAACCCTAAATCACACAAATTCATTCCAAGGAGCCACCATGCTGTCCATGATCGTTCTTGCCTAGCCACCATTTCTTCTTCAATTTGAAAACAAGTTAAAAGCTACGAATCAAAACTAACTTAGAGAATCGATAGTCTTCTTCAAGGGATTGCTTTTTAGTTTTAGAAAACAGATCCCAAAAAACAAGATTTGCCTTTGTTTTGTAAGTCAGTTACTTTTTAGATTTGAACACCTAAATCTAATTGTGACATGAAATAAAATGGATATGAGAATATGCCCGATGTAAGCTATCCTTTCATTGAATCTGCGCTTGAGTGTATATATATATCTTTGGAAATCATTTTTGACTATGAAATTGGTCCAAGCGTATCTATCCTTGTTGTATATCGGAATTGTCATCCTTTTTAAAATTCATAATGATATTCATATCATATCTATATGCCTGCAGTGTATTCTATGCAAAACCTGTCTTTTTAGTACATCAAGTTTATTGGACCAATAGTTCTTATCATCATATGACTATGCCTATCCTTACGATGTTCCATCTTGCTTCCCCCCTTATTTTATGAATCTTGGGTTAAAACTCGAAGTACGTACGTTATGAATGCGGGGGTAATTGGGTATAACATGAAATTGACATTATTTGGCATAATTTGAAACATGTAGTATGGCATGACTGTTAAGATGCAATTTGGGTAATTTGACATGAATATGTAATTTGACATATTGAACCTATAATTGGCATGAATGACAAAGTATGAAATTGGCATATAAATCAAGTTTTGGGCATAATGTTATTGTTGCGAATTTGGGGTAACTTGAGCATTAAATCTAGATTGGGCGTAAAATGTAAATTGGAACATTAAATATAGATTTGGCCTAACTATTGATTTGGGACGCCAAGTATAATGAATATTGTAATTTTGGGGCATGTCTATTATTACAAACTTGGGAAGATTAGGTGTAGCCTATTTTGAGTAATAACTTGAAATTGAATTTGAGGGCCATAACTTGCAATTAGCTTTGTTGGGCATAACTTGAGAATTGGAATATGACTGGTTGGGATAATTAGCATATAAATCTAGACTTGGACATTTATGGAAAATGTGTCATAATCTAAAATTGACAACAATTGTGAATAATTTACATATAAACTATAAATATGTAAATTAGTGAAAAGACGAATGTGCCTAACCCGAGGTTAGATTGAGTTGTGGTGTAAAACTGCCCAGAACCGCTCGGCACATCCAGTAACCACAACAACACCAATCTAATGTGAGAGGTTAGTGCATCATGCCCAAGAAAAATCCGAGGTTAGATTGAGTTGTGGTGTAAAACTACCCGGAACCGCCCGACACATCCAGTACCCACAACAACACATCTTATGTGAGAGGTTGGTGCATTAATAATTCAATTAATGCTAATGAACAAGATGAATGACTAGGATTAAGTTCATAGGAACACTTAACCAACATAACATGAATGACTAGGGTTAAGTTCATAGAAACACTTAACCAACGTAAGATGAATTACTAGGGTTAAGTTCATAGGAACACTTAACCAATATAACAAGATGAATGACTAGGGTTAAGTTAATAGGAAACACTTAACCAGTATAGCATGATGAATGGGTAGGCTTAAGTAATAAGAAACACTTAACTAATATAACTTGATTTGTGGTAGGGTTAAGTTAAAATAAGAAGGCAACACTTAACCAATATAACTTGATTTGTGGTAAGGTTAAGTTAAAACAAGAAGACAACACTTAACCAATATAACTTGATTTGTGGTAAGGTTAAGTTAAAATAAGAGGGAAACACTTAACCAATATAACTTGATTTGTGGTAAGGTTAAGTTAAAACAAGAGGGAAACATTTAACCAATATGACTTGATTTGTGGTAGGGTTAAGTTAACACAAGAAGGCAACACTTAACCAAAGTAACATGACAAGTAGGTGGGTTAAGTAACTTGAATTGATTGATGACACTTAACCAATACATCATGATGAACACGTGGAGTTAAGTTAACAAGAAACACTTGACCAATATAACTTGATGAACAAACGGGGCTATGTTAATAGGAAACACTTAACCAATCTGACGAGTGAGGAGGGTTAAGTTAATAGGAACACTTAACCAACATGACATGATGAATGGGTGGGCTAAGTTAACATGAATGGACAACACTTAACCAAATACGGCATAATGTGCGGGAGGGTTAAGTGCATATCGGGTTGATTGGTAATATTAGTAAATATCGGCCCACAAACTTAACCGTTAAATAAACATGCTTGAATCGATGGAAGGGTTAAGTACATCTCGTATAGGTGGGGTGTTTCACTTGGAATATCGGCCCATAAACTTAACTGTTAAATAAACATGCTTGAATCGATGGGAAGGTTAAGTACATCTCGTGTAGGTGGGTAATATTAGTACATATAGGCCTACAAACTTAACCGTTAAGCAAACATGTTTGAATCGGTGGGAGGGTTAAGTACATCTCATGTAGGTGGGTAATATTTGTATATATCGACCCACAAACTTAACCAATAGGAAACCCTAGTAACGGGGACCTATTTCAGCAGTAACCCACATAGACGTATCATGGTACCCTAAAACTAGGCAGGGTGGGGCACGATTACTGGGCTGATTATAAGCAGTCAAAAAAGTGGCAGGGGGTACGTCAGTGTAGGTTCCGACGGATTACGGGCGTGCACGTACTCCGGAGTGGGAAAAAGCAGGCACTGGGTACCAGTAGTTATACACTGTGCATCTTGAATCGTGTCGGGTCGCTATCATAAGGATTGATACACCTTATGGTGGGACCAGCATAAGGTATCTGCATGCAAGAGAGGGCTGATTGACACAGACACAAGGAAAAATTAATACGAGTAAGGAGCCGATCGATAGGGTAGTAAGGGTACATCTAACACATTCATGGCAATTAGGCAGATTGAGGTGGAATCCTCATAATAGATGTACACCTGAAGGCTACCACAATTGCGGGGATTGGGATCACGTTATCATTTTATATAGATTACTAGTTGGGACACTAGTTAGGTGGTGATAGATATAAAAATTAGAATAACAAGGTAGTGGTGAAGCAGAGAAAGAGTAGAAGCGCATTCAGTTTATCTTGCCTTATCACATCTATACTAATCATATGTTATCTTGTTATCTTTGTTCTCACGGTATTGTCTTATATTCAGTTTATTCATGTCATGATACTTTTGCCTGTTTATATGCTGAAAGTCACTGGACTTACCAGACTTATGTCTGACCTAGTTTTGTTCCCCCCCTTTTCTTCTGTCCTCCCCCCCAGGTTCACAGGGAGGAAATGTTACCACATAGCTCAATTTTCCTTCCAAGCTCGAAGATAGTCGATGTATTGATTTAGACTCTCTCTTCCACTGCTATGGCTGATTCACTCTTTATTGGGGAATATCATTGTTATTTTTATGCTTCTTTTATACTTGGAAGATTTTAAATCAAGACAGAAGTTCTATGTATTACTTTTAAGTACGATTGAGACAACTGTTGTAAAAGCTTGACTAAACCACATTGTTTATAAAATGACTTTATTTTCTGTCGTTTTATTTGTCTGTCTTGTAATTCATCTGCATCTTTTACCTATAATGCTCCACCGAAGTTAAAGTATTCCCTTTGTGAGTGACCTTAATGGAGGTGGGGTGTTTCATAACATTTCAAGCTTTTCTAAAATGAATTAGAAGAAACTCAAAACAACAAAGGCCTGTGAAACTTCATCAAAATTTCAGATCTTCAAAAATTTAGAATTCAAATTAACAGTGTTCAAGATATGACAAGAATATATCAACACTGTTATGAATTCAGAAATCAGAAAACAAGCTTCAAAACAATTGCAGATATTTACAAGTTTAAATTCAAGATTTGGAAATAATTAAAACCTCAGAGTTCTATTCAAATAAAGCAAATTTCCAGAAGATCACGAGTACTGCAATTGGAAGTTAAGAAAGTACAAGAAAAATTACAATGATATGAAAGTGACAAATCTAATCAGAGAAAAAAGGAAGAGGAAGGAGGAATATACACAAAGAAATAAATATTTACAAAGATGAGTTTAGAGGTTATACCTGAAATCGATGTAAACAATATAATCTCTAACTCATCAGATCTTGGCAAAAGGAACTGTAAATGATACAGAATTATAGACCAGCTTGATTTCAAATTTCCTTTCGGCACAACAGTTCCTCAGTCACCATCGGTACCTAATAGTTTAAAGGATCAAGTGGTCTAACAAAATTAGTAAAACCACTCACAGTTGTATTCATATGTTTTGGTACCTAAACTTCTTTATATAACAATCCATCCGAAATTATCTTTTTACCTTTTGGAACCCATATCTGTTTGAAATTAGTGAAGTTTGTCTTATTTCTTTTTGGGAACCAGAATTTTTCAGATGGATTATTATAGAACAAATTTACATCACATTTATGACTCAAAAATCCTTTGCGATTATCAGAGTTTGAATTTTCAAATCGATTCTTTCCAAAGCAGTTTGAAAGATTTTTAAAATCATTAGAATTCCATTTTTCAAAAACATTGTTTTTCCCAAAACCAAGACCATGTTTATTCCCAACAGAAATTTGGTTTTTCAACAACATATTCAAAGATTTTTCTCCATTAGAAAATTTACTTAAAATTGTTTCAAGTTGTTGAATTTCAGTTTTAAGATCATCGTTTTCTTTCATTAATTCTAAACAACGATCTTTAGTGATCTTACATCTTTCAAAATCAGATTTCAAAACCAAATTTTCATCATTAAGCAATTTGATTTTGGTTCGGGACTCAGAAATTTCAAATTCAAAATGTTTTTGTTTTTCAAACTCAACTTTCTTGGATTTTTCAATCACGTTTTCAAGTTCTTTGAAAATTAAATCTAATTTCAACAAATTCTCCTTTTCAGAAATTTCAAATTTGGAATGTACATCAGTCTTAAAAATTTCAAATTCCTTCTGTAGAAAATTGTTCAAACTTGATAACTCAATCTTATTTTCTTTTAAGATCAGAATTTCCTTTTCAAACTTTTGAATATTTTTATTGAGGTGAACAAGATTGGTTTTCAATTTCAAACAATTTTTGCAATCTGAATTTGAAGAATTAAAATGTTCAAGTTGTGATTCCAAATCATCAATTTTGCTGGTCAACATAGAATTCTTAGATTTCAGAGATTTATTTTTAGATTGGAGTTTATCAACAGATTTGGTAAGATCAACACAAAAGTAAACCAGATCTTCATAAGAGAAATTTTCTATTTCATTGTCTGTTGAGTCTCCATCAGCTGATCCATCTGAATTATCATCTGTAAGCCCTGTTAAGCATAAATCTGAATCTAAGTTGACATTCCGGGGTTTTGAGCAACTATTGTCAATTTGTCCATACTTTGTATTGAGAGTTTTCCAAATTTCCTGCGCAGTCAAACAATGGGAGATAAAATCAAGTTGATTATTACTAAGATGAGAATAGAGAATATACATAGCACGAGCATTGATATTCCTATCTATTATATCACTTCCACTGTCAACAACATCCCAATATTTAACAGATTTCAAATACAATTTCATTTCTAATTTCCAATTCAAAAAATCTGTACCATCAAAAATATTTGGAATGTGACTGGACTGACAACTAGGGATCACCATTACTCTAGTGTTAATAGAATACCTGCTCTGATACCACTTGTTGGATCTAGATTAACCCTAGAGGGGAGGGGGTGAATAGGGTTTATCACAGCTTTTCGCTGAGTTAAAAATCTGACGGGATATTAAAAAATAAACAGGTCACAGAATGCAGCAGAAATAAAAAAGCAGAAAGGAAAAAACACACAGAGATACCCAGCTTCGGCAAAACCCTGCCTACTGCTGCATTCCTAAGGTTTCTATTAGGTGATAGAACAGATCCCTCTTACAAGACCATGTAAACTCGCACTCCCTGCTCCTGTACTAACCCTACGCTCAAAACCCTAGACTGGTCTATGTCCCCTAGACCAGATTTTCCCCTAGTTTTACAGACTCTAGTAAACTGCCTAGTTTTATAGACGAAATTAGGAAACCACCTAGATTTTACAGACTTTAGCAACTGTCAGTTAAACCCCTAACTAATGACCTAGAATTTTATAGACTCTAAAACTATTCGTATCGTTTTACAAATTAAAAAAACAACAAAAAAGAAATTCAAAAACAAATAAACCCTAAGATTTGAAAATAAATAAATCTCCCCTTGTTCTTGGATACTCTTGACTTGGCCGGCAACTTAAGTTGGTTCCACCCAGTTTCATTTATCCCGATCACTTTCTCTTTTACTTGATTTGGCGGCTCTGGAAATTTGGAAATCTGGGGTTTTCAGAATTTGCCCCAAATCGAATCGATCACTTGAAGTATGAATTAATCTATGAAGCTCGAAACTTTGTTGCTTGGTACTTCGATTTGGAATTTTCTCTCTCGATCGAAACTATGAGTTTTCTGAATTATATGACTTTGAATAACTCTTGAATTGTTTTGTGGTTTCAAAACCAATTTTTGCCAGTGATGATAGGTGAGTTTATAGAGCTAATTCGACCCTTTAAATCTCTAATTTCGCAAAATTTGATTTTGATTTTCCTGATTTGTTGCGTGAATTTCCCTTTTGATATTCACGGCTTTGAATGACTTGATTGAATTGTGTGATTGTTACATTCCTGTGAATCATTTCTGCAAACCTGAAAGATTTTCGTACCTAATATGAAATGAGATTTTCTGTAAATGATTTTGAACTTGCCAAAAACATTTTTGGAATTTATGGAAACAAAGATCAAATCGTGGTCCCTTTTGTGATTCCTGGTTGATAAATCGCCTTGTTCGAATTGCTTAATTTCTGGAACATAAATTATTGGTCCCATGTGAATTGATACTTGCATTGATTTAACACTGCCTTGAATTCCATGAAAACTTGAATCATTTCTGGATAGTTTCTTAGTCGAGAGTGAATGATTCATATTTTAGGAAACCAATTTAAATTGTGGTCCTCTGCTTGATTAATTTCTGGAAAACAACATACCATAAAAAGACCCATGCTGTATATTTGTCCATACACATCTAAAATTCTCTATGTACACATTTCCTTGTGCCCAATACCTTGCATTACTTTGCTGAAATGAACATGTTGTTTCATGAATTCCTTTGTGGCTATCCGTTTGTTCAATGAGTTGCACACACTTGAAAATGGAAACATAATTACTATATCTACACCCAAATCCACATTCACTTATGTCTTGACCATCCGAGTTCACCTGAACATGCAGAAATGAAACTTGTATTTGTCCATGCAGTTTGATGCTTGTTGTGAGTATACACTTGCACTTGAACTGCTTTGTTTTGTGCATGGATTGATTGAACTGTATATCAATGATGTCTATATGTACTTGAATTGCTGTTTGGTATTGAAAAGTGTACACATGCTGTGTTGGCCTGTAACCAGTGTTTGACTATGCATGTGTTCACCATTAATTTGTTATGTGTGTGAATGCAGTCCATTGAGCTGCACTGCTTGAACATGTTTGTGTGTCATCATCCTACACTTGAAACTTGGTCTGTCTTGACCGACTTAAATTTGCTGACTAGTTGAGTTGCATTTGTGAGAACTGAATTTAGCAATTATGATCCACCATGTTAGACTGTTTGTCTCCAGTTTTGTTGCACCATACTTTCATGCATGTAGTGATCTTTATTTGCTTGAAACCATGTTCGGCCGTTTAAAAAAAATGACCTACCAAACTAAAATACTTGATCTTGAGCTGATCTTATATGTTTGTCACACATTTGGGCTGATTTGCCCTGACAAAAGAACTTGCTGATTTGCCATGTTTTTGAGTTGATCTGCCATGCTTGAATCACTTGATCTGCCGTGTTTGTCAGCTTTTTTTTGGCTGATCTAAAATTGTTGTACTTTAACTTGATCTTCAATGTTGGTTCGACCATGTGCACACTGATTTGCACTGAGTCGAGATAGTCCATGCGGCTACTCCTCAGATGCACACTGTATGTTAATTGGCGAGGTAGTGCACACGTGTATATATATGCACGTGTGTATATGCAGTCGATCAAACCAATTTTCATGTCCCTGTATATACAAAACTGGCTGCCTTGTGGTATTTACAGTGTTTCACTGTGAATATCACAAGCTGTCTAGTCATAGATGAATCAGATCAAGTCATTAAAAATGATGAGAAACACAACAGAAATCCGAGGCAAATAAAAATTATATTCTCATGTATTCAATTTTATTTCTATTACAGTGTACTGTGTGTGTGTGTTTCATGTGACAGGTAAGCAGATGATGACTGGACAGATGTTGTGAAGACAGAAGATTGAAGATAGTGAATAAGTGAATGTGTATATGAGTTGTAAACCGAGTGAATGACTGTATAATCGAGTGTCAGAGTGAATCTGTAGTGAGGAACATTGTATATAATGAAATCAATTGAAATATTAGTGAAGTGTACAAATAGTGGGGTTGTAAATCTGTACTGTTTAAAAATTGAAATAAAATATTATATTTAAAAATAATGCTGTATAAATATCTGAATGTCTGTATAGTTGTATTTTATTTAAATATAAATATTATATTCCAGTCTGTGATGTATATAAAAGTATAGTAACAAACACATTTATAATAATATATATTTGGTTGTTATCATCAAACAAAAATCATATAATTGTGTATACAACAACGTTATATACAACAATAATCAGTCTTCAAAGCAACCAAAATTAACCCTCTCGAATATGATATTGAGTTGTCGGTTAACTGGCCTACTGATTCGAGGTCGAGAGCAGTATCACTCTCAGACGATGAAGATGTAGAAGAAATGTTTTCTGCTATTAAGAAATCAATTGAGTTGTTTGTTGGAAAAACGACAAAAGCAATCATCGAAGAAATCACCACACCTCCCATCGTGAGTACCGGTCTAGGATATTTCGCAGAAATGTTGCAAACTCATGATCCTTCACTCATATTTAGTTCTCCTATGTACACCGATCCATATTTTCATCCAAATGTGGGCGAGCAACATCATCAACAACAACAAACTATTCAACCAAATGTTCATGAGCAACAACACCAAACTTTTCAGTTAGAATACTATGGGCAACAATTGCAACATTGTGTATTTCCTTCTCTGTCAGAACTATACGATATGAGCCAAATGCATGTGTTAATATTAATTTAGTTTGCTAACTACTCATTGAAATGTAAAAGATGTGACTAAAATGCATTTATTAACAAGCTGATTGAAGAATCTGAATACAGACTGGGGTACAGGACATTCAAAACAGACAAATGCTCTAAATGAAGACACATATATTGAAGTAAATGACCGTATGGTAGCATGGTGGTCACCACGATAACTGTTAATGATACATGTTGGATGCAACAAATGGAAGTCAACAATGAACCGGTGGACTATGATTTTCCAAACACGGAAGATTCCGAAGATGATGGTGCTGAGGTTCAAATGGAAGTACCATTAGACGATGATCTCTGCACGGCTCAAATGATGACAAGATCCATAATGGCTAATCTGGATTTTTCTGGTGAAAAATTCTCGACTTCTTGCGTACAAAATGATTTTGCTGTTGGGTTGGTATTACAAAGTAAAGAAAAGTTTCTACACAAACTTACGGAGTGGTGAAGGCCGATTTGGATATCTCAGCTGGTACGGTTCAGGTGTTTGTCGACGACCAACTCTTCATCAAAATCAACTACATGAAAGCTTGGCGAACATTGAATAAAGCGTTGGAAAAAAATTTACGGTGACTGCGCCAAAGCGTATACGAGTTTGCCTCGATGTTATGAAGAAATAAAAAGAAGCAATCCAGGTTCAGTATGACATATATCACACGATGATGTTGGGGTATTTGAGCGTGCTTTTTGGTCTTTTTATTGCATGTTCTGTACGCTGTCGTTCATTGCTATGTATTGATGAGACACATTTGTACGTTAAGTACAAGGGAACACTGCTTGTTGCTACTGTTGTAGATGCCTATGACTACCTTTTCCCATCAGCTTATGTAGTTGTCGAATCTGAATCGTATGATAGTTGAGTTTGGTTCTTTTCATGCATGTGTGAGTTTATTTATAGTATACGAAATCGTCACATTACTTTTATACCTGACAAAAATGAAAGCGATCCCAAAAGAATTGCAGGAAAGATGGATCAAACCGCATAATCATAGGTTCTGTGCAAGACATCCAAAAACCAATTTTCAAGCTGCGGGTCATAGAGAGAAACGACTAACAAGCGTGTTTTACACTGCTGCATGTGTATCAGAAGTAGCCGAGTACACTAAAATCAAAGAATAAATTAAGGCAACTTATCCGTTGGCGCATGACTGGATTGAATGAAGCCATAGGAATTCTGAAGAAAACTGGCACTTTGCAGAGATGAAGGTGGTTGCTTCCATGTTATGACAACCGATGCATCTGAAAGTTTTAACAGTGTATTAAAAGGTGCTAGATCGTTGCCTATAAAGGCACTGGTTGCAAGGACATTCTTTCGATCAGTTGAATATTTCTATAAGAGGTGGGAAAAAGGGGAGACCCTGAAGACAAAACTTACTCTAAAATGGGAATCAAAATTTAGGCTCGTTTTATTGAAGCACGTCATTGTGGACTTGTTCGATTTAGTCGATCTAAATGGCAAGTGATTCATTATTACGGAGATGAATAAGAAATTGAGATCATAGGTTCTCGTTACTCCTGTACATGCAACATCCCACTTCCGTAGAAAACACTGTGTCCTCATGTGATGACGGCTTGTTCAACACATGATTTTGGTATAAATAAAGCACATCACAATTTTACTTCTGAGTGGTACTCCATTTAAAGTTATCAAGCTTCCTACAAGCCAGAGTATCATCCTGTACATGATAAGAAATACTGGGCACTGACAACGGTCCACGTACATTGGCTCCGCCTGTAAGAAGACAACTCTGACGACCTAAATCTACGAGAATCAAAAATGTTATGGACAAGCATCAAACGCAAAAAACAAACAGGTGCAACAAATGTGGATCGCATGACCATAGCAGAAAGCGATGTACTTCAGTAACTTAAATTGGAGATGTATCTGTATTTCTTATGTTTCGAACTTATCTATCCTGCATTTGACTTTGTATCTCTCTAATTTTTGGATATTTGAATTTGTCATTTTGTGTATGTTGTTTGGTTAGACTTTGAATGTTATTTGCATGTATAATTTATAATATAATTAAAAACGAGCTCGTAACGTCGCGGTGGTTCGTAGTTTTAAGTTTTAAACTTCAGCTGAATATACATGATTCGTTATAACTTGGATTTCATTGAAACAAGAAACGTTCGATTCTATCGAACTATATTTTTTATAATGGATCAGAAAAATGTAGATTTCATATTATAGATTTTGAGTTATGTCCAAAACAAATTTTCAGAAAGTTGCTATGGAATTTAGTAACAAATTGCATTGGCGAATTTTGAAAGCTCGCCAATTGGCGAATTCCGAAACTTCGCAATCGCGTTTCCAAAACAGGTCTATTCTTGTAATTATTTCCAAAACTGGTCTCAATATGTTATTAAACTTAGGACAAATTTTCATCTAAGACTTGTTTTAAAAGCTATTTCGCGTTTAATGCTGATTTTCAAACTTATTACCAAACATGGCTGGTTAATACATAGTCAGCATTTTTGTATAGTCAGCATTTTTGTAACTGTCTCGTTTGGGCGCAATTCATAGTTGCGCTCAGTTTTTTTCAAACGATGTGCCTAAGCCACATTTTATTTATAGAGCAAAAAAAAAAAAAAAAAAAAAAAGAGAATAAGTCTGAAGTGGCACGACTATGAGTTGCGCCACTGAAAACTTATGCATTTGAGAAAAGACAAATTCTGGCCACTTGGCTTTTTTTTTTTGTTTAAATATATGGACGCAACTATGAGTTGCGCTGTAACAACCCGTATTTTCAATAACATAAATCGAGGCAGAATTTAATTCAAAAATCTGTATCAAGGGAAACGGGCTATGCCATTGCGTTCGTCTCGGAAAAATACGCGAAATAGAGTCCGAGTTTTCGAAAATCGGAGTCCGTATGACCCAGTTAAGGCCCATTGAAGTTTTCAGAAATTTCTATGCTAAAAACAGATTTAAATTTCAAATTAAAAACAAGGATTAGGGCTAATTGGTGTCAGGCGGGAAAATTCCCGCCAGGGCCCCCATGTCGACAGGGGTCTTAGGGTGTCGACTGCCCTACCGACAGCCCTGTCGACACGGGGTGGCCAGGCAGTTTTGCCTGGCGCACCATTTTGATTTGGGCTTGGTCTTGTGGCTTGGTTCTAGAGAATTCCTAAATCTGACGGACCAAAACTAACCTAGGGTTAATCCTAGGGCTAAAAACACTCTAATCTTCTATAAATAAGCCCCTAATCCTACCCTAAACCCTCATTATTCACTCTAGCAACCAAACTATGTCAAATTGAATTCTCAAATGGCCTCCACCTAAGAACCCTAGCCTCCACTCTCTTCAATAATCAATTCTATGAAGGTTTTGATGTTCATACAAGCATTTCTAAGTTGTATGAATGATCATTAGCTTGCATACATCATCAAGTTGCAAGCTTTATTTGCTAAGCTAGAGTTTTTGGGATTTTTGTTAATTGGAGCTTTGTTTTGGGTTTTTATATGCTTGCATAAAGGGCTTTTCAATCTTTATTAGTGGATTTGTGTCTTCATAATATTTGTAAGCCCTCTTACCTTCATTTTAGAAACTCTAAAGTTAATATGTGATGAAAGTTGGGATTTATGCATGTTTAATAAGTTATGCATGCTTATGCAAGTTCACTATGCTATGTTATGCATGTTTAATAAGTTATGCATGCTTATGCAAGTTCACTATGCTATGTTATGCATGTTTAATGAGTTATGCATGCTTATGTGAGTTCACTATGCTATGTTACACATGTTTGATAAAGTATGCATGCTTATGCAAGTTCACTAAGTCATGATTTGCAAGTTTAACAAGTTATGCATGTTTATGCAAGTTCACTATGCCTTGATTTGCAAGTATGACAAGTTATGCATGTTTATGCAAGTTCACTATGCATTAATTTGCAAGTTTAACAAGTTATGCATGTTTATGCAAGTTCACTATGCCTTAATTTGCAAGTATGACAAGTTATGCATGCTTATGCAAGTTCACTATGCCATGATTTGCAAGTTTAACAAGTTATGCATGTTTATGTAAGTTCACTATGCTAAGTTATGCAAGTCCAACATGTTATGCATGCTTATTATGATATGTGAGATTCATCATGTATGTTGTGCCAAGTTCCCTCTTTCTATCCTTTATGCGTTATGACGAATATGTAAGCGATAGAATGACGTTGGGGGTTTTGGGTAAAATTTAAAATACATGAAAATATAAGATTGGGAATTTACCTATTAAGTTAGGTCTACCCCTTGGGAATTTACCTATTAAGTTAGGTCTACCCAAGTATTTGTTAAAACTTGTAATTATGGTTTGAAAATAAAGTGGACATGACACTTAGAAAACATGTGTGGCCAACTCGAGGTTGGGTTGAGTTTGTAGCGTAAACCTACCCGGAACCGACCGGCTTAACTAGTTGCTACAAACAATAGGACCCAATGTGAGAAGTTGGTCATGTGTACCTGGGACCCGAGGTTAGACCAAGTTGTGGTGTAAAGCTACCCGGACCCGCCCGGCTTAACTAGTAACCGCAACAAAGTCTAATGTGAGAGGTTAAGGTACAATTAAATTAATGCCTCATGATTAGGGTTAAGTCATGGCCCACTAATACTTAACCAATTTTTGGGGATACGAGGGATTAAATGGGGTTAAGTGGTGAACTGTTGGTTACACTTAGCTAATTTAATCCATGATTAGTGAGGGGTTAAACCACACTTAACCCTCTTAGAAAACCCTAGCAACGTGGTCTGTTCCAGCAGTAATCCCAGTTTGGTATCATTTACAACCCTAGAGGCTAGGCTAGGGCGGGGCACGATTACTGGACGGATGTAAGCGACCAAAGCGACGGCTGAGTGGTACAGCGGTGCGGGTCCAGGCGGGCTACGGACGTGCACGTAGTTCGGTGTTGGACAAACTCGAGGCACGGGTACCAGTAGGTTTAGACTGTGCATTATTGCTTAGGTGTCTGGGGTTGACACCCGAGGGCTTGATACACCCAAAGGTGGACCCAACACAGTCTGACTACAACCATATGTGGGCCGTATGGACACCAACACTTGACGTGTTAGGTTTATAGGGAGCCGATCGACTAGACCGTTGGGCTGGACCTTGCATTAAGGTCACCGCATGCTATTGGGCCAAAGTTTGGGCTGAGGGATCAATACCTGTTATGTTAGTTTGCTAGTACACTGTGGTGCAAAGCTTAATCTTCTTTATGTGATGACACCTTTATCTATTGTCAGTATATTCATCTCAGTTTCCATCATGATGTTAGCTTTATTAGTTTATAGACTGATCGTAGTAGGGCTTACCAGTCTTTTTGACTGACCTGTTTTCTTTCGCTTCTTTTCTTCCGTTCCCCCCCCCCCCCCCCCCAGGTTCTCAGGGAGGGAACAGTGGTGCTTAGCTTGGATCGCTTGCTTGTTCGCTGGATAGCTCATGTATGTCTGGATATTGAGCTCGCTATGGCTTATCACTTTTATTTTTGGGGATAGCACTATGTATTTCAGTATTTCTGTTTATGTTGTACTAGACATATTTATTTTGGCAGATGACTTTATGATGTACTAGACTTGTTTTGAGATGGTTTGAGATATTCCGCTGTTTTATTCTCACTTACTCTGTTTTACATATATATATTTATGTTTCTGTTCTGCCTTGATATATCATTATGCATGCTTACCCAGTTCTAACGCCCCCCAGAAGCTAGTGCCCCCGAAAGAGTGACCCTAGCGGAGGTGGGGTGTTACATGCGCCCACCCACATTTTTTTTTTTAAAAGTTTGGTCGCAACTATGAGTTGCTTTCAAATGAGGCAGGTACAAAATTAATGACTGTGCACAAATCGGTTCTGTATGGTAATAAGTTTGTAAGTCAGCCATACAAAATAGCTTGTCCTTAAGCTTTAAAAACATGTTAAACCTGAAAATTTTCGTTTTTACATATAGGGCGCGCGCTATTGATAATCAGGAAGAGCAGATTCGGTTCGATTTTCCGTTTCCACCCGCTGCCGCTGATTTCTTTTACGCATCCTAGCAAAACCCTACAGCTGGCTTCCTGACCAAAATGGAAGGAAGGCAGACCAGATCGAAAGCTAAAGCAGGTACTTTTCGTGTTTATTTGATCGATAATTTTGATTTAGGGTTAGGGTTAGCACTTCTTCACCTGGTATAGATAAATCAGTCTAGTTAGGGTAGGAAAATCGATTTTAGGATTAGATACGTTGGGTTCATGGTTATCTTTTGCACTTTTACCAACGTTCAACACTCGGTTCCCTATTTGGAATGCAACAGACATGCAAGGGCTGGTTTTTATAACCGTACCATGTTGCATATGTGTCAACTTTATGCGTATCAAAGTTCGTGCAGAAAAGTGATTTGATCAAGGTGCCTGAAAAATAGGAGTTATATTTGGTCATTTTGAGTCAAATCTGGTTTTTTGGTTGTTGGCTAGATATGGAGAAGTGGTGCTGGGTTATGAAATCGGGTAGGTAAAGTTTGGAGCTAAAAATCAGTAGATGGGGCAAAATCTGGAAAACCCAGAGTTTATCCCCAAGCTGACTCCAGATCATACCCTTGCTAGACTTAGCAAATTCCAGGGAGCAAAAATCCTTAGCATGGCTCGGTTACTTTAGCTTATACACCCAAATCCTTGCTTGATTAAGAGGTTTACTTTTGTAAAGTCCGACTCAATTTTTTGTGCTAGTTATCCCTAATCCAGTCAACGTATGGCTAAGCCTCTTGGACAATCTAATCACCCAAGGTTGTCAAACCCGAGTTCTCACCAAAGAGCGCTCGGGTATACAAAGATCGTAAATCGTGGGATCATAACACAAAGCGTAAGTTCCTACAAAATGAAAATTAAAAATAAAATTTCAACAAAATAGCCATAGCATAATATTTCCATTAATCATTAGTTCATAACTAAACATAACATGAACCTTAAAATTTCAAGTTTCAACAAAATAACCTTAACACAAGTCTTGGTCTTCCATCAAAATATTGCAAACTTCCATGAGATCTTCAGCTTCAACTCCATCAATTTCATCATCAAGGTTAGGATTCTCCAAATCTTCTTCTAGAGCAGCAGCTGCACCACCTTCTACAGCAGCTCCAACATCTTCCTCTCGTTCATTTTGAGTGTCAAAATCCAAATCATCATTGTCTAAAGTAAGATCTAAAATATTTGATGACCCTTCATCATTCGGCTGCAATATCCATTCATTATCGGATACAAGATCCTCAATGTTATATTTAACCATCTTTCTAGTTTGTTTCTTCTTGGACAATTTTGAATTTGTCATGACAAAAACATTGTTCATCGTCTTTTGTTTCAGTCGGTTTCTTCTTTTTGTGTGAACCTAATAGATACAATCACACAAACTCCATCAGCATAACTATATACCAAGTTGTAGACAACTTTTAAAATTAAAAGGTAAGAAAATTTTACCATTTCAAAAGCACTTCAATTTCTTTCACAACCCGACGAGCTGCAAGTCAAACTTAACACACGAATTGCAAAATTCTGTAGTTCCGGGTGCTCATCTCCATGTGATTCCCACCATTGCGATGGAGTTTTAGTTTCAAGTGCAGCAATAGCTATTTCACTACCAAATTTTTTTGCCTTTGTCTTGAAATCTTCAAGTTGAGCATCGATTTTACTTATTTCTTTAACATCGCCCACCATTCTTTGCATGCAATCATAAAGCCCACATTTCACTTTAAAGTCAGTTTTAAATTCTGTAGCATAATGCAACTGAGGATTAAGATAGTAGCCGACAGCGTGCAATGGCCTGTGTAATTGATTATCCCATCGCTCGTCAATAATATCCCACAAAGGCTTGAAGCTAAATGTAAAAATAGAATTGAATTAGTTTTGCAAAATGCATATACTTGTATAGTTGCAACTTGCAAACTTGGAATTGCAAATAATAAAAACATAATGTAAATTGTAAACTACCTTCTTTGGACACCATTGAAGGCACTTTGAATTTTCTCTTTGGCTTGGTCCATTGCCTCGTAGATGAATCCCATAACTGGCTTTTCATTCGAATCCACTAAACGAAGTACCCTGATCAAAGGATATGCACCTTTCAAGCACATTGCAATATTTTTTCAAAAATTTGTATCCATAATGATTTCTTCAATATTCTGTTATTCCCTTGTTTTTGCAAACCTACTTGATGTCCATTCATTGGAGTTGAACATTCTTATCAATGCTCCTTTGTGCTCCATAAGACACCCCAAAGTCAAATAAGATGTTGCAAATCTAGTCACCGCAGACCTTACCAAATCTTTTCCTTTGGTGAAATGTTGTAATAAAGAAATTACAGATGTCTTTGAGTAAATAAGTTGCGTAATTTTCTTATCCCTTGATATTGTCTCCTCATGAACGGGTATCTTCTTTTCAAAATCTTCCAGCATAAGATCAATGCAGTGGGCTGCATATGGCGTCCAATACAGTTTCTTTCTTTTCTTCATTAACATTGTACCAACAGCTTTGTAGTTTGTTGCATTATCAATCACAATTTGCACTACGTTTTCTTCACAACTTTTTCAATAATGTTATCAATCATCTCAAAAAATTTATCTGCAGCCTTTGATATATGAGAAGCATCAATTGACTTTAAAAATACAGTACCTGCTCACTAGAAAATTCAAGATGGTTCTCCTTTTTTTGTCGGTCCACCGATCGCTCATGATGGTGCAACCTGTCTTCTTCCAAAAAATCTTGTGCTCTTCAATTGTCTTCATTGTCATCTCCACCTTTTGCTTCAAATACTTTGTTCTGATCTAATGATAGGAGGGTGACTTAAATCCAAGTCCATGTCTTGAAACCATTTCCAGCATCTTGTGGAATTCCTCACTCTTTGCCACATTAAAAGGTATTGCATTATTGAAAAAGAACGATGCAATTTCTTGACATGATTCTTCTTGCAAATTCTTCTTGAAAATGTTATTGATGGTGGCTTGAGAACTCACTCCCCTTTTCTTGAAAAGATTTGCAGGTGTCTCATTATCCCCATCAACTGATCTTTTTCCTTTTGCTTTTTCAGTATCGATTTGCTCCTCTGTTTTGTTCAATAACTTTTGCTGCAGCGACTTGCAAATGTCAAACACCTGTTTTTTGACATCATCTGGCACCAAGGTAGTCAAGGCGAAAAAGCCCCAGGCTGGTGCCTAGCGCTTTTTGACGCCTAGGGCTTTTTTGGGCGTCTTGAACATCAGTTCTGCCGTTTTACAGCCAAAAAAAAAAAAAAAACTGCATTTAAAAAACCGTATAAAACTCAAATTTTGGCTTTTAAAAAGTGCATATAAATGCAATATTCAGATTAAAACATCATAACATCATCATAAACCAAACAAAGGACCACATTTTTAGTTTTATAAGCTGCATACTGGAAAAAAAAACTGAATTTAAAACAAAATAACTGCACTTTCTCACTGAGGCGCTTTTTTTTGAACCAACGCTTTTCTGGGGCTTTGGCGCCTCGAGCGCTTTTCTGGCGCCTCAAGCATGGCTGGCGCCTCGCCTAGGGAAAAAGCCCTAGGCTGGCGCCTAGGGCTTTTTGGCGTCTAGGCACGCCTAGGCGAGCGCCTTGACTACACTGTCTGGCACAGATTGACAGGGGCCAACATCTTTTTGTGTACATGCCAAATGATGCTTCAATCTATAGATTCCTCCATCAAAAATTTTTCCACAGTAATTGCACTTAATTTTTCTGGGACCTCCATCAAAAGAAACTCCATGCTTCCATGCTACATCACTTCTGTTTCCAGCAGCATTAACTCGAATTCTGGGTGGTGCAGAGCCAGAAGAAGCAGCAACATGATTTTCGGTGTTTGAAGACGTGAAATCAGAAGAGGCGGCCGAATCAGAAGAGTAAGGAGAATACAGAGATTTTTGGATGAAGAAGAATTGTAAACTTACAATTTATAGTTGATGATTAGCTGAATAACCATTGCAGTGTTATTATTATTGTCGATTAGGTTTCACGAGAAAATATTGGGCTGAATCGACAATCAATAGTGTCGATTAGGTTTCACGAGGCAGCTCTTCGCATGGAATCGAGAATCGATAATCGAGAATTGGGAAAACTCGAAGCAGTTTTTGACGCGGAAATTTGCTTGAAGTTTGCACGATTTCACGTTGTTTAGCGCCGCTCTGAATGATTCCACTCTTCTCCGATTATTTTTCCGTGGTTTCTCCCTGAGATGGAAAAAACGCGTGGACTCGTTCGATTTCACGAGTAAACACGCGAGTTTGACAACACTGTAATCACCCAATATAAACAAGGCAATTTATACTCTGATTAAACCTTGAAGCATGCTTTGGGTCAACTTTGATGATTGCTAAGGTCCACTCCGAAGCTTACATTAAAATAAATGCACTTGAGTCGCTACTTCCTCGAGCAATATCTTTGCCGTATGAATTTTAATTACGATACAACTTGGATCATTATTCACGATGCATTCCAAGTTACATCTTGAGAAAATTTGGTAGGTTTGGAGTTGGTTTAATTTCAAGTTTCAATCGTATTTGGTATGGTACATGGCTAACCTTGGGTAAGACTAGTGTTTTTTTTTAATCTTCCTGATTGATGACTCTAAACTTCAACCTTAGTAACTTCTATATATGACATATTGTTTGCAAATGCGACATACGTTTGTCTAATGACAAAGACTATGTTATGTGAAAATTTGGTCATGCTCGGAGAATGGAAATTGTGGGCACTTAAGTGTGATCACTGCACAGTTGGTTAAAACATTTCCGTTTCAAGTTAGATTTTAATGACGTTTCGATGATTGGTCATCATTCGTTGTAAGGATCATTTGGAAACACACAAAGCTTAATTCTTGAATGTAATTTTTCCCCATGACGTTTGTCCCCATAGTTATTAATGGCGCACAACGCAAAAAGGCGCAACATCAGTCTGGAGCCTTGGCGCACGACACGGCAAATGACGCACGCCTTTTTGATTTACTGCGCATTTTTGTTTTTTTAATTTAACATATAACATTAAATTAAAAAATTCAGTGTTTTTTGCTAAAACACATGCAGTCAAAGTTTTTACTATTTTGCAAAAAGAAACATCATCATATTTGACATCATTAGCATAGAATTTCAAGCATAATAGATTTCAAAATCCAAAATAATAATACATATTACTAATAAACTAGAATTTCGAATCCGATTTAACAATCATATTTTTCCAAATCAACATCTGCATCATCGGATTCATAAGGACAATTAGATTATATCAAGTTATTGTTATGATGTGGTTATATTTAGCAACACAAAGGACAATTGGTGAGGAAGAACATATTGATTGGTAATATTGTTTCCCTGATGCAATTGATAACTTTATGCAAAAAAATAAAAATAAGGTGATTATTATTTATTGATAATCTATTTGGTGCATCTACAAACTGTTTGAAATAAAATACACAATCAATTGAAATACATGTTTTCTATACAAACAATATTACATTTAATATAAGAGTATTACATAAAATATATTTTCAATATCGATATATTTGTTTCTCTTCAAGGAAAAAGAACCGTAGAAAAGCCATTCATCAGAACCCACAAAATAAATAAAAATCAAATACAAAACGTTAGCAAACACAATTATATCATCGACAATATTGTAGAAAAGCCATCCTTCAGAACCAACAAAATAAATAAAAATCAAATACAAAACGTTGGTAAACGCAATAATATAATCAACAATAATTTTATGTAAAATGCAAAAAATGAAGAAATAAACAAAAAAACAAACAAAAAACAAAAGGCGTGTCATTTTGCGCCGTGCGCCTTTTTTGCGCCGCGCGCTATTTGCGCCTTTTGCCGCGCCTTCTCATATGCGCCGCGCCACAAAAAGAAATGGCGCAGATGCCCCACCTCGCCGTGCACCATGGCGCGCGTTGTAGTGTGCCATTCATAACTATGTTTTTCCATAGGATAATATGTAAAGGAACATACAACTACATTGAACAAACTATAGTTGAGAGCTTTCTTCAATCCTTCTACTTATCAGCAAGTTAATCGTTGTAAGTGCATTGCTACTTTGAAAGAACTTCATAAAGGAAGTCTGACTAAGAGCCGTTTGATGGTGCATCTGGGATTTCAGTCGCTTTGGAATCATGGAATTAATCATTTGACATAACTATGTAGTAACAAGCATTCTAACGCATCGTTGTTTCTACAAGAATTCATTCCATGATATTTGAACCAAAGATGGGTTAACTACACCTTGATGTTAGAGGATTTCAACCATTTTATATATAAAAAAAAATCATTTTTATCATTGCTGTTAAAATCCTATGATTTGAATCTTGTTTCAAATAAAATCCCTCTCTTAACGATTCAATTTGTATTGCGATTCAGATCAAGTTACTACCACACATTAGAAAAATCATTCAATCCAATTTGATATATTTAATATACTTATTTGGATTTATAATTCCAATTCTAATCATTTCCAAACAATTTAAATTAGAACAAGAAAGAAAATAATTTTTTAGGTTTAGATGTAGAAGCTGGGTTGAGCGAATACTTAAGCCTGATTCGGGTAAAAGACTCATCAGTGATGAGGTTAGCAAAGCCTTATTATCATCTGGTGATCATATCAAATGAATTTCATTTGGTGTCAAAGGTTGGGTTGAGCGAATACCTATGCCTGATCCGGGTAAAAGACTCATCAGTGATGTGGTTAACAATGTCCTAGGATGGGTAACTCATTAAAGATGGAATTAACAATATCCTAGAATGAGTTGAAAACTACAAAGCAGGCGTGCGGCAACCCCTAGTCGAACTGCGCACTGAATACGTAGAGGTGCGGTGGTGCGGCGAGATTCGTACGGGGTGCTTCAACATGGCGTGTCACCATATTCTAGCGATGGGATGGAAAGGGGGGTGCGGGATTTTTAGATCTTTATTAGCGATGGGATGAAGAAAATCCTGTTTCGGGATCTAGGGCACACAAAAAAAAATGTAGAAGAAAAAGACGGAGAAGAAGAGAGAGAACGGAAGAGATCGAAAACCTGTAGCAGCGATCTGGAGGAGATCTCGCTTTGGCGCTCATCGACGAATATTGAAGTCCGACTGTATAAATTTGAAACTATTGACCGTATAAGTTTTATATCTATATTTTATTCTGGTGCGTGGTTTTATTTACAAGTGCAAATATTCTATTCTATGTTAATATGTTTTCTTGTACATATATATACATATATGTATGTATATATGTATATATATATTTAATGTTTCAATACTTGCCGTATCCCTTCGCACCCGAATTCCCATATTTTTTTTGAATTTGCTGGTTTTTCGTGTCTCCGTACTGCGCACCCGCATCCGCGCATCCGCACCTATGCTTTCTAGGTTGAAAGCGATACGAGTGCGTATTTTTAAGAATAAATGATCTTTGTTTAAAATGGTAAAGAACCAACTTCATCAAAAGTTTCCCTTCAAATTAAGGAGTATCTTTTGAAAGTAGTAACTAATAACAATAAACAAATAGACATCTTAAACATCACCTTTTTTCCTGAAGATACCTATAGAACAAAGTTGGAATAAGAAATAGATTTTTTTGTCAAGATATGAATAGATGTCCTTTGTTTTTGTAGAATTCTGACAGAAGGAAAGTCTACAAAGGGGAATCCGCCAAACCAAAGGAAAATGAATCTTAGAAATATCTAGTGGCAGGCGCAGACATCCTAGCCTTTCCTACTCCCACTTTAGTTAGGAAAACATGCCCTCGACGATATGGGTCATTCGTCGAGAGGATCCTGAGCTCGTCATCTTATCTAGTGACGAGGAGTCGACACTGGTCATTGAGATCGAAGAATCGGTACCTACAGAAATAGAAGAACCCACGAAGGAAAAAGAAGTAGAGGAAGAACCCGAGGTTGAGCTCAACTGCCAAAACTTTGCATATCATGATCGATGGATGGATGACATATCTGGTGACAATGTAAAAAGTAGACAAAGAAGCAACGCCGTCTGATCGATAAACAGCGACGACATCGAATGACAAGACGAGATGGAGGTGGATGAGGCAAAAGGGACATGAACTTCCGAATAATCAATCCTAGGACTGGAGGAGATAGAAGAAGGGTATGTGAATAAGGCTGACAACTCAGAGGAGGAAGATGATAAGAATTTAAATATATCCTATGACATAGACTTTTGGTACAAAAGGACCTCCTTCGACTCTGATGAATAGGATTTTGATTCTTCTTCAAGCTTGTACCTATAGGAATTAATTATGATCCTTATATCTGTAGGAACTAGTTATGAATCCTTATATCAGTAAGAATTAGTTATGAATCCTTGTATCTGTAGGAGCTAGGTATGAATCATTGTATTGGTGGTGATTAATTATGAATAATGTAAGCTTATGTTAATGGAAAATCTTTATTGTTATATACTTTGCATGAATCTCTTCCAAAACAAAGATAAGACATAAAGGAGCAACTTTCACTAAAGTTAAGCTTTACCAAAGGAAATTATTTTTGGACGAGTAAACTAAACTAGGCCATAACGTCTCATTTGATACCAATAAAATCTGCTACGACTTCAACCATGGTCCAATGGTTGAAGGCCTAGGATTGCTTCAGTGGGTTTCATTTAGGATCATGGGGTTTCACTTGGTATCAGATTTTTGGAATAGATTACGAATTTGAATAAATAAAGTATTCATCTTTGCATAAGTTTTTTTTTTCCAGCACATCAAAAAGATTAATAAGTTTATATTTATATAGTTTTAACTTACGACACACATTGTCAAATATATACATGATAACTAGTTTCAAAAAGCACCAACGCATAACTAGCTCCAAAAAGCACCAACACATAACTAAAGATACATATCAAGTTCTATGTACTAACAAATACTAAAATGCACATATATACTACGCCAAGGAGATGAACTTTTTGGGTCAAATGATAGTTGTCAGCACATTAGTAAGATGCACTTTTTGTTTTGCTATGAATTCATATTTGTTTTTTAATCACTTTTAGCATTGAGTTTCTAAAAATAAATATAAGTATTAGAAACAAAAAGTATGTTTCAGTAGGCAAGTGTTAGAAGATAATACAAGCAACAACATAAGTTTAAATCTACAAGCTAATTCGTATAAACTGAGTTGGGTTCAGTTCCGATGAGCTGAGCCTAGCTTCTTTCCATGAAACCGAGACAAACCGAGCCCGACTCTGTTTATAAAAGTTGAGTTTGGTACAATTTGTAGGAGCAGGCTCAGTTCCATGAAATAGTAACTAACCCACTGAATTTAAAATCCAAACAACAACAAACAAGTAATATGGACCCTGGTAGGAAATAGCTACACTATCCACATTCTTGCTTCGTTTACTCGCATGCAAAGGATAAAGCAAAGGTGCAAGAAATAACGATAAACTCTCACCTCAACTATTCAAAAAAGTGTTGCTATCCATATGCTCAGAATATTCGTAACTAATTCATGTTACATATGTGTTGGTAGTGTTGCTACCCATATTCAAAAATAAGTGTTGCTACCCATAACGTATGTATATTAAAAATTTGTACCGTTTCCGTTCTAGATTGCTAATGAAATATTGCATATTGTTTAACTTACATATGCAATGGATGAACCTTCCAGCTGTAACATTCATTCAAATCAGACAGATGGGTAAATCTATTTTGAGCTCAATAGTGCTGCTAAATAAGGCATGCACATATTGATTCATGGTTGTTTCAATGTCTTAGGACGCTGATCTGGCAAAAATTGGACCTCACGTTGCTCACGGGCAAATGTAAAATACAAAATACCAGGCAAAACCTTTATCTTAAGTTTGATCAAGAAACACTATCAAATGTTAGCCTAGTTTACCAGTACAAATGTAGATTACCTTTCATATCCATGTATGCAATACCATTATTTGACACATGTTTTTTTCCCAAGAAATGTATGATAAAATAGAGTTGCTGAGCATAAAAAATGAAACTATACAAAGAACGTGCTACACATATATAAAAACATAGTAAATGAAGCTATGCATACTGGTGCACATGATATGTTCAGAGACCAAATTCAGTGTTCGCATAAGGACACCACCTTGATGTAGGTACAAAAGCTCATACGATAAAGGAGGAACTTAACAAATGATGTAGTTTTTTTTTTAATAAAAAAAAGAGTTTTGACATAATAGCTATGTTTGAAGTGGCAGACTTACGTATTTTTCTATTGGGCATGACGACACATCTCCGGTTTTCTACTAGTTTGTGATGTTATCCACATCGTTGCTTGTGTAAGCTTGCATTCCGAATTCTCTGCATCCTTGCTAATGAAGCATAACCTGTCACTATTCCAAATGGCTATTATAAAATCTTTCGATAACCTGAGTGTAACTGTAATACTCCATTCTTATTTATGCACACGTAGTTATTGCTACATCGCTTCTTTCAATATTGGATCTTGTTTAATATAGACTCCCAAAACTATCATGGATTAGCCTCATTCTGCTTTGGTACGATCTCAACCTTTGCTTTAGCTGCTTCTCCGGAATCTTAGGTGGTGTCTTTGCATCCATTACACCTCTCCTAGTCGCAATGTTCTTCTTTGGCTCTATTGAAACACTCACACTCAATATATGCAGAGGTAACAACTTGAGTTTGCTACCGCCATGATCAGTTTTTTGATAAATTAATGAAATAATGTAACCGCCATCAGGTTCGGATAATTAGTCTGATGTTGTGCTTGCAAGTATAGGACGCTTAGATCAACTGGTCCTAGTTCTATTTCTTCATATTCCATCGACAATTAAGAAACCCTAACCAGTGCAATAATCCAGCAATAAACACTCAACCAATTTATGAAAAGCTATTCAATGATGTCAACAATTCGCACATTTGTAACTTATCAAATGCTCTAACTCTTTCTCACTATAAACTTTGCAAATTTTTTACATGAAAATAGTATTTACATACATGCTAGTTTACCCCAAAAAAAACAAGTTTTCAATGTACAAAAAAGCTTAATGAAACTAAATAATACTAAGATATCATATGTTCAACATACTATATGCCGCATTCTCCTTTCACACATACTCAGTATACACATACAATCAATACATTCACTTTTATCAAAATTTCTATCCAATTGTCATACGAGCTAAACCTAAATTCATGAATTTGTTAATGTAAACATCAAATGGTACAATTATTCATGAATTTGTTAATGTAAACATCAAATGGTACACTATAGGAATTATACGACAAATCAATTAAATCCGAACAACATTTTTTTTCAAAACCCTAAAATATGAAAAACCTTTTAATATGAAATTTCACAACTTTAATCACAAAAAGTAGATATTAGTTACCAATAGGAGGAGCTTGATAACATGAGGAAGCCGTTCAAGTGAACTTAAAGAAAATAATGTGTTTTTTGGACTAAATTTGAAGTGGAGGGGTTTATTTTCGTTTGAGTAGAAAATGAGTTTTAGAGGAAGTGAAAGGGAAAACGAGGAGGGACTGGTTTTAGCTTTTAGAAGGCGCTATTTCGGATGCTACCAGTTTGATATGAGTAAGGCGACATCTCGTATGCCGCCTTTGTAAAAAAAAAAACTGGTGTCATCTAAGATGCCGTCAGTTATGGCCAAAACTGACCTATTTTTGTAAATAGCTTGTAAAGTGGCATATTGTTGTTATAAGTTATGAAAGCTGGTCCAAATCAGAAAAATTTCTTTAAAATAATCAAGGTTCTTGACAATTTTGGACAGTTGGAAAAATTCGAACATAATGTTGAAACATTAGCAAAGAGAAAAAGTCGAGATTATATGATTTAAGAAGTTATGAAAATTTGTTGAACCTACTTGTTTGGAAAATGAAGTTAGATGTGTATACACTCATAGGACGTAATGAGGTATTTATTGTACAAGGTATAAACTTTAATTACACAAGGTGTAAAAAATTGAAGAAACAATACACTCTTGGAGTATAATATTGAAAAGGGAAAATATAATCACATAAGTTATACGTAAATTGTTTCATTCGCATCTTGATCTAGATTTGAGTACAAAACTTGAGTTGTTTACACCCATTTCAAAAGAGAATTTATCATTTGATGTTTGACGGCTAATTTTGATTAGGATTTATGATCGAACACTTATGTTTTCTATCATGGTTGAGAACCGTGTAAGGAAAGCAAAATTTTCTAATCAAAGGCTCTGATCAGAGTCCACAGTAAATGATCGGAGGATCGATACTGGTTCGAAAGGAGTTGTGTATTCAAGTTAAAGATCGAATCAGATATTGCATACGAATGATCTACCTATATCTTATAGAAGCAGGAGATAATTTTTTGGGGAAATTACCTTGGATTTGTTTTGGTGTGATTTTGAAGACGAAATCTAGGAAGGGAGAATGAAAACAATTCGGAATTTAATCACCTTTAATAAAGATAGTTAAATTATTCTAAATATTAAATAATGGATTATTTTCAACTAGTTATAAAGTTTAAGATAAAGAACAATGATAATGAACTCATCATGAGAAATTAATCTAGAAAATACTTTCATTAAAAAACAATTGTAAAATAACTGAAATCATTTTATCAATAAAACTGATATCTATCCATATGAATTGCGAACGGTTCTGCATACATATACTTAATTTCATAATTAAAGAATATAAAATGAATTATTATATTTTTGGAAATTAAATGTATTAATGACATCATCAATAAGGATATTATACACAATAATTGATTTATGAATTTAAATGAAGAATTGAGGGATTTAATAATTATTATAATTATTCAAATAAGGGTTTAAACAATAAGATACCATTTTAAATATGTTATTTAGTGATAACATATTAATGGTGAACAAGTTATACAAAGGAACATACTTGACTAAAAATATAAGAAAAATCGATATCGCTTTATCGGTATAATCCCAAATTTCATAAATAATGGATACATATTATTTAAAATGATTTCAATGACTAAATAATCATGTTTTAATTATTTAAATATGATAACGAAGTTAATTTGGAATTTTGTTTACTCAAACAAATAGTTAAATTGAAAATTCAAAGTTAGATTTGCTGCTAGGTAGGACTGTAGATACTCGAAACCAACTAAAAGTTAGATTTAATCAGAAGTTTATCCCAAAAAAAGGCCAAAATGTTTAACTTAAAAATGACCAGGCACCCAAAGAACGATTGCTTGATGAGCCCAAAATCTGGTTGATGATTGTGGACTTGGTTCTTACTATTGTCAAGGATCGTTAGATTATCGAGTGGTTGTTACTTAGCGGTTTAAGGATCAGGACAACTAAGAATGTCAATATAACATGGTATATAGTAGCATATTTTTTGAAGCACAGAGGGAGAAAAGAAAATAATACAGAGATCATTATAGTGGCTTGATCGTTAATGAGATCTCTGTTCGTTCCTGATTTCACTATTGGATTGATTACAATACAATATCCTCAAATCCAATGATGAACATTCCGAGTTTGGTAGAGTTTTATTAAGGTCCAAAATTGATTGCTTTCATGTTGGCACGTGACTTGTGTTTATAGTTGTAGTTAGTTGCCTTGGGAGAGAGAGAAACTGTTGATTCGTCTTTTTACAAAGTAGTCACATATCGGTTTTTCGACGATTGAAGTGTTCATGACTTAGGCATGGGCTTAGGCGAGCCCGAATCTACCCGATTGAAGCATCGAAACACTCGAAAACAAAAGCCTGGATTACTTGGATTCGATTCGGTGAAGTCGGCCCAACCTTCCACATCATCTAATTTCGGTTCGGCATACTTTGGTTCGATCGTCGCGGTTCGAACAACTCGACTCGGTGTAGCCACGTCACCACCATCACATTTTCACATGGTTTTTCTGGATAGGCCTATCTGGTTCGACTATGTCGAATCGGACTATGTCGAGTCAAATACCGAGCACACTGGAGACTTATTCAACTGCCTGAATGTGATTCACTCACCACGCGGCGAACTCAGGATCGGGTACAATGTGTCTTGGTCGAGCCGGATTCGTGCACATCTATAAATATTCCCCCAGAACATCATTTCCAAGGAGAGAACTCTTCTTCTTTGGCATATGCGCAAGGACATTGCTGCCATTAAAATACTTCCTATTTCTCCACTTTCTTTTGTAGAGTATTAACTGTGTTGTAATCATACGGTATAATAAAAGATAGATTACGCTAAGTGGACGTAGGTTCGATTTGCCGAACCACTACAACAATCTCTTGTGTCCCTTTACTTTCTGCATTGCGTGATTGAATATTGTTGTGGTATGTGATATTTCTTTGATTTGAGTTTTGTACCTGAAAGAACCATTTTGATGCGTCAGGTAAGGGGGCACACTACTTGATATTCTGCTGAATTCGGATTGCTACAACTCAAAGCTTTCTACCATGGTGAAAAGAAAGAAAGATGCCACTTTCACCCGTACTGAAGGCGCAGGAATTGATGGAAGTCCGGAGGCTTCTTTTGCTGGTGATCCCTCTAATTTTTTGAACCGAGATGACCTTAATGAGGTCATTGAGGGATTGCATGCCCGCATGGAGTGATAAGATGAACTCCGCAAACAAGATGAGATGATCAACAATTTCTTCACTGGAATCAATGGATCCAGAAGTCAAGGAGGCCAGAGCTTTGCCGCTGGGGCTTGACCCAACAACGCAGCAACAACTCGAGTGGAATATCTGCCACAACCGGCTCGGTGGCAGTTCCGGTTCGACCAAGCAGGAATGTCGAACCAGATGTGGCAGGGAGCAACCACCTCAGAGATAGCATCAATCATCATACTTTAACTCAAGATGCTCCGAATAATAACACAAGAAACATTGGTCTAGCACGACCGCAGACAGCTCTGGACAGAGATGGTGCAGCAATACCAAGTGTTTGGTTCGATTATGCCGAACCGGCCCTGCTTGACTTTGTCAAACCGAATTTCGGGGTCATGACTGAACCAGATAACGATGCTGTGAATAAGAGTTAAACAACTACGAAATTGGACGCTGGGGGCACCAGTGTTGGTTTGGATGATTGACAACAATTGCTTGGTGATGGTAATCATATCGCATATGTCATTTGACGCTTTACGAGAGGCGGGACATTTAAGATTGATATGGATTGTGGTAATCACAGACTCTTTACTCTAGCTATCTGGAATTCTCGAAATCCGCCAGATTTTAAGTTACCCGTCTTAGAAGCTTATGACGGTTGGAAAAGGTCCTACCATACACTTGATGAGCTGTATGTGCCATATGAAAGTGTTACCGGCGTCGGAGAACACCGTAACTAAATGCTTTCCTCTTTACTTGACTGATATTGCTGTTACGTGGTTCAAACAGTTGGAATTGGAATAGACTAATAGTTGGAATGCTTTAGTCGCACAGTTTTTGAGCAGTTCATGATCCACATCTCCAGACCCAAAAATGTAATGACTCTTGATTCTATCAAGCAATTGTTTGGGGAGACTGCACTTTTTCTAGAAAGATTCAATGCGGCGATAGCGTCGGTAGATCGACTCGAACCGTTTATGGTGCTCATGGCTGTTGTATTCGGTATCTTGGACAAGTCATATTTTCAAGATTTCTTTACAATAGGATCTGCTGAGGGGTGTTGGTGAATTCTAGAAGCAGATAAATTTCTGCGTGAGGAAGATGCTAGAGTCGAGAAGGAAGTTCTCGAAGTCAATATGATTAAGGGTGGAGGACCGTCCGGATCTGGAAAAGGCAAAGAAAAAGCCTGGGTTAATAGAGGTGTAAATTGGTCGGACATACCGGACGGATGTGTGTTTAGTTTCTGTTCTAAATAAAATCGGATCGAACACAGAACAAACGAAAAATTTTCTCGTACAAATTCATTATCCAAACTGGTGTCCTAAATGAAATCGATGGGACACAGACATGTGTTTTTTGGACACGGACACAAGAATCCAATCGGACATAGCTATTTATGTTAAATTTTATATTTTCCATTAGATTTTCTCTCAACTATATATCAAAGACGAGAAATCCGGATGAATTCGAACGAACACAAACCAGACGTGATTTTTTCTCATCCAAATTTTAATGTCCTAACTCGTGTCTCAAATGAAAATTGGACGGACTTGAACGAACGTATTTCGGTCACGGACATGAACGAACATCGTACAAAATTTACAGCCCTACCGGTTAAGACCGATCGAAATGTTCTGCCGAGCCTAAATTCTCCTGATATACTGAACTCAATTCCTTTTTGGAGATATCTACGTGGATATGCACGAAATTATTTCTTTTAAGAAGCCTCCCAGGAGGGAGCCCACGTCTAAAGAACGAGAGTCTGAAAAGCATTGCTTATTTCATAAAATGGATGGTCATGCAATAAGCGATTGGAGGCATCTGCGTGACATAATCGAAGAGCGTACAGAAGTGGAGAGCTGACACAATGTCAGAAATCAGACTGCATCGGCGGAACATGTACAACCTCCTACTGCTCCCCGAAGAGGGAACGACCCTGGATCGGGCTCACGTGGATTGATCATCAACTGATCTGTATATCGTGGATACCTTTTTTTACAAGATTGTGGGATTCTCTAGATATTCTTTTTTTATATTTATTTTTTAGGCTTTTTGGATGGCTATGTCTTCCAAACCATGTACAAGAACCGATGAGATCCCTAGGTATGCTCTTTGTAGACAACATACCATCCTCCTCCTGATTTGTACTAAGAAATGACTAAGTTGGCTTACTCACGTATGAGGTTAGGATAATACCTCAAGGTTTGCTCCACGTCTAACGATACGTCGTCCTGTTGTAATTTTGTAATGATTATGAATTTTATTAAATGGATCTTCAAACACTGACTGTGTTTGAAGGATTGGGTTGTCTTGTCAGAATTTGGCAAGATCGTTTGATCATGGTTTTCCAGACATGGACTATGTCTGAGGGACTTGGCTGTTTTGTCAGGATTTGACAAGATCGCTTGGTCATAGCCCTGGTACGGACCATACTCGATTCGGATTTCCAAGTATGGAATATGCCTGAAGGGTTTGGACTGTTTTGTTAGGACTTGGCAAGATAATTCAAACATAACTCGAGTATGGACTATACTCGGTATGGATTTTCAAGCATGGACTATGAGAAGTCGAACGGTTTTGTCAGAATTAGCAAAGCAGTTCGCCTTGTTTATTTGCAGGAATGAATTATACTCGCATTGAATAGACCTGGCGAGGTCGTGAGTTTCAGATATCTTTCATATTACGATCCGGAGAGATAGTTGGATTCTATTGGTATTATGTTATACGAGCGTAACGGCACGCGCTACGAGCATTATCGTAGCACACGCTCTGCACGTGGATTGTTATTGACTCATTATTCAAGAGCCAACGCATGCATCAACGCATGCATAAATGAAGTTTTAGAAAGAAAAAAAATCAATTGCATAGATTCTAGTTTTATAGGATAATATTTTAATTTAAATAAAGGACACTTTTGACACTTCACGAGCAGACCAAAAATATGTGTTTCCAATGCAATGATTAATAAAGATTACGATTCAAAGAGATTATAAGATTTTGTTGGGATCTGAATTTCTGAGTATTTATTAATATGATCCAGAGCGGTCAAGATTATTTATTAATATGGTCCGGTGCGACCATGGATTTCTGATTTTTTTAATACTACGATCCGGCGTGATAATGCATTTTTTGTTTTCGAATATTGGATTCCTGTTTGGACTTTTCTTTGGATTTCTATGGACATCTAAATTCCCGAAACACGTCTTCCATAACATAACATGTTTCGGAGGGCAAGTGTCGACCCGCCTTTTTACAAAACAATCACATATTGATTTTCCAATGATTGAAGTGCTCAGGACTTGGACATGAGCTTAGGCGAGCTCGAATCTACTGGATTGAAGTGATGAAACACTCGAAGACATAAGCTTGGATTCCTTGGATTCGGTTCGGTGAAGTCGGCTTGACCTTCCACATCATCTAATTTCGCTTCGGCATACTCTGGTTCGATCATCCCAGATCGAACAACTCGGCTCGTTGTAGCCGCGTCACCACCATCACATTTTTACTTGGTTTCCGGATCAGCCTATTCGGTTTGACTTTGTCAAACTTGAATATGTCGAGTCGGATATCGAACATACTCTAGAGACTCATTCAACTGCCTGAACGTGATCCACTCATCACGCAACGAACTCAGGATCGGGTGCCACATGTTCTGATCGAGCCGGATTCGTTCACATACGCCTCCCGGGCATCATTTTCAAGGAGAGGAGCTCTTCTTTTTTGACATACGCAAGGACATTGTTGCCATTAAAATACTTCATATTTCTCCACTTTCTTTCATAGAAATTTAGCTGTATTGCAATCATACAATATAATAAAAGTTAGATTACACTAAGTTGGCCTAGGTCCAATTGTTGGACCACTATAAAAATCTATTGTGTCACATTACTTTCTGCATTCTGTGATTGAATATTGCTGTGATCTGTGATATTTCTTTGATTTGGGTGTTGTACCTGGAAGAACCATTTTACCACGTCAACAAAAACTCTAGAAGCTTCTAAGTTGATGTAAAAAGTGGCTAGGTCAAGTTCCTGAAAATAGTCTTTTTTCCCCCTTCTTATATGTATGTTGATATCTATTTAACAAGTCTTACCATTTTTTCTGCAGGTACTTCTAAAATAACATCGAATCGTCCGGTCACAACATCAAAGAGTAGAAGACATGTAGAAGCAAAAAAACTAAATAAAAAACAACGAACAGAGGAGCAAAACGTTTGTGAGCTCAATCAGCAGGAGCAAATTGTGGAACAAAGTGGAGAGGAACACAATGTTGAAGAGCAACACATTGCACAGATATCTTACTGTAGGCGACTGCACAATTTTTTTTTGCCTGTTAATCTAATATTGTTGGACTCATATTTCTGAATTTCATTTTGCAAATGGAAGGCTCTGATAATATACTTTGTTGATACTTTAATTCACTTTGAATAAACAGTAACTAATTTATATGCAATTAGATAAAATCGAGACAATCCTATGTAAATTTACTGGACAAAGTCGTATTAAATATTGATAGAATTCCAGTACAAAATAATTGTGAGGCTTATGCAGCTATATCTTTTTCCCCTTTTTAAAAGTAATTTACATCAGACCAATTTTATGCAATCATTTTTTTCATGTATACCCATATTTATTAAACATGTCTTACAATTTTTTTCTGCAGATACTTTAAAAAAACCATGCAATCTGGTTACAACATCAGAAAGAAGTAGACGTGTAAAAGCAAGGAAACCGAATGAAAACCAAGGAACAGCCAAGGAGCTTAATGTTAAGGAGAAAAATGAAGAGCAAAATATTGAGGAGCTCAATGTTGAAGAGCAACACGCTGCATATACATCTTTCGGTAGGCAATTGCCTTTTTTGTAGGTTAATATAAATTTGCAGAATTCATATTTCTGACAATTTTCTTGTAAAAAATGGGAAATATGATTATATACTTTGTTGTTACTTTGGATAACTTTGAATAACAATGGGAAATTTGCAGGATTCATATTTTCAACAGTTTGCTTGTTAAAATGGAAATTTTGATAATATACTTTGTTACTTTGAGCAACTTAAAATAAATTCAATTAACAATAATTAATTTATGCAAGTAGAAAGATATTTGAAATGACCATAACTAAATTTGTCGGACCATGCCATACTGGCAATTTATGTGAATGTAGTTTTAATAGAAATTGTGGGGTTTATGCTTTTTTCTAAAGAATTTACGGATGTTAGGAACAAAACCATTATCATCCAATTTTTTTTTTTTTTTTTTGGATGTCCATATAAATTAAACATGTCATATGATTTTTTTTTTTTTTTTTTTTGGTCTACAGATAATTCTAAAAGACCATGTAATCGAGTTACAGGAGCAGAAAGAAGCATATGTGTAAAAGCAAGAAAACTGGATAGAAAACGAGCGCGGGAGCGAAATGTTAACAAGATCTATGTTGAGAAGCAAAACGTGGAGCAGAACATCGAGGGGCAAAAGACAGAGAAGCACATTGCTGAAGAGCTACACACTGCATGTATATCATTGGGTAGGATGTTTTTTGTTGTGGCTAATCTAGATTTGCCGAAATCATATTTTTGATAACTTTTTCAAGTTTTAAAATTCTGGTTTTTGGTTCTGTTCCGGTCAGTTAAAATTTTAAGAATTTCGGTTTCATTTTGCTAAGTCCTGAAATTCTGTTATGTTTCCAGTTTCAGATTTTTGTATACATTTTTCAAGTAAAAAAATCAATATAAATTTGCAGAATTCATATTTCTGACAATTTTCTTGTAAAAAATGGGAAATATGATTATATACTTTGTTGTTACTTTGGATAACTTTGAATAACAATGGGAAATTTGCAGGATTCATATTTTCAACAGTTTGCTTGTTAAAATGGAAATTTTGATAATATACTTTGTTACTTTGAGCAACTTAAAATAAATTCAATTAACAATAATTAATTTATGCAAGTAGAAAGATATTTGAAATGACCATATCTAAATTTGTCGGACCATGCCATATTGGCAATTTATGCGAATGTAGTTTTAATCATGGTTTGAAATTTCGGCCGGAACCCCGAGATTCCGACCAACTCGGTTCGGTTCCGGCCACCAGCGAGACGAGATTAGGTTAAAATCTCGTCTCGCTAGTTAGCAGTAGAAAAAAAAATGGGAGAAGAAGAATAAACAGCAAGGCAGGAGAAGAACAATCAACGAAAACGTAAAAGAAAGATTCAGCGAGGAAAAGGAAAGACAGTAAATTGTTAACCCAAATTTGAGATTCGAGATGTTGTCTTCGTCGATTTGAAGAAAGTGCTGATGTCTTCGATTTCAGGTGGTAACTGCGATTGGAGATCGATAGCAAATCCATTCGATTTCTTGTTATCGTTGATCTTGCCGTCTTCTTATGCCCTAATTTCCATTTGCCGTCTTCATACGTGCGTTTGTAGGAAGCGATTTCTGTAAACAAGGGCTTGGCTATGCTGGTCGATTAATTTAGACTTTGAGCCGGACTTTGAAATAACATAATTCACATTTATTTTTATTAAATTAAGACTAAACATGATGACATCAAGTGGGCTGGGCTTGTTTATTTTATTTAATGCGATACAGTTCTAAATCTAAATTAAACCTGCTTAATTTGGTTGGAAATTTATAGGACTAGACTATATTTTATATTTTAATTAGATGGATTAATGTTACATTTTCGTTAACAAAGCACTGAAAACTACAAACATGACCGAAACCGAAACGAAAAGCGAAACTACCGAAACTTCCGAAACCATCCGAAATTATGTTATTTTCAAATGAACGAAACCGAAACCGAGTTTTCAAACCTTGTTTTTAATAGAAATTGTGGGGTTTATGCTTTTTTCTAAAGAATTTACGGATGTTAGGAACAAAACCATTATCATCCAACTTTTTTTTTTTTTTTTTGGGTGTCCATATATATTAAACATGTCATACGATTTTATTTTTTTTGTCTACAGATAATTCTAAAAGACCATGTAATCGAGTTACAGAAGCAGAAAGAAGCATATGTGTAAAAGCAAGAAAACTGGATAGAAAACGAGCGCGGGAGCGAAATGTTAACAAGATCTATGTTGAGAAGCAAAACGTGGAGCAGAACATCGAGGGGCAAAAGACGGAGAAGCACATTGCTGAAGAGCTACACACTGCATGTATATCTTTGGGTAGGATGTTTTTTGTTGTGGCTAATCTAGATTTGCCGAAATCATATTTTTGATAACTTTTTCAAGTTTTAAAATTCTTTTTTTTGGTTCTGTTCCGGTCAGTTAAAATTTTAAGAATTTCGGTTTCATTTTGCAAAGTCCTGAAATTCCGTTATGTTTCCAGTTTCAGATTTTGTATACATTTTTCAAGTAAAAACCATCAATGATTATTGCAGTTTTGTATTAAAGACGAAAAATCCATCTTCTTATCCTCAAATTTTATTTTCTATTTGATTGGGCATGCTTAACCTTTATTAAAAATCAAGTACAAATATGGTATTTAATCACAAAAGGTGTTTTCCGGCCCATATCAATTGGATACTACAATTTTTATTTAGAAAAGCCTATAATAAATAAATAAAAAAACCAATATCATGTCATTCCTGAAGCCCTAAACTTCTTCATCAAACGTACGCAGTCCCTAATCTCTTCCTTAAACATGCAACCCCTAGATTATTCAATTCAGCATGATGCTCGATTCAAGATGCTCAAATTCAGTTTGCACCCTTAGAAACAAGTTTGTTATATATTTTGTTTTGAATCTCGCAATTTTTGTTCTCATAATCTGATTCTCATTGTGTTTCCAACAAATTCTAGTTTTTCTTTTCTTATTCAATGTCAAGGGAACATGTTTCTGAAAAAAATTTCGGTCCGGTCAACGCCGGAACGGAATGACCAGATTTTCGACGTGCCGGCTGAAATCTGGAGCCATGATTCTTTTCTTCTTCTAAAAGTGGAAAGTTTTACAGGGTGCTGGAACCGTCATGGAACCGGATTTCCAATTTGCCGTCCAAAATCTCGAACCATGATTTTTTTTTCTCTTTCTTCTAAAAGTGGAAAGTTTTACAGTGTACTCTGTTGTAACCTTGAATAACATAAAAAATTACTAACTTATATCCAGTTGTGAATAAAAATTGAAATTACCGTATCTAGTTGTGCTCAGCAATGTCATATTGAAAGTTTATAGAATCCAGTTCGATATTGTGATGTTTATGCAGTTATAGTCCGTGTCATATTGAAAGTCAATAAAATCCAGTTGGAAATTGTGATGTTTATGCAGTTATAGTTTCTCTAAAGAATTTTTCTGCAGCTTCCAAAAAATCACGCGATTCAGTTACAGTATCAAAAGGAAGTAGACGTGTGAAAGCAAGAAAATTGAATAGAGAACAACGAACAGAGGAGCAAAATGTGGAAGAGGGAAATGCGGATAGACAAAACGTGAAGGAGAAAAACTTGAAGGAGCACAATTTTAAAGAGCAACTCACTTGTGGTGATGTTGGTACTTCCGCAAGGCATAATGCACAGACATCTTGTGGTGGGTCTTCTTTTGTGTCAAATATTTGTGTTTCTTTTCCCTTTGCACTGTTTACATGCTCTGTTTTGCTTATGACCTTAAATGAGTCGTCAGTTTTCCGAGTCTTTGAGTTGTGGGATTAACGACTTCTTCCATTTTGTCCGTATTTGGAAGTATCCATAGATATAAAAAACAATCAAATTTGTGTAACTAAGCTAATAAAAAATTGAATTATTTAACAACACATCATAAGTGGTAAACTCGCTGCTATATATGTCCTTTATCACCACTTCCTCTAATTGTATTAGTAGGAAAACATTTTCCCACATTTATTACTGCAGTCCTCATACATTAGAAATGGTAAGAATTATGGGCATTCAATAACTAATAGCTAAAATTAGCTAGTAAAAACGTCAAGTTTGCTCATGACACTAGGTATAGAAGCACAGTCGGGATCATAGAGAATAGGACAAAGGTTCCATTGTAATCAAGAAACAACATGATCTTCTTATCCTCAACATATTCCAATAATTTGTTCAAAGGAAGAAATAGCATATGGGTATTTCATCGTTCAAACACTATTAGGGGAAGCCTTTTTGTTAGTCCTCCAAACCCATGGGCTGGTATAACCCACTAAGGCTGAGGCTTGACTTTTCGTTTAACATTTATTTACAATATGCATATACGTATTATTTTATAATCACCAAAAAATGTTAAGAGAAGGCTAGTCTAGTGGTTAATGCTGTGTGATCTTAATGAGTTCAATCCCATGTCACATCATCTTCTGACCATTTTAATTGAAAAAATTAATAATTTTTTTATTTACATACAGTTTAATATTTAATAATCTAAATGAGCCTTTTCTAATCCAAGAAATAAAACCATTACTCATTTGCTAGCTATTTTCCATTCATTTACTTTTCGTTTTAATCAATATTGCAGTCCATACGATCATTTGATTTTGTTTTCATTATGATAAGCATTTCAAACATTTCGAGATTCTGTCAACTATTTATTTTTTGTTCTGAAGTTTTCAAAAATGTTGTAAACGCTGAAGAATGAAAAGACTCTAATTTTATTGTTAACTATCAATAAAAAAATTATACAAAAAGTCCAAAAATACAAGTTATTTCACATGTGGTTAGTTTGAGTTGGATGAGAAAAACTTTACTTAATAATAGAATTAAAAAAAATCCTAAAATATCATCATGTTCCGTATGGCTTGCTTTAAAAACATTTTTTTTTGTAATATAAAAAAACCCTGTTTATAGAACAAAATATTGTAATGTGAGATGTACGTATTTTCCTCACAATAGATCTATTTTAATGAGATTTAAATGACACCGAACATTTTATTTTAAAGTGCTTGTTGTATTTTTTTTGTTTTTCAAAACAAAAAGAAAAAACTTTGCTTAATTTTGTTGAAGTGTAATGTTAAAAAATTCCCCAACTAATGTAATTATTCTTATCTTCTAGTAATCGCAATGCATTTGTAACTTACTTTCTTATACAAAGTGATTTAGGTTCTATGTAGTATGTGTCTAACAAAATTGAGGCTTAAAGGTGCAATCCGCTAAGAATTTTCAATTTGTAATATCTGAATTTAGGGTGAAGAAAATGAGGTTGTTATTTTTGATGTGGGTAGGGCAACCCATGCCAGTAAGCAGGCCCTATACATTCTACATGGTCTACTTTTACAAGGTTCAAACAAATCTTCATTGAGTAGCTCCTTGTGAAGAGGTGAAGAAGATTGCATTGCATCAAACCAACCACTTGTGCGTACATCATCGAATTTGTTAAGATCAACCTTTCTTCGAATAATTATATGCAAACCGGCTAATTGGTGCAGGTGAATACGTTGTGTAGGATTTCGAGTTAAGACCGCTCAAATCAAATCTTCAAACACAACGGAAGACGAGATCATGGTAAAAATGCAAAAACAACCAATCAGTTTCTCAAAATAATCGCAACTCAATCCGATACCAATCACAATCACCAAACAAGAGATATGATAAAGCAATTATGAAAAATAAATCAAACAACGATTTATGGTGGTTCCATGAGCGTCTTGTTAGTGTACGTCCATTTTGGGAGATATCCTTTATTATATATATCAATAGAAAATTCATGCCCCATAGTGACAAAAGGTAATTTATATTTTACTTGTATGTATACTTGAAATATGATAACTTATATTTATAGTGACACGGTGGCTACGTATTTAAAGACAAGATTAGAATGTTTCCGTAAGTCTTGGAAAGATTAGAATGTGCTAATTGTTATTTTATGGTTTATAAATTGTTAGCATTCAGCACATTGGGTAAGAATTTTCTGCATCATTCTGATAGTTTAAACGTGTAATATTAATATGTATATCACCTGCTGTGGCCTAACTTAATGAGCTTAAGCTTCGTTGATGCTTACTTGGTGTTTCAGCCTAAATATTTGTTGGGAATTAACCTACGTTGATATGTTATAGCTTTTAGAAACCGAAAAAGCGTGCGGTTTTTTTTTTTTTTTAAAAAGTAAAAATAAAATAAAGTCAGAAATTAAATTTGGAACAAAGCACTCTAATAATGAAAGGGTTACAGCAATAACTTTTGGTAACAAATTATAGTAAGATAAAGATCACACAAACGGAGTGGTTGTGTTTTTTTTTTTTTTTTTGAAATTTTGTGTATATATAGTGGAAACAAAGTGGTGCGTGTTAAGGGAGAAAATTTAAAGGATTTAAGAAGTCTGTCAGTTCAAAACTGAACGTGATTTACTATTGGAATTGATGAAAGAAACGAGGAATCCTCTTTTCGACTCTGACTCTCCCACTCCAGTCGTTGCTTTTCTTTCTGTTACTTCGAAAGTAGCTGCTTTAGCTTCAGCCACGCGAATTTACGATATTCCTTTTTATTTCTCATCAAACGAATGGCATCTTCTTTTGGAAATCCTAGCTATTCTTAGCATGATATTGGGGAATCTTATTGCTATTACTCAAACAAGCAAAAAATACCTAGTTGCATACAAATGATTGCATTGATTATATTTATATAAAGTTGGTTACACTTATTATATCTTGTTATATGTAAACACTGATGACTGTGCATATAATATGCTTTCTTTATGTGAAAATTTTAATGGTACAAAAAGTTGAATGTCTAGCAATGATATATTTTACGCGCTCTTTAATTAACTCCTAAGCGCTAGCTGTAAACATGAATTATATACAACTTTTGTGGTGTCAAAACACAAGTCACAATGATTCAAAATTCATATTATGTAGTGTAATACACTGAGACTGTTATATAAATTTCTTACCAGTTTCCTCTAAAAATATGAGGAAAATTGTAGCTTACTCAAAGAGTGGATTCCACTGTATGCTAAGAAAGATCTAATACCAGTTAACAACTTAATAAATTTATTTGATCTATATTCCAGCATGCAATATAAAAAGATAAAAAGTAAGCTGGAATGTGAGTGCTATACTGCTATGTACTATGAACCAACGAAGTACCTTATTTGCATTCACAACGAGCATAAATGAAGCTCACATGGATACCTAGTATCTCATACCTACCACTTTCTCCAATAATCCTAATTATTTTAATGAAAAAAAGAACATCGAGATTAGAAAAATATGTATAAATATTGTGCTATTATTTAGAGATTCAATGCGCCATCCCAGTCTTACAACGAAAAAATACGTAGTAGTATGGAAAATAATATTTGATTGAGATATTATCATGCAATATGCAATTTGTAATCGTCCGTAACATGGATCCCTAATAATTCGTAATCTTACTTCATTCAGTCATGTAGTTGCACTCATTTTTTTGAATGATGTAGCCTTATCTTTAATTAATATGTTTATTACTTTAATGCAACCCATATCCATCTTTTCAAATTATATCTTATTTGTTTAGTCTGAAACATTTCTCATTGAACAATTTTATATATTCTTTTGTCTTTTGTAGGAATGCTAATACATTATTCTGTTTAATGTAATGGCCCCCTGATGATATTTGTTAATGGAATACGATTACTTTCTAAATATCTAACTCATATTTGCTTGGGTACGATATGACATTACTCTAGTCCTCTTGCTTATTTTTATATCTACACTTAATTTACATGTATTTGATAAACGGGGGCGCCACTTAAGATAGTGTTCATGTCACGCTAGTGTATCAGATATCATATTTAGTGATGATGTTTCCTTTCCACCAGACATGTCTAAGCCTCTCTACGTTTTCCTTTTCACCTATTGCTTGAGTAGGTACAGACCAGAAACTTAGTGAAACATTACTAGATGTGGTAGATTATACAGCCATAATTATATATTGCAGTGATTATATATCTAGTATTTTTTATGTTTGGACAAGCCTGACCATATCTCCTATATGATCTATCATTTTGAGATGCTGTATGAGTTGAGCTCCATGTATTTGGAATGTTATGTATCACAATGAATGATCCTATTAACTTTATATTGTTATGTATCTCGCTATATTTGGAATGTTATCTATCATATATATGGACAACAGAGGTGTTCTCCCTAAGCACTTTCTATTAATACCGTGAGCACTTTCTATTAACTTTATGTTGTCAGCATTTTATTTATATTTTACTGTAACAAAATAACTAGCTAAATATTGAATTCTATTTTATATAGGAATAATGGAACTAGAACAACACAATGAAGAGCCGAACTCCTCTACTTTGCAAACGGTTAAGACGAAGAAAAGAGGTCCAACAACCGGGAAGAAGTATAGGACACAAGAGCCAAAATACATTGAATGGAGTGACAATGGCAAACCCATTGGAAAGTGGGCTAATTCGTACAAGGCATACATAGGTGAAGCATCCAGATCCAAGATTGATATCAATATTAAGAGTTGGGATGACGTCAGTATAGGGCTTAAGGACACCATCTGGGAAAACGTTAAGGTATTAATAAAAAAAATTCATTACCTGCCAAACTGCATCATTGTTTACTTGTTGAACATATGGATATTAGACAATCATGTTCATGGGTAGCTGTACAACGAATACACCTTGCACAAATCCGAAATTTCATGCAGTACGTATATAATATTTTTTAGTAGCTAATATGGTTATAATTCAAACACGTTGACAGTGTATTGAGAATTATGATTTAACTTATGGATGAGATGACCTTGAAATAAATTGCAGTAAACCACGAGATTACGACAAAGATTAAGTGCATCATATAACTCTGTTGCGTATCATACTTTTAGAAAGTTAGAAGACAGTAATAGCAATGAGTTAATATTAGGTTAGTTTGAAACAAAATTTGACAAAATGATGAATATTTGACAAAATCAAATTTGTTACAGTTTTACTAATTAGTGTTTTTAATGTAGAACATATGATAGCCTTTATTCTCAAATGCTTAAATCCATACGCAATCCAAACCATAGATTCTAAATCTGATTTTTTGATCAGTTTGTGAATAGATTGCTCTTTTTAAAATTGATCTTGTACGGAAGCAGCACACTGATTAATTTCTACAGTTTACTTCAAATTCATGAAGTTACTCATTGTCGGTGTAACTAGAACACATAAACTGTAGAAATTAAACAGTTTGCTGCTGAGTACGCCTCGTTTTCTTCTTCCATCTTGTACAGTGCTAATGTATAATGGTTCACTTTCACATTAAATTGTTTTTATTTCTGTATAACTTAGGTCGCCGTTTAATAAATTGGCCTAGAATAAATGGTAACGTTATTTCCAATTTTCAACTCAAGGAGTCGATTTATATATAAAGAGTAAAATATCTGAGAAGTACTTCCCTAAACAAATGAGACAAAGGTGTTTATTAGAGCCGAGGTTCTTGGAACAATAATTTATGTTCATCTTGCTGAAAAACTGCAGCAACGATTGTGTTGACTTCAGTATGTCCCAGCTTTATGTGCTTTTTCAGAACAAGTAATGATGAAGGAGAAAATACTAAAAAGAAGAAAAACTAATGAAGCGAAGTGGACTCTAATTTCTTCTGCGCACGTAATCATGTATTTCGTTTTACTCCAAAATTGATAAATATTAATATTTGAAAAACAAGAAGCTAATGCGATTCAAAGATATTTGTGTTCGTTTTTTAGCTGTAATTTAAATTATGTCTATCTTTTAATGTAGGAAAAGATACTTGCTGAAAATTAGATTGAAGGACTCTAATTTTACGATAACAAGTTTTAAGAATAGCAATTTTAAAAAATTAGCTTTAAGGACAATTTAGAAAGGATTTTATTTTTTTATTTTTTAAAGTTATGCATATAAATTCATTAATCAAAATGACGAATTCATTTGTTTTTAAAACTAAATTTTCAGAATGTTTCTCGTTTGTCCATCCCTAGCCAAAAACCGATCTAAATACAAGCATCTTTAACCACTTTGGGATTTTAGCCTATAATAATCCCACTGCCACAGCCCAAATGTATGGTAATCTGAGCTATGTTGGCATCCAAGACATTGAAATCTGCATCAACAAATATGTATTCTATTTTTGAGCAAAATTTATCTGCATCAACCATTTATTCCAAGGTTGAGTAGTTGGGCAGAAGATCATATTTTGTGTATATGGTTTATAGGAAGCTTTGAATTGTAGATTAAATTTAAAGTTGATATACATGAACCCTTTATTATCTAGTCTGTTGTTTGATTTATTGTTACCTCCATAGCTACCGTATTTTATTTAGTAGAAGATTTAGCTTTTGGTTATTGATAACAACCTGATAACGACGTAATATGTTCTACTTACTTAATGCCAGTATGAAATGAAATACTTAAAAATTTATATTCAAGTTAGGTTAGGTTACATACTACCAGTTTCTCTATATAAGCTACCTGAAATTTTGTTTGCTTTGTCTAAATGTGTTGCTGATAAATAGTTCATGACTCCTCATCAGTTATGATGGCGATGCATGTCAAACATGATATAGCATCCAAAAGCCAGATTATGTGGGTGACGAATTCTCCATGTTCCTTTTTGCCCTTGTTTCAATTTTTTCATCCTTCATATTGTACAAAATGACACAGTTTTGTTGTCGGATTGACCATGCTAACAAATTTACTTTTGATTATTTCAGACCGAGTACCATCTCGACGAGAAAATGAAACACATTGTGTTAAGAAATGTTTGTGAACGATGGAAGGATTTCAAATCAAGATTGGTTGGCGGTTGGATAACGAAGACTAGAAAGCTTCCTGAGGATCATAAAGAACCATACGAATTTTATGACGGTATTACAAAACCGCAGTGGGAAATATTCAAGAAGAATTGTGAAACTGAGGAATTCAAGGTATTTTATAAGGCTAATAATGTACTCTTCATGTCAATTTTATCAATCAAATTGCTGTCGGTTAACAATGATTAATATTTTACATAGCATTTCTTAATCTGCACTTATTGCCATAAAATTCGTAAGACTTCACTATTAAACTCGTCATCGCATCGCTAAATGCATTTATCTTTTAGTAATCCCAGTAACTATGGCCATAAAATAAAAAAGTCTCATCATACCATGTAGGGAAAACTGTGCTTTATCAAAACTGTGCTTTATTAAAAAGTATCGCATCATACGAGTCTTTAATGCAGCCCAACTGAAGTCTTGGCTTTATCAAAACCGTGCTTTGCAAATTGAGTTAGGTGTTTTACTGTTTTTTATGGACTTGCAATAAAAAATCTGGTGCTTAAAAGGTAATAAGACTGGATGCTTTTATTTTTTACGGTATAATAAGACTGAATGCATTTTATCTTTTAGTAATCCAGTTACTATGGCCAGTAATCTCCGAATGCATTTATCTTTTATTAAACTCATGTAATAATTCATTAATATCACATGCTCTTATTTAGTGCACAGGATGTTAGCATTCCCAGTTTTGTGTTTCTACTTTTTTATGCCTACTTTGTTTGCTTATCACTCTAATTCCCACTCCACATTAACAACTGTAACTATGGCCTGCAAATATGGGCCTGCAAACATACAACTGCTTAGAAATATACAACTGCAAATTTGGACCTGCAAATATACAACTGCTCTACTTTTGTATGCCTACTATATTGACTTTAGTGGTTGCAATTTCAAGTATAGGCCTGCAAACATACAACTGCTGGTTCTTCATATTGTTTGCACTTATTTTGCAATTAATGTCACAAAACAGCGAAAAAGTGAGAAGGCTAGGAAGAACCGGGCATGTAATGAGCATCCTCACTATTTGGGACAAGCTGGGTATGCCGGAAAGAAGGCTAAATGGATAGCCGAAGGCTATAGCTCCTCAACTACATTACCTAGTGGACCTGTTTTAGATCGAAGTATTGATTGGATTTTGGCAAGATCAAAGAAAGGAGTTGATGGAAATTATGCAATTCCTAATGAGAAAACCAAGATAATTGCAGATAAAATAGTAATAGTGTATCTTTTGAATTTTTTTTTTTTTTTTTTGCTAAATATAGCAATAAATTACTAACAAAACTATTTTTTTAATAGAATGACTGGAGAGAAAAAGCCATCGAAGGGACATGGGTTCCAAATAGACATGATGATGTCCTAAGTCGCGCTCTTGAAAAAAAAGAACATCCAGGTCGAGTTAGAGGAATTGGTGGGATGGTCGGTATCAAGAACGTATTTGGGAAGGAAGAGAAAAATAAAGGTCGAAGTGGTGTAATATCAGCAGATCAATTACATCTTATCACTCAAGAAATAGAAGCTAAAGTGAGACAAAAATTCGAATCTATGGTGGACGCAAAAGTTGAACAGAAGTTTGCTGACATGTTGAATAAGATGGGTATGCACATGTCCAATAATGCGGTGATCGACAACTTACCATCAGTTGAGAGACGCACTAGCTGCCAATCATTACAGTCTACAACAGGGCACTAAAAAGATGGATCCCTATGTATCCCATACTTGATTATCTTTGGCTTCAATGCAGACTTGTTGCTTCATGAGAACCGCCTACCTGTAAAACGAACATCAATGTTAAAAAACAAGCCAGCTGGTATTGTTAAAACTACTCTTAAATAAATTATGGATGTTGTATGAATTTGGTGATGAGAATTCTTGGAATATGATGTAAATTAGAAATTGGCTTCTATGCAGTAATCACCCCTGCATTGTTGACTTGTTATTTATGTTTTTGATTGGAAAACAATCAGCATTTTTTTTGACCCCCTGTCATATTTTCCGAAATGTATGTGTATATGCATTGTTCTCCTGAATGTACCCCACAATAAAAAAATGATCGAAATGTGTGGAATGAATTCGAAAAATAGATCTTAGATCCATTAAAACTTGTCTGTATTAAATATTAAATATTTTTATGAACTTTTAATATTTTAGATTAAAAGTTCCCATCGTCAAAATTAACAATAAATAAAAAACAGAAAAAGATTAGTATCTCACCTGTAAACTGTTCCTAGTTAGTTGAAATGCTCTAGCAAAGAAGCAGGTACGAATGGTTCCAGTAAATTGATTACTAGACAAGTCTAGATATCCAAGCTTCTTAAACTTGCAAAGAGAAGTTGGTATAGTACCCGAAAGGCTTGAACTTGCTATTGTGATTTGGGTGATGGAAGCGAGCTTAGTGATAGAAGAAGGAACGGTGCCTGTCAAATTAGGCAGATTGTAGAAGTTGATGGGGGTTAAGGCAGAAAGATCGCCGATGAAGGAGGGTATGGAGCCTGAAACGTTGGCGTAGAATACACCGACTGCTGAGATTCTGCGGTTGGAGTCACATCCGACGCCTCTCCACGACGAGCAGCAGTCGGAGGCTCCAGGAAGCGAGTTCGGAGGGGTTGCCGAAGGAGTGTTTGAGTTTAAGAAGGGTGAGCATGTCTGCATTGTTGCATATTTCTGCTGATGTTAGTGATACCAAGGTGGCAATGGAGAAAAGGAATAGCGGTATTATTGACATGATTTTAGTTGGATGATAAGTGAGATGAGGCAGTGCGTATTTGAAGTTTCTGCAAGTTCGCAGGGGCTAGAGGACTCAGGAACATGTGAAACGGGCATACGTGCTCTATTATATTGATAATTGTAAAGTGGATTTGTATAATATGTACGGCTGTTATGGTAATGCTAACTGTTACCAATACGAGAAAACCGTTACCATACCGATATTATTGGTAAACCAAAAATGAATACCGATAATTTACCGTTACCGCTTGTAAAATACTCGTTGGTATACCGATAAACTGGTAAACCGTTGATTGGTAATAGTAAATTTACCAATACATAAAGCTATTAAAACATTAACACATTAAAATTTTGATAATAATAAAAAATAAATATTTTTTTACTAATTCTAACTCTATTAATGTTTATATAAATATTTAAACTTATTTTAATTGACATACAAAATTTACTTAGCTTATCACAAGATATTTACAACAATATAATACAATAGTTTTGTTAATCTTAAACTTTGAAGTTAATAAAGCCAAAAAGAATTGCCATTCTAAATAAATCTATAAGCATCTGTATAAAATATGATAAACTTTCAAAAAAATACAGGTCAAAATTCATTAAAATAGCGGAAAAACAAAAGTAATATGATTGGTAAATTTACCGTTACCATTGATATTGACATTTCTTTACCGTTATTTTACCGTTAACAGTGGTAAAATTTACCGTTACCATATCAATGGAATTGGTATACCGATGCAGCTCGATATTGCTTACCACTGGTTTGGTACTGGTATGGTAATGGTAAACTTACTGTTACCATAACAGCCTTAATAATATGGCAGCTTTATTATGCATTAGCTAATTGATTTATTTTTTGTTCTTGCCATTATAGAAACCAACTAAATGTCGTTTAGCTGTGAATTTGGATAATAAAAATGTCATAGTGGATCATGGCATGGTACATCCTGCTTCAAGGGCCAGAGATCAATGTCACAAGCAACATATTTTATCCAATCATGTAAAGGTTGGAATTGACGAAGTGGACCCTATTCATGAACAAATCCCACTTCCGGTTCCAACTAAACATTTCACCATGATAGGAGAAGCCCTTGATAGTTTTGCTCAGTGGCCGAAAAATCTTGTGCTTTTAGGAGATAATGATACGGTAAAATTACACTTTGTATTTTGTTCGTTGAATTTGTCGTTTTTGGTCTGTTTTGTATAATATCCGGCACAAGATCTTACATTAATCGTCAAGTTTTTTGTATGTAGGTTACACCTATTGTCGGTAAAGACAAAGTGGAAACGTCCGTTGCTAAGGTATTGAATAGTAATGAACATGTCATGAATACGACTGCAAATGAGTCTATAAAATGAAATACAATGGCAGATGAAGAGATTTTGAAAACTTTAACGGACAAGTGTAGATATTTCCATGACTCGATAGTTCAAATGTCACCTGATGGTGATCCCATCAATGCAATTCAAGTGAATAAGGATTTATTTGCGTACGATGAGGACTTCAAAATTCATACTACGGTGGAAGACATTGTTCAATTTCTTAGCACGGCGTGGTTGAATGAATCATGGGTGCAGATTTACATCATGTATGTGTTTTTTTCTATATACTTGCTTGATTACACAACATACTTCTATGTATAATAAATCTAAAGGCTGATTTTAGAATTTAGCTAAGGTTTATGTATATCATTTAAACCTGAATATTCTTTCACTTTGCATGCAAGATTTTAGAATTTAAGCTAAAGTATGTATACAATGAATAAGTTATACACACACAACTGTCACACTTACAAAATACGCACACCATCAACACAACTTTTGAATATACAGATCTAGAAAATGCCCATTATCACAAATTTACAAATACGCGCACTTTTTTAGGACCATTATGTTTGGGACTGTTCCTTTGATAAACAAAGTTATATATATATATATATATATATATATATATATATATATATATATATATATATTGCACGTGAACTCTCCTCCTGAATCTTAGTCATTCATTCCCCCACTCATTCTTTCTCTTTCCACAAAAAGAGAGAATGAGTGGGAGACTGAATGACTGAGATTCAAGAGAAAAGTTCACGTGTAATGTAAGAGGTGTAATGGAACTCTCCCTTATATATGTAATGTGTATACCCAGAAATATAAAGTTATGGTCTCAAAGCATAAGAAAAAGTGAATGAATGTTCTGTTGCATAAACAAAAGTGAACGAGTGTTGTGTTGCACAAACAAAAGTGAACGTGTAGTTGCCTGTAATTATAAATATGCATTTGGTCTAGTGTATTTTAATTTGTGTTTGATTGTTGTTACTTGTTAGGCTCTATTTCGTTCGGCAATTTCAGTTTGTATAAATGACCAGCGGACTCGGCTTAATTTGGATTCAGCAGATAATATTATAAATAACGCTATCGAGCCTTTTCTTTTTTTTAAATCTCAGTTTCTTTTAACCAATGCCCACCATTGCTAGCTTTTTCTACCCAGCTGGTGATTTTTGTACTTATAAGAAAAGGACAATCCAATCATTACCAGTTGACTAAAGTTTTGCCACAAATAAAGCGGCGGACATAATGCAAGATTGCATTTTAGATTAATATATTCAGAACTTAATGTGAAAATTGTACTATATTTGACCATACATGCAAAAGTATGTATAAGAGTAAATAGTCATTGAATTCTTTCCATGTTTGAACTGCATAAAGATTTTCAGGGTAATCTTTTGCAAAACTGATTTTTTTTTTTAAATATGTGAAGTTATTATTACACCTTTCATTATTGAGAAGAAAAGAGAACAATATGCAATGTCATAAATAATGTGCAGGTGGTTAGATCATATGTGCAGTGAGCTTGAAGTGGAGACCATCAGATTTATGTGTCCTCATAAGCTTTCACAAGTGAGGAAATATCTAGACGTGACAAATTTATATATAATGAAAGCATGGCGTGCATCGCTATCTAAGAGCTTACTCTTAGCCCCTTACTACGAAGGGTATGAAACTTTTAGTAATTAATTCAAAATTTGCTGTTTGTTTAAAATTCATATAAATTTTACAATGTAGGAAACATTGCCTACTACTTGTTTTTCACATGGAAAAGAACGAGGTTTATGTTCTTAATCCCCAAGCCGAATGCAAACGTGAACTGGAAATTAAACCGGAAGTGAACATGTACGATGCATTTATTTTCTTGTTGGTTCCATTTATGATTGGAATCCAAACATTAATAATTGTTTTGCTTTTAGCACCGCTTTAATAGTGTTTAATGAATATAAGTTATTCGTATTCGAATTATTTATACGTGAATAAGTTATTATCGAACAATTTTTTCATATGTCCAGGGCCTTTAAAGCTTATAAGGCATATGGCGGTAAAGCTCGAGGAGCACACTTGAAGTGGATCAATGTTAAGGTGATTTCTTTTCTAGCTAACATAAAAAACTTGTATTTCGTTTGAGATATAAATTCATTTTAACTGACTATTGAATAATCCTATAATATTGGTATAGTGTCCTCAATGTAACGACCTAGAAATTTTGACATTTAAAATATAAATTAAATTTAGATTAAACGAAAATTAAATGTTAATATTTGAAATTTTGTCTATTTTTGACGATATTTAACAAAACCATAAACGTGATTTACATTACTAACCGATTTGAATATTTTGCGTTAAAATTCCTTTGTTGTTTAAAAATGAACATTAGAGAAAGAGTTGTACCGTTATTAATTCAGTTTACAATTTAAGTAAGAAATGAATTTAATATTTATCATGTAATGTGGTTAAGAAGAAAATGCATGCTTATATTTAAATCTGGACTTGGACCTTTGTCTTGAACGTAACATTTGCTTTTAATGAAATGGTGTTTGTAAGCTTAAACATTTTGTCAAGATTTAATGGTATTACAAGTTTGAACCACAACGATGGAAATAAAATTATCTTTGTAATTTAATTATGAAGCTATTTTGGTCTTGTAATTACGTAAGAAGAAAATACATGCCTAAAATTCATTTTGGACTGTTATTTAATGTAGTGTACATTTTAAAAATAAAGGAATATAATATCAGTATTTACGTTTGTCAAAATTTATGGTGTTAACAAATGGTAAGCTATTTGGAATATTTGACATCAGAAAAATAATCAATCTTGGAATAAATTTCGTTTGAGAAACGACTTAATTTAAATAAAGAATCTATTTGCATCATAAAAAATCTTTAAGGTTTATTTATTTCCAATTAGACTGTTAAGTATGAATGACACAATGGAAATAGAAAATTAACTTTGAAATAAATTCGAAATCTAATTGATGAAGTAAATTATTGATTTTGAGTAGAGAATGTTGTTGCCAAATAAAATATTATTGAAGCGTTAAGTAAATAGTGTAATAAAAGCGATTAAATTAATTTCAATTTATAAGTTGAATTTTTTTAATAGTGATAAATTTTGTTTTTACCGCTAAGTCTAAATTTATTACGGTATTAATTGTAATGCAGTTAATGTGATGAAAGCAAGGAATGAATTCTTGAAGTACAAACAGTGTAATTAAACTAAAAATATAACGCATTTTATGAAAAGAACGCGTAATAAAAGGAAAGGAATAAAATTGTACAATAAATTTGTGTATTTTGCGTCCCATTTAAATTTAATTAGCGGTGCATATTGATTGAATTTATAACATTCTGATAAAAATGTAAACAACGTTGTTAGTTCATGTATTAGCCTAGCATACCGTTCATAGGAAACAAAACAAGTTTTCCTCCTTTTTAGGAGATATGGAAAGCGATAATATATGATTAAATGTAGTCTAAAATCCTATCCTGTCGGTACAAAGATTTGAAATAGTATCCAAAGATTTTGAATAATTATTGTGCAGATAATTAATATTGTATATAAATAAGACACATGTCTGTTAGTTTTACACGTTAATCTTTTGGTTCATTTTCCCCTCGTTATAAATATATGTTGCATCCTCTTTTATCAAACAAAACCATTTCTCCTTGCCCATTGTTTATTCCTTCAGCTGACTGGAAATTCCTCCATCTCTCCTCTTTAATTTTTCAAACTTCACCGCCTTTTTGTTTTAGCTCAAGCATCACCTTGTAATCCTCTTCGGTATTTCCCTCCTCCATTCAAATTTTTGAACCACTTCAAATTAACACGTTCTGTTCCTCCAACACCGCACTTCATCTCCACCTTTACTTCTACCTGCATGCGAGAAGGGAAGTGTTGTAGTATACATGCGTAGACGTGGGTTATGGATACATATGCGAGGAAGAAGAGAAGCGAAAGCCAGTCTAAGCATGCGACGGTCGTAGCGTTCGCGATCATTTGCATGTAAGTCGGTTCGCAATGATACGAGAATTTGATGGAGAAGATTTGGAAAGCAATATTTGGTGAGAACTTTTACACCGATTTTAAAGGCTAGTTAATTATTGATTAATTTTTGTGCACTCAATTGATGAGATGATTATTGGTTGATAATACAAGTTTATTAGGATGATTAAATAATGATTAGCATATTAAAAATATGATTTTGAATTGATATATGTATATGTGTTTAACTATGTAAGAAATCTAAATTCAATTTAGAAAGGGGTAGATTATAAAATTATTTGCATGAGACTTAATTGTTAGTTAGAACCATTATTGTTAGTGGTAAATAAAAATTTATTAATTTATGAAATAATTTTCAGTTAGTTAAAAATGTGATTTTTGACTAATGTATGATATGAAATAATTTTTAGCAAGTTAAAAATGTGATTTTTAACTAATGTGTGCGACGGACATTAGAATGTGATACGCAAACAATACTATATTTGATATCATGGAATTGTAACTTGAATTGATTAAGTAAAACTTATAATTTAAGGGTTGATTAGTTGTAGTTAAAAATAAAATTAATTGTGAAGTAATGCGATGAGCATTAAACGATAATAAAATTCATTATGATTTTAGTAAGCGATTAACGATGTAAAAAAAATTATTTTTAAATCCCCTTCCTATGTGGATAACGATTGGTTAATAAAATAATTTTAAAAGATAATCTTTGAATTTAGATTTTTTTTATTAATCTGACTCGCGAATAATTAAACTATTGTCCATAAGTACGAAATGATTTTGGCAATAACTTAAAATGGTTTTGGATCCTCAAGATTGTAAGTTTTGAAATCTAACTAAAGTTTGTGTGAAAACCCGCAACTTCCCCGTAAAGGAAAGCCGCGGATAGTTCGAGAACAAACCACAACAGAACGCAAACAGAAGAACGTTTCATTGTATATTACAACAATGCATCAGATTACAAGAATATACAGAGTATAAATGAATATTACACAGGAATATCAGAGATTTAAATTACATTTAAATACATAGCAGCGGAAAATAATACAATACACAACTAGAAGAGATATACGGATACAAAGCTTTCCGGATATCGTTCCAGCTGTAAACCAGGATCCTGTGAATATAAATCTGCAAAACCAAAACTACTAGCTGCCCGTGTCAAAATAAGGGCACCCAGAGTTTAGGTTAAAACAATAAACTCCAGGTCAGTCATGTGACTGGTGTGAGAACAAAAACAGTTAATCTTTATTTTTAAAGTTAGGTAAATCAAGGGACCACGCCGTATAACACGGAACGGGTTTCCTCCCAAGAATACCAGTGCATAAAACTAACAGCGCAATGCTAAATAAAGAAAAATGAAGCTGTTATAAGACCCAGGTCCTATCACACAATGCAACGCAAGCCGGGGGATAGGGTTTTCCCTTATAACAGCCAAAGAATGCTTGATACGTTTAAAACAAATCATTTGATACTATTATAAGTGCATAGTGTATAAAACAACTTCAAATCATAAGTATCAATCATAGGCGGCATGGGTACCATATATCATGTCGCCATACTAGTTCTACAATCAAAACCGCAAATGTCACGTATTTGGGAATTGGGTTTCCATCTATGAACCGAGGCAAAAGATAGTCCTCAACCGATTCGAGACTGTCTAGCCCGAGTCTCAGGCACAGCCGCAACCGTACCTTGGATCGTCAGGGCCGGTCCACCGATGTGGATTATAATGCCTGAACAATATGTTTCTCCGCCCTTTGGGGCGTAGGTGAGCCAACTAAATGACTCCATCGGACCCGGATCGTCCGATCAAACCGAGGCGCCTCGCAACAGCAACAACCACATAAGTCAAACTCGTCAGGGCGTGTAAAACCACTGACGCCACTTCTAGCTAGAAAGAAACGCAAGTCCTCCCTGATGTCCTCTCCCGTTTTTGGTTCATACCGGGTGTGAAACTCGCGAAGTAAACGTTACACAAAGCTACGCCCCGAAGGCCGTGCTTCGATCATCAACCACAAGACTTTGCTTTTCAACAAAAGCCTTGATCATTTGCCACTTAGGCATGCCACACAGGCAATTCACTCCATGCGTTTGATATCCATCAATATATAACCCCTGAGCTCGTACGTCTCAGAGAAGGGCGTTAAGCAAGAGAATAAATTCTCCGCCACCAAACAGATATATATTTAATAGAGATCAATCACACGGACTAAAATCCAATGTCAGACACACAGTCCATTTACAAGTCCGTTCTGGGTCTGAACGAAACCGGAGGCATCTAGTACCCCGCATATCCATCGATCTCCAAGTACGTCTGGACGATCACTAACTGTTTCCATCTTCTTGGGTGTACAGCCCAATCAAGATCATCAGTAATTACCCAAACGACGTGAAGACTCCCGGTCTTCGACCATCGTCTTCATCTTCGACTTATCGTCGTATCAGTTATTCAGAATGGGATAAACCCGGTCTTTCCGAATAACTCGCGTATATTTTAAATAAGTGTTACACAAACACAACATACGCCTCATTCCAATTCATCAGTCACTAACCGTAAATTAATCAAGAGAATAATTTCCCAAATATTAACCCCGAAGGCCGAAACCAACATCAGATCAATATCCAGAAAACCATTCTGCTTGGCCAACCGACAGTTAGTTTCTAAATTTCACATTCATAGGGAAATGTTCCCATTAATTTTATCCAAGATAAATTCCTTGAATTTATTCTTTATTCTATTTTTGAATCTCAATTCAAACTAGTCGGGATTAGCGAACCTTACCGAAGTAATCATTTATTTTAATTTCCCAATCCCAACCTATTCATCCCATGAAGTAAAACTGGTAATACTTCATATCTAACACCACGGTGTTATCGGTAAATTCAATTACCATTTCGCGTTCAAATCTAATTAAAGATTTAACTAACGCCTGGAGCAAAACTGGTGATACTCCATTTCGATTATTTCAATCTAATTAAAGATTCATTAAAACTCCACTTAGTTTTAATCTTTGACTGGGTTAAAGAATCAGTGTCATTTAAAAACACGGTTCACGATAAACCCAAAATCACATTCATTAATCATCGGGTTAAAGAACGAGTGTTATCTAAAACACTGTCCACGATAAACCCAAAAATCAATAACGATTCAATTCCAATTAAATGTTATTTAATTGGTACACTTCATTAAATCTAAATAAAAAGATTTAATCTTTTCTCAACTGGGTCCAAGAACAGTGTTAGTGAAGACACCATTCACGACAAACCCAAATCACATTTGATATTCAACACAAGGCTCTGAATAGAAAATATCCCGGCTTATATTCAATATCAAATTCTCTGACAAACAGATATCGTATGGGAAATAACGATATATATATCTATATCTTTCAAATTTCCACAACAACATCTGGATGATCACGAAATCCAACATCGAAATATTCCGAAGACAATTTCGATTCAAATCCATTTCAATGCAATCATTGGAAATTCTGGTTATTTTTAAAACCCTTTTTAAATTCAATTTATTTATTTAAAAATAAATAGAATCTCAACTCCAGTTCAAAACTAGTTTATTTCGATAAAAATCTATTTTTATCTTTTCAAATATGGAGCTTTTCATCCCAAATCTTTCTAAATCATTTCTTATGATTTTACGCAAATTATTACTATTTTTAATAATTTTATCAAGGCCTGTACAGTCGATTTCCAACAACGGCCATCGAACTGCACTTACAACGACCTTTTTCAATTTTGATTTGGACCTAATTCCAAATCCAACCGTTAGATTTCAAATTTCTAATATTCGTTAGAAAGCTCTTTTCGATACGAACCCAACGGTTCCGGTTTTAGGAGAATCCGACGGTCGGATCTCCCGTAATGTCCGTTTGAAATCAATGGTCGAAATTCGCGAACTGCCGCGGCGCGGCGCGTTCTATTCAGGCCATTATATTATATATATAATATATATAATATATACTTCGTCGATTTCTATTTAAAACGAATTATATAAATAGTTTTAAAATCGTTTCAAAAGCAATTTCAACTTTCTTTTCAATTCAAATCATTTCGAAATCGTTTTCAATTCAATTCATTTCGAAATCGTTTTATATTCAATTCATTTCGAAATCGTTTTCAATTCAATTCATTTCGAAATCGTTTTCAATTCAATTCATTTTCGAAATCGTTTTCATATTCAATTCATTCCGAAATCGTTTTCAATTCAATTCATTTCGAAATCGTTTTCAATTCAATTCATTTTCGAAATCGTTTTCATATTCAATTCATTCCGAAATCGTTTTCAATTCAATTCATTTCGAAATCGTTTTCAATTCAATTCATTTTCGAAATCGTTTTCATATTCAATTCATTCCGAAATCGTTTTATATTCAATTCATTCCGAAATCGTTTTATATTCAATTCATTTCGAAATCGTTATATATTCAATTCATTCCGAAATCGTTTTATATTCAATTCATTTCGAAATCGTTATATATTCAATTCATTTCGAAATCGTTATATATTCAATTCATTTCAAAATGAATAAAATCGATATAAATATCGTTTACGTCAAAATGGCGTCAATCTAATCAACACGGCCTCATAAATTTCTATTTCAAATATTTTATTTCAAATATTTCTTTTTCAAAATAATTGTTATTATCAAAATATTTCGTTCAACGCATGACCAATCTCAATGGATGAGTACTGTCAACACATGAACCGTTATTTTATATTGATAAAGATGTAAATTTTATTATTAAAATATTTCGTTCAACACATGACCAATCTCAATGGATGAGTACTGTCAACACATGAACCGTTATTTTATATTGATAAAGATGTAAATTTTATCATTAAAATATTTCGTTCAACACATGACCAATCTCAATGGATGAGTACTGTCAACACATGAACCGTTATTTTATATTGATAAAGATGTAAATTTTATCATTAAAATATTTCGTTCAACACATGACCAATCTCAATGGATGAGTACTGTCAACACATGAACCGTTATTTTATATTGATAAAGATGTAAATTTTATCATTAAAATATTTCGTTCAACACATGACCAATCTCAATGGATGAGTACTGTCAACACATGAACCGTTATTTTATATTGATAAAAATGTAAATTTTATCATTAAAATATTTCGTTCAACACATGGCCAATCTCAATGGATGAGTACTGTCAACACATGAACCGTTATTTTATATTGATAAAGATGTAAATTTTATCATTAAAATATTTCGTTCAACACATGACCAATCTCAATGGATGAGTACTGTCAACACATGAACCGTTATTTTATATTGATAAAGATGTAAATTTTATCATTAAAATATTTCGTTCAACACATGACCAATCTCAAAGGATGAGTACTGTCAACACATGAACCGTTATTTTATATTATTCTTTATTTTCTAAATTGGAATGAGGCCCAATCAATCACCATATAAGGTTAATTATATTGATTTTCATACAACACATGTATAATAGCATTGAAAAATAATCAACCATCAACCAAAGTGCACTACACTGTATAAGCATCAAATATAGATATTTAACGCTTATAACAGCCTGTCAATCAATCGATCGACATATTTAATCAATCAGGATGAGTGAACTTCAAATTTTATCCCAACACCCGTGTGGGGTTTCAAACAATCAAACACAGATTTTATTTGTGCAGTTGGGCGATGTGTAAAATTTATCGACCCAATCAATGTCATTCAAATAGGTGTACATAAACAAACCGTTCGGTTTATAAATGAATATTTTATTTTATTCACTTCACGTTAAAAATTATATTTTTAACGATAAAACATTTTATTCCAACCTATGAATTTCTATTCAATTCATTTATTCAATAAAATGATATTTTTATTTTTCTAACTTATTTTAGAAAATTTCGGCGGCATAACGGCACGATACTAGAAACGGGACGAGGCCTAGCCTTATCCCCGGTCTAGTGAAGGCCCACGCCATTCACACATCAATCAAATCAATTCGTTATGCAAACCACAAAATTTGGAGTAAGAGTCTAACCTAGCCTTACTCCTTCGCCTTATAACGGCGCACGTCTAATCCTAACCAATTTATCGATTCGATTTTTCACACCACAACCCACATTCAAACCAATATCGCAATCAATCACCAAACAAACAAGTCCATGGTCTGTGGACGATTGTGTCGGGTGCTACTAAACACCGTCTGCATCCTAGTATATATATATAACTAGAAAAGAAATTGAAAGGTGAGAAATTCTCACATATAGCTATCCTAGCTCCACGGCACTTCCAATGCAGGAAATCTTCGCCAATTTGCCTTTTGTCGCTTTCGTTGTCCGCTTTCACTACATATGTAAAAATCGAATTTTACTTCGCTATTCAATATATAAAAATCCTATTTTTATTTCGAAGTTCACTATATAAAAATCATATTTTTATTTCGAAGTTTAACATATAAAAATCCTATTTTTATTTCGAAGTTTAACATATAAAAATCATATTTTTACTCCGAAGTTTAACATATAAAAATCCTATTTTTATTTCGAAGTTTAACATATAAAAATCATATTTTTACTTTGATGTTCAATATATAAAAATCATATTTTTACTCTTCACTTTGTATAAAAATTATATTTTTATTCCTCACATCATACAAAAATTATATTTTTATATAAACAAAATCAAATCCTTCCGTTTTCAAAAATCGAATATTTTCATTTATAAAAATTGAATCTTTCTATTATAAAAAAAATATAACATTTTTCTTATATAAAAATATGTTCTTTTCATATATAAAAATACATTCTTTTCAAATTTAAAAATTCAATCCTTTTACTAATTATCTTGAATAAATAAAAATAAATAAACAAAATAAAAGCTTACCGCGGGTTTCGGGGGGGGGGGGGGGAGAGACATGGCTGCTGCGCTCTTCTCGAGGAGGAGGCGGCGGAATTGGGCTCATCTTGGCCGGCGGTGGCTGATTGGAAGACTGGGGCTTTTGGGTTTCGAGTTAGAGGAGGAGGGGGCGCTCACGGTGGCGGAAGAGATGGGGGAAGGGGTTTCACTGGTGGCGGAGGGCCCTGGATGGCGGTGCGGTGGGTTTTCGGGTGGTGGTTGGGGTTTTCGAGTAGAGGAAAAAGGGGGTGACGGATTTACAGAGGGGAGGGAGGAGGGAGCGGCGAGTGGAAGAAGGTGGCTCACCGCGGTGGAGCGCCTTTGGCGAGGCGGCGGTCTGGTGATGGGGCGGCGCTCCGGCGAGGGCGGTAGGGGCGACACCGACGAGGCAAGCAACAGGTTTTTTTTTCTTTTTTCTCGATTCTGAATAAGTTGAAGAATAAACCGGGGGGGGGGGGGGGGGGGTATATGCAAAAGAAAACTTTATATATTTAATTTAATTTTAATTTATTTTATCCCAAGGAGTTGACTTTTTATTCGACTTCGAAACGAGGCCCACGGACTGTCGCCCATAGCGTTTCACCCCCATTCCGAACACAATGGGATATGTATCGTAAGCTGTTTCGGCTGTTACAATCAGTTTTCGTTAAATTTACATTTAAATCACTATATTGAATTTGAAACGTACATTTCAAATTACCGGGGTCACATACTAACTAGAAAAATTCCAGAAAAATATTTTCTAGCTTCGTATTGACGATACGGTCCTAACAAAACTAGTTTCGTCGAATTCTGAGACCATTTGAAAAATGGCCAATTTCCAGTCGATTAAAATCAACTGAAAATGGTCAAACGCATTTTCCTTTGCCACGCTCACATATTGATTCGAAAAATTATGAAATTTGAAATCTAGCAATAACTTAACATCACGGACCCAACAAAACTGGTTTCGTCGAAATCCGAGGTCATTTGCAAAATGTCCATTTTTAAGGGCCTGAATTCCATAGCGACTATTCAGAATTTTCAACTGGACCTATCTTTTGATTCCCGCAATGAAATCTTGATTCTTCGGATTCGTTGGAAAGATACTATCAAATAGATCCTATGATTTCTGGTTTCACTAAAATCCGGATTGTTTTGCACCCGGTGCATTCAATTGAAGTTTGAAATCGAATTATCGAACTACCGCGCCATTTTCAATTCTATTTATAATTATATATAAATATTTATATTCTAACGACGACGCGTATAATATATACGTCGAATTATATTCAAAATAAATTTTCGTCGATATTATTTAAAATAATTCATTTTAAATAATCAAAATTCGCTAAAATTGCCAAAATAAAAATTTTAAACTGGCCCAGATTTTCGGGTTGTTACAATCTCCCCCACTTAAAACTTTTCGTCCCCGAAAAGGAACAAAGTCGAAAGTGGTTTGATCATTCAACTCTACGTTCGATCTGGCTTCCATTCTCCAACTTTTTAGTTTCTGAGAATTTTCAAAAATTCAAAAATTTGGCTAACACCCTAAATTTTTGAAAAATTTCGCCATAACCTCCCCTGCACCGGGAGCATCGGGGAATTTCAAATAGCTTCCCCGGTCCTTCAGATCTCAAAAAGAAAAAGAAAAAGCCAAGCGGCCAGCCAATAGGCTCATAAAATCATCATCACCCAAACAAAACAGGAAATTATGTAGTAAACATGTACCTATTTGTCGGGCAAACAAATTTTATTCTCTGCTCTAGCCTCCTTGCTATGACCTGCTCAATGATATATATGTATATGCAAGCAAACGCAACCAATTTTCGATATAATTCAATATTTGGTTCTGTTAGGCTAAATGGCTAAAAATTAGCAAACAAATAAACAAACAACACAAACATCAATCAATTAGTTGATTAGCTTTTCAAATTCATAATTTTAATACATATACAAAAATCATGTTTTTAATGCCAATTCACAATAATAGGCCCTATCTAATTTTGGTTCTCACACCAATCAATAGGAAATATAGGAATCTCACTTTCGTCACTCGAAAATAAATACTGGCGACAGTGCCCCATCACCAAAATTATCCCTGGGCAACTAGAGTATGATTCTATAACCATCCAGTATATTAAAACTTCGAATACACGTTTGCAAGACGCATATGCAAAATCTTTATATATCGGATTGTCCAAATCAATATAAATAAATAATGAAATACGAATAATTGATTTAAATTTTCAAAACAAAACTTGTTTTCATTTTAAAAATATACTCTTCGCACTCGTTCTAGGATACTACTGATCCCATCTCTAACGAGTCATTCTAATTGGATATTACTAATCCAGTATCTGATGAATTCTTTCGTATGTTTCTAATGTGCCTTGTTCTCTGAGCTTTGTAAACCAAAGCTCTGATACCAACTGTGAAAACCCGCAACTTCCCCGTAAAGGAAAGCCGCGGATAGTTCGAGAACAAACCACAACAGAACGCAAACAGAAGAACGTTTCATTGTATATTACAACAATGCATCAGATTACAAGAATATACAGAGTATAAATGAATATTACACAGAAATATCAGAGATTTAAATTACATTTAAATACATAGCAGCGGAAAATAATACAATACACAACTAGAAGAGATATACGGATACAAAGCTTTCCGGATATCGTTCCAGCTGTAAACCAGAATCCTGTGAATATAAATCTGCAAAACCAAAACTACTAGCTGCCCGTGTCAAAATAAGGGCACCCAGAGTTTAGGTTAAAACAATAAACTCCAGGTCAGTCATGTGACTGGTGTGAGAACTAAAACAGTTAATCTTTATTTTTAAAGTTAGGTAAATCAAGGGACCACGCCGTATAACACGGAACGGGTTTCATCCCAAGAATACCAGTGCATAAAACTAACAGCGCAATGCTAAATAAAGAAAAATGAAGCTGTTATAAGACCCAGGTCCTATCACACAATGCAACGCAAGCCGGGGGATAGGGTTTTCCCTTATAACAGCCAAAGAATGCTTGATACGTTTAAAACAAATCATTTGATACTATTATAAGTGCATAGTGTATAAAACAACTTCAAATCATAAGTATCAATCATAGGCGGCATGGGTACCATATATCATGTCGCCATACTAGTTCTACAATCAAAACCGCAAATGTCATGTATTTGGGAATTGGGTTTCCATCTATGAACCGAGGCAAAAGATAGTCCTCAACCGATTCGAGACTGTCTAGCTCGAGTCTCAGGCACAGCCGCAACCGTACCTTGGATCGTCAGGGCCGGTCCACCGATGTGGATTATAATGCCTGAACAATACGTTTCTCCGCCCTTTGGGGCGTAGGTGAGCCAACTAAATGACTCCATCGGACCCGGATCGTCCGATCAAACCGAGGCGCCTCGCAACAGCAACAACCACATAAGTCAAACTCGTCAGGGCGTGTAAAACCACTGATGCCACTTCTAGCTAGAAAGAAACGCAAGTCCTCCCTGATGTCCTCTCCCGTTTTTGGTTCATACCGGGTGTGAAACTCGCGAAGTAAACGTTACACAAAGCTACGCCACGAAGGCCGTGCTTCGATCATCAACCACAAGACTTTGCTTTTCAACAGAAGCCTTGATCATTTGCCACTTAGGCATGCCACACAGGCAATTCACTCCATGCGTTTGATATCCATCAATATATAACCCCTGAGCTCGAACATCTCAGAGAAGGGCGTTAAGCAAGAGAATAAATTCTCCGCCGCCAAACAGATATATATTTAATAGAGATCAATCACACGGACTAAAATCCAATGTCAGACACACAATCCATTTACAAGTCCGTTCTGGGTCTGAACGAAACCGGAGGCACCTAGTACCCCGCATATCCATCGATCTCCAAGTACGTCTGGACGATCACTAACTGTTTCCATCTTCTTGGGTGTACAGCCCAATCAAGATCATCAGTAATTACCCAAACGACGTGAAGACTCCCGGTCTTCGACCATCGTCTTCATCTTTGACTTATCGTCGCATCAGTTATTCAGAATGGGATAAACCCGGTCTTTCCGAATAACTCGCGTATATTTTAAATAAGTGTTACACAAACACAACATACGCCTCATTCCAATTCATCAGTCACTAACCGTAAATTAATCAAGAGAATAATTTCCCAAATATTAACCCCGAAGGCCGAAACCAACATCAGATCAATATCCAGAAAACCATTCTGCTTGGCCAACCGACAGTTAGTTTCTAAATTTCACATTCATAGGGAAATGTTCCCATTAATTTTATCCAAGATAAATTCCTTGAATTTATTCTTTATTCTATTTTTGAATCTCAATTCAAACTAGTCGGGATTAGCGAACCTTACCGAAGTAATCATTTATTTTAATTTCCCAATCCCAACCTATTCATCCCATGAAGTAAAACTGGTAATACTTCATATCTAACACCACGGTGTTATCGGTAAATTCAATTACCATTTCGCGTTCAAATCTAATTAAAGATTTAACTAACGCCTGGAGCAAAACTGGTGATACTCCATTTCGATTATTTCAATCTAATTAAAGATTCATTAAAACTCCACTTAGTTTTAATCTTTGACTGGGTTAAAGAATCAGTGTCATTTAAAAACACTGTTCACGATAAACCCAAAATCACATTCATTAATCATCGGGTTAAAGAACGAGTGTTATCTAAAACACTGTCCACGATAAACCCAAAAATCAATAACGATTCAATTCCAATTAAATGTTATTTAATTGGTACACTTCATTAAATCTAAATAAAAAGATTTAATCTTTTCTCAACTGGGTCCAAGAACAGTGTTAGTGAAGACACCATTCACGACAAACCCAAATCACATTTGATATTCAACACAAGGCTCTGAATAGAAAATATCCCGGCTTATATTCAATATCAAATTCTCTGACAAACAGATATCGTATGGGAAATAACGATATATATATCTATATCTTTCAAATTTCCACAACAACATCTGGATGATCACGAAATCCAACATCGAAATATTCCGAAGACAATTTCGATTCAAATCCATTTCAATGCAATCATTGGAAATTCTGGTTATTTTTAAAACCCTTTTTAAATTCAATTTATTTATTTAAAAATAAATAGAATCTCAACTCCAGTTCAAAACTAGTTTATTTCGATAAAAATCTATTTTTATCTTTTCAAATATGGAGTTTTTCATCCCAAATCTTTCTAAATCATTTCTTATGATTTTACGCAAATTATTACTATTTTTAATAATTTTATCAAGGCCTGTACAGTCGATTTCCAACAACGGCCATCGAACTGCACTTACAGTGACCTTTTTCAATTTTGATTTGGACCTAATTCCAAATCCAACCGTTAGATTTCAAATTTCTAATATTCGTTAGAAAGCTCTTTTCGATACGAACCCAACGGTTCCGGTTTTAGGAGAATCTGACGGTCGGATCTCCCGTAATGTCCGTTTGAAATCAATGGTCGAAATTCGCGAACTGCCGCGGCGCGGCGCGTTCTATTCAGGCCATTATATTATATATATAATATATACTTCGTCGATTTCTATTTAAAACGAATTATATAAATAGTTTTAAAATCGTTTCAAAAGCAATTTCAACTTTCTTTTCAATTCAAATCATTTCGAAATCGTTTTCAATTCAATTCATTTCGAAATCGTTTTATATTCAATTCATTTCGAAATCGTTTTCAATTCAATTCATTTCGAAATCGTTTTCAATTCAATTCATTTTTGAAATCGTTTTCATATTCAATTCATTCCGAAATCGTTTTCAATTCAATTCATTTCGAAATCGTTTTCAATTCAATTCATTTTCGAAATCGTTTTCGTATTCAATTCATTCCGAAATCGTTTTCAATTCAATTCATTTCGAAATCGTTTTCAATTCAATTCATTTTCGAAATCGTTTTCATATTCAATTCATTCCGAAATCGTTTTATATTCAATTCATTCCGAAATCATTTTATATTCAATTCATTTCGAAATCGTTATATATTCAATTCATTCCGAAATCTTTTTATATTCAATTCATTTCGAAATCGTTATATATTCAATTCATTTCGAAATCGTTATATATTCAATTCATTTCAAAATGAATAAAATCGATATAAATATCGTTTACGTCAAAATGGCGTCAATCTAATCAACACGGCCTCATAAATTTCTATTTCAAATATTTTATTTCAAATATTTCTTTTTCAAAATAGTTGTTATTATCAAAATATTTCGTTCAACACATGACCAATCTCAATGGATGAGTACTGTCAACACATGAACCGTTATTTTATATTGATAAAGATGTAAATTTTATTATTAAAATATTTCGTTCAACACATGACCAATCTCAATGGATGAGTACTGTCAACACATGAACCGTTATTTTATATTGATAAAGATGTAAATTTTATCATTAAAATATTTCGTTCAACACATGACCAATCTCAATGGATGAGTACTGTCAACACATGAACCATTATTTTATATTGATAAAGATGTAAATTTTATCATTAAAATATTTCGTTCAACACATGACCAATCTCAATGGATGAGTACTGTCAACACATGAACCGTTATTTTATATTGATAAAGATGTAAATTTTATCATTAAAATATTTCGTTCAACACATGACCAATCTCAATGGATGAGTACTGTCAACACATGAACCGTTATTTTATATTGATAAAGATGTAAATTTTATCATTAAAATATTTCGTTCAACACATGACCAATCTCAATGGATGAGTACTGTCAACACATGAACCGTTATTTTATATTGATAAAGATGTAAATTTTATCATTAAAATATTTCGTTCAACACATGGCCAATCTCAATGGATGAGTACTGTCAACACATGAACCGTTATTTTATATTGATAAAGATGTAAATTTTATCATTAAAATATTTCGTTCAACACATGACCAATCTCAATGGATGAGTACTGTCAACACATGAACCGTTATTTTATATTGATAAAGATGTAAATTTTATCATTAAAATATTTTGTTCAACACATGACCAATCTCAAAGGATGAGTACTGTCAACACATGAACCGTTATTTTATATTATTCTTTATTTTCTAAATTGGAATGAGGCCCAATCAATCACCATATAAGGTTAATTATATGGATTTTCATACAACACATGTATAATAGCATTGAAAAATAATCAACCATCAACCAAAGTGCACTACACTGTATAAGCATCAAATATAGATATCTAACGCTTATAACAGCCTGTCAATCAATCGATCGACATATTTAATCAATCAGGATGAGTGAACTTCAAATTTCATCCCAACACCCGTGTGGGGTTTCAAACAATCAAACACAGATTTTATTTGTGCAGTTGGGCGATGTGTAAAATTTATCGACCCAATCAATGTCATTCAAATAGGTGTACATAAACAAACCGTTCGGTTTATAAATGAATATTTTATTTTATTCACTTCACATTAAAAATTATATTTTTAACGATAAAACATTTTATTCCAACCTATGAATTTCTATTCAATTCATTTATTCAATAAAATGATATTTTTATTTTTCTAACTTATTTTAGAAAATTTCGGCGGCATAACGGCACGATACTAGAAACGGGACGAGGCCTAGCCTTATCCCCGGTCTAGTGAAGGCCCACGCCATTCACACATCAATCAAATCAATTCGTTATGCAAACCACAAAATTTGGAGTAAGAGTCTAACCTAGCCTTACTCCTTCGCCTTATAACGGCGCACGTCTAATCCTAACCAATTTATCGATTCGATTTTTCACACCACAACCCACATTCAAACCAATATCGCAATCAATCACCAAACAGCCAAACAAACAAGTCCATGGTCTGTGGACGATTGTGTTGGGTGCTACTAAACACCGTCTGCATCCTAGTATATATATATAACTAGAAAAGAAATTGAAAGGTGAGAAATTCTCACATATAGCTATCCTAGCTCCACGGCACTTCCAATGCAGGAAATCTTCGCCAATTTGCCTTTTGTCGCTTTCGTTGTCCGCTTTCACTACATATGTAAAAATCGAATTTTACTTCGCTATTCAATATATAAAAATCCTATTTTAATTCGAAGTTCACTATATAAAAATCATATTTTTATTTCGAAGTTTAACATATAAAAATCCTATTTTTATTTCGAAGTTTAACATATAAAAATCATATTTTTACTCCGAAGTTTAACATATAAAAATCCTATTTTTATTTCGAAGTTTAACATATAAAAATCATATTTTTACTTTGATGTTCAATATATAAAAATCATATTTTTACTCTTCACTTTGTATAAAAATTATATTTTTATTCCTCACATCATACAAAAATTATATTTTTATATAAACAAAATCAAATCCTTCCGTTTTCAAAAATCGAATATTTTCATTTATAAAAATTGAATCTTTCTATTATAAAAAAAATATAACATTTTTCTTATATAAAAATATGTTCTTTTCATATATAAAAATACATTCTTTTCAAATTTAAAAATTCAATCCTTTTACTAATTATCTTGAATAAATAAAAATAAATAAACAAAATAAAAGCTTACCGCGGGTTTCGGGGGGGGGGGGGGGAGACATGGCTGCTGCGCTCTTCTCGAGGAGGAGGCGGCGGAATTGGGCTCATCTTGGCCGGCGGTGGCTGATTGGAAGACTGGGGCTTTTGGGTTTCGAGTTAGAGGAGGAGGGGGCGCTCATGGTGGCGGAAGAGATGGGGGAAGGGGTTTCACTGGTGGCGGAGGGCCCTGGATGGCGGTGCGGTGGGTTTTCGGGTGGTGGTTGGGGTTTTCGAGTAGAGGAAAAAGGGGGCGACGGATTTACAGAGGGGAGGGAGCGGCGAGTGGAAGAAGGTGGCTCACCGCGGTGGAGCGCCTTTGGCGAGGCGGCGGTCTGGTGATGGGGCGGCGCTCCGGCGAGGGCGGTAGGGGCGACACCGACGAGGCAAGCAGCAGGTTTTTTTTTTTCTCGATTCTGAATAATTTGAAGAATAAACGGGGGGGGGGGGGGGTATATGCAAAAGAAAACTTTATATATTTAATTTAATTTTAATTTATTTTATCCCAAGGAGTTGACTTTTTATTCGACTTCGAAACGAGGCCCACCGACTGTCGCCCATAGCGTTTCACCCCCATTCCGAACACAATGGGATATGTATCGTAAGCTGATTCGGCTGTTACAATCAGTTTTCGTTAAATTTACATTTAAATCACTATATTGAATTTTAAACGTACATTTCAAATTACCGGGGTCACATACTAACTAGAAAAATTCCAGAAAAATATTTTCTAGCTTCGTATTGACGATACGGTCCTAACAAAACTAGTTTCGTCGAATTCTGAGACCGTTTGAAAAATGGCCAATTTCCAGTCGATTAAAATCAACTGAAAATGGTCAAACGCATTTTCCTTTGCCACGCTCACATATTGATTCGAAAAATTATGAAATTTGAAATCTAGCAATAACTTAACATCACGGACCCAACAAAACTGGTTTCGTCGAAATCCGAGGTCATTTGCAAAATGTCCATTTTTAAGGGCCTGAATTCCATAGCGACTATTCAGAATTTTCAACTGGACCTATCTTTTGATTCCCGCAATGAAATCTTGATTCTTCAGATTCGTTGGAAAGATACTATCAAATAGATCCTATGATTTCTGGTTTCACTAAAATCCGGATTGTTTTGCACCCGGTGCATTCAATTGAAGTTTGAAATCGAATTATCGAACTACCGCGCCATTTTCAATTCTATTTATAATTATATATAAATATTTATATTCTAACGACGACTCGTATAATATATACGTCGAATTATATTCAAAATAAATTTTCGTCGATATTATTTAAAATAATTCATTTTAAATAATCAAAATTCGCTAAAATTGCCAAAATAAAAATTTTAAACTAGCCCAGATTTTCGGGTTGTTACAGTTTGATTTTTGTGTTGCGTGTAAATTTTTAGTTTCATAACCATCTTTAAGTTTTAAATTTGATTTTGAGTTAGGTTGTTTATGTAAATGTTCAGCTTTCCATTAGCTCTCCCTGGCTATCCCTAACTGATCCGATGGGCGGAATGGTTATTTTCAAAATCTAATTTGGAAGTTAATTAAAACCCCTTGATTTAGAACAAATTTTGGAATCTTACAAGCGTCATTTATTATTTAGAATAATTTGAGTAAAAGATTTGAACCTTAAATGATGTTGAACCTATTTAGTAAATGGCTAATCTATAGTACTTATGAAACGTTTTACCATTCCATGAAAATGATTAAATTTGAGAACTATTATTTGAAAAAAAAAACAATGTATAAGGCTTTCAATCCAAATTTGAAAAGACGAATGGAAATGATAATAACAAATAGAGGGTTTTGAACAGGGGATTTGTAAAGAAGAGATAAGATGGAAATTAATCCAACCTTATCCAGAAATGAATTGATAACAAGTTGCAACCGTCATAGTCCATAGCTTTGTTTCAAAATACGCTTTTTACTTGGGAAGACCGGGATCAGATGTAAGTCCGAAAACCATTCCAAGCAATAATATGACAACGCTACGAAGGAAATTGAAGAATTGGAAATGGAAAATGAAGACCAGGAATCTTTGGACTTATTTGGATTGATTGCTAATGTCTCAAATCGGGCCGTACACCCTATACGAGGTTATAACTGCATGAGGTCTGAATATATTTGAGGATTTTCGTATTTTGTTCGGTTCAAACCCAGAATGGACTTGTATGGATTGTACGTCTGACATTGTAATTGACTGCATAGCACTAATTTCTACTGGTATATATATCAAACTGTGGCAATTAAATTCCCGTCTCTAAGTTTTACGTGCTTAGAGGTTATGTACCGATCGAAATCAGTAACATCTTGTAAATTGACAATGTGGCATGCTAAAGTTATGGAATGAGCTAATTATGATCAAAGCATGGCTTATATAAGCGTAGCTTTGTGTATATCGCGACATCGACAAGCCTCACATCTCGGATGATGAGAAACTGGCAGTTAGGTTGTTGACATATACAACATAGTGCGATCGATAGCTGGGACGGAGGTACCTCTTGTGAACTTGTGGGAATTAGGTATGTTCGGTGTCCGAGTTTGGATGTTAACCGGTGATTTACCTCGCGATTTGTATTTGGTGTCCGAGTCTAGATGAAAAACTGTGTTACACTTCGCTTGTGTTCCTGATTGATCTTTCGTGCCAAGAATCACCAAGTTGGAAACCCAACCTCCAATACGCGCCCCTACGGATTTTTTTTTTGTATACCTATGGTGACATAGTAGGATGGGGTACTATGCTGTCTAAGATTGATACATTTATTTTCGAAAGGGTTTTCTACACTATGCACTAGTAATGATAAAAGAGGAGTTTCACGTATGAAAGCATGTTTGGTTATCATAAGACCACTCGCCAATCTGGTGTGCGCTTGCATTGTGTGATGTGGGACGAGCTTATGATAGCTTCATTTTCCAAAAGTCATTACGAATTTATATGCATTGGAATTCACATGGAGTAAACCCGTTTCGCATTAGCGGCGCGGACCGGTGAATCTCCCAACTTTAAATTAAATCCTAAAAATAACTGTTTTATGTTCTCACACCAGTCCCGTGACTGACCTGGAGTTTATTGTTCCTTCCTAAACTCTGGGTGCCCATTAATTTCCACATGGAAAGCTAGAGGTTTAGTTTTACAGTTATAGACCCTTGGAGCAAGAGTTGGAGCACTTTTTGAGTTGGAGCTTCGAGCTAAAGTTACAGTTTCTGCTATATCACATCGCTTTTTCCGCCGAGAGTATATTTATGTTTCCGCTGGTATATGCATGTAACTCTGATGAAATATTGTATCATGATATAAAAAGTTCTATTATTTTGTTCAATATATGTTAGTAACCATAACAATCCGCCTTTAGGAAGGGTTTAAGTTGGTTTAATTACCAGCGAAACCAAAAAAAAAGACGGTATGTTACATTCAACAATCTGGATCGATGGATTGTGTGTATTATGTGATGAGGTATATGCATGAGATAATAAAAGACTAGCTTCAAAGCATCGATCTAAACAAGGTACCATTTTAATTTTTTTCCTTTACTATTTTACATCAAGTCATTATATGGTGAATGTCTCGAAACAATATCTTAATTGCAGTATTTTGTACAAGTTGGTTCTTACAATCAACAAAAGATGGATGAGGTTCGGGATAATTTAGCTAATTATATCATGCATAACTGGATGTAGTCTTCCTATATGTTACAATATGGTGAGTATTAAATCTACTGAATTGAGTATTATATCTGCATGTTAGTATTAAAGATCTACAATTAGACTCCGAACAATGTAAAACTAGCTACTCCCATATTTAAAACCATAACTCAAAATACATTATCATTGCTTCCTCTTGAGTCTCTTATTTGGTATTTTCATTTACATTTTTTTAAATATGTTCAGGGGGGAAACCGACCGAAGCCGTAAAACCCTCCCTCATGCACATAGCCCGGTCCGCGGATAAATCGTAGCGTATGCACATTTTTAAATTGTTGTTATGGCAAATTGTTGTTTACATTTTTAAATTTTAGTTTGATGCATCATGTTTCTGCATCCATATTAATCATCAAAGCCATCTAACTCCAATTGTCTTTAGATTTAGTGAATATTTTCCATTTAATCTATCATATGTTACGCGAAGCCACATGTTGTCACAAAGCTAAAACCAATTGGTCATACGAATTGCCCGATCTGGGAATCTTAGTAAAACTTATAAATAAAATAGCCTTTAAGGTGTTATGTGTTATGTGACCTATTTTATTATAATTTATGCTATATCGATGATTTTTCAATGAGTAACCGTCGTGATTCAGTATTTGTAATGACCCAGGGTTTTCGGTCCCGAAAATCGACATAAATACCTTTACTGTATCTCATGCCGACCTTTCAAATACCGAGAACACTGGATTGTTAATGAAAGAAATTAGAGGGTGAGATAAGAAAGAAAGAAATATAAGAATAGAAGAAGAAGAAGATCACAACACAGAGTCTCACATCGCATTGGAACAAAATATAATATAGAAATAAATCTTTATTGAGAGCTTTACATAACTTACAATCATCAGAGTACATGAACACATCTGGACAATAATAATCTGCCCTTATATACCACACAGCGGAATAATATCATACGTCTGAATCCTTCCAGCCCATCTCTTCACAGCATTCGATAACCTGAACCTGTACACTCCGGGCTAACCCGAGCATTTACAAAATACCGGGTCAGTCTGGTGAACCAGAGTGAGATAAACTCGCACAGTATTAAAGGTGAATCATCCAATCATGATTTTAAAGTTCGAAATCCTTTCAAAAGCAAAAGATAATCGTAAGACCGAATCCACACATAAACACGAACGGTTTTTACCTTACGATAACCCAAAACAGTCTTGAAAATAATATCTTCTCTAAATAATGTCTAAATACAAGTAAATATCAATCTAGCGGAACGCTTGCATCTCACGCTCCACATATATAGTATACATTCAATACCGCAGGTGCTTATTGTAGATTGGATTCCAACTCTGACAAGGTATGGGACCACCTGCCGATCGTGTATCTCTAGAGATGAATACACTGGGTTCAACAAGAACGTCTTGCAACCCGGCCCACACATGACCGACCACTCATTTCGCTTGAGTGTATCGAATGTATATCACCGACGTTGAGATTAGCAACCGCCTCCCGAAAAGGGACAACATCGAATATAGATTAAAGAAACAAATGGAATTCCTCTAGATAAGTGATCATACACCCTAATAGGAGCGACCCACATAGCCATGCTGCCTGCCCGATTTTTGTCATCTACCGGTTGTGAGGCTTGAGGTCAGAATTTCCTTTACAGCACTTGGCCACCATTCACTTTGAATGCCACATCGTCAGATCCGCCAGATATCACTAATTGACGTCCACAAAAATACTCTAGTAGTTCAGAGAACCGTCGTCCTCCATACAACCATGGTACGTTTGAAGAAATCAACGTACATAATTCCTTCGGAAATACTCTGTCAGACATCCATCCATACAAGTCATCCAGGAACAGGATGAACCGAAGGCACTCTCCTACCCCATCCATATAGGAATCACCCCATGGATCAGTAACGAGAAGTCCTTGCAACCCGTTTTTTTCAATCAAGACAGAAACACTGTCAAAATATCTCTGGCCGCTAAACCAGAGAAATCCAATCAGTGGTTCTTCCGCTCATGAAGATCAATGGTCTTCAATTCCTCTATCTTCACAAATCTCCTTTCACGTATCCGCTGGTCGGAATGGTTTTCGACTATAAATTCGATCCCGGTCTTTCCGAACTAACGATCGTATAGGTCAGATTTTGATAGTCGATGATTTAACTATCAAATAAATAAACAGGTGTGCAAACATCGATATTATTTCCAGATGGGAATTCTATCGTCCAATTCTCATTTCAATGTTTATTTCTTTTTCGATAAAATTATACTTGACTTAGTCATCTACCCATTTATATATACGTAAGTTCTTCTTTTCTACATTTAGAAAATATACTTTATTAACATTGGGACATTTCCATAATTTACTTCTTTTGCTTATTTCTATATATACTAAAAATTGCAGGTCTTTATTTGGAAAAAGTTTCCCAACTCCTTCATTTGATTTAAACCGATGTCTAAATAAAACATCACTCAACCAATTCAACCCCTTTCACTCATTGGCTCAATTTACTTGACCAATCTTCACCACCGAACCTTACCCATCCTTAGTTAAAAACGAAGCCAATCAATTTGGGGTATAATTACCTCTCAGACCTTAACCGAACAACATTTCCAACCTCGAAATAGACAAGGTTCATCTTCGAAATCTTTAACAACTTACCTTTCGTATAACCATATTCAATTTATCATTCTTTCGAATAAACTGTATTCGATAATCTCTCTCTTGCGAATAAACTATATCCAATTAACTATCTCTTCGAATACTTGTATTCGATTTAACCCACTTCTAGAATAAACTATATTCGATAACTCTACTTCGAATAATTGATATTCGATTAATTCCTTTTCACTAACTCTATTCAATTTACTACTACTCGTTTAACTCAAACCTGATTAACCCCATTTGAATAACTCTAATTTGATTTAATTCCAATCGATTTACTTTAATCGATTAACCATAACTGGTTAACTCTACCTGACTAACTCTACCTGATTTACTCTAACTGGTTACTCTAACTGATTAACTTTAACTGGTTAACTCTAACTGATTAACCCTAACTGGTCACTCTAACTGATTAACCCTAACTGGTCACTCTAACTGATTAACCCTAATTGGTCACTCTAACTGGTTAACTCTAACTGATTAACTTTAACTGGTTATCTCTAACTGATTAACTAAATTTGGCCACTCGACTTAATTAACTCAACTTCGACTAACTCGACTTAATTAACTTTTATCGATTACTACTATTTGATTTAACACCATTCGCTTGACTCTAGATCACAGCGATCACAATGGTTACGCCTGATTCCCTCAGGAAACATCTGACCGCCGTAGGCTATCTGCAGCCCTGCGAATTTCACTAGCAGTCTTACTAAATGGTACTTATCTTGAATAACTATGTTTGACTAACTTTGTCTCAATTAACTATACTCGATCAATTCAAATTTAATAACAAATATTCAATTAAAAACCTAACTCGATTAACTGGATAATAAAAATCCTTATTTTCTCTTTAAAATTGCCCTATAATATACTTAAACTTATTTTAATTATAAAATAGATTTATAAATTTAATAAGGGTCGACCCACTTGATGATAAAAATCCATGATTCTCTGACACGCAAAGTGATACCAAATTACTCAACCAATATTGTCACTGGTTAAACCAAATCAAACGTTGAATTCCAATCCAACTGTTCATCAATCAAATCAATTTCCCAATCCAACTATTTCCTTTATCTGGTAATAAAGGACGTCCCTCAATCAACAACCAGATCATGCAAACAATTCAAATAATTTCAAATACGTTTATTTTATAAACTTGGTAAATCAAGGAAAATTCCCTTTATTGGATTTAATCATTAAAAATAACGATTTTTTTTATTTCACTGAATTTAAACGACTGTTTAAATTCCATTGTTCAAATCAGCAAGATATAACTAGCAGACGGTCCATTCTAGCAACCAGAGTACATAAAACAAAAACCCAATTTATATCAAATATAAACGGGGAGAAACTGAGTGAGGTTAACTCACCTTTGATTTTCACTGTCGCCGGCTTTGTCCTGGTTTTGTTCTGCTTGTAGTCACGATCGTAACACGAGTTATTCTGCCCCATTTCTGTCCATATATGAACGTTTGAATATTACCACCTTAGTTAAATTAGTTTAACCCTTAGTAAAAATGAACTAACCTTATTTAATTAAACTAATTACTTCGTTATACAAACCCTAACTAATTCTCTTTAATCCTTATTTTCAAATTAAATTAATTATATTAATTAAAACGATAAACCTTAATCACATTTGTTAATAACTACATTATATTAAACAAATAACTAAATACGTTTTAAACTGATTAACGAAAATAACACGACCAATTAGACCCGCAAGGTACTGGTATGAAAGGGCTTTAAATTTCGTTAATTAGATCAGCTTACTTTTAATTTAAAAATCCCTTAGTTAATACTTTAAATTAAACTTTCATTTAGATTTAAACTAAACAAATATAATAAAGAATTTGGGCCATATCTTATCTATGTTCAGCACATCCAAAATGGACTAGGCCGCACCCTCTTATCCCACTTAAAACCCTCAAAACCATCGAACCCATCATTTCCTTCCTAACCCTCAGCCGCCACACAACATTCCAGAGAGAAAAAGAAATGGAGCCTCTCCCTGCTGTAACCCTAGTCGATCGCTACAACCCTGACGCCTTGCTGCCACCACCTCGCATCGGCCTTATCCACCACCCACGAAGGATCTTCACAGACGAGATCGAAGACCGAACCCTAAACACGAAAAAGCTAAGTAATTTTTCCCAAATTTTAATTTCTGTTTTTGATTTTCTTTTCGGTTTGATATTTGTGGTTTCGAATTGGGTTTACTTTGTTCAAGGTTGGTTCTAGGAAAACTTGTGATGCGCGACCCCCTATTTATACTAGAATTGATTACAGTGATTTCGAATTGTTACATCCCAGTCTAGAATCAGTCGTGCCTAAACCCTAGGTGCTTTTCAGTCCTGCTTTGGTCTATTCGTGATGGTTTGCGTGATGTCTTATAACAGTGTTGGATTTTATGTATTGTCTGCTCAAATATTGCACATGGATCGACTACGAGCTGTATGTTAGATTATTTGAGTTGCTATATCAGTGCAGATTTGATTTTCTGTTGGAGTTAATGCATAGAATATATATATATTTGTTTTAGTACTATTTTAGCTATTTCTAGTTCTTAAGGGTTTACCTTTTGTTTCAGCCATACTGTGAGATCAAACTGTTGATGATGGAATTCGGTCTTTGTGTGACATTTAATAGTGAAATGTGAGGATTTCCAGCTGTATTTTTCATGTATTGTCACTGATCATATGTGTACTTATACTGAACGGTTAATATATAGCTTAGCAAGGCTATGAATTATCTAGTTGTATTGTCAATTCGGCTATTTAATTGTTTGTTCTTTATTAATTTTTTGTATGATCTGAAATCTTTCAACTGTATACATACCTATACATGCTTTTCTAGCTACTAATAGCTTTCCTTTTTCTTCTTTTCAGATCAGACCTCTGGTGATGAAGACATGATGTTATGAGGAGATTTTTGCCTTATATTTTCTTTCATATATATCTATATATTTTATTAGCTATTTATGGCCGTGACTTTTTCCCAGGTTGATTTCCTGAGGGACAGTGGTGCAAGCAGTGAAGATTTGGTTGGATTCAAGTATCCTTTATTCACATGATCTGTTCGAGATTTCTTGCTCAAGGGGTCTATGTACACAAATCTTTTAATTTGTTTATTCATGTTATCAATTTTTTTTGTGTATTCATTTGAAGATTTGCACTGATGTATGTATATAAGGCAGACATGATTTTGTATATAAGATTTTCTGATTTTAATGTATATTCGCTGTTTCAATTCGATGGTATAGATATATTCATTTGTTTACTTTAATTGTTTCCTGCCACTGATTTTTCTTTTGTTGAATTCACTCTTTTTAGCTTCTTTAGCCGTCTGTGTACCACTTCTAGTTGTTCACTAATGTATGAAATACATACATACCTGTCCAGATTTGGTGTATTCATTATGGATATTCATGTGTAATGGTAGGACAATGTGAATTTGTACAGCTTCTTGTGGTCAGAAATAATATCATATAATTGAGTTTTCCACTCGAAACTAACATGGCAGGAATTCAGGAACTTAATAAAATATGATCATGAGAAAATGAAATTAAGAACAAAAGAAGGTTGAAAAGAAATATAAAACTGTGTACCCTATTGTCCCTTGAGTCGTTGAATCACTGTCGTATTATATATATATCTTATAAAATGGTCAACCCCATTATAGAAATTCAAATCAATAATTTAAATAAATAAAATATTTCAAATAAATGGTCAGAAAATATGGGACATTACAATCTTCATCTAAATCAACAAATGATCAAACCATATGGAGTTGATACAAATCATATTCAGTTGAACAAAGTAACCTAAGATTAATTGGTTGACGATTACCAATGAAGAGTAGTAAGTTAATTTTATTGGTTGTATCATCAAAGAAGAGCAGTAAGTTAATTTTGTTGGATCTCTGTGCATATGGCGATATAAACTAGAAATATATACAAGCATGTAGGTTACAAACTTATAATATCAAGGATTCAAGCAGCAACAGAAGCTATATAAAAATTCGCATTATTGACATGTATGATGTATCTGTTAATTAAATAATCATCCAGTCCGAATAGAGTCTAGTTAATTATTAATTTATCATGTGGTTGTGTAACACGCAGTGTGTATCTTTGAAAGTGTGGACAAACTTTGGCAAGATAAGGTTGTGGTAATGATGAGACGTTGAATTTTGACCGTAAGTTGTATGCGCTTTGATGGATAGCTATCGGGCTACACAAGTTGGACACGTGCAATTTTGAATTATCTTCTAGCTTATTGACATGCTTATTAATTACTAGCCACGCCTCAAACATGATATTTTCAAGGGTGGAATCTGGTATTGTGATTTAATTCATTATCTTCTAGCTTCGAAATCATCACATACAGTAGTGCGTCATCTTCTCAACTCATATGGTCTTACTGAAGTATTTATGTAATCATTTTAAACTACTCTAATGAATTAGTACATTTTTTAAACTCTTTAAAATAAAATAAATAAATAATAGCAGCATAAATGATAAAATAAAGTACATAATAAATAAAGGATACTTATATTCCTGGTATACCATTGCTTGTGGGTTGATAGACAAGACTAGATATTTTATTATTTTGTGTGTTTAACTTGACTAAGTTTTTTTTTTGTTTTATGCAGGTGCAATATCAAAGTAGATTCTTGAAGTTAACAATTGACAACTAATTTGGAAGCTTAATAAATATCAAATTAATTTAGAATTGTAAGACAAATAGTTTAGCATGTCTAACATTTAAAACCACTCATGTGAATTGTATATTTTGTTTTTGAGAATACTGTAACAGTTCAGATTGCATATGAGAATATTATTCTACATATTTGCTTGGAACTTATTATAATAAATATGTTCATTTATGTATGTTTTCAGTTGCAAATATTATTTTGTTGTAGTATGACATTTATTTTTCGCGTTGATATTAGAATTAAATAATTGATAGATATTATGCGATTGTTGTGATAAACAATAGTAGCAGAAGTGTATAATTTTGGAACTACCGTTTTGCTACTGTTGTAGGGAAAACAGTCGCAAGAGCATTAGGTTTTGCGATGGGTTCTTTAGACAACAGTCGCAGAACGGTAGAAGAACGTTATGGGGAAGTAAAATTATCGTCCTTTTTGCTACTGTCGTGGACATAAACAGTCGCAAAATTTTATTTTTTTCTAAATCAGTTTCACTTAAAATTGATCGCAAAAAACAGCTCCGATGAAGCTATACTGTGGCCTATTTGCTACTGTTATGTATGTAAACAGTTGCAAAAAATTAACTTTTTGCGACAGTTTTACAAAGGTACAGTCGCAAAAAACATTTTCTACAATAGTTGAAAATTAGTTGCTAAAAGATTTTAAGTCTGTTGGGACGTCTGCATTTGCTACGGTTGTTAAACAGAAGCAAAAAGTTGTTAACAACCAACGTAAATGACCTATTTTGTAGTAATGTATTTTTAAAAACTGCATTATATAATGTTTTGTTAGCTCGAATTTTTATTGTTAATTAGTAAAAAAGAATTTGTAAATCTAGTTTATTCCTTAATCCTATTTTTAAGTGTTATTAAAATCTATTAATACCTATAAACAAATGTTTTGAATTAGTAAATGAAGTTTATTTATCACATGTTTTTATTAAGCAATATCAAACTTTAGTTATATTATATGTAAGTCAAGGGTATTTGGGAAAGTTCACGACTGGACCAAAATGTTACGCTACAAATCCAATTACTAATAAACGAGTGTTACCGCACATGCATTGGACGTGATCATGATACATATTTTGCGCATGAATCATGTTTTAAAAACGATATATATTTAGCGCATTAATAAAGATTTCCATGAATATATAGTTATCTTTTTGCATTGAAATAATACATAATTAGTTTAATTTTTTATTTTTAAGTTTTAAAGTCTATTTTCATTAATATTTATTTTTATTTTTGTTGTTCATTAATAAAGGATGATGGTATAAAAGATTTCTATTTGTTCGATTATATTTGAAAGTGAGATTAAGATCTGATAATACTTGTAGAAATGCATTTTGGACTTGTAAAAAGGTTTAATTATTAGATCCCATTTTTAAGTAGTATATAAATCAAAAGGCATGTAAGGTCATTTTTGAAAGTTTACAATCGGAACAAAAGTTTGTGCTTATAAGGCAACTATTAATGAAAGTGTAATTAGTCTAAACTTTTTTATTTTAAGTTGTAGTGTCTAATTTTTTATAATTTTAATTTTAATTTGCACTGTTAATTAAGAAAGAATGATGATATAAAGAATGTCTATTTGTTATATCATAATTTAAGTGATGTTAAAATTTGTTAACACTAGTGTGTAACCCGTGCTTTGCACACGATAATGTTATAAAATACAGATTTTAAAATTTTAATGTTAAAATTGAAACTTTATTATACAATACACGATGAATTTAGCAAAACAAATATAATATAAATTGTTGTTGTTGTTGTTTATACATGACATGCGTTTGTAATTTATATTTCTTTAAAGGAAAATATTAATTTTATTATTCTTACTACTGTGAGAAAGTATTCTGGTTGAAATTGACATATTATAATTATATTAGAGGATTAACAAATATTATTTAACTTATTTCTTTTATATATGTTAAATTAGAAATTACGTAATTAGTTAAAATATATTGACCTAAATAGTTTGAATAAATTGTGAATAATTTTATAAAAAGGTTATAGAGATTTTAATGTGGAGTTATTTGAAGTTAAAAATATATATTTTTTAATGTTATATATGATAAATTTATTCTTTGTGTACATAAATGATTATATTTAATTTACAATTAACTTTGTTATTATTGTTTATCTGTGTGTGTGTATATATATATATATATATATATGTGTGTGTGTGTGTGTGTGTGTATGTGTGTGTGTGGGGGGGGGGGGGATCTATATATCTATATAGTTAAACACAGATTTTTTTTGTTATATTTTTTATTAGTAAGTGTATATATACATATACGTACCACTGATATATAGATTACTAAAATACTTTAAATTTAAGATTTTTTTTGGAAAACTGGTTAATATGCCAACATGGGGGTTAGAGTAGACCTTGAACTCCCGACCTCTCATTAGGTAGGAGCACGCTGTTCCACTGTGCCAGACTATGTTAGCTTAAATTTGAGATTTTGTAATCAATTTAAATACATGGGTTTAAACACGAAAGATTAGGAAATAGTCGATGAAGTTGTACATAACTATGAAATATCAAAATATGAATATTTAAAGTCAAAAAATAGAATTCAACAACGCATATAAATTTATTTAGATAAGTGAATGATAAATTAGTTTTGGTAATGTTATTGATATAAAATATTTACGATATCTGAATTATATATCTTTATAATTTAAATGAAAAATTTATTTAACTGCTTTTTTAACATTAATGTGATATACAAACAAAAACCGCTATATTAATGGATTTATTAGATGAATTAATGAATATTTATTAATTAAATTTATTCTACTAAATCAAAAAGAAGATTACATTGTTGATTAAAAATATATTGATTTAAACCAAAAAATGTATGTGACATTGATGTGGGTTTTGTAAGCAACCACAGAAATTTAAGAATGTAGGCACTTTAGGTAAAATAAGAATTGTATAATGTAATGCATCAATGCATTAATATAGATGAATCATAAATTAAATTTTCAATCATTGCCTACATATATGATTATGTTATGTGACTATTTATATATCCAAATGAATTTTTATACGCTTTTTGTTAATATGAATATTGAGCAAACATTAATTTTTTTATATTTATATGGTTTATTTGATATATCAATAACTAACAGTGCTAAGTTTGATTATAGTCTTAGGATTCTTGATTAACTCAAATATATGAAGTCAAATGTAAAAAAATAGACGAGGACTGAGATAGTCTGGTGGGAGGTTGTAGGAATTTCAAAATTAAAGTTTTTGCTGTAAAAAACATAATTTTGTAATGTAAGACATATTTTATTTATACTTATTCTGATATTCTTTTTCTATTTTTTTTGTTTTATCTCAGTAGTTAAATTTGCACTTAATTTCACATTTCTGTAAGCAATTTTCTTTTGAATTTTCTTTGCTAAAGTGTTTCAAATGCAGAAATATTTTTTTGTTTTTACTACAGTTATTTACAAGTTGACTGAAACTAAAAGTAATAGTGTTTCTTAACTAAAATTTTAAAAAACAAAATCTGCGTATTTTGAAATATATAGAGTGTATTTTACAAAAGTTCCTTATTGTTTACGTTATACCGCATGTCGTAAAACTTATGTGTTTTAGTTTAATGAAAATGCAATGCTATCTTATTTTACTGATACAAGTATGATGTATATTAATGAAATTTTCATATTTTCATTAGTGATCGAACTCATAAATATCACTTAATTCCATTTATCTTATTATTTTAAGCTGAACACTGCATAATTTCTTTATATATATGGATTGAAATGTAGATCATAGGAGAAAGTAATATGGGTTTTGTAAATAGTTGTGGTAATTTTAAATATAGGTATTTTAAGTTAAATGTAGAATTTTGTAATGTAATGCACGATAAATATATTTTATTATTTTAAATATATGTATTCAAAGTTATACGATAAACGAATAAAAAATTAAACTTTGTTACGATTGTTTTATGTGATTTATATATTGCAATTGAATAAAACTTTTAATTTTATTAGTACAATAGTCGTATACATATTGAATTATGGTTCTTTAATATCTATTAGAGATATTAGCTAATTAAATTTATTCATTAGTTTAAATTTTGTATTACGTAATTAATATAAATATATGAACCTGAATAAAAACTATTATAAGTTAATCAATGAATTATTAGTAGATAATTATACATAAGTTTTAAATATACATATCATACTGTAAAATAATGAGATGTTTAGTTAAATAATTAATATATTCAAATATTAAATATCAAGAGAGAATTAAGCAGAAGAGAGATAGCTCCTAAAATCAAGGAAAGAGCAAGAAATTCTTCTACTTTACAATTATTTAACTAGTGTGTAACTAGTACGTTGCACACTATAATATTATTAAAAATAGTATTTATTATTTTAATGTTAAAATGATAATTTTGTTATGAATATATGATGAATTTTGATGTGAAATATATAAATTATTAATTGAAATTATTATTATAGTTTGTGTGTAATTTATGTTCTATACTTACACAAACAGTATATATGTGTGTGCATTTGATAATTCTTTTTTTTAATATAGATATACATGTTGAAATTGATGCACGTTTGTAATTTATTCGATGAATCAGTAAACACTGTTTAGTAGAATTTGTTTAAATAAGTTAAATGTAAAAATATATTGTTTAGTAGAATTTATTTAAATAAGTTAAATGTAAAATTACAAAGTAAACTTAACTATATAACATAGTAGAAAGAATTGAAAATATATGCATAAATTTGCTGTGGAGTTACTGATGTTCAAAATGAATTTTTATGAAATAACATATGGTAAATTCTGAATATAAATGAATCATAACTAATTTACAAATTAATTTGTGGAAATTAGGATCACATTCTTCTTTCAAAACTTAATGTAAAGCTGTTCCTTCCTTTAAGTTTTGTAATGACCCGAGGTTTTAGACTAGTTTTATGATCTATAGTGTATAGGTTATATGGATAATTTAATATAATTAAATAAATTAAGATTTATATTTATGAAACAAATATATTTGTTGACGGGTTACAATTCCTTAACCAATATACATACGTACAAAAAATATAGATAATTGATGTTTTATCATTTTTTGGTGTTTTTAAATTACCTTATAAACTCATATGAATATAGATTACGTAAGTAAGGAATAAAAATGAGATATTCAATAATAGCATAACATCTAAACTTGTATATACTTGCATATCATTAAATGTAGTATATAAAAACAAGTTACATAAGTCCAAGCATGGGATTTGAACTTTGTATGTACCTTTAAGTAAATATAACATGTATGCATATGAATATAAATGAGTCATGTATGTACATCATGTATGTAAATAAGTGCATGAAGTTATTAAAACATATACATTTGCATCTAAGTAAATATAGTAAGTACATATGTGTATATAGGACTATGCAAACAAATGTGTACCTTAAAATAAGACTAAAGTGAAATGAAATCTAAGTAAATCTGAAATGCAAGGAAACAAACAAGGCTACAAGTTTATTCAAAATCCAATAAAGATTCTAGTAATAGGAATTAGACATGATAGATAAGCAAACTAAGCCTAGGAAAAACATTGAATTTGAAATGAAGTAGCAACCAAAGAAGAACAAATGCCACATCATGCATGCATAAGATCTGCAGAATAATCTTGGAAACAAGATATATATCTAGGAAATGAAACATATAAGTACATGGAAGATTTGAAACCCTAGCAAATACAATCAATCAAAGGATTTTGCGCAACACTAGGCATTAGAGTTGAAAGGGAACAACAACCTGCAACTGAACAAAGGCAATAAGGAGAGCACAGGCTTTAAAGTGGAAAAGAAAGATTTGAACGCCTAGTCTATAAGCTTAGAAATGAAAACACCTCTTGTCACTGTCATGTAGCAACCAAGAAAGGAACGAACACAAGTTGCTGGTGTACTGATGTTGTCAAAGGCAAACTCGAGCATTTATTGGAAATGAAAGTCTAGATATTAGCCGTAGAAATGAAACAATTCTGCCATGTGAAAACCTGTAGCATAGCAGTTTGATTGAAAGGAAAAATTAGTGTTATTGGCAGGTTTGTGTTCTTAGATGCCAAGTTTGATTTCTTTATACAAATAGGACATATAAGGTAATATACAAGCACATGTAGGCGTAGAAATAACATGGGTTAGCTGTGATGCCTAGAGGCAAAGTTGGCTTGAATTGTTCAATCGAAAACAACACATAACAACACCTTTTCAATACTGCAGTGTACAGTCTCTTCTTGCCTACATACCTTGCCAACCAAGCCTAAAATCCTCATCTATAAATACTCGTATAAGCCACAACGATTCACACAGAAGTTGAATGAAAACAAATTATAAAAAAAACAGAGTGCAGAAAACTTAGAACTAAAGCTGGGTACAAAGCTATGAAGAATGGTCTGGACTGTGAAGCATAACTTGAAAGGATAGCAACCATAGTATAGAATATTTAAAACTGAAATCAATGTTTGAAAAAGAGGAAAAGCATGGAGCAAAACCCAGCAAATTTAATGGCAAAACAAAGATGAAATAAGAACCTGAAAATGGAAGCAACCGTAATAATTGGTGAGTAAACTTTCCTTACTCTTATTCCCAACTTGTTGTTTGGACAGAGGTATATATATTTGTATATGATTTTTACTCAACACATGTTGGAAATAAGGCCTTTGTTAATATTAAACCAACGGCAATGAATTTAAGTAAAAGCAGTAACCAAAATTTAGTACTGAAAACATGCCTACTTTCTTTCTATGCAAATTCATGAATGCCACTACTTTGATTCTAGCATCTGTATGTCATCTGTTTGGTGCTACCATTTTGTAGCATGAATTTTAACCTGAAAGTATTGCCAAAAAGGGCAGTGAACAATTTGTGAGAAAACACCTCACAATTTTGTACTATGCTATACTTCATTCTTGTGTTCAAACTGTTGGAATATTTCGACAATTGGGTCACATATGTAAAATAAAATGTGTTGTGCTATTTTGGTGTAAAGCCTAATTAAAGTGATCTAATTTTGGATTAGAATCAATAGGCTTAAAGTTTAAGTTATCATGGGCCTAATGTGTAGATACCGGGACATTTTATAATTTGTTGAAGGACCGAATTACAAAATGCCAACTCTATAAATAAAGGGTTATGGTCCCCGAATTACACAAGCCTTAGCAACTCTCTAACCTCTTCTACGGAGAGCTGATTTCGGATCTAGGGTTTGTGTCAATTTGGAAGACCAAACCTAATCCATCTTCTCGTTTAACAACCGACTACGGATTCAGGTATTGCACTGATTAAATACAGATTCAGGTACGCTTACGCTAATCAAGTTATTTATTTTCTGATTTGTTCTCAATTAAATCAATATGGTTACATATTTGGATCTAGGGTTTCACGATTAGATATTGTTAAAGTATACTGAAATCCTAACACAAACTACATACATGCTGTTATGTGCCGAGACTAGTGAGTTTAAACATTTAAGTGTCTAAATGTAGTTATGTGATGATTTGAAATTTTAACAACCTGAGAAAAGCAAAACAACGTAGCTGTAACAGTTATAAGTAAAACACCTATTTTTGCTATTCACAAAACCCAACTCGAAGTTGAATATATGTGGATTCAATTCTATATACATATATATAGCCGCTAATAATTATATAACATCATATATATGATATGCTTGCTGGGTTGAATCATTACTGGCAATTAAAAAGTGTCTGTACAGGTCGGATATATGATCCCTTGTTTATTCAAAACCCAACCACATGAAGTATAGTTTGGTTTAGGAATTCAAATCAATAGGGAAGTTTATTTGCGATTTGCGTATGATCTACAATTTGATTCAATTCAAATAACAACATAATTTCCAGTATTTATTAAAGCACAGTAAAGGAATGAAAGGAATCAATTTTTCAAATAGCATTATATCGTTATTCAGGTGTATGGATGATCTTATATTGTTAATCCATGAATTTTAATATAAAAACCAAGATTTTTAATAACATAGGATATGAGAAATAGTAAAATGATCAGATAATGGAAGTGGGTCAAATTCCGGCGACACCGTTAGTCAGAGCTCATGATGTTGGCACTAGATGAGCGGGGTAGATCGAAGAACATAGGAAAAATACAATTTAAAATTTTAAACAAATAACTTAAGGGAATTGGATCGAAATAGGGGTAAGCTACTGTTTTGGATGGGCCCGCAAATACGATGAACAGTATCGTCGGCGATGAAGTAATGGGGTGCGCACCAGGGCGGAATCGTAGAGGAGTCTATCGGCTAGCACGAGTTTAATTCTGGTGATGATTGGTTGATCATAGTGGCGGAGCAAGGCGGATTAGGGTAAAGACGGTTTCGGTGAACTGTCGATAGAAGTTCCTATTTTTGTATTACTCGATTAGAGCAAATACTGACGGTGGGAGTGGACTCAGGCTTTGGTTTCTCGTTTGCGGTGATAGCAGCAGAGGCGAGATGGGTGAGGGGGAGAGCGTGCACGTGTACAGTGCACGGGGTGCATGGTGAACAGATAGCAGGTTTGAGGAAGGAATAAGAAGGAAGAAAAGGGAAGGAATGGATCAAAAAGGAAATAGTATGAAATGCGTGCTGATCCATTTTTCTAGTTTGCCAAGGCCAGGTTTTCCGTTGATTTCATGATGCCAGATTTAAGGTACCCAAATCGATTAGTCTTGTTTGTTTGGCAAAATAAAAATTGAGGGAAGGGGATAAATTGACGAACAGGTTGTGCTACTGAAATGGGCCTACTATCTTAGGGGCCGAATTGGGCTTTTGAATGATAAATAAATAAACAAAAGTAGAGAATAGGGTTGTGTAAAATCCCAGAGTCTAAATTAAAACACTTTTACAAATGTGGAAAACAAGGGATAAATATAGAAGGTAGGAAATAAGGTAGTGGTTGTGGGCTTTTGCATAGTATTGGGCTTGTCCTAGAATTTAGGGAAAAAGAAAATGCTTGGGTTAAATTTAAGTCCCCTTCCTAAATAATAAATATGATCAAAAGTAAGGGTTTATCTAATTAATTTTATAATATACGATAATTTGATTTAAGAAATATGCATATGAAATGGACCGTATTTGATCTAGGGATTTATGTTGTATAAAATTGATTCTTACATTAGTATATGATATATATATATATATATATATATATATATATATATATATATATATATATAAGAAAGGATCGGAGAGTTGTTCGTAATTGTAAAATAGACGTCATCGTCTAAACTTAAGTTCAGGCCTCCACTAGTTATATTGGGAACAGAAGGAAGATCTAAATAAATTTCAGTGAATTTATTTCAAAGGAATTTGGATTAAACATTAGGTGAGATAGGCCGTTATCCAAGGTTAACTATTTCAAAACTATTATCAGTTCAAAATTAAAAACGTCGAATCAATTTTTGATTGCTATAGTTGTGATGTATGATCGTTATTAATGATCTATTATGAAGTGGTAAATCGACTTCGAACTAGTGAAATAAAACGTCGACATGTTTCATTATATTTTAAATCATATTGTGCTAATTACTGTTTTGAAATTAGACAATGAGATTTGTGTAAGTTAAATCAATCTAAATAGACATGTCATATTGTGCTAATAAATATTTAACTCATCTACACTGTTTAAATTTGATAGTTAAAACACCGACTATCAAATAAATATTCCATACGTGTTAGTTCGAAGAGACCGGGATGGGAACTGGACCAAAAACCACTTCGAACCAACTTTACGTAAACTAATGTGCAGGGACGTCTATATGATTTAAGGAATTGAAGACTGTAGATCTTCATGAGTGGAAGAGATACTTGTTGAAATTCTCTAATTAGCTCCCAGAGATATTTCAGCAGTGATTCTATCGTAACTGAAATTTTATTAGTAAGGACTATTCACCACTGATCCGTGGGGTGATTCCTATATTGGATGCAGTAGGAGAGTACCTTCGGTTCATCCTGTTCCTGGATGACTTATATGGACGAGTGCTTGACAGAGTATTTCTTAAGAATTACGTACCTTGATTTTTACAAACGTACTTCTATCAGCTGTAGAGTATTTTTGTGGACGTCAATTAGTGATTTGATGGATCTGACGATGTGGCATTCAAAGTAAATAATGGCCAGATGTTCTAAAGTGAGTTCAAACCTCAAGCCTCACAACTGGGAAATGACAAAAATCGGGCAGGCAGCATGGCTATGTGGGTCGCTCCCATTAGGGTGTATAATCACCTATCTAGAGAGAATACATTTCTTTCTTTAATCTATTTTGATGCTGTCTCTTTTCGGGAAATGGTTGCCGTACACAACTGTTGGTGATATACATTCGATACACTCAAGCGAAATGAGTGGTTGGTCATGTGTTGGCTTGGTTGTAAGACGTTCTTGTTGAACCCAGTGTATTCGCCTCTATAGATACACTATCAGCAGGTGGTCCCATACCTTGTCATAGTCGGAATCCAATCTCCAATAATCGCCTGCGGTTTTGGTTGTACACTATATATGTGGAGCGTGAGATGCATGCGTTCCGCAAGATTGATATTTATTTGTATTAAGACATTATTATAATATCAGAGAAAGGTATGATTTCAAAAACGTTTTGGGTTATCGTAAGGTAAAAATCATCTGTATTTATGTGTGGATTGGTCTTACAATTATAATTTATTTCAAAAAGGATTTTTGAATGTTACATCAATCTGTTTTAAAATCGTTTACTTACACCAGTCCCACGACTGACTCAGAGTTTATTTTTCTGTGTTTTCCCTAAACTCTTAGGTGCCCAAATATGTACGGGAAGTCAAGTAGCGTAGGATTTTACAGATATCTTCAGGGATCTTGGAGCATGGGCTTCAATAGATATAGAGTTAATTTCCGCTGTATTATATATGTGTTGTACTCTGATGATGTATGTAAGTACAAATACCAGTTTTGTATTTCAAGTATTGTTATATAATACATTTATTCAGTTCCGCTGTGAGATTCGTTATACTCTGATTCTGTTGTATTCAGTTCTTCTTTCTCTTCTATTCTAACTTTCTTTCTCTCTATTTCTCACCCTCTAACTTCTTTCTATTAACGATCTGTTAATTTCTGATGCTTGATCAGTCGATATGTGATACAGGATATGTATTTGTGTCGATGATTAGTATCGGGACTTTTTGGGTTGTTACAAGTTTGATGTAAAACGAGTCCTTATTTCACTATAAGAAAAAGCTAATTTTGCAGCAGTAGAATCTGTTTTTCCATCCGTCGCTACGTTGGTCTTAGCGACGGATTTCCTATATAACGCTGTTGTCGGTAAAAAACCATGACGGTAGTTGGGTCAAATTTTAGCGATGGAATTTAGCGTGAGTTTTTCGATAGTTTTCTGTCATTATACTATTTATATAATAAAAATATAATTTTATTTATTAATTTAATTTTAATTTATTTACCGACTATTTCCCGACGGATACATAATTTATAATAAATTATTATTTATAAAAGGCGTTGGTAAACCCTTACTAATTGACAAGGGATTAGTGATGAAACGTTGTCAATGTTCTTATTTAGCTTTCCTTGTTTGCTACTAATCTGTCGTTGTTCCCTTTCTAATATGGCAATAAATGTTTTTACCATCCTCCCCTTTCAACCTTACGAACTAATATTATTCAACTATAAATACTGATATAAAATGCTAGCCAAAAAACAATATTAATTTGTTGTTCATGTACAAATAACACTATATCATAAGCAACAACACAACAAGAAAAATATTAATATATCACATAAAAAAACATCCATAATCCTTCATTTTGTGCACTAAGCTGAATTACGAACAACAAATTATTCAGCTGGTGTGAACGTTAAACCACATACCAACAAATATCATCCATAATAGTACTGAAACCACATAACTACCAAAATAACAACAATATCATCCGTAACTGTACTATAACCACATCACTAAAATATAAGTCCTGACATACTGATCAAGCTACGCAAATGACGATGGCAAAGGCGTAAGCGAACGAGAAATCGAAGGCGAAGGCGAATGTGAAGCTCTATCTAGACCCTTAAGTGTTGCCATCAACTTTTCCAGTTGCACTTCAAAGCCCTCCTTATCTACCTTCTATTGTTCTAAGAGACTTGCTCGTTCTGCTCTCTCATTCTCAAGCTCGATGCGCATCTTCTCAATAGTTTTTTTGTAACTCGTGGACGTCATCTTCGTTGTCAACAAAATGACGTTTTGATTGCTGTAACGATCCAAGATTTTCTGAAACTTAATTTGAATTTAATATGAATTTTAAATAAATTTTGAAGGTTTAAATAAAAGTTTAAGGAAACATTATTATTTTGAAATGATTAAAATTAAATTTTATTGTGAAATGTAGTTAAACCAATGTTTGTTTAGGGGAACGATTCGTCGTTAGTCGAATTATTAAAATGATTTGCAATTCAGTTGCTTGAAACGATCAGAATTTGAAATTAAATTATAATTAAAGATCCGTTTTAAATTTTTGTGCAGTTTCTGTTCGCGTAGTCTAAAATATTTTATAAAATTTTACTATAATTTTTAATTTGGAAAATAAGCATACATTTTTTTTGACGTATTTTAAGGTAAATGTGGTCCCTTTTGACACTTTATAGAACTAATCAACTGGTCTATTTTATTATTGTTTGTTTGTTACCGATAATTAAAAAAAAAGAATACAAAAAAAAAATTTGGTGTAGAAATTTTAGATAAAAAGAGAAATTTAAAGTAAGATTTTGTGTGTTGAACAAACACAGATTGTGGTAATAAAATATTGCAACGAAAATCATGCTTTTCTTTCTCTCGGATTTCAAAATGTTTAAAGCTTCAAATTTATTTGGTATACCACAGACCAAAAGTTTTAGAGCAAGAGAGAGAAAAAAATGAACGTGTTGAACGGATAAAAGCCTGCGATGCCACTTGGTCTCTTCCGCCAAAGTGGGTTGCCACGTTGCTTTCATGCATAATTTTTTTTCCTTTTACCTAATCAAAACAATGCTCCAATTCACTATATTACCCTCTACCATTTCTCAGCCAAGTCCTACCTTCTTCCCCGTAACCACTTTGCTTCTCTTCCCCTTCATCTTCAAGCATCCGCTCATTTCCTTTCTCCTGCCTACCTTACTTCTCCAAAACTTTCACATTTATACAAAAAAAAAAAATGAAAATGAAAATGGCGTGAAACTGGCATGCGCTGAAGCCTGCATGCGCTCTATTCCCACTTAGACCCCTTGCGTCCTCTCTCCCTCTCGTCTTCTCCTCCTACCGCTGTCGCCAACGCCCGCTTTCACTGACCATAAAACTCCACTTAGCGACAACTCTCCTCCACCGTAACTTTCCACTTAACCGTGCACTCAAACCCTTCCACCGCACACTTCTATACACCGTCCTCCCTTACATTTAAAAGCATCAGACTTCTACCGCCTAGCTGGAACGCAAGCACCTAGTTCCCCTTTCCATCGTCGGTCCACCACTTCGCCGCTGCATCGTAAGTCCACCTTCGGCCAACCCTTTCCCTCCCATTCCTTTGAGGGAAAAGAGGGAAAAAACAAAATGCAAAGTCTTCGTTTGGCTATGCATGCGAGCTTGGCATCCGTGAGCATCCACCGGTTTCTGCTGTTAACCTATTTTTGTGTCTAATCCTCTCCTTAAAAATAAAAATAAAAATAAAAATAAAAAAAGACGGAAAAATCAATAAAGAAGAAGAAAAGAAATAAAATGAAGAGAGAAACAACAAGAGAAGGAATGACGTGGAGAGGGAATACATAGAGAGAGAGAGGCATGCAAAACAGTTTGGGTAGACTAGTTTGTTCACACTAGTGTGAACAAAACACCACTTTAATTGGTGAAAATTAGTGCGTCTCACATGGGACCCCCTGATTTCCACCAATCCCATGTAGTGTTTTGTTCACACTAGTGTGAACAAACTCATTCTCGGCGATTAATAGGAGAGCTGACTGGTGAGAACACTTTAATTTTATTATTTAATATGATTTATATTTTATATACATGGTTAATAGATTTGATAATGTGTGGTTGCATGAATGATTATTTATTTATTGATAGTTTGTGATGGTTGCCAAAATAAATGCATATCGAGGCGCGTTAATTCTTTAACGCGTGTTTGGAAATTTATTTGTTGATTGCATATAGGAAATGAATGCATAAAACGGTGGTTGAATATATATATATATATATATATATATATATATATATATATATATATATCTGTGTGTGTGTGTGTGTGTGTGTACTTATTGCGACCTTATATGAATTGTCAACGGAAAATTAGGAAATTTCCTAAATTAAGTAACGATTTAATAACTAAATGACAATTTAGTGATTATATAGTGTTTATTAACTTAATAATATTGACTCAATAATGTTTACTAATTTACTAATACCAATATTCTTTGGTTCGATAACATTTGTTAATTAAAGTAATATTTGATTCCTCGAATAATTTTCCTAATTAACATTTTATGATATTGAATAAAAAATTTAATGTTGATTTAATTATATGGCGTTATTAAAACGGTTTATTAACTAAGTTATGTTACTAACATTTTAAATATGGAATGAAATAATGCTTTGGTTAATACTTTGGAAAATTGTTAATTTGATTTAATAGTATAAATAATTTGATGTTGGAAACTAATCAACATATTATTATCAATGTAAATTGATATTAAAATTTATTTTGAAAGTGCCTTGAATTAAAATTATTGATTTTAAACTTAATTACCGTTTTATTGATAAATTGTTGTAAATTTTGGCAAACTCGAACTATTGGACTTGTGAAATCTAATATGACTTTAGATAATAATTTAAAATAATATTATTAAAGTACTTGAAAGGATATTTAAACTTGTATTATTCTGTCATGAAACTTGATATCGTTTAGATAAATATTTTATTAATATATTATAAACTGCTTTGATTATATTATGAATTTGAAGTTAAAATAAAGAATAGAATTTAAGTATATGAGTTAATAAGTAAGTTTGTTCCGTTATTAGTTCTGGATCGGTAAACGGGGTATGTAACTAAGGTAGGGGATGTGGCAACCAGTGCGTTGAACTTACCTGGCCAGCGTGTACTTATCTAGGCTGGTAAAAGAGAAAATTGAAAGTGAATCTCGAACACTGTGAAACAGTAACTATAATAAATATTTTTTTTCCAATTTAAAATTTGTTTAAAATTGGATTGGATAAAAGTGATCTTCAAATATTTAACATAAGTTCGGTAGATGATGACTAATACTATTTGGGGAATTAGACGGTAGAAATATCGTAATTCCACTTATAGTATCAGTTTAATACGAAAGCATATATTGGATATAAGAAGCTTGATTTCTATTGATCGTGTATCTAATATAAATCGTATTTCTATCCATTTGGATATGATGATAATATTGTTTACCCGAGTAAGGATTAGGTTAGTTATAGACGTGAATACGAAACTAAGTGAATGAAAGTAAATAGTTCAATATTTTTGAAATTTATGGGATTAACTATAGATTATCGGAACCAGTTATACTTTTCGAATATAAATATAAATTCGAGTCGTTGGCATGGAAAGGGAACAATTTCAGTTTTAAAGTATTTGAATATGTAAATAGGTTTCAACTATTTAAACATGATTTGATAATTTCAAAGATATTTAAATAAGACTAATTTTATTTAAAGGATATGTATATATTTTTAAATATTATATTTGCATACTTCTTCAAATTCGAATATATAGCAAGTAATTATTTCAACTATTTATATTCTAATATTTCTAAATATATATATATATATAAGTCTATAACAAATTTATTATTTCAAATATTATATTTAATTGGGAATTGTTTCAGTCCTGAATCCTTTGACTCGAATATAATGAATCCATGTTGAATGAATACAACGAGTTCGAATTAAAGAAATATTGAAAATCTAGATCCCAGAGTTATAAATGATTGTTTGAAATTATATAAATGATCATTTTGAAATTTAGAAGAATTAATTTATATATATGTTGATGGAAAGAATTTATTTTGAATTGTGTATTCCATATGAATCGCTGGTTATCTGGAAAGACCGGGATCAGAATTTAATTCTCGAAAACCATTCCAAATAACCATACGACGAAATAAACGAAGACATATGAATAGCGATTGAAGACCGTAGTTATTCATATCGAACAGGCTGCCTGCTGATTGGTTTCTTTACTGGATAGCTACAGTAGAGAGATGACCCTACTAACAGAGCGGCAGAAAGCCCGATCTTATTTAAAGAACTTTCGGATTGCAAGGGTGTAACGACACGGATTTCGCTCGGACCTAATCGATCGCTAAATCGACCAAGACCTTTTGAATCCTGTATACGCTAACTCTGGGCATACAACACATCAGAACAAATAATAGAAGACTTCTATAAACATCATAATAATGTTACATCAGAGTACATAATATATCAGAGTATATCGAAATATAATACAGCGGAAGATATATTTACAATAAATGTAATACAATATAGCGGAAACAAATAAAATAACACAGCATAAGACTATCAATACTCTAGACACAACTTTCAGCTTCAATCCAGAATCCTGCTTAATATATCTGCAAAATAAACTACTCGACTGCCCGTGTGGAAAATAGGTGCACCCGAGTTTGCAAGGGAAAAGCAAACTACAGGTCAGTCATGGGACTGGTGTGAGAAACTCTACAGTTAAAATTAACTTATATAAAATGATAAGGCAAATCACAGGACCACACCGCTAACGCGGAACGGGTTTACCCCCATGAATGCCAGTGTATAAACAACAATCAATATAGATATATGGATCTACTATGCATCAATCAACATACAATATCCCAATCTACCCATTTAGATTAATCACCACACTTAGATTTTCCAAATCCAATTCAATTTACAGAAATTATTCCTGTGGATTTTATTCTCGATTTCTTATTTCAAATCATTTGAAATACATATCTAACTTTCTATATTAAAGTAGATTTCACTTTGGGATCTCAAATCAAATCGTTCGGAAATATGAATTCCAAAACATAAAAATGCATACAAACAAGTATGCAACCAAATATCATGCTCTCCATCGACAAGGCAAAAGGGTACGCACCTAGCAACTCGATATATATAAATGCGTACCTACCTCACATAGGAGCAGGCTACACCGACGATGCACCTCCCACACATGGAGAGCATACACCGCCCTCTCACCCATACTTTTAGTCCCAGGGTTACCCGAATCTTTAGCCACATACTAAATCATTTCATATCCCGAAGTAGGGAAAATCATTTCACAACATAATAATCACAAGTACTTTCAAAATATAGTACTTCACATTAATAATTCATACATATAATCAGTCACTATTAGTCACATAACCTTTGAGCTCGTACGTCTCAAAGAAGGGTGTTAAGAAAGAGAATAAATTCTCTGCCACCAAACAGATACATCATTAATAGCAACTAATCAAATATGTGATGAACCACAATGTAACACATAATACATTTCAAAATCTCTTCGATAATACTAGGTTTAGGCCTCGAAATCCATTCTGTTTTACAAAACATTTTTATAAAACATTCCCTGTCCAAAATCGGGAATACATTTCTTTTCACTTAAGAAAAATGTATCATTTCACAATCATTCATTAAATTTGAAATGAACACAACATCGCTAAACACCTTATCGTTAAATCATGAAGTGTTTCACAAGGTGTTAGCACACAGATATCTTTACCCAACCCAATGCTAAATGTAAAGGCATATTCTGCTCATAAACTGGTCGAGCACCATCCAAACAATCAATCAACCACAATCAATATCAACAACTAAGTAAATTTGGTTTAATCACATCACGTGTTTTGGTAAATTTAATCACCATTCATTCATCCAAATCTAATTAAAGATTTATTCAAACCCCAATTGGTTTCATCTCTAAAATCATTTCATATTGATTGTTCTACTTTTTGGAAATTAATCCTGCTTTTACGCGGGTTAAAGAACTAATGTCATTTAAACACAGTTCACGACAAACACCAAATCCAATTTGATATTAAACACAAGGCTCTGAATAGAAAATAGTATCGGCTTATATTCAACTTCAAATTCTGAAACCAACAAATATCGTATTGGAAATAACGATATTAATATATCTTTCATATTTCCACAACCATATCTGTATAATCACGAAATCCAACATCGAAATATTCTGAAGATAATTTCGATTCAAATCCATTCCAATTCATATATTGGAAATTCTAGTTATTTTTAAAACCTTTTCAAATCCAATTTATTTATTTAAAAATAAGTAAATTATTATTCTAGTTAATAACTAGTTCATTTCGATAAAAATCTATTTTTATCTTTTCAAATATGGGATTTTTCAGCCCAATTCTCTCCAAATCATTTATTATGATTTTACACAAATTATTGATATTTTTAATAATTTTATCAAGGCCTGTACAGTCGATTTCCATCAAAGGCCATCGAACTGCACTTACAGCGACCTTTTCCAAATTTGATTTGGACATAATTCCAAATCCAACCATTAGATTTCAAATTTCTCATATTCTTTAGAAAACTCTTTTCGATACGAACCCAACGGTCCCGGTTTCAGGAGAATCCGACGGTCAGATCTCCCGTATTGCCCGTTCGAAGTTAGTGGTCGAAATTCGCGAACTGCCGCAGCGCAGCGCGTTCTATTCAGGCCATTATATTATATATGTAATATATATAATATATATTTCGTCGATTTCCTTTTTAAAGCGTATTTTATAATTCGTTTTCAAAATGATTTCAACTTCATATTCAATTTCTAATCAAAATTGAATATTACATATACACGACAATTTTATACAGTGTATGTATATGCTAAAAATTATATTTTTAATAATCAAATCATTTTCACATTTCATATATATATATATATCGTTTTCATTTCATATATACATCGTTTTCACATTTCATATATATATCGTTTTCATTTCATATATATATCATTTTCACATTTCATATATATATATATATCATTTTCATTTCATATATATCGTTTTCATTTTATATATATATTATTTCCACCTTTCATATATATATAATATTTTCACTTTTCATATATCTAATATTTTCACTTTTCAATATATACGATATTTTCACTTTTCATATATACAATGTTTTCACTTTCATATATACAGTATTTTCACTTTTCATATATACAATGTTTTCACTTTCATACATACATTTTACACATCGTATATATATATAATTTACCACTGCATTTCATATATATACATTCACTTTTCAATTTATTTCATTTCACATCACGATCAATTTTCACATAGAATACAATCAAACAAGTCGTCCATGGTCTGTGGATGATGGGGAGCAGTTCATATATGCAGTTATAAAATAAATAACTGTATAGAAAATTATAATGAGAGAATTCTCACATTGGGATCCACTCCGTCAGTTTTTATCTGAATTGGATAATTGGTTTTGAATTTGTATAAACTTGCAACGCGCTCTATTTTGAATGCGGTCAGTTCCATGTTGTAGCATTCTTCAACACGAGTCCAACGCTTCTGAAACCATTTAATTCTGATTCCAAATGACAAAGATATGATGGATTATCCATTTGAACAATTAAATACATCATTTATTTAAATTAATTAATAATTAACATAAACCTTTCTCCCTCAATCTCGTTCCAGGCTCCGTTCAACAAAAAGAAACCCTTGCCTCCAATCCTTCCCATCGCACGAAATTATAGGCCGGCTGGACTCGATCGCCACCCCCACACGCTTCGCCTCCATGACCGCCACCCACGCCACAAATGGCGTCGAACTCGATAGCCTACAGTGGTTGAGAACCCCCCCCCCCCGATGACGGCGGGTTTGAGCCCCATTTTCTCACTCCTCTCTCGACGATAGCACATGAAACAGGTAAGAATTCAAAGAGGGGAGGGAACTCTATGGTTTTCACTGAAGAACCATACATCAATTTGGACTGTAGAAGGAGATTTTGGAGATTTAAATCTCAAGCATTTCTGGCCTTCTAATCGTATAACGGCGGCCTGATGTTGTGACCTAGGGTTTGGAGAAATAACTCTATCTATATAATATTTTTAATATTATTTTATTTGGAAAATACTTGCTTGTTGACACGAACTTCAAATCAAACCCAAGGACTATCGCCCCTAGCTAATTACCCCCATTCCGAACACAATGGGATATGTTTCGTGAGCCAATTTTATCGTTTTGATCCGTTTCCGTCTAAATTAAAATATAAATCTATATATATTCAATTCAAACGTATATTTCAATTTACCAGGGCCACATACTGGCTCTAAAAATTCCAAAAAAATAATTTCTAGCTTCATATTGACGATACGGTCCTAAAAAAACTAATTTTGTCAAATTCTAAGACCGTTTGAAAAATGGCCATTTTCTGGTCAATCTAAATTGACTGAAAATGTCAAAACACGTTTTCTTTTGCCACGCTCACATATTGATTCAGAAAATTATGAATTTTGGAATCTAGCAATAACTTGACATCACGGATCCAACAAAAGTGGTTTCGTCGAAAACCGAGGTCGTTTGCAAAATGGCTATTTTCCAGGACTATATATTCTCTATAGCGACCTTTCTGAAAATTCATTTGGCCATAACTTTTGATTCCCACTATGAAACTTCGATTATTCAGATTCGTTAGAAATATATTCACAATCAGATTCTAATATTTTTGGTTTTGCTAAAATCTGGCTTATTTTGAATCCTGTACATTCATTTAAACTTTGAAATCGAATTTTCAAACTACCGCGCCATTTTCGATTCCTTTTATATTATAAAATAAAATATTTATATTCTAATGACGATCTATATAAATATATACGTTCCAATTCTATTCAAAATAAATTTCTCATCGTTATTATTTATAATAATTCATTTTAAATATTCATAATTCATTAAAATAGCCAAAATAAAAATTTTAAATTGGCTCGGATTTTCTGGGTTATTACAATCTCCCCCACTTAAAACTTTTCGTTCCTGAAAATGAACGAAGCCAAAAGTTGTTTAACTAACCAACTCAGCTTTCATTATTTTCATTACGGCTCAAATTCTTCAACTTTTCAATTTCTAAGAACTTTTCAAATTTTTCAAAAATTTGGCTAACACCCTAAATTTTCGAAAAATTTCGCCATAACCACCCCTACACCGGGAGCTTCGGGATATTTCAAACAGCCTCCCATGGCCCTCACCAATCCAAAAGAAAAAGAAAAAGCCAAGCGGCTCATAAAATCATCATACCCAAACAAAACAGTAAATATGTACCTATTTGTCGGGCATACAATTTTATTCCTCTTCTCTAGCCTCCTTGCTATGACCTGTTCAATATATATGCATGTACATGTATGCAATTCTAATCAAATTTCAATTCAGTTAAACATTTGTTCAATTTGGCTAAATGGTTCAAAATTCTAATTAATCAACCGAAAATCAAACAACACAACCACCAATCAATTTGTGAATTAGCTTTTCAAATATATAACTTTATATATACTCAAAATCCTATTTTTAAAACCAGATTATATATATAATCACAAATACGTTATTTATAAACATATGACTCTCAACTCATTCTGGGGCATATCTAACCCCATCTCTAACGAGTCACTCATTGTAGAATGCTACTGATTCTATCTCAAATGAGGATTCTTCAATAGGATATTACTAATCCTATCTCTGATGAGTCTTTTATTCTGTTCTAACGAGTTGTACCCCAAAGATTTGAGTTTAACCAAAGCTCTGATACCAGTTGTAACGTCACGGATTTCGCTCGGACCTAATCGATCGCTAAATCGACCAAGACCGTTCGAATCCCGTATACGCTAACTCTGGGCATACAACACATCAGAACAAATAACATAAGACTTCTACAAACATCATAATAATGTTACATCAGTGTACAGAATATATCAGAGTATATCGAAATGTAACACAGTGGAAGATTTATTTACAATAAATGTAATACAATATAGCGGAAACAAATAAAATAACACAGCGAAAGACTATCAATACTCTGGACACAACTTTCAGCTTCAATCCAGAATCCTGCTTAATATATCTGCAAAATAAACTACTCGACTGCCCGTGTGGAAAATAGGGGCACCCGAGTTTGCAAGGGAAAAGCAAACTACAGGTCAATCATGGGACTGGTGTGAGAAACTCTACAGTTAAAATTAACTTATATAAAATGATAAGGCAAATCACAGGACCACGCCGCTAACGCGGAACGGGTTTACCCCCATGAATGCCAGTGTATAAACAACAATCAATATAAATATATGGATCTACTATGCATCAATCAACATACAATATCCCAATCTACCCATTTAGATTAATCACCACACTTAGATTTTCCAAATCCAATTCAATTTACAGAAATTATTCCTGTGGATTTTATTCCCGATTTCTTATTTCAAATCATTTGAATACATATCTAACTTTTTATATCAAAGTAGATTTCACTTCGGGATCTCAAATCAAATCGTTTGGAAATATGAATTCCAAAACATAACAATGCATACAAACAAGTATGCAACCAAATATCGTGCTCCCCATCGACAAGGAAAAGGGTACGCACCTAGCAACTCGATATATATAAATGTGTACCTACCCCCACATAGGAGCAGGCTACACCGACGATGCACCTCCCATACATGGAGAGCATACACCGCCCTCTCACCCATACTTTTAGTCTCAGGGTTACCCGAATCTTTAGCCACATACTAAATCATTTCATATCCCGAAGAAGGGAAAATCATTTCACAACATAATAATCACAAGTACTTTCAAAATATAGTACTTCACATCAGTAATTCACACATATGATCAGTCACTATTAATCACATAACCTTTGAGCTCGTACATCTCAAAGAAGGGTGTTAAGCAAGAGAATAAATTCTCTGCCACCAAACAGATACATTATTAATAGCAATTAATCAAATATGTGATGAACCACAATGTAACACATAACACATTTCAAAATCTCTTCGATAATATCGGGTTTAGGCCTCGAAATCCTTTCTGTTTTATAAATCATTTTTATAAAACATTCCCTGTCCAAAATCGGGAATACATTTCTTTTCACTTAAGAAAATGTAACAACCCGTAAAATCTGAACCAATTTAAAATTTTTAAATTGGCTATTTTAGTGGATTTTAAATATTTAAAATAAATATTTTAAATAATAACGATGAAAAGTGTGTTTGAATCGATGTTTGAAAATAAATATAATTATTTCTAATTATAAACAAGGCCTAAAATGGTGCGGTAGTTTCAAAATTTGAATTCAAACTTTGACTGATTGTACCGGGTGCAAAATAAAATGGATTTTAGTGAAACCAAAAATATTTAAATCTGTTAGTGAATATCTTTCTAACGAATCTGAAAAATCGAAGTTTCGTAGCGAAAAGCAAAAGTTATGGCCAAATGAATTTTCAGAAAGGTCGCTATAGAATTTATATAGCCCGTGAAAGTGGTCATTTTGCAAACGACCTCAGAATTCGACGAAACCACTTTTGTTGGATCCGGGATGTCAAATTATTACTAGGTTTCAAATTTCATAATTTTTGAAGCTAGTATGTGAACGTGGCAAAAGAAAATGTGTTTGGTCGATTTCTGTTAAATTGGATCGACCAGCAAAGGGCCATTTTTCAAACGGTCTCAGAATTCGACGAAACTAGTTTTGTTGAAACCGTATCGTCAAAACATAGCTATATTTATTTTTCAGGAATTTTTAGAATCGGTATGTGACCCCGGCAAATTGAAATGTACGTTCAAAACGAATATTGAATATTTTATATTTTAATTTGGAGAGAAACTGACTCAAACAGTCAAACGGGCCTACGAAACATGTCCCATTGTGTTCAGAATAGGGGTAATTATCTAAGGACAACAGTCGTTGGGTTTAAATTTGTAATAACCTGGAATTTTGGGACCAGTTTAAAATTTTTATTTTAGAAATTTTAATGAATTTAAAAGATTTAAAATAATTTATTTTAAATAATAACGATCAAAAATTTATTCTAATTGAAGTTAAAATGAATAAGTTTAATTTAAATATAAAAGGAGTTTAAAATAGCGCTGTAGTTTGAAATTTTGATTTTTAACTATAACTGAATGTACAGGATTCAAAATAAATCAGAATTGAACTGTGTATATTCTTGTTAGGCCATATTTGTGCATACAATAAAATCCATATTTTTATTGTTTATATATATAACTAAGATGTTTCATGTTAAAAAAAATCATATTTTTATCGTTTATGTACAAAAAGGATGTTCATGTTAGGAATAAATAAAAAATAACATTTTTATTATTGTTTAAAGAATAAAAAGAGTGGTATGCTAAGAAAATAAAAGAATTATCATTTTTATGTTAACATATTAAAATTTTTCATTATAATGTTATCATAAAAGGGATTTCATTAAGGTTAGGAATGTATTGTCTAAATAAAAGCATCATTTATGTTAAAATTGCCAAGTTAGAACAACATAGACATTCTAGTTATAATTTGTCATGGTAGACAAAATAAACATTTTTCATTGTTAGACAAAATAAACATTTTAATTTTAATTTGTCATGTTAGAATTAAAAAGGAACATTTATGTTAGAATTCAAAAATGTCATTTATGTTAGAATTAAAAATGTCACTTTATTTAGAATCAGGTATGTTAATTAAAATGTCATTTATGTAGAGTAATGTTCGTTCGTATTTAAAATGTCATTTTTGTTTGAAATGCTATAGTAAGTTAGTAATGTCATTTAATTATATTCAATTAAAATTTGTCATATGAAGATGTTACATTTCTTATGTTAGAAAAAAAATGTTATTTCATGTTTGTCCACATACAATAAACATATAACCATATTTGGATTGCTAATTTTTTTTTTTTAAAATCTTGTAACTCATTGACATAATTAAATCAAACCAAATTTAGTGGAATTAAATATATATATATATATACTTAAAGAAATTTAATTACAATTGAAACCAAACACCGTAAATCGGTGTAATACCTAACTTGAATTTTGGTATGTGAATTTGTTTTAAAAATATCGTAAATGTTTGGCAATTATTTAAGTAATCAAAATGATATATATAGAATGTAGCATTTTGAAATAAACTTATATGGTTAAGATGATGACTGCAAATTATGAATGTAACATGTGTAAATACTAATTGTTCATATGATATTTATGGTGTGGTAAAATCAAAGTATAACAATTCATTAGAAATTTAATTATAATCAAATGGGGATTGTTTCTAATGTGAATGTTAAATTTAAGGTAACGTATAATTAATGAGATGAACATAAATATAATTTAATGTAAATTGAGTAATAAAAGTGGTTATTTTTTTTTTTTTTGAAATAATGGAACTGTAATAAATGTTGAATCAATACAAGAATACAAACCATTTAATTTTATGATTGGAATATAATGTTGGAATTTAGTATAATGAAATTTTTGAATAGTTTAATTCGAGTATAAAAAGAAATTTGAAATGAGGCATTATGATAACTTTGTCATATTATATTTGGAAGGAATAATTAATGAATTGATTGCTCAATTAAAATTGTTAGAAAATTGAATTTGAGATATATAACATAGGTAATTTATTCCTATGTTGAATTAGGATTAGATGGGTAATGTTTTGAAATAGAATTAAGGACGAATAAATGAAATTAAATATTGCATTTGAAATCCTTTCCTAAACTCTAACCTAAATCAACCCTTTATCTATTCACTTCCTTTTTCCTATAGATATAGAGATTAACAAAATCCTAATCTCATTCTCTTTTCTAAAAGCCGCCGCCTCCATCTTCTTCTTTTCAATGGCAGTAGCCGTTCTTCCTCTCTAAATGGCTCAATCCTTCCTCCTCTTCCTTCCAATTCCTTCATCAATTGAAAGCCCTTCACACGCAAAAATGGTTCAACTCTTCCTAACACACGGTGGCCAGGGCGGTAGCATGAAGTGGCAAGGTTCGGGGTTGGGTTTTGAGGGTGGACACAGCGACGAGTTGGCCGAGACCTGGGCGGCGGGTTAGCAAGTCGAAGGCGGTTGATGTGAGGTGCGCCATGATCGTGAGAACCGTGACTTTAAATACGACTTTTTTTTAAAAAAGGAAAGAAAGCTATTGGGACAAATTCTTATCCAATCAAGGTGAGAATTCTAATTTTTAAATTATTAAATTATTGATTAATTATTTTTCTCTCTTAAAAATGATTATGTATATGCTATCGATTCAGATCTGAAATATCTGTGATTTATGTGATGTTGTTTGTTGGTTATGTTGCGATCTGTTGTTCATGTTGTATGAGATATGTGATGAAACACCATATGTGATGAAATTTTGTCTTGGGAGTGAAATTGGATCTGAACTTCTATTTATTTAAGATCCATTTGTTTTGATTTATTTTATATTATAGAATATCATTTTTATACAAAAAATGAAGAAACAGTAAAGAATTGATTTACAAATAAAAACGTCATTTTTATTTGTTGCCTTAACAATGGAATTTGAATGATAAATAAGCTTATTTTTATTTGTTAACCTTAAACGATGGAATTTGATGAGAAGTGAAATTTTATTGAAATAAAAACTGTGATACCTTTTTAGTTTGCAGTTCTTTCGCAAAATGGATGACAAAATTTAGGTAAAAGAAAATATACCTGTAATTTCATTTTTATTTTCTATAAAAAGAACCAGATCTTGTTTTTTTTCTATTTTTAAAAAAATAAAAATAAATAAATTTTGTTTTATTATTATTTTTGTAACAAAAAGAATAGACTTTGTTTTATTATTCATTTTGTAAGCAAAAGACCTAATTTGTTTAAATAACATTTTATTTACAATTTATGTTAACCTAAAAGAACAGAAAGTGGTTTAACACATTTTATGTTAAAATTAAAAGTTAGGAAATTGTTTTGAACTTTTTATGATTAAAAGTATTGCAGGAAAAATGTTGTAACATGAAGTTGCCTTTTTATGTTAAAATGTAAAGTTAAGAATGATTTAACATAAAATATTCTTTTATGTTTAAAATAAAAAGTTAAAAATAGTTTTAACATAAAAGCTTCTTTTTAAGTTAAAATAAATTGATTTAACATAAAGTTATTCTTTTTGTGTGAAAACAACATGTTAAAGGATTTTAACATGAAGTTTTTTTCTTTTTAATGTTGAAACTTAAGAAGGATATTTTTAGCATTGTTTGTTTAATTAAAGTACAAGGTCCAAAAATACATTAATTTGTTAATAAATATAAAGAGAAAAAGTGAAAGTAAATTTTATTTGGCATTTTATTTATTAAATAAAAGTATAAAATTTAGAAGAACATGAAAATGGTCATTTTTGTCGCTTCTTCTTTTTTTAACATTAAAAGAAATGTGTTGCAACATAAGTGTCGTGTTATTTCATCTTGTTCAACATGAAAACTTGACATCGAATAGTTGAAACTTAAAATATGTGAGTATGCCAAATTATGTATGTTTTGTATGTTTCTATTTAAGCACATGTATACACTGCCATTTACAAGTGACCTAACTTGTTTATGTGATTGGACGATCAATTTTCATACATCATCCAGAAGCACAGTTTATTTTATTCGAACTTGTGTTGGTTGAAACCCCATACGGGTCAGGGGCTGACATTTGAATACACGTCACCCTTGTGGTTAATTAGAAATGCACTTTGGCTGTTAATGGATGTTTGAAAATTTTTATGAGATAAATGAATTAAATCCGTATAATTGAATTATATGGAAATGGTGTGGGCCTCATTCCAATTTTGAATGAAAGAGGAAAGATTCATTTATTATTTAATTAATGGAATTGATTGACGTTTGAATTAAGGAATCTAAATTTCTATTATTTAGGAGTTTTAGTGAATATTAAGTTAGTAAAATTACATTCCAAATATAACAAGAAGATTTGAATTGAAAAGCTTTCGTTTTTATGTTAACACTAAATTTTAAAAGATGTGATTTCAAAATTTAACATAAATGGATTGATGGGAAAGGATTACGTTTGATGTTGGAATGGTAGGTTTTGATATCGTAATTAAAATCATTTTTGAAGTAATTATTATTATAATATTATTATAATATGGAAAGGTCGATATTTATTGAAAATTGGAAAGGCAATATAAAGAATATTTCAATGTAAAGTTATACTTTGGAACATATGACATTTTAGAAGTTAGATATTTTTAAAATATGAAATATTTTAAAATAACTTTTTTTTAAAAAAAATTATAATTATAATTATAATTGTTCTTGGACACGAGGTTAGGTCATGTTTATGGCGGAAGTCTGCCCGGAACCAACCGGCATATCCAGCAGCCATAAATGTTGGGCCTAATGTGAGAGGTCCATGTACACGAATACAAATTGGGTTTTGATTCGAGGTTAAGCCCAACTGTGGAATAAGTCTGCCCGGACCCAACCGGCATATCTAGCATCCACAAGTTGTAGGCCTAATGTGAGAAGTCTGGCCCATTATAAAACATAAATGGATAATATAACGAAATGGATTATTTAATCCATTTTAAATAGAAACATTATTTTAACCTGAATAAGTTTATTAACTTATATTATCCATTTTATAATGAATATTAAAAGAGTTAATTTCAAAATTAATATTTTGAAAATAACATTTTAATATGAGAAATGATATTTTGATCAGAATAAATGGTTTATTTATTTTAGAATAAATAATAGGAATTAAAAATGGTTTTATTATAACCACGGATTTGCAATGAAATTTGAATTTGGGTTTATCGTGAATTATGCTTTAAATAACATTTATTAATTTCCTAATTTTTGATTAATTATTTATTAATGACTTTGGAAGGTTAAAACGAAATAAGGTTTTAATTAAAACTTTAATTAGATTGGAGAGGAATTAAGTAAATAAAATTACTGAATTAAGGATCGAAAATGGAGTTCCACCAGTTTAACTCCATGCGTTAATTAAATCTTTAATTAGATTTAAATGGGTAATGGAAATTAAGTACCTGAACCAATTCGGATAAAAGATCGGGATGGGAATTAATTAATTTATAATTATTTCGATAAGGCGTAAATTCCGATTAGATTGGATAAACCATAATTTGGTTTAATATGGATAAATAAAGATTTAAGATTAAATTAAAAAGATTTATCTTTGATAAAATTAATGAGAATCTTTTAATATGAATATCTGTTAAAAGAATATCCGGAGTTGGAATGTGGCATTGGTGTGATTTTATAGCATTTGATTTTTAATCACAAAATACGCGAGTTACTCAGAATGACCGGGTTTAACCCATTCTGAGTAATCATCACGACAATCAAGAGTCGAAGATGAAGGTGATGGTTGAAGACCGAAGGTTTTCATATCGTTGGGATGATGATGACTGGTAGCTTGAATTGGGACTGGCCTCCCAAGGCAAGATATTTAGTAATGATCGTCCAAACGCATTTGGAGATCGACGGATTTGGCTTTCGCTCAGACCCAGAGCGGACTTGTAAATGGATTGTGTGTCCGACATCGTACTCCGTTAAATATCTTGTTATTGATTTTCTGTTAATGTATAAATGTTGGTGGTAAAGAATTTATTCTTTACTTAACACCCATTTATATGTTGATGGATGATCAATGGTACGATATGGATTGACAATGTGGCACTCTAAGATGAAGATGATCAAGGCTTTGTTGAAAAGCAGGCCTTGTGGCTATAACATTACTTCGCGAGCCTCACACCCCGGTGGAGTCTAAAACGGAGCAAGGGAACGTAGGGAGTGCACACGTTTCTTTCTAGCTAAAAGTGGTGTTAGTGACCTACCAGCACTGGTATTTACTAAGTGGTTGTTGGATTTGAGGTACCTCGGTTATATTGGTCGCTACTGGCCAATTTAGAGATCCGTTAGGATCGGGAAACGTGTGTTCAGGCATTTCTAATCCACAAAAGTAAGTGTAGACCGGCCCTGCAGGATCCAAGGGTTGGACAAAGTACCAATCCTGGGGCATTGCTAGAGTGTCTCGAATCGATAAGGATTTCGCACCTAGCCTTGACTCGGTATGGAAACCCAAATTTCCAATACGACCCTTACGGACTTGATTGTATTACTAGTACGGAGGCATAATATATGGGTACCTATGCTTCCTAGGATTGATACATTATGATTGAAATGTTTTATTAAAACATATACACACTAATAATAATATCGTTTCATACATATTTATCATCTTTTAATCACCATAAGGTAAAACTCTATCCTCTGGTGTGCGTTGCATTGTGTGATGGGACCTGAGTCTTATGGTGATTCCATTCTTCCAAAAGCATTGCGTTATTTCACGATTTACTTTAAGTTATGCACGTCAATCCATTGGAGTAAACCCGTTCCGCTAACGCGGCGTGGTCCTTGGATTTGCTTTATTACTATTAGTTAAGTTAGTTAAGAATTCTCACACCAGTCCCATGCCTGACCCGTTGTTTGTTTCCACCTTTGCAAACTCGGGTGCCCTCTTCTCCACACGGGCAGTCGAGTAGTTTGTCTATAGGTTTATCTCTCGAGCAGGATTCTGGATTGAAGTTTAAAGCTGTGTCCAGAGCTTAGTTATTTTATTTCCGCTGCACTGTGATGTATTATAATTTTTGTAAATTTAATCTTCCGCTGTAATATAATTAGATGTACTCTGATGTTCTGTACTCTGATGTAAACATTTTGTACTGTTTATAAAAGTCGGCTGTTATTTGTTCTAATGTTGTTGTATTCCCAAAGTTAACGTATGCGGGATTTGAACGGTCTTGATCGATTTTGCGATCGATTAAGGGCGGGCAAAATCCGTGTCGTTACAAAATTGGAGTTCGTATGGATAAAGCGGTATTTTCCGAAGTAAATAAATTAAATAATAAAATATAAAGCCTTGCCCAATCAGAATACATCTCACTCCTGCGTTGACCAACAAAACCCGATACCCTCCCTGTCGAATGATGGAAATAGCCTCTTACCTTCTCTCTTCTTTTTCTCTTGAATCTCTCAACAAAACCCATCGGTCCTGTGGAGGATTTTGAAGAGCATCAAGAGAGCTTCGAATCCAACTGGATTTGCCTGCCATCGTCGAGTATTTTGGGAGAATCACCCTCACGAAGTTGCGCCACCTCAGGCCAAAATTCTCCTCCATCGCGCCGTCGCAGGGGGCCCCACCTACCTCGATCTGCGATCCGTTCGAGGGTCTTCGATGCTGTATCATCCGATCAGGCTGCAACCTTACGGATTGGAAGCAAAAATCGAACCCTAGTTCGAACGTTTTCAGAGAGGTATCGGTTTATAATTTATTAACTGGTTTTCAACACTTTAAAACCGTCGCGAATGTTGATTTTACAATAAAAATCATATCCTTTTGCTATGTAGTCGAAATCCAATGAAACAAGAGATAATGGACTCGTGTGGACATCTTCTACATTCTAGAAGAGACCGCATATTTTTCTGAGCCTTCTGCTATTTTTGTGGAGTGGAACCCAATGTGAGATTTCTGAATTATAAACGATATGGAAAACGATGGTGTATAAATTGTATAGTCGAAGTATGAGTTATATAAGCGTTGTACACCTCATGTATATGTGTTGTATAAGTTGTATGTTCGATGTATAAGTTATATATGCGTTGTAAAAATTATATATGTGTTGAAAAAGAAGACTTATATATATATATATGCTCCTCGTCCACAAACCATGGACGATATTTATTGGTTATGATTGGTGTGAAAATTGGTTGATAGCGAATGGTTGATTAGAATTGTTTGTGGTTGAAATTGATTGATTGTGGTTGAAAAATACCCGTTTGTGGTTGAGAATTATTTGGTTGAAACCACATAGGATTAGTTTGTGGAAAAGAAAAAAATAAACATGCCGCCTGCGTGCGAACTAGATGCATGGAATCCCCATTGTCAAAAGCTGCGAGGCTTTCATGTAGAGTGAGGAGCCGTACTAGGGACGGTCCCGATTTAACTACCCTGCCATTATGCTGCCGAAATTTTCAATAATATACATGTGTTAGAATTATTTTCATGTGTTGAAACTATATTCGTGTGTTGAACGACATTCGTGTTTTGAAATAAATTGTTTTATAATAAAAATCATATTTTTATCATCTATATGGACTATATAAAATAGTCGTGTTTTGAAATAAATTGTTTTATAATAAAAAACATATTTTTATCATCTATATGAACTATATAAAATAGTCGTGTTTTGAAATAAATTGTTTTATAATAAAAATCATATTTTTATCATCTATATGAACTATATAAAATAGTCGTGTTTTGAAATAAATTGTTTTATAATAAAAATCATCTTTTTATCATCTATATGAACTATATAAAATAGTCGTGTTTTGAAATAAATTGTTTTATAATAAAAATCATATTTTTATCATCTATATGAACTATATAAAATAGTCATGTTTTGAAATAAATTGTTTTATAATAAAAATCATATTTTTATCATCTATATGAACTATATAAAATAGTCGCGTTTTGAAATAAATTGTTTTACATTAAAAATCACATTTTTATTATATACATGAATTGTAAAAATAGTGAAGTGTTGAAATAAATGTCAGTTGGATAAAAATATCATTTATATCAATTGTATGAAAAGAATATGGTTTTGAAATCGAAGAATAGATTATATTTATAATTATATATATATAATCAAAATAAATCGAATAACGAAGCTGCAGTTCGTGTTTTGAAACCGTGATTTCAAACGATTATTGCGGGAGATCCGACCATCAGATTTTCCTGAAACCGAAACCAAAGGGTTCGCTTTGGAAATATCTTTCCAACGACACCCACTTTGTGAAAATCCAACGGTTGGATTGTCTGGAATGTTTAATTCAAATCTGAAGAAAAACAACGCCAGAATCGATTATATATATATAAATATAATTAAATTAAATCGAATAATGACGCTGCAGTTCGTATTTTGAAATCGAAACTTCAAACGAGTGTACCGGGAGATCCGACCGTCGGATTTTCCCAAAACTGGAACCTTGGATTCATTTCGAAAAGATCTTTCTAATGATATATAATTTGTGAAGATCCAATGGTTAGATTTTCAGATATGTGTAAATCAAATCTGAAGAAAAATAGCGCCACGACCGTGTTATGGCCTGAAGCATCGTTTGAATGAAATGGCTATTTTTAAATAAATAAAAATAGCGATAAATCGTTATAAAATATTATAAACGATAAACCGAATTTATCCGGTTTAGTGGATATTTGATTGTTGAATGTGTTTAGCGTGAATTGTTGTCGAATAATTTAACCATTGAAATGAATTGATTTAAATTCTAAATATATGTGAATTATTTGAAAATGCCAAGTTAGATCTCATTTCAAATAATTGATCGGCGATAAGAAGTCGATGATGAAGACGGTGGTTGAAGACCAGAGATCTTCACCTCGGTTGGATGATATCTTGATTGGGAGGCATCCCGAAATATAGATAATAAGTGGTGATCGTCTAGACGTACGTGGAGATCATGGGTATGCGAGGTATATAGTGCCTCCGGTTTCGTTCAGACCCAGAACGAACTTGCAAATGGACTGTGTGTCTGACATTGGATTTTGTTCTGTGCTGATTGATCTCTATTAAATATATATCTGTTTGGCGGGAGAGAATTTATTCTCTTGGTTAATGCCCTTCTCTGGGACATACGAGCTCAGAGGTTATGTATCGATAGAAATCAGTTGCATAGCGTGAATTGCCTGTGTGGCATGCCTAAGTGGTAAATGATTAAGGCTACTGTTGAAAAGCAAAGTCTTGTGGTTGATGATCAAAGCATGGCCCGTGTGGCATAGCTTTGTATATAGCGTGGATTCGCGAGCCTCACACCTTGGTATGAGCCAGAAACGGGAGAGGACCTCAGGGAGGACATGCGTTTCTTTCTAGCTAGAGGTGGTGTCAGTGCTTAAACTGGCTGACATTTATATTATTTTCACCTGTGTGGTTGTTGCTGTTGCGAGGCGCCTCAGATATATCGGTGACTATGTGAAGCTGATGGAGTCATTCGTTGGCTCATTTACGCCCCAAAGGGTGGGGAAACGCAGTGTTCAAGCATTTTAATCCACATCGGTGGACCGGCCCTGACGATCCAAGGGTTTGACTGAGTACTTGCCTTGAGGCTCGGGCTAGAGAGTCTCGAATTCGGTAAGGACTATCTTTTGCCTTGGTTCATGATGGAAATCTAATTTTCAAATACGACATCGTGCGGTTTTGATTGTAAACCTATATTTGGCGACATAGTGGCATGAGACGCTCATGTCGTCTATGATTGATATTTATGATTGTGTATAAAATTAGAAACTAACTGGAAACGAGCTAAGATGGGTGGTTTCCTGGGTATTGGTCTGATGTTGGTTTCGGCCTTCGGGGTTAATACTTAGGGGATCGTTCTCTTACTAATTTATAGTTAGAGTCTGATTAAGAATTAAACGAAAATTTTTACATTTTAAGTGATTTTACTTTACACGTATTAAGCATATCTTGGCCGATATAAGGTAAAACTCTATCCTCTGGTTTGCGTTGCATTGTGTGATGGGACTTGAATCTTATATCGGCTTCATTTTTATAAAAAGCATTGCGATGTTTAAAAGATTTACTTGTTTTAAAGCACTGGCAATCCAATGGAGTAAACCCGTTCCGCGAAAGTGGCATGGTCCTGTGATTAGCCATATTATAAAATGAGTTAAGTAGATACCAGTCCCATGACTGACTCGTAGTTTGTTTCACTTGCAAACTCGGGTGCCCCTTTTTCTACATGGGCAGCCTTGTGTTCAGGTTAGCAGGCTCTTTCTGGATAGCTGGAGCTGAAGATGGATTCTACCATTTATCTCTTTTATGCTGTTCAGCTCCTATTGTACATATTATTTTTGTTTTCCGCTGTAGACATTTATGTATAGCTGAACTGCATTTGTACAAAGTATGATCTTGTATACTGTGTAACTCTGATGTTGTTATTTATTCGGTGTATTCTATTGTACATTATCTGGTGTATTTATTTAATTTTATTCTGATATTATCTGTTTATGTGTTATATTCCAAAGATTACCCTTGCCACCGTCGTATGGGGTTTTGGGGTCGTCACAGAAAAATATATCATTTCACAATCATTCATTAAATTTGAAATGAACACAACATCGCTAAACACCTTATCGTCAAATCGTGAAGTGTTTCACAAGGTGTTAGTACACATATATCTTTACCCAACCCAATGCTAAATGTAAAGGCATATTCTGCTTATAAACTGGTCGAGCACCATCCAAACAATCAATCAACCACAATCAATATCAACAACTAAGTAAATTTGGTTTAATTACATCACGTGTTTTGGTAAATTTAACCACCATTCATTCATCCAAAACTATTTAAAGATTTATCCAAACCCCAATTGGTTTCATCTCTAAAATCATTTCATATTGATTGTTCTACTTTTTGGAAATTAATCTTGCTTTTACGCGGGTTAAAAAACTAATGTCATTTAAACACAGTTCACGACAAACCCCAAATCCAATTTGATATTAAACACAAGGCTCTGAATAGAAAATTGTATTGGCTTATATTCAACATTAAATTCTGAAACCAACAAATATCGTATAGGAAATAAAGATACTAATATATCTTTCAAATTTCCATAACCATATCTATATAATCACGAAATCCAACATCGAAATATTCCGAAGATAATTTCGATTCAAATCCATTCCGATACATATATTGGAAATTCTAGTTATTTTTAAAACCATTTCAAATCCAATTTATTTATTTAAAAATAAATAAATTATTACTCTAGTTAATAACTAGTTCATTTTGATAAAAACCTATTTTTATCTTTTCAAATATGGGACTTTTCAGCCCAATTCTTTCCAAATCATTTATTATGATTTTACACAAATTATTGATATTTTTAATAATTTTATCAAGGCCCGTACAGTCGATTTCCGTCAAAGGCCATCGAACTGCACTTACAACAACCTTTTCCAAATTTGATTTGGATATAATTCCAAATCCAACTGTTAGATTTCAAATTTCTCATATTCGTTAGAAAGCTCTTTTCGATACGAACCCAATGGTCCCAGTTTCAGGAGAATCCGACGGTCGGATCTCCCGTAATGTCCGTTCGAAGCTAGTGGTCGAAATTCGCGAACTGCCGAAGCGCAGCACGTTCTATTCAGACCATTATATAATATATATTTTGTCGATTTCCTTTTTAAAACATATTTTATAAATCGTTTTAAATTCGTTTTCAAAATGATTTCAACTTCATATTCAATTTCTATTCAAAATTGAATATTCCATATACACGACAATTTTATACAATGTATATATATGTTAAAAATTATATTTTAATAATCAAATCATTTTCACATTTCATATATATATATATATATATATATATATATATATATATATATTGTTCTCATTTCATATATACATCGTTTTCACATTTCAAATATATATGTATCATTTTCATTTCATATATATATCGTTTTCACATTTCATATATATATATATATCGTTTTCATTTCATATATATCGTTTTCATTTCATATATATATATATATTATTTCCACCTTTCATATATATAATATTTTCACTTTTCATATATATAATATTTTCACTTTTTATATATATATAATATTTTCACTTTCACTATATACGATATTTTCACTTTTCAATATATACGATATTTTCACTTTTCAATATATACGATATTTTCACTTTTCATATATACAATGTTTTCACTTTCATATATACAATATTTTCTGTTTTCATATATACAATGTTTTCACTTTCATATATACATTTTACACATCGTATATATATATATATATATATATATATATATATATATATATAATTTACCATTGCATTACATATATACATTCACTTTTCAATTTATTTCATTTCACATAACGATCAATTTTCACACAGAATACAATCAAACAAGTCGTCCATGGTCTGTGGACGACGGGGTGCAGTTCATATATGCAGTTATAAAATAAATAACTGTATAGAAAATTATAGTGAGAGAATTCTCACATTGGGATCCACTCCATCAGTTTTTATCTGAATTTCTGGACAATTGATTTTGAATTTGTATAAACATGCAACGCGCTCTGTTTTGAACGCGCTATGTTGGAGAAATAACTCTATTTATATAATAAATTTAATATTATTTTATTCGGAAAATACTTGTTTGTTGATACGAACTTCAAATCAAACCCAACGACTATCACCCCTAGCTAATTACCCCCATTCCAAACACAGTGGGATATGTTTCGTGAGCCAAATTTATCATTTTGATCAGTTTCCGTCTAAATTAAAATATAAGTCTATATATATTCAATTCAAACTTATATTTCAATTTACCAAGGCCACAAACTGGCTCTAAAAATTCCAGAAAAATAATTTCTAGCTTCATATTGACGATACGGTCCTAACAAAACTAATTTCATCAAATTCTGAGACCGTTTGAAAAATGGCCATTTTCTGGTCGATCTAAATTGACTGAAACTGTCAAAACACGTTTTCTTTTGCTACACTCACATATTGATTCAGAAAATTATGAATTTTGGAAACTAGCAATAACTTGACATTACGGATCCAACAAAAGTGGTTTCGTCGAAAACCGAGGTTGTTTGCAAAATGGCTATTTTCCAGGACTATATATTCTCTATAGCGACCTTTCTGAAAATTCATTTGGCCATAACTTTTGATTCCCGCTATGAAACTTCGATTTTTCAGATTCATTAGAAAGATATTCACAATCAAATTCTAATATTTTTGGTTTCGCTAAAATCTGGCTTATTTTGAATCCTGTACATTCATTTAAACTTTGAAATCGAATTTTCAAACTACCGCGCCATTTTCAATTCCTTTTATATTATAAAATAAAATATTTATATTCTAACGACAATCTATATAAATATATACATTCTAATTCTATTCAAAATAAATTTCTCATCGTTATTATTTAAAATAATTCATTTTAAATATTCATAATTCATTAAAATAGCCAAAATAAAAATTTTAAATTGGCTTGGATTTTCCGGGTTATTACAAAGGGCCTTCGCACTCAAACCTGAGTCATAAAATAAGGCGCCTTCGGTTTCATTCGAACCCGGAATGAACTCTTATGGATGTGTGTCTGACATTGTATCTTGTAGTATGTTAACTGATTACTACCAAACATAATTCATTTGGTGATGGGAATTTATTCCCTCAACTAAAAGTTATTTGGTCGGTGATTATTAGTTATAGATTATGAAATGACAGGGTGGCATGCGAAGTGCTCCAGTTGAAGAAATGATCAGAGCATGGCTTAGTGTAAGAGCGTAGCTTTGTGGTACGAAACCTCGCTAACCTCACAACCCGAAATGAAAGGAAAACTGGGGGTTAGATTGCTTACCTATACATATTATCTATTGAACTTGAAAGCTTCTGCGGTGGATCCACCAGTGATATCTAAGGGAATAAAGTATATACAGTGTCCGATGTCTGGATGAAAACTGGGATATATACTTCGTGCTATGTATTCGGAGTCCATTGTCTGGATGTTATCCGGGAGATACTTAGCTTCACCCTCGATTGATCTTTCGTGCCAGGAACCATCTTTTTGGAAGTCCAATAACCGATATGAACCTCTCACTTTGTTTGTAAACTATATATGTGGGCATAGTCACTATGCTTGCTAGGTTTGTAAATTTATTTGCAAATTATTATTTTTAAAGTGTTATTAGTAGTTATAATACACACCGTCGATATATATCATGGATTTGGCATTATAAGGATATAAATCGTCCATATGTGTGCTTGCATTTGCATTTATTGTTTGGTGTGTTCGAGGCAAGCCTTATAATAGCCTCATTTTTCGAAACTCATGTACGATTTATGCACTGGTAATCATAGGAGTAAACCCGTTCCGTATTATATGGTGTGGTCCTGTGATTTATCTTAATATAAGGAAAATTGTTTTATTTTCTCATACAGTCCCATGACTGACCTGGAGTTTATTGTTCCTTCCTAAACTCTAGATGCCCATAAATTTTCACACAGGCAGCTAGTGGTTTAGTTTTACAGTTATGGATCCTTGGAGCAAGATTTAGAGCACTTTTGGGTTGGAGCTTCGAGCTAGAGTTGGGGCTCTTCCACTATATCGTATTGTTTCTTCCATTGTAGTTATTTTCTGCTGTGTATTTCATTGTAACTCTGATAATGTAAGCTAAGTTGTAATCAAATGTTGGGTAATAAAAATTTATTTTATTCTGTTCTAATGTGTACTACCCCGACGAATCTGATTTTCAAACATCTGGAGTTGGTTTAAACATCAACTCTAGGTGATTGGAAGTTGGGTCATCACTATTGCTGAGAAGACGATGGAAGTTGCATTGTAAAAGTAAAATTCAGTGAACATAACCGGAAATTCAGTGAACATAACCACAAATTCAGTGAACATAACCATCAATTTTTGTTATTGAAATATTTGTAATCCACTGAAGTTAATAGGTATGTATTCATAAAAGGTTCTTGAGAAGGGATTGCTGTGTATTTTAGAATTAGAAGATGGTGTTTTACACAACATAAGCTTATACTATAAGATTTCAGGCTATAATCCTGTTATTTTCTGTTGATTTACCTTAAGCTGAATTTTTTGTTCAGTGAATTTGGAAAGTACGACTACTGATTAAAATGACAGTGCTGAAGATATTTGAACCCATAGAAAACATAGGGTACTCTATCGTATAAGAATGAATTATAAGCAAGCCATATCTCTGAAAGGCTATAAGTGGAAATACTATCGAATGCTAAAATTTTAGTAGCCTACCAGAAGTAGTACCAAACAAGAGGGCCTTGCTTATATAATATTACGACTAACAAAAAGCGGGTGAAGAAGAAATATGTTTATTGTTTTATTGGAAAATATAAATCAAATAGATAGTAGAAAAAATATGAGAGACAACAGCTTCTGTGTTCCGGCCGTGAAGAAATAATTAATGCATAAGTACCTGATAAAGCACAACAATAGTAGGCTTTGGACAACCATAAATAAAGTGTGGTGCTAGGGATACCCCAATATGTGCTTCTTAATACCGCAACTAAAAAATACCACGAAAAACATTCCACCCCTCTTCCAAATACCTTCAATTAATAATTAGGGGCTACCACAACTTCTATTATTGTGATGGCCGGCAAATCCATGCTATTTGAGCTGACTAATACAACACACGTCCAGCTCAAATAATACAGAAATACGAGTCATTTGGGTTAAAGAAATAGAAAAGATAGAAGAATAACTGAAATAATAACACAGAATCTCACAGCTAATGTCATAAACCATAACTTTGAAATACAAATCTATTTTGTATATACATACCATATCTGAGTACAATACATATACATCACAACGGAAATAACTCTAAACAAATAACGGTGAAGCCTCCTGCTTCAAGCTCATCCAAGTATATTTGTAAAAGCCTGAAACACTTGATTTCCCGTAAAAATTTGGGCACCCAAGAGTTTAGGAAAAACAAACAAAATAAACTCTGGGTCAGTCATGGGACTGGTGTGAGTGAACTCTAACCATATTGTTTAACTCTGAAAAATCCAATGAAAGAAAGAGTAAAAGTAAGATCAACCCACACATAAACATGGACAGTTTTTACCTTAAGATAACCAAAACATTTTTGATATCAAAATTCAATGATATTATAATAATGCCTAATCAAATAAATAACCAAATAGTAGAATGCTTGCATCTCACGCTCTACATATATTTTATAAAATAAAAACCCCAGTGCGCTTATTAGAGATTGGATTCCAACTATGACAAGGTATGGGACCACGTTCTAATCAGTGTACTCTAGAGGGGGTACACTGGGGTTCAGCAAGAACATCTTGCAACCCGACCACACATGACTGTACATTCATTCAACTTGAGTGTATCGGATATATTGTCACCCCATTACGGTTTTAAGGGCCCACCGTACATTCGTGGAGATACAGAAAATGAAAGAAGAACAAAATATGAATTTTCTCTAGATCGGTGACAATATACCCTGCTTAGGAATGACCCATCTAGCCATGCTGCCTGTCCGATTTTTGTCATTTCTCGCTTGTAAGGCTTGAGGCTACGTAAATTTTTCAGAAATCCGGCCACCATTCACTTTGAATGCCACATTGTCAAACCCATCAAATCACAAGTTGATCTTCTCAAAATATTATGGGTATAAAAAGCTAAGGGAAACATATTACTCCACCACCATACGTAATATCTCGAAAAGCTCGTCTTATGTGATCTGTTAGGAATACTATGTCATACATTCGTCCATACAAGTTGTCCTGGGTCTGGACAAACAGAACAACCCTTTACTTTGTCTTCGATTATCTTCAAATAATCTAATTCGCAATGCCTATGCCACTACGGGCGGTTTTCGGGTATTAAATTCAACCGGTCTCTCCGTATTGACAACGATGGTCAAAAATCTTTGATAGCCGGTGATTTAACTATCAAAGGAAAATAAAACACCCATCAAACAATCAAACAATCACTGGCCCCTTTTATTTAATATTCATTCATTAACTATTTTCCCAATCCCTTATCAAATTCTATATATATCGACATATTGATTTCTATTTTCAGAATTTCTTAAAAATATTCTAACTCCTTAAATTTTCGAAAAATTTCGCCAGCACCTCCCCTGTACCGGTCAATTGTTCAAACCCCAACTCACCTCTCTAGGCCCTTTCCATTCAAAAAGAAAATCAAAAAGCCAAGCGGCTTGCCGATTCGACATATAAAACCTCATATGGAAATTTAAACATGTACCTTTTTGTCGGGCACTTAAATTAAAATCTTCATGCTCTTCGTTCACTTTATCCCATACCTGTCTAATATACATACACCTGCAATTTCATTTGATTCCAACCCATACAACTATTTCGATTTAACCGCAATCAATTCCACTAATTTATTCTTTAAATAATTCAACTGCTCTGTTCACTTATAGTTTGAATTAATAGTGTTCAAACATATTGCAATTCATTTATGACAATTTGAATTCCATTTATAACTCACGCCTCATATTTGAATTCAAATTCTAATTTAAAAATCCAATTTTCTTCTCCAATTTTCTTCACTCACATCAAGTTCCATTCAAATCATATCATCTAACTTCTTGTATTATTTAGTTTATATCATTCCATCATTTAGAATATGATTTTATTATCAAAAATCACTTTATTCAACTTGCTTGAGTTCATATTTATTTCATACTCAAATCTAGAATTTTCTAATCGAAGTTCGGATTTTTATTCACTAAAAATCCCTTTAATAAATTAATTAAATCGTTATGATTTCTAAACGATTTTACGATGACTTTTCTAAATTTGATTTTAATATAACTCAAAATCTATACGATGAAATCAAAATTTTTCTCTTTCATTTGAAAACTATCATTTAATCGGTTCGAGCGTTTCTTATTTTATCAAATTCCGATTTATATTGAGTTCTGTATACCCAATTGAAGTTCGAATTGCCAATTTTTGAACTACCGCGCTGTGGCGAGTTTGTTTTAATTAAATTTAATTATAAACGTTTAAAACTTCGTTTATATTTCAATCCCAACTCCATTTTCCAAAAAATATAATATATATAAAACCAGCTTTCCAAATTTAACTTAATATTTTCGATTACTCTAAATCGTCAATTATTCCATTCCCAATTCATAACTTGATTATAAATTTATTCATAGCTCAATTACACATTAAATATCAATTTCTATATAAACCCGACGGTTTTATCCAACTTCAGCTTTAAAGATTACAATTGGACATAAATGAAAAAATAACTCATATCAATATCCTTTAACCATTACAAACTAATATCATCCCTTGATAATAGTGAAGTCGTTCAAATTGGGGTATTTTAATCTCAGTCCTTGATCGACAACGTTCTTATCTTGAGATGGATAAGAGTTTGTAATACAAACTGACATCTCTTATCATAAAAATCCCCTTTTTCTATCTCATTTGAAAATATGGTTTTTAAATGTCAATTCTTATATTTAGAAAAAACTATTTCCAATTTATCCATTGAAAATTATTTCATTTATAAACATGGTTTATAAATCACTTCCTTATTTTATATTAAGAAAACTTCCATATTTAAACTTCATTTGGAATTAACTTTCAATTTATCCAACGATAATGAATATCAGTTGTAAATTGACTTCCTTGTTTAAAATAAGTTTTCCATTTCAAAATTCATTTGAAATCCAAATTCTACTTTGTGGAAAGTAAATTTCGTTTTCATTTTACCTTCGAAAATATTTTATAATTATAACTTCTATATGTATAAACATAGAACTTGTTTCATATTCAATTTAAATTTTAGCTTCTAATTAATACCATTTCAATATTCCTTCTGAAAATTGTTTAATTAACTAATTTATTTACTTTTAATCGACATAGTCGAATTCAAAATCATAAATCCTTATTGATTCATTTGAATTCGGTTTACATTCTGACCATCAGAAAAAATTTCACCGTTTCTCTTTGAAATGATTCCAAAATATAAATCTCTTTTTAAATTCATATTTGAATTTAAATTTATAAATTATTCAAGAATATTTCCCTCCTTTATTTATAAACACCATTTATAAATTCTACTCCTTGTTTTAAATATTTAAAACAAGTTCCTATTTCAAATCTAATTTGAAATCTGATTCCCATTCTGGAAAATAAATTTCCCTTTTTAAATTCAACTTGAATTTTATAAAAGTCTAATATTATCAAATTTTCTCGGTTTATCTGTTAAAAACGTATTTCTATTTAATATCCACTTTAAACAATCTTCTCATAATTCTTTTATATCTCGTCAATTTCCTTTTTTAATCCTATATATTTTCCAAATAAATATTCTTTTTATAATTTTATTTATTTTCTAAATAAATATTCCTTTTATAATTCTATTTATTTTCTAAATAAATATCCCTTTTATAATTCTATTTATTTTCTAAAAAATATCCCTTTTATAACTCTATTTATTTTCTAAATAAATATTCCTTTTATAAAATCCTTTGATTTTATAAATAATTTCTCTTATAAAATCCTTTGATTTTATAAATAATTTCTTTTATTAAATCCTTTGATTTTATAAATATTTCCTTTTTTTCAATATACACTTCGAAAATTCCCTTTTTAATTCCAGTATTATATATGGTATTTAAAATACCAAATAACAAGGATCAATATTATCCAAACACACATATTCATTAACAGATTATATATCACATCATATATCACAATATATGAAAAGCAGTAACATAAATGTTGAGGAATCCAGTTGGATCCCTCCAACCTGTTTCCCTTCATCCACAAATATTAAGCAATATAATTAACATCAAATTTCATTTCAACATAAAATATTCTGATAAACAGAATCAATATTTGATTAACAATATATATATGTATATCTTTATCTATAATTTCAGCCAATCAATTAGCAGCTCATCCAAACAATCAACACACTGAAATCAGCCAACATTTATCAGTTCTAAAAATACATTATAAAAATATAACTAGGCAGAGTTAGTGATTTTTACTGGCATCGGACAGTTATCGTTAAATAACGATAATTGTGGTTGATTCAGATCAGACAATTTATTTTGCTATAAATTGTAACGAACTCCAATTCACTCCCAGTCAATTCCATTGTGTAGCGCTCGTCCATACGATCCCGATGGATCTTGTTTCACTCAATTCTGATAATGTATGATGAAGTTATTAACATTACTATTTTATATACATTAATTAAATTAAGTTAAACTAATTTCCTTTTATAATTGGGCCTTAGTCTTAGATCCCGGCCCATCACTTACCCTTAAACCCACGGCCCAGTTCTTGCATCCCTTCTTGTCCAATTAAAGCTTCAGTCCCGTCTCCTTTTAACAACATGGTCATGTTTAAAATCCCTCCAACATCCTTCTTCTCTTTGTTATAAATTAAATAAAAACCATCATCAAATTCTCCTTTGAAAACTCTACACAACCATCCCTACATGATAAAACTCGACATCTTCTTCCAGGCATTCACAACAGGGACAAAACCATGGCTATATCCCCTCTTAGATTGATTCTCCATTGTTCCGTCATGAAATTTCAAACTATTACCATCCCTCTCCTTCTCTCTGAACCCTCAACAGACCCATCGTCATCTTGAGTGACTCGAACTTCTCCAAACCTTCGCGATGTTGAACTCACGCGACCACTACAATGAGACTCATGAACAACATTTCTATCGCACCTCTCTGGACTATGCACGCAAGTTCTATTTCACATCCCGAATCCAAAAATAACATCAATACCAAACATCGATGCTCTAAGAACCCCAAATCCACAACCCTAGTTCCTACTGTAAGTGAGAACTGCAAACTGAACTACACCGAACTCGTCAAAAATCATATAGGATTGAAGAGTATATGATGAGGATTAAAAATATAATAGATTAGAGATTTTTTGATTTTCCGTGAATTGTTTGGATTTTTTTTCTATTTGAGTTTTCATTGAAATAATGAAGAAGAAAAATACGGCGGAAATCAATTGACCAGAGGAATGAAATTTTCAGGTTAGAAGATTTTTTTAAGGACTATTTATAGGAGTAACATAATATTTTTATATTCGATTATTTTTAATATAATAAGCTACCGCTATTTGTGTTTGACAATAAAAATTCGTATGATCACATATGATATGCAAATTCAATGAAAATGGACTAACACCTACACTTCGACATTACGAACCCAACGTAACTTGTTCCGTCGAATTCCGACTCCGTTTGCTCATACAACATATTTTTAAAGGTCAAATTATCGATTGTTTTTAACATTAAAATCCTGCACAGTCACATACTGACTTCGAAAATCACATCAATTGAAATCTAACAATAATTTAATATTCAGAATCGATCAAAATTAGTTTCATCGAAAAAGGAGGTCATTGGTAAAAATGGCTATTTTTAAAGCTCTAAATAACCCATTTACATATTAATATGTTTAAAAATAATTAAATTCATATTAATAAAATTAATATTATCGTATATACATTCACATACGATATCATACAACCCCAAAATAAATATATCAGGATTTATAACTCGATATTTCAAAATTCCAGATTATATCGATATTTAGTTTATATTAAAATCCTTTTATAATATAAATAAATCATTGTAAATTATAAAGGAATTCCATAGCGACTTTTTGGAAATTTGATTTGGAATAAATCAAAATCTATATGACGAAATCCCAAATTTTCTCTTCCATTAGAAAAATATACTTCACCAGCTCCGAACATTTCTTGTTTCACAGAATTCCGATTTAAAATGAATTATGTATATTCGTTTAAAATTTGAACCGCCAAATTACGAACTACCGCGCCATTTCGAGCTCGATTATAATTATAATATAAATAATACGTTCAACTGTCATTTATAAATAAATTCATTAATATAATTCAGTTCTAAACTGAACTATATCTTATAAATAATCCAATTCACACAATATTGTGAATTCAACTATTTCCGACGATTTCGGAATTAAATATATTATTCTATTATTTATATTAATTAAACATTCAATATTATTTAATGAAACAATCATTTAAATCTCTAAACCACTATTTAAATAATTAAATAAATTAATTATTATACCGTTAAAATACGGGACCTTACATTCTTTCCCCCTTAAATTAATTTCGTCATCGAAATTGCTAAGGTAGAAAACAAGCCCTATTAACTGGGTTAAAAATTATTTTTTTACTTCTAAATTTTCAGTTTCAACTAAATTAATTAATTTTAATTAAAATATTAATTCATTACGACTAACGAAAATTTTCAAAAATTTTCTAACACCTTAAAATTTTGAAAAATTTCGCCAGCACATCCTTTGTACGGGTCAATCGGTACAACTACAACTCGTCTTTCTAGGCCTTCTTCAATTCAAAAGAAAATCAAACAGCCAAGTGGCTTGCTAATTCAGCTCATAAATCTCATACTCATATAAGATATAAACTTGTACCTTTTGGGTCGGGCATATCATTATATCCTGTAACGACCCGAACTTCCCCAGTCTCCGAAGAGAAGAGAAAGAACAGATTGTCTGAGAACACGACAAATCAGAACGCAAGCAAAATAACATATCATTGCTTATTACAACAATTTCCATTATAGTACAAAAACATACAGAGTATGAATAAACATTATACATCAAACATTATACATCAGAAAAATATCAGAGATTTACAAATTATTATACAATGGAAAATAATATATAACACAACTGAAACAAATACACGGATACAGAGCTTTCCGAATATATCTCCAGTTGTAAACCAGGATCCTGTAAGAATAAATCTGCAAAACCAAAACTACTAGCTGCCCGTGTGGAAAATAGGGGCACCCAGAGTTTAGGTTAAAACAATAAACTCCAGGTCAGTCATGTGACTGGTGTAAGAACTAAAATAGTTATTAAATCTTTACTTTAAAAATAAAGTAAATCAAGGGACCACGCCGTACAACTTGGAACGAGTTTCCTCCTAAGAATACCAGTGCATAGAATAAACAACGCAATGCTTTTTGAAAAAATGGAGCTATTATAAGACTCAGGTCCCATCACACAATGCAACGCAAGCCGGAGGATAAAGTTTTACCTTATAATAGCCAAACATGCTTGGTAAGCTTAAAACAAATCATTTGATACTAAAAACTTCAAATATAAATGTATCAATCATAGATGGCATAGTATCCCATGCTACTATGTCGCCAACGCTAGGCTCTACAATCAAAGCCGAAATGTCACATATTGGAAATTGGATTTCTGTCATGAGTCCAGGCAAGGGATGTACTCCTATCCGCTTCGAGACACTCTAGCAAATGCCTCGGGACTACACACTCTAGGCAACCCCAGGATCCTCCAAGGCCGGTCCTCTCTTATGTTTGAGGATTGGCAATTCCTGAACACATATTTCCCCGCCTTATAGGGCGTAATTGAGCCAGATGACTCAATATCCATTGGCTCCGTAGTAACCGATATATTCGAGGCGCCTCGCAATCCAACAACCACATAGGTAAAAATATATAAATGTTTGGGCTCTATACCATGACACCACCCATAGCTAGAAAGAAACGTCATGTCCTCCTTGGGTCCCTTATCCTATTTTTGACTCATACCGAGGTGTGAGACTCGCGAATTAATGTTATACACAAAGCTATGCTATATTAAAGTTGTGCTTTGATCATCAACCACAAGACTCTGCTTTTCAGTAGGAGCCCTGATCATTTGCATCTCAGCATGCCACACTGACAATTCATGCCACACAACTGATGTTTATCGATATATAACCTCTGAGCTCATACATCTTAGAGAAGGGTGTTAAGCAAGAGAATAAATTCTCTGCCACCAAACAGATATATATTTAATAGAGACCAATCAACACAGTATAAAATCCAATGTTAGACACACATCCATTTAATAGTTCATTCTGGGTCTGAACAAAACCGGAGGCACCTTATTCCTCGTCCCGTGTCCAATACAGGAGAGAGGTCCTCGCATATCCGGTCGATCTCCAAGTACGTCTGGACGATCACCACTTATTACCTTGTCTTGGGTGTACAGCCTAATCAAGACATCAGTAATCATCCAAACGATGTGAAGACCTCCGGTCTTCAACCACCATCTTCATTTTTGACTTATCGTCGAATCAGTTATTCAGAATGAATATAAACCCGGCCTTTTCGAATAACTCGTCTATATAATAAACGAGTTCTATAAAAACACAACACACACCTCATTCCAATTCTGAATATTCTTTTATTTAAATATTCATATCCTTTGGGAAAGGTTCCCATTAATTTTATCAAAGATAAATTCTTTAAATTTATTATTTAATCTTCCTTTGGATATCAATTCAAACCAAATTAAGGTTTATCAAAACTAGTCGGGATTAGCGCACCTTACCGAAGTAATCATTTGTTAAATTTCTCAATCCCAACCTATTCATCCCATGGAGAAAAACTGGTCATACTCCTTATCTAACACCATGGTGCTATCGGTAAATTTAATTACCATTTCACATTCAAATCTAATTAAAGATTTAACTATTGCTAGGAGCAAAACTGGTGATACTCCATTCTCGCTCATTTCCCAAATTTGATAATTTAAATTAACAATTTACATTCCAATCTAATTAAAGATTCATTAAAACTCCACTTAGTTTTAATCTTCCCAAAAATCAATATTAATGATTATTTAACTTTGGAAACATAAACATGTTGCATAGACAATCTACACTATACTATTGATTTCTACTGATATATTAGCTCTAAGCTCGTACGTCTTAAAGAAGGGTGTTAAGCAAGAGAATAAATTCTCCTCCACCAAACAGCCATATATTTAGCAGAGATCAACCATACAGTTCGAAATACAATGTTAGACATGTAATCCTGTCTTTAACTGGGTTAAATAACTAATGTCATTTAAAACACAGTTCACGATAAACCCAGATCAGATTCCCTTAACTATGGAATCTTCACGGAAAATAGATCAATATATAATTGATACCAATTTCTGTATCTGACTAATAATATAAATGGAATAACGACAAAGACTTTTAAATTCCAAATATATTAATAGTCTTCCTCCACAGAAGCTCATTTCGATTATTATCAAATCGAATTCCATTCAATTTCAATTTATTTTATTAAATTGCAAACTTTTCTTTGGAAAATTTCCCTTAAATCTTAATTAAAAGATTTGTAAATTCCAAATCACATTTCATTGTAAATCGGGTTAAAGAACGAATGTCGTTAAAAACACAGTTCACAATAAACCCAATTCACATCCCATTTTACTCCAATTAAATGTTAATTAACTAGAAGCTCTAATAATCTTAATCAAAAGATTTATACTTTTCATACGGGGTTTAAGAACAGTGTTATTTAAGACACCATTCATGACAAAACCAAAATCTAATTCTTTTATTCAATTCCAATTAAATATTAATTAATTGGAAACTTCACTAAATCTTGATTAAAAGATTTATTCTTTTCTCAACTGGGTTCAAGAACAGTGTTAATGAAGACACCATTCACGACAAACCCGAAATCCAATTCAATATTAAATATAAGGCTCTGAATAGAAATTATATCGGCTTATATTCAATATCAAATTCTGAAATCAACAAATATCATATTGGGAATAACGATATATATATCTTCCAAGTTCCTCCACAATATCCATATAATAATCCAATATCGAAATATTCCAAAGATAATTTCGATTCAAATCCATTCCAATTCATATATTGGAAATTCTGGTTATTTTTAAAACCATTTCAAATCCAATTTATTTATTTAAAAATATTGGATTATAATTCTAGTTCATAAATAGTTCATTTTAATAAAAATATATTTTTATCTTTACAAACGTGGAATTTTTCATCTCAATTCTTTCCAAATAATTTATTATCATTTTACACAAATTATTAATATTTTTAATAATTTTATCAAGGCCCGTACAATTGATTTCCATAAACGGTCATCGAACTGCACTTACAGCGACCTTTTCCAAATTTGATTTGGACATAATTCAAAATCCAACTGTTAGATTTCAAATCTCTTATATTCGTTGGAAAGCTCTTTTCGATATGAACCCAACGATTCTGAGTTTAGGAGAATCCGACAGCCATATCTCCCGTAATCTCAATTCGAAGTCAATGGTCGAAATACGCGACCAACAGCGGTGCGACGCGTTATATTCAGGCCATTAAATATATATATATATATATATATATATATATATATTATATGTATTTCGTTGATTTCCATTTTAAAACGCATTTTTTAAATCGGTTTAAATTCGTTTTTAAAACGATTTCAACTTCATATTCAATTTTAAATCAAAATTGAATATTCCATATCATTAATATATAAATGATAATATTTTCAAAACATTAGATTTTGAAATCACTTCCTTTTCTATATTCATTATAAAAATGAATAAAATCGATATAAATATCGTTCACGTCAAAATGGCGTTAATATTATCAACACGACTTTATATATTTAAATATTTTCGTGTCCATCTCAAATCGGACATCAAAATCATATTTTGATCCATTACTGAATATTATTTCAAAATATCAGTTATTTTAAAATATTCATTATTTGCCATTTTAAAATATTCATTAATTTAAAATATTCGTTCTTTCCGAATTGGAATCAGACACAGTCAATTACCATATAATTTTATTTATATGGATTTCATACACACATGCACACAACCATAATCAAAATAGTCAACCATCGTCTAGAGTGCATTACACAACTGCATAAGCGTTAAATATAAATAATTAATGCTTAGAACAACCTATCAACCCATCGATTGACTTACAATGAAATATTGGGATTAGTGTATGTCCAATATCATCCCAATACCCGTGTGGGATTTTCAAACAACAAACACTGATTATTATTTGTGCAGTTCGGCGATGTGTAAAATATATCGTCCCAATCCATATCAGTTAAATGTGTGTACATAAACAAATCGTCTGATTTGTAAATGAATATTTATTTTATTCATATACACGTTAAAAATTATATTTTTAACTATAAAATATTTATTTCAACAAATGAATATTTTATACAGTTCATTTATACAATAAAAATGATATTTTTATTGTTCTAACATTTTTAGAAAGTTTCAGCAGCATAACAGCGCGATACTAGAACCGGAATAAGGTCTACCTTATCCCTTGCCTAATAATGGCTCACGCCATATATAAACCAAATTCTAATCCATTCATTTCATTTCCCTAACCAAATTCAACCAAATAATCCAATCAACTAAACAGCCAAACAAACATGGTTTCAAACAAAGGTGTCGGGTGCTACTAAGCACCGCCTGGATCCTAGTATATATATATATATATTTAACTAGAAAATAAATTAGAGTGAGAAAGTCTCACCTTTGGGATCCACTCCTCCAGTTCTATTTCTGGATTTCTGAAACATTTGGATTTGCCCGAAATTCCAACGCAATCTTTCCACGTTGTTCATAGTAAAAATCACATTTTTAATATGATGTTTATATATTTAAAAATCACTTCCTTATATCTCTATATATATAATAAAAATTGAGTTTTTTTTATATAACTAAAAACCGAATTTTTTTATAACTAAAAATCGAATTTTTAAACAACTCTACTACATATATAAAAATCACATTTTTTTTATAATGATATATATAATAAAAATCATATTTTTTTTCTATTCTTTATTATATAAAAAACATATTTTTAATTCGCTACATATATAAAAATAATATTTTTATAATCTCTATTATATAAAAATCATATTTTTATGCCGCTAACAAACAAATAAAAATCACATTTTTAATCGCTATCCAAACAAATAAAAATCGCATTTTTATTCTAACATGATATATATAAAAATCGAATTTTATTCCTCTTCATATATAATAAAAATCTAATTTTATTCCTCTTCATATATAATAAAAATCGAATTTTTATTCCTCTTCATATATAATAAAAATCGAATTTTTATTCCTCTTTATATATAATAAAAATCGAATGTTTTAATTTACAAAAATCGAACCTTTATCCATTGTTATGTATAATAAAAGACATATTTTTATACACTATCTATTTAAAAACTTATTTTTTAAATGCGCATATATATATTTAAACTTACTTTGTAAATGCTAATATATATATATTCAGTTTATAAATGCTAATATATATATATAACTGATTTTATAAATATGTTTTAACATAAAAAACTCAGATTTAAAATCAAAATTAAAAACTTACAGTCGAAATGGGAAGAGGAGGCTGCTACTAAAGGTGGCTCGCAGGGGGTGGCGACGAGGATGGTTCGGTGCAGCGCAGTCGATGGTGCTGGCGGTTGGGGGCTCGCGTTGGAAATTTGGAGAAGATGGGGGGTTTCACGGGTGGTCCGAGCGGAGTTGGAGCGGAGGGGGATCAGGTGGGAGGGCAGCGCGCAGGCGGAGGGGTGGGCGGCGTGCAGGCGGAGGGGTGATGTAGGGCTCCATCGCCCTTTTCTTTTTCTTTTTTTTATTTCTAAAAATCGATTTGAACGAGAAAGGTAAAAAGGAGGAAGTGATTTATAAGTATTTTATTTAATTTATTTTAGATCCAAAAAGTTGAAATTTCATGCGAACTCCAAACGAGACCCAATAACTAACGCCCATAGCGTAATACCCCCATTCTAGACACAATGGGATATGCTCGGTAAGCCAAATCAGCTGTTTCGATCAGTTTCCGTTAAATTTAAAATATAAATCAAAATATTTTAAATTCAAACACACGTTTTAATTTTCTGGGGCCACATACTGACTCCAAATATTCCCGAAAATTAATCTAGCTATGTTTTGATGATACGTCCCTAACAAAACTAATTTTGTCGAATTTGGAGACCGTTTGAAAAACAATAACTTTCCAGTCGATTAAATTCGAACTGAATTGACCAAACACGTTTAAATTCACCACGCCCACATATTGATTCCAAAAATTATGAAAATTGGAATCTAGCAATAATTTGACATTCCGGATTCAACAAAAGTTGTTTCATCAAAAACAGAGGACGTTTGCAAAATCGCTATTTTTAAGGGCTATATTTTATATAAATTCCATAGCGACTATTCTGAATTTTCAACTGGACATAACTTTTTATTCCCTTTATGAAATCTAGATTTTTCACATTCGTTGGAAAGTTATTTTCAACCAGATTCAAATATTTCTGGTTTTACTGAAATCCGATTTGTTTCGAATCTTGTACATTCATTTAAAATTTGAATTCGATTTTTCAAACTACCGCGCCATTTCCAATTCCTTTTATAATTAAAATAAATATTTATAGTCTAACTTCGATTTAAATAAATTTATGCGTTCTAATTCTATTCAAAATAAATTTCTAATTGTTATTATTTAAAATAAATCATTTTAAATATTCAAAATTCATTAAAATTCCCAAAATAAGAATTTTAAATTGGTTCGGATTTTCCGGATTGTTACATATCCTTTCCATCTACTACCAATTTAACAGTTACCAATGCCACCCCAATCAAACTCCAAACAGGTTATCCTCAACACAACTATTCGCTTATACCCCAGCCGAATTTCACTTTCAAACGTGAGTTCCATTCTCGATTCCAAACACCTAACTTACCAATCCAAATACCATTTCAGATTCCTATCTCACAATTCAAAATCTGATTCTACTTGATATATTATATTCCAATTCAATTTCCAGTTAATTGGTTTCAATTCAATTCATATTTGCTTTCACAAATTTCTATTTAATTTGTTTTTATTTTAAAACAATCTCTCTTGGGAGTTTTAAACAGTTTACCCTATCAAAAATTAAATATTCACTTTCAAAATCAAAACAACTTGTTTTCTCAAGACATTTCCAAAAACAATATCTTTGGTAGTAATCCGTCACTTAGAAACTCGAAAATGAGCACTGATGATGTGGCCAGCATCATCAGAGTTATTTCCTAGCGACTGAAGTGAGCTCAATACTATATCACTTTTCAAACCCATATTTAAACATTTCCATTTTGAAGTTGTTTCAAAATATCCTTCCAATGTTTGTAAAACAATTTAAAATCTCCTAGAATTTTTTAAATTCTCATATCTTTAATCCAAATTCACTTACAAACACTTCCCTAAGTTTTAGGAATTTATATTCCAATTCTGCTTTTAAATTCAGATGTAATCCATCTGATTTCATATATTACACATATATGAATCCTGATTGGCTATTTACAAAACCATTTTACTTTTATAATCTCATTCGATTATAATAACAACCAACACACCCGATATGCTATAATAATTCTATTATTAATCATTCTTTTATATCAAAATATAATTTGGGAAAAATTATTTCATTTACCTTTATTTCAAAACATACTGTGTTGTTTTACCATATTCAAGTGTTTTAGAAACTCCTACCGATACAGTGGATCAAACCGATCGACCAAAACTCATAAACAACTCAACCAATAAATCTCCATAATATAAAACAGTTTTATATCAAATAACAAATACGCGCTCACATATATACACTCAAACTCAATCTAGGGTATTGTTAACCCCAACTGTACAGAGTCATGCCACAGAGCCAAGATAATCACTTAACCTTCAGCTCTAATACCATTGTAACGACTCGGGAAATTTTCGACTTAGAAAATTGATACACAACACCATGTCGACTATTCAAATCAAAAATACCGGAACGTTAACAGAAAGAAGTTAGAGGGTGATAATAGATAAGATAGAAAATTAGAATAGAAGAAGAAGAGAAACAACAACAGAATCAGAGTAACAAGAATCTCACAGCGAAACAAATAGAATATATTATATAACATAACTTTGGAATAAAACGGTATCGGTATACACTACTATTATCAGAGTGCAACACTTACAACACAACAGAAATAACAATAGCTATATAATCCTGAAGCCACCTGCTCCATCTCTCCAAGTATCTGTAAAATCCCGACTACTTGACTGGCCATACAAAATTGGGCACCTAAGAGTTTAGGGAAAACAAAACAAAATAAACTCTTGGTTAGTCATGTGACTGGTGTGAGTAAACTCCAAACACTTAGCTTAACTTTTCTAAATCCTTTTCAAAAGCAATGGTAATCATAAGACCGATCCACACAAAAATACGGATAGTTTTTACCTTACGATAGCCCAAAATATTTCTTAAGATCAATATATTCTGATATTATAATAATGTCTAAATCAGGTAGATAGCAATCTAGTAGAACATTTTCATCTCATGCTCTACATATATAATACACAATCAAAAACCGCGGGCTCTTATTGGATAATGAATTCCCAACTATGACAAGGTATGGAACCACCTTCCGATTAGTGTACTCTAGAAGCGATACACTGGAGTTCAACAAGAACATCTTGTAACTCAGCCACACATAATCGGCCATTCATTTCGCTTGAATGTTCTGAATATATTGTCACCTTACAGGTGGTATACCAACATAACCGTTCCCGGGAGATACAGAATTTGAAAGAAGTAACAAATATGAATATTCTCTAGATGGTGACAATATACCCTAATTGGGTGTGACCTACTTAGCCATGCTGCCTACCCGATTTTTGTCATTTCCCGTTTGATGAGGCTTGAGGTCATAACGTATTTTTTAACAGATCACTCCTTCATTTACTTTGAATGCGACATCATCATACCCGTCAAATCACAAATTGATTTCCCCAAAAATACCACGGGTATAAGCTAAGAGAAACAAATTTCTCCGCTATCAATGTAAATAAGTTTGAAACGATCAACTCACGCGATCCACCAGATATACTCTGTCAGACATTCTTCCATTCAAGTTATCCAGGGACTGGATAACCCGAAGGCACTATTCTATAAATTCATCTTAGGAAAATTCTACCTAGGATTTACTGAACAGCCCTTGCATAACTCCGTCTTCAATTATCTTCATCATATTTGATTCGCAACGCTTTCAGACAATATATCTGATCCCGGTCTCTCCGTATTGACAACAGAAATGGTCAAAATCTTTGATAGTCGGTGATTTAACTATCGAAGGAAAACATGTGTACAAACAACGCCCGTATTTCCAAATGGAAGTCTTATAGATCAATCATCAATCAACATTTATCCCTTTAACTTAATTTATCATTAATTTATTTCATTTCCTTATTCCCGTTTTTCCATATATTCATAAATTCTTATTTTCAAATTTTAGAAAATATATGTTGTTAATCATTGGAAAACATTTCCATATTTACTCTCATTTCTTATTTTCTATATTAGAAACATTTCTGATTTTAAAACATTTCCAAAACTCCTTCATTGGAATTAAACAGATGTTTAAATAAAACATCACGATGCCAACTCAAACCTGTAACGACCCAACTTTCGAACACATTGGAAGTCATGACATTAATAAGAATAAGAATAGATAGAAGATAAAATCACAGAAAACATCAGAATCTCACAGCGGAATTTTCACAAAAATATATACTTCATAATATTACACCGCGGAATATATTACATCAGAATACCATGTATCTGGTGATATAACCCATTCATAGTACATCTTTAATCATACATATCATTGATGACTAATTGACAGACTTAATTATACAATAAATAGGGTAGGTAGATCAGCACATAGAAAATCTCCATCCAGCTTCACAAGTTTTATCCAATCCTGATTCACTTATCTGTTCATAACAAGTGTTATGAATACCCAAGAGTTTAAGGAAAACAAAGAAAAATAAACTCCGGGTCAGTCAGGAGACTGGTATGAGTAAACAATTTAAAACAAATAAAAATATCTCATAAGACCACGCCGTAAATACAGAACGGGTTTTTACCTCATGAGATCAAAACACTTTGTATACTTGAAATCAGATATTATCATAGTGTCTAGGTGTTTTCACAAATAATTTAGAATCTAGAAGAATGCTTGCATCTCACATTCTCCAATATAGTATATAAATAAAAACCGCTTGGCGCTTATGGAAATTGGATTTCCGACTATGACAAGGTATGGGACCACCTTCCGATGACGTATCTCTAGAGGCGAGTACACCTGGGTTCAACAAGAACATCTTGCAACCCGGCCCACACATGACCGACCACTCATTTCTCTTGAGTGTATCGAATGTATATCACCAACGGTTGGGCTCAAACCACCGTTTCCCGAATGGGCAGAATCGATAGAGTAAGAAACAAAAGGAATTTCTCTAGATAGATGTTTATACACCCTAATGGGAGCGACCCACATAGCCATGCTGCCTGCCCGATTTTTTTCATTTCCTGGGTGTGAGGCTTGAGGCTAGACTTACCTTTTTATCATCACTGTTTAATTTCTTTGAATGCCACATCGTCAAATCCATAGGAAATCACTAATTGATTTCCACAAAAATACTCTGGTTGACAGGCTAAAGAAGTTTCCCTTTTGTGCCAGCAACTGGTACGTTTGAAGAAAACAACGTACGTGATTCTTTTGGAAATACTCTGTCAGACATATGTCCATACAAGTTGTCCTGGGATTGGACAAACCGAAGGCACTATTCGAAAATAGTGCTTGTATATCGCCGTCTTCAAATTAGAAATCTCTGACGTACGGCGTATAATCAAATCAAAGTGAAATATTTATTTCAGCCTCTTTGAAATGATTAACGAAAATAATTCTCTTTAAATTATTAATCTAACAAGATTAGAATCAAGTACACATACATAATTACAGTCAAACTCAACTGTATATAATCATCTGGTTTATATCTGGTATTTTAGTCATGTCTTAAAAATAAAATAGTTTCAGTGTGTGCTCCGCACACAGTCTTTCCTTCCATTTTTGTTCGTCACTTTAAAAATGAATACTTACATTATTTTTCTTTAGAAAAATATTACTCATCATTTTTCCTTAATCTGATCATCATAAATGACTTAAATTATGATTTAATCATTTATTTTACAACTTTTACACTGGTATTTTTCGCGTCAAATTTCCCCTTTGTTCCTTCATCCTTGATTTACTTATTCCTCTTTCTATACTGATAAAGTTTCCCCCTTTTATTTATCAGTCTAAACATGTTTTTTCATAGTTCTTGTTTTATAAAGTACAGAACTGTTCATGATCAGTTCTTATATCATAGATTTTAGATTTCAGATTAAAACTTACCAATTCTAGTGTATGTGTTACATACGGTTTTTCTACCTTGTTTTGTTTAAAATTTTAAATATCTCATTAGAAAAAAGATTCTAATTTAAATTATAAAATAAATTTATAATTTAACTAAAATTACAGTGTCTGTGATAATTTCCCAACTTATGTCAAGACCATATCCGACCTTCTACACTTGATCAACTTCATTAGGAAATCATCTCTATTTATAAATTAAATTTATAGTTTAATTTAAATTCCAGCTCCTGTACTTTAATTTAAATTCTAGACAAAACTGCATTTTTCCTGATTCACTTTTCTTTTTCTAAATTGGCTAAATTTAAGACCATGTCCGACCTTCTAAATTAACCCTTTAAATCTCAGCCCATTTACCCATCTTGTCCCCTCGCAAATGTTGTTCCTCCTTCTATTTTTATGGTAATCTTTCTAATGTAAAATGTAGCAAGAACCTTTATATAGATTGAGACATTGAAGTAGATACAAATTGGATTACGCAAGCTACACTTACATATTGATTCCTTAAGCTAACTTTATCTATGGAGTCCTTAAACTACCCTTAGAATTCCAGGTGTATTACGCAAACAGTGGTTAACATACTAATCAAGCAACAAATTGGATGATTATAAATAAACCCCTGCCATTTCAATTTTTCTCCCAGTATCCAGTTACTAAAATTCTCAAACCAATACTAATTGTATTCCCATTCTAACTCTATGGCAAATATCAGGCTAGACACTACATCCAATTGCAAAATGCTCATGTCATGCCTTTTTAACTTGATATAGTAAAAAGTATGAGAACTATGAAAGAATAAAAATCAATTCATAAAGGTTGCTGCGAATATAAAAAAAGAACTTTCCTATATGCATATTCATATAAGGTTTTACTTAATTATGAATATAAAAAAGATTACTGTAAACTGTGCAATTATGGTAGTAGAATCGTTAATCATTTCTTCTCTTTTCTTGGTTCTGTTCTTTTTTTTCCCTACTTTTTTTTTCTCCTTTCTTCTTGTCTGATTACTCCTTGCCGAGCCTCAGGCTGACGATCCATCCTCGACTAATCATCGGCACGGTCGCCATTCATCCAACCTTCTTCCTTTCTCTCCTTTGTTCACCTGCTGTGTCCATTTCTTCTCAGATTTCTGCGCCCCTTCTTCTTCTTCTTCTTTGCTAAATGTTCATCACCGTGCACAGGAATGGGCATGTGCACGTGCACAATCTGTCGGGTCATCGAGCAACAGTTGAAAACCCCTTCATTCATGTAAACGGGTTTTTACCTCATGAGATCAAAACACTTTGTATACTTGAAATCAGATATTATCATAGTGTCTAGGTGTTTTCACAAATAATTTAGAATCTAGAAGAATGCTTGCATCTCACATTCTCCTGTATAGTATACAAATAAAAACCGCTTGGCGCTTATGGAAATTGGATTTCTGACTATGACAAGATATGGGACCACCTTTCGATGATGTATCTGTAGAGGCGAATACAACTGGGTTCAACAAGAACGTCTTGCAACCCGGCCCACACATGACCGACCACTCATTTCTCTTGAGTATATCGAATGTATATCACCAACGGTTGGGCTCAAACCACCATTTCCCGAATGGGCAGAATCGATAGAGTAAGAAACAAAAGGAATTTCTCTAGATAGGTGATTATACACCCTAATGGGAGCGACCCACATAGCCATGCTGCCTGCCCGATTTTTGTCATTTCCTGGGTGTGAGGGTTGAGGCTAAACTTACCTTTTTATCGACACTTTTTAGTTTCTTTGAATGCCACATCGTCAAATCCATCGGAAATCACTAATTGATTTCCACAAAAATACTCTGGTTGATAGGCTAAAGAAGTTTCCGTTCTATGCCAGCAACTGGTACATTTGAAGAAAACAACGTACGTGATTCTTTTGGAAATACTCTGTCAGACATTCGTCCATACAAGTTGTCCTGGGATTGGACAAACCGAAGGCACTATTCAAAAATAGTCATTGTATATCGCTGTCTTCAATTTAGAAATCTCTGACGTACGACGTATAGTCAAATCAAAGTGAAATATTTATTTCGGCCTCTTCGAAATGACTAACGAAAATAATTCTCTTTAAATTATTAATCTAACAAGATTAGAATCAAGTTCACATACATAATTACATTCAAACTCATCAGTATATAATCATCTGGTTTATATCTGGTATTTTAGTCATGTCTTAAAAATGAATAGTTTCAGTGTGTGCTCCGCACGCAGTCTTTCCTCCCATTTTTGTTAGTCATTTTAAAAATGAATACTTACATTATTTTTCTTTAGAAAAATATTACTCATCATTTTTCCTTAATCTGATCACTCATAATTGACTTAAATTATGATTTAATCATTTATTTTACACTTTTACACTTGGTATTTTTCTCGTCAAATTTCCACTTTGATCCTTCATCCTTGGTTTACTTTTTCCTCTTTCTATACTGATAAAGTTCCCCCTTTTTATTTATCAGTCTAAACATTTTTTTTCACAGTTCTTGTTTTATAAAGTATAGAACTGTTCATGATCAATTCTTATATCAAAGATTTTAGATTTCATATTAAAACTGACCAATTCTAGCGTATGTGTTACATACGGTTTTTCTACCTTGTTTTATTTAAAATTTAAATATCTCATTAGAAAATAAATTCTAATTTAAATTATAAAATAAATTTATAATTTAACTAAAATTACAGTGTTTGTGCTAATTTCCCGACTTCTGTCAAGACCATATCCGACCTTCTACACTTGATCAACTTTTTTGTTGATTTTAAAGTTTGAATACTTCATTAGGAAATCATCTCTATTTATAAATTAAATTTATAATTTAATTTAAATTCCCTCTCCTATACTTTAATTTAAATTCTAGACAAAACTGCATTTTTCCTGATTCACTTTTCTTTTTCTAAATTGGCTAAATTCAAGGCCATGTTCGACCTTCTAAATTAACTCTTTAAATCTCAGCCCATTTACCCATCTTGTCCCTCGCAAATGTTGTTCCTCCTTCTATTTTTACGGTAATCTTTCTAATGTAAAATGTAGCAAGAACCTTTATATAGATTGAGACATTGAAGTAGATACAAATTGGATTATGCAAGCTACCCTTACATATGGATTCCTTAAGCTAACCTTATCTATTGAGTCCTTAAACTACCCTTAGAATTCCAGGTGTATTACGCAAACAGTGGTTAACATACTAATCAAGCAACCAATTGGATGATTATAAATAAACCCCTACCATTTCAATTTTTCTCCTAGTATCCAGTTACTAAAATTCTCAGACCGATACTAATTGGATTCCCATTCTAACTCTATGGCAAATATCAGGCTAGACACTACAGCCAATTGCAAAATGCTCATGTCATGCCTTTTTAACTTAATATAGTAAAAAGTATGAAAAATATGAAAAAATAAAAATCAATTCATAAAGGTTGTTGCGAATATAAAAAAACAACTTTCCTATATGCATGTTCATATAAGGTTTACTGTGCAATTATGGTAGTAGAATCGTTATTCATTTCTTCTCTTTTCTTGGTTCTGTTCTTTTTTTTTTTCCTTCTTTTTTTCCTCCTTTCTTCTTGTCTGATTACTCCTTGCCGAACCTCAGGCTGACGATCCATCCTCGACTGATCATCGACACGGTCGCCATTCATCCAACCTTCTTCCTCTCTCTCCTTTGTTCACCTGCTGTGTCCATTTCTTCTCAAATTTCTGCGCCCCTTCTTCTTCTTATTTGCTAAATGTTCATCACCGTGCACAGGAATGGGCATGTGCATGTGCACAATCTGTCGGGTCATCGAGCAACATTTGAAAACCCCTCCACACATGTACTATCATCTCTTGATCTCAACCACACTCCTCCCTTCAACACCGATCAACTAATTCAACATTTGAGTGTTCAAGCTGTCCCTCCCACCAACAGCCGATCACTTGAATACTTAGAAATGCCACCTCCTACCTCCGATCAACATCCAACTTACCACCATATGATCTTCAACCTTGCCTTGTCCCACTGCCCAAACCCGGTTGCGCTCGATGCAACCAGCGTTTCCTAATTCGACTACAAAAATAACCCATTCAAATGGCTTCTAAAACCTAAATCCACTCAAATCTCTCAAACTACCCTATAGAAAAATCATTTAAGATTTTTCCCATGATCTATGTCCACTAATGCTCCTTCACCCCAAAAATAACAAGGTTCGATCAACTAGGTTGCCCACAAAAGCCCCAAATCCAATTTCCATTCATCCCTTGATATCTCAACAACCCCATCACTAAAAATCATGAAACTTATAACAAAATTCACGTTTTTCTTCTATGGTTATATTTACATAACTGAATCTCGGTTTCACGATATTTGAAAAATTCTGTATTTTGATGTTGATACAGGAAGTTGGGTTTATCTCTGGCCACACCAATCTATAAATCCTAAGTTCATTTTTTTGTTGTATCCTCTGGACTTAGATGAACATGTTTCATGAAGAAACTAAATTCTAAAAATTTCTTAGATCTGAGTTGTAGATTTTTATAAGAACATAATGGTGTTTTAGCCTTCATTCATGTATACAAAGACAGTTTGAATGTCTGTCACTGGTGTTTTGGCATTGATAATTTACTAGATCAATGTTTGCATAAATAGTATATCATGTATACCTACAGATAACCAATTACTTACTTAAGATTATTTAATAACAATTACAGCAATGACTTTAACAAAAGATAAAAAATGGGTTTACTCACTGTTTTTACCAGTTCCATAAATCTGAAAACTAGTTTGTTGCCATCTATTTCTCCCAAATTTTTAACATGGTTTAAACAACTAAAAGAACACATCGGTGACCTATACATGCATTGCAATCAGTAATATTTTAAAGAAACCCGAAAGAGTTTACTCACTTGTTAAGAAGCTCATTGTTTTGGCCTTTGCTGATTTAGTTTGAATTCACTTGTGTTGTGAAGAAATGTGTATGCTTAGGTTTATTTATAGGTGTAGAAAAATACTAAACTATGGTGCACTAAATCAGTTTTGAGATTTGTGTGTGTGACAAAAGATTTGATAACTCAAAAAGAAAATCCTTTTCTCTTGCCAAATAAAAATACCACCACCATCTCACATGGCTTACCTCAGCCATTCTTCGCCTTGCACATGACACCCTTTCCCTTATTGGTTTACTATGAAATGTCAACACTAACTGCTCATGTACCATCCCTATTTCACAAATCTTCCTTGGTTTTTAACACATTATAGTATCACTTTTGGTACCATATAAAAATTAGTTTTTCTTTGGGTTTCTCAACCAAGATCTCACATGAAAATTTTATTTAACAATAAAGATATATAATATTTTTACTTGCCTTGCAAGGCTAGGCAAAATCTAAAAGTTTCTTGCATCAAAAATGATCTTGGCATGATGATTTAACATAAAAGTATCCTAGAAAATCTATGTGTTTGTATACATCTAGTGTAGACATGATTCTTGGTGTATATACAAGATTTTATAAATCTTTGGTCACATGTTATATGACAAAATGAACATGGTTTTGAAATTGCAAATGAAAATGTCCTTTCCATAAAATCTTGTGAAAGAAAAGAGAGATTTGAAAACTGAAAACACTAGATATAAAAAGATTTGGCCATGTGCTAATATTTTCTCTAGATTCTCACTACTTAGCTAATTTTTGGTGTAGGTTTTTCTTTGAATCTTGTTCATGAAACATGCTAGCAAAAGAGAATTGGTACTTTCATGTTTATGTTATGTACATATATATAAATAAAAACATGCTTGCACAAAAATGATATTTTCATGTTTTAGTGTATGTGTATGTGAATATGAACTTTGCTTTTGAACTTGCTTTGCCAACAAAATGGTCATTGGCATGTTTTAAATTCAAGAGTTAAAAGTTTTCAAATTAAAATTTGCAAAAACTCAATCATTAAATACTTTGAAAAAAATGAACAAACATGTGAATAAAAATGGCACTGTAAAACTTGCTATGTAAAAGTGTTGTTATCCATACATGTATAAACCCAATTTCAACAAACGCTAACAAATACATGCTATCATACATAAGTTAACATGTTTTGGGATTTCAAAGTCTGGATTTTAAATCTTATTCGTAAATACGTACTTACGATCAATTCATGTCTGTGTTAGTGATAGGTGAAAACCCGGGACATTACAAAACCATTACACTCATTAACTAAATTCACTTAAGCAATCTTCAGTATCGAACCTTAACCATTCCTTAGTTAAAAATGAAGTCAATCAAGTTCGGTTATAACTACCTCTCAGACCTTAGCTGAACAATATTTCTAACCTCGAAATAGACAAAGTTCACCCTATTAAATCTTTAACAAACTTCCTTATGTAACTCTTGGATTCTATTTTCGAATCCACTTCTTTTACAGAAATCATTTGATTATAACAATAGTGCTATTATCTCATGCTTCCGAAATATAATAACTTAAATATAACTTTTATTAATTAATTTGGATAAATAAACAAACGACTAATTTATTAATAAATAAATAAATCTTGACTAAAAATGGAATGTGAATAGTACTTTCCCGAATTCGATATAATCGAATTTCGACATATAACTCTCTTTCGAATAATCTCTATTCGATTTAACTCTCTTTCAAATAATTCGATTTTACTCTTTTTCGAATAAATTATATTTTTTTTGGCATGGCCGACGGGGTTAAAGGACCCCGACCTTTTTATTGAAGCTTATAGAAAAATACAAAAGGACATTACAGTGCTAGCACTACAATGATAGAATACAGAGATACAAAGCTTCAAGCACGACGAAACACAAAAAGAAAAAAGGAAACACAAAAACAAGAATACAGAAGAGTCAGGCAGTGAAGTTCCTTGCTATGCCTGGCTCAATGGCAAACCATGCATGAACAAAACTTTGCTTAACCTCCTGAACCAGCCAAGCCGATAGTGTGTTGTCTTCTTTTGCTTTATTTGGTGTGAAAATTTTGGCGTTTCTCTCGGTCCATATGCACCAAACGAAGCATTTCAAAACCATGTTCAAATTCTCTTTTTAGTGTCCTTGCAACCTGTGTCTAGAAAAATATTTTCCCATTCTCCGTGATTGTTGATGGACGTGATTCTTCTTCCAAGCTTTGCATTAACGCTTCTCCAATGCCTATCCACCACATTACATTCAAAATAAAGATGGGAGATAGATTCATTATGAAGGCCGCAATAAATACATCTACCATCTACATTTAATCCTCTACTCAACAGGTTTTCTTTCGTCATGAGAGCATCGCTCAACAGCTTCCAGAAAAAGAAATTCTCCTTGGCTTTGTTGTCCTGTTTCCACAATCTTTTATGCCATTTCCATATAGGCAGATCCTCATGTTTGGTTATGCTGTTATAAGTATGTTTGTTCTTGAAATCTCCATTAGAATTGCTCCAACTAACAAGTGATGTCTGATTTGTGAAAGATATGTTTTGTCTTATATGATTCCAAAGGACTGAAATTTTTGCATTCGAAGATGCATGGAGCCGAAGGCCATTATCTCCAGTCAAGCTTTCAACAGTAGCATTCCATGCTATTCCAGTTTGGATGATTTCAGGATGTGTCAAGTTTTTGCTGAGAATTTGACCATAGCTCAACCAAGGATCCTACCAAAATAGAGTACCATTACTACCATACAAGTTATATTTAATAAGTGGCAACATAACTTCCCTGAGTTTAAAGAGACTTCTCCATGTCCAGCTGCATTTGAGTGGGATATCCATGCTCCATATGTTCCTATTCTTTATGACATTTTTGGTCGACCATTCGACCCAGAGGCTTGATCTTTTGTTTACGAAATCATCCAAATGTTTTGCTTGGGCCGCCTTATTCCATGCAATCAAGTCAAAAATGTCGAGACCTCCCTTATTGATTGGTTTCTCCATTTTGGAGTAAGATGTGGGTGCAGAGAATTTGGAGGTAGTGTTACCCTTCCACAAGAATCTCATCATCGTAGTTCTAATAAGTTTTATTAGCTTAGTAGGAAGGACAAAAGTCCTCGACTAATACACTTGCATAGCAAAGATGATGGATCTAACAATAGTTATTCTACCCACTTGACTCAAAAATCTATTGGCCCAAGTGTCAAGTTTATTTATAATCTTGTCGTAAAGGGGAAGACAATGAAGTATTGTGATTCTAGAAGTAGCCAACGGAAGACCAAGGTAAGATATGATTTCATTATTACTTTGAAAACCAGTAGAAACTTTGATGTTATTAATACGCTCTAGACTAACACCAGCAGCAACAAATTTAGATTTTTGCAAATTTATTTTTAGACCTGTTATCTTGTAGAAATCATCAAGGCAGGCGAGAATGTTATTAATGGTACTCTCATCAGGCTTACAAAAGATAACAAGATCCTCAGCAAAAAAGTAGAGAAACAACCTGAGGGTCCTTGCATTTGGGATGAATGCTGAATAATCTTTGTCTAACTAATTTTTTAAGCATTTGAGTCAACAACTCCATGACAACAATGAAAAGGTAAGATGACATAGGATCTCCTTGCCGAATACCCTGTTTACCTTTAAGAAAACCCACACAAGCGCCATTGAGTACTATTGAATAATTAACAGAGGAAATACATGCATATATCCAAGAGATGAAGGGGATTGGAAAATTCATGTAGCCGAGGATTCTTACCAGAGCATCCCATTGTATTGAGTCAAAAGCTTTATGAATGTCAAGCTTTAAAACGGCTCTAGGAGAAATGTTAGTTTTCTTATACCCATATAATAATTCATGAGATAGCAAAACATTGTCAAGTATGTTTCTCTTTTCCAAAAAAGCCGATTGATTATTTGAACTTATGGCAGGAAGCACCTTTTTCAATATATTTGCTATGATTTTAGTGATGCCTTTATAAATAACATTACAACAGGAAATGGGTCGAAAGTCATGTACCTTGTCGGGGTTCTTAACTTTTGGAATTAAGGCTATGTTAGTGTTATTAAAGGATTGTTGCATTTTAGCCTTCAGGAAGAACTGTTTGACAACATTGATAACATCAGAACTTATGATTTGCCATGTAGAGTTGTAAAAGTGAGCGTTAAATCCATCTGGCCCTCCACAAGCACCTTTATTGATCGATTTAAATGCAGAAGTTATATCAGCATCCGTAACTACATTCATGAGATAGGAGCTGTCTTGAGAGCTTAATCTTGGCAAAATCCATGGGTCTATATTATCAATTTGAGGGGTAAACCTGTCAGAATTTCCAAGCAAGTCAGTGAAATAGCTAATAAAGGCTAGATCAATATTAGGGAGATCAGTGCAGAGAACTCCCTGTTTGTTTTCAATTCTGAAAATATTTTGATGCGTATGCTTCGTCTTGAGCATAGAATGAAAAAAGGTATTGTTTCTATCCACTTCTATCATCCATCTGTACCTTGCTTTCTGCTTGATCATAGAATTTTCCATAATCAAAGCATTCTGATAGTTTAAGGAGGCTTCAGTTTCCAAGACAAAGATGGCCGAATTATCAGTTTCAGAGAGCATTCTCGTTTGAATAGCGGTTAGTTTTTCTTTGAAGAGGAGAGATTGTTGATTTCCTTTGCCAAATTTAATGTGAGCCCAAGCTTTTAAAGTATCCTTGGTAGCCTTTAATTTCTTGTGGAGCTTGTACATAAGATTGCCTTGAGTAGGAGAATTCCAAATATTTTCCACCACTACCAGAAAATCAGCCTCTTCTGACCAGTTATTGAAAAATTTAAATGATGATTTCCTCGCTTAAAGACAGAGCCCAAAGTGATGATCTGGGGGGAGTGGTCAAACAGAAGGGGGACCGGTTTATGATTGTGCAGTTCCGACCATGAACGAAGGGGGACAGAGTTGCAAAAAACAAAATCAATCTTCAATAGAGTTCTAATGCCTTCTCTCATTTTGTTATTCCAAGTATAATAGGATCCAGAAGTCTTCATTTCAGAGAGATTATCATCACATAGCAATTGTTTCAATAGGGTTATGTCATTAATAGAAAGGGGGTTACCACCACTTATATCTCCAATATCAATACAACAGTTAAAGTCCCAAGCGATGATCCATGAGTGTGTTTCTTGTCTCCAGTTAGGTATATTCTGAAAGAGGTGCTCTCTAGCGTTGGCAAACTTAACAGCATACACAAAAGAAATATAATATGATGTAGAAGTGGGGATGTGCCAATTATGGCAGTGAATAACTTGCCTATTAGCTTCAAGCTCTGACAGCTGATGAACACTAGGGTCAAAAATAATAAGGAGTCTACCATACGGCGCTTGAACTAAGTTATTTATCATTCTCCATGAGGGATCAATATAATGAACTGCCCTGGCAGTGAGTTCAGTGTTCAATTTAGTTTCAATAATAGCTAACATGGTAAGTTTGTAATCAGCAATTAAAATCTTACATTGGTCAAGTTTCGTATCCAAATGAGCTCCTCTGACGTTCCAAGCTCCTATGTGTTGTGTCATAAATTAAACTTTGAAGTGGATTTGTCCAATGACCTGCTCCTAGTAATAGGAGTTGTACTCTTTGGAAATCTACAGGTAGCAGATGACGATTCTCTCGTTTTTCCAGTGCTTTGCTTCTTTTTAGAGGAGATCTTCCTCTGGTTCTCTCTGATTCTGGAGATGTTGGATGATAAGTCTTGATTCTCTTGCTTCTCGTTGATGATGTTATCGAAAGGCGGTGGGGGATTATATGAGGAGGGAGGCTGTATCTCCAAGTAAGGATTATCCTTAATAAGAGAAACATTCGTGTTTGCTGAGTTAGTTTTATCACCAGTGTTACTATGTGCCTTGATAAGTTTGTCTTGTCGGTCTTTGATGATGTTATCAAAAGGTGGAGGGGGCGAATCTGATGAATTGGTGATTGGTACGTTGTCGGATTTGCTATCACCAGTAGTATCAGCTGTTTGTTTGCTTTCATTTGTAATAGTGTTTCCTTTGTCAAAAGCATTTAACTCTCCGGAAATGCTGTTACTCTGATTAGTAGTAGGGGTGTGGTCATACAAAGTGTTATTCACGTCCCTAACATCAGAATGCCCCACAGCAGATTTCTCCTCAATATTAGAATTCTCTTCTCGCTGATCTGCTGTTAAAATAACAGCAGCACTTTGAATGTCGGTCATTTGTATGGCCGTGAAAGTTTGTACGTTTGCTTTGTTGGTTGTGTATCCTTCAACATGAGACAAAGCAAGTTTTTCAGTCAAAATATTTCGTTTATCCACTTCTATGTATAAATGTTCCCCATCGGCTTCTCCTTCTTTTAAGTTTTCATCATTGTTAGTACATTCCTCGTAAATTATTTCCTCATCCTCATCGGTATCTTGTTCACTTGTCTCTTCCTCATTCTCATCACTATCTTGTTCACTTGCCTCTTCCTCATCCTCGTCACTATTTTGTTCACTTGTCTCTAGAATAGTAGAGCCATTCATAACGATGTTGTTATCTTTTTGATCATTCAATATATTTCCTTCACTGTCTTCCAGACCGTTTAAGCATTCAAAAGCATTATCATCTACAAAGTGAGAGTTAATTATGAATGGAACAACTACAGAGCTTGTACCCGCAGTTGTTGAATTGATTGCCTCCACATTCACAGTGATGTTTGCATTCTGATTTTGCTTGTCATGGTTTGATGTGTTTTGCAAAATTTCACCCTCTTCCAGTTCCTTTTCCTCTTCATTAACTTTTCTTTTTTTCCTTTGTCATTTTCTTTGCTAGGTATCTTGACTCTGTAATGCTTTTCATAAATCCTCCTTCCCCTTGGAACAACTTTCTGCCATCTCCCAGTGGGTGGTTTTTCATTAACAATATTTGCTTGCACGCCCGGCCTTGCTGTTTTTTCACTTGTATTCTCCTTGTTGACTTTTCGATTGTCCACATTTACGTTTGAAGTGCAACTGACAGTTTTATGCCCAAAGGATTTGCAAAATGTGCAAATATCTGATCTCCACAAGTATTCAACCCTAATCATTTGTGAACCACCTTCTGGGATTTCCACCTCAAATTCATCTACTAATTCTTCGTCCGCTTTAACCTCTATCAAATATTTTGCATAAGTGAGCCTTTCCAATTTTTCAGTACTCTCATCTAAACAAACTAATTTCCCCAATCTACATGCCAACCAATTCACCCCTAAGTGTGACCAATAGATTATGGGTATGTTGTAGAAGTGAACCCAAACAGGAATAGCCTTTATGTTACCTTGGACATTGCTAATTGCAGGGTCGAAATTTTTTAAGATGAAAAGTTTGTTGCGCATTATAATGGGATCCCCTTGTAAAATTTTCTCTTTGTCTTCATAGCAAGAAAATTTGAAAAGAAAGATAGTGCCATTAGATCTAACCTTGACTTGACCTTTCAAACTCCATAAAGATTTCAACTTTTCAATGACTAGAGTGTAGGCAAGCGGACGGTCTAAGAAAAAACCGACTAAAGCATCACTCCATTGGGTTGTGCCAGCTTGAATGATTTGTTGATTGAGCATAAGCTTCTTGCCATTATAGGAGGGAATCATGCGCACAGGAGCGTACTTTCTCGCGTTTCTTGGTTTTTTTTTGAACATGTAAGTCCAAGGCGTCATTTCATCAATCACTTTGCTCGCTATGTTGGAAGAAGATAAAACCTTCAGGATGTCAGCTGGGGAGGGGTAGAGCGGGTCAGGAGGTTTGAGAGGAGGTTGCGGCACCGCCGATGGCAAGGTCGGAGGTGAAGAGAGAGAAGAAGAATTGATTTGACAAGGAACAGAGGAAGAAGAGGCAACGACTATATGATGTGAGGTAATAGCGGCTGCCATTTTTTGTTTTAATATTTGTTTTGATGATATTTGATCAACTCTCTTTAGAATAAATTATATTCGACTAACTCTCTTCGAATAAATCTCATTTGATTAACTCCCTTTCGAATAACTCTATTTGATATCTCTATTTCGAATAACTCTATTTCAAATAACTATATTTGATAGCTTTATTTTGAATAAATCTATTTCGATAGCTCTATTTCGAAAACTAATATTCGACTAACTCTATTCGAATAACTTATATTCGATTAACTCTATTCGAATAACTAATATTCGATTAACTCTCTTCTCTATCTCATTCAAGTTCCCATTTGAATTCCTATTTCAAAACCCAATTTTACTTATAAATGTTTTAATTTATAAAATATTTATTTTAATCCATTATTCACATCGAATGTGAATAATATTTCTTTTATATAATCAATTCAGTTTTGATTTCGCATTTAAAATAATATCCCTTGTTCCAAGTTCTATTTATACTTCTATTTATAGAAATAATTATGCAAAATCTCTTTTTTACTTCTAAAACTAAAAGTCTCATTTATAATTCCCTTTATAAATGGTAAGTTCAATTTCTATTTAAAATATCGGTGTCAAAACCGATTTTTACTTCTCTATTTAAGTTCAGACTTATATATCCAATTTATCCGATGATAAATAATTTACTTAATTTATAAACCGTTATTTATAAATAAATCTTCTCAGTTTATCTGTTAAAAACAGATTTCTATTTAATATCCACTTTAAACAATCTTCTCATAATTCTTTTATATGTCGTCAATTTCCATTTTTATCCTATTTATTTTCCAAATAAATATTCCCTTTATAATCCTATTTATTTTCTAAATAAATATTCCTTTTATAATTCTATTTATTTTCCGAATAAATATTCCTTTCATAATTCTATTTATTTTCTAAATAAATATCCTTTTTATATTTCTATTTATTTTCTAAACAAATATCCCTTTTATAATTCTATTTATTTTCTAAATAAATATCCCTTCTATAATTCTATTTATTTTCTAAATAAATATTCCTTTTATAATTCTATTTATTTTCTAAATAAATATCCCTTTTGTAATTCTATTTATTTTCTAAATAAATATCCCTTTTATAATTCTATTTATTTTCTAAATAAATATTCCTTTTATAAAATCTTTTGATTTTATAATTAATTTCTTTTATAAAATCATTTGATTTTATAAATATTTTTTTATAAAATCCTTTGATTTTATAAATAATTTCTTTTTTTCAATATACACTTTGAAAATTTCCTTTTTAATTCCAGTATTATATGGTATTTAAAATACCAAATAACAAGGACCAATATTATCCAAACACATATAATCATTAACAGATTATATATCACATCATATATCACAATATATGAAAAACAGTAACATAAATGTTGAGGAATCCAGTTGGATCCCTCCAACCTGTTTCCCTACATCCACAAATGTTAAACAATATAATTAACATCAAATTTTATTTCAATATGAAATATTCTGATAAATAGAATCAATATTTGATTAATAATATATATATATATATCGTTATCTATAATTTCAACCAATCAATTAGCAATTCATCCAAATAGTCAACACACAGAAATCAACCAAAATTTATCAGTTCTAAAAATACATTATAATAATATAACTAGGTAGAGTTAGTGAGTTTTACTCACATTGGACAGTTATCGTTAAATAATGATAATTGTCATTGATTCAGATCAGACAATTTATTTTTCTATAAATTGTAATGAGCTCCAATTCACTCCTAGTCAGTTCCATTGTGTAGCGCTCGTCCATACGATCCCGATGGATCTTGTTTCACTCAATTCTGATAATGTATGATGAAGTTATTAACATTACTAGTTTATATACATTAATTAAATTAAGTTAAACTAATTTCCTTTTATAATTGGGCCTTTGTCTTAGAACCCAGCCCATCACTTACCCTTAAACCCATGACCCGTGTCCAGCATCCCTTCTTGTCCAATTAAAGCTTCAGTCCCGACTCCCTTTAACAACATGGTCACGTTTAAAATCCCTTTAACATCCTTCTTCTCATCGTTATAAATTAAATAAAAACCATCATCAAATTCTCCTTTGAAAACTCTACACAATCATCCATACATGATAAAACTCAACATCTTCTTCCAGGCGTTCACAACAGGGACAAAATCATGGCCATATCCCCTCCTAGATCGATTCTCCATTGTTCCCTCATGAAATTTCAAACCGTTACCACCCCTCTCCTTCTCTCTGAACCCTCAACAAACCCATCACCATCTATAGTGACTCGAGCTTCTCCAGACCTTCGCGATGTTGAACTCATGCGACCACTACAGAGAGACTCACGAACAACATTTCCATTGCACCTCTAAGGATTATGCACGCAAGTGCTATTTCACATCCCGAATCCAAATATAACATCAAAACCAAACATTGATGCTCCAAGAACCCCAAATCCACAACCCTATTTCCTACTGTAAGTGAGAACTACAAACTGAACTACACCAAACCCATCAAAAATCATATAGGATTGAAGAGTATACGATGAGGATTTCAAATATAATAGATTAGAGATTTGTTGATTTTTCCATGAATTGTTTGGATTTTTTCTATTTGCGTTTTCGCTGAAATGATGAAGAAGAAAAATACAGCGGAAATCAATTGACTAGAGGAATGAAATTTTTAGGTTAGAAGATTTTTTTAAGGACTATTTATAGGAGTAATTAATATTTTTATATTCGATTATTTTTAATATAATAAGCTATCGTTATTTGTATTTGACAATAAAAATTCGTATGATCATATACATATGCAAATTCGATGAAAATGGACATACACGTACACTTTGACATTACGGACCCAACGGAACTTGTTCCGTAGAATTCCGACTCCATTTGCTCACACAGCGTATTTTTAAAGGTCAAATTATCGATTGTTTTTCACATTGAAATCCAATACGGCCACATACTAACTTCAAAAATCATGGAAATTGAAATCTGACAATAGTTTAATATTCCGAATCCAACAAAATTAGTTTCGTCGAAAATGGAGGTCATTGGTAAAAATGGCTATTTTAAAGCTCTAAATAACCCATTTAAATATTAATATATTTAACAATAATTAAATTAATATTAATAAAATTAATATTATAGTATATATATTCACATACGATATCGTATAACCCCAAAATAAATATATCAGGATTTATAACTCGATATTTCAAAATTCTCGATTATATCGATATTCAATTTATATTAAAATCCTTTTATAATATAAATAAATCGTTATAAATTATAAAGGAATTCCATAGGGACTTTTTGGAAATTTGATATGGACTTAAATCAAAATCTACATGACGAAATCCTAAATTTTCTCTTCCATTAGAAAAATATACTTCACCAGCTCCGAACGTTTCTTGTTTCATTGAAATCCGATTTAAATTGTTTTATGTATATTTGTTTAAAGTTTGAACCGCCAAATTACGAACTACAGCGCTATTTCGAGCTCGATTATAATTATAATATAAATTATACGTTCAACTGTCATTTAGAAAAAAAATCGTTAATATAATTCAATTCTAAACTGAATTATATCTTATAAATAATCCAATTCACACAATATTGTGAATTCCACTATTTCCGGTGATTTCAGAATTAAGTATATTATTCTATTATTTATATTAATTAAATATTCAATATTATTTAATTAAAAAATCATTTAAATCTCTAAATCACTATTTAAATAATTAATTAAATTAATTATTATATACGGGACGTTACAAGCCACAACCACCAAGCCTAAATAATTAATATATATATATATATAATAATAATAATAACCAAGACTGATAGATAATTTATAAATGCAACCAAGCAGTCAATAATTTATTTTTAATGATAAAAATAGCTTTTTAAATGAGATTTACTCTCCTTGATTTTCGTTTGCCGAATATCCAATTAATATTGCATATCTTAGCTTTGTCTATATAAATTCAACAATCTTCGTTTTCATTAATTCTGATCACATATGAACAATATATAAGTGTCACAAATTTATACTAATATTTATTTTTAAACAACTGTATAATTAACAAACTTCAGTAGTTAAATTAAAATTACCTAATTAGCTCCTTAATTATATCTTTCCCATTTTATATTGCCACGGCCTCCGTTCACCAAAATTCATTGCTTCCATTCGAATAAAAGAATATCGACCCCCCACACATTACATACTGAAACCATGCTGGCCACAAACTGTATCTTCCTCATTGAAGACCGCTCCTCTTATATTCTTCTTCTTCCCTCTCAATACCACATACCGCTCCAAACAATTTCCTTCGAAATAGAATTCTTGTGACGTCCCCCCCGCACCAACCGACATTTACTCCAAAGGTGCGCTGTACACTTGTCCAGTTAGCACGGGACAGGTCATCAGAAGGAAAAGGGAAGAAGGAAATGAACTAACAAGGAAATTGTAAAATGTCTCACAGCGCATGGAACAAAATATAATAACAACATACTTGACATAAAACAGGCGAGACAGTGCATAAGCTGAAACAACTAACATAGCAGCGGAAAATCCAAGTACAGCTTATGATCCAAAGTTAACATTATTACAACTTTTCAAACTATCTAAAAAAGCAAAAGTAAGATAAAGGAGATACACTACTAATGCCTAAGTAGCGGCCACCAACGACACAGGGAGAATATCTATATATCATACGTGGAAGCCTCCTGCTCGCCTCCGAATCAGCTACTAGCGCATCACCAGCAAACCTGTCTCTAGTCTGCTCGTGTGAGCACGCAGAGTAATAAGAAGAGACACAGAACTCCGGGTCAGACATAAAGCCTGGTATGAGCGATAAGCATCTAGACAGAACAATAATAGGTAGACTAAAACATACCTGAACCTGGACCTGCAACCAAAGAGTTAGCACTACATACTGTACAACACTCTAAGGTGCCATTTCAAATGGTGTAAGTATAACGAGGGTGGGGGTGTGCATGTCATAGTGATGGTAAACAATCAAACATAGCAACCATCCTCACATCTCTCACTCAGTGCATAAAGCATATGATATTCACCACTTCGATCACCCAACATACCTTGCTATGATCACTTTGCCCCATGAAGTCATAAATGGCTTCACTGCACTGATACGTAGCCACAAATCCTTCGCTATGTCCACTTTGCCCCATGGAGTCGTAATGACCCCACTGCATTGGCTCATAGCCTTACTAATCCTTTACTATGTCCACTCTGCCCCATGGAGTCACAATGACCCCACTGCACTGGCTCATAGTCCTACTACGCATCACTTTGCCCCTCAAGTCATAATGACTCTACTGCACTGATAACGTAGTCTTGTACCATCACCTTGCCCCTCGAGTCATAATGACTCTACTGCACTGATAAGTAGACCATCATCCATTTTCAGTGGTGAATCGAAGTTATGAACGTCGACAACTCCTTAGCACACGTCCCACAACAAAGTTCACCCACGAAGTGAACTCATTGGTTCCCAACTGGATCCTGAGCTCTAACTTCCATTTGGACTACCTTTGCATCTCGGGTTATTGGTCATCACCTGATCGGTTCGGATCTACCCCTAGTCATCAGTTCGGCTCGGATCGGAGTGCTCCTCCTTCGCTAGATCGGGTCGGGTCATCATCGCCTCAGCGGATCGGGTTGGGTCTCCATGTCCAGTCGTCGTCATCGGTTCGGGTCGGAGTCCTCCAATGTGCCACAGTTCGGATCGGCTTCTTCTAATCAACTCGGATCGGGTCGTAGTCTCCAAGCCTCGTCGAAGTACATCGGTTCGGGTCGGGGTACCATGGCGGATCGGGTCGGAGAACAACAGGCGGGTCGGATCAGACGATGCATGCCACGAGAAGAGCGAATATATTGAAGTATGAAGTATGGGGAGCGGATCGGGTCCTCCCTCTGTTCCGATCCGGTTCGGTCTGTTTTCCTGCACTTCTTCCAGCAAGAAATTTATGCCACTCGACGGCGTTTTCGACCATTCTACCTATTCTAATCAATCACAAAGCATACCATACAGTCATAGCAACAAGTTGAAGTGACCTCAAACACCAAAACATCAATATGATAGGTTAAAATGGATCAAACCTAGCCAAAACCCCATATTTCCCCTTAATCATGTTTAGGTGAAACTAATGATGTGATTAGCAAAACTTAACCAAATTAACCCAAATTCATATCAGAGGTCTAAAACATCATGTCAAATTTTATAAATATTTTTCCAGAATTTTATCATGTTTAAATTCGCTAATTAACAATAATTACCCTTAATTAGCCATAATTAGTGAGGAACTATGCAAATCACTCACCTTAGCCACAAACAAAACTTAGATCTGAAATAAATCTCTGATTTGATGCGAATCCCAATGCTAAACAGTAGCTCCAATGTTGATTTGGTGTGGATCTCCCTTGATTTGATGTTGCTAAGCTTAATCCTTGATTAAAAGATGATTTGGAGGTGATTTAGAGGTTGGAGGCTGTGACGGCAAGGAACTTCGCTCGGTCCGAACCAGTCGCTAAACCGACCCAGACCGTTCGAAACGCCCTATCGTTTGAGAACACGACAAAACAGAACGCATACAGAAGAACATTTCACTGTATATTACAACAATGCATCAGATTACAAGAATATACAGAGTATAAATGAATATTACATAGAAATATCAGAGATTTAAATTACATTTAAATACATAGCGGAAAATAATACAATACACAACTAGAAGTAGATATACGGATACAAAGCTTTCCGGATATCGTTCCAGCTGTAAACCAGGATCCTGTGAATATAAATCTGCAAAAACCAAAACTACTAGCTGCCCGTGTCAAAATAAGGGCACCCAGAGTTTAGGTTAAAACAATAAACTCCAGGTCAGTCATGTGACTGGTGTGAGAACTAAAACAGTTAATCTTTATTTTAAATCATTAGGTAAATCAAGGGACCACGCCGTATAACACAGAACGGGTTTCCTCCCAAGAATACCAGTGCATAAAACAAACAGCGCAATGCTAAATAAAGAAAGATGAAGCTGTTATAAGACCCAGGTCCTATCACACAATGCAACGCAAGCCGGGGGATAGGGTTTTCCCTTATAACAGCCAAAGAATGCTTGATACGTTTAAAACAAATCATTTGATACTATTATAAGTGCATAGTGTATAAAACACTTCAAATCATAAGTATCAATCATAGGCGACATGAACGGCCCATAACACTATGTCGCCATATATAAGTTTACAATCAAAACCGCAAGACGACGTATTGGAAGTTGGGTTATCATTTATGGTATGAACCGAGGCAAGGGGCAAGATCCTCTACCGATTCGAGACAATCTAGTCCATGTCTCAGGATCAGAACGCATCAACCCTTTAGATCGTCAGGGCCGGTCCACCGATGTGGATTATTATGCCTGAACACTACGTTTCTCCGCCCTTTGGGGCGTAAATCTGGCCCGTCAGCCGACCAGAAGCATCAGCCGAAACCGATATCACGAGGCGCCTCGCTTTTCAGCAAGTAATAATAAGTAACATCCACATGAGTCAAACTCGTCAGCCAGTTCAAGCACTGACGCCACTCATAACTAGAAAGAAACGCATGCCCTCCCTGAGGTCCGTCTCCCGTTTTTGATTCATACCGGGTGTGATACTCGCGAATCAACGTTACACAAAGCTACGCCACAAAGGCCGTGCTTCGATCATCAACCACAAGACTTTGCTTTTCAACAGAAGCCTTGATCATTTGCCACTTAGGCATGCCACACAGGCAATTCACTCCATGCGATTGATATCCATCAATATATAACCCCTGAGCTCGTACGTCTCAGAGAAGGGCGTTAAGCAAGAGAATAAATTCTCCACCGCCAAACAGATATATATTTAATAGAGATCAATCACACGGACTAAAATCCAATGTCAGACACACCGTCTATTTACAAGTCCGTTCTGGGTCTGAACGAAACCGGAGGCACCTAGTACCCCGCATATCCATCGATCTCCAAGTACGTCTGGACGATCACTAACTGTTTCCATCTTCTTGGGTGTACAGCCCAATCAAGATCATCAGTTATCACCCAAACGACGTGAAGACCTCCGGTCTTCGACCATCGTCTTCATCTTCGACTTATCGTCGTATCAGTTATTCAGAATGGGATAAACCCGGACTTTCCGAATAACTCGCGTATATTTTAAATAAGTGTTACACAAACACAACATACGCCTCATTCCAATTCATTAGTCACTAACCGTAAATTAATCAAGAGAATAATTTCCCAAATATTAACCCCGAAGGCCGAAACCAACATCAGATCAATATCCAGAAAACCATTCTGCTTGGCTAACCGACAGTTAGTTTCTAAATTTCACATTCATAGGGAAAGATTCCCATTAATTTTATCAAAGATAAATTCCTTGAATTTATTCTTTAATCCATTTTTGAATATCAATTCAAACTAGTCGGGATTAGCGAACCTTACCGAAGTAATCATTTGTTTTAATTTCCCAATCCCAACCTATTCATCCCATGAAGTAAAACTGGTAATACTTCATATCTAACACCACAGTGTTATCGGTAAATTCAATTACCATTTCACGTTCAAATCTAATTAAAGATTTAACTATCGCCTGGAGCAAAACTGGTGATACTCCATTTTCGATCTTTTCAATCTAATTAAAGATTCATTAAAACTCCTCTTAGTTTTAATCGTTAACTGGGTTAAAGAATCAGTGTCATTTAAAACACAGTTCACGATAAACCCAAAGTCACATTCATTAATTATCGGGTTAAAGAATAAGTGTTATTTAAAACACTGTTCACGATAAACCCAAAAATCAATATCAATTCAATTCCAATTAAATATTATTTAATTGGTACACTTCATTAAATCTAAATAAAAAGATTTAATCTTTTCTCAACTGGGTTCAAGAACAGTGTTAGTGAAGACACCATTCACGACAAACCCAAATCACATTCGATATTCAATACAAGGCTCTGAATAGAAAATATATCGGCTTATATTCAATATCGAATTCTACGACTAACAAATGTCGTATTGGAAATAACGATACAAATATATATCTTTCAAATTTCCATAACAACACCTGTAATATCACGAATTCCAATATCGAAATATTCCGAAGACAATTTCGATTCAAATCCACTCCAATGCAATCATTGGAAATTTCGGTTATTTTCAAAACCATTTCAAATTCAATTTATTTATTTAAAAATAAATAGAATTATAATTCTAGTTCAAAACTAGTTCATTTCGATAAAAATCTATTTTTATCTTTTCAAATATGGAGTTTTTCATCCCAAACTTTCACAAATCATTTCTTATGATTTTACACAAATTATTACTATTTTTAATAATTTTATCAAGGCCCGTACAGTCGATTTCCAACAACGGCCATCGAACTGCACTTACAGCGACTTTTTTCGAATTTGATTTGGACGTATCTCCAAATCCAACCGTTAGATTTCAAATTTCTAATATTCATTAGAAAGCTCTTTTCGATACGAACCCAACGGTTCCGGTTTTAGGAGAATCCGACGGTCGGATCTCCCGTAATGTCCGTTTGAAATAAATGGTCGAAATTCGCGAACTGCCGCGACGCGGCGCGTTCTATTCAGGCCATTATATTATATATAATATATATTTCGTCGATTTCTATTTAAAACGAATTATATAAATAGTTTTAAAATCGTTTCAAAAGCTATTTCAACTTCCATTTCAATTCAAAGCAAAATTGAATTCTTCTTTATAAATTCGTTTCAAAATTCATTTCTATTCAATTCAAATTTCAATTCAATTTGAATTCATTTCAATTTGTTTTCAATTCAATTCGAATTCGTTTTCAATTCAATTCATTTCGAAATCGTTTTCAATTCAATTCATTTCGAAATCGTTTTCAATTCAATTCATTTCGAAATCGTTTTCAATTCAATTCATTTCGAAATCGTTTTCAATTCAATTCATTTCGAAATCGTTTTCAATTCAATTCATTTCGAAATCGTTTTCAATTCATTTTGAATTCGTTTTCAATTCAATTCATTTCGAAATCGTTTTCAATTCAATTCATTTCGAAATCGTTTTCAATTCATTTTGAATTCGTTTTCAATTCAATTCATTTCGAAATCGTTTTCAATTCAATTCATTTCGAAATCGTTTTCAATTCATTTTGAATTCGTTTTCAATTCAATTCATTTCGAAATCGTTTTCAATTCAATTCATTTCGAAATCGTTTTCAATTCAATTCATTTCGAAATCGTTTTCAATTCAATTCATTTCGAAATCGTTTTCAATTCATTTCATTTCGAAATCGTTTTCAATTCAATTCATTTCGAAATCGTTTTCAATTCAATTCGAATTCGTTTTCAATTCATTCATTTCGAAATATTCGATTTCGAAATTACTTTTCAATATTCATTTTAAAATGAATAAAATCGATATAAATATCGTTCACGTCAAAATGGCGTCAATCTAATCAACACGGCTTCATAAATTTCTATTTTCAAATATTCCTTATTTTCACGATTGGAATGAGGCCCAATCAATTACCATATAAAGTTAATTATATGGATTTTCATACAACACATGTATATAATAGCAACGATAAATAATCAACCATCAACCAAAGTGCACTACACTGTATAAGCATCAAATAAAGATATCTAACGCTTATAACAGCATGTCAATCAATCGATCGACATATTTAATCAATCAGGATGAGTGAACTTCATATTTCATCCCAACACCCGTGTGGGGTTTCAAACAATCAAACAAATATTTTATTCGTGCAGTTGGGCGATGTGTGAAATTTATCGACCCAATCAATGTCCTTCAAATAGGTGTACATAAACAAGCCGTCTGGTTTGTAAATGAATATTTATTTATTCACATTCACGTTAAAAATTACATTTTAACGATAAAACATTTTATTCCAACATATGAATTTCTATTCAGTTCATTCTTTAAATAAAACGATATTTTTATTTTTCTAACATATTTTAGAAAATTTCGGCGGCATAACGGCACGATACTAGAAACGGGACAAGGCCTAGCCTTATCCCCGGTCTAGTGAAGGCCTACGCCATTCACACATCAATCAAATCATTCAACTTCACTCAAACAATTCAATTCAATCACGTAATCAAACTAATCTATGCAACCAAACAAACAAGTCCATGGTTTGTGGACAATTGTGTCGGGTGCTACTAAGCACCGTCTGCATCCTAGTATATATATATATATAACTAGAAAATAAATTGAAGAGTGAGAAATTCTCACATATAGCTATCCTAGCTCCACGGCACTTCATTTTGCAGAAGTCTTCGTCGTTTCGCCTTTTTGTCACCTTCGTTGCTGCTTTCACTACATACGTAAAAATCACATTTTTACTTCGCTATTCAATATATAAAAATCGAATTTTTACTTCGATGTTCAATATATAAAAATTCTATTCTTCTATCGAAGTTCAATATATAAAAATTCTATTCTTCTATCGGAGTTCAATATATAAAAATTCTATTTTTCTATTGAAGTTCAATATATAAAAATTCTATTTTTCTATTGAAGTTCAATATATAAAAATCCTATGATATATATTTTTAAAACATTCCCATATATTTTCAACACCTTGCGATATAGATAAATTTTCAACAATGCTAATTTTTTTATATTTAAAAATCATTTCAAATTTATACTTTCTATTTAAAGTTTTAACCTTTTTCTATTTAAAGTTTTAAATACCTTTTTCAAATCAGTTTTAAAATTAACATAAAATCAGTTTTTAAAATTAACATAAAATTAGTTTTATAAAATTCCTAAAATAAGTTTTTACTCTTTAAAAACAAAACAGTTTTTTTTCTTTTAAACAAAAATCCGATTTGTTACTAATTAAAAACCAGTTTTAAATTTAAAAAAAAAAAAATCAGTTTTGATTGCTTATAAAATCAGTTTTAACTTTTATATAAAATTCAGTTTTCACATTATATAAAATTCAGGTTTTAAAACCCCTAAAATAAAAAAAATCAGTTTTCTTTTTTATATAAAAATCATAAAAATAAAATAAATAGGTTAAAAAAGAAAAAAACTTACGGGGGGGGCTGTCAGGCGTCGGGATGTGGGTGTCCCTGCAGATCGGCGGCTCGATTCGGATTCTGGCGTCGCGGTTGTGGGACTTCGTCTGAGGACTGGAGAAGAGGGAGAGGCGCGACAGGAGGGGAGCTATCGGGAGCGGGCGGCGCTGGTCCTCCGATGGACTGGAGGTGCTCGATTCCGTCAGATCGACGGAGGAGGGAGGGTGCGATTAGTTAGGGATTTTCCTTTTTTTTTTTTTTTTTATCGTATTATCTGTTTGAAAAGTAAGGGGGGGGGGGGCAGAACGTTTTTAAGGAGGAGGAAAGGTTTTTTTTTTTATATATATATATATATATTATTTAATTTCTTAAAAGTTGACTTTTACCTACGACCTCTAAACGAGGTCCACCGCCTGTCGCCCATAGCGTTTTACCCCCATTCCGAACACAATGGGATGTATATCGCAAGTTGATTCGATCGTTTGAATCAGTTTCCGTTTAATTTACATTTAAATCACTATATTGAATTTTAAACGTACATTTCAAATTACCGGGGTCACATACTAACTAGAAAAATTCCAGAAAAATATTTTCTAGCTTCGTATTGACGATACGGTCCTAACAAAACTAGTTTCGTCGAATTCTGAGACCGTTTGAGAAATGGCCAATTTCCAGTCGATTAAAATCCACTGAAAATGGTCAAACGCATTTTCCTTTGCCACGCTCACATATTGATTCGGAAAATTATGAAATTTGAAACCTAGCAATAACTTGCCACTGCGGATCCAACAAAACTGGTTTCGTCGAAATCCGAGGTCGTTTGCAAAATTGCTATTTTTAAGGGCCTTATATATATAAAAATATATATAAATTCCACAGCGACTATTTCTAATTTTAAACTGGACATATCTTATCATTTCTAAGATGAAATCACAGTTTGTTAACTTCGTTACAAAGATATAGTTATACAGATTCAAATATTTCTTGTTTCGTTCAATTCTGACTTATATTGAATTCTGTATATTCATTTGAAATTAGAAATCGAATTTTCGAACTACCGCGCCATTTTCAATTTCTTTTATAATTATATATAATTATTTATATTCTAACGACGACGCGTATAATATGTACGTTCGAATTCTATTCAAAATAAATTTCTCGTCGATTATATTTAAAATAATCTATTTTAAATATTCAAAATTCGCTATAATCGCCAAAATAAAAATTTTAAACTGGCCCAGATTTTACGGGTTGTTACAGAGGCCATTTTTAGGGTTTCTTGGAGATAAGTGGAGGCTAGAAAACTGAAATGGAATGATTCTCTAACTCCTTCCAGCCTCCCCATAACCCTAATCCCGAAATGGGTTATGGGCCCATTCACTAATCACCCTATTTGGCCCGGTTAAGCAGTTTTTCACCTTCCAAACCTTATTTCAGTCATATCTCCCAAACGGTAAGTCCGTTTTTCACATGTGACCACTCTATGGAAAGGTAAACCATCAAACGAATCTAATGGAAGTGGTTTCAGGTCAAAATTCCTTTCCAATCAAAAGTTATGGCCAAAACAAGATCAGCTAGGGGCAAAGCGGTCATTTAAAAATCGACAAAAATCATGAGCATGGGAAATGAGTCTAATGGTTGTTTCCCAAAGTTACATGACCATACGACTTCATATGGGAAAGAAATAAATATTCTACGATCCTCCGATGCGTAGAATGCGGGTTGTTACATTCTCCCTCCCTTAAGAAATTTCGCCCCCGAAATTCCCTTACCAAAACACACAAAAGGGTCCCGCATGCCTATCAACCATAAAACAACAATCAAACATGCAAAACAAGCAAAACAAGTCTATCCTAGCATGCGGAATAACTAAATTACAAGGTAAATCTTACCAGGCAAAGAGTTCAAGATACGTCTTTCTAATGCTCTCTTCTATCTCCCAAGTACAGTCATTCTCGTTCTCGCCCCACTGAACCTTGACTAGCCTCACCGCCTTCCTTCGAAGTTGCTTCGTATCGTGTTTGACAATACGGATCGGCTTGCGGTTCCCAACCGCCTCGGGTTCCACTTCGAAGTCCTCTAACTAATCAGGTGAAATAGTCATATCTGGGTCGTGAATGAACTTCTTTAACTAGGAAACATGAAATACGTTGTGAACTCCCGCCATCTTCTCTGGTAAGTCAACTCTATATTCCAAATTCCCGACTAGTTCAAGAACAAGGAATGGGCCAACAAACCTTGGTGCCAACTTGCCTCTCCTACCAAATCGTATCACGCTCTTCAATGGAGAAACCTTGACAAACACCAAGTTACCAACGGAGAATTTTAAGTCTCTTCTCCTCTTATCAGCATAACTCTTCTGCCTATCTTGGGCAGCTTTCATTCGTTGTTGAATGGTCTTAATCTTATCTGAAGTTTCCCTCACCACATCTGGTCCAAGCATAAACTTCTCGCCGGTCTCTATCCAACATGAGGGTGAGTTGCACGGTCTTCCGTACACAGCTTCATAAGGAGCCATATCGATACTGGATTGGTAGCTATTATTATATGCAAACTCAACTAGATGCAAATGGTCATCCCATGATCCACCAAAATCCAATATACAAGCTCTCAAGAGATCTTCCAATATACGATTCACCCTCTCCGTCTGACCGTCGGTTTGAGGATGATATGCGGTACTGATATGTAATTCCGACCCTAGAGCCTCTTGTAAGCTCTTCCAAAACCCACTAGTAAACAACGGATCTCGGTCACTCACAATGCTTTTAGGTACTCCATGAAATCTCACTACCCACTTCATATACAATTCTGCTAACTTAGCTGCCGTTCTGGTCGATTTAACTGGTATAAATCTTGCACTCTTAGTCAATCGATCCACAATTACCCAAATGCTATCATGTCCCGATCTAGTCCTTGGTAAACCATCGATGAAATCAATCGAGACTTGCTCCCATTTCCATTTGGGAATTTCTAATGGTTGCAACAACCCACTAGGCTTCTTTTGCTCGGCTTTAACTAGCTGGCAATTCATGCATTTGGATATAAACTTCCCAACGTCTCTTTTCATCCCTTCCCAGTAGTAAGTCTGCTTCATGTCTCGATACATCTTATTACCACCGGGATGTATATTCAGTTTTGAGTGATGACATTCTCTAAGCACTTCATCTCTCTAACCATTCACGTTGGGTACAACTAGTCTTCCATTATTTCTAAGCCATCCATCTCAATCTATCCCATACAAGTTCATCTCCTCACCGTCGATGTTCATCTCTAATTTGGAGATGATTTCCAATAGATTAGGATCGTCCCTCTGGCTGGAACCAATCCGCTCTATCAAAGTGGGTCTGATCGTCAAACTAGCTATCATTTTTGGATCCAATTCGCACTTTGGTCTGAAATAAACCCCGCGATATACTCCAGTTGCTTCCATTCAAGAAACATAGCCCCTAAACTGGCATGTCTCCTACTCAAGGCATCGGCTACCGCATTACCTTTCCCAGGTGTGTATGCAATATCAAAATCATACGAAGCCAAGAACTCTAACCATCTCTACTGACGGAGATTCAGATCCTTCTGAGAGAAGAGATACTTTAACGATTTATGATCGGTAAACAACTCAAATCTTTCTCCCAAGAGATAGTGTCTCCACATCTTCAGCGCAAACACAATCGCTGCTAATTCCAAATCATAGGTAGGATACTTCTTCTCATGCGGCTTTAGCTGCCGACTAGCATAAGCTACAACCCTACCTCCTTGCATCAATACAGCATCTAGTCCGGTACCACAAGCATCCGTGTATACCGTCATTTCTTCATTCCCTTTAGGAATGACTAATACTGGCGGACGTGTCGACTTTTCCTTCAGACTCTTGAATGCCTTCTCACACACTCCGTCCCAGACGAAGGACTGATTCTTCTTAGTCAATTGAGTCAACGGTGCTGCTATCTTGGAGAAGTCCTGGATAAACTTATGATAATATCCAGCTAACCCCAAGAAACTTCTTACATCTGTTGCATTCTTGGGCGTAGGCCAATCCTTTACATAGCCACCTTCGCAGGGTCTACGGCAACACCATTCTCTGAAACAACATGGCCCAAGAATCTCACTTCCCTTTTCCAAAAGTGGCACTTAGAGAATTTCGCTTTCAATTGGTGTTTTCTCAACACCTCCATCACTATCCTCAAGTCTCCATTATGTTCCTCCTTTGTCCTTGAGTAAACAAGATATCGTCTACGAACACAAGAACAAACTTATTCAACTGATCTCTGAATACTCGATTCATAAGATCCACAAAGTAGGCTGGTGCATTGGTTAACCCAAATGGCATAACCAACCACTCATAGAATCCAGACGGCGTCCTAAATGCTGTTTTCGGAACACTCTCATCCGCTACTCGAAGCTGATGAAATCCTGTCGCGAGGTCCAACTGGGAGAACACCCTTGCTCCTTCCAGTTGATCAAACAAATCATCTATCCATGGTAGAGGATACTTATTCTTCCTTGTTACCTTATTCAACTCGCGATAGTCCACACACAAATGAAGGGAACCATCTGCCTTAGTGGCAAACACAACTGGTGCTCCCCACTCGGAGACACTTCTTCTAATAAATCCCTTCTTCAAAAGATTGCTGACTTACACCCCGAGCTCTCGCTGCTCCCTTGGTGCCATACGACGAAGTGGCATCACTATAGGTCTGGCATCTTTCACTAAATCAATACGGAACTCAATCTCTCGGTGTGGTGGAAGCCCGGTCACCTCCTCGAAGACGTCCGGATACTGGCCAACCACGGGCACAACTGACAACTCATCATGCGGGATGTCGAGGGAATTTATAAAACTAGCCGTTACCCCATCACTAGGTAGACTAGCAAACACTACCCTCCGCCCATCATCCACCCTAACTGTCACCAAAAAGCCCTCACAGTCTACCACCACCCCGTATCTTTGGAGTCGATCGACTCCCAATATAATGCCATACCCAGTAAAGCCCTAAACAAAGCAATCTCAAACATACATCCATGACTCGATAAGACCAAATTTCGGCAAATCATACTAAGGCTAGACGAACCACCATTCGGGTTTGTCACAACCAACGGTCTATCGACTATCTCGAGTTCCAGTCCCAACCTATCTAGTAGGTCACTAGATATAAAGGAACGGGAAGCTCCAGTATCAAATAAAACTCGAACTGGTACATCATAAATAGAAAGCATACCTTGAATAACTACATTCTTTCCTTTCTCCGCCGCAGTTGGGGCATTCGACGAAGAAGGAACAACATCAATAACATATGCTTTCACAATCTGCTTCTCCTTAAGAGGTTGCAGACACTTATCCTTATGATGTCCCACTTGGCCACAGTTGTAGCACTTCCTTTCCGCTGGCTTGGCCCGACATTATTTAGCATAATGGCCCTTCTTACCACAGCTGAAGCACTCAACATCTTTCTTGCTCTTTTTCTGACCATCCTTAGATTGGCTCTGCTTCCTCTTACTCTGAGAGTTATTCTTGCCTCCACCGCCTGCTTGCGGCTTCATCCCTTTTGCAGATGCAGCCTCAGTCTTTGACTTAGGGTAAAGACTCTCTGATCTCAAAGCTTTCCCCACAATTGATTCAAAAGTCTCATCGATGTGGTTGATAAGCCTTTCCCCCAAGTATCCATCCAAACCAGTAATGAACTTCTCATTCTTCTTCTCAGGAGTACCGATAAGTGTCGAACTCAACAATATAGTCCGAGACTGCCCTACCATTCTGCTTGAGTTCCAAGAATCTCTTAAACAACACTGATTTTTGGGCAGCTGGAATGAACTTCTCGCTAAAGCGAGCCTTGAACTGATCCCAAGTAACCTGATCTTCTGGAGTAGCTGTTCTAATGGCATTCCACCAATTCATTGCTCGCCCTTGCAGCTGACGAGACGCTAGTCTTCTCTTCATCGCATCCTCGATACCCAAGTCGTCGAAGACACGATCACAGCTATCCAACCAATCCTGAACATCTGTGGCCGACTCCGTTCCGTGGAACGGCTTCCCACCAAGGTTAGTGTAATCCTTGCACAACTTGGCGAATACGACCCTAGGCGCCTGCATTACTGGACCACCACCATTTCCGGGATTGGGAACTGCCCCTTGCACCTCCCTAAGCATGTCTCTCATGAGGTCAGTAAACATCGCCCTCATGTCAGCAGCATTCCCATTATTGGCTCCCCTACCAGCACCTCTAGCATATCGGCTCATCGTCAATCTGTAAAAGGGGAAACGATTAACGACCCCATAGTGGTGCTAGTGCAGTACGACTTCATTCTTATACTACTAATAGTATATATATAGCTTTTGAAAACCAAAGTAATCACAAATACGCGCTCTCATATACGTACTATCTCTCCCTAGTGTCTTTCCCTAGGTTAACTACGTAACCTAGAGCTCTGATACCAAATGTGACGTCCCGCCCCGCACCAACCGACATTTACTCCAAAGGTGCGCTGTACACATTTCCAGTTAGCACGGGACGGGTCGTCAGAAGGAAAAGGGAAGAAGGAAATGAACTAACAAGGAACCTGTAAAATGTCTCACAGCACATGGAACAAAATATAATAACAACATACTTGACATAAAACAGGTGAGACAGTGCATAAGCTGAAACAACTAACATAGCAGCGGAAAATCCAAGTACAGCTTATGATCCAAAGTTAACATTATTACAACTTTTCAAAAAGCAAAAGTAAGATAAAGGAGGTACACTACTAATGCCCAAGTAGCGGCCACCAACGACACAGGGAGAATATCTATATATCATACGCGGAAGCCTCCTGCTCGCCTCCGAATCAGCTACTCGCGCATCACCAGCTAATCTGTCTCTAGTCTGCTCGTGTGAGCACGCAGAGTAATAAGAAGAGACACAAAACTCTGGGTCAGACATAAAGCCTGGTATGAGCGATAAGCATCTAGATAGAACAATAAAAGGTAGACTAAAACATACCTGAACCTGGACCTGCAACCAAAGAGTTAGCACTACATACTGTACAACACTCTAAGGTGCCATTTCAAATGGTGTAAGTATAACGGGGGTGGGGTTGTGCATGTCATAGTGATGGCAAACAATCAAACATAGCAACCATCCTCACATCTCTCACTCAGTGCATAAAGCATATGATATTCACCACTTCGATCACCCAACATACCTTGCTATGATCACTTTTCCCCATGAAGTCATAAATGGCTTCACTGCACTGATACATAGCCACAAATCCTTCGCTATATCTACTTTGCCCCATGGAGTCGTAATCACCCCACTGCACTGGCTCATAGCCTTACTAATCCTTTACTATGTCCACTCTGCCCCATGGAGTCACAATACCCCACTGCACTGGCTCATAGTCCTACTACACATCACTTTGCCCCTCAAGTCATAATGACTCTACTGCACTAATAACGTAGTCTTGTTACCATCACCTTGCCCCTCGAGTCATAATGACTCTATTGCACTGATAAGTAGCCCATCATCCATTTTCAGTGGTGAATCGAAGTTATGAACGTCGACAACTCCTTAGCACACGTCCCGCAGCAAAGTCCAACCACGAAGTGAACTCCTTGGTTCCAAACTGGATCCTGAGCTCTAACTTCCATTTGGACTACCTTTGCATCTCGGGTTATTGGTCATCACTGGATCGGTTCGGATCTCCCCCTAGTCATCAGTTCGGTTCGGATCAGAGTGCTCCTCCTTCGCTGGATCGGGTCGGGTCATCATCGCCTCAGCGGATCGGGTTGGGTCTTCATGTCCAATCGCCGTCATCGGTTCGGGTCGGAGTCCTCCAATGTGCCACAGTTCGGATCGGCTTCTTCTAATCAACTCGAATCGGGTTGTAGTCTCCAAGCCTCGTCGAAGTACATCGGTTCGGGTCGGGGTACCATGGCGGATCGGGTCGGAGAACATCAGGCGGGTCGGATCAGACGATGCATGCCACGAGAAGAGCGAATAGATCGAAGTATGAAGTATGGGGAGCGGATTGGGTCCTCCCTCCGTTCCGATCCGGTTCGGTCTGTTTTCCTGCACTTCTTCCAGCAAGCAATTTACGCCACTCGACGGCGTTTTCGACCATTCTACCTATTCTAATCAATCACAAAGCATACCATACAGTCATAGCAACAAGTAGAAGTGACCTCAAACACCAAAACATTAATATGATAGGTTAAAATGGATCAAACCTAGCCAGAACCTCATATTTCCCCTTAAGCATGTTTAGGTGAAACTAATGATGTAACTTAACCAAATTAACCCAAATTCATATCAGAGGTCTAAAACATCATTTCAAAATTTATAAATATTTTCCAGAATTTTATCATGTTTAAATTCGCTAATTAACACTAATTACCCTTAATTAGCCATAATTAGTGAGGAACTATGCAAATCACTCACCTTAGCCACAAACAAAACTTAGATCTGAAATAAATCTCTGATTTGATGCGAATCCCAATGCTAAACAGCAGCTCCAATGTTGATTTGGTGTGGATCTCCCTTGATTTGATGTTGCTAAGCTTAATTCTTGATTAAAAGATGATTTGGAGGTGATTTAGAGGTTGAAGGCCATTTTTAGGGTTTCTTGGAGATAAGTGGAAGCTCGAAAATTGAAATGGAGTGATTCTCTAACTCCTTTCAGCCTCCCCATAACCCTAATCCCGAAATGGGTTATGGGCCCATTCACTAATCACCCTATTTGGCCCGGTTAAGCAGTTTTTCACCTTCCAAACCTTATTTCAGTCATATCTCCCAAACGGTAAGTCCGTTTTTCACATGTGACCACTCTATGGAAAGGTAAACCATCAAACGAATCTAATGGAAGTGGTTTCAGGTCAAAATTCCTTTTTAATCAAAAGTTATGGCCAAAACAAGATCAGCTAGGGGCAAAATGGTCATTTAAAAATCGACAAAAATCATGAGAATGGGAAATGAGTCTAATGGTTGTTTCCCAAAGTTACATGACCATACGACTTCATATGGGAAAGAAATAAATATTGAACGATCCTCCGATGCATAGAATGCGGGTTGTTACAATTCTGAAATTCCAAACTCCATATTAAACACTGTTTATTTTTTCAATTAAATTTGAATTACCTCCTGCATTTGAAACAGAGGCTGACCCCAAATATCTAGAAATAAAAATCGTTGTCCTTAGTATTCAGTTTAAAATTCGAGCTTAAGGTTCAATGTTGCGTTTGCTGAGACAGTGCCATCCCAAACCAGTCGCGACTTTGACTTCTCCAGACCCCCTTTACGAGCTACAGTAAAATCCTTGGTAGCTCTTTGGAACCAAATCGCACGAAATCCATGAGTGCACCTCATACTCTAGAATCCTAAGCCATCGTCAGTATGCCTCGTGTTTCCGATAACCCAAACCCTTACTGTGTTGGTTCCAAATTGCCCCTTCTTAGTGTTGATCGTACCAAGCTATTTGTATACCAGGCGAAAGATTTTGCTTTGAGAAGCTCAACGAACTAAATTCCATTCGATTTAGTTGATTATTTCATTTTATATATTTTATTGAGGAATTTGTTGAGGAACAACTTCATTTTTTTGTTCTGAAGGGGAGAGAACGATAAAAAGAGTGGAGGGTGTCGTTGATACTTATAGAATTTAAGGAGTTGGGTAGGTCTGTAATGGTATCATTATAGGTCGGCTTTAGGAAGGAAGAAGGTCGGTGATGTGTACAAATTGAGGTCTGCGATGAAGAATGATATAGGTCGGCTGAAGTTGATCTGTATTAAATTTTGATTTGATTTTAATTAAATAACAAAAATATCTCGTTGTAATGACCCGCATTCTACGCATTGGGGGATCGTAGAATATTTATTTCTTTCCCGTATGAAGTCGAATGGTCATGTAACTTTGGGAAACATCCATTAGAGTCATTTCCCATGTTCATGATTTTTGTCAATTTTTAAATGACCATTTTGCCCTTAGTTGGTACTGTTTTGGCCATAACTTTTGATTGGAAAGGAATTTTGACCTGAAACCACTTTTATTAGATTCGTTTGATGGTTTACCTTTCTGTAGAGTGGTCATAATAGCCAAACGGACTTACCGTCTGGGAGATATGGCTGAAATAAGGTTTGGAGGGTGTAAAACTGCTTAACCGGGCTAAATCGGGTGATTAGTGAGTAGACCCATAACCCATTTCGGGATTAGGGTTATGGGGAGGCTGAAATGAGATAGAGGATCATCCCATTTCAGTTTTCTAGCCTCCACTTATCACCAAGGAACCCTAAAAATGGCCTCCAACCTCTAAATCACCTTTTGGTCAAGGATTTGGCTTAGCAACCTCTAATCAAGGAAGATCTACACCAAAGCAACATTGGAGCTGCTGTTTGGCATTGGGATTCACATCAAATCAGAGATTTATTTCAGATCTTAGTTTATTTTGTGGCTAAGGTGAGTGATTTGCATAGTTTTGCACTAATTATGGCTAATTAGGGATGATTAGTGTTAATTAGCGAATTTAAACATGATAAAGTTCGGGGAAAATGTTCATAAATCCTTAAATGATGTTTTAGACCTTTGATATGAATTTGGGTTAATTTGGTTAAGTTTTGTTAATCCTATCATTAGTTTCACCTAAACATGCTCAAGGGGAATATGAGATTTTGGGTATGTTTGATCCATTTGTACCTATCATATTGATGTTTTGATGTTTGTGGTTGATTATGCATGTTGCTACGACTGTATGAAATGCTTTGTGACTGATTAGAATAGTTGGAATGGTCGAAAACGCCGTCGAGGGGCGTAAACAACTCACTGGACAAGGTGCAGGAGTTCGGATCGGATAGGGGATTGAGGGTCGATCGGATCGCCCTATGGGATCGTGGGACATCACCACGAGTCAAGTCATCTCCTCCGAACCGAACCATCTGCGCAAGGTCCACGAACATCAACCGTGAACTGCTACCCGATCCGATCCACTTGTGCTTCGTATCACGATCCGACTAGAGGAAAGCAACATCCACGATTCGATGCACAACGAGACGCCGATCCGAACCGGGGGGAGCCACGAGCTGGAGAAGCGCGATCCGACCCGTATGGGGTATTCCGATTCGAACTGAGGAGGGGAGCACGATCCGAAGCAAAGAGAAAGAGGACCGCGATGACGATCCGAACCATGGCAAGCTGGAGGCCTCGACCCGATCCGCCAGGGGTGATAACGACCCGATCCAGTGAAGAAGGAGCATTCTGATCCGAACCGACCCAGTATTGACCAATAACCCGAGATGCAAAGGTAGTCCAATATGGGAAGTTAGAGCTCAGGATCCAGTTGGGAACCGATGAGTTCACTTCATGAGTTGGACTTTGCTGCGGGACGTGTGCTAAGGAGTTGTCGACGTTCATAACTTCGATTCACCACTGAAAATGAATGATGGGCTACTTATCAGTGCTGTAGGGTCATTATGACCCGAGGGGCAAGGTGATGGTAGCAAGACTACGTTATCAGTGCAGTAGGGTCATTATGACCCAAGGGGCAAGGTGATGCGTAGTAAGACTATGAGCCAGTGCAGTGTGGTTCTTGTGACTCCATGGGGCAGAGTGGACATAGTAAGGATTAGTAAGGCTATGAGCCAGTGCAGTGGGGTTCTTGTGACTCCATGGGGCAAAGTGGACATAGCGAAGGATTTGTGGCTACGTTATTAGTGCAGTGAAGCCATTTATGTCTTCATGAGGCAGAGTGATCGTAGCATGGTATGTTGGGTGATCGAAGTGGTGAATATCGTATGCTTTACGCACTGAGTGAGAGATGTGAGGATGAATGCTATGTTTGATTGTTTGCCATCATTATGACATGCACACCTCCCCCATCTCCGTATCTTTACACCATTTGATATGGTACCTTAGAGTGTTGTACAGTATGTAGTGCTAACTCTTTGGTTGCAGGTCCAGGTTCAGGTATGTTTTAGTCTACCTGTTATTGTTCACTTTAGATGCTTATCGCTCATACCAGGCTTTATGTCTGACCCAGAGTTTTATGTCTCCTCTTATTACTCTGGGTGCTCACACGAGCTGACTAGAGACAGGTTAGCTGGTGATGCGCGAGTAGCTGATTCGGAGGCGGGCAGGAGGCTTCCACGTATGATATATATATATATATATAGATATACACATTCTCCCTGAGTCGTTGGTGGTCGCTACTTGGGCATTAGTAGTGTACCTCATTTTTCTTGCTTTTGCTTTGAGACAGTTTGAAAGTTGTAATAAGCTATATTTTGGATTTCCGCTGCTATGATGCTTAGTTCTGATTTTTAGCTTATGCACTGTCTCTCCTGTTTTATGTCAAGTATGTTATTATTATATTTTGTTCTATGCACTGTGAGACATTCTACAGGTTCCTTGCATGTTCATTTCCTTCTTCCTTTTTCCTTCTGACGACCCGTTCCGTGCTATCTGGACATGTGTACAGCGCACTTTTGAAGTAAATGTCGGTTTGTGCGGGGCGGGCCGTCACACTTGGTATCAGAGCTCTAGGTTGCGTAGTTAACCTAGGGAAAGACACCAGGGAGAGATAGTACGTATTTGAGAGCGTGTATTTGTGATTACTTTGGTTTTCAAAAGCTATATATATACTATTGGTAGTATAAGAATGAAGTCGCACTGCACTAGCACCACTATGGAGTCGTTAATCGTTTCCCTTTTTCAGATTGACGATGAGCCGAGACATGAGGGGTGCTGGTAGAGGGACCAACCAAGGGAATGCCGCTGACATGAGGGCGATGTTTACTAACCTCATGAGAGACATGCTTAGAGAAGTGCAAGGGGCAGTTCCCAATCCCGGAGTTGGTGTTGGCCCAGTAGTGCAGGCGCTTAGGGTCGATTTCGCCAAGTTGTGCAAAGATTACACTAACCTTGGTGGGAAGCCGTTCCACGGGATGGAGTCGGCCACAGATGTTCAAGATTGGATGGATAGCTGTGACCGTATCTTTGATGACTTAGGTCTTCAGGATACGATGAAGAGAAGGCTAGCGTCTCGTCAGCTGCAAGGGCGGGCGATGAATTGGTAGAATGCCATTAGAACAGCTACTCCAGAAGATCAGGTTACTTGGGATCAGTTCAAGGCTCACTTTAGCGAGAAGTTTATCCCAGCTGCCCAGAAGTCAGTGTTGTTTAAGAGGTTCTTGGAACTCAAGCAGAACGGAAGGGCAGTTTCTGATTATATTGCTGAGTTCGATACTTTGTCGAAGTATGGACTGTCTCTCATTGATACTCCTGAGAAGAAGAATGAGAAGTTCATTACTGGTTTGGATGGATACTTGGGGTAAAGGCTTATAAACCACATCGATGAGACTTTTGAATCGATTGTGGGGAAGGCTTTGAGATCAGAGAGTCTTTACCCTAAGTCAAAGACTGAGTCTGCATCTGCAGAAGGGCCAAAGCCGCAAGTAGGTGGTGGAGGCAAGAATAACTCTCAGAATAAGAGGAAGCAGGACCAATCTAAAGGTGTCCAGAAAAAGAGCAAGAAGGATGTTGAGTGCTTCAGCTGTGGTAAGAAGGGCCATTATGCTAAAGAATGTCGGGCCAAGCCAGTGGAAAGGAAGTGTTACAACTGTGGTTAAGTGGGACATCATAAGGATAAGTGTCCACAACCTCTTAAGGAGAAGCAAATTGTGAAAGCATACGCTATTGATGCTGTTCCTTCTTCGTCGAATGCCCCAACTGCGGCGGAGAAAGGAAAGAATGTTGTAATTCAAGGTATGCTTTCTATTTATGATATACCAGTTCGTGTTTTGTTTGATACTGGGGCTTCCCGTTCCTTCATATCTAGTGACCTGGTAGATAGGTTGGGACTGGAACCCGAGATAGTCGATAGACCATTGGTTGTGACGAACCCGATTGGTGGTTCGACTAGCCTTAGTATGATTTGCCGAAATTTGGTCTTATCGAGTCATGGATGTATGTTTGAGATTGCTTTGTTTAGGGCTTTACTGGGTATGGCATTATATTGGGAGTCGATCGACTCCAAAGATACGGGGTGGTGGTAGATTGTGAGGGCTTTTTGGTGACAGTGAGGGTGGATGATGGGCGGAGGGTAGTGTTTGGTAGCCTACCTAATGATGGGGTTATGGCTAGTTTTATAAATTCCCTCGACATCCCGCAGGATGAGTTGTCAGATGTGCCCGTGGTTGGCCAGTATCCGGACGTCTTTGTGGAGGTGACCGGGCTTCCATCACACCGAGAGATTGAGTTCCGTATTGATTTAGTGAAAGATGCCAGACCTATAGTGATGCCACTTCGTCGTATGGCACCAAGGGAGCAACGAGAGCTCGGGGTGCAAGTCAGCAATCTTTTGAAGAAGGGATTTATTAGAAGGAGTGTCTCCGAGTGGGGAGCACCAGTTGTGTTTGCCACTAAGGCAGATGGTTCCCTTCGTTTGTGTGTGGACTATCGCGAGTTGAATAAGGTAACGAGGAAGAATAAGTATCCTCTACCGCGGATTGATGATTTGTTTGATCAACTGGAAGGAGCTAGAGTGTTCTCCCAGTTGGACCTCGCGACAGGATTTCATCAGCTACGAATAGCGGATGAGAGTGTTCCGAAAACGGCATTTAGGACGCCGTCTGGATTTTATGAGTGGTTGGTCATGCCGTTTGGGTTGACCAATGCACTAGCCTATTTTGTGGATCTTATGAATCGAGTATTCAGAGATCAGTTGAATAAGTTTGTTCTTGTGTTCGTGGATGATATCCTTGTTTACTCAAGGACAGAGGAGGAACACAAGGGACACTTGAGGATAGTGATGGAGGTGTTGAGGAAACACCAATTGAAAGCGAAATTCTCTAAGCGTCATTTTTGGAGAAGGGAAGTGAGATTCTTGGGTCATGTTTTTTCTGAGAGTGGTATTGCCGTGGACCCTGCGAAGGTGGCTACGGTACAGGATTGGCCTACGCCCAAGAATGCAACAGATGTAAGAAGTTTCTTCGGATTAGCTGGATATTATCATAAGTTTATCCAGGACTTCTCCAAGATAGCAGCACCGTTGACTCAGTTGACTAAGAAGAATCAGTCCTTCGTCTGGGACGGAGTGTGTGAGGATGCCTTCAAGAGTCTAAAAGAGAGGTTGACGCGTGCGCCAGTGTTAGTCATTCCTAAAGGGAATGAAGAGATGACGGTATACACAGATGCTTGTGGTACCGGACTGGGTGCTGTATTGATGCAAGGAGAATAAGTATCCTACCCATGATTTGGAATTAGCAGCGATCGTGTTTGCGCTGAAGTTGTGGAGACACTATCTCCTGGGAGAAAGATTTGAGTTGTTTACTGATCATAAATCGTTAAAGTATCTCTTCTACCAGAAAGATCTGAATCTCCGTCAGCAGAGATGGTTAGAGTTCCTGGCTTCGTATGATTTTGATATCGCATATACACCTGGGAAGGGTAATGCGGTAGCCGATGCCTTGAGTAGGAGACAGGCCAGCTTAGGGGCAATGTTTCTTGAATGGAAGCAACTGGAGTATATCGCGGGGTTTGATTTCAGACCAAAGTGCGAGTTGGATCCAGTTATGCTAGCTAGTTTGACGATCAGACCCACTTTGATAGAGCGGATTGGTTCCAGCCAGAGGAACGATCCTAATCTATTGGAAATCATCTCCAAGTTAGAGAGGAACATTGACGGTGAGGAGATGAATGTGTATGGGCTTGATCGAGATGGTTGGCTTCGGAAGAATGGAAGACTAGTTGTGCCCAACGTGAATGGTTTGAGAGATGAAGTGCTTAGAGAATGTCATCACTCAAAACTGACTATACATCCTGGTGGTAATAAGATGTATCGAGACATGAAGCGAACCTACTACTGGGAAGGAATGAAAAGAGACGTTAGGAAGTTTATATCCAAATGCATGAATTGCCAGCTAGTTAAAGCCGAGCAAAGGAAGCCTAGTGGATTGTTGCAACCATTAGAAATTCCCGAATGGAAATGGGAGCAAGTCTCGATGGATTTCATTGATGGTTTACCAAGGACTAGATCGGGATATGATAGCATTTGGGTAATTGTGGATCGATTGACTAAGAGCGCAAGATTTATACCAGTCAAATCGACCAGAACGGCGACCAAGTTGGCAGAATTGTATATGAAGTGGGTAGTGAGATTTCATGGAGTACCTAAAAGCATTGTGAGTGACCGAGACCTGTTGTTCACTAGTGGGTTTTGGAAAAGCTTACAAGAGGCTTTAGGGTCCGGATTACATCTCAGTACCGCATATCATCCTCAGACCGATGGTCAGACGGAGAGGGTGAATCGTATATTGGAAGATCTCTTGAGAGCTTGTATATTGGATTTTGGTGGATCATGGGATGACCATTTGCATCTAGTTGAGTTTGCATATAATAATAGCTACCAATCCAGTATCGGTATGGCTCCTTATGAAGCTTTGTACGGAAGACCATGCAACTCAACATCATGTTGGATAGAGACTGGCGAGAAGTTTGTGCTTGGACCAGATGTGGTGAGGGAAACTTCCAATAAGATTAAGATCATTCAGCAACGAATGAAAGCTGCCCAAGATAGGTAGAAGAGTTATGCTGATAAGAGGAGAAGAGACTTGAAATTCTCCGTTGGTGACTTGGTGTTTGTCAAGATCTCTCCGTTGAAGAGCGTGATACGATTTGGCAGGAGAGGCAAGTTGGCACCAAGATTTGCTGGCCCATTCCCTATTCTTGAACTAGTTGGGAATTTGGCGTATAGAGTTGGCTTACCAGAGAAGATGGCAGGAGTTCACAATGTATTTCATGTTTCCCAACTAAGGAAGTTCGTTCACAACTCAGATATGACTATTTCACCTGATCAGTTAGAGGACTTCGAAGTAGAACCCGAGGCGGTTGGGAACCGCAAGCCGATTCGTATTGTGGGGCACGATACGAAGCAACTTCGAAGGAAGGCGGTGAAGCTAGTCAAGGTTCAGTGGGGCGAGAACGAGAATGATTGTACTTGGGAGACAGAGGAGGGCATTAGGGAGGCATATCCAGAACTCTTTGCCTGGTAAGATTTACCTTACAATTTAGTTTTCCGCATGCTAGGGTAGACTTGTTTTACTTGTTGCATGTTTGATTGTTGTTTTATGATTGACAGGCATGCGGGATCTTTGTGTGTGCTTTGATTAGGGAATTTCGGGGGCGAAATTTCTTAAGGGGGGGAGAGTGTAATGACTCGCATTCTACGCATCGGGGGATCATAAAATATTTATTTTTTTTCCGTATGAAGTCGTATGGTCATGTAACTTTGGGAAACATCCATTAGAGTCATTTCCCATGTTCATGATTTTTGTCAATTTTTAAACGACCATTTTGCCCTTAGTTGGTACTGTTTTGGCCATAACTTTTGATTGGAAAGGAATTTTGACCTGAAACCACTTCCATTAGATCCGTTTAATGGTTTACCTTTCCGTAGAGTGGTCATAATAGCCAAACGGACTTACCGTTTGGGAGTTATGGTTGAAATAAAGTTTGGAGGGTGTAAAACTGCTTAACCGGGCTAATCGGGTGATTAGTGAGTAGGCCCATAACCCACTTCGGGATTAGGGTTATGGGGAGGCTGAAATGAGATAATGGATCATTCCATTTCAGTTTTCTAGCATCCACTTATCACCAAGGAACCCTAAAAATGGCCTCCAACCTCTAAATCACCTCCAAATCACCTTTTGGTCAAGGATTTGGCTTAGCAACCTCTAATCAAGGAAGATCTACACCAAAGCAACATTGGAGCTGCTGTTTGGCATTTGGATTCACATCAAATCAGAGATTTATTTCAGATCTTAGTTTATTTTGTGGCTAAGGTGAGTGATTTGCATAGTTTTGCACTAATTATGGCTAATTAGGGATGATTAGTGTTAATTAGCGAATTTAAACATGATAAAATTCGGGGAAAATGTTCATAAATCCTTAAATGATGTTTTAGACCTCTGATATGAATTTGGGTTAATTTGGTTAAGTTTTGTTAATCCTATCATTAGTTTCACCTAAACATGCTCAAGGGGAAATATGGGATTTTGGCTATATTTGATCCATTTCTACCTATCATATTGATGTTTTGATGTTTGTGGTTGATTATGCATGTTGCTACGACTGTATGAAATGCTTTGTGACTGATTAGAATAGTTGGAATGGTCGAAAACGCCGTCGAGGGGCGTAAACAACTCGCTGGACAAGGTGCAGGAGTTCGGATCGGATAGGGGATTGAGGGTCGATCGGATCGCCCTATGGGATCGTGGGACATCACCACGAGTCAAGTCATCTCCTCTGAACCGAACCATATGCCCAAGGTCCACAAATATCAACCGTGAACTGCTACCCGATCCGATCCACTTGTGCTTCGTATCACGATCCGACTAGAGGAAAGCAGCATCCACGATCCGATGCAAAACGAGACGCCGATCCGAACCGGGGGGAGCCACGAGCTGGAGAAGCGCGATCCGACCCGTATGGGGTATTCCGATTCGAACTGAGGAGAGGAGCACGATCCGAAGCAAAGAGAAAGAGGACCGCGATGACGATCCGAACCGTGGCAAGCTGGAGGCCTCGACCCGATCCGCCAGGGGTGATAACGACTCAACCCGATCCAGTGAAGAAGGAGCATTCTGATCCGAACCGACCCAGTATTGACCAATAACCCAAGATGCAAAGGTAGTCCAATATGGGAAGTTACAGCTCAGGATCCAGTTGGGAACCGATGAGTTCACTTCATGAGTTGGACTTTGCTGCGGGACGTGTGCTAAGGAGTTTTCGACGTTCATAACTTCGATTCACCACTGAAAATGAATGATGGGCTACTTATCATTGCAGTAGGGTCATTATGACCCGAGGGGCAAGTTGATGTTAGCAAGACTACGTTATCAGTGTAGTAGGGTTATTATGACACGAGGGGCAAGGTGATGCGTAGTAAGACTATGAGCCAGTGCAGTGGGGTTCTTGTGACTCCATGGGGCAAAGTGGACATAGCGAAGGATTTGTGGCTACGTTATCAGTGCAGTGAAGCCATTTATGTCTTCATGGGGCAGAGTGATCGTAGCAAGGTATGTTGGGTGATCGAAGTGGTGAATATCGTATGCTTTACGCACTGAGTGAGAGATGTGAGGATGAATGCTATGTTTGATTGTTTGCCATCATTATGACATGCACACCTCCCCCACCTCCGTATGTTTACACCGTTTGATATGGTACCTTAGATTGTTGTACAGTATGTAGTGCTAACTCTTTGGTTGCAGGTCCAGGTTCAGGTATGTTTTAGTCTACCTGTTATTGTTCACTTTAGATGCTTATCGCTCATACCAAGCTTTATGTCTGACCCAGAGTTTTATGTCTCCTCTTATTACTCTGGGTGCTCACACGAGCAGACCAGAGACAGGTTAGCTAGTGATGCGCGAGTAGCTGATTCGGAGGCGGGCAGGAGGCTTCCACGTATGATATATATATACACATTCTCCCTGTGTCGTTGGTGGTCGCTACTTGGGCATTAGTAGTGTACCTCCTTTATCTTGCTTTTGCTTTGAGACAGTTTGAAAGTTGTAATAAGCTATATTTTGGATTTCCGCTGCTATGATGCTTAGTTCTGATTTTTAGCTTATGCACTGTCTCTCCTGTTTTATGTCAAGTATGTTATTGTTATATTTTGTTCTATGCGCTGTGAGACATTCTACAGGTTCCTTGCATGTTCATTTCCTTCTTCCTTTTTCCTTCTGACGACCCGTTCCGTGCTAACTGGACATGTGTACAGCGCACTTTTTGAGTAAATGTCGGTTGGTGCGGGGCGGGCCGTCACACTCGTGGTCCTTTAATTTAAAATCCCGAATCGCAATTTCAATGTAACGACCGACGCTCTCAGATTATGGCATTGCTCTGAACTCCAAGGAACTAATTCTGGAATTTAATTCGACTGTATAGAAGCGATAACAAATTAAATTAACGTTTTAAATTAAATTTGATCTAATATATAAATCGATTTCAAACAATTAAATTTATCTGCAATAAATTATTATTATCGTTCTAATATAATCAACTGAATTGTTTTCAATTCATTTTTAAATTGCGAATTGAATTATTATTATTTCATATTACAATATTCAATATATTCTATATTAATTCATTTATTGATTATTTAACTGATAAATTCAATTATAAAAATTCATTTACTGTTCCAATTCAATATTTAAAATAAATTTAAATATTTAATTTTAAACAGCTAAAAATCCGGGATGTTACAATTTTTCTCCTCTTAAATTCATTTCACTACCTCTTTCATTCCAAAACCCTAACCAAGCAAATTCAACCATGTAAATTCTGTACCTCTTTCTCTCATCATTGATAATCTGAAATCTTTGCTAATGCCCAGAAAGAAAGCTACAGATTTACCATCCTCTTAATCCTAATCAAGTAAGTATTAAATGCTAATGTCGATTTGATTTAAGTTCTTTGCGTGTTATTTTAGGGTTATTAGCATTGATTGAACGACTTTTTGTTGTTGTGAATTGGATTGTTAGATCGGAAGTTAAATGCCTACCAGTTGTGTTTTTGGTGATTGTTGATGGTCGTTTGGTCTCGCCATTCATCAAAAGACTTTTTAAATAGAAATAAGAGTATAGTCGAGGATTAATGTGATACTGGATCTCGAAAAAATAATATCATTATTTAGTTGTATGCTTTACTAAAAAAAATGGCTTGAACAATTGTTGGAAGCACTTGTATATGTTGACATAGGTTGTTTTCCTTTTGTTCTCATTGCTTTTGTTATTTCAGCTTTAAATTCCTGTTTAAATCATTGCTCTTAACTAATACTTATTATGAAGTTTAATTAGAGCAACTTAAAAGGTTTTGGCTAATAGTGGAAAAACTTAATCTGCTTGTAAAATTTGGAGAGGTGTACCAAATGCACATAAATGTCGAATCCATGATAATATATACAGGCGCGTTGCATATGAAAGAAACCAGAAGAAATCTTATTGTTATTATCTTTCTCCATACTTAGTTGTCTATTTATTAAAGATTGTGGAAATATGTTCCACCTGGAAGTATTGTGGTATCCATTTCGGATTACTGATTTTGAACGTTAATAAACTTATCGATTTTAATTGATTTACATAAAGTCTTGTTAAAACCAATCAATACATGCTTATAAAATGTACATCGTTTTTTGCCTTGCAAATAAAATGTACAACGATTTTTGGACTTATTAATTAGAAAAGCAACATTAGTTTATATCATTGAATTTATTTTTTTATTTAGCTTTGAATGGGAAAAGAATTTTTTCGAATATAACTGTTAACCAAAATTTTTTTACAGTGGGAAGTACAAGTAATATACACTTAAGTCTAACAGTTAGTGTAATTATTCATTCATTCATACCATAGTGTAAATATTTATCCATTATTGGTTATGCTAACAATTAGTCGTATTAAATATATTCATACCATAGTTGTTTATAATTTCTATAGGAAATCAGAAAAAACCTATAACAACGTCGTTACGACATAAATGAGCCAAAGAACTAGAGAAAGCACAACAAATAGCCTCTGTTAAAGAATCAGAAAAAGAGGTTGAAGAGAATAACAACAGCACCGGAGATGAATCAAGCGATGAAGCATCAAGTGAAGATGGTTCTAAATGTTCAACCGGTGATGGTTCAAAAGAATCAGTCGATGATAATTCTAAAGAGTCAAGTGGTAATGGTTCATACGCTTCCACTGGTGATGGTTCAAGAGACGTTGATGAATCAAATGACGATGATTGTTCTAGTGAGGTGGATGTTTTGGAAGGCAAAGGAAAAGAACCTTCTTCTGCCCTGATGGTTAGAGGTGCATCGACTTCTAGAGTTGCCAAAGTTGTGCATCCTTCTTCAAGAATAGTGATTCTCTACTTAAAAATTTTAACACACAAATAGCATATGATATATGGAATAAGCATGAGGTATTATTCTTTTGGTGTAACATATTTATTTTATTTATTTTGTTAAAATGTGTTATATTGTATTATAGGAGAGAGGGCCATTGGAATGCATCTCGCATTGGAGAAAGTAACAAGAATGGAGTTTAAAAGACATACCTAGTGTTGTGGTAGAAAAGGTTAAAAATTCCGGTTTGTTTAATTTAGTATAGTACATGTATAAGCACATTGATTACGTAACAATATCTGCTTTCGTTGGAAGGTGGCATCCATAAACTAACTCTTTTCATATGCATTTGAAAAAATGACAATCACCTTAGATGATGTTGCCCAAATTTTAAAATTTCTTGTAGTCGGTACATGTGTGTACAAGAAGGATGATCGAACTAGAAAACAAGTATTAATGGATTATCTTGAAATTACTTCAAAATAAGCAAGAGAACAAACAAATGACTCGCTTTCAATGAAGTTTCATTTTTTGTTGGATAAATTTGGTGAACGATAAACAAAGAAGACGCAAACGATCTTGATTACGAGATTGTTACATAAGCTTATATTTTGTATTTTTTAGGTTGCTCTATATTCCGTGACAAGTCGGGAACTAAAGTTTCTCTTAATATCTGAGATATTTGGACAATGTGAATCAGCTAGGAGAGTATGTCTAGGGAATGGGAGTACTAGCTTACTTATATCGACAATTAGGCTTGGCTTCTAGACGTGATGTATGGCAGATGACAGACTGCTTAACATTATTGACTGTAAGTCAAATTTACTATTTTACGTGTAAATTTGAATTTTATGTCCAGATATTCATATATATATATATATATATTACTTTAGGCATGGATTTATGGTCATTTCCCGATGCTTCCAAATGTCATACCAAACAAAACTATGACGTCTCGATGTCTAAAATGTGTAGATGGCAACCTGTTAAACAATCCGGTGATGCCACTTCAGCCATTATTCGCCTACGCGAACAACTGGATGATTTAAATGCACAAGACGTAAGCACTAAATTCCCATGAAATATATTTTATTTAATTATTGTTGTTGAGTATGTTTAGCCTTGTAGGTTTGTTGGGACCCTTATCGAGATGTGAGATCTCATTACCGGTTGCCCGATGTTGCATTTTTCAATGGTGTTTTGATATTGCCGAACCATACTATCCACAAAGAGTACTTAGACAATATGGTATTTGTCAAAGAATTCCAAGCAAACCAATGGAACTGAAAAGTGACGTAGCGAATTGAACGCTAACCAATATAAGATATCGTACGATAATTGTTTCTGGTACGCCAAAAATTGGGAGGATCACGTGTTATCATCTAAATTAAGACTACCATTGGTTCCAGATCCTTGGGATTGTACTGATAAATACATGGAATGTTGCACGAAAGAATCACATCTTATAGTTCAACATCTGAATTTGAGACAGAGTCGTAGTAGAAAAGTTGATGTTGCTGAGAGATTGGTAATAATCACTTTAGCTCATTTTACCATTTCCGCTATACATTGCTAATTTATATTATAACATGTCATATCAGAGAATTGCTGCTGGAACCGCAATAGAAATGCTGAAGTAAAAAATTAAATTCTTCGTCGCCTAAACGAGTAGCGAAGTTATTGCAAATTGACCAAGCAGCCACAAACGTTTTGGAATAAGCTTTGAATGAGCCAGACAAACGTGAAAAATGAAAGAAAAGCATGCACGATTCTTGGAATTAGCTCGTGGCTTAGGACTGTGTAACTTATGAACTATTATTATTTTTTATTGTTAGAACTTGTAAATATTAGACTACACAAAATTCTAGTGGTAGTCAAGCTAAAAAAGATGCATAAAGAAAATACACATGAGTAGGTTTGCACAACTTGAAAAGAGTGAAGGCCAATTAATTTACAATCTAGTTAATGATGTCGTTCTACAACAGAGTAAGAGGAAAATCGGATCATAATGCATGAAATATCAAAAATAATATCAGTCTTCTACATTTTTTGGTTTAAGAAAATTTCTTTGATAAGATATTCAACGATTCATTCAAAATTTCAAGAGGCTTCAAATACACAGGAACTATGATAACATTAGCAATGCTGATAGAAAACAAAATAAATAATTGTGATGAGCCTGTGGCCTCTAGAAGAAAATTCATTCGATATGAGTTAAAATACTATCACAAAACATATAAGCAAAATAATTTTTGGTTCTTGGTTAAATGTAGTTGCATTGTGTGAGGGAGGAGCAGATTGGTTGCGGTTAGGCGTAGAAAATTAATTATCCTTCATGAGTATGAGACGACTAAAATTTAAACCACTTTTTAGAAGGACAGTAATAATCAAATCCTTGGAAACATTGAACAGTAGGAACTACTACTATAAACAATCTCTTTCAACTATTAATTCAATCTTTATATGAAAAATCATGATTTGAAGAAGTGATAAGAACAATAGATAAATAAAAGATGCCATAGAAACATCTGTGGAGGCCATGATAATGATATCAGCATAAGAAACAACAGCATGGCACACTCTTTCAACTGCATCTTTGATAATCACTTCAAATAGATTGAGCAATCTGATATTGGACAGAGCCATCTTCTCTCCTTTCTTTGAAAAAAATAATATACGAAAATTAACTAAATATATATATAACCATGAATAGAATACACCATGCAGTCCATCGCCTTTCTCTGATTGGTCAAATGAAGTCCTTTCATTGCAACATTGTCTCGATCAAAGTAGGCATACATGGCATGATAAACATATGAAACATTATACTCAACACTAAAAAAAAAGTGGAAGCAGCGTAGCTAATCATAACAAATACTTGGACAAAAGAATTAACAAAATAATGGGAAAACAACTGTCACATGCCTATTATAACACTGCAACGGTCACGTTCCCATTATAACATAGCAATGGTCACATGTCTATTACAACAATACAATGGTCACATTCTCATTATTCAAGCCTATTTGTATTTATTTCTTATATTATAAATAGAGGTCATCTATACACAGTTTGTATTATCTTACAATGGCAATTCATCAATAATAAAATTTCTCTTCAATCTTGTTTCTTCTATTTTATTTTCTAACATGGTATCAGAACGCCAAATTGCCGAAAGGCATTCAAAAAACCCTGAGCCATCATTCTTTTCTATCTTCGTTGTTCTTCACAAAGCTACAATCTAATATTGCCTCGCCATGGCCAACAATAATGAAGAAACTTCTGTTGTATTTGGCAGCAATGCTAATGGCTTATCTTCAAACATCATAAACCTGATCAAACCCAAAAGCCAAGTTATTACCACTTTGTTAGACGAAGATAATTATATTTTAAGGAAATATCGAGTGGAGATTGCTCTCAAAGGTTACGGACTGCTAGATTACATCAAAGGGACGTTAATTATTCCACCTATAATGATCACTGATGAAGAAAGAAATATTGTACCAAATCCAGAATACATCAAATACGAAAGACAAGATAACTTATTATCATTGTGGCTTTTATCTTCTAATAAATCTTAATCTTCTATCACAGATTGTTGGGGTGCAACTCGTCATATGAAATTTGAACTACTGTCGAACAAATTTTCATCTTGCAATCCACAGCCAAAATCATACAATATAGAAGGGAACTTCAAAATTGCAGAAAAGAAGATACATGCATGAAAGATTATTTGGGAAAAATTAAAAACATATGTGATAAACTAAGGGTTGTTGGGCATAAAATAAACGATAGTGAACAAATACTTTTTATTAACGGAGGGCTAGATGAAGAATATGAATCTTTAGCAACGGTCCTAGCTACGCAACAAACTTTACCTAATCTGCAATTCGTTCGATCTGCACTCCTTGCTCATGAAGGAAGAATTGATCAAAGAAAACCAACACAGCCTGAATTTTCTGCAAATCATGCTGTAGCTAAAATTAAACAATCACAGGGAAGCAACAACAACATTAATGCAAACATACAAGAAAATCAGTATCCAAGGGGTCTTCAACAACAAAGAGGAGGTTTTCAGCCACAAATAGGTCGAGGACGAGGAAGATGGAACAACAACAATCGAGTAAAGTACCAAATATGTTAAAAATTTGGTCACATGGCAAACAAGTGCTATTTCAAATATAATAATGATAGTGGACAACAATATAATCATGCTAATTCAATACAAAAGGAACCACAAGTCAATATGGTCGTGATGAACTCAAATTGAAACAACAATGATGCTAATAAAAATCAAAATATTGGCAACGATGGTACTAACAAAGGTGAAGACAACAATTTTGAAGAATGGTACCCGGATTCGGGTGCCACTCATCACATAACCAGCAATCTCAAAAATCTCAACATTGGAAGCAGAAACTACTCAGGTATGAAATCTTTACATATAGGGGATGATAAAATGCACATATAACACACATTGGCAAATGCACTATCTTAGGAAAAAGACAACTTAATCTAAACACACTTCTTAGAGTGCCCTCTATTAATAAAAACTTGCTAAGTGTATCAAAATTTGCTAATGACAATCGTGTGTTTTTTGAATTTTATCCAAAATTTTGCGTAGTTAAGGATTTACTGAGCAACGAAATATTATTATGGGGTAATCTACATGATGGACTTTACAAATTTGACAACTTGAAGACTGGGGATACTAGTGGAAAGTTCTGGTGTAATAATGTTGAGTCAAGTAATAATGATTGTAATAGAAGTATTAATGTTAGCAATAGTAATAATGAATGTAATGAAGATGGCATATAATGTAGTCTTGATTTATGCCATAGGAAATTAGGACATCCTAGTATTGAAGTTGTTAAAACTATTTTATGCAATAATATTTTTTTAAATAATAGTGTACCTGCCAAACAAACATGCATACATTGCCAAATTGGCAAAAGTCATAAACTTCCTTTCAGAGATTCTGAAACTAGATACAATAAACCTCTCAAGCTGATAGCTACTGATTTGTTGGGACTAGCACCAATGAATTCATATCAAGGACGCAGGTACTATCTTTCATTTGTAGATGCTTATTTGAGATATACTTAGATATATGTGCTAAAGAATAAGTCAGAAACATGTAATACCGTCATACAATTTATAACTCACATTGAAAAGCAAACCAATTGTAGTGTTAAAAAATTTCAAACTAATGGTGGGGAAGAGTTTAAACCTTTAACTAATTATTTTGCTAAAAGAGGAATAAAACATAGATTGACTTTCCCTCACACTTCTGAACAAAATGGTTTGGTAGAAAGAAAACACAAACACACAGTAGAGATAGGTCTAACATTAATGTCTCAAGGCTCAGTGCCAATGAGATATTGGAATGAAGCTTTTTACACTTAAGTTTTTCTCATCAATAAATTACCAACTAAAGTTCTAGATAACAAAACTCCATATGAGATGATATATAATTTGAGTCCATACTATAATTTTTTGAAAACATATGGTTGTCTATGTTTTCCATGCCTAAGAGATTACAATAGGAACAAACTAAGCACGAGATCAAGCCCATGCAATTTCATTGGGTATGCACATAATCAAAAAGTATATAATGCTTAGACAAAAAAGAGAGAATTTGAAACACCCCACCTCCGTTAGGGTCACTCTCAAAGGGAATGCCCTAATTTTGGTGGAGGTTTATAAGTACAAGTCAAAGATATACAAGACATATATAAGAACACATATTTGTAAACAGCGGAAGAACAACAAATTTTATTTCATAAAGTCAAATACGTGTTACAACAACATCCTTTCCAAAAACATAACACTTTCATAATCTGTCTTGAGTACATTATTTTTAAAGAAGCATAAATAAAACATAGATGAACTGCAAAAGCCCCATAGTGGATTGTCCAAAGCCATACATTTCTCTTCTTCAAGCTGGATGTCAAGGCTGATCAAGCTGCTGTGTTCCCTCCCTGTGGACCTGGGGGGGGGGGGGGGAGGGGAACGGAAGAAAGAAGACGAAAGAAAAGTAGAGTCAGACATAAAGCCTGAGTAAGTCTAGTACTATTTTGTCTATGAATAAAGAACTGGGTATGATAAGTACAAACAAGAAGTGGGCATGCACTATAAACTTGGTTAAGTTGTCTAGGGTCGAATATACTATCGTACCCCATGTTGATCTCTGAACCCATATAAACTAGTTTCCAATTTGCACCCCATAATCAGGGTGATGTGATCCATTCTATGATGATCGGCTCCTACTCGCATAGTTACATGTGTCTTACGGCCCCCGATGTCTGTAGTTACCTATGCTGGTCCCACCATGGGGTGTATCAAGTCCCATAGTGGCAACCCGACACAACCTTAGAGTGCACAGGTATGCTACTGGTGTCCAGTGCCTTATTTTTCTGCACCGGAGTGTGTGCACGCCTGCACTCCGTTAGAACCTACACTGCTACACCACCGCCGTCGCTTTGACCTCTTACAATCAGCCCAGTAATCGTGCCCCACCCTGCCTAGTTTCAGGGTATCCTTATACACCTTTTAGGGTTACTGCTGAAAAGGGTCCCCTGTTTCTAGGTTTTCTTATCTCTAGCCAACATGCTAAGTTGGTTAAGTGTTTCCTACCTAACCCCCACCAGTCCGTTTAGTTTAGCATGTTCCATTTTGATTAAGTCTTTAGTTCACTTAATCCTAACAATCCTGACTCAGCCTTAATTGTCTTATTAAGGCCCTGACCTCTCACATTAGACAGGTATTGTTGTGGCTGCCTGTTGCCGGTTGGTTCCGGGCAGTCTTACGCCACAACTCAGTCTAACCTCGGGTCCTTGCTGGGCTCCATGTTTAACCTCCCACATTGGATAGGTATTGTTGTGACTACTGGACAGCCGGGCGGTTCCGGGCAGGTTTACATCACAACTCAATCCAACCTCGGGTTAAACACATCGTATGTTCTACATTTACATATTTTGTCATTCCTCTTTATTTCTTATATGTAAATATTTGCGGCCCATTATTAAGTTAATGGTGTAAAGGTTACACCAATCATGGGCCCAACCCATACTTGAACTTGGGCCCTTCTATTTTATATTTTCATTCATTAATTAATTTTAACCAACGTTATTTTCCCCCGTTTAACACGTCCGTTTATATATTTTGGGCTTAGCCTTTTAAAGCCCAAATTAGCCATGCGAAAAGGGGAGGCTTAAAGCGTGATTACGTACACAAAGAGGGGAAGGTGAGCGCATGAACTTGCATATGACGTTGGAAATACATAATAGAAACTGGTGTACTTGCATATATATACTTTGGTCATAAAGCATAGGTGACATGAACCAAACCATGTAAACTTAAGCTAAGAATCTAAATTAGGTGTCACATAGTCTTAACTACAACATAGACCTATGTTCTCATTTAGGCATAAACATAAACAAGTCATGTTCATAAGGTTTCTACATGTTTACAAAGGGGATACTTTGTTACTAACACAAAAGCATAGTTCAACTTAATCATGGTTTAAGTCTAATCACATAACGATGGTATAAACATACTTATGCATAAATATTCCTAAACATGGTGTTTGCTTTAAACTTGCAAAAATGGATTTTTGAGTCTAACCTAGCCATGTCTCACATATGTCATCATATAATTCTTGTAAATAAGATAGACTTAATCATGGATTTCAATTATGCCAAATATCATTCATAGCCTAGCCATATTCATAAGTTTGCAAAAGCATGACTTAATACATGGATTATGGTGTCAAAATTCCAACATAGTTTCTTATGAACTATAACAACCAAACTTGTTTCAATTACTTGCAAAATGATTTATGCACAAAAATATACATCATGATGGCATAATAACAAAGCCCCAAACTTGCATGAATTTCAATCAACTACATACATGTAGCTTCAACATAGATTACATAATTTGCGCAATATTCCAAACGTATACTTGCATAGAACTACCGCATGTAGTTCTTTATAATGAATAACATAATTTTGCACAAATATGAACTACTTTATTATCCCAATTCAAGCATACAAATCAATACAGTTGTTTATTCATACCAAAGTAATACTCTACTTACAATGGTTGCGGCGAATTCTCTAATTAAGAGATATGATTCCTTTGTTGAATTGATTGGCTTTAGGTTGCTTGAATTGCTTTAGGCTTTAGAACTTTCTTCCTAATTCCCTCTCTAGTTGGCGGCTATTCTTAGTCGTTCCTCAGCAACATGGCGGCTATGTTCTTAATTTTGAATGAATAGATTAGGGTTTAGTCTAGGGTTGTTTATATAGAGGTTAGGAACTGATTTGGACCCTTGATGTTGCTTGGATTGATCATAGCCATTCATTAGATAGAGAGACCAATTAGAACCCGCCACCTAGCCCTAATGACAAAGCAGACCACAGAGAATCAGCCAAACACAGACCTGGCCAGCCAGGTTGACTGGGCTCGACCAGGTCGACACCCCTGTCGACAGGGCTGTCGACAGCCCTGTCGACATGGGTAGCCCAGGTCGACAGCCCAGTCGACCTGGGTGGCCTAGGCGGGTGTTTATCCGCCCTGGCCCATTGGGCCCGATTTTTTTTTATTATTTTATTCTGTTTGAATTTTAAATTTAATTCAAAACTTCCGAAGGCCATATCTTCTTCATACGGACTCCGTTTTTCGAAAACTCGGACTCTATTTCGCGTATTTTTCCGAGACGAACGCAATGGCGTATCCCGTTTCCCTTAGTTCTTTGATTTCAAATTAATTATGCTTTAATTTGTTAATTTCACAGTTATAGAATTTTCGGGGTGTTACATTCTCCCCCACTTAAAAGGATTTCTTCCCCGAAATCTTCAAGTTAGGAGGAATGTATATCCTAACATCCAATCATCCATATACTCATCCATCAAACACGAGCATCCACTGTCCTTAAAAGACTTCTAATGCTTCATGATCATATGCGAAGTGTGTGTGTACATGAACTTATCTAATGCAAAATCAGGCGGTCTACTGATTCAGTTGACCTCCTTAATGCGAATTATGTAAGTGCCATGAATCCATTATGTATGCAAATTTTCCTATTCTTGATTCTACATGAGTGCACAATCATTCAATTCAAATGCAACATCCACATGACCACACATTAATGTTCAACCATATACGAATGCAAACATATATGCATATGCAATATGAAGTGACTGAGCCGATCTAAAACCTAGATTGTGTGTGTATATGCAACCACGAGCAACCACTAGCAATCACTTGCAACTACTTGCAACCATCATCCATAACATGTTTCAACTACATGTTTCCATCCAAAAAGTTTCTACCTAAAGGATAAGGTCGAGGAAATATACCTAAAAAGATAGATAAAAGCGCAACTTAAGAAAAAGAAAGATCAAGGATGTACCCTCGAACAGAAAAGGGTAGGCAGTACGTATTCTAGCTTCAGTTTCCCAAGTCGCGTCTCCCTCGGCGTCGCTCCACTGAACTTTGACGAGCTTGACTTCACGGTTGCGTAGCTTCTTCACTTCCGTTCCTAAGATGCGGGCTGGAACTCTTCTTATGGTTGCTTCGCGTTCCACTTCGGCCTCTTCGAGGATATTTGGCTCTACCACTTCAGCTGACTCATGTAGACATTTTCGGAGATGTGAAACGTGAAAAACGTTGTGGAATCCAGCCAACTTCTCGGGTAGCTCTAATCTATAAGCCATTTTCCCAATTTTCTCGATAATAGGGAATGGCCCTACGAACCTTGGTGCAAGTTTTCCTGTGGTTCCAAAACGAACAACGTTCCTTAGCGGTGATACCTTGATAAAAACTCTGTCTCCAACCTCAAATTCAAGGTCGGTCCTCCTCTTGTCGGCATAGGACTTTTGTCTGTCTTGGGCCGTCTTCATCCTTCTTCGTATTAAGTCCACTTTCTCTGAAGTCTCTCGGATCATGTCTGGTCCAAGTATGAGCTTATCCGTGGACTCCCACCAACAAGTGGGCGATCGACACGGTCTTCCATATAAAGCTTCGAAGGGCGCCATTCCGATGGTTGCTTGATAATTGTTGTTGTAGGCAAACTCCACCAAAGGAAGGTGGTCTTCCCATATCCCTCCGAAGTCAAGGACGCATAGCCTTAAAAGGTCTTCCAAAACTCTGTTCACTCTCTCTTTTTGGCCGTCGGTTTGGGGATGATAGGCTGTGCTCAAGCGTAACTGCGTTCCTACAGCTTCTTGCAGACTCCGCCAAAACTCACTGGTGAAGATGGGGTCTCGGTCACTAACAATGCTAGATGGTATCCCATGGAGTCGAACGATTTCCTTGAGGTAAAGTGATGCTAGGGATGAGGCAGTTCTTTTACTTTTGACAGGTAAAAAGTGGGCGCTTTTAGTAAGCCTATCCACTATTACCCAAATACTAGTGTTGCCTCTCCTAGACCTAGGCAGCCCATCGATGAAGTCCATTGAGATGCTATCCCACTTCCACTGCGGGACCTCCAGAGGATGTAACAGTCCGCCAGGCTTTTTCTGTTCCGCCTTAACCTGTTGGCACACCATACACTTAGAAACGAATTCTGCCACGTCCTTTTTCATGCCGTTCCAGAAGAAAGTCCTTTTTATGTCTTTGTACATTTTATCTCCGCCTAGGTGTATCGTCATCTTGGAGTGATGTGCTTCCTCGAGAACCTTCTTTATTGAATCTTTTGTCTGTGGGACGCATAGTCTTCCGTCTCGCCTTAGTACACCCTTATCGTCAATGGAGTATCTGTTGAGGTGACTTGAAGTCTCACCCCTAATTAGCCTATCAATCATTTCCACAAGCTGAGGGTCTTCGCGTTGTGCTGTCCCTACCGAATCTACTAAAGTTGGGCGCACTTCGAGAGATGCTAGCAAGCCCGGTACGAAATCGGAGGAAGGCCTAAAGTGGAAGCTGGCTATAAACTCTAGGCTTTGTCTTTCAACAAACAATGGGCTTAGGGTCAATTTCTTTCGGCTCAACGCGTCTGCCACTACGTTGCCTTTGCCCGGAGTATAGGAGATTTCGAAATCGTACGAGGCAAGAAATTCCATCCATCTTTGTTGCCTCAAGTTAAGATCTTTCTGCGAGAAAAGATATTTCAACGATTTATGGTCAGTGTAAAGTTCGAACTTCTCACCTAGGAGATAGTGTCACCAAGACTTGAGTGCAAAGACGATGGCGGCTAACTCAAGATCGTGGGTTGGGTAGTTCTTTTCGTGCACCTTCAACTGCCTCCCGCCATAAGCTACTACCCTTCCTTCTTGCATTAAGACGGCGCCTAGCCCTGTCCCACATGCGTCCGTATAAACAGTGAACATATTGCTCCCATCTAGCAGAGTCAAGACTGGGGCTGTTGTGAGAGCCCTTTTCAGTCGTTGGAAAGCAAACTCGCAATCCAAATCCCAATTGAACACTAGATTCTTCTTAGTCAATTTCGTGAGCGGAGCTGAGATTTTCGCAAAATCCCTTATAAACTTTCGATAGAAACCTGCTAGTCCTAGGAAGCTTCGGGCCTCAGTCGCATTCCTTGGTGTCTTCCAATCTTGTACCGCCACTACCTTAGCAGGGTCCACTGCTAACCCTTGTTTGGATACTATGTGCCCAAGGAACCTCACCTCTTCTCTCCAAAAGTGGCATTTGGAGAACTTGGCTTTTAGTTGATGGACTCGCAAAGTTTCCATGATTGCCCTTAAGTGCTGAGCATGTTCCTCTTCATTCTTTGAGAAGATAAGGATATCATCTACGAAGACCACTACGAATTTGTTGAGGAAATCTCTAAATACCCTAATCATCAGATCCACGAAGTAAGCAGGTGCATTTGTCAAGCCGAAAGGCATGACAAGCCATTCAAAGAACCCGTCTGGGGTTCTGAAAGCCGTTTTATCGATGCTATCTTCAGCCACCCTAAGCTGATGAAAACCGGTTGCTAAATCGAGTTGGGAGAAAACAGACGCTCCTACAAGCTGGTCAAATAAATCGTCAATTCTAGGGAGAGGGTGCCTATTCTTTTTCGTTAGCTTGTTGAGCTCCCTATAGTCAACACATAGACGGAGTGAACCATCCGCCTTTGTAGCGAACACCACTGGAGCGCCCCATTCTGAAATGCTCCTCCTAATGAACCCCTTTTCTAGAAGCTCTTTAATCTGTTTACTGAGCTCTTTCCTTTCTCGTGGAGCCATATGTCTAACGGGTAACGCAACGGGCTTTGCATTATCTACAAGATATATGCGGAAGTCTATTTCCCGCTTCGGAGGCAAGCCCTTCACCTCTTCAAAGACATCCGGATATTCCCGGACCACTCTAATTGATTGCAAATTTTCAACAGAGGCATCTAGCGATTCAAGATAACTAAGCATAACCGCATGCGAGGGATTACAAGAAATTTCCAAAGTATTACCGAGCTGGGTTAGGAGCCTAACAACCCTTTTCTCACAATCGAGGATGGCCCCATTACTGGATAGCCAATCCATACCCAAAATCAAACCATACCCCGAAAAGCCCAAAACAAAGGCACTACATTGAAATTCCACACTTAGAATGGAAATTTTCAATCCCAAACAGATCATAGACAAATGAGCTGGGCCCCCAATTGGGTTTGAAACAATTAAGGGGTCCTCTACCATACAAGTTTTTAGGTGCAGAGATTCTACTAAAGCAGACGAGATAAAGGAGTGTGATGCGCCAGAATCAAATAAAGTGCGAACGGGGTGATCATAAAGATAAACTACACTTTCTACAGAAGTATTTATACCTCGCTGCTGCAGAGGTGGCGCTTCTAGCACATGAACCTGTGCCCCTGGGGTGGATCCAGCCCTCTGCCCCTGTCCTCGTTTCTTTGGGCAGTCCTTAGCCCTATGGCCTGTCTCACCGCAAGAAAAGCACCCACCATTCTCCTTGGCCTTCTTTTTATGGCAGTCCTTTACTAAGTGCCCCACTTTGCCACAGAAATTACACTTCCTCTTCTCTTTGTTGCCTTTCCCGCCCTTCTTAAAGTCTGTCTTCTTGGGCTGCAAATCCTCTTTCTTCTTGCCCTTATCCTCTTCATTCAGCAATGCCATTTGCACCAATCTTTCATACGTGGCTCCCATGGGTATATGGGTCATGGCCAAACTGTGTAATGGCTCATTCAACCCTTTGACGAAACGGAGAGCCTTCTTGTGCGGGGTGTTGACTAGGTCAAGCCCAAACCTAGCCAGCTCATCGAACTGATTCACATACTCTCTGACTGTCTTGTCCCCTTTCTTAAGAAATAAGAATTTTTCTAACTGCAAACTTCTTTCCGCATCTGAGAGAAATTTAGTGTCAAACCTTGCCCTAAAGTCCTCCCATGTCTCCACTGGTCTTTCAGCATTAGTGACTTCCCACCAGTAGGAAGCCTCGCCCTTCAATAGCCACACTGCCAATTGTACTTTTTGTCTATCTTCTACCTCAAAGATGATGAATAAGTCCTCCGTTTCTTTCAGCCAATTTCTAGCCGCCACGAAGGACTCAGTTCCATGAAAATCCCTTCCTCCCATAGCTTTAAAATCTTTACATATCTTAGCAAAATTGTTTCCCCGAGGAGGAGGTGGAGGAAAAGGTGCCGCTGCAGCTGGATGATTTCCTTCCGCTGGGGGAGGAGGAATGGTAGGACCTGGCTGAGTGGCCCTTGCTTCTAAGAACCGTCTAAACCAACCAGGTATTGGTACCCCTTCTGGCAAGTTAAGTTCTTGGGACATGCTAAAACAAAAAGGATAGATTCAAAACGAAGGATAAGAGATAGTACCTATGGCTTTGGGGAGTGGACTTTGCCTTTTAAAATATTTTCTTTTAAAAATGCTTCTTTAAATTTCCTTTTTGAAAATAATTTTCAAAACTTTTTATCTTATCTGGTAAACCTATGCTCTGATACCAAGTGAAACACCCCACCTCCGTTAGGGTCACTCTCAAAGGGAATGCCCTAATTTTGGTGGAGGTTTATAAGTACAAGTCACAGATATACAAGACAGATATAAGAACACATATTTGTAAACAGCGGAAGAACAACAAATTTTATTTCATAAAGTTAAATACGTGTTACAACAACATCCTTTCCAAAAACATAACATAACACTTTCATAATCTGTCTTGAGTACATTATTTTTAAAGAAGCATAAATAAAACATAGATGAACTGCAAAAGCCCCATAGTGGATTGTCCAAAGCCATACATTTCTCTTCTTCAAGCTGGATGTCAAGGCTGATCAAGCTGCTGTGTTCCCTCCCTGTGGACCTGGGGGGGGGGGGGGGGGAACGGAAGAAAGAAGACGAAAGAAAAGTAGAGTCAGACATAAAGCCTGAGTAAGTCTAGTACTATTTTGTCTATGAATAAAGAACTGGGTATGATAAGTACAAACAAGAAGTGGGCATGCACTATAAACTTGGTTAAGTTGTCTAGGGTCGAATATACTATCGTACCCCATGTTGATCTCTGAACCCATATAAACTAGTTTCCAATTTGCACCCCATAATCAGGGTGATGTGATCCATTCTATGATGATCGGCTCCTACTCGCATAGTTACATGTGTCTTACGGCCCCCGATGTCTGTAGTTACCTATGCTGGTCCCACCATGGGGTGTATCAAGTCCCATAGTGGCAACCCGACACAACCTTAGAGTGCACAGGTATGCTACTGGTGTCCAGTGCCTTATTTTTCTGCACCGGAGTGTGTGCACGCCCGCACTCCGTTAGAACCTACACTGCTACACCACCGCCGTCGCTTTGACCTCTTACAATCAGCCCAGTAATCGTGCCCCACCCTGCCTAGTTTCAGGGTATCCTGATACACCTTTTAGGGTTACTGCTGAAAAGGGTCCCCCGTTACTAGGTTTTCTTATCTCTAGCCAACATGCTAAGTTGGTTAAGTGTTTCCTACCTAACCCCCACCAGTCCGTTTAGTTTAGCATGTTCCATTTTGATTAAGTCTTTAGTTCACTTAATCCTAACAATCCTGACTCAGCCTTAATTGTCTTATTAAGGCCCTGACCTCTCACATTAGACAGGTATTGTTGTGGCTGCCTGTTGCCGGTTGGTTCCGGGCAGTCTTACGCCACAACTCAGTCTAACCTCGGGTCCTTGCTGGGCTCCATGTTTAACCTCCCACATTGGATAGGTATTGTTGTGACTACTGGACAGCCGGGCGGTTCCGGGCAGGTTTACATCACAACTCAATCCAACCTCGGGTTAAACACATCGTATGTTCTACATTTACATATTTTGTCATTCCTCTTTATTTCTTATATGTAAATATTTGCGGCCCATTATTAAGTTAATGGTGTAAAGGTTACACCAATCATGGGCCCAACCCATACTTGAACTTGGGCCCTTCTATTTTATATTTTCATTCATTAATTAATTTTAACCAACGTTATTTTCCCCCGTTTAACACGTCCGTTTATATATTTTGGGCTTAGCCTTTTAAAACCCAAATTAGCCATGCGAAAAGGGGAGGCTTAAAGCGTGATTACATACACAAAGAGGGGAAGGTGGGCACATGAACTTGCATATGACGTTGGAAATACATAATAGAAACTGGTGTACTTGCATATATATATTTTGGTCATAAAGCATAGGTGACATGAACCAAACCATGTAAACTTAAGATAAGAATCTAAATTAGGTGTCACATAGTCTTAACTACAACATAGACCTATGTTCTCATTTAGGCATAAACATAAACAAGTCATGTTCATAAGGTTTCTACATGTTTACAAAGGGGATACTTTGTTACTAACACAAAAGCATAGTTCAACTTAATCATGGTTTAAGTCTAATCACATAACGATGGTATAAACATACTTATGCATAAATATTCCTAAACATGGTGTTTGCTTTAAACTTGCAAAAAGGGATTTTTGAGTCTAACCTAGCCATGTCTCACATATGTCATCATATAATTCTTGTAAACAAGATAGACTTAATCATGGATTTCAATTATGCCAAATATCATTCATAGCCTAGCCATATTCATAAGTTTGCAAAAGCATGACTTAATACATGGACCATGGTGTCAAAATTCCAACATAGTTTTCTTATGAACTATAACAACCAAACTTGTTTCAATTACTTGCAAAATGATTTATGCACAAAAATATACATCATGATGGCATAATAACAAAGCCCCAAACTTGCATGAATTTCAATCAACTACATACATGTAGCTTCAACATAGATTACATAATTTGCGCAATATTCCAAACGTATACTTGCATAGAACTACCGCATGTAGTTCTTTATAATGAATAACATAATTTTGCACAAATATGAACTACTTTATTATCCCAATTCAAGCATACAAATCAATACAGTTGTTTATTCATACCAAAGTAATACTCTACTTACAATGGTTGCGGCGAATTCTCTAATTAAGAGATATGATTCCTTTGTTGAATTGATTGGCTTTAGGTTGCTTGAATTGCTTTAGGCTTTAGAACTTTCTTCCTAATTCCCTCTCTAGTTGGCGGCTATTCTTAGTCGTTCCTCAGCAACATGGCGGCTATGTTCTTAATTTTGAATGAATAGATTAGGGTTTGGTCTAGGGTTGTTTATATAGAGGTTAGGAACTGATTAGGACCCTTGATGTTGCTTGGATTGATCATAGCCATTCATTAGATAGAGAGACCAATTAGAACCCGCCACCTAGCCCTAATGACAAAGCAGACCACAGAGAATCGGCCAAACACATACCTGGCCAGCCAGGTTGACTGGGCTCGACCAGGTCGACACCCCTGTCGACAGGGCTGTCGACAGCCCTGTCGACATGGGTAGCCCAGGTCGACAGCCCAGTCGACCTGGGTGGCCTAGGCGGGTGTTTATCCGCCCTGGCCCATTGGGCCCAATTTTTTTTTTATTCTGTTTGAATTTTAAATTTAATTCAAAACTTCCGAAGGCCATATCTTCTTCATACGGACTCCGTTTTTCGAAAACTCGGACTCTATTTCGCGTACTTTTCCGAGACGAACGCAATGGCGTATCCCGTTTCCCTTAGTTCTTTGGTTTAAAATTAATTATGCTTTAATTTGTTAATTTCACAGTTATAGAATTTTTGGGGTGTTACAGAATTTACATTTCCAGACACGTTGTTTTTGATAAAAATACGTTTCCCACTTGCAGGTAAAAGGAAATCAGGGAGAATCATGCAGAAAATCTTGTCAGAGGGAAGCAATTCAAGCAAGCTTTTGCAGAATCATTGACTGGTAACATTAGTGAAGATCATTAAGACATAATTAATAAAAACTTACAAAATGACTCTATGAAAGAAATACATGCATAAACAGCGGGGACAAATGATAATTCAGAAAGTGTGGAACAAATCAGATCAATCAAGACATGCAGAGCAGTAGTGATGCAGAAATCAACAGCAATGCAGACACAGGAACAAACAGCAATACTGAAATACATCAGCAGCCAAATCAAATGCACATAGGGCATCACATGACAACAAGTTTAAAAAGTTGGATTTTCAAACATAAAGTGTACAGTACCTCAGTTATTGAAGCAGAACCAACCAACTTTGAGCAAGCAATAAAATCAAAAAAATGGAAAGAGGCCATGAATATTGAATATCAAGCACTCATGAAAAATAATACATGGAGCTTGGTAATACCACTAAAACACAAAAACATTATTGAATGTAGATGGATATTCAAGATTAAAAGAAAAGAGGATGGATCTATTGACAAATACAAAGCTAGGTTGGTCATTAAAGGTTATGCACAACAGTTTGGATTTGATTTTAACGAAACTTTCTCTCCAGTCATAAAGCCCATAACAATTAGAGTCATATTAACCATTTCTATAAGTAAAGGATGGAATATAAGGCAGCTAGACGTCAACAACACTTTCTTAAATGGGGAGTTGACTGAAGAGGTTTACATGTATCAACCTGAAGGCTACAGCTATGGAAATAAAGTATGCAAGTTATATAAGGCTATATGGTTTAAAGCCAGCTTCAAGAGCTTGGTATGAGAAACTTGAGTTAACTTTGTCCAACATGAACTTCACACAAGCCAAATCAGATTATTCACTATATATGAAGAGAAGCGCATATGGAAATATCTATATCTTGATATATGTTGATGATATGTTGATCACAGGAGACAACAATCAAGAAATAGATAACATCATACAAAGACTTAATCAAAAGTTTGCCATAAAAGACACGAGGAAACTAAAAAATTTCCTTGGAATACAAGCTATTCAGAAAAATGACAGAGAATTAATTTTTTCTCAACAAAATTACATTTCAAAAATTCTTCAAAGGGCAAAAATGCATCAGGCTAATTCCTTGCCGACACCTATGATTAGCAACCTAAGACTGTCAAAATATAAAGGTGAAGCTATCGACAATGCCAAACAATATAGAAGCATAATTGGAGCACTGCAATATGCAACGATTACAAGACCCGACATATGCTATAGTGTTAACAAGCTAAGTTAATACATGCAGAACCCTCTACCAGAACACTGAAATGAACTAAAAAGGATTCTACGATACTTGCAAGGCACAAAAAATCATGGATAATTATAAAGCTTGAAAAAGAGCTCAACATACAATGTTTTAGTGATGCAAATTGGGCCAATGATATTGATGATAGAAAATCTATTTCAGGGTACTGTGTCTACCTTGGCTCCGATATAATTTTTTGGTGTACTAAAAAGTAGCAGACCACTTCCAGATCTAGCACAGAGGCATAATACCGAGCACTAGCAAGTGCGATAGCAGAAGTTACTTGGATTGAATCGTTGTTGCAAGAATTAGGGTTTTCTCTAAATCGAAGACCCATCATTTGGTGTGATAACAAGAGCACAGTTTCTTTATCACTCAACCCGATTCAACATCCGAGGACGAAGCATCTTGAAATTGACATTCATTTTGTTAGAGAAAAAACTAGACAGGAAAACTGGCGGTTTGTCATGTCCCCGCGTATTTTTAGCGACCTAATGCACTTAAAAAAGCTTTATCTACCAAGAATTTTATGAGATTGGGGGGATCTAAAAGTCGTTGATGGAGGCGGAGATAGAATGGGAACCCTAGTTCGGTTTGAGGGAGAGTAACGAAATAATGGGAAAGCAACAGTCAAATGCCTATTATAACACTGCAACGGTCACATTCCCATTATAACATAGCAATGCTCACATGCCTATTATAACAATACAACGGTCACATTCCCATTATAACAATACAATGGTGCCTATTTGTATTTATTTCTTGTATTATAAATAGAGGTCATCTATATACAATTTGTATTATCTTACAATGGCAATTCATCAATAATAAAACTTTTCTTTAATCTTGTTTCTTCTATTTTATTTTCTAACAAGAATTACTATTCTATTCATGCCATAACAAGTCAAATATAAGTAGATTATTTGAATTCATCAGTTGCATGTGTAGGAGTACGCAACAGTCTACTTATCAATACAATAATATACTATATTATTTGAATTCATTCGAATAATATGCAATGTTTTTATTTTAAAAGATAATAAATAATATTGTCATACCATATTGGTTCCAGATAAGGAACATATATTACACAACACCTCTTCAGCCCACTATTTAAAAATTTAAACATTCCTACCTGAAGCCAAACTGATCTTGCCTAGAGCAAAGTATCTTTGCTTATATGCAATTCACACACATCAATTAAAGAGAATGGATGAAGCTACCCAACAAAATATAATAGCAGATGGATGGTACAAAGAACATTTTTAGCAATCCACTTCACAAACTATATACAATAAAAGCAAAGCTTTATAGCAGGCAAAATGGATCAGGCCTTTCATTCAGAGAATTATGGAATATCCAATTCGTACTATATCACCATTAAATTTAAGGCTTGTATCAGGAAAGAAAACAAACAGAAGTAAAAGATTTGGACCCTTGTATATAGGACTCCTTGATATCTGACTATGTGAATTTCTTTGCCTTTACATTTTAATTTTTAACACTTCATAATTTGTACTATATGTCACAATCACAAAAGGAATATCCAGAAATGATTCAAAGCATAGGATGAGTGACTATGAAACTAAATTCAGAAACAGATATGTTGGAATATACTTTTTTCATATAAAAAATTGATATGTGAAACCTCCTCAAGTATGCACTGCTGGGTCGAATTTAACTAAGAAATGAAAAATACCGAGGACCTAACATGTCAGTATGTTTAACAAACAATATGGTTCACAGGGGGATAAATTTTCAGGCAAATTATTAATAAATCCAAAAGGCAAAAAAAGATAGCAAAGGCACCAACATCTCCCCATGCAGTAGCAATAGCCAACACGAAAACGTAACCAAGTCCGGTCTCTAAAGCTTTAAAAAGAAATATTGCCTGATGAGCCAGTGGAGGTCACGTGACAATAAATAAGCTCGATATTATTGACATGTTTAATGGGTAGTTTTTGAACCAACCTACGTCAGGGGATGGAGTTAACACTAGAGCCAGACTCAAACATACGGATGACAACGTGCAAACGATATTGCATGCGATCTCTCACTTAGTCATAATGTAGATGTGGTGGACAACCCTGCATAGAAAAGCATGGTTAATCAGATGAAAACAAAGGGAAAATGAAAAGAATTAAGATAACCATGAGTGCTCCACCTCATACAGAATTAGGGAGTTCTCATAAAAGTGGAAAAGAAATTCACTTTTAGATCTGGTGAATGAAGAACGAATGGTTTAAGGGAGAAAAAGTTGCTAATCCTAGGCACGACTAAAGCTAGGGCAAGAATAAAGAAAGAAACAAAAACGAGGACTTGTGAAAGCGCTCGAAAGAAAGGGGGAAAAATGCCCTAGTCGCCATTTCCAGGAGAAGCTCGCCCTTCGTGTTCAAAAAATTTATTTTGTGATTTAATAATTGTAAATTAATTGAAATATAGGGTTACGGGAAAGCGGGATATGAAATTTTGGCGAAAATAAAAGGTGAACTAATCTAGATTCCTATCAAAATAAGTAGATTAATAAATACTATTTCAAATATTTATTTTTGACATTTAGGAAAGTCTTAAAATCGAGTTTTCAAATTTTATGAATCTATCTAAATTTATTTTAGAAAAAATAATATTTTTAAATTTTTCTGATAACAAATATTAAATATCATCATTAAATATTAAATATAATAATTGAATATAAAAATAATAAATATTATTTCATGATTCTTTATTAATTATGAAATGATAATTATTAAATGTTAGTCTTAATTATTAACAACTAATTGTTTAACATTAGTTATTAATTATTAAATGTTAGTTATTAGTTATTATTTATTAGTTATTAATGTAATCAATAGTTATTGATTTTAATCATTAATTATTAAATATAATATTATATAATAAACTAATCGTTAATTATTTATTATAGATTAAATATTAAACTATAATGAATTATTAAAATTGAAAATTAATTAAACGATAAATAATAACTGTTAAAATTTAGTTATTAATTATTAAAATAATTATTTAATATAAGCTAAATTTATTAATTACTAAATGTACTTAATAAATAATAACTACAATTTTCTAATTGTTAGTAACTAAATGTAAAAAATTAATTAAATAAAAATTAATTATTAATTAATAATAATAATTAGTAATTGAAAATTATAGACAATGACATACATAAGTTGTTTATTTTGTTCATGCTCTAAAATGAGACCAAATCTTAGTTGCATCTAAAGCTAGAAAGAAGGTAATATACTTCTTTAATAATAATTACTTAATATGGATTATAAACTATTTAGTTGTAATATTAATTAATAAACATAATTATTAAATGCAAAAACATATTTGCAATTATAAAAAATAATGGGTGCGTTTTTTACAGGTCCCTATTAAGTTTCAAAATATAAAAAAAATCCCGCTGATAAAAATAATATAAAATACATCCTTGTTTTTGAACTTCCGCTCAAAAAATACTAGATGTACCCTTACGAACTTAAAAAACTATCCAACAACAATATGTCTTCATTTACTCAGTCAATCGTTCCTTCTATCTCGCTGAAAACCTAATCCCACAATCCTGCAAATCGTTAGATCACTTCAGTCGTCCCCCTCCTACGATCTGACATCGCCATCGTTCCCCTCGCAATAGCCACTGCGCCGCCCATCGATGGCTCCACCACTGTCGACAAACCCCAATCGCAAAATTCTGTAAAACCCTAGATCAATAAATCAAGTTTATAATCAAAAGCCGGTGGTTATCATTTTAATCAACATCGTCCTGTTTTGCTTCTCTGTCCTCATCATCAAATTACAAGAAGTAGCAAAAAAAAGATAGAAATCTGATTGATTTTTTTCGTATCCGACTATACATACTGTCTTTTGTAATCTGCTTTTTATTCAGTAAATTTGTATGTTTGTAAGCAAGTATGCATAAAAATTAAATGTTTGGATGCATTTATTTGTAGTAGTTACATGTTGGAATATCAGAATTATACAATTCAGCAGAATAACAATAATGTATGCATATATATACGCAAACATTCTAGATATATCCATATAAATATACATATATTCTATATTCTGTTTTTTGCTTATTTGATAAAAAGTTGCATACAGATATGCATATATTAAAAATAGATACATATTTGTTGGCAATTTTTTAACATAAATGTTGAATACAGATATTTAAAACATATGCATATTTATATGCATATATCTAGAATACTCAACTTTTCTGAGTACATGCAAACCCAAGTTATCTTCATTCAATTGTGAATACTGCTATGCATTTCTTAATAATTATTCCATGCTTTTATGCAAAAAAATTTGAAAAAATGGTTTCATTTGAGAAAAAAATCCATCCTATCTTTTTTTAAATTTGAAACATTGTTGAAAGACTGTATTAATAAAAATCCCAGAATTGTAAAATTGTTGAATTTATTTAAGCAGAAATGTGTGTTGATGATGTGATTTTTACCATGAATGTTGAATAAATATTTGATTTGGATGAGTATATAAAGAAATTATGAATGAAATTATGGATTTATTTAGAGTTGTCGCATGCTAGTGTGCAACTATCAGCAGATTCATGCATAAATGTATGCATTTAATCACAATTGTTGCATGTAATTGTGCAACTATTAACTGGGTGCTCAATAATTATATGCATTTATCCAAAACTATGACATGAAATTGTGATTTTATTACATAATTGTTGCATAATTCTATGCATTTAATTAGCAATATTGCATAAGTACTGAAACTATCAATACATTATTGCATATTTATATGGGTTTTAGCAGAATTGTTTCATGCAAATGTGCAACTATCAATACATTATTGCATACACGCTAAACATTTGAATACTTGCATGCACACAATAAGAATAATTGCATACTTGTATATAACATTTGAGAATACTCATATATATTAGCTAGTTATAAAGATACTTTCGTATCTGTATGTAATAGTACAAACTGTTTCATACATTTATGCAACAATGCAAAATAGAAGGAAAAGATAATGCAAATATTCAGCATAATTGCATACATGTATGCAACTATACTGAATAACTGCAGATATATAGGCCTAAAAAAATAACTATAAAAATCACAGAATTTAACATTAAAATACTGAACTAAATTTAAACCAGAATGTAAATGCTCACAACACTATGTAGTATAATGTTGTTGAATTTATTTTTTTTATAAAAAACCATCTAATAGTCTTTTGAAGGACACGTCATCTTCTATGATCATCTTTCAGAAAGTTTTTGAGTTGCTGACAATAACAAACCCAGTTGTCTTCATCTTCCCAAACACAACACTAATTGCTACATGGAAAAACCCTATGAAATAAATAAATAAAAAATATTAAAAAAATAAAATAAATTACATAAACAAATAGTATAAAAAAGAACTAAAACTGGAACAAATAATTAATATACTACAACGCAAATTTGCAGTAAAATCATATTCATACACAATTATGTTTTATTTTTCAATATTTAATCAAATTTGCACACATGCATTCAAATTCAATAAATATTTGCATACATGAATGCACATAACTATGACAGTTGAAAACAATATGTACAGACATAATAATTGCATTTAAGTGTATGCATGTATCCAGATTAAATGTATACCATTATGCATTTAATTCAACATTCTGAATAATTTTATGCATTTGTTTAAAATTTGTGAATTGTTGCATGCTATATAAACCAAAATATGCATAATTAAAAGCATATATACAAAAGAATAGTATACTCGTCAGATTAAATTCATGAACACATGCAAATACTCTGAAAAATAGCATACATGTATGATCAAAAACACAAAAATTGATGTTATTAGTGAAAAATAAACTATAACACAACAAACCTTCAATTCCATTTTTTTCGGGTAGCATCTATTTAACATCCTTATCCATATCTATCATTACCAAACATCAACAGCACCAATACACCATTATCAGCAGGAAAACTGTTATATGAAGCAAAGAATAAACATTAATAAACAAAATCTCTAGTAATCAAATAACATTAGACAAAAATTTACAAAAACTAAAAACTTTAACAATATGTGCATATGTTAAACATTTTAATATGCATATATTAAGAAAATATGCATATTTGTATACAATTAATTAACAAACACAAAACAGATATTCAAAATAGATTTATACTCGAATGCATTTATACAGAATATATGAATACATATACGCAAATTTCCTGAATATATGCATAGCCCTATACACCATTTATAACAATAGTTGCATATTTTTACAATAGTTGCATATTTTTATGCAAATATTAACAAATTATGCATATTTATACACATGTATTTAGAACATAAGAACAAATGTATTGCCAAACTAAACAAATAAATCTGTACGGTCTGTAATAACATTAAAACTATATACAATATTGTCAATCGCCATGTCTATACAATTAAATAAGATCAGATTAATCAATTAACAAATATAGAGCAAAAAATGATGCCCGTAGAAAAAAGAAAGTATAACTTACCTTGAATAAAAAACATTCGTTATATAAACCAAGGATAAATGTAATTAAATCGCTGAAAGAATTCCGAGCGCCGTAGATTATAGATCGACGGAATGCAAAAATAGGGAACGAAGGAGGCGCCGCCATGGCACAGAAGTATATGATTCTGGAAAAAATAAAGGGAAATTTAACGACAAGGACAAAAACCCACTAAAATTTATCCATAAGGACAGCCGCCTAATATTTTGTCCTAAAGGACAATACACTGAAAATAAAAATCGGCCGCTGCTTTCTTCTTCTCTCCTCTCGCGCGTAAGTCGAATTCATCAATAATCACAAAATCAAAAAATAATGAAATCATAAATTGCGAAATCACGAATTTCAGAATATAAAAGAATCGAAATTCGAAATCGAATTCAAACATCACGAAATCAAAATCGATAAGGAGAGCATTCGAAACAAAAATCGCGAGAAACAGAAACCCTAGAAAAAAATTGCCGAACAACATAAATCCATTGGAAATCACAATTGAATTGAATAGTAATATTTTTCTAACGATGGAAAACGCAGTTGAAGAAGTCGAAATTGTTGAAATAATTTTTTCGTGATTGGAAATGTTTTTTTTTCATTACTAGTATAGCAGTTCTTAGGTATCATTTTTCTATTTTTTTAGGTATCATTTTTACTATTTTAACTTTAAAACATAATGGCAGTTTTTAGTTATCATTTTTCTATTTTTCTAGGTAACATTTTTACTGCAGTTTATGTGTTGTGTTAAACATCACAGCAGTTTTAAGGTATCATTTTTATATTTTTTAAGGTATCATTTTTAATGTAATTTCTTTGTTATGTTACACATTACTGCAGTTTGAAGGTATCATTTTTATATTTTTTAAGTAATCATTTTTACTGTAATTTATGTGTTATGTTAAACATCACAGCAGTTTTAACGTATCATTTTTATATTTTTATGGTATCATTTTTACTGCAGCTTATGTGTTATGTTAAACATCATAACAGTTTGAATGTATCATTTATATATTTTTTAAGTTATCATTTTTACTGTAATTTATGTGATGTTCATATACGTCTTTTTTTATGTGATAATTTTTGTGATGGTGTACTGGTGCAAAATTAACACAAGAACAAAATCACATGGAAAAAACACATAACACAGTTAAAACATGAAAGCTGATAATTGAAAAAATAGAAAACTGATACTTACAAACTCCATCAATGTTTTAAACAAAAACCAATGCAAAAAATGTTTACATCACTATTTGATTGAATATAATGAAATAAATTCGACTGAGTTAAAAAGTTGATGCAACAATATAACTTCAAAATTAACATAGCAATAAAATTGCATGGAAAAAAGCATAACACAGTTAATAATGTAAAACTGATATCTAAAATATTACAAAATGATACCTATAAACTGCAGCAATGTTTTGAAGAAAAAATAATGGAAAAAAATTATATAACTGAAACATAAAATGATAACTAAAAAATATTGAAATGAAACATAAAATGAAATAAGTTGGACTGAGTGACGAAGTTGATGCAAAAATATAGTTTCAAAATTAACACAGCAATAAAATCACAACAAAACAACATATAACACTGTTAAAACAGAAAAAATGGTACCTAAAAAATTAGAAAAATGATACCTAAATAATGATGCAATGTTTTAAAAATAAAATAATGGGAAAAAAATTTATATCACAGATTTATTGATTAAAATGAAAAAAGTTCGACTTAGTTTCAAAGCTGATACAACAATATAACTTCAAAATTAACGCAGCAACAAAATCTCATGAAAAAAAACATATAACACAGTTAAAACGTTAAAAATGATAACTAAAAAAATAGCAAACTGATACCTAAAAACTGCTGCTACGTTTTAAAGTTAAAAACAAGAAAAATGATACCTAGAAAAATAGAAAAATGATTCCTAAAAACTGCTGCTACGATTTAAAGTTAAAAACATGAAAAATGATACCTAAAAAAATATTTCCAACCTAAAAAATGGTACCTACGAACTGTAGTAGTGATAAAATGAAAAAAAAAAACATTTCCAACCTAAAAAATTGTTTCAACCATTTCGTGTTCTTCATATACGCTTTCCATCGTTTGAAAAATATTTTTATTCCATTCAATTGTGATTTCGAATGGATTTTTGTTGTTCGACCTATTTTTTTTCTAGGGTTTTTGTTTCGGTTGATTTATGGTCGTGATTTTGATTACATGATTTTTGTCTTCGATTGAGATGACCGATTCTAATGTATTATCATATTTGTGATTTAAGCGATTTATGATTTCGTGATTTTGGTGATTTCGTGATAAACAATGAAATCGACAAAGACGTAAGAGAGGGAGAAGAAGAAAGCAACGACCGAAATTAATTTTCAGTGTATTGTCCTTCTGAGTAAAATTTTAGTGCGCTGTCCTTATGGATAAAAAGGCCTTCACTTTTGTCCTTCTAAATATTTTCCTGAAAAATAAATCCCTAATACGTATTTCGAATTACATAAATGACGGCGTGAATTAAGTGAAAAGGGCAGTTTTGTAAAAAAACAAGCCGCTATTTGAAAATAAGGATGAAATTTATATGTTTCTAAAGGGGAGGATGTAAGCCTAATTAAGTTTAGTTTTAAAGATGTGAGCCTAATTTTCACAAAAATAATAGCAATTTATTTTCCAAAGAATTAACATAACTATCCCTTGAAAATCTTTTGGAAATCTGTTGCAAAATAGCCTCAACAAATATTTGTCGGTAAACTTCCCTGATTTGCAACAGAAATTAGCGGTCAAACATTTTTGACAGTAAAGTGATGCATTTTGCAATGATTTAGCGATGGAAAATGAAAGGCGATGGTAATAATTTAAGATAAACAAAAATAGAAAATTCTAAATATTATTTATTGCAGATTCCATGAAAATCCGTCGCTAAATTAGTGACAATATTTTCCACTGCTAAAGTTTGCAACCATTTACAGCTTTTTTTGTAGTGTTTTTACTGTAGCAACTTGTTTCAACATTTTTTTGGCGCTGCTGTATAAAAAAATAGTTTCAAAAAATTGCAGATATTCATGGAAGTAATCTGCATAAGAAAAGAAAAAAATGAAAAACCAGCAATTATAATGAACAATTGTTGATATATCAGTAATTATTCACCCACATTTTTAGTTGAAAATCGGATGAATAATTGCTCATATATCAGCAATTATTCAAATATACTTGCTGATATACCAGCAATTATACTTTTTTTTTTTGCAAGGCTTATGAATTATTATTGATATATCAGCAAATATTGTATATAATTACTGATATATCAGCAACTATGTTAAAGGTGATGGAAATCTTATAAATAATGGCTGATATATCAACTATTATTGTATATAATTGCTGATATATCAGCAACTATAATTAAAATTGATGTATAGCTGAATAAATAAAAAGAAAATGAAAAATTGCAGCAAAGACCGCAATTATTACTGTAAATTGCTGATATAACAACAATTGTTTTGCAGTTGATGCAAATAATTGGAAAAGTTGTTGAAATGTTAGCAACAATTGCAAATAGTTACATTATTTGCTGCAATTTACTATAGCATTCATGTTTTTTTTAATTTTGTTTTTAAATCATATTTTTCTATTTTTACTGCATGATACGATGGTGATTATATATTGAATTTAATTTTGAATTTTCATAAAAAAACGTTTTTTAAGATTTTTGCAAAATAGGGACCTAATTTATAAAGTTTTTAGATAGTTTTTTTTTGTATTTCGAAACATAATAGGGACCTGAGCCAAACTGACCCAATTAATTTTGTCATTATTGTTGATATGTAGAGTTCATGTTATGTGATTTATATATCTATATGGTTGCATGAAAAAGTACCTTTTTAATATGAATGTGTATATATATATATATATATATATAGTAAAATTGACATATATTTTTAAGAGCTATTAGAAAAATGGATTAAATACTACCTATGATTATTTAAATAATTAGAATTTAAGATTTCATGAGTAGTTTCAATAAATGGATTGAAATATAAAATATCACAAAAGAATTGAGGAGGTTCAAAAAATAATTTGTAGAAATGTTTAAGTACAAGTATTTAAAGTGGAATTGTTTTCTTCAATTTATGATAAATTTATTAAGATAAGTGTTTAATATATTAAATTCATATTATTTATACATTTATTATTTAAACTATGTGACTTATTTAACTTTATATTTGAAAGGAAAATTAATTTTGCCATTTTTGTTGATATGAACATGATATACATTTTAAAACATCACAATTTGAATTAATTAGATAAATTATCAACAATTTATTGATTGAATTTATTTGTTAAATTCGAAATTACATGATTAATTTAAATATATTGACTTGAATGTACAATGCTAAGTGATATCGTGCAATGTTCTACAAATAACTAAATAGATTATAAAATGCAGGCATTTGACATTAATACTACAATGCAATACGTGATGAATATATTGATGTAAATAAGTAAAACTATGAATTTATGTTTGTTATGTATATAATTTATGTTATGTGATTGACATGTTCGTGTATTTGAATTTTTTTCATTAATATGAATATGGTTAATCTTGATGTGATTTATTAGGAGAATCAATAAATAATAGTTTTAAAGAATTATTTAAATAGTTTTAATATCATGTAATTAATCATAAAATATGGCATTAATGTAAAATATTAAAAAAGATTGAGAAAGACTTAAATGATTATAAAAAATTCAAGGTATAGATATTCGAAGCCGAAAAAAACGTAATTTTATCATTTTTTAGTAAGTTAATTAAATTTATTTTGAATTACTTAACCCTTTGGTTTTGTAATTAATTTAAATATATAGACTTAAATATAAAATATTAGGAGCTAACTATTAATAAATAATTGTATAAACTTTAAAATGTCCGTATGTAAATTAACATAAGATGTAAGATAATGTGTAACACCCCGTATTTTCGAATAATCAGATTAACTAAAATTTAAGAATACTTAATTTCAAATGTGGGAATTAAGGGAAACGGGTTGTTCCATTGCGTTCGTCTCGGAATTCTGCTTAAGATAGAGTCCGAGTTTGCGTAAAACGGATACCGTATGAAGAAGATATGGACGAACGAAGTTTGGTGGCTAAATAAAAAAAAGGATTGCACTGGCGCACTTAGGAAGTGCGCCAGTACAAATTTACATTGGCGCACTTCCCTAGTGCACCCAGGCTGAGAAAAAACCTGCATAGCTTTTTGGTTTGACCCTGGCTGGCCTGGTCGGATTCTGGTCGAATTTCTGAGCTCTGCTGTGTCACTAGGGCTAACTTGTCACTTTCTGATTGGTTTCTCTTGAGATGGATGGCCTTGTTTAACCCTAGCTTCATCGATTGCTCTAATTAGTTTGAAACCCTATATAAAAAGCCCCCTAGCCCCATTCTCTTTACACCATTCTTCTCTAACCTTATGCTGCACAATTTCATTCTTATACTCTGCCTCCGTTCTTATTAAATAAAATAATGGTGTCGTTACTTTGCTGGAATCAAAACTTGGACTGATGCATCTTCTTCCAACCTGAATAGAATTAAAAGCTAAATCAAATCTCTAATCAATGTTTAGAGCTACAACAACAATTAAAGAGGAGTAATTCAACATTTCTACATCAACAACAGTTTATTATCCTTTCTTAAAACCACGAAAGGCAAGTACAGTTATTTTCCACTATAAACTGTAACTATAATTGTGACATGATTGTAAATCTGAATTTGAGGTTGTGTACGTTCTGTTCTGATATATTTTATTCTGTATCTCTTTCTTCTTTCTGTTCTATAGCCAGACTACCACGAGCCTGCGCCATATCTCATAAGAGATTAACACACGAACGCTAAATTTTGGGACAAATAATAATGCATAATTGGACATGAAACTATTGCCTATGAGATTATTGCCTATGACTATAATTCATGCCTATGAGACTATTGCCTATGACTATGATTCATGCCTATGAGACTATTGCCTATGACTATGATTCATGCCTATGAGACTGTTGCCTATGACTATGATTCAAGACTATGAGACTATCGCCTATGACATTGAATAAGAAACTATTGTGATTAGTCGCCCATGACTATTGTGGTTAGTTGCCTATAACTATTGTAGTTAGTTTCTTATGCCTATTCCCTTAATGATGTTAGATCTCATATTTAGTATGTAACTTTGCTAGTTTATTCCCATTCACTGTTATGTACATCGAGCCTATTGGGCCATTATTATTGTATTTGGTTCATTATTGCACGCCTATTCTTTTATATCAATTCTTGTGCTTATCCCCTATTCCTTTTGTTAGGGCCATTTCATGAGTATTTAGAGAACTTGTGGAAACATGTTATACGGGGATTGGGCGTAGCTTAATTAAGTAAATCTGGCATAGCAAATATGTTGGCATAATCTGAATTGGCTATAATAGAGAATGATTTACATGTGTATTAGTCTTGTACATAAATGGTGAACTAGAATATTAAATCTAGTTTTGACATGAACTGTAAATGGGAATATTAAGGCTAAAATTTGGGGCATATATTGTATTATGAATTATGACCTTGATTTAGGCATGTAAGTTTAGGCTAAATTTATGATTAGGCAAGATATGTAAATAAAGTTTTAGATATATATAATCTGCTAAATCTTTTATCTGCTAAATCTGTTAAATTGCCTAATCCGTTATCTGCTAAATCTGTTGAATTGCCTAAACTGCTAAATCTGTTATCTGCTAAATCTGTTGAATCGCTTAAACTGCTAGATCTGCTACTTGTTGAATTGTCTAATATGTTGAAAACTAGATAATGGTAATCTGGGTATGGAAATCCGTAGGCTCGACCTAAGATTTAGTAGAACATGGAAATTTGATTAATCTGTTGTATCCTATGAAGAAGTTTAATCTGTTAAATAAACATAATTAGTCTGATATCTGAAAAATCTGTATTGGAATGAATTGGCTATGACACGAGGTTAGGCTCTGTTTGCGGTAGAAGCCTGCCCGGAACCAACCGGCTTAACCAGCGACCGCAAACTGTCAGTCTAATGTGAGAGGTCGTAGGCATACTAAAATATGCTTAAACACGAGGTTAGGTCTGGCTTGTGGCAGAAGTCTGCCCGGAACCGCCCGACATATCCAGCGGCCACAAGCTACCGACCTAATGTGAGAGGTCTGTGCATTAATATTTAATTAATGCAAATCTGGGATAAATATGATGTCTAAAACGTTTTGGGTAAATAGGGTTAAACCAACCGGACTGATGAATTTAATAAAACCTATTTCGTGAATCTGTAGGCCCAATACAAAGTTAGACAATCTGTAAGTCTGTTAAGAACTGTACATCTGATCCGTTAGTCTGAAAACCCGTTAACTTGATTTTCTGATCTGTGAACTAGTTGACTTGAACTCTGTATGTCTGAAAACTTGTAAACAAGTTATTCTGAAATCTATTAGTCTGGGGACACAAGGTTAGGAGGGAAAATACTTGTGTCATCTGTTGTTTGGGACCCATATTAGTCAGTAACCCTTTTTGGTATCAAAACTATGAACCAACAGTAGGTAAGGTCCGGGCACGCTTACTAAACTAATTATAAGTGGTTCATTCTGATAATGACGAGGGGTGTTGATGGTGCGTTCCAACTGGGTCATGTACGTGCATGGATCCCGGTCTTCCTCTAAGGATGTAAGACGTTGTGACATCTATAAATAGTTCTGTGCCAATTGGTTGTCACTTTAGGGAGAGATACACCCTACTATGGGGCCAACACAGGGTATTTATGTATTAGGGAGCCAATCGCTTGGGATAGGGTTTTAAGGTACACTTAGTTATGTCTGTTTCTGTTGGTACCGTCTGTTTCTGTTTGGTGGTAACACCTGTCTGTTCCTGCGTGGTACCGTCAGTTCGGGTGGTAAAGGCCCATTTACTAGTGTACACCTAATTCTACATTCTGTTTCCGTAGGGATTAATCTGTTTCTGTACCTTCTGTTCGGGTGGTAAAAGCCCATTATTAGCATTCTGTTTCTGTCTGTTTCTGTTCGGGTGGTAAAGGCCCATTATTAGCATTCTGTTTCTGTCTATTTCCGTTTGGGTGGTAAAGGCCCATTACTAGCATTCTCTTCGGTGGAAATTATTCTGTTCCCGTTTCTGTTTCAGTTTAGACATTGGGGTGACACCTAATCCTGTTATACTAGTATTAGTGAAGAGAAATGAAAAGTAATATTATTCTGTTTCTTCTGTTTAACCTAAGTACGTCTGCTGCTCCTGTTACTGTTATCTTTTATCCAACTTACTTCCATGTCATAATTATTATTATCTGTTCATATGCAGAAAGTCACTGGACTTGCCAGACTTTATGTCTGACCTTGCTTGTTTTCGCCCCTTTTTCTTCCGTTCCCCCCTCTAGGTTTTCCAAGGATGAACACTTTAGCTTGATCCAGATTTCTTCTGCTTGAAGTACTTAGAGTGCTTGAAGTACTTAGAGTGCTTAAAGTATGGCTTGACTCCTTATGGCAGCTTCTGTAGGGATTATGATTTTAAAGTTTTGTACTCTGATGATTTTCTGAACAAGACTGATATTTATGTACTTGAGTTTTTGGTAAAGATGTAACCAAACTGATTTCTGTTTTCCGCTGTAATAAAGTTTATAATTTCTCAAGTATTGTTTATCTGTCTTGAAATTTTCTGTTCTGTTTACTAAAATGCTCCACCAAAGTTAAGGCATTCCCTTTGTGAGTGTCCTTAACAGAGGTGGGGTGTTACACTTGGTATCAGAGCTGAAGGTTACCATATTTGATAAAAAGTTTTGAAAACTATTTTCAAAAAGCTTTTAAAAGGAAGTATTTTCAAAAGTAAAGCTTATTTTTGAAAAACATAATCCCCAAAAGCCATATATCTATCTTTTGATCCTCTGTTTGAATCTTTGTTTCCTTCTTTCTACGGGGCTCCCGGCTTTCTGGGAGGTAACCTCATCGTGACATGATTCTGTAGGCTTGATAAGACTACGACACCGGTCAAAGGGCAAATAAGCGCCCGACTTCCATCTGTAGCCATTGTAATCTCACCTACGGCTAATTTTCTTTCGAGCTTTGTAGGATTTTCTGTGCGATGGAGGCCGCTTTCGAGGGACTTTTCAACATGTTACACACGGATAGTAAAGATGAGAATGAGGGAGTTTGGCTAAGGAGCACAACCCAAGGATGAGAAACTCATGGATATGGACTTGGTTCACAAAGGAGGCAAAAAGGAAACACAGAAGAAGGAAGAAAAGTCTGAAGATAAAGGAGGAGAAAAGTGCTTTACTTATGGAAGCTTGACTCATCTGAACAAGGATTGCCGAAAGAGGAAGGACACTCATTTCAACTGTGGTGAGATGGGATACTTCACTAGGGACTTCCCAAAGAAACGGGGGTAAGGACAGAGGACATGACCTACTTCGGGAAGGCAGGCGAATGCTCTCATAGTTGGTGGATAGGGTAGAAGTAGGAAAATTTCCGTAGAGAATTTAGTTTCCTTATCTGATTATTGAGTTAGAACTCTTTCCGATTATGGCATTCTGATTCTGTAGTCGAGTCTCTGCACTTTAATACTTGTCTTGTTTCTGATCTGGTTATAGTCTCAAACCCCATAGGGTTACGACTCATCTGTTGTTGATAGGTTGGGGTTTGAGGGTATCTGTGTTAGGCGTCAAGTCGATTGTAATGCATACATTCTGGGTTTTTGAGGGATATGGTGGGATTTTCCAATGCTTAGTTTTCTAAGAATCATTCGATAATCTGATCTGTACCAGTAATCTGTAGGTATCTGAATATTTCTGATAAGGATAAGATTTCCATTTTCGACATTGTCTAAAGAGGGTAATCCTCTGGGTGTCAATCTGATATTGGTTTCGGTCTTCAGGGCTGATACTTAGGGGAATTATTCTCTCAACCAATGTCTAATGGGAACCAAGTTTTTGTTTTATCTGTACTCGCTTCCATCATTCGACTGTATCCTATCGATCAAATCTTCGAACTTTAGGTAGAAACTAATGGATGTAAACATGTGTTTGAGACATGTTATGTTTGATGGTTGAAAGTGGATGCAAATGGTTGCTAGTGGTTGCTCGTGGATGCATATACACACACTAGGCACTAGATCGGCTCGAATACACTCTCATACTGCATATGGATGTGTGAGCATTTTCAATTTCTGTGGATGCAAAATGATTGACTCATCACATGGATGTTGCATATGAATGAATGGTTGTCACTCATATAAGAATGATATGTATCAAATAGGAAAATTGTATACATGTTGGACTCATGACACTGACATAGTTCGCATTAAGGAGGTCAACTGAATCAGTGGACCACCTGATCTTTGCATTAGATAAGGAACATATACACACACTTTTGCATATGTTCATACAACATTAGAAGTTTTCTAAGGACAATGGATGCTTGTGGATGATAGTTGAGTAGATGGGTGATTGGATGGTAGGACACATTCTTCTTAACTTTAAGATTTCGGGGACGAAATCCTTTAAGTACGGGAGAATGTAACACCCCGAATTTTCGAATAATCAGATTAACTAAAATTTAAGAATACTTAATTTCAAATGTGGGAATTAAGGGAAGCAGGTCGTTTCATTGCGTTTGTCTCGGAATTCTGCTTAAGATAGAGTTCGAGTTTGCGTAAAACGGATACCGTATGAAGAAGATATGGACGAACGAAGTTTGGTGGCTAAATAGAGAAAAAAAAAGCATTGCACTGGCGCACTTGGGAAGTGCGCCAGTACAAATTTACATTGGCGCACTTCCCAAGTGTGCCCAGGCCGAGAGAAAACCTGCACAACTTTATGGTTTGACCGTGGCTGGCCTGGTCGGGTTCTGGTCGAATTTCTGAGCTCTGCTGTGTCACTAAGGCTAACTTGTCACTTTCTGATTGGCTTCTCTTGAGATGGATGGCCTTGATTGACCATAGCTTCATCGACAGCTCTAATTAGTTTGAAAACCTATATAAACAACCCTCTAGCCCCATTCTTTTTACACCATTCTTCTCTAACCTTATGCTGCACAATTTCATTCCTATACTCTGCCTCCGTTCTTATTAAATAAAATAATGGCGTCGTTACTCTGTTGGAATCAAAACTTGGACTGATGCATCTTCTTCCAACCTGAATAGAATTAAAAGCTAAATCAAATCTCAAATCAAAGTTTAGAGCTACAACAACAATTAAAGAGGAGTAATTCAACATTTCTGCATCAACAACAGTTTATTATCCTTTCTTAAAACCACGAAAGGCAAGTACAGTTATTTTCCGCTATAAATTGTAACTATAATTGTGACATGATTGTAAATTTGAATTTGAGGTTGTGTATGTTCTTTTCTGATATATTTTATTCAGTATCTCTTTCTTCTTTCTGTTCTATAGCCAGACTACCACGAGCCTGCGCCACATCTCATAAGAGATTAACGCACGAACGCTAAATTTTGGGATAAATAATAATGCATAATTGGACATGAAACTGTTTCCTATGAGACTATTGCCTACGACTATAATTCATGCCTATGAGACTATTGCCTATAACTATGATTCATGCCTATGAGACTATTGCCTATGACTATGATTCATGCCTATGAGACTATTGCCTATGACTATGATTCATGCCTATGAGACTATTGCCTATGACTATGATTCAAGACTATGAGACTATTGCCTATGACATTGAATAAGAAACTATTGTGATTAGTCGCCCATGACTATTGTGGTTAGTTGCCTATAACTATTGTAGTTAGTTTCTTATGCCTATTCCCTTAATGATGTTAGATCTCATATTTAGTATGTAACTTTGCTAGTTTATTCCCATCCACTGTTGTGTACATCGAGCCTATTGGGCCATTATTATTGTATTTGGTTCATTATTGCACGCCTATTCTTTTATATCAATTCTTGTGCTTATCCCCTATTCCTTTTGTTAGGGCCATTTCATGAGTATTTAGAGAACTTGTGGAAACATGTTATACGGGGATTGGGCGTAGCTTAATTAAGTAAATCTGGCATAGCAAATATGTTGGCATAATCTGAATTGGCTATAATAGAGAATGATTTACATGTGTATTAGTCTTGTACATAAATGGTGAACTAGAATATTAAATCTAGTTTTGACATGAACTGTAAATGGGAATATTAAGGCTAAAATTTGGGGCATATATTGTATTATGAATTATGACCTTGATTTAGGCATGTAAGTTTAGGCTAAATTTATGATTATGCATGATATGCAAATAGAGTTTTAGATATATATAATCTGCTAAATCTGTTATCGGCTAAATCTGTTAAATTGCCTAATCCGTTATCTGCTAAATCTGTTGAATTGCCTAAACTGCTAAATCTGTTGAATCGCTTAAACTGCTAGATCTGCTACCTGTTGAATTGTTTGATCTGTTGAAAACTAGATAATGGTAATCTGGGTATGGAAATCCGTAGGCTCGACCTAAGATTTAGTAGAACATGGAAATTTGATTAATCTGTTGTATCCTATGAAGAAGTTTAATCTGTTAAATAAACAGAATTAGTCTGATATCTAAAATAATCTGTATTGGAATGAATTGTCTACGACATTAGGTTAGGCTCTGTTTGCGGTAGAAGCCTGCCCGGAACCAACCGGGTTAACCAGCGACCACAAACGGTTAGTCTAATGTGAGAGGTCGTAGGCATAACTAAAATATGCTTAGATACGAGGTTAGGTCTGGCTTATGGCAGAAGTCTGCCCGGAACCGCCCGGCAAATCCAACGGCCACAAGCTACCGACCTAATGTGAGAGGTATGTGCATTAATATTTAATTAATGCAAATCTGGGATAAATATGATGTCTAAAACGTTTTGGGTAAATAGGGTTAAACCAGCCGGACTGATGAATTTAATAAAACATGTTTCGTGAATCTGTAGGCCCAATACAAAGTTAGACAATCTGTAAGTCTGTTAAGAACTGTACATCTAATCTGTTAGTCTGAAAACCCGTTAACTTGATTTTCTGATCTGTGAACTAGTTGACTTGAACTCTGTATGTCTGAAAACTTGTAAACAAGTTAATCTGAAATCTGTTAGTCTGGGGACACAAGGTTAGGAGGGAAAATACTTGTGTCATCTGTTGTTTGGGACCCATATTATTCAGTAACCCTTTCTGGTATCAAAACTATGACCCAACAGTAGGTAGGGTCCGGGCACGCTTACTGAACTAATTATAAGCGGTTCATTCTAATAATGGCGAGGGGTGTTGATGGTGCATTCCAACTGGGTCATGTGCGTGCATGGATCCCGATCTTCCTCTGAGGATGTAAGACGTCGTGTCATCTGTAAATAGGTCTGTGCCAATTGCTTGTCACTTTAGGGAGAGATACACCCTACTATGGGGCCGACACAGGGTATTTATGTATCAGGGAGCCGATCGCTTGGGGTAGGGTTTTAGGGTACACTTAGTTCTGTCTGTTTCTGTTGGTACCATCTGTTTCTGTTGGTTGGTAACACCTGTCTGTTTCTGCGTGGTACCGTCTATTCGGGTGGTAAAGGCCCATTTACTAGTGTACACCTAATTCTACATTCTGTTTCCATAGGGATTAATCTGTTTCTGTTTCTGTACCTTCTGTTCGGGTGGTAAAGGCCCATTATTAGCATTCTGTTTCTGTCTGTTTCTGTTCGGGTGGTAAAGGCCCATTATTAGCATTCTTTTCTGTATGTTTCTGTTGGGGTGGTAAAGGCCCATTACTAGCATTCTCTTTGGTGGAAATTATTCTGTTCCCGTTTCTGTTTCAGTTTAGACATTGGGGTGATACCTAATCCTGTTATACTAGTATTAGTGAAGAGAAATGAAAAGTATTATTATTCTGTTTCTTCTGTTTAACCTAAGTACATCTGCTGCTCCTGTTACTGTTATCTCTTATCCAGCTTATTTCCATGTCATAATTATTATTATCTGTTCATATGCTGAAAGTCACTAGACTTGCCATACTTTATGTCTGACCTTGCTTGTTTTCGCCCCTTTTTCTTCCGTTTCCCCCTAGGTTTTCCAAGGAGGGAACACTTTAGCTTGATCCGGATTTCTTCTGCTTGAAGTACTTAAAGTGCTTAAAGTATGGTTTGACTCCTTATGGCAGCTTCTGTGGGGATTATGATTTTAAAGTTTTGTACTATGATGATTTTCTGAACAAGACTGATATTTATGTACTTGAGTTTTTGGTAAAGATGTAACCAAACTGATTTCTGTTTTCCGCTGTAATAAAGTTTATAATTTCTCAAGTATTGTTTATCTGTCTTGAAATTTTCTGTTCTGTTTACTAAAATGCTCCACCAAAGTTAAGGCATTCCCTTTGTGAGTGTCCTTAACAGAGGTGGGGTGTTACATAATGTGAGAGAAATAGTAAATAAGTGTAAAATTATAAACTAATTTCAAAATAAAATATCTGGAGAGAATGAAGGAGAAGAGAAAACACCTACAACTAAGGAGAGAACTCTAAAAGGTTCTGCTTTACTATTGTTTAATCGATAGATGTGTAAAACCAAAGTTTGAATTTGTAAAAAGAATCAGTTGTCAAATCCTAATTTTAAGTGATGTATTAAGCTAAAGAAATATAAGGTATTTTTGGAAGTTTATGGTCGGATCAAAAGTTTGCGCTTTTAAGGCAACTATAAATAAATATATACAGACGTAATTTGTTCGATTTTTTTATTTTTTTTATTTTTAAGTTGCAATGTTTATTTTTTTCAATTAATTTGTATTGTTAATTAAAGAAGAATGATGATATAGCAAATATCTATTTGTTAGATCATATTTTAAGTGATGTTAATATTTGTTAATATGCGTAGAAATAAAGTTTGAATTCGTCAGTATAATCGATTGTTAAATAATCATTTTAGGTGATATATTAAGTTAAAGTTATATAAGGGAATATTTGAAAGTTTACGATCAGACCAAAAGTTTGCGCTTTCAAGGCAATTATTAATAAAGATGCATAGCTCAATGATATTTCAAAAAGTTTGCGGTCTGATTGAAAGTTTGCACTTCCAGGCATGCATATTTCCACTGTAGTTTATCTAATTACAATTGTAAAATTATACATCTGTATGAAAATTAGTAACTCACAAACTGTGATTTTGTTAGTTAAGCAATGCATCATTAATGACTACATTATTTTAGGGTATATCTGCAACGGTGAACATGATATCAGGGAGGAAATACTTATCTGTTTTAATTCATAATTCTTTAGATGTTCGCCTTTCCATTGTAAGTACGTCAAATTATACGCTGGCAATATCAAAAGAAGAAAAAAATATCTGAAAAATATATATGCATCTAAACCATATGGTTTTTATTTTTATTTTTTAAGTTGCAACGTCTAATTTGTTATTTGTTCGAGTTTCGGTTTATATTATTAATTAAAAAAATGAATTCATATATAAATTTTATTTCTTATTGTTGGCTAGTTTCTGAACCAAGCCACCAAGAGTACATGTATCACAGTAAAATAGGAAGGATAATTATATATTCAAGCTCAGAGACGAATACACCATGACTTATGAAACCCATGACCCCGCTCGTGACTGTCCTTCACATCACTCTCGTGATGCCCCAAGACCGACCCACTCGTGAAGGGTCATCACGACTCGCTCATGAGTCTTTCTCACAAACTGTCCACGAGCTGAAGAGATGGTGATCGTGACCAAGTCCTCTACGATCCGCAAATTCAGGATTTGAGGACACTTGTCCATAACCGTCATATTGACCATTTCTCTATCAAGCCACGAACCAGTCCGAGATCCTCGGGATCCATGCCACGTGTCTTCACGAACCGTCTGTAGATATCACATACAAATAGCTCCATACTTGCATTTTTCAGGATCTTTTAGCAGTTCTGAGTATTATTTCCACCATTACTGTTTCTCCATTATTTGTAGTCAGTATTATCTCAAAATTATTGAGTGAACCACTATTGTTAAAGTGAGACTGAGAGAAATCATTGATTGTACTTGCATTTAACGTATAATCAAAGACATATAAAGTGGACGTAGGCTCGTTAACGCCGAACTGGTGTGTTTGCTGTGTTTTCTTTCATTTTTTGTCATTACTCTCTGCAATTTTAGACAATTTGGGTGTTAAAGCCATAATTTGGTCTAACATTTTGGTGCTTTCACTGAGAATTGACATCTCATCATATTGGATTATTTCTCTACTATTTGGATATTCAAGTTCGAAGAAAGTAGTCCGAACTTTCACTGTTTTGGTTTCTGAAGATTTTAGCAAAGTCGAGACGTCATGGCTGGAAAGAAATCCAAGGATTTATGAGCTGCGCAAGCAAATGAAGCTGGAAACGAAGCCATTGAAGAAAGTGTTCAGCAGCAGCCAGAGATGGACTCCCCGACTCGCTGGTCGCAGGGGGAGAACCGACCCGAGGAGGGGGTCATGACCCAATCGCATAGGATCTCCACGAGCCGCCCCGTTGAAGACCCCATGAGCCATCCAGTTGAGCCCATCACGAATTGCACTGCTGAGATCACCACGAGCCGTCATGCAGAAGGCACCACGAACTATCAACAAGAGGGGGTCACGAACCGCCCGGACCACAGGACCACTACTCGACCTGGAAAGGAAATTATGGCTCATTCTGCTCGTGCTGCTGCTCGACCTAGCTTGGGTTCTTTACGTATAAGAGAGAATGATGATGATCAGTTACATGCCTCTGCTCCAACAACTAAAGGAGATATCTCTCGTATCCTTGATATGTTGGATAGGACGAACGATGGGTTAGCAGCTCAAAGACGAGAGAGTTCCTTGTTATGACAGAAACTTACTGCATTAGACAGAGAATCGATGATCTCCAAAAGCAGAGTACACCTCCGCCGACCTATCCTTTTACTCCAGAGTAGTCATCCTCGTCGGAAGAGCCTCCAAGGCCTCCATAATGACCATTAGAGAGGCCTGAAAATGTGGAATAGCTTCGATTTGGATCACTTCCTTCTCGAGATGAGGCAGCCCTCAATCTAGGACCTAGCCATCGCAACCTAAATGATACTGTTCTGTTATCCAGGAATGAAGGCATTGTTGACCCTGTCCGGAATCAACCGTTGTTGCCTCCTCGCCGCGTGATTGACCATGGCAATAGGAGACAGGGAAGTTCCGCTCAGGCTCCAGACTTCGTAGTAGCACGACGGAGAGACGTTGGGGGGCCCTGTAGGGCAAGGAGTACTGATCCTGAATCTACATTGACTCATGCTGATATTGAAGCAATGATTAGGCAAATCATGGTAGATAGCCGTGGACAGAGGAATGAGGATTAGGGTATAGGCCGCAGTCATATGCCCTTTACAGATGATATATTGGAAGGAAATTCAACATGCCTTCTATGAATTGCTACACGAGTAGGACGGACCCAGTTCACCATACGGTGAGGTATTCATGATACATAAACGTCGCTACTACTCCTGACGCAGTAAAATGTAAAGCATTCCCGATATTCCTGGAGGATGTGGCACTAAAGTGGTTTACCTACTTGCCGGCATGACCGATCTCCAGTTTCAGGGAGTTGAGTGAATAACTTGTAAATCAATTCCGACTTCATGCTTAGAGGTTTAAGAATGTCATCGAGTTATACCCCATTAAACAATGCCCTGACGAATCTTTAAGGTCCTATCTAGATCGTTTTAACTTAGCAGTCACAGAGGTAAGAGATCCTCATGACAAACTGTCTTGATGGCCCTAATTGGCGGAGGGGACAAAAATACTGAGTTTGGAAGATACTTAGCCGGCAAGTCGCCGCTGACTAGAGAAATATTCTATGAGAAAGCTAACATCTGTTTACATCAGGAAGAGATATATGCCAACCGAAAGAGGAAGGCTGCCGGCAAAGAGGATATACAGAGTAATGTAGCCATCAAATAATTTGGGGACAGTTCTGGAAAGGTAGCGGTCAACGTTGGGAACAAAAACCAAGGGAATGATTGCCAGTCCGGGAACGGCAAAAAGAGAACAAATCGAGGAAAAGACTCATAGAAGAGGCCTCGATTCAAACCATTTGAAAACTTTATGCCGTTGAATGATACATTAGAAAACATTTTTCTGGATACCTATAACGTCCTTCAATATAAGAGGCCTCCACCAAGAGATTCAACAAAAAAAGAACGTAAGACAGGAAAGTTTTTCCTTTTTCATCAGACCCATGGTCATTCCACCAATTTATGTCATCATTTGAGAGACGTCTTCGAAAAGCTAATCCATGAAGGAAAGTTGGACGAATACAAGGTTGCTCCGAGGGACAGGGGGCAAGCTAGGCAGACCCCGAACCAAAACCAACCCGCTGCTAGGTCGACCGCTCCGCAGAAAGGAAAGAAAATTGTCATCAATACCATTGTAAGAGGATCTCATCCTGTTGGACAAAACTTTAGGGCAATGGATCAGTATGTGAATGCGTCCAAACACCTTGAAGTAGGAGAATGCAGTAATCCTGAAATTGTATCCCCGATAAAGCAGCATAAAACAATGTTTGACGATATCGTCTTTCATGATAGAGATTGTATTAGAGTTCACGCCCCCACTGAAGATTCTTTAGTGATCACGGAAACCATTGGTCCTGCTTTGGTCCACAAGGTTTTGGTGGACAATGGAAGTTCAGTAAACATCCTGTTTAAGAAAGCATTTGATCAGATGAAACTTGGAGCGAAATATTTGAAGCCCTGTGAGGGATGGATACGTGGCTTCAATGGAGCCTCAACAACCCCGACCGGATATGTGGAACTATCTGTAACTTTGGAAGAGGGAGATCGCCGGAGAGTGAGAATTATTCCAATTGTGGTATTGGATATTGAGTCACCTTATAACGCCTTCTTGGGCCGACCGGCTCTAGTAGAATTCGGAGCTTGTATTGCACCTTGGTGCTTATTATTAAAATTCCCGACATATGCAGGAGTTAGAGATGACCAAGTCATAGGACGAGCTTACTACATAGCAGAGTTGAAGTTGCTGCTCAAAGGATTAAACATAGAACCAAAGGGTTCCTCCACCCGCAAAGGAGGACACAACATAGCAATTAAAGATGACCCCGAAGGAGCCGCTAGGAGAGCTGCCCGAGGATATAGATCCCAGAGAGGACAAGAAACCTGGGGGCAGAATAGCTACTCCAAACAAAACGATTGTGGATGTTCACATTGACGATGATGACCCAGCGAAGGTCTTGAAAATTGGATCCCAGTTAGACCCTCTTCGTGCAAAAGGATTGATCGACTTCCTAAAGACTAATCTAGATCTGTTTGCCTGGACCTATGCTGACATGTGTGGGATATCCCCATCAATTATGTACCACTCATTGAGAATCAATCTGAAACATCCACCAGTTAAGCAGAAAAGGCGAATGCTTGGCCTAGAGGGGTCAGCTGCCTTAAAGTAAGAAGTTGAGAAGTTGAGGAGCAATGGATTTATTAAAGATTCAACTTACCCAGAATGGATTTCATACCCGGTTTTGGTGAAGAAGGCCAATGGAAAATGGTGCACCTGCATCGATTTTTCAGATTTGAATAAAGCTTGTCCGAAAGATAGTTTCCTACTCCCTAGAATTGATCAATTAGTGGATTCGACGACGGGTCGCGTGCTACTCTCCTTCATGGATGCATATTCCGTATATAACCAGATTTCCATGAATGTCCCGGACCAGGAACATACCAGCTTCATCACAGATTTGGGGTTGTACTGCTATGTAGTGATGCCTTTCGGCCTAAAGAATGCTGGAGCTACATATCAACGACCGGTAAACCGGATGTTCTATAGTCAGATTGGGAAAACGATGCAAGTGTATGTTGATGATATGCTTGTGAAATCCAAACAATCATCCAACCATACCACCGATTTAGCAAAAATGTTTGATATCCTAAGGAGATACGGGATGAAGCTCAACCCTCTAAAGTGTTCATTTGGAGTAGCCTTTAGAAATTTTTTGGGCTTTATCGTTAGCTCACGTGGAATTGAAATCAATCCAGATCAGATCGCAGTGATCAGGAATATTCGAGAACCAAGGAAAATCAAAGATGTGTAAAGCCTCGCTGGAAAAGTAGCCGCATTAGGTAGATTCGTCTCCAAAGCTACAGATAAGTGCATTCCATTTTTCGATTTAATAAAGCGAGGGAAGCGCAATTTCAAATGGACTCCTAATTGTATAGAAGCATTCCAGAACCTCCTGAATCATTTGGAAAAACCCCTGATATTGTCCAAGCCGGTAGATCACGAGGACTTGTTCGTGTACTTGGCAGTATCATCCCACGCAATAAGTTCAGCCCTGGTGAGAGAAGAATATAAAGTCCAGAGACCAGTGTACTATGTAAGTAAGAAACTAGCGGCGACGGAGCAGAACTACCCAAAGATAGAAAAGCTTGCGTACAGTTTGCTGATCGCATTTAGAAAGCTCCGCCACTATTTTCAGGCTCATCCTATCACTGTGCACACCGATCATCCGCTATGGAAAGTGTTGCAAAAACCAAAAGGATCAGAAAGGCTGCTCAAGTGGAATATCAAGTTGAGTCAGTTTGACCTGAACTTTCAGCCCTTAATATCAATAAGGGGGCAAGCGATGGCAGATTTTATAGCATAATTTACTATCCCAGAGGACGACGTAGTGAATGAAGAAGTAGATATCCCAAAATCGCTAGTTGATCCCAACGCCTGGAAACTGTATACTGACGGAGCCAGGAATGACAAATGATTCGGTGTTGGAGTGGTACTTGTAATTCCCGAAGAACGATCGATATATTATGCTTTGAGATTAGAGTTCCACGCCACCAACAATGACTCGGAGTATGAAGCCCTGATTGCCAGGATTAAGATTGCAAGGGAACTAGAAATAGCGAAGCTGGATATCTTTTGCGATTCAAAGATAGTTGTGAACCAGGTTAATGAAGAGTTTCTGGCTAAAGGGCCAAGGATTATATCGTACTTGAAGGAAGTAAGAAAATTTCTTGGCAGCTTGGAGCACTACAGCATAACATACATCCCCCGATCAGAGAACCAAAGGGCCGATAAGTTGGTCAAGATTGCTAGTTCCGAGAACCCTGAGGACACAGAGATGGTCCCGATAGAGGTACTACAGTCTCCGAGTACTGATCAGATGGAAATTGATCATGTACTGGAGACTGAGCCAGAAAGGGAGTCATGGATGACGCCTATAAAGAACTTCCTGATAAATGGGACAACTCCCACCAAAAAGAGCGAAAGGCGTGCTGTCATTCGCAAGGCTTTCCAATATGTCATGCAAGGCGAAATTTTATTCCAACAAGGGTTCTCAATGCTGCTCCTCTGGTGTATAGCCCACGACGACATAGACAGAGTGTTGAGGGAAGTTCATAAAGGTAAGTGTGGAGACCACACTAGAGGACAAACACTGGCAAAGAAGATACTTCGATATGGATATTTCTGGCCTACTGTGAACAAAGATGCGGCTAAGTATGCATGGCGTTGTGACGCATGCCAGAGGTTCTTAAAGATTCCCAGGGCACCTCCGGGCCAGTTGAAGACGATGATGAGTCTATGGCCCTTCGTTGTTTGGGGAATTGACATTATTGGAAGCCTCCCCATAGCGAAGGGCGAAACAAAGTTCGCCATTGAAGCCGTGGATTACTTCACGAAGTGGGTTGAAGCGGAACCGTTGACCATGATCACAACCAAGAGGGTAATCAACTTCGTTATGAGAAATATCATCTGTCGATTTTGAATTCCGAAAGTTATCATAACAGATAATGGGACCCAATTTGACAATACCGAGTTCCAGGATTTTTTCAAGAGATAATATATATTGAGAAGAGATTCATAGTTGTGGCGCATCCACAGTCAAATGGACAGGTAGAAGCGGCAAACAAAGTAATAAAGTCCATTCTGAAGAAGCGATTGAAACGGGCCAAAGCCATGTGGGCCGACGAACTACCTTTGACATTGTGGGCCTATAGGACAACCTTTGAATCAGCCACCGGGCATACCCCCTTTTCCCTTGTTTTTGGATATGAAGCAGTCATTCCGGTTGAGTTAAAGGTGTCGTCTCATAGGGTCAGTTACTACGACCCAATGACTAACAATGAACTGCTCCTCGAATCCCTTGATATGGTAAAAGAAAAAAGGGACAAAGCAGATCTACGTGCCTTGAGGCACAAACAATGAGTCGCTCGATATTACAACAGAAGGGTCCGAGCTCGAACCTTTGAACCTGGAGACTTGGTTCTAAAACGTGTCTTTCCACCCCCAGTACATTTGGGCCCGAAATGGGAAGGACCTTATACCATCCTACGGAAGCTAGATAACGGAGCCATCAAGCTAGCAACCGTGGATGGAGATGAAATCCCTAGAGTGTGGCAGCATTTGCAGCATTACTTGACATGAAATTGTCAATTTTATTCTTTTGTTTTTAGGACCATGTATAAAGGCACGACTTGCCTAGAATAGTCCAATTATATAAACAAAAGATTATAAAGTGGACGTAGGTCACGATTCGACCGAACCACTATAAAATTTCTTGTGTCATTTACTTTAATCGCACCATTTATTATTTACTATGTCATTCCTTGCTCATATGAATCATTATAATCCTTAAAATTTTCTATGGGCCTTGCAACAATCTCGAAACACGTAATTCAAAGTGCCTTCTATCAGATCAGAAGGTCAACAGTATGTAGAGCACCGAGGGTGCAATAAAGCAAATGACACAACTATCAGCACTCTTGTTCTCATGATTTGAGAAAGAGAACGAAGGGCAAAGAAATAAATTGTCCACGAGACGTGAAGGTGCACCATGATTTAAAAGATCATCTCGATAACACTCTACCCTTGGCATTCGACGGGAGAGTATAAAGGCGCTAGAGACTGAGCGCCGCAAAAGAACTCCTACCTCGTTGAAAGATCGGGGGGCAAACTAAAAGCTGAGTTCGAACTTTATCCTGGGCACACGACAGGAGAGTATAAAGGCATTTCAATCAAACACCATTAAAGGGCTCCTTTCTTGTTACACAACCGGGAACAAGAGTGAAAGCTGAGCCCGAACCCCTCATTTTCGGACATGGGGGTCGGCACACATATGACACTAATCAATCCTCAATAAGCCCTGACCAGGCATCATATTAATGATTGATTGGAGGCATACACATGTATATACACAGAAGCATAGTGCAGGAATTTTAAAGTTCTATTACTATGATGATTCATGATTTGATTCTAACTTAATTATGATTTCAGCAGTTATGTTCGTGACAAAGTATGATAAACTTGCAGGAACACCGCAATGATGCAAAAGAAACAAATTTTCATTTACTAAGTGCAGATTTATAAGACAAAACTAAACAAAATACAAGGGCCATAATCGCGACTACATCATAAGGCCAGTGGAAAGTCTAAAAACAAAATATGGACTAACAAGCAAACTCTACTTGGGCTTGGGAGATGACTTGGGCTTCTTCTCCTTCTTTTGCTTCTCCAGCTCCTCCTTGTCGGCTTCAGATTTATCCTACTTTTTTCTCTTCTTCTTGTCTGAAGGAGGATCCGGTGGAGGGTTAGATGATTGGGATGCAAGCTGCGTAGTTATCGACTTACTGGCCAACTTTATAATTAACCCAGATTTGGGATCAGTTGCGGAGATAGGTTGCACATTTAGCGGCTCTTGATCCTCTATTTTTAAGGCCAACTATTTATCCTTTTTAGCCTTCATTTCGGCTAAGGTCGTATTATCGCCGTTTCTGGTCTCCCCTACGATAGCAAGCTCTTCCTCATCATCCCCGTGATCGCCATCGATGTCATCCAAGGCTCCGATAACTTCGGCATCCTTGGGAACATCAGTGCCTGATAATACGATGGCTCTCTTGGGTGCCTTGACCTCAGTCTGCTCAGGAGTTTCATGGATGAACTCAATGTTCGGTGGAACATTGACCTTCTCAACCTCTTCTTGCTTTTTTTGCAACTTTCTCTGTCGGCTTGGCGCCTATATAATGAGAAGTAACTGTTATTAATTTGGGAGAAAATGTGGTCTTCTTGATTGTTTGCTCCACAATGCAACGACAAGTCACAATAGATTTAACAAATTATGGAGAGAATATGGAGATACCTTCTGCCGATTCCTCGCCTGAACCTGAAATGGAAGCTCCATAAGTTAAAGGAACTGGAACTATGGGGATCAATGGATCATCTGGGTTATACTCCTCAACCTCAGAAATCTTGGGCTCCATTGCTGAGCTCGAACCTTCATCAGTCTTGTTCTTTCCCTTGAGATCAAGCCTTTCTTTCTCCATGGCCTCTTGGATCTGTCACCTGCCCTCCACTAAAGCCTTAGGCTCTCAACCTCTGTGAAAAGTTTGCATAAGTTGGTCCTCATCAACTTCTTCGACCTTCAAGCATCGCTTCTCACTCTCAACAATCTGCTCCAATACACTAACTAAGGTGGTGGGATAGTTACTGATCTAGGAGATATCTCGAGTCCGGATAATTTGAACAAAGAAGTCCATCAATAGTTCCTCGAATTCCCCTATCTCCTTCTCGATCGTAGCAAGTTTGGCAGCAGCAGTGGAGGCCGACTCGAGAACTACATTAGTATTACCTTCGACAAGAGCTGCCCATTACTCAGCATGAGCAAGTTTGTCGCTTAAGTTCGCATTTTCCTTTTCAATACGAACAAGATTGCCCTTTAAGCTTGCTTTCTCCTTTTCCCACGCAGCCTTCTTTGTGGAAAGAACGTCCTCCGACGCCTTTAACTCAGTGTTAGCCGTCTTGAAATCCTCTGTCTCTTTGTTCAAAGGCACACGCTCCTGGCTGTGTGAATCAAGCTCGAGGTGGAAACATTTTTTGCATTTTCCAACTCTGTTTTTTTTAATTTTCAGCATCCTGCTGAGCTTGCGCATCCTCAAGTTCCTTCTCTGCCTTGCTCCTGGCCTTAGCATTGTGATCGATTTTCACCCTAGCCCTGGCAGCATCTATTTCTAAATGACTAATAACATCTAAAAGATTCTTGGCATGTTTCTTCATCACCCTATGCTGTTTAGCCCCAAGACAAATTTGGCCTATAACTTCGGTATCCCAGTCCTCGAGAATTAGTTCAAGATCTGGAACAAACATCATCCTTTCAAATTAAAGCTCAGGGAACTGCTTTCGCAAACGCTCAAGCTTTTCCTTATTGTCAGGAGTGAGGGCAACATCCTGTGCTGTGGTGGTATCCACGTTGTGCTGACCAGAAGGAACTAAAGCTTCCTTCTCTTTTTCCAAATTTTTTCTTGAATCTTTGTCTCTATCTTTGGATTCATGATGCTTCTTCGAAGATTTGCCCTAAGACGGTGTACTCTTCGGACGAGTTAGATCTTTGGGAAGTTGCTTTCCTCTAGCCTGTGGCACATGATGACTATGGTATTTCCCAGGGTCTTTCTTCAAAGGAGAGCGAGACCATATAGAGTGAGGCTAATAAGAATCATGGGGTCGTTGGCTATCTCTTCCCCACCTGTCACTGCGATCATGCTCAAATATGGGATTGAGTCTGGGAGTGCAGCCACGAAGTTCGCGATGAGAATATGAGTGTCAATGAGACATTTTTCCTACAAAAAACAACAAACAAATATGAGACCCATGAATACGAATAGTTCGTGTGTGATGTGGCAAGTGGTGCATGTGTTTTATCTATCCCATGTAATCCCCCCTAACAGACCAGGGCCCAAAGCTAGACTTGTCTGTGCAGTATCTTTCTCTTTGGTAGGAAAATATCCTCAGAGATAGGGAAGAATGGTTCCCCTCCAAAGTCTTCAGGTTTGTAAATGTTATATGGCAGAGGGATTTTTTCTAACTCCCCAAATATCTGCTCCTCCGTCAATGTACCATGAGCAGTAGGCTTTACTGGTGGTGAAGTCCTCGAGGGAGACTGTCCCTTAGACATTGAAACCTCCTTTGGCTCATCGACTCGGATTTCATCAGCTTTGTATATATTCAAATCTTCATCATCCTGGTTGATCATCGGCGAAGGGCTCTTACGAAATTCGGCTGTTTTGGTAGCTACAGTGGTCACCTTCCCCTCGACTGGGGGCATGCTACTAGATTCCGTAGCTGTTTGAGTAGGGGGCACGTATTTGTAAGGTTTGCCACCTGCACCAAGCCCGAGTCGTATGTCCAAAAGGTGATGTTTATGAAGATCCTCATCAGTTATACACTTCCTGATCCTACAAAAATTCGACTTGCTTTTTAAGAGGCAGGACAATTGGTCCTCGTATACCGAACCTTCCGTCTTTTGGAAAGTGTGAGCTGTACAGAGAAAGAAAAGTGTTAGCACCCTGATTATATGACGGGAATGGGTGTTGAAGGATTCAGATCCTACTTGACTATAGCCATCTTCTCGCGCATCCAGCTTGATGTTTTATATAAAACCAGTTAGATTTGGCATCTCCTAAATTGCTTCGAGCATCTGATAATACCTTCCTGGGGGTATTGATTCAAGGAAAATAAAGTTCGGAGTCCCTGTGGAGCGATGTTTGAAATAATAATAGAATTTCAAGTCTTTAAAAGTGAGTTCAGTCTCTAGATTTTCCGCATAGGCAATATACAAAGTGTTTAGAGCAGCATAGGCATTGGGATGGAGTTGCATGGGAGCAATGTGTAGTTGTCTCAGGAGATCGACCACAATCGGTGGAAATGGAGGGATAACGCCTACCCAGCACATGATCCTAATAATAGCCATGAACCTTTCCGGAGCAGAATGGGGCCTATCTCCTCCCTCTGGAGTTTTCACATCGGTCCAGGGAATCCCATGTTTTAAGCAAATTTTCTTTAATTTATATCGTCCAGCTTGGAGGCTACATAGTCACTCAATTTCTCTTTCTCTACTTCTTTAACACCCTCGATTTCGTTGGGAGCTTGATAATCATTCTCTTTCTCAAGTGATGTGCTCTCAGAAGACACCGATTCTGTGTCAAGTTTGTTTCATAATCGGGATCAAAATTACTCCAATCTAGATCTGATGGAAGTGCATCGGGATTATGATAGTTTGATGACTCTGGATCTGTACTCTTCTCTGATATTCTTGTCGAGCATCTATCAGACATGGTTGTGTTGGCGAACAAACATAAGTCATCAGAGTACAATTACCTGTGAACCTCGTGTATGTGAAAGTGCTAGTGTGCGCAAATGTGTATGGTACTAGAAAGAAAAACATCAAGTTAATCAGATAAGTGTAGTATTGGTCATTATATGCTGCTAAGTTACGTAATCATCCAGTTCTGAGAGTTCACCTCGAAGGCTCTAACCTAACTGTCCGTTGGTATATCAGAATTGCATCGCATTCTTTATTCAATATGTAAATCAGATCATTGGTATAACTGGCTCGCTGAAGTCTCATGGAACGGCTCATGATCAAGAGTGGGCTCGTGAGACAGGATTCGATTCGTGGTCAAAGGATGGCTCGTGAACCCGTCTGGATCGTTAATGGACCCCCGGATCGTGATCTGGATTCAAGCAAAGGGTTGAAATCCAAAGAGCCACTGGTTTGTGAATATGAAGCTCGTGAGCTACCTACACGACCCGACCCAATTCCATGCCTCCTACCATGAGCTGCTTCGCAGACCTCATTCACGAACCGTGCCTCCTTCCACGAATCGACCCTATAGCCTTCTCCATAGCTCGCCTCACTTCCTCCATCTCATAATCGTCACGAACCATTCCAGCGACTCCTTTCACGAATCATATTATTGAAATTCATCTTCTTCCCCACCAGCCACTCTCCTTAACCTTCAAATCCGCACCTTCTATTTGAACCGTACCCAATCTCTTATCCAACACATCTGATCCCAACTCCATAGCTTCTGCCACCATCGTTTAACACAGGCGATGACATCACAACAAACAACAAAGGGAGATCCAACACCCAAATCACCATGCAATTTTGAATGAAGAAATAGAAAGTAAAATCGTAAACTCATTTGTCTCTATTACATTCTCAGATTAAGCAAATGATTCAGAGGTTGCACGAGTTTGGGAAGGGGTTCGAATCAGGGTTTAGACCTAAGAAGAAATGGGTGGCGGCGATAGAAGTAAAGGGGGAGAGAAAGAGTAAGAAAGAAGTAGGGGTTGGTTTATATAGCTAATCCAAGGGATTTTGGTCTTCCCAGTCTTGTCTTATTCGGGACTGCCTAATCCAATGGGCCACGCGCACTCAGATGGACCCATTGTGGCTAGTGTGAAGGCCTGCCCAACCACCGGTCCGTGGTACATGTCTAGTTACGCGGACCGTACTGTGTTCTAGGGACTTGGACTCGGGAATGATCATTAAATCAAGAAGATGTAACCATTAACATGCAGGAGTGAAGAGTTTCTTTAGAAATAACCATGGAATTTAAAGCTCACCTGACGAATTGATTGTAATGCTTTCCAAGGTCCAAAAGATCGAAGTCAATTAATAGGCAGAAAAATAATTAGCAGTTCAATCCTGTATTTATACTTGTCAAAGGACACGACTATTCGAAACATCGCAACCATCCGAGTAGATGCAACTCTTGGTCCACACCTTTCGAGGGAAGATACTTTGACAATTTCGAAGCACGTTTCATCTATGATAAAACGCACTTCGAGAGTGCAAAATGTTGGCTAGTTTCTGAACCAAGCCACCAAGAATACATGTATTCACAGTCAAATAGGAAGGAGAATTATATATTCAAGCTCAGAGACGAATACACCATGATTTATGAAACCCATGACACCGTTAGTGACTATCCTTCACATTCCGCTCGTGATGCCCCAAGACAGAGCCACTCGTGAAGGGTCATCACGACTCGCGCGTGAGTCTTTCTCATGAACCGTCCACGAGCTGAAGAGATGGTAACCGTGACCAAGTCCTCCACGATCCGCAAGTTCAGTATTTGACGACAACTATCCATAACCGTCATATTGACCATTTCTCTATCAAGCCACGAACCAGTCCGAGATCCTTGGGATCCGTGCCACATGTCTCAACGAACCGCCTGCAGATATCATCTATAAATAGCCCCATACATGGCGCTTTTCAGGATCTTTTGCCAGTTCTCAGTATTTTTCCACCATTACTATTTCTCCATTATTTCTAGTCAGTATTATCTCAAAATTATTGAGTGAACCACTATTGTAAAATTGAGATTGAGAGAAATCATCGATTGTACTAGCATTCAACGTATAATCAAAGACATATAAAGTGGACGTAGGCTCGTTAACGCCGAACAACTATAAATATTGTCTGTTTGCTATGTTTTCTTTCATTTTTTGTCATTACTCTCTGCAATTCTAGACAGTTTGGGTGTTAGAGCCATAATTTGGTCTAACACTTATATTATAGTTTTAAGTGATATTAAAATCTGATAATATTTATAGACAAACGTTTTGAATTGGTAAAAGAAGATTATTTGTTAGATTTTAATTTTAAGCCATATCAAGATTTTGTAATATCAATATGGGTTGTTTTGAATTAGTAAAGTATGTCAATTTCTTAAATCTTACTTTTATGTGTTAATGATATTTTTGAAGCGTGTTTTTGGTAATATATTTTGAACTGATACAGATATGGACGTTGTAAAAACCCTGAATTTTGGAACTAATTTAAAATTTATTTTTAATTTATTTTATTGGAAATTAAATATTTTAAATGATTTATTTTGATAATTAATGACTTAGAATTTATTTAAAAAGAAGTTTGAATGTATGAATTTAAAATTTAACTAAAACGAACTTGTAACGTCGAGGTACTTTGAAAATTTAGTTTTGAATTTCAATTGAATGTAATAATGCAAAATTAAGTCAGATTTCATTAAAACAAGAAACGTTAGGATCTATTTAATAATATCTTTCTAACGAATATAAGAAATTGAGATTTTAAATTGTCTGATTTAAAATTTCAAGTCAATTGGAATTAAAATGTAAGTGTAGTACATTTAAACGCATATTGAATTTCAGTTAAAATTTAATAAGCTAATTAAAATGCCACTTTTCAAACGACCTCCAAATTCGACGAAATTAGCTTTGTTAGAACCGTATTTGTAAAACATAGCCAAATTTTAAATTTTTGGAGTCAGTATGTAGTCGTGGTAAATTAAAACGCACTATCAAATTCAATATTTAACGCTATATTTTAATTTTGATAAAAACTGATCGAAACAATCGAGTCAGCTTACGAAACATATCCCATTGTGTCCGGAATGAGGGTATTCGGCTATGGGAGAAAGTCGTTGGGTTCGTTTGGAGTTCGGATGCAAAAACTTCATAACTAGGTCACGTAAGAATAAAGCAATATTGAAAACTATATATATATATATATATATATAATGTTAATGCAGAAAACACTAACCCTAAAAGAAAGCTACGCCTCCTCTTATATTTTAATGGTCATTATTTACCGAATTTAAGTTTCTAAAATCTCATAATCCACCAATTAATTCGCCAAACTCTCAACACGAAGATTATAGGGGTTTGTGAGAACTTTGATTTCACATGGGTTTGATGGGATATCGTTGCGTGGATCAACTAGAATCAAGGCTAAAACGTGCGATGTTCGAATGAGATTTCATGGAGCTGGGTATGTGCAAGACAGCTGTAGGGAGGCGCCGTTGAGGCGCAACTGTTGGAGGTGTCGGATCGGCCACTCATGGCCTTGATTTGCGTGTGAAAATAGGAAGGGTGGACATGTTTTCCTGTTGGAGCATGGACCTGATGGTATACGGGAAGGAGGAGATAATATAAAAGGTAAACGATGGAAAAAAGTAATAATATAATTAACTAAATTATGTATATTATTATCTTAATTGGTAATTAAAGGTTTAAACATTCATATCTTCTCCAAACGAAAACAGAATTAATGAGCTTGCGTGCATTGGAATTATCTCAACGAGATCTACACAATGGAACAAGTTTGGATAGAAACGGAGCAAGCTACAAATTTTGACTAAATAAAACGTCTGGTTTAATTTAACGAAAACAATTGTTTTAACGATTTCAGAACCGATTGATGTGAGAACTCTCTCACTCAACTAATTTGTAAAGTTAATCTATTTTACAACTAAATATATACTGATTGCCTATGATGATTTTTATTGGGTTAATTATTATAAATTGTTATACAGTATATGGTAACTCACATCACCACTTGTTTGAAAACCATATAGACGAATGGATGATTTATTATCATACGTTGTGAAGGTAATTCTTAGTTAATTAACATGTTAAAAACATTATTAAAATATTTATGGTAGTTGATATTGGATTAAACATTCATTTACAAGTTGAACGGCTAGTGTAACACCCCGTGAATTCTATAACGTTAAGCTTCACGAATTAAAGTATAATTAATTATAAATGATGAAATCAAGGGAAATGGGTTACGCCATTGCGTTCGTCTCGAAATTCTTCTTGAGATAGAGTTCAAGTTTGCGTAAAACGGATAACGTATGAAGAAGATATAGACGAACGAAGTTGGGCAGAAAAACCGGAAAACGGGTCAGAATGCACTGACGCACTTGTGAAGCGCGCCAGAACAAAGTTGAACTGGCGCACTAGGGAAGTGCGCCAGTACAATTTTGGCCTGGCGCACCTGCCAAGTGCGCCCAGGTCAGAAAGACCTACTGGTCAGGCCCTGGCTGGCCTGGTCAGGGTTTGGTCGAATTCTGATGCTTGGCTGAGTCCCTAGGGCTTACATGTCTCTTTCTTGTTTGCCTCTCTTGAGATGGATGGTCTGGATTCACCCTAGCTTCATCGACGGCTCAAAAAAAATTAAAATTCTATAAATACAACTCAAGTCTAACCCTAAATTCACACAAATAAAAGAATACAAAAGCCGTCATGCTGCTGGAGAGGAACTAGGAATGGCCGTCAATTAGAAAGCCTAGAGACAAGCCAACAAGCCTAAGAGACGAATCAAATTAAAAGAAGATCAAAGCTTAATCAAATCATTTAACGCAACTTTGCTACCCAAAGGAGAGCATCTCCAAATCAGAATAACAGAAATCAGAAAACAAGAATTCATCACACGTTGTAAGTATAGTGACCTTTCAAAATATGAATAAAAACTGTGATGTGATTCGATGTAAATGAAAATAGAATCGTGTTGTTATAATCTTTGTGTATTGTGATGGTTCTATCATGACTTGTGTATTGATGTTTGTGGCATAAATTGATTGATGCAAGCCTATTGAACAATTGTATATGAAAACAATGGCACTTGCAAGTTTGTGGCAAAAACTAGAAATTGATCCCTTTTTGTATATGTCAATGGCATGGACTATGTATATTCCCTTAGTCTAAATTAGAATTTATGTAAACATGTTATAGACCGTCTATGCCTAAATATGATATCATTCTTATGTTTATTGGCAAGTATAATTAGATCTATGTTTACAAGTATAATTGGATCTATGTTTCATAAACTATGCAAGTTCATGTTTATTTGCAAAATATAATTGGTTCTATGTCAAACATCGTTTGGGTTTCATAAACTATGCAAGTTCATGTTGAAATAGGCTATATGATTAGATGTCAAAATTGTACATTTTGATGAATATATAACATGCTAGTTTTGTGGTTGATATTATGCCAAGTTAACATGTTTAAACACAAGTTTGTATTTGCCTAAACAATGCCATTTCATGTGTCACCTACTTAGTCATACTTTGATTTGAATGCAAGTTCATATGACCCATGTTATATGTTAGTTGAATCGCCAAATTGCAAGTTCATGCGCCACATACCTTTATGTATTACATGTTCTTGATTTCCCCTTTTCCTCACGTTTATAAAGTTGGGCTGAATTGTGACAAGCCCAACACATGTTATAACGTTGCGAATAAACGGGGGTAATAACGTTGGGTGTAAAATATGAAAATATATGTTGGCATGTTTGGCAAATGCCAATGATTATGACACATAAGCGGTATGAATTGAAATACCCAAAAATAAAAGATATGACATTTACATATAGTTGAAAAGTAATAAAATATGTAAATTTAGAAAGCACGATATGCTTAACCCGAGGTTGGATTGAGTTGTGATGTAAACCTGCCCGGACCCGCCCGGCTGTCTAGTAGTCACAACAATACCTATCCAATGTGGGTGGTTAATCATTGAGCCCAATAAGGACCCGAGGTTAGACTGAGCTACGGTGTAAACCTGCCTGGAACTGACCGGCACATCCAGTAACCATAGCAATACCTGTCTACTGTGAGTGGTCTGGTGCTCCTAAGAGGCTAAGGACCGATGGTAGGGTTAAGTCAACTATAACACTTAACCAAATTCAACATGTTAACAAGAATTGATGGGTGGGGTTAGGTAAATACAGACACTTAACCACTTAACATGTTTGACTAGGAAATCCTGGTAAGGAGGGACCCGTTTCAGCAATAACCCAAAGTTAGGTATCAACGGTACCCTAAAACTAGGAAGGGTGGGGCACGATTACTAGGCTGATTGTAAGCGGTCAAACGACGTCGGTGGGTGCACAGTGCAAGTCTAACGGGGTGCCGGCGTGCACACACTCCGGAGCAGACAACCAGGGCACTGGGGACACCAGTAGTATAACCTATGTCTTCTAGTTTTGTGTCGGGGCCGCCACCATGGGTCTTGATACACCCCATGGTGGGACCAGCATAGGTATCTACAATTCTTGGGGGCCGTATGACACATGTTAACGCGAGTAGGAGCCGATCTTTAATAAGAATGGGGATTACTTCACCCTCACCATGGGGTGCCAGTTAGAATGAATTCAAATAGGTGTAGAGATATAGTATGGGTGTGATAGTACATTTGACACTTCCTTAGCTTGTGACACTTTCCTATTTTTAGTTTACATCCATCATACCCTTTTCTTATTCACATATTGAAGAGTTACTAGATTTACTCAGGCTTTATGTCTGACCCTATTTTCTTTTCGTCTTCTTTTCTTTCGTTCCCCCCTCCCCCCCAGGTCCACAGGGAGGAAACAGCTCAACTCAGTCAGGCTCTTTACAAGCACCAAGAACGTAGATGTATGATTTGGATATTTCTTGCTCGGATAATGGCTTTGGATATCACTATGGGGATTTTTGTCACTTTATTTATGTTTTCATGCTTATTTAATAATCAAGGCAGTTATGAGGTTGAAATGTTGAAAGTATTTTGAGACAATTATGGAAATCTTTGTTTGATACACGTATTGATGAAATAAAAGTTTGTTTGGTTTCCGCTATTTAAAATATGTGTATTTATATCTGTGTTGAGTTCATCTGTGGCTTTTACTTATAAACCTCCACCAAAGTTAAGGCATTCCCTTTGTGAGTGACCTTAATGGAGGTGGGGTGTTTCACTTGGTATCCGAGCATAGGTTTACCAAACAAGATAAAAGTTTTTGAAAATTGTTTTCAAAAAGAAAGTTTAAAGAAGCATTATTTTTAGAAAAAAGGTGTTATCTTTATAAAAAGACAAAATCCCCCAAAGCCATGTGCCCTATCTATACTTCTCTATCCTTCGTTTTGAATCTTTCCTTTCTGTTTCAGCATGTCTAGAGACCTTAACCTTCAGGAAGGAGTGTCGATTCCCGGCTGGTTTAGGAGGTACTTAGAAGCAAGGGCCAATGGCGCGGGCCCAGCAGACATCCCTCCTCCAGTGGTCGCGGTTCCTCCACCTCCTCTGCCTCCTCTTGGAAATGCCTTTGCAAAAACATGTAGAGACTTCAAGGCTATGGGTGGAAAAGACTTTTATGGGACAGAATCTTTTGTTGGAGCAAGAAACTGGTTAAAGGAGACTGAGGATTTGTTTGTCATCTTTGGAGTGGATGACAGGCAAAAGATACAACTTGCGGTGTGGTTACTTAAGGATGAAGCTTCCTATTGGTGGGAAGTTACTAATGCTCAGAGGGCGGTGGAAACATGGGAAGACTTCAGGACAAGGTTTGAGATGAAATTCCTCTCCCAAGCCGAAAGAAGCCTGCAAATGGAAAAGTTTTTAACTCTGAAACAGGGAAGCATGACGATCAGGGAATATGCTAATCAGTTTAATCTGCTGGCCAGATTTGGGCTAGACTTAGTAAACACCAAACACAAGAAGGCACTTCGCTTCGTCAAGGGTTTGAATGAGCCTTTACACAGCCTTGCCATGACCCATGTATCCACGGGTGCGACTTATGAAAGCCTGGTGGACATGGTGTTGCTACACGAGGAAGACCACGACAAGAAAGAAACTAAGGGGGAAGAGAAGAAAGAGGGTCTACAAGCAAAGAAAACAGACTTCAAGAAAGGAGGGAAGAACAATAAGCCCCGTGAGAAGAGAAGGTGCAATTTCTGTGGCATTGTGGGCCATATATCAAAAGACTACTAGAAAAGGAAGGCGAAGATGGGTGGTTGCTTCCATTGTGGAGAAGCTAGACACCAAGCTAAGGACTTCCCATAGAAGAAAGGGCAGGGACAGAAAGCCGGATCCACTTCAGGGGGTCAGGTTCATGCGCTAGTGGCACCTCAGCAGGAACGAGGTAGTAATATTTCTGTAGAAAGTGTAGTCTATCTTTATGATCATCCAGTTCGTACACTTTTTGACTCTGGCGCATCACACTCTTTCATTTCATCTGTCTTAGTAGAATCTCTGCATCTAGACACTAGTATGATAGAAGATCCCTTAGTAGTTTCAAATCCAATTGGGGGCTCCGCTTACTTGTCAATGGTTTGGGTTTGAAAATCTCTATTCTCCGCATTGAGTTTAGTTGTAATGCCTTTGTTTTGGGCTTCTCGGGATATGGTTTGATCTTAGGCATGGACTGGTTATCCAATAATAGTGCCATTCTTGACTGTGAGAAAAGAGTAGTTAGACTCTTGACTCGGCTCGGTGATACTCTAGAAATTTCTTGTAATCCTTTGAATGCAGTTATGCTTAGTTATCTAGAGTCGCTTGATGCTTCTGATGAGAATTTGCAATCAGTTAGAGTAGTCCGGGAATATCCGAATGTCTTTAAGGAAGTGAAAGGCTTACCTCCGAGGCGGGAAATAAACTTCCGCATATATCTTGTGGATAACGCAAAGCCTGTAGCTTTACCTGTCAGACACATGGCTCCAAGGGAGAGAAAGGAGCTCAGTAAGCAGGTTAAAGAACTTCTCGAAAAGGGGTTCATTAGACGGAGCATTTCAAAATGGGGTGCTCCAGTGGTGTTCGCAACCAAAGTAGATGGTTCGCTTAGCCTTTGCGTCGACTATAGGGAGTTAAACAAATTGACCAAGAAAAATAGGCACCCTCTTCCCCGAATCGACGATTTGTTTGATCAGCTTGTAGGTGCGACGGTCTCCTCCCAACTTGATCTGGCAACTGGGTTCCATCAGCTAAGAGTAGCTGAAGACAGCATTGATAAGACAGCGTTCAGAACCCCAGATGGTTTCTTCGAGTGGCTTGTCATGCCTTTCGGCTTGACAAACGCACCCGCTTATTTTGTAGAACTAATGAGCAGGGTGTTCAGAGATTTCCTCAACAAAATTGTGGTTGTCTTTGTAGATGATATCTTAATCTTCTCAAAGAGTGAGGAAGAACATGCTCAGCATCTGAAAGAAATCATGAATACTCTCCGTGCACATCAACTAAAAGCCAAATTCTCCAAGTGTCACTTCTGGAGAAAAGAAGTAAGGTTTCTTGGGCATATAGTGTCCAAAGAAGGGTTGGCTGTGGATCCCGCGAAAGTGGTGGCAGTACAAGATTGGAAGACACCAAGAAATGCAGCCGAAGTTTGATGCTTTCTTGGTATAGCCGGTTTTTATCGAAAGTTTATTAGGGATTTCGCGAAAATCTCAGCCCCACTCACAAGGCTAACAAAGAAGAATCTGGCGTTCACTTGGGATTTGGACTGCGAGTTTGCTTTCCAACGATTAAAAAGGGCTCTCATAATAGCCCCAGTTCTAACTCTGCCTGACGAAAGAAAAATGTTCACAGTATACACGGATGCATGTGGAATGGGACTAGGCGCTGTTCTAATGCAAGAAGGATGGGTAGTAGCTTATGGCGGAAGACAATTGAAGGTTCATGAAAAGAACTACCCAACCCACGATCTTGAGTTGGCCCCCATCATCTTTGCACTTAAGTCTTAGCGCCATTATCTCCCAGGTGAGAAGTTTGAATTATACACTGACCATAAATCGTTGAAATATCTCTTCTCCCAGAAGGATCTTAACTTGAGGCAACAAAGATGGATGGAGTTTCTTGCCTCGTATGATTTTGAAATTTCCTATACTCCCGGAAAAGGCAACATGGTGGCGGACACGTTGAGCCGAAAGAAACTGACCCTAAGCCCTCTCTTTATGGAAAGGCAAAACTTGGAGTATATAGCCAGTTTCAACTTTAGGCCCTCCTCGGATTTTGTACCGGGTTTGTTAGCATCTCTCGAAGTATGCCCTACTCTCTTAGACTCAGTTGGGGCTGCCCAACGTGAAGACCCTCAGCTTGTTGATGTGATTGATAAACTTATTAGGGGTGAGACTTCTAGTCACCTCAGTAGATACGCCATCGATGATAAGGGTTGGCTGAGATGGGATGGAAGATTATGCGTCCCACAAGCAAGGGAGTTGACAAAGAAGGTTCTCGAGGAAGCACATCATTCCAAGATGACTATACACCCTGGCGGTGATAAGATGTACAAGGATATAAAAAGGACTTTCTTTTGGAGTGGCATGAAGCAAGACGTAGCAGATTTCATTTCTAAGTGCATGACCTGCCAACGGGTCAAGGCGAAACAAAAGAAGCCTGGAGGACTACTTCACCCTCTAGAGGTCCCACAGTGGAAGTGGGATAGCATTTCAATTGACTTCATTGATGGACTCCCTAGGTCGAGAAGAGGCAACACTAGCATTTGGGTAATAGTGGATAGGCTTACTAAAAGCACCCACTTTATACCTATCAAGAGTAGAAGGACTGCCTCATCTCTAGCATCTCTTTATCTCAAGGAAATAGTTCGACTCCATGGGATACCCTCCAACATTGTTAGTGACCGAGACCTTATTTTCACAAGTGAGTTTTGGCGGAATCTGCAAGAAGCTGTAGGCACACATCTATTTTTGAGCACGGCCTATCACCCCCAAACAGATGGCCAGACGGAAAGGGTGAATAGAGTTTTAGAGGATCTTTTAAGACTTTGCGTTCTAGACTTTGGAGGGACGTGGGAGGTTCACCTTCCTTTAGTGGAATTTGCCTACAACAACAGCTACCAAGCTACCATCGGCATGGCACCCTTCAAAGCCTTGTATGGAAGACCGTGCAAATCACCAACTTGTTGGTGGGAGTCTACAGATAAGCTTATACTTGGGCCAGACATGATTCGAGAAACTTCAGAGAAAGTGGACTTGATACATAGGAGAATGAAGACAGTCCAAGACAGACAGAAATCCTACGCTGACAAAAGAAGGACCGACCTTGAGTTTGAGGTTGGGGACAAGGTTTTCCTTAAGGTATCCCCTTTAAGGAACGTCGTTCGCTTTGGATCCACAGGAAAGCTAGCACTAAGATTTGTAGGACCGTTCCCTATCATCGAGAAGATTGGGAAAATGGCTTATAGAGTAGATCTGCCTAAAAGATTGGCTGGAATTCACAACGTCTTTCACGTTTCTCATCTCCGGAAATGTCTACATGAATCAGAGGAAGTGGTGGAGCCAAGCAATCTAGAAGAAGCCGAAGTGGAACGAGAAGCAACTGTGAGGAGAGTTCCAACCCGCAACATAGGAACTGAAGTGAAAAAGCTACGCAACCGCGAAGTCAAACTCGTTAAAGTTCAGTGGAGCGACGCCGAGGAAGACGCGACTTGGGAAACTGAGGACAGAATATGCGCTGCCTACCCTCTTCTTTTTGAGGGTACATCTTTGACCTCTCTTTTTCTTAAGTTGTGCTTGTATCTATCTCTTTAGGTATATCTCCTCGATATTATCCTTTATCCTTAGTTAGAAACCCCTTTGGATGTAAACATGTATTTGAAACATGTTATGGTTGATGGCTGCAAGTGGTTGTTAGTGGTTGCTCGTGGATGCATATACACACACAACCTAGGTCTTAGATCGGCTCAATCACTTCATACTGTATATGCATATATGCATTCTTATTTGTATATGGCTGAAAACTTGATATGCTGTCATATGGTCATCGCATTTGTATGAATAGTTGTGCACTCATGTAGAGTTATGAGTAGGAAAAATTTGCATACATAATGGATTCATGACACTTACATGATTCGCATTAAGGAGGTCAACTGAATCAATAGACCGCCTGATTTCTGCATTAGATAAGGACATGTACACACATTATGCATATAATCATGAAGCATTAGAAGTCTTTTAAGGACAGTGGATGCCTGTGTTTGTTGGTTGAGTAGATGGACTGTTGGATGGTAGGATATACATTCTTCCTAACTTGAAGATTTCGGGGACGAAATCCTTTTAAGTGGGGGAGAATGTAACACCCCGTGAATTCTATAACGTTAAGCTTCATGAATTAAAGTATAATTAATTATAAATGATGAAATCAAGGGAAATGGGTTACGTCATTGCGTTTGTCTCGAAATTTTGCTTGAGATAGAGTTCAAGTTTGCGTAAAACGGATATCGTATGAAGAAGATATGGACGAACGAAGTTGGGCAGAAAAACCGGAAAACGGGTCAGAATGCACTGGCACACTTGTGAAGTGCGCCAGAACAAAGTTGAACTGGCGCACTTGGGAAGTGCGCCAGTACAATTTTGGCCTAGCGTACCTGCCAAGTGCACCCAGGTCAGAAAGACCTGCTGGTCAGGCCCTGGCTGGCCTGGTCAGGGTCTGGTCGAATTCTGATGCTTGGCTGAGTCACTAGGGCTTACATGTATCTTTCTTATTGGCCTCTCTTGAGATGGATGGTCTGTATTCACCCTAGCTTCATCGAAGGCTCAAAACAATTTAAAATTCTATAAATACAACTCAAGTCTAACCCTAAATTCACACAAATAAAAGAATACAAAAGCCGTCATGCTGCTGGAGAGGAACTAGGAATGGCCGTCAATTAGAAAGCCTAGAGACAAGCCAACAAGCCTAAGAGACGAATCAAATTAAAAGAAGATCAAAGCTTAATCAAATCATTCAACGTAACTTTGCTACCCAAAGGAGAGCATCTCCAAATCAGAATAACAGAAATCAGAAAACAAGAATTCATCACACGTTGTAAGTATAGTGACCTTTCAAAATATGAATAAAAACTGTGATGTGATTCGATGTAAAAGAAAATAGAATCGTGTTGTTATAATCTTTGTGTATTGTGATGGTTCTATCATGACTTGTGTATTGATGTTTGTGTCATAAATTGATTGATGCAAGCCTATTGAACAATTGTATATGAAAACAATGGCACTTGCAAGTTTGTGGCAAAAACTAGAAATTTATCCCTTTTTGTATATGTTGATGGCATGGACTATGTATATTCCCTTAGTCTAAATTAGAATTTATGTAAACATGTTATAGACCTTCTATGCCTACATATGATATCATTCTTATGTTTATTGGCAAGTATAATTAGATCTATGTTTGCAAGTATAATTGGATCTATGTTTCATAAACTATGCAAGTTCATGTTTATTTGCAAAATATAATTGGTTCTATATCAAACATCGTTTGGGTTTCATAAACTATGCAAGTTCATGTTGAAATAGGCTATATGATTAGATGTAAAAATTGTACATTTTGATGAATATATAACATGCTAGTTTTGTGGATGATATTATGCCAAGTTAACATGTTTAAACACAAGTTTGTATTTTCCTAAACTATGCCATTTCATATGTCACCTACTTAGTCATACTTTGATTCGAATGCAAGTTCACATGACCCATGTTATATGTTAGTTGAATCGCCAAATTGCAAGTTCATGCGCCACATACATTTATGTATTACATGTTCTTGATTTCCCCTTTTCCTCACGTTTATAAAGTCGGGCTGAATTGTGACAAGCCCAACACATGTTATAACGTTGCGAATAAACGGGGGTAATAACATTGGGTGTAAAATATGAAAATCTATGTTGGCATGTTTGGCACATGCCAATGATTATGACACATAAGCGATATGAATTGAAATACCCAAAAATAAAAGATATGACATTTACATATAGTTGAAAAGTAATAAAATATGTAAATTTAGAAAACACGATATGCTTAACCCGAGGTTGGATTGAGTTGTGATGTAAACCTGCCCGGACCCGACCGACTGTCCAGTAGTCACAACAATACCTATCCAATGTGGGTGGTTAAGCATTGAGCCCAATAAGGACCCGAGGTTAGACTGAGCTACGATGTAAATCTGCCCGGAACCGACCGGCACATCCAGTAACCATAGCAATACCTGTCTAATGTGAGTGGTTTGGTGCTCCTAAGAAGCTAAGGATAGATGGTAGGGTTAAGTCAACTATAACACTTAACCAAATTCAACATGTTAACTAGAATTGATGGGTAGGGTTAGGTAAATACAGAAACTTAACCACTTAACATGTTTGACTAGGAAATCCTGGTAACAAGGGACCCGTTTTAGCAGTAACCCAAAGTTAGGTATCAACGGTACCCTGAAAATAGGCAAGGTGGGGCACGATTACTGGGCTGATTGTAAGCGGTCAAACGACGGCGGTGGGTGCACAGTGCAGGTCTAATGGGGTGCGGGCATGCACACACTCCGGAGCAGACAACCAGAGCACTGGGGACACCAGTAGTATAACCTATGTCTTCTTGCTTTGTGTCGGGGCCGCCACCATGGGTCTTGATACACCCCATGGTGGGACCAGCATAGGTATCTACAATTCTTGGGGGCCGTATGACACATGTTAACGCGAGTAGGAGCCGATCTTTAATAAGAATGGGGATCACTTCACCCTCACCATGGGGTGACTATTAGAATGAATTCAAATAGGTGTAGAGATATAGTATGGGTGTGATAGTACATTTGTAAGGACCCGTTACTTCCCCGTGAAGGAAAGAGCAGATACTTTGAGAACAACACACAAATGAGCGCAGACAGAAAAACATTTCATTGTTATTACAACAATTCCATCAGATACAAGAATATACAGAGTATAAATGAATACTATACATTCGATAAATATATGAGATTACAATAAATTACATAGCAACGGAAAATAATACAAAACACAACTGAAAGTAATACACGGATACAGAGCTTTCCGAGCATCGTTCCAGCTGTAAATCAGGATCATGTGAATATAAATCTGCAAAACCAAAACTACTAGCTGCCCGTGTCGAAAATAAGGGCACCCAGAGTTTAGGTTAAAACAATAAACTCCAGGTCAGTCATGTGACTTGTGTGAGAACTAAAACAGTTATTTAAAACCTTACTTTAAAAGAGAGTAATTCAAGGGACCACGCCGTATAACACGGAACGGGTTTCCTCCCAAGAATACCAGTGCATAGAATAAACAGCGCAATGCTTTTTCGAAAAATGAAGCTATTATAAGACCCAGGTCCCATCACACAATGCAACGCAAGCCAGAGGATAGGGTTTTCCCTTATAATAGCCAAACATGCTTGGTATGTTTTAAAAACAAATCCTTTGATACTATAATAAGTGTATAGTGTCAAAACAATTTCAATCATAAATATCAATCCTAGGCGGCATGGGTACCATATATCATGTCGCCATACTAGGCTCTACAAATAAAACCGAAATATCTCGTGTTGGAAATTGGATTTCCGACATGAGTCGAGGCAAGGGGCAAGCTTCTCTCCGCTTCAAGACACTCTAGCAAATGCCTCGGGACTACACACTCTGGGTAACCCCTGGATGCTTCAGGGCCGGTCCTCTCTTACGTTTGAGGATTAATTATTCCTGAACACACGTTTCCCGGTCCTTACAGATCTAAAATCGAGGCGCCTCATCCAACAACCACATAGGTGAAAAGTATATAAATGTCAGGGCTGGTAAGTCAATGACACCACCAAAGCTAGAAAGAAACATCGTGCTCTCCCTGCAGTTCTTATCTCGTTTTTAACTCATACCGAGGTGTGAGGCTCGCGAATTCATGTTACACACAAAGGTCGTGCTTTGATCACCAACCACAAGACTTTGCTTTTCAACAGAAGCCTTGATCCATGTAACTCACCGTGCCACACAGGCAATTCATGCCATGCGATTGATATCTATCGATATATAACCTCTAAGCTCGTACGTCTCAGAGAAGGGCGTTAAGCAAGATAATAAATTCTCCGCCGCCAAACAGATATATATTTAACTGAAATCAATCAAACCAGAATAAAATCCAATGTCAGACACACAACCCATTTACAAGTTCGTTCTGGGTCTGAACGAAACCGGAGGCACTTTCCTCGCATATCCATCGATCTCCAACTACGTCTGGACGACCACCAACTGATTCCCTCATCTTGGGTGTACATCCCAATCAAGATCATCAGTAATCACCCAAACGATGTGAAGACTTCCGGTTTTCGACCACCGTCATCATCTTCGACTTATCGTCGAATCGGTTATTCAGAATGTGTGTAAACCCGGCCTTTCCGAACAACCCGCGTATATTTTAAACAAATGTTACACAAACACAACATACGCCTCATTCCAATTCATTAGTCACTAACCGTAAATCAATAAGAGAGCAATTCCCCAAATATTAACCCCGAAGGCCGAAACCAACATCAGATCAATACCCAGGAAACCATTCTTCTTAACTAACCTACAGCTAGTTTCTAAATTTCACATTCTTAGGGGAAGTTCCCATTAATTTTATCCAAGATAAATTCTTTAAATTTATTCTTTAATCTTCCTTTGGATGTCATTTCAAACCAAATTATGGTTTTCCAAACTAGTCGGGATTAGCGAACCACACCGAAGTAATTATTTATTTTATTTCCCAATCCCAACCTATTCATCCCATGAAGCAAAACTAGTAATACTCCATATCTAACACCACGGTGTTATCGGTAAAATTAATTACCATTTCACGTTCAAATCTAATTAAAGATTTGACTATCGTTTTGGAGCAAAACTGGTGATACTCCATTCTCGCTCACTTTCTATATTTGATAATTTAAATTATCAATTCACATTTCAATCTAATTACAAATTCATTAAAACTCCCTTTTCTGGGTTAAAGAACTAATGTCATTTAAAACACAGTTCACGATAAACCCAAATCACATTCTATTTATTATCGGGTTAAAGAACAAGTGTTATTTAAAACACTGTTCACGATAAACCCACAGATCAATTCTATTTAAAACCCATTTCAAATCCAATTTATTTATTTAAAAATAAATGGGTTTTAATTTCAGTTCAAAACTAGTTCATTTCGATAAAAATCTATTTTTCTCTTTCCAAATATGGAGTTTTTCATCCCAATTTTTCCCAAATCATTTCTTAGGATTTTACACAAATTATTACTATTTTTAATAATTTTATCAAGGCCCGTACAGTCGATTTCCATCAACGGCCATCGAACTGCACTTACAACGACCTTTTCCAAATTTGATTTGGATGTATCTACAAATCCTACCGTTAGATTTCAAATTTCTAATATTCATTAGAAAGCTCTTTTCGATACGAACCCAACGGTTCAGGTTTTAGGAGAATCCGATTGTCGGATCTCCCGTAATATACGTTCGAAGTCAATGGTCGAAATTCGCGAACTGCCGCGGCGCGTTCTATTCAGGCCATTATATTATATATATAATATATATAATATATATTTCGTCGATTACTATTTAAAACGAATTTTATAAATAGTTTTAAATTCATTTCAAAAACATTTCTACTTCCATTTCCAATTCAATTCAAATTTCAATTCATTCTATATTCAATTCAATTCGAATTTGGTTTATATTCAATTCAATTCGCATTTGGTTTATATTCAATTCAATTCGAATTTGCTTTATATCCAATTCAATTCGAATTTGCTATATATTCAATTCAATTTTTTTCTCATTTCAATATTCATTATGAAAACGAATATAATCGATATAAATATCGTTCGCGTCAAAATAGCGCATCTCTAATCAACACGGCTTTATATATTTCAATAATTCCGTTATTCTATTCAACAAATGAATATTTATTCTATTCAATACGTGAATCTATATTTTTGTCAACACATGACTAATCTCAACTAATGAGTACTGTCCACGTTTGACTATTTTTGTTATTTAATATATTTTATAAAAATTACGGTATCTATCGTTTGATTTCAAATCAGACTCCAACCGTAAATTAGTAAGAGAACGATTCCCTAAATATTAACCCCGAAGGCCGAAACCAACATCAGATCAATACCCAAGAAACCACTCATCTTATCTATTTTCCAATTAGTTTCTAATTTTATATATGATAAAGATGTAAATTTTATTGTTAAAATATTTCGTTCAACACATGACTAATCTCAACGGATGAGTACTGTCAACACATGAACCTTTATTTTATAATATTCTTTAATTTCCCAATTGGAATGAGGCCCAATAAATTATCATATAATGTTAATTATATGGATTCCATACAACACATGTATATAATAGCAACGATAAACAATCAACCATCATCCAAAGTGCACCACACAACTGCATAAGCATCAAATATAAATAATTAACGCTTACACAGCCTGTCGACCAATCGATCGACATACTATTAAATAATTGGGATTAGTGTACGCCAAATATCATCCCAATACCCGTGTGAGGTTTCAAAGAATCAAACACAGATTTTATTTGTGCAGTTGGACGATGTGTAAAATTTATCGTTCCAATCAATGTCCTTCAAATAGGTGTACATAAACAAACCGTCCGGTTTGTAAATGAATATTTATTTATTCACATTCACGTTAAAAATTATATTTTTAACGACCAAATTATTTTATTCAACCTATGAACATTCTATTCGGTTCATTTATTAAATAAAATGATATCTTTATTTTTCTAACTTATTTTAGAAAATTTCGGCGGCATAACTGCACGATACTAGAAATGGGACAAGGCCTATGTAACACCCCGTAATTCTGATAATATTAATATTCACAAATTAAAGGATAACTAATCTCAGATGTGAGAATTGTGTGAAACGGGTTGAGCCATTGTGTTCGTCTCGGAATTCTGGCTGAAATAGAGTCCGAATTTGCGTGAATTGGACTTCGTATGAAGAAGTTATGGCCATCGGAAGTTTCTGAAAATTCAAAACAGCTCGCAGAAAATTTAAAATTCAAACAGAAAGTGCAGAAGCGGGCTGGGCGGGAAAAATTCCCGCCCAGGCAGGTCGACTGGGGGGTCGACTAGAGTCGACCTGCCCCCCCCCCCCCCCAGGTCGACTATAGTGTCGACCTGCCCCCCCAGGTCGACTATAGTGTCGACCTGGGTGTCGACCTGGTCTGGCGGCTAGGGTTTCTAGCTGACTTGTTTTTAATTGACTAATGACCCATTAGGGTTTCTGTCCTAATCTGGTTGGCTGGGATTAGTTCTGAGATGATCTGACGGTCTAAAATAAATCCTAACTCTATAAATACCTAGGTAGTCTCTCACCCTAATTCATAAGAAAAATAGAATAGCTACCGTCATACCGCCGCCATGGAACTCAGTGGAGCCGCCGCCAACTAAGAAGAAGAAAAGCTAATTCAATTCTAATTCTCTCAACCCTAAAGCAAAACAAAACTCTCTCTTCTTCTCTAAATTGTGAGCATGATAGTCTTAACAAGATTATTATCATTTTAATTAGGTTGAGTTATGAATGGATTATGAGTAGATGATGTGAATTATCATATATGTTGTAGTAAACCCCTTTGCTATCATGAATATTGTAAATCCAATGTTATGTGATGATGATATCTTATATGTTGTAAATCATGTTATGATGATATTATGTATGTTGAAAGTTTCTATGCTAAGTTGTGATAAATCATACATGTTAAAAAGCCATGATGTTACCATCTATGCTAGTTAGTTCATACTAATTAAATCATCATGTTTGGGCTATGTTGATCTATATGACAAGTCACATATGCAAGTTAGATTGATTAGAAAAGTTATGAACATATGCCATGACATCTATTATGACATCTAGAATTATGCTATGACATATGTGATATCCAATGCTAGTTCACACCATCATTATGTTGCTTAAAAGCCCCATATGCAAGTTTATGTATAGATTTGGGCTATGATCATATCATGTAAATTGTGACATTTAACAAGTTGACACCTTTTGATCCTTAACATGTGTAGTTTATGCAAGTTTCACCCCTATTATGATTAGATTCATTTTAATTGTCTATATGTTGCGATAATTTATCTTTGTGATATGTGTTAGACTATTCAAGTCTAGCCTATATTATGCGTTGAATAAGCGAACGTATAAACGTGGGGTAGGGGTAATATTAAGGATTTAATATTAAGAAGTTGGGGTGCAATTGATATGATTTTGCATGCCATGAGTGGATGACCATAATTGAGTCAATTATGGACATCATTAAAAGTGTACTTAATTAATAATTTGAATAGGGAATTATTAAAACTGGGGGTAAAAGATTATAAGTGATAATCAATGCTTAGGACACGAGGTTGGACTCGTTTGTGACGTAAACCTGCCCGGAACCGCCCGGCAAATCCAGTGGTCACAAATGCCAGTCTAATGTGAGAGGTCCTAGGCCTAAACTAAAGCATAACAGTTGTAAAGACACGAGGTTAGACTCTTTTATGGTGTAAGACTGCCCGGACCCCCCCCGGTATATCCAGCTGCCATAAATGCCAGTCTAATGTGAGAGGTCTTGATGAGGTTATGGCCTGAATGAATTAAGAAATACTTAACCAGATAAACATGTAAGGTGGGACATGGGGGTTAAGTAGGTGCGTTGGGTGACATAAGGAATCTAGTGGGTGCCCTTAGTGGCAAGTGAAATACGATTAGTAAGTCTTAACCAAACACACATGTAAATGAACATGACTATGAGGGTTAAGTGGGATATACTAGTGACAAGCTTAGGGGGTAGCTTGTGGGCTCGACCCAAGTCGAGGACGGGACACGCATACTAGGTTTGACTATAAGAGGCCAAAACGGGGAGCGGTGGCAACACAAGTCCAACGGGTTTCATATGCGTGTGTGGACCCGGGTTGGTAGGTAAGACATTGTTGCATCGTGTAGGTATAAGCCGTGCATTCTCAAGTTGTATCGGGTTGCCACTTTAGGGGAGTGGTACACCCCACTGTGGGGCCAGCACGGGTGTCTACGAGTAGGGAGCCGATCGAAAATGGGTAGTGGGGTACACCTAGTGGAGATAGGGGCAGACGGCACCTATGTAGTCAGCTAGGGGTACGTAAGGCTATTTATATTGTTTTTGTGTGAAGCAAGTGGGATCAACCTTTAGGGTGACTGGTGCGGTACAGTGTAGTAATGTGCGGTGCAGTGTAGTAATTATTCGTTAGAATTTAGGTATGCCTTTAACGTTATCTTTCACGTTATCTTTATTTGCTTTCCATAACCAATAGTCATAGACGTTTACTTGTCTTCCAGCTCATGCCCTAGTCTAGTTATTTTGATAATAGTATTGTTAGAATTATCATACTCGCCAGACTTTATGTCTGACCCCCTCTATTTCTATCCTTTTTCCCCCTCCAGGTCCTCAGGTTGGACCCAGCTCTAGTGGGGTTTGATTGGATTGCTTCACATCTCTTTGGAAAGCTTGGACCGTTGAAGTAAAGTCCAGCTTGTTATCTTCATTAATGGCTATTTGTGTAATGGGATTATGTATTTTGTTTTATCAAGATGGATAATGTACTTGACCCTGATTTATGGTTTTATGATGTAATAAACATGTTTAAATTCCGCTGCAATAAAATGAAGTTTTAGTTTTCAAGTACTACTTATTATCTGTCTTGTTGTAATTTTTCTGTTCTATATTCACTTAAAACCTCCATGGAAGTTAATGCATTCCCTTAGTGAGTGACATTAATGGACGTGGGATGTTACAGCCTAGCCTTATCCCCGATCTAGTGATGGCCCACGCCATACACATATCAATCAATTCGATTACAATTCACCAAACAACCAACTTCAAATCAAATAATCTAACTAATCTATGCAACCAAACAAACAAGTCCATGGTCCGTGGACAGTGGTGTTGTAATGGCGGGATTTTTCAAGCCTCTGATATCTATTTTAATATAGAGATTTAAATCAAAAGCAAATAAAGGCAAACAAGTTTAAGGAGATTAACACTTATATATATATATATAAGAGTATAACATGAAAAAGTATATGTATATATATATATATATATATATTCATACATATATATGTTACGGCCAAATATGCATGTATATATGCATGTATACACCATTTCAATTAGCAACAAACAAGAGAGTTTAAACCAAAACAAAAGAAAGTACAAACTCCATCATTTAGTAGTAGATTTGGACTTAAACATCACCTAATCACCTCATACATAATATCTGCGCATTTGTAAGAATGCAAAACAAATATCAAAGAGAGGAAACCCATTCTCTTGTATATTGATTTGAAGGGTTGAGCTTGGCATTAAATGAAAGTAAGCTTTGCATTAAATGCAAACATAGTCTCATGTACTTTGAAGAGGGAAATAAGGGTTAGTAGGAATCATCTCTTGTGAAGGGTACTTACATGTTTGCTGTAACATATGTGAGCCATTCGAAGAGAGAGAAAGGGGGGTAGGTAAGAAAGCAAAAGAGAGTTTGCTGTAGAAAACTTTAGAGATCTTTGCCTATAAATACACATCCAATTCCATGCATTTTCTCTTTACCCAAATACAAGAAAGTGCTAAAGTTATAATCCTTTTACGAACAAGAATTCAGGAGCTTTAAACAAGTGAGTAATCACTCACTTAAGTCAAGATGATTTGCAAGTTACTGTAAACTGTTTTGTGTGTTTCATATTTATATCACCATTTGCAAGTATACCATGATTGTTATCACCTTATGGATGTTAAAACACCCTGCTTAGATCATCTATAAAACTATGTATGCAAGTGTTATTCATAATAGAAATGGTAATGAGTTCATCAATTATTTGATCAAAGAAACCAAGACAGTTTTGTTTACTGTCAAAAACAAACCTTTGAAAAATGAAATATACCTTGATGATCTCAAACGCAAGCTATACAAGCATATGTATGAGTTAACTTATATACAAAAATATATATAAACATTTTAGCAAGAACCAAACCACATCTATATATGTTTGAAACAAGAAAACAGAAGAAACATATGGTTCTCTGTCTCAAACTTAATCACCAAATTTTCAAACATCATAGAAATGAATTACAGGGTTATAGATGTAATCGTAGCACTAAATAATGATTTTTAAAAGTAATTTCATGGTTTTTATTGTTGAGATGAGCGAGATAGAGGGGGACAACCGAAAATGGCACTTTGACCAAATTCCGACGATCGGTGACGATGATGGTCGGGGCGTGGAGCGTGAAGGAGCTGGTCACATCGGGGAACACGAGAAAAATGCCCCATGATTTTTCGAGTGAGTGATTCGAGCTCGATTTATGTTTTGAGAGGCAAATTGGGTTCATCGGTTTGGAGGCGATGTACGGGTCCTACGGTGGTGCGAGTTGGCCGAGGTTGGGCGTGGAGCGGCGTTGGGACATGGCGAAGCTGACGGCGGCGGTGCGAGGTGCTCCGACGGTCTGAGGCGATGGGTCGAGCTCAGTTTAGGTGGACTGCTTTTTCGAAGCAGTTTACTGGAAGTTGGGTGCAGTGGCGAAATCGAGGAGGAGGCGACGTACGGTGGTGGTAAGGCGTTGGTTGGGGTCAGTGGAGGAAGTGGAGTTTGTGGGTGGTGGTTCGGTGGTGGCACAGTGGCGTGGGGAGGCGTGCACGTGCACAGCCGTGCACGGTGTACAGGCGAGTTTGAGAGCAAGAAAATGGAGAAGGAAGGGAGTGGCTTGGCACAAGATGTTTGGTACGTGGCTTTGGCAAGTGAAAATCAGTGATCACCCCGTTGTGATCACTTGATTTTGGGATGCCGAGATCCGACTTGGCAAATACAAGCGAGAACTGTTTTCCAAGGCAAGAATTTAATTAAGTCGAAGTTAATTAAATTAAATAAATAAATATAAAATAAATCAGAAATTAATTAATTAAATAAAAATAGTGTTTTTATTTAATTTAGCTTAGGCAAGTGGAACGGTAAAGATGACAGTAAGGTCAGAGAATCGAAGTTGTCCGATGAAGTTCATCGAGATGGAAACTTAAATTAAATTATTAAACAATTTATTTGAGTAAAATATGAAGGAAATAAATGATTTTCCAGCAGAACTTTAGCAGTGAAACATCATCTAAACATCAATGTTCAACATGACAAAATACCGTGTGCGAAGCACGGGCTTTTTCTAGACACTGCCAAATATTGATAAAAATTGTATAACATCTTATGTGCGTCGCACACACTTTAACTATACATTTGTAAATGATATTTAAAATATCCAGATATGAACCAGAGAATTTTATACTGTATATATAATTATAAATACAGGATGTGCAACTGGATTAAAAACAGTAAGCTGATAATAAATTATCGACTACAAAAGACAATTCATACATCGTTTCGAAGAGTCCGGAATTTACTTTCCACTTCGACTCGAATTTTATGACGTATACCGGGAATCGATAAAGATGAAGAATGCAAGGACTATTTCAAAATAGTATCTACGGTCTGTTCAATCCCAGAACAGATCCGAACAGTCGGATGTCTGACAACGTATATCAATCAGATTTTACACATCGACTTTACATAAGTGTGTTATGTTGGTGGCGGAGAGATTCGTTTCTTTAGCCTTATACCCAAAATATATTTGTGGAAACAAATGAGTTATCTATCAGATAGGACGGTGTGACATTCAAAGTCGTTGAAGGATAATCCGTGAAACGGTAAACGTGAGTTCAAACCTCACAACCCGGAAAGACAATAGTTAGGCTAGGCAGCATGGCTGGTTGGGTCATACCCAAGCAGGGTATATTATCACCAGCTAGAGTAATTCCTTTTTTTTCTAAATCTATATTCACTTCTGTTACCTTCGGTAATCGGTGGGTCATTCCCAACCATGGAGGTGGTAATATATTCGTTACACTCAAGCTAAATGAGTGGACGGTCATGTGTGGCCGGGTTGCAGGATGTTCTTGTTGAACCCCAGTGTATCCTCTCTAGAATACACTGATCGGTGGGTGCTCCCATACCCTATCAGTTAGAAACCAAATTCCAATAAGCGCTCGACGGTTTTAGGTTTTATTCTATGTACGTGAACGTGAGATGCAAGCGATTCACTAGATGATTATTTATTTGATAAATACTATCATAAATATCGAACGTTTTGATATCAAAATACAAGGGTCGTTTTCCATATATTAGTTATGGATTGGGCTTAAGATTTCTAAAGTAATTGAATCAATTAATAACGGAACACCTTATTCCTTATTTCCCTGTTTACATCTTTTTAACTGTGTTTACTCACACCAGTCCCCTGACTGACCCGGAGTTAATTTTCTGTGTTTTCCCTAAACTCTTGGGTACTCATAATATTTATTATGAGTAGGCAAGTAATTCAGGTTGGCAAATGGAACCTTACGAAGTTCAAGTTGCAGGACAAGTCTAGTAGTTTTATCTACACCTATGTATCCAGTTTAGATTTGTATTTCATATCATGATGTATTATTATGTGAATGTACTATGATGATGTAATATGATGATGTACTATGATGTATCAGACCCTATGATGTAATATATTTGTATTTTTAAATTCCGCTGTGAGATTTCTGATAACTTCTTATTCTTCTATTCTATTAGTTCTATCTTTTCTATCTCATCTTCTAATTTCTTTCAATAATGACACGGTTTTCGGAGGGGTCGAAAATCGCGCCATTACAGGTGTCGGGTGCTACTAAACACCGTTTGCATCCTAGTATATATTATAATATAACTAGAAAAAGAAAATTTAAAAGGTGAGAAGTTCTCACGAAAGCTATCCCAATTCCACCACACTTCTTATGTAGGGAATCATCGCCGTTCTCGCCTTTTGTCACTTTCGTTGCCCGTAGCCACTACATATATAAAAATCACATTTTTATATTGTTGCTATGTATATAAAAATCACATTTTTACATCGCTACTATATAGATAAAAATTCTATTTTTACATCGCTATTATATAGATAAAAAAAAATTTGCATCGCTATTATATAGATAAAAATTCTATTTTTACATCGCTATTCTCTATATAAAGATTTCGCCTTTTCAAATATAAAGATTATATTTTTATATTCTCTATTATATAGAAATTTTATTTTCAATATACTACTTATATAAAAATAGTATTTTTATATCTTCTACTATATAAAGGTCATATTTTTAATACTCTACACAAGTAAAAATCATATTTTTGATTCACTACTTACATAAAGATCAAATTTTTAACTCTTCTATAATGTAAAAATCATATTTTGATATAACTATAATATAAAAATCATATTTTTATTCTCTACATCCCATAAAAATTATATTTTTAACCTTTACATATAACAAAAATTATATTTTTACTTGATATATAAATCAATCCTTTATAAAAATATAATCTTTGATCATAAAAATCATACATTTCTATCATGGAACCTCCCTCATTGCTAAACTGAGAACAAAATTAATTGTAAATAAATATAAACACTTACAGTGTTTTTTTTTCAGTGAAGAAGGGGGGGTTTGCTGCGCTCGGCGGCCGTGGTGGGCCCTCCAGCAGGCGGCGGAGGTGGAGCAACGGCTTCAGGGAGGCGGATGGTGGCTGCGTCTGGCCGGGGGGGGGGTACGGTGGGTTTAGGGGGGGTGCGAGGTGGGTTCGGGGTGGAGGAGGGAGGGTGGAGGGCGGTGGCCCCGCCCTGAGCGGCGGTGGCGCTTGATCTCCTCCTTCTTTTTTCTTTTTTTATTTGATTTTGAACTGAATTATAACGGGGGGGGGGGGGGGAGGTCAGATAGTATAGAAGGAGGAAAGAGGGTTTTTTTAATTTTATTTTATTTTCAAAAAGGTACTTTTTATTTCGACCTCGAAACAAGACCCACCGCCTGTCGTCCATAGCTAATTACCCCCATTCCGAACACAATGGGATATGTATCGTAGGATGATTCGACTGTTTCGATCAGTTTTCGTTAAAATCCAATTATAACTCTATCTATTAAATTTTGAACGCGCATTTCAATTTACCGGGGCCACATACGAACTCTAAAAATTCTAGAAAAATATTTTCTAGCTTTGTATTGACGATACGGTCCTAACAAAACTAGTTTCGTCGAATTCTGAGACCGTTTGAAAAATGGCCATTTTCCAATCGATTAAAATCAACTAAAACTGGCCAAACACGTTTTCCTTTGCCACGCTCACATATTGATTCAAAAAATTATGAAATTTGGAATCTAGCAATAATTTGACATCACGGATCCAACAAAAGTGGTTTTGTCGAAATCCGAGGTCGTTTGCAAAATTTCAATCTTTAAGGGCCTGAATTCCATAGCAACTATCCTGAATTTTCAACTGGACATATCTTTTGATTCCCGCTATGAAATTTTGATTTTTGGATTCGTTGGAAAGATATTCTCAATTAGATCCTAATGTTTTTGGTTTCACTAAAATCCGGATTGTTTTGCACCCGGTACATTCAATTGAAGTTTGAAATCGAATTATCGAACTACCGCGCCATTTTCAATTCCTTTTATAATTGTAAATAATTATTTATATTCCAACGACGATCTATATGAATATATACATTCTAATTCTATTCAAAATAAATTTTTCGTCGATATTATTTAAAATAATTCATTTTAAATATTCAAAATTCGCTAAAATTGCCAAAATAAAATTTTTAAACTGGCACGCATTTCCGAGTTGTTACAACATTCAACACTTCCTTAGCTTGTGACACTTTCCTATTTTTAGTTTACATCCATCATACCCTTTTCTTATTCACATATTGAAGAGTTACTAGATTTACTCAGGCTTTATGTCTGACCCTATTTTCTTTTCGTCTTCTTTTCTTTCGTTCCCCCCCAGGTCCACAGGGAGGAAACAGCTCAACTCAGTCAGGCTCTTTACAAGCACCAAGAACGTAGATGTATGATTTGGATCTTTCTTGCTCGGATAATGGCTTTGGATATCACTATAGGCATTTTTGTCACCTTATTTATGTTTTCATGCTTCTTTAATAATCAAGGTAGTTATGAGGTTGAAATGTTGAAAGTATTTTGAGATAATTATGGAAATCTTTGTTTGATACACGTATTGATGAAATAAAAGTTTATTTGGTTTCCGCTGTTTAAAATATGTGTATTTATATCTGTCTTGAGTTCATCTGTGGCTTTTACATATAAACCTCCACCAAAGTTAAGGCATTCCCTTTGTGAGTGACCTTAATGGAGGTGGGGTGTTTCAGCTTGTTTATGTTCATCCATTTTAAGTGATATCGATTGGAATGAATAAATAATTTGTTAATTGATTATTTATTGGTTGAAAACTCCACATAGGTATTGGGATAATATTTGATTTACACCAATCCCTAGTGTTTAGATAGGATGTTAATCGATTGATTGATAGACCGTTATAAGTGTTATTTAATTATTTAATTCTTGTACAGTTGTAGATGCACTCTGGATGTGAATTGGATGATTAATATTTGTTTATAACTATTGTTGAATACTTGTTATGTATGAAATCCATATAAATAAAATTATATGGTAAGTGGTTGAATCTCATTTCAGTTTGGAATAAAAACGAATACTTTGATATAATATTCAGTGAAAAACCGAAGTTTGATTTTGATGTCGGATTTTGGATGGACACGAAGATTATAAAATTATAATGAATATTAAAAAAATTGGATTTCAAAATCTGAAATTTTGAAAATATAGTTATTTTAATATTATAATAATATAGGATGTTCAATTTTGATTTAAAGTTGAGGTGAAAGTTGAAATAGTTTTTAAACGAGATATAAACGTTTTATAAAATACGTTTTGAGTGGAAATCGATGAAATCTATTATATATAATATAATGGATTAATGTGAAGATATTTGATTTTGAAGGTAAATGATTGAAATAGAATTTCAGATGATAGTTGTAACACCTCATAATTTTAAAGGGCGTTAATAACAATAAACTAAAGGGATACTTAACTAAATACTAGGAATTAAGTAAAACGGACTGTACCATTGCGTTCGTCTCGGAAATCTGGTTAGGAGACTCCGAGTTTGTGTAAAATGGACATCATATGAGGTAGATATAAAGATTAGAAGTTTGTATATGTATAACAAGAATATATGAATACAGAACAAATAAGAATTTCAAAATAAATCAAACAAAGAAGCCGGAAACTGAATCGGGAGTTCGTCCAATTAGGGGTCGACCCGCTCCAGCCTGGGTCGACCAATGGGTCGACCCATAGGAGGCTGGGTCAACTCTAAGGTCGACCCACTGGGTAGGTGGGTCAAGTCCACTTGGATCAATCCGAATGCTTCTGAGTGAACCTGGTTTTTTTTGTTAATCTGGCTTGTTATTTTCTAAATAGTTGGATTCAAAAGCAAAGATCTGACGATTAAGGATTGTCTTGTAAAGTCTATATAAAGGCATGCGCTCTTATCAAATCAATTACACTTCTTCACACTTCTTTCTCAAACTCTTGTTCTGAAGATATAAAATAAAGATAGGAAGATGCTACCGAAACTTGGATTTAATCAAGACAATTCTTACCTAACATATACAAGAATCTCTTCCGCAACATCAGCAGACTATTTTCTGTTCTTTAAATCCGATCTCTGTGAGTTCATGTTAATTTTGGATATAAATATTTAATAGTAATCCCGACATGTAAATAAACCTAGATCTGAGCCTATGCCTGTTAAGAAACTAATTCATATCTAAAAATTCTGCTATAATTACATGTACTTTTCCATACACCCATTCTTTTTTTAGTTATTATTATATGCCTATTTTTTTATTATTATGCCTATTTCTGTTCTTTTCCCTCTCTTATTCCCTTTTTATTTTATAGGCCTAGGCTAGCTTCGAGCCTAGGCCAATCTCGCAAGAGACATACATATAAATGAAATTTGGACAATTAGGGATTGTTTGGGAATGAAAATAAAAGAGGGAAAATTGGGGCATATCTTGTACTGTGGAATATGATTGAAAATTTGGGGAATATCTTGTACTACGGGATATGACTGAAATTTGGGATGTATGAAAATGTAAATCTGTAGGCTTAATTAAAGGATTAAGTGGAACATGTAACGAAACTATATATATAACATGTGGAACCTGTTTAATCTGTTAGGATTAAGTTAACCTGTTTAATCTGTTGGGGTTAAGTAAACCTGTTTAATCTGTTGGGGTTATAAAAACCTGTTAACCTGAAATACTTAACCTGTTTAAATCTGTTGGGGTTATATGAACTTGTTAACCTGCTTTATCTATTAGGATTAAGTTAACATGTTTAATCTGTTGGGGTTATATAAACCTGTTAACCTGTAGTGCTTAACCTGTTTAAATCTGTTGGGGTTATATAAACCTGTTAACTTGTTTAATCTGTTGGGACTAAATTAACACTTTTAATCTGTTGGGGTTATATAAACCTGTTAACCTGTAATACTTAACGTATTTAAACCTGTTGGGGTTATATGAACCTGTTAATATGTTGGGATTAAGTTAGCTTGTTTAATATGTTGGGGTTAAATTAACTTGTTAACCTATAATGCTCAATCTGTTTAGATCAGCCGGGGTTATATAAACATGTTAACCTTTTGGGATTAAGTGAACCTGTTTAATATGTTAGGGTTAAGAAAACCTATTTAATATGTTGGGGTTAAGCTAACCTGTTTAATCAGTTGGGGTTAAGTAAACCTATTTAATCTGTTGGGGTTATATAAACCTATTAACCTGTAATACTTAACCTGTTTAAATCTGTTGGGGTTACATAAACCTGTTAACCGGAACTTAACCTATTAATCTAAAGCGAACCTGTTGATCTGTAAGGCTTAACCCATTAAAAATCCTAGTTAATTGGAGGACACGGTTTTAGGGGTTTAGCTTGTGTCATTTGTTGTGTGGGGCCCATATCAGTCAGTAACCCATTCTTGTATTAAATGGGGACCGCGCGTTCGGTAGGGGTCAGGACACGCATACTGAACTGATAGTAAGAGGTTCATCTGAAAAGGGGTGTATAAGGGCATGTTCCAACGGAGTCATGAGCGTGCATGGGTTCAATCTGTGGGGGAAAATAAGCCGATGTAGGACCAGTAAATAGGTCTGTGTCCTTCTGTAGGTTGCCACTTTAGGAAGTAATACACCCTACCGTGGGACCGACACAGGGTATTTACATGTTAGGGAGCCAATCGCTTGGGGGTAGAAATTAGGGTACATCTAGTCCTGTCTGTTTCTGTTGGGGTACCTGTTATCTCAGTTTGGGGGTAACACCCATTATATTCTATTGTGGTACCTGTTATTTCTGTTTGGGTAAAATCCATTATGTAACTAGAAGTACACCTTATCCTACTATTATATTTCTGTTGGGATCATTATGTTTCTGTTAAGTAATTAGGGGATACCTATTCATGTCACACATCTTTATACTAGTATTGGTGCAGAGAAAAGTATTTAAGAAGCATAGTCTACTCTGTTTATTCTGCTTATCCCGATCATCTTGTTTATACCTGTTATATGATACTGTTATCTCTCATCCAGTCTTATATGCCTGTCATGATACTTTTATCTCTCTATATGCTAAAAGTCACTGGACTCACCAGACTTTATGTCTAACCCTTTTTGTTTCCTTTTCTCTCTTGCTTTTCCCCCTAAGTTCTCAGGGTAGGAACGTTCAAGAGTGATTAGGACTCTTTCCTGTTTTTCTGCTTGGATCTGGATCTACTTTAATGTATCGCTTCAACTACTTGCCTACTTTGTAGTGGCTATTATTAGGGATTATGATTTTACATTTTTGTACTCTGATGGTTTTTAGCACAAGATAAATGTTTTGGTTTAATTTACTTGATTTCAGTATTTTAGCCTGATGTTGTAACCGGTTTTGAGACTACGATGTTTTCTGCTAAAAAATGAGGTTATAAAATTTCGCTGCTATTTTATATCTGTCTTGTGAAATTATGTTTCTGTTTACTTATAACGCTTCATGGAACTTAATGCATTCTGATAAAGATTGACACTAACAGACGTGGGTGTCACATTCGGTATCAGAGCTGAAGGTTACAAGATCGGATAAAAGTTTCGAAAAATTGTTTTTAAAGGCAAAGTATTTTCAAAGAAAAACCTGTTTTTGAAAAACATATTCCCCAAGGCCATACAAAAGTATCTTTCAATTCTCTGTTTGAACCCTTTTCCTTTTCTTTTCGGCATGTCTTAGGAACCGAATCTTCCCGAGGGAGTTCAGATACCGACATGGCTCCATAGATAACTTGAGGCTACGGAACCTGCCGGAGGCCAAGGTGATGTCCCTCCCCCAGCAGCAACCGTTATTCCTCCACCCCCGCGAGTAGATAGTTTCTCTAAGATATGCAAAGACTTCTGTTCTATGGGAGGAAAACCATTCCGCGGAACTGAGAGCTTTGTGGAAGCCCGGAATTGGCTGCGAGAGATAGAGAACTTGTTTGGATGTTTTAAGATCGATGACCGCAGGAAGATACAATTGGTCGCCTGGCAGCTTAAGGACGAGGCTTCGTTTTGGTAAGAGGTGGCGCAAGTAGGACATCCAGTAGATATTTGGACTGATTTTCGATAGAGATTCGAGACGAAGTTTCTCTCTTAGGAAGAAGAGAGTATGCAGATGGAGAGATATATGGCACTTAAGAAAGGTAGCATATCTGTTAAAGAGTATGTCAATAAGTTCAATCAGTTGGCAAGGTTTGGTTTGGAGCTGGTGAGTACCCCGCACAAGAAAATTTTAAGGTTTGCAAGAGGGTTAAGTCAACCTCTTCAAGCATTGGAATTATCTCATATTCTGTAGGGGGGTGCTTTTGAGAGACTGGTTGATATGGCATTGATGCACGAAGATGGCAAGGATGAGAAAACGGAGGCTAAGACTGATGAGATGCAAAACAAGAAAGTGTGGACCAAGAAAGAATGCAAAAGAAGGGTGGAAATAATGACAAAGCTCAAGGCAAAAATAAGTGTCATGGTTGTGGGAGCTTGGGTCATTTTGTCAAGGATAACAGAGAAAGGAAGAATGCTTGCTTCAAATATAGTGAAGTCGGACACTATACTAGGGAGTGCTCGAAGAAGCAAGGACAGGGCCAAAGGGAAGGCGGGCAGGTGCATGCTCTCAAGGCCAGTGTACCAGAGTGAATAGGAAAGTTTCTGTTGAAGGTTTGATTTCTCCTTCTGATCATCCAGTTAAGACTCTTTTTGATTCTGGCGCTTCTCACTCTTTTATATCTGATTCTGTTGTTGAGTCTCTGCACCTTAGTACTAATATTTTTTCTGATCCCGTTATTGTCTCAAACCCCATTGGGGGCATGGCTCATATGTTTATGATATGTCAGGGTTTGAGGATATCTTTGTTGGGATTCAAGTTTGAGTGTGATGCGTATGTGCTTGGTTTTATAGACTATGGTCTGATTCTAGGGATGGATTGGCTAGCCATGTATGGTGCCATTCTAGACTGTGGGAGAAGGGTCGTTAGACTTTTTGACTTGCCAAGGAAGGACTCTCGAGATTTCCTATGACCCAAAAGGGTCCATCATGCTTAGCTTCCTAAGAATCACTTGATGCATATGTCGATGATTTGCGATTCATGCCTGTAGTTTATGAGTATCTGTATGTTCTTGATGAGGTTAGGGGCTTACCTCCAAGGCATGAGATCGATTTCCAGATATACTTAGTGGATAATGCGAAGCCAGTCGGATTGCCTGTGAGCCACATAGATCCTAAGGAAAGGAGGGAGCTTCGCAAGCAAGTAGGGGAGCTACTTGAGAAGGGGTTTATTAGGCAAAGTATATCAGAATGGGGTGCTCCAGTCGTCTTCGCTACCAAGGCGGACGATTCACTTCATCTATGTGTAGATTACAGGGAGTTTAATAAGATCACCAAGAAAAATAGGCACCTACTTCCTTGGATTGAAGATCAGTTTAACCAGCTTGTTGGCACATCCATTTTCTCTTAATTAGACTTGGCCACGGGATTTCATCAGTTAAGGATGGCCGAGGACAGTATAGACAAGACCGTCTTCAGAACTTTAGATGGTTTCTTTGAGTGGCTAGTCATGCCTTTTAGGTTGACGAATGCACCTGCATATTTTGTGGATTTGATGAGCATGGTGTTCAGGGAGTTTATGAATAAATTCGTTGTGGTCTTTGTGGATGACATTCTGATTTTCTTGAAGAGTGAGGAAGAACTTGGCCTACATTTAGGGGAGGTTTTGAGGACTCTCCGAACACATCAGCTTAAGGAAAAATTCTCCAAATGTCACTTTTGTGGAGAGGAAGTAAGATTTCTGGGGCATGTGGTCTCCAAGGATGGGATCGCGATGGATCCCATGAAAGCAGATGCAGTTCAAGATTGGAAGGTTCCAAAGAATGCAATGGAGGTGAGGAGTTTTCTTGGTTTGGAGGGCTTGCAGTTCAAGATGGGAAGGTTCCAGAGAATGTAATGGAGTTGAGGAGTTTTCCTGGTTTGGCGGGCTATTATAGGAAGTTTATCAAGGACTTCACAAAGATATCAGCCCCACTCACTAGACTAACAAAGAAGAACCTGGCCATTCTTGGAGTACTGATTGTGAGGATGCTTTCCTGTGGTTGTAGAGGGCTCTGACAACAGCCCAGTTTTGACATTGCCTGATGGGAACAAGGTGTTCACAGTGTACACTGATGCTTATGGTACAGGGCTTGGTGCGGTCTTGATGCAATAGGGAAGGGTAGTATGCTATGATAGTAGACAGTTGAGATTTCGTGAGAGGAACTACCTTACCCATGAATTGGAGTTGGCTGCTATACTGTTCGCACTTAAGACTTGGCATCATTACCTACTTGGAGAGAAGTTCAAGTTATATATGGACCATAAGTCCCCCAAATATCTGTTCTCGCAGAAGCACCTCAATTTGAAACAGCTGAGGTGACTGAGCTGAGCAAGCTTGAGGAAGTAGAGGAAGAAAGGGAGGCAACTGTTAGACGAGTTCCTACCCATATACTTGGATCAGAGGTTAAGAAACTACGCAAAAGAGAGGTTAAGTTGATGGAAGTGCAATGCGGAGAAGACCGCGAGGATGGAACTTGAGAGACTAAAGACAAGATTCACGCTTCGTACCCTTTCCTTTTCAAGGGTATGTTCTTAACTTCTTTTTCCAAGCTTTTATTCGTACTTGCTTCTATCGTTTGGGTATATCCTATCAATCGAATCTTCGAACTTTAAGTAGAAAACCATTGGATGTAAACATGTGTTTGAGACATGTTATGTTTGATGGATGCAAGTGTTTGCTAAGGGTTGATCATGGATTTATATACACACATTTAGCACTAGATCGGCTCAAAGCACTCTCATGATGCATATGGATGTGTGTGCATTTTAACTTTTTATAAATGGAAATGGATGTATCATCATATGGATGTTGCATCTGGGCAGATGATTACACATATAGAGTTTACATGATATATTAGGACTATTTGCACACATTCTGGATTCATGGCACTAAAAAATATTACATTAAGGAGGTCAACTGAATCAGTAGACCGTCTGATTTTCGCATTAACATAGGCACATATATACACACCTTTTCATATGTTCATACAAGCATTAGGGATTCCTAAGGACAATAGATGATTAGATGACTGTATGTGGATGCTAGGTGACGAAATCCTTTAAGTAGGAGGGAATGTAACACCCCGTAATTTTAAAGGGCATAACAATAAACTAAAGGGGTACTTAATTAAATATTGGGAATTAACTAAAACAGACTGTACCATTGCATTCGTCTAGGAATTCTGGTTAGGATAGACTCCGAGTTTGCATAAAATGGACATCGTATGAGGAAGATATAAAGGTTAGAAGTTTGTATACATATAAGAAGAATATATGAATATAAAAAAATCATAATTTCAAAATAAATCAAACAAAGAAGCGGGAAGCTGAAGTGAGAGTTCGATCCATTAGGGGTCGACCCGCTCCAGCCTGGGTCGACCTATGGGTTGACCCATAGGGGGCTGGGTCGACCCTAGGTTCGACCCAGGGGTAGGTGGGTTGACCCTACTGTTGGATCCCGCTATATGAGTATTTTGACTATGACAACTATAAGCATATATATTCGACTAATTCTATGTTGCAGGAAGATAGTTTCGACAATCTGACTCAAGGACACAAAACGAAGATCATTTATATGTTGTAAGAGTCTATTAGTCCTAGATTCATATGTTAAAGTCTTCCTTGATGATTACACACACATATTTTATATATATAGTTTCTCTTTGAAAAATAGGCAAGGAATAGGCTGATAACAGAAAACAGACGTCTGGTCTGAAAATTTCAGACGTCTGTTTGCTGAAACAGAATGATTTTAAATACAATATTCAGACTTCCGGTTGATATATTTCAGATGTCTGAAATGCCCCCGAAATACACTATTTCCTTGCTGACTTGATTTTTAAAATAAACAGGCATCTGAATTTTATTTTCAGACATCTGAATTCCGAAGAGTTGCCTTCTTTATGAAGAGACACAACTATTTAATCCATATCTCTTCATCAAAACTCTTCACGATCAGTTGTATCTATTTATATACTACAAATAGAGAATTGCTTAGATGATCCAATCACCGAAATTTATTCTAATTCTCTCTATCTTATTCAAAGCTCTCTAAGTTCTAAAAAGATATCTACTTTCATACTTGAGACTTTTAAACTTCCATACTCCTTCACGCACTTCACGATTATCATCAAGGAAAGGCTATAGGAAGGGTGCACTTAATATTCGACAATCTGTGTTATCAAGAACACAAAAGAGTCAACAATTATTTTGTATTAGTGAAGACCTCTTCAGTGGTTGAGGCAAGAAATCTCGTTCAGTGGTTTGGGTAATTGTGAACCTATTCCTCCGGGTGAAGTGAGGGTTTTAGTGTTAGTGAAATACCAGAAGTGAGTCTGGGACTGGACGTAGGACAGTGGTCCGAACCAGTATAAATCGACTATGTGATTTAGTGCTTACTACTCTACTATATAGATAGTATATCCTATTCTCCATACTACACGATCCTATACTGCTGCATATACACTTTCAATTGATATCAGAGCAAGGCCATCCTATAACCGTAACACCGTTATTTGATATTTTGGTAAAATGGAGAATCACCCAAGTACTAGCTCAACTACTTTTTCCGAAGGACAATCTACTCAAAGACCACCTCTTTTCAATGGATTACACTATAACTATTGGGCTACAGGAATGATAATTTATATGCAAGCAAGTGGTTTTAGTGCATGGAATAATACTCAAAAGGAATTTACGGTACCTACAACTGAGTATTAAACTTGGACAACAGTTCAAAAAGAGGAGGCAAATGCAAATGAAAAAGCTATGAACATGCTATATTGTGCTCTCGACAGAAATGAACTCAATCTTGTTAGCATTTGTACATTAGCATATCAAATATGGGAAACACTCAAGACTATCCATGAAGGAACAAACAAAGTCAAGCAAACTAAAATTTCAATGCTCAAAAATCAGTTTCAAAACTTCAAGATGAAACAAAATGAAGCTATCAATGAAATGTACTCTAGATTTCAAGATATTTTACGTGCATTGATAGGACTTGGAGAAAAATATAATGACTTTGAAATCATTTCAAAAGTATTGAATTCTCTAACCGACGATTGGGAAAGAAAAGTACTAGCCATTGAAGAAGCAAATTATTTACCAACTATGAAACCAGAAGAGCTAATAGGTAATCTTATGTCTTATGAAGTAAATCTTCAAGCAAAAAGGGAACTAGCTCAAGAAAAGAAAATTGTGGCTTTTCATGCTGATGAAGAAGAGTCCAAATCAGAAGACAAAGATCTAACTTTTATTGCTAAAAATTTTAAGAAATTTCTGAAATATAGGAGAGAAAAATTCAAAAAAATACATCAAACAAACCTTCATCCTCAAAAATGGAATGTTTCAATTGCCATAAGAAGGGTCATGTGGTAAAAGACTATCCAGAAATGAAAGAAAATCAGAAAAGTTTCAACAAAAACAAGAAAGAAATTTTCAAAAAGAAAGCTTTTTCTGTTATATGGGACGACTCAGACTCAGATTCATCAAGTAGTGACAGTGAGAGTGGAAGCGAAAATGAGCAAGGAAATGTATGCTTCATGGCACAAGAATCTGAAATAAGTGAATTATCTTATGAAGAATTAATAGATGTTAATGCTGAATTTTTAAATATTATAAAAACTCTTAAGAAGAAGCTTAAAGAAACTCATGAAATTCAGAATAAAGCTGAATTTGAAAGAGATATGTTGAAAGATGAAAAAATTATTCTGGAAGAAGAACTTGAAAAAGTTCAAAACACTCTTACAAATTCAGATAATCAACTTTCTCTTTTGAGTCAAGAAATCGAAACTCAAAAGAGAAAGAATGATGAAATAAATTCTGAAAATCACATGTTGAAATCTAAAGTAAAAGAATTAGAATTAGAAAATAAAAGTATCCAAACTAAGTTAGAAAACATTTCTAAAAATGTTTTAAATTTTAATAAGGGAAGAGAGAATTTGTCAAGAATCATAGAGAGCTTTCGACTTCCTTCAAATAAAATTGGTTTAGTATTTAAAAAGGAATCAAAATTTTCTCCAAAGAACAATCCAAAGAAGAAAATTGAGTCAAAAATTAATGATAAACCAAAATTGGTTAATAAAATTAAAATATGGGTTCCAAAAACCAACAATAGTTTGATTAGAAACAAGCACATTAAATCTTTTTTGAAAACTGTACATAATAATGAGAATTATTTATATAAAAGGGATACCAAACCCATTTGGGTTTGGCTTCCTAAGACCTAACTCTTAGGACCCTATCAAAAAGTGGGTACCAATGTTCTTATTAATATTTTTTGCAGGTCCCACTCAAAAAGAGAAAATGGATCTTAGACAGCGGATGCTCAAAACATATCACAGGAGACAAGGATAAGCTTATAAATATTTTATACTTTGATGGTGGCTCAGTTACCTTTGGAGACAACTCAAAAGGCTATATCATTGGCAAAGGAGATGTGTATAATTATGGTATATCAAATCTACCTCTTATTACTAATGTTTCCTTAGTTAAAAATTTAAAACATAATTTATTTAGTATTAGTCAATTATGTGACAAAGGTTTTAAAATAACTTTTTCGAAAAATAATTGTAGTATTTTTGACAACAAACAAAATATGATTTTTGAAGGAAAAAGAGATAGAAATATTTATGTTTTAAATATGAAAGTAAATAACAATAAAGAAATGTGCTTAGTTGCTAATAACAATGATTCTTGGTTATGGCACAAACGTTTTTGTCACAAAAATTTTAGAACTATACAAAAACTTTCGAAACATGAATTAGTAAAAGGTTTACCAAAAGAAAATTTTAAAATAAAAAATATATGTGAAGATTGTTAAATTGGTAAACTAACCAAATCATCTTTTAAATCAAAAAAGGTTATTTCAACCTTACTACCATTAGAATGACTACATATGGACTTGTTTGGTCCCACTCAAATTCAATCTATAAATCACAACTATTATATTTTGTAATAGTTGATGATTTTTCAAGATATATGTGGACTATATTTATGAAAAATAAAAGTAATACTTTTGAACACTTTAAAAAATTTATCAAAAGAATTCAAAAGTCTAAAGATCTAAAAGTCAAAAATATTCGTAGTGATCATGGTGGCGAATTCGAGAATGAATATTTTGAACATTTTTGTAAAAAGAAAGGAATAAATCATAATTTCTCTTTTCCTAGAACTCCACAACAAAACGGAGTTGTAGAAAGAAAGAATAGAACGTTAAAGAATGTGCTAGAACTTTACTTAATGCAAGTACTTTACCCAAACAATTTTGGGCAAAAGCAGTAGCAACTGCTTGTTACGTATTAAATCGAATATCTATTCGTCCTTTAACTAAAAATACTCCTTACGAACTTTTTAACGGTAGAAAACCAAACATTTCATCCTGGAAAATTTGATGCAAAAGCCGATCACGGAATTTTTATTAGATATTCAGAACGTAGTAAAGCATATCGTATCTTCAACAAATGAACTAATACTATAAAAGAATCCTTACATGTATCTTTTGATGAAAATTTTGATAAAACTATCAAGAATAAAGATGATGATGAAATTATTGAAAACATTAGTCGTGAAAATACGGAGAATAATCCCATAGAAACCATCAGATCACCTCCCAGAATACTAAGAGATCATCCTACTCAAAACATTATTGGAGAAATTGATTCACATGTTCGAACAAGAAGTCAATTAAATCAAATGGGTCATGTGGCATTTCTTTCAGCTATTGAACCAAAGAATCCAAAGGAATCTGCTACAGATGGCTACTGGATTATCACAATGCAAAAAGAATTAAATCAATTTGAACGTAATGATGTCTGGGAGTTAGTGCCTCAACCAAACGACCAATCAGTTACTGGTACAAAATCGGTATATAAAACAAGGCAGATGAACTTGGAAATATAACAAGAAATAAATCCAGACTAGTTGCTCAAGGGCACAATCAAGAAGAAGGTATTGATTATGAAGAAACTTTCGCACCCGTAGCAAGACTAGAAGCTATACGTATTTTATTAGCATATGCAAGTTTTTATAATTTCAAACTTTATCAAATGGATGTAAAAAGTGCTTTCTTAAATGGATTTATTAAAGAAAACATTTATGTAGAACAACCTCCACTATTTAAACATGAAGATATCCTGATCATGTCTATAAACTTAAAAAAGGTGTTATATGGTTTAAAAAAAGCACCTTGTGGTTGGTATGAATGACTTAAAAGCTATTTGATAAATTCGGGTTTTCAAATAGGAAAAGCAGATCAAACTTTATTCATTAAAAATACAAATAAAGATATTTTAATTATACAAATTTATGTAGATGATATCAATTTTGGATCAACTAATGAAAACTTATGTAAAGAATTTTCTACTATAATGACGAAAGAATTTGAAATGTCTCATATGGGAGAACTATCATACTTTCTTGGACTACAAATTAAACAAATTTCAAATGGTATTTTTATTTACCAAGAAAAATATTGTAATAATTTAATTAAATGATTTGGCTTAGTCAATACTTCAAGTAAGCCAACACTAATGAGTACTTCATTTCATCTTGAAAAAGATGAAAATGGAAAAAGCGTTGATCAAAAATTATATAGAAGTATAATTGGTTCTTTATTGTATTTAACTGCAAGTCATCCTGATATTATGATGAGTGTATGTTTATGTGCACGATTTCAATCGGATCCTAAAGAATCACATTATAGAGCAAAATAATTTTAAGATATCTCAATAATACAAAAGATTTCGGTCTATTTTATCCAAAAGAATGTCCATTCGAATTAGTATCCTACAACGATGCTGATTTTGGTGGATCCCGGACGGATAGAAAAAGTACAAGTGGTACATGCCATTTCATTGGAAAATCACTTGTATCTTGGTTCAGTAAGAAGCAAAATTGTCTCTTTCTACATCTGAAGCAAAATCCATATCTGCTGCTTTAGCATGTGCACAAGTAATATACATGCAACAAACACTCAGAGATTTTGGAGTAAACTTAACTAAATCTACAATATATTGTGAAAATACAAGTGCAATAAATTTGTCTATAAATCCAGTAAATCACTCTAGAACTAAACATATAGACATACGATATCATTTCTTAAGAGATAATATAGAAAAGGACATAATCAATTTAGAATACGTATCAACTGAGAACCAGATTACTGATATTTTCACCAAACCCCTTTTGGAAAATATTTTTATAAAGCTAAGACGTGAACTAGGAATAATGTCTGTTAAAGACTTATAATTTTTCATCATAACAAACTTGCTATTTTATAATTAATCTAATACCTAAGTTTAGATAGCTTCCTAAAAATGCTCTCTTCAAAACAAAATTCTCTGGTTATAAATTTAATGACCTCACATTCTTTACATATTCACTTCTATATATTTCTACATCTCTTAAACAATAGTCTTCATAACTTTAAAAATCCAATAAATGTCTTCAAGATCAAATTCTTCTATCAATATCACCTTCACAACTGAAAAATCATCTGATTCTCCTAAACAACCAACACCAACTCCAACAAATGAACCACATTATCGCTGGGGAAATTATCATACAGGATATACTCCTGATTCGAAGAAGGTGAAAAGAGCATTGTTTTCATCTCCAGACACGAAGAGGAAAATAGACGATATTCATCACTATCAAAGTGAACAAATAGCGCTTCAAAAAGAATTATATTTCGAACAAAAAGTGACAGCATCCCGCTTAATTCTCCTTGAAAAAATGATTTACAAATTTTGTGGACCAAAACTGAAAGATGTATCTTCGCCGCTACCGATTCCTTCAGATCCTATCGATCCATCCGCGTCTTATCGCACTGAAGAGGATCCGGATAATCTTACTAAGAAATTCTATGACTACTCTCCACAGCGTCCATCTTATAGTCCGAATTCTTGGGAAAAGAAATATAATGCATATGAAGGGAAAAGCTATGCAACCCCTACAAAGACTTCTCCATCCAGCAAATAAACAACTTATATAATTTTTACTTGTATTAATAAATTTCGTTTGCCTATAAGGCAAATATTACATCTGTCTGTATAAATAAACGTCTGAATTACATAAATCAGACATCTGAAATTTGGGAATAAAATTGTTTTCACTTCAAAATCAGACGTCTGAGTAATTTAAAACAGACGTCTGAAAAGTGCTTAAAATGAACTAATTCTTTGCGGGTCAAATTTTTCCCAAATTCAGACGTCTGTCCCCTTAAGCTCAGACGTCTGAATTGTCGTAGAAATGTTTTTTAAAACATAAAAAGTCACATCGATTACTATTATATCTCCTCATCTACCCACCTTTTTACCATTCCTCTCTTCACTTTTACTTTTACCCTTTCACTCTTAATAAAAACACTAGACCCCAATTTTCCAAATCAAACAAAATTATCAACTTTTCATCACAAAAACAATGGCAAATCGTGGAAAACGACTAAGAGAGACAACAACTACATCACCATCTGAAGATTTGATTCAAAAGTGGCTTTGGGATGACATGGCAAAAGCAAGGTATAAAGCAATGTCCAAATCCAAATTTTTTGAAGGAGCCTTTGTTAAGTTTGATGCTTTCTCCAACTATCTTCTACTACAATATGCACGGTATTACAATTTTGAATCTTTTGTTGATTTCAAAACGAATGATGTCCCTATGTACCTTCTTCTATGCAAATTATTTTTAGCCAATATGAATCTTGACCATACAAACCCTCAGAACAAAAAAAGATTGTGTTTGGACAATGGTTTGTGGAAAAAGATTTTTTCTCCCAATTCAACGTTTGGGGAAAATCTTAACTTGTGCTTGGCAAGGGGTTGACATAGATTTGATAGAAGTGGATATGAGTACAAAAGAAGAGACATCTCATAAATTTCTCTCTGATAATCTCATTGATATGCATCAACTTACTTCCACCCAACTTCGACCACAAGCTCGTCTATTAAACCATATCTTAGTCCGAACAATCCAACCACGCACAGGAAGTTATCAAAAAGTATACAAACGTGACTTTCAGGCTTTATATGCACTATACTCAAGAAAGCAAATCAATTGGGCTACGATTATCATAGACGAATGGAAAAATATTACTCTCAAGCGCAAACACAAGACTATCCATTACGGTGCTTATATCACTCGTATACTTACTGCTTGTGAAGTTATTATACCAGAGACTCCTTCTAAGAGTATTAAAGAAATTGGGTCTAAAACATTAAAACTAATGGATATTGATCCAAATCTGCCAACTTCAGAATACATGTCTTTTGAGGATTGGACTCAACATGTTGCTACTCAACCGGAAACTCTAGTTGCTGAGCCTTCTCATCGTCAACGCCTACGGGAAGAAGAAGAGGATGGCATTGAAATTATCTCTCCTGGCACTTCCTCCAAACAAGCTTTGGTTATGCTTTCTCGCAATCAATTCAAAATTCACAAAGACCTAAAATGTTTGGAAAAGCAAACAAACAAAAAATTTAACTCAATCAAAGGCTTTTTAAATAAAATTTGGGATGTAGTTTCTTGCACCGGCACTTCTTCAACTCAAGCACAAGCTCCAGCACCATTTCAATTGTCTTCTGGTTCTCCCGAAGAAGTTCCGGATTCCGAAAAAAGTTCATCATCGAACGATGGAACATCACTTTTAGGATCTACTTCAGCGGATATATAAGTATTGAAGGTGGTATGGTTAAATATTTTACCTAAGAACTTTTATTCAGTTTATGTTGTGTAATATCTTGCTACTTCTCTTATTTCTGCACAAAACTCTACTATGTGCATGTATGTGTGGTGTCATGAATGTTCGTACTTTATGTTTATATTCTATGTATACTCGTGTGTATTACATTCATGCTTCAATTTTTCTTAAGTATTCCTTTTTGTCAAATGACAAAGGGGGAAAAACGTGATATTGTATGCATATTAACAGGGGAAGCATATAAAAAACAAGTGAAATTATATGCATATTGACAGGGGGAGCATATATAGGTGTCATTAGTCAAAAATGGGGAGAATGTTGGATCCCGCTATATGAGTATTTTGACTATGACAACTATAAGCATATATATTCGACCAACTCTATGTTGTAGGAAGATAGTTTCGACAATCTGACTCAAGGACACAAAACGAAGATCATTTATATGTTGTAAGAGTCTATTAGTCCTAGATTCATATGTTAAATTCTTCCTTGATGATTACACACACACACATATTTTATATATACATATATATAGTTTTTCTTTGAAAAATAGGCAAGGAATAAGCTGATAACAGAAAACAGACGTCTGGTCTGAAAATTTCAGACGTCTGTTTGCTAAAATAGAATGTTTTTAAATACAATATTAAGACATCTGGTTGATATATTTTAGATGTCTGAAATGCCCCCGAAATACACTATTTCCTTGCTAACTTGATTTTTAAAATAAACAGACATCTGAATTTTATTTTTAGACATCTGAATTCCGAAGAGTTGCCTTCTTTATGAAGAGACACAACTATTTAACCCATATCTCTTCATCAAAACTCTTCACAATCAGTTGTATCTATTTATATATTATAAATAGAGAATTGCTTAGATGATCCAATCACCGAATTTTATTCTAAGTCTCTCTATCTTATTCAAAGCTTTCTAAGTTCTAAAAAGCTATCTACTTTCATACTTGAGACTTTTAAACTTCCATACACCTTCACGCACTTCACGATTATCATCAAGGAAAGGTTATAGGAAGGGTGTATTTAATATTCGACAATCTGTGTTATCAAAAACACAAAAGAGTCAACAATTATTCTGTATTAGTGAAGACCTCTTCAGTGGTTGAGGCAAGAAATCCCGTTCAGTGGTTTGGGTAATTGTGAACCTATTCCTCCGGGTGAAGTGAGGTTTTAGCGTTAGTGAAATATCAGAAGTGAGTCTGGGACTGGACGTAGGACAGTTTTCCGAACCAGTATAAATCAACTGTGTGATTTACTGCTTACTACTCTACTATATAGATATTATATCCTGTTCTCCATACTACATGATCCTATACTGCTGCATATACACTTTCACCTACCAAGATCCATCCGAATTCTTCTGAGTGAACCTGGTCTGTTTTGTTAACCAAGTTCATTATTTTCTGAATAGTTGGATTTAAAAGCAGAGATCTAAAAGTTAAGGATTGTTTTGTAAACTCTATATAAAGGCATGCACTCCTATCAAATCAATTACACTTCTTCATACTTCTTCCCCAAACTCTTGTTCTGAAGATATAAAATAAAGATGGGGAGATGATGCCGAAACTTGGATTGAATCATGACAATTCTTACCTAACATATATAAGAACCTCTTCTACAACATCAAAATACTATTCTCTGTTCTTTAAATCCAATCTTTGTGAGTTCATGTTACTTTTAGGTATAAATATTTAACAGTAACCCTAACATGTAAATAAACCTGGATTTGAGCCTATGCTTATTTAGAAACTAATTCATATATAAACAATTCTGCTATAATTACATATACTTTTCCATACACCCATTCTATTGTTTAGTTATTATTATATGCCTATTTTTGTTATTATTATGCATATTTCTGTTCTTTTCCCTTTCTTATTCCCTTTTTATTTTATAAGCCTAGGATGCTTTCAGGCCTAGGCCAATCTCGCAAGAGACATACATATGAATGAAATTAGGACAATTAGGGAATGTTTGGAAATGAAAATAAAAGAGGGAAAATTAGGGCATATCTTGTACTATGGAATATGATTGAAAATTTGGGGCATATCTTGTACTGCGGGATATGACTGAAATTTGGGATGTATGAACATGTAAATCTTTAGGCATAATGCGAGGATTAAGTGGAACATGTAATGAAACTATATATATATAACCCGTGGAACCTGTTTAATCAGTTGGGATTAAGTTAACCTGTTTAATCTATTAGGGTTTAGTAAATCTGTTTAATCAGTTGGGGTTATATAAACCTGTTAACCTGTAATACTTAACCCGTTTAAATCTGATGGGGTTATATGAACCTGTTAACCTGCTTAATTTGTTGGGATTAAGTTAACCTATTTATCTGCTGGGTTATATAAACCTGTTAACCTTTAATACTTATTCTATTTAAATCTATTGGGGCTATATGAACCTGTTAGCCTGTTTAATCTATTGGGATTAAGTTAACCTATTTAATCTGTTGGGGTTATATAAACATGTTAACCTGTAATACTTATCCTGTTTAAATCTGTTAGGGTTATATGAACCTGCTAATATGTTGGGATTAAGTTAACCTGTTTAATCTGTTGGGATTATATAAACCTGTTAACCTGTAATACTTAACATGTTTAAATTTGTTGGGGTAATATGAACCTATTAACCTGTTGGGATTAAGTTAACCTATTTAATTTGTTGGGGTTATATAAACCTGTTAACCTGTAATACTTAACCTATTTAAATCTGTTGGGGTTATATGAACCTGTTAATATGTTGGGATTAAGTAACCTGTTTAATCTGTTGGGGTTATATAAACCTGTTAACCTGTAATACTTAACATGTTTAAATATGTTGGTGTAATATGAACCTATTAACCTGTTGGGACTAAGTTAACCTGTTAAATCTGTTGGGGTTAAGTAAACCTGTTTAATTATTGGGGTTCAGTTAACCTGTTTAATCTGTTGGGGTTAAGTCAACCTGTTTAATCTGTTGGGGTTATATAAACATGTTAACATGTAATACTTAACCAGTTTAAATATGTTGGTTATATGAACCTGTTAACCTGAACTTCACTATTTAATCTGTAGGGGTTAGGCAAACCTGTTGATCTATAAGGCTTAACCCGTTTAAAATCCCAATTAATTGGGGGATACCAGTTTTAGGTGTTTAGCTTGTGTCATCTACTGTGTGGGGCCCATATCAATCAGTAACCCATTCTGGTATTAAAAGGGGAACCCATAGTAGGTAGGGGTCAGCATACTGAACTGATAATAAGTGGTTCATCTAAAAAGCAGGTATATACGAGCGAGTTCCAACAAAGTCATAAGCATGCATAGGTTCGACGTATAAGGGAAAATAAGCCGCTGTGGCACCGGTAAATAGGTCTGTGTCCTTCTGTTGGTTGCCACTTTAGGAAGTAATACACCCTACTGTGGGATCGACATAGGATATTTACATGTTATGGAGCCGATCTCTTAGGGGTAGAAATTACTGTACATCTAGTCCTGTATGTTTCTGTTGGGGTACCTGTTAAAACTTTTTAGGGTAACACCCATTATATTCTGTTGAGATACCTGTTATTTCTGTTTGGGTAAAACTCGTTATGTAACTAGAAGTACACCTAATTCTAACATTATATTTTTGTTGGTATCATTATGTTTCTGTTAAGTAATTAGGGGATACCTAATCCTGTCACACATCTGTTATACTAGTATTGGTGCAGAGAAAAGTATTTAAGAAGCATAGTCTACTCTATTTATTCTGCTTATCCTGGTCATCCTTTTTATACTTGTTATATGATACTATTATCTCTCATCTTGTCTTATATCCATGTCATGATATTTTTATCTCTTTATATGCTAAAAGTCACCGAGCTTGCTAGACTTTATGTTTGACCCTTTTTATTTCCTTTTCTCTCTCTTCCTACTCCCCCCAAGGTTCTCAAGGTGGGAACGCTCAGGCGTGATTAGGACTCTCTCTTCTGTTTTTGCTTGGATCTAGATCTGCTTTCATGTATTGCTTCGATTGCTTACGTAATTTGTTATGGCTATTATTGGCGATTATGATTTTACATTTATGTACTCTGATGATTTTTAGCGCAAGACAGATGTATTGGTTTAATGTACTTGGTTTCAATATTTTAACCTAATGTTGTAACTAGTTTTGAGACTACGATGTTTTTTGCTGAAAAATGAGGTTATAAAATTTCTACTGCTATTTTAATATCTATCTTCTGAATTTCTGTTTACCTATAACGCTTCACGGAACTTAATGCATTCTGATAAAGAGTGACATTAATAGACGTGGGTTGTCATACTAGTTATGAATAATTTATAATATCTATAAATTATTTTGAAAATGTTTTCGATTTTATTTTAATTTGAAATCAAATTTGGGTTGAAAAGAATGCATCGTGCAGCGACAGTTTGCGAACGTCAACCCGTAGCTTCGAATTGACGTGTCGAGAGATCCGACTGTCGGATTCTCTTGAAACCGGAACCATTGGGTTCATATCAAAAAAGTTCTTTCAAATGAATGTAAGAGATTTAGAATCCAACAATTATATATTAAAATATATCTAAATCAGTTTAGGAAAAGGTCGCTATGGATGCATTTCGGTGGTCGATATTGGAAACCAACCGTAAGAGCCTTAATTAAATTATTTAAAATAATAATAAATGATTTAGAAAGATTATGGATGAAATACTCTAAGTTTGAAAAGATAAATGATATTTTTATCTGGATGAACTAGTTAACAACTAGAATAAAGAACTGAATGGAATTGTAATGGTTTTAATATATCCCGAGTTTTCCAAAATATAAATTGGATAGGAGTTGAATGGAAATTATCTTCAAATATTCGGTATTAGATTCCGTGATTATAAGGATATCGTTGAGGAATTTGAAAGATATAGATATCGTTATTCCAAATACAATATCTGTTGGTTTCAGAATATGATGTTGATTATAAGTCGATATGATTTATATTCAGAGCTTTGTATTTAATATCAAATTGGATTTTGGGCTTTTCGTGAATGATGTCTTCAATAACACTGTTATTAAACCTAAATGAGAATAGAATAGATCTTTTAATTAAGATTTAGTGAATTTTCCAATTAATAAAAATAACTGGAACTAAACTGAAGATGATTTTTGGATTCATTGTGAACGATGTTTTAAATAACATTAGTTCTAAAACCCAATTAATGGTGAAGTTATGATTTGGAATTTATAAATCTTTTAATTAAAATTTAATGGAAATTTTCCTAAGTAAGGTTTCCAATTTAATACATTAAATTTGAATTGAGTGGGATTCGATTTAATAATAACCGAGATGAGCTTCTGTGAAGGAAGACCAATACTATATATGGAATTTAAAAGGCTTTGCCGTTATCCCATCTATAGTATTAGTCTGATTCGGAAATTTATATCGATTACGACTGATCTGATTTCCATGAGGTTTCCATTTTAATGGAAGTTGATTTTGGGTTTATCGTGAGCGACATTTTAAATGACATTCGTTCTTTAACCCCGTTAAAGACATGATTTATTTCCTAAAGTTGAACAATCATTAAATGATTATTCTGAATATTAAAACTACGTTGGAGTTTTAAGGAATCTTTGATTAGATTGAAATGAGAAAGGGGTAATTAAATTTACCAAACACAAGAAGTGCTCGAGATGGAGTACCACCAGTTTTACTTCATGCGATAGCTAAATCTTTTAATCAGATTTAAGCGTTAAATGGTAATTAAATTTACCGATAACACAATGAGTGTTAGATATGGAATACTACCAGTTTTGCTCCATGGGATAAATAGGTGGGTATTGGGATAACAAAATGAATGATTACTTTGTTAAGGCTTGGTAATCCCAACTAGTTTTATAAACCTTAATCCGGTTTATGTTTCGAAAGATATTGTAAAATCTTTTGAAATGATTTCTAAGGAATGGATTAAACAATAAGTTTAAATGAGATAATCTTGGATAAGATTAATGAGAACCTTTCCCAATATAAAGAATTTTTGAATAAAGGAATATTCTGGGTTAGAATATAGGGCGTATGATGTCATTTTGTATCACTTGATTATAAGATGCGCGAGTTATTCGGAAAGACCGGGTTTAAATCATTCTGAATAACTGATACGACGATTAAAAGTCTAAGATTTGAAGACTGTAGTTGAAGTAGCTTCACATCGTTTGGATTATTACTGATGTCTCGCTTAGGAGGTACACCCAAGACGAGGTTATAAGTGGCGGTCGTCCAGACGTGCTTGGAGATCGACCGGATACGCGAGGACCTCTCTCCCATATTGGACGTATGGGATAAGGAATAAGGTGCCTCTGTGTAATGACCCGTATTTTCATGGAGTAATAATTAATTTATTTAATTATTTACAAAGTGATTAATTGATTTAAATGGTCGTTTAAATTAAATAATTGTGAATATTTAATTAAAATAATAATTAAATAATATATTTAATTCTGAAATAATCAGAATTGGCTGAAATGGCGATACGATGTGAATTGGGCAATTCAAAATGTATAATTCAGTTTAGAGTTGAATTATAATAACAAATATATTTAAATAATGTCAGTTTGAACGTATAATTATATTATAATTATAATCGAGCTCGAAATGACATGGCAGTTCGCTAATTGGTGATTTTAACTTCAACTGAATGTACAGGATTCGTTTTAAGCCGGATTTCTGTGAAACAAGAAACGTTCGGAGATGGTGAAGTATATCTTTCTGATGGAAGAGGAAAATCAGGATTTCGTCGTGTAGATTTTGATTTATGTCCAAATCAAATTTTAGAAAAGTCGCTGTGGAATTCCTTTATACTTTATAACGATATATAAAAGGAATTTCATTGTAAATCGAATATCGATTTATCGGGATTTGAAATATCATGTAATGACCCCGAAAATCTGAACCAATTTAAAATTTTTTATTTGGCTAAAATAGTGGATTTTAAATATTTTAAATAAATATTTTAAATAATAGCAATGAAAAGTGAGTTTGAATCGACGTTTGAAAATAAATATAATCACTTTGAATTATAAACAAGGCCTGAAATGGCGCGGTAGTTTCAAAATTTGAATTCAAACTTTGTCTGACTGTACCGAGTGCAAAACAAAACGGATTTGAGTGAAACCAAAAATATTTAAATCTGTTAGTGAATACCTTTCTAACGAATCTGAAAAATCGAAGTTTCATAGCGGAAAGCAAAAGTTATGGCCAATTGAATTTTCAGAAAGGTCGCTATGGAATTTATATAGCCCATGAAATTGGCCATTTTGCAAACGACCTCGGAATTCGACGAAACCACTTTTGTTGGATCCGAGATGTGAAGTTATTGCTAGATTTCAAATTTCATAATTTTTGAAGCTAGTATGTGAGCGTGGCAAAGGAAAATGTGTTTTGGTCAATTATAGTTAAATTGGATCGACCAGAAATGGGCCTTTTTGCAAATGGTCTCAGAATTTGATGAAACTAGTTTTGTTGGGGCCGTATCGTCAAAACATAGCTTGATTTATTTTTCTGGAATTTTTCGAATCAGTTTGTGGCCCTGGCAAATTGAAATGTACGTTCAAATCAAATATTGAATGTTATATATTTTAAATTGAATGAAAACAGACTGAAACAGTCGAATGGGCCTACGAAACATATCCCATTATGTTTGGAATGGGGGTAAAACGCTAGGGATGAAAGTCGTTGGGTTTGAATTGGTGTTCGTGTGTGGAAGAGGGTATTTTAGAGATTTTAAAATTTATATAAAAAAAATCATTGGTCGTTGCTCTTTCTCTCTCCCTATAACCTACCCAGATCGAACGGCGGCTCCCCTTTCTTCTCTTCTCTCCTCTTTAATTCAAAATCCACGCAATAAATTCATTCACTCGAGTTGGGTTTTTTGTAGAGATTTTCCCCAGCTACCAATTCATACAAACCTCGTGAACTATCGCGCCGTATTCATCGAGTTCTGAAGCTCGAAATTCGAGCTATTTGGCCCAGAAATCCACCTCCGATTCAGTTGCAAGTTCACCGTCCTCCAGCGCGGTGGTGCGCCTCTCCAGGGTCTTTGGCATGAGGTAATCCGATCGCCTTCAAGCTGCGCGGATGTGAAGAAATCTGAAGACCTAGTTTGGAACCAAATAGGCAAGTAACGGATGTGTTTTATTTAATCTGTTTTTAACATTTAAAAGCGTAGCGAACTTCTAAAAATCATATCTTTTTCATTTCTTGACGAAAATCGATGAAACAGGAAACATCGTGACCGTGTGGACGTCTTCTACATTCTAGAAGAGACCGCATATTTTTCTGAGCCTTCTGCTATTTTTGGTGGAGTGGAACCCAATGTGAGATTTCTAAATTATAAACGATATGGAAAACGACGATGTATAAATTATATAATCGATGTATGAGTTATATAAGCATTGTACACCTCTTGTATAAGCGTTGTATAAGTTGTACGTTCGATGTATAAGTTATATGTGCATTGTAAAAATTATATATGTGTTGAAATAGAAGTGAATTGCTATATATAAATATATATATATATATACGCCCCTCGTCCACAAACCATGGACGATATTTATTGGTTGTGATTTGTGTGAAAATTGATTGATAGCGAATGGTTGATTGAAATTGTTTGTGGTTGAAATTGATTGATTGTGGTTGAAAAATACCCGTTTGTGGTTGAGAAATATTTGGTTGAAACCACATAGGATTAGTTTGTGGAAATGAAAAAAATATACATGCCGCCTGCGTGCGAACTAGATGCATGATTCCCCATTGTCAAAAGCTGCGAGGCTTTAAGTAGAGCGAGGAGTCGTACTAGGGACGGTCCCAGTTTTAACTACCCTGCCGTTATGCTGCCGAAATTTTGAATAATATTCATGTGTTAGAATTATTTTCCTGTGTTGAAATTATATTCGTCTGTTGAATAGAAAACCTTCATGTGTTGAATAGAAATTCATTCGTTGAATCATATTCATGTGTTGAATGGTATTCGTGTTTTGAATAAATTGTTTTTACAATAAAAATCACATTTTTACTCTATATATACAAACTATAGAAAACCTTCATGTGTTGAATCGATATTCATTCGTTGAATCGATATTCATTCGTTGAATTGAAATTCATGTGTTCAATGGTATTCGTGTTTTAAATATAAAAATCACCTTTTAATATATATATATAAACTATAGAAAACCTTCATGTGTTGAATCGATATTCATTCGTTGAATTGAAATTCATGTGTTGAATGGTATTCGTATTTTAAATATAAAAATCACCTTTTTATCTATATATATAAACTATAGAAAACCTTCATGTGTTGAATCGATATTCATTCGTTGAATTAAAATTCATGTGTTGAATGGTATTCGTGTTTTAAATATAAAAATCACCTTTTTATCTATATATATAAACTATAGAAAACCTTCATGTGTTGAATCGAAATTCATTCATTGAATTGAAATTCATGTGTTGAATGGTATTCGTGTTTTAAAAATAAAAATCACCTTTTTATCTATATATATATATATATATATATATATATATATATATAAACTATAGAAAACCTTCATGTGTCGATATTCATTCGTTGAATTGAAATTCATGTGTTGAATGGTATTCATATTTTAAAAGGAATTGTTTTATAATAAAAATCCTATTTTTATCACCTAAATTAACTATATAAAATAGTCGTGTTTTGAAATAAATTGTCTTACATTAGAAATCACATTTTTACTATATACACGAATTGTTAAAAATAGTGAAGTGTCGAAATTAATGTATGTTGGATAAAAATATCATTTTTATCAAATGTATGAAAAGAATAAAGCTTTGGAATCGAAGAATCGATATATATATATATATATATATATATATATAGAATTGAAATATATCGAATAACGAAGCTACAGTTCGTGTTTTGAAACCGTGATTTCAAACGATTAGTGTGGGAGATCCGACCATCGGATTTTCCCGAAACCGCAACCGTTGGGTTCGCTTTGGAAATATATTTACCAACGGCACCAGCTTTGTAAAAATCCAACGGCTGGATTGACTGGAATGTTTAATTCAAATCTGAAGAAAAACAGCGCCAGAATCGATTATATTTATATATACATATAAATATAATTATATTAAATCGAATAAAGACGCTGCAGTTCGTATTTTGAAATCGAAACTTCAGACGATTGTACCGGGAGATCCGACCGTTGGATTTTCCCAAAACTGGAACCGTTGGATTCGTTTTGAAAAGATCTTTCTAATGATATAAATTTTGTGAAGATCCAACGGTTAGATTTTCAGATATGTGTAAATAAAATCTGAAGAAAAACAGCGCCACGGTCGCGTTATGACCCGAAGCGTCGTTTTGAATAAATTGGCTATTTTAAAATAAATCAAAATAGTGATAAATCGTTATAAAATATTATAAACGATATGGATGTGAAATTTAGAAACTAACTGAAGGTTGGCTAAGTCGAATGGTTTCCTGGGTGTTGATCTGATGTTGGTTTCGGCCTTAATATTTAGGAAATCGTTCTCTTACTGATTTACGGTTAACGACTAATGAATTGAAATGATGCGTATATATGTTTGTGTTGCACTTGTTTATTATATACGTGAGTTGCTCAGAAAGACCGGGTTTATCCCATTCTGAATAACTGAATCGACGATAAGAAGTCGAAGATGAAGACGGGGGTTGAAGACCGATCTTCACCTCGTTTGGATGGTAACTGATGTCCTGATTGGGAGGCATCCCGAAATATGGATAATGAGTGGTGATCGTCCAGAAGTACATGGGGATCGATGAATATGCGAGGTATTTAGTGCCTCCGGTTTCGTTCCGACCAGAACGGACTTGTAAATGGATTGTGTGTCCGACATTGGAATTTATTCTATGTGATTGATAGCCATCAGTTGCATGGTGTGAATTGCCTGTGTGGCATACTAAGATGCAGTGATCAGGGCTTCTGTTGAAAAGAAAAGTCTTGTGATTGATGATCAAAGCACCGCCTGTGTGGCATAGCTATGTGTATAACATGAATTCGCGAGCCTCACATCCCGGTATGAACCAGAAACGGAAGAGGACATCAGGGAGGGCCTGCGTTTCTTTCTAGCTAGGAGTTGTGTCAGTGTTTTTACATGGCCTCACATTTTACTTATGTGGATGATGGATAGTGAGGCGCCTCGGATATATCGGTCGATCCGGGACCGATTGAGTCATTCGTTGGATCATTTACGCCCCACAGGGCGGGGAAACGTAGTGTTCAGGCAAAATAATCCATGTCGGTGTACCGGCCCTGACGATCCAAAGGGTTGATGCGTTCTGATCCTGAGACATGGGCTAGATTGTCTCGAATTCGGTAAGGACTATCATTTGCCTTGGTTCATGACGGAAATCCAATTTCCAAATACGACATCGTGCGGTTTTGATTGTATATATATATGGCGACATGATATATGGTACCCATGCCGTTTATGATTGATAGTTATGATTCGAATTTTTTTTTGAAACATGTAAACACTAGTAATAATATCAATTGCTTTTGTTTTATTCGTATCAACCATATTTTGGCCATTATAAGGTTAAACTCTATCCTCCGGTTTGCGTTGCATTGTGTGATGGGAACTGAGTCTTATAATGGCTTCATTTTTATAAAAAGCAATGTAATGTTTAAAAGAATGATTTGTTTTAAAGCACTGGCAATCCAATGGAGTAAACCCGATCCACGAAAGTGGTATGGTCCTGTGATTAGCCATATTTTGAATGTGTTAAGTAGATTTCTCATACCAGTCCCATGACTGACTCGTAGTTTGTTTCACTTTCAAACTAGGGTGCTCCTTTTTCTACATGGGAAGCCTTGTATTCAGGTTTAGCTAGCTCTTTCTGGATAGCTGGAGCTGAAGATGGATTCTATCATTTATCTCTTTTTATGCTATTCAGCTCCTATTGTACATTATGTTTGTTTTCCGCTGTAGACATTTATGTATAGTTGAACTGTATTTGTACTAAGTAAGATCCTGTATACTGTGTAACTCTGATGATTACGTTTATCCAGTATATTCTATTGTGCATTATCTGGTGTATTTATTTAATTATGTTCTGCTATTATCTTTTTATGTGTTATATTCCAAAGATTACCCTTGTCGCCGTCAGTACGGGGTTTGGGGTCGTCACAGCGTGGTATCAGAGCTTTGGTTAAGCTTAGTTCTGGAATATAACATATTAACGAACTCGTCAGAAATAGAACCAGTAGTGTTCTAGGATGAGTAACTCAATATAGATAGGATCAGTAATATCCTAGTATGAGTAGCAAAATGAAAAAACACCTAGATAGACACATTTACGTTCAAGTATTTGTCTTTATATTTTGAAATATCTTTTCTGTGACCTGACACTTGATCTGCTATTTGCAGAAGTACTAGAAAATGAGTGCCAGAAACATAAGAAGTAATACTGACCTGGATATAGAAGCTTTATTTATGAAATATAGAAATCTGGGTGGAAAACCCTTCTCGGGTGAAGAATCAATTATGAAAACACAAGCCTGGATTCGTTCGGCTGAGAAAATCTTTGAAGGATTAAAGCTGAGAGATGACCAGAAAAGATTATTGGCGTCCTGGGCACTCCAAGACGAAGCTTTGTTCTGGTAGGATTCGGTTATCAAGGATAATCCAGAAGGTGATATCACCTGGGATAGATTCAAAGTGATTTTCCTGGAAAGGTTTACTCCTCCTGAAGCAATTAAAACGGCTATATGATGAATTTTCTTATCTGATACAAGGAGATATGACCATTCCTGAATATCATAAGAAATTCAATGAACTTTCTCACTTTGCCCCTCATCTAATTGAAAATCCGAAGAGGAAGAATTTGATATTTATCAACGGGCTTCAAAGGAAATACCAGAATAAAGTAATGGGGCATGTGAAGCTTCCTTTTTCAAAAATGATTTACATGGCTTATCTGTATGAAGATCTAGACAAGAAAGGTATGTTATGCTACGAAGAGGAGGTCAGTTCTAGTAATAAAGTTGAATCTGAAACTGATCGTCCTGAGGCTAGTACGATGTCTGTGGTCAGTAAGAAGCCCAAAGTCAATCGGAAAAGGGTCAGATCTGAGAAGGAACCAGTAACGACTGCCATATGCAATAACTTCCATAAGAAAGGGCATTTGCAGGGGAATTGCAAATCCTCGAAGAAACGGATAAAGAGTGGATCTAAATCCAAGGGGAATTTTCAAGAGAAAAGGGGTTGCAGTAAATGCCATCAGACTGGTCATCTTGCAATGGATTGCTGACTCTTAAAGAAGTCTGGAATGGTACAAGTGAATGAAGTGGCAGAAACTTCAGCACCCTCAGCTAGTCAGGGAAGGCCTGATGTTTTGGAAGGCACGTTTACTGTCAAGAACCTTCCAGTTAAAGTACTATTTGATACAGGTGCGTCATGAAGCTTTATTGCCAGGAATGCAGTTAAAAAGTTGGATTTGAAATTGAAGAAGCTCAAAGAACCAATGACTGTCCAAAATCCGGTCGGGGGTTCCATCGATCTCAGTTGGGTTTGTGCAGTACCTGTCTCTTTTTCCTGCTATAAATTCTCCACTATCTCTATCGTCATGAATTTTGCTGAATTCGATCTTATTCTGGGATTGGATTGGCTAACCAAATATGAAGCAGAGGTTAGATGCACCGAGAGAGTTGTTAGGGCTAAGATTAAATCAGGGAATTATATAACCATACCATGTGAAGGCCCGAATTCAAATAGAAAGGACTTCTGGGCAGCTTTGGATGTTTCTCCAGCTCAAATAGAAAATATCCCTAAAGTCACAGAGAATATTCCCGACCTAGTGAAAGATATTCCTGTAGTCAAAAATTATGCGGATGTGTTTGAAGAAGTTGTTCGCTTACCTCCGCAGAGAGAAATTGATTTCAAAATTGCTTTAATTCTGAATGCAAGGCCGGTAGTTCACGCTATTCGAAGAATGTCCTTGAAAGAGAAAGAGAAATTAGACAATCAAACAAGACAGCTCGTATGGAAGGGTCTGATTAGGCCTAGTTTCTCTGATTGGGGTGCAGCAGTGGTGTTTGTCCCAAAATCTGACGGTACTCTACGGCTATGTGTGGATTATCGTGATTTGAACAAGCAGACAATAAAGAACAAATATCCATTGCCGCGGATGGATGATTTATTGGATCGTCTGAAAGGAGCACAAGTATTTTCAAGGATGGACCTAGCTACAGGCTTCCATCAGCTTCGAATTGCCGAAGAGTGTGTTCCAATGACATCATTCAGAGGTCCATACTTATTTTACGAGTGGTTAGTAATGCCGTTCGGCTTATGTAACGCTCCAGCTTACTTCGTCGATCTGGTGAATAGAGTGTTCAGAGGGGTTTTGAATAAATTTGTTCTGGTTTTTATTGATGATATTCTAATCTTCTCTAAATCAAAGGCCGAACATGAAAAGCATTTGGAACAGGTTCTGGAAATCCTCAGAAGGAATGTATTAAATGCCAAACTATCCAAATGTATATTCTGGCAAGATGAAGTAAAATTTCTAGGCCACGTCGTATCGAAAGAAGGAATTGTTGTGGATCCAAGTAAAATCACAGCTATTCAAAACTGGAAGCAGTCTAGCACTCCTACAGAAGTCCGTAGTTTTCTCGGATTGGCTAGTTATTACCGGAAGTTCATTCAAAACTTTTCGAAGATATCTGGTCGCTTAACGAAGCTTACAAAGAAGCACTCAAAATTCAAATGGACTCCAGAATGTGAAGAGGCTTTTGAAGAGCTAAAGTTAAGATTAACAACTGCCCCAGTGTTAACCATCATCGATGGCAATCAGGATTTAAAAGTCTGGACAGATGCCTCTAGAGAGGGCCTTGGTGCAGTACTAATGCAAAGAGGTCAAGTGATCGCTTATGCTAGCCGTCAGCTGAAGCCGCATGAGAAAAACTATGTCACTTATGATCTTGAGTTATTGGCTATTGTGTTCGCTTTGAAAATCTGGAGACATTATCTTCTGGGTGAGAGATTTGAACTGTTTACAGGTCACCGGTCGCTAAAGTATCTGTTCACCCAGAAGGACTTGAATCTGAGGCAGCAACGTTGGCTGGAGTTTCTTGCAGCATATGACTTTGAGATTATATACACTCGAGGGAAAGCCAATGTCATGGCCGATGCGTTAAGCCGAAAGAATGAAATGATTGCCAGTTTTATTATCACGACTTCAGTAATAGATAAAATATCTGCTCTTCAGAAGGATGATCGCTTCATTCAGAAGATCAGAGAGATAATTCAATAAGGCGAACCCTCGAGTTTTCAAGTTGATAATGAGGGGATTCTAAGGCTGAAAGGTCGAATTTGTGTTCCTAACATTGCTGAGCTCCGAAAGGAAGTACTGGATGAATGCCATAAGTCAAAACTTAGTATCCATCCGGGAGTAAGCAAAATGTATAATGACATCAAACGCACTTTCTGGTGGAAGTCGATGAAGAGGGACATTTCTTTATATGTTAGCCGATGCCCTACTTGCCAGCTAGTCAAAAGCGACTAACAGAAACTGGCTGGATTATTGCAACGCTAGACGTTCCTGGTTGGAAGTGGGAACATATTTCCATGGACTTCATTGATGGTTTGCCCAGAACCAGAAAAGGAAATGACAGTATTTGGGTGATCGTAGATCGCTTTACAAAGACCTCCCATTTCATACCTGTCAGATCAAACAGAACTGCTCAGAGTCTGGCGCAGATATAATTCAAGGAAATTGTTAGACTACATGGAGTGCCGCTCAGTATAGTTAGTGATAAAGATACAATATTTACTAGCAAATTCTTGGAGGCATTTCAAGTAGAGCTGGGAACAAAGCTGAACTTGAGCACCGCCTATCATCCTCAGACAGATGGTCAGATTGAGAGGGTGAATCGTATACTAGAAGATCTATTGCGGGCTTGTGTTCTAGATTTTGGTGGATCATGGGAAGACCATCTGCATTTGGCTGAATTCTCATATAACAACAGCTACCAGGCGAGTCTGACAATGTCACCATTCGAAGCGTTGTATGGTAGACCGTGCTGATCTCCTGCTTGTTGGGTCGAACTCGGTAACAGACTCATGTTGGGGCCTGATATGATCCGAGAAGCTGCCGACAAAGTCGATTTTATTAAGAAACGATTACTCACCGCTCAAAGCCAAAAAAAGAGCTATGCCGATAGGAGAAGAAGAGATATATCGTTTGCTGTTGGCGACTATGTATATCTGAAAGTATCACCGATGGGAGGAGTTATTCGGTTCGGTAAAACTGGGAAGTTGGCGCCCAAATTCATTGGCCCATTCCCTATACTAGAACGGATTGGAACTCTCGCTTATAGGGTTAAATTGCTAGATTGGTTGCCTGGAGTGCATGATGTATTTCACATATTTCAACTTCGAAAGCACGTTCATGATCTAGACTTGATCGTGGAAGAAGCAGCTCAACAAGATATTGAAATTACTCCAGAATTAGCTGTGAGAAGAGAGCCGCTAAAGATCATCGGCAAAGAAACCAAAGAGCTGAGGAACAAGAAGGTTCACTTAGTCAAAGTGCAATGGAGTGGAGATCCACGAGATTGTACTTGGGAAACTGAGGAGAGCATTTAGAAAGCCTATCCTAGATGCCGAGTGGATATCTCTGATTGACTCCGGTGCAATGTACATTTACCATACTTTGCATTACCAATTAGTTCTCTATTTTGTTGTTATTTTCTTTCCATGGATGTGCACTTTTAATTATATAGTCTAAATGATTTTAAAAGAGTATGGAAATTGATTAGTATATTTTTGAAAAGTTAAAAACGAATTGCTTGTTGTTTGCCTTGTGTGGTAGTAAATTGGATTAATTAAATTATGGAAACGATAGTTAATTTAATTAATAAGAGAATAAATGGTAGAATTTATTTGATTAACTCACACATTGAAATGATTTAAAAATAGATAGAAATATATACATGTGCATTATATATGTTTGAACAGGTAAATGGATAGCTGTTGAGTAAAGAATTTATTTGCGTGCCCGACAAATAGGTAAACCTTAATGAGTTGGATGCGAAATATTATTATATCAACTCCTGTGAATTCCATTGGATGCGGAGTGCTGGTTATTCTGTGTGTAATAATAAACATTGCCATAGCATAGTAACAATTAATTTTGAACTACATTACATGGCATACTTCTGGAAGATAGGCATACTTCATCATATATGACATAAGCATCTGGAGCTTGTATGACGAGGTGGAAGATTTACCATACGAGCGAGAGGCTTGTATGGCGATGACTATATTTTATAGGTTGAACTGATGACTGATATGGACTATTTAAAATGTAACGATAAATTCCCAGATTAATAAAAACCCCACACGGGTCTGGAGTTGACAATAATCCCGTCTCTCTAGTCATTAGATACGACACATGGACTATTTATTTCCCACACGGGACGAGGTTACGAGGATTTATCCTCTGAAGCAATTAAAATACACACTCCCTCAGGCTTTGATAGGGTGACGAGAATTTATTCTCTGGAGTTATTATCTATACACGCTCCCCTGTAAACACCAGAATATATCACTATAAATATGTGTATGCTTATTAGGATTTATTGGGACCTAATACGGCCCAATAAATTTCCAAACCTCTCCCCGTAAAAAGGAGGTTATGGCGAAATTTTTCGAAAATTCCGGGTGTTAGCCAAATTTTTGATGAATTTGAAAATTCTCAAAAACGGAAAAGTTGGAGAATGGAAGCCACTTTCGACTTTGTTCCTTTTCGGGGACGAAAAGTTTTAAGTGGGGGAAATTGTAACGACCCAAAAAATCTGAACCAATTTAAAATTTTTAAATTGGCTAAAATAGTGGATTTTAAATATTTAAAATAAACATTTTAAATAATAGCAATGAAAAGTGAGTTTGAATCGAAGTTTGAAAATAAATATAATCACTTTGAATTATAAACAAGGCCTGAAATGGCGCGGTAGTTTCAAAATTTGAATTCAAACTTTGTCTGACTGTACCGGGTGCAAAACAAAACAGATTTGAGTGAAACCAAAAATATTTAAATCTGTTAGTGAATACCTTTCTAACGAATCTGAAAAATCGAAGTTTCATAGCGGAAAGCAAAAGTTATGGCCAAATGAATTTTCAGAAAGGTCGCTATGGAATTTATATATCCCGTGAAATTGGTCATTTTGCAAACGACCTCGGAATTCGATGAAACCACTTTTGTTGGATCCGGGATGTGAAGTTATTGCTAGGTTTCAAATTTCATAACTTTTGAAGCTAGTATGTGAGCGTGGCAAAGGAAAATGTGTTTTGGTCAATTATAGTTAAATTGGATCGACCAGAAATGGGCCTTTTTGCAAACGGTCTCAGAATTCGACGAAACTAGTTTTTTTGGGACCGTATCGTCAAAACATAGCTAGATTTATTTTTCTGGAATTTTTCGAATCAGTTTGTGGCCCTAGCAAATTGAAATGTACGTTCAAATCAAATATTGAATGTTATATATTTTAAATTGAATGAAAACTGACTGAAACTGTTGAATGGGCATACAAAACATATCCCATTGTGTTCAGAATGGGGGTAAAACGCTAGGGACGACTATCGTTGGGTTTGAATTGGTGTTCATGTGTGGAAGAGGGTATTTTAGAGATTTTAAAATTTATAAATAAAAAAAATCATTGGTCATTGCTCTTTCTCTCTCCCCGTAACCTACCCAGATTGAACGGCAGCTCCCCTTTCTTCCCTTCTCTCCTCTTTAATTCAAAATCCACGCAATAAATTCATTCACTCCAGTTGGGTTTTTTGTAGAGATTTTCCCCAGCTACCAATCCATACAAACCTCGTGAATTATCGCGCCGTATTCATCAAGTTCTGAAGCTCGAAAGTCGAGCTATTTGGCCCAGAAATCCGCCGCCGATTCAGTTGCGAGTTCACCATCCTCCAGTGCGGTGGTGCGCCTCTCCAGGGTCTTCGGCATGAGGTAATCCGATCGCCTTCAAGCTGCGCAGATGTGAAGAAATCTGAAGACCTAGTTTGGAACCAAACAGGCAAGTAACGGCTGTGTTTTAAGCGTAGCGAACTTCTAAAAATCATATCTTTTTCGTTTCTTGACGAAAATCGATGAAACAGGAAACATCGTGACCGTGTGGACGTCTTCTACATTCTAGAAGAGACCGCATATTTTTCTGAGCCTTCTGCTATTTTTGGTGGAGTGGAACCCAATGTGAGATTTCTAAATTATAAACGATATGGAAAACGACGATGTATAAATTATATAATCGATGTATGAGTTATATAAGCGTTGTACACCTCTTGTATAAGCGTTGTATAAATTGTACGTTCGATGTATAAGTTATATATGCGTTGTAAAAATTATATATGTGTTGAAATAGAAGTGAATTACTATATATATATATATATATATATATATATATACGCCCCTCGTCCACAAACCATGGACGATATTTATTGGTTGTGATTGGTGTGAAAATTGATTGTTAGCGAATTGTTGATTGAAATTGTTTGTGGTTGAAATATATTGATTGTGGTTGAAAAATACCCGTTTGTGGTTGAGAAATATTTGGTTGAAACCACATAGGACTAGTTTGTGGAAATGAAAAAAATATACATGCCGCCTGCATACGAACTAGATGCATGATTCCCCATTGTCAAAAGCTGCGAGGCTTTAAGGTAGAGCGAGGAGCCGTACTAGGGACGGTCTCAGTTTTAACTACCCTGCCGTTATGCTGCCGAAATTTTGAATAATATTCATGTGTTAGGATTATTTTCCTGTGTTGAAATTATATTCGTCTGTTGAATAGAAAACCTTCATGTGTTGAATAGAAATTCATTCGTTGAATCATATTCATGTGTTGAATGGTATTCGTGTTTTGAATAAATTGGTTTAACAATAAAAATCACATTTTTACTCTATATATACAAACTATAGAAAACCTTCATGTGTTGAATCGATATTCATTTGTTGAATTGAAATTCATGTGTTGAATGGTATTCGTGTTTTAAATATAAAAATCACCTTTTTATCTATATATATAAACTATAGAAAACCTTCATTTGTTGAATCGATATTCATTCATTGAATTGAAATTCATGTGTTGAATGGTATTCGTGTTTTAAATATAAAAATCACCTTTTTATCTATATATATAAACTATAGAAAACATTCATGTGTTGAATCGATATTCATTCGTTGAATTGAAATTCATGTGTTGAATGGTATTCGTGATTTAAATATAAAAATCACCTTTTTATCTATATATATAAACTATAGAAAACCTTCATGTGTTGAATCGAAATTCATTCATTGAATTGAAATTCATGTGTTGAATGGTATTCCTATTTTAAAAATAAAAAATCACCTTTTTATCTATATATATATATAAACTATAGAAAACCTTCATGTGTTGAATCAATATTCATTCGTTGAATTGAAATTCATGTGTTGAATGGTATTCATATTTTGAAAGGAATTGTTTTATAATAAAAATCCTATTTTTATCACCTATATTAACTATATAAAATAGTCGTGTTTTGAAATAAATTGTCTTACATTAGAAATCACAAATTTACTATATATACGAATTGTTAAAAATAGTGAAGTGTCGAAATTAATGTATGTTGGATAAAAATATCATTTTTATCAAATGTATGAAAAGAATATAGCTTTGAAATCGAAGAATCGATATATATATATATATATATATATATATAAATAGAATTGAAATATATCGAATAACAAAGCTGCAGTTCGTGTTTTGAAACCGTGATTTCAAACGATTAGTGTGGGAGATTCGACTATCGGATTTTCCCGAAACCGCAACCGTTGGGTTCGCTTTGGAAATATCTTTCCAACGGCACCAACTTTGTAAACATCCAACGGTTGGATTGTCTGAAATGTTTAATTCAAATCTGAAGAATAACAGCGCCAGAATCGATTATATATATATATATAATTATATTAAATCGATTAACGACGCTGCAGTTCGTATTTTGAAATCGAAACTTCAAACGATTGTACCGGGAGATCCGACCGTCGGATTTTCCCAAAACTGGAACCGTTGGATTCGTTTTGAAAAGATCTTTCTAATGATATCAATTTTGTGAAGATCCAACGGTTAGATTTTCAGATATGTGTAAATCAAATCTGAAGAAAAACAGCGCCACGGTCGCGTTATGACCCGAAGCGTCGTTTTGAATAAATTGGCTATTTTAAAATAAATAAAAATAGCGATAAATCGTTATAAAATATTATAAATGATATGGATGTGAAATTTAGAAACTAACTGAAGGTTGGCTAAGTCGAATGGTTTCCTGGGTGTTGATCTGATGTTGGTTTCGTCCTTCGGGGTTAATATTTGGGAAATCGTTCTCTTACTGATTTACGGTTAGCGACTAATGAATTGAAATGATGCATATGGATGTTTACGTTGCACTTGTTTATTATATACGCGAGTTGCTCAGAAAGACCAGGTTTATCCCATTCTGAATAACTGCATAGACGATAAGAAGTCGAAGATGAAGACGGGGGTTGAAGACCGATCTTCACCTCGTTTGGATGGTAACTGATGTCCTGATTGGGAGGCATCCCGAAATATGGATAATGAGTGGTGATCGTCTATACATACGTGGGGATCGATGAATATGTGAGGTATTTAGTGCCTCCGATTTCGTTCCGACCCAGAATGGACTTGTAAATTGATTGTGTGTCTGACATTGGAATTTATTCTATGTGATTGATAGCCATCAGTTGCATGGTGTGAATTGCCTGTGTGGCATACTAAGATGCAGTGATCAGGGCTTCTGTTGAAAAGCAAAGTCTTGTGATTGATGATCAAAGCACCGCCTGTGTGGCGTAGTTATGTGTATAACGTGAATTCGCGAGCCTCACATCCTGGTATGAACCAGAAACGGGAGAGGACATCAGGGAGGGCCTGCGTTTCTTTCTAGCTAGGAGCTATGTCAGTGTTTTTACACCGCCTGACATTTTGCTTATGTGGATGATGGATAGTGAGGCGCCTCGGATATATCGGTCGATCTGGGATCGATGGAGTCATTCATTGGCTCATTTACGCCCCATAGTGCGGGGAAACGTAGTGTTCAGGATTTTTGGGGTCACTGTGTGGACGTACGGAGTTTTAGAGTGGAAAACAGTTAGTATTTTGACAGTTAAAAATACGCTGTGTGAGCAAAAGGAGTCGGAATTCGACGAAACCAGTTTTAGCTGCATGTCCATTTTCGTTATTTTTGGGTATCATAAGTGATCACTGGAATTTTTAAAGACTCATATGACAATAAAAATAAAAATAAAAATAGAATATGCTAAGGAATATTCCAACCCCAAATTCTATAAATACACTAAAATCCTTCTAACCTAATTCAACCCATTCCACAGTCAAACAATAATCCGCCGTAGTTTGCTTCCAGGAAAAATACTTGTGATCTTCTAAAATCAAGAAGAAATAAAAAACAAATTATATAAATCCTCAAACAAATGTCTATGAGTTCGGAAGAAGATTATCTTCATCCTATACGAATTTGAGCACGTTCGATCATCACTGTGTTCGCTGGTATTTTTACAGCGTCTTCTAGGGTTTAACTTCTCGAGAGATGTAAGCATTGGTTCTTGAAATGGGTGTCAGATTTGTGCTCGTGTGATTGTAACGACCCGGAAATCCGTACCTTTTGAATCGACAATAATCCACACATGTCTAACTCAAAATTGTACGTATTTACAGATTGTTAAATGACGATCCATATCTTTAACCATTATAGTCAAAAATATAGAAAATCAAGGGATTAATTAGAATTAGAAAGAAAGAAGAAAAACAAGCACAGAATCTCGCAACGGAATGAACAAAATATAATAATCAAATAACAGTTCATGAAGCTGTTTAAAATAAACATTTGATCATTTTACAACATTTATCAGAGTTATACATTTATGAACATAACTGATAATACAGAGTAATGCAACAGAATAGTAGTGGAATACAATGGTAATAATAGTATACCGTTTTCGTCTTCATCCTTCAGAAGATAACCTTTGAAACTGGAATGCTCAAGTCTGACCCGAGCGTAATAGCGTGAAAATAAAACAAGCTCGGATCAGGCAAAAATATTCTCATCTAAGTCAAATCGACATCATATGAACATGCACACACATAACTCAAGAGATGTTACGGGAATTTCCATCTCCTAAGGATCTGTCAAACTAGATACTATATAATATAATTTCGCTATTATACTAGTGTCTATTCACAAATACTTGTCAGAAAAATAGCGTAAGCGGGGTTACATTGATTACCCTTACACAGTTTATAAGCACATGGTCTATGCAGGTCCTGTAACACAACCAGTAACGTCGGTAGCCAGTGAGTCCCCTATAGACCTATGCCAAAATCAAAATCGTAGTTGTCTCGCATAAGGATAAATGTATGACAAGGCACATGAGGCAATACCCAAAGTAGTATGCTACTAGTTTGCCTGATCCAGACTGGTGGTTACCCCTAACGGCCCACCGTAGACATCCACCCCATATCGAATCAAAAGGGAAATACATCCCATCAAGGGTGCGCACCAACAAAACAACAACAACTGAATAGTAATAGTATGGACCCGAGGCCCAGGAAAATCGAAGAGAAGATGTCCACTAAGAGGTAGTCAAGCCTCATTTGGTCTGGCACGGCTCCTGTTTTAGTCATTTCAAATCGACACAAGTGTCGGGGTCATCCATTATCGTTCACTTTCTTCAAATCCAGTAATCGCCTCCAAATTCCCCTTACTTCATTTCTGGAACTCCAACGCGTACACAGTTGTTAAAGTGGTTCCAACATTGACAGAGAGTATTCAATAAGAGGTCCCGGTCTCTTTGACAACAAAACGTCATGTTACACACCGATTGGTACTTTTATATTTCAAAAGCGAATCGTTATGATATCAAAATATCATATTTAACTAAACCGATTTCACTTTAAAATATCATATTATTTTAATCACAATAATATTTACTTTCAAAATTTATATTCACTTTGAGATAAATTTCAATTTCAATAATTGGTTATAACTTCAATTAACCACATTTCATTCGAATTATTCGATTTACTTCAAAAATAGTTTTGAATTCATTTCATATTTTAACATCAAAATAATCATATTTACTTTTAAATCAGAGATTTAAATGTAAACAAATTTCCACTTCTAAAATAGTTTATAAGTTTGAAATAGTTTTGAGGTTTAAATAAATTTTTGAATAATTGTAAATAGTTTTGGGAGATTTGGAATAGCTTGGAAATCAAAACAGCTTGAGTATTGAAAATGGTTATGTATATATCAAATATTTTATAAAATAACTACTTAATATATATACAGAAAGAATAGGCTTTGGAAACAACTTATATAAAATACCCCATATATCAAAGGGATAAAATTTAGAAAATAGTTTATATATAAAATAGTTTGTATAGAAATAATTTCAAATCAGCAGTTTCTTTCCATTTTCAATAAATATGAACCTAAGTTCAAATCTCAAAACAACCAAATCGATTTCCAATATCCAGTCCAAATCGATTCCCAAAATCAAATTCATTTGAGAACAATCCATTTTAAAGGATAACTTCCCATTTCAAAATATTATTTGAATCTATTCAATTCAAATCAAATTCAAGTTCAAGTTCAAGTTCATAATATTTATTCAGACCATTCAATTCGAATTAAATTTCAAAGTTTAAATAAAGATTTAAATCTTTGAAACAATTCAAATTATAATCAATTTTAGTTCAAATTTGAAATAACAGATTTTAGATCATTTCATTTCGAATTTAATTTCAAAGTTTAGATAAAGATTTAAACCTTTGAAATAATTAAATTTCAACTTTTCAAATATAATTCAATTTGGAATGATTTCAATTTATAACCAATTTTAGTTCTAATTCCAGAATAACAAATTTAGATCATTTCAATTTGAATTCAATTCCAAAGTTTAAACAGAGATTTAAACCTTTGAAATAAATCAATTTCAACATTTCAAATATAATTCAATTTCGACATTTCAATATAGTTCAATTTCGACATTTCAATATAGTTCAATTTCGACATTTCATGATAATTCAATTTCGACATTTCAATATAATTCAATTTGGAATGATTTCAATTCATAACCAATTTTAGTTCAAATTTCAATTTAACAAATTAGATCATTTCAATTTGAATTTAATTTCAAAGTTTAAATAAAGATTTAAACCTTTGAAATAATTTAAATTTTAATCAATTTTAGTTTACATTTCAAAATAACAATTTTAGATCATTTCAATTTGAATTAAATTTCAAAGTTTAAATAAAGATTTAAACCTTTGAAATAATTCAATTTCAACATTTCAAATTCAAATTCAAATTTCAATGTGAAATTCAATTTATATATTTTCTTTACACAGAATCACTTATTTTAGTCGGTTTCACAAATTCTAAAATTTATAGATTTAACCAATCCGGTGTCCGTATGATAATTCTCTATCCTATGGCCAAGTGATCAGTTATTTCAAATTTTAAATTTTAATTTCAAGGAATGGATATATATCATTTCAATCCAAAGGTCAGATGTCATAGGTATATATCATTTCAACCTATTTCTTAATTTATTCGAAATTACAGTTTATGATGATGCCCGTAACATCCAATGTGATAACACTGGTATAAAAATATAAACAACATCAGTACAGTTCAATATATCCACAAATGAACATCCATCACAACCATCAAACAAAACAGTTCAATTTTTGCAATAATTAACTAATTATACATGTCGGGGTTTAACTAGCTATTTAATAAAAAAACTAACTGTCAATTCAATTTCTACAGTTTAAATTTGATGTCCATTTAAATATAGCAACCAACAACCAAATAATCAAATCAACCACAGATTTCAATTTCACAAAAATGTGAATATTTTTGCAGTGTGAGAAAACTCACCTTTCGTGGCACAGAAGTAGAGACGACAACCGACAGACGCGGAAGATGAATGGCACTGAAAGTTCAGCGAACCGCCACCCAAATGGACAGAGCCCAATTCGCATGCATGTAGTAAAACTCCGCCCATCATTTCTATTCCACTTCCACTCACTCAGTGCCGCCTTGATCATCATCACACGCACATAACACTTGCACACACACCGGTACACAATACATATAAAAACACTTTATATGTATGTCTGCTACTAGACACCCATACACCCAACACAGCCCTTCCATGCAACTGCTTCTTGCTTGCGTTTTTTTTATTGGATGGGAGAAGACAAAGCAAAAGAAAAATGTATTGCCCAGTAGAAAACGTGGCTTCATGTTTGTTCCCCATGCACCTCCTTCTTGCCATGCAATGCTCTGCTATTACACTTCTCCCGCTGCCATTTGTTTCATGCGTTTGTTTCTTTCTTTTTTTTTTTTTTTGTGAGCTGCCTAAGGAATCAAGAGTGGAAAAAAAATGTCATTCATCCTTCGTGCGTGCGTACCCGAATGCAAACTCATCCCTTTCCAAAACTTTCAGCACCTCCTTTTCTAACATACATGCGTCCACCTCTCTTGTTTCATGCGTGAGTGAATAACAAGCTGAGAAAGAAAAAAAATATGATTTTTGTTTTGTAAACAACGAAGAATATGGGAAGTTGCTCCCACAGTAGTTTGCATGAATGAATAAAAAGTGTGGCTTGCTGTGTTGTTCTTAAGAGAAGGGAAAGAAATATAAAAATGGAGAAGGTCCCACATGTTCATGCGTGATGGCCTTAGAAGATATACACCAAGTATACTTCATAAATGAAGATGTGCCAATCGTGTACAACACGCTGCTGTGTTGAAAAAATGAACCCCTCAATCCATGCTTATGTACAGAGAAGAAGTGCCAAAAATAATGTGTGTTGTAACACCCCACCTCCGCCAGGGTGGCTCTTGCAAGCACTCTGACTTTGGAGGGGCGTTTGAATCAGGTAAACATGCATAATGATATATCAAGGTAGAACAAGAACATATGTATATATGTAAACAGAGTAAATAAGATAAGTAAAACAGCGGAAGATTTCAATCTATTTCAAAACAAGTCTGATACAACATAATGTCAACTTTCCAAATACACAAGTCTAGATAAAAACAACATTACTGAAAAACTGAAATACATAAGTACTATCCCCAAAATAAGTGATAACCATAGCTAGCTTCATGTCAAGACCGTACATGAGCTAAAATCCCACAAGCAAGTGATCAGAAATCCAAGCTAAGCTCCAATATTCCCACCCTGAGAACCTAGGGGGGAAACGGAAGAAAAGAGGCGAAAGAAAATAGGTCAGTCAAAAAGACTGAGTAAGCCCTACTACAATCAATGTAAACTGATAAAGTTAACTGGCATGATGAAAGCTAAGATGAACATATGGATAACTACATACTGGCATGATGATTAACTAACAAGGTAGATAAAGGTGTCATTGCATAATCAGGTTTTAGGTTTTGCACCATAGGTGTACTAGCAAACTAACATGACTTGAATATACAAGTATTGATCCCTTGGCCCAAGCTTTGGCCCAATAACATGAAATGACCCTAATACAAGGTCTAACCAAACGGTCTAGTCGATCGGCTCCCTATAAGCCTAACTCGTCACGTGTTGGTGTCAATGCGGCCCAAACATAATTGTAGTCAGACTGTGTCGGGTCTCCCGTCGGGTGTATCAAGCCCTAGGGTGGCAACCCCTGGACACCATAAACATGCGTGCACAGTCTCGATCTACTGGTACCCGTGCATGTTTTCCCCGGCTTCGGACTATGTGCACGACCATGAGTCCGCCCGAAACTACACCGGCGTACCACTCTGCCTTCGTTTTTGGTCACTTACCTCCAGTTCAGTAATCGTGCCCCACACCCTAGCCTAGACCCTAGGGTCATGATGATACAAACTTGGGATTACTGATGGAGTGGACCCCCCGTTGCTAGGATTTTCTAGTGGGTTAAGTACGGTTTAACCCTCTTGCTAATCATGGATTAACTTGGTTAAGTGTAACGATGAGTTCACGACTTAACCCTGATTAATCTACCAAGCCCAAATTGGTTAAGTATTAAGTGGACCATGACTTAACCCTAATCACGAGGCATTAATTAATTTAATGCGCCTTATCCTCTCACATTAGACCTTGTTGTGGTTACTAGTTAAGCCGGGCGGCTCCGGGTAGCTTTACACCACAACTTGGTCTAACCTCGGGTTCAAGGTACAACATGGCCAACTTCTCACATTGGGTCCTATTGTTTGTAGCAACTAGTTAAGCCGGTCGGTTCCGGGTAGGTTTACGCTACAAACTCAACCCAACCTCGAGTTGGTCACACTTATCTTTTCTAAGTGTCATGTCCATCATGTTTCCAAACATGTTACAAATTTTCAAGCAATTGGGTAGACCTAACTTAATAGGTAAATCTCCAATGGGTAGACCTAACTTAATAGGTAAATTCCCAATCTTATGTTTTTATGTCTTTTAAGTTTACCCAACCCCAAACGCAATCCCATCGCTTACATATCGCAATAGCGCATAAAGGATAGAAAGAGGGAACTTGGCATAATCATGACATAAAGGTGTTGAAGCCACAAGTTCAACATGATGGCATATGAAATGTACATGTGTCCATATACTTGCATATTACATTTTTAGGTCTCAAAAGCATGCATAAAACCAAACTTAGCATATTGGTGATACATGGTGATAAATGACATGGCCATAAGTTCGCATTTAGCCTCACGTGTAAGTTATCATAAGGGATATGATAACTTACATGTTGCCAAAATGCAACCTTTAGCATAAAGCTTGAAGCTTTATGTTCATATACTCAAGATAAGCTTGCATAGCATGATAACATGAACAAAATGACCACCCCAAACTTGCATAACATACTTGCATATCATATGACGAACTTGCATCTCAAACTTGCATAACATAACATGATAAACTTGCATATCATAACATGGCAAACTTGCATAGCATAACATGGTAAACTTGCATAGCATAACATGGTAAAATTGCATATCATAACATGGCAAACTTGCATAACATAACATAATAAACTTGCATATCATAACATGGCATACTTGCATAACATAACATGATAAACTTGCATATCATAACATGGCAAACTTGCATAGCATAACATGGTAAACTTGCATATCATAACATCTCAAACTTGCATAACATGACATAGTAAACTTGATATCATGGCAAAATTGCATATCATACATTTAAATTTAGAGTTTAAGTATGAAAGTAGAATAGGGCTTACTATGTTTATGAAGGCACAAAAAATATGACAAAGCCCTTATGAAATCAAATAGACCCAAAATGCAAGCTCTAATAGAAAAACCCTTGAGCCAAAATGATCAAAACTCTTTCTTTATGATGCAAATATAGAAACTTGACTTGAATGCAAGCTAATGATGCTCATACAAGCTTGAAAACACTTGTATGCATGGAAAATCTCTCATAGAAATTTATTTAGAATTTTATGAAGAGAGTGGAGGCCATGAGAGGAATGATTTTGCCATAGTTTAGTTACTATAATGAATAATGATGATTTAGGGTTAGGTTAGGGGCTTATTTATAGAGATTAGGATTAGTTTTAGCCTTAGGATTAAACCCTAGTTCCAATCTCAGCCCTTAAAACCGAATCTGGCCCCCAAACTCAACACAAACCCAAAATGGTGCACCAGGCAAAACTGCCCGGCTGGACCAAGTCGACAGCCAAGTCGACAGGGCTGTCGACTTGGGTCCAACTAAGTCGACTCCCAAGTCGACAGGGCTGTCGACTTGGGTGCTCTGGCGGGAATTTTCCCGCCTGGCCCAAACTGGCCCAAATTTCCAAATTCAAACTTGAATTTGAAATCTGTTTTTACCTTGAAATTTTCTGAAAACTTCGTTGGGCCTTAATCGGGTCATACGGACTCCGATTTTCGAAAACTCGGACTCTATTTCGCGTATTTTTCCGAGACGAACGCAATGGCATAGCCCGTTTCCCTTGATTCAGATTTATAAATTAAATTCTGCCTTGATTTACGTTATAACAGGTTACTGAAAATACGGGTTGTTACATTCTCCCCTCCTTAAAGGATTTCGTCCCCGAAATCTTCAAGTTAGGAAGAACGTATCCTACCATCCAACATCCATCTACTCAAAACATCATCCACGAGCAATCATTGTCCTTACAAGATTCTAAATGTTGTATGAACATATGCAAAGGTGTGTGTATATGTACTTATCTAATGCAAATATCATCAATGCAAATTATGTTAGTGAAATGAATCCATATGTATGCAATTCCTAACATAATGTATAACATCTATATGTGTGCACATAACATACATCCATATGCAACATCCATGTGATAACACAAAAATTTTCATCCATGAATAAGCATAAACACTCATGCATATGCAATATGAGGAGTGTGTGAGCCGATCTAGTGCCTAACGTGTATAATGCATCCACGAGTAACCACTTGCAACCACTTGCAACCACTTGCAACCATCAAGCATAACATGTTTCAAACACATGTTTCATCCAAAGGGTTTCTACCTAAGGTTCTCATGACAAGATTAACATGATAAACTAGATAGCAAAAGAAAGATATGCTACAAAGAGATCGGGAGGATAAGCAGGATATACTCCTTTCGGATTACAAGAAATCCCTTTCTAACCCAACCCATATTCTATAAAAGCCCAAAAGGTTTAGTCAACCTAACGGACTCCTTCAAACCCTAACATGTATTACTAGCCAATAAGTCATACCTCCTGACAGAAATAGGACCGAGAATGGGACCGAGAGGATATACGTAAAAGATAACATGCAAGTAAGTTCCACAGGAAAACAAGGATCAAGGATATACTCTTAGAAAGAGATATGATGCGCGTATCTAGCCTTCAGTCTTCTAAGTCACGTTTCCTTGAGTTTAACTCCACTGTGCTTTGACCGTCTTTTACTTCATGATTTCTTAGCTTCTTAATTCTTATTTCCAAATATGAGTTGGAACCCATTTCATTGTCACCTCTCGTCTTCCTCTTTCACTTATTCTTCTATCATTCTTGGCTTAAACATAACTATGACCTCATGGTTTCATGCAAGCTCTCCAAAATTCACTAGTGAATCCTGGATCTCGTTTACTTACTATAAAGTATTCCACGCAGCAGAACTTTTCTTGGAAATACCAATCCACGTTGCCAATTGCTCTTACCAACGTGATTTTCTATAACTCATGCTTGAACGAAATGAACCATCCGCCTACGAATGATAGGCCGTACTTAGATTCAGTCGCTTGCCCATGACTTCCCGTAGACTATCCCAAAACTGGCTAGTGAAGATTGAGTCATGGTTACTAACTATCCTTTAGGGAACCCCGTGCAACTGCTTTATTTCTTGAAAGTAAACTGTCGCTAGCTATAATGCAGTCCTTTCGCTCTTTACCGGAGTGAAATGAGCGCTCTTCGTGAGTCTACCTACTATGACCCACATGCTCGTATTCTCTTTCCTTGACCTAGGCAGTCCATCCACGAAATCCTTCGTGACGCTTTACTACTTCCATTGCGTGGACCTCCGATGGATATAATAGCCCACCGTGCTTCTATGACTCGGCATTTAACTTGTTGGCACAACATGCACCTTGGGACAAACTCGGCCACCTCCTCGGGTGATGTGCATCTTCAAGAACCTTCTTTCTCTCATCGCGTCTTAGCCATCCCTTGTCATCTATAGCGAGGTGACTTACCATCTCGCCTCGAATCAACTTGTCCATGATCTCGACTAACTGCGGGTCTTCTTTCTGTGAAGTCCCTACTTGATCCAGAAGGGTAGGTCTAAACTCAAGGGACGCTAACTAATTAAACAGAGAGAACTTCTTACTTCAATTGTCCTCGTCGGAGCTTTTCGGTTTTGAACCGCGACCACTTTAGCAGGATCCACCACTAAGCCTTGCTTAGAAACTATGTGCCCAAGAAATCTAACTCCTTTTTCTCCAAAATGACACTTGGAGAACTTGGCCTTCAACTAATGCGCTCTAAACGTATCCATCACCTCCACGAGATGCCTTGCGTGCTCTTCCTCGTCCTTAGAGAAGATCAGAATATCATCTACGAAGACCACGACAAACTTGTTCAAGAACTCCCTGAACACCCTACTCATCAAGTCCACGAAGTAGGCGGGTGCATTAGTCAAACCGAATGGCATGACCAGCCATTCTAAGAATCCATCTGGAGTTCTGAATGCAGTTTCGCCTATACTATCTTCAGCTATTCTGAGCTGATGGAACAGATGTTCCTACAAGCTGATAAAACAAATCATCGATCCTTGGCAATGGTTGTCTATTCTCTTTAACTCACGATAATCAACACAAAGTCGAAGAGAACCATCTGCCTTGGTAGTAAATACTACAGGCGCTCCCCATTCAGATATACTTCATCTAATGAAGTTCTTCTCAAGCAACTCCTTGACTTGCTTTCTTAACTCTCATCTTGCGGGGCCACGTGCCTAACCGGCCACAAAACTATCTTGGCATTATCAACCAGATAAATGCGGAAATCTATCTCTCGTTTAGGGGTAACCCCCTTCACTTCACCCAAGATATCAGGATATTCTCGGACCACCCTCACCGATTACAAACTATCGATAGACGAGTTGAGGGATTCAAGACAACACAACATGACGGGACTCATAGGGTTACTAGAAATTTTTAGGGTATTACCGAGGCGAGTCATGAGCCTCACAACCCTATGCTCAAAAATCAAGGATGGCTCCAAAACTGGACAACCCATCCATGCCCAAAAATCAACCCATACCCCATGAAACCGAGAATATAAGCATCACACGAGAACTCTACACTAAAGATAGAGATTTTCAAATCCACGTAGATAATAGACAAATGGGCGGAAACCCCAATTGGATTTGAAACACACACGGGATCATTAACTAGACTAGTACTTAGGTGCAAACTTTCAACTAGATCAGACAAGATAAACTATGCGATGCACCACAATCAAACAAGGTACGAACTGAAAAATCAGAAATATATACAAGGCTTTCAACAGAAATACTACCTCGATCGGGAACTGGAGCGACATTGAGAGCATGAACTTGCCCTCCTGAAGGTCCAGCACGCTGAGTCTGACCCTGGCCTTGCCCTTGCTTCTTCGGGCAATCCTTACTGAAATGTCCAGTCTCACCGCAGAAAAATCATTCACCATTCTCCCTTTTCCTCCTCTTACAATCCTTAATAAGATGCCCAACTGAACCGCAATAATGGCACTTCCTCTTTTTGTTATTACCCTTGTTGTTGTTCCCCTTGTTGCCTTGACTCTTGTTCTTGTTCTTATTGCCTTGACTGCTCTGACCACTTGGATTACACTGATTTCCTTTCCACTGGGAATCAGTCTTCTTGGCTTGAGTATCATTCATCTTGATCTCTTTCTTGTCACTCCTATTCTCTTCATTGAGTAGGGCCATATTCACCAAACTCTCGAAAGTTGCCCCCAAGGGTATATGAGTCATGGCTAAACCATGTAATGGCTCGTTTAATCCTAGAGCAAAGTATATGGCCTTCTTCTGAGTTGTGTTAACCAAGTCTAAACCGACCCGAGCCAGTTGATTAAACTTATCTATGTATTCCCTAATATCATGTCCCGTTGCTTTAGTGACAGGAACCTTAGTCCAAATTTTCCCCAAAAGTCATCCCAAGTCTCAATTGGCCTAGTAGCGGTGGTGACCACCCACCAACGTGCAGCTTCTTCCTTTAGCAACCACACTGCTAATAAAACCTTCCTATGGTCATCTATATCAAAGAAGGCAAAAAGATCTTCGGTTTCTTTTAACCAATTCCTTGCCTCTACAAAATTCTCGGTTCCAATGAAATTCTTGCAACCCATCGCCTTAAAGTCTTTGCAAATCTCCGCGAAATCCTTTTGTGGATGCTGAGGGGGAGGAGGAAGAGGAACCTCAGCGACAGGAGGAGGAGGAACATTAACTACCGGAGGAGGAGGAGGAACATCGGCGGGGCCAGCTTCGGTCGCCCTAGCCTCCAAAAGTTTCCTATACCAAACAGGTACGTGTACTCCCTCCGGAATGGCAAAGTTATCGGCCATACTGAAAAAGAAGAAAAAGATAGATTCAGAATGGAGAAAAACGAAGGAATTTTGCTAATGGCTTTTTGGGGAATAGCCTTTAAAATAAACTAGACTTTTCTTTGGAAAATACTTTATACTTGGTTTTGAAAATAGTTTTCCAAAAGCTTTTAAAAAAAACCTTTTTGTTCCTTCTCGTAAACCATATGCTCTGATACCAAATGTAACACCCCACCTCCGCCAGGGTGGCTCTTGCAAGCACTCTGACTTTGGAGGGGCGTTTGAATCAGGTAAACATGCATAATGATATATCAAGGCAGAACAAGAACATATGTATATATGTAAACAGAGTAAATAAGATAAGTAAAACAGCGGAAGATTTCAATCTATTTCAAAACAAGTCTGATACAACATAATGTCAACTTTCCAAATATACAAGTCTAGATAAAAACAACATTACTGAAAAACTGAAATACATAAGTACTATCCCCAAAATAAATGATAACCATAGCTAGCTTCATGTCAAGACCGTACATGAGCTAAAATCCCATAAGCAAGCGATCAGAAATCCAAGCTAAGCTCCAATATTCCCACCCTGAGAACCTGGGGGGGGGGGAACGGAAGAAAAGAGGCAAAAGAAAACAGGTCAGTCAAAAAGACTGAGTAAGCCCTACTACAATCAATGTAAACAGATAAAGTTAACTGGCATGATGAAAGCTAAGATGAACATATGGATAACTACATACTGGCATGATGATTAACTAACAAGGTAGATAAAGGTGTCATCGCATAATCTGGTTTTAGGTTTTGCACCACAGGTGTACTAGCAAACTAACATGACTTGAATATACAAGTATTGATCCCTTGGCCCAAGCTTTGGCCCAATAACATGAAATGACCCTAATACAAGGTCTAACCAAATGGTCTAGTCGATCGGCTCCCTATAAGCCTAACTCGTCACGTGTTGGTGTCAATGCGGCCTAAACATAATTGTAGTCAGACTGTGTCGGGTCTCCCGTCGGGTGTATCAAGCCCTAGGGTGGCAACCCCTGGACACCATAAACATGCGTGCACAATCTCGATCTACTGGTACCCGTGCATGTTTTCCCCGGCTTCGGACTATGTGCACGACCATGAGTCCGCCCGGAACTACACCGGCGTACCACTCTGCCGTCGTTTTTGGTCACTTACCTCCAGTTCAGTAATCGTGCCCCACACCCTAGCCTAGACCCTAGGGTCATGATGATACAAACTTGGGATTACTGCTAGAGTGGAACCCCCGTTGCTAGGATTTTCTAGTGGGTTAAGTACGGTTTAACCCTCTTGCTAATCATGGATTAACTTGGTTAAGTGTAACGATGAGTTCACGACTTAACCCTGATTAATCTACCAAGCCCAAATTGGTTAAGTATTAAGTGGACCATGACTTAACCCTAATCATGAGGCATTAATTAATTTAATGCGCCTTAACCTCTCACATTAGACCTTGTTGTGGTTACTAGTTAAGCCGGGCGGCTCCGGGTAGCTTTACACCACAACATGGTCTAACCTCGGGTTCAAGGTACAACATGGCCAACTTCTCACATTGGGTCCTATTGTTTGTAGCAACTAGTTAAGCCGGTCGGTTCCGGGTAGGTTTACGCTACAAACTCAACCCAACCTCGAGTTGGTCACACTTATCTTTTCTAAGTGTCATGTCCATCATGTTTCCAAACATGTTACAAATTTTCAAGTAATTGGGTAATAGGTAAATTCCCAATGGGTAGACCTAACTTAATAGGTAAATTCCCAATCTTATGTTTTAATGTCTTTTAAGTTTACCCAACCCCAAACGCAATCCCATCGCTTACATATCGCAATAGCGCATAAAGGATAGAAAGAGGGAACTTGGCATAATCATGACATAAAGGTGTTGAAGGCACAAGTTCAACATGATGGCATATGAAATGTACATGTGTCCATATGCTTGCATATTACATTTTTAGGTCTCAAAAGCATGCATAAAACCAAACTTAGCATATTGGTGATACATGGTGATAAATGACATGTAGAAATGGCCATAAGTTCGCATTTAGCCTCACATGCAAGTTATCATAAGGGATATGATAACTTACATGTTGCCAAAATGCAACCTTTAGCATAAAGCTTGAAGCTTTATGTTCATATACTCAAGATAAGCTTGCATAGCATGATAACATGAACAAAATGATCACCCCAAACTTGCATAACATACTTGCATATCATATGACGAACTTGCATCTCAAACTTGCATAACATAACATGATAAACTTGCATATCATAACATGGCAAACTTGCATAGCATAACATGGTAAACTTGCATAGCATAACATGGTAAACTTGCATATCATAACATGGCAAACTTGCATAACATAACATGATAAACTTGCATATCATAACATGGCATACTTGCATAACATAACATGATAAACTTGCATATCATAACATGGCAAACTTGCATAGCATAACATGGTAAACTTGCATATCATAACATCTCAAACTTGCATAACATGACATAGTAAACTTGCATATCATGGCAAACTTGCATATCATACATTTAACTTTAGAGTTTAAGTATGAAAGTAGAATAGGGCTTACTATGTTTATGAAGGCACAAAAAATATGACAAAGCCCTTATGAAATCAAATAGACCCAAAATGCAAGCTCTAATAGAAAAACCCTTGAGCCAAAATGATCAAAACTCTTTCTTTATGATGCAAATATAGAAACTTGACTTGAATGCAAGCTAATGATGCTCATACAAGCTTGAAAACACTTGTATGCATGGAAAATCTCTCATAGAAATTTATTTAGAATTTTATGAAGAGAGTGGAGGCCATGAGAGGAATGATTTTGCCATAGTTTAGTTACTAGAATGAATAATGATGATTTAGGGTTAGGTTAGGGCTTATTTATAGAGATTAGGATTAGTTCTAGCCTTAGGATTAAACCCTAGTTCCAATCTCAGCCCTTAAAACCGAATCTGGCCCCCAAACTCAACACAAACCCAAAATGGTGCACCAGGCAAAACTGCCCGGCTGGACCAAGTCGACAGCCAAGTCGACAGGGCTGTCGACTTGGATCCAACCAAGTCGACTCCCAAGTCGACAGGGCTGTCGACTTGGGTGCTCTGGCGGGAATTTTCCCGCCTGGCCCAAACTGGCCCAAATTTCCAAATTCAAACTTGAATTTGAAATCTGTTTTTACCTTGAAATTTTCTGAAAACTTCGTTGGGCCTTAATCGGGTCATACGGACTCCGATTTTCGAAAACTCGGAGTCTATTTCGCGTATTTTTCCGAGATGAACGCAATGGCATAGCCTGTTTCCCTTGATTCAGATTTATAAATTGAATTCTGCCTCGATTTACGTTATAATAGGTTATTGAAAATACGGGTTGTTACATGTGTGCAGAGAGGGGGCATCATAATAAAAATGAAGGAAAAGTAACGTATTCCATTTGAAATGCAAAAAGGTGCTTCATGCAAAACAAAAGGGAAAGCATGCATTATATGTCCCTTACTTAGTGTTTAGAAATAAAAAAATAAATAGTTTCTTTAGTAAAATAAAAGGAGAGGTTTTGCAGACCCAAAATGACTAGAACATCATGCAGGATCCAAAAAGGGACACGTCGAACTCAAATGGCTCTGTTTCAAAAATGAACTTTGCAAGCATTTTCACAATTTCAGCGCGAACCGAACACCGAAACTGACAAATGAATATATTTCAGAAATCAGCGCGATGAGACGGACACAACGGTATATAATTTGCAGTGTCTGCATGCTCCGTTCAAAAACGCGTTACGGACCCCTTTAACATAAAAATGCGGATGGAAAACGAAGGTCAAAACGTCCGATTTTCGCGAAACAAATTTCGCCGTTGAATTACTGACAACGAACAGAATATTTTTCGTGTTTGTCCGAACTGTTTTCGGAGAGATTTTAAAATCGTTAATATTTGAACTGATATGCACAGCTTTGCACTGAAAATGGCGCGACCGACAACATTCAAATTTTCCGACGAAATTTTCGCAGCTGCTACGTCTTATTGAACGTATTTCAAATTGAAAATTCTCATTACGAGAAATTATAGAATATTTTCAAAATAAAATTCGATTTAGATCGCAATTTAAATCGTTAAAAATTGTGGGATGTTACATTCTCCCTACCTTAAAACTTTTCGTCCTCGAAAAGGAACGAAGCATGGTAGCAAGTACATATATATACTTACCCCAAAGTAATTTACAAAAAAACAAAATTTGTAAGTTTCGAATTTTAAAGTCTCCAAAAAAAAAATTAACGCCCGAAATCACAGAAAATTTCGGCAACACCTCCTTTGTACGGAGGGACTTTGACAATACGCCAGTAAAGATAAAACTTATACATCGGCTCTCACGGCCGGAAAACCCAATATATATCAATATACATGTCCTATTTATATTATTTTTGTAGGCATACCTTTTATTTTATTTATATATAAGCGAGTTCGCTTATATACGCAAGCAAAACGATAAACGCGCGCAAGCTTCCAAATTAAATCAAACACCTTCTGTACCTACCAATTACTCAATAACAATGATATGTGAATCATGTACTTGAGACAATGTCCATGCATACATCAAAATGCAACAACAATACACATGAACATAGCAAATGCAACATAATAACATACAACAATCAAATTTATATAGTTTATTCATACTCGTACAATTTCGTTTGATTGGTTCACATATGTCTTTATGTTTTAATGTATTCGCATTAAATTGTTTCTCATCCAATTCGCTTACATCTATTGATTTTCATATATTCATTCGTGTTTAATGAATTATTTTAGTCTATAGTTTTCATTAGTTCAAAATCTACTTATTTCAGCTATATTAAAATTTTCTATATGCTGGCATTTCGTTTTATCTATATTATTCTCACCATATTTGAAATTTACATACTTACTCATTTCAATTTCTATATATGTTAATACTTTAATTCCATCTACATCTTATGCTCTCTATGTTTTTAATGAACTTGCTTAAATAGGTTTATAATCGATTCAACTTATAAACTTATTTACATCGCGAAATAGATTATTGCAAATTTTCTTAAGCTTATCTTTGACATTTAATTTAAATCAGAATCTAAGTTCATTATTTTCATAACTTGGATTAGCTGATTACATTAGTTTAATTTGTTTAGCTAACTTCCGTTGTTGTAATTGCACATTACATTTCACTTTTCAACATTCGTATTGAACAATTTAGAATTTTATTAGTATTAACCTGTCTCTCAACTGCAGCTTATAACTCACTTAAATTTGGTATTTCATTTACTTAAATGACGTCGTCCTTTGCAAATATTCCATCCATTTGTTAATCGTTTCAAAACATTAACAAATTAAAAATTTTATTACAACCACTTGGTTAACCTTTATAAACATTTCTTTGGTTCAAATTCATTTTTTTCTCACTTTACTTTTCTTTATCTTCATAACATTTCTATGATTCAACATATCATTTTGGAACATGTTATTCATTTAAATTTCATTTGTAAAATATTTCATTACATATTTATATACTCTTAAACTTTTCATTTAGGTAGGTTTGTATATATTACAAATGAAATTTAGTATTTCACAAGTTTACTCTTTATTATCGAAGTAACATGAGTATTTGTTTCTATTTTACTTTAACATTTTCCTTACTTCATGTTTCAATTTTATAATATTATATTATATTTTCATTTATATTTCTCTTATTCATTTATGGTATTTCTTTATTTACCTATTCAAAATTTCATTTGATATTAATACTGACAACAATTTATTGCATTGATTATCAACAAGGAGAGTAATTTGTATAAATGGAGACTGGAGAATCTTAAATGCTAATTTCTTTTCGAAACATTTTGAAATACTATATACTATACATAATTTTTGTATATCAAAACATACAATTTTTTCAAATTTAAATTTTATTTCCAAAACAAATATGTAGCGATGCTACCAAGTGGTTTCCCCCACTTTGAGACTCGAAAATGAAAGTCGATGACTATGATCATCTCATCACCGAAATTTATTTCCCAGTAGCAAAATAGAGTACTTAACCAATTTTTATTTGAATATCCTTCAAATATTACTACTAATATTTTTCAAAACCTTGAAAACATTTACAAATCATTGGAATTTAAAGATCTCATATTCTCCATTTAAATTCATTTGGTTTACACTTAATTATAAATCATATATAAAAGATCGATTTATTGTTATGGTCAATAAGTTAAGAGTATTGACTAGTTTACCACCAAATTTCAAAATTATTTATCTTACATATATAAAATATATATGAAAACGATATTGTGTTAGAATGCCTTATTCAAGTGTTTTGAAATCCCATTCGGTAACGCTTGCAACACGCATCGACTGGAACTCCGAACTCAACTCAATAAGCCAAACAATACAATATAAAACCATTTTTATGTCAAAAGTACAAGTACGCTCTCTCGTATATATATACACTCAGAACTCATTCTAGGGTGTTACTAACCCTATCTCTAATGAGTAAATCCCAATAGAGCCAAGGTTTACCGCTAAACCTTAAGCTCTGATACCAACTGTAACGACCCGGAAATCCGTACCTTTTGAATCGACAATAATCCACACATGTCTAACTCAAAATTGTACGTATTTACAGATTGTTAAATGACGATCCATATCTTTAACCATTATAGTCAAAAATATAGAAAATCAAGGGATTAATTAGAATTAGAAAGAAAGAAGAAAAACAAGCACAGAATCTCGCAACGGAATGAACAAAATATAATAATCAAATAACAGTTCATGAAGCTGTTTAAAATAAACATTTGATCATTTTACAACATTTATCAGAGTTATACATTTATGAACATAACTGATAATACAGATTAATGCAACAGAGTAGTAGTGGAATACAATGGTAATAATAGTATACCGTTTTCGTCTTCATCCTTCAGAAGATAACCTTTGAAACTGGAATGCTCAAGTCTGACCCGAGCGTAATAGCATGAAAATAAAACAAGCTCGGATCAGGCAAAAATATTCTCATCTAAGTCAAATCGATATCATATGAACATGCACACACATAACTCAAGAGATGTTACGGGAATTTGCATCTCCTAAGGATCCGTCAAACTAGATACTATATAATATAATTTCGCTATTATACTAGTGTCTATTCACAAATACTTGTCAGAAAAATAGCGTAAGCGTGGTTACATTGATTACCCTTACACAGTTTATAAGCACATGGTCTATGCAGGTCCTGTAACACAACCAGTAACGTTAGTAGCCAGTGTGTCCCCTATAGACCTATGCCAAAATCAAAATCGTAGTTGTCTCGCATAAGGATAAATGTATGACAAGGCACATGAGGCAATACCCAAAGTAGTATGCTACTAGTTTGCCTGATCCAGACTGGTGGTTACCCCTAACGGCCCACCGTAGACATCCACCCCATATCGAATCAAAAGGGAAATACATCCCATCAAGGGTGCGCACCAACAAAACAACAACAACTGAATAGTAATAGTATGGACCCGAGGCCCAGGAAAATCGAAGAGCAGATGTCCACTAAGAGGTAGTCAAGCCTCATTTGGTCTGGCACGGCTCCTGTTTTAGTCATTTCAAATCGACACAAGAGTCGGGGTCATCCATTATCGTTCACTTTCTTCAAATCCAGTAATCGCCTCCAAATTCCCCCTACTTCATTTCTGGAACTCCACCGCGTACACAGTTGTTAAAGTGGTTCCAACATTGACAGAGAGTATGTCAATAAGAGGTCCCGGTCTCTTTGACAACAAAACGTCATGTTACACACCGATTGGTACTTTTATATTTCAAAAGCGAATCGTTATGATATCAAAATATCATATTTAACTAAACCGATTTCACTTTAAAATATCATATTATTTTAATCACAATAATATTTACTTTCAGAATTTATATTCACTTTGAGATAAATTTCAATTTCAATAATTGGTTATAACTTCAATTAACCACATTTCATTCGAATTATTCGATTTACTTCAAAAATAGTTTTGAATTCATTTCAGATTTTAACATCAAAATAATCATATTTACTTTTAAATCAGAGATTTAAATGTAAACAAATTTCCACTTCTAAAACAGTTTATAAGTTTGAAATAGTTTTGAGGTTTAAATAAATTTTTGAATAATTGTAAATAGTTTTGGGAGATTTGGAATAGCTTGGAAATCAAAATAGCTTGAGTATTGAAAATGGTTATGTATATATAAAATATTTTATAAAATAACTACTTAATATATATACAGAAAGAATAGGCTTTGGAAACAACTTATATAAAATACCCCATATATCAAAGGGATAAAATTTAGAAAATAGTTTATATATAAAATAGTTTATATAGAAATAATTTCAAATCAGCAGTTTCTTTCCATTTTCAATAAATATGAACCTAAGTTCAAATCTCAAAACAACCAAATCGATTTCCAATATCCAGTCCAAATCGATTCCCAAAATCAAATTCATTTGAGAACAATCCATTTTAAAGGATAACTTCCCATTTCAAAATATTATTTGAATCTATTCGATTCAAATCAAATTCAAGTTCAAGTTCAAGTTCATAATATTTATTCAGACCATTCAATTCGAATTAAATTTCAAAGTTTAAATAAAGATTTAAATCTTTGAAACAATTCAAATTATAATCAATTTTAGTTCAAATTTCAAATAACAGATTTTAGATCATTTCATTTCGAATTTAATTTCAAAGTTTAAATAAAGATTTAAACCTTTGAAATAATTAAATTTCAACTTTTCAAATATAATTCAATTTGGAATGATTTCAATTTATAACCAATTTTAGTTCTAATTCCAGAATAACAAATTTAGATCATTTCAATTTGAATTCAATTCCAAAGTTTAAACAGAGATTTAAACCTTTGAAATAATTCAATTTCAACATTTCAAATATAATTCAATTTCGACATTTCAATATAGTTCAATTTTGACATTTCAATATAGTTCAATTTCGACATTTCAGTATAATTCAATTTCGACATTTCAATATAATTCAATTTGGAATGATTTCAATTCATAACCAATTTTAGTTCAAATTTCAATTTAACAAATTAGATCATTTCAATTTGAATTTAATTTCAAATTTTAAATAAAGATTTAAACCTTTGAAATAATTTAAATTATAATCAATTTTAGTTTACATTTCAAAATAACAATTTTAGATCATTTCAATTTGAATTAAATTTCAAAGTTTAAATAAAGATTTAAACCTTTGAAATAATTCAATTTCAACATTTCGAATTCAAATTCAAATTTCAATGTGAAATTCAATTTATATATTTTCTTTACACAGAATCACTTATTTTAGTCGGTTTCACAAATTCTAAAATTTATAGATTTAACCAATCCGGTGTCCGTATGATAATTCTCTATCCTATGGCCAAGTGATCAGTTATTTTAAATTTTAAATTTTAATTTTAGGGAATGGATATATATCATTTCAATCCAAAGGTCAGATGTCATAGGTATATATCATTTCAACCTATTTCTTAATTTATTCGAAATTACAGTTTATGATGATGCCCGTAACATCCAATGTGATAACACTGATATAAAAATATAAACAACATCAGTACAGTTCAATATATCCACAAATGAACATCCATCACAACCATCAAACAAAACAGTTCAATTTTTGCAATAATTAACTAATTATACATGTCGGGGTTTAACTAGCAATTTAATAAAAAAACTAACTGTCAATTCAATTTCTACAGTTTAAATTTGATGTCCATTTAAATATAGCAACCAACAACCAAATAATCAAATCAACCAGAGATTTCAATTTCACAAAAATGTGAATATTTTTGCAGTGTGAGAAAACTCACCTTTCGTGGCACAGAAGTAGAGACGACAACCGACAGACGCGGAAGATGAATGGCACTGAAACTTCAGCGAACCGCTACCCAAATGGACAGAGCCCAATTCGCATGCATGTAGTAAAACTCCGCCCATCATTTCTATTCCACTTCCACTCACTCACTGCCGCCTTGATCATCATCACACGCACATAACACTTGCACACACACCGGTACACAATACATATAAAAACACTTTATATGTATGTCTGCTACTAGACACCCACACACCCAACACAGCCCTTCCATGCAACTGCTTCTTGCTTGCGTTTTTTTTTTATTGGATGGGAGAAGACAAAGCAAAAGAAAAGGAAAAATGTATTGCCCAGTAGAAAACGTGGCTTCATGTTTGTTCCCCATGCACCTCCTTCTTGCCATGCAATGCTCTGCTATTACACTTCTCCCGCTGCCATTTGTTTCATGCGTTTGTTTTTTTTTTTTGTGAGCTGCGTGAGGAATCAAGAGTGGAAAAAAAATGTCATTCATCCTTCGTGCGTGCGTACCCGAATGCAAACCCATCCCTTTCCAAAACTTTCAGCACCTCCTTTTCTAACATACATGCGTCCACCTCTCTTGTTTCATGCGTGAGTGAATAACAAGCCGAGAAAGAAAAAAAATATGATTTTTGTTTTGTAAACAACGAAGAATATGGGAAGTTGCTCCCACAGTAGTTTGCATGAATGAATAAAAAGTGTGGCTTGCTGTGTTGTTCTTAAGAGAAGGGAAAGAAATATAAAAATGGAGAAGGTCCCACATGTTCATGCGTGATGGCCTTAGAAGATATACACCAAGTATACTTCATAAATGAAGATGTGCCAATCGTGTACAACACGCTGCTGTGTTGAAAAAATGAACCCCTCAATCCATGCTTATGTACAGAGAAGAAGTGCCAAAAATAATGTGTGTGCAGAGAGGGGGCATCATAATAAAAATGAAGGAAAAGTAACGTATTGCATTTGAAATGCAAAAAGGTGCTTCATGCAAAACAAAAGGGAAAGCATGCATTATATGTCCCTTACTTAGTGTTTAGAAATAAAAAAATAAATAGTTGCTTTAGTAAAATAAAAGGAGAGGTTTTGCAGACCCAAAATGACTAGAACATCATGCAGGATCCAAAAAGGGACACGTCGAACTCAAATGGCTCTGTTTCAAAAATGAACTGTGCAAGCATTTTCACAATTTCAGCGCGAACCGAACACCGAAACTGACAAATGAATATATTTCGGAAATCAGCGCGACGAGACGGACACAACGGTATATAATTTGCAGTGTCTGCGCGCTCCGTTCAAAAACGCGTTACGGACCCCTTTAACATAAAAATGCGGATGGAAAACGAAGGTCAAAACGTCCGATTTTCGTGAAACGAATTTCGACGTTGGATTACTAACAACGAATAGAATATTTTTCGTGTTTGTCCGAACTGTTTTCGGAGAGATTTTAAAATCATTAATATTTGAACTGATATGCACAGCTTTGCACTGAAAATGGCGCGACCGACAACATTCAAATTTTCCGACGAAATTTTCGCAACTGCTACATCTTATTGAACGTATTTCAAATTGAAAATTCTCATTACGAGAAATTATAGAATATTTTCAAAATAAAATTCGATTTAGATCGCAATTTAAATCGTTAAAAATTGTGGGATGTTACAGTGATGATTTAGCACTGGGTGGGAGGATTTGGGTGGTTTCAGTGATCATTCATGTCGCAAGTTCCTGCGTCGATGCTCCAAGTCGTGGAAATCATATGGTGCTCGAGTTCAAGGTTGTGGGTTCGGTTTCATAGAGAGGATCGTGACAGGAATTTTGGTGTTTCTGTTTTGATTTTTAAGGAATCAAAGAGGGAGTGTGGGATGTGAAAATGATCGGGAATGGCTAGAAAAGGAGCAGATGATATTCGGTGGTTTGGGGAAGAACACGAAGCGGGTCTGGGGTTTTTGTGTTGATGGGCCGAAGAAGTATAAAGGGGTAAAGCCCATATGAATATAAATCCAATTTTTTTTAATTTAATTCGTATATGAACTGGTAATTACAATAACTTGGTCATATATTATTGGAATTCAGCGAAACAAGATCCGACAGGATCGTATGGACGGACACTACGCGATGGAACTGACTAGAAGTCCATTGGAGCTTGTTTGAATTTATGGAGAAATAAACTGTTTGATTCAAATCAAACAACAGTTTATCATTCTTTAACGATGAACTGCCAATGTGAGTAAAACTCACCAACTCTGAACAGTTCTATTTTTATATCGTATATTTAGAACTGATAAATGATGACTGATTGTTGTGTGTTAACTGTTTGGTTGAATTACTTGTGTATTGGTTGAAATATTAGATAACGATATATATATAAATCGTAAATCCAATATTTGATTCTGTTTATCAGAATAGTTTATACTGGTATTGTTTAACATCTGTGATGTAGGGAAACAGGTTGGAGGAATCAAACTGGATTCCTCAACATTTGTTTTACTGTTTTCATATATTGTAATATATGATGTGGTATATAATCTGTTGATGATTTTGTGTGGTTGGATTTTATTGATCACTGCGATTGGTATTTTAAATACCGTGGAAAATACTGGAATGTTGTAAAGGAGATTTTCAAATGTTATGTTGGAAAGAAATATTTATAAAATCAAAAGATTTTATAAAAAGAAATATTTACTTGCTAAATAAATATTTAGGAAAAGGATTTTGTTAAAGGAAATATATTTGTAAAAAAAACACAAAGGAAAATATTTGTAAAACAAATAGAATGGAAATATATTTGTAAATTAAATATAAAAAGGAAATATTTGTAAAACATTTACAAATAGAAATAAAAAGAAAATATTTGTAGAACATGTACAAATAGATTACAAAAGAGATATTTATTTGTTAAAATAAATAGAAATTAAAAGAGATATTTATTTGTTAAAATAAATTGAAATCAAAGGAGATATTTATTTGTTTAAAATAAATAGAAATCAAATGAGATATTTATGTTTAAAATAAATAGAGTATAAAGGAGATATTTGTTTATTAAAATATATAGAAATCAAAGGAGATATTTATTTGTTAAAATAAATAGAAATCAAAAGAGATATTTATTTGTTTAAAATAAATAGAGTATAAAGGAGATATTTGTTTGTTAAAATAAATAGAGTATAAAGGAGATATTTACTTGTTAGAATAAATAGAATTAAAAGAGTTAATCGAATATAGTATTCGAATAGAGTTAAAAGAGTTAGTCAGTTAGAGTAAACCAGATAGAATTAAATAGAGTTAAAAGGGATAATCGAATATTAGTTATTCGAATAGAGTTAAATAGAATTAAAAGGAGTTATCGAATATTAGTTATTCGAAGGAAAGGAATAAATCGAATATAGTTATTCGAAGAGATATATCGAATATAGTTTATTCGAAAGAAGATGTCGAATATAGTTTATTTGAAAGAAGATATCGAATATAGTTTATTCGGAAGAGATATATCGAATATAGTTTATTCTAAAAAAGATATCGAATATGGTTTATTTAAAAGAAGATATCGAATATAGTTTATTCGAAAGAAGATATCGAATATTAGTTATTCGAAGAAAGGAGTTTTTGAATATAGTTTATTCGAAAGGAGTTAATCAAAAAGGAGTTAAATCGAAAAGAATTAATCGAATAGAGTTAATCGATTAAAGTGAATGTAATAGAGTTAATCGATATAGTAATGCAATAGAGTTAATCAAATAAAGTTAACTAAATAGAGTTAATCGAATATAGTTTATTCGAAGAATATAATAAATCGAATATAGTTTATTCGAAGGATAGAGTTATCGAATAGAGGTTTATTAGAAAGAGAATTTACGTAAGGAAGTGTTAAAGAGTTAAAAGATGAACTTACCCTATTTCGAGATTTGAAATGTTGTTCAGTTAAGGTCTGAGAGGTAGTTATACCCCAACTTGATTGACTTCGTTTTTAATTTAGAAATGGTTAAGGTTCAAGAGTGAAAGTGGTTAAGTGATTTTAATAAATAAGTATAGTGATTTGAGTTGTCGTCGCGATGTTGATTTAAACATCTGTTTAAATTCAAGTAAAGAAGATTTGGAATTGTTTCCCAAATAGAATCAGAAACGTAATCAAATATTGAAATTTGAAATATGAATTAGAAAAGGAAGTGTTCATGTATAAGGAGTTAAGAAATGGAGTTAAACTAAATCAGAATTTGACTGGAGACTTGTTAAGTTGAATGGTTTCCTAAGTGTCTATCTGATGTTGGTTTCGAACTTCGGGATTGGTACTTAGGGAATTGTTCTTATACTAGTTTACAATCAGAGACTGATAGTTGTAGAAGAATAGTGATACGTAAATAAGTTATGGAAATGTTTTCCAGCGTTAACGTATATTTTCTAAACATAGAAAATAAGGAACATATGAATATATATACATATAGATATAGATATATATATATATATATATATATATATATGATTGACGGTTGATTTGATAGAATTTCCATCTGGAAATAATATCGTTGTTTGCACACGTATTTTTCTTTGATAGTTAGCTCACCGACTATTGAAGTATTTGACCATTTTAACGTTGTTAATATGGAGAGACCGGTTGGATTATTATCTAAAGAACCACTCTGTATTGGCATAAGTGTTGCGAATCATATATGCCAAAGATAATTGAAGACGAAGTAAGGTGCAAAGGGCTATTATATAAGTCTTAGATAACAGTGCCTAAGATGGATGTATTGAATAGTGCCTTCGGTTCATCCTGTTCCTGGATGACTTGTATGGATGAATGTCTAACAGAGTATTTCCAGAAAGGTCACGTACATTGATTTTTTTAACCGTACCAAGAGTGGAAGCGGAGAAGGAAACTTCTTTATCTAACACGTAATGTACTGTTGTAAACGTCAGTTAGTGATTTTCGATGGATCTGACAATGTGGCATTCGAAGTGAATCTGATGTGATGATAAAGCGTAACCTCAAGCCTCATCAACCGGGAAATGACAAAAATCGGGCAGGCAGCATGGCTATGTAGGTCGCACCTATTAGGGTGTATAATCACCTGATCTAGAGTTTCATTTACTTCTAAAAATCTATTGTTGATGCTGGCCCATTCGGGAAACGGTTGTTGATCCCAACCGTTGGTGATATACATTCGATACACTCAAGCGAAATGAGTGGTCGGTCATGTGTGGCCGGGTTGCAAGATGTTCTTGTTGAGCCCAGTGTATTCCTCTCTAGAGGTACACTAGCGAAAGGCGGTTCCATACCTTGTCATAGTTGGAAATCCATTTCCCAATACGTGCTTGCGGTTTTGATTGTGTACTATATATGTAGAACGTGAGATGAAAGCGTTTCTGCTAGATGATTATTATATTGTGGTTGATAGACATTATTATAATATCAAAAGGTTTTTGATATAAAGATATTTTGGATTCTCACAAGGGAAAACCCCGTTCTGTTATACGGCGTGGTCTTATGAGATATCGTTTACTTGCTCGAACTGTTTTGAACTGTTTTACTCATACCAGTCCCATGACTGACCCGTAATTTATTTTGTTTTGTTTTCCCTAAACTCTTGGGTGTCCAATTTTGTATGGGCAGTCAAGTAGTCGGGATTTACTGATACTTGAAGAGCTGGAGCAGGAGGCTTCAGGATTATATAACTATTGTTTATTTCCGCTGTATTGTAAGTGCTGTACTGTGATAATGATGTATATTCAAGTACAGATTTATATTTCAAAGTTTTGTTATATATATTATATGTTATTCGTTCCGCTGTGAGGTTCGTGTTACTCTGATGTTGTTCTTCTTCTTCTATTCTAATTTTCTATCTTATCTATTCTCACCCTCTAATTTCTTTCATTAACCATCCTGTGTTTTCGATCCTTGGATGTTCGATATGTGTTGTATATCGGATAACCAAGATCGCAATTTTCCGGGTCGTTATAGTTGGTATCAGAGCATAAGTTAAGTATTACCTTGGCTCTGTGGCGTGACTCGGTAGAGATATGATTAGTAATACCCAAGATTGAGTTTGAGTGTGTATATATATATATATACGAGTGCGTATTTGTAATTTGATATAAAGTAGTTTTATATTGTGGAGATTCATTGGTTGAGTAGTTTATGAATTCTGGTCTATCAGTTTGATCCACTATATCGATAGGGGTTTGTAAACACTTGAATACGATGGACCGACATAGTATGGATTGTGATATATTATCATGTATAGGAAGTTTTGGTTGTGATTATAATCAGATAAGATTATAAAATGTGAAATGGTTATATATAACCAATCAGAATTTATATAAGTGAAATATATGGAATCGAAGTGAATTAAATCTAAAATTTAAATCAGAATTGAAATTTCGAACCCTGGGAATTTGGAAAAGTGTTGTAAATGGATTTGGAATAAATATATCAGCATTTTAAAATCCTGGAAGATTTTAAATTGTTTGGAGCATGGTATTTTGAAATATATTTCAAAGTGGAAATGTTTAGGAATGGTTTTGAAAGTGATATAGTATTGAACTCACTTCGGTAGCTGGAAATAGATTCCGATGATGATCTAGACATCATCGGTGTTCATTTTCGAGTTGTAAGTGACGGATTACTGCCGAAGAGATTGTTTTTGAAATTGTTTAGAAAAACAAGTTGTTGGAATCATACAGAGGAAAGTTTGGTTTTTCAGAAAAACAAAGTTGTTTAAAACTCCCAGGAAAAAGATTGTTTGATTTAAAACCACATTGAATTAGAATTTGCAAAAGCAAATTGGAGTTGAATTGGATTAGAAGGATATCGAGAAATTTGGATTTGTGGGATAGAAATTCGAAATGAGATTCGGTTTGGATAAAAGCGAATGGTTGTGTTGAAAATAAAAATTGATTGAAAATTGGTTGAGACGACGTGGCATATGTGGACTGATAACAGGTGAAAGTGATAGAGTTGATATGCCCGACAAAAAGGTACAAGTTTATATTTGGTATAAGCATGAGATTTATGAGCCGCTTGCCTGTTTGATTTTCTTTTGGAATGGAGAAGGCCTAGAGAGGTGAGTTGGAGTTTGACCTATCGACCAATACAAAGGAGGTGCTGGCGAAAATTTTCGAAAAGTTGAGTTAGAAAATTTTCAGGATTTTTGAAAATTTTCGTTGATAAGAATTAATTAATAATTTAATTGAAATTAAATGGTTAAGTTGAAACTGAAATTAAAAAGTGAACAAATAAATTCTGATTGGTCGATAGGGTTTGTTTTCTACCTTACCAATTTCGAGGACGAAATTATTTTAAGTGGGGAAGAATGTAATGACCCGTATTTTCATGGAGTAATAATTAATTTATTTAATTATTTACAAAGTGATTAAGTGATTTAAATAGTCGTTTAAATTAAATAACAGTGAATATTTAAATAAAATAATAATTAAATAATATATTTAATTCTGAAATAATCAGAATTGGCTGAAATGGCGATACGATGTGAATTGGGCAATTCAAAATGTATAATTCAGTTTAGAGTTGAATTATAATAAAAAATATATTTAAATAACGTCAATTTGAACGTATAATTACATTATAATTAAAATTGAGCTCGAAATGGCGCGGCAGTTCGCTATTTAGCGATTTGAACTTCAACTGAATGTATAGGATTCGTTTTAAGCCGGATTTCTGTGAAACAAGAAACGTTCAGAGCTGGTGAAGTATATCTTTCTGATGGAAGAGAAAAATTGAGATTTCATTGTGTAGATTTTGATTTATGTCCAAAACAAATTTTAGAAAAGTCGCTGTGGAATTCCTTTATAATTTATAACGATATATAATAGGAATTTCATTATAAATCGAATATCGACTTATCGGGATTTGAAATATCGAGTTAGAAATTCATATAGGAATATTCTGAAGCTATATGGTATTTCACTGTGAATATATACGATAATATTTATTTATAAATATTTAATTTAATTGTTTTTAAATATATTTATATATTTAAAAGGCTTATTTAGAGCTTTAAAAATAGCCAGTTTTGCAAATGACCTCAGAATTTGATAAAACTAATTTTGTTGGATCTGCAACATCAAATTATTGTTAGATTCCATGTTCCGTGATTTTTGGGGTCACTGTGTGGCCGTACGGATTTTTAGAGTGGAAAACAGTTAGTATTTTGGCAGTTAAAAATACGCTGTGTGAGCAAAAGGAGTCGGAATTTGATGAAACCAGTTTCGTTGGGACCGTAATTTCGAACTGTAGCTACATGTCCATTTTCATGATTTTTGGGTATCATAAGTGATCACAGGAAATTTTGAAGACTCATATGACAATATAAATATAAATATTAATAGAATATGCAAAGGAATATTCCAACCCCAAATTCTATAAATACACTAAAATCCTTCTAACCCTAATTCAACTCATTCCACAGTCAAATAATAATCCGCCGTAGTTTGCTTCCAGGAAAAATAATTGTGATCTTCTAAAATCAAGAAGAAATACAAAATAAATTCAATAAATCCTCAAACAAATGTCTATGAGTTCGGAAGAAGATTATCTTCATCATGTACGAATTTGAGCACGTTTGATCATCACTATGTTCGCTGGTATTTTTACAGCGTCTTCTAGGGTTTAACTTCTCGAGAGATGTAAGCATTGATTCTTTAAATGGTTGTCGAAATGGTGCTCGTGTGATGATTTAGCACTGGGTGGGAGGATTTGGGTGGTTTCGGTGATCATTCATGTCACAAGTCCCTACGTCGATGCTCCCAATCGCGGAAATCATATGGTGCTCGAGTTCGAGGTTGTGGGTTCGGTTTCATAGAGAGGATGGTGACAAGATGTAACACCCCGAATTTTAGTTAATACTAAAAATTCACTAATTACAGGATAAGTAATCTCAGATGTGGGAATTGGGGGTAACGGGCTGCGTCATTGCGTTCGTCTCGGAAAAATACGCGAAATAGAGTTCAAGTTTTCGAGAATCGGAGTCCGTATGGCCCGGTTATGGCCCAAAGAAGTTTTCCGAAAATTCAAAGTTAAAAACAGATTTAGAAATGCAAAATCAGTTTCAAAATTGGAGCCAGCAGGGGGCCAGGCGGGAAGTTTCCCGCCCTACCCATGTCGACAGGGCTGTCGACAGGCCTGTCGACAGGGGGGTCGACTTGCCTGTCGACTTGCCTGTCGACATGGGCGCGGCGTCCAGAGAACCTGGGTGCACCAGGTTGGGTTTTAGGCTGGCTTGGAGGGCTGGGTTCTAGAGATTTCCTAAATCTAACGGACCTAATCTAATCTAGGGTTAATCTAAGGGCCTAAAACACTCACCTAATCTATAAATACACCCTAAACCTACCCTAATCCATACTAAAAATAGAAATGATGGCCTCATGCCGCCAAATTAAATCCTAGAAGGAGCCTCCACTAGTTTATGAAGGAAGTTGCAAGCTAATCACTCTCTAATCAATCTCTAATCATCACCATCTTCATATTTAGCAACTAATTCCACTTCATAAGTTTGCTAATCTTGGGTTTGGTGAGTTTCTATCACTTTAACATCAATTGCTAAAGTAAGTAGATTGGGTGTAATGAGACTTATGGTCTTGAATGCGGATTAGTGAGTTTGAATCATTTGTAATGATATGCATGTTCAATAAGTTGGTTTATGCATGTTTAACAAGTGGGTTTATGCATGTTTAATAAGTGGGTTTATGCATATTTAATAAGTGGGTTTATGCATGCTTATGCAAGTATATGAATGCTTATGCAAGTTATGTATATGCTTAAATGCAAGTTTAATGTGATATGCAAGTTATGCATGCTTATGCAAGTATGTGAATGCTTATGCAAGTTATGTATATGCTTAAATGCAAGTTTAATGTGATATGCAAGTTATGCATGCTTATGCAAGTATATGGATGCTTATGCAAGTATATGGATGCTTATGCAAGTTATGTATATGCTTAAATGCAAGTTTAATGTGATATGCAAGTTATGCATGCTTATGCAAGTATGTGAATGCTTATGCAAGTTATGTATATGCTTAAATGCAAGTTTAATGTGATATGCAAGTTATGCATGCTTATGTAAGTATGTGAATGCTTATGCAAGTTATGTGTATGCTTAAATGCATTTTTAACATGTTATGCAAGTTATGAGAATGCTTATATGCAAGTTCAACATGTTATGCAAGATATGTATATGATAATATGCAAGTTTGGGTTAAATGTAGTTGGGTTAATATATGCTCATATATGCAAGTTGACATCCTCTTAACCCATGACAAAGTTATATGCCAAGATTTGGTTAAACCCATGATATTTGTTATGGATCTTTCCTTGATTATGTCATGAAATGAGAACGATTTACGTGGGGAACGATGGGGTTAATAAATATGTTAATAAAAGTATGATTGGGTATGACTAAGCATACCATAAAAATAAATTAACATAAGTGGGAATTTACCTATTGAGTTAGGTCTACCCCATGGGAATTTACCTATTGAGTTAGGTCTACCCATGTTATGAAAAACTTGATATTAATTAGGGATAATTAATATGGGGGTGATTAATTAGGTGTAATTAATCAACTAAGACACGAGGTTGGACCCTTTTGTAGCGGAAGTCTGCCCGGAACCGACCGGCCATCCAGCGGCTACAAATGATTGGCCCAATGTGAGAGGTCTTAGTCATAAATTAAATACATGATTAAAGTAAAGACACGAGGTTAGACCCTTTTGATGACAGAAGTCTGCCCGGAACCGACCGGCATATCCAGCAGTCATAAAAGACGGTCTAATGTGAGAGGTCTTTATGAGGTCATGATCTTAATTAATTAATTAAGAAACACTTAACCATATTAGCATGTAGAGGGACATGAGGGGTTAAGTGGGTGCCTTGGGTGGCATGTAGAAATCTAGTGGGTTGCCTTGGGTGGCAATAGAAAATACGATTAGAATACTTAACCAAGTGGAAACATGTAATTAAACATGATTAAAGGGTTAAGTGGGATACACTAGATAAGTGACAAGCTTAGGTGGATAGCTTGTGGGGCCCCATTTCAACCAATATCCCAAACGTATCTTTGTGGGCTCGACTCTAGTCGGGTGACGGGACACGCATATTGGGTTTGACTATAAGAGGCCAAAACGGGTTAGCGGTGGCAACGCAAGTCCAACGGGTTTCATATGCGTATGTGGGCCCGGGCTGGTAGATAAGCCGTTGTTGCATCGTGTAGATATAAAGCCGTGCACCGTTGATATTATCAGGTGGCCACTTTGGAGGAATGATACACCCCATTGTGGGACCAGCACGGGTATCTACGGTAGGGAGCCGATCGCTTGGGAGTTGTGGGTACACCTAGTGGAGATAGGGGCAGACGGCACCTATGTAGTGGGCTAGGGGTACACGGAACTACTGGGGAAATTTTCTAAGTCCTTGGGAGGGATCAACCTTTAAGTAGGAATGACTGGTGTGGTGCAGTTAGTAATTATCCTTGGGTGGGTAGATGCTTCTTTACAGTTATCTTAGTTTATCCTAAGTATACCAAGCTGCTTAGTGTAGCCATTCATCCCCAGACATTACCGTATGTCAAGATTATGTCTTCTCTGGTTACTTTAATGATTGTATTGTTAAAGTTATAGGACTCGCTCAGACTTATGTCTGACCCCGTTGTTTTTATCTTTTTCCCAACCCTCAGGTCCTACGGTGGATCCTAGCAGTAGTGGAGCTTGATCGGATTGTTGTTCCAGTCTTTAGGAGCTTGGATAGATGTAAAGCTCCAGTTACCCAGTTATCTTTTCTTTTGTCCTGGCTATTGTATGAGAGAGTGGGATTATGTACTTCTTTATTTTGATGGATATTGTACTTGACTTTTATTGTGGTTTTATGATGTAACCAGACATGTTTATTTCCGCTGTTATGAGATGATGTTTTAAATTTCAAGTACTATTTATATCTGTCTTGTTGTAATTTTTCTGTTCTATATTCACTAAAATACTCCACCGATGCTATGGCATTCCCTTAGAGAGTGACCATAGCGGGCGTGGGGTGTTACACGTGGTATCAGAGCAAAGGTTACCGGAACAGATAAAATTTTTAGAAAAACTGTTTTTCTAAAAACATTTTTGGAAGAGATATTTTCAAAAACATGTCCTTAAAAAGAAAAGTTTTTGAAAGAAAATCATAATCCCCAATAGCCATATCTATATCCTTCGAATTCTCCGTTTTGAATCTTTCCTTTTTCGTTTCAGCATGGCTGAGGATCTTAACTTTCCGGAGGGTGTGACGGTACCAGTATGGTATAGGAGATTGATGGAGGCTAGGGCCACCACTGCGGGTCCAGCAAATATCCCTCCACCAACCGTAGCACTCGATCTTCCTCCTCCCCCTCCTCCTCGCACGGATACTTTTGCTAAGACTTGCAAGGAATTTAAAGCTATGGGAGGGAAACATTTTCAAGGATCTGAAACTTTTGTGGAGGCTAGAGATTGGCTTAAGGAGGTGGAAGAGTTGATAGATATCTTTGAGATGGAAGAAGGAAAGAAAGTCAAGTTAGCTGCTTGGTTAATGAAGGGAGAGGCCTCATTCTGGTGGGAGGTCACTAATGGAGAACGCCCCGTTGACTCTTGGGCGGATTTTAGGCAAAGATTTGTGGCAAAGTTTCTCTCAAGGGCGGAGGAAAACTTGTATATGGAAAGATTCTTGACTTTAAAGCAAGGAAATCTCTCAGTGAAGGAATATGTCAACAAGTTTAATCAATTGGCAAGGTTTGGCCTAGACATGGTGAATACACCGGAGAAGAAGGCTTTGAGGTTCGTGAAAGGCTTAAATGAACCAATGCATGGGTTGGCTATGACTCATATCCCTATGGGGGCCACCTTTGAGAAGCTAGTTGACATGGCACTCATGCATGAAGAAGAGAAGGGTCCCAATGCCAATAAGGCACCCGAGAAGAAGGGAGATCAAAAGAGACCTCAGCAACAACAGCAAAATAAAGGTGGGAAAGGCAACGGTGGCAAGGGCAAGAAGAAGAAGTGTTTCAATTGTGGGACACCTGGCCACCTAAGCAAGGATTGTCGCAAGAAGAAGAAGACTGGCTGCTTCCACTGTGGCGAAGCAGGGCATCTAGTGAAAGACTGTCCTAAGAAGGGGCAAAGGACGGGGTCTACCTCAGGAGGACAGGTGCAAGCTCTTATGGCACCGGGTCAGGTTAGGAGGCAAGTACAGGCTCTCGCAGTCCCACCGATTCAGGAGAGAGGTAGAACTATTTCCGTTGAAAGTCTGGTTTTTCTATTTGATCATCCTGTTCGTACATTGTTTGATTCAGGCGCATCGCATTCGTTTATCTCATCATCATTAGTTGAGTCACTGCACTTAGACACCAGTCTGGTAGATGATCCCTTGGTTGTTTCAAACCCAATTGGGGGCTCCACTTATTTGTCCATGATATGTTTGGGTTTGAAGATTTCTATACTTAGCATTGAGTTTAGATGTGATGCTTTTGTGTTGGGCTTCACGGGCTATGGGTTGATTTTGGGCATGGATTGGTTATCCAGTAATGGTGCCGTTCTTGATTGCGAAAGGAGAGTTGTTAGGCTCATGACCCGCTTGGGTAACACTCTCGAGATTTCTTGTAATCCCATGGACTCTGTTATGCTAAGTTATCTTGAATCGCTTGATGCTTCGGTCGAGAGTTTGCAATCTGTTAAAGTGGTCCGGGAATATCCGGATGTGTTTGAGGAGGTGAAGGGCTTACCTCCGAAGCGGGAGATTGACTTCCGAATATATCTGGTGGATAATGCTAAACCTGTATCTTTACCAGTGCGCCACATGGCTCCTCGTGAGAGGAGGGAACTCCATAAGCAAGTAGGGGAGTTTCTTGAGAAGGGGTTCATAAGACGAAGTATATCGGAGTAGGGTGCTCCAGTAGTATTTGCTATGAAGGCGGATGGGTCCCTCAGACTTTGTGTAGATTATAGAGAACTCAACAAGCTCATAAAGAAGAATAGACACCCATTGCCGAGGATTGATGATCTTTTCGATCAGTTGGTTGGCGCCTCAGTATTTTCTCAGTTGGACTTAGCCACGGGGTTTCATCAATTGAGGGTGGCTGAGGATAGCATAGACAAGACTGCCTTTAAAACTCCGGATGGTTTCTATGAGTGGCTGGTGATGCCATTTGGGTTGATGAACGCCCCTGCATACTTTGTTGATTTGATGAGTAGGGTGTTCAGGGAGTTCCTTAATAGATTTGTGGTGGTCTTTGTGGATGATATCTTAGTATTTTCTAAGAGTGAAGAAGAGCATGCCCTACATCTTGGGGAGGTATTGAAGACTCTTCGAGCACATAGCCTTAAGGCTAAATTCTCTAAATGTCACTTCTGGAGGAAGGAGGTGCGGTTCTTGGGGCACGTGGTCTCCAAGGAAGGGATAGCTGTGGATCCCGCGAAGGTAGTATCAATTCAGGATTGGAAGGTTCCGAATAATGCTACCGAAGTAAGAAGTTTCTTGGTGTTGGCGGGTTATTATAGGAAGTTTATCAAAGACTTCGCGAAGATATCAGCCTCATTAACCCGCTTAACGAAGAAGAATCTTGTTTTCGCATGGGACGTAGATTGTGATGATGCGTTCCGACGGTTAAAGAGAGCTTTAACCACTGCTCCAGTTTTAGTGTTGCCAGATGGGAGTAAGCCATTTGTTGTCTATACTGATGCTTGTGGGACAGGGCTGGGCGCAGTCTTAATGCAAGAGGGAAGGGTGATAGCCTATGGTGGGAGGCAGTTGAGAGTGCATGAGAAAAATTACCCTACCCATGATTTAGAGTTGGCCGCTATTGTTTTTGCGCTTAAGATTTGGCGCCATTATCTTCTTGGTGAGAGATTCGAATTGTTCACTGACGACAAATCATTGAAGTACTTGTTTTCTCAGAAGGATTTGAATTTGAGACAGCAAAGGTGGATGGAGTTCTTAGCATCCTATGATTTCGAGATAGCGTATACCCTTGGCAAGGGTAACGTGGTGGCGGACGCCTTGAGCAGAAAGAGGTTGTCCTTGAGTCCATTGTTCATGGAACAACGAAGCTTGGAATTTATCTCGATGTTTGATTTCAGACCTTCCATTGATTATGTACCCGGTTTGCTAGCTTCCTTGGAGGTTAGACTTACTCTTTTGGGGCGGATTGGAGAAGCACAGAGGGACGACCCACGGTTGGTTGAGTTGGTGGAGAAGCTCATAAGGGGGGAGTCGTCCTGCCATTTGAGTAGGTACACCCTAGACGATAGGGGGTGCTTGCGTAGAGACGGTAGACTTTGTGTACCGCAAGACGAGGGTTTGAGGAAGGTTATTCTTGATGATGCACACCGTTCTAGGATGACCATTCATCCCGGTGGGGACAAGATGTACCAAGACATGAATAGGGTTTTCTTCTGGGCCGGTATGAAGAAAGATGTGGCCGAGTATGTCGCTCGATGCTTGGTGTGCCAACAAGTGAAGGCGGAGCAAAAGAAACCAGGTGGGTTGCTTCACCCATTGGAGGTTCCGAAATGGAAGTGGGATAGCGTCTCGATGGATTTTGTTGACGGGTTACCCAGATCGAGAAAGGGTAATACAGGAATTTGGGTGGTGGTAGACAGACTTACTAAGAGCGCCCATTTCATACCTGTGAAGAGCAAGAGGACTGCTCCATGGCTAGCTTCAGTATATCTTCGAGAGATAGTTCGATTACATAGGGTACCCTCTAGCATAGTGAGTGATCGAGATCCTATCTTCACTAGCGAGTTCTGGAGAAGTTTGCAAGAAGCGGTGGGGACTCAACTGTGTCTGAGCACCGCATATCATCCTCAGACGGACGGCCAGACTGAGAGGGTGAATCGTGTTCTAGAAGACCTTTTGAGACTTTGTATCTTAGATTTTGGAGGTACATGGGAAGAGCATCTTCCATTGGTGGAGTTCGCATATAATAACAGCTTTCAGTCCAGTATTGGTATGGCTCCTTTCGAAGCTCTCTATGGAAGGCCTTGTCGATCACCTACATGTTGGTGGGAATCTATGGATAAGATCTTGCTTGGGCCTGATATGATTAGGGAGACTTCTGAGAAGATTGACTTGATCCGAAGAAGGATGAAAGCAGCGCAGGATAGGCAAAAATCTTATGCGGACAAGAGGAGGACGGATCTTGAGTTTGAAGTTGGGGATATGGTCTTTGTCAAAGTGTCTCCATTGCGAAATGTGGTTCGTTTTGGATCTGTTGGGAAGCTAACACCAAGGTTCGTAGGGCCGTTTCCTATTAAGGAAAGGATCGGACGGATGGCATATAGAGTGGAGTTGCCCGACAGACTTAGTGGTATACATGATGTATTCCATGTGTCCCATTTGAGGAAGTGCTTACATGAGACTGTAGAGGTGGTAGAGCCGAGCTTGCTTAAAGAAGTGGAAGTAGAGCGTGATGCGACTATTCGACGAGCTCCTACTCGCATCCTTGGGTCAGAGACTAGGAAATTGAGGAATCGAGAGGTTCAACTAGTCAAAGTGCAATGGGGAGATGACGAAATCAATGCTACTTGGGAGACGAAAGCGAAGATGCGTTCATTGTACCCATTTCTTTTTGAGGGTATGTCTTTACTTTCTCCTCTATCGTTGTCTAGTACTTATCTTATCTTTAGTATATCCTCTCGTTAGTACTGATTGACCTTTAGATAGGGTAAACCTATGGTTGAAACATGTGTTTGAGACATGTTATGGTTGATGGATGCAAGTGGATGCAAGTGTTTTCTAGTGGTTGCTCGTGGATGCATATACACCCACTCTAGGCACTAGATCGGCTCAGTCACTTCATATTGCATATTGCATAAAAATTGTGTGTAGGAAGCTATATTTATGGATGTATAATGATTGTGTTATCATATGGATGATGCATTTTGGTGAATGATTGTGCACTCATGTAGATATTGTATGTGTCGATAGGGTTCTCTCGCATACATAATGGATGCATGGCACTATCATGGTTTGCATATGTTCATACATTAGATAGGGAACATATACACACACTTTTTGCATATGCTCATACATCATTAGAAACTATTTAAGGACAATGGATGCCCGTGGTTGATGGTTTGAGTAGATGGTTGTTTGGATGGTAGGATATGCATTCTCCTTGGCTTAGAGATTTCGGGGACGAAATCCTTTAAGGAGGGGAGAATGTAACACCCCGAATTTTAGTTAATACTAAAAATTCACTAATTACAGGATAAGTAATCTCAGATGTGGGAATTGGGGGTAACGGGCTGCGTCATTGCGTTCGTCTCGGAAAAATACGCGAAATAGAGTTCGAGTTTTCGAGAATCGGAGTCCGTATGGCCCGGTTATGGCCCAAAGAAGTTTTCCGAAAATTCAAAGTTAAAAACAGATTTAGAAATGCAAAATCAGTTTCAAAATTGGAGCCAGCAGGGGGCCAGGCGGGAAGTTTCCCGCCCTACCCATGTCGACAGGGCTGTCGACAGGCCTGTCGACAGGCCTGTCGACAGGGGGGTCGACTTGCCTGTCGACTTGCCTGTCGACATGGGCGCGGCGTCCAGAGAACCTGGGTGCACCAGGTTGGGTTTTAGGCTGGCTTGGAGGGCTGGGTTCTAGAGATTTCCTAAATCTAACGGACCTAATCTAATCTAGGGTTAATCTAAGGGCCTAAAACACTAACCTAATCTATAAATACACCCTAAACCTACCCTAATCCATACTAAAAATAGAAATGATGGCCTCATGCCGCCAAATTAAATCCTAGAAGGAGCCTCCACTAGTTTATGAAGGAAGTTGCATGCTAATCACTCTCTAATCAATCTCTAATCATCACCATCTTCATATTTAGCAACTAATTCCACTTCATAAGTTTGCTAATCTTGGGTTTGGTGAGTTTCTATCACTTTAACATCAATTGCTAAAGTAAGTAGATTGGGTGTAATGAGACTTATGGTCTTGAATGCGGATTAGTGAGTTTGAATCATTTGTAATGATATGCATGTTCAATAAGTTGGTTTATGCATGTTTAACAAGTGGGTTTATGCATGTTTAATAAGTGGGTTTATGCATATTTAATAAGTGGGTTTATGCATGCTTATGCAAGTATATGAATGCTTATGCAAGTTATGTATATGCTTAAATGCAAGTTTAATGTGATATGCAAGTTATGCATGCTTATGCAAGTATGTGAATGCTTATGCAAGTTATGTATATGCTTAAATGCAAGTTTAATGTGATATGCAAGTTATGCATGCTTATGCAAGTATATGGATGCTTATGCAAGTATATGGATGCTTATGCAAGTTATGTATATGCTTAAATGCAAGTTTAATGTGATATGCAAGTTATGCATGCTTATGCAAGTATGTGAATGCTTATGCAAGTTATGTATATGCTTAAATGCAAGTTTAATGTGATATGCAAGTTATGCATGCTTATGCAAGTATGTGAATGCTTATGCAAGTTATGTGTATGCTTAAATGCATGTTTAACATGTTATGCAAGTTATGAGAATGCTTATATGCAAGTTCAACATGTTATGCAAGATATGTATATGATAATATGCAAGTTTGGGTTAAATGTAGTTGGGTTAATATATGCTCATATATGCAAGTTGACATCCTCTTAACCCATGACAAAGTTATATGCCAAGATTTGGTTAAACCCATGATATTTGTGATGGATCTTTCCTTGATTATGTCATGAAATGAGAACGATTTACGTGGGGAACGATGGGGTTAATAAATATGTTAATAAAAGTATGATTGGGTATGACTAAGCATACCATAAAAATAAATTAACATAAGTGGGAATTTACCTATTGAGTTAGGTCTACCCCATGGGAATTTACCTATTGAGTTAGGTCTACCCATGTTATGAAAAACTTGATATTAATTAGGGATAATTAATATGGGGGTGATTAATTAGGTGTAATTAATCAACTAAGACACGAGGTTGGACCCTTTTGTAGCGGAAGTCTGCCCGGAACCGACCGGCCATCCAGCGGCTACAAATGATTGGCCCAATGTGAGAGGTCTTAGTCATAAATTAAATACATGATTAAAGTAAAGACACGAGGTTAGACCCTTTTGATGACAGAAGTCTGCCTGGAACCGACCGGCATATCCAGCAGTCATAAAAGACGGTCTAATGTGAGAGGTCTTTATGAGGTCATGATCTTAATTAATTAATTAAGAAACACTTAACCATATTAGCATGTAGAGGGACATGAGGGGTTAAGTGGGTGCCTTGGGTGGCATGTGGAAATCTAGTGGGTTGCCTTGGGTGGCAATAGAAAATACGATTAGAATACTTAACCAAGTGGAAACATGTAATTAAACATGATTAAAGGGTTAAGTGGGATACACTAGATAAGTGACAAGCTTAGGTGGGTAGCTTGTGGGGGCCCATTTCAACCAATATCCCAAACGTATCTTTGTGGGCTCGACTCTAGTCGGGTGACGGGACACGCATATTGGGTTTGACTATAAGAGGCCAAAACGGGTTAGCGGTGGCAACGCAAGTCCAACGGGTTTCATATGCGTGTGTGGGCCCGGGCTGGTAGATAAGCCGTTGTTGCATCGTGTAGATATAAAGCCGTGCACCGTTGATATTATCAGGTGGCCACTTTGGAGGAATGATACACCCCATTGTGGGACCAGCACGGGTATCTACGGTAGGGAGCCGATCGCTTGGGAGTAGTGGGTACACCTAGTGGAGATAGGGGCAGACGGCACCTATGTAGTGGGCTAGGGGTACACGGAACTACTGGGGAAATTTTCTAAGTCCTTGGGAGGGATCAACCTTTAAGTAGGAATGACTGGTGTGGTGCAGTTAGTAATTATCCTTGGGTGGGTAGATGCGTCTTTACAGTTATCTTAGTTTATCTGAAGTATACCAAGCTGCTTAGTGTAGCCATTCATCCCCAGACATTACCGTATGTCAAGATTATGTCTTCTCTGGTTACTTTAATGATTGTATTGTTAAAGTTATAGGACTCGCTCAGACTTATGTCTGACCCCGTTGTTTTTATCTTTTTCCCAACCCTCAGGTCCTATGGTGGATCCTAGCAGTAGTGGAGCTTGATCGGATTGTTGTTCCAGTCTTTAGGAGCTTGGATAGATGTAAAGCTCCAGTTACCCAGTTATCTTTTCTTTTGTCCTGGCTATTGTATGAGAGAGTGGGATTATGTACTTCTTTATTTTGATGGATATTGTACTTGACTTTTATTGTGGTTTTATGATGTAACCAGACATGTTTATTTCCGCTGTTATGAGATGATGTTTTAAATTTCAAGTACTATTTATATCTGTCTTGTTGTAATTTTTCTGTTCTATATTCACTAAAATACTCCACCGATGCTATGGCATTCCCTTAGAGAGTGACCATAGCGGGCGTGGGGTGTTACACAAGAATTTTGATGTTTTTGTTTTGATTTTTAAGGAATCAAAGAGGGAGTGTGGGATGTGAAAATGATCGGGAATGGCTTGAAAAGGAGCAAATGATATTCGGTGGTTTGGGGAAGAATACGAAGCGGGTCTGGGGTTTTTGTGTTGATGGGCCGAAGAAGTATAAAGGGTTAAAGACCATATCAATTTAAATCTAAATTTTTTTAATTTAATTTGTATATGAACTGGTAATTACAATAACTTGGTCATATATTATCAGAATTCAGCAAAACAAGATCCGACAGGATCGTATGGACGGACACTACACGATGGAACTGACTGGAAGTCCATTGGAGTTCATTTGAATTTATGGCAAAATAAACTGTTTGATTCAAATCAAACAACAGTTTATCGTTCTTTAATAATGAAATTCCAATGTGAGTAAAACTCACCAACTCTGAACAGTTCTATTTTTATAACGTATATTTTGAACTGATAAATGATGAATGATTGTTGTGTGTTAACTGTTTGGTTGAATTACTTGTGTATTGGTTGAAATATTAGATAACGATATATATATAAATCGTAAATCGAATATTTGATTCTGTTTATCAGAATATTTTATATTAGTATTGTTTAACATCTGTGATGCAGGGAAACAGGTTGGAGGAATCCAACTGGATTCCTCAACATTTATTTTATTGTTTTCATATATTGTAATATATGATGTGGTATATAATCTGTTGATGATTTTGTATGGTTGGATGTTATTGATCACTGTGTTTGGTATTTTAAATACCATGGAAAATACTGTAATCTTGTAAAGGAGATTTTTAAATGTTATGTTGAAAATAAATATTTATAAAATCAAAAGATTTTATAAAAAGAAATATTTACTTGCTAAGTAAATATTTGGGAAAAGGATTTTGTTAAAGGAAATATATTTGTAAAACAAATATAAAGGAAAATATTTGTAAAACAAATAGAAGGGAAATATGTTTGTACATTAAATATAAAAAGGAAATATTGGTAAAACATTTACAAATAGAAATAATAAGAAAATATTTGTAGAACATGTACAAATAGATTACAAAAGAGATATTTATTTGTTAAAATAAATAGAAATTAAAAAAGATATTTATTTGTTAAAATAAATAGAAATCAAAGGAGATATTTATTTTTTTAAAATAAATAGAAATCAAAGAAGATATTTATTTGTTTAAAATAAATAGAATATAAAGGAGATATTTGTTTATTAAAATAAATAGAAATCAAAGGAGATATTTATTTGTTAAAATAAATAGAAATCAAAAGAGATATTTATTTGTTTAAAATAAACAGAGTATAAAGGAGATATTTGTTTGTTAAAATAAATAGAGTATAAAGGAGATATTTACTTGTTAGAATAAATAGAATTAAAAGAGTTAATCGAATATAGTATTCGAATAGAGTTAAAAGAGTTAATCAGTTAGAGTAAACCAGATAGAATTAAATAGAGTTAAAAGAGATAATCGAATATTAGTTATTCGAATAGATTTAAATAGAGTTAAAAGGAGTTATCGAATATTAGTTATTCGAAGGAAAGGAATAAATTGAATATAGTTATTCGAATAGAGATATCGAATATAGTTTATCCAAAAGAAGATATCGAGTATAGTTTATTCGAAAGAAGAAATCGAATATAGTTTATTCGGAAGAGAGATATCGAATATAGTTTATTCGAAAAAAGATATCGAATATAGTTTATTCGAAAGAAGATATCGAATATTAGTTATTCGAAGAAAGGAGTTATTCGAATATAGTTTATTCGAAAGGAGTTAATCAAAAAGGAGTTAAATCGAAAAGAATTAATCGAATAGAGTTAATCGATTAAAGTGAATGCAATAGAGTTAATCGATAGAGTAATGCAATAGAGTTAATCAAATAAAGTTAATCGAATATAGTTTATTCGAAGAATAGAATAAATCGAATATAGTTTATTAGAAGGATAGAGTTATCGAATAGAGATTTGTTTGAAAGAGAAGTTACGTAAGGATGTGTTAAAGGGTTAAAAGATGAACTTACCCTATTTCGAGATTTGAAATGTTGTTCAGTTAAGGTCTGAGAGGTAGTTATACCCCAACTTGATTGACTTCGTTTTTAATTTAGAAATGGTTAAGCTTCGAGAGTGAAAGCGGTTAAGTGATTTTAGTAAATAAGTATAGTGGTTTGAGTTATCGTCGCGACGTTGATTTAAACATCTTTTTAAATCCAAGTAAAGAACATTTGGAAATGTTTTCCAAATAGAATCAGAAACGTAATCAAATATTGAAATTTGAAATATGAATTAGAAAAGGAAGTGTTCATGTATAAGGAGTTAAGAAATGGAGTTAAACTAAATCAGAATTTGACTGGAGACTTGTTAAGTTGAATGGTTTCCTAAGTGTCTATCTGATGTTGGTTTCGACCTTCGGGATTGGTACTTAGGGAATTGTTCTTATACTAGTTTACAATCAGAGACTGATGGTTGTAGAAGAATAGTGATACGTAAATAAGTTATGGAAATGTTTTCCAGCGTTATCTTATATTTTCTAAACATAGAAAATAAGGAACATATGAATATATATAGATATAGATATAGATATATATATATTTATATGATTGATGATTGATTTGATAGAATTTCCATCTGGAAATAATATCGTTGTTTGCACACATATTTTTCTTTGATAGTTAACTCATCGACTATTGAAGTTTTTGACCATTTTAACGTTGTTAATATGGAGAGACCGGTTGGATTATTATCTAAAGAACCACTCTGTATTGGCATAAGTGTTGCGAATCATATATGCCAAAGATAATTGAAGATTGGATTAAGGTGCAAGGGCTATTGCATAAGTCTTAGATAACAGTGCCTAAGATGGATGTATTGAATAGTGCCTTCGGTTCATCCTGTTCCTGGATGACTTGTATGGATGAATGTCTAACAGAGAATTTCCAGAAAGGTCACGTACATTGATTTCTTCAACCGTACCAAGAGTGGAAGCGGAGAAGGAAACTTCTTTAGCTAACACTAATGTACTTTTGTAGACGTCAATTAGTGATTTTCGATGGATCTGACAATGTGGCATTCGAAGTGGATCTGATGTGATGATAAAGCGTAACCTCAAGCCTCATCAACCAGGAAATGACAAAATCGGGCAGGCAGCATGGCTATGTAGGTCGCACCTATTAGGGTGTATAATCACCTGATCTAGAGTTTCATTTACTTCTAAAAATCTATTGTTGATGCTAGCCCATTCGGGAAACGGTTGCTAATCCCAACCGTCGGTGATATACATTCGATACACTCAAGCGAAATGAGTGGCCGGTCATGTGGGGCCAGGTTGCAAGATGTTCTTGTTGAACCCAGTGTATTCCGCTCTAGAGGTACACTAGAGAACGATGGTTCCATACCTTGTCATAGTTGGAAATCCATTTCCTAATACGTGCTTGCGGTTTTGATTGTATACTATATATGTAGAACGTGAGATGAAAGCGTTTCTGCTCGATGATTATTATATTGTGGTTGATAGACATTATTATAATATCAAAAGGTTTTTGATATAAAGATATTTTGGATTCTCATAAGGGAAAAACCCGTTCCATTATACGGCGTGGTCTTATGAGATATCGTTTACTTGTTCGAACTGTTTTAAACTGTTTTACTCATACCAGTCCCATGACTGACCTGGAGTTTATTTTGTTTTGTTTTCCCTAAACTCTTGGGTGCCCAATTTTGTACGGGCAGTCAAGTAGTCGGGATTTATAGATACTTGAAGAGCTGGAGCAGGAGGCTTCAGGAGCATATAGCTATTGTCTAGTTCCGCTATGTTGTAAGTGTTGTACTGTGATAATGATGTATATTCAAGTACAGATTTATATTTCAAAGTTATGTTATGTATATTATATGTTATTCGTTCCGCTGTGAGGTTCGTGTTACTCTGATGTTGTTTTTCTTCTTCTTCTATTCTAAGTTTCTATCTTATCTATTCTCACCATCTAATTTCTTTCATTAACCTCCGGTATTTTCGATCCTTGGATTCTCGATATGTGTTGTATATCGGATAACCAAGATCGCATTTTTCCGGGTCGTTACACTCTGGTTTTGTTCAGACCCAGAACTGACCTGAAAATGGATTGTATGTCTGACTTTGTAATTTATGTTGTTTAAATTGATTTCTACTAAATATATATATATATATATATATATATATATATATCGATTTGGTGGCTAAAAAATTATTTTCTTTTCTTAACACCCTTCTTAGAGACGTACAAGTTAAGAAGTTGTATATCGGTAGACATTAATTGTATGGTATGAATTGACATTGTGGCATGCTGAGATGCATGGATCAAAGCTTTTGTTGAAAAGCAGGGCTTTGTGGTAGATGATCAAAGCATAGCTTTAATATAGCGACGCTTTGTATATAGTATTAATTCGCGAGCTTAACTCCCCGATATGAACCAAAAACGGGATGAAGGACAGCAGAGAAATAAAGGACATGCATTCACTTCTAACTAGAAGTGATGTCATGCTATGAAGCCCAAAATTTTTACTTATGTGAATGTTGGATGATGGATAACGAGGTACCTCATATATGGCCATACAAAGGCCCTTGATAGTCTACATATTTACCAGGATTGCATTCCAATTGGATTGGGGAACGTATTGTTCAGGAGTAACCCTAATCAGCGACGACTAGCCGGCTCTGCCGCTTCAAGGGATCACCTGAGTCTGGGTCCTGGACGTCTTGCTAGAGGTGCTCTAAATCGGATGATTAAGATCCATTGCCTCGGTTCATAGATGGAAACCCAAATTCCAATGCGCGATATTACGGTTTTAGTAGTAAACCTATATGGCGACATAGTGGCATGGGATGCTCATGTCGTCTATGATTGATACATTTATATTTGAAATTGATTTCTGCATTGTGCACTTATAATAATAAAAGACAAATTTTGCGTATCAACTATCAAGCATGTTTGGCTATTATAAGGTAAAACTCTATCCTCCGACTTGTGTTGCATTGTGTGATGGGACCTGAGTCTTATAATAATTTCATTTTTTTTCTTTTAGCATTGTGTTGTTTGTTTTATGCACTGATATTCATGGAAGTAAACCTATTTCATGTAAAAAGACATAGTCCCGTGATTTACCCAACTTTAAAATAATTATAATAACTGTTTTAGTTCTCACACCAGTCCCATGACTGATTAGGATTTTATTGTCTCCAACTAAACTCTAGGTGCCCATATTTTCCATACAGGCAAATAGTAGTTTTGAATTTGTGGATATTTCTTTCCATGGGATCCTGGATTACGGATGGAGCTATACTTTGGAATGCTTTATATCCGTGTATTTTCTTTAACTGTTTTAGTTGATGTTTTCCGCTGCATTATATTCGTGTATTATATTTTTGCTATTCTGTAATTTAAATATATGATATTATTTTCCATTTTATATTATCTATTCGTACTCTAATATCTTGTACTCTGATATAATTGTTGTAATAGCAATGAAAAGTTATCTTGTTCTGTGTTCTGATACATCATGTTCTCAAAGGACGTCTTCTTGTCCAGTTTAGGCCGGCCAGGAAGTTCGGGTCGTCTCATTTGGTATCAAAGCTTTGGTTTACAAAGCTTGAGAACAAGACACATTAGAACCAGATGAAAGAATTCATCAGAGATGGGATTAGTAATATCCTATAAGAATGACTCGTTAAGGATGGATCTAGTAATACCCTAGAATGAGTTTGAAGAATGTTATTTATAAACATGAATTTAATTTTGAAAATTATATCTTATTATAAGGATTTAAATATTTTATTTGATACTGATTTTGGACCATCGAAAGAAGATTTTTAATATGTCTGATCCACGTGTATTCATAGTCTCAAATATACTTGATAGATATAGAATCACACTCTTGTCGCCCAAGGATGTTTTTGGTGATTGAGGCCTCATCATCAGTGTTTGTTTTCGAGTTTCGAAAGTGGATGTCTATATAATTCCAATCGACTGGTGTGAGAACCAAAACTTAATTAAAGTTTATTGTTTGGTATTTGGCATTGAAAATATGATTTTAACTATATAAAAGAAATGTATTTCAAAAGTTAATTAACCAATTGATGTTAGTTGTGATGTTTGATAATTAATTTAAACAATTTGAATAATAAAACCAATATGAAAATGAAAGGTAAATGAAGTCAAATCAAATACAATGTATAATTGAATTGAAAATTTGATCGGATTAGACATATGTGTGTGTGTAAATATATATATATATATATATATATATATATATATATATATCAGACAGGTTATTACGTGGAAACTAAGAAGAGGAATAAACTTGCATGCCTGACAAAAGGTACATATTTATTGTATTAATTGGGTTTGATGATTTTATGAGCCGATTGGCTAGCTTCTTGGCATTTGGTTTGTTGAGGGCCCAGAGTGGAAAACTGTAGTTTTACCGATCAACTCGTACAAAAGAGGTTATGATGAAATTTTAAGAAATTTAAGGCATTAGCTAAATTTCGAGAAATTTGAAAGTTATTAGAAACTGAAAAGTTAAAGAACTTGTGTCAGGAAGAAGGTTGAGTTGGTTAAGTAAACGACCTTCGATTCTACCTTCCTTTTTGAGGACAAAAAGTTTTTGAGTGAGGGAGATTTTAACAACTCTGAATTTTGAAACTAATTTAAAATTTATTTTTAATTGATTTTATTGGAAATTAATTTTTTTAACGATTTATTTTGGGAATTAACGACTTAGAATTTATTTAGAAACAAAGTTTAAACAAATGAATTTAAAATTTAATTAAAACGAACTCGCAACGTCGTGGTAGTTTGAAATTTTAGTTTTGAATTTCAATTGAATGTACTGAATGCAAAATAAGTCGGATTTCAGTAAAACATGAAACTTAGGATCTATTTAATAATATCTTTCTAATGAATATAAGAAATTGAGATTTCATATTATAAATTGTAAGTTATGTCCATTTCAAAATTTAAAATGGTAGTTATGGAATCTATTATAATTTTAATATTATCTAATCCCTTAAATATGGCCATTTTGCAAATGGCTTCCGTTTTCGATGAAACCAATTTTGTTGGATCCAGAATATTAAATTATTGTCGAGTTTAAAATTTCAAGTCAATTGGATTTAGTATGTAAGCGTAGTACATTTAAACGAGTATTGACTTTTAGTTAAAATACCATTTTTCAGACGGCCTCCAAATTCGACGAAATTAGTTTTGCTAGAACCGTATTTGTAAAACATAACTAGATTTTAAATTTCGTAATTTTTGGAATGTGTATGTAGCCATGGTAAATTATAACGCACGTTCAAATTCAATATTTAATGCTATATTTTAATTTTGATAAAAACTAATTGAAAAGATCAAATTAACTTACAAAACATGTCCCATTGTGTCCAAAATGGGGGTATTTGGCTAGAGGCGAAAGTCGTTGGGGTTCGTTTGGAGTTCGGATGCAAAAACGTAATAACTAAGTCACGTAAGAATAAAATAATATTAAAAATAATATATATATGTATATAACGTTAATGCACAAAACCCAAACACTAAAAGAACGCTATGCCACCTCTTATATTTTAATGGCCAGTATCTAAAGAATTTAAGTCGCTAAAATCTCACAATCCACCAATGAATTCGCAAAACTCCCAATACGAGGATTATAAGGGTTTATGAGAGCATATGGGTTTGATGGGATATCGTTGCGTGGATTAATCGGAATCGAGGATAAAACATGTGATGTTCGAATGAGATTTCGTGGAGCTGGGGATGTGCGAGTTGAATGTGGGGCCAGCCGTGGGGAGGCGCCATTGAGGCGCAGCTGGTGGAGGTGCCTGATCGACCACTCATAGCCTCGAGTTGTATGCGAAAATAGGAAGGGGGACGGGTTTTCCTATTCAAGCATACACCTGATGGTATACGGGAGGGAGGAGATAGGATAAAAGGGTAAACGATGGAAAAAAATTAATAATATAATTAGTTAAATTATGTATGTTATTATCTTAATTGTGTAATTAAAGGTTTAAACATTCATATTTTCTCCAAATGAAAGCAGAATTTGACGAACTTGGGTGCATTGGAATCATCTCAATGAGATCTACACAATGAAACAAGTTAGGACAGAAACGGAGCAAGCTACAAATTTTGAATAAATTAAACGTTCGGTAATTTAGCGAAAACAATCGTTTTAACGATTTTAGAACTGATCGATGTGAGAACTGTCTCACTCAACTAATTTGTACAGTTGACTTATTTTATAATTAAATATATATTGATTGCCTATGATGACTTTTATTGGGTTAATTATTATAAATTGTTATACGGTAGCTCGCATCACCAGTTGTTTGAAAACCATATGGATGAATGGATTATTTATTATGATATGTTGTGAATTTAATTCTGAGTTAATTAACATGTTTAAAACATTATCAAAATATTTGTGGTTGTTAATATTGGATTAAACATTCATTTACAAGTCGAACCGCTTGATTATGTTTACCCATTTTAAGTGATATCGATTGGAATGAATGAATAATTTATTAATTGATTATTTATCGGTTGAAAACCTCACATAGGCATTGGGATAATATTTAATTTATTAATTGATTATTTGTTAATTATAAATCGAATTCGGGCTTGAATAGAACGCATCGACAGTTCGCGAACATCAACCTGTAACTTTGAATTGACGTAATGGGAGATCCAACCATTAAATTCTCCTGAAACCGGAACTGCTGGGTTCGTATTGAAAAGATCTTTCAAACAAATATAAGAGATTTAAAATCCAATGGCTAGATGTTAAAATATGTCTAAATCAGTTTAGGGAAAGGTCGATAAATGTAGTTTGGTGGCCGATATTGGAAACCAACTGTAAGGGCCTTAATTAAATTATTAAAAATATGAATAAATATGTAAAATCATAATAAATGATTTGGAAAGATTTTGGATGAAATACTCAAAGTTTGAAAAAATAAATGACATTTTTATCTGAATGAACTAGCTAACAACTAGAAATCTGAAAAGAATTTGATTAACCGTAACATCCAATTTTTAAAAACCTCGTACTCTCATGTCCTCTCCATCTGTCCCTCTCTCGACACTTAACATCAACCTTTCCACATCCAACCTGCTATCCTCGAGCCACCCACCTTCCATCACATCCCCACCGAACCCACCGCTACAGCCACCTAACCCCCTTGCCTCCCTATTACTGCAATCCAAACCCATCGTCTTCCTCACAAGCTCATCCTAGGGCTAATCAACATTCATGGACTTCTTTGTTCAATCATAGGCCTCTTAATGCTAGGGAGTATATGCCTATTGATATGAAACCAGTCATCGTCGATAATGTTCTTAGGCTTGTCGAAGGAGTTCCAGAAGTGGGAACACAAGTTTGGAAAGATTACGTTGTAGGCTTCTTTTTAGATAAACCTTTGTCCTACACCACTATAGTCAAAAAGCTCAATTCGATCTGGAATCTAGAGCGTAATGTAAAAGTTTGATCTGACGGCATTATATTTATGTTCGAATTCACTTGTCTTGATGATAAAAAAACAAAGTATTGCGCGTTGGTCCTATCATCGTGAACGAGAAACTCTTTAGCTTAAAGCAAATGATCCCGCTATAAGCAACATATATGGTAATGTAGCATCTGTTCTAGTTTGGGTCAAATTTTACAACATACCGATTTTCGCATGGTCGAACACTGGAATCAATTGGCTGTGCAGTATGATAGGTAAAATGAAATGCATGGATGAAATGACAGTAGACAAAGATTAGAATTTGCGAAATGTCTGATAGAAATCAGGCCTAAAATGAAATTAGTAACTGAATTTTTGGTTGGGAAGTGGAAGAAAGAGTTCAAAAAATATATATGGAGTATCTTTGGAAGCGGACATTTGTGTAAAATGCAACGCTTTCGGGCATGTTACTGAAAGTTGCGACAAGGAAGTCATGAATGCGTCCATAAATAAAAAGAAAAGCGTAATAGAGGTTCAAAAAGCAGAAAAAACAGGAGGAAAAATCCATTGCAAGAGCAAGATAAAGATGATGAGGAAAACCAGAGGAATAGATGGCAGTTAATAACAAATAGAAGGAAGAAGATGAGATGCAAAGAAAAAGTATATGGAAAAAATTTGTGAACGATGACAAAGTTGATAGTAATTTGAACAAAGTAGATAATTGCAAAGGTATGAACAATGTGTCCGATAAGGATGAAACAATGGAAGAAGGTGAGATACAGCAAGGAAAAACAACAGTCATTGATGGCAACATTGACGAAGTTGTGGAAGAAACGAAAGATATTGGACCAGAAGTTGAAACAAATGAACAAGGCAATGCAAAAGAGAAAGAAATAGTAAGTAGTGTGAATGAGGAAAAAATATTTGACAGATGATGATGAAAATTCAGTTGAACTTAGTCAAAATGCAGCAATTCAGGAAGAAGTTAGCTACGATATTGATAAATAGGAAGCTGAGTATGGAAATGCAAAAGGGAATATGAATCTATAAGTATTTGAGAATGACAACATGGTTGAGTCAAATGGCCAATCAAATGAAATAGAAAAAATAGAGATTAGCATGGAAAGCAAAAACCTTTTGCATGATGAATGTGCAGTTAGTAAACAAAGCAACAAAGAAAATGCAATAGGTTTGAATTGCACGCAGGAACTAATATTGCCAACACACAATCAAGCAACTGGTAATGTGCAAACTCATATCAACTCAAAACAACCAAATCCACCAGAGTATAATCTACCTCTGGATCCCACCAATGTCGCAGTGCATGAAATTTCAAATGTGAATAGCCATCAACCTACACCAAGAAATCCATATCACCACCTGTTGCCACCATCAGCCTACCAGCAATCTCCTCCATTATCAATCTTGCCACTTCTTCTTAATTCAGGAAGTGCCGAAGCAAATAGAACTCCGTCATCAATTACACACTCCTATGAAACTGGGAGTAAGAAAAATGATACCATCTCTCCTCTACTGTTTAATCAATGATGAAAACTATAGGAGCATGGAACATAGGAGGTAGTCATCATGAAACCAAGCTTGATCAATGTAAAATGTTAATTGCGGAAAATAATATTGGTATTCTTGCAATTTTGGAAACCAAACTCAATCTCGAGTTAACTATACATGCTACAAAATACATAAACGCTTCTTAGAATTATATTCACAACTTGTCTGATGCTCCCTTTGGAAGGGTTCTAATCTTATTTGACCTAACCTTTATCCATCTTACTCCTACTCAATTAGCCAGCCAAATGATACACTGTCTTGCCAAAACTATCCATAATCAAATCACCTTCTATTTCACCTATGTGTATGCTGCTAACAGTGTGAATGTAAGAAGGAATTTCTTGTCTAACTTACCTAATCTCAGTCAATCTGCACACCCTTAGGGACTTTAATTGCTGTTATGAAACGTGTCAAAGAACTAGTGGGAACCCATTATTTCTCTCTGAAATTAATCCCCTCAAAACTTCCAATAATTTGTCTGACCTTGTGCCTATCAAACACACTAGATTTCCCTTTTCTTAGAACAACTCGAGCCACACTAGTCCTAGAACATACTCTAGAATTGATCATGTTTTCTACAACCCTTTATCACTAACCTTCTGGCCTGCCTTGTTTTACCATCATCCACCACCAATCCTATTTGACCACACTCCATCCTTGCTTCACCTGAGTGGTTTAGACATGAGAGGGAAAAAAATTCAACTTTTTTTAACAATTGGGTCAATAAACCTAATTTCTTTGATGTCAAAGAAGTTTGGGAGAGGCCTAAATACGGTAGCCCTCTTTATGTTTTATAGGTTAAACTTAAGGAAACTAAAGCTAAAATCAAAAAATGGGCTCTCTTTAAGTTTGGAAGAGGTAGCAAGCAGAGTGAATACTGGAAAATGAAAATAAAGGAGATTCAAATGACCATAATGAATGACATTACAAACCCAGCTCACTCTAGCATGGAGAAATACGTATCAAATCGGTATCGAGAAGCGCTTTGCAAAGAAGATAGGTTGATTAAGCAGAAGGCGAGAGCTAAATGGAAGGAGGAAGGAGATAGGAACAGTGCATATTTCCATGCTACTCTCAAAGATAAATAGTGTCGTGAGAACATTGTCGCTGTTATCGACAATTGTGGTAACATTGCTAACTCTCGCTTTGAAGTTGAAACTGCATTTCATAATTACTTTACTGACCTGTTCGGGAATAAAGAAAACATACATTCTGACATAGATAGTATTGATCTCACATACTTCCCAGAATTACTCATGCTGAATACATATCCTTGTGTGAAGAAGTTACTAACGAAGAAGTTAAAAATGCGATGTTCTCCTTAAATATGAATTCTGCTGGAGGCCCTGACGGGTACAATGCTTACTTTTATTTCAAATGCTGGACAATAATTGGAACTGTGATGAGTAAAGCAGTGAAACATTTTTTCAAGAGTGTCGACATGATGAACTTTTGTAATAACACTAATATTGAACAGACACCCAAGTCGACGAATGCTAGCAAAGTTTCTGACTATCGTCCCATCTCATGCTGCAACACCATTTACAAGTGTGTTACAAAGATTATTTCTACCAGAATGATAAATTTCATTCTTGCTTTAATTTCACAAAATCAGGCTGCTTTTATCAAAGGAAGAAATATACTTGATAACATTTTGCTCTCGCATGAACTTCTAAATGGGTACACTAGCAGTACGACTACTCCTAAAGCAAAGATTAAGCTAGATATTATGAAGGCATTCGACATATTACAGTGGGATTCTATTGTTAGAATAATGGAACATATGAACTTCCCCCACATTTCATCTCCTGGATCTATTTTTATATATCTACTGCAAAATTTTCAATTCTACTCAACGGCACTAGTACTCGTTATTTTGCTGGCAAACAAGGCATACACCAAGGTGACCCATTCTCTACTTATTTATTTATCGTTGTCATGGAACTTCTTACACAAATGATAAATAAAAAAGTTGATAGTAGTCAGTTTAATTTGCATCCTAAATGCATAGATCCAAGAATTACTTCACTAATGTTTGTTGACGACTTAGTTTTATTTTGTACGCCAGACAGGAACACCATCAACACAATCTTGAACACTCTTGATGAATTTAGAGCAATGATTGGTCTTTGGGTAAACTTAGAAAAGTCTCCTATCAAAATTGCTGGAGTGACTGAAGACGAAGCTAACAAAATTATGGTCAGTATTGGCTTAAGTATTTCAGTGATACTATATCTTACCTTGGCATGCCGCTAACTACAACAAAAATAAATGTACACCATTGCATGCCACTCTTTACAAAAATAATAACCAAAATGAATCAATGGACTACCAGATTGTTGAGCCAAGCTGGACATTTAACTTTTGTTAAATATGTCGCCTTCTCGATGCAATTGTACTAGGCGTGATTGTTTATACTACCCATGAAGTTGATCAAAATGCTCAGAAGTGAAATAATGAAATTCCTATGGAAAGGAAAGAATGTTGAAAGATATGATTCAGCAATCGCCTTCAAGCATGTAGAGAAGACGATTAATAAAGGAGGACTGGGAATCAAGAACCTATCTACCTGGAATCCGCTTTTATAAAACATGTGGATAGCTGTCTAAACAACAGGCCGAATATTTGGGTCAAATGGTCAAGGAAAAACAAGATAAAAGGGATAGATTTTTGGGCTATGAACCAACCACATAATTTAAGTTGGACGTTTAGATGCATCTTCAAGCTAAGGCACAAGATTATCCCCTTCGTTAAATAAAACATTACTATCATGTCTGACGTTAAGATTTGGGATAATCCATGGATTGAATATGGTATGATTTTGAACAGAGTTTTGACCTCTCTTGAAATTGTTAGTTCCGGTATTGGACGAACAGCTAAAGTCAATGACCATGTCGTTAATAACTTTCTTCATCTACCTTCCACACCGGTGCACCATGTTAATCTAATGTTGAGAAAAGCTAACTCTATCACGGTTGAATATGAGGTAGGTGAGCCTATTAAATGGGACATTAAAGGGGGTAGCTTTTGTATTAAAAGTATTTACAGCAAACTGTCTGGGATTGGTGAAGAACTGAAATGCAAGTGGAGCAGGAAAGTGTGGTGTAAAGACAATACTGAAAGGGAGAATTTATTATTGTGGAAAGTTGTGCATGGTGCTATTCTCACTAAAAGAAAACCCTGTGATATGGGTATGTTACTTGATCCTAAATGTAAGCTCTATAACCAGCAGATTGAGACATTTGATCATATAATATTTGAATGTGTGATCTCTAATCAAGTTTGGACTGACGTGACAAGAAAATTTGGTAGGGTTAATGTTAGTAGTCATGCAGTGCATGAATGGAGGTAAATGGAAAAATTCAATGGCAAGAACCGCAAGAGAAAAAGGTTAATGATGTATATATTTAAAAAAAATATTATGGTGATTTGGAGAGAGAGAAACAACTATCTTTTCTATGATGCTAGAAATAGGGCAGCCAAGGACGTAATGAAGGAAGTGAATATGCAAATTCGTGATGGTTTGAAGTTTCTTAACTTCACTTTTGACCCCGATATCATGGCTGGTTTTACTTGAAACATGTAACATTTTGTGTGTTTTATCTTTTTTTGTGTTCTTGTTGTGATTGGATTACCTTTTTGCTTTTGTACTCTTGTAAATATGTATTACTCTTTGGTACTTCCATAAAATGGCAGGAGACCATTCAACCCCGTCGGCTTTACCAAAAAAAGAACTGAAAGGAATTGTAATGGTTTTAATCTGACCAGAGTTTTCCAATATATAAATTGGATAGGAGTTGAATGGAAATTATCTTTGTATACTTCGGTATTGGATTCCTTGACTATACTTATATCGTTGAGGAATTTGGAAGATATAGATATCGTTATTCCCAATACGATATCTGTTGGTTTCAGAATTTGCTGTTGAATGTACGCCAATATGATTTCTATTCAGAGCCTTGTATTTAATATCAAATTGGATTTTAGGTTTGTCATGAATGTTGTCTTCAACAACACTGTTCTTAAACTCAAATGAGAATAGAATAGATCTTTTAATTAATATTTAGTGAAGTTTTCCAATTAACAAATATAATTGGAACTAAATTGAAGATAATTTTTGGGTTCATTATAAATGATGCTTTAAATAACATTAGTTCTTAAACCCAATTAACAGTGAAGATATGATTTGGAATTTATAAATCTTTTAGTTAAGATTTAATGGAATTTTTTCAAAGTTAGGTTTCCAATTTAATACATTAACTTGGAATTGAGTGGGATTCAATTTAATAATAATCGAGATGAGCTTCTATGAAGGAAGACCGGTATTATATATGGAATTTAAAAGGCTTTGTCGTTATCCCATTTATAGTATTGGTCTGATACGGAAATTTATATCTATTACGACTGATCTGATTTCCGTGAGGTTTCCATTTTAATGGACGTTGATTTTGGGTTTATCATGAGTGATGTTTTAAACGACATTCGTTATTTAACCCAGTTAAAGACATGATTTATTTCCTAAAGATGAATAATCATTAAATCATTATTTTGAATATTAAAATTACATTATAGTTTTAACGAATCTTTAATTAGATTGAAATGAGAAAGGGGTAATTAAATTTACCAAACATGAGAAGTGTTCGAGATGGAGTACCACCAATTTTACTTCATGCGTAGATTTAAACGTTAAATGGTAATTAAATTTATCGATAACACAATGAGTGTTAGATATGGAGTACTACCAGTTTTGCTCCATGGGATGAATAGGTAGGGATTAGGATAATAAAATGAATGATTACTTTGGTAAGGCTCGATAATCCCGACTAGTTTTATAAACTTTAATCTGGTTTATGTTGTGAAAGATATTATAAAATCTTTTGAAACGATTTCCAAGGAATGGATTATACAATAAGTTTAAATAAGACAATCTTTGATAAGATTAATGGGAACCTTTCCCAGGATAAAGAATATTTGAATAAAGGAATATTCTGGATTGGAATGAGGCGTATGATGTCTTTTTATATCACTTGATTATAAGATATGTGAGTTATTTGGAAAGACCGGTTTAAACCATTTTGAATAACTGATACGACGATTAAAAGTTGAAGATTTGAAGACGATTGAGACGACCCGAACTTCCCCGTGAAGGAAAGCACGGATAGAATTGAGGACAAGACAAAATAGAACGCAAACGGAAGAACATTTCATTGTTATTACATCAATTCCATCAGATACAAGAATATACAGAGTATAAATGAATAAATTACATTCGATAAATATCAGAGATTACAATAAATTACATAGCAACGGAAAATAATACAAAAGCACAACTAGAAGTGATACACGGATACAGAGCTTTCCGAGCATCGTTCCAGCTGTAAATCAGGATCCTGTGAATATAAATCTGCAAAACCAAAACTACTAGCTGCCCGTGCGGAAAATAGGGGCACCCAGAGTTTAGGTTAAAACAATAAACTCCAGGTCAGTCATGTGACTGGTGTGAGAACTAAAGCAGTTATTAATCTTTATTTTTAAAGTTAGGTAAATCAAGGGACCACGCCGTATAACACGGAACGGGTTTCCTCCCAAGAATACCAGTGCATAAAACAAACAGCGCAATGCTAAATAAAGAAAAATGAAGCTGTTATAAGACCCAGGTCCCATCACACAATGCAACGCAAGCCGGAGGATAGGGTTTTTACCTTATAACAGCCAAAGCATGCTTGATACGTTTAAAACACATTATTTTGATATTACTATAAGTGGTATAGTGTCAAAACAGTTTCAATCATAAATATCAATCATAGGCGGCATGGGTACCATCTATCATGTCGCCATACTAGTTCTACAATTAAAACCGAAACACACGTATTGGAATTTGGATTCCGTCATGAGTCGAGGCAAGGGGCAAGCTCCTCTCCGCGTTCGAGACACTCTAGCAAATGTCCCAGGACCCCACTTTGATCCTTGGAATCGGCTGGGCCAGTCCTCTCTTACTTTTGAGGATTGGCAATTCCTGAACACACGTTTCCCGGTCCTTACAGACCTATATCCGAGGCGCCTCGTATCCAACAACCACACAGGTGAAAAGTATATAAATGTCAGGGCTGGTAGGTCACTGACACCACCCTAGCTAGAAAGAAACGTCGTGCTCTCCCAGCGGTCCGTCTCCCGTTTTTGACTCATACCGAGGTGTGAGGCTCGCGAATTCACGTTATACACAAAGCTACGCCACACAGGCCGTGCTTTGATCATCAACCACAAGACTTTGCTTTTCAACAGAAGCCTTGATCAATTGCCACTTACGCATGCCACATTGGCAATTCACTCCATGCGACTGATGTCCATCGATATACAACCTCTGAGCTCGTATGTCTCAGAGAAGGGCGTTAAGCAGGAGAATAAATTCTCCGCCGCCAAACAGATGTATATTTAATAGAGATCAATCAACATAGAATAAAATCCAATGTCAGACACACAATCCATTTACAAGTTCGTTCTGGGTCTGAACGAAACCGGAGGCACTTTCCTCGCATATCCATCGATCTCCAGGTACGTCTGGATGATCACCAACTGTTTCCCTCATCTTGGGTGTACAGCCCAATCGAGATCATCAGTAATCACCCAAACGATGTGAAGACTTCCGGTCTTCAACCACCGTCTTCATCTTCGACATCTCGTCGAATCGGTTATTCAGAATGGGTATAACCCGGCCTTTCTGAATAACCCACGTATATAATAAACAAATGTTACACAAACACAACGAACGCCTCATTCCAATTCAGAATATTCTTTTATTCACAAAATCACATTCTTAGGGAAATGTTCCCATTAATTTTATCCAAGATAAATTCTTCTAAATTTATTCTTTAATCTTCCTTTGGATATCATTTCAAACCATTTTATGGTTTTCCAAACTAGTCGGAATTAGCGAACCACACCGAAGTAATTATTTATTTTATTTCCCAATCCCAACCTATATATCCCATGGAGCAAAACTGGTGATACTCCATTCCTACCACCACGGTGTTATCGGTAAAATTAATTACCATTTCACGTTCAAATCTAATTAAAGATTTAACTATCGCTTTGGAGCAAAACTGGTGATACTCCATTCTCGATCACCTTTCAAATTTGATAATTTAAATTATCAATTCACATTTTTAATCTAATTAAAGATTCATTAAAACTCTACTTAGTTTTAATCTTCTCAAAAATCGATATCTTGCCTTTAACTGGGTTAAAGAACCAATGTCATCTAAAACACGATTCACGATAAACCCAAATCACATTTGATATTAATTACAAGGCCCTGAATAGAAAATATATCGGCTTATATTCAATATCAAATCCTGAAACCAACAAATATCGTATTGGAAATAACGATATAAAATATATCTTTCAAATTCCCATAACAATATCTGTATAGTCACGAAATCCAACATCGAAATATCCCGAAGATAATTTCGATTCAACTCCAGTCCAATCCACGTATTGGGAATATTGATTATTTTTAAAATCACTTTCAAATTCAATTTATTTATTTCAAAAATAAATTGATTTTAATTCTAGTTCAAAACTAGTTCATTTCGACAAAAATCTATTTTTATCTTTTCAAATGTGGAGTTTTTCACCCCAGTTCTTTCCAATTCACATATTATGATTTTACACAAATTATTAATATTTTTAATAATTTTATCAAGGCCCGTACAGTCGATTTCCAACAACGGCCATCGAACTGCACTTACAACGACCTTTTCTAAATTTGATTTGGACATAATTCCAAATCCAACCGTTAGATTTCAAATTTCTAATATTCATTGGAAAGCTCTTTTCGATACGAACCCAACGGTTCTGGTTTTTAGGAGAATCCGACGGTCGGATCTCTCGCAACGTCAATTCGAAGTCAATGGTCGAAATTCATGAACTGCCGCGGAGCGGCGCGTTCTATTCAGGCCATTTTATATATAATATATATATATATATATATATATTATATATATTTCGTCAATTTCCTTTTTAAAATGTATTTTATAAATCGTTTTAAATTCGTTTTCAAAACCATTTCAACTCTATATTCAATTTCTAATCAAAATTGAATATTTCATATCATTACTATATAAATGATAATATTTTCAAAATGTTATATTTTGAAATCACTTCTTTTCTATATTCATTATAAAAACGAATATAATCGATAAAAATATCGTTCACGTCAAAATAGCGCAACTCTAATCAACACGGCTTTATATATTTCAATAAATTCGTTATCCTATTCAACAAATGAATATTTATTCTATTCAACACATGAATCTATATTTCTTCCAACACCTGACTAATCTCAACGCATGAGTACTGTCAACACATCACTATTTTTGTTATGTAAAATATTTTATAAAACTATGGTATCTATCGCTTGATTTTTAATTAGACTTCTACTGGGAAGTAGTTCTAATTTTAAATATGATAAAGATGTAAATTTCATTGTATAAAATATTTCACTCAGCACATGAACATCGTCAACACATGACTATTTTTATATTTAACACATGAATTTTCTTTTATAATATTCCTTATTTTCCCGATTGGAATGAGGCCCAATCAATCACCATATAACGTTGATTATATGGATTCCATACAACACATGTATATAATAGCATTGATAAACAATCAACCATCAACCAAAGTGCACTACACTGTATAAGCATCAAATATAAATATCTAACACTTATAACAGCCTGTCAATCAATCGATCAACATATTTAATCAATCAGGATGAGTGAACTTCAAATTTCATCCCAACACCCGTGTGGGGTTTCAAACAATCAAACACAGATTTTATTTGTGCAGTTGGGCGATGTGTAAAATTTATCGACCCAATCTTTGTCAGTCAAATCAGTGTACATAAACAAACCGTCCGGTTTGTAAATGAATATTTTATTTATTCACTTTCACATTAAAAATTATATTTTTAACGTCAAAAATATTTATTTCAACACTTGAATTTCTATTCAGTTCATTTACACAATAAAAATGATATTTTTATTTTTCTAACATATTTTAGAAAATTTCGGCGGCATAACGACACCATACTAGAAACGGGACGAGGCCTAGCCTTATCCCCGGTCTAGTGAAGGCCCACGCCATTCACACATCAATCAAATCCATTCCATTTCACCAAACAATTCAATTCAAACCAAATAAACTAACCAACTACTCAACCAAACAATTTAACAAACAAGTCATCCATGGTCTGTGGATGACGGGTGTCGGGTGCTGCTAAGCACCGTCTGCATCCTAGTATATATATATAACTAGAAAAAGAGATTTTGAGTGAGAAGTTCTCACCGACTAGCTAAACCAAACGCCACGACTCTTCTTATGTAGAAATCTTCGTCGTTCTCGCCTTTTGTCACTTTCACCGCCCGTAGTCACTACATATATAAAAATCACATTTTTATATTGTTGCCATGTATATAAAAATCACATTTTTATATTGTTGCTATGTATATAAAAATCACATTTTTATACTACTACTATATAGATAAAAATTCTATTTTTACAACGGTGTTCATATAATAAAGATTATATTTTTATATCGCCACTTATATAAAAATCACATCTTTGCTCCTTTTACATAATAAAGATCAAATCTTTAATACTTCTATAATGTAAAAATCATATTTTTATCATCTCTATAACATAAAAATCATATTTTTATTAACTTCATATGTCAAAAACTGTAGAAGCTTTAAAATGGAGAAAACTCACTTTTTTTTCTAACGCCCGGATTCGCTGTTTGGGTCCTAGAATTTGCAAACGAGCTTCAATCTTCACACCATCTTTTTTTCTAGCACAAGCACGTCATTCTGAACAACTTTTGCCTAGTGGTCTTCTTGCCGAAAATGTGCCATTTCGCCGGAATTCGCGAAAGTACACGAATTTTGCCGCTTCCGGACAGCAGACTTTAAACGCGTTTTCCGGGCAGCTCCGAACTCCAAAACACGACTTCCATATAGCCAAATCGAAGAGAATTTCGTGCTCTACGACTTTGGTTTTGAGGGACTTTGGCTAAAAGTACACGGTTTGGGAGTTATTGGCGAAATACGGTCAGGGACTTATTTGCAAAACGGGCGATTAGTGTAAAATGAGTTTTTGGGTGTAGCGGGGCCCACGGCCGGAATTGAGGGGGCTGGAGGGTGGCGCGGGCCTGATGGATGTGGGGGAGGGTGTGGGTGGCGGTGGTGGGGCCCGTGGTGGCCGCGGTGGTGGTGGTTGGTGATTTGGGGCTTAGGGTTTGCAAATGGAGAGAGGAGGAGGAAGAGGAGGAGGAGGGGAGGAGGAGGAGTGGGTGCGGCGCCCGGAGGGAGGCTGGTGGTGGGCGGTGGAGGAGGGGCAGCGGTGGTGGTGGAGGAGGACGCCATTTTTAAGTTTTTGAAGAGGAAGAGAGAAATGAAATTATGAAGAGAAAAATGGAGTAAAAGTGATTATATGCTAGTTTCTCGCGTATCGCCTGAACGCTAGCGATCTCCGATGGCCGCGGATTTCGGACACGAGATAGTAGACGTGAAGACGAGTCCAATGAAACAAGTTTCGTCGAATTCCGAGTTCGTTTGACCATCCGTTAAAAATCACAAAAATGCTCAGATAAGCTCTAAAAATGGGATTTTGGCGCACCTTTTCTTCTTGCACGCTCACATGCTAATTCAAAAAATCAAGCCCTCTTGGATTTAACCATTATTAGATGATACGAATCTAGAAAAAAAAGTAGAATCGAATTCCGAGTTCGTATCAGTAATGTTCCTTTGTAAAATGACTGCCCGCTTTACCCTGAACTGTTTTAGCTCGCACGGCCACATACTGACTCCGTTCGACGCGCCCTTTGGAACATAACAATAATTTGTCATTATGAATCCATTAAAATTTATCTCGTCGAATTCTGAGGTCGTATGCAAAATTTCACTTTTTAAGGGCTATGTATTGTTAACCGAACAACTCCAGCCCATAGCCACTATTCCGGATATCGGAATATATCGAAGCTTATACTTTTCGGAGTTCTAAACGACATTTTGAACTCAATGGAAGTGGTTTCGAGTCCAAATTCATCTGTATGCAAAATTTGACTTTTTGGCGCCGTATGTAATTTACATAGCGACTATTCTGAATTTTCAACTGGGCATAACTTTTGATTCCCGCTATGAAATTTCGATTTTTCGGATTCGTTGAAAAGATATTCTCAATTAGATTCTATTATTTTCAGTTTCACTAAAATCCGGATTGTTTTGCACCCGGTACATCCAATTGAAGTTTGGAATCGAATTATCGAACTACCGCGCCATTTTCAATTCTATTTATAATTATATATAATTATTATATTCTAACGACGACGTATATAATATATACGTTCGAATTCTATTCAAAATAATTTTTTCGTTGATATTATTTAAAATAATCTATTTTAAATATTCAAAATTCGCTAAAATTGCCAAAATAAAAATTTTAAACTGGCCCAGATTTTCGGGTTATTACAACGATGGTTGAAGACTGGATATCTTCACATCATTTGGATTATTACTGATGTCTTGCTTAGGAGGTACACCCAAGATGAGGTTATAAGTGTTGGTCATCCAGACGTACTTGGAGATCGACCGGATATGTGAAGGCCTCTCTCCTGTATTGGACATATGGGACGAGGAATAAGGTGCCACCAGTTTCGTTCAGACCCAGAATGGACTTGCAAATGGATTGTATATCTAACGTTGTATTTTATGTTATATAAATTGATTTCTACTAAATATATATAAATCTAATTGGTGGCTAAAAATTTATTTTCTTTTCTTAACACCCTTCTTAGAGACGTACGAGCTTAGAGATTGTACATCAGTAGACATTAGTTATATGGTATGAATTGACAATGTGGCATGTTGAGATGTATGGATCAAAGCTTTTGTTGAAAAGCAGGGTTATGTGGTATATTATCAAAGCATAGCTTTAATATAGCAATGCTTTGTGTATAGTGTTAATTCATGAGCTTCACTCCCCGGTATGAACTAAAAGTGGAATGAAGGACAGAAGAGAAATAAAGGACATCCCTTCTAGCTAGAAGTGATGTTATGGTATAAAACACTGATATTTTACTTATGTGGATGTTGGATGATGGATAACGAGGTACCTCAGATATGGCCGTACAAAGTCCCTTGATGGTCTACATACTTACCAGGATTTCAGTCCAATTGGACCGGGGAACGTATTATTTAGGAGTAACCCTAATCACGGCGACTGACCAGCTCTGCCTCTCCAAGGGCTCACCTGAGTCTGGGTCCTGGGCATATTGCTCGAGGTGCTCTGAATCAAATGAGGAAGATCCCTTTCCTCGGTTCATAGTGTAAACCAAAATTCCAATACGCGATTTTACGGTTTTAGTTGTAAACCTATATGGTGATATAGTGGCATGGGACGCTCATGTCGTCTATGATTGATACATTTATATTTGAAATTGATTTCTGCATTGTGCACATATAATAATAAAAAAAGGCAAATTTCGCGTATCAAGCAGGCATGGCGGTGGGAAGGGGCAGGCACGGGTAGTATTCCCCCATCACCCCCCCTCTTCCCGGGTTAGATAATTTTTTGTCCCATATCCGCCCCATACCTGCACGGGTACCCATTAAACAAATTTTAAACCAGCTACGGGTATTCGCCGGTATCCATTATATTTTATTCAACTTTTTTTTAACCGTGTTGAAATTGTTTAAAATTACATCCAACAAAAGAAAATTAGACCATGCGTGAAGTTTGGCAACGTATTGATATAAAACAGTGAGGAGGAGTGAAGCAAGAACTTTTGCAGGATAAGTTGAATTGTTCAATAAAAACATGCGCACAAATAACCAAAAGCCAACAATAATGATTTTTCTTTGACAATAAATCACACTCAACATGGGCACGAGTACCCACAGACACAGATATCTTACTATCCGTACCCGCCCCAATAATTAATGGATATAAAAAAAACCGTTTATTTTACCGACGGGTACCTATTTTGCTTCTGTTTCATGCCCATGACGGATTTTATCAGCAGGTAACCGTGGGTACAGATTTTTGCCATCTCTGTTATCAAGCATGTTTGACTATTATAAGGTAAAACTCTATCCTCCGGCTTACGTTGCATTGTGTGATGGGACCTGAGTCTTATAATAACTTCATTTTTCCTTTTAGCATTGCGTTGTTTGTTTTATGCACTGGTATTCATGGAAGTAAACCTATTTCATGTCATACGGCATGGTCCCTGATTTATTCAACTTTAAAATAATTTTAATAATTGTTTAGTTATCACACCAGCCCCATGACCGACTAAGAGTTTATTGTTTCCAACTAAACTCTAGGTGCCCATATTTTCCACATGGGCAGCTTGTGGTTTTGAATTTGCAGATGTTTCTTTTCACGTGATCTGTGATTACGGATGGAGCTATACTACGGAATCCTTTGTATCCGTGTATTTTCTTCAACTGTGTTAGTTGATGTTTTTCCGCTGAATTATATTTATATACTATATTTTCGTTGCTCTGTAATTTAAATCTCTGATATTATTTTCTACTGTATATTATTTATTTGTATTCTAATATCTTGTACTCCGATGTAAAATAGCAATGAAAAAATATCTGGTTCTATGTTCTGATGCGTTGTGTTCTCAAAGCAATCCAATCTTCTTGTTTAGTTTAGGCCCGTCGGGAAGTTCGAGTCATCTCATTTGGTATCATAGCTTTGGTATACAAAGCTCGAGAACAAGATACATTAGAACCGGATGAAAGAATTCATCAGAGATGGGAATAGTAATATCCTATAAGAATGACTCATCAGAGATGGGACTAGTAATACCCTAGAATGAGTTTAAAGAGTGTTATTTATAAATATGAATTTAATTTTGAAAACTATATCTTACTATAAGGATTTAAATATTTTATTTGATATTGATTTTGGACTATCAAGTATAAAAAGATTTTTGATATACGTTTGTTCCATGTGTATTCATAGTCTCAAATATACTGGGTAGATTTAGAATCACACTCTATTCGCCCGTGGATGATTCTGGTGATTGAGGGCTCATCATTAGTGTTTGTTTTCGAGTTTTGAAAGCGAGATTTCTATATAATTCCAATTGACTAGTGTGAGAACCAAAACTTAGTTAAAGTTTATTGTTTGTGATTTGGTATTGAAAATATGATTTTAAGTATATAAAAGATATATATTTCAAAAGTTAATTAACCAATTGATTTTTGGTTGTGATGTTTGATGATTAGTTTAACCAATTGGAATATAAAATCAATATGAAAATGAAAGGTAAATTAAGCCAAATCAAATACAATGTAGAGTTGGATTGAAATTTTGTTCAAATTAGACATGTATGTATATGTCAGACAGGTTATTGCGTGGAAGCTAAGAAGAGGAATAAAATTGCATGCCTGACAAAAGGTAAATATTTATTGTATTGATTGGGTTTGATGATTTTATGAGCCGACTGGCTAGCCACTTGGCTTTTGGTTTTTCTTTTTGATTGATGAGGGCCTAGGGTGGCAAGCTGTAATTGTACTGATCAACTCGTACAAAGGAGGTTATGGTGAAAATTTTCGAAAATTTTAGGCGTCAACCAAATTTCGAAAAATTAGAAAGTTATTAGAAACTAAAAATTTAAAGAACTTGAGTCAGGATGAAGGCTTAGTTGGTTAAGTAAACGACCTTCGATTCCACCTTCTTTTTCGGTGACGAAAAGTTTTTAAGTGGGAGAGATTTTTACAACCCTAATTTTTGGAACCAATTTAAAATTATTTTTAATTGATTTTAATGGAAATTAAAAATTTTAAATGATTTATTTTAGGAATTAACGACTTAGAATTTATTTAAAAACAAAGTTTAAATGTATGAATTTAAAATTTAATTAAAACGAATTCGCAACGACGCGGTAGTTTGAAAATTTAGTTTTGAATTTCAATTGAATATACTAATTGCAAAACAAATCGGATTTCAACAAAACAAGAAACGTTAGGATCTATTTAATAATATCTTTCTAGGGAATATAAGAAATTGAGATTTCATGTTATAAATTGTAAGTTATGTCCATTTCAAAAATTTAAAATAGTCGTTATGGAATTTATTAAAATTTTAATATTATTTAATCCCTTAAGTATAGCAATTTTGCAAATGGCTTCCATTTTCGAAAAAACCAATTTTCTTGGATGTAGAACATCAAATTATTGTCAGGTTTAAATTTTCAAGTTAGTTGGATTTAGTCTGTAAGCGTAGTACATTTAAACGCGTATCGAATTTTAGTTAAAATTTAACAAGCTAGTTAAAATAGAATTTTTCAAACGACCTCCAAATTCAATGAAATTAGTTTTGCTAGAACCGTATTTGCAAAACATAGCTATATTTTAAATTTCTTAATTTTTGGAGTCTGTATGTAGCCGTGGTAAATTAAAACGCATGTTCAAATTCAATATTTAACACTATATTTTAATGTTGATAAAAACTGATCGAAAAGATCGGATCAGCTTACGAAACATGATCCGTTGTGTCTGGATTGGGGTATTTGGCTAAAGGCGAAAGTCGTTAGAGTTCGAATGCATAAACGTCATAACTAGGTCACGTAAGAATAAAATAATATTAAAATAATATATATATATATATATATATAACGTTAATGCACAAATACCTAACCCTAAAAGAACATTGCGCCGAGTCTTATATTTTAATGGCTAGTATTTTCGGATCTAAGTCGCTAAAATCTCACAATCCACTAATGAATTTGCAAAACTCTCAACATGAAGATTAAAGGGCTTGTGAAAGCTTTGATTTCATATGGGTTTAATGGGATATCGTTGCGTGGATTAACCAGAATTGGGCTAAAACGTGTGATGTTCGAATGAAATATCGTGGAGCTGGTGATGTTCGAGTTGAACGTGGGGCCAGCCAAGGGGAGGCATCGTTGAGGCGCAGCTAGTGGAGGTGCCTGATCGGCTCATAGCCTCGAGTTGTTCGCAAAAATAGTAAATGGGGACGTGTTTTCCTGTTCGAGCATGGACCTGATGGTATACGGGAGGGAGGAGATAAGATAAAAGGGTAAACAATGGAAAAAATTAATAATATAATTAATTAAATTATGTATATTATTATCTTAATTGTGTAATTAAAGGTTTGAACATTCATATCTTCTCCAAACGAAAACAAAATTTGATGAACTTGGGTGGTTGGAATCATCTCAATGAGATCTACACAATGGAACAAGTTAGGACAGAAACAGAGCAAGCTACAAATTTTGAATAAATTAAACGTCGGGTTTAATTTAATGAAAACAATCATTTTAACGATTCCAAAACTAATCGATGTGAGAACTCTCTCACGTAACTAATTTGAACAGTTAATCTATTTTATAACTAAATATATATTGATTGCCTATGATGATTTTTATTCGGTTAATTATTATAAATTGTTATACATGATATGGTAGCTCACACCACCAATTGTTTGAAAACCATATAGATGAATGTATGATTTATTATGATATGTTATGGATGTAATTATGATTTAATTAACAAATTAAAAACATTGTCAAAATATTTGTGGTAGTTGATATTGGACTAAACATTCATTTACAAGTTGAACGACTTGTTTATGTTCATCCATTTTAGGTGATATCGATTGGAATGAATAAATAATTTATTAATTGATTATTTATTGGTTGAAAACCTCACACAGGTATTAGGATAATATTAAATTTATTAATTATAAATCGAATTCGGGATTGAATAGAACGCGTCGCGCATCGATAGTTCGCAGACGTCATCCTGTAATTTCGAATTGACGTACCGAGAAATACGACTGTCAGATTATCCTAAAACTAGAACAGCCGGGTTAGTATCAAAAAGATATTTCAAATGAATATAAGAGTTTTGAAATCCAACGGTTATATGTTAAAATATGTCTAAATTAGTTTAGGAACAGGTTGCTATGGATGCAGTTCGGTGGCCAATATTGGAAACCAACTGTAAGTGCCTTGATTAAATTATTAAAAATATGAATGAATTATGTAAAATCATAATAAATGATTTGAAAAGATTTTGGATGAAATACTCCAAGTTTGAAAAGATAAATGATGTTAGCCCACTTTGTGAACTGGGCAACACAAAGTCGAGATGTGAAACGTTGAAGAACTTAGAAAGCATCATAGCGGATCGGATTGGAGAGATGTTACGATTCGGATCGTAGAGATGCTTCCACTTAGATCGAAGAGACGCTGCCTAAATTTTCACCTATAAATACCTTGCCTGGAGACAATTCAAGGGATCTTCTTTTTGGCACTTTGAGATTTCAACCACTTTCATAAACAGAATTCCAGCACTCCCGGATAATCCAAATCATCTTTCAACATTTGTTTTGAGACAATTGAGTGAATGTGTGTGAGTTGTGAGTGAAATTGAGTGAATATCTCATTGTAATTGCAACTATATCATCGAGAATAGTGATTGACAAGTGGATGTAGGCTTTTCAACGCCGAACCACTATAAATTCTGTGTCTCCATTTTACTTTTGATCTTATTTTAGTCTGATTTTAGTCAATTTGGGTGTTAGAACCACTTTTTGGTCTAACATTTTGGTGCTTTCACTGAGAAACATCCGAATTCTCTGTTTTTCGGGATTATCGTTCTACTTTTTGGACCGTTGAGTTCAAAGAAGTTAATCCTCAAGTTTCGATGCTCCTGAATATTTGTTGATTGATTGTTGAAAAACTATGGCCAAAGGAAAAGGCAAGGAAGTTCAAACTAGTCGAGGGAGCGGAGTTGATGAAGATCAGCAAAATGCAGTTGTGACAAGGTCTCGTGGGCAGAGCTCTGCAGTGGAACGAATTGGTACAGGAAATCCGAACCGCACTCAAGGGGAGAGCTCCGATCCGATCTGGGTAGGAGAATCTGAAGTAGTGCACTCCCCCAACCTGAACCGACCCGAGCAACTCGCACTACACCGATCCGACTTGGCTTCCCAGCTCCGACCCGAACAGGTCTCCCAGCTCCGACCCGACCTGATTGCAAATCTTCGAACCGACCCGACACTTGGTGATGTTGGAACCTCTACTCGAGCTCCCACAAATGCTCCAACTCTAGCCACCAGGGTCAATGATCAGGTCAATCCATCTGCGCCTATTACTCAAGGAGATTTCTCGCGCCTACTTGACATGCTTGAGAGTACTAGGGAGGCTATGAAAATCCACGAGCGCACCAATCTCATGATGCAAGAAAACATGAGACTCATGAGCAGGGAAATTAGCGAACTCCGTAGACAGAGAACCCTATCCCCGGTTCGCCACACACCAATGGATCAGTCTTCTTCTTCCGAGGAAGAACGGCCCCGTGAAAGGAGGCCGCTCGAACGACCTCAGAATTTGGAGCAGCTGACGTTCGGATCTTTGGGGTCCCGCGAGGATGCTGTACGAGTACTAGGACCCAATGATCCAAGCTTGAGAGAGCCTATGTTGTTACCGATGCAGGGATCCCATGTATTACCTAGAGACCCTAACCTTACCAATCCCACTCAGGGGCAGATGCTCCAGCCCCTTCCTCCCGAGATCGACCGGGAGCGTAGGGAACGAAGCAGAGCAGAAGCAACTCAAATAAGAAGGGCGTCCCCTGAGCAAGAGCCCAGGGGAAACCCAAAGATCAGAAGAAGGGCATCTCCTGAACAAGAGCCCAGAAGGAACCCGGATACCTGGGCCAGGGAGCCTGAACGACCCCTGACTAATGCTGACGTATGGGCAATGGTACGCCAGATTATGTCCGAAAGCCGGAACTACACCAATGAAGATTATGGCATTGAGCGAAGCCATACTCCTTTCACTGATGACATCCTCAACTTCCAATTTCCCCGACGTTTTAACCTGCCGCAGATGGACAAGTACAATGGGAGAACCGATCCGGGACAGCATTTGATGCGATATTCATGGCTCATAAATGCTGTTGCTGCCCCTGACGCAGTAAAGTGTAAAGCATTCCCGATCTATTTAGAAGATGTGGCGCTGCTATGGTTTACCCGACTTCCCCCTCGGTCAATATCGAATTATAGGGAATTTAGCGAACGTTTTATGAATCAGTTCCGACTCCATACCCGAAAGTCTAAGAGTGTTATTGAATTATCAAGAATTAAGCAGGCGGGAGAGTCTTTGAGGTCATATCTCGACCGTTTCAACTTAGCTGTGACTGAAGTTAGTGACCTGCACGAGCCCACCATCTTGATGGCCTTGATGGAAGGAGTCGATCCTGACTCCGAATTTGGAGATTACCTTTCTAGGATGCCACCTCCCACGAGAGAGTTGTTATATGAAAAGGCCGATACTCAGTTTAGACGAGAGGAGGCCAGGGAAAACCGAAAGAGAAAGTCTGGAGCGGCTTCGAAAGAAAATGTTCAGAGTAATGTCGCCGTGAAGCAGTCTGGAGAAAGTTCCGGAAAGGTTGAGGTGAATGTGGGAAACAAGAGTGGAAACGACAATAATGGAAACAGGGGCAACAACAACAACCGTAACGTGAATGGTAACAGAAGAAACAGAAATAGGGGAAGTGATCCTAACAAAAGACCCCGGTTCCAGACTTATGAGAATTATACACCTTTGAACGACACTCTGGAGAACATTTATTTGGATACATACAATGTTTTGCAATATAAAAGATCGCCACCTCGCGACTCAACGGAGAAAGAAATGGCAACTGGAAAGTTTTGTTTGTTTCATGGAACTCATGGGCATTCAACCAATGAATGTCGACATTTGAGAGACGTGATTGAGAAGCTGCTGCGCGAAGGGAAGTTGGATGAATATAAGGTTGCCCCGAGAGATAGGGGGCAAGGAGAACAGGCTCCAAAACAGATCCAATCTTCTCCCAAGCCTACAGCGCAGCAGAAAGGCAAGGGAATTGTTATCAACTCCATAGTGGGCGGACCCCACCCAGCGATCCACAGTTTTAGAGCAATGGATCAATATGTAAATGCAGCTAAGCACGTAGATGTGGATGAATGTGATGATTTGGAAGATATCGCCCCCATAAAGCAACAGAAGACAATGTTTGACGACGTGGTATTCCGTAGCAGAGATAATACCAGGATCCAGTCACCCACCGACGATCCGTTGGTTATTACCACCACCATTGGGCCGACATTGGTTCATAAGTTGTTAGTAGACAATGGAAGCTCTGTTAATATTTTATTTAAAAAGTCATTCGATCAGATGAAGCTTGAATCTGAAGATTTGAAGCCGTGCGAAGGGTGGATCTGAGGCTTCAACGGAGCATCGACAGCTCCAATGGGGTACATAGAATTGCCCGTAACTTTGGGGCAAGGAGAACGCCGAAGAGTACGGATGCTTCAGTTCGTAGTGTTGGACATAGATTCGCCTTATAATGCATTTTTGGGAAGGCCTGCCCTTGCTGAGTTCAAGGCTTGCATTGCCCCTTGGTGTTTATTGCTTAAGTTCCCAACTGAAGCCGGAACCGGAGTAGTGAGAGGAGATCAAGTCTCCAGACGGGCCTGCTATGTTGCCGAATTAAAGATGTTGATGAAGGGACTTAACATCGAGAGTAAAGGTGCCTCGCCTCCTCCAAAGGAGGGCTCGGCGTAGCAATTAGAGGAATCGGCCCCGAAGGAGTTGCCCAAAGGAACGCTTGAAGACCTGGATCACAGAAAAGACGAGGAACCAGAGACTAGAAATGCAACTCCTAATGAAGCGACAGTGGACATTCCCATTGATGAAGCTGATCCAACAAGAGTTTTGAAGATTGGATCCCAGTTGGATCCACGTCGGGCCAAAGAGCTAACTGAATTCCTGAAGGCAAACTTGGATGTGTTTGCCTGGACCTACGCCGACATGTGTGGGATATCGCCATCCGTCATAAGTCATTCACTAAATGTAAACCCGAAACACCCGCCTGTAAAGCAAAAGAGACGTATGCTGGGCCCAAAGAGGTCGGCCGTTCTGAAAGAAGAAGTGGAGAAGCTGAAACAGAACGGATTTATTAGAGATTCGACATATCCTGACAGGATATCGAATCCCGTCTTAGTAAAGAAGCCGAATGGAAAGTGGCGGACTTGCATTGATTTTTCAGATTTGAACAAAGCTTGCCCGAAAGATAGTTTCCCACTTCCCAGGATTGACCAGCTTGTAGATTCGACAGCGGGACACGAACTTCTTTCTTTCATGGACGCATATTCCGGGTACAACCAAATTCCTATGCACGTGCCAGATCAAGAACACACGAGCTTCATTACAAATTTGGGGTTATACTGTTACGTGGTCATGCCATTCGGATTAAAAAACGTCGGAGCCACTTATCAGCGCTTGGTGAACAGGATGTTTTATAATCAAATAGGGAAGACTATGGAAGTTTATGTGGATGATATGGTTGTCAAATCGAAACAGTCCTCCAGCCATACGCAAGACTTGGTAGAAATGTTCGGTATCCTGCGAAAGTATCGGATGAAGCTGAATCCTTTGAAATGTTCATTTGGAGTGGCATCGGGAAAGTTTCTAGGCTTCATTGTGAGCTCCCGAGGGATTGAAATCAATCCCAGCCAAATAGCAGCGATTAGAAACATTGAAGAACCGAGGAGGATTAAAGATGTCCAAAGTCTTGCAGGGAAAGTAGCGGCGTTGAGTAGGTTTATCTCCAAAGCCACGGACAAATGCGTCCCATTTTTTGATTTGATTAAAAGGGGAAAGAAGAACTTCGAGTGGACTCCGGACTGTGTTGAGGCCTTTCGAAATTTATTGGAATTGCTAGAAAAACCGCCAATTTTGTCAAAGCCAGTGGATCACGAAGAGTTATTTGTTTACTTAGCAGTTTCGGCTCACGCTGTTAGCACGGCCTTGGTTCGAGAAGAAGACAAAGTGCAAAGGCCGGTATATTATGTAAGCAAGAAATTGGCAGCGGTAGAACGCAACTACCCAAAGATTGAGAAGCTCGCTTACAGCCTCCTAATCGCCTCCCGAAAACTTCGTCACTATTTCCAAGCTCACCCAATAACCATATACACTGACCAACCTCTAAGGCATGTGTTGCAGAGACCCGAAGCATCGGGACGATTGATCAAATGGAATATTGAATTAAGTCAGTTTGATTTAAATTTTCATCCGCGGAGGTCGATCAGGGGGCAGGCTCTGGTTGACTTTATAGCAGAGTTCACAATCCCAGAGGAGAAAATAATCGATGTCAAAGTGGTCAAATCCGAAGATGAGTTAAAGTTAGATCCATGGAAGCTATACACTGACGGAGCCAAGAACGACCGAAGGTCCGGAGCTGAAATCGTCTTAATCACTCCTGAAGGACGGTCGTTATATTACGCTCTACGATTAGAATTTTCGGCGACTAACAATGATTCTGAATATGAAGCCCTGATTGCCGGTTTGAAGCTTGCTAAAGACCTCGGAATAAAAACGTTGGACATATTCTGCGACTCCAAAATCGTAGTTTGCCAAGTGCGAAAGGAGTTTGTGGCTCGGGGACCTCGACTCATTTCCTACCTCGGGAAAGTGGAAAAGCTGTTGAGCAACCTGGAGCGGTACAACATAACGCATATCTCAAGAGCCGAAAACCAGAAGGCAGACAGGCTGGCGAAGCTAGCTAGTTCCGACAACCCGGAAAAAACTGAAACAATTCCAATTGAAACGTTGGAATCGCCAAGCTTTGAGTTGATGGAAATTGAGTTCGCTTTCGAAGCGGAACCGGAAAAGGAGTTGTGGATGACCCCAATTAAGAACTTCCTTAAGAATGGAACACTCCCATCAAAGAAGAGTGAGAGACGGGCTATAGTTCGCAAGGCTACCAGATACGTCCTTCAAGATGATACTCTTTATAGACAAGGATTTTCTATGCCCCTGTTACGATGCATAGCGCACAACGACATCAAACGTGTACTAAGAGAAGTACACGAAGGTGAGTGTGGAGATCATATAGGAGGTCAGACTTTAGCGAAAAAGATATTGCGGTATGGATACTTCTGGCCCACAATTAATAAAGATGCAGCTGATTATTCACGACGCTGCGACAAGTGCCAGAGATTCGCCAAAATTCCTAAAGCACCGTTGACCCAACTCAAATCGATGGTGAGTCCTTGGCCTTTTGCCACGTGGGGAATTGATATCATCGGAGTTCTACTAATTGCTAAAGGAGGAGCGAAATATGCAATAGTCGCTGTGGATTATTTCACGAAGTGGGTGGAAGCTGAGCCCCTAACCAAAATCACGGCGAGAAAGGTGATAAGTTTTGTGGTTAGAAATATTATATGCCGATTCAGGATCCCAAGGACCATTATAACTGATAATGGAACCCAGTTCGATGGTGCTGAATTCAGAAATTTTTGCCAGAAATATAAGATCGACAAACGGTACACTGCGGTTGCCTATCCGCAGTCGAACGGGCAATAGAAGCAATAAACAAAGTTATAAAATCCAACCTCAAGAAACGGTTAGAGCGCGCAAAGGTAAAATGGGTTGACGAATTGCCCTTAGCTTTGTGGGCGTATCGAACAACATTTAAGACAGCTACCGGTCATACCCCTTTCCCTCTCTCTTTTGGTTCAGAAGAAGTAATTCCAGTAGAGCTTGAGGTTCCCTCTCACCGGGTGACGTATTACGACCCGATGACGAATCGGGCACTGTTACTCGAGTCTCTTGATGAAATCAAAGAAAAAAGGGACGAAGCAGATTTGCACGCGGCAAGACATCGACGTCAGATGGCACGCTATTACAACAAAAAAGTTCGCCTTAGGACTTTTGAACCAAGAGATTTGGTGCTAAAGAGAGTCTTTCCATCCCTTCCTCACCTCGGTCCAAAGTGGGAAGGACCCTTTGTCATCCAACGGAAACTTGAAACAGGAACCTTCAAGTTAACGACTGTAGATGGCGAAGAGGTACCTAGGGCATGTAATGCCCAACACTTGATGCGATATTTGGATTAGAAATGTTGTACTCTTTGTTATTTTTCTTATGAACTCTGTAAAAAGGCACGACTTGCCCTAGGAAAATCTGATGATATGAATAAAGGACTATAAAGTGGATGTAGGCTACGACTTAGCCGAACCACTATAAAAATATCGTGTGTCATTTACTTTCATGCATCATACATATACCTTCATCTACTATTCTGTTGCGATTATGGGATATAAGATGATTTAAAACCTGAAAGGTTGAAAACATTTTATACGTGAGAAAAAGCACAACGACTGTTTGTGCGATAAGGCATAAAAGAATGGGAAGACGACATTCTTAACTCTAACTCTCGAGAATTGAGAGAGAGTATAAAGGACGGGAAGACGACGTCCTCTGAGGCGTGAAGGTGCACCCAGAAGAGAGACCGCCTCAGTAAGAACTCTAACCTGAGTATAAGACAGGAGAGTATAAAAAATGCCAGAAAAAACGACAGGCATTGACGACACAGAGAATGCAATCCCATCGAAAAATCGGGGACATTCAGACTACTTGATTAAGTCTTGAATAGTTTTTTGAGATTGACTAGGGGCATATATGTATACACATATTTCCCCACTATAACTTCATTACACAACTATAGTAAGACATGCATTCTTACATAAGTGCAAAACTAATGACTAACAGACATTGCAGAAAATGAATTATTTTTTATTTACGAATGAATTTGTACAGGAAAACAGGCAAAAAGAAGGTGCAAGAGACACCCTTACAGCAACAATTATTGGTCAATCAAACGCTAAAATAACGCAAGACACTTCATCATTTGGACTTTGAAGAGGGCTTGGACTTCTTAGCAGCCTTCTCCGCATCTCTCGCCTCTTTCTCGGCCTCTGTCAGGGTGCGCTTTGACTTTTTCTTCCCTGAAGCTGAGGTGCTGGAATCAGTTGACTTCTTCCCGGAAGGCGGAGCGCTGGAATCAAGAGAAGACTTTTTAGCAAGTTCATCTGTAATGGATCTAGTCGAAAGCTTAACAACTAACCTTGATCCCGCATCCACTACTGCGAGGGGCTTAAGGCTTTCAGGGTCTAAGTCTTCAAATTTAAGCTGCATGCGTTTATCTTGGTCAGCTTTCAGTGCAGCTAAGGTAACATCATCAGCGCTTTGTGACTCCCCGACTATCGCCACCTCCGGATCTTCCTCATGTCCCCCATCGCCGCCGCCGTCCTTTAAGACATCTATCATTTCGTCCTCACGAGGAGTGTAACACCCCACTCCCGCTATGATCACTCACTAAGGGAATGCCATAGCATCGGTGGAGTATTTTAGTGAATATAGAACAGAAAAATTACAACAAGACAGATATAAATAGTACTTGAAATTTAAAACATCATCTCATAACAGCGGAAGTAAACATGTCTGGTTACATCATAAAACCACAATAAAAGTCAAGTACAATATCCATCAAAATAAAGAAGTACATAATCCCACTCTCTCATACAATAGCCAGGACAAAAGAAAAGATAACTGGGTAACTGGAGCTTTACATCTATCCAAGCTCCTAAAGACTGGAACAGCAATCCGGTCAAGCTCCACTACTGCTAGGATCCACCGTAGGACCTGAGGGTTGGGAAAAAGATAAAAACAACGGGGTCAGACATAAGTCTGAGCGAGTCCTATAACTTTAACAATACAATCGTTAAAGTAACCAGAGAAGACATAAACTGATATACGGTAACTATTGGGGATGAATGGCTACACTAAGCAGTCAACTAAACTAAGATAAAAGATAAAGACGCATCTACCCTTCCAAAGGTAAATTACTAAACTGCACCACACCAGTCATTCCTAACTTAAAGGTTGATCCCACCCATGGACTTATAAATTAACTTAATAGTTCTCGTGTACCCCTAGGTGACTAAGTAGACGCCACGGGGCCCTACAATCCACTAGGTGTACACACTACTCCCCATTCGATCGGCTCCCTAACGTAGATACCCGTGCTGGCCCCACCGTGGGGTGTACCATTCCCCAACGTGGCAACCTGATAAAATTAACGGTGCACGGCTTATATCTACACGATGCAACAACGTCTTATTTACCAGCCCGGGTCCACACACGCATATAAAACCCGTTGGTCATGCGTTGCCACCGCTAACCCATTTTGGCCTCTTATAGTCAAGCCTAATATGCGTGTCCCGTCACTCGACTAGAGTCGAGCCCACTAAGATACGTTTGGGATATTGGTTGAAATGGGCCCCCAGCACAAGCCATCCCCCTAAGCTTGGCCCACACACTAGTGTTTCCCACTTAACCCTTTAACCATGTTTAATTACATGTTTCATCTTGGTTAAGTATTTAATCATATTTTCTATTGGCAACCACTAGCAATTTCCACATACCACCCAAGGTACCCACTTAACCCCCATGCCCCACTACAAGATTATCTGGTTAAGTGTTTCTTAATTGATTAACACCGTAACCGTGTAAAGGACCCCTCACATTGGACCGTTATTTGTAGATGCCTGGTTAAGCCGGTAGGTTCCGGGCAGTCTTACACTACAAACGGGTCCAACCTCGTGTCATTTACCCTTGTTACGTATTTAATTTATGATTAAGACCCCTCACATTGGACCGTCATTTGTAGATGCCTGGTTAAGCCGGTAAACTCCGGGCAGTCTTACACTACAAACGGGTCCAACCTCGTGTCTCAATCGATTAATTACTCCTAATTAATCACCCCCATAATTTGTGTTAATTATCATGTTTATTTTAGGAATATGGGTACACCTAACTTAATAGGCAAATTCCCAACTCCAAAGTGTGGGTACACCTAACTTAATAGGCAAATTCCCAACACATAGTATGGGTACACCTAACTTAATAGGCAAATTCCCATACTATGTTCATTTATTTTATGTTATGCATAATTATATTAATTTCACACAATCTTATTAACATATGTATTTAATTAACCCCATCGTTTCCACGTGATTTCGTTCTCATGACATAACCCATATAAAAGGTGTCAACTTGCATATGTATGAACATGTTTCAAAGGTGTCATCTTGCATATTAACAAACACATAACTTGCATATGAACTTGCATAACATGTCACGTAACTTGCATATAATCTTGTATAACATGTCACGTAAACTTACATGTTAACAAATACATGACTTGCATATAGTATGTCACATAACTTGCATATGAACTTGCATAACATACTTGCATATAAACTCATAAACTTGCATATGAACTTGCATAACATACTTGCATATGAACTCATAAACTTGCATATGAACTTGCATAACATACTTGCATATGAACTCATAAACTTGCATATGAACTTGCATAACATACTTGCATATGAACTCATAAACTTGCATATGAACTTGCATAACATACTTGCATATAAACTCATAAACTTGCATATGAACTTGCATAACATACTTGCATATAAACTCATAAACTTGCATATGAACTTGCATAACATACTTGCATATGAAGAAACATACAACTTGCATAATTATCATACATGTAACTTGCATTTTATCATACATGTAACTTGCATATTAATCATATGATCACAAAACACAAAACTTGCATAACCCATATACATTAGCAAACTAACATCATGTCATATGACTTAAAATCCATTAATCCCCAAACAAAACCATATGATCTCATCATATCTCATCTACTTAATTTAGCAATCAGTTATTAAAGTGATAGAAACTCACAACTAGCAAATTTGCACTCCAAATGAAGAAGATTAAGATGCTTAGAATGGATTAGAGGTTGATTAGAGAGTGATTAGCTTGCAACCCTCTTCATAAATTAGTGGAGGCTCCTTCTAAGATTTAATTTGGCGGCATGTAGCCCTCAATTCTATTTTTAGTATGGATTAGGGTAGGTTTAGGGTGTATTTATAGATTAGGTGAGTGTTTTAGGCCCTTAGATTAACCCTAGATTAGATTAGGACCCTTAGATTTCGGAAATCTCTAGAACACAGCCCAAGACTAACCCAAAAACCAGATCTGGTGCACCCAGATCAACAGGGCCGACACCCTGTGTCGACACCCCTGTCGACAGGGCTGTCGACACCCCTGTCGACATGCCTGTCGACACGGGGCTAGGCGGGAACTTTCCCGCCCTTTCCTCTTTTGGCTCCAAACTTGTTTTAGAACTGAATTTTAAATCTGTTTTTAACTTTGAATTTTCTGCAAACTTCATTGGGCCTTAACTGGGCCATACGGACTCCGATTTACTAAATTTCGGACTCTATTCTGCGTATTTTTCCGAGACGAACGCAATGACGCAGCCCGTTTCCCCTGATTCTCATATCTGAGATTAATTATACTTTAATTACTAACCATTAGTGTTAATTGAAATTCGGGGTGTTACATTCTCCCCTACTTAAAGGATTTCGTCCTCGAAATCTCTAAGTCAAGAAGAACGTATCCTACCAACCAAACAACCATCTACTAAACCATCAACCACAAGCAACCATTATCCTTAGAAACTTCTAATGATGTATGAACATATGCAGAAAGTGTGTGTATATGTCCGTATACTAATGCAAAATCAGGCGGTCTACTGATTCAGTCGACCTCCTTAATGCAAACCATGATAGTGCCATGCATCCAATATGTATGCGAAACCCTATTGACACATACAATTTCTATATGCGTGCACAACCATACACAAAAATGCATCATCCACATGATAACACAGCCATGATACATCCATCAATCTAACTACCACATCCATTTATGCGATATGCAACATGAAGTGACTGAGCCGATCTAGTGCCTAATGTGTGTGTATATGCATCCACGAGCAACCACTAGCAAACAATTGCATCCACATGCATCCATCAACCATAACATGTTTCAAACACATGTTTCAACCATAGGTTTTACCCTATCTAAAGGTCATAGGTACTAGCGAGAGGATATACTAAAGATAAGATAAGTACTAGACAAGCGATCAAGGAGAAGTTAAAAGACATACTCTCAAAAAGAAATGGATACAAAGAACGCATCTTCGCTTCCGTCTCCCAAGTAGCATTGCCCTCGTCTTCTCCCCATTGCACTTTAACTAGCTGAACTTCTATGTTCCTCAACTTCCTAGTTTCTGACCCAAGGATGCGAGTAGGAGTTCGTCGAATCGTCGCATCACGCTCTACCTCTACATCTTTAAGCAAGCTCGGCTCTACCACCTCTGCGGTCTCATGTAAGAACTTCCTCAAATGTGATACATGGAATACATCATGAACACCACTAAGTCTGTCGGGCAACTCCACCCTATATGCCATCCGTCCAATTCTTTCCTTAATAGGAAACGGCCCAACAATCCTCGGTGCTAACTTCCCAACGGACCCAAAGCGAACAACATTTCTCAACGGAGATACTTTGACAAAAACCATGTCCCCAACCTCAAACTCAAGATCCGTCCTTCTCCGATCCGCATAAGATTTCTGTCTATCTTGCGCTGCCTTCATCCTTCTTCGAATCAAATCAATCTTCTCTGAAGTCTCTCTAACCATATCTGGCCCAAGCAAGATCTTATCCGTAGATTCCCACCAACATGTAGGAGATCGACAAGGCCTTCCATAAAGAGCTTCGAAAGGTGCCATGCCAATACTAGACTGAAAGCTGTTATTGTATGCGAACTCCACCAAAGGAAGATGTTCTTCCCATGTACCTCCAAAATCCAAGATACAAAGCCTCAAGAGATCTTCTAAGATATGGTTCACCCTCTCGGTCTGACCGTCCGTCTGAGGATGATATGCGGTGCTCAAACACAACTGAGTCCCTACCGCCTCTTGCAAACTTCTCCAAAACTCACTAGTGAAGATAGGATCTCGATCACTCACAATGCTGGATGGTACGCCATGCAATCTAACAATCTCTCTAACATAGACTGAAGCAAGCCATGGAGCGGTCCTCTTACTCTTCACGGGTATAAAATGGGCACTCTTGGTAAGTCTGTCTACCACAACCCAAATTCCCGTATTGCCCTTCCTCGATCTCGGTAACCCATCGATGAAATCCATCGAGACACTATCCCACTTCCATTGCGGAACTTCCAATGGGTGTAGCAACCCACCGGGTTTCCTTTGCTCCGCTTTAACTTGTTGGCACACTAAGCATCTAGCCACATACTCGGCCACATCTTTCTTCATACCGGCCCAGAAGAAAATTCTCTTCATATCTTGGTACATTTTGTCTCCACCGGGATGAATAGTCATTCTTGAACGATGTGCATCATCCAAAATAGCCTTCTTCAAACCCTCATCTTGTGGTACACAAAGTCTACCGTCTCTATGCAACCATCCCCTATCATCTATGGTGTATCTACCCAAATGGCTGGACGACTCCCCCCTTATAAGCTTCTCTACCAACTCAACCAACTGTGGGTCGTCTCGCTGAGCCTCGCCAATCCGTCCCAAAAGAGTAGGTCTAACCTCCAAGGATGCTAACAAACCAGGTACAAAGTCAACAGAAGGTCGGAAGTCGAACAAAGAAAGAAACTCCAAGCTTCGCCGTTCCACGAGCAATGGACTCAAAGATAGCCTTTTTCTACTCAAGGCGTCCGCCACTATGTTACCCTTGCCAGGGGTATACGCTATCTCGAAATCATAGGATGCTAAGAACTCCATCCACCTTTGCTGTCTTAAGTTTAAATCCTTCTGAGAGAATAAGTACTTCAATGATTTATGGTCAGTGAACAACTCGAATCTCTCACCAAGAAGATAATGGCGCCAAGACTTAAGTGCGAAAACAATCGCGGCCAACTCTAGATCATGGGTAGGGTAATTCTTCTCATGCACTCTCAATTGCCTCCCTCCATAGGCTATTACCCTTCCCTCCTGCATCAAGACTGCGCCTAATCCTGTCCCACAATCATCGGTATAAACAACAAACGGCTTACTCCCATCTGGAAGCACTAAAACTGGAGCGGTGGTCAAAGCTCTCTTTAACCGTCGGAAAGCATCATCACAATCTACGTCCCATGAGAAAACCAGATTCTTCTTCGTCAAGCGGGTTAATGGGGCTGATATCTTCGCGAAGTCTTTGATGAACTTCCTATAATATCCTGCCAACCCCAAGAAACTTCTTACTTCGGTAGTATTTCTAGGAACTTTCCAATCCTGGATAGATACTATCTTTGCGGGATCCACAGCTATCCCTTCCTTAGAGACCACATGCCCTAAGAATCGCACTTCTCTTCTCCAAAAATGACATTTAGAGAATTTAGCTTTAAGACTATGTGCTCGAAGAGTCTCCAACACTTCTCTGAGATGTAAGGCATGCTCTTCTTCACTCTTGGAAAAGACCAAGATGTCATCCACAAAGACTACTACAAACTTATTCAGATACTCTCTGAAAACTCTACTCATTAGATCAACAAAGTATGCAGGGGCGTTTGTCAACCCAAATGGCATCACAAGCCACTCATAAAAACCATCCGGAGTCCGGAAAGCAGTCTTCTCTATACTGTCCTCCGCCACTCTTAACTGATGAAACCCTGTAGCTAAGTCCATCTGCGAAAACACTGAGGCGCCAACCAACTGATCAAAGAGATCGTCTATCCTCGGTAATGGGTGTCTATTCTTCTTCGTGAGCTTATTAAGTTCTCTATAATCCACACAAAGTCTGAGGGACCCATCCGCCTTCGTGGCAAACACTACTGGAGCTCCCCACTCCGATATACTTCGCCTTATGAACCCCTTCTCAAGCAACTCCCCTACTTGCTTATGAAGTTCTCTTCTCTCACGAGGAGCCATGTGGCGCACTGGAAAAGACACTGGTTTGGCATTATCCACCAAATAAATTCGGAAATCTATCTCCCGCTTCGGAGGCAAACCCTTCACCTCTTCAAACACATCCGGATATTCCCGGACCACTCTGACAGAACGCAAACTCTCGACCGAAGCATCGAGCGATTCAAGATAACTTAGCATAACAGATTCCATGGGATTACAAGAGATCTCGAGAGTATTACCCAAGCGGGTCATAAGCCTGACAACTCTCCTTTCACAATCAAGAACGGCACCATTACTGGATAACCAGTCCATGCCCAAAATCAACCCATAGCCCGTGAAGCCCAATACAAAAGCGTCACATCCAAACTCAACGCTAAGTATAGAAATCTTCAAACCCAAACATATCATAGACAGATATATGGAGCCCCCAATTGGGTTTGAAACAACCAAGGGATCATCAATTAGACTGGTGTCTAAGTGCAGTGACTCAACTAACGATGATGAGATAAAAGAATGCGATGCGCCAGAGTCAAACAAAGTACGAACTGGATGATCAAACAGAAAAACCAGACTTTCAACGGAAATAGTTCTACCTCTCTGCTGAATCGGTGGAACTGAGAGAGCCTGAACTTGCCCCCTGCCTGAGGTGGTGCCATAAGAGCTTGCACCTGGCCTCCCGAGGTAGACCTCGTCTTCTGCCCCTTCTTTGGGCAGTCCTTCACAAGATGTCCTGCTTCACCACAATGAAAGCAACCGGTCTTCTTCTTTTTGCGACAATCCTTGCTGAGGTGGCCTGGGGTCCCACAATTGAAGCACTTCTTCTTCTTCTTCCCCTTGTCACCATTACCTTTTCCACCCTTGCCTTGTTGTTGTTGTTGCGGTTTCTTCTGATCCCCCTTCTTCTCTCGTGTCTTAGAACTCTTATCATCCTCATGCATAAGTGCCATGTAGACAAGCTTCTCAAAGGTGGCCCCCATAGGAATGTGAGTCATAGCTATTCCTTGCAATGGTTCGTTCAAGCCTCTAACGAACCTCAAAGCCTTCTTCTCCGATGTATTCACCAACTCTATGCCAAACCTTGCTAATTGATTGAATTTGTTGACATATTCTTTCACCGTGAGATTCCCTTGCTTCAAATTCAAGAACTTCTCCATAAACAGATTCTCTTCCGCCCTTGAGAGAAACTTAGCCCCAAACCTTTGCTTAAAATCTGCCCAAGAGTCAATAGGGCGTTCTCCATTAGTGACCTCCCACCAGAATGAGGCCTCTCCCTTCATTAACCAAGCCGCCAACTTGACTTTCTTTCCCTCTTCCACTTCAAAGATATCTAGCAACTCTTCCACTTCCTTAAGCCAATCTCTAGCCTCTACGAAAGTCTCTGAACCTAGAAAAGGTTTTCCTCCTATAGCCTTGAACTCCTTGCAAATCTTAGCAAAATTATCCACTCTAGGCTGAGGAGGAGGAGCGGTTGCCTCTGGTGTAGTAGCATTGGCTGGACCCACAGCCACGGCCCTAGCCTCTTGTAACCTCCTATACCATAGTGGTATAACTAAGCCCTCCGGGATGTTAAGATCTTCAGCCATGCTGAAACGAAAGAGGAAAGATTCAAAAAGGAGATTCCGAAAGATAAAGATATGGCTATTGGGGATTATGCTTTTCTTTTTCAAAAACTTTTCTCTTAAAAGACATGTTTTTGAAAATACTTTTTCCAAAAATAATACCTTTACTATTCTAAAAAAAATGTATTCTTCTAAAAAATTTATCTGTTCCGGTAACCTTAAGCTCTGATACCACGTGTAACACCCCACTCCCGCTATGATCACTCACTAAGGGAATGCCATAGCATCGGTGGAGTATTTTAGTGAATATAGAACAGAAAAATTACAACAAGACAGATATAAATAGTACTTGAAATTTAAAACATCATCTCATAACAGCGGAAGTAAACATGTCTGGTTACATCATAAAACCACAATAAAAGTCAAGTACAATATCCATCAAAATAAAGAAGTACATAATCCCACTCTCTCATACAATAGCCAGGACAAAAGAAAAGATAACTGGGTAACTGGAGCTTTACATCTATCCAAGCTCCTAAAGACTGGAACAGCAATCCGGTCAAGCTCCACTACTGCTAGGATCCACCGTAGGACCTGAGTGTTGGGAAAAAGATAAAAACAACGGGGTCAGACATAAGTCTGAGCGAGTCCTATAACTTTAACAATACAATCGTTAAAGTAACCAGAGAAGACATAAACTGATATACGGTAACTATTGGGGATGAATGGCTACACTAAGCAGTCAACTAAACTAAGATAAAAGATAAAGACGCATCTACCCTTCCAAAGGTAAATTACTAAAGTGCACCACACCAGTCATTCCTAACTTAAAGGTTGATCCCACCCATGGACTTATAAAATTAACTTAATAGTTCTCGCGTACCCCTAGGTGACTAAGTAGACGCCACGGGGCCCTACAATCCACTAGGTGTACACACTACTCCCCATTCGATCGGCTCCCTAACGTAGATACCCGTGCTGGCCCCACCGTCGGGTGTACCATTCCCCAACGTGGCAACCTGATAAAATTAACGTTGCACGGCTTATATCTACACGATGCAACAACGTCTTATTTACCAGCCCGGGTCCACACACGCATATGAAACCCGTTGGTCATGCGTTGCCACCGCTAACCCATTTTGGCCTCTTATAGTCAAGCCCAATATGCGTGTCCCGTCACTCGACTAGAGTCGAGCCCACTAAGATACGTTTGGGATATTGGTTGAAATGGGCCCCCAGCACAAGCCATCCCCCTAAGCTTGGCCCACACACTAGTGTTTCCCACTTAACCCTTTAACCATGTTTAATTACATGTTTCATCTTGGTTAAGTATTTAATCATATTTTCTATTGGCAACCACTAGCAATTTCCACATACCACCCAAGGTACCCACTTAACCACCATGCCCCACTACATGATTATCTGGTTAAGTGTTTCTTAATTGATTAACACCGTAACCGTGTAAAGGACCCCTCACATTGGACCGTTATTTGTAGATGCCTGGTTAAGCCGGTAGGTTCCGGGCAGTCTTACACTACAAATGGGTCCAACCTCGTGTCATTTACCCTTGTTACGTATTTAATTTATGATTAAGACCCCTCACATTGGACCGTCATTTGTAGATGCCTGGTTAAGCCAGTAAACTCCGGGCAGTCTTACACTACAAACGGGTCCAACCTCGTGTCTCAATCGATTAATTACTCCTAATTAATCACCCCCATAATTTGTGTTAATTATCATGTTTATTTTAGGAATATGGGTACACCTAACTTAATAGGCAAATTCCCAACTCCAAAGTATGGGTACACCTAACTTAATAGGCAAATTCCGAACACATAGTATGGGTACACCTAACTTAATAGGCAAATTCCCATACTATGTTCATTTATTTTATGTTATGCATAATTATATTAATTTCACACAATCTTATTAACATATGTATTTAATTAATCCCATCGTTCCCACGTGATTTCGTTCTCATGACATAACACATATAAAAGGTGTCAACTTTCATATGTATGAACATGTTTCAAAGGTGCCATCTTGCATATTAACAAACACATAACTTGCATATGAACTTGCATAACATGTCACGTAACTTGCATATAATCTTGTATAACATGTCACATAAACTTACATATTAACAAATACATGACTTGCATATAGTATGTCACATAACTTGCATATGAACTTGCATAACATACTTGCATATAAACTCATAAACTTGCATATGAACTTGCATAACATACTTGCATATAAACTCATAAACTTGCATATGAACTTGCATAACATACTTGCATATGAACTCATAAACTTGCATATGAACTTGCATAACATACTTGCATATGAACTCATAAACTTGCATATGAACTTGCATAACATACTTGCATATGAACTCATAAACTTGCATATGAACTTGCATAACATACATGCATATAAACTCATAAACTTGCATATGAACTTGCATAACATACTTGCATATAAACTCATAAACTTGCATATGAACTTGCATAACATACTTGCATATGAAGAAACATACAACTTGCATAATTATCATACATGTAACTTGCATTTTATCATACATGTAACTTGCATATTAATCATATGATCACAAAACACAAAACTTGCATAACCCACATACATTAGCAAACTAACATCATGTCATATGACTTAAAATCCATTAATCCCCAAACAAAACCATATGATCTCATCATATCTCATCTACTTAATTTAGCAATCGGTTATTAAAGTGATAGAAACTCACAACTAGCAAATTTGCACTCCAAATGAAGAAGATTAAGATGCTTAGAATGGATTAGAGGTTGATTAGAGAGTGATTAGCTTGCAACCCTCTTCATAAATTAGTGGAGGCTCCTTCTAAGATTTAATTTGGCGGCATGTAGCCCTCAATTCTATGTTTAGTATGGATTAGGGTAGGTTTAGGGTGTATTTATAGATTAGGTGAGTGTTTTAGCCCCTTAGATTAACCCTAGATTAGATTAGGACCCTTAGATTTCGGAAATCTCTAGAACACAGCCCAAGACTAACCCAAAAACCAGATCTGGTGCACCCAGATCAACAGGGCCGACACCCTGTGTCGACACCCCTGTCGACAGGGCTGTCGACACCGTTGTCGACATGCCTGTCGACACGGGGCTAGGCGGGAACTTTCCCGCCCTTTCCGCTTTTGGCTCCAAACTTGTTTTAGAACTGAATTTTAAATCTGTTTTTAACTTTGAATTTTTTGCAAACTTCATTGGGCGTTAACTGGGCCATACGGTCTCCGATTTACAAAATTTTGGACTCTATTCTGCGTATTTTTCCGAGACGAACGCAATGACGCAGCCCGTTTCCCCTGATTCTCATATCTGAGATTAATTATACTTTAATTACTAAACATTAGTGTTAATTGAAATTCAGGGTGTTACAAGGAGTGTCAGCCTTAGACGGTTCGCTTCCTTCTCCCAAGTCTATGGGAGCAGCCTTGTCCTTTCCCCCTTTGGCCTTCTCCGTAGGCTCCGCCCCAGAGGCGGTTCCCTGGGACACATCTGTCTTTCCGGATGGCTCAATACCTACAGAGTGAGAAGCAATAGTTATCAACTCAGGAGAAAATAATGGGTTTTTCATCGATTGCTCAATCACATGGCGAAAGGTAGAGATAGCCTTGACGAATTGAGGTGAAAATATAGAGATACCTTCCGAAGACTTCTCGGCTGGAGTAACTGCTATATCCGATGACGTTTCTGGAATAGGGGATAAAAGAGTTGTTCGAGGGATCTCCGGGTTTTCAGGATCATATCCCTCTACTTCAGAAGTTGCGGGGGCAGTCGAAGAGGAACCAGCCTCGGGAATGTTCTTTTGCTTAGTCCTCTGCCTCTCTTCGTCCATAGCAGCAGCAATGAGGCGGCGCCCTTCAGCTAGGCGTTCTGGCTCATCATCTCTTAAATATTTCTCCATCAGCTTGTCCTCGTCAATGGAATCAACCTTGAGCTCCTCTTTCTCCCACTCAACGATTTGACTCCATACTTGGACTAGAGTAGATGGATAATCTTCAATCCAAGAAATGTTTCGACGGCGGATGATGTGCGCAAAGAATTCAATCATTAATTCGCCGAAACCCTGAACCTCTCCCTCAACCTCCGACAGTTGTTTGCGGGCTTCTTCAGCGGATTTGATAGCACACTCGACGTTACCCTCCGCTAGGGCAGCTCTGTTCTCCGCCTCCATTAGCTTAGAAGCCAAGTCAGCATTTTTCTTTTCTAGTTCAGCATTCCTCCTTGCTAACTCGGGATTTTTCCGTTCAAGGTCAGCGTAAGCAAGGCGCGTTTTAGTAGCATCTGACTTAACATCTTCGGCTTGCTTTTTTAACTCAGAACGCTCTTGAGTATGGGATTCAAGCAAATCATGGTAACGTTTTTGCATATCTTCAAATTGTTGTTTGAAGCTAGTAGCATCCCATTGAGCAACAGCAAGCTAGGCCTGTGTATCCTCCAAATCTTTTCCTAGATTCTTTAAGGCCTTTGCATCGTCTTTAGCAGTTTTTTGCATCGAATCAGTATTCGTGATTAAAGTATAGATGATTCTGGAAAGGTTGCGTGAATACTTGAACATTTCAGAATATTGTCTCTCGACCGCATCTATCTTTGCTTTGGCCTCATCTGCCCACCTTGAAGAAATAGGCTCAAGAGCAGGTAAAAAAGTCAAGTTTTCGAAGTAATGTTCGGGAAATTGCTCCTCCAGGTATGCCCGCTTAACTGCAGTTTCAACATCTAGTGGTGGAGGGGCGGGGATTGTCAGCTCAGTATCCCTGTGCGTGGAGGATTCAATAGCCTCTTTACCTGTTCTAGGCCATTTAGCAGAGACCTTGCGTTTGCTTCGCGACTCAGTATCTTTTGGCGGACTTCTCTCCCTGCTGCGCTTTTCTTGAGAAGAGGTTGAGTCTTTTGGTTGCGGCCTGTCCTCTTCCCGACGACCTTGGTAACCTTTATATCTCTCTGGGTCCGTCCGGACAGGAGAGCGAGAATGTGAGGTTCGAGAGCGATAGGGTTCATAAGGCCTTCTCTCCTCCCTACTGCGGTCGTCGCGGCGATCATACTAAGTATCATAAGGTGGATTAGACATGCTGCGGCGGAGTTTCCTGATATCATAGTAAGATCGGGACATCGTGCCTGCACAATAAGACAAATGAAATTCAGAATCAATATTTTCACAATGAGAAAGATGCAATGAGTTGTAATGTTATTGTGTAAAGTGTGTCCTAAGTGGTGTTTTTTCCCCCCAACCAACCCGAGTCCGAAGCTAGACCAGTACGGGCAGGCTCTTTGGCCTTAGCAGGAGTGGTCTCTTTGGAAGAAGTGAAAACTAAAGGATTCTTCCTAAAATCCTCTAAAGTGTAAATGGTTTCAGGTAAGGGGAGATCCCCCAAACCCTGAAACAGTGGGTCATCAGTACTAGGGACATCTCCCTCAGAAGCATCGATCGGTGACTCTTTGGAAGACGTTGACTTTTCTGGAGAAATGGCATCCTCGGGAACAGTATACCCTTCGCGATGCTTTTCCGCCATGTTAGCCAATTCATCATCTTGGGTAGAAGAAGGAGAGGGTGAAGCTTGAAGAGGCACTGTAGGAGCTCTCGAACTTTCGCCCGTTTCGGGGATTACGTCCACTGGGGGAATATATACATATGGAGCCGTCCCATGACCAATGCTACGAGTAACAGATAGCAACCCATGAAAATGAAGATATTCGTCCTTAAGGACTTCATCAATAGTTAAAAACTTTTGATCGCCATTAAGGAGCTGTTGCATCCGGTCAAAGAAAACTTGGTCTGATATATGTTTCGGGTTGTTGACTGCAAACAAAAAGAAAAAACAAATTAGGGTGATGGCTTGAATGTATAGAGTCGAGATTTAGAAAACCAGTGCTTTACTTGATTTCGTCCACCTCCTAGCACACCCTGGCTGTCGCTTCACATAAAACCATTCCAGTCTTGAATCCCCAGCTTTGCTACTGAATGGCACTGGAATTATTTTCCTCTTAGGGACAGACTCAAAGTAACAGAAAGAAGGAGTCTCTCGAGTCCGATGCTTGAAGTTATAGAAGAAATGAACGTCATCGAAAGTGAGCTCTATGCCTAAGATCTCACGGTACGCTACATATAAGGTGTACAAGTAAGCATAAGAATTAGGGTGCAGCTGCATGGGGGCAATTCACATTTGTCTTAGAAAATCGACGATGAAAGGAGAAAATGGAGGGATAGCACCGACCATGTACATCAACCGAGTGATTGCCATATACCCTTCTGGAGGGTTGTGGGGACGGTCAGTTCTCGAAGGCACCAGGGTGTCCCTTTTTAGTATCCCGTATTTTAGACAAATTCGGATAAGTCTATCGTTGTCGATCGTCGATTCAACAGAATCTTGGGGTGATTCCAATATGACGGCAGATTCAAACTCATCAGGAGCCCGGTCGTCGCCAATCCCTCCTTCCTCTTCACAACCTAGAGAAACTCCACCCTCCGAAGACACATTGTCGCTTTCGCGAGTTCCAACCTCGTAGTCTGAGCCCTCATCATTCCATTTTGGATCCGAGGAAGAAGATATGTCCTCAAGAGTAATTTTGTTGGATGTCTCCGGGGTCTCCTTTTTCCCGGCTAGTCTAGAAGAGCGTCTGGGTCTCATGGTCACAAAACTATTGAAGAAGCAATAGCACAAGTTAGAGTACATTAGCCCGTATCCCCCCGTGCATGTGTGCAAACTAAAGTGTAAACTGTGTATGCGGAAAGTGTAAAGTTAATATTTGAAAGTGCGACGCAAAATTTTGGCAAAGTAATAAGGATCAAGGCAGTTCTTGATGTCCAGTTATGTTCGCAAGGCACTATCCTAATTGTCCATTAAGTTGAAGATTATGCCAAGAGTTGATTGGGCCAGTTAAACGAGTTTTTATGCCTTAAGATGGAATGCCCTTCGGTTCGGTTCGAGCGCATTCATTGGGATCGGATCGGGGGCGTAGCCCTGCCTTGGGCTCGGATAAACACTGAAGCTCAGGAATCAAAATTAGATCGCCCGGAAGTAGATTCCCCGAGCGGTTCGGGTCGGATCACGCAGTCATGCCTCTCCTCCTTTATCTTACAGTCCGACCCGATCCGATTAGGTGAGTTCCATTCCCCCCTTCTTTAACTACTTGCCCCGACCCGATCCGACCTTCTGGATTTCTTTTCTTTTTCCCTTTCTCCACTTTCCATACTCCATCGCCCGAACCGACTCCCTATGATCTTCTTCTTCTTCCTATTCTCTAGTCTTAGGCCCAATATAATCTCCAGCACCCCAGTCATGACCGAACAAACTACGACTCCCTCTTCCAACGTCTTGGAGTAGCAACGAAGCCAACAACGACAATAACGAAGGAAGAGGATGCTGTAGCGTGGAAATCACGTTCAGATCGATCGAATTGACCATAAATTTCAATTAAAACCTATTATCATGAGGTCGATCAGGGATTTAGACCTACCAAGGTGGATAAGCTGGAGATTCGCACGAGAATGGTAAAGAGTTATTTTTTCTCTTTTGAATCCTAGAGTTCCGAAGCAGAAATTGTAAAACGATAAAGTAAAAAGAAAGTGGAAGGAAGATGAAGGCTGAATTTATATAGAAACATGGTGACTATTCGTCTCCCCGTTCGGACCGGCTCGAAGGCCCAGTAGCGTAGCTTAGCCCACTAGTCCAATGCGAAATAAAAAAAAGAAGGGGACCCATTCAGGTCGGAATCCGTACCGAACAGAATGTTGTAACTTAGCAGTAAATTAAATCAAAATTCGAAGAAGAGGATGAAAGCACAAGGAAAAGGGAAAATTACCTAGAAGGCACTGTGCAACGATAATAAAAGCATGCTCCGTCTCCAACAGAAGCATCCTTTGAGGGGGCAAAATGTTAGCCCACTTTGTGAACTGGGCAACACAAAGTCGAGATGTGAAACGTTGAAGAACTTAGAAAGCATCATAGCGGATCGGATTGGAGAGATGTTACGATTCGGATCGAAGAGATGCTGCCACTTGGATCGAAGAGACGCTGCTATTCGGATCGGAGGGCTACCTATTATCACTCGAATCGGAGGGCTACCTACTATCAGTCGGACTGGAGGGCTACCTACTACCGGGTCGGAACGGAGCAAAGCAAAGTGGATAAGGACTTAGTTTTAGGTTAATCCAGGTCGGATCGGATACCCCGATCCGAACCCCCTCTGCAGGCTCCTCCGAACCTAACCTGTAATCCACATCACTTCCCCCCACGATCGCCTGAAGATGCGGAGCGGTTATGACTAGTTCCTACCCACGATAATCTCTATTCTGATGCGCTGTCTGCACTGGAGTCCATCCGAACCCGAGGATGATGGGATGGAGGACACGTGGCTCCGATCCGGATCGGGTTCTACCTAAATTTTCACCTATAAATACCTTGCCTGGAGACAATTCAAGGGATCTTCTTTTTGGCACTTTGAGAGTTCAACCACTTTCATAAACCGAATTCCAGCACTCCCGGATAATCCAAATCGTCTTTCAACATTTGTTTTGAGACAATTGAGTGAATGTATGTGAGTTGTGAGTGAAATTGAGTCAATATCTCATTGTAATTGCAATTATATCATCGAGAATAGTGATTGACAAGTGGACGTAGGCTTTTCAATGCCAAACCACTATAAATTCTGTCTCTCCATTTTACTTTTGATCTTAATTTAGTCTGATTTTAGTCAATTTGGGTGTTAGAACCACTTTTTGGTCTAACAAATGATATTTTTATCTGAATGAAGTAGTTAACAACTAGAATAAAGAACTGAAAGGAATTGTAATGGTTTTAATACAACCAGAATTTTCCAATATATAAATTGGATAGGAGTTGAATGGAAATTATCTTCGGATATCGTAATTATACGTACATCATTGAGGAATTTGGAAGATATAGATATCATTATTCCCAATACGATATATGCTGGTTTCAGAATGTGATGTTGAATATAAGTCGATATGATTTCTATTTAGAGCCTTGTATTTAGTATCAAATTGGATTTCAGGTTTGTTGTGAATTGTTTCGTCAACAACACTGTTCTTAAACCCAATTGAGAATAGAATAGATATCTCAATTAGGATTTAGTGAAGTTTTCCGATTAATAAATATAATTGGAATTAAATGGAAGATGATTTTTAGGTTCATTGTGAGCGATGTTTTAAATAACATTAGTTCTTAAACTCAATTAACAGTGATGTTATGATTTGGAATTTATTACTCTTTTAATTAAGGTTTAATGGAATTTTTCCAAAGTAAGGTTTTCCAATTTAATACGTTAAACTGGAATTGTGTGGGATTCGATTTAATAATAATCGAGATGAGCTTCTGTGAAGGAAGACCGATACTATATATGGAATTTAAAAGGATTTTCCGTTATCCCATTTATAGTATTAGTCCGATACGCAAATTTATATCGATTACGATTGATCTGATTTCCATGAGGTTTCCATTTTAATGGAAGTTGATTTTAGGTTAATCGCAAGCGATGTTTTAAACGACATTTGTTCTTTAACTGTAACGACCAAGCTTTTTGACTGCTCGAAGTCGAAAATTAAACCAACTCAAATTGTTCAAAATGGCAGATTGTTATTGCTTAATGAAGTTGAAATATAAATCATTACAGAATCACCAAAAGAACATGGAATATCTCACAGCAGAAGTAAAATTTATACAATATTATAAAAATCCTTTAGATTTTACATGATATCAGAGCACAAAATAAATATAGATACAACGGAAGTATGAATACAAAATCATACTAATATATCGTTAGTAAGTAGAGATGAGCATAACAGCATATGAAATAGTAGATGAATGACTAGATCTCCCATGAATCTCATGCTCTAATAGATATATTTCTCAGCTATAATACTCGATCTGACCCCGAGCATTTTGCAAGGCATAAAACAAACAAAATATCCGAGTCAGGACTAACATTCTCATATAAGTGAATTAACTCAAGTGACATGTCTAAATGGAATGCATCAGTAACTCAAAGGATGTTTGGGACTTACATCCTTTAAGGATCCGTAAAAACTAATACATATATTATAAAACGCTATTATTATAGTGTCTATTCAATAGAGTAAATATACCAAAATAGCATAAGATGTATTACCATATTACCCTTACACCGTTTATAAGCCTTGTACTCTATACAGTAACATAAATTCAATGTACTAGTGTTACTACAGGGCACTCCATAGAAAACAACGCCAAATCAAAATGGTAGGTGGCTCAATCAGGATAAATATGACAAGACATCGAGGAATTCCTAAGGATAGGATTCTACGATTTGCATGTCCGAACTAGTGGTAACGTATAGTAGCAACTATCGCCCACCTCAGAACACACTCCTATAATTAAAGAGTGCACCCAAATCAATCACAACAGTAAAAGATATGGTATTGAAGGAGCATGTCCGATCGGAGGTGCGACCTCACTTAGTCATGGTATAGAACCTGTTTTAGTCATTTTAATTATGACCCAAAGGTCAAGGCCAATCCACCATCATTCTCTTTCTTCAAATCCAGTAATCGCCTCCATACCATCCTGCTTCGTTCCGGAATCTCCACCATGTGCACATACGTTAAAGTGATGTCAACATTGGCAGAGAGTATGAAACCTATCGACTCTGGTCTCTTTAACAACCAATCGTTTACCGCGGTCATTAAATTTGAAATCATATTTCCAAGTATCGCAAATCGATTTATATCAAACGTTGCCTTAAAATCGATTACTCAAATAATTCCTCTTTGGTTCAATTTTGATTTTTAAATTCGAAATTTACAATAACCTTTTACCAATCATTCCAGTTTGGATTTCAATTTCAACACATCATTACTACCAGAAATCTTCATTTCAATCACCTTGGATTCATTAGTTCGGTTTGGACATGGATTTTCTTAAAATTTTAAAATAATTGGAATAGTGACCTTGAAAAATAGTGTAAGATATTAAATTTGAAAATAGTGTGTATATACTTAAGTAAATAGTTGTAAAATAGTATAAAAACTTAAATTGTCAATAATGGTCACGAGTCTTGCTTTGAATAAAATAAATAAAATTATCATAGTTAAATTTGAAAATAATAGTTATAAAACAGTTGAAAATTATTCATAAAATATTTATAGATTTAAATAGTCAAAATAGTTTAATTGTAGTTGTTATAAGTAGTTTGCCAAAATCAGGTAATGAGAGGAAAATTTGGTTACAACAACATAGTTGATTCAACAACATGATCCAACCCTAATTGTAGTAACCCGTAACTTCCCCGGTAAGGAAAGCCCAGATTATCTTGAGAACACGACAAAATAGAATGCAAACAGAAGAACATTTCATTGTTTTTACAACAATTCCATCAGAATACAAGAATATACAGAGTATGAATAAATATTACACATTTCACAAATATCAGAGATTTAAATTACATTTACATACATCGCAGCGGAAAATAATACAAAACACAACTAGAAGTAATACACTGATACAGAGCTTTCCGAGTATCGTTCCAGCTGTAAATCAGGATCCTGTGAATATAAATCTGCAAAAACCCAACTACTAGTTGCCCGTGTCAAAAATAAGGGCATCCAGAGTTTCGGTTAAAACAATAAACTCTAGGTCAGTCATGTGACTGGTGTGAGGACTAAAACAGTTATTTAAAACTTTACTTTAAAAGAGAGTAATTCAAGGACCACGCCGTATAACACGGAACGGATTTTCTCCCAAGAACACTAGTGCATATAACAAAACAACGCAATGCTTTTTGGAAAAATGAAGCTATTATAAGACCCAGGTCCCATCACACAATGCAACGCAAGCCGGAGGATAGGGTTTTCCCTCATAATAGCCAAACATGCTTGGTACGTTTAAAACAAATCACTTGATAATATTATAGGTGTATAGTTTCGAAACAATTTCAGTCATAAATATCAATCATAGACGGCATGGGTACCATATATCATGTCTCCATACTAGTTCTATAATTAAAACCGCAATATCACGTATTGGAAATTGGATTTCCATCATTAGTCAAGGAAAGGGGAAAGCTCCTCTCCGTTCGAGACACTCTAGCAAATGTCTCAGGACCCCATTATGATCCTTGGATCGGTTGGGCCGGTCTTCTCTTACTTTTGAGGATTGGTTATTCCTGAACACACGTTTCTCGGTCCTAACAGACCTATATCCGAGGCGCCTCGCATTCCAACAACCACACAGGTGAAAAGTATGTACAAATGTCAGCCATGTTAAGCACTGACACCACCACTAGCTAGAAAGAAACATCGTGTTCTCCCAACGGTCACTATCCCATTTTTGACTCATACTGAGGTGTGAGGCTCGCGAATTCACGCTATACACAAAGCTGCACCACACAGGCTGTGCTTTGATCATCAACTACAAGACTTTGCTTTTCAACAGAAGCCTTGACCATTTACCACTTAGGCATGCCACACAGGCAATTCATGCCATGCGACTGATGTTCATCGATATACAACCTCTGAGCTCGTACGTCTCAGAGAAGGGCGTTAAGCAAGAGAATAAATTCTCCGCCGCCAAACAAATGTATATTTAATAGAGATCAATCAACACAGAATAAAATCCAATGTCAGACACACAGTACATTTACAAGTTCGTTCTGGGTCTGAACGAAACCGGAGGCACTTTCCTCGCATATCCATCGATCTCCAAGTACGTCTGGACGATCACCAACTGATTCCCTCATCTTGGGTGTACATCCCAATCAGGATCATCAGTAATCACCCAAACGATGTGAAGACTTCTGGTCTTCAACCACCGTCTTCATCTTCGGCATACCGTCGAATTGGTTATTCAGAATGGGTATAAACCCGGCCTTTCCGAATAACCTGCGTATATAATACACAAATGTTACACAAACACAACATACGCCTCATTCCAATTCAGAATATTCTTTTATTCAAAATTCACTTTCTTAGGGGGAGGTTGTAACACCCCGAAAATTCTATAACTGTGAAATTAACAAATTAAAGTATAATTAATTTGAAATCAAAGAACCAAGGGAAACGGGATACGCCATTGCGTTCGTCTCGGAAAAATACGCGAAATAGAGTCCGAGTTTTCGAAAAACGGAGTCCATATGAAGAAGATATGGCCTTCGGAAGTTTTGAATTAAGTTTAAAATTCAAACAGAATAAAATAATTAAAAATGGGGCCCAATGGGCCAGGGCGGATAAACACCCGCCTAGGCCACCCAGGTCGACTGGGCTGTCGACCTGGGCTACCCATGTCGACAGGGCTGTCGACAGCCCTGTCGACAGGGGTGTCGACCTGGTCGAGCCCAGTCAACCTGGCTGGCCAGGTCTGTGTTTGGTCGAATTTCTGTGGTCTGCTTTGTCATTAGGGCTAGGTGGCGGGTTCTAATTGGTCTGTCTATCTAATGAATGGCTACGATCTAACCTAGCAACATCAAGGGTCCTAATCAATTCCTAACCTCTATATAAACAACCCTAGACTAAACCCTAATCTATTCATTCAAATTAAGAACATAGCCGCCATGTTGCTGAGGAACGACTAAGAGTAGCCGCCAACTAAAGAGAGAATTAGGAAGAAAGTTCTAAAGCCTAAAGCAATTCATGCAACCTAAAGCCAATCAATTCAACAAAGGAATCATATCTCTTAATTAGAGAATTCGCCGCAACCATTGTAAGTAGAGTATTACTTTGGTATGGATAAACAATTGTGTTGGTTTGTATGCGTGAATTGTGGCAATAAAGTAATTCATATTTGTGCGTTCTTATCAATTTGAAATATTATGTACGTTTGGATATTTATGAATTATGTTATTCATTATAAAGAACTACATGCGGTAGTTCTATGCAGGTATACATTTGGAATATTGCGCAAATTATGTAATCTATGTTGAAGCTACATGTATGTAGTTGATTGAAATTCATGCAAGTTTGGGGCTTTGTTATTATGCCATCATGATGTATATTTTTGTGCATAAATCATTTTGCAAGTAATTGAAACAAGTTTGGTGGTTATGGTTCATAAGAAACTATGTTGGAATTTTGACACCATAATCCACGTATTAAGTCATGCTTTTGCAAACTTATGAATATGGCTAGGCTATGAATGATATTTGGCATAATTGAAATCCATGATTAAGTCTATCTTGTTTACAAGAATTATATGATGACATATGTGAGACATGGCTAGGTTAGACTCAAAAATCCCTTTTTGCCAGTTTAAAGCAAACACCATGTTTAGGAATATTTATGCATAAGTATGTTTATACCATCGTTATGTGATTAGACTTAAACCATGATTAAGTTGAACTATGCTTTTGTGATAGTAACAAAGTATCTCCTTTGTAAACATGTAGAAACCTTATGAACATGACTTGTTTATGTTTATGCCTAAATGAGAACATAGGTCTATGTGACACCTAATTTAGATTCTTATCTTAAGTTTACATGGTTTGGTTCATGTCACCTATGCTTTATGACCAAAGTATATATATATATATATGCAAGTACACCAGTTTCTATTTCCAACGTCATATGCAAGTTCATGCGCTCACCTTCCCCTCTTTGTGTATGTAATCACGCTTTAAGCCTCCCCTTTTCGCATGGCTAAATTGGGCTTTAAAAGGCTAAGCCCAATATATATAAACGGACGTGTAAAACGGGGGAAAATAACGTTGGGTTAGAATTAATTAATGAATGAAAATATAAAATAGAAGGGCCCAAATTCAAGTATGGGTTGGGACCGTGATTGGTGTAACCTTTACACCATTAACTTAATAATGGGCCGCAAATATTTACATATAAGAAATAAAGAGGAATGACAAGATATGTAAATGTAGAACATACGATGTGTTTAACCCGAGGTTGGATTGAGTTGTGATGTAAACCTGCCCGGAACCGCCCGGCTGTCCAGTAGTCACAACAATACCTATCCAATGTGGGAGGTTAAACATGGAGCCCAGCAAAGACCCGAGGTTAGACTGAGTTGTGGCGTAAGACTGCCCGGAACCAACCGGCAACAGGCAGCCACAACAATACCTGTCTAATGTGAGAGGTCAGGGCCTTAATAAGACAATTAAGGCTGAGTCAGGATTGTTAGGATTAAGTAAACTAAAGACTTAATCAAAATGGAACATGCTAAACTAAACGGACTGGTGGGGGTTAGGTTAGAAAACACTTAACCAACTTAGCATGTTGGCTAGAGATAGAAAACCTAGTAACGGGGGACCCTTTTCAGCAGTAACCCTAAAAGGTGTATCAGGATACCCTGAAACTAGGCAGGGTGGGGCACGATTACTGGGCTGATTGTAAGAGGTCAAAGCGACGGCGGTGGTGTAGCAGTGTAGGTTCTAACGGAGTGCGGGCGTGCACACACTCCGGCGCAGAAAAATAAGGCACTGGACACCAGTAGCATACCTGTGCACTCTAAGGTTGTGTCGGGTTGCCACTATGGGACTTGATACACCCCATGGTGGGACCAGCATAGGTAACTACAACATCGGGGGCCGTAAGACACATGTAACTTTGCGAGTAGGAGCCGATCATCATAGAATGGATCACATCACCCTGATTATGGGGTGCAAATTGGAAACTAGTTTATATGGGTTCAGAGATTAACATGGGGTACGATAGTATATTCGACCCTAGACAACTTAACCAAGTTTATTGTGCTTGCCCACTTCTTGTTTATACTTATCATACCCAGTTCTTTATTCATAGACAAAATAGTACTAGACTTACTCAGGCTTTATGTCTGACTCTATTTTTCTTTCCTCTTCTTTCTTCCGTTTTCCCCCCCCCCCCCCAGGTCCTCAGGGAGGGAACACAGCAGCTTGATCAGCCTTGACATCCAGCTTGAAGTAGAAAAATGTATTGCTTGGACTTTCCTGTTTTGAACTATGGCTTTGGACAATCCACTATGGGGCTTTTGCAGTTCATCTATGTTTTATTTATGCTTCTTTAAAAATAATGTACTCAAGACAGATTATGAAAGTGTTATGTTATGTTTTTGGAAAGGATGTTGTTGTAACACGTATTTGACTTTATGAAATAAAATTTGCTGTTCTTCCGCTGTTTACAAATATGTGTTCTTATATCTGTCTTGTATATCTGTGACTTGTACTTATAAACCTCCACCAAAATTAGGGCATTCCCTTTGAGAGTGACCCTAACGAAGGTGGGGTGTTTCACTTGGTATCAGAGCATAGGTTTACCAGATAAGATAAAAAGTTTTGAAAAAAAAATTTCAAAAAGGAAATTTAAAGAAGCATTTTTAAAAGAAAATATTATTTTATTTTAAAAAGGCAAAGTCCACCCCCCCCCCCCAAAGCCATAGGAACTATCTCTATCCTTCGTTTTGAATCTATCCTTTTTGTTTCAGCATGTCCCAAGAACTCAACTTGCCGGAAGGGGTACCAATACCTGGTTGGTTTAGACGGTTCTTAGAAGCAAGGACCACTCAGCCAGGTCCTACCATTCCTCCTCCCCCAGCTGAAGGAAATCATCCAGCTGCAGCGGCACCTTTTCCTCCACCTCCTCCACGGGGAAACACTTTTGCTAAGATATGTAAAGATTTTAAAGCTATGGGAGGAAGGGATTTCCATGGAACTGAGTCCTTCGTAGCAGCTAGAAATTGGCTGAAAGAAACGGAGGACCTATTCATCATCTTTGAGGTAGAGGATAGACAAAAAGTACAGTTGGCAGTGTGGCTATTGAAGGGCGAGGCTTCCTACTGGTGGGAAGTCACTAATGCTGAAAGACCAGTGGAGACATGGGAGGACTTTAGGGCAAGGTTTGAGACTAAATTTCTCTCAGATGCAGAAAGAAGTTTGCAGTTGGAAAAATTCTTATTTCTTAAGCAAGGGGACAAGACGGTCAGAGAGTATGTGAATCAGTTTGATGAGCTGGCTAGGTTTGGGCTTGACCTAGTCAACACCCCGCACAAGAAGGCTCTCCGTTTCGTCAAAGGGTTGAATGAGCCATTACACAGTTTGGCCATGACCCATATACCCATGGGAGCCACGTATGAAAGATTGGTGCAAATGGCATTGCTGAATGAAGAGGATAAGGGCAAGAAGGAGACAAAGGCAGAAAGCTCTCAAGGGAAGAAAGAGGGTTTGCAACCTAAGAAGACAGACTTTAAGAAAGGCGGGAAAGGCAACAAAGAGAAGAGGAAGTGCAATTTCTGTGGCAAAGTGGGGCACTTAGTAAAGGACTGCCGGAAAAAGAAGGCCAAGGAGAATGGTGGGTGCTTTTCTTGCGGTGAGACAGGCCATAGGGCTAAGGACTTCCCAAAGAGACGAGGACAGGGGCAGAGGGCTGGATCCACCCCAGGGGCACAGGTCCATGTGCTAGAAGCGCCACCTCTGCAACAGCGAGGTATAAATACTTCTGTAGAAAATGTAGTTTATCTTTATGATCACCCCGTTCGCACTTTATTTGATTCTGGCGCATCACACTCCTTTATCTCATCTGCTTTAGTAAAATCTCTGCACCTAAAAACTAGTTTGGTAGAGGACCCCTTAATTGTTTCAAACCCAATTGGGGGCCCAGCTCATTTGTCTATGATCTGTGTGGGATTGAAAATTTCTATTCTAAGCGTAGAATTTCTATGTAGTGCCTTTGTTTTGGGCTTTTCGGGTTATGGTTTGATTTTGGGTATGGATTGGCTATCCAGTAATGGGGCCATCCTTGATTGTGAGAAAAGGGTTGTTAGGCTCCTAACCCAGCTCGGTAATACTTTGGAAATTTCTTGTAATCCCTCGTATGCGGTTATGCTTAGTTATCTTGAATCGCTAGATGCCTCCGTTGAAAATTTGCAATCAGTTAGAGTGGTCCGGGAATATCCGGATGTCTTCGAAGAGGTGAAGGGCTTGCCTCCAAAGCGGGAAATAGACTTCCGCATATATCTTGTAGATAACGCAAAGCCCGTTGCGTTGCCCGTTAGACATATGGCTCCACGAGAAAGGAAAGAGCTCAGTAAACAGATTAAAGAGCTTCTAGAAAAGGGGTTCATTAGGAGGAGCATTTCAGAATGGGGCGCTCCGGTGGTGTTCGCTACAAAGGCGGATGGTTCACTCCGTCTATGTGTTGACTATAGGGAGCTCAACAAGCTAACGAAAAAGAATAGGCACCCTCTCCCTAGAATTGACGATTTATTTGACCAGCTTGTAGGAGCGTCTGTTTTCTCCCAACTCGATTTAGCAACCGGTTTTCATCAGCTAAGGGTGGCTGAAGATAGCATCGATAAAACGGCGTTCAGAACCCCAGACGGCTTCTTTGAATGGCTTGTCATGCCTTTCGGCTTGACAAATGCACCTGCTTATTTCGTGGACCTGATGAGTAGGGTATTTAGAGATTTCCTCAACAAATTCGTAGTGGTCTTCGTAGATGATATCCTTATCTTCTCAAAGAGTGAAGAGGAACATGCTCAACACTTAAGGGCAATCATGGAAACTTTGCGAGTCCATCAACTAAAAGCCAAATTCTCCAAATGCCACTTTTGGAGAGAAGAGGTGAGGTTCCTTGGGCACATAGTATCCAAACAAGGGTTAGCAGTGGACCCCGCCAAGGTAGTGGCAGTACAGGATTGGAAGACACCAAGGAATGCGACTGAGGTTCGAAGCTTTCTAGGACTAGCAGGTTTCTACCGAAAATTTATAAGGGATTTTGCGAAAATCTCAGCTCCGCTCACGAAATTGACTAAGAAGAATCTAGTGTTTAATTGGGATTTGGATTGTGAGTTTGCTTTCCAACGACTAAAAAGGGCTCTCACAACAGCCCCAGTTTTGACGCTGCCAGATGGGAGCAAGATGTTCACTGTTTATACGGATGCATGTGGGACAGGGCTAGGCGCCGTCTTAATGCAAGAAGGAAGGGTAGTAGCTTATGGCGGGAGGCAATTGAAAGTGCACGAAAAGAACTACCCAACCCACGATCTTGAGTTAGCCGCCATCGTCTTTGCACTCAAGTCTTGGCGACACTATCTCCTAGGTGAGAAGTTCGAACTTTACACTGACCATAAATCGTTGAAATATCTTTTCTCGCAGAAGGATCTTAACTTGAGGCAACAAAGATGGATGGAGTTTCTTGCCTCGTACGATTTCGAAATCTCCTACACTCCGGGCAAAGGCAACATAGTGGCAGACGCGTTGAGCCGAAAGAAATTGGCCCTAAGCCCGTTGTTTGTTGAAAGACAAAGCCTAGAGTTTATAGCCAGCTTCGACTTTAGGCCTTCCTCCGATTTCGTACCGGGCTTACTAGCATCTCTCGAAGTGCGCCCAACTTTAGTAGATTCAGTAGGGACCGCACAACGCGAAGACCCTCAGCTTGTGGAAATAATTGATAGGCTAATTAGGGGTGAGACTTCAAGTCACCTCAACCGATACTCCATTGACGATAGGGGTTTGCTAAGGCGAGACGGAAGACTATGCGTCCCACAGACAAAAGATTTAATAAAGAAGGTTCTCGAGGAAGCGCATCATTCCAAGATGACGATACACCCAGGCGGAGATAAAATGTACAAAGATATAAAAAGGACTTTCTTCTGGAACGGCATGAAGAAGGACGTGGCAGAATTCGTTTCTAAGTGCATGGTGTGCCAACAGGTTAAAGCAGAACAGAAAAAGCCTGGCGGACTGCTACATCCTCTGGAGGTCACTCAGTGGAAGTGGGATAGCTTCTCAATGGACTTCATCGATGGGCTGCCTAGGTCTAGGAGAGGCAACACTAGTATTTGGGTAATAGTGGATAGGCTTACTAAAATCGCCCACTTTTTACCTGTCAAAAGTAAAAGAACTGCCTCATCCCTAGCATCACTTTACCTCAAGGAAATCATTCGACTCCATGGGATACCATCTAGCATCATTAGTGACCGAGACCCCATCTTCACCAGTGAGTTTTGGCGGAGTCTGCAAGAAGCAGTAGGAACGCAGTTATGCTTGAGCACAGCCTATCATCCCCAAACCGACGGCCAAACAGAGAGAGTGAACAGAGTTTTGGAAGACCTTTTAAGACTATGCGTCCTTGACTTCGGAGGGACATGGGAAGACCACCTTCCTTTGGTGGAATTTGCCTACAACAACAGCTATCAAGCAACCATCGGAATGGCGCCCTTCGAAGCTTTATATGGAAGACCGTGCCGATCGCCCACTTGTTGGTGGGAGTCTACTGATAAGCTCATACTTGGATCAGATATGATCCGAGAGACCTCAGAGAAAGTAGACTTAATACGAAGAAGGATGAAGACGGCCCAAGACAGACAAAAGTCCTACGCCGACAAGAGGAGGACCGACCTTGAATTTGAAGTTGGAGACAGAGTTTTTCTCAAGGTATCACCGCTAAGAAACGTTGTTCGCTTTGGAACCACAGGAAAGCTAGCACCAAGGTTCGTAGGGCCATTCCCAATCATCGAGAAAATTGGGAAAATGGCCTATAGATTAGAGCTACCCGAGAAATTGGCTGGAGTCCACAACGTTTTTCACGTTTCACATCTCCGAAAATGTCTACATGAGTCTGCTGAAGTGGTAGAGCCAAATATACTCGAAGAGGCCGAAGTGGAACGCGAAGCAACCATAAGAAAAGTTCCAACCCGCATCTTAGGAACGGAAGTGAAGAAGCTACGCAACCGTGAAGTCAAGCTCGTCAAAGTTCAGTGAAGCGACGCCGAGGAAGACGCGACTTGGGAAACTGAAGCTAGAATCCGTACAGCCTACCCTTTTCTGTTCGAGGGTACATCCATGATCTTTCATTTTCCTTAAGTTGCGCTTTTATCTATCTTTTTAGGTATATTTCCTCGATCTTAACTTGTAGGTAGAAACCCTTTGGATGGAAACATGTAGTTGAAACATGTTATGTATGGTGGTTGCAAGTGGTTGCAAGTGATTGCTAGTGGTTGCTCGTGGTTGCATATACACACACAATCTAGGTTTTAGATCGGCTCAGTCACTTCATATTGCATATGCATATATGTTTGTATTCGTATATGGTTGAACTTTAATGTGTTGTCATATGGATGTTGCATTTGTATTGAATGATTGTGCACTCATGTAGAATCAAGAATAGGAAAATTTGCATACATAATGGATTCATGGCACTTACATAATTCGCATTAAGGAGGTCAACTGAATCAGTAGACCGCCTGATTTTGCATTTGATAAGTTCATGTACACACACTTCGCATATGATCATGAAGCATTAGAAGTCTTTTAAGGACAATGGATGCTCGTGTTTGATGGATGAGTAGATGGATGATTGGATGTTAGGATATACATTCCTCCTAACTTGAAGATTTCGGGGACGAAATCCTTTTAAGTGGGGGAGAATGTAACACCCCGAAAATTCTATAACTGTGAAATTAACAAATTAAAGTATAATTAATTTGAAATCAAAGAACCAAGGGAAACGGGATACGCCATTGCGTTCGTCTCAGAAAAATACGCGAAATAGAGTCCGAGTTTTCGAAAAACGGAGTCCGTATGAAGAAGATATGGCCTTCGGAAGTTTTGAATTAAGTTTAAAATTCAAACAGAATAAAATAATTAAAAATGGGGCCCAATGGGCCAGGGCGGATAAACACCCGCCTAGGCCACCCAGGTCGACTGGGCTGTCGACCTGGGCTACCCATGTCGACAGGGTTGTCGACAGCCCTATCGACAGGGGTGTCGACCTGGTCGAGCCCAGTCAACCTGGCTGGCCAGGTCTGTGTTTGGTCGAATTTCCGTGGTCTGCTTTGTCATTAGGGCTAGGTGGCGGGTTCTAATTGGTCTCTCTATCTAATGAATGGCTGATCTAACCTAGCAACATCAAGGGTCCTAATCAATTCCTAACCTCTATATAAACAACCCTAGACTAAACCCTAATCTATTCATTCAAATCAAGAAAATAGCCGCCATGTTGCTGAGGAACGACTAAGAGTAGCCGCCAACTAAAGAGAGAATTAGGAAGAAAGTTCTAAAGCCTAAAGCAATTCAAGCAACCTAAAGCCAATCAATTCAACAAAGGAATCATATCTCTTAATTAGAGAATTCGCCGCAACCATTGTAAGTAGAGTATTACTTTGGTATGGATAAACAATTGTGTTGGTTTGTATGCGTGAATTGTGGCAATAAAGTAATTCATATTTGTGTGTTCTTATCAATTTGAAATATTATGTACGTTTGGATATTTATGAATTATGTTATTCATTATAAAGAACTACATGCGGTAGTTCTATGCAAGTATACGTTTGGAATATTGCGCAAATTATGTAATCTATGTTGAAGCTACATGTATGTAGTTGATTGAAATTCATGCAAGTTTGGGGCTTTGTTATTATGCCATCATGATGTATATTTTTGTGCATAAATCATTTTGCAAGTAATTGAAACAAGTTTGGTGGTTATGGTTCATAAGAAACTATGTTGGAATTTTGACACCATAATCCACGTATTAAGTCATGCTTTTGCAAACTTATGAATATGGCTAGGCTATGAATGATATTTGGCATAATTGAAATCCATGATTAAGTCTATCTTGTTTACAAGAATTATATGATGACATATGTGAGACATGGCTAGGTTAGACTCAAAAATCCCTTTTTGCCAGTTTAAAGCAAACACCATGTTTAGGAATATTTATGCATAAGTATGTTTATACCATCGTTATGTGATTAGACTTAAACCATGATTAAGTTGAACTATGCTTTTGTGATAGTAACAAAGTACCTCCTTTGTAAACATGTAGAAACCTTATGAACATGACTTGTTTATGTTTATGCCTAAATGAGAACATAGGTCTATGTGACACCTAATTTAGATTCTTATCTTAAGTTTACATGGTTTGGTTCATGTCACCTATGCTTTATGACCAAAGTATATATATATATATATATATATATGCAAGTACACCAGTTTCTATTTCCAACGTCATATGCAAGTTCATGCGCTCACCTTCCCCTCTTTGTGTATGTAATCACGCTTTAAGCCTCCCCTTTTCGCATGGCTAAATTGGGCTTTAAAAGGCTAAGCCCAATATATATAAACGGACGTGTAAAACGGGGGAAAATAACGTTGGGTTAGAATTAATTAATGAATGAAAATATAAAATAGAAGGGCCCAAATTCAAGTATGGGTTGGGCCCGTGATTGGTGTAACCTTTACACCATTAACTTAATAATGGGCCGCAAATATTTACATATAAGAAATAAAGAGGAATGACAAGATATGTAAATGTAGAACATACGATGTGTTTAACCCGAGGTTGGATTGAGTTGTGATGTAAACCTGCCCGGAACCGCCCGGCTATCCAGTAGTCACAACAATACCTATCCAATGTGGGAGGTTAAACATGGAGCCCAGCAAAGACCCGAGGTGAGACTGAGTTGTGGCGTAAGACTGCCCGGAACCAACCGGCAACAGGCAGCCACAACAATACCTGTCTAATGTGAGAGGTCAGGGCCTTAATAAGACAATTAAGGCTGAGTCAGGATTGTTAGGATTAAGTAAACTAAAGACTTAATCAAAATGGAACATGCTAAACTAAACGGACTGGTGGGGGTTAGGTTAGAAAACACTTAACCAACTTAGCATGTTGGCTAGAGATAGAAAACCTAGTAACGGGGGACCCTTTTCAGCAGTAACCCTAAAAGGTGTATCAGGATACCCTGAAACTAGGCAGGGTGGGGCACGATTACTGGGCTGATTGTAAGAGGTCAAAGCGACGGCGGTGGTGTAGCAGTGTAGGTTCTAACGGAGTGCGGGCGTGCACACACTCCGGCGCAGAAAAATAAGGCACTGGACACCAGCAGCATACCTGTGCACTCTAAGGTTGTGTCGGGTTGCCACTATGGGACTTGATACACCCCATGGTGGGACCAGCATAGGTAACTACAACATCGGGGGCCGTAAGACACATGTAACTTTGCGAGTAGGAGCCGATCATCATAGAATGGATCACATCACCCTGATTATGGGGTGCAAATTGGAAACTAGTTTATATGGGTTCAGAGATTAACATGGGGTACGATAGTATATTCGACCCTAGACAACTTAACCAAGTTTATTGTGCTTGCCCACTTCTTGTTTATACTTATCATACCCAGTTCTTTATTCATAGACAAAATAGTACTAGACTTACTCAGGCTTTATGTCTGACTCTATTTTTCTTTCGTCTTCTTTCTTCCGTTCCCCCCCCCCCCAGGTCCTCAGGGAGGGAACACAGCAGCTTGATCAGCCTTGACATCCAGCTTGAAGTAGAAAAATGTATTGCTTGGACTTTCCTGTTTTGAACTATGGCTTTGGACAATCCACTATGGGGCTTTTGCAGTTCATCTATGTTTTATTTATGCTTCTTTAAAAATAATGTACTCAAGACAGATTATGAAAGTGTTATGTTATGTTTTTGGAAAGGATGTTGTTGTAACACGTATTTGACTTTATGAAATAAAATTTGTTGTTCTTCCGCTGTTTACAAATATGTGTTCTTATATCTGTCTTGTATATCTGTGACTTGTACTTATAAACCTCCACCAAAATTAGGGCATTCCCTTTGAGAGTGACCCTAACGGAGGTGGGGTGTTTCAGAGGTTCTCATTAATTTTATGAAAGATAAATTCTTTAAAATTTATTCTTTAATCTTCCTTTGGATATCATTTCAAACTGTATTATGGTTTTCCATACTAGTCGGGATTAGCGAATCACACCGAAGTAATTATTTATTTTATTTCCCAATCATAACTTATTCATCCCATGGAGCAAAATTGGTAATACTCCATATCTAACACCACTGTGTTATCGGTAAAATTAATTACCATTTCACGTTTAAATCTAATTAAAGGTAACTATCGCCTTGGACCAAAACTGGTGATACTCCATTCTCGATCACTTTTCAGATTTGATAATTTAAATTATCAATTCACTTTCAATCTAATTAAAGATTCATTAAAACTCCACTTAGTTTTAATCTTCTCAAAAATCAATATCCTGTCTTTAACTGGGTTAAAGAACCAATGTCACCTAAAAAACGATTCACGACAAACCCAAATCACATTTGATATTAAATACAAGGCTCTGAGTAGAAAATATACCGTCTTATATTCAATGTCAAATTCTAAAACCAACAAATATCGTATTGGAAATAACGATATAAATATATCTTCCAAATTCCCATAACAATATCTGTATAATCACGGAATCCAACATCGAAATATTCCAAAGACAATTTCGATTCAAATCCGCTTCCACTTTATATATATTGGAAATTCTGGTTATTTTCAAAACCAATTCAAATTCAATTTATTTATTTCAAAAATAAATTGATTTTAATTCTAGTTCAAAACTAGTTCATCTCGATAAAAATCTATTTTTATCTTTTCAAATGTGGAATTTTTTTCACCCCAGTTCTTTCCAATTCATATATTATGATTTTACACAAATTATTAATATTTTTAGTAATTTTATCAAGGCCCATACAGTCGATTTCCATCAACGGCCATCGAACTGCACTTACAACGACCTTTTCCAAATTTGATTTGGACATAATTCCAAATCCAACCATTATATTTCAAATTTCTAATATTCATTGGAAAGCTCTTTTCGATACGAACCCAACGGTTCCAGTTTTAGGAGAATCCGACGATCGGATCTCCCGCAAAGTCAATTCGAAGTCAATGGTCGAAATTCGCGAACTGCCGCGGCGCGGCGCGTTCTATTCTGGCCATTATATATATTTCATCGATTTCCTTTTAAAACGTATTTTATAAATCATTTTAAATTCATTTTCAAAACAATTTCAACTTCATATTCAATTTCAAAGCAAAATTGAATATTCCACACCATCGATATACAAATGATAATATTTTCAAAACGTTATATTTTGAAATCACTTCCTTTTCTATATTCATTATAAAAACGAATATAATCGATATAAATATCTTTTGCGTCAAAATGGCGCATCTCTAATCAACACGGCTTTATATATTTCAATAACTTCGTTATTCCATTCAACAAATGAATATTTATTCTATTCAACACATGAATCTTCTCAACTCATGAGCACTGTCAACACATAACTATTTATTCTATTCAACACATGAATCTTTATTTTATAATATTCTTTATTTTCCCAATTGGAATGAGGCCCAATTAATTACCATATAATGTTAATTATATGGATTCCATACAACACATGTATATAATAGCAACGATAAACAGTCAACCATCATCCAAAGTGCACCACACAACTGCATAAGCATTAAATATAAATAATTAACGCTTACACAGTCTGTCAACCTATCGATCGACATACAACTAAATAATTGGGAATAATGTATGCCAAATATCATCCCAACACCCGTGTGGGGTTTCAATCCACAACACTGAATATTATTTGTGCAGTTGGGCGATGTGTAAAATTTATCGTCCCAATCAATATCCTTCAAATAGGTGTACATAAACAAACCGTCCGGATTGTAAATGAATATTTATTTATTCACATTCACTATATTCATATTCACGTTAAAAATTATATTTTTAACAATAATTAATTTATTCACATGAATATTTATTATCCATTTCACATCAACAACACAAACAAATTTCACAACACTTCAAACAAGCATACAAGCCGTTCATGGTCTGTGGACGACGGGTGTCGGGTGCTGCTAAGCACCGTCTGCATCCTAGTATATAATTTTAACTAGAAAACAAGAATTAAAGTGAGAAGTTCTCACCGAGGGTTCCACTCCGCCGTGCTTTACTGTTGAACTGCTGAACCATCTGGATCTGTTTGAAATTCCAATGCAGTTCTTATCCCACTGTTTATAATAAAAATTATATTTTTATCACTTAATTTCAATAAATAAAAATCATATTGTTATAATCACTATATATTGATAAAAATTCTATTTTTACACTGTTGTTCGTATAATAAAGATTATATTTTTATCACGCTATTCTCTATATAAAAATTATATTTATAAAGATCGTATTTTTATATCACGGCTTCATGTGTAAAAATCACTCCTTTACAACGCTACTTCCATGATAAAAATTATATTTTTAACTTGCTAGCAATATAATAAAAATTATATTTTTATTACTCTACATGAATAAAAATCATATTTTTATATCTCCTACATAATAAATATCGAACTTTTATTATCTATATAATATAAAAATCATATTTTTCCACTACCTTCATGATAATAAAATTCAAAACTTTATTATTTAAAAATCATTTCTTTCTACTTTAAACATCCCGCCTTTCCACTACTAAAAATCTAACCTTTCTATATTATAAAAATCGAACTCTTACTACTTTACTTAAGTAAAAATCATATTTTTACTATTCTAACAAATACAAAAATCTCGTCTTTAACACTATAAAAATCTCGTCTTTAACACTATAAAAATCTTAGCTTTCTTTAAAATAAAAGTCCTATATTCACTGTAAAAATCATAAAATAAAAAGGATGGAAATGCTTACTTCGTTATCGGAGGAAGGGGCTTTAATCCTTACTGACGAGATGAAGGAGTGGTGGAGGAGTGTTTTCACATTGCAGAAGAAGAGGAAGTGGAGAGAGAGGAAGGGAGGAGGGCGACGGCAGGCGGAGTGGGGGAGGCGCTGGTGGAGTGCGGCGCTGGTAGGGGGAGAGGGAGGTGCGGCAAGAGGAGAGAGAAAAGGGGGGCTCGTGTGTGGCGCTTGAGGGAAGGAGGGAGGACGGAGACGCGAGAGGAGGGAAGATGGAGGAAGGAGAGGCGGAGGCTGGAGGCGGTGGTCGTGCCTGCGGCACGGAGGCGCGGTGGTGGGAGGAGCGACGGCAGCTCCTCCCCCTTTTTTTTATTTCTGTAAATCGATTTGAAAAGTAAGGGGGTGAGAGTATAAATAAGGGTTTTTATATAATAATTTATATTATTTAACTTCAAAAAGTTGATTTTTTCATTCGACCTCTAAACGAGGCCCACTGCCTGTCGTTTATAGCTAACTACCCCCATTCTGAACACAATGGGATATGTATCGTAGGTTGATTCGACCGCTTCGATCAGTTTTCGTCAAAATCAACATACAACTCTATATATTGAATTTGAATGCGCATTTCAATTTACCAGGGCCACATACAGGCTCTAAAAATTCTTGAAAAATATTTTCTAGCTTCGTATTGACGATATGGTCCTAACAAAACTAATTTTTTCAAATTTTGAGACCGTTTGAAAAATGCCCATTTTCCAATCGATTAAAATCAACTAAAATTGGTCAAACGTGTTTTCCTTTGCCACACTCACATATTGATTCGAAAAATTATGAAAATTGGAATCTATCAATAATTTTACATCCCGGATCCAACAAAAGTGGTTTCGTCAAAATCCGAGGTCGTTTGCAAAATTCCCCCTTTAAGGGCCAGAATTCCATAGCGACTATTCTGAATTTTCAACTGGGCATAACTTTTTATCCCCGCTATGAAATTTCGATTTTTTGGATTCGTTGAAAAGATATTCTCAAATAGATTCTAATATTTTTTTCGTTTCGCTAAAATCCGGTTTATTTTGAATCCTGCACATTCATTTGAACTTTGAAATCGAATTATCGAACTACCGCGCCACTTTCAATTCCTTTTATAATTAAAAATAAATATTTATATTCTAACGACGATCTATATAAATATATACGTTCGAATTCCATTCAAATTAAATTTCTCGTCGATATTAATTAAAATATTCCATTTTAAATATTCGAAATTCGCTAAAATTGCCAAAAATAAAAAATTTAAATTGACTCAGATTTCCGGGTTGTTACACTAAGTGAATCCGTATTGCACAATTTCGACTTCCACCCATTCATTTTCTTATCCAATCAATTCTCACTTATTAGTTTGAATTCAAATATTTCAAACCATTATGTCTAAGTTGGATTTCATCTAAGATTCTGAGTTCGTTTGTCATATAAAATTTTCAAACGGTTTCGACGTTAAGTCATTGAGCCGTCATTCGAGTCACAACTTAATAAATTCCAAACTCGATATTTCTCATTTAAAATCTCACATCGAGTTTCTTTAATAGTGCATTCAATTGGATTTAATCAATAAATCTCACTTTAATATTCTGTTCCTTCTTTAAAATACAAGTTCGAAAACTTAATAAATCAAATCTTTACTATTTCATAGTAAGAGTATAAATTCTTTAAGACAAATCCATATTTCAATATTCAACCAATTTCCTTGTTTATTGGTTTAAACTCAAATTCGTCTCAAGACGGGAATATCTCAAAATCATTTCTTTATATAAAAGTCATAAAATTATTTGTCAAACAAATCTTTATATATCAAAGTAAGAATTTTCATTAAACCCCTTTAAAGCAATTCCATTTGTTATAAATCTTGTATTGAATTAATCTTCTTGAAAAAAAATCAAATTCATAAAGTCTTGTTTAATTCAAACCTTAATTTTAAATAAGATCTTTAAACCATATTTCAAATACCTTTATTTAAAAGCAAGATCTTACCAAAATTAAGTTATTTCAAGAAAGATCCATCAAACCCTTATTTATACAATATTTAAATTTCATCTGGTTCCTTTCAACTTAAATTTGATAAATTTTACTAAATCAAATCTTATATTAATTGAAATGCGGTAAAACTTTTAAACCAAATTCTTTCATTAACATCATTTATTTGAATCAAACAAGTTTAATTAACTTAAATAAGGAAGTCTTATGTTAACAAAAATCAAATAAAATAAAACTTGGTTTAAAACAAACATGAATTCAAAATATTTAAATTTAGACACCACATTTTTATAAAACCATTTTAAGATTAAGTTCGAGAAATTTTCCCGCATTTACCTTTATTCACATATTTCATTTCAAAATCTGCTTATAAAATTGATACTTACTTATCGTATTTCATAAAATAGATTTTTATTGACCACGACGTCCGTATATAATTTTCTATCATATGGTCAAGTGATACGGGTATGTATCATTTCAATCCATCCTAAAGGAAATTTGAGTATATATCATTTCAACCCATATCCCAAATCGATTCGAATTTATTTTGACAAGTCCCTATAATTCATTCGGGTATTTATCATTTCAAGCCATGGTGATTTTTCAAATCTATAGGGAACTTTCTAAGTGAGAGCAAAGCAAACATAACATATCATACATCACATCCATATGTGTCATATAACGGGGTAGTATATGTGTCACATGTGCACAAATCACATAGCAAACATTTTCTAGAGCAACCTACATTTAATTTAACATCTCAAATATTTAATTCACTTAATCAAAAGTTAATCGTGAGTGAGAGGAAAACAAGGATGAGCCATGACAGCCAAACAATGAACGTGCATCCAATAAATTTGAAAATATACGAACATTATTTCTACTCGACTCTTGACCGTATGACCAACCAACTCAAACTGCTTTACTTAATTATGTCAACGCTTAGCTAAAGGTAACAGTGAATCAAAATCGATGTTTAAGTGACATGCAAACAATTATTTTTGATAAACGAAGTAAAAATCACCACCTAGGATCTGATAGGCGAGCAAGGCAGCGATAAACCAACCTTAGAACTCAGCCTAACATCATGTTGACCCATGGTTTTGTCGTGCTTCAACTAACCGACTTTCAAAATTTTGTTCGAGCACCTGGAGTGATGTCGAAGAGCCGATAGTTCTTGAATCAAACATGAAAGGCCGTAGTAGCGTCGGTAGGAAGCTGGAGAAGGTTGTCGAAGTCGGGACGGTTGGAGGTCGAGCAGCGTAGCTGAGGTCAAGGCAAATAGCAAAGCCGGTGAGCACAGCACCGATTATGGGTTCTAGTTCGGATCTGTGCAAATGGAGATGATACTCCGACGATGGTGACACGAAGAGCGGAGCCGCAAGTTACTCTGGTGGTGCCAGATTTGGCGGGGGCGATTGCTAAAGGTGTCTGACCCAGTTCTGGTCGTTGGTAGTCGATATGGTTCGTACGTTCCTTTTTTTCACAGATTTCATTCGAACGAAGAGAGAAGGTGGGTTCTGAGATGGCTAGGGATTGGGTAGGGAATGGCGGCCTAGCAATCGTTTCCAGGTGGTAGTGGAATTGCAAGCGATGAAGGAGGGAGGAGGCAATTCGAGCAATGGTGTAAGAGTCTATTTCGCCTTCCCCTGCATATCTCAATTTCGAAAAATAATAATAAGGAAAGGAGAGTGATTTCAAGGTTGCCGGAGTTGAAATGACGAACTAGATGTTGGCGGTTGTGGCGACGGGCGTTGGTGATGGGTGATGGAGCTATTTCGATTGGTGGCCATTATTTGATTTTTTGGGAAGAAGGTGATTTTGATTTTGTGAAGAAAATTGGTTTGCAGCTGGTGAAATAAACAAGGAGGAACAACGAATTGTTTTCTATCGTGAATAAATGAAAGCAGTACACCACTTTTTATAATACAGAGGAAGGAGACCAGTAGCAGAGAAGATATCAACATAAAATTCATTTTCAAAGAAGCAAGGACAGGGTTTGAACTATACAGAGGGGCGAGGACAAGTGTAGCAATTTACAACATTGTGAAAACAAGTGGCAAATAATTTCACCAGCCAAATCTTTGATTCAAAATTCTCAGATATGGTTTAACGTTGGGCTGAATGAGGATAGCTATTTGAACAAAATATTATGCTGAAATATGAAGTACACTGTTGAAGAGATGGGAACAACGTTGTTTGTTTCTACCATTTAAATTTCAACAATTTTACTAAATGATAAATTAATTAGTTTTTAACGAATTTAAACTTCCAAAATAAAATTTATATTTAGCAACTTGATTTTCAACAAACTTAAAATAAATTTGCTTATTAATTCAACTTATATTTCGGATTAAATTTTCAAACAATAAATCTAAAAATTAAATTAGATTCCCGTTCTCAAACTAAATTACATAATTTATATTCCAACATAAAATTTCAATTATTCCAATATAATTCAAATCAACTATTAATGTGAATAATGTTTTTTTTTTGACGACGTTCATGTTAAAATTAAAATTATGAAAAGAATTCTATTTTGAAAGTAAATTCAAATAAATGCAAATCTATTATAATAATCTTCTTTAAACCATTCGTAAGGAATTTCGAAAAGAATTAAAAGATTTATAAATATTTATTTTAACATTAAACCTTAGTTTAATTAATATTTAAGACATCAAAATTTTGGGGCCGTTACAATCTCCCCCACTTAAAGCTTTTCGTCCTTGAAAAGAATAGGTTGTAAATATTACGTTTAACTTTACAAATTTCTTTTCTTTGTTTGAAACCCGTTAGAAAGAAAAATAAGTGATAGATTTTAAAAACTTAAAAATTTTATAACATCTGGAATTTATGAAAAATTTGGGCGGCATCTCCTTTATACGACATTCCTAGAAAAATTTACAAATATAATATATATCATTATACATCTCATCACCACGATGAGGCATCCCTATTTAGGGGAAACAAAACAACCCCAATACACTATTTAATCCAAGATACGTACCTTATTTTGCATTTTAAAGCATATGTGCTTATTTTTATTTGCATTTGCATAAAAGCGAGCTCTGTAAGCAAAGCGCACCATTGCAACCTATTAAGATAGTCAACAAATGAATGTGAATCGAGCATACACGCATATGAAGCAAGGTAAATATACTTAACATAAGCAAAGTACAATATACATTAAAGAGTAATTAATAACAAGAAGGTTAAGCTTGTATATACAAGTAGTAAAATTTATGTAGCTTGGATGGCATGATTTGTTTCTATTTGTCATGTAATGCAAGGTTCAGATTTAGGCAATGTTATTTTCTTTATATATACTTTTTTTTAAACATGAAACAGCAGCCTTTGTTGCTGCTACAGCTGGTGGCAGCAGCCTTACCGCTGCTGCTGGTGCTTGTAGCAACAACCTTTGCTGCTGCCCCCTTTATAATTTTTTTATGCAGTTCTCTTATTTTTTAGCATACATATCTCTTGGAACTTATAAATTCAAGCATCCAAAGAAGTCACCTACTGCAACTAATCTTACCCTAAAGATGGCATTTTCTTAACCCCAGGGTCTACCTGCACTATTGCAAAAGTTGCAAGCTGCATGGCTGAGTACATAAAATACGAAGTTAACCATGGTGCTCAAGCAGTTCAAATATTTAATTCATGTGCAACAAACTAAGCCCAGTTGATTTGGGGAGAGTTCATCTTCCATACTTAAAGCAAATAATTAACTCAGTAATAAAAAAACTCACCCATACTTACCATTAATATTATATGCTAGACTGCTAATAGGTTAGGGATTCCGATTGAAAGATCACCATTTTCAGATGTGGATGTTGCGAGTTTGGGTTGGACAGTCGATATGGAAGAACGTAGAAAATGGCTAGGATCAGATATCGTAGTTCAAGGGAACAATGACCCATGAGTTCTATTTTGACCGAAGGAATTTATTAGTAAGAAAATTGAGGATACTATGAAGAAAACAGGAACTAGTAAGAATGTTCTAAATCTTAGTCATTGTATTGTTGTTGGCACATCCGAGGAGAGATGTTACACACTTCTTTGAAGAGGCAAAAAGGATCAGATGTTAGTGTCGGGTAAAGCTTGTTAGTTTTTTTTCATTCATTTTTGTCATTATATGCAATTGATATTATGCTGGTAAATGGAACTTAATTTACATACTACTTTATATAACAACATGCAGGTTTCTTACTTTATCATCACAACATACAAATTTCATGGATATGTTCCTGATTACACACGATTCAATTGTCGAATTTTTCATTAATTATGTTTCAGTTATATAATCTTATTAATGATGTCAAAAGAAAGTTTTAACATCTCAAAATAAATATATATTCTTCAAAAATTCATTTAACTTCCTTGGTTTCAATTTGTGTAAATTCTCACACAAACCAATTTTTTTTCTTATTCCTTATTCATATAAGGGAATTCTTACGATTTATGAATAACCTTATGGGTATCACATTTGTATTGTATTTTTCATTGCTTCAAAACCAAATTCTAATACAAATGGGATACCTATAAAATATTTAAATTTATTGATTCAAAACCATTTTTCTTATTCATTGAAAATAAGGGTTTTAGTATTAATTAGATGTCTCAATTGGAATTATATTTTTATCTCATTTTCCAAACTCGAAAATAAATTTTGCTAATGTTGCAATCATCGCTGGTGTTATTTCCAAGCGACTAAGGGTGACTCTATATCTATTTCGTACATATAGGACTCTGTATATACGTTAGCTAGACGTATATTCAAAATCTTCATGTACTTGGTAGTCCAACTTTGATGTCAAATAGAATACTCAAAACTTTTCTTTTTTGAACGAAGGAATATATAATATTTTCTAAATATGTGCCAAAATAGTATATTTCAAAACATATCTAATTTTAAAATTTTCAAGTGGGAAAAATTATATTCCTCCCCCACTTATTTATTTTGTCAAATTTTGACTATAATCGTTTATGTATTATCTTATAATGTATAGGTGGAAATCATACAAAGTTTTAGACATACATAAGGTTACCTTTTTTGCAATTTAGGTTTCAAATGTATATTATTTCTCAAACCTTAAGTGTAGTGTTTGTTTTACTTATACTTACCAAATTCCATCATATATATAAATATTTTACACTAGTTACTACAATAAATTCCACATTTTCATAAAGCAAATTTAATTCCAAGAGTCAAATTACTACTTTTATATATTTTCTCAAAACCAAATTTAGTTTTAAGAACCTATTTTAAGTATAAAGTTACTATTTTAATATATATATTGACTCAAATCAATTTATATTTTCTGTTTGAACTCACATTATACATATTTATGAAGATTTATTATCTTTTAGTCATTTATTTCCCAACCTTTCAATTTAACAAGTTTTATTTACATATAATTTACTTTAATATTGTTTATGAGTTCACAAATATTTTAACCAATGAGATTTTCCTTAAATATATGGTTATAAATTCACATATAACTCAATACTATTGGATTTCCCAAAGTAAGTTAAATAAGTTAAAGAAGATGCAGGATTTAGGAACGGTCAACTCTAGATTTCTAATACGGGACAAAAATGGATCGAGACTCAAATTCTAAAAATCCTCACTCAAGAGGGATTTCAATTGAAAGGGGTGAGTTCGAGGGAGTGAGAGTTAAAACAAGGATATATTTTTAAAACAAAGTTATAATTTCAAACAATCTCTCTCTCTCTCTGTATATATATATATATATATATATATATATATATATGTATATGTATATATATCCTTTTAAAAATCCATTAAAACCATTTAAAATATATTTTTTTGAAACACTCTCTCTCTCGAGTATGATTCTAAGATGATTTCACTCATTCCAGAGTATTTCTACCCTATCTCCAATGAGTGTTTCAACCTCATAAGCTAAGCTTTGTTTAACCAAAGCTATGATACCACGCTGTAATGACACGGCTTTTTGACAGTTACAAGTCGGTAATTAAACCAACTCAAATTTTTCAAAACAACAGATTTTTATTGCTTATAAAGTTAAAATATAACAAAACACAGAATATCTTACAATAGAAGTAAAATTTATACAATATTAAAAAAATCCTTTAGATTTTACATGATATCAGAGTACAAAATAAATATAGATATGATGGAAGTCTGAATACAAGATCATACTAATATATCAGCAGTAAGTAGAGATGAGCATAACTGCATATGAAATAGTAGATGGATGACTAGATCTCCAACGAATCTCAAGCTGTAATACATATATCTCCAACCTGTAATACCCGATCTTACCTGAGCATTTTGCAAGGAATAAAACAAACAAAATACCTGATTCAGGACTAACATTCTCATATAAGTGAGTTAACTCAAGTGACATATATAAATGGAGTACATCAGTAACTCAAAGGATGTTTGGGATTCACATCCTTTAAGGATCCGTGAAACTAATACATATAGTATAATATGCTATTATTATAGTGTCTATTTAGTAAAGTAAATATACCAAAATAGCATAACGGGATTACCATATTACTCTTACACCATTTATAAGCCTTGTAGTCTATAAAGTACCGTAAATTCACCATACTGGTGTTTTCAGAGGGCACTCCATATAAAACAATGCCAAATCAAAATCGTAGGGGGCTTGATCAGGATAACGTTGAAAATGAATAAGTGGGTTTTGGCAAAATCATTTAGTTCCACTTGGGTAAAACTAATATATGTACGGGCCTTGAGGCTCTTGGGGTCTCATGATCTATTGGGCCTCCGAATGCCGATGGGATGCGCTATTTAAAACTGTTGTATTTTTGAATTTTACCGCGCAAATGCCAACGGAAATGTCTATTGGTAAAGGGTCACAACTTTCCAACAGTCATAGCCTTTGCAATTCAAAAGGAAGCACCCTTTCATGAATAGATGCCTCTTCCAGCCAATATATAGGCCTGTGAAAATCCAACAAAAAATATAGTTTTCTCTTATTTTTCTCCTTTTTATCTTCTTCCTCGTTGCTCTGTTCTTCGAATAAATAAAGGCTACCTTCGGTTCATCGTCGCTCTGCGGTTGCAGTGCAACATCGTAGAGAAGATCCGTCTCATCCTTGGGAAACGATTATCATTCAACCTATCAACGTCGTAGAGGGAGCAATTTCATTTCAAGGAAACAGCGCCCGCTGGACTTGGAATTTAATCGGTACAATATCTTATACTTTCTGCAATTCTGAATTACATAGTTCTACCTCATACAATTCCCTTGCAATACTGTGATTGTTCCTTGTTGTTGCGGATTGCAACTTCATTGAAACAATATTGCTAATGCTTAACAGCGTTACGGCTCATAGAAACGGTTTTCTGTCGTTTATATTGACTGGTTTCTGAAAATATCAACAATACTGCTAATGCATAACAGCGTTATGGTTCATAAAAACGGTTTTCTTTTGTTTATATTGATAGGCTTCTAATAATATCAAAATGAAATTGTTGATTGTTGTTTTGTTTGCAGATGAAGATGACACAAAATAGCAATAGCAAATCTGTGCCAATACAGATTGTGTCGCCGCCTCTGCCTCTGGTTCCACCAACTGTCCCATACTCACATAGCTAAAGACCAAAGAAGTTTAATTGCCAAGATTTCAAACGCTGGCAACAAAAGATGCTTTTCTACCTAACAACCTTGGGGATGGAAAAATACCTTTCGGAGGATCCCCCGTTTGCTGAAGAACTGGGGTCAGACGCCACCAAAATCGAGGCTCTTACTGCATGGAACAATTCAGACTTCATCTGTAAGAATTACATTCTCAATGGATTAGAAAATAGTTTATATAATGTATGTTATACCATTGAGACTGCAAAGGTTCTCTGGTTATCACTTGAAAAGAAGTATAAGACTGAAGACGCCGGAATAAAGAAATTCATTGTCGGGAAGTTTCTTGACTTCAAAATGGTTTATTCCAAAACAGTCGTCAGTCAGATTCAAGAACTCCTGGTAATCATTCATGACACTCATGACGAAAAGATGGAGTTAAATGAGTCATTCTAAGTGGCTGCCGCTATCGAAAAGTTGCCTCCATCATGGTAGGATTTCAAAAACTATTTGAAGCATAAGCGTAAGGAAATGACCATGGAGAATCTGGTTGTTCGTCTAGGAATCGAAGAAGACAATAGAAAATCAGAGAAAAAGGCTACTAGTTCATTACAGACAAAGGCTAATCTGGTTGAGGATGAAAAGACAAACAAAAGAAAGCGAGAGCAGAATCCTAAGACAAAGAAACAAAAGAAGTTCCAAGGATCTTGCCATAATTGTGGAAAGAAAGGCCACAAAGTAGTCGTGTGTCGTGCCCCCAAAAAATGAAGAAACCAGAAGCAAATATGGTAGAAAATTCAGATGATGTTGCAGATATGGATATGTGTGCGGTTGTTTCTGAATGCAACCTTGTTGGCAACAACAAGGAGTGGTTTTTAGACACAGGAGCCACTCATCATATATGTGCCAACAAGTGGATGTTTACAACCTACAAACCTGCCAATGATCACGGACAACTATTCATGGGAAATTCACCCACTTCAAAGGTGGAAGGCAAGCGAAAGATTGTACTAAAGTTAACTTCTAGAAAGGAACTAAAATTGAATGACGTTCTCTACGTTCCAGAAATCTGCAAGATCCTGATTTTAGGATCATTGCTCAGCAAGCATGGCTTCAAACTAATATTTGTTGCTCATAAATTTGTAATATCAAAGAATAGAGTATATGTTGAAAGAGGATATGTGAGTGATGGTTTATTTAAAGCAAATGTAACCACTGTTGTACTAAACAATGATATAAATAAAAGTGAATCTTCTGCTTATGTTGTTGACTCTTCTAACATATGGCATTCTAGATTAGGGCATGTAAATTTTTATACACTGCGAAAATTGATCAATCTAGAATTTATACCAAAATGCACTATAGATTCCAACTATAAACGTCAAGTTTTTGCAGAAGCAAAATTGACTAGAACCTTGTTTCATCACGTTGAACGAGAGATTGGACCTCTAGAATTAATACATACTGATGTATGTGATTTGAAAATGTGTCAAATTAGAGGTGGAAAAAGATACTTTATCACATTCATTGATGACTGTACCAGATATTGTCATATGTATCTCCCTAGAAGTAAGGACGAAGCAATCGACACGTTTAAACAGTATAGGGAAGAAGTTAAGAATCAACTCAACAAGAAAATAAAATCTTTAAGAAGTGATAGAGGAGGAGAATACGAGTCTCCATTTGAGGAATTATGTGTTAAGCATGGAATTATTCATCAAACTACAGTCCTGTATTCACCTCAATCCAATGGTATAGCCGAACGGAAAAATAGAACTCTTAAAGAACCGATGAATGCCTTACTAATTATCTCAGGCTTACCAGATAACTTTTATGGAAAAGCTATTCTTTCGTCAAATCATATTTTGAATAAAATACAACGAAAGAAAACATCTAAATCTGCACATGAACTTTGGAAAAACAGACCACCATCCTACAAATACGTGAAAGTGTGAGGGTGTCTTGCCAAAGTACAAATACCAAAACCGAAAAAGGTCAAAATTGGACCAAAGACTATAGATTGTATATTCATTGGATATGCTCATAACAGTAGTGCATATCGATTTTTAGTGTACAAATCTGAAATCGATGACATTCATGAAAACACCATTATCGAGTCACGAAATACTAGATTCTTTAAACACATTTATCCTCTAAAATCCTTTATTGAAACAATTGTTCAAAAGAGATCAAGAGATACAAATACTCGAGAGGATAATGTTAATCAAAACTTGAATGACAGAAATGTTGAAACTGAGGTAGAGGAACCAAGAAGGAGCAAACGTCAAAGGACTTCTAAAACCTTTGGACCCGATTTCTATGCATATATGATAGAAAATGAACCACTTACTTACCAACAAGTAATGTCATCTCCTGAGGCTCCATAATGGAAGAAGGTTGTCAACAGTGAAATAGAATTATGTGGGAACTAGTGGATCTACCCAAAGGATCAAAACCACTATGATATAAATGGATATTTAAGAAAAAACTGAAAGCTGATGGGTCAATAGACAAGTATAAATCAAGACTTGTAATAAAAGGATTTAGACAGAGGGAAGATCTAGATTACTTTGATATGTATTCACCAATAACTAGAATAACATTGACTAGGATGCTTATTGCGATTGCATTCATATTAAATTTGGAAATATACCAAATGGATGTGAAAACTGTGTTTTTGAATGGTGAACTAGAAGAAGAAATATATACATAGCAACCAGAAGGGTTTCTAAGTCCAAGAAATGAAAATAAGGTGTGAAAATTAGTAAAATCACTTTATGGCCTTAAAAATGGCACTGGAAATTTGATGAGACTATGTTATCAAATAGATTCAAAATAAATGAATCAGATAAATGCATCTATGTAAAATATACGGATATTGGATATGTCATTGTTTGTCTTTATATTGATGAATTGTTGATCCTAGGAAATAATAAGGCCATACTAAAATCTAAAAAGGATATGTTATCCTCTAGATTCGATATGAAAGACGTAGGAGTGGTTGATGTAATCTTGGGTGTGAAAATTATATATCTCAGTCACATTACATTGCCAAATTACTTGAAAGGTTCAAGAAATATAATATAACCATTGCAAAATCACCAATGGATATGAACCAAAATTGGGTAAAGAACATCGGTGATGGAATATATTAGCTTGAGTACTCTCGTATACTAGGAAGTATTATGTATGTCATGAATTGTACTAGGCCTGATATAGTATATGCTATAAGCAAGTTGAGTAGATATACAAATAATCTTGACAACATCATTGGAAAGCAATAATCAGGGTCCTAGGATATCTAAAGTATACACAAAACTATGTGTTGCAATATGAGAAGTATCCTTCAGTGGTAGAAGGATATAGTGATGCCAATTGGATAACTAGCTCAAATGATACAAAATCCGCAAGTGGATATGTGTTTACATTAGGAAATGGAGAAATCTCATGGAAATCATCCAAACAGACTTGCATAGTAAGGTCAACAATGGAATCAGAATTCATTGTTCAAGATAAAGCCGAAGAAGAAGAAGACTAGCTTAGAAGTTTCTTGGGAGACATTCCAAATTGGGAAAAACCAGTACCTCCAATATGTATACATTGTGAGTCAATTCGCTACAGGAAGGGCAAATAGTACATTGTATAATGGTAAGTCTCGACATATTCATCGAAGAAATAAAACCATAAGACAACTTCTCTCTAATGGAGTTATCATTATAGACTATGTAAGGTCAAAGGATAACATAACGGATCCACTAACAAAAGGCTCGCCAAGAGAGAAAATTCAAACCATATCGATGGGAATGGGCTTAAGACCCATGAAATAAAAAAATTCTAAAACGGAAACCCCACCTAGTTGACTGGAGATCCCAAGATCCAGGTTCAAAGGGATAACTAAGCTTAAGACAAACTTGACGGCACTGTTAAATACAAACCATTCCTATGATAAGTTAGTGCACAACCCGTCGGAGAATAGGATAAGCTTGACTTTCAATGATGTTTACACTGTGGTATTATAAAGAACTAAGTAGGGTATTACGGGATACTCTTTTTAGAATCACCTATGTGAGTGCGAAGGCACCGCTTCAAGAATAATTATGAGGTCGAATTCTTCAAGTACTCATGAAACCAAGGCAGTGTTCATGGAAAAAACGAACATAAACAAAGAACCAAGGAGTTAAAAAGCAATTATTATGTGTTATCTTTATAGACTTACACAAATGACTTACAGTTCAAAGACATTCTAGTCCTCCGATTCGCCAGTAAGATATAACAATAAAACACTAAGAAAAATTCAAGGCCTCTGTGCTACTTTTACCGATATGATAAATGTTTTGCAAATTTTTACGAACAAATTAGATAACCACTCATTCATGTGGGTGATTGTTGAAAATGAATAAGTGGGTTTTGGCAAAATCATTTAGTCCCACATCGGGGAAAACCAACATCTTTGCCACTACTTATACTAAGGCTTGATACGTTATTGCAAAAGAAAGAGGAGATGGAAGAGAGAGGCAATGGCATGAACAATGGCAATGCATTCAAATTAATATTTAAAAGGTCAAAAGATAGGGCCTTAGGCCTTGGGGCTCTTGGGGTCTCGTGTTCAATTAGGCCTCCGAATGTCGATGGGATGCGCTGTTTGAAACCATAATATTTTTGAATTCTGCCGCGCAAATGCAAACGAAATGTCTGTTGGTAAAGGGTCGCAACCTTTCCGACAGTCATAGCCATTGCAATTCAAACAGAAGCACCCTTTCATGAATAGATGCCTCTTCCAGCCTATACATAGGCCTACGAAAATGTAATAACCCAGAAATTCTGAGCCAATTTAAAAATTTTATTTTGGCGAATTTAATGAATTTTGAATATTTAAAATGAATTATTTTAAATAATAATGAAGAGAAATTTATTTTGAATAGAATTAGAACGTATATATTTATTTGAATCGTCATTGGAATATAAATATTTATTAATAATTATAAAAGGAATTGAAAATGAAGCGGTAGTTCGATAATTCGATTTCAAAGTTCAAATGAATGCGTATGAATCAAAATAAACCGGATTTTGGAGAAACTAAAAATATTAGAATCTATTTGAAAATATCTTTCCAACGAATCCGAAAAATCAAAATTTCATAGCGGGAAACAAAAGTTATACCCAGTTGAAAATTCAGAATAGTCGCTATGGAAATATAGCCCTTAAAAATAGCAATTTTGCATACGGATGATTTTGGACTCGAAACCACTTCCATTGAGTTCAAAGTGTCGTTTACAACTCCAAAAATTATAAGCTTCGATATATTCCGAGATCCGGAATGATGGCAATTAGCTGGGGTTTTCGGTTAGCAATACATAGCCCTTAAAATGTGAAATTTTGCATATGAGCTCAGAATTCGAGGAGATAAAAATTTTTGCGTTCATAATAACAAATCATTGTTGAGTTCCAAAGGACGCGTCGAACGGAGTTAGTATGTGACCGTGCGAGCTAAAACAGTTCAGGGTAAAACATGCAGTCATTTTACAAAGTAACATTATTGATACGACCTCAGAATTTGATTCCGTTTTTTTTGGATTCGTATCGTCTAATAATGGTTAAATCCAAAAGGGCATGATGTTTGGAATTAACATGTGAGCGTGCAAGAAGAATTGGTGCGCCAAAATCACATTTTTAGAGCTTATCTGAGCATTTTTGAGAATTTTAACGGACAGTCAGACGAACTCGGAATTCGACGATACTTGTTTTGTTGGACTCGTCTTCACGTGTACTATGTTATGTCCAAAATCCCTGGCAAACGGAGATCGTTTGCAGTCGAACGATTTGGGAGAAACTGGCATATGATCTCCTATTCCTCCTTTCCTTCTTCATAATTTTTCTCCTTCTCTTTTTCCTCTTTTCTTCAAAAATGGGGGCATTCTCCAAATCCATCAGCCCCTCCCCCTTCCCGCTGACCGACGGCCACCACCAGCACCACCTCCCTCCGGCGCTACCCCCCTCCTCCTCCTCTCTCTCTCTCCTCTCTCTTCTCTTTGATTTTTGCAAACTCTAGCCCCTAAATCCACCACCACCCGCCTCCGTGGACCCCACCGCCGCACCTCAGCCACCTCCAATCAGGCCCCGCGCCGCCACGCACCACCCCAACTCCGGCCGTGGGCCCCCTACACTCAAAAACCAATTTTCCACTAATTTCCCATTTTGCAAATAACACCCTGTCACCAATTCGCGAATAACTCACAAACCGTTTATTTTTAGCCAAAACTCCACTAGACCAAAGTCGAAGAGCACTCTCTCCTCTTCGATTTGGCTATATGAAAGTCATATTTTGGATTGCGGAGCTGTCCGGAAAACGCGTCCGAAGTCAACGGACCTGCTGCTGTTTTTGGCAATTTCCGGCGAATTGGTGCAGTTTTGGAAGAAAGTCCCCTAGACCAAAGTTGTCCGGAATGGCGCGTTTAGGCTAATGACAAAGTTTGGTGAAGTTTGGAGGCCTTATGCAATTTCTAGAGTCAAAGAGGCGAATTCAAGCAAGGAGAACGACAAAAGCTAGCACAGCGACAAGGATTTTCTACATTAGAAGAATCGCGACGAATTGGTTTAGCTTATAGGTGAGAACTTCTCACTTTGAATTTTCTTTTCTAGTTAAAATATATACTAGAATGCAGACGGTGTTTAGTATCACCTGACACCCGTCGTCCACAAACCATGGACGACTTGTTTGTTTGCTTGTTTGGTTGTTTGGTGGTTGGTTAGATTATTTGTTTGAATTTGGTTGTTTGGGTGAAATGGAATTGATTAGATGGGTATGTGAATGGCGCAGACCATTACCAGATTAGGGATAAGGCGAGGCCTTATCCCGTTTCTAGTATCGTGCCGTTATACCGCCGAAATTTTCTAAAATATGTTAGAAAAATAAAAATATCATTGTATTGAATAAATGAATTGAATAGAATATTCATAGGTTGAATAAAATATTTTGGTCATTAAAAATATAATTTTTAACGTGTATATGAATAAATATTCATTTACAAACCGGACGGTTTGTTTATGTACACCTATTTGAAGGATATTGATTGGGACGATAAATTTTACACATCGCCCAACTGCACAAATAATATTCAGTGTTTGTGGATTGAAACCCCACACAGGTGTTGGGATGATATTTGACGTACATTAATCCCAATTGTTTAGTGGTATGTCGATCGTTTGATTGACAGATTGTAGGAGCGTTAATTAGTTATATTTAATGCTTATGCAGTTGTGTGGTGCACTTTGGATGATGGTTGATTATTTATCGTTGCTATTATATACATGTGTTGTATGGAATCCATATGATTAACATTGTATGGTAATTGATTGGGCCTCATTCCAATTTGGAAAATAAAGAATATTATAAAATAAATATTCATGTGTTGAATAGAATAAACAGTCATGTGTTGACGATACTCATGTGTTGAGAATATTCATGTGTTGAAACTTATCATGTGTTGAACGAAATATTTTAACAATAAAATTTACATCTTCATCATATATAAAATTAGAAACTAACTGGAAAATAGATAAGATGAGTGGTCTCCTGTGTATTGATCTGATGTTGGTTTCGGCCTTCGGGGTTAACACTTAGGGAATCGTTCTCTTACTAATTTACGTTTGGAGTCTGATTAAGAATTAAACGATAGAAATCATAATTTTATAAAATATATTAAATAACATAAATAGTCATGTGTTGACGATGCTCATGTGTTGAGTATATTCATGTGTTGAAAGAAAAAAATATATTCATGTGTTGAAGAAAATATTCATGTGTTGAATAGAATAACGAAGTTATTAAAATATATAAAGACATGTTGATTAGAGATGCGCCATTTTGACACGAAAGATATTTATATCGATTATATTCGTTTTTATAATGAATATAGAAAAAGAAGTGATTTCAAAATATAACGTTTTGAAAATATTATCATTTATATATTAATGATATGAAATATTCAATTTTGATTTGAAATTGAATATGAAGTTGAAATTGTTTTGAAAACGAATTTAAAACGATTTATAAGATATGTTTTAAATTGAAATCAACGAAATATATATAATATATTTATTATATATATATATATATATATATATATTAATGGCCTGAATAGAACGCGTCGCGCTGCGGCAGTTCGCAAATTTCGACCATTGACTTCGAGTTGAAGTTACAGGAGATCCGACCGTCGGATTCTCCTGAAACCGGAACCGTTGGATTTGTATCGAAAAGAGCATTCCAATGAATATTAGAAATTTGAAATCTAACGGTTGGATTTGGGATTATGTCCTAATCAAATTTGGAAAAGGTCGCTGTAAGTGCAGTTCCGTGGCCGTTATTGAATACCAACTGTACGGGCCTTGATAAAATTATTAAAAATATTAATAATTTGTGTAAAATCATAATATATGAATTGGAAAGAACTGGGATGAAAAATTCCACATTTGAAAAGATAAAAATATTTTTTTATCGAAATGAACTAGTTTTGAACTAGATTTGAAGTGGTTTTGAAAATAATCAGAATTTCCAATACGTGATTTGGAATGGATTTGAATCGAAATTATCTTCGGAATATTTTGATGTTGGATTTTGTGATTATACAGATATGGTTGTGGAAATTTGAAAGATATATTTATATCATTATTTCCAATAAGATATTTGTTTGTTACAGAATATGATATTGAATATAAGCCGATATATTTTCTATTTGGAGCCTTGTATTTAATAACAAATGGGATTTTGGGGTTTATTGTGAATGGTGTCTTAAATAACACTTTTCTTTAACCCGATTAATAATGGAAAGTGATTTTGGGTTTATCGTGAACCGTGTTTTAGATGACATTGGTTCTTTAACCCAGTTAAAGACTGGATATTGATTTTTGAGAAGATTAAAACTAAGTGGAGTTTTAATGAATCTTTAATTAGATTAAAGTGATCAAGAGCGGAGTATCACCAGTTTTTCTCTAAACGATAGTTAAATATTTAATTAAATTTGAACGTGAAATGGTAATTAATTTTATCGATAACACCGTGGTGTTAGTTTTGGAGTATTACCAGTTTTGCTCCATGGGATGAATGGAAATAAAATAAATAATTACTTCGGTGTGGTTCGCTAATCCCGACTAGTTTGGAAAACCATAACATGGTTTGAAAAGATATCCAAAGGATGATTAAAGAATAAATATAAAAGAATTTATCTTTGATAAAATTAATGGGAACCTTTCCCTAAGAGTGTGAAAATTTGAATAAAAGAATATTCTTAATTGGAATGAGGCGTATGTTGTATTTGTGTAACATTTGTTTATTATATACGTGGGTTATTCGGAAAGGCCGGGTTTATACCAATTCTGAGTAACCGATTCGACTATAAATCGAAGACGAAGACGGTGGTTGAAGACCGAAAGTCTTCACATCGTTTGGATGATTATTGATGATCTTGATTGGGCTGTACACCCAAGTGGAGGGAATCAGTTGGTGATCGTCCACACGTACTTGGAGATCGATGGATACGCGAGGAAAGTGCCTCTGGTTTCATTCAGACCTAGAACGAACTTGTAAATGGACTGTGTGTCTGACATTGGATTTTATTCTGTGTTGGTTTATCTCTATTAAATATACATCTGTTTGGCGACGAGAATTTATTCTCTTGCTTAATGCCCTTCTCTGAGACGTACGAGCTCAGAGGTTATATATCGATAGATATCAATCGTATGGCCTGAATTGCCTGTGTGGCATGCCTAAGTGGCAAATGATCAAGGCTTCTGTTGAAAAGCAAAGTCTTGTGGTTGATGATCAAAGCACGGCCTGTGTGGCATAGCTTTGTGTATAACGTTAATTCGCGAGCCTCACACCTTGGTATGAGTCAAAAACGGGATAAAGACCATTAGGAGAACACGACGTTTGTTTCTAGCAATGGGTGATGTCAGTGACCTACCAACCCTGACATTTATATACTTTTCACCTGTGTGGTTGTTGGAATGCGAGGCGCCTCGAATATATGGTCGATAACTAGCACTATGTGAGCCGACGTACAGACCATTATATAGGTCCTATAGGACCGGGAAACTAGTGTTCAGGAATAACTAATCCTCAAAAGTAGGAGAGGACCGGCCCAACTGATTCCAATGATCGCTGTGTGTGGTCCTGAGACATTTGCTAGAGTGTCTCGAATGGAGAGGAGCTTGCCCCTTGCCTCGACTCATGATGGAATCCAATTTCCAATACGTGACATTGCAGTTTTATTTGTAGAGCCTAGTATGGCGACATGATGTATGGTACCCATGCCGTCTATGATCGATATTTATGATTGAAATTGTTTTGACACTATACACTTATAATAGTATCAAGTGATTTGTTACAAACGTACCAAGCATGTTTGGCTATTATAAGGGAAAACCCTATCCTCCGGCTTGCGTTGCATTGTGTGATGGGACTTGGGTCTTATAATAGCTTCATTTTTCCAAAAAACATTGCGCTGTTTTGTTGTATGCACTAGTGCTCTTGGGAGGAAACCCGTTCCGTGTTATACGGCGTAGTCCCTTAAATTACTCTCTTTTAAAGTAAAGTTTTAAATAACTGTTTTAGTTCTCACGCTAGTCACATGACTGACCTGGAGTTTATTGTTTTAACCTAAACTTTGGGTGCCCCTATTTTCCACACGGCCAGCTAGTAGTTTTGGTTTTGCATATTTATATTCACAGGATCCTGGTTAACAGCTGGAATGATATTCGGAAAGCTCTGTATCCGTATATCGCCTTCAGTTGTGTTTTGTATTATTTTTCCGCTGCTATGTATTTAAATGTAATTTAAATCTCTGATATTTGTCGAATGTATATTGATTCATACTCTGTATGTTATTGTATTCTGATGGAATTGTTGTAGTAAACAATAAAATGTTCTTCTGTTTGCATTCCGATGTGAGTTGTTATAAAAGCAATCCGCGCTTTCCTTACCAGGGAAGTTATGGGCTGTCATAGTGGTATCAGAGCTTTGGTTTACAGAGCTCGAGAACAAGACACATTAGAACCAAACGAAAGAATTCATCAGAGATTGGATTAGCAATATCTAATGAGAATTACTCGTTAGAGATGGGATCAGTAGTATCCTGGAGCGAGTCGAAAGAGTGTTATTTTTAAAATAAAGATTGAACACAAGTTTTGTTTTGAAAATTTAAACCATTTTATTCGTATTTGAATATTTTATTTTGTATTGAGTTGGAAAATCGAGTATATAAAGATTTTGCATATACGTGTCATGAACGTATATTCGAAGTTTTAATGTACTGGATAGATATAGAATCATACTCTAGTCGCCCGGAGATAATTCTGGTAATGCGGCCGCATTATCAATATTTGTGTTCGAGTTTCGAAAAGTGGGATATCTATATATTTCCATTAGGCTGGTGTGAGAACCAAAACTAGATAGAATCTATTGTTATGATTTGGCACCAAACATGATTTTCTGCATATGTATCAAAGTTATGAATTTGAAAAGCTAATCAACTAATTGATTGATGGTTGTGTTGTATGATTAATGTTTTGATTAATTAAAATTTTGAACCATTATGCCAAATTGAACCGAGTATTGAACTGTATTGAAAAATGATTACAATTGCATGCATGTACACATATATTTGTGTGAACAGGTCATAGCAAGGAGGCTAGAGCAGAAGAATAAAATTGTTTGTCCGACAACTAGATACATGTTTACTAATTTCTTGGGTTTTGGATGATTTTATGAGCCGATTGGCTAGTCGCTTGGCTTTTTCCTTTTCTTTTGGATTGATGAGGGCCATGGGAGGCTATTTGAGATATCCCCAAGCTCCCGGTGTAGGGGAGGTTATGGCGAAACTTTTCGAAAATTTAGGGGGTTAAACAAATTTTTGAAAAAATTGAAAAGTTCTTAGAAACCGAAAAGTTGAAGAACTTAAGCCGTAAAGAAAGTAATGGAAGTTGAGTTGATTAGTTAAACAACTTTCAGCTTCGACGGAAATTCTGAGCCAATTTAAATTTTTTATTTTGGCGAATTTAATGAATTTTGAATATTTAAAATGAATTATTTTAAATAACGAAGAGAAATTTATTTTGAATAGAATTAGAACGTATATATTTATTTGAATCGTCGTTGGAATATAAATATTTATTTATAATTATAAAAGGAATTGAAAATGGCGCGGTAGTTCGATAATTCGATTTCAAAGTTCAAATGAATTTGTAGGATTCAAAATAAACCGGATTTTGGCGAAACCAAAAATATTAGAATCTATTTGAAAATATCTTTCCAACGACGAAAAATCAAAATTTCATAGCGGGAATCAAAAGTTATGCCCAGTTGAAAATTCAGAATAGTCGCTATGGAAATATAGCTCTTAAAAATAGCAATTTTGCATACGGATGAATTTGGACTCGAAACCACTTCCATTGATCTGAAAGTGTCGTTTACAACTCCAAAAAGTATAAGCTTCACTATATTCCGAGATCCGGAATGGTGGAAATTAGCTGGGGTTTTCGGTTAGCAATACATAGCCCTTAAAAAGTGAAATTTTGCATATGAGTTCAGAATTCGACGAGATAAATTTTTCTGGATTCATAATAACAAATCATTGTTGAGTTCCAAAGGGCGCGTCGAACGGAGTTAGTATGTGGCCGTGCGAGCTAAAACAGTTCAGGGTAAAACAGGCAGTCATTTTACAAAGGAACATTATTGATACGACCTCAGAATTCGAATCCGTTTTTTTTGGATTCGTATCGTCTAATAATGGTTAAATCCAAAAGGGCATAATTTTTGGAGTTAACATGTGAGCGTGCAAGAAGAAATGGTGCGTCAAAATCGCATTTTTAGAGCTTATCTGAGCATTTTTGAGAATTTTAGCGGGCAGTCAAACGAAGTCGGAATTCGATGAAACTTATTTTGTTGGACTCGTCTTCACGTGTACTAAGTCATATCCAAAATCCGCGGCAAACGGAGATCGTTTCCAGTCGGACGATTCGGGAGAAACTGGCATATAATCTCCTATTCCTCCTTTCCTTCTTCATAATTTTTCTCCTTCTCTTTTTCCTCTTTTCTTCAAAAATGGGGACATCCTCCAAACCCATCAACCCCTCCCCCTTCCCGCTAACCGACGGCCACCACCAACACCACCTCCCTCCGGCGCTACCCCCTTCTCCTCTCTCTCTCTCTCCTCTCTCTTCGCTTTGATTTTTGCAAACCCTAGCCCCTAAATCCACCACCACCCGCCTTTGTGGACCCCACTGCCGCACCTCAGCCACCTCCCCACCTCCAATCAGGCCCAGTGCCGCCACGCGCCACCCCAACTCCGGCCGTGGGCCCCCTACAGTCAAAAACCCATTTTCCACTAATTTCCTGTTCTGCAAATAACACCCTGTCACTAATTCGCGAATAACTCCCAAACCGTGTATTTCTAGCCAAAATTCCGCTTGACCAAAGTCGAAGAGCACTCTCTCCTCTTCGATTTGGCTATATGGAAGTCATATTTTTGGTTGTAGAGCTATCCGGAAAACGTGTCCGAAATCGACGAACCTGCTGCTGTTTTTGGCGATTTCCGACAAATTGGTATAGTTTTGGAAGAAAGTACCCTAGACCAAAGTTGTCCGGAATGGCGCGTTTAGGCTAGTGACAAAGTTTGGTGAAGTTTGGAGGCCGTATGAGAGTTCTAGAGCCAAAGAGGCGAATTCTAGCGCGGAGAACGACAAAAGCGAGCGCGGTAACAAGGATTTTCTAAATTAGAAGAATCGCGACGAATTGGTTTAGCTTATGGGTGAGAACTTCTCACTTTGAATTTTCTTTTCTAGTTAAAATATATACTAGGATGCAGACGGTGTTTAGTAGCACCCGACACCACCCGTCCACAAACCATGGACGACTTGTTTGCTTGTTTGGTTGTTGGTGGTTGGTTAGATTATGTTTGAATTTGGTTGTTTGGGTGAAATGGAATTGATTAGATGGGTATGTGTAACACCCCACGTCCATTAATATCACTCACAAAGGGAATGCATTAACTTTCATGGAGCATTTTACGTGTGTATAGAACAGAAACTTAACAACAAGACATATATAAACTGTACTAAAACTTTAAAACTTTATTTCATTGCAACGGAAAATACATAAGTTTGATTACATCACCGAAACCAGAGTCAAAGTACATAATATCCATCTTGACCAACTCAAAGTACATAAAATTGAAAGACATAACCCCAGTACAAAATAGCCATAAATAAGAGAGGCTGAACTTTACTTCAGCGATCCAAGCAACTTCTAAAAGTAAGAGATACAGTTGTCCAAAATCAAGCTCCACTGGTGCTAGTTCCAACCTGAGCACCTGGGGGGGAAAGGAAGAAAAGAGGAGGAAACAAAGGGGGTCAGACATAAAGTATGGCGAGTGCGATAACTTTAACAATATAATTACCAAAATAACTAGGCTAAGGCATAAGTTGGAAAATAGGGAAATGACTGTGAACAATTGAGTAAGACAGAGTAAACAAGGAAATAAGATGAACAAAAATAACACTAAAGCGCACCTAAACCACTACAAGATAATTACTATACTGCACCACCACTAGTTACCCTAAGGTTGATCTCGCCTACAGAACTTAATAATGATAATGGTAGTTTCGTACGCCCCTAGTTGCCTTCATAGGTGCCGCCTTCCACTATCTCCACTAGGTGTACCCACTACCCCCTTGCGATCGGCTCCCTAACTCGTAGATAACCGTGTTGGCCCCACAGTGGGGTGTATCACTCCCCAAAGTGGCAACCCGATACCACAAATAATGCATGGCTTATACCTACACGATGCAACAACGTCTTACCTACCAGCCCGGGTCCACACAAGCATATGAACCCGTTGGACTTGTGTTGCCACCGCTAACCCGGTTTGGCCTCTTACAGTCAAGCCCAGTATGCGTGTCATGTCCTCGACTTGGTTCGAGCCCACAAAGATACATATGAGTTACTGGTTGTAATGGGCCCCCATTACTTGACACAAGCTATCCACCTAAGCTTGGTCCCCTCTAGTACACCCCACTTAACCCTCTTCTTATTCATGTTTACTTACATGTTTCAGTTTTCGTTAAGTGTTTCTAATCGTATTTCATATGCCACCTAAGGCACCCACTAGATTCCACATGCCACCCAAGGCACCCACTTAACCCCCTCATGTCCCACTACATGTTTATCTGGTTAAGTGTTTCTTAATTTATTAAGACCGTAACCTCATAAACACCTCCCACATTAGACTGGCATTTGTGGCATCTGGATTTGCCGGGAGGGTCCGGGCAGTCTTACACCACAACCGAGTCTAACCTCGTGTCTTTACAACTGTTACGCATTTAATTTATGCCTAAGACCTCCCACATTAGAATGGCATTTGTGGCAGCTGGATTTGCGGGCGGGTCCGGGCAGTCTTACACCACAAAAGAGCCTAACCTCGTGTCTTAGACGATTAACTACTCCTAATTAATGATTCCCCAATTTGAATTAATTTCCCTATTCAAATTATCGATCAATTCCAAATTTAACTATGGCCATAATTGACTCAGTTATGTCCATCTATTTATGGTATGCAAAATCATTCCAATTTTCATCACAAATTTATTTTATGCCATTTAAGGCATTTATGCCAATTCTTAATATTAAATCTTTTATATTATCCCCTTTACCCCATGGTGTACATTCGTTCGTTTTAACGTAAAATATACGTTAGACTCGAATAGTCTAACTCATGGAATAAAGAGAAAACATCACAACATACATATAGATAAGACTAGATCTAAACATAAGGGGTGAACTTGCATGTGTGAATGATGTTCTACATCTAAAACTTGCATAGGCCAAAGTTACAACTTGCATAAACTACATATGTCATAAATCCAAATCTAAAGGTGTGAACTTGTTTAGGTAATAGTCACAAACTTGCAGAAATCATGTATGTCATGGATCTACATCTAAAGGTGTAAACTTTCATAGGCAATAACCACAAACTTGCATAACATGATTCATATTCCAAAATCATATATTTATATAAACTTGCATATGTGATTTATGCAACATAATAATAGTGTAAACTTACATCTAAACATGTAAACTAGCATGTAGAATTTAGCATATAACTCACACATGTCATAGCCTAACTTTAGATCTAAAATAGATGTCATGAAGCACGTAATGTTACACATAATTTTCCCCAACTTGCATATGATTCATGTCTAAATCAAAATCTAAACATGTATACATATATATGATTTATCATATGAATCAACTTAACCAAACTAGCATATGAACAACATGATGATTTGATTATACATAAGCCAATCATAGAATTACAACATAGATGGTAGCATCATAACTATGAAACATAGATGTAACAGCCCGAATTTTTATAAAATGTTAAAGTCTTAAATCAAGGCAGAATTAATTTTTAAAACAAGAATCAAGGGAAACGGGTTACTCCATTGCGTTCGTCTCGAAATTTTACATGAAATAGAGTCTGATTTTTCGAAAATCGGAGTTCGTATGAGGGAGATATAACCCTCCGAAGTTTCAGGAATTTTCAGAATAAAAAACAGCTCGAAATTTGAATTTGAAATTCGAATTCAAACCCCGGAACAGGCTGGGCGGGAAAATTCTTGCCCAGGGACCAGGTCGACCATAGTGTCAACCACCCAGGGACCAGGTCGACCACAGTGTCGACCTGGGGGTCGACCTGCCTCCCGAACCACTTTTCTGAACCAGATGCATCTTGACGTATTTAGACTCGTTTTCTGACCAGATTCGTCTGCCCAACCCTATATAAATAGCCCCCCTAGTCTCATTTTCTCCACACCATTTCTTTCTACCCTTATGCTGCTTTTAAGATAATCAAAATAAAAAGATAAAAAGGAAGAAAAAGGAATGCTCCTTCTCCATCAAGACTACGCTTAGGTATTTGCAAATTGGGGGGATCTCAATTAGAACACGATCGATCAAATAGAGATTCAACAGTCAAAATTCTGCTTTCTAATTCTCGATCCACGCACTATAAGTTCAAGTTACTTTTAGATAAAAGCTGTAAATTTAATATCCATGTTGTAAATTGGAATTGGATCTATATATTGTAACTAATTCGTATATATTCTTGTTCGTCTTGGACCTTGACTTTCGTGAATATTGCTTTGGATCTATTCATGTTGTAAATCAAACTTTCTTGTGTCTATAACCTTAACATGCCTAGATGTTGAAACTATTGTTAATGGACAAGGACTATGACTGAGAACATAAGACTGCCTATGACTAATATGACTATGCTTATGACTACGACGGTGAACATAAGACCGCCTATGACTAATAAGACTATGCCTATGCCTATGACGGTGAAGGTAAGACTGTTGCCTATGACTATGACAAGGACAATTGTGGCAAATCAACTATGACTCTTGACTATGATAATTATTAACTATGATTATGAACATAAGGCCATTGTCTATGACCACGACTTTGAAACTATTACTGTTGATTGTCTATGGCCATTGCCTAGAAATATTTTGGATAATTAACCATGACTATTGTGATTAATCGCTTAGGATTCTTAATTATGAGATTTCTACCTATGGCCATGACTATTGGGGTTAATTACCTGGAACTATTATAGTTGATTGAAACCCATGTTGTATAATGAATTTGCAGTTTGTTGGATCTCATACCGAGGGTGTGACTTGCTTAGTTTATTCACTATTATATACACCAAAACCATTGGATCCATTTTTCTTGTATTTGGCTTGCCTTTACATGCCTATTCTTTTATGTCAGCGTTTACCATGACTATCACCTTATCTGTTGAGTCAAGGACTTTTAATGATCGTTTTGATTAATGACGAGAAGAAGCTTCATGATCGACAAAAAGAAGATTCAATGGTTTCATAGGTTAGAAGTTGGTTATTTAGAGTATTTTATGTTAAAATCTATCCTCAAATAATCATACTTCTTATTGCTTTCAAAATTATGCATGAGAACTCGTTTTTACTGTATATTGACAAAAACAGTTCAACCTGTTAAAAATAACAGGTCAACCTATTTTTAAATATAACAGGTCAACCTATTAAAATTAACAGGTCAATAGCTTTTTGAAATAACGGTCAAAAACCTGCCAACCTATTAATTTTTCCTGTCGACCTATTTTTGAATTTCATGAAGAGTCATCTTCTTTCTTGAAAAGTTGCATCCATTTCTCTTTATTTAAATCATTTCTTTTGATTGCAACTTTTCACCAACAATTGCAACTTCTCAATTACTATAAATACATCAGTTTTCAATCAATCAAATCACCGAATTTTCTCTCCATTCTCTGATCTATATTGTATAATTCTTAGCATTCAAAAATCACTCAAAAGCATTCAATTATCATGAATCTCCAAGCATATTTAACACACTTGTGATTCAACTCGATAATACACTTCCAAATCTTTGCAAACATCGTTATATATTTGAGGATAAGATTATAGGAAGGTTGTACTCAATCATTGACTAATCAGTGTTGAAGAAAGAACACATTCAAGGTCAAACTCTTGTAATCGTCTTGTAGGTAAGCTTGTAGCCCGTGAAATCAAGTGGGTAAGCTTGTAGCCCGTGAAATCAAGTGGGTAAACTTGTAGCCCGCAAATCAAGTAGTGTTGTGAACCTGTTCCTCCGGGTGAAGCGAGGGTGTTGTTTAGTGAAAAGCCGAAGAGGAGCTTCAGGACTGGACGTAGGACGGGAGGTCCGAACCAGTATAAAAATACTGGTGTCGTTACTCTACTTTACTTTATCTACAGCATTTATATTTTTTAGTAATATATTTCTTGTTTGTGAATTTTTACCTGCGTAACTATTGAATAGCTTAAGTTATCACATACATTCCGCATAGCCATATTATAGATCCTGCACATGTCGTACACACTCAGACTTTTCAATTGGTATCAGAGCAAGGTCATCATATAACTGTAACACAGTTATTTGATATATTCTAGTAATATGGCAAATAACGCAAGTACGAGTAACACCACTTACACTGAAGGTCAATCGACACAAAAACCTCCTTTCTTTAATGGCCTAAACTATAGCTATTGGGCAACACGTATGGCTTTTTATATGCAATCAACAAGTTATGACGCTTGGAATGCTACTCAGAAAGAAATAGTTAATCCAACAACTGAGTATGCAGAATGGACTCCTGCTGAGAAAACAGCAGCAGCTGTAAATGCAAAAGCAATAAATATGTTGTTTTGTGCATTAGACCAAAATGAGTATAACCGTGTTAGTATCTGTACCACTGCTTATCAAATTTGGCAAACACTAAAGACCACTCATGAAGGTACTAACAAGGTTAAACAAGCAAAAATAGCTTTGTTGAAAAGTCAATTTCAAAATTTTAAAATGAAGCCAAATGAAACAATCAATGAGATGTATTCAAGGTTTCAAACTATTCATCATGCTCTTATCGGGTTAGGGCAAAAATATTCTGACTTTGATGTAGTTTCAACAGTCCTACATTCAATGACTAATGAATGAGAAGGAAAAGTATTAGCCATAGAAGAAGCTAATGATCTTTCCACCATAAAGCCAGATGAATTGATAGGAAATATTATGTCCTATGAAGCTAACTTGCAGGCTCGAAAAGAACAAAAAGAATAAAAGAAAATTGTAGCTTTTCATGCTGATGAAGACATCTCATATTCCGAAGATGAGGATCTAGCATTCATTGCAAAAGGATTCAAAAAATTCTTAAAGCAACGAAAAGCTAGTCGATACAACAGAAAGAATTTCGGATCAAACAGACCATCATCATCAAATGTAGAATGCTTTAACTGTCATAAGAAGCGACATATGCAAAATGATTGTCCAGAACAAAAGAAGAAGACAGAAAATGACAAGTTCAAACACAAAAAGGACAAGTCAAAGAAACGGGCATTCTCAGTAACTTGGGATGATTCAGATTCATCTTCATCTGAAAGTGAAAGCGACTCAGATAATGAACAAGCAAATATATGCTTTATGGCTAAAGAAGATGAGGTACAAATTCCTTCTTTTGAAGAAGTTCTTGATATAAATGCTGAGTTGATATATAAATTTAAAGATATGAAACGACAATGCAAACAAGCTCAAGCTGATTTAAGTAGTGTAGAATTTGAACGAGATATGTTAAAAGGTGAAAAGAAAATATTAGAAGAGGAACTTGAAAAGGCTCAAGAATCATCATCTAGTATTGACTCTCAACTCTCTCTTTTGACTCAAGAAATTGAAGTTCAAAAAGAGAATAATGATACTCTTACTATTGAGAATCATGAGCTTAAAGCAAAAGTTAAATCTCTAGATCTTGAAAAAGCTAGTTTACAAACAAAGTTAGACGATATTACTAAAAATGTTTCTAACTTTAACAAAGGTCGAGAAAATTTGACAAAAATTATTGAGAGTTCACAATCAGCTACAAATAAGCAAGGGTTGGGATATAAGAAACAAGTTATCAAGAAACATCTTGGTAAAAGAAAAAGGAAAAATAAGGTAGTACAAGAAACTGAAGCTAAGAAAAATCTTAGTTTAATATATTCCAAACCAAAACCGATTGTGAAATCTCAAAAGAAGAATGTCAAATCTATAAAAGTATGGATTCCTAAAACAAATAATAGTTTTATTAGAAACAAGTACATTCAAAACTTTTTGAGTATTGTGCATCAAAAACCAAATTATTTGTATAAAGGGGATACCGGACCCGTATGGGTTTGGGACCTAACTCTTAGGACCCTATAAAAAGTGGGTACCATGGACTTAACTTTATTTTTTGCAGGTCCCACTAAAGAAAAGAGGAAAGTAGATACTGGACAGTGGTTGCTCAAAGCATATGACTGGAGACAAGAGCTTATTAACAAATATTACTTATTCGGATGGTGGCTAAGTCACTTTTGGAGACAATTCAAAAGGCTATATCATCGGCAAAGGAGATGTGAGCAATTTTGGTACATCTAACTTACCTCTTATTACAAATGTCATGTTAGTTAAGAATTTGAAACATAATTTATTAAGTATCAGTCAATTTTGCGACAAAGGTTTTACCATTTCTTTTTCGGATAATAAATGTAGTATTTTAGATAAAGATCAAAATATAGCTTTTGAAGGACATAGAGATAGAAACATCTATATTCTGAATATGAATATCAATCATAATTCAGATATGTGTCTTATAGCAAATGATAATGATCCATGGCTATGTCACAAACGTTTCTGTCATATAAACTTCAGAACTATTGACAAGCTAGCCAAGAACGAACTGGTTAAAGGTTTACCCAAACTTAGCTTTAAAGTTGACAATCTTTGTGACGCATGCCAAGTAGGAAAATTGACAAAATCATCATTTAAATCTAAGAAGGTAATATCAACATTACAACCACTTGAGTTATTGCATATGGATTTATTTGGACCTACTCAAATACAATCCATAAATCATAGTCGATATGTGTTTGTAATTGTCGATGACTATTCTCGTTATACATGGGTGATTTTCTTGAAAAATAAAAGTGACACATTTACTCATTTCAAATCCTTCATCAAGAAAATTCAAAAGTCAAAAGGACTTAAGGTTAAGAATATAAGAAGTGATCATGGTGGAGAGTTCAAAAATAATGAATTTGAACATCTTTGTACAAAGAAAGGTATTAATCATAATTTTTCGTTTCCTCGAACTCCACAACAAAATGGAGTTATAGAATGGAAAAATCGGACATTACAAGAATGTGCAAGGACATTATTAAATGGAAGTACTTTACCAAAACATTTTTGGGCAGAAGCTGTAGCAACTGCGTGTTATGTTTTGAATCGTGTATCCATTCGACCTCTTACTAAAAATACACCTTATGAATTATTTAATGAAAGAAAGCCAAATATTTCATACTTCAAAGTTTTTGGTTCAAAATGTTTTATTTTAAACACGAAAGACCATCTTGGTAAATTTGATTCAAAAGCTGATGAAGGAATCTTTATTGGTTATTCGGATCGAAGCAAGGCTTATCGTGTATTCAATAAGAGAACTAAAACTATTGAAGAATCACTTCATGTATCTTTTGACGAATTCTATAAACCGTCTCATAATATATCGGATGACGAAGAAACTATAGTCACTGATAATCCTACCATCACAAATAATGACTCTGACTCAGAAATTATTTAGAATATTCCCCAACCTGTTATTGTACCTTCTCCACCAAGTTTAGATCTCCTCCGAGAATTCTAAGAGATCATCCAGTTCAAAATGTTATTGGAGAAGTAACATAACAAATTAGAACAAGGAGTCAACTTAATCAAATGGGTCATGTTGCGTTTATCTCAAATATCGAACCTAAAAATCTTAAGGAAGCTGCTACTGATGAATACTGGATCATTGCCATGCAAGAAGAACTAAACCAGTTCGAGCGCAATGATGTATGGGAACTTCTTCCAAGGCCGACTGATCAATCAGTTATAGGAACTAAATGAGTATATAAAAATAAGGCCGATGAACAAGGGAACATTACTAGAAATAAAGCAAGATTGGTAGCATAAGGATATAATCAGGAAGAAGGTATTGATTATGAAGAAACCTTTGCTCCCGTAGCTCGATTAGAAGCTATTCGAATATTACTATCCTTTGCGTGTCATCATGATTTCAAACTTTATCAAATGGACGTAAAAAGTGCTTTTTTAAATGGGTTTATCAAAGAGAATGTATATGTCGAACAGCCTCCTTTGTTCGTACATGAGAAATATCCAGATCATGTATATAAACTTAAGAAAGCTTTATATGGATTGAAACAAGCACCTCGTGCTTGGTATGAACGATTAAGAAGCTATCTCATAGATTCTGGATTTCAAATTGGAAAAGTTGATCGGACTTTATTCATTAAACATTCTCGAAAAGATATATTAGTTATCCAAATATATGTAGACGACATTATCTTTGGTTCAACAAACGATGAACTTTGCAAAAAAATTGCAAATATTATGACCAAAGAATTTGAAATGTCACATATGGGAGAACTATCATATTTCCTCGGTCTTCAAATCAAACAGCTTTCAAATGGTATTTTTATCAATCAAGAAAAATATTGTGGAAATCTAGTTAAACGCTTCGGACTAGAAAATACCTCTGGTAAACCAACTCCTATGAGTACGACCACACATCTTGAAAAAGATGAATTTGGAAAGAATGTTGACCAGAAGTTATATCGAAGCATGATCGGTTCTCTCCTGTATCTTACGGCAAGCCGTCCTGATATTATGATGAGTGTTTGTTTGTGTGCACGTTTTCAAGCTGATCCTAAAGAATCACACTTACGAGCAGTGAAACGTATAATTCGCTATCTTAATAATACCAAAGATTTCGGTCTTTTCTATCCAAAAGAATGTACATTTGAATTAGTATCATATAGTGATGCTGATTTCGGAGGATCACGAATGGATAGAAAGAGCACAAGTGGTACGTGCCATTCTATTGGAAAATCACTTGTCTCTTGGTTAGTAAGAAACAAAATTGTGTTTCACTTTCGATGTGTGAAGCGGAATATATATCAGCGGCACTAGTATGTACACAAGTTGTATATATGCAACAAACACTTAAAGACTTCGGTATAAACTTATCGAATTCTATTATATATTGTGATAACACGAGTGCGATAAATTTATCCAAAAACCCAGTTAACCACTCTCGGACTAAACACATCGATATTCGACATCATTTTCTGAGAGATAACATTGAAAAGGGTAATATAAATCTCGAATACGTAAATACGGAAAATCAACTAGCTGATATACTTACAAAGCCTCTACTAGAATCAAGTTTTGTCAACTTACGTAGAGAGCTAGGCTTGGTTTCAAGAAAAGAACTCGAAGAGTAAAAATCTTTTTAACATATATCAAGAGTTCGTATATTATATTTTTTAGAAACCAATGTCTTTTTTTTACTATATTTAGAAGAGAATTTTTCTATGGTTAAACAAATACGAACCATCTCTTTCTCCAAATAGAAAATTCCTTCTATATATATGTTTATGTTTTTTTTTTTTGAGTGCTCTCAGACAACTTTTCTCTCTAATCTCCATTAAACAACGTATTATCATGGCTCATATCTATGATGAATGTGCACAAAAATCGCACATCACCATAACAAGTTCCGAGTCCGAAGAATACTACTCCCCTAAGACACCGGAACACCCTCCTGGTTTTCATCAGAATTCTCGTACACCTGGAAATACTCCAAATCGAAACGATGCAAGAAGGCTCTTTTTTGTTCCCCACGAACCAAAGAAAAGATTGATGAGATACACCACTATCAAAAACACCAAGTTGATCTCCAAAGGGAGATGTACTACGAGCAGAGACTAACTTCTTCTCGCTTAACGTATCTCGAACAGCTAGCTTCACTTTTCTGTGGTTCAAACAAGAATAATATTCATGAACCCACGCAAATGCCATCATCATCAACAAGAACACCGAACTCGTGGGAACAAAATTTCAACAAAAATGAAGGCGCTAGTGGGAAATACTCTCCGTGGGAATCAAGAAAATGAGTTCTTTATATCGGATCAAAGGAGATGCTTTATAATGTTTTTAATAATGTTTTTATTTCTTACTTCATTTATTTGTTATATATTTTTATAATAATACTTTGTTTGGCTTTGAATTCGATCAACAAAAGGCTGAAAATTCATTTCCATCAAAAAACGTTCGACCGGTAGATAATTTTCGGTTGACCGGTTTGTACACTTTTAATTTCCAGAGAATTATCTAGGTCGACCGGCTGAAAAAAAGATGTCGACCGGTCTCTTGAAACACGAACAGGTCGACCGGTAATAATTTTAGGTCGACCGATTTTAAGACACAAAAATTTCCAGAGAGTTTTCACGGTCGACCGGTCACAAATTTCATGTCGACCGAAAAAGTTTCAGCAAAATATGAAAAAAAGTGTCGACCGAAATTTCTGCATAGGTCGACCGGTCTCTTACATTTTTGAAATTCGAAACCATTGAATCAGGTCGACCAGTTACAATTTTATGTCGATCGATTTTACCATTTTTCTTCAATTTCAAACCAGAAACTAATTAGGTCGACCAGTATACTATTTTAGGTCGACCGTTTTCAGATTATACTTTTTTTAAACATCCAATAGTCGGTTCAACCTCCTATATCAACACACTATTTCGTTTTTAACCTCTTCATTACTCAAATCAACACTTTTCTTCAAACCCTAACTCCTCAAATTCCATCACCTTCTCTTCAATGGCTCCAAAATCAAAGAAATCAAAAACTTCTTCTTCTACTTCTCAACAACAACCCATAGATGCTCAAATCAAACATTGGTTTAAAGATCCGATTGCTATAACAAGATGGAATAAGATGAAAGATTATACCATTCATGATGGGATGTTTATCAAATACTTCGATTTTCTCCTCTATGATGTTAAAGAAATTGCAACCAAAGCAAAAATAGCATCTCTTCTTAGTTTTGAGGACAATAATGTTGAGATTAATCACATTATGATAAAATTATTCTATGCTAATCTCAATTTGGAGAAGTACAAGCCAGCGAATTCATCAAATTGCTTATGGTCAGTTGTATGTGATCAACAAGTATTCATCTCCAAGTCCCGAATGGAAGAAGTTCTTAAATCTTCAAATAATGGTACGAAATTTTCTTCTGATTTCTGTCCCATTCATATTAGAGACAAAATTAGCCATTTATTCATTGAAGATCACAAGTCAAGTGCTAAAGGAATAAATTTGAGACCTACGGCTAGAATTCTCCATCATTGTATTGCTCATTCTCTCTTGCCACGAACCGGTAATTTTGATGCCATGTACAAAGAAAATTTTAAGGCGTTATATGCTATATATGGTGATATCAATATCAACTGGATTGATATGATTTTTGATGAGATATCGTTGGTAAATAAACTATCTCGCAAAAATTTATTTTATAATGAATGTATAATGCGTCTCCTCATGAATTGCGGAATAAAATCTACGGAATCCAAGATTTCAACACCTAAGTGTATTGATAAAGTATCAAAGAAGAGAATGAAACTTCCGGATCCATGCTTGACCATTATTCCATTTGAGCAATATAAACATAGAGGTCCTCCTGAAGCAACTTCATCACAAGCTCCTACTCCAAGACCGGAAGACTTTAAGATTCCTTCGCCAAATTCTACAACAAAGGATTCTCTTGAACAAATAGCAAGAAATCAATTTCTTTTAGAAGCAAGACTCAAGCGAACCGATACCAAGCTCGATCAGTTAGACACCAAAATGGATAAACGTTTTAACAAGCTTAAGTCTTTCTTTGGCAATCTTTAGGATGAAATTTCTTGCGGAGCTTCATCTTCAGCCACACATGTTCAGAATCCGGGAAAACGTCCAATGCCTCCTACTTTTACATGGTTTACTTCGGAGGAAAGCACTAGTTCTGGAGCAAGTGCCCATGTTGGTCATGGACGTGGTACTTCATACATTGAGGAAGGAAATGATGAGGAAGAGGAACAAGATGAAGAGGAGGAATCAGACGAAGAAGAAGTAGACGAGACTGATCCAGATGTGCCACCTCAGTGATTCGATCTATCTTTGTATATTCTGTTTTATGTTAAAACACTCTATTAGCACTTATATGTGATTGGTGCTATGTTTAATTTGGTAAGATTGCTACTTAGGTCATTTTGTTTTGTGATCTTTAATATGTAAAACACTCTACGTATGCTGTTCAATGTTGTTGGATCTTTAAAGGTGTTTCATATACCCTTTTTGTCGATGACAAAGGGGGAGAGAATGGTTACTAACCTTCTTTTTGCAGAGATTTAGTTATTTTTTGTCCAGGGAGATCATATACTCAGGGGGAGTTAGAGCATATATACAGGGGAGATAGCAATGGAGATCATATTTTAAAAGCTATGTTGTCATCAATCAAAAAGGGGGAGAATGTTGAGTCAAGGACTTTTAATGACCGTTTTGATTAATGACGAGAAGAAGCTTCATGATCGACAAAAAGAAGATTCAATGGTTTCATAGGTTAGAATTTGGTTATTTAGAGTATTTTATGTTAAAATCTATCCTCAAATAATCATACTTCTCATTGCTTTCAAAATTATGCATGAGAACTCGTTTTTACTGTATATTGACAAAAACAGTTCAACCTGTTAAAAATAACAGGTCAGCCTATTTTTAAATATAACAGGTCAACCTGTTAAAATTAACAGGTCAACAGCTTTTTGAAATAACGGTCAAAAACCTGTCAAGCTATTAATTTTTCCTATCGGCCTATTTTTGAATTTCATGAAGAGTCATCTTCTTTCTTGAAAAGTTGCATCCATTTCTCTTTATTTAAATCATTTCTTTTGATTGCAACTTTTCACCAATAATTGCAACTTCTCAATTACTATAAATACATCAGTTTTCAATCAATCAAATCACCGAATTTTCTCTCCATTCTCTGATCTATATTGTATTATTCTTAGCATTCAAAAAGCACTCAAAAGCATTCAATTATCATTTGAATCTCCAAGCATATTTAACACACTTGTGATTCAACTCGATAATACACTTCCAAATCTTTGCAAACATCATTATATATTTGAGGATAAGATTATAGGAAGGTTGTACTCAATCATTGACTAATCAGTGTTGAAGAAAGAACACATTCAAGGTCAAACTCTTGTAATCGTCTTGTGGGTAAGCTTGTAGCCCGTGAAATCAAGTGGGTAAGCTTATAGCGCGTGAAATCAAGTGGGTAAACTTGTAGCCCGCAAATCAAGTAGTGTTGTAAACCTGTTCCTCCGGGTGAAGCGAGGGTGTTGTTTAGTGAAAAGCCGAAGAGGAGCTTCGGGACTGGACGTAGGACGGGAGGTCCGAACCAGTATAAAAATCCTGGTGTCGTTACTCTACTTTACTTTATCTACAGCATTTATATTTGTTAGTAATATATTTCTTGTTTGTGAATTTTTACCTGCGTAACTATTGAATAGCTTAAGTTATTACATACACTCCGCATAGCCATATTATAGATCCTGCACAAGTTGTACACACTCAGACTTTTCATTATCTTGCTAGATTTGAAATCCTATATGCCAGTGATGTTGTAACCAATTATCTCAAGTTATGTCATACTAGTCCTGTAACCCCTTTTATTTCTTAATGCTAGTCCCTTTGGCCTATCATAGTTTTGATGCTATTCCTTCTATTTCGAGGTTTGGATTTATTTGTAATAGAGACCGATTCACGTTCACGTGCGAAGGGAATATGATTTGGGTAGATTGGGCAAAACATGAATTGGTTATGAACATGAATTATGAACTCGATAATAGGCAAAACTTAAAACATGGACGCTGTTATAACTTGAACCTGGATATGAACACGAACCTTACATCGACTTGATATGAAACTTGCCTTGAAAACTTGACACGATTTGACATGAAAACTTGATTGTGGGCATGACAATTAGATAAACTTGAAAATGGCCAACTCGAGGTTGGGTTGAGTTTGCAGTGTAAATCTGCCCGGAACCGCCTGGCAAATCCAGTGGCTGCAAACAATAGGATCCAATGTGGGTAGTTGGTCATATCGCACGTAAAACCTGAGGTTAGACTATGTTGTGGTGTAAATCTGCCCGGAACCGCCCGGCAAATCCAGTAACCACAACAGTTAGTCTAATGTGAGAGGTTAAAGTGCATTAATGAATTAATGTCACATGATAGGGTTAAGTCCTGAACCGCTTGAATATACTTAACCAATTTAACACGATGATTTGATAGGGTTAAGTGATGAACCGCTTGAAAATATTTAACCAATTTAACACGATGATTTGATAGAATTAAGTCCTGAACCGCTTGAATATACTTAACGAATTTAACACGATGATTTGATAGGGTTAAGTCCTGAACCGCTTGAATATACTTAACCAATTTGACACGATGACTTGATAGGGTTAAGTCCTGAACCGCTTGAATATACTTAACCAATTTGACACGATGACTTGATAGGGTTAAGACCTGAACCGCTTGAATATACTTAACCAATTTAACACGATGATCTGATAGGGTTAAGTCATGAACCGCTTGAATATACTTAACCAATTTAACACGATGACTTGATAGGGTAATCCCTAGTGGAATTCGTTAGGTAGCGTAATCCCTAGTGGTCCTAGGTGGCATAAACCCTAATCGAATCTAGAAAACATTCAATAGGTAGCATAATCCCTAGTGGTCCCAGGTGGCATAAATCCTAGTTGAACACGCGATAGCTCATGATAAGGAAACCTAGCCAGAACAAGGGTGGCGGTCCAAACGATTTCAAGAATGGTGATACTACATTGAAGTAGTATAGAAATACGTGATGAAACCCATACGATATACGGTAAGGGACTGTACATATACATGGAAAGGATTATACGGGTTGGGGTACTAGTATAGTTGGTGCAGAGAATTTAGGAAATCATAGCCAATAGATATCGTTTTAAATGGTGAAGCAGATAACTCTTGCGATGCTTGATAGAAATCGTGCGAAACTATACTTAGTTCATCCTGAACGAGAACCTTGCAATGTTATACATGACAGAAATCCTATGATGTTATTCTTAGTTATCGTGCCTGTAGCTTATCTTGTCACCATGCTTATGTTTACTTTCAGTTTATTCATGCCATTTTATATTTACCTGTTTTTATGCTGAAAGTCACTAGGACTTACTTAGTCTTTATGACTGACCCAGTTTATTTCGCCTCTTTTTCTTCCGTCCCCCCCCTGGTTCTCAGGGAGGAAGCACTACTATTTAGTTTGGACTTCTTTCTGCTTCAAGATCATCATATATGGCTTGGACCTTTCTTGGCTATGACTGCTTTACTGTTTTACTTGGGGAATGATTTATGACTATGGTTTTATGCTTCTTTACTATTGCAAGACAGATTTTGATGTAACGGATTTAATAGCATTTTGGTGTAAAAGGTTTTAGACCTTTCTAGATTTTAAAGCAATGAAATTTGGTTTTTCTTCCACTGTTTTATGTATGTTCTGTCTTGTAATATTTCTGTGTATGTTTACCTAGATAATGCTCCACCAAAGCTAGTGCATTCCCTTTGTGAGTGACCTTAGCGGAGCTGGGGTGTTACAATAGATGATAACATCACAACATAACATCATAGAATTTACAGCATGGATGATAACATCACAATTTTACAACATAATTATAACATGTGGTCAATAATTCACATCATATCCATATAATCCACATCATAAGATAATCCAATTAAATTGCTAATTATTTTATTAAAGAAGTCGAGCTCACAACTCAAAGAAGGTCTTGAGTTCTGAATTCTGAAGTTGTATTAGCTTTCCTTTGAAGAAGATTCGTTGTTAGAGTTGAATAGAATTGAATTTGATTTGCTTTCTTCCTCTCTAATTGGTGACGGCTATTCTGAGTTGCAAGGTGACGGCATGGAGGCCATGAATTTAATTTTATTTTGATTTTAGGGTTTGAGTATATATGTGTTTTTATAGAGTTTAGGATTAGTTTAAGCCGTTCGATCAACCCAGAATTAATCCCAGCCAATCAGAGCAGATCAGAAACCCTAATGAGTCAGCACACAGTCATTAACAGGTCATCAATCAAATCTGCCCGGGGGGGTAGGTCGACCCCCAGGTCGACCCTATGGTCGACCTGGTCAGGGTAGGTCGAACCCTAGATCGACCCTATGGTAGACCTGGCCCTGGCGGGAATTTTCCCGCCTAGCCTATTTGACTCTGAAATTTGAATTTTCTGAAATCTGTTTTGAATTTTCTGAAACTTCCGATGGCCATAACTTCTTCATACGAAGTCCAATTCACGCAAACTCGGACTCTATCTCAACAAGAATTCTGAGACAAACACAATGGCGCAACCCTTTTCCCTTAATTCTCAGATCTGAGATTAGTTATTCATTAATTTGTTACTATAGTGTTAATAGAAATACGGGGTGTTACATTCTCCCCTCCTTAAAGGATTTCGCCCCCGAAATATCCAAGTTAAGGAGAATGCATATCCTGACATCCAAACAACCATCTACTCAACCATCAAACACCGGCATCCATTCTCCTTATAAAATTCCTAATGTTGTATGAACATATGCAAAAAGTGTGTGTATACGTTCTCTATCTAATGCAAAATCAGGCTGTAACACCCCACGTCCATTAATGTCACTCACAAAGGGAATGCGTTAACTTCCATGGAGGTTTTAAATGAATATAGAACAGAAAAATTACAACAAGACAAATAATAAGTAGTACTTGGAAATCTAAAACTTCATTTTATTGCAGCGGAAATTAAACAAGTTTGTTACATCATAAAAACCATAAATCAGAGTCAAGTACAATATCCATCTTGCTGAAACAAAATACATTACCCCATTACATAAATAGCCATTAAAGAAGATAACAAGCTGGACTTTACTTCAGCGGTCCAAGCTTTCCCAAAGAGATAAAGCAATCCAATCAAACTCCACTGGAGCTGGGTCCACCCTAAGGACCTGGAGGGGGAAAAAGGATAGAAATAGAGGGGGTCAGACATAAAGTCTGGCGAGTAGGATAATTCTAACAATACTGTTATCAAAATAACTAGACTAAGGCATAAGCTGGAAAACAAGGAAATGTCCATGAACTATTGGGTATGGAAAAGCAGATAAAGATAACGTTAATGGCACACCTAATTACTAACGAATAATTACTACACTGCACCACACCAGTCACCCTAAAGGTCGATCCCACTTGCCTCACTTAGAAATTATAGCTTCGTGTACCCCTAGCTGGCTACATAGGTGTCGCCTGCCCCTATCTCCACTAGGTGTACCCCACTACCCACTTTCGATCGGCTCCCTACTCGTAGATACCTGTGCTGGCCCCATAGTGGGGTGTATCACTCCCCTAAAGTGGCAACCCGATACAACTTGAGAATGCACGACTTGTACCTACACGATGCAACAACGTCTTACCTACCAGCCCGGGCACACACACGCATATGAAACCCGTTGGACTTGCATTGCCACCGCTACCCCGTTTTGGCCTCTTATAGTCAAGCCCAGCATGCGTATCATGTCCTCGACTTGGGTCGAGCCCACAAAGATACGTTTGGGATACTGGTTGAAATGGGCCCCCACAAGCTACCCACCTAAGCTTGTCCACTAGTACATCCCACTTAACCCTCTTAGTCATGTTCGTTTACATGTGTGTTTGGTTAAGTCTTACTAATCGTATTTCACATGCCACTAAGGGCACCCACTAGATTCCTCATGCCACCCAAGGCACCTACTTAACCCCCATGTCCCACCTTACATGTTTATCTGGTTAAGTATTTCTTAATTCATTCAGGCCATAACCTCATAAAGACCTCTCACATTAGACTGGCATTTATGGCAGTTGGATTTGCCGGGCGAGTCCGGGCAGTCTTACACCATAAAAGAGTCTAACCTTGTGTCTTTACAACTGTTATGCTTTAATTTGGGCCTAGGACCTCTCACATTGGGCTGACATTTGTGACCACTGGATTTGTCGGGCGGGTCCGGGCAGGTTTACGTCACAAACGAGTCCAACCTCGTGTCCTAAGCATTGATTAACACTTATAATCTTCTACCCCAGTTTTAATAATTCCCTATTCAAATTATTAATTAAGTCCACTTTTATTGATGTCCATAATTGACTCAATTATGGCCATCCATTCATGGCATGCAAAATCATATCAATTGCACCCCAACTTCTTAATATTAAATCCTTAATATTACCCCTACCCCACGTTATACGTTCGCTTATTCAACGCAAAATATATGTTAGACTCGAATAATCTAACTCATAGCACAAAGATAAATTATCACAACATATAGACAAATAAAATAGATCTAATCATAATAGGGGTGAAACTTGCATAAAACTACACATGTTATGGATCTAAATGTGTCAACTTGTTTGGTTAAATGTCACAATTTACATGATATGATCATAATCCAAATTCATGTATGGACTAGCATATATGGTTTAGGCAACATAATGATGGTGTGAACTAACATCTAATACATAGAATTCACATATGTCATAGCATAATTCTAGATGTCACAATTCTAGATCTAAATAGATGTCATGGCATATGTTCATAATATTCACTAATTAATCTAAACTTTCATACATGATTTGTCATATAGATCAACATAGCCCAAACATTATGATTTGATTAACATGAACTAATTAGCATAGATAACAACATCATGATTTTATAACATGTATGATTTACCACAACTTAGCATTGAAAATTACAACCTATACAATAACATCATAGCATGATTTACAACATATAGGATATCATCATCACATAACATAGGATTTAAAACATACATGATAGCATAAGGTTTTCAACAACATATATGACAATTCACAACATTCACTTATAATCCATTCATAACTTAATCTAATTATTTCAATAATAATCTTGTTTAGATCATCATACTCACAAATAGAGAAGAAAGAGAGTCTTGATTTGCTTTAGAGTTGAGTAGAATTAGGGTTTTGATTAGCTTTCTTCCTTCTTAGTTGGCGGCGGCTAGACTGAGTTCCATGGCGGCGGTATGACGGTGGCTATTCTATTTTTCATGTGAATTAGAGTGAGAGACTACCTAGGTATTTATAGAGTTTAGGATTAATTTAGGCTGTCAGATCAACCCAGAACTAACCTGAACCGTTTAATTTGCCTACTCAGCCCTAAAGACACATCAGCAGCTCAAGATTAGGCTCAGCCAAACCCTAGCCGACTGGACAGGTCGACACCCAGGTCGACTGCCCAATCGACTACCCAGTCGACCTGGGGGGGTGTCGACTGCCCAGTCGACTCCCCAGTCGACCTGGGGGTTGGGCTGGAAATTTCCCGCCTAGCCTGTTTGACTTCGAATTTCGAATTTTAAATTTTTGAAATTTGTTTTGAATTTTCTGAAACTTACGATGGCCATAACTTCTTCATACGAAGTCCAATTCACGCAAACTCGGACTCTATTTCAACCAGAATTCCGAGACGAACACAATGGCACAACCCGTTTCCCACAATTCTCACGTTTGAGATTAGTTATTCTTTAGTTTGTGAATATTAATATTAATAGAATTACGGGGTGTTACATTCTCTCCTCCTTAAAGGATTTCGACCCCGAAATCTTCAAGTTAAGAAGAATGTATATCCTAACATCCAATCGTCCATCTACTCAACCATCAAACACAGGCATCCATTTTCCTTATAGACCTCTAATGCTTTCATGTTTAAATGCACAGTGTGTGTATATGTCCATATCTAATGCAAAATCAGGCGGTCCACTGATTCAGTTGACCTCCTTAATGCAAATCATTATAGTGCCATGCGTCCATTATGTAAGCAAAAGTTCCCTAATGCTACATATTATCTCTATATGCATGCACATTCATCATCTGAATGCAGCATCCATATGACAATACAATCGACATACATCCATTTTACTAAATACATCCATTTATATGCAATATGCAATATGCAGTATGAAGTGACTGAGCCGATCTAGTGCCTAATAGTGTGTGTGTATGCATCCACGAGCAACCACTAGCAAACACTTGCATCCATTTTGCATCCATCATACATAACATGTCTCAAACACATGTTTCAACCATAGGATTATCCTAACTAAAGGTCAAAGATACTAGCGAGAGGATACTCTAAAGGTAAGATAAGTACAAGATAAGCGATAAAGGAGAAATTAAAGGACATACCCTCAAAAAGAAAAGGGTACAACGAACGCATCTTAGCTTCTGTCTCCCAAGTAGCGTTGCTCTCATCATCTCCCCATTGCACTTTGACTAGTCTGACCTCTCGATTCCTCAACTTCTTGATCTCCGACCCAAGAATGCGCGTAGGAGCTCGTCGAATTGTCGCATCACGCTCTATCTCCAACTCTCTAAGAAAGTTCGGCTCTACCACCTCCGCGGTCTCGTGCAAGCACTTCCTCAAATGTGACACATGGAATACATCGTGTACACCACTAAGTCTCTCAGGCAACTCCACTCTATACGCCATCTGTCCAATCTTCTCCTTAATAGGAAACGGCCCTACAAACCTTGGTGCTAACTTCCCAACGGACCCGAAGTGAACAACGTTTCGTAATGGAGACACTTTGACAAAGACCATGTCCCCAACCTCAAACTCAAGATCTGTCCTTCTCTTATCTGCATAAGATTTCTGCCTATCTTGCGTCGTCTTCATCCTCCTTCGAATCAAGTCGATCTTTTCCGAAGTCTCTCTAATCATATCGGGCCCAAGTAAGATCTTATCCGTAGATTCCCAGCAACATGTAGGTGAACGACAAGGTCGTCCATAAAGAGATTCGAAAGGTGCCATGCCAATGCTAGATTGAAAGCTGTTATTATATGCGAACTCCACCAATGGAAGATGCTCTTCCCACGTACCCCCAAAGTCTAGGATACATAGCCTCAAAAGATCCTCTAGAATGCGATTCACCCTATCGGTCTGGCCGTCCGTCAGAGGATGATATGCGGTGCTCAAACATAACTGAGTCCCTACCGCCTCTTGTAAGCTTCTCCAAAATTCGCTAGTGAAAATAGGATCGCGGTCGCTCACTATGCTAGAAGGAACACCGTGCAAACGAACTATTTCTCGGACATATACAGAAGCTAACCATGGAGCAGTCCTCTTACTCTTCACGGGAATGAAATGGGTGCTCTTAGTAAGTCTATCTACTTTAACCCAAATCCCCGTATTACCCTTCCTTGATCTTGGTAATCCATCCACAAAGTCCATCGAGACACTCTCCCACTTCCATAGTGGAACCTCCAATAGGTGAAGCAACCCACCGGGTTTCTTTTGCTCCGCTTTTACTTGTCGGCACACCAAGCATCTAGCGACATACTCGGCCACATCCCTCTTCATACCGGCCCAAAAGAAAACTCGCTTCATGTCATTGTACATCTTGTCCCCGCCGGGATGAATGGTCATCTTCGAATGATGTGCTTTGTCAAGAATAGCCTTCCTCAAACCTTCGTCTTGAGGTACACAAAGTCTACTATCCCTACGTAACCAACCCTTATCATCTAGGGTATACCTACGGAGATGGCTTGATGGCTCCCCTCTCTTGAGCTTTTCTACTAACTCAACCAACTGTGGGTCGTCTCGCTGTGCCTCGCCAATCCATCCCAAAAGTGTAGGTCTGACCTCCAAGGATGCTAGCAAACCGGGTACAAAGTCAACGGAAGGTCTAAAGTAAAACATCGAAATGAATTCTAAGTTTCGTCGCTCAACAAACAAAGGACTTAAGGACTTAAGGATAATCTTTTTCTACTTAAGGCATCGGCCACTACGTTACCCTTGCCAGGGGTATATGCTATCTCGAAGTCGCAGGATGCTAAGAACTCCATCCACCTTTGCTGCCTTAAGTTCAAGTCCTTTTGAGAGAATAAGTATTTTAAAGATTTGTGGTCAGTGAATAATTCGAATTTCTCGCCAAGAAGATAATGACGCCAAGACTTAAGCGCGAAAACAATAGCGGCCAACTCTAGGTCATGTTTAGGGTAATTTTTCTCATGTGCTCTCGACTGCCTTCCACCATAGGCTATTACCCTTCCCTCTTGCATTAAGATTGCGCCTAGTCCTGTCCCACAAGCATCGGTATAAACAGTAAACGGCTTACTCCCGTCTGGCAATACTAAGACTGGGGCTGAAGTCAATGCTCTCTTCAAACATTGGAACGCATCATCACAATCTACGTCCCATGTGAAAACTAGGTTCTTCTTCGTCAGGCGTGTTAATGGAGCTAATATCTTTGCGAAGTCTTTGATAAACTTCCTATAGTAGCTAGCCAACCCCAAGAAACTTCTTACTTCGGTAGCATTTTTAGGGACCTTCCAATCTTGGATGGCCACCACCTTCGCGGGATCCACAGCTATCCCTTCTTTGGAAACCACGTGCCCTAAGAACCGTACTTCCCTCCTCCAGCAGTGACACTTAGAAAATTTAGCTTTAAGGTTATGCGCTCGTAGGGTCTCCAACACTTCCCTAAGATGTAGGGCATGCTCTTCTTCATTCTTAGAAAAGATCAAGATGTCGTCTACAAAGACCACCACGAATTTATTAAGGTACTCCCTAAACACCCTACTCATCAGATCAACAAAGTATGCGGGGGAGTTTGTCAAACCGAAGGGCATCACTAGCCATTCATAGAAACCGTTCGGAGTCCTAAAGGCAGTTTTGTCAATGCTATCCTCTGCCACCCTCAACTGATGGAAACCAGTAGCTAAGTCCAACTGCGAAAACACTGAGGCGCCAACTAACTGATCGAAGAGATCGTCATTCCTCGGCAGTGGGTATCTGTTCTTCTTAGTAAGTTTATTAAGTTCTCTATAGTCCACACAAAGTCTAAGGGACCCATCGTCCTTCGTAGCAAATACTACTGGAGCACCCCACTCCGATATACTACGTCTTATGAACCCCTTCTCAAGCAACTCCTTCACTTGCTTATCGAGTTCCCTCCTTTCACGAGAAGCCATGTGGCGTACTGGAAAAGATACTGGTTTTGCATTATCCACAAGATATATCCGAAAATCTATCTCTCGCTTCGGAGGCAAGCCCTTCACCTCCTCAAACACATCCGAGTATTCTCGGACCACTCTAACAGATCGTAGATTTTCCTCAGATGTGTCAAGCGATTCTAAATAACTTAGCATAATAGAATTTATGGGATTACAAAAGATTTCGAGAGTGTTGCCAAGGCGAGTCACGAGCCTAACTACTCTCCTTTAACAATCAAGAACGACCCCATTTCTGGATAACCAATCCATTCCTAAAATTAGCCCATAACCCGTGAAGCCCAAAACATAAGCATCATATCTAAACTCAACGCTAAGTATAGAAATTTTCAAATCCAAACACATCATGGACAAATAAGCTGAGCCCCCAATTGGATTCGAAACAACTAAGGGATCCTCTACTAAAATGGGGTTTAAGTGCAGTGATTCAACTAATGATGTAGAGATAAACGAATGTGATGCGCCCAAATCGAATAAGGTACGGACAGGATGATCAAACAGAAAAACTAAGCTTTCAACAGAAATGGTTCTACCTCGTTCTTGTAGCAGTGGGACCGCGAGAGCCTGAACTTGTCCCATTGCCTGCCCTGGTGCCATAAGAGCCTGCACCTATCCTCCCGAGGTAGACCCTGCCCTCTGCCCCTTCTTTGGGCAGTCCTTCACTAGATGTCCCGCTTCACCACAGTGAAAACAGCCAGCCTTCTTTTTCTTCCGGCAATCCTTATTAAGATGGCCTGGTGTCCCACAGTTAAAGCATTTCATCTTTCCCTTGCCATTATTGTCTTTACCACCCTTCTTGTTTTGCTGTTGTGGTTTCTTCTGATCCCCTTTCTTCTCGGGTGCCTTATTAGCATTAGCGCCTTTCTCCTCGTGCATGAGTGCCATGTCTACTAGCTTCTCAAAGGTGGCCCCCATAGGGATGTGGGTAATAGACAACCCTTGCAACGGTTCATTCAATCCATTAACGAACCTCAGAGCCTTCTTCTCTGGCGTGTTCACTAAGCCCAAGCCAAACCTTTCTAACCGATTAAATTTGTTGACATATTCTTTCACTGATGAGCTTCCTTGCTTCAATGTCAAGAACCTTTCCATATATAGATTCTCTTCTGCCCTTGAGAGAAACTTTGCCTCAAACCTACGCCTGAAATCCGCCCAAGAATCAACAGGACGCTCCCCATTAGTGGCCTCCCACCAAAACGAGGCCTCTCCCTTCATTAACCAAGCTGCTAATTTGACTTTCCTCCCTTCTTCTACTTCAAAGATTTCTAGCAATTCTTCCACCTCCTTAAGCCAATCTCTAGCTTCCACAAACGTTTCTAACCCTTGAAAAGGTTTTCCACCCATAGCCTTAAATTCCTTGCACGTCTTTGCGAAAGTATCAGCGCAAGCAGGAGGAGGAGCGGGTGCAACTGGTGGTGGAGGAACATTGGCTGGACCTGCAGCGGCCCTAGCCTCTAATAGCCTCCTATACCATCCTGGTATCGTTACACCATTCGGAAGGTTAAAATCTTCAGCCATGCTGAAACGAAAAAGGAAAGATTCAAAATGGAGAATTCGAACGATAAAGATATATGGCTATTGGGGATTATGTTTTTCATAAAACTTTCCTCTTAAAATTACTCATCAAGACATGTTTTTGAAAATACTTCTTCCAAAAATACTTTAGAAAAATAGTTTTTCTAAAAAAATTATCTGTTCTGGTAACCTTAAGCTCTGATACCATGGGTAACACCCCACGTCCATTAATGTCACTCACAAAGGGAATGCATTAACTTCCATGGAGGTTTTAAGTGAATATAGAATAGAAAAATTACAACAAGACAGATAATAAGTAGTACTTGAAAATCTAAAACTTCATTTTATTGCAGCGGAAATTAAACATGTTTGTTAAATCATAAAAACCATAAATCAGAGTCAAGTACAATATCCATCTTGCTAAAACAAAATACATAACCCCATAACATAAATAGCCATTAAAGAAGATAACAAGCTGGACATTACTTCAACGGTCCAAGCTTTCCCAATGAGATAAAGCAATCCAATCAAACTCCACTAGAGCTGGGTCCACCCTGAGGACCTGGAGGGGGAAAAAGGATAGAAATAGAGGGGGTCAGACATAAAGTCTGGCGAGTATGATAATTCTAACAATACTATTATCAAAATAACTAGACTAAGGCATAAGCTGGAAAACAAGGAAATGTCTATGAACTATTGGGTATGGAAAAGCAGATAAAGATAACGTTAATGGCACACCTAATTACTAACGAATAATTACTACACTACACCGCACCAGTCACCCTAAAGGTTGATCCCACTTGCCTCACTTAGAAATTATAGCTTCGTGTACCCCTAGCCGACTACATATGTGCCGCCTGCCCCTATCTCCGCTAGGTGTACCCCCACTACCCACTTTCGATCGGCTCCCTACTTGTAGATACCCATGCTGGCCCCATAGTGGGGTGTATCACTCCCCTAAAGTGGCAACCCGATACAACTTGAGAATGCACGGCTTATACCTACACGATGCAACAATGTCTTACCTACCAGCCCGGGCACACACACGCATATGAACCCCGTTGGACTTGCATTGCCACCGCTACCCCGTTTTGGCCTCTTATAGTCAAGCCCAGCATGCGTGTCCCGTCCTCGACTTGGGTCGAGCCCACAAAGATATGTTTGGGATACTGGTTGAAATGGGCCCCCACAAGCTACCCACCTAAGCTTGTCCACTAGTACATCCCACTTAAGCCTCTTAGTCATGTTCATTTACATGTGTGTTTGGTTAAGTCTTACTAATCGTATTTCACATGCCACTAAGGGCACCCACTAGATTCCTCATGCCACCCAAGGCACCTACTTAACCCCCATGTCCCACCTTACATGTTTATCTGGTTAAGTATTTCTTAATTCATTCAGGCCATAACCTCATAAAGACCTCTCACATTAGACTGGCATTTATGGCAGCTGGATTTACTGGGCGGGGTCCGGGCAGTCTTACACCATAAAAGAGTCTAACCTCGTGTCTTTACAACTGTTATGCTTTAATTTGGGCCTAGGACCTCTCACATTGGGCTGACATTTGTGACCACTGGATTTGCCGGGCGGGTCCGGGCAGGTTTACGTCACAAACGTGTCCAACCTCGTGTCCTAAGCATTGATTAACACTTATAATCTTTTACCCCAGTTTTAATAATTCCCTATTCAAAATATTAATTAAGTTCACTTTTATTGATGTCCATAATTGACTCAATTATGGCCATCCATTCATGGCATGCAAAATCATATCAATTGCACCCCAACTTCTTAATATTAAATCCTTAATATTACCCCTACCCCCACGTTATACGTTCGCTTATTCAACGAAAAATATACGTTAGACTCGAATAGTCTAACTCACAGCAAAAAGATTAATTATCACAACATATAGACAAATAAAATAGATCTAATCATAATAGGGGTGAAACTTGCATAAAACTACACATGTTATGGATCTAAAGGTGTCAACTTGTTTGGTTAAATGTCACAATTTACATGATATGATCATAATCCAAATTCATGTATGGACTAGCATATATGGTTTAGGCAACATAATGATGGTGTGAACTAGCATCTAATACATAGAATTCACATATGTCATAGCATAATTCTAGATGTCACAATTCTAGATCTTAATAGATGTCATGGCATATGTTCATAATCTTTACTAATCAATCTAAACTTGCATACATGATTTGTCATATAGATCAACATAGCCCAAACATTATGATTTGATTAACATGAACTAATTAGCATAGATAACAACATCATGATTTTATAACAAGTATGATTTACCACCAACTTAGCATAGAAAATTACAACCTATACAATAACATCATAGCATGATTTACAACATATAGGATATCATCATCACATAACATAGGATTTACAACATACATGATAGCATAAGGTTTTCAACAACATATATGACAATTCACAACATTCACTTATAATCCATTCATAACTTAATCTAATTAGTTCAATAATAATCTTGTTAAGATCATCATATTCACAATTAGAGAAGAAAGAGAGTCTTGATTTGCTTTAAAGTTGAGTAGAATTTGGGTTTTGATTAGCTTTCTTCCTTCTTAGTTGGCGGAGGCTAGACTGAGTTCCATGGCGGCGGTATGACGGGGGCTATTCTATTTTTCATGTGAATTAGAGTGAGAGACTACCTAGGTATTTGTAGAGTTTAGGATTTATTTAGGCCGTCAGATCAACCCAGAACTAACTTGAACCGTTTAATTTGCCAACTCAACCCTGAAGACACATCAGCAGCTCAAGATTGGGCTCAGCCAAACCCTAGCCGACTGGACAGGTCGACACCCAGGTCGACTGCCCAGTCGACTGCCCAGTCGACCTGGGCGGGTGTCGACTGCCCAGTCGACTCCCCAGTCGACCTGGGGTGCTGGGCGGGAAATTTCCCGCCTATCCTGTTTGACTTCGAATTTCGAATTTTAAATTTCTGAAATCTGTTTTGAATTTTCTGAAACTTCCGATGGCCATAACTTCTTCATACGAAGTCCAAGTCACGCAAACTCGGACTCTATTTCAACTAGAATTCCGAGACGAACACAATGGCGCAACCCGTTTCCCACAATTCTCACGTCTGAGATTAGTTATTCTTTAGTTTGTGAATATTAATATTAATAGAATTACGGGGTGTTACACAGGCGGTCTACTGATTCAGTTGACCTCCTTAATGCAAACCATGATAGTGTCATGCGTCCATTATGTATGCGAAAGAATCCATCGATACATATTATTTCTACATGTGTGCACAACCATTCACCAAAATGCAACATCCATATGATAGCACAACCATTATACATCCATTAACTTAAATATGTACACACATTTATATGCAATATGCAATATGAAGTGACTGAGTCGATCTAGTGCCTAAAGTGTGTGTATATGCATCCACGAGCAACCACTAGCAAACACTTGCATCCACATGCATCCATCATACATAACATGTCTCAAACACATGTTTCAACCATAGGACTACCCTATCTAAAGGTCAAAGATACTAGCGAGAGGACATACTAAAGATAAGATAAGTACAAGCTAAGCAATAAAGGGGAAATTAAAGGACATACCCTCGAAAAGAAAAGGGTACAATGAACGCATCTTCTCTTCCGTCTCCCCAGTAGCATTGCTCTCGTCATCTCTCATTGCACATTGACTAGTCTTACCTCTCGATTTCTCAACTTCTTAATCTTCGACCGAAGAATGCACGTAAGAGCTCGTCGAATCGTCGCATCATGCTCTATCTCCATCTCTCTAAGCAAGCTCGACTCTACCACTTCCATGGCCTCGTGCAGGCACTTCCTCAAATGTGATACATGGAATACGTCGTGTACACCACTAAGTCTCTCGGGTAACTCCACTCTATACGCTATCTGTCAAATCCTCTCCTTAATAGGAAATGGCCCTACGAACCTTGGTGCTAACTTCCCAACGGACCCGAAGCGAACCACATTCCGTAATGGAGACACCTTGACAAAGACCATGTCCCCAATATCAAACTCAAGATCTGTCCTCCTCTTGTCTGCATAAGATTTCTGCCTATCTTGCGCCGTCTTCATCCTCCTTCGAATCAAATCGACCTTTTCTGAAGTCTCTCTAATCATATCGGGCCCAAGCAAGATCTTATCTGTAGATTCCCACCAACACGTAGGTGAATGACACGGTCGTCCATAAAGAGCCTCGAACGGTGTCATGCCAATGCTAGACTGAAAGCTATTATTATATGCGAACTCCACCAACGGAAGATGTTCCTCCCATGTACCTCCGAAGTCTAAGACACACAACCTCAATAAGTCCTCTAGAATACGATTCACCCTCTCGGTCTGGTCGTCCTTCTGAGGATAATATGCGGTAATCAAACATAACTGAGTCCCTACCGCCTCTTGCAAGCTCTTCCAAAACTCGATAGTGAAGATAGGATCGCGGTTGCTCACTATGATAGAAGGAACACCTTGTAAACGAACTATTTCTCGAATGTATACGGAGGCTAACCATAGAGCAGTCCTCTTACTCTTCACGGGAATGAAATGGGTGCTCTTAGTAAGTCTGTCTACCACGACCCAAATCCCCGTATTACCCTTCCTTGATCTCGGTAATCCATCAATAAAGTCCATTGAGACACTTTCCCACTTCCATTGTGGGACCTCCAATGGGTGAAGCAACCCACCGGGCTTCTTTTGCTCTGCTTTTACTTGTTGGCACACCAAGCATCTAGCGACAAACTCGGCTACATCCCTCTTCATATCGGCCCAAAAGTAAACTCGTCTCATGTCCATGTACATCTTGTCCCCGCCGGGATGGATAGTCATCTTCAAATGATGTGCATCATCAAGAATGGTCTTCCTCAAATTCTCGTCCCATGGTACACAAAGTCTACCGTCCCTACGTAACCAACCCTTATCATCTAGGGTATACCTACGGAGATGGCTCAATGACTCACCTCCTTTGAGCTTCTCTGCAAACTCAACCAACAGTAGGTCATCTCGCTATGCCTCACCAATCCGTCCCAAAAGCGTAGGTCTGACCTCTAAGGATGCTACCAAACCGGGTACAAAGTCTAAAGTCAAACGTAGAGATGAAATCTAAGCTTCGTCGTTCAACAAACAACAGACTCAAGGATAACCTCTTCCTACTTAAGGCGTCTACCACTACGTTACCCTTGCCATGGGTATATGCTATCTCGAAATCATAGGATGCTAAGAATTCCATCCACCTTTGCTGCCTTAAGTTCAAGTCCTTCTGAGAGAACAAGTATTTTAGCGATTTGTGGTCAGTGAACAATTCGAATTTTTCGCCAAGAAGATAACGGCGCCAAGACTTAAGCGCGAAAATAATAGCGGCCAACTCTAGGTCATGCGTAGGGTAATTTTTCTCATGCACTCTCAGCTGCCTTCCACCATAGGCTATTACCCTTCCCTCTTGCATTAAGACTGCGCCTAGTCCTGTCCCACAAGCATCGGTATAAACGGTTAATGGCTTACTACCATCTGGCAACACTAAGACTGGGGCTGTGATCAAAGCTCTCTTTAAACTTTGGAACACATCATCACAATCTACGTCCCATGTGAAAATTAGGTTCTTCTTCGTCAAGCGTGTTAATGGGGCTGATATTTTTGCGAAGTCTTTGATAAACTTCCTATAGTAGCCAGCCAACCCTAAGAAACTTCTCACCTCGGTAGCATTTTTAGGGACCTTCCAATCCTGGATGGCCACTATCTTCGCAGGATCCACAGCTATCCCTTCTTTGGAAACCACATGCCTTAAGAATCGCACTTCCTTCCTCCAAAAGTGACATTTAGAAAATTTAGCTTTAAGCCTATGCGCTCGAAGAGTCTCCAACACTTCCCTAATATGTAGGGCATGCTCTTCCTCGCTCTCAGAAAAGATCAAGATGTCGTCCACAAAGACTACCACGAATTTATTAAGGTACTCCCTAAACACACTACTCATTAAGTCAACAAAGTATGCGGGGGTGTTTGTCAAACTGAAGGGCGTCACAAGCCACTCGAAGAAACCGTACGGAGTCCTAAAGGCAGTCTTCTATGTGCTATCCTCAGCCACTCTCAACTGATGGAAACCCGTGGCTAAGTCCAACTGCGAAAACACTGAGGCGCCAACTAACTGATTGAAGAGATCGTCAATCCTCGGCAGTGGGTGTCTATTCTTCTTGGTAAGATTATTGAGTTCTCTGTAGTCCACACAAAGTCTAAGGAACCCATCTGCCTTCGTGGAAAATACTACTAGAGCACCCCACTCCGATATACTACGTCTGATGAACCCCTTCTCAAGCAATTCTTTCACTTGCTTACTGAGTTCTCTTCTCTCTCTTAGAGCCATGTGGCGCACTGGCAATGCAACTGGCTTTGTATTATCCACTAGATATTTTCGAAAGTCTATCTCACGTTTTGGGGGTAAACCCATCACTTCATCGAAGACATCAACATATTCACAGACTATACGAACAGAATGCAAATCATCATCGGATGCGTCAAGGGATTCTAGGTAGCTAAGCATTACTGGACCTCTAGGGTCATAAGAAATATCAAGGGTCTTTCCACAACGAGTCAACAAACTAACTACCCTTCTTTCACAATCTAGGATGGCCCCGTATCTAGTTAGCCAATCCATACCTAGAATCAAGCCGTAGCCCATGAAGCCAAGAACAAAGGCGTTGCATTCAAACTCAATGCCCAAGATAAACACTCTCAAATCCTGACAAATCATAGAAAGATGAGCCGAACCACCAATAGGATTTGAGACTACTAAGGGATCTGTAATTAGACTAGTATCTAGGTGCAGTGTTTCAACTAATGATGTAGAGAAAAACGAATGTGATGCGCCAGAATCGAATAAAGTACGGACAGGATGATCAAACAGAAAAACTAAACTTTCAACGGAAATTGCTCTACCTCGTTCTTGCAGCGGTGGGACCACGAGAGCTTGAACTTGCCCCCTTGCCTGCACTGGTGCCATAAGAGCCTGCACCTGTCCTCTCGAGGTAGACCCTGCCCTCTGCCCTTTCTTTGGGCAGTCCTTAATCAGATGTCCCGCTTTGCCATAGTGGAAACAGCCAGTCTTCTTTTTCTTCCTACAATCTTTGCTTAGATGGCCTGGTGTCCCACAGTTAAAAGTATCTTTTCTTTCCCTTACCATTGTTGCCTTTACCACCTTTCTTGTTCAGTTGTGGCTTCTTTTGATCCCCTTTCTTCTCGGGTGCCTTATTAGCAGTGGCACCCTTCTCCTCTTCATGCATAAGTGCCATGTCAACAAGTCTCTCAAAAGTAGCCCCTATGGGGATGTGGGTCATAGCTAACCCATGAAACGGCTCGTTCAAACCCTTAACAAATCTCAAGGCCATCTTTTCTGGTGTATTCACCAAGTCCAAGCCAAATCTCGCCAACGGATTGAACTTGTTGACGTATTCTTTCACCGATAGATTCCCTTGCTTCAATGCCAAAAACATTTCCATGTATAAATTCTCTTCATCCCGTGAGAGAAACTTTGCTTCAAACCTCCGCCTGAAATCTGGCCACGTATCAACTGGACGCTCTCCGTTAGTGACTTCCCACCAAAACGAGGCCTCATCCTTCATCAACCAAGCAGCTAACTGGACCTTTCTTCCATCATCCACTTCAAAGATTCCAAACAATTCTTCCACCTCCTTTAGCTAATTATGAGCTTCAACAAATGTCAACGTCCCGTGAAAAGGTTTTCCACCCATTGCCCTAAAGTCCTTACATATCTTTGCGAAAGTATCGACGCGAGGAGGAGGAGGAGGAACGTTAGCCGGACCCGCGGTAGTGGCCCTAGCCTCGAGATATTGACGAAACCAACCGGGTACATGAACACCCTCTGGTATCTCAGATGCTCCAGACATGCTGAAACGAAAAAGGAAAGATCCAATATAAAAGAACCGAAGGAAAGATATATAGCTCTTGGGGTTATGCTTTCTAAAATAAGCTTTTTTCTTGAAAATACTTTCCTTAAAACATACTTTTGAAAGTACTTCTTTATAAAGGTTGTTTTTCAAAAACGTTTTCCAAAAACACTTTTCAAAATTCATATTTGTTCTGGTAACCTTCAGCTCTGATACCACGTGTAACACCCCACATCCATTAATGTCACTCACAAAGGGAATTCATTAACTTTCATGGAGTATTTTAAGTGTGTATAGAACAGAAACTTAACAACAAGACAGATATAAACAGTACTAAAACTTTATTTCATTGCAGCGGAAAATACATAAGTTTGATTACATCACCAAAACCAGAGTCAAAGTACATAATATCCATCTTGACCAACTCAAAGTACATAAAATTGAAAGACATAACCCCAGTACAAAATAGCCATAAATAAGAGAGGTTGAACTTTACTTCAGCGATCCAAGCAACTTCTAAAAGCAAGAGATACAGTTGTCCAAAATCAAGCTCCACTGGTGCTAGCTCCAACCTGAGCACCTGGGGGGGAAAGGAAGAAAAGAGGAGGAAACAAAGGGGGTCAGACATAAAGTCTGGAGAGTGCGGTAACTTTAACAATATAATTACCAAAATAAATCGGCTAAGGCATAAGTTGGAAAATAGGAAAATGACTGTGAACAATTGAGTAAGACAGAGTAAACAAGGAAATAAGATGAACAAAGATAACGTTAAAGCACACCTAAACCACAACAAGATAATTACTATACTGCACCACCACTAGTTACCCTAAGGTTGATCCCGCCTACAGAACTTAATAATGATAATGGTAGTTTCGTGCACCCCTAGTTGCCTTCATAGGTGCCGCCTGCCCCTATCTCCACTAGCTGTACCCACTACCCCCATGTGATCGGCTCCCTAACTCGTAGATACCCGTGTTGGCCCCACAGTGGGGTGTATCACTCCCCAAAGTGGCAACCCGATACCACAAATAATGCACGGCTTATACCTACACGATGCAACAACGTCTTACCTACCAGCCCGGGTCCACACACGCATATGAACCCGTTGGACTTGCATTGCCACCATTAACCCAGTTTGGCCTCTTATAGCCAAGCCCAGTATGCATGTCCCGTCCTCGATTTGGTACGAGCCCACAAAGATACATATGGGTTACTAGTTGAAATGGGCCCCTATTACTTGACACAAGTTATCCGGCTAAGCTTGGTCCCCTCTAGTACACCCCACTTAACCCTCTTCTTATTCATGTTTACTTACATGTTTCAATTTTGGTTAAGTGTTTCTAATCGTATTTCAAATGCCACCCAAGGCACCCACTAGATTCCACATGCCACCCAAGACACCCACTTAACCCCCTCATGTCCCACTACATGTTTATTTGTTTAAGTGTTTCTTAATTTATTAAGACCGTAACCTCATTAAGAACTCCCACATTAGACTGGAATTTGTGGCAGCTGGATTTGTCGGGCGGGTCCGGGCAGTCTTACACTACAAACGAGCCTAACCTCGTGTCTTTACAACTGTTACACATTTAATTTATGCCTAAGATCTCCCACATTAGACTGGCATTTGTGGCAGCTGGATTTGCCGGGCGGGTCCAGGCAGTCTTACACCACAAAAGAGCCTAACCTCGTGTCTTAGACGATTAATTACTCCTAATTAATCATTCCCCAATTTGAATTAATTTCCCTATTCAAATTATCAATCAATTCCAATTTTAACTATGGCCATAATTGACTTAATTATGTCCATCCATTTATGGTATGTAAAATCATACCAATTTTCATCACAAATTTATTTTATGCCATTTAAGGCATTTATGCCAATTCTTAATATTAAATCTTTTATATTATCCCCTTTACCCCACGTCGTACGTTCGTTCGTTTAACGTAAAATATACGTTAGACTCAAATAGTCTAACTCATGGAATAAAGAGAAAACATCACAACATACATATAGATAAAACTAGATCTAAACATAAGGGTGAACTTGCATGTGTGAATGATGTTCTACATCTAAAACTTGCATAGGCCAAAGTTACAAATTGCATAAAACTACATATGTCATAAATCCAAATCTAAATGTGTGAACTTGTTTAGGTAATAGTCACAAACCTGCATAAATCATGTATGTCATGGATCTACATCTAAAGGTGTAAACTTGCATAGGCAATAACCACAAACTTGCATAACATGATTCATATTCCAAACTCATATATTTATATAAACTTGCATATGTGATTTATGCAACATAACAATGGTATAAACTTACATCTAAACATGTAAACTAGCATGTAGAATTTAGCATATAACTCACACATGTCATAGCCTAACTTTAGATCTAAAATAGATTTCATGAAACATGTAAGGTTATACATAATTTTCCCCAACTTGCATATGATTCATGTCTAAATCAAAATCTAAACTTCATACATACATATGATTTATCATATGAATCAACTTAACCAAACTAGCATATGAACAACTTGATGATTTGATTATACATAAGCCAATCATAGAATTACAACATAGATGGTAGCATCATAACTCTATAACATAGATGATAACATCACAACATAACCTCATAGAATTTACAATATGTATGATAACATCACAATTTTACAACATAATTATAACATGCGGTCAATAATTCACATCATATCCATATAATCCACATCATAACTTAATCCAATTAAATTGCTAATTATTTTATTAAAGAAATCGAACTCACAACTCAAAGAAGGTCTTGAGTTCTGAATTCTGAGTTCTGAAGTTGTATTAGCTTTCTTTTGAAGAAGATTCGTTGTTAGAGTTGAATAGAATTGAATTTGATTTGCTTTCTTCCTCTCTAATTGGTGGCGGCTATTCTGAGTTGCAAGGTGACGGTATGGAGGCCATGAATCTAATTTTATTTTGATTTTAGGGTTTGAGTCTATAGGTGTTTTTATAGAGTTTAGGATTATTTTAAGCCGTCCGATCAACCCAGAATTAATCCCAGCCAATCAGAGCAGATCAGAAACCCAAATGAGTCAGCACACAGTCATTAACAGGTCATCAATCAAATCTGCCCGGGGGGGCATGTTTACCCCCAGGTCGGCCCTATGGTCGACCTGGTCAGGGTAGGTTGACCCCCAGGTCGACCTGGCCCTGGCGGGAATTTTCCCGCCTAGCCTGTTTGACTCTGAAATTTGAATTTTCTGAAATCTATTTTGAATTTTCTGAAACTTCCGATGGCCATAACTTCTTCATACGAAGTCCAATTCACACAAACTCGATCTCTATCTCAACCAGAATTCCGAGACGAACACAATGGTGCAACCTATTTCCCTTAATTCTCAAATCTGAGATTAGTTATTCTTTAATTTGTTACTATAGTGTTAATAGAAATACGGGGTGTTATAGTATGTGAATAGAGCAGGCCATTATTAGACTGGGGATAAGGCTAGGCCTTATCCCGTTTCTAGTATCGTGCCATTATGCTGCCGAAATTTTCTAAAATATGTTAGAAAAATAAAAATATCATTGTATTGAATAAATGAATTGAATAGAATATTCATAGGTTGAATAAAATATTTTGGTCGTTAAAAATATAATTTTTAACGTGTATATGAATAAATATTCATTTACAAACCGGACGATTTGTTTATGTACACCTATTTGAAGGATATTGATTGGGATGATAAATTTTACACGTTGCCCAACTGCACAAATAATATTCGGTGTTTGTGGATTGAAACCCCACATGGGTGTTGGGATGATATTTGACGTACACTAATCCCAATTGTTTAGTGGTATGTCGATCGTTTGATTGACAGACTGTAGGAGCATTAATTAGTTATATTTAATGCTTATGCAGTTGTGTGGTGCACTTTGGATGATGGTTGATTATTTATCGTTGCTATTATATACATGTGTTGTATGGAATCCATATGATTAACATTATATGGTAATTGATTGGGCCTCATTCCAATTTGGAAAATAAAGAATATTATAAAATAAATATTCATGTGTTGAATAGAATAAACAGTCATGTGTCGACGATACTCATGTGTTGAGAATATTCATGTGTTGAAACTTATCATGTGTTGAATGAAATATTTTAACAATAAAATTTACATCTTCCATCATATATAAAATTAGAAACTAACTGGAAAATAGATAAGATGAGTGGTCTCCTGTGTATTGATCTGATGTTGGTTTCGGCCTTCGGGGTTAATACTTAGGGAATCGTTCTCTTACTAATTTACTGTTGGAGTCCGATTAAGAATTAAACGATAGAAATCATAATTTTATAAAATATATTAAATAACATAAATAGTCATGTGTTGACGACGCTCATGTGTTGAGAATATTCATGTGTTGAAAGAAAAATATATATTCATGTGTTGAAGAAAATATTCATGTGTTGAATAGAATAACGAAGTTATTGAAATATATAAAGCTATGTTGATTAGAGATGCGCCATTTTGACGCGAAAGATATTTATATCGATTATATTCATTTTTATAATGAATATAGAAAAAGAAGTGATTTCAAAACATAACGTTTTGAAAATATTATCATTTATATATTAATGATATGAAATATTCAATTTTGATTTGAAATTGAATATGAAGTTGAAATTGTTTTGAAAACGAATTTAAAACGATTTATAAGATACGTTTTGAATTGAAATCAATGATATATATATTATATATATTACATATATATATATATTAATGGCCTGAATAGAACGCGCTGCGCCGCGGCAGTTCGCGAATTTCGACCATTGACTTCGAGTTGACGTTATGGGAGATCCGACCGTCGGATTCTCCTGAAATCGGAACCATTGGGTTCGTATCGAAAGGAGCTTTCCAATGAATATTAGAAATTTGAAATCTAATGGTTGGATTTGGGATTATGTCCAAATCAAATTTGGAAAAGGTCGTTGTAAGTGCAGTTCGGTGGCCGTTATTGAAAACCGACTGTACGGGCCTTGATAAAATTATTAAAAATATTAATAATTTGTGTAAAATCATAATATATGAATTGGAAAGAACTGGGATGAAAAATTCCACATTTGAAAAGATAAAAATATGATTTTATCGAAATGAACTAGTTTTGAACTAGATTTGAAGTGGTTTTGAAAATAATCAGAATATCCAATACGTGAATTAGAATGGATTTGAATCGAAATTATCTTCGGAATATTTCGATGTTGGATTTCGTGATTATACAGATATGGTTGTGGAAATTTGAAAGATATATTTATATCATTATTTCCAATACGATATTTGTTGGTTACAGAATTTGATATTGAATATAAGCCGATATATTTTCTATTCAGAGCCTTGTATTTAATATCAAATGGGATTTGGGGTTTATCGTGAATGGTGTCTTAAATAACACTGTTCTTTACCCCGATTAACAATGGAAAGTGATTTTGGGTTTATCGTGAACCGTGTTTTAGATGACATTGGTTCTTTAACCCAGTTAAAGACTAGATATTGATTTTTGAGAAGATTAAAACTAAGTGGAGTTTTAATGAATCTTTAATTAGATTAAAGTGATCGAGAGTGGAGTATCACCAGTTTTGCTCCAAGCGATAGTTAAATCTTTAATTAGACTTGAACGTGAAATGGTAATTAATTTTACCGATAACACCGTGGTGTTAGTTATGGAGTATTACCAGTTTTTCTCCATGGGATGAATAGGTTGGGATTGGGAAATAAAATAAATAATTACTTCGGTGTGGTTCGCTAATCCCGACTAGTTTAGAAAACCTTAAAATGGTTTGAAAAGATATCCAAAGGAAGATAAAAGAATAAATTTAGAAGAATTTATCTTTGATAAAATTAATGGGAACCTTTCCCTAAGAGTGTGAAAATTTGAATAAAAGAATATTCTGAATTGGAATGAGGCGTATGTTGTATTTGTGTAACATTTGTTTATTATATACGCGGGTTGTTCGGAAAGGCCGGGTTTATACCCATTCTGAATAATCGATTCGACGATAAGTCGAAGATGAAGATGGTAGTTGAAGACCGGAAGTCTTCACATCGTTTGGATGATTATTGATGATCTTGATTGGGCTGTACACCCAAGAGGAGGGAATCAGTTGGTGATCGTCCAGACGTACTTGGAGATCGATGGATATGCGAAGAAAGTGCCTTCGGTTTCGTTCAGACTCAGAACGAACTTATAAATGGACTGTGTGTCTGACATTGGATTTTATTCTGTGTTGGTTGATCTCTATTAAATATACGTCTGTTTGGCGGTGGAGAATTTATTATCTTGCTTAACGCCCTTCTTTGATACGTACGAGCTCAGAGGTTATATATCGATAGATATCAATCGCATGGCATGAATTGCCTGTGTGGCATGCCTAAGTGGCAAATGATCAAGGCTTCTATTGAAAAGAAAAGTCTTGTGGCTGGTGATCAAAGCACGACCTGTGTGGCATAGCTTTGTGTATAACGTTAATTCGCAAGCCTCACACCTCGGTATGAGTCAAAAACGGGATAAGGACCATTGGGAGAACATGATGTTTCTTTCTAGCTATGGGTGATGTCAGTGACCTACCAACCCTGACATTTATATGCTTTTTACCTGTGTGGTTGTTGGAATGCGAGGCGCATCGTATATATGGTCGATAACTGACACTATGTGAGCCGACGTACAGACCATTATATGGGTTCTATAGGAACGGGAAAACGTGTGTTCAGGAATAACTAATCCTCAAAAGTAAGAGAGGACCGGCCCAACCGATTCCAAGGATCGTTGTATGTGGTGCTGAGACATTTGCTAGAGTGTCTCAAATGGAGAGGAGCTTGCCCCTTGCCTCGACTCATGATGGAATCCAATTTCCAATACGTGACATTGCGGTTTTATTTGCAGAGCCTAGTATGGCGACATGATATATGGTACCCATGCCGTCTATGATTGATATTTATGATTGAAATTGTTTTGACACTATACACTTATAATAGTATCAAATGATTTGTTTTAAACGTACCAAGCATGTTTGGCTATTATAAGGGAAAACCCTATCCTCCGGCTTGCGTTGCATTGTGTGATGGGACATGAGTCTTATAATAGCTTCATTTTTCCAAAAAGCATTGCGTTGTTTTGTTATATGCACTAGTGTTCTTGGGAGGAAACCCATTCCGTGTTATACGGCGTGGTCCCTTGAATTACTCTCTTTTAAAGTAAAGTTTAAATAACTGTTTTAGTTCTCACACCAGTCACATGACTGACCTGGAGTTTATTGTTTTAACCTAAACTCTGGGTGCCCCTATTTTCCACACGGGCAGCTAGTAGTTTTGGTTTTGCAAATTTATATTCACAGGATCCTGGTTTACAGCTAGAATGATATTCGGAAAGCTCTGTATCCGTATATTGCCTTCAGTTGTGTTTTGTATTATTTTTCCGCTGCTACGTGTTTAAATGTAATTTAAATCTCTGATATTTGTCGAATGTATATTTATTCATACTCTGTACATTCTGGTATTCTGATGGAATTGTTGTAATAAACAATGAAATGTTCTTCTGTTTGCGTTCCGATGTGAGTTGTTCTCAAAGCAATCTGTGCTTTCCTTACCAGGGAAGTTACGGGCTGTCACAGAAAATCCAACCAAAAATACAGTTTTTCTCTGATTTCTCTCCTCTTTATCTTCTTCCTCGTTGCTCTGTTCCTCGAATAAATAAAGATTACCTTCGGTTCGTCATCACTCTACGATCACAGAGAAACATCACAGAGAAGATCTGTTTCATCCTTGGGAAACGGTTGCTCATTTAACCTATCAGCGCCGTAGAAGGAGCAGTTTCCTTTCAAGGAAAGAACAATCGCTGGACTCGGAATTTATTCGATACAATATCTTATACAGTTATACTTTCTGCAATTCTGAATTACATACTTCTAACTCATACAATTCCCTTGCAATACTGTGATTACTCCTTGTTGTTGCGGATTGCAACTTCATTGAAACAATATTGTTAACGCTTAAAAGCGTTACGGTTCATAGAAACGGTATTCTGTCATTCCTGTTGATTGGTTTCTAATAGATAAATATGACCAGATACCAAGAAATACGCAGGGTAGGATTCTACCATTTGCATGTCGACGAGTGGTAACGCATAGTAGCAACTACCGTCCACCTCAGAACACACTCGCATAATCCAAGGGTGCCCCCAAATCAATCACAACAGTCATAGAGATGGTATCGAAGAAGCGTGTCCGATCATAGGTGCAACCTCACTTAGTCATGGTATAGCTCATGTTTTATCCATTTTAATTATAACTCGAAGGTCAAGGCCAATCCATCATCATTCTCTTTATTAAAATCCAGTAATCGCCCCCATACCGTCCTACTTCGTTCTAGAATCTCCACCATTTGCACAGTTGTTAAAGTGGTGTCGGCATTGGCAGAGAGTATGATATCTACCGACTCCGATCTCTTTAACAATCAACCTTTTCCTCTTTCACACCACGGTCATTAAATTTGAAATCATATTTCTAAGTATCACAAATCAATTTATTTCAAATATTGCCTTAAAATTGAATACTCAAATAATTCCTCTTTGGTTCAATTTAGATTTTTAAATCCGAAATTTACAGTAACCCTTTGTCAATCATTCCAGTTTGGATTTCAATTTCAAAACATCATGATTACCGAAAATCTTCTTTCAATCACCTTGGATTCATTAGTTCGGATTAGACATGGATTTATTTAAAATTTTAAAATAATTGGAACAGTGACCTTAAAAAATAGTGTAAGACATTAAATTTGTAAATAATGTGTATATACTTATGTAAATAGTATAAAATCTCAAATTACTAATAGTGGTCACAAGTCTTGCTTTGAATAAAATAAAATTATTATAGTTAAATTTGAAAATAATAGTTATAAAACAGTTGAAAATTTGTTATAAAATATTTATAGATTTAAATAGTCAAAATAGTTTAATTATAATTGTTATAAGTAGTTTGCCAAAATCAAGTAATGAGGGGAAAATTTTGTTACAACAACATCAAAACTGAATCTGTATTGCACAAGCTCGACATCCACCCAATCGTTTTCTTATCCAATTGATTCTCACTTATTGGTTTGTATTCAAATATTTCAACCCATTATGTCCAAGTTGGATTTTATTTAAGATTCCGATTTCATTTGTCATATAAAATTTTCATATGGTTTTGACGTTAAGTCATTGAGTCGTCATTACAGTCACAACTTAATAAATTCCAAACTTGGTATTTCTCATTTAAAATCTCGTGTTGATTTCTTTAATATCGCATTCATTTGGATTTAATCAATAAATCTCACTTCAATATTTGATTCCTTCTTTAAAAATCAAGTTCGAAAATTCACTAGATCAAATCTTTACTGTTTCATAGTAAGACTACAAATTCTTTAAAACAAATCTGTATTACAATATTCAATCAATTTCCTCGTTTATTGGTTTAAAATCAAATTCGTCTCAAAAAGGGAATATCACAAAATCATCCCTTTATACAAAATTCATAAAAATATTTGTCAAACAAATCTTCATATATCAAAGAAAGAATTTTCGTTAAACCCTTTTAAAGCAACTCCATTTGTTATAAATCTTGCATTGAATCAATCATCTTGAAAAATAAATCAAATTCACAAAGTTTTGTTTAATTCAAACCTTAATTTTAAATAATATTTTAACACCATATTTCAAACACCATTATTTAAAAACAAGATCTTACCAAATTTAAGTTATTTCAAGAAAGTTCCATCAAACCCTTCTTTATACAATATTTATATTTCATTAGGTTCCTTTCAGCTTAAATTTGATCAATTTTACTAAATCAAATCTTATATCAATCGAAATGTGGTAAAACTTTTAAACCAAATTCTTTCATTAACATCCATTATTTGAATCAAACTGTAAAGACCCGTAACTTCCCCGTAAAGGAAAGCAACGGATAGTTCGAGAACAAGCCACAACAGAATGCATACAAAAGAACATTTCATTGTATTTACAACAATTCCATCAGATACAAGAATATACAGAGTATAAATGAATATTACACAGAAATATCAGAGATTTAAATTTCATTTAAATACATAGCAGCGGAAAATAATACAATACACAACTAGAAAGAGATATATGGATACAAAGCTTTCCGGATATCGTTCCAGCTGTAATCCAGGATCCTGTGAATATAAATCTGCAAAACCAAAACTACTAGTTGCCCGTGTCAAAATAAGGGCACCCAGAGTTTAGGTTAAAACAATACACTCCAGGTCAATCATGGGACTGGTGTGAGAACTAAAACAGTTATTAATCTTTGTTTTTAAAGTTAGGTAAATCAAGGGACCACGCCGTATAACACGGAACGGGTTTCCTCCCAAGAACACCAGTGCATAAAACAACAGCGCAATGCTAAATAAAGAAGAATGAAACTATTATAAGACCCAGTTCCCATCACACAATGCAACGCAAGCCGGAGGATAGGGTTTTTACCTTATAATAGCCAAGAATGCTTGATACGTTTAAAACAAATCATTTGATACTATTATAAGTGTATAGTGTATAAAACAACTTCAAATCATAAGTATCAATCATAGGCGGCATGAATGCCCCATACCACTATGTCGCCATATATAGGTTATACAATCAAAATCGCAAAGTCACGTATTTGGAAATTGGGTTTCCTTCTATGAACCGAGGCCAGGGATCGTCCTCTACCGATTCGTGACTCTCTACCCCGAGCCACAGGCAAGCACGCAGGCAAGCCTTGGATCCTCAGGGTCGGTCCACCGATGTGGATTATTATGCCTGAACACTACGTTTCCCCGCCCTTTGGGGCGTAAATGAGCCAACGAATGGCTCCATCGGACCCGGATCGTCCGATCTAACCGAGGCGTCTCGCAATAGCAACAACCACACAGGTGAAAAGTATATAAATGTCAGGGCCGGTAGGTCACTGACACCACCCTAGCTAGAAAGAAACGCATGTCCTCCCTGACGTCCTCTCCCGTTTTTGGTTCACAACCGGGGTGTAAGGCTCGCGAATTCACGTTACACAAAGCTGTGCCACACAGGCTGTGCTTTGATCATCACCACAAGACTTTGCTTTTCAACAGAAGCCTCGATCAATTGCCACTTAGGCATGCCACACAGGCAATTCACTCCACGCGTTTGATATCCATCAATATATAACCCCTGAGCTCGTACGTCTCAGAGAAGGGCGTTAAACAAGAGAATAAATTCTCCGCCGCCAAACAGATACATATTTAATAGAGATCAATCACACGGACTAAAATCCAATGTCAGACACACAGTCCATTTACAAGTTCGCTCTGGGTCTGAACGAAACCGGAGGCACCTAGTACCCCGCATATCCATCGATTTCCAAGTACGTCTGGACGATCACCAACTGTTTCCATCTTCTTGGGTGTACAGCCCAATCAAGATCATCAGTAATCACCCAAACGACGTGAAGACTTCTGGTCTTCGACCACCGTCTTCATCTTCGACTTATCGTCGTATCAGTTATTCAAAATGGGATAAACCCGGTCTTTCCGAATAACTCGCGTATATTTTAAATAAGTGTTACACAAACACAACATACGCCTCATTCCAATTTATCAGTCACTAACCGTAAATTAATCAAGAGAATAATTCCCCAAATATTAACCCCGAAGGCTGAAACCAACATCAGATCAATATCCAGAAAACCATTCTGCTTGGCTAACCGACAGTTAGTTTCTAAATTTCACATTCATAGGGAAAGATTCCCATTAATTTTTTCCAAGATAAATCATTAAAATTCATTCTTTAATCTACCTTTGAATATCAATTCAAACTAGTCGGGATTAGCGAACCTTACCGAAGTAATCATTTGTTTTAATTTCCCAACCCCAACCTATTAATCCCATGAAGTAAAATTGGTCCTACTTCATATCTAACACCACGGTGTTATCGGTAATTTCAATTACCATTTCACGTTCAAATCTAATTAAAGATTTAACTATCGCCTGGAGCAAAACTGGTGATACTCCATTCTCGATCATTTCAATCTAATTAAAGATTCATTAAAACTCCACTTAGTTTTAATCGCTAACTGGGTTAAAGAATCAGTGTCATTTAAAACACAGTTCACGATAAACCCAAAATCACATTCCATTAATTATCGGGTTAAAGAACGAGTGTTATTTAAAACACTGTCCACGATAAACCCAAAAATCAATATCAATTCAATTCCAACTAAATATTATTTAATTGGCATACTTCATTAAATCTAAATAAAAAGATTTAATCTTTTCTCAGCTGGGTTCAAGAACAGTGTTAGTGAAGACACCATTCACGACAAACCCAAATCACATTTGATATTCAATACAAGGCTCTGAATAGAAAATATATCGGCTTATATTCAATATCAAATTCTACGACTAACAAATGTCGTATTGGAAATAACGATATAAATGTATATATCTTTCAAATTTCCATAACAACATCTGTATAATCCCGAATTCCAACATCGAAATATTCCGAAGACAATTTCGATTCAAATCCACTCCAATGCAATCATTGGAAATTCTGGTTATTTTTTAAACCCTTTTCAAATTCAAATTATTTATTTAAAAATAAATAGAATTATAATTCTAGTTCAAAACTAGTTCATTTCGATAAAAATCTTTTTTTATCTTTTCAAATATGGGGTTTTCCATCCCAATCCTTTCTAAATCATTTCTTATGATTTTACACAAATTATTAATATTTTTAATAATTTTAGCAAGGCCCGTACAGTCGATTTCCATCAACGGCTATCGAACTGCACTTACAGCGACCTTTTTCAAATTTGATTTGGACATAATTCCAAATCCAACCGTTAGATTTCTAATTTCTAATATTCTTTAGAAAGCTCTTTTCGATACGAACCCAACGGTTCTGGTTTTAGGAGAATCCGACGGTCGGATCTCCCGCAATATCCGTTCGAAGTCAATGGTCGAAATTCGCGAACTGCCGCAGCGCGGCGCGTTCTATTCAGGCCATTCTATTATATATATATATAATATATACTTCGTCGATTTCAATTCAAAACGTGCTTTATAAATCGTTTTAAATTCGTTTTCAAAACGGTTTCAACTTCATATTCAATTTCAAATCAAAATTGAATGTTCCAATATAAATTCGTTTTAAATTCATTTCAAATTGATTTCAATTCAAATTGATTTCTAATTCAATTTTAGTTCGTTTTCAATTCAATTCAATTTCAATTCGAATTCATTTCTATTCAATTTCAATTCGAATTCATTTCTATTCAATTTCTATTCGAATTCATTTCAAAACGATTTCAATTCTATTTCAATTCGATTCGAATTTCAAACCCTTTCAATTTATTTCGAATTTCAAATCAATTCAATTAAATTCGAATTTCAATTCACTTTAATATTCACTTCAATTTGAATAAAATCGATATAAATATCGTTCACGTCAAAATGGCGTCAATCTATCAACGCGGCTTCATATATTCCTATTTTCAAATATTCTATTTCAAATATTTCTTTTTCAAATATTTCTATTTCAAATATTTCTTTTTCAAATATTTCTTTTTCAAATATTTCTATTTCAAATATTTCTTTTTCAAATATTTCTTTTTCAAATATTTCTATTTCAAATATTTCTTTTTCAAATATTTCTATTTTAAAACTGGAATGAGGCCCAATCAATTACCATATAATGTTAATTATATGGATTTTCTACAACACATGCATATATCAACGATGACAAATAATCAACCATCATCCAAAGTGCATTCTACACTGTATAAGCATCAAATATAAATATCTGACGCTTATAACAGTCTGTGAATCAATCGATCGACATACAGCTAATTATTGGGACTAGTGTATGTCATTTATCATCCCAATACCCGTGTGGGGTTTTAAACAATCAAACATAGATTTTTATTTGTGCAGTTGGGCGATGTGTAAAATTTTATCGTCCCAATCAATGTCCTTCAAATAGGTGTACATAAACAAACCGTCCGGTTTGTAAATGAATATTTATTTATTCACATTCACGTTAAAAATTATATTTTTAACGATAAAACATTTTATTCAACCTATGAAAATATTCTATTCAGTTCATTTATTAAATAAAATGATTTCTTTATTTTTCTAACTTATTTTAGAAAATTTCGGCGGCATAACGGCACGATACTAGAAACGGGACAAGGCCTAGCCTTATCCCCGGTCTAGTGAAGGCCCACGCCATTCACACATCAATCAAATCAATTTCATTTCACCAAACAATTCAATTCAAACCAAATAATCTAACCAACTACACAACCAGACAATTAAACAAACAAGCCATCCATGGTCTGTGGATGACGGGTGTCGGGTGCTACTAAACACCGTCTGCATCCTAGTATATAAATATTAACTAGAAAAAGAAATTTTGAGTGAGAAGTTCTCACCGATAGCTATCCAACTTCACGACTCTTCGTTTATAGAAGTCTTCGTCGTTCTTGCCTCTTGTCGGTTTCGCTGCCCGTATTCTCTACATATGTAAAAACTAAATTTTTTACTTTGCTATTCAATATATAAAAATCGAATTTTTACTACGCTATTCAATATATAAAAATCGAATTTTTACTACGCTATTCAATATATAAAAATCGAATTTTTACTACGCTATTCAATATATAAAAATCAAATTTTTACTATGCTATTCAATATATAAAAATCATACTTTGCCTTTCTATAATATAAAAATTATATTTTGAATCTTCCTATAATGTAAAAATTATATTTTTATTGCCTACATATAATAAAAATCATAGTTTTATTATTCTAAAAATATAAAGATCTTATCTTTTCTATGGTAAAAATCAAACCTTTATGTAAATTGATGAATAAATAAACAAATTATTATACATACTAAGAATAAACAAAGACAGATTCTATCTAAATTAAAATAAATAAGTAAAACTTACATTGGAATTTTAGCGAGAGGGGGGGGGTCTTCTGTGCTGTGTTGACCGACTGGGGGGGGGGGTTCTGCGATCGCTGGAGGAAGGGGGGAGGAGGGGGTCGCAGTCGGAGAAGAAGGAGTGGAGGAGGAGGAGAAGAAAGGAGGCGGCGGAAGGAATGGCAGGGGCTGTGTCGCGAGAGGAAGGGGGGTGTTTCGATCGTTCGAACGAGGAGAAGGGTGGCTGAGGGTAGCGGCGGAGGCAGGGCGGCGGTGGGGGAGTCGATGGGGAGGGCGGCGTCGGCGAGCGGTTCCGTCGATCTCGAGATTCTTTTTTTTTTTTCTGTTAAAAACGGGAATGAAAGGATAAGGGGAGGGAGGGCTTAAATGAAATTATATATATAATATTATTTAATTTATTTATTTTAATTCCATAAAGCAACTTTCTATTTCGAACTCGAAATCAAGCCCACCGCCTGTCGTCCATAGCGTTTTACCCCCATTCCGAACATAATGGAATATGTATCGCAAGCTGATTCGATCGTTTGAATCAGTTTCCATCAAAATCTACATATAACTCTATATATTGAATTTGAACGCGCATTTCAATTTACTGGGGTCACATACCAATTCTAAAAATTCCCGAAAAATATTTTCTAGCTTCGTATTGACAATACGGTCCTAACAAAACTAGTTTCGTCGAATTCTGAGACCGTTTGAAAAATGGCCATTTTCCAGTCGATTAAAATCAACTGAAACTGGTCAAACGCGTTTTCCTTTGCCATGCTCACATATTGATTCGAAAAATTATGAAATTTGGAATCTAGTAATAATTTTACATTCCGGATCCAACAAAAGTGGTTTCGTCGAAATCCGAGGTCGCTTGCAAAATTCCCATTTTTAAGGGCCTGAATTCCATAGCGACTATTCAGAATTTTCAACTGGACATATCTTTTGATTTCCGCTATGAAATTTTGATTTTTCGGATTCGTTGGAAAGATATTCCCAATTAGATCCTAATGTTTTTGGTTTCACTAAAATCCGGATTATTTTGCACCTGGTACATTCAATTGAAGTTTGAAATCGAATTATCGAACTACCGCGCCATTTTCAATTCTATTTATAATTATATATAATTATTTATATTCTAACGACGACGTATATAATATATACGTTCGATTTATATTCAAAATAAATTTCTGGTTGATATTATTTAAAAATAATCGATTTTAAATAATCAAAATTCGCTAAAATTGCCAATTTAAAAATTTTAAACTGGCCCAGATTTTCGGGTTGTTACACAAACAAGTTTAATTAACATAAATACGGAAGACTTATGTTAACAAAAATAAAATAAAATAAAACTTGGTTTAAAACAAACATTAATTCAAAATATTTAAATTTAGACACCACATTTTAATAAAACCCGTTTAAGGTTAAGTTTGAGAAAATTTTCAGCATTTTCCTTTATTCACATATTTCATTTCAAAATCTATTTATAAAAATTGATGTGTACTTACAGTATTTCATAAAATATTTTTTTTGACCACAACGTCTATAACAACCCGAATTCCGACGGAACGTTTTTTTTAATTCTAGTCTATCGAAACTCGTGTTGATTTGCTCATGTATCCTGCAGAAAAGACAGAGACATAAAATATGTTAGAGCTTAGAAAATATCTCACAGCGAAATGGATAAAATATAATATAATCAAAGTATAGCCTTACCGTATTAATAATACTACCTAACCAATATCCAAAGCTATCTTGTCTCTGCCACAAATCTAACCTGCGAGTATGTTATGAGGAAGAGGTCAGAACACAAGTTCTGGTGACTGGATTTAAACTATACACTTTAGATAATCCTACATATACCGTTCAATCATATTTTCCTATTTATTAGGTTACTTGGGTTAACAACACTCAAGGCTTACACATACCTCGTACCCATTTACTTCCCAGTAGATTAACCTAATATAGTATATATGTAGCTACCCCTCAATATTGAAGTACACCCCATGGTACCCCACTCGCAAGGTCTCCACTGTAATGCCACAGAAATGAACGTAGTCCCTCATCCTACGCCGGAGTGACTTAAGGATCTCTACATAACAATGTTACGTTCCGCATGTATCTGTCATTACTACGCTACGTAAGCGTACGGACTACCACCTCGATCTAATCAGATTTCATACCAGAGTAATGCCCTCAAGTCTACGATACACCACCTAGAGCAGACATGCATGTATCTAGGCTGTCCCATGTATGTATCGTCAAACATATTTGATACCTTAACTGTGACGATCCTAAAACCCCGTGACATGGTGTTAAGGATAATCATTGGAATATAACACATTAATCATCATTGGCAGATCACAGATAATAGCATAAACATAAAATAGAATAATTTACACACATATAACAGCGGAATCATATAGATATCACCACATCAGAGAGCACAGTGCAGGATACAACTTAGTGCATAATAATACATAATCAGTCACCATCGCCAGAGGCGGAATCATACATAAAGAGTACACAAAATAAATATCAATCTACATCGCCAATGGCGGAATCGTAATACATATAATATAATGGCGGAAAGAGTCAAAGTCAGCACGGTGTAGTCAAGCCTCGCCATGAGCCAAAAGTGCACCAGATACCTGTAACAAGGCTGCCCGTGTGAAAATGAGGGCACCCGAGTTTGCAAGGTGAAACAAACTACGAGTCAGTCATGGGACTGGTATAAGAAATCTACTTAACTTATTAACAACAATAATGAGGCAAATCAAAGGACCACGCCACTTTAGCGGAATGGGTTTACTCCAATGAGTGCTAGTGCATGAAATAAAGTAAATGATTAAATCATCGCAATGCTCTTTAAAAAAAATGAAGCCATTATAAGACTCAGGTCCCATCACACAATGCAACGCAAGCCGAAGGATAGAGTTTTACCTTATAATGGCCAAAAATGCTTCATATGTATAAAACAAAAGTGTTTGATATTATTACTAGTGCATATATGTTTCAAAAGCGATTTCAATCATAAATATCAATCCTAGACAGCATGGGTACCATATATCATGTCGCCATACTAGTAATACAATCACATTCGCATATTTCGTATTGGAAATTGGATTCCTTCATGAGTCGAGGCAAGGGGCAAGCTCCTCTCCGATTCGAGACACTCTAGCAAATGCCTCGAGACCGCACACAGCAATCCCTGGATCCTCCAAGGCCGGTCCTCTCTTACTTTTGAGGATTGGCAATTCCTGAACACACGTTTCCCAGTCCTTACAGACCTATAATCGAGGCGCCTCATATTCCAACAACCACACGGGTGAAAAGTAGATATAAATGTCAGGGCTGGGAGGTCACTGACACCACCATGGCTAGAAAGAAACGTCGTGCACTCCTTGGGTCCTTCTCCCGTTTTTGACTCATACCGGGGTGTGAGGCTCGTGAATTCACGTTATACACAAAGCTACGTCACACAGACCATGCTTTGATCATCAACCACAAGACTTTTCTTTGCAACAGAAGCCTTGATCATATGCCACTTAGGCGTGCCACACAGGCAATCCACTCCATGCGACTGATTTCTATCAATACATAACCTCTGGGCTCGTACGTCTCAGAGAAGGGCGTTAAGCAAGAGAATAAATTCTCCACCGCCCAACAGATATATATTTAACAGAGATCAATCAGCACAGAACATAATCCAATGTCAGACACACAGTCCATTTAAAAGTTCGTTCTGGGTTTGAACGAAACCGGAGGCACCAATTTCCTCGTATATCCGTACAATCAACAATATGTCTGGACGGCTACTACTTTAGCTCCTTCAAGGTAGCTACTCCGATCACGAGCATCAGTAGCGCCCATCCATCTAATGTGAAGATCGTCGGTCTTCAACCGTCTTCGACTCTTCGACTTCTCAACGTCGATCGGTTATTCGAAATGAGATGAACTCGGCCTTTTCAAATAACCCACGTATATTTAGATTTTCAAATCAATTTATCTCATGGTTAGACTATTCAACATTCACATTTCAGTTCTTTAGTTATAATTTTCATGTTAAATACATTCAACCATCACATATCAAGCAAACACAACAAAATTGGTTTATTTCCACTCTATATCGTCTATAGTATTTTATAACGATATATCGCCATTTTTATTTATTTAAAACGGCCATATTTAATTAAACGACGTTTCAGGTCGTGCCGTGGCACTGGCGCTGTTTTTCACTAAATTTGTTTTACACGTATCTGAAAATCAAACCGTTGGATCTTCACAAATTTTATATCATTAGAAAGGTCATTTCAAAACGAATCCAACGGTTTCAATTTTGGGAAAATCCGATGGTCAGATTTTCCCCACTAGTCATTTGAAGTTACGATTTCAAATTACGAACTGCAGCGTCGTTATTAGATTTAATTTAATTATATTTATATATATATATATAATCGTTTCTGGCGCTGTTTTTCTTCAGATTTGAATTAAACATTCCAGACAGTCCAACCGTCGGATCTTTACAAAGTTGGTGCCGTTGGAAAGATATTTCCAAGGCGAACCCAACGGTTGCGGTTTCGGGAAAATCCAATGGTCGGATTTCCCACACTAGTCGTTTGAAATCACGGTTTCAAAACACGAACTGCATGGCCACATTTCATTTTAATTTTATTTATATTTATATATTTATATAAATATAGTTCATTCAAAAATTCCTATATCGTTTTCACTACAAATATTTCACTAACGCCTTTAAATTTTGGAAAATTTCGCCATAACCTCCTTTGTACGGGAGGGGCTGGGAAAATTCCCAAATAGCCACACGGGCGTCTCATGTCAAAAAGAAAAAGCCAAGCGGCTAGCCAATAGGCTCATAAAATCATCACCCAAACAAAACAGTAAACGTATACCTATTTGTCGAGCACAAAATTTTATTCCTCTTCTCTAGCCTCTTTGCTATAACCTGTTCAATAAATATGCATGTACATATATGCAATTCTTATCACTTATCATTTTCCATTCAACTTCATATTTGATTCACTTTGGTTTAGAAACACCATTCATTCTAATGTTGCATGCATAGGCAAAAATCATATCATTAGCTAATTAATGAATATTTCAACTCATGCATATTTATTTGAACAAGTGGTCATTTTTAACACTTCACATTTCAAAGATGATAATTTTGGCGAACTAAAATATATTTCAACACATGACTATTTTATTTAGTTCCTATGCATGTTAAAAATAATATTTCTTTCACAAATATTTATTTCAACGCTCACATATCTTTAGCATATCACATATATGATAAAAATGATATTTTTATCATTTAAATTATTTGTTCAACACATGAATGTTTTTAACACTTCATAATTTCAATAAAAATGTAATTTTTATTGTTCAATCTTTTTATTCAACACATGAACTTTTCCAACATACACACTTCTCAACACATGAGCATTTCCACACATGGATATTTTATATATGTTGTTCATATAAGATAGATGAAATTTTTATTGTTGGAACTATTTATATACAAGGCGAATATTTTACATACGTCATACATATTATAAAAAATGTGATTTTTATTGTTTAAACACTTCATTCATTCACACATGAATTTAATTTTCACACATCACTTCTCAACACATGAGCATTTCCACACATGGATATAGTTTCAACACATGACTTTAATTTCAACGCATGAAGATAATTTCAACATATGAAAATAATTCTAACACATGAATATTATTCAAAATTTCGGAAGCATAACGGCAGGGTAGTTAAAACCGGCACCGTCCCTAGTACGACTCCTCGCTCTACCTTAAAACCTCGCGGTTTTTGACAATGGGGATTCATGCATCTAATTTGCACGCAGGCGGCATGTTTTATTTTTATTTCCACAATTATATCCAATTCATTTCAATCACCAATGGGTATTTTTCAACCACAACCAATCAATATCAACCACAAACAATTATTCAACCTTTCGCATTTTTCATCCAATATTTCACACCAATACACAACAATAAATATCGTCCATGGTTTGTGAACGAGGGGAGTGTGTATATATATATAATTGCTATATTTCACTTGCATTTCAACACATATATCAATTATTCTATGCATGTATAATTCATACTTCGCTTATATAGCTTACACAACGCATGTACATGTGGTATACAACACGTGTGTAATTTATATTTCGCTTATATAATTTATACACGACATTTTCCATTCGAATTCATTTAATTTAGATTTCTCACATTGGTTTTCGGAGTGCTAAAAATCGTACATGACTCAGAAAAATCCGCGGTCTCTTCAATGTGGTAGAGAGCTTCCTTGCGGTCCCGATGTTTCCTGTTTCATCGAATTTCGTCAACACACCATAAAGATATGATTTTTCAAAGTTCAAACATCAAAAAGGACTCACCTTTCACGATGGTTCAAAACTAGGGTTGCAGTTTTTGCGAGAACCGAGGCACGATAGGATGATCAGAGGATACAGCGTGGAAGAGGGAGGAAAGGGGAGTCGATCGGTGGTGGTCGGAGGTGGTTCGGTGGTCTCTGGCGATCGGGGCGGCGCTGGGAAGACGCAGGGTTTAGGTCGACGATTCTAGCGATGGAGGTGGCGATAGGGGTCGATCTTGGGTCGGATTTGAAGAGGGGAGGGAGGCACGTCGGCTGGTGGTGGTGGCGGAGGCTGGAGTCGCATGTGGCGGCAGAGATTTGGAGGAGAAGTGGCGAACGACGTGAATCGTCGGTCGAGCGAGAGAAAAAGGGTTTCTGGGGTTTTTTTTTAAATAATGAATGGCTAATTTTGATTGGCACATGGTTTTAATAAATTTTTAAATAGTGTTTTTCCACACGGACACCAATTCAAACCCAACGACTGTCGTCCCCAGCTAAATAACCTCATCCCGGACACAATGGGATATGTTTCGTTGGCCAATTCGACTGTTACAGTCAGTTATTTTTTAAATTAAAGTATAAAACATTTAATTTTAACTTTGAACGTACATTTCAAATTGCCAGGGCCACAAACTGATTCGAAAAATTCCAGAAAAATAAATCTAGCTATGTTTTGACGCTACGGTCCCAACAAAACTAGTTTCGTCGAATTCTGAGATCGTTTGAAAAATGGCCATTTTCTGGTCGATCCAATTTAACAGAAATTGACCAAACACATTTTCTTTTGCCACGCTCGCATAATAGCTTCAAAAATTATGAAATTCGAAACCTAGCAATAGTTTGACATCCCGGACCCAACAAAAGTGGTTTCGTCGAATTCCGAGGTCGTTTGCAAAACATCTATTTTCCAGGGCTATATATTCTATATAGCGACCTTTCTGAAAATTCATTCGGCCATAACTTTTGATTCCCGCTATTAAACTTCGATTTTTCAGATTCGTTAGAAAGGTATTCACTAACAGATTTAAATATTTTTGGTTTCACTAAAATCCGTTATATTTTCCACCCTACACAGTCAGTCAAAGTTTGAATTCAAATTTTCAAACTGACTCACTATTTCTAATTCACTATTTTATTGATTCTATTTCAATTATTCAAATTCCTTTGAAATAACCAATTTAAAATTTTTAAATTGGCTCGTATTTTCCGGGTTGTTACATTAACCGCACATAACGTGCACCAAGTTCTATGGCAGGGCTATACAAGAAACACGAAACTCGTTCAGGAGCTTTTTCATAACTGTACAGGCCCGTCTTTAATAGCCTCAAAGTACAGATATTCCTAAGGTCTGTTTTTCATGGTGGCTATGGCCCCACCTCGGCTCCTCCCTCAGCTATAAAGATTACAAAAGCTAAACGACTTGCCCCTAACAAACAACCTAGCGTCTTTCCTCAACCATCGTACCTTGATAGTGAAAGGTGAATGGTCTATTGGTTTTAGCTTTAGTCTTTTCGCATCCCACTGGTTGCCGATGACGGGTACCCGATGATCAACTATCTCTGTTGGTCCTGACCTCTGCCTCCCCGTTGAGACGACCGCCGAATCACCCTAGAGTCACCACGTCACAGCATTCTGACTGCAGAGCTACTTTTGCAATCAAGGCCCACCCACCTGGTAGTTACGCGCAGATGCAACCTCTAAGGGCACAGCCTAAACATCTGTCACCACACAGAGGGCTACCAGGAGCACCTTACGTATCTATAGAAGTTGCATGCTTCCTCTTCAAGTCCTTCAGTGCTGTAAGAATAATCATATGAATGTGCACTCCCCTCGTGCCTCATGACACCACGATGATCTACCCCGTTGTGTTATTCACCCTCAAATGTGCGGACTGGTCCAAGTGCCTCCTTTTAATATGTTATTAGACCTTATGTCTAAACATTCATTACACGCTTGCTTTACCTCACCCGGTTTCCATTTAACTTGGTTATCCCTGTTCACATTGACTTCTTATTCAAGTTACAAAGTTTCTCTTGCTTATTAATTTCAGTCGTATAACTTATCCCTTTTAAGTTTATTAATAAGCCCACAACATGTTATTCTCTAGATTGTGATCCAAGGTCTATAATCCATAATCTTTTTATATTCTTGCTTGATTTTATGGTTACAATAACATGTTTTACTTAATATGTCATTAAGTATATCTCAATTCACATGTTTTATTTTTAACATGTCAGTTATTATTTATGTTTAAATGAAACTTATTTCATTTCATAAGTTTTCTCATTCTTTGTAAAGACCCGTAACTTCCCCGTATAGGAAAGCGTCGGATAGTTCGAGAACAAACCACAACAGAACGCATACAGAAGAACATTTCATTGTATATTACAACAATGCACCAGATTACAAGAATATACAGAGTAAAAATGAATATTACACAGAAATATCAGAGATTTAAATTACATTTAAATACATAGCAGCGGAAAATAATACAATACACAACTAGAAGAGATATACGGATACAAAGCTTTCCGGATATCGTTCCAGCTGTAAACCAGGATCCTGTGAATATAAATCTGCAAAACCAAAACTACTAGCTGCCCGTGTCGAAAATAGGGGCACCCAGAGTTTAGGTTAAAACAATAAACTCCAGGTCAGTCATGTGACTGGTGTGAGAACTAAAACAGTTATTAATCTTTATTTTCAAAGGTAAATCAAGGGACCACGCCGTATAACACAGAACGGGTTTCCTCCCAAGAATACCAGTGCATAAAACAAACAGCGCAATGCTAAATAAAGAAAGATGAAGCTGTTATAAGACCCAGGTCCTATCACACAATGCAACGCAAGCCGGGGGATAGGGTTTTCCCTTATAACAGCCAAAGAATGCTTGATACGTTTAAAACAAATCATTTGATACTATAATAAGTGTATAGTGTATAAAACAACTTCAAATCATAAGTATCAATCATAGGCGGCATGAGCGTCCCATGCCACTATGTCGCCATATATAGGTTTACAAATAAAACCGCAAAGTCACGTATTTGGAAATTGGATTTCCATCTATGAACCGAGGCAAAAGATAGTCCTCAACCGATTCGAGACGCTCTAGCCCGCCCCTCAGGACCCAGACTCAGGTGGGCCCTTGGATCCTCAGGGCCAGTCCACCGATGTGGATTAAACTTAAACCCTGAACATGCATTTCCCCGCCCTATGGGGCGTAAACGAGCCAACTAAATGACTCCATCGGTTCGAGAACGACCGATCAATCCGAGGCGCCTCGCAACAGCAACAACCACATAAGTCAAACTCGTCAGGGCGTGTAAAACCACTGACGCCACTTCTAGCTAGAAAGAAACGCATGCCCTCCCTGACGTCCTCTCCCGTTTTTGGTTCATACCGGGTGTGAAACTCGCGAAGTGAACGTTACACAAAGCTACGCCACAAAGGTCGTGCTTTGATCATCACCACAAGACTTTGCTTTTCAACAGAAGCCTCGATCAATTGCCACTTAGGCATGCCACACAGGCAATTCACTCCATGCGTTTGATATCCATCAATATATAACCCCTGAGCTCGTACGTCTCAGAGAAGGGCGTTAAGCAAGAGAATAAATTCTCCGCCGCCAAACAGATATATATTTAATAGAAATCAAACACACAGACTAAAGTCCAATGTCAGACACACAGTCCATTTACAAGTCCGTTCTGGGTCTGAACGAAACCGGAGGCACCTAGTACCCCGCATATCCATCGATCTCCAAGTACGTCTGGACGATCACTAACTGTTTCCATCTTCTTGGGTGTACAGCCCAATCAAGATCATCAGTTATCACCCAAACGACGTGAAGACTTCCGGTCTTCGACCATCGTCTTCATCTTCAACTTATCGTCGTATCAGTTATTCAGAATGGGATAAACCCGGTCTTCCCGAATAACTCGCGTATATTTTATAAAAGTGTTACACAAACACAACATACGCCTCATTCCAATTCATTAGTCACTAACCATAAATTAATCAAGAGAATAATTCCCCAAATATTAACCCCGAAGGCCGAAACCAACATCAGATCAATATCCAGAAAACCATTCTGCTTGGCTAACCGACAGTTAGTTTCTAAATTTCACATTCATAGGGAAAGATTCCCATTAATTTTATCAAAGATAAATTCCTTGAATTTATTCTTTAATCCATTTTTGAATATCAATTCAAACTAGTCGGGATTAGCGAACCTTACCGAAGTAATCATTTGTTTTAATTTCCCAATCCCAACCTATTCATCCCATGAAGTAAAACTGGTAATACTTCATATCTAACACCACAGTGTTATCGGTAAATTCAATTACCATTTCACGTTCAAATCTAATTAAAGATTTAACTATCGCCTGGAGCAAAACTGGTGATACTCCACTTTCGATCATTTCAATCTAATTAAAGATTCATTAAAACTCCACTTAGTTTTAATCTTCGACTGGGTTAAAGAATCAGTGTCATTTAAAACACGGTTCACGATAAACCCAAAATCACATTCATTAATTATCGGGTTAAAGAACGAGTGTTATTTAAAACATTGCTCACGATAAACCCAAAAATCAATATCAATTCAATTCCAATTAAATATTATTTAATTGGTACACTTCATTAAATCTAAATAAAAAGATTTAATCTTTCTCAACTGGGTTCAAGAATAGTGTTAGTGAAGACACCATTCACGACAAACCCAAATCACATTCGATATTCAATACAAGGCTCTGAATAGAAAATATATCGGCTTATATTCAATATCGAATTCTACGACTAACAAATCTCGTATTGGAAATAACGATATCAATATATATCTTTCAAATTTCCATAACAACACCTGTATAATCACGAATTCCAACATCGAAATATTCCGAAGACAATTTCGATTCAAGTCCACTCCAATGCAATCATTGGAAATTTTGGTTATTTTTAAAACCCTTTTCGAATTCAATTTATTTATTTAAAAATAAATAGAATTATAATTCTAGTTCAAAACTAGTTCATTTCGATAAAAATCCATTTTTATCTTTTCAAATATGGAGTTTTTCATCCTAATTCTTTCTAAATCATTTCTTATGATTTTACACAAATTATTACTATTTTTAATAATTTTATCAAGGCCTGTACAGTCGATTTCCAACAATGGCCATCGAACTGCACTTACAGCGACCTTTTTCGAATTTGATTTGGACGTAACTCCAAATCCAACCGTTAGATTTCAAATTTCTAACATTCATTAGAAAGCTCTTTTCGATACGAACCCAACGGTTCCGGTTTTAGGAGAATCCGACGGTCGGATCTCCCGCAATGTCCATTTGAAATAAATGGTCGAAATTCACGAACTGCCGCGGCGCGGCGCGTTCTATTCAGGCCATTATATTATATATATAATATATATTTCGTCGATTTCTATTCAAAACGAATTATATAAATAGTTTTAAAATCGTTTCAAAACCTATTTCAACTTCCATTTCAATTCAAAGCAAAATTGAATTCTTCTCTATAAATTCGTTTTAAAATTCATTTCTATTCAATTCAATTTGAATTCGTTTTCAATTCAATTCATTTTGAATTCGTTTTCAATTCAATTCATTTCGAAATCGTTTTCAATTCAATTCATTTCGAAATCGTTTTCAATTCAATTCATTTCGAAATCGTTTTCAATTCATTTCATTTCGAAATCGTTTTCAATTCATTTCATTTCGAAATCGTTTTCAATATTTCATTTCGAAATCGTTTTCAATTCAATTCATTTCGAAATCGTTTTCAATTCAATTCATTTCGAAATCGTTTTCAATTCAATTCATTTCGAAATCGTTTTCAATTCAATTCATTTCGAAATCGTTTTCAATTCAATTCATTTCGAAATCGTTTTCAATTCAATTCATTTCGAAATCGTTTTCAATTCATTTCATTTCGAAATCGTTTTCAATTCATTTCATTTCGAAATCGTTTTCAATATTTCATTTTAAAATGAATAAAATCGATATAAATATCGTTCACGTCAAAATGGCGTCAATCTAATCAACACGGCTTCATATATTGATATTTTCAAATATTCCATTTCGAATATTTCTATTTCAAATATTTCTATTTTAAAAACTGGAATGAGGCCCAATCAATTACCATATAAAGTTATTATATGGATTTTCATACAACACATGTATAATAGCATTGAAAAATAATCAACCATCAACCAAAGTGCACTACACTGTATAAGCATCAAATATAGATATCTAACGCTTATAACAGCCTGTCAATCAATCGATCGACATATTTAATCAATCAGGATGAGTGAACTTCAAATTTCATCCCAACACCCGTGTGGGGTTTCAAACAATCAAACACAGATTTTATTTGTGCAGTTGGGCGATGTGTGAAATTTATCGACCCAATCAATATCAGTCAAATCAGTGTATATACAAACAAATCGGCCGATTTGTTTATAACTATTCATTTATTCACATTCACGTTAAAAATTATATTTTTAACGATAAAACATTTTATTTCAACCTATGAATTTCTATTCAATTCATTTACACAATAAAATGATATTTTTATTTTCTAACATATTTTAGAAAATTTTGGCGGCATAACGGCACGATACTAGAAACGGGACGAGGCCTAGCCTTATCCCCGGTCTAGTGAAGGCCCACGCCATTCACACATCAATCAAATCAATTTCATCTCACCCAACAATTCAATTCAAACAAATAATTCAACTAATCTATGCAACCAAACAAACAAGTCCATGGTCTGTGGACGATTGTGTCGGGTGCTACTAAGCACCGTCTGCATCCTAGTATATATATATAACTAGAAAAATTAAATTGAAAGGTGAGAAATTCTCACATTATAGCTATCCTAGCTCCACGGCACTTCTTTTGCAGAATTCTTCGTCGCTATCGCCTTTTTGTCACCTTCGTTGTCCGCTTTCACTACATATGTAAAAATCGAATTTTTAGTTCGCTATTCAATATATAAAAAAAACGAATTTTTATTTCAAAGTTCAATATATAAAAATCGAATTTTTATTTCAAAGTTCAATATATAAAAATCGAATTTTTATTTCAAAGTTCAATATATAAAAATCGAATTTTTATTTCAAAGTTCAATATATAAAAAATCACATTTTTACTATATATAAAAAAAATCAGTTTTCACTTTATATAAAAATCAGTTTTAAAATCCCTAAATAAAAAAATCAGTTTTCTTTTAAAACATACAAATCAGTTTTTCTTTTATTTCCAAAAATTCTATTCTATTTTTATTTCTAAAAATTCAAATCTATTTTTCAAGAACAATGCTTTTAAAAACTGAGAATCGTATGTTTTTTTTTTATACCTAAACAAAAAAAAAAACAGTTTTTATATAAATCAGAAATTAAAACTCACCTTTGTTCGAGTTGGAAGGGCGGGGAAATCGACGTTGTTCGCAACGTCAAAGGGGAGAAGGAGTTACTAAGGCGCTGGATGGTGGTGCAGGGGGGTGGCGGTGGCTGCGATGGGGACTCCGTCGATGGGATTGAGCGAGAGGGTTTCGCGGTCTTCGATGGAGGGGGCTGGACGAAGTGGAGGCGGAGCGAAGGGAGGGTGGTTGCCACGGCGATCGATGGCGGAGGCGAAGCCCTTGGCGGCGGCGAAGTCTGGAGCTCGAGCGGGGTTTTTTTTCTTTTTCTTTTTTTTCTTTTCGATTTTCAGAATGAACGGGGGGGGCAGCGTATAAAGGAAGAGATTATTTTATATTTTTTTTATTATTATTTAATTATTAAAAAGTTGACTTTTACATACGACCTCGAAACGAGGCCCACCGCCTGTCGTCCATAGCGTTTTACCCCCATTCCGAACACAATGGGATATGTATCGTAAGCTGGTTTGATCGTTTCGATCAGTTTCCATTGAATTTTCATTTAAATCACTATATTGAATTTTAAACGTACTTTTCAAATTACCGGGGTCACATACTAACTAGAAAAATTCCCGAAAAATATTTTCTAGCTTCGTATTGACGATACGGTCCTAACAAAACTAGTTTCGTCGAATTCCGAGGCCGTATGAAAAATGGCCAATTTCCAGTCGATTAAAATCAACTGAAACCGGTCAAATGCGTTTTCCTTTGCCACGCTCACATACTGATTCGAAAAATTATTAAATTTGGAATCTTGCAATAATTCGACATCATGGACCCAACAAAACTGGTTTCGTCGAAATCCGAGGTCCTTTGCAAAATGTCCATTTTTAAGGGCCTGAATTCCATAGCGACTATTCATAATTTTCATCTGGACATATCTTTTGATTCCCGCTATGAAATCCTGATTTGTCGGATTCGTTGGAAAGATATTATCAATTAGATCCTATCATTTTTGGTTTCACTAAAATCCGGATTGTTTTGCACCCGGTACATTCAATTGAAGTTTGAAATCGAATTATCGAACTACCGCGCCAATTTCAATTCTATTTATATTATATATAAATATTTATATTCTAACAACGTCGCGTATAATATATACGTTCGAATTATATTCAAAATAAATTTATCGTCGATTTTATTTAAAATAATTCATTTTAAATAATCAAAATTCGCTAAAATTGCCAAAATAAAAATTTTAAACTGGCCCAGATTTTGCGGGTTGTTACAATCTCCCCCACTTAAAACTTTTCGTCCCCGAAAAGGAACAAAGTCGAAAGTGGTTTGATTAATCAACTCTACGCTCGATCTGGCTTCTATTCTCCAACCCTTTGGTTTCTTAGAATTTTCAAAATTTCAAAAATTTGGCTAACACCCTAAATTTTCGAAAAATTTCGCCATAACCTCCCCTGCACCGGGAGCATCGGGGAATTTCAAATAGCTTCCCCGGTCCTTCAGATCTCAAAAAGAAAAAGAAAAAGCCAAGCGGCTAGCCAATAGGCTCACAAAATCATCATCACCCAAACCAAACAGGAAATTATGTAATAAACATGTACCTATTTGTCGGGCAAACAAATTTTATTCTCTGCTCTAGCCTCCTTGCTATGACCTGTTCAATGATATATATGTATATGCAAGCAAACGCAACCAATCTTCGATAAAATTCAATATTTGATTCAATTAGGCATAATGGTTCAAAATTAGCAAACAAATGAACAAACAACACAAACATCAATCAATTAGTGGATTAGAGTTTTCAAATTGATAACTTTGATACATATACAAAAATCACATTTTTGATGCCAAATCACAACAATAGGCCCTATCTAATTTTGGTTCTCACACCAGTCAATAGGAAATATATAGAAATCTCACTTTCGTCACTCGAAAATAAATACTGGCGACAGTGCCCCATCACCAGAATTATCCCCGGGCAACTAGAGTATGATTCTATAACTATCCAGTATATTAAAACTTCGAATAGACGCTAGCCAGGCGCATACGCAAAATCTTTATATATTGGACTATCCTAATCAATATAAATAAATAATCAAATACGATTAAGTGATTTAGATTTTCAAAACAAAAAAAAATTTGTTTTCATTTTCAAAAATATACTCTTCACACTCGTTCTAGGATACTACTGATCCTATCTCTAACGAGTCATTCTCATTGGATATTACTAATCCAATTTCTGATGAATTTTTTCGTATGGTTCTAATGTGCCTTGTTCTCTAGCTTTGTAAACCAAAGCTCTGATACCACGTGTAAAGACCCGTAACTTCCCCGTATAGGAAAGCGTCGGATAGTTCGAGAACAAACCACAACAGAACGCATACAGAAGAACATTTCATTGTATATTACAACAATGCACCAGATTACAAGAATATACAGAGTAAAAATGAATATTACACAGAAATATCAGAGATTTAAATTACATTTAAATACATAGCAGCGGAAAATAATACAATACACAACTAGAAGAGATATACGGATACAAAGCTTTCCGGATATCGTTCCAGCTGTAAACCAGGATCCTGTGAATATAAATCTGCAAAACCAAAACTACTAGCTGCCCGTGTCGAAAATAGGGGCACCCAGAGTTTAGGTTAAAACAATAAACTCCAGGTCAGTCATGTGACTGGTGTGAGAACTAAAACAGTTATTAATCTTTATTTTCAAAGGTAAATCAAGGGACCACGCCGTATAACACGGAACGGGTTTCCTCCCAAGAATACCAGTGCATAAAACAAACAGCGCAATGCTAAATAAAGAAAGATGAAGCTGTTATAAGACCCAGGTCCTATCACACAATGCAACGCAAGCCGGGGGATAGGGTTTTCCCTTATAACAGCCAAAGAATGCTTGATACGTTTAAAACAAATCATTTGATACTATAATAAGTGTATAGTGTATAAAACAACTTCAAATCATAAGTATCAATCATAGGCGGCATGAGCGTCCCATGCCACTATGTCGCCATATATAGGTTTGCAAATAAAACCGCAAAGTCACGTATTTGGAAATTGGATTTCCATCTATGAACCGAGGCAAAAGATAGTCCTCAACCGATTCGAGACGCTCTAGCCCGCCCCTCAGGACCCAGACTCAGGTGGGCCCTTGGATCCTCAGGGCCAGTCCACCGATGTGGATTAAACTTAAACCCTGAACATGCATTTCCCCGCCCTATGGGGCGTAAACGAGCCAACTAAATGACTCCATCGGTTCGAGAACGACCGATCAATCCGAGGCACCTCGCAACAGCAACAACCACATAAGTCAAACTCGTCAGGGCGTGTAAAACCACTGACGCCACTTCTAGCTAGAAAGAAACGCATGCCCTTCCTGACGTCCTCTCCCGTTTTTGGTTCATACCGGGTGTGAAACTCGCGAAGTGAACGTTACACAAAGCTACGCCACAAAGGCCGTGCTTTGATCATCACCACAAGACTTTGCTTTTCAACAGAAGCCTCGATCAATTGCCACTTAGGCATGCCACACAGGCAATTCACTCCATGCGTTTGATATCCATCAATATATAACCCCTGAGCTCGTACGTCTCAGAGAAGGGCGTTAAGCAAGAGAATAAATTCTCCGCCGCCAAACAGATATATATTTAATAGAAATCAAACACACAGACTAAAGTCCAATGTCAGACACACAGTCCATTTACAAGTCCGTTCTGGGTCTGAACGAAACCGGAGGCACCTAGTACCCCGCATATCCATCGATCTCCAAGTACGTCTGGATGATCACTAACTGTTTCCATCTTCTTGGGTGTACAGCCCAATCAAGATCATCAGTTATCACCCAAACGACGTGAAGACTTCCGGTCTTCGACCATCGTCTTCATCTTCAACTTATCGTCGTATCAGTTATTCAGAATGGGATAAACCCGGTCTTCCCGAATAACTCGCGTATATTTTATAAAAGTGTTACACAAACACAACATACGCCTCATTCCAATTCATTAGTCACTAACCATAAATTAATCAAGAGAATAATTCCCCAAATATTAACCCCGAAGGCCGAAACCAACATCAGATCAATATCCAGAAAACCATTCTGCTTGGCTAACCGACAGTTAGTTTCTAAATTTCACATTCATAGGGAAAGATTCCCATTAATTTTATCAAAGATAAATTCCTTGAATTTATTCTTTAATCCATTTTTGAATATCAATTCAAACTAGTCGGGATTAGCGAACCTTACCGAAGTAATCATTTGTTTTAATTTCCCAATCCCAACCTATTCATCCCATGAAGTAAAACTGGTAATACTTCATATCTAACACCACAGTGTTATCGGTAAATTCAATTACCATTTCACGTTCAAATCTAATTAAAGATTTAACTATCGCCTGGAGCAAAACTGGTGATACTCCACTTTCGATCATTTCAATCTAATTAAAGATTCATTAAAACTCCACTTAGTTTTAATCTTCGACTGGGTTAAAGAATCAGTGTCATTTAAAACACGGTTCACGATAAACCCAAAATCACATTCATTAATTATCGGGTTAAAGAACGAGTGTTATTTAAAACACTGCTCACGATAAACCCAAAAATCAATATCAATTCAATTCCAATTAAATATTATTTAATTGGTACACTTCATTAAATCTAAATAAAAAGATTTAATCTTTCTCAACTGGGTTCAAGAATAGTGTTAGTGAAGACACCATTCACGACAAACCCAAATCACATTCGATATTCAATACAAGGCTCTGAATAGAAAATATATCGGCTTATATTCAATATCGAATTCTACGACTAACAAATGTCGTATTGGAAATAACGATATCAATATATATCTTTCAAATTTCCATAACAACACCTGTATAATCACGAATTCCAACATCGAAATATTCCGAAGACAATTTCGATTCAAGTCCACTCCAATGCAATCATTGGAAATTTTGGTTATTTTTAAAACCCTTTTCGAATTCAATTTATTTATTTAAAAATAAATAGAATTATAATTCTAGTTCAAAACTAGTTCATTTCGATAAAAATCCATTTTTATCTTTTCAAATATGGAGTTTTTCATCCCAATTCTTTCTAAATCATTTCTTATGATTTTACACAAATTATTACTATTTTTAATAATTTTATCAAGGCCCGTACAGTCGATTTCCAACAATGGCCATCGAACTGCACTTACAGCGACCTTTTTCGAATTTGATTTGGACGTAACTCCAAATCCAACCGTTAGATTTCAAATTTCTAACATTCATTAGAAAGCTCTTTTCGATACGAACCCAACGGTTCCGGTTTTAGGAGAATCCGACGGTCGGATCTCCCGCAATGTCCGTTTGAAATAAATGGTCGAAATTCACGAACTGCCGCGGCGCGGCGCGTTCTATTCAGGCCATTATATTATATATATAATATATATTTCGTCGATTTCTATTCAAAACGAATTATATAAATAGTTTTAAAATCGTTTCAAAACCTATTTCAACTTCCATTTCAATTCAAAGCAAAATTGAATTCTTCTCTATAAATTCGTTTTAAAATTCATTTCTATTCAATTCAATTTGAATTCGTTTTCAATTCAATTCATTTTGAATTCGTTTTCAATTCAATTCATTTCGAAATCGTTTTCAATTCAATTCATTTCGAAATCGTTTTCAATTCAATTCATTTCGAAATCGTTTTCAATTCATTTCATTTCGAAATCGTTTTCAATTCATTTCATTTCGAAATCGTTTTCAATATTTCATTTCGAAATCGTTTTCAATTCAATTCATTTCGAAATCGTTTTCAATTCAATTCATTTCGAAATCGTTTTCAATTCAATTCATTTCGAAATCGTTTTCAATTCAATTCATTTCGAAATCGTTTTCAATTCAATTCATTTCGAAATCGTTTTCAATTCAATTCATTTCGAAATCGTTTTCAATTCATTTCATTTCGAAATCGTTTTCAATTCATTTCATTTCGAAATCGTTTTCAATATTTCATTTTAAAATGAATAAAATCGATATAAATATCGTTCACGTCAAAATGGCGTCAATCTAATCAACACGGCTTCATATATTGATATTTTCAAATATTCCATTTCGAATATTTCTATTTCAAATATTTCTATTTTAAAAACTGGAATGAGGCCCAATCAATTACCATATAAAGTTATTATATGGATTTTCATACAACACATGTATAATAGCTTTGAAAAATAATCAACCATCAACCAAAGTGCACTACACTGTATAAGCATCAAATATAGATATCTAACGCTTATAACAGCCTGCCAATCAATCGATCGACATATTTAATCAATCAGGATGAGTGAACTTCAAATTTCATCCCAACACCCGTGTGGGGTTTCAAACAATCAAACACAGATTTTATTTGTGCAGTTGGGCGATGTGTGAAATTTATCGACCCAATCAATATCAGTCAAATCAGTGTATATACAAACAAATCGGCCGATTTGTTTATAACTATTCATTTATTCACATTCACGTTAAAAATTATATTTTTAACGATAAAACATTTTATTTCAACCTATGAATTTCTATTCAATTCATTTACACAATAAAATGATATTTTTATTTTCTAACATATTTTAGAAAATTTTGGCGGCATAACGGCACGATACTAGAAACGGGACGAGGCCTAGCCTTATCCCCGGTCTAGTGAAGGCCCACGCCATTCACACATCAATCAAATCAATTTCATCTCACCCAACAATTCAATTCAAACAAATAATTCAACTAATCTATGCAACCAAACAAACAAGTCCATGGTCTGTGGACGATTGTGTCGGGTGCTACTAAGCACCGTCTGCATCCTAGTATATATATATAACTAGAAAAATTAAATTGAAAGGTGAGAAATTCTCACATTATAGCTATCCTAGCTCCACGGCACTTCTTTTGCAGAATTCTTCGTCGCTATCGCCTTTTTGTCACCTTCGTTGTCCGCTTTCACTACATATGTAAAAATCGAATTTTTAGTTCGCTATTCAATATATAAAAAAAACGAATTTTTATTTCAAAGTTCAATATATAAAAATCGAATTTTTATTTCAAAGTTCAATATATAAAAATCGAATTTTTATTTCAAAGTTCAATATATAAAAATCGAATTTTTATTTCAAAGTTCAATATATAAAAAATCACATTTTTACTATATATAAAAAAAATCAGTTTTCACTTTATATAAAAATCAGTTTTAAAATCCCTAAATAAAAAAATCAGTTTTCTTTTAAAACATACAAATCAGTTTTTCTTTTATTTCCAAAAATTCTATTCTATTTTTATTTCTAAAAATTCAAATCTATTTTTCAAGAACAATGCTTTTAAAAACTGAGAATCGTATGTTTTTTTTTATACCTAAACAAAAAAAAAACAGTTTTTATATAAATCAGAAATTAAAACTCACCTTTGTTCGAGTTGGAAGGGCGGGGAAATCGACGTTGTTCGCAACGTCAAAGGGGAGAAGGAGTTACTAAGGCGCTGGATGGTGGTGCAGGGGGGGTGGCGGTGGCTGCGATGGGGACTCCGTCGATGGGATTGAGCGAGAGGGTTTCGCGGTCTTCGATGGAGGGGGCTGGACGAAGTGGAGGCGGAGCGAAGGGAGGGTGGTTGCCACGGCGATCGATGGCGGAGGCGAAGCCCTTGGCGGCGGCGAAGTCCGGAGCTCGAGCGGGGTTTTTTTTTTCTTTTTCTTTTTTTTCTTTTCGATTTTCAGAATGAACGGGGGGGCAGCGTATAAAGGAAGAGATTATTTTATATTTTTTTTATTATTATTATTTAATTATTAAAAAGTTGACTTTTACATACGACCTCGAAACGAGGCCCACCGCCTATCGTCCATAGCGTTTTACCCCCATTCCGAACACAATGGGATATGTATCGTAAGCTGGTTTGATCGTTTCGATCAGTTTCCATTGAATTTTCATTTAAATCACTATATTGAATTTTAAACGTACTTTTCAAATTACCGGGGTCACATACTAACTAGAAAAATTCCCGAAAAATATTTTCTAGCTTCGTATTGACGATACGGTCCTAACAAAACTAGTTTCGTCGAATTCCGAGGCCGTATGAAAAATGGCCAATTTCCAGTCGATTAAAATCAACTGAAACCGGTCAAATGCGTTTTCCTTTGCCACGCTCACATACTGATTCGAAAAATTATGAAATTTGGAATCTAGCAATAATTCGACATCATGGACCCAACAAAACTGGTTTCGTCGAAATCCGAGGTCCTTTGCAAAATGTCCATTTTTAAGGGCCTGAATTCCATAGCGACTATTCATAATTTTCATCTGGACATATCTTTTGATTCCCGCTATGAAATCCTGATTTGTCGGATTCGTTGGAAAGATATTATCAATTAGATCCTATCATTTTTGGTTTCACTAAAATCCGGATTGTTTTGTACCCGGTACATTCAATTGAAGTTTGAAATCGAATTATCGAACTACCGCGCCAATTTCAATTCTATTTATAATTATATATAAATATTTATATTCTAACAACGTCGCGTATAATATATACGTTCGAATTATATTCAAAATAAATTTATCGTCGATTTTATTTAAAATAATTCATTTTAAATAATCAAAATTCGCTAAAATTGCCAAAATAAAAATTTTAAACTGGCCCAGATTTTGCGGGTTGTTACATTCTTTCTCATTTAATCATAATTCCATTTTACACTGTCACTACAACTTATCTTTGTTTACTTATAAACTTAGTTCTCTTAACTAAGATCCACTAATAAGTTTCTCTTTCCATAAACTTAACTTATGTTGTCCTCATCCGTAGATTTCAAATTCTTGTTCTTGTAAATAACTTAATTTACAATTAGGTAAAACTTATCCCCTTACATAGGTCATTCTATTCCTTTATCGTTTATTATAACCTAAATTATAATTTCCACTTGTCCCCAGGACAAGCCTGAACATGTTATTATTTTCAGTAGATTTCATACTTCCAAGATTACAGATTACTTAATTTATAATTAAGTACAACTTCTTGCATTTCATAAACTTTCCCCCTTTTCTCTACTTATTACAAACAACTGGCTTCAATTTTCCCATTTACTGATTACTTAATTAAGTGCCACTTATCTCACTTCACCAGTTACTTTATTCCTTATTAGTTTATTATAACCTAGGTTATAACCTTCACTTGTCCCTAGGACAAGTCTACCTATTATGCAACATTCTTATTAATGTAATTTATTTATAATAGGTTATTATCATTCCTCGTTCATTCCATTCCTTTTTACTATTGTAACTCTCTTTCAATTCCATTAATTACAATTAACGTTGTTTATCAGTCTTGTTATTTACATACATACATACATACATATATATATATATATATATATATATGCACTAGACCTCTGACATTAAGCCTACACTTGTGGATGTTGGATTTGCCGTGCGGTTCCGGGCAGACTTCTTCCACAAGTTGACTTAATCTCGTGTCTTAGCACCATTACATGTTTTATTTATGCACTTAGACCCATCACATTAGATTTACCACTTGTTGATGCTGGATGTGCTAGGCGGTTCTGGGCAGACTTCTACCGCAAGTGTAATCTAACCTCGTGTCTAAGCACGGTTATAGTTTCTTATTTACTATAAATTTTAGGCATATTATCCTTTTCACATGTTTACTGTAATCTAATTTATATGTCATCAAATTATGCTTATATTATGTCGCATGTCCTTTTTAACACATATTTAATTCTATCCTGACATGTAATCATTTAATCGGGTAATTGTTCAAATCCAACAAGTTAACATGTCATTTTCTCAAATCTACATCTAGTAATTCAGTTACATAATATACCATAAGTGAATCATGTAATTATAACAACAGTAGTCACTACTAATATTCTAACAAGTTTGTTTTCAACATGTAAACATTCAACACTTTAACTGATTCAACAAATGAATTTTCCAACATATTCATATTAATATCTCAACTTGTTATAACATCATCTTAGCATTTTTATTTATTCTGGAAAATTCACATTTCATGATAACGGGGAATGCTAAACGATAATATGTCATTATCTAAAATGATGTAACTTAAATCCACGCACCTCATATTCTTTCCAAATCCTGGATTTGGTCCAGATCTAGCATAACATGGTTTTCCCTTAATTGGATTCAGAACCTAACAACCATGGATCTATAATCTTTACTAAAAGAAAAGGGAAGGAAAGAAAATAGAATTGAAATAGACTAGATCTATAAAATTGCATCACTTCGATAAGAGATATGAACACCCATTTACAAATATATGTTCCTTTCCTTCAGATCTGGATTCAGAATTTTTCCTAAACTAATAATCTTAATTTTCTAAATATATTTGAGGAGGGAGAGGAACGACAGAGCTCCTACGTTGTCTCAGAAATATGACACTTAGGGTAGGCTCTACGGTCTTATTTATAGGTATTCAACAATGTGTTTGGTAAAAGAAATAGTCTATGTTCTTGCAGAAATAATCTGCCCAGATCTACCTTAGGGGGGTCGACCCCCCTTTATGGGTTTGACCCATGGGTCGACACCCTCCTTATGGAGTCGACCCAGGGGTTGACACCCCCTTGATGGGATCGACACCCCTAGATGGGAATTTTCCCGCTCTCCTTTTTCCATGTGAATTTGAACTGTTTTGAATTTCTGGACTTATTTTATTCATGTACACTCTCCTTATGCATATACAAACTTCAAACCTTAATAACTTTTTCATACGGTGTCTGTAACCAAGTGTCTATTTTGACTAGAATACCAAGATAAACGCAATGGCGCAGTCCGTTTCACTTAATTCTGAATATTTAATTAAGTTATCCTTATTCTATTATCTTGAGTTAAAAATGCGGGGTGTTACATTCTCTCACCCTTAGGAAATTTCGTCCCCGAAATTCGATAAGGGTAAAAATTCAATAATCCCTTGCATAATATACATCCATCACGCATGCATCCAATTTTTACAAACATTGTGCACTTGTGCAAAGTGAAATACAACGTAATAATACATGTATGCCTAAGCGATACCCATATGTGTATGCAAATTTTCCAAAAATCCTTTTAAAATATGATGCTCACATCCTAAATATAGTGGATGTTCTACATGAATGCAATATTTTGAAAATCAAAATAAATTTTAATCCAAATTTTCCCGCGCTCTTACTGAGTAAGAGGGTAGTTCATCTAATTTTCCATCTAAAATCCTACGAACCAATTTTGTTTTTCGAATTTCAGAAAATTCTAATTTTCTAAATTCGATTTCTTATGTTACGAAATGGTGGAAATGGAAAACTTCACATCTTCCGTTTTTCTTTTATGTACTCTTTTCTAACCATACTTGGAGTTGATGTAACTATTTATAAAGATTCCCCTATTTTCCTATCCAAGCACAACCCATATAAGAAAATTTTCTTTGTTACAGATTTTCTTTTCCAACTTATCTTAGATTTTTTTATTCTTATCCATCTTTTCTCATAATTTATCACGTTTGTTGCTTTACTGAATTCGTTGTTTCCTTTTTAGTTGTACCATTTCTCTTTCCTTAGCTTATTTAATCATCTGATCTTAGTTTAAATTTAAATAAGCCTTCTAGTCTTTCAACTAAAACAAGAGAATAGACACCCTACACAGCTACTGCTAAGGGCCAATATGTCCCCCTCGGACAGAAAAGTCCAAACTATGGGATCCATGACAGGTTTAGGTGTTACCCTAACTACCCAACAAGAACAAAAATAACGGAACATTCCCAACATAAATGTAATTACCTCTAACATGAAAATTAGCAACAGGGTCTAAACACTTACTCGCCCTTTACTATCTAGTAGTCAGTACTAATTCTATCCGTGTACCAATAGTCATTTCAAGCATCACCCTAGGCTTTTTAATTCTTACGCATTCTACGAGAATTTACCATTTTTTTTTCAAGATAATTCTCGCTATTTACTTCATAGCCTCAAAAGTTTTCCCGTCTTCCCTAGGCACTAATACTTTCCTACTCCATACTTTTAAGACACAGTTTGGCCTTTTTATTTATTTTTTTGTTCTCCTAAAAATCAGAAGTGTCGAAATTTTATTTTCCTCATGGAAACTTACTTTTGCCAAACCATAAAGGCACATCATCTTAAAAATGCAAATCATCATTTTTTTTCAATTCACAAAACTGGAGTAGATACGGACAACTATTTCTCAATCGGGTTTATGACTCGTTCTTGCTTATAAGGTCGGTTCAGTCTCTTACTTCAAGGTGCAAACATTTACTCTATTTTTAATTTCTATAACTTATTTTGCCCACCCAACCAAATTTTCTCTTTTAAGTAATTTATTAAAAATGATTATCAAAAGAACAAAGACTTCAAAACTTTCTTTATTAGATATTCTTGTATGAAATATAACAAGAAAACTAGCGAGCTATACCTGCTCTATAATATGCACCTTTTACTAAGAGAAATTTACTTTAGACAAAGTTTTCACAAGAAATCATTATTTATGAAATATACCCCACTTTACTTTAAAACTCAATATGTGTACTTTACATATTTTAAAACTATAACTTTTAAGATTAAAACTTGAAAACATCATAAACCATTTTCTCAAAACTTTTACAATTTCAAGTTCTTAAAAGTTAACAATGGGGTTAGACTCAAAGCAGGTTTCCAATTTTTCTAGGCTTTCCTAGACACTCCTACAAAAGTCAATTCTCTCAACTATATATATATATATATATTCCTGATCCTTTTTTCTCTTTTTAACCTTTTCCAATTAATAAGGTCTTACTGCTAAGCCCACTAATATGAAGTACTAACATATGGGATCCTCCTTTCTTTATTTCAAAATGTATTGTACACTTTCCCACCCAAATTTCTTAAGGGTCTCGAATTTCCACATTCATTCCTTTAGTGCACAAAACAGTCATCCCAATTCTTACCATATTATACTCTTTCTATTTAGTGGGTTCCTCTATAGATCTAGGTATATATATAAAAATATAATATTTATATTTTAAAAATACAAATACGTTCACACATTATCTTACAGGAATCCTAAACCTAAGCTCTGATATCAGATGTAACAACCCAAATTCTGACAGACCGTATTTTTTTCAAAATTCTAATCTATCGAAACTTGTGTTGGTTTGCTCTTGTATCCTGCAGAAAAGACAGAGACATAAAATATGTCAAAGCTTAGAAAATATCTCACAGCGGAATGGATAAAATATAATATCATCAAAGTACAGCCTTACCGTATTAATAATACAATAATACTGCCTAACCAGTATCCAAAGCTATCATGTCTCCGCCACAAGTCTAACCAATGAGTATGTTATGAGGAGGGGGTCAGAACACAAGTTCTGGTGACTTGGTTTAAACTATACACTTTGGATAATCCTACATATACCGTTTAATCATATTTTCTTATTTATTAGGTTACTTGCGTTAACAACACTCAAGGCTTACACACACGTCATACTCATTTAATTCTCTTTGGATTAACCTAATATAGTATATACGTAGCTACCCGTCAATATTGAGGTACACCCTATGGTACCCCACTCGCATGGTATCCATCGTAAATGTAGTCCCTCATCCTATGCCAGAGTGACTTACGGATCTCTACATAACAATGTTATATTCCACATATATTTGTCATTACTACACTACGTAAGCGTATGGACTGCCACCGTCGATCTAATCAGATTTCATACCAGAGTAATGCTTTCAAGTCTACGATACACCACCCAGAGCAGACATGCATGCTTCTAGATTGTCCCACGTACGTATAGTCAAACGTATTCAATGCCTTAACTGCACATAATGTGCACTGAGTTCCGTGGTAGGGCTATAGAAGAAACACAGAACACAGTAGGGAGCTTTTCCATATCTGTACAGGTCCGTCTTTAAGAACCTCAAAATACATATATTCCTATAGTCTGTTTTTATGGTGGCTGTGGCCCTACCTCGACCCCTCCCTCAACTAGTAATGACTACAAGAGTTAAATGACTTGCCCCTAACAAACAATCTAAACATCCAGTTGGCGTCTTCCCTCAACCACCGTACCTCGATAGTGAAAGTGAATGTTCTATTAATTTTAGGTCTAGTCTTTTCGCATCTCACTGGCTGTCGAGGACAGGTACCCGACGATCTACTATCTCTATTGGTCCTGACCTTTGCCTCCCCATTGAGGCGACCGTCGAATCACCCTAGTGCCACCACGTCACAGCATTCTGACTGTAGAGCTACTTTTGCAATCAAGGCCCACCCACATGGTAGTTACGCGCAGACCCAACCTTTGCGGGAACAACCTAAACATCTTCCACTTCACAGAGGGCTATCAGGAGCACCTTACGTATCTCAGGAAGTCACGTGCTTCCCCTTCCAGTCCTTCAGCGCTGTCAGAATAACCAGATGAATGTTCACTCCCATCGTGCCTCATGACACCACGATGATCTACCTCATTAGGTTATTCACCCTCAAACGTGCGGACGGGTCCAAGCGCTTCCTTTTAATATGTTATTAGACTTTATGTCTAAACATTCTTTACGCGCTTGCTTTACCTCACCAGGTTTTCATTTAACTCGGTTATCCCCGTTCACATTGACTTCTTATTCAAGTTACCAAGTTTCTCTTGCTTATTAATTTCAGTCATATAACTTAACCCTTTTAAGTTTATTAATAAGCCCATAACATGTTATTCTCTAGATTGTGATCCAAGGTCTATAATCCACAATCCCTTTATATTCTTGCTTGATTTTATCATTACAATAACATGTTCTACTTAATATGTAATTAAGTATATTTCAATTCACATTTTTTTCATTTTAACATGTCAGTCATTATTTATGATTAAATGTAACTTGTTTCATTCCATAAGTTTTCTCATTCTTTCTCGTTTAGTCATAATTCCATTTTACACCGTCACTATAACGTATCTTTGTTTACTTATTAATTTAGTTCTCTTAACTAAGGTCCACTAATAAGTTTTTCTACTCACAAATATAACTTATGTTGTCCTCATCCGTAGATTTTAGATTCTTGTTCTTGTAAGCAACTTAATTTACAATTAAGTATAACTTATCCCCTTACATAAGTTATTCTGTTCCCTTTATCGTTTATTATAACCTAAGTTATAATTTCCACTTGTCCTTAGGACAAGCCTAAACATGTTATTCTTATCAGCAGATTTCATACTTACAAGTTTACAGATTATTTAATTTATAATTAAGTACAACTTCTTACGTTTCATAAACTTTCCCCCTTTTCTCTACTTATTACAAATAACTGGTTTCAATTTTCCCATTTACTGATAACTTAATTACGTGCCACTTATCTCATTTCACCAGTTATCTTATTCCTTGCTAGTTTATTATAACCTAAGTTATAATTTTCACTTGTCCCTAGTACAAGTCTACCTATTATACAACATTCTTATTAATGTAATTTATTTATAATAGGTTATAATCATTCCTCGTTCATTCCATTCCTTTTTACTGTTGTAACTTTCTTTCAATTCCATTTATTTCCATTAATTACAATTAACGTTGTTTATCAGTCCTGCTATATATATATATATATATATATATATATATATATATATATGCACTGGACCTTTGACAATAAGCCTACACTTATGGATGCTGGATTTGTCGGGCGGTTCGGGCAGACTTCTTCCACAAGTTGACTTAACCTCGTATCTTAGCACCATTACAGGTTTTATTTATGCACCTAGACCCCTCACATCAGATTTACCACTTGTGGATGCTGGATGTGACGGGCGGTTTCAGGCAGACTTCAACCACAAGTGTAATCTAACCTCGTGTCTAAGGGTGATTACAATTTCCTATTTACTGTAAATTTTAGGCATATTATCCTTTTCACATGTTCAGTGTATTCTAATTTACATATCATCAAATTATGCCTATATTATGTCGCATGTCCTTTAACACATATTTAATTCTATCCTGACATGTAATCATTTAATCGGGTAATTTTTCAATTCCAACAAGTTAACATGTCATTTTCTCAAGTCTACATCTAATAATACAAATACATAATATACCACAAGTGAATCATGTAATTATAACAATCGTAGTCGCTACTCATATTCTAACTGGTTTGCTTTTCAACATGTAAACATTCAACATTTCAACTGATTCAACATATGAATTTTCCAATATATTCATATTAATATCTCAACTTGTTATAACAGCATCTTTACACTTTTAATTATTCTGGAAAATTCACATTTCATGACAACGGGGAATGATAAATGATAATATATCATTATCTAAAATGATATAACTTAAATCCACTCACCTTATATGCTTTCCAAATCCTGGATCTGGTCCAGATCTAGCATTCCATAGTTTTTCCCTTAAATGGATTCAGAACCTAACAATCATGGATCTAAAACCTTTACTAAAAGAAAAAGGAAGGAAAGAAAAGAGAATTGAAAAAGACCAGATCTAGAAAATTACCTCTCTTCGAGATCTAAATACCTATTTAGAAACATATGTTCCTTTCCTTCAGATCTAGATTCGGAATTTTTCCTAAACTAATAATCTTAATTTTGAATAGATTTGAGGAGGGAGAGGAACGGCAGAGCTTTTGCGTTTTCCCATAAATACGAGACTTAGGGTAGGCTCTACATACTTATTTATAGGTGTTCAGCAATGTATTTGGTAAAAGAAATAGTCCACGTTCGCGCAAAAATAATCTGCCCAGATCCGTCGTAGGGGGGTCGACCCAGGTGTCGACACCCCTGGGCGAGGATTTTCCCGCTCCCCTTTTTCCATGTGAATTTGAACTGTTTTGAATTTCTGGACTTATTTTATTATATATACTCTTCTTATGCATATGCAAACTTCAAACCTTAATAACTTCTTCATACGGTGTCCGTTTTATGCATACCAGGTGTCTATTTTGAATAGAATTCTGACATGAATGCAATGGAGTAGTCTGTTTCACTTAATTCTGAATATTTCATTAAATTATCCTTATTTTATTATCTTGAGTTAAAAATGCGGGGTGTTATAACGTCCGTATATAGTTTTTAGTCTTATGGTCAAGTGATACGGATATGTATCATTTCAATCCGTCTTAAAGGAAAATTCGAATCCCGAGTATATATCATTTCAACCTGTATCCCAAATCAATTCGAATTTAATTTCTCAAGTCCATACAATTCATTCAGGTATGTTTCATTTTAACCTATGGTGATTTTCTGAATCTATAGGGAACTTCCAAAGTGAGAGAAAAACAAACCTAGCATATTATATATCGCATCCATATGTGTCATATAACGGGGTAGTACATGTATCATACATGCACAAATCACATAGCAAATATTTTCTAGAGAAACCTAACATCTCAAATATTAAATTCACTTAATCAGAAGTGAGTCGTGAGTGAGAGGAAACTCACCTTCCAAGGCTTGGAGATGAATGCAAATTTTTGATAGAAAATCCGAGGATGAGCCGTGATAGCCAAAAAATGAACGTACATCCAATAAATATGGAAATATACGAACATTATTTCTACTCGATTCTTGATCGTATAACTAGTGAACTCAAACTTTTTTACTCGATTATGTCAACGCTCAACTACGGGTAATAGTGAATCAAAATCGTTGTTTAAGCGACATGAAAACGGATATATTTGATAAACGAAGTAAAACTCACCACCTTCTCAGATACGCTAGCAAGGCAGCGTTAAACCAACCTTAGAACTCAGCCCAACATCATGCAGACCCATGGTTTTGCCATTCTTCAATAAAACTGCCTTTCAAGAATTTGTTCGAGCACCAGGAGTGTTGTTGGAGAGTCGATAGTTCCCGAATCAAACATGAAAGGCCGTAGTAGCGTCGGAAGGCGACTGGAGGAGGTTCTCGAAGTCGGGACTGTTGGAGGTCGAGCAGCATGGCTGAGTTCAAGGCAAACAGTGGAGCCGGTGAGCATAGCACCGATAATGGGTTCCGATTTGGCTCTGTGCATATGGAGATGATGCTCCGATGATGGTGGAGCGAAGAGCGGATCTGCTAGTTACTCTAGTAGTGCCAAATTTTGTGGGGGCGACTGCATAAGGTGTCTGACCCAGTACTGGTCGTTGGTAGCCGATATGGTTCGTTGGTTCCTTTTTTTAGCAGAGATTTTATTCAACGAAGAGAGAAGGTAGTTCCGAGATGGCTAGGGATTAGGGAAGGGATGATGGCCTGGCGATCGTTTCCAAGTGGTAGTGGCATCGCAAGCAATGACGGAGGGAGGTGGCAATTCGAGGATCGGTGAAGGATTCTATTTCGCCTTCCTCTACATATCTCAATTTCAAAAAAAATAAAGAAAGGAGCGCAAGGTTGCCGGAATTGAAACGAAGAACTAGATGTTGGCGGTTCTAGCGACGAGCGTTAGTGATCGATGATGGAGCTAATTCGATCGGTGGCCATCATTTGATTTTTTTGGGGAAGAAACTAATTTTGATTTTGTGAAGAAAATTGGTTTTCGGCTGGTAAAATAAACAAGGTAGAACAGCAAATTGTTTTCTACCCTGAACAAACGAAAGGAGTACGCCACTTTTTATAATACAGAGGAAGGAGACCAATAGCAGTGAAAATATCAACATAAAATTCATTTTCAGAGAAGCAAGGACATGCGTTGAACTATACAGAGAGGCGACGACAAGTGTAGCAATTTATACCACTGTGAAAACAAGTGGTAAATAATTTTAGCAGCCAAATCTTTGATTCAGAATTCTCAGATATGGTTTAAATTGGGCTGAACGAGGATAGTTGTTTGAATGAAATATTAGGCTGAAATAGGAAGTACACAGTTGAAGAGATGGGAACAACGTTGTTTATTTCAACCATTTAAATTTCAACAATTTTACTAAAAGATAAATTAATTAGATGTGAACGAATTTAAACATGCGTATTTCATTACGCAATTCAAATTTTCATTTTAGTTGATCGTATTTCAAAATTGGATTTTCGAAATAAAATTTATATTTAATGACTTGATTTTCAACTAACTTAAAATAAATTAGCTTATTAATTCAACTTATATTTCGGATTAAATTTTTAAACACTAAATCTAAAAATAAATTAGATTCCTTTTCTCAAACTTAATTACATTATTTATATTCCAATGTTAAATTTCGGTTATTCCAAAAGAATTCAAATCAGCTATTAATGTGAATAACGTTCGTTTTTGACAACGTTCATGTTAAAATTAAATTTACAAAAAGAATTCTATTTAAAAAGTAAATTCAAATAATTGCAAATATATTATAATAATCTTCGTTAAACCGTTCATAACGAAATTTGAAAAGAATTAAAAGATTTATACTCAAGCTTAGTTAAAATAGATAAATGTCCAAATTCCATGTCAAAATCCAAATATAAATATTTATTTTAACGTTAAACCCTAGTTTAATTAAAATTTAAAACATCAAAATTTCTGGGCCATTACATTAACCCAGTGTTAGATCAAAATTTGGCTCTAACACCCAAATTGTTCTGATTCGTAGAAAATTATGACTGAAAAATGAGGAAAAAGCAGAGAACACACAAGGTTTATAGTGGTTCGGCGTTAACGAGCCTACGTCCACTTTATATGCTATTGATTATACTTTGAATGCTAGTACAACCAATGATTTCTCTCAAACTCACTCTTACAATTATGATTTCTCTCAGTAATCTCGAAATAAAACTGATAAGAAATAGTGGTATGACAGTAATGGTGGAATCAATACTCAATACTGCCCAAAGATCCCGAAAAATGCCAATCTCTGGGCTATTTATAGCTGATTCTGTCAGGCGGATCGCGGTCACACGTGGCGCAAATCCCGAGAATATCGGATCGGATCGAGGCTTGATGAAGAATTGGTCAATATGACAGTTGTGGACAGGTGTCGCAAGATCCATGCATCTCGGATCGTGATGGACTTAGTCAGGAGCTTCGCCACGTCCTCGGAGATCGGATCGGTTCGTGCTGGCGAAGGAGGGATCGGGTCGCGACCCGCTACAGCGATCCGACGGTGCGATCCAAAGGAGGGCGATCTGCATGGGCGATCCGCCTTTCTGTGAACTAGAGGAGAGAAATCTCATACTTTCTTCTTATGTGTTGAACCTTGGTGGCTTGGTCAAAAAGCTAGCCAACATTTTGCCCCCTCGAAGTATGTTTTATCGAGAATGGAACATGCTTCAAAGCTACAAAGACGTCTCTTCATAGAGAGATGCAAATCAATGGTTGCGTTTGATTGGAATGTCACGTTACTTCAAAGGGTCGTAACCTTTGACAAGTATAAATATTGGTTAAATCTTCAATCATTCCTTGTTCGTTGGATAATTCCTTTCTGGAATTTTTTGGAGACTTCGTTGTCGAATTCACTAGGTAAATTTCTGAATTTTCTCAAGTATTTCTGAATTTTAACTTCCGTCTATTATTCGATGGTTCGGGTCGCACAAGTATGCCACGGTCCGAGTGGTAAGGTGCTCGTCTCGAGCTTTGGTGAGAATTTGGGCTTCTTCACGAAACGTAGCGGGCTTTGGTTCGCAGCCCGTCTACTTCCACGGTCTGAATGCGACAAAAAGAAGGAGACTAACGGTCGCCCCCTAGTCTATATAAGTTGGTCCCCATCTTCATTCTTCTCTTCTTCTTCCTTCTTTCGCAGCCGCCGTCAGTTTTTCCAAACTTTTCCCAAAGAAAAATCCACTCGTTTCTAATTTTACAAAGGTAATCATGATAAAAATATTCCCATGCTATCTCACATTCGTTTCTCTAGAGAGAAAAGAGCGGAATTTCGTAGTTTTTTTTTGGGCGGGTTTTGGAGGCGTTGAGGACACCATGGCTAATGGGTCTCGGTTGCTCAAGAGGAAAAGGAGAAAGGAGAAGAAGGAAGGGAAAGAGCAGGTTGGTTCGTTTCGTGAGCGAGGCTGGAGGTCGGTGCGATGGCGAGGCGATGGGAGAAGGAATGAGAATGGAATATGGGTTTAACTTAGCGAATCGGGTCGCAGAAATAGTGGAGCTTCGGATCGCGGGGAATAGATGGTGGGACGGATCGCCATGATGTTACCACGATCCGTTGAATGAAGAAAACGAGTCGGAGCGCTTCACGATCTGAAGCCCTTCCTTGAACTTGTGCCTTTCCGCGCACCGATCCCTTTACCACGAACCGACCATATATCGCGATCCTGACCCTGCCTTGCGATCCATTCTTTGCGATCCGAGTCTTGGTGCACGATCTAATGAATTTGTTAAATTCTCACTGCAAGTTAATTCTAATACACCAATGGACAGTTAGGTTAGAGCCTTTGGGACGAACTTTCTGGACTGAACAGGCGCATAATCTATCAGCGAACAACGACCAATGTTTTGAGGATCTAGTTAACCTTTGTGCTTCTTTTTAATGTTCACACAAGCACACACTGACACTTGCACACACGGGGGTAAGGGTAGGTATATTCTAACTTATTACACTTGCCGACACAACTATGTCAGATAAACAGGTAACCGAAACATCAGAGAAAGCTACGGAACTAGAGGAATTTACGCCACACAAGTCCGATGTGCTTTCTTCAACCTCAGATCAGGATAAGTCCGATCCTAACTACAAAGCGGACTCTGGTGCGGAATCGACATCTTCAGACGATACATCCTCCGATGAGGCAGACGATCGGGCTCCCGATGAGCTTCCGGGAGTTGAGGATATAGATAAGTTTAATGATTGTATGGCTTCTAAACTGGATGACACCAGGCTTCGGAAATTATGCTTAAAGCACGAGATATCCTGGAATGATGTTAAAACTCCAGGCAAGGACGATAGACCTAATTCTGCCCCAGTTGGGCACATGACCATTAGTAGGTTGATGTGTAACGTCGGCGCCATTCCTCCGTTCCTGCCAGTCATCGTTGAAACTTTAAGGCGATTGCGTATTGCTCCAATGCAGCTCCACGCCAATGCTTATGCAGCTCTATACACTTTATCGGTCGCGTATCCAGAGGTTTTGCAGACTGAGCTTACTTTCAAAGACTTAAAGTTCTATTACCTCTTTAAGCACCGCTCCAAGGCAACTCCAAATATCTCCTACTTTGAGTCAATAGCCAATAGGAAGGTTGTGACTGAGGGTTACAGCAACATCGGGGATCCTAAAGCCGATTGGTTTTATATAAAACAGCAAGCGGGATGCGCGCGGAAATGGCTTAAAGCAAGTGAGTTCCAAGTCCCCGGATTAGTGACTTGGCTAGATAACCAAGATGCTAACATGTTTCTTTTCTTCATACAGATCATACCTTCCCAAAGACAAAAGGCTCGGTGTATCAGAACCGATTGTCTCGCCTTCTTGAAAGCAAATCAGATTTCTTAAAAATAAAGCTATGTCTTACCGACGAGAACCTTCATAAGCACCGTCTTCTGGATATTAGATTCAGACTTGGAAAGGACAAACCTTATAGATACATGGCTCCGACTAAGGGAGAGGGAACTTCCGGGGCAGCTAAAACAACCAAGCATGACGGGCAAAGGGAAACTTCAGTCCCTAAGAATCAATCCCCACCAAAGACTACACCACCCACGGACCCCGTCATTACCGAAGAGCTAACCGATGAGCAAACGCTTAGGGAGTTAAACAAGCTCCCTATACCAGACGACATTTATTCGCAAGAAGATTTTGGTGAAGAACCATTCTTTTCTGCCATTAATGAAACGGACACTTCAGTCGAAGAAAAATATGTAGCACAGACGAGCCTAGCTCTGGGCCCTGGTCCGTTAGGGGGTTATATGGGATGCACAAATCACATGCACCACTCACCACAACACTTTCTACACTATGCCCGTTCATAGTTATGACATACATTTGTTTCATCTTCAGGTGGAATGACTCGCAAACAGACTTATTCGTATCGTTCCCTTCGTTCGGGCACTCTAAGCCTTCGTGGAGATCCCGAACAGGCTCGTGACAGCAGTCGAGGGGGAGACAACCATCGGTCTCGGGACCCCCACAAGTCTCATTCTTCACAGTCAAGATCTCCATCGAGGCATGATTCTGGAAAGCCTCATAGCTACAAACCGCTACCTACTGGGGGGAAACAACTTTCCAAAGATTTAACTCCTCCAAAGAGTATGCCATCTCAAGACAAGTTATCCAAAAAGCATCACGAGTCTAAGGACAAGAAGAAGGATCCAAACAAGGATGCCGAGAAGGAAAAAACTGACATCGTCCCTTCTGGTCAACAAAGTTTGAGTGCTCCTGCGGCACGAGACTATGTCCATGGTCCTGAGGCTCAGGCAAAGCTGGGGAAACTACGAGAACAATTCCCTAATATCTACTTCGAAAGGATGATGTTCGTTCCAACCTTGGAACCAGTCCCTAGGAATTGGGATACTGAAGTTATTGGACATGTTCGTCATGTAGCAACCCAATACGAGGCGATGAAGAAACATGCTGTGAACCTTTCAGACGTTATCCGCACACTTGAAACGGAAACGCACAGATCCAAAGTGAGGATAGATAACAATGAGAGGGCCAGGATAAAAACGGAGAAGGAATTGGAAGATGCACAATCCCAGCTGGCCTTGGCCCAACGGGATGCTAAAAAATACAAGACAGAACTGGAGGAGGCTAGGCAACGCTTTCGTAATAAGCTTGATTCGAATAGCGAAGAGCGTTTGAAACTAAAGAAAGAAATAGAGGACCTTCGAACGACCAACACTGAACTGAAGATGGCTCAAGACCATTTCGAGGCTGAAAAGGCGGCCTAGGAGAAAGAAAAGGCAAGCTTGAAAGACAGTCTATCTCTGGTCGAAGGAGAGAAGGCGAACCTGAATGATCAACTCGTGGATGCAGAAAGGCGCACGGCTCTTGCCGAAAGGAACGTTGAGAGTGCTATCGAACTGGCTACTGCTTCTGGCGATAAGCTCATCGAGAGAGAAAAAGAGATAGCCGGATTTGAAGAACTGCTATTTGATTTCCTTGGTCATGTCATCAAGACCCGTAACATCTCCTGGATCCCGAACTACCATGTCACGTTAGCCAACATATGGGATGCCATCATCGAGGGTGAAAAACGGCGATTAGGGGTTGAAGAAATTGACGAAGATGAGTTGATGCGGACCATTCTCAAGAATAACGAGCTCGAAGATTTGGAGAAAGGCAGACGCCTACTTCAATAAGAGATGGATAAGGAGAAAACTCTAGCCATGGGCAAAAATAAAATTGTAGAAGGCTCGAGCTCAGCTGTAGAGCCCAAGGCCTCAGAAGTTGAGGAATACAATCCTGACGATCCACTGATTCCTTTGGGTCTGACTCTTTCAGTCGTCGGAGCTTCTGCTGCCAGCTTGGATAGAGGATCAGCGGAAGGTATCTCTATGTTTTCTTTGTCAAAGCAATCGTCACTTGTCACCGTCTTGCCAGACAATCAACTGAGCAAACCGCATTCTCTCTTGAAATAACATTTGTTTCTCGTGATACAGGTGGCGGGCCAGTCGATAAGGATGCTGAGAAGGAGACAGAGGTGGAGAAGAGTGACGTCCCGCCAAGTGCTAGCGCTGATGTTCCAAAGAAGCCTGAAGATGCCACGAGGGAGAGAATCATTCTTGCTTCCAGTGCTGATGTTCCTCGAGATGCTGAGCCCATCGATGCTTTGAAAGATATGGACGGGCGCCATGTAGATGATGAGGAGGACGTCATCATTACCAAAGAAATCAAAGGCGATGACGACGAAACCTTGTCTGAAAGGAAGGATAGGCAAGACAAATAGCTGGTCTTGAAGAAAGAGGAGAAAGAGCCTTTGAACGTACCTTCTATCTCGGAGTTTGATCCCAAAACTGGGATGGTTCTGAAACTCCAGCCCAAATCAATCACCAAACAGCTTCATTTCGAGAATCCTGATGATCTCCCAGCTCCCCTTTTTGATAAAAGAAAGAGAAAGAAGGAGGACCAGTCTGATGCTGACAAGGCCGAGCTGGAAATGCAGAAGAAGGAGAAGAAATCCAAGTCGTCTCCCAAGCGTAAATAGGATGTAGTTGCTTGCTCGTATTTTGTTTTTAGGCTTTCCACTGGCCATGAAATGTAATTGTGAGAATGGCCCTCACTTTTGTTTAGGTTCCTCTTTATCTGGTAGGTTTGCAGTTTATGGATGAAAGTTTATTTCTTTTGCGTCATCGTGTACCTGTAGTCAATAAACTCTCCATATTTAGTCATAAGTCATTTGGCTATAACCAAGCTAAAATTATACTACAAATCATTCAAGCAACAGAAAGAATTTAACAATTTCTAGGCATGTTGCCCCCTATATTTGAATACGGGGGACTTGGAATTTTTTAGTAGAATTATAGTCCTTGAGGCGCCGAACCTCCGGTGCCTCTATACTTTCCCGATCCATCAGCGGGTTAAAGTTCGAACTCGTATCATGATCTGCTCACTGATCCTTTAATGGGGCAGGAATTCTAGGGACGCTGAGTTTCCAGCATCCTTGTCAGTGCTTAATCACAGATGTTTTTGTACTCTCCTGGCGGTCGCCAAGGTTAGAGTTCGAGCTCGGCTGTTCAGTCGCCCCCCGATCCTTCAGCGGGGTAAGAGCTCTTTCTCAGCGCTTAATCGTAGACACTTTTATACTCTCTTAGCGGTCGCCAAGGTTAGAGCTCGAGCTCGGCTGTTCAGTCGCCCCCCGATCCTTTAGCGGGGTAAGACCTCTTTCTCAGCGCTTAATCGTAGACGCTTTTATACTCTCCTGGCGGTAGCCAAGGTTAGAGTTCGAGCTCGGCTGTTCAGTCGCCCCCCGATCCTTCAGCGGGGTAAGAGCTCTTTCTCAGTGCTCAATCATGGACGCTTTTATACTCTCCTGGCGGTCGCCAAGGTTAGAGTTCGAGCTCGGCTGTTCAGTCGCCGCCTGATCCTTCAGCGGGGTAAGAGCTCTTTCTCAGCGCTCAATCATGGACGCTTTTATACTCTCCTGGCGGTCGCCCAGGTTAGAGTCCTGTCAATGACGTGATTCACTCTATTGTACCTTCAAAGTTCTAGCTGCGGATTGCTCTCCATTCTAATGGAAGGCACCTGGAGTCACGTGTTCCTGTGATTGCCGCATAGTTTACAGCAAATTTCATAAAGATAGAAAAACGGATAAATAATAGTGCAATAAGGGTAAACGACACACGGTATTTTTATAGTGGTTCGGTCAAATCGTAACCTACGTCCACTTGATAATCTTTTGCTTAAAAAATTGGACTATTCTAGGCAAGTCGTGCCTTTTACATGGTCCTATGAAACAAAAGAATAAATCCGACATCTTTATGTCAGATAAGGCCGCAAATGTTGGGCATTCCATACTCTGGGGATTTCTTCTCCATCCACTGTAGCTAGCTTGAAGGTTCCATTATCAAGCCTTCGTAGAATGGAGTACGGTCCTTCCCACTTCGCACCCATATGAGTCGGGGGCGGAAAGACACGCTTCAGAACCAAGTCTCTGGGTTCAAAGGTTCGGGCTCGAACCTTTTTGTTGTAGTATCGAGCGACCTGTTGCTTGTGTCTCAAGGCACGCAAGTCTGCTTCATCCCTCTTCTCTTTTATTGGATCTAGGGATTCAAGGAGCAACTTGTTATTAGTCATCGGATCGTAATAAGTAACTCGGTGAGATGGTACTTCTAGCTCAACCGGGATGACTGCTTCTGCTCCAAAAGCAAGGGAGAAGGGGGTATGGCCTGTTGCCGATTTATATGTCGTCCTGTAGACCCACAATGCCAAGGGTAACTCATCGACCCACATAGCTTTGGCCCGCTTCAATCTTCTTTTGATAATGGACTTAATCACTTTATTTGTTGCTTCGATCTGTCTGTTCGACTGCGGATGTGCCACAGAGGTGTACCGTTTCTCAATGCGGTATTTCTGGCAGAAGTTCCTGAATTCGCTGCTGCCAAATTGGGTTCCATTGTCAGTTACGACGATCTTCGGAATCCCGAACCGACAAATAATGTTCTTAACAACGAAATTGATCACTCGCTTGGTTGTAATTACAGTCAACGGTTCGGCCTCAACCCATTTGGTGAAGTAGTCTACAGCTACAATGGCGAACTTTGCTCCGCCTTTTGCTATAGGGAGGGTTCCAATGATATAAATTCCCCACATAGCGAAAGGCCACGGATTTGTCATTGTTTTTAACTGACCAGGAGGTGCCCTGGGAATCCTTGAAAATCTTTGGCAAGTATCACAACGTCGCGCGTACTTTGTCGCATCTTTGTTTATGGTAGGCCAGAAATAACCATACCGCAACACCTTTTTTGCCAGAGTTTGTCCTCCAGTGTGATCGCCACATTCACCTTCGTGCACTTCCTGTAGTACACGTTTGATGTCGTCATGGGCTATACACTGGAGGAGAGGCATCGAAAATCCCTGTCTATACAGGACTCCGTCTTGCAGAACATATCGGGAAGCTTTATGAATTACTTTACGCCTCTCGCTCTTCTTGGTTGGAAGCGATCCATTCATTAGGAAATTCTTTAGAGGGGTCATCCATGACTCCCTTTCCGGCTCAGTTTCTAGTACCGGATCAATTTCCATATGATCTATACTAGGGAACCGAAGCACTTCAACTGGGGCTAGCCTGATCTCTTCGGGATCATCGGAACTAGCCATCTTGGCTAATTTATCTGCCTGTTGGTTCTCTGACCGCGGAATATGAGATATACTGCAGTGATCAAAGCCAGTCAGCAACTCCTTCACTTTCTCCAAATATGAAATCAATCTTGGGCTCTTAGCTCGAAATTTTCCGGTAACCTGATTTACAACCAACTTGGAGTCGGAAAATATGTCCAGCTTCGCGATCTCTAATTCCTTTGCGATCCTCAGCCCGGCTATCAGGGCTTCATATTCGGAGTCGTTGTTAGTGGCGTGAAATTCCAACCGGATAGCATAGGATATCAGTCTTTTCTTGGGAGTTTCAAGCACCACTCCGGCACCGGATCGTTTATCATTCCTAGCACCATCAATATATAATTTCCATGCACTAGGATCGAGAAGTAACTTTGGCGGGTCAGCCTCATTGTTTACCATGTCATCCTCTGAGACAGTAAATTCTGCTATGAAATCTGCCAGCACTTGCCCCCGCATCGATCATCAGGGCTGAAAATTCAAATCAAATTGACTCGGTTCAATGTTCCACTTGAGCAACCTTCCAGAAGCTTCTGGTCTCTGTAGAACTTTCTTGAGCGGATGATCTGTGTACACGGTGATAGGATGAGCTTGGAAATAATGTCAAAGTTTCCTAGATGTAATCAATAAACTGTACGCCAGCTTTTCGATCCTCGTATAATTGCGTTCAGCTACCGCCAATTTTTTACTCACGTAGTACACTGACCTTTGAACCTTGTCTTCTTCTCTCACTAACGCTGAGCTGATCGCGTGGGATGACACTGCTAAGTACACGAATAAATCCTCATGACTCACCGGCTTAGACAGTATCGGGGGTCTCTCCAGATGATTCAGCAGGTTCTAAAATGCTTCAATGCAATTAGGAGTCCACTTAAAATTGTGTTTTCCTCGCTTTATCAATTCAAAGAACGGAATGCATTTGTCTGTAGTTCTGGAGATGAATCTGCTTAATGCCGCCACTTTCCCTGTAAGGCTCTGCACATTATTGATTTGTCTAGGCTCTTGAATGTCTCTGATTGCTGCAATCTAGTCTGGATTAATTTCAATTCCGCGCGAGCTGACAATAAATCCCAAGAATTTCCCGGATGCAACCCCTCGCTGGGTTGAGTTTCATCCCATACTTTCGAAGAATACCAAACATCTCTGCCAAGTTTGTAGCGTGATCGGACGATTGTCGGGACTTAACCAACATGTCGTCAACGTACACTTCCATCGTTTTCCCAATCTGGTTAAAGAACATTCTGTTCACTAACTGTTGATATGTAGCGCCTGCGTTCTTCAAACCAAAAGGCATTACCCCGTAGCAGTACAATCCCAGATCAGTAATGAAGCTAGTGTATTCTTGATCTGGAACATGCATAGGAATCTGGTTATATCCTGAATAAGCATCCATGAAAGAGAGAAGCTCATGACCTGCCGTTGAATCTACCAACTGATCAATTCTGGGTAACGGAAAGCTATCTTTTGGGCAGGCTTTATTCAAATCCGAAAAATCAATACACGTACGCCACTTCCCATTGGCCTTCTTTACCAAAACTGTATTTGAAATCCAGTCTGGGTAGGTTGAGTCTCTGATGAATCCGTTACTTCTTAACTTTTCAACTTCCTCTTTCAAGGCTGCGGACCTCTCTGGGCCCAACATTCGCCTTTTTTGTTTTACAGGGGGGTGCTTTGGGTTAATGTTCAATGAATGGCTTATGATTGATGGAGATATCCCACACATGTCCGCGTGGGTCCAAGCAAATACATCCAAGTTATCTTTCAGGAAACCTGTTAGTTCTTTAGCTCGAACTGGATCCAACTGGGATCCAATCTTCAGGACCTTCTCTGGGTCGCTATCATCGATTGGTACATCCACAGTCGTTTCGTTGGGAGCCGCCATTCTGCCCCCAGTCTCTTTATCCTCTCTGGGATCTATATCCTCGGGCAGTTCTCTGGGCGACTCACCTATAGTCATTTTTTTTAATTGCTATGACGTCTCCTCCCTTGTGGGGGAGGAAGCGTCTTTAGTCTCAATATCTTTTCCTTTATGGAGTAGCTTTAGCTTTGCAATGTAACATGTACGTGCAGCAACCTGATCTCCTCTGACTATGCCAACACCAGCTTCCGTAGGAAACTTCAATAACAAGCATCAGGGGGCTATACAAGCTCTAAACTTTGCTAGGGCCGGTCGGCCCAAGAAGGCATTATAAGGCGATTCAATATCCAAAACTATGAAGGGAAGAATTCTCACTCTCTGGCGTTCTCCTTCCCCAAGTGTTACAGGCAGCTCTACATATCCCATTGGAGCAGTTGAAGCCCCGTTAAATCCACGGATCCATCCTTCACACGGCTTTAAATCTTTCAATTCAAGTTTCATTAGATCGAACGTCTTTTTGAATAGAATGTTGACTGAACTCCCGTTATCCACTAAAACTTTATGGACAGTGGCCGGGCCAATAGGAACTTTGATTACAAATGGATCTTCGGTCGGAGCGTGGACTCCAATACTCTCTCGGTTGCGGAAAATGACGTCATTTGTCATCATCTTTTGTTTTTTTACCGGGACATTGTTTTAGGGTTGCTACACTCTCCTGCCTCAAGATGATGCTTTGCTGCGTTTACGTACTGGTCCATCGCCTTGAAACTATGCCCGGCTAGGTGAAGCACTCCAATTATGGTATTGATAACAAGATCCTTTCCTTTTTGCTGGACAGTTGGCCTGGCAGTAGGTTGAGTCTGGTTTTGGTTCGGTGGCGGCTAGGTTGAAACGGTCCAGATACCCCCTCAATCTCTCACCTGGTCGTTGTTTGACAAGGAACAGGTCAATCACACTTTTCGACCTTTGTGCATAAATATGGAACTGTTCTACGAACTTTTCACTCGATTCCCTGAAACTGGAAATTGATCTTGCTGGTAAGTGAGTAAACCATAATAACGCTACATCCTCCAGGAATATAGGGAATGCTTTGCACTTTACAGCGTCGGAAGTTGCGGCAGCGGTCATTGACCAAGAATATCTCATTAGATGTTGGATTGGATCAGATCTACCCGCGTAACGGTTCAATTGAGGCATGTTGAAGCACCTCGAGAATGTTACATTTAGAATGTCGTCGGTAAAAGGGGTGTGGCTGTGATCAATTCCCCAGTCTTCATTCCTTTGTCCGCGGCTATCTGCCAGGATTTGTCTAACCATTGGCCTAAGATTTGCAACGGTTACTATAGGCTCAGGATCAGCACTTCCCGCTCTGCGGGGGTCTCCAACCTCTCTTCTGGGAATAGCCATGAAATCTGGTGCTCGGATAGGGCTTCGTTGCTCCCTTCTACCATGATCATTTGTACGGTGAAGGGGCTGAGGTGGTCTATTCTCGACAGGACTATCAACAACTCGTGCTTTGGGAGTCGTTGCCAGATTGTTCAAGTTGCGGTTTGAGGGTCCTTCACCAAGTGTCTCTTCCTCCCGTGATGGCAAGGTTCCAAATCGGAGCTGTTCTATGTTTTTAGTCCGCTCATACGGTCGCCGCGGAGGTCTTGGCGATTCCTCCGATGAAGAAGAGCACTCTGGGGTGAGCGGGCGGACTGGAGGAGGCGTTCTTTGCCTTACAAGATCATCCAAACGTCTATCCATAGCAGTCAAATTTTGTCGCAGCATGGAGTTTTCCTGCCTTTGAGCAGCTATTTCGTCAAACAGCCTATCCCACATTTCAACGAAGCGAGAGAGATCTCCTTCAGTATCTGGAGCAGAGGGGTCATGCCGATCATCAACATTTTCCCTTATGCGCAGAGAGCTTGAGCCAGGTCGAACATAGGGACCAGGACGGGAAGAGCGAGCCATAGGCTCCTCTCTAGGTCGAGTTGTAATCCAGTCATCACTTCGGATCGTGGTGGATCGGTATCGGTGGCTCGCAGCGTCCCCCTGGGATCGGATCGCGGTAACATTGGGAGGGGGGTTCGTGGTGTTATCGTGGGACCGGTTGACGACCCCTTTAACTGTTCGGTTCGCATCGCCCTCCACGGTTCGGTTCGCCATCTCTGTTCCGCTATCCGAGGGTCCTTCGTTGACCTGTTCATGCACGCTCTCTTCAATCGCTTCATTCGCAGCTTCATTCACCTGCGAAGCTCGTACTTCCTTAGACTTCTTTCCAGCCATGATATCAGGTATCGTTGAAATCTTCAAAAGTCTAAATAGTGAGGTTTCGGGACTGTTTTCTTCGGACTTGAATATCCAAACAACGGAGAAATAATCCAATATCCTGAGTTCAATTCTCAGTGAAAGCACCAAAATGTTAGATCAAAATTTGGCTCTAACACCCAAATTGTTCTGATTCGTAGAAAATTATGACTGAAAAATGTGGAAAAAGCAGAGAACACACAAGGTTTATAGTGGTTCGGCGTTAACGAGCCCACATCCACTTTATATGCTATTGATTATACTTTGAATGCTAGTACAACCAATGATTTCTCTCAAACTCACTCTTACAATTATGATTTCTCTCAGTAATCTTGAAATAAAACTGATAAGAAATAGTGGTATGACAGTAATGGTGGAATCAATACTCAATACTGCCCAAAGATCCCGAAAAATGCCAATCTCTGGGCTATTTATAGCTGATTCTGTCAGGCAGATCGCGGTCACACATGGCGCAAATCCCATGAATATCGGATCGGATCGAGGCTTGATGAAGAATTGGTCAATATGACAGTTGTGGACAGGTGTCGCAAGATCAATGCATCTCGGATCGTGATGGACTTTGTCAGGAGCTTCGCCACGTCCTCGGGGGTCGGATCGGTTCGTGATGGCGAAGGAGGGATCGGGTCGCGACCCGCTACAGCGATCCGATGGTGCGATCCAAAGGGGGGCGATCCGCCTTTCTGTGAACTAGAGGAGAGAAATCTCGTACTTTCTTCTTATGTGTTGAACCTTGGTGGCTTGGTCAAAAAGCTAGCCAACACCCAGTTAAAGACAGGATTTATTTCCTAAAGTTGAATAATCATTTAATGATGATTTTGAAGATTAAAACTAAGCTGGAGTATTAATGAATCTTTAATTAGATTGAAATGGGAAAGGGATTATTAAATTTACCCAACACTAGAAGTGTTTGAGATGGAGTACCACTAGTTTTACTCCATATGATAATTAAATCTTTAATTAGATTTGAATGTTAAATAGTAATCAAATCTACCAATAACACAATGGGTGTTAGATATGGAGTACTACCAGTTTACTGCATGGGATGAATAGGTCGGGATTGGGATAATAAAGTGAATGATTACTTTGGTAAGGCTCGGTAATCCCGACTGGTTTTATAAACCTTAATCCGATTTATGTTGCTAAAAATATTATATAATCTTTTGAAATGATTTCCAAGGAATGGATTAAATAATAAGTTTAAATGAGATAACCTTTGATAAGATTAATGGGAACCTTTCCCAGTATAAAGAATATTTGAATAAAGGAATATTCGGGATTGGAATGAGGCATATGATGTGTTTTTATATCACTTGATTTTAAGATAAGCAATTTATTCAAAAAGACCAGGTTTAACCCATTCTGAATAACTGATACGATGATTAAAAGTCGAAGATTTAAAGATAGTGGTTGAAGACCGGAGATCTTCACATCATTTGGATTATTACTGATGTCTCGCTTGGGAGGTACACCCAAGACGAGGTTATAAGTAGTGGTCATGCAGACGTACTTGGAGATCGACTAAATATGCGAGGGCCTCCCTCCTGTATTGGACATATGGGACGAGGAATAAGGTGCCTCCGGTTTCATTCAGACCCAGAACAGACTTGCAAATGAATTGTATGTCTAACATTGTATTTTATGCTATATAAATTGATCTCTACTAAAATATATATATCTGTTTGGTAGGGGAGAATTTATTCTCTTCGCTTAACACCCTTCTTTGAGACATGAGCTCAGAGATTCTATATCGGTAAACATCAGTTGTATGGTATGAATTGACAATGTGGCATGCTGAGATGCATGGATCAAAGATTTTGTTGAAAATAAGGGCTTTGTGGTAGATGATCAAAACATAGCTTTAATATAGCGTCGCTTTATGTATAACGTCAATTCGCGAGCTTCACTCCCTGGGATGAAACAAAACTGGGATAAAGGACAATAAAGGACATACGTTCCCTTCTAGCTTAGACATTTTACTTATGTAGAAGCTGGATGATGGATAGCGAGGTACCTCAGATATGGTCGTACAAACGCCCTTGATGGTCGACATACTTACCAGGATTGCAGTTGGACTGGGGAACGTATTGTTCAGAAGTAACCCTACTCAGCGATAGCTGGCCAGGTCTGCTGCTCCAATGGCTCACCAGAATCTTGGTCATGGACATTTTGCTAGAGGTGCTCTAAATCGGATGAGGAGGATCCCTTGCCTTGGTTCATATATGGAAACCTAAATTCCAATACGAGATTTTACGGCTTTAGTTGTAAATCTATATGGCGACATAGTGGCATGAGACGCTCATGTTGTTTATGATTGATACATTTATATTTGAAACTGGTTTCTGCATTATGCACTTATAATAATAATAAAAGATAATTTTTGCATATCAAGAATGTTTGGCTATTATAAGGTAAAACTCTATCCTTCGGCTTGCGTTGCATTGTGTGATAGGACCTGAGTCTTATTATAGCTTCATTTTTTCATTTAGCATTGCATTGTTTGTTTTATGAAATAGCATTCATAGGAGTAAATCTGCTCTATGTCATACGGCAAGGTCCCGTGATTTACCCAACTTTAAAATAAATTTAATAACTATTTTAGTTCTCACACCAGTCCCATGACCGACTCGGATTTTTTGTTCCCTACCTAAACTCTGGGTGCCCATATTTTTCACGCGGATAGCTAGTAGTTTTGGATTTGCAGATATTTTCTTCATATGATGCTAGATTACGGCTGGAGCTATATCTGGAATGTTTTGTATCTGTGTATTTACTTCAACTGTGTTAGTTGATGTTCTTCGGTTGCACATTATATTCATGTATTATATTTCTGTTGTTCTGTAATTTAAATCTCTGATATTATTTTCCATTGTATATTATATATTCGTACTCTGATATCTTGTACTATGATGTAAATAGTTGTAATAGTAATAAAAAGTTCGCTTGTTCCATGTTCTGATGCTTCATGTTCTCAAAGCAATCCGTCTTCTTATTCGGTTTAGCCCAACCGTGAAGTTCGGGTCGTCTCAGATATGGATATGGTTATAGTGGTTTCTGTATCTGGAAAAAATTCATCCGATTTTCTGATGTATGTGTGTGTGAGCGTTGTCGATGTGTGTGTGTGTATATTGCGACTATTGGGACACAAAATTTGACGACACAAAATCTGAGTCGTTGGATTAGTTTGTCTTTTATGTGAGAGGTGGAACTCAGGGGGAAATCTAATGGTGGAGATTAGTTGTATCACCATTTGTGTCTATTTTCTGTATTCATATAGACACATATATATATATATATATATATATATATATATATATATATGCGAGCGTTCGGTTGCACCCCAAATGCCCCCTGATTTCCACCACCCGTTTATATTAAAGAATGTGAGTGGGAAGTGAGAGAGTGAGTGGAAGGAGAGAGAAGGGGAAATACTTGGTGGAGATTGAGGGGCATTTCGGGTGCTGCACTGTTTAGGGTGCTCTCGAACCTGCCTCATATATATATATATATATATATATATATATATATATATATATATACACACACATATTTATATATATGTTAACACCAAATTCGGTACTAACACCCCAAAGTGCTATTACACTTCACAGATTTGATCAACACAGGATTAAAAGTAAAAAAGTGCGAAGAAAGTAAAGTGAAGACAGGTTTTATAGTGGTTCGGCCCTATGCTTGGCCTATGTCCACTATGAAGGTAACTTTCATTATGATATCAATGTTTACAAGGCATGAAATCTCCCTTTATACATTCGCTTTCTCTTATTACAAGTATTCTCTCTCACACACACACACGTAGATCTCACTTAGATCCATGCACATTGATGGGGAAAGGGTAAGACCAGCAGAGAAATGGTGGAGTGTCCTAAAACGCAAGGAGGAGGAAGGAGGATCTTCAATCTCTCGGTCACTTAGATGATCTTGATGGAAGCCATGGCCGATTAGATGGTAGATCTTCGAATGGAGAAGACAAATGAAAGTAGGATTTCTTAGGAATGGCGGTAGGAAGGATCCGACATCACTTCATGGTAGCAAGGAATCGATCCCTGCAATGGTGGAAGCAATGGCCTATTTATAAGTGGTGACCAAATGAGGAGATGGGCTGAAATTCTTATACACAGGGTAGGGGTCACACACTTAATTATTTACGAAAATGCCACCGCCAATTATAGCTAGTTGTCTCCAACTGGTCTTCAACTGTCTTGTATGAGCGACCTCCAGATGCGCGATCGGGAAGAACGAGCGACCTTTTCAAGATGCATGACCGACCCTATGTGCCGTAGTAAGGCCCAACCCACCCTCCTGAATGTATGATCGAGTATCTGGATGCATGAGTGACCGTCTGATGTAAGCTATGCTATGCTCGAGCTCACTTATCTGACCGACCTCTTATGTCATGTTCGGCCTCTGGTATGTTCGAACTCCCTTGTCTGCACGACCCTTGTTGTATGCACGACCCTATTGTATGCACGACCTCCTATGTGTGCCGCGACTGAGCCTTATGATGTTTACCAATGCAAGCGTTTGACCCATGGTTTTAATATAGATTTAATCATTCAATCATGCGTATGACTTTTAAGGGATAAACATTTGCCCCTCGAAGTTAGCAATTTTTAATTTGTAAAGAATTACGAGCTTTGAAATAATTACACGTAGCATAGTTTGATAGATTAAATCTATTTTCTCATAAGACGATTACACGTAGCCAAGGGTCGCTCGTACATAGCAGGATTGGTTAAGCTCAAGGTCGTTCGCACTTATACATATTCAAGCGAGCCTAGGTCGCTCGTACTTGTGATCGTTCAGGCATACCTGATCAGATCTATGCACCAACTTAGTCGAGCAAATATCTTGGGCTCAAGCAAGCCGACATGTCATTTTGGTTGATCGATCTATTTAGTCTTCTATACATTCCATCCTTTCGTGTTCCTTCTTTTTACTCTGTTTCCATTATTTCTGAAATTTCCGCTGAAGAAAACACATTAATGGCGGCATCGTTCTATGGAATTCCTCAACTTATTTCGATTCCTCTCAGACTTCAATCACATCAACCCCTCAAGCCTTCAACTCCTCATCGTGCTTGACTTCTCCAGTAAAGCTTTACCAACCTCAAAACTAACTGAAGCAATTTTCGCTTAGATTCAAAGTAACCCACTTGTTTGTAGGTAAATTTCTTCCTTTTATATCTTCGTTTTGCTTTATCAATTAGCTTTGAAGGCACTTAGGATTTCGAACTGGATGATTTGATACAGTTTAATTTTGGATCGAGGGTTTTGGTGATTCTGGGATTATCGTGTTTTGGAATTGGGATCTTGTTGGATTATGCATTGTAGTTGAGGCATTCGATTTGTATAAAACCCTTTAAGTTCTGATTTTAACCACATGCCCATGTCATGTTTGTTGTAATGCTTGAAACACAAAGTTTTTCATGCTTTATTGGTATATCTGCAAGTCTGGACTTGGTTGTCTCGTTAGCTTGCTTTGTATGTCGAAACAGACATTTGTTGATCACGAGTTTGTGTGCTTTAAATGTCCAATGAGTTGAGTTTGCCAATGTTGATATGCATGTTGCCGAGCATTTTACCTTTGAGATTTCAAGCTGATACGTTAAATGTTGCTCGAAATTAAATCTACTGCATATTTTGTTTGCTTTTCGGCTTCGATCAACTAGCTTTTGTTTTGTGAGAGTTCTGAGTTGAATTAGCCTTCGATGCATAGCACAAATTTATAACACTTGACCATAGTTGCTTGACTCAACACGGGGTCATTCGTGCTCGACCTGTTATGGTTCGGTCCTGCTCAACCCTCATATAGGGTTGGTCACACTCGAACTAGTCTAGGTCGGTCATGCATGACCTCTCTTAAATCTTCATGCACAATGTTGATTGGCCCTAGTTGGTCGCTCATGACCTTAATGTGTTTGCTTAACTTATTGAAAGATTCTCTCTGCTCGACCTGGCATGGGTTGTTCCTGCTCGATCCCTATATAGGATTGGTCACGCATGATCCAGCCTAGGTCGTTCAGACCCATCCCAAGGTTGGCTTGCTCCTGTTGGACTTGGAATAGGTCGCTCCTACTCGACCTTTATATAGGGTCGATCACATGCGACTTTACCCTTGTCGATCACATTCGGGCCTGGCTTGGGTTTGTACATGCTCGAACCTAGCTAGTTCTTTCCTGTCCGACCCCAATACGGGGTTGGTTAAGTGCGATCTTGCCTAGATTGACTTACAATGAGTCATTCTCGTTCGAGCCTAGCTAAGTTTTTCCTACTCAACCCCCTAGGTTTCGATCACGTACAACTTTGTTTGGCTCGATCATGTGTGACTTCCCTTTGTTTGTTCATGTTCAAACTTAGCCAGGTCATTCCTGCTTGACCCTATAGGGTTCGATCACATAGAACCTTGTCTTGTTTGATCATGAACAACTTTAACTTTCACTATTTCATTCATGCTCAAGTTTTGCCTGGGCGATCCTGCTCGACCTTGACTGGTTGGTCACGTTTGACCTAACTTGACTCGACCATGTATGATTTTTTTAAGTTTGGTCATGCTCGATCTACCTTTAGGCCAGAACTTTTATTTATTGTTGAATCTTCTTACAGTGCTTAAACCTGTCATAACTAAAACATGTGCATGTGTTTTTAAGCTTATTATTCTATTGTTGGGCGCTCATACCAACCATAGGTTAGTGTAGAAAATTAGAAATGCAATGTAGCCAAAGTTGAATGATATATCCACACAGAGTTATTTTTATTAATCACTTAGGAACATACTCTCGCGAATGTGTTCATTCACTTATGATGACAATTAGAATTAGTTAATCGGTACACGTTGATTATAAATTTTAAGCCTCATTTTTAGAATAATACTTCCTATGAGGGAGGAAACGCGAACCTGTGATTTATTTTGAAACATAACTGTTCGTATAGAAATGTTAACTCGACATCGGTTACGTTAGAATCCCAAGGAAGGAACCATGTCTAATAAAGCTGGGAGTTCTGGCCAAGCCGTTGTAACTACGCCAAATACTGCTCTCGGAGCGAATGTCAATCAGAACTTTCCTAAACCCCGACCATTTTCCAATGTACCTCTTGAAAGGCATGAAACAGCTCTCTCATTTAGCTCGTATCAGCAATTGTGTAAGAAATTCGGGATTTCAGAGAAAGATGAGGCTAAATTTCCCAGAAAGGATGAGTCTGCCCACATTCCTCCTACTGGGTATGTTGCCGTTAACCGTGGTATGTTAATGAGCGAAGCAATTCCTCCTTTCAACCCTTATCTAGAATTGATCTTCCGACGCTTAGCTATTGCCCCATACCAATTGCACCCAAATGGCTATGCTATTTTAATTGGCCTTTATGTACTTTTTATAAGGGTCAAACAACGCATGCCTACATTTAAAGATATATGTTCTTTATATTCTTTTAAGAGGGGGAAGAAGGATCGTCCCTCATTTATTTTTGTTGAAAGCGGGGTTCTGGGATTATTACTGATCTAGTAAAGAGTGTTCTAGGATTTCCGAACCACTACTTCTTTGTCAGGTGTCCTGCAAACTTTTATGGTTTCTGGATGGAAGGAGGTGAATACACTTACTTCTATAGTCTTTTGTTTATTTCCTCCTTATTCCAATACTCAAATTTTAAATTACATTACAGAGATTCCTTCCGATCAGAATACTGCTTTCGATCAAGCTCTCTGCAACTCTCTAATAGCTATTAGTGAGGGTGGAAGGAGCATAAAGTTATTAATTACGGAGGAGTTCCTTCATCGATGTAACATGCTTCCTCCCTCGCGATCTCTCGCGGTAGATCCAGCTGATAATAAAGATACCGCCAGCAAATCTCAAGAAAGAAGGTTAAACTAAAGAAGTGTTCTGATCCCGCGGGAAGCAGCAAAACTCCTCCCAAAACTAAGTTGTCCTCTATTGTGGAAGAAGTTCCAAAATAGCGTGAGGGTAAAAGGATTATGGCTTTATCTAACTAAGTTGAGAAGGAAGGCACTGTTCTAGATCCTAATGAAGAACCGGGCAAGATGGGGTAGATGAGACCTCTTTGATAATTACGTCGGACCCAAAAGAGGAAGTCAAACAGCATAAAGAAACCAGAATAATTTCTACGGACAATTTAGATACTGAGAATCGTGATGAGAATACCATTATCCAGAATAGCCAAGGAGATGGTATTTCGGTGACTTTTAGGGACCTTGCTGACCTCAGCTCAGCTAAAGATATCGTTCAAGGCGATACTTCAAACTCAGTGCCAGCAACATCAGTTGCGAAGAATAAAGCTGAAAAATATTTTTCTCAAAATCCTCCTCCTGAAAAAGGCTGCTGATATAGGACTTTTCTTGGACGAGCCTCTAGAGATTGGTTCGTTATTAGATGTTCACGAGTAAATCCTTTTTACTTACTCCTTATGTTTCCAATGTTCTACATAAACTCTTTTTAACTCGCTTTAGTACTCTCTTCAACTTTTAGTGCTGAAACTCTTCTTTCCCTTTTTCCAGATACAGGAATGAAGCATTCGTTATCAGACAGCTTCTCTCGATAGGCTAGTTTTGTTAACCTACAAAGTTTTTTACAGTCTCGCCTTTTCCGTCACTCGAAGCGTTCTCAACTATCTTTGGATCCTCAACCTCGACACACTTCCGAGCTTTCACTAACTGACCATCGGAGGATAGGAAAGCATGATCATGTATCTGATAGAGGTGATAAGGATAAGGAGCAGCACTAGAAGAAGGGAGAGAGGAAGAGAAGCAGAGACGAACGTGACGAGGATGAAATTCTGAAACGTCATAAATCAACTGAGGTTTCAGATCATGATATCCCCATTCCTCCTAAACAACCCTTTACTGCTTCTCAATCCATTGTCCTAACTTCTACTCAGATCCAGATGATACTTGACCGGCCACCCTATAAAATTCCGTATGGAAATTTGAAACTTAAGGATAGGTTTGGAGATTAGAATCTAAGAGGAATGTTCTTCGATTTGGATTTACATCCAAATGACAAGAGGGATGTTGTCGAAGAGCATAGCACTATAAAGGTCTGCATGCTTACCCAATTCGATACTGCCAAGAGTCAACTTGAAATGCGGTTAGACATAGCCATAAGCAAAACCGAAAGACGATTTGAGTCGTGGAACAAATTTGGCTATGAGTTTCAAAGGTTAAACACTCGACATCTTGAGCATATTGAAACTTTAGAAAATGATGAGGCTGGCCCGGTCCACTTGATCAGGTCCTAAGAGTGTGAACTTGCATCTTTGAAAGACGGGAATACCAGGGTAAATTCTTAGAAGATGAAAATGAGAAACTGAAAAGAGAACTTGAGGCTGCTAGAAACAAGTTCAAGAAGCTCAATCTTCCCAAGAATTTGTTGAATCTCAATTGGCTTTGGAAAAGCGAGCTTCGGCTTCTTATCAATGGGAAAAGGCAGTTCTTGAAGATAAGATTATTTCCCATAGCAAAGCTCTTAAAGTTCTAGAAGAAGATAAAACCAGACTGACTAGTGCTCTTGAACAGTTCAGGGTTAAAGCTGATGACACTTTGTTCCAATTTTATGTTTATAGCGTCATGAGTCCTAAAAGCTTATGTTGTTTGAAAGACGACTTTCCACGAACTCTGGCTCTCGTTTGGGGACAAGTTCTTATATACCCTAATGGTGCAGAAGACAATGTTCTTCAGGAGACTCTCCTAGAAGCAGATCGTGAGGCTCTGGCTAAGGGCAGGAAGATACTGATGGATGAGCAAGCTCAATCCTTTGGGGAGAAAATACCGGAAGCTACTGCTATCCATGCTCCATCCAGCCCTGCCAATGTTAAGATTTCAAGTTCTCAAACTTCTCTTGCGGACCCTCCGGTTGTCCATACTGACAAGAATGTTACTGAAGTTCATTCTATTGAGGAGCATGTTGTCTAAGAAGATACAGTCAAGCATTGTGCAGCAAATGGCAAGGAAAATGATGACACCTCTTTGAATGTAAACGATTATGAAGTTGAGCTCATAAACCCGCAAGCCCCAGTTAAAATCGATATTCATCAAACCATACTAGATTTAAATTATCTTATTTCTTCACCCGGGTTTGCCGAATTTCATGCTCACTATTCATTTGTGTTAGGTTTGCCTTCGTCACCTATTCTTCCTACTGATGCCACCACCGTTCAAGCTGCTATTATCGATTCGATCTTAGTGTCAACTAGCACTAGCACACATATTACTACACTCCAAGGTGATACATCGTTACTTACTGCATCTGACCTCGAAGCTATTGATTATGATGAGGACGACGTTTGGGATACTAAGGCTCTGTCTACTTTGAAACGCAGGAGGAAGCACGCTGTGAATAAGCCGAGAATTATTAACCTATACTCCCCCAAGAGTCCTTCTACAGACAAGGAAGCGAAAGATGGAAGCTAGACTGCTGATACGCCTCCCCCTTCCTCCATCAAACATTCTTTAAGATCTAGCGATGGGAAGAAAAAGAAGTAGTAGCACTTGCGATTTTCATGCTTTAATTTCAGTCTGTTTCCTTTCTTGTAGTACGTCTAGACCGGTTGTATATGCGAGTGTCGGTCCTCGCTTACTATTTTTATGCTTACGTCGTTGATTTTGTGGTTGACTTGTGACTCTATGATGACATTGTGCTTTATTTTGTTGTATGGGACAATTTTTTTGTTTGTTGTACTATAACCTTCCATTTAGCATTGTCGTACTTTTTATTTGCATACTGCACATTACACTTGCATATTACACTTGCGTCACAGTACACTTATATCACAAACACTTTGTCAATTATGAGGTTGTAACGAACTTATGGTATGTAAAGTTAGCATTGTTGGTTTGCTTTTGATGCTATGGTTATGCTCCATACCGAGGTTCATCACAATCTCGTTAGGCTGAGAATAACCAACGTTTCTGAATTCTCTTGGTTATAGCTAGAATGCTGGAAGCTTTTGTTCCATTAATTAAGTCTTGACTTTATTATTGGGCTTTGAGTTTCAGGCTTGCCTAGCGATGAAATCCAGTTTAGTTGGTTGATCCACGTTGTTTTCCCTAAGCCCCTGCTTGAGAGGTCTTATGTTTATAATGTATTCAGTCGTATTTCTCGCTAACCTGGCAGTCTAGGCCCTTCGGAGATTAGATTTGAATACATGCCTCCGGAGAGGTCTTGGTTTTTGTGCCTCCGAAGAGGTCTATTACTCACTATCTTTCACATCCGGGATGACCAGATGCTAAGCAGATAATTGAATGCCACTAGAGAGGCCTTTTTAAATCCATTATTCATTGTGACTGAATAATTCAGACACTTGTCGAATTTGTTGGATGCCCCCGGAGAGGTCTTGGGTTTTGAGCTTAATCCAATTTTGTGTCTTGTCCATTCTGATTAACTCAGAATCGGGAAGATTGTATTGGATACCCCCTTTCGGTTGGAATTTCTACCAATGCTGGTCCTTCTAGCTTGTTGTCGGTCCTTCCGGTCTAGGACTGGTACTTCCAACCTAGGTTTGTTGGTCCTTCTGACATGGTGCTGGTCCTTCTAGCTTGGGTTGCTGGTCCTTCCAGCCTAGGACTGGTGCTTCCAACCTAGGTTTGTCGGTCCTTTCGACATGGTGCTGGTCCTTCCAGCTTGGTGTTGCATTGTCCTACGAGGCAGCCTTCAGTTCTTTTATCGAGAGTGATCACAATTTTTTAGAACTAAGGTCTTGAACTTTTCATTTAAGAAGGTGCCTCTACGGTGGAACTTGCAATCTTTTGTTTGTTGGCCTGGTAGGGATGCTTCCACCTTTAGATCAATTTTCGAGTTTGATGCTAACTCTTTTGTTGGACGCCTATTTTGATAGGCGGACGTGGCTAGGGTTTTGGCATCTCAAACCTCCTTCTTTAGGAAGTTTTTTTTGTGATGAAAGGTGCAGCTTTCCAAGTTGGTGCCCATTTGCTGCGCTTTTCACCGTTTGACTCTGGAAAGCTTGTTCCTTTTTAGATTAGTAAGGCAGTGCGTTTCATCATTTTGTTTAGTTCATATGATGCTTTCGACACTCAACGCTTGAGCTGTCCCAACTGGGATATGCTTTAGGAAGCTTCCAGGTCTCACTGTATTGTGAATGACCTATTGCTCTTATATTGCCTGCATTCAAAAAATCAATTTTAGCAAGAGTTCGCAAATGTATGATTCCTGCAAGCAAATAGACTTTCTCATTCATGACTTTCCATATGTACATAGCTCAAATATAATGCTTGCAAATATTTACAACTTTTTACAACAGATTTGAACAATGTATTATAGAAAGTTGCAGCGAAGATGCTCGCTATTCCAAGCTCGAGGAATCTGAATTCCAACTGTGGTGGACAATTCGAAGGTTCCATCTCGGAGTTTCTGGCTTATAACATAAGGTCCTTCCCAATTTGGCCCGAAAAATCCGGTTCCAGTCGTTACTTTTTTCAGCACAAGGTCTTTGATCTCAAAAGTCCTATGTCTGACTATTGAATTGAAATGTCTGGCCACCCTTCTTTGATGTGCCGCAACCCTGAGTTCTTCTTCATTCCTCTTTTCTTTAAGCTGAAACTTCCCGTTTTCCTCCTGATTAAAGTGAATCCTTCTATGAGTGGGGACTTCTAGCTCCACGAGAATCATAGCTTCAGAACCAAAAGCCAAGGAAAAGGGAGTGTGCCCGGTCGTAGTCGTATGAGTTGTGTGATATGCCCATAGTGCTAGCGGAAGCTCGTCTACCCAACTACCTTTGGATTTCTCTAAACGCTTCTTGATGGTTGATTTTATGAATTTTTTTATTGCTTCCGCTTGCTCGTTTGCCTGCGAATGGGCCACTGCTGAAAAGCTCTTCTAGGTCTTATACTTGACATAGATGCTCTGGAATTCTTCACTTTCAAACTGGGTTCCATTGGTGATTACTTTCTGTGGCACTCCAAACCTACAAATGATGTTTTTTTTAAGACGAAATTAATAACTTTATTTGAGGTTATGGTTGCCAACGGTTCCGCCTCAGCCCATTTGGTGAAGTAATGGACGACGACAATTGCATATTTAAAACTAGATTTTGCTGTGGGAGGTGCTTCTGTGAGATCAATGCCCCAAACGACGAATGGCCATGGGCTGACCATTTGAGTTATCATTATGGATGACGCTCTTAGAATTTTTGCAAATCTTTGACATTTGTCGCACTTCCTGGTGTATGCTGCGGAGTCTCGATTTACTTCTGGCCAGAAGTAAGCATATCGCAAAATTTTCTTAGCCAATGTCTGACCACCAGTATGACCTCCGCAGTCACCTTCATGCAATTCCATCATGATTGCCTTTGATTCTTCCTTCGTAACACGTCGAAATAAGGGCATGGAAAATCCACGCCTGTATAGTCGCCCATCCTGAATGAGATACATAGGAGCCTTTTGTAAAAAATTCCTTTGCTGCTTAGCGTCCACCGAGAGTGTTCCATTCAAGAGGTATTCTTTGATTGAGGTCATCCATGAGTCTGGCTCATCGCTCATTAGTGTCGCTTTGTGTATAACGTTAATTCGCGAGCTTCACTTCCCGAGATGAACCAAAACCGGGATGAAGGACAACAGAGAAATAAAGGAAATGCGTTCCCTTCTAGCTAGAAGTGATGTCATGGTATGAAGCCCAGACATTTTACTTATGTGGATGTTGGATAGCGAGGTACCTCAGATATGGCCGTACAAATGCCCTTGATGGTCGACATACTTCCAGAATTGCGGTCCAATTGGACCGGGGAACATATTGTTCAGGAGTAACCCTAATCAGCGATGGCTGGCCAGCTCTGCCGCTGCAACGGCTCACCTGAATCTGGGTCCTTGACATCTTGCTAGAGGTGCTCTGAATTGGATGAGGAGGATCCCTTACCTCGGTTCATATATGGAAACCCAAATTCCAATACGCGATTTTACGATTTTAGATGTAAACCTATATGGCGATATAGTGGCATGAGACGCTCTTGTCGTATATGATTGATACATTTATATTTGAAACTGATTTCTGTATTATGCACTTATAATAATAATAAAGACAAATTTTGCGTATCAAGAATGTTTGGCTATTATAAGGTAAAACTCTATCCTTCGGCTTGCGTTGCATTGTGTGATAGGATCTGAGTCTTATAATAGCTTCATTTTTTCATTTAGCATTGCGTTATTTATTTTAAGCATTGGTATTCCTGGGAGTAAACCCGTTCCATGTCATATGGCATGGTCCCATGATTTACCCAACTTTAAAATAAATTTAATAACTGTTTTAGTTCTCACACTAGTCCCATGACCTACTCGGAGTTTACTGTATCCCGCCTAAACTCTGGGTGCCCATATTATTCATGCGGACAACTAGTAGTTTTGGATTTGCAGATATTTCTTTTCACATGGTCCTGGATTACGGCTGGATCTATACTTTGGAATGCTTTGTATTCGTGTATTTTCTTTAGCTGTATTAGTTGATGTCTTTCCGCTTCACATTATATTCATGTATTATATTTCCGTTGTTCTATAATTTAAATCTCTGATATTATTTTCCGTTGTATATTATTTATTCGTACTATGATATCTTGTACTCTGATGTAAATTGTTGTAATAGCAATGAAATGTTCTCTTGTTCTGTGTTCTGATGCGTTATGTTCTCGAATCAACCTGTCTTCTTGTTCGGTTTAGCCCAACCATGAAGTTTGGGTCGTCTCATATATGGATTTGGTTATAGTGGTATCTGTATCCAAAAAATATTCGTCTGATTTTCTGATGTGTGTGTGTGAGTGTTGTCAATGTGTGTGTCATATATATATATATATATATATATATATATATATATTGTGTGTGTATATATATATGTATGTATGTATACGGGCCGGCTATTTTGACACAAAATTAAACACAAAGAGAGAGACACAAAGCCCCCACCGTTGGATTTGTTTGTCTTTATGTGGAGAGTTGAATTCATGGGAGGATCCAATGGTTGAGATTTATTGTGTGCAATTTTGTGTCCTCATTTTGTGTCTAAATAGATTTTTTTTCCCATATATATATATATATATATATATATATATATATATATATATATATATATATATATATATATATATGTGTGTGTGTGTGTGTAGCAACTATTGGGACACAAAATTTGACATAAATTGGAAGACACAAAATTTGAGCCGTTGGATTAGTTTGTCTTTTATGTGAGAGGTGGAACTCAGGGGTAATTCTAATGGTGGAGATTAGTTGTACCACTATTTGTGTCTATTTTTGTGTTCATATAAACTTATATATATATATGTATGTATACGCACACACACACATATACATACATACATATATAATGTTCAATTTCCTCCTAAAGTTAAATTAATATATAAATTTCCTTAAAATAGACTATTGGCTTATTAAAAAAATGTTGTATTTGTACTTGATGTTGTGAAACATTTTTAAGTAATGTACTAATTTTATTTTGTGGTATGATTATAATTAAGACATAATCATGTATATGCTTCTATGATTTACTTATTTATTTAGTTTTAAGGTTGTGATTTTCATATTTTGTACAATTTATCTCTTAAAATGTTTGCTATATGGAATTTATACGACTGATGTTCTAATTTTTAATTAGATGTAAATATGTTGACGCAGATATTTTCAATATGCATATTTTCTAAACTAGGTTAGTCACCGTGTGATGCACGGCTGAAAAAATATACTTTATATTAACACTTTTAGAAATATACATATAAATAAAACAACAACAACAACAACAACAAAGCCATATATCCCAAACAAGTTGGGGTTGGCTAGATATGGAACCCAAAATAAAAATAAAAATAAAAGAAATAATACTGATAATAGTATATATATATATGTGGTTTTAAAATAACCAAACAGATAAAAAGACGTCTGAAAAGGGTTTTTTCTTAAAAAAAGGTTAAAAAGGTTCAATAAAATTGAAATAAAGTCTAAAATAGCAATAAAAAGTAAAAAGGTTCAACAAAAGTGAAATAAAGTCTAAAATAATCAAATAGATTTTTAAAAAAAAACTAAGGTTTTGGTACATGGATTGCCAACTACCATGCACTCCTATCCACTACCAGCTCCTCACATATACTCCAATTACTTAAATCCCTCTTTATTATCTCCTCCCATGTCATTTTAGGTCAACCTCTACCTCTCTTTGGGCCTTCGGCGCGACTATAATTCCAACGCGCACAGGAGCATTGTGTGGTATACGTTGGATATGTCCAAACCATCTCAAGCGGTATTGGACTAACTTCTCCTCAATAGGTGCAACTCCAAGTTTTTCCCGAATATCCTCATTTCTAATCCGATCTCGTCTGGTATGCCCACAGCTCCACCGCAGGATCCGCATCTCTGCTACACTTGTCTTTTGAACGTGTTGCCTCTTAGTAGGCCAACATTCTGCACCATATAACATTGCAGGCCTGACAGTTGTCCTATAGAATTTTCCTTTAAGCTTCTGAGGAATCTTCCTATCATAGAGAATGACATATGCTAGTCGCCATTTAACCCATCCTGCTTGAATTCTAAAACTAACATCTTTATCAATCTCCCCATCAAACTGCAACATAGATCCTAAGTATCGAAACGATTCCTTTTTGGGTACTACTCTACCGGCCAGGGTGACCTCTCCGTCATTTGAGCTGACACCGCTAAACTCACACTTCATATACTTTGTAACACCCTACCTCCGTTAAGGACACTCACAAAGCGAATGCCTTAACTTTGGTGGAGCATTTTAGTAAACAGAGTAGAAAATTTCAAGACAGATAAACAATACTTGAGAAATTATAACTTTATTACAGCGGAAAACAGAAATCAGTTTGGTTACATCTTTACCAAAAACTCAAGTACACAAATATCAATCTTGTTCAGAAAATCATCAGAGTACAAAACTTTAAAACCATAATCCCCACAGAAGCTGCTATAAGGATTCAACCCATACTTTAAGCACTCTAAGTACTTCAAGCAGAAGAAATCTGGATCAAGCTAAAGTGTTCCCTCCTTGGAAAACCTGGGGGGAAACGGAAGAAAAAGCGCGAAAACAAGCAAGGTCAGACATAAAGTCTGGCAAGTCCATTGACTTTCAGCATATGAACTGATAATAATAATTATGACATGAAAATAAGTTGGATAAGAGATAAAAATAACAGGAGCAGCAGATGTACTTAAGTTAAACAGAAGAAACAGAATAATATTACTTTTCATTTCTCTGCAATAATACTAGTATAACAGGATTAGGTGTCACCCCAAAGTCTAAACTGAAACAGAAACGAGAACAGAATAATTTCCACATAAGAGAATGCTAGTAATGGGCCTTTACCACCCCAACAGAAACAGACAGAAACAGAATGCTAATAATGGGCATTTACCACCCGAACAGAAGGTACAAAAACAGAAACAGATTAATCCCTACGGAAACAGAATGTAGAATTAGGTGTACACTTGTAAATGGGCCTTTACCACCCTAACAGACGGTACCACGCAGAAACAGACAGGTGTTACCACCCAACAGAAACAGACGGTACCAACAGAAATAGACAAAACTAAGTGTACCCTAAAACCCTACCCCAAGCGATCGGCTCACTAATACATAAATACCCTGTGTCAGCCCCACAGTAGGGCGTATCACTCCCTAAAGTGACAACCAATTGGCACAGACCTATTTATAGATGTCACGGCGTCTTACATCCTCAGAGGCAGACTGGGATACACGCACGCACACGACCCAGTTGGAACGCACCATCAACACCCCTCGCCCTTATCAGAATGAACCGCTTATAATTAGTTCAGTAAGCATACCCGGACCCTACCTACTATTGGGTCATAGTTTTGATACCAGAAAGGGTTACTGACTAATATGGGTCCCAAACAACAGATGACACAAGTATTTTCCCTCCTAACCTTGTGTCCCCAGACTAACAGATTTCAGATTAACTTGTTTACAAGTTTTCAGACATACAGAGTTCAAGTCAACTAGTTCACAGATCAGAAAATCAAGTTAAGGGTTTTCAGACTAACGGATCAGATGTACAGTTCTTAACAGACTTACAGATTGTCTAACTTTGTATTGGGCCTACAGATTCACGAAGTAGGTTTTATTAGATTCATCGGTTGGTTTAACCCTGTTTACCCAAAACATTTTAGACATCATATTTATCCCAGATTTGCATTAATTAAATATTAATGCACATACCTCTCACATTAGGTCGGTAGCTTGTGGCCGCTGGATATGTCGGGCGGTTCCGGGAAGACTTCTGCCACAAGCCAGACCTAACCTCGTGTCTAAGCATATTTAAGTTATGCCTACAACCTCTCACATTAGATTGACAGTTTGCGGTCGCTGGTTAAGCCGGTAGGTTCCGGGCAGGCTTCTACCGCAAACAGAGCCAATCCTCATGTCATAGCCAATTCATTCAAATACAGATTTTTCAGATATCAGACTAATTCTTTTTATTTAACAGATTAAACTTCTTCATAGGATACAACAGATTAATCAAATTTCCATGTTCTACAAAATCTTAGGTCGAGCCTACGAATTTCCATACCCAGATTACCATTATATAGTTTTCAACAGATCAGACAATTCAACAGGTAGCAGATCCAGCAGTTTAAGCGATTCAACAGATTTAGCAGTTTAGGCAATTCAACAGATTTAGCAGATAACGGATTAGGCAATTTAACAAATTTAGCAGATTATATATATCTAAAACTCTATTTACATATCTTGCCTAATCATAAATTTAGCCTAAACTTACATGCCTAAATCAAGGTCATAATTCATAATACAATATATGCCCCCAAATTTTAGCCTTAATATTCCCATTTACAGTTCATGTCAAAACTAGATTTAATATTCTAGTTCACCATTTATGTCCAAGACTAATACACATGTAAATCATTCTCTATTATAGCCAATTCAGATTATGCCAACATATTTGCTATGCCTGATTTACTTAATTAAGCTATGCCCAATCCCCGTATAACATGTTTTCACAAGTACTCTAAATACTCATGAAATGGCTCTAACAAAAGGAATAGGGGATAAGCACAATAATTGATATAAAAGAATAGGCGTGCAATAATGAACCAAATACAATAATAATGGTCCAATAGGCTCGATGTACATAACAGTGAATGGGGATAAACTAGCAAAGTTACATATTAAATATGAGATCTAACATCATTAAGGAATAGGCATAAGAAACTAACTACAATAATTATAGGCAACTAACCACAATAGTCATGGGCGACTAATCAAAATAGTTTCTTATTCAATGCCATGGGCAATAGTCTCATAGTCATGAATCATAGTCATAGGCAATAGTCTCATAGGCGTGAATCATAGTCATAGGCAATAGTCTCATAGGCATGAATCATAGTCATAGGCAATAGTCTCATAGGCAACGGTTTCATGTCCAATTATGCATTATTATTTGTCCCAAAATTTAGCGTTCGTGCGTTAATCTCTTATGAGATGTGGCGCAGGCTCGTGGTAGCCTGGCTATAGAACAGAAAGAAGAAAGAGATGCAGAATAAAATATATCAGGACAGAACATACACAACCTCAAATTCAGATTTACAATCATGTCACAATTATAGTTACAGTTTATAGCGGAAAATAATTGTACTTGCCTTTCGTGGTTTTAAGAAAGGATAATAAACTGTTGTTGATGCAGAAATGATGAATTACTCCTCTTTAATTGTTGTAGCTCTAAACTTTGATTTGAGATTTGATTTAGCTTTTAATTCTATTCACGTTGGAAGAAGACGCATCAGTCCAAGTTTTGATTCCAACAGAGTAACGACGCCATTATTTTATTTAATAAGAACGGAGGCAGAATGAAATTATGCAGCATAAGGTTAGAGAAGAATGGTGTAAAGAGAATGGGGGCTAGGAGGCTGTTTATATAGGGTTTCAAACTAATTAGAGCCATCGACGAAGCTAGGGTTAATCAAGGTCACCCATCTCAAGAGAAGCCAACCAGAAAGTGACAAGTTAGCCCTAGTGACACAGCAGAGCTCAGAAATTCGACCAGAACCCGACCAGGCCAGCCAGGGTCAAACCAGAAAGCTGTGCAGGTTTTCTCTCGGCCTAGGCGCACTTGGGAAGTGCGCCAATGTAAATTTGTACTGGCGCACATCCCAAGTGCGGCAGTGCAAAATTTTTTTTTTTAGCCACCAAACTTCGTTCGTCCATATCTTCTTCATACGGTATCCGTTTTACGCAAACTCAGACTCTATCTTAAGCAGAATTCCGAGACGAACGCAATGGAACGACCCGTTTCCCTTAATTCCCACATTTGAAATTTAGTATTCTTAAATTTTAGTCAATCTGATTATTCGAAAATTCGGGGTGTTACATTCTCCCCTACTTAAAGGATTTCGTCCCCGAAATCTTCAAGTTAAGAAGAATGTGTCCTACCATGCAATCATCCATCTACTCAACCATCATCCACAAGCATCCATTGTCCTTAGAAAACTTCTAATGTTGTATGAACATATGCAAAAGTGTGTGTATATGTTCCTTATCTAATGCAAAGATCAGGTGGTCCACTGATTTAGTTGACCTCCTTAATGCGAATTATGTCAGTGCCATGAGTCCAACATGTTTGCAATTTTCTTATTTGATACATATAATTCTTATATGAGTGACAACCATTCATTCATATGCAACATCCATGTGATGAGTCAATCATTTTGCATCCACAGAAATTGAAAATGCTCACACATCCATATGCAGTATGAGAGTGTATTAGAGCCGATCTAGTGCCTAGTGTGTGTATATGCATCCATGAGCAACCACTAGCAACCACTTGCATCCACTTGCAACCATCAAACATAACATGTCTCAAACACATGTTTACACCCATTAGTTTCTACGTAAAGTTTGAAGATTCAATCGATAGGATACAGTCGAATGATGGAAGCGAGTACAGATAAAACAAAAATTTGGTTCCCATTAAACATTAGTTGAGAGAATAATTCCCCTAAGTATCAGCCCCGAAGACCGAAACCAATATCAGATTGACACCCAGAGGATTACCCTCTTTAGCCAATGTCAAAACTGGAAATCTTAACCTTATCAGAAATATTCAGATATTTACAGATTACTGGTACAGATCAGATTATCAAATGATTCTTAGAAAACTAAGCATGGGAAAATCCCACCATATCCCTCAAAAACCCAGAATGTATGCATTACAATCGACTTGACGCCTAACACATATGCCCTCAAACCCCAACCTATCACCAACAGATGAGTCGTAACCCCTATGGGGTTTGAGACTATAGCCAGATCAGAAACAAGACTAGTATTAAAGTGCAGAGACTCGACTACAGAATCAGAATGCCATAATCGGAAAGAGTTCTAACTCAATAATCAGAAAAGGAAACTAAACTCTCTACAGAAATTTTCCTACTTCTACCCTATCCACCAACTATGAGAGCATTCGCCTGCCTTCCCGAAGTATGTCATGTCCTCTGTCCTTGCCCCCGTTTCTTTGGGCAGTCCCTAGTGAAGTGTCCCATCTCACCACAGTTGAAGTGAGTGTCCTTCCTCTTTCGGCGATCCTTGTTCAGATGATTCAAGCTTCCATAAGTAAAGCACTTTTCTCCTCCTTTATCTTCAGACTTTTCTTCCTTCTTTTGTGTTTCCTTTTTGCCTCCTTTGTGAACCAAGTCCATATCCATGAGTTTCTCATCCTTGGGTTGTGCTCCTTAGCCAAACTCCCTCATTCTCATCTTTACTATCTGTGTGTAACATGTTGACAAGTCCCTCGAAAGCGGCCTCCATCGAACGGAAAATCCTACAAAGCTCGAAAGAAAATTAGCCGTAGGTGAGACTACTACGGCTACAGATGGAGGTCGTGCGCTTATTTGCCCTTTGACCGGTGTCATAGTCTTATCAAGCCTATAGAACCATGCCGCGATGAGGTTACTTCCCAGAAAGCCGGGAGCCCTGGAGAAAGAAGGAAACAAAGATTCAAACAGAGGATCAAAAGATAGATATATGGCTTTTAGGGATTATGTTTTTTAAAAATAAGCTTTACTTTTGAAAATACTTCCTTTTAAAACCTTTTTGAAAATAGTTTTCAAAACTTTTTATCAAAACTGGTAACCTTCAGCTCTGATACCAAGTGTAACACCCCACCTCCGTTAAGGACACTCACAAAGAGAATGCCTTAACTTTGGTGGAGCATTTTAGTAAACAGAACAGAAAATTTCAAGACAGATAAACAATACTTGAGAAATTATAACTTTATTACAGCGGAAAACAGAAATCAGTTTGGTTACATCTTTACCAAAAACTCAGGTACATAAATATCAGTCTTATTCAGAAAATCATCAGAGTACAAAACTTTAAAATCATAATCCCCACAGAAGCTGCCATAAGGAGTCAAGCCATACTTTAAGCACTCTAAGTACTTCAAGTAGAAGAAATCCGGATCAAGCTAAAGTGTTCCCTCCTTGGAAAACCTGGGGGGAAACGGAAGAAAAAGGGGCGAAAACAAGCAAGGTCAGACATAAAGTCTGGCAAGTCCAGTGACTTTCAGCATATGAATAGATAATAATAATTATGACATGAAAATAAGCTGGATAAGAGATAACAGTAACAGGAGCAGCAGATGTACTTAGGTTAAACGGAAGAAACAGAATAATATTACTTTTCATTTCTCTACACTAATACTAGTATAACAGGATTAGGTGTCATCACAATGTCTAAACTGAAACAGAAACGGGAACAGAATAATTTCCACAGAAGAGAATGCTAGTAATGGGCCTTTACCACCCCAATAGAAACAGACAGAAACAGAATGCTAATAATGGGCCTTTACCACCCGAACAGAAGGTACAGAAACAGAAACAGATTAATCCGTACGGAAACAGAATGTAGAATTAGGTGTACACTAGTAAATGGGCCTTTACCACCCGAACAGACGGTACCACGCAGAAACAGACAGGTGTTACCACCCAACAGAAACAGACAGAACTAAGTGTACCCTAAAACCCTACCCCAAGCGATCGGCTCCCTAATACATAAATACCCTGTGTCAGCCCCACAGTAGGGCGTATCACTCCCTAAAGTGACAACCAATTGGCACATACCTATTTACAAATGTCATGGCGTCTTACATCCTCAGAGGCAGGTTGGGATCCATGCATGCACATGACCCGGTTGGAACACACCATCAACACCCCTCGCCATTATCAGAATGAACCGCTTATAATTAGTTCAGTAAGTGTGCCCAGACCCTACCTACTGTTGGGTCATAGTTTTGATACCAGAAAGGGTTACTGACTAATATGGGTCCCAAGCAACAGATGACACAAGTATTTTCCCTCCTAACCTTGTGTCCCCAGACTAACAGATTTCAGATTAACTTGTTTACAAGTTTTCAGACATACAGAGTTCAAGTCAACTAGTTCACATATCAAAAAATCAAGTTAACGGGTTTTCAGACTAACGGATCAGATGTACAGTTCTTAACAGACTTACAGATTGTCTAACTTTGTATTGGGCCTACAGATTCACGAAACAGGTTTTATTAAATTCATCAGTCCGGCTGGTTTAACCCTATTTACCCAAAACGTTTTAGACATCATATTTATCCCAGATTTGCATTAATTAAATATTAATGCACAGACCTCTCACATTAGGTCGGTAGCTTGTGGCCGCTCGATATGTCGGGCGGTTCCGGGAAGACTTCTGCCACAAGCCAGACCTAACCTCGTGTCTAAGTATATTTTAGTTATGCCTACGACCTCTCACATTAGACTGACAGTTTGCAGTCGCTGGTTAAGCCGGTTGGTTCCGGGCAGACTTCTACCGCAAACAGAGCCAAACCTCGTGTCATAGCTAATTCATTCCAATACATATTTTTCAGATATCAGACTAATTCTGTTTATTTAACAGATTAAACTTCTTCATAGGATACAACAGATTAATCAAATTTCCATGTTCTACTAAATCTTAGGTCGAGCCTACGGATTTCCATACCCAGATTACCATTATCTAGTTTTCAACAGATCAGACAATTCAACAGGTAGCAGATCCAGCAGTTTAAGCGATTCAACAGATTTAGCAGATAACAGATTTAGCAGTTTAGGAAATTCAACAGATTTAGCAGATAACGGATTAGGAAATTTAACAGATTTAGCAGATAACAGATTTAGCAGATTATATATATCTAAAACTCTATTTACATATCTTGCCTAATCATAAATTTAGCCTAAACTTACATGCCTAAATCAAGGTCATAATTCATAATACAATATATGCCCCCAAATTTTAGCCTTAATATTCCCATTTACAGTTCATGTCAAAACTAGATTTAATATTCTAGTTCACCATTTATGTCCAAGACTAATACACATGTAAATCATTCTCTATTATAGCCAATTCAGATTATGCCAACATATTTGCTATGCCCGATTTACTTAATTAAGCTATGTCCAATCCCCGTATAACATGTTTTCACAAGTACTCTAAATACTCATGAAATGGCCCTAACAAAAGGAAAAGGGGATAAGCACGATAATTGATATAAAAGAATAGGCGTGCAATAATGAACCAAATACAATAATAATGGCCCAATAGGCTAGATGTACATAACAGTGAATAGGGATAAACTAGCAAAGTTACATATTAAATATGAGATCTAACATCATTAAGGAATAGGCATAAGAAACTAACTACAATAATTATAGGCAACTAACCACAATAGTCATGGGCGACTAATCATAATAGTTTCTTATTCAGTGTCATGGGCAATAGTCTCATAGTCATGAATCATAGTCATAGGCAATAGTCTCATAGGCGTGAATCATAGTCATAGGCAATAGTCTCATAGGCATGAATCATAGTCATAGGCAATAGTCTCATAGGCAACGGTTTCATGTCCAATTATGCATTATTATTTGTCCCAAAATTTAGCGTTCGTGCGTTAATCTCTTATGAGATGTGGCGCAGGCTCGTGGTAGCCTGGCTATAGAACAGAAAGAAGAAAGAGATGCAGAATAAAATATATCAGGACAGAACATACACAACCTCAAATTCAGATTTACAATCATGTCACAATTATAGTTACATTTTATAGCGGAAAATAACTGTACTTGCCTTTCGTGGTTTTAAGAAAGGATAATAAACTGTTGTTGATGCAGAAATGCTGAATTACTCCTCTTTAATTGTTGTAGCTCTAAACTTTGATTTGAGATTTGATTTAGCTTTTAATTCTATTCACGTTGGAAGAAGATGCATCAGTCCAAGTTTTGATTCCAGCAGAGTAACGACGCCATTATTTTATTTAATAAGAACGGAGGCAGAATGAAATTATGCAGCATAAGGTTAGAGAAGAATGGTGTAAAGAGAATGGGGCTAGGAGGCTGTTTATATAGGGTTTCAAACTAATTAGAGCCATCGATGAAGCTAGGGTTAATCAAGGCCACCCATCTCAAGAGAAGCCAACCAGAAAGTGACAAGTTAGCCCTAGTGACACAGCAGAGCTCAGAAATTCGACCAGAACCCGACCAGGCCAGCCGGGGTCAAACCAGAAAGCTGTGCAGGTTTTCTCTCGGCCTAGGCGCACTTGGGAAGTGCGCCAATGTAAATTTGTACTAGCGCACATCCCAAGTGCGCCAGTGCAAATTTTTTTTTAGCCACCAAACTTCGTTCGTCCATATCTTCTTCATACGGTATCCGTTTTACGCAAACTCGTACTCTATCTTAAGCAGAATTCCGAGATGAACGCAATGGAACGACCTGTTTCCCTTAATTCCCACATTTGAAATTAAGTATTCTTAAATTTTAGTTAATCTGATTATTCGAAAATTCGGGGTGTAACGTACTCTGTTTTAGTCCTGCTAAGCCTAAAACCCTTTGATTCCAAGGTCTCCCTCCACAACTCCAGTTGTTGATTAACTCCTATTCTACTCTCATCAATCAGCACAACATCATCGGCAAAGTGCATACACCAAGGGATCTCCCTTTGTATATCTTTTGTGATTTCATCCATCACTAATGTGGGGCTCAAAGTCGAACCTTGATGTAATCCTATGTTAATTGGAAAGTCTCTGGTCTCACCATCGCATGCCCTGACACTAGTCATAACCTCCTCATACATATCCTTGATAAGGGTAATATACTTTGATGACACTCTCTTCCTTTCTAGCGCCCACCACATAACCCTCCTTGGCACTCTGTCATAAGCTTTCTCCAAGTCAATAAAAACCATGTGGAGATCTTTCTTCTGCTCCCTGTATCTCTGTCATAATTATTTTTAATAATGATTTAAATTAATTCATTTTATATTTAATTTAGGTTACACGTACAGTTCAAAGGTAAATCGATAATAACTATTTGAATGCATGAAGATTACATAATATTTTTGGTGTTAAAGGTAACACGGTACACTAAAATAAAAAGGCTAAGATATAATAATATTGACTTAAGAATATTTTCAAAGGATAAAGCAGTGAATGGTTCTAATATTAGTATAGTCTCGTGTAGTTGCACGACTGTCTTTAATGAAACATCCAGCAAATACTACACCAAATAAATTGAATGTCAAATATTGCATCGGTTTAAATTAAACCAACCACGTTAACTGTTACGCTAAAAAAAATCGATTAATATTGTTTTCCTACTACTTTGTTATTATGTCATTCATGACAATGTATTGTTGTGCAGTTGCATGGCTGCCTTTAATGAAACATCCAAGTGATACCATGTCAAATAACTGGCACATTCACATTATTTAAGTCATCTTTTTGTTACTACAACAATTAATTTAATGGGATTAATCTAAAATTAGTATTTTTTGCCCGCTTTGTTGGGCATTAAAATTTATAATATTAAAAAAAATATTGTAATGATTAAATATCAAAAATAAAAGAAAAATAAAGTATTGTAATTAATATTAAATAGTTATATATATATTATAATTTATGTGGAAACAATAATAAATTGTTCTGTTGTTCGTCTAAAAATAATTTTATCATGGATGATTATTTTGGTTAATTGTTCTGTTATCCATCTAATAATTTACGCAGTAACAATAACTAAATTATCATGTTGTTCACCCAACAATAATTTTTCCATGGATGATTATTTGATTAGTTATTCTGTTATCCATCTAAATTTTTTGTTATGAATGGTTATTTTTTGGCATAGATATAAAAAAATGATTATTTGTCATTTTATTCTGAAAACATGTTCTTAATTCATTATAATTTAAACTTATTTTGTGATCTTTAAATGTGAAAAATTAAACAAATAATCTTTTAAATTATATAAGTGATACAATTCAAGCAATATTATATAAATTATATACAAACTACAGTATGTTAACTTTTTTGATGAAGCTAAAATGTGTATATGATGTCATTATATATATATATATATATATATATATATATATATATATTGCAATGTACGCTTTGTTATTAAGTTTTAAATTTTTTTATATTTATAAGCGGCATTCTAACAGAAATTTCAAATTACAACATATAAATAAACATCTATAATAGAAAAATGCATTAATCAATAGTAGTTTTCAGATCAAAATAAATATAAGATCATGAGTAATTTTCATTCCGAACAAAATAAATATGAAAATCAGATCAAAATAAATATAAGATCATGAGTAGTTTCCATTCCAAACAAAATAAACATGAAAATTATGTTCAAGTCCAATCTTGTTCCCAGCATAACTTTATGACTTCCACTTTTTTGAATATTTTTCATTCCTACAGTGCAATAAACATTTGAATAGATGCACAATATTAATTAGTCATTCCTTACCAAAAAATAATAATATGTACACTGTATAAAAAATAACCATCAGCATACATCCACCAACTTCCAGAACTACATTTTCAGGTTTCAGCAGAACATATATCCAAGGGGTTTTTACCAAGTGCCATGATTCAAGATCCTCATCAAAATGCCCATTATCTTTGCAATCATATACTGCAGTGCTTGAAGTAAATACAAAATAGCTTTCACCACTCCACTGTGGTGTTGCTAATCTATTCTATTTTATATATTCTATTTCATCATATATATTTTATTCTACCTCTAGTTCTATAATTAATCATTATTATATCACATAATTTATTACAGAAATACAAATATTTTTAATGATTTATTGATATTTTTTTACGCTGTTATCAAATGTGTAAAGATCCTTAGACTAAATTGATGATTTTTATCACACTTCTCATGTTGTCCCCTTTTTCAAAGTATTTTTTTCATGTTGAAAGAACTTAGCATCCAAATGCAAATAACATTTGAATCCATGCTTTATCTTCTCTTTTTATGTTGCAATTTGAATGTCCATTCATACAATGCATTATTGATTAAAAAATAACCTAATTTGATACTTAAATCATATAAATATTGCATATCTTAAAAACGCGATTTGATACCAAATTATAAGAAACATCAACCATTACTCCCCTTTTTAGGAAAGCGACTACAATTCATTTCAAAACGTTAACCATTTCATTCTAGTTTTAATGAACAAATACCTTTTCCCCCATCCATGTAGTTTTCATATTACTTATGTAGACATTACATTTTATAACAGTCTTATTTGCAGTAAATTAAGTGAAGAAGTAAATTTGTGGAAATTTTCATGTCAACTTTGAAATAGAAAATAACATACAGATTACCGAAAATTGGGATTTTTATTGAAGATGACTGCCTGTGCTTTCTTTAATATCTTAAGCAATAACTCCACTTCCATATTTGAGATACAAGTGCATTCAATGGAAAATTTAATACACTTGCAACATTGTGTTTACTTAACAAATAATCAAATACCAAAGTTAGGTCGAAATTTATCCAATAAGTAAATAAACGAAATATAACCTATACAAAGGCTGAGAAATTGAATTAGATGGCATACAGAAAGTAATTACAAATGATTTTAAATATCCCAAGACTAAGTCTACGTTTAGGTATATGTGAAATTAATTCAAAATAAATCATTTGTTGTGTTTGTAGGTCCTAACTAAACAACTTTCATCCTTAATTTTCTCTTATCCTTTAAAGTTGTCAATATAGATGAAAAATTTGCTAAAAGATTAAATTTAATATATTATTCTGTGAATAAATCCAAAAGTGAAGGGAATTTAAACATTCCAAAAACTGAACATTATCTCAATTTGAGAACAATTAAGATGGTTTACAGTCTTTATTGTGCAAAGCTGAAAATTTTATACATCCTTATTAATTCATTTGATATTATAACTAAGGATGTTTTTCATTTATTTTTTTTCATTGCAATTGATTATCATTTGTGTTTGTCTGCTACATGCAAGTGTGTTCTTTTTGATTGAATGTTACTTGAATTGGTAAACTATCAGTATCAGCTATTCCTGTTAAGTACGATTAAAAAACTATTTGCATTATACCATGAACTCATTGCATCTTCAGCAAATAAGAATGCTACAATTCAAAATTTTTGCAAGTGTAACTTTGTTCAGTTATAACATTGCTTTTTAGTACATCAATTTTCTTTTGCAGTTACGTTGCATGCATTATTTCATTCTAAATCTAAAATGTTGACGGTATAGTCTTAGCCGTTAAGGAAAAAATGCCAAAAACTAAATTCAAGAACCTATAGATTAACAAAATGATTTGACTTAAATGATATATTTATTCTTCTATTTAAATTAATAAACATACATACAATGCTGAAAACACGACTAAGCATTAAAGATTGTTAGTACTTTCCTTGCATGTAATATTTTATTAGAAACTTAAAATTTTGAATTTTGATCTAAATCATTAATGCAAACATTCATAAGGCAATATTCAAGAGCTTGTAAATTAACTCACATTTTAAATATGACAATGACATATTTATTATCTTCTATTTTAGTAAACAAATCAATCTGCATAGCTAAAATCATGGCTAAACAAATAACATGTTGCTTGTTACATGCACCGATGTGATGACCCCAAACTCCCGTAGTACGAAAGAAAGGATAATCATTGGAATATAACACAGAAACAATAACAATAGAACAGAAATATAGAATTACAGCAGATAAAGTACATCAAATTACACTGGGAATAATATGTCATCAGAGTTACATAGCATAATAGGATCATACTTAGTACATAATACAGTTTCAACTTAATATAAAATGTCTGCAGTGGAATCAAACATAATATACTAAATGAAGTCTGAACAGCATAATAGAAATGATAGGATCCATATTCAGCTCCATAGGTATCTAGAATGAGTCTGCCAAAAAACTGTATACAAGGCTGCCCATGTGGAAAAGAAGGCACCCGAGTTTGCAAAGTGAAACAAGCTACGAGTCAGTCATGGGACTAGTATGAGAAATCTTATTAACCTATTTAATAATAAGGCTAATCATAGGATCACGCCGCTAACGCGGAACGGGTTTACTCCATTGGATTGCCAGTGCATGAAATAAAGTAAATCGTTACACAACACAATGCTTTTTAGAAGAATGAAACCATTACAAGACTCAAGTCCCATCACACAATGCAACGCAAACCGGAGAATAGAGTTTCACCTTATAATGGTTAAAAATGCTTGATACGATAAAACGAAGTTGATATTATTATTAGTTTATATATGTTTTCAAAAACATTTCAATCATAATATATCAACCATAGACGACATAGCCACCATATACTATGTCGCCATACTAGTTATACAATCAAAACCGCATGTGTCGTATTGGAAGTTGGATTTCCATCATGAACCAAGGCAAGGGATCATCCTTACCAATTTCGAGACACTCTAGCCCATGCCTCAAGACTCAGACTCAGGTGAGCCCTTAGATCTTCAGGGCTGGTCCACAAATATGTTAGTGAATTAGTTATGCCTGAACAATATGTTTCCCCGCCCTATGGGGAGTAATTATAGAGCCACCAGGGTCTCAAATCTGAGGCACCTCATTCCATCATCCACATAAGTAAAATGTCAGGGCTTGCAAAACCCTGTCACCAGTTCTAGCTAGAAAGAAACGTATGTCCTCCCTGCAATCCTCTCTCATTTCTGGTTCATATCGGGGTGTGAGGCTAGTGAAGTTATGCTATACACAAAGTTATGCCTAAAATGGGTTGTGCTTTGATCATTAACCACAAGGCTCTGCTTTTCAACAATAAGCCTTGATTATCTGCACCTTGGCATGCCACACTAACAATTCACAACATGCGATTGATGTCTACCAATATGTAACTTCTGAGCTCGTACGTCTCAGAGAAGGGTGTTAAGCAAGAGAATAAATCCTCCGCCACCAAGTAGATATATATTAAATAGAAATCAGTAAGCACAGAATAAAATCTAATGTCAGACATACATCCATGTACAAGTCCGTTCTGGGTCTGGACGAAATTGGAGACACCTTATTCCTCGTTCCATATGTCCAATACAGAAGAGAGGCTCTCGCATATCCGGACGAACAACAAGTACGTCCGGACAACTACCACTGTAACCCCTTTTTGGGAGCGAACCAATCTAGGGCATTAGTAGTCATCCATTCGATGTGAAGATCGCCGGTCTTCAATCCACCGTCTTCAAATCTTCGACTTCCAATCGTCGATTAATTATTTGAAATGAGAATTAATTCGATCTTCTCAAATAATTAGCGAATATATATAATTCAAATCAATTATTTTCATTCCATATCGTTTATAATATTTTATAACGATTTATCGCTATTTTATTTATTTAAAAATAGCCATTTTTAATTAAACGTCGCTTCGGCTCATTACATAGCCCTAGCGCTGTTTTCATCAAAATTTGATTTACACATTTCTCAAAATCCAACCGTTGGATCTTGGCAAATTTTATATTGTTGGAAATATCTTTCCAAAACGAACCCAACGGTTCCGATTTTGGGAAAATCCGACGGTCGGATCTCTCGGTATAATCGTTTGAAGTTACGATTTCAAATCGCGAACTGCACCAGCGCGATTCATTTTATTTTAACTTATATTTATATTTAAATATATAAAAATAAATCGTTCAATAATTTCAACACCATTTTCATTTCAACATTGATTTCTTTTATACATGAAATCATATATTACATTAAAAATGTAATTTTACTTATCTTTCTGTTATTACATTAAAAATGTAAACCTTTATTATATTGAAAAATGTAATTTCTTTATTCAGTTCTTTTATTACATTGAAAAATGTAATTTCTTTAATCATTCTTGTATTACATTGAAAAAATGTAATTTCTTTATTCATTTCTTTTATTACATTGAAAAATGTAATTTTTTTTAATCATTCTTGTATTATATTGAAAAAAAATGTAATTTCTTTATTTATTGTATAAAATGTAATCTTTTGATATTACATAAAAATGTAACCTTTTTACATTACAAATAAAATGAGATTTTTTATTTGCAAAGCAAATGTAATCCCTTTTCATTGTAAAGAAAAATGTAATCTTTTTATTTGCAGAGCAAATATAATCCCTTTTCATTGTAAAGAAAAAGGTAATCCTTTTATTTGCAAAGCAAATATAATCCCTTTTCATTGTAAAGAAAAATGTAATCTTTTATTTTTTTCTTTGATTACAAATAAAAATGTAATCTTTTATTCTTTTCTTTGATTATAAATAAAAATGTAACCTTTTATACTTTTCTTTGATTACAAATAAAAACGTAAACTTTTATTCTTTTCTTTGATTACAAATAAAAATGTAATCTTTTATTCTTTTCTTTGGTTAATTACAAATAAAAATGTAATCTTTTATTCTTTTCTTTGATTACAAATAAAAATGTAATCTTTTATTCTTTTCTTTGATTACAAATAAAATTGTAATCTTTTATTCTTTTCTTTGACTACAAGTAAAAATGTAATCTTTTAATGTTTCGTTTACATCAGAAATGATATTTTAAATGTAAACTTTTTTATTGTTGAAATGGCTATTTTTAACGTTGCATTACATTAAAGATGTATATTTCAATATAAATATATTTCTATATAACAAATAACTATTTTTAATGTTGCATTACATTAAAGATGTATATTTCAATATAAATATATTTCTATTTAACAATGGTCATTTTTAATGTTCTGTTTACATTAAAATGTAAATTTCAAAGAAAACATATTTTATATAGCAATGGACATTTTTAATGTTTCATTTACATTAAAACGGTAAAATCCAAGGTAAATACATCTTTATTTAACAATGTTTATTTTTAAATGTTTTATTTACATTTAAAAATGTAAGTTTTCAAGGTAAACACATTTGTCAATACTTATTTTTAATGTCTCGTGAAAAATGTAAATTCCAATGTCAATACATTTTTTATTTATTTTTAATGTTCTATATACATTAAAATGTGTATATATATATATATATTAAAATCAAATTTTCATATTATTCAAATAATTAATATATAATACATGAATATTTTATAACACAAGAATATTTCCAAAAAATTCGGTAGCATAACGGCAGGGTAATTAAAACCGGCACCGTCCCGATGTATGGCTCCTCGCACTACCTTAGGCCTCGCGGCGTTTACAAGGGGTTTAATTTCCTAATACATTTTTCTAGGCAATCTAATGCCACAATATCAACCAATTTCATTTCAACCACAATCAAATACCAAAAATCAACCAATTTCATATCACAATACAATCAAGTCATCCATGGTCTTTGGACGACGGGTGTTGGGAGTTTCTAAACTCCGTCTGCATCATAATATAATTTTATTTATTTAATTTGGATTCTGAAATATCACTTTGCTGTTCAATTCTTCTAAAATTGTAGAAGGCTCCAAAAATTCTCCGGTCTGTTCTAAAATGTAGTGTGCGATGCCACAGTCCCGATGTCTCCTGTTTCATCCAATTTCATTATCGTATGAACAAGATACGATTTTGTAAATAAACAGGAATTTGCAATGCTTAAAAGCGCTGTAAACAGTTTAAATTATATAAGTCGTGTACCTTTCAGAATCGTTCAAAATTAGGGTTCGAATTATCTCGAAATCCATGCAGTGCTTTGACGATCGGGCTTCAGCACGCTGGAGACACTCGAGAGGCGCGCGCCCAGTGCCTGAGGTGCGATTTAGATCAGTGGCAAAACAGAGGTGCAACGGCTGTCGAAACGCGACAACTTTGGAGAGGCTGATCTCGAGATTCGCGCAACTTCAAGGATCAAAATTTATATATAATCGAAGAGGAAGGACATCTCTACGAAAACCTCAACTGGAGTGATTGATTTCGTCGAGCGGATTAGAAGTTATTAGGAGAGAAAGAAATGAGCTGTAGCCGCCATTCGTTCAAGGGTTACAGGATCAAAATGACGAAGACAATACAGTATACGCGTATATATACACATATTTTTATTTTATCTATTTAATTTCAATATAATTTCTATATCGCTCCTAATTCCAAATCAAACCCAACGAGTGTTGCCCCTAGCTAAATATCCCCATTCCGGACACGATGGGATATGCCCCTAGCTAAATATCCACCATATGTTATGATATGTTTTTCTTTAAATTAAAATATAAAGCATTTAATTATTTAATTTTGATCGTACATTTTAATTTATCGGGGCCACATACTGACTCCAAAAATTTCCAAAAAATAAATCTAGTTATGTTTTGTAGATACGGTCCTAACAAAATTAATTTTAACGAATTTGGAGACCATCTGAAAAATGGCCATTTTCTGGTCGATCCAAATTGACTAAAATTGTCCAAAACACATTTTCTTTTGCCACGCTCACATATTGATTCCAAAAATTATAAAAATTGGAATCTTGCAATAATTTGACATTCCGGATCCAACCAGGGTGGTTTCGTCGAAAACGGAGGTCGTTTGCAAAATGGCTATTTATAAGGGTTATATATTATATTAAATATCATAGCGACTATTCTGAATATTCAACTGGCCATAACTTTTGATTCCCGCTATGAAATTTCAATTTTTCAGATTCTTTGGAAAGATATTTTTAAACAGAATTGATTATTTTTGGTTTCACCAAATTCCGATTTATTTTGCATCCTGTACACCCAGTCAAAGTTCAACTTCAAATTTTCTAACTACCGCGCTATTTCTAACTCCTTTTAAAATTAAAATAAATATATTCATTCAAACTTCGATTTAAATAAATTCTTAATCATTATTATTTAAAACAAATTATTTCAACTATTCAAAATTCAATAAAATAGCCAAAATAAAAAAATTTAATTGGCTCTGATTTTCTGGGTTGTTACAATCTCCCCCATTTAAAAACTTTTCGTCCCCGAAAAGGAAACAATAGTAAAATAGGAAATAAAACGGAAAATGTTAAATACTGTAAATGTGCCTTGCACTTGAGCTAGTCAGAGATATCCACTCTGCACTGGGGATAAGCCTTTTTGATGTTATCCTCGGTCTCCCATATACAGTCTGTAGGATCTCCGCTCGACTGCACTTTAACTAGATGAATTCTTTTGTTCCTCAAAATTCAGGTTTCTTTGCCAATGATCTTTACCGGCTCCCTTCTCACTGCTAAGCTCCATGTATTCTCCAAATCTTGTTGTGCAGCTTTCTCCACAATCAAGTCTGGATCATGTACATGCTTCTGAGGTGAGACACATGGAATACATCATGTACCCCTGGCAACCAGTCTAGCAACTGAACCTTGTAAGAGAGAGTTCCAATTCTTTCTAGAATAGGGAAAGGACCAATGAATCTAGGAGCCAACTTCCCAGTCTTCCCAAAACGAACTACTCCTCTTAATGGAGAAACTCTCAAGTACGCATAATCGCCAATAACAAATTCCAAATCCCTTCTTCTTGAATCTGCGTAACTTTTCTGTCGGCTCTAAGCTGTTAGTAATCGTTTCTTAATGAAATCAACTTTATCTAAAGCTTCTCTAATCATGTTGGGACCCAATACTAGCCTATTGCCTGGTTCTACCCAACATGCAGGAGATCTACATGGTCTACCATACAAAGCTTCAAATGGTGACATTTGCAAGCTTGCTTGGTAACTGTTATTATAGGAGAACTCGACCAAATGCAAGTGATCTTCCCACGATCCGCCAAAATCAAGAATACATGCCCGCAACAATTCTTCCAGCATACGGTTCACCCTCTCAGTCTGGCCATCTGTTTGAGGATGATAAGTGGTGCTTAGATTTAATGTTGTCCCCAGCTCTTCTTGGAATACTTCCCAGAATTTACTAGCGAATATCGGATTACGATCACTAACAATGTTACTGGGAGTTCCATGTAGTCTGGCAATTTCTTTGAAATAAATTTTCGCCAGGCTTTGAGCTGTTCTAGTTGATCTGTGTAATGACCCGCATTGGCAGAGGTATTAGAACTAATTTATTTAATTATATAAATGGTGGTATAGTGAATTAAATGGTCGTAGAATTAAAATAATGATGAATATTTAATTAAAATAATAAATTAAATAATATATTTAATTCTGAAATAATCAGAATAGGCTGAAATGGCGATATGTGTGAATTGGGAAATTCGAATTATATAATTCAGTTTAAAGTTTAATTATAGTAACGAATATATTCAATAGTCAATAGTTGAACGTATAGTTTATAATATAATTAAAATCGAGCTCGAAATGACGCTGCAGTTCGTAAATCGGCGATTCGAACTTCAACTGAATGTACAGGATCCGTTTTAAGCCGGATTTCTGTGAAACAAGAAACGTTAGGAGCTGGTGGAGTATATCTTTCTAGTGGAAGAGAAAATTCGGGATTTCGTCGTATAGATTTTGATTTATGTCCAAATCAAATTTTAGAAAAGTCGTTGTGGAATTCCTTTATAATTTATAACGATATATATAAGGAATTTCATTATAAATCGAATATCGATTTAATCGGGATTGGAAATATCGAGTTAGAAATTCATATAGGAATATTCTAGAACTGTATGGTATTCCACTATGAATATATACGATAATATAAATTTATTTATATTTAATTTAATTATATTTAAATATATTTATATATTTAAATGGTTCATTCAGAGCTGTAAAAATAAGCCACTTTTGCAAACGAAGTCGGAATTCGACGAAACTAATTTTGTTGGATCCGCAATGTCAAATAGTTGTTAGATTTCCAGTTTCGTGATTTTTAGAGTCAGTGTGTGGCCGTAAGGATTTTTAGAGTGAGAAACAGTCAGTATTTTGACAATTAAAAATATGTTGTGTGAGCATACAGAGTCGGAATTCGACGAAACCAGTTTCGTTGGGACCGTAATGTCAAACTCTAGCTACCTATCCAGTTTGGGTATTTTTGGGTACTTTATGTGATCGCAGGGATTTTTTAGAACCTAAGACGAACTTAAAATCAATAGAATAAAATATAAAAAAATCAAAATAAAAATATCCTAACATTTTTTCTATGATTAAGAACAGGCCACATCTTCCTAAACTCAACCGTGTGTTTCTCTCCTCAAAACAACAGCCACGATTCATTTCTCAAACAATTCACGTGGCCTCATAAAATCCTCACAAAAATCAAAGAAAATCCTATAAATAACGAAACCTATGTAATTGAATTCTTTGATGGATTTCCTTCAGATCTACACCTTTTTCACTTGGTTCGACGTCAGTTTGGAGCTCGAGTTTTTGTACAGTGGACGCTAGGGCATGGGGTCGATGCCAATGTGGAGGGAAATAGGCCGAGGCAAGGTTGTTGTGGCGTTGCTGGTGTGGAGGAGCAGCTGATGGTGGCGTCGAGAGGGATTCCGGTGGTGGAAGTCGGAAAGCGACAGTGGGAGGCGAAGGGGAGATCAGCAGTTCGGTTTTGGCTAGGGGGCATCGGAGTAGGGTTCAGGGTGATGGCCAGGTGCGGGGTAAGGTGGCATGGTCAGTGATGGCGTCGACGCCGGAGATGGATGATCGGAGCGCCTGCTATGGAGGGTCAAAATGCGGTCAACGTTTTGAATAGGAGGAGAAGGTCGTCGAAGTGATTTGGGAAGAAAGGGGATTACGGTGCGGGTTTGGTTTTTTATAAGTGGTAAGTGGGCTTTAATGACGGGGCAAGGCCCATTTGATCTTTATCCAAGTTTTTATTTTGATTTAAATTTATATCGACTTCTAAAGATCATATCTCCTACATACGATATCAAATTGACGAACCGTAAGTTGCGTTGGGATCGTATGGACGAGAGCTTCACAATGAAGCTAACTGGTAGTGGATTCGAGCTCGTTACAATTTATAGTGAAATAAATTGTCCGATCTAAATCAACGACAATTATCGTTAATTAACGATGATAGTCCAATGTGAGTAAATCTCACTAACTCTGAACAGTTTATAATTTCATGTTGTATTTTTAGAACTGTTAGATATTGGATGATTGACTGTGTGTTAACTGTTTGATTGAACTGCTAGTTAGTTAGTTGAATTTCTATATTGATTCTGTTTAACAGAATATATCATATTGAAATGAAAGTGATGTTATATTATATTGTTTAACATCTGTGGATGCAGGAAGACAGGTTGGAGGAATCCAACTGGATTCCTCAACATTTATTTTACTGTTTTTCATATATTGTGATACATGATGTGTTATATAATCTGTTATGGATTATGTGTGTTGGAATGATGTTGATCATTGTTATTTGATATTTTAAATATCATAAAAGACCCAGCGATGTAAAAAGAATTATTTCAATGTATATTGAAATAAAGGGATTTTATAAAATCAACAGATTTTGTAGAAGGAAATATTTCGAAAGTAAATAAAAGGGAAAAATGTTTTTAAAACGAATAGAGTTTTATAAAAGGGAAATCATTTGTAAAGTGAAGAATTGTTACTAAAAGTAAATCTTTATCAATGAATAGTTTAATCGAGTTAAAAAGGAGTTAATCGATGTTAGTTTAATCGGAAGGAGTTAATCGATGTTAGTTTATTCGAATAGAAGCAAATGAGTTAATCGAATATAGTTATTCGAATAGAAGCAAAGGAGTTAATCGAATATAGTTTATTCGAATAGAAGCAAATGAGTTAATCGAATATAGTTTACTCGAAGAAAGTAAAAGGAGTTATCGAATATAGTTTATTCGAAAGGAGTTAAGTGAAATGAGTAAATCAATAGCGTTAGTCAAATAGAGTTAATCCAATAGTGTTAGTCCAATAAAGTTAATTGATAAGGGTTAATCGAATAGAGTTAAGTGAAAAGAGTCAATCGAATATAGCTATTCGAAGGAGGGTTAAGTAAGGAAGTTAGTAAAAGGAATATAAAGTGAACTTTGCCTATTTCAAAGTTAGAAATGTTGTTCAGTTAAGGTCTAAGAGGTAGTTCTACCCCAACTTGATTGGCTTCATTTTTAACTAAGGAATAGTTAAGGTTCGGCAGTAAAGGAAATGGTTTGGTTTGGCATAGCGATGTTTGTTTAAACATCTGTCTAAGTCCAATGAAGAAGCTTTGGAAATGTTTTCCAAATAAGAAACCAGAAATGTTTTCTAATAAAGAAAACAAGAAATGGAAATTTTTTCCATTGTTAATAACGTATATTTTCCAAATTTAGAAAATAAGAAATATTGAATATAGGGAAACAGGAGATAAGTAAATTAATGAAATAAAGAGACAAATGTTGAATGATGATTGATCGATATAATTTCCATCTGGAAATAATATCTTTGTTTGCACACCTGTTTTTCTTCGATAGTTAAATCACAGACTATCGAAGTTTTGACCATTTTAATGTTGTTAATATGGAGAGACCGGTTGGATTATTATCCAAGGAACCACTCTGTATTGGCATAAGCGTTGCGAATCATATATGCCAAAGGAAATTGAAGACGGAGTTATGCAAGGGCTATCCTATTTACAGAATAGTGCCTTCGGTTCATCCTGTTCCTGGATGACTTGTATGGATGAATGTCTGACAGAGTATTTCCAGACGATCACGTATATTGATTTCTCCAACCATACCAAGAGTGGAAGCGGAGAAGGAAACTTCTCTTAGCTAACACATAATGTATGGTTGAGGATGTCAATCGGTGATTTGATGGATTTGATGATGTGGCATTCAAAGTGAATCTGGTATGATGATAAAGCGTAGCTTCTAGCCTCATCAACCGGTAAATGACAGAAATCGGGCAGGCAACATGGCTATGTCGGTCGCACCGAAGTAGGGTGTATAATCACCTGATCTAGAGTTTCATTTACTTCTAAAAATCTATTGTTGATGTTGTCCCATTCGGGAAACGGTTGCTGAACCCAACCGTTGGTGATATACATTCGATACACTCAAGCGAAATGAGTGGTCGGTCATGTGTGGCCGGGTTGCAAGATGTTCTTGTTGAACCCAGTGTATTCCTCTCTAAAGGTACACTGGCGAAAGGTGGTTCCATACCTTTTCATAGTTGGAAATCCATTACCCAATACGTGCTTGCGGTTTTGATTGTATACTATATATGTAGAACGTGAGATGAAAGCGTTTCTGCTAGATGATTATTATATTGTGTTGATAGACATTATTATAATATCAAAAGGTTTTTGATATAAAGATATTTGGATTCTCATAAGGGAAAACCCGTTCCGTTATACGGGTGGTCTTATGAGATATCGATTACCTGTTTGAACTGTTTTAAAATGTTTTACTCACACCAGTCCCATGACTGACCCGGAGTTTATTTTGTTGTTTTCCCTAAACTCTTGGGTGCCTAAATTTGTACGGGCGGTCAAGTAGTCGGGATTTACAGATATACTGGAAGAGCTAGGAGCAGGAGGCTTCAGGATCATATAGCTATAGTTATTTCCGCTGTGTTGTAAGTGTTGTACTTTGATAATGATTTGTATATTCAAGTACAGATTTGTATTTCAAAGTTATGTTATGAAATATATTTATTCGTTCCGCTGTGAGATTCTTGTTACTCTGATGTTGTGTTCTTCTTCTTCTTCTACTCTAATTTTCTATCTTATATTTCCTCACCCTCTAATTTCTTTCACTAATGACTGGTATTTTTCGATGTTTGGTTAGTCATCATTGAGTTTATGGTGATAACCAAAGTCATCAAAATCCCGGGTCATTACAATCTGACATGAATAAAATGGGCAGACTTCATGAAACGATCTATGATCACCCAAATACTGTCATTGCCTTTTCTGGTTCGGGGCAAGCCATCAATAAAATCCATGGAGATTTGATCCCATTTCCAACTTGGAACCTTTAGTGGTTGTAACAATCCGGTAGGTTTCTGTTGATCGCTTTTGATTTGTTGACAAGTAGTGCACCTGCGAACATGTGAAAATGTCTCTTTTCATAAATTTCCACCAGAACGTGCGCTTGAGATCATGATACATCTTGCTCACCCCTGGATGAATACAAAGCTTGGATTTGAGACATTCATCATTACTTCTCTTCTGAGCTCAGGAATATTCGGGACACAAATTCGGCCCTTTAACCTCAGAATTCCCTTTTTATCAATCTGGAAACTCTAGGGTTCGCCTTCCCAAACTCTTTTACTAATTCTCCAAATAAATTCATCATCCTTCTGAAGAGCAGAGATTTTGTCAATCAATGTAGGTGTAATGATGAGATTGAAAATGATAAGATTGGCAGTGACTGCATTCTTCCTGCTGAGCGCATCGGCTACAACATTGGCTTTCCCTGAAGTATACAATATATCCAGATCATAGGCTGCAAGAAATTCTAACCAATGTTGCTGCCTCAAATTCAAGTCCCTTTGGGCGAACAAATACTTCAATGATTTATGATCTGTGTATAATTCGAACTTCTCACCCAAGAGATAGTGTCTCCATATCTCAAAGCAAAAACGATGGCTAACAACTCAAGATCATGAGTAGGGTATCTCTTCTCATGTGGCTTCAATTGATGGCTAGCATAAGCAACTACTTTGTCTCTTTGCATTAATATTGCGCCAATACCTTCAATAGAAGCATCTGTCTAGACTTTCAAATCTTGATTGCCATCAATAATAGTCAACACTGGAGCAGTAGTCAACCTTAGTTTCAACTCTTGGAAAGCTGCCTCACATTCAGGTGTCCAATTAAACTTTGTGTGTTTCTTGGTAAGCTTCGTTAGTGGACAAGATAGCTTTGTAAATATTTAATGAATTTCCGATAATAGCCAGCCAATCCTAGGAAACTTTTGACTTCGATAGGAGTGCTAGGTTGCTTCCAATCTTGAATAGCTGTGATTTCACTGGGATCCACTGAAATTCCTTCCTTCGACACTACATGACCGAGGAACTTCACTTCTTCTTGCCAGAATACGCATTTAGGAAATTTGGCCTTTAAAACATCCTTTCTCAGAATTTCCAAAACTCGTTCCAAATGCTTTCCATGCTCGGCAGCTGACTTAGAGAAGACTAAAATGTCGTCGATGTAAACCGGCACAAATTTATTCAGGACATCGCGGAATATTCAATTCATTAAATCGACAAAATAAGATGGAGCATTGCATAAGCCGAACGACATTACTAACCACTCATAAAATATGTCTGGACCTCTGAAAGCTGTCAAAGGAACATATTCTTCGGCAATCTGCAATTGATGGAAACTTGTAGCTAGGTCCATTTTAGAAAATACTTTTGCCCCATTCAAACGATCCAATAAATCATCTATACGGGGCAGTGGGTATTTATTTTTGAGTGTCTGCTTATTTAAATCTCGGTAATCCACACACAGTCTGAGAGTACCGTCTGACTTAGGAACAAACACTACTGCCGCACCCCAATTTGAAAAACTAGGTCTGATCAGACCTTTCCATAAGAGCAGTTTAGTTTGTTTGCCCAATTCTTCTTTCTTTTTCCATGTTATTCTTCGAATAGGATGCACCACTGGCCTTGCATTCGGAACTAGATCAATTCTGAAGTCAATTTCTCTTCGCGGAGGTAAGTTATCAACTTCTTCGAACACATCCGCATAATTTTCGACGACAAGAATATTTTCAAGAGCAGTGGGGGTAACCTCAAGAGCAGCCCAAAATTCTTTTCTATATGAATCTAAGCCCACGCAGGGTATAATAATATTTCCAAGCTTCGTTTTGACTTTAACATCTCTTTCAGCACATTTAACTTCTGCTTCATATTTGGTCAACTAATCCAACCCGAGAATGATATCAATTTCAGAAAGATCCATAACAATTAAATTGAAAGGAAACTGATAGCAAGAGTAGGAGACAGGCACTCTACAGCATAAACCGGGAACAAGAGAAGCCCCTATCGGATTATGAACACTAATCGATTCCTTAAGATTCTTTAGGGTTAGCTTTAACTTTTTAACTATGTTGCTCGAGATGAAACTTCGTGATGTGCCAGTGTCAAACAATACTGTAACTGGAATATTGTTGACAGTAAGAGTGCCTTCCAAAATACTTGGCCTTTCCTTATTAATTGAGGTTGCTGGAGTTTCTGTTACTTCATATACATGAGCTACTTCAGACTTCTTTGATAGCTGGTAATTTTTTCGCAATATGACCAGACTGGTGACACTTATGGCATTTTCTGCTCTCTTGAGACTTCTTATTGGGTTTAGATCCATTATTCTTTCGTTTCTTCGAAGATTTGAAATTTATCGACAAATGTCCTTTCTTATTGCAGTTATTGCATATTGCGGTCGTTAACAATTCTTTCTTGGATTTAACTCCTTTCTTATCAACTTTAGGCTTCTTGCTAACCTCAGGCGTCGTACTTGTCTCAAGACTATCAGCTTCAAACTTCCTTTTGCTGCTAGAGCTATTTTCCTCTTCATCCTCGAAACCATGTTGCTCATCATTATACTCATAGTGATAAGCCATTTGTATCATCTCAGAAAATGGAAGATTTACATGAGCAAGTACTCTACCTTCAAATTTCTTTTGAAGTCCGCGGATAAATCTCAGATTCTTCCTTATAGGATCTTGAATTAGTTCTGGGGCAAAGCGAGAAAGTTCTTGAATTTATTCTAATACTCCCGAATGGTCATATCTCCTTGTTTCATATTATAAAACTCATCATGTAGTCGCTCAGTCGCTTCTGGAGGAATAAATTTTTCTGTAAACATTTCTTTAAATCTATCCCAGGTAATACTACCTTCTGGATTTTCTTCAGTAACAGTTTCCCATCAGATTAAAGCTTCGCCTTTGAGTGCCCAAGATGCTATTAATCTCTTATGATCATCTCTCAGCTTTAAGTCTTCTAAAATTCTCTCAGAAGAACGCATCCATGCTTGTGTTTCAATAATGGACTCTTTGCCCGAGAATGGTTCTCCACCCAGATTTCGATACCTCTTTACTAAAGCTTCTAGATCTAGTTCTGATTGTGGGAGTACAATTGGCTTGTTAGATTTCTGAACCAAAGAATTACTTCTTCTGTTTCTCCCACTCATTTTCTAGTATGTCAGCAAGTAACAGACAAAGAGTCAGGCCAACAGAATAGATATTGTAAAGCATAGAGACATATATTTAAATGTAAATGTAAATGGATCGATGGGAGTGTATTTTATTCTGCTATACTCATTCTAGGACATTACTAGTCCTATCTATGATGAGTTATTTGTTTTAGAATTCTACTGATTCTACTTCTGACGAGTTTGTTAATATGTTATACTCTGAGCTAGGTTTAACGAAAGCTCTGATACCAACTGTGATGACCCCAAACTCCCGTAGTACGAAAGCAAGGATAATCACTGGAATATAACACAGAAACAATAACAACAGAACAAAAATATAGAATTACGGCAGATAAAGTACATTAGATTACACTGGGAATAATATCTCATCAGAGTTACACAACATAATAGGAACAGTTTCAACTTAATATAAAATGTCTACAGTGGAATCAAACATAATATACTAAATGAAGTCTGAACAGCATAATAGAAATGATAGGAACCATCTTCAGCTCCATAGCTATCCAGAATGAGTCTGATAAAAACCTGTATACAAGGCTGTCCATGTGGAAAAAAGGGCACCCGAGTTTGCAAAGTGAAACAAACTACGAGTCAGTCATGGGACTGGTATGAGAAATCTTATTAACCTACTTAATAATAAGGTTTATCACAGAAACACGCTGCTAACGCGGAATGGGTTTACTCCATTGGATTGCTAATGCATGAAATAAAGTAATCATTAAACAGCACAATTCTTTTTAGAAGAATGAAACCATTATAAGACTCAAGTCCCATCACACAATGCAACGCAAACCGGGGGATAGAGTTTTACCTTATAATGGTCAAAAATGCTTGATACGATAAAACAGAGTTGATATAATTTTTATTGGTATATATATGTTTTCAAAAACATTTCAATCATAATATATCAATCATAGACAACATAGCTACCATATACTATGTCGCCATATTAGTTATACAATCAAAACCGCATGTGTCGTATTGGAAGTTGGATTTCCATCATGAACCAAGGCAAGGGATCGTCCTTACCGATTTCGAGACACCCTAACTTGTGCCTCAGGACTCAACCTCAGGTGAGCCATGGGATCTTCAGGTTCAGTCCATGAATATGTTAGTGGATTAGTTATGCCTGAATAATATGTTTCCCTGCCATATGGGGCGTAATTATAGAGCCACTAGGGACTCAAATCTGTAATAACCCGGAAATCTGAGCCAGTTTAAAATTTTTATTTTGGCAATTTTAGCGAATTTTGAGTATTTAAAATGAATTATTTTGAATAATAACGACGAGAAATTTATTTTGAATAGAATTAGAAAGTATATATTTACATAGATCGATGTTAGAATATAAATATTTATTTTATATTATGAAAGGAATTGAAAATGGCGTGGTAGTTCGAAAATTCAATTTCAAATTTCAAATGAATGCACAGGATACAAAATAAAACGGATTTTAGCGAAACCAAAAATATTAGAATCTATTAGAGAATATCTTTCCAACGAATCCGAAAAATTGAAATTTCATAGCAGGGATAAAAAGTTATGCCCAGTTGAAATTTCAGAATAGTCGCTATGGAATTTTGGCCCTTAAAAATGGAAGTTTTGCAAATGACCTCTGTTTTCGATGATTTGTAGGATCCGGGATGTCGAGTTATTGCTAGTTTCCAAAAATCATTATTTTCTGAATTAATATGTGAGCGTGGCGAAGTAAAACGTGTTTTGACAATTTCAGTCAATTTCGATCGACCAGAAAATGATCATTTTTCAAACTGTCTCGGAATTTGACGAAATTAGTTTTGTTAGAACCGCATCGTCAATACGAAGCTAGAAAATATTTTTCAGGAATTTTTAGAGCCCGTATGTGGCCCCGGTAAATTGAAATGTGCGTTCAAATTCAATATATAGATTTATATTTTGATTTTGACGGGAACAGATCGAAATGATCGAATCGGCTTACGATACATATCCCATTGTGTTCGGAATGGGGGTATTACGCTAAGGACGGTAGTCGTCAGGTTCAAATTAGGGTTAGAATGGAAAGATAAATTTTTGGGAGATCAAATTAATTAAATATATAATTAAATATAAAAGGTCAAACCTTCTTTATCTCTCCTACTCTCTCCCTGTCTCTCTGAGATCGAACCAGGGGGAAAAGGAGGGAGGAGCCGTTGTCGCTCCAGCCCCTCGCCGTGGATGGTCGCACCTCCGATGGCCGACTTCCCCCTTCAGTCATCTTCCCCATGCCTCTACCCTTCTTAACGCGGACCCCCTGAACCCTAGCCCCCATTTGAATCCAGACCGCTGCTCCAACACCGGAATCCGCCTCCCCTCAGGCGTCGCACCCTCTGCGCCTTCACCAATGGCCGCCAACTCCACATCCCCCTCCCACGAAACCCTCTGTGAGTTGTTTTTTGTTTATTTTATTTATTTTTGTTTATTTACTTTATTTTTGTTTATTTACTTTATTTATTCAAAGTAATTAGCTTAGAAAAAAATCAATTTTATAAAATGCATAATATATAATTTTTATATGATATGAATAATAAAAATATGATTTTTATATTATAGGAATAATAAAAATATAATTTTTATATGATAGGAATAATAAAAATATGATTTTTATAATATATAGATAATAAAAATTTGATCTTTATATATGTAGCAAAGTAAAAATATGATTTTTATCGTTTGAATGGCAATGTAGAAACGTGATTTTTATATATTCATTAGCGATAGAAAGATTCGATTTTTATATATGAAGAATGGCGATAAAAAATAATTTTTATAGGAAGAATTATAAAAATGTGATTTTTATAATGTTTTCATTATGATAAAGATACGATCTTTATATGAATATCATTAAGATAAAAATTCGATTTTTATTATATATGAAGCTAAATAAAAAAATTGATCTTTATATAAGAATTAGAAATATAAAAATATAATTTTTATATAGAAAGAAGCGTTGTAAAAATATATGAAGTAGAAATAAAAATATGATTTTTATTTATTGGAATGAAGTGATAAAAATGTGATTTTTATATATGAACAGCGGGAAAAGGTTGCATTGGAATTTTGGGCAAATCCAAACCGTTTAGAAATAGAGAATGGCGGAGTGGAACCCAAAGGTGAGAACTCCTCACTTTTAATTTATTTTCTAGTTGAAATATATACTAGGATGCAGACGGTGCTTAGCAGCACCCGACACCCATTGTCCACAGACCATGGCGACTTGTTTGTTTGTTGTTTGTGGTGTGAATATTGATTGTGTGATGCGGAATGGAATAAAATATTTTATAGTTAAAAATATAATTTTTAACGTGTATATAAAATAAATATTTATAAACAAATTGGACGGTTTGTTTATGTACACCCATTTGACTGATATTGATTAGGACGGTAAATTTTACACATCGCCCAACTGCACAAATAAAAATTTATGTTCGTTGATTTGAAACCCCACACGGGTGTTGGGATGATATTTGGCATACACTAATCCCAATTATTTAGCTGTATGTCGATCGATTGGTTCATAGACCGTGTAAGCATTAATTATTTATATTTAATGCTTATGCAGTTGTGTGGTGCACTCTGGATGATGGTTGATTATTTATCGTTGCTATTATATACATGTGTTGTAGGAAATCCGTATAATTAACATTATATGGTAATTGATTGGGCCTCATTCCAATTTGGAAAATAAAGAATATTCATGTGTTGAATAAAATATACATTCATGTGTTGAATAAAAGAATATTCATGTGTTGAATAAAATAAAATTCATGTGTTGAATAAAATATATATTCATGTGTTGAATAAATGAATATTCATGTGTTGAATAAAAGAAAATTCATGTGTTGAATAAAATATATATTCATGTGTTGAGTAAAAGAAAGTTCATGTGTTGAATAAAATAAATATTCATGTGTTGAATAAAATATATATTCATGTGCTGAAGAAAATATTCATTTGTTGAATAGAATAACAAAGATATTGAAATATATAAAGCCGTATTGATTAGATATGCGCCATTTTGACGCGAACGATATTTATATCGATTATATTCGTTTTTATAATGAATATAGAAAAGGAAGTGATTTCAAAATATAACGTTTTGAAACTATTATCATTTATATATTAATGATATGGAATATTCAATTTTGATCTGAGATTGAACATGAAGTTGAAATCATTTTGAAATGAATTTAAAAACGATTTATAAAATACGTTTTGAAAGGAAATTGACGTAATATAATATATATATATATAATGGCCTGAATAGAACGCGCCGCGCTGCGGCAGTTCGCGAATTTCGACCATTGACTTCGAATGGACATTACGGGAGATCCGACCGTCGGATTCTCCTAAAATCAGAATCGTTGGGTTCGTATCGAAAAGAGCTTTCTAACGAATACAAGAAATTAGAAATCTAACGGTTGGGTTTGGACTTATGTCCAAATCATATTTGGAAAAGGTCGTTGTAAGTCAGTTCGATGGCCGTTGATGGAAATCGACTGTACTGGCCTTGATAAAATTATTAAAAATATCAGTAATTAGTGTAAAATCATAAGAAATGGTTTGGGAAGAATTGGGATGAAAAATTCCAAATTTGAAAAGATAAAAATAGATTTTTATCGAAATGAACTAGTTTTGAACTAGAAGTATAATCCCATTTATTTTTAAAATAAATAAAGTGGATTTGAAATGGTTTTGAAAATAACCAGAATTTCCAATATATAAATTGGAAATGGATTTGAATCTAAATTATCTTCGGAATATTTCGATATTGAATTTCGTGATTATACAGATATTGTTATGGAAATTTGAAAGATATATTTATATCGTTATTTCCATTACGATATTTGCTAGTTGTAGTATTTGATATTGAATATAAGACGATATATTTTCTATTTAGAGCTTTGTATTTAATATCAAATGTGATTCGGGTTTGTCGTGAATGGTGTCTTCATTAACACTGTTCTTAAACCCAGTTGAGGAAAAGATTAAATCTTTTTATTTAGATTCGATGAAGTATAACAATTAAATGGTATTTAATTGGAATTGAATTTGAATTGATTTTTGGGTTTATCGTGAACGGTGTTTTAAATAACACTTGTTCTTTTACCCAAGAATTAATGGAATGTGAATTGGGTTTACCGTGAACTGTGTTTTGACGACATTCGTTCTTTAACCCGATTTACAGTGGAATGTGATTTGGAATTTATAAATCTTTCGTTAAGATTTAAAGGAGATTTTCCATAGTAAAGTTTTCCAATTTAATAAAATAAATTGGAATAGAATGGAATTCGATTTGATAATAATCTAAGTGAATTTCTGTGGAGGAAGACAACTAATATATCTGGAACTTAAAAGGCTTTGTCGTTATTCCATTTATATTATTAGTCGGATATGGAAGTTTATATCGATTATATATATATATATATATATATATATATATATCGATTTGTTTTCCATGAAGATTCCATTGTAAATGGAATGTGATTTTGGGTTGTCATGAACGGTATTTTTAATAATACTGTTCTTAGACCCAACGGAGTTAAGAAAATCGAGGATGGAGTATCACCAGTTTTGCTCCAGGCGATAGTTAAATCTTTAATTAGATTTGAACGTGAAATGGTAATTGAATTTACCGATAACACCATGGTGTTAGATATGAAGTATGACCGGTTTTACTTCATGAGATGAATAGGTTGGGGTTGGGAAATTTAACAAGTGATTACTTCGATAAGGTTTGCTAATCCCGACTAGTTTGGATAAACCATAATTTGGTTTGAATTGATATTCAAAAGAAGATTAAAGAATAAATTTAAAGAATTTATCTTTGATAAAATTAATGGAAATCTTTCTAAAAGTATAAGAATATTTGAATAAAAGAGTATTCTGAATTGGAATGAAGCGTATGTTGTGTTTGTGTAACACTTGTTGATTATATACGCGAGTTATTCAGAAAGACCGGGTTTATCTCATTCTGAGTAACCGATTCTTCGATGTGTCGAGGATGAAGACGGTGGTCGAAGACCGGAGGTCTTCACATTGTTTGTGTAACGTCCTACATTTTTATCGGTTTGAATTTAAATATTTAAATTAGTTTAAATATTGAATTCGTAATATAAATGGATTTTTATATTAATTAAAACGAAGTTGAACGTATAAAAAAATATTAAATATAATCGAGCCTGTAATATCGCGGTAGTTCGTAATTTAACGTTCTGAACTTTAGCTGAGTACACAGGACTCGTTTTAAATCAGATTTCTTAGAAACAAGAACATTGGAATATGTTGTTCTATATTTTTCTAACGGAAGTAGAAAATGGAGATTTTGTCTTATAGATTGTAAGATATGTCTAAATCAAATATTCGAAAAGTCGCTATGAAGTCGTATATCGACCTTTATTCGATATAACTAGATATCGGATTCGAATTTGGACAAGATTCTTTTGAGGCGCAGTGATAATTTAATTTTTAGAATTTTTCCGTAATTTTTAATTAATTAAATACGCAACTTTTTATTTGGAGTATTTCGCACCCTATATCGATATTTTGGGGTTTCAAAATATAAGTCAACCTACCGATATTATTATATTTTTGGGACCGTGACACCTCGTTGGACACGATTGTGTTCTTATTTCTGTCCCTAGCAACTCCGACATAAATGAAATTTTAGGTAGCGGGTTTGTTTGTCATGTAGTGATCTATACTTCATCTTATAGCCTTATTCTATGTATGTTCTTTTCATCATAAATGCACCCCATGTTACTAGCAATAAAGTATGGAAATATAAAGCTACCCTACCAATGAAGACGTAGGGACCAAGGAAAACTACAGCTTACCCCATATGATACTTAGCTGAAACCCTGGGAGACACGCATTCGAACAGTAAAAAAAATTGTACAAACCTAACCCTAAGCCTATGTATTAAAAACGCAGACAACACATGGAAGTCAAATCAAACCCAAAACCCATTCCCTATACCCTAATGCTACTGCCTCCTATTCCTTAACCACAAAGGTTCGAACATCTATAAATACACAGTAACTCAACATCTTTCTTTAAAACATTATATCAAAGTTTTCAATGGCTTCAGAAAATTTATATATTCACTAAATTCTCCACTAATAAAATACAATATATATAAGATCCTGGAACCATCTCCTCGCTAGTTTTCTAGCTCTATGCGAGTGTCGAGATAAGGTTGAAGATTGGTGCGAAAAATAGGAGTTAAAACATGGGTTTGTAGTGTAGAAGGAGTGCAAAGCACGAAAATGATGAGTGTGAGCTTGATTTGAAGCCGGAGAGGAAGTGTCAAGCAAGTTTGGTTCCACTGTATTATGTAGCGTGGCCTGGAGCTGGTTGTAACCGGACTGAGGTGATGAGGCCATGGGGAGCAGTAAAGAGAATTGAAATAATGGGTACTGGGTTTTTAAGGGGTGGTTTCACGTGTGGACATATTGTATGGTGCAAGGAGATGGCACTTTGTTTTGATGAAGGAGGGGTGTTGTTCGTTTCAGGTGTATGATCAACGGGTGCTGATCTGGATCGTGAAGGGAACATGCAAGTGTGGACGTGGGGCATTGGAAAGATGTGGTCATGGCAGGTAGCAAGAGCAGAAAGTTTATACAGTAGAATAATGGAGGAATTTGCCGTGGCCTTATGCTGGGGAGGGATGTGATTCTTTTTGGTGAGAAGTTTCGAACGTGGTCATTTGTTATAATTATCTAGAGCGGAAGCATTGGGTGGAGCGACGTTCGAGTCTAGTGTGTTGGGTAAGGTAAGGATGGTTGATAAATAGTTCACGATATCCAGGTATGTTCATTTCAGTAAGGACAAGATGAAAGCTGCAGTAGGGGGTTCATGGTTCATTTTATGGTGGCACGGTGGTAGAGATAAGTGCATGCCGAAAATTAGTGGGAGCGTGCGAGTTGTAAGGAGGAGGCAGTGAGGCACCATGTTGATGGTGGAATTGGGGGATGACAATTCGGAAGAGGTGGAAGAAAGACGCGGTAAGGAGAAAGATCGCGATTTTTACGTAAGGAGGATGTGACGGCCCGCCCCGCACCAACCGACATTTACTCCAAAAGTGCGCTGTACACATGTCCAGTTAGCGTGGAACGGGTCGTCAGAAGGAAAAGGAAGAAGGAAATGAACTAACAAAGAACCTGTAGAATGTCTCACAGCGCATAGAATAAAATATAATAATAACATACTTGACATAAAACAGGTGAGACAGTGCATAAGCTGAAAACCAGAACTAAACATCATAGCAGCGGAAATCCAAAATACAGCTTATTACAACTTTCAAACTGTCTCAAAGCAAAAGCAAGATAAAGAGGTACACTACTAATGCCCAAGTAGCAACCACCAACGACACAGAGAGAATATGTGTATATATATCATAAGTGGAAGCCTCCTTCCCGCCTCCGAATCAGCTACTCGCGCACCACCAGCTAACCTGTCTATAGTCTGCTCGTGTGAGCACCCAGAGTAATAAGAGGAGACATAAAACTCTGGGTCAGACATAAAGCCTAGTATGAGCGATAAGCATCTAAAGTGAACAATAACAGGTAGACTAAAACATACCTGAACCTGGACCTGCAACCAAAGAGTTAGCACTACATACTGTACAACACTCTAAGGTGCCATATCAAACAGTGTAAAGATACGGAGGTGGGGGAGGTGTGCATGTCATAGTGATGGCAAACAATCAAACATAGTATCCTTCCTCACATCTCTCACTCAGTGCGTAAAGCATACGATATTCACCACTTCGATCACCCAACATACCTTGCTACAATCACTCTGCCCCATGAAGTCATAAATGGCTTCACTGCACTGATAACTTAGCCACTAATCCTTCGCTATGTCCACTTGCCCCATGGAGTTATTCACCCCATCTGCGCTGGCTCATAGCCTTACTAATCCTTACTATGTCCACTTGCCCCATGGAGTTATTCACCCCATCTGCGCTGGCTCATAGTCTTACTACGCATCACTTTGCCCCTCGGGTCATAATGACCCTACTGCACTGATAACGTAGTCTTGCTACCATCACCTTGCCCCTCAGGTCGTAATGACCCTACTGCATTGATAAGTAGCCATCATTCATTTTTAGTGGTGAATCGAAGTTATGAACGTCGACGACTCCTTAGCACACGTCCCGCAGCAAAGTCCAACCATGAAGTGAACTCATCGGTTCCCAACTGGATCCTGAGCTCTAACTTCCCATATTGGACTACTTTTGCATCTCGGGTTATTGGTCAATACTGGGTCGGGTTCCTCTTCAAGCCATCGGTTCGGGTCGGGTGTCCTCCATCAGGTCGGATCGGGTCTCCTTCTGATACGGTTCGGGTCGGATGTCCTCCTTGGGTCGGATCGGGTGCTTCACTTCAGGTCGGGTCGGGTGCAATCTCCCCTCCAGCTCGTGCCTCCGCTCCGATCCGTCTCCTCATCCTTCACGTGCTCCGATCCGATCCATCTTCGTGCTTCCGCTCTGATCTGTCCTCCCTAATTCGATCCGATCCCAGTTCAATTTGCGTGGCCTTCCTTTTTGCCAATTTTCCCAAGTGCCAGGTTCCGATCCGATCGAATCCCTTGCCCAGTTCAACATATCCGATCCGAGCCCCCTATCCGATCCGATCCGAACCCTGCACTATTTTCTGAAACTGTTCCAGCAAGTGTTTACGCCATTCGACGACGTTTTCGACCATTCTAACTATTAAAATCAATCACAAAGCATTTCATACAGTCATAGAAATATGCATAATCAACCACAAACATCAATATGATAGGTAAAAATGGATCAAACATACCCAAAATCCCATATTTCCCCTTAAGCATGTTTAGGTGAAACTAATGATAGGGTTAGCAAAACTTAACCAAATTAACCCAAATTCATATCAGAGGTCTAAAACATCATTTAGGAATTTATGAACATTTTTCCCGAATTTTATCATACTTAAATTCGCTAATTAACACTAATTACCCTTAACTAGCCATAATTGGTGTAAAACTATGCAAATCACTCACCTTAGCCACAAATAAACTAAGATCTGAAATAAATCTCTAATTTGATGTGAATCTCAATGCTAAACAGCAGCTCCAATGTTGCTTTGGTGTAGATCTTCCTTGATTAGAGGTTGCTAAGCTTAATCCTTGACCAAAAGATGATTTGGAGGTGATTTAGAGGTTGGAGGCCATTTTTAGGGTTCCTTGGTGATAAGTGGAGGCTAGAAAACTGAAATGGAATGATGCTCTATCTCATTTCAGTCTTCCCATAACCCTAATCCCGAAATGGGTTATGGGCCTACTCACTAATCACCCGATTTGGCCCGGTTTAGCAGTTTTCCACCTTCCAAACCTTAATTCAGCTATATCTCCCAAACGGTAAGTCCGTTTGGCCATTGTGACCACTCTACGGAAAGGTAAACCATCAAACGAATCTAATGGAAGTTGTTTCAGGTCAAAATTCCTTTCTAATCAAAAGTTATGGCCAAAACAAGATCAACTAGGGGCAAAATGGTCATTTAAAAATCGACAAAAATCATGAACATGGGAAATGACTCAAATGGATGTTTCCCAAAGTTACATGACCATACGACTTCATACTTAAAGGAAATAAATATTCTACGATCCCCCGATGCGTAGAATGCGGGTCATTACAGAGGAGAATTAGTTCAAACTAATCACGTTTATGGGAATCCATGGAAATTAGTCACATCATAACGACGCGAACTACAGTGTGGAACAGATTCCGCTAAAAACAAAACCATTGGAATTGCGTGATATAATCGACTGATGCAAATTGTTATTTAACGGTTAACGCGCAAAGGTGAGTAAATTCACTAACTCTGATCTGTTTTAAAATATTACAATTATATTTTAATTTTGGTTGAATTTTGTGTGATGGTTGATTAGGTAAATTACAGTTTAATTGGTTGAACATCATCGTATATATACACATCATTTGTTAGAGACTGATCCCATCTATTATATATTCCCTAGTATGGAATTAGTATCAATTGTTTGACTAACATCTGTGGATGCGGAAACCGGTTGGAGGAATCCAAACGGATTCCTCGATATTTATATGAACTGGTTGTTTTAAATTATTTATATATGCACTGTTTGAACCCAAATGACAGTAAAACCCAGTGTGGATGTTAATGTTGAATGGTAATTCAACATTTATTTTGATTTAAATCAAATAGACGATAGCAATGAAGAAAAGAGCAGCACCGACCGTAAACTCATCTTTTTGTTAAGAAGTTGTTTGGCCGTCAGGCAAATCAACGAAGTTAATTATAAAAATTATATTTTTATAATTAAAGCGATGTTTTAAACTGTAATAGAAGCTCTATTATAAACTAATAATTTATGGTTCATTTTTATAAAGTAGGCAATTCATCCGTTTTAGATTAAAAATGAAGTAAACTGTTTTACTTCAGAGATGAATAATTATTAGTCAGTTAGTGTTTTCTAAAAGGAGATTCATTTAAAATAGTATTAGGATTGTAATGAGATGTTTAAATTGAATTAAATAATTCGAATGGAAAGAGAATGGTCAAAAGACAAAGAGCGTTGGAGAGTTTTGGGTAAGAAGATATAAATGGGGTTATATAACGAGATTGAAGTGAAGGGTTGGTATTTAATATAAATAGCCATGAACAGTAGGGATTTCAAAATAAGTATATGGCGTTATAAAACTATATTGTAAAATAAAACAAGAAATACAGTTTGATTAAGATTAGAACTAATAAGGGGTTAGACTTGCGAACTTATATCTATTCTAAGATAAGAATGTTGTTGATCAAGGTCTGAGAGGTAATTAAAATACCCCAACTTGAACGACTTCACTATTATCGAGGAACGATATCAGTTTGTAACGGAAAGAGATATCAAGATTAGTATAAAAGGAATATGGCAGCGTATTGCAAGTCTTAGAACTATAGCGATAAAATAAACGCTGTTGACTAGGCTTAAGCGTGACTGGTATGTCAAGATTAGTTATAAAGGAGAATATTACAGCATATGACAAGTTTTGAACTGTAACGATAAATTAACGATTTTAACCAAACTTAAGTGTGATTTTTATATACAGCAGCACTTCCTAGGGAATGGAAACAGTTTGGTTTGAAATCCACTTATTCTAAAAGTAATAGTAACGATGTCTGTCCAAAGAAATATAAGAACGAGTTAGAAAGAGATATTGGAAATTTGTTTCAGAAAGCAAAGACATCAATTTGATATTCGAAATATGATTAGAATTAGACCATTAGGATTTGGAATTTTTATTCGATAATGTCGAATATATTAAAGTAAATCGTTTTTAGGAATTATAATCTGATAAGATAGTTAACATTTAGTTTTAAACAAATAAATGTTAATAGGATAGGAATCAGTATTTAGTTATAAACTTGATATTGATTTGATAAGAAGTTGACTTAGAAACAGAGTTTATAAAGTGGAATAGGAATATAAAAGTTGGAAAGAGATTTCGGTAAACAAGATAAGGGGAATTATTACGTGAATAAAGAGTTATATGATAAAGATGTTCAGATTTCTATAATAAGGGATAGTATTCATAATTCAAAGTGAATAATGTTTAAAATTGAACGTTGGGCCAATTAAAAGGGTTAAAATGGAATTGGAAATATTTTTCCAATATAATTAGAGTATATTATCCAAGTGTAGGAAATAAAGAACGTGAAGAGAATGGAAATGCTTCGAACATTAATAACGTATGTTCTCTGGAACATGAAAGAATAAGAGTTTATAATAACTGGAAATGTTTTCCAAGAAGTGCAAAAAGGCTAAAACAGGATTTGAGAAATATCTAGTAAGATATGGGAATTCGAATAATAAAAACGAATGTAAAATAAAATGTGCCCATGTTTGTGTGATGTCTAGTTATACATTTGAATGAATATTTGTTTTTACTTCGATGGTTAAATAACCGACTATCGAAGTGTTTTGACCATCGTTGTCAATACGGTTAGACCCGTTGGATCTATTATCCGAAAACCACTCCGTATAGGCATAAGCGCTGCGAATTTGATATGCTGAAGATAATTGAAGACAGGGTTAAATGCAAGGGTCGTCCAGTTCCGGAATGGTTCTTTTTGTTTGTTCAGTCCCAGAACAACTTGTATGGTCGAGTGTCTGACAGAGTATTTCCAACGGTCACGCCGTTGATTTTTACGAATATACCAAGTTGGTGGGGAGAAGGTAACTTCTCTTTATTCTACACCCAGTGTGCATTTGTGTAATCAATATGTGATTATGGATTTGACGATGTGGCATTCAAAGTGAATGGTGATCAGATGTTCTGAAAATAGACGTAGCCTCTAGCCTCACAACCAGGAGGTAACAAAAGTTGGGCTAGGCAGCATGGCTAGTTGGGTCATCCCCAAGCAGGGTTTATTGTCACCGATCTAGAGAAAATTCATATTTATACTTCTTTTCGATTCTGTATCTTCGGATGACGGTTGGATGGCCTTCAACCGTGGTGGCAATATATTCGATACACTCAAGCTAAATGAGTGGTCGGTCATGTATGGCCGGGTTGCAAGGCGTTCTTGTTGAACCCAGGTGTATCCCCTCTAGAGTACACTAATCAGAAGGTGCTCCCATACCTTGTTTGTTGGAATCCAATCTCCAATAAGCGCCCTGTGGTTCTTTTATACTATGTATATGTGGAGCGTGAGATGCAAGCGTTCTGCTACTTGGATATTTATGTGTTTAGACATTATCATAATATCACTAGATTTGATATCAAAGTATCTTTGATTATAGTAAGGTAAAAACCGTCCATGTTTATGTGTGGGCTGGTCTTACTATTATCTTTTTGTTTCAAAGATTTTCAAAGTTAAACAGTATGGTTGGAATTTACTCACACCAGTCCCATGACTGACCCAGAGCTTATTTTGTTTGTTTTCCCTAAACTCTTGGGTGCCCGAATTTGTATGGGCAGTCAAGTGTTTCAGGCTTTGCAGATTCACTCGGAGGAGCTGGAAACAGAAGGCTTCACCATTAATTAGTAGAGATTATTTCCGCTGTGATATATATATGAGTTGAACTCTGATATATGGTATGTATATATACAAATTCAGATTTGTATTTCAAAGTTATGTTATAATAAAATGTATTCATTCCGCTGTGAGTTTCGTGTTTACTCTGATTATGTTCAGTTGTTGTATTCTTCTTCTTCTATTCTATTAGTTCTATCTTTTCTATCTCATCCTCTGAATTCTTTCTATTAATGATCTAAATTTTCGTACACTTTGAGTTGAATGTGTAGGATATTAGTCAGCTCAAATTGGTACGGATTTTCCGGCCATTACAGTTGGTATCAGAGCATAAGGTTAAGTGATTACCTTGGCTCTGTGGCGTAACTCAATAGAGATGGAGTTATTAATACTTTAGATTGAGTTTGAGTGTATATATATGAGCGCGTATTTGTAAATTAGTATAAAAACTGTTTATATTGTGTTGACTGGCCAGTCGAGTGGTTTATGAATTCTGGTCGAAACAGTAATGCAAACTGTGTCAATAATTGTTTCTAAACTCTTGAACGGAGTAATTCGACACAGTATGTTTTGAAAAGAGGGTAAATGAAATAATTTTATCCAAATTATATTTTGATATAAAAAGGAGTATATATTTTAAGATTATTATAGTATTGATCATTATTATGATCGAACAAGATCTATAATTGAGTTGGTTATATAAATAACCAATCGAAATAATATATAAGTATAATTTGCAAAATCAGATGAGCTGAATCTGAATTTAAAACCCGAATATAAATAAAACTCTAGAAACTTGGAAAGGTGTTGTAAATAATGTTTGGATTAAATATATGGGAATTTTAAAATCCTGGGAGATTTGAAATTGTTTTCCAAGTGCTGTGAAAGATATTTTGAAGAAAAATTCAAAATGGAAGTGTTTTAAAATGAATTTTGAAAAGTAATATAGTATTGAACTCACTACGATCACTGGAAAATAATTCTGATGATGATGGCCGCATCATCAGTGTAATTTTTGATTTTCCAAGTGACGGATTACTACCAAAGATTTTGTTTTGAATTGTTCGGAAATTCAAATGTTTTGAATTGCTATTATTATATAGATTTCAAACTGATTTGAAATAAAAACCCTAGATTTTGAATTCCGAAATTTATAGTTTACTTATGAAGTAAATAAATAGAGAATTTAACTAAGACAAATAAAATTGGTTTGGATTAGAGGTAATCTGGAATGGAATCGAATTGGTGAGTAAGAATTTGGAATTGAAATTTGAATTGAAGTTTGAAATGGAATTTTACTTGGGCATAAGGAAGTGATTGTTTTAAGGAAGTTGACTGGAGATCAAATGGAAATGCATCTGTATATGCAGATAGGGCAACAAATGGGATAAAAAAGAGTCGAATGCCAGATAAAAATGTATAAGTTTACAGTATATTTGGGTATGAGATTTTTGAGCTACTTTGAAAAGTCATTTGGCTGTTTGATTTGGAAAAGGCCCAGAGTGGCGAGTGGTAGTAGCACTGAATGAGTCGTGCGGAGGAGATGCTAACGAAATTCTCTGAAAATTTAAGTTGTTAGGAAATTTTTAGAATTTTTGGAAATATTCGAAATAAGAAGGAATTAATATTTAATTGGAATTAATTAGTTTAGTTGAAACTAAAATTATGAAGTAAACCAAAAATATTTTTTAACATGTTTACAACAGAGATAGTAGCATTTTCCCCATCTTAGCAATTTCGAGGACGAAATTATTTTAAGGGTGAAGGAATGTAATGTCCCGCATTTTTATCAGTTTGAATTTAAATATTTAAATCAGTTTAAATATTGAATTCGTAATATAAATGGATTTTTTATATTAATTAAAATGAAGTTGAACGTATAACAAAATATTAAATATAATCGAGCCCGTAATATCGCGGTAGTTCGTAATTTAACGTTTTGAACTTCAACTGAGTACACAGGACTCGTTTTAAATCGGATTTCTTAGAAACAAGAAACATTGGAATCTGTTGTTTTATATTTTTCTAACGGAAGTAGAAAATGGAGATTTCGTCGTATAGATTGCAAGATATGTCCAAATCAAATATTCGAAAAGTCGTTATGAAGTCGTATATCGACCGTAACGGTTTATTTGATATAACTAGATATCGGATTTGAAATTGGACAAGGTTCTTTTGAGGCGTAGTGATAATTTAATTTTTAGAATTTTTCTGTAATTTTTAATTAATTAAATACACAACTTTTTATTTGGAGTATTTCGCACCCTATATCGATATTTTGGGGTTTCAAAATATAAGTCAACCTACCAATATTATTATATTTTTGGGACCGTGACACCTCGTTGGACACGACTGTGTTCTTATTTTTTCCCTAGCAACTCCGACATAAACGAAATTTTAGGTAGCGGGTTTGTTTGTCATGTAGTGATCTATACTTCATCTCATAGCCTTATTCTATGTCTGTTCTTTTCATCATTAATGCACCCCATGTTGCTAGCAATAAAATATGGAAATATAAAACCACCCTAGCAATGAAGGCGTAGGGACCAAGGAAAACTACAGACTACCCCATATGATACTTAGCTGAAACCCTGGGAGACACGCACTCGAACAGTAAAAGAAATTGTACAAACCTAACCCTAAGCCTATGTATTAAAAACGCAGACAACACATGGAAGTCAAATCAAACCCAAAACCCATTCCCTATACCCTAATGCTACTGCCTCCTATTCCTTAACCACAAAGGTTCGAACATCTAAAAATACATAGTAGCTCAACATCTTTCTTTAAAACATTATATCAAAGTTTTCAATGGCTTCAGAAAATTTATATATTCACTAAATTCTCCACTAATAAAATACAATATATATAAGATCCTGGAACCATCTCCTCGCTGGTTTTCTAGTTCTGTGCGAGTGTCGAGATGAGGGATGAAGATTGGTGCGGAAATAGCAGTTAATGCATGGGTTTGTTGTGTAGAAGGAGTGCAAAGCACGAAAATGATGAGTGTGAGCTTGATTTGAAGCCGGAGAGGAAGTGTCAAGCAAGTTCGGTTCCACTGTATTATGTAGCGTGACCTGGAGCTGGTTGTAACCGGACTGAGGTGATGAGGCCATGGGGAGCAGTGAAGAGAATTGAAATAATGGGTACTGGGTTTTTAAGGGGTGGTTTCACGTGTGGACATATTGTACGGTGCAAGGAGATGGCACTTTGTTTTGATGGAGGAGGGGTGCTGCTAGTTTCTGGTGTATGATCAATGGGTGCTGATCTGGGTCATGAAGGGAACATGCAAGGGTGGACGTGGGGAGTTGGAAAGATGTGGTCATAGCAGGTAGCAGGAGTAGAAAGTTTATACAGTAGAAGAATGGAGGAATTTTCCATGGCCTTATGCTGGGGAGGGACGTGATACTTTTTGGTGAGAAGTTTCGAACGTGGTCATTTGTTATAATTATCTGGAGCGGAAGCATTGGGTGGAGCGACGTTTGAGTCTAATGTGTTGGGTAAGGTAAGGATGATTGATAAATAGTTCACGATATCCAGGTCTGTTCATTTCAGTAAGTACAAGATGAAAGTTGCGGTAGGGGGTTCATGGTTCATTTTATGGTGGCACGGTGGTAGAGATAAGTGCATGCCGAAAATTAGTTGGAGCGTGCGAGTTGTAAGGAGGAGGCAGTGAGGCACCATGTCGATGGTGGAATTGGGGGATGACAAGTCGGACGAGGAGAAAGAAAGACGCGGTAAGGAGAAATATCGCGATTTTTACGAAAGGAGGAGAATTAGTACAACCTAATCACGTTTATGGGAATCTATGGAAATCATTCACATCATAGCGATGCGAACTACAGTGTGGAACAGATTTCGCAAAAAATAAAATCATTAGAATTTCGTGATATAATCGACTGATGCAAATCGTTATTTAATGGTTAACGCGCAAAGGTGAGTAAATTCACTAACTCTGATCTATTTTAAAATATTATAATTATATTTTAATGTTGGTTGAATGTTGTGTGATGGTTGATTAGGTAAATTACAGTTTAATTGGTTGAACATCGTCGTATATATACACATCATTTATTAGAGACTGATCCCATTGATTATATATTCCCTAGTATGGAATTAGTATTAATTGTTTGACTAACATCTGTGGATGCGGAAACCGGTTGGAGGACTCTAACGAAAAGGAATTTCGTTCGATCCGAATCAGTCACTAAACCGATCTAGACCGTTCGAAACTCCTGATTGTTTTGAGAACACGACAAAATAGAACGCAGACGGAAGAACATTTCATTATATATTACAACAATGCATCAGATTACAAGAATATACAGATAATAAATGAATAAATATTACACAGAAATATCAGAGATTTAAATTACATTTAAATACATAGCAGCGGAAAATAATACAATACACAACTAGAAGAGATATACGGATACAAAGCTTTCCGGATATCATTCCAGCTGTAAACCAGGATCCTGTGAACAAAAATCTGCAAAACCAAAACAACTAGCTGCCCGTGTCAAAATAAGGGCACCCAGGGTTTAGGTTAAAACAATAAACTCCAGGTCAGTCATGGGACTAGTGTGAGAACTAAAACAGTTATTTAAAACTTTACTTTAAATCAGATATATCAAGGGACCACGACGTATAACACAGAACGAGTTTCCTCCCAAGAATACCAGTGCATACAACAAAACAGCGCAATGCTTTTTGGAAAAATGAAGCTATTATAAGACCCAGGTCCTATCACACAATGCAACGCAAGCCGGGGGATAGGGTTTTCCCTTATAATAGCCAAATATGCTTAGTACGTTTAAAACAAATCATTTGTTACTACTATAAGTGCATAGTGTATAAAACAACTTCAAATCATAAGTATCAATCATAGACGGCATGGGTACCATATATCATGTCGCCATACTAGTTCTACAATTAAAACCGCAAATGTCACGTATTTGGAAATTGGATTTCCATCTATGAACCGAGGCAAAAGATAGTCCTCATCTGATTCGAGACGCTCTAGTCCGTGTCTCAGGTCAGAGCTCGAGTGACCTTTGGATCGTCAGGGCCGGTCCACCGATGTGGATTAAAATGCCTGAACACTGCGTTTCCCCACCCTTTGGGGTGTCAATGAGCCAACAAATGACTCCATCGGTTCAAGAACGACCGATATATCCGAGGCGCCTCGCAACAGCAACAACCACATAAGTCAAACTCGTCAGGGCATGTAAAACCACTGACACCACTTCTAACTAGAAGGAAACGCATGCCCTCCCTGAGGTCCGTCTCCCGTTTTTGGTTCACACCGGGGTGTGAGGCTCGCGAATCAACGTTACACAAAGCTATGCCACAAAGGCCGTGCTTTGATCATCCACCACAAGACTCTGCTTTTCAACAGAAGCCTTGATCATATTGCCACTTAGGCATGCCACACAGGCAATTCACTCCATGCATTTGATATCCATCGATATATAACCCCTGAGCTCGTACGTCTCAGAGAAGGGCGTTAAGCAAGAGAATAAATTCTCCGCCGCCAAACTGATATACATTTAATAGAAATCAATCACACAGACTAAAATCCAATGTCAGACACACAGTCCATTTACAAGTTCGTTCTGGGTCTGAACGAAACCGGAGGCACCTAGTACCCCGCATATCCATCGATCTCCAAGTAAGTCTGGACGACCACCAACTGTTTCCATCTTCTTGGGTGTACATCCCAATCAATATCATCAGTAATCACCCAAACGACGTGAAGACCTCCGGTCTTCGACCACCGTCTTCATCTTCGACTTATCGTCGTATCAGTTATTCAGAATGGGATAAACCCGGTCTTTCCGAATAACTCGCGTATATTTTAAATAAGTGTTACACAAACACAACATACGCCTCATTCCAATTCATCAGTCACTAACCGTAAATTAATCAAGAGAATAATTCCCTAAATATTAACCCCGAAGGCCGAAACCAACATCAGATCAATATCCAGAAAACCATTATGCTTAGCTAACCGACAGTTAGTTTCTAAATTTCACATTCATAGGGAAAGGTTCCCATTAGTTTTATCAAAGATAAATTCCTTGAATTTATTCTTTAATCTTCTTTTGAATTTCGATTCAACTAGTCGGGATTAACGAACCTTACCGAAGTAATCATTTGTTTTAATTTTCCCAATCCCAACCTATTTATCCCACGAAGTAAAACTGGTAGTACTTCATATCTAACACTACGGTGTTATCAGTAAATTCAATTACCATTTCACGTTCAAATCTATTTAAAGATTTAACTATCGCCTGGAGCAAAACTGGTGATACTCCATTCTCGATCTTTTCAATCTAATTAAAGATTCATTAAAACTCCACTTAGTTTTAATCTGTGACTGGGTTAAAGAATCAGTGTCATTTAAAACACGGTTCACGATGAACCCAAAATCACATCACATTTCAATCAGTCCCTAACCGTAAATTAGGAAGTGAACAATTCCCTAAGTATTAACCCCGAAGGCCGAAACCAACATCAGATCAATACCCCAGAAACCATTCAACTTAACTAATCTCCAGTTAGTTTCTGATTTTCTTAACTCTGTTGGGTCTAAGAACAGTATTATTGAAGATACCGTTCACGACAACCCAAAATCACATTCTATTAATTATCGGGTTAAAGAACAAGTGTTATTTAAAACACTGTTCACGATAAACCCAAAAATCAATGCCTATTAAATTCCAATTAAATATCATTTAATTGGTACACTTCATTAAATCTAAATAAAAAGATTTAATCTTTTTCTCAACTGGGCTTAAGAACAGTGTTAATGAAGACACCATTCACAACAAACCCAAATCACATTTGACATTAAATACAAGGCTCTGAATAGAAAATATACCGGCTTATATTCAATATCAAATTCTACGACCAGCAAATATCGTATTGGAAATAACGATATATATATATCTTTCAAATTCCCATAACAATATCTGTATCATCACGAAATCCAACATTGAAATATTCCGAAGACAATTGCGATTCAAATCCATTCCCATATAATTATTGGAAATTCTGGTTATTTTCAAAACCATTTCAAATCCAATTTATTTATTTAAAAATAAATATAATTATAATTCTAGTTCAAAACTAGTTCAAATATGGAATTTTTCATCCCGATTCTTCCCAAATCATTTCTTACGATTTTACACAAATTATTGATATTTTTAATAATTTTATCAAGGCCCGTACAGTCGATTTCCATCAACGGCCATCGAACTGCACTTACAACGACCTTTTCCAAATTTGATTTGGACATAATTCCAAATCCAACCGTTAGATTTCTAATTTCTAATTTCTAATATTCATTGGAAAGCTCTTTTCGATACGAACCCAACGGTTCCGGTTTCAGGAGAATCCGACGGTCGGATCTCCCGTAATATCCGTTCGAAGTCAATGGTCGAAATTCGCGAACTGCCGCGGCGCGGCGCGTTCTATTCAGGCCATTATATTATATATATAATATATATAATATATACTTCGTCGATTTCAATTCAAAACGTGCTTTATAAATCGTTTTAAATTCATTTTCAAAACGGTTTCAACTTCATATTCAATTTCAAATCAAAATTGAATATTCCAATATAAATTCGTTTTAAATTCATTTCAAATCGATTTCAATTCAATTTCAATTTAATTCGAATTTCTTTTCAATTTCAATTTGAATTCAATTCCTTTCGATTTCAATTCGAATTCAATTCTATTCGAATTTCAAATCACTTCAGTGTATTTTGAATTTCAAATCAATTCAGTTTAATTCGAATTTCAATTCACTTTAAATATAATTCGAATTTAAATTCATTTCTATATAATTCGAATTTCAAACCTATTCGATTTCAAATCTATTCAATTTAATTCGACTTTCGAATCTATTTCAATATTCATTGAAAAATGAATAAAATCGATATAAATATCGTTCACATCAAAATGGCGTCAATCTAATCAACACGGCTTCATATATTTCTATTTTCAAATATCCTATTTCAAATATTTCTTTTTCAAATATTTCTTTTTCAAATATTTCTTTTTCAAAACTGGAATGAGGCCCAATCAATTACCATATAATGTTAATTATATGGATTTTCTACAACACATGTATACAATAACAACGATGAATAATCAACCATCATCCAAAGTGCATTCTACACTGTATAAGCATCAAATATAAATATTTAACGCTCATAACAGTCTGTCAATCAATCGATCGACATATAACTAACTATTGGGATTAGTGTATGTCATATATCACCCCAATACCCATGTGGGGTTTTCAAACAATCAAACACAGATTTTATTTGTGCAGTTGGGCGATGTGTAAAATTTATCGTCCCAATCAATATCAGTCAAATCAGTGTATATAAACTAATCTCCGATTTGTTTATAAATATTTATTTTATATACACGTTAAAAATTCTATTTTCAACTATAAACTATTTTCCACTATAAAATATTTTATTTCAACTATATAAATATTTTATTTCATTTCACATCACATCACACAATCAACTACACATCAAAATCAACAAACAAGCATACAAGCCGTCTATGGTCTGTGGACGACGGGTGTCGGGTGCTACTAAACACCGTCTGCATCCTAGTATATATATGTAACTAGAAAAACTAAATAAAAGGTGAGGAGTTCTCACAGATTAGCTAATCCAATCCCACGACTCTTCATATGTAGAACATCTCGCCGTGCTCGCCCTTCGTCACTTTCGCCGCCCGTATTTGCCACATATGTAAAAATCGAATTTTTACTTTTCTATTCAATATATAAAAATCGAATTTTTACTTCGCTATTCAATATATAAAAATCGAATTTTTACTTCGCTATTCAATATATAAAAATCGAATTTTTACTTCGCTGTTCAATATATAAAAATCGAATTTTTACTTCGCTGTTCAATATATAAAAATCGAATTTTTACTTCGTTGTTCAATATATAAAAATCGAATTTTTACTTCGCTGTTCAATATATAAAAATCGAATTTTTACTTCGCTATTCAATATATAAAAATCGAATTTTTACTTCGCTATTCAATATATAAAAATCGAATTTTTACTTCGCTATTCAATATATAAAAATCGTTCCTTCATATCTAAAAATCTCGTCTTTCACTTTCTGAAAACCTCGCCTTTCACTTTAACAAAAATACGGTTTTTTCCTTCACAAAAATTTCAGTTTTTATCCTACTCATTACATAGAAGATAAGTAATCAAATTAAATTAAAATAGTAAAAACTTACTGGTCATTTTCGTTCGGGTGGTGGATGCTCACCGGGGAGGGGGTTTCTTGGCGTCGGAATAGGGTGGAAGAAGAAGAAGAAGCGGCCGCAGCAGGAGGGGGTATCGCGGCTCATTCGAGGTAGGGGGTATCGCATCGCAGCAGGAGAGGGGGGTACGCGGCGCAGCAGGAGAGGGGGGTATCGCAGCGCAGCAGGAGAGGGGGGGTGCGATCGATGAGGGGCGGCGACCAATCGCCGGAGGTGGGGTTGCCACCGATGGCGGCGGCGACTAGGGGAGAGGGGCGATGGGTCAACGCGATGGTTTTTTTTTATTTGCTCTGATCGATTTTATGAAGAGAGAGAAGAGGGAGTGCATTATATAAATATATATATTTTATTATTTTTAACTTTCAAAAAACAACTTTTTATTTCGAACTCGAAATCGAACCCACCGCCTGTCGTCCATAGCTAATTACCCCAATTCCGAACACAATGAGATATGTATCGTGAGCTGATTTGATCGTTTCGATCAGTTTCCGTCAAAATCAACATATAACTCTATATATTGAATTTGAACGCGTATTTCAATTTGCTGGGGTCACATACTAACTCGAAAAATTCCAAAAAATATATTTCTAGCTTTGTATTGACGATACGGTCCTAACAAAACTAATTTCGTCAAATTCCGAGACTGATAGAAAAATAGCCATTTTCCAGTCGACTGAATTCAACTGAAATTGTTAAAACGCGTTTAACTTCGCTACACTCACATATTGATTCGAAAAAATTACGAAATTTGGAATCTAGCAATAATTTGACATCACGGATCCAACAAAAGTGGTTTCGTCGAAATCCGAGGTCGTTTGCAAAATTCCCATTTTTAAGGGCCTGAATTCTATAGCGACTATTCAGAATTTTCAACTGGACGTATCTTTTGATTCCCGCTATGAAATCTTGATTTTCCAGATTCGTTGGAAAGATATTCTAGATTAGATTCAAATATTTTTGGTTTCACTAAAATCCGGTTTATTTTGCACCCGGTATGTTCAATTGAAGTTTGAAATCGAATTATCGAACTACCGCGCCATTTTCAATTCCTTTTATAAATATAAATAAATATTTATATTCTAACGACGATCTATATAATATATACGTTCGAATTCTATTCAAAATAAATTTCTCGTCGATATTATTTAAAATAATTCATTTTAAATATTCAAAATTCGCTAAAATTGCGAAAATAAAAATTTTTAAATTGGCCCAGATTTCCGGGTTATTACAATCTCCCCCACTTAAAACTTTTCGTCCCCGAAAAGGAACGAAGCCGAAAGTTGTTTAACTAGTCAACTCAACTTTCATTATTTTGATTACGGCTTAAGTTCTTCAACTTTTCAGTTTCTAAGAACTTTTCAAAAATTTCAAAAATTTGGCTAACACCCTAAATTTTCGAAAAAATTCGCCATAACCTCCCCTGCACCGGGAGCACGGGAAAATCCCGAAATTGCCATACAGGCCCTCTGATCTCAAAAAGGAAACGAAAAAGCCAAGCGGTTAGCCAATCGGCTCATAAAATCATCATCACCCAAACAAAACAGTAAATTATGGTAAACATGTACCTATTTGTCGGGCAAACAATTTTATTCTCTGCTCTAGCCTTCTTGCTATGATCTGTTCAATGTAAGTACAAGTATATGCAAGCAAATGCAATCATTTTTCAACACAATTCAATATTTGATCCAATTAGGCTAAATGGTTCAACATTTTAATTAATCAAACAACACAATCAGCAACCAATTAGTTGATTATCATTTCAAATTTATAACTTTGATATATAGTCTAAAAATCAGATTTTTTGATGCAAAATCACAACAATAAGCCTTATCTAATTTTGGTTCTCACACCAGTCAATAGGAAGTATATAGATATCACACCTTCGAAACTCGAATACCAATTCTGATGATGTTCGAACTATCATCAGAATCATCTCCGGGCGACTAGAGTGTGATTCTATATCTATCCAGTATATTAAAACTTCGAATAGACGCTAGCTAGGCGCATACGCAAAATATTTATATATTGGATTGTCCTAATCAATATGAAATTAATAATCAAACACGAATAATTGATTTTAAATTTTCAAAACAAAATTCGTTTCATCTTAAAAATATACTCTTCACACTCGTTCTAGGATACTACTGATCCCATCTCTAACGAGTCACTCTCATTGGATATTACTAATCCAATATCTGATGAATTCATTCGTATGGTTCTAATGTGCCTTGTTCTCTGAGCTTTGTAAACCAAAGATCTGATACAAACTCTAACGAAAAGGAATTTCGTTTGATCTGAATCAGTCACTAAACCGATCTAGACCGTTCGAAACGCCTGATTGTTTTGAGAACACGACAAAATAGAACGTAGACGGAAGAACATTTCATTGTATATTACAACAACGCATCAGATTACAAGAATATGCAGAGTATAAATGAATAAATATTACACAGAAATATCAGAGATTTAAATTACATTTAAATACATAGCAACAGAAAATAATACAATACACAACTAGAAGAGATATACGGATACAAAGCTTTCCGGATATCATTCCAGCTGTAAACCAGGATCCTGTGAATAAAAATCTGCAAAACCAAAACTACTAGCTGCCCGTGTCAAAATAAGGGCACCCAGAGTTTAGGTTAAAACAATAAACTCCAGGTCAGTCATGGGACTGGTGTGAGAACTAAAACAGTTATTTAAAACTTTACTTTAAATCAGATATATTAAGGGACCACGACGTATAACACGAAACGGGTTTCCTCCCAAGAATACCAGTGCATATAACAAAACAGCGCAATGCTTTTAGGAAAAATGAAGCTATTATAAGACCCAGGTCCTATCACACAATGCAACGCAAGCCGAGGGATAGGGTTTTCCCTTATAATAGCCAAATATGCTTAGTACGTTTAAAACAAATCATTTGATACTACTATAAGTGCATAGTGTATAAAACAACTTCAAATCATAAGTATCAATCATAGACGGCATGAGTACCATATATCATGTTGCCATACTAGTTCTACAATTAAAACCGCAAATGTCACGTATTTGGAAATTGGATTTCCATCTATGAACTGAGGCAAAAGATAGTCCTCAACCGATTCGTGACGCTCTAGTCCGTGTCTCAGGTCAGAGCTCGAGTGACCTTTGGATCGTCAGGGCCGGTCCACCGATGTGGATTAAAATGCCTGAACACTGCGTTTCCCCACCCTTTGGGGTGTTAATGAGCCAACAAATGACTCCATCGGTTCGAGAACGACCGATATATCCGAGGCGCCTCGCAACAGCAACAACCACATAAGTCAAACTCGTCAGGGCGTGTAAAACCACTGACGCCACTTCTAACTAGAAGGAAACGCATGCCCTCCCTGAGGTCCGTCTCCCGTTTTTGGTTCACACCGGGGTGTGAGGCTCGCGAATCAACGTTACACAAAGCTATGCCACAAAGGTCGTGCTTTGATCATCCACCACAAGACTCTGCTTTTCAACAGAAGCCTTGATCATATTGCCACTTAGGCATACCACACAGGCAATTCACTCCATGCGTTTGATATCCATCGATATATAACCCCTGAGCTCGTACGTCTCAGAGAAGGGCGTTAAGCAAGAGAATAAATTCTCCGCCGCCAAACTGATATACATTTAATAGAAATCAATCACACAGACTAAAATCCAATGTCAGACACATAGTCCATTTACAAGTTCGTTCTGGGTCTGAACGAAACCGGAGGCACCTAGTACCCTGCATATCCATCGACCTCCAAGTACGTCTGGACGACTACCAACTGTTTCCATCTTCTTGGGTGTACATCCCAATCAAGATCATCAGTAATCACCCCAACGACGTGAAGACCTCCGGTCTTCGACCACCGTCTTCATCTTCGACTTATCGTCGTATCAGTTATTCAGAATGGGATAAACCCGGTCTTTCCGAATAACTCGCGTATATTTTAAATAAGTGTTACACAAACACAACATACGCCTCATTCCAATTCATCAGTCACTAACCGTAAATTAATCAAGAGAATAATTCCCTAAATATTAACCCCGAAGGCCGAAACCAACATCAGATCAATATCCAGAAAACCATTATGCTTAGCTAACCGACAGTTAGTTTCTAAATTTCACATTCATAGGGAAAGGTTCCCATTAGTTTTATCAAAGATAAATTCCTTGAATTTATTCTTTAATCTTCTTTTGAATTTCGATTCAACTAGTCGGGATTAACGAACCTTACCGAAGTAATCATTTGTTTTAATTTTCCCAATCCCAACCTATTTATCCCACGAAGTAAAACTGGTAGTACTTCATATCTAACACTACGGTGTTATCAGTAAATTCAATTACCATTTCACGTTCAAATCTATTTAAAGATTTAACTATCGCCTGGAGCAAAACTGGTGATACTCCATTCTCGATCTTTTCAATCTAATTAAAGATTCATTAAAACTCCACTTAGTTTTAATCTGTGACTGGGTTAAAGAATCAGTGTCATTTAAAACACGGTTCACGATGAACCCAAAATCACATCACATTTCAATCAGTCCCTAACCGTAAATTAGGAAGTGAACAATTCCCTAAGTATTAACCCCAAAGGCCGAAACCAACATCAGATCAATACCCCAGAAACCATTCAACTTAACTAATCTCCAGTTAGTTTCTGATTTTCTTAACTCTGTTGGGTCTAAGAACAGTATTATTGAAGATACCGTTCACGACAACCCAAAATCACATTCTATTTATTATCGGGTAAAAGAACAAGTGTTATTTAAAACATTGTTCACGATAAACCCAAAAATCAATGCCTATTCAATTCCAATTAAATATCATTTAATTGGTACACTTCATTAAATCTAAATAAAAAGATTTAATCTTTTTCTCAATTGGGCTTAAGAACAGTGTTAATGAAGACACCATTCACAACAAACCCAAATCACATTTGACATTAAATACAAGGCTCTGAATAGAAAATATACCGGCTTATATTCAATATCAAATTCTACGACCAACAAATATCGTATTGGAAATAACGATATATATATATCTTTCAAATTCCCATAACAATATCTGTATCATCACGAAATCCAACATCGAAATATTCCGAAGACAATTTCGATTCAAATCCATTCCCATATAATTATTGGAAATTCTGGTTATTTTCAAAACCATTTCAAATCCAGTTTATTTATTTAATAATAAATAGAATTATAATTCTAGTTCAAAACTAGTTCATTTCGATAAAAATCTATTTTTATCTTTTCAAATATGGAGTTTTTCATCCCGATTCTTCCCAAATCATTTCTTACGATTTTACACAAATTATTGGTATTTTTAATAATTTTATCAAGGCCCATACAGTCGATTTCCATCAACGGCCATCGAACTGCACTTACAGCAACCTTTTCCAAATTTGATTTGGACATAATTCCAAATCCAACCGTTAGATTTCTAATATTCATTGTAAAGCTCTTTTCGATACGAACCCAACGGTTCCGGTTTCAGGAGAATCCGACGGTCGGATCTCCCATAATATCCGTTCGAAGTCAATGGTTGAAATTCGCGAACTACCGCGGCGCGGTGCGTTCTATTCAGGCCATTATATTATATATATAATATATATAATATATACTTCGTCGATTTCAATTCAAAACGTGCTTTATAAATCGTTTTAAATTCATTTTCAAAACGGTTTCAACTTCATATTCAATTTCAAATCAAAATTGAATATTCCAATATAAATTCGTTTTAAATTCATTTCAAATCGATTTCAATTCAATTTCAATTTAATTCGAATTTCTTTTCAATTTCAATTTGAATTCAATTCCTTTTGATTTCAATTCGGATTCAATTCTATTCGAATTTCAAATCACTTCAGTGTATTTTGAATTTCAAATCAATTCAGTTTAATTCGAATTTCAATTCACTTTAAATATAATTTGAATTTCAATTCATTTCAATATAATTCGAATTTCAAATCTATTCGATTTCAAATCTATTCAATTTAATTCGACTTTCGAATCTATTTCAATATTCATTGAAAAATGAATAAAATCGATATAAATATCGTTCACGTCAAAATGGCGTCAATCTAATCAACACGGCTTCATATATTTCTATTTTCAAATATCCTATTTCAAATATTTCTTTTTCAAATATTTCTTTTTCAAAACTGGAATGAGGCCCAATCAATTACCATATAATGTTAATTATATGGATTTTCTACAACACATGTATACAATAACAACGATGAATAATCAACCATCATCCAAAGTGCATTCTACATTGTATAAGCATCAAATATAAATATTTAACGCTCATAACAGTCTGTCAATCAATCGATCGACATATAACTAACTATTGGTATTAGTGTATGTCATATATCACCCCAATACCCGTGTGGGGTTTTCAAACAATCAAACACAGATTTTATTTGTGCAGTTGGGCGATGTGTAAAATTTATCGTCCCAATCAATATCAGTCAAATCAGTGTATATAAACTAATCTCCGATTTGTTTATAAATATTTATTTTATATACACGTTAAAAATTCTATTTTCAACTATAAAATATTTTCCACTATAAAATATTTTATTTCAACTATATAAATATTTTATTTCTTTTCACATCACATCACACAATCAACTACACATCAAAATCAACAAACAAGCATACAAGCCGTCCATGGTCTGTGGACGACGGGTGTCGGGTGCTACTAAACACCGTCTGCATCCTAGTATATATATGTAACTAGAAAAATTAAATAAAAGGTGAGGAGTTCTCACAAATTAGCAAATCCAATTCCACGACTCTTCATATGTAGAACATCTCGCCGTGCTCGCCCTTCGTCACTTTCACCGCCCGTATTTGCTACATATGTAAAAATCGAATTTTTACTTTGCTATTAAATACATAAAAATCGAATTTTTACTTCTCTAATCAATATATAAAAATCGAATTTTTACTTCGCTATTCAATATATAAAAATCGAATTTTTACTTCGCTATTCAATATATAAAAATCGAATTTTTACTTCGCTATTCAATATATAAAAATCGAATTTTTACTTCGCTATTCAATATATAAAAATCGAATTTTTACTTTGCTATTCAATATATAAAAATCGAATTTTTACTTCGCTATTCAATATATAAAAATCGAATTTTTACTTCGCTATTCAATATATAAAAATCGTTCCTTCATATCTAAAAATCTCGTCTTTCACTTTCTGAAAACCTCGCCTTTCACTTTAACAAAAATATGGTTTTTCCCTTCACAAAAAATTCAGTTTTTATCCTACTCATTATATATAAGATAAGTAATCAAATTAAATTAAAATAGTAAAAACTTACTGGTCATTTTCGTTCGGGTGGTGGATGCTCGCCGGGGAGGGGGTTTCTTGGCGTCGGAATAGGGTGGAAGAAGAAGCAGCGGCCGCAGCAGGAGGAGGAGGGGGGTATCGCGGCTCAATCAAGGTAGGGGGGTATCTCATCGCAGCAGGAGAGGGGGGGTATCGCGGCGCAACAGGAGAGGGGGGGTATTGCGGCGCAGTAGGAGAGGGGGGGATATCGCGGCGCAGTACGAGAGGGGGGTGCGATCGGTGAGGGGCGGCGGCCAATCGCCGGAGGTGGGGTTGCCACCGATGGCGGCGGCGACTAGGGGAGAGGGGCGACGGGTCAACGCGATGGGTTTTTTTTTCTTTTATTTGCTCTGATCGATTTTTTGAAGAGAGAGAAGAGGGAGTGCATTATATAAATATATATATTATTATTTTTAACTTTCAAAAAGCAACTTTTTATTTCGAAATCGAAATCGAACCCACTGCCTGTCGTCCATAGCTAATTACCCCCATTCCGAACACAATGAGATATGTGTCGTGAGCTGATTTGATCGTTTCGATCAGTTTCCGTCAAAATCAACATATAACTCTATATATTGAATTTGAACACGCATTTCAATCTACTGGGGTCACATACTAACTCGAAAAATTCCAGAAAAATTATTTCTAGCTTCGTATTGATGATACGATCCTAACAAAACTAATTTCGTCAAATTCCGAGACTGTTAGAAAAATGGCCATTTTCCAGTCGATTGAATTCAACTGAAATTGTTAAAACGCGTTTAACTTCGCCACACTCACATATTGATTCGAAAAAATTACAAAATTTGGAATCTAGCAATAATTTGACATCACGGATCCAAAAAAAGTGGTTTCGTCGAAATCTGAGGTCGTTTGCAAAATTCCCATTTTTAAGGGCCTGAATTCCATAGCGACTATTCAGAATTTTCAACTGGACATATCTTTTGATTCCCGCTATGAAATCTTGATTTTTCGGATTCGTTGGAAAGATATTCTAGATTAGATTCAAATATTTTTGGTTTCGCTAAAATATGGTTTATTTTGCACCCAGTATGTTCAATTGAAGTTTGAAATCGAATTATTGAACTACCGCGCCATTTTCAATTCCTTTTATAAATATAAATAAATATTTATATTCTAACGACGATCTATATAATATATACGTTCGAATTCTATTCAAAATAAATTTCTCGTCGACATTATTTAAAATAATTCATTTTAAATATTCAAAATTCGCTAAAAAAAAAAAAATTTGGCTCAGATTTCCGGGTTATTACAGGAATCCAACTAGATTCCTCGATATTTATATGAACTGGTTGTTTTAAATTATTTATATATGCACTGTTTGAACCCAAATAACAGTAAAACCCTGTGTGGATGTTAATGTTGAATGGTAATTCAACATTTATTTTGATTTAAATCAAATAGACGATAGCGGTGAAGAAAAGAGCAGCACCGACCGTAAACTCATCTTTTTGTAAGAAGTTGTTTGGCCGTCAGGCAAATCAATGAAGTTAATTATAAAAATTATATTTTTATGATTAAAGAGATGTTTTAAACGGTAATAGAAGCTCTATTATAAACTAATAATTTATAGTTCATTTTTATAAAGTAGGCAATTCATCTGTTTTAGATTAAAAATGAAGTAAACTGTTTTACTTCAGAGATGAATAATTATTAGTCAGTTAGTGTTTTCTAAAAGGAGATCATTTAAAATAGTATTAGGATTGTAATGAGATGTTTAAATTGAATTAAATAATTCGAATGGAAAGAGAATGGTCAAAAGACAAAGAGCGTTGGAGAGTTTTGGGAGATTGAAGTGAAGGGTTGGTATTTAATATAAATAGCCATGAACGGTAGGGATTTCAAAATAAGTATATGGCGTTATAAAACTATATTGTAAAATAAAACAAGAAATATAGTTTGATTAAGATTAGAAATAATAAGGGGTTAGATTTGTGAACTTATATCTATTCTAAGATAAGAATGTTGTTGATCAAGGTCTGAGAGGTAATTAAAATACCCCAACTTGAACGATTTCATTATTACTGAGGAACGATATAAGTTTGTAACGGAAAGAGATATCAAGATTAGTATAAAAGTAATATGGCAGCGTATTGCAAGTCTTAGAACTATAGCAATAAAATAAACGCTGTTGACTAGGCTTAAGCGTGACTGGTATGTCGAGATTAGTTATAAAGGAGAATATTACAGCGTATGACAAGTTTTGAACTGTAACGATAAATTAACGATGTTAACCAAATTTAAGTGTGATTTTTATATATAGCAGCACTTCCTAGGGAATGGAAACAGATTAGTTTTAAATCCACTTATTCTAAAAGTAATAAGTAACGATGTCTGTCCAAAGAAATATAAGAACGAGTTAGAAAGAGATATTGGGAAATTGTTTCAGAAAGCAAAGACATCAATTCGATATTCGAAATATGATTAGAATTAGACCATTAGGATTTGGAATTTTTATTCGACGATGTGGAATATATTAAAGTAAATCATTTTTAGGAATTATAATCTGATAAGATAATTAACATTTAGTTTTAAACAAATAAATGTTAATAGGATAGGAATCGGTATTTAGTTATAAACTTGATATTGATTTGATAAGAAGTTGACTTAGAAACAGAGTTTATAAAGTGGAATAGGAATATAAAAGTTGGAAAGAGATTTCAGTAAACAAGATAACGGGAATTATTACGTGAATAAAGAGTTATATGATAAAGATGTTCAAGTTTCTATAATAAGGGATAGTATTCACGACTCAAAGTGAATAATGTTTAAAATTGAACGTTGGGCCAATTAAAAGGGTTAAAATGGAATTCGAAATATTTTTCCAATATAATTAGAGTATATTATCCAAGTGTAGGAAATAAAGAACGTGAAGAGAATGGAAGTGCTTCGAACATTAATAACGTATGTTTTCTAGAGCATGAAAGAATAAGAGTTTATAATAACTGGAAATGTTTTCCAAGAAGTGTAAAAAGGCTAAAACAGGATTTGAGAAATATCTAGTAAGATATGGGAACTCGAATAATAAAAACGAATGTTAAATAAAAAGTACCCATGTTTGTGTGATGTCTAGTTATACATTTGAATGAATATTTGTTTTACTTCGATGGTTAAATAACTGACTATCGAAGTGTTTTGACCATCGTTGTCAATACGGAGTGACCGGTTGGATCTATTATCCGAAAACCACTCCGTATAGGCATAAGCGCTGCGAATTTGATATGCTGAAGATAATTGAAGACAGAGTTAAATGCAAGGGTCGTCCAGTTCCGGAATGGTGTTTTCTGTTTGTTCAGTCCCAGAACAGCTTGTATGGATGAGTGTCTGACAGAGTATTTCCAACGGTCACACCGTTGATTTTTACGAATATACCAAGTTGGTGGGGAGAAGGTAACTTCTCTTTATTCTACACCTAGTGTGCATTTGTGTAATCAATATGTGATTACGGATTTGACGATGTGGCATTCAAAATGAATGGTGATCAGATGTTCTTAAAATAGACGTAGCCTCTAGCCTCACAACCAGGAGGTAACAAAAGTTGGGCTAGGCAGCATGGCTAGTTGGGTCATCCCCAAGCAGGGTGTATTGTCACCGATCTAGAGAAAATTCATATTTATACTTCTTTTCGATTCTGTATCTTCGGATGACGGTTGGATGGCCTATAACCGTGGTGGCAATATATTCGATACACTCAAGCTAAATGAGTGGTCGGTCATGTATGGCCGGGTTGCAAGACGTTCTTATTGAACCCAGGTGTATCCCCTCTAGAGTACAATGATCAAAAGTTGCTCCCATACCTACTCTGTTGGAATCCAATCTCCAATAATCGCCCTGCGGTTCTTGATTTTATACTAACTATATGTGGAGCGTGAGATGCAAGTGTTCTGCTACATGGATATTCATGTGTTTAGACATTATCATAATATCACTAGATTTGATATCAAAGTATCTTTGATTATAGTAAGGTAAAAACCATCCATGTTTATGTGTGGCTGGTTTTACTATTATCTTTTTGTTTCAAAGATTTTCAAAGTTAAACAGTATGGTTGGAATTTACTCACACCAGCCCCATGACTGACCCAGAGTTTATTTTATTTGTTTTCCCTAAACTCTTGGGTACCCAAATTTGTATGGGCAGTCAAGTGTTTCAGGCTTTGCAAATTCACTCGGAGGAGCTGGAAACAGAAGGCTTCACCATTAATTAGTAAAGATTATTTCCGCTGTGATATATATATATATATGTGTGTGTGTGTTGAACTCTGATATATGGTATGTATATATACAAATTCAGATTTCTATTTCAAAGTTATGTTATAATAAAATTTATTCATTCCGCTGTGAGTTTCGTGTTTACTCTGATTTTGTTCAGTTGTTGTATTCTTCTTCTTCTATTCTATTAGTTCTATCTTTTCATCTCATCCTCTAAATTCTTTCTATTAATGATCTGAATTTTCGTACACTTTGAGTTGAATGTGTAGGATATTAGTCAGCTCAAATTAGTACTGATTTTCTGGCCATTACAGTTTGGATAATTACTGATGATCTTGATTGGGCTGTACACCCAAGAGGAGGGAATCAGTTGGTGATCATCCAGACGTACTTGGAGATCGATGGATATGCGAGGTACAAGGTTCCTCTGGTTTCGTTCAGACGCAGAACGGACTTGTAAATGGACTGTGTGTCTGACATTGGATATCATTCTGTGTGATTGATGGACATCGATTGCATGGAGTGGTTTGCCTGTATGGCATGCTAAGATGCAAATGATCAAGGCTTTTGTTGAAAAGCAAAGTTTTGTGGTTGATGATCAAAGCACCGCCTGTGTGGCATAGCTTTGTGTAGCATTAATTCGCGAGCCTCACACCCCGGTCGTGAACCAGAAATGGGAGAGGACCTCAGGGAGGACATGCATTTCCTTCTAGCTAGGGTGGTGTCAGTGACCTACCAACCCTGACATTTATATTATTTTCACCTGTGTGGTTGTTGGATTGCGAGGCGCCTCGGATATATCGGTGACTACGTGGAGCCGATGGAGTTATAGGACTCATTTACGCCCCCAAAGGGCTGGGAAACGGAGTGTTCAGACATTTTAATCCACATCGGTGGACCGACCCTGACGATCCAATGGCTCACCTGTGTCTGGGTCCTGGGGCTCGGGCCTGAGAGTCTCGAATCGGTGAGGACTATCTTTTGCCTCGTTTCATAGACGGAAATCCAACTTCCAATACATGACTTTGCGGTTTTGATTGTAAAGCCTAGTATGGCGACATAGTGGTATGGGGCACTTATGTCATCTATGATTGATACTTATGATTGAAATTGTTTTGACACTATACACTTATAGTAATAATAAAAGATTAAATTTCACGTACCAAGCATGTTTGGCTATTATAAGGTAAAACCCTATCCTCCGGCTTGTGTTGCAATGTGTGATGGGACTTGGGTCTTATAATAGCTTCATTGTTCTTTATTTAGCATTGCGCTGTTGTTTTATGCACTGGTATTCTTGGGAGAAAACCCGTTCCGTGTTATACGGCGTGGTCCCTTGATTTACCGAACTTTAAAATAAAGATTAATAACTGTTTTAGTTCTCACACCAGTCACATGACTGACTTGGAGTTTATTGTTTTAACCTAAACTCTGGGTGCCCCTATGTAACACCCCACCTCCGTTAAGGTCACTCACAAAGGGAATGCCTTAACTTTGGTGGAGCATTTTAGTAAACATAACAGAAACTTACAAGACAGATAAAACAGTACTTGAAAATTTTATAACTTTATTACAACAGAAACCGAAATAAGCTTGGTTACATCTTTCAAATCACAATATCAGAATTCAATTACAAAATATCAGTCTTGTACAAAAGCCTTCAGAATGCATAGTTTAAAATCATAATCCCCACAGAAGAAGACAAGCCATACTTTAAGCACTTCAAGCGGAAGAAATCTGGATTAGGCTAGAGTACTCCCTTCTACAAAACTTGGGGGGAAACGGAAGAAAGGAGGCGAAACAACAAGGGTCAGACAAAAAGTCTGGCAAGTCCAGTGATTTTCAGTTATGAACAGATAATAATAACATGACATGAAAATAAAACTGGATGAGAGATAACAGTAACAGGTGTAGCGGATATTACAGAATGACATAAGCTATTTCTTTACACTTCTCTGCACTAATGCTAGTATAACAGAATTAGGTGTCACCCTAATGTCTAAACTGAAACAGAAACGGGTACAGAATAATTTCCACATAAGAGAGTGCTAGTAATGGGTCTTTACCATCCAAACAGAAACAGACAGAAGCAGAAACAGATTAATCCCTACGGAAACAGAATGTAGAATTAGGTGTACACTAGTAATGGGCCTTTACCACCCCAACAGATGGTACCACGCAGAAACAGACAGGTGTTACCACCCAATAGAAACAGATGGTACCAACAGGAACAGACAGAACTAAGTGTACCCTAAAACCCTACCCCAAGCGATCGGCTCCCTAATACATAAATACTCTGTGTCGGCCCCACAGTAGGGTGTATCACTCCCTAAAGTGACAACCAATTGGCACAGACCTATTTACAGATGTCACGATGTCTTACATCCTCAGAGGCAGACCGGGATCCATGCACGCACATGACCCAGTTGGAACGCACCATCAACACTCCTCGCCATTATCAGAATGAACCGCTTATAATTAGTTCAGTAAGCGTGCCCGGACCCTACCTACTGTTGGGTCAAAGTTTTGATACCAGAAAGGGTTACTGACTAATATTGTGACGGTCCGCCCCGCACCAACCGACATTTACTCCAAAAGTGCGTTGTACACATGTCCAGTTAGCATGGAACGGGTCGTCAGAAGGAAAAGGAAGAAGGAATTGAACGTACAAGGAACCTGTAGAATGTCTCACAGCGCATAGAACAAAATATAATAATAACATACTTGACATAAAATAGGAGAGACAGTGCATAAGCTAAACATCAGAACTAAGCATCATAGCAGCGGAAATCCAAAATATAGCTTATTACAACTTTCAAACTGTCTCAAAGCAAAAGTAAGATAAAGGAGGTACACTACTAATGCCCAAGTAGCGACCACCAACGAAACAGGGAGAATGTGTGTGTATATATATATATATCATACGTGGAGCTCATGCCCGCCTCCGAATCAGCTACTCGCGCACCACCAGCTAACTTGTCTCTAGTCTGCTCGTGTGAGCACCCAGAGTAATAAGAGGAGACTTAAACTCTGGGTCAGACATAAAGCCTGGTATGAGCGATAAGCATCTAAAGTGAACAATAACAGGTAGACTAAAACATACCTGAACCTGCAACCAAAGAGTTAGCACTACATACTGTACAACACTCTAAGGTACCATATCAAACAGTGTAAAGATACGGAGGTGGGGGAGGTGTGCATGTCATAATGATGGCAAACAATCAAACATAGCATCTATCCTCACATCTCTCACTCAGTGCGTAAAGCATACGATATTCACCACTTCGATCACCCAACATACCTTGCTACGATCACTCTGCCCCATGAAGTCATAAATGGCTTCACTGCACTGATAACGTAGCCACTAATTCCTCGCTATGTCCACTTGCCCCATGGAGTTATTCACCCCATTTGCGCTGGCTCATAGCCTTACCATTCCTTACTATGTCCACTTGCCCCATGGAGTTATTCACCCCATCTGCGCTGGCTCATAGTCTTATTACGCATCACCTTGCCCCTCAGGTCATAATGACCCTACTGCACTGATAACGTAGTCTTGCTACCATCACCTTGCCCCTCAGGTCATAATGACCCTACTGCACTGATAAGTAGCCATCCTTCATTTCTAGTGGTGAATCGAAGTTATGAACGTCGACAACTCCTTAGCACACGTCCCGCAGCAAAGTCCAACCATGAAGTGAACTCATTGGTTCCCAACTGGATCCTGAGCTCTAACTTCCCATATTGGACTACCTTTGCATCTCGGTTTATTGGTCAATATTGGGTCGGGTCGGGTTCCTCTTCAAGCCATCGGTTCGGGTCGGGTGTCCTCCATCTGTTCGGGTCGGGTCTTCTTCTGGTACGGTTCAGGTCGGGTGTTCCTCCTTGGGTCGGGTTGGGTGCTTCCCTTCAGGTCGGGTCGGGTGCTTCCCTTCGGGTCAGGTCGGGTGCCATTCCCCCTCCAGTTCATGCTTCCGATCCGCCTCCTCATCCTTTACGTGCTTCGATTCGATCCATCCTCCTCTATCCGCTCCAATCCCTACTCTCTAATCCGATCCGATCCCAGTTCAGCTGGCGTGGCCTTCCTTTTTGCCAATTTTCCCAAGTGTCAGGTTCCGATCCGATTGGGTTCCCTGCTCAGTTCAACATATCTGATCCAAGCCCCATATCTGATCCGATCCGAAACCTGCACTGTTTTCTGAAACTGTTCCAGCAAGTGTTTACGCCATTCGACGACGTTTTCGACCATTCTAACTATTGAAATCAATCACAAAGCATTTCATACAGTCATAGCAACATGCATAATCAACCACAAACATCAAAACATCAACATGATAGTTTAAAATGGATCAAACATACCCAAAATCCTATATTTTCCTCTTAAGCATGTTTAGGTGAAACTAATGATAGGATTAGCAAAACCTAACCAAATTAACCCAAATTCATATCAGAGGTCTAAAACATCATTTAGGAATTTATGAACAGTATTCCAGAATTTTATCATGCTTAAATTCGCTAATTAACACTAATTACCCTTAACTAGCCATGATTAGTGTAAAACTATGCAAATCACTCACCTTAACCACAAATAAACTAAGATCTGAAATAAATCTCTGATTTGATGTGAATCTCGATGCTAAACAGTAGCTCCAATGTTGCTTTGGGGTAGATCTTCCTTGATTAAAGGTTGATAAGCCAAATCCTTGACCAAAAGGTGATTTGGAGGTGATTTAGAGGTTGGAGGCCATTTTTAGGGTTCCATGGTGATAAGTGGAGGCTAGAAAACTGAAATGGAATGATTCTCCATCTCATTTCAGCCTTCCCGTAACCCTAATCCCGAAATGGGTTATGGGTCTACTCACTAATCACCCGATTTGGCCCGGTTAAGCAGTTTTTCACCTTCCAAACCTTATTTCAGCCATATCTCCCAAACGGTAAGCCCGTTTGGCTATTATGACCACTCTACGGAAAGGTAAACCATCAAACGAATCTAATGGAAGTGGTTTCAGGTCAGAATTCCTTTCCAATCAAAAGTTATGGCCAAAACAAGATCAATTAGGGGCAAAATGGTCATTTAAAAATCGACAAAAATCATGAACATGGGAAATGACTCTATTGGATGTTTCCCAAAGTTACATGACCATACGACTTCATACGGGAAAGAAATAAATATTCTACGATCCCCCGATGTGTAGGATACGGGTCATTACAAATATGGGTCCCAAACAACAGATGACACAAGTAATTCCCTTCCTATCCTTGTGTCCCCAAACTAGCAGATTTCCGATTAACTTGTTTACAAGTTCAGACATACAGAATTCAAATCAACTAGTTCACAGACAAGTTTTTAGACTAACGGATCAGATATACAAATTTAACAGACTTACCGATTAACCAGTTACAGATTAACAGACTTACAGATTTGTCTAACTTTGTAATTGGGCCTACAGATTCACGGAACAGATTTATTAAATTCATCAGTCTAGTGGGTTTAACCTTATCCGCCCAACACGTTTTAGACATCATATTTATCTCAGATTTTCATTAATTAAATATTAATGCCCAGACCTCTCACATTAGACTGACAGTTTGCGGCTACTAGTTAGGCCGGTTGGTTCCGTGCATATTTCTGCCGCAAACTGAGTCTAACCTCGGGTTTCAAGCACGTTATGACTAACTTCTCACATTAGAACCTATTGTTTGCGGCCACTGGATGTGCCGGGCGGTTCCGGGCAGAATTACGCCGCAAACTCATTCTAACATCGAGTTAGCCATGTTCATCTTTGTGGTCAATTAATTAATAATTTACCATTTATGCCCACGCCTAATATACATGTCAATTATTTATAGCTAATTCAGATTATGTCAATAACAGACTGAATATATCAACTTAATAGATAAAGCAGATAACAGATTTTCGCAGATTAGGCGACTTAACGTATTCAGCAGATTAAGTAATTTAACAGATTTAGCATATAACAGATTTGGCATTTTCAGCGGACTTAGCAGATGACAGATTTGGCAGATGAACAGATTTAGCAGACTAGGCAGTAGAGCAGAACTAGCAGATTAAGCAATATAACAGAACTAGCAGATTAGGCAATATAACAGAACTAGCAGATTAGGCAAATATAGCAGAACTAGCAAATTAGGCAAATATAACAGATTTAATTATTCCTTAAAGTTTCACAAACATATCTTGCCTAATTATAAATTTGGCCTAAGCTTGCATGCCTAAATAGTTGTCATGATTCACACTATGATCATATACCCCATGTTTGCATTGAATTTACATGTCACAAATTATGGTCATAATTTACATGTCCCAATTTAGTTCAACTTGCCTAGTACAAAAGATTCACATATAAATTATACCAAATATAGCCATCGATTTAAATGCATGTCATATATTTAAAAATCTCCTACTTAGGTGTTATTCACATTTGATAGTTATCAAATCTTAATATAGATCTTCACACCTAAGTCATATTCTCTTTCAAATCATGAATTGTTATATAAACAATATGCCCAACGATCTAGTTATAACAGATCTTAATTCAAAATATGCGTTATGTCCAATGTCTCAAGTCACATGTTAACATACTATGGTTCCTCTTCTTCCAATTCACAGAATATGCATAGATCTAAATCTAGTTTACAAACTATGTCCTTTTTCTTAAATCAGTCACAGATTATCCATGTCCAATTATGCCACATTCATTATTTATCCCAAACATTTTAGCGTTTGTGCGTTAATCTCTTAGGAGATTGGAGCAGGCTCGTAGTAGCCTGGCTATAGGACAGAAAGAAGAAGAGATACATAGTAAAATAGATCAGAACAGAACAGAACAGACATAATCTCAGATTCAGATTTACAATTCATGTCACAATCAGAATTAACGTTTATATCGGAAAATAACTGTACTTGCCTTGGTTGGATTAAAGAAAGAACTTTAATCGTTGCAGAAGCTTTAATCTCTAGTTTGAATTGAGTTGCTTAGGTTGATGTTGATTAGCTTCTAGTTTTGATTCCAGCAGAGTAGAGACGCCATTTTTATTTTTATTTAGAACAGAGGTAGAGTAGAAGCAGAATAGAATTGTGTGTAGAGAAGGCTAGGTTTGGGGCTGTTTAAATAGGGTCAAGTCAACGAATCTAGACAGAAATCGGACCAGAAACATCAGAGTGAACTCTGACTCAAAAATGGGCTCGGGGACCAGGTCGACACCCAGGTCGACTACCCAGTCGACCTGGCCAGGGGGGTCGACTGCCCAGTCGACATGGGTCTGGGCGGGAAATTTCCCGCCCAGTCTGTTCTAGGTTTGAAATTCGAATTTTGAATTCGAATTCGTGCTGTTTTTAATTCTGAAAATTTCTGAAACTTTGGAAGGCCATAACTTCTTCATATGGACTCCAATTTACGCAAACTCGAACTCGTTTTCAAGCAGAATTCCGAGACAAATGCAATGGCGCAACCCGTTTCCCTTGATTCTTATTTTAAAAATTAATTATCCTTTGATTTGTTACTTATACGTTCACAGAAAATACGGGGTGTTACATTCTCCCCTCCTTAAAGGATTTCGTCCCCGAAATCTTCAAGTTAAGAAGAATGTGTCCTACCATCCAACATCCATCTACTCAATCAACAATCACTGGCGTCCATTGTCCTTAGAAACTTCTAATGTTGTATGAACATATGCATAAGGTGTGTGTATATGTTCCTTATCTAATGCAAAGATCAGGCGGTCCACTGATTCAGTTGACCTCCTTAATGCGAATTATGCCAGTGCCATGAGTCCAACATGTATGCAAATTTTCCTATTTGATACATATCATTTCTATATGAGTGCACAACCATTCAGTCGTATGCAACATCCATGTGCTGAGTCAATCATTTTGCATCCACAAAAATTGAAAAATGTTCACACATACATATGCAGTATGAGAGTGTTTTCGAGCCGATCTAGTGCCTAGTGTGTGTATATGCATCCACGAGCAACCACTTGCATCCACTTGCAACCATCAAACATAACATGTCTCAAACACATGTTTACACCCATTAGTTTCTACCTAAAGTTCGAAGATTCGATCGATAAGATACAGTCGAATGATGGAAGCGAGTACAGATAAAACAAAAACTTGATCCCCATTAGACATGGGTCCTAAGTATCGGCCCCGAAGACCGAAACCAACATCAAATTGACACCCAGAGGATTACCCTCTTTAGATAATGTCAAAACTGGAAATCTTAACCTTATCGGGAATATTCAGATATTTACAGATTACTGGTACAGATCAGGTTACTGAATTAAGCATGATAAAACCCAGAATGTATGCGTCCTACTTGATGCCTAACACAGATATCTCTCAAACCCCAATCTATCACAAACAGATTAGTCATAACCCTTATGGGTTTGAGTCTACAGCGGAATCAGAAACAATACTAGTATTAAAGTGCAGAGTATCGATTACAGAATCAAAATGCCAGAATCAGAAAGAGTTTGAACTCAACAATCAGATAAGAAACTTAAACCTTCTACTCAAATTTTCTTATTTCTATCATATCCATTCGCCTGTCCTCCAGAAGTGGGTTCTGCCCTCTATCCTTGCCCTCGTTTCTTCGGGCAGTCCCTAGTGAAGTGTCCCATCTCACCACAGTTAAAGCAAGTTCCCTTCCTTTTTTTGCAATCCTTGTTCAGATGAGTCGAGCTTCCACAAGTAAAGCACTTTTTCCCCTTCTTATCTTCAGACTTCTCATCCTTCTTTTGTGTTTCCTTTTTGGGTCATGCTTTCTTATTCTGTGGTTCTTCCTTCTTTGTCTCTTTCGGGCCCTTGTCTTTCTCGTGCAGTAGTGCCATGTCCACCAATTTCTCGTAAGTCGCTCCCATGGGTACATGGGTCATGGCTAGGCTGTGCAGTGGCTCGTTCAATCCTTTAACAAAGCGGAGAGCCTTTTTATGCTGAGTGTTGACTAAATCCAATCCGAACCTAGCCAGTTGGTTGAAATGGTTGATGTATTCCTTGACCGTCATACTTCCTTGCTTAAGAGATAAGAACTTTTCCAGTTGTAGACTTCGTTCAGCTTGCGAGAGGAATTTTGTCTCAAACCTTGTTCTGAAATCCATCCATGTTTCAAATGGCCTCTCGGCGTTAGTGACTTCCCACCAATAGGAAGCTTCGTCTTTGAGCAGCCATACTGCCAACTGTACCTTCTGTCTATCGTCCACCTCGAAGATAACGAATAGATCCTCAGTTTCTTTGAGCCAGTTCCTCGCTTCTACGAATGATTCAGTTCCCTTGAAATCCTTTCCACCCATGGCCCTAAAATCTCTACAGATCTTTGAGAAATCAATTGCACGAGGAGGAGGTGGAGGAGGGGGATCATTTGCTGGACCTGCGGCGGCGGTCCTAGCCTCAAGATATTGACGAAACCAACCGGGTACATGAACACCCTCTAGTATCTCAGATGCTTCAGACATGCTGAAACGAAAAAGGAAAGATTCAATTACAAAAAGGACTGAAGGTAAGATATATGGCTCTTGGGGATTATGTTTTTCAAAAATAGGCTTTACTTTCGAAAATACTTCCTTTTAAAACCTTTTTGAAAATAGTTTTCAAAAACTTTACCCAATCTGGTAACCTTCAGCTCTGATACCAAGTGTAACACCCCACCTCCGTTAAGGTCACTCACAAAGGGAATGCCTTAACTTTGGTGGAGCATTTTAGTAAACAGAACAGAAACTTACAAGACAGATAAAATAGTACTTGAAAATTTTATAACTTTATTACAACAGAAACCGAAATAAGCTTGGTTACATCTTTCAAATCACAATATCAGAATTCAAGTACAAAATATCAGTCTTGTACAAAAGCCTTCAAAATGCATAGTTTAAAATCATAATCCCCACAGAAGAAGACAAGCCATACTTTAAGCACTTCAAGCGGAAGAAATCTGGATCAGGCTAGAGTACTCCCTTCTACAAAACCTGGGGGGAAACGGAAGAAAGGAGGCGAAACAACAAGGGTGAAACACCCCACCTCCGTTAGGGTCACTCTCAAAGGGAATGCCCTAATTTTGGTGGAGGTTTATAAGTACAAGTCACAGATATACAAGACAGATATAAGAACACATATTTGTAAACAGCGGAAGAACAACAAACTTTTATTTCATAAAGTCAAATACGTGTTACAACAACATCCTTTCCAAAAACATAACATAACACTTTCATAATCTGTCTTGAGTACATTATTTAAAGAAGCATAAATAAAATATAGATAAACTGCAAAAGCCCCATAGTGGATTGTCCAAAGCCATAGTTCAAAACAGGAAAGTCCAAGCAATACATTTCTCTTCTTCAAGCTGGATGTTGAGGCTGGTCAAGCTGTTGTGTTCCCTCCCTGAGGACCTGGGGGGGGGGGGGGGAAACGGAAGAAAGAAGACGAAAGAAAAATAGAGTCAGACATAAAGCCTGAGTAAGTCTAGTACTGTTTTGTCTATGAATAAAGAACTGGGTATGATAAGTATAAACAAGAAGTGGGCATGCACTATAAACTTGGTTAAGTTGTCTAGAGTCGAATATACTATCGTACCCCATGTTAATCTCTGAACCCATATAAACTAGTTTCCAATTTGCACCCCATAATCAGGGTAATGTGATCCATTCTATGATGATCGGCTCCTACTCGCATAGTTACATGTGTCTTACGGCCCCCGATGTCTGTAGTTACCTATGCTGGTCCCACCATGGGGTGTATCAAGTCCCATAGTGGCAACCCGACACAACCTTAGAGTGCACAGGTATGCTACTGGTGTCCAGTGCCTTATTTTTCTACACCGGAGTGTGTGCACGCCCGCACTCCGTTAGAACCTACACTGCTACACCACCGCCGTCAATTTGACCTCTTACAATCAGCCCAGTAATCGTGCCCCACCCTGCCTAGTTTCAGGGTATCCTGATACACCTTTTAGGGTTACTGCTGAAAAGGGTCCCCCGTTACTAGGTTTTATATCTCTAGCCAACATGCTAAGTTGGTTAAGTGTTTCCTAACCTAACCCCACCAGTCCGTTTAGTTTAGCATGTTCCATTTTGATTAAGTCTTTAGTTCACTTAATCCTAACAATCCTGACTCAGCCTTAATTGTCTTATTAAGGCCCTGACCTCTCACATTAGACAGGTATTGTTGTGGCTGCCTGTTGCCGGTTGGTTCCGGGCAGTCTTACGCCACAACTCAGTCTAACCTCGGGTCCTTATTGGGCTCCATGTTTAACCTCCCACATTGGATAGGTATTGTTGTGACTACTGGACAGCCGGGCGGTTCCGGGCAGGTTTACATCACAACTCAATCCAACCTCGGGTTAAACACATCGTATTTTCTACATTTACATATCTTGTCATTCTTCTTTATTTCTTATATGTAAATATTTGCGGCCCATTATTAAGTTAATGGTGTAAAGGTTACACCAATCACGGGCCCAACCCATACTTGAATTCGGGCCCTTCTATTTCATATTTCCATTCATTAGTAATTTTAACCCAACGTTATTTTCCCCCGTTTTACACGTCCGTTTATATATTGGGCTTAGCCTTTTAAAGCCCAATTTAGCCATGCGAAAAGGGGAGGCTTAAAGCGTGATTACATACACAAAGAGGGGAAGGTGAGCGCATGAACTTGCATATGACGTTGGAAATACATAATAGAAACTGGTGTACTTGCATATATATACTTTGGTCATAAAGCATAGGTGACATGAACCAAACCATGTAAACTTAAGATAAGAATCTAAATTAGGTGTCACATAGTCTTAACTACAACATAGACCTATGTTCTCATTTAGGCATAAACATAAACAAGTCATGTTCATAAGGTTTCTACATGTTTACAAAGGGGATACTTTGTTACTAACACAAAAGCATAGTTCAACTTAATCATGATTTAAGTCTAATCACATAACGATGGTATAAACATACTTATGCATAAATATTCCTAATCATGGTGTTTGCTTTAAACTTGCAAAAAGGGATTTTTGAGTCTAACCTAGCCATGTCTCACATATGTCATCATATAATTCTTGTAAACAAGATAGACTTAATCATGGATTTCAATTATGCCAAATATCATTCATAGCCTAGCCATATTCATAAGTTTTGCAAAAGCATGACTTAATACATGGATTATGGTGTCAAAATTCCAACATAGTTTCATATGAACTATAACAACCACTTGTTTCAATTACTTGCAAAATGATTTATGCACAAAAATATACATCATGATGGCATAATAACAAAGCCCCAAACTTGCATGAATTTCAATCAACTACATACATGTAGCTTCAACATAGATTACATAATTTGCGCAATACTCCAAACGTATACTTGCATAGAACTACCGCATGTAGTTCTTTATAATGAATAACATAATTTTGCACAAATATGAATTACTTTATTATCCCAATTCAAGCATACAAATCAATACAGTTGTTTATTCATACCAAAGTAATACTCTACTTACAATGGTTGCGGCGAATTCTCTAATTAAGAGATATGATTCCTTTGTTGAATTGATTGGCTTTAGGTTGCTTGAATTGCTTTAGGCTTTAGAACTTTCTTCCTAATCCTCTCTCTAGTTGGCGGCTACTCTTAGTCGTTCCTCAGCAACATGGCGACTATGTTCTTAATTTTGAATGAATAGATTAGGGTTTAGTCTAGGGTTGTTTATATAGAGGTTAGGAATTGATTAGGACCCTTGATGTTGCTTGGATTGATCATAGCCATTCATTAGATAGAGAGACCAATTAGAACCCGCCACCTAGCCCTAATGACAAAGCAGACCACAGAGAATTGGCCAAACACAGACCTGGCCAGCCAGGTTGACTGGGCTCGACCAGGTCGACACCCCTGTCGACAGGGCTGTCGACAGCCCTGTCGACATGGGTAGCCCAGGTCGACAGCCCAGTCGACCTGGGTGGCCTAGGCGGGTGTTTATCCGCCCTGGCCCATTGGGCCCCATTTTTAATTATTTTATTCTGTTTGAATTTTAAACTTGATTCTCAAATTTCCGAAGGCCATATCTTCTTCATACGGACTCCGTTTTTCGAAAACTCGGACTCTATTTCGCGTATTTTTCCGAGACGAACGCAATGGCGTATCCCGTTTCCCTAAGTTCTTTGATTTCAGATTAATTATACTTTAATTTGCTAATTTCATAGTTATAGAATTTGCGGGGTGTTACAAAGGGTCAGACAAAAAGTCTAGCAAGTCCAGTGATTTTCAGTTATGAACATATAATAATAACATGACATGAAAATAAAACTGGATGAGAGATAACAGTAACAGGTGTAGCGGATATTACAGAAGAACAGAATGACATAAGCTATTTCTTTACACTTCTCTGCACTAATGCTAGTATAACAGAATTAGGTGTCACCCTAATGTCTAAACTGAAACAGAAACGGGTACAGAATAATTTCCACAGAAGAGAGTGCTAGTAATGGGCCTTTACCACCCAAACAGAAACAGACAGAAGCAGATTAATCCCTACGGAAACAGAATGTAGAATTAGGTGTACACTAGTAATGGGTCTTTACCACCCCAACAGATGGTACCACGCAGAAACAGACAGGTGTTACCACCCAACAGAAACAGACGGTACCAACAGAAACAGACAGAACTAAGTGTACCCTAAAACCCTACCCCAAGCGATCGGCTCCCTAATACATAAATACCCTGTGTCGGCCCCACAGTAGGGTGTATCACTTCCTAAAGTGACAACCAATTGGCACAGACCTATTTACAGATGTCACGGCGTCTTACATCCTCAGAGGCAGACCGGGATCCATGCACGCACATGACCCGGTTGGAATGCACCATCAACACCCCTCGCCATTATCAGAATGAACCGCTTATAATTAGTTCAGTAAGCGTGCCCGGACCCTACCTACTGTTGCGTCAAAGTTTTGATACCAGAAAGGGTTACTGACTAATATGGGTCCCAAACAACAGATGACACAAGTAATTCCCTTCCTATCCTTGTGTCCCCAGACTAACAGATTTCCGATTAACTTGTTTACAAGTTCAGACATACAGAATTCAGATCAACTAGTTCACAGACAAGTTTTTAGACTAACGGATCAGATATACAGATTTAACAGACTTAGCGATTAACCAGTTACAAATTAACAGACTTACAGATTTATCTAACTTTGTAATTAGGCCTACAGATTCACGGAACAGATTTATTAAATTCATCAGTCTAGTGGGTTTAACCCTATCCGCCCAACACGTTTTAGACATCATATTTATCTCAGATTTTCATTAATTAAATATTAATGCCCAGACCTCTCACATTAGACTGACAGTTTGCGGCTACTGGTTAGGCCGGTTGGTTCCGGGAAGATTTCTGCCGCAAACTGAGTCTAACCTCGGGTTTCAAGCACGTTATGACTAACTTCTCACATTAGAACCTATTGTTTGCGGCCACTGGATGTGCCGGGCGGTTCCGGGCAGAATTACGCCACAAACTCATTCTAACCTCGAGTTAGCCATGTTCATCTTTGCGGCCAATTAATTAATAATTTACCATTTATGCCCACGCCTAATATACATGTCAATTATTTATAGCTAATTCAGATTATGTCAATAACAGACTGAATATATCAACTTAACAGATGTAGCAGATAACAGATTTTCGCAGATTAGGCGACTTAACGGATTCAGCAGATTAAGTAATTTAGTAGATTTAGCATATAACAGATTTGGCATTTTCAACAGACTTAGCAGATGACAGATTTGGCAAATGAACAGATCTAGCAGACTAGGCAGTAGAGCAGAACTAGCAGATTAAGCAATATAACAGAACTAGCAGATTAGGCAATATAACAGAACTAGCAGATTAGGCAAATATAGCAGAACTAGCAAATTAGGCAAATATAACAGATTTAATCATTCCTTAAAGTTTCACAAACATATCTTGCCTAATTATAAATTTGGCCTAAGCTTGCATGCCTAAATAGTTGTCATGATTCACATTATGATCATATACCCCACGTTTGCATTGAATTTACATGTCACAGATTATGGTCATAATTTACATGTCCCAATTTAGTTCAACTTGCCTAGTACAAAAGATTCACATATAAATTATACCAAATATAGCCATCGATTTCAATGCATGTCATATATTCAAAAATCTCCTACTTAGGTGTTATTCACATTTGATAGTTATCAAATCTTAATATAGATCTTCACACGTAAGTCATATTCTCTTTCAAATCATGAATTGTTATATAAACAATATGCCCAACGATCTAGTTATAACAGATCTTAATTCAAAATATGCGTTATGTCTAATGTCTCAAGTCACATGTTAACATACTATGGTTCCTCTTCTTCCAATTCACAGAATATGCATAGATCTAAATCTAGTTTACAACCTATGTCCTTTTTCTTAAATCAATCACAGATTAGCCATGTCCAATTATGCCACATTCATTATTTGTCCCAAACATTTTAACGTTTGTGCGTTAATCTCTTATGAGATTGGCGCAGGCTCGTAGTAGCCTGGCTATAGGACAGAAAGAAGAAGAGATACAGAATAAAATAGATCAGAACAGAACAGAACAGAATAGACATAATCTCATATTCAGATTTACAATTCATGTCACAATCAGAATTAACGTTTATATCGGAAAATAACTGTACTTGCCTTGGTTGGATTAAAGAAAGAACTTTAATCGTTGTAGAAGCTTTAATCTCTAGTTTGAATTGAGTTGCTTAGGTTGATGTTGATTAGCTTCTAGTTTTGATTCCAACAGAGTAGAGACGCCATTTTTATTTTTATTTAGAACAGAGGTAGAGTAGAAGCAGAATAGAATTGTGTGTAGAGAAGGCTAGGTTTGGGGCTGTTTAAATAGGGTCAAGTCAACGAATCTAGACAGAAATCGGACCAGAAACATCAGAGTGAACTCTGACTCAAAAATGGGCTCGGGGACCAGGTCGACATCCAGGTCGACTGCCCAGTCGACCTGGCCAGGGGGGTCGACTGCCCAGTCAACTCCCCAGTCGACCTGGGTCTGGGCGGGAAATTTCCCGCTCAGCCTGTTCTGGGTTTGAAATTCGAATTTTGAATTCGAATTCCTGCTGTTTTTAATCCTGAAAATTTCTGAAACTTTGGAAGGCCGTAACTTCTTCATATGGACTCCGATTTACGCAAACTCGGACTCGTTTTCAAGCAGAATTCCGAGACGAACGCAATGGCGCAACCCGTTTCCCTTGATTCTTATTTTAAAAATTAATTATCCTTTGATTTGTTACTTATACGTTCACAGAAAAAACGGGGTGTTACACCCTATTTCCACACAGGCAGCTAGTAGTTTTGGTTTTGCAGATTTATATTCACAGGATCCTGGTTTATAGCTGAAGTGATATCCGGAAAGCTCTTTATCCGTGTATTTCTTTTAGTTATGTTTTGTATTATTTTTCCGCAGCAGCAGTATAACTTGTAAATCTCAGATATTTGGAAATTGCATAATATTTATTCATACTCTGTATATTCTTGTATTCTGATGAATTGTTGTAATAAACAATGAAATGTTCTTCTATTTTTGTACTGATTTGCCTTGTCTCAAGGCAATCCGTTCTTCCTCTCCTCTTCGGAGACCAGGGAAGTATCGGTTCCTTACAGTGGTATCAGAGCTTTGGTTTACAAAGCTCGAGAACAAGACACATTAGAACCATACGAAAGAATTCATCAGAGAGTGGATTAGTAATATCCAATGGGAATGACTCGTTAGAGATGAGATCGGTAGTATCCTAGAACGAGTGTGAAGAGTATATTTTTAAAATGAAACAATTTTTGTTTTGAAAATTTAAATCAATTATTCGTATTTGATTATTTATTTTATATTGAATTTGGACAATCCAGTATATAAAGATTTTGCGTATACGTCTGATCCTCGTATATTCGAAGTTTTAATATACTGGATAGATATAGAATCACACTCTAGTCGCTCGGACATGATTCTGATGATTGACGCGTCATCATCAGAATGTATTTTTGTGTTTCAAAAGTGGGATTTCTATATGATTCCAATTGACTGGTGTGAGAACCATAGTTAGATAGGGCTTATTGTTGTGATTTGGCATCAAAAATCTGATTTTTGGACTATGTATCAAAGTTATGAATTTGAAAAGCTAATCAACTAATTGATTACTGATTGTGTTGTTTGATTATTGGTTGATTAATTAAAATTTGAACCATCTAGCCAAATTGTACCAAATATTGAACTGCGTTGAAAATTGTTTGAAATTGCACGCATATATACGAGTATCCATTGAACAGGTCATTGCAAAGAGGCTAGAGCAGAGGAATAAAATTGTTTGCCCGACAAATAAGTACATGTTTATTGCATTTCTTGGGTTTTGGATGATTTTATGAGTCGATTGGCTAGCCGCTTGGCTGTTTCTTTTTCTTTTTGGATTGGAGAGGCCTGTATGGCAATTTCGGGATTTTCCTGGTGCTCCCATGCAGGGGAGGTTATGGCGAAATTATTCGAAAATTTAGGGTGTTAGCCAAATTTTTGAAGAATTTGAAAAGTTCTTAGAAACTGAAAAGTTGAAGAACTTAAGCCATAATGAAAATAATAAAAGTTGAGTTGGTTTGTAAAACAACTTCCAGCTTTGTTCCTTTTTGGGGACGAAAAGCTTTAAATGGGGGAGATTGTAATAACCCGGAAATCCGAGCCAATTTAAAAAATTTATTTTGGCAATTTTAGCGAATTTTGAGTATTTAAAATGGATTATTTTAAATAATAACGACGATAAATTTATTTTGAATAGAATTAGAAAGTATATATTTATATAGATCGACGTTAGAATATAAATATTTATTTTATATTATAAAATGAATTGAAAATGGCGCGGTAGTTCGAAAATTCGATTTCAAATTTCAAATGAATGTACAGGATTCAAAATAAAACGGATTTTAGCAAAACCAAAAATATTAGAATCTATTAGAGAATATCTTTCCAAGAATCCGAAAAATTGAAATTTCATAGCGGGGATAAAAAGTTATGCCTAGTTGAAATTTCAGAATAGTCTCTATGGAACTTTGGCCCTTAAAAATGGAAGTTTTGCAAACAACCTCTGTTTTCAACGAAACCACTTTTCTTGGATTCGGGATGTCCAGTTATTGCTAGTTTCCAAAAATCATAATTTTCTGAATTAATATGTGAGCGTGGCGAAGTAAAATGTGTTTTGACAGTTTCAGTCAATTTCGATCGACCAGAAAATGGTCATTTTTCAAACGGTCTCGGAATTTAACGAAATTAGTTTTGTTAGAACCGTATCGTCAATACGAAGCTAGAAAATATTTTTCGGGAATTTTTAGAGTCCGTATGTGGCCTCGGTAAATTGAAATGTGCGTTCAAATTCAATATATAGATTTATATTTTGATTTTGACGGAAACTGATCGAAACGATCGAATCAGCTTACGATACATATTCCATTGTGTTCGAAATGGAGGTATTACGCTAGGGACGACAGTCGTCGGGTTCAAATTAGGGTTAGAATGGAAAGATAACTTTTTGGGAGATTAAATTAATTAAATATATAATTAAATATAAAAGGTCAAACCTTCTTTATCTCGCCCACTCTCTCCCCATCTCTCTCAGATCGAACCAGGAGAAAAAAAGAGAGGAGGGAGGAGCCGTTGTCGCTCCAGCCCCTCGCCGTTGATGGTCGCGCCTCCAATGGCCGACTTCCCCCTTCAGTCATCTTCCCCGCGCCTCTAACCTTCTAAACGCGGACCCCCTAAACCCTAGCCCCCGTTTGAATCCAGACCGCCGCTCCAGCACCGGAATCTGCCTCCCCTCAAGCGTTGCACCCCCTGCGCCTTCACCAACGACCGCTAACTCCACATTCCCCTCCCCCGAAACCCTCTGTGAGTTGTTTTTTGTTTATTTACTTTATTTATTCAAAGTAATTACCTTAGAAAGAAATCAGTTTTATAAAATATATAAAATATAATTTTTATATGATAGGAATAATAAAAATATGATTTTTATATTGTAGGAATAATAAAAATATAATTTTTATATGATAGAAAAAATAAAAATATGATTTTTATAATATATAGATAATAAAAATTTGATCGTTATATATGTAGCAAAGTAAAAATACGATTTTTATCAGTTGAATGGCAATGTAGAAACGTGATTTTATATATTCTTTAGCGATAGAAAGATTCGATTTTTATATATGAAGAATGGCGATATAAATATAATTTTTATTTTGTAGGAAGAATTATAAAAATGTGTTTTTTTATAATGTTTTCATTATGATAAAGATACGATCTTTATATGGATGTCATTAAGATAATAATTCGATTTTTATTATATATGAAGCGAAATAAAAAAAATTCAATCTTTATATTAGAAGTAGAATTATAAAAATATAATTTTTATATAGAAAGAAGCGTTGTAAAAATATATGAAGTAGAAATAAAAATATGGTTTTTATTTACTGGAATGAAGCGATAAAAATGTGATTTTTATATATGAACAGCGGGAAAAGGTCGCATTGGAATTTTAGGCAAATCCAAACCGTTCAGAAATAGTGAATTGCGAAGTGGAACCCAAAGGTGAGAACTCCTCACTTTTAATTTGTTTTCTAGTTGAAATATATACTAGGATGCAGATGGTGCTTAGCAGCACCCGACACCCGTTGTCCACAGACCATGGACGACTTGTTTGTTTGTTGTTTGTGGTGTGAATATTGATTGTGTGATGTGGAATGGAATAAAATATTTTATAGTTAAAAATATAATTTTTAACATGTATATAAAATAAATATTTATAAACAAATCGGACGGTTTGTTTATGTACACCCATTTGACTGATATTGATTGGGACAATAAATTTTAAACATCGCCCAACTGCACAAATAAAAATCTTTGTTTGTTGATTTAAAACCCCACACGGGTGTTGGGATGATATTTGGCGTACACTAATCCCAATTATTTAGCTGTATGTCGATCGATTGGTTAACAGACTGTGTAAGCGTTAATTATTTATATTTAATGCTTATGCAGTTGTGTGGTGCACTCTGGATGATGGTTGAGTATTTATCGTTGCTATTATATACATGTGTTGTAGGGAATCCATATAATTAACATTATATGGTAATTGGTTGGGCCTCATTCCAATTTGGAAAATAAAGAATATTCATGTGTTGAATAAAAGAAAATTCATGTGTTGAATAATATATATATTCATGTGTTGAATAAAAGAATATTCATGTGTTGAATAAAAGAAAATTTATGTGTTGAATAAAATATATATTCATGTGTTGAATAAAAGAATATTCATGCGTTGAATAAAAGAAAATTCATGTGTTGAATAAAAAGAATATTCGTGTGTTGAATAAAAGAAAATTCATATGTTGAATAAAATATATATTCATGTGTTGAATAAAAGAATATTCATGTGTTGAATAAAAGAAAATTCATGTGTTGAATAAAATATATATTCATGTGTTGAATAAAAAAAATTCATGTGTTGAATAAAATATATATTCATGTGTTGAATAAAATAAATATTCATGTGTTGAATAAAATATAAATTCATGTGTTGAAGAAAATATTCATTTGTTGAATAGAATAACGAAGATATTGAAATATATAAAGCCGTGTTGATTAGATATGCGCCATTTTGACGCGAACAATATTTATATCGATAATATTCGTTTTTATAATGAATATAGAAAAGGAAGTGATTTCAAAATATAACGTTTTGAAAATATTATCATTTATATATTAATGATATGGAATATTCAATTTTGATCTGAGATTGAATATGAAGTTGAAATCGTTTTGAAACGAATTTAAAACGATTTATAAATTACGTTTTGAAAGGAAATCGTCGTAATATGTATAATATATATTATATGTATAATGGCCTGAATAGAACGCACCGCGCTACGGTAGTTCGAGAATTTCGACCATTGACTTCGAATGGACATTATGGAAGATTCGACTGTCGGATTCTCCTAAAATCGGAACCGTTGGGTTCGTATTGAAAAGAGCTTTCTAAAGAATACAAGAAACTAGAAATATAACAGTTGGATTTGGAATTATGTCCAAATCAAATTTGGAAAAGGTCGTTGTAAGTGCAGTTTGATGGCCGTTGATGGAAATCGACTGTACGGGCCTTGACTAAATTGTTAAAAATATCAGTAATTAGTGTAAAATCATAAGAAATGATTTGTGAAGAATTGGGATGAAAAATTCCAAATTTGAAAAGATAAAACTAGATTTTTATCGAAATGAACTAGTTTTGAACTAGAAGTATAATCCCATTTATTTTTAAAATAAATAAAGTGGATTTGAAATGGTTTTGAAAATAACCAGAATTTCCAATATATAAATTGGAAATGGATTTGGATCGAAATTATCTTCGAAATATTTCGATATTGAATTTCTTGATTATACAGATATTGTTATGGAAATTTGAAAGATATATTTATATCGTTATTTCCAATATGATATTTGTTGGTTGTAGTATTTGATATTGAATATAAGCCGATATATTTTCTATTCAGAGCCTTGTATTTAATATCAAATGTGATTTGGGTTTGTCGTGAATGGTGTCTTCATTAACACTGTTCTTAAACCCAGTTAAGAAAAAGATTAAATCTTTTTATTTAGATTTAATGAAGTATACCAATTAAATCGTATTTAATTGGAATTGAATTTGAATTGATTTTTGGGTTTATCGTGAACAGTGTTTTAAATAACACTTGTTTTTTAACCCGATAATTAATGGAATATGAATTGGGTTTACCGTGAACTATGTTTTAACGACATTCGTTCTTTAACCCTATTTACAGTGGAACGTGATTTGGAATTTATAAATCTTTTGTAAAGATTTAAAGGAGATTTTCCAAAGTAAAATTTTCCAAGTTAATAAAATAAATTGGAATGGAATTCGATTTGGTAATAATCGAAGTGAATTTCTGTGGAGGAAGACAACTAATATATCTGGAATTTAAAAGGCTTTGCCGTTATTCCATTTATATTATTAGTCGGATATGTAAGTTTATATCGATAATATATATATATCGATTTGTTTTCCATGAAGATTCCATTATAAATGGAATGTGATTTTGGGTTGTCGTGAACGGTATCTTTAATAATATTGTTCTTAGACCCAACGGAGTTAAGAAAATCGAAAACGGAGTATCACCAGTTTTGCTCCAGGCGATAGTTAAATCTTTAATTAGATTTGAACGTGAAATGGTAATTGAATTTACCGATAACACCGTGGTGTTAGATATGAAGTATGACCAGTTTTACTTCCTGGGATGAATAGGTTGGGGTGGGAAATTTAACAAGTGATTACTTCGGTAAGGTTCGCTAATCCCGGCTAGTTTGGATAAACCATAATTTGGTTTGAATTGATATTCAAAAGAAGATTAAAGAATAAATTTAAAGAATTTATCTTTGATAAAATTAATGGGAATCTTTCCCAAAGTATAAGAATATTTGAATAAAAGAATATTCTGAATTGGAATGAGGCGTATGATGTGTTTGTGTAACACTTATTGATTTTATACGCGAGTTATTCAGATAGACCGGGTTTATCCCATTCTGAATAACTGATTCGACGATGTTTCGAGGATGAAGACGGTGGTAGAAGACCGGAGGTCTTCACATCGTTTGGATAATTACTGATGATCTTGATTGGGCTGTACACCTAAGAGGAGGGAATCAGTTGGTGATCGTCCAGACGTAGTTGGAGATCGATGGATATGCGAGGTACAAGGTGCCTCCGGTTTCGTTCAGACCTAGAATGGACTTGTAAATGGACTGTGTGTCTGACATTGGATATCATTCTGTGTGATTGATGGATATCAGTTGCATGTAGTGGTTTGCCTGTGTGGCATGCTAAGATGCAAATGATCAAGGCTTTTATTGAAAAGCAAAGTCTTGTGGTTGATGATCAAAGCACCGCCTATGTGGCATTGCTTCGTGTTGCGTTAATTCGCGAGCCTCACACCCCGGTTGTGAACCAGAAACGGGAGAGGACCTCAGGGAGGACATGTGTTTCCTTCTTGCTAGGGTGGTGTCAGTGACCTACCAGCCCTGACATTTATATTATTTTCACCCGTGTGGTTGTTGGATTGCGAGGTGCCTCAGATATATCAGTGACTATGTGGAGCCAATGGAGTCATAGGACTCATTTACGCCCCAAAGGGCGGGGAAACGCAGTGTTCAGGCATTTTAATCCACATCGGTGGACCGGCCTTGACGATCCAAGGGCTCATCTGTGTTTGGGTCCTGAGGCTCGGGCAAGAGAGTCTCGAATCGGTGAGGACTATCTTTTGCCTCGGTTCATAGACGGAAATCCAACTTCTAATACGTGACTTTGCGGATTTGATTGTAGAGCCTAGTATGGCTACATAGTGGTATGTGGCACTTATGTCGTCTATGATTGATACTTATGATTGAAATTGTTTTGACACTATACACTTATAGTAATAATGAAAGATTAAATTTCACGTACCAAGCATGTTTGGCTATTATAAGGTAAAACCCTATCCTCCGGCTTGTGTTGCATTATGTGATGGGGCCTAGGTCTTATAATTGCTTCATTGTTCTTTATTTAGCATTGCGTTATTGTTTTATGCACTGGTATTCTTGGGAGGAAACCCGTTCCGTGTTATACGGCGTGGTCCCTTGATTTACCGAACTTTAAAATAAAGATTAATAACTGTTTTAGTTCTCACACCAATCACATGACTGACCTGGAGTTTATTGTTTTAACCTAAACTCTGGGTGCCCCTATTTCCACATGGGCACCTAGTAGTTTTGGTTTTGCAGATTTATATTCACATGATCCAAGTTTATAGTTGAACTGATATTCGGAAACCTCTATATCCGTGTATTTCTTTCAGTTATGTTTTGTATTATTTTTCCATTGCAGCAGTATAACTTGTAAATTTCTGATATTTGGAAAATGTGTAATATTTATTCATACTATGTATATTCTTGTATTCTGATGAATTGTTGTAATAAACAATGAAATGTTCTTCTGTTTGTGTACTGATTTGTCTTGTCCTCAAGGCAATCCGTTCTTCCTCTCCTCTTCGGAGACCAGGGAAGTATCGGTTCCTTACAAAATCTGAGGCGCCTAATTCCATCATCCACATAAGTAAAATGTCAGGACTTGCAAAACCCTGTCACGACTTCTAGCTAGGAAGAAACATATGTCCTCCCTGCAATCCTCTCCCATTTCTGGTTCATACCGGGGTGTGAGGCTCGCAAAGTTACGCTATACACAAAGCTATGCCTAAAATGGAATGTGCTTTGATCATCAACCACAAGGCTATGTTTTTCAATAATAAGCCTTGATCATTTGCATCTTGGCATGTCACACTGACAATTCACGTTATGCGACTGATGTCTACCAATATATAACTCCTGAGCTTGTACGTCTCAGAGAAGGATGTTAAGCAAGAGAATAAATCCTCTGCCACCAAGCAGATATATATATTAAATAGAAATCAATCAACACAGAATAAAATCCAATGTCAGACATACATCCATTTACAAGTTCATTTTGGGTCTAAACGAAACCGGAGACACCTTATTCCTCGTTCCATATGTCCAATACAGAAGAGAGGCTCTCGCATATCCGGACGATCAACAAGTACGTCCGGACAACTACCACTGTAACCCCTTCCTGGGAGCTAACCAATTCAGGGCATCAGTAGTCATTCGTTCGATGTGAAAATCGCCGGTCTTCAATTCTTCGTCTTCAAATCTTCGACTTCCAGTCGTCAACTAATTATTTGAAATGAGAATTAACTCAGTCTTTTCAAATAATTAGCGAATATATATAATTCAAATCAATTCTTTTCATTCCATATCATTTATAATATTTTATAACGATTTATCGCTATTTTTATTTATTTGAAAATAGCCATTTTTAATTAAACAATGCTTCGGGTCATTACATGGCCCTGCCGCTATTTTCATCAAAATTTGATTTACACATTTCTCAAAATTTAACTGTTGGATCTTAGCAAATTTTATATCGTTGGAAAGATCTTTCTAAAATGAACACAACGGTTCCGGTTTTGGGAAAATCCGACGGTAGAATGTCTAGGTATAATCATTTGAAGTTACAATTTCAAATCGTGAACTACAGCAGCGCAATTCGTTTTATTTTAATTTATACTTATACATAAATATATAAATATAAATCGTTCAATGATTTCAACACCATTTTCATTTCAACATTGATTTCTTTTATATATGAAATCATATATTACATTAAAAATGTATTTTTCCTTATCTTTCTGTAATTACATTAAAAATGTAATCTTTTATTATATTGAAAAATGTAATTTCTTTATTCAATTCTTTTATTACATTGAAAAATGTAATTCCTTTAATCATTCTTGTATTACATTGAAAAAATGTAATTTCTGTATTCATTTCTTTTATTACATTGGAAATTGTAATTTCTTTAATCATTCTTGTATTACATTGAAAAATGTAATTTCTTTATTTATTGTACAAAATGTAATCTTTTGATATTACATAAAAATGTAACCTTTTTACATTACAAATAAAATGTAATCTTTTTATTTGCAAAGCAAATGTAATCCGTTTTCATTGTAAAAAAAATGTAATCTTTTTATTTGCAAAGCAAATATAATCCCCTTTCATTATAAAGAAAAATGTAATCTTTTTATTTGCAAAGCAAATAAAATCCCTTTTCATTGTAAATAAAAATGTAATATTTTATTCTTTTCTTTGATTACAAAAAAAATGTAATCTTTTATTCTTTTCTTTGATTACAAATAAAAATGTAATATTTTATTCTTTTCTTTGATTACAAATAAAAATGTAATCTTTTATTCTTTTCTTTGATTACAAATAAAAATGTAATCTTTTAATGTTTCATTTATATTAGAAATGATATTTTCAATGTAGACATTTTTATTGTTGAAATGGCTATTTTTAACGTTGCATTACATTAAAGATGTATATTTCAATATAAATATATTTCTATATAACAAATGACTATTTTTAATGTTGCATTACATTAACGATGTATATTTTAATATAAATACATTTCTATTTAACAATGGTCATTTTTAATGTCTTGTTTACATTAAAATGTAAATTTCAAAGAAAACATATTTTATATAGCAATGGACATTTTTAATGTTTCATTTACATTGAAAAGGTAAAATCCAATGCAAATACATCTTTATTTAACAATGTTTATTTTTAAATGTTTTATTTACATTTAAAAATGTAAGTTTTCAAGGCAAACACATTTGTCAATACTTATTTTTAATGTCTCATGAAAAATGTAAATTCCAATGCCAATACATTTTTATTTTATTTTTAATGTTGTATATACATTAAAATGTAAATATTTTTTCATATATATATATATATTAAAATCAAATTTTCATATTATTCAAACAATTAATATATAATACATGAATATTTTGTAATACAAGAATATTTCAAAAAAAATCCGACAGCATACGGTAGGGTAATTAAAACCGGCACCGTCCTGATGTACAGCTCCTCGCACTACCTTAGGCCTCGCGGCGTTTACAAGGGGTTTAATTTCTTAATACATTTTTCTAGGCAATCTAATGCCACAATATCAACCAATTTCATTTCAGCCACAATCAAATACCAAAAATCAACCAATTCCACATCACAATACAATCAAGTCGTCCATGGTCTGTGGACGACGGGTGTCAGGAGTTTCTAAACTCCGTCTGCATCCTAATATAATTTTATTTAATTAATTTGGATTCAGAAATCTGACTTTGTTGTTTAATTCTTCTAAAATTGTAGAAGGCTCCAAAAATTCTTCGGTCTATTCTGAAGTGTAGTGTGCGATGCCACGGTCCCGATGTTTCCTGTTTCATCGAATTTCGTTATTGTATGAACAAGATACGATTTTTATAAATAAACATGAATTTTCAACGCTTAAAAGCGCTATAAACAGTTTAAATTATATAAGCCGTGTACCTTTCAGAATTGTTCAAAATTAGGGTTCGAATTATCTCGAAATCCGTGCAGTGCTTTGACGATCGAGCTTCACCATGTTGGAGACCCTCGAGAGGCGCGCCCGACGCCTGAGGTGCGATCCAGATCGGCGGCAAATCGGAGGTGCGGTGGCTGTCCAAACGCGGTGACTTTGGAGAGGCAGATCTCGAGATTCGCGCAACTTCAGAGATCGAAATTTTTATGTAATCGAAGAGGAAGGAAATCTCTACGAAAACCTCAACTAGAGTGATTGATTTCGTCGAGTGGATTATAAGTATCAGGAGAGAAAGAACTGAGCTGTAGCCGCCATTCGTTCGAGGGTTACGGGATCAAAACGACGAAGACAATACGGTATACACGTATATATACACATATTTTTATTTTATTTATTTAATTTCAATATAATTTCTATATCGCTCCTAGCTCCAAAACAAACCCAACGAGTGTTGCCCCTAGCTAAATATCCCCATTCGGACACAATGGTATATGTCCCATAACCCAATTCGACTGTTACGATATGTTTTTCTTTAAATTAAAATATAAAGCATTTAATTATTTAATTTTGATCGTACAATTTAATTTACTGGGACCACATACTGACTCCAAAAATTCCCGAAAAATAAATCTAGCTATGTTTTGATGGTACGGTCCTAACAAAATTAATTTCATCGAATTTGGAGACCGTTTGAAAAATGGTCATTTTCTGGTCGATCCAAATTGATTGAAGTGAAAATTATGCTCACATCCCTAAAACGAAACTTAGTTCACGCCACATCCACCGAAACTATTCATGTGTTTCCGGTCCCTAAAACGAAGATGCCGCCCAAAACATTTGGTCCCTTCCGCCTCCTTCTTCTCCCCCTTCGCCTTTTCCCATTTCTAACCAGAAAAAATGCTCCAGCCACTAAAAAAAATTCAAAAAAATAAGAAATATTCCTAGAAGCATTCGCCAAAAAAAAAATTGCATACTTCTGTGCAACTATTGCCTATAGTAGCATACATACATGCATGTATTAATGTAGTGTATTTATGTTGAAAATCTGGACCAATATACGCATACATATATGCAACTATTACCAAATAACTGCATATATGCATACAAAGTTGAACTAAGATGCATGTGTTATGAAAAGTTGCATACATGAATGTAACTATTCCGTATATATGCATGCATGCGTGCAACAAATTTAGAAGGGACGACGGCTTCTGAATATGCGCATGAATGTATGCATGTATTCTACACAAGAGCATAAATGTATGCAACAATGTCTAAAAACGATGAATGGTTGAAAAAACAGGCCAATTTGACTATATGCATAAAACGATGCATATATTGATGTTTAGTTGCATATATGTATGCATTCATACTGCAGTTTGGCGTAATACTGAAATATAAGCATGAATGTATGCAACTATGTACGAGTATGTGCATCTTTTGATGCAAAAACCTGTTATTTTGTTGTTTTTGTGTTATTTTGGTTTTGATGTGGTTTTTGATTATTTTTCCACCTGAATTTTTTGTCGTGAACGTGTTTTATTTTATAATGAATTTTCGTGATTTTTTAATATTTTTTTAATATGTTTTTGAAAAATAGGGACCTAATTTACAATAAGTTTAACACAGGATGTGAGCCTAATTTTGAAACTTAATAGGGACCTGTGAAAAACGGACCCTTGACTGAAATTGTCCAAAACACATTTTCTTTTGTCATGCTCACATATTGATTCCAAAAATTATGAAAATTGGAATCCTGCAATAATTTGACATTTCGGATCCAATCAGGGTGGTTTCATCGAAAACGGAGGTCGTTTGCAAAATGGGTATTTATACGGGCTATATATTATATTAAATTCCATTGCGACTATTTTGAATATTCAACTGACCATAACTTTTGATTTCCGCTATGAAATTTCAATTTTTCGGATTCCTTGGAAAGATATTTTTAAACAGATTTAAATATTTTTGGTTTCACCAAAATCCGATTTATTTTGCATCCTATACACTCAGTCAAAGTTCAAATTCAAATTTTCCAACTACAGCGCTATTTCTAACTCCTTTTAAAATTAAAATAAATATATTCATTCAAACTTCGATTTAAATAAATTTTTAATCGTTATTATTTAAAATAAATTATTTCAACTATTCAAAATTCAATAAAAAAATCAAAATAAAAATTTTAAATTGGCACTGATTTTCCGGGTTGTTACAACTGATTTTTTTGGAAACTTGAAATTTTGACAGTATTGTCTAAAGCATTTATGCAAAATGCCAGACTTTAGATAAAGTAATCTGTAAGTTCAAAATTGCATTTATACTTTAAACATTACAACCGCCTATTTTACTAAACAAATTTCCTACAAAGCTAAAATCTTGGTTAAATAAATAATAAATCTTTATTACATTTCTTCAAAATCCAAAATGCAATTTACGTAATTAAATTCCGTTTATGCCAAATCATAAATATATGAATGAAGTATAACATATCACTTAATAATCACCTTCATTTTTATACTAACATGATATATTATACGTACAGTTCAATTGACCATTTAATGATACCAACTTGGGAAAAGTTCATCACTTCTATAGGTTACCTGATTTTTATATCCGAAGATTTGTCGAAAATTATTATGTCCGCTTTGAAGATAAAGAAGAAAACAGATGATAATGTAATGAATTTCACATTTGAAGTTTTAAGTTTTACTAATGTTGTACTCAAATGTAGGAAAGTGGATTAGTGTCAGATTAACATTAATGGTAACAGAAATTGTAATGCATTATTATTGGATGAAAATTATAATTATTATTGAGACGTTACAATGGCATTATTGGAAATTAAAATCACAAAGCATAGTTGAGTATGTTGAAAATAAATAAAATTCGTAGCTGTAAATGTTTATGAATGGATATAATATAATTAAACAGATACAATTAATATATGCAGTAAAATATACGGATGCAAACCCATAGCATAAAATTTAAACTTGCTAATCGTGGATTTTATATGGTTACTCATTTTGTTATAATCACTACCTATAGTGTTCAAACAGATTATTAATACATGTCATTTTTCAGTTATAAGGAAATGATGTCTTTCATACATTTCAACAAAACATGGTTGATTATGCTCTGAGGAAACAAAATTGAATTAGAAGGATAAACAGTACCAATTGAAAAGCATATGTTCACACTGCTACAAAAATATTTACCTTTGATACTTAGCCCATCCATGCAAGAAGATAAGTAAACCAACTTTTTGTTCATATTCAATTATCAACAGGAAATTTTCCTACTCCTTTATCTTGTTCAATGGGTAAGCGAACCCCAGAATCTACAAATATGTAATAATTAGTGAATGCTAAAATCTAATAATATAATTAAGATCGAATACATAACCAACCTATTTGCAAAGTCTGTCTGATGATGGTAGCAAACAAGAATAAGTGACAATAAGGTCTGCCTTTACCTGTATTAACAAATATTAAATTATTGGTTTAACCCGGATTCAGCTCAAAAATGTATTATATCCACTTCTAGAGGGTTTCAGTCCATTTGCATCATCAAAATAAAGAGACGACATTAGTCAAAATGCAGGGTTTTATGCCTTTTATTTTTCATTATACATGCATAGTAGATTATTAGTCCAAATTTTGAGATATGATGCATGAATGAAAACATGTCAGTGTTAGACCTTACAGAAAGTTGAACATGTAAAGGTTCAAAGATTAAACACATTAACTTCATTCTTTGACTAAAATATATAAATTATCGTTGGATAACAAATATGTATAATCAACCAATTTCCAGCAAATTAAATAAATATCACATAATTTTAGTTTTTTCTTCTTTTATGGGCATCATTTCTTCAGATCTGTCAATACTGAACCTCAGGCGAACAACAACAGTTTTCGTTCTCACCTCTGATAACCAGTGAAACACCTATGATAGCTAAGGGCTTCCCTTCACCCGCATATTGCAACAGTCCGCATCCCAAATTCGATTGCCAGTTGTCGTAACTGAAAGACTAACGCAAATTTTATAACTGTATGCTTCTTCTTTGAAATCCAAGTCATCAAAATATATTTAGATTATTGAATACAATATGTAATTCTTACCTAAATTCTTGGAGGTGAATTTGCCTTGACTTATTACTCATCAGGTCAACCAAAACAATTCTACATTTATAAGTTAGGATAGTGAGACTATCATTATTGACTTAATATATAAATAGAATGGATTGAATTCACATACATGGCTGCTTTCTCAATGTAAAATGTGTGTACCTATGTCATACCGACCTTCCCAATGCCTCCCTTGTATGAATTTGATCCAGCTTCATGCATAATTGATATGGTATGCAAACACATGTCTGGAGGACCCAAAACAAAACAAAAAAACAAAGCGTTTGTTAATATCCAAGCTGCAAAAACTAAAAATCGGGACAAAAGACCTTATTAGATGTAGATTAAGCTACCTCTTCAAATTTCAAAACCGAAAAGATAGCAGCTTACTGGAAGTACCAATATGGGTTTTTATCATTTTTCTGTCCAAGCTTGAATCACTTTCGAACCTAAATACATGATGCACGCATCTCTCAGACATATTAGCAGACATATTCAAGGCAGAATCAATTGTAAAGCATGAATCAAGGTTAAATACTTGATGCATGCATCTCTTAGACATATTAGCAAACATATTCAAGATAAAAGCAATTGATGATAGTAGATTTGGGTTATCAAATTATGTAATTATGTAAACAATGAAAATCAGTCCCTGATTTATAATCAAATCCAACAAACGACACAGTAAAATTTTATGTAGACGCAGTAAAATAATTTAGTCGAGTGCAGTCAAATCTTAAAACAATCGGACAGCAAAAAAAATTAATGAACGAACAGAGATAGTCATCCGGAGTTAAAAAGGAGAATTCAAAAGCGGAAAGCAACCATACCTGAATTTGTACAAACCTGAAGTAAAGATCTTTGATAGAGCGAATAATTTGGCTTGCATCGTGAAGATTGACAGGATACGAAAAAAATCAAAATTCTTTCTGAAGGGTTGGTTACAGAAATAAGAAGTGGTTTATGTTCGTGGTAAATGGGTGAGAATGCAGGGTTCGTAGTAGAACCCTAAAAAGTGAATCAAACAAACAACACAATAGAATTAGGGTTCGAGCATACCTTGAATCGTGATGGCGAAATGCTCGGGTATAGAAATAACAGAGTGGTAGATAGAATTCCAACGTAATTTCAGCACCGAAGCCATAAAATCTCAAATCTTGACTAGTGGCTGCCATGGATTCCGGCCTGGGAGAAAAATAGAAAGAGGGGCATCCTTGAAAATAAGTAAGCAGTAAATAATTGGAAGGGATGAAAAAACTAGGGAGGAGGAGGAGAAACAAATAAAGAGGGGCTTAGGTTCAAAAGGTAAAAGAGAACCGTGTAGAAATGTGTAGAAGAAGAAAGCACAAAATTAAAAAAATACGATGAACTGTGTAGAAGCGGATTAAAAAAATGTGGTTTTGACAGGAAAAGAAGGGAAAGCAGTAATACGGTGCTGCGGCGGTTTGTTTTATTAGTATATATATAATAATATATATAATATAAATAGTAAGTAAGATAAGGTGTTTTCTATATTAATAAAATATACTAGTATAACCGTATAACGGTGGAAAAACCGTCCGTTAGGTTATATAATATCTAAAACAAAATCTATGTTCACATTTTTCGGTTGAATGTAAATTTCATGAGAAACTAATTGCCAAATTAATTGCATTATCTTCTTTAAAAAATGTAAGTGCATGAAAAGCTATAAATTCAGTTAAACTAAGATTTGTACATATAAGCTAGTTTGATATTAAAGATTATGTATTGATATGAATCACTCACTAACATATACATACATGTTAATAAGTACGAACTCGTGCTACGCACATGGGTTTGCAACATAATTTGATGAGCATTATAGTTGAATATTGTTTCTAAAACAGTCTGTATGGAGTTTGATTTTCGATAAATAGACAACAAAAATCATTGTTTATGCACATATCAATAAGTAAACAAAAAAGTGTAATTTGGTAAATAATCACTCAATAAAACTGTGAATAATATCTATATTAATGACACCATTAGCGGAATATTGATGCAAACTTCACTCAATACCTTGCTGTTCCAGCTTATATTTTTTGACCAATACATATTAGTGTGACATATAATAGCTATTACCGATGGATCGGCGTAGTCAAGTTTGATATTATAAATAATAGTAGTAAAAGCGCTATATGTAGGAAACTGCAACAAAGTTCAAACTTACAAAAGTAGGAAAAACCATTCATTACAGTAAATCCAACAATGAAGTACAATAAACAAAGACTAATTGAACAAAGCCAGAAATGCAACAAAATATCATTACGACAAATCCTATAAAAATGATAGCACGGTATTCAATCATTTTAATGTAGTTATACAAAAGCTGAAATTATATGATCTCGCCTTGTACTTTAATTATATCTGCCACTAGCCAGTAGCGTCCTTAGCTTGATAAGTATGATGAGAAGACTTTAATTTTTTTCTACAGTGCAATCACATAGCCTGAAAGCAAAAGCTGTATCAATTAAGACAACAAATAAACCTACAAATCAATGTCATGTTTTTTACAGATAGTGCTATAGTAGTAGAATTTACATAAAACTTAATAGTAGACAGTTCAGTATATATGATATGGAAATCAATTTATATCAATTAGGAAACAAAAGAGAATCAGCTTAAACTAAGCAAGGAATAAAAGTTGACAAATCTAGAGGCAAAAAAGATTCCATTCTCAGGTGACCTTTATTTAAATATTAATAAAACAAAGTAAATGCTAAAATTTTAGCCCAAATAAATAAATAAAGGAAGAAGGAAGACTAAACAGCTTCTTTGAAAATACATACAATAAAAGGTGAATAGTTTTTAGGTATACAGGTTACGAGGGAAGTTGGAATGCATATAAAGTATTTTTCTAAAAGGACACGACTGATAAATGAATGAAAGTTGACATATTTAAAGACAAAAAAGATTTCGTCTTAGGTGAAGCTTACTAAATATTAGTAAAACAAAGTAAGCGCTAAACTTAGTTTGGGAGGCTGAATATCAAGCTAATTTAGTGTTGCATGTAGCTGTATCTTTAGCTTTTGGATGGGGAACATGAACCAACCAATATTGATTTAAGAAATATAAAATATGAAGACAAATCTGGAAAATGACATATTTACGAATATACCACATATAAAGCATTATTCATTCTTCAATTATTAATAATTATATATAGTTAGAAAATATAGAATCATAAAATAGTAGTGCTCCTAACAATATCTTATCATAAAATAAAAGCATCGTCTCATTAGACCAAAAGTAAAATAAGAGTTATATTCTTCAAATCCATTAATAATGTTCTGTATGGTGAGTTAATTATTACAACATAGTTATGGTAAACTCGTCATCCTTGTACTATGTTATCATTATGACATCTTTAATTCATTTATTAATGCTTAAAAGTTTAAAAATATAGCTTGATAAATTAGATATAATATCTTTCTTTACTAATAATCGGAATATGTTTGGTGTCACACTTTTTTGGTGTACACGCAAACTACCGAAAATGCCCTTTATTAAAAACAAACACATATAATAAAAAGAATTAAATCAAGAAAGAAACGGAAAGTAATTAAAGTTAAATAGCAATGTTTCTTTAATTAGCAATGCGTGTCATTAATGACATTAATAAAGACGTAAATGAGAATAAAGTTAAAATTTGAAAGCAGACAATTAAATCTAGAAGGGTAACGTAAATGGAATTAAATCACGCGTATGTTCGAATTCGAAAATAAACGCGCATCGTAAATGGAATTAAATCACGCGTATGTGTGGACATATTTATTTCAAGAGAATGTGCATACGTATTAAGAATGGATTTTTTTTAATAAAACTAGAAATAAAAATAAATGTTTTGAATAACGGTCACATGAATTAACATGCATGAATTAGAAACAGAAGAAAATTAATGCGCAGTAATGAAAATAGGAAAATAAAAAGAAACTATCAAGCAAATAAATATGCAGAAAAATAAAATGGGCAAGAAATATACCAGACAATGTATTAACGACATATTTTTATTTTGTCATCACAACACGCAGAGCGCATGCCATCACCACGCGCAAAGCGCGTGCCATCACCACGCGCAAAGCGCGTGCCTATACGTCTCGTCTAAAGAAAGAGAGTGAGATATAATATACAAAATTAGTAACATATTATATAGAGAATAAAATATAATATGCATCATTCAAACATCATGTATTATGTAAATGTATAGAAGTATGAAAACATCGTTTCAATACCATTAATTAAATCAAATTCAAAGCATGTGATGGGAATAAAATAATTATGATAAAATGAAATTATTAAAGCATGCTAAAAACCAAAGTAAAGAGATTTCAATCTTCTTGTATGATTGCAAAGTTGTTTTCTGAGTACAAGAATTTGTTGTGAATGATTTTATTTCAGTAATGCAGAAAAATGAAAGTGTTTTTGATACTTTACAATAGGTAATGCATTCTCTATATATACATAGAGATGTAACGTTAGAGAATAGATAATGGGCTCAAGCCCAGTTACAGTAAGACTTAGAAGTGGACGGGTTGATATAATTCATATCAACCCGATATCCAGGTAGGTTATAACATAACCTTAGCCGCATTATCTTCATATTCTGATTGCCCCCTTCGAATCGATATTAGGGTTTCTTCATAGCTTCTGCTGGATTGCGATTTTGCCTATTTTCTTTGTTGCGCAAGATGTCTTTGAATAAATCAGCTCTCTCTATGATCTTTATATCTTGATTTGCCTTCAATTTGGTTGTATATTCTTGCTGTTCTGAGGACTGATAACTTTTACTTTCAGGTCCATGTGAGCTTGCTAGAGTGTTTGCTTCCTTTCTCTAATTTTTCTATGGTTGCGAGCTTGATCTGTCAGTAGCCGATTTGACTTGGTTGATGTTGTCTAGGGTTTCGATAACCATCAGATCTGTTCTGAATCTTGAGAAATTCGGGTATGATAATGCCTTGGTTAGTGTATCAGCCCTTTGGTAAGTTTCATGTACGTGTCTCACCTCAAGCTCTCCTCTCTATACTTGTTCTCTTACAAAATATTGATCGATTTCAATGTGCTTGGTCCTAGCATGTAGAATAGGATTTGATGACATGTTCACGACACTTAAGTTGTCACACCATAATATCGATTTGTTTACATGAATTTTGAGTTCAAATAGTAGTGACTTTAACCACATGATTTCAGCAGTAGCATTAGCTATGCTACGATACTCAGCCTCAGTGATAGATCTAGATATAGTAGACTGCTTCTTTGAGCTCCATGAAACTATATTATGCCCAATATAGATACAGTAGCCAGTTGTAGACTTTCTATCATCAGGGTCTGAGGCCCAATCAGCATCTGTGAATCCAGTTATGTTGAAATCTCTGCTTGCTTTAATTGACAGTCCATAATTTATTGTAGCTTTTAAGTATCTTAGGATTCTCTTGACTGCCTTCCAGTGTATATCCAATGGTGCCTGCATAAATTGACAAACTTTGTTAACACTGAACACAATGTCTGGTCTAGTGATAGTTGTGTACTGTAAAGCACCAACTACACTTCTATATTGTTTAGCATTGTATATGGGTTCTCCCCTGTGTTTAGAGTAGTGTTGACTGCTTATCATAGGTGTCGGTTGACCTTTAGCATCACTCATTTGTGTCTTTTCCAGTAATTCAGCTATATATTTCCTTTGAGATGACACTATTTCTGTTGATGACTTTGTTTTGACTTCAATGCCAAGGAAGTAGTTTAATTGACCCAAACCCTTTACTGAGAACTGTTTGTCCAGCTTTCTGACAATCTGATTGATTTCACTATTTTCACTCCCTGTAATTATAAGGTCATCGACATAAATAATTGTGTATATATAAGAATTTTTACTGGTTTTGATGAATAAAGAGTTATCTAATTTGGAAGATTGAAAATTCATTGTATGTAAAGTGTTTTTCAATCTGTCAAACCATACTTTAGGTGCCTGCTTAAGTCCATAAATGGCTTTCTTAAGCTTGCACACATGATTTGGTTGAGTGTTGTAGCCCTGTGGCTGAGACATATAGACATCCTCTCTTAATATGCCATTTAAAAAGGCATTATTGACATCTAGTTGTCTTAATTGCCATCCTCTGCTAATAGCAATAGTTAATACTACTCTGATTGTTGAAGGTTTAATGACTGGAGAGAATGTTTCTTTATAATCGATGTCTTGTTGTTGAGAAAAACCCTTTGCCACAAGCCTTGCTTTATATCTGTCGACTATCCCATCTGGTTTTCTCTTTATTCTATATGTCCACTTACAACCAATGATGTTTTTATCTTTTTGTGGTTTAACTAACTCCCAAGTTTGATTTTGCATAAGGGCATGATATTCAGCATCCATTGCTGTTCTCCAGTTGGCACCAGTTTTAGCTTGCTCATAGCTGGCTGGTTCATCAACTGTGACGACAGTATGATATAGCTTGGGTTTGAAAATCCCACTTTTAGCTCTTGTAATATTGGGTGAGTGGATGTTGCTTCAGGCTGATGTGCTGGTTGTCTACTCTCGTTTTGTTCATTGTTGGTCGTTTCTTCTATCCCTTGATCACGTATTGTTTGATTCTCTCTTTGTGTAACAGGTGTTTCACTGTCTTGACTGGATGATTGAACGGTATCATCAGTTTGTGGTGCTGTTTCTTCATGAGCTCTTGCAGTGTCACCTGTACTTAATATTTCTGAATACACAGGTAAAGATGGTATAGAAATTTTTGTATCATATACTTTGTTTGAGGTCTGAATATTTTCGGATTTATATGGAAAGATTTTTTCATTAAATACAACATGTCTGCTAATAAATATCCTTACATTATCATCCAAGCATTTATACCCCTTCTGATTTTGAGCATATCCTATGAAAGTACACGGTTTTGACCTAAATTCCATTTTGTTTTTGTTATATGGTCTGAGATATGGATAACACAAGCATCCAAAAGTTTTCAAATAACTATAATCTGGTTTAACACCTTTTAACTTTTCATATGGACTTATTCCTTTTAGCACTTTAGTTGGTAGTCTATTTATCAAGTAGACTGCTTTACTAAATGATTCAGGCCAGAATTTCAGTGACATTCTGGCTTGAGCTAAAAGGGTTAGACCAGATTCGACAATATGTCTGTGTTTTCTTTCTACTAGACCATTCTGCTCTAAAGTGTATGGGCAAGTTGTTCTATGAACTATTCCTCTCTTAAGAAAATATTCTTTTAGAGGTTTATACTCAGTACCTCCATCAGACTGAATGATTTTAACTAAGGAATTGGTTTGTTTTCCAGCCTGTGTAATGAAATGAACAACTGGTTTTCTTGAATTGATTTCTTGACTTTCTTGGCAGCTTGAAACTGGTTTTCTTTGATTTCTTTTCTACAAGACTCTATGATTTAGATCAGTGCAGCCATTCCAATGATTAGGCGAGGCAGTGATCTGAATTGAGTCAACTCTCAGGTGATGAGTGAAAACTCGGATGAGAGGAACACCCAAGTGATGAAAATACTCTGATGGGTGTAAAGAAGAATTTCTTCTTTTATTGGATCTAATAGTTTTGTTGTTAAGCTTTAAGCTCTGATACCATAAAGAGATTTCAATCTTCTTGTATAATTGCAAAGTTGTTTTCTGAGTACAAGAATTTGTTGTGAATGATTTTATTTCAGTAATGCAGAAAAATGAAAGTGTTTTTGATACTTTATAACATGTAATGCGTTCTCTATATATACATAGAGATGTAACGTTAGAGAATAGATAATGGGCTCAAGCCCAGTTACAGTAAGACTTAGAAGTGGACGGGTTGATATAACTCATATCAACCCGATATCCGGGTAGGTTATAACATAACCTTAGTCGCATTATCTTCATATTCTGATTCAAAGGATTTGGAATGTCATCACCAAATTATAACTTCTACAATTATCAACAAAATTCAAAATTTTATTGTTCTGTTAGATGTATGGGAAAGAGTAGATATTGTATATGTAGAAAATGAAAGGGCATAAGCAATTATTTGAAAATCTTACCATGATTACCGCGAGCTACTATGAGTAATTCGCCAGCCCATTAGATTTCAATCAATGCCATTACGATCGATAGCCTACTTGCGACATGCTGATAGTAGTATGAAATGATCCACCTACAAAAAAAGAACTAATTTTGTAAAATAACAAACCTAATCAAAATTAGAAATAACTAAATCAGTTTTAACAAATTCTGAGAAAAACAGAATAGAATTAGTGGAAAGTTAATGCCAACTTGAAAAACGCTATCAAATGAAATTACTTCTGCCACGAAGAAGAATGATATAGGAAAGATATCTTTGTCTAGTTAGAAATTTAGAAACCAATTCATCAAGAACATAAATAGCAAGGTCACCAAGAAAATAATCAAATAAGTCTATCATCTAAATCAACAATATGCAGAAAGATAAGGCGATTGAAAACCAACAACAAAGTAAGTCCTGCTTTGCAAAAATCGTAAATTAAATAAATTTGTTTCATTTTATATTTTAATAAAATTGAATAAGGTTACCCAGAATGAAATTTTCATTAGATTTACTTCAAAAAAAAATCACAATGGAAAAATTATATTGAAAGAACCAATATCACGTCATATGTATAGTTAAACAGTTGCGCATATGAAAAAAAATCAAACATAATCAATATGCAAGCTACATGAACTAAAAATGAAATTGATGCAATCCAGAAAAGAAAAAGCATTCAAAATTTGATAATATTGATGAATTCAAAAAGAAATAGTAGTTAAGGTTGATGCATGAACAAATACGTTTTACACTAAAATCGATCAAAATGCTACATAATAACCCAAAAAAGAAATGACAGTTAAGACTGACATAAATCAACTATTAAAAAACTAGAATTAAAAAAGAATAAAATTATAAGAATTTGTTAGCAAATGAATGTATAAAAGAAAAGAGGTGATGACCAAGTAAGTGTTAAAAGATATTCTAAAAATTGAGAAAAACGATTCATCAATCAAAGAGAAGACGATACAAAATGTTATTATAAGTGGATGGTTCAGCCAAAAGCCGACAATGAGAATACAGTTTGCAAAATAGATGTCAACAAAAGATTAGCATTGTTAATGATGCATTCTTATATTTTTCTCATACGTGTAAAAAAAATGTGTATCAAATGAACTGTATACATACCCGGTTGATGCGAAGTTTAGTCAGATATGAAAGAAGAAAACCATATTAAACTTGTCTTATAAATATCATGTATCACGGAAAGAGACAACTGTATTCTTCCTTAGGTGAACATGTGCATATATTTGTTTGGTTATGACGTTTACCAAAAATCATATACCAACATGCATGACTGCATATGAATTCTGAAGTAAAATGTTTCACGTGCATTTAAATGCTCATGCTACTAAAAAAATGCATTTTTGGAATATCCCAACTTTACTATATGTGAATAGATGATATTAAGAATTATTATTTTTCCAGCTGGATATTTTTATTTGTGTTCAAATTTGAAGAGTTAGGCAAATTTTGAGTTTCCTTATTTTGTATCCACATTTATTATGGATTTCGAATACAATACATATTTCCTTGAGTAGTACAGTAATAGATGAATAGCATACATGATATAGTTGAGTCAAAAGATATGATTAAACTCATCTGCAATGTAACAATTAATAAAGTTTATTTAAAAAGTGATCAGAAAAGAAAAGGAAAGGGTCATGCCTCTACTTGATATAACGTTATTCCAATCAAGCTATAGTGAAGCTACACCAATCGCGTAAACAAACCATAAAATTGAAGATGTTGTCATAACACATAATGATGATATACAATTTGCGTTATTACTATTATCAAATTATTAAATTACATCAAATGTTTTGAAGGTTAAAAATACCTCATATCTCCCTTTTAACTCATACACACTCATGCTAGCATGCTAAATAACGATGATAAAGCATATAACTGGGTGGAATTCTACCTATATTCCAATATAATAATGAATTCAATATTAAAACACAAGAAAAAACATTGAAGCAAAGTGATTAGGCTACTTTTTATTGTTTGATAGCTAAAAGCAGTGGTTAAGCCACCATTTAATTCCCCCAAATATACTTTTGAAAAAGTTTACATTACGTGGTGCATAAGTGCATTTCTTTATCAATCATAATTTTCTTACATTAAATCCGCACTATGTGCTAGTGTTGAAGTGAAATCAGATTACAGTATCAACTATTCTAACCATTCTAACAATTCCTAACCATTCCAACAAACTGAGCATGCAAGAGAAGAAGTTGAAAAATCTAAACCATTTCCCAAAGGTGGAAAACAAAAGTCACTTTATATGTTAAGACAATTTTTCATAGCATCTGGTTTCCACCCATTATCCTCTCCTGTGCATTTTAAAATTAATGTCCACCATGCTCAGATTTTTGGAATGAAAGAAGACATCAAACATACTTTCAAACTTGTAGGTTTTCTGATAAAATATAGTTTGAAACTTGGAAATCAATAAGTTTAGTAACTAGGATAATCAAGGAAACAAATACCTTTATGGTGATCACCATGCTCTTTTAGGTTCCCACTGCAAGCTTTTTCGGTAACACGTCAGCTAATCATCAGCATAAGGTAAGGATAAGTAGGCATACCGGGAAATATATTACAAAACTATAACAATAGTATTAAAATCTATTTCCTTTACTACAGTCAAAAAAACATCCAAGTCCCTAAATAATAAGACTTTTGTGATCTTTTATTGACAAAATAAATGAGCATCATATTTAGAAACAAACATGGATGCATAATATGTTTGTCTTAAAAAGCTAAATCCAAAATAATTATTGCGGGTATGATAATTAAAGTGTAGATAATGAGAAAAGACAAATAGATGCAAACATTAATAAATTTGTATCTAGATCATCTAGATATTTATACTTTTAGGCATGGTTATCTATTGATTTATTGGCAAAACATTTTGTTAGCGTAAATATTGATGTAGATATCTCTGTGTCGGTCTTTAAATAAGATTGATTTGGCCATCAAAATAATATTTCATACATGTTAATCACTCAGATGTAACCGTCCTAAATTTATATAGTTTCGTTTACAGCCATAATTTATTCATAAAGGGTAACTAATTTGGAATGGTTTTAAGTTTATAATTCAATTCAAAACTTCTTAGGTATGGGATTAGTTTTAGTAGCAACGTTAATACCAAAATTACATACTGCAATGTAATATTAATTTCAAATGAAATACGAAACTAAATTTTAGTTTCTGTTAGAATTCTGAAGAATTTTTAGTTTCAAATTTCAGGACTTAATTTTAGTCTCGAGATTTCTTTTGGATTTACAATAATAACTAAATAGTTAGACTTAAATTGGTGTTTTCAAACTTCAAGACTCAATTCATAAATTGAAAAATCCATTTTAACACATGAATCAACTACCAATTTAAGTACATTTGACTTTGTGTTGTAATTCTTTTATTTATAGAACCAGGGCCAATATAGTTTGACTTTTGCCTTCACCCCTCGCAACATCTCAGTACCATTGGCTTCGTAAATAAGAAACATCAACAAATCATTTCAATCCTTACATGAATAAGGAAGAGAGTTGATTAATCAAAATCTTATGAGTGAAGTTTAAACATGAAATATGTACATATAATTTCAGATACATACCTCCATTTAGCCAAAGAAGAAGAGGTTTGCTCCTAACTTTGCTAGTAGCTTCAAAGAAGCAATAACACAATACTCCCCTAATGCTCTCATTAATATTGACATAGCATGCATACCGTCCGAAGCTAACAATAGGCGGCCCTGGCAGTTGAATAACTCAATCAACTTCTTGTTGGGATAACACTTTCATGTCTAGAATAAACCGAGACTCTAGCAAAATTACAATGTAGCTACAAAAGCAGCTTACAAGTATCAACTAACTGACTGAACCTCAAATACGATAATAAATAGCATAATAAATGTTTGAACAACTGCAGATGAAATAAAATGTTTGAATCCCCTTCAACTTTGTGTAACCGACAAGCTGGAAAATTGAAGTTGCATTTTAACTCCTAAAAACTATTCAAATAGTACAGTTATTAGACCAGCTAACATTATATTAGAGATACTGCAACAATTCATAGCACCCAAAAATTTGCATATAAGCTTCTTCAAAATCTACATCTGTAAACATCAAATGCACCACATAATCTAAACAAATCTCTATCAAGTAAGTAGAGCACGCATGCTTCTGAGGTCTGTCGAAGCAACATTTTGACTATTCCTTCTCCCCAAATTCAAAATAGTGCATGTTGTTATGCAAACTGAGCATATGCGGAAGCGCAATAAATAGGAATTAGATTTGCCAATTGAACACCAATCTAATTTGATAGCAATTATGCTATTACATCAACAAAATAGTAAATAACTATAGCAGAGAAACAAAGAGACACAATATTTATACTGGTTCCACTATCCTGGAGATAGTGTATGTCCAGTCCAATAGAGAGAAATTTTATTCCACATGAGAGAATACAAGAGATTACAAAATAAGAGTTTACATATCAAAACCTCAAATAGGTTTAACAAGAAGAGACACCATAGGGGATCACTGGCTCCAAGCCAGGATGAGTTTACACTAAAGTCTACCCCTCAATATATAGCCAGTGCAAATCTATGTGAGTCATCAATTAAATTACCAACATATGATAATAATACAATGGAGGCAAATTACCATAACAACAAATGTGCAAACATAGGAAGTAAATCAATCCGTTTCTTTAGCATAAATGGAAGAAATTAATCCATTCATTTATTTCTCTACCACCTCATCAAATGCAATCAACGCAATCCCATTATAAAATATTTACTTACCATTCTTTGCAAATTTGTTCCAATCAAATTGTGATTTTGTATCACCAAATTTAACACTCCACCTTGATGCAAAATCACATATCTGCAATACCCCATTTTCAATCAAATTCTCTTCACAACATAAAACTGTTCAACAGAACTCCACCTTCAATCAAAATCTCACAACGAGATACACCAAAAAAATGAATATTTACCAAATGGGTTCCAGCAAAGCCGCCCCCCATCACACAATTGTTAACGAGCTCAGACTACGTCCCCGCACGCCAACGAAATGTTACAAATATCCGAAATAAAAAAAGGCAGATTCCAAAGTAATCTCAACACCACCAAGACCAAAAAATAATTCTCTCAATCGCCAAAAAATCTCTCTCCTGCAACTTAATCAAAACCATTACAAGCTTCACCCACCGCCTGCAAAAGACGCATCTACCACCATAAGCTGCACCGCGCATAAACCAACGGTCTAAAACAAAAATTGGATCTTTATCACCCAATCACTTGAAGATGAATTTGATTGAAAAAAACAACACAAATAATATCGGAAATACGAGCACATGATATTCCACCCAACCACCCTATTTATTGATTCACTAATAAAAATTGTTTACAATCGATCTCAACTATCGTTACAAACAATTACAACTTGAACCAATAACTTATTGAGAAATAGGTAGAGAATATCTAGTGGCTAAAAATTTGAGGAGAAAGACAATGAAGAATAATGACAAATTTTCCACACCTAATGAAGAGATCAGCTAGCCCTTTTTATAGTGAGAATTGCTTCATGCCCAAGAAAAACTTGGCTTCATACCCAAGAAAACTTGGCTCCCAAAATATCTTCATATATGTTATAAAACTATTTGGTTAAGCACCAAATATCCTTGCAATAAATGTCCAATATCTCTCCAAAAAATCTAGCACCAAATCTCTTCATCAAATCTAACAACAAATCTCTCCACAAAATATGTAAGATTATTTGTTGCTCAAAATTGTGATTTGCGTATCACCAATTTCAACGCTCCACCTTGATACCAAATCACATCTCCTCCACTCAAACAATAGCCCCTTAGCTCTCACTTTCAACCTTTCTTTCTTAATTAACACTATTACAAACCTCCAACATCTCCTACTAATGATGCACCTCCCTTATCCGTGCACCATGCCACTAGCGATCTTTAAAAGCATTTGTAATACCACAAAGACCTCCATCTCGTCTTTGTGGATTTCACAACTCGACATCCGTCTTCCGCTTGACATGATCCCTTCATCTCCGGGATCCCTCGAGCATCATCAACATCTAGACCCTCGTTGATACCATGATCCTCCACCATAGGACCATCAGCGGTGACCATATTAACGTCTCCACCTTGCTGTGGACTAGGTTCTTCAACCGTCACCCGCCTTTCATTATTAACCACCGAACCGATCAAACTATATAGGTTTCCCTCCTCCAAAACTCCTCGCATCATCACACGACCACCCTTCTTCGCTCTCAAAACTCCACCTCGAGTCTCATAAGTGCAACCGCGACGATCTAACTGACCAAGAGATATGAGGTTATGCGAACAAGTGGGTATGTGCCTCACACCGGCCACTTCTCTCATCACTCCATCATGCATCCGAAACCTAACAGCTCCAACTCCACAAATTGGTAGCTCTACTCCATTGGTCGTCTTTATCATGCCAACACTCTTCTCATATTAAGAAAACTTTTCACATCACGACATATGTGAAAACTGGCTCCTGAATCCATCTTCCAATGCTCCACAACACGAAATAGGATATCACATGAAGAATCGCTTTCCGTACCTTCAGCAAAACCTGCTTGTCCCAAATCATTATTGTTATCACCTTGCGCCTTCTTCTTATCCCTCTGATAAGCAAAACAATCATTGCGCTTGTGGCCTTTCTTACCACAATAATAACAAGCACGTTTACCACTAGCCTCTTTTTTCTTCCTTCTTGTATCTTTCCCCGAGCCCCTTGCTACCATCGCCTCAGTTTGAACCGATTTCAACTCCGACCCTTTTCTCCTTAGCTCCCCATTCAAAAGACTGCTTCGAACCGTTTCTAAAGAGATAGTTCCATTAGCATTGGAATTACTCAATGAAACAACCAAAGTCTCCCAACTTTCCGAAAGAGAACTCATCAACAAAAGAGCCTGCAACTCATCATCAAAATTGACCTTCATATTTGCCAATTGATTGATGACATCCTGAAACTCGTTCAAATGCTCTGCAACAGACTTCTCCTCATCCAATCGAAGTTGCACCAACTTTCAAACCAGAAAAGCCTTACTTGTAGCACTCCTCGACTCATACAAAGATACTAATTTGTCCCACAACGCCTTCGCGGATTCACAAGTAGCCACATGATGGAATACAGAATCGTCCAAATATTGACGAATCAACGCAATCGCCTTTTTGTCCATTTTCTTCCACTTTCCCTCATCCATATTCGAGGGCTTCACCCCATCTCCATCAATGAGATCATGCAAATCATTGAGATATAGAATGTCCTCCATCTTCGGCTTCCATATACCCCACTTCTTCCCATTGAAAATAGCCATCTTTGAAAACGTCATCATCTCCGACATCTCCAATTTTCAATCCAACAAACACTCCAAGCTATGCGATGACCTGACTCTGATACCAAACTGTTATGATTTTTGTGCACAGCGGAAGCTTGACAAACTGCCAAGAAAAATTGGATCTTTATCACCCAATCACTTGAAGATGATTTTGATTAAAAAAAACACACAAATAATATAGGAAATACGAGCACACGATATTCCACCCAACCACCCTCTTTATTGATTCACTAATAAAAATTGTTTACAAACGATCTCAACTATCGTTACAAACGATTACAACTTGAACCAATAACCTTATTGAGAAATAGGTAGAGAATATCTAATAGCTAAAAATTTGAGGAGAAAGACAATGAAGAATAATGACAAATTTTCCACACCTAATGAAGAGATTAGCTAGCCCTTTTTATAGTGAGAATTGCGTCATGTCCAAGAAAAACTTGGCTTCATGCCCAAGAAAACTTGGCTCCCAAAATATCTTCATATATGTTATAAAACTATTTGGTTAAGCACCAAATATCCTTGCAATAAATGTCCACAAATATAGCAACCAATATCTCTCCATAAAATCTAGCACCAAATCTCTTCATCAAATCTAACAACAAATCTCTCCACAAAATATGTAAGATTATTTGTTGCCCAAAATTGTGATTTGCGTATCACCAATTTCAACACTCCACCTTGATACCAAATCACATCTCCTCCACTCAAACAATAGCCCCTTAGCTCTCACTTTCAACCTTTCTTTCTCAATTAACACTATTACAAACCTCTAACATCGCCCACTAATGATGCACCTCCCTTATCCGTGCACCATGCCACTAGCGATCTTCAAAAGCATTTGTAATACCACAAAGACCTCCATCTCGTCTTTGTGGATTTCACAATTCGACATCCGTCTTTCGCTTGACATGATCTCTTCATCATCGGGATCCCTCGAGCATCATCAACATCTGGACCCTTGTTGATACCATGATCCTCCATCATAGAACCATCAGCGGTGACTATATTAACGTCTCCACCTTGCTGTGGACTAGGTTCTTCAACCGTCACCCGCATTTCATTATTAACCACCGAACCGATCAAACTATATAGGTTTCCCTCCTCCAAAACTCCTCGCATCATCACACGACCACCCTTCTTCACTCTCAAAACTCCACCTCGAGTCTCATAAGTGCAACCGCGGCGATCTGACTGACCGAGAGATATGAGGTTATGCGAACAAGTGGGTATGTGCCTCACACCGGCCACTTCTCTCACCACTCCATCATGCATCCGAAACCTAACAGCTCCAACTCCACAAATTGGTAGCTCTACTCCATTGGCCGTCTTTATCATGCCAACACTCTTTTCATATAAAGAAAAACTTTTCACATCACGACATATGTGAAAACTGGCTCCTGAATCCATCTTCCAAGGCTCCACAACACTAAATATGACATCACATGAAGAATCGCTTTCGGTACCTTCAGCAAAACCTGCTTGTCCCAAATCATTATTATTATCACCTTGCGCCTTCTTCTTATCCCTCTGATAAGCATAACAATCATTGCGCTTGTGGCCTTTCTTACCACAATAATAACAAGCACGTTTACCACTAGCCTCTTTTTTCTTCCTTCTTGTATCTTTCCCCGAGCCCCTTGCTACCATCGCCTCAGTTTGAACCGATTTCAACTCCGACCCTTTTCTCCTTAGCTCCCCATTCAAAAGACTGCTTCGAACCGTTTCTAAAGAGATAGTTCCATTAGCATTGGAATTACTCAATGAAACAACCAAAGTCTCCCAACTTTCCGAAAGAGAACTCATCAACAAAAGAGCCTGCAACTCATCATCAAAATTGACCTTCATATTTGCCAATTGATTGATGACATCCTAAAACTCGTTCAAATGCTCTGCAACAGACTTCTCCTCATCCAATCGAAGTTGCACCAACTTTCGAACCAGAAAAGCCTTACTTATAGCACTCCTCGACTCATACAAAGATACTAATTTGTCCCACAACGCCTTTGCGGATTCACAAGTAGCCACATGGTGGAATACAGAATCATCCAAAATATTGACGAATCAACGCAATCGCCTTTTTGTCCATTTTCTTCCACTTTCCCTCATCCATATTCGAGGGCTTCACCCCATCTCCATCAATGGGATCATGCAAATCATTGAGATATAGAATGTCCTCCATCTTCGGCTTCCATATACCCCAATTCTTCCCATTTAAAATAGCCATCTTTGAAAACGTCATCATCTCCGACATCTCCAATTTTCAATCCAACAAACGCTCCAAACTATGCGATGACCTGGCTCTGATACCAAACTGTTATGATTTTTGTGCACAGCGGAAGCTTGACAGACTGCCAAGAAAAATTGGATCTTTATCACCCAATCACTTAAAGATGAATTTGATTGAAAAAAAAAACAACACAAATAATATCGGAAATACGAGCACACGATATTCCACCCAACCACCCTCTTTATTGATTCACTAATAAAAAATGTTTACAAATGATCTCAACTATCGTTACAAACGATTACTACCTGAACCAATAACCTTATTGAGAAATAGGTAGAGAATATCTAATGGCTAAAAATTTGAGGAGAAAGACAAGGAAGAATAATGACAAATTTTCCACACCTAATGAAAAGATTAGCTAGCCCTTTTTATAGTGAGAATTGCTTCATGCCCAAGAAAAACTTGGCTTCATGCCCAAGAAAACTTGGCTCCCAAAATATCTTCATATATGTTATAAAACTATTTGGTTAAGCACCAAATATCCTTGCAATAAATGTCCACAAATATAACAACCAATATCTCTCCAAAAAATCTAGCACCAAATCTCTTCATCAAATCTAACAACAAATCTCTCCACAAAATATGTAAGATTATTTGTTGCTCAAAATTGTGATTTGCGTATCACCAATTTCAACACGTGTTACTTGCAATTTTTGTTCTATACGAAAATTATGTAATTTTCAGTGCCATAAAATAATTAAAAAAACATTTTAAAAAAACCTAACCTCCTTAAATAACAATCTGAATTACAGCAAAATTCACAGTTCACAAAAACATTATAAAAGAAAAGAGATAAATATACTTACGTAACAACGACTCAAGATGACAAGGTTTTTGTAGAATTCAACATAGATGACGAAGTTGTGATGCAATTCCAATTTTACAACCGCACAAACAGTGCTTGCTATACTTATTATGTTGGAGGATTAGGGTCGTTTTAGCCTATTCGTAAGGGGTAAAATGAAATTTAGGATTAGGATTTGTTTGAAAAATCAGAAACAAAGGAAAAATAATAGGCATCAGATTTTGAAGGGGGGAACATGGATTTTAGAAGAGATATGGGAAGGGTCGTTTTACCTTAGGAGGTAAAAGGAAATTTAGGTTTAGGATTTGGTAAACGAAGAAGAAAAAACAGGCGTCAGATTTTGAAGGGAGAAACATGGATTTGAGAAAAGATATGGAGAAGAAACAAGGAGAAACACTGATTTGAGAAGAAAACGCGGAGCAAATATTGGATGGGCGAAAATGAGAAGAAAAGGAAAAGAAGGAAAACGCGGAAAGGAAAGTGTTGTGAGTGAAAATTATGCCGAAATTCATTGGCATAGACAATTTGTTTTTGGCTCTTACAGTAGGCAAATCTCCTTAACGGTCTGTTTGATTAATAAAAAAGGCTGTACGCCTTGGAAAGTGGACCCAACATTTTTTTTAATTGTTGGAAAGAGTGGATCCAACATCGTGAAGGGAATTTTGGCGTGCATGTGTGATTGAGGAGGGAATTAAAGGGAATTTTTTATTTATTTAAGTCGTGTTGTGGAGGGAAAATAGTCTGTTTTGAAGAGAAAGTTGGCCTTGCTTTCCTATATAATAATACTGGATACGCATGTACGGTAACATACGTTTAGCCCTACGCAGGGACGCGCGGCGCGCGGTATTGATAATCAGGAAGAGCAGATTCGGTTCGAATTTTTGTTTCCACCTGCTGCCGCTGATTTCCTTTACGCATCCCAGCAAAACCCTACAGCCGGTTTCCTGACCAAAAATGGAAGGAAGGCAGACCAGATCGAAAGCTAAAGCAGGTACATTTCTTGTTTATTTGATAGATAATTTTGATTTAGGGTTAGGGTTAGCACTTCTTCACCTGGTATAGATAAATCAGTCTAATTAGGGTATGAAAATCGATCTTGGGGTTAGATACGCTGGGTTCATGGTTATCTTTTGCACTTTTACCAGCGTTCAACATTCGGTTCCCTATTTGGAATGCAACAGACATGCCAGGGCTGATTTTTATAACTGTGACATATTGCATATGTAGAGAAATCAATTTTATGCATATCAAAGTTCGTGCAGAAAAGTGATTTGATCAAGATGCCTGAAAATAGGAGTTATATTTGGTCATTTTGAGACCATCTGGTTTTTTGGTTGTTGGCTAGATATTGAGAAGCGGTGCTGGGTTATGAAATCGGGTAGGTCAAGTTTGGAGCTAAAAATCAGTAGATGGGGCAAAATCCGGAAAACCCAGAGTTTATCCTGAAGCTGACTCCAGATCATACCCTTGCTAGACTTACAGCAAATTCCAGGGAGGAAAAACCTTAACATGGCTCGGTTACTTTATCTTATACACCCAAATCCTTGCTTGATTAAGAGGTTTACTTTTGTAAAGTCCGACTCAATTTTTTGTGCTAGTTATCCCTAATCTAGTCAACATATGGCTAAGCCTCTTGGACAACCTAATCACCCAATATGAACAAGGCAAATTATACTATGATCGGACATTGAAGCATGCTTTGGGTCAACTTTGATGATTGCTAAGGTCCACTCCGAAGCTTGCATTAAAATAAATGCACTTAAATCGCTACTTCCTCGAGCAATATCTTTGCCGTATGAATTTTAATTACAATGCAACTTAGATCATTATTCACGATGCATTCCAAGTTGCATCGTGAGAAAATTTGGTAGGTTTGGAGTTGTTTTAATTTCAAGTTTCAATTGTATTTGGTATGGTACATGGCTAACCTTGGGTAAGCCTAGTGTTTTTTAATCTTCCTGATTCATGACTCTAAACTTCAACCTTAGTAACTTCTATGTATGGGTTTTTAAGCATGGACCATGAGAAGTTGAACGGTTTTGTCTGAATTGGCAAAGCAGTTCACCTTATTTATTTGCAGGAATGAATTATACTTGCATTGAATAGGCCCGACGAGGTCATGGATTACAGATTTCTTTCATATTACGATCCGGAGAGATCGTTAGATTATATTGGTATTATGTTATACGAGCGTAACGGCACGTGCGCCACGTGTGGATTGTTATTGACCCATTATTCAAGGGCCAACGCATACGTAAGTGAAGTTTTTTTTTAAAAAAAAAAAAAATCAATTGTACAGATTCTAGTTTTATGGGATAATTTTTTAATTTAAATAAAGGGTAATTTTGACACTTTATGGTCGGACAAAAAATATGTTTCCAACGCAATTATTAATAAAGAATACGATTCAGAGAGGTTATAAGATTTTATTGGGATTCTGAATTTATGAGTATTTATTAATATGATCCAGAGCGGTCATGATTATTTATTAATATGGTCTGGTGCGACCATAGATTTCTGATTTTCTAATATTACGATCCGGCGTGATTGTGCATTTTTTGACTTCAAATATTGGATTCTTGTTCGGATTTTCTTTGGACTTCTATGGACATCTAAATTCCCGAAACACGTCTTCCATAACAATACGTGTTTCAGAGGGCAAGTGTCGACCCACATTTTTACAAGACAGTCACATATTGGTTTTCCGACGATTGAAGTGCTCAGGACTTAGGCATGAGCTTAGGCGAGCTCCAATCTACTGGATTGTTGAAGTGATGAAACACTCGAAGACATAAGCTTGGATTCCTTGGATTCGATTCGGTGAAGTCGGCTCGACCTTCCACATCATCTAATTTCGCTTCGTCATACTCTGGTTCGATCATCCCGGATCGAACAACTCGGCTCGTTGTAGCCACGTCACCACCATCACAGTTTTACTTAGTTTCTGGATCAGCCTATTCGGTTCGATTATGTCAAACCTGATTATGTTGAGTCGGATATCGAACACACTCTGGAGACTCATTCAACTGCCTGAACATGATCCACTCATCATGCAGCGTACTCAGGATCGGATGCCACATGTCTTGATCGAGCCGGATTCGTGCACATACGCCCCCAGGGCATCATTTTCAAGGAGAGCAGCTCTTCTTCATTGACATATGCGCAAGGACATTGCTGCCATTAAAATACTTCATATTTCTCCACTTTCTTTCATAGAAATTTAACTTTATTGCAATCATACAATATAGTAAAAGATAGATTACACTAAGTTGACGTAGGTCCAATTATTGGACCACTATAAAAATCTCTTGTGTCCCTGTGCTTTATGCATTCTGTGATTGAATATTGCTGTGATCTGTGATATTTCTTTGATTTGGGTGTTGTACATGGAAGAACCATTTTACCATGTCAACAAAAACTCTAGAAGCTTCAAAGTTTATGTAAAAAGTGGCTAGGTGAAGGTCCTGAAAATAGTCTTTCTTCCCTTCTTATATGTATAGATATCTATTTAACAGGTCTTACCATTTTTTCTGCAGGTACTTCTAAAATAACATCTAATCGTCCGGTCACAACATCAAAGAGTAGAAGACATGTAGAAGCAAGAAAACTAAATAAAAAACAGCGAACAGAGAAGCTAAACGTTTGTGAGCTCAATCAGCAGGAGCAAATTGTGGAACAAAGTGGGGAGGAGCACAATGTTGAAGAGCAACACATTGCACAGATACCTTACCGTAGGCGACTGCACTTTTTTTTTTTTTTGCCTGTTATTCTAATATTGTTGGACTCATATTTCTGAATTTCATTTCTACAAATGGAAGGCTCTGATAATATACTTTGTTGATACTTTAAATCACTTTGAATAAACAGTAACTAATTTATATGCAATTAGATAAAATCGAGACTATCCTATGTAAATTTACCGGACAATGTCGTATTAAATCTTAATAGAAATCCAGTACAAAATAATTGTGAGGCTTATGCAGCTATATGTTTTCCCCCTTTTTATAAGTAATTTACGTCAGGCCAATTTTATGCAATCATTTTGTTCATGTATACCCATATTTATTAAACATGTCTTACAATTTTTTTTCTGCAGATACTTTAGAAAAACCATGCAATCTGGTTACAACATCAGAAAGAAGTAGACGTGTAAAAGCAAGGAAACCAAATAAAAACCAAGGAACAGTTAAGGAGCTTAATGTTAAGGAGAAAAATGAAGAGCAAAATATCGAGGAGCTCAATGTTGAAGAGCAACACGCTGCATATACATCTTTCGGTAGGCAATTGCATTTTTTGTTGGTTAATATAAACTTGCAGGATTCATATTTCTGACAATTTTCTTGTAAAAAATGGGAAAGCTGATTATATACTTTGTTGTTACTTTGGATAACTTTGAATAACAATGGGAAATTTGCAGGATTCATATTTTCAACAGTTTGCTTGTTAAAATGGAAATTTTGATATATACTTTGTTACTTTGAGTAACTTAAAATAAATTCAATTAACAATAATTAATTTATGCAAGTAGAATTATATTTGAAATGACCCTATCTAAATTTGTCGGACCATGCCATATTGACAATTTATGTGAATGTAGTTATAATAGAAATTGTGAGGTTTATGCTTTTTTCTAAAGAATTTTCAGATGTTGGGAACAAAACCATTATCATCCAATTATATATACGTACATACATACATACATATATATACATACATATATATATATACATATATATATACATATACATACATACATACATACATACATACATACATACATACATACATACATACATACATATATATATATATATATATATATATATATAACACGTCATACAATATTTTTTGTCTGCAGATAATTCTGAAAGTCCATGTAATCAAGTTACAGAAGCAGAAAGAAGCATATGTGTAAAAGCAAGAAAACTGAATAGAAAACAACGAGCGCGGGAGCGAAATGTTAACAAGATCTATGTTGAGAAGCAAAACGTGGAGCAGAACATCGAGGGGCAAAAGGCGGAGAAGCTCACTGCTGAAGAGCAACACACTGCATGTATATCTTTGGGTAGGATGTTTTTTGTTGTGGCTAATCTAGATTTGCCAAAATCATATTTTTGATATCTTTTTCAAGTTTTAAAATTCTGGTTTTTGGTTCTGTTCCGGTCAATTAAAATTTTAAGAATTTCAGTTTCATTTTGCAAAGTCCTGAAATTCCGTTATGTTTCCAGTTTCAGATTTTGTATACATTTTTCAAGTAAAAACCATCAATGATTATTGCAGTTTTGTATTAAAGACGAAAAATCCGTCTTCTTATCCTCAAATTATATTTTCTATTTGATTGGGCATGCTTAACCTTTATTAAAAATCAAGTACAAATATGGTATTTAATCACAAAAGGTGTTTTCCGGCCCATATCAATTGGATACTACAATTTTTATTTAGAAAAGCCTATAATAATAATAAAAAAAAACCAATATCATGTCATTCCTGAAGCCCTAAACTTCTTCTTCATCAAACGTACGCAGTCCCTAATCTCTTCCTTAAACACGCAACAGAACCATGTTTAAAATCCTTCGATCTAATAAACATGCAAACCCTAGATTATCCAATTCAGCATGATGCGATTCAAGATGCTCAAATTCAAATTGCACCCTTAGAAACAAGTTTGTTATATATTTTGTTTTGAATCTCGCAATTTTTGTTCTTGTACTCTGATTCTCATAGTGTTTCTAACAAATTCTAGTTTTTCTTTTTTTATTCAATGTCAAGGGAACATGTTTCCTAACAAATTTCGGTCCGGTCAATGTCAGAATGGAATGACCAAATTTTCGACGTGCCGGCCGAAATCTGGAACCATGATTCTTTTCTTCTTCTAAAAGTGGAAAGTTTTACAGGGTGCTGGAACCGGCATGGAACCAGATTTCCAATTTGCCGTCCAAAATCTCGAACCATGATTTTTTTCTTTCTTCTAAAAGTGGAAAGTTTTACAGTGTACTCTGTTGTAACCTTGAATAACATAAAAAATAACCAACTTATATCCAGTTGTGAATAAAAATTGAAATTACCATATCTAGTTGTGCTCTGCAATGTCATATTGAAAGTTTATAGAATCCAGTTCGATATTGTGATGTTTATGCAGTTATTGTCCGTGTCATGTTGAAAGTCAATAGAATCCAGTTGGAAATTGTGATGTTTATGTAGTTACAGTTTCTCTAAATAATTTATCTGCAGCTTCCAAAAAATCATGCAATTCAGTTGCGGTATCAAAAAGAAGTAGATGTGTGAAAGCAAGAAAATTGAATAGAGAACAACGAACAGAGGAGCAAAATGCGGAAGAGGGAAATGCGGAGAGACAAAACGTGAAGGAGAAAAACTTGAAGGAGCACAATGTTAGAGAGCAACTCACTTGTGATGATGTTGGTACTTCCGCAAGACATAATGCACAAACATCTTGTGGTGGGTCTACTTCTTTTGTGTCGAATATTTGGGTTTCTTTTCCCTTTGCACTGTTTACATGCTCTGTTTTGCTTATGCCCTTAAATGAGTCGTCGGTTTTCCGAGTCTTTGAGTTGTGGGATCAATGACTTCTTTCATTTTTTCCGTATTTGGAAGTATCCATAGATCTAAAAAACAATCAAATTTATGTAACTAAGCTAATAAAATATTGAATTATTTAGCAACACATCGTAAGTGGTAAACTTGCTGCTATATATGTCCTTTATCACCACTTTCTCTAATTGTATTTGTAGGAGAACGTTTTCCCACATTTATTACTGCAGTCCTCATACATAGAAATGGAAAGAATTATGGGCATTCAATAACTAATAGCTAAAATCAGCTAGTAAAAACGACAAGTTTGCTCATGACACTAGGTGTAGAAGCACAATCAGGATCGTAGAGAATAGAACAAAGGTTCCGTTGTAATCAAGAAACAACACAATCTTCTTATCCCCAACGTATTCCACTAATTTGTTCAAAGGAAGAAATAGCATATGGGTATTTCATTGTCCAAACACTATTTGGGGAAGCCTTTTTGTTAGTTCTCCAAACCCATGGGCTGGGATAACCCACTAAGGTTGAGGCATGACTTTCCGTTTAACATTTATTTACAATATGCATATACGTATTATTATATAATCACCAAAAAATGTTAAGAGAAGGGTAGTCAAGTGGTTAATGCTGTGTGATCTTAATGAGTTCAATTCCATGTCACATTCATCTTCTGACCAATTTAATTGAAAAATTAATAAAATTTGTATTTACATACGGTTTAATATTTAATAATCTAAATGAGCCTTTTCTATTCCAAGAAATAAAACCATTACTCATTTGCTAGCTATTTTCCATTCATTTACTTTTTCGTTTTAATCAATATTACAGTCCATACTATCATTTGTTTTTGTTTTAATTATGATAAACATTTCGAGATTCTGTCAACTATTTATTTTTCATTCTGAAGTTTTCGAAAATGTTGTAAACGCGGAAGAATGAAAAGTCTCTAATTTTATTGTTAACTATCAATAAAAAATTATACAAAATGTCCAAAAATACAAGTTATTTCACATGTGGTTAATTTGAGTTAAATGAGAAAAACTGTACTTAATAATAGAATTAAAAAAATCCTAAAATATCACCATGTTCCGTAAGGCTTGCTTTCAAAACAATTTTTTTTTTAATATAAAAAACCTGTTTATAGAACATAATATTGTGAGATGTACATATTTTCCTCACAATAGATCTTTTTTAATGAGATTTAAATGACAACGAACATTTTGTGTTTTTTTTTTTTTTTTTTTTTTTTTTTTTTTTTTTTTAACATTGCTTTATTTTGTTGAAGTGTAATGTTAAAAAATTCCCCAACTAATGTAATCATTCTTGTCTTCTAGTAATCACAATGCAGTGTAACTTACTTTCTTATACAAAGTGATTTAGGTTCTATGTATCTAACAAAATTGAGGATTAAAGGTGCAATCCGCTAAGAATTTTCAATTTGTAATATCTGAATTTAGGGGGAAGAAAATGAGATTGTTATTTTTGATGTGGCTAGGGCAACCCATGGCAGTAAGCAGGCCCTATACATTCTACACGGTCTACTTCTACCAGGTTCAAACAAATCTACATTGAGTAGCTTCTTGTGAAAAGGTGAAGAAGATTGCACTGCATCAAACCAACCACTTGTGCGTACATCATTGAATTTGTTAGGATCAACCTTTCTTCAAATAATTATATGCAACCTGGCTAATTGGTGCAGGTGTCGTTGTGTAGGATTTCGAGTTATGACTGCTCAAATCAAATCTTCAAACACAGCAGAAGACGAGATCATGATAAAAATGCAAAAACAACCAATCAGTTTCTCAAAATAATCTCAACTCAATCCGATACCATTCACAATCACCAACCAAGAGATATAATAAAGCGATTATGAAAAATAAACCAAACAACAATTTATGGTGATTCCATTAGCGTCTTGTTAGTGTACATCCACTTTGAGAGATAACCTTTATTATATATCAATAAAAAAAAATTAATGTTCCATAGTGACAAAAGGTAATTTATATTTTACTTGTATGTATACTTGAAATATGATTAACTTATATATTTATAGTGACATGGTGGCCACGTATTTAAAGACAAGATTAGAATGTTTCCTTAAAAGTCTTGGAAAGATTAGAATGTGCTAATTGTTATTTTATGGTTTATAAATTGTTAGCATTCAGCACATTAGGTCAGAAAGCTCGGTCTGGGTAAGAATTTTCTGCATCATTCTGATAGTTTAAACGTGTAATATTAATGTGTATCTCACCTGCTGTGGCCTAACTTAATGAGCTTAAGCTTCATTGATGCTTACTTGTTTTTTCAGCCTAAATATTGTTGGGAATTAACCTATGTTGATATGTTATAGCTTTTAGAAACCGTGCGTTTTTTTTTAAAGTAAAAATAAAATAAAATCAGAAATTAAATTTGAAACAAAGCACTCTAATAATGAAACGGTTACAGCAATAGCTTTTGGTAACAAATTATAGTAAGATAAAGATCAGACAAACGGAGTGGTTGAATTTATTTATTTATTGTTTTGAAATTTTGTGTACATATAGTGGAAATGTAGTGGTGCATGTTACGGGAGAAAATTTAAAGGAATTACGAAGTCTGTCAGTTCAAAACTGAATGTGATTCACTATTGGAATCGATGAAAAAAAACCTAGTTGTATACAAATGATTGCATTGATTATATTTATGTGAAGTTGGTTTCACTGATTATATCTTGTAATATGTAAACATTGATGACTGTGCAGATAATATACTTTCTTTATGTGAAAATTTAAATGGTGCAGATAATGTACAACTTTTGTGGTGTCAAAATACAAGTCACAATGATTCAAAATTCATATTATGTAGTGTAATACTCTGAGACTGTTATATAAATTTCTTACCAGTTTCCTCTAAAAATATGAGGAAAATTGTAGCTTACTCAAAGATTGGATTCCACTGTATGCTAAGAAAGATCTAATACCAGTTAACAACTTAATAAATTTATTTGATCTATGTTCCAACGTGCAATATAAAAAGACAAAAAGTAAGCTGGAATGTGAGTGCTATACTGCTATGTATGAACCAACGAATACCTTATTTGCATGCACAATGGGCATAAATGAAGCTCAAATGGATGCCTAGTATCTCACACCTACCACTTTCTCCAATAATCCTAATTACTTTAATGAAAAGAAGAATATCGATATTAGAAAAATATGCATGAATATTGTACCATTATTTAGAGATTCAATGCGCTATCCCATCTTACACCGAAAAGTTACATAGTAGTATGGAAAATAATATTTGATTGAGATATTATCATGCAATATGCAATTTGTAATCTTCCGTAACATGGATCCCTAATAATTTGTAATCTTACTTCATTCAGTCATGTAGTTGTACACATTTTTATGAATGATGCAGCCATAATCTTTAAGTAATATGTTTATTACTTTAATGCAACCCATATCCATCTTTTCAAATTATATCTTATTTGTTTAGTCTGAAACATTTCTCATTGAACAATTTTATGTATTCTTTTGTCTTTGGTAGGAATGCTAATACGTTATTCTGTTTAATGTAATGGTCCCCTGATGATATTTGTTAATGGAATACGATTATTTTCTAAATATCTAACTCATATTTGCTTGAGTACGATATGGCATTACTCTTGTTCTCTTGCTTATTTTTATATCTACGCTTAATGTACATGTATTTGATAATCGGGGCGCCACTTAAGATAGTGTTAAAGTACGCTAGTGTATCAAATATCATATTTAGTGATGATGTTTACTTTCCACCAGACTTCATGTCTAACCCTCTCTACGTTTTCCTTTACATCTATTGCTTGAGTAGGTACAGACCAGAAACTTAGTGTAACATTACCAGATGTGGTAGATTATACCATAATTATATATTGCAGTAATTATATATATCTAGTATTTTTTTTTATACATGGACAAGCCAGACCATATCTCCTTTATGATCTATCATTTTGAGATGCTGTATTAATTAGCAGCACATAACGTATCTGCCCCTATTAGCGGATGTAGGATGCCAAAAAATTTGCCTCTAAAGTAATTAAGGCGGAAAACAATTCAGCCCCAATTTTCATTCATCAGGGCAAAACAAATCGCCTCTATTCTCAAAAAAAAAAGAAAAAAAAAAAAAAAACACCCACCAAAATTTCAGAGAACGAGCTTTTACCGATTATTCCACTTATCTTCTCTCCTACCTTATCAATTCCTCCAAACTGATCTGAAGGTTGGCCTCCAATATCTGAAATTTGCAAGCAGGTATATTTCAATTTAATTTTGGTTTTTTTTTTTTTTTTTTTAATCTAAGAACTTTTTCTTCGGTTTCGTTTCATTGTTTCTATGTAAGTTTGAACACAGAATGATCGAAAGCACATTTGCTTACAGCACATCACTTAACTGCTTCTGTTGGTTTTTATCTTTTTCTTTTCTCTAGGTAATTGATAAGTAAATATTAAAATTTATTTAGTATTTGAGATGTTAGTGGATTTTAATCTTTGCATTGAAGTTAATTGTGTAAATGTTTATAACGCTGTTTTTTTTTTAAACTAATAACAAGTACTGTATATGGAAGAAAAGATTTATTTTAACAAATAAAAAGAGAGCAACACCACTTCAGTTCATCGAAATTATGATCATCCACGAAATCTTTACTTGCACTCATCTATGCGGCCAAAAAAGAGATTTATTTGGCATTATGGTTTGAAAATTTTATTTTTTGATGATCTTTTGACATTATGTACTTTAATTTTTCTAAATGGTATAAAGATGATGCACTTGTATAGAGTTGAAAGAAAATATAGTTTGTGGCTATATGCATATTAACAAAAATTGATAAGCTATAAAAGTAGTTAAAGGTAGCTGCAAGCATTTTCTGGCTGACAACGGTAGCACATATATCAAATATTTAGTGCATTATAGCTGCGCAACCAATTTCCACAAAACAAATGTAAAATAATTTGCCTGCATATTTTTGCATTCATTTTTTTTTCCTTCACAATTTATGCTTTATTGCTAAAACGTCAAGTCCTCGTAATTGAAGTGTATTTTGAACTAATGTGTATAACTTGCCTATAAATTCAATGGAAGATATCCACTATGGCAAGTCATGCCTTCCCTTCTCTTATATAAAACTTTCTTGGTTACAAAATATAATACACATGATTCAATCATAAAGCTATTCAATCGTAAAGCTCTTCAATTTAATCATAATATCCTTGAGCATTATCGACAAAAATCTAGCCAAATCACACCCCATTAATTTCTTGATCTTAATCTTGCAACAATTTGAATATGATTTAGGAATGATTTTTGTTTATGAGATTATGTCCGTGCGCTGCAATGGATTAATGAGAGTGTAATTGGATTTTTTATATAAAATAATTGAATCCTAATGATAAATATTTCCCTTATTATTTTTATCTTGATTATTATATTGTTAGCTTTTGATGCAGCCCCTTCTCCAAAATAGAAGCTTATTTAATATTGTTTTCAGTGATAAGTTAACATCTAATGACATTTCTTGAATACCTGACAAATGATTTAACTTGGATAAAAGACAGGTGAACAAAATTGATTTCAAGATTACATACAATGATTGATCTACTAAATGCAAATTGATGATGATTTTATTTTGCATATTAAATTTAATAAGTGTCCTTTGTTTTTGAGATCAGCATTTAACAAGCTAATATTTTTGCCACACAAAGTGGACATGATTTAATTTGCGTAGTGTAGATATAAAATAAATTAACTAACAAAAACACATCAAATAAATCCGTTAGTACTAAGTCTATCTGATTATGTACACATGACCCATAGCTTTATAGTAAGTATATTTTGAGAATGCATTAGTTTCCTTAACTAACAACCTTCTTTTGGTAATCAAATTAAGTGTTTATGCAATTTTCAAAGATTTATGTTGTTGGATGTGTTATCATGAATTTGATCATTTATGAAATAGTTATTTGAGAATGCATTAGTTTCCTTAACTAACAACCTTCTTTTGCTTGAGATGTTATCCAAGTTTACTTGGATCCTAATACGCGTTTTTAGATATTTTTGGATGCTCGGTCCTTTTCAAACTTGTCTAACATATAAGCAGCTTTTTACTTATTTTGTTGAGCGTTTATTTAGTTTCTGTTAATTGTTTGGAACTTTGAATATATTATGTTAGATGACAATAGTGATATCTGCATGCTTGTATAGCCATATGTTTGTATGGTTGGTTTGTTGAAGTGCTCTAGAATTTTGTATTTATTTCTTTTTTATTAGATAGTTTTATTTTGAATGTCCAATACGAGATTTTTTTTTTCCTTAGTGTGTTGTGCATGTGCATGTAAAAATACCTCTGTAAGATGATTTGAAATTACGAGATTCAATTATATGATGGCGCCAATAAAGATAAATTGAAAATTATAAAGAAAATACAACTTGCTTGCTAAGACCGAGATTTAAACTTGTGAGCTTATTCATATAAATTAAAATTTTCATTTGAGAATAACTTTTTTATCTTGGGAGGAATTTGAACTTATGATCGTAAGTGGAATAATGTTCTTCTCCTTGGATTTTTTTATTTTAGAAATACAAAAAAAAAAAAAAAAAACTTTTTCAAGTTATAGAAAACACTTATGGAATTTATGAAATTCAGAGCAAACTCTTATTTATTGTTGTTGGATTACATCTTTTAAATATCTTGGACAACCAAGATGAATCACATTTTTCGTCTTCTAAATAACTTGATTATTCATGACTTGAATCCTAATCGTTATTTAATGATGGTTATTTTTATTTTCTATTTAATATAATTAATCATGGTGGAGCTAATTTCTAACAAACAGTATAAGAGCATTTCACATTACTTATTTATGGAGAAACAAACTGAGGATGAATTTTAAGATTAAGATTTGAAAAAGCAAATGCACAACGAACTATATTTATGTCAGAGTTGGAAAATTTTAAATATTCAATGATTTTTTACAGCTAGTTAAATAATGAATGAAGAGCGAAAGTCAAATATTGGTACTTCCTGATTACCTCGACAGTCTAGGTCATGATATTTCCCTTTTGTAGCATCTCTTTACCATATTTCTCTTATTTTTTGGCTTCGATATATCAATTGTTGTAGAAATTTGAAGATAACAAGCTTTATGAACATCATCTCCACGAACAGTGTGATTGTTTAAATTTTTAGCTTACTCAAAATCATAACTTAGCAGTAATAATTCAAATAAGCTATTTTTTATGGGGATGATCCAAGTAAGTATCCTGAATGTTAAAACAGATAACATTTAGAAGCATGCTGAAAGGGGGTTCCACAATAGCGAAATGATACAAACCTTCTCTTGTATATATCATTGTTGTATTCACAAAGAAAACATGTTTACTTACAAATTTCAACTATCGGAACGTGTAGGTTGAAAGTGAAAACCACAGAGAAGGAAATAAATGAGTTTGATATAACGAGGTTGCTGCCAAACATGGATGCCATAAAGCGCTCCTTTATAGTGCAAACCTAAATCAATTTATATACTACAATAATGAGGTGCAAACTCCTATTTGGTACTTTGAGAGATATCACATAAGCTATTAAACAATTTGTCATGGATTAAATTGAATGTTTTTGCATTCATTCCATTGTATCACGACACCATTTTAAGTAAAATTAAACAGTATGTTATCTCATATTATGTGAAGAAACATTTACACAATAATTATCACCGAATTCATCTGAATCTTAATTTCATGACAGGTTAGTGCTGGAACGAAACAATGCAGGACTGTTTTTTTATTAGTTAAATATATTTCACTGGCACATTTATTTAAATGAAGTATTGTAACTAAAGTCAAGCGGAAAGTTTAATCCCTTTTTCAGTTGTTCAAACATTTAAATATGCTATTTATTACCATATTTAGAGTTAAGTCTGTTGGTTGATACTTTTAAACTGCTCTTTGGCTTATACATTGTGGTTTTGCTACAGCCTGCGGTAGAGATGGCGGCACAGGCCTCTTTAATGTAAAACACGTACATTGTAAGGTCAAATACTACAAGCAGAAGGTGCAGGTATTGGTCACTTCGCCTTTCATATAGGTGTATCTTAACTGTATTTTTAGCTTAAGTAGTTTAGATGACACGCTGCCACTAAAACATTGAAATTGTAACCGACAAACTATTCCAGCATATCAAAAATTGCTGATAACTCAGGTTCAAACCAAAATGGCACAAGCTATAATTTCACTTTTGATCAATATTACTTGTAAGGATATCCTTGCAAATTTTCCGGAAAACATATACCTAAAGTAAACCTTGTTACATACATGGACTTCATCCCATTAATTCTATAGCAAGCTAGTATTTATATGGAAGCCACTTGAACATTACATCTTGTGGATTTATTGTATGTTATTTCCATGTTGTTTCGAGTTTATCTTCTGTTTGTAGTATATATTGAGAAGCATTTGTTTTGGTTTAGTTATATATTATCAATCAGGTTAATATATCATTTTGTGCTTTCTTTTTAAGAAACTAGCAATCGGTTCTTTCAGCGTGTAGCCTTGCTTTTCTCTTGATAATTTCAGTGTAATTTCTCCATGTATTTTATCTGCCGCTCCAGCATAGTATCGAAGAAGGTTGGCTGCACCTGGGATATCCACAGCTTTCCACATTGTTAGCAGTTTTCCTGCATCTAGACTGTCTAGTATAGCAAGTTCTCCGATGTTTTCTTTGATTAAATCTGAAAATTTGGCCATGATCCTTCCCATTTGAAAGCCGGACAAGTGAGGCCATTTGCCATGGTCGAAAGTTTGTCTTGCAGCTTTCACAGCCAAATCAATGCCTTCTTCACCACCTTCTGCAATAGATGCTATCACATCTCCACTGCGTGGGTCTATTGTCTAAAATGTCTTGCAGCTTTCACAGCCAAATCAATGTGCTTCCCGTGTTTGTTCTCTTGCGCCTTCTATTTGCCACAAAGAGTTCTACAATTTTTTATTCATAGGCTTCCATCTAGTGTGAAAGTTTTCGTGTAATGTAATGCTCTCTGTGTTTTAACTTTGTACTCCAGCTGCGTTTGCAGACTCAGTTTGCAGTGCAAATTCCTTTTGTGGGCTCTTTTTAAAATGCAAACTGAGCTTAAACCCAATTTTGCAAAACTCGGTTTGCAGCATGACAAATAAAAATAAAAATATCTTAAACCTGTGTTGTAACTCGATTTTCAATTTTGAACTGGTTGTTGTCCTTGTCTGAAAAAACATATACATCAACATGCACATGTCATATCTATGGATTAGTATGTTCTATTATATGCACACAAAGAGTTATGTAACTAGTTTTAAAAAACCAATTCTACTTTCTTCACTCTTATTTTTGAAACTGTTAAATTGTGGATAGTTTGTAACTTGCGTAATGTCTTTTATAAGCGTGTCGAATATTATTCTCGTAAAATCGACAAATATGAATCTATACTAATAATGCATATGGCTTTATAGCAAGGTTATCACGACTCCAAGTCGAGCCACTGCCGTCTAGGAGACTAGTCGACAAATCGTCCAACTAGTCGTGACTTGTCGACAAGTCTTTTATATACATATATTTATTAGACTTAAATATATTATAAATTTATAATAAGATCAAATTCAACAAAGATAATATAATAATAACAAGTTCAAACTGTACAAAATTCTATCGAACTAAAATTTTCTTTACATTCAATTTAATAACAAGTTCGGCTTTTAATTAAACAAAAACTTAAAACCTAATAATAAACGGTACAGCCCGCAGAAATGCCTCCAAGCCTAACTCAGCAGAAACTTAGCCCAGTCAAAACATACAAATAAATCAGCCTCTCAGAAAACAACCGCTCTCGCTCGAGCCTCTCAGAAAACAGCCGCATCTCAAAATCTCGAGTGTCGAATCTTCAGAAAAAAAGAAATTCGTTGTCAACGTGGCTCTCCAAACCACTGTCACTCCCAAAATCGAATGCCGCGAGCTGCTAAACAGCCGAAGACGAAGCTGCTGCTCTCAAAATGGAGTCGAAGATGCTAGGGCAAGGAAAAAAATTGAGTCGACGATGCTAGAATTGAGGTAGAATATGTTGATTTAAAATGGATTTATAATTTCGATTTTTTTTCTAAAACCCTAATCGAAACCAGTATTTGCCTAGGTCATCGTCGAATTGAACAAGTCGACTGTCGTCGAACTTGATCGACTGACTGGTCGACTTGTCGTCAACGTGATAACAGTGCTTTATAGGTTGAAGGTAGAACAATGAATAAAAGTTCGGTAGACTTGGATCATAGGTCAAATGAGTATAGACAGAAACTGGAATTGTTTTTGAATGACGCTTTTGCCAAATCAATGCGAAAAGACAAAATAATATGTCTTTGTAAGAAATGTTGCAATCGATATTTAATGATAGGATAACTGTTGGAGGTCATCTTCTTTGACATGGAATGGGCCCTTTGTATAAAACAGCTCGTTGGGCACATCACAGTGAACTTTATATAGATCAAGACGAAGGTGGCCCATCGACCAGTCATGTTGATAACTTGGGAATGAATATTAATAGCAACGGATATGGCGGTGAAATGCTTGATTTTATCAATGAAACATTTGTGCAACCCTTGACTGAACAAAATGTTGGTTCTTTAAGCCAACCTCATATTTTTGAAGGTCAAGCTCCTGAACTAAAACAGTTCAAGTTGCTGGATGAGGCTAATAAATAATTATATCATAGTAGCAAGCACAAGAAATTGGATGCAATTGTAAAGTTATATAATATTGTGTTTGGGGAGTGTGAGTGATGCAACATTTCCTATGTTTTTGGAAGCATTTAAACAAATATTACCAGACAGTAATTGTATGCCAAAGTCAGTTGCACAAGCTAGAAAAATTATCAATGATTTGGGTCTCACATATGAGAAGATAGATGCTTGCCCGAATGATTGCATGCTATTTTGGAAAAATACATCCGATTTGACTACATGCTCCCATTGCGGTACTTTAAGATATAAAATGAATGAAGTTGATGGTGGTGGAAAAATTTCAGCTAAAATACTTCGTTATTTTCCTTTAATTCCTCGTTTGAAAAGGTTATATATGTTGAAGCATACCGCATAACATATGCATGGCATTCGAAATGTTCCACTGATGGAGTTATGAGGTATCCAGCTGACTCACCAGCTTGGAAACATTTAGATTCTATATACCCCGATTTTGCAATGGAAATTCGTAATGTCGTTTGGGGATATCCAGTGATTGGTTTAATCCCTTTTCTAACATAAACCGTAAACATAGCACTTAGCCAGTCATAATTACTGTATATAATCCTTCTCCTTGGATGTGCTTAAAGCAGCCTTTTTTGCTCATGTTTTTGTTAATTCTAGGATCTCATGAGCCACGAAATGATATTGATGTGTATATGGAACCGTTGCTTGATGAGTTAAAAGAGTTATGGGAGAATGGTGTAACACTTATGATGTTTTTTATAATCAAACATTCAGTATGAGGGTAGCTGTTTTATGGACTATAAATGACTTGCCTGCATATGCCAACTTGTCAGGATGGAGTACATCTGGAAAGCTTGCATGTCCACATTGCAATCACTAAACATATTCAATACGTGTATCCTATAGTAAGAAACAAGACCTTTTAGATAGTCTTAGGTTCTTACCTATTAGACAAATTTCGGTATGATGCAAATTCATTCAATGAGAAGCATGAAAATGGTTTTCCACCTAAGCCATTGACGGGATTGGAGTCTTTAAGACAATTATCCAATTTGAGATCCACATTTTGTAAAGCACCAACAATTGAACCTATCATTGGACGTAAAAGGCGCAAGAGTTTGAACGTCCTGCGAGAACCAAAGGTTGTTGGACCATGGAAGAAAAAAAGCATATTTTTTGCTTCACCATATTGGCAACATCTTTTGATACGTCACAACATTGACGTGATGCATCTTGAAAATAATGTCAGCGAAAATATTTTGGGAACATTACTCAACACTACAAGGAAAGGAAAAGACGGACTTGAAGTCCGATGTGATCTTGAACATTTAAGTATAAGAAAAATACTTCAACCAATTTGTGAAGGGAATCGAACATATATACCTCCGTCAATTTTTTATATTACCAACGAAGAAAAAAATGCTGATCTGCAAAGTGTTTTCGAATGTACGTGTTCCTGATGGATTTTCAACTAATATTGCTCGATGTGTAGATGTTAAGGTGAAAAGGATGCATGGATTAAAAAGCCACGATCATCATATAATTATGCAACACTTGCTTCCCTTGCAATTCGTTTAGTGTTGCCTAGACCTATCATACTTGTATTGCTTGAATTATGTTCAGTTTTTCAAAAATTATGTAGCAAAAAACAATCTGTTGCATCAATTGAGAAACTAAAATACAGCATAGTGCTAGCCTTATGTATGATGGAGAAGATGTTTCCATCTTCATTCTTTACTATATTTGTTCACTTGATCATCCATTTAGCCGATGAAGTAGCGACTGCCGGCCCAGTTCAATATCGTTGGATGTATCCAATTGGAAGGCAAGCTACATTTATTTATTATTAGTCGAAGGTTATATATCTACTGCTATTGTAAAATTTATTGTAGCTTATCCTACTTATAGGTATTTGCAAACATTGAAAAAATGTGTTCGCAACAAGAATTATCCAGAGGGAAGTATTACAGTAGGATATCTTGCAGAAGAATGTGTATCATATTGTTCTATGTACTTAACAGGTGCTGAGAATCGATATAATCGACATGGTCGCAATGCTGATACTTCTTTGCCTCGTGATGTAATGGGTGGCTTACCAATATTTGTGAATTCTGGTCATCATTTGGGTAAATGCAGAAAGATTGATCTAGAAATTTTTTTTTTGGAACAATGTCACTCTTATGTTCTATTCAACTGCCTCGAAATCACAACTTATTTAGAGTAAGATCAGTTTTAAAATTTGACAATTATATTTTACCTATGTGATCTAATATAGAAATTCAACTGTATTTTTAGGTTTTACTTGAATTAAATAATATAACTATTGTTTCAATAGTAAAAGGTTAGAGGAGCTACGAAAAATTCATCGATGGAAAACTATTCGAGAAGTAGAGTGAGAAATAAAGAATTTACTGCTTGGTTTAGAACTCATGTAAGTACGGTTTTTTGATACGCGTAATTAATAATATGATATTAAATTGTTGATTATTATCTTAATAGCAAAAAATAAATTTACATTAAATTTTTTAGGTTAAACATCTTTGTGATGCTGGTGACTTGTCAATATCTGAAGATTTAGTTCGGCTGGCAAATGGTCCAAGTAGGAAGGTGAATCATTATAAAAAATATGTTATTATGGGCTATAGATTTCGAACTAAATCAATGGATGAAAGATACACAAATCAAAATTGTGGTGTCTTCGTGAATGCTGATACTTAAAGTTATTCAAGCATAAAAGACAGCAATCCTATTTCAGGGAATATCGACTATTATGGTGTTTTAAAGAATGTTTATGAGCTTGATTATAGATTTCCTGGAGAACGTGATGAACAAGCTTGTAAAGTAGTTCTTTTGAGTGTGACTAGGTAAACAATTCTGAAAAAAATGACCAGTATGGTTTTAGCTTAGTGAATTTCAATAGGATAGCACAAAATAATGATAAGTTTATATTGGCTTCGCAAGCAATTCAAGTTTTTTATGTTGCTGATCCTAAAGAAGCATATTGGAATGTTGTGGTTAAGACGAAGCCAAGGGATTTTTATGATGTAATGGATGACAATGTTGGATTTGACCTAGATGATTATCATTCAACACCCACCCAATCTTGATGATCCTAGCTTAGGCAATCAAGAACTACAAATAAGGGATGACGTCCATGGCATATATGTTAACAAAACAGTACCAGTACATGGTGCAAAGATACAATATCCGAAGACGATGACCTTAGTGAAGATGATGATGAGATTGGCAATGACGACGACATATAATACTGAAGTTCTAAGCAAAATTACCAAATAAAAAAAATTAGCATTTTATTTAAATTATGTTATGTCTTCTATAGTTTTGTTTGAAATCATGACAGTTTTATTTGTTTTTTCCTTCATTTGAATAAGCTAAACTTTTATGTTATTATTTTGTCTCATTTGTACATTTTCCATGTTCTCGGTTCTTTTTTCAAGATAATGAAAGTTCTCTTTATTTTGTTCTACATGGCTAGTTAATGATAATGATATTTAGGTCTTTGTAGATATTCCTTGTCACATTTCAATTATTTATCAGATAGCTTGTATATGTCATATATGCCTGCATCATTGATAAAGTTGAAAAAACTGAAAAAACATTCAGTGCTCAGTTTATTCCAATGATAGATTAGCTTATTCTTTTGATTTAAAAATAGTTGTGAGGCTGAATTTTTAAGTTGCATGATATCAATGATCAGAAGTAACTAACTTAAATTATGGGCTAAAGACCACTGGTAAAACAGACATTTCTAGCAGACACCAGTAGGATCATGTTACTTAAATTATGAGCATTGTTGTATGTAAATAGTTTTAAATTCATGAATTTTATTGGAAATTACCAAAAAATATATTTGATAGCATAGATTAAAAACGAAAATTTTACTGAAATTTCTCAACCTTGTCGCAAATAACTTCATTGCACTGACTGACAAGTTGGGAACTTGTTTACACCCCAATAATAGTAGTTATTTGAAACAAATGATCCACTTTTTGCTCTTTGAATTGATGGTTTTTCTTTTATAATTGTTTAGATGAGCAATTCAGGTTCAGATTCAAGTAGTGAGAATCGTTCAGATGGCATATTTGAAAATGATGGCTTCAGAAACAACGGTATGTACGTCATAAATTATTATATCAAGTTTAATATAGTAATCTATATTCAGTTTTATATTGATATTGTCGGTTAGAAGTACTCATCCCTTTTTCTTTCATATATTAGTCTGTTTTTAATATATATATATATATATATATATATATATATATATATATATATATATATATAGAGGAGCGTTCCGCTACACCTCTTATATTGCACGTGAACTCTCCCCCTTAATCTCCACCACCTATTTTCCCACTCATTCTCTCTCTTTCCACTAAGAGAAGAGAGAAAAATTGAAATGAGAAGAGAGAAAAAATGGGGAAATGGGTGGTGGAGATTAAAGGGGAGAGTTCACGTGCAATATAAGAGGTGTAGCAGAACGCTCCTCATATATATATATATATATATATATATGGGAAAGTCTAAAAGAACACAAAATATTGGCACAAAAATCCGAGCCGTTAGATCTTCCCCTGAATTACAACTCACACATAAAGACAAAGACAAACAAATTGTGTGGTCAAGATTTTGTGTACATAAATTTGTGTCCAATTTTGTGTCCCTATAGCCGCTCCCTATATATATATATATATATATATATATATATATATATATATATATATATATGAGGAGGGTTCCATTGGCACCCCTATTTTGGAGCACCCCATTTATGGCAACACATTTACATTAAAAAAAGTTAGTGGTGGGAGAGAGAGTTAGTGGGAGGAGAGAGAAACGGAAATGTGGGGTGGAAATCAGGGGGCTAAAGGGGTGCTACACTATTTGGGGGTGCTATTGATCCTATCTCTTATATATATACACACACACATACATTTTTTTAAAAACAAACATAGAAAGTTCTAACTATAAATCAGAAATCAGATTCAGAACTTCCGACTAGAAACAAGCACGACCAATGTTTTCCAAACATTTAACTGAAGCACCAAAAAAGCAATCAGTCACCCAAAAAAATGACAAAGACATTACCAAAAATGGTACATGTTGAGCTAATGCTGTAATGTAACACGAGCAAATTTGAAAATGAATTTAATCTGAATCATCTTCCGCTTTAGTTGATATGGTTTCTCTTTCGGGACAATGTTTCTTCTTCCTGAGTTTGGGCAGTTTGAGCATCCATGCTGGAACTTCACAGCCTGATTCAGCCATTAGGTTAGCTATATTTCTTAAGAGCTGCTTATCTTCTGTATACAATGTTATTGCCTCACCGCTTCTTCCAGCCCTTCCACATCAACCAATTCTGTGAATATATGCGGCGGCTGAGTCGGGAAAATCATAATTAATCACACAGTTAACACCCTTGAAATTCATGCCTCGAGCTATTACATCAGTTGCTATTAGAACCCATGTTTTCCTGCTCGGAAATTATCAACTGCATTCTCTCTCTCCTCTTGAGAACAATCTGCGTGAATAAGATCAACCGATATACTTTCACATGCCAATTCTCTGTGCAGCTGCTTGGCTTTCTCTTTGCTTTGGACAAAGATCAGTATTGGAGGATTTAAAAATCCTGCAAAACTTTGCCTTAAAGCAATCAACTTTCCTTTCTCGCTCCCAACATATATAAGCTTTTGCTTTATGAGTGTTGCAGCAGTATTCTTTTTTTCCCACAATGACTCGGACATCATCAAGCATCTTAGCACATGCAAACTCTTCAATTTACGTAAACTTGATTTATCTTCTCGGAATTCCGTCAAACTTGTTGTAATCCTTCATTTCTTCATTCTTAACAGCTTTCAAGGTCTTTCGGTTCATTCTTTCATCGTTCCTTAGTCCAATCTATATGTTTCAGTCTGTTTCAAGGCTTGGAAATTTGGCCGTAATAGATGTAAAATAAATAAGTTTTAGAAAAATGAATGTATTCAGTATTCCTGATTTCCACTAATTAATAAATTAGTTTATCTGTCGTTGTGGTTTTTATATTATATGTTTAAACTACTCAGATACGTGTACAGGAATTCGTAAAGTTACCGTTAACAAATTGTCAGCAGTGAATAGATACCAGTTTGTCCTTTTAAACAGTTGATGAAATTTTATGTGAATTTGAATCCTTTGTTATCACATGGAAAGAAATGAGTACCTAGTAACTGTGGACAATCATGACATGTAATGTAAATGCATATCAGTAGATATGTGTGTACATGTGTTAAAAGGACTTTTTTAATGTACTGTTATCAGGACTGCTTTCTTTTAGTACATAAAGGACCTTGTCAAGAACAATTTTAAATTGATACTTCCTGATCCCTATGGGTGTAGTGAATTAGTTAAAAGAACAAAGTTAAGGAATTTTTTTGAACCAATGAAACCGTCTCAGATGTTTAATCTGAAGGAACACTCTCTTCTTTTCGCCATGTGCTTTGCTTCATCGCATGCCGCCTACACCTTTGCACCATCGCCGACACAGTTTCACCCCTGAATCCATCAACCCACTACAAACTGCCATCGCTCAAAGATTCATCTCATCGTCATCGATCCACCACCAATCACATGTAATAATAAAGCACGTGCTACGGAATCATTTGAGCATGCATGAGTTATCTCATCGATTTGTTCTATATAACCAAGCTTAAAAAGCTTATCCGCTTCATCCAAAACAAGAAACTCCATCCTACTGAGGTCGAACTTTCTTTTGTGTATAGAATACTCCAAACGTACTGGTGTAGATACTATAATGTCACAATTCAAGTTCTTGAAAACACCAGTTCGTGATAATTTCTTTGTCATACGTCTGATGTGGAACTTTCTACCTTTTGTTAGTTTCTTACACTCCCTTGTAGTTTGAGCAACCAACTCTCTTGTAGGACAAAGAATTACAGCCTTCATTACGTCTTTGATCCTGGCTTAGTTTTCATAATAATTGGACACAAAAAGGCCAAGGTCTTGCCAGACCCGGTTGGAGCACAAGCAAAACATTGCAGTCCAAATAGCTTACTGAAAGGAGTAAATGAATGATCTGACGTCAAATAGGGGTACGCTCTTTATATCCAAGTTCTGCAAAATTGCGCAAGTATGGTTTACAACCATACCTTGAACCTAATTCCACAAAGTGCTGTAGCGGTGCAGGTAGGTTACTGTTTGAGACATGAATTCCATATTTCTTACGGATTTCCAGATTTTGTTCAATCTGCCTCTTTTCTTCCTTTTCAAGCTGATCCAAACTGGAATTATCCATCTTATCGGCTTTGCTCCAAGACTTTGCACCTTAAATACACTAAAACTATCAACCGTCCTTGTTGGTCGCTCTTTTTGTAAGTTTTGATCGCCTTCTTCGGCAATTCAAAAGTGACAAGTTCCTCAATTTTCTTCTCCTCATCTTCTAGATTACAGGGCTTGAATCGATTAATGTCATCAACGAATCTTTTTTCTATCGAATTTGAGTCCGACGAAAAGAAAGGAATCCTCCATCTGCTTGGATCAAAATTAGTAGGGATGTCTGATTTACTGTTGTGTGCAATCCTTTTATATTTTGTTATAAGACAACTATCAAAAAAGAGAGATTGATCATTCACTATAGTTTGATTAATATTTAATATATACGTGAGTACACTTTTAGTTAATGTATCAATTGTTATTGTTAGGACCATTGAGAAGAAAAAGAAAGGGACGTGGCTATAATAAACCAAAATGGGGTAAGCTAGGCAAAGAAAGCATAGAATTCACCAAAGATGGATTATGCATTGTTCCGAAGGATGCCAGACTAGCGAGGTACCTAGGTAGCTTGGCCAGAAATTACAATCTGTTTCCATTAGCACCTATAGACTGGAGATTACATGAAGAAGCAGAAATTACGAATATATGGAAAATAATATCGGTATGTTGATCTTTAAATTAAAATATATGGGTATAATGTTAATCGTTGCACCTTCGTTTACCTATCTTTCGTGTTACAAAGAGAATACTACTACTAACCACTTCCGTAAATAACTTAATCATGTCACTGTTTTGCTTTTTGATTTAATTTATTGGCTTAACCAGGGTAATTTAAGTCGTGTTAACTTTGGTCATTTGTTATATTAGCTAATTTTGATTTTTCTTATGAACTACTAACGTGCTGAAGATGTGGTTTATCAGAATATAGTTCAATTACTATTATTGCGGTTATGCTATTGCCGAAATTATATTTATCCTAAGGAAATTTACGTTCATTTGACATCTGTTATCCCTAATGGCCCTTTAAAATTACAATTTACTAGTACTTTACATTTTTATGGCCTATAGTAGGATGAGTTAAAGCTTATAATACCCACATATTGAACAAAAACGTAAAATTTCCTTGCATATGCAACTATATGTTATGTTATGAAAATTTACTTACGTGCTAGTACATTTTTTTTTTTATTTCAAGGACACCATTGATTGGCGTGCCGAAGATATTCCTAATCTCCCCATAATTCAGTATACACTGCTAAAAAGGTTATCCAAAAGGATAAGGAATAATAGATCTAGCTTGAAGGAAAAATATTACACTCCGCATATTGGTTCGCCATCACGTTTTGTATGTGGAGATGATCGCGTTGACAATGAACAATGGAGAAAAATAGTTGATTATTGGGACAATGATCCTAAAAACAAAGTAAGCTCTCTTATATTTCTAGATCTGTCGTAATTTGTGCATTTTGTTATCTCTTAACTGTTTCTTTGTGTTATCAACCTATATTTTAATATTTCATTATTAACAGGTTAAAGTTGAAAGAAATAAAGCGAATCGTAAGAAGCTGAAGACGAGCCACACGGGAGGGTCAATGACCTTTGTACGACACGTAGCTAAGTTTGTGAGTTCTCTTACTTTCATTTTTCAACGAGTTTACTTTCATTCTAAATGATTTATTACTTCTATGTCGCATACAAGAACAAATCTTAACCACAAATAAAAACATAGTTAAACCAATTACTATAAAATCATGAGCATTACAAATATATAGAGCTTGATCTATGTTTACATAATATGTAAACGTGTGCGTGACATGATCATCATTTGACAAGTGGATGAAAACATAGAGAAAATCCTAAGCAATGATATATTTGTGCATGGGACTTTGTGTTTTGGTTTCAATAAAAACAAAAGTATGTTTATTTTTTGGTTTAGATTTATATCAATTTCCGACCTGTATATACTGTTCCGTTCAATTATTTTTGCAGCAGGGTGCACAGTTGAATCTGAATTTCAAAGCTTTATTTGACACTTTAATTTCTAAAAGGACATGTTACAAAACATTTTTATACAATGGATTATAAGTTAATTAAATAAGAATTATCTGCACATCAAATTAAAGTTGAAATTGGAACTCTTTTAGCTTCAACATGAAAATGACATTTTAAAAATTTATTAATCATGATCGATATCACGTAAATCTGAACGTACTTTCAATAAAACTTGTGACACGAGTTTATATTTATTTATTGTAATCTATAAATTGGAACAAAAACAAGCCACATGCTTCATGAACATAAACATATCAGGTCCCTGGAATAGAGTATTTTAAATAACAGCGAAAGCATATGTGTTTTAATACTTTGACGAAGAATGTATTTCCAGTGTTGCTTAAGTAGCAAGTAAGAATGAAATTTAAACGCCATTTGAACTACTTGTAGTCTGAATAGCTTCATGGACTGCTGAAAAATCTGGATTTCCCAATCCAAGGCGTCTGCTTTTTTGTAAGTCTGCGTATCCAAATTGTAATGGAAAAAAGAAGAAAAAAATGAAATAGCACATACAATCAAGATCCAAAGGAATATTATAATCAAATAGAACTTTCATCAATTCCTGAATTTAGTTTTGAAGTTTCAACTTCATAGAATGCAAAATGAATTGAGCAGCATAAGGTTTCAAATTTTCGATTTGATATTATCTAGAAAGTCATTAATACTATCTGGAAAGCAGAATGTTTGACAACCAAGGAGAGGTTCATTTATTTAGCTTACTAACAGAAGTCGGTCTATGGCCGCAAGTGAGGCTATGTACCCTCATAGCAAATTAAAGCTTTATTCGACCCTTTAATGTCTATGCTTTAGTTGCTGGAGCTTATTAATGCCTGAAGCACTAGTAGTGTTGATAGTTTTCAATTAAATTCTAATATTTTGTTTATTGATTATGTTATATTGGTTTTTTTGTCTTGAATTAAACCAAGCAGTAGATGTATATTTACTATACATAATGTTATATTTGTGTTTCAATAGAAAGAAAAATATGGCCGCGAACCCGATCCCATTGAAGCATATGAGTTGGTTCATAGAAGAAAGGACGACAATAAAAGCTGGGTGGATGTAGCATCGGAACAAGTGGCGGTAATCTATTTTCTAACTTGAACCTATGCTATTTTTTAAAAGCCAGATCAAACATGGAGCAGGTATATTAATCAATACTATAACAGGCGGTCCATGATCAAATACATACTGTCAACCTATAACCAATACATTTTTGAGAGAAACCAGGACAGTCCAAATTCCATTACATATGATGATTGTGAAATTATGAATGCATTTAGAACACAAACATTTTCAGCTAACAAACTTTGAGAATGCAGACAGTATTAGGACCTTCTGAGCCCTTCAGTAGCATCCAATTTTGCAGTTAGCAAACCCCAAGTTATAGCCATGCCTAAAATTATGAAAATCCGTCATTAAGGTCGAAACTTTCTTGCAGCCTTCATTTTCTGTTCTCATCTCTTTTCTTCCTCGAATATGCTTTGCGGTTTCATGATCTCATTTTTGTTCTCTTCACTTGTTTGATGTCTGTAAAGGATCAAAGGAGTTTCTTTGCTCTTCGTTTGGCTCAATTTATCAAGTAATGACAGCCTACAGAAACACCACTTTCTGTATTTGTTGTTTTCTTCCTTTATGATGTTTCACTATTATCCACGCTTCATCTAATTTAGCTTCCCTTTCTTTCCTTTCCTGCTCCAACCTCTCCTCATAAGAAGCTATATAATCATCAATACTTTGTTGCAGTATATTCAAACCACATTACTCTTTTCCTTCTTTTTCATTATTTAATCAATACTGAATTTTATTTCCTTTTTTATTTTGTCTTTTAGCTTACTCTTCTTGGTCTTCTTATTGGGTAACATATCCTTTTTATGTTCCAAGGCACAATTTAGTATATATGATATTTATGAGGTTTTTATTTATTTATTTATTTATTTTTTTTTTTTTTTTTTTTTGTGCAGGCCAACATATCTCGTGAATTAGCTCAACTAGTAGCAATCCATGGCGAAGAGACGCCTGAACTAAGGCTGCAAGCATATGTAGCAACAATGGGTGTTGAGACTCATAATAGAGTTCGTTGTTATGGGGATTTGGTAACCCCGAGCATGGTGCCTTGGGTTCAACAGACTCAATCCATATCATCAATTCGTAAAACACGCAGAGGACGAGAGTATGCATCTTTGGAGTCTATGTGTTTAGATCTAAAAGAGATGTGTGAAAAGCAGAGTAAGGAGATCGAAGAGTTAAAACGCATGGTTCTATCTTCACATCAACAATCATCACATTGCATTTCAGAGCAACCACCATCTCAACATCGTCCATCTTTGGACCAACATTCTCCTACTCAAAATCAACCAAATAATCATCAGTTTTCTGAGGTCCATCAGCTACCACTTCCACAACACTTGACTTCTCAATTTACCGGATCCTCTCAACAATATATGCTTCACCCACAATTTAGATCTTATCAATTTTCACCATCACCTGGCCAATTCTTTTACCCTCCTGCATGTCATCCTTCTTTCTATCCACCAGTGTTGTATCCACGTGGAGAATTCACATCTTTGCTTAATTAGACGAATGTTGCACAACAAGTTCTGCCTCCAAGAGATAATCAGACCGATGGGAGTTGGTATGTACATTTTCTTGTTTTACTCGATAATCCTTCAAAATCAGACATAATATATTTAAAAAAAATTCTTCTTTTTTTACAAAATAAGGAATAACTTTTTTTTTCCACATAATATAAAAATGAGGAGGTTAAGTATGGTGTTATAGATAGATCAAATCTCAAAAGTTGAATACAGTGAAAATTCATATGTTATTTTGGTGTTTAAAAAGGATGAATAAATCTATTTCTATTTTTTATGATGTTTCATTCATTCTCAGTTAACCATAGAATAATATAGGAAGTCTACTGGAATGAAATGGGTTATGTGTGATGAAAATGTTGAATTTAAAGTGTTCTGCTTTTATCAAATTATTTACTATCAGTGTTGTCAGCTAACTATGTGCGTTTCTATATAGCTGAATCAATCAATAACTAAAAGTATCTGGCCACCACAAATCAGAAAAATATGATAACGTATTCTTGTGTGTTAATATATAATTCTCATATCTATGCAAAAGAGACCACTACTTCTCCCAATATTTAATATTAGCACAATTTGATATATTTTTAGACAAACATGTTTAAATTGTGTTAAATTCATTATTGTTGTGGACTGCGAATGGTTAGTTGCTGATCACTTTGAAGAATTGAAAGTGACCAATGATTTTAACATTCAAACATTTTGCTAGTTGGTTGGTATGTCATCCCTTCTAACACAATTGGTGTAATACATTGAGTGGAGCTCAATACCTTAAAGTTCTATCCTACATTCAGGTCCAACCTTGGCTTTAGAGTAAGCAAGCTTCATCGACAAAAACTGCATGTTGATATAATTTTAAAAAAGAATGTTAAAATCATCCTTCGGTTCCTTTCTTTTTTGAAAAAATAAAATAAAAATCTCGGATAGAAATGCTGCGGGGATGGTAGTATATAGAGAGAACGTGATGTTTGTGTATCACTAGGCCTCAAAGAAGAATGTAAGATTATTCATTTAGATGTTTTGATCGTTGCTTTCGTTTAGCAACAGGGGAAGTATAAAAAATTAGGATGTAACTAGCTAGTCAATGTAAATACCTGAATTTGCTTTTGTAGGGATTGAACATAGTTGATTTCATCTAGCATGCCGGCTTTCCCAGTGATCCTGTCTCAACTAGGCACTAGAGCTTACAAATATTTCACCCTCTCACTTATCTTCTTCCTCCTCATCTGCGGCAATTTTTTCATTCAGTTGCTTTATTGATCCCAGTTATCTAAAATATGTTACTGTTTCTTCGATAAATATTGTTGATGAATTATCTTTACTTACTCTCTCAGCCAAACTATGATTGTTTGTTGCTTGCCCTTGTCTAGCTCTTATATGAACATAATCAGGCTTCTTATTCTTGCCATTATTGTTGTTTTTATCCTTCAAGCTGCTTTCTCTTGAATCCTCGGTCGTATTTCCTTCATCTTCATTGCCTGTGACCTGTTTATGTAGATCCTTTTAGCTGACTTCAGATTAATTTCAGTGTTTTAATGTTAGTTGAGTTTCATTACCAATGGATACATGCCAGTCTTTCCCTTCTTAGAGCTTGAGTTATCTTTGGAAAATTTAAATGATGAAGTTGAGTCAGATGCTGTTGTTGTACAAGTAGCGGCAGCTGCGTGCCGCTACGGCGATAACGTCATTGTTTGTGGCAATAATAATAGGCCAACCATCACCTAAGCATTCACCCTGAAATGAGAACAAGTTGTCCATAAAAAAAATGTTGCTATCTTGAGTATGCTGCTGCTGCCATTATAGCTGAGCTCTTTGCCTTTCCAGAACAGAAAGACCATGGCACTGCATCATGTTTTGCTTTCTTCCTTGTGTTTGTGTTATTTAAAGTTGGTTTATTTTATTTATGCTATATTTTGTTATATGCTGTCTATCTCTTAATGAGAGAATTATATAGAAGAGTGAAGGAGAAGGGATAGATGATGACAGCCAATAACTCTCTCTATTATATTGGATAACATTTCTGAATTATTTGCATCAAGTATAATATTTCAATATGCATCAAGGATTACCTTTCTAAATTTTTGCAGAGAAAATGTGATTTGCCTAGGTGGATAATTGCCTGCGAAGGATGCAGTCAAAGTTCTATCATATTGGATGAGCGATGCTAGATGATGCAAACTTGACCAAGTTCAATCCTTAGTTAATTCAGTCTGTAGGAGAATAGTAAGATGATAGTATTACCTGTACATTAATTCAAAGTTTGTACTTGGAAGATACTGGTGCATGTTGATGTTACTTTTAATGTTTGTACGTCTTTGGCTTCATTCTATTACAGCTGTTCGTATGAAAAGAGAATTAGTATGTTCAGTTTTTATTTTTTTTGTCTCGGTAAGTACATATAAAATTTAATTTATACTGGAGCATGCTGGTTGGAGATTGAATTTGACATAGTGGGGGCGCTCGTGAGCGTACCTACTAATTTGTATTTTAGCGCTCCCAGCTGTCTGGTGGGTAACGGGTAACTGTATGATAATATTAGAGGCATTTGTACGTGTCCCTGTCACCTTCGCATGATTGTGGGCGCTTCTGCCTTCTAAAATTCAATAGGGTTAATTTCTACAGTTTACTGCAAACTCATGAATCCCGTTTGCACCTTGATTGCGCATGTTGGCGAATAGTTCTGTTTCCTGCAAATAACTCGTGTTTGCAACTTGAATAAGGTTCTATAAAATAGACGCTTATTATAATTAAGAGGTATATGGTATTATTATAACAAATTATTGCGACTGTATGATAATATTAAGGTTCTGAAAAGAAATAGACGTTATTTGAATAATTGCGACCGTTCTTTTGAACGTAAGTAGCCGTATCTTCTCACTGCTATAAAAACTGGATTGTACTTCAGTTTTAAACACATGAATTCTTTTCTACATCTTCTTTCTTCTTGCTTCTCTACCATTTTCTTAAATATATTGCAAACGAGTTCTGGTTCTTACAGGCTAGAACTTCAATCTTTTGTCACCGCAGTCGCATAAATCAGAGTGAATCGTCGTGCTTGTGCAAACACGTTGATTAAAGATATTGAATATATATGCTTCGTTGTATCTTCGAACAAATTTGCTATCACTCAGTGCATACAAAATAAGTGGACAAATATTGTTTTAGGATAATGATCAACACATCGTGCCCTAGAGATTTGTAGATAATAAGAATCAGCGTCGGGACGGACACACTTTTCAATATGTACTACAACAAGGAAATTGCAAATGATGTTTGGGATGCATTAGAGGCGAAGTATCTTATGGAAGAAGCAACAAGTAAGAAATTTCTAACCACCAATTTTTTTAATTACAAAATGTCAGATGATCATTCAGTTGTAGAGCAATTTAATGATATCATACATATGCTTAATCAATTCAGTGAACATAATTTAAATATGGATGAGGAAATTAAGGTCTCATCGATAATAGGCAAAATACCCCCTTCTTGGAAAGATCAAAGAAAACTATTGAAACACAAGAAGGAGGATATGAGTCTAAACAGCCTTACACAATATTTGTAAGTTGAACAACAACTGAGGCAAAAAGATGCCCAAGGTGAAACAGTTGTTGATACATCAAAGGTCCATATGGTGGGAGAAAAGCAAGCAAACAATGTTTCAAATAACTTTTCTAATAAGAAAGGGAAAAGGCAGAACAACAAAAATTTCCAGAATAAGAAAAGTAAAAATGGTTGCTACTTTTGTGGTAAACACAGACATTTCAAAAGGGATTGTCGCTTATGGAAAAAGAAGCGACAATCTGAAAAAAAAATAGTTTGTAGCAGTCATATCAAAAGTGAATATGATTGAACAAGACAATTCTCGGTGGATCGATTTTGGTGCTACTAAGCATGTCTGCATTGACAATAATCAATTCAAGAAACTGGAACCGACCAAAGATAAAGATTACCTATACATGGGAAATTCAGCAAAGACAACGGTCAAAGGGAAGGGGATTGTGGATTTGGAATTCGCATCCGGAAAAGTTCTGACTTTGGATGATGTATTTTATGTACCTGATATTAGGAAGAATCTTATTTCGGGAAGTCTACATAATAAGTTTGGTTTCAAACAAGTCTTTGAGTCAGACAAATATGTGTTGATCAAAGGCGGTGTGTTTTGGGAAAGGGTTCATGTGTGATGGTATGTTTAAAATGAATGTTGATATTAATAAAAGTATGAATTCTACTTATATTGTTCATTCATTTTCATTATGGCACAATAGATTAGGACATGTTAATCATAAACACATGTATGATATGATAACTTTGAATCTAATTCCCAAACACCAAAATGATATGCTAGATAAGTGTAGGATATGTTCATTTACTAAGATCACTCGAAAACCGTTTCCTTTTAGAGTAGAAAGTGCAACAAAATTGTTACAACTTATTCATAGTGATATATGTGATATGCATAGTACTCCTGCTGGGGGTGGAAAATAATATTTTGTCATATTTATAGATGATTACTCTAAATATTGTTGTGTTTACCTTATGCATGCTAAAAGTGAAGTGATAAATTCATTAATTACTTATCAAACTGAAGTAGAAAACCAATGTGATGTTAAAATAAAAACCTGATAGGGGAGGCGAATATCAATTTCTCGAATATTGTGTATCAGTAGGAATTATATATGAAACATCTATTGTTTATACTCCACAACAAAATGAAGTGATTGAAAGGAAAAACAGAACCCTTAGCGAAATGGTAAATGCAATGTTGTGTAATTCTGGACTTAATACTAGTTTCTGGGGAGAAGCTTTACTTACCGCATGTTATATTCTGAATAGTATACCTCATAAGAAAAGTAAAATTACTCATTATGAACTTTGAAAGAACAGAAAACCAAATCTTGATTGTTATCAAGTTTGGGAATGTAGAGAGATTGTCCGATTACCTGAACCAAAAATAAGGAATTTGGGACAAAAAGCTATCAAGTGCATATTATTAGGATATGCTTAACATAGCAAAGGATATAGGTTTCTAGTAATTGAATCTAATAGCTCTATAGAAGTAAATACAGTAATAGAGTCAAGGGATGCAGTGTTTAATGAGAATAGATTTACATCTATTCAAAATAATTCGATTCATTAAACGGTGGGAGTCAATACACCTGTTAGTGAAATGGTGGAGGTTAATGAACCAACTATTGAACCTATAGAAAACATTGATGAAAATATCGACGAAAACAACGATTCTCTTAGGAGAAGTAAACTAAGAAGGATAGAGAAATCTTTTGGACCAGATTTCGTCTTATATTTGGTTGAAATATCTAGAAATAATATAGAGCATCAATTAATGATATCTACAAACATAGAATCTGGTCCTTTAACATATAATAGGGCAATGAAATCTCAAGATTCATCATTTTGGAAAGAAGCCGTGAATGACGAAATGAATTATATTATGGGAAAGAAAACATGGAAACAAGTAGATTTACCTCCTGGTACTAAACCAATAGGATGTAAATGGATATTTAAGAAAAAGATGAAAGCAGATGGCACAATCGAAAATTTTAAAGCTAGATTAGTTGCCAAAGGATTCACACAGAAAGAAGGAATAGATTATTTTGATACATATGCCCCAGTAACTAGAATTTCAACTTTTAGAGCTTTAATTGCATTAGCTTCTATCTATAATTTTGAAATTCATCAAATGGATTTCAAGACTGCATTTCTAAATGGAGAACTTGATGAAGAGATATTTATGTCTCAACCAGAAGGTTTTCTAATGCCTGGACAAGAGCATAAAGTATGTAAACTTGTCAAATCACTTTATGGTCTTAAACAAGCACCAAAACAATGACCTGAAAAGTTTGATAAATCTATTATATCAAATGGCTTTAGGATTTTTATATCTGACAAATGTGTCTATAGCAAGTTTCATACAGGTAAAGGTGTGATTATATGCTTTTACATGGATGATATGCTTATATTGGGAACTGATCTTTCAAGTATTGAATAAACTAAAAGATATCTATCTTCATGCTTTGACATGAAAGATATGGGAGTAGCTGAAATGATTCTTGGAATAAGAATCTAAAGAAAAAAATGGGTTATCAATTACCCATTCTCATTACATTGAGAAAATTTTGAAAATGTTCAATCTATTCGATTGTAAACCCATGTCTATTCCATTTGATCCAAATATGCAATTATACACTAATACTGGAAGAGCTATAAATCAATTGGAATACGCTAGAGTTATTGAGAGTTTGATGTATGCAATGACATGCACACGACCAAATATTGCCTATGCTGTTGGCAAAATGAGTAGATATACTAGTAACCCTAGTCATGTCCACTGGAATGCAATACATAGAATTTCAAAGTATCTAAAAGGTACTATAAATTATGTTATACATTACAACGGTTATCCGAGTGTAATAAAAGGATACACAGATGCTAGTTGGAACACTGGAAGTGAAGATAATAAATCAACTAGTGGATGGATATTCACTCTTGGTGGGGGAGCAATATCCTGGGCCTCAAAGAAACAAACATGTAGTGTTGATTCAACAATGGCTGCTGAGTTTATAGCACTGGCTTCTGGTAGTAAAGAAGAAGAATGGTTAAGGAATTTATTATTAGAAATTCCTGTGCGGCCAAAACCTATGCCAACAATATCTGTGCATTGTGATAGTCTGTAACAACCCTCATTTTACGTATCGGAGGATCGTAAAATATTTTTATTTTATTCCTTGATGGTTGGATCATTCTCATATTTTAATATGTTGTTATGGGGATGTGAGACATGTCCATAATTTTTACAAATTTATTTTGTGACCATTTTGCCCTTGTCAGTCTTGTACAGGGAATAACTTTTGACTCGGGTCGAGTTAGGTGTTGAGACATGTGCCATTGGAAATTAAATGATGTTTCCCTTTCCATAGAGTGGTTACATCAAAGTTTTGGCTTAGCGATTTGGGAGGAATCACTGTTTTAAGGTTTTACAGTTGGTTGTTCGGGTTTATAAATCCATAATGGGCTGATTTGAGGAGGCCCATTAGTGGGTTGGTGGAGGCTATAAATAGGGGGTAAGAGGCATGGAGAATAGTTTACTTTCTCCATTCTCTCATTTTTAGAAGAGCTTGTAATACTCCATTCCTCCATTGCCTACACCTTTCCACCATTAAAGCTTGGAGAATCGAAGATCTACATCGTTTGGAGCTAGAACTACGCCATCCCAAGAGAGAGATCATAGAATCGAAGAGTTTGGATCAAATTCTTCGCTGTTCGTAATCATATTTCAATCATTTTGGGTTGTTTTGGAGAGTTGGTGAGTGATATACATCTTCACACGGTTCCAATCGAGTATATGAATGTTTGATCTCATTTTTCATCGATTTCAAGTGTTTTCTCTTAGATCTACATCATGGTAAGAGCATCTCCAACAGAAGAGATATTCCTCTTCCAAATACTGAATTGCGCTTCATTTGGTCATCAACAAGTGTTACGGGGATGAATATTACGGCTAATGTTACGGGACCAATTCAGAATGCTGAATTGGTCCGGCGAGCTGATTTTATCGGCTCGCAATTGGCGAGCCGATAGAATCGGCTCGCCATTTCCCCCCAATCCCCAATGGCTAACTCATCCCAACGGTTATATCCACCTCGATTTTGATTCCCAACGGCCATAAAACGGTTAAAACTTTTCTAACGGCTATATTTTCAGTTATAAAAGCATTCCATTCGAATTCTTTCTTCATCACAACATATTCATAACTTCTTTCTACATCTCTTTACTCCACACAAACTCTTGCTATATAATGACTTCCCCATTCAGAGATTTTTCACATCCGACTATTGATGGAAGCCAGTTCTCGCAAGGCAACACGAGCAATATATTTGAAACTCCATTGAGCAGGCAAGGAACCCGTCCGTGGACTGAGGAAGAAGACATTTGTCTATGCAACATATATTGTCATTTCACACAAGATTCTACAACGGGGAACGACCAAACAGCCGTTACGTTTTGAAAAAAAGTGGAAAAAGCCTTCGTTCAGAAGCATCCGGAATGCCAAAGGACGTTATCAGCGATCCAAGGCCGTTTTGGGAAAATAAGCCGTCAAACCCAATATTACGAGTCATAAGTGTACAAACTAAAGATAGCAAATCCAAGCGGCATGGGAGGGAAAGATAATTTGGTATGTTTGTATTTGTACGTACTTTATTTGTGGTTGTTAGCATGTTAATTGATACATTTTCTTTTGGTAAGTAGAAACGACTAGCAAACGAGGAGTTCACGAAGCTTTTTCCTAGAGAAAATGGGAACAAAAGGCCACACTATTACCAGTTTATGCATTGTTATGATCTGCTTACTAGTCAACCGAAGTGGAACTCAGGACTTGCCAAGAGCCTCCGCGATGTTCAAAGTGCTAGCAAGGGCAAGAATTTTTTTTTCAAAATCGGGGTATTCTTCTAGTCCAGCGGGTCAGCTGCCAATAATTCTCAATGTGTAGGGGAAAACCTACTAGATGAGTTCAATGCCACGATTGACGAAGATTTTAGACCTGAGGGAGCCAAAGCGGCGAAAAGAAAGGGCAAAACAACGGTTGAGCTTGAATCAAAAGTGAACGCACGACACGAAGAACACAGTCGTAGAGCGGAAAAAGACTTGTAGAAGCTAGAGAAAGAACAGAAGTTTTGAAAAGGACTGCTGATCTGAAAGAGAAGAAACTTCAAATTCTTTCGGAGGACTTAGCGTATAAGAAAGAGCACGATGCGTATAAGAAAGAGCAAGATGCGTATAAGAAAGAACAAGAAGAGAACATCATCATCGACAAAGATCTGACTGGAAAATCTGATTTGGAAAAGGAATTTTGGACGGGTATGAAACGTCGTATTATAACGTCAAGGTTCCCGCAGTTGATGTAGTTACGTATTAGTAGTCGCTAGTATTAGTAGATGCTTGTATTAGTAGTTGCTCGTATTATGTTGTTCTAGTAACGTTTTATTTCCTACTGTAGCAACCGCTTTCTTATTAATGAAATGTATGCTTTATATATTTTGTTATTGCATAAACAATTACAAGAACTTCAGACTTTTTGTCAAAGGATTATCTAATAAACGAAAGATACAACAAGAAGTAAACGAAAGATCATCGGGTTAGGCAACTACAACGTAGTTCAAACGCCTCATGGCCAACAAAATCAGTTCCGTACTCTATAAGGTAACGAGAATCAAAAGTTTCCCTATTCGTTTTAAATGTGTTTTCGTCTTCAACTTTCTGTATAATCATCTGGTATCGTTCACAAGCTTTAAGGAACTGCCGATGAGCCATATGAATTTCAGCAGACGTTCGTGTAGTAGTGCATGAACGGTGGTTGTTATGTAATCTTGTTATCGTGGACCAAAATTCTTCATCCGTAAGTCCTCCTCCAATTTGCTTCAGTAGCAAATCTCTTTTATCACCTTCGATATAGGATTTCACGAGTATAAGTAAGTCCGTAGGAGAGAATTCGGTTGTAGCAGCACTGGAGCTAGCATTACTTGGATTGTGACGAGTACGGTTAACCCTTTGCCTAGCTGTGTGTTTTCGTGGACATGTTTCGGATTTATTAATTTCGGCTACTTGTGTATTTGGAACGAATCAACCCACTTTCTCCTTCTGGTTGTTCTGTTCGAACTCATCAAACATTTTATTCATAAGTTCATCACTGATTTCCCCATCGTCCATTAAAGCTACACGAAAACAAAAAAACGTGTACTCCGATACAATTAAGTACTAGAAACCGTAGGAAAAAATTTAGTGGTTTCTCACCTTAATGTCTTGATTGATGTAGAAAGCACAAATAATGGTCATGGTTGGGAGATGGAGAATGAACTATTTAAACATGTGGAGGTGATTATTGATAAAGCTCTGTCATCATTACTCGGGCTGTAGCATCGAGACATATGACATGACTACACCAAGACCTCTGAGTTGCTTTGACTCGGTCGTACAACAGTACCACTTTTCTAGTAGTTCAACATGTCTGCTTGGGAATACGATAATGAAACCATGGTCCAAATGTACGAGCAATACGAAAGAAATAAGGAACCAGCCGAGTTTGTTCCCGAAACATAGTTGGATGATCAAGTGGAAGCTGGAGAAGTGGAGACCGAGCTCTGCTACTGCGGAGTAGAATGTAATTTCTAAAAGTCAAAGCAACGCAGGTCGGCGCTTTTATGGTTGCAAATCGTACATTACTGCACTTAATCGACACGGAGTGGAACATTGTAATTTTTTCTCATGGATCGATCCACCACTGACGGAGAGGGGTGTCGCGTACGCTCTAGAGTGGCAAGCAGAGGTGGGTCGCCTTGAAAGGGTGAATGTTGCAGTAAAGGCTGAAATGTTGTACGGGTTCCCCCGTAATTCTAGAAACCCTGGTCTAGCTGTATCGTAGTTGTATGTCTTATTTCCCTGTATTTTGTGTAACGTTATGTGGCACTATATCGTAAGTTGTGTCGGATTTCCACAACATGAATGTATCTTTGTATTTTTCTATATTGAAAGCGGTTTGTATGCTAGTTAAAAGGTATTGTGTATTGTTTTGACTGCAAAATAGGTACAGACTCGGGCCGGCTCGCCAAGTTTAAGTTTTCAGTACAAATAGGAGTTAAAGATTTGGGTCGTGCTCATCCACTATTATGGACCTCTTCAACACGGATTTCTGTCAGCTGTCACACAACTTAGCTCCCCTCAACACACAAAGGAGTTGATACTTATGGTCCTTATTATAACTTGTGCATTAGTACTGCCTATTGCTTTGGAAACCGCATCATGTAAAGCAAAGTAGAACCAGTCTCCGTTCACATCATGACAGTAAGAAAAAGAGATTCCCTACAGTATTAAGTTAGGCGAAACAGTGATCGGTCCCATCATGATTTTTTTATTGATTTGTACACTCCTTGGCTATATATCTCAAAGCAATTTACTCACATAAAACCTCACTCAAACAACTTCGTTCTCATTCTACTACTTACTCGCTCAAATACTCACTCGAAAATGCCCTCTTGGCCCTCAAATACTGACTCTGATGAACAGACGCACGAACATATGAGACTTCAAGAGCTCGAAGACGAATTCGTGTTTCTAATCCAAATTACACCCCAGGATGAACCATCACATGAACAGGGGAACGTACATCATCCACAAGAAGTTCAAATGCCACATGTTCAATTAGCGAATGCACGGACTCTCGCTCAACCACAACCAGAAGTAGAGTTCTACCGAGTACCGCCACACGAAGATGAACGTGAATCTATCCTGTACTGTGCTATTGCAGTCATGCGGTCGAAGTTGTGGTTCGTGCAGAAGGCGACAATATTGGCCGGCGCATGCAGCAATGTCGATTCTATCCTCATGGATGCAGTTATACGGAATGGATTGACGAGCCGTTGTGCCCAAGGGGAATAGTATATGCAAACGAACTCGAACGAGAGAATAGACGTCTCGAAAATCTTGTTCAAGAGTTGTGACTGAACGCAATGCGATTCCTTTGAAATTGAATGTGTTGTTTTCATGTTTGCTTTGATGTTGTAGTAGGCATGTACTATTATTCGGTGTTGTATCTGTAACGGCCGGTTGTATCTGTATGGTTATTGTTATGCGAAAACCCACTAGTTGAATCATTTTAATCATAACCAGTTGTTAAACTAGTTTATATAAAAATTTCATGGGTAATATATTCAAAATATAATCTTCCTACTAATAACAAATTACAATTAGATAAAAATAAAAAACAAAACTTTAAGCAATTGACCCCCCCAACACACCAACCAAACTCCCCGCGCCGTATGTGGGCGCGGGGACTCGCGAGCCGATAAAATCGGCTCGCGCTTGCTGGGAGATATCCAAGATATCTCCCAACATGTTACAGGTCGTAGCGCTATGACCCGTAACGCTGTTGGAGATGCCTTAAGTCAATTTCATATGAATCGCCACAAGATCTAATTTAGCAACTTAAAATCGGTAATTTCTAAGTGATTTCATATGTTTATGCAAGTTAGATCTATCATTTAATTTCATATGTCCATTTATCATCATTCTAGTGAGTTTCATGTGATTATTAATGATTTGAGGTTGTTATTAATTTCATAACATGTTTATGACTGTATTGGATAAATCAGATGAGTTGGTTTCGTTGAATTTGTTGTTTGGCGAAGTTTTGGTTGAATTCAAAGGTGAATTGTGTCTATCCAGGAAGGGGTCGGTCGGTCGAGACATGGTGAGTCCGTCGACCGAGAAATGGTGGGTTGGTCGATCGAGACATGGTGTGTCAATCGGTAGGTCGAGATATGGTGGATCCATCAGTCAAGAAATGGTGGTTGATCGGTTGAGACATGGTGGGTCGGTCGGTCGAGACATGGTGGGGTCGGTCGGTCGAGAAATGATGGGGTCGGTCGCATTGGATCATTTTTGAAAAATTATGTTTTTTAGGTATGACACAGATTTGAATAAAAGGGCCTAGAAAAAAATTCGGGGGCAACCCCCCCGAACCCTAACCACAGCGCAGTGATGTAATTTGGATCTGTAATGTTGTGACTTCAAAGTAAGTTCAAGTGGGAATATTCGAAGTGTTGAATGTGTTCGTTGATTGGTGTAGAACAACGAATGAGGTGGAAACTCAAAGATCGTGAGTTGGGGATAATGGTTACTCGAGAAGGTTGCTCGAGTTATGAAAGGTTTTCAAGGTTGGAATGACTAGAGATGTGAAGGGCAAGAAGTTATCGTTGTCATAAGTTCTAGCAAGCTCAAAGCAGGGGTACAATGGGGGCACACAAAAGACTGGAAGGTTGTTGGTCGAGTACCCTGGGTATCGTTGAATGGCCTAGTTGTCAAGATTGGACAAACATACGTATCGTTGAAAGGCGTATGAAGTTTATGCTAGAACTGGGGTTACCATTTGCCCTTGACATATGGCAAGGTTGGCCGTCATATGATTGACGATAGTTTTAGAGCAAGATTGGTAGTGATAGCCAAAGTCTGTCATGCATGCTGGATGTTTTTTTTGTACCGTCTCACATAGATTATCCAGCGTCGAAGGAGATGTTCCTTGGGTGCTTGTTTGATATTGGTTTAGGCCTCTGGGCTTGTGCTTGAGAGATGTTGAACACGATTAGGATGGTTTACGTAGGATATATATAATCTGGATGCCATGAATGCTAGTGGTGTTTGCTTCTGATTTCCATAGATAAATGATTTATTCTGATTACCATCGATGTATGGTTGAAGTGTTTGATGTAAAGGCTATCACTGTCCGATGTGGGGAAGAAAAGGTTGAGTTCTTCTCTAGTGTTTGGTAGATTGGGTTATTAATCTACCTATCCTCATATACTTTATTGTTAATGTTTGTTAACTGTTTTATCGCTCACTAAGACTGTTGTCTGACTCAAGGTTTTATGTTTCCCTCTTGTTACCTTGGGTTGTTCATCCGGTTGTGGATGGGCAGACTAGGTGACAGGAGATTAGTGAGGACGATGTTGTTGTGCGAAAGCGAGAAGGAAGCTGGCGTATTATCTTTACTGCTATCTATTATCTTTGTTTCCACTGTCATGTTTTCTTGAGTGTTGTAATGAGGCTATTTGTACAGACGTTTACTGATGTGATCCTAAGATGTTATGGATATTTCCTTGATGATGTGGAAGTTTAAACTTCTGTGCAATTATCCTTTTCTATTACGGCCTGTTATATATGTTCTATATTTTTTATCATTGCGCTGTGATTTATACGACAGGTTTCGATTGTGTATACCTACTCTGATGATCGTCCATAGCTATCGTGCACATCTTTCAGAGCATTATTCCTCTTATTTAGTGCAGGGGTTATGGGGGATCGTCACATAGTCAATAAACATTATCACAAGCTTACAACCAAGTTTATAATGATAAATCTAGACATATTGGTCTAAGGCACAATTTGGTTAGGCAAATGCTCACTCAAGGGGTAATTACCGTAGATTTTGTGAGATCTAGCCAGAATTTGGCAGATCCATTTACTAAAGGACTTGCAAGGAACTTAGTGATAAAAAATCACAGGGAATGGGTTTAAAGCCTATACAATACAATTGCCAATGAAAGAAACTCAACTCAACATAATAAAGTAATTTGTTATCTTGAGTTCAAAGAGCAAAAGTACTTCATATGTTTGCGGTTGGAAGCACTATAATATTTAGTCTGCAAAACTAAGTATTATCATACATTCCAAGGAAAAGTGTTTGGTACTTATAATGACAAATAGAGGATGTTCTGCTTAGAATTTAATAGATTTATAACAGATATACTGTTGAGGTGTGTGTTACAAGGCACTTCTGATAAACCGACCTATATGAATGCAATGAAGGTGGTGCCGCCTTCTGCGAGATTTTGGCTTGATTTCCAAGAGCATTTCATGAAAGAAGATACCGATCCAAGGCCAATCCACTGGTCGAGCATAAATACTATCTGGAAAATATGAAAATGAGTGTGTGATAATCACATCCGATAGATCATACAGGATTGATTGTTCAATACTTAATCAACCACTCAATCATGATATACTTTGATGGGTGTTCACAAGGAATAATTTATTTAAAATTTGGTGGAGGATTGTTGGAGGAAATTTGAAATAAATAAAAGAAGGGAAGAAGGAAAGCACAAAGGGGCAAAATCTTTAGTCCCACATCATGAAATGTGCATAGGCTTGTCTCTATATATGTAAAGGCATGATATATTATGTCAAAAGAAAGAGGAGAAAGGGGAGATAAGGCAGTAGCATGAACCATGGCATAAACATTAATATTTAATGATGAAAAGATAGGACCTTGGGCCTTGGGGCTCTTCGGGTCTCATGATCAGTTGAGCCTCAGAATGCCAATGGAAATGCTGCACAGCAGTCCGTAATGTTTTTTGAATTAAGGCGCATGCAAAAATTTAAGTCATTACCAGTTGACTGGTGCTGTTTGGACCAGTCAACTGCTTGTAGTTTTATACCCTTACCAGTCGACTGGTCTAGGTATGAAATGACAGGGTCTGTCCGTTTGAATTCAAAAAGACATACGCGACCATTCAAATGAAGTTGACTGGTGTTGTGCAGACCAGTCGACTTGTACGAAAAGGTGCGTCTGTCTGAAAAGAAACCATGTTGTTGTTCGAATCATTGCGACCGTTCTTTTGAATAGACGTAGCTGTATCTCCTCACTACTATAAAAACTGGACTGCACTCCAGTTTCAAACACACGAATTCTTTTCTACATCTTCTTTCTTCTTGCTTCTCTGCCATTTTCTTAAATATATATTGCAAAACGAATTCTGGTTCCTGCAGGCTAGAACTCCAATCTCTTGTCACTGCAGACAGTGAATCGTCGTGCTTGTGCAAACACGCCGATTAAAGATATTGAATATCTGCTCCGTTGTATCTTCGAACAGATTTGCTATTACTCATGCACACAAAATAAGAGGGCAAATATAGTTTTAGGTTATCGATTAACACATCGTGCCTTGAAGATTTGTAGATAATAAGAATCAACGTAGAATCAACTAACAATCCAAAACAGTAATTTGGCTATGGCTTCTCACAGTATCAAAGAGTTCGCCGCTGATTTTACGAAACTAGAGAGGTTTGATGGTATCAACTTTCTACGATGGCAGAAAAAGATACATTTTTTGTTGGCTGGAATGAAAGTGGTATATGTTCTAACTAGGCCAAAACCAGCGAAGACTGAAGATGAAACAATTGCGCAAACACGGGAAAGGATCAATTGGAAACAGGATGATTATATTTGCAAAGGCCATATCTATAATGCGATGACAGACATACTTTTTGATATGTACTACAACAATGAAATTGCAAAGGATGTTTGGGATGCATGAGAGGCGAAGTATCCGATGGAAGACCCAAAAATTAAGGAATTTCTTGCAACCAATTTTATAATTACAAAATGACTGATGATCGTTCAGTTGTAGAGCAATTCAATGATATCATACACATAATTAATCAATTCAGTCAACATAATTTAAATGTGGATGAGGAAATTAAGGTCTCCTCGATAATAGACAAATTACCCCCTTCTTCGAAAGATCAAAGGAAACTATTGAAACACAAGAAGGAGGATATGAGTCTAGACAGCCTTGCACAATATTTGCAAGTTGAACAACAACCGAGGCAAAAAGATGCCCCAAAGGTCCATATGGTGGAAGAAAAACAAGCAAATAATGCTTCGAATAACTCTTCTAATAAGAAGAGAAAAGGGATGAACAAGAAAAGCAAAAATGGTTGCTACTTTTGTGGTAGACCGGGACATTTCAAAAGGGATTATCGCTTCTAGAAAAAGAAGCAGCAATCTAAAAAAGAAAAGTTTGCAACCGAGTTTATATTGGTAAATCTAGACATATGGGTCTAAGGCACAGTTATATTAGCCAAATTCTCACTGAAGGGGTAATTACCATAGATTTTGTGAGATCTAGCCAGAATTTGGCAGATCCATTAACTAAAGGACTTGCAAGGAACTTAGTGATAAAAACATCACAGGGAATGGGTTTAAAGCATACAACACAATCGCCAATAAAGGAAACTCAACTCAACATAATAAAGAAATTTGTTATGTTGAGTTCAAAGAGCAAAAGTACTTCATATGTTTGCGGTTGGAAGCACTATAATATTTAGTCTGAAAAACTAAGTATTATCATACATTCCAAGGAAAAGTGCTTGGTACTTATAATGACAAATAGAGGATGTTCTACTTAGAACTTAATAGGTTTATAATAAATATATAGTTGAGGTGTGTGTTATAAGGCACTTCTGATAAACCTACCTATATGAATGCAATGAAGGTGGTGCCGCCTTCTGCGAGATTTTGGCTTAATCTCTAAGAGCATTTCATGAAAGAAGATATTGATCCAAGGGCAATCCATGGGTTGAGCACAAATACTATCTGGAAATATGAAAATGAGTGTGTGACAATCACATCCGGTAGATCATATAAGATCGATGGTTCAATGCTTAGTCAACCACTACATCCTGATATACTTTGATGGGTTTTCACTACGTATAGATTCAAATTTGTAAGACATCTATACTTATGCACAAATTTTTCTACATAAAATGAAAAGAGGAATTTATTTAAAATTTGGTGGAGGATTGTTGGAGGAAATTTGAAATAAATAAAAGAAGGGAAGAAGGAAAGCACAAAGGGGCAAAAATATTTAGTCCCGCATCATGAAACGTGCATAGGCTTGCCTCTATGTATGTAAAGGCATGATATATTATATCAAAAGAAAGAGGAGAAAGGAGAGATAAGGCAATAGCATGAACCATGGCATAGACATTAATATCTAACGGTCAAAAGATAGGGCCTTGGGCCATGGAGCTCTTGGGGTCTCATGATCAGTTAGGCCTCAGAATGTCGATGGTATTGCTGCGCAGCGGACTGTAATGTTTTTTTTAAATTAAGACGCATAAGAAATTTGGGCCATTACCAGTTGATTGGTGCTGTTTGGACCAGTCAACTGCCTGCAGTTTTATACCCTTACTAGTCGGCTGGTGGTATTTGGACCGCCGACTGGTCCAGGTATGAAATGACAGGGTCTGTCTGTTTGAATTCGAACAGACATACGCGACTGTTAAAATGAAGTTGACTAGTGTTGTACAGACCAGTCGACTAGTACGAAAGGGTGCATCTTTCAGAAAAGAAACAGACGTTGTTGTTCGAATAATTGCAACTGTCCTTTTGAATGGACATAGATGTATCTCCTCACTGCAACAAAAACTGGACTGTACTCAAGTATCAAACAGACAAATTCTTTTCAACATCTTCTTTATTCTTGCTTCTTTGCCATTTTCTCAAATATATATTGCAAACGAATTCTAGTTCCTGCAAGCTAAAACTCAAATCTCTTGTTACTGCAGTCGCATAAATCAGATAGTGAATCCTTGTGCTTGTGCAAACACACTGACAAAAGGTATTGAATATCTGCTTCATTGTATGTTCTAATAGATTTTCCATTACTCATGAACATAAAATAAGAGGGAAAATACTATTTTTGGATAGCGATCAACAAATCGTGCCTCAGAGATTTGTAGATAATAAGAATCAGCGTCGAATCATCCAACAATCTAAAACAGTAATTTGGCAATGGCTCCTCACAGTCTCAAAGAGTTCGCTGCTGATTTTACAAAACTGGAGAAGTTTGATGGTTAACTTTCTACGATGGCGGAAAAAGATGCATTTTTTGTTGGCTGGAATGGAAGTGGTATATGTTCTAACTACGCCAAAACCAGCGTAGACTGAAGATGAAACGATTGCGCATACACGTAAAAGGATCAAATGGGAACATGATGATTATATTTTCAAAGGCTATATATGTAATGCGATGATGGAAAGATTTTTCGATATGTACTACAACAAGGAAACTGCAAAGGATGTTTGGGATGCATTAGAGGCGAGGTATCTAATGGAAGACGCAACAAGTAAGAAATTTCTAGCAACCAAACTTTTTAATTACAAAATGACTGATGATCTTAGTTATACATCAATTCAATGATATCATACACATACATAATCAATTCAGTTAACATAATTTAAATATGGATGAGATAATTAAGGTCTCCTCGATAATAGACAAATTATCCCCTTCTTGGAAAGATCAAAGGAAACCATTGAAACACAATAAGGATGATATGAGCACTACAAAAAAAACACCACATTACAACTTTAATTCTACAATGGTGGTAAAAGCACCGTTGTAATAAATGTTTTTTTTACAACTTTTTTCCAGAAAAGTTGTAATAAACTTATTTTTACCAACTGTGTTATTTTGACAGTTGTAATAAAAGCCTATCACAACTTTTATTTTTTGACCGTTGTAATATATGACTATATTTTAATATAATTAACATCTAATAATTAATATTTAATACATTTATATTGATTATTTATAATTAATAATTGTTAATATTTAATAATCAATTAGAAAGTTTACACATCTTATATTGATTATTTATAATTACTAATAATTATATTGATCATTTATACATCTTATGATAATTGAACCTTCGAAATGAATATTTAGATGACTTAACCAACGTGATCAAAATATGAAAAAAAAATTGATAATTAATTCAAAATATGAAATTATTTCTATTACTAATTAATAATTAAAAAATTAAAAATTAGTAATCAATAAATAAGTATTAACTGTTTAACTGACGATTGATGGTTAACAAATAATCATTAATAACAGATGTTGAATAAGATTAGTTAATAGAAAGTGCTTAGAAGCTTTCCTTAGATTCAAAAATGTTTTTTTGCTAATAATTACAACCTTTCCTTGGATACAAATGATCAAAGCAGCTCACGCGTTCTCTAAATCGAAAATTTAGGTGGGCAAATGGAAAATTTAGGCGGGCCAACTCTCCAGTACTGCACCCAGACAACTCTAGAAAAAATAGATATCTCCCCCATGATTTTTATTGTTTTCATTGTTCGAAGCTTTAGCCTTCAATGGCGACTTGATTTTCGCCCCCTTTTTCTGCGTCTCTACCGATTAATCAGTTCTTCAACCAACTTCCTTCTCCACTTCCGGTCCTCACTCCCCTTTTCTCCTCGCCTCTTAACAACAATCCAGCTTTCGCTATCGAGGAAGTCAGCTTCGAACCCTAACCTTTACTCGATCCCTTCGCTTTCTTCAGATCCAGCCTTCCTTTCTTCAGATCCAGCTTTCTCCACTTTGCGGTGTACTTTTTCTTCTCTGGCTTCTGACCAGAAGACAACGCATCGCCTTCGAATAGTACACAGCTCATCTCGAATTGGGAACCGCGAACCATGTAATCTACTCAAACCATCTAGTTTTCATCTTTCATCAAAATTGCAAATCTGGAAACCATAATCGCGAAGGGCTTTACAGGTACTACAAGCTTTATCTGTTTATCATATATTTTTATTCATTCGTATGATTCTTGATTTTTTTTAATAATATTGTTTAATCGGTGCTTCACTTATAAATAGCTATGAAAATGAAGTTGATAATTTAGGAAGGACCAAATAATAGTAATTCATTGTATTTTAGGTATGAAAGTTGTTTATGTGTATCATAACGATAGTTGATTTTTCAACTTGGTATGTACATGAATATTTTATATTTCCTGTAATAGTCCTGTATATGACAATATGTATAATTTCCTCTTCAAATTTTGTATGTTTATAGTTCTACATATATCTTTGTGACTGTTTCCTATAACGGGTATAGTGATTATGTTATTGTATAAACTAAATTAAATTTGTAGGAATTAAATACTTGCATAAGTAACTGTCTATAATATAAAAACCTTTCTATTGTTACCATGAAGCAAAATTTAATATTTGATAAGCATTTCTTTGCTTTTTATCTTTGGATTACTATCACAAAAAAGCGCATGTATGTTTCGTGCTAAAGATGTTTCTTATATTAAGGATTTACGCAGCATTGTTGGTTCTTTTTTCCTTTTAAATTTTTTGTTGGTTTGAAAAAAAAATGACAAAAATTTTCCTAGCTATGGATAACACTTGTGATTTGGTCGTTTACTCTGGAATGAAAGACACGTCAGATTCTTTCAAAACAAATACAACAACTATAATATGCAAGTTATAATATTAAACATCCATCTTATAAAAAAATTGATTTTTTTTCGACACAAAAAAAATGAAATGTAAAATATATATGCATTTGGGTATCACTGTACTCATGAATGCACAGAGTAATAAGGATATTGGACGATGAGCATGATGTTGAAATGGATGATCGATTGGGGATGCTAGAGCATAAAGACTCGGTGTATGTCAGTGTGTATGCATATTTATACGAAAGTGTGTATGTAACTGAGTGTATTGAGTGATCAGTTTGTAGTGAGGAATGTGTGTATTGTTATGACTGTATTATGTAAAAGTGAGTTGTACGATAGTGGATCAGAAAGTTGTACTAATTCTGATATTGAAATAAATTATTTAATTGATTATTTCAGTTCAGTGTAGTAACATTTTATTCAACATAAATATTTATTTTTATATGAAATGTAATGTATAACGAAACAAAAATCATATTGTTATAATTAATTGTAGTAGAAATTAATACAACGGTGAAAAAAAGTTGTAATATGTATTACTACAACAGTGCAAAAATGTTGTAATATGTATTACTACAACGGTGGAAAATAGTTGTAAAATATACATTTCACAACGATGTCGCAACGGTGTATAAAAGTTGTAAAAGATTTTAGTCTATTACAACTTCTTAATAGACGACGGTGGCTCCACCGTTATAAAAAGTCTTTTACAACTGTTGTAATATGGTCAATTTGTTGTAGTGGAGTCTAGACAGCCTTGCGCAATATTTGCAAGTTGAACAACAATTGAGGCACAAAGACGCCCAAGATGAAATAGTTGTTGATACATCAAAGGTCCATACAGTAGAAGAAAAGCAATCATACAATGCTTCGAATAAGTCTTCCAATAAAGAAGAGGAAAGAGCAGAACAAGAAAAGCAAAAATGGTTGCTACTTTTATGGTAAACCAGGACATTTCAAAAGGGATTGTCGCTTCTGGAAAAAGAAACAACAATTTGAAAAAGAAAAGTTGGCAGCAGTCATATCAAAGTTAATATGATTGAACAAGAAAATTCTTGGTGGATCGATTCTGGCGCTAGTAAACATGCCTGCATTGACAAGAATCAATTCAAGAAACTGGAACCGACCAAAGATGAAGATTACCTATACATGAAAATTCAGCAAAGGCAGCGATTAAAGAGAAGGGGATTGTGGATTTGGAATTCACATCCGAAAAAATATTTGATGACATGTTTTTGAGTCAGAAAAATATGTGATGACCAAAGGCGGTGTGTTTGTGGGAAAAGGGTACATGTGTGATGATTTGTTTAAACTGAATGTTGATATTAATAAAAGTATGAATTCTTCTTATATTGTTGATTCATTTTCATTATGACACAATAGATTAGGACATGTTAATCATAAATGCATGCTTGATATGATATCTTTGAAACTAATTCCCAAACACCAAAATGATATGCTAGATAAGTGTAGGATATGTTCATTAACTAAGATCACTAGAAAACCATTTCCTTTTGAAGCGGAAAGTGCAACAAAATTGTTACAACTTATTCATAATGATGTATGTGATATGCATAGTACTCCTACTAGAGGTCGAAAGAAATATTTCGTCATATTTATTGATGATTACTCTAAATATTGTTATGTTTACCTAATGCATGCTAAAAGCGAAGTGTTAAATTCATTTATTACTTATAAAACTGAAGTAGAAAAGCAATGTGATGCTAAAATAAAAACACTAGGATCTGATAGGGGAGGCGAATATCAATTTCCTAAATATTGTGAATCAGTAGGAATTAGACATGAAACACCTATTGCTTATACTCCACAACGAAATGGAGTGGCTGAAAGGAAAAACAGAACCCTTACCGAGATGGTAAATGCAATGTTGTGTAATTCTGGACTTAATACTAGTTTATGGGGAGAAGCTTTACTTATCGCATGTTATATTATGAATAGAATACCTCATAATTAAAGTAAAATTACTCCTTATGAACTTTTGAAGAAAAGAAAATCAAATCTTGATTATTATCGAGTTTGGGGTTGTAAAGCGATTGTCTGATTACCTAAACCAAAAATAAGGAAATTGGAACAAAAGGATATCGAGTGCATATTCTTAGGAAAAGCTCAACCTAGCAAATGATATAGGTTTCTAGTAACTGAACTTAATAGCTCTATAGAAGTAAATATAGTAATAGAATCATGGGATGCAGTGTTTTATGAGAATAGATTTATATCTATTCAAAATAAACCGATTCATGAAATAGTGGAGGTCAATACACCTATTAGTAAAATGGTGAAGGTTAATGAACCAACTATTGAACCTGTAGAAAACACTGATGGAAATATCGATGAAAAAGGTGATTCTCTTAGGAGAAGTAAATGAAGAAGGATAGAGAAATCTTTTGGACTAGATTTCATTGTATATTTGGTTGAAGGATCTTGAAATAATATAGAGCATCAATTAATGATACCTACGAGCATAGAATCTGATCCTTTAACATTGTAACGACCCGTATTTTACGGTATTATAAATAATTTATTTAATTATTTAAAATATGGTTTGTGTAATTTAAAATGACCAGAATTAAATAATACTGAATATTTAATTAAATTTAATAATAGAATAATATATTTAATTTTTGAAATAGTCAGAAATATTTGAATTCACAATATTGTGTGAATTGGATTATTTATAATATTTAATTCAGTTTAGAATTGAATTATAATAACGAATGTATTATTTAAACGAAGTTTGAACGTATAGTTTATATTATAATTATAATCGAACTTGAAATGGCACAGCAGTTCGTAATTTAGCGATTCGAAGTTTAAACAAATATACAGAATCCGTTTTAAGTCGGATTTCTGTGAAACAAGAAACGTTCGGAGCTGGTGAAGTATATTTTTCTAATGGAAGAGAAAAATCGAGATTTCATCATGTAGTTTTTGAGTTATGTCCAAATCAAATTTTCAAATAGTCGCTATGGAATTCCTTTATAATTTATAATGATTTATTTAAATTACAAATGGATTTTCAATATAAATTGAATATAGATTGATTCGGATTTGAAATATTGAGTTGTAAACCCAGATAGGTATATTGTGGAGCTGTATAACATTTTGTGTGAATATTTACGATAATATTAAATTATTTTTATTTAATTTAATTATTTTAAATATATTAATATTTAAATGGGTTTATTTAGTGTAACACCCCGAATTTCGGTTAATGCTAAAATTCACAAATTAAAGAATAACTAATCCCAGATGTGGGAATTAGGGGAAACGGGTTGCACCATTGCGTTCATCTCGGAAAAATACGCAAAATAGAGTCTGAGTTTTCGAAAATCGGAGTCCGTATGAAGAAGATATGGACGAACGAAGTTAGGCAGAAAAACCGAAAACAAGCAAGAATGCACTGGCGCACTTGTGAAGTGCGCCAACACAAAAATGCACTGGCGCACTTGTGAAGTGCGCCAACACATTTTTACACTGGCGCACTTGGGAAGTGCGCCCGTGTCGGGACAGGAAACCTGCACAGTTTCTAGAGAGTTCTGTGGTTGGGTGCACCAGTTTGGGGTTTGGGCTTGGTCTTAGGGCTGGTTTCTGGAAGGTTCCGAAATCTAATGGTCCTAATCTAATTTAGGGTTAATCTAATGGCCTAAAACACTTGCCTAATCCTATAAATAAGACCCTAAGCTAGCCCTAAATGGTCATAATCCTATCTCCTAACTAAACTATGCCAAAATTTTCTATGATCACGGCCTCCACTCAAAACCCTAGCCTCCATCCTATTTCTAAACTATTTCTATGAAGGCTTTCATGTGCATACAAGCATCTTTGAGTTGTATGAGTGATCATTGGCTTGCATTCATCATCAAGTTGCAAGCTTTATGTTCAAGGCTAGAGTTTTTGGGTGATTTGTGGCAAGGGTTTGCTTATTGGAGTTTAGTGGTGAGTTTCTATAGACTTAACAATCAATTGTTAAATTGATTATGATAGGATATGATAAGATATGTCTATGTTTGTGGAATCAATGTGTTTATGCAAGTTTAGTATTGTGTATGTTGTGTGCTATATGCAAGTTTAATGCTATGTTTTATGATGCAAAACACTATGTTGAACATTGATTCATATGTAACATGTTATGCAAGCTATATGGGAGATTATATGCAAGTCTATATGTAACATGTTATGCAAGTTATGTATTTGGTTTTATGCATGCTAAGTATTTGGTTTTATGCATGCTATGTATTTGGTTTTATGCATGCTAAGTATTTGGTTTTATGCATGCTATGTATGTGGTTTTATGCATGCTAAGTATTTGGTTTTATGCATGCTAAGTGTTTGGTTTTATGCAAGTTTGTCTCTTTTTATGATATGCATAATATATGCAAGTTTGTCTCTAAGTATGGCATGTTATGCAAGTTCATATGCAAGTTATGATACATATTCATATGCAAGTTATGATGCAAGTTCATATGCAAGTTATGATACATATTCATATGCAAGTTATGATGCAAGTTCATATGCAAGTTATGATACATGTTCATATGCAAGTTATGATGCAAGTTCATATGCAAGTTATGATGCAAGTTCATATGCAAGTTATGATGCAAGTTCATATGCAAGTTATGATGCAAGTTCATATGCAAGTTATGATACATGTTCATATGCGAGTTATGATGCAAGTTCATATGCAAGTTATGATACAAGTTCATATGCAAGTTATGATGCAAGTTCATATGCAAGTTATGATACATGTTCATATGCGAGTTATGATGCAAGTTCATATGCAAGTTATGATGCAAGTTCATATGCAAGTTTATGTGCAAGTTCATAAGCAAGTTGTCTCTTTTATGATATGCATAATGCAAGTTTGGGTTAAATACTAGTTGGGTTTAATGAATGTTCATATATGCAAGTTGACACCTTTTGAACCCATGATAAAGTTACATGCTATGTTGGCTAAACCCATGACCTTTGTGATGAATCTTCCCTTTATTATGTCGTGTTATGAGAACGAACTATGTGGGGGAACGATGGGGTTAATATGCATGTTAATAAAATGATGTGAAATGGGTATGATTAATCATACCACAAATTAAATGGACGTAATTGGGAATTTACCTATTAAGTTAGGTCTACCCATATTATGGAGTTGGGAATTTACCTATTAAGTTAGGTCTACCCATACTATGGAATTGGGAATTTACCTATTGAGTTAGGTCTACCCATATTCTTAAAAATGTGTAATTAATTAAGCATAATTAATTCAAATTATGGGGGTGATTAATTAGGTGTAATTAATCAACTAAGACACGAGGTTGGACCCTTTTGTAGCGGAAGTCTGCCCGGAACCGACCGGCCATCCAGCAGCTACAAATGATTGGCCCAATGTGAGAGGTCTTAGTCATAAATTAAATACGTGATTAAAGTAAAGACACGAGGTTAGACCTTTTTATGACAGAAGTCTGCCCGGAACCAACCGGCATATCCAGCAGTCATAAAAGATGGTCTAATGTGAGAGGTCTTTATGATGTCATGATCTTAATTAATTAAGAAACACTTAACCATATTAGCATGTAGAGGGACATGAGGGGTTACGTGGGTGCCTTGGGTGGCATGTGGAAATCTAGTGGGTTGCCTTGGGTGGTAATAGAAAATACGATTAGAATACTTAACCAAAGAGGAACATGTAATTAAACATGGGTAAAGGGTTAAGTAAGTGCTTTGGGTGGCATGTGGAAATCTAGTGGGTGCCTTAAGTGGAAATTGATATATGATTAGATGACTTAACCAAACCTTAACATGTAGGTGGGCATGATTATAAAAGGGGTTAAGTGGGATACACTAGATAAAATAACAAGCTTAGGTGGTAGCTTGTGGGGGCCCATTTCAACCAATATCCCAAACGTATCTTAGTGGGCTCGACTCTAGTCGAGTGACGGGACACGCATATTGGGCTTGACTATAAGAGGCCAAAATGGGTTAGCAGTGGCAACGCATGACCAACGGGTTTCATATGCGTGTGTGGACCCGGGCTGGTAAATAAGACGTTGTTGCATCGTGTAGATATAAGCCGTGCACCGTTAGTTTTATCAGGTTGCCACGTTGGGGAATGGTACACCCCACGGTGGGGCCAGCACGGGTATCTACGTTAGGGAGCCGATCGAATGGGGAGTAGTGTGTACACCTAGTGGATTGTAGGGCCCCGTGGCGTCTACTTAGTCACCTAGGGGTACGCGAGAACTATTAAGTTAATTTTATAAGTCCAGGGGTGAGATCAACCTTTAAGTTAGGAATGACTGGTGTGGTGCAGTGTAGGAATTACCCTTGGGTGGGTAGATCTGGGGTGGTGTAATCCAGTAATTATCCTTGGGTGGATAAATGCGTCTTTTCGGTTATCTTAGTACATCCTGTGTTTAGTTGGCTACTTAGTGTAGTCATTATCCCCAGAGGTACCGTACCTTGTTTATATCATACCCTAATTACTTTAATGATTGTATTGTTAGGGTTATATGACTCACTCAGACTTATGTCTGACCCTGTTGTTTCTTTATCTTTTTCCCAACCCTCAGGTTTTCAGAGTGGGCCTAGCACTAGTGGGCTTTGATCAGACTGCTTTATCTATCTTTTGGAGCTTGGACCGTGGATGTAAAGCTCAGTTTATCTTTTCTATTATGGCTATTAGGTTATGTAGTGGGATTATGTACTTTCATTTTTATCAGGATGGATATTATGTACTTGACTCTTATTTATGGTTTTGGTGTAACCAAACATGTTTTACTTTCCGCTGAAATGAAATGATGTTTTAAATTCTCAAGTATTACTTATATCTGTCTTGTTGTAATTTTTCTGTTCTATATTCACTTAAAATACTCCACCGATGTTATGGCATTCCCTTAGTGAGTGACCGTAGCGGGTGTGGGGTGTTACATTTAGAGCTTTAAAAACAGTCAGTTTTGCTAACGACCTCGGTTTTCGATGAAACTAATTTTGTTGGATCCAGAATAGTAAATTATTGTTACACTACAACAAAAACACCATATTACAACTTTAATTTTACAACTGTGCATAAAGCACAGTTGTAATATATGCTTTTTTACAACTGTGCAAAACGCACTGTTGTAATAAATGTTTTTTGCAACTGTGAAAAAATCACTGTTGTAATAAACATATATATCATAACTTTTTATTTTATTCATTGTAATAGAGATGCCTAATACAAACTTCATGTTTATAATATCTATATTTAATAACTAATTAATATTTAATAATAATAATTAATAATAAACTTGGGAATCAATAATATTTGTCAATTAATAGAAAGTTATATAAAATTATTTTCAACAACTTTTTTTATTATAATTAATAATTCATAATATATATATGATAATTATTTTTTAATAACTAATATTCAATTATAACTTAGAAATAAAAACTGATAATAATTAAGAAATAATATTCAGCACTTTAATAAATTATTTTCCAGAAATTCATGTCATATTTATTATAAATATTCACTTATTAATTTTAACTTATAATATATAGTTTTATAAATTTTGGTCTGCGATGCAAGAGCTGGTGGGATGTTGCAGAAAATGTTGGCGGGAACAACAAAAAATTGGCTCCAAAGTTAACTCACGTGTTATATTTCCACTTCCTCACGCAGGCCTCCCATTGGTGTAACACCCCGAATTTTCTATTAACACTAAAGTTGCTAAAATATTAATAAGTGTGTAAGAGGGGGGATGTATCTAATATGAATATAAAAGTGTGTAAGAGAGGGGATGCATCTAATATGAATATAATAATATTAATAAGTGTGTAAGAGAGGGGATGTATCTAATATGAATATAAAAATATTAATAAGTGTGTAAGAGAGGGGATGTATCTAATATGTATATAAAAACAATAATAAGTGTGTAAAAGGGGGGATGTATCTAATGTGTACATTGTAGAATATATATATATATATATATATATATATATATATATATATATATATATATATATTGCTGAGTGTTTGTCGAGTCACTTCTGACTCATTGCTGAGTCAACAAGATAAACCCCATCTTGTCTGAACGGCTGCGGTTATTTCTAGGTTAAATCTAATGGCGTAAATACATTCTAAAATCTATAAATAAGTGGGTAGACCCTAAACCTAAATCACTTGTAAAATTAGAGAAGCTACCGTCATGTTGCTGCCATGGAGTTCAGCGTAGCCGTCACAAACTAAGAAGAGGAAGCCTAATCATCTACAACTAAATCTACACAAATCAAATCAAAAGATCTCTCTTTCTCTAATTCTTTTCTTTTGTTGGTGAGTATGATGATTCTCACAAGACTATTACAAACTAATTTGACTCAGTTATGAATGGATCACAAGAAAGTGATGTGATTTGTAATTGTAAATTCTATATATTGTGGATCTCTTATTATGTTATTATGTTGTCGTATGATGTAAATTATATATGCTATGTCATGCTATGTTGTAAATTCTCTTATGCTATGTCGTGCTATGTTGAGAATCATGTCAAGCTATGTTATACTATCATACTATGCCATGTTATAAATCATGCTATATTATGTTGAAAAATCATGCTGTTGGATCATGCTTAAAGTTATGTTTTTTTTCTTAATTTAAATGGATCTTGTTTATGGGAATTTGCCTATTAGGTTAGGTGTACCCATAAACTTGAAACTATAATTAAATAAAACTTGATTATGGGAATTTGCCTATTGAGTTAGGTGCACCCATATAAAACCATGTTGTTAAAAAATTAGATGATGTTGATTCACACATGTTCATATGTAAGTTTATGAAAATTGATTGAGAACAAGTTGACACCTTTAGGTCCATGACATGTATAATCTATGCAAGTTGGACATATGCAAGTTTCACCCCTTATTATGATTCATTTGGTCACATATACATGTTGTTATTATGATAATCTCTTTTATGCTATGAGTTAGGCTATTCGAGTCTAACATATATTTTGCGAATAAACGTTCAAACGTGGGGTAGGGGTAATATTAGGAATTAATAAATTGGGTGCAATTTTGTAAGATTTTGCATACCATGAATGGATGTCCATAATTGAGTCAATTATGGACATTGTTAAAAATTGGAAGTAATTAATAATTCAAGTAGGGAATTATTAAAATTGGGGGAAAGTGGATTATTATTAATAATCAATGCTTAGGACACGAGGTTGGACCCGTTTGTGATGTAAACCTGCCCGGACCCGCCCGGCAAATCCAGTAGTCACAAATGTCGGCCCAATGTGAGAGGTCCTAGGCCCAAACTAAAGCATAACAGTTGTAAAGACACGAGGTTAGACTCTTTTATGGTGTAAGACAGCCCGGACCCGCCCGGCAAATCCAGCTGCCATAAATGCCAGTCTAATGTGAGAGGTCTTTATGAGGTTATGGCCTTAATGAACTAAGAAATACTTAACCAGATAATCATGTAAGGTGGGACATGGGGGTTAAGTAGGTGCCTTGGGTGGCATGAGGAATCTGGTGGTTGCCTTTAGAGGCATTTGAAATACGATTAGACTTAACCAAACACACATGTAAATGAACATGACTAAGTGGGTTAAGTGGGATGGACTAATGGGGACAAGCTTAGGTGGAATGCTTGTGGTAAATAGTGGGGGCCAATTTCAACCAGTATCCCAAAACGTATCTTTGTGGGCTCGACCCAAGTCGAGGACGGGACACGCATACTGGGTTTGACTATAAGAGGCCAAAACAGGGAGCGGTGGCAACGCAAGTCCAACGGGTTTCATATGCGTGTGTGGACCCGGGCTGGTAGGTAAGACGTTGTTGCATCGTGTATGTATAAGCCGTGCATGTCCGTTGTATCAGGTTGCCACTTTAGGGGAGTGATACACCCCACTGTGGGGCCAGCACGGGTATCTACGAGTTAGGGAGCCGATCGAATAATGGGAAGTAGGGTACACCTAGTGGAGATAGGGGCAGGCGGCACCTATGTAGTCAGCTAGGGGTACGTAAAGCCATTGGGAAAGTTTCTAAGTGAAGCTAAGTGGGATGAATCTTTAGGGTGACTGGTGTGGTGCAGTATAGTGTTTATCCTTTAGTATTTAGGAGCGCTTATAACGTTGCCTTTAATGATTGTCTATGTCCTTAATCTGCTCTTCATAGACATTTTCTTGTTTTCCAGCTTATGCCTTAGTCCAGTTATTTTGGTAATAGTATTGTAGAATTATCATATTCACCAGACTTTATGTCTGACCCCCTCTTTTCCATCCTTTTTCTCCCTTCAGGTCCGCAGGTTGGGCCAAGTTCTAGTGGAGTCTAGTTGGATCGCTTATCATCTGGAAAGCTTGGACCGCTGAAGTAAAGTCCAGCTTGTTATCTTTCTTTTTAATGGCTATTCATGTAATGGGATTATGTACTTGTTTTATCAAGATAGATATTGTACTTGACATTGAATATGGTGTTATGATGTAATCAAACATGTTTTGACTTCTGCTACAATGAAATAAAGTTTTTTTGAATTTCCAAGTACTATTTTATATCTGTCTTGTTGTAATTTTACTGTTCTATATTCACTTAAAACCTCCATGGAAGTTAATGCATTCCCTTTGTGAGTGACATTAATGACGTGGGGTGTTACACGTGGTATCAGAGCATAAGGTTACCAGAACAGATAAAATTTTTTTTTTGAAAAATATTTTTTTTCTAAAGTATTTTTGGAAGAAGTGCTTTCAAAAAAAAAAAAAACATGTTATTTAAATAGAGTTTTTATGAAAAACATAATCCCAAATAGCCACATCCTTATCTTTATCTTTCGAATTCTCCATTTTGAATCTTTCCTTTTTCGTTTCAGCATGGCTGAAGATCTTAATCTCCCAGAAGGTGTGACGATTCCAGGGTGGTTTAGGAGATACTTGGAGGCTAGGGCCACCACTGCAGGCCCAGCGGATACTCCTCCACCCCTAGTTGCACCCATTCCTCCTCCTCCTCCTCGTGTTGACACTTTTGCAATGACGTGCAAGGAATTCAAGGCTATGGGAGGAAAAACTTTTCAAGGGACTGAGACGTTTGTGGAGGCCAGAGATTGGCTTAAGGAGACTGAGGAATTGTTGGATATCTTTGAAGTGGAAGATGGGAGGAAAGTCCGTTTAGCTGCTTGGTTAATGAAGGGAGAGGCCTCGTTTTGGTGGGAGGTCACTAACGGGGAACGTCCTGTTGATTCATGGGCGGATTTCAGACGAAGGTTTGAGGCAAAGTTTCTTTCAAGGGCAGAGGAGAACTTAAATATGGAAAAATTCCTGGCACTAAAGCAAGGGAGCTCATCAGTAAAGGAATATGTCAATAAATTTAATCAGTTAGCAAGGTTTGGCTTGGAGTTGGTGAACACGCCAGAGAAGAAAGCTTTGAGGTTCGTTAGAGGCTTGAATGAACCGTTGCAAGGGTTGGCTATGACCCACATCCCTATGGGAGCCACCTTTGAAAAGCTAGTAGAAATGGCACTTATGCATGAGGATAAGGCAGTTGAAAAGAAAGGGGATCAGAAGAAACCCCAACAGCAAAATAAGAAGGGTGGTAAAAACAATAATGGCAAAGGGAAGAAGAAATGCTTCAATTGTGGGACGCCTGGCCATCTCAGCAAAGATTGTAGAAAGAAAAAGAAGACTGGTTGTTTTCATTGTGGAGATGCGGGACATTTAGTAAAGGACTGTCCAAAGAAGGGGCAGAGGGCAGGGTCTACCTCGGGAGGACAAGTGCAGGCTCTTATGGCACCAGGGCAGGCAAGGGGGCAAGTTCAGGCTATTGCGGCCCCACCGCTGCAAGAAAGAGGTAGAACAATTTCTGTTGAAAGCTTAGTTTTTCTGTTTGATCATCCTGTCCGTACCTTATTCGATTCTGGCGCATCTCATTCGTTTATCTCTGCATCATTAGTTGAATCACTGCACTTGAACACCAGTTTAGTAGAAGATCCCTTGGTCGTTTCAAATCCAATTGGGGGTTCGGCTCATTTGACCATGATATGTTTGGATTTGAAAATCTCTATACTTAGCGTTGAATTTAGATGTGATGCTTATGTATTGGGCTTCACGGGCTATGGGCTAATTTTAGGAATGGATTGGTTGTCTAGAAATAGGGCCATTCTTGATTGTGAAAGGAGAGTAGTTAGGCTTGTGACTCGCCTTGGTAATGCTCTCGACATCTTTTGTAATCCCATAAATTCCGTTATGCTAAGTTATCTTGAATTGCTTGACGCGTCTGTAGAGAACCTGCGATCGGTAGAAGTGGTCCGGGAATATCCGGATGTGTTTGAGGAGGTGAAGGGCTTACCTCCAAAGCGGGAGATAGACTTTCGAATTTATCTTGTGGATAATGCTAAACCCGTATCTTTGCCAGTGCGCCACATGGCTCCTCGTGAAAGGAGGGAACTCAATAAGCAAGTAAAGGAGTTGCTTGAGAAGGGGTTCATAAGACGTAGTATATCGGAGTGGGGTGCTCCAGTAGTTTTTGCCACAAAGGTGGATGGGTCTCTTAGACTTTGTATGGACTATAGAGAACTAAACAAGCTTACTAAAAAGAACCGACACCCACTGCCGAGGATTGACGATCTCTTTGATCAGTTAGTTGGCGCCTCAGTGTTTTCGCAGTTGGACTTAGCCACTGGATTTCATCAACTGAGAGTGGCTGAGGATAGTATAGATAAGACTGCTTTTAGGACTCCTGACGGATTCTATGAAAGGCTAGTGATGCCCTTTGGTTTGACAAACGCCCCTGCATATTTTGTTGATTTGATGAGTAGGGTGTTTAGGGAATACCTTAACAAATTCGTGGTAGTCTTTGTGGATGACATCTTAGTCTTTTCTAAGAATAAAGAAGAGCACTCCCTACATCTTAGGGAAGTGTTGGAAACCCTTCGAGCACATAACCTTAAGGCAAAATTTTCTAAGTGTCACTTCTGGAGGAAGGAAGTACGGTTCTTAGGGCACGTGGTTTCCAAAGAAGGGATAGTAGTGGATCCCGCAAAGGTGGTGGCCATCCAAGATTGGAAGGTCCCTAAAAATGCAACCGAAGTAAGAAGTTTCTTGGGGTTGGCTGGCTATTATAGGAAGTTTATCAAAGACTTCGCAAAAATATTAGCTCCATTAACACGGTTAACGAAGAAGAACCTGGTTTTTACGTGGGACAAAGATTGCGATGATGCGTTCCAACGTTTAAAGAGAGCCTTAACTTCAGCCCCAGTCTTAGTGCTGCCAGACGGGAATAAACCGTTTACCATCTATACTGATGCTTGTGGGACGGGACTTGGCGCGGTCCTCATGCAAGAGGGAAGAGTAATAGCCTATGGTGGAAGGCAGTTGAAGGTTCATGAAAAGAATTACCCCACGCATGACTTAGAGCTAGCCGCAATTGTTTTCGCGCTTAAGTCTTGGCGTCACTATCTTCTTGGTGAGAAATTCGAACTGTTCACTGACCACAAATCATTAAAATACTTATTCTCTCAGAAGGATTTGAATTTAAGGCAGCAACGGTGGATGGAATTCTTAGCCTCCTACGATTTTGAAATAGCATATACCCCGGGCAAGGGTAATGTGGTGGCAGACGCCTTAAGTAGGAAAAGGTTGTCCTTGAGTCCTTTGTTTGTTGAACGACAAAGCTTAGAATTCATCTCTATGTTTGACTTTAGACCCTCCGTTGACTTAGTACCCGGTCTGTTAGCATCCTTGGAGGTTAGACCTACACTTCTAGGACGGGTTGGTGAGGCACAGCGAGACGACCCACGGTTGGTTGAGATAGTAGAAAAGCTCAAAGGGGGGGGGGAGTCGTCAAGCCATCTTCGTAGGTATACCCTAGACGATAAGGGTTGGTTACGAAGGGATAATAGACTTTGTGTACCACAAGACGAAGACTTAAGGAAGGCCATTCTTGATGATGCCCATCGCTCAAAAATGACCATTCATCCCGGCGGGGATAAGATGTACAAAGATATGAAGCGGGTTTTCTTTTGGGCTGGTATGAAAAAGGATGTGGCGAGTACGTCGCTAGATGCTTGGTGTGCCAACGAGTTAAAGCAGAACAAAAGAAACCCGGTGGGTTGCTTCACCCATTAGAAATTCCACTATGGAAATGGGAAAGCATCTCAATGGATTTTGTGGATGGATTACCAAGATCAAGGAAGGGTAACACGGGGATTTGGGTTATAGTAGATAGACTTACTAAAAGCGCCCATTTTATTCCCGTGAAAAGTAAGAGGACTGCTCCATGGTTGGCTTCTGTATACATTAAGGAGATAGTTCGTTTGCACGGTATTCCTTCTAGTATAGTAAGCGACCGTGACCCCATCTTTACTAGCGAATTTTGGAAGAGTTTACAAGAGGCGGTAGGGACTCAGCTATGTTTGAGCACCGCATATCATCCTCAGACAGACGGCCAGACCGAGAGGGTGAATCGCATTCTAGAGGATCTTTTAAGGCTTTGTATCCTAGACTTTGGGGGTACATGGGAAGAGCACCTTCCGTTAGAAGAATTCGCATATAACAATAGCTTTCAGTCTAGTATTGGCATGGCACCTTTCGAAGCTCTTTATGGAAGGCCTTGCCGTTCGCCTACATGTTGGTGGGAATCTACCGATAAAATCCTACTTGGGCCCGATATGGTTAGGGAAACCTCGGAGAAGATTGAGTTGATTCGAAGGAGGATGAAAGCAGCACAAGATAGGCAAAAATCGTATGCTGATAAGAGGAGGACAGATCTTGAGTTTGACATTGGGGACATGGTTTTTATCAAAGTATCTCCGTTACAGAATGTTGTTCGCTTTGGGTCCGTGGGGAAATTAGCACCAAGGTTTGTAGGGCCGTTTCCTGTAAAAAACAGGATTGGGAAGATGGCATATAGAGTGGAGTTGCCTGAGAAACTTAGTGGAGTACACGACGTATTCCATGTATCACATTTGAGGAAGTGTTTGCACAAGACCGCGGAGGTGGTAGAGCCGAGCTTGCTTAAAGAGGTGGAAATAGAGCGTGATGCAACAATTAGACGAGCTCCTACATGCATTCTTGGGTCGGAGATCAAAAAGTTGAGGAATCGAGAGGTCAGACTGGTTAAAGTGCAATGGGGAGATGATGAGAGCAACGCAACTTGGGAGACAGAAGAGAAGATGCGTTCGTTGTACCCTTTTCTTTTTGAGGGTATGTCTTTTAATTTCTCCTTTATCGCTTAGCTTATCTTATCTTATCTTTAGTATGTCCTCTCATTAGTATCTTTGACCTTTAGTTAGGATAATCCTATGGTTGAAACATGTGTTTGAGACATGTTATGTATGATGGATGCAAAATGGATGCAAGTGTTTGCTAGTGGTTGCTCGTGGATGCATATATACACACACTTTAGGCACTAGATCGGCTCAGTCACTACATATTGCATATTGCATATATATGGATGTATTTAGTAAAATGGATGAACGATGGTTGTATTATCATGTGGATGCTGCATTCAGATGATGGTTGTGCACGAATATAGAAGTATTATGTAGCATTAAGAATCTTTTGCATACATAATGGATGCATGGCACGATCATAGTTGCATTAAGGAGGTCAACTGAATCAGTGGACCGCCTGATTTTGCATTAGATACGGACATATACACACACTGTGCATTTAAACATGAAAGCATTAGAAGTCTGTAAGGACAATGGATGCCTGTGTATGATGGATGAGTAGATGGACGTTTGGATGGTAGGATATACATTCTTCCAGACTTGAAGATTTCGAGGACGAAATCCTAAAAGGAGGGGAGAATGTAACACCCCGAATTTTCTATTAACACTAAAGTTGCTAAAATATTAATAAGTGTGTAAGAGGGGGGATGTATCTAATATGAATATAAAAGTGTGTAAGAGAGGGGATGCATCTAATATGAATATAATAATATTAATAAGTGTGTAAGAGAGGGGATGTATCTAATATGAATATAAAAATATTAATAAGTGTGTAAGAGAGGGGATGTATCTAATATGTATATAAAAACAATAATAAGTGTGTAAAAGGGGGGGATGTATCTAATGTGTACATTGTAGAATATATATATATATATATATATATATATATATATTGCTGAGTGTTTGCTGAGTCACTTCTGACTCATTGCTGAGTCAACAAGATAAACCCCATCTTGTCTGAACGGCTGCGGTTATTTCTAGGTTAAATCTAATGGCCTAAATGCATTCTAAAATCTATAAATAAGTGGGTAGACCCTAAACCTAAATCACTTGTAAAATTAGAGAAGCTACCGTCATGCTGCTGCCATGGAGTTCAGCGTAGCCGTCACAAACTAAGAAGAGGAAGCCTAATCATCTACAACTAAATCTGCACAAATCAAATCAAAAGATCTCTCTTTCTCTAATTCTTTTCTTTTGTTGGTGAGTATGATGATTCTCACAAGACTATTACAAACTAATTTGACTCAGTTATGAATGGATCATAAGAAAGTGATGTGATTTGTAATTGTAAATTCTATATATTGTGGATCTCTTATTATGTTATTATGTTGTCGTATGATGTAAATTATATATGCTATGTCATGCTATGTTGTAAATTCTCTTATGCTATGTCGTGCTATGTTGAGAATCATGTCAAGCTATGTTATACTATCATACTATGCCATGTTATAAATCATGCTATATTATGTTGAAAAATCATGTTGTTGGATCATGCTTAAAGTTATGTTTTTTTCTTAATTTAAATGGATCTTTTTTATGGGAATTTGCCTATTAGGTTAGGTGTACCCATAAACTTGAAACTATAATTAAATAAAACTTGATTATGGGAATTTGCCTATTGAGTTAGGTGTACCCATATAAAGCCATGTTGTTAAAAAATTAGATGATGTTGATTCACACATGTTCATATGTAAGTTTATGAAAATTGATTGAGAACAAGTTGACACCTTTAGGTCCATGACATGTATAATCTATGCAAGTTGGACATATGCAAGTTTCACCCCTTATTATGATTCATTTGGTCACATATACATGTTGTTATTATGATAATCTCTTTTATGCTATGAGTTAGGCTATTCGAGTCTAACATATATTTTGCGAATAAACGTTCAAACGTGGGGTAGGGGTAATATTAGGAATTAATAAATTGGGTGCAATTTTGTAAGATTTTGCATACCATGAATGGATGTCCATAATTGAGTCAATTATGGACATTGTTAAAAATTGGAAGTAATTAATAATTCAAGTAGGGAATTATTAAAATTGGGGGAAAGTGGATTATTATTAATAATCAATGCTTAGGACACGAGGTTGGACCCGTTTGTGATGTAAACCTGCCCGGACCCGCCCGGCAAATCCAGTAGTCACAAATGTCGGCCCAATGTGAGAGGTCCTAGGCCCAAACTAAAGCATAACAGTTGTAAAGACACGAGGTTAGACTCTTTTATGGTGTAAGACTGCCCGGACCCGCCCGGCAAATCCAGCTGCCATAAATGCCAGTCTAATGTGAGAGGTCTTTATGAGGTTATGGCCTTAATGAACTAAGAAATACTTAACCAGATAATCATGTAAGGTGGGACATGGGGGTTAAGTAGGTGCCTTGGGTGGCATGAGGAATCTGGTGGTTGCCTTTAGAGGCATTTGAAATACGATTAGACTTAACCAAACACACATGTAAATGAACATGACTAAGTGGGTTAAGTGGGATGGACTAATGGGGACAAGCTTAGGTGGAATGCTTGTGGTAAATAGTGGGGGCCCATTTCAACCAGTATCCCAAAACGTATCTTTGTGGGCTCGACCCAAGTCGAGGACGGGACACGCATACTGGGTTTGACTATAAGAGGCCAAAACAGGGAGCGGTGGCAACGCAAGTCCAACGGGTTTCATATGCGTGTGTGGACCCGGGCTGGTAGGTAAGACGTTGTTGCATCGTGTAGGTATAAGCCGTGCATGTCCGTTGTATCAGGTTGCCACTTTAGGGGAGTGATACACCCCACTGTGGGGCCAGCACGGGTATCTACGAGTTAGGGAGCCGATCGAATAATGGGAAGTAGGGTACACCTAGTGGAGATAGGGGCAGGCGGCACCTATGTAGTCAGCTAGGGGTACGTAAAGCCATTGGGAAAGTTTCTAAGTGAAGCTAAGTGGGATGAATCTTTAGGGTGACTGGTGTGGTGCAGTATAGTGTTTATCCTTTAGTATTTAGGAGCGCCTATAACGTTGCCTTTAGCGATTGTCTATGTCCTTAATCTGCTCTTCATAGACATTTTCTTGTTTTCCAGCTTATGCCTTAGTCCAGTTATTTTGGTAATAGTATTGTAGAATTATCATATTCACCAGACTTTATGTCTGACCCCCTCTTTTCCATCCTTTTTCTCCCTTCAGGTCCGCAGGTTGGGCCAAGTTCTAGTGGAGTCTAGTTGGATCGCTTATCTTCTGGAAAGCTTGGACTGCTGAAGTAAAGTCCAGCTTGTTATCTTTCTTTTTAATGGCTATTCATGTAATGGGATTATGTACTTGTTTTATCAAGATAGATATTGTACTTGACATTGAATATGGTGTTATGATGTAATCAAACATGTTTTGACTTCTGCTACAATGAAATAAAGTTTTTTTGAATTTCCAAGTACTATTTTATATCTGTCTTGTTGTAATTTTACTGTTCTATATTCACTTAAAACCTCCATGGAAGTTAATGCATTCCCTTTGTGAGTGACATTAATGGACGTGGGGTGTTACAATTGGCTTCCCTAAATCAATCCACAACCATAACTCAAAATCGATCTCTTCCAATCCCTTCCGACTCCATTCAGTTATCGGTAATTGAAGCTTCGGAGAAATTCATCTGTTTGTTTATTCATTCGAAACTTTAGCACAATCGGATTCGTGGTTCTACTTGAATCTCAAATGATCAAGCCTTCACAACAGGGTACTTCAGCCATACCGATTTTATTCATACCATTCTATGCCGAAGTTCTCGTTCTCCTTAACCTATCCTCTGGGTTCAGATATGAACTATCGCCACTTTATACAAATTACTAGGGGTAAGAAATCGATCCCGGTCTCAACGTTTAAGATTTGGGGATTTAGTGTGTTTAATTCGTTTTTATCCCTTCGAATCTCGATTGCTCTAAGTAAGCTATTATTTTGGGCTTGTTAGATTTTTAATGACCGCTTGCTTGCGCTTTACCTTATGCATGCTAAAAGCGAAGTGTTAAATTCATTTATTACTTATAAAACTGAAGTAGAAAAGCAATGTGATGCTAAAATAAAAACACTAGGATCTGATAGGGGAGGCGAATATCAATTTCCTAAATATTGTGAATCAGTAGGAATTAGACATGAAACACCTATTGCTTATACTCCACAACGAAATGGAGTGGCTGAAAGGAAAAACAGAACCCTTACCGAGATGGTAAATGCAATGTTGTGTAATTCTGGACTTAATACTAGTTTATGGGGAGAAGCTTTACTTATCGCATGTTATATTATGAATAGAATACCTCATAATTAAAGTAAAATTACTCCTTATGAACTTTTGAAGAAAAGAAAATCAAATCTTGATTATTATCGAGTTTGGGGTTGTAAAGCGATTGTCTGATTACCTAAACCAAAAATAAGGAAATTGGAACAAAAGGATATCGAGTGCATATTCTTAGGAAAAGCTCAACCTAGCAAATGATATAGGTTTCTAGTAACTGAACTTAATAGCTCTATAGAAGTAAATATAGTAATAGAATCATGGGATGCAGTGTTTTATGAGAATAGATTTACATCTATTCAAAATAAACCGATTCATGAAATAGTGGAGGTCAATACACCTATTAGTAAAATGGTGAAGGTTAATGAACCAACTATTGAACCTGTAGAAAACACTGATGGAAATATCGATGAAAAAGGTGATTCTCTTAGGAGAAGTAAATGAAGAAGGATAGAGAAATCTTTTGGACTAGATTTCATCGTATATTTGGTTGAAGGATCTTGAAATAATATAGAGCATCAATTAATGATACCTACGAGCATAGAATCTGATCCTTTAACATTGTAACGACCCGTATTTTACGGTATTATAAATAATTTATTTAATTATTTAAAATATGGTTTGTGTAATTTAAAATGACCAGAATTAAATAATACTGAATATTTAATTAAATTTAATAATAGAATAATATATTTAATTTTTGAAATAGTCAGAAATATTTGAATTCACAATATTGTGTGAATTGGATTATTTATAATATTTAATTCAGTTTAGAATTGAATTATAATAACGAATGTATTATTTAAACGAAGTTTGAACGTATAGTTTATATTATAATTATAATCGAACTTGAAATGGCACAGCAGTTCGTAATTTAGCGATTCGAAGTTTAAACAAATATACAGAATCCGTTTTAAGTCGGATTTCTGTGAAACAAGAAACGTTCGGAGCTGGTGAAGTATATTTTTCTAATGGAAGAGAAAAATCGAGATTTCATCATGTAGTTTTTGAGTTATGTCCAAATCAAATTTTCAAATAGTCGCTATGGAATTCCTTTATAATTTATAATGATTTATTTAAATTACAAATGGATTTTCAATATAAATTGAATATAGATTGATCCGGATTTGAAATATTGAGTTGTAAACCCAGATAGGTATATTGTGGAGCTGTATAACATTTTGTGTGAATATTTACGATAATATTAAATTATTTTTATTTAATTTAATTATTTTAAATATATTAATATTTAAATGGGTTTATTTAGTGTAACACCCCGAATTTCGGTTAATGCTAAAATTCACAAATTAAAGAATAACTAATCCCAGATGTGGGAATTAGGGGAAACGAGTTGCACCATTGCGTTCGTCTCGGAAAAATACGCAAAATAGAGTCTGAGTTTTTGAAAATCGGAGTCCGTATGAAGAAGATATGGACGAACGAAGTTAGGCAGAAAAACCGAAAACAAGCAAGAATGCACTGGCGCACTTGTGAAGTGCGCCAACACAAAAATGCACTGGCGCACTTGTGAAGTGCGCCAACACATTTTTACACTGGCGCACTTGGGAAGTGCGCCCGTGTCGGGACAGGAAACCTGCACAGTTTCTAGAGAGTTCTGTGGTTGGGTGCACCAGTTTGGGGTTTGGGCTTGGTCTTAGGGCTGGTTTCTGGAAGGTTCCGAAATCTAATGGTCCTAATCTAATTTAGGGTTAATCTAATGGCCTAAAACACTTGCCTAATCCTATAAATAAGACCCTAAGCTAGCCCTAAATGGTCATAATCCTATCTCCTAACTAAACTATGCCAAAATTTTCTATGATCACGGCCTCCACTCAAAACCCTAGCCTCCATCCTATTTCTAAACTATTTCTATGAAGGCTTTCATGTGCATACAAGCATCTTTGAGTTGTATGAGTGATCATTGGCTTGCATTCATCATCAAGTTGCAAGCTTTATGTTCAAGGCTAGAGTTTTTGGGTGATTTGTGGCAAGGGTTTGCTTATTGGAGTTTAGTGGTGAGTTTCTATAGACTTAACAATCAATTGTTAAATTGATTATGATAGGATATGATAAGATATGGCTATGTTTGTGGAATCAATGTGTTTATGCAAGTTTAGTATAGTGTATGTTGTGTGCTATATGCAAGTTTAATGCTATGTTTTATGATGCAAAACACTATGTTGAACATTGATTCATATGTAACATGTTACGCAAGCTATATGGGAGATTATATGCAAGTCTATATGTAACATGTTATGCAAGTTATGTATTTGGTTTTATGCATGCTAAGTATTTGGTTTTATGCATGCTATGTATTTGGTTTTATGCATGCTAAGTATTTGGTTTTATGCATGCTATGTATGTGGTTTTATGCATGCTAAGTATTTGGTTTTATGCATGCTAAGTGTTTGGTTTTATGCAAGTTTGTCTCTTTTTATGATATGCATAATATATGCAAGTTTGTCTCTAAGTATGGCATGTTATGCAAGTTCATATGCAAGTTATGATACATATTCATATGCAAGTTATGATGCAAGTTCATATGCAAGTTATGATACATATTCATATGCAAGTTATGATGCAAGTTCATATGCAAGTTATGATACATGTTCATATGCAAGTTATGATGCAAGTTCATATGCAAGTTATGATGCAAGTTCATATGCAAGTTATGATGCAAGTTCATATGCAAGTTATGATGCAAGTTCATATGCAAGTTATGATACATGTTCATATGCGAGTTATGATGCAAGTTCATATGCAAGTTATGATACAAGTTCATATGCAAGTTATGATGCAAGTTCATATGCAAGTTATGATACATGTTCATATGCGAGTTATGATGCAAGTTCATATGCAAGTTATGATGCAAGTTCATATGCAAGTTTATGTGCAAGTTCATATGCAAGTTGTCTCTTTTATGATATGCATAATGCAAGTTTGGGTTAAATACTAGTTGGGTTTAATGAATGTTCATATATGCAAGTTGACACCTTTTGAACCCATGATAAAGTTACATGCTATGTTGGCTAAACCCATGACCTTTGTGATGAATCTTCCCTTTATTATGTCATGTTATGAGAACGAACTACGTGGGGAACGATGGGGTTAATATGCATGTTAATAAAATGATGTGAAATGGGTATGATTAATCATACCACAAATTAAATGGACGTAATTGGGAATTTACCTATTAAGTTAGGTCTACCCATATTATGGAGTTGGGAATTTACCTATTAAGTTAGGTCTACCCATACTATGGAATTGGGAATTTACCTATTGAGTTAGGTCTACCCATATTCTTAAAAATGTGTAATTAATTAAGCATAATTAATTCAAATTATGGGGGTGATTAATTAGGTGTAATTAATCAACTAAGACACGAGGTTGGACCCTTTTGTAGCGGAAGTCTGCCCGGAACCGACCGGCCATCCAGCAGCTACAAATGATTGGCCCAATGTGAGAGGTCTTAGTCATAAATTAAATACGTGATTAAAGTAAAGACACGAGGTTAGACCTTTTTATGACAGAAGTCTGCCCGGAACCAACCGGCATATCCAGCAGTCATAAAAGATGGTCTAATGTGAGAGGTCTTTATGATGTCATGATCTTAATTAATTAAGAAACACTTAACTATATTAGCATGTAGAGGGACATGAGGGGTTAAGTGGGTGCCTTGGGTGGCATGTGGAAATCTAGTGGGTTGCCTTGGGTGGCAATAGAAAATACGATTAGAATACTTAACCAAAGAGGAACATGTAATTAAACATGGGTAAAGGGTTAAGTAAGTGCTTTGGGTGGCATGTGGAAATCTAGTGGGTGCCTTAAGTGGCAATTGATATATGATTAGATGACTTAACCAAACCTTAACATGTAGGTGGGCATGATTATAAAAGGGGTTAAGTGGGATACACTAGATAAAATAACAAGCTTAGGTGGTAGCTTGTGGGGGCCCATTTCAACCAATATCCCAAACGTATCTTAGTGGGCTCGACTCTAGTCGAGTGACGGGACACGCATATTGGGCTTGACTATAAGAGGCCAAAATGGGTTAGCAGTGGCAACGCATGACCAACGGGTTTCATATGCGTGTGTGGACCCGGGCTGGTAAATAAGACGTTGTTGCATCGTGTAGATATAAGCCGTGCACCGTTAGTTTTATCAGGTTGCCACGTTGGGGAATGGTACATCCCACGGTGGGGCCAGCACGGGTATCTACGTTAGGGAGCCGATCGAATGGGGAGTAGTGTGTACACCTAGTGGATTGTAGGGCCCCGTGGCGTCTACTTAGTCACCTAGGGGTACGCGAGAACTATTAAGTTAATTTTATAAGTCCAGGGGTGGGATCAGCCTTTAAGTTAGGAATGACTGGTGTGGTGCAGTGTAGGAATTACCCTTGGGTGGGTAGATCTGGGGTGGTGTAATCCAGTAATTATCCTTGGGTGGATAAATGCGTCTTTTCGGTTATCTTAGTACATCCTGTGTTTAGTTGGCTACTTAGTGTAGTCATTATCCCCAGAGGTACCGTACCTTGTTTATATCATACCCTAATTACTTTAATGATTGTATTGTTAGGGTTATAGGACTCACTAAGACTTATGTCTGACCCCGTTGTTTCTTTATCTTTTTCCCAACCCTCAGGTTTTCAGAGTGGGCCTAGCACTAGTGGGCTTTGATCAGACTGCTTTATCTATCTTTTGGAGCTTGGACCGTGGATGTAAAGCTCAGTTTATCTTTTCTATTATGGCTATTAGTTATGTAGTGGGATTATGTACTTTCATTTTTATCAGGATGGATATTATGTACTTGACTCTTATTTATGGTTTTGGTGTAACCAAACATGTTTTACTTTCCGCTGAAATGAAATGATGTTTTAAATTCTCAAGTATTACTTATATCTGTCTTGTTGTAATTTTTCTGTTCTATATTCACTTAAAATACTCCACCGATGTTATGGCATTCCCTTAGTGAGTGACCGTAGCGGGTGTGGGGTGTTACATTTAGAGCTTTAAAAACAGTCAGTTTTGCTAACGACCTCGGTTTTCGATGAAACTAATTTTGTTGGATCCAGAATAGTAAATTATTGTTACACTACAACAAAAACACCATATTACAACTTTAATTTTACAACTGTGCATAAATCACAGTTGTAATATATGCTTTTTTACAACTGTGCAAAACGCACTGTTGTAATAAATGTTTTTTGCAACTGTGAAAAAATCACTGTTGTAATAAACATATATATCATAACTTTTTATTTTATTCATTGTAATAGAGATGCCTAATACAAACTTCATGTTTATAATATCTATATTTAATAACTAATTAATATTTAATAATAATAATTAATAATAAACTTGGGAATCAATAATATTTGTCAATTAATAGAAAGTTATATAAAATTATTTTCAACAACTTTTTTTATTATAATTAATAATTCATAATATATATATGATAATTATTTTTTAATAACTAATATTCAATTATAACTTAGAAATAAAAACTGATAATAATTAAGAAATAATATTCAGCACTTTAATAAATTATTTTCCAGAAATTCATGTCATATTTATTATAAATATTCACTTATTAATTTTAACTTATAATATATAGTTTTATAAATTTTGGTCTGCGATGCAAGAGCTGGTGGGATGTTGCAGAAAATGTAGGCGGGAACAACAAAAAATTGGCTCCAAAGTTAACTCACGTGTTATATTTCCACTTCCTCACGCAGGCCTCCCATTGGTGTAACACCCCGAATTTTCTATTAACACTAAAGTTGCTAAAATATTAAAAAGTGTGTAAGAGGGGGGATGTATCTAATATGAATATAAAAGTGTGTAAGAGAGGGGATGCATCTAATATGAATATAATAATATTAATAAGTGTGTAAGAGAGGGGATGTATCTAATATGAATACAAAAATATTAATAAGTGTGTAAGAGAGGGGATGTATCTAATATGTATATAAAAACAATAATAAGTGTGTAAAAGGGGGGATGTATCTAATGTGTACATTGTAGAATATATATATATATATATATATATATATATATTGCTGAGTGTTTGCTGAGTCACTTCTGACTCATTGCTGAGTCAACAAGATAAACCCCATCTTGTCTGAACGGCTGCGGTTATTTCTAGGTTAAATCTAATGGCCTAAATGCATTCTAAAATCTATAAATAAGTGGGTAGACCCTAAACCTAAATCACTTGTAAAATTAGAGAAGCTACCGTCATGCTGCTGCCATGGAGTTCAGCGTAGCCGTCACAAACTAAGAAGAGGAAGCCTAATCATCTACAACTAAATCTACACAAATCAAATCAAAAGATCTCTCTTTCTCTAATTCTTTTCTTTTGTTGGTGAGTATGATGATTCTCACAAGACTATTACAAACTAATTTGACTCAGTTATGAATGGATCACAAGAAAGTGATGTGATTTGTAATTGTAAATTCTGTATATTGTGGATCTCTTATTATGTTATTATGTTGTCGTATGATGTAAATTATATATGCTATGTCATGCTATGTTGTAAATTCTCTTATGCTATGTCGTGCTATGTTGAGAATCATGTCAAGCTATGTTATACTATCATACTATGCCATGTTATAAATCATGCTATATTATGTTGAAAAATCATGCTGTTGGATCATGCTTAAAGTTATGTTTTTTTTCTTAATTTAAATGGATCTTGTTTATGGGAATTTGCCTATTAGGTTAGGTGTACCCATAAACTTGAAACTATAATTAAATAAAACTTGATTATGGGAATTTGCCTATTGAGTTAGGTGTACCCATATAAAGCCATGTTGTTAAAAAATTAGATGATGTTGATTCACACATGTTCATATGTAAGTTTATGAAAATTGATTGAGAACAAGTTGACACCTTTAGGTCCATGACATGTATAATCTATGCAAGTTGGACATATGCAAGTTTCACCCCTTATTATGATTCATTTGGTCACATATACATGTTGTTATTATGATAATCTCTTTTATGCTATGAGTTAGGCTATTCGAGTCTAAAATATATTTTTCGAATAAACGTTCAAACGTCGGGTAGGGGTAATATTAGGAATTAATAAATTGGGTGCAATTTTGTAAGATTTTGCATACCATGAATGGATGTCCATAATTGAGTCAATTATGGACATTGTTAAAAATTGGAAGTAATTAATAATTCAAGTAGGGAATTATTAAAATTGGGGGAAAGTGGATTATTATTAATAATCAATGCTTAGGACACGAGGTTGGACCCGTTTGTGATGTAAACCTGCCCGGACCCGCCCGGCAAATCCAGTAGTCACAAATGTCGGCCCAATGTGAGAGGTCCTAGGCCCAAACTAAAGCATAACAGTTGTAAAGACACGAGGTTAGACTCTTTTATGGTGTAAGACTGCCCGGACCCGCCCGGTAAATCCAGCTGCCATAAATGCCAGTCTAATGTAAGAGGTCTTTATGAGGTTATGGCCTTAATGAACTAAGAAATACTTAACCAGATAATCATGTAAGGTGGGACATGGGGGTTAAGTAGGTGCCTTGGGTGGCATGAGGAATCTGGTGGTTGCCTTTAGAGGCATTTGAAATACGATTAGACTTAACCAAACACACATGTAAATGAACATGACTAAGTGGGTTAAGTGGGATGGACTAATGGGGACAAGCTTAGGTGGAATGCTTGTGGTAAATAGTGGGGGCCCATTTCAACCAGTATCCCAAAACGTATCTTTGTGGGCTCGACCCAAGTCGAGGACGGGACACGCATACTGGGTTTGACTATAAGAGGCCAAAACAGGGAGCGGTGGCAACGCAAGTCCAACGGGTTTCATATGCGTGTGTGGACCCGGGCTGGTAGGTAAGACGTTGTTGCATCGTGTAGGTATAAGCCGTGCATGTCCGTTGTATCAGGTTGCCACTTTAGGGGAGTGATACACCCCACTGTGGGGCCAGCACGGGTATCTACGAGTTAGGGAGCCGATCGAATAATGGGAAGTAGGGTACACCTAGTGGAGATAGGGGCAGGCGGCACCTATGTAGTCAGCTAGGGGTACGTAAAGCCATTGGGAAAGTTTCTAAGTGAAGCTAAGTGGGATGAATCTTTAGGGTGACTGGTGTGGTGCAGTATAGTGTTTATCCTTTAGTATTTAGGAGCGCCTATAACGTTGCCTTTAGCGATTGTCTATGTCCTTAATCTGCTCTTCATAGACATTTTCTTGTTTTCCAGCTTATGCCTTAGTCCAGTTATTTTGGTAATAGTATTGTAGAATTATCATATTCACCAGACTTTATGTCTGACCCCCTCTTTTCCATCCTTTTTCTCCCTTCAGGTCCGCAGGTTGGGCCAAGTTCTAGTGGAGTCTAGTTGGATCGCTTATCTTCTGGAAAGCTTGGACTGCTGAAGTAAAGTCCAGCTTGTTATCTTTCTTTTTAATGGCTATTCATGTAATGGGATTATGTACTTGTTTTATCAAGATAGATATTGTACTTGACATTGAATATGGTGTTATGATGTAATCAAACATGTTTTGACTTCTGCTACAATGAAATAAAGTTTTTTTGAATTTCCAAGTACTATTTTATATCTGTATTGTTGTAATTTTACTGTTCTATATTCACTTAAAACCTCCATGGAAGTTAATGCATTCCCTTTGTGAGTGACATTAATGGACGTGGGGTGTTACACGTGGTATCAGAGCATAAGGGTACCAGAACAGATAAATTTTTTTTTTAGAAAAATATTTTTTTTCTAAAGTATTTTTGGAAGAAGTGCTTTCAAAAAAAAAAAACATGTTATTTAAAGAGAGTTTTTATGAAAAACATAATCCCAAATAGCCACATCCTTATCTTTATCTTTCGAATTCTCCATTTTGAATCTTTCCTTTTTCGTTTCAGCATGGCTGAAGATCTTAATCTCCCAGAAGGTGTGACGATTCCAGGGTGGTTTAGGAGATACTTGGAGGCTAGGGCCACCACTGCAGGCCCAGCGGATACTCCTCCACCCCTAGTTGCACCCATTCCTCCTCCTCCTCCTCCTCCTCGTGTTGACACTTTTGCAAAGACGTGCAAGGAATTCAAGGCTATGGGAGGAAAAACTTTTCAAGGGACTGAGACGTTTGTGGAGGCCAGAGATTGGCTTAAGGAGACTGAGGAATTGTTGGATATCTTTGAAGTGGAAGATGGGAGGAAAGTCCGTTTAGCTGCTTGGTTAATGAAGGGAGAGGCCTCGTTTTGGTGGGAGGTCACTAACGGGGAACGTCCTGTTGATTCATGGGCGGATTTCAGACGAAGGTTTGAGGCAAAGTTTCTTTCAAGGGCAGAGGAGAACTTAAATATGGAAAAATTCCTGGCACTAAAGCAAGGGAGCTCATCAGTAAAGGAATATGTCAATAAATTTAATCAGTTAGCAAGGTTTGGCTTGGAGTTGGTGAACACGCCAGAGAAGAAAGCTTTGAGGTTCGTTAGAGGCTTGAATGAACCGTTGCAAGGGTTGGCTATGACCCACATCCCTATGGGAGCCACCTTTGAAAAGCTAGTAGAAATGGCACTTATGCATGAGGATAAGGCAGTTGAAAAGAAAGGGGATCAGAAGAAACCCCAACAGCAAAATAAGAAGGGTGGTAAAAACAATAATGGCAAAGGGAAGAAGAAATGCTTCAATTGTGGGACGCCTGGCCATCTCAGCAAAGATTGTAGAAAGAAAAAGAAGACTGGTTGTTTTCATTGTGGAGATGCGGGACATTTAGTAAAGGACTGTCCAAAGAAGGGGCAGAGGGCAGGGTCTACCTCGGGAGGACAAGTGCAGGCTCTTATGGCACCAGGGCAGGCAAGGGGGCAAGTTCAGGCTATTGCGGCCCCACCGCTGCAAGAAAGAGGTAGAACAATTTCTGTTGAAAGCTTAGTTTTTCTGTTTGATCATCCTGTCCGTACCTTATTCGATTCTGGCGCATCTCATTCGTTTATCTCTGCATCATTAGTTGAATCACTGCACTTGAACACCAGTTTAGTAGAAGATCCCTTGGTCGTTTCAAATCCAATTGGGGGTTCGGCTCATTTGACCATGATATGTTTGGATTTGAAAATCTCTATACTTAGCGTTGAATTTAGATGTGATGCTTATGTATTGGGCTTCACGGGCTATGGGCTAATTTTAGGAATGGATTGGTTTTCTAGAAATAGGGCCATTCTTGATTGTGAAAGGAGAGTAGTTAGGCTTGTGACTCGCCTTGGTAATGCTCTCGACATCTTTTGTAATCCCATAAATTCCGTTATGCTAAGTTATCTTGAATCGCTTGACGCGTCTGTAGAGAACCTGCGATCGGTAGAAGTGGTCCGGGAATATCCGGATGTGTTTGAGGAGGTGAAGGGCTTACCTCCAAAGCGGGAGATAGACTTTCGAATTTATCTTGTGGATAATGCTAAACCCGTATCTTTGCCAGTGCGCCACATGGCTCCTCGTGAAAGGAGGGAACTCAATAAGCAAGTAAAGGAGTTGCTTGAGAAGGGGTTCATAAGACGTAGTATATCGGAGTGGGGTGCTCCAGTAGTTTTTGCCACAAAGGCGGATGGGTCTCTTAGACTTTGTATGGACTATAGAGAACTAAACAAGCTTACTAAAAAGAACCGACACCCACTGCCGAGGATTGACGATCTCTTTGATCAGTTAGTTGGCGCCTCAGTGTTTTCGCAGTTGGACTTAGCCACTGGCTTTCATCAACTGAGAGTGGCTGAGGATAGTATAGATAAGACTGCTTTTAGGACTCCTGACGGATTCTATGAATGGCTAGTGATGCCCTTTGGTTTGACAAACACCCCTGCATATTTTGTTGATTTGATGAGTAGGGTGTTTAGGGAATACCTTAACAAATTCGTGGTAGTCTTTGTGGATGACATCTTAGTCTTTTATAAGAATAAAGAAGAGCACTCCCTACATCTTAGGGAAGTGTTGGAAACCCTTCGAGCACATAACCTTAAGGCAAAATTTTCTAAGTGTCACTTCTGGAGGAAGGAAGTACGGTTCTTAGGGCACGTGGTTTCCAAAGAAGGGATAGCAGTGGATCCCGCAAAGGTGGTGGCCATCCAAGATTGGAAGGTCCCTAAAAATGCAACCGAAGTAAGAAGTTTCTTGGGGTTGGTTGGTTATTATAGGAAGTTTATCAAAGACTTCGCAAAAATATTAGCTCCACTAACACGGTTAACGAAGAAGAACCTGGTTTTTACGTGGGACAAAGATTGCGATGATGCGTTCCAACGTTTAAAGAGAGCCTTAACTTCAGCCCCAGTCTTAGTGCTGCCAGACGGGAATAAACCGTTTACCATCTATACTGATGCTTGTGGGACGGGACTTGGCGCGGTCCTCATGCAAGAGGGAAGAGTAATAGCCTATGGTGGAAGGCAGTTGAGGGTTCATGAAAAGAATTACCCCACGCATGACTTAGAGCTAGCCGCAATTGTTTTCGCGCTTAAGTCTTGGCGTCACTATCTTCTTGGTGAGAAATTCGAACTGTTCACTGACCACAAATCATTAAAATACTTATTCTCTCAGAAGGATTTGAATTTAAGGCAGCAACGGTGGATGAAATTCTTAGCCTCCTACGATTTTGAAATAGCATATACCCCGGGCAAGGGTAACGTGGTGGAAGACGCCTTAAGTAGGAAAAGGTTGTCCTTGAGTCCGTTGTTTGTTGAACGACAAAGCTTAGAATTCATCTCTATGTTTGACTTTAGACCCTCCGTTGACTTAGTACCCGGTCTGTTAGCATCCTTGGAGGTTAGACCTACACTTCTAGGACGGGTTGGTGAGGCACAGCGAGACGACCCACGGTTGGTTGAGATAGTAGAAAAGCTCAAGGGGGGGGGGGGGAGTCGTCAAGCCATCTTCGTAGGTATACCCTAGACGATAAGGGTTGGTTACGAAGGGATAATAGACTTTGTGTACCACAAGACGAAGACTTAAGGAAGGCCATTCTTGATGATGCCCATCGCTCAAAAATGACCATTCATCCCGGCGGGGATAAGATGTACAAAGATATGAAGCGGGTTTTCTTTTGGGCTGGTATGAAAAAGGATGTGGCGAGTACGTCGCTAGATGCTTGGTGTGCCAACGAGTTAAAGCAGAACAAAAGAAACCCGGTGGGTTGCTTCACCCATTAGAAGTTCCACTATGGAAATGGGAAAGCATCTCAATGGATTTTGTGGATGGATTACCAAGATCAAGGAAGGGTAACACGGGGATTTGGGTTATAGTAGATAGACTTACTAAAAGCGCCCATTTTATTCCCGTGAAAAGTAAGAGGACTGCTCCATGTTTGGCTTCTGTATACATTAAGGAGATAGTTCGTTTGCACGGTATTCCTTCTAGTATAGTAAGCGACCGTGACCCCATCTTTACTAGCGAATTTTGGAAGAGTTTACAAGAGGCGGTAGGGACTCAGCTATGTTTGAGCACCGCATATCATCCTCAGACAGACGGCCAGACCGAGAGGGTGAATCGCATTCTAGTGGATCTTTTAAGGCTTTGTATCCTAGACTTTGGGGGTACATGGGAAGAGCACCTTCCGTTAGTAGAATTCGCATATAACAATAGCTTTCAGTCTAGTATTGGCATGGCACCTTTCGAAGCTCTTTATGGAAGGCCTTGCCGTTCGCCTACATGTTGGTGGGAATCTACCGATAAAATCCTACTTGGGCCCGATATGGTTAGGGAAACCTCGTAGAAGATTGAGTTGATTCGAAGGACGATGAAAGCAGCACAAGATAGGCAAAAATCGTATGCTGATAAGAGGAGGACAGATCTTGAGTTTGACATTGGGGACATGGTTTTTATCAAAGTATCTCCGTTACAGAATGTTGTTCGCTTTGGGTCCGTGGGGAAATTAGCACCAAGGTTTGTAGGGCCGTTTCCTGTAAAAAACAGGATTGGGAAGATGGCATATAGAGTGGAGTTGCCTGAGAAACTTAGTGGAGTACACGACGTATTCCATGTATCACATTTGAGGAAGTGTTTGCACAAGACCGCGGAGGTGGTAGAGCCGAGCTTGCTTAAAGAGGTGGAAATAGAGCGTGATGCAACAATTAGACGAGCTCCTACATGCATTCTTGGGTCGGAGATCAAAAAGTTGAGGAATCGAGAGGTCAGACTGGTTAAAGTGCAACGGGGAGATGATGAGAGCAACGCAACTTGGGAGACAGAAGAGAAGATGCGTTCGTTGTACCCTTTTCTTTTTGAGGGTATGTCTTTTAATTTCTCCTTTATCGCTTAGCTTATCTTATCTTATCTTTAGTATTTCCTCTCATTAGTATCTTTGACCTTTAGTTAGGATAATCCTATGGTTGAAACATGTGTTTGAGACATGTTATGTATGATGGATGCAAAATGGATGCAAGTGTTTGCTAGTGGTTGCTCGTGGATGCATATATACACACACTTTAGGCACTAGATCAACTCAGTCACTACATATTGCATATTGCATATATATGGATGTATTTAGTAAAATGGATGAACGATGGTTGTATTATCATGTGGATGCTGCATTCAGATGATGGTTGTGCACGCATATAGAAGTATTATGTAGCATTAAGAATCTTTTGCATACATAATGGATGCATGGCACGATCATAGTTGCATTAAGGAGGTCAACTGAATCAGTGGACCGCCTGATTTTGCATTAGATACGGACATATACACACACTGTGCATTTAAACATGAAAGCATTAGAAGTCTGTAAGGACAATGGATGCCTGTGTATGATGGATGAGTAGATGGACGTTTGGATGGTAGGATATACATTCTTCCAGACTTGAAGATTTCGGGGACGAAATCCTAAAAGGAGGGGAGAATGTAACACCCCGAATTTTCTATTAACACTAAAGTTGCTAAAATATTAATAAGTGTGTAAGAGGGGGGATGTATCTAATATGAATATAAAAGTGTGTAAGAGAGGGGATGCATCTAATATGAATATAATAATATTAATAAGTGTGTAAGAGAGGGGATGTATCTAATATGAATATAAAAATATTAATAAGTGTGTAAGAGAGGGGATGTATCTAATATGTATATAAAAACAATAATAAGTGTGTAAAAGGGGGGGGGGATGTATCTAATGTGTACATTGTAGAATATATATATATATATATATATATATATATATATATATATATATATATATTGCTGAGTGTTTGCTGAGTCACTTCTGACTCATTGCTGAGTCAACAAGATAAACCCCATCTTGTCTGAACGGCTGCGGTTATTTCTAGGTTAAATCTAATGGCCTAAATGCATTCTAAAATCTATAAATAAGTGGGTAGACCCTAAACCTAAATCACTTGTAAAATTAGAGAAGCTACCGTCATGCTGCTTGCATGGAGTTCAGCGTAGCCGTCACAAACTAAGAAGAGGAAGCCTAATCATCTACAACTAAATCTGCACAAATCAAATCAAAAGATCTCTCTTTCTCTAATTCTTTTCTTTTGTTGGTGAGTATGATGATTCTCACAAGACTATTACAAACTAATTTGACTCAGTTATGAATGGATCACAAGAAAGTGATGTGATTTGTAATTGTAAATTCTATATATTGTGGATCTCTTATTATGTTATTATGTTGTCGTATGATGTAAATTATATATGCTATGTCATGCTATGTTGTAAATTCTCTTATGCTATGTCGTGCTATGTTGAGAATCATGTCAAGCTATGTTATACTATCATACTATGCCATGTTATAAATCATGCTATATTATGTTGAAAAATCATGCTGTTGGATCATGCTTAAAGTTATGTTTTTTGTCTTAATTTAAATGGATCTTGTTTATGGGAATTTACCTATTAGGTTAGGTGTACCCATAAACTTGAAACTATAATTAAATAAAACTTGATTATGGGAATTTGCCTATTGAGTTAGGTGTACCCATATAAAGCCATGTTGTTAAAAAATTAGATGATGTTGATTCACACATGTTCATATGTAAGTTTATGAAAATTGATTGAGAACAAGTTGACACCTTTAGGTCCATGACATGTATAATCTATGCAAGTTGGACATATGCAAGTTTCACCCCTTATTATGATTCATTTGGTCACATATACATGTTGTTATTATGATAATCTCTTTTATGCTATGAGTTAGGCTATTCGAGTCTAACATATATTTTGCGAATAAACGTTCAAACGTGGGGTAGGGGTAATATTAGGAATTAATAAATTGGGTGCAATTTTGTAAGATTTTGCATACCATGAATGGATGTCCATAATTGAGTCAATTATGGACATTGTTAAAAATTGGAAGTAATTAATAATTCAAGTAGGGAATTATTAAAATTGGGGGAAAGTGGATTATTATTAATAATCAATGCTTAGGACACGAGGTTGGACCCGTTTGTGATGTAAACCCGCCCGGACCCGCCCGACAAATCCAGTAGTCACAAATGTCGGCCCAATGTGAGAGGTCCTAGGCCCAAACTAAAGCATAACAGTTGTAAAGACACGAGGTTAGACTCTTTTATGGTGTAAGACTGCCCGGACCCGCCCGGCAAATCCAGCTGCCATAAATGCCAGTCTAATGTGAGAAGTCTTTATGAGGTTATGGCCTTAATGAACTAAGAAATACTTAACCAGATAATCATGTAAGGTGGGACATGGGGGTTAAGTAGGTGCCTTGGGTGGCATGAGGAATCTGGTGGTTGCCTTTAGAGGCATTTGAAATACGATTAGACTTAACCAAACACACATGTAAATGAACATGACTAAGTGGGTTAAGTGGGATGGACTAACGGGGACAAGCTTAGGTGGAATGCTTGTGGTAAATAGTGGGGGCCCATTTCAACCAGTATCCCAAAACGTATCTTTGTGGGCTCGACCCAAGTCGAGGACGGGACACGCATACTGGGTTTGACTATAAGAGGCCAAAACAGGGAGCGGTGGCAACGCAAGTCCAACGGGTTTCATATGCGTGTGTGGACCCGGGCTGGTAGGTAAGACGTTGTTGCATCGTGTAGGTATAAGCCGTGCATGTCCGTTGTATCAGGTTGCCACTTTAGGGGAGTGATACACCCCACTGTGGGGCCAGCACGGGTATCTACGAGTTAGGGAGCCGATCGAATAATGGGAAGTAGGGTACACCTAGTGGAGATAGGGGCAGGCGGCACCTATGTAGTCAGCTAGGGGTACGTAAAGCCATTGGGAAAGTTTCTAAGTGAAGCTAAGCGGGATGAATCTTTAGGGTGACTGGTGTGGTGCAGTATAGTGTTTATCCTTTAGTATTTAGGAGCGCCTATAACGTTGCCTTTAGCGATTGTCTATGTCCTTAATCTGCTCTTCATAGACATTTTCTTGTTTTCCAGCTTATGCCTTAGTCCAGTTATTTTGGTAATAGTATTGTAGAATTATCATATTCACCAGACTTTATGTCTGACCCCCTCTTTTCCATCCTTTTTCTCCCTTCAGGTCCGCAGGTTGGGCCAAGTTCTAGTGGAGTCTAGTTGGATCGCTTATCTTCTGGAAAGCTTGGACTGCTGAAGTAAAGTCCAGCTTGTTATCTTTCTTTTTAATGGCTATTCATGTAATGGGATTATGTACTTGTTTTATCAAGATAGATATTGTACTTGACATTGAATATGGTGTTATGATGTAATCAAACATGTTTTGACTTCTGCTACAATGAAATAAAGTTTTTTTGAATTTCCAAGTACTATTTTATATCTGTCTTGTTGTAATTTTACTGTTCTATATTCACTTAAAACCTCCATGGAAGTTAATGCATTCCCTTTGTGAGTGACATTAATGGACGTGGGGTGTTACAATTGGCTTCCCTAAATCAATCCACAACCATAACTCAAAATCGATCTCTTCCAATCCCTTCCGACTCCATTCAGTTATCGGTAATTGAAGCTTCGGAGAAATTCATCTGTTTGTTTATTCATTCGAAACTTTAGCACAATCGGATTCGTGGTTCTACTTGAATCTCAAATGATCAAGCCTTCACAACAGGGTGCTTCAGCCATACCGATTTTATTCATACCATTCTATGCCGAAGTTCTCGTTCTCCTTAACCTATCCTCTGGGTTCAGATATGAACTATCGCCGCTTTATACAAATTACTAGGGGTAAGAAATCGATCCCGGTCTCAACGTTTAAGATTTGGGGATTTAGTGTGTTTAATTCGTTTTTATCCCTTCGAATCTCGATTGCTCTAAGTAAGCTATTATTTTGGGCTTGTTAGATTTTTAATGACCGCTTTCTTGCGCTTTAAAATTCATGTGCCATTGAGTTAAAATTGATTTACATGTTAGTCAGATTGTTGCTAAATGTAAACAAAGCACCTTCTAATATCGAGGAAAAAGTGTCTTAAGAAAGCATCGAACAATTTTAATTTGTAATATTTAACTGAAATTGTTCCCAGCTACTCTTGATGTTAAAGGATTGCGAGTCATCACCTTTGTTTCCTTCTGAATATGATTTAATATTGGGGATGAAGTCAGGTCCTCTTGGTTGCAGCGTAGTCTTTTCCTATTTTTCCCTCATGTGTTTTTTATGTTCATATAGCTTTACATATTATCTTTCTCTTTGAGCTTTTGTGTTATGTCCATAACGTGGCTCTGTTCTTCACTGGTCCGATATTGATGCTTTGTATTATATAATGCTTTTTAGGATGACACTGCTAATGTTATGATATAATATTTTGCATTATATATAGCTTTTTAGTGATGTTATTAGCACTAAATACGAAAATGTTTTCCCATGTATTATATATGAAATTGTTTTCCTTCCTTTTAAACTCATGTGTACTTTATGAAACTGCATATAGTTTTGTTGGTGATATAATTACTTTTGTATCCCATGTATTTGTTCCAGCTGTAGTAGTATTTAGACTAGGTGTGATGCAGGAACTGTTTTTTCTAGCAAAAGCCAAAAAATTATACATTCATCACTGCTCTAGGTCGTTGGAAATCAGAGAGATCTAATGGTTTAAAACATTGATGCATTTGAGATATGTTAAATATTTGTTACAATACACGTTATCTTTGAGTTATGGTTTTGCACAGTGTGCGCAACACAAAAACTTGGAGTCCATCTCCTATATATATATATATATATATATATATATAGCATATATTACTGTATCCATCATGCACAGAAATTTCTACTGTAAATATTGTCGAAGTTGGCCAATACACAGAGTGATAATAATCATTTAATAAAAAATTCTTCCGTGCCAAAAGCAAGGGAAAGTAAACAAGTATATACAATCTTTTAAAGTCAGCACAATAATAAATTTAGAAGGTTAGCGGAAACACACGTTAAATGGCCGATGGTGCCAAGAAACACATGTTAATTTGTAGTTTAATTAATTAATTAATTATGTGTGAAACTGTTTTCCTTTCTTTTAAGCTCATGTGTTTTTTATGAAACTGTATATAGCTTTTTTAGTGATATAATAACTTTTGTATTATATCTAACTTTCATATTGATTATGCTAATTTTTGTAATTACTTCTTTTATAATTCGCATAGGTTGAGGTAGAGCGAATTGATATTGGGGAGCAAGGGAGTTACATAAGCTATTCGACTGGAGTTGCAGAACAAGAGGAGTTACGTTTTACATAAACTGCCCCTGACCTTGAAATCCTCCCCCACAACATATGGAAAAAGCACATCAAGGTTCTTTCCAACATAATGCATCACACGCCTGGGTTTCATACATTCCAGAACAGGGCAGCATTCTGGATTGCCTTGTATTAAATGATACCTGATTATGTCATCCACGATGATACTTGTACAGTCATTGCCTTCACTGGTCATTGCTGTAAAGCACATTGTTAGTTCAGACATCAGCTCTTTCTTTTTCGCCGCAGAGTTCTAGATATAAAGTTGTATTTTAGATATAAAGTTGTGTTCTAGATATAATTTGTATTCTAGATACAAAGTTGTGATTTTTATCAATGAATGGATTATGATGCCTTTAAACTTACTACTATTTCTTATGTTATTTATCTATCTATTGTTGCACATATAAAATATGTATAGGTTCTTATGTATATAATTTGTGGATATATTACAACTGTAAAATAAAAGCTGTAATAAAATGTATCCCAATGGTTATAAATAGTTGCAAAAATTACAACAACAACGGTGCATAACTGTTGTAATAAAGTTTATTACAACGGTGGAAAAAGTTGTAAAATATACATATTACAACGGTGTAAAAACTTTGTAAAATATTTTAGTCTATTACAACTTCTTAATACACGACAGTTAGCCCACCGTTGTAAAATGTATATTACAACAGTTTTCTACCGTTGTAATATGGTCATTTTGTTGTAGTGTTAGATTTCAATTTTCGTGATTTATGGAGTCAGTATGCGACCGTACGGGATTTCAATGTGAAATATAGTCGATAATTTGACTTTTAAAAATACGCTGTGTGAGCAAACGAATTCAGAATTCGACGAAACAAGTTTCATTGGGTCCGTAATGTCGAACTGTAGGTTTATGTCCATTTTCATTGGATTTGGATATCATATATGATCATATGGATTTTTAATCAATGAATACAAATAGCGATAAGAAAATAAATTAATAAAAATATACATACGAACCTTGCATTAGAAGCTACCATACCCTATATATACCTCAATATTTCTAACCTTAGACAATTTTCATTCCACAGTCAACTTCATCATGCCACAACATATTTCTTCTTACAGGAAAATCATTATCTTTATAAATTCATAGAAATTCATTCAAAAATTAATAAATTACAAAATAAGTATATTTGGATTCAACAACTGTGAAAACCCGTAACTTCCCCGTAAAGGAAAGCGTCGGATAGTTCGAGAACAAACCACAACAGAACACATATAGAAGAACATTTCATTGTATATTACAACAATGCATCAGATTACAAGAATATACAGAGTATAAATGAATATTACACAGAAATATCAGAGATTTAAATTACAATTAAACACATCGCAGCGGAAAATAATACAATACACAACTAGAATGAGATATACGAATACAAAGCTTTCCGGATATCGTTCCAGCTGTAAACCAGGATCCTGTGAATATAAATCCGCAAAACCAAAACTACTAGCTGCCCGTGTCAAAATAAGGGCACCCAGAGTTTAGGTTAAAACAATAAACTCCAGGTCAGTCATGTGACTGGTGTGAGAACTAAAACAGTTATTATTCTTTATTTTAAAAGTTAGGTAAATCAAGGGACCACGCCGTATAACACGGAACGGGTTTCCTCCCAAGAATACCAGTGCATAAAACAAACAGCGCAATGCTAAATAAAGAAAAATGAAGCTGTTATAAGACCCAGGTCCTATCACACAATGCAACGCAAGCCGGGGGATAGGGTTTTCCCTTATAACAGCCAAAGAATGCTTGATACGTTTAAAACAAATCATTTGATACTATTATAAGTGCATAGTGTATAAAACAACTTCAAATCATAAGTATCAATCATAGGCGGCATGGGTACCATATATCATGTCGCCATACTAGTTCTACAATTAAAACCGCAAATGTCACGTATTTGGAAATTGGATTTCCGTCTATGAACCGAGGCAAAAGATAGTCCTCAACCGATTCGAGACAATCTAGCCCATGTCTTCGGAGCAGCCGCAACTGCCCCTTGGATCGTCAGGGCCGGTCCACCGATGTGGATTATAGTGCCTGAACAATACGTTTCTCCGCCCTTTGGGGCGTAAATGAGCCAACTAAATGACTCCATCGGTTCGAGAACGACCGATCAATCCGAGGCGCCTCGCAACAGCAACAACCACATAAGTCAAACTCGTCAGGGCGTATAAAACCACTGACGCCACTTCTAGCTAGAAAGAAACGCAAGTCCTCCCTGATGTCCCCTCCCGTTTTTGGTTCATACCGGGTGTGAAACTCGCGAAGCAAACGTTACACAAAGCTACGCCACAAAGGCCGTGCTTTGATCATCACCACAAGACTTTGCTTTTCAACAGAAGCCTCGATCAATTGCCACTTAGGCATGCCACACAGGCAATTCACTCCATGCGTTTGATATCCATCAATATATAACCCCTGAGCTCGTACGTCTCAGAGAAGGGCGTTAAGCAAGAGAATAAATTCTCCGCCGCCAAACAGATATATATTTAATAGAGATCAATCACACAGACTAAAATCCAATGTCAGACACACAGTCCATTTACAAGTCCGTTCTGGGTCTGAACGAAACCGGAGGCACCTAGTACCCCGCATATCCATCGATCTCCAAGTACGTCTGGACGATCACCAACTGTTTCCATCTTCTTGGGTGTACAGCCCAATCAAGATCATCAGTTATCACCCAAACGACGTGAAGACCTCCGGTCTTCGACCATCGTCTTCATCTTCGACTTATCGTCGTATCAGTTATTCAGAATGGGATAAACCCGGTCTTTCCGAATAACTCGCGTATATTTTAAATAAGTGTTACACAAACACAACATTCGCCTCATTCCAATTCATTAGTCACTAACCGTAAATTAATCAAGAGAATAATTCCCCAAATATTAACCCCGAAGGCCGAAACCAACATCAGATCAATATCCAGAAAACCATTCTGTTTGGCTAACCGACAGTCAATTTCTAAATTTCACATTCATAGGGAGAGGTTCCCATTAATTTTATCCAAGATAAATTCCTTGAATTTATTCTTTTGAATTTCGATTCAACTAGCCGGGATTAACGAAACTTACCGAAGTAATCATTTGTTTTAATTTCCCAATCCCAACCTATTTATCCCATGAAGTAAAACTGGTTATACTTCATATCTAACACCACAGTGTTATCGGTAAATTCAATTACCATTTCACGTTCAAATCTAATTAAAGATTTAACTATCGCCTGGAGCAAAACTGGTGATACTCCATTTTCGATCATTTCAATCTAATTAAAGATTCATTAAAACTCCACTTAGTTTTAATCTTCAACTGGGTTAAAGAATCAGTGTCATTTAAAACACGGTTCACGATAAACCCAAAATCACATTCATTAATTATCGGGTTAAAGAACGAGTGTTATTTAAAACACTGTTCACGATAAACCCAAAAATCAATATCAATTCAATTCCAATTAAATATTATTTAATTGGTACACTTCATTAAATCTAAATAAAAAGATTTAATCTTTTCTCAACTGGGTTCAAGAACAGTGTTAGTGAAGACACCATTCACGACAAACCCAAATCACATTTGATATTCAATACAAGGCTCTGAATAGAAAATATATCGGCTTATATTCAATATCAAATCCTACGACTAACAAATGTCGTATTGGAAATAACGATATAAATATATATCTTTCAAATTTCCATAACAACATCTGTATAATCACGAATTCCAACATCGAAATATTCCGACGACAATTTCGATTCAAATCCACTCCAATGCAATCATTGGAAATTCTGGTTATTTTCAAAACCATTTCAAATTCAATTTATTTATTTAAAAATAAATAGAATTGTAATTCTAGTTCAAAACTAGTTCATTTCGATAAAAATCTATTTTTATCTTTTCAAATATGGAGTTTTTCATCCCAATTCTTTCTAAATCATTTCTTATGATTTTACACAAATTATTACTATTTTTAATAATTTTATCAAGGCCCGTACAGTCGATTTCCAACAATGGCCATCGAACTGCACTTACAGCGACCTTTTTCGAATTTGATTTGGACGTATCTCCAAATCCAACCGTTAGATTTTGAATTTCTAATATTCTTTAGAAAGCTCTTTTCGATACGAACCCAACGGTTCCGGTTTTAGGAGAATCCGACGGTCGGATCTCCCGTAATGTCCGTTTGAAATAAATGGTCGAAATTCACGAACTGCCGCGGCGCGGCGCGTTCTATTCAGGCCATTATATTATATATATAATATATATAATATATACTTCGTCGATTTCTATTTAAAACGAATTATATAAATAGTTTTAAAATTCGTTTCAAAAGCAATTTCAACTTCCATTTCAATTCAAATCAAAATTGAATTCTTCTTTATAAATTCGTTTTAAAATTCATTTCTATTCAATTCAAATTTCAATTCAATTTGAATTCATTTCAATTCGCTTTCAATTCCATTCGAAATCGTTTTCAATTCAATTCATTTCGAAATCGTTTTCAATTCAATTCATTTCGAAATCGTTTTCAATTCAATTCATTTCGAAATCGTTTTCAATTCAATTTATTTCGAAATCGTTTTCAATTCAATTCATTTCGAAATCGTTTTCAATTCAATTCATTTCGAAATCGTTTTCAATTCAATTCATTTTGAAATCGTTTTCAATTCAATTCATTTCGAAATCGTTTTCAATTCAATTCATTTCGAAATCGTTTTCAATTCAATTCATTTCGAAATCGTTTTCAATTCAATTCATTTCGAAATCGTTTTCAATTCAATTCATTTCGAAATCGTTTTCAATTCAATTCATTTCGAAATCGTTTTCAATTCAATTCATTTCGAAATCGTTTTCAATTCAATTCATTTCGAAATCGTTTTCAATTCAATTCATTTCGAAATCGTTTTCAATTCAATTCATTTCGAAATCGTTTTCAATTCAATTCATTTCGAAATCGTTAAAATCGATATAAATATCATTCACGTCAAAATGGCGTCAATCTAATCAACACGGCTTCATAAATTGCTATTTTCAAATATTCTATTTCAAATATTTCTTTTTCAAAATAGTTGTTATTATCAAAATATTTCGTTCAACACATGACCAATCTCAATGGATGAGTACTGTCAAGACATGAACCGTTATTTTATATTGATAAAGATGTAAATTTTATTACTAAAATATTTCGTCCAACACATGACCAATCTCAATGGATGAAACTGTCAACACATGAACCTTTATTTTATATTGATAAAGATGTAAATTTTATTACTAAAATATTTCGTCCAACACATGACCAATCTCAATGGATGAAACTGTCAACACATGAACCTTTATTTTATATTTTTCAAAATTTTCAAATTGGAATGAGGCCCAATCAGTCACCATATAAAATTAATTATATGGATTTTCATACAACACATGTATAAAATAGCATTGAAAAATAATCAACCATCAACCAAAGTGCACTACGCTGTATAAGCATCAAATATAGATATCCAACGCTTATAACAGCCTGTCAATCAATCGATCAACATATTTAATCAATCAGGATGAGTGAACTTCAAATTTCATCCCAACACCCGTGTGGGGTTTCAAACAATCAAACGCATATCTTATTTGTGCAGTTGGGCGATGTGTAAAATTTATCGACCCAATCAATGTCCTTCAAATAGGTGTACATAAACAAACCGTCTGGTTCGTAAATGAATATTTATTTATTCACATTCACGTTAAAAATTATATTTTTAACGATAAAACATTTTATTCCAACATATGAATTTCTATTCAGTTCATTCTTTAAATAAAATGATATTTTTATTTTTCTAACATATTTTAGAAAATTTCGGCGGCATAACGGCACGATACTAGAAACGGGACAAGGCCTAGCCTTATCGCCGGTCTAGTGAAGGCCCACGCCATTCACACATCAATCATATCAATTCATTTCACCAAACAACCAAATTTCAACCAAATCATCTAACTAATTTTTGCAACCAAACAAACAAGTCCATGGTCTGTGGACGGTTGTGTCGGGTGCTACTAAGCACCGTCTGCATCCTAGTATATATATATAACTAGAAATAAAATTGAAGAGTGAGAAATTCTCACCTATAGCTATCCTAGCTCCACGGCACTTCTTTTGCAGGAAATCTTCATCGCTATCACATCTTCGTCATCTTTATTGCCCGTAGCCACTACATATATAAAAATCACATTTTTATATTTTGATGTCTTTAAAATAAAAATCACATTTTTATTTATTCATTTTCAATTAAAAATTATATTTTTATAATCACTTCATATATTTAAAAATCGAATGTTTCACTATGCTATTCAATATATAAAAATCGAATTTTTACTACTATGTTATATAGATAAAAATTATATTTTTATCACGCTATTTTCTATATAAAGATTTCGCCTTTATCATTATAAAAATTCAGTCTTTCTCATCATCAAGATTTCGGCTTTAACATCATAAAGATTTCGGCTTTAACATCATAAAGATTTCGGCTTTCTATAAATCAAAAGTCATATATTTTTCTAAACAAAATCCATATCTTTTGAAAAAACAAAGTTCATAGCTTTTTAAAACACAGTTTTATTTCCATGAAAATTATAGATTTGTACACATTAGAACAAGGCTTTAAATAAATTAAAACTGATAAAAAGAAAAACCCATTGTTTAATATAATAAACTGAAATTAAAATTAAATAAAAACTTACCCCTTTACTTGCAAAAAGAAAGAAAAAAACCATTGTCGGATGGAGGAGGGGCCACGTCGGAGTGCTGCAGGCGGGGCGTCGGCGCTGGGCAAGGTCGAATGGCGGCGGAGGCTTTAGAGGAGAGGGCAACTGTGGGTTGCGGAGAGGGCGGCGCCGGTCGGGGTTGAACTACAGGGTGGCGGCGATCTAATTTGAGGAGGGGCAAGCGGGTTTCTTCGTCTTGAGCGAGGAAGGAGGTCCTGGAGAGGAGGGGCGAGGAGGGGGGGGGTCTCCGACATTGGGTGGCGGCGCGTTCAGGGAGGGCGGTGGCCAATGACGAGGGGGGCGACGGGGTAGATTAGGTCACGAACCCTTTTTTTTTCTAATTTTCTTTTTCTAATTTTTTTTCTGTGAATGTAAACGAGGGGGGGGGGTTTATATTTTTTAGATTTTATTTAATTTGATTATTTTATTTTTTCAAAAAGTTGACTTTTACTTACGACCTCGAAACGAGGCCCACCGCCTGTCGTCCATAGCGTTTAACCCCCATTCCGAACACAATGGGACATGTATCGCAAGCTGATTCGACCGCTTTGATCAGTTTCCGTTGAATTTTCATTTAAATCATTATATTGAATTTTAAACGTACATTTCAAATTACCGGGGTCACATACTAACTCTATAAATTGCAGAAAAATATTTTCTATCTTCGTATTGACGATACGGTCCTAACAAAACTAGTTTCGTCGAATTCTGAGACCGTTGGAAAAATGACCAATTTCCAGTCGATTAAAATCAACTGAAACTGGTCAAACGCGTTTTCCTCAGCCACGCTCACATATTGATTCGAAAAATTATGAAATTTGGAATCTAGCAATAACTTGACATCACGGACCCAACAAAAGTGGTTTCGTCGAAATCCGAGGTCATTTGCAAAATGTCTATTTTTAAGGGCCTGAATTCCATAGCGACTATTCAGAATTTTCAACTGGACATATCTTTTGATTCCCGCTATGAAATTATGATTTGTCGGATTCGTTGGAAAGATATTATCAATTAGATCCTATTATTTTTGGTTTCACTAAAATCCGGATTGTTTTGCACCCGGTACATTCAATTGAAGTTTGAAATCGAATTATCGAACTACCGCGCCATTTTCAATTCTATTTATAATTATATATAAATATTTATATTCTAACGACGACGCGTATAATATATACGTTCGATTTATATTCAAAATAAATTCCTCGACAATATTATTTAAAATAATCTATTTTAAATATTCAAAATTCGCTATAATCGCCAAAATAAAAATTTCAAATTGGCTCGCATTTTACGGGTTGTTACAACAACACAAGAGCTCCATCCCAGTAGTTTCAGAATGTAATGCGATGGGTTTTGGTGTCCATCCACTTTTTCCAGCGAGAGTATAAATGAACTAGGGTTTATGATTTCCAGTATTATAAACATTGATTCAAGTTTTTAGTACTAGATTAGGGTTGAGGACGGAAAATGCAAGTTGAGTGCAAAGTTTTGGGGAGGATGATGAAAAAAAAGTGATGCTCGAAATACTGGAGGAGCTCGCATAGGTCTGGGAGTCGCAGCGAGAAAGTGCACGTCGAGTTTGGTGATAATGGTATGATTTGATGAAGATTTTAATGAGAGGTTTAGCGGTATACTTAGTTTGGTTTTTAGTTGAAAGAAGGAGTTAGGAGCAGGAAAATAATCGGCTATGGTGGAGGAAAGCTTCAGGAAGCTCGTGTGATACTGGTAGAGGAAGAAGGAGGCGAGCATGGGCCTTGTGGAGGAAGATGGGCTCGATGTTTATTGGTAAAAGCCCGATTTTAAATAAATTAAAGTTAAAATGAATTTAAACAATGTATTAATTTATAAAATGAATATCTTGCTCATACATTATCTGAATTCAACAAAATAGAATCCGTTGGGATCGTATGGACGGTAGCTACACAATGAAATTAAATGGGAGTGAATCATAGCTCGTTACAATTTATAGCGAAATAAATTATCTGTCTGAATCAACCGACAGTTATCGTTATTTAATGATAATGTCTAATATGAGTAAATCTCACTAACTCTACCCAGTTATATTTTTATAACGTATTTTTAGAACTGATAAATGTTGGTTGGTTGCTGTGTGTTGATTGGTTGGTTGAACTGCAAATTGATTGGTTGAAAATATCGATATAGTTATATATATATATATATATATCGTTAATCAAATATTGATTTTGTTTATTAGAATATTTCAGATTTGAAATGATGTTGATGTTAATTATATTATTTAACATCTGTGGATGCAGGAAAACTGGTTAGAGGAATCCAACTGGATTGCTCAATATTTATAATACTGTTCTTTTCGTATATTGTAATATATGATGTGATATATAATTTGTTGTTAATTATGTGTGTTTGAATGATATCGATAAATGTTATTTGGTATTTTAAATACCTAAGAAATACTGGGATGTAGAAAAGGGGGTTTTCAAAGTGTATTTTGAAAATAAATTATTTATATAAAATCAGTGGCTTATATATATAAAAGGAAATGGATTTTATAAAAGAAAATAATTATAAAATCAAAGGAGTTAAAAAAGAAATATTTATTTATGAAATATTATTTTAGAAAATAAATAGAGTTAAAAAAGGGAAATATTTATTTATGGAATAAACAGAGTTATAAAAGGAAATATTTATTTATGAAATAAATAGAGTTATAAAAGGGAATTTTAAATGAGATTTAAGTGTTAGAAAAAAAGGAGATTTCGTATGAATAATTCTACAAATAGAAGTATATATAGAATTTGGAAACGAAATATTATTTTAAGATATGAAATCAAACTTAATGGATTATATAAAAGAAATATTTTTTTCACATTCGATGTGAATAATGGATTAAAATGAATATTTTATAAATTAAAACATTTATAAGTAAAAAATTGAGTTTTGAAATAGGAATTCAAATGGGAATTTGAATGAGATAGAAAATAGGATTAAAAAATATTAGTTATTCGAATAGAGTTAGTCGAATATTATTTATTCGAATAGAGTTAGTCGAATATTATTTATTCAAATAGAGTTAGTTGAATATTATTTATTCGAATAGAGTTAGTCGAATATTAGTTAATTGTGACGCCCCCAAAACCCCGTACGACGGTGTCAAGGGTAATCTTTGGAATATAACACATAAACAGATAATAGCAGAACAGAATAAAATAAATACACCAGATAATGTACAATAGAATACGCTGGATAAACATAATCATCAGAGTTACAAAGTATACAAGATCATACTCAGTTCAAAATACAGTTCAACTATACATGAATGTCTACAGCGGAAAACAAAACATAATATGTACAACAGGAGCTGAACAACATAAAAAGAGATAAATGATAGAATCCATCTTCAGCTCCAGCTATCCAGAAAGAGCCTGCTAAAACCTGAATACAAGGCTGCCCGTGTAGAAAGAGGGGCACCCGAGTTTGAAAGTGAAACAAACTACGAGTCAGTCATGGGACTGGTATGAGAAATCTACTTAACACATTTTATAATATGGCTAATCACAAGACCACGCCACTTTCGCGGAACGGGTTTACTCCATTGGATTGTCAGTGCTTTACAACAAGTAAATCTTTTAAACATCGCAATGCTTTTTATAAAAATGAAGCCATTATAAGACTCAGTTCACATCACACAATGCAACGCAAACCGGAGGATAGAGTTTTTACCTTATAATGGCCAAAATATGCTTGATATGAATAAAACAAAAGCATTTGATATTATTACTAGTGTTTATATGTTTCAAAAACAACTTCAACTCATAAGTATCAATCATAGACGACATTAATGCCCCATACCATTATGTCGCCATATATGGGTATACAATCAAAACCGCACATGTCGTATTTGGAAATTGGATTTCCATCATGAACCAAGGCAAAAGATAGTCCTTACCGAATTCGAGACAATCTAGCCAATGTCTCAGGATCAGAACGCATCAACCCTTGGATCATCAGGGCCGGTCCACCGATGTGGATTATTATGCCTGAACACTGCGTTTCCCCGCCTTTTGGGGCATAAATGAGCCAACGAATGACTCCATCGGCTCCACATAGTCACCGATATATCCGAGGCGTCTCGCAACAGCAACAACCACACAGGTGAAAATAATATAAATGTCAGCCAGTTTAAGCACTGACACCACCTCTAGCTAGAAAGAAACGCATGTCCTCCCTGAGGTCCTCTCCCGTTTCTGGCTCATACCGGGGCGTGAGGCTCGCGAATCAACGTTATACACAAAGCTATGCCACAGGACATGCTTTGATCATCAACCACAAGACTTTGCTTTTCAGCAGAAACCTTGATCATTTGCCACTCAGGCGTGCCACACAGGCAGTTCACTCCATGCGACTGATTTCTATCGATATATAACCTTTGAGCTCGTACGTCTCAGAGAAGGGCGTTAAGCAAGAGAATAAATTCTCCGCCTCTAAACAGATATATATATTTAATAGAGATCAAACAGCACAGAACAAAATCCAATGTCAGACACACAGTCCATTTACACGTTCGTTCTGGGTCTGAACGAAACCGGAGGCACTATATACCTCACATACCCATCGATCTCCACGTACATCTGGACAATCACCGCTTATTATCTATATTTCGGGATGCCTCCCAATCAAGACATCAGTTATCATCCAACCGAGGTGAAGATCTCCGGTCTTCAACCACCGTCTTCATCCTCGACTTCTTGTTGCCGATCAATTATTTGAAATTAGATTTAACTCGGCCTTTTCAAATTATTCACGTATATTTAGAATTTAAATCAATTCATTTCAATGGTTAAATTATTCGACAACAATTCACGCCAAACACATTCAACCATCAAATATCCACTAAACCGGGTAAATTCGGTTTATTTCCAGTCCATATCGTTTATAATATTTTATAACGATTTATCGCTATTTTTATTTATTTAAAAAAAGCCAATTCATTCAAACGATGCTTCAGGCCATAACGCAGCCGTGGCACAGTTTTTCTTCAGATTTGATTTACACATATATGAAAATCTAACCGTTGGATCTTCACAAATTTTATATCATTAGAAAGATCTTTTCGAAACAATTCATTTCAAAGCTCGATTATTTTATATAGTTTATATATATAATAAAAATGTGATTTTTATTGCAAAACAATTTATTTCAAAACACGATTATTTTATATAGTTTATATATATAATAAAAATGTGATTTTTATTTTCCAAAGAATTTATTCAATACACGAACTCCATTCAACACATGAATATTACTTCAACACATGAATTTAATTTCAACATTCAACACATGAATTTTATTTCAACATTCAACACATGAATTTAAATCAAACATAGTAATATTTCAGAAAATTTCGGTAGCATATCGGCAGGGTAGTTAAAACCGGGACCGTCCCTAGTACGACTCCTCGCTCTACCTTAAACCTTGCGGTTTTTGACAGTGGGGATTTTCAATATTTAGTTCGTACGCAGACGAATTTTCCCATATACTAATCCTATTGGGATTTCAATCACAATCAATTATTTCAAATCAACCATTCCTGATATTCACCAAATTTTCACATCAACCAATAATCCCAACAATAACACAACCAATATATATCGTCCATGGTCTGTGGACGAGGGAAGTATATATATATATATATATATATATATACGTATATAACTATATTTCGATTTCATTTCAATATCATTTCAATTTATTTCAATGCATATATCATTTTTACAACGCATATATAACTTATACATCGAACATACAACTTATACAACGCTTATACATATGGTGTACAATGCTTATATAACTCATACTTCGACTATATAATTTATACATCATTGTTTGCCTCGTTTATAATTTGAAAATCTCACATTGGGTTCCACTCCACCAAAAATAGCAGAAGGATCAGAAAAATATGCGGTCTCTTCTAGAAGGTAGAAGACGTCCACACGGTCCCGGTATCTCTTGTTTCACTGAATTTCGACCACATAGCAAAAAGATATGATTTTTATGAGTTAACCATATTTCGCGACGGTTTTATAGTGTTAAAACAGTTTAAAATTAACTAAACCCGTACCTCACTGAAATGGTTCGAATCTAAGTCACGGATTTTGGCCAAATCCGTTGTACGATACCAGGATCGAGTTGCGCCACCAGGAAGAGGAAGGAACAACGCTGGTTCGCCTGAAGCACGGTGGATTCCGGTGGTCCCTGGCATCGTCGGCGGTGGCTTGAAGTCGTCCACTTCGGGAGCGCGATTCTCGACGATGGGGCGATGGCAGGGGGAGTGACAGGTATGGATTTGAAGCTTGAGGGGAGTTCTTCAAAAAGCTCAACTGGGTCGAAGGCTGTCGATGCGTGGTTTGATCAGAAAACGACCAGGAAGGGTGGAGCTGCTTTCCGCCTTCGATCTGAAGGTTTGACGGGGAGAGAGAAATTAATTTGAAAATGAATTAATATTTTATAAAAATCCTATTGGCCCATCTATATATTCAAATTTTTAAAGGTATTTCACATCCGAACTCCAATCCAAACCCAATGACTGTCGCCCCTAGCTAAATAACCCCATCCCGAACACAATGGGATATGTTTTGTAAGCCAATTCGACTGTTACAGTCAGTTATTCTTTAAATTAAAGTATAAAACATTCAATATTTGATTTGAACATACATTTCAATTTGCCGGGCCACATACTGATTCTAAAAATCCCAGAAAAATAAATCTAGCTATGTTTTGACGATACGGTCCCAAAAAAATTAGTTTCGTCGAATTCTGAGATCGTTTGAAAAATGGCCCTTTTCTAGTCGACCCAATTTAACAAAAATCGACCAAACACATTTTCCTTTGCCACGCTCACATACTAACTTCAAAAATTATGAAATTTGAAACCTAGCAATAATTTGACATCCCGGATCCAAAAGAAGTGGTTTCGTCAAATTCTGAGGTCGTTTGCAAAATGGCTATTTTCACGGGCTATATAAACGTTATACCGACCTTTCTGAAAATTCATTTGGCCATAACTTTTGATTCCCGCTATGAAACTTCGATTTTTCAGATTCGTTAGAAAGATATTCACTAACAGATTTAAATATTTTTGGTTTCACTAAAATCCATTTTATTTTGCACCCGGTACAGTTAGTCAAAGTTTGAATTCCAATTTTGAAACTGCCGCGCCATTTCAGGCCTTGTTTATAATTTAAAATAATTTATTTATTTTTAAACATTGATTCAAACATACTTTTTGTCGTTATTATTTAAAATATTTATTTAAAATATTTAAAATTCACTAAAATAACCAAATTAAAAATTTTAAATTGGCTTTGATTTTCCAGGTTGTTACAATCTCCCCCACTTAAAACTTTTCGTCCTCGAAAAGGGACAAAGTCGAAAGTGGTTTGATTAATCAACTCTACTTTCAATCGGGCTTCCATTCTTCAACTTTTCAGTTTCTAAGAATTCTCAAATTCTTCAAAAATTTGGCTAACACCCTAAATTTTCGAAAAATTTCGCCATAACCTCCTTTGTACGGGGAGGGGTTTGGAAATATATTGGGCCGTATTAGGTACCCAATAAATCCTAATAAGCATGCACATATTTATAGTGATATATTCCGGTGTCCACAGGGGAGTGTGTATAGATCATAACTCCAGAGAATAAATTCTCGTCAACCTATAAATGGTTTTTGTGCCTTAATGACCTGTAACACCCCACCTCCGCCAGGGTGACTCTTGCAAGCACTCTGACTTTGGAGGGGCGTTTGAATCAGGTAAACATGCATAATGATATATCAAGGAAGAACAAGAACATATGTATATATATAAACAGAGTAAATAAGATAAGTAAAACAGCGGAAGATTTCAAACTATTTCAAAACAAGTTTGGTACAACATAATGTCAACTTTCCAAATACACAAGTCTAGATAAAAACAACATCACTGAAAAACTGAAACACATAAGTACTATCCCCAAAATAAGTGATAACCATAGCTAGCTTCATGTCAAGACCGTACATGAGCAAAAATCCCACAAGCAAGCAATCAGAAATCCAAGCTAAGCTCCAATATTCCCACCCTGAGAACCTGAGGGGGGGGGGTGGGAAACGGAAGAAAAGAGGCGAAAGGAAAACAGGTCAGTCAAAAAGACTGAGTAAGCCCTACTACAATCAATGTAAACTGATAAAGTTAACTGGCATGAGAAGCAGGTATGATCATAAGGATAACAACATACTACCATGATGATTAACCAACAAGGTAGATAAAGGTGTCATCGCATAATCATGTTTAAGGTTTTGCACCACAGATGTACTAGCAAACCAACATGACTTGAATAAACAAGTATTGATCCATTGGCCCAAGCTTTGGCCCAATAACATGAAGTGACCCCAATACGAGGTCCAATAACATGAAGTGACCCTAATACGCGGTCCAACCAAATGGTCTAGTCGATCGGCTCCCTATAAGCCTAACCCGTCACGTGTTGGTGTCCATACGGCCCAAACATAATTGTAGTCAGACTGTGCCGGGTCTCCCGTCAGGTGTATCAAGCCCTAGGGTGTCAACCCCTGGACACCATAAACATGCGTGCACAGTCTCGTCTACTGGTACCCGTGCATGTTTTCCCTGGCTTCGGACTATGTGCACGACCAAAAGTCCGCCCGGAACTACACCGGCGTACCCATCTGCCGTCGCTTTTGGTCACTTACCTCCAGTCCAGTAATCGTGCTCCCTCCCTAGCCTAGACCCTAGGGCCTTAATGATACAAACTTGGGATTACTGCTGGAGTGGACCCCCATTGCGAGGATTTTTCTAGTGGGTTAAGTATGGTTTAACCCTCTTGCTAATCATGGATTAACTTGGTTAAGTGTAACGATGAGTTCACGACTTAACCCCGATTAATCTACCAAGCCCAAATTGGTTAAGTATTAAGTGGACCATGACTTAACCCTAATCACGAGGCATTAATTAATTTAATGCGCCTTAACCTCTCACATTAGACCTTGTTGTGGTTACTAGTTAAGCCGGGCGGGTCCGGGTAGCTTTACACCACAACTTGGTCTAACCTCGGGTTCAAGGTACAACATGGCCAACTTCTCACATTGGGTCCTATTGTTTGTAGCAACTAGTTAAGCCGGTCGGTTCCGGGTAGGTTTACGCTACAAACTCAACCCAACCTCGAGTTGGTCACACTTATCTTTTCTAAGTGTCATGTCCATCATGTTTCCAAAACATGTTACAAATTTTCAAGCAATTGGTTAGACCTAACTTAATAGGTAAATTCCCAATGGGTAGACCTAACTTAATAGGTAAATTCCCAATCTTATGTTTTTATGTCTTTTAAGTTTACCCAACCCCAAACGCAATCCCATCGCTTACATATCGCAATAGCGCATAAAGGATAGAAAGAGGGAACTTGGCATAATCATGACATAAAGGTGTTGAAGCCACAAGTTCAACATGGTGGCATATGAAATGTACATGTGTCCATATACTTGCATATTACATTTTTAGGTCTCAAAAGCATGCATAAAACCAAACTTAGCATATTGGTGATACATGGTGATAAATGACATGCAGAAATGGCCATAAGTTCGCATTTAGCCTCACATGCAAGTTATCATAAGAGATATGATAACTTACATGTTGTCAAAATGCAACCTTGAGCATAAAGCTTGAAGCTTTATGTCCATATACTCAAGATAAGCTTGCATAACATGATAACATGAACAAAATGATCATCCCAAACTTGCATAACATACTTGCATATCATATGACGAACTTGCATATCAAACTTGCATAACATAACATGATAAACTTGCATATCATAACATGACAAACTTGCATAACATAACATGATAAACTTGCATATCATAACATGGCAAACTTGCATAACATAACATGATAAACTTGCATATCATAACATGGCATACTTGCATAACATAACATAACATGATAAACTTGCATATCATAACATGGCAAACTTGCATAACATAACATGATAAACTTGCATATCATAACATGGCATACTTGCATAACATAACATGATAAACTTGCATATCATAATGGCCAACCAAGCTTGCATCATTCATTTAACTTTAGAGTTTAAATATGAAAGTAGAATAGGGCTTACAATGCTTATGAAGGCACAAAAACATGACAAAGCCCTTATGCAATCAAATAGACCCAAAATGCAAGCTCTAATCGAAAAACCCTTGAGCCAAAATGATCAAAACTCTTTCTTTATGATGCAAATATAGAAACTTGACTTGAATGCAAGCTAATGATGCTCATACAAGCTTGAAAACACTTGTATGCATGGAAAATCTCATAGAAATTTATTTAGGAATTTTATGAAGAGAGTGGAGGCCATGAGAGGATTGATTTTGCCATAGTTTAGTTACTTGAATGAATAATGATGATTTAGGGTTAGGTTAGGGCCTTATTTATAGAGATTAGGACTAGTTCTAGCCTTAGGATTAAACCCTAGTTCCAATCTTAGCCCTTAAAACCAAATCTGGCCCCCAAACTCAACACAAACCCAAAATGGTGCACCAGGAAAAACTGCCCGGCTGGACCAAGTCGACAGCCCAGCCGACAGGGCTATCGACTTGGGTCCAACCAAGTCGACTCCTAAGTCGACAGGGCTATCGACTTGGGTGCTCTGGCGGGAATTTTCCCGCCTGGCCCAATCTGACCTAATTTCCAAATTTAAACTTGAATTTGAAATCTGTTTTTACTTTGAATTTTTCTTAAAACTTCGTTGGGCCTTAATCGGGTCATACGGACTCCGATTTTCGAAAACTCGGACTCTATTTCGCGTATTTTTCCGAGACGAACGCAATGGCATAGCCCGTTTCCCTTGATTCAGATTTATAAATTAAATTCTGCCTCGATTTACGTTATAACAGGTTATTGAAAATACGGGTTGTTACATTCTCCCCTCCTTAAAGGATTTCGTCCCCGAAATCTTCAAGTTAGGAAGAACGTATCCTACCATCCAACATCCACCTACTCAAAACATCATCCACGAGCAATCATTGTCCTTACAAGATTCTAAATGTTGTATGAACATATGCAAAGGTGTGTGTATATGTACTTATCTAAATGCAAATATCATCAATGCAAATTATGTTAGTGAAATGAATCCATATGTATGCAATTCCTAACATAATGTATAACATCTATATGTGTGCACATAACATACATCCATATGCAACATCCATGTGATAACACAAAAATTTTCATCCATGAATAAGCATAAACACTCATGCATATGCAATATGAGGAGTGTGTAAGCCGATCTAGTGCCTAATGTGTATAATGCATCCACGAGTAACCACTTGCAAACACTTGCAACCACTTGCGAACATCAAGCATAACATGTTTCAAACACATGTTTCATCCAAAGGGTTTCTACCTAAGGTTCTCATGGCAAGATTAACATGATAAACTAGATAATCAAGACAAACATGGATAGCAAAAGATATGCTACAAAGAGATCGGGAAGATAAGCAGGATATACTCCTCTTTCGGATTACAAGAAATCCCTTCCTAAACCAACCCATATTCTATAAAAGCCCAAAAGGTTTAGTCAACCTAACGGACCCCCTTCAAACCCTGACATGTATTATTAGCTAGTAAGTCATACCTCCCGACAGAAATAGGACCGAAAATGGGACCGAGAGGATATACATAAAAAGATAATATGCGAGTAAGTTCCACAGGAAAACAAGGATCAAGGATATGCTCTTAAAAAGAGATATGATGCGCGTATCTAGCCTTCAGTCTTCTAAGTCACATTTCCTTGAGCTTAACTCCACTGTGCTTTGACCGTCTTTTACCTCATGATTTCTTGGCTTCTTAACTCCTATTTCCCAATATGAGTTGGAACCCATTTCATTATCGCCTCTCGTCTTCCTTTTTCACTTACTCTTCTATCATTCTTGGCTTAAACATAACTATTACCTCATGGTTTCATGCAAGCTCTTCCAAAATTCACTAGTGAATCCTGGATCTCGTTTACTTACCATAAAGTATTCCACTCAGCAGAACTTTTCTCGAAAATACCAATCCACGTTGCCAATGAACCATCCGCCTGCGAATGACAGGCCGTGCTTAGATTCAGTTGCTTGCCCATGACTTCCCGTAGACTATCCCAAAACTGGCTAGTGAAGATTGAGTCATGGTTACTAACTATACTTTAGGGAACCTCGTGCAACCGCTTTATTTCTTAAAGGTAAACTGTCGCTAGCTATGATGCAGTCCTTTCGCTCTTTACCGGAGTGAAATGAGCACTCTTCGTGAGTCTACCTACTATGACCCACATGCTCTTATTCCCTTTCTTGATCTAGGCAGTCCATCCACGAAATCCTTCGTGACGCTTTTCCCTCTTCCATTGCGGGGACCTCCAATGGATATAATAGCCCACCGGGCTTCTATGACTCGGCCTTTAACCTGTTGGCACAACATGCACCTTGGGACAAACTCGGCCACCTCCTCGGGTGATGTGCATCTTCAAGAACCTTCTTTCTCTCATCGCGTCTTAGCCATCCCTTGTCATCTATAGCGAGGTGTCTCAACATCTCGCCTCGAATCAACTTGTCCATGATCTCGACTAACCGCGGGTCTTCTTTCTGTGAAGTCCCTACTTGATCCAGAAGGGTAGGTCTAAGCTCAAGGGACGCTAACTAACTAATTAAACTGAGAGAACTCCTTACTTCAATTGTCCTCGTCGGAGCTTTTCGGTTTTAAACCGTGACCACTAAGCCTTGCTTAGAAACTATGTGCCCAAGAAATCTAACTCCTTTTTCTCCAAAATGACACTTGGAGAACTTGGCCTTCAACTGATGCGCTCTAAGCGTATCCATCACCTCCACGAGATGCCTTGCGTGCTCTTCCTCATCCTTAGAGAAGATCAGAATATCATCTACGAAGACCACGACAAACTTGTTCAAGAACTCCCTGAACACCCTACTCATCATGTCCACGAAGTAGGCGGGTGCATTAGTCAAACCGAATGGCATGACCAGCCATTCTAAGAATCCATCTGGAGTTCTGAACGCATTCTTGTCTATACTATCTCCAGCTACTCTGAGCTGATGGAATCCAGTAGCAAGATCAAGAGAAAACAGATGTTCCTACAAGCTGGTCAAACAAATCATCGATCCTTGGCAATGGTTGTCTATTCTCTTTGTTTAACTCACGATAATCAACACAAAGTCGAAGAGGACCATCTGCCTTGGTAGTAAATACTACAGGCGCTCCCCATTCAGATATACTTCATCTAATGAAGTTCTTCTCAAGCTACTCCTTGACTTGCTTTCTTAACTCTCATCTTGCGGGGCCACGTGCCTAACCGGCCACCAAACTATCTTGGCATTATCAACAAGATAAAGGCGGAAATCTCTCTCTCGTTTAGGGGTAACCCCCTTCACTTCACCTAAGATATCAGGATATTCTCGGACCACCCTCACCGATTACAAACTATCGATAGACGAGTTGAGGGATTCAAGATAACACAACATGACGGGACTCGTAGGGTTACTAGAAATTTTTAGGGTATTACCGAGGCGAGTCATGAGCCTCTCAACCCTATGCTCAAAAATCAAGAATGGCTCCAAAACTGGACAACCAATCCATGCCCAAGATCAACCCATACCCCATGAAACCGAGAATATAAGCATCACGCGAGAACTCTATACTCAAGATAGAGATTTTCAAATCCACGTAGATAATAGACAAATGGGCGGAACCCCCAATTGGATTTGAAACACACATGGGATCATTAACTAGACTAGTACTTATGTGCAAACTTCCAACTAAACCAGATGAAATAAACTATGCGATGCACCAGAATCAAACAAAGTACGAACTGGGAAAATTAGAAATATATACAAGACTTTCAACAGAAATACTACCTCGATCGGGAACTGGAGCGGCATTGAGAGCATGAACTTGCCCTCCCGAAGGTCCAGCACGCTGAGTCTGACCCTGGCCTTGCCCTTGCTTCTTCGGGCAATCCCTAGTGAAGTGTCCCATTTCTCCACAGTTAAAGCAAGTGCCCTTCCTTTTTCTGCAATCCTTGTTTAGATGAGTCGAGCTTCCACAAGTAAAGCACCTTTTTTCCTTCTTATCTTTAGACTTATCCTCCTTCTTTTTCATTTCCTTTTTGGGCTCCGTTTCCTTGTTTTGAGACTCATTCCTCTTGACTGAGTAGGGCCATATTCACCAAACTCTCGAAAGTTGCCCCCAAAGGTATATGAGACATGGCTAAACCATGTAATGGCTCGTTTAGTCCTAGGGCAAAGTATAGGGCCTTCTTCTGAGCTGTGTTAACCAAGTCTAAACCGAACCGAGCAAGTCGGTTAAACTTATCCACGTATTCCCTAATGGTCATGTCCCCTTGCTTCAGTGATAGGAACCTTAGTCCAAACTTTCCCCGAAAGTCATCCTAAGTCTCAATTGGCCTAGTAGCGGTGGTGACCACCCACCAACGTGCAGCTTCTTCCTTTAGCAACAACACTGCCAATAAAACCTTCCTACGGTCATCTATATCAAAGAAGGCAAAAAGATCTTCGGTTTCTTTCAACCAATTCCTTGTCTCAACATAAGTCTCGGTTCCACTGAAATTCTTGCAACCCATCGCCTTAAAGTCTTTGCAAGTCTTTGCGAAGTCAGCTTGAGGATGCTGAGGGGGAGGAGGAAGAGGAACCTCAGCGACAGGAGGAGGAGGAACATTAACTACCGGAGGAGGAGGAACATTAACTACTGGAGGAGGAGGAGGAGGGACATCTGCGGGGCCGGCTTTGGTCGCCCTAGCCTCCAAAAGTCTCCTATACCAAACAGGTACGTGTACTCCCTCCGGAATAGCAAAGTTATCGGCCATACTGAAATCGAAGAAAAAGATAGATTCAGAATGGAGATAAACGAAGGAATATTGCTAATGGCTTTTTGGGGAATAGCCTTTAAAATAAACTAGACTTTTCTTTGGAAAATACTTTATACTTGGTTTTGAAAATAGTTTTCCAAAAGTTTTAAAAACCTTTTTGTTCCTTCTCGTAAACCATATGCTCTGATACCAAATGTAACACCCCACCTCCGCCAGGGTGACTCTTGCAAGCACTCTGACTTTGGAGGGGCGTTTGAATCAGGTAAACATGCATAATGATATATCAAGGCAGAACAAGAACATATGTATATATATAAACAGTGTAAATAAGATAAGTAAAACAGCGGAAGATTTCAAACTATTTCAAAACAAGTTTGGTACAACATAATGTCAACTTTCCAAATACACAAGTCTAGATAAAAACAACATCACTGAAAAACTGAAATACATAAGTACTATCCCCAAAATAAGTGATAACCATAGCTAGCTTCATGTCAAGATCGTACATGAGCTAAAATCCCACAAGCAAGCGATCAGAAATCCAAGCTAAGCTCCAATATTCCCACCCTGAGAACCTGGGGGGGGGGGGGGGGGGGGAACGGAAGAAAAGAGGCGAAAGGAAAACAGGTCAGTCAAAAAGACTGAGTAAGCCCTACTACAATCAATGTAAACTGATAAAGTTAACTGCCATGAGAAGCAGGTATGATCATAAGGATAACAACATACTAGCATGATGATTAACCAACAAGGTAGATAAAGGTGTCATCGCATAATCATGTTTAAGGTTTTGCACCACAGGTGTACTAGCAAACTAACATGACTTGAATAAACAAGTATTGATCCCTTGGCCCAAGCTTTGGCCCAATAACATGAAGTGACCCCAATACGAGGTCCAATAACATGAAGTGACCCTAATACGCGGTCCAACCAAACGGTCTAGTCGATCGGCACCCTATAAGCCTAACTCGTCACGTGTTGGTGTCCATACGGCCCAAACATAATTGTAGTCAGACTGTGCCGGGTCTCCCGTCGGGTGTATCAAGCCCTAGGGTGTCAACCCCTGGACACCATAAATATGCGTGCACAGTCTCGATCTACTGGTACCCGTGCATGTTTTCCCCGGCTTCGGGCTATGTGCACGACCAAAAGTCCGCCCGGAACTACACCGGCGTACCCATCTGCCGTCGCTTTTGGTCACTTACCTCCAGTCCAGTAATCGTGCTCCCTCCCTAGCCTAGACCCTAGGGCCTTAATGATACAAACTTGGGATTACTACTGGAGTGGACCCCCATTGCTAGGATTTTTCTAGTGGGGTAAGTACGGTTTAACCCTCTTGCTAATTATGGATTAACTTGGTTAAGTGTAACGATGAGTTCACGACTTAACCCCGATTAATCTACCAAGCCCAAATTGGTTAAGTATTAAGTGGACCATGACTTAACCCTAATCACGAGGCATTAATTAATTTAATGCGCCTTAACCTCTCACATTAGACCTTGTTGTGGTTACTAGTTAAGCCGGGCGGGTCCGGGTAGCTTTACACCACAACTTGGTCTAACCTCGGGTTCAAGGTACAACATGGCCAACTTCTCACATTGGGTCCTATTGTTTGTAGCAACTAGTTAAGCCGGTCGGTTCCGGGTAGGTTTACGCTACAAACTCAACCCAACCTCGAGTTGGTCACACTTATCTTTTCCAAGTGTCATGTCCATCATGTTTCCAAAACATGTTACAAATTTTCAAGCAATTGGGTAGACCTAACTTAATAGGTAAATTCCCAATGGGTAGACCTAACTTAATAGGTAAATTCCCAATCTTATGTTTTTATGTCTTTTAATTTTACCCAACCCCAAACGCAATCCCATCGCTTACATATCGCAATAGCGCATAAAGGATAGAAAGAGGGAACTTGGCATAATCATGACATACAGGTGTTGAAGCCACAAGTTCAACATGGTGGCATATGAAATGTACATGTGTCCATATACTTGCATATTACATTTTTAGGTCTCAAAAGCATGCATAAAACCAAACTTAGCATATTGGTGATACATGGTGATAAATGACATGTAGAAATGGCCATAAGTTCACATTTAGCCTCACATGCAAGTTATCATAAGAGATATGATAACTTACATGTTGTCAAAATGCAACCTTGAGCATAAAGCTTGAAGCTTTATGTCCATATACTCAAGATAAGCTTGCATAACATGATAACATGAACAAAATGATCATCCCAAACTTGCATAACATACTTGCATATCATATGACGAACTTGCATATCAAACTTGCATAACATAACATGATAAACTTGCATATCATAACATGGCAAACTTGCATAACATAACATGATAAACTTGCATATCATAACATGGCAAACTTGCATAACATAACATGATAAACTTGCATATCATAACATGGCATACTTGCATAACATAACATGATAAACTTGCATATCATAACATGGCAAACTTGCATAACATAACATGATAAACTTGCATATCATAACATGGCATACTTGCATAACATAACATGATAAACTTGCATATCATAATGGCCAACCAAACTTGCATCATTCATTTAACTTTAGAGTTTAAATATGAAAGTAGAATAGGGCTTACAATGCTTATGAAGGCACAAAAACATGACAAAGCCCTTATGCAATCAAATAGACCCAAAATGCAAGCTCTAATAGAAAAACCCTTGAGCCAAAATGATCAAAACTCTTTCTTTATGATGCAAATATAGAAACTTGACTTGAATGCAAGCTAATGATGCTCATACAAGCTTGAAAACACTTGTATGCATGGAAAATCTCGTAGAAATTTATTTAGGAATTTTATGAAGAGAGTGGAGGCCATGAGAGGATTGATTTTGCCATAGTTTAGTTACTTGAATGAATAATGATGATTTAGGGTTAGGTTAGGGCCTTATTTATAGATATTAGGACTAGTTCTAGCCTTAGGATTAAACCCTAGTTCCAATCTCAGCCCTTAAAACCGAATCTGGCCCCCAAACTCAACACAAACCCAAAATGGTGCACCAGGCAAAACTGCCCGGCTGGACCAAGTCGACAGCCAAGTCGACAGGGCTGTCGACTTGGGTCCAACCAAGTCGACTCCCAAGTCGACAGGGCTGTCGACTTGGGTGCTCTGGCGGGAATTTTCCCGCCTGGCCTAATCTGACCTAATTTCCAAATTCAAACTTGAATTTGAAATCTGTTTTTACTTTGAATTTTTCTGAAAACTTCGTTGGGCCTTAATCGGGTCATACGGACTCCGATTTTCGAAAACTCGGACTCTATTTCGCGTATTTTTCCGAGATGAACGCAATGGCATAGCCTGTTTCCCTTGATTCAGATTTATAAATTAAATTCTGCCTCGATTTACGTTATAACAGGTTATTGAAAATACGGGTTGTTACATGACCAGAGAGACGTGTTTATTGTCATCTCCAGACCCGTGTGGGGTTTTTTTAATCTGGCAATTTACCGTTACATTTTATATAGTCCATATCAGTCACCAGTTCAACCTGTAATATATAGTCATCGCCATACAAGCCTCTCGCTCGTATGGTAAATCTTCTACCTCATCACACAAGCTCCAAATGCTTATGCGGTATATGATGAAGTATGCATATCTTTAAGAAGTATGCCATGTAGTGTTGTTCAAAATTAATTGTTACTATCCTATGGCGACATTTATTATTACACACAGAATAACCAACACTCCGCATCCAATGGCATTCACAGGAGTTGATATAATAATAAAATTGCGCATCCAACTCATTAAGGTTTACCTATTTGTCGGGCACGCAGATAAATTCTTTACTCGACAACTAATCCATTTACCTGTTCAAACATATATAATGCACATGCATATATTTCTATCTATTTTTAAATCAGTTCAATACTTGATTTAATTAGCTATCATTCTAATAATTTAATTAATCAAATCCACAATTACATAACACAAGCAACAATCAATTTGTTTTTAACTTTTCAAAAATATACTAATTGATTCATATACTCTTTTAAAATAACCAGACTATAGAATTAAAAGTTTACATCCATGAAAAGAAAATAACAACAAAGTAGAGAACATAATGGAAATGTCAAAATATGGTAAATGTACCTTGCACCAGATTTAATCAGAGATATCCACCCTGCACTTAGGATAGGCTTTCTTAATGCTTTCCTCTGTTTCCCAAGTACAATCTCGCGGATCTCCACTCCATTGGACTTTGACTAAGTGAACCTTCTTGTTCCTCAGTTCTTTGGTTTTCTTGCCAATAATCTTTAGCGGCTCTCTTGTCACAGCCAATTCTGGAGTAATTTCTATATCCTGTTGTGCGGCTTCTTCCACAACCAAGTCTGGATCATGAACATGCTTTCGAAGTTGAGATACGTGAAATACATCATGCACTCCAGGCAACCAACCAGGTAATTGAACTCTATAAGCGAGAGTTCCGACCCGTTCAAGAATAGGGAATGGACCAATAAATCTGGGCACCAACTTCCCAGTTTTTCCAAATCGAATCACTCCTCTCATCGGAGAAACCCTTAGATACACATAATCACCAACAGAAAAAGCCAAATCTCTTCTTCTCGAATCAGCATAGCTCTTCTGTCGGCTTTGAGCAGCGAGTAATCGTTTCTTAACGAAATCGACTTTGTTTGCTGCTTCACGGATCATATCAGGTCCCAATACAAGTCTGTTACCAGGTTCTACCCAACAAGCAGGAGATCGACACGGTCTACCATACAATGCTTCAAATGGTGACATTTTTAGGCTTGCTTGGTAGCTGTTGTTGTAAGAGAACTCAGCCAAATGCAAATGGTCCTCCCATGATACACCAAAATCAAGAACACAAGCCCGCAATAAATCTTCTATTATACGATTCACCCTCTCAGTCTGACCATCTGTCTGAGGATGATTAGCGGTGCTTAGATTCAACTTTGTTCCCAGTTCTACTTGAAATGCCTCCCAGAATTTGCTAGTAAATATTGGATCTCTATCACTAACTATACTGATCGGCACTCCATGTAGCCTAACAATTTCCTTGAAATATATCTGCGCCAGACTCTGAGCATTTCCATTCGATCTGACAGGTATGAAATAGGCGGTCTTCGTGAAGTGATCTACGATTACCCAAATACTGTCATTTCCTTTCCTGGTTCTAGGCAAACTATTTATGAAGTCCATGGAAATATGTTCCCACTTCCAACCTGGAATGTCCAGCTGTTGCAACAATCCAGCCAGTTTCTGTTGGTCGCTTTTGACTAGTTGGCAAGTAGAGCACCTGCTAACATTTATTGAAACGTCCCTTTTCATAGCCTTCCACCAGAATGTTCGCTTGAGATCTTTATACATTTTGGTCACACCTGGATGGATACTCAGCTTGGACTTGTGACATTCGTCTAACACTTCCCTTTTTAGCTCGGGCATGTCGGGAACACAAATCCTTCCTCTCAATCTCAGGATCCCATCGTTATCTATTTGAAAGCACGAGGGTTTGCCTTTCTGAATCTTTCTGATCATATCCTTAATAAAATTATCATCCTTCTGAAGAATAGATATTTTGTCAATCAAGGAAGTCGTAATAATAAAACTGGCGATTATTGCATTCTTTTTACTTAGCGCATCGGCCACAACATTGGCTTTCCCTAGAGTGTACAAAATCTCAAAATCGTATGATGCAAGAAATTCTAGCCAACGTTGCTGCCTCAGATTCAAGTCTTTCTGGGTGAACAAATATTTCAATGACTGATGGTCTGTAAACAGTTTGAATTTCTCACCCAAAAGATAGTGCCTCTAGATTTCCAAAGCGAATATGATAGCCAACAACTCAAGATCATGAGTAACATAATTCTTTTCATGTGGCTTCAGCTGATGGCTAGCATAAGCAACAACTTGGCCTCTTTGCATTAATACAGTACCAAGGCCTTCTCTAGAGGCATCTGTCCAGACTTTTAAGTCTTGATCACCGTCAATAATTGTTAACACTAGAGCAGTTGTTAATGTTAATTTTAGCTCCTCAAAAGCCTCCTTGCATTCTGGAGTCCACTTGAATTTTGCGTGCTTCTTTGTAAGCTTTGTTAGGTAACTAGATATCTTCGAAAAATCTTTAACGAACTTCTGGTAATAGCTAGCCAATCCAAGAAAACTTCGACTTCTGTGGGAGTACTAGGCTATTTCCAATTTTGAATATCGGTGATTTTACTTGGATCCACAGCAATTCCCTCTTTTGATACGACGTGGCGAAGAAACTTTACTTCATCTTACCAGAATATACATTTGGAAAGTTTAGCTTTCAATACATTCTTTCTCAGAATTTTTAGAACTTGCTCCAAATGTTTTTCATGTTTGGCCTTTGACTTAGAGAATATTAAATATCATCAATAAAAACCAGAACAAACTTATTCAAGACTCCTCTGAACACTCAATTCATTAAATCAACGAAGTAAGCTGGAGCGTTACATAAGCCGAACGACATTACTAACCACCCATAGAACAAATCAGGACCTCTGAATGCTGTCATAGGAACACACTCTTCGGCAAAACGAAGCTGATGGAAGCCTGTAGCTAGGTCCATCCTTGAGAATACTTGTGCACCGTTCAATCGATACAGCAGATCATCAATCCGCGGTAATGGATATTTGTTCTTCAATGTCTGTTTATTCAAGTCATGATAATCCACACATAGTAGAAGAGTATCGTCCGACTTTGGGACAAACACCACTACTGCTCCCTAATCCGATAAACTAGGCATGATCAAACCCTTCCATACAAGCTATCGAGTTTGATTGTCTAATTATTCTTTCTCCTTTAGAGTCATCCTCCAAATAGCGTGCACTACTGGCCTTGCATTCGGAATTAAAGCGATCTTGAAATCAATTTCTCTTTTCGGAGGTAAGCTAACAACTTCTTCGATACATCTGCATAATTCTTGATGACAGGAATATCTTTTATGCGGTCCAGAATATTCTCTGTGACTACAGGGATATTTTCTACTTGAACAGGAGAAACATCAAGAGCTGACCAAAAGTCTTTTCTATCTGAATTCGGACCTTCGCATGGTATGGTGATATAATCTCCTGATTTAATCTTTGCCCTAACCACTCTCTCAGCACATTTAACCTCTGCTTCATATTTGGTTAACCAATCCAATCCCAATATAAGATCGAATTCGTTAAAATTCATGACGATCGAGATGGTAGGAAACCGATACCGAGAAAAAGAGACAGGCACCCCACAAATCCAGCTAAGATCGAGAGAACCCCCAACCGGATTATGGACAGTGATGGGTTCTTCGAGCTTTCTCAATTTCAAATCCAACTTCTTAACGACATTCTTTGCAATAAAGCTTCGTGACGCGCCTGTATCAAACAGTACTTTAACTGGAACGTTTTTGACAGTAAGTGTGCCTTCCAAAACATCAGACCTGCCCTGACTAGCTGAGGGTGCTGAAGTTTCTGCCACTTCATTCACTTGTACCATTCCAGGCTTCTTTAAGAGCCAGCAATCCTTTGCAAGATGACCAGTCTGATGGCATTTACTGCAATCTCTATTCTCTTGAAAATTCTTCTTGGATTTAGATCCACTCTTTATTCGTTTCTTCGAGGATTTGCAATTCCCCTGCAAATGCCCTTGCTTATGGCAGTTATTGTAGTTATTGCATATGGCAGTCATTATTGGTTCTTTCTCAGATCTGGCCCTTTACCGATTGACTCTGGGCTTCTTACTGACCTCAGGACTATCAGTTTCAGACTCCCCTTTATTACTAGAACTGACTTCCTCTTCGTAGCGTAACATACCTTTCTTGTCGAGATTCTCATACTGGTAAGCCATGTATATCATTTCAGAAAAAGGAAGCTTCACATGACCCATTACACTATCCTGGCATCTTCTTCGAAGACCATAAATAAACCTCAGATTCTTCCTCTTTGGATCTTGAATTAGATGTGGGAAAAAATGAGAAAGTTCATTGAATTTCTTATGATATTCTGGAATGGTCATATCTCCTTGGATCAGAATTCATCACATAATCGCTCAGTTGCTTCAGGAGGAGTAAATCTTTCTAGGAAAATCTCTTTAAATCTATCCCAGGTAATATTACCTTCTGGATTATCCTTAATAATCGAATCCCACCAGAACAAAGCTTCGTCCTTGAGTGCCCAAGATGCCAGTAATCTTTTCTGATCATCTCTCAGCTTTAAACCTTCAAAGATTTTCTCAGCAGAATGAATCCAAGCTTGTGTTTTTATAATAGATTCTTCACCCAAGAATGGTACTCCACCCAGATTTCTATATTTAATTAATAGAGCCTCAATATCTGGGTCTGTATTACTTCTTCTGTTTCTGCCACTCATTTTCTAGTACGTCTGCAAATAGCAGGCCAAGTGTCAGGTCAACAGAAATGATATTGTAAAGCATAGAGACAAATATTTGAATGTAAATGTGTCTACTGGGGTGTATTTCGTTCTGCTATACTCATACTAGGATATTATTGATCCTACCTGTAGTGAGTTATTCGTCCTAGAACATTACTGGTTCTATTTCTGACGAGTTCGTTAAATGTTATATTCCAGAACTAAGCTTAACCAAAGCTCTGATACCACGATGTGATGCCCCCAAAACCCCGTACGACGGTGTCAAGGGTAATCTTTGGAATATAACACATAAACAGATAATAGAAGAACAAAAATAAATAAATACACCAGATAATGTACAATAGAATACGCTGGGTAAACATAATCATCAGAGTTACATAGTATACAGGATCATACTTAGTTCAAAATATAGTTCAGCTATACATGAATGTCTACAGTGGAAAACAAAACATAATATGTACAACAGGAGCTGAACGGCATAAAAAGAGATAAATGATAGAATCCATCTTCAGCTCCAGCTATCCAGAAAGAGCCTGCTAAAACCTGAATACAAGGCTGCCCGTGTAGAAAGAGGGGCACCCGAGTTTGCAAGTGAAACAAACTACGAGTCAGTCATGGGACTGGTATGAGAAATCTACTTAACACATTTTATAATATGGCTAATCACTGGACCATGCCACTTTCGCGGAACGGGTTTACACCATTGGATTGTCAGTGCTTTACAACAAGTAAATCTTTTAAACATCGCAATGCTTTTTATAAAAATGAAGCCATTATAAGACTCAGTTCCCATCACACAATGCAATGCAAACCAGAGGATAGAGTTTTTACCTTATAATGGCCAAAATATGCTTGATACGAATAAAACAAAAGCATTTGATATTATTACTAGTGTTTATATGTTTCAAAAACAACTTCAAATCATAAGTATCAATCATAGACGACATTAATGCCCCATACCATTATGTCGCCATATATGGGTGTACAATCAAAACCGCAAATGTCGTATTTGGAAATTGGATTTCCGTCATGAACCAAGGCAAAAGATAGTCCTTATCGAATTCGAGACAATCTAGCCAATGTCTCAGGATTAGAACGCATCAACCCTTGGATCGTCAGGGCCGGTCCACCGATGTGGATTATTATGCCTGAACACTGCGTTTCCCCGCCCTTTGGGGCGTAAATGAGCGAACGAATGACTCCATCAGCTCCACATAGTCACCGATATATCCGAGGCGTCTCGCAACAGCAACAACCACACAGTTGAAAATAATATAAATGTCAGCCAGTTTAAGCACTGACACCACCTCTAGCTAGAAAGAAACGCATGTCCTACCTGAGGTCCTCTCCCGTTTCTGGCTCATACCGGGGCGTGAGGCTCGCGAATCAACGTTATACACAAAGCTATGCCACAGGCCATGCTTTGATCATCAACCACAGGACTTTTCTTTTCAGCAGAAACCTTGATCATTTGCCACTCAGGCGTGCCACACAGGCAGTTCACTCCATGCGACTGATTTCTATCGATATATAACCTCTGAGCTCGTACATCTCATAGAAGGGCGTTAAGCAAGAGAATAAATTATCCACCGCCAAACAGATATATATATATATATTTAAGAGAGATCAATCAGCACAGAACAAAATCCAATGTCAGACACACAATCCATTTACACGTTCGTTCTGGGTCTGAACGAAACTGGAGGCACTATATACCTCGCATACCCATCGATCTCCACGCACGTCTGGACGATCACCACTTATTATCTATATTTTGGGATGCCTCCCAATCAAGACATCAGTTATCGTCCAACCGAGATGAAGATCTCCGGTCTTCAACCACCATCTTCATCATCGACTTCTTTTCACCGATCAATTATTTGAAATGAGATTTAAATCGGCCTTTTCAAATAATTCACGTATATTTAGAATTTAAATCAATTCATTTCAATGGTTAAATTATTCGGCAACAATTCACGCCAAACACATTCAACCATCAAATATCCACTAAACCGGGTAAATTCAGTTTATTTCTATTCCATATCGTTTATAATATTTTATAACGCTTTATCGCTGTTTTTATTTATTTAAAAATAGCTAATTCATTCAAACGACGCTTCAGGCCATAACGCAACCGTGGCACTGTTTTTCTTCAGATTTGATTTACACATATATGAAAATCTAACCGTTGGATCTTCAGAAATTTTATATCATTAGAAAGATCTTTTCGAAACAAATCCAACGGTTTCAGTTTTGGGAGAATCCGACGGTCGGATCTCCCGGTACACTCGTTTGAAGTTTCGATTTCAAAATACAAACTGCAGCGTCGTTATTCGATTTAATTTAATTATATTTATATATATAAATATAATCGATTCTGGCGCTATTTTTCTTCTAATTGAATTAAACATTCCAAACAATCCAACCGTTGAATCTTCACAAAGTGGGTGTCGTTGGAAAGATATTTCCAAGGCGAACCCAACAGTTTTGGTTTCGGGAAAATCCGACGGTCGGATCTCCCACACTAATCGTTTGAAATCACGATTTCAAAACACAAACTGCAGCTTCGTTATTCGATATATTTTAATTATATATATATATATAAATATAATCGATTTTTCGACTTCAAAACCATTTTTACTTCACATATTTGATAAAAACAATATTTTTATCCAACAGATATTAATTTCAACACATGAATTTTGTTTATTTTATTTCCACACAGGAATTTCTATTCAACACATGAATTTCATTTCAACATTCAACACATGAATATTTTTTATAGTTTGTATATATAGTAAAAATATGATTTTTATTGCAAAACAATTTATTTCAAAACACGATTATTTTATATAGTTTATATATATAATAAAAATGTGATTTTTATTGCAAAACAATTTATTTCAAAATACGATTATTTTATATAGTTTATATATAATAAAAATGTGATTTTTATTGCAAAACAATTTATTTCAAAACACGATTATTTTATATAGTTTATATATATAATAAAAACATGAATTTTATTTTCCAAAGAATTTATTCAATACACGAACTCCATTCAACACATGAATATTACTTCAACACATGAATTTAATTTCAACATTCAACACATGAATTTTATTTCAACATTCAACACATGAATTTTATTTCAACATTCAACACATGAATTTAAATCAAACACAAAAATATTTTAGAAAATTTCGGCAGCATAACGGCAGGGTAGTTAAAACCGGGACCGTCCCTAGTACGGCTCCTCGCTCTACCTTAAAACCTGTCTTTTTTTGACAATGGGGATTTTCAATATCTAGTTCGTACGCAGACGAATTTTCCCATATACTAATCCTATTGGTATTTCAATCACAATCAATTATTTCAAACCAACCATTCCTGATACTCACCAAATTTTCACATCAACCAATAATCCCAACAATATCACAACCAATATATATCGTCCATGGTCTGTGGACGAGGGGAGTATATATGTATATATATATAGATATACGTATATAACTATATTTCGATTTCATTTCAATATCATTTCAATTTATTTCAACGCATATATCATTTTTACAATGCATATATAACTTATACATCGAACATACAACTTATATAGCGCTTATACATGTGGTGTACAACGCTTATATAACTCATACTTCGACTGTATAATTTATACATCGTTGTTTGCCATATCGTTTATAATTTAGAAATCTCACATTGGGTTCCACTCCACCAAAAATAGCAGAAGGCTCAGAAAAATATGCGGTCTCTTCTAGAAGGTAGAAGACGTCCACACGGTTTCGGTGTCTCTTGTTTCACTGAATTTCGACCACATAGCAAAAAGATATGATTTTTATAAGTTAACCATATTTCGCGACAGTTTTATAGTGTTAAAACAGTTTAAAATTAACTAAACCCGTACCTCTCTGAAATGGTTCGAATCTATGTCACGGATTTTTGCCAAATCCGTTGTACGATACCAGGATCGAGTTGCGCCACCAGGAAGAGGAAGGAACGGCGCTGGTTTGCCTGAAGCACGATGGATTCGGGTGGTCCCTGGCGTCATTCGCCGCGGCTTGAAGTCGTCCACTTCGGGGGCGCGATTCTCGACGATGGAGCGATGGCAGGGGGAGTGAAAGGTATGGATTTGAAGCTTGAGGGGAGCTCTTCAAAAAGCTCAACAGGGTCGAAGGCTATCGATGCGTCGTTTGATTAGAAAACGGCCGGGAAGTGTGGAGCTGCTTTCCGCCTTCGATCTAAAGGTTTGACGGGGAGAGAGAAATTAATTTGAAAATGAATTAATATTTTATAAAAATCCTATTGGCCCATCTATATATTCAAATTTTTAAAGGTATTTTCACATCCGAACTCCAATCCAAACCCAACAACTGTCGCCCCTAGCTAAATACCCCCATCTCGAACACAATGGGATATGTTTCGTAAGCCAATTCGACTGTTACAGTCAGTTATTATTCAAATTAAAGTATAAAACATTCAATATTTGATTTGAACGTACATTTCAATTTGCTGGGGCCACAAACTGATTCTAAAAATCACAGAAAAATAAATCTAGCTATGTTTTGACGATACGGTCCCAACAAAACTAGTTTCGTCGAATTCTGAGATCGTTTGAAAAATGACCCTTTTCTGGTCGATCCAATTTAACAGAAATCGACCAAACACATTTTCCTTTGCCACGCTCATATACTAACTTCAAAAATTATGAAATTTGAAACCTAGCAATAATTTGGCATCCCGGATCCAACAAAAATGGTTTCGTCGAATTATGAGATCATTTGCAAAATGGCTATTTTTACAGGCTATATAAACTCTATAGCGATCTTTCTGAAAATTCATTTGGCCAGAACTTTTGACTCCCGCTATGAAACTTCGATTTTTCAGATTCTTAGAAAGATATTCACTAACAGATTTAAATATTTTTGGTTTCACTAAAATCCATTTTATTTTGCACCCAGTGCAGTCAGTCAAAGTTTGAATTCCAATTTTGAAACTACCGCGCCATTTCAGGCCTTGTTTATAATTTAAAATAATTATATTTATTTTCAAACGTCGATTCAAACATACTTTTCGTCATTATTATTTAAAATATTTATTTTAAATATTTAAAATTCACTAAAATAGCCAAATTAAAAATTTTAAATTGGCTCAGATTTTCCGGGTTGTTACATTAATCGATAGAGTTATTCAAATATTGGTTAATCGATTAGAGTTAGTTGAGTATTAGTTAATCGATTAGAGTTAGTTGAGTATTAGTTAATCGTATATAGTTTATTCGAAAGGGAGTTAATCCAATAGAGTTATTCGAAAGGGAGTTAATCTAATATAGTTTATTCGAAAAGGAGTTAATCGAATAGCGTTATTCGAAAAGGAGTTAATTGAACAGAGATATTTGAAAAGGAGTTAATCAAATATAGTTTATTCGAAAGGAGTTATCGAATATAGTTTATGCGAAAGAGAGTTATGCATTGAAATTCGATTATATCGAATTCGGGAAAGCACTATTTACTTTTCTTTTTTAAATCAAGATTTATTTATTTATTTACAAATTAGTTGTTTGTTTATTTATTCAAATTAACAAATAAAAGTTATATTAAAGTTATTATATTTTGGAAGCATGGGATTATAACACTATTGTTATAATCAAATGGTTTCTGTAAAAGAAGTTGATTCGTAAATAGAATCCGAGAGTTACGTAAGGAAGTTGAGAAAGATTTAAGAGGTGAACTTTGTCTATTTCGAGGTTAAAGATGTTGTTCAGTTAAGTTCTGAGAGGTAATTATACCCTAACTTGATTGACTTCATTTTTAATTAAGGAATTGTTAAGGTTTGATAGGGAAGGTTGGCTGGGTGAATTTAGTTAATGCTTGTAATGGGTTGAGTTGGCATAACGATGTTTTATTTAAACATTTGTTTAAATCCAAATGAAGGGGTTTTGGAAATGTTTCCAAATAAGAATCAGAAACGTTTTCTAATATAGAAAATAAGAAATGAGAGTAAATATGGAGAGGTTTTCCCATGATTAATAACGTATATTTTCTAAATTTAGAAAATAAGAATTTATGAATATATGGAAACAGGAATAAGGAAATGAATAATTGAATGGCAAATTAAATTAAAGGGGATCAGTGTTGATTGATGATTTGCTCATTAAGACTCCTTTTGGAAATACGATAGTTGTTTGTACACATGTTTTCCTTTGATAGTTAAATCACCGACTATCAAAGATTTTGACCATTTCCGTTGTCAATACGGAGAGACCGGGATCAGATATATTATCTGAAAACCGCTCCGTATGGCATTAGTGTTGCGAATCAAATATGATGAAGATAATTGAAGACGGAGTTATGCAAGGGTTGTTCAGTAAATCGTAGGTAGAAATTGCCTAAGATGGGTTTACAAAATAGTGCCTTCGGGTTGTCCAGTCCCAGGACAACTTGAATAGACGAATATCTGACAGAGTATGTCTGGCAGATCGCGTAAGTTGATCGTTTCAAAGGTATTTATGTTAGTGGCGGAGGAATTCGTTTCTCTTAGCTTATACTCATGGTATTTTTAGGGAAATCAATTTGTGATTTGATGGGTATGACGATGTGGCATTCAATGTGAATGAAGGAATTATATGTTAAAAGATACGTTATGACCTCCAGCCTCATCAACCGAGAAATGACAGAAATCGGGAAGGCAGCATGGCAAAGTGGGCCGCACCCAATTAGGGTATATTGTCACCATCTAGAGAATATTCATATTTCTTACTTCTTTCAATTCTGTATCTCCCAGGAACGGTTATGTTGGTATACCAACTGTAAGGTGATACTATATTTGGAACATTCAAGCGAAATGAATGGCCGGTCATGTGTGGCCGAGTTGCAAGATGTTCTTGTTGAACTCCAGTGTATCGCTTCTAGAGTACACTGGTCGGAAGGTGGTTCCATACCTTGTCATAGCTGGAAATCCATTTCCTAATAAGAGCCCGCGGTTTTTGATTGTATACTATTTATGTAGAGCGTGAGATGAAAGCATTCTACTAGATTGATATGTACTTGATTTAGACATTATTATAATATCAGAAGAGTATGGATTTTAAAAGAAATGTTTTGGGTTATCATTAGGTAAAAACCATCCGTGTTTATAATGTGGATCGGTCTTACGACTATTCTTTCTTTTAAAAGAATTTTAAAAGTTAAACAAATGGTTTGAGTTTACTCACACCAGTCACATGACTGACCCAGAGTTTATTTTGTTTTGTTTTCCCTAAACTCTTGGGGTCCCAATTTTGTATGGGCAGTCAGGTAGTCGGGATTTTAGAGATATACTAAGAGCTTGGAGTAGGAGGCTTCAGGATTATATAGCTATTGTTATTTCCACTGTGTTGTATGTGTTGTACTCTGATAATGTTATTGTATACATTTACTGATTTTATTTTAAAGTTATGTATCTGTTATATATTGTTCGTTCCGCTGTGAGATTCGTGTTTACTCTGATGTTGTATGTTTTTCTTCTTCTATTCTAAGTTTCTATATTATCTATTCTCACCCTCTAATTTTTTTCATGGACTATCCGGTGTTTCCGATGCTTGGATAGTCGACATTGAGTTTATGTCAATTACTCAGGATCATGAATTCCCCGGGTCATTACAGTGGTATTAGAACTGAAGGTTAAGTTATTACCTTGGCTCTGTGGCGTGACTCAGTAGAGATGGGGTTAGTAATACCCTAGATTGAGTTGAGTGTATACATACGAGTGAACGTATTTCTTATTTGATATAAAATGATTTTATACCATGAAAATTTATTGGTTGAGTCGTTTATGGGTTCTGGTCGATCAGTTTGATCCACTGTATCAGTAGGAGTTTATAAACACTCAAATATGATGAACCAAAACAGTATGTTCTGAAAAGAGGGTAAATGAAATAATTTTACTCAAATTATATTTTGATATTAAAGAATAATTAATATTTGATGTATTATAATATATTTGATGTGTTGGTCATTATTGTAATCAAATAAGATTATAAAAGCGAAATGGTTATAAATAACCAATCAAATTTCGTATAAGTGTTACGAAATGAATTATGTCTGAATTAAAACTAGAATTGGAATTAAAACTCTGGAAATTTGAATAAGTGTTTGTAAATGGACTTGGATTGGATATAAGAGAATTTTAAAATCCTAGGAGAATTTTAAATTGTTTTACAAGCGTTGTGAATTGTATTTTGAAATATATTTCAAAATGGAAATGATTAAGAAATGGTTTGAAAGTGATATAGTATTGAACTCACTTCGATCGCTGGAAAATAAATTCCAAAGATGACTGCGCAGCATCATCGTTATTCATTTTCGAGTTTCTAAGTGACGAATTACTACCAAAGAGATTGTTTTTGAATTGTTTGAGAAAAGCAAGTTGTTAATAATTCCGAAAAGGAATATTTGATTTTGAAAAGCTAAGTTATTTAAAATTCCCAAGAAAAGATGGTTTGAATTAAAATCAGTTAAGTAAGTGGAATTTAATTGGATTAGAATGATATCGAGAAAATTGGATTTGTGTCATGGGAATTCGAAATGGTATTGAATTGATGAGTTAGGAGTTTGGAATCAAGAATGGAACTTTGCTTTGAAATGGAATTTGGCTTGGATACGTGAATGATTTGGTTTTGAGAATAAAATCAGAAATTGATTGAGATGACATTGGTATATGCTTAATTGGTAGCAGATGTAAAGGATATAATTATATGCCCAACAAAAAGGTACACGGTTATACTCATATGAGTTTGATGAGTTATGAGCCGATTTGGCAAATCGCTTGGCTATTTGGTTTTCTTTTGGATTGGAGAAGTCCTAGAGAGGCGAGTTGTAGTTGTACCGATTGAGCCGTACAAAGGAGGTGCTGGCGAAATTTTTAGAAAATTTCGGGTGTTAGAAAATTTTCAGAATTTTTGAAAATTTTCATTAATAGGAATAAATTAATATTTTAATTAGAATTTATTGGTTCAGTTGAAACTAGAGATAATAAATAAACAAATAATTTTTAATCCAGTTAATAGGGTTTGTTTCCTACCTTAGCAATTTCGAGGACGAAATTATTTTAAGGGGGGAAGAATGTTACGACCCGTATTTTACGGTGTTATAAATAATTTATTTAATTATTTAAAATATGGTTTGGTAATTTAAAATGACCAGAATTAAATAATAGTGAATATTTAATTAAATTTAATAATAGAATAATATATTTAATTTCTGAAATAGTCAGAAATAGTAGAACTCAACAATATTGTGTGAATTGAATTATTTATAATATTTAATTCAGTTTAGAATTGAATTATAATAAGAATATATTATTTAAACGAAGTTTGAATGTATAATTTATATTATAATTATAATCGAGCTCGAAATGGCGCGGCAATTGATAATTTGGCGATTCGAACTTTAAACGAATATACAGAATCCGTTTTAAGTCGGATTTCTGTGAAACAAGAAACGTTCGGAGCTGGTGAAGTATATTTTTTTCTAATGGAAGAGAAAAATCGAGATTTTGTCGTGTAGTTTTTGAGTTATGTCCAAATCAAATTTTCAAATAGTCACTACGGAATTCCTTTATAGTTTATAACGATTTATTTGAATTATAAATGGATTTTCAATATAAATTGAATATAGATTTAAGCCAGATTTGAAATATTGAGTTGTAAACCCAGACAGGTATATTATGGAGCTGGATAACATTCTGTGTGAATATATGCAATAATATTAAATTATTTTTATTTAATTTAATTATTTTAAATATATTTATATTTAAATGGGTTTATTTAGAGCTTTAAAAATAGCCAGTTTTGCAAACGACCTCCATTTTCGACGAAACTAATTTTGTTGGATCCAAAATAGTAAATTATTGTTAGATTTCAATTTTCATGATTTATGGAGTCAGTATGTGGCCGTACAGGATTTTAATGTGAAATACAATCGATAATTTGACCTTTAAAAATACGCTGTGTGAGCAAACGGATTCAGAATTCCACGAAATGGTCCGTAATGTCGAACTATAGGTGTATGTCCATTTTTATTGGATTTGGGTATCATATGTGATCATATGGATTTTTAATCAATGAATAAAAATAGCAATAAGAAAATAAATTAATAAAAAGTATATATGAACCTTGCAGTAGAAGCTACCGTACCCTATATATATATACCTCAATATTTCTAACCCTAGACCATTTTCATTCCACAGTCAACTTCATCATGCCGCAACATATTTCTTCTTACAGGAAAATCATTAGCTTTAGAAATTCATAGAAATTCATTCAAAAATTTATAAATTACAAAATAAGTATATTTGGATTAAACAACGCAAGAGCTCCATCCCAATAGTTCCAGAATGTGATGCGATGGATTTTGGTGTCCATCCACTTTTTCCAGCGAGAGTATGAATGAACTATAGTTCATGATTTCCTGTATTATAAACATTGATTCAAGTTTTTAGTACTAGATTGGGGTTGAGGATGGAAATTGCAAGTTTAGTGCAAAGTTTTGGGGAGGATGATGAAAACAGTGTCGCTCGAAATACTGGAGGAGCTCGCGTAAATCTGGGAGTCGCGGCGAGAAAGTGCACGTCGAATTTGGTGATAATGGTATGATTTGATGATGATTTTAATGAGAGGTTTAGTGGTATACTTAGTTTGGTTTTTAGTTGAAAGAAGGAGGAGTTAGGACCAGGAAAAGAATCGGCTATGGTGGAGGAAAGCTTCAGGAAGCTCGCGTGATAGAGGAAGAAGGAGGCGGGCATGGGCCTTGTGGAAGGAAGATGGGCTGGATGTTTATTGGTAAAAGCCCGATTTTAAATAAATTAAAGTTAAAATGAATTTAAACAATGTATTAATTTATAAAATGAATATCTTGCTCATACATTATCGGAATTCAACAAAACAAGATCCGTTGGGATTGTATGGATGGCAGCTATACAATGGAACTAACTGGGAGTGAATCAGAGCTTGATACAATTTATAGCGAAATAAATTGTCTGTATGAATCAACCGACTACCCAGTTATATTTTTAAAACGTATTTTTAGAACTAATAAATGTTGGTTGGTTGTTATGTGTTGACTGGTTGGTTGAACTGTGAATTGATTGGTTGAAAATATCGATATAGTTATATGTATTTATATCGTTAATCAAATATTGATTTAGTTTATCAGAATATTTCAGATTTGAAATGAAGTTGATGTTAATTATATTATTTAAAATCTGTGGATGCAAGAAAATAGGTTGGAGGAATCCAACTGGATTCCTCAATATTTAAAATACCGTTCTTTTCATATATTCTAATATATGATGTGATATATAATCTGTTGTTACTTATGTGTGTTTGAATGATATCGATCGTTGATATTTGGTATTTTAAATACCGTAAGAAATACTAGGGTGTAGAAAAGTCGGTTTTCAAAGCGTATTTTGAAAATAAATTATTTATATAAAATCAATGGATTTTATGTATAAAAGGAAAAGGATTTTATAAAAGAAAATAATTATAAAATCAAAGGAGTTAAAAGGGAAATATTTATTTATGAAATATTTATTTAGAAAATAAATAGAGTTGAAAAAGGGAAATATTTATTTATGAAATAAATAGAGTTATAAAAGGAAGTATTTATTTATGAAATAAATTGAGTTATAAAAGGGAATTTTAAATGAGATTTAAGTGTTAGAAATAAAAAGGAGTTTTCGTATGAATAATTCTATAAATAGAAGTATATATAGAATTTGGAAATGGAATATTATTTTAAAATACGAAATCAAACTTAATGGATTATATAAAAGAAACATTTTTTTTTCACATTCGATGTGAATAATGGATTAAAATGAGTATTCTGTAAATTAAAACATTTATAAGTAAAAAATTGAGTTTTGAAATAGGAATTCAAATGGGAATTTGAATGAGATAGAAAATAGGGTTTAAAAAATATTAGTTATTCGAGTAGAGTTAGTCGAATATTAGTTCTTCGAGTAGAGTTAGTCGAATATTATTTATTCGAATAGAGTTAGTCGAATATTAGTTAATTGATAGAGTTAGTCGAATATTAGTTAATCGATTAGAGTTAGTTGAGTATTAGTTAATCGATTACAGTTAGTCGAGTATTAGTTATTCGAATATAGTTTATTCGAAAGGGAGTTAATCGAACAGAGTTATTCGAAAGGGGGTTAATCAAATATAGTTTATTCGAAAAGGAGTTAATCGAATAGAGTTATTCGAAAATGAGTTAATCGAATAGAGTTATTCGAAAAGGAGTTAATCAAATGTAGTTTATTCGAAAGGAGTTATCGAATATAGTTTATTCGAAAGAGAGTTATGCATTGAAATTTGATTGTATCAAATTCGGGGAAGCACTATTTACTTTCCGTTTTTTAAATCATGATTTATTTATTTATTTACAAATTAGTTGTTTATTTATTCAAATTAACAAATAAAAGTTATATTAAAGTTGTTATATTTCGGAAGCAAGGGATTATAACACTATTGTTATAATCAAATGGTTTTTGTAAAAGAAGTGGATTCGTAAATAGAATCCGAGAGTTACGTAAGGAAGTTGTTAAAGACAACTTTGTCAATTTCGAGGTTAAAGACATTGTTCAGTCAAGGTCTGAGAGGTAATTATATCCCAACTTTATTGACTTCATTTTTAATTAAGGAATGGTTAAGGTTTGATATGGAAGGTTGTTTGGGTGAATTTAGTTAATGAGTGTAATGGGTTGAGTTGGCATAGTGATGTTTAATTTAAACATCTATTTAAATCCAAATGAAGGGGCTTTGGAAATGTTTCCAAATAAGAATCAGAAATGTTTTCTAATATAGAAAATAAGAAATGAGAGTAAATATGGAGAGGTTTTCCCATGATTAACAACGTATATTTTCTAAATTTAGAAAATAAAAATTTACGAATATATGGAAACAGGAATAAGGAAATGAATAATTGAATGACAATTAAATTAAAGGGGATCAGTGTTGATTGATGATTTTCTCAATAAGACTCCGTTTAGAAATACGACCATTGTTTGTACACTTGTTTTCCTTTGATAGTTAAATCAACGACTATCAAAGATTTTGACCATTTCCGTTGTCAATACGGAGAGACCAGGATCAGATATACTATCTGAAAACCACTCCGTATGGCATCAGTGTTGCGAATCAAATATGATGTAGATAACTGAAGACGGAGTTATGCAAGGGTTGTTCACTAAATCCTAGGTAGAAATTGCCTAAGATGGGTTTGTAGAATAGTGCCTTCGGGTTGTCCAGTCCCAGGACAACTTGAATGGATGAATGTCTGACAGAGTATGTCTGGCAAATCGCCTAAGTTGATCATTTCAAATGTATTTACATTGGTAGTGGAGGAATTCATTTCTCTTAGCTTATACGCATGGTATTTTTGGAAAATCAAATTGTGATTTAACGGGTATGACGATGTGGCATTCAAAGTGAATGAAGGAGTGATATGTTAAAAGATACATTATGACCTCAAGCCTCATCAACTGAGAAATGACAGAAATCGGGCAGCATAATGACTAAGTGGGCCGCACCCAATTAGGGTATATTGTCACCTTCTCGAGAATATTCATATTTGTTACTTCTTTCAATTCTGTATCTCCCGGGAATGGTTATGTTGGTATACCAACCGTAAGATGATAATATATTCGGAACATTCAAGCGAAATGAATGGCCGGTCATGTGTGGCCGAGTTGCAAGATGTTCTTGTTGAACTCCAGTGTATCGCTTCTAGAGTACACTGATCGGAAGGTGGTTCCATACCTTGTCAAAGTTGGAAATCCATTTCCCAATAAGAGCCTGCGGTTTTTTAATGTATACTATTTATGTAGAGTGTGAGATGAAAGCGTTCTACTAGATTGATATGTACTTGATTTAGACATTATTATAATATCAGAAGATTATGGATTTTAAAAGAAACGTTTTGGGTTATCGTAAGGTAAAAACCATCCATGTTTATGTGTGGATCGATCTTACGATTATTCTTTCTTTTAAAAGAATTTTAAAAGTTAAACAAATGGTTGGAGTTTACTCACACCAGTCGCATGACTGACCCGGAGTTTATTTTGTTTTGTTTTCCCTAAACTCTTGGGTGCCCAATTTTGTTCGGGTAGTCAAGTAGTCAGGATTTTACAGATATACTGAAAGCTTGGAGTAGGAGGCTTCAGGATTATATAGCTATTGTTATTTCCGATGTGTTGTAAGTGTAGTACTCTGATAATGTTACTGTATACATATATTGATTTTATTTCAAAGCTATGTATCTATTATATATTGTTCGTTCCGCTGTGAGATTCGTTTTTACTCTGATGTTGTATGTTCTTCTTCTTCTTCTTCTATTCTAAGTTTCGATCTTATCTATTCTCACCCTCTAATATCTTTCATGGACTATCCAGTGTTTCCAATGCTTAGATAGTCGACATTGAGTTTATGTCGATTACTAAGGATCGCGAATTCCCCGGGTCGTTACAAACATGTAATGAGGTAATGAAATCTCAAGATTCATCATTTTGGAAAGAAGCCATAAATGATGAAATGGATTCTATTATGGGAAATAAAACATGGATACTATTAGATTTACCTCCTCATTCTAAACCAATGGGATGTAAATGAATATTTAAGAAAAAGTTAAAAGAAGATGGGACAATCAAAAAATTTAAAGCTAGATTAGTTGCCAAAGGATTCACATAGAAAGAAGGAATAGATTATTTTGGTACATATGCCCTAGTAGCTAGAATTTCAACTATTAGAACTTTAATTGCATTAGATTCTGTCTATAATTTTGAAATTCATCAAATGGACGTCAAGACTACATTTCTAAAGGGAGAACTTGATGAAGAGATATACAGGTCTCAACTAGAAGGTTTTGTAATGCCTGGACAAGAGCATAATGTATGTAAACTTGCCAAATTAATATGGTCTTAAATAAGAACCAAAACAATTACACAAAAAGTTTGATAAAACTATTATATCAAATGGTTTTAGGATTTCTGAATCTAACAAATGTGTCTATAGCAAGTTTCATTCAGGTAAAGGTGTAATAATATGCTTTTACATGGATGATATGCTTATATTTGGAACAGATACTTCAAATATTGAAGAAACTAAAAGATATCTATCTTCATGCTTTGACATGAAAGATATGGGAGTAGCTGAAATTATTCTTGGAATAAGAATCATAAAGACAAAAGATGGGTTATCAATTACCCAGTCTCATTACATTGAGAAAATTATGAAAAGGTTCAATATTTTCGATTGTAAACCCATATCTATTCCATTTGTTCCAAATGTGCAGTTATACACTAATACTGGAAGAGCTATAGGGCAATTGGAATATGCTAGAGTTGTTGAGAGTTTGATATATGCAATGACATGCACAAGACCAGATATTGGCTATGATGTTGGAAAAATGAGTAGATATACTAGTAACCCTAGTCATATCCTAGTAACCCTAGATATACTAGTAACCCTAGTCATATCCACTGGAATGCAATATATAGAATTTCAAATCATCTAAAAGGTACTATAAATTGTGGTATATATTAGAATGGTTACCCAAGTATAATAGAAGGATTCATAGATGCTAGTTGGATCACTGGAAGTGAAAGTGGATGGATATTCACTCTTGGTGGGGGAGCAATATCCCGGGCCTCAAAGAAACAAACATGTATTCCTGATTCAATAATGTTTGTTGAGTGTATAGCACTGGCTTTTGGTAGTAAAGAAGCAGAATGGTTTAGGAATTTATTATTAAAAATTCCTGTGTGGCCAAAACCTATACCACTAATATCTGTGCATTGTGATAGTCAATCAACGTTATCACAAGCTTACAACCATGTGTATAATGGTAAATCTAGACATATTGGTGTAAGGCACAGTTTGGTTAGGCAAATGCTCACTGAAGGGGTAATTACCACAGATTTTGTGAGATCTAGCCAGAATTTGGCAGATCCATTTACTAAAGGACTTGCAAGGAACATAGTGATAAAAACATGATAGGGAATGGGTTTAAAGCCTATATAATACAATCTCCAATGAAAGAAACTCAACTCAACATAATAAAGAAATTTGTTATCTTGAGTTTAAAAAGAAATCTGTACTTATGCACAATTTTTTTTTGCATAAAATGACAAGAGAAATTTATTTAAAATTTGGTAAAGGATTGTTGGAGGAAATTTGAAATGAATAGAAGAAGCAAAGAAGGAAAGCACAAAGGGGCAAAATATTTAGTCCTACATCATGAAATGTGCATAGGCTTGCCTCTATATATGTAAAGGCATGATATATTATATCAAAAGAAAGAGGAGAAAGGAGAGATAAGGCAATGGCATGAACCGTGGCATAAACATTAATATTTAATGGTCAAAAGATAGGGCCTTGAGCCTTAGGGCTCTTGTGGTCTCATGATATTTGGGCCTCCGTATGTCGATGGGATTTCTGCGCAGCGGACCGTAATGTTTTTTGAATTAAGGCACGTGTAGAAATTTAAGTCATTACCAGTTGACTGGTGCCGTTTGGACCAGTCAACTGCCTGCAGTTTTATACCCTAACTAGTCGACTGGTGGTATTTGGACCAGTCGACTGGTTCAAGTATGGAACGACAGGGTCTGCCTGTTTGAATTCAAACAGACATACGCGGCCGTTCAAATGAAGTTGACAGGTGTTGTGTAGACCAGTCGATTGGTAAAAAAGGGTGCACTGTCTGAAAAGAAACAGACATTGTTGTTCAAATAATTGCGACCGTTCTTTTGAACGGACACAGTTGTATCACCTTACAGCTATAAAAACTGGACTGCACTCCAGTTTTAAACACAAGAATTCTTTTCTATATCTTCTTTCCTCTTGCTTCTCTGCCATTTTCTTAAATATATGTTGCAAACGAGTTCTGGTTCCTACAGGCTATAACTTCAATCTCTTGTCACTGTCGTCGCATAAATCAGCTAGTGAATCGTCGTGCTTGTGCAAATACGCCGATTATAGATATTGAATATCTTCTCCGTTGTATCTTCGAATAGATTTGTCATTACCCACGCACACAAAATAAGAGGGCACATATTGTTTTAGGATAGCGGTCAATACATCGTGCCTTGGAGATTTGTATATAATAAGAATCAGCGTCAAATCAACCAACAATCTGAAACAGTAATTTGTAAATGGCTCCCCATAGTCTCAAAGAGCTCGCTGTTGATTTTACAAAACTAGATAGGTTTGATGGTGTTAACTTTCTATGATGGCATAAAAAGACGCATTTTTTGTTGGTTGAAATGAAAGTGGTATATATTCGAATTACACCAAAACCAGCGGAGACTGAAGATGAAACAATTGCCAGAAACGAGAAAGGATCAAATGGGAACAGAATGATTATATTAGCAAAGGCCATATCTGTAATGCGGTGATGGACACAGTTTTCGATATGTACTACAACAAGGAAACTACAAAGGATGTTTGGGATGCATTAGAGGCAAAGTATCTAATAGAAGACGCAATAAGTAAGAAATTTCCAACAATCAAATTTTTTAGTTACAAAATGATTGATGATCGTTCAGTTGTAGAGAAATTCAATGATATCATACATATAATTAATCAATTCAGTCAACATAATTTAAATATGGATGAGGAAATTAAGGTCTCCTCGATAATAGACAAATTACCCCCTTCTTGGAAAGATCAATGGAAACAATTGAACACAAGAAGGAGGATATGGGTATAGACATCCTTGCACAATATTTTCAAATTGATCACCAACTGAGGTAAAAAGATGCCTAATATGAAATAGTTATTAATACATCAAAGGTCCATATAGTGGAAGAAAAGCAAGCAAACAATGCTTCGAATAACTCTTATAATAAGAAGAGGAAAGGGCAGAACAAGAAAAGCAAAAATGGTTGCTACTTTTGTGGTAAACCTGGACATTTCAAAAGGGATTGTCGCTTCTAGAAAAAGAAGCAGCAATAAAAAGAAAAGTTTGCAGCAGTCATATCAGAAGTGAATATGATTAAACAAGACAATTCTTATGGATCGATTCTGGTGCTACTAAGCATGTCTGCATTGACAAGAATCAATTCAAGAAACTGGAACCGACCAAAGATGAAGATTACCTATACATGGGAAATTCAACAAAGGCAACGGTCAAAGGGAAAGGGATTGCAGATTTGGAGTTCACATCCGGAAAAGTTCTGACTTCGAATGATGCATATTATGCACCTGAGATTGGGAAGCATCTTGTTTCGTGAAGTTTTCTTAATAAGTTTGGTTCCAAACAAGTTTTTGAGTCAGACAAATATGTGTTGACCAAAGGCGGTGTGTTTGTAGCGAAAAGGGTACATATGTAATGGTATGTTTAAACTGAATGTTGATATTAATAAAATTATTAATTCTGCTTATACTGTTGATTCATTTTCATTATGGCACAATAGATTAGGACATGTCAATCATAAATGCATGCTTGATATGATATTTTTGAATCCATTTCCCAAACACCAAAATGATATGCTAGATGAGTGTAGGATATGTTCATTAACTAAGATCGCTAGAAAACCATTTCCTTTCGTAGCGGAAAGTGCAACATAATTGTTAGAACTTATTCATAGTGATGTATGTGATATGCATAGTACTCCTACTAGAGGTGGAAAGAAATATTTTGTCACATTTTATTGATGATTACTCTAAATATTGTTATGTTTACCTTATGCATGCTATAAGTGGAGTGTTAAATTCATTTATTACTTATAAAACTGAAGTAGAAAACCAATGTGATGCTAAAATAAAAACATTTAGATCTGATAGGGGAGGCAAATATTAATTTCCTGAATATTGTGAATCAGTAGGAATTATACATGAAACATCTATTGCTTATACTCCACAATAAAATGGAGTGGTTGAAAGGAAAAATAGAACCCTTACTGAAATGGTAAATGCAATGTTGTGTAATTCTGGACTTAATACTAGTTTCTGGGGAGAAACTTTACTTACCGTATGTTATATTCTGAATAGGATACCTCATAAGAAAAGTAAAATTAATCCTTATGAACTTTGGAAGAAAAGAAAACCAAATCTTGATTATCATCGAGTTTGGGGATGTAGAGTGGTTGTTTGATTACCTGAACCAAAAATAAGAAATTTGGGACAAAAGGATACCGCGTGCATATTCTTAGGATATGCTCAACATAGCAAAGGATATAGGTTTCTAGTAATTGTACTTAATAGCTCTATAGAAGTAAATACAGTAATAGAATCAAGGGATGCAGTGTTTTACGAGAATAGATTTACATCTATTCGAAATAAAACGATTCATGAAACGCTGGAGGTCAATACACCTATTAGTGAAATGGTGAAGGTTAATGAACCAACTATTGAACACGTAGAAAACACTGATGGAAATATCGTTGAAAATGGTGATTCTCTTAGGAGAAGTAAACGAAGAAGAATAGAGAAATCTTTTGGACCAGATTTCATCGTATATTTGGTTGAATGTAACACCGCACCTCCATTAAGGTCACTCACAAAGGGAATGCCTTAACTTTGGTGGAGCGTTTTAGTAGACAGAACAGAAATTTACAAGACGTATAAACAATACTTGAGAAATTATAACTTTATTACAGCGGAAAACAGAAATCAGTTTGGTTACAACTTTCCCAAAAACTCAAGTACATAAATATCAGCCTGGTTCAGAAAATCATCAGAGTACAGAACTTTAAAATCATAATCCCCATAGAAGCTGCCATAAGGAGTCAAGCCATACTTTAAGCACTCTAAGTACATCAAGCAGAAGAAATCCGGATCAAGCTAAAGTGTTCCCTCCTTGGAAAACCCGCGGGAAGGGGGGGGGGGGACGGAAGAAAAGGGGCGAAAACAAGCAAGGTCAGACATAAATTCTAGCAAATCTAGTGACTTTCAGCATATGAACAGATAATAATAATCATGGCATGCAAATAAAAATGGATGAGTGATAACAGTAACAGGAGCAGAACATGTACTTAGGTTAAACAGAAGAAACATAATAATATTACTTTTCATTTCTCTGCACTAATACTAGTATAACAGGATTAGGTGTCACCCTAATGTCTAAACTGAAACAGAAACGGGAACGGAATAATTTCCACAGAAGAGAATGCTAGTAATGGGCCTTTACCACCTGAACAGAAACAGAAAGAAACAGAATTGCTAATAATGGGCCTTTACCACCCGAACAGAAACAGAATGCTAATAATGGGCCTTTACCACAAGAACATAAGGTACAGAAACAGATTAATCCCTACGGAAACAGAATGTAGAATTAGGTGTACACTAGTAAATGGGCCTTTACCACCTGAACAGACGGTACCACGCAGACAGGTGTTGCCACCCAATAGAAACAGACGGTACCAACAGAAACAGACAGAACTAAGTGTACCCTAAAACCCTACCCCAAGTGATCGGCTCCCTAATACATAAATACCCTGTGTCGGCTCCACAATAGGGTGTATCGCTCCCTAAAGTGACAACCAATTGGCACAGACCTATTTACAGATGTCACGGCGTCTTACATCCTCAGAGGCAGACCGAGATCCATGCATGCACATGACCCGGTTGGAACGCACCATCAACACCCCTCACCATTATCAGAACCACTTATAATTAGTTCAGTAAATGTGCCCGGACCCTACCTACTGTTGGGTCAAAGTTTTGATACCAGAAAGGGTTACTGACTAATACAGGTCCCAAACAACAGATGACACAAGTAATTTCCCTCCTAACCTTGTGTCCCCAGACTAACAGATTTCAGATTAACTTGTTTACAAGTTCAGACATACAGAGTTCAGATCAACTAGTTCACAGATCAGACAAGTTTTCAGACTAACGGATTAAATATACGGATTTAACAGATTTGTCTAACTTTGTAATTGGGCCTACAGATTCACGAAACGGGTTTGTTTAATTCATCAGTCCAATTGGTTTAACCCTATCCACCCAACACGTTTTAGACATCATACGTTTTAGACATCATATTTATCCCAGATTTGCATTAATATTAATGCACAGACCTCTCACATTAGGTTGGTAGCTTGTGGCCGCTGGATATGCCGGGCGGTTCCGGGCAGACTTCTGCCACAAGCCAGACCTAACCTCGTGTCTAAGCATATTTTATTTATGCCTACGACCTCTCACATTAGACTGATAGTTTGCGGTCGCTGGTTAAGCCGGTTGGTTCCGGGCAGACTTCTACCGCAAACAGAGTCTAACCTCGTGTCATAGCCAATTCATTTCAATACAGATTTTTTTTCCAAATATCAGACTAATTCTGTTTATTTAACAGATTAAACTTCTGTACAAATTACATCAGATCATTGGAGGTTCTATTAACAAGTTTTGCTCAATTTTAAGTCGAGCCTACAGATTCACATACTTCAAATTTTCAGCATTTCAATTCCAACAGATTACGTCATTCAACAAATTAAACAGATGGCAGATCTTGCAGATTAGGCTATTTAGCAGATTTAGCAGATAAGGCAATTTAACATAATTAGCAGATTAGGCAATTCAATCTAATTACCAGTTTAGGCAATATAACAGATTTAGCAGATAATAGATTTAGTAGATTATATATATATATATATATATATATATATCATATCTTGCCTAATCATAAATTTAGCCTAAACTAACTTGCCAAATCATGGTCATAATTCATAATACCACATCTTGCTTTTAATTTTTAGTTAAACATTACACAGTACAGAATATTCTCCATATATCAGGATAAATAATAAGAATTATGCCAAATTATAGCCTATGATGCTAGATATCCAAAAACCCTTATTTAGGCGCATTCACATTAACAGTTATCCTATTTTTGTATGGGTCTTTACGCCTAAGTCACGTATTCCTTTTTCAAGTCATGAGTTTTTACTAAAAAGAATATGTCCCAAAAATCTAGATTTTTAAACTATAACATGTAGTATGTCCTCAACATGCATTATCGTTCATGCATAACATGTTGTAAATTATCTTTAAACTCTAACATCAGACCTTGATTTAAGACATGCATTATGCCGCCAAGTCTCAAGTTGTCCTATATTTCCCCTTCTCCCAAATCACAGATTATCATACCTAGTACGAACAGATCTAGATCTAACATATGTTTATTTCTCAAATTAACTACAGATCTAGATTACAACATGTACTATGTATCTAAATTAGTTTCATGTTTACGGTAAAATCTAGGCCCCAAATCCCAAGTCATAAGTCCAATATATTTTATGCCTCAATCTCAAGTCATATGTTAAATATGCCACATGTCCAATTATATGCCTTAGATTTTATGTCATGTCCTCGAATCAGTCCTGTCCAATTATGCATCATTCATTATTTGTCCCAAACATTTTAGCATTCGTGCGTTAATCTCTTATGAGATTTGTCTCAGGCTTGTGGTAGCCTGGCTATAGAATAGAAAGAAGAAAGAGATACAGAATAAGATAGATCTAAACAGAACAGAATAGACATAACCTCAAATTCATATTTACAATTCATGTCACAATCATAATTAACGTTTATAGCGGAAAATAGCTGTACTTGCTTTTCGTGGTTTTAAGAAAAGATAATAAACTGTTGTTGATGCAGAAATGCTGAATTATTCCTCCTTAATTGTCGTAGCTCTAAACTTGGACTTGAGATTTGATTTAGCTTTTAATTCTATTCAGGTTGGAGGAAGATTCATCAGTCCAAGTCTTGATTCCAGTATGGTAGCGACGCAATTTTTATTTTTAATTAGAACAGAGGCATAATATAGACAGAATGAAATGGTGTGGAGAGAATGAGGCTAGGGGTGAGTTTATATAGGATTAGGCGGACGAATCTAGACAGAAACGAGACCGGATACATCAGAATGAACCAGGTTAAAAAAATTGGGTTTCGGGAGCAGGTCGACCCCCAGGTCGACACTATGGTCGACCTGGTCTGGGGGAGGTCGAATACCCAGTCGACCTGGTCAGGGGTAGGTCAAATACCCAGTCGACCTGGGTCCTGGGTGGTAAATTTCCCGCCCAGCCCGCTTCTGGGTTTGAATTCGAATTTGAATTCGAATTTTCGAGCTGTTTTCGATTCTGAAATTTTCTGAAACTTCGGAGGGCCATATCTCCCTCATACGGAGTCCGTTTCTCGAAAACTCGGACTCGTTTCCAAGAAGAATTTCGAGACATACGAATGCGCAACCCGTTTCCCTTGATTCCTGTTTTATAATTTAATTATTCTCTGATTTGTTACTTATACAATCACAGAAAATACGGGGTGTTACATTCTCCCCTCCTTAAAGGATTTTGTCCCCGAAATCTTCAAGTTAAGAAGAATGTGTCCTACCATCCAGTCCTCCATCTACTCAACCTTCATCCACAAGCATCCATTGTCCTTAGATAAAGCAAAGATCAGGCGGTCCACTGATTCAGTTGACCTCCTTAATGCGAACTATGTCAGTGTCATGAGTCCAACATGTATGCAAGCTTCCTATTTGATATTATTCTTATATGAGTGACAACCATTCATTCATATGCAACATCCATGTGATGAGTCAATCATTTTGCATCCACAGAAATTGAAAATGCTCACACATCCATATGAAGTATGAGAGTGTTTTCGAGCCGATCTAGTGCCTAATGTGTGTATATGCATCCACGAGCAACCACTAGCAACCACTTGCATCCACTTGCAACCATCAAACATAACATGTCTCAAACACATGTTTACATCCATAGGATTCCTATCTATAGGTCGAAGACTCGATTGATAGAATACAGTCGAGTGATGGGAGCAAGTGCAGATAAACAAAAACTTGGTTTCCATTAGACCTTGGTTGAGAGACAAATTTCGCCTAAGTATCAACCCCGAAGACCGAAATCAACATCAGATTGACACCCAGAGGATTACCCTTTTTAGACAATGTCAAAACTGGAAATCTCAACCTTATCAGAAATATTCAGATATTTACAGATTACTAGTATAGAGCAGATTACTAAATGATTCTTAGGAAACTAAGCATGATAAAAACCCAGAATGTATGCGTCGTGCTCAACACAGATACCCAACTTAGCACAATTGGATGAGTCATAACCCTTATGGGTCTGGGTCTACATCGGAATCAGAAACAATACTAGTATTCAAGTGCAGAGTACCCAACTTAGCACAATTGGATGAGTCATAACCCTTATGGGTCTGGGTCTACATCGGAATCAGAAACAATACTAGTATTCAAGTGCAGAGTGTCGATTACAGAATCGAAATGCCAAAATCAGAAAAGAGTTTTAACCCAAAAATCGGATAAAGAAATTAGATCCCCTACAGAAAATTTTCCTACTTCTATCCTATCCATTAGCCTCGAGAGTGTTCGCCTGCCTTCCAGAAGTTGGTCCTGCCCTTTGCCCTTGCCCTCGTTTCTTCGGACAGTCCCTAGTGAAGTGTCCCATCTCACCACAGTTGAAGAAAGTGCCCTTTCTTTTTCTGCATTCCTTGTTCAGATAAGTAGAGCTTCCGCAAGTAAAGCACTTTTTCAACTTCTTATCTTCAGACTTTTCACCCTTCTTTTGTGTTTCCTTTTTGGGCCATGCTTTCTTGTTCTGTGGTTCTTCCTTCTTTGCCTCTTCCTCGCCGTTGTCTTCCTCGTGCAATAGTGCCATATCCACCAATCTCTCGTAAGTCGCTCCCATGGGTACATGGGTCATGGCTAGGCTGTGCAGTGGCTCGTTCAATCCTTTAACAAAGCGGAGAGCCTTTTTATGCTGGGTGTTGACTAAATCTAGCCCGAACCTGGCCAGTTGGTTGAACTGATTGATGTATTCCCTGACCGTCATACTTCCTTGCTTAAGAGATAAGAACTTTTCCAGTTGTAGACTTCGTTCAGCTTGCGAGAGGAATTTCGTCTCAAACCTTGTTCTGAAATCCATCCATGTTTCAACCGGCCACTCGGCGTTAGTGATTTCCCACCAGTAGGCAGCTTCGTCCTTGAGCAACCATATCTCCAATTGTACCTTCTGCCTATCGTCCACCTCCAAGATAACGAACAGATCCTCGGTTTCTTTGAGCCAGTTCCTCGCTTCTACGAATGATTCAGCTCCCTTGAAATCCTTTCCACCCATAGCCCTAAAATCGTTACAGATCTTTGAAAAAGCAATTGCACAAGGAGGGGGCGGAGGAGGAGGAATCCTGCAGCTGGAGGAGGAATATCTGCTGGTCCTGCATCATTGGCCCTAGCCTCTAAGTACCTCCTGAACCAGCCAGGTTTTGGCACGCCCTCTGGAAAGTTAAGATTCCCAAACATGCTGGAATGAAAGAAAAAGATTTAAAACGGAGAACAGAAAAGATAGATATATGGCTCTTTGGGGATTATGTTTTTCAAAATAAACTTTACTTTTGAAAATACTTCCTTTTTAAAACCTTTTTGAAAATAGTTTTCAAAAGTTTTATCAAATCTGGTAACCTTCAGCTCTGATACCAAGTGTAAAACCCCACCTCCATTAAGGTCATTCACAAAGGGAATGCCTTAACTTTGGTGGAGCGTTTTAGTAGACAGAACAGAAATTTACAAGACAGATAAACAATACTTGAGAAATTATAACTTTATTATAGCGGAAAACAGAAATCAGTTTAGTTACCACTTTCCCAAAAACTCAAGTACATAAATATCAGCCTTGTTCAAAAAATCATCAGAGTATAGAACTTTAAAATCATAATCCCAACAGAAGCTGCCATAAGGAGTCAAGCCATACTTTAAGCACTCTAAGTACTTCAAGCAGAAGAAATCTGGATCAAGCGAAAGTGTTCCCTCCTTGGAAAACCTTAGGGGGGGGGGGAACGGAAGAAAAGGGGGGAAAAGAAGCAAGGTCAGACATAAAGTCTGGCAAGTCCAGTGACTTTCAGCATATGAACATATAATAATATTCATGGCATGCAAATAAAACTGGATGAGAGATAACAGTAACAGGAGCAGGAGATGTACTTAAGTTAAACAGAAGAAAAATATATATTAATTTTCATTTCTCTGCACTAATACTAGTATAACAGGATTAGGTGTCACCCTAATGTCTGAACTGAAACGGGAACAAAATAATTTCCACAGAAGAGAATGCTAGTAATGGGCCTTTACCACCCGAACAGAAACCGACAGAAACAGAATTGCTAATAATGGGCCTTTACCACCTGAATAGAAACAGAAAGAAACAGAATGCTAATAATGGGCCTTTACCACCCGAACAGAAGGTACAGAAACAGAAACAAATTAATCCCTATGGAAACAGAATGTAGAATAGGTGTACACTAGTAAATGGGCCTTTACCACCCGAACAAACGGTACCATGCAGACAGGTGTTGCCACCCAACAGAAACAGACGGTACCAACAGAAACAGACAAAGCTAAGTGTACCCTAAAACCCTACCCCAAGCGATCGGCTTCCTAATACATAAATACCCTGTGTCGGCTATACAATAGGGTGTATCACTCCCTAAAGTGACAACCAATTGGCACAGACCTATTTACAGATGTCACGGCGTCTTACATCCTCAGAGGCAGACCGGGATCAATTTACGCACATGACCCAGTTGGAACGCACCATCAACACCCCTCGCCATTATCAGAATGAACCACTTATAATTAGTTCAGCAAGCGTGCCCGGACCCTACCTACTATTGGGTCAAAGTTTTGATACCAGAAAGGGTTACTGACTAATACGGGTCCCAAACAACAGATGACACAAGTAATTTCCCTCCTAGCCTTGTGTCCCCAGACTAACAAATTTCAGATTAACTTCTTTACAAGTTCAGACATAAAGAGTTCAGATTAACTAGTTCACAGATCATACAAGTTTTCAGACCAACGGATCAGATATACGGATTTAACAGATTTACAGATTTGTCTAACTTTGTAATTGGGCCTACAAATTCAAGAAACGGGTTTGTTTAATTCATCAGTCCAATTGGTTTAACCCTATCCACCCAACACGTTTTAGACATCATATTTATCCCAGATTTGCATTAATATTAATGCACAGACCTCTCACGTTAGGTTGGTAGCTTGTGACCGCTGGATATGCCGGGCGGTTCCGTGCAGACTTCTGCCACAAGCCAGACCTAACCTCGTGTCTAAGCATATTTTAGTTATGCCTACGACCTCTCACATTAGACTGACAGTTTGCGGTCGCTGGTTAAGCCGGTTGGTTCCGGGCAGACTTCTACCGCAAACAGAGTCTAACCTCGTGTCACAGCCAATTCATTTCAATACGGATTTTTTTTCCAGATTTCAGACTAATTCTGTTTATTTAACAAATTAAACTTCTGTACAAATTACAGCAGATCATTCGAGGTTCTATTAACAAGTTTTGCTCAATTTTAAGTCGAGCCTACAGATTCACATACTTCAAATTTTCAGCATTTCAGTTCCAACAGATTACGTCATTCAACAAATTAAACAGATGGCAGATCTTGCAGATTAGGCTATTTAGCAGATTTAGCAGATAAGGCAATTTAACATAATTAGCAGATTAGGCAATTCAATCTAATTAGCAGTTTAGGCAATATAACAGATTTAGCAGATAACAGATTTAGCAGATTATATATATATATATATAGATATATATATATATATCATATCTTGCCTAATCATAAATTTAGCCTAAACTCACTTGCCAAATCATGGTCATAATTCATAATACCACATCTTGCTCCTAATTTTTAGTTAAACATTACATAGTACAGAATATTCTCCATAAATCACGATAAATAATATGAATTATGCCAAATTATAGCCTATGATGCTAGATATCCAAAAACCCTTATTTAAGCGCATTCACATTAATAGTTATCCTATTTTTGTATGGGTCTTTACGCCTAAGTCACATATTCCTTTTTCAAGTCATGAGTTTTTACATAAAAGAATATGTCCCAAAAATCTAGATTTTTAAACTATAACATGTAGTATGTCCTCAACATGCATTATCGTTCATGCATAACATGTTGTAAATTATCTTTAAACTCTAACATAAGACCTTGATTTAAGACATGCATTATGCCCCCAAGTCTCAAGTTGTCCTATATTTCCCCTTCCCCCAAATCACAGATTATCATACCTAGTATAAACAGATCTAGATCTAACATATGTTTATTTCTCAAATTAACTATAGATCTAGATTACAACATGTACTATGTATCTAAATTAGTTTCATGTTTACGGTAAAATCTAGGCCCCGAATCCCAAGTCATAAGTCCAATATATTTTATGCCTCAATTTCAAGTCATATGTTAAATATGCCACATGTCCAATTATATGCCTCAGATTTTATGTCATGTCCTCGAATTAGTCCTGTCCAATTATGCATCATTCATTATTTGTCCCAAACATTTTAGCGTTCGTGCGTTAATCTCTTATGATATTTGGCTCATGCTCGTGGTAGCCTAGCTATAGAATAGAAAGAAGAAAGAGATACAGAATAAGATAGATCTAAACAGAACAGAACAGACATAACCTCAAATTCAGATTTACAATTCATGTCACAATCATAATTAACGTTTATAGCGGAAAATAGCTGTACTTGCCTTTCGTGGTTTTAAGAAAGGATAATAAACTATTGTTGATGCAGAAATGCTGAATTATTCCTCCTTAATTGTCGTAGCTCTAAACTTGGATTTGAGATTTGATTTAGCTTTTAATTCTATTCAGGTTGGAGGAAGACTCATCAGTCCAAGTCTTGATTCCAGCAGGGTAGTGACGCCATTTTTATTTTTAATTAGAACAGAGGCAGAATATAGACAGAATGAAATGGTGTGGAGAGAATGAGGCTAAGGGTGATTTTATATAGGATTAGGCGGACGAATCTAGATAGAAACGAGACCAAATACATCAGAATGAACCAGGTTAAAAAACTGGGTTTCGGGAGCAGGTCGACCCCCAGGTCGACACTATGGTCGACCTGGTCTGGGTGAGGTCGAATACCCAGTCGACCTGGTCAGGGGTAGGTTGACCACCCAGTCGACCTGGGTCCTGGGCGGGAAATTTTCCACCCAGCCCGCTTCTGGGTTTGAATTCGAATTTGAATTCGAATTTTCGAGCTGTTTTCGATTCTGAAATTTTCTGAAACTTCGGAGTGCCATATCTCCCTCATACGGACTCCGTTTCTCGAAAACTCGGACTCGTTTCCAAGCAGAATTTCGAGATGAACGCAATGGCGCAACTCGTTTCCCTTGATTCCTATTTTATAATTTAATTATTCTCTGATTTTTTACTTATACAATCACAGAAAATACGGGGTGTTACATTCTCCCCTCCTTAAAGGATTTCGTCCCCGAAATCTTCAAGTTGAGAAGAATGTGTCCTACCATCCAGTCCTCCATCTACTCAAACATCATCCACAAGCATTCATTGTCCTTAGAAAACTTCTAATGTTGTATGAACATATGCAAAAGTGTGTGTATATGTTCCTTATCTAATGCAAAGATCAGGCGGCCCACTGATTCAGTTGACCTCCATAATGCGAACTATGTCAGTGTCATGAGTCCAACATGTATGCAATCTTCCTATTTGATATTATTCTTATATGAGTGACAACCATTCATTCATATGCAACATCCATGTGATGAGTCAATCATTTTGCATCCACAGAAATTGAAAATGCTCACACATCCATATGCAGTATGAGAGTGTTTTCGAGCCGATCTAGTGCCTAGTGTGTATATATGCATCCACGAGCAACCACTAGCAACCACTTGCAACCATCAAACATAAAATGTCTCAAACACATGTTTACATCCATAGGTTTCCTATCTACAGGTCGAAGAATCGATTGATAGAATACAGTCGAGTAATGGGAGTGAGTGCAGATAAACAAAAACTTGGTTTCCATTAGACCTTTGTTGAGAGACAAATTTCCCCTAAGTATCAACCCCGAAGACCGAAATCAACATCAAATCGACACCCAGAGGATTACCCTTTTTAGAAAATGTCAAAACTGGAAATCTCAACCTTATCAGAAATATTCAGATATTTACATATTACCAGTACAGAGCAGATTACTAAATGATTCTTAGGAAACTAAGCATGATAAAAACCCAGAATGTATGCGTCATGCTCAACACAGATACCCAACTTAGCACAATTGGATGAGTCATAACCCTAACGGGTCTGGGTCTACAGCGGAATCAGAAACAATACTAGTATTCAAGTGCAGAGTGGCGATTACAGAATCAAAATGCCAGAATCAGAAAAGAGTTTTAACCCAAAAATCGGATAAAGAAATTAAACCCCTTGAAGAAAGTTTTCCTACTTCTATCCTATCCACTAGCCTCGAGAGTGTTCGCCTGCCTTCCAGAAGTTGGTCCTGCCCTTTGCCCTTGCCCTCGTTTCTTCGGACAGTCCCTAGTGAAGTGTCCCATCTCACCACAGTTGAAGCAAGTGCCCTTTCTTTTTCTGCAATCCTTGTTCAAATGAGTAGAGCTTCCGCAAGTAAAGCACTTTTTCTCCTTCTTATCTTCAGACTTTTCACCCTTCTTTTGTGTTTCCTTTTTGGGCCATGCTTTCTTGTTCTGTGGTTCTTCCTTCTTTGCCTCTTTCTTGCCGTTGTCTTCCTCGTGCAGTAGTGCAATATCCACCAATCTCTCGTAAGTCACTCCCATGGGTACATGGGTCATGGCTAGGCTGTGCAGTGGCTCGTTCAATCCTTTAACAAAGCGGAGAGCCTTTTTATGCTGGGTGTTGACTAAATCTAGCCCGAACCTGGCCAGTTGGTTGAACTGATTGACGTATTCCCTGACCGTCATACTTCCTTGCTTAAGAGATAAGAACTTTTCTAGTTGTAGACTTCGTTCAGCTTGCGAGAGGAATTTCTTCTCAAACCTTGTTCTGAAATCCATCCATGTTTCAACTGGCCTCTCGGCGTTAGTGATTTCCCACCAGTAGGCAGCTTTGTCCTTGAGCAATCATACCACCAATTGTACCTTCTGCCTATCGTCCACCTCGAAGATAACGAACAGATCCTCAGTTTCTTTGAGCCAGTTCCTCGCTTCTACGAATGATTCAGTTCCCTTGAAATCCTTTCCACCCATGGCCCTAAAATCTTTACAGATCTTTGAAAAAGCAATTGCACAAGGAGGGGGCGGAGGAGGAGGAATCGCTACAGCTGCAGGAGGAATATCTGCTGGGCCTGCATCATTGGCCCTAACCTCTAAGTACCTCCTGAACCAGCCAGGTATTGGCATGCCCTCTGGAATGTTAAGATTCCCAAACATGCTGGAATGAAAGAAAAAGATTTAAAACGGAGAACGGAAAAGATAGATATATGGCTCTTTGGGGATTATGTTTTTCAAAATAAACTTTACTTTTGAAAATACTTCCTTTTTAAAACCTTTCGAAAATAGCTTTCAAAACTTTTTATCAAATCTGGTAACCTTCAGCTCTGATACCAAGTGTAACACCCCTCCTCGATTAAGGTCACTCACAAAGGGAATGCCTTAACTTTGGTGGAGCGTTTTAGTAGACAGAAAAGAAATTTACAAGACAGATAAACAATACTTGAGAAATTATAACTTTATTACAGTGGAAAACAGAAATCAGTTTGGTTACAACTTTCCCAAAAACTCAAATACATAAATATCGGCCTTGTTCAGAAAATCATCAGAGTACAGAATTTAAAATCATAATCCCCACAGAAGCTGCCATAAGGAGTCAAGCCATACTTTAAGCACTCTAAGTACTTCAAGTAGAAGAAATCTGGATCAAGCTAAAGTGTTCCCTCCTTGGAAAACCTGGGGGGGGGGGGGGGACGGAAGAAAAAGGGAGAAAACAAGCAAGGTCAGACATAATGTATGGCAAGTCCAGTGAATTTCAGCATATGAACAGATAATAATAATCATGGTATGCAAATAAAACTGGATGAGAGATAACAGTAACAGGAGCAGCAGATGTACTTAGGTTAAATAGAAGAAACAAAATAATATTACTTTTCATTTCTCTGCATTAATACTAGTATAACAGGATTAGGTGTCACCCTAATGTCTAAACTGAAACAGAAACGGGAACGGAATAATTTCCACAGAAGAGAATGCTAGTAATGGGCCTTTACCACCTGAACAGAGACAGACAGAAACAGAATTGCTAATAATGGGCCTTTACCACCCGAACAGAAACAGACAGAAACAGAATGCTAAAAATGGGCCTTTACCACCAGAACAGAAGGTACAGAAACAGATTAATCCCTACGGAAATAGAATGTAGAATTAGGTGTACACTAGTAAATGGGCCTTTACCACCTGAACAGACGGTACCACGCATACAGGTGTTGCCACCCAATAGAAACAGACGGTACCAACAGAAACAGACAGAACTAAGTGTACCCTAAAACCCTACCCCAAGCGATCGGCTCCCTAATTAATAAATACCCTGTGTCGGCTCCACAATAGGGTGTATCACTCCCTAAAGTGACAACCAATTGGCACAGACCTATTTACAGATGTCACGGCGTCTTACATCCTCAGAGGCAGACCGGGATCCATGCATGCACATGACCCGGTTGGAACGCACCATCAACACCCCTCGCCATTATCAGAACCACTTATAATTAGTTCAGTAAGCGTGCCCGGACCCTACCTACTGTTGGGTTAAAGTTTTGATACCAGAAAGCGTTACTGACTAATACGGGTCCCAAATAACAGATGACACAAGTAATTTCCCTCCTAACCTTGTGTCCCCAGACTAACAGATTTCAGATTAACTTGTTTACAAGTTCAGACATACAGAGTTCAGATCAACTAGTTCACAGATCAGACAAGTTTTCAGACTAACGGATCATATATACGGATTTAATAGATTTATAGATTTGTCTAACTTTGTAATTGGGCCTATAGATTCACGAAACGGGTTTGTTTAATTCATCAGTCCAATTGGTTTAACCCTATCCACCCAGCACGTTTTACACATCATATTTATCCTAGATTTGCATTAATATTGTAACACCCCACATCCGTTAGTGTCACTCACAAAGGGAATGCACTAAGTTCTGTGGAGCATTATGGGTAAAAGATGCAGATAAATTACAAGACAGACAAACATTAAACAGCGGAAAATAAAACTTTGCTTTATTGACAAAATAATTTGTACAAGGTTCCTTTACAATATCAGAGTATCAACTGTCTTTACAAAATAAAGAAGCATAAAATACATTTATATTCCCCAATGTAACAAAAGCCAGCCATAGCAATCCAAAGCCGATGCATCCAAGATTCTTCAAGCTTGGAAAGAGAAATCATCCCAAAACAAATTTGATCTATCCTATTTCCTCCTTAACAACCTGGGGGGGGGGGGGGGGGGTGAGAACGGAAGAAAGAAGATGAAAGAAAAACAGAGTCAGACATAAAGCCTGAGTAAGTTCAGTAACTTCTAGCATGTGAACATGGAAAACAAAACGACATGAATTAACTGAATACAAGATTACACCATGACGATAGGGTCAACAAGATGAGACAAGGTAGTCACAAGATATGCTAAGATAATCTGGATACGCTCTAATACTTTCGCTGCTTCGCTATTTACTTGTTATACTGGTTTCTATATCTCTGCACCGCCTAACTAGTGTTTCAACTAGTAACGATAACGTGATCCCAATCCCTGTATTTTCCATCGCCTTCAGGCATCCATTTATTAGTTGTTACCTAGATCTAATCTAGGGTTTTCTATCCACTGCTTTCTAGATTTAACTATAGTTTTACGCTATCTGCTGAACGCTTTTCGAGTTCAGGGTTTATGCCACCTAGTCCAACTAGGGATTACGCTACCTGTCGAACAATGCCCCCAAGTCTAGGACACACCACCTAGAGTGGTAAATGTTCCTAGGCTTCCCCACGAATGTATCGCGAATCGTTATCGCTTGTCTAGATGCACATGTCCTGTAATGTGCGATCCGAGTCCTGTGACAGGGCAAATCAAGGAATACAGAACTCGGTCGGGAGCTTTCAGATATCTGCCGATGCAGATGCTAAGGTCTGTTTTTACTACAGTGGCTATGGTACCACTTGACCCCTCCCTCAGCTAATGAAAGGCACACCTTGTAAAATGAGAACTATACGCCGGCCCCCGGTGCCCCACTATCCTATGGCCATCCGCAACCATAACTAGATAGCAAGTATATGGTCTTTTGGAGTTTTCCGCCTTTCCGCTTCACGTATCTCGATTGACTCAAGATGGATGGTAGACGACGAGTTGCTATCACAGGGCTACCGTCTTCTCGCCGAATCACGCTGGTCCATCCTAGTCTTTAGGTTGCCACATATATATTGCAACCAAGGCATACCCTCGGTTCTTCTAACGCAGACCTTAACCTCTGTGAGCCCAGGATGATCATCTGCAGCCTCACAGAGGGATACCAAGAGTACCCTCACGTCCCCTCGAAGCCTCGGGCTTCGTAACCCAATTCGTTGGAGCCTTCTTAAAACCAGATGGATGTCCGCTCCTTCGTGTTATACTAAGAATTACTACTTAGTTCTACTAACTAAGGTTTACCACTTAGTTTCCAAATTCCTTGTTTTCTTAACTAATTTTACTACTTAGTCCCTTTTTCAACTGAGGTTTACTATTTAGTTTTCTTGCTCGCCAGGTTGGGTTGGTTAAGTGTCTTTAGTCGATTGAAGCTATCTTAACCCTCTTCCCTTATCCTATTACACTGGTTAAGTGTTATCCCTTTATGCTTTTTACTTAACCCTATTCATTTATCATATTCTGATGGTTAAGCATTCAAGTTTACTTAACCCTATGGTCTAGTCCAGCTAACATATTAATTTGGCTAAGTGTATAACTTAACCCCAACCTCTAGTCTAATTAACATGTTAAATTGGCTAAGTGTATTAACTTTACTTAACCCCGCCTTCTAGTCTAGTCAACATGTTAATTTGGCTAAGTATTCCCATGGACTTAATCCTCCCATTCTAGCTTTAACTGTGCTAAGTTGGTTAAGTGTTCCTTAACCTTCCCATTCTAGCTTTAATTAATAAATTAAAGCCGCAACCTCTCACATTAGACATATATTGCCGCGGTTACTGGATGTGCCGGTCGGTTCCGGGCAGGTTTACACCGCAACTCAGTCTAACCTCGGGTTAGGCATATTCATGTTTTCTAATTTCAAAGGGTTTTTGATTAATTTCCAAATCTGGTCTTGAAAACAACCATCCCGTCCTTCAGATCAGTTAGGGATAGCCAGGGAGGGCAGGAAACTTGTATTTTCCAAACCCAAGCCTAGACACTATCCTCTCTGTCACCCTAGAACCTTCTGGTCTATGTGTTATAAAAAGGGGTGTTATCAAAATACTTTTCTTTTGTTTATAAATTGTTAACAATTTATTTCAAAAGCCCATTTCCCCTTTTTAGACAAATTTGGCCTATATTTATTTGTCAAGCCTACTAGTATACTTATATTCTAGGCCCAAGTCCTAACCCAACATGCAGTTTAAGCCATTTCCTATTTCATTGCCGAAACTAGGTTAAATATCCTAGTTTATAATTTATGGCCAAAATTTAACCAAGTTACATATTTTGTGGTAAATGAACAATTTAACATTTATGACGAATTCTATAAGTAAATTACTCCTAATTTACTGATTTCATTACTACTCTTTTAATGTACATTGTCATATTTATTATTATGGCCCATTCTCTCTTATTTATCATATTTATACTTTTTGGTATGTAAATTATACCAAGTTTAGTGTCGCTAACCATAATTTATTCTAAACATGACAATTGCTCACAATTATGAATAAATTCCAAATTGTGCTAATATACTTATTCCAAATCAACCTTAATTAACCCAATCTTGGTTTAACATCCTAATTCACAATTTATGGCAAAACTAGAATTATTTTTCTAGTTTACATTTTATGCCTAAAATTTAGCTTACTTACTAACGCTAAATTTAATATGTCAAAATCACATATTCCCTAATCCATGTCAAATTTCCCCGTTTTCATTTTAATATGCATGTCATAATACATATTGCAAATTATGCCAATTTCCAAGTTTACAACTACGTTCATATTCATTTCCATGTTTTTCCCCAAATCGCATTCCCACCGTTCGAATAATCGTGATTCAACCTAGATTATAAATAAATCTAGATTCGTAGATAAAAAAGGGAATGAATCAAAATGACAAGAAGGAATAATTGGCATAAAAAGGTTTGGATAACAATGTAGGTTCAAGAATATGGGTAGACCTAACTAAATAGGTAAATTCCCACTGTCTTAAAACCAAAGAATGGGCAAAATAGGTTCAAGAACGTGGGTAGACCTAACTTAATAGGTAAATTCCCACTGTCTTAAAACCAAAGAAAAACCAAGGAACATGTAGAATAAATAATTGGGTTTAGACCCAACTTCTCAATCACAAAACTAAAGCAATATTTTCCTAATCATAAATCATGGGTGTCAAAATCACAGTTGTCCTCATTATGTCATAAGTAATAGTTTATGTCCAAATCAAAGGTATAGGCCTAGTCAAGGAAATAATCCTTGTAGTCACAGTCACAGTCATAGGAAATGTCCATAGTCATATGCGATGTTCATAGTCCAAAAGGGAAAATAATTCCCATAGTCATAAGTCATTGTCATAGGCAATGTTTATATGTCCCAAAATCAAAGGCTTATGTCATAGTCCAAAGGCATATGCTTTCAAAGGCCACAGTTCTATAGTCATAGTCACGGTTACAGTCTTATTTGTCCTCGAATCATAACAGTTCTTAATTCAGTCCAAGAGTATAAACACAGATTCGAAGAGAGAGAAAGAGAGGGATTTGGCATATTCCTTTATTCCTTTAATTTCATGTCACAAATAAAACAAAATATTCAGATCTAGAAATAACCAACTTACAGAAAATAGATCTAGAAAAGAAGGAAAGCATGGCTATGATTCGTGCGTCGTTGCTTGAAACTTGTTTGAGCTAGCCTTTGAATTCTTCACTTGAAACTTTGATTTGAATCCCTCCTTAAAAGTCTTTTAGCAGCATCTCCTCGTCTTGAATCATATTTTATTTTATTTATTTAAGAAAATTTAGAGGAGGGGAAGAAGCCATGAATCTTAGCAGCATAAGGATAGAAGAGAATTGGTGCAAAGAGAATGAAGACTAGGGCTGTTTATATAGCTGCTCAAGACCTTATCGTACACGCAGCGCTGAGTCAGCATTGAACCTAGTTAAGAAAATAGTCCAGGTACGTAGATGAATCTAGCCAAACCTTATCATACACGCAGTGCTGAGTCAGCATTGGGTCCCACAAGCTATTTTGGCGTAAAAGTTTGATTTTCAAACTTTAGAATTTCTGGAATTTATTTAACTGTTTTATTCACATGAAATATTCTTATATGTATACAATTCCTCTAACGACCATTTTACGCGTATATATATACGCACAACTTTCATTTTATTTTCAAAATTCAAATGATGTTGCCATATTTCATTGACTGTAGCCTTATCTTGAATTTTATCTTTCGTATACATATATTTTTGTATATATATATATATTTATATTTCTCATATGTATATATATATATATATTTTCTTTATTTCCTTATACGTACGTTCTTATCCTTTCAAATTTTGAATTTGTATACGTACATATATTTGCATGTTTAGTTGGCCCTCTCTAAAACAATGATAAAAAATTATGCCGCCCCCGGGGTTCGAACCCCCGACCTCCATGCTACCAATCCAATGCCTTAACCAACGGAGCTACAGAGGCTTTTGTTAATAAGTCTTAGAACAATAATAATTATTGTTCTTTCCTTACCTCTTTTTATTCATGTTAGTTACAATACTTAAATTAAACAACTGCATGGATCTTTTTCTTTTAATTTTTCTTTTAAAAATTAATTATACTTTAATTTGAGAATCTTAATGTCACAGAATTACGGGGTGTTACATTCTCCCCCACCTAAAAGGATTTCGTCCCCGAAATCTTCAAGTTAGAAAGAATGTGTCCTACCATCCAATCACCCATCTACTCAACCATTCAATCACAGGCATTCATTGTCCTTAAAAGATTTCTAATGCTTTCATGTTCATATGCATAGTGTGTGTATATGTCTCTATCTAATGCAAAATCAGGCGGTCTACTGATTCAGTTGACCTCCTTAATGCAAATCATGTTAGTGCCATGCGTCCAATCATGCATGCAAACATCCCTAGTCATGTAAATACTACATGCGTGCACAACCATTCATCCATATGCAACGTCCATATGATATCATATCAAGTTCAACTTATAAACAAATGCATATATGTAAATGCAATATGAGAGCGTCCGAACTTGATCTAGTGCCTAATACGTATGCATATGCATCCACGAGCAACCATTTGCAACCACTTGCAACCATTCAACCATAACATGTTTCAAATACATGTTTACATCCATTGGCTTCTACCTAAGGATCGCAGATACGACCTAGAGGATATACTTTGGAAAGAGAGAAACAACTACGCGTAAAGCTCCTAAACAGAGAAATCAAGGATGCACCCTTAAGGAAAAAGGGCATGTTGCTAGTATCTAGCCTTCTTGAGCTTTACTCCACTGTATCTTAACCAATTTATCTTCATGTTTGTGAAGTTCCTAATCTCCATTTCCAAAATAAATAGATGTCAATCACGGCGCCAAGTATATGTACTAAGATGATTAGAGGCCTCCCTCTTGGCTTATCCATCACGCCATAACTATGAGAGTCAAAAGATCACTCCGTACTTTTTAGAGTACCTACCACAACTATTCATCTTTCACGCAAACCATCCAAATCGAACTCGACATTCCTCAAGTACAAGCCCCAAAGGCCTAAACCAATATCAGACAAGCATCCAAGGAATATCTTCTCCAAATTTAGACGATCTACGTGAGATGATATAAGCAAACTCGATAGCTATCCTCAAATCCCTACTAACCAAAAACTGGTCGGACCACCAATTGGATTTGAGACTCTAGTGGGATCTTTCTACTATACACGTACTATGGTGCAGAGACTCAACTATGGAAGTGGGTATGAACAATTAAGAAGCGCTGGAACCTAAGGAAATAGTACGAACAGAAAACTAGACTCTTCCAACCGGACCACCTTTCTCCTAGGTGCGCTTGGTGGCGAAAGCATGTACTTGTCCTTCTGAAAATCTCGTCCTCGTTCTTGCCCTTGTCCTTAAGTATATGTCCTATCATACCATAGTAAAGATACTTGCTCTTGTCTTAGGTTTTATAATCCCTTCCTCCTTCGTGAGCCAAGTCTACATCCATAATTTCCTCATCCTTGGGTCGTGCTCCTTTGCCAAACTTCCGCGTGTAACTATGTTGGCAAATCTCTCGAAAGTTGCCTCTATCGCACGGAAAAACCCTATAAACTTGAAAGAAGACTGGCCGTAAGTGAAACAACTACGGCTATAGATGGAAGTCGGGCACTACTTTGCCCTTCGATGAGGTTACCTCCCAGAAAGCCAGGAGCCCCAGAGACTCAAGAAAGAAGGAGACAAGAATTCAAACAGAGGAAGAGGAGACAATGCGTATGGCTTTGGGGAATATGCCTTTAAAACAAATCCTTTCTTTTAAAAATGCTTCTTTAAAAACCTTTTGAAAATAATTTTTCAAATCTTTTATCTGATCCGGTAACCTTCAGCTCTGATACCACGTGTAACACCACACATCCGTTAGTGTCACTCACAAAGGGAATGCCCTAAGTTCTGTGGAGCATTATGGGTAAAAGATGCAGATAAATTACAAGATAGACAAACATTAAACAGCGGAAAATAAAACTTTGCTTTATTGACAAAATAATTTGTACAAGGTTCCTTTACAATATCAGAGTATCAACTGTCTTTACAAAATAAAGAAGCATAAAATACATTTATATTCCCCAATGTAACAAAAGCCAGCCATAGCAATCCAAAGCCGATGCATCCAAGATTCTTCAAGCTTGGAAAGAGAAATCATCCCAAAACAAATCTGAGCTATCCTATTTCCTCCTTAACAACCTGGGGGGGGGGGGGGAGAACGGAAGAAAGAAGACGAAAGAAAAACAGAGTCAGACATAAAGCCTGAGTAAGTTCAGTAACTTCTAGCATGTGAACATGGAAAGCAAAACGACATGAATTAACTGAATACAAGATTACACCATGACGATAGGGTCAACAAGAAGAGACAAGGTAGTCACAAGATATGCTAAGATAAACTGGATACGCTCTAATACTTTCGCTGCTTCGCTATTTACTTGTTATACTGGTTTCTATATCTCTGCACCGCCTAACTAGTGTTTCAACTAGTAACGATAACGTGATCCCAATCCCTGTATTTTCCATCGCCTTCAGGCATCCATTTATTAGTTGTTACCTAGATCTAATCTAGGGTTTTCTATCCACTGCTTTCTAGATTTAACTATAGTTTTACGCTATCTGCTGAACGCTTTTCGAGTTCAGGGTTTATGCCACCTAGTCCAACTAGGGATTACGCTACCTGTCGAACAATGCCCCCAAGTCTAGGACACACCACCTAGAGTGGTAAATGTTCCTAGGCTTCCCCACGTATGTATCGTGAATCGTTATCGCTTGTCTAGATGCACATGTCCTGTAATGTGCGATCCGAGTCCTGTGACAGGGCAAATCAAGGAATACAGAACTCGGTCGGGAGCTTTCAGATATCTGCCGATGCAGATGCTAAGGTCTGTTTTTACTACAGTGGCTATGGTCCCACTTGACCCCTCCCTCAGCTAATGAAAGGCACACCTTGTAAAATGAGAACTATACGCCGGCCCCCGGTGCCCCACTATCCTATGGCCATCCGCAACCATAACTAGATAGCAAGTATATGGTCTTTTGGAGTTCTCCGCCTTTCCGCTTCACGTATCTCGATTGACTCAAGATGGATGGTAGACGACGAGTTGCTATCACAGGGCTACCGTCTTCTCGCCGAATCACGTTGGTCCATCCTAGTCTTTAGGTTGCCACATATATATTGCAACCAAGGCATACCCTCGGTTCTTCTAACGCAGACCTTAACCTCTGTGAGCCCAGGATGATCATCTGCAGCCTCACAGAGGGATACCAAGAGTACCCTCACGTCCCCTCGAAGCCTCGGGCTTCGTAACCCAATTCGTTGGAGCCTTCTTAAAACCAGATGGATGTCCGCTCCTTCGTGTTATACTAAGAATTACTACTTAGTTCTACTAACTAAGGTTTACCACTTAGTTTCCAAATTCCTTGTTTTCTTAACTAAGTTTACTACTTAGTCCCTTTTTCAACTGAGGTTTACTATTTAGTTTTCTTTCTCGCCAGGTTGGGTTGGTTAAGTGTCTTTAGTCGATTGAAGCTATCTTAACCCTCTTCCCTTATCCTATTACACTGGTTAAGTGTTATCCCTTTATGCTTTTTACTTAACCCTATTCATTTATCATATTCTGATGGTTAAGCATTCAAGTTTACTTAACCCTATGGTCTAGTCCAGCTAACATATTAATTTGGCTAAGTGTATAACTTAACCCCAACCTCTAGTCTAATTAACATGTTAAATTGGCTAAGTGTATTAACTTTACTTAACCCCGCCTTCTAGTCTAGTCAACATGTTAATTTGGCTAAGTATTCCCATGGACTTAATCCTCCCATTCTAGCTTTAACTGTGCTAAGTTGGTTAAGTGTTCCTTAACCTTCCCATTCTAGCTTTAATTAATAAATTAAAGCCGCAACCTCTCACATTAGGCATATATTGCTGCGGTTACTGGATGTGCCGGTCGGTTCTGGGCAGGTTTACACCGCAACTCAGTCTAACCTCGGGTTAGGCATATTCATGTTTTCTAAGTTCAAAGGGTTTTTGATTAATTTCCAAATCTGGTCTTGAAAACAACCATCCCGTCCTTCGGATCAGTTAGGGATAGCCAGGGAGGGCAGGAAACTTGTATTTTCCAAACCCAAGCCTAGACACTATCCTCTCTGTCACCCTAGAACCTTCTGGTCTATGTGTTATAAAAAGGGGTGTTATCAAAATACTTTTCTTTTGTTTATAAATTGTTAACAATTTATTTCAAAAGCCCATTTCCCCTTTTTAGACAAATTTGGCCTATATTTATTTGTTAAGCCTACTAGTATACTTATATTCTAGGCCCAAGTCCTAACCCAACATGCAGTTTAAGCCATTTCCTATTTCATTGCCGAAACTAGATTAAATATCCTAGTTTATAATTTATGGCCAAAATTTAACCAAGTTACATATTTTGTGGTAAATGAACAATTTAACATTTATGACGAATTCTATAAGTAAATTACTCCTAATTTACTGATTTCATTACTACTCTTTTAATGTACATTGTCATATTTATTATTATGGCCCATTCTCTCTTATTTATCATATTTATACTTTTTGGTTTCTAAATTATACCAAGTTTAGTGTCGCTAACCATAATTTATTCTAAACATGACAATTGCTCACAATTATGAATAAATTCCAAATTGTGCTAATATACTTATTCCAAATCAACCTTAATTAACCCAATCTTGGTTTAACATCCTAATTCACAATTTATGGCAAAACTAGAATTATTTTTCTAGTTTACATTTTATGCCTAAAATTTAGCTTACTTACTAACGCTAAATTTAATATGTCAAAATCACATATTCCCTAATCCATGTCAAATTTCCCCGTTTTCATTTTAATATGCATGTCATAATACATATTGCAAATTATGCCAATTTCCAAGTTTACAACTACGTTCATATTCATTTCCATGTTTTTCCCCAAATCGCATTCCCACCGTTCGAATAATCGTGATTCAACCTAGATTATAAATAAATCTAGATTCGTAGATAAAAAAGGGAATGAATCAAAATGACAAGAAGGAATAATTGGCATAAATAGGTTTGGATAACAATGTAGGTTCAAGAATATGGGTAGACCTAACTAAATAGGTAAATTCCCACTGTCTTAAAACCAAAGAATGGGCAAAATAGGTTCAAGAACGTGGGTAGACCTAACTTAATAGGTAAATTCCCACTGTCTTAAAACCAAAGAAAAACCAAGGAACAGGTAGAATAAATAATTGGGTTTAGACCCAACTTCTCAATCACAAAACTAAAGCAATATTTTCCTAATCATAAATCATGGGTGTCAAAATCACAGTTGTCCTCATTATGTCATAAGTAATAGTTTATGTCCAAATCAAAGGTATATGCCTTGTCAAGGAAATAATCCTTGTAGTCACAGTCACAGTCATAGGAAATGTCCATAGTCATATGCGATGTTCATAGTCCAAAAGGGAAAATAATTCCCATAGTCATAAGTCATTGTCATAGGCAATGTTTATATGTCCCAAAATCAAAGGCTTATGTCATAGTCCAAAGGCATATGCTTTCAAAGGCCACAGTTCTATAGTCATAGTCACGGTTACAGTCTTATTTGTCCTCGAATCATAACAGTTCTTAATTCAGTCCAAGAGTATAAACACAGATTCGAAGAGAGAGAGAGAGAGGGATTTGGCATATTCCTTTATTCCTTTAATTTCATGTCACAAATAAAACAAAATATTCAAATCTAGAAATAACTAACTTACAGAAAATAGATCTAGAAAAGAAGGAAAGCATGGCTATGATTCGTGCGTCGTTGCTTGAAACTTGTTTGAGCTAGCCTTTGAATTCTTCACTTGAAACTTTGATTTGAATCCCTCCTTAAAAGTCTTTTAGCAGCATCTCCTCGTCTTGAATCATATTTTATTTTATTTATTTAAGAAAATTTAGAGGAGGGGAAGAAGCCATGAATCTTAGCAACATAAGGATAGAAGAGAATTGGTGCAAAGAGAATGAAGACTAGGGCTGTTTATATAGCTGCTCAAGACCTTATCGTACACGCAGCGCTGAGTCAGCATTGATCCTAGTTAAGAAAATAGACCAGGTACGTAGATGAATCTAGCCAAACCTTATCATACACGCAGTGCTGAGTCAGCATTGGGTCCCACAAGCTATTTTGGCGTAAAAGTTTGATTTTCAAACTTTTGAATTTCTGGAATTTATTTAACTGTTTTATTCACATGAAATATTCTTATATGTATACAATTCCTCTAACGACCATTTTACGCGTATATATATACGCACAACTTTCATTTTATTTTCAAAATTCAAATGATGTTGCCATATTTCATTGACTGTAGCCTTATCTTGAATTTTATCTTTCGTATACATATATTTTTGTATATATATATATATATTTATATTTCTCATATGTATATATATATATATATATATTTTCTTTATTTCCTTATACGTACGTTCTTATCCTTTCAAATTTTGAATTTGTATACGTACATATATTTGCATGTTTAGTTGGCCCTCTCTAAAACAATGATAAAAAAATTAAGCCGCCGCCGGGGTTCGAACCCCCGACCTCCATGCTACCAATCCAATGCCTTAACCAACTGAGCTACAGAGGCTTTTGTTAATAAGTCTTAGAACAATAATAATTATTGTTCTTTCCTTACCTCTTTTTATTCATGTTAGTTACAATACTTAAATTAAACAACTGCATGGATCTTTTTCTTTTAATTTTTCTTTTAAAAATTAATTATACTTTAATTTGAGAATCTTAATGTCACAGAATTACGGGGTGTTACAAATATTAATGCACAGACCTCTCACATTAGGTTGGTAGCTTGTGGCCGCTGGATATGCCGGGCGGTTCTAGGCAGACTTCAGCCACAAGCCAGACCTAACCTCGTGTCTAAGCATATTTTCGTTATGCCTACGACCTCTCACATTAGAATGACAGTTTGCGGTCGCTGGTTAAGCCGATTGGTTCCGGGCAGACTTCTACCGCAAACAGAGTCTAACCTTGTGTCATAGCCAATTCATTTCAATACGGATTTTTTTCCAGATATCAGACTAATTCTGTTTATTTAACAGATTAAACTTCTGTACAAATTACATTAGATCATTCGAGGTTCTATTAACAAGTTTTGCTCAATTTTAAGTCGAGCCTACAGATTCACATACTTCAAATTTTCAACATTTCAGTTCCAATAGATTACGTCATTCAACAAATTAAACAGATGGCAGATCTTGCAGATTAGGCTATTTAGCAAATTTAGCGGATAAAGCAATTTAACATAATTAGCAGATTAGGCAATTCAATCTAATTAGCAGTTTAGGCAATATAACAGAACTAGCGGATTAGGCAATATAACAGATTTAGCAGATAACAGATTTAGCAGATTATATATATATATATATATATATATATCATATCTTGCCTAATCATAAATTTAGCCTAAACTCACTTTCCAAATCATGGTCATAATTCATAATACCACATCTTGCTCCTAATTTTCGTTAAACATTACACAGTACAGAATATTCTCCATATATCAGGATAAATAATAAGAATTATGCCAAATTATAGCCTATGATGCTAGATATCCAAAAACCCTTATTTAGGCGCATTCACATTAACAGTTATCCTATTTTTGTATGGGTCTTTACGCCTAAGTCACGTATTCCTTTTTCAAGTCATGAGTTTTTACTAAAAAGAATATGTCCCAAAAATCAAGATTTTTAAACTATAACATGTAGTATGTCCTCAACATGCATTATCGTTCATGCATAACATGTTGTAAATTATCTTTAAACTCTAACATCAGACCTTGATTTAAGACATGCATTATGCCGCCAAGTCTCAAGTTGTCCTATATTTCCCCTTCTCCCAAATCACAGATTATCATACCTAGTACGAACAGATCTAGATCTAACATATTTTTATTTCTCAAATTAACTACAGATCTAGATTACAACATGTACTATGTATCTAAATTAGTTTCATGTTTACGGTAAAATCTAGGCCCCGAATCCCAAGTCATAAGTCCAATATATTTTATGCCTCAATCTCAAGTCATATGTTAAATATGCCACATGTCCAATTATATGCCTCAGATTTTATGTCATGTCCTCGAATCAGTCCTGTCCAATTATGCATCATTCATTATTTGTCCCAAACATTTTAGCGTTCGTGCGTTAATCTCTTATGAGATTTGGCTCAGGCTCGTGGTAGCCTGGCTATAGATCAGAAAGAAGAAAGAGATACAGAATAAGATAGATCTAAACAGAATAGAACAGACATAACCTCAAATTCAGATTTACAATTCATGTCACAATCATAATTAACGTTTATAGCGGAAAATAGCTGTACTTGCCTTTCGTGGTTTTAAGAAAGGATAATAAACTGTTGTTGATGCAGAAATGGTGAATTATTCCTCCTTAATTATCGTAGCTCTAAACTTGGATTTGAGATTTGATTTAGCTTTTAATTCTATTCAGGTTGGAGGAAGATTCATCAGCCCAAGTCTTGATTCCAGTAGGGTAGCGACGCCATTTTTATTTTTAATTAGAACAGAGGCAGAATATAGACAGAATGAAATTGTGTGAAGAGAATGAGGCTAGAGGTGAGTTTATATAGGATTAGGCAGACGAACCTAGACAGAAACGAGACCGGATACATCAGAATGAACCAGGTTAAAAGAACTGGGTTTCGGGAGCAGGTCGACCCCCAGGTCGACACTATGGTCGACCTGGTCTGGGGAAGGTCGAATACCCAGTCGACCTGGTCAGGGGTAGGTCGACTACCCAGTCGACCGCCGAGTCGACCTGGGTCCTGGGCGGGAAATTTCCCGCCCAGCCCGCTTCTGGGTTTTAATTCGAATTCGAATTTTGGAGCTGTTTTCGATTATGAAATTTTCTGAAACTTCGGAGGGCCAAATCTCCCTCATACGGACTCCGTTTCTCGAAAACTCGGACTCGTTTCCAAGTAGAATTTCGAGACGAACGCAATGGCACTCATATCCACTGGAATGCAATACGTAGAATTTTAAAGTATCTAAAAGGCACTATAAATTATGGTACACATTACAACGGTTTTCCGAGTGTAATAGAAGGATAGACATATGCTAGTTGGAACACTGGAAGTGAAGATAATAAATCAACTAGTGGATGGATATTCACTCTTGGTGGGGGAGCAATATCCTAGGCCTCAAAGAAACATACATGTGTTGCAGATTCAACAATGACTGCTGAGTTTATAGCACTGTCTTCTGGTAGTAAAGAAGCGGAATGGTTAAGGAATTTATTATAAGAAATTAATATGTGGCCAAAATATATACCACAAATATCTGTGCATTGCGATAGTCCATCAACATTATCATAAGCTTACAACCAAGTTTATAATGGTAAATTTAGACATATTAGTCTAAGGCACAGTTTGGTTAGACAAATGCTCACTGAAGGGGTAATTACCATAGATTTTGTGAGATCTAGCCAGAATTTGGCAAATCCATTTACTAAAGGACTTGCAAGGAACTTAGTGATAAAATCATCACAGGGAATGGGTTTAAAGCCTATACAATACAACCGCCAATGAAAGAAACTCAACTCAACATAATAAAGAAATTTGTTATCTTGAGTTTAAAGAGAAAAAGTACTTCATATGTTTGTGGTTGGAAGCACTATTATATTTAGTTTGAAAAACTAAGTATTATCATACATTCCAAGAAAAGTGCTTGGTAATTATATAGGATCATATAGGATCGATGGTTCAATGCTTGGTCATCAAGTCCATCGTGATATACTTTGATGGGTTTTCACTACTTATAGATTCAAATATGTAAGACATCTATACTTATGCACAAATTTTCCTACATAAAATGACAAGAGGAATTTATTTAAAATTTGGTGGAGGATTGCTGGAGGAAATTTGAAATAAATAAAAGAAGGGAAGAAGGAAAGCACAAAGGGGTAAAATCTTTAGTCCCACATCATGAAATGTGCATAGGCTTGCCTCTATATATGTAAAGACATGATATATTACATCCAAAGAAAGAGGAGAAAGGAGAGATAAGGCAATAGCAAGAACAATGCTATAGACATTAATATTTATTGGTCAAAAGATAGGGTCTTGGGCCTCGTGGGGTCTCATAATCAATTGGGCCTCATAATGACGATGGGATTGCTGCACAGCGGACCATAATGTTTTTTAAGTTAAGGCACGTGCAGAAATTAAAGTCATTACCAGTTGACTGGTGCTGTTTGGACCAGTCAACTGCCTACAGTTTTATACTATTACCAGTCGCCAGTGGCATTTGGACCAGTCGACTAGTCCAGGTTTAAAAGGACTAGGGTCTGTCTATTTAAATTTAAATAGATATACGCAACAGTTCAAATGAAGTTGATTGGTGCTGTGCAGACCAGTCGACTGGTACGAAAAGGTGCGTCTGTCTTAAAAGAAATAGACGCTGCTGTCCGAATAACTGCGACCGTTCTTTTGAGCGGACGCATCCGTATCTCCTCACTGCTATAAAAACTGGATTGCACTCTAGTTTCAAACACACGAATTCTTTTCTACATCTTCTTTCTTCTTGCTTCTCTGCCATTTTCTTAAATATATATTGTAAACGAGTTCTGGTTCCCGCAGGATAGAACTCCAATCTCTTGTCACTGCAGTCGCTTAAATCAGATAGTGAATCGTCATTCTTGTGCAAACACGCTGATTAAAGATATTGAATATCTGCTCCATTGTATCTTCGAACATATTTACCATTCCTCGTGCACACAAAATAAGAGGGAAAATACTGTTTTAGGATAGCGATCAACACATCGTTCCTCGGAGATTTGTAGATAATAAGAATCAGCGTCAAATCAACCAAAAATCTGAAACAGTAATTTGGCAATGGCTCCTTACAGTCTCAAAGATTTCACCGCTGATTTTACAAAATTGGAGATGTTTGATGGTGTTAACTTTCCACGATAGCAGAAAAAAACGCATTTTTTGTTGGTTGGAATGTAAGTGGTATATGTTCTAACTACGTCAAAACCGGCGGAGATTGAAGATGAAACGATTGCGCAGACACAGGAAAGGATCAAATGGAAACATGATGATTATATTTGCAAAGGCCATATCTGTAATGCGATTATGAACACACTTTTCGATATGTACTATAACAAGGAAACTGCAAAGGATGTTTGGGATGCATTAGAGGCAAAGTATCTGATGGAAGACGCAACAAGTAAGAAATTTATAGCCACCAATTTTTTTTAATTACAAAATGACCAATGATCGTTCATTCGTAGAGCAATTCAATGGTATCATACACATACTTAATCAATTCAGTTAACATAATTTAAATATGGATGCGAAAATTAAGGTCTCCTCGATAATAGACAAATTACCCCCTTCTTGGAAAGATTAAAGGAAACTATTGAAACACAATAAGAAGGATATGAGTCTAGAAATCCTTGCACAATATTTGCAAGTTGAACAACAATTGAGACAAAAAGATGTGCATGATGAAACAGTTGTTGATACATCAAAGGTCCATACGGTGGAAGAAAAGCAAGCAAACAATGCTTCAAATAACTCTTCTAATAAGAAGAGGAAAAGGCAAAACAACAAAAATTCCTAAAGCAAGAAAATAAAAAATGGTTGCTACTTTTGTGGTAAACGGGGACATTTTAAAAGCGATCGTCGCTTCTGGAAAAAGAAGCATTAATCTGAAAAAGAAAAGTTTGTAGCAGTCATATCAGAAGTTAATATGATTGAACAATACAATTCTTGGTGGATCGAGTATGCTGCTACTAAGCATGTCTGCATTGACAAGAATCAATTCAAGAAACTGGAACCGACCAAAGATGAAGATTACATATACATGAGAAATTCAGCAAAGGCAGCGGTCAAAGGGTAGGGGATTGTGGATTTGGAATTCACATCCGGAAAAATTCTGACTTCGAATGATGTATATTATGTACCCGAGATTAGGAAGAATCTTGTTTCGGGAAATCTTCTTAATAAGTTTGGTTTCAAACAAGTCTTTGAGTTAGACAAATATGTGTTGACCAAAGGCAGTGCGTTTGTGGGAAACAGGTACATGTGTGATGGTATGTATAAACTGAATGTTGTTATTATTAAAAGTATTCTGCTTATATTGTTGATTCATTTTCATTATGGCACAATTGATTAGGACATGTTAATCATAAACGCATGCTTGATATTATATCTTTGAATCTAGTTCCCAAACACCAAAATGATATGCTAGATAAGTGTAGGATATGTTTATTAACTAAGAACACTAGAAAACCATTTCCTTTCAAAGCGGAAAGTGCAACAAAATTGTTACATTTTATTCATAGTGATGTATGTGATATGCATAAACTCCTACTAGAGGTGGAAAGAAACATTTTTTCACATTTATAAATTATTACTCTAAATATTGTTTTGTTTGCCTTATGCATGCTAAAAGTGAAGTGTTAAATTCACTTATTACTTATAAACTTGAAGTAGAAAACCAATGTGATGCTAAAATAAAAACACTTAGATTTGATAGGGAGGCGAATATCAATTTTTCTTGAATATTGTGAATCCGTAGGAATTATACATGAAACATCTATTGCTTATACTCGACAACAAAATGGTGTGGCTGAAAAGAAAAATAGAACCCTTACCGAAATGGTAAATGCAATGTTATGTAATTTTGGACTTAATACTAGTTTCTGGGGAGAAGCTTTACTTACCGCATGTTATATTCTGAATAGAATACCTCATTAGAAAAAAAAATTACTCCTTATGAACTTTGAAAGAAAAGGAAACCAAATCTTGGTTATTATCGAGTTTGGGGATGTAGAGCGATTGTCCGATCACCATAACCAAAAATAAGGAAATTGGGGCAAAAGGTTATCAAGTGCATATTCTTAGGATACGCTCAACATAGCAAATGATATAGGTTTCTAGGAATTAAACCTAATAGCTCTATAGAATTAAATACAGTTATAGTATCAAGGGATGCAGTGTTTTATGAGAATAGATTTACATCTGTTCAAAATAAACCGATTCATGTAACGCTGGAGGTCAATACACCTATTAGTGAAAGGTGGAAGTTAATGAACCAACTATTGCACCTATAGAAAACATTGGTGGAAATATCGACAAAAATGGTGATTCTCTTAGGAGAAGTAAATGAAGAAGGATAGAGAAATCTTTTGGACCAGATTTCATCGTATATTTGGTTGATGGATCTAGAAATAATATAGAGCATCAACTAATGATATCTACAAACATAGAATCTGATCCTTTAACATATAATGAGGCAATGAAATCTCAAGATTAATCATTTTGGAAAGAAGACATAAATGATGAAATGGATTCCATTATGGGAAATAAAACATGGAAACTAGTAGATTTACCTTCTGGTTCTGAACCAATAGGATGCAAATGGATATTTAAGAAAAGTTAAAAGCAGATGGCACAATCGAAAAATTTAAAGATAAATTAGTTGCCCGAGGATTCGCATAGAAAGAAGGAATAGATTATTTTGATACATATGCCCCACTAGCTAGAATTTCAACTATTAGAACTGTAATTGCATTAACTTCTATCTATAATTTTGAAATTCACTAAATGGACATCAAGACTGCATTTCTAAATGGAGAACTTAATGAAGAGATACATATGTCTCAACCAGAAGGTTTTGTAATGCCTGGACAAGAGCATAAAGTATATAAACTTGTCAGATCACTTTATGGTCTTAAATAAGCACCAAAACAATGGCTAGAAAAGTTTGATAAAACTATTATATCTAATGGTTTTAGATTTTTGAATCTGACAAATGTGTCTATAGCAAGTTTCATTCAGGTATTGAAGAAACTAAAAGATATCTATCTTCATGCTTTGACATGAAAGATATGGGAGTAGCTAAAATGATTCTTGGAATAAGAATCTTAAAGACAAAAGAAGGGTTATTAATTACCCAATCTCATTACATTTGGAAAATTTTGAAAAGGTTCAATATATTCAATTGTAAACCCATGTCTATTCCATTTGATCCAAATATGCAGTTATACACTAATACTGGAAGAGCTATAGAGCAATTGGAATATGCTAGAGTTATTGCGAGTTTGATGTATGCAATGACATGTGCACGACCAGATATTGCATATGTTGTTGGCAAAATGAGTATATATACTACTAACCCTACCCATATTCATTCAAATGCAATACATAGAATTTCAAACTATCTAAAAGGTACTATAAATTATGATATACAATATAATGGTTATTTGAGTGTAATAGAAGGATACACAGATGCTAGTTGGAACACAAGAAGTGAAGATAATAAATCAACTAGTGGATGGATATTCACTCTTGGTAAGGGAGCAATATCCTAGGCCTCAAAGAAAAAAACATGTATTGCTTATTCAACAATGGCTACTGAGTTTGTAGCACTGACTTCTGGTAGTAAAGAAGTAGAATGGTTAAGGAATTTATTATTAGGAATTCCTGTGTGGCTAAAACCTATGCCACCAATTTCTGTGCATTTGTATAGTCCATCAACATTATCAGAAGCTTACAACCAAGTTTACAATGGTAAATTTAGACATATTGGTCTAAGGCACAATTTGGTTAGGCAAATGCTCATCGAAGGGGGAATTACCATAGATTTTGCGAGATCTACCCAGAAGTTGGCAGATCCATTCACTAAAGTACTTGCAAGGAACTTAGTGATACAAACATCATAGGGAATGGGTTTAAAGCCTATACAATACAATCGCCAGTGAAAGAAACTCAACTCAACATAATAAAGACATTTGTTATCATGGGTTCAAAGAGCAAAAGTACTTCACGAAATGCGCATAGGCTTGCCTCTATATATATGTAAAGGCATGATATATTATATCAAAAGAAAGAGGAGAAAGGAGAGATAATATAATAGCATGAACCATGGCATAAACATTAATATTTAATGGTCAAAAGATAGGGCCTTGGGGCTCTTGGGGTCTCATGATCAGTTGGGCCTCAGAATGCCGATGGGATGGTGCGCAGAATACCGTAATGTTTTTTGAATTAAGGAACGTACATAAATTTAAGTCATTACTAGTTGACTGGTGCTGTTTGGACCAGTCAACTGCCTGCAGTTTTATACCTTTACTAGTCGACTGGTGGTATTTGGACCAGTCGACTGGTCCAGGTGCGAAATGACAGGGTCTGTCTGTTTGAATTCAAACAGACATACGTGACCGTTCAAATGAAGTTGACTGATATGTAAACCAGTCAACTGATGCTGTGCTGACTAGTCGACTGGTACAAAAGGGTGCATCTATATGAAAAGAAATAGACGCTGTTGTTTGAATAATTGCGATCGTTCTTTTGAACGCACGCAACCGTATCTCCTTACTGCTATAAAAACTGGACTGCAGTCTAGCTTCAAGCACATGAATTTTTTGTATCTTCTTTCTTCTTGTTTCTCTGCCATTTTCTTAAATATATATTGCTAATGAGTTCTGGTTCATGCAGGCTAGAACTCCAACCTCTTGTCACTATTGTTGCATAAATCAGATAGTGAATCGCCGTGCTTATGCAAACACACTGATTAAAGATATTGAATATCTGGTCCATTGTATCTTCGAACATCATGCACATAAAATAAGAGGGCAAATATTGTTTTAGGATAGTGATCAACAGATCGTGCCTTGGAAATTGGTAGATAATAAGAATCAGCATCGAATCAACCAACAGAGTAATGTGCAATTGCACAGCAATCTAACGCAGATGACTTCGGAATCACTTATTTTTTTATAATCGGATAAACTTGAGTTTCTCACTTTCCCTATCTGCAAGATGTTCATAATTGAACAATGGATACTGCGACAAAGAAGTTGACCAAAGGGTGCAAAAAAAGGAAAGATATATTAGTGATTACGAGTTATAACAGATAGCAGGCACATGAACACTGTGAAGATTTGGACATTAAGGCATATGTGCACATTAATGCATATTAATGCACACGTGCGTAAAGTATGTGTTTGGAGCAGGGGATGGAAATTGAAACTATTACTAGGGGATTAAAATATTCCAATATTTTAGTTTATAAATAAAAGCATTAGCTAATTGATCTATTTTTTGTTCTTGCCATTATAGAAACCAACTAAATGTCGTTTAGTTGTGAATTTGGATGGTGAGACTATCATAGTGGGTCATGGCATGGTACATTCCGCTTCAAGGGTCGGAGATCAATGTCACAATCAACATATTTTGTCTGATCATGTAAAGATTGGAATTGACAAAGAGGACCCTATTCATGAACAAACCTCACTTCCGGTTCCAACTAAACATTTCACCATGATAGGAGAAGCCTTTGGTAGTTTTGCTCAATTGCCGAAAAATCTTGTGCTTTTAGGAGATAACGTTTCAGTAAAATACACTTTGTATTTTGTTTGTCGGATTTGTCCATTTTGGTTTGTTTTGTATAATAAGTGTATAGCTTAATCGTTTAATTGATCTTCAAGCTTTTATGTGTAGGTTACACTTATTGTCAGCAAAGACAAAGTGGAAATGTTTATTGCTAAGGTCTTGAATAGTAATGAACATGTCATGAATACGACCGCAAATGAGTCTATAAAATGCAATACAATCTAGAAGAAGAGATCTTGAAAACTTTAACGAACAAGTGTAGACATTTCCATGACTCGATAGTTCAAATGTCACCTGATGATGATCCCATCAATGCAATTCAAGTGAATAAGGATTTATTTGCGTACAATGAGGACTTCAAAATTCATATTACGGTGGAAGACATTATTCAATTCCTTAGCAGGACGGGGTTGAATGAATCATGGTTGAAGATTTACATCATGTAAGTGTTTTTTCTATATACTTGCTTGATTGCACAACATACTTTTATGTGTAATGAGTCTAAAGGCTGATTTCAGAATTTAGCTAAGGTTTATGGATATCATTTAAACCTGACTATTCTTTCACATTGCATGCAAGATTTCGGAATTTAAGCTAAAGTATGTATAAAATGATTAAGCTATACACACACAACTGTCACACTTACAAAATACGCACGCCATCAACACAGCCTTTGAATATACAGATCTAGAAAAGTCCCATTATCACAAATTTACAGATACGCGCACTTTTTTAGGACCATTATGTTTGGGACTGTTCCTTTGACAAACATGTTAATATGTAGATCTAGGCATGTGCGAACATAACTTCAATTATAAACTAGCATATGACATAATCATGACATGTCCAATCCCAAGGCATGTATAATTTTAACATTAACATATAGGTGTGAACTAGATCTAACAAGGTGAACTTGCATAAGTCCACTTTACAAACATGCATATAAATATAGATCTAGTTTTGAATCTAACATGTAACACCCCACATCCGTTAGTGTCACTCACAAAGAGAATGCACTAAGTTCTGTGGATCATTTAAGGTAAAAGATGCAGATAAATTACAAGACAGACAAAATTAAAATAGCGAAAAATAAAACTTTATTTTATTGATAAAATAGTTTGTACAACAATTGCTTTCCAATACCAGAGTATCATATGTCTTACAAAATAAAGAAGCATAAAATAACATTTATATTCCCCAATGTAGCATAAGCCAGCCATAACAGCAGAAAAGAGAGTCTGAAGCGAAATATCCAAGAGTCTTTAAGCTTGGAAAGAGTAACAGTCCATACTAAGCAGAGCTATTCCCTCCCTGACTACCTGGGGAGGGGGGGGGGAACATAAGAAAAGAAGATGAAAGAAAAACAGAGTCAGACATAAAGCCTAAGTAAGTCTAGTGGCTTTTAGCATGTGAACAGGATAAAGCTCATGACAGGAGTAAACTGGAAAATGGGACAGTACTAGAATAACAGACTAACATAAACCAAAGCAAGACAGTTTAAACCGAATATACTATCACACCCCATTCTATATCTCTGCACCACCTAACTAGTATCCCAACTAGTAATCTGTATAAAGATGATAACGTGATCCCAATCCCTGTAATTGCGGTTGCCTTTAGGTGTACATCTATTATTTATTACCTAGATCTAATCTAGGGTTTTCTTATCGAGCGCTTCCTAGATTCAGCTAGGGTTTATGCGACTTATCTAATACTCCTCGTATTCAGGATTTATGCCACCTAGGTCCAACTAGGGATTATGCTACCAGTCGAACGATGCCCCTAGTCTAGGACACACTACCTAGAGTGGTATATGTTCCTAGACTTTCCCCACGTATGTGTCGCGAATCGTTTATCGCTGTCTAGATGAACATGTCCACTATATGTGCGGCCTGAGTCCCGTGACAGGGCTGAATCAAGAAAATACGGAACTTGGTCGGGAGCTTTAAGTTATCTGTCCATGCAGATGCTAAGGTCTGTTTTTCTACCAGTGGATATGGTCCTACATGACCCCTCTCTCAACTAATGAAAGGCAATCCAAGAAAATCAAGCACGAGAACTATACTCCTGCCACCTATGCCCCCACTTTCCTATTGGCCAGCCTCACCCATAACTAGATAGCAAGTACATGGTCTGTTGGGAGTTCTCTGCCTTTCCGCATGCGTATCTCGACTGACTCAAGATGGTAGGTAGACGACGGGTCCCTATCACAGGGCCATTTGTCCTGCCGAATCACGCTGGTCCATCCTAGTCTTTAGGTTGCCTTATATTGCAACCAAGGCATACCCTTGGTTCTTCTAACGCAGAACTTAACCTCTGTGAGGCCAGGCGGATCATCTGCATTCTCATAGAGGGATACCAAGAGTACCCTCACGTCCCTTCGAAGCCTCGGGCTTCATAACCCAATTCGTTGGAGCCTTCTTTAAGATCAGATGGACGTTCGCTCCTCCTCGTGTTATACTAAGGATTACTACTTAGTTTTCCTAACTAAGGTTTACCACTTAGTTTCCTGAAACGTCGTTTTCTTAACTAAGGTTTACTACTTAGCCCCTTTCAACTAAGGTTTACTACTTAGTTCTCTTTCTTGTCAAGTTGGATTGGTTAAGTGTCATTAGTCGATACAAGTTAACTTAACCCATTCATTTGTCATGTTAAACTGGTTAAGTGTTATCAGTAATTCACGTTGACTTCACCTTATCACAAACCAAGTTATATTGGTTAAGTACTTCTTATTACTTAACCCTACCCATTCACCTTGTATTGGTTAAGTGTCCCTTTTAACCTAACCTTGCCCATCTGATTTAACTAACATGTCATAACGGTTAAGTGTTCCCTTAGTTAACTTAACCCTAACATCTGTTTAATTAACATGTTCTAATGGTTAAGTATTGTCCCTTCATACTTTAACTTAACCCTATTCATTTATCACACTATGATGGTTAAGTGTTCTAAGTTTACTTAACCCTACGCTCTAGTCTAGCTAACATACTAATTTGGCTAAGTGTATTAATTTTACTTAATCCCAACCTCTAGTCTAGTTAACATGTTAAATTGGCTAAGTGTATTAACTTTACTTAACCCCACCTTTTAATTTAGTCAACATGTTAATTTGGCTAAGTGTATTAAATTTACTTAACCCTACCAATCCTAGCTTAGCTTTAATTGTCTTATTAAAGCACCAACCACTCACATTAGACAGGTATTGTTGTGGCTGCCTGTATGCCGGTCGGTTCCGGGCAGTCTTACGCCACAACTAAGTCTAACCTCGGGTCTTTATTGGGCTCAATGCCTTAACCTCTCACATTAGATAGGTATTGTTGTGATTACTGGACAGCCGGGCTGGTCCAGGCAGGTTTACATCACAACTCAATCCAACCTTGGGTTAAGCATATTCATATTGTCTAAATTTACATTTTATTTATGCAAATTATCCAGAATTCATGTCATTGCCCAAATTTATTTCTAATCAAGTTCATTAATTTAGGTATATAATTTATACCGTTTCATGCCATAAATCACCTATGTGATTTTTAACCAATTTAGGTCAAGTTTCCTATAATTACCAATTTTACCCAACGTTACCCCATCTAAATATTAGGATAACAATCTTAGCCTAATTTTCCATCCGCATGATTTTGACATATAATATTAGGCTAAAAACTTAGCCTAATTTAGCGTACACAAAATTGGGATAAAAATAATTCATTAACATAAACATGTCATATGTGTAAACTTGGCATTCTCGACATAGTCAATGTGAACATCATAGGTGTGAACTTGCAAAAAAATCAACATGAATATCATAGGTGTGAACTTGCAAAATAATCGACATGAATATCATAACATGCCACAAACTTGCATATAAGTATTGGGCCTAGTTAAATAGGTGTCACATGAATCATATAGTTTTAGCCTAACATAAAGGTATAACATAGTATAACCTAATAGGTGTCATATGAATCCACTAAAACATGGTATAACATGTTAATGCATAAGTATAGGCATAACCTCAAACATAAAACTGGCGTAAGACAAAACTATATATATAACTTTGACAACCACTTAAGGGTGTGAACTTGCAACACATATGTGTAAACATAGATCTAACAATAAACTTTCATATCAATCCTAAACGGATCTTGACATGGATCCGATTATAAGTTCTCACTTGCATAAGAACATGTGAATATAGATCTATTCTAGTCATGTAGGCACAATTGGTTTAAAACATATATACATAGAGCCTACATGAATCATATAAATATTTGTGTAAATTTAACTTGCAACCTATAACTTGCATAAGCATATATTTAGATCTAACTGTATACATACAATTCGCATAAGGTGTTGATTGTTTGATTCACAATTCATAAAAGATTCAATCACCACAACATTCAAATTATCATAAATAACAAATATAAAACAACATCATCAACACTGATATAATTCCATATTACAATTTACATCAAATCATGTCTTAATCGCATTCCCATCTAAAAAGCCACTATACTTACAACAGGCGCTGAAACTTGTTTTCTGGTTTCTGTTATTCTGAATTTGCAAAGCTTTCCCTTGAAGTAGAAAACAATGCGTAGAAATTAGATTAGACTTCTATTTCTTCTTGAATTGGCCCGCCTCTTAAGCTTTTCCTCTTGACGGCTATTCTCAAATTCCTCTCGGCAGCATGGCGGCTCTAGTTTTTTTTTAATGTTAATTAGGTTGAGTTTTAGGTCCTTTTTATAGAGTTTCAAGTTGATTTGAGCCATCAGATGAAGACAGAAGGAATCAAGGCCATACACGTCAAGAGGAGCCAATCAAATGCCGACACGTCAGCCCTAGTGACACACTAAGGCTTAGAAATTCGACCAAAACACAGACCAGGCCAGCCAGACCTGGCCAGATCGATAGGGGGGTCGACCCTATGGTCGACCTAGGTCCACCAGGTCGACCCTATGGTCGACCTGGGCCCTGGGATGGAATTTTCCTGCCCAGCCCAGATCTGGTCCTATTTTTGAATTTTGAATCCGATTTTCGAGCTGTTTGAATTTCAAATAAGTTCTAAAACTTCCGAAGGTCATATCTCCTTCGTACGGTGTCCGATTTACGTAAACTCGGACTCTATCTCAAGCAGAATTTCGAGACGAACGCAATGGCGTAACTCGTTTCTCTTAATTCCCACATTTAGAATTAACTATACTTTAATTTGTGAAACTTAGTGTTATAGAATTACGGGGTGTTACATTCTCCCCTTCTTAAAAGGATTTCGTCCCCAAAATCTTCAAGTTAGGAAGAATGTGTCCTACCTTCCAATCACCCATCTACTCAACCATTCAATCAGATGCATTCATTGTCCTTAAAAATATTTCTAAATGCTTTCATATTCCTATGCATAGTGTGTGTATATGTCTTTATCTAATGCAAAATCAGGCGGTCTACTAATTCAGTTGACCTCCTTAATGCAAATTATGTCAGTGCCATGCGTCCAATCATGTATGCAAGCGTCCCTAGTTATGTAAATACTACATGTGTGCATAGCCATTCATTCATATGCAACATCCATATGATAACATATCAAGTTAAATCCGTTAAGCAAATACATATATGTGAATGCAATATGAAAGTAACTAAGTCGTTCTAGCGCATATGGTGTGTATATGCATCCACGAGCAACCACTTGCAACCATCAATCATAACATGTTTCAAATACACGTTTGCATCCATTGGCTTCTACCTAAGCATCGATGATACGTCCTAGAGGATATACCTTAAAAGCTAGAAACAAGTAGGCATAAAACTCCTAGAGAAAGGATATACCCTTAAGAAAAAGGGTATGATGCACGTATCTAGTCTTCAGTCTTCTAAGTCGCATCTTCTTGAGCTTCTCTGTACCGTACCTTATCTAGTTAATCTTCACGATTGTGAAGCTTCTTGACCTCCATTTCCAAAATTGTCATTGATCGGATAGCTGGCTTTTCATTGTCAACTGGATATATGCGGAAGTCTATCCCGCGTTTAAGGGGTAAACCCCTAACCTAATCAAAACATCTGCGTACTCATGGACTATTCTAATGGATTGCAAATCGTCGATAAATGGCCTAATTGATCCTTTTAGGATCACGAAATCTCGAGGGTATTTCCAAGGCAAGTCAAAAAGTCTAACTTTCAGAATTACTAGCCAACCAACCCATGCCTAGGATCAACTCATAGCCTATGGAACCAAAATATTACGCTTAAACTCAACACTTAATGTGGTCATTCTCAAATCCCTACAAACCAAAGGTAAAGGGGCCGAACCACCAATTTGGATCTGAGACTAATTGGGATCTTCTACTATACAAGTACCTAGGTGAGAGACTCAACTACGGAAGCAGGCATAAACGAATGTGAAGCGCTAAGATCAAAAGAGTACTAACAGGTTGATCAAATGAAAAGCTAAACTTTTCCAATGGAGACTTTTACTATCTCTCTCCCAGGTATTCTGGTGGTGAAAGCACGCACTCGTCCTCCTGAAAATCCTTTCCCTTGTCCTTTCCCTTGTCCTTAATTATATGCCCTATTATACCATAGAAAATCCACTTCCTCTTGTCTTAGGTTTTATAATTCCTTTCTCCTTCGTGAGCCAAGTCCATATCCATGAATTCCTCATCAGTGGGTTGTGCCCCTTAGCCAAACTCCTCATTCTCTTCCTTGTGTAATCATGTTGACAAATCTCTCGAAAACTGCCTCCATCGTACAGAAAACCCTACAAAGATTGAAAGAAAACTAGCCGCAGGTGAAACTATTACAGCTATAGATGGAAGTTGGGTACTACTTCTCCCTTCGATGAGGTTACCTCTCAGAAAGCCAGGAGCCCCGGAGACTCAAGAAAGAAGGAAACAAGGACTCAAACAGAGAATCAAAAGATAGTGCATATGGCTTTGGGGAATATGCCTTTAAAACAAAACTTTTCTTTTGAAAATGCTTCTTTTAAACCCGTTTTGAAAATAATTTTTCAAATCTTTTATCTGATCCGGTAACCTTCAGCTCTAATACCACGTGTAACACCCCACATTACAAAGGGAATGCACTAAGTTCTGTGGAGCATTTAAGGTAAAATATGGAAATAAATTACAAGAGAGACAAAATTAAAACAGCGGAAAATAAAACTTTACTTTATTGATAAAATAGTTTGTACAACAATTGCTTTCCAATACCAGAGTATCATCTGTCTTACAAAATAAAGAAGCATAAAATAACATTTATATTCCCCAATGTAGCATAAGCCAGCCATAGCAGCAGAAAAGAGAGTATGAAGCGATATATCCAAGAGTCTTTAAGCTTGGAAAGAGTAATAGTCCATACTAAGCAGAGCTATTCCCTCCCTGACTACCTGGGGGGGGGGGGGGACGGAAGAAAAGAAGACGAAAGCAAAACAGAGTCATACATAAAGCCTGAGTAAGTCTAGTGGCTTTTAGCATGTGAACAGGATAAAGTTCATGACAGGAGTAAATTGGAAAATGGGACAGTACCAGAATAACAGACTAATATAAACCAAAGCAAGACAGTTTAAACCGAATATACTATCACACCCCATTCTATATCTCTGCACCACCTAACTAGTATCCCAACTAGTAATCTGTATAAAGATGATAACGTGTCCCTGTAATTGTGGTTTCCTTTAGGTGTACATCTATTATTTATTACCTAGATCTAATCTAGTGTTTTCTTATCGAGCGCTTCCTAGATTCAACTAGGGTTTATGCGACTTATCTAATACTTCTCGTATTCAGGATTTATGCCACCTAGGTCCAACTAGGGATTATGCTACCTGTCGAACGATGCCCCTAGTTTAGGACGCACTACCTAGAGTGGTATATGTTCCTAGACTTTACCCACGTATGTGTCGCGAATCGTTTATCGCTGTCTAGATGCACATGTCCACTATATGTGCGGCCCAAGTCCCGTGATAGGGCTGAATCAAGAAAATATAGAACTCGGTCGGGAACTTTAAGTTATCTGCCGATGCAGATGCTAAGATCCGTTTTTCTACCAGTGGATATGGTCCTACGTGACCCCTCCCTCAACTAATGAAAGGCAATCCAATAAAATCAAGCACGAGAACTATACTCCTGCCACCTATGCCCTACTTTCCTATTGGCCAGCCTCACCCATAACTAGACATCAAGTATATGGTCTGTTGGGAGTTCTCTGCCTTTCCGCATGCATATCTCGACTGACTCAAGATGGTAGGTAGACGACGGGTCGTTATCATAGGGCCATTTGTCCCGCCGAATCACGTTGGTCCATCCTACTCTTTAGGTTGCCTTATATTGCAACCAAGGCATACCCTTGGTTCTTCTAACGCAGACCTTAACCTTTGTGAGCCCAGGCGGATCATCTGCATTTTCACAGAGGGATACCAAGAGTACCCTCACGTCCCCTCGAAGCCTCGGGCTTCGTAACCCAATTCGTTGGAGCCTTCTTTAAGATCAGATGGACGTTCGCTCCTCCTCGTGTTATACTAAGGATTACTACTTAGTTTTCCTGACTAAGGTTTACCACTTAGTTTCCTGAATCGTCGTTTTCTTAACTAAGGTTTACTACTTAGCCCCTTTCAACTATAGTTTACTACTTAGTTCTCTTTCTCGTCAAGTTGGATTGATTAAGTGTCATTAGTCGATACAAGTTAACTTAACCCATTCATTTGTCATGTTAAACTGGTTATGTGTTATCAGTAATTCACGTTGACTTAACCTTATCACAAACCAACTTATATTGGTTAAGTACTTCTTATTACTTAATTCTACCCATTCACCTTGTATTGGTTAAGTGTCCCTTTTAACCTAACCTTGCCCATCTGTTTTAACTAACATGTTATAACGGTTAAGTGTTCCTTAGTTAACTTAACCCTAACATCTATTTAATTAACATGTTCTAATGGTTAAGTATTGTCCCTTCATGCTTTAACTTAACCCTATTCATTTATCACACTATGATGGTTAAGTGTTCTAAGTTTACTTAACCTTACGCTCCAGTCCAGCTAACATACTAATTTGGCTAAGTGTATTAATTTTACTTAACCCCAACCTCTAGTCTAGTTAACATGTTAAATTGGCTAAGTGTATTAACTTTACTTAACCCCACCTTTTAATCCAGTCAACATGTTAATTTGGCTAAGTGTATTAAATTTACTTAACCCAACCAATCCTAGCTTAGCTTTAATTGTCTTATTAAAGCACCAACCACTCACATTAGACAGGTATTGTTGTGGCTGCTTGTATACCGGTCGGTTCTGGGCAGTCTTACGCCACAACTCAGTCTAACCTCGGGTCTTTATTGGGCTCAATGCCTTAACCTCTCACATTGGATAGGTATTGTTGTGAATACTGGACAGCCGAGCGGGTCCGGGCAGGTTTACATCACAACTCAATCCAACCTCAGGTTAAGCATATTCTTATTGTCTAAATTTACATTTTATTTATGCAAATTATCTAGAATTCATGCCATTGCCCAAATTTATTTCTAATTAAGTTCATTAATTTAGGTATATAATTTATACCGTTTCATGCCATAAATCACCTATGTGATTTTTAACCAATTTAGGTCAAGTTTCCTATAATTACCAATTTTACCCAACGTTACCCCATCTAAATATTAGGATAACAATCTTAGCCTAATTTTCCGCCCGCATGATTTTGACATATAATATTAGGCTAAAAACTTAGCCTAATTTAGCATACACAAAATTGGCATAAAAATAATTCATTAACATAAACATGTCATATGTTTAAACTTGGCATTCTCGACATAGTCAATATGAACATGGTGTGAACTTGCAAAAAAATCAACACGAATATCATAGGTGTGAACTTGCAAAATAATCGAAATGAATATCATAACATTGCATAACATGCCACAAACTTGCATATAAATATTGGGCCTAGTTAAATAGGTGTCACATGAATCATATAGTTTTAGCCTAACATAAAGGTATAACATAGTATAACCTAATAGGTGTCATATGAATCCACTAAAACATGGTATAACATGTTAATGCATAGGTCTAGGCATAACCTCAAACATAAAACTGGCGTAAGACAAAACTATATGTGTAACTTTGACAACCACTTAAGGGTGTGAACTTGCAACACATATGTGTAAACATAGATCTAACAATAAACTTTCATATCAATCCTAAACGGATCTTGACATGGATCCGATTATAAGTTCTCACTTGCATAAGAACATGTGAATATAGATCTATTCTAGTCATGTAGGCACAATTGGTTTAAAACATATATACATATAGCCTACATGAATCATATAAATATTTGTGTAAATCTAACTTGCAACCTATAACTTGCATAAGCATATATTTAGATCTAACTGTATACATACAATTCCCATAAGGTGTTGATTGTTTGATTCACAGTTCATAAAAGATTCAATCACCACAACATTCAAATTATCACAAAGAACAAATATAAAACAACATCATCAACACTGATATAATTCCATATTACAATTTACATCAAATCATGTCTTAATCGCATTCCCATCTAAAGAGCCACTATACTTACAACGGGCGCTGAAACTTGTTTTTAGGTTTCTGTTATTCTGAATTTGCAAAGCTTTCCCTTGAAGTAGAAAAAAATGCGTAGAAATTAGATTAGAATTTTGTTTCTTCTTGAATTGGCTCGCCTCTTAAGCTTTTCCTCTTGACGGCTATTCTCAAATTCCTCTCGGCAGCATGGCGGCTCTAGTTTTTTTTATGTGAATTAGGTTGAGTCTCAGGTCCTTTTTATAGAGTTTCAAGTTGATTTGAGCCATAAGATGAAGACAGAAGGAATCTAGGCCATACACGTTAAGAGGAGCCAATCAAATGCCGATACGTCAGCCCTAGTGACACACTAAGGCTCAGAAATTCGACCAAAACACAGACCAGGCCAGCCAGACCTGGCCAGGTCGATGGGGGATCGACCCTATGGTCGACCTGGGTCCTGGGCAGGAATTTTCCTACCCAGCCAGGGTCTGGTCCTATTTTTGAATTTTGAATCCGATTTTCGAGCTGTTTGAATTTCAAATAAAATCTGAAACTTCCGGAGGTCATATCTCCTTTGTACGGAGTCCGATTTACGCAAACTCGGACTCTATCTCAAGCAGAATTTTGAGACGAACGCAATGGCGTAACCCGTTTCCCTTAATTACCACATTTAGAATTAACTACACTTTAATTTTTGAAACTTAGTGTTATAGAATTACGGGGTGTTACATAACATGTAACTTGCATATGAACATATGTATAATTAGATCGTGACTTGGATCTATCATAAAACATATAACTTGTATTAATCATATGAACCTTGATAGATCTTGACATGGATCCAACATAAAACTTGTAATTTGCATATGAACATATGAACACACACATACACACACACCCACATATATATATATATATATATATATATAGGCATATGGATCTAACATAAAGCATATGAATATATATGTAGATCTTGACTTGGATCTAACATAACACATACAACTTGCATTAATCATATAAACATATATATGTAGATCTTAACATGAAACATATAACTTGCATATGATATTGATAGTTTCATTCTCAATCTTTAATAGTTCCAACACCAAGTCCAATAAGCCACAAACATTCCAAGACAATTCATGATAAAATCATCACAAGAAACAAATATAAATTAGCATCGTCAATATTATACAACATGGTATATTTTTATTTTTCACTTTATATCAAATCACGTCTTAAATTTATTTACATCTAAAAGATAACCACACTTACAAAAGACAATCATGATTTCTGGAATCTGTATTCTGAGGTTGAAATGCTCGCCTTTGATGTAGACAATCGTTGTTTTAATTTAATTTTGATTTGATTTGGTTTGTCTCTTTTAATTTGCTTCAAGTTGAATGGCGGCTACTAGAGGTTATCCAATGGCAGCATGACGGCTCTTGGTTCGATTTTTAATATGATTTAGGGTTGAGGTATTAGGTTGCTTATACAGAAGTTTGATTTAATAGGAACCGTCAAATTAACCTAGAGCAAATCAAAGCCATTCAGACAAGGTGGAATGGCCACATCAGCCCTAATGAGTCAGTAAGGAGTCCATCAGAACCAATCAGATGCCACATCTGCCTTAGAGCGAATCTGCCCACGGGTTGACAGCCAAACACCCTGAATCAACCCCTAGTCGACCCAGCGGGCTTGGGTCGACCTCAAAAATGGGCCGGTTCTATTATTCCCCCTCCTGACTCGCTGTTTCGAACTTTTTTGCATATTTATTTATTTATTTAATTTTTATATATATCTATATATATATTTTTCTTATATGCATACAAACTTCAAGGCTTAATAACTTCTTCATAAGGTATCCGTTTTATGCAAACCAAATGTCTATCTTGACCAAAATTTTGAGACAAACGTAATAATGCAACCCATTTCGCTTAATTCTTCTTTTAAAAATTAAGTGTTCTTGAATTTGTTAATTTTAATATTCTCAGAAAATTCGGGGTGTTACATTCTCCTCGCCTTAAAGGATTTCGTTCCCGAAATCTTCATGTTAAGAAGAATGCATCTTAACATCCAATTATCCATCTACTCATCCATCCTCCACAAGCATCCATTGTCCTTAAAAGACTTCTAATGCCGTATGAACATATGCATAGTGTGTGTATATGTCTCTTATCTAGTGCAAAATCAGGCAGTCTACTGATTCAGTTGACCTCCTTAATGCGAATCATGAGAGTGCCATGAGTCCATTATGTATGCGATTTTTCCTATTCATAATTCTACATGAGTGCACAATCATTCATACAAATGCAACGTCCATATGGTAACCCATTAAGTTTCAATCCACATACAATTTCGTGCGTTCATATGCAAATGCAATATGAAAGTTATTGAGCCGATCTATAACCTAATGTGTATAACATCCACGGGCAATGACTAGCAACCACTTGCAACCACTTTGCATCCATCAACCATAACATGTTTCAAATACATGTTTACATCCATTGATTTCTACTAAGGATCAAGAAATAGGACCGAGAAGGTAACTAAGCATGAATAAACTTATGATAAAGGAGAGATCAAAGATGTACCCTCAAAAAGATAAGGGTAGGCTGCGCGTATCTTGCTTTCGGTCTCCCAAGTCGCGTCTTCTTCATTGTCACTCCATTGTACTTTAACAAGCTTGACTTCGCGGTTGCGTAACTTTTTGACTTCCGTTCCCAAGATACGAGTTGGGATTCTTCTCACTGTTGCTTCTCGTTCCACTTCTACCTCTTCTAGTATCTTTGGTTCCACCACTTCCGCAGACTCATGTAAGCACTTTCATAGGTGAGAAACATGAAAGACATTGTGAACTCCAGCTAACTTTTCAGGTAGCTCTAATCTATAGGCCATCATCCCAATTCTTTCAATGATAGGAAATGGTCCTATGAATCTAGGTGCCAATTTCCCTTTGAATCTAAAGCGAACAACATTCCTCAAAGGAGATACTTTAAGGAACACTCTGTCTCCAACCTCAAACTCAAGGTCGGTCCTTCTTTTATCTACATAGGACTTCTGTCTGTCTTGAGCAGTCTGCATTCATCTTCTTATTAGGTCCACCTTTTCTGAGGTTTCCCTAATCATGTCTGGCCCAAGTGTAAGCTTATCTGTGGATTCCCACCAACAAGTTGGTGATCGACACGGTCTCCCGTATAAGGTTTCGAAGGGTGCCATGCCTATTGTAGCTTGGTAGCTAGTATTGTAGGCGAACTCCACCAGAGGAAGATGATCTTCCCATGTCCCTCCAAAGTCAAGAACACACAATCTCAAGAGGTCTTCTAAGACTCTGTTCACCCTCTCCGTCTGTCCATCGGTTTGGGGATGGTAGGCCGTGCTTAAACATAATTGTGTGCCTACAACCTCTTGCAAACTCTTCCAGAACTCGCTTGTAAAGATAGGGTCTCGATCGCTTACTATGCTGGAAGGTATCCCATGCAGTCAAACTATCTCTTTAAGATATAGAGATGCTAGAGATGAGACAGTCCTTCTACTTTTGACAGGTATAAAGTGAGCGCTTTTTGTGAGCCGGTCCACTATTACCCAAATACTCGTATTGCCCCGTCTTGACCTAGGCAACCCATCAATAAAGTCCATCGAAATGCTATCCCATTTCCACTGTGGGACCTTTAGAGGATGAAGCAAACCACCAGGCTTCTTCTGCTCCGCCTTGACCTGCTGGCATATCATGCACTTAGAAATGAATTCAGCAATGTCCCTCTTCATGCCATTCCAAAAGAAAACTATTTTGATGTCTTTATACATTTTGTCTCCGCCTGGATGTATGATCAGCTTTGAATTGTGTGCTTCTTCTAGAACCGTTTTCACTAAATCTCTTACTTGTGGGACGCATAGCCTTCCATCCTGTCTCAACCATCCCTTATCATTGATGGAGTATCTATTGAGGTGACTCGAAGTCTCACCCCTAATCAGCTTATCTATCACTTCTACTAGCGGAGGGTCTTCACGTTGTGCAGTTCCTATTGAGTCAAAAAGCAGTGGCTGCACTTCCAGTGTTGCTAACTAGCTAGGTACAAATTCAGAGGAGGGTCTAAAGTCAAAGTTGGCCATGTACTCCAAGAATTTCCTTTCTACAAAGAGAGGGCTTAACGTCAGCTTCTTTCTACTCAGAGCGCTTGCTACCACATTGCCCTTGCCAGGAGTATAGGAAATCTCAAAATCATATGAGGCAAGAAACTCCATCCATTTTTGCTGCCTCAAGTTGAGATCTTTCTACAAGAAAAGGTACTTCAACGATTTATGGTCAGTAAACAATTCAAACTTCTCACCTAGGAGATAATGGCGCCAAGACTTAAGAGCGAAAATGATGGCCGCCAATTCTAGGTCGTGGGTTGGGTAGTTTTCTCATGTACTTTCAACTGCCTTCCACAATAAGCTACTACCTTCCCTTCTTGCATCAAGACAGCACCTAATCATGTACCGCATGCATCCATGTATACGGTAAATATCTTGCTCCCATCAGGCAATGTTAGAACTGGGGCTGTTGTTAGAGCCCTTTTCAAGCGCTGGAAAGCAATATCGCAATCCAAATCCCAAGAGAAAGCTAGGTTCTTCTTCGTCAACCTTGTAAGTGGAGCTGAGATTTTCGCAAAGTCTTTGATGAACTTCCGGTAAAAGCCTGCTAGCCGGAGAAAGCTTCGGACTTCAGTTGCGTTTCGTGGAATCTTCCAATCTTGCATAGCAACCTCTTTTGCGGGATCCACGGCTAACCCCTCTTTGGAAGCCACATGTCCAAGGAATCTAAATTCTTCTCTCCAGAAATGGCATTCGGAGAATTTGGCTTTCAAATGATGTGCACGGAGAATATCCATGACTTCCCTTAAGTGTTGAGCATGCTCTTCCTCACTCTTCGAGAAGATCAAAATATCGTCCACGAAGACCACCACAAACTTATTGATGAATTCCCGGAACACCCTGCTCATCAAGTCCACGAAAAAGGCAGGTGCGTTTGTCAAGCCGAAAGGCATGACAAGCCACTCGAAGAAACCGTCCAGGGTCCTAAATTCGGTCTTGTCAATGCTATCCTCAGCCACTCTTAGCTGATAAAACCCGGTAGCCAGATCTAGTTGGCAGAAAACGAATGCACCTACAAGCTGATCAAGCAGATCGTCAATTCTTGGGAGTGGGTGCCTATTCTTCTTGGTCAGCTTGTTTATCTCCCTATAATCCATGCATAGGCAGAGTGAACCATCGGCTTTGTTTGCGAACACTACTGGAGCACTCCATTCATAAATACTTCGTCTTATGAACCCCTTTTCAAGCAGCTCTTTAACTTGCTTGCTGAGTTCTTTTCTCTCCCTTGGAGCCATGTGTCTAATAGGTAAAGCAACGGATTTTGCATTGTCAATGAGGTATATGCGGAAGTCAATCTCCCACTTCGGAGGTAAGCCCTTTACCTCTTCAAACACATCCGAGCATTCACGGACCACTCTAACAGACTACAAATTCTCAACAGACGCATCAAGAGATTCTAGATAACTTAGCATAACAGAATTCATGGGATTACAAGAGATTTCGAGAGTGCTACTGAGGCGAGTCATGAGTCTGACCACTCTCTTTTCATAATCGAGGACGACACCATTACTGGATAGCCAGTCCATGCCTAGAATCAGCCCACAGCCCGTGAAGTCCAAATCATAAGCATTACATTTAAACCCAACGCTTAAAATAGAGATTTCCAAATCCAAACAAATCATTGACAAATAAACTGAGCCCCCAATTGGATTTGAAACAACCTAGGGATCCTCTACTATTTGGGTGTCTAGGTGCAGAGATTCAACTAAAGCAGTAAATATAAAAGAGTGCGATGCGCCAGAATCAAAGAGAGTATGAACAGGATTATTAAACAGATAAACTAAACTCTCAACAGAAATATGTCTACCTCGTTCCTGCAGAGGTGCAACGAGAGCATGAACCTGCCTTCCAGAAGATGATCCAGTCCTCTGTCCCTGCCCTTTCCTTTTTAGGCAGTCCTTAGACAAGTGTCCAGTATCCCTGCACTGGAAACAAGTGTCCAATTTCCTCTTTTTCTTTCTACAGTCCCTAGCCAAGTGTCCAGGTATCCCATAGAAATTGCGTTTCATCTTCTTATGGGATTTATTATCCTTCCCGCCTTTCTTGGGGTCCGTCTTCTTGTTATGTGATCCATCTCCTTTATTGTTTTGAGGCTCTTCCTTGTTCACCTCCTTCTTGCCATCTTTGTTCTCCTCTTGCAACAGAGCCATGTCCACCAGTCTCTCGTAAGTCACTCCCATAGGTATATGGGACATTACCAAACCTTGCAGTGGCTCATTCAGTCCTTTGCCAAAGCGGAGAGCCTTCTTGTGTGGAGTGTTTACTAACTCCAGTCCAAATCAAGTAAGCAGGTTGAATTTATTGATGTATTCTTTGACCGACAAGCTGCCCTGTTTAAGTGATAGGAACTTCTCCATTTGTAGACTCTGCTCATCTTGTGAAAGGAACTTCATTTCAAATATTGCCTTGAAGTCCTTCCAAGTCTCTATCGGTCTTTCAACATTAGCGACTTCCCACCAGAAGGAGGCCTCGTCTTTGAGCAACCACAACACCAACTGTAGTTTCTGCCTCTCATCTTCTTCAAAGATAACGAATAAGTCCTCAGTCTCCTTGAGCTAGTTTCTGGCATCCACGAATGATTCGCTCCCCTTAAAGTCTTTTCCACCCATGGATCTAAAGTCTATACAGATCTTTGGGAAAGCATTTCCTCTTGGAGGAGGAGGAGCAGCAGCCAGGGGAGGAGAAATGTCTGTTGGGCCTGCGTCATTGGCCCTAGCTTCTAGGTATCTCCTGAACCAGCCATGTAACACCCCGAAAATTCTATAACTGTGAAATTAGCAAATTAAAGTATAATTAATTTCAAATCAAAGAACTAAGGGAAACGGGATACGCCATTGCGTTCGTCTCGGAAAAATACGCGAAATAGAGTCCGAGTTTTCGAAAAACGGAGTCCGTATGAAGAAGATATGGCCTTCGGAAGTTTTGAATTAAATTTAAAATTCAAACAGAATAAATCAAGTTTAAATTCGAAAATGGGGCCCATTGGGCCAGGGCGGAAAACACCCGCCTGACACACCCAGGTCGACTGGGCTGTCGACCTGGTCTAACCAGGTCGACAGGCCTGTCGACAGGGGTGTCGACCTGGTCCAGACCAGGTCGAGCCCCGTCTAACCCGGCTGGCCTATGCTATGTTGGTCGATTTTCTGTGGTCTGCTTTGTCACTAGGGCTAGGTGGCAAGTTTTAATTGGTCTCTATCGAATGAATGGCTACGATCAATCCAGGCAACATCAATGGTCCTAATCAGTTCCTAACCTCTATATAAACAACCCTAGACTAAACCCTAATCTATTCATTCAAAAATAAGAACATAGCCGCCATGTTGCTGAGGAACGACTAGGAGTAGCCACCAAATTGGAGAGAGGATTAGGAGGAAGATTCTAAAGCTTAAAGCAACCTAAACAAATCAATTCAACAAAGGAATTTGCGTCTTCAATCCCTAAACTAGAGAATTCATCACACCATTGTAAGTAGAGTATTACTTTGGTATGAATAAACAATTGTGTTAGTTTGTATGCTTGAATTGTGGTAATAAAGTAATTCATATTTGTGCGTTCTTATCAATTTGAAATATTATATACGTTTGGATATTTATGAATTATGTTATTCATTATAAAGAACTACATGCGGTAGTTCTATGCAAGTATACGTTTGGAATATTTCGCAAATTATGTAATCCATGTTGAAGCTACATGTATGTAGTTGATTTAAATTCATGCAAGTTTGGGGTTTGCTTCTATGCCACCATGATGTATATTTTTGTGCATAAATCATGCTGTAAGTAATTGGAACAAGTTTGGTTATTATCCATATAAAATTATGTTGAGACTTTGGCATCATGTATTAAGCCATGCTTTTAGAAAACCTATTTGCAAATTTATGAATATGGCTAGGCTATGAATGATATTTGGCATAATTGAAAACCATGATTAGGTCTATCTTGTTTACAAGAATTATATGATGACATATGTGGTACATGGCTAGGTTAGGTTCAAAAGGTCCCTTTTTGTAAGTTTACATGACTAAAGTAAGAATCATGATTTCATGTTAGAAATATTTATGCCATGGTTATGTGAACAAATTTAACTATACTTATGCCATGCTTATGTTTGATATTATGCCATGCTTATGTTTGACATTATGCCATGCTTATGCTAGAAATATTTATGCCATGCTTATGTTTGACATTATGCCTAAATAAGAATATAGGTTCATGTTGTAGTTAAACCTATGCAAGTTTACATGCCTTGATTCATGTCACCTATGCTTTATGACCAAAGTATATGTTACCACTATGCAAGTACACCCGTTTCTAGTTTGTATTTCCAACGTCATTTTGCAAGTTCATACGCTCACCTTCCCCTTTTTGTGTATGTAATCACGCTTTAAGCCTCCCCTTGTCGCATGGCTAAGTTGGGCTTTAAAAGGCTAAGCCCAATATATATAAACGGACATGTAAAACGGGGGAAAATAACGTTGGGTTAAAATTAATTAATGAATGAAAATATAAAATAGAAGGGCCCAAGTTCAAGTGTGGGTTGGGCCCATGATTGGTGTAACCTTTACACCATTAACTTAATAACGGGCCGCAAATATTTACATATAAGAAATAAAGAAGAATGACAAAATATGTAAATGTAGAAAATACGATGTGTTTAACCCGAGGTTGGATTGAGTTGTGATGTAAACCTGCCCGGAACCGCCCGGCTGTCCAGTAGTCACAACAATACCTATCCAATGTGGGAGGTTAAACATGGAGCCCAGCAAGGACCCGAGGTTAGACTGAGTTGTGGCGTAAGACTGCCCGGAACCAACCGGCAACAGGCAGCCACAACAATACCTGTCTAATGTGAGAGGTCAGGGCCTTAATAAGACAATTAAGGCTGAGTCAGGATTGTTAGGATTAAGTGAACTAAAGACTTAATCAAAATGGAACATGCTAAACTAAACGGACTGGTGGGGGTTAGGTTAGAAAACACTTAACCAACTTAGCATGTTGGCTAGAGATAGAAAACCTAGTAACGGGGGGACCCTTTTCAGCAGTAACCCTAGAAGGTGTATCAGGATACCCTGAAACTAGGCAGGGTGGGGCACGATTACTGGGCTGATTGTAAGAGGTCAAAGCGACGGCGGTGGTGTAACAGTGTAGGTTCTAACGGAGTGCGGGCGTGCACACACTCCGGTGTAGAAAAATAAGGCACTGGACACCAGTAGCATACCTGTGCACTCTAAGGTTGTGTCGGGTTGCCACTATGGGACTTGATACACCCCATGGTGGGACCAGCATAGGTAACTACAACATCGGGGGCCGTAAGACACATGTAACTATGCGAGTAGGAGCCGATCATCATAGAATGGATCACATCACCCTGATTATGGGGTGCCAGTTGGAAACTAGTTTATATGGGTTCAGAGATCAACATGGGGTACGATAGTATATTCGACCCTAGTCAACTTAACCAAGTTTATAGTGCATGCCCACTTCTTGTTTATACTTATCATACCCAGTTCTTTATTCATAGACAAAATAGTACTAGACTTACTCAGGCTTTATGTCTGACTCTACTTTTCTTTCGTCTTCTTTCTTCCGTTTTTCCCCCCCAGGTCCTCAGGGAGGGAACACAGCAGCTTGACCAACCTCAACATCCAGCTTGAAGAAGAGAAATGTATTGCTTGGACTTTCCTGTTTTGAACTATGGCTTTGGACAATCCACTATGGGGCTTTTGCAGTTTATCTATGTTTTATTTATGCTTCTTTAAATAATGTACTCAAGACAGATTATGAAAGTGTTATGTTATGTTTTTGGAAAGGATGTTGTTGTAACACGTATTTGACTTTATGAAATAAAGTTTGTTGTTCTTCCGCTGTTTACAAATATGTGTTCTTATATCTGTCTTGTATATCTGTGACTTGTACTTATAAACCTCCACCAAAATTAGAGCATTCCCTTTGAGAGTGACCCTAACGGAGGTGGGGTGTTTCACTTGGTATCAGAGCATAGGTTTACCAGATAAGATAAAAAGTTTTGAAAAATTATTTTCAAAAAGGAAATTTAAAGAAGCATTTTTAAAAGAAAAATATTATTTTATTTTAAAAAGGCAAAGTCCACCCCCCAAAGCCATTGGAACTATCTCTTATCCTTCGTTTTGAATCTATCCTTTTTGTTTCAGCATGTCCCAAGAACTTAACTTGCCGGAAGGGGTGCCAATACCTGGTTGGTTTAGACGGTTCTTAGAAGCAAGAGCCACTCAGCCAGGTCCTACCATTCCTCCTCCCCCAGCAGAAGGAAATCATCCAGCTGCAGCAGCACCTTTTCCTCCACCTCCTCCTCGAGGAAACACTTTTGCTAAGATATGTAAAGATTTTAAAGCTATGGGAGGAAGGGATTTCCATGGAACTGAGTCCTTCGTGGCAGCTAGAAATTGGCTGAAAGAAACGGAGGACCTATTCATCATCTTTGAGGTAGTGGATAGGCAAAAAGTACAGTTGGCAGTGTGGCTATTGAAGGGCGAGGCTTCCTACTGGTGGGAAGTCACTAATGCTGAAAGACCAGTGGAGACATGGGAGGATTTTAGGGCAAGGTTTGAGACTAAATTTCTCTCAGATGCGGAAAGAAGTTTGCAGTTGGAAAAATTCTTATTTCTTAAGCAAGGGGACAAGACAGTCAGAGAATATGTGAATCAGTTCGATGAGCTGGCTAGGTTTGGGCTTGACCTAGTCAACACCCCGCACAAGAAGGCTCTCCGTTTCGTCAAAGGGTTAAATGAGCCATTACACAGTTTGGCCATGACCCATATACCCATGGGAGCCACGTATGAAAGATTGGTGCAAATGGCATTGCTGAATGAAGAGGATAAGGGCAAGAAGAAAGAGGGTTTGCAGCCCAAGAAGACAGACATTAAGAAGGGCGGGAAAGGCAACAAAGAGAAGAGGAAGTGTAATTTCTGTGGCAAAGTGGGGCACTTAGTAAAGGACTGCCGGAAAAAGAAGGCCAAGGAGAATGGTGGGTGCTTTTCTTGCGGTGAGACAGGCCATAGGGCTAAGGACTGCCCAAAGAAACGAGGACAGGGGCAGAGGGCTGGATCCACCCCAGGGGCACAGGTCCATGTGCTAGAAGCGCCACCTCTGCAACAGCGAGGTATAAATACTTCTGTAGAAAGTGTAGTTTATCTTTATGATCACCCCGTTCGCACTTTATTTGATTCTGGCGCATCACACTCCTTTATCTCGTCTGCTTTAGTAGAATCTCTGCACCTAAAAACTAGTATGGTAGAGGACCCCTTAATTGTTTCAAACCCAATTGGGGGCCCAGCTCATTTGTCTATGATCTGTGTGGGATTGAAAATTTCTATTCTAAGCGTAGAATTTCAATGTAGTGCCTTTGTTTTGGGCTTTTCGGGTTATGGTTTGATTTTGGGTATGGATTGGCTATCCAGTAATGGGGCCATCCTTGATTGTGAGTAAAGGGTTGTTAGGCTCCTAACCCAGCTCGGTAATACTTTGGAAATTTCTTGTAATCCCTCGTATGCGGTTATGCTTAGTTATCTTGAATCGCTAGATGCCTCCGTTGAAAATTTGCAATCAGTTAGAGTGGTCCGGGAATATCCGGATGTCTTCGAAGAGGTGAAGGGCTTGCCTCCGAAGCGGGAAATAGACTTCCGTATATATCTTGTAGATAATGCAAAGCCCGTTGCGTTGCCCGTTAGACACATGGCTCCACGGGAAAGGAAAGAGCTCAGTAAACAGATTAAAGAGCTTCTAGAAAAGGGGTTCATTAGGAGGAGCATTTCAGAATGGGGCGCTCCAGTGGTGTTCGCTACAAAGGCGGATGGTTCACTCCGTCTATGTGTTGACTATAGGGAGCTCAACAAGCTAACGAAAAAGAATAGGCACCCTCTCCCTAGAATTGACGATTTATTTGACCAGCTTGTAGGTGCGTCTGTTTTCTCCCAACTCGATTTAGCAACCGGTTTTCATCAGCTAAGGGTGGCTGAAGATAGCATCGATAAAACGGCGTTCAGAACCCCAGACGGTTTCTTTGAATGGCTTGTCATGCCTTTCGGCTTGACAAATGCACCTGCTTACTTCGTGGACCTGATGAGTAGGGTATTTAGAGATTTCCTCAACAAATTCGTAGTAGTCTTCGTAGACGATATCCTTATCTTCTCAAAGAGTGAAGAGGAACATGCTCAACACTTAAGGGCAATCATGGAAACTTTGCGAGTCCATCAACTAAAAGCCAAATTCTCCAAATGCCACTTTTGTAGAGAAGAGGTGAGGTTCCTTGGGCACATAGTATCCAAACAAGGGTTAGCAGTGGACCCTGCTAAGGTAGTGGCGGTACAGGATTGGAAGACACCAAGGAATGCAACTGAAGTCCGAAGCTTTCTAGGACTAGCGGGTTTCTATCGAAAGTTCATAAGGGATTTTGCGAAAATCTCAGCTCCGCTCATGAAATTAACTAAGAAGAACCTAGCGTTCAATTGGAACTTGGATTGCGAGTTTTCTTTCCAAAGACTGAAAAGGGCTCTTACAACAGCCCCAGTTTTGATGCTGCCAGATGGGAGCAAGATGTTCACTGTTTATACGGATGCATGTGGGACAGGGCTAGGCGCCGTCTTAATGCAAGAAGGAAGGGTAGTAGCTTATGGCGGGAGGCAGTTGAAGGTGCACGAAAAGAACTACCCAACCCACGATCTTGAGTTAGCCGCCATCGTCTTTGCACTCAAGTCTTGGCGACACTATCTCCTAGGTGAGAAGTTCGAACTTTACACTGACCATAAATCGTTGAAATATCTTTTCTCGCAGAAAGATCTTAACTTGAGGCAGCAAAGATGGATGGAGTTTCTTGCCTCGTACGATTTCGAAATCTCCTATACTCCGGGCAAAGGCAACGTAGTGGCAGACGCGTTGAGCCGAAAGAAATTGACCCTAAGCCCGTTGTTTGTTGAAAGACAAAGCCTAGAGTTTATAGCCCGCTTCGACTTTAGGCCTTCCTACGATTTCGTACCAGGCTTACTAGCATCTCTCGAAGTGCGCCCAACTTTAGTGGATTCAGTAGGGACATCGCAACGCGAAGACCCTCAGCTTGTGGAAATAATTGATAGGCTAATTAGGGGTGAGACTTCAAGTCACCTCAACAGATACTCCATCGACGATAAGGGTTTGCTAAGGCGAAACGGAAGACTATGCGTCCCACAGACAAAAGATTTAGTAAGGAAGGTTCTCGAGGAAGCGCATCATTCCAAGATGACGATACACCCAGGCGGAGATAAAATGTACAAAGATATAAAAAGGACTTTCTTTTGGAACGGCATGAAAAAGGACGTGGCAGAGTTCGTTTCTAAGTGTATGGTGTGCCAACAGGTTAAAGCGAAATAGAAAAAGCCTGGCGGACTACTACATCCTCTGGAGGTCCCGCAGTGGAAGTGGGATAGCATCTCAATGGACTTCATCGATGGGCTGCCTAGGTCTAGGAGAGGCAACACCAGCATTTGGGTAATAGTGGATAGGCTTACTAAAAGCGCCCACTTTTTACCTGTCAAAAGTAAAAGAACTGCCTCATCCCTAGCATCACTTTATCTCAAGGAAATCGTTCGACTCCATGGAATACCATCTAGCATTGTTAGTGACCGAGATCCCATCTTCACCAGCGAGTTTTGGCGGAGTCTGCAAGAAGCAGTAGGAACGCAGTTATGCTTGAGCACAGCCTATCATCCCCAAACCGACGACCAAACAGAGAGAGTGAACAGAGTTTTGGAAGACCTTTTAAGACTATGCGTCCTCGACTTCGGAGGGACATGGGAAGACCACCTTCCTTTGGTGGAATTTGCCTACAACAACAGCTATCAAGCAACCATCGGAATGGCGCCCTTCGAAGCTTTATATGGAAGACCGTGCCGATCGCCCACTTGTTGGTGGGAGTCTACCGATAAGCTCATACTTGGACCAGATATGATCCGAGAGACCTCAGAGAAAGTAGACTTACGAAGAAGGATGAAGACGGCCCAAGACAGACAAAAGTCCTATGCCGACAAGAGAAGGACCGACCTTGAATTTGAGGTTGGAGACAGAGTTTTTCTCAAGGTATCACCGCTAAGGAACGTTGTTCGTTTTGGAACCACAGGAAAGCTAGCGCCAAGGTTCGTAGGGCCATTCCCTATCATCGAGAAAGTTGGGAAAATGGCCTATAAATTAGAGCTACCCGAGAAGTTGGCTGGAGTCCACAACGTTTTTCACGTTTCACATCTCCGAAAATGTCTGCATGAGTCTGCTGAAGTGGTAGAGCCAAATATACTCGAAGAGGCCGAAGTGGAACGCGAAGCAACCATAAGAAAAGTTCCAACCCGCATATTAGGAACGGAAGTGAAGAAGCTACGCAACCGCGAAGTCAAGCTCGTCAAAGTTCAGTGGAGCGAAGCCGAGGAAGACGCGACTTGGGAAACTGAAGCTAGAATACGTACTGCCTACCCTTTTCTGTTCGAGGGTACATCCTTGATCTTTCATTTTCCTTAAGTTGCGCTTTTATCTATCTTTTTAGGTATATTTCCTCGACCTTATCTTTTAGGTAGAGTCTTTTTGGATGGAAACATGTAGTTGAAACATGTTATGTATGATGGTTGCAAGTGATTGCAAGTGATTGCTAGTGGTTGCTCGTGGTTGCATATACACACACAATCTAGGTTTTAGATCGGCTCAGTCACTTCATATTGCATATGCATATATGTTTGTATTCGTATATGGTTGAACTTTAATGTGTTGTCATATGGATGTTGCATTTGTAATGAATGATTGTGCACTCATGTAGAATCAAGAATAGGAAAATTTGCATACATAATGGATGCATGGCACTTACATAATTCGCATTAAGGAGGTCAACTGAATCAGTAGACCGCCTGATTTTGCATTAGATAAGTTCATATACACACACACTTCGCATGTGATCATGAAGCATTAGAAATCTTTTAAGGACAATGGATACTCGTGTTTGATGGATGAGTAGATATATGATTGGATGTTAGGATATACATTTTCCTACGCTTGAAGATTTCGGGGACGAAATCCTTTTAAGTGGAGGAAAATGTAACACCCCGAAAATTCTATAACTGTGAAATTCGCAAATTAAAGTATAATTAATTTCAAATCAAAGAACTAAGGGAAACGGGATACGCCATTGCGTTCGTCTCAGAAAAATACGCGAAATAGAGTCCGAGTTTTCGAAAAACGGAGTCCGTATGAAGAAGATATGGCCTTCGGAAGTTTTGAATTAAATTTAAAATTCAAACAGAATAAATCAAGTTTAAATTCGAAAATGGGGCCCATTGGGCCAGGGCGGAAAACACCCGCCTGACACACCCAGGTCGACTGGGCTGTCGACCTGGTCTAACCAGGTCGATAGGCCTGTCGACAGGGCTGTCGACAGGGGTGTCGACCTGGTCCAGACCAGGTCGAGCCCAGTCTAACCCGGCTGGCCTATGCTATGTTGGTCTATTTTCTGTGGTCTGCTTTGTCACTAGGGCTAGGTGGCAAGTTTTAATTGGTCTCTCTATCGAATGAATGGCTACGATCAATCCAGGCAACATCAATGGTCCTAATCAGTTCCTAACCTCTATATAAACAACCCTAGACTAAACCCAAATCTATTCATTCAAAAATAAGAACATAGCCGCCATGTTGCTGAGGAACGACTAGGAGTAGCCACCAAATTGGAGAGAGGATTAGGAGGAAGATTCTAAAGCTTAAAGCAACCTAAACAAATCAATTCAACAAAGGAATTTGCGTCTTCAATCCCTAAACTAGAGAATTCATCACACCATTGTAATTAGAGTATTACTTTGGCATGAATAAACAATTGTGTTAGTTTGTATGCTTGAATTGTGGCAATAAAGTGATTCATATTTGTGCGTTCTTATCAATTTGAAATATTATATACGTTTGGATATTTATGAATTATGTTATTCATTATAAAGAACTACATGCGGCAGTTCTATGCAAGTATACGTTTGGAATATTTCGCAAATTATGTAATCCATGTTGAAGCTACATGTATGTAGTTGATTTAAATTCATGCAAGTTTGGGGTTTGCTTCTATGCCACCATGATGTATATTTTTGTGCATAAATCATGTTGTAAGTAATTGGAACAAGTTTGGTTATTATTCATATAAAATTATGTTGAGACTTTGGCATCATGTATTAAGCCATGCTTTTAGAAAACCTATTTGCAAATTTATGAATATGGCTAGGCTATGAATGATATTTGGCATAATTGAAAACCATGATTAGGTCTATCTTGTTTACAAGAATTATATGATGACATATGTGGTACATGGCTAGGTTAGGTTCAAAAGGTCCCTTTTTGTAAGTTTACATGACTAAAGTAAGAATCATGATTTCATGTTAGAAATATTTATGCCATGGTTATGTGAACAAATTTAACTATACTTATGCCATGCTTATGTTTGATATTATGCCATGCTTATGTTTGACATTATGCCATGCTTATGCTAGAAATATTTATGCCATGCTTATGTTTGACATTATGCCTAAATAAGAATATAGGTTCATGTTGTAGTTAAACCTATGCAAGTTTACATGCCTTGATTCATGTCACCTATGCTTTATGACCAAAGTATATGTTACCACTATGCAAGTACACCCGTTTCTAGTTTGTATTTCCAACGTCATTTTGCAAGTTCATACGCTCACCTTCCCCTCTTTGTGTATGTAATCACGCTTTAAGCCTCCCCTTGTCGCATGGCTAAGTTGGGCTTTAAAAGGCTAAGCCCAATATATATAAACGGACGTGTAAAACGGGGGAAAATAACGTTGGGTTAAAATTAATTAATGAATGAAAATATAAAATAGAAGGGCCCAAGTTCAAGTGTGGGTTGGGCCCATGATTGGTGTAACCTTTACACCATTAACTTAATAATGGGCCGCAAATATTTACATATAAGAAATAAAGAAGAATGACAAAATATGTAAATGTAGAAAATACGATGTGTTTAACCCGAGGTTGGATTGAGTTGTGATGTAAACCTGCCCGGAACCGCCCGGCTGTCCAGTAGTCACAACAATACCTATCCAATGTGGGAGGTTAAACATGGAGCCCAGCAAGGACCCGAGGTTAGACTGAGTTGTGGCGTAAGACTGCCCGGAACCAACCGGCAACAGGCAGCCACAACAATACCTATCTAATGTGAGAGGTCAGGGCCTTAATAAGACAATTAAGGCTGAGTCAGGATTATTAGGATTAAGTGAACTAAAGACTTAATCAAAATGGAACATGCTAAACTAAACGGACTGGTGGGGGTTAGGTTAGAAAACACTTAACCAACTTAGCATGTTGGCTAGAGATAGAAAACCTAGTAACGGGGGACCCTTTTCAGCAGTAACCCTAGAAGGTGTATCAGGATACCCTGAAACTAGGCAGGGTGGGGCACGATTACTGGGCTGATTGTAAGAGGTCAAAGCGACGGCGGTGGTGTAGCAGTGTAGGTTCTAACGGAGTGCGGGCGTGCACACACTCCGGTGTAGAAAAATAAGGCACTGGACACCAGTAGCATACCTGTGCACTCTAAGGTTGTGTCGGGTTGCCACTATGGGACTTGATACACCCCATGGTGGGACCAGCATAGGTAACTACAACATCGGGGGCCGTAAGACACATGTAACTATGCGAGTAGGAGCCGATCATCATAGAATGGATCACATCACCCTGATTATGGGGTGCCAGTTGGAAACTAGTTTATATGGGTTCAGAGATCAACATGGGGTACGATAGTATATTCGACCCTAGTCAACTTAACCAAGTTTATAGTGCATGCCCACTTCTTGTTTATACTTATCATACCCAGTTCTTTATTCATAGACAAAATAGTACTAGACTTACTCAGGCTTTATGTCTGACTCTACTTTTCTTTCGTCTTCTTTCTTTCGTTTTTCCCCCCCTAGGTCCTCAAGGAGGGAACACAGCAGCTTGACCAACCTCAACATCCAGCTTGAAGAAGAGAAATGTATTGCTTGGACTTTCCTGTTTTGAACTATGGCTTTGGACAATCCACTATGGGGCTTTTGCAGTTTATCTATGTTTTATTTATGCTTCTTTAAATAATGTACTCAAGACAGATTATGAAAGTGTTATGTTATGTTTTTGGAAAGGATGTTGTTGTAACACGTATTTGACTTTATGAAATAAAGTTTGTTGTTCTTCCGCTGTTTACAAATATGTGTTCTTATATCTGTCTTGTATATCTGTGACTTGTACTTATAAACCTCCACCAAAATTAGGGCATTCCCTTTGAGAGTGACCCTAACGGAGGTGGGGTGTTTCAAGCCAGATATCAGTACACCCTCTAGAAGGTTAAGATCCCCAGACCTGCTGAAACAAAAAGGAAAGATTCAAAACGAAGGAAAGAAAGATAGTGCATATGGCTTTGGGGATTATGCCTTTTTAAATTAACACTTTTTCTTGAAAATGCTTCTTTATGACTTCTTTTTGAAAAATAGTTTCAAAATTTTTATCTGATCTTTAGCTCTGATACCAAGTATAACACCCCACCTCCGTTAAGGTCACTCTCAAAGGGAATGCCTTAACTTCAGTGGAGCATTTTAAGGTACAAGATACTAATAAATTACAGGACAGAAAATTTATGCAGCGGGAAAAGATCAATATTATTTCATAAATACTTGTTCGACACAACAATTCAACAACTGTTTCAACCTTCCAAATTATTACAACTTTTCATCTGTCTTGAAAACATAAAGAAGCAACACTGAAAATAAAATGACATAAATACCCAATAAGTGCTTGACCATAGCCATAGCTCAAAAAGGAAAGTCCAAGCCTTACATCTACGGTCTTCAAGCTTTGGCTAACCTGGACTAAGCATAAGTGTTTCCTCCCTGCGGACCGGGGGGAGGGGGACGGAAGAAAAGAAGCGAAAGGAAAATGGGTTAGACATAAGTCTGGTAAGCCCAGTTATTTAATAGCATGTAAACAAGTAAAAGACTATGACATGAATAAACTGAACTTAGAATGATACCATAAGGATAGGGCAGTCCTAAAACGAGGTAAAGTAAGATTTGACTATCGCACCCACTTTTACTTCTCTGCACCCACTAAGAGCTATTTAACTAGCAATGTATGTTCATGATAAAGTGATCCCATTCATGTACTGATTGGCTCCTACTCGCATTCATGTATTCTCGGTGTCATGCGGCCCCACGTGATTTTTAAGTACTTGTGTTGGTTCCAGTATAGGGTGTATCAAGTCCTATAATGGCAACCCTGACACGATTCAAAGATGCACATGTGTATGCCTGGTGCCCAGTGCCTGCTTTTTCCACTCCGGAGCCCGTGCATGCCCGTAATTCGTCGGAACCTACACTGACGCACCTAACCGCCGCCCTTTTGACCGCTTATATTCAGCCCAGTAATCGTGCCCCACCCTGCCTAGTTCAGGGTACCTTGATACATCCATATGGGTTACTGCTGAAACGGGTCCCCGTTACTAGGGTTTTTCTAGTCAACATGCTAAATTGGTTAAGTGTCCTTGGTATGACTTAACCCCTATCAATCTTGTCTAGTTAACATGTTAAGTTGGTTAAGTGTTTCCTCAATTACTTAACCCCAACAATATTGTCTTGTTAACATGTTAAGTTGGTTAAGTGTTCCCTTAATTACTTAAACTCACCATTTCTAGCTTGATTGTTCATGAGTTTTAATTAATTAATTAATTAAAGCACCAACCACTCACATTAGACAGGTATTGTTGTGGTTACTGGATGTGCTGGTCGGTTTTTCGGGCAGTTTTACACCACAACTCAGTCTAACCTCGGGTCTTTCTGGGCTTGATGCACTAACCTCTCACATTAGACAGGTATTGTTGTGGTTACTGGATGTGTCAGTCAGTTCCAGGCAGATTTACACCACAACTCAGTCTAACCTCGGGTTAGGCATATTCATCTTTTACATTTTATATATGCGAATTTTCTACAAGTGTTTCATGTTATATATTTTAATTAGTTCAAGACTAATGGTATAAATTACACCATTCATGGCCTTAACCATGGTTTTGGGCCCACCTACATTATTAACATGTTTTGATTTAATAACTATCCCAACGTTATCCCCGTTTGTTCATTTGTATTAATCACATAAAGTCATTGGGCCCGCATATTAGCTCAATTTATAAACAAGAGGTAAAGAAGGGAACATGCATAATATAGATTCAACCAAATATGTAAATTTTGCATAAAACTTTATTCATATAATTTGACATGTCACATGAACTTGCATATAATTTAGACTTAGATAATCATAAGCCTAAAACGTGTTAATATGTAGATCTAGGCATATATGAACATAACCTCAATTATAAACTAGCATATGACATAATCATGACATGTCCAATCCCAAGGCATGTATAATTTTAACATTAACATATAGATGTGAACTAGATTAACAAGGTGAACTTGCATAAGTCCACTTTACAAACATGCATATAAATATAGATCTAGTTTTGGATCTAACATGTAACTTGCATATGAACATATGTATAATTAGATCGTGACTTGGATCTATCATAAAACATATAACTTGCATTAATCATATGAACCTAGATAGATCTTGACACGGATCCAACATAAAACTTGTAACTTGCATATGAACATATATATAGGCATATGGATCTAACATAAAGCATATATATATGTAGATCTTGACTTGGATCTAACATAACACATACAACTTGCATTAATCATATAAACATATATATGTAGATCTTAACATAAAACATATAACTTGCATATGATATTGATAGTTTCATTCTCAATCTTTAATAGATCCAGCACCAAGTCCAATAAGCCACAAACATTTCAAGACAATTCATGATAAAATCATCACAAGAAACAAACATGAATTAGCATCGTCAATATTATAAAACATGGTATAATTCTATTTTTCGCTTTATATCAAATCACGTCTTAAATTTATTTACATCTAAAAGATAACTACAATTACAAAAGACAATCTTGATTTCTAGAATCTGTATTCTGAAGTTGAAATGCTCGCCTTTGATGTAGACAATCGTTGTTTTAGTTTAATTTTGATTTTATTTGGTTTGTCTCTTTTAATTTGCTTCAAGTTGAACGACGGCTACTCGAGGTTGTCCAACAGCAGCATGATGGCTCTTGGTTTGATTTTTAATATGATTTAGGGTTGAGGTATTAGGTTGCTTATATAGAAGTTTGATTTAATAGGAACCGAGAGATTAACCTAGAGCAAATCAAAGCCATTCAGGCAAGATAGAATAGCCACATCAGCCCTAATGACTTAGCAAGGAGTCCATCAGAACCAATCAGATGCCACATCTGACTTAGAGAGAATCGGCCCACGGGTTGACAGCCAAACACCCTGAATCAACCCCTAGTCGACCCAGCGAGGCTCGGGTTGACCTCAAAAATGGGACGGTTCAGTTATTCTCCCTCCCGATTCGCTGTTTCGAACTTTTTTACATATTTATTTAATATATATATATATATATCTCATATGCATACAAACTTCAAGGCTTAATAACTTCTTCATAAGGTATCCGTTTTATGCAAACCAAATGTCTATCTTGACCAAAATTTTGAGACAAACGTAATAGCACAACCCATTTCACTTAATTCTTCTTCTAAAAATTAAATGTTCTTGAATTTTTTAATTTTAATATTCTCAGAAAATTCAGAGTGTTACAGAACTGAGATTTATTCGTGGCTAAGGTGAGTGATTCACACTTTTATTCACTAATTATGGCGAATTAAGGGTGATTAGTGATAATTAGCGAAATTATGCATTATAAAAATATGGAAAAATATGTAGAAATTCTAAAACATTATTTTATGTCACTGGTGAAAATTTAGGTAAATTTGGATTAAGTTTGCTGATTCTATAGTTAAAACAGGGTTAAGGAAATTAAGGGGAAAATCATGCTTTTTAGGTATGTTTGATCCATATTTACATGATTGTTAACTGTTTTGATGTTTGTGGTTGACTCTATATGTTGTTGTTACTGTTCGGGATGTTTTGTGGTTGCATAGGAAGGTTAGAATGGTTGAAATGGCCATCGTGTAGCGAAGATTGCTTTTTGGAATATATGCAGGAAATGGGATCGGTCGCACCTATGATAGCATTTGTGAAATGCTGTGGTCGGTCGCACCTACGATAGCATTTGTGAAATGCTGTGGTCAGCCACACATACGACAACATTTGGGAAATGTTGTGGTCGGTCGCACCTACGATAGCATTTGTGAAATGTCGTGGTCGGTTGCGCATACAACAACGTTTGTGAAATGTTGTGGTCGATCGCGCATACGACAACATTTGTAAAATGCTGTGGTCGGTCGCGCATGAGTTTCAGTCGCACCTGAGCTACGATAGCACTCTGAAACGCTGTAAAAAGGGCAGAAACGCTATGAAAGACGGTTTTGATGTTTTGATTAGCTCTTCACACCAGATGAATGCAGAATTGAACCAGGGGATATAACAACATTTCTGAAATGCTGTAAATGGTCGTTTTTGAAATTTTTTGTCATTTTTCATAGCCTAAATAGCTTTGCTGCGGGTCGTGTGCAAAGGAGCTATCGATGTTTATAACTTTGGTTCACCGTTGAGAGAAGGGGCACGTAGACGAACCAGAGCCAGAGGATGTATGGACCGAGAAGGGTTATTGGCTACAGACCAGAAGGGCATGGTTATGGCAATTTGTTGTACGGAGTCCAAAAGGGCATGGACCCGTCATAGCCCCAATGGATTTGGTGATCAAAGCGGTGGATATCGTATGCCTTATGAACTGAGTGAGAGATGTGAGGTTGATTGCTATGTTTGATGTTTGCTATCACCATGATACGCACACTCCTATTTTACACTTTATGTTGGTGTTACCTTAGAGTACTGTACATCTTGTTGTGCTAACTCTTTGGTTGCAGGTCCAGGTTCAGGTATGATTATTTATACCTGTTATTGTTCTGTTTTTCTACTATCGCTTATATCAGACTTTTTTCTAACCCAGAGTTTTATGTACCTTCTTATTACTCTAGGTACTCTTAAATGAGCAGACTAGAGATAGGTCAGGTGATACTGCACGAGTAGCTGTCCAGAGACGAGCAGGAGGCTTCCACGTACTATTTACATATATTCTCCCAATGTTGTTGATGGCCACTGCTTTGGGCATTAGTAGTGTATCTTTCTATTTTTCTTTAGAGACAGTATTTTGAAGTTGAAATAATGGGTTGGATCATAAGATGTATTTTGAATTCCGTTACTCTGATAGATATGATTTAGTTTTCAGCTTATGCACTGTCTTGCCTATTTTATATCAAGTTATGTTATTATTGTATTTTATTCCATGCGCTGTGAGATATAGTACAGGTTCCTTTGTAGATCATAGTTTCAGATTCCTTTCTTTGACGACCGTCCCGTGCTGGTCGGACATCAGCACAATGCATTTTAGGGAAATGTCGGCTGGTTCGGGGCGGGCCGTCACACTTGGTATCAAAGCATAGGTTGCGTAGTTTAACTTAGGGGAAGATATCAGGGTGAGATAGCACACATATATGCGAGCGTGTATTTTTGATATTTTGGTTTTCAAAAGCTATATATATTATTAGTATATCTAAGGATGAAGTCGCACTGCATTGGCACCACTAAAGAGATGGTTAATCATTTTTTTTCTCTTTACAGATTGAACGACGAGCCGATATACGAGGAGTATGGGTTCAGGGGCCAACAATGGGAGTGTCCCTAATATGAGGACGATGTTTACTGCCTTCATGCGAGAGATGCTTAGGGATGCTCAGGGAGCAGTTCCTAATGCTGTTAATGGTGGTGGTGCAGCGGTTCATGCGCCTAGAGCCGATTTTGCCAAGCTCAGCAAGGATTATATTAATCTTGGTGGAAAGCTACTCCACGAAACGAAATCGGCAACGGAAGTTCAAGATTGGCTTGATAGTTGTGAGCGCATTTTCTTAGATTTGGGGATCGAGGATGCAATGAAGAGAAAGTTAGCATCGCGTCAGCTTCAAGGACGGGCTATGAATTGGTGGAGTGCCATTAAAGCAGCTACTTCCAAGGATCAAGTTACTTGGAATCGGTTTAAGACTTGCTTCAGTGATAAGTTTATTTCAACTGCTCAAAAATCAGAATTATTCAGGAAATTTTTGGAGCTTAAGCAGAATGGTAAGGCAGTCTCGGAATATATTGCAGAATTCGATACTCTATTGAAATATGGATTAACCCTTATTGATACTGCCGAGAAGAAGAACGAAAGGTTCATAACTGGCCTAGATGAGTACTTGGGGGAAAGACATATAAACCATATCGATGAGACTTTTGAATCTATTGTGGGAAAATCATTGAGATTTGAGAGCTTATACACTAAGTCGAAGACCAAGGTTGTTGTTACATCTGCAGAGGAGCCAAAGCCACAGGCAAGTGGTGGAGGCGAGAATAATTCCCAGAATAAGAGGAAACAGGACCAGACTAAGGATAGTCAGAAAAAGAAGAACAAAAAGAGGCCCAGTGCTTTGGTTGCGGGAAGAAGAGCCACTATATCAAAGATTGTCGAGCGAAGAAGGGGGAGAGGAAGTGCTTCAACTATGAACAAATTGGACACTTTAAGAATGAATGTCCACAACCCTCTAAAGAGAAGCAAATCGTGAAAGCGTATGCTATCAACGATGTTCCTTCTTCGTCGAATGCCCCAACTGCGACACAGAAGGGAAAAGGTGTCATTATTCAAGGTATGCTTTCCATTTATGATGTCCCTGTTCGAGTTTTGTTTGATACCGGAGCTTCCCATTCCTTCGTATCTAGTGACCTAGTAGATGGGTTGGAATTGGAACCCGAGCTTGTCGATAGACTTTTAGTTGTGACGAACCCGATTGGTGGTTCGACTATCCTTAGTATGATTTGTCATAATTTGGTCTTTTCGAGTCATGAGTGCATGTTTGTTTGTGATTTCTTTATTTTGGGCTTTACTGAGTTTGGCATTATTTTGGGGGTCGATTGGCTCCAAAGGTATGGGGGTGGTGGTAGACTGTGAGGGGTCTTCAGTGACCATTAGAGAGGATGATGGGCAGAGGGTGGTATTGGGTTTCCTACCTAGTGATGGGGTGATGTCTAGTTTTCTAAATTCCCTCAACATCCCGCATGATGAATTGTCAAATGCGTCTATTGCTGGCGAGTATCCGGACATCTTCGGGGAAGTGACCGGACTTCCACCACACTGAGAGATCGAATTTCGAATTGATTTAGTGAAAGATGCCAGACCTATAGTGATGCCACTTCGTTGTATGGCGCCAAGGGAGCAGCGAGAGCTCGAGGTGCAAGTGGGCGACCTTTTGAAGAAGGGATTTATCCGAAGAAGTGTTTCCGAGTGGGGAGCACCAGTTGTGTTTTCTACCAAGGCCGGTGGTTCCCTTCGCTTATGTGTGGATTACCGCAAGTTGAACAAGGTGACTAAGAAGAATAAGTACCCTCTTCCACGGATAAATGATCTGTTTGGTCAACTGAATGGAGCAAGAGTGTTTTCCCAATTGGATCTCGCGACAGGTTTTCATCAGCTCCGAGTAGCAGTTGAGAGTATACCTAAAACGTATTTTCGGACGCCGTCTGGATTCTATGAGTGGTTGGTCATGCTATTCGGGCTAACCAATGCTCCCGCATATTTTGTGGATTTTATGAATAAGGTTTTCAGAGATCAATTGAATAAGTTTGTTCTTGTGTTGTAGACAATATTTTGGTTTACTCAAGGACAGAGGAAGAATACAAGAAACATTTGAGGTCAGTGATGGAGGTGTTGAGGAATCACCAATTGAAAAAAAAATTCTAAGTGTCACTTATGGAGGAGGGAAGTGAGGTTCTTGGGCCATGTTGTTTTAGAGAATGGTATTGCCTTAGATCCTGCGAAGGTGGTTATGATGCAAGATTGGTCTATGCCCAAGAATGCAACAGATGTGAGAAGTTTCTTAGGATTGGCCGGATATTATCGTAAGTTTATTCAAGACTTCTCCAAGAAATCAAGCTTTCATTTGGGTCAAAAGGTGTGAAAACGCATTTAAGAGCCTAAAGGAAAGGTTGATGTGTGCACCAGTGTTAGTTTTTCCTAAAGGGAATGAAGAGATGATGATATACATGGATGCCTGTGGTACAGGACTAAGTGTTGTACTAATGCAAGGAGGTAGGTTTATAGCTTATGCAAGTCGGGAACTAAAACCGCATGAGAAAAGGTACCCTACCCATGATTTAGATTTGGCAACGATAGTGTTCACATTAAAGATATAGAGACATTACCTCTTGGGAGAAAGATTCGAGCTATTTACCAATCATAGGTCATTAAAGTATCTTTTCTCTCAAAAGGATTTAAATCTTCGTTAGTAGAGATGGTTATAATTCTTGGTTTCTTATGATTTCAATATCACATACACATCTGAGAAGGGCAATGCGGTAGCTGATGCATTGAGTAGGAGACATGCAAGTTTGGCGGCTATGTTTCTTGAGTGGAAGCAACTAGAGTATATTGCGAGATATGATTTCAGACCGAAGTGCGAATTGGATCCAGAGATGTTAGAAAGCTTGGTGATCAGACCAACTTTGATTGAACGGATTAGTTCCAGTCAGAGGGATGATCCTAACCTATTGGAAATCATCGCCAAGGTAGAGATGGGCATCGACGGTGAGGGAATGGACAAGTATGGACTTGATCAAGAAGGATGGCTTCGAAAGAATGGGAGACTAGTTGTACCCAATGTTAATGGATTGAGAGATGAAGCGCTTAGAGAATGTCATCACTCAAAACTGACTATACATCCCGGTGGTAACAAAATGTATCAATACATGAAGCAGACCTACTACTGGGAAGGGATGAAGAGAAACGTTGGGAAGTTTATATCCAAGTGCATGAACTGCCAGTTAATTAAAACCGAGCAAAAGAAGCCTAGTGTCTTGTTACAACCGCCGGAAATTCCTGAATGGAAATGGGAACAAGTCTCAATGTATTTCATTGATGGTTTACCAAGGACTAGATTGGGCCATGATAGCATTTAGGTGATTGTGGATCGATTGACCAAAAGTGCAAGATTTATACCTGTCAAGTCGAATAAAATGGCAGCTAAGTTAGCGGAACTGTATATGAAGTGGGTGGTGAGATTTCACGGAGTACCTAAAGGTATTGTGAGAGACCGAGATCCATTATTTACTAGTGGGTTTTGGAAAAGCTTACAAGAGGCTTTAGGGTCAGAACTACATCTCAGTACCGCATACCACCCTCAAACCGATGGTCAAACAGAGAGGGTGAATCGTGTATTAGAGGATTTCTTAAGAGCTTGTATATTGGATTTTGGAGGTTTATGGGATGACCATTTGCATTTGGTTGAGTTCGCATATAATAATAGCTATCAGTCCAACATTGGTAAGGATCCATTTGAAGCTTTGTACGGAAAGTTGTGCAACTTACCATCATGTTGGTTGGAGACCGGTGAGAATTTTGTGCTTGGACCGGATGTAATAAGAGAAACTTCAGAAAAGATCAAGATCATTCAACAGCGAATGAAGGCTGTCCAAGATAGGCAGAAGAGTTATGCTGATAAGAGACGAAGAGATTTGAAATTCTCCACTGGCGAGTTAGTATTCGTCAAGATTTCTCAGTTAAGGAGTGTGATTCGATTTGGTAGAAGAGGTAAATTGGCACTATGATTTGTTGGTCCATTTCCAGTTCTCGAGTAAGTTGGAAACTTAGTGTATAAAGTTGGGTTTCCTGAAAAGATGGTGGGAGTTCACAACGTATTTCATGTTTCCCAGTTAAGGAAGTTTGTGCACGACCCTAATGCGGCTATTTCACTAAATCAGTTGGATGATATCGAGGTAGAACCCGAGGTGGTTGGGAACTGCATGCCGATTTGTATTGTCGAGCACAATACAAAATAACTTCAAAGGAAAATGGTGGAACTAGTCAAAGTCTAGTGGGGTGATAATGAGAAAGACTGTACTTGGGAAACAGATGAGAACATAAAGGAAGGCGTAACCAAAACTCTTTGCCTGGTAAGGTTTTAATATCGAAATAGTATCTCCCTTGTTAGTAAACCGCATGCTAGGATAGACTTGTTGTGTTATTATGTATGTTTGATTGTTTGTAAATGGTTGATAGGCATGTGGGATACCATTGTATGTTTTCTTAGTTAAGGAATTTTGGGGGCGAAATTTCTTAAGGGGGAAAGTGTAACGACCCGCATTCTACGCATCGGAGGATCGTAGAATATTTATTTCATTTTCATATGAAGCCGTATAGCCGTGTAGCTTTAGGCAACGACTATTGAGGTCATTTCCCGTATTCACGATTTTTGCCGAATTTTAAATGACCATTTTTCCATGGAGAATCATGTTTCGCCTATAACATTTGATTGGTAAGGACTTTTGACCTAAAACCACTTCCATTGGACTCGAATGATGGTTTAGCTTTCCTTAGAGTGGTCATATTAATCAAACAGACTTACCATTTCGGAGATATGGATGAAATAAGTTTGGAAGATGAAAAACAACATAATTGGGCTTAATGGGGTGATAAGCGGCTTGGCCCATAACCCATTTCGGGATTAGGGTTATGGGGAGGCTGAAATAAGTTAGGAAACCATCTCATTTCATTTTTCTCAACCGCCACTTTCATTTCTTCAACCCTAGCAATGGCCTCCACCTTCTAAATTCATCCTTAATCACTTTTTAATCACATATTAGCCAAACCAACATCAAGTTAGGGTGGATTAGCATAGAAATCAAGATAGAGCTGTTGTGTTGCATGGGATTCGAACCAAATCGAAGATATTTTCAGATCTGAGATTTATTCGTGGCTAAGGTGAGTGATTTGCACATTTATTCACATTACGGCTAATTAAGGGTGATTAGTGATAATTAGCGAAATTATGCATCATAAAAATATGGAAAAATATGTAGAAATTCTAAAACATTATTTTATGTCACTAGTGAAAATTTGGGTTAATTTGGATTAAGTTTGCTGATTCTATAGTTAAAACGTGGTTAAGAGGATTAAGGGAAAATCATACTTTTTAGGTATGTTTGAACCATATTTACATGACTGTTCACTGTTTTGATATTTATGGTTGATTTTATATGTTGTTATTACTGTTTGGGATGTTTTTTTGGTTGCATAGGAAGGCTAGAATGGTTGAAAATGATGTTGTGTGGCAAAGATTGCTTGCTGGAATATATGCAGGAAATGGGAACGGTCACACCTACGATAACATTTGTGAAATGCAGTGGTCGATCGCACATACGACAGCATTTGTAAAATGTTGTGGTCGATCGCACCTACGATAGCATTTGTGAAATGCTGTGGTTGGTCGCACATACGACAACATTTGGGAAATGCTGTGGTCGGTTGCACCTACGATAACATTTGTGAAATGCTGTGGTCGGTCGTGCATATGACAGTATTTGTAAAATGTTGTGGTCGGTCGCGCATATGACAACATTTGTAAAATCTATGGTCGGTCGCGCATGGGTTTCGGTCGCACTTGAGCTACGATAGCACTTCTGAAACACTGTAAAAAGGACAGAAACGTTATGAAAGCCAGTTTTGATGTTTTGTTTAGCTCTTCCCACCAAATGAATACAGAATCAAACCAGGGGATATAATAGCATTTCTGAAACACTGTTAAAGGCCGTTTTTGATATTTTTTACCAGTTTTCATAGCGTAAACAGCTTTGTTATGGGACGCGTGCAAAGGAGCTATCGATGTCTATAACTTTGGTTCACCGTTGAGAGAGGGGGCATGTAGACGAACCAGAAGCAGAGGATGTATGGACTGGGAAGGGTTATTGGCTATAGACTAGAAGGCATGGTCATGGCAATTTGTTGTACGGAGTCCAGAAGGGCATGGACCTATCATAGCCCCAATGGATTTGGTGATCAAGGCGGTGGATATCGTATGCTTTATGCACTGAGTGAGAGATGTGAGGTTGATTGCTATGTTTGATGTTTGCTATCATCATGACACACACACTCCTATTTTAGACTTTATGTTAGTGTTACCTTAGAGTACTATACATCTTGTTGTGCTAACTCTTTGGTTGCAGGTCCAGGTTTAGGTACGATTATTTATACCTGTTATTGTTCTGTTTTTATGCTACCGCTCATACCAAAATTTTGTCTGACCAAGAGTTTTATGTCTCTTCTTATTACTCTGGGTGATCTTAAACGAGCAGACTAGAGACAGGTCAGGTGATTATGCACGAGTAGCTGTCCGGAGATGAGAAGCAGGCTTCCACGTACTATTTACATATATTCTCCCTGTGTTGTTGATGGTCACTGCTTTGGGCATTAGTAGTGTACCTTTCTATTTTTCTTTAGAGACAGTATTTTTAAGTTGTAATAATGGGTTGGATCATAAGCTGTATTTTGAATTCCATTACTCTGATGGATATGATTTAGTTTTCAGATTATGCACCGTCTCGCCTGTTTTATATCAAGTTGTGTTATTATTATATTTATTCCATGCGCTGTGAGATATACTACAGGCTCCTCTATAGATCATAGTTTCAGACTCCTTTCTTTGACGACCGTCCCGTGCTGGTCGGACATCGGCACATCGCATTTCGGGGAAATGTCGGCTGGTTCGGGGTGGGCCGTCACATTATTTATTTGAGGAATGTACGACAGGGTAAAAGAAAAACGATGGGCAAAATAAAGTGGCGGACATAACGCAAGATTGCATTTTAAACTAATTTTTTCAGAACTTAATGTGAAAATTGTACTATATTTGACTAGACATGCAAAAGTATTTATTAGAGTAAATAATCACTGAATTCTTTCCATGTTTGAAGTGCATAAAGATTTTCAGAGTAATCTTTAGCAAAACTGATTTTTTTTAATATGTAAAGTTATTATTACACCTTTTATTATTGAGAAGAAAAGAGAACAATATGCAATGTCACAAATAATGTGTAGGTGGTTAGATCATATGTGCAATGAGCTTGAAGTGGAGACCCCTAGGGTTTATGTGTCCTCATAAGCTTTCACAAGTGAGGAAATATACGGATACGACAAATTTATATATCATGAAAGCATGGCCTGCATCGTAATCTAAGAGCTTACTCTTAGCCCCTTGCTACAAAGGGTATGAAACTTTTAGTGATTAATTTACAATTTCCTGTATGTTTATATTTCATATAAATCTTATAATGTAGGAAACATTGCCTACTACTTGTTTTTCACATGGAAAAGAATGAGATTTATGTTCTTGATCCCTAAGCCGAATGCAAACGTAGACTGGAAATTAAACCGGAAGTGAACATGTATGGTGTATTTATTTTCTTTTTGGTTCCATTTATGATAGGAAGACAAACATTGATAATTGTTTTGCTTTTAGCACCGCTTTAATAGTGTTTAATGAGTATAAGTTATTCGTATTCGAATTATTTATACGTGAGTAAGTTATTATCTAACATTTTTTCATATGTTCAGGGACTTTAAAGCTTATAAGGCATATGGCGGTAAAGCTCGAGGAACTCACTTGAAGTGGATCAACGTTAAGGTGATTTGTTTTCTAGCTAGCATAAAAAACTTGCATTTCGTTTGAGATACAAATTCATTTTAACTGATAATTGAATCATCCTATAATATTGGTATAGTGTCCTCAACAATCTGGATCGACGGATTGTGTGTATTATGTGATGAGGTATATGCATGAGATAGAAAAAAACCAGCTTCAAAGCATCGATCTAAACGAGGTACCACTTTAATTTTTTTCTTTACTATTTTACGTCAAGTCATTATATGATGAATGTATCGAAACAATATCTTAATTTTAGTATTTTGTACAAGTTGGTTCTTACAATCAACAAAAGATGGATGAGGTTCGGGACAATTTAGCTGCTTATATCGTGCATAACTGGATGTAGTCCTCTTATATGTTACAATACAGTGGGTATTTAATATACTAAATTGAGTATTATATCTGCATGTTAGTATTGAAGATCTATAATTAGACTCCGAACAATGTAAAACTAGCTACTCCCATATTTAAAACCATAATTCAAAATACATTGTCACTACTTCCTCTTGAGTGTCTTGTTTGATATTTTCCATTTACATTTTGAAATTGCTGTTATGGAAAATTGTTTTTTACATTTTTAAATTTTAGTTTGATGCATCATGTTTCTACGTCCATATTAAACATCAAAGCCATTTGACTTCAACTGTCTTTAGATTTAGTGGATATTTTACGTTTACTACTATGTAGTCTGTCATATGTTACGCGAAGCCACATGTTGTCACAAAACTAAAACCAATTGGTCATATAAATTGCCCGGTCTGGGAATATTAGTAAAACTTAAAAATAAAATAGCCTTTAAGGTGTTATGTGACCTGGTTTTTTTTTTGGCGTAGCCGACTGGTTTTTATAGTGATCCGTAACACTTTATATTATGACTAATAATAAAAATACAATATAGTACATGTGACTGTAGTTAACAGTCAGCTAAATTTGATTTTTAAGGTGGGTCGTCCACCGCCTACGGAGTTTATAGTGTTCCATCCACTCTACCTATCAGGCTTACACCACTAGAGCTAGCTTAATTACTAGACTACAAAAGTTTCATACTCCATGCATGCAACAAATATTATAATACATAAACGGACCATACGTTACAAGTACAAGAGTACATATGACAGTAAGGCTAAGTCGAAAGTCAAGTTGCATAGGGACCAGCCCCTTAATTATGACATTTTGAGCCACTCAAAATAGTGACAACTACAGAAACCTGCATCTACCACAAGATGAACACAACATACTAAACAATGAACTAGCCCAACAGAATCCAACCCTACTCCAGAATTCATTCATCGTGAGATCATAAAGTAAGAGGCAAAGCACGATTTCATTTGCATACTTGATTAAAGAAATCATACCAGAGTTATGTGACCCGTTTTGTTACAATTGATGCTATATCAATGATTTTTCTAGGAGTAACCATGATGATTCGGTATTCATCTAAATGAACAAATGATCAAACTGTATCAGGTTTGAACACTATTGGATCTAGTGATACAAATCATATTCAGCTGAACAAGGTAACCTAAGATTAATTGATTGAAGGTTACCAAAGAAGAGTAGTAAGTTAATTTTATTGGTTGTATCATCAAAGAAGAGTAGTAAGTTAATTTTGTTGGATCTCTGTACAGATGGTGATAAAAACTAGAAAAATACACAAGCGCGTAGGTTACAAACTTATAATATCAAGGATTCAAGCAACACCAAAAGCTATTTAAAAATTTGAAGTATTGGCAAGTATGTATCAGTTAACTGAATAATTATCTAGTCCAAATAGAGTCTAGTTAATTATTAATTTATCATGTGGTTGTGTAGCATGCAATGTGTATCTTTGGAAGTGTGGACAAACTTTGCAAGATAAAGTTATGGTAATACTGCAGATGTTGAATTTTGACCATGAGTTGTATGCACTTTGACGGATAGCTATTGGGCTACACAAGTTGGATGCATGCATTTTGAATTATCTTCTAGCTTATTGACATGCTTATTAATAACTAGCCACGCCTTAAGCATGATATTTGCGAGGGTGGAATCTAGTATTGTGATTTGATTCATTATCTTCTAGCATCGAAATCATCACATACATCTTCTCAACTCATATGGTTTTACTGAAGTATTTTTGAAACCATTTCAAACTATTCTAATGAATTTGTACCTTTTTTAACTCTTTTAAAATAAAATAAATAAATAATAGCAGTATGTGTGATAAAATTAATTACAGAATAAATAAAGGATACTTATATGCCTGGTGTACCATTGCCTGTGGGTTAGTAGACAAGACTAGATATTTTACTATTTTTTGTGTTTAAATGACTAAGTTTTTTTCGTTTTATGCAGGTACAATATCAAAGTAGATTCTTGAAGTTAACGACAGACAACTAATTTGGAAGCTTCCTAAATATTAAATCAATTTAGAATTGTAAGAAAAAAAGTTTAGCATGTCTAACATTTAAAACCACTCATGTAAATCGTATATTTTGCTTTTGAGAATACTATAAATAGTTCTGATTGCATATGAGAATAGTGTTCTATATATTTGCTTGGAACTTATTATAAGAAATATGTTCTTTTATGTACTTTTTCAACTGCAAATATTATTTTGTTGTAGTATGACATTTATTTTCAGCGTTGATATTAGAATTAAATAATTGATAGAAATTCTGAGACTGTTGTAATAAACAACAATAGCAAAACTATATAATTTTGGAACTACCCTCTTGCTACCGTTGAAAAGAAAACAGTCGCAAGAGCATTATATTTTGCGACGGGTTCTTTAGACAACATTCGCAGAATGGTAGAAGATTGTCATGAGGAAGCAAAATTATCGTCCTTTTTGCTATTGTTGTGGATATAAACAGTCGCAAAAAAAATATTTTTTTGTGACAATTTCACTAAAAATCGATTGTAAAAACCAGTTACGATGAAGCTAAACTGTCGCCTATTTGCTACTACTATGTATGTAAACAGTTGCAAAAAACAACTTTTTGCGATGGTTTTACATAGGAACAGTTGCAAAAAACTGATTTTCTGCGACCGTTGAAAATCAGTAGCTAAAAGGTTTAAGTTTGTTGCGATATCTACATCTGCTGCGATAAATAGAAGCAAAAAGGTGTTGACAACCGACGTAAATGACCTATTTTGTAGTAGTGTATTTTTAAAAATTGCATTATATAATGTTTTGTTAGCTTGAATTTTTATTGTTAATTAGTAAAAAAAGAATTTGTAAATCAAGTTTATTCCTTAATCCTATTTTTAATGTTATTAAAATCTATTAATCTATAAACAGATGTTTTGAATTAGTAAATGAAGTTTGTTTATTATATGTTTTTATGAAGCAATATCAAACTTTAGTTATATTATATATAAGTCAAGGGTATTTGGGGAAGTTCATGATTGAACCAAAATGTTACGCTACAAATCCAATTACTAATAAATGAGTGTTACGGCACATGCTTTGGACGTGATCATGATACATATTTTGCGCATGAATCATGTATTAAAAAGGGTATATATTTAGCGCATTAAAAAAATGATTTCCACGAATATATAGTTATCTTTTTGCATTGAAATAATACATAATTAGTTCAATTTTTTATTTTTAAGTTTTAAAGTCCATTTTTATTAATATTTATTTTTATTTGTGTTGTTCATTAATAAAGAACGTTGGTATAAAAAATGTCTATTTGTTAGATTATATTTGTAAGTGAGATTAAGATATGATAATACGTGTAGAAATGGATCTTGGATTTGTAAAAAATGTTTAATTATTAGATCCCATTTTTAAGTGGTATATAAAGCAAAAGGCATGTAAGGTAATTTTTGAAAATTTGCAGTCGAAACAAAAGTTTGTGCTTACAAGACAACTATTAATAAAAGTGTAATTAGTTTGAACTTTTTTATTTTAAGTTGCAATGTCTATTTTTTTATAATTTCAATTTGTATTTGTATTGTTAATTAAGAAAGAATGATGATATAAAGAATGTCTATTTGTTATATCATAATTTAAGTGATGTTAAAATTTGTTAATACTAGTGTGTAACTCATGCGTTGCACACGATAATATTATAAAATACAAAATTTAAAATTTTAATGTTAAAAATGGAACTTTATTATACAACACACGATGAATTCAGCAAAATAAATATGATATAAATTATTATTATTGTTGTTGTTGTTTATACATGACATGCGTTTGTAATTTATATTTCTTTGAAGGAAAATGTTAATTTTATTATTCTTACTAGTATGAGAAAGTATTCTAGTTGAAATTGACATATTATAATTATATTAGATGATTAACAAATATTATTTAACTTATTTCTTTTATATATGTTAAATTAGAAATTATGTAATTAGTTAAAATATATTAACCTAAATAATTTGAATAAATTGCGAAGAATTTTATAAAAAGATTATAGAGATTTTAATGTGGAGTTATTTGAAGTTAAGAATTTTTTTTAATGTTATATATGATAAATTTATTCTTTGTGTACATAAATGATTATAGTTAATTTACAATTAACTTTGTTATTATTGTTTATGTATATAAATATATGTGTGTGTGATCTATATATCTATATAGTTAAACACAAATTTTTTGTTATATTTTTTATTAGTACGTGTATATATACATATATGTACCACTGATATATAGATTACTAAAATACTTTAAATCTAAGATTTTTTTTTTGGAAAACTAATTAAAATGCCAACATGGTGATCAGAGTAGACCTTGAACTCCCGACCTCTCATTTGGTAGGAGCACGTTGTTCTACTGTGCCACACTATGTTAGCTTAAATTTGATATTTCGTAATCAATTTAAATACATGGATCTAAACATGAAATATTAGGAAATAGTCGATGAAGTTGTACATTACTATAGAAATATCAAAATATGAATATTTAAAGTTAAAAAGTAGAATTCAACAATGCATACATATTTATTTAGATAAGTGAATAATAAATTAGTTTTGGTAATGTTATTGATGTAAAATATTTATGGTATCTGAATTATGCATCTTTATAATTTAAATGGAAAGTTTATTTAACTGCTTTTTTTATCATTAATGTGATATACAAACTCAAAACGTTACATTTAAGGATTTATTAGATGAATTAATGAATATTTATTAATTAAATTTATTCTAATAAATTAGAAAGAAGATTACATTGTTGATTAAAAATATATTGATTTAAATGAAAAAATGTATGTGACATTGAGGTTGGTTTTGTAAGCAATCATAGAAATTTCGAAATGTAGGCACTTTAGTTAAAATAAGAATTATACAATGTAATGCATCAATATAGATGAACCATAAATTAAATTTGTAATCATTTCTTGCATATATTGTAACGCCCCACCTCCATATCCACATTATCCAAGAGTATTACTAAGTAATACCGTCAGATAATACGGCGAATGAGGCTGTAGGGGCACACACGTGCAAATTCTCTTGGATTAACACTGGTGTGTATTAAAATTTCTGAAATAGCACTTACTCTTACGTACTCAATGTCGGTACAAAACAATTACACGTGTGTCTCCATGACAGAACAATACATAATATACAGAAATACAGAGATCACACAGTCAGTCGCAACGATAAAATATAATAAATATAATATTTGATGTTTCATATACATTAACTTATTACGTACCGAAACATACACATCATTTTATTCAATACATGATAATAAACAATTCACTAGATTACTATACTCCTCTAAACCCAGTAAATTACCAATTGGTCTCTGTGCCCCTGCACCTGTAATGTCTCAGTCTGACCCGAATATTATATAAATAATAAACAATCCATTATAGTTAATATACAATGTTTGGATACTCTAAACAAGAGTAATAACATAAAGAGGTACAACATTATTTAATCCACAATGATCATTCATAAGAAATGAGGCATCGACGATTCAAGCCTCACAGCTAAATATTATGGAAGCATCGCTATATATGAACATACGCAAATGAAAACATAATTTTACTCAAATGAATCTCATTCAATAGTTATAATGCACTATAAAATCGCCAAAATCTCACAATCGCATGATAGCATAATGAAGCTCAAAATTATAAATGTCAAGATAACATTATAGCTCTAAGGCTATATATATATATATATATATATATATATATATATATATATCAATGCCAACAAATAAGGTGAAAACATTTCAAATTCAACATCTCTAGGAAACAAATAATGAAACCCAAAAATATCACCATAAGTTGGATCCAAAGCGTCAAATGACAACAAAAGCCACAAATTCAACAATGGCATCATAAAATGGATCCAAAACAACAAGCTCATCAAAGCGATAATTCGAATCTGAAACAACACAGTTTTGCACGTGCTAATAAGTTCCCCCCGAGCTTAGCCAAGTACTACATACGTATTTTGACACCTAACACTACGACCCTCCCGGTCGAGGATAACTTACCCCCCCCCCCCCCCCCCCGCGGCTAAGTGAATACGTATATGAGACTCCCCCCGAGTCTAGCTTCCCCCCGAAGCGAGTACTGGCTCAACAACAACGATATGTGTTACAGACTCACAGTCAGTAACCCAAGTGGCGGTAATGGTGTGTCCCATACCACACATTTCCACCACCGGTATACTACCCGCTAGTCTGCTCCACACTGGAAAACTCAAACCTCTCAAATCACAAAAATCTCACGAATCCCAACATCAACTCAATAGCTTTGATCAGACAAAATAGGATATTAATCAATCTCGTACACCACAATGTTTACAAATCTGTTTATCTAGTGCTTATATAATACACCAACCCTTCAATACTCTATATAATAAGTCCAATGAATAACCAGGATAGTGATACCGAAAGTCCCATACCAGATGGTTTCACCTAGTCGTTTATTCAAATTTCCCATTACATAGAATATACTTATATCATAAAATCACATAAAGGATGTCATCACTGTATCATTTTCAAATCAATAATCAAATTAAACCAACAGTGAATCATTCAATATATAAAAGATCACACAAAACGAAGAATCAGAAATTTTACGAGTAGGAAACGAATTCAAAAATTACACAAAGAAAACATAAAACTCCAACATAAACCGCAAACAAGTCAAAATAAAATAATAACACTCAAAAATTATCAAGCATATAGAATACATAAACATTCATCGCGTATAACTCAATGAAATATTCTATGTAAAAAAATAAGCATGACAACATGCCAAATATTGTCAAAATCATCTCATAGTATAAGAAAATGGAAACTATGCATATAATTTATTCCGAGTAATTATAAAATATTTTAGATAGCCAAGCAAACCAAGTAGAAATATTCTAAAATAGGATATTTAATTAAAAGTGTATACTTGATAAAATACTTATAATTAAATTGTGTTATCATATTAACAAAATTATCCATAATAAAAATTAAAAGACAAATGTTTAATTAAATAAATTTATATATATATACACACACATACATATAGTTAAATTTGATCTATCTATAAATTTGAACTACTAATCAACATATTTTAAGTTTACTTGTGTAACCATTTATAATTCATAATCTAGAACGTCAAAATATTATTATGTATATAAGCTTCCTCAAATTATTAATTAGACATCAAAATGGATAAATTATATAACTCTAATTCAAAAATAGCAACAATCGACATCCCTTCTATATGTCAAACATTCTATAAACCCAAATTTCATTCATCGTCCATGATTCAAAATTAATTGCACAACAATTAAATCGATATTATGACAACTAAACCAATCAATTTGACCTATTTTGATTCAACAATCTAACTATTCCAACAATTCAATCATTAATGGATAAAGATATAAATTTAATTATAATGGAAGAAGACATAGATGTGAGAGAGGGGGTAAACTCACTGAATCGTTGACCGAATAATCAGATAGCATCCCATCTTCTTGGATATCAAAACTATCGCAGCAGCCTCCATTCACCAGAAGCCTGGAACTGCACATCATCTCCTCTCCTGGAAGCTTCAGCACTACCAAAACCAACGCCTCTTTAATCTTTGATCGGCCAAAAATTCGATGCCCTTACCACTCTGCCTGTGGCCGTCATTCTCCAGCACCGATCGCCGAAGCTTGCGCCTTCAGGTCGCCCCTTTTTCTTCGTTTTTTTTTGATTTCTGGAGTTTTCAAGTTAGGGATTGGAGAATTCATTCGAATGAATTTGATTAGGGAGGAATGGGTTCCAGCGTACCAAGAAGATTAGGAAATAAGGAAGGGCAAATGTATTTAAACGGGCTTGGGCTTAATGTTTATTGATGTTTATTGTTTGTTTATTCCTTTTTGCATTCTATTATACTTAAAACTTTGAATTTAATCATAAATAATTTTGAACCCTAGTATAAAACCATTCGGAACCCATTTTACTAAACAATTGATGATTTTATAACATCCATCACTTGCCTAATTTGTTTGTTATCTTAACGTCCAATACATGTATAAAGTTATTTAACAATTCCAAGACTATTTATATCCTTTTAATTTGGATCACGTCACATTCGACACTTTGTTACTTTAATACACCAACATTCAATGTATAATAATTATATTACCATCTACCTTAATTATATATTTATATATATAAATTAAAATTATTTAATGTCGCAGACAATTTTATCTGATTTAATCTGTTTATCCAATTAACAAATCATCACAACTCAAAATTAACATTTTTTTATTTTAATTAAATACCCTTATAATTTTGATAAGGAAAAACAGGGTTGTTACCGACTTCCCCCCTTAACAAAATTGTGTCCTCGCAATTTCTAATACAAAGGAATACCAACTCATATTCTATCTTTTGATGCATACAACAATAAAATTTCTATACGTGGCTTTTATGCCCTACGTGTTTTAATTTATGTAATTTAATGAATTTAAATGAATAAGTTCTAACGTCTTTTACTTCTACATGCAATATAATTTTTAGATGGAAAATTTTTCTAACTCCCAAAATTTTCGAAATATTTTGGCAGAGTCTTCTTTGTACGGAGGACGTTTATGAAAAATCCAATACAATATAAACACAAAATATACATCTTCGAAGAGGCATCCCATCATGGGGCATCGCAAAATACGGGGAAAATAAAACAATAACACAAAATACCAATGTTTCATGAGATTTAATCCGAAAATGTACCTTTTAGTTAGCCCATTAAGCATGTTAGCGTATTCTTGTTCTTGCATAAATTGGTCGCCGGGTCCATATAGCTTCATATACACCTAAGCTTATCTCAACTTGCATGTTAGTTTAAATGAAGAAACAAAACATATATTTAAATAGTTTAATTTCAAATAACATGCTACTATCCAACAATACTTTAACAACCAAGATTACTAGATTAGATTGTGAAGCTCCCAAATGTGCATTGTTGTATAACATATCTACTTCACAAATCAACTACCAATTCATCTAATAATTAATTATACCTCAAATTCATACAAATTTCTCTTCAAGGTAGAAAAACTGAAAGAATAAAAGGTGCAGGCCAGTGAAGTAAAGTGATGTTTTCAACCATAAAGATGTCAAAAATTTAGCAAAAATTCTCACATGAAAGTTGTAGCTCATAGTTTTAGCTTTTCGGAATGTCCAAGATTATCAAAAACGAATAAGAAAATCAAAAGTTATACTCAAATTACCAGAGTCCTTTGGCTTAAATTTTTTAATAAACATGCGCTGGTCAGTAATGAAAAAGCTTGTCTTTGAGCTAAAAAACATCATAATTTCATGTAATACTCCAAATGAAAGTTGTAGTCTACGTTTTAAGCTTTCAGAATTGACCAAAATCATTAAATTCAGGCTAACCAATCAAAAGTAATGGTCGTTATGGTTTCAGCTCAGTTTTTAACGTTCATACAAGAAACAATGACTACCACAAATGTTTTTAAAATGGTAGACGTCAAAATTTTGAAACATATAAAATGAAAATTATTGCATGTGGTTTGAGCTTTCCAAAATGTGTAAAATCGTCTAATTCGGGTAAGCCGTTCGAAAGTTATTGCTGCATTATTTCAGCTCAGCCTGCATCATTATAACAGCCCAGCTTTATTATAATTATAATTATAATAATAATAATATATATTTATAAGTTACAACAGCGGCCACACTATTATCCTAAGCAAACATACATTGAATATGAAACACCCCACCACCGTTAAGGTCACTCACAAAGGGAATGCCTTAACCTTGGTGGAGCATTTTAGGTAAAAGATGCAGATAAATTACAATACAGAAAAATAAAGCAGTGGAAAATAAAGTCATTTTATAAAAAACTTAATTCAGTCAAGCTTTTACAACAATTGGCTCAATCATACTTAAAAGTAATACATAGAAATTCTGTCTTGATTCAAAAACTTCCAAGTATAAAAGAAGCATAAAAATGACAATGATATTCCCCAATGAAGCATGAACCAGCCATAGCAGTGGAAGAGAGAGTCCAAAACATTACATCGACTATCTTCGAGCTTGGAAGGAAAAATGAGCTAAGTGATAACATTTCCTCCCTGTGAACCTGGGGGGGGGGGGGGGGACGGAAGAAAAGAGGCGAAACAAAACTAGGTAAGACATGAGTCTGGTAAGTCCAGTGACTTTCAGCATATAAACAGGCAAAAGAATCATGACATGAATAAACTAAATATAAGACAATACCGTGATAATAGGGATAACTAGATAACATAGGATAAGCATAAGGTATGATAAAACAAGATAAACTGAATGCGCTTCTACTCTTTCGCTGCTTCGCTACTACTTTGTTATTCTGATTTCTATATCTATCTCTGCACCACCTAACTAGGGAACCAACTAGTAATCTGTATAAAATGATAACGTGATCCCAATCCCGTAATTGTGGTAGCCTTAAGGTGTACATCTATCGTGAGGATTCCACCTCAATCATCCTAATTGCCATGAACATGTTAGATGTACCCTTACTACCCTATCGATCGGCTCCTTTACTTGTATTCATGTTCCATGTGTCTGTGTCAATCGGTCCTCTCTTGCGTGTAGATACCCTATGCTGGTCCCACCATAAGGTGTATCAATCCTTATGATTGTGACCCGACACGATTCAAGATGCACAGTGTATAACTACTGGTACTCAGTGCCTGCTTTTTCCCACTCCGGAGTACGTGCACGTCTGTAAACCGTCGGAACCTACACTGACGCACCCTCTGCCGCTGTTTTGACTGCTTATAATCAGCCCAGTAATCGTGCCCCACCATGCATAGTTTCAGGGTACCATGATACATCTATGCGGGTTACTGCTGAAATGGGTCCCCGTTACTAGGGTTTCCTGTTGCTTAAGTTTGTGGGCCTATATATACAAATATTACCCACCTACACGAGATGTACTTAACCCTCCCACCGATTCTAGCATGTTTATTTAACGTTTAAGTTGTGTGGGCCTATATGTACTAATATTACCCACTTACACGGGATGTACTTAACCCTCCCATCGATTCAAGTATATTTATTTAACGGTTAAGTTTTGTGGGCTTAGATGTACTAATGTTACCCACCAACCCAATATGTACTTAACCCTCCCGCACATTATGTCATATTGGTTAAGTGTTGTCCATTCATGTTCACTTAACTCATCCATTCAGCGTGTCATGTTGGTTAAGTGTTTCTTATTAACTTAACCCTTCTCACTTATGATGTTAGATTGGTTAAGTGTTTCCTATTAACTTAACCCCGTTCGTTCATCAAGTTATATTGGTCAAGTGTTTCTTGTTACTTAACCCCACGTGTTTGTCTTGTTGTATTGGTTAAGTGTCATCAGTCAATTCAAGTTAACTTAACCTACCTACTCATCATGTCGTGTTACTTTGGTTAAGTGTCGCCTTCTTGTGTTAACATAACCCTACCACAAACCAAGTTATATTGGTTAAGTGTTAACTTAACCCTTTCCATTTATCAAGCTATACCGGTTAAGTGTTTCCTATTAAGTTAACCCTAGTCATCCATCTTGTCATATCGGTTAAGTGTTTCTCATTACTTAACCCTAGTCATCCATGCTATATTGGTTAAGTGTTCCTATGAACTTAACCCTACTCATTCATCTTGTTCATTAGCATTAATTGATCTATTAATGCACCAACCTCTCACATTAGATATGTATTGTTGCGGTTACTGGATGTGTCGGGCGGTTCCGGGCAGTTTTACACCACAACTCAATCTAACCTCGGGTTTTTCTTGGGCATGATGCACTAACCTCTCACATTAGAAAGGCGCTGTTGTGGTTACTGGATGCGTCGGGCGGTTCCGGGAAGTTTTACACCACAACTCAATCTAACCTCGGGTTAGGCATGTTCATCTTTAATTTACACATTTACCCTATATACCCAAATCTAGATTTTACATGATAATTACCAAATTCACCAAAACTGTCATGTTACATTTTACGCCCAAATCTAGATTTAATGCTCAAGTTACCCAAATTCGTAACAATAACAATTTTTCCCAAAACTTGATTTATATGCCAATTTCATACTTTGTCGTTCATACCAATTCTAGGTTCAATATGTCAAATTACATATTCCATAATTAATGTCATGTTACCCCAAATTGCATCTTAACAGTTATGCCATATTACATGTTCCAAATTATGCCAGATAATGTCAATTTCATGTTATACCCAATTTCCCCCGCATTCATAACGTACGTATTTCGAGATTCAACTCAAGATTCATAGTATAAGGGGAGAAGCAAGATGGAACATCATAAAGATAGGCATAGTCATATGATGATAATAACTACTGGTCCAATAAACTTGATGTGCTAAAAAGACAAGCTTTGCAAGGAATACATCGCAGGCATATAGATATGACAAGAATTATATCATGAACTTAAAAGGATTACATTTCCGATATACAACAAGGATAGATATGACTGGACCAGTTTTATAGTCAAAAATGATTCCCAAGATATATATACTCAAGCACATATTTCAATGAAAGGATAGCTTACATCAGGCATATTCTCATATCCATTTTATTACATGTCACAATTAGATTTAGGTGTTCAAATCTAAAAAGTAACTGATTTACAAAACAAAGGAAAATCTTGTTTTCATGCCTAAGTCATGCATCACTATACACCCTAATCTTCTTCTTCCAAATCATAAACTATCATATATATATATATATAAATGTCCCAATTTTAGATCTTAAACCACGACATGTACTATGCCTTATATTTACAATTCAATTTACGCCCCAAATCGCAAGTCATATGTCCAATACTTTATGTTTTAAATCTCAAGTTATATGTCAAATAGTTTATGCCTCAAATCCCAAGTCATATGTCCAATACTTTATGCTTAAAATCTCAAGTCATATGTCCAATACTTTATGCCTCAAATCTCAAGTCATATATTTGATACACTTTATGCTTTGAATACAACATGTGTTATGTCCTCAAATCAGTTACAACTCAATTACGCCCAATTATGCACAATTTAATTCTTTTTCCTAATTTTAGCGCTAGTCATGTCCAAATCATATATTATACCCAATTTTATTTCAACGTACGTTCATCTCTTATGAGATAGGGCTCAGGCTCGCAGTAGCCTGACTCTAAAACAAAAAGGGAAGAAGGAAAGAGAGACAAAGAACGGACATAATATTATCAATGAGATAAATCCAAAGGATATGGAAAGACATGCATAATCTCAGATCCAGATTTATTACAATGTCAGAATCACAATTAACTTTTATTTCTGAAAGTAACGTGAACTTACAAATTACAGAAGGGTCTTGAATTCTAGGATCTGTATTCTAAAACTGAATAGCTCTTAGACTATTTGTTCTTCTAATTTAGATTTGAATTGATTCTTTGAAATAGTTGTTGAAGTTGTTGAATTAGCCTTTGAATCTCTACTAGAATTATAAACTTGATTTCTACAAAGGACTTGAGCAGCATAACCCCGTCTTAGATTTATTTTGATATGAATTAGGGTAGAGTATAGGCATAATGAAGTTGTGTGGAGAGAAAGTGAGATTTGGGGGTGTTTAAATAGCTTAGGAGCAACGAATTTGGTCAGAACAGGCGTCTAAATGCAGAAAAACAAATATGTCCACGGATCTAGAAAAAGGGGGGGAGGTCGACCCCCAGTTCGAACCCTTAGTCGATGTGGGTCCTGGGCGGGAAATTTCCCGCCCAGCCCGGGTGTGTGATTTGTATTTCGAAAATTAAATTTGAATTCGGGCTGGTTTTTATTTTAAATTCCTGAAACTTTAAGTGCCATATCTTCTTCATACAGAGCCCGATTTACGCAAACTCAGACTCTGTCCCAAGCAGAATTCCGAGAGGAACGCAATGGCGTAACCCGCGTCCCTTAATTCTTCTTTTACAAATTAAGTATACTTTGATTTGTTACTTTGACGTTCACAGAAAATACAGGGTGTTACATTCTCCCTTCCTTAAAGGATTTCGACCCCGAAATCTTCAAGTCAAGAAGAATGTATATCCTACCATCCAATCATCCATTTACTCAACCATCAAGCACAGGCATCCATTGTCCTTAAACGGTTTCTAGTGCCATATGAAAATATGCAAAGTGTGTGTATATGTTTCTTATCTAATGCAAAATCAGGCGGTCTACTGATCTAGTTGACCTCCTTAATGTAAATCATGAGAGTGTCATGCGTCCAATATGTATGCAAATATCCCTAATCATGTAAATACTATATGTGTGCATATTCACTCATCCATATGCAACATCCATATGATAACACATCAAGTTTCAATCCATATACAAATACATTCATATGCATATGCAATATGAAAGTGACTGAGCTGATCTAGTGCCTAATGTGTGTGTATATGCATCCACGAGCATCCACAAGCAGCCACTTGCAACCACTTTCAACCATCAATCATAACCTGTTTCAAATACATGTTTATATCCATTGGTTTCTACCTAAGGATAAAAGATATGACCTAGAGGATATATTTAAAAGATAAAGACTAGCATGAAAATAAACATTATAGGGAAAGTGTAATCAAGGATATACCGTCAAATAGGGTGTGATGCGCGTATCTAGTCTTCAGTCTTCTAAGTTGCATCTTCTTGAGCTTCACTCCACCGTACCTTAACTAATTTAACTTCATGATTGCGAAGCTTCTTGACCTCCCTTTTTCAAAACCCACTAGTAAATATAGGACCTCGATCACTTACTATGCTAGAGGGTATCCAATGTAGTCGAACTATCTTTCCAAGATATAAACAGAAGTTAACCATGATACTAAGTGTATATACTAATATGATTAGAGGTCTCACTTCTACTTAGCTTATCCATTATGTCACAAATCTGAGGGTCGATATCTCTCATGCAAACCATCCTAGTTGAACTTGACACCCCTCAAGTACAAGCCCCAAAGGCCTGAACCAATATCAGACAAGCACCCAAGGAATACCTCCTCCGAATTTGGAAGATTTATGTGCGATGATACTAGCAAAACAACCAAACAAACACTTAACTAACTCTAGCTATCCTCTCCAATCTTGCTCCAAAACTATCGTTGATCGCATAATTAGCTTTGCATTGTCAACTAGATATATGCGGAAGTCTATCTCGAGTTTTAGGGGGAAAACATCTACCCTAATCAAAATATCTTGCGTACTCATGGACTACTCCAACGGATCGAAAATCGTCGATAGATACATAAAGTGATTCTAGGTAGCTAAGACAAACTGATCCCTTAGGATTGCACGAAATCTCGAGTGTATTCCCGAGGCAAGTCGAAAGTCTAACTACCCTCCTTTTACTAGCTAACCAATTCCTGCCTAGAATCAACCCAAAGCCCATGAAACCCGGAAACATAAGCATCTCAAATCCTTACAAACCAAAGATAAATTAGCCGAACCACAAATTGGATTTGAGACAATAATGGGATCTTCTATTATACAAGTACTAAGGTGCAGAGACTCAACTATGGGAGCAGATATAAACAAATGTGAAGCGCTAAAATCAAAAAGAGTACCAACAGGATGATCAAGAAGAAAATCTAAACTTTTCAACAGAAACCTTACTACCTCTCTCTCAGGTACGTTGGCGGTGAGAGCATGCATTTGCCCTCCTGAAACCCCTGTCATTTTTTCTTGCCCTTGTCCTTAATTATACGACCCGTTATACCATAATAAAGATACTTCCTCTTGTCTTAGGTTTTACTATTCTTTCCTCTCCTCCTTTGTGAAACAAGTCTATATCCATGAGTTCTTCATCCTTGGGTTGTGCTCCTTAGCCAAACTCCCTCATTCTCATCTTTGCCATCCTTGTGTAACTTGTTGACAGGTCTCTTGAAAGCTGCCTCCATCGCATGGAAAACCCTACAATGCTTGAAAGAAAATTAGCCGTAGGTGAAACTACTGCGGCTATAGATGGAAGTTGGGCATTTCTTCACCCTTTGACATGTGTCGTAGTCTCATCAAGCCTACGGAACCATGCCGCAATGAGGTTACCTCCCAGAAAGCCAGGAGCCCTGGAGACTCGGGAAAGAAGGAAACAAGGATTCAAACAGAGGATAAAAAAGATAGTGCATATAGCTTTAGGAAATAAGCCTTTAAAACAAAAAAATTCTTTTGAAAATGCTTCTTTTAAAATCGGTTTGAAAATAATTTTTCAAATCTTTTATCTGATCCGGTAACCTTCAGCTCTGATACCAAGTGAAACACCCCACCTCCGTTAAGGTCACTCACAAAGGGAATGCCTTAACTTTGGTGGAGCATTTTAGTAAAAGATGTAGATAAATTACAAGACAGATAAATAAAGCAGTGGAAAATAAAGTCATTTTATAAAAACTTAATTCAGCCAAGCTTTTACAACAATTGGCTCAATCATACTTAAAAGTAATACATAGAAATTCTGTCTTGACTCAAAAACTTCCAAGTATAAAAGAAACATAAAAATAACAGTGATATTCCCCAATGAAGCATGAACCAGCCATAGCGGTGGAAGAGAGAGTCAAAACAATACATCGACTATCTTTGTGCTTGGAAGGAAAACTGATCTAAGTGATAACATTTCCCCCCTATGAACCTGGGGGGAGGGGGGAACGGAAGAAAAGAGACGAAACAAAACTAGGTCAGACATGAGTCTAGTAAGTCCAGTGACTTTCAACATATAAACAGGCAAAAGCATCATGACATGAATAAACTAAATATAAGACATTACCGTGATAACAGGGATAACTAGATAACATAGGATAAGCATAAGGTATTATAAGGCAAGTTAAACTGAATGTGCTTCTACTCTTTCTCTGCTTCACTACTACTTTGTTATTCTGATTTCTATATCTATCTCTGCACCACCTAACTAGTGTCCCAACTAGTAATCTGTATAAAATGATAACATGATCCCAGTCCCGTAATTGTGGTAGCCTTCAGGTGTACATTTATCGTGAGGATTCCACCTCAATCAGCCTAATTGCCATGAACATGTTAGATGTACCCTTGCTACCCTATCAATTGGCTCCCTTACTTGTATTCATGTTTCATGTGTCTGTGTCAATCGGCCCTCTCTTACGTGTAGATACCTTGTGCTGGTCCCACCATAAGGTGTATCAATCCTTATGATAGCGACCCGACACGATTCAAGATGCACAGTGTATAACTACTGGTACTCAGTGCCTGCTTTTTCCCACTCTGGAGTACGTGCATGCTTGTAAACCGTCGGAACCTACACTGACACACCCTCTGCCGCTATTTTGACCACTTATAATCAGCCCAGTAATCGTGCCCCACCCTGCCTAGTTTTAGGGTACCATGGTACATCTGTGTGGGTTACTACTGAAATGGGTCCCCATTACTAGGGTTTCCTATTGGTTAAGTTTGTGGGCCTATATATACAAATATTACCCACCTACACGAGATGTACTTAACCCTCCCACTGATTCTAGCATGTTTATTTAACGGTTAAGTCTTGTGGGCCTATATGTACTAATATTACCCACCTACACGAGATGTACTTAACCCTCCCATTGATTCAAGCATATTTATTTAACGGTTAAGTTTTGTGGGCCTATATGTACCAATATTACCCACCAACCCGATATGTACTTAACCCTCCCGCACATTATGTCATATTGGTTAAGTGTTGTCATTCATGTTAGCTTAACCCACATATTCACCGTGTCATGTTGGTTAAGTGTTTCTTATTAACTTAACCCTTCTCACTTATCATGTTAGATTGGTTAAGTGTTTCCTATTAACTTAACCCCATTCGTTCATCAAGTTATATTGGTCAAGTGTTTCTTGTTACTTAACCCCACATGTTCGTCTTGTTGCATAGGTTAAGTGTCATCAGTCAATTCAAGTTAACTTAACCCACCTACTCATCATGTCATGCTACTTTGGTTAAGTGTCGCCTTCTTGTGTTAACTTAACCCTACCACAAACCAAGTTATATTAGTTAAGTGTTAACTTAACCCTTTCCATTTATCATGCTATACCGGTTAAGTGTTTCATATTAACTTAACCCTAGTCATCCATCTTGTCATATCGGTTAAGTGTTTCTCATTTGTTAGCCTACTTTGTGAACTAGGCTACACAAAGTCGAGATGTCAAGCGTCGAATAACATTTCTTCCTAAAATGCATTGAATCGGATTGGAGGGCCACTATCAGACCAGAACGGAATATAGCAGAATGGACAAGAGCTCAAGTTCAGCAGAGGTCGGACCGGATCGGATGCCCCGATCCGAACCCCTTCTACTCGCCCCTCCGAACCGGACCCAATATACCATGTTGCTTCACCCCACAATCTCCTGGATATTCGGGGTAGTTACAACCATTTCCTACCCATGTTGACCACTAACCTAGTGCGCTGTCAACATTGAAATCCACCTGAGCCCGAGAATGATGGGATAAGAGCCATGTAGCTCCAATTCGAACCATATTCTGGGTGAATTTCCACCTATAAACACCCTATCAAGAGGCATTTGAAAGGAGCTTTTTGAGCACTCTTACAGTTCAAACATCAAAGATAACCGAATTCCAGCACTCCAAACAATCCAAAATCATCATTCAAAGTATATGTTGAGATAGTTAAGTGAATGTATATGAAAAGCGAGTGAAATTGAGTGAATATCTCATTGTATTTTCATCTACATCATCAAGAAAATTGATTATAAAGTGGACGTAGACTTTTCAACGCCGAACCATTATAAATCCTGTGTCTCCTTTTCATTTTCGATCTTATTTTATTTTGATTTTAGTCAATTTGGGTGTTAGAACCACTTTTTGGTCCAACATTTTGGTGCTTTCACTGAGAACATTTGAATTCTATGTTTTTCTGGATTATCGTTCTACTTTTTGGACCTTTGAGTTCAAAGAAGTTAATCCCCAATTTTCGACGCTTTTGAATACTTGTTGGTTGATTGTTGAAGAACTATGGCCAAAGGAAAAGGCAAGGAAGTTCAAACCAGTCGAGGGAATGAAGTTGGTGAAGATCAGCAAAACCCGGTCGTGACAAGGTCTCGTGGGCAGAGTTCGGGAGCGGATCAGACAGGTTCAAGAAATCCGAACTGGCCTCAAGGAGAGAGCTCCGATCCGAACCGAGTAGGAGACATTGAAGAAGTACCCTCCCCTAACCCGAACCGATCCGAACAGGTCGCTCAGCTCCAACCCGAACAGGTTGCTCAGCTCCGATCCGATTAGGTTGCTCAGCTCTGATCTGATCCAGTACTAGGTGATGCTGGAACCTCTACTCGAGCCCCTCCAAATGCTCCGACTCCAGCCACCAGGACCAATGACCAGATCAGTCCATCTGCGCCTGTCACCCAAGGAGATTTTTCGCGCCTTCTTGACATGCTTGAGAGCACTAGGGAGGCTATGAAAATCCATGAGCGCACCAATCTTATGATGCAAGAGAATATAAGAATCATGAGTAGGGAAATTGGCGAACTCCACAGACAAAGAACTCCATCCCCGGTTCATCATACTACAATGGATCAGTCTTCTTCTTCTGAGGAAGAACGGCCCCATGAAAGAAGGCCGCTCGAACGACCTCAGAATTTGGAGCAAATAACTTTCGGATCTTTGGGATCCCGCGAGGACGCTGCTCGGGTACTAGGACCCAATGATCCGAGCTTGAGAGAGCCTATGCTATTACCAATGCGGGGATCCCATGTGTTGCCTAGAGACCCTAACCTTACCAATCCCACTCAGGGACAAATGCTTCAGCCCCTTCCTCCCGAGATTGACTGGGAACGTAGGGAGCAAAGCAGAGCAGAAGCGGCTAGAAGAAGGAGGGCGTCCCCTGATCAGGAACCTAGAGGAAACCCAAACATCAGAGCCAGGGAGCCTGAACGGCCCTTGACCAATGCTGACGTATGGGCTATGGTACGCCAGATCATGTCTGAGAGTCGAAAATACACCAATGTAGATTATGGTATTGAGCGAAGCCATACTCCCTTTACTGATGACATCCTTGACTTTCAGTTCCCCCGACGTTTTAACCTGCCGTAGATGGACAGGTATAACGGGAGAACCGACCCGGGACAACATTTGATGCAATACGCATGTCTTATGAATGTTGCCGCTGCCCCTGACGAAGTGAAGTGTAAGGCTTTCCCGATTTACTTAGAAGACGTGGCATTACTATGGTTTACCCGACTTCCTCCTCGATCGATATCGAATTTCAAGGAATTGAGTGAACGTTTTATGAATCAATTCCGACTTCACGCCCGAAAGTCTAAGAATGTTATTGAATTATCGAGAATTAAGCAAGCGCTGGGTGAGTCTCTGAAGTCATACCTTGACCGTTTCAACTTAGCTGTAACAGAAGGCAGTGACCCGCACGAGCCTACCATCTTGATGGATTTAATGGAAGGAGTTGATCCTGATTCCGAGTTTGGAGATTATCTTTCTGGGAAGCCACCTCCCACAAGAGAGTTGTTTTATGAGAAGGCCAATATTCAGTTAAGACAAAAGGAAGCAAGGGCAAACAGAAAGAGGAAGTCCAGAGCGGCTTCAAAAGAAACTGTCTAGAGTAATATTGCCGTAAAGCAGTCTGGAGAAAGTTCTGGGAAAGTCGAAGTGAATGTGGGAAACAAGAATGGAAATAATAATAATGGAAACGGGGGCAACATCAACCGTAATGCGAATGGTAACAGGAGAAATAGGTACCGAGGAAGTAATTCTGACAAAAGACCCCGGTTCCAGACCTTTGAGAATTATTCACCGCTGAATGACACTCTTGAGAACATTTATTTGGATACATACAATGTTTTGCAATACAAAAGACCGCCGCCACGAGATTCAACGGAGAAAGAAATCGCAACTAGAAAATTTTGTTTATTTCATGGAACTCATGGGCATTCAACGAATGAATGTCGACACTTGAGAGATGTAGTTGAGAAGCTGCTGCATGAAGGAAAATTGGATGAGTATAAGGCTGCCCCAAGACACAGGGGGCAAGGAGAACATACCCCAAACCAGAATCAGTCTGCTCCCAAGCCTACAGCGCAACAGACAGGCAAAGGAATTGTTATTAACACCATAGTAGGTGGACTCCACCCAGCTATCCACAGTTTTAGAGCAATGGACCAATACGTTAATGCAGTTAAGCACGTAGATGTGGATGAGTGCGACGATTTGGAAGATATCACCCCTGTGAAACAGCAGAAGACAATGTTCGATGACGTGGTGTTCCGTAGCAGAGACGATACCAGAATCCAGTCACCTACCGAAGTTCCGTTGGTCATTACCACTACCATTGGACCGACACTGGTTCATAAGGTACTAGTGGACAATGGAAGCTCTGTCAATATTTTGTTTAAGAAGTCATTTGATCAGATGAAACTTGAGTCTTGAGATTTGAAGCCTTGTGAAGGTTGGATCCGAGGCTTCAACGAGGCATCGACAGTTCCAATGGGGTATATAGAATTTCCCGTAACATTGGGGCAAGGGGATCGTCGAAGAGTACAAATGCTTCAGTTTGTAGTGCTGGACGTAGATTCGCCCTACAATGCATTTTTAGGAAGGCCTGCCCTTGCAGAGTTCAGGGCTTGTATCTCCCCGTGGTGTTTATTGATTAAGTTCCCAACTGAAGCCGGAACAGGAGTAATGAGAGGAGATCAAGTCTCTGGACGGGCTTGCTATATTGCCGAGTTAAAGATGCTAATGAAGGGACTCAACATCGAGATTAAAGGTACCTCACCTCCTCCAAAGGAGGGTTCGGCGTAGCAATTAGAGGGATCAACCCCGAAGGAGTTGCCCAAGGGAATGCCTGAAAACTTGGATCCCAGAGAAGATGAGGAACCAGAGGCTAGAAATGCAACTCCTAATGAAGCGACAGTGGACATTCCCATTGACGAAGCTGATCCAGCAAAAGTTTTGAAGATTGGATCCCAGTTGGACCCACACCGAGATGAAGAACTGACTGACTTCCTAAAGGCAAACCTGGATGTGTTTTCCTGGACCCACGCCGACATGTGTGGGATATCGCCATCCATCATGAGTCATTCACTGAGTATAAACCCAAAACACCCGCCTGTAAAGCAAAAGAGACGTGTGCTGGGCCCAAAGAGGTCCGCATCTCTGAAAGAGGAAGTGGAGAAGTTGAAAGAGAACGGATTTATTAGAGATTCGACATATCCCGACTGGATATCAAATCCTGTTTTGGTAAAGAAGTCAAACGGAAAGTGGCGGACATGTATTGATTTTTCAGACTTGAACAAAGCTTGCCCTAAAGATAGCTTCTCACTCCCTAGAATTGACCAGCTTGTAGATTCGACAGCGGGACATGAACTTCTTTCTTTCATGGACACATATTCCGGGTACAACCAGATTCCCATGCATGTGCCCGATCAAGAGCACACGAGCTTCATTACAAATTTAGGGTTGTATTGCTATGTGGTCATGCCGTTCGGATTGAAAAACGCTGGAGCTACCCACCAACGCTTGGTGAACAGGATGTTTTATAACCAAATAGGGAAGACTATGGAAGTTTATGTGGATGATATGCTTGTCAAATCGAAACAGTCCTCCAGCCATACACAAGACTTGGCAGAGATGTTTGGTATCCTGCGAAAGTATCGGATGAAGTTAAATCCTTTGAAATGCTCATTTGGAGTGGCATCTGGAAAGTTTCTAGGTTTCATCGTGAGCTCTCGAGGGATTGAAATCAATCCCAGTCAAATAGTAGCAATAATAAACATTGAAGAACCAAGGAGAATCAAAGATGTCCAAAGTCTTGCAGGGAAAGTAGCTGCGTTGAGTAGATTTATCTCCAAAGCAACAGACAAATGCATCCCATTTTTTGACTTGATAAAAAGGGGAAAGAAAAATTTCGAATGGACTCTGGACTGTGTTGAGGCCTTTCAAAATTTATTGGAATTACCAGAGAAACCACCGATTTTGTCGAAGCCAGTGGATCATGAAGGGCTATTTGTTTACCTAGCAGTGTCGGCTCACGCTGTTAGCACCGCCTTGGTCCGAGAAGAAGACAAAGTGCAGAGGTCGGTATATTATGTAAGCAAGAAATTGGCATCTGCAGAACGCAACTACACAAGGATTGAGAAGCTTGCTTACAGCCTCCTGATCGCCTCCCGGAAACTTTGCCACTATTTCCAAGCTCACCCAATAACCATATACACTGATCAGCCTCTGAGGCAGGTGTTGCAAAGACCCGAAGCATCGGGACGGTTGATCAAATGGAATATTCAATTAAGTCAGTTTGATTTAAATTTTCAACCGCGGAGATCGATCAGGGGGCAAGCTCTGGCTGACTTTATAGCAGAGTTCACAGTTCCAGAGGAGGAAATGATCAATGACAAGGTGGTCAAGTCAGAGGAGGAGTTAAAATTAGATCCATGGAAGCTATACACAGACGGAGCCAAGAACGACCGAAGGTCCGGAGCTGGAGTCGTTTTAGTTACTCCTGAGGGACGATCGTTATATTATGCTCTACGATTAGAATTTTCAGCGACTAATAACGACTCTGAATATGAAGCCCTGATTGCCGGGCTGAAACTTGCTAAAGAACTCGGAATAAAGGCATTGGATATATTCTACGACTCCAAAATAGTCGTTTGCCAAGTGCGGAAGGAGCTTGTGGCTCGGGGACCTCGACTTATCGCCTATCTCGGGAAAGTGGAGGAGCTGATGAGCAACTTGGAACGGTATAACATAACGCATATCCCAAGAGCCAAAAACCAAAAGGCAGACAGGCTAGAAAAGCTAGCTAGTTCTGACAATCCGGAGGAAACCGAAATGATTCCAATTGAAACATTGGGATCGCCAAGCTTTGAGTCGATGGAAATTGAATTAGCTTTCGAAGAAGAGCCGGAGAAGGAGTTGTGGATGACCCTAATTAAGAATTTCCTTAGAAATGGGATACTCCCGTCAAAGAAGAGTGAGAGGTGGGTCATAGTTTGCAAGGCCACTAGATACATCCTACAAGATGATACTCACTATAGACAAGGATTTTCTATGCCCCTGTTACGATGTATAGCACACGACGACATCAAGCGTGTACTAAGAGAAGTACACGAAGGTGAGTGTGGAGATCATATGGGAGGTCAGACCTTAACAAAGAAGGTATTGCGGTATGGATACTTCTGGCCCACATTTAATAAAGATGCAGCTGACTATTTACAACGCTGCGACAAATGCCAGAGATTCGCCAAGATCCCCAAAGCACCACCGACCCAGCTCAAATCGATGGTGAGTCCTTGGTCGTTTGCCATGTGGGGAATTGACATCATCGGAGTTCTACCAATTGCCAAAGGAGGAGCGAAATATGCAATAGTCGCCGTGGACTATTTTACGAAGTGGGTGGAAGATGAGCCCTTGACCAAAATCACAGCGAGAAAGGTGATAAGTTTCATGGTTAGAAATATCATATGCCGATTTGGGATTCCAAGGACCATTATAACTGATAACGGAGCCCAGTTCAATGGTGCCGAATTCAGAAATTTCTGCCAGAAATATAAGATCGACAAACGGTACACTACAGTCGCCCATCCACAGTCAAACGGGCAAGTAGAAGCAATAAACAAAGTCATAAAGTCCATCCTCAAGAAGCGATTAGAACGTGCAAAGGCAAAATGGGTAGATGAATTGCCCTTAGCTTTGTGGGCATATCGGACTACGTTTAAGACAGCTACCAGTCATACTCCTTTCTCTCTCTCATTTGGTTCAGAAGCGGTAATTCCGGTAGAGCTTGAAGTTCCTTCTCACAGGGTGATATATTATGACCCGATGACGAATCGGGCACTCCTCCTCGAGTCTCTCGATGAAATCGAAGAGAAAAGGGACGAGGCAGACTTGCGTGCGTCAAGACATCGACGTCAGATGGCACGCTATTATGACAAAAAAGTTCGTTTTAGGACCTTTGAACCATGAGATTTGGTGCTAAAGCGAGTTTTTCCATCCCTTCCTCACCTCGGTCCAAAGTGGGAAGGACCCTTTGTCATCCAACGGAAACTTGAAACAGGAGCCTTCAAGTTAATGACCGTAGATGGCGAAGAAGTACATAGGGCTTGGAATGCCCAACACTTGATGCGATATTTGAATTAGGGATGTTGTACTTTTTGTTGTTTTCCTTATGAACTCTGTAAAAAGGCATGACTTGCCTTAGAAAAGTCTGTTGATATGAACAAAGAACTATAAAGTGGATGTAGGCTACGACTTAGCCGAACCACTATAAAAATATCGTGTGCCATTTACTTTCCTGCATTATTTGTACCTTCAACTACTATTCCATTATGATTGTGGAATATAAGATGTTAATTTAAAACCTGAAAAGTTGAAAACAACTTATATGCAGGAACAAACACAACGAATGTTTGTGCAATAAGACATGAAAGAATGGGAAGACGACATTCTTAACTCTAACTCTCAAGAATTGAGAGAGAGTATAAAGGACGGGAAGACGACGTCCTCTGAGGCGCGAAGGTGCACCCAGACAAGAGACCGCCTCAGCAAGAACTCTAACCCAAATATAAGACGGGAGAGTATAAAAAATGCCAGAAAAAGGACAGGTATCAATGACACAAGGAATGTGACCCCGTCGAAGAGTCGGGGACGTTCAGAATTTTTGACTAAATCTTGAATAGTTTTTCAAGACTGACTGGGGGCATATATGTACACACATATTTCCCCCCACTATGACTCCATTACACAACTATAATAGGACATGCATTTGCATTTTTACATAAGTACAGAACTGACAACTAACAGACATTGTAGGAAATGAATTATTTTTATTTACAAATAAATGAATTTGTACAGGAAAACAGGCAAAAAGAAGGTGCGAGGGCCACACTCGCAGCAACAATTATAGGCCAATCAAATGCTAAAATAAAGCAAGACACTCCATCATTTAGACTTCGAAGTGGACTTGGACTTCTTAGCAGCCTTCTCCGCATCCCGCGCCTCTTTTTCAGCCTCAGTCAAGATGCGCTTTGACTTTTTCTTCCCTGAGGCTGAGGTGCTGGAATCAGTCGACTTTTTCTCGGAAGGCGGAACGCTGGAATCAAGAGAAGACTTTTTAGCAAGTTCTTCTGTAATAGATCTAGTCGAAAGCTTAACAACTAACCTTGATCCAACATCCACTACTGCGAGGGGCTTAAGGCTTTCGGGGTCTAGGTCTTCAACTTTAAGCTGCATGCGTTTATCTTGTTCGGATTTCAGTGCAGCTAAAGTAACGTCATCGGCGCTTTTCGATTCCCCAACTATAGCCACCTCAGGATCTGCCTCATGTCCCTCATCATCACCATCATCTTTTAAGGCATCTATCATCTCTCCATCATGAGGAGAGTCAGGTTTACCCTTGTCTCCTTCATCCCTCTCCACTGACTTTGTGTCAGCAGTGGGTCCTTGGGGCACGTCTGCCTTATCGGCTGGTTCAGCACCTACGGAATGAGAAGTAACGGTTATCAACTCGGGAGAAAATAAAGGGCTCTTCACAGATTGTCCAACTATGCGATGGAAAGTTGAAACAGCTTTGACGAATTGGGGTGAAAAGGTAGAAATACCTTCTGATGATTTCTCAGCCGGAGTAGCTGCCGTCTCTGAAGCCGATTTAGGAATAGGAGATAAAAGAGATGTCTGAGGGATTGCCGGATTTTCGGGGTCGTATTCCTCTACTTCAGGAGTTTTAGAAGCAGTGGAAGAAGAGCCAACCTCCAAGGTGTCTTTAGTTTAGCCTTTCGCTTTTCCTCATTCATGGTGGCAGCAATTAGGCGACGCCCCTCGGCTAGATTCGCCGGCTCGTTATCTCTCAAGTACTTTTCCATAAGTTTGTCTTCGTCGATGGAATCTACCTTGAGTTATTTTTTCTCCCATTCGACAATTTGGCTCCATACATGAACCAAGGTAGTCGGGTAATCGTCGATCCAAGAGATGTTCCGGTAGCGGATTATGTGTGCGAAAAATTCAATCAATAATTCACCAAAACCCTGCACCTCATCCTGGGCCTCCGCTAGCTGTTTGCGAGATTCTTCGGCCGATTTGATGACGCTTTCGACATTACCCTCCGCCAGGGCAGCCCTGTTTTCGACCTCCATCAACTTGGAAGCCAAGTCAGCATTTTTCTTTTCCAATTCGGCGTTCTTCTTTGCCAACTCGGCCTTTTCTCGCTCAAGGTCAGTATAAGCGAGTTGCATTTTGGCAGCATCTGACCTGGCATCCTCCGCTTGCTTTTTCAGCTCCAAGCGCTCTTGAGAATGGGACTCGAGCAAGTCATGATAGCATTTTTGTAAATCTTCAAATTGTTTCTTGAAGCTGGCAGCGTCCCGTTGAGCAACAGCAAGTTGAGCCTGTGTATCCTCGAGGTCTTTTCCTAAATTTTTTAAGGCCCTTGCATCGTCTTCTGCGGTCTTTTGCATCGAGTCAGTATTCGTGATTAAAGTTCGGATGATTCTGGAGAGGCTGCGCAAATACTTGAACATCTCTGAATATTGTTTCTCGACTGCGTCTATTTTTGCTTTGGCCTCATCTGCCCACCTCGAAGAAATAGGCTCAAGAGCAGGTAAAAAAGTCAAGTTTTCGAAGTAATGATCAGGAAATTGCTCCTCCAGATACGCCCGCTTAACTGCAGTTTCAGCATCCAGCGGTGGAGGTGCAGGGAATGTCAGCTCGGTATCCCTGTGCGTGGAGGGTTCAGTGGCCTCTTCATCCCTTCTAGGCCGTTTAGTGGGAACCTTACGCTTACTTTGTGATTCGGTATCTCTTGGCGGGCTCCTCTCCCTGCTGCACTTTTCTTGAGAAGAGGTTGAGTCTTTTGATTGTGGCCTGTCCTCTTCTCGGCGACCTTGGTAACCCTTATATCGCTCTGGATCTGACCGGACGGGAGAGCGAGAGCGCGAGGACCGCGAACGATAAGAATCATACGGTCTTCTATCCTTCCTGCCGCGGTCTTCGCGACGATCATACTCAGCATCGTGAGGGGGTTTGGACATGCTGCGACGTAGCTTCTTGATGTCATAGTAAGCACGAGACATTGTACCTGCACAGTAATATAAGTGGAATACAGAATCAGTATTCTCACGAGACGTAAGTGCTGTGAAATGGGGTGCAATTGTGTTAAGTGCATCCTATGTGGTGTCCCCCCTCCGACAAACCAGAATCTGGAGCCAGTACGAGAGGGCTCTTTGGCCTTAATAGGAGTGGCCTCCTCCGAAGATGTAAAAACTAAAGGATTTGTGCCAAAATCCTCAGAAGTGTAAATAGTATCAGGAAGTGGAAGATCTCCCAGGCCCTGAAATGTGGGATCATCAACAGTAGGAGCATCTCTTTGGGAAGCGCCTGTTGGCTGTTCTTTAGGAGATGGTGATTTCTCAGGAGAAACAACATCCCCAGGAGTGATGTATCCCTCTCGGTGCTTTTCGGGTAAATTAGCCAACTCATCGTCTTGAGTCGAACTTGGAGAGGGTGAAGTTTGTAGTGTCACGGTGGGACCTTTCGAGCTCTCACCCATTTCTAGAATTACATTCACCGAAGGGATATACACATATGGACCTGGCCCATGACCTATACTACGGGTAATGGATAGCAGCCTGTGGTGATGGAGATATTCGTCCTTGAGGACTTCATATATAGTTAAAAACTTTTGATCACCGTTAAGGAGCCGATGCATACGATCAAAGAACACTTGGCCCGATATCTGTTTTGGATTGTCAACTGCAAACAAAAAGAAAACGAATTAGTATGGTGGCGTGGACATTTAGAGTCGAGGTTTAGAAAATCGATGCCTTACTCGATTTTATCCATCTCCTAGCACACCCCGGCTGTTGTCGTATATAAAACCATTCCAGCTTGGAGTCGCTGGCCTTGCTACTGAAGGGCGCTGAAATTATCTTTCTTTTTGGGACAGACTCGAAGTAAGAGAAAGAAGGAGTTTCTCGAGTCCGGTGCTTGAAGTTATAGAAGAAATGAACGTCGTCCAAAGTGAGCTCTATGCCTAGGATCTCGCGGTATGCTACATATAAGGTATGCAGGTAAGCATAAGAGTTGGGATGCAGCTGCATGGGGGCAATCTGCATCTGTCTTAAAAAGTCAACGACAAAGGGAGAAAACAGGGGAATAGCTCCGACCATGCACATCAATCGAGTGATTTCCATGAATCCCTCCGGAGGATTATGAGGACGGTCGGTTTTAGATGGCACCAGGGTATCTTTTTTATGTATCCCGTACTTCAAACATATTCGGAGGAGCCTATCATAGTCAATTGTCGACTCAACGGAATCTTGAGGTGATTCCAATATGACGGCAGATTCAAATTCGTCAGGAGCTCGGGTATCTCCGACCCCTCCTTCCTCTTCATAACCCAGAGAAACTTCACTGTCAGAAGATGTTCCACTACTATGCGCCCCCATTTCATAATCCGATCCCTCATCACACCATTCAGGATCAGAGGAAGAAGATATGTCATCAAGAGTAACTTTGTTGGATGTCTCTGGGACCTCTTTCTTTTCTGCCAGCCTAGAAGAATGTCTTTTGTCCATGATCATTAAACTATCGAAGAAGTAATAACAAAAGTTAGAGTAAATTAGCCCGTGTCCCCTTGTGCATATGTGTGGACTAAAGTGTGTATGGTGAGTGCAAAACATGAAAGCAAACGCTTGGAAAAGTAAACACTCAGGAGCGTTATGTAAAGTTTTGGTGACACAATGATGTTCAGAATAGCTATTGATCTTCGTTTATGTTCGTAAGGCACTATCCTAACTATTCATAAAGTTGGAATTTATGTCAAATGTTGATTTAGCAAATTGTACAAATTATTGTGCTTTAAGTTGGGCTACTTCGGTTCGTTTGGATATGCATGTTGGGATCGGATCGGATGCGAAGCCGTGCTTAGGTCACAGGCAGACATCCAACCGGACCGGTTCGGGAGTATGTATTCGGAGCGGATCGGATGAGCTTGAATACCAACATCCCTTCTTCCTTATTTCCCACTCCGACCCGATCCGGTCAAATGAGCTCTGTTACCCATTTTTACTTTTTGCTCCGAGCCGACCCGGTAGAAAAAACTTCGCCTCCCCTCTTTAACTTTTGTTCCGAACCGATCCGGTTTTGCGAATTTCTCTTCCCTCTCTTCTTCTCCATTTTCTACATCCTATCATTCGAACCGATTCCCTGTAATATCCTTCTTCTTCCTCCTTTTCTAACCTAGAACCCAATTCTGTACTAATATCCCCAATCAAGACCAAGTTTTTATTTTTTGGTCAAATCGCCTACAGTGGGTCTTAATCCCCTCCTCCCAACACCTCGAGGCGACGACTGGGCCACCAATGACGATGGTAGCGGAGGAGGAGGCTGTGATGACGAACTCGAACCAAAACCATGTCCAAATCAGTCAAGTCAATCGTAAATCCTAGTTGATATCGATTATTATCAAGAGAATCGAGTTTAAACCCACTTACGAGAGCGATTTGATGATTAATAAAGGGGATTTTGGAGTTTCAGAAGGTTAGGGATTCTGTGTTCATTCGGCTGAGAAAAAGCAAATAAAAAGAAAGAGAGGAAGAAAGAAAAGGGTGATGAGCTTATATAGGTCGATGGTGACTACTCATGTTCCCTCCTCTTTTTCTCCGCTCGGACCGGGATATAAGCCCACGAGGCATTCCAGCCCACTGACCCAGTGCTAACCAAGAGAGGAAGAAAGGCTATTCGGGTCGGAGCCCGAACCGAACGTAATTTCGTGCATCTGCTTGGCATCAAAATTGAGTTAAAATTCGAAGAGGAAATAAAAACAAAGAAAAATCAAAAAGAAAACCACCTGGAAGGATAATCGGGTGTTAACAAGAGTTATCCAAGCTGTTTGAATATAAAGAAAGGGATTTACATACTATGCGAAGTATATATAAACACCAAGAGATGCAACTTTCTGAAGCAACGTGTCTTTATATGTCAATAGAAACGACTTTTCAACAATTCAATTTCAGAAAGGCACTGTGTAAATGACATTAAAGCATGCTCCGTCTCCGACAGAAGCATCCTTTGAGGGGGCAAAATGTTAGCCTACTTTGTGAACTAGGCTACACAAAGTCGAGATGTCAAGCATCGAAGAACATTTCTTCCTAAAAAGCATTGAATCGGATTGGAGGGCCACTATCAGACCAGAACGGAACAGAGCAGAATGGACAAGAGCTCAAGTTCAGCACAGGTCGGACCGGGTCGGATGCCCCGATCCAAACCCCTTCTACTCGCCCCTCCGAACAGAACCCAGTATACCATGTTGCTTCACCCCACGATCTCCTAGATATTCAGGGTAGTTACAACCATTTCCTACCCATGTTGACCACTAACCTGGTGCGCTGTCAACACTGAAATCCATCTGAGCCCGAGAATGATGGGATAAGAGCCACGTAGCTCCGATCCGAACCGGATTCTGGGTGAATTTCCACCTATAAATACCCCATTAAGAGGCATTTGAAAGGAGCTTTTTGAGCACTCTTACAGTTCAAACATCAAAGATAACCGAATTCCAGCACTCCAAACAATCCAAAATCATCATTCAAAGTATATGTTGAGATAGTTAAGTGAATGTATATGAAAAGCGAGTGAAATTGAGTGAATATCTCATTGTATTTTCATCTACATCATCAAGCAAATTGATTATAAAGTGGACTTAGGCTTTTTAACGCCGAACCACTATAAATCCTGTGTCTCCTTTTCATTTTCGATCTTATTTTATTTTGATTTTAGTCAATTTGGGTGTTAGAACCACTTTTTGGTCTAACATCATTACTTAACCCTAGTCGTCCATGTTATATTGATTTAGTGTTCCTATGAACTTAACCCTACTCATTCATCTTGTTCATTAGCATTAATTGATTTATTAATGCACCAACCTCTCATATTAGATATGTTTTATTGTGGTTACTAGATGTGCCGGGCGGTTCCGGGTAGTTTTACACCACAACTCAATCTAACCTCAGGTTTTTCTTGGGCATGATGCACTAACCTCTCACATTAGATAGGATTTTTGTGGTCACTGAATGTGCCGGGCGGTTCCGGGCGGTTTTACACCACAACTCAATCCAGCCTCGGGTTATGCATGTTCATATTTAATCTACACATTTAACCTATATACCCAAATCTAGATTTTACATGCTAATTACCAAATTCACCAAAACTAGTCATGTTACATTTTACGCCCAAATCTAGATTTAATGCTCAAGTTACCCAAATTCGTAACAGTAATAATTTTGCCCAAAACTTGATTTATATGCCAATTTCATACTTTGTCGTTCATGTCAATTCTAGTTTCAATATGTCAAATTACATATTCCATAATTCATGTCATGTTACCCCCAAATTGCATCTTAACAGTTCTGCCATATTACATGTTCCAAATTATGCCAAATAATGTCAATTTCATGTTATACCCAATTTCCCCTGCATTCATAACGTACGTATTTAGAGATTCAACTCAAGATTCATATTATAAAGGGAGAAGCAAGGTGGAACATCGTAAGGATAGGCATAGTCATATGATGACAAGAACTACTGGTCCAATAAACTTGATGTACTAAAAAGGCAAGCTTTGCAAGGAATACATCGCAGGCATATAGATATGACAGGAATTATATCATGAACTTAAAAAGGATTACAATTCCGATATACAATAAGGATAGATATGATTGGACCAGTTTCATAGTCAAAAATGATTCCCAAAGATATATGTACTTAAGCACAGATCTCAATGGAAGGATAGCTTACATCAGGCATATTCTCATATCCATTTTATTACATGTCACAATTAGATTTAGGTGTTCAAATCTAAAAAGTATCTGACTTACAAAACAAAGGAAAATCTTGTTTTCATGCCTAAGTCATACATCACTGTACACCCTAATCTTCTTCTTCCAGATCATAAACTATCATATATATATATATATATATATATATATATATATATATATATACATATATGTCCCAATTTTAGATCTTAAACCATGACATGTACTATGTCTTATATTTACAGTTCAATTTATGCCCCAAATCTCAAGTCATATGTCCAATACTTTATGTTTTAAATCTTAAGTCATATGTCCAATAGTTTATGCCTCAAATCCCAAGTCATATGTCCAATACTTTATGCCTCAAATCCCAAGTCATATGTTCGATACACTTTATGATTTGAATACAACATGTGTTATGTCCTAAAATCAGTTACAACTCAATTATGCCCAATTATACACAGTTTAATTCTTTTTCCCAATTTTAGTGCTAGTTATGTCCAAATCATATATTATACCCAATTTTATTTCCAACGTACGTTCATCTCTTATGAGATCTGACTCAGGCTCGCAGTAGCCTGGCTATAAAACAAAAAGCGAAGAAGGAAAGAAGAGACAAAGAACGGACATAATATTATCATTGAGATAAATCCAAAGGAGATGGAAAAACAGGCATAATCTCAGATCCAGATTTATTACAATGTCAGAATCATAATTAACTTTTATTTCTGAAAGTAACATGAACTTACAAATTACAGAAGGGTCTTGAATTCTGGGATCTGTATTCTGAATAGCTCTCCCTTGATGTAGGCTATTTGTTCTTCTAATTTAGATTTGATTTGGTTCTTAGAAATAGTTGTTGAATTCGTTGAATTAGCTTTTAAATCTCTACTAGAATTCTAAACTTGATTTCTACGAAGGACTTGAGCAGCATAACCCCGTCTTAGATTTATTTTGATAATAGGCATAATGAAGTTGTGTGGAGAGAAAGTGAGGTTTGGGGGTGTTTAAATAGCCTAGGAGCAACGAATCTGGTCAAAACGGGCGTCTAAATGCAGAAAAACGAATCTTTCCACGGATCTGGAAAAAAGGGGGAGGTCGACCCCATGGTCGACCTGTTCTACCCAGGTCGACCCCCAGATCATCCCCCTGGTCGACCTGGGTCCTGGGCGGGAAATTTCCCGCCTAGCTGGGGTGTGTGATTTGAATTTCGAAACTTTAAATTTGAATTTGGGGTGGTTTTTATTTTAAATTCCTGAAACTTCTAAGTGCCATAACTTCTTCATACGGAGTCCGATTTATGCAAACTCGGACTCTATCTCAAGCAGGATTCCGAGATGAACGAAATGGCGTAACCCTTTGCCCTTAATTCTTCTTTTAAAAATTAAGTATACTTTGATTTGTTACTTTGACGTTCACAGAAAATATAGGGTGTTACAGAGTAATTCTGGCAAAGACAGACATAATGCTAAATATTCACAACCCGAAAAATCATGCATGCACAAACACTATATACACAGCTGATGCAGAAACCCAAATATGTACAAAAACACATTGTCACACATGTATATTCACATGGAGCAAGTACCCATTACTCACTCACATACCAAAATACATAAAACACGTACACACACTTAAGCAACAATTACTGCATTTGCAACAACAACTATTATTATTATTGTTTTCCATGCCAACAAAAGATGAATTTTGAATATGCTACATGAATCAGCAATAAAATTCACAAAAATGCAATTGAATTACCATTTCAATTATGGTGCGATATCTAATTGAACTGAGTGAGTTCAAAAACATTGTTGGGGAAAAACATTGTTGGGGAAAACACGAGAGGTTTTGATGCTTAATTGTTAACTTTACACAAGGTAGATACTATTTATAAAGAAAGGGATCAAAAATTAAACACACTTAATGCATTAACTTTTTAACAGAACCAGGAAAAATAGGTGACTGGCGGGTTGCATACATTGAAAATGAAAGTGAAATAAACGGGAATAAGTTAGGAAAACAAAAGAAAGTTAAATTTATTCCTTTTCTATTCATTTATATCTTTTTCCCTTCCTACTCAAGTTCACATGCACCTATATTTTATGTTCATAACACTTTATATATACATACATACATACATACATATATATATATATATATATATATATATTGCAACTTAGCACTTTATAACCAGGATTCAATTATCTTAAAAATTAGCTTGTATTAAATATTGTGTTATGCTGAATTTGATTAGATTAGCAAGAATACACTGAACAGAAATGTAAATGGATGAGGTGACAAATAAATTGTTAACAAAGATTCGCTGCAAAAATCAGTTGAATTGTTATATATCGGTTTGAAAGCTACATGCCTGATAGCTATATTGGTCGATTATATCATCCAAGAAGCACATATACACAAGTGCAGTGAAGACTATATACACAACCAGCACTAACTTACACATGTGTTGCATATGTTCTTTTTTTTCGAACAAGAATATATCGGGAAACAGGGAAGCAGAACAAAAGATAAATTAACATTTTCAAAATAGGTTGAAGCCATCAGCGAGGTACAGCCAAATCGAAAAATACGAAATTCAAAATTTTTCAATAGAATTTATTTAAAACAAAGACTCATGTCAACTTTTAAATAATCATGAGTATTACTATTACTTATTTATTTCATGATTCCATGTCAAAACATCTCGTTTTAATGTTTAAGAACATTCACCGAATACGTGTGCACCCGTACCAGTCAACATTCTCAACACATTTAAACGGACAATTCAACACCATTTTTTCCATATAATATTGCATCGAATTGTCTCGCACAAGTATTTAGGAATCCCTATCGATAACGTTTATCAGACGTATTGACTAAAATTCTTAAATCACCCAATGGACAAATCAACTCATAATTCATTCCTTTAACCACTTATTAATCGATATGCTCATTTAACGATTCACTTCAATTGTTATTGTCATTGCTGTCGCTATTAATTTATTTGTTTGTTTGGATTTAACTGCTATTTCTTCTTTACATTAAATTTGATACTCAGCTGTAACATGTATTAAACAATCAGCAATCAAGGAACAAATAAAAAAACGCCTTCAGCGGAGATTTATATATTAATCTCCGCTGCGCAATTTCTTATTTCTTAATCACAATCAACTATTTAAATTTCAAATAAAGATAAACATCAAATTTATGGGGGAAGTAAATCAATATTATTACTATTACATAAATAAAATAACAAATACGTCCCTGGATGATTACCCTAGTAATCATCACATACTTCCATAATCATACAATTGAAATAAAATCTATCGCGCACCCACAGGGACAGGGAACCTAAGTCACTTCTAAGGTCTAGACTTGTATCCCATTTATATACATAATGTATTGTTCTAGCTGGGCTCTGATACCAAAATGTAATGCCCCACCTCTATACCCATATTATCCAAGAGTATTACTAAGTAATACCGTCAGATAATACGGAGAATAAGGCTATAGGGACACATACGTGCAAATTCTCTTGGACTAACACTAGTACGCATTAATTTTTTTGAAATATCACTTACTCTTACGTACTCATTGTCAGTACTAAATAATTACACGTGTGCCTCTAGGATAGAACAATACATAATATACAGAAATCACAGAGTCAGTCACAATGATAAAATATAATAAATATAATATTTAATGTTTCATATACATTAACTTATTACACACCGAAACATACACATCATTCTATTCAATACATGACAATAAACAATTCACTAGATTACTATACTCCTCTAAACCCAGTAAATTACCAATTGGTCTCTATGTCCCTGCACCTGTAATGTCTCAGTCTGACCCGAGTATTATATAAATAATAAACAGATCAGTCTACGTTTAAATCCATTATATTTAATATATAATGTTTGGGTACTCTTAACAAGAATAATAACATAAAGAGGTACAACATTATTTAATCCCCAACGATCATTCATAAGAAATGAGGCATCGATGATTCAAGCCTCAGGGCTAAATATTATGGAATAATCACCATATATGAACATATGCAAATGACAACATAATCTTACTCAAATGAATCTCATTCAAGAGTTATAATGCATTATAAAATCGCCAAAATCTCACAATCACATGATAGCGTAATGAAGCTCAAAATTATAAATGTCAAGATAACATTATAGCTCTAAGGCTCTCTCTCTCTCTCTATATATATATATGTATATATATATGTATGTATATATATATGTATATATATATGTATATATATATATATGTATATATATATGTATATATATATGTATATATATATATATCAACGCCAACAAATAAGGTGGAAACATTTGAAATTCAACATCTCTAGGAAACAAATAATGAAACCCAATAATATCACCATAAGTTGGATCCAAAACATCGAATGACAACAAAAGCCACAAATTCAACAATGGCATCATAAAATGGATCCAAAACAACAACCTCATCAAAGCGATAATTCGAATCTGAAACAACATAGTTTTGCACATGCTAATATGCTCCTCCGAGCTTAGCCAATTACTATATATGTATTTTGACACCTAACACTATGACCTTCCCGGTCGAGTATAACTTAGCCCCCCTCCCCCCCCCCCCCCCGGCTAAGTGAATACGTATATGAGACTCCCCCCGAGTCTAGCTTCCCCCCGAAGTGAATACTGGCTCAACAACAACAATACGTTACATAATCATAGTCAGTAACCCAAGTGGCGGTAACCGTGTGTAACATACCACACATTTCCACCACCGGTTTACTACCCGCTTGTCCGCTCCACACTTGAAAACTCAAACATCTCAAATCACAAAAATCTGACGAATCCCAACATCAACTCAATACCTTTGATCAGACAAAATAGGATATTAATCAATCTCATACACCATAGTGTTTACAAATCTGTTTATCTAGTGCTCATATAAGGACCCGAGTTAATATTAGTATAATTGAAGATAAATCGAGTGTTTATCAGTAATTGCAGTATAAATTTAAATTCAAATATAGTCAAATTCAGGAACCTAAAATTTGTGAAATCGATTATAAAATTTATTTAAGTTGTAATTGGATTAAAATGGAATTTAATAGATATTTGAATTGAATTAAAACAGTTAATCGAATGATTGCATATTTTATTTATTAATTAATTAATGGTGAAATTTAACTGTTTTGGCGGTTGTTTTGGAATCCGACGAAACCAGTTCCATCGGATCTGGAATAGTGAATTATTGTAGAGTTTCAAATTTTGTAACAATCCGACTTGTCGTTTAATCGTTCGGAATAAAATATAAATGGAATCAATGTAATTTGATAATTGTTTGTTTCTCCTCTTGGACCCTCTATATACATGATAATAAATTCCATATCCACCTCATTAGCCTATTTTCATTGTACGTATAATTTTTCCTCATCGAATTCTTCCTCTAATGGCTAAAAACAAAATTCCAAACCCTCGTTCAAATAAAAATCCAAGCTTTAAATTCAAATCTCCACAAACCCTAACATGTTATATATCAATTTGAAGCTCTCGATGATACAAAGCGGCTGGTACCATTTATTGTGACATGCAGCAAGCAGAGCCGGAAATCGTGGTCAAAGCTTGCTGTTTTCGAAACCCTAAGGCAAAATTTAGGAGTTTTTATTTAAGCTAAAATCGAGGGATTGGAGATCTAGGTATTGTAGAGGAGGGCCATTCGAGCTCAACGGTGGAATTGGCATCACCTGGAGGTGCTGGTGGTTCTTGAATTTGGGTGTTTAGGGTTCAGTTTGGGGTTCTTTTGGCGACGCCGTACACCGCCGTGGGGAAGCCAGAGGAAGCGGGATCGCAGCCTTGGGTGTGTCAGAGGGAGGAGGTTTTAGGCATGGTGGCCGGAGTTCTTATCTCGGTCGGAGGAGGGCGCTGGTTATGGGCAAAGACGGTGCAAATATGGGTCTCCACTTTCGTTACTGTTCACATGAAAAGGGAAGAGCGGGAAGAACAAATCCGGATGCTGACGTGTCGAGAGCTAGTTCGGTGAGGAATGTGTCTTATTAATTTTTATATATTTGGAATTGAAATGATAAAACATCAATAATTTCTTCATACGAGGTCGAATTTGAGCGCGGTTTTTTGCGTTGGGACCATGGAGAAATTGCGGACGTTCTGATACTAATTTGGCTGTAACGACCTGCCATTTCGACCACTTCGAATCGATAATTAAACCAACTCAAACTATTCGAAATGACAGATTGTTAATTGCTATGGGGTTAAAATAGATCATCACAGAATCACAGACACAAAACATGGAATATCTCACAGCGGAAGAGAAATATAAATAATAGTACAAAATTTTCATTTACATATCAGAGTATAAAATAATGTAGACACAACAGAAGATTGAATACGGACACTTACATGAAGAAATAAAATAACTGGAAACCAAGGATAAATGATAGACTCTAGAAATACTCGAGCTTCAACATGCAAATCTCCAAGCTGAAAATACTCGGTCTGACCCGAGCATTTGCAAGAAAAACAAACAAAATACCAAGTCAGGACTAAAATTCTCATATAAGTGAATTAATTCAAATGAAATGTTTAATGAAATGCAAATAAGTTAAAGATGTTTGGGACACCATCCTTTAAAGATACGTGAAACTAATACATATAATAATACGCTATTATAATAATGTCTATTCAGTAAATTATAATATTTTAAAAATAGCGTAAGCAGGATTACATTTTCATGCTTATGTCGTTTACAGACATTGTCATACACAATGCATATAAAACACCAGTACGTCGGTAGATAGGGATGCACCGTGGTACGACAATGTTAAATCAAAATCATAGGGGCTCGATTAGGATAAATATGACAAGGCACACGAGGCAATACCCAGGGTAGGATTCTACTAGTTGCACTCCTAGACAGGTGGTAACGCATAGCCGCAACTACCGCCCACCTCAGAACACACTCCCATATCAAAGGGCACCCAAATCGATCACAAAGTAATATAGATGATATCGAAGAAGCGTGTCCGATTGGAGATGCGATCTCACTTAGTCACGGTATAGCTCCTGTTATAGTCATTTTAATTATGACCCGAAGGTCAAGGCTATTCCATCATCGTTCACTTTCTTTAAATCCAGTAATTGCCTCCAATCCATCCTACTTCGTTCTGGATTCTCCACCACGTGCACAGTTGTTAAAGTGGTATCAGTATTGGCAGAGAGTATGACAATACCGACTCCGGTCTCTTTAATAACCAAACGTTTATATTTTACACACTGTGGTCATTAAATTGGAAATCACATTCATGTACCACAAGTTGATAACTTGTCGAGTGTTAGTTTTAAATCGATTTCTCAAATACTTAAATGTTGGTCTCGTTCAAATTCCAAATCTTAAATATTCCTTATCAAAACCTTTCAGGTTTATCTTTCGGTTTCATAACATCATTACAACTTTGAATCTTTATTTTAACCACTTTGGACCATTATTTTGGATTAGACTTGATTTTATTCAAAATAGTAAAATATCTTTAAATTATATAAATTAGAAAAATATAAATGCATGTATAATTTAGTATAAGATAATTTTCTATAAAAAAAAGTTTAATAAAATAGTTATAAGATTTAATGGAGAAAACACTTCATATATATAGTTATAAAATGGTTATGAAAACAATAGTAAAGCAAATTTGTTTAAGAAAAATAGTTTTATGTAAACAGTAGTGATTTAAATATTTAAATAATTAATCCAATCTGAATCAACTATCCATATTTAAAATGCGATTCATTGTTTATTTCAGATTTCAACTTCTCGTTCAAAACAATATGCACTTAACAAAGATTTCAACTTTAAATATACAAATAGAACTTCATTTCTAAACATTACTTCAAACTGGTTTATAAATTTAGTTCCAAGTTTAGTTTAACTTGAATTCGAAGTTCATTCCATGGCATTATATTTCCAAAACAATTTCAATATTTAGTTGTTATGTTTTCTCTGAAATCTCACTTATCGAATGCTCAAATTGCTTTGTTTCCAAAATAAAATCCCGTGTCAAATTAAAACTTAAGAAAACAATTTTTTTAAAATTTACTTATAACAAGATTACATCATAGCATTTAATTTTTCTAAAATTAAATTTATAAAAGTTATTAACTTGAATGTTTGTATTAAAATAATCTTTTTGCACTTTTAATAGAATACTTGACTAAAATATTTTACATTGAATCAAACCATTGTAAATTATCTTATTATAAAATTTCAGTTATATCATATAAAACCAGTTTTCATAGAATGTCTAATCAAATTAACTTCACTTTAAATAATAAACTTTATAAACTTATATTTCAAAAAAAAAAATCCATTTTACTAAATTCAAATCTTAGATAACTTCAAAATTCAACTTAAATTTCATTATAAAAAATCAATTCACTAAAATTGATATATATATCATTTTAAAATAGTTTTTATTGACAACGGCGTCCTTATATAATTTTCTATCCTATGGTCAAGTGACACGGATATGTATCATTTCAGTCCATTTTAAAAGGGAAACTCGAATCCCGGGTATATGTCATTTCAACCCGTATCCCAGATTGATTCAAATTTATTTTTTCAAATCTACAAATGTCATTCGGGTGTGTATCATTTCAACCCATGGTGATTTCTCCTAAATCTACAGGGAACTTGCCAAATGATGACAATTTAAACATAGTATAACATCCATCGCATCCATATCGTGTCATATATCAATAGTGTGTATGTCACATGTGCACAACCAACATGTATGAGTTTATAGAGCAATCCTAGCATTTCATTCAACATTTCAAGTATTTAATTCACCTAATCAGAAGTTAGTCGCGAGTGAGAAAACTTACCTTTCAATGCAAGAAGGCGACAAAACCCGACACGTAAGCTGAAAGCGAGACCGATATTCAATGCGATGAATACCCGTCCAATCGATTTATGCACATACGTACATAAGTATATATATATGCATAAATGCGAATGGGGATTTACAAACCTAGCTCTAATATCAGATGTAATGACTTGTCATTTCGACCACTTCAAATCGATAATTAAACCAATTAAAACTATTCGAAACGACAGATTGTTAATTGTTATGGGGTTAAAATAGATCATCACAGAATCGCAGAAACAAAACACAGAATACTCATAGCGGAAGAGAAATATAAATAATAGTACAAAATTTTTGTTTACATATCAGAGTATAAAATAATGCAGACACAGCAGAAGACTGAATACAGACGCTTACATGATGAAATAAAATAAGTGAACACCAAGGATAGATGATAGACTCCAGAAATACTTGAGCGCAACTCACTCACGAGCACAACAACCTCCAAGCCATTGTCGCTGCACCACTTGAATACCCGAGATGGTTTTCTTTCCATAGTCGTGTGCATTTTGGTAAGTGTTGAATTTTGTTTATGTTTCTCAATGCGTGTGTCAAGAATCGATACAGTACTTGTGAATTTAGTTTTGTCGACCTTTAATTCCCTGTGAAGCTACTACCTCGTTTGAACCTGTTGATCTATTTAATTCTCAACGTTGTTTCAGATTCGAATTATCGCTTTGATGAGCTTGTTGTTTTGGATCCATTTTATGATGCCATTGTTGAATTTGTTGCTTTTGTTGTCATTCGATGATTTGGATCGAATTTATGGTGATATTTTTGTGTTTCATTATTTGTTTCCTGGAGATGTTGAATTTCAAATGTTTTCACCTTATTTGTTGGCATTGATATATATATATATATATATATATATATATATATATATATATATATATATATATATATATATATAGCCTCAGAGCTATAATGTTATCTAGACATTTATAATTTTGAGCTTTATTTCGCTATCACGTGATTGTGAGATTTTGGCGATTTTATAATGCGTTATAACTCTTGAATGAGATTCGTTTGAGTAAGATTATGTTGTCATTTGCATATGTTCATATATGATGATGCTTCCATAATATTTAGCCGTGAGGCATGAATCATCGATGCCTCATTTCTTATGAATGATCATTGTGGATTAAACAATGTTGTACCTCTTTATGTTATTATTCTTATTTAGAGTAACCAAACATTATATATTAACTATAATGGATTTAAAGGGTATTGGGCTTGATTGAATGGGCTTAGCCCTTACATTAGTTCATCTATTTACACGTATATGTATTTAAACACTTAGGCATAAATATTTATATATACATAGTTATATAAGTATGCAATAAAAATCACTTATATACATACGAGGTCGGACTGCTTACATTAATCTACATTTATTTTGTTTCTTATATGCAACTAATATTTACATTTGAGATAAGTACAGGTACATAAGAGGCTATAGGATAAATGGACAACAATTGCTCGCTTTTGCACGCTCGATTATAGAAAAAGAAAAAAAATGCGCACTGGAATTCATTGCCTATGCCGACAAACGGAGGGGAGCACACGCGAGGTGGAGCAAAGAGGCGCTCAGCCACTGTTCGATTTTAGTATAGGAAGTGAAAAATAAAAATAAACGAACGAGCGGGATGTCCGGCGAATGGATTTCGAGTGAAGAAGGGGAGGGGGACGCGCGACTGAGCTCTCGTATAGCTGCAGAGCATCATGGAAGGTCGCACCATGAGGCGGTGCAATGACATCAATAATTGGGTAATGATATTAAGCTGCTACTTGAGGTTGGGATGTCCATGGTGTTGGGATAATCAGCTGATTGTTCCCTCAGTCATCAATTCGGTGAGTTTACCCCCTCACTCACATCTATGTCTTCTTCCATTATAGTTAAATTTATATCTTTATCATTAATGATTGAATGGCTGGGATAGTTAGATTGTTGAATTAAAATAGGTCGAAGTGATTGGTTTAGTTGTCATAAGATCAATTTAATTGTTGCGCAATTAATTTGGAATCAAGGATGATGAATGAAATTTGGGTTTATAGGATATTTGACATATAGAAGGGATGTTGATTGTTGCTATTTTTGAATTAGAGTTATATAATTTATCCATTTTGACGTTTGATTAATTTAATAGCCCTATATAATTTGAGGAAGCTTATATACATAATAATATTTTGACGTTCTAGATTATGAACTATATACTAATGGTTACACAAGTAAACTTCAAATATGTTGATTCGTAGTTCAAATTTATAGATAGATCAAATTTAACTATATGTGTGTGTGTGTGTATATATATATTTAATTAAACATTAGTCTTATAATTTATATTATGGATACTTTTGTTAATATGATAACACAATTTAATTATATGTCTTTTATCAAGTATACACTTTTAGTTAAATATATTATTTTAGAATAATTCTTCTTGGTTTGCTTGGCTATCTAAAATATTTTATAATTATTTGGAATAAATTGTATGCATAGTTTCCATTTTCTTATACTATGAGATGCTTTTGACAGTATTTGGCATGTTGTTATGCTTATTTTATTATGTAGAATATTTCATTGAGTTGTACGCGATGAATGTTTATGTGTTCTATATACTTGACAGTTTTTGAGTGTTATTATTTTATTTTGACCTGTTTGCGATTTATGTTGGAATTTTATGTTTTCTTTGTGTAACTTTTGAATTTGTTTCCTACTCGTCAAATTTTTGATTCTTCGTTTTGTGTGATCTTTTATATATTGAATGATTCACTGTTGGTTTAATTTGATTGCTAATTTGAAAATGATACATAGATGACATCCTTAATGTGATTTTATGATATTTACGTTCTATGTAACGAGAAAGTTGAGTAAACGGTTTGGTGAAACCGTCTGGTATGGGACTTTCGGTATCACTTTTCTGGTTATTCACAAGACTTGTTATATAGAATATTGAAGGGTAAGTGTATTATACGAGCTTGGGTAATTTCCAATTTCGTTGATTGAAGCAATTGAGTTGATGTTGTGATTCATGAGATTTTTGTGATTTGAGATTTTTGAGTTTTCCAGTGTGAAGCTGACTAGCGGTGTAACAACCCGAAAAACCAGAACCAATTAAAAAATTTTATTTTGGCTATTTTAATGAATTTAGAATATTTAAAATAATTTATTTTAAATAATAATGACTAAAAATTTATTTAAATCGAAGTTAGAATGAATATATTTATTTTAAATATAAAAGGAGTTAGAAATAGCGCTGAAGTTTGAAAATTCAACTTTGAACTTTGACTGAATGTACAGGATTCAAAATAAATCGGATTTTCGTGAAACCAAAAATATTTAAATCTGTTTAAAAATATCTTTCTAATGAATCTGAAAAATTAAAATTTCGTAGTGGGAATCAAAAGTTATGGCTAGTTGAATATTCAAAATGGTCGGTCTGGAATAAATATAGCCCATGAAAATAGACATTTTGCAAACGACCTCCGTTTTTGACGAAACCACTTTGATTGGATCCGGAATGTCAAATTATTTCTAGGTTTAAAATTCCATAATTTTTGAAATCAATATGTGAGCATGGCAAAGGAAAACGCGTTTGGTAATTTCAGTTAGAATTGGATCGACCCGAAAAGTCCATTTTTCAAACGGTCTCCAAATTCGACGAAATTAATTTTGTTGGGACCATATCGTCCCAACATAGCTAGATTTATTTTTTGTGAATTTTTGGAATCTGTATGTGGCTCCGACAAATTAAAATGTATGTTCAAATCCATATTTGAATGTTTTATATTTTATTTTGAAGAGTAACTGACTAAAACAGTCGAATGGGCCTATGAAACATATTCCATTGTGTCCGGAATGGGGTATTTAGCTAAGGGCATCATTCGTTGGGTTTGATTTGGAGTTCATATGGATTAGAGGGTATTTTTGGAATTAAAGAAATTAAAATAAAATTTAATATTTGCATCAAAAAAATAAAAATAAAATTTAATATAAAATGGCCAATGAGATTCCTCTTCCCCAAACCCTCGATACTTTAGAAACCCGTAACCCTCTAAAATAAACGGCGGCGAAAGTCGATTTCTTTCCTCCCCAATAACTTGTGATCCTCTCCACGAAATTATATGGTCTTTTGGAAGTTTTTGTAGAGGATTTTACCCTCTTCAATCCGTATAAACCGCACCTCCCCTCGTCGTGTATTCTAGTCAAACCACCTCTCCAAAGTCGCATTGTTCGTCGCGCCATCGAGGCCACCTAACACCATCGATCTCGACCGCAGCACCACCCCCTGGTGCGCCACTCCTTGCTCTTCGACGTGGTAAAGGCCGATCGGCTTCATACTACATGGATTGCAAGAAAATTCCTAACCTGGTTTTGAACCAATACAAGGAGGTATGGGTTTATTTATTTAAATTGTTTACAATAGTTTAAAAGTGCTACAAAATATGATTATCAAATAAAAATCATATCTTTTTTCTATGTTGTCGAAATCCAGTGAAACCGGAGACATTGGATTCATGACGACGTCTTCTACATTCTAGAAGAGACCGGAGAATTTTTGGAGCCTCCTACAATTTTTCGAACAGTGGAACCCAATGTGAACAATCTAAATTTAAATTGGAATGTATACGCGTTATATAACTTATATAAGTGATGTATAAATTATATACGCGTTGTATATCTCATATATGGGCGTTGTATAAATTATATAAGCGATGTATAAGTTGTACATGCGTTGTATGAATCATATATGCGTTGAATGGAATTGAAATTGAAATGGAAATAATATATTTATATACATATACATACACATACACACACACACACACACACACACACACACACACACACACACACACACACACATATATATATATATATATATACACACACTCCCCTCGTCCACAGACCATGGACGATATAAATTGTTTCAGTTGTGATGTGAAATTTGGTTGATATTGTGAATGGTTGATTTTGGTTGAAACCAAATTGGGATTGTTTGTGGAAAAATTCATTATGATATGAAAAATGATCGAAATGTTTAGATCATTCAAAATAACATAAAGAGGTACAACATTATTTAATCCACAATGATCATTCATAAGAAATGAGATGATTCATGCCTTACGGCTAAGTATTATGGAAGCATCGCCATATATGAACATATGTAAATGACAACATAATCTTACTCAAATGAATCTCATTCAAGAGTTATAACGCATTATAAAATCGCCAAAATCTCACAATCACATGATAGCGTAATGAAGCTCAAAATTATAAATGTCAAGATAACATTATATATCTAAGGCTATATATATATATATATATATATATATATATATATATATATATATATATATATATATATCAACACCAACAAATAAGGTGAAAACATTTGAAATTCAACATCTCTAGGAAACAAATAATGAAACCAAAAAATATCACCATAAGTTGGATCCAAAGCATCGAATGACAACAAAAGCCACAAATTCAACAATGGCACCATAAAATGGATCCAAAATAACAAGCTCATAAAAGCGATAAATCGAATCTAAAACAACATAGTTTTGCACTTGCTAATAAGCTCCCCACGAGCTTAGCCAAGTACTATATACGTATTTTGACACCTAACACTACGACTCTCCCGGTCGAGTATAACTTAGCCCCCCGGCTAAGTGAATACGTATATGAGACTCCCCCCGAATCTAGCTCCCCTCGAAGCGAGTACTGGCTCAACAACAACGGTATGTGTTACAGACTCACAGTCAGTAACCCAAGTGGCGGTAATGGTGTGTCCCATACCACACATTTCCACCACCGGTTTACTACCCGCTAGTCTGCTCCACACTGGAAAACTCAAACCTCTCAAATCACAAAAATCTCACGAATCCCAACATCAACTCAATAGCTTTGATCAGACAAAATAGGATATTAATCAATCTCGTACACCACAATGTTTACAAATCTGTTTATCTAGTGCTTATATAATACACCAACCCTTCAATACTCTATATAACAAGTCCAATGAATAACCAAGATAGTGATACCGAAAGTCCCATACCAGATGGTTTCACCTAGTCGTTTATTCAAATTTCCCATTACATAGAATATACTTATATAATAAAATCACATAAAGGATGTCATCACTGTATCATTTTCAAATCAATAATCAAAATAAACCAACAGTGAATCATTCAATATATAAAAGATCACACAAAACGAAGAATCAGAAATTTTACGAGTAGGAAACGAATTCAAAAATTACACAAAGAAGACATAAAATTCCAACATAAGTCACAAACAGGTCAAAATAAAATAATAACACTCAAAAGCTATCTAGTATATAGATCACATAAACATTCATTGCGTATAACTCAATGAAATATTCTACGTAATAAAATAAGCATGACAACATGCCAAATATTGTCAAAATCATCTCATAGTATAAGAAAATGGAAACTATGCATATAATTTATTCCGAGTAATTATAAAATATTTTAGATAGCCAAGCAAACCAAGTAGAATTATTCTAAAATAATATATTTAATTAAAAGTGTATATTTGATAAAATACATATAATTAAATTGTGTTATCATATTAACAAAATTATCCATAATAAAAATTAAAAGTCTAATGTTTAATTAAATTGATTTATATACACACACACACACACATATAGTTAAATATGATCTATCTATAAATTTGAACTACGAATCAACATATTTTAAGTTTACTTGTGTAACCATTACTTTATAATTCATAATCTAGAACGTCAAAATATTATGATGTATATAAGCTTCCTCAGGTTATTAATCAGACACCAAAATGGATAAATTATATAACTCTAATTCAAAAATAGCAACAATCAACATCCCTTTTATATGTCAAACATCCTATAAACCCAAATTTCATTCATCGTCCATGATTCAAAATTAATTGTGCAACAATTAAATTGATATTATGACAGCTAAACCAATCAATTCGACCTATTTTAATTCAACAATCCAACTATCCCAAGAATTCAATCATTAACGGATAAAGATATAAATTTAACAATAATGGAAGAAGACGTAGATGTGAATGAGGGGGTAAACTCACTGAATTGTTGATTGAATAATCAGATAGCATCCCAACTTCTTGGATATCAAAACTATCGCAGCAGCTTCCATTCACTATAAGCCTAGAACCGCACATCATCTCCTCTCCTGGAAGCTTCAGTGCTGCCAAAACCAGCGCCTCTTTAATCTTTGATCAGCCAAAAATTCAATGCCCTCACCACTCCGCCGGTGGCCGTCCTTCTCCAGCACCGATCGCTGGAGCTTGCGCCTCCAGGCCGCCCCTTTTTCTCCGCTTTTTTTTTATTTCTGGATTTATTGAGTTAGGGATTGGGGAATTCGTTCGAATGGATTTGATTAGGGAGGACTAGGTTCCAGCGTACCCAAGAAGATTAGGAAATAAGGAAGGGCAACATATTTAAACGGGCCTGGGCCTAATGTTTATTGTTTGTATATTCCTTTCCACATTCCATTGTACTTAAAACTTTGAATTTAATCATAATTAAATTTCAACCCTAGTATAAAACCATTCGGAACCCATTTTACTAAACAATTGATGATTTTATAACATCCATCACTTGCCTATTTTGTTTGTTAACTTAATGTCCAATACATTAAATTATTTATTATTTATTATTTATTATTTCACATATAAAGTTATTTAACAATTCGAAGACTATTTATATCCTTTTAATTTGGATCAAGTCACATTCGACACTTTGCTACTTTAATACACCAACATTCGATGTATTATAATTATATTATCATCTACCTTAATTATATATATATATTAAAATTATTTAATGTCGTAAACAATTTTATCTGATTTAATCTGTTTATCCGGTTAACAAATCATCACAATTCAAACTTAATTTTTTTTAATTTTAATTAAATACCCTTATAATTTTGATAAGGAAAAACAGGGTTGTTACATATATGATTATGTTATGTGACTATTTATATATCTAAATGAATTTTTATACGATTTTTGTTAATATGAATATTGAGAAAACACTGAAATTTTCATATTTATATGGTTTATTTGATATATAAATAACTAATGGTACTAATTTTTGTTACAGTCTTAAGATTCTTGATTAACTCTAATATATGAAGTCAAATATAAAAGATTAGAAGAGGACTGAGATAATCCAGCAAGAGGTTGTAGGAATTTTAAAATTAAAGTTTTTGCTACAAAAAACATAATTTTGTAATGTAAGATGAATTTAATTGATATTTATTCTGATATTCTTTTGTTATTATTTTTTGTTTTATCTCAGTAGTTAAATTTACACTTAATTTCACATTTCTGTAAGCAATTTTCTTTTGAATTTTCTTTGCTAAAATGCATATTTTTTTTCCAAATGCGAAAATATTTTTTTGTTTTTAATATAGTTATTTATAGGTTGATTGAAACTTAAAGTAATAGTGTTTCTTAAACAAATTTTAAAGAAAGAAAATTTACGTATTTTGTAATATATATAGTGTATTTTACTAAAGTTCCTTATTGTTTATGTTATACCGCATGTAGTAAGACTTATGTGTTTTAGTTTAATTAAAAAGCAATGATATCATATTTTATTGATACAAGTATGATGTATATTAATGAAATTTTCATATTTTCATTAGTGACCGAACTAATAAATGTCACTTAATTCCATTTATCTTATTATTCTAAGCTGAACACTACATAATTTCTTTATATATATGGACTGAAAGTAAATCATAGGAGAAAGTGGTGTAGTTTTTGTAAATAGTTGTGGTAATTTTAAATATAGGTATTTTAAAGTTAAATGTAGCATTTTAAAATGCAATGCATGATAAATATATGTTATTAAATATATGTATTTAAAGTCAAATGATAAACGAATAAAAAAATTAAACTTGTTATTGTTGTTTTATGTGATTTATATATTGCAATTGAATAGATCTTTTAATTTTGTTAGTACAATAGTCGTATACATATTGAATATAGTTCTTTAATATCTATAAGACATATTAGCTAATTAAATTTATTCAAATAGTGTTAATTTAGTATTACGTAATTAATATAAATATATGAACCTGAATATAAACTATTAGAAGTTAATCAATGAATTATTTGTAGATAATTATACGTAAGTTTTAAATATATACATCATACTATAAAATAATGAGATGTTTAGTTGAATAATTAATTGATAATGAAAAGATTCAAATATTAAATATCAAGAGAGAATTAAGTAGAAGAGAGATAACTCCTAAAATCAAGGAAAGAGCAAGAAATTATTCTGCTTTACTATTATTTAACTAGTGTACAACTCGTGTATTACACACGATAATATTATTAAATATAGTATTTATTATTTTAATGTTAAAATGACAATTTTTTTAAGAATATATGATGCATTTTGATGTGAAATATACAAATTATTAATTGAAATTATTATATTTTGTGTGTAATTTAAGTTCTATACTTATGCAAACAGTATATATGTGTGTATATTTGAGAATTCTTTCAATTTTTTTTAAATATAGATATACATGTTGAAATCGATGCATGTTTTTTAATTTATTCGATGAATTATTAAATATTGTTTAGTAGATTTTATTTCAATAAGTTAAATGTAAAATTACAAAGTAAACTTAACTATATAACATAGTAGGAAGAATTGAAAAAATATGCAAAAATGTATAAATTTGTTGTGGAGTTATTGATGTTCAAAATGATTTTTTATGATATAATGTATGGTAAATTCGGAATATAAATGAATCACAACTAATTTACAAATTAATTTGTGGAAATTAGGATCCAATCCTTCTTTTGAAACTTAATGTAAAGCGGCTCCTTCCTTCAAGTTTGATGTAAAGAGGGTCCTTACTTCATTACAAGAAAAAGATGATTTTGCAGCGGCAAAATCCGTTTCCAATCCGTCACTATATTGGTCTTAGCGAGGATTTCCTATATAACACTGTTGTCGGTAAAAGCCATGACGGTAATTGTGTCAAATTTTAGCGACGGAATTCAGCGTGAGTTTTCCATCATTATACTATTTATATAATAAAAATATAATTTTATTTATTAATTTTATTTATTAATTTAATTTTATTTATTTATTTTAAATTTATTTACGGACTATTTACCGATGGATACGTAATGTATAATAAATTATAAATTATTATTTATTAAAGCATTGGTAAACCATTACTAATTTCCAAGGATTAGCGATGAAACATTGTCAACGTTTTTATTTACCTTTCATTTTTTGCTACTAATATGTCGCTATTCCCTTTCTCATATGTCAATAAATGTTATTACCATCCTCCGCTTTCTGCTTTACGAAATAATATTATTCAACTATAAATACTGATATAAAAAGCTAGCCAAAATACAATATAAATTTGTCGTCCACGTACAAATAACACTATACCATAAGCAATAACACAACAAGAATAATATTAATATATCACATAAAAAAACATCCATAATCGTTCATTTTGTGCACTAAACTGAATTACGAACAACAAAATTATTCAGCTAGTGTGAACGTTAAACCACATACAGACAAATACCATCCACAATAGTGCTAAAACCACATAACTACCAAACATATCATCCATAATTGTACTACAACCACATCACTACAAAATAAGTCCTGACATACTGATCAAGCTACGCAGATGACGATGGCGAAGGTGCAAGAAAACTAGAAATCGAGGGCGAAGGCGAACGTGAAACTCTATCTTGACCCTTAAGTAATGCCATCACCTTTGTCAGTTGTGCTTCAAAGCCCTCCTTATATGCCTCTATTGTTCTGCGAGTCTTGCTCATTCTGCTCTCTCATTTTCAAGCTCGATGCGTATCTCCTCACCATTTTTTTGTAGCTTGTGGGCGTCATCTACATTGCCAAAAAAATGACGTTTTGATTGTTAAGAAGATGATGGAAGCTGCATTGTAAAAGTAAAATTCAGTGAACATAACCATCAACTTTTGTTATGGAAATATTTGTTGTCCACTGAAACTAACAGGTGTATATTCACAAAAGGTTCTTGAGAAGGGATTGCAGTGTATTTCAAAATTAGAAGATGGTGTTTCACACCAAAAAAGCTTATACTATAAGATTTCAGGCTACACTCCTGTTATTTTCTATTAATTTACCTTAATCCAAGTTTTCTGTTCAGCGAATTTGGAAAGTACAGATACTGATTAAAATGATAGGGCTAAAGATATTTGAACCCATAAAAAAACATAGGATATTGTATCGTATAAGAATGAATTATAAGCAAGCCGTATCTCTGAAAGGCCATAACTGGAAATATTATCGACTGTTGAAATTTTAGTAGCCTACCAAAATTAGTTCCAAACAAGAGGGGCTTGTTTATATAATATTATGATTAACAAAAAGTGGGTGAAGAAGAAATATGTTTATTGTTTTATTGGAAAATATGAATCAAATAGATTGTAGAAAAATATGAGATATAGCAGCTTCTATGTTCCCACTGTGAAGAAATAATTAATGCAAAAGTACCTGGTAAAGAACAACAACAGTAGGCTTTGGATAGCCACAAAGAAATTTAATATCCAAAACTTGAAGCACTTCAAGCCTGAAGGTATAGGTTTAGAAGGCATCAGCTACTAAAGTTAACATAAAATGCAATAATCAAATTGTTCGTATTTAAAAAAAAAGATTATAGACAAAATTAAGTAAGAAATAAAGTACTTTTGAGTTGAAGAAAAATATTATATACACACACATACATACATACATACATATGGATATTGATTTCTATTACAACATGAATAAGTTCAAAAATCCTATGAGGGTGGGACGACCCCAAACCCCGTACCGACGGTGGCAAGGGTAATCTTTGGAATATAACACATAAACAGATTACAGCAGAGCAGAATTAAATAAATACACTAGATAATGTACAAATAATACACTGGATAAACATAATCATCAGAGTTACACAGTATACAGGATCATACTTAGTGCAAATACAGTTCAACTATACATAAATTTCTACAGCGGAAAACAAACATAATATGTACAATAGGAGCTGAACAGCATAAAAAGAGAAATGATAGAATCCATCTTCAGTTCCAGCTATCCAGAAAGAGCCTGCTAAAACCTGAATACAAGGCAGCCCGTGTAGAAAAAGGGCACCCGAGTTTGCAAGTGAAACAAACTACGAGTCAGTCATGGGACCGGTATGAGAAATCTACTTAACATATTTTATAATATGGCTAATCACAGGACCACGCCACTTTCGCGGAACGGGTTTACTCCATTGGATTGCCAGTGCTTTAAAACAAGTAAATCTTTTAAAACATCGCAATGCCTTTTATAAAAATGAAGCCATTATAAGACTCGGTTCCCATCACACAATGCAACGCAAACCGGAGGATAGAGTTTTTATCTTATAATGGCCAAAATATGCTTGATACGAATAAAACAAAAGCATTTGATATTATTACTAGTGTTTATATGTTTCGAAAACAATTTCAAATCATAAGTATCAATTATAGATGGCATTAATGCCACATACCACTTTGTCGCCATATATAGGTATACAATCAAAACCGCACAGTCACGTATTTTGAAATTGGGTTTTCTTCATGAACCGAGGCAAGGGATCGTCCTCACCGAATTCGAGACGCTCTAGCCCGCCCCTCAGGAACGGCCGCAACTGCCCCTTGGATCGTCAGGGCCGGTCCACCGATATGGATTATTATGCCTGAACACTGCGTTCCCCCGCCCTTTGGGGCGTAAACGAGCCAACGAATGGCTCCTTCGGCTTCACATAGTCACCGGTTTATCCGAGGCGCCTCGCAACAACAACAACCACATAGGTGAAATAAATATAAATGTCAGCCAGTTCAAGCACCGACACCACCTCTAACTAGAAAGAAACACATGCCTTCCCTCAGGTCCTCTCCCGTTTCGGGTTCATACCGGGATGTGAGGTTCGCGAATTCACGTTATACACAAAGCTACGCCACACAGGCGGTGCTTTGATCATCACCATAAGACTTTGCTTTTCAATAGAAGCCCTGATCACTGCATCTTAGCATGCCACACAGGCAATTCACACCATGCAACTGATGGTTATCAATCGCACAGAATGAATTCCAATGTCAGACACACAGTCCATTTACAAGTCTGTTCTGCGTCTGAACGAAACCGGAGGCACTATATAACTCGCATACCCATCGACCTCCACGTACGTCTGGACGATCACCACTCATTATCCATATTTCAGGATGCCTCCCAATCAGGACATCAGTAATCATCCAACCGAGGTGAAGGTCTCCGGTCTTCAATCACCGTCTTCATCATTGATTTCTTATCATCGATTCAGTTATTCAGAATGGGATAAACCCGGTCTTTCTGAGCAACTCGCGTATGTAATTAACAAGTGCAACACAAACACAACACACACTTCATTCCAATTCATCAGTCACTAATCATAAATCAGTAAGAGAACGATTTCCCAAATATTAACCCCGAAGGCCGAAACCAACATCAGATCAAAACCCAGGAAACCATTCGACTTAGCTAACCTTCAGTTAGTTTCTAAATTTACATTCCATATCGTTTATAATATTTTATAACGATTTATCACTATTTTTATTTATTTAAAAATAGCCAATTTATTTAAACGACGCTTCAGGCCATAACGCAACCGTGGCGCTGTTTTTCTTCAGATTTGATTTACACATATCCGAAAATCTAACCGTTGGATCTTCACAAAATTTATATCATTAGAAAGATATTTTCAAAACGAATCCAACGGTTCTAATTTTGGGAAAATCCGACGGTTGGATCTCCTGGTACAATCGTTGAAAGTATCGATTTCAAAATACGAACTACAACGTCGTTATTCGATTTAATTATATTTATATATATATATATATATATATATATATATATATATATATATATATATATATATAATCGATTATGGCACTGTTTTTCTTCAGATTTGAATTAAACATTCCAGACAATCCAACCGTTGGATCTTTACAAAGTTGATGTCGTTGGAAAGATATTTCCAAAGCGAACCCAACGGTTTTGGGAAAATCTGATGGTCGGATCTCCCGCACTAATCGTTTGAAATTACGGTTTCAAAACATGAACTGCAGCTTCGTTATTCGATATATTTTAATTATATTTACATATATATATATAAAATCGATTCTTCGATTTCAAAACTATATGCTTTTCATACATTTGATAAAAATGAATTTTTTATCCAGCAGACATTTATTTCGACACTTCACTATTTTTAACAATTCGTGTATGTAGTAAAAATGTGATTTTTATTGTAAAACGATTTATTTCAAAACACGACCATTTTATATAGTTCATATAGGTGATAAAAATATGATTTTTATTGTAACACAATTTATTTTAAAACACGAATACCACTCAACACATGAATTTCTATTCAACGAATGAATTTCTATTCAACACATGAATGTTTCTATAGTTTATATACATAAATAAAAAGGTGATTTTTATTGCAAAACAATTTATTTCAAAACATGACTATTTTATATAGTTGATATAGATGATTAAAAATATGATTTTTATTATAAAACAATTTATTTCAAAACACGAATGTCGTTCGACAAATGAATTTCTATTCAGCACACGAATATAGTTTCAACACATGAAAATAATTCTAACACATGAATATTATTCAAAATTTCGGCAGCATAACGGCAGGGTAGTTAAAACCGGGGCCGTCCCTAGTACGACTCCTCGCTCTACCTTAAAGCCTCGCAGCTTTTGACAATGGGGATTTCATGCATCTAGTTCGCACGCAGGCGGCATGTATATTTTTTTCATTTCCACAAACTAATCCTATGTGGTTTCAACCAAATAATTCTCAACCACAAACGGGTATCTTTCAACCACAATCAATCTATTTCAACCACAAACAATTCTAATCAACCATTCGTAATCAACAAATTTTCACACTAATCACAACCAATAAATATCGTCCATGGTTTGTGGACGAGGGCCGTGTGTGTATATATATATATATATATATATAAGCATTTCACTTCTATTTCAACACATATAATTTTTACAACGCATATATAATTTTTAAAACGCATATATAACTTATATATATCGAACGTACAACTTATACAACGCTTATACAAGAGGTGTACAACGCTTATATAACTCATACGACTATATAATTTATACATCATCGTTTTCCATATCGTTTATAATTTAGAAATCTCACCTTGGGTTCCACTCCACCAAAAATAGTAGAAGGCTCAGAAAAATATGCTGTCTCTTCTAGAATGTAGAAGACGTCCACACGAGTCCACTGTCTCTTGTTTCACTAAATTTCATCAAGAAATGAAAAAGATATGATTTTTACAGTGAAATCAAAAACCGTAGCGCTTTAAAGTGCTATAATATAGTTTATTTTAAAATAGCCGTACCTCAGCTGATTTGTTCAAAACTAGGTTTGGATTTTTCTTTGAATCCGTGTAGCTATTCGTCGATTGTCCTTTGTAGCGTCGAAGGGGGAGGAGCGGCGCACCCGCACCTGGAGGAGTTGGCCAGTTCGACGGCCGGAGGAGGGCGCGGCGGCGGTTTGAAACCCGAAACTTCCAGGCGTCGATTCTCCCAAACCATTCAATGAAAAAATCCAAACTATATATGGATTTGAAGGTGGTAGAGAGCTCTTCAAAATCCCTAACAGGAGCAGGGTCTAATTCGAAGTGGATTGGCCAGAAAATGATCGGGAAGCCAATGAACGGTTTCCGCCTTCGATCGATACAACGGGGAGAGAGAAAGAAAATATGGACCAATGATATTTTTTTATTTATAAATTTTAAAAATCCGAAAATACCCCTTGTCACACACGAACACCAATTCAAACCCAACGACTATCGTCCCTAGCTAAATACCCCCATTCCAAACACAATGGAATATGTTTTGTAGGCCCATTCGACTGTCTCCGTCAGTTTTCCTTCAAATTAAAGTATAAAACATTCAGTATTTGATTTGAACGTACATTTCAATTTGCCAGGGCCACAAACTGATTCGAAAAATTCCAGAAAAATAAATCTAGCTAAGTTTTGATGATACGGTCCTAACAAAACTAGTTTCGTCGAATTCTGAGACCGTTTGAAAAATGGCCCATTTCTGGTCGATCCAATTTAACTGTAATTGACCAAAAAACGTTTTCCTTTGCCACGCTCACATACTAGCTTCAAAAATTATGAAATTTGAAACCTAGCAATAGTTTAACATCCCGGATCCAACAAAAGTGATTTCGTCGAATTCTGAGGTCATTTGCAAAATGGCCATTTTCACGGGCTATATAAACTTCATAGTGACCTTTCAGAAAATTCATTTGGCCATAACTTTTGCTTCCCGCTATGAAACTTTGATTTTTCAGATCCGTTAGAAAGATATTCACTAACAAATTTAAATATTTTTGGTTTCACTCAAATCCGTTTTGTTTTGCACCCGGTACAGTCAGGCAAAGTTTGAATTCAAATTTTGAAACTACCGCGCCATTTCAGGCCTTGTTTATAAATAGAATTAATTATATTAAATTTCAAATGTCGATTCGAACTTACTTTTCATTGTGATTATTTAAAATATTTATTTAAAATATTTAAAATCCACTAAAATAGCCAATTTAAAATTTTTAAATTGGTTCAGATTTTCCGGGTCGTTACAGAGGGTATCATTTTCATTAGAGATACTTTCAAGATAAACATGTATATCACTAGTATATTGATACCTGATGTTGAAAGCTTCTTTCAATTGTCCTTTGTTGTCAAAAGGTATAAACTGAACAAAAAGGGATACATTAGTTATGTTAAACTTGTAAGTATTAGACTACACAAAATGCTAGCGGTAGTCAAGCAAAAAAATGCATAAAGAAAATACACACGAATAGGTTTGCACACCTTGAACAATGTGAAGGCTAGTTAATCTACAGTCTGGGTCAATGATGCCAATCTATAGCAAAGTAAGAGGAAAATCAGACATGAAATATCAAAAATAATATCAGTCTTCTACAATTTTTTTAAATATATATCTTTGATAGGATATTTATAGATTCATTCAAAATTTTGAGAGGCTCCAAATACCACAAAAATTATGATATCATTAGCAATTCTGATAGAAAACAAAATAAATAACTGTGGTGAGCTTGTGGCCTCTGGGAGAAAATTCATTCGATATGAGTTAAAATACTATCACAAAACCTAAAAGCAAAATAAGTTTTGGTTCCTGGTTAAATGTAGTTGCACTATGTGAGGGAGGAGTAGATTGGTTGCGGCTAGACGTAGAAAATTAATTATCCTTCATAAGTATGAGATGACTAAAATTTATACTACTTTCGAGAAGGACAGTACTAATCAAATCCTTGCAAATGTTGAACGGTAGGATCTACTACTGCAAACAATATGTTTCAACTATTAATTCCATCTTTATATAAAAACAACATGATCTGAATAAGTGATCAGAACAATAGATAAATAAAAGATGCCATAGAAACATATCTGGAGTCCATGACAATGATATCAGCACAAGAAACAATAGCATGACACACTCTTTCAACTGCATCTTTGATAACATCCACCACTTCAAATAAAATGAGCAAACTGATATTGGACAGAGCCATCTTCTCTCCTAAAAAATATATATCACTATTAACTAAATATGTATAACCATGAATAAAATAAACCATGTAGTCCATTGCCTTTCTCTAATTGGTCGAATGAAGTCCTTTCATTACAACATAGTCTCGATCAAAGTAGGCATACATGGCATGATAAACATATGAAACATTATACACAACACTAGAAAAAGTGGAAAGTAGCAAAGCTAATCATAACAAATACTTGGACAAAAGAATTATTGTCCTAAGCATGCCATAACAAATCAAACTTAAGTAGATTATTTGAATTGATCAGCTTCATATGTAGGAGTATGCAACAGTCTACTTATCAATACAAAAATATACTAGATTATTTGAATTCATCCAAATAATATGCAATGTTTTTGTTTTAAAAGATAAAAAATAATATTATCATACCATATTGGTTCCAGATAAGCAACATATATTACACAACACCTCTTCAACCCACTATTTAAAATTTAAACATTCGTACCTCAAGCCAAACTGATCTCGCCTAGAGCAAATTATCTTTTCCTATATGCAATTAAGCAGTTCACGCACGTCAATTAAAGAGAATGGATGGAGATACCCAGCAAAATCTAATGGCAGATGGATGGTAGAAGGAACATTGTTAGCAATCCACTTCACAAACTAAATACAATAAAAGGAAAGCTTTATAGCAGGCAAAATGGATCAGACCTTTCATTCAGAGAATTATGTAATATCCAATCCGTGTTATATCTCCATTAAATTTCTGGCTTGTATCAGGAAAGAAAACAAAAAAAAGTAAAAGACTTTGACCCATGTATATAAAATTCCTTGATATTTGAATATGTGAATTTCTATGCCTTTACATTTTAATTTTTAACACTTCATAATATGTACTTTATGTCACAATCACAAAAGGAATATTCAGAAATGATTCAAAGCATTCGATGAGTGTTTATGAAACTAAATTCAAAAACAGATATGTTGGAATATAGTGTTATCATATAAAAAATTGATATGTGAAACCTCCTCAAGTATGCACTGCTGGGTGGAATTTAACTAAGAAATGAAAAACACCGAGGACCTAACGTGTCGGTTTGTTTAACAAATAATATAGTTCACAAGGCGATAAATTTTCAGGCAATTTACTAATAAATACAAAAGGCAAAAAAAAAGATAGTAAAGGCTCTAATACCTCCCCATGTAGTAGCAATAGCCAACATGAAAACGTAACCAAGTCCGGTCTTCAAAGCTTTAAAAAAGAAATATTGCCTGATGGCTAGTGGAGGTCGCGTGACAATAAATAAGCTCTATGTTGTTGACATGTTTAATGGGTAGTTCTTGAACCAACCTACATTAAGGGATAGAATTAACATTGGATCCAGACTCAAACATACAGATGAAAATGTGAAAATGATATTGCATGCGATCTCTCACTCGGTCATAATGTAAATGTGGTGGACAACCCTGCATAGAAAAGCATGGTCAATCAGATGAAAACAAAAGGAAAAATGAAAATAAAAGATAACCATAAGTGCTTCCCCCTCATATTGAATCAGGGAGTTTTCACAAAGGGGGAAAAAATTCACTTTTAGATCTGGTGAATGAAGAAAAAATGGTTTAAGGGGAGAAAAAGCTGCTAATCCTAGGCACGGCGAAATCTAGGGCAAGAATAGAGAAAGAAACGAAAATGAGGACATGCGAAAGCGTTCGAGAAGAAATGGGGAAAGATGCACTAGTCGTCATTTCCAGGAGAAGCTCGCCCTTTGTGTTCCAAAAATTTATTTTGTGATTTAATAATTGTAAATTAATTGAAATGTAGGGTTAAGGGAAAGCGGGATACGAAATTTTGGCGGAAACAAAAGGCGAACTAATCCAGATTCCTATCAAAATAAGTAGATTAACAAATACTATTTTAAATATTTATTTTTGACTTTTAGGAAAGTCTTTAAATCGAGTTTTCAAATTTTATGAATCTATCTAAATTTATTTTAGAAAAATTAATATTTTTCAAATTTTTTTGATAACAAATATTAAATATGATTATTAAATATTAAATATAATAAGTAAATATAAAAATACTAAATAATAAATATTATTTCATAATTATTTATTAATTATGAAATGATAATTATTAAATGTTAGTCATAATTATTAACTACTAATTATTTAACATTAATTATTAATTATTTAATGTTAGTTATTAATTATTATTTATTAATTATTAACTTAATCAATAGTTGTTTATTTTAATCATTAATTATTAAATATAATATTATATAATAAACTAATTGTTAATAATTTATTATAGTTTAAATATTAAACTATAATGAATTGTTGAAATTGTAAATTAATTAAATAATAAATTTTAACTATTAAAATTTAGTTATTAATTATTTAATGTAAATTAAATTTATTAATTACTAAATGTACTTAATAAATAATAACTACAATTTTTTAATTATTAGTAACTAAATGTCAAAAATTAATTATTGGTTAATAATGATAATAATAATTAGTAATTGTAAATTATGGACAATGACATATATAATTCGTTCATTTTGTTCATGCTCCAAAATGAGACCAAATCTTGGTTGCATCTAAAGCTAGAAAGAAAGTAATATACTTCTTTAATAATAGTTATTTAATATGGATTATAAACTATTTAGCAGTAATATTAATTAATAAACATAATTATTAAATGCAAAATAATACTTATAATTATAAAAAATAATAGCAAAATATTTTTCAAAGAATTAACATAACATCCCTTGCAAATCTTTTAGAAATCTATTGTAGAATAGCCTCAACAAATATTTGTTGGTAAACTGCCCTGATTTGCAATAGAAATTAGCGGTCAAACATTTTTGATGGTAAAGAGATGCAATTTGCAATAATTTAGCGATGGATAATGAAAGACGATGGTAATAATTTAAAAAAACTAGAAAATTCTAAATATTATTTATTGTAGATTCCATGAAAATCTATCGCTAAACTAGCGACAAAATTTTCCGCTGCTAAATTTTGTAGCTATTTACAACTTTTCTTGTAGTGTTTTTACTGTAGCAACGTGTTTCAACATTTTTTTGGCGCTGCTGTATAAAAAAAAGTGTCAAAAAATTGCAAATATTTGTGGAAGTAATCTACAAAAGAAAAAAAACTGCAAAATCAACAATTATAGTGAATAAATGATGTTATATCAACAACTATTCACCCACATTTTTAGTTGAAAATCGGATGAATAATTGTTGATATATCAGCAATTATCCATATATATTTTCTGATATACCAACAGTTATACTTAATTTTTTTGCAAGGCTTATGAATTATTACTGAGATATCAGCAATTATTGTATATAATTACTGATATATCAGCAACTATGCTAAAGGTGATGGAAAGCTTATAAATAATGTCTGATATACCAGCAATTATATATCTATCTATCTATCTTCTATCTATATAATAATTCACACTAATCTTTAATGATTACTAATTGGTCCGATCATAAAATACCCGAATTGCCCATATTTATCAAGGTCATTTAATTATTCCAACCTTTGGTCCGACCTTGAAATACCGAAATTACCTCTCACTTTTTAAATATCACCTAATACTCACTACTTTTGGCTCCTATGATAAGCGAAAAGATATCCCACTTTGTTCAATAGGGCTTTACAAAAAAAGTTAAAACATATGATGGATTTCAGGCATTGAATAAATTTTACATAATACTTAAATTTTCCAATTGATTTCTACAAAGCATATCAAGATTTTAATCCTAACTGCATGCTTTGGTTTTACAGAAATAACTTTAAATATTTTGTACAGATGTAGAGTTTCCGCATTTTTATGTGCATTAATTTTTCCACCATTTATGCTGATATTTTTGCAAAAAATTAGTGTATGTTCTATATATCCGGATAACTTTAGTAAGTTTTGTGCAAATTTTAATTTATGTTCCTCATATTGTATGTTATAATAGTGGCGAATTTGCGTTATTTGGTCATATATCAGATAATTTGTTGCTACTTGCTGACAATAGCTCTAATAGTTTAGTCATTTTTTGTAATATGGTAGAATTTGATGCTTTTGCTAGGTCGCAAAATTTAATATTGAGATTTACTGCTATGAATGAAAAGTTTGGGAAGAATAAATGATAATTCATTGAGGAAGACATTATGTATTTCTTTATATTTTTTTCTTAATTTATACCTTTTTGTTGAGTAATGTTTTTATCTTTCCTTTTGGGTTCTCTTATATTATAGGGGCATTTATTTTAGTTTATTATTGGATTTCAAAATAACCATTTGAATTAGTAATCAACGATAACATATTCCATTTGTTCAACACTACTTTTTCTTGATTATTAGTGTTTTCTATTTCATGCTTGATTAACATAGAAATGTGTTTATTTATGCTCTTATATCTTATCTTTTGTATATAAATAAACATTACTTGGGTATTGTTTTATCACTTTTTATAGATATGCCAATTAAGCCACTTACAGTCAGAAAAATGGAAAATAGAGGTCAAATTGTTGTGGATATATATTTGAAGACTTGCGGATGAAGATGTCACATGTAGTTGCTGTTGGACAAGAAAATAATCTGTAGAAAGGCCATGCACATTAAAAATCAAAGGAGGCTTGCAAGAGGAAAGGAACAAAGGCCTAAAACTCACTTGATTTAACAAGGCCTAGAACTTACTTAAAATAACTAAGGCCCATTTGTAATTAGGTTTTAAGTTGGCTATCTCCTATAAATACCCATGTAATCTCATTGTAGCGACCATCCCATTTTCTATCTTTTTCTCCATTAACAAAGTTCTTCTTCTTCTTTTTATTTTCTGCATTTTTCTATTTCTTAGCAACTATTGCCATCTACACAATTAGATTTGGTAGAGTACTAGTTGTATTTTATATTTATTTTCATTAGTGATTAATCGTTTGATTAGTTTCAACGATAATACTAATTTTGTTTCTATTGTTATTTCTATTCCGCACTTTTATTATCTCCATTTTTATTCTTGTTTTGCAATTTACTTTCATTAGTGATTAGTCGTTTGATTAGTTTTAACGATAATCCTAATTGTTGCAATTTCAATTGTTCTATTTTCAACCAAACCTCAAAAGTCGTCTAACTCGCCCACGAAATTCTATAAATAATAATTTTTAATTTGCCTCCCTGTGATTCGATCTGCATATTATACGATATGTGCGCTTGCAGAAATTATTTTAAAATTCGCGCTTTTTTAGTTCCTAGAAAAGTAGCGATCAATGCTTTATATTGCCTTATGCTTTAATTAAGAAGAATTTATTCTCATAACTCCAAATTGTTACCATGGACGAACATAAGCTTGGATTTTTCATACTGCTGTGGTAGGTAGACACAAATCATTGCCAGCTAAATAAGATATAAATATTTATTCATGCATGAAAATAGTGCGGTTATGTTATTAGAAAGTAAATATTTTCCTTCAACATTTTTATGCTACTAGATATTGCAGTCGAAAATCTTGTAAGCTTCTTTGCATATTAGGGTCATTTAGGGATTATTATTTAGGTAAACCAAGAAAAAGGCGATAAATTTTCCCCTACGCTGTCCACCCCATTGTTGCCCCTCCTCCCTTATAGCCACTGGTTTCACTGTCTACTTTATGCTACCATCATCAGTGAGGGCTTCAATTTGCCATGTCGTGCGGTCTCATCTGCGTCTCCAATCGCTTCGGCGATAGAAATTTGAACATGTTGTAGGTCATTGGGTAGTAATCCAAACCTATTGCTTTTCGGTCATATGAACCAGGCATCATTCTAAACCTGTAGTCATTGTCTCATTTATGCTTTATCCCTTTTTATACCCATTATAGTAGATCATGTATTGACCATGGTGCCTGCACGTCAGTTGTAGATTTGAAGAAGATGCCTATAAGTTCAGCCTTACCGATTAACCTTTTTCCTCTCTTTTGAACAAAATACTCGGTATGTTCCCGAATATCCATGGTTTCAATGATTTAATCTAAATCACAATTCGATATACAATTATTATTTTTAATACGCACTATCACACTGTTTGCATTGGTTGTAACTGATCTTGCTGTTTGTTTCATTTGGATTCTCCAGTTTGATGTTTGTTCCCCTTTGTTTCAACATCGCCAGGATAGTTAAACTTTTTGGTCATATTTCTTTTTCCACCTGCTCATACTAGTCCTGGTTCGTTCCTCATTTAGTGGGCATTTTTTCTAGAAAGTGATGCAATATGTTGAATCTCACTTTAAATTGCTCTGAATGTTCCACTATATTTAATATTTATTTAATGGTTATCCACTGCAATTTTGCAGTTTCATAATCGGTAGTTCAATAATTGGGTGAAATTAATACGATAATATTCAATTTGAATTTGTTTAAAAAGATTTGTCAATGTTTCCAGCAAGTATTTCTCTAATTTATCTTTTACTTCAACCTTTGGTGCCCGTGTGGAAAAAAATACAATAAAATGATAGATATAAATATAAATATTTTCGTGAACTTACTTTTATAATATTTATTGAAATCCACTTAATCAATTTGCTCATTTACATCTATTTTGAGAGCTTACTTTTATAATACCCATTTTCCTTTTTTTCCTTTTTGGAGTAATTCAAATTTGATAAAGGAATTAAAATCTTTTTTGTATTACTGTGAGTTCCAATATTTGTATCGCATGTATCCACACAATTCATCTATACCATCTTTTAAAACTGCAGTAATGGTAAAATATGTAGAAACATATGTAAAGACATTTTTTTCATGCTTTCTTACTAAATATGATGAAGTTATTTGTATATAAGTTTACAATAGCTATGAATATTTAGAATCTTAGATATTAACTTTTTCAATATTCTATCATCTTTAGCTAATTTAATATTTAGAATCATTGGTGATATCAAATCCCAATCTCAATATACTCCAGGTATTATGAGTGTATTATTTTTACCATAATTTTCTTTTTTGTGTTTTTATTTTGTTATTGTAGTGGCCTGCAAATCTGTACTATCTGATTTGACTAAAACAACACACGTCAAACCCAAATAGCACAGAATTACGAGTCATTAGGGTTAAAGAAATAGAAAAAAATAGAAGAAGATCAGAAATAATAAAACAGAATCTCATAGCAGAACGAATAAAATATATTATATAACATAATCTTTTGAACACAAATTTTGCATCATATATACATACCAACATCAGAGCATAATACAATATTTGATACAGCAGAAAGTAACTCTTAAATATCTAACAATGAAGTCGCCTGCTTCGAACTCCTCCAAATGTATCTGTAAAAGCCTGAAACACTTGACTGCCCGTACAAATTTAGGCACCCAAGAGTTTAAGAAAAACAAACAAAATAAACTCTGGGTCAGTTATGGGACTGGTGTGAGTAAACTCCAACCATATTGTTTAACTTTGAAAAATCCTTTCAAAAGAAAAGGGTAATAGTAAGACCATCCCACACATAAACATGGACAGTTTTTACCTTACTATTACCCAAAACATTTTGATATTAAAATCCAGTGATATTATAATAATGTCTAATCAAATAAATAATCAAATAGTAGAACTCTTGCATCTCACGTTCTACATATATAGTATAAAATCAAAAACCGTAGGGTACTTATTATAGATTGGATTCCAACTATGGCAAGGTATGGGACCACCTTCTGATCACTGTACTCTAGAGGGGATACACTGGGGTTCAGCAAGAACATCTTGCAACCGGCCACACATGACCGCATACTCATTTAGCTTGAGTGTAGAGAATATATTGTCACCCCATTACGGTTTTAAGGGCCCACCGTACATCCGCGGAGATACATGAAATGAAGGGAGAATAAATATGAATTTTCTCTAGACCGGTGACAATATACCCTGCTTGGGAATGACCCACCTAGCCATGCTGCATGCCCGATTTTTGTCATTTCCCGATTGATGAGGCTTGAGGTCATGTTTACTTTTTAGAACATTTGGCCACCATTCACTTTGAATGCCACATCGTCAAATCCGTTAATCACTAATCTGATTTATACAAATACACTCCGGGTGTTAGAATAAAGAGAAGTTGCCTTCTCCCCACCAACTTGGTATATTTGGAAAAACCAACGGGCGTGATCATTTGAAATACTCTGTTAGACATTCGTCCATACAAGTTGTCTTGGGTCTGGACAAACAAAACAACCTTTGCATTTCACTTCGTCTCCAGTTTCTTCAGCATATATGTTCGCAATGCCTATGCCTATACAGAGTGGTTTTCGGATATTAAATCCAACCGGTCTCTCTGTGTTGACAACGATGGTCCAAAAATCTTTGATAGCCGGTGATTTAACTAACAAAGGAAAACAAAACATCCATCCACACAGTCAAACAATCAGTGGCCCTTTTCATTCATTAACTATTTTCCAAATCCCTTACCAAATTCTTTATATATCGACATATTGATTTCTATTTTCAAATTTTCTTAAAAATATTCTAACTCCTTAATTTTCCAGAAAATTTCGCCAGCACCTCCTCTGAACCAGTCAATCATTCAAACCTCAACTTGCCTTTCTAGGCCCTTTCCATTCAAAAAGAAAATCAAAAAGCCAAGCGGCTTGCCGATTTGACGCATAAAACCTCATATGGAAATTTAAACATGTGCCTTTTTGTCGGGCACTTAAATTATAATCTTCATTCTCACTTCATACTCATCATCCCATACTTGTTTATCATATAATCATCTAATTCCAATTCAATTCAACTCTAAGATTTTAATCATATTCTCTTTCCTATTTTATTCCCAATTTACCCTTTTTTCTTATCCACTTTCAGTTTGAACTTCTCTCATTTAAATATACTTTTATTCGCTTATATATATAAGTCGAATTCAATCTCCATGTCAAATTCCACAATTTAATTCAAGTTTCATTCTCGGATCCCCAACGTCAATTAACAAATTCAAATTTCTTAAACAAAGTTAATATCGACCAAAACTCGATAAACTATTTTCATGGAAATTAGTTAACCTCATTTAATAATTAAAAATCTGACTTTTGTTTCAAAAATCACTTTATCTACTACACTCGAGTTCATATTTAATTTATAACTCAGATTTGGATTTTTACTATTGGAAATACAGATTTTTATTCAAAAAAGTCCCTTTATAAAATTTAATAAGCAATATTAGTTTATAAACAATTTTACAGCGACTTTTCTAAAATTTGATTTTGATATAACTCAAAATCTATAAAACGAAATCCATATTTTTCTCTTCCATCTGAAAACCATCATTTAATGGGCCCGAACGTTTCTTGTTTCATTGAATTCTGAGTTATATAGAGTTCTATATACTCAATTGAAGTTCAAAACGCCAAATTACGAAATACCTCGCTATTGCGAGTTCGTTTTAATTAAACTAAATATAAACATTTAAAAACTTCGTTTAGTAAATAAATTTCAACTCCATTTTCAATATTTTTAAAATAAACCAGTTATCCGAATCTAAATTAAAAAATCCCGATTTCCCAAACTCGTCGATTATTTATTCCATATTCATCCTCCGTTATAAATTAATTCAAACTCCAATTTTCTGTATTCAATTTCAATTCACATGGAATTGAATTATAAAATACGATAAAATCGAATTTCAATTATAAATTCTTTTATGGGAAAAATCAATTATTTCAACAAACTTTACCATTACAAACTAATAACATGATAATAGTGAAGTCGTTCAAGTTGGAGTATTTTAATTACCTCTCAGACCTGGATCGACAACGTTCTTATCTTGAGACGGTAAGAGTTTATAATACAAAAACATGTTTTAAAATCTCGAATTTTATTCCATTTCTTAAATTCGGAAATCTGTTTCTAATTTACTTAATGAAAATTTCTACATCACATTTATAAATGTTGTCTATAAATTAACCTTTCTTATTAAAACAAACTTCCATTCAATAATCTATTTAAAACTCGATTCCAATTTTGGAATATTTCATTTTCATAACTTATATATATATCACTATGGAATCTATTTTTATATTTAAATTTCAAATTTAGTTTTATTAAGTATAATCCCGATATCTTATCTGAAAATAAATTTATTTATTTTCGACATGGTCGAATTCTAATCATAAATCTGTATGGGTTTATTTCAATTCATTTACATTCCGAACATTGGAATAAGTTTCATCGTTTCCCTTCCCTGAACGATTTCAAATTATAAAGCCCTTTTTAAATTCACACTTGAATTTAAATAAATTATCTAATAAAAATCTCCTTTTATTTATAAACATCATTTATAAATAACACTTATTGTTTTAAATATTAAAACAAGTTTTCGATTTCAAATCTCTATTTATGGAAAATAAATTCTCTTTTTAAAATTAACACTTGAGTTTCCATTTCCAAATTATGATAATTTTTCTATTCAATCATAAACATTGTTTAAAAATTCGACTACTTGTTTTATTATTAAAAACAAGTTATATTTCTAATCCATTCGAAATTTAATTTCTATTCGAAAAATAAATTTTCCCTTTTAAATCTAAAAATATCTTCTTATGATATTTTTAAATATACTATATAAGGCCAATGATATTCTAATATCCAAACACATAAATCATCCAATCAATTCATACATCACCAAATGTTAGACGACATAAATAATATCAATCTTGCTTCAAGGCAGGATATCGCGGTATAAAAGATCATCCACTCATATATCGTGGGGCGATAGGGTCATCCACTAATGATACAGCGGGCATCCGCTAATGGTACTGCAGGAAATCCAATAAATATATAATAACCACAATCACCAAGCCTAAATAACTAACATACATAACTATAGTAATTCAGTAATTCATGCATGCATCCAAATAGCCAACAATTTATTTTTATGATAAAAATAAATTTTTAAGTGAGATTTACTCACCTGATTTTTATTTGGCGAACATCCAGTTAATTTCCATATCGTCGGCTACGAATCTACTTGAATAAATCTTTTGGTACCTTATAGTCTTGCGATTACTTGATTAATCGATGCGGCAAATCCTCCTAATAGCTCCAAATTGTAATCAACCCCTAAAATTCTGCTCTATCCTTTACGGCATCCCATCGAACACCATACTGTCAGGCTTTACCATCATTTCGGCCACTGCTCGTTGTTGCAACACCATCCAGATCAACCTCAACACCATTGAAAATCCACAAAACATCCCTGCACTTCCTTACTATAGCACCCTTACTGACAAAGCATCCTTCTCCACTCAGTAGGATATTTTTATTAATGACAGTCTATACTTGATAAATTCATGTAACTCCTTATCGACTCTGAACCATTCCTGCACCTAAATCCAAGTTCGACCCTGACATTCGCGAGGACCAACACATAGGAAAAAAAACAAGCCCCAGATTATCCACATCTTCCATTAACAGGCTGCACTCTCATATATTCACAAGCCATCCATGCTTCCTCCCCATCACGCATATGTATCCGCATGTCACAGACTACCCCAGTCCACCATCAAATTCCAATCGCACTTCAATTCTCTTTGATATCATTATCCTTACCCTTTTTGCATGCCTGTTTCCACATCCCTAAAGAGTAAATCGAACTTCCTATATTTATCATCCTCAAATCATCATTGACTGAGTCGAACTCCCCAATCACCAAACAGCAATTGAACATCGCACCACCCATGTTAAATCTGAAACTAACGTCGGCATTCGATCCTCCTTTGAACCCACCGTCGTACTAATTCGCGAGTGTCTAGCTCGAGTCGAGCTTTGTGGAAATCGTGATCTGTGATTTCAGTTCCCCCCCCTTTTCGATTCTTTTTTAATATATACGAACGATAATCGATTTGACAGGGAGAAGAACGACTTCGGATCCCTGGGTAAAAGAATGAAGAAAACTTGAATCGATTTTCATTTTGATTTATGTTTAAGAGGCTACCCATTTTTCTTCGAAGTTTTGAAATGAAACTCGGCTTTATTTTCTTATCTGAGGAATGAATTGGAATGAAAAGGGGTGCGAGTTATTTATGGATGAGGAAAGGGGAGATAAACAGTACTAACGCCATTAAAAACATGTCTCCCAGATATCAAAATGGAGAGGCATAAGTTTGTGCTCGAGGAAGATAGTTGTGCGAAAGTATTTCCTTAGGTCTACCTGAGTAGAAATGTAGGTTGGCTAATATATTTTTATTTTTCTCATTCTTTATTTTATTTTGGTTTAAAACCATGTGGATTTATTTAATTAAATAACTAAAAAGATCTCGCGGTTCCCGAACCGCTATTCAACCATGATGACCGACGTTTCAACAATATTTGCCATTCTAATCTTAATAGAATGGTTTCTGAAATTAAATTTAACTATACAACAGAGATTACAATTTAAATTGAATTCGATTTAAAAAAATCGATTTCAAACAATTAAATTCATTGAAGATAGATTATTATTATTGTTCCAATTAAATATATATTTTATACTGATTGCCTGAATTGTTTTTTATTCAGTTTTAACTGCCAATTCAACTATTATCATTCCGAATTACAATTATTTAATATTTTTGAAATTAAATCGTATATCAATTTTTAAATAAATAAATTCTATATTAAAATTAAATTAAGTTTCCAATTCAATATTTAAAATAATTTAAATATTCAATATTAAATGGCTAAAAATCCAGGACGTTATAGTTATTTTAATAAAATTCTCATGGGATATGTCTTTGTGGGAACTTATTCTTTGAATCAAACTAGGAGATCTAGCATCCAAGAATGGAGTAGTGGTTGTGTTCATAAAAATGATGTAAATGCAAAAAAGAAAAAAAAAACAGCCTCTTGCTAATATTAGTAACACTCCAGGTATATTAGGAACATGAGTTTCCAATCTCAATTCCCTGCATGTATTACGACTATGTCTTATATTTACTATAATTTCTTTATCCATATGCTTTTGTTAATTAATTTAACAAAGTTATATATTGTAATGACATGGGTTTTCGCGATCGTGGTTATCGATATAAACTCAATGTTGACTATCCAAGCATCGGGAATACCAAATAGTTAATGAAAGAAGTTAGAGGGTGAGGATAGATAAGATAGAAAATTAGAATAGAAGAAGAAGAACATCCAACATCATCAGAGTAACACGAGTCTCATAGAGGAACGAACAATATATAATAGATACATAACTTTGAAATAAAACTAGTATATGTATACAGTAACATTATCAGAGTACAACACTTACAACATAGCAGAATAAACAATAGCTATATAATCCTAAAGTCTCCTGCTCCAAGCTCTCCAAGTATATCTTTAAAACCTGACTACTTGACTGTCTGTACAAATTTGGGCACCCAAGAGTTTAGGATAAAAACAAAATAAACTCCGGGTCAGTCATGGGACTGGTGTGAGTAAAACAATTTAAAACAGTTTGATAAAATAAATGATATCTCATAAGACCACGCCATATAACACGGAACGGTTTTTTCCCTTATGAGAATCCAAAACACTTGATTCAATCATTCAAAAGTCCTTTCGAAAGAAATGATAATCTTTATATCAGAACTCTTTGAATAATATAATAGTGTCTATCAACCACAATATATTAATCATCTAGCAGAATGCTTTCATCTCACGTTCCACATACCTAATATATAATCAAAAACCGTAGGCGCTTATTGGGAAATGGATTCCAACTAGCAAGGTATTGGACCACCTTCCGACAGTGTATCTCTAGAGAGGAATACACCTGGTTCAATAAGAATATCTTGTAACCTAGGCTAAACATGACCAGTCACTCATTTCGCTTGAGTATCGAATGTATTATCACCAATGGTTGTGATCCGCAACCGTTTCCCAAAAGGGACAACATCGAAATAGATTATAGAAGTAAATGGAATTTCTCTAGATTAGGTGGCAATACACCCTAATTGGCAGCTAACCACTTAGCCATGCGACCTACCCGATTTTATACCATTTCTAATTGTGAGGCTAGAGGCCATAAAGTATCCTTTACAAACCACAACTTCATTCACTTTGAATGTCATATCGTCATACCCGCTAAATCACAAATTGATTTCTCTAAACATATCACGGGTAAATAGCTAAGAGAAACGAATTCCTCCGCCACCAAACGTAAATACGTGTGACGGCCGGCCCACACCAGCCAACATTTCCAACGAAAGTGCGTTGTACCAATGTCCAACCAGCACGGGATGGTCGTCAAAGAAAGGAAAGAAGGGAATTTGAAGCTAGAACTACCAAAGGAACCTGTAGAATATCTTACAGCGCATGGAATAAAATATAATAATAACATACTTGACATGAAATAGGTGAGACAGTGCATAAGCTGAAAACTAAACATCGTAGCAGTGGAAAATCCAGATACAGCTTATGTTCCACTTCATCATTATTACAACTTTAAAACTGTGTCTAAAGCAAAAGAAAGGAAAGGTACACTACTAACGCCCAAAGTAGTGACCAGCAGCGACACAGGGAGAATATATATATATATCATATGTGGATGCCTCCTGCTCTTCTCTGGTACAGCTACTCATGCATACCACCTAGCCTGTCTCTAGTCTGCCCATTTAAGAGCAACCAAAGTAATAAGAAGAGACATATAACTCTGGGTCAGACAAAAGTCTAGTATGAACGATAAGCAGCAAAACAGAACAATAACAGGTATACTAAACCATACCTGAACCTGGACCTGCAACCAAAGAGTTAGCACAACAAGATGCACAATAATCTAAGGTGACACTAACATTTGGTGTAAAGATATGGGGGTGGGGGTGTGCATGTCATAGTGATGTCAAACAATCAAGCATAGCAACCATTTTCACATCTCTCACTCAGTGCGTAAAGCATACGATATCCACTGCTTTGATCACCCAAATCCTTGCTATGATCACTCTGCCCATGGAGTCATGGCGACTCCATTGCACTGATCCATAGCCACTAGTCCTTGCTATGTCCACTCTGCCCCCATGAAGTCATGACGACTCCACTGCACTGGCTCATAGCCATACTACGATCACTCTGCCCCATGGAGTCATGACTATCTCACTGCACTGATCCGTAGCCTAACATTCGTCTGGGTGGTGAATCAAAGTTATGGATGTCGATAACCCCTTAGCACACGTCCCACAGCAAAGTCCAATCATGAAGTCAACTCGTTGGTTCCCATCTGGATCCTGAATTCTACTTCTCGTTTAGACTACCTTTGCATCTCGGGTTTTAGTCTCCTCCGAATCGGTCTTCATTTGGTTCGTAGCTCATGTCTTGCGTCCAAGCTCCTCGGTTCGGTACGCAGTCTCCCTTCTGGTTCGGGTCGGACTGCCCCATACGGATCGGGTCGTGATGCCGCCTCTTGGACATCTGGTCAGGTCGTACTTCTTCCATCGGGTCTGGTGCCTCGGTTCGTGAGTGGTGGATCGGGTCGCGCCTCTCCATAAATCTGGTTTGTGGTTAGTACCACGGGTCGTGGCTCCAAACTCATGGTGGTTTGGATGGTGCAACAGCTCATGGTTTGGTGCTTCTGGCTCGGGGAAGGCGGTTTGAATCGGAGAACTCCAGGGGCGGATCAGTTTGTGGCGTCGGTTCGGGCTCGTGGCCTCCTACCGCAAGCGGTTCTGTTCAGGATAGGGCAATCCAATCTGGTCTATTCCCTGTACAATTCCTGCAACTTTCCAGCGACAGTTTTATGCCATACGACGGTGTTTTCGACATTCTAACTTTGCTAAGTAATCACAAATCATGACAAACAGTCAAAGCAACATGTATAATCATCTACAAACAGTAAAACAATAATTTAACATGTTTATATGGATCAAACATACCCTAAAACCCATATTTTCCCCTTAATCATGTTTAAGCATAACTAATGATATGATTAGCAAAACATGCCCGAATTAACCAAATTTTATAAAAGAGGCCTAAAATAATATTTATGAATTTCTAAACATTTTTCCAGATTTTTAACATGTATAATTTCATTAATTAACACTAATCACCCTAATTAACTGTAATTAGTGTAAAAACAATGCTAATCACTCACCTTGGCCACAAACAAACTATAGATCTGAAATATTATCTTATTTGGGTTGAATCTCTATGCAACACAGCAGCTCTATTCCCAATTTGATGCTAATTTTCCTTGATTTCATGTAGCTTGGCTTAATCTTCAATTAGGAAGCGATTAGGAGCAATTTGGGATGAAATTAGAAGGTAGAGGCCATGGCTAGGGTTAGAGAAATGTTTTAGGCGGCTGAAAAATGAAATAAAATACGTTTTCCTACTGTTCTCAGCCTCCCCATAACCCTAATCCCGAAATGGGTTATGGGCCCTCTTGCTAATCACCCTAATTATGTCTGGTTAAGCTGTTTTCACCTTCTAAACCTTGTTTCAGCCATATCTCCCAAAAGGTGAGTCCATTTGGCTAATGTGACCACTTTACGGAAAGGTAAACCATCATCCGGATCTAATGGAAGTGGTATCAGGTCAAAACTCCTTACTAATCAAAAGTTATGGCTGAAACAAGATCAGCTAGGGGGAAAACGGTCATTTAAAAATCAGCAAAAATCATGAACATGGGAAATGACCCCAGTAGTCAACTCCCAAAGTTACTTGGCTATATGACTTCACATGAGAAAGAAATAAATACTCTACGATCCCTTGATGTGTAGAATGCGGGTCGTTACATTCCTCCCCCCTTAAGAAATTTCGTCCCCGAAATTCCTTAACTAAGAAGCAAGTAAAGAATCCCGCATGCCTACCAACCATGTCAAACATGCAAAATAGCAAACAAATCTATCCTAGCATGCGGAAAACTAAATTGCGATTAAAATCTTACCAGGCAAAGAGTTCTGGATACTTCTTCCTAATGCTCTCCTCTGTCTCCCAAGTATAGTCATTCTCATTCTCGGCCCACTGAACTTTGACTAGATTCACCGCTTTCCTTTGAAGTTGCTTCATATCGCACTCGACAATACGAATCGTCTTGCGGTTCCCAATCGCCTCGGGTTCTACTTCGATATCATCCAACTGATCAGGTGAAATAGCCACATCGGGGTTGTTCATGATTTTCATTAACTAGAAAACATGAAATACGTTATGAACTCCCGCCATCTTGTCTGGCAACTCAACTTTATATGCCAAATTCTCAACTTGCTCGAGGATTGGGAATGGACCAACAAATCTTCGTGTTAACTTGTTCTTATACCAAATCGTATCACGCTCTTTAATGGAGAAATCTTGGCAAACATCAAGTCGCCAATGGAGAATTTTAAATCTCTTCTCCTCTTATCAGCATAACTCTTCTGCCTATCTCGGGCATCCTTCATTCACTGTTAGATAACCTTGATCTTATCTGAGGTATCTCTTATCACATCTGGCCCAAGCACAAATTTCTCACTGGTTTCTAACCAACATGATGGTGAGTTGCACGGTCTTTCATACAAAGCTTCAAATGGAGCCATACCAATACTGGATTGATAACTATTATTATATGCAAACTATACTAGATGCAAATGGTCATCCCATGATCCACCAAAATCCAATATGCAAGCTCTCAAGAGATCCTCTAATACTCGATTAACCCTCTCTGTCTGACCGTCGGTTTGAGGATGGTACGCGGTACTAAGATATAATTCTGACCCTAGAGCCTCTTGTAAGCTCTTCCAAAATCCACTAGTAAACAACGGGTCTCGGTCACTCACAATGCTTTTAGGTACTCCATGAAATCTCACTACCCACTTCATGTATAGTTCCTCTAACTTAGCTGCCATTCTATTCGACTTGACGAGTATAAACCTTGCACCCTTAGTCAATCGGTCCACAATCACCCAAATGCTATCATGGCCCGATCTAGTTCTTGGTAACCCATCAATGAAATCCATTGAGACTTGTTTCCATTTCCATTCTGGAATTTCTAATGGTTGCAAAAAATTACTAGGCTTCTTTTGCTCGGCTTTAACTAGCTGGCAGTTCATGCATTTGGATATAAACTTCCCAATGTCTCTTTTTATCCCTTCCCATTAGTAGGTCTGCCTCATATCTCGATACATTTTGTTACCACCAGGATGTATGGTCAATTTCGAGTGATGACATTCTCTAAGCACTTCTTCTCTCAATCCATTGATATTGGGCACAACTAGTCTTCGATTCTTTCTAAGCCATCCATCTCGATCAAGCCCATAGTTTTTCATCTCCTCGTCGATACCCATCTCTAACTTGGAGATGATTTCCAATAGGTTAGGACCGTCTCTCTGACTGGAACCAATCAGCTCAATCAAAGTGGGTCTGATCATCAAACTTGCTAATACTTCTGGATCCAATTCGCACTTTGGTCTGAAATCATACCCAGCGATGTACTCCAGTTGCTTCCATTCTAGAAACATAGCCCCTAAACTGGCATGTCTTCTACTCAATGCATTAGCTACCGCATTGATCTTTCCTGGTGTATATTTGATATCAAAATCGTAGGAAGCCAAGAATTCTGACCATCTTTTTTGTCGGAGTTTTAGATCCTTCTGAGAGAAAAGATACTTTAACGATTTATGATCGGTAAACAACTCGAATCTTTCTCCTAAGAGATAATGTCTCCACATCTTCAATTCGAACACGATCGCTGCCAATTCCAAATCATGGGTAGGATACCTTTTCTCATGCGGTTTCAGTTGCCAACTAGCATAAGCTACAACCTTACCTCCTTGCATCAATACAACACCTAGTCCGGTACCATAGGCATTTATGTATGCCGTTATCTCTTCATTCCCTTTAGGAATGACTAACACTGGTGCACATGTCAACTTTTCCTTTAGACTCTTAAATGCATTCTCGCACTTTTCGTCCCAAATAAAAGCTTGATTTTTCTTGGTCAACCGAGTCAACGGTGCCGCTATCTTGGAGAAGCCTTGGATAAACTTATGATAATATCCAGCCAACCCCAAGAAACTTCTTACGTCTGTTGCATTCTTGGGCATATACCAATTTTGCACCGTAACCACCTTTGCAGGGTCCACGACAATACCATTCTCTGAAACAACATGGCCCAGGAATCTTAATTCCCTTCTCCAGAAGTGACACTTAAAAAACTTTGCTTTCAATTGGTGTTTTCTCAACACATCCATCACTATCCTAAGATGTTCCTTGTGTTCTTCCACTGTCCTCGAATAAATTAAGATATCGTCTATGAACACAAGAAAAAACTTATTCAATTGATCTGTGAATACCCTATTCATAAGATCCACAAAATATGCTGGTGCGTTGGTCAGCCCAAATGGCATGACCAACCACTCATAGAATCCAGACGGCGTTCGAAAGGCCGTTTTAGCTATACTCTCAGCTTCCACCCTAAGCTGATGAAAACCTGTCGCGGGATCCAACTAGGAGAACACTCTCGTGCCACTCAACTGATCAAACAAATCACCTATCTGCGATAGAGAATACTTATTCTTCCTCGTCACCTTATTCAACTCGTGGTAGTCCACATACAATCGAAGGGAACCATCTGCCTTGGTAGCAAACACAACTGGTGCTCCCCACTCAGAAACACTTCTTCTGATAAATCCCTTCTTCAACCGATCACTTACTTGCACCCCGAGCTCTCACAACTCCCTTGGTGCCATACGACGAAGTGGCATCACTAAAGGTCTGGCGTCGTTCACTAAATCAATACGAAGCTCAATCTCTCAGTGTGGTGGAAGTCCGGCCACTTCCTCGAAGACGTCCAGATACTGGCCAGCCACGGGCACATCTAACAACTCATCATGCGGGATGTCGAGGGAATTTAGAAAACTAGACATTACCCCATCACTTGGTAGACCACCAAGCACTACTTTCCGCCCATCATCCGCTCTAACTGTCACCAAAAAGCCCTCACGGTCTACCAACCCCCCATATCTTTGGATCCAATCGACTCCCAAAATAATGCCAAACCCAATAAATCCCAAAACAAAGCAATCGCAAACAAACATGCATCCATGACTCGATAATACCACATTACGACAAATTATGCTAAGGCGAGTAGAACCACCAATCGGGTTCGTCACCGCTAAAGGTTTATCGACTATCTCAGGTTCCAATCCTAACCTATCTACCAGGTCACTAGATATGAAGGATTGGGAAGCTCTGGTACCAAACAATACTCAAAAAGGAACATCATAAATAGATAGCATACCTTGAATGATGATATTCTTTACTTTCTCCATCGCGGTTGGGGCATTCGATGAAGAAGGAACAACATTAAGAGCATATGCTTTCACAATCTGCTTCTCTTTAGGGGGTTGCGGACATTTATCCTTGTGATGTCCCACTTAGCCGCAGTTGAAGCACTTCCTGTCTGCTGGCTTCACTCGACATTCTTTAGTATAATGGCCCTTTTAGCCACAGCTAAAGCACTCCATATCTTTCTTATTCTTTTCTTCTGGCCATCCTTGGTCTGATTCTGCGTTGTCTTATTCTTAGAACCATTCTTGCCTCCACCGCTTGCTTGCGGTTTTGGCTCCTTTACAGATGCAACCTCAGTCTTCGACTTAGGGTATAGACTCTCTGATCTCAAAGCTTTCCCCACAATCGATTCAAACGTCTCATCGATATGGTTTATAAGCCTTTCCCCCAAGTATTGATCTAAGCCTGTTATAAACTTCTCATTCTTCTTCTTCGGAGTGTCAATAAGAGACAATCCATACTTCGATAAAGTATCGAACTCAGCAATATACTCCGAGACTGCCCTACCATTCTGCTTAAGCTCCAAGAACTTCCTAAACAACTCTGACTTCTGAGCAGCTGGGATAAAATTTTCACCGAGTCGGGCCTTAAACTGATCCCATATAACTTGATCCTCTAGAGTAGCTGCCTTAATAGCATTCCACCAATTCATCACCCGTCCTTGCAGTAGACGGGATGCTAGCTTTCTCTTCGTCGCATCCTCGATACCCAAGTCTTCGAAGTTACGCTCACAGCTATCCAACCAATCCTGAACTTCTGTAGCCGATTCCGTTCCGTTGAATGACTTTCCACCAAGACTAGTGTAATCCTTGCATAGCTTGGCGAAATCGGCCCTAGGCGCCTGCACCGCTGTACCACCACCATTTGCAGCATTAGGAAATGCTCCTTGCACATTTCTAAGCATCTCTCTCATAAATTCAGTGAGCATCGTCCTCATATCAGAAGCATTCCCATTATTAGCTCCTCTACCAGTACCCCTAGTATATCGGCTCATCATTCAATCTGTAAGGAGAAAACGATTAACCATCTCTTCAGTGTTGCCAGTGCAGTGCGACTTCATCCTTAAATATACCAATATTATATATATAGCTTTTGAAAACCAAAATATCACAAATACGCGCTCTCATATACGTATTATCTCTCTCTGGTGCCTTCCCTAGGTTAACTACGCAACCTAGAGCTCTGATACCAAATGTGACGGCCCGCCCTGCATCAGCCGACATTTCTAATGAAAGTGCGCTATACCAATGTCCAACCAGCACGGGACGGTCGTCAAAGGAAGGAAAGAAGGGAATTTAAAGCTAGAACTACCAAAGGACATGTAGAATGTCTCACAGCGCATGAAATAAAATATAATAATAACATACTTGACATAAAACAGGTGAGACAGTGCATAAGCTGAAAACTAAACATTGTAGCAGCGGAAAATCCAAATACAGCTTATGTTCCACTTCATCATTATTACAACTTTAAAACTGTCTCTAAAGCAAAAGAAAGGAAAGACATACTACTAATGCCCAAAGTTGTGACCAGCAGCGACACAGGGGGAATATATATATCTTACGTGGAAGCCTCCTGCTCGTCTCCGGTACAGCTACTCGTGCATACCACCTAACCTGCCTCTAGTCTGCCCATTTAAGAGCACCCAGAGTAATAAGAAGGGATATAAAACTCTGGGTTAGACAAAAGTTTGGTATGAGAGATAAGCAGCAAAACAGAACAATAACAGGTATACTAAACCATACCTGAACCTGGCCCTGCAACCAAAGAGTTAGCACAACAAGATGCACAATACTCTAAGGTGACACTAACATATGGTGTAAAGATACGGGGGTGGGGTTGTGCATGTCATAGTGATGTTAAAAAATCAAGCACATCAACCATCCTCACGTCTCTCACTCAGTGCATAAAGCATATGATATCCACCGCTTTGATCACCCAAATCCTTGCTATGATCACTCTGCCCCATGGAGTCATGGCGACTCCATTGCACTGATCCATAGCCACTAGCCCTTGCTATGTCCACTCTGCCCCCATGAAGTCATGACGACTCCACTACACTGGCTCATAGCCATACTACGATCACTCTGCCCCCATGGATTCATGACTACCCCACTGCACTGGTTCGTAGCCTAACATCCGTCTTGTTGGTGAATCAAAGTTATGGACGTCAATAACCCCTTAGCACACGTCCCGCAGCAAAGTCCAATCATGAAGTCAACTCGTTGGTTCTCATTTGGATCCTGAGTTCTACTTCCCATTTGGACTACCTTTGCATCTCGGGTTTTAGTCTCCTCCGGATCGGTCTTCATTTGGTTCGTTGCTCATGTCTCGCGTCCAAACTCCTCGGTTCAGTACGCAGTCTCCCTTCTGGTTCGGGTCGGATTGCCCCATACGGATCGGGTCGTGATGCCTCCTCCGGGACATCGGGTCGGGTCGTACTTCTTCCACCGGGTCTAGTGCCTCGGTTCGTAAGTGGTGGATTGGGTCGAGCCACTCCATAAATCTTGTTCGTGGTCAATACCTCGGGTTGTGGCTCCAAACTCCTGGTTGTTCGGATGGTGCAGCAGCTCACGGTTCGGTGCTTCTGGCTCGGGGAAGGCAGTTCGGATCGGAGAACTCCAGGTGTGGACGGATTGGTTCGTGGCGTCGGTTCGGGCTCGTGGCCTCCTAGCGCGAGCGGTTCTGTTCAGGGATAGGGCGATCCGATCCGGTCTATTCCTTGTACGATTCCTGCAACTTTCGAGCGACTATTTTACGCTATACGACGGCGTTTTCGACCATTCTAACTTTGCTAAGCATTCACAAATCATGCCAAACAGTCATTGCAACATGTATAATCATCCACAAACAGTAAAACAACAATTTAACATGTTTATAAGGATCAAACATACCCTAAAACCCATATTTTCCCCTTAATCATGTTTAAGCATGACTAATGATATGATTAGCAAAACATGCCCGAATTAACCAAATTTTCTAACAAAGGCCTAAAATAATATTTAAGAATTTCTAAACATTTTTCCAGATTTTTAACATGTATAATTTCGTTAATTAATACTAGTCACCCTAATTAACTATAATTAGTGTAAAAACAATGCTAATCACTCACCTTGGCCACAAACAAACTATAGATCTAAAATATTATCTGATTTGGGTTGAATATCTATGCAACACAACATCTTTATTCCCAATTTGATGCTAATTTTCCTTGATTTGATGTAGCTTGGCTTAATCTTCAATGAGGAAGCGATTAGGTGCGATTTGGGATGAAATTAGAAGGTAGAGGCCATGGCTAGGGTTAGAGAAATGTTTTAGGCGGCTGAAAAATGAAATAAAATACGTTTTCCTTTTGTTCTTAGCCTCCCCATAACCCTAATCCCAAAATGGGTTATGGGCCCTCTTGCTGATCACCCTAATTAAGCCCGGTTAAGCTGTTTTTCACCTTGTAAACCTTGTTTCAGCCATATCTCCCAAACGATTAGTCCGTTTGGCTAATGTGACAACTCTACAGAAAGGGAAACCATCATCTAGATTTAATGGACGTGGTTTCAAGTCAAAACTCCTTACCAATCAAAAGTTATGGCCGAAACAAGATCAGCTAGGGGCAAAACGGTCATTTAAAATCGACAAAAATCATGAACATGGGAAATGACCCCAATAGTTGTCTCCCAAAGTTACATGGCTATACGACTTCACATGAGAAAGAAAGAAATATTCTACAATCCCCTTATGCGTAGAATGCGGGTCGTTACAATACGTTTGAAGAGATCAACTTACGCGATCTATAAAATATTCTCCGTCAGACATTCTTCCATACAGTTCGTCCTGGGACTGGACAAACCGAAGGCACTATTATGTAAATCCATTTTAGGCAGTTTCTACCTAGGATCGCCAGAACAGCCCTTGCATTACTCCATCTTCAATTATTTTCATTATATTTGATTCGCAGCACTAACGCCCATACAGAGTGGTTTTCAGATAATGAATCTGATCCCGGTCTCTCCGTATTGACGACGGAAAAATAGTGAAAAACTTTGATAGTCGGTGATTTAACAATCAAAGAAAATCATGGGCGCAAACAACGATATTATTTCCAAATGGAAATTCTATTGATCAATCATCAAACGTTTATTCATTTCCCCATTTCTCGTTTCCTTATATTCATCAAATCCTTATTTTCTAATTTTAGAAAATATGCGTTATTAACTTTGGAAAACGTTTCCATTTCTGATTCACGCATCACTATCTTCTCACATATATCAGTCTCTAACTGTAAACTAGTAAGAGAACAACCCCCAACGTATTAACCCCGAAGGCCGAAACCAACATCAGATCGATACCTAGAAAGCCATTCAACTCAACTAATTTCCAATCAGTTTCTAATTTCAGTAATTCCATTTAAATTCCTAATTCAAACCCCAAATTTCTTTATAATATTTTATTTGCAAAATATTTACTTTAATCTAATTTTTCACATAGAATGTGAATAATATTTCTTTATATAATCAAAACAGTTTGATTTCGTATTTAAAAACAATATCCCAAATCCAATTTCTATTTATACTTCTAATTATAGAATTATTCATATAAAATCTCATTTATTCTTCTAACACTTATAATCCGGTTTATAACCACCTTTATAAATGCTGCTCAAATTCCATTTAAAATATCGGTGTTAAAACTGATTCCTACTTCTCTATATAAATTCAGTCTTATATATTATGTTTATCAAATGATAAATATTTTATTTAATTTATAAAATATTATTTATAAATTAATCTTCTCAATATATTTGTTAAAACATATTTCTATTTAATATCCACTTTAAACAATCTTCTCAAAATTCTTTTATATCTCGTCAAATATTCCTTTTATAATTCTATTTACTTTCTAAATAAATATTCCTTTTATACTTCTATTTACTTTTTAAATAAATAATCCTTTTATACTTCTATTTACTTTCTATATAAATAATCCTTTTATACTTCTATTTATTTCCCAAATATTTCTTAATTATATTTTCCAATATTTTTTTTCCAAATATTACCTTTTATAATATCCTATTTATTTCATATATAAATACTTCATTTTCAATATTCACTTTGAAAATTTCCTTTTTACATTCCAGTATTTCATATGGTATTTAAAATACCAAATAACATGACCGGTGTCATCATAATCAATCACAGGTTATATATCACATCATATATCACAATATATGAAAACAAACAGTATTATAAATATTGAGGAATCCAGTTGGATCCTTCTAACTTATTTCCCTACATCCACAAATGTTAAACAATATAAATAACATCGATTTCATTTCAATATGAAATATTCTGATAAACAGAATCAATATTTGATTAACGATATATATATATATATATATATATATATATATATCGTTATCTATAATTTCAACTAATAAATCAGCAACTCAACTAAACAATCAACACACAACAATCAATCATCATTTATCAATACTAGATTATATTTATAAAAATATAAACTGTACAGAGTTAGTGAGATTTTTACTCACATTGGACGTTCATCGTTAAATAACGATAACTGTCAGTTGATTCAAACGGACAATTTATTTCGCTATAAACTGTAACGAGGTCCAATTGACTCCCAATCAGTTCCATTTCGCAGCCCTCATCCATACGATCCCAACGGATCTTGTTTTGCTGAATTTCGATCACGTATGATAAAGTTATATGTTACACAAGTTTATACTCTTATTTAAATTAAATTAAAACTAAATTTCTAATTTTAATTGGGATCACTTTTAAAATAAGGCCCATCCACCCTTGTACAGCCCAGACCCGCGTGTATACTAACTCCTTCTTCTCCGATGCATACTCCAGTAAACAAAAACTCCATGCCCATTCTTCGACTGCCATTATCACCTTCTCTACTCCACCGTTCAACCAACCACACGCGCCAACCTTCTCCTCTCCTCGAACTGCACCTTCCTACCCCCTCAGTGTTGAACTCGGTCTCCATATTCCACCTGCGTCTCCAGCCATGTCGCGTACTGCTCAGCAAAGGAGCAAACACTTTTTACCTCACAATGCTCCAAAAAAAAATCCACACAAGAACCATTTCTTAATGCGAATCCAAATACACAATCGAAAACTGGAACCGATGCTTGTTTCGCCCAAACTCGTGAGCCCTAGTTTCTGTGGACACTCAGACTTCGATGAAAACTTGAACGCCACAATACATACATTAGATTGAAGGAAATTGCACCAGGGACTCAAAGACAACTATTTTATGATTTATAGATTTTATATGAATTTATAAGAATATTTTCTTTGATCATGTTTTGCTGAAAGAAACAAATAAGAAGTGGAGGCTGAAGAATTTGACCAGAAGAATTTTGTTTAGGGTTGTTGAGTTGGAAAGGCATATATATAGGAGAAATACATATTATTTTATTGTATTTTATATTCCATTTATATGAATCATTATCTTCATTTAGCGTCTAAAAATTTCTATGATCACATATAATGTAACAAGCCGTATTTTCAATAACCTGTTATAACATAAATCGAGGCAGAATTTAATTTATAAATCTTAATCAAGGGAAACGGGCTATGCCATTGCGTTCATCTCGGAAAAATACGCGAAATAGAGTCCGAGTTTTCGAAAATCGGAGTCCGTATGACCCGATTAAGGCCCAACGAAGTTTTCAGAAAAATTCAAGTTCAAAACAGATTTCAAATTCAAGTTTGAATTTGGAAATTAGGTCAGATTGGGCCAGGCGGGAAAATTCCCGCCAGAGCACCCAAGTCGACAGCCCTGTCTACTTGGGAATCGACTTGGTTGGACCCAAGTCGACAGCCCTGTCGACTTGGCTGTCGACTTGGTTCAGCCGGGTAGTTTTGCCTGGTGCACCATTTTGGGGTTGTGTTGAGTTTGGGGGCCAAATTCGGTTTTGAGGGCTGAGATTGGAACTAGGGTTTAATCCTAAGGTTGAAACTAATCCTAATCTCTATAAATAAGCCCCTAACCTAACCCTAAATCATCATTATTCATTCAAGTAACTAAACTATGGCAAAATCATTCCTCTCATGGCCTCCACTCTCTTCATAAAATTCTAAGTTATTTCTATGAGAGATTTTCCATGCATACAAGTGTTTTCAAGCTTGTATGAGCATCATTAGCTTGCATTCAAGTCAAGTTTCCATATTTACATCATAAAGCAAGGGTTTTGATCATTTTGGCTCAAGGGATTTTCTATTAGAGCTTGCATTTTGGGTTTATTTGATTTCATAAGGGCTTTGGCATTGTAAGCCCTTTTCTACTTTCATATTTAAACTCTAAAGTTAAATGAATGATGCAAGTTTGGTTGATCATTATGATATGCAAGTTTGCCATGATATGCAAGTTTACCATGTCATGTTATGCAAGTTTGACATGTTATGATATGCAAGTTTATCATGTTATGTTATGCAAGTATGCCATGTTATGATATGCAAGTTTACCATGTTATGCTATGCAAGTTTGCCATGTTATGATATGCAAGTTTATCATGTTATGTTATGCAAGTTTGCCATGTTATGATATGCAAGTTTATCATGTTATGTTATGCAAGTATGCCATGTTATGATATGCAAGTTTACCATGTTATGCTATGCAAGTTTGCCATGTTATGATATGCAAGTTTATCATGTTATGTTATGCAAGTTTGCCATGTTATGATATGCAAGTTTATCAAGTTATGTTATGCAAGTTTGATATGCAAGTTTGTCATATGATATGCAAGTCTGTCATATGATATGCAAGTTATGATATGCAAGTTTGGGTTGATCATTTTGTTCATGTTATCATGTTATGCAAGCTTACCTTGAGTATATGAACATAAAGCTTCAAGCTTTATGCTAAAGGTTGCATTTTGGCAACATGTAAGTTATCATATCCCTTATGATAACTTGCATGTGAGGCTAAATGCGAACTTATGGCAATTTCTACATGTCATTTATCACCATGTATCACCAATATGCTAAGTTTGGTTTTATGCATGTTTTTGAGGCCTAATGATGCAATATGCAAGTATATGAACATATGTACATTTCATATGCCACCATGTTAAACTTGTGGCTTCAACACCTTTATGTCATGATTATGCCAAGTTCCCTCTTTCTATCCTTTATGCGCTATTGCGATATGTAAGCGATTGGATTGCGTTTGGGGTTGGGTAAACTTAAAAGACATAAAAACATAAGATTGGGAATTTACCTATTAAGTTAGGTCTACCCATTGGGAATTTACCTATTAAGTTAGGTCTACCCAAATTCTTGAAAACTTGTAACATGTTTTGGAAACATGATGGACATGACACTTAGAACATATAAGTGTGACCAACTCGAGGTTGGGTTGAGTTTGTAGCGTAAAACTACCTGGAACCGACCGGCTTAACTAGTTGCTACAAACAATAGGACCCAATGTGAGAAGTTGGTCATGTTGTACCTTGAACCCGAGGTTAGACCAAGTTGGGGTGTAAAGCTACCCGGACCCGCCCGGCTTAACTAGTAACCACAAAAAGGTCTAATGTGAGAGGTTGAGGCACATTAAATTAATTAATGCCTCGTGATTAGGGTTAAGTCATGGTCCACTTAATACTTAACCAATTTGGGCTTGGTAGATTAATCAGGGTTAAGTCGTGAACTCATCATTACACTTAACCAAGTTAATCAATGATTAGCAAGAGGGTTAAACCGTACTTAACCCACTAGAAAATCCTAGCAATGGGGGTCCACTCCAGCAGTAATCCCAAGTTTGTATCATTATGACCCTAGGGACTAGGCTAGGGTGGGGGGCACAATTGCTGGACTTGAGGTAAGAGACCAAAAACGACGGCAGAGTGGTACGCCGGTGTAGTTCCGGGAGGACTATGGTCATGCACATAGTCCGAAGCCGGGGAAAGCATGCACGGGTACCAGTAGATCGAGACTGTGCACTTATGTTTATGGTGTCCAGGGGTTGACACCCTAGGGCTTGATACACCCGACGGGAGACCCTGCACAGTCTGACTACAATTATGTTTGGGCCGCATTGACACCAACACGTGACGAGTTAGGCTTATAGGGAGCCGATCGACTAGACTGTTTGGTTGGACCGCGTATTAGGGTCACTTCATGTTATTGGGCCAAAGCTTGGGCCAAGGGATCAATACTTGTTTATTCAAATCATGTTAGCTTGCTAGTACACTTGTGGTGCAAAAACCTTAAACCTGATTATGCGATGACACCTTTATCTACCTTGTTAGTTAATCATCATGCTAGTATGTTGTTATCCTTATGATCATCCCTGCTTCTCATGTCAGTTAACTTTATCAGTTTACATTGATTGTAGTAGGGCTTACTCAGTCTTTTTGACTGACCTGTTTTTCTTTCGACTCTTTTCTTCCGTTCCCCCCCCCCCCCCCCAGGTTCTCAGGGTGGGAATATTGGAGCTTAGCTTGGAATTCTGATCACTTGCTTGTGGGATTTTAGCTCATGTACGGTCTTGACATGAAGCTAGCTATGGTTATCACTTATTTTGGGGATAGTACTTATGTATTTCAGTCTTTCAGTGATGTTGTTTTTATCTAGACTTGTGTATTTGGAAAGTTGACATTATGTTGTACCAGACTTGTTTTGAAATAGTTTGAAATCTTCCGCTGTTTTACTTATCTTATTTACTCTGTTTATATATATATATACATATGTTCTTGTTCTGCCTTGATATATCATTATGCATGTTTACCCGGTACAAACGCCCCTCCAAAGTCAGAGTGCTTGCAAGAGCCACCCTGGCGGAGGTGGGGTGTTCCATTTGGTATCAGAGCCAGGTTTACGAGAAGGAACAAAAAGGTTTTTAGAAAACTTTTGGAAAACTATTTTCAAAACCAAGTATAAAGTATTTTCCAAAGAAAAGTCTAGTTTATTTTAAAGGCTATTCCCCAAAAAGCCATTAGCAAAATTCCTTCGTTTTTCTCCATTCTGAATCTATCTTTTTCTTCGTTTTCAGTATGGCTAATAACTTTGCCATTCCGGAGGGAGTACACGTACCTGTTTGGTATAGGAGACTTTTGGAGGCTAGGGCGACCGAAGCCGGCCCCGCCGATGTTCCTCCTCCTCCTCCTCCAATAGTTAATGTTCCTCCTCCTCCTGTCGCTGAGGTTCCTCTTCCTCCTCCCCCTCAGCATCCTCAAGCTGACCTCGCAAAGATTTGCAAAGACTTTAAGGCGATGGGTTGCAAGAATTTCATTGGAACGGAGACTTTTGTAGAGGCAAGGAATTGGTTGAAAGAAACCGAAGATCTTTTTGCCTTCTTTGATATAGATGACCGTAGGAAGGTTTTATTAGCAGTATGGTTGCTAAAGGAAGAAGCTGCACGTTGGTGGGTGGTCACCACCGCTACTAGGCCAATTGAGACTTGGTATGACTTTCGGGGAAAGTTTGGACTAAGGTTCCTATCACTGAAGCAAGGGGACATGACTATTAGGGAATACATAGATAAGTTTAATCAACTGGCTCGGGTCGGTTTAGACTTGGTTAACACAGCTCAGAAGAAGGCCCTATACTTTGCTCTAGGATTAAACGAGCCATTACATGGTTTAGCCATGACTCATATACCCTTGGGGGCAACTTTCGAGAGTTTGGTGAATATGGCCCTACTCAATGAAGAGAATAAGAGTGACAAGAAGGAGATCAAGATGAATGATACTCAAGCCAAGAAGACTGATTCCCAGTGGAAAGGAAATCAGGGTAATCCAAGCGGTCAGAGCAGTCAAGGCAATAAGAACAAGAACAAGAGTCAAGGCAACAAGGGGAACAACAACAAGGGCAATAACGACAAGAGGAAGTGCCATTATTGCGGTTCAGTTGAGCATCTTATTAAGGATTGTAAGAAGAGGAAAAAGAAGAATGGTGAATGCTTTTTCTGCGGTGAAACTGGACATTTCAGTAAGGATTGCCCGAAGAAGCAAGGGCAAGGCCAGGGTCAGACTCAGCGTGCTGGACCTTCGGGAGGGCAAGTTCATGCTCTCAATGCCGCTCCAGTACCCGATCGAGGTAGTATTTCTGTTGAAAGTCTTGTTTACATTTCTGATTTTCCTATTCGTACTTTGTTTGATTCTGGCGCATCGCATAGTTTATTTCATCTGGTTTAGATGAAAGTTTGCACCTAAGTACTAGTCTAGTTAATGATCCCGTGTGTGTTTCAAATCCAGTTGTGGGTTCCGCCCATTTGTCTATTATCTACGTGGATTTGCAAATCTCTATCTTGAGTATAGAATTCTCGCGTGATGCTTATATTCTCAGTTTCATGGGGTATGGGTTGATTTTTGGGCATGGATGGGTTGTCCAGTTTTGGAGCCATCCTTGATTTTTGAGCATAGGGTTGTGAGGCTCATGACTCGCCTCGGTAATACCCTAAAAAAAATTTAGTAACCCTATGGGTCCCGTCATGTTGTGTTATCTTGAATCCCTCAACTCGTCTATCGATAGTTTGTAGTCGGTGAGGGTGGTCCGAGAATATCCTGATATCTTGGGTGAAGTGAAGGGGGTTACCCCTAAACGAGAGATAGATTTCTGCATTTATCTGGTTGATAATGCCAAGATAGTTTTGTGGCCGGTTAGGCACATGGCCCCGCAAGATGAGAGTTAAGAAAGTAAGTCAAGGAGTTGCTTGAGAAGAACTTCATTAGACGAAGTATATCTGAATGGGGAGCGCCTGTAGTATTTACTACCAAGGCAGATGGTTCTCTTCGACTTTGTGTTGATTATCGTGAGTTAAACAAAGAGAATAGACAACCATTGCCAAGGATCGATGATATGTTTGATCAGCTTGTAGGAACATCTGTTTTCTCTTGATCTTGCTACTAGATTCCATCAGCTCAGAGTAGCTGAGGATAGTATAGGCAAAACCACGTTCAGAACTCCAGATGGATTCTTAGAATGGCTGGTCATGCCATTCGGTTTGACTAATGCACCCGCCTACTTCGTGGACTTGATGAGTGGGGTGTCTAGGGAGTTCCTGAATGAGTTTGTAGTAGTCTTTGTAGAAGATATCCTGACTTTCTTAAAGAACGAGGAAGAACATGCTAGACATCTCAAGGAGGTGATGGATACGCTTAGAGCGCATCAGTTGAAAGCCAAGTCCTCTAAATGTCATTTTGGAGAAAAAGGAGTTAGATTTCTTGGGCACATAGTTTCTAAGCAAGGCTTAGTGGTAGATCCTGCTAAAGTGGTCGCGGTTCAAAACCGAAAAGCTCCGACGAGGACAATTGAAGTAAGAAGTTCTCTCAGTTTAATTAGTTAGTTAGCGTCCCTTGAGCTTAGACCTACCCTTCTGGATCAAGTAGGGACTTCACAGAAAGAAGACCCGCAGTTAGTCGAGATCATGGACAAGTTGATTCGAGGCGAGATGATAAGTCACCTCGCTATAGATGACAAGGGATGGCTAAGACTCGATGAGAGAAAGAAGGTTCTTAAAGATGCACATCACCTGAGGAGGTGGCCGAGTTTGTCCCAAGGTGCATGTTGTGCCAACAGTTAAAGGCCGAGTCATAGAAGCCCGGTGGGCTATTATAACCATTGGAGGTCCCCGCAATGGAAGAGGGAAAAGCGTCACGAAGGATTTCGTGGATGGACTGCCCAGATCAAGAAAGGAAATAAGAGCATGTGGGTCATAGTAGGTAGACTTACGAAGAGTGCTCATTTCACTCCGGTAAAGAGCGAAAGGACTGCATCATAGCTAGCGACAGTTTACTTTCAAGAAATAAAGCGGTTGCACGAGGTTCCCTAAAGTATAGTTAGTAACCATGACTCAATCTTCACTAGCCAGTTTTGGGATAGTCTACGGGAAGTCATGGGCAAGCGACTGAATCTAAGTACGGCCTATCATTCGCAGGCGGATGGTTCATTTCGTTCAAGCATGAGTTATAGAAAATCACGTTAGTAAGAGCAATTGGCAACGTGGATTGGTATTTCCAAGAAAAGTTCTGCTGCGTGGAATACTTTATGGTAAGTAAACGAGATCCAGGATTCACTAGTGAATTTTGGAGAGCTTGCATGAAACCATGAGGTCATAGTTATGTTTAAGCCAAGAATGATAGAAGAGTAAGTGAAAGAGGAAGACGAGAGGCGACAATGAAATGGGTTCCAACTCATATTTGGAAATAAGAGTTAAGAAGCCAAGAAATCATGAAGTAAAAGACGGTCAAAGCACAGTGGAGTTAAGCTCAAGGAAACGTGACTAAGAAGACTGAAGGCTAGATACGCGCATCATATCTCTTTTTAAGGAGCATATCCTTGATCCTTGTTTTCCTGTGGAACTTACTCGCATGTTATCTTTTTACGTATATCCTCTCGGTCCCATTCTCGGTCCTATTTTTGTCGGGAGGTACGACTTATTGGCTAGTAATACATGTCAGGGTTAGGAAGGGATTTCTTGTAAGGAGTATATCCTGCTTATCTTCCCGATCTCTTTGTAGCATATCTTTTGCTATCCATGTTTGTCTTGATTATCTAGCTTATCATGTTAATCTTGTCATGAGAACCTTAGGTAGAAACCCTTTGGATGAAACATGTGTTTGAAACATGTTATGCTTGATGTTTGCAAGTGGTTGCAAGTGTTTGCAAGTGGTTACTCGTGGATGCATTATACACGTTAGGCACTAGATCGGCTCACACACTCCTCATATTGCATATGCATGAGTGTTTATGCTTATTCATGGATGAAATTTTTTGTGTTATCACATGGATGTTGCATATGGATGTATGTTATGTGCACACATGTAGATGTTATATATTATGTTAGGAATTGCATACATATGGATTCATTTCACTAACATAATTTGCATTGATGATATTTGCATTAGATAAGCACATATACACACACCTTTGCATATGTTCATACAACATTTAGAATCTTGTAAGGACAATGATTGCTCGTGGATGATGTTTTGAGTAGATGGATGTTGGATGGTAGGATACGTTCTTCCTAACTTGAATATTTCGGGGATGAAATCCTTTAAGGAGGGGAGAATGTAACAACCCGTATTTTCAATAACCTGTTATAACATAAATCGAGGCAGAATTTAATTTATAAATCTGAATCAAGGGAAACGGGCTATGCCATTGCGTTCGTCTCGGAAAAATACGCGAAATAGAGTCCGAGTTTTCGAAAATCGGAGTCCGTATGACCCGATTAAGGCCCAACGAAGTTTTCAGAAAAATTTAAGTTCAAAACAGATTTCAAATTCAAGTTTGAATTTGGAAATTAGGTCAGATTGGGCCAGGCAGGAAAATTCTCGCCATAGCACCCAAGTCGACAGCCCTATCGACTTGGGAGTTGACTTGGTTGGACCCAAGTCAACAGCCCTGTCGACTTGGCTGTCGACTTGGTTCAGTCGGGCAGTTTTTCCTGGTGCACCATTTTGGGGTTGTGTTGAGTTTGGGGGCCAGATTCGGTTTTGAGGGCTGAGATTGGAACTAGGGTTTAATCCTAAGGTTGAAACTAATCCTAATCTCTATAAATAAGCCCCTAACCTAACCCTAAATCATCATTATTCATTCAAGTAACTAAACTATGGCAAAATCATTCCTCTCATGGCCTCCACTCTCTTCATAAAATTCTAAGTTATTTCTATGAGAGATTTTCCATGCATACAAGTGTTTTCAAGCTTGTATGAGCATCATTAGCTTGCATTCAAGTCAAGTTTCCATATTTACATCATAAAGCAAGGGTTTTGATCATTTTGGCTCAAGGGATTTTCTATTAGAGCTTGCATTTTGGGTTTATTTGATTTCATAAGGGCTTTGGCATTGTAAGCCCTTTTCTACTTTCATATTTAAACTCTAAAGTTAAATGAATGATGCAAGTTTGGTTGATCATTATGATATGCAAGTTTGCCATGATATGCAAGTTTACCATGTCATGTTTTGCAAGTTTGACATTGTTAGCCTACTTTGTGAACTAGGCAACACAAAGTCAAGATATCAAGCATTAGAGAGCATTTCAAATTAGAAGACTTCGGTTCGGATCGGAGAGGCCATCACTACTCAGGTCGGAGGAGACGCTACAGCTTCGATCGAACAGATACAATCATCCGGGTCGGGTTAAAGCAACGTATCGGTTCGGATCGGATAAAGTCTCCTGTTCGGAGCGGCGAGCTATTGCTGTTGAAAATAAAGAGCGCATGTTCGGATCAGAGGGCAGTCTTCTTCAAGATGGATCGGAAGGCCACCCAGCTGCTACAGAGATGGTTCGGAGGAAAAGCGGAATAAAAAGAAGAGAGAGTTGTCACCAAGTCAATTCGGGTCGGATCGGATATCCCGATCCGAACCCCTGATACATATACCTCCGCCCCGAACCCATTTTCCAAGCTGTCCCCCTGCATAAGCGCCTGGATATCCGGATCGGCTATGACCAGTTCCTGCCCATAACGTTCACTATTTTGATGCGTTGTCAGCACAGTAATCCATCTGAACCCGAGGCTAATGGGATGGACGACACGTGGCTCCGATCCGGATCGGGTTTTGAGCAAATTCACACCTATAAATACCCCGTCTGGAGACAAAGAAAAGGATCTTTTTTAGGCACTTTAAGAATTCAACTACCTCCATAACCCGAACTCCAATACTCCCGGAGAATCCAAATCTTCTTTCATTATTTTTTTTAGTCTATTGAGTGAATATAAGCGAGTTGTGAGTGAAATCAAGTGACAATTACATTGTATTTGCAACTGAATCATAGAATATAGTGAAAGATAAGTGGACGTAGGCATTTCTTCGCCGAACCACTATAAATCCTGTGTGTTCATTTTTATTTTTATCTCATCTTATTTGCTTTTAATCAATTTGGGTGTTAGAACCAATTTTTGGTCTAACAGACATGTTATGATATGCAAGTTTATCATGTTATGTTATGCAAGTATGCCATGTTATGATATGCAAGTTTACCATGTTATGCTATGCAAGTTTGCCATGTTATGATATGCAAGTTTATCATGTTATGTTATGCAAGTTTGCCATGTTATGATATGCAAGTTTATCATGTTATGTTATGCAAGTATGCCATGTTATGATATGCAAGTTTACCATGTTATGCTATGCAAGTTTGCCATGTTATGATATGCAAGTTTATCATGTTATGTTATGCAAGTTTGCCATGTTATGATATGCAAGTTTATCAAGTTATGTTATGCAAGTTTGATATGCAAGTTTGTCATATGATATGCAAGTTTGTCATATGATATGCAAGTTATGATATGCAAGTTTGGGTTGATCATTTTGTTCATGTTATCATGTTATGCAAGCTTACCTTGAGTATATGAACATAAAGCTTCAAGCTTTATGCTAAATGTTGCATTATGGCAACATGTAAGTTATCATATCCCTTATGATAACTTGCATGTGAGGCTAAATGCGAACTTATGGCAATTTCTACATGTCATTTATCACCATGTATCACCAATATGCTAAGTTTGGTTTTATGCATGTTTTTGAGGCCTAATGATGCAATATGCAAGTATATGAATATATGTACATTTCATATGCCACCATGTTAAACTTGTGGCTTCAACACCTTTATGTCATGATTATGCCAAGTTCCCTCTTTCTATCCTTTATGCGCTATTGCGATATGTAAGCGATGGGATTGCGTTTGGGGTTGGGTAAACTTAAAAGACATAAAAACATAAGATTGGGAATTTACCTATTAAGTTAGGTCTACCCAAATTCTTGAAAACTTGTAACATGTTTTGGAAACATGATGGACATGACACTTAGAAAATATAAGTGTGACCAACTCGAGGTTGGGTTGAGTTTGTAGCGTAAAACTACCCGGAACCGACCGGCTTAACTAGTTGCTACAAACAATAGGACCCAATGTGAGAAGTTGGTCATGTTGTAGCTTGAACCCGAGGTTAGACCAAGTTGGGGTGTAAAGCTACCCGGACCCGCCCGGCTTAACTAGTAACCACAACAAGGTCTAATGTGAGAGGTTAAGGCACATTAAATTAATTAATGCCTCGTGATTAGGGTTAAGTCATGGTCCACTTAATACTTAACCAATTTGGGCTTGGTAGATTAATCAGGGTTAAGTCGTGAACTCATCGTTACACTTTACCAAGTTAATCCATGATTAGCAAGAGGGTTAAACCGTACTTAACCCACTAGAAAATCCTAGCAATGGGGGTCCACTCCAGCAGTAATCCCAAGTTTGTATCATTATGACCCTAGGGACTAGGCTATGGTGGGGGGCACAATTACTGGACTTGAGGTAAGAGACCAAAAACGACGGTAGAGTGGTACGCCGGTGTAGTTCCGGGCGGACTATGGTCGTGCACATAGTCCGAAGCCGGGGAAAGCATGCACGGGTACCAGTAGATCGAGACTGTGCACTTATGTTTATGGTGTCCAGGGGTTGACACCCTAGGGCTTGATACACCCGACGGGAGACCCTGCACAGTCTGACTACAATTATGTTTGGGCCGCATTGACACCAACACGTGACGAGTTAGGCTTATAGGGAGCCGATCGACTAGACCGTTTGGTTGGACCGCGTATTAGGGTCACTTCATGTTATTGGGCCAAAGCTTGGGCCAAGGGATCAATACTTGTTTATTCAAATCATGTTAGCTTGCTAGTACACCTGTGGTGCAAAAACCTTAAACCTGATTATGCGATGACACCTTTATCTACCTTGTTAGTTAATCATCATGCTAGTATGTTGTTATCCTTATGATCATCCCTGCTTCTCATGTCAGTTAACTTTATCAGTTTACATTGATTGTAGTAGGGCTTACTCAGTCTTTTTGACTGACCTGTTTTTCTTTCGACTCTTTTCTTCTGTCCCCCCCCCCCCCCCCAGGTTCTCAGGGTGGGAATATTGGAGCTTAGCTTGGATTTCTGATCACTTGCTTGTGGGATTTTAGCTCATGTACGGTCTTGACATGAAGCTAGCTATGGTTATCACTTATTTTGGGGATAGTACTTATGTATTTCAGTCTTTCAGTGATGTTGTTTTTATCTAGACTTGTGTATTTGGAAAGTTGACATTATGTTGTACCAGACTTGTTTTGAAATAGTTTGAAATCTTCCGCTGTTTTACTTATCTTATTTACTCTGTTTATATATATACATATGTTCTTGTTCTGCCTTGATATATCATTATGCATGTTTACCCGGTACAAACGCCCCTCCAAAGTCAGAGTGCTTGCAAGAGCCACCCTGGCGGAGGTGGGGTGTTACATATAATATCCCAAAATCCTGAAAATGGACATGCAGCTAAAGTTCGACATTATGGACCCAGTGAAACTTGTTTCATAGAATTCCGACTCCGTTTGCTCACATAGCCTATTTCTAAAGTCAAATTATTGACTATTTTTCACATTAAAATCCCGTATGGCCACGTACTGATTCCAAAAATAACGAAAATTGAAATCTAACAATAATTTAATATTCCAGATCCAACAAAATTAGTTTCGTCGAAAACGGAGGTCGTTTGCAAAACTGGCTATTTTTAAAGCTCTAAATAACCCATTTATATATTTAACAAATAATTAAACTAAATATAAATAAATTTATATTATAGTATATATTCATAATAGAATATCATATAGCTCCAAGTGGATTTATAGCTTGATATTCAAATCCCGGTTGAATCGATATTCAATTTATATTGAAAAATCCATTTATAATATAAATATATCGCTATAAATTATAAAAGAATTACATAGCGACTATTTTAAAATTGGATTTGGACATAACTAAAAATCTACACGACGAAATCTCGATTTTTATCTTCCATTAGAAAAATATACTTCACCAGCACCGAATGTTTCTTGTTTCACAGAAATCCAGCTTAAAACAGATTCTGTTATTCGTTTAAAGTTCGAATTGCCAAATTACGAACTGCGCGCCAGTTCGAGCTTGATTATAATTATAATATAAATTATATGTTCAATTGACATTTATAAATAAATTCGTTAATATAATTCAATTATATACAGAATTATATATTATAAATGATCCAATTCAACACAATATTGTGAATTTTATTATTTCCGATTATTTCGGAAATAAATATATTATTCTATTAATTACATTAATTAAATATTCAATATTATATAATTCTGGTCATTTTAAATTACCAAACCATTATTTAAATAGTTAAATAAATTATTTATTATCTGTTAAATATACGGGTCGTTACATATATGGTACTTTACTATTGATTCATCAATTTTTGTCCTTGATTTCTCTTATGATTACTATTTTAATGTAACAACCCAGAAAATCTGAACCAGTTTAAAAATTTTAAATTGGCTATTCTAGTGGATTTTAGATATTTAAAATAAATTATTTTAAATAATAACAATGAAAAGTAGGTTTGAATCGATGTTTGAAAATAAATATAATTATTTTTAATTATAAGCAAGGCCTGAAATGGCGCGGTAGTTTCAAAATTTGAATTCAGACTTTGACTGACTGTACCGAGAGCAAAATAAAACGGATTTTAGTGAAACTAAAAATATTTAAATCTGTTTATGAATATCTTTCTAACGAATCTGAAAAATCGAAGTTTCATAGCGGGAATCAAAAGTTAGGGCCAAGTGAATTTTCAGAAAGGTCGCTATAGAGATTATATCGCCCTTGAAAATAGACATTTTGGAAACGACCTTAGAATTCGACGAAACCACTTTTGTTGGATTCGGGATGTCAGATTATTGCTAGGTTTTAAATTTCATAATTTTTGAAGTTAATATGTGAGCGTGGCAAGGAAAATGTGTTTGGTCAATTTTAGTTAAATTGGATCGACCAGAAAATGGCCATTTTCAAACGGTCTCAGAATTCGACGAAACTAGTTTTGTGGGGACCGTATCGTGAAAACATAGCTAGATTTATTTTTCGAGAATTTTTAGAATCAGTATGTGGCCCCGACAAATTGAAATGTACGTTCAAATTGAATATTGAATGTTTTATATTTTAATTTGAAGAGAAACTGACTGAAACTGTCGAATGGGCCTACGAAACTATCCATTGTGTTCGGAATGGGGGTATTTAGCTAGGGGCAACAGTCGTTGGGTTTGGATTGGAGTCTGTGTGTGGAAGGGAGACATTTTTGAAATTATAAAACCACGGGCCAATAAGAAAACTATAAAAAAAGGGAAAAACCGCTTTTTCTCTCTCCCCGATCGCGACGCACGGCGGAAATGACTTCCCCCTTCCCGTTAATTTTCCGGCCAATCGACGCAGTCATAGACCTCGACCCAGTTGAAGCTTTTGTAGTACTCATCGAGGGCTTCAAATCTATACCTGCCACGCTACCCCTCGTTCACCGTGTCTCGAGTTTCGTGCCCTTGAAGTCGACGACTTCATAGTGCCGCCGTCGCCTGTCTAGGCGATCGAACTCCATCGCTCCACCGAGTGCGGGTGCGCCCCTCCTTCCTCTTCGACGATGCGCCGCCCGATCCTCATATCGTTGCACAGATAGGAGTATAAATAAAAACCTAGTTTTGAATGAATAGCTGAGGTAACGGTTTATTTTATTTTAAACTGTTTTATAGAACTTTAAAGCGCTACGGTTTATGATTTCACTGTAAAAATCATATCTTTTTCGTTTGTTGATGAAATTCCATGAAACAAAAGATAACGGACTCGTGTGGACGTCTTCTACATTCTAGAAGAGACCGCATATTTTTCTGAGCCTTCTGCTATTTTTGGTGAAGTGGAACCCAATGTGAGATTTCTAAATTATAAACGATATGAAAACGACGATGTATAAATTATATAGTCGATGTATGAATTATATAAGCGTTGTACACCTCATGTATAAGCTTTGTATAAGTTATATGTTCGATATATAAGTTATATGCGTTGTAAAAGTGATATATGCATTGAAATGAATTGAAGTGAATAGAAATTTATTTATATATGAATATATATATATATATATACTCCCCTCGTCCACAGACCATGGATGATATTTATTGGTTGTGATATTGTTTGGATTGGTTGATGTGAAATTTGGTGAATACCATGAATGGTTGATTGGAAATGATTGATTGTGATTGAAATCCCAATAGGATTAGAATATGGGAAAATTCGCCTGCGTACGAACTAGATATTGAAAATCCCCATTGTCAAAAACCGCGAGGTTTTAAGGTAGAGCGAGGAGCCGTACTAGGGACGGTGCCGGTTTTAACTACCCTGCCGTTATGCTGTTGAAATTTTCAATAATATTCATGTGGTAGAATTATTTTCATGTGTTGAAACTATATTCGTGTGTTGAATAAAAAATCATATGTTGAATAGAAATTCATGTGTTGAATGAGTTCATGTGTTGAGTAAATTATTTGAAAGATAAAAATCACATTTTTATTATATGTATAGCCTATATAAAATATTAGTATTTTAAATAAATCGCTTTAACACCAAAAATAACATTTTTAATATATATAGACTATATAAAATAATCGTGTTTTGAAATAAATTGTTATACAATAAAAATCACATTTTTATTATATATATAAACTATAGAAAATATTCATGTGTTGAATAAAGGACTAGAACGATAAAAATCATATTTTTATCATATGTGTGAAGTCGAAAACATTCATTTGTTGAATATAGGGATTGAACAATAAAATCTACATTCTTATTGTGAAAATGAAGTGCTAAAAATATTCATGTGTTGGATAATTATTTTTGATGATAAAAATATCATTTTTATCAAATATATAAAGTGAAGATGGTTTTGAAATCGAAGAAAGAATTATATATTTATATAAATATAATTAAAATAAATCGAATAACGAAGCTGTAGTTCGTGTTTTGAAACCGTGATTTCAAACGATTATTGCAGGAGATCTGACCATCGAATTTTCCCAAAATCGAAACCGTTGGGTTCGCTTTGGAAATATCTTTCCAACGACACCCACTTTGTGAAGATCCAAGGTTGGATTGTCTGGAATGTTTAATTCAAATCTGAAGAAAAACAATGCTAGAATCGATTATATATATATATATATATTTATTTAAATTAAATCGAATAACGACGCTGCAGTTCGTATTTTGTAATCGTAACTTCAAACGATTAGTGCGGGAGATCCGACCGTCGGATTTTCCCAAAATTGAAACCGTTGGATTCGTTTTGAAAAGATCTTTCCAATGATATAAAATTTGTGAAGATCCAACGGTTAGATTTTCAGATATATGTAAATCAAATCTGAAGAAAAACAGCACCACGGCCTCGTTATGGCCTGAAGCGTCGCTTGAATGGATTGGCTATTTTTAAATAAATAAAAATAGCTATAAATTGTGATAAAATATTATAAACGATATGGAATGGAAATAAACTGAATTTGCTCGGTTTATGTGATATGTGATGGTTGAATGTGTTTGGCGTGAAAATTACATTCAAGAACGGAATTAGTGATATCGAATAATTTAACCATTGAAATGAATTGATTTGAAATTCTAAATATACGTGAATTATTTGAAAAGGCCGAGTTGATTCTCATTTCAAATAATTGTTCGACGAGTGAAAGTCGAAGATATGAAGGCGGTGTAAGACCCATGATCTTCACGTCGAATGGAGGGGTGCTACTGATGCTCATGATAAGAGTAGCTACCTTGAAGGGGTTGAAGTAGTAGCCGTCCAGATGTACTTGTTGATTGTATGGATATGCGAGGTATTAAGTGCCTCCGGTTTCGTTCAAACCCAGAACGAACTTGTAAATGGACTGTGTGTCTGATACTGAATTTTGTTCTGTGCTAGTTGATCTCTATTAAATATATATCTGTTTGGCAGTGGAGAATTTATTCTCTTGCTTAACGCCCTTCTCTGAGACGTACGAGCTCAGAGGTTATATATCGATAGAAATCAGTCACATGGAGTGAATTGCCTGTGTGGCATGCCTAAGTGGCAGATGATCAAGGCTTCTGTTGAAAAGCAAAGTCTTGTGGTTGATGATCAAAGCACGGCCTGTGTGGCATAGCTTTGTGTATAGCGTTGTTTCTCGAGCCTCACACCTCGGTATGAGCCAGAAACGGGAGAAGGACTTCAGGGAGGACATGCGTTTCCTTCTAGCTAGGAGTGGTGCTTTGGGTTTTGCACGCCCGAATATTTTACTTATGTGGATGATGGAAAGCAAGGCCTCAGTTTGCTTCGGTCTCTTCGGAGCTGATGGTGTGGTCGGATATGACCAGTGATGCCCCATAGGGCGGGGAAACGCAGTGTTCAGGCATTTTAATCTACATCGGTGGACCGACCCTGACGATCCAAGGCTTGACTGAGTACTTGCCTGAGACACGGGCTGGAGCGTCTCGAATTCCGTAAGGACTGTCTTTTGCCTTGGTTCATGATGGAAATCCAATTTCCAAATACGACCCCGTGCGGATTTTGATTGTGTATATATATATATATATAGCGACATGATATATGGTACCCATGCCGTCTATGATTGATAGTTATGATTGAAATTGTTTTTGAAATATATATATACACTAGCAATAATATCAAATGATTTGTTTTGCTCGCATCAAGCATATTTTGGCCATTATAAGGTAAAATTCTATCCTCCGGTTTGTGTTGCACTGTGTGATGGGAACTGAGTCTTATAATGGCTTCATTTTTATAAAAAGCGTTGCGATGTTTAAAAGATTTACTTGTTTTAAAGCACTGGCAGTGCAATGGAGTAAACCCGTTCTATGAAAGTGGCGTGGTCCTGTGATTGGCCATATTATAAAATGTGTTAAGTAGATTTCTCATACCAGTCCTTGTTGCTGGTCCTGTGTGGGTTGGGTACGCATGATAGGGGGTTCTCGCTTCGCGGTTTGGTGGCGAACGGGAGACTCTTACCCCTACATGTCCCTTGAAAGGGTTGGTTGTTGTGTGCTGTCAGGTGAGAGGCTGGCCGTAAAACAAGTGGTACTTAGGGACCATTGTGAGCCACGGTGGGTTTTACCTGCTGCAATGGAGGATGAAGGGATGGTTGCAAAGCCTACCGGACTTCGCATTGACGTCACAAACGTGGTATCAGAGCTTTGGTTAAGCTTAGTTCTGGAATATAACATATTAACAAACTTGTCAAAAATAGACCCAGTAGAGTTCTAGGATGAATAACTCATTACAGATAGGATCAGTAATATCCTAGTATGAGTATAGCAGAATCAGAATAACTCGTTAGAGATGGGGTCAGAAATGCCCCAGAACGAGTTGAGAGTTATATGTTTATAAATAACGTATTTGTGATCATATATATAGTCTAGTTTTAGAAATATGATTTTTGGATATATAAAAGATATATATTTGAAAAGTTAAAAACAAATTGATTTTTGTTTGTGTTATGTGATTGTGGATTTGATTAATTAAATTATTAGAATGATAGCTAATTTAATCAATAAGAGAAAGAAGTTAAATGTATGCAATTGAACAAGTATTGAACTGATTTAAAAATAGATAGAAATATATACATGTGCATTATGTATGTTTGAACAAGTAAATGGATTAGCTGTTGAGTAAAGAATTTATTTGCGTACCCGACAAATAGGTAAACCTTAATGAGTTGGATGCGCAATTTTATTATTATATCAACTCCTGTGAATGCCATTGGATGCAGAGTGCTGGTTGTTCTGTGTGTAATAATAAATGTCGCCATAGGATAGTAACAATTAATTTTGAACTACACTACATGGCATACTTCTTGAAGATAGGCATACTTCACCATATACCACATAAGCATTTGGAGCTTGTGCGACGAGGTTGAAGATTTACCATACGAGCGAGAGGCTTGTATGGCGATGACTATATTTTACAGGTTGTACTAATGACTGATATGGACCATATAAAATGTAACGGTGAATTGCAAGATTAATACAAAAACCCACACGGGTCTGGAGATGACAATAAACACGTCTCTCTGCTCATTAAGGCACAAAAACCATTTATAGGGTGACGAGAATTTATTCTCTGGAGTTATGATCTATACACACTCCCCTGTGGACACCGGAATATATCACTATAAATATGTGCATGCTTATTAGGATTTATTGGGTACCTAATACGGCCCAATAAATTTCCAAAGCCCTCCCCGTACAAAGGAGGTTATGGCGAAATTTTTCGAAAATTTAGGGTGTTAGCCAAATTTTTGAAGAATTTGAAAATTCTTAAAAAATGAAAGGTTGAAGAATGGAAGCCAGATTGAAAGTAGAGTTGATTAATTAAACCACTTTTGACTTTGTTCCTTTTCGGGGGCGAAAAGTTTTTAGTGGGAGAGGTTGTAACAACCCGGAAAATCTGAACCAGTTTAAAAAATTTTAATTGGCTATTTTAGTGGATTTTAGATATTTAAAATAAATTATTTTAAGTAATAATGATGAAAAGTAGGTTTGAATCGATGTTTGAAAATAAATATAATTATTTTTAATTATAAGCAAGGCCTGAAATGTCGTGGTAGTTTCAAAATTTGAATTCAAACTTTGACTGACTGTACCGGGTGCAAAATAAAACGGATTTTAGTGAAACCAAAAATATTTAAATCTTTTTATGAATATCTTTCTAACGAATCTAAAAAATCGAAGTTTCATAGCAGGAATCAAAATTTAGGGCCAAGTGAATTTTTAGAAAGGTCGCTATAGAGATTATATTGCCCTTGAAAATAGACATTTTGCAAACTACCTCAGAATTCGACGAAACCACTTTTGTTGGATCCGGGATGTCAAATTATTTCTAGGTTTCAAATTTCATAATTTTTGAAGTTAATATGCGAGCTTGGCGAAGGAAAATGTGTTTGGTCAATTTCGGTTAAATTGGATCAACCAGAAAATGACCATTTTTCAAGCGGTCTCAGAATTCGACGAAACTAGTTTTGTTGAAATCGTATCGTACAAACATAGCTAGATTTATTTTTCGAGAATTTTTAGAATCAGTATGTGGCCCCGACAAATTGAAATGTACGTTCAAATTGAATATTGAATGTTTTATATTTTAATTTGAAGAGAAACTGACTGAAACAGTCGAATGGGCCTACGAAACATATCCCATTTTGTTCGGAATGGGGGTATTCAGCTAGGAGCAATAGTCGTTGGGTTTGGATTGGAGTCCGTGTGTGGCAGGGAGATATTTTTGAAATTATAAAACCACGGGCCAATCAGAAAATTATAAAAAAGGGGGAAAACCCCGCTTTTTCTCTCTCCCCGATCGCGACGCACGACGGAAAAGACTTCCCCCCTTCCCGTTCATATTTCGGCCAATCCACGCAGTAATAGGCCTCGACCTAGTTGAAGCTTTTGTAGTACTCGTCGAGGGCTTCAAATCTATACCTGCCACGCCACCCCTCGTTCATCATGTCTCGAGTTTCGTGCCCTTGAAGTCGACGACTTCACAGCGCCACCGCCGCTTGTCCAGGCGATCGAACTCCACCACTCCACCACGCGCGGGTGCGCCCCTCCTTCCTCTTCGACGCTGCGCCGCCTGATCCTCGTATCGTTGCACGGATTGGAGTATAAATCAAAACCTAGTTTTGAATGAATAGCTGAGGTAACGGTTTATTTTATTTTAAACTGTTCTATAGCACTTTGAAGCGCTACGGTTTATGATTTCACTGTAAAAATCATATCTTTTTCGTTTGTTGATGAAATTCAGTGAAACAAGAGACAGTGGACTCGTGTGGATGTCTTCTACATTCTAGAAGAGACCGCATATTTTTCTGAGCCTTCTGCTATTTTTGTTGGAGTGGAACCCAATGTGAGATTTCTAAATTATAAACGATATGGAAACGACAATGTATAAATTATATAGTTGATGAATGAATTATATAAGCGTTGTACACCTCATGTATAATCGTTATATAAGTTGTATGTTCGATATATAAGTTATATATGCGTTGTAAAAGTGATATATGCATTGAAATGAATTGAAATATATTTATATACGAATATATTTATATATATATACTCCCCTCGTCCACAGACCATGGACGATATTTATTGGTTGAGATATTGTTTGGATTGGTTGATGTGAAATTTAGTGAATACCATGAATGGTTGATTGGAAATGATTGATTGTAATTGAAATCCCAATAGGATTAGAATTTGGGAAAATTCGTCTGCGTACGAACTAGATATTGAAAATCCCTATTGTAAAAAACCGCGAGGTTTTAAGGTAGAGCGAGGAGCCGTACTAGGGTCGGTGCCGGTTTTAACTACCCTACCGTTATGCTGTCGAAATTTTCAATAATATTCATGTGTTAGAATTATTTTCATGTGTTGAAACTATATTCGTGTGTTGAATAGAAATTCATGTGTTGAATAGAAATTCATGTGTTGAATGAGTTCATGTGTTGAGTAAATTATTTGAAAGATAAAAATCACATTTTTATTATATATATAGCCTATATAAAATATTAGTATTTTAAATAAATTGTTTTACCACCAAAAATAACATTTTTAATATGTATATATAGACTATATAAAATAATCGTGTTTTGAAATAGATTGTTTTACAATAAAAATTCACATTTTTATTATACATATAAACTATAGAAAATATTCATGTGTTGAATAAAGGACTAGAACGATAAAAATCATATTTTTATCGTATGTGTGAAGTTAAAAACATTCATGTGTTGAATATAGGGATTGAACAATAAAATCTACATTTTTATTGTGAAAATGAAGTGCTAAAAATATTCTTGTGTTGAATAAATATTTTTGATGATAAAAATATCATTTTTATCAAATATATAAAGTGAAGATGGTTTTGAAATTGAAGAAAGAATTATATTTATATATATTTATATAAATATAATTAAAATAAATCGAATAACGAAGCTGCAGTTCATGTTTTGAAACCATGATTTCAAACGATTATTGCGGGAGATCCGACCATCGTATTTTCCCAAAACCGAATCCGTTGGGTTCGCTTTGGAAATATCTTTCCAACGACACCCACTTTGTGAAGATCCAAGGTTGCATTGTCTGGAATGTTTAATTCAAATCTGAAGAAAAACAGTGCTTGAATCGATTATATATATATATAATTAAATTAAATCGAATAACGACGTTGCAGTTCGTATTTTTAAATCATAACTTCAAACGATTAGTGCGGGAGATCCGACCATCGGATATTCCCAAAACTGAAACCATTGGTTCGTTTTGAAAAGATCTTTTTAATGATATAAAGTTTGTGAAGATATGTGTAAATCAAATCGGAAGAAAAACAGCGCCACGGCCGCGTTATGGCCGAAAGCGTCATTTGAATGAATTGGCTATTTTTAAATAAATAAAAATAGCGATAAATCGTGATAAAATATTATAAATGATATGGAATGGAAATAAACTGAATTTGCTCGGTTTATGTGATATGTGATGGTTGAATGTGTTTGGCGTGAAAATTACATTAAAGAACAGAATTAGTGATATCGAATAATTTAACCATTGAAATGAATTGATTTGAAATTCTAAATATACGTGAATTATTTGAAAAGGCCGAGTCGATTCTCATTTCAAATAATTGTTCGACGAGTGAAAGTCGAAGATATGAAGATGGTGCAAGACCGATGATCTTCACGTCGAATGGAGGGGTGCTACTGATGCTCATTATCGGAGTAGCTACCTTGAAGGGGTTGAAGTAGTAGCCATTCGGACGTACTTGTTGATTGTACGGATATGCAAGGTATTGAGTGCCTGCGGTTTTGTTCAGACCCAGAACGAACTTGTAAATGGATTGTGTGTCTGACATTGGATTTTGTTCTGTGGTGGTTGATCTCTATTAAATATATATCTGTTTGGCGGCGGAGAATTTATTCTCTTGCATAACGCCCTTCTCTGAGACGTACGAGCTCAGAGGCTATATATCGATAGAAATCAGTCACATGGAGTGAATTGCCTGTGTGGCGTGCCTAAGTGGCAGATGATCAAGGCTTCTGTTGAAAAGCAAAGTCTTGTGGTTGATGATCAAAGCACGGCCTGTGTGGCATAGCTTTGTATATAGCGTTGTTTCGCGAGCCTCACACCCCGGTATGAGCCAGAAACGGGAGAAGGACTTCAGGGAGGACATGCGTTTCCTTCTAGCTAGGAGTGGTGCTTTGGGTTTTGCACGCCCGGGTAATTTACTTATGTGGATGATGGAAAGCGAGACCTCGGTTTGCTTCGGTATCTTCGGAGTCGATGGTGTGGTTGGATATGACCAGTGACGCCCCATAGGGCGGGGAAACACAGTGTTCAGGCATTTTAATCCACATCGGTGAACTGGCCCTGAAGATCCAAGGCTTGACTGAGTACTTGCCTGAGACATGGGCTAGAGCGTCTCGAATTCTGTAAGGACTATCTTTTGCCTTGGTTCATGATGGAAATCCAATTTCCAAATACGATCCCGTGCGGATTTTGATTGCATATATATATATATATATATATATATATATATATATATATATATATGGTGACATGATATATGGTACCCATGCCGTCTATGATTGATAGTTATGACTGAAATTGTTTTTGAAATATATATACACTAGCAATAATATCAAATGATTTGTTTTGCTCGTATCAAGCATATTTTGGCCATTATAAGGTAAAACTCTATCCTTCGGTTTGCGTTGCATTGGGTGACGCGAACTGAGTCTTATAATGGATTCATTTTATGAAAAAGCATTGCGATGTTTAAAAGATTTATTTGTCTTAAAGCACTGGCAATCCAATGGAGTGAACCCGTTCCGCGAAAATGGTGTGGTCCTGTGATTAGCCATATTATAAAATGTGTTAAGTAGATTTCTCATACCGGTCCCATGACTGACTCGTAGTTTGTTTCACTTGCAAACTCGGGTGCCCCCTATTTCTACACGGGCAGCCTTGTATTCAGATTTTAGCAGGCTCTTTCTGGATAGCTGAAGCCGAAGATGGATTCTATCATTTATCTCTTTTTATGTTGTTCAGCTCCTATTGTACATATTATGTTTGTTTTCCGCTGTAGACATTTATGTATAGCTGAACTGTATTTTGTACTAAGTATGATCCTGTATACTGTGTAACTCTGATGATTATGTTTATCAGTGTATTCTATTGTACATTATTTGGTGTATTTAATTATTTCTGTTCTGCTGTTATCTGTTTATGTGTTATATTCCAAAGATTACCCTTGCCACCGTCTTATGGGGTTTGGGGTTGTCACATTTAAGAAGAGATTATTCCATTCAATGCATTTTTAAATCATCCAAACATACAAATAAAACTTATGTACATACACTTTCAATTGCTTCTGGCTTACATGTGTGCTTTTGACAAAAAAATTTCTACCTTTACATTATGCTTTGTCATTTGCAGAAACTATGTAGATTGCAGATGACATTGGAACTAATTCATACAAATGGAATTGTTTGATTATTTTCTTTTACCAACAATGATCATGAATTTTTCACTATATTCTTTGGTTATTTATTTCGTATATGTTTTGTTTAAATAGCTTGGTACCTTTTTTTATATCTATCCAATATTCTTGCTATATATGTTGTTGTTATTTCAGGTTATAGACCAACCTACAAACGGAATAGTAATTGTAGAAAAAGAAGGTTAACTTTTTATCGCTTGCATTTATATATATTAGTTTTTTCAAAGCTTGATAATTCTATAGCACTTATACATTTGTAATTAATTTCAGTTGTTATTTATATATACTTTTTCCATATATTCTCATAAGTTTCATTGCTTTATTTCTTTTTATATTATATACCACAGTGATATAACATTAATATCTTTACTCATTTGACTAAAATAAATACCAATTATTTATATATGATTTTACAATGATATCTTAACATAAATAAGTAATATTTTCTTTCCCGTATTATTTCTATGTAGACAAATCCACGTAACAACAAAAGGAACATAAAGTGTTGCACATGTAGAATTAACAAAAGCATGACTATTTTTATTATTAATTTATTTTTAATTATTATGACTGATTTTTCTTTAAATATATTATCAAATAAAATAGTCAAATTTAGTTCTTTTCTATAAAAAAATCGGATTTAGTCCATTCTAAATTTAGTTCAAATTATTACTTTGTAATATACCATTTTTACAACTATTTCTGCATGTATTTCTTACTATTTTAGTTGATCGAATTTTTAAAAAATTATTTCTTATAATAATTAATATTATGTACATAAGATTACTTGCTCATTTGGAACTTTTTGTTTCATTTGATATGCAAGTTATATATGGTGATTTACTATTGATTCATCAATTTTTGTCCCTGATTTCTCTTATGATTACTATTTTAATAAGAGATTATTTTTGTCCCTGATTTCTCTTATGATTACTTATTAACAAAGCATACATTGCATCAGTCTATATATAACTAAAATGAGTGTGCATAATTGATTGACTAAGTTGATTTTCTCAATATTTATAATGTTTCTTACATGTGATATTACAAAACTTACTAAGAATACTAGAACGATTGTTCTTAAGTGAAGGAATATTAATTTTTATTATAAGAAATTGTCATTACTACATTAGCTGATTGAATTGACTTCATCCATTTCTGTTAATAATGAGAAATATCAGTAATTTAGTTGAATATATGTCAGTTCATATGAAAGTATTGATTCTACTTATATATATACATACATATATATATATATATGTATATACACACACACACCCCCCATCTAGTATTTATTATATAGCATTATAGTCATATACCAGTCTTTCTACCAAGGATATAAGAAAATTTTGTTCAAAAATTCTCATTGTTTCCATCACAATTCCCTAAACTTGGTTTGTTTCCTTTTTTTTTTTTTATGGATTTCAAGTTTGTTTAGTAAATCAATTCCTTATTTAGGTGATTTATTGATATTCCTGTAATGTTGTCTCCTTAACTTTTCACCAAGCATTACATATAAATGTAGATTGTATTCCTCTTAAGGACTATGACCATAATTGTTCTTATAATAATAGCATTGTTTTCCTATTTCATTACATTGATTTAGAAATAGTACACAATATCTAAAATGTTGCTGCTATTGTTGTTTGTCTAATTTTGTATGTTCATGCATTAAGGGAACTACCCATTACCCAACATTGCTATTTATACTAGTATAACCGCATAGCGGTGGAAAAAACGACTTTGTAATACATCTTGATTTATTTTCCGTATAATGAAAAAATACATTTCTATGTTGTTGTTTTTTATATTTGGACATATTAAAATTTTCACCCAAGTACCCTACCATTTGTTCATTCATAATTAATATTTATGACTAATTTGCGCATGGAATTCAAAAGTGATAAGAGAAAATAAGCATCATGATTTTGGCTTTAAAGGCAAGGCTATAAGGCTGCAATTAATGTGAAATAACTTTACATATGAAATGAATGTTCCTGGACAACTTCTTGCATGATATATATGGATATGAATAAGGTAAACAATTATCATGTCCCATTAGGGAAAATGTTGGGATTTATAAAATTAACCAGATAGCTACTCCTAACACAACACCAGAAAAGCAATATACTCACACTTATAAGCGTGAGTAATTACTTTTCTCACGCTTATTGCCGTATGTACAAAACGCGTGGGCAATTTTCGGATTATGCATATAATGACGGTTATAACCGTAATAATCACATTGATTTCCAACGGTTATAAGCATTATAATCTAAAGTCCTTACGTTTAAAACCATAATAAATTATTTATTTACTCACGGTTAAAACCATGAGAATATTATACTATACTAACAGTTATAACCGTTATAATTTCTTATGTTCTAACGGTTAAAAGCGTGATAAACTGTCATTTACACCCTATTTTGTCACAGTTATAATTGTGATATACAATACTGCTATTCAAACCAGCTACACACCCCATCACATACACAATCTTACAGATTTCATTACAGTATCAATATTTCATTACAACTGATACAAAATATTGCATTTAGAAGAACATTAAACATATATTGTTTCATACCAAATTTCACAGAGTATCTAACATACAAACATAACATAAGCAACAATTTTTAGAACACCACATCAATTAAAACTACATAATATTTAATAGCCTACTAACAACGCAAACGATTCTCGGGCCAAATCACAAAACCTCCTTCAACTAGTTCCGATAGCAAGTAGTGACCATATTGTGGGGCGTCATAAATTGAAGCTTCCGGATTGAAAACATCCTCCACCCAAACGACTTGTTCACCTTCAACTACCTTTCTACCATGACATATCTTTTGCGTCCCAATGTGTCCCTTCGCTACTTCTATCAAATCTGCGGACAAGAGCTTTACGGGTTGTTTTCCTCTAAAAGAAGATCCCCCTACTCCATTCACTGGAGCACCTAAGCCTACAGGGCTGTTCAGATTTGGTGCTGCAGTAGAAGATCCCCCTACTCCATTCACTGGAGCACCGAAGCCTACAGGGCTGTCCAGATTTGGTGCTGCAGTAGAAGCCTCTTCTGCTCTTGGTATTGTCGTCACATTACCTCCAATCTGATTAACAAGCATTTTCATGAATTGCCTCATTTCATTCATAGCTGAACTCATTGTTTTCATCTCTTCACGCATCCATTTTTGGTCACTTTGCATTTCCATTCTCCATTGTTGATTTGCATTCTCTTTGTAATTGTTTATGGCTTTTGAAGCTTGAGTGATTTTCACTTGTCTCGCATTAGACGTAGAGCTAAAAGCGCGACAATAGCTTCTCTTTTTATCGTCCCCAAAAACTTCGGCAATAGGATCTTTTTCAAATTCTTCTAAGCCTCTAATGCCATCACCTCCATTGACACTAGCTTCCGATTTTTGTCGTTCTTCGGCTGCTTCTATCAATGCCTACAAAATTTATATGCAAGCATTAGCATACCCGAGTTAAAGATAAAAGTGACAAAATAATTTAATGAGACAAAAATATCATTTTCAGGTAAATCATTAAGAAAACACAGTATTTCTGATGGCTTTTGACTCAGTTTTTGACAATGGTCGGCAAGTACATTTATAACCATAGAAAGAAGTAAAAATGTGTTTGGACCAGAAAGAAGTAGAAATATGTTTGGATCCCCATATTGCTTTCCCCTATATATGCACCACAACACAAAAAAGTTTATGATTTTGTGATAGCAGGATTGTACTAGTCGACATATTAAGAAACCTGAAGCTTGGAATTGGCTGCATAACTCGTTTCATCACTTCCTTTTGTTACAGGGATCGATTTTTCTAATCGGACATATATGCAACATAACTTAGCTCAATGATTTTGTATGATTGCTTTAATATTAACTGAAACATCAAGTAATAAAAATTAATAGCAACAGTTCATAAGTGTCATCTCCGTACTCATCTAAAAATGGAGCTTGTTTCTGGTCCAAACACATTTTCCCTCGATGATTTTGCCCTTATCAAGTAATAAAAATTAATAGCAACAGTTCATAACTTAGCTCAATGATTTTGCCCTCGATGATGGAATGTTCATAAGTGTCACCTCCGTACTCATCTAAAAATGGAGCTTGTTTAGATCTATGATTACCACTACGTGGATTTGGCATATATTCCATGGCGTATGTAACAGATTCTGAAACAAGATATGCTTCAGAAATTGATCCCTCTATATAACACTTATTGCTTGGTATGTCTTTGCATTCCTTCATAGCTCTAATTAAAGAAAACATTATTTTTCATTATCATTGAAAAAGGATCATGTAATTATCATATAAAAAATATGCAGTACCTTTCAAATGGATACATCCATGTATAACTAACTGGTCCACATAGCAATGCCTGATCAGCTAAATGCATCATTAGATGTATGCTTATGTCAAAGAATTGAGAAGGAAAATAGTGCACCAACACGCATAATGCCTCGGCAATCATATCTTTTGCAGCTTGTACATGCTCTCGAATTAAAACCTTCGAACAAATAATGTTGAAATACAAGCACACTTGTAATATGGCACGCCTTAAGTCACGATGCTTTGGATAGGCATGTTGAATCATGATGGGCAGAAAATATTGAATAATAACATGATAGTCGTATGACTTTCTAATATTCAAACAAGGCGGCTGAATGTTGACTAAGTTGCTTAACTTAGTCCCAAAGCATGATGGAAGTTTTGCATCTTTTAGAAGTTGACAACATTGCAGCTTGTATGTTTTTTCAAATGCAAATTTGGAAGATTGCTTGGTTCTTTCAAACAACAAATTAATAAAATGCTCTGATACATTCTTCTCAGTGTGCATCACATCAATAGTATGTCGCACTTTATGACTACTCCAATACTCTAAAGCAAACAGAATCGATTTCTTATACCATGCTGGTCTTTCATCATCGCTATTTTCATTTGTAAAATGTTCATCATCACAATCAACATCATTTACTACAGGTCTTTTGTTTTTTGGTATTTTACCTGGTACATATTTGATATGAGCAAGCTTTTCTAAAAGCATGGAGCCTGCTAATCGGGTTGGAGGTTCCTTATCTTCTATTTTTTTGTACCATCCATGTTTCAATGCCCTATATGGATGACCATTCTTCAAAAATCTTCTATACTTTGTGTATACAATCTTATTTCCAACACGTTCTGATTTAGTCTCCATTGCACAAACAGGACATGCTTTGTAACCATGTGTTACACATCCAGATAAATTCCCCAGTGCAGGTAAATCATGAATCCCCCATAACAGCATTGCTCTCAAAGTGAAACACTCTTTCTTATACATGTCAAATGCTGGCACTCCATCAGTCCATAGCTGCTTCAACTCATCCACAAGAGGTTCTAAATACACATCAATATCTTGACTTGGTGCTCTCGGTCCAGGAATCAACAAGCACAACATTTGAAACTCCGATTTCATGCATAATGAAGGGGGTAAATTATAAGGAACCGTATACACAGGCCAACAACTATAACCACTTGATTGCATTGTATTAGGGTTAAACCCATCGGTGGCAATACCAAGCCAAACATTCCGCCCATTTCTACCAAACTCTGGCCACTTGTTCTTGAACGATCTCCATTCAGCTGAGTCAATAGGATGACGCATGGAATTCCAACAAGGTTTTGCTTCACTATGCCATGACATTTTTCGAGCTATCCATGGTATAGTGTACAACCTTGTTAATCTGGGAGCTAGTGGAAAATATTTCAAAACCTTTCGAGGTTGTTTTGTGATTTTTACTTCTCCTCCATGTTTTTTAACTTTAAATCTTGAAGTATGACAATGAGGACATTCCGATGCATCATTGTATTCCTTCCAAAACAATATGCAATCGTTTTCACAAGCATGTATACACTCGACTTTCATTCCCAAATCTTTTAACATTTGTTTCATTGTCGAATACTTCTCTGGTATTGTATTTTCTTTTGGAAGCCACCGTTTCAATCGCATCAACAATTCGGTCATACTATTTCCTGACCAGTTAAAATCTTTTTTTAAATTATGAAGCTCTATAATGACGCTTAATGTTGTAAGTCCATCTTCACAAGAAGGGTACAATTTTTCATTTGCTATTCTTTTGTACTTCTGATACTTTTTCCAGTGGTTACCATCATCCACACCTTCTATGCCGTCATAAGCCCCATATGCATCATTAACAAGGTCTTCAAGAGCTTCTCCTACATGGCTTTGCTCTCGAACTTGATTAGAATTGTAAGCCTCGTAAGAAACATGTCGTGTTGGATTAGCCATCATGTCATTGTCAATTCTTTCACCGTGAAAAAACCATTCATCGTATGTTGGATCCATACCATAAATGATCAAGTGTTTTTCTACTGTTTTAAAAGGCAACTTTTTAGAATTTCTACACTTTACACAAGGACAGCTGCATAACTCAAAGTCAGGTGGAGCATTACTCTTTGCGAATTCCATAAAATCTCGAACTCCTTGTATATACTCATTGGTGTTCCTATGTCGAATTCTAATCCACCCTCTCGATGTAGACTTTGACATCATGTGAATTACATTAGATAACCTAGAAATAGCACTGATATTCAGAGTTAAAAAAGTGCCAAATTAATAAACACATATATCACTGAAAAATCATCGAATACATCATTGATTAGTAAAATGCTGAATCTACTCTTTATTCTTGCTTAACACTTGTGCTTATATATGGAAAAAAATGACATCATTTTAAAGATAAATATATAATATGACTTCTTCCATACATTTGCACAATGGAAAGTACCGTGCTCATTTATATGTTTATATTTATGCTAAGTAACATCAGTTGCAATCGGACAGACCCATTTAAACACACAGGCACCACATATACATTAAAACACACGCTATAATCTTTATTTTAATTTACTTAGTAGGAAAATTTGTGTCATTTTAAATTTTCAGATATAAACTAGCCATGTTTAGCATACTTAATGATCAATTTTCATATTGGTGAAATTGAAACACATTTTTTTTTTGAACAAAATTAGTACCGCTGTATATATTTACAAAAAACCTTATTATGCTAAACAAAACACTTAGAACAAATGTTTAATGAACTATTCCTGTTTCCTATGCATCCTAGTTTCCTATGTGAGGCATAATATCAACCAACAAGACTAAGCCCCTCAACCCATCTTCTCCATGTAAAAACCGAACACAAACCAAAAGGAATAGATCTGAGAGATAACTCAAAATAAAGACAGCTTTAATTGCATGTAAAACGACCAGTAAATCATCCATTATTGTGTAAAGCTAGCATATTTGTCATAATGATAAGACGTCGCATTACCTATACGCCCCACGCATGTCACGATTATGGTCCTTTTAGCCAATATTACTCCTACTTTAAAACTATATGCGCAGCCACAGGATCAGTGTTCAACGGAGAAACGGTGCAAAACGTACATTTATTGCATGGAAATCTTGATCACAAACGGTGTGTGTATAAACAAGGGTCTACACTATATATCGGTGGAAACTGATGTTTTGTTGACATAGAAGTATGATAATGGTTTGGTAGCTTAGGCTAAAGCTGTATATGTTACCATCACGTAACGTCAATAGTTTAATTATATGGTCATAATACTGCTTCATGAGGAGCAACAAAGAAGAAAAAGCTAGAATCCCCTGTTTCTTCTGTAGCAAAGGACGATTTTTATAGAGTAAACAACAAACTGTTAGTTGTTTATAGAGTAAACAGCACACTGTTTGTTGTTTAGTCTATAAACAGGAATTACTTTCTTGTTTATTGAAAATCACTCAAAAAAAAGGCACAGCCTCATTTTTAATCTCTTTGGCACGCTGGAACTTATATTACAAGAGCGGAAAGTAAATTAAAAAGGGACAAAACCCCATTTTAGAGCATTTCATTGCTGCCGGAGATACTCCAAGAAGCTACTGCTAATGGCTGATATGTAATGGCTATAGCTATTTCCATCTTTCTATCATAGATAAATTATGAGAGTCTCATGTCGGCTGTGCAAATGTTTAATGCTTTATATCTTTTTATACATAAGTTGGTCGAATACTTTTATCCCACTATCCCTTGTACAAGTTTACATATTCATTGTATCTGCCAAAGCCGATGCAACTGTTTTTTATTTAGATATGAAGCATTTCATATTGCAATTCTCGCAACTATAATTTTTGAACCAAAAATCAAATTAAACAGTCTGCATTTCTAACTTGGTGTCAGAGCCACCTTCAAGCTTAACAGTAATTTGTTGATTGTGATTTGTTAAGACAACTCATCAGATTATTCTATCATCATACGAGTTTTTCTTCTTTTTCATCAGAATCTTGCTTCACTTGTGAAAGATAGTTAATTCAGATCAGGTGTGCAAAGCCATTGCACAAATACTCGACTGTACAGTCATCCTCGAGATTTTTTTAGTCAAAGATTCAAGAAAAAACATCTAAGAACTCAACAAAATCATCAGTTTAAATACTGTTACATGAGTTATATTTTTTTAACCCAGAAAATTGGAATATATCAGCAATGAGTTATATTTTTTTGACACAGATCAGCACTCGGACAGACCCATTTAAATACTCGGACAGACCCATCAAAGAGTATAATTTAGACATAGAAGGTATACCCACTCAAGATTGAGTATGCACTACTCTTCGACTTACTGGTCACTTAAGCTTTTTAGGATCTTGGTCCTATTATTAAATGATTCTAGTGGATATTTTACGGGGACTGTCTTTTATAAGTCTACCGACGTCACTTATGAATATCTCCCTGTGCATCCAAGAAGGATGAGATTTTGAAGAGTTCACGTGGAAAGTCTGCCGACATTCCTAGTGATTGCAATAATAGAAGTGAAAAGTTGGTGCATGAACAACTATAAAGCTCTCTTTTTCTTTCAGCATGTGTTTTGTGTTCTAAACAAATTGAAACCGGTGATATATTCCTAAAAATACAGTCAGTAGGCACTGTAAATGCAAATCTGAAACAAATCGAGCAAATCAAACAAATCTGAACCAAATCAAACACTGTAAATGCAAACGAGATATTATATTTTACACTGTAAACGCGCATAATAGCTAAATTATTCCGACATAATAGCTAAATTATATTTTACCCTAAAATCGAATTTAAGAAAGAAGAGGAGGTAAAATATACCTTGTCTGAAACGAGACAGCAGCGGAGATGTTGATGAAGGCGGCTCCAATTTGAGGCAGAAGCGCGGAGGTCGATGGAAGCGGTTCACATCTGAGGCAAACGTAGAGGCGGTGATAAAGTGGAAAGCCCTAACTTGATTTACGAAGCAATAATGAACCGTGAGAATAAGAGAGAAAAAGGAAATGACAATTCTATCCACCCGTGTGAGTCAGTGTACGGCAAGTTCAGGTAATATGACGGATATAACCGTGATAACTCAATATAACATTAATAACCGTTATTTTTTTATCACCATAATAACCGTGACTAACCTGAGCGCAAAAAGTGTGACAAATTGAGCCATTTGGTGTTGTATAAGTTCCACCTATTTTCTTTGAAGTAATAACAAATTATGTAATCAAAATGTTTTTTTCCTATTACGGATAGATGTCATATCATTCTTAATTAAAAAAATGTTATATTGTAATTATAAAAAAATGTTATATTGTTATATATATAAAAATTATGTTATACTATAATAGTCAAAACAAGTTCATTTATATAAATTATGGTAGCTAGTATAAGTACTTTGGTGCTCCTAAACAGTTTGCATGATGAAGTTTATAACAAAATACAAAAGATCTTGATTAATAGTAAGAAAAAAATATAATTTTCTGTTGTTGGGATACAATAGCAATTAATAACAAAGGCAGAGTAAACATAATCAGTACTTACTAATTTTATCATAATAAATTATAGAAAAATATCACCTATGACTATGGGAGTAGTCAAAAAATACATTTTACCATATTAAGACTTATATTTTTCTTCTAATTTTAGATGATATAACACTGTAGGAAACTTTTTCACATTTCCATTCACACTCAAGCACCTAATATTTCGAATAGATTATGTAATCTAATCCTTAGCAAGGTCTTACGAAGGTTTTGTCAATTCCTTCAAATGAGGAAACAATGAAATTATTGTGAATCATGCATAATCATCTACGCACACTTATTTAGTATCTTATATTGTATCTTATATTGTAGGATATATGTTGCCTTAATTGAAATTTCAAGTTTCATGATAAAATAATTCATTAACCTTTGAACAAATAAATATAATTCATATCAAATTTTATTACTTTAAAGTTTATTTTATTTAATAATATTTTCTTATTTCTAAAAAATATATTTTGTTTTAAAATAAATTAATAACTTAAATAAGAAGTAATAAATAAATAATGATTAATAGTCCTTAATAGTTAAGGTTGAATAATCAATATTCGATTATAATTAAGTAGTAGTTACTAATTAACAATTGATGAATAAGAAATAATAATCAATAAATATTATTTTCAATGATTCATAGTTAATATGAAATAATTAATATATATATATGGTAAAAAAGACGACAACACCTGGATTATATAGTTACTGTTGCAGGTTTTTTAATGAGCATTAATGAATCAAATTGTATAAGTCATGTATATCAGTTGATTGTATAAAGTGCATTTAATTAACATTAATGTTAAAACTGGTCATAAATGCACATAAAGAAAGAAAATACAATGAACTGATATATAAGGCTTGTAATGATTATTCAATAGACATTGTAATTAATGCATCATTCAAAGGAGGACAAAATGGGTATTATAAAAGAGCTTCAGACGGACACAAGTTTTCGAAGACTCAGTATAATTAAGAAAATCCGACAAAGTCGGTTTGATAACATACAATATATATTTTTATTTCTTTTTACTTGATTTCTTATCACATATCTAATTAATAATTTTATGTATTCAAATATTTTTGGAAATGCTTTATTTGCATAATATACATAAACTATTTTCTAGAAAAACATATAATTCACCTATGAATGCCATGGGAAATGCATCTGATAAATCCAATGAATTTTCATGTCTAATCTGTTTTGAAGCACGTGTTATAATGGAAACTAATTTAATCCCTATCCAATTTCTTATGATATCACTTTGGTTCCTATCTATGTTTGAAAAAAAACACAATTTATAAGGTAACTTGGTCTTTTCAGTTTGTCATCACTTACAATGTAAAACAACTTATGTGTAATGTAAGTTGACAGTACCAAAATTCATAATTAGTCACAATATTACATATCAACACTATTTATACCACGTATATAATTAGTAATTTTGTCTATAATTTTAAATCACATTCAATTGAACACTGCCTTGAATGTAAAACAACCTATGTGCTGCTTTTAACTAGTGTGTATATATATATATTGCTATATGCTTTTATGCAACCACAATTTATACTGTTTTACTATAATACAACATATTATATTTCTTCTTGAATGAGCTGGTTTAACTCTTAATTAGGTACAATCTATTTAATTTGTTTTTAATTTGGAAATGTATTTTCTATTAATTTAGGTGATGTTTATTTCTGCACATAGTTTAGGTAGTTTATCGTTATATGAATTTTAGATTTGGTCTTCTTTCCCCACAATTGACAGGTATCACAGTCTTAACTGCCTTTTTCAAACACTTCCTTGAATGATCCTTGTATAAGTTCATTTCACAAAAGATAGCACACATCTCAGAATATGTCACTTTATGTTTTAAATTGATATATGAAGGTGTTGCCCTATTTCAACAAATAACATAAAAATTTAGACTTAAGTGGAATATATGAAATTGTGTCAAATACTTTGACATATGAACACATAAAATGTTATGAAACTAAAATTTAGCATCGGGAAATGCTCAAATTCGAAATTTGTTTTACAATATTTATTGAATTAGAACTCAAGATCAATTATATGCCAGAGAATTTTGTTTCTTACCAAACTATTTGCAAATAGAAAGCATAAACAAAATAAACAAACAATTAAGTCATTAATCCCAAACAAGTTGGGGTTGGCTAGAGATGGAATCGAAAATCAAACTAGAAAGCATAAATATTATACAATTATTCTTATGCTATGCTTACATGAGCTATAAGATATACAGTATATAAAGACAGATCCCATGTCCTTATCGTTACTATTTTTTCATATATGACAGTATGTGTTGTACTGTTCTTATAAGACTTTTACATCTATATTGATACTGAGTACTTTTTTGCACTTGGAACCGCATATCTCTGATTTTTAAAAAACCATAAATCAATAAAGTAAGAGAGTTTGAAGTAAAACAAGGCATCTTATTTTAAAGTAATATTAAAATATATTCTTATCTGTAGAAATGCAGTTTGAATCGATATGCAAGGGTACTTTAAAGTATTTTTTTAACCATATTTTGAATGAAAATGTTTTTCTTTTGTATTTCATCACCTTTTTAACGAAAATGTTAAATATATTTAAAAGGTTTCTATTATAAATTAAAATTTCTAAAGTCATGAACAAATAGATTAAAAATAAATTTCTTTTACATAATAAAAATGACAACATGATATATATTCTTTTATATCTTATTTTCATTGAATACTTTTTAGTTATTAAGCAAATATTTAATAGGAGTGGCTATTTGGACGTATGCAAAATTAGACACAAACTGAGAGACACAAAGTTTCGACCATTGAATCCTTTTGTCTTTATATGGAGATGTGGAATTTTAGCATGAATTTTATGTTATTCATTATTGAGAAAATTTATTAAAATATGTTTTCAAAGGATTTATCCCTTTTTCTCCATCAGTCTGTAACACCCCACGTCCATTAATGTCACTCACAAAGGGAATGCATTAACTTTCATGGATCATTTTAAGTGTGTATAGAACAGAAACTTAACAACAAGACAGATATAAACAGTACTAAAACTTTAAAACTTTATTTCGTTGCAGCGGAAAATACATAAGTTTGGTTACATCATCAAAATCAGAGTCAAAGAACATAATATCCATCTTGACCAACTCAAAGTACATAAATTGAAAGACATAACCCCGGTACAAAATAGCCATAAATAAGAGAGGCTGAACTTTACTTCAGCGATCCAAGCAACTTCTAAAAGCAGAGATATAGTTGTCCAAAATTAAGCTCCAGTGGTCCTAGTTCCAACCTGAGCACCTGGGGGGAAGGAAGAAAAGAGGAGGAAACAAAGGGGTCAGACATAAAGTCTGGGGAGTGCGATAACTTTAACAATATAATTACCAAAATAACTAGGCTAAGGCATAAGTTGGAAAATAAGGAAATGACTGTGAACAATTGAGTATGGCAAAGTATACAAGGAAATACGGTTGAACTAAGATAACATTAAAGCGCACCTAAACCACTATAAGATAATTATTATACTGCACCACCACTACTATACTGCACCACCACTAGTTACCCTAAGGTTGATCCCGCCTACAGAACATAATAATGATAATGGTAGTTTCGTGCACCCCTAGTTGCCTTCATAGGTGTCGTCTGCCCCTCTCTCCACTAGGTGTACCCACTATCCCCATGTGATCGGCTCCCTAACTCGTAGATACCTGTGTTGGCCCCACAGTGGGGTGTATCACTCCCCAAAGTGGCAACCCGATACCACCAATAAGGCACGGCTTATACCTACACGATGCAACAACGTCTTACCTACCAGCCCGGGCCCACACACGCACATGAACCCGTTGGACTTGCGTTGCCACCGCTGACCCATTTTGGCCTCTTACAGTCAAGCCCAGTACGTGTGTCTCGTCCTCGACTTAGGTTGAGCCCACAAAGATACTTATGAGTTACTGGTTGAAACGGGCCCCCATTACTTGACACAAGCTATCCACCTAAGCTTGGTCCCCTCTAGTACATCTCACTTAACCCTCTTCTTGTTCATGTTTACTTACATGTTTCAATTTTGGTTAAGTGTTTCTAATCGTATTTAAAATGCCACCCAAGGCACCCACTAAATTCCACATGCCACCCAAGGCACCCACTTAACCCCCTCATGTCCCACTACATGTTTATCTAGTTAAGTGTTTCTTAATTCATTAAGACCGTAACCTCATAAAGACCTCCCACATTAGACTGGCATTTGTGGCAGCTGGATTTGCCGGGTGGGTCCGGGCAGTATTACACCACAAGCGAGCCTAACCTCGTGTCTTTACAATTGTTACGTATTTAATTTATGCCTAAGACCTCCCACAGTAGACTGGCATTTGTGGCAGCTGGATTTGTCGGGCGGTTCCGGGCAATCTTACACCACAAAAGACGCTAACCTCGTGTCTTAGATGATTAATTACTCCAAATTAATCATTCCCCAATTTGAATTAATTTCCCTATTCAAATTATCAATCAATTCCAAATTTAACTATGGCCATAATTGACTCAATTATGTCCATCTATTTTGCAAAATCATACCAATTTTCATCACAAATTAGTTTTATGCCATTTAAGGCATTTATGCCAATTCTCAATATTAAATCTTCTAATATTATCCCATTGCCCCATGTTGTACGTTCGTTCGTTTAACATAAAACATATGTTAGACTCGAATAGTCTAACTCATGGAATAAAGAGAAAACATCACAACATACATATAATTAAAGATAGATCTAAACATAAGGGGTGAACTTGCATGTGTGAATGATGTCCTACATCTAAAACTTGCATAGGCCAAAGTTACAACTTGCATAAAACTACATATGTCATAGATCCAAATCTAAAGGTGTAAACTTGTTTAGGTGATGGTCACAACGTGCATAAATCATGTATGTCATGGATCTACATCTAAAGATGTAAACTTGCATAGGCAATAACCACAAACTTGCATAACATGATTCATATTCCAAACTCATATATTTATATAAACTTGCATATGTGATTTATACAACATAACAATGGTTTAAACTTACATCTAAACATGTAAACTAGCATGTAGAATTTATCATAGAACTCACACATGTCATAGCCTAACTTTCGGTCTAAAATAGATGTCATGAAACATGTAAGGTTATACATAATTTTTACTAACTTGCATATGATTCATGTCTAGATCAATATCTAAACTTGCATTCATACATATGATTTATCATATGAATCAACATAACCAAACTAGCATATGAACAACATGATGATTTGATTATACATAAGCCAATCATAGGATTACAACATAGATGATAGCATCACAACTTTACAACATAGATGATAACATCACAACATAACATCATAGAATTTACAACATGTATGATAACATCACAATTTTACAACATAATTATAACATGCGGTCAATAATTCACATCATATCCATATAATCCACATCGCAACTTAATCCAATTAAATTGCTAATTATTTTATTAAAGAAATCGAACTCACAACTCAAAGAAGGTCTTGAGTTCTGAATTCTATGTTTTGAAGTTGTATTAGCTTTCCTTTGAAGAAGATTCGTTGTTAGAGTTGAATAGAATTGAATTTGATTTGCTTTCTTCCTCTCTAATTGGTGGCGGCTATTCTGAGTTGCTAGGTGACGGCATGGAGACCATGAATCTAATTTTAATTTGATTTTAGGGTTTGATTCTTCATGTCTTTTTATAGAGTTTAGGATTAGTTTAGGCCGTCTGATCAACCCAGAATTAATCCCAGCCAATCAGAGCAGATCAGAAACCCTAACGAGTCAGCACACAATCATTAACAGGTCATCAATCAAATCTGCCCGGGGTAGGGGGTCAGGTCGACCCTATGGTTGACCTGGTCAGGGTAGGTCGACCCTATGATCGACCTGGCCCTGGCGGGAATTTTCCCGCCTAGCCTGTTTGACTCTGAAATTTGAATTTTCTGAAATCTGTTTTGAATTTTCTGAAAATTCTGATGGCCATAACTTCTTCATACGAAGTCCAATTCACGCAAACTCGGACTCTATCTCAACCAGAATTCCGAGATGAACACAATGGCGCAACCCATTTCCCTTAATTCTCACATATGAGATTATTTATTCTTTAATATGTTATTATAGTGTTAACAGAAATATGGGGTGTTACATTCTCCTCTCCTTAAAGGATTTCGCCCCCGAAATCTCCAAGTTAAGGAGAATGCATATCCTAACATCCAAACAACCATCTACTCAACCATCAAACACAGGCATCCATTGTCCTTATAAAATTCCTAATGCTGTATGAACATATTCAAGAAGTGTGTGTATATGTTCCTTATCTAATGCAAAATCAGGCGGTCTACTGATTCAGTCGACCTCCTTAATGCAAACCATGATAGTGCCATGCGTCCATTATGTATGCGAAAGAATCCTATCGATACATATTATTTCTACATGTGTGCACAACCATTCACCAAAATGCAACATCCATATGATAGCACAATCATTATACAACCATTAACTTAAATATGCACACACATTTATATGTAATATGCGATATGAAGTGACTGAGCCGATCTAGTGCCTAAAGTGTGTGTATATGCATCCATGAACAACCACTAGCAAACACTTGCATCCACATGCATCCATCATACATAACACGTCTCAAACACATGTTTCAACCATAGGACTACCCTATCTAAAGGTCAAAGATACTAGCAAGAGGACATACTAAAGATAAGATAAGTGCAAGCTAAGCGATAAAGGAGAAATTAAAAGACATACCCTCGAAAAGAAAAGGGTACAATGAACGCATCTTCTCTTCCGTCTCCCAAGTATCGTTGCCCTCATCATCTCCCCATTGCACTTTGACTAGCCTGACCTCTCGATTCCTCAACTTCTTAATCTCCGACCCAAGAATGCACATAGGAGCTCGTCGAATCGTCGCATCATGCTCGATCTCCACCTCTCTAAGCAAGCTCGGCTCCACCACTTCCGCGGTCTCATGCAAGCACTTCCTCAGTGTGATACATGGAATACATCATGTACACCACTAAGTCTCTCGGGAAACTCCACTCTATACGCCATATGTCCAATCCTCTCCTTAATAGGAAATGACCCTACGATACTTGGTGCTAACTTCCCAACAGACCCAAAGCGAATGACATTCCGTAATGGAGACACCTTGACAAAGACCATGTCCCCAATATCAAACTCAAGATCTGACCTCCTCTTGTCTGCATAAGATTTCTGCCTCTCTTGCGCCGTCTTCATCTTTCGAATCAAATCGATCTTTTCCGAAGTCTCTCTAATCATATCGGGCCCAAGCAAGATCTTATCTATAGACCCCACCAACATGTAGGCAAACGACACGGCCATCCATCAAGAGCCTCGAACGGTGTCAAGCCAATGCTAGACTGAAAGCTATTATTATATGAAAACTCCACCAACGGGAGATGTTCCTCCCATGTACCTCCAAAGTCTAAGACACACAACCTCAATTAGTCCTCTAGAATACGATTCACCCTCTCGATCTGGTCGTCCGTCTGAGGATGATATGCGGTGCTCAAACATAACTGAGTCCCTACCGCCTCTTGCAAGCTCTTCCAAAATTCGCTAGTAAAGATAGGATCGCGGTCGCTCACTATCCTAGAAGGAACACCGTGCAAACGAACTATCCCTCGAATGTATACAGAGGCTAATCATGGAGCATTCCTCTTACTCTTCACGGGAATGAAATGGGCGCTCTTAGTAAGTCTGTCTACCATGACCCAAATCCCCGTATTACCCTTTCTCGATCTCGGTAACCCATCAACAAAGTCCATCGAGACACTTTCCCACTTCCATTGTGGGACCTCCAATGGGTGAAGCAACCCACCGGGCTTCTTTTGCGCTGCTTTTACTTGTTGACACACCAAGCATCTAGCGACAAACTCAGCCACATCCCTCTTCATGCCGGTCCAAAAGTAAACTCGTCTCATGTCCATGTACATCTTGTCATCTCTGGGATGGATGGTCATCTTCGAACGATGTGCATCATCAAGAATGGTCTTCCTCAAATTCTCGTCCCTGGTACACAAAGTCTACCATCCCTACGTAACCAACCCTTATCATCTAGGGTATACCTACGGAGATGGCTTGATGACTCCCCCCTTTTGAGCTTCTCTACTAACTCAATCAACTGTGGGTCATCTCGCTGTGCCTCTCCAATTCGTCCCAAAAGCGTAGGTCTAACCTCTAAGGATGCTAGTAAATCGGGTATAAAGTCAATGGAAGATCTAAAGTCAAACGTAGAGATGAACTCTAAGCTTCGCCGCTGAACAAACAGCGGACTCAAGGATAACATTTTCCTATTTAAGGCGTCTGCCACCACGTTACCCTTGCCAAGGGTATATGCTATCTCAAAATCGTAGGACGCTAAGAATTCCATCCACCTTTGCTGCCTTAAGTTCAAGTCCTCCTGAGAGAACAAGTATTTTAGCGATTTGTGGTCAGTGAACAATTCGACTTTCTCGCCAAGAAGTTAATGGCACCAAGATTTAAGCGCGAAAACAATAGCGGCCAACTCTTGGTCATGTGTAGGGTTATTTCACTCATGCATTCTCAACTGCCTTCCATCATAGGCTATTACCCTTCCCTTTTGCATTAAGACTGCGCCTAGTCCTGTCCCACAAGCATCGGTATAAACAGTAAATTGCTTACTCCCATCTGGCAACACTAAGACTGGGGTTGTGGTCAAAGCTCTCTTTAAACGTTGGAACGCATCATCACAATCTACGTCCCACGTGAAGACTAAGTTCTTCTTTGTCAAGCGTGTTAATGGGCTGATATTTTTGCGAAGTCTTTGATGAACTTCCTATAGTAGCCAGCCAACCCTAAGAAACTCCTCACCTTGTTAGCATTTTTAGGGACCTTCCAATCTTGGATGGCCACTACCTTCGCGGGATCCACAGCTATCCCTTCTTTGGTAACCACGTGCCCTAAGAACCGCACTTCCTTCCTCCAAAAGTGACATTTAGAAAATTTAGCTTTAAGGCTATGCGCTCGAAGGGTCTCCAACACTTCCCTAAGATGTAGGGCATGCTCTTCCTTGCTTTTAGAAAAGATCAAGATGTCGTCCACAAAGACTACCACGAATTTATTAAGGTACTCCCTAAACACCCTACTCATCAAGTCAACAAAGTATGCGAGGGCATTTGTCAAAATGAAGGGCATCACAAGCCACTCGAAGAAACCGTATGGAGTCCTAAAGGCAGTCTTGTCTATGTTATCCTCAGCCACTCTCAACTAATGGAAACCTGTGGCTAAGTCCAACTGCAAAAAGACTGAGGCGCCAACTAACTGATCGAAGAGATCGTCAATTCTCGGCAGTGGGTGCCTATTCATCTTAGTAACTTTATTAAGTTATCAATAGTCCACACAAAGTCTAAGGGACCCATCTGCCTTCATGGAAAATACTACTGGAGCACCCCACTCCGATATACTATGTCTGATGAAACCCTTCTCAAGCAACTCCTTTACTTACTTACTGAGTTCTCTTCTCTCTCTTGGAGCCATGTGGCGCACTGGCAATGCAACTGGCTTTGCATTATCTACTAGATATATTCGAAAGTTTGTCTCGCGTTTTGGGGGTAAACCCCTCACCTCATCAAAGACATCAACATATTCACGGACTATACGAACAGAATGTAAATCATCATCGGATATGTCAAGGGATTCTAGGTAGCTAAGCATTACTGAACTTCTAGGGTCATAAGAAATATCAAGGGTCTTTCCATAACGAGTCAACAATCTAACTACCCTTCTTTCACAATCTAGGATGGCCCCGTATCTAGTTAGCCAATCCATACCTAGAATCAAGCCGTAGCCCATGAAGCCAAGAACAAAGGCGTTGCATTCAAACTCAACGCCCAAGATAAACACTCTCAAATCCCGAAAAATCATAGAAAGATGAGCCGAACCACCAATAGGATTTGAGACTACTAAGGGATTTGTAACTAAACTAGTATCTAGGTGTAGTGTTTCAACTAATGATGTAGAGATAAACGAATGTGATGCGCCAGAATTGAATAAAGTACGGACATGATGATCGAACAGAAAAACTAAATTTTCAACGGAAATTGCTCTACCTCGTTCTTGCAGCGGTGGGACCATGAGAGCCTGAACTTGTCCCCTTGCCTGCCCTGGTGCCATAAGAGCCTGCACCTGTCCTCCCGAGGTAGACCCTGCTTTCTGCCCTTTCTTTGGGCAGTCCTTAACCAGATGTCCCGCTTCGCCACAGTGGAAACAACCAGTCTTCTTTTTCTTTCTACAATCTTTGCTTAGATGGACGGATGTCCCACAGTTAAAGCATCTTTTCTTTCCCTTAACATTGTTGCCTCTACCACCTTTATTATTCTGTTGTTGCTGTTGCGGTTTCTTTTGATCCCCTTTCTTCTCGGGTGCCTTATTAGCATTGCGCCCTTCTCCTCTTCATGCATAAGCGCCATATCAACTAGTCTCTCAAAGGTAGCCCCCATAGGGATGTGAGTCATAGCTAACCCATGAAGCGGCTCGTTTAAACCCTTAACAAATCTCAGGGCCTTCTTTTCTGGTGTATTCACCAAGTCCAAGCCAAATCTCGCCAACTGATTGAATTTGTTGACGTATTCTTTCACCGATAGATTCCCTTGCTTCAATGCCAAAAATCTTTCCATGTATAGATTCTCTTCAGCCCGTGAGAGAAACTTCGCCTCAAACCTCCGCCTGAAGTCTGGCCATGTATCAACTGGACGCTCTCCATTAGTGACTTCCCACCAAAACGAAGCTTCGTCTTTCATCAACCAAGCAGCCAATTGGACCTTATTACAGTCGTCCAAGTCGAAAATGCCAAACAGATTCTCCACTTCTTTCTACCAATTTCTAGCTTCAATGAATGTTTCAGTCCCACTAAAAGATTTTCCACCCATCGAACGAAAGTCCTTACATATCTTTGCAAAAGTATCGACACGAGGAGGAGGAGGAGGATTTGTTGGACCTGCAGTGGTGGCCCTAGTCTCCAAATACCTCCTAAACCATCCTGGTATCGTTATCCCCTCGGGTATCTCGGGAATTCCAGACATGCTGAAACGAAAAAGGAAAGATTCAATACAAAAGAACTGAAGGAAAGATATATGGCTCTTGGGGTTATGCTTTCTAAAATAAGCTTTTCTCGTGAAAATACTTTCCTTAAAACATACTTTTGAAGGTACTTCTTTACAAATATGTTTTTGAAAATCAGTTTTTCAAAATTCATATCTGTTCTGGTAACCTTCAGCTCTGATACCACGTATAACACCCCACGTCCATTAATGTCACTCACAAAGGGAATGCATTAACTTTCATGGAGCATTTTAAGTGTGCATAGAACAGAAACTTAACAGCAAGATAGATATAAACAGTACTAAAACTTTAAAACTTTATTTCATTGCAGCGAAAAATATATAAGTTTGATTACATCATCAAAACCAGAATCAAAGTACATAATATCCATCTTGACCAAATCAAAGTACATAAATTGAAAGACATAACCCCAGTACAAAATAGCCCTAAATAAGAGAGGCTGAACTTTACTTCAGCGATCCAAGCAACTTCTAAAAGCAGAGATATAGCTATCCAAAATCAAGCTTCACTGGTGCTAGTTCCAACCTGAGCACCTTGGGGGGGGGGAGGAAGAAAAAGGAGGAAACAAAGGGGGTCAGACATAAAGTCTGGCGAGTGCGATAACTTTAACAATATAATTACCAAAATAACTAGGCTAAGGCATAAGTTGGAAAATAAGGAAATGACTGTGAACAATTGGGTATGACAAAGTAAACAAGGAAGTAAGATGAACAAAGATAACGTTAAAGCGCACCTAAACCACTATAAGATAATTACTATACTGCACCACCACTAGTTACCCTAAGGTTGATCCCGCCTACAGAACTTAATAATGATAATGGTAGTTTCGTGCACCCCTAGTTGCCTTCATAGGTGTCGCCTGTCCCTATCTCCACTTGGTGTACCCACTACCTCCATGCGATCGGCTCCCTAACTCGTAGATACCTGTGCTGGCCCCACAGTGGAGTGTATCACTCCCCAAAGTGGCAACCCGATACAACTAATAATGCATGGCTTTTACCTACATGATGCAACAACGTCTTACCTACCAGCCCGAGCCCACACACGCACATGAACCCGTTGGACTTGCGTTGCCACCGCTAACCCGTTTTGGCCTCTTACAGTCAAGCCCAGTACGCGTGTCTCGTCCTCGACTTAGGTCGAGCCCATAAAGATACTTATGGGTTACTGGTTGAAACGGGCCCCCATTGCATGACACAAGCTATCCACCTAAGCTTGGTCCCCTCTAGTACATCCCACTTAACCCTCTTCTTATTCATGTTTACTTACATGTTTCAATTTTGGTTAAGTGTTTCTAATCGTATTTCAAATGATACCCAAGGCACCCACTAAATTCCACATGCCACCCAAGGCACCCACTTAACCCCCTCATGTCCCACTACATGTTTATCTAGTTAAGTGTTTCTTAATTCATTAAGACCGTAACCTCATAAAGACCTCCCACATTAGACTGGCATTTGTGGCAGCTAGATTTATCGGGCGGGTCCGGGTAGTCTTACACCACAAACGGGCCTAAACTCGTGTCTTTACAATTGTTACGTATTTAATTTACGCCTAAGACCTCCAACATTAGACTAGCATTTGTGGCAGCTGGATTTGCCGGGCGGTTCCGGGCAGTCTTACACCACAAAAGAGCCTAACCTCGTGTCTTAGACGATTAATTACTACTAATTAATCATTCCCCAATTTGAATTAATTTCCCTATTCAAATTATCAATCAATTCAAAATTTAACTATGGCCATAATTGACTCAATTATGTCCATCTATTTATGGTATGCAAAATCATACCAATTTTCATCACAAATTAGTTTTATGTCATTTAAGGCATTTATGTCAATTCTCAATATTAAATCTTTTAATATTATCCCATTGCCCCCACGTTGTACGTTCATTCGTTTAACGTAAAATATACGTTAGACTTGAATAGTCTAACACATGGAATAAAGAGAAAACATCACAACATTCATATAATTAAAGATAGATCTAAACATAAGGGGTGAACTTGCATGTGTGAATGATGTCCTACATCTAAAACTTGCATAGGCCAAAGTTACAACTTGCATAAAACTACATATGTCATAGATCCAAATCTAAAGGCGTAAACTTGTTTAGGTAATGGTCACAACTTGCATAAATCATGTATTTCATGGATCTACATCTAAAGGTGTAAACTTGCATAGGCAATAACCACAAACATGCATAACATGATTCATATTCCAAACTCATATATTTATATAAACTTGCATATGTGATTTATGCAACATAACAATGGTGTAAAATTACATCTAAACATGTAAACTAGCATGTAGAATTTATCATAGAACTCACACGTGTCATAGCCTAACTTTAGATCTAAAATAGATGTCATGAAACATGTAAGGTTATACATAATTTTCACTAACTTGCATATGATTCATATCTAAATCAATATCTAAACTTGCATTCATCCATATGATTTATCATATGAGTCAACATAACCAAACTAGCATATGAACAACATGATGATTTGATTATACATAAGCCATTCATAGGATTACAACATAGATGATAGCATCACAACTTTACAACATTGATGATAACATCACAACATAACATCATAGAATTTACAATATGTATGATAACATCACAATTTTACAACATAATTATAACATGCGGTCAATAGTTCACATCATATCCATATAATCCACATCATAACTTAATCTAATTAAATTCCTAATTATTTTATTAAAGAAATCAAACTCACAACTCAAAGAAGGTCTTGAGTTCTGAGTTTTGAAGTTGTATTAGCTTTCCTTTGAAGAAGGTTCGTTGTTAGAGTTGAATAGAATTGAATTTGATTTGCTTTCTTCCTCTCTAATTAGTGGCGGCTATTCTGAGTGGCTAGGTGACGGCATGGAGGCCATGAATCTAATTTTAATTTGATTTTAGGGTTTGAGTCTTCATGTATTTTTATAGAGTTTAGGATTAGTATAGGCCGTCTGATCAACCCAGAATTAATCCCAGCCAATCAGAGCAGATCATAAACCCTAATGAGTCAGCACACAGTCATTAACAGGTCATCAATCAAATCTGGCCGGGGGGGTGGGGGGCAGGTCGACCCTATGGTCGACCTGGTCAGGGTAGGTCGATCCCCAGGTCGACCCTATGGTCGACCTGGCCCTGGCGGGAATTTTCCCGCCTAGCCTGTTTGACTCTGAAATTTGAATTTTCTGAAATTTGTTTTGAATTTTCTGAAACTTCCGATGGCCATAACTTCTTCATACGAAGTCCAATTCACGCAAACTCGGACTCTATCTCAACCAGAATTCCGAGACGAACACAATGGCGCAACCCTTTCCCTTAATTCTCACATATGAGATTAGTTATTCTTTAATTTGTTATTATAGTGTTAACAGAAATGTGGGGTGTTACACAGTCTATCTCAATTCTCTCATCCATCGGTCCAATTATGCTATCGACTATCAATTACTTTAATATGTGAAAATTTAATAACATGATGTTTCTTATATTGTAGAGCAACCTAATATGACCAATGTTGGTGCAACATGGTTTTTCATCAACTACAATCATCATAGTGTTTTCAGAATAAATTCACAAATAATAATTTTTTTCAATATTTATGTGTAATGACCCGGATATTTGACAGTGTAATGATTAACTTATTTAATTATTTAAATAACAAATATATTATTTAATCGACGATGTTAGAACGTAGAATTATAATATAATTAAAATAGAGCTCGAAATGGCGCGGTAGTTCGCTATTTGGCGATGTGAACTTCAACTGAAGGTACAGGATTCGTTTTAAATCGGATTTCTGTGAAACAAGAAATGCATGGAGCTGTGGAGTATATCTTTCTAGTGGAAGAGAAAAATAAGGATTTCGTCGTGTAGATTTCAAGATATGTCCAAATCAAATTTTAAAATAGTTGCTATATAATCGTTTATCGACCGTAACGGTTTATTCAAAATAACTAGAGATCAGGTTTGAATTTAGACAAGGTTCTTTCGGGAAATAGTGATAATTTAATTTTTAGAATTTTACTATAATTTTTAATTAATTTAATAAACAACTTTTTATTTGGGGTATTGTGCACCCTGTAATCAACATTTTGGGGTTTCACAATATGAGTTAATCTACCGGTATGATTACATTTTTGGGACCAGAGCACGTCACTCATTTCAATGATATTTTTGTTTCAGTCCATAACAGTCCCTACGTGAACAGAATATTTCATAGTATGGTACACTATGTTTTTAATTTAAAACAAACTAAAACTGAATGGTTAACTGGTCAAACGAACTCAAAATTCAACGAAACAAGTTTCATACGAAACCTTAGGAAGAGGTCTAGTGAAACGTCAAGGCCTAATATTTTTAGGATTTTTCTGTAATTTTAAAGAATTAATGCTCAGTGTTTTTCATCGATATTTTCTAAAGGATTTTCGCAAACGGTGTCGGAATTCGACGAAACCTGTCCCATTGGATCCAGAATATTTTTCTATGTCAGGATTTGCTTGGTTTGTCAGAAACAGAAATCGTATGAATTGGTTTTGAAAGGGTACTTCACCGTTAAGTATTAATATAATATTATATAATATTTTTGGTCCTAACAAGGCCTATAAAAGCTTTAGCTTAAACCTAATTCTTCTCAGAAGTCAACAACCAAAGAAAATCCGCCTTCACCTTTATTCTTTCAGGAAATCAAAACGCGGACTGAAATCGAAGAATGAAAAATCAAAATAAAATCCCTTAAATCCTCAAACACTTATATTCGGGTTCTTTCTTCCTTCCTCTTCACTTTCATACCGATTAAGCTGGGTTCGAACGCATATCTGTTCGCAGTGGTGGATCTAGAGTTGCTCAACGAAGGCCAGGCGATTGACGGAGATTCGGTGGTGGACATGGGCGATGGCAGTGAAGGGTAAAAGGGGTTCGAATGCAGAAATGGAAAGGATGCTAGATGGGAGGATGGCATATTAACGTATGGAAGGAGGCATGCAAACAAACTGGAACGAGGCTAAAAATATGGGATCAAAGCAGTATGAGGTAGAAGAACAACCGGGTTTGGAGCAGTAGGAGTGAAGAAAAGTAACAACCTGTTTAATTTTAATTAAGTAATTAGAACGTAATTATTATATTAGTTTTATAATTAGCGTTAAAATCCTGCAGATCGAATAGGAACAGGAAATGTGATTAAAGGGATCAACCGATGCTTTGGTATTAAGAGAAGAACCAAACAAAATTTTTATAGGGAAGATTTTATCTGAGTTCTGCCAAATTAATGTGTACAACGTCATTGAAGAATTAAGTTGATATTTCATAAAGTGGCCAGTTTAGTTTAAGCGCCTAATGATATTTCCAACGTAACTAGTACAGTGCATAAGTTTATTTACACTATGCCTGGAAACATACATATGCCCCTAACCTGATGAGTTAAGCTGCAATTAAATCATGTCTAATTGAAGTTAGGATAAAAGTAAGTATAATTAAATAAATTATTGTTAAGGTTATAATAACATTTAAATTAAATAGTTAATAATGTATAAAATTCTAACAGTGTCAGACAGCAACGGAATCGGTTGAAACGAATGACGTTGGGATCGTATGGACGGTGGCTACGACATGGAATTGACGGGGGGTGAATCGAAGCTCGTTACAATTTATAGTAAAATAAATTGTCCGTTCGAATCAAGCGATGGTTACCGTTATCAACGATGATCGTCCAATGTGAGTAAAACTCACCAACTCTGAACAGTTATTTTTTTATAACGTACTTTTAGAACTGTTAGATATTGATTGACTGTTGTGTGTAGATTGGTTGATTGAACTGCTAGTCAGTTAGTTGAAATTATATATATATATATAAACCGTTATATATATATATATATATATTGATGTTGTTTATCAGAACATTTCATATTGAAATGAGGTTAATGTTAATTATATGGTTTAACATCTGTGATGCAGGGGAACAGGTTGGAGGGACCTAACTGGGTTCCTCAATATATAAAATAAAATACTGTTTTGTTCATATATTATGATATGTGATGTGTTATATATTCTGTGATGATTATGTGTGCTTGGTTAATAGTAATCATGGTTATACGGTATTTTAAATACCAAAAATGAATACTGGAAAGTAAAAAAAGGGAAATTTCAAACTGTGTATTGAAATAGAAGTGTCAAACGATTATTTACTTAGCAAGTAAATAGAAGTATAAAGAAAGATATTTACTTAGGAAGTGAATAGAATGTATAAAGGAATATTTATTCAGAAAATAGAATAAATGAAAAAGGGGAAATATTTAGGAAATAAATATGATATTATAAAAGGAAATTTATTTAGGAAATCATTATAAGTGATTAAACGCTGTTATAAGGAAATCTTTATAAGTGAAGAAACGTTATAAAAAGGACATTTTTTAAGTGAAGAACCGTTACTAAAAGTAAATCTTTATAAATGGATAAACATTATTTAAAGGAGTAAATCGAATATAGGTTATTCGAATTTGAGTTAATCAGTTAGAGTTAATCAATTATAGTTAATCAGTTAGAGTTAATCAAATAGAGTTAAAGAAATAGAGTTAAGCAAGATTAAAAACTGACTAGAGATTAATAAGTTGAATCGTTTTCTGAGTGTGGATCTGATGTTGGTTTCGGCCTTCGGGATTTTTACTTAGAGAATTGTTCTCTTATTAGTTTACAGTTAAGGACTGATGGTTGTGAAAGAATAGTGATACATGAATAAGCTATGGAAATGTTTTCCAGCGTTAATAACGTATTTTTTCTAATCATAGGAAATAAGGAAATATGAATATATATATATATATATATATATATATATATGTATTATATGTTGGATGATTGGATCGATAATTCCATTTGGAATTTAGATCGTTGTTTGTACACCGACATGTTTCTATTTGATAGTTAAATCACAGACTATCAAGTTTTTACCATTTTAACATTGTTAATATGGAGAGACCGGTTGGATTCTTATCCAAAGAACCACTCTGTATTGGCACGAGCGTAGCGAATATGCCAAAGAAAATTGAAGACGGAGTAAAGTGCAAGGGCTGTTGTATAAGTTTTAGATAACAGTGACTAAGACGGATGTACTGAATAGTGCCTTCGGTTTCGTTCAGTCCCAGAACGAACGTATATAGACGAGTGTCTGACAGAGTATTTCCAATGATCAAATATGGTTGGTCTGTACAAATATATATGGTGGCAACGGATTTATTCCCTTAGCATAACATCCAGAATATTTGTGTAAATCAATTAGTGATTAACGGATCTGACAATGTGGCATTCAAGGTGACCGTGTTATCAATGAATAGAAAGTAGTCGTAGCCTCTGGCCTCAACATCCGGTAAATGACAAAAATCGGGCAGGCAGCATGGCTAAGTCGGTCGCACCGAAGTAGGGTGTATAATCACATATCTAGAGAATATTCATTTGCTTCTTTAATCTATCAATGTTGTCCCCTATATATACATGAAACGGTTGCTGATCCCAACCGTTGGTGATGTACATTCGATACACTCAAGCGAAATGAGTGGTTGGTCATGTGTGGCTGAGTTACAAGATGTTCTTGTTAAACTCCAGTGTGTCGTTCCTAGAGTACACTAATCGGAAGGTGGTTCCATACCTTGTTATAGTTGGAAATCCATTACCCAATACGTGCTTGCGGTTTTGATTGTATACTATATATGTAGAACGTGAGATGAAAGCGTTTCTGCTAGATGATTATTATAGTTGTGATTGATAGACATTATTATAATATCAAAAGGTTTTTGATATAAAGATATTTTGGATTCTCATAAGGAAAAAAACCCGTTCCATTATACGGCGTGGTCTTATGAGATATCGTTTACTTGTTCAAATTGTTTTAAACTGTTTTACTCACACCAGTCCATGTTGCGTGCTTAGGCATGTGTCGCATGATGGGGGGTTCTTGCTTTTCGTTAGGTGGAGAACGGGAGACTCTTACTCCTACATGTCCCTTTGGTAGGGTTGGTTGTGAAGTCGAAAGGCTGGCCGTAAAATATGGTATTGGGGTACCAGTGTAAGCCACAGTGGGTTTTACCTGCTGCTTTGGAGGATGGGGAGAGGATGGTTGCAAAGCCTACTTAACTCAAAATCTGGGTTGTTACAGTTGGTATCAGAGCTTAAGGTTAAGTGAATTACCTTGGCTCTGTGGCGTGACTCAGTAGAGATGGGGTTAGTAATACCCTAGATTGAGTTGAGTGTATATATACGAGTGAACGTATTTGTTATTTGATATAAAAATTTGTTTTATATTGTGGAGCTTTATTGGTTGAGTGGCTTATGAATTCTGGTCGATAATGAGGCACCACAATATCGATAGGGGTTTCTAAACACTCGAATACGATGAACCAACATGAAATGTTTTGACCATAGTATAATTGGTTGTATGGGTTGTTAGTATAAACGAATGGAACTAAAAAAAAGGTGAAATAGTTATAAATAACTAATCAGAATTCATATAAGTAAAGTATGTCAAATAAGATGAAGTAAATCTGAATTTAAATCAGATTTGGAATTATAATAAGGAAATTTTAAGATCCTGGGAGAGTTTGAAAATGTTTTCAAATTGAAAGAGAAATATAGTATTGAACTCACTTCGATCGCTGGGAAATAATTCTGATGATGGTGTACACATCATCAGTGTGATTTTCGAGTTTCAAAGTGACGGATTACTACCAAAATTTTTATTTTGAATTGTTTTGATAAAACAAGTTGTTTTGAAACTCAAAGGTTTTGAATTGGTGTAATGATTTCAAAATATGATTTGAGATGAACCCAGGGATTTAAAATTTCTAGAATTTAAATTTGACTTGAACTAAGTTAAATAAAACTGGATTTGAGTAGTGAATAATCTAGAATGATATTGGAATTGGTGAGTTAAAATTTTGAAAATCGAGAATGGAACTCGAGTTAAGAAGGAGATGTGATTTGAGGATATAAACTTTTGGAGTTGATTGGTATGGCATGGTATATGCAGAATTGGTAACAGATGATAGGGATATAATGGTATGCCCGACAAAAAAGTACAGGTTTATATTTACTTTGGGTATGAGGTTTTGACGAGCCGAATTGGCAAGCCGCTTGGCTGTTTGATTTTCTTTTGAGTTGGAGAAGGCCTAAAGAGGTGAGTTGGAATTTTACAGATAGGGCTGTACAAAGGAGGTTATGGCGAAATTTTCTGAAAATTTTAAGTGTTAGAAAATTTTCAGAATTTTTGAAAATTTAGGTTAGTCGGAAGGAATTAATATTTTAGTCAATATTAATTGGTTCAGTTGAAATCAGAAATAAGGGGTAAACAAATCTTAGGAATTCCAATAGATAGGGTCGTCCTCTAACTTAGCAATTTCGAGGACGAAATTATTTTAAGTGGGGAAGAATGTAATGACCCGGATATTTGATAGTGTAATAATTAACTTATTTAATTATTTAAATAACGAATATATTATTTAATCGACGACGTTAGAACGTAGAATTATAATATAATAAAAATAGAGCTCGAAATGGCGCGGTAGTTCGCTATTTGGCGATGTGAACTTCAACTGAAGGTACAGGATTCGTTTTAAATCGGATTTCTGTGAAATAAGAAACGCATGGAGCTGTGGAGTATATCTTTCTAGTGGAAGAGAAAAATCAGGATTTCGTCGTGTAGATTTCGAGATATGTCCAAATCAAATTTTAAAATAGTCGCTATAGAATCGTTTATCGACCGTAACGGTTTATTCAAAATAACTAGAGATCAGGTTTGAATTTAGACAAGGTTCATTTGGGAAATAGTGATAATTTAATTTTTAGAATTTTACTGTAATTTTTAATTAATTTAATAAACAACTTTTTATTTGGGGTATTGTGCACCCTGTAATCAACATTTTGGGGTTTCACAATATGAGTTAATCTACCGGTATCATTACATTTTTGGGACCAGAGCACGTCACTCATTTCAATTGTATTTTTGTTTCTGTCCATAACAGTCCCTACGTGAACAGAATATTTCATAGTACGGTACACTATGTTTTTAATTTAAACAAACTAAAACTGAATGGTTAACTGGTCAAACGAACTCAAAATTCAACGAAACAAGTTTCATAAGAAACCTTAGGAAGAGGTCTAGTGAAACGTCAAGGCCTAATATTTTTAGGATTTTTTCTGTAATTTTAAAGAATTAATGCTCGGTGTTTTTCATCGATATTTTCTAAAGGATTTTCGCAAACGGTGTCGGAATTCGACGAAACCTGTCCCATTGGATCCGGAATATTTTTCTATGTCAGGATTTGCTTGGTTTGTCAGAAAAAGAAATCGTATGAATTGGTTTTGAAAGGGTATTTCACTGTTAAGTATTAATATAATATTATATAATATTTTTGGTCCTAACAAGGCCTATAAAAGCTTTAGCTTAAACCTAATTCTTCTCAGAAGTCAACAACCAAAGAAAATCCGCCTTCACCTTTATTCTTTCAGGAAATAAAAACGCGAACTGAAATCGAAGAATGAAAAATTAAAATAAAATCCCTTAAATCCTCAAACACTTATATTCGGGTTCTTTCTTCCTTCCTCTTCACTTTCATACCGATTAAGCTGGGTTCGAACGCATATCTGTTCGCAGTGGTGGATCTAGAGTTGCTCAACGAAGGCCAGGCGATTGACGGAGATTCGGTGGTGGACATGGGCGATGGCAGTGAAGGGTAAAAGGGGTTCGAATGCAGAAATGGAAAGGATGCTAGATGGGAGGATGGCATATTAACGTATGGAAGGAGGCATGCAAACAAACTGGAACGAGGCTAAAAATATGGGATCAAAGCAGTATGAGGTAGAAGAACAACCGGGTTTGGAGCAGTAGGAGTGAAGAAAAGTAACGACCTGTTTAATTTTAATTAAGTAATTAGAACGTAATTATTATATTAGTTTTATAATTAGCGTTAAAATCCTGCAGATCGAATAGGAACAGAAAATGTGATTAAAGGGATCAACCGATGCTTTGGTATTAAGAGCAGAACCGAACAGAATTTTTATAGGGAAGATTTTATTTGAGTTCGGCCAAATTAATGTGTATAACGTCATTGAAGAATTAAGTTGATATTTTATAAAGTGGCCAGTTTAGTTTAAGCGCCTAATGATATTTCGAACGTAACTAGTACAGTGCCTAAGTTTATTTACACTATGCCTGGAAACATACATATGCCCCTAACTTGATGAGTTAAGTTGCAATTAAATCATGTCTAATTGAAGTTAAGATAAAAGTAAGTATAATTAAATAAATTATTGTTAAGGTTATAATAACATTTAAATTAAATAGTTAATAATGTATAAAATTCTAATAGTGTCAGACAGCAACGGAATCGGTTGAATCGAATGACGTTGGGATCGTATGGACGGTGGCTACGACATGGAACTGACGGGGGGTGAATCGAAGCTCGTTACAATTTATTGTGAAATAAATTGTCCGTTCGAATCAAGCGATGGTTACCGTTATTAACGATGATCGTCCAATGTGCGTAAAACTCATCGACTCTGAACAGTTATATTTTTATAACGTACTTTTAGAACTGTTAGATATTGATTGACTGTTGTGTGTAGATTGGTTGATTGAACTGCTAGTCAGTTAGTTGAAATTATATATATATATAAACCGTTATATATATATATTGATGTTGTTTATCAGAACATTTCATATTGAAATGAGGTTAATGTTAATTATATGGTTTAACATCAGTGATGCAGGGGAACAGGTTGGAGGGACCTAACTGGGTTCCTCAATATTTAAAATAAAATACTGTTTTGTTCATATATTATGATATGTGATGTGTTATATAATCTGTGATGATTATGTGTGCTTGGTTAATAGTAATCATGGTTATACGGTATTTTAAATACCAAAATGAATACTGGAAAGTAAAAAGGGAAATTTCAAACTGTGTATTGAAATAGAAGTGTCAAACGATTATTTACTTAGCAAATAAATAGAAGTATAAAGAAAGATATTTACTTAGGAAGTGAATAGAATGTATAAAGGAATATTTATTTAGAAAATAGAATAAATGAAAAATGGGAAATATTTTGGAAATAAATATGATATTATAAAAGGAAATTTATTTAGGAAATCATTATAAGTGATTAAACGCTGTTATAAGGAAATCTTTATAAGTGAAGAAACGTTATAAAAAGGACATTTTTAAAGTGAAGAACCGTTACTAAAAGTAAATCTTTATAAATGGATAAACATTATTTAAAGGAGTAAATCGAATATAGGTTATTCGAATTTGAGTTAATCAGTTAGAGTTAATCAGTTAGAGTAGATTAGTTAGAGTTAATCAGTTAGAGTTAATCGAATAGAGTTAAAGAAATAGAGTTAAGCAAGATTAGAAACTGACTAGAGATTAATAAGTTGAATCGTTTTCTGAGTGTGGATCTGATGTTGGTTTCGGCCTTCGGGGTTTTTACTTATAGAATTGTTCTCTTATTAGTTTACAGTTAGGGACTGATGGTTGTGAAAGAATAGTGATACGTGAATAAGCTATGGAAATGTTTTCCAGCGTTAATAACGTATATTTTCTAATCATAGGAAATAAGGAAATATGAATATATATATATATATGTATTATATGTTGGATGATTGGATCGATAATTCCATTTGGAATTTAGATCGTTGTTTATACACCGACATGTTTCTATTTGATAGTTAAATCACAGACTATCAAGTTTTTACCATTTTAACGTTGTTAATATGGAGAGACCGGTTGGATTCTTATCCAAAGAACCACTCTGTATTGGCACGAGCGTAGCGAATATGCCAAAGAAAATTGAAGACGGAGTAAAGTGCAAGGGCTGTTGTATAAGTTTTAGATAACAGTGACTAAGATGGATGTACTGAATAGTGCCTTCGGTTTCGTTCAGTCCCAGAACGAACGTCTATAGACGAGTGTCTGACAGAGTATTTCCAATGATCGAATATGGTTGGTCTGTACAAATATATACGGTGGCAATGGATTTATTCCCTTAGCATAACATCCAGAATATTTGTGTAAATCAATTAGCGATTAACGGATCTGACAATGTGGCATTCAAAGTGACCGTGTTATCAATGAATAAAAAGTAGTCGTAGCCTCTGGCCTCAACATCCGGTAAATGACAAAAATCGGGCAGGCAGCATGGCTAAGTCGGTCGCACCGAAGTAGGGTGTATAATCACCTATCTAGAGAATATTCATTTGCTGCTTTAATCTATCAATGTTGTCCCCTATATATACGGGAAACGGTTGTTGATCCCAACCGTTGGTGATGTACATTCGATACACTCAAGCGAAATGAGTGGTCGGTCATGTGTGGCTGAATTACAAGATGTTCTTGTACTCCAATGTATCGTTCCTAGAGTACACTGATCGGAAGGTGGTTCCATACCTTGTCATAGTTGGAAATCCATTACCCAATACGTGCTTGCGGTTTTGATTGTATACTATATATGTAGAACGTGAGATGAAAGCGTTTTTGCTAGATGATTATTATAGTTGTGATTGATAGACATTATTATAATATCAAAAGGTTTTTGATATAAAGATATTTTGGATTCTCATAAGGAAAAAAACCCGTTCCGTTATACGGCATGGTCTTATGAGATATCGTTTACTTGTTCAAAGTGTTTTAAACTTTTTACTCATACCAGTCCCATGACTGACCCGGAGTTTACTTTGTTTTGTTCTACCTAAACTCTTAGGTGCCTAAATTTGTACGGGCAGTCAAGTAGTTCAGGATTTTACAGATACACTTGGAGAGCTTGGAGCAGGAGGCTTCAATATTCTATAGCTATTATTATTTCCGTTGTTGTTGTAAGTGTTGTACTCTGAAATGTTATTGTATACAAATACTGTTTGTATTTCAAAAGTTATGTTATATTTTATTCGTTCCGCTGTGTGATTCGTGTTTACTCTGATGATGATGTTCTTCTTCTTCTATTCTATTAGTTCTATCTTATCTTTCCTCACCCTCTATCTTCTTTCTATTAATTTCTTGAATTTTCAATGCAATTTGGGGTTGGGCTTGTGTTATTTAGTCAGCTCGAATTGGACCGGATTTTCGGGTCATTACACTATGCCAAAAAATTAATAACCATTCATAACCAAAATTTAGATGGATAACAGAATAATTAATCAAATAATCATCCACGGCAAAATTATTGTTGGGTGAACAACACGACAATTAACTATAGTTACTGCATAAATTATTAAATGGATAACAGAACAATTAATAAATCATTAGATGGATAACAAAACAATTAATCAATTTTTGATATTTAATCATTACAATATATTTTTTAATAACATAAATTTTAATTCCCAGCAAAGCGGGCAAAAAATACTAGTTATATATAATTGCTGATATATCAGCAACTATATTTAAAATTGATGTATAACTGAATAAATAAAAGGCAAATGAAAACTGCAACAAAGACTACAATTATTACTGTAAATTGCTGATATAGCAACAATTGTTTTGCAGTTGATGCAAATAATTGGAAAAGTTGCTGAAATATCAGTAACAATTGCAAATAGTTGCATTATTTGTTGCAATTTACTGGAGCATGCATGTTTCTTATTTTTATTTTGTTTTTAAATCATAATTTTTTGTGGTTTTACTGCATGAATACGATGATGATGTATTGAATTTAATTCTGAATTTTCGTAAATTTCTTCGTTTTTTCGTTTTTTTTTTTATGATTTTCGAAAAATAAGGACCTAATTTATAAAGTTTTTAGATGGGTGTTTTTTTGTATTTCGAAACATAATAGGGACCTGAGCCAAATTATACCAATTAATTTTGTCATTATAGTTGATATGTAGAGTTCATGTTATGTGATTTATATATCTTTATAGTTGTATAGAAAACTAGCTTTTTTAATATGAATATATATATAGTAAAATCGACATACATTTTTAAGAGCTATTAGAAAAATGGATTAAATACTACCAATGCTTATTTAAATAATTAGAATTTAAGATTTCATGAGTAGTTTCAATAAATGGATTGAAATATAAAATATCACAAAAGAATTGAGGAGGCTCATAAAATAATTTGTAGAAATGTTAAAATACAAGTATTTAAACTGGAATTGTTTTCCTAAGTCTATGATAAATTTATTAAGATAAGTGTTTAATATATTAAATTTCATATTATTGTATACATATATTATTTAAACTGTGTGACTTATTTAACTTTATATTTGAAAGGAAAATTAATTTTTCCATTTTTGTTGACACGAACATGACATACATTTTAAAACATCACATTTCGCATTAATTAGATGAATTATCAACAACTTATTGATTGAATTTATTTGTTAAAATCAAAAGTACATAATTAATTTAAATATATTAACTTGAATGTACAATGTTAAGTGATATCATGCAGTGTTCTACAAATAACTAAATAAAATTTAAAATGTAGGCGTTTGACATTAATATTACAATGCACTACATGATGAATATATTGATGTAAATAAGTAAAAGTATGAACTTATGATTGTTACTTATATGTATAATATATGTTATGTGAGTGACATGTTTATGTATTTGAATTTTTTCCGTTAATATGAATATGGTTAATCTTGATGTAATTTATTAGGAGAATCCATGAATAATAGTTTGAAAGAATTATTTAAATAGTTTTAAATATTAAAAAAATGAGAAAGACTTAAATGATTATAAAAATTTTAAAGTGTAGATATTCAGAGCCAAAAAACATAATTTTATCATTTTTTAATAAGTTAATTAAATTTATTTTGAATTACTTAACCCTTTGGTTTTGTAGTTAATTTAAATATATAGACTTAAATAAAAAATATTAGGAGCTAATTATTAATAAATAATTGTGTAAACTTTAAAATGTTCATATGTAAATTAACAAAAGAGGTAAGATAATGTGAGAGAAATAGTAAATAAGTGTAAAATGATAAACTAGTTTCAAAATAAAATATCTGGAGAGAATGGAGAGAATGAAGGAGAAGAGAGAAAACTCCTACAATTAAGAGAGAACTTTAAAAGGTTATGCTTCACTATTATTTGATAGATAGATTTGTAAAACCAAAGTCTGAATTTGTAAAGAGAATCAATCCTAATTTTAAGTGATATATTAAGCTAAAGAAATATAAGGTATTTTTGGAAGTTTACAGTTGGATCAAAAGTTTGCGCTTTTAAGGAAACTATAAATAAATATATAAACATGTAATTTGTTTGAATTTTTTTACTTTTAAGTTGCAATGTTTAACTTTTTTATTAATTTGTATTGTTAATTAAGGAAGAATGATGATATGACGAATGTCTATTTGTTAGATCATATTTTAAGTGATGTTAATATTTGTTAATATGCATAGAAATAAAGTTTGAATTTGTAAGTATAATAAATTGTTAAATCCTCATTTTAGGTTATATATTAAGTTAAAGTTATATAAGGGTATTTTTGAAAGTTTATGATCGGACCAAAAGTTTACGCTTTCAAGGCAACTTTTAATAAAGATGCATAGCTTAATGATATTTTAAAAAGTTCGCGGTCTGATCGATAATTTGCACTTCCAAGCATGCATATTTCCATTGTAGTTTATCTAATTACAATTGTAAAATTACACGTCTATATAAAAATTAGTAATTCACGCACTATGATTTTCTTAGCTAAGCAATGCATCATTAATGATTACATTATTTTATAGTATATCTGCAACGGTGAACATGATATCAGGAAGGAAATACTTATTCAGTTTTGATTCTTAATTTTTTAGATGTTCACCTTTCCATTGTAAGTACATTAAATTATGTGTCGGCAGTATCAGAAGAAGAAAAATATATTCGAAAATATATATATATATATATATATATATGCATCTAAACCATATGGTTTTTAATTTTATTTTTTAAGTTGCAACGTGTAATATGTTATTTGTTCGAATTTCAATTTATATTATTAATTAAAAATGAATTCATAAAAAGAATTTATTTCTTATATTATATTTTTATGTAATATTAAAATCTGGTAGTATTTATAGACAAACGTTTTGAATTAGTAAAAGAAGTTTATTTGTTAGATTTTAATTTTTAAGCCATATCAAGATTTCGTAATATCAATATAGGGTGTTTTGAATTGGTAAAGTATGTCAATTTGTTAAATATTACTTTTACATGTTAATGACATTTTTTGAAGCGTGTTTTTGGTAATTGTTGACACCAAAAATTGGCACAACATCCAAGAGATGAATTTTGTAGAGAATAATTGAAGATGAGCCAATGAAAAATGTAGAAAAATGCAATCACATATAGGTTTATAGTGGTTCTACATTAACAAGCCTACATCCACTTTATAATCCTTTTTATACTTAATGATCTATTACAGGAAGAATAGTCATAGTTGACAATACAACAAGAGATTAATGACAATTAAAGATCGGAATATCCAAAATGCCAAAAGTCCCTTCTTCTAAGTCCAGTAAGTGTATTTATAGGTATTACTCTGGTATCCTGTCCTACGCTAGTGAGATATGGAAATCGATGCAATCCGTGAAGGCCATTTCAGATGCTCATGGAGGGGGAACCTCTTGGGACGGCAATCCCTTCTCTCTCTCTGCTGCTTGGAATTTTGTGTGGTATCCAACGCCATAGCTTCCTCTTTTCTCTTTCAGTTGGAAAGTTCGTATTCCTCCAAAGGTATATCTATGTATGTGGAAAACCATGCATAATGGTTTGCCATTAGATGAGAATCTTCAAAAAATTGGTATCCCGCTCGTTTCCAAATGCAGATGTTGCAGTGTAGGCAACATCGAAACCTCTTTTCATCTGTTGATCCCTGGGGTTTGTGCTAGGCCTATTTGGAATTACTTCGGGAACCTATTAGGTTGTCGTTGTAATGGAAACTCGTTTGAGGACTTCCTGAGGTTCTGCTGGACTGGAATTTCAGGTAAAAGTCTATGCGTGAGCATCTTTCGTTTGATTCCTTGTTTGATTTGTTAGCACATCTAGTGCACGCGGAACACGGCAACCTTTGATGAAGTGGCTATGGACCCTCCGACCATCATCCGGAGAATTAGGAATGATATCTTCCTAGCTTTTCGAGGTAGGTCGTTCAGAGATGTGATTGGTTCCCAGTCTAGGAGGTTGGCTGTTAACTTTAACATTTCAACACTAACAGCCACCCGCAGACAAGGTATTGGTTGATTCTGCTTTCGCATGGGTCATTTGCTTTGGTAGTCCAATTCCCACTCCCTCTCCCTGAGACGACCCGAACTTCCCCGTGAAGGAAAGCCCGGATTGCTTTGAGGACAAGACAAATCAGAACACAAACAGAAGAACATTTCATTGCTTATTACAACAATTTCATCATAATACAAGAATATATAGAGTATGAATAAATATTACACATTTACTAAACATCAGAGATTAACAAGTTATAATGCAGCAGAAAATAATACAAAACACAACTGAAAAGAATATACAGATACAGAGCTTTCCGAATATCATTCCAGCTGTAAACTAGGATCCTGTGGATATAAATCTGCAAAACAAAAACTGCTAACTGCCCGTGTGGAAAATAGGGCACCAGAGTTTAGGTTAAAACAATAAACTCCAGGTCAGTCATGTGACTGGTGTGAGAACTAAAACAGTTATTTAAAACTTTACTTTAATGTTAGGTAAATCAAGGGACCACACCATATAACATGGAACGGGTTTCCTCCCAAGAATACCAGTGCATAAAACAACAAAGCAATGCTAAATAAAGAACAATGAAGCTATTATAAGACTCAGGTCCCATCACACAATGCAACGCAAGCCAAAGGATAGAGTTTTTACCTTATAATAGCCAAAAATGCTTGGTACGTGAAATTTCATCTTTTATTATTACTATAAGTGTACAGTGTCAAAACAATTTCAATCATAAGTATCAATCATAGATGGCATAAGTGCCCCATACCACTATGTCGCCATATATAGGTTTACAATTAAAACCGCAAAATACTGTATTGGAAAGTGGTTTCCATCTGTGAACCAAGCCAAGGGATCATCCTTACCACTTCGAGACAATCTAGCACATGTCTCAGGAACAACCGCAACTGCACCTTGGATCTTCAGGACCGGTCCACACGGAGTGGATTAAAATGCCTGAACACTGTGTTTCCCCGCCCTATGGGGCGTAAATGAGCCAAATGACTCCATCGGTCCCGGATCGACCGATATAACCGAGGCGCCTAGCAATCCATCATCCACATAAGTAAAATGCCAAGGCATGTAAAATGCTGACACCACTCCTAGCTAGAAGAAAACGCATTCCCTCCCTGCAGTCCACTCCCTTTTATGGTTCACACCGGGTTGCGAGGCTCGCGAATTAACGTTACACAAAGCTGCGTTGTATTAAAGCTGTGCTCTGATCATTAACCACAAAACTCTGCTTTTCAACAGAAGCCTTGATCATTTGCATCTTAGCATGCCACACAGGCAATTCACGCTATACAACCGATGTCCATCAACCACACAGAATGAAATCCGATGTCAGGTACACATCCATTTACAACTTCATTTTGGGTCTGAACGAAACCGGAGGCACTTTATTCCTCCCCGTATGTCCAATACAGGGGAGAGGCCCTCGCATATTAGTCGATCTCCAAGTATGTCTGGACGATCACCACTTATTACCTTGTCTTGGGTGTACAACCCAATTAAGACATCAGTAATAATCCAAATGATGTGAAGACCTCCGGTCTTCAACCACCATCTTCATCCTCGACACATCGTCGAATCAGTTATTCAGAATGGGATAAACCCGGTCTTTTTGAATAACTCGCATATATAATAAACAAGTGCTATAAAAACACAACATACGCCTCGTTCCAATCCAAAATATTTCTTTATCCAAATACTCATATACTTTGGAAAAGGTTCCCATTAAGTTTATCAAAAATAAATTCTTTAAATTTATTCTTTAATCTTCCTTTGGATATCAATTCAATCTAATTAAAGATGCATTAAAACTCCACTTGGTTTTAATCTTCCTAAAAATCAATATTAACGATTGTTTAACTTGGGAAATCATACCCTGTCTTTAACCGGGTTAAAGAACCAATGTCATTTAAAACACGTTCACGATAAACCCAAAATCCCATTCCATTCCATCAGCCTTTAACCGTAAATTAGCAAGTGAACAATTCCCTAAGTATTAACCCCGAAGGCCGAAACCAACATCAGATCAATACCCAAGAAACCATTCAACTTAACTAATCTCCAGTTAGTTTCTGATTTTCTTAACTCCATTAGGTCTAAGAATAGTATTATTAAAGATACCATTCATGAAAACCCTAATCACATTACATTAATTATGGAATCTTCACAGAAAACAAATCAATATGTTATCGATATCAATTTCCATATCCGACCAATAATATAAATGGAATAACGACAACGCCTCTTAAATTCCATATGTATTAATAGTCTTCCTCCACAGAAGTTCACTTCGATTATTATCAAATCAAATTCCATTCAATTCCAATTTAATATATTAAATTGGAAAATGTTACCTTGGAAAATTCCCGTTAAATCTAAATAAAAAGATTTATAAATCCCAAATCACATTTCACTGTAAATCGGGTTAAAGAACGAATGTCGTTAAAAACACAGTTCACAATAAACCCAATTCACATTAGCCTCTAACCGTAAATTAGTTAGAGAACAATCCCCTAAGTATTAACCCCGAAGGAGAAAACCAACATCAGATCAATACCCAGGAAACCATTCAATGTAATTAATCTCCATTTAGTTTCTACTTTTCTTAACTCCTTTCGGTTCAAGAACAGTATTATTAAACATACCGCTCACAATGAACCCAAAATCCAATTTTATATTAAATACAAGGCTCTGAATAGAAAATATATCGGCTTATATTCAATATCTAATTCTAAAACTAACAAATATCGTATTGGAATAATGATATATTTATCTTCCAAATTCCTCCGCGATCTCCGTATAATCACGAAATCCAATATCGAAATATTCCAAGCTTAATTTTGATTCAAATCTATTCCAATTCATATATTGGAAATCCTGGTTATTTTTAAAACCATTTCAAATCAAATTTATTTATTTTAAAAATATTGGATTTATTATTCTAATTCAAAACTAGTTCATTTCGATAAAAATCTATTTTTATCTTTTCAAATATGGAATTTTTCATCCCAATTCTTTCCAAATCATTTATTATGATTTTACACAAATTATTGATATTTTTAATAATTTTATTAAGGCCTGTACAACCGATTTCCATAAACGGCCATCGAAGTGCACTTATAGCGACCTTTTCCAAATTATATTTGGACATAATTCCAAATCCAACCATTAGATTTCTAATTTCTTCTATTCGTTAGAAAGCTCTTTTCGATACGAACCCAACGGTTCCTGTTTTAGGAGAATCCGACGATCGGATCTCCCGTAACGTCCGTTCGAAGTCAATGGTCAAAATTCACGAAATGCCGCAGCGCGGCATGTTCTATTCAGGCCATTATATTATATATATAATATATATTTCGTTGATTTCCATTTAAAACGTATTTTATAAATCGTTTTAAATTCGTTTTCAAAACGATTTCAACTTCATATTCAATTTCTAATCAAAATTGAATATTTCATATCATCGATACATAAATGACAATATTTTCAAAACATTAGATTTTGAAATCAATCCTTTTTCGATATTCATTATAAAAATGAATAAAATCGATATAAATATCGTGCACGTCAAAATGGCGTTAATCTAATCAACACGACTTTATATATTTAAATATTTTCGTGTCCATCCCAAATCGGACATCAAAATCAGATTTTAATATTTTACTAAATACTATTTGAAAATATTCCTTGTTTCAAAATAATCGTTATTTCAAAATATTCATACTTTCTAAACTAGAATCAGACACAGTCAATTACCATATAATGTGATTTATATGGATTTCATACACATATGTACACAACATCAATCAAACACAATCAACCATCATCCAAAGTGCATTCTACACTGCATAAGCATCAAATATAAATATTCAACGCTTACAACGGCTTGTCAATGAATCGATCGACATACAACTAACTATTGGGATCAGTGTATGTCCAATATCACCCCAATACCCGTGTGGGGTTTCAAACAATCAAACACAGGTTTTATTTGTGTAGTTGGGCGATGTGTAAAATTTATTGTCCCAATTAATATCAGTCAAATCGGTGTACATAAACAAATCGTCCGATTTGTTTATGAACATTTATTTTATTCATACACGTTAAAAATTATATTTTTAACTATAAAGTATTTTCAACTACAAAATATTTTATTCCACTCCACATCACACAATCAATTTTCACAACATAACCAAACAAACAAACAAGTCGTCCATGGTCTGTGGACGACGGGTTTCGGGTGCTGCTAAGCACCATTTGCATCCAAGTATATATTTTAACTAGAAAATAAAATAAAAGTGAGAAGTTCTCACCAAGAAGCTAAACCAAACGCCGCGACTCTTCATATGTAGGAAATCTTCGTCAGATTTCCAACGAGATCTATTTCATGCGGTATATGTTAAAAATCACATTTTTCAATTCAAGAAAATCGTATTTTCCTACAGCTACATCTTATATAAAAACTGTATTTTTATATAATTAAAAATCAAACCTTTTACATCATAAGAATCAAATCTTTAACATCTCTTCATACATATAAAAATTCAATCTTTATCGTCTTTTCTTTCATATAAAAATTCAATCTTTATCTTGTTAAAAATCTAATTTTTATCATATTAAAAATCTAACCTTTCTCCTATTAAAAATCTATTCTTTCTTTCTATAATAATCTATTCTTTTTCTTTAGAAAAATCCAATATTTTCATGTTAAAAATGTAATCTTTTCTTTAACAAAAATCATTTCTTTCTACTAATAAAAATCAAACCTTTCCTAACACCAAAAACCTAATCTTTCTTGAGTTAAAACTGAAATTAAAATCTACATTATTAACTACACTTAATAAACTAAAACCTAAGTAATTAAATTAATAAATTACCTTAAATTTCATTGTTCTTTGAAGAGGGGGGTCCACGGGGTCGGGGTTGGGCTGAGGTAGTGTGAGAAGGGGTGCTGGTGGTGGAAGGGGCAGCGCACTGGGTCTGGAGCCAGGGGAGGCGCGACCGTGGTCTGTGGTGGGTACAACATGGTGGAGGCAGGTTTTTTAATGGCTTGGGCTTTGAAATCGAGGAGAGGGGGGCCTGGGGAGGGAGAATGGCCATCGCCGGAGGTGGGGAAGCGAAGGGAAGCAGCACGTTGGCGGGGTGAAGGCCAGAGCGACGGCGGATCGATCTGGAGAAGGGGGCTCGATTTTTGACTGGGTTTGAAAGTGATTAGGGTTGGGCGAGTAAAAGTGTTTATATAATTATATTTTAAATTCACAAAAAGAAACTTTTTATTTCGATCTCCAAACGAGACCCACTGATTGTTATTCCTAACGTTATACCCTAATTCTGAACACAATGAAATATATTTCGTAAGCCAGTTCGGCTATTACGACCAGTTTTCATTGAAATTAAAATATAAATTAATATAACGTTCAAAATTGATTTCAACGTACATTTCAATTCATTAGGGTCACATACGAACTCTAAAAATTGCAGAAAAATTATTTCTAGCTTCGTATTGATGATATGGTCCTAACAAAACGAATTTCGTCATATTCTAAGGCAGCTTGAAAAATGGCCATTTTCTGGTCGATCCGAATTGACTGAAACTGTTAAAATACGTTTTCTTTTGCCACGCTCACATTTTGATTCAAAAAATTATGAATTTTGGAATCTAGCAATAATTCGACATCCTAGATCCAACAAAAGTGTTTTCGTAAAAAAAGGAGGTCGATTGCAAAATTTCCGTTTTTAAGGGCCAAAATTCCATAGAGACTATTCTGAATTTTCAACTGGGCATAACTTTTTATTCCCGCTATGAAATTTCAATTTTTTGGATTCGTTGGAAAGATATTTTCAAATAGATTCTAATATTTTTGGTTTCGCTAAAATCTGTTTTATTTTGAATCATGTACATTCATTTGAAATTTGAAATCGAATTTTCAAACTACCGCGCCATTTTCAATTCCTTTTATAATTAAAATAAATATTTATATTCTAATGACGATTCAAATAAATATATATGTTCTAATTCTATTCAAAATAAATTTCTTGTTGTTGTTATTTAAAATAATTCATTTAAATATTCAAATTTCATTAAAATTGCCAAAATAAAAAATTAAAATTGGCTCAGATTTTCTGGGTTGGTACAATCTCCCCCACTTAAAATCTTTTTTTCCTCGAAAAGGAACGGAGCTGAAAGTTGTTTAACCAACCAACTCAACTTTCATTATTTTCATTACGGCTTAAGTTTTCAACTTTTCAGTTTCTAAAAACTTTCCAATTCTTCAAAAATTTGGCTTCACACCCTAAATTTTCGAAAAATTTCGCCATAACCTCCCTGCACGGGGCATCGGGAAAATCCCAAAATTGTCAAACAGGCCTCTCCTATCCAAAAAGAAAAAGAAACAGCCAATCGGCTCATAAAATCATAAAAAACCCAAAGAAATACAATAAACATGTACCTATTTGTCGGGCAAACAATTTTATTCTTCTGCTCTAGCCTCTTTGCAATGACCTGTTTAATGGATACACATGTATATGCATGCAATTTCAAATAATTTTCAATACAATTCAATATTTGGTTCAATTTGGCCTAAATTTACCTTTCTTTCACATGTTGATTTAAATAAATAATTACATAACTCAATCATCAATCAATTAGTTGATTAGCTTTTCAAATTCATAACTTTGATACATAGTCCCAAAATCAGATTTTTGTTGCCAAATCACAACAATAAGCCCTATCTAGCTTTGGTTCTCACACCAGTCAATTGGAAATATATAGATATCTTACTTTCGAAACTCGAACACAAATGCTGATGATGATGCATCAACATCAGGATTATCCCCGGGCGACTAAAGTGTGATTCTATATCTATCTAGTATATTCGAGACTTCAAATACACGTGGATCAGACGTATATTAAAATCTCTATATACTTGATTGTCCAAATTCAATACAAATAAAATATTCAAATACGTATAAAATGGTTTAAATTTTCAAAAAAAAATTGTTTTCATCCTTATTTTAAAATAACATTCTTCACACTCGTTCTAGGATACTATGATCCTATCTCTAACGAGTCACTCCTATTGGATATTACTAATCCAATCTCTGATGAATTCTTTTGTTTGGTTCTAACGTGTCGTGTTCACTGAGCTCTGTAAACCAAAGCTCGGATACCAAACTGAGACGACCCGAACTTCCCCGTGAAGGAAAGCCCGGATTGCTTTGAGGACAAGACAAATCAGAATACAAATAGAAGAATATTTCATTGCTTATTACAACAATTTCATCAGAATACAAAAATATACAGAGTATGAATAAATATTACACATTTACTAAACATCAGAGATTAACAAGTTACAATGCAGCAGAAAATAATACAAAACACAACTGAAAAGAGTATACGGATACAGAGCTTTCCGAATATCATTCCAACTGTAAACCAGGATCCCATGAATATGAATCTGCAAAACCAAAACTACTAGCTGCCCGAGCGGAAAATAGGGCACCCAGAGTTTAGGTTAAAACAATAACCTCCAGGTCAGTCTTGTGATTGGTGTGAGAACTAAAACAGTTATTTAACTTTAAAGTTAGGCAAATCAAGGGACCACACCGTATAACACGGAACGGGTTTCCTCCCAAGAATACCAGTGCATAAAACAACAGTGCAATGCTAAATAAAGAACAATGAAGGTATTATAAGACTCAGGTCCCATCAAACAATGCAACGCAAGCCAGAGGATAGAGTTTTTACCTTATAATAGCCAAAAATGCTTGGTACGTGAAATTTCATCTTTTATTCTTACTAAAAGTGTATAGTGTCAAAACAATTTCAATCATAAGTATCAATCATAGATGGCATAAATGCTCCATACCACTATGTCGCCATATATAGGTTTACAATTAAAACTGCAAAATATCGTATTGGAAGTTGGATTTCCATCTGTGAACCAAGGCAAGGGATCATCCTTACCGCTTCGAGACAATCTAGCATATGTCTCAGGAACAGCCACAACTGCACCTTGGATCTTCAGGGTCGGTCCACACGGAGTGGATTAAAATGCCTAAACATTGCGTTTCCCTGCCCTATGGGGCATAAATGAGCCAAATGATTCCATCGGTCCCGGATCGACCGATATAACCAAGGCGCCTCGCAATCCATCATCCACATAAGTAAAATGTCAGGGCATGTAAAACGCTGACACCACTCCTAGCTAGAAGGAAACGCATGCCCTCCCTGTAGTCCTCTCCCGTTTCTGGTTCACACCGGGCTGCGAGGCTCGCGAATTAACGCTACACAATGCTACACTGTATTAAAGCCGTGCTTTGATCATCAACAGTAAGACTCTTCTTTTCAACAGAAGCCTTGATCATTTGCATCTCAGCATGCCACACAGGCAATTCACGCTATGCAACCGATGTCCATCAATCACACAGAATGAAATCCGATGTTAGACACACATCCATTTACAAGTTCGTTCTGGGTCTAAACAAAACGGAGGCACCTTATTCCTCCCGTGTAGACATACAGGGGAGAAGACCTCGCATATCCATCGATCTCCAAGTACGTCTCGAAAATCATCACTTATTACCTTGTCTTGTGTGTACAGTCCAATTAAGACATCAGTATTCATCCAAACGATGTGAAGACCTTTGGTCTTCAACCACCGTCTTCATCCTCGACACATCGTTGAATCAGTTATTCAGAATGGGATAAACCCGGTCTTTCTGAATAACTCACGTATATAATAAATAAGTGCTATAAAAACACAACATACGCCTCATTCCAATCCAGAATATTCCTTTATCCAAATACTTATATACTTTGGGAAAGTTTCCCATTAATTTTATCAAAAATAAATTCTTTAAATTTATTCTTTAATCTTCCTTTGGATACCAATTCAATCTAATTAAAGATGCATTAAAACTCCACTTGGTTATAATATTCCTAAAAATCAATATTAACGATTGTTTAACTTGGGAAAGCATATCCTGTCTTTAATTGGGTTAAAGAACTAATGTCATTTAAAACACGGTTCATGATAAAACCAAAATCCCATTCCATTCCATCGGCCTTTAACCGTAAATTAGCAAGTGAACAATTCCCTAAGTATTAACCCCGAAGGCCGAAACCAACATCAGATCAATACCCAGGAAACCATTCAACTTAACTAATCTCCAGTTAGTTTCTGATTTTCTTAACTCCATTGGGTCTAAGTATAGTATTATTAAAGATACCATTCACTATAACCCAAATCACATTCCATTAATTATGGATTCTTCACGGAAAAACAAATCAATATCAATTTCCATATCCGACCAATAATATAAATGGAATAATGGCAACGCCTCTTAAATTCCATATGTATTAACAGTCTTCCTCCATAGAAGTTCACTTCGATTATTATGAAATCGAATTCCATTCAATTCCAATTTAATGTATTAAATTGGAAAACGTAACCTTGGAAAATTCCCGTTAAATCTAAATAAAAAGATTTATAAATCCCAAATCACATTTCATTGTAAATCGGGTTAAAGAAGAAATGTCGTTAAAAACACAGTTCACAATAAACCCAATTCACATTAGCCTCTAACCGTAAATTATTAAGAGAACAATCCCCTAAGTATTAACCCCGAAGGCCGAAACCAACATCATATCAATACCCAGGAAACCATTCAACTTAATTAATCTCCAGTTAGTTTCTACTTTTCTTAACTCCTTTCGGTTCAAGAACATTATTATTAAACATACCGTTCACAATGAACCCAAAATCCAATTTGATATTAAATACAAGGCTCTGAATAGAAAATATATCGGCTTATATTCAATATCAAATTCTGAAACCAACAAATATCGTATTGGAATAACGATATATATATATCTTCCAAATTCCTCTGCGATCTCCGTATAATCACGAAATCCAATATCGAAATATTCCGAGCATAATTTCAATTCAAATCCATTTCAATTCATATATTGGAAATCCAGGTTGTTTCTAAAACCATTTCAAATCCAATTTATTTATTTTAAAAATATTGGATTTATTATTCTAATTCAAAACTAGTTCATTTCGATAAAAATCTATTTTTATCTTTTCAAATATGGAATTTTTCATCCTAATTCTTTCCAAATCATTTATTATGATTTTACACAAATTATTGATATTTTTAATAATTTTATCAAGGCCCGTACAGTCGATTTCCATAAACGACCATCGAACTACACTTACAGCGACCTTTTCCAAATTTGATTTGGACATAATTCCAAATCCAACCATTAGATTTCTAACTTCTTATGTTCTTTAGAAATCTCTTTTCGATAAGAACCCAACGGTTCTGGTTTTTGAAGAATCTGACGGTCGGATCTCCCGTAATGTCCGTTCGAAGTCAATGGTCGAAATTCATGAGCTGCCGCAGCGCGGCGCGTTCTATTCAGGCCATTATATTATATATATAAATAATATATATTTCATCGATTTCCATTTAAAACGTATTTTATAAATCATTTTAAATTCGTTTTCAAAATGATTTCAACTTCATATTCAATTTCTAATCAAAACTGAATATTCCATATCATCGACATATAAATGACAATATTTTCAAAACTTAGATTTTGAAATCAATCCTTTTTCGATATTCATTATAAAAATGAATAAAATCAATATAAATATCGTTCATGTCAAAATGGCGTAAATCTAATCAACACGGCTTTATATATTTAAATATTTTCGTGTCCATCCCAAATCGGACATCAAAATCATATTTTAATCTTTTACTGAATACTATTTGAAAATATTCCTTATTTAAAAATAATCGTTATTTCAAAATATTCATTCTTTCTGAACTGGAATCAAACACAGTCAATTACCATATAATGTGATTTACATGGATTTCATACACACATGTACAAACAACAATCAAACACAGTCAACCATCATTCAAAGTGCATTCTACACTACATAAGCATCAAATATAAATATTCAATGCTTACAATAGCTTGTCAATCAATCGATCGACATACAACTAACTATTGGGATTAGTGTAGGTCCAATATCACCCTAATACCCGTGTGGGGTTTCAAACAATCAAACACAGGTTTTATTTGTGAAGTTGGGCGATGTGTAAAATTTATTTCCCAATTAATATCAATCAAATCGATGTACATAAACAAATCGTCCGATTTGTCTATGAGTATTATTTTATTCATACATGTTAAAAATTATACTTTTAACTATGAAGTATTTTCAACTACAAAATATTTTATTCCATTCCACATCACACAATCAATTTTCACAACATAACCAAACAAACAAACAAACAAGTCATCCATGGTCTATGGACGACGGGTGTCGGGTGCTGCTAAGCACCATCTGCATCCTAGTATATATTTTAACTAGAAAACAAAATAAAAGTGAGAAGTTCTCACCAAGAAGCTAAACCAAACGCCGCGACTCTTCATACGTAGGAAATCTTCGTCGTGTTTCCAACGGTATCTATTTCATGCGGTGTATGTTAAAAATCACATTTTTTAATTCAAGAAAATCGTATTTTCCTACAGCTATATCTTATATAAAAACCGTATTTTCATTTAATTAAAAATCAAACCTTTTACATCATAAGAATCAAATCTTTAACATCTCTTCATACATATAAAAATTCAATCTTTGTCGTCTTTTCTTTCATATAAAAATTCAATCTTTATCTTATTAAAAATCTAATTTTTATCATATTAAAAATCTAACCTTTCTCCTATTAAAAATCTATTTTTTCTTTCTATAATAATCTATTCTTTTTCTTTAGAAAAATCCAATCTTTTTCATGTTAAAAATTAATCTTTTCTTTAACAAAAATCATTTATTTCTATTAATAAAAATCAAACCTTTCCTAACACCAAAAACCTAATCTTTCTTGAGTTAAAACTTTGGGTTAACAAAAATCATTTATTTCTATTAATCAGCCCAGTAATCGTGCCCCACCCTGCCTAGTTTCAGGGTACCGTTGATACCTAACTTTGGGTTACTGCTGAAACGGGTCCCTCGTTACCAGGATTTTCTAGTCAAACATGTTAAGTGGTTAAGTGTCTGTATTTACCTAACCCCACCCATCAATTCTTGTTAACATGTTGAATTTGGTTAAGTGTTATAGTTGATTTAACCCTACCATCTGTCCTTAGCCTCTTAGGAGCACTAGACCACTCACATTAGATAGGTATTGCTACGTTTACTGGATGTGCCGGTCGGTTCTGGGCAAGTTTACACCGTAGCTCAGTCTAACCTCGGGTCCTTATTGGGCTCAATGCTTAACCACCCACATTGGATAGGTATTGTTGTGACTACTGGACAGCCGGGCGGGTCCGGGTAGGTTTACATCACAACTCAATCCAACCTCGAGTTAAGCATATCGTGTTTTCTAAATTTACATATTTTATTACTTCTCAACTATATGTAAATGTCATATCTTTTTTTTTTGGGTATTTCAATTCATACCGCTTATGTGTCATAATCGTTGGCATGTGCCAAACATGCCAACATATATTTTCATATTTTACACCCAACGTTATTACCCCCGTTTGTTCGCAACGTTATAACATGTGTTGGGCTTGTCACAATTCAGCCCAATTTATAAACGTGAGGAAAAGGGGAAATCAAGAACATGTAATACATAAAGGTGTGTGGCGCATGAACTTGCAATTTGGCGATTTAACTAACATATAACATGGGTCATGTGAACTTGCATTCAAATCGAAGTATGACTAAGAAGGTGACATATGAAATGGCATAGTTTAGGCAAATACAAACTTGTGTTTAAACATGTTAACTTGGCATAATATCGACCACAAAACTAGCATGTTATATATTCATCAAAAATGTACAATTTTTACATCTAATCATATAGCCTATTTCAACATGAACTTTCATAGTTTATGAAACCCAAACGATGTTTAACATAGAACCAATTATATTTTGCAAATAAACATGAACTTGCATAGTTTATGAAACATAGATCCAATTATACTTGCAAACATAGATCTAATTATACTTGCCAATAAACATAAGAATGATATCATAGGTTTTGGGTCATGTAGGCATAGAAGGTCTATAACATGTTTACATAAATTCTAATTTAGACTAAGGGAATATACATAGTCCATGCCATCGACATATACAAAAAGGGATCAATTTCTAGTTTTTGCCACAAACTTGCAAGTGCCATTGTTTTCATATACAATTGTTCAATAAGCTTGCATCAATCAATTTATGCAACAAAAATCAATACACAAGTCATGATAAAACCATCACAATACACAAAGATTATAACAACACGATTCTATTTTCATTTACATCAAATCACATCACAGTTTTTATTCATATTTTGAAAGGTCACTATACTTACAACGTGTGATGAATTCTTATTTTCTGATTTCTGTTATTCTGATTTGGAGATGCTCTCCTATGGGTAGCAAAGTTGCGTTGAATGATTTGATTAAGCTTTTATCTTCTTTTAATTTGATTCATCTCTTAGGCTTCTTGGCTTGCTTTCTAATTGACGGCCATTCCTAGTTCCTCTCCAGCAGCATGACGGCTTTTGTATTCTATTATTTGTGTGAATTTAGGGTTAGACTTGAGTTGTATTTATAGAATTTTAAATTGTTTCGAGCCGTCGATGAAACTAGGGTGAACCCAGACCATCCATCTCAAGAGAGGCCAATAAGAAAGAGACATGTAAGCCCTAGTGACTCAGCCAAGCATCAGAATTCGACCAGACCCTGACCAGGCTAGCCAGGGCCTGACCAGCAGGTCTTTCTGACCTGGGCGCACTTGGCAGGTGCGCCAGGCCAAAATTGTACTGGCGCACTTCCCAAGTGCGCCAGTTCAACTTTGTTCTGGCGCACTTCACAAGTGCGCCAGTGTATTCTGACCCGTTTTCCGGTTTTTCTGCCGAACTTCGATCGTCCATATCTTCTTCATACGATATCCGTCTTACGCAAACTTGAACTCTATCTCAAGTAGAATTTCGAGACGAACGCAATGGCGTAACCCATTTCCCTTGATTTCATCATTTATAATTAAATATACTTTAATTCGTGAAGCTTAACGTTATAGAATTCACGGGGTGTTACACTACACTTAATAAACTAAAAATCAAACCTTTCATCGTTCTTCGAAGAAGGGGTCCACGGGGTCGGGGTTGGGCTGAGGTGGCGCGGGAAGGGGTGCGTGTGGTGGAAGTGGACAGCGCACGGGGGCTGGAGCCAGGGGAGGCGCGACCGTGGTCTGTGGTGGGTACAACATGGTGGAGGCGGGTTTTTAATGGCTTGGACTTTGAAATCGAGGAGGAAGTTGCCTGGGGAGGGAGAATGGCCATCGCCGGAGGTGGGGAAGCGAAGGCAAGCGGCACGATGGGGGGTGGGGGGGTAAAGGCCAGAGCGACGGTGGATCGATCTGGAGAAGGGGGCTCGACTTTTGACTGGGTTTGAAAGTGATTAGGGTTGGGGGAGTAAAAGTGTTTATATAATTATATTTTTAATTCTTTTAAATTCACAAAAAACAACTTTTTATTTCGATCTCCATATAAGACCCACTGACTGCCGTCCTAGCGTAATAGCCCCATTTCGAACACAGTGGGATACGTTTCGTAAGCCAGTTTAGCTATTACGACCAGTTTTCATCAAAATTAAAATATAAATTAATATAACGTTCAAAATTGATTTCAACGTACATTTCAATTTTCTAGGGCCACATACGGACTCTAAAAATTCCAAAAAAATATTTCTAGCTTCGTATCGACGATATGGTCCTAACAAAACTAATTTCGTCAAATTCTGAGACCGCTTGAAAAATGGTCATTTTCTAGTCGATCCAAATTGACTGAAACTATTAAAACAGGTTTTCTTTTGCCACGCTCACATTTTGATTCAGAAAATTATGAATTTTGGAATCTAGAAATCCCGGATCCAACAAAAGCGGTTTCGTCGAAAACGGAGGTCGTTTGCAAAATTTCCATTTTTAAGGGACAAATTCCATAGCGACTATTCTGAATTTTCAATTGGGCATAACTTTTTATTCCCGCTATGAAATTTCCATTTTTCGGATTCACTGGAAAGATATTTCCAAATAGATTCTAATACTTTTGGTTTCCCTAAAATCTGGTTTATTTCGAATCCTGTACATTCATTTGAAATTTGAAATTGAATTTTCAAACTACCGCGCCATTTTCAATTCCTTTTATAATTAAAATAAATATTTATATTCTAACGATAATTCAAATAAATATATAAGTTCTAATTCTATTCAAAATAAGTTTCTCGTGTTATTATTTAAAATAATCCATTTTAAATATTCAAAATTCATTAAAATTGCCAAAATAAAATAAAAAATTGGCTCAGATTTTCCGGGTTGTTACACTCCCCTCCCCCCGCTACTGACTTTGTTTGCTAGTTGTTTAGGTCCAGGTTTCAGGTTGCCAGGTTTGATCTGTTTGGTGCTACGTGTTGGATGCTTTCCTCCTGCTTGAGCGGACTTCTGCATTAGCACGGGCTTTGGTAGCTACTAGAGATCTTGGATTTGTTTTGAGCTTCTCTACTGGCTTTTGACACCATGGTTATTGGGATCCTTGTCATTTTATAGGATCGAAGAGAAGTCTTCATCGACGGTCATCGCTCCTTCGCATGTCATCGTTCCGCCTCGCTTTCTTTTGCCTTGTCGGTGTATTTATCTGTATTTGTTTCTTTTGTTTGTGTGTGTACACGGTTTCAGCTGTCTGCAAAAACCATTTTTGTGAGTCGTTTGAGAATGGCTTGAATCTCTTTTTTTGTTTTGTTATATATTTCCTTTGTTGAAAAAAAGTGTATTTATAGGTGATTCAGTGCTTTAGTTGGCAGGGATACGTGTAAATCGATCCCAGATAATTGAAGATTAGGAAGAGGCGTTCTAGTCCCAGAAAATTGGCATGATTTGAATAGGTATTGACAGGTGGCAGTTGACAAGATTTATTTGGGTGGCTTAGAATGCTTAACACTGGGCATGAGCAATTCTTTAGGTAGATATTCTGTTTTGGATCGGGCTTGACCCGACTTGGCCGGTCCGATTATTGCGGGTTCCAACTGGAGTTTCTCTGACACAAGTCCATGGCACCGATGGACCTTGATGGCCTTGCCAAAAGGACCATCAACACTTTGCCCCCAAAGTATGTCGCATTGGAAATGGGGAATGCTTTGTAGTCATCTTAATCTGAATTACTTTTCCACGTGGACTAGAAAATCTTTTATAGGTTGGCTTGAGCTATCCCTTCATGAGTCTTGTAAACCAAAGCTGACCTATTGAACATCTTGAAAATTTACACTGGCTCAGGTAACGAAGAGGTTCTATTATCATACGTCTATTCGGTTAAACTCGGTTTATTACTGGATTAACACATCAGCTAAGTCTGAACTAGAGGTCATTTCATTGGCATACGAAGAGATTTCCCATCACATTATAAAAGGATGGCCCACTCTACTTCTTTTACTTTTACTCTTTACCACAACTTAATTTACTATTCTTTGGGAAAAATTGAAAAAACTCTCTTCGTCTGCAATCAAGATCACTTCTTCCATCGCTTCTACAGGTACGAATCAATTTTACGTTTTCATACTTTCAATGTATATTGATGTAAATTTCATGCACAAATCCTCTTTTTCCGCCTTTTTGTCATAATTTGTGCTCCACGTAGCCCCATGGTCGGAATCACCAGCACCGAGTCACTGGAGTCAGTGGCGACGTGACTATCGATGGTGATTCTGACACCATTGTGGCAACTCCGAAGGTACCAGGATTACCAACTTGAAATGGTACAAAGAAGGAGATATATCCCGCCCTTTCAAAACGTCTTGTGTTTCAAGGCATTGTTAAACCCTTGGACACGTGACAATGTGTGAAAGGGTGGCCACAAAAGGTATGTGTAGGTAATGATGGCGATCTTTGTACAGTCTGGCATATAAGGACAAAAAATGATTTTGTGATTGTCGTTGACCGAGATAACACTATAAGGTAGAAGCCACTGTTTTCAAAATGATTTCTGATTCTAACCCGATAAGATTTCCTGTTGAGCTTATGTAACGTCCCAGTTAATAATTAATTAATTTAATTATTATAATATACGGGTTTGGTAATTTAAATAGTTTGAATTCAAATATTTAATTAATATAAATAATGGTGTAATAAAATTTAAATTCCGAAATAGTCAGGCATAGTTGAATTGGAAATATTATGTGAATTGGAATATATATGATATTTAACTATATTTAGATTCGAATTATAATAACGAATTTATTTATAAACGAATTTATTTATAAATGATAGTTGAACGTATTAATTATAATACATTTTAAAACGAGCTCGTAACGTCGCGGTAGTTCGTAATATGATGATTTGAACTTCAACTGAATATACATGATTCATTATAAGTCGTATTTCTTCAAAACAAGAAACAATCAAATCTATTGAACTGTATTTTTCTAATGTAAGTGAAAAATCGAGGTTTCGTCTTATAGATTGTGAGTTATGTCTAAATCAAATTTTCAGAAAGTTGATATGGATTCATTTATAAACCATAATGATTATTTAATTATAATTAAATATTTATTTCGAATTTGGATAAAAAATTTAGGGGTAATAATTTAATTTATAGAATTTTCCCATAATTTTTAATTTGGAAAATAAGCAACTTTTTGTTTAACATATTTTGCACCCTAAATCAGCTCTTTTGGGGTTTCACAATATAAATTAACTTGTCTATTTTATTATATTTTTAGGGTCATGGAACATTGCTCATCACAACGGTATTTTTATTTTTGTCCATAACAGTCCGTACGTGAATAGAAATTTTCGTAGCAGGGTACGCTATATTTTATAACTTAAAACAAACTAAACAAACTATTTATATTTAATACGGGCAGATGGAGCACCGCGATGAATTTGCTGTATGAACTAAATATATGATGCGGTGGATAAATAAGGCTAATATTAAGGTAAAGAGAGAGGATCAAGTAGGGAGGACATATCTGCATAAGTAAATATAACCTTTTTATAAATATATTGTCATGTGTAAGTCTCTGTTTCTTTATTCGTGCTTCATGCCTAACTTTGAGATCCCGCACCACCTACGTTCATCTAAAATGCACAAGATCAAATATACTGCATCCCTACCCTAATAATTCATAGCAAAGAATACAAAATTTACCCAAAAATCAAATACGCATACCTACATCTTCCCATAACTTCATGGCCAAGTCTACACTTAACTAATTGCTCTACACTGCACTAACGCACAGTCTGTAGAGGAGATATGGATCTTATGTCCTTCCTCTTCTATGTATTTATACACGCAAGAAGGCAGGGCCTCATTTCTTTTTTGAAATAGTGAAGAAATAGAAGAAAACTGATCAATGAAAAAATATACATACGTATGTATGTATATATGTATATTTCAACCAAATTCTCATCTAAATGTCATAAGAAATAGAGCGGATTGGCACGTTATGTTCGATGTTTGGGCAAGGCGTGAGGTAGGGTTTAGTTTTGTGGAGTGTTGGTGCTCTTATTAACGGGCTGGAGATTTGGTTTTGGATTCGCGTTGGAACATAGCGAAGAGGGTAAGAGGGAAGTTTGCATGACTGGTGTTGGCCATCGAAGTTGCCTGGGTTGCCCTTTTGCCTGGGTGGAGCGCTGTTGAATCCCGGAGTAGAACTGGGTAGAGCAAGAGATGATGCAAGTTTTCCAGGAGCATTAGAAATGTTGTCGACGTGTTTCGTATGTGGTATGCGTGAGTTTCTTAGGCTAGTGATGGTTTGAAGTATTTAGAGAGAGATGAATTTCAGTGATCTTGCTTCTAAAAATCGTGAAGGGGTAATGGAGTTAAAGGAGATGAAAACTTGGCAATGGCTTTCACAAGGTTTACTGGGACGGGTTTTTCTTTTTTGCGAAATAAAGTAAGAAGATAGAATACTGTTTTTAATGGTTTGAAGAAGGAGATGGTGGGCCGAACAAAAGAAAATGGGTAAAGGCCCATAGGTAAATAAATTAAGTTTAATATTTAATTTAATACCTTATAAAATTGTGATTACAATATTTCATTCATACGGTGTCAGAATCACGAACGGTCTAATCCGTTAGGATCATATGGACGCAGGCTACATACAGGGACTAGTCTAGAGATATTTGGCAATCGTTACAATTTTAGGTGAATTAAAACAACATTAATCGTTATTTAACGATTAACGACTAAGGTGAGTAAGCTCACTAACTTTGTCCAGTTTTATAATTTTATAAACATTATTTAATATTGATAAAAGTGATTGAATGTCGTGTGTGATGTTTGTTTGGGTGATTTCTTATTAATTGGTTGAATAATATATACAGTTATATATATAAACAGTTGATAGAATACTGATTCTATTTATTTATAATATCTCACACTGATATGAAATTAATGTTATTATAGTTGATTAACATCTGTGGATGCAGGGAAACTGGTTGGAGGAATCCAACTGGATTCCTCAACTATTATATTGCTATTTTTCATACATTGCATTATATGATGTGATAAATAATCTATGGTTGATTATTGTGTGTTTGGGATGTTTGAACAACATTGACCTGATGTAATTCGCATTTAAATACCGTAAAATATATTTGTATATATCGGGAAAGAATTCGAGTTTTAAAAAGGAAAAAACTATTTTTAAATAGAAATTAAATTTCGAATGGACTAGAATATAATAACTTGTTTTAATTATTTTAAAAAAAAGTTTGAGTTATAAACGATATATAGAAATGAATGAAATAATTATTATAAAGTAATTAAGAAAATGTGAATTCAAGGAGGAATACTAGAAAGGGAAATGGGAATCGTTTTCAAAAGAAAACGATGAAATTTATTTTGATGTTCGAAATGTGGATTTGTAATTATAATCCGACTTTGCCGAATGTTATTAAAATAATTTATTTACAAAAATTGTTATATAATTCAGAATTTGACAAAAGAAATAATATTTGGTTTAAAACCAATAATTTATAATCAAAGATGTAATCGAGTTTTAGTTATAAACTTAATATATAATTAAAAAAGCGTTGACTTGAAAAATGGAGTTTATAAAGTGGGATACGAATATGAATTTATAAAAGAACTAGATAGATGAGATTTTAAATTGTAATGGTAACATTTATTTAAATCAAGATTTGATTTAATAAACTGAGTCCAGATTTCTATAAAGGAATAATATTCACGTTATAAAGTGAATAATGATTTAGAGTAAACGATTTGCAAGGTTAAAATGGTTATAAAATGAAACGGTTTGTGTAATTAAGAAGTTAATAATGGAGTTAAGGAAATTAGAAACTGACTGGAGACTAGTAAAGTTGATGTTGGTTTTGGCCTTCGGGGTTGATACTTAGGAAGTTGTTCACTTACTAGTTTACTGTTAGGGACCAGTGAATGTGAAATAATAGTGATATGTGAATAAGATATGGAAATTTGTTCCAAGGTTAATATCATATATTTTTGAAATACGAGAAATAAGGAGTTGTGAATATATGGAAATGTTTTCCAAGAGGAGGCTAAACGAGTTAGGAAAATATTTGGATAACGATATTTAAGGGAAATTGGGATGTTTTCCTTTGATAGTTAAATAACCGACTATCAAAGTTTTTGACCATTTCTCCGTTGTCAACACGGAGAGACCGGGATCAGATTTATTATCTGAAAACCACTCTGTATGGGCATTAGTGTTGTGAATCATATATGATGAAGATATGAGACGACCCCAAACCCCGTACTGACGGTGGCAAGGGTAATCTTTGGAATATAACAAATAAACAGATAATAGCAAAACAGAATTAAATAAATACACCAGATAAAGAACAAATAATACACTGGATAAATGTAATCATCAGAGTTACACAGTATACAGGATCATACTTAGTACAAATACAGTTCAACTATACATAAATGTCTACAGCGGAAAACAAACATAATATGTACAACAGGAGCTGAACAACATAAAAAGAGATAAATGATAGAATTCATCTTCAGCTCCAGCTATCCAGAAAGAGCCTGCTGAAACCTGAATACAAGGCTGCCCGTGTAGAAAAAGGGGCACCCGAGTTTGCAAGTGAAACAAACTACGAGTCAGTTATGGGACCGGTATGAGAAATCTACTTAACACAATTTATAATCTGGCTAATCACAGGACCATGCCACTTTCGCGGAACGGGTTTACTCCATTGGATTTCCAGTGCTTTAAGACAAATAAATCTTTTAAACATCGCAATGCTTTTCATAAAATGAAGCCATTATAAGACTCAGTTCGCGTCACACAATGCAACGCAAACCGAAGGATAGAGTTTTACCTTATAATGGCCAAAATATGCTTGATACGAATAAAACAAAAGAATTTGATATTATTACTAGTGTTTATATGTTTCAAAAACAATTTCGAATCATAACTATCAATCATAGACGACATGGGTACCGTATATCATGTCACCAAATATATATATATATATAAATATATATATATACACAATCAAAACCGCACGGTGTCGTATTTGGAAATTGGATTTCCGTCATGAACCAAGGCAAAAGATAGTCCTTATCGAATTCGAGACGCTCTAGCCCGCCCCTCAGGCAAGTACTCAGTCAAGCCTTTGGATCGTCAGGGCCGGTCCACCGATGTGGATTAAAATTCCTGAACACTGCATTTCCCCGCCCTTCGGGGCGTGAGTGAGCCAACGAATGACTCCATCGGTCCCGGATCGACCGATATATCTGAGGCGCCTCGCAACAGCAACAACCACATAGGCGAAAGTAATATAAATGTCAGCCAGTTCAAGCACTGACACCACCTCTAGTTAGAAGGAAACGCATGCCCTCCCTGAGGTCCTCTCCCGTTTCTGGCTCATACCGAGGTGTAAGGCTCGCGAATTCACATTATACACAAAGCTACGCCACACAGGCGGTGCTTTGATCATCAACCACAAGACTTTGCTTTTCAACAGAAGCCTTGATCACTACATCTTAGCATGCCACACAGGCAATTCACACCATGCAACTGATGGCTATCAATCACACAGAATGAATTTCAATGTCAGACACACAGTCCATTTGCAAGCCCGTTCTGGGTCTGAACCAAAACGGAGGCACTATATACCTCGCATACCCATCGATCTCCACGTACGTCTGGACGATCACCACTCATTATCCATATTTCGGGATGCCTCCCAATCAGGACATCAGTTACCATCCAACCGAGGTGAAGATCTACGATCTTCAACCACTGTTTTCATCTTCGACTTCTTATCGTCGATTCAGTTATTTAGAATGGGATAAACCCGGTCTTTCTGAGCAACTCTTGTATATAATTAACAAGTGCAACACAAACACAACATACACTTCATTCCAATTCATTATTCCCTAACCGTAAATTAGTAAGAGAACGATTTCTCAAATATTAACCCCAAAGGCCGAAACCAACATCAGATCATAACCCAGGAAACCATTCGACTTAGCTAACCTCCAGTTAGTTTATAAATTTCACATTCAACCATCAAATATTCAATAAACCAGGTAAATTTGGTTTATTTCCATTCCATATCGTTTATAATATTTTATAATGATTTATCGCTATTTTTATTTATTTATTTATTTATAGCCAATTCATTCAAACGACGCTTCGGACAATAATGCGGCCGCGGCGCTGTTTTTCTTCAGATTTGGTTTGCACATATCTGAAAATATAACCGTTGGATCCTCACACATTTTACATCATTAGAAAGATCTTTTCAAAACGAATCCAACGGTTCTAGTTTTGGGAAAATCCGACGGTCGGATCTCCCGGTACACTCATTTGAAGTTTCGATTTCAAAATACGAACTGTAGCGTCGTTATTCGATTTAATTTAATTATATATATATATATATATAATCGATTCTGGCGTTGTTTTTTTTCAGATTTGAATTAAACATTTCAGACAATCCAACCGTTGGATCTTTACAAAATTGGTGTCATTGGAAAGATATTTACGAAGTGAACCCAACGGTTTCGGTTTCGGGAAAATCCGATGGTCGGATCTCCCGCACTAATCGTTTGAAATCACGGTTTTAAAACAAGAACTGCAGCTTCGTTATTCGATATATTTTAATTATATATATATATATATATATATATAATCGATTCTTCGATTTCAAAACCATATTCTTTTCATACATTTGATAAAAATGATATTTTTATCCTACATACATTTATTCTGACACTTCTCTATTTTTAACGATTCATGTATGTAGAAAAAATGTGATTTTTATTGCAAAACAATTTATTTCAAAACACGACTATTTTATATAGTTCATATAGGTGATAAAAATAGGATTTTTATTATAAAACAATTTATTAAAAACACGAATACCATTCAATACATGAATTTCTGTTCAACAAATGAATTTCTATTCAACACATGAAGGTTTTCTATAGTTCGTATATATATAATAAAAATGTGATTTTTATTGTTAAAGCAATTTATTTAAAACATGAATCCATTCAACACATGAATTTCTATTCAACGAATGAATTTCTATTCAACACATGAAGGTTTTCTATAGTTCGTATATATATAATAAAAATGTGATTTTTATTGTTAAAGCGATTTATTTAAAACACGAATACCATTCAACACATTAATTTCTATTCAACGAATGAATTTCTATTCAACACATGAAGCTTTACAACATATGAAAATAATTTCAATAAATGAAAATAATTCTAACACATGAATATTTCAGAAAATTTCGGCAACATAACGGCAGGGTAGTTAAAACCGGGGTCGTCCCTAGTACGGCTCCTCGCTCTACCTTAAAGCCTCGCAGCTTTTGACAATGGGGATTTCATGCATCTAGTTCGCACGCATGCGGCATGTATATATATTATTTTTTTCATTTTCCACAAACTAATCCTATGTGGTTTCAACCAAATAATTCTCAACCACAAATGAGTATTTTTCAACCACAAACAATTCTAATCAACCATTCGCTATCAACCAATTTTCACACCAATCACAATCAATAAATATCGTCCATGGTTTGTGGACGAGGGGCGTATATATATAAGTAAATTTCACTTCTATTCAACACATATATAATTTTTTTCAACACATATATAACTTATACATCGACCGTACAACTTATACAATGCTTATACATGAGGTGTACAACGCTTATATAACTCATACATCGACTATATAATTTATACATCGTCGTTTTCCATATCGTTTATAATTCAGAAATCTCACATTGGGTTCCACTCCACCAAAAATAGCAGAAGGCTCAGAAAAATATGCGGTCTCTTCTAGAATGTAGAAGGCGTCCACACGAGTCCACTATCTCTTGTTTCACTGAATTTCGTCAACAAACGAAAAAGATATGATTTTTACAGTGAAATCAAAAACCGCAGTGCTTTAAAGTGCTATAATATAGTTTATTTAAAATAGGTCATACCTCAGCTGATTTGTTCAAAACTAGGTTTCGATTTTAATTCGAATCCATGTAGCTATTCGTCGATCGGCCTTTGCAGCGTCGGAGGGGGAGGAGCGGCGCACCTGCGCCTGGAGGAGTTGGCCAGTTCGACGGCCAGAGGAAGGTGCGGCGGCGGTTGGAAGCTCGAAACTTTCGAGCTCGATATCTCCCCAAATTCTGAACGAAAAAATACAAACTATATATGGGTTTGAAGGTGGAGAGGAGATCTACAAAATCTTCAACTGGAGGGAAGGGTAATGGTGCGTGGATTGATCAGAAAATGAACGGGAAGGGAGGAGCAGTTTTCCGCCTTCGATCGGATTACGGGGAGAGAGAAACTTCCGATGTGGACCAATGATTTTTTTTTTATATATATTTTTAAAATCTCTAAAATACCCTCTTTCACACACGAACACCAATCCAAACCCAACGACTGTCGTCCCTATCCAAATACCCCTATTCCGAACACAATGGGACATGTTTCGAAGACCCATTCGAATGTTTCAGTCAGTTTTCCTTCAAATTAAAATATTAAACATTCAATATTTAATTTGAACGTACATTTCAATTTGCCGGGGCCACATACTAATTCTAAAAATTCCCGAAAAATAAATCTAGCTATGTTTTGACGATACGGTCCCAACAAAACTAGTTTCGTCGAATTCTGAGACCGTTTGAAAAATGGCCCTTTTCTGGTCGATCCAATTTAATAGAAATCGGCCAAACACATTTTCCTTCGCCACGCTCACATACTAGCTTCAAAAATTATAAAATTTGAAACCTAGCAATAATTTGACATCCTGGATCCAACAAAAGTGGTTTCGTCGAATTCCGAGGTCGTTTGCAAAATGGCCATTTTCACGGGCCATATAAACTCTATAGCGACCTTTCTGAAAATTCATTTAGCCATAACTTTTGCTTCCCGCTATGAAACTTCGATTTTTCAGATTCGTTAGAAAGATATTCACTAACAGATTTAAATGTTTTTGGTTTCACTAAAATCCATTTTGTTTTGCATCCGGTACAGTCAGTCAAAGTTTGAATTCAAATTTTGAAACTACCGCGCCATTTCATGCCTTGTTTATAATTAGAATTAATTATATTTATTTTCAAACATCGATTCAAACTTACTTTTCGTCGTTATTATTTAAAATATTTATTCTAAATATTTAAAATCCACCAAAATAGCCAATTTAAAATTTTTAAATTGGTTCAGATTTTCCGGGTTGATACAATCTCCCCCACTTAAAATTTTTCGCCCCCGAAAAGGAACAAAGTCGAAAGTGGTTTGGTTAATCAACTTTACTTCTAATCTGGCTTCCATTCTCCAACTTTTCAGTTTCTGAGAATTTTCAAATTCTTCAAAAATTTGGCTAACACCCGGAATTTTCGAAAAATTTCGCCATAACTTCCTTTGTACGGGGAGGGGTTTGGAAATTTATTGGGCCGTATTAGGTACCCAATAAATCCTATAAAGCATACACATATTTATAGTGATATATTCTGGTGTTTACAGGGGAGCGTGTATAGATAATAACTCCAGAGAATAAATTCTCGTCACCTTGTCTAAGCTTGAGGGAGTGTGTATTTTTAATTACTCCAGAGAATAAATTCTCGTCACCTCGTCCCGTGTGGGAAATAAATAATCCATGTGCCGTATCTAATAACTAGAGAGACGTGATTATTGTCAACTCCAGACCCGTGTGGTTTTTTTTTAATCTGGCAATTTACTATTATATTTTATATGCTCCATATTAGTCATCAGTTCAACCTGTAAAATATAATCATCGCCATACAAGCCTCTCCCTCGTATGGTAAATCTTCAACCTCGTCACACAAGCTCCAAATGCTTATGTGGTATATGATGAAGTATGCCTATCTTCCAGAAGTATGCCATGTAATGTAGTTCAAAATTAATTGTTATTATCCTATGGCGACGTTTATTATTACACATAGAACAACCAGCACTCCGCATCCAATGACACTCACAGGAGTTGATATAAAAATAAAATTGCGCATCCAACTCATTAAGGTTTACCTATTTGTCGGGCACGCAAATAAATTCTTTACTCAACAGCTAATCCATTTACAGGTTCAAACATATATAATGCACATGTATATATTTCTACCTATTTTTAAATCAGTTCAATACGTGATTTAATCGAATAAATTCTACCATTCATTCTCTTATTGATTAAATTAACTATCATTCTAATAATTTAATTAATCCAACCCACTATCACACAACGCAAACAACAAGCAATTTGTTTTTAACTTTTCAAAATCATACAAATTAATTCATACACTCTTTTTAAATTAATCAGACTATAGAATTAAAAGTGCACATCCATGGAAAGAAAATAACAATAAAGTAGAGAACTAAATGGTAATGCAAAGTACGGTAAATGTACCTTGCACCGGAGTCAATCAGAGATATCCACTCGACACTTAGGATAGGCTTTCTGAATTCTCTCCTGTATTTCCCAAGTACCATCTCGCGGATCTCCACTCCATTGCACTTTGACTAAGCGAACCTTCTTGTTCCTCAGTTCTTTGGTTTCTTTGCCAATGATCTTTAGCGGCTTTCCTCTTACAGCCAATTCTGGAGTAATTTCAATATCATGTTGCGCTGCTTCTTCCATGATCAAGTCTGGATCATGAACGTGCTTTCGAAGTTGAGATATGTGAAATACATCATGCACTCCAGGCAGCCAATCAGGCAATTGAATCCTATATGCGAGAGTTCCAATCCGTTCAAGAATAGGAAACAGACCAATGAATTTGGGCGCCAATTTCCCTGTTTTACCGAATCGGATAACTCCTCTCATCGGCAATACTTTCAAATATACATAGTCTCCAACAGCAAATGATATATCTCTTCTTCTCGAATCAGCATAGCTCTTATGTCGGCTTTGAGCGGCGAGTAATCGTTTCTTAACGAAATCGACTTTGTCTGCAGCCTCGCGGATCATATCAGGTCCCAATACAAGCCTATTACCAGGTTCGACCCAACAACCAGGGGATCGGCACGGTCTACCATACAATGCTTCAAATGGTGACATTGTCAGGCTTGCTTGGTAGCTATTGTTGTATGAGAACTCAGCCAAATGTAAATGGTCTTCCCATGATCCACCGAAATCGAGAACACAAGCCCGCAATAAATCTTCTAGAATACGATTCACCCTCTCAGTCTGACCATCTATCTGAGGATGATAAGCGGTGCTCAAGTTCAGCTTCGTTCCCAGTTCTACTTGAAATGCCTCCCAGAATTTCTAGTAAATATTGGATCTCTATCACTAACTATACTGAGTGGCACTCCATGTAGCCTAACAATTTCCTTGAAATATATCTGCACCAGACTCTGGGCAGTTCTGTTCGTTCTGACAGGTATGAAATGGGCGCTCTTCATGAAGCGATCTACGATCACCCAAATACTGTCATTTCCTTTCCTGGTTCTGGGCAAACCATCTATGAAGTCCATGGAAATATGTTCCTACTTCCAACCTGGAATGTCCAGCGGTTGCAACAATCCAGCCAGTTTTTGTTGGTCGCTCTTAACTAGTTGGCAAGTAGGGCATCGGCTAACATATAAAGAAATGTCTCTCTTCATCGACCTCCACAAGAAAGTGCATTTGATGTCATTATACATTTTTCTTACTCCTGGATGGATACTAAGTTTTGACTTGTGGCATTCATCCAGTACTTCCTTTCGGAGCTCAGAAATGTTAGGAACACATATTCGACCTTTTAGCCTTAGAATCCCATCATTATCAACCCTGAAAACTCGAGGGCTCGCCTTTCTGAATTATCTCTCTGATCTTCTGAATGAAGTGATCATCCTTCTAAAGAGCAGATATTTTATCAATCAATGAAGTTGTAATAATAAAACTGGTGATCATTACATTCTTTCTACTTAGCGCCTCGGCCATGACATTGGCTTTCCCTGGAGTGTACAGAATCTCAAAGTCTTATGCTGCAAGGAACTCCAGCCAATGTTGCTGCCTCAGATTCGAGTCTTTCTGGGTGAACAAATACTTTAGCGACTGATGATCTGTAAACAGTTCGAATTTCTCACCCAAAAGATAATGTCTCCAGATTTTCGAAGTAAATACAATAGCCAACAACTCAAGATCATGAGTGACATAGTTCTTTTCATGTGGCTTCAGGTGACGGCTAGCATAAGCTACCACTTGACCTCTTCGCATTAATACTGCACCAAGGCCTTCTCTAGAGGCATTTGTCCAGACTTTCAAGTCCTGATTGCCGTCGATAATCGCTAACACTGAGCCTCCTCACATTCTGGAGTCCACTTGAATTTTGAGTGCTTCTTTGTAAGCTTCGTTAAGTGACTAGATATCTTCGAAAAATCTTTAACGAACTTCTGGTAATAACTTGCCAATCCAAGAAAACTTCGGACTTTTGTGGGAGAACTAGGCTGTTTCCAGTTTTGAATAGCGGTGATTTTACTTGGATCCACAACAATTCCTTCTTTTGATACAACGTGGCCAAGAAACTTTACTTCATCTTGCCAGAATATACATTTGGACAGTTTGGCTTTCAATACATTCCTTCTCAAAATTTCTAGAACTTGCTCTAAATGTTTTTCATGTTCGGCTTTTGACTTAGAGAAGATTAGAATATCGTCAATAAAAACCAGAACAAACTTATTCAAGACTCCTCTGAACACTTTATTCATTAAATCGACGAAGTATGCTGGAGCGTTACTGTAACACCCTGCCTCCGCTAGGGTCACTCGCAATGGAATGCACTAGCTTTAGAGGGGCATTATTGGTAAACATGCACAGAATTATCACAAGACAGAACATATAAAATAGCGGAAGTAAAATCGAACTTTCATAAACATCAATAATTAAGGTCTAAAGCCTTTTACATCAGAGTACATCAAAACCTGTCTTGCAATAGTAAAGAAGCATAAAGACTTTTTCATAAATTATTCCCCAAGTAAAAACAGTAAAGTAGCCATAGCCAAGAAAAGTCCAAGCCATCCATGATGACCTTCAAGCAGAAGAAGTCTGAACTAAACAACAGTATTTCCTCCCTGTAACCTGGGGGGGAAACAGAAGAAAAGAGGCGAAACAAAACGGGTCAGTCAAAAAGACTGAGTAAGCCCTATCTACTATCAGCATAAAAACTAGTAAAGTTAACTGACATGAGAAACTGAGATGAACATAAGCATGATAACAAGATAGATAAGCTAAATCAAAATAACATGATGAACTACTGAACTTAGATAAACTAAGGTGTCATGATAAATTACAATGTCAAGATAAAACAAGGTATCCCTCCGTCAGGTTCCTATCAAGTATAATATCCCCAAGGTATCTATCACGTATAACGTCCCATGGTATCTATCCTGTATTTTAGCTCTGCACCTACCGTACTAGTATCCCAACTGTATCATGTGTTATCCGTGAATGACCCTTACTCAAAAGTCGTATAATGGTCCATGTCAACCTAATATGCCGCATATATAGGTTACTCAACTCATATGTTCCTTTCCGTGTATAAGTTTAGTCCCTTGCCGTAGACCATACGGGCTTTCCCCTGAGATTCTATATTACTTTAACATTGTTCCATGATCCTTAAGACCGGTTTGGACTGTTACCCTAAACCTAGCTAGGGTCTTCCAACATGAATTATTGTTTGTACAACTAGGACTTATGCTACCTAGGGCTGCTAGGGATTATGCTTACCTATTGCACGTTTTCGTATCTCGGTTTGGGTTCAACCACCTAGGGCCACTAGGGATTACGCTAACCGCCAACCGCGCCCTTTTTCCCACGCATTCATCGTGAATCGCTTTTCCATGACTGTATGCACATGTATCACATCGTGCCATCCGAGTCCTGTCATAGGGCAAATCAAGAAATACAGGGCTCGGTCGGGAGCTTTCGATTTATCTGCCGATGCAGATGCTAAGGTCTGTTTTTCTTATACGTGGCTGTGGTCCCACGAGACCACTCCCTCAACTAGTGAAAGACAAGACAGGATAAATCCTGTATGAGAACACAACACTGGCCAACCCACATCCAAGCCTTACCGCAACCATAATTAGATAGCAATTACGGTCTTTTGGGTGTTCTCTGCCTTTCCGTACGTACACGCTTGACCAAAGATGGTAGGTAGCCTGACGAAATGCTATCTAGGGTACGACCGTGTATCGTCGACTATCCCCTATCCATCCCCGTCTTTAGGTCGCTCGTATAACAACCAAGGCATACTCTTGGTTCGTCTAACGCAGACCTTAACCTCTCATGAGCCTAGTATAATCACCTGGCAGCTCATAGAGGGATACCAAGAATATCCTCACGTTCCCCGAAGCCGCTGCTTCGTTACCCAAATCGCTGGAGCCTTTATCTAAATCAGATACTTGCTCCTACTCGTATACTTAAACGACGACCTACCATATCAGGTTACTCATCTATCTATGAACGGGTCTAAATTTCCTTGACTAAGAATCATTACTTAGTTATTCTTCAACTAAGGTTTACCACTTAGCATTGTTCCCGTTATCCTTGTTAACTACGGTTATCCACCTAATCCTCAGAACTAGGGTTTACATAATGGATTAAGTGTCACTTAAGTTCATGACTTAACCCGTCTACAAATCCTGTCAAAATTGGCTAAGTATCCAAGTTCAAGGCTTAACCCTACAAACCATGCTCAAGTTGGTTAAGTATATTAAGCAATTCACGACTTAACCTCGTCCAATTATCATTCTAGATTGGTTAAGTATATATTAACTTGACCCTATCAATTTACTTAGTCAAATCGGTCAAGTGTATTCAAGCGATTCATGACTTAGCCTTATCATGTTTTCACGTTATATTGGTGAAGTATTGGTTAACTTAACCGTAATAAATTAACGAGTTAGATTGGATAAGTATAGGTCACTTAACCACATCAATTCATCATGTTTAGATTAGTTAAGTGTTTAACTTAACCCCATTAAACTACCAAGTGGGATTAATTAAGTCTAGGCTAACTTAACCCCATCCGATTTCCATGTTTAGACTAGTTGAGTCTAATCTTAACCCCATTCGTTAACCATATTTTTCGGTTAAGCGTCATTAAGAAAACTTACTTAACCTTACCAAGTTATCGCGTTGGATTGATTAAGTGTTGGTTAACTTAACCCCATCCACTAGTCATATAAAAATGGTTAAGTGTCACTAGGCAAATCAAGTTACTTAACCTACCCAACCTTGTCATGTTTTGTTAAGTATCATTAGCCTAATCAAATTACTTAACCCATTTGTCCATGTCATATTTGGTTAAGAGTCATTAATCAAATTAACTTAACCCTATCATGTGGCATTAATTACTTAATGCACCTTCACCTCTCACATTAGACTTTGTTGTGGTTACTAGTTAAGCCGGTCGGTTCCGGGTAGCTTTACACCACAACTTGGTCTAACCACGGGTTCAAGCACAATATGACCAACTTCTCACATTGGGTCCTATTGTTTGCAACTACTAGTTAGGCCGGTCGGTTCCGGGTAGTTTTACGTTGCAAACTCAACCCAACCTCGAGTTGGACACACTTATATTATCTAAGTGTCATGTCCATCATGTTTCCCAAAACATGTTACAAGTTTTCAAGCATTTGGGTAGACCTAACTTAATAGGTAAATTCCCAAAGGGTAGACCTAACTTAATAGGTAAATTCCCAAGCTTATGTTTTTATGCATACTTACATGTCAACTTCCATGTTATATTTCAAGTCATGTTTTCAAGTTGTATTTTCATGTCATTAGAAATTACCCATAACATAACCCAACGCTTTTAAACTCGCATATACGTTCGCGACAACGTAATGGATTAAAAGAAGAGACTTGGCAAAGGCATGACAAAAATGGATATTAAGCCACAAGTTAATCATGGTGGCAAATGAGGCACAAATGTGTTCATTAACTTGCATGTTACATTCTTAAGCCTCAAAACATGCATAAACCCAAACTTGGCACATAAGCGAATCATGGTGACAAAAGATATGGAATGATGACTAGTAACTCGCATATATCATCATATAAGGGTTATGACTTCATATGAAAGTTGACATAAAGGTTATGAGGGTTCTCATGTTGCCTAATGCAACATTTCAACATAAAGGTTGTAGCTTTTAGCTCACAAGATCAAGATAATGACTTCATAAACTTGCATGACATGATAGCATGTATCATACTCAATGATCAAACTCAAACTTACAACATGAACATTTAACTTCATAGTTAATATCTAAGAGTAGGGAAAGGGCTTACATTGCTATAAAGGCACAAAAGATATGACAAAGCCCTTATGCAATCAAATAGACCCAAAATGCAAGCTCTAACATAAAAACCCTTGAGCCAGAATGATCAAAACCCTTGCTTTATGATGCAAAGATAGAAACTTGACTTGAATGCAAGCTAATGACACTCATACAAGCTTGAAAACACTTGTATGCATGGAAAATCTCTCATAGAAACCATTTAGAAATTTTATGAAGAGAGTGGAGGCCATGAGAGGTAAAATTTTGCCATAGTTTAGTTGCATGAATGAATAATGAGGATTTAGGATAGGTTAGGGTCTTATTTATAGATTAGGCAAGTGTTTTAGGCCATAGGATTAAACATAGATTCAATCCAAGCCATCAAAGCATGTCTTGGGGAAGAAGTCAAGTGTAGGAACCATCTAGGGCCTTTAGATTAAAGATGAACCATGAGAACCATCCAAATGCAAAATCTGCATTTGAGCGAATCGGCCCACGGGTTGACAGCCAAACACCCTGGATTAACCCCTAGTCGACCCAGCGAGCTCGGGTCGACCTCAAAAATCGGCCGGTTCGGTTATTCCCCTCTCCCAATTCGCTGTTTTGAACATTTTTGCATATTTATTTATTTAATTTTCAATTATATATATATATATATCAATATATATATATTTCTCTGCGCAACCCATTTCACTTAATTAAGTATACTTTGGGAATTTTTCGTGAAACTTCGCGAGGCCATATCTTGGTCATACGGACTCCGATTTTCGAAAACTCGGACTCTATTTCGCGTATTTTTCCGAGACGAACGCAATGGCGCAACCCGTTTATCCTGATTCAGGTTTTATAATTAAATTCTGCCTTGATTCTTGTCTTAACACGTTGTTAAAATTCGGGTTGTTACATTCTCCCCTCCTTTTAGGATTTCGTCCCCGAAATCTCCAAGTTAGGAAGAACATATCCTACCATCCATCATTCATCTACTCAAAACATCATCCACAAGCAACCATTGTCCTTAGATGATTTCTAATGCTGTATGAATATATGCAAAACGTGTGTGTACATGTTCCTTAGCTAATGCTAATGATCAGGCCTGAATAATCTTTCTAATGCAAAATATGTATAGTGCCATGAATCCAACATGTATGCAAATAATCCTAGTCATATAGATACTATATGCGTGCGCAATCATTCATTCATATGCAACAGCCACATGATAATACATTCGATTTCATCCATAAAGAAGTATAAATACTCGTGCATATGCAATATGAAATGTGACCGAGTCGAGCTAGTATCTAATGTGAATTCGCGCATCCATGAGCAACCACTTGCAACCATATCAATCATAACATGTTTCAAATACATGTTTACATCCATAGGGTTCTACCTAGGATTCCCTGAAACAGGGTCGAGAAGATAAACAGGACAAACTCCTTACAGGGTTTGTAACGGAGAATAGGACCGAGAGGATGTCCACAAAAGATAGCCTACAAGTAAGCTCTACAAAAAACAGGGATCAAGGATATACTCCCAAAAAGAGATATCATGCGTGTATCTAGTCTTTGACCATCAAAGTCGTCTTTTAACTTCGCGATTTTGTAGCTTCTTATTCCTGTTTCCATAACATGAGCTGGAACTCATTTCTTCGTCGCCTCTCGTTCCACTTGCACTTATCCTTTTCCTAGAATACTTGACACAAACATGACTGCGTACTCATGATCTCATGCAAGCTTTCCAAAATTCACTAGTGAATCTTGGATCTCGTTTATATACTATAAGGCATTCCATGTAGAAGAACTTTCTCTTGAAAGTAAACAGATGTCAATCAGGTTATCATGCGCACTTACTAGGGTGATCTCTATAACCCATGCATAAATGAAGTAAACCATCCATCTTATTGGCGAACACCACTCGATCGGGCTTCAAATTTCCAATAAAGGCATCAAGGGATTCTAAGTAACTAGTCATGACAGAACCTCAAAAAGGTTACCCGATACTTCGAGGGCATTACCAAGGCTAGTCAAAAGGTCTAACTACCCTCCTATCAAAACCGAGAGTGGCACCCCCTACTGGATAACCACTTCATCCCTAGAATCCATCCATAGCTTATAAACATAAGCATTATTTCCAAACTCAACACTTGGCATAGACATTCCCAAATCCAAACAAGTCATGTATAAATGTACTGATTCTCCAATAGGACTTTGAGACAAAAATGGGATTCTCTATTACGCTAGTACTTAAGGTGCATAGACTCAACTATCGAAGCAGACTTAAATGATACGAACAACGAAGTCCTAACGGGATGATAGAGAAGAAAAGCTAAACCTTTAACAAGATCGTTACCCTCCTTCCGAGGTACTCTAGAAATGAGAGCATACTACTGCCCTCCCGATGATCTTGTCCTTGTCCCATAATACTTAACTATCCGCCCCGTTTTACCATGCCAAAGGTACTCTCTCGTCGTGGGTTTCATTGTTCATCTTTCTCCCTCCTTTGAGGACTAAGCCATACCAACAAGTTGCTCATCCTTAAGCTCGTATCCTTTATCCTTCTTTCTCACGATCCTTTCTTATAACGCGGCCACTGGTCTCTCGAGAACCACCTCCATCGTATGGAAAGCACTTTCGTAGGTAGAAAAGACTAGTCGCAGTTAAAACTACTGTGACTACAGATGGAGGAAAGAAAGGAAAAGAGACTCAATTAAGGAAACAAGGATAGTGCTAATGGCCTTTGGGGAATAGCCTTTTTCTTTTAAAAGAAAATTTTCTTGAAAAATGCTTCTTTGTAAACGGTTTTTTTTTTCAAATAGTTTTCAGAAGGTCTTTAAAAACTTTTGCCCAGTCTGGTAACCTTCTGCTCTGATACCACGTGTAACACCCCGCCTCCGCTAGGGTCACTCGCAAAGGAATGCACTAGCTTTAGAGGGGCATTATTGGTAAACATGCACAGAATTATCACAAGACAGAACATATAAAATAGCGGAAGCAAAATCGAACTTTCATAAACATCAATAATTAAGGTCTAAAGCCTTTTACATCAGAGTACATCAAAACCTGTCTTGCAATAGTAAAGATGCATAAAGACTTTTTCATAAATTATTCCCCAAGTAAAAACAGTAAAGTAGCCATAGCCAAGAAAAGTCCAAGCCATCCATGATGACCTTCAAGCAGAAGAAGTCCGAACTAAACAACAGTATTTCCTCCCTGTAACCTGGGGGGAAACGGAAGAAAAGAGGCGAAACAAAACGGGTCAGTCAAAAAGACTGAGTAAGCCCTATCTACTATCAGCATAAAAACTAGTAAAGTTAACTGACATGAGAAACTGAGATGAACATAAGCATGATAACAAGATAGATAAGCTAAATCAAAATAACATGATGAACTACTGAACTTAGATAAACTAAGGTGTCATGATAAATTACAATGTCAAGATAAAACAAGGTATCCCTCCGTCAGGTTCCTATCAAGTATAATATCCCCAAGGTATCTATCACGTATAACGTCCCATGGTATCTATCCTGTATTTTAGCTCTGCACCTACCATACTAGTATCCCAACTGTATCATGTGTTATCCGTGAATGACCCTTACTCAAAAGTCGTATAATGGTCCATGTCAACCTAATATGCCGCATATATAGGTTACTCAACTCATATGTTCCTTTCCGTGTATAAGTTTAGTCCCTTGCCGTAGACCATACGGGCTTTCCCCTGAGATTCTATATTACTTTAACATTGTTCCATGATCCTTAAGACCGGTTTGGACTGTTACCCTAAACCTAGCTAGGGTCTTCCAACATGAATTATTGTTTGTACAATTAGGACTTATGCTACCTAGGGCTGCTAGGGATTATGCTTACCTATTGCACGTTTTCGTATCTCGGTTTGGGTTCAACCACCTAGGGCCACTAGGGATTACGCTAACCGCCAACCGCGCCCTTTTTCCCACGCATTCATCGTGAATCGCTTTTCCATGACTGTATGCACATGTATCACATCGTGCCATCCGAGTCCTGTCACAGGGCAAATCAAGAAATACAGGACTCGGTCGGGAGCTTTCGATTTATCTGCCGATGCAGATGCTAAGGTCTGTTTTTCTTATACGTGGCTATGGTCCCACGAGACCACTCCCTCAACTAGTGAAAGACAAGACAGGATAAATCCTGTATGAGAACACAACACTGGCCAACCCACATCCAAGCTTTACCGCAACCATAATTAGATAGCAATTATGGTCTTTTGGGTGTTCTCTGCCTTTCCGTACGTACACGCTTGACCAAAGATGGTAGGTAGCCTGACGAAATGCTATCTAGGGTACGACCGTGTATCGTCGACTATCCCCTATCCATCCCCGTCTTTAGGTCGCTCGTATAGCAACCAAGGCATACTCTTGGTTCTTCTAACGCAGACCTTAACCTCTCATGAGCCTAGTATAATCACATGGCAGCTCATAGAGGGATACCAAGAATATCCTCACGTTCCCCGAAGTCGTTGCTTCGTTACCCAGTTCGCTGGAGCCTTTATCTAAATCAGATACTTGCTCCTACTCGTATACTTAAACGATGACCTACCGTATCAGGTTTGTAACAACCCGGAAAATCTGGGCCAGTTTAAAATTTTTATTTTGGCAATTTTAGCGAATTTAGATTATTTAAAATGAATTATTTTAAATAAAAACGACGAGAAATTTATTTTGAATATAAATCGATCGCATATATTATATACGTCGTCGTTAGAATATAAATAATTATATATAATTATAAATAGAATTGAAAATGGCGCGGTAGTTCGATAATTCGATTTCAAACTTCAATTGAATGTACCGGGTGCAAAACAATCCGGATTTTAGTGAAACAAAAAATAATGGAATCTAATAGTGAATATCTTTCCAACGAATCCGAAAAATCAAGATTTCATATCGGGAAGCAAAAGATATGTCCAGTTGAAAATTCTGAATAGTCGCTATGGAATTCAGGCCCTTAAAAATGGACATTTTGCAAACGACCTCGGATTTCGACGAAACCAGTTTTGTTGGGTCCGCAGTGTCAAGTTATTGCTAGGTTTCAAATTTCGTAATTTTTCGAATCAATATGTGAGCGTGGCAAAGGAAAACGCGTTTGACCAGTTTCAGTTGATTTTAATCGACTGGAAATTGGCCATTTTTCTAACGGTCTCAGAATTCGACGAAACTAGTTTTGTTAGGACCGTATCGTCAATACGAAGCTAGAAAATATTTTTCTGGGATTTTTCGTGTTCGTATGTGCCCCCGGTAATTTGAAATATACGTTTAAAATTCAATAAAGTGATTTAAATGTAAATTCAATGGAAACTGATTGTAACTATCGAATCAGCTTGCGATACATATCCTATTGTGTTCGGAATGGGGGTAGAACGCTGTGGACGACAGGCGGTGGGCCTCGTTTCGAGATCGTATGTGAAAGTTAACTTTTTTTGCAAAATAAAATAATAAAAAAAAAAAAAAAAATATTTAATTTCCCTTCTTAACCTGGCCCCCCCCTTTTTCAATCATTTTCATTTCCAGGTATAAAAAAAAAAAAAAAAAAAAAAAAGAATTTCGAACGAAGGGCGGAGCCTCGTCGCCGGCCCTCGACGATCCAGTCACCCTCACCCCCTCGTCGAACTCCAGCACCGCCGCCTCCCCCTGATGTTGTCGCGACCCCCTTCTTCCTCCATTCGAACGCCTAGAACCCGAACCCCCTCGCGTCCCGCTCCTTTTCCCCTCCCCGATGGACCGCCGCCACTTCCTCCAGTGGATGCTCCGACTCCGACGCAGCTCAGCAAGCTCCTCCACCTCGGCCATCTCTCCCCCTTCTTGAAAACGTGAGTTTTCTTGATCTGATTTACTTAATTTTTATTTAGTTTAAAACCAGATTTTTATTTAGTTTAAAACCAGATTTTTATTTAGTTTAAAACCAGATTTTTATTTAGTTTAAAACCAGATTTTTATTTAGTTTAAAACCAGATTTTTATTTAGTTTAAAACCAGATTTTTATTTAGTTTAAAACCAGATTTTTATTTAGTTTAAAACCAGATTTTTATTTAGTTTAAAACCAGATTTTTATTTAGTTTAAAACCAGATTTTTATTTAGTTTAAAACCAGATTTTTATTTAGTTTAAAACCAGATTTTTATTTAGTTTAAAACCAGATTTTTATTTAGTTTAAAACCAGATTTTTATTTAGTTTAAAACCAGTTTTTTTTTAATGATTAAAAAAAAAAAGGGGGGGGGGGGAAGAGATTTTTAAAATGATTAAAAACAGACTTTTAAAAATGTTAAAGACGAGATTTTTTAAAAATGATTAAAAACTGATTTTTTTTACATTGTTAAAAAGAAAAGAAACTGAAATTGTCATCGATTCAAAAATACAAGCAATCTTGATTTGAAAATGAAAAGACATCACTTTTGAAAATATAATGGAGAATATAAAAATTCGACTTTTATATATTGAATAGCGATATAAAAATTCGGTTTTTATATATGGAACTTCGAACTGAAAATTCGATTTTTATATATTGAATAGCGAAATAAAAATTCGATTTTTATATATTGAACTTTGAAATAAAAATTCGATTTTTATATATTGAACTTTGAAATAAAAATTCGATTTTTATATATTGAACTTCGAAATAAAAATTCGATTTTTATATATTGAACTTTGAAATAAAAATTCGATTTTTATATATTGAACTTCGAACTAAAAATTCGATTTTTATATATTGAACTTTGAACTAAAAATTCGATTTTTATATATTGAACTTTGAACTGAAAATTCGATTTTTATATATTGAACTTTGAAATAAAAATTCGATTTTTATATATTGAACTTCGAAATAAAAATTCGATTTTTATATATTGAACTTTGAAATAAAAATTCGATTTTTATATATTGAACTTCGAACTAAAAATTCGATTTTTATATATTGAACTTTGAACTGAAAATTCGATTTTTATATATTGAACTTTGAAATAAAAATTCGATTTTTATATATTGAATAGCGAAGTAAAAATTCGATTTTTACATATGTAGTGGCTACAGGCGACGAAGCTGAAGAAGATGCGAAAACAATGAAGATTTCTATCAATGAAGTGCTGTGGAGCTAGGATAGCTATATGTGAGAATTCCTCACCTTTCAATTTATTTTTCTAGTTATATATATACTAGGATGCAGACGGTGCTTAGTAGCACCCGACACCCGTCCACAGACCATGGACTTGTTTGTTTGACTGTTTGGTGATTGATGGTGATATTGGTTTGAATGTGGTTTGTGGTGTGAAAAATCGAATCGATAAATTGGTTAGGATTAGACGTGCGCCGTTATAAGGCGAAGGAGTAAGGCTAGGTTAGACCCTTACTCCAAAGTTTGTGGTTTGCATAACGAATTGATTTGATTGATGTGTGAATGGCGTGGGCCTTCACTAGACCGGGGATAAGGCTAGGCCTTGTCCCGTTTCTAGTATCGTGCCGTTATGCCGCCGAAATTTTCTAAAATAAGTTAGAAAAATAAAAATAGCATTTTATTTAACGAATGAACTGAATATAAATTCATATGTTAAAATAAAATGTGTTATCGTTAAAAATATAATTTTTAACGTGAATGTGAATAAATAAATATTCATTTACAAACCAGACGGTTTGTTTATGTACACCTATTTGAATGACGTTGATTGGGTCGATAAATTTTACACATCGCCTAACTGCACAAATAAAATATGTGTTTGATTGTTTGAAACCCCACACGGGTGTTAGGATGAAATTTGAAGTTCACTCATCCTGATTTATTAAATATGTCGATCGATTGATTGACAAGCTGCTATAAGCGTTAAATGTCTATATTTGATGCTTATACAGTGTAGTGCACTTTGGTTGATGGTTGATTATTCATCGTTGTTGATATATACATGTGTTGTAGAAAATCCATATAATTAACATTATATGGTAATTGATTGGGCCTCATTCCAGTTTCGAAAAAAAAAAGAAATATTTGAAATAGAAATATTTGAAATAGAAATATTTGAAATAGAAATATTTGAAATAGAAATATTTGAAATAGAATATTTGAAAATAGAAATATGTGAAGCCGTGAGGATTAGATTGACGCCATTTTGACGTGAACGATATTTATATCGATTTTATTCATTTTAAAATGAATATTGAAACGTGATTTCGAAATCGAATATTTTGAAATGAATTGAATTGAAAACGATTTCGAAATGAATTGAATTGAAAACGATTTCGAAATGAATTGAATTGAAAACGATTTCGAAATGAATTGAATTGAAAACGATTTCGAAATGAATTGAATTGAAAACGATTTCGAAATGAATTGAATTGAAAACGATTTCGAAATGAATTGAATTGAAAACGATTTCGAAATGAATTGAATTGAAAACGATTTCGAAATGAATTGAATTGAAAACGAATTCGAATTGAATTGAAAGCGAATTGAAATGAATTCAAATTGAATTGAAATTTGAATTGAATAGAAATGAATTTTGAAACGAATTTATAAAGAAGAATTCAATTTTGATTTGAATTGAAAAGGAAGTTGAAATTGCTTTTGAAACGAATTTAAAACCATTTATATAATTCGTTTTAAATAGTAATCGACGAAATATATATTATATATATAATATAATGGCCTGAATAGAACGCGCCGCGCTGCGGCAGTTCGCGAATTTCGACCATTTGTTTCAAACGGACATTACGGGAGATCCGACCGTCGGATTCTCCTAAAACCGGAACCGTTGGGTTCGTATCGAAAAGAGCTTTCTAATGAATGTTAGAAATTTGAAATCTAACGGTTGGATTTGGAGATACGTCCAAATCAAATTCGAAAAAGGTCGCTGTAAGTGCAGTTCGATGGCCGTTAATGGAAATCGACCGTACGGGCCTTGATAAAATTATTAAAAATAGTAATAATTTGTGTAAAATCATAAGAAATGATTTGTGAAAGTTTGGGATGAAAAACTCCATGTTTGAAAAGATAAAAATAGATTTTTATCGAAATGAACTAGTTTTGAACTAGAATTATAATTCTATTTATTTTTAAATAAATAAATTGAATTTGAAATGGTTTTGAAAATAACCAAAATTTCCAATGATTGCATTGGAGTGGATTTGAATCGAAATTGTCTTCGGAATATTTCGATGTTGGAATTCGTGATATTACAGGTGTTGTTATGGAAATTTGAAAGATATATATGTATATCGTTATTTCCAATACGACATTTGTTAATCGTAGAATTTGATATTGAATATAGGCCGATATAGTTTCTATTCAGAGCCTTGTATTGAATATCGAATGTGATTTGGGTTTGTCGTGAATGGTGTCTTCACTAACACTGTTCTTGAACCCAGTTGAGAAAAGATTAAATCTTTTTATTTAGATTTAATGAAGTGTACCAATTAAATGATATTTAATTGGAATTGAATTGGTATTGATTTTTGGGTTTATCGTGAACAGTGTTTTAAATAACACTTGTTCTTTAACCCGATAATTAATCGAATGTGATTTGGGTTTGTCGTGAATGGTGTCTTCACTAACACTGTTCTTGAACCCAGTTGAGAAAAGATTAAATCTTTTTATTTAGATTTAATGAAGTGTACCAATTAAATGATATTTAATTGGAATTGAATTGATATTGATTTTTGGGTTTATCGTGAACAGTGTTTTAAATAACACTTGTTCTTTAACCCGATAATTAATCGAATGTGATTTGGGTTTGTCGTGAATGGTGTCTTCACTAACACTGTTCTTGAACCCAGTTGAGAAAAGATTAAATCTTTTTATTTAGATTTAATGAAGTGTACCAATTAAATGATATTTAATTGGAATTGAATTGGTATTGATTTTTGGGTTTATCGTGAATAGTGTTTTAAATAACACTTGTTCTTTAACCCGATAATTAATGGAATGTGATTTTGGGTTTATCGTGAATCGTGTTTTTAAATGACACTGATTCTTTAACCCAGATAATGATTAAAACTAAGTGGAGTTTTAATGAATCTTTAATTAGATTGAAAGGATCGAGAATGGAGTATCACCAGTTTTGCTCCAGGCGATAGTTAAATCTTTAATTAGATTTGAACGTGAAATTTAGAAACTAACTGTCGGTTAGCCAAGCAGAATGGTTTTCTGGATATTGATCTGATGTTGGTTTCGGCCTTCGGGGTTAATATTTGGGGAATTATTCTCTTGATTAATTTACGGTTAGTGACTAATGAACTGGAATGAGGCGTATGTTGTGTTTGTGTAACACTTACTTAAAATATACGCGAGTTATTCGGAAAGACCGGGTTTATCCCATTCTGAATAACTGATACGACGATAAGTCGAAGATGAAGACGATGGTCGAAGACCGGAAGTCTTCACGTCGTTTGGGTGATAACTGATGATCTTGATTGGGCTGTACACCCAAGAAGATGGAAACAGTTAGTGATCGTCCAGACGTACTTGGAGATCGATGGATATGCGGGGTACTAGGTGCCTCCGGTTTCGTTCAGACCCAGAACGGACTTGTAAATGGACTGTGTGTCTGACATCGGATTTCATTCTGTGTGACTGATATCGGTTGCATAGGATGGTTTGCCTGTGTGGCATGCTAAGATGCAAATGATCAAGGCTTCTGTTGAAAAGCAAAGTCTTGTGGTGATGATCAAAGCACGGCCTTTGTGGCGTAGCTTTGTGTAACGTTTACCTCGCGTGTTTCACACCAGGTATGAACCAAAAACGGGAGACGGACCTCAGGGAGGACTTGCGTTTCTTTCTAGCTAGAAGTGGCGTCAGTGGTTTTACACGCCCTGACGAGTTTGACTTATGTGGTTGTTGCTGTTGCGAGGCGCCTCGGTTATATCGGTTTCGGCCGAATGCATTCTGGTCGGCTGACGGACCAGACTTACACCCCATAGGGTGGGGAGACGTATTGTTCAGGCATAATAATCCACTCCGTGTGGACCGGCCCTGACGATCCAAGGCTTGCCTGCGCGCTTGCCTGAGACATGGGCTAGATTGTCTCGAATCGGTTGAGGACTATCTTTTGCCTCGGTTCATAGATGGAAACCCAATTTCCAAATACGAGACTTTGCGGTTTTGATTGTATATCCTATATATGGCGACATAGTGGGATGGGGCGCTCATGCCGCCTATGATTGATACTTATGATTTGAAGTGTTTTATATACTATGCACTTATAATAGTATCAAATGATTTGTTTTAAACGTATCAAGCATTCTTTGGCTGTTATAAGGGAAAACCCTATCCTCGACTGCGTTGCATTGTGTGATGGGACCTGGGTCTTATAACAGCTTCATTTTTCTTTATTTAGCATTGCGCTGTTGGTTTTATGCACTGGTATTCTTGGGAGGAAACCCGTTCCGTGTTATACGGCGTGGTCCCTTGATTTACCTAATGATTTGAAATAAAGATTAATAACTGTTTTAGTTCTCACACCAGTCACATGACTGACCTGGAGTTTATTGTTTTAACCTAAACTCTGGGTGCCCCTATTTTCGACACGGGCAGCTAGTAGTTTTGGTTTTGCAGATTTATATTCACAGGATCCTGGTTTACAGCTGGAACGATATCCGGAAAGCTTTGTATCCGTATATCTCATTCTAGTTGTGTATTGTATTATTTTCCGCTGCTATGTATTTAAATGTAATTTAAATCTCTGATATTTCTGTGTAATATTCATTTATACTCTGTATATTCTTGTAATCTGATGCATTGTTGTAATATACAATGAAATGTTCTTCTGTATGCGTTCTGTTTTGTCGTGTTCTCAAACGATAGGGCGTTTCGAACGGTCTGGGTCGGTTTAGCGACTGGTTCGGACCGAGCGAAGTTCCTTGCCGTCACATTTGGTATCAGAGCTTTGGTTTACAAAGCTCAGAGAACAAGGCACATTAGAACCATACGAAAGAATTCATCAGATATTGGATTAGCAATATCCAATGGAATGACTCGTTAGAGATAGGATCAGTAGTATCCTAGAACGGGTGTGAAGAGTATATTTTTCAAATGAAAACATTTTGTTTTGAAAATTTAAATCAACTATTCGTATTTGATTATTTGTTTATATTGATTTTGGGCAATTCAGTATATAAAGAATTTGCATATACGCCTTGCAAACGTATATTCAAAGTTTTAATATACTGGATAGATATGGAATCACATTCTAGTCGCCCGGAGATGGTACTGATGATTGTCATGACATCATCCGTATTTATATTCGTGTTTCGAATGTGTGATTTTCTATATATTTCCATTGGACTGGTGTGAGAACCAAAATTAGATAGGGCTTATTGTTGTGATTTGGCATCAAAAATCTGATTTTTGTATATGTATCAAAATTATGAATTTGATAATCTAATTCACTAATTGATTGATGTTTGGGTTGTTTGTTTATTTGGTTGCTAAATTTTAACCATTTTGCCTAATTCAACCAAATATTGAATTGTATTGGAATTTGGTCGCATCTACTTGCATATACATGTATATCATTGAACAGGTCATAGCAAGGAGGCTAGAGCCAGAGAATAAAATTTGTTTGCCCGACAAATAGGTACATGTTTACTACATAATTTCCTGTTTTGTTTGGGTGATGATGATTTTGTGAGCCTATTGGCTAGCCGTTTGGCTTTTTCTTTTTCTTTTTGAGATCTGAAGGACCGGGGAAGCTATTTGAAATTCCCCGATGCTCCCGGTGCAGGGGAGGTTATGGCGAAATTTTTCAAAAATTTAGGGTGTTAGCCAAATTTTTGAAATTTTGAAAATTCTCAGAAACTGAAAAGTTGGAGAATGGAAGCCAGATCGAGCGTAGAGTTGAATTATCAAACCACTTTCGACTTTGTTCCTTTTCGGGGACGAAAAGTTTTAAGTGGGGGAGATTGTAACAACCCGGAAAATCTGGGCCAGTTTAAAATTTTTATTTTGGCAATTTTAGCGAATTTAGATTATTTAAAATGAATTATTTTAAATAAAAACGACGAGAAATTTATTTTGAATATAAATCGATCGCATATATTATATACGTCGTCGTTAGAATATAAATAATTATATATAATTATAAATAGAATTGAAAATGGCGCGGTAGTTCGATAATTCGATTTCAAACTTCAATTGAATGTACCGGGTGCAAAACAATCCGGATTTTAGTGAAACAAAAAATAATGGAATCTAATAGTGAATATCTTTCCAACGAATCCGAAAAATCAAGATTTCATATCGGGAAGCAAAAGATATGTCCAGTTGAAAATTCTGAATAGTCGCTATGGAATTCAGGCCCTTAAAAATGGACATTTTGCAAACGACCTCGGATTTCGACGAAACCAGTTTTGTTGGGTCCGCAGTGTCAAGTTATTGCTAGGTTTCAAATTTCGTAATTTTTCGAATCAATATGTGAGCGTGGCAAAGGAAAACGCGTTTGACCAGTTTCAGTTGATTTTAATCGACTGGAAATTGGCCATTTTTCTAACGGTCTCAGAATTCGACGAAACTAGTTTTGTTAGGACCGTATCGTCAATACGAAGCTAGAAAATATTTTTCTGGGATTTTTCGTGTTCGTATGTGCCCCCGGTAATTTGAAATATACGTTTAAAATTCAATAAAGTGATTTAAATGTAAATTCAATGGAAACTGATTGTAACTATCGAATCAGCTTGCGATACATATCCTATTGTGTTCGGAATGGGGGTAGAACGCTGTGGACGACAGGCGGTGGGCCTCGTTTCGAGATCGTATGTGAAAGTTAACTTTTTTTGCAAAATAAAATAATAAAAAAAAAAAAAAAATATTTAATTTCCCTTCTTAACCTGGCCCCCCCCTTTTTCAATCATTTTCATTTCCAGGTATAAAAAAAAAAAAAAAAAAAAAAAAGAATTTCGAACGAAGGGCGGAGCCTCGTCGCCGGCCCTCGACGATCCAGTCACCCTCACCCCCTCGTCGAACTCCAGCACCGCCGCCTCCCCCTGATGTTGTCGCGACCCCCTTCTTCCTCCATTCGAACGCCTAGAACCCGAACCCCCTCGCGTCCCGCTCCTTTTCCCCTCCCCGATGGACCGCCGCCACTTCCTCCAGTGGATGCTCCGACTCCGACGCAGCTCAGCAAGCTCCTCCACCTCGGCCATCTCTCCCCCTTCTTGAAAACGTGAGTTTTCTTGATCTGATTTACTTAATTTTTATTTAGTTTAAAACCAGATTTTTATTTAGTTTAAAACCAGATTTTTATTTAGTTTAAAACCAGATTTTTATTTAGTTTAAAACCAGATTTTTATTTAGTTTAAAACCAGATTTTTATTTAGTTTAAAACCAGATTTTTATTTAGTTTAAAACCAGATTTTTATTTAGTTTAAAACCAGATTTTTATTTAGTTTAAAACCAGATTTTTATTTAGTTTAAAACCAGATTTTTATTTAGTTTAAAACCAGATTTTTATTTAGTTTAAAACCAGATTTTTATTTAGTTTAAAACCAGATTTTTATTTAGTTTAAAACCAGATTTTTATTTAGTTTAAAACCAGTTTTTTTTAATGATTAAAAAAAAAAAGGGGGGGGGGGAAGAGATTTTTAAAATGATTAAAAACAGACTTTTAAAAATGTTAAAGACGAGATTTTTTAAAAATGATTAAAAACTGATTTTTTTTACATTGTTAAAAAGAAAAGAAACTGAAATTGTCATCGATTCAAAAATACAAGCAATCTTGATTTGAAAATGAAAAGACATCACTTTTGAAAATATAATGGAGAATATAAAAATTCGACTTTTATATATTGAATAGCGATATAAAAATTCGGTTTTTATATATGGAACTTCGAACTGAAAATTCGATTTTTATATATTGAATAGCGAAATAAAAATTCGATTTTTATATATTGAACTTTGAAATAAAAATTCGATTTTTATATATTGAACTTTGAAATAAAAATTCGATTTTTATATATTGAACTTCGAAATAAAAATTCGATTTTTATATATTGAACTTTGAAATAAAAATTCGATTTTTATATATTGAACTTCGAACTAAAAATTCGATTTTTATATATTGAACTTTGAACTAAAAATTCGATTTTTATATATTGAACTTTGAACTGAAAATTCGATTTTTATATATTGAACTTTGAAATAAAAATTCGATTTTTATATATTGAACTTCGAAATAAAAATTCGATTTTTATATATTGAACTTTGAAATAAAAATTCGATTTTTATATATTGAACTTCGAACTAAAAATTCGATTTTTATATATTGAACTTTGAACTGAAAATTCGATTTTTATATATTGAACTTTGAAATAAAAATTCGATTTTTATATATTGAATAGCGAAGTAAAAATTCGATTTTTACATATGTAGTGGCTACAGGCGACGAAGCTGAAGAAGATGCGAAAACAATGAAGATTTCTATCAATGAAGTGCTGTGGAGCTAGGATAGCTATATGTGAGAATTCCTCACCTTTCAATTTATTTTTCTAGTTATATATATACTAGGATGCAGACGGTGCTTAGTAGCACCCGACACCCGTCCACAGACCATGGACTTGTTTGTTTGACTGTTTGGTGATTGATGGTGATATTGGTTTGAATGTGGTTTGTGGTGTGAAAAATCGAATCGATAAATTGGTTAGGATTAGACGTGCGCCGTTATAAGGCGAAGGAGTAAGGCTAGGTTAGACCCTTACTCCAAAGTTTGTGGTTTGCATAACGAATTGATTTGATTGATGTGTGAATGGCGTGGGCCTTCACTAGACCGGGGATAAGGCTAGGCCTTGTCCCGTTTCTAGTATCGTGCCGTTATGCCGCCGAAATTTTCTAAAATAAGTTAGAAAAATAAAAATAGCATTTTATTTAACGAATGAACTGAATATAAATTCATATGTTAAAATAAAATGTGTTATCGTTAAAAATATAATTTTTAACGTGAATGTGAATAAATAAATATTCATTTACAAACCAGACGGTTTGTTTATGTACACCTATTTGAATGACGTTGATTGGGTCGATAAATTTTACACATCGCCTAACTGCACAAATAAAATATGTGTTTGATTGTTTGAAACCCCACACGGGTGTTAGGATGAAATTTGAAGTTCACTCATCCTGATTTATTAAATATGTCGATCGATTGATTGACAAGCTGCTATAAGCGTTAAATGTCTATATTTGATGCTTATACAGTGTAGTGCACTTTGGTTGATGGTTGATTATTCATCGTTGTTGATATATACATGTGTTGTAGAAAATCCATATAATTAACATTATATGGTAATTGATTGGGCCTCATTCCAGTTTCGAAAAAAAAAAGAAATATTTGAAATAGAAATATTTGAAATAGAAATATTTGAAATAGAAATATTTGAAATAGAAATATTTGAAATAGAATATTTGAAAATAGAAATATGTGAAGCCGTGAGGATTAGATTGACGCCATTTTGACGTGAACGATATTTATATCGATTTTATTCATTTTAAAATGAATATTGAAACGTGATTTCGAAATCGAATATTTTGAAATGAATTGAATTGAAAACGATTTCGAAATGAATTGAATTGAAAACGATTTCGAAATGAATTGAATTGAAAACGATTTCGAAATGAATTGAATTGAAAACGATTTCGAAATGAATTGAATTGAAAACGATTTCGAAATGAATTGAATTGAAAACGATTTCGAAATGAATTGAATTGAAAACGATTTCGAAATGAATTGAATTGAAAACGATTTCGAAATGAATTGAATTGAAAACGATTTCGAAATGAATTGAATTGAAAACGATTTCGAAATGAATTGAATTGAAAACGAATTCGAATTGAATTGAAAGCGAATTGAAATGAATTCAAATTGAATTGAAATTTGAATTGAATAGAAATGAATTTTGAAACGAATTTATAAAGAAGAATTCAATTTTGATTTGAATTGAAAAGGAAGTTGAAATTGCTTTTGAAACGAATTTAAAACCATTTATATAATTCGTTTTAAATAGTAATCGACGAAATATATATTATATATATAATATAATGGCCTGAATAGAACGCGCCGCGCTGCGGCAGTTCGCGAATTTCGACCATTTGTTTCAAACGGACATTACGGGAGATCCGACCGTCGGATTCTCCTAAAACCGGAACCGTTGGGTTCGTATCGAAAAGAGCTTTCTAATGAATGTTAGAAATTTGAAATCTAACGGTTGGATTTGGAGATACGTCCAAATCAAATTCGAAAAAGGTCGCTGTAAGTGCAGTTCGATGGCCGTTAATGGAAATCGACCGTACGGGCCTTGATAAAATTATTAAAAATAGTAATAATTTGTGTAAAATCATAAGAAATGATTTGTGAAAGTTTGGGATGAAAAACTCCATGTTTGAAAAGATAAAAATAGATTTTTATCGAAATGAACTAGTTTTGAACTAGAATTATAATTCTATTTATTTTTAAATAAATAAATTGAATTTGAAATGGTTTTGAAAATAACCAAAATTTCCAATGATTGCATTGGAGTGGATTTGAATCGAAATTGTCTTCGGAATATTTCGATGTTGGAATTCGTGATATTACAGGTGTTGTTATGGAAATTTGAAAGATATATATGTATATCGTTATTTCCAATACGACATTTGTTAATCGTAGAATTTGATATTGAATATAGGCCGATATAGTTTCTATTCAGAGCCTTGTATTGAATATCGAATGTGATTTGGGTTTGTCGTGAATGGTGTCTTCACTAACACTGTTCTTGAACCCAGTTGAGAAAAGATTAAATCTTTTTATTTAGATTTAATGAAGTGTACCAATTAAATGATATTTAATTGGAATTGAATTGGTATTGATTTTTGGGTTTATCGTGAACAGTGTTTTAAATAACACTTGTTCTTTAACCCGATAATTAATCGAATGTGATTTGGGTTTGTCGTGAATGGTGTCTTCACTAACACTGTTCTTGAACCCAGTTGAGAAAAGATTAAATCTTTTTATTTAGATTTAATGAAGTGTACCAATTAAATGATATTTAATTGGAATTGAATTGATATTGATTTTTGGGTTTATCGTGAACAGTGTTTTAAATAACACTTGTTCTTTAACCCGATAATTAATCGAATGTGATTTGGGTTTGTCGTGAATGGTGTCTTCACTAACACTGTTCTTGAACCCAGTTGAGAAAAGATTAAATCTTTTTATTTAGATTTAATGAAGTGTACCAATTAAATGATATTTAATTGGAATTGAATTGGTATTGATTTTTGGGTTTATCGTGAATAGTGTTTTAAATAACACTTGTTCTTTAACCCGATAATTAATGGAATGTGATTTTGGGTTTATCGTGAATCGTGTTTTTAAATGACACTGATTCTTTAACCCAGATAATGATTAAAACTAAGTGGAGTTTTAATGAATCTTTAATTAGATTGAAAGGATCGAGAATGGAGTATCACCAGTTTTGCTCCAGGCGATAGTTAAATCTTTAATTAGATTTGAACGTGAAATTTAGAAACTAACTGTCGGTTAGCCAAGCAGAATGGTTTTCTGGATATTGATCTGATGTTGGTTTCGGCCTTCGGGGTTAATATTTGGGGAATTATTCTCTTGATTAATTTACGGTTAGTGACTAATGAACTGGAATGAGGCGTATGTTGTGTTTGTGTAACACTTACTTAAAATATACGCGAGTTATTCGGAAAGACCGGGTTTATCCCATTCTGAATAACTGATACGACGATAAGTCGAAGATGAAGACGATGGTCGAAGACCGGAAGTCTTCACGTCGTTTGGGTGATAACTGATGATCTTGATTGGGCTGTACACCCAAGAAGATGGAAACAGTTAGTGATCGTCCAGACGTACTTGGAGATCGATGGATATGCGGGGTACTAGGTGCCTCCGGTTTCGTTCAGACCCAGAACGGACTTGTAAATGGACTGTGTGTCTGACATCGGATTTCATTCTGTGTGACTGATATCGGTTGCATAGGATGGTTTGCCTGTGTGGCATGCTAAGATGCAAATGATCAAGGCTTCTGTTGAAAAGCAAAGTCTTGTGGTGATGATCAAAGCACGGCCTTTGTGGCGTAGCTTTGTGTAACGTTTACCTCGCGTGTTTCACACCAGGTATGAACCAAAAACGGGAGACGGACCTCAGGGAGGACTTGCGTTTCTTTCTAGCTAGAAGTGGCGTCAGTGGTTTTACACGCCCTGACGAGTTTGACTTATGTGGTTGTTGCTGTTGCGAGGCGCCTCGGTTATATCGGTTTCGGCCGAATGCATTCTGGTCGGCTGACGGACCAGACTTACACCCCATAGGGTGGGGAGACGTATTGTTCAGGCATAATAATCCACTCCGTGTGGACCGGCCCTGACGATCCAAGGCTTGCCTGCGCGCTTGCCTGAGACATGGGCTAGATTGTCTCGAATCGGTTGAGGACTATCTTTTGCCTCGGTTCATAGATGGAAACCCAATTTCCAAATACGAGACTTTGCGGTTTTGATTGTATATCCTATATATGGCGACATAGTGGGATGGGGCGCTCATGCCGCCTATGATTGATACTTATGATTTGAAGTGTTTTATATACTATGCACTTATAATAGTATCAAATGATTTGTTTTAAACGTATCAAGCATTCTTTGGCTGTTATAAGGGAAAACCCTATCCTCGACTGCGTTGCATTGTGTGATGGGACCTGGGTCTTATAACAGCTTCATTTTTCTTTATTTAGCATTGCGCTGTTGGTTTTATGCACTGGTATTCTTGGGAGGAAACCCGTTCCGTGTTATACGGCGTGGTCCCTTGATTTACCTAATGATTTGAAATAAAGATTAATAACTGTTTTAGTTCTCACACCAGTCACATGACTGACCTGGAGTTTATTGTTTTAACCTAAACTCTGGGTGCCCCTATTTTCGACACGGGCAGCTAGTAGTTTTGGTTTTGCAGATTTATATTCACAGGATCCTGGTTTACAGCTGGAACGATATCCGGAAAGCTTTGTATCCGTATATCTCATTCTAGTTGTGTATTGTATTATTTTCCGCTGCTATGTATTTAAATGTAATTTAAATCTCTGATATTTCTGTGTAATATTCATTTATACTCTGTATATTCTTGTAATCTGATGCATTGTTGTAATATACAATGAAATGTTCTTCTGTATGCGTTCTGTTTTGTCGTGTTCTCAAACGATAGGGCGTTTCGAACGGTCTGGGTCGGTTTAGCGACTGGTTCGGACCGAGCGAAGTTCCTTGCCGTCACAAGGTTACTCATCTATCTATGAACTGGTCTAAATTTCCTTGACTAAGAATCATTACTTAGTTATTCTTCAACTAAGGTTTACCACTTAGCATTGTTCCCGTTATCCTTGTTAACTACGGTTATCCACCTAATCCTCAGAACTAGGGTTTACATAATGGATTAAGTGTCACTTAAGTTCATGACTTAACCCGTCTACAAATCCTGTCAAAATTGGCTAAGTATCCAAGTTTAAGGCTTAACCCTACAAACCATGCTCAAGTTGGTTAAGTATATTAAGCAATTCACGACTTAACCTCGTCCAACTATCATTCTAGATTGGTTAAGTATATATTAACTTGACCCTATCAATTTACTTAGTCAAATCGGTCAAGTGTATTCAAGCGATTCGTGACTTAGCCTTATCATGTTTTCACGTTATATTGGTTAAGTATTGGTTAACTTAACCACAATAAATTAACGAGTTAGATTGGATAAGTATAGGTCACTTAACCACATCAATTCATCATGTTTAGATTAGTTAAGTGTTTAACTTAACCCCATTAAACTACCAAGTGGGATTAATTAAGTCTAGGCTAACTTAACCCCATCCGATTTCCATGTTTAGACTAGTTGAGTCTAATCTTAACCCCATTCGTTAACCGTATTTTTCGGTTAAGTGTCATTAAGAAAACTTACTTAACCTTACCAAGTTATCGCATTGGATTGATTAAGTGTTGGTTAACTTAACCCCATCCACTAGTCATATAAAAATGGTTAAGTGTCATTAGGCAAATCAAGTTACTTAACCTACCCAACCTTGTCATGTTTTGTTAAGTATCATTAGCCTAATCAAATTACTTAACCCATTTGTCCATGTCATATTTGGTTAAGAGTCATTAATCAAATTAACTTAACCCTATCCATTTGTCCATGTCCAAGCTTATGTTTTTATGCATACTTACATGTCAACTTCCATGTTATATTTCAAGTCATGTTTTCAAGTTGTATTTTCATGTCATTAGAAATTACCCATAACATAACCCAACGCTTTTAAACTCGCATATACGTTCGCGACAACGTAATGGATTAAAAGAAGAGACTTGGCAAAGGCATGACAAAAATGGATATTAAGCCACAAGTTAATCATGGTGGCAAATGAGGCACAAATGTGTTCATTAACTTGCATGTTACATTCTTAAGCCTCAAAACATGCATAAACCCAAACTTGGCACATAAGCGAATCATGGTGACAAAAGATATGGAATGATGACTAGTAACTCGCATATATCATCATATAAGGGTTATGACTTCATATGCAAGTTGACATAAAGGTTATGAGGGTTCTCATGTTGCCTAATGCAACATTTCAACATAAAGGTTGTAGCTTTTAGCTCACAAGATCAAGATAATGACTTCATAAACTTGCATGACATGATAGCATGTATCATACTCAATGATCAAACCCAAACTTGCAACATGAACATTTAACTTCATAGTTAATATCTAAGAGTAGGGAAAGGGCTTACATTGCTATGAAGGCACAAAAGATATAACAAAGCCCTTATGCAATCAAATAGACCCAAAATGCAAGCTCTAACATAAAAACCCTTGAGCCAAAATGATCAAAACCCTTGCTTTATGATGCAAAGATAGAAACTTGACTTGAATGCAAGCTAATGACACTCATACAAGCTTGAAAACACTTGTATGCACGGAAAATCTCTCATAGAAACCATTTAGAAATTTTATGAAGAGAGTGGAGGCCATGAGAGGTAAAATTTTGCCATAGTTTAGTTGCATGAATGAATAATGAGGATTTAGGATAGGTTAGGGTCTTATTTATAGATTAGGCAAGTGTTTTAGGCCATAGGATTAAACCTAGATTCAATCCAAGCCATCAAAGCATGTCTTGGGGAAGAAGTCAAGTGTAGGAACCATCTAGGGCCTTTAGATTAAAGATGAACCATGAGAACCATCCAAATGCAAAATCTGCATTTGAGCGAATCGGCCCACGGGTTGACAGCCAAACACCCTGGATTAACCCCTAGTCGACCCAGCGAGCTCGGGTCGACCTCAAAAATCGGCCGGTTCGGTTATTCCCCTCTCCCAATTCGCTGTTTTGAACATTTTTGCATATTTATTTATTTAATTTTCAATTATATATATATATATCAATATATATATATTTCTCTGCGCAACCCATTTCACTTAATTAAGTATACTTTAATTTGGGAATTTTTCGTGAAACTTCGCGAGGCCATATCTTGGTCATACGGACTCCGATTTTCGAAAACTCGGACTCTATTTCGCGTATTTTTCCGAGACGAACGCAATGGCGCAACCCGTTTATCCTGATTCAGGTTTTATAATTAAATTCTGCCTTGATTCTTGTCTTAACACGTTGTTAAAATTCGGGTTGTTACAGTTACATAAGCCGAATGGCATTACTAATCACTCATAGAATAAGTCTGGACCTCTGAATGTTGTCATAGGAACACACTCTTCGGCAATACGAAGATGATGGAAACTTGTAGCTAGGTCCATTCTTGAAAATACTTGTGCTCCATTCAGATGATCCAATAAATCATCGATTCGCGGCAATGGATATTTATTCTTTATTGTCTGCTTATTCAAGTCGCGATAATCCACACATAGTCGCAGAGTACCGTTAGACTTTGGGATAAACATGTAAAAACCCGGAAATCCGAGCCAATTTAAAAATTTTATTTTGGCGAATTTAATGGATTTTGAATATTTAAAATGGATTATTTTAAATAATAACGACGAAAAATTTATTTTGAATAGAATTCGAACGTATATATTTATATAGATCGTCGTTAGAATATAAATATTTATTTATAATTATAAAAGGAATTGTAAATGGCGCGGTAGTTCGATAATTCGATTTCAAAATTCAAATGAATGTACAGGATTCAAAATAAACCGGATTTTGGCGAAACAAAAAATATTTGAATCTGATTGATAATATCTTTCCAACGAATCCGGGAAATCAAAATTTCATAGCAGGAATCAAAAGATACGTCCAATTGAAAATTCAGAATAGTCGCTATGGAATTCTGGCCCTTAAAAATTGGAATTTTGCAAACGACCTCGATTTTTGACGAAACCACTGTTGTTGGATCCGCAGTGTCAAATTATTGCTAGGTTTCAAAATTCGTAATTTTCTGAATCAATATGTGAGCGTGGCGAAGGAAAACGCGTTTGACCAGTTTCAATTGATTTTAATCGACTGGAAAATTGCCATTTTTCAAACGGCCTCAGAATTCGATGAAACTAGTTTTGTTAGGACCGTATCGTTAATACGAAGCTAGAAAATATTTTTCAGGAATTTTTCTAGTTAGGATGTAGCCCCGGTAAATTGAAATGTGCTTTCAAATTCAATATATAGAGTTATATGTTGATTTTAACGAAAACTGATCGAAACGATCGAATCAACTTACGATACATATCCCATTATGTTCAGAATGGGGTAATTAGCTGGGGACGACAGGCAGTGGGTCTCGTTTCGAGGTCGAAATTAAAAGTTACTTTATGGAATTAAATAATTAAATAAATATATTTTTATATAAATGCCCTTAGCCCCTTCACTCTCTCCGATCGAAGTCAATCGAGATAAAAAAAACAAACAAAAAGGGCGGAGCCCTAAATCGCCACTAGCCATCTCGCCGACCGCCCTCCTCCTATCGCGCCACCAGCCGCTCGCCGACCTCCCTTCGCTCCGATCGAACACCGCTCGCCGACCCCCCTTCGCTCCGATCAAACACAGCACGCCCCCCCCCCTTCGCTCAGATCGAACGCCGCATGCCCCCCCCCTTGCTTTGACAAACCACTACCTCCGCCTGTCCCCCCCCCTCCACTTCCGTCAACGTCCGGAAACCCCCCTCCGCGAACCAGAAGAAAAAGAAAAAACAAAAGTACGTTCTTTATTTTGATTATTTCATTTCGGTATTTTTCTTTTGCATTGAGTATTGTTTTTTTTTAAACTGAAAACATGATTTTTATAGAGTTTAAAGCTATATTTTTTATTGAATAAGAAGTTATGATTTTCAATATATATATACATGTGTGTAGAGTATAAAAGATTTAAAAAAAAATATTAGTAAAGATTATATTTTTAATTTTGTAAAGTTTATATTTTTATAGAGTAAAAGATTATATTTTTACAATGTAAAAGAGGAGATTTTGGTTTATATAATTAGCATGTCAAAATTTGATTTTTCATATGAATGGTATGAAAATATTTTTAGAAACATAAAAACGTGATTTTATTTATATATGAATAACATAAAACGTGATTTTATAGTGGAAAATATTCTATAGTTAAAAATATAAATTTTAACGTGTGTATAAAATAAATATTTATAAATGAATCGGACGATTTGTTTATATACACTGATTTGACTGATATTGATTGGGACGATAAATTTTACACATCGCCCAACTGCACAAATAAAATCTGTGTTTGATTGTTTGAAACCCCACACGGGTGTTGGGATGATATTTGGCGTACACTAATCCCAATTATTTAATTGTATGTCGATCGATTGGTCGACAGACTGTGTAAGCGTTAATTATTTATATTTAATGCTTATGCAGTTGTGTGGTGCACTTTGGATGATGGTTGATTATTTATCGTTGTTATTATATACATGTGTTGTATGGAATCTATATAATTAACATTATATGGTAATTGATTGGGCCTCATTCCAATTGGGAAAGATAAAGAATATTATAAAATAAAGATTCACGTGTTGACAGTACTCAATTGTTGAGATTAGTCATGTGGTGAAAGAAATATAGATTCATGTGTTGAATAGAATAAATATTCATTTGTTGAATAGAATAACGAAGTTATTGAAAAATATAAAGTCGTGTTGATTAGAAATGCGCTATTTTGACGCGAACGATATTGATGTCGATTATATTCATTTTTATAATGAATTTTGAAAAGAGGTTTAAAAATTTAATAGAATTGAAATTGAATTCGAATTGAATAGAATTGAAATTGAATTCGAATTGAATAGAATTGAAATTGAATTCAAATTGAATAGAATTGAAATTGAATTCGAATTGAATAGAATTGAAACTGAATTTGAATTGAATAGAATAGAAATTGAATTCGAATTGAATAGAATTGAAAATGAATTCGAATTGAATAGAATTGAAATTGAATTCGAATTGAATAGAATTGAAATTGAATTTGAATTGAATAGAATAGAAATTGAATTCGAATTGAACAGAATAGAAAATGAATTCGAATTGAATAGAAAATGAATTCGAATTGAATTGAAATCGAATTGAAATTGATTTGAAATCGAAATGGAAGTTGAAACTGTTTTTGAAACGATTTCTAAAATTCGTTTTAAAAGGAAATCAATGAAATATATGTATTCGAAATATATATATATTATACATATTATATATATAATATAATGGCCTGAATAGAATGCGCCGCGCCGCGGCAGTTCGCAAATTTCGACCATTAACTTCGAACGGACATTGCGGGAGATCCGGCCGTCGGATTCTCCTAAAACTAGAACCGTTGGGTTCGTATCGAAAAGCGCTTTCCAATGAATATTAGAAATTTGAAATCTAACGGTTGGATTTGGAATTATGTCCAAATCAAATTTGGAAAAGGTCACTGTAAGTGCGGTTCGGTGGCAGTTATTGAAAACCGACTTTACGGGCCTTGATATCATAAGAAATGATTTGGGAAAAACTGGGATGAAAAACTCCAAATTTGTAAAGATAAAAATAGATTTTTGTCGAAATGGACTAGTTTTGAACTAGAATTAAAATCAACTTATTTTTGAAATAAATAAATTGAATTTGAACTGGGTTTTAAATAACCAGAATTTCTAATATATTGAATTGGAATTGATTTGTGGGTTCACCGTGAACGGTGTTTTGAATAACACTTGTTCTTTAACCCGATAATAAATAGAATGTGATTTGGGTTTATCGTGAACTGTGTTTTAAATGACATTAGTTCTTTAACCCGGTAAAAGGAGTTTTAATGAATCGGTAATTAGATTGAAATGTGAATTGATAATTTAAATTATCAAATTTGGAAAGTGAGCGAGAATGGAGTATTACCAGTTTTGCTCCAAAGCGATAGTTAAAATCTTTAATTAGATTTGAACGTGAAATGGTAATTAACTTTACCGATAGCACCGTGGTGTTAGATATGGAGTATTACCAGTTTTGCTCCATGGGATAAATAGGTTGGGATTGGGAAATAAAATAAATAATTACTTCGGTGTGGTTCGTTAATCCCGACTAGTTTGGAAAACCATAATATGGTTTGAAATGAAATCCAAAGGAAGATTAAAGAATAAATTTAAAAGAATTTATCTTTGATAAAATTAATGGGAACCTTTCCCTAGGAGTGTGAATATCTGAATAAAAGAATATTCTGAATTGGAATGAGGCGTATATTGTGTTTTATAGCACTTGTTGATTAAGATACGCGAGTTATTCAGAAAGTCCGGGTATAACCCATTCTGAATAACTGATTCGACGATGAGTTGAAGAGATTGAAGATGGTGCAAGACCGATAATCTTCACATCGAATGGATGGGTTCTACTGATGCTCACGATGGGAGTAGCTACCTTGAAGGAGGCTAAAGTGGTAGCCGTCAGGACGTGCTTGGAGGTCGACGGATATGCGAGGAAAGTGCCTCCGGTTTCGTTCAGACGCAGAACGAACTTGTAAATGGACTGTGTGTCTGACATTGTGATTGATTTCTATTAAATATATATCTGTTTGGCGGTGGAGAATTTATTCTCTTGCTTAACGCCCTTCTCTGAGACGTACAAGCTCAGAGGTTATATATCGATGGATATCAATCGCATGGCATGAATTGCCAGTGTGGCATGCCTAAGTGGCAAATGATCAAGGCTTCTGTTCAAAAGCAAAGTCTTGTGGTTGATGATCAAAGCACAGCTTTAATATAGCACCGCTTTGTGTATAGCATTGATTCGCGAGCCTCACACCCCGATATGGTGGTAAACTAATGGTTTGATCAGTATGCTTTTTAGAGGATGGGCACCTTAGTGGTGTCGTGGATTCGGTCGACCGAGATTGAGCTTAGTGCTCAGAGGGATAGGGTAAGCGGTGTTTTCTCTCGCCGAGACGTAAGCCGCAGTGATACTCGATTTCCCAAAAGTGTGGATGTGCATTACGGTGTTTTCTCTCGCTGAGACGTAAGCCGTTGTGGATGGCACTACGCGATCGATCTTTCGAATCAGGAGCCACCATGATGGAAATCCAATTTCCAAATATGACATTTTGCGGTTTTGATTGTAGAGCCTAGTATTGACGACTGATATATGGTACCCATGCCGTCTATGAATGATACATTTATATTTGAAGTTGTTTTCTTCACTTATAGTAATAATATAAAATCAAATTTCACGTATCAAGCATATTTGGCTATTATAAGGGAAAACCCTATCCTCCGGCTTGCGTTGCATTGTGTGATGGGATATGGGTCTTATAATAGCTCCATTGTTCTTTATTTAGCATTGCGCTGTTTGTTTTATGCACTGGTATTCTTAGGAGGAAACCCGTTCCGTGTTATACGGCGTGGTCCCTTGATTTACCTAACTTTAAAAACAAAGATTAATAATTGTTTTAGTTCTCACACCAGTCACATGACTGACCTGGAGTTTATTGTTTTAACCTAAACTCTGGGTGCCCCTATTTTCCGTATGGGCAGCTAGTAGTTTTGGTTTTGCAGATTTATATTCATAGGATCCTGAGTTACAGCTGGAACGATATCTGGAAAGCTCTGTATCCGTATATCTCTTCTAGTTGTGGTTTGTATTATTGCCGCTACGATGTATTTAAATGTAATTTAAATCTCTGATATTTTCTGTGTAATATTTATTCATACTCTGTATATTCTTGTATTCTGATGGAATTGTTGTAATAAGCAATGAAATGTTCATCTGTTTGTGTTCTGATTTGTCGTGTTCTCGAAGCAATCCGGGCTTTCCTTACCGGGGAAGTTTGGGTCACCACAAAACACCACTACTGCTCCCCAATCAGAGAAACTAGGCCTGATCAGACCCTTCCATACAAGCTGTCGAGTTTGATTGTCTAATTCCTCTTTCTCCTTTAGAGTCATTCTCCGAATAGCGTGCACTACTGGCCTTGCGTTCGGAATTAAAGCAATCTTGAAATCAATTTCTCTCTGCGGAGGTAAGCTAACAACTTCTTCGAACACATCTGCATATTTCTTGATGACAGGAATATCTTTTATGAGGTCGGGAACATTCTCTGTGACTACTGGGATATTTCTATTTGAGCAGGAGAAACATCCAAAGCTGCCCAGAAGTCCTTTCTATTAGAATTCTGACCTTCACAGGGAATGGTTATATAATCACCTGATTTAATCTTCGCCCTGACGACTCTGTCGGCGCATTTAACCTCAGCTTCATATTTGGTCAACCAGTCTAACCCCAAGATAAGATCAAACTCTGTAAAATTCATGATGACCGCGATGGTAGGGAACCGATAACGAGAAAAAGAAACTAGCACCGCACAAACCCAACTGAGATCGAGGGAACCCCCAACCAGATTATGGACAGTCATTGGTTCTTTGAGCTTCTTCATATTCAAATCCAGTTTCTTAACCGCATTCTTTGCAACAAAGCTTTGCGACGCGGCGGTGTCAAACAGTACTTTAACTGGGATATCTTTGATAGTTAGCGTGCCTTCTAAAACATCTGGCCTTTCCAGAACAGCTGAGGGCTCAGAAGTTTCTGCTACTTCATTTATATGCACCGCTTCAGATTTCTTTGAGAGCTGGCACTCACGTACAATATAACCTGCTTGGTGACACTTATGGCATTTCCTTTACCCATGTGAGTTCTTTTGCTTCTTGGTGGGTTTAGACCCATTCTTTCTTCGTTTGTTCCAAGATTTACAATTTATTGCCAAGTGTCCTTTCCTATTGCAGCTTGAGCATGTGGCAGTCGTTACTGGTTCTTTCCCAGATCTGGCCCTTTTTCGATTGACTTTGGTCTTCTTACTCACCTCAGACATCGTACTGGCCTCAAGACGATCAGTTTCAGACTCACCTTTATTACTAGAACTGACTTCCTCTTTTAACGCAACATACCTTTCTTGTCGAGATCCTCATACTAGTAAGCCATGTATATCATTTCAGAAAAAGGAAGCTTCACATTCCTCATTACACTATTCTGATATTTTCTTTGTAGGCCATGAATAAACCTTAGATTCTTCCTCTTTAGATCTTGAATCAGATGAGGGGCAAAATGAGAGAGTTCATTGAATTTCTTATGATATTCTGGAATCGTCATATCTCCTTGTATCAGATAAGGGAATTCATCACATAACCGCTCAGTTGCTTCAGGAGGAGTAAATCTTTCTAGGAACACCACTTTAAATCTATCCCAGGTGATATCACCTTCTGGATCATCCTTAATAATCGAATCCCACCAGAACAAAGCTTCTTCTTTGAGTGCCCAAGATGCCAGTAATCTTTTCTAATCATCTATCAGCTTTAAACCGTTAAAGATTTTCTCAGCAAAACGAATCCAAGCTTGTGTTTCCATAATGGACTCTTTGCCTAAGAATGGTGATCCACCCAGATTTCGAAATCTCTTGAATAGAACTTTTATATCTAACTCTGGCTGCGGGAGCACAACTGGCTCATTAGCTTGTCGAGCCATACGATTATTTCTTCTGTTTCTATCACTCATTTTCTAGTACGTTTGCAAGCTACGGGAGCACAACTGGCTCATTAGCTTGTTGAGCCATATGATTATTTCTTCTGATCCTGTCACTCATTTTCTAGTACGTCTACAATTACTAGACAAAGTGTACGATTATTTCTTTTGTTTCTATCACTCATTTTCTAGTACGTCTGCAATTACTAGACAAAGTGTCAGTTCAACAGAAAAGATATTTCAAAACATAGAGACAAATACTTCAAATGTAAATGTGTAACTGGGGTGTATTTCATTCTGCTTTACTCATACTAGGATATTACTGATCCTATTTGTAATGAGTTACCCGTCCTAGAACACTACAGGTTCTATTTCTGACGAGTTCGTTGATATGTTATATTCCAGCACTAAGCTTAACCAAAGCTCTGATACCAACTGAGACGACCCCAAACCCCGTACTGACGGTGGCAAGGGTAATCTTTGGAATATAACACATAAACAGATAATAGCAGAACAGAATTAAATAAATACACCAGATAAAGAACAAATAATACACTGGATAAATGTAATCATCAGAGTTACACAGTATACAGGATCGTACTTAGTACAAATACAGTTCAACTACACATAAATGTCTACAGCAGAAAACAAACATAATATGTACAATAGTAGCTGAACAGCATAAAAAGAGATAAATGATAGAATTCATCTTCAGCTCCAGCTATCCAGAAAGAGCCTGCTGAAACCTAAATACAAGGCTGCCCGTGTAGAAAAAGGGGCACCCGAGTTTTCAAGTGAAACAAACTACGAGTCAGTCATGGAACTGGTATGAGAAATCTACTTAACACAATTTATAATCTGGCCAATCACAGGACAACGCCACTTTCACGGAACGGGTTTATTCCATTGGATTGCCAGTGCTTTAAGACAAATAAATCTTTTAAACATCGCAATGCTTTTCATAAAAATGAAGCCATTATAAGACTCAGTTCCCATCACACAATGCAACGCAAAGCGGAGGATAGAATTTTACCTTATAATGGCCAAAATATGCATGATACGAATAAAACAAAAGAATTTGATATTATTACTAGTGTTTATATGTGTCAAAAACAATTTTGAATCATAATTATCAATCATTGACGGCATGGGTACCATATATCATGTCGCCATATATATATACAATCAAAACTGCACTGTGTCATATTTGGAAATTGGATTTCCGTCATGAACCAAGGCAAAAGATAGTCTTTATCGAATTCAAGGCGCTCTAGCCCGCCCCGTAGGCAAGTACTCAGTCAAGCCTTTGGATCGTCAGGGCCGGTCCACCGATATGGATTAAAATTCCTGAACACTGCGTTTCCCCGCTCTTTGGGGCGTGAGTGAGCCAATGAATGACTCCATCGGTCCTGGATCGACCGATTTATCCGAGGCGCCTCGCAACAGCAACAACCACATAGGTGAAAGTAATATAAATGTTAGCCAGTTCAAGCACTGACACCACCTCTAGCTAGAAGGAAACGCATGCCCTCCCTGAGGTCCTCTCCCGTTTCTGGCTCATACCGAGGTGTGAGGCTCGCGAATTCACGTTATACACAAAGCTACGCCACACAGGCGGTGCTTTGATCATCAACCACAAGACTTTACTTTTCAACAGAAGCCTTGATCACTGCATCTGAGCATGCCACACAGGCAATTCACACCATGCAACTGATGGTTATCAATCATACAGAATGAATTCAATTGTTAGACACACAGTCCATTTACAAGTCCGTTCTGGGTCTGAACGAAATCGGAGGCACTATATACCTCGCATACCCATCGGTCTCCACGTACGTCTGGATGATCACCACTCATTATCCATATTTCGGGATGCCTCCCAATCAGGACATCAGTTACCATCCAACCGAGGTGAAGATCTCCGGTCTTCAACCACCGTTTTCATCTTCGACTTCTTATCGTCGATTCAGTTATTCAGAATGGGATAAACCCGGTCTTTCTGAGCAACTCGCGTATATAATTAACAAGTGCTACAAAAACACAACATACACTTCATTCCAATTCATTATTCCCTAACCGTAATTTAGTAAGAGAACGATTTCCCAAATATTAACCCCGAAGGCCGAAACCAACATCAGATCAAAACCCAGGAAACCATTCGACTTAGATAACCTCCAGTTAGTTTATAAATTTCACATTCAACCATCAAATATTCAATAAACCGGGTAAATTCGGTTTATTTCCATTCCATATCGTTTATAATATTTTATAACGATTTATCGCTATTTTTATTTATTTATTTATAGCCAATTCATTCAAACGACGCTTCGGGCCATAACGCGGTCGTGGCGCTGTTTTTCTTCAGATTTGATTTACACATGTCTAAAAATCTAACCGTTGAATCCTCACAAATTTTACATCATTAGAAAGATCTTTTCAAAATGAATCCAACGGTTCCAATTTTGGGAAAATCCGACGGTCGGATCTCCCGATACACTCGTTTGAAGTTTCGATTTCAAAATACGAACTACAGCGTCGTTATTCGATTTAATTTAATTATATTATATATATAATCCATTTTGGCACTGTTTTTCTTTAGATTTGAATTAAACATTCCAGACAATCCAACCGTTGGATCTTAACAAAGTTGGTGTCGTTGGAAAGATATTTCCAAAGCGAACCCAACGGTTTCGGTTTCGGGAAAATACGATGGTCGGATCTCCTGCACTAATCGTTTGAAATCACGGTTTCAAAACACGAACTATAGCTTCGTTATTCGATATATTTTAATTATATATATATAATCGATTCTTCGATTTCAAAACCATATTCTTTTCATACATTTGATAAAAATGATATTTTTATCCAACAGACGTTTATTCCGACACTTCTCTATTTTTAACGATTCATGTATATAGAAAAATGTGATTTTTTATTACAAAACAATTTATTTCAAAACACGACTATATTATATAGTTCATATAGGTGATAAAAATAGGTTTTTTTATTATAAAACAATTTATTTAAAACACGAATACCATTCAACACATGAATTTCTATTCAACGAATGAATTTCTATTCAACACATGAAGGTTTTCTATAGTTCGTATATATAAAATAAAAATGTGATTTTTATTGTTAAAGCAATTTATTTAAAACACGAATACCATTCAACACATGAATTTCTATTCAATGAATGAATTTCTATTCAACACATGAAGGTTTTCTATAGTTCATATATATATATATATATATATATATATATAATAATAATAATAATAATAATGTGATTTTTATTGTTAAAGCAATTTATTTAAAACACGAATACCATTCAACACATGAATTTCTATTCAACACATGAAGGTTTTCAACATATGAAAATAATTTCAACAAATAAAAATAATTCTAATACATGAATATTTCAGAAAATTTCGGCAGCATAACGGCAGGGTAGTTAAAACCGGGGCCGTCCCTAGTACGGCTCCTCGCTCTACCTTAAAGCCTCGCAGCTTTTGACAATGGGGATTTCATGCATCTAGTTCGCACGCAGGCGGCATGTATATTTTTTTTTTCATTTTCCACAAACTAATCCTATGTGGTTTCAACCAAATAATTCTCAACCACAAACGGGTATTTTTCAACCACAATCGATCAATTTCAACTACAAACAATTCTAAACAACCATTCGCCATCAACCAATTTTCACACTAATCACAACCAATAATTATCGTCCATGGTTTGTGGACGAGGGGCGTATATATATATATAAGTAAATTTCACTTCTATTCGACACATATATAATTTTTTTCAATGCATATATAACTTATACATCGACCGTACAACTTATACAACGCTTATACATAAGGTGTACAACGCTTATATAACTCATACATCGACTATATAATTTATACATCGTTGTTTTCCATATCGTTCATAATTCAGAAATCTCACATTGGATTTGTAACACCCCACTCCCGCTATGATCACTCACTAAGGGAATGCCATAGCATCGGTGGAGTATTTTAGTGAATATAGAACAGAAAAATTACAACAAGACAGATATAAATAGTACTTGAAATTTTAAAACATCATCTCATAACAGCGGAAGTAAAACATGTCTGGTTACATCATAAAACCACAATAAAGGTCAAGTACAATATCCATCAAAATAAAGAAGTACATAATCCCACTCTCATACAATAGCCAAACAAAAGAAAAGATAACTGGATAACTGGAGCTTTACATCTATCCAAGCTCCTAAAGACTGGAACAGCAATCCGATCAAGCTCCACTACTCCTAGGATCCACCGTAGGACCTGAGGGTTGGGAAAAAGATAAAAACAACAGGGTCAGACATAAGTCTGAGCGAGTCCTATAACTTTAACAATACAATCGTTAAAGTAACCAGAGAAGACATAAACTGATATACGGTAACATATAGGGATGAATGGCTACCCTAAGCAGTCAACTAAACGAAGATAAAGGATAAAGACGCATCTACCCTCCCTAAGGTAAATTACTAAACTGCACCACACCAGTCGTTCCTAACTTAAAGGTTGATCCCACCCAAGGACTTATAAAATTTACTAATTAGTACCTGCGTACCCCTAGGTGACCAAGTAGGCGCCACGGGGCCCTACAATCCACTAGGTGTACACACTACTTCCCATTCGATCGCCTCCCTAACGTAGATACCCGTGCTGGCCCCACCGTGGGATGTATCATTCCCCAATGTGGCAACCTGATGAAACTAAAGGTGCACGGCTTATATCTACTCGATGCAACAACGGCTTACCTACCAGCCCGGGCCCACTCACGCATATGAAGCCCGTTGGACTTGCGTTGCCACCGCTAACCCGTTTGCCTCTTACAGTCAAGCCCAGTATGCGTGTCCCGTCCTCGACATGGGTCGAGCCCACAAAGATACGTATGGGTTACTGGTTGAAATGGGCCTCCACAAGCTACCCACCTAAGCTTGTCCCTTTTTCTAGTATATCCCACTTAACCCTTTAATCATGTTTTAATTACATGTTCTATTTTGGTTAAGTATTCTAATCGTATTTTCTATTGCCACCCAAGGCAACCACTAGATTTTCTCATGCCACCCGAGGCACCCACTTAACCCCTCATGTCCCTCTACATGCTAATGTGGTTAAGTGTTTCTTAATTAATTAATTAAGAACGTAACCTTTGTAAAGACCTCTCACATTAGACTGTCTTTTATGACCGCTGGTTAAGCCGGTTGGGTCCGGGCAGCCTTATGTCATAACAGAGTCTAACCTCGTGTCTTTACATTAATTACGTATTTAGTTTGTGCCTAAGACCTCTCACATTGGGCTAACATTTGTAGCAACTGGTTAAGCCGGTTGGGTCCGGGCAGTTTTACGCTACAACTGAGTCCAACCTCGTGTCTTAGTCAATTAATTACACCTAATTAATCACCCTCATAATTTTATATTAATTATCCCTAATTAATCAAGTTTTCTTAACATGGGTAGACCTAACTTAATAGGTAAATTCCCATGGGGTAGACCTAACTCAATAGGTAAATTCCCAACACATAGTATGGGTACACCTAACCAAATAGGCAAATTCCCATACTATGTTTATTTATTTTGTGTTATGCATAATTATATTAATTTCACACAATCTTATTAACTTATGCATTTAATTACCCCATCGTTCCCACGTAATTTCGTTCATGATATAACACATATAAAAGGTGTCAACTTGCATATGAATGAACATGTTTCAAAGGTGCCATCTTGCATATTAACAAACACATAACTTGCATATGAACTTGCATAACATGTCACATAACTTGCATATAATATGTCACATAACTTACATATTCATTTTGCATAACAAACTTGCATATTAGCTTATAGACTTGCATAATGTGTCATCATGAACTTGCATATTAATAAACATGTAACTTGCATATTTACATACATGTAACTCGCATATTAACAAACATGTAACTTGCATATAAAGAAACATGTAACTTGCATATTTACATACATGTAACTTGCATATTAACAAACATGTAACTTGCTTATTAACAAACATGTAACTTGCATATTTACATACATGTAACTTGCATATTAACAAACATGTAACTTGCATATTAACAAACATGTAACTTGCATAGCATATTACCATGAACTTGCATAACATGCATATGATTACATAGCCCACAACTTGCATATTTAGCATCATGCAAACATGACATACATCATATTAAACTTGCATAAGCTTACATACTCAACATGCATAAACATAAGATTAATGCTAACATCATATCATATGATTCAAAGCTCATTAACCCACATACAAAACCATAAATCTCATCACATCTCATCTAATTAGTTTACCAAAAGATCATCAAAGTGATAGAAACTCACAACTAGCAACTTTGAACACCAAATGAAGAAGATTAAGATGCTAAGAAGGGATTAGAAGTTGATTAGAGAGTGATTAGTATGCAACCCTCTTCATAAAATTAGTGGAGGCCATGAGAGCTAGCATTTTGCCATAGTTTAGTCACTAGGTTTAATTATGAATGAATTAGGGTAGGTTAGGGTCTTATTTATAGATTAGGCAAGTGTTTTAGGCCATAGGATTAACCCTAGATTCAATCCAAGCCATCAAAGCATGTCTTGGGGAAGAAGTCAAGTGTAGGAACCATCTAGGGCCTTTAGATTAAAGATGGACCATGAGAACCATTCAAATGCAAAATCTGCACTTGAGCGAATCGGCCCACGGGTTGACAGCCAAACACCCTGGATTAACCCCTAGTCGACCCAGCGGGCTCGGGTCGACTTCAAAAATCGGCCGGTTCGGTTATTCCCCTCTCCCAATTCGCTGTTTTGAGCATTTTTGCATATTTATTTATTAAATTTTCAATTATATATATATATATATATATCAATATATATATATATATATATATATATATATATATATATATCTACACAACCCATTTCACTTAATTAAGTATACTTTAATTTGGGAATTTTCGTGAAACTTCGCGAGGCCATATCTTGGTCATACGGACTCCGATTTTCGAAAACTCGGACTCTATTTCGCGTATTTTTCCGAGACGAACACAATGGCATAGCCCGTTTCCCTTGATTCCCATTTTAGAATTAAATTCTGCCTCGATTTATGTTATTACAGGTTATTGAAAATACGGGTTGTTACATTCTCCCCTCCTTAAAGGATTTCGTCCCCGAAATCTTCAAGTTAGGAAGAACGTATCCTACCATCCAATCATCCATCTACTCAAAGCATCATCCACGAGCAATCATTGTCCTTACAAGATTCTAAATGCTGGATGGATATATGCAAAAGTGTGTGTATATGTACTTACCTAATGCGAAAATCAGGCGGTTACTGATACAGTAAACCTCCTTAATGCAAACCATGATAGTGCCATGCATCCAATATGTATGCGAAACCCTATTGACACATACAAATTTCTACATGCGTGCACAACCATACACAAAAATGCATCATCCATATGATAACACAGCCATGATACATCCATCAATCTAACTACCACATCCATTTATGCAATATGCAACATGAAGTGACTGAGCCGATCTAGTGCCTAATGTGTGTGTATATGCATCCACGAGCAACCACTAGCAAACAATTGCATCCATATGCATCCATCAACCATAACATGTTTCAAACACATGTTTCAACCATAGGTTTTACCCTATCTAAAGGTCATAGGTATTAGCGAGAGGATATACTAAAGATAAGATAAGTACTAGACAAGCAATAAAGGAGAAGTTAAAAGACATACTCTCAAAAAGAAATGGATACAAAGAACGCATCTTTGCTTCCGTCTCCCAAGTAGCATTGCTTTCGTCATCTCCCCATTGCACTTTAACTAGCTGAACTTCTCTGTTCCTCAACTTCCTAGTTTCTGACCCAAGGATGCGAGTAGGAGCTCGTCGAATCGTCGCATCACGCTCTACCTCTACATCTCTAAGCAAGCTCGGCTCTACCACCTCCGCGGTCTCATGTAAGAACTTCCTCAAATGTGATACATGGAATACATCATGAACACCACTAAGTCTGTCGGGCAACTCCACCCTATATGCCATCCGTCCAATCCTTTCCTTAATAGGAAACGGCCCAACAAATCTCGGTGCTAACTTCCCTACGGACCCAAAGCGAACAACATTTCTCAATGGAGATACTTTGACAAAAACCATGTCCCCAACCTCAAACTCAAGATCCGTCCTTCTCCGATCCGCATAAGATTTCTGTCTATCTTGCGCTGCTTTCATCCTTTTTCGAATTAAATCAATCTTCTCTGAAGTCTCTCTAACCATATCCGGCCCAAGCAAGATCTTATCCGTAGATTCCCACCAACATGTAGGAGATCGACAAGGCCTTCCATAAAGAGCTTCGAAAGGAGCCATACCAATACTGGACTGAAAGCTGTTATTATATGCGAACTCCACCAAAGGAAGATGTTCTTCCCATGTACCTCCAAAATCCAAGATACAAAGCCTCAAAAGATCTTCTAAGATACGGTTCACCCTCTCGGTCTGACCGTCCGTCTGAGGATGATATGCGGTGCTCAAACACAACTGAGTCCCTACCGCCTCTTGCAAACTTCTCCAAAACTCACTAGTGAAAATAGGATCTCGATCACTCACAATGCTGGATGGTACGCCATGCAATCTAACAATCTCTCTAACATAGACTGAAGCAAGCCATGGAGCGGTCCTCTTACTCTTTACGGGTATAAAATGGGCACTCTTGGTAAGTCTGTCTACCACAACCCAAATTCCCGTATTGCCCTTCCTCGATCTCGGTAACCCGTCGATGAAATCCATCGAGACACTATCCCACTTCCACTGTGGAACTTCCAATGGGTGTAGCAACCCACCGGGTTTCCTTTGCTCCACTTTAACTTGTTGGCACACTAAGCATCTAGCCACATACTCGGCCACATCTTTCTTCATACCGGCCCAGAAGAAAACTCTCTTCATGTCTTGGTACATTTTGTCTCCACCGGGATGAATAGTCATTCTTGAACGATGTGCATCATCCAAAATAGCCTTCTTCAAACCCTCATCTTGCGGTACACAAAGTCTACCGTCTCTATGCAACCATCCCTTATCATCTATGGTGTATCTACCCAAATGGCTGGACGACTCCCCTCTTATAAGCTTCTCTACCAACACAACCAACTGTGGGTCGTCTCGCTGAGCCTCGCCAATCCGTCTCAAAAGAGTAGGTCTAACCTCCAAGGATGCCAACAAACCAGGTACAAAATCAACAGAAGGTCTGAAGTCAAACAAAGAAAGAAACTCCAAGCTTCGTCGTTCCACGAACAATGGACTCAAAGATAGCCTTTTTCTACTTAAGGCGTCTGCCACCACGTTACCCTTACCAGGGGTATACGCTATCTCGAAATCATAGGATGCTAAGAACTCCATCCACCTTTGCTGTCTTAAGTTTAAATCCTTCTGAGAGAATAAGTACTTCAATGATTTATGGTCGGTGAACAACTCGAATCTCTCACCAAGAAGATAATGGCGCCAAGACTTAAGTGCGAAAACAATCGCGGCCAACTCTAGATCATGGGTAGGGTAATTCTTCTCATGCACTCTCAATTGTCTCCCTCCATAGGCTATTACCCTTCCCTCCTGCATCAAGACTGCGCCTAATCCTGTTCCACAAGCATCGGTATAAACAACAAACGGCTTACTCCCATCTGGAAGCACTAAAACTGGAGCGGTGGTCAAAGCTCTCTTTAACCGTCGGAAAGCATCATCACAATCTACATCCCATGAGAAAACCAGATTCTTCTTCGTCAAGCGGGTTAATGGGGCTGATATCTTCGCGAAGTCTTTGATGAACTTCCTATAATATCCTGCCAACCCCAAGAAACTTCTTGCCTCGGTAGCATTTCTAGGAACTTTCCAATCCTGGATAGATACTATCTTTGCGGGATCCACAGCTATCCCTTCCTTAGAGACCACATGCCCTAAGAATCGCACTTCTCTTCTCCAAAAATGGCATTTAGAGAATTTAGCTTTAAGACTATGCGCTCGAAGAGTCTCCAACACTTCCTTGAGATGTAAGGCATGCTCTTCTTCATTCTTGGAAAAGACCAAGATGTCATCCACAAAAACTACTACAAACTTATTCAGATACTCTCTGAACACTCTACTCATGAGATCAACAAAGTATGCGGGGGCGTTTGTCAACCCAAATGGCATCACTAGCCACTCATAAAAACCATCCGGAGTCCGGAAAGCAGTCTTCTCTATACTGTCCTCCGCCACTCTTAACTGATGAAACCCTGTAGCTAAGTCCATCTGCGAAAATACTGACGCGCCAACCAACTGATCAAAGAGATCATCTATCCTCGGTAATGGGTGTCTATTCTTCTTCGTGAGCTTATTAAGTTCCCTATAATCCACACAAAGTCTGAGGGACCCATCCGCCTTCGTGGCAAACACTACTGGAGCTCCCCACTCCGATATACTTCGCCTTATGAACCCCTTCTCAAGCAACTCCCCTACTTGCTTATGAAGTTCTCTTCTCTCACGAGGAGCCATGTGGCGTACTGGCAAAGACACTGGTTTGGCATTATCCACCAAATAAATTCGGAAATCTATCTCCCGCTTCGGAGGCAAACCCTTTACTTCTTCAAACACATCCGGATATTCCCGGACTACTCTGACAGAACACAAACTTTCGACCGAAGCATCGAGCGATTCAAGATAACTTAGCAAAACAGATTCCATGGGATTGCAAGAGATCTCGAGAGTGTTACCCAAGCGGGTCATGAGCCTGACAACTCTCCTTTCGCAATCAAGAACGGCACCATTACTGGATAACCAGTCCATGCCCAAGATCAACCCATAGCCCGTGAAGCCCAATACAAAAGCATCACATCTAAACTCAACGCTAAGTATAGAAATCTTCAAACCCAAACATATCATAGACAGATATATGGAGCCCCCAATTGGGTTTGAGACAACCAAGGGATCATCAACTAGACTGGTGTCTAAGTGCAGTGACTCAACTAACGATGATGAGATAAAAGAATGCGATGCGCCAGAGTCAAACAAAGTACGAACTGGATGATCAAACAGAAAAACCAGACTTTCAACGGAAATAGTTCTACCTCTCTGCTGAATCGGTGGAACTGAGAGAACCTGAACTTGCCCCCCTGACTGAGGTGGTGCTATAAGAGCTTGCACCTGGCCTCCTGAGGTAGACCCCGTCTTCTGCCCCTTCTTTGGGCAGTTTTTCACAAGATGCCCTGCTTCACCACAATGAAAGCAACCGGTCTTCTTCTTTTTGCGACAATCCTTACTGAGGTGTCCTGGTGTTCCACAATTGAAGCACTTCTTCTTCGTCTTCTTTTTGTCACCATTGCCTTTTCCGCCCTTGCCTTGTTGTTGCTGTTGCGGTTTCTTCTGATCCCCCTTTTTCTCTGGTGCCTTAGAATTCTTATCATCCTCATGCATAAGTGCCATGTAGACAAGCTTCTCAAAAGTGGCCCCCATAGGAATGTGAGTCATAGCTATTCCTTGCAATGGTTCGTTCAAGCCTCTAACGAACCTCAAAGCCTTCTTCTCCGGTGTATTCACCAACTCTATGCCAAACCTTGCTAATTGATTGAATTTGTTGACATATTCTTTCACCGTGAGATTCCCTTGCTTCAAATTCAAGAACTTCTCCATAAACAGATTCTCTTCCGCCCTTGAGAGAAACTTAGCCCCAAACCTTTGCTTAAAATCTGCCCAAGAGTCAACAGGGCGTTCTCCATTAGTGACCTCCCACCAGAATGAGGCCTCTCCCTTCATTAACCAAGCCGCCAACTTGACTTTCTTTCCCTCTTCCACTTCAAAGATATCTAGCAACTCTTCCACTTCCTTAAGCCAATCTCTAGCCTCTACGAAAGTCTCTGAACCAAGAAAAGGTTTTCCTCCTATAGCCTTGAACTCCTTGCAAACCTTAGCAAAATTATCCACTCTAGGCTGAGGAGGAGGAGCGGTTGTCTCTGGTGTAGTAGCATTGGCCGGACCCGCAGCCGCGGCCCTAGCCTCTTGCAACCTCCTATACCATAGTGGTATAACTAAACCCTCCGGGATGTTAAGATCTTCAGCCATGCTGAAACGAAAGAGGAAAGATTCAAAAAGGAGATTCCGAAAGATAAAGATATGGCTATTGGGGATTATGCTTTTCTTTTTCAAAAACTTTTTCTCTTAGAAGACATGCTTTTAAAAATACTTTCTTCGAAAATACTCTTAGAAAGTAGTTTTTCTCAAAAATTTTATCTGTTCTGGTAACCTTAAGCTCTGATACCACGTGTAACACCCCACTCCCGCTATGATCACTCACTAAGGGAATGCCATAGCATCGGTGGAGTATTTTAGTGAATATAGAACAGAAAAATTACAACAAGACAGATATAAATAGTACTTGAAATTTTAAAACATCATCTCATAACAGCGGAAGTAAAACATGTCTGGTTACATCATAAAACCACAATAAAGGTCAAGTACAATATCCATCAAAATAAAGAAGTACATAATCCCACTCTCATACAATAGCCAAACAAAAGAAAAGATAACTGGATAACTGGAGCTTTACATCTATCCAAGCTCCTAAAGACTGGAACAGCAATCCGATCAAGCTCCACTACTCCTAGGATCCACCGTAGGACCTGAGGGTTGGGAAAAAGATAAAAACAACAGGGTCAGACATAAGTCTGAGCGAGTCCTATAACTTTAACAATACAATCGTTAAAGTAACCAGAGAAGACATAAACTGATATACGGTAACATATAGGGATGAATGGCTACCCTAAGCAGTCAACTAAACGAAGATAAAGGATAAAGACGCATCTACCCTCCCTAAGGTAAATTACTAAACTGCACCACACCAGTCGTTCCTAACTTAAAGGTTGATCCCACCCAAGGACTTATAAAATTTACTAATTAGTACCTGCGTACCCCTAGGTGACCAAGTAGGCGCCACGGGGCCCTACAATCCACTAGGTGTACACACTACTTCCCATTCGATCGCCTCCCTAACGTAGATACCCGTGCTGGCCCCACCGTGGGATGTATCATTCCCCAATGTGGCAACCTGATGAAACTAAAGGTGCACGGCTTATATCTACTCGATGCAACAACGGCTTACCTACCAGCCCGGGCCCACTCACGCATATGAAGCCCGTTGGACTTGCGTTGCCACCGCTAACCCGTTTGCCTCTTACAGTCAAGCCCAGTATGCGTGTCCCGTCCTCGACATGGGTCGAGCCCACAAAGATACGTATGGGTTACTGGTTGAAATGGGCCTCCACAAGCTACCCACCTAAGCTTGTCCCTTTTTCTAGTATATCCCACTTAACCCTTTAATCATGTTTTAATTACATGTTCTATTTTGGTTAAGTATTCTAATCGTATTTTCTATTGCCACCCAAGGCAACCACTAGATTTTCTCATGCCACCCGAGGCACCCACTTAACCCCTCATGTCCCTCTACATGCTAATGTGGTTAAGTGTTTCTTAATTAATTAATTAAGAACGTAACCTTTGTAAAGACCTCTCACATTAGACTGTCTTTTATGACCGCTGGTTAAGCCGGTTGGGTCCGGGCAGCCTTATGTCATAACAGAGTCTAACCTCGTGTCTTTACATTAATTACGTATTTAGTTTGTGCCTAAGACCTCTCACATTGGGCTAACATTTGTAGCAACTGGTTAAGCCGGTTGGGTCCGGGCAGTTTTACGCTACAACTGAGTCCAACCTCGTGTCTTAGTCAATTAATTACACCTAATTAATCACCCTCATAATTTTATATTAATTATCCCTAATTAATCAAGTTTTCTTAACATGGGTAGACCTAACTTAATAGGTAAATTCCCATGGGGTAGACCTAACTCAATAGGTAAATTCCCAACACATAGTATGGGTACACCTAACCAAATAGGCAAATTCCCATACTATGTTTATTTATTTTGTGTTATGCATAATTATATTAATTTCACACAATCTTATTAACTTATGCATTTAATTACCCCATCGTTCCCACGTAATTTCGTTCATGATATAACACATATAAAAGGTGTCAACTTGCATATGAATGAACATGTTTCAAAGGTGCCATCTTGCATATTAACAAACACATAACTTGCATATGAACTTGCATAACATGTCACATAACTTGCATATAATATGTCACATAACTTACATATTCATTTTGCATAACAAACTTGCATATTAGCTTATAGACTTGCATAATGTGTCATCATGAACTTGCATATTAATAAACATGTAACTTGCATATTTACATACATGTAACTCGCATATTAACAAACATGTAACTTGCATATAAAGAAACATGTAACTTGCATATTTACATACATGTAACTTGCATATTAACAAACATGTAACTTGCATATTAACAAACATGTAACTTGCATATTTACATACATGTAACTTGCATATTAACAAACATGTAACTTGCATATTAACAAACATGTAACTTGCATAGCATATTACCATGAACTTGCATAACATGCATATGATTACATAGCCCACAACTTGCATATTTAGCATCATGCAAACATGACATACATCATATTAAACTTGCATAAGCTTACATACTCAACATGCATAAACATAAGATTAATGCTAACATCATATCATATGATTCAAAGCTCATTAACCCACATACAAAACCATAAATCTCATCACATCTCATCTAATTAGTTTACCAAAAGATCATCAAAGTGATAGAAACTCACAACTAGCAACTTTGAACACCAAATGAAGAAGATTAAGATGCTAAGAAGGGATTAGAAGTTGATTAGAGAGTGATTAGTATGCAACCCTCTTCATAAAATTAGTGGAGGCCATGAGAGCTAGCATTTTGCCATAGTTTAGTCACTAGGTTTAATTATGAATGAATTAGGGTAGGTTAGGGTCTTATTTATAGATTAGGCAAGTGTTTTAGGCCATAGGATTAACCCTAGATTCAATCCAAGCCATCAAAGCATGTCTTGGGGAAGAAGTCAAGTGTAGGAACCATCTAGGGCCTTTAGATTAAAGATGGACCATGAGAACCATTCAAATGCAAAATCTGCACTTGAGCGAATCGGCCCACGGGTTGACAGCCAAACACCCTGGATTAACCCCTAGTCGACCCAGCGGGCTCGGGTCGACTTCAAAAATCGGCCGGTTCGGTTATTCCCCTCTCCCAATTCGCTGTTTTGAGCATTTTTGCATATTTATTTATTAAATTTTCAATTATATATATATATATATATATCAATATATATATATATATATATATATATATATATATATATATATATCTACACAACCCATTTCACTTAATTAAGTATACTTTAATTTGGGAATTTTCGTGAAACTTCGCGAGGCCATATCTTGGTCATACGGACTCCGATTTTCGAAAACTCGGACTCTATTTCGCGTATTTTTCCGAGACGAACACAATGGCATAGCCCGTTTCCCTTGATTCCCATTTTAGAATTAAATTCTGCCTCGATTTATGTTATTACAGGTTATTGAAAATACGGGTTGTTACAGGATTCCACTCCACCAAAAATAGCAGAAGGCTCAGAAAAATATGGGGTCTCTTCTAGAATGTAGAAGGTGTCCACACGAGTCCACTGTCTCTTGTTTCACTGAATTTCATCAACAAACAAAAAAAATATGATTTTTACAGTGAAATCAAAAACCGTAGCGCTTTAAAGTGCTATAATATAGTTTATTTATAATAGGTCGTACCTCAGCTGATTTGTTCAAAACTAGGTTTCGATTTTTCTTCGAGTCTGTGTAGCTATTCGTCGATTGGCGTTTGCAGCGTCGAAGGGGGAGGAGCGGCGCACATGCGCCTGGAGGAGTTGGCCAGTTCGACGGCCATAGGAGGGTGCGGCGGCGGTTGGAAGCTCGAAACTTTCGAGCGTGATATCTCCCCCAATTCTGAACGAAAAAATACAAACTATGTATGGATTTGAAGGTGGAGAGGAGATCTACAAAATCTTCAACTGGAAGGAAGGGTAATGGTGCATGGATTGATCAGAAAATGAACGGGAAGGGAGGAGCGGTTTTCCGCCTTCAATCGGGTTACGGGGAGAGAGAAATTTCCGATGTAGACCAATGATTTTTTTTTATTTATATATTTTTAAAATCTCTAAAATACCCTCTTTCACACATGAACACCAATCCAAACCCAACAACCGTCGTCCCTAGCCAAATACCCCTATTCCGAGCACAATGGGATATGTTTCGAAGGCCCATTCGAATGTTTCGGTCAGTTTTCCTTCAAATTAAAATATAAAACATTCAATATTTAATTTGAACGTACATTTCAATTTGTCGGGGCCACATACTGATTCTAAAAATTCCCGAAAAATAAATCTAGCTATGTTTTGACGATATCGTCCCAACAAAACTAGTTTCGTTGAATTATGAGACCGTTTGAAAAATGGCCCTTTTCTGGTCAATCCAATTTAATAGAAATCGATCAAACATATTTTCCTTCGCCACGCTCACATACTAGCTTCAAAAATTATGAAATTTGAAACCTAGCAATAATTTGACATCCCAGATCCAACAAAAGTGGTTTCTTCGAATTCCGAGGTCGTTTTCAAAATGGCCATTTTCATGGGCCATATAAACTCTATAGCGACCTTTCTGAAAATTCATTTAGCCATAACTTTTGCTTTCCGCTATGAAACTTCAATTTTTCAGATTCATTAGAAAGATATTCACTAACAGATCTAAATATTCTTGGTTTCACTAAAATCCATTTTGTTTTGCACCCGGTACAGTCAGTCAAAGTTTGAATTCAAATTTTGAAACTACTGCGCCATTTCAAGCCTTGTTTATAATTAGAATTAATTATATTTATTTTCAAATGTCGATTCAAACTTACTTTTCGTCGTTATTATTTAAAATATTTATTCTAAATATTTAAAATCCACCAAAATAGCCAATTTAAAAAATTTAAATTGGTTCAGATTTTCCTGGTTGTTACAAGATAATTGAAGACGAAGTTTATGCAAGGGTTTTTCTGGCAATCCTAGGTAGAAATTTCCTAAAATGGATTTACAGAATAGTTCCTTCGGTTTGTCCAATCCTAGGAAAACTTGTATGGACAAATGTCTGACACGGAATATCAAATAGATCGCGTAAGTTGATCTCTTCAAACGTATTTACATTGGTGGCGGAGGAATTCGCTTCTCTTAGCTTTATACCCATGGTATTTTTAGAGAAATGGTATTTTTAGAGAAATCAATTTGTGATTTGGCGGGTATGATGATATGACATTCAAAGTAAATAAAGATGCGATTTGAATAATGGTACGTTATGACCTCAAGCTTCATCAACCGGGAAATGACAAAAATCGGGCAGACATCATGGCTAAGTGGGTCGCTCCCAATTAAGGTATATTGTCATCATCTAGACAATATTTATTTTTGTACTTCATTCGCTTCTGTATCTCCCGGGAACGGTTATGTTGGTATACCAACCGTAAGGTGACAATATATTCGGAACATTCAAGCAAAATAAATGGCTGGTCATGTGTAGCCAAGTTGCAAGATGTTCTTGTTGAACTCCAGTGTATCCCCTCTAGAGTACACAGATCAGAAGGTGATTACATACCTTGTCATAGTCGGAAAACCATTCTCCAATAAGTGCCCGCGATTTTTGATTGTATACTATGTATGTAGAGCATGAGATGCAAACGTTCTACTAGATAGATATTTACTTGATTTAGACACTATTACAATATCAGAAAAATATTGATTTTGGAAGAAAATGTTTTGGATTATCGTATGGTAAAAGCTATCCGTGTTTATGTGTGGATCGGTCTTACGATTTTCCTTTCTTTTGAAAAGGATTTTGAAAAGTTAAACCAAAATGATTGGAGTTTACTCACACCTGTTCTATGACTGACCTGGAGTTTATTTTATTTTGTTTTACCCTAAACTCTTGGGTGCCCAAATTTGCAAGGGCAGTCAAGTAGTCGGGATTTTACAAATACTTGGAAGAGCTTGGAGCAGGAGGCTTCAACATTAGATATATATATAGTGTTTATTTCCGCTATGATGTTATATGTTGTACTTTGATAATGGTATGTATATACAGTTCAATTTTGTATTTCAAAAGTTATGTTATATAATATATTTTACTCGTTCCGCTGTGAGATTCGTGTTTAATCTAATTTTGTTCTGCTGTGTTCTTCTTCTATTCTAACTTTCTTTCTATTTCTCACCCTCTAACTGCTTTCTATTCATGATCTTGTATTTCCAATTCTTGAATAGTTGATATTGTGTTTTGTGTCAATTTTCGAGGTCGAAAATCCTCTGCTCGTTACAGTGGCATCGGAGCTAAAGGTTAAGTGATTACCTTGGCTCTGTGGCGTAACTCAATAGAGATGAGATTTGTTATATCCTATGTTGAATTTAAGTGCATATATATGAGAGAGCGTATTTGTAGATTTTATAAAAATGGTTTTATATTGTGTAGATTTATTGGTTGAGTGGCTTATGAATTCTTGTCGACGGTGGGGCACCACAATGTCGATAGGGGTTTCTAAACACTTGAATACGATAAACCGACATAGCATGTTTTGGAAAAGAGGGTAAATGAAATAATTTTACCTAAAATATTTTTTTATAAAAGAATTATATATATTTGGATTATTATAATATATATTTGATGTGTTAGTTGTTATTATAATGGAATAAAATTATAAGTGGAATGGTTATAAATAATGACCCAGAGTTCATATAAATGTAATATATAGACCAGATGGATAAAATATAAGTTTAAACAGATTTGGAATTAAAACTTTAGAAATTTGGAAAAGTTTTTGTAAATGAAGTTTGAATTGAATGTATGGAAATTTTAAGAACCTACAGGAATTCGGAAATGATTTTCGAGCATTGAAAGGATATAGTGTTAAGAAATAAGTTTTGAAATTGATATAGTATTAAACTCACTTCGATAGCTGGAGAATTATTCTGATGATGACTCATCAGTATTCATTTTGTCGAGTTTCTAAGTGACAGATTACTACCGAAGACTTTGCTTCTGATTTTTGTGAGGAAATAAGTTATTTAAAAATCAAATGTTTTGAATTACTATTATTATACGTAAATATATATGATTTCAAGCTGATCTGAAATAAAACTCAGGAATTTGAATTCTGAAATTTAAGATTTAACTTATGAAGTTAAATAAATTGAAATGGTATAGGTGCTTAAACAAATTAAGATTTAACTTAAACTAAGTTAAATAAAAATTGGATTGGATTGGAGATAATATGGTATGAAATTGGATTATCGAGTAAGAATTTGGAATGAAGATTGGAACTGGAATTTGGCTTGGATATAAGTGAAGATTGGGTACGAAGATAAATTGATTGGAAATCAATTGGGAATGCACAAGTATATGCTGAATTAATAGAAAACAGAAGAGACAGAGTTGAATGTCCGACAAAAAGGTACAAGTTTATATTATATTGGAGTATGAGATTTATGAGCCTACTGGGCAAGCCACTTGGCTGTTTGATTTTCTTTTGGATTGGAGAAAGCCTAGAGACGCGAGTTGCAGTTGTACTGATTGAGCCATGCAAAGGAGACGCTGGCAAAAAAAATCGGAAATTTGAAGTGTTAGATTTTTTTTAGAGTTTTTGAATTTTTTCATTAATTGGAGCGAATTAATATTTTAATTAGATTTAATTAGGTCAGTTGCAACTGAACTGAGAAGTAAAACAAAAGATTTTTAACTTAGTTAATAGGGTCTGTAGCATTTTCGATACCTTAGTAATTTCTGGGACGAAATTCTTTTAAAGGGGAAGGAATGTAACGTCCCGGAATTTTAAGCGATTTAATAATTAATTTATTTAATTATTATAATATATGGGTTTGGTAATTTAAATAGTTTGAATTCAAATATTTCAAATATTTAATTAATATAAATAATGGTGTAATAAAATTTAATTTTTGAAATAGTCGGGAACAACTGAATTGACAATATTGTGTGAATTGGATTATATATGATATTTAACTATATTTAGATTTGAGTTATAATAACGAATTTATTTATAAACAATGGTTGAACATATTAATTATAATATAATTTGAAACGAGTTCGTAACGTTGCGGTAGTACGTAGTTTGATGCTTTGAGCTTTAACTGAATATAAAGGATTTGTTATAAGTCGGATTTGTTCGAAACAAGAAACGTTCGAATCTATTGAACTTTATTTTTCTAATGGAAGTGAAAATTTGAGGATTTTTCATATAGATTGTGAGTTATATCGAAATCAAATTTTTAGAAAGTCGCTATGGATTCGTTTATGAACCATAACGATTATTTAATTATAATTAAATATTTATTTCGAATTTGGATAAGATTTTTAAGATGTATTACTAATTTAATTTATAGAATTTTTCCATAATTTTTAATGTGGAAAATAAGCAACTTTTTGTTTAACGTATTTTGCACCCTAAATCAGCTCTTTTGGGGTTTCACAATATAAATTAACTTGTCTGTTTTATTATATTTTTGGGATCGTGGCACATTGCTCGTTACAACGATATTTTTATTTTTGTCCATAACAGTCCGTACGTGAATAGAAATTTTCATAGCAGGGTACGCTATATTTTATAACGTAAAACAAACTAAACAAACTATTTATATTTAATATGGGAAAATGGAGCACCTCAATGAATTTACTATATGAACTAAATATATGATGCGGTGGGTAAGTAAGGCTAGTATCGGGGTAAAGAGAGAGGATCAAGTGGGGAGGACATATCTGCATAAGTAAATATAACCTTTATATAAATATATTGTCACATGTAATTCTCTGTTTCTTTATTCCCTCTACATGCCTAAGCTTTGAGCTCCCGTACCACCTACGTTCATCTAAAATGTACAGCATCAACCTATACTGCATCCCTACCCTAATACTTCATTGCGAAGAATACATAACCCACCCAAAAGTCTAATACGTACACCTACATCTTCCTATAACTTCATGGTTAAGTCTACACTTAGGTACCTGATCTATAATGTACTAACGTACAGTCTATAGAGAGACATGGATCTTATCTCCTTCCTCTTCTATGTATTTATACACGCAAGAAGGCAGGGCCTTGTTTCTTTTTCAAAACAGTGAAGAAATAGAAGAAAATCGATCGATGCAAATATATATATATATATATACACACATATGTGTGTGTGTGTATATATATATTCCAACCAAATTCCCTTCTAAAGATGATAAGAAATAGAGTGGATTGGCACGTTATGTTCACTGTTTTGGCAAGGCATTAGGTAAGGTTCAGCTTTGCGGAGTGTTGGTGCTCTTATTAAAAAGCTAGAGGTTTGTTTTGGGTTTTGCGTTGCAACATAGGGAAGTGGGTAGGAGGGAAGGCTGCATGACTGGTGTTGGCCATCGAAGATGCCTGGATTGCGTGTTTGCCTGGGTGGGGTGCTATTGAAGCCCGGAGTTGAACTGGGTGGAGCAAGAGATGACACAAGTTTTCCAAGAGCATTACAAATGCTATCGACATGTTTTGTATGTGGTGTGCGTGAGTTTCTTAGGCTGGTGATGGTTTAAAGTATTCAGGGAGAGATGAATTTCGGTGATCTTGCTTCTAAGAATCGTGAAGGGGTAATGGAGAAAAAGAAGATGAAAATTTGGCAATGGCTTTCACAAGGTTTACTAGGACGGTTTTTTCTTTTTTGTGAAATAAAGGAAGAAGATAAAACACTGTTTTAAACAGGTTTGAAGAAGGAGATGGTGGGTCAAACAAAAGAAATCGGGTAAAGGCCCATAGGTAAATAAATTAAGTTTAATATTTAATTTAATACCGTATAAACTTGTGATTATAATATTTCATTCATACGGTGCCAGAATCACGAACTTTGTGATCCTTTAGGATCATATGGACGCAGGCTACATACTGGGACTGGTCTAGAGAGATTTGGTGATCATTACAATTTTAGGTGAATTAAAACGCCTGATTAAATCAAGGGACCGTTAATCGTTATTTAACTATTAACGACTAAGGTGAGTAAACTCACTAACTCTGTCTAATTTTATAATTTTATAAACGTTTTTTAATATTGATAAAAGTGATTGAATGCCATGTGAGATGGTTGTTTGGGTTATTACTTACTAATTGGTCGAATAATATATATAGTTATATATATAAACAGTTGATAGAATACTGATTCTATTTATTTATAATATCTCACACTGATACGAAATTAATGTTATTATTGTTGATTAACTTCCGTGGATGCAGGGAAATAGGTTGGAGGAATCCAACTGGATTCCTCAACAATTATATTATTGTTTTTCACATATTGCATTATATGATGTGACAAATAATCTGTGGTTGATTCTTATGTGTTTGGGGTGTTTGAACAACATTAACCTAATATAATCGGTATTTAAATACCATAAAATATATTTGAAGATATTGAGAAAGAATTTGAGTTTTAAAAAGGAAAAATCTATTTTTAAATAGAAATTAAATTTCGAATGGACTAGAATATAATAACTTGTTTTAATTATATTAAAATAAGAAGTTTGAGGTATAAATGATATATAGAAATGAGATGAAATAATTATTATAAAATAATTTAGAAAATGTGAACTCAAGGAGGAATATTAAAAAGGGAAATAGGAATCGTTTTCAAAAGAAAACGATAAAATTTATCTTGATGTTCAAAATGTGGATTTGTAATTATAATATGACTTTTCCAAATGTGATTAAAATAATTTATTTATAAAAATTATATATTATATAATTCAGAATTTGACAAGAGAAATAATATTTGGTTTAAAAACCAATAATTTATAATTGAAGAGTAATCGTGTTTTAGTTATAAACTTAATATATAATTAACAAAGTGTTGACTTGGAAAATGGAGTTTATGAAGTGGAATACGAATGTGAATTGACAAAAGAACTAGATAGATGAGATTTTAAACTGTAATGGTAGTATTTATTTAAATCAAGATTTGATTAAATAAACTGAGGCCAGATTTCTGTAGAGGAATAATATTCACGTTATAAAATGAATAATGATTTTAGAGCAAATGATTCGCAAGGTTAAAATGGTTATAAAAGGAAACAATTTGTGTAAATAAGAAGTTAAGAACGGAGTTAAGGAAATCAGAAACTGACTGGAGACTAGTTAAGTTGAACGTCTTTCCGAGTATTGATTTAATGTTGGTTCCGGCCTTCGGGGTAGATACTTAGAGGGTTCTTCTCTTACTAGCTTAAGGTTAGGGACCGATGGATGTGAAATAATAGTGATATGTGAATAAGATATGGAAATGTGTTCCAAGGTTAATATCGTATTGATCGAGGCGAACTAGAAAAGCGCAAATTTATTATAATAACTGCAAGCGCATAGATCGTGTAATATGCAGGTCGAACACAGGGAGGAATTTTAAATTTTATTATTTATATATTTCTTGGGGGGTTAGACAAAACTTGGAGATTGATTTTGAAAAAAAAATGCAAATAAAACTATTATTGGATTGAATCTTTGAATCTAATCAAATCTATATTCAATCCAATATGACCTAGGAAAGTAATTAAGAAGCAAAAATTAAAACTGCAGAAATTAAATAACAAATAAGAATAAAATTAGGATTACCGTTGAATCTAATCAGACGGTCAATCACTAATGAAAATAAGTGTAAAATACAACTAATACTCTACCAAACCTAATTGTGTAGATGGCACTAGTTGCTAATAAAATAAAAATGCAAAAAAGTAAAAGAAAACTCTTAATTCATGGATGATCGTTTATAATGAGAATACAAGGGTATTTATAGGATATATAGCCAACCTAAACCCTAATTCAATTTATGCATATATGGGCCTGTTTACATAAGAATTATTTTATCACATCTCGTGCCCTTTTTTGACTTTGTTTTGAGGAAACAATCTTGAAAATATCTTGTGAGTATCTTTGAGAATATCTAGGCCTCTTAATTTGCAATTATTCCTCCCCTCTTAATTAGCAATTATTCCTCCCGTCTTAATTAGCAATTATTCATCCCCTCTTAATTAGCAATTATTCCTCCCGTCTTAATTAGCAATTATTTCTCCCGTATCTTCCTTGTTTGGCATGTGACTAATTGAAGAGAGATAAGATTTCAGGAGATTTCTTCTACCAAAGATGAACATATCTTAAACTCCAAAAGAAACACAATGCGAAGTCTTCATCTGTAGATCTTCATATGTATATACATAGCATTTTGATCTTTATTTTCTATTTTTATGGCTGCATGTAGCTTAGTTGGCATATCTGTAAAAGTGACAAAATAACACCCAAGTAATACTTATTTATATACAAAAGATAAGATATAAGAGTATAAAATAAACACATTTCTATGTTAATCAAATACCCCCACACTTATCTTTTACTCGTCCTCGAGTAAAATAAAAATGAAAAACTAAACTAGATAGGTCACACTTTCATAGGAAACACGATTGCATTGAGCGTATGCAACAATCCGTTAAACCTCTAAGTGTCCCTAGAAGGATGAGTGGTGTCTCGTGAGGGTTTTCAGCGGATACTACCCACAAAATCCAAATGCAGTGTGCAATAAATTTAATGCAACTATATGAATGCACGGACATACGCAAATGAAAAAAAATTGAAAACATGACTTATTTCAGAAAAGTGGTATAACAAATTAAATTAACAATTTCTAGTAAGTTGAATTTATTTTAGATACCTCAACTTATCACAAATTTTCAATATAATTCAAGTTTTCAAATGTTATGTTCTAGTTTTGCTAGCTGGTTCTGTTGATAACATAGTGCAGCCATGAAATAAATTCTTGGTTTGCTTGTCACAATTCTCAAAGTGGTATTCTAATTTCCTTGTGTATGACTGGTCAAATCAATAAGGTCAAGAAGTGTTTGGGCATCAGCGCTTATTCTCTGTCTCTATAAAAATTAAAATTTATGATTAACTTCACACACCTAACTTAAAAGACCAAGGTATACCACCTGTAACAGATGGAACAGAGCTTGGTAGATTGTGCAGACCGACGCTGACTTTGTCAACAACATGTTGGTAATCCTTAGATGTCCAACTCATAGAATGAGACCAAGATATACCGACGCTGACTTTGTCAACAACATGTCGGATACAGCTTGGTGGGTTTGCACACCAACGCTAGATTTACAAGCAATGTTGTATACCCTTATATTATTATTATTATTATTATAGAAAATGTAAGAACAAGAAAGATTACGCGAATTCAGCTTAAAACAACTTAGTTTTAAAGACTCAAAATGTCAATATAAGTATTTTAAGTCCTCCACTCAGTAAACAAAGACTAAAATTTGGAATAAACTTCATGGCCATCACCTAAGAATCTCTCTATGTACCAGTTATACTATTATCCCTCAAAATTCAACTTTTCATTATATTTCTTATTCGATCTTAGTTGAGAGAAAAAAATACTATCAACTGATTAACAATCGTTAACATATTTTGTTGTATCAATCTAAAATGAGTCATATGAAAAAAAATACATGTTACTATGACCTAAAATGCATGATGCCCCTATCTAAATGCATGAAAGTGAAAAGAAAAAAAAATTGAAAAGAAAAAAAACACTAGTACAAAACTGTTTATTTGCGACGGTCTAACAAAAAATAGTAGCAAATATGCTTTTTTGCGACGATTTATTTGAAGCCCGTAGCAGGTTGTATAGGGAAGACACTATTAAACAAATTTGCGACGGGTTTTTTAAAAGCCGTAGCAAATATTTTAATATTGCGATGGTTAAATTATAGGATTGATGGGCCAATTTGCCATCGTTATTATTTAACAGTCGCACAGCGCTCATTAGCCCCATCCGTTACACCTATGGATTTAGACTCCTTGTGGAAAAAAAGGAAAAAGAAAACTGCCAATTTCGTTAAAATGCTCCAGATCCGTGCTGCCTCTTCCATCTCGTTACAACTCTAACCTCCTTGATCGAAAAGACGTATCGACCTCCTCAGATCCGTCATCGTTTCACCGCAGCAACATTCTTGCAGTCGATTGCTTCTTCGTTTGTAGTCAGGTATGGAATTGCTTGACCGATGATACACGATAATAATGATATTTATGGCAATAAACTGATGCATAATATTGTTTACTGGTGTACTGATCTAGATTAACAAACTGATGCCTTTATTGTTTTAACTGTAGGCTAACTGATGCTCTTAACGGATCAGCTTTGGTCTCTTGTGACTGAGATATGCTATTTCCATTCATATTTGAATTTTCCTGTTGATTTCTGCGATTTTGTCATTTTTTGTATTGAAGTTTAACCTTCTATAAGGAATTCAATTTATATATTCCTCTATTGTCAGCATGTTGATATAATTAAACTGCCACCACACAAAGGAAATATTGTTCTTTAAACTAGGTATGATTCCTGATTTGTCCTACCTACCTAACAGATTTGCGATCTGTAGTTGTATTTTTTTTAAGTATAGCATCTCTTCGCAGTTCAATTCAACAACATTCATTATACCCATGTTTCTCAATGTACGGTTGGTCACAGCATTCAAACAGACTTTTTGTAATATAGGTGCATAGTTAATTTGAGTGAATGATGGCTTAGAACTCCTATAATTCTGTACCCAAGGTTGCAAAGTAGCAAATATCTGAAGCTTATGTTTAAAACTATATATTTTCAGAATTGATTGCTCAGATAATCTACTGGAGGAACTCCCATGTTGTTTAGGGAATAGGAGGGCCCTATCAGAACTTAAGGTAATATGATTACATAATCCTTTCATTGATTTTATTGTAGTCACTCATTCTCAGTAAATCTAGCCTTTTGGTTGTCATGCTTCTTGAGATGATCTGTTTTTAACGTTTTAACAATACAAATATATTCCACATGGTCTGTAGGCGTCTAATAACAGGATACAAGTTTTGTCGGATCATCTTGTAAACTGTTCAAAATTGTACAAATTGGACATAGAGGTGAGCTTTTGTAATTCTTAAAATATGGTTCAATGCTTGTTTGCTTATTGAATTAATATTTGGTCTGTGCCAGGGAAACAAACTTACAGTGCTCTCGAATAGTTTGCTTAATTCATGGATTTTTCTTACTGAATTTAATTCTAGTAATTGTTTTTAGGCAATGTCTGGTAAATGTTCAACAGTGTTCACACCATGTTTTAAATTACTACAGTGCAAACATCGAACACTGTTATTAGCCAGTTGATCATCATGCCTGATTTTATGGAGCTGTTCTTGGTATCCTTGATTCTACTTGATTGTGCATCTTTAATAGCATTGCAATTCTATTTGTTTGGATTATAACAGATCCGTTTCTTGCTTGCACCTTTTTTATTTGTCCATACAATTTCTGTTGATCAACTTGATCGTGCATCTTTAATACATTGCAATTCCGTTTGTTTTAGATTATAATACGGAGGTCCCAGATGATGTCTATAAAAGCTTGGATACAGTAAAAGAAGATGAGAAATGGTGGGAGGTATTATCTTCTTTATTGCTGAATGCCTCTTGCAGTAAACATCAAATTTGAAATGTTGACATCAGAATAATTATATGATTTCTGTATTTGGGTCTGGCATAATAAATGGTGAAGAAAAAATAGCCACGTTCCTACACTACTAATAACTCGGTATTTTAATCATTTAACATGTGAAACTGGATCAACCAAGTTAATATAACCTTTTTAAGTGTATGTTCAATTAGGATGCAAGTCAGGAATGGACTGTTGTTTCTCACTGACTGTCATTACTTTGATGCTTACCTGTGAACTTCAGCTTTTTCCTATGTCCTTAAATATCTAAATTTTGTTATTTTTGGTTAGTAGAATTGAATCAATTCCAATCTCAGGTTATACATAATACCACTTTGACTCTCACAAATGCTATCCTTACGATTGCAGGTGGTGGACTTGCAGAAGCTTATACTGGCACATAATAATCTGGAAACTATTTCGAAAAAATTGAGAAATCTACCACTGTTGACTGTACTAAGTATCAGTCATAATAAATTATCAAGCCTTCCCTCAGCTGTAGGCAAGTAAGTGTATATCACAATTTTAGAATGCATTTTACAAAGTTTATGTGATGTTTTCATTACAGATAATTATTTTTTCAGGATTGCTTCCTTAAAATTATTAGATGTTTCATTTAATTCAATAGTCAGCCTTCCAGAAGAAACTGGGTCAGCAAGTTTGTTGGTCAAGTATGTACTTTCTGCTCCCTTTTTCTAACAACGAGATACACTCCTGTTCTGTTTGTATGTGTTATCCCTTGATTTGATTTTCCAAACAATTTTAATTCTTCAGTACAATGAAGAATAGTAGAAAGAAGGTTACATATTGCATGTCCTGGCTGTTATAAAGAGCCAGAATACTATTCATTGTATCATCTATAAACCCAACTTAATCATCTTCTCATAACATTAATTACATATTAACTTAGGAATGCAATGATATTTTTTAAAACTATTACTTTCTTTGACTAACAAACTGACATTATGCAAGTGAGCTGCATGGAGAGGTGAGTAAAAGGATAGCAGAAGACTCAGGGATTTTTTTATACATAAGTGCATTAATTATTTTCGATCAAATTTTTGCTTTCTCTATTGGCATTTCTTGTTGCTAGTCATGTTTTATAACCTTTAGTATTCCAAATGATTTCCATTATGTACATAAAATTTAAAAAAAGGAAAGCGATTGAATACTAGAAAGGGAATTAAAGGTTGTGCAATGCGTGTTTTTTTATTTCATTTTTAAATATACATGTAAATTAAGTGTATCTTCTAATGCTCATCAGGCTTTGAGCTGTGGACTGTGTGAAAACCATTTTTATTTTTCATCCGTAAAGTTTGTAATCTATTATGCCTTACAGTTTTTCTAAAGCCTATATTACTGGATGCTTGGGAGAAATTCATGTTTTTAATTCTGCATTCAAACAGACTTTTTGTAACATAGGTGCATAGCCAAGTTGAGTGAATGATGGCTTAGAACTCTATAATTTTGTACGCAAGGTTGCACAGTAGCAAATATGTTGTCCTGTATGTGCAAATATGTGCATCATTGACGAGTCCATATGCATATAGTTCGATATTGATTTTTATCTTTGCAAAATGGGATTGATGTTTGCAGCGAATGAAAGAGTAAAATTGAAGGAGATAAAATTGGATACACTTTCATGCAATAACCGATTGTTTTAAGTGGAGAGAAAAGATGCATCAATCCTTTTTAATCTTCATTGTTTCTTTGTTCGTGGTAACAATACTCTTAATTGAAAGATTGTTAGTGATTTACTTGCTCTGATTACTACAGCTTAATTATCCTCAGTGCTATCAAAAAATATATGTAATGCGACGCCAATTTATTTGTTGTGGATTTCTCTTTTGGGAAGCAGATCGGGTCTTCAAAATCTGAAACTGAGCCTACTACCTGCAAGAATTATTTAGTTAAGCTGTTAATCTAGTACTTGAATAAATATAAGAGAGCGGTTGACCATAGTTACACATTAGAAAGATGGCTAATTCTACTTAAATACATAAAGTTATATACATTTCAGAAATTATGTTACAATATTTATTAGAAAAATAGTTTGATCAACCATGTAATACGAATCAAAGATCAAAACAAATTAGTTTGATGGCATAGGTGGATTCTAAGTGTAGATGTCATCAATATGAGCATAGATATAATCAATATAAGCACTATCTTTCTGCTCACTGTAGATGTAATCAGTATGATTTTGTGTAATAAAAAACTGTGTAAGAAAAATGAAAGAGGCACCTTTGCGCAAACTGGAAGAGTTCTTGCAGCATGAGCTATGGTTGCAGCAATTAGCATGAGAGTAATAAGTAGAATAATGGCTTTGACATGATCTTTTTTCTTCACTTTAATTTTCTGTTTGTGAATCAATGATAATACGAGAAGATACTGGGTATTATAATGAGTGAAACTGAATATATTTTAGGCAACAAAATTAATTTGATTCGTTGCCTTTTGCACCTGAAATTAGCATTTGGGATGAATGTGAAATTTAAAGGCATTCAATGAATATATGCAAAGAAAATTTAAGTTGATTTATTTATTAATTAGCATCGATTTATTTTGTAATCTTGTAGAGAGGGATGGTTGTAAATCTACATTTAAATGGCAAGAGCATTCTTTATTGCCGCATTTCATTTTCATTTAATGCATTCATCACAAAAATTGATTACATACATCAATATTATGGAAATTAACAGAATTGTGCAATTTTATCATCATAAATTAATAGAAAAATGCGTTTTTGCAGCCACTTGGGGTGCTACATGGCGGCATATCACTGAGTATTAATCCTCACTCCACTGTCAAACTTGGAGGCATTGTTTGTGCACGTGTTACGCCCATAGTTAAATGTATACTTAATACGAGGTAAAGATGGACTATATCTTCTCTTTGGTTCTTTTTTTTTTTTTTTTTACTAACTAGTTTTTACCTGGCTTTCTTTCAAAACTAATTAGCATGATTGCTGGCAATGTCTCTGACTACCTTTAACTAACTGGCTGATGACCTTGATAGTGTTGCAAAATTTAAAATTTGCTTTGCAGCCAAAAGGTGTCAGTAAATGGAACTTTGAACTTCCAGCAAATCACCATAAACATTTCACTATTGATTTTTACCTAAATGTACACCTGGTTTTATCCCCAAACTAAATGCAGTAGCAGGCTTAATAGAAACAATGAATTTCATACAGGAAGTTATTTGAGCCAAAATTAGTTGGAGGCAATTTTCTCCACAGTTAATGAAAGGATAATGTTGGAGGTAATTTTCTCAAAAATATTATCCAGTATTCTGCAAATAAAATGTAATATTCACCTTTCTACAAACCCAGTCTAATTCCCTGCTAATATTTGTCCAAACTCGTATCAAGTGCCGTAGAAAAAGAAAATATGAATATTCAAACTTCAAGTTTCTTGCTCCTCAAACTGTATTTACGCAATACCTTGGAAAATCATTGACTGTAGGTCTATGTTGAGATGATTTTGGGAAGTCGGGCTGGAGGGAAAGTCGTTTAGATTGGATGGAAAATATTTTGCAAGAAAGGTAAAGATTGTGTTACTCATGTGTGGAAGAATTTAGTCGTGGAAAAGAAGTGTGATTTTATTGTAGAAAATGGGTGTTGTTGCCAAACAATGGCTGAGTCGCGGACTAGTCGCTTTCTTGAAGACGATTGGGCGATCTGGTCGGTGGTGCAAAACCAGTTCGTACTTCCGCCGCCGCCTCTAGGATAAAACAACCCCTCTAAAATAAATAACCGATTTGCTTTGCACAACAAATCAGTGCAGATTTGCACTTTCGAATTTAACTGCTCGAAAATTTCTGAAAGAATATATTTAATGGCGAAGGAAGAAAAAGTAGAATTTTTCTATCTTGATCTCGTCTACAACTGAAGATAATATATAGGGAACTGGGCAGTGGAAGAAAAATAGGATAAAATCTCGTATTTAAAAACGCAGTTCGAAAAAATGCAGATTTTTCTAGTCCAGAAATATAATTGTTTACACCACAAAGCCAAGACCCAAGACCCAAGCCCGAACCGAGCCGAGTCGGTAGGTCGTGCGTGCGTGTGTAGTGGTCATGATGCATGGTCTCCCTCTTCACAACAAAGCATGCATTGGGAGCCCAAGGCCCCAACATGACTTCTTAGAAACAAGTATAAATACTTGTATCTTTCTTATAATCCCATGATGTGGGACTATTCACTAAAGGGAGTCATTCATACACTTATCTCAATATTTTAATAATTCATATAAAATTTCCAACAATCCCCCACTTGAATTTTTAAAATATTATCGAGCAGTTTCTAAAAAACATAAGACTGTGCATAAACAAAGGTGTCATCCGACTTGAACCTTTGCATAGTGAATAAGATTCAGTTTTTACTAGAGTGACACGTAGTCTTGAACTCTATTCCTGACATCAAACCACACACAATCTTTTCTATAGTGCAATCAAATAAGCCCGTGCATTTATGGCCATACACGTCAATCCCAGTTTAGTGAACGCTCTAGAAGTTTTGCCCAAAACTCCATAGGAAACGGCCACATTTCCACATTCACATAGGTGAGTCTATCAAGAGTACTCCTGAAGGTAGGTACTCCACTCCAAATAGAGTATAGATCTCATTAAGAGTTTCTATTAACTCATCCTATATCACCTCAGGAATACATGCTTCTTAGTTTATTATATAGCATGTTCAACTTCTATCACTACACAACTTGTTTTTACCCATTGAACTTATTTCCTGGGATCTCCAGTCATTTAGGTCGGGTTACCATCGTGCGTGATTCCACAATCTCAGGGCAATAGTCCCATTCTTTTAGAATTATTAAGGACTTTCTTTCTGGTCAGTCCTCTCGTCAAAGGATTTGCCAAATTATCATCACTTCATATGTGATGTTCTCTAACAATACTGTGCATACGACTGTCATTTCTTACCGTTGTAATATCGGTTCTGTTTTTCTTTCAATAGTCGTTAAATTTTTCATCACTATATATGTGATGTTCTTTTACAGTATTGTGCTTACGACGTCGTTTTCTACCACCGTTATAATGGTTCTATACTTTTTGCAATAGTCGCGGAACTATCACAATCGATTACACCACTGGTGTCTATTTTTCCTTTATAGGGATCTCAAATAGCATATTTCTTTAGTTCTCTGCTTCTTAACTAGCTGTAGCTAGTGCTATTATCTCAGTCTCTATAGGAGACTGAGTCGAAATAGTCTGTTTCTTGGGTTTCCAAGAGACAACTTCTTCAGCGATGCTAAATATATATAGCCACTGGTCCTTTAGAATCATCAGATAAAGTATTTCAGTCTATATCAGAGTATCCTTCTAGTACAACTGAAAACTTTTCATAATGTAATCCAAGGTTCATAGTTTATTATAGGTATCTTCTAACCCTCTCATTAGCATGTTAATGCTTTATACTAGATCCACTGATAAACCTGCATAATATCCCAACACATCGGCAATGTCGGGTCTAATACAATCAGTGGCATACCGAAGGCTGCCAATGATGCTCGCATAATCGGACTGTCTTACACCTTCACCAGTGTTCTTAAATAACTTTACACTGTGATTGTATGGTGTATTTGCAGGTTTACAGTCAAAGTAATTGTATTTCTTTAGTATCTTCTCAATGTCATGAGATTGATCCAAAGAAAGTCTCTTTTCTGACCTAGTAATTTTAATACCAAGGATTACACTCGCCTCACCTAGATCTTTCATATCAAAATTGGCACTTAATAAAGATTTGACTGAATTTATGGCATGAATGTTTGACCAAAAAAAAGAGTAGGTCATCTACATAAAGGCATATAATAGTGCAAATGTCATTCACAGATTCGTAATAAATGCATTTGTCATTTTCATTAACTTTAAAACCATGTGAAATGATTAAAGTTGTCAAATTTTTCATGTCATTGTTTAGGTGCTTGTTTTAAACCATATAATGATTTATCTAATTTGCATACTTTATGTTCTTGATCATTTACTACAAATCCTTCAGGCTGATCCATATAAATTTCTTCGTCTAATTCACCGTTCAAAAATGTGGTTTTCACATCCATTTGGTGTATTAATAAAATATGAATAGAGGCAAGTGAGATTAATATCCGAGTGGATGTAATTCTAGTTATAGGTGAAAAGTGTCGAAGAATTATATATTTTTTCTTTTTTTGTTTAAAACATTTAGCTACTAGTCATACTTTATATTTATCAATAGAGCTATCAGGTTTTAATTTCTTTTTAAGTACTTATATACAACCTATAGATTTACAACCAGGAGGTAAATCTATCAAATGCCAAGTCTTATTGGATTCTAGAGAATCCATCTCATCATTTATAGCCTCTTGTCAAAAAACCGGCATCTAAAGAAGATAAGGCCTCTTGGAGGTTTAAGGGATCCCCCTCTATAGTAAAAGCACAAAAATATGAACCAAAATCTTTTACGGTTCTTGCTCTTTTACTTCTTCTAGGTTCAGTTTCAGAACTTTTATTAAGTTTTACTTCTTCTAGGTTCAGTTTCAGAACTTTTATTAAGTTCTGTTCTAATAGGCATACTTGATGTGCCCCCACTATTCCTTAATTTAAAAGGTAATTTCGTTTCATAAAAATTGACATCATTTGATTCAAATTTTATTATGTGAATTTAGATCATAAATTCTGTATGCTTTGCTATTAACAGCATAGCCTATAAATACACATTCGTATCCTTTATTTGCCAATTTTATTCTCTTAGGGTCTGAAATGCGAACATATGATAGACAACCCCAAGTTCTAATGTATGACACATCAGATTTATAATTCTTTAAAATTTCATAAGGTGAAATTTTATTCTTAGATTTGGGGATTATATTCAGAACATAACATACAGTCTATACAATATCTCCCCACTAATGTTTTGCTGCACCAAAATTTAATAAAATGTCAATTACTAATTCGGTAAAGATCCTATTTTTTTAGTTTTACCGTTCATATCTGGTGACTAGGGTGCAATTCTCTTATGTACAATATATCACATAAAAAATCCAGAATAGAATTTGATTTGTATTCTGTTCCTCTATCACTATGTAGTCTCTTAATTTTTCTTATTTGCTTGATTTCAATTTTGAATGTTTCAAACATATCAAATGCATCACATTTTTAAGAATCAATGTCTTTTCAATCATATGCTTAATTTTCATATTACCAGTCTCTACAGCTTAAGTGGTGCGAGGATCTCGCAACACACTTTCTGATCGTCAGCAACCGTGTATATTGTGAATATATCATGATCATAGCAAACATGGCGAGAAAAACCAATGTCTACCCACCAACCCTCTGATCCACCAACAAGGTGAATCTCAGTAATCATAACCATTAGAGGCTCCTCAGTCAGGTTTGCCTGCGGTGCAGGGTCTGACCTGTTCCGACACTTTCGTGACATATGATCTGGTTTTCTACAGTTGTAATATAGAATAACTATCCAGAATCATTCATTTGGGTTGGTTGCTGCTGTCATATATGGTTTCCTTGCGGATTCCATTCTCTTATTTACTGATCGGTTGTGGATGCTTACTATTTTAAATGTCAATATGTTTGAAAAATTTATATTTTTCTTACAGAAAAATATACGTAAACCCAGAGACTAACAAAAGTTAATTACAGAAAATATCATTTTTTGCATTTTTAATTATCAATCTTAATAAATACTTAGAACTCAATCTTGATCTAAGTCAGAAAATCAAAATCTGCATGTGCATTCTTTACGCTATGTTCTGTCATGCAATATTCATTTGCATGTTCTAACGGGGTAATACATATGTTAGCCTAAATAAGCTACACATTCATGCTATGAAACTTTAATTAAATACTGTAAATGTCATAAGCATACCTTCGCCACGAGATGCATTCTCTTCCAATATAAACTATGTAGCTCACGGATCTGAAGCTTGAATATGCTCTCGTGATGAAGCATTGCTCCCCGTATTTCATCCTTCAATACTCCAAATACATGCAAATTCAATTCACTTGTTTCAGCATCATGATTTTCTATTCTTACTTTTAACCATGCATGCAATTAGTCAGTGCTCAAACCCGGCACATCAGCTCGACTTCGTTCAGGTAGAACTTTCTCTTTTGTGCCAGGCAATCCTCCAGCATAAGGCGAAATCAAAGTCGTCCCTTTGATAATAAAAAACCGTCCACTGTGCCAGCTAAAGACGATCCAGATCGCTCCAATTAGAGGAATAGCACCCCAAATTAATTCAATTAAAATTCGCAGCCCTTGCCGAATCCAGTGCAAGACATCACATAATTGATCCTTGTCCCAATTTACGTCTGGGTCCAGCAATTTAGGGAATTTGAATGACTGAACGTAGCCATTTTTTCTGCTGATTATTAGGCTGTGCTTTAGCTGCTTTCGATTTCTTGTTTCCGCCATGGCGAGAGTTTCAGTTTGCTTCAGTCAAAAGTATGAGGGAGAAACCAAATCGCAAATCCCGTATTTCTGAGGTTGTATTATGTTTTCTACAGTTGATCGATTCTCCAATTCACTATTGTCATCATCTGCATTTTCTTGTAGCTCGTGAAAGATCAGATATGGAAGGCAGAAGCAGCGTCGTGCGGAATTGAGTCGAAGCCATTGTTTGATAATTCGTCTTCAAATTGTTGTCAAACAATGGCTGAGTCGCGGACTAGGTCGCTTTCTTGAAGACGATTCGGCGATCTGGTCGGTGGTGCAAAACCAGTTCGTACTTCCGCCGCCGCCTCTAGGATAAAACAGCCTCTCTAAAATAAATAACCGATTTGCTTTGCACAACAAATCAGTGCAGATTTGCACTTTCGAATTTAACTGCTTGAAAATTTCTGAAAGAATATATTTAATGGTGGAGGAAGAAAAAGTAGAATTTTTCTATCTTGATCTCGTCTACAACTAAAGATAATATATAGGGATCTGGGCAATGGAAGAAAAGTAGGATCTGCTAAAAAACCGAGTCAAAAGTTTACCGCTTCAAATTAAAGTCGGCTCATAAATATCTCGCTTCAACATAAAAGTCGGTTCAGAAAAAATCTCGTATTTAAAAACACAGTTCGAAAAAATGCAGATTTTTCTGGTCCAAAAATATAAGTGTTTACACCACAAAGCCAAGGCCCAAGCCCGAACCGAACCGAGCCGAGTCTGTCGGTCGGTCGCGCGTGTGTGGTGGTCATGATGCATGGTCTCCCTCCTCACAACAAAGCATGCATTGGGAGGCCAAGGCCCCAACATGACTTCTTAGAAACAAGTATAAATACTTGCATCTTTCTTATAATCCCATGATGTGGTACTATTCACTAATGAATTACCTGAGTCAGCAAGGACAATGGGTTATGAAGAGTTAGAAAAAAACAAGACTGTCAAATTGAATGAAGATTGTTAACTTGGATCATTTACTTGTGCCTGATCATATATCCACTCTTGAAGGAAAGCCAGTTTTTTCTTCCAAGGGTCATTTACTTCCTCTTTTTAAGGTAAATCTATATCATGTTGTTTTATAGTTCCATGTCAGTTGCTTGGTTTTATTTCCCAAATCAGTAATTTACATGCTATAAGGAATACGAGATTATCGATAACTGTCTGAATTGATCATACTGGACTTGATAGATTAAGTTGATAAGTACTCAACTGTAAAGGACATGTGTCTGGTTTACAGCAGAAGCGCTAAACTGAAATGTAATATGGCTTCGACGTCTGAAACACTAGTGTTGATTTCCAATTCCCTTTGACCACTTACATTCACCTAAATTTATGTGCATATAATTTTAGCATGTACTACATGCACAAGTGTACTACTAGTACTTTGCATATATGTAAAATTTTGCAAACTATGGGTTCAAACCTCAAGTACATTTACCCTGCACATATAATAAGTACAACAAACCCAACTTTAGTACTTTTTGCCCAGGTTATTATCTTGTTTTGGTTCCCTGCTCAGGTTACTATCTCTAATTTTTTTTCCTAGCAAATATGTTCAAACTGAACTTACTATTCTATAAATATTTATATTGCTGAACTGATAAGTTGGAGTTTAAGGGAAGTTTCAGCTCATAGGCTGTAAATCAAATGTGTTCCCTCCAGTAAACATCAAAAATATTTTAATGCATGGTGCAGTATTACCACTTGGCAGCAGAATGGGTACGCAAATGCAAATATCGGAGTTTAGATCTGTTTTCACTTTCTAACCAATGGCATTAAAATTTGTAGTAGTTACATTTTAATACAGAGCTGAACCATCTTATAAATTTAGGAAAGGAAACTGAAAATTAACTCCATATTTTTCATGGTTAATCAATTATGTCCATGCAGGGTTTTGGATTACACTGTCCTTGGTTCCAATCGCTTGAAAAACAATGTTGTCATTTTATCTCCTAGTACGTCGCGATCTCAAAGCCTGGGGCTGCCGAAAACAGGTGAGTTCTCAGCACTATTTAATTTATTAGAATCTGAATTTGTTCTATGCATTATTTTAACCTCAATCGATCTTCCTATTTCTGACTTAAAGTTGTTTTCAAGGCTTGCATATTTAGAATTCTGCATTTGTGCATGCTAATCACAAAGTGTCATTCAACAGTATTGGGGTGCATTCCATCTTCCTTGTGTTTAATCTCATCTTCACCCGTTGAATGCCTTTTTTGAAATTATATATTTTCTTATTTCTACTCTTTATAATATTTTTTAAAGAATATATTGTTAGTTGCTACCCATTGTATGTCTGATTTCATACAATTTATCTGTGAACTTCGGTATGTAAATATTAAATGTCATTGGATTCTATTAGCCATTTCCCATTGAATTTCAATAAATATAATAATGCCATGCTATAATGAATGATAAGTATGTCTTATTTTACTGTACCTTTTTGCATCTTTCACATGATACATAATATTTGAAATTTGAAAATATATTGATGTTGAATCCTTCTCTACGCAGGTACACATTTTCTTCACTGTTTTTGTGTTTCCACTATCTGCTATATCAAATGTTATGAGTTCGAATCATGAAAACAAGTCAAGAATTACATTTAGTTATAGCTTGATTTATTTGTTATCTCTTCAATTACATTTTATTCTTAAAACATTACAAAATATTTCATCTTTTTTACAACTGGCAACCATTAGTTACAGATTATTATTTGATGGGATGGTCTCTTGAGAGGAGCTGATCCATTGTGCTGGCATTAAAACAGGTTTTAATACTACATAAGTGTATTTCTGTTTTTATATATATGAAGGCGATTCAAGGCCTAAAGTGCCCCTTCTGCCTTATCACATCATGTTATTGGATAAAGTCTAAGGGAAAAAAAATATTTATCCTTATTATATACAACATTAATATAAACATGCATATATTTTATGGCAGTTCACGTTTGATGGTATTATTTGGAATGTAGTTGATACTACCATGATAACTAGCACAGTCGTTAAGCATGTAAGTTATGTTTATTTTTTTCTTGAATATCTGTTAGAGATGGATGTATATTGGTTCAAACAAATATGGCTATTTTAAATAGCATTATTATTGCATTATTATTATTATTATTATTAGCATTTATGCATTGAATTACCACCCCGGGAAATAGTTACGTATGAAAGCATTTATTTCTTTTGCTATGTCCAGTTTGCATCTTGTTTGGTGAAATTTTAACTAGTTCTTTATATTTACAAATAACGCACCTGAGTGAAATGTTTCTCCTTTCATAGTCAGTTAATCAACGAATGATCAGCTCCTTATTTGCATGTTTTTTAGTGTCCAATTTGTCAGTCTGGGATACTATGTTTGTTATATTTTCAATTGTAGTCAAAATGATGTTATGTTGGTTTTTTGATAGATGTTGATTCAAGCCAACCATCATAAAGACAAATTGTGCTATTCTAAGTTTTAAATCAGCCGGATGATCCGTTTTTTCTTTTGTAGTCATGTGAAGAATGTTAACTTATGGTGGAATAAGTATTATGTAAGTATTTACACGTATAGGTTGGAGTTTAACATATAACTAGTTATGATTCATGCAGACTATTTTTGTTGTATGGTTATATGCATTAATGTTATCTTTTCAAATGATATAAGATTTTGTGAACTGTGTATGTATTTCTTGTATTCATATATTTTGTGCACTGCTTATAATTACATAAGCCTGGAAATGTTGAATTGTATTGACAACCGACAATCAAAATTGCTGAGATGAAATATGACTGGATTAGTTTTTTGAATTCAGAAGTTAAGTCTTTTGCGGCGGTTGTTAAAAAAACATAGCAAAAATTAACTTTCTTGCTACGGTTGTAAATAAAATACAGTCGCAAATGTCAAACTTATTGCACCGCTTATTTAAAAATCCGTCGCATTAGGTCAAAGTTTTGGAGCTAAATATTGGTTTGTTGCTACGGGTGTAAAAAAAGAACGTCGCGAATACATAGTCTACAGCGACGGTTATTTCACAATACCCGTCGCAATAACGATTGCGACGATTTTAACACTTGTTGCAAGACGGTTTTAAACCAGTCGCAAATAGGCTTAAAAACTGTCCCAGATGACCTGTTTTGTATTAATGAAATAAAAATAAAAATGAATGCAATGCAAACTCCCCCTACACTAGAACTAAACGGTGTCCACGCTGTAAACGTTTCCTAAGTTTGAAAGATCGTACCCAAAGGTGAATGAGTTGCAAAATTATTTGTAAAATGAAATGAAGTTTAACCACTATATGCGAATGCCAACCATATACAAAATGAAATCTATAATGACGATGAGTGTTATGTGAAAAATGAGATTTTCTTTCCCCCCACACTTACCTCTATCGAAAATGTTGTATGATGATTTCCTATCTAATTTTTGAGATACAAGAGGCATGCTGATAAATTTTGAAATCAAAATCTTACCTATGAAAATTGTGTCGTGCAAATGATTTACACAATTCAAATGCAGATTATCCCGTAAAATTTTCAAGGGTTTTCCTTCTTAGTCCTCGGTAAGATTAGAAGCCAAGATTACGGGAAAATTTTCTGTAGAGTCCAAGTAAGCATACTTAAGGTCTTCTGGCAGAGGTTTGAGGTCCAACTTAGGATGTTCTTATGTGCTAACGTTGGTCAACATTCCATGGTTAGATTCAAATGATGGGGGTTTCGCGTCAAGTAGTTCATTTAATTCAGAAATATATTCTAGCTCATCGAATTCGGAGTTGAAATGGTCAAGACACATTTTCAAGGTTTCAGAAGTGTCATTAGAAGTTTCATCAATTGTCGTTTGAATCATGCTAATTTCATCAACCTCAAAATCCTTAAGAGAATTGTGGCAACCAAAACTTTTCTCACTCATCGTTGTCGAATATAAAAAATCCAAAACTTAAAGTTGACACAATTAGCTCGTAATCAAAATAAATAACATACACAAGTATGTCTTATTAGTTGATAATCTCGATTTGATGGGGGAAGAGGGTCTTATGGTCCTTCACGTATAGTAAAAATACTAAGGGATACGACTAATGTTTTACGGGTAGTATGCAACCTCTTTTGCTACAAGTTAAGTAAATTAAACTAATATATATCTGCGATCAAACGCTTGAGAGAATCAATTTCACAAAATACACTTTTGTAGCTAAATATTTTGCAAATCAAATCAAGTTTTATTGTTTCAAACAATGAGTATGATGATAATAGTTATGAAAATTACAGCCAATCACAACAATCAGACAATAATAACTGCAGAAATTAAAAAAATTGTACAAGAAAGTCGCTGCCCCTACAGAAATTTTTTACAAGAATTTTCTATATTTTTTTCTTTTCAGTAGAGCACCTGTAGAGTTAATGAAATAGTACAAAGGGGTATATTAGTCTATTCAAAGCAATTGAGTAGTGTCAGCGGTTAAAATCCCAATGTTTGCAAATTGTTTGATCTGAATCCTTGTTCGCTTTGCTTGATTGTCATCTTGACGTTGGTCTTTATTTGAACGCTTGAATCTTCTTTTTTGTTGTTGAAAAGAAAACAAAAATAAAACAATCGAAAAGAAGGAAAAAGAAAAAAATCTAACAAAATGACTTGACTAAGAATTATAAGTAAAATTGCTCCGCTAAAAGAAAATTAGACTCAAAGAAAACAAACTAGACTCTCACTCAACAAAATCAAAACTCCGGAAAAAAAATGAACTAGACTCACGCACTCGCAACCTTTCTATATAATATGCTATGCGATGGTCTCTCAACCCAAAAAAGACAGTCAACAAAAAAAATCACGCCCCCGTATGATTTTTTTTTTTTGGAAAATCCAACAAGTCCCAAAAAGACAAAAACACACCTCCTCTTCAAAAGAAATAGAAATGCAGGCACCTCAAAATTCTTTCCCCAAATTGAATGGGAAATATTCGTACCCCTTCTTTCTTTTTTCTTTTTCTTTTCTCGATTCAATTTGGTGATTCAAGCTGATGATAAAATCAAAGGAGTTTTGAATCGGAAATATCCGCTCGAAATTTTCAATGGATATTGAATCAGAGGTCTTCGATTTGGGCTTGAAGTTCGTTGCTCGTGAAGTATGTAAGCAGCGACTTGTTGTTGAGGCTGGAGGTTGTTTGTTTGGCAATGGTTTGGTTTGTGCTCGAGTTTGAGGCGATGGAGTTCGGGTTGCTTTCGAACTGTGTTAGGGTTCAAGTGATCAGTGCGAGTTTGGGTTTCCCGAGTTGGATAGGTGTAGTATTGGCAGATCTGGAGGAAATTCAAATGAGTGAGTATGTGTTGCATTGGGTGGAAGAGGTGAGGCTTTTCTGTGAATTGGTTTTGTGATAGATGGGAAACAGGATTGGTATCCGGCGCTGATGAAGAAGGAAGTATGGGTATGTTCGAAACTGGAGATGGAGAAATTGGGTTTAGAAAATTGCTGTTTCAATTCGGAATTTGGTTTTTTGGTTGATTTCTGATGTGGGTGTGTGATTGGCTATGGAGATGGTTTGTGCGATGAGGTGTTGCTGCGTGTAATGCAAAAGTGGAATTTGACAATGATGTTTGTTGAAGTGTGGTTAGTGAATTCAGGTGGATCATCTGTGTATTGATCAGGAAGTTTTGGAGATGGACAGAAGATGATGGTTGGTTTTTAAACTGATGGTGAGGATGTTGAAGTGTTTAAGGTTGAAGGAGTTGTGATTTTGGATGGTTTGCAGGGAAGATTCTGTGGCAGTGGTCTGAGAAGGTTTGAAAGTTGATAGGATTTGTTGTTATCGGGTTCGGTGAACTTGTTGAAGGCTGTGATGGCAGTTGCGAGTTGGCCAGTTGTTGATTACGAAATGGTGAAAATGGGTTGAATATATGATTTTGTGATTTGGAGTTAGTAGATGGTGCTGTGGTGGATGAAGAGGATGGATTCGCAGGTAGATGAAGAATATAGAGGAAAGAGAAAAAAATAGAAAGAAAGTTTTTTTGGGTAAGACTTGATAAACAAGAAAGAAATTTGTACAAAGGAAAAGAAATAAATGAAAGGAAATAAAATCAATGAAATTTGGCAAGTTTTTTTTTCTCTTGTTTAGAAGATTACAATATCTGCAATTAATACAAAATCAACTAATCAAGATTTTTTTTCTATATATACAAGAACACAAAAGGAAAAAAAATAAAACAAAAACTAACACGAATCGGAAATTAAATAAACAATAAAATTTAATCGTTACCTCCCGGCAACGGCGCCAAAAACTTGATCGACGCTTTCTAGGAACTAGAAAAACGCGAATTTATTATATAACTGCAAGCGCACAAATCGTGTAATATGCAGGTCGAACACTGGGAGGAATTTTAAATTTTATTATTTATACATTTCTTGGGCAAGTTAAATAAAACTTGGAGATTGATCTGAAAACAAACAAAAAAATGCAAATAAAACATTATATAATTGAATCAAATCTGAATCTATTCAAATCTATATTTAATCCAATATGACCTAGGAAAATAATTAAGAAGCAGAAATTAAATAACAAAACAAGAATAGAATTAGGATTACCGCTGAATCTAATCAGACGGTCAATCACTAATGAAAATAAGTGCAAAATACAACTAGTACTCTACCAAACCTAATTCTGTAGATGGCACTATTTGCTAATGAAATAAAAACGCAGAAAAGTAAAAGAAAACTCTCAATTCATGGATGATCATTTACAATGAGAATACAAGGGTATTTATAGGATACATAGCCAACCAAAACCCTAATTCAATTTATGCATATATGGGCCTGTTTACACAAGAATTATTTTATCACATCTCATGCCCTTTTTTTGACTTTGTTTTGAGCAATCAATCTTGAGAATATCTTGTGAGTATCTTTGAGAATATATGGGCCTCTTAATTTGCAATTATTCCTCCCCTCTTAATCAGCAACTATTCCTCACGTCTTAATTAGCAATTATTCCTCCCGTATCTTCCTTGTTTGGCATGTGACTAATTGAAGAGAGATGAGATTTCAGGAGATTTCTTCTACCAAAGATGAGCGTATCTTAAACTCCAAAAGAAACAAAATGTGAAGTCTTCATCTGTAGATCTTCATATGTATATACACAACATTTTGATCTTTATTTTCTATTTTTATAGCCGCATGTGGCTTAGTTGGCATATCTGTAAAAGTGACAAAATAACACCCAAGTAATATTTATTTATATACAAAAGATAAGATATAAGAGTATAAAATAAATACATTTCTATGTTAATCACATATATTTTCGAAATACGAGAAATAAGGAGGTATGAATATATGGAAATGTTTTCCAAGTAATCGAGAGAGGCTACGCGAGTTGGGAAAATATTTTGGTAACAATATTTAATGGAAATTGGGAAATAAAAATGATTGTTGATGAGGCCAAGTGTTGATTAAGGGTTGATCGATATAATTTCCATTCTGAGATAAGATAGTTGTTTGTACGGATGTTTTCCTTTGATAGTTAAATAACCGACTATCAAAGTTTTTGACTATTTCTCCGTTGTCAATATGGAGAGACCGGGATCAGATTTATTATATGAAAACCACTCTGTATGGGCATGAGCATTGCGAATCATATATGATGAAGATAACTGAGGATGGAGTTTATGCAAGGGTTGTTATGGCAATCCTAGGTAGAAATTGCCTAAGATGGATTTACATAATAGTGCCTTCGGTTTTCTAGTCCCAGGACAACTTGTATGGATGAATGTGTGACTGAGTATATCTAATAGATCACGTAACTTGATCTCTTCAAGCATACTTATGTTGGTGGCGGAGGAATTCGTTTATCTTAGCTTTATACCTGTGGTATTTTCGGAGTAATCAATTTGTGATTTGGCGGGTATGATGATGTGGCATTTAAAGTAAATAAAGATGTGATATGAATAATGGTATGTTATGACCTCAAGCCTCATCAACTGGGAAATGACAAAAATTGGGCAGACATCATGGTTAATGTAACAACCAGGAATTTCTGAATCAATTTAAAAAATTGTATTTTAGCTATTTTAATGGATTTGGATTATTTAAATTGATTTATTTTAAATATTAATGATTTAAAATTTACTTAAATTGAAGTTAAAACGTATAAATTTATTTTAATTATAAATAGAGTTTGAAATGGCGCAGTAGTTTGAAAATTCGAATTTAAATTTCAATCGAATGTACAAAATTCAAAATAAATCGGATTTCTATAAAACAAGAAACATTTCAATCTGTTTAATTATATATTTCTAATGAATGTAAGGAACTGAAATTTTATAATATAAATTGAAAGTTATGTCCAATTTAAAATTTAAAACAGTCGCTATGGAATTTATTTAAAATTTAATATAATTTATAGCCCTTAAAAATAGCCATTTCGCAAACGACCTCCGTTTTTTACGAAACCACTTTTGTTGGATCTGGAATGTCAAATTATTGCTAGGTTCGAAAATTCATAATTTTTGGAATTAATATGTGAGCGTGGTAAAATTAGACATGCTTTGTAATTTCAATCTGAATTTAGTTGACTGGAAAAGGGGTCATTTTTCAAACGGTCTCCAAATTCGATGAAATTAGTTTTGTTATGACCGTATTGTCAAAACATAGCCAGATTTATTTTTTTGTAACTTTTGGAGTCAGTTTGTGGTAACGGTAAATTAAAATGTATGTTTAAATTCAATATATATTGATTTATATTTTAATTTTGATGAAAACTAATTAAATCAGTCGAATTGGCTTACGAAACATATCCCATTGTGTCTGGAATGGAAGGTATTTAGCTAGGGGCGACAGTCGATGGGTTCAATTTGGAGTTCGTAACGATAATCAACTATTTTTGGAATTAAAATAATATAAAAAGATTATATATATAGTACTGGAAAACCCTAGCCCATTCCTCTCATTAACAGCCGCCGCAACTTCTGAACGTAGGGCTTGAGAGCTCCGAAATTCCAATGCTAAAATCCCTCAATCCAATTCGAATTCAACCACAATTTCAAAATGAAATTTGTAGAGCATCTCAGGATCTATCGATTTATACGGCTATGATCATCTATTAGGCGCAGAAACGGTCGGATTTGGCTTCAAAGCCGTCAGTTTTGAGTCGGTTTTTCCGTTTGCCGGGAGCTTCGAAGTGGGCGCAGTGGTTGGCGCATGGAGATGGCGATGGCGGTTTTCTAGTGGTGCAAGCTGATCAGTGACACAGTGGTTGTAGGAGCAGCGGCGGTTGAGCATTGGGTTCGAACTCGGTACAGGAAATTCATGATGAAGAGTATACTACGGAGAGGATGGAGAATGGATTAGATGACATAGCAAAGGGTTTAATGTAATTTCTTGGGTTTAAAAATTTTGAGTAATTAGTTAATGTAATTAAATCACTTAAACGTTCATATCTTGTTCAAATTAGAACAGAATTTGATGATTTAAATTGTGATGGAATCGTGAAGGCGAACACTACGCCATGGCACTGACCAGAATTGAAATGGAGCATATTAGAATTTGAAGCGAATTTAAATCAAAACAGTAAAAAAATTCATAAACAAACACTGATGGAGTGGAACCCAATGTGAGAACTCCTTCTCACTAAAAATTTTTATAGTTATTTAATTTATTTTATAACTGTAAATATATAGAAATTGCTAGTATAATTTTTTATCTGTTGTATGGAGTTCAACACTTGAATTTGCAAAAATCACATAAATTGGAAGCGATGTATGGATATTACCGACACTCAGATTTCATACTCCGCGGATGGCCACTTATGGCGCGGTAAATGGCATTGAGTAGTTGAGTATTTATTTATTTGGATGATTTGGAGATTTGTGTTGAGATTGTACTGTTTGACATATTAATAATAATGTTATCGTTAATGTGGTAGTTGAAATTAAATTATAAATATCCATTTATAATTTTTACTTTAAAATTTGTTTAGTTAGAAAAATAATTCAAACCGAATTAGAATTGGTTAAGTTTACTAACCAATGATTTATTTAAATAGACCGTTGTTGTTTGAAAATCCCACACGGGTATTGGTATGATATTGGACATACACCAATTCCGATATTTAGTTGTATGTCAATCGATGGGTTGACAGGCTGTGATGACCATTATTTGTTTATTTTAATGCTTATACAGTGGTAAAATGCACTCTGGATGATGTTTGAATGTGTAATGATTATTTATCATTATTGTTGAATACGTGTGATGTATGAAATCCATATAACTGAAATTATATGGTAATTGATTGAGTCGCATTCCGATTCAGAAATAACGAATATTTTAAAATGACGAATATTTTAGAATAACGAATATTTTAAAATAATATTCAGTAAAGAATTAAAATATGATTTTGATGTCCGATTTTGGATGGGCACGAAAATATTGGAATATATGAAGCCGAGTGAGTAGCTAAACGCCAATTTAACCCGAACGGCTTTATCGATCGATTTTATTTATTTTATGATAATATCGAAGAGAATTGATTTAAAAATTTGATATTTTGAAAATATTATCAGTTTAATATTATAATGGTATGGAATATTCAAATTTGATTTAAATTTGAAAATGAAGTTGGAATCGTTTTAAAATGAATTTATAAACAATTTATAATATATGTTTTTGAGTGGAAATCAATGATATATATATATATATATATATATTATATATAATGGCTTGAATAGAACGCGCCGTGCAGCGACCGTTTGCGAATTTCGACTATTAACTTCAAATTGATGTAACGGGAGATCCGACCGTCGGATTCTCCTAAAACCGAAACCGTTGGGTTTGTATCGTAAAGGGCTTTCCAATGGATATAGGAGATTTAAAGTTGAACGGCTGGATTTCAAAATATGTTCAAATCAAATTCAGAAAAGGTCGCTATTAATGCAGTTCGATGGTCGATATTGGAAACCGACTGTAAGGGCCTTAATAAAATTATTAAAAATATGAAAAAAAAAATCATAATAAATGATTTGGAAAGTTTTTGGATGAAAAATTCCAAGTTTGGAAAGATAAAAATATATTTTTATCGAAATGAACTAGTTATTAACTAGAATAGTAATCCAATGTTTTTAAATAAATAAATTGGATTTGAAATGGTTTTGATATAACCATAATTTTCCAATGTATGAATTGGAATGGATTGAAATGGAAATAATCTTCGGAATATTTTGATATTGGATTTCATGATTATACGGATATTATTGAGGAATTTGAAAGATATAAATATCGTTATTCCCGATACGATATTTGTTGGTTTCAGAATTTGATACTGAACATAAGTCGATAAAATTTATATTCAGAGCCTTGTATTTGATATCAAATTGGATTTTTGGGTTTTTGGTGGATGGTGTCTTTAATAACACTGTTCTTAAACCCAGTTGAGAAAAGAATAAATCTTTTAGTTAAGATTTAGAGAAGTTATATGAAGTAATAAAATGAATCTTTACAACCGTTTTACAACTTTAATGGCAGAAAAATTTCATGCGTATTCTTCCTTTTTTCTCTTCCATGCTCTCAACCTACATCTACAATCGCAAATCCAAATCCATCAACCAGATCTGATAATCTTAATCCAAATATATCATCAAATCCATCTTCGAATCCAGATTAGCCTTCAGGTACGAATAGTAGGACGCTCGAGTTTGTTAAACCCTCACTGGAATATGCATTTGTCCCTGTAAAAATATACAATCTGTCAGAGTTATCATGGGTTAATACAATCGCATTGATCCCGATCTATTTCAGACTTTCAACGATCAAGCTAAAGGAGTATATACCAAAGGTATGGAAACCATTGGGGTTGTTCGATATTCATGTCTCACCTAGCTATGATTTTATAGTTCAGTTTGAAAACAAAGAAGATTTCCATCATATTGTAGAAAGTACAACATATTCGTACTTTGGGAGATTATTATTTGTTGAAGCTTCGCATCCTAGATTTGATTTTAAAGGTAAACAGAGTAATGTGGTTCAGATTAATTACTTGATTTACTTTTAGAACTGTGGACTAAAGAAGCGATTTAGATTTTAGCAAGTTTTATATAAAAACCCTTGTCGATAGATGAGAATACAGTTGAGAAAAGGTTCACAAAATGTGCGAGAGTGCTTATTTTAATTGACATTCAAACTGATTTAAAAACAGTAATACCAATCCTGCTTCATAATGGTCAGAAGATAAATATATCAGTTGAGTATAAGTTTGTACCTATGAAGTGTTTTCAATGTAATCTGTTTGGGCATGATGATTGTAACGACCCGCATTCTACGCATCGAAGGATCGTAAAATATTTGTTTCTCTCACATACGAAGTCATATGGTCATGTAACTTTGGGAGACGACTATTGGGGCCATTTCCCATGTTCTGGATTTTTGCCGATTTTCAAATGACCATTTTGCCCCTAGCTGGTCTTGTTTTGGCCATAACTTTTGATTGGTAAGGAGTTTGACCTGAAATCACTTCCGTTAGATCTGGATGATGGTTTACCGTTCCGTAGATTGGTCACATTAGCCAAACGGACTCACCGTTTGGGAGATATGGCTGAAACAAGGTTTAAAAGGTGAAAAACAGCTTAACCGGGCCTAATTAGAGTGATTAACGCTAAGCTCATAACCCGTTTCGGGATTAGGGTTATGGGAGGACTGAAATGAGTTAGAGAATAGTTCCTATTCATTTTTCCAGCCACCACAAACCTCCCTTGAGCTCTAGCAATGGCCTCCATCTTCTAAATCGCTCCCAAAACACCGTTTTTATCATTCCTAATCACTAATTAAGCAAATCAACATCAAATCAAAGAGGATTAGTGTCAAATCAAAGATAGGCCTGCTGGAATACAGTGGGATCCGTGTCATAATAGTAGAGTTTCAGATCTAAGACTTTAATTGTGGCTAAGGTGAGTGATTTGCATTGTTTTTCACTAATTATGGCTAATTAGGGTAACTAGCGAAGATTAGCGAAATTACAACTTAGAAAAATCCAGAAAAATTTGTAAAATTCCAGAATATTATTTTATGCCTTTGTTATGAATTTGGGTTAATCTGGACTAATTTTGCTAATCTTGGAATTTAGGGGATTAAGAGGTGACTAGTGATAATTAGCGAATTTTTGCATCATAAAAATCTGGAAAAATTTGTAAAATTCTAAAATATTATTCTAGGGCTCTGATAGAAATTTGGGTTGATTTGGTTAAGTTTTACTAATCTTATCATTAGTTGTTGTTAAACACGCTTAAGGGAAAATATGAGATTTTGGCTATGTTTGATCCGTTTTAACTTATCAAGTTGTTGTTTTGCTGTTCGTGGATGTTTATACATGTTGCTATGGCTTATAGTATGCTTTGTGATTATTTAGAATAGTTAAATTGGTCGAAAATGCCGTCGAATGGCGTAAAACAGTTGCTGGAAAGAAGTGCAGGAAATTACCCGAACCGGATCGGATCGGAGGGGGAAGCACGATCCGAACCGCTCGCACATGAAGCTCCACGATCCGACCTGAGCATGGTGGCACGACCTGAAGAGAGCACCCGATCCGAACCTCACTCGACCTGAACCGATGCACCAGGGACGGACTTGAGAGGCTCGACCCGATCCGGAGTGCTTGGGAAGGAGAACCGAACCGCTTGCCTGAAGTCACGATCTGATGCTCTGCAGATGATCCGAACCAATCTGAAGCAGGGGCCACGATCAAACCTGTAATGGGTATTCCGATCCAAACCAAGATGCTTGGGTTTGAGGCGTGAACCACGATCCGAACCAGAGGAGTTGACATGGACGAACCGATCCGAAGCAAAGTGAAGAGAGAAGACCGAATCGATCCGGAGAAGTACAAAACCCGAGATGCAAAGGTAGTCCAAATGGGAAGTTTGTACTCAAGACCCAGTTGTGAACCAACGAGTTAACTTCACGATTGGACTTTGCTGCGGGACATGTGCAAAGGGGTTGTCGGTATTCATAACTTTGGTTCACCACTGAAAGACGGATAGTGGGCTTGCAGTGATAGTTGTACGGGGTTGGACTCCGTCGGGGCCCAAAGGATTAGGTGACCAAATAGTGGATATCATATGCTTTACGCACTGAGTGGGAGATGTGAGGATGGTTGCTATATTTGATTGTTTGCTTTCACTATGACCTGCACACCCCCACCCCCGTATTCTTTACACCACATGTTAGTGGCACCTTAGAGTATTAAGCGATATGTTGTGCTAACTCTTTGGTTGCAGGTTCAGGTATGATTGGATTATACTTGTTATTGTTCTGTTTTGTTGCTTATCGCTCATACGAGACTTTTGTTTGACCCAGAGTTTTATGTATCTTCTTATTTGTAACGACCCAGATTTTGACGATCTTGGTTATCTGATATACAACACATATCGAACATCCATGGATCGAAAATATCCAAATAGTTAATGAAAGAAGTTAGAGGTTGAGAATAGATAAGATATAACTTATAGAATAGAAGAAAAAGAAGAACATCATCATCAGAGTAAACACGAATCTCACAGCGGAACGAATAAAATATAACATAACATTTGAAATACAAACAATATATGTATACAATAACATTGCAGAGTACAACACTTACAACAACAGTGGAAAAAAAATAGCTATATAATCCTGAAGACTCCTGCTCCAAGCTCTCCAAGTATATCTATAAAATCCCGACTACTTGACCGCCCGTACAAATTTAGGCACCCAAGAGTTTAGGGAAAATAAACAAAATAAACTCTGGGTCTGTCATGGGACTGGTATGAGTAAGACAGTTTAAAACAGTTTGAACTGGCAAACGATATCTCATAAGACCACGCCGTATAACGGAACGGATTTTTCCCTTATGAGGATCCAAAATATCTTTATATCAAAAAACTTTTGATATTATAATAATGTCTATCAACCACAATATAATAATCATCTAGCAGAAACGCTTTCATCTCACATTCTACATATATAGTATACAATCAAAACCGCAAGCACGTATTGAGTAATGGATTTCCAACTATGACAAGGTATGGAACCACCTTACGCTAGTGTACTGGGTTTAACAAAAACATCGTGCAACCCGGCCACACATGACCGACCACTCATTTCTCTTGAGTGTATCGAATGTATATCACCAACAGTTGGGATCAGCAACCGTTTCCCGAATGGGACAGCATTGACAATAGATTTTTAGAAATAAATGAAACTCCAGATCAGGTGATTATACACCCTAATAGGCGCGACCTACATAGCCATGCTGCCTGCCCGATTTTTGTCATTTCCGGATGTGAGGCTAGAAGCTACGCTTATCTTTTACATGCCACATCTTCATTCACTTAGAATGTCACATCGTCATACCCGCCAAATCACAAATTGATTTATCCAAAAATAACACGGGTATACAGCTAAGAGAAACGAATTCCTCCGCCACCAAACGTGAATACGTTTGAAGAGATCAACTTACGCGATCTATTGGATATACTCTGTCAGACCTTCTTCCATACAAGTTGTCGTGGGACTGGACAATCCGAAGGCACTATTCAGTACATCCATCTTAGGCAATTGTTATCTAAGATTTATACAACAGCCCTTGCACTTTACTCCGTCTTCAATATATTCAGCGTACTTAATTCGCAACGCTTATGCCAATACGGAGTGGTTCTTCGGATAATAATCCAACTAGTCTCTCCATATTAACAACGTTAAAATGGTCAAAACATTGATAGTATGTGATTTAACTATCAAAGAAAAACACGTGTGCAAACAACGATATTATTTCCAGATGGGAATTATATCGATCAAATCATCAAACATATATATATATATATATATATATATTCATATTTCCTTATTTTCTACATTTAGAAAATATATGTTATTAACACTGGAAAACATTTCCATGGATTATTCATGCATCACTACCATTCCACAACTATTAGTCCCTAACCGTAAACAAGTAGGAGAACAATTCTCTAAGTATAAACCCCGAAGGCCGAAACCAACATCAGATCGAACTTAGAAAACTATTCAACTTAACTAATCTCTAGTCAGTTTCTAATCTTGCTTAACTCTATTTCGATTAACTCTAATTGAATAACTCTTTTTGCTTAACTCTATTCGATTAACTAATATTCGATTTACTCTAGTTACTTAAATCTTATTCGAATAACTAATATTCCATTTAACTCCATTCGCTTAACTCTAGATCGCAGCGATCACAATGGTTACGCCTGATTCCCTCAGGAAACATCCGACCGCCGTAGGCTATCTGCAGCCCTGCGAATTACACTAGCAGTCGTGCAAAATGGCAACTTATCCTGAATAACTATGTTTGACTAACTCTATTCGACTAACCATATTCGATTTAACTAAATTCGAATAACTCTTTTATATCTCGTTAACTTCCCTTTTTATAAATCCTGTTTATTTCCCCAAAAAATAATCCTTTTATAATTCTATTTACTTTCTAAATAAATATCCCCTTTATAAAATCCTATGATTTTATAAATACTTTATTTTCAAAATATTTCCTTTTATAAAATCGGTTGATTTTATAAAATTCCTTTATTTCTATATACATTGAAATATTTCTTTTTACATCCCAGGGTTTCTTATGATATTAAAAATATCGAATAACAATGATCTACATCATTCTAACACACAAAATCCATAATAGATTATGTATCACATCATATATCAAAGTATATGAAAAACAGTAAAATAAATGTTGAGGAATCCAGTCGGATTCCTCCAACCTGTTTCCCTACATCACAGATGTTAAACAACATAATTAACATCGATTTCATTTCAATATGAAATATTCTGTTAAACAGAATCACTATTTGATTAACGATATATATATATATATCGTTATCTATAGTTTCAACCAATACACAAGTAATTCAACCAAACAGTTAACACACATCAATCAACAGATAATTATCAGTTCTAAGTATATGTTACAAAAATAGAACTGTTCAGAGTTGGTGAGTTTTACTCACATTGGACGATCATCATTAATAATGATAACCATCGCTTGATTCAAACGGGCAATTTATTTTGCTATAAATTGTAATGAGCTTCGATTCGCTCTCCGTCAGTTCCATTGGGTAGTGTCCGTCTATATGATCCTATCGGATCCAGATTTGCTGAATTCGGTTAAGGTATGAAATAGATATTAATTTTACAAGAAATACGGTTATTTTAGCTAATACAACTTTTATATAAATATAAATTCAGTTGGGCTTCACCTTAAATCCATGGCCCATTAACACAAATACTCAACGTCTCGGCCCATCTTTGATTCTGAAATCCACCTCTGCACTTAATCGTATTTCTTCTTCCTTATTCCGTTAATTCGAACTCATTCAGCAACATGAAAGTCCACGCCATTTTCGTTTCTTTGATCCATGTTCACCTTCATCAACCACAAACCCAAGTCCACCGTTTAACTCCTCATCTTCTTCCAAGTCCTATTCATTCTTCACCCATTCGCACCTCTACTTCATGATCCACACACTGAAACCGCGGCGTGCTTTCCTTCTTTTGATTTTTGGGCCTAACATAAAATATTGACCCAACTCCATATTTACTAATTAAATAAATCCCTCCCAGTAATGCATTGAAACCCATCTCCGTGATTTCGAAACTGCATGTTACAGGCTCCATCTTCATGTCAAACACTACCTCGCTTTATCATCTTCCATGCCCTTTACTGCTTGCATCTCTCTCCCTTTTCATTTTTTTTTAATGTTTTACTCCTTCTACAATCATTTCACTTCACCAGTTTTCATGTATGTGCCTTCTACCATACACGCACTGCCCATCCAGGAAGAAAGAACCCCACGCCAACATGTCTCTCCTCTCATCACATCAGTCCACGCTCGCAGCTTCTCATCCCTCTTCTCACCACTAATTCAAAAAACTAAAAGTACTCAACTGCTCTTTTTATTTTGGTCGAGCCATTAAAAAAGTCTCAGCAAATTTTCTGAAAGAAGAAACAAGGGAGGCGTAGCGTGTATTTATAATTAGGAAGACTTAGCTGTTGAGACAAAGAAAGATGGGTACATAGTCCACATAAAGAAGGGACGTGGACAACTCATGTACAGAGAGAATGAAAATGATACTTACCTGTTAAGTTTCAGGTCGGCATGAGCTGTCATGAGTGCAAGGGCGGAAACAGTTTATATAAGGAATGCCATTGTACATTAAATTTCTAAAGTTTATATTTGAGAGTACCCCGTTACATGGAACTCTATTTGTTCACGGACTGATAGGAAAATATCATTAAATCAAGTGATGTGCCATGATCCCGAAAATATAAATATACCGGTAGGTTAACTCATATTCTGAAACCCCAAAATATTGATATAGGGTGCAAAATATTCCAAATAAAAAGTAGCGTATTTAATTAATTAAAAATTACAGTAAAATTCTAAAAATTAAATTATCATTATGTCTCAAAAGAACCTTGTCTAAATTCAAAATCGATATTCAAATATTTTTTAAATAACCGTTATGGCCACGAACGAATATACCACTGTTTTTCTGAATATTTAATTTGGGCATAACTAAAAATCTACACGATGAAATCCCGATTTTTCTCTTCCACTAGAAATATATAGTTTACCAGCTCCTAACGTTTCTTGTTTCACAGAAATCCGATTTAAAACGACTTCTGTATATTCGTTTAAAGCTCAAATCGCCAAATCGCAAACTACAGCGCTATTTCGAGCTCGATTATATTTATAATATAATTAATACATTCAACTGTCATTTATATAATATATTCGTTATTATAATTCAATTCTAAACTGAATTAAATATTATAAATAATCCAATCCACACAGTACTGTGAATTCTACTATTTTTGATTATTTCAGAATTTAATATATTATTCTATTCTTTATATTAATTAATTATTCAATATAATTTAATTAAACGACCATTTAAATCTCTAAACTCTATTTAAATAATTAAATTAATTAATTACTATCTCGTTGAAAATACGGGTCGGTACATTATTACTTTGGGTGCTCCAAAACGAGCAGACTAAAGACAGGTTAGGTGGTATGCATGAGTAGTTGTACCAGAGATGAGCAGGAGGCTCCCACGTATGATATATAGATATTCTCCCTGTGTTGTTGAAGGTCACTGCTTGGGCATTAGTAGTGTACCTCCTTCTTTTATTTCTTTTGCTTTAGAGATAGTTTTAAAGTTGTAATAATGATGTTGGATCATAAGTTGTATTTTGGATTTCCGCTGCTATGATGATGATGGTTTTAGTTTTCAGCTTATGCACTATCTCGCCTGTTTTATGTCAAGTATGTTACTATTATATTTTATTCCATGCGCTGTGAGACATTCTACAGGTTTCTTTGTTAGTTCTTTCATCTTCTTTCCTTTCTTTGACAACCGTCTCGTGCTAGCGGACATGTGTACAGCGCACTCTCGGGGGAAATGTCGGTTAATGCGGGGCGGGCCGTCATAATGATGATTTCCATGAAGTTTCCAAAGATGCTAGATGGATTCCTCCAGATTTGCAAGATGAAAATCAAGTAGATTATGATGGTCAAGAACAGTCAGAAAATGTTGAAAAGCATGTATCAGAGAACATTCCTTCTAATGAAAAAATAAATACTGAAGAGCCAACTATAGGAATTACCTCTTTAAAAGATCCTGATTCATTAACTTCAGGAAATCAAGATGATCTTGATTTTTTGAACTCCAAACTACTTGATAAGGTAATTCCAGATGTGTTAAACAATATTGCAGATGTTATTGTAGAGAATGATAAGGTGAAAACTTAGAAAAAGCCAAACAGGTTGATGTTTCCTCCTTTGTTAATAAAAACACAAGATACTTACAGGCAGCAAAATCAAAAATCCCTACTACTAAAAGAAATACGAGGAGTTCTTCATCCATTAAATGACCATATTAGCTTGGAATGTTAGGGGTATGAACACTTCATTTCGAATGAAGGAAGTGCTCAATCTCCTAAACATAACTAAATCAACTATTGTTGGTTTAGTTGAAACAAAATTAAATCCAGCTAATTTAGGTTTATTTTCCTCTCTTCTCCCAAATGCTTGGAAGCTTCTTACTAATAATTCTTCTGTTTCTACTGGTAGAATTTTATTGATATGGGATTTTAATGTTTGGGACTTGGATGTGATATCTTTCTCTCCTCAACATTTGACAGTAAATGAAACTAACAGAGGAGGTTTTAATATGACCTTTACAGTTGTATATGGTAGTAATACTTTTGGAGACAGGCTAAATTTATGGAATCAATTGATTAATGAATCAAGTTCTTATTCTAATGCATGGGTATTAATGGGGGATTTTAACAATGTTTTGTCACCACATGGTAAAAAAGGTGGGCTTCCTATTCCATATCAGCAAATAAGAGAGTTTCAGACGTTTTTAATTCAGACTAGTTTGACTGAACTTAAACTATTGGGCTTTCAATTCACATGGCGTAGAAGAGGAATAGCTACCCACATAGACAAAATATTGGTGAATAATGTATGCATGCATCAATTTCTTAATATGAAGGCTCTCTCATTTCCTCAGAAATCAAGTGATCATAATCCCATCTTGTTAGATGTTATTCCCACTCCAGAAATTAAAGGAAACCCATTTAGATATAGAAATGATTGGTTAAGCCATATAGGATATCAAGATGCAGTTAATAAAGGTCTGAACGCAAGTGTTTGGGGTTTTCAAAGTTATCAGTTTTTTCAAAAGCTTAGTAGCTATAAAAGAGAGCTTAAAAATTGGAACAAAGTAAGGTGTAAAAATGCTTCTAACCTTGAACATGCAGAACATACAGTTGCACAATTGGAGGCAGCAGTAGATCTTAATCCAGAAGATATCCAGGTTACCTGCAAGCTGAAAGAAATTTTCAAAGTTTGTAACTATCATATTTCAGTGGATTGAAACAACAAGCTAAAGTCTCTCTGCTTCAACAAGGTGATACTAATTATAAATTCTTCTATTCTCGCATGTCAAACAGAAGATATTTTAATCACATCAGAGCTCTCATTGATTGTAATGGAAACTTGTTGTTTAAATCAACTAAGATAGAAGTAGAAGCAATTAACTACTTTACTTCCATGTTTAATGGCCCATGTTCAACTGAATTTTCCTAAATTTCAACCAATATCAACAATCAATGATCAAGGTCATAGATTTTTATTAAGGAAAATTTAATTATCTGAAATTAGAGATGTAGTTTTTTCTATTCATGATGATTCAAGCCCGGGGCCTGATGATATGAGTGCAAAAAAATTTAAAATTCATTGGGATATTTTAAAAGATGATTTATTAGCTGCTATTTTTTATATTTTCCAATCTGGAAAACTGCCCAAAGCATTAATTCATACTTTTACCGCTTTAATCCCAAAGAATGACAGACCCTCAGAAATAGCACATTACACTACTACAAAAGCGGGCATACTCGACACTAATTTGTGTGCGTTGCATGAAAAGTGTGGCGAAAGCTATGATTTCTTTGAGCTTCTACAACAGCATTCATATGTTGTTGCATTATACGTGGATGCACTGTTGCGGTGGGAATTTTAGTGTTTTGATGTGCAACACCAGTTAAAAGCGTAGCATTACGTATATATAATCCAGCTCAGCGATCCGCGTTATCAACATATAAAAACCCCAACCGTAGATGAAAGATTAATCCAACGGTTCAAACCATCTATGGATCTGATGATCTTAATGTTAGCCATCATCCAATCATTGACAGCCACGTCATTGCATTCTTTTGACGAAATTTTGGCGCGATCTTCTCCCTTCATGAAATCATTTTCTTCTCTATCATCTAATCGTTTTCCCCCCTTTTTACTATTGACAAAAATTTAAACCTAAATTCACGTCATTATCGCTCCTCTCCTCGACAGAAAATTCTATTTTGAAAAGGATGAAGCTTTGAAACGCTTTCTAGCTTTGATTGCTCAGGGCGCTGACATCGCCAGTTTTTTCCCTTAGGTTCAGTTTGTATAGCACTGTGAATTAGTTGCACTTATTATTGATTGGATTATGAGTAATTAGTAATTAGTTCATTTGTTACATTTTGTAAAACCCATTCTCTTATGAGTAATTAGTTGCGCTTATTATTGATTTGGGATTATGCTGAGGTTTATTCGAAAATTATACCCAGCAATAAACCATGAGAACCGGGATATTGGCATGAAAAAGACAATGGTTTATTATAGAGGTCGAGCTAGTTAAGGAATGGGGACTGCGGTTAATTTGCACTGCTTTAGGTTCATACCTTACACTGAGGTTAATTTGTATGCTTGAGGTTAATTTGCACTGCGGTGCGTATGCACTGCGGTGTGTTTGCACTGAGGTTTTGTGATACACGCAGTGCATACACGCACAAATATACACGATTTTTTTATTACGGACGATGCTACTATGCCCGGGTGTAAAGCCGGGTAAAATGTGCGATTCAGTGGGAACTGAGGAAATCAGGGGGGTATGATGGTAATTTTGTATCTGATGATGGCGGGGACATCCGAATTTTAAGCCTCTTACCGCAGATTTTTACAAAATCTGAAGCGGGCACTCAAGCATTTTCGTTTTATTACAATACACATCATACACGCAGTGCATACACGCACAAGTATATACGCACGCACAAGTATACACGCACACACAAGTATACATGCACAAGTATACACGCTTAAGTATCATAAGTATACACGCACAAGTATACACGTACAAGTATCATAAGTATACACGCTCAAGTATCATAAGTATCACAAGTATACACGCACAAGTATCATAAGTATACACGCTCAAGTATCATAAGTATACACGCATAAGTATACACGCACGTAAGTATCATAAGGCAGCAATCTGAAGGCACACATAAGTATACACGCACAAGTATCACAAGTATACACGCTCAAGTATCATAAGTATACACGCACAAGTATACACGCTCAAGTAGACACGCACGAGTATACACGTACGCACAAGTATACATGCACACACAAGTTTCATAAGGCAGCCATCTGAAGGCACGCACAAGTATACACGCACAAGTATCATAAGATTAAAAAAAATCACCAGCATTCACAAACATTCACTATGTACCATTCACAAACATTCACCAGCATCCATCATCAGTCATCACCAACAATCACAAATTTCCACAACCACACAAAGTTTCACAAATATTCACAAACTTTCAAGCCAAAAATCATTACCAGCAGAAAAAAACCAACATTCACAAACATCACCAGTCATCGCTAGCATCATCCCCAGCATCCATACCAGCATCAACACTAGCATCTTCTTCTTTTTCTTGGGAGTCAGTGTCAATGTCAGAGTCTTTGTCCATGTCAGAGTCATTGTCTATGTCAGAGTGACTGAATGGGGATTACATGATCATTGATATATTCCAATTAGCACCTCATATAAATGATCATAGTTTTAAGAAGAAACTTCTAGATATATAAGATAATCCACTTGTGATAATGTGTTGTTTTATGCTAATGTTGGTATAGCTACTTTCTAGTTGAATGTCGGTCATCTGGTTGTGTCTCATTATAAGGCTATTATAACCTTGTATGTACGTATGTGAGTGTGTGCATGTGTGGTTGTGTCTCATTATATGGCTGTTAAGGATAGAGCATAGTCAGCGACGAAACCAGAATTTCTTGTTGTGGAGGGCAAAAAGTTACAAATTGATCTTTGGATGATCAAACTTCAATAATATAACAGTAGCGTACATTTGTAAAAGATTTTGATGGGAATTAGTCATATCGATGCAGCAAACATTAATAGGTAAATTCTATTTACATACACATTTTCGATCACCTAATCCACCCTATAAAGTAAGATCTTTGATTTTTAACATGTAAAACTTAATTAGTTTATCCACCTAATATATTACGTGATTCAATTCTCAAATAATGTGATCCACCTAAGAGTTTATATGCCTTAATTATCAAACAATTTGACATGTAACACACATTGAGTATGGTGATTTTTTTTTACAGTTTACCACTCTGGTTTTTTTTTCCAGTAATGTTAAAAATTGGAAGTGATCTCATAAAATTCCACTATATTTCAGAAGAAAAAGCAGTTCCTGCATATAAAAAGAACATTATACTCCATGATTACTTTTTCTCTAACTTAATGACATTATTCTATGATAATTTATAAAGTGGCCACCCACAAAAGATCTATGCATTAGGATGTTTGAAGAAAATTTAATAAACTCCTTAATTCATGGTAGCAGTGAACATGGTTTAAGTTATTATTCAATTTGTAAAATGATTTTTTTTCATGGTAGCAGTTTACCACATCTGAAGGAAATTCAAGCCATACATTAACAGTGTCTCAAATTCAAGCCATACAACCACATCTATGTACAACTAACAGAGCACCAGTTTGTATTATTATTTCAGAATCTTGGATGGGGCATTATAACCTTTTATGCATGTATGTGAGTGTGTGCATGTGTGGTTGTGTCTCAATATAAGGCTGTTAAGGATAGAGCATAGTTGAATGAACACTTTGTAATTATGTTCTTTGGCAAATTTACCTCGATTGGCCAAACATATTGTGGATTAACTAAAAGAAACTGTGGATGGAAGTAAAATTTACCTATGATCACAAAAAAATGGTACCACCGGTTCCTCCCTATTGCTCACAAACAGAATTTCAGGCCTTGTCCCAGGATGAGCATGTGTGGTGCACTGAACCCTAATGAGGTAAACCTTGTTGTTGAATTGAGCAGCAAAAGTATTATCCAAGCCAATGCCTTCATAAAATTCCATTTTCAGGTATAATGATCTATGGTCAATTCGAGACCAATGACAGTCGTCAATTTCACACACATTTCCCATTGGCGTCATTAATTCTTTAATTACCGGAACATTTTTGAAAGCCAACAACTCTAAACCATGATTCTGCCTCGAACGCTGGTTCAGGCTCAAATTCTTCACCTGACCATTATTGCACATAAAAAGCACCTCCACATTTTGTAAAATGTTTCAACATTAGCGCATGATCACGCTTACTGTAAGATGGGCATGTTATTAGAAAAGAGTTTTTGGGTATAACCCGTATAGTCCACTCCTCATTATGCTTCAGAGTATGCCTAAGCGTGAGATGCACAAATTCGTAAGTCCAATGTCCTGAAAGAACAGTGGCAGTGATGCATAGTGAAGAGTCCTCCATTGTTTTTTTTTAACTTTTGATGATGGAGTTTTGTTTAGGAGTTGAAGATGTAGATGAGGATATGCTTTTGAAGCTTGACAGGATATGAAGTGACACACTGTACGTGGCAGTAATATGCGAACTGAAAACTTTTTGCTCAGAAGACGAAGCATACTGAAATTGCTTATTTGTTGGGCTTGGCCGGCATGAGTGACCAATTGCCAATGATCAGTAAGTCAATTGTAATAATTGTGTTCATAACATTTTGTTAACAAGGCCAATGGCCATTCGATGCCACCACTTATCAAATAACTTGTTATCATTTAATCAGGTGCATATTTAATTCTGGAAGCTAGGCAGACGGATACATTTTGCAGATGTGACACACATATATATTCGATGCCACCCTCTTGTATAGGTACATACATATATATTTCCTATTGCACTCGGATTGCTGCATATATACGATTCATATATATATAAATGAGTAATACATTTTGCAGATGTGGACACATGTATACATGTTTAGAATGCACTAAAGAATTGGCCAGGAATGGATCAGGATATTGTCCCTTATGTCGTGCACCTATTCTTGAAGTAGTTCGAGCTTACTGTATACAATGAAGAAAAAGATGTAGCTGATTTTTGAGTTTTGATATTTAGATAATTCATACAATTGCTTTGGATGAGTTTCTTGTACAAAACCTGTATTGCAAAAATTTTAATTAAAGCATTGTATTTGCTATCAAATTAGTGTTGCATTTGCCTTCTTATACTGTTGCGTTAGCTTTTATTGATATTGCATTTCATGATAAGGGTGTTGCATTACATATTGCAGTGGTGTTGCATTACATTAAATATAATTGCTTACCCGTCGCACGTGGACCCCACAGCTAACGTGGATAGTTGGTGTGGCATGTGACACGTGGAGTGCTGGCATGGAGAGATGACATGTTGTGTGACATGTAGACAGCTGATGTGGAAAGCTGACGTGGCCCCACTGGAAGCCAGGCCCCAACTAATTCTTAAGGCAACGCTGAATAGTGTTGCATTACGTGCAAATAGTATTGCATTACGGCTATAATGCAACACTTACTATCTGTGGCCGAAGATGGGCAAAAGCGTTACCTTAGATGGCTAATGCAACGGCCGCGGATGCCACGCCCCCCTGGTGTTGCCTATTTGAAAAAAGGGCCTACGACAACGCTTTTTTGATCTATGGCCACAACAAATTAGTGTCAAATATGCCCACTTTTGTAGTAGTGTTATAGACCAATTTCATGTTGTAATGTCTATTATAAAAAAAATCAAAATTTTTATGTAACAGACTAAAGCCTTTTCTCCCCCTCTATGATATCAAAGTGCATTTTTTCACGATAGGTATATTGGGGATAACATCCTTTTAGCACATGAATTGTTATGAGATTTAAAAAAAACAGGAATGCCAAAAATGTGTGTGAAAGTTGACTTGTAGAGAGCTTATGATAAAGTTAATAGGAAACTAATCTGCTATTTAATGTCAAATATGAATTTCCCTACACATTTTATAAATTTGGCATTCGAGTGCATGGCTACTGCTATTTTTCTGTAATTATTCAGGGTGTTCCTAAAGGATTTATATCATCAACAAGGGTTTTGAGGCAGGGAGATCCTTTATCTCCATATTTGTTTCTATAGCAATGCAGTTTTTACATACATGATGGATAAAGTAACCTTGTCAAATGCATTTCAACCAAGCAACTAAGTTCAGCCTATTATTTCTCATATATTATATGCAGATGATTTAATGATTTTTGGCAAGTCCTCTATTCAAAATGCAAATGCACTCAAATCTATCTTTCAAAATTTAAGTATGCATACAAATTTGAATGTAAATGCATCTAAAACCAAGATTTTCTTCAGTAATTCAGTGATTAATGCAGTAGAGATTCTAAATATTTTGAGATATGAGCAGGGTTCTTTGCCTATTAAATATCTTGGAGTACCGCTATCATCAAATTATCTGCATTATCTAGAATGTAATTCATTGATACACAGAGTTCAAAGCAAGATTCAAGGGTGGGAAATAAAGCTTCTCAGTTTTGCTGGTCGTGCAGAACTGATTAATTCAGTTATAACCCCTATTGTTCTTTAGTGGCTCTTTATCTATCAAATTCCAGAATTTATTCTAAACAAATTACAGGCTTTATGTGCTGATTTTTTCTGGGGAGGAACAACTCATAAAGTTGCATAGGACACTCTGTGTAAACCTAAGGGAGAAGGGGCTTTTGGTTTGAGAAATTTTCTAAACTTAAGAAGGTAGCTTGTATTAAATTGTTATGGAATTTCCAATCTAATTCATCACTTTAGAGTAAATGGGTTCAAAATAGATATTGTAAGAAGAATTTTTTCTGTTCAATGGCAATAGATATAAATGCTTCTAGTACTTGAAAATGCATTCTCAGACTTAGATCAAGCTCAAAGCAGTTGTTTAGTAAGATAATATCAAGAGGGAATAATACTTATCTATGGTTTGAGCCTTGGATAAATTGCAAATGCATGATTGATTTGCTTGGCTTTGATAGACTACATTTAATTGGTCAACCAGAGGAAAGAGTATCTGAAATCATAAGAAATGAATCTTTTCACCCATTAATCCATCCTGCAACAAGAGAGCTATTAGATGAAATCAGCTCAGTTAAAATTCACCCCAATTTAAATCAAGATATATATGAATGGTGTGAAGGGTGTATTTTTTTCATAAAGTCTGGAAGTACATTCGAGACATGAAGTACCAGATCCAGTTTATTCAGTAATATGGCACAAGAAGAATAGTGGAAGGATGTCCTTTATTTCATACCTTGCTGTTTTGGGGAGGTTGAACACTAAAGATAGAATCTTGCGTTACAGCAATTTAGCAAACATACTATGTTCTCTATTTGAGAATCATCCAGAAACCATACAGCATCTTTTGTTTCAGTGTAATTTTCTACTTCTATTTGGCTATCTTTGAAGCAAAAGCTGGAGCTTCCATTAAACATCCCTTTGGATCTTAAAGAAGAAGCAAGATTGTTATTTACGAACTTCACTGCTAAAGATCAATTAATGGATTTGGCTTTTGGAGCTTCCACAACAGCTATTTACTTTATCTGGAGAGAAAGAAATTTGAGGATCTTTCACGGTCGAAGAAATCACTCAAATGTTACACTCATGAAAATTGAACGAGAAATTGTATCGTTATCCAAAATAATGGTTCCAAGTCAGTTCGTACTTTGAGGAATGAACAATTATTGCTGAGAGGTGGGATATTGAGTTGAACGATGCAGGATAAAGATGAAGTTTTAAGTTTTGAAATGGAAGTGGCAGATGGGCCTTATTTATGTGCATGTTGTTGGACCTGATTTTCTTTTTTATTTTGCTGATCTTTGTTGTATTTTGTCTAGACTATGACTTTGGTCATTTCTATGTTGTATACCAAATTTATAAGTACTCTTTTTCCCTATAAGGTACCCACTAGGGGGGTTATAGGGTTTTAATGAGGCTTATAAAGGCGGTTTTTATTTGGTTTTAGCAACAAAGTGAACCAAATTCAAAAAAAAGAAAAAAAGATTTAGAGAAGTTTACCAATTAATTAATATTTAATTCCAATTGAATTGAAATTGGATTTTTGGGTTTATCGTGAACGGTGTTTTAGATAACATTTGTTCTTTAACCCAATTAACAATGAAGTTATGATTTGGAATTAATAAATCCTTTTTATTAAGATTTAATGGAAAATTTCCAAAGTAAAGTTTTCCAATTTAATATATTAAATTGGAATCGAATGGAATTCGATTTAGCAATAAATGAGATGAGCTTCTGTGAAGGAAGAGCATTACTATATAAGGAATTAAAAAGGCTTCGCCATTATTCCATTTACATAATATTTATATAATTTGTTTGATACGGAAATTCATATTGATTTTGACTGATCTGATTTCCGTGGAGAATCCATTTTGATGGTATAGGATTTTTGGGTTTATCGTGAATGGTGTTTTAGGTAACATTTTTTCTTTAACCCAATTAACAGTGAAGTTATGATTTGGAATTTATAAATCCTTTTATTAAGATTTAATGGAAAATTTCCAAAGTAAAGTTTTCCAATTTAATATATTAAATTGGAATCGAATGGAATTCGATTTGGTAATAATTGAGATGAGCTTCTGTGAAGGAAGACCGTTACTATAAATCGAATTTAAAAGGTTTTGCCATTATTCCATTTATATTATTTGTCTAATACGGAAATTCATATTGATTTTGACTGATCCGATTTCCGTGAAGATTCCGTTTTGATGGTATAGGATTTTAGGGTTTATCGTAAGCTGTGTTTTAAGTGAGATTGGTTCTTTACCCAATTAAAGGCAGGATTGATTTCCTAAAGTTGAATAATCATTAAATAATGATTTTTAGGAAGATTAAAACCAATTGGAGTTTTAATAAATCTTTAATTAGATTGGAATGAGAATGAGATAATTAAATTTATCGAATTCATAAAATGATCGAGAATGGAGTACCACTAGTTTTACTATAGGCGATAGATAAATCTTTAATTAGTTTGAACGGGAAATGGTAATTAATTTTTCCAATAACACAGTGGGTGCTAGATATGGAGTACTACCAGTTTCTCTCCATGGGATGAATAGTTTGGGATTGGAAAAATAAAACAAATGATTACTTCGCTACGGCTCGATAATCTCGACTAGTTTCATAAACCTTAATTTAGTTTAGAATTGTGAAAAGATAAAATAAAATCTTTTGAAATGGATATCCAAAGGAAGATTAAAGAAATAGTTTAAATGAACTTATCTTTAATAAAATTAATGGTAACCTTTCCTTAAATATGTGAACCAATTTAAAAAAATTATTTTAGCTATTTTAATGGATTTGGATTATCTAAATTGATTTATTTTAAATATTAATGATTTAAAATTTATTTAAATCGAAGTTAAAATGTATAAATTTATTTTAATTATAAATAGAGTTTGAAATGGCGCGGTAGCTTGAAAATTCGATTGTAAATTTCAATTGAACGTACAAAATTCGAAATAAATCAGATTTCTGTAAAACAAGAAATATTTGAATCTATTTAATTATATATTTCTAACGAATGTAAGAAACTGAAATTTCATAATATAAATTGAAAGTTATGTCCAGTTTAAAATTTAAAACAGTCGCTATGGAATTTATTTAAAATTTAATACAATTTATTGCCCTTAAAAATAGCCATTTTGCAAACGACCTCCGTTTTTGACGAAACCACTTTTGTTGGATCTGGAATGTCAAATTATTGCTAGGTTCAAAAATTCATAATTTTTGGAATTAATATGTGAGCGTGGTAAATTTAAACGTGTTTTGTAATTTCAGTTTGAATTTAATCGACTGGAAAAGGGGTCATTTCTCAAACGGTCTCCAAATTTGATGAAATTAGTTTTGTTAGGACCGTATCGTCAAAACATAGCTTGATTTATTTTTCTGTAATTTTTGGAGTCAGTATGTGGCCCCGGTAAATTAAAATGTACATTTAAATTCAATGTATATTGATTTATATTTTAATTTTGAGGTAAACTAATTAAATCAGTCGAATTGGCTTACGAAACATATCCCATTGTGTCCGGAATGGGAGGTATTTAGCTAGGTGCGACAGTCATTGGGTTCGATTTGGAGTTCGTAACGATAATCAACTATTTTTGGAATTAAAATAATATAAAAAGATTATATATATATAATATTGGAAAACCCTAGCCCATTCCCCTCATTAACAGCCGCCGCGGCGTCTGAACATAGGGCTTGAGAGCTCCAAAATTCCAATGTTAAATCCCTCAATCCAAGTCGAATTCAACCATAATTTCAAAACGAAATTTGTAGAGCGTCTTAGGATCTATCGATTTATACTGCTATGATCAGCTATTAGGCGCAGAAATGGTCGGATTTGGCTTCAAAGCCATCAGTTTTGGGTCCCTTTTTTTTGTTCACCGGGAGCTTCGAATTGGGGGCAGTGATTGGCGTAGGGAGATGGCGATGGCGGCTTTCTGATGGTGCAAGCTCATCAGTGACACGGTGGTTGTAGGAGGAGTGGTGGTCGAGGATTGGGTTCTAACTCGATACAGAAAATTCATGATGAAGAGGATAATACAGAGAGGGTAGAGAAGGGATTAGATGACGTGGCAAAGGGGTTAATGTAATTTCTTGGGTTCAATAATCTTGAGTAATTAGTTAATGTAATTAAATCATTTAAACGTTCATATCTTATTCAAATCAGAATGGAATTTGATGATTTAAATTGCGCTGGAATCGTGAAGGGGAACACTACGCCATGGCACTAACCAGAACTAAAATGGAGCATGCTGGAATTTGAAGCGAATTTAAATCAAAACAGTATAGAAATTCATAAATAAAGACTAACGGAGTGGAACCCAATGTGAGAACTCCTTCTCACTAAAAATTTGTACAGTTATTTAATTTATTTTATAACTGTAATTATATAGAAAAGGCCAGTATAGATTTTTTATCTGTTGTATGGAGTTCAACTCACGAATTTGCACAAAATCACATAAATTGGAAGCGGTGTATGGATACTACCGGCACTCGGATTTCATACTCCGCGAATGGCCACTAATGGCGCCGTAAATAGCATTGGGTAGTTGAGTATTTATTTATTTGGATGATTTGGTGATTTGTGTTGTGATTGTACTGTTTGACATATTAATAATAATGTTATCGTTAATGTGGTAGTTGAAATTAAATTATAAATATCCATTTATAATTTAAACAATAAAATTTGTTTAGTTAGAAAAATAATTCAAACCAAATCAGAATTGCTTAAATTTACTAACCAATGATTTATTTAAATTGACTGTTGTTGTTTGAAAACCCCACATGGGTATTGGGATGATATTGGACATACACTAATCTCGATATTTAGTTGTATGTCAATCGATGGGTTGACATACTGTGATGAGCGTTATTTATTTATTTTAATGCTTATACAGTGGTAAAATGCACTCTGGATGATGTTTGAATGTGTAATGATTATTTATCATTATTGTTGAATACATGCGATGTACGAAATCCATGTAACTGCAATTATATGGTAATTGATTGAGTCGCATTCTGATTCAAAAATAACAAATATTTTAAAATGACTAATATTTTAAAAATGACGAATATTTTAGAATAACGAATATTTTAAAATAATATTCGATGAAGAATTAAAATATGATTTTTATGTCCGATTTTGGATGGGTACGAAAATATTGGAATATATGACGCCGAGTGAGTAGCTAAATGCCATTTTTACCCAAACGGTTTTATTGATCAATTTTATTCATTTTACAATAATATCGAAGAGAACTGATTTCAAAATATGATATTTTGAAAATATTATCATTTTAATATTATAATGGTATGGAATATTCAAATTTGATTTAAATTTGAAAATGAAGTTGGAATTGTTTTAAAATGAATTTATAAACGATTTATAAAATATGTTTTGAATGGAAATCGATGATATATATATATAACTGCTTGAATAGAACGCGTCGCGCAGCGACCATTCGCGAATTTCGACCATTAGCTTTAAATTGATGTAACGGGAGATCCGACCATCGGATTCTCCTAAAACCAGAATCTTGCGTTTGTATTGAAAAGAGCTTTCCAATGGATATAAGTGATTTAAATTTGAACGGTTGGATTTCAAAATGCGTCCAAATCAATTTCAGAAAAGGTCACTATGAATGCAGTTCGGTGGTCGATATTGGAAACCTACTGTAAGGGCCTTAATAAAATTATTAAAAATATGAAAATAATTTAAAATCATAATAAATGATTTGAAAAGTTTTTGGATGAAAAATTCCAAGTTTGGAAAGATAAATATATATTTTTATTGAAATGAACATGTTATTAACAGAATAATAATCCAATGTCTTTAAATAAATAAATTGGATATGAAATGGTTTTGATATAACCAGAATTTTCCAACGTATGAATTGGAATGGATTGAAATGGAAATAATACTTCAGAATATTTCGATATTGGATTCTGTGATTATACGGATATTGTTGAGGAATTTGAAAAAATATAAATATCGTCATTCCCAATACAATATTTGTTGGTTTCAGAATTTGATATTGAATATAAATCGATAAAATTTCTATTCAGAGCCTTGTATTTAATATCAAATTGGATTTTTGGGCTTGTCGTGAATGATGACTTTAACAACAATGTTCATAAACCCAGATGACAAAAGAATAAATCTTTTTATTAAGATTAGAGAAGTTTACCAGTTAATTAATATTCAATTGGAATTGAATTGAAATTGGATTTTTGGGGTTATCATGAATGGTATTTTAGATAGCATTTTTTCTTTAACCCGATTAACAGTGTAACACCTCGTGTATTCTATAACAGTGAAATTCACAAATTAAAGTATAATTAATTTCAAATCAAAGAATTAAGGGAAACGGGATACACCATTGCGTTCGTCTCGGAATTCTGCTTGAGATAGAGTCCTAATTTGCGTAAAACGGACTCCGTATGAGGGAGATATGACCTCTGGAAGTTTCAGAATTCAGTTTAAAATTCAAACAGACAGAAACAGCTCAGAAAACAGTTCAAAATTCAAAAATCGGACCCAGATTGGGCTGGGCGGGAATTTTCCCGCCCAAGGCACCCAAGTCGACTGGGTAGTCGACCTGGGCCACCCAGGTCGACTGGGTAGTCGACCTGGGCCACCCAGGTCGACTATGTAGTCGACCTGGGGGTCGACTGGGTAGTCGACCTGGCCCTGATCCAGGTCGAACCCAGCCCCTCCTGGCTGTCCTGGTCTGTGCTTGGCCGAATTTCTGAGCTTTGTCTTGTCACTAGGGCTAGGTGTCAGCTCCTGATTGGTCTCTCTTTCAAACGAACGGCTAATATTAATCTAAGCTCCATCGACGGTTCTAATCAATTCACAAACTCTATAAAAAGGGCCTAAGACTCCACCTAATTCACACAAATAAAAATGAGAATGAGACCGTCATGCTGCTGAAGAAAGACTAGGAGTAGCCGTAAAAATTGAGAGACGATTAGGTGTCGATTCGAAAGCTTAAAGCAACGACAATTAAATCAAAAGAACGCCTACAACAAAGGATAGCATCTCCAAATTCAGAATCCTGAATTAAAGATTCATCATACGTTGTAAGTAGAGTGCTATTCCGATGTGAATGAATAATTGGGTTTTTGATTTGTGTAAAATGAGAAATGGAATTGTACTTAATTTGTCGTGATGATAATTCATAATTGTATGTTGCTATGATTCTAATTATGAATAGATTTGGGATGTTGTGGTATAATGATGTTAGACCTATTGGATATTTGCAAGTATATGACTCATGTTGAAAGTTAACGACTATATGTTTGTGGTAGTTTATTACAACACCTATTGGATATTTGCAAGTATATGATTCATGCTGAAAGTTAACGACTATATGCTTGTGATAGTTTATTACAACTAAGTTGAAATTCATGCAAGTATATGATTCACCATTATGCCAACATGATGTATATTTTTATGATCATTTTTAGTGTAGTTGGATCCATTTGAGTATTATGATTCACATGAATTTATGTTGGAATTGGCATCATGATCCAAGTGTAAAACCATACTTTTGTATTAGTGACAAAAGTAAGCACCTTTGCGAACTTGTGTTGACTTTATGAACATGGCTAGTTTATGTTTGACTTTATGCCCAAACAAAATATGTTTTAGGCCTATGTTGTTATCAAAATCATATGACAATATATGCGACACATAATTAAGTTAGATTTACATTTTAAATGCAAGTTTACATGAATAGATTAAAAACCATGATTCATGTTTAGGTATGTTTTATGTCATGATTATATGCTATTACAATGCAAGTTCACAAGTGCCTAATTTATGTTAATTAGACCGTTATGTTGCAAGTTCATGCGTTCACACACCCCTTTTGATGTTACTTAGAATATATAAACACCATGTTCTAAGCCTCCCCTTTTCTTGTGGCTAAGTTGGGCTTAAATGTTAAGCCCAACATAATATAGCGAACATATAAAACAGGGGTAATGACGTTGGGTTAAAAATATAAAACATGTGTGTTGGCATGTTTGACGCAGGCCAATGACCTTGAAAACATTTAAGTGGTATAAAATATATTTTACCCAATAAAGATGAATTTGAATAGTGGGCTGCAAATATTTACATATAAAAAAAAGAGACAAAATATGTAAACTTAGAAAATACGATGTGTTTAACCCGAGGTTGGATTGAGTTATGACGTAAACCTGCCCGGACCCGCCCGGCCGTCCAGTGGTCACAACAATACCTATCCAATGTGGGTGGTTAAACACTGAGCCCAATAAAGACCCGAGGTTAGACTGAGTTGTGACGTAAGACTGCCCGGAACCAACCGGCAACAGGCAGTTACAACAATACCTGTCTAATGTGAGAGGTCGAGGCTTTAATAAGACAATTAAGGCTGAGTCAGGATTGATAGGATTAAGTAAATTAAATTAATACTTAATCAAATTGAACATGCTAAACTATACAGGCTGATTGGGGGTTAGGTTTATACATAACACTTAACCAGCTTAGCATGTTGGCTAGAAATAGAAAACCTAGTAGCGGGGGACCCTTTTCAGCAGTAACCCTACAAGGTGTATCAGGATACCCTGAACTAGGCAGGGTGGGGCACGATTACTGGGCTGACTGTAAGAGGTCAAATCGACGGCGGTGGTGCAGCAGTGTAGGTTCTAACGGGGTGCGGGCGTGCATACACTCCGGCGCAGAAAAATTAGGCACTGGGCACCATTAGTTTACCTGTGCATTCTAGAATTGTGTCGGGCCGCCACCATGGGACTTGATACACCCCATGGTGGGACCAGCATAGGTAGCTACAACATCGGGGGCCGTAAGACACATGTAACTATGCGAGTAGGAGCCGATCATTAGAGATGGATCACTTCACCCTGATTATGGGGTGCCTGTTGGGAACTAGTTTATAGGGGTGCAGAGATTAACATGGGGTACGACAGTACATTCGACTCTAGACAATTTAACTTAGTTTATAGTGCTTTCCCATTTCCAGTTTGTACTTATCATGCTCATTTCTTTATTCATAGACTGAATAGTCCTAGACTTACTCAGGCTTTATGTCTGACTCTATTTTTCTTTCGTCTTCTTTTCTTTCGTTTCCCCCCTCCCCCCAGGTCCATAGGGAGGGAATACCGCAGCTTGACCAGTTTTCACATCCAGCTTGAAGAGAAAGAATGTATTGCTTGGATCTCTTTCGTTTTGGACTATGGATTTGGATAGCAATTATGGGGACTTATGC